>OY390714.1:57774037-67774037 GCA_959613365.1 Balanococcus diminutus
TTCGCATTTTTTTGGAATAAAAAAATTAAAAACGAATTTTTTGGTTTAAAAATGTTTCAAAATTGTTTTGGAATAAAAAAAAATTGAAAATCTCAAATATTCTGGGGTAGAAATTTTTTCGAAGGAAGAAATTTCAGGATTTTTTGGAATAAAAAATATCCAAAAATCTTTTTTTTTCTTTATTTCTTCTTTTTTGGTAAAAAATATGTTATAAAATTTTCTTAAGTGAAGATAGTTTTTAAAATTTCTGTGGAAAAGTTTCTTAATTTTTTCTTTGTGAAGAAAAAAAATCGTTTCATTTTCGAAAAAAAAAACTGAGATTTTTTTCGAACAATAATTTTAAAATTCTTCTGAAAAAAAATCTCAATTTTTTGGGCATAAATTCTTTCTTTGATAGGTAAATGAATAAATGAAATATTTTTCAAACTTTGGGACAAAAAAAAGAAAAAAGGGGTTTCTGTTGAAAAAGATGTTAAAAAAATTTTTAAGAGTATTTTTCACGTGAAAATTTTTCGTTTCATTTCCAGGAAAAAAATCATTCTCACATTGCAATAGGAAAACAATTTTAAGAATCCATCTTTTAGGGAAGAAATCGAATGGAGAATTTTTTTCCTCCCCTCATATTCATTCCAAGTTACATTTATGCTAGAAGGGGTCTCCTGAAAACTTGAAATATTGTTCATGAAAAAGGTCATGAAAAAGTCATGAATTTTCAAAAAAAAAATTAATGTAGACAGTGACACCCTGAATCACGAATAATATAAGTAGTTATTATTGTACAAAATTAGAAGAGAGGGAGGGGTCCAATCAAAATTTTTATAATGACCAAAATTATTCTACAGATCCCAATCTACAACTTTCGTTTGAAAATTTTTTCGATTTGGCTCCTCCCTTTCCTTTGAATCACATTACTTTCATTATTGTAGAAAATTATTTCAAGTCCTTCATGCAGTAAGATGACGTCATGTTGCTGAAGCCATCTATGAAAAAACAGCATAAATGATGCATGTAAACTACCTAAAAAATTGTTTTTGAGTAAAAATTGCTTCAAATAACATTAAAATGGTTAAAATTATGTTGAAATTGTACAATAATGCCAAAAATAAAGGCAGAAAACTCTTAATTTTGGCATAGGTAACTTTTTGGAAATAATTTATAAACAAGGCATTTTGGCATAGGTACTCGTAGTTTGACATAGTTAATGGGCGGAAAAATAGATTTTTTTTCAAACTGTCTAAAAAATTCAAAATCAACTCAGACCAGCAAAGATTGATTTTCAAATCTGGCATAATTTCGAGATGGCAACACTGTCTTTTCTTTGTATTTGAAAATGTGCGCAAAGGGTGTATGCTCCTTTGGAGCAAGGCGTCATATCCAGTTTGCAGCTTATTGTTGATTTTGTCACGTCTCTCCGGTTCATCAATCATTGAAGCGAGAAATGAACCTGCTACTGCAGGTGTTGAACTTCTGGAAAATATGAAAATGGGATTGAATGTTGAAGTAATTTTGTCATGCATGATTTTTGAAAGACAAGAGGTACAATAAGGATGAATATGAATACAATGAAATTCACTACCTACCTATACCTACCTATTGCATTTTTTGTAAGTTTTCGATTATATTGTCTCGGTAGCTGGGCAATTGGTTTAGGCGATGAGCTCTCGTAAACACTGCATTTGCCACTGGACGAAGGTACGATTTCATTCTTACTGTTAGATTGCTGGGGAGACTATAAACATTAATTTGAGTAATTAGTTTGATGAACGAAGAATCTATTCTAATAAGTATTTTAATAATTTTCAAATTGTTGGAATACTAATATTATGCTTTAAAAAATATGTATAATTAATTTAAATTGTCAAAATTTGTATTTCAATATTTTTTGGACTCAAAAAATACCTACCCAAAAAATTCTCAAAAAACTCCAGTTCGAAACATGAAAAGTACTTAGATATTATTTTTTGATATTATTTTACTTACTATGTGATTCCAAAAACAACAGGTAATGATGAGGTCGTAAGGCTGAATTTTAAAGATATAATGAGGTTTTAAACTTGCTGTGTGAAATCTTCTGGGTCGTTCCGTGTCAATTAAACCATTGCTTCGGTCCCATATCTTTCGAGTTGCCTAAAAAATTGAGAGGGGGAATAAATACGTTAGAATTTTTTCTTTAAGAAATTAAAATAAAATAAAATAGAAAACAGAAAAAATCAATTTGAAAAAAAGATAATATTATGAAATAAAGAATAGGTCTGTAATGGATTTTTCTCCAAAAAAAAAATTATTCACACGTTTTTGATTGTCAAGTCTATACCTATATTTTAGAGCAAAGAAGCGAGTGAAAAACGTTCGAAATTCAATTTTTCTTCTGAAAATTTATTCATCGAATGTGTACAGGTAATTTAATAAGATAATTGTTGTTTTAAGACCAAGAGGTAGTCTGGGTGGGAGTACAACAGAACAGGGTTGGGCGGTAGGTAGTGGCGAAAGTGACACTAATGGAAATTTCGTCGTAAATCTAATAAAAGTTTTTAAGAAATTCTTAAATTTTTAATTTAAGAAATAGACGACTAGGGTTTAATGACTTGTATTCTGAGCAAAAGATGTTGAATTTTGCAAAAGTGACGTCATATGTTACACCGACGCACATTTAACGATCCGTTCGAGACAATCTCATTATCTTATGAACGACATAATTGTTGATTGAAATTAGCGCAAGGTTGCAAGTTTAACTAAAATTCGTAAACATGTATGTTTACATAAATGTTCGTATTATTTTCACATATTTTCCTCATTTTCCCCCTATATTTTGATTTTTGTATTTAAAAAATTATTGAGGAAGGGGGCGAATTACCTTTAAACCCCTACGTAATACCTATGCCCTTCGAAACCCCCTTTTTTGTAACCAAAAAAATCTACAATTTAAAAAAAAAAAAAAAAAAATCTGTTTTTTTTTCATCCCAAAGTTTAAAAAAATATTTTACTTATTTTTTATCAAAGAAAAAAATGGTCCCCAAAAAATTGAGATTTTTTTATTTCGGAAGAATTTTTAAAAATTATTGTTCGAAAAAACACCCCATTTTTTTTCCTCAAAAATGAATAGAATTTTTTTTTATTCCAAATATCAAAAATTCATTTTTTTCATTCCAAATTTTTTTTTTTTTCAGTCCAAGAAATGGGGAGTTTCCAAAAAATATAGATTCCCCTCCCCCCCCCTAAAAAAAATTCTTCATGGAATTTTAATTTTCGAAAAATATTTTTACTTTCAAACAATGCAATTCAAAAACGATAAAATTCAGATTTTTTATTCTTTTTAAATGAGAATTTTTTCGCAAAAGTTTGAAAAATATTTTTATTTCAAAAAAATTGAAATTTCTTTAAACGCCCTGTACAGAAACTACCTAAGGCTAGTGCCATAAAAAAATTTTATTCCAAAACAGTTTTTGAAATTTTTTGTATCAAAAAATTCATTTTTTTTTTCATTACACAAAATTCATTTTTTTTTTTCATTCCAAGAAATGGGTATTTCTTCCAAAAAAATAAAGGTTCCCTTCCCCCTTGAAAAAAAAATCAAATTTCATCATCTGAGAAATCACAATATTTTATGATTTTATTTTTTTTTTGAGAAGATACAACAGTTGGAAAAAAATTCACTTGTTCTCATACTTAATGTGTCTATTTATAGAAAAAAAATTGAATCCAGAGGCTTTTTTTTTTGGACAAATCGTGTTCATGATAAAGTTCCCAAAATTAATTGCTAAACGCAATTTTTTCTATAAATAGACACATTTTTCTAAGTATAAAAAATATCCCACCTGGACAACGTTATAAAGAAGCATAATATCGAACAAAATTTCACGACATTTCGTCGAATATTAGTCGAGAAATCACATAGGTAACTAAATTTTTTACTGATAACAGGGCCAGAACCCATCCTTAATTTAATTTGATTTGAAACTAGCTTAAGTGTGTTCAAGTGTATTTTTGACATATTTTTTGGCAGTGGACCAAATTTTGTAGACTTTGTTTTGTAAAAAATGATCAAAGCTTCAAAAAATTAATGAAAAATATGAATTCCCTATGAGAATTACTTCCCGCCAAAAATACTACTTCCCAAACTCATATTAAACAAAAATGAAATCATCGCAATTTTCAATTATTATTATGTCAAAAACACTTCTGTCTAGGAAAAAAACGGGCTACAGGAAAAGGGGAAAACAGTAGCGAAAAAATTTTAGGGTAGAAAGGCGCGAACAATAATTATGGTCTTTACGTGTACATAGAAGAGAAAGGGTAGTGTGTATTTTTAGTCGTTTCGTATGCAACAGATACAGTATGCAGTAAAAATACCTAATTCTCGATATTTTTAGGCCTGCTTTAATTCGACATTTTAACCGAAGCAAAACGGTAAAAAAAGTTGAATTAAATTCCTCAACTCACCTTCTCCTCTCTGCTGCACTTCTGTTTATATTAATAATTAATCGTAAATAAATGACGCAACAACCGAGTATAGTAACACAAAAAAAGATAACGAATATAATCGGGACACCACCCCAATCCATTTCGATAATCCACATGATCGATGTCACTGATTGAACAAAACTGTAAAGTTTTTAAAATTAATCGCACGAAACGAGAGCAAGTGATGAAACGAATTTAATAAGTAAACGTTTTACGTAGAAGTTGACAATAAATTAAGCATCGACGACGATCTTCACCATCGAGTGCACAACGCGATAAAACCCCCTGGAAAATTTTCAATTTTGGTACATACCAGAGCGTAGCACGATGCCGCTCTCTGAGCGCGAGACATCATACTCGCCTCACATTTTTGCGAGTACGATCAGAAAATGCGATCAAATGTATCGCTCCCTGCGATCGGCGATTACTGCGATCAGGCATCGCGCCTAGTACCGACGAGTATGGCGAGTACGGTATGAGAGCACTATTCTACGCGTTGCGTTTAAGGTAATAACTTGAGATTGAGACAAGTTAGAGATTTCGTTGTTAGCTCATATGAAAGAGGATAAAATTTCGCGCATTCGCCTCGCTTACACTACCTATCTACGATCATTAGTTTTTTTGATATTTTAATGTAAAGAAAAATAAAGTTTACATTAAAATAGCAAAAAAACTATAAGTCCTAGATAGGTGGTGTAAGCGAGGCGAATGCGCGAAATTTTATCCTCTTTCATATGAGCTAACAACGAAATCACTAACTTGACTCAATCTCAAGTTATTACCTTAAACGCAACGCGTAGAATAGTGCTCTCATACCGTACTCGCCATACTCGTCGGTACTAGGCGCGATGCCTGATCGCAGTGATCGCCGATCGCAGGGAGCGATACATTTGATCGCATTTTCTGATCGTACTCGCAAAAATGTGAGGCGAGTATGATGTCTCGCGCTCAGAGAGCGGCATCGTGCTACGCTCTGGCAGGTACCTAGGTTTTTTTTTAGAGAAAAATAATCTCAATTTTGTTGGAGAATTTTTTTTTTTTTTCAGTAAATCTCTTTTTTTTAGAGGAAAATACCTAATCTCAATTCTTTTAGAGAAAAAAAAATCTCAATATATTTCCAGAGAAAAAATCTTTTTTTTTAAAGAAAAGCAATTTCAATTTTCTCAAAGAAAATTTTTTTAAAAATCTCGAAAGATCTCTTTTTTTTAGAGAAAAAATCTCAATATTTTTAGAGAAAAAAATATTTCAGAGGAGAAAAAAACTTCAAAAAATCTCTTTTTTTTTAAGAATCAAAATCTCATTTGTTTAGAGAAAAAAGAAAAAAAACTCAATTTTCAAAAGAAAATAAAATTAAGAAAAAAATCTCAAAAAATCTCTTTTTTTAGAGAAAAAAATCTCAAATACCCATTTTTTTAGAGAAAAAAAATCTCAAGAGAGTAAAATCTCATTTTTTTTTTACCTAGTATACCTATAGAAAAAAATCTCAATTTTGTTAGAGAAAACTAATCTCTTTTTTTAAAGAGAAAAATCTCAAAAAAAATCTCCTTTTTTAGAGAAAAATAATCTTGATTTTGTTATAGAAAAAAAAATCTCAAAAAATCTCTTTTTTAAGTAGAAAAAAAAAACCTAATCTCATTTTTTTAGAGAAAAAGTGCTTCAAGGGACATTGTAGAAAGAGTAATACCCTAAATTACAATAAAGGTTCATTCATTCATTCATTCGGGGGTATATTCTTCCATTTGATTGTTGTTAAAAATTGATAAAAATAAATTATTTCGTTCGTTCGTTCGTTCATTCATTCATTCATTCAAAAGTCACAATTTTTTTTATAGAATAATCTCAATTTTTTAAAGGAAAAAATCTCAATTAAAGAAAAAAAATCTTAACTTTTTAGGGGGAAAAAATCTCAAAAATCTCAATTTTTTAGAGAAAAAAAGTTTCAATTTAATCTCAAATATACCTTCATTTCAGAGAAAAAATCTCAATTAACAATAACATTCATTTTTTCAGAGAAAAAAATCTCAAGAGAGAAAAATCTCAAAAAATCTCCTTTTTTTTTAGAGGAAAATACCTAATCTTAATTTTTTAAGAGAAAAATAATCCCGATTTTGTTAGAGAAAAAAATCTCAAAAAATCTCTTTTTTAGAAAAAAATACCTAATGTACCTAATCTCATTTTTTAGAGAAAAAGTCTCAATTTTTTTAGAGAAAAAAAATCTCAAAAATCTCCTTTTTTTAGAGAGTAAAATCTTATTTTTTTAGAGAAAAAGTCTCAATGTTTTTAGAGAAAAAAAATCTCAAATATACCTACCTTCTTTTCAGAGAAAAAAATCTCAATTAGGTAATATCCATTTTTTCAGAGAAAAAAAAATCTCAAGAGAGAAAAATCTCAAAAAATCTCATCTTTTTTAGAGAAAAATACCTAATCTTAATTTTTTAAGAGAAAAATAATCCCGATTTTGTTAGAGAAAAAAAATCGCAAAAATCTTTTTTTTAGAAAAAAATACCTAATGTACATAATCTCATTTTTTAGAGAAAAAGTCTCAATTTTTTTAGAGAAAAAAAAATCTCAAAAATCTCCTTTTTTTAGAGAGTAAAATCTCATTTTTTTAGAGAAAAAAAATCTCAATTTTTTGTTACGGAGGAGTTGCGTTCACAAACTTCTAAAAATCCAAGACCGAGTACATTATACCTAGACGATTTTCATCCTGAAAATTCTCCTCAAAAAAGAAAGAAATCGTAAGAAATGAATTAACTGAGGTGGAATCTTCAAGGAAAATTTTTTTTGACTGAAAATCAGCGTTCACTGGCAGGAAACCCCACGAATACATCGGTTTTCCGAAATTTAGATATTACCCCTAGCCCAGAACAAAAGTCCCAAAGAATTCTGAGCAGTTTAAATAGTATGTACTATGTACCTAGTTGGGAAAACGATTTACCTGATCTTTTGACCCTCTTAGCACACCACAGTTTTTTGAAACTAATTTTGAATTTTTAATTACTGCAAATACATAATCGTAATTTTTTGACTGTCCAGGAACTTTGAGAAAAAGTTGTTGTCTTATTCGATTAAAAAAGTAGGTAACATCTTTGAAATTAAATTCACTGATTTTTACACATTTCTACCTAATCGTCTCCTTTGTTGTCAAAAAACTACCCTTTTGTTTTAAAAATTTATTTAGTGAATATGTTCGATAATCAGTTATAGTGTGCAAGTGCATTGTATATTGATATTTTTTTTCAATAATTATGACTAGCGATCATCACTTGGTTGCGGCGATACCACCGAACATAGAGGTGTTAGTGTGGTAGAAGGAATTGGAGGTAGCCCCCACATCAAATGATTTAACTGGTCTCCGGCATTGTGGTCCTTGTAGTATTTCTTCAAAATGAGTTTGAAATCGACTGGTCTATTGGCTTCAATGTATTTCAGCAATTCTCGTGTCTTTTTTCTATCTCTGGCACTGTAGTGTTCCGCGCCGGTTCGAATCGCTACAACTATGATTCCTAAAAGTGGTCAGATAAAGATTAGTTTGCGAGGTTTGCTTTATCTTTTATATAAATTATTTTTTGATAATTAAGGTTAAGGAACGTGAGAAGATAGAATAATTAAATTGACAAAAAATCTACAAGAATCATTTGTCTTGAATTACCTTGCTTCAAATGGACCACAACCTTAATAATAGCATTAAGGTTGTTTTTTTGGAGTTTGCTGTGATTTAAAAGCAGTATTTTTCCAGACAAAAAAATCAGTATTTGGTGATACGAGAAAAAATTCAAAAAAACTTACTTCTGACATCTATTTCGTTAGGTTCACAGTATCCTGTATGAGGATCAAGCAAAGTACAATAGACAATACGTTTCAACTTCAAGTCCTTGTCCATCTTATTCTCAAAAAAATTTTCGATTATCTTAACACGATCAAAAATCGCCTCCGTGTACTTCGTACTAGTTGGATCTGTTGGACGTGCGTTCGATACAGAAATCAACACAAAAAGTGATACGATTACGTTTAAATAATTCATGGTTGAAGTAGAATAACACTTCGGTCACAAAATATGCACTATTCAAATTGCACGACCATCGAGAGCATTTAAATATTAAAAAATTATCGTATCAGGTTGAAATTAATCATCTATACGTGGTTTTTTAATTGGTTTAAAATCGTTTTTCAGAAAATATCGAATCGGAATCATAAATGCCAAATATGCTTAGGTTTATCACTCTTAATTACACTGCAAAATTCATTTCAAATGCTTAGTAATAGTTTTTTACGTGAAAATGCGGTTGTTTATGTTTTCAAAAAAAAATTTAATTTGAAACGTGACTCGATGGCTGTTGAAATAATTAACGATCTGCGATCAAATAATTATTTGTAGAGCTAGAGATTACGAAAGGAATTTACCTACTCGCTGAAAATATAAATAATATCTTACCCAATTTTTTTTTATTTATTTGTTTAAGAAAACCAATAATTTAAAAAAAATGTCCAACGCATAAATTTCCAATTTTTTGATTTTAGCTGATTTTTTTTTCTTCAAATTTTGGTGAAACAGTTTTTAAAAATTATTGTATTCGAAATTCGAATACATAAGTCGTAATGGGATAAGGATGGTCGAATGTATCCCACGAGCTACTATTTGAAAAAAAAATTCTCAATTTTTTGAATAAAAAAAATTCACATTACAAAACTGGGTAAATAATTTTTTTCAAATTAATTGAACTTTTCTCTCGAATTTATTCTCACCTTTAAATGACCTAGATATTTAACCTCATAAATTTTGTAGGGTTAAATATTGCGAAAAAAATTGTTAGGTAATTCCAAGAAAATTTCAAAAAATTATTCCGAGAAAAATTCTTTGATTTAAAAATTTGTTAGAAAATTATTCTCTAAATTAGTGTAATGTCTCCTATTTATAAGATTAGAAGATCTAATTTTGTATCTCTCTAGTTCATTTTTAATACCTACAGTAAAATGATCTAAGACTGTTGTATAGATACCTGGACTGCGATAAGGAACAATTCTTAGGTAATATGATGGATTTCGGTTGCAATAAGGCTTATAGTGCTACGGCCGGAAATATAATAAAAATTTTTTGAACAATTTTTTCAAAGAAATTCAATTTTAGGAAAATTTGAGCTTCGCCATGTAACAGGCAAAATTATTATTTTTTTTTCAAAAATCTAAATTTTTTCATCAGAACTACTCAGAATGGTCCTGAATAATGAGAAAAAAAAATTTTGAACAGTTTTTTCAAAGAAATTCGATAATTTGAAATTCACCATGAAACAGGCAAAATGATATTTTTTCAAAAATGAAAATAATTCAAAAATTCAAAAAATTTTCGTCAAAACCTCTCAGAATGGTCCTGAATAATGAGAAAAAAATTTATTTGAACAATTTTTTCAAAGGAATTAGTCAAATTCTAAAATGTGTAATTTATCTTGCATGGCAAAATTAAATTTTTTCCAAAAATGAAAAAATTGAAAAATTTGGAAACTTTTCATCAGAACCTATCTCAATGGACTGGAATAACGAGGAAAAAGTTATTTGAGCTAAAAAAATCAATTTAAGGAAAATTCGAAATTCACTAAGTAGGTAACTACTAATTTTTAATGCCAATTGCCATTTTTTGAAATTTACCGAAATTAAAATTTTATACTGTGGAAATGATAATTTTTGCTGTTGATAGCGCTTTCATACTGAAATTAGGGCAGTTTCATGTGACTTTTTTTTAAAGGCAACACTATCGGTCAAACAAGTTGCATTTTATTTATTGCAGGGGCTAATTTTGCAAGATTTTTCAATTTCTGATTTTTCTGCGGGTACATTTCGCCAGCCCCGCCCATTTCGAATTTGGAATTCGGAGTAGGGGCATTCGTTTGTGCTCGGTTTGTGCTGATTTGTGCCGTAAAAATTTTCGTTTGTGCTGCCCCCCTTCCAGAGATATTTTGAAAAAACCTTGGGCGGGGCTGGGGAAATGGTTTTTTTCAAAATTCGAATTTTGGGTCAAAATTGGTGTCATTCGTTTGTGCTAGGTTTGTGCTGATTTGTGCCGCAAACATTTTCGTTTGTGCTGCCCCCCTTCTATGGGCGGGGCTGGGGAAATGGTGAAAACCAAAAATCGAATTCGGGGTCAAACTTGGTGTCATTCGTTTGTGCTAGGTTTGTGCTGATTTGTGCCGCAAAAATTTTCGTTTGTGCTGCCCCCCTTCCAGAGATATTTTGAAAAAACCTTGGTCGGGGCTGGGGAAATGTTTTTTTTTAAAATTCGAATTTTGGGTCAAAATTGGTGTCATTTGTTTGTGCTAGGTTTGTGCCGCAAAAACTTTCGTTTGTGCTGCCCTCCTTCTATGGGCGGGGCTGGGGAAATGGTTTCAAGTAAGGGGAGAAGAAGGGGTCCAATGAAAATTTTGATACTGTCAATCGTTAGTGCTAAGCGAGTAGAGATTTGTGCCGTACTCGATTTTCACCTCTACCCCCTCCATCCTATTTTCAATAATATTACCATCGTTAATATACGATTGGGAGCAATGGTTAGGTTGCATAATTTTCCATTTTTTTTAGAAAATCTTTCCTAATGAAATGAAAATTCAATTTTTTACTTTGTACAAAATTTCAATTTTTTTTTTTTCATTTTTTCTTTCCTTTCCTTTCCTGCCTTTTTAAAAAAATTTTAACACATACCTACTTAGTTTTGTTTGGAATATTTTCAAAGTTTCCAAGAATGTTTGAAGAAAAAAATTTCATACTTTTTTTGAACTTCAATTTCAAGGAAGTGGTGATCATTTAAATTTTATTTTGGAAACCTCTCTCTTCTTTCGAAATTCTTGTGTCAATTTTTCTCACTTATAGTATTGGAATGGAAAGCTATTTTTCAATCATCATTAAAAATTATTTTCTGAATTTGAAACAATTACCCGATAAAAAAAATCGCGAACAATTTTTCAAATACCAAGCTGGCACTTACCTAGTCTTTTAGCTGATTTTTTCAAAATCAGCTATTAGTTTTGATCTTCGATTTTTTTGGTATTTCTTGCGATATGTATTTATGTATGTATGTATGTATGTATGTATTGACTGAATTTTGTCCGCGCGATAACTCTCGTTCTAATGGACCGATTTATTTCAAATTTTAATGGGAGGTCGGGTACCATGTAGAATAGAACCCTATTGTTTTTGAGCAATTTTGGACCATTACTACGCATTATTTGGGAAGAAATGGTCAGAATTAAATTAGACCAATTTAATCCATTAATCGAAAAATATTTTGCCTAGCATTTTATTTCAGGTCGAAAAAAATTAAAACTTTTCTCCCCTCTTTAGACGTCGACGTCGACGAGCACCGCGTCGACGTCATATCATTTTTTATTTAAATATGCTAGGCATTATTAAAAAAATGCATCAAATTTTATAAGCTCGATTTACTCGATCTAAACTCTAATCAGTGTTGCCAATTAAGAAATAATTCACCGCTTTTATTCATACCTTATAATAATTGATAAGGAAAAAATGAAAAAGGAAAGAAAATTATTGAAAGAAGTGACTTTAAAATTAATAAAATTTTAAATGAAATAAAATTTTGCGGATTGAAATAAAAGTTTGCTGGATTGGAGAAAATTGAAAGAAATACCATATTTTTAGACAGACTAAATTATACAAAATGAACATTTTGAAAATTTCTGAGAAAATAATAAAATAAATTGAAAAAGAAAAAAAATAATTTAAAAATTATTGGAGTTCAAAGAAAAACGAAACTTGGTTAGTTTTTGTTTTTTCAAATGATGAAAATAAATGAAAATTTGAAAATATTATAATAATATTAAAGTTATTGAGAAAAATGAAATTTTATTTATTTTTGATACTTAAATGAGAATGCGAGTAAAAAACATTTTGACAAAAATTATTGATTTGAAATGAAAAAATGATAATATTTAATAATGATAATTGATAAAATAATAATTTAAAAAATCAGCTTTTCTGACGCATTAATGCGTCAGAGTTTTTTTGCATTTATTTTTCCCTGGCAATCTTTTGCATAATGTTTTCGAATAATTTCCAACAGAAGGTACTTAATTTCCACCCGCCAATCACAGCCAATCTTGCATGGAAAATATTTCACATTTTGATGTATGTTACAAACAGTATTCGAGCCATTGGACCTATTTGAGCCTGTGTATAGGTACTAAAACCTTCTTTCTCAAGTTCGTGTATTCTCTTTAATTTGTTCAAGTAATTTTTTTGAGTGAAGATATTTGATTTCAGAATTAAGATTTTTCATTCAAAAATGGCCATAAAAATTTCGATTTTCGAAATCTGGCCATTCTATTTAGGCCATGAAGTCAAAATTTTCCTAAATTAAAAAAATTGAATAAAGAATTTTTTTTTTAAATTTTCATGTAGGTTCACTTCTTGAAGTACGTATGACGAAGAAAAAGAAATTGTTAAAAAGTCTCTTGGGGTCTGCTTTATGAAATAATGTATAAGTACGTATCTTTTTAATTTGTTGATTACAAAATTCAAAAAAATAACATCGAATTCAAAAAAAAATTAAAAAAGTAATAAATGATATTTGGTATAATCCACCTTAAAATTTTAAAGTAAAAAAAAATCAACAGTCCTTTTAAATTGACAAAAAATCATAACTTTAATCATGGTACCATTGTCACTAATTTTAATGAGAACAATTTCAAATCACAATCTTAAATTTAAAATTAAAAAAAAAAAAAAAATCAGTGAATAATTTCAACGAACGTAATTTTAAATCACAAGCTTAAACTTTCATAAAGTAATGGAAAAAATTTACATTAAAAAAAATAATGGAAAAAAATGAAAAATAAAATATCCACTTTGAATTTTTAAAGTAAAGAAAAAAAATAAACATTCTTTTTAAACTTAAAAAAAATCATAAGTTTAATCATGGTACCATTGTCACTAATTTTAATGAAAACGATTTTAAATCACAATCTTAAATTTAAAACAAAAAAAGAAAACATCGACTTGCAAACAAAAAAAATCATAGTTATTAATTTTAATGAACATAATTTCACATCACAATCTAAAACTCTTAAAAATCAGTGGAAAAATTTTACATTAAAAAAATCAAGTCGAATTCAAAAAAAAAGAACAATAAAAATAAATGATATTAAAAATAAGTAATTCACCTCAAACTTTCAAATGAGGTAAGAAAAAAGTCAACAATCGTTTTAAAAAAAAATTGTAAAAATCATAGTGACTTATCAATCTCAACAAACACAATCTTAAATGCTGTAAACCAAATATTGGCAGTTCTTAATTACAAATGATTTTCTTTCACGTTTAACTGATTTTTTCGAAACTTTTAGATCGTCGTACCTTTCCCACACACGATTTTCTTCTCTCCAACAGTATGCTACATAATGCCCAATGCTGCTCAGATCTTTTGAGATTGGTTCATTGAAACTGACTGCTCCTCTGAGGATATATGTAGAAGTACCGACGTTGATTTCTTGAGGAATCTCTTGTAAAGTACACTCAACATCGAGACAATTCATTGTATTCTTTGTAACCACAGCTGCCAGTTCGATGAATAAATGGTTGTTGAATTTTTTTTCTTGGGAAATCGCTTCTGAACACTTTTCACAATTTCCTGCAACTTGTTGCATCAATGACTCCACGCTTTGCAGAATACCGTCGCGTAAAGTACCACTAATATGCGCTGTGATCGACGTTTTATGTATAGCGCTACGAGGACCGCATTTTGGACAAATGTATTCTGCTGTAAACGAAGGTGAACTTTTGAAAAGTTCATTTATTAGAAAATGGGCGGTTGTAGCGCAGTCGGCAGTTACGTGATTCTGCATTCCTTTTATTTCTTTGCTTTTGAAAATGGAAAGCAATATTTCGGCTCTCTTCCTGTATGTCTGCACATTTACGCCATCCCTGGTCGTATTTGCAAGAAGTTCCATCATACGAAATTCTTCGACAAGGCTATCCACAAAATGTTGATACTTGGCACTTTCGACATAGGCGCAGAACAGAATTTGTATAATTGTATCGAACGCACACGTATTTAAAATGCTGTAGTAGTTGATCATCTATTTTTACGCTTTTGAATTCTAAAACATCCCCGTTCTTCAATTCGCCAATGACTTTGTTTGCTGATTTGCTTTTGTCGTTGATTTTTAAAACTGTCGAATCCGGATCTAAGTAATTCCTCTTCTTCGGCTTTTTTGAAGTCGTTTCTGCTTCGCCTTTCCAGTTTTCTTTGGCGGTGTTGCTTGAAATTTCATCGTCCACTTTATCCTCATTCTTTTGGTAACCGTTATTCGATTTTACAATAATCATTTTTCCAATTATGGAATCGACATGAATGCGGATGAATTCGTCCAGCCTTAGTGGTAGTTTCTTGTGTCGAAACACTCAATTTTTTATATCGTTGAAATTACTTTCAACAGACGCAGAAGATTCAGTTACATTTCCATACCCAAGTACATCGTTCATTATGGCAGACCAAGTTGGTAATAATCGACAAAAATTCAATAATTTTTTGGCAATATTTGGGTTATAAAACAGGTTATCACCATCGCCACTGTTTTCTGGTATCGTTGCATCTTGCTGGCATGTTTGATGAATTGCTTGAATTTCGCTTAAATATCCATATTCAAGCGAATTTTCCTCCTTTTCATCATCGACTTCATCGACATTTTCATCGTTATCAACGTCATCGGAAAAATTTGCTGAAAATGTTTCATTGGCTTCTTTATGAGCAACTCTTCCCTTTAAGTATGATTTTGCCCTTTGACAAGCGGTAGGTATACCTTCTTCATTATTACCATCTTCCTCGTGTAAACTAATCGTAAATATGCATCATAAAAGTTCCTTCAATTCATCATAGTTCGTGCAGGCGATGAGTAACGCGATACTACGTAGATATAAGTTTTTTACTCGTCTTGTAGCACTTTTTATTTCTGTCCAAGTACTGACTAGATGAATGGTATGGGCAAAATCATTACGTAACATACATAAAGGCAGTTCTACGTTGGTCTCTGTATTTAAAAGGGCGTCGGAACCAGAGCTGGCGCGACTCACCTCTTTTGGGAGTCTTTTAGTTCGACTCTTTGCTAGTTGAATCGAAGAGTTTTCAATTTGCGACTCTTTACAAATTTTATTAAACTCATGAGTCCGACTCTTTTAATGAACGACTCCTCGCGACTCTTTTTTTCCGACTCCTCGCGACTCTTTTTTTCAACTAATTCCCGACTCACTCCCCCGACTCCTTCTAAACTCTTATTTTTGTTCTCATACGATTCTTTTACAACTCTTTTCTCTAAATTTTTCTTTTCACTTTTCAAATTTCATTTTCATTTAAAAACTAAAATGTTCTGTAATTTAATTTCTTTTTTTGTTTTTTTAGTGCGACATATTTATTATTTTTCAATTTTCAAGTACAGTAATCAATTATAAATTTATAAATTGATCAATAAAATTTATTTTAACTTTCATGTTTCATATTCTTGTAAAAAAAGGAAAAGCTAAAAAATTTTGAAAAAAAGGTTACCAAAGTATCATTGCCTTTTGTAGATCTTGTGTGTTTAAAATAGATTTCGAAGTTTTTCATCACTGAATGATTTTGAAACAATTCGAAAATTAATTGAAATCAAAACTAAACTAACACAACACACGAGGTTGCACTACCCATGAATCGCGGGAAAAGGGAGTTTGAGAGATGAAAAGAGTCGTGATATGAAGAGTTGTGAATCAAAAGAGTCGCAAGTAAAAAAAGAGTTGTGAGTAAAAAAGAGTCGCAAATTGAGAAGAGTCGTGAATCAGTTTAATGTTTGACTCTTAGTGATGAGTCGATTTTTTCAAATTTTTTTCGACTCCTTGTGAAAAAGAGTCGAACTCAGAGTCGCTCGCATGCGACTCTCGCGACTCACACTCAAAACTCTGAGTCGCGCCAGCTCTGGTCGGAACATACTTGTAAATATTTTTTCAACGTTGTATACTGAGTAAAATTTTTCACAACAGCCATCATCAAAGCTAGAGACATATCAGTTATCACAATCTTTGGTGGACTGATGTCATTTCTGAGCCATTCCGCCAACCAATACGAAATGGTTGAATTGTCATGTTTTTCTGATAGCATATGACCAACCGAATATTGACATTTATTTTTGTCATCTCTAACAACGATTTCATACAGGAAAATTGACGAGGTTTCTCTACCACTGTACAGCATAAAACGTTTTACAACATGCCCAGTCGCGTCGATACTTACACGAGTTATTCTATTTTGGCGTGAATAAATTCGATAATTATTTACCTCAGTTACACTGAAGTAATGAATATAAAATGGATCTGCTCCGATATTATGAAAAATATCTTGATATGGTGAACATCCATTCAATAATAACAACGAAATGAGAGGATTTTCATCGACTTGGCTTGATTTTATACGTTTAGATTTCATTACTCGAAGAGCGTTTAGAGAAGGAATATGACTTGGCTCAACGTCGCCATACTGCATGAATTTCCTTGCTTCCTCGTTTCTCAAAGTACTAGTGGCTACATTAAATTTCGTGAGTTTATCTTCGAATTCTTTTCGTCGTTCTGCACTCAATATTCGTCTCTTAGAAGTTGGGGTACACTGTTTGAATGGACCATTATATGTACATGTAATACACCTATCTGATTTAGTGTCGTCGTCGTGGGGTTTATTATCGATTACTCCTTCAAAAGTACTACCACAATCTACTCACTTTCCCGTCATTTTCAGAAATAAATTTCCTTCTTCATGCACTGAACATCGTTTAAAAGAAATCGAACAAGGCAAACGTGTATTTTCAAAAAATTTGCTTTGAATGTATTCACACCATTCATATGGTTTTAAAGCTTGGTAAGTGCGTTTAGAATTCCGCTCTTTACGGGCATATTCTACATTGATACACAATTCCTCCCATTCATCAGCCGTTACTTTAATTACAAAATCTAACTCATCGGAAGTAGAATCGTGCTGAAATTCGTCTTCATTTCCAGTAACATTACCCGACTCTTTCAGTATTTTTCTCAGTGTCAGTAAAACTATGAAAACCTACCTTTTCTAATATGTCATAACGGTTTTCTAAAACAGTAGTATACGCGTATTTCGGGCTTATTTTTCCATTGAAATCTTCACTAATTGTTGTCCAAATTGGATGCGACGGCACATTGATATTTAGATTATCACTTTGAAAAATGGCATTTTTTCTTTTAATGAAAATTTCGACTAAATTCTCGACGTTCACCTTTGGTACAGCCGGCATCGTTGAAAAATGACAACAAAAAAAAAACAATATGAATAAAATAGCAATTACAAAAATTGTATGTCAAATTGTCCGAATTGTCAATCAAAATTTTTATAAAATCAAAAAAAAATCGATATTTTTGAAAAACACGAAAAGAGGAGTGGAGTGGGAGTGAGTCGGAGTGGAGTTAAGAGTTTTGAGTTAAAAATTCTCAGGAGTGGAGTGGAGTTGGAGACTGGAGTGGAGCAGTGTTGTGAAACGGGAATTCCCATTTTGCGGGAATGGGAATTGTTCCCGGGAATTCCCGGGAACGTTCCCACCTTCATCAAAACCGGGAATTCCCGTTTTCAAATAAATTATTTTTTTGAAGCAAAAACGAGATTTAAGTGATGTAAATGATGTAATGATGTTTAGAAATGTCAATTTGAATGAAAATTGGTATTGATACCCTAGAAATACTTGAAATTAATAAAATTATTCAGGGATATCGATATCCCATATTTTATTTTTTTAGATGGTAATTTCAAGGTAATTCTTCAGGTTATTACCACGTGATTTTTTTAAATATTTTTCAAAAATATACACAATATTTGTATCTAATCCGTTTTTATTTAGTAGTATTTTTGTTTTTGTAGTTTCCAACTTTCAAATTCAATTAAAAAATGAAATTCCCTGTTCCCGGGAATTCCCGGGAACAACACTTCGTTCCTGGGAACTTTCACAACACTGGAGTGGAGCGTTGATGTAAGTGAGGAGTGGAGCAGGAGTGGGAGCTAGGGTTGAAGAAAACAAGGAATTGGGAGTAAGAGTCGGAGTTCAAAGTTCAAAATTTAATCACTCTTCCAGTTCCAACACTGAAAAAATTAGATGAATTTATTGTATAGTATAATAATAGTGTTATGATTTTATTACTTTTTGTATCTTTAGTTGGTAACATTGATATTGTTTAATTTGCGCAATACTTATTTCGTTTTAATTTTACGTATTATATTGGAATTTTCACCATGATAAAATATACTTTAAAAATGTAAAGTCTTCGAATTATTAAAGAAGTTAACAACTGGCGACGAGGATAGACTTTTTTTTACTCGCGCGGTGTGTTCTGGACGATTGAAATGCGCTTTGCGGTATTCTTTTTTCGCGATTTTCGAAAATTACTGTTGAAGCATTAATATGGCGACCGCTCGCTTTGAAAGTTTCGATTCGTCTCGTGAAGATTTTCTGAATTGGTTCGAACGTTTTACGGCTTATCTAGAATCAGAATATGTTCCAGCCGACGATCAGGTAAATTCGTTGATATCGTGCATCGGAGCGGAAACTTATCGTATTCTGAGACGGCTAGCAGTTCCCAAACTACCGCATCAATTATCGTTTTCAAAAAATAAGGAACTCCTAGAGAATCATTTCAGTCCAAAGCCGTTGGTAGTTGTTCAGCGCTTTAATTTTCGTCGGCGGATGCAACAGGAGAACGAGAATTTTAACTCATATTTAGCGGCACTTAGGGAGTTAGCAGCAACATGCAATTTTGAAACCCCACCGCCTCCTGCAGCGGATCCAGCCGCCGCGGTACAGCCTGTCTACAATCCGGACCAACGTTTAAACGAGGAGCTTCGTGATCAGATAATTCAAGGTATCCGCGATAAAGCTGTGCAAAATTATTACCTTTCGACACCGGACTTGACGCTAAAACAAGTCTGTGATCGCGCACTGGCAGTTGAATTATCCGGCCATGGTTTTAATTCCCAAACGTCTGCGGGTGTTAAAGAGCCAACTATCAACAAGATCAGTGATCGCGTCCGTCAAAAACGTTCAAACAAACCCAGAGCCAAGAACGACGGTAAAAGCGGGTCGTCGAGCGAACCAAAATCGAGTTCAGAAATTGATGTCTGTATTCGGTGCGGCCGTAAAAATCATAAAGCACCAGACTGCCGTTTCAGAGAAGCCAAATGTAATAAGTGAGATAAAACCGGTCATCTTGCAAATGTATGTGGCAAGAGTATCGATGAAATTCGCAAGATGGTGTTATCTCGAAAACGAACTGACGTAAAAGCAGTGGATGTTTCCTACAACGTAGTCGACATTAACCAATTAAACGATACCCAACCATCGCCATCGGATTCTGAGGAACCGCCCGCCAAAATTTTCATAAATATGCAGGTTGAAGGTAGAGAAATTCGTTTCGAAGCTGATACGGGATCGCCGTTCACTCTGATATCCCTGCCAACCTGTAAAGCGTTTGGACTGGACAAAAAGATGAGAAAAGCTGCTCGAGTTTTCCAGTCGTATACCCATTCAAAATTCGAATTGATCGGAATTGGAATGCGTCGGATCCTAGGGAAAGCGTTTCTACAAAGGCAACCTTATCGGTCTACCTTCTAGCGCGATATGCGAAGTTGGTTTCATGTACCTCAAAGTGTACATTTGGGTTACCGGTTACCGCGTATCACCACGGTATCACTATTTTCAGACCTTATTTCGTGTGGAGTGTAATAATTATTCGATCATAATACATTTTTTCATTCTAGATATTATTTTAACTCAAATTTCATTGATACCACCCATTAAAATTCGATACGATTCTATACGTATTTTTAACGCTCTTTTCGAATATCGATAAATAAATCTGATTCGATCAGTCTTTCTGCTCCATTTCGATCAAAAACTTTGAAATTCTTCAATTTTTCCATAATTCTTCGATTTTTTTGGTACTTTTGGTCATAAAAAGTCCATTATGAAGCTGAAAACTCGAACGGATTGAATTTATTTCTACATTTTTGGAAAGAATGAAAAAAATGCGACTAGAAAATGATGAAATATATTTAAACCATAAAGATTTGTGAGATTTTAGGAAAAAAATGATGAATTTTTCAAAAAGTGCGAAATTGGTTTCATGCGAGGTAGACCGCATGGTTGCCTGTGTTTTAATTAAAATTTAATTCGAAATCCATCGCGGCATGCTATGAATATTTCATTTGTTTCTGGAAGTATTTTTAACGCTCTTTTCGAATATCAAAAAATAAATCCGATTCGATAAATATTTCAGCTCCATTTCGATCAAAAACTTTGAAATTCTTCAATTTTTTCATAATTCTTCGATTTTTTTGGTACTTTTGGTCATAAAAAGTCCATTATGAAGCTGAAAACTCGAACGGATTGAATTTATTTCTACATTTTTGGAAAGAATGAAAAAAATGCGACTAGAAAATGATGAAATATATTTAAACCATAAAGATTTGTGAGATTTTAGAAAAAAAATGATGAATTTTTCAAAAAGTGCGAAATTGGTTTCATGCGAGGTAGACCGCATGGTTGCCTGTGTTTTAATTAAAATTTAATTCGAAATCCATCGCGGCATGCTATGAATATTTCATTTGTTTCTGGAAGTATTTTTAACGCTCTTTTCGAATATCAAAAAATAAATCCGATTCGATAAATATTTCAGCTCCATTTTTATCAAAAACTTTGAAATTTGTCAATTTTTTCTATACTTTTGGTCAGAAATGCCCATTTTGAAGCTGAAAACTCGAACGGATTGAATTTATTTCTACATTTTTGGAAAGAATGAAAAAAATGCGACTAGAAAATGATGAAATATATTTAAACCATAAAGATTTGTGAGATTTTAGAAAAAAAATGATGAATTTTTCAAAAAGTGCGAAATTGGTTTCATGAGAGGTAGACCGCATGGTTGCCTGTGTTTTAATTAAAATTTAATTCGAAATCCATCGCGGCATGCTATGAATATTTCATTTGTTTCTGGAAGTATTTTTAACGCTCTTTTCGAATATCAAAAAATAAATCCGATTCGATAAATATTTCAGCTCCATTTCGATCAAAAACTTTGAAATTCTTCGATTTTTTCATAATTCTTCGATTTTTTTGGTACTTTTGGTCATAAAAAGTCCATTATGAAGCTGAAAACTTGAACGGATTGAATTTATTTCTACATTTTTGGAAAGAATGAAAAAAATGCGACTAGAAAATGATGAAATATATTTGAACCATAAAAATTTGTGAGATTTTAGGAAAAAAATGATGAGTTTTTCAAAAAGTGCGAAATTGGTTTCATGCGAGGTAGACCGCATGGTTGCCTGTGTTTTAATTAAAACACAGGCAACCATGCGGTCTACCTCTCATGAAACCAATTTCGCACTTTTTGAAAAATTCATCATTTTTTTTCTAAAATCTCACAAATCTTTATGGTTTAAATATATTTCATCATTTTCTAGTCGCATTTTTTTCATTCTTTCCAAAAATGTAGAAATAAATTCAATCCGTTCGAGTTTTCAGCTTCAAAATGGGCATTTCTGACCAAAAGTATAGAAAAAATTGACAAATTTCAAAGTTTTTGATAAAAATGGAGCTGAAATATTTATCGAATCGGATTTATTTTTTGATATTCGAAAAGAGCGTTAAAAATACTTCCAGAAACAAATGAAATATTCATAGCATGCCGCGATGGATTTCGAATTAAATTTTAATTAAAACACAGGCAACCATGCGGTCTACCTCGCATGAAACCAATTTCGCACTTTTTGAAAAATTCATCATTTTTTTTCTAAAATCTCACAAATCTTTATGGTTTAAATATATTTCATCATTTTCTAGTCGCATTTTTTTCATTCTTTCCAAAAATGTAGAAATAAATTCAATCCGTTCGAGTTTTCAGCTTCATAATGGACTTTTTATGACCAAAAGTACCAAAAAAATCGAAGAATTATGAAAAAATTGAAGAATTTCAAAGTTTTTGATCGAAATGGAGCTGAAATATTTATCGAATCGGATTTATTTTTTGATATTCGAAAAGAGCGTTAAAAATACTTCCAGAAACAAATGAAATATTCATAGCATGCCGCGATGGATTTCGAATTAAATTTTAATTAAAACACAGGCAACCATGCGGTCTACCTCGCATGAAACCAATTTCGCACTTTTTGAAAAATTCATCATTTTTTTTCTAAAATCTCACAAATCTTTATGGTTTAAATATATTTCATCATTTTCTAGTCGCATTTTTTTCATTCTTTCCAAAAATGTAGAAATAAATTCAATCCGTTCGAGTTTTCAGCTTCATAATGGACTTTTTATGACCAAAAGTACCAAAAAAATCGAAGAATTATGAAAAAATCGAAGAATTTCAAAGTTTTTGATCGAAATGGAGCTGAAATATTTATCGAATCGGATTTATTTTTTGATATTCGAAAAGAGCGTTAAAAATACTTCCAGAAACAAATGAAATATTCATAGCATGCCGCGATGGATTTCGAATTAAATTTTAATTAAAACACAGGCAACCATGCGGTCTACCTCGCATGAAACCAATTTCGCACTTTTTGAAAATTTCATCATTTTTTTTCTAAAATCTCACAAATCTTTATGGTTTAAATATATTTCATCATTTTCTAGTCGCATTTTTTTCATTCTTTCCAAAAATGTAGAAATAAATTCAATCCGTTCGAGTTTTCAGCTTCATAATGGACTTTTTATGACCAAAAGTACCAAAAAAAACGAAGAATTATGGAAAAATTGAAGAATTTCAAAGTTTTTGATCGAAATGGAGCAGAAAGACTGATCGAATCAGATTTATTTATCGATATTCGAAAAGAGCGTTAAAAATACGTATAGAATCATATCGAATTTTAATGGGTGGTATCAATGAAATTTGAGTTAAAATAATATCTAGAATGAAAAAATGTATTATGATCGAATAATTATTACACTCCACACGAAATAAGGTCTGAAAATAGTGATACTGTGGTGATACGCGGTAACCGGTAACCCAAATGTACACTTTGAGGTACATGAAACCAACTTCGCATATCGCGCTAGAAGGTAGACCGATAAGGTTGCCTTTGTAGAAACGCTTTCCCTAGGATCCGACGCATTCATCGGAATTGTACCAGTAAAAGTGAAGTATCGTGATCGTTCGTTCGAAAAACAACTGCGTGTAGTGGATGGCAATTTCGACTCCTTGATGGGCAGGGACTGGATTTTTTCGATGGACGTTAACCTTCGCGATCACACGCCGAAACCAGCCAACGTCGCTTGTCATCGAACATCAACTTCTGAAAAATCCCAATTACTGGCAGATTTAAAGAAGCTAATGGAAGAGTATGCCGAAATTTTCGCCAAAGGTATCGGTTTAGTACCAAACTCTGAGGTCGGCATTACCCTCAAGCCAGGTGCAAAACCGAAATTTTGTTACCCTCGCTCGGTACCCTACGCACTGCGGAAAGATGTCGACGAAGAAATTGATCGGTTAGTAGCTGGAAACGTTTTTATTCCGGTTTCATCCTCCGAATGGGCAACGCCAATTGTACCGGTTAGAAAAGCGAATGGGTCGATTCGAATTACTGGGGACTACAGCGTCACACTCAATCCCCAAACTTTACCCGAAGACTACCCCATTCCAACCATCGAGGAAATTCTAAACGACTTTGTGGGCTGTGTATTTTTCGCCAAATTTGACGTTCGAGAAGCGTACCTACATCTACTCGTCTCCTTTGAGACATCTATGCTGCTCACACTGAATACTCAAAAGGGATTATTTTGAGTAGCACGCTTATTTTTCGGCCCTCAGCAAGCTCCAGCGATTTGGCAACGTTTCTTCGACCAATTACTCCGTGTTATCAAGGGCTGCAGAAATTTCTTCGATGACGTGAAAATTTCTTCACGTACTGCGGCCGAGCATTTGGAACGAGTCAGACAATTCTTTGAAATTTGCAAACAGAATGGTATTCGGTTAAATTTAGCAAAATGTCAATTGCTCACGGATGAATTAAACTACCTCGGATATAAAATTAACGCCGAAGGAATTCATAAAACATCCGAGAAAATCGACGCCATCGTGAAAGCCCGCAGACCCAGCAATGTTTCCGAATTGAAATCGTTCACAGGGCTAGTTGGGTACTACGGTCGTTTCTTTCCAAATCTTTCTGCAATATGCCGCCCGTTTAACCTATTACAAAGGAAGGGAGCCAAATTTGTGTGGAGCCAAGACTGCGAACGAGCTTTTGAACAGATAAAAAAGGAAATTGTGTCTGATAGAGTTCTCACACCGTTCGATCCAGCTAAGAAATTGGTCTTAGCCACCGACGCTTCACCCTACGCTATCGGCGCCGTTCTTAGTCACATCGACAATACAGGCAAACACCCTATCGCGTTTGCATCAAGAACGTTAACTCAAACTGAAGAACGATACTCGCAGATCGATAAGGAGGCGCTCGGAATCTACTGGGGAGTAAAAAAATTTTTTGATTATTTGTATGGCCGCCCATTCATCCTCCAGACAGATTGCCTACCTTTAAAATCGATTTTCGCAGCGAATGCGGCCAAACCTTCGCTTAGTGCCACTCGTTTACTGCACTACGCAATCTTTCTTCAAGACTTCCAATATACAATTCAGTTTCGAAAATCTGAACACCACTCAAACGCTGATTTCGTATCACGTTTTCCAACTTCGATCGGAAATCCGACCCAAATCGATATACCTACGCGCATATGCCAGCTGCAGATCGAGCAATTGCCTGTCACCGCTCAAGAAATTGCTGCTGAAACTCAAAAAGACGCGACGTTATCTGTTCTACTTTGCCAATTGGAAGGTGAAACTCCAAGTCGGCTGAAGATCAAAGAATTGCAAGAGTATTCGTTACACGAAAAATGTATTTTTCGTGGGGAGAGGGTGGTAATTCCACTCACCCTAAGGAAGCGGATCTTACAACAAATCCATCAAGGTCACCTTGGTGTTGAAAAATCGAAGTCCTTGGCCCGTGGTTTCGTATATTGGACAGGAATGGACAGAGACATCGCCGACTTGGCCAAAAGTTGCGCAGAATGTGCTGCCACCGCCAATAACCCCCCCAAGGCACCTATTCACCCATGGATTCCACCGGAGGAACCATGGAAACGAATTCACGTCGATATAGGGCAAATTAATACCAATTTTTATTTCATCATCGTCGATGCCTACTCAAAATGGATCGAAGTTTATCAAACAAAAAGAACGGATTCAGCTGCAATCATCGCTTTCCTAAAAAACTGTTTTGGCTGTTTCGGTTTCCCAGAGGTTCTCGTATCAGACAACAGACCACAATTTGTAAGCTCGGAAACAGAAAAATATTTGAAAAGTAATGGCATCCAGCACTTAACGTCACCGGAATATCATCCGGCAAGCAATGGCCAAGCGGAGAGAGCGGTCCAAACAGTCAAGAAAGCTCTGAAGCAGAATCAAGATTTGGACGAATTTTTACTAGCATATAGACGCGCCCCTCATTCAACTACTGGGAAATCGCCAGCCGAAATGTTCTTATCGAGGAAAATTAGATCAACATTGAATTTACTAGTGCCTACCGCCGAACAGAAATTCGTGTCGAAGGAGACAAAGCGAACATTCAGCGTTGGCCAAAATGTAAACTTTCGACTATACCGCAGACCTCATCGTTGGCGATCCGGGAAAATTACGAAGTGTCTGGCCAATGTCACGTTTGAGATTGAAGATGAAAATGGAGTTCATCACAAGCGCCATTTGAACCAGATCGTCGATCGCGGCCCAGTACAACCTACATCTACAACTGCGCCTTTCCTTGCAGACTTACCTGTTAATGAGCCTGTAGCGCCGGCTCAGGTACCCATCGCTCCGGCAAACGCACCTCAAGTTCCGGCGCCCCAGCCACCAGCTCCGGCGCCTCAGCCTCAAGTTCCAATACCTCGTTCCCCTCGTCCTGTTCGAAATCGGGTACCTCCAAATCGCTACTCTCCATAAGAGGGAAGAGTTGTTATGATTTTATTACTTTTTGTATCTTTAGTTGGTAACATTGATATTGTTTAATTTGCGCAATACTTATTTCGTTTTAATTTTACGTATTATATTGGAATTTTCACCATGATAAAATATACTTTAAAAATGTAAAGTCTTCGAATTATTAAAGAAGTTAACAAATAGCTTTGTTCGTTTAAGTATAAAACTTTTAAAACTTTTCAAATTTATTCGGTAGAAACAGCAAATTCCAAATTTCACTAGTTTTTTGATGGTTTTTTGGCTTTTAGCCAGAGCTGGCGCGACTCACCTCTTTTGGGAGTCGAACTCTTTTAGTTCGACTCTTTGCTAGTTGAGTCGAAGAGTTTTCAATTTGCGACTCTTTACAAATTTTATTAAACTCATGAGTCCGACTCTTTTAATGAACGACTCCTCGCGACTCTTTTTTTCCGACTCCTCGCGACTCTTTTTTTCCGACTCCTCGCAACTCTTTTTTCCGACTCCTCGCAACTCTTTTTTCCGACTCCTCGCGACTCTTTTTTTCAACTAATTCCCGACTCACTCCCCCGACTCCTTCTAAACTCTTATTTTTGTTCTCATACGATTCTTTTACAACTCTTTTCTCTAAATTTTTCTTTTCACTTTTCAAATTTCATTTTCATTTAAAAACTAAAATGTTCTGTAATTTAATTTCTTTTTTTGTTTTTTTAGTGCGACATATTTATTATTTTTCAATTTTCAAGTACAGTAATCAATTATAAATTTATAAATTGACCAATAAAATTTATTTTAACTTTCATGTTTCATATTCTCGTAAAAAAAGGAAAAGCTAAAAATTTTTGAAAAAAAGGTTACCACAGTATCATTGCCTTTTGTAGATCTTGTGTGTTTAAAATAGATTTCGAAGTTTTTCATCACGAAATTGAAACAATTCGAAAATTAATTGAAATCAAAACTAAACTTACAACAGTTACAATACAACACACGAGATTACACTACACATGAATCGCGGAAAAAGGGAGTTTGAGAGATGAAAAGAGTCGTGTGAGTCGTGATATGAAGAGTTGTGAATCAAAAGAGTCGCAAGTGAAAAAAGAGTCGTGAGTAAAAAAGAGTCGCAAATTGAGAAGAGTCGTGAATCAGTTTAATGTTCGACTCTTAGTGAGGAGTCGATTTTTTCAAATTTTTTTCGACTCCTTGTGAAAAAGAGTCGAACTCGGAGTCGAACTCCGAGTCGCTCGCATGCGACTCCCGCGACTCACACTCGAAACTCTGAGTCGCGCCAGCTCTGGTATCAATACCAATTTTCATTCAAATTGACATTTCTAAACATCATTACATCATTTACATCACTTAAATCTCGTTTTTGCTTCAAAAAAATAATTTATTTGAAAACGGGAATTCCCGGTTTTGATGAAGGTGGGAACGTTCCCGGGAATTCCCGGGAACAATTCCCATTCCCGCAAAATGGGAATTCCCGTTTCACAACACTGTTTTTGACTAATCGTCGCGTGATTCGCCCTCTGATTGGTCGAAGACATGACGATCGGTCGAAAGTCTGAGAATAGTTTCATGCCGAGCCGCTAAAACTGCTAAAAGAGCGCTTTTGTCAGGGCCACTTTTCCCCATTGAAGTTTCCAGTATTATTAATTTAAAGTATTTGCTTAAACGAACAAAGCTAATAACAAAAAATAAATAACAGATGACTATGACTGACAGATTAGATTAACGAAAAAGTATTTTTGTTATTACAATTTACAACCCTGGTTTGTAGTTCGATTTAGTTACCTTGCCATGGCAACATTGGAAACGAGTACCTGCCTGCCATCGTTAGTCTGTAAAACACTTGAATCACGTCACATTCTCGTTCAATGATCATTAGTCTGTGAAGTGATAATAGCGTTTGCTTATCATATTTTTACACATTTTTTTAGGAATGTTTCCGGCATAATGTTTCGTATTAATTTACAAAGTGAAAGTTATTAAGTTGATTTTAATGGTATTTAATTCGTCTCCGAATACTCTACGTTTTGATCGGAATCAACACCGGCTCAGTTCGGTTTGTCAGAAAAACAGCATTCTTCTTGAGTAAGTATCGAGTCTGTAAAATTTAAATTATACGAGCTTGTAATTAGCTAAAGTATAATCCTTGTACATTACTTCGTTCCAGTGTTTCAGTCATTTAGTATATTGTATTAAATGAACTATGCACAATGCATCTCTATAATTGCAATTATTTTTACAGTTTCGTAGCAGCCGAACTTGCATCTTGGAAGCTCTCGCACGTTACCGCCGCTCGAATCATTCGGCAGAATAGTCTCGATTACTTTTGAATAGTCAAGTCATCAGTGGTAATTACACGTAGCCATTACGCTATCGTTTCGTTAATTATGCCATTATGTAGCGTAGCTGCCAAGTAGGTATAGAATTATACCTACTTTTAGGCTAGCTTCTCCGGATAGGAGTCAGCCGAAAAGACAAAAATTAGAACCTAACAGGCCATGTATTAATTTAAGGCACTTACCGGTTAAGGTGATCATCAACTGGATGCAAAACACAAAGAAAATAAATACCTATCTGTACATAATATCTACCTAGCACTCATCTCGCATCCAATACCCTCACTCACCTCATTGCTCACTCATACTAGGGGAATTTACACGAAAAACATATACATCCTAATTATTCAGATAAACATGTATTCAATATAAATTCGTACAGTACTAAAATAATACATACTGAAATACTTAGAAAAGAAACTCATTTACCCATACCTTTATAAACTTGAAACGCGTTTACGATATTCCGAGAGCGAAACGTAACATAAACGAACTTTAACGAGATAAAAATAAGAAGTGAAGTCCTGTACATAATTTCGGACGGATGGTATTGCAGTATCGGATGAGATAGGTGACGTATGGATTTAGGAAGGGGATATGAGATTAATTGGTACTTTGTATAATTGAAGATTGAATTACTTCTAATGATAGGTACTAGATTACGCTACGTGTTTATACTTTATAAGAAAATCATTTTGGAAATACCACATAACCCCCCTTAAACTCGTTAGTAAGATAATACATATAAGGTAATGAGTTTCAAAAAAAGAGAAAAGAAGAAAAGAAACTAAACTAATTAGAACATATACAGTCTTCGAGTTACGATATGTCTTAGGTAAGTATAAAAATACAAAAAAAAATGTGAAAACGTGATAACGTATAGATTAAGCGAAACAGACTTTTCGTCGAAGATATTTAGTACACGTACGGATGAGCTGATGAATGCAGATGAATCGAACCTCTGGCCTTTAATCCTCGCTATGTACGTAAAGTAATGAATTGGTGCTCTCCGGTAGGGATACGGATTTAGTCGAGAGACGGCTCGGAGCGAAGGTGGATCCACATTTTTTCTTAGTATCGGTCCAACCGGTATATTTTTCTCGTTCATCGTTAATACATTTTTTTTTACATTTCGAATGTAACACGATTCTAATACTTGAAAAATTACATCATCTTTGTCATTTCGTTTATTTTGCATTTTTTTTTTCAGTTCTTATCTCGTGCGTATGTGGCGGATTCATCTTCAAAATAGAAGAGTTCCATTTTCAACGTGTTTTGATCCGTACAACGTTTCGTAGGCGTCTCTTATCTCGACGAATTTCGAACATCTGCTTCGACGACTTGTTTAGTAAGTCAAAGTATGTGTGTACATTAGCTTCTAAAAATCGTACGACGTTACGATTATTGATATCTAAAGTAGCTACAATGCTACATTATTGCTACATGTATTTTGAGCCAAATTATAGTACATCAAAATTGAGCTGACGAACTTCTAAATTCAAATCTGTGATCGATTTCATCATTCGAATAAGAATCCCCTTGCACAAGTCAACTAAAAACTCTAATTTCATGAAAAATGAAATACATAGATTACGATGAAGTATCGGTTAAAGCTCCATCAATATTAAATGAATTTTATGCCAGAGAGAAAACTTTTAATCAGAAAAGAACTGATATTTGATAATGATAAATGTTGAAATGATTGTACATATCATTGATACCTCTCTGCGCTCCGGATGTCAAGAAAATTTGTGTTAGAAAAAATAAAAGCTCTGGAAGCACCAAAATCTGGCTCTTATATTGTCAGTTGACAAAATGTTGCTCCTCAGAAAAATTAGAACTCATTGAGGTCAAATGCAAGGGCCACTTTTGGAACTGAAAAATGGAAAAAAAATTCACATCACTGCCCCTTCAGCAATTGTCTTCCAATTTTTGAAAATAATTTGGAATAGCAACAGTTGGAAACTCGCAAAGATGAAAAATTTGCCAGACTAATTGTTGATCCCTAGCCAACCGCCTTCTAATTCGACATTTCGATTTTAGATTTTGCTCAAAAAAGAACCAGAGATGGCCGAAACCGCTAATAAGGTATATGACATTCTGTACCCCAGTCCGATACCTCTGAAGGACCTATCATCCATCGCAGTAGCCATCGAATTATGGCGTTTAGACCTGAATCAGTATCTGAAGATGGGGGATTTCGGCGAAGATTTCTACGACCATTTCGAACCGAAGCCTAGAATTACATTACGAAAAGTAATTCCAGATATGCCCTCGGTGATACACCAAATAACTGAGAAATATGTACAAAACCTCGTATCGTCGACCTACATATGGCTGCATTATAATTACGATTGTATATTCCAGTATCATCGCGACAATCTAAATGAATTTTTGAAAGATTTCGATGACATCGTGTGTGATTACGATGGTACCATTCATTATGTTCGTACTGCTCAACGAATGATGCTTTGTGACCAAATCAGCCTCGACGAGAAGTTTAAGATCGCTTGCGCTTATTGCTTTGAGGAGGACATCAGGCGAATTGCGCCATCAGTTTTGGGTAAAGTGAATTTGGATGAAGTTGACTACAACAGATGCCCGCCTTTGCATTATTGGGTATGTTGGCTTAGAAATGAATTCGATAAGATATCTAATGAAGACAACATCCCCATTGGCGATCTGATGCTCAAAGATACTCCAGTCCAGTGTAGATCTTCATTCGAATATTTCTGGGATCTCGCAGGATCGGAAACTCAATACCAAAAGGCTGTTGAACTTTGTATGGATGATCGTTTATCATTTTGTGGGAGGTTTGTGTTAACAAAGTTGAGTGAAGACCAGCTGACCTCATTTGTCGATAAGAAAGGCTGTGATTTGATATATTACCTGTGGAGTAACCATGGAACAAACGAGCTCATTCTAGCGATTTGGGCCTACATTAAGGATAAAATGCATGAATCCAGCTTTGCATCTCTGATTGAAAACATGTTGAATAGTGAAACTAAAAACTACGTTGTCGATGACTCTTTAGTTGAAAAATCAGAATACGATCAGATTTACCACAGTAGTGAAAACTTGACGACGTGTTGCGAGATATGGATAACTGCTGCAGACAAATTAAGACAATTTGCGATCAAAGAGCTTTTAGCGAATAAATGGATATTCGAGAAATTCGAGCATGACATCAACCGACCTAGAGAGGTTAAGCTTCTGCTGACAGTGCTACAAGATGCCAGTTTGGAGGACAGGAGCTTATTCTGGAGAGAAAATTGGAGAAGTGTGCTCTTCTCGACGTTGGTCAAGGATTTACATCGAATTATGAAATTGTGTTTTGCCAACGAAGACGAAATCAGCTTATTCAAAAAGAACACAATGGCCAAGTACGAAAATCTCGCCAAAATGGTGACCATCATTATCGAACAGGGGTATTTCGGAGAGTTGGCAAACGCGTTGGATTTCATTTGCTCGCAGGATGAGCAATGCAGAAGAGATTTGAGGCGACAGTGCCTTCAGGCCAACTTCCTCGGCGAGCATTATATTCTGTGTATTCATATCATCCGCGAATGGGAAACATTACACGAATTTATCGAAGACGCCTACGCAGACTCGGCTAACGAATTTCGGGATCAATTCTTGTCCTCACCTGGGACCGAATATCAATTATTATTTTGTATTAAAAATGGGTATTTTGGTGCTGTAAAAGAATTCGTCGAATCGTTCGCAACTCTCAGTCGCAATGTGCAGCCATTAAAGAAGATGTTTGTCGATGAATTGAGAACATACCTGATCGAAGGAAGTGTTTGGGAAATTGCCGTCGAGGGGTTGAGAGAATTCCTACTCTGGTGCTTTGGCAGTGACGATAAAGTGACCGAGTTCAAGCAGTCGATATCGCCAGATCAAGTATTGCATAATATGCTGGAGAATGCCAAGTCTTCGAAAGAAAATGAAGAGAATGAAGACGGTTTATTGCGCTATCCTCGAACCCTGGACGAATTTTTGTTATGGTATTTTGATACGGAGGAGAAATTAAACGAATTTAAATCCAGGTTTTCGGATATTTTCAAAATGTTTGCTCCTGCTACTCGTCGAAGGTATTGATCGAATGATTTGAATGATTTAGTCGGAGCTGAGAATTACGTATGATTGTATTCATTACATAAATAATAATAATGCACAATTATTTCTATTTATTTTATTTATTGCATTTACTCGTACCTACCTATAGTTTAGATTATTTAATTTACCTGCTGATAATGTTGAACATAACACGGATTTTTTTTCAGTTACCATTTGAGTATTCACATTAATTTCTTTGAAATTTGAGAAAAATTTAGGAGGTTCTCTTGAGGAAAATATCCCTGTAAAATGTAATACCTATAATCACTTGAAAATATCTAATCAATGAAGAAAAAACCTCAGAATCAAAAATTATATTTTCTTCGATTTCTTTTCTTCTTTTTTTGAAAAATGTCGTCTTTTAAAAAGAAAACGTCCAACAATAAATTAGAAAAAATTATTTTGGTGCACAGGAGCACCCATAACGATTGGTGGGTAATACCTTATGTACCAATCAATATGCTTATACTTAAAAATGTATACTTACTTAACACTTCTTACTTATGATAATTTTTTTGTAATTTTGAAATTATGTTAATTTTTTGTAATAATGGTTATTGTTTTTTACCCAAAAATTACAAAATTTGTATCGACTCCTTCGTTTTTTTTTTTTGGTTTTTTTTTGGAAAAATTAAAAAATGGTGTTCAAACATTCTAACGTATCGAAACATGTATTCGAGGGAGTAAGTTCAAAAAGCCAACACAACGAGCTTATAAACTGTATTCAAAAAAATGCAAAAAAAACATCATTAATATTAGTACAGCAAGATCATTGAAAAAAAATCAATTTTGATAAATTCTTGAAAATGTTTTTTTCAAATTTTTTAGAATTTAAATAAAACCAAAAAAATCTCTAAAAAAAAATACACTGTTTCTATTCGTGAGAATTCAAAAAAAAATTTCCCAAAAAATGAAAAAAATTAACATGTTTAAAATAAACTATTTTTTTTGTTGAAAATTTATCATAATTAAGTAAAATTTTGGAATTCTAAAATTTAAAAAAATCTAGTTTTGAAACGAAAAAATTCATCTCAATTTTTTTTTTGAAAGTAAGTAACAAATATGATTTTTGAAAATTCAAGAAAAAATGATCTCTAAAAAGTAAAAATCTAAGAAAATTCATTGAAAAATTTAATAAATACTTAAAAAATACCCCATTTTTATTTTTGAAAATTTATGAAAAATTATTTCATAAATTAAAAAAATTCCGAAAATGTTGTACTGAAAATTAAGAAAAGTTATCATAAAAATTATTGGGAAAAAATTAAATATTGAAAAATTATTAAAATGCATTTTTCGAAATTTTTAGGAATAAATTTTTGAAAATCAAACAAATTCTAAGCAAAGGAAAAATTTAACCTTGAAAAATTGAATAAACCAGTTAGTTAAAAAATTTACACAGTTCCTCATCTTTGTAAAAATTCAAAGAAAATCTTCATAAAACTTTTAAAAAATTCAATATGTCGAAGAATTTGACTAAAAATCAAGTACTCATATTATTTAATATTTCGGAATTATAAAATAAAAATATTACAATTTTGAAAAGTAAAAAAAATCACCTCTAAAAAAATTTAGGAAACATCCATCTTGAATTTTTTAATTTTTGAAACTTTAACAGAAAATGAACTCCAAAAATTGAAAAAAAATATTATATTCTTGAAAAAATTGAAAAATCTCATTTAAAAATTTGAAAAAAATCATGTCTCATCTAAAAAATTAGAAAAATTATTCATTCTTGAAAAATAAGTCATTAAAAAAGATATTCCAAATTTCCAATTTTGATTTTTGAAAAATTTACAAACAAATCATTACATTTGGGGGGGGGGGGGATTACAAAAATTGAAAAATTTGAACAATTTTATTTTATGAAAATTCATCGTGACTAGAAATTGGGAGAATTTTGAAAAATTTCATTTTTGATAATTTAATAAAAATTACCTAGAGATGAAATTTTGAAAACTTTTCATAATTTTAGGAAATTTTTGAAAAATATGTAAAATGAGCATCTTTGTTATTCAATGTTTTTGAGGTATTTCTAAGCTTTTTTAATGCATAATGGGAGGAGTTTGGACCCCAAAACCCTCTCCTTAAATACGCCACTGATCTCCGTACCTGCGGTCTTAATTGAAAAAAATTTCAAACAAAAATAATTCCGCGCTGTACTGCAAACACCGATCTGTAAATTAACTAGCACGAGTATGTACTCACCAAATTTAAACAAAGTAAAAAAAAGCAAATCTTGCGTGGAGAAAGATCGCAGTAAGTTTTTTCCACAGCCAAGGTCATAATGGATTACTTAATCGTACTTCACAATCGACAATAAAAAGGAAAAACTTTATTTCAAATTAACGTAGCACCAAACACCATGAAGTAACATCAACAGATCAACATCAGCTTTGCTTCTTCCCCAGAACTTGGTCAAATATAGCATTAGTTCGTTAGTTCAAAAATGAGTATTCCACGTTATCGATAAAGGTTAAAATGCAATAAACGATTACCGGTACGTCCGTTCTATTGGATTGTAATAAGCTCTCCGAGTTAACGTATGCAAATGAAAATTTTCAAATTCAACATGACGCATCATGACGTCCTGATAAGTGATAGGGAATTTTCGTAGCGTAAAATTTTTAGGTAATAAAATACCTGATGAGAAAATATGGCGATATGATACAATGTAATACATCAAATACAATTTTCTTAAAACAAAATGATATACTTACCTACTTAATCAAATAAACCGCCTTCTTTTTCGCCCCATTTGCACCCTTTCCTTTGTTCCAGCTTAAATGAATTTGTATTACTGCGTCATTTGTAGAAATTTTGAGAGTAAAAAAAGAGAGAGCCTAGTCTCTCTTAGAAGAAGATCCTCTTTATTTTTTTTTTCTCCAAACAAATTTTTGGTACTTTTTACCAATGATTTTTCAAAATTTAGTACTTCTGAAGTAGGTAGATAATTTAAAAATTATTATTCTCAAATTTTTAGAGAAACATTTAAAAAAAAATTTTCAATCAATTTTTGAGAGAAAAATACACTTTTTTATGCAGAAAGAAAGCTCTTATTTTTCAAGAATCAAGTTGAATTATTATTAAATATTTTGAATAAGAAAAACACTTCAATTTTTGAAAGAAAAAAGTAGGTACCTAATACAATTTTTGAAAAATGATATTTCTTGTTTTTTTCTTAAATAAAAAGGTTTTTTAAATCTATCAAAATTTTAAGTTTCTATCAAATTATCAAAATAAATTAAATTTTGTAAATTCAATTATTTTCATTTAAGAAAAAAAAGGTTCTTCGAAAACCCGTTTTGTAGTTTTACTCTAAAGTAGGTACTTGGATGTTTTCAATTGAAAAAAAAAAAACAACAACAACAACCAATGAACACCTTTTTATTTTCATCAGCACTATTTCAAAAAAATTCTAATAGATTTAATAGAAAAAAAAAAAATTTAATTCAACGAAAAAAAAGGTGAGCAAAAATCTCAACTTTACCAAAAAAATATTTTCGGCCAAAAGTCCTTCAAAATTCAGCCTTTTGAAAAAAAAAAAAAAATTGACAATACACGTTAAAAAATATACGAACGAATCACTTGCGCGTAACTTCGTTCTGAGAAGTGACCTCAGCATTATTCTGAGCAGGTAGATGGGAGTGCGGAGATGGAAGATCAACGCATGGGAAGAGAAAACGATATACTGGTGCTCGGAGGCGATAAATTGCGCTTTTGGATGATTAATTGTAGATATGCCAGATTCTCCATTGTCGATGCTACCCTTTTGGGTTGGTTTACTACAAACGCAAACGAGTACTTGTTTCAATTCCTGCATATAGCTGAAACACGCCCCCGCTGTACACAGCTTAATAACTGAAATCCAAAATCAAAATACATACAATGAATAAAATTCAAATACTTAGTTGAACCAATAGTGCACGATTTTATTGGGAAAAAATCCCAATTTTTTAAGTCAACGTCAGATCGCACCTCTTTTTTAGAAAGGCCACCAAACCTGCCAAAGTTACATCTTGTATTGCAGAAAAATCAGAAATTGAAGAAATCTTGCAAAATTAGCCCCTGCAATAAATAAAATGCAACTTGTTTGACCGATAGTGTTGCCTTTAAAAAAAGCCACATGAAACTGCTCTAATTTCAATATGAAGGCGCAATTTTTCAAAATTTTTAATTTCGTAAATTTCAAAAAATGGCAATTTGCATTAAATTAGTAGGTGAATTTCAAATTTTCCTTAAATAGTTTTTCCTCAAATAACTTTTTTCTCGTTAGGGGAGAGTGCCCTACAGTGAGACGGTAGACAGAGTGAAACAGCCTATTTTTTACCTACTTAATATTGCTAATTTTTGGGCTCCTTCAGACACAATATAGCTTTTAATCATATACATCACGTGAACTAACAAATGTTTCGTTCCGCTCAATGCTAAACCTGCTATTGCAATTTTTCTAAAAATCACGTTTTTTTCCTAATTTTGTGAAAAGTGGTTTTTTTTTGAAAATTTCATTTTTCCTGTTGAGTTTGAGAATACTCTTATGGGTTGATGTGAAATATAACCAAATAAGTACGTTTTAACGTTAGAATCATAATCCTAAGTATAAAATATCAAAAGTTATGAATTTTAGAAGAAGAAAAAACGTGGGTCGATCACAGTGAGACAGTGTCCCATTGTGCACCATATCGGCAAAAATGTAATAGCAATAACATACAAAAAATTTCCAAGTCTGATTTTTAGATGTTATACTGCCTAATACTGCCAAATTATGTACACCTCATGGCAATAATGACAACAGAAAGAGCAAAATGAACAAAACAAGAAAATTTCATGCAATGCAAACTTTCTCAAATTATGAAATTTAAAAAAAAATTATAGCTCCCCTTTTTCATTTATTGTAAATTTTTCAAGTTATAGCATATGTTGGACTTATGATTGAATATTATATTGGTTCAAGAGCACGTATTTCCATTTAATTATAACATTTTAGACACCGTCTCATAGTTCACCACGATCTGTCTCACTCTGAGCTACCCGTGTATTGTCAATTTTTTTTTGAAAAATCGTGTGATGGTCCTAAAATGATATTTTTTCAGTTTTTATGGACGCATTATGAGCGTAAACGATGTAGTTTTCATTTGATCCCATAACCAACCATTTCTGATGATAAATAGTAGAGCTATGAATTTTTGAAAAAAAAGTGTCTCACTGTGGGGGACTCTCCCCTATTCCAGTCCATTGTGATAGGTTCTGAAGAAAAATTTCCAAATTTTTCATTTTTGGAAAAAATTTAATTCTGCTATGTAAGGTAAGTAAATTACACATTTTCGAACGACTAATTCCTTTGAAAAAATTGTCCAAATAATTTTTTTCTCATTATTCGGGGCCATTCTGAGAGGTTTTGACGAAAAAATTTGAATTTTTCAATTATTCTCATTTTTGAAAAAAAAAATCATTTTGCCTATTGATGAATTTCAAATTTTCTTTAAATTGAATTTCTTTGAAAAAATTGTTCAAAATTTTTTTCTTGTTGTTCAGGACCGTTCTGAATGGTTCTGATGAAAAAATTGTAATTTTTCAATTATTCCCATTTTTGAAAAAAGAAAAACATTTTGCCTGATGTTGGTAAATTTCGAATTTTCTTTAAATTGAATTTCTTTGAAAAAATCGTTCAAAAAATTGTTTCTATTTAATCAGGACCGTTTTAGTGGTTCTGTTGAAAAAATTTGGAAATTTTTAATTATTCCCATTTTTGAAAAAAAAAAATCATTTTGCCTGTTACATGGTGAATTTTAAAGTTTCTTTAAATTGAATTTCTTTGAAAAAATTGTGCAAAAATGTTTTCTAATTATTCAGGACCGTTCTGGCTCTGATGAAAAAATTTGGAATTTTTTAATTATTCTCATTTTTGGGAAAAAATCATTTTGCCTTGACATGGTGAATTTCAAATTTTTGTTAAATTGAATTTCTTTGAAAAAATTGCTCAAAAAATATTTTCATATTATTCGAGTCCACTCTGAGAGGTTATGACTTATGACGAAATTTTTCAATTATTCTAATATTGTGAAAAAAATATTTTTTGCCTTGTAATAACTAATAAACATTTTTATGAAACATTCCTCTCATCAAATTATTTTTATAAATAAATGAAATCCAAATTATTTTCTCAAATTTTTGTAAAAGAAAATTTTAATTTAAAAAAACTCGGCGCTTCGCGTCTCGCCAGGGGGGCCAAGCCCCCCTGGACCCCCTTAATTGGCTCTATTTACACACTACGTTTGAAAGTATGAAACATAGTATATGCTTTTACTCCGTGACAAAATGTCTAAAAGTCACGAATATTAATTTCCACGGAAATTTAAAAGTCTAAAAAGTATAATAAAAAAAAAATTCCAAGTTTCAAAATGTCTGAAAGTTATGTTTCTAAAAAAATAATGAAAAATTTTTTTTTTTCAATTTTCAGAATGTCTGACAAAAAGCCTAAAAGTCATGAAATTTAAAAAAAAAATTCCAAGTTTTAGAATGTCTGACAAAATGTCTAAAAGTCATCAAAAAATGATAAAATAAATAATTTCCATGGAAATTTAAAAATGTCTATAATAATAAAATATCAAAAAGTCATTAAATTTATAAATAAAAGTCATAAAATTTCTAAAAAAATTTACAAGTTTCAAAATGTCTAACAAAATGTCTGAAAATCATCTTTCTAAAAAAAAATTCCAAGTTTCAGAATGTTTGACAAAATGTCTATAAAATGTCTAAGTCATAAAATTTCAAAAAATTTACGTTTCAAAATGTCTGACATAATGTCTAAAAAGTCGAATTTATTGAAAATTTTCTGTTTTTTTATGTCATCCAAACCTAACCTTTTTTTTTTTTTTTTTTTTTTTTTTTTTACGAGGGTCCCCATTTCGGACTTACCCGATGGGGAAACTTTATTCACAATATTTTAACATGTCACCTAACCTAACCCAATGGGTCGGATTTTGGTCTCGTTTTTTTTCCATTTTGGTCTCCGTAAAAGCATATACTATGCTAAAAATCAATTTACCTACTTATTATTGTGAGGAAAAAAAAAATCACAACTTACTCCCTTGAGGAAAAATTCTAAGAAAATTTTCAATATTTAAAAAAAATTTAATAATTTCTATTTTTTTTTTTTTTTTTTTTTTTGAAGAAAAAAAAATACTGATTTTTTGAAGAAAGAAATACTATTATTTTTTTTTGAAGAACAAAATATCAATGTTTTAAAGAGAAAAATACTAATTATTTTGAAGAAAAAATAACAATTATTTTTTCGAAGAAAAAAGTAATATTTGTGGAGAAACGATAGGTACCTACTAATTTTTTGAAGATAAAAGTACTAATTTGTTTGAAGAACAATTTTTCTTCAAAAAAAATAGTATTTTTTTTGAAGAAAAAAATACTATAAAATATTAGTTTTTTAAAAAAACAAAATACTACACTGAGAGAAGTGGATAGTATAAAACACTATCAGGATAGTCCAAAGGCATCCTACCGGTAAAATCGTATTATTCATTATCCATGTAGTATTAATAACTATCTTCTAGTATTAATCATCATTCCTGTAGTATAATTCACTTTATTAAATAGTGAATATTACTATTTGTACAACTACAGTAAATAAAACGAGCTTAGCGGTAGGATGCCTTTGGACTACCTGAATAGTATTTTTTACTATTAGATAGTGATTTTTACCATCTCGACAGTATTTATTACTATTTGGACAGTGCTTAGTACTATCTCATAAAAATGGATTTCTCTCAGTGTAGTTTTTTTGAAGAACAAAATACTATTTATTTGAAGAAAAAAAAACTTTTTTTAGGGAAATGATAGGTACTAATTTTTTGAAGGAAAAAATACCAATTTTTTCGAAGAAAATGAATATTAATTTTTTTGAAGAATAAAATACTAATTTTTTAAAAGAAAGTTTTAATTGTTTTGAAGGAAAAAAAGAAAGAAGTTCTCAGCTTTTTGGATATGGAAACTGGTGCTTTTAAAAATACCTACCAAGTATTTGATAATTTTCCTCTGTTTTTTGAACTGTTCTTGGATCAGATGCATTGTATTGCAGCCATAGCTTAAGCACAAAGTCAAACTATCAGGGAGGCTTGAGGTCTGATGCCTAAATGAGGCAAAGAGAGTCTTTTTTGAAATTTTGTTGAAATTGAAATAAATTGCAATATTTTTTCAATTGAAATATTTTACAAAAGTTTGCACTGCATAAAAAATTACAGAAAAAAATTATTAAAATTTTATTTCAAGATATTATAGGTAATTATGTACTTGGAAAATTGAATTTTAAAATACCCAATCTACTTTTACCTATTTTTTTTTTTATTAATAAACACCCGAATGAACTTCTCATCTACCAAAATAACACCGAATTTATAGAATTTGCAGGAACCTCGAGCGAAAGTTTATATTTTTTGTCGATTAAAAAGGTTACTTGTTTATCAATTTCGTATCTGAAAAAAATTAAAACGAGATTATTGGACCTTCATGGAGATCAATTTTTGGAATAAATCGTCAAATTATTACTCACCTATTATAAATCACGATAACTTTTCCATCGTCCGGACGAAGAACGGCTATTGCAAAAATATTTTCGAGCCCTTTCGGAATCTCTATTTCGACTCGATTAGAACCAGGGATTAAAAAAATGGAAAAATGACCCATTACGTAGAAAATGGATTCTTTCAGAAATTCGTCTCGTTTTACGTCCACTATGATGGGAGCATGTAATGCAATACCTACGTATAATGGGCCACCTTTAGAATCTAATGCCATGTTCCAATCGATCCATCCAGTAGCCCAGTTGTTCAAAGCCTGTACAAATATAAATGTTCAGTGTTCACATTAAAATCAAGATCAAATTTTCTCTGTTCAGAATACCTACCTACCCTTTGACCTGCTAAAAGTTGTACGTCTTTTGGTTATTAGCATACTTCCTATGCTTAAGTACTCATAATTGAACTTACCATTATTATTTGAACGGCGTATAACTCTGCACATGTCCAACTTCCCAACTGAGGCACATCAACTAGAAACAAAAAAGGATGGAAAAAATTACCAAGGTGTTTTTTTTCGCTGATGTAAAAAGTACTTCACGTACAACAACTGAACTCGCTATAAATCAAAAATTCGTCCGGATACATTTCCTTGGTTCTTTCTAAAAAGGGTAAATTGCTTTTCGTATCCATATATCCATGAATGGCTATTCCATCGACAGAATCGACTACCTGATTAGTATGAACGTACGTCGGATCGTCAAAATCTTTCAATTGATAATCTTCGTAAAACTGCAAGAAATTCGTCATGCTGAGATTCGAACTAATTAGCCCAGAATTGGAAACTTTTTCAACTTACATATTTCATGTAAAATTCAACGAATTCTCGATTTTCATCCAATCCCAAAATTAGTACGTCTTTGTGCGAGGAATTCTTCAGCATGGGGTGTAAATGATAACCAACCCACTGGCTTTGCTCGTAAGGGCTCCATTCCATGGCATTTATAAAAGGGCTTTCTGTAATGTAGTAGTAGTTCATTGGCTCATTTCCGGCTGAAATGGCCCAGAATTTTATGCCACTGGTTTGGTATTGGTCTAAAAATCTAGAATAAGAATAATATTACTGATTAATTGACCATGGTCGAGGTTGTCTTTCCGGAGTAACATGGTTCCTTAGTCCTTACTTTATGTGATACTCTGCCCATAAGGACCAATATTCGCGTTTCAAGCTGCCAGCATATTCCAAAGGTTCGGTTTTCATCCAAAGTGGCGCTGACCAGGCGCATCCTATTAATTTTAGTTGACCACGAGTCAAATTCATTGCTTGCAAAATTATCGGTATCTGAAGAAGTGAAAAACATCTTTCATTTTTACCAAAAAAAAATTCTTCTTGAAAAATACATAAACTCGAGTCGAGATTAGATTAGGTACCTACTTTGTATTTGAAATCTTGCTCAGTCAGCATGAAATTCGATGTCGAATTATCTTCGAAGTCCATATACGTGTAAAATTTCGGCGAATAATCCGAACCACCGATTGGAACTCTGCCCAAATTGTAATTTATTCCAAATGGACCGAAATATGACCTAAAAAAAATCATTGTAAACTGTTCATTTAAAAAAAAAAATGAAAAATGACATAAAAATCTGGTCAATACTCGAGCAAATTTTTCCTCGTTTCTTTACTCAAATCTTTTATCAGTTTACAAGTTGTATCGGTGAAGGCTCCTCCAAAACCTATTATTTTTTGGTATTTTCGAGAGGTGTCCACGTAAATAGCTCCTTGGTAAAAAAAAATAAAAAAATTAATGTGGTGTAGAAAATTACAAATAAAAAATGAAAAAGAATAGAAATGGTTCTAAAATATAAATGCTGCAAACATTTTTTAGATAACAGATAAATAAGTATCTATATTGATCAATTATTCTGAAAAAAAAATATTGGTTCGCAGAGATTGCCAAATTTTGAAAATTGAAAAAATTCATCACATCTACTTGAGAAATAGAACTTATAAAAATTTTCTAAATTTTGGAAGTCCGAATATTTTGATCATTTCAAAAAATAATTGTGAAAATTTGGATACCTATTGATTTTAATTTTTTGTTAAATTTAGCCAAATTAAAAAAAAAAAAAATTATTGAAATTGTAATTTAAAATTTTGATGATTAATTTGTTTAAATTTTAGAAAGTGATATAATTTATAAAATTTATAAGTAGTTGAAAATAATCAAATTTTGAAAGTTTCATAGAATTAATAATAATTGTAAAAATTGTGAAAATTTCTCATTTAAAATTCAATTTTACAATATTTTGATTAATTTTAGTATTGACATTTTAATATAATTAGGTACCAAATTTCAAACTTCAAATTCATCAACTTGAAAATTTTGATGATTTATTTAGATTTAAAAAATTACTTATCATGTTTCAAAAATTAATCAGTTTAAAATTTTAGAAAATTAGGAAAATTTTAAAAATTGATAGGTATCTACAATTTCAACAAAAAAAAAATCATTAAATTTTAAAATAACTAAATTTAAAAATGTTTAATAACATTTTGAAAACTTTTCAAATTTTAAAAATTGCAATCAATCTCTAAAAAAAAGATCCTGTTTCAAAAATTTATTACAAGTTAGAAATTGTCAAATTTTAAAGTCCTACCAATACATATTTGAAAATTTGAAAATTTATTTTTAAATCAAAAATTGAGATAAATTCAAAAAAATCTTTTAAAATTTTAAAAAGTATCAAATTTTGAACGTTTTAAATTTTATATATAATAATGTTTAGAAAATTTAGCTCAGTTTCATTAATAATATTGATATAATTTTAAAAAATTGTTAAAATTTGAAAATTATCACGTTTCAATTTCTATATAATTGTAAAAATGTCTCAAGTTTTGAAAATCGTGAAAACTTATCAATATTTAAAAATTTATTTAATTGCAAAAAATTTTTAAATTTAAAAATGACTAAATTTTTAAGTTCTCTAAAACTGATACTTATACTTAAAAAATTTGTTACATTTTTGAATTTCCAATTCTTATTAAATAATCAAAATTTTTTGGATACGTATAATACCTACTTGAAATTCCCCAAAATTTCCAAGTTCTATCAAATTTTTAAATTTTCTAAACTTCTGAAAATTATGTTTTATCAATATTGATAAATTTATCCAATTTCGAAATTTTAAAAATTCAAAAATTACCTTATTTCGAAGTACCAACGATCAACTTTTGATAATTTCTTCATTTCAAAAATTTATTAAAATGCAAGAATTTTTTGAAAAATGAATTTATCAAATATCAGTGGGTTTCCGTCCATTTTTAAAAAAAAAATCGCTTTTATAATTTCAATTTTTTTTTTTTTTTTTGTTGAATGGAAAAGAATTTTAATTTGAAAAATATAATACCTAATCTAAAAAAATAAATGACTAAAAAAATTACATCAAAGTTGAAAATTCCAGCTTCCAAAATTTAAAAATTTGAATTAATTTTATTTATGTTTAAAGTAAAATTCTATTTCAAATTTTTCCAATTATTTTCAGTTTTTAATTTTTTAAATTTCTTATTTTTTGCAACTTTGAAAAAAAAATTCTGAGGATGAATTTTCTATTACTTTTTTTAAGAAATCAATTCTTCAAAAAACAAAATTTTGAACATTTCCAAATTGTCAAAATTTTGGAAAACTAGATGTTTTAAAAATTTTAAAAATGTTTGGAATTTTTTCTGTGAAAACAAGTGTGAAAAAATGTTTTAAAAGACGAATTTTTGAAATTTTTTAACTTGTCAAAGTTTTGGAAAAATCGATTTTTAGCTACCGAATTATTTTTCAAAATTTTGGAGAGAAAAATTATGATATTTTTTTGAATTCAAAAAATTTTATATTTTCCAAAGAAATAAATTTTTCAAAATACTAATTTCTGAATTTTTCCACAATTTTGGAAAACTTTCTAATTTTTGAATTTGTTAAATTTTCATTTTCAAAAGACGAATTTTAAAAAAAATTAACTATTATGTTGTCAACACGTTATGTTTTCCAAATTTAATAAATTTTTCTAGAAAATATTAAAATCATTTTTTTTAACTAGATGAATTTTTAAAAATTATGAACTTGCCAAAATTTGCAAGAAAAATAATATTTTCTGAGGAATAAAATATTTTTTACAAAATTTTAAAATTTTCCTAAATTTTTGAAAATGTTCTAATTTTTTATTTTGATAATAATTATTGTTACCTACCTATATTTTTTATGAAAACAAATTGATTTTTTAAACACAAATTCCAGTGGATTAAATTTTATATTGTTGAAAAAAATATTTAAATTTTAATATTTTTTGAAAGAATATATTTCTCATAAATTTTTCAAAACACAAATTTCCCAAAAATTAGCAAGTGGTCAAAATTTACTAGAAACGTGGTAATTTTCGAATTTATTTGATATTTTTTTGAAAATGAATTTTTAAATGAATCCAAAAATAATCATTGATCAATTTTTTTCTTTGATACAAAACATTTGTTACATTTTTTTTTTTTTTTACTTTTTAAAATAGGTACATACCTTCTTCATCGCCTTTGTATGAGGTCAGATTATTTCTGAGTTTTCGAAACCGATGGCCTTCTTTTGAACTCATATACCACGTGTAGGTCCATTCTGGTGTTCGTTCAGGTGGTATGAATTTATCGCAGTAGGTGGAATTGCACATGCAAGTTAACCCATGTTCGGCTTTCTTCTTGGCACATTCGGTCATTTTTTTAGCTTCCTCTATTTCCTCTGTCAACAAAAATATATATAGAAAAAATATATGTAATACCTAGCAATCACATTTTTTATTTTTATATTTTATTTTTTTAGTAGTAAAATCACATTTATAAATTCTTGGAGAAGTATTCTGAAGTAAAAATATTTCTAATTTTTTTTTATTCTTTGAAAGAAGTTTTTGAGATTTTACTCCAAAAAATTGAAAAACATTCACCAATAAATTTAGAATGTTACATCCAAAAATTTTCAATTTTTTCCCCCTGAAAAAAGAGCAATAGGTAATTTTCTCCAAAAATTGGAAAACTTGAGAAATTTTATCTTTAAAAAAATTGAAAGATTTTTTTTACCTAACTACTTTAAAAATAATTGAATGTTCCCCCCTAAAAAATGAGAAATATTTTTCTCCATAAAATTGGACAATTTGAGAAATTTTCAAATCTTTGATGTAAAAAAATTGCTCAAATTTTTCTGGAGTAAAAATATTCCTCAAATAGATCTTTTTTTTTTGGAAGAAAACTTTGAGATTTTAATTTGCAAAAATTGAAGAATTTTTCCAAAAAATTGAAACCCAAAAATTGATAATGTTACCTAGATACCTACATCCAAATTATCCGAATTTTTCCCCCTAAAACAAAACAACATTTTTCTCCAAAAACTAACAAACATGAGAAATTTTATCTTCAAAAAAATTGATTTTTTTCACTCCAAAAATTGAAAAAAAAATAAGAATGTTATATCCAAAATTTAAAAAAAAAGTTTTCCTCCTAAAAGAAGTGAAATATTTTTCTCCAAAAGTTAGAAAACTTAAAAAAAAATTTCCTCAAAAAAATTGAGAGATTTTTTTTACTACAAAAATTGAAAGAATTTTCCCGAAAAATTTAGAATGTCACCTAAATCCAAAAAATGAAGTTTTCCCCCTAAAAATGAGAAATATTTTTCTCCATAAAATTGTAAATTTTGAGAAATTTTCAAATATTTGGTGTAAAAAAATTCTCAATTTTTCTGGAGTTGAAGTAGATTTTAAACTTATTTGCAGAAAGATATAAGATGAAATGTACCTTCTGTCAATTGTACGGTTGATTCTTCTACTTGAAACTCCACTTCTTTAGACTCGTAATCGTAGTCTATTTCAGGTGTGGTATTTATTGTCTGAGGTGTTGCAGATGAATTATAAGAAGGAGTTATCGCATTACCTGATTTATCCGTAAAAATGGGACGACCATCAGGATTGGTTTTCAGTGCATTTCCTGAGCTATCGGTTATAGGGTTTCCATATTTATCAGTGTACGCAGCTCTGTGATTTTTATCTGTCACAGGATTGCCATATGCGTCTGTGGTCTGTTTTGGATCTTGCCATTTGCATCTTCCTGCAGTACTCTTTGTTTGACTTTTTTCATCGAGATCGTCGATCCAAATACAATCTCCTCGATTGGACGTCAATTTCAGTTGAATCGTGCCATCTTCCAGTCGAACTGGACAATAGCATGAAGAATCTGAAATACTTTTAGACAAGCTTTGGTGTTCATTCTGGAAACTGGAGTCAGAATCGTCCTCAGAGAGTGAGATAGATTCTGGCTCGTTCACGTTATTAGGTGTCACTTTGGTTGCTTTCGTTTCGTTGGCAGGAGCAATAGATGTTTGGATGATTTCATCGTTATGTGTATTTTCTTCTTTCTCGGTCGAATTTTTCGAGTTGTTTTGTGAATTGAGATCAAGATCATTTTTATTATCGACGTTACCTTTATGCCCCACGTACTCGGCCATAAAATAGTAAAACTCAGTCAGTGGTAAAGAAGTCGAAGTGCCATTAGGGAATACAACGGTGCATTTTTCACGGACACAGAATGACGATACATCTCCACTAAAGAGATGAGTTGAAATCGACGACGAGTTCGATATTCGAAAGTTTATAAGTACGAGTAAGATGAACAAACCCTTTGAAAATATTGCCAAATTCGATTTGGTTCTTTTGCCACTTCTATGGCAAATTTTTTCGTAAAAAATCTGAAATAAGAATAGTTGAAATGACGTTAATATACGTTTTCAAAATACTTACTAATAATTTATTACTAGTCACTCGAATCTCATCATTTACCATTTTTCAACATATCGTTGACAAATTACACGCACAATAAATATTCATGAAAGGAAAAAAAAACTCAAGACAACTTTATCAAACTACACTTGTAAATAAATTGCGAGAAATGCAGGCCGCTTGTAATTTACATAATTGAGAAAGTACCAATTATATGAGAAAAAATAACCAAAACAAACTTATAATTGAATTTTAAAAATAATTAAAGGAATTTAAATTAGGTTAAGAAGTAAACAGCCGCTTGCCAGAGCTAGGATGACGTAAATGGATGCATTGGAAATAATTGGAAATATAGGTATTGTAATTTTTTTTTCTTCGAATGTATGTGCTTAATTTTTTTTTCTTTTTTAATTGATTTATCGAGATTTGTAGTTTTCTATTGTATGTACTAAGTACTTCCACTTCCAGATTCACCTGCAGTTTCTCTTTCTACTTTTTCCGCTTCCAAAAATTTATATAGAAGGATAAATGGATCATTCCGTGTCAATACGGCCACGTTTTAACCTTGGTTTAATAATATAAGAATTTAAGTTGTATTTTTCGAAATTGTATGAGGGGGGGGGGGGGGGGGGCAAGTGGTCTATTGAAAATTTCACTAAAAGCAAAATTATTTCTAGGTACTCAATCTACAACTTTTGTTTGAAAATTTTTCCAATTGGACCCCTCTCTCATTCTCACAATTTTGAAAAAGTATCTACATAATTTTATGTGAAATCTGAGGTTTAAAATCGATGTTTGAATGAACGAATGTTAAATTTAAAATTGAGTAAATAGTGTAAGTACTACTCAAACTTGATTTAATTCCTAGAATCAATTTAATTTTTGTAAAAATTTCAACAGCTTAACGATTTTTTTAAAACACAATTTTTAAATTTTTTTAATAAACATTAAAATAACTAGTTTACTCGGACTTTATTTTGATTTTTTTTTTCTAAAATGGAAAATTTTATAATTTTAATATATAATTTTAATAAAATAAAAGTTTCCAAAAACGTTGTTGATAGTTTTTTTTTTTTTTTTTTTTTTTACAAAAATTTTGTTTAAAAATCAAAATTGAGTTTTATAATTTCATTGAAACAAACTTTTCTGAAAATGGATGAAATTTTTCCAAAATTTAAATTTTTTATGATTTCAGTAAGCAACCACAATTTTTGTAATTTTTGTTCGAAATTAGAAATTTTATGATTTAATTTCTGAAACAAAAATTTTGGCTGAAATCAATTTTTTTGCGAATTTATTCAAAATGGATTTTTCAAAAATTCATAATTTTACCTTTCTTTAATTTATTTTATGAAAAATGATATTTTTTAAAATTTTATTTAAAATTTGGCTTTCCTACTTTAGATAGGTACTAAACCTTTATTTACTTATTTTTGTTTTTTCAAGTAAAATTGTTGACAATTTTACAAGGAATTACTTAAACCATTTTTTGTTTTATTTTTTTATAATTTCAATTCAATACCTAAAATGCGATTTTTTAAAATAATTTTTAAATTTTTTTTTTTTTTTTTTTTTTTGGGGGTGTTTATAATTACAGGATTATTACACCCATCGGAAATTTCTTCAAAATCCCAAAACAATATTTCCGTATATACCTGTACCTACTTCATCTAGAAACCGCAGTTTCAAATTTTTTTTCTGAATTAAAAATTTTAATACGTATAATTAAATAAAATATTTAGAAACCATTTTGATTTTTTTTTTCAAAATCAAAATTTGTTATGATTTATAAAAAATACGAAGTTTTTAGAATTTCATTGGAACGCGAATTCTTTGAAAAATTTTTGGGGAAACAATCTTTTCAAAGTTGTTTGAATCAAATTTTTTTAAATTTTGTTCAAATTGATTTTTTTGGAATTTTATTGAAAGAAATATTTTTTTAAATTTTAAATGATTTTTTTTATTTGTTTAAATATTGAGAAACCATATTGAATTCACTATTTTTTTTTTCAAAATTAAATTTGTTCAAGTATAATTTTTAATGAATATCTTTCTATTACCGTTTAGTTATTCAGAAACTATTTTGAAGAGATTTTTTATAATTCAGAAAAAAGAAAAAAAACAGAATTTACAAGTTTTGTGTAAAATTGAAATTTATAATTTTTATACCTACATTTTTTAAAAACTATTTCTTCGAATTTTGTTCAAAAATTTTTTGCATAAAATTTTTTCCGTATGTAACTACCTAGGTACTCTAGAAACAAGTTTGATTTTTTTTCCAAAATCAAAAATTTTCATAAATAAAGGTACACTTATGCATAATATAATTAATTAATTATTACCTATTTATAATATTTAGAAAGACATTAATTTTTTCTTCATCAGTATAACTTTTTTATAATTTTAATGAAATTCTTCAAATTTTGTTCTAAATTTTTTGTTTCAAAAATGTTTCTTTTGTTAAAAATTAAGTTGAATTTTTTTCCAATTTAAAAATTTTAAATAAAAACAATTTTTATAAATTTCATTTAAATATGGTTTACACTACCCACCTATTTTATTTCAATTTTTTATCCCTTTATTATTTAGAAAATGTGTTGAATTTGTTTTTTCTAAATCAGAATCTAAGTAGGGTACTTACACTACTTATCTATTAAGTATAATTAATTTTTTATTAATTTTAATTAAATCATGTAATTTTTTTTGATTTTTTTAAAAATTTGTTTGAATCAAAAATTTTGTTCAAACCTCTTTTCTTTCAAAAATGTTTTTTTTTTTTTTTTGCATCTAGAGACCATTTTGATTTTTTTTTAATAAAACGTAAATAAAAAATTAAATTTAGATGAAATTAATTTTTTTTATTCAAGTAGGTACTAGGTAGATCAAAGTTTTTCAAATATCGAAATTGATAAAAACGAGTTTTACGAATTTGTTCAAATTGAACTTGAAAAAAATTCAATGTTTTTCTTCAACCTTATAGGTAATTTTTTTTAATTCATTCAAAAAAAGTTTCCTATAATTACTTATTATTATTTTATTAAGCAACCGTTTTGATTTATTTTTCAAAACCAAAAATAAAGCCAATTTCTGCAAATTTTGTTCAGCTCATTTTCTTCTAAAAATGATTTTCCATTTTATCATGAAACTTTTTTTTTTTTTTTTTTTAAATAGGTGAATCAATTTTTTTTTATTATTTTGATGAAATAAATTTCTTTGTTCAGATCAAAGTTTTTTTTATAATTTTGTTCAAAATCAAAATTCTTATATTTTTATTGAAATAAAATTTTTGAGGTTTTGTTCAAACTGAATTTAAAAAAAAAAAATCAAACTTTTTATTTAATTTTGGGTACCTATTAAAAACAACATTTTTCAAGAAAATTTTAAAACTTTTTCCCCATCAAAACACCCTTTAGATAGCTCTAGGTATACTGGTATAGGTTAGATACCCACAGTTAAATAACCACTTGACCAGTGCCAATAACATCGATATTTTACTCACCACCATACTCATTTTCCACCTAATCACGACTACATATTTATCGTATGTATGTAGTGATGAAAACTAACAAGGCGACAAAACGTTACTATACAACTTACAACTACCGAACACTCATACCTACTTATTCATTATGTACTCAATACTCATCAACCGGTTCTGCAATCTGGACTTTCAATAGACATCCGTTACCTACGTGGAATTTCGCCTTTGAAAATTAAATCTCTTCAGTTTCGGTGAAAATATTCACCTTCTAAGATCAATGTACGAAGTAGGTACTAGGTAGTCCCTAAAAATAATTATTTCGATTACTCAATATTTATCTATTTTTTAGTTCCACGTTATTTAAATTACACATTGAACGTATTTACGTTGTACGTGAGCTGACGATTATTCATCATCTGTATTCGTAGGACATAAAAATATCAATTTATTAATCGAACGATATGAGAATTAAGCCACTTTCGCTTTCAATATTCTCATTCATGATACTGTGTTGTGCGCGTTTCAGTATGTATGCAATGTTGTCTACGTAGAAGGTTTTATTATCCGCTCTGTTGTTGATAATGGTGGTCCAAATTAGTCATTTTGTAAGTATCTCTTGTCTACATTGTATAGAATTCGAATTTCTAATCTGTATTTTGGTTTGGTACTTGTTCTGTGGTGTGAAGATTTGATTTGAAGAATTATTTTGAGCTTTGATTGTATTATCTTCTCGAGGATGCTGCTCTATCGATTAAGTTTATTTTTTCGTTTATGAAGTGTTGAGCTTTTTGAGAGCTTCTGAAATTGAAAAAATATTATCGTACGTGATTCTTTGAAATTAAGTACTCAAAATGAGTAGGTAGGTATCTACTACCTACTATCTAGATACTGAATCATTAGAAACCTGGCTTTAGTCCTGAGGCAATAAGATAAACAAATCTAAGCTGAAATGGAATTTTTTCCTGTCCTCTCCTTTTCCTCTTTCGACCAAAAAAAAAAAAAAAAAAAAAAACTGAAACGAAATAAGTAGATTGTTAATTAATATTTCAACAATTGAATCGAATGGAGAGCTAGGTTCATTGCGAATTTTAGGTATCAAACATGATAATTAATTTTTTGATTAGATAAACGTGTACACTTGTACAGAACCATGTTATTTTTCATTCGTTTTCCTCCTCCGATTGTCATTCATGATTCAATTCGTATCAACTCGTTTCATTTTTATTTAATCGACCAAGGAAGTAAAACAACACAAAATGAGTAATTAGGAAGAATGATTGATTTAAAGATTTTTAATTAAATATGGACAAGTTTCCCTCTGTAATAAACTTTTTACGTATTGAATTAATTTTTCAAGATCGTTGATGGTTTTGTTTTTTGTTCTTAAAAAAGGAACAATTCCCAACTTAAAACTTTTATAATTTTTTAACTACCGAAGTAATTCAGAAGTTTTTTTTTTTAAAATTAGAATATGATTTGTAATTAATTTACTTGGTGAATTTGAAAATATTCGAAAATACACTGTTAATTTGAATTTAATGAGGCATAGAAATGAACAGAATTAATCTCATCATACTGATTTCTTCTATTTCTTATTTTTCAGATAAGAAGATGGAAAATTTTCTCGTTGCATTTGTTATTCATCCTTACGTACTTTTTATCAGGTAAAAGTATTTTCATAAATCGACCTAGCAGTTTCATTTTCTTCAAATTATTCGTATTCTTTTTCAAGATGACTTAGTCGAAGCCCAAAATTGTATTCCCAGAAAATACTCATTCGACAGCACGGTTTGCGTTTGCAATTCAACGTATTGCGATGTCACTCCAAAAATACGAGCTCCACTGGCTGGAAATTACATCTTGTATACTTCATCTCGAGATGGACTACGATTTGAAAAAACTTTGGGCAATTTTAAATCCAATCTTAAAGCCACTCGTAAGATCTAAAAACGAACAACGAAATAATTTTATAATCAAAATATTTTGTCTTTCAATTTTTTTTTTTTTTTTTTTTTTCAGGAAACACGTATCGCATAAATAAGAATAAAACGTATCAAAAATTCATCGGATTTGGAGCAGCTTTTACCGATTCTTCGGGGTTAAATATCCTTTCGTTGTCTCCAGCTTCTCAAGAGTTACTCCTCAAGTGAGAATATAGTGATGAACCGATGCTAAAATCTAATGGTTCATTCCTTTTTAAAAAAAAATTTTTAAGGTCATATTTTTCTTCGGATGGAATCGAATATAATTTGGGCAGAGTTCCAATCGGTGGCACTGATTTTTCGGTTCGCGGATATACCTATCAAGATAACAATACAGATGCTAATTTAAGAGCTTTCAATCTGACTCTGGAAGATTTCCAGTATAAAGTAACGTACCTGCACAATAATTACTCGTTGAAATGTAATCAACTCTAGCTACAGATGGAATTCATTTTGTGTTTAGATTCCATTAATCAAACGAGCCGAAGCTATATCGAATAATTCCTTAAAACTGGTCGCCTCCTGTTGGTCACCTCCAGCTTGGATGAAAACTAACCATAATTTGGTCGGATTTGGTAGTTTGAAAGAAGAATACTACAGAGCTTATGCCAATTACCACGTCAAGTAAGTGCCATCTCGACTGCAGCGAAGGTTCCTGCGCACAAATAATTGGAAAAAATATTTTTATAGGTTTTTCGACGAGTATGCCAAGCAAGATACAAAATTCTGGTGCGTTACCACTGGAAACGAGCCATCGAATGGAATTTCGCCTGTGAATAAAATCAATGCTCTGGGATGGACTCCGGTCAGTCAGACAAAATGGATCGCTGAGAATTTTGGACCGATGATGAGATCCTCGTATCCGGATACTTGTATCATAGCTATCGATGATCAGAGATTTGCTTATCCTTGGTGGATTAATTGGGTTGGTATTATTGTATTCGTATAAAAGATGAATCTGAAAGAAAATAATAATTTTGAATTATTTTTTGTTACTTAGATTATGAGTGACAAGAATGCAGCCAAGTATATAAACGGTACTGGTGTTCATTGGTATTGGGATTTCGTCGTAGGGCCTAATGTTCTAGCTAGAACTCATAATATGTTTCCTAATTTATTCATATTGAGTACAGAATCGAGTTATGGTAAGAGAACTTATGTATCAAGTTATATTTTCGATTTATCATCGAGGTATATTATTTTTAATTTTTTTCTTTATAGGCGATAAGCCCTGGGAAAAAGATAAAGTAGCTTTGGGAGCATGGAACCGAGGCGAAGAATATGCTCAAGATATGATCGCAGTAATTTTTTTTTTTTTTTTGTTTGTAAATTTACGTATTTGTCTTGTTTACTTGATAGCTTCATTTCGACGTATTTTTGCAGAGCTTCAATAACTGGGTAACCGGTTGGATAGATTGGAATTTCGCCTTGAATGAAAAAGGTGGTCCGAACTGGGTTAATAATTTCGTAGACGCTGCCATCATCGTGAACAAAACCTCGGATGAATTCTACAAACAACCAATGTTCTACGTTTTAGGCCATTTTTCCAAATTCATCACTCCAGGATCGGTTAGAATCAATTCGTCTGCCAATTTGCTCAATCCCATCGAAGCGATATCTGTTTTAAGACCAGATAATAGCATAGCTGTGATATTATTAAATAGGTAGGAATTGAGGTATTTAAAAAAGAACTACGTCTTAGGATTTTAATTTCCATTTGCTCTATTTAGGAAATCATTCGACGTTGAACTTACTCTGATTGACGATGATAGAGGTTCTGCGTTAATATACATTCCAAAACGTTCGATCGTTTCGATGATTTATCGATAGAATTTGCCAGGCCATCAGTAGCTGTAAATATTTTCATTTATAATTTTTCATTTTAAAAAACAGAAATTACATATTTATTTTTTAATTTTCTAGGAGAAAGTTTGCAAAGTTGTAAGCAGAAGAAGAAATGTAAAGAAAGGGTAAACATTAAAATATAACTTTAATACGAACCATCGAAAAAAAACATACGAAAGTTGGTAACAATAGGTACTACACATATCGCTCTAGAACATGGACTGTTTATTCTCCTTCAATAAGAAATAAATATCAACGTTGCCCTTGGGAGTAACTACAGTCTCTTTATGAGTGATGAGGAAAATTGCAGCTATACCATACATTAGAGCTGGAATTCCTGTAATTATAATATCATAAGCTGATTACTATCCAATCTAAAGGCCATAAATACAATAAAAATACATCGGTATCCTACCCAAGTTGAATATCTTGACCAATTTCATCAATCTGTCGCTAGCTGCGAGATCCTCGTGGCGATATTTAGTACAGTGATACTTGATATACGGGTAGCAGCCTGTACGTAGAATTTGATAATTACTATTTCCTACTTTCCAGTTGAAATTAGACATGCCTCGTTGATCATCTAAGACGTCTTTGTATTTTACAAAATACGATGTCCAGTGTGGCTCGTTGCATTGTTTTAGGTAACACGTTAGGACCTCTGAGGCTGCTGGTTTCAGTCTTTTGATTAATTTCATTTTAGGATCTGTAAATGAGATGTATTCTTTAGGTAATATTAAAAGAAATATACAGGTAAAATTTATTCTTACGGAGTCACTTTGGTGTCGATTTCCAACCAATTATGGTGTGATTTTTCAGCTTATACGTGCTGAATATACATCCTTGATGTCAGTTTGACGTTTATCACAATTGAATGGCGATATTTATTCCATTTTAAAGTGTTTTCTTGTGTTTTTTACGACAAAATATGCGTTAAAAATTCAAAATTTCATCGTCGTAGATGATCTGATGATCAAAAAGGTGATAAAAATTTTTCAAAATTCGAATTAACGAAACATGGTTGTCTGTGTTATGATTTCGAAAAAATGTTTGAAAAATGGAAACGCTTTCATAGATGAGCCTATTTTAGCTTCGAATGCATTGTTAATAATATTTTTAACGTTTTTAATCTAATTAATACGAATTAAGACGATTTTATTCGTCATAAATGTCATAAAGTAATAAATTTCCTAATTTCGTATTATTTTACGTAACAATTTAACATTTTTAAATTAGCAAACCTGCAATGACGAGAATCAGTGATGTTAATATTCAAACGCGAAATTCAGATTTTTCTTGGAATTTTTTTAATTAATTATTTTTTTAAAATGTTTATTTCACTTTTGACTAATTATTCGTATTAAAATAAAATATTAAAAATGGTTTTATTTTGTTTAAAATTATTAAACAATCTTATTATTGCGTAATTCTTTCTTAAAAAGCATTATTTCTCGTATTCGGTTCAAAATGGCGTCACTCACGAAAGAGAAATTCATCACTTCAAACAACTTCATGCTCAAATTGTTCAAGTTATCTATTATTATACAAAAAAATATTTATGTTGTTATTTAGTAAAATTATGCATTTTTAACGATAATTTATTTAAAATAATGAACTCATTAATTTATTACCATTCTAATTAATTCTAGTGTACTGTTGTTCGCGTCGGAATCACCCTAGGCCCGCTAATAATGGCGTCTTCGCAAGACGCTTGGTATCTTTCGCTGCTCGGATTAGCAGAAAACTTCCGAACTTCCAGTCCACCTAATATTAAATTCTGCATACAATGCTTGCAAGCAGTATTCAATTTCAAGCCTCCACCTCGAGTAGAAGCCCGGACACATTTGCAGTTAGGAAATATATTAATATCTCACACCAAAAACACCGATTTGGCGCGTAATCATTTGGAGCAAGCGGTAAATAGTCGTTTTATTGTTTATTTAAAATATTCTGTGTCATTACGTATTCATATTCATCCTAACTTCGGAATTGATTTCAGTGGCGTTTATCTCAGGGTATCAATGGATTCGACGATGTGAAGTTCGAAGCTGCTAGCGTGTTAGCCGATTTATACGAACAGCAGAGCCAGTCCAATTTATCTAAACCTATATTAAGGAAAGCTATCGAGCTATCGCAGCATAACGTGTATTGGCATTGCAGATTAGTTTTTCAATTAGCTGTAAGAGATTTTGTGCGAATTTACGTCGATTGGTAGTTTATTAGCGAATGTATTTGTTAATTGGGTATATGTTTTTGTAGCAAATTCATGCAACTGAGAAAGACTACGAATCTGCGAGCAGGCTGCTTGAAGTTGGTGTCGATTATGCACATATTTCGTCTGCTAGTTACACGAAAGTTTTATTTATGCTAAGTCGTAGTATGGTACGTCAAAATATTTTTGTTTCTATCAACTATTATCGTGTGTTATTCTTCAGGTTTTTTTTTTTTTGTAGCTTTTACTCATTGATAAAAAAGTGACAGAAGCTTCAACTTTATTAAATACCGCTGGATATCATGTCGAGAACTGGACCGGAAGCCAATGCCAAAAGGAATATTTGAAAGTGTTTTTCCTCTTTTTACAAGTAAACTGAGATTTATTATCGAATTCAAAACCAAATTCCGTTGAATTTTTTTAACATGCAAATTTATTCCGTAGGTTTGTCATTATTTAATGGGAGGCCAAGTGAAAAGTGTGAAACCTTGTTTGAAACAATTGCAGCAAAGTATATTGACCATTATGCAGCCTTCGTGGCCCAGTGACGAAGGTTTGACCGGATTACGATATCTTTTTCCGCAATTTTTGGAATTTCTGTAATGTTTGCGAATTTTTCAGTGAGCGGAGGATCAAATATGGGTGATATGTTCATGTGGATGCCTAAAGAGCAATTATATGTAGTTGTCTACCTCGTAACCGTCATGCACAGCGTACAAGCTGGATATATGGATAAAGCTCAAAAGTACACAGACAAAGCTCTCATTCAAATTGAAAAATTAAAAGGTACGAATTTCGACGAAATTGAAAATTTAGAGAAAAAAATGGGGTGTTGTTATTTCTACCAGCGTGGGTGAGTAGTTGCTCGGATTTGTAGTGAACATGAACGAAATTGCTCACACTTCCTATACTTCCATCAGTTCAGATTCTGGACTTGAAAAATTTCTTTCAATTAACATGTAATTTATTCGAAATTGAAGAGGAGGGATGGCTCTAATCGAAATTTTTGTAATAACCAAAATTATTTCCAAGACTTCAAGCTACAAGTTTTGTTTGAAAATTTTTTCAATTGGACCTCTACCTTCACAATTTTTTAATAATATAAGTGTCCAAGTCATTATGCGAAATTGGAGGGGAGGGAAGGGTCTAATCGAAAATTTTGTAATAACAAAAATTATTTCTTGGACCTCCATCTACAACTTTTGTTTGAAAAAATTTTCAATGGGACCCCTTCGCCAAATTTTGAAAAAGTATCTACCTGATATTATGTGAAATTTGAGGAAATGGAGAGATCCATCCAATCGAAATTTTTATAATGACTAAAATTATTTTCAAGATCTTTCTCTACAACTTTTATTTGAAATTTTTTTTAATCGGTTCCTTCCTCGCTCACGCTCACTCATCTGGGATTTTTAATTAATATCTTCGAAGTGTTGTGCAGAATCAGTGGCGAGGGGGTCCAATTAAAAAAAACTTCAAACAAAAGTTATAGCTTGAAGACCAAGAAATAATTTTGGATATTACAAAAATTTTGATTGGACCCCTCCTTTCTCTCCAATTTTGAATAAAATAAAAAATGTCAATCGAAACTTGAAAGAAATATTTTAAGTCCAGATAAAATGGTAGATTCAGTTGATTCATTCCTATGAACTACTCACCCAGGCTGGTGGAAATGACAACACCCAAAAAAATTCTAAATTAATTTCTGCTTTTTTTCTGCTTTTTTTAGTTGTCGATAACAAACCCATCCTGTCAGTATTTCAATTAATGCTGCTCGAGCATATCGTCATGTGTCGCTTCGTCATGGGTAACAAAGCGATGGCCTTGCAAGAAATGTCCCAAGTGGTAACGCTCTGCAATCAGTATCCTAGACTGCTGCAATCTCATCGGCCGCAGATCCACACGTTGATTGGATTATACGCTATGAGTATGAACTGCATGAATGCAGCCGAAGTACAATTCACCACAGCTATCAAGGTAGGTTCAGAATTATTCGATTTGAATTGATTTTCAAACGACGACTTATGAACGTGATTTTGTGTTATAGTTATCTCAAGAAAGGGAGCTGTGGACTTTCGCCAATTTGAACTTAGCCATTGTTTATTTACGTCAGAAAAGAGACCAAGAGTTTAACGCGTTGTTCGAAAGGATCAACCCTGAATCATTAACTACTCATTCGCATAGTCTTAGAGCGGCCGCTTATTACGTTCAAGGATTACAATCATTTTTCCAGGCTAGATACAACGAAGCGAAGTAATTATTGAAGTTTTTTTTTTTTTTTTTTTTTAAATTGACGAATTATTCAACTAACCAATGTTGTTTTTTTCAGACGATATTTAAGAGAAACGTTGAAAATGGCCAACGCCGAAGATTTGAACCGATTGACCTCATGCTCGTTAGTATTATTAGGCCATATTTTCCTTTCATTGGGTAACAGTAGAGAAAGTATGAACATGGTGACACCAGCCATGCAGCTAGCTAGTAAAATTCCAGATGTACACGTTCAATTATGGGCTTCCGCCATTCTAAAAGGTAAACAAGCCCCAAAGTATCTGAAACCCAGATCGATTCGTATTAATTCCGGGTATTGATTTGTTCTCTAGATTTATACCGAATGTGTAACGACCCTGCTCGCGAAAACGAAGCTTTCCAAATGCACAGTAATTTTTCCCAGATGCTACTAAACGATCACTTTCAATCATCGGAAATGCCCGAGCATAATTTGATAAACTGGACCGAAGGAAACTTTCCGACAAATTTGACAGCAGAAAACAGTATTAAATCATCTCCTCTGATGTGATAAGGATGACGACTGAAATGAAATTACCTCTTATCAACGTCGAATGTGCCAATGATGCTTATATTCGCTCTATACGAGTACAATTTATTGTGATGTTTTTGAAAAAAAATCTCTTATTTATTTTTTTCCTCGTGATTACAAGCAGAATGTTAGAAAATAAGTTTGTTATGTAGCGTAAGATTTTAACAAATTATTTTTCCTCCTTCTTTTTGCATCGTATTTATTTATTTTTTAATATTAATTTGTAGAGTACTCGTACATGCCTCCGAATCACCTTTTTAAAATACCAATATTAGGAGGGTCATTTTTTTTATTCTCCTTTGCTACATATTTTTTGTGTATATTTATTTTTTTCTATTTTGTAATTTGCTCATTTAAATAGATGACGTTTTTGTTGCAATTTTTTTTGTCCATATTTGGTGTAAATTAGTGCAACGTTGACAGCCTATTATTGATTTACAAAGAACGAAGAGTCGTATTTCAAAAATAATTGCAAATTTTTCTTTTTTGTATTTTTTTTGGAAAATTGAAGAACGCAAAATGTCACGTATCTCGAGAACGAACCCCCAGCGCCAAAAACTAACACCGGATTCGTGATTAGCATACTCGATTTGGTGGAAAACCACTCCTATCTCGATTTTTTTTTAAATAGAAAAATCAACCTTCATTTTTTTTCGAAAAAAAACGTTTTGTTCCAGATCGACGTGTGAGGTGTCTAGGATGATGTATTCGGACCAGACGAATCGATTCCAGCGATCAGTTTCCCGATCGGAGGCGAATTCGCTGAGATATGGACCATTTTCTGTATCTCAGAAACTAAGCATCAGATTTGAAAACCGATGGCATATTCGTGTTCAGCAACCTCAGATTAGTCCATAAACCGAATTATAGCCCGATCGGACCATAAATAACATTTTTGAAAAATTCATTAAAATTGATGCAAAGAAAATGGCGGATTTAGATTTTTTTGCAAAATTTGAAAAAAATTGTCGAAAATTGGACATCTAGGGGTCTAGACCGATAGAGTCGAACCCGACGATTGCAAATCTGCTTTCATTTTCAAAATCGGACCATAATTCGCGGAGATATAAGCGTTCAAAGTTTTTGGTCGGATATGAGTCATAAAAACCGACCATACCTGGTACTTTGAATTATTGCAGCTTCCAGAATAGCTAGAAAATTGTTTTTGGTGTCTAATAGTACTATTTCGAGGTCGTAGAATTCAAATTTGAAATTTGTTTCGAGCAGGGTTGCCAACCTGACGAGATGAAATTTTTATTTCGCGAGGTTGGCAACCTTGCTCGAAACAAATTTCAAATTTGAATTCTACGACCTCGAAATAGTACTATTAGATACCAAAAACAATATTCTACGTACTCTGGAAGCTGCAATAATCCAAAAAATTACCAAGGATGGTCGGATATTCCGAAATTATACAGTCAAAAACTTTGAACACTTATATCTCCGCGAATAATGGTCCGATTTTGAAAATGAAAGCAGATTTTCAATCGTCGGGTTCGACTCTATCGGTCTAGACCCCTAGATGTCCAATTTTCGACAATTTTTTTCAAATTTTGCAAAAAAATCTAAATCCGCCATTTTCTTTGCATCAATTTTAATGAATTTTTCAAAAATGTTATTTATGGTCCGATCGGGCTATAATTCGGTTTATGGACTAATCTGAGGTCGCTGAACACCAATATGCCATCGGTTTTCAAATCTGATGCTTAGTTTATGAGATACAGAAAATGGTCCATATCTCAGCAAATTCGCCTCCGATTGGGAAACTGATCGCACCATTCGATTCGCCTGGTCCGATTACCCCCTCCTAGACACCTCACACGTCGATCTGAAACAAAAAGTTTTTTTTCGAAAAAAAAAGGAAGGTTAACCATCGTTGATTTTTTCGATTTTTTTTATTTTCAAAAAAATCGAGATAAGAGTGCTTTTCAACTAAGTCGACCACGCTGATTACGAAAATGCTATCCATTTTGCTGTACGTCGATTTCTCGTCAAGTTAGAAGACTTTGAAATTATCAAAATTTTCAAAAAAAATCAGATTAATATCGTTTTTGACTAATCTGACCTCGCTGACTCCTATTCGGCCAATACTTTTCAATTCTGACCCTTCCTTCGCCTTTAAACGAGTAATTTTTTTCGAAAAATCGACGTTAGGGGTACAATGAGAAAGTCAAATTGAAAATAAAGTTCATATTCGTGATCAGCGACCTCGAAATAGTACTAAACCGCATTAAAAATACAAAAATGCGATATTTTTTGAAAATAGAGCAATATTTTGAAAATACACCTGGAATCTGCCTGCAAATGCATCGAGTATGCAACTCAATCAACACCAAATGCTAAAAATCTTTAAAATGAGCTTTGAAACTTTCAGGGTGTCTACGAAAGAGGTTGAAGAGTCATTTATTACAAATTCGAGGTCGCAGAATTCAAATTTGAGATTTATTTGGAGCAGTGATGCCAACCTCTCGAGATAAAAATTTTATTTCGCGAAGTTGGCAACACTGAACTGTGAAAATCGTAAATTTCAATTCTACGACCTCAAAATAGTCTATAAACCAAATTTCAGCTGAATCGAACCATAAACAAGAGCCTGGTGAATTGTTGAAATTTGGCATTAAAGTTGGAGCAAAGAAAATGGCGAATTTGCGATTTTTTGCAAAATTTGAAAAAAATTGTCGAAAATGGGTGTACAAAGGGTTGATTCCAATAGAGTCGAAGCCGACGATTGCAAATCTGCAATCAGATTCAAAATCGGATCAATATTCGCGGAGATATTAAAGGTCAAAGTTTTGGTAACGAATAACAATAGACTTTTGGAGAAGTGTGCTCTGATTGGTCCATTCATTACCAAATCTTTGTTTTTTGATATCTCCGCTAATAATGGTCCGATTTTGAAAACAAAAGCATATTTGTAATCGTCGAAGTCGTAGAATTCAAAATTTAAGAATTGTTTCGAGCAGTGTTGCCAACCTCGCGAAATAAAATTTTTATCTCGCGAGGTTGGCATCACTGCTCTAAATAAATTTTAAATTTAAATTCTACTGCTTTGATTTAGTAATATTAGACACCAAAAACATTTTTCTAGATATTATTCTGGAAGCTGCAATATTACAAAAAGTACGAGACAAAGGACTGCGATGTTATGGAGAGTTCTGATTGGTAGTTAGCTTACCACAACTTTGACCTTTAATATCTCCGCGAATATTGATCCGATTTTGAATCTGATTGCAGATTTGCAATCGTCGGCTTCGACTCTATCGGAATCGACCCTTCGTACGCCCATTTTCAGCAATTTTTTTCAAATTTTGCAAAAAATTACAAACTTACCCAATTCTTTGCTTTAATTTTTAGGAATTTTTTTAAATGTTATTTATGGCCGGATCGAGCTAAAATTTAGTATATGGGCTAATTAGAGGTCGCTGAACACGAATATGCCATCGGTTTTCAAATCCGATGCATAGTTTCTGAGTTACAAAAAATGGTTCATATCTCAGCGAATTCGCCTCCGATCGGGAAACTGATCGCTGGAATCGATTCGCCTGGTCCGAATACATCATCTTAGACACCTCATACGTCGATCTGGAACAAAAAGTTTTTTTTTCGAAAAAAAAATGAAGGTTAACCCCTTACGATTTTTTCGATTTTTTCGATTTTCAAAAAAATCGAGATGAAAGTGCTTTTTGACTAAATCGACCACGCTGATTCCGAATATGCTATCCATTTTGCTGTGCGATGATTTCTTGCCGAATACGGGCACTTTGAAATTTTCAAAATTTTCAAAAAAATCCAGATTAAAATCATTATTGACTAATTTCAGGTCGCTGACCACGAATATGATGTTATTTTACTCTACTCACCACTTCTTCCCCCTTAAACGAACAATTTTTCCAAAAAAAGTCTGAATTTCGAGAGTATGCAAGTACCTTAACAAAAAACCGATCTCATATTCGTGATCAGCACCCTCGAGTTAATCATAAAGCGAAGAAAAATCCCAAAAATGCGATAATTATTGAAAAAAGGTTCGCATTTTGAAATTTTGTATAATTATGTGCCTTCAAATATACTGCTTATGCAACTCCTTCGACACATAATTACAAATTTGGCTATTTCTACGTATACTGCGTGTAAAATGTAGACTCAATGTGTATTTTTAATCAATTCGGATCAGTCAAAAGCATTGTTGCCACCTTTGAAAAATTAAACTTTTATTTTTCGAGATTTTAGTGGTACATAATGTTCATAAAGCCATTTTCGACTCAAAAAATGAAGTTTTTTTTAAAGAAAAATTTCAAGATGTATTTTCTCTAAGAAATTTACATTTTTTTACCCTTCAAAAATGAAAAAAAAAAATAGAAATTTTATCCCCAAGAAATTGAGCCACAAAATTGAAATATTTTTCTACATAATAGGTATGAAATAAAAATGAGGAGTATTTTTTCGTAAGAAAAAAAAACCTTTTCATATTTCAGAAAATTGACTCAGTAAAAAATGAAAAATATTGCTAATAATTTTTCATTTAAAAAAATATCGATTATTAATTTTTTATTCAAAAAAATTGATGATACCTATAGGTAATTTTTATTCAAAAAAATTGATTAGGTAGGTAATAATTTTTTATTTAAATAAATTTATAATAATTTTTTATTTAAATAAATTTATAATAATTTTTTATTTAAATAAATTTATAATAATTTTTTATTTAAATAAATTTATAATAATTTTTTATTTAAATAAAATATTACCAATTTATATCTAATAATTTTTTATTTAAAAAAATTAATAATAATTTTTTATTTAAAAAAATTAATAATAATTTTTTATTCAAAAAAGTTGATAATAATTTTTTATTTTAAATAATTGACAATAAGTCTTTATTTAAAAAAATTGATTAGGTAATAATATTTTATTCAAAAAAATAATAATAATTTTTCGCTTCAAAAAACTGATTAAAAAAATGAAAAAATACTTCAAAAACTTCAAAAATTTGAGTAATATTTTTTTCCTGTCAAAAAAATTGAGAAATTTTCAAACTTCAAATAATTAGGAATTAATTTCACTCAAAATATGAGAACTTTTCCTCTAAAAAATTTGCTGTCAGGCAAAAAATTTAGTGATTTTCCTCCAAAAAAAAGAGATTTTGTTTACATTTTAGAAAAATTGATATTCCAAAAAAAATTAAGGGATTTTCTCCAGCAAAATCGTTTATCACCTCAAAAGTTCTAAAAAATTGAGATAGATATACTTTTATTATAAAAAAGAAATTAAAAATTCTCAACATTGCTTTCAGTTTTGGAAAGTCCCCCCCCCCCTATTTTTATTACTGTCTTATTTTTAGTCATTTTATCTGCTTGATGTAGTCGTTACAACTCTAAATTCTTCGTGATTTTTGATCTCGAATTCTGATCATTTATAATTTTTTCACAATTTTTTTCAGGTTGATAAAATTTTATTTCAAAAATTTTCGACATAGAATTTTTTTTCATTTTACCTACGAGTAGATAATTTGATATGGTTAAAAAAATGTTTCACACTTTTTAATTGTAAATTTTTTCATTTTTAATTTTTAAAATTTTTTGTCGAAATTTTAGCCATTTTTAATTTCATTTTTTCTATTCATTTTTTCACATTTTTTCAAGTCACAAAAAATAATGTTTCCCAAATTCTTAGAAATTTCTGCATTTTTTCAACGATTTTTAATTTTTTTAAATATTCGATATTAGAATTTGGAGTTTACCAGTTTTTTTTTTTTTTTTTTTTAAATCTTAATTTAAATTTTGGACTTTCTTATACCTACCTACCTATTTTTTCTCTTTTTTTTTGTTTAATATTTTTCAATTCTCAAATTTTTAAGCCTTAATTTTTAAGACTATTTTAATGTTTTCTAAATATTTTTTACTTTTTTTTTAAATTTTCATTTTAGAATTTTTAAAGCCTTGAAACCAAACTTTCATTGAAGCACAATAATAAAGTACCTACCTAGTAAGCATATACCTACGGATTTCGATGAATTACCACTTTTGCCAGCTCGAAATGATAACATAATTCTTCGACAATGACTTAATCTCCGACTCTACTCATTGTTCAAATAACACTCGTCGTATCAAGTACGCAGCTCGTTAAAAACATATTACTCACATTTGTCGCTTTCTCGACTGCAAAAAAAAAAAAAAAAAAAAAATACGATAAACGTAACGATCAAATTAAAAGAACTATTTATTTACATTTTGGTCATACAGTTAAAAACATTTTGAGCTAGACGACAATACAATTATCTAAGTATTACGTATAGGTATAAATAAATTAAATAAAAATCAGAGTGACTACATGCTAAAAAAAAAAAGTATATTCGCCAGTTTACCTATTTAAATGTATCTACAGGTAGGTCGAAATCGACTCATTTTGTCACATCAACTCGTTATTCATTTTCTCATCGAAGGAAAATTCAAACGTGCTCGAGCCAGACTCGGGGGGAAAAATCCCTAATTTTGAGAAAACTTTTACTATCGGTTCTGTGCGTGACGAACCAATGAAAAAATATAGGTACATTTGGAAGAGACGCCGGAACAAGCACACGTCCTACTCGTAATTAGCCTATTAACACGAATTTCTAGCATACGTTTAATAAGTTAATTGTTACACTGTGAGAATCACGAATGCGTTAAATTTCATCTAGTTCGCGGTATTTAACCATCGTTCGAGTGAAATATATTAAAAGTACTTCGAACAAAACCGAGGCTGGGCGAATATTATGAAAGTAGACGTTCCATCGATACCTTATTCGATAGAAAACTGGCTTATGTCATCTTGGAATCCATTTTTGGATAAAACTCGTTTTCGGAGTGTATAAAGCGCGCGAAATGTCACATAAATGTCAACTTTCATCTTCGATAACGAGTTTAATTACGCGCTACAAAAATAAATGCAAACCTGGCTAAAAAAAACTTTCTTTGCATTTATTTTTAAAGCATATCGAATCATTTCAAATCTATCGAAATCATTCGATAATCTAATAAAAAAAAAATTTACAATAAATTAAAAAAATATTAAATAATTTTTTTTATACAGTCTTAAACAGGTCTTAAATAAAAAAATTATATACATTAAATTACACGCGAGTAGTAAATTAAAAAAAAAAAAATATGACTTGGCACAAAATACATTACGAAGAAGTTTCCATTACACGTACGAATCACTCGACGGGCAATAAATCACTAGCTTTGCTCTTCTTCGTCTTTACGCACTTCCCTCTGTAGCAAATTTCAGTTTCGAGCGAAATCTCAGTCGTGGTCGAAGTGCCTATGAGTCTATTAGGTAAATAGGTTTCTAAATTATCTTCGGTAGTCGTAGTTTGAATTTCGGCAAATTCCGCCGAATTTGGATACGTCGTCGTGGTCGCAATTTCGTCTTGCGTCTCAACGGTAGGATTCGGAGTACTAAGACTACTACTAGAAGAGGAAGAAGAAGAGGAACTATTGAAGCTAGTTTTAGTATTCGAGTCGAGTCCTAGGACGTAACCGATATTGTTTTCAGCCGAAGTCGTACTGTTACGTTCGATATTGACGCTCTTGACTGATTTATCGTTACTGTTGAGGAAATCGCTGAGCATTTGAGCGAAATTATTTTGTAGACTTTGATAGTCGTCTTTTTCAGTCGTCGTTGGCTTCATGGTGACTATTTCGGCCGACGAAGGTTCGGTTGTGGTGATGTAGTCGTCCGATGGAGTCGATGGTGTGGTAGGTTTGATTTTTAAGCTGATAGGTGACTCGTCCGCGGAGCCTTTGGATTCGTCAGTCTTTGAGAGGATTTTTGAGTCGAGAACTTGGACGGAGTTGTCGGTGATGCGGCCTAGATTTTGAGATTCGGCTGTTTCGAATACGTCTTGAGGACGTTTGACGCGGACTCGCCTCCAAGTGCCGCGTCTTCGACCGCCTGGACCCTGTGGACAATTAATACGAATTGATTAGTGAATTTTTGGAAAAAGGGGAAATACGTAGTTATAGTAATTTTTTCATGTACAATGACATTTTGTTATCTTATCCACAAATCAAATCAAAATGTTTCAAGGAAATTTATTTATAAAAAAATTTCCACTTATTTTTTTTTCAATTTTAGCAAAATACAATTTTTTTTAAATAATTTTTTCCAAATTCCGATGAAAATAATTTTTTATTCAAATGTTATAAAAAATTAAACCTTTTTAAAATAACAATTTTTTCAAAATTTTGTCAGAAATTTTCAAAAAGATTTTATTGAAAGGTAGGTAATTTTTTTTTAATTTTGTTGAAATTTAATACTTTTCTGAATTTTGTTCGAAAGCATCAGGTACTTTTTTGGATTTTTTTTATGTTCAATTTTATTTAGACGTATTACACAACTTTCCCTCCAAATTCTGTTGGATTTTTTTTTAGATTTCATTAAAAATTAAATAATTTTTTTTAAATTTATTTAACACTAGACTTTTGTAAAAAACAATCAAGTATTTCAAAAAAATTTCAAAAATGTTTTTTTTTCAAAAGCAAGTTCAGTTAAAATTTGCATTTTTTTCAAAATTTCACTGGAAAGAAAATTTTTCAATTTTATTTAAAAGAAACTTTCTTTAAGAAAAAAAAAAAAAAAATCAGAATTTTATTAATTTTTTAAAAATTTTATTTATTCAGGAGTGAACATTTTTTTCGAATTTTATTGGGGGGGGGGGGGGGGGAGAAATACTTTTTTGAATTTTGTCCAAAAGCAAATTTTACACAAATTTATTCAAAAAAGTAGGTATGAATTTAATCCAAATGTAATTTCTGTTAATTTTATTCAAAAGTAAATTTATTTGAAAAACAATTTTTTAAAGATTTTGTACTCAAAAAAAAAAAAAAAAAAAAATAGTGAAGATTTATTTTTTGAATTTTGTTAATGGAAGAAATACTTTTTAAAATTTTATTAAAAAGTAAACATTAAAAAATGAATCACTTAAGCCATTTTAAAAAGTTCTGTCATCAGATACTTTTTTTTTCATTGAATTTCGTTCAAAAACGAAATTTGTTAAAATTAATCCAAAATTAGTTAATTTTCTTTAGAACCAATATTTCTGTTGGAAAACCTTTTTTTTTAAATTTATTCAAAAGTAATTTATTTATTTGAAAAACAATTTTTTAAAGATTTTGTACTCAAAAAAAAAAAAAAAAAAAAAATAGTGAAGATTTATTTTTTGAATTTTGTTAATGGAAGAAATACTTTTTAAAATTTTATTAAAAAGTAAACATTAAAAAATGAATCACTTAAGCCATTTTAAAAAGTTCTGTCATCAGATACTTTTTTTTTCATTGAATTTCGTTCAAAAACGAAATTTGTTAAAATTAATCCAAAATTAGTTAATTTTCTTTAGAACCAATATTTCTGTTGGAAAACCTTTTTTTTTAAATTTATTCAAAAGTAATAGTGGGATTTTGCTGAACATAATTTTTTAAAATTCAAGTGTAATTTTTTTGATTTTTCGTAGTAAGTATTTTGAACCTATTTTTTTTAATTTCAATTTTTTGAGATTTTTTATAATTTTTAATTTTGGTGGAAACAACGTAATTTTTTTGAAATTCTCAAAAGACAAAATTTTGCCTTTTATTTAGAAGTTGATTTAAAAATAATAATAAATAATTTAAAAATTCTGGGAAATCAAAAATGAATTGCTTTAAAAAAAATTCAATTTATTCAAAAATATATTAAGTATAAAAATTAATTCAAAAAAGTAGGTATTCTTTCTTTTAATTTAAAATTTTGGACAGTTATACATTTTTTGAAAATTTTATGGAAGAGTAGATTTTTTCAAAACAAAATTTTTAAATTCTGTTTAAATCTGATTTTTATTTACCTACATGAAATTTCTATAAGCATTATTCAAAATTAAATTTCTTTTAAAAAAAAATTAATTGAATTTGTGCTACATTTATTTATTTTTTATTTTTTTTAATTTTGTCAAAATTTATTCAAAATTTAAAATATTTGGAAACCATTTTTTCAAATTTTATTTAAAAAGAAATTTCTATTGAAGAGAAGAATTTTATTGAAAATCGGATGTTTTTTTTGAAGAAATATAAAAAATTCTATCAATAATGAATTGCTTAAAAAATTATTTTTTATATTTTTTTAAAAATTTCATTTAATGTTGTTGATTGTTGAAAAAATTTACTCTTATCCAAAATAAAATTTTGTCAAAATTACCTAATTCAGAAAAATTTATTTTATTTTTATTTTTTTTAAATTCAAAACTTTGTTAGATGTATTTTTTTTTTGTTTCAATTATATTCAGAGCAGTTTCTTATTGTGTGTAATTTTGTCGTACTTTTAAAGATAAAAATGGATTTGGTCCAAAAACAAACTTCTTCAAAAAACAATTTTTTCAAAAAAAAATTAGAATTTTATTTAAAAAAAAAATACTTTTCTGAATTTTATTTAAAAACTAATTTTGTCAAAATGTATTGAGAAATTAATTTTTTCTAATTTCAAAAGTGAATTTATCAAAATTTTATTCGATTTTTTTTCACTTTATGCGTAAATAACAAAACTTTCACTTCCTATTCAAAAAAAAAAATTGTGTTATATTTTATTCAAAAGTAAATTACTTCATTTTTTTTAGTTTCATTCAAAATTTTGTACTCTACTTGTTTATTTGGTAGCAATGTTTTTTTTACAAACATTTTTTCAAGTTTTGAATCAAGATTTTATTAAAGAACAATACTTTTAGGTAATCAAATTCTATTCAAAGACAATAGTTTTTTTTTTTTTTTTTAATAAAAAACTGGAAATTAAATTTTTACAATTTTTTAAAATTTTATTCTTTTTGAATTTTTATTATTTTTTTCATATTTTGTTGCGACGTATAAAATCTTTTAAAAAGTAATTTTTTTTTGATTTTTTTTTTTGAATTTCAAAAGAAATTCTTTGCAAATTTTTGTTTCAAAAAATATTTTTGACTTTTAATTGAAAACAACCAAGAAATTATTTTTGAATTTTTTTCAAACCAATTTTTAAAAAATTCAAGATGCTGTCATTTTTATTATTTTGTTAAAATATGTGCAAAGATTAATTTGTTAAATATCAGTTTAAATTTTTTTTTTTTCGTAATTTTTAAAAATTTTGTTCAATAATAAATCTTTACATTTCACTGAAAAAATATTTATCCGGAATTTCTTCAAAAAATACTTTAATGATGAAAAATTTTATCCATTAAAAAAAAATTCATCAACATGAATTAGACGTGAGGAGGGGGGGGGGGGGGTGAAAAAGAATTGTTTTTTGAATTTTGTTCAAAAGTAAATTCATTTAAATTTTATTGAAGTAAGGTATAATTTTTGAGAATTTTACTACTTTTTTAAAATTCTGTCCAAAAGCCAATTTTTAAATTTTGTTTCAACCCATTTTCTGAAATTTCGATCAAAAATTATTTTTAGGAAAATTTTTCATTTTGATTATTTTCAAAAAATAAACCCTCAAAATGCTTACCTTCTTTTCATCCTGCGGATCATAGGCCTTCTTTTGACCATCATCCTTGGTTAAAAATTTCTCCTTTTTGACCTCCTGTTCTTGTTTCTCCTCTGTCTGGACGTGTTCGTCGGTACTGCTATAATTAACGGTACCGAATGTAGGACTGACTTGATCTCCGGTCGGTTTCTCGTTCAGCGAAGATTCGACATTTGGATCCTGCGTTCTATTTTCCGGCTTATCCGATACTCTAGAGTCAGCAGTGGTGTACTGGAAGAACGACCCATCATCTCCTGAATTCTTGGGAGCTACGTCAGTCCAGGGTAAATAGTCAGTGGGGCCTTCTTCGGTAAAATTCTTGGACGCTTTGCTAGGTGTGACTTCGTAACTTTGGCTTTGGTGGATCGATACAGCCTCGCTCCAATAACTATCCGGTTCAGATTTATGCTCTTTATCCAAGTCGATCTTTTTTTCGTGGATTATTTCATTGGAGGCTGGAGCAGACGGGGCGTAATTCGAAGTGTACTCTTCGGTGGCAGCGTTAGTGGTCGGTCTTCTTGCACGATACCTTTCGGTAGACGAAGCTGCAGCTGTTGGATATCTGGTAGCTCTAGTTCTGAAACTACGACTGGTACTGGAAGATTGCTCGGTGACAGCGGTGACAATTTGGGCTGGTCTGGTAGGACGTCTTCGGCGTTTGATTTCTAATCTGGTCGATGCTTCGTTGTTTTCGGTCGATTGCTGGACTGAGTCTAGTTCTTGGGGAGGAACTCTGTCGAAGGTTGGTTTAGGTGATTCGACTTCTTCTTCGTGTTTCTCTGTCGTGTATTTGGATTGGTAACGATTTGGGATACGTTGTTTGTTACGAGGACGATGAGTGGTTGTCGATTCTGTACTATGTGGTTCTAATTTTTGCAGATCCGAGTTAAATGTTGGTTCCGGTTTGATACTCGATTCAGTGGTGTATTTTAGGAATCTGCTGGACGTGGTTGGTTCGGTTGTCGTTGTGGTGGTCGTTGATGGGGTCGGTTCAGCGATATGGTTGCTGACGGTGGAACTGAAGTAGTCCAAGGTGTTCGGGTTATTCTTATAGAACTGATTTTGATTCCAGAATTGGTAACTTGCGTCGCTGGTCGAGCTTATCGCTGGTTCGGTAATATTGACCGGAGATACGTCTTCTTTTTTCAAAAAATGGTTATATTGCGATAAGGGTTTGACGTTGTTGAAGTTGAAATTTTGTTGAGCTTCCTGAGTCGCGTTTTGTGTGGGAGGTTCGCTCGGAGCTTGCGAACTGGAGAGATCGAAGTTATAAAAAGGGTAATTTTGGTTACCGTTGTAGTCAACCTGAGATGCTATTTTTTTGGTAAACAAGTTCTCATTTTGAGTTTGATCAACGGCGTTGTTTTGGTAACTGGCGTAAGTCGTGTAATTGGTATCGAATTGACTTTGCTGGGTCGGTTGATAGGTCGATGAAACCTGCTGCGGGGGCTGATAAGAGTCTTGACTCTGAGGTTGGTAGGAGTCGATAGTCTGCGGCTGGTAAGTGTTCTCAGGAGATGCTGGCGATTGGTACGAATCTGCAGAGGGGTTTGGTTGATAGGTAGGGTTCTGCGAAGGATCAGCATTAAAGTTGAATTTACCTTTGGCTGCAAATTCTACGTATTCGTCTTTATTCTGAGCAACCTTCGGCGTCTCGGTGGTCGAAGAGGTTTCATACGTTGGGGCAGTCTCGGTAGTAGGATATCCTCTAAAGATTGGTTTACGTTGTCGGTTGAAATTACGTTTAGGTGTTTCAGTCGTCGTCGACGAAGCTGGTCTGTAGGTATTTTTGAAGATTGGTTTCTTCGTACTCTCTTCGTACGTTTTGAGAATCTCCGAAGCAACCGATGGAGGAGGCGAATCTTCTAACGAATTGATCTGCGACGTGAGCTGAGGAGTATTGGTAGATATTTCCTGAGACGCAGCGAACGCCTGAGTTGCAGGTTTATACTTCTGGTCATATTTATTCAATGCCTCCTGCAGCACAGAAGAATTTGACAAGACAACAGATCCGATATGAGGTGCTGGGAATGGAATTTTCGAATAGCCTGGAGGTGGTTTGAAATTCAAAGGAGCTACGAAGAATGGCAATCTATCGATCATTCTTTCAATCCTATTATAATCTAACGAAGACAAATAAGGCAGTTCGAATTTAACGTAGCCTTTCGGAGATGACAACTCCGAAGGTCCTACGAACACCTGAGGTGGTTCTGACTCTACTGTGTCAAGCACTGGAATAGTTTTCGAGTCTTTCAATAGGTACAATACATCGTTGATCTTGGTATTGTGCAATTTCTCCATATAGAATGATAAAGGAGGCTGGTGCGGTACAGGGTAGTCGCTCTCTTCATAAGGAGCCGATGCAGGAACTGGAGCAGGGGCAGGTGGAGTAAACATCGACTTAGTTACGTTCCTGGGGATGTAATTTTGCTGATTGTAGTATTGCTGGCTCTGGGCAGTTTGCTGGGATGCGAATTGGTTCTGGGAAGCACTAGGTTGAGGACTTCCAGTGATATAGTTGTAGTTGAAATCGCTAGATATCGTCGGTTTCTCAGTTATGTACTCGGTGGTCTTCAATATCTCGGGAGTGGTTACCGGATATGATTCGTAAGTTTGGCTAACAGCTTGTTGTTTACCATCGTTGATCGAATTACCATTGGATAAGATGAATCCTCCATGCAGATTCTGCATTTGTACGTTGTTATTGTTGAAGTCGTACTTGTTGGGTTGACGATTGGTCTGAGGAAGAGGCACAGCCGAAGGTTCAGGTTTCAGCTGAACCGGTGGAGGATTAATTAAACCAGGTTGTAAAATGTTGTAGAATTGTAATTCAGGTTGTTTAGTCGGAATTTGAGCTATCTGAGGAGGAGGTAGAGGTGAGTATAATCCATTTATGGTGAAATAAGGTTGCAGAAGATCCTTGGAAATATTCTGGAACACACTGTTAGGTAATTTCTGAGCTGGTAAAGCATTCAAATGCAAGAAGTTACTAGGAGGGGCGTAGTTGGGAGGGAAGAACAGATTATTTTCAGGTTTAGGGAAAGCTGGCTGGTATTGCACGTTGAAGCCAGGCGGTATGAAAGTCTGAGGCACTTGGAATTGCGGTGGTGGCTGTTGTTGCTGCTGATTCTGCTGATTAATCAGGTCTTTCATATTTTTCACATTCCTTTGCCTCAATGTCTCTACAGGCACGTACAACAGCTGTATCTCATCTTGAGGGGGTATTTTATTAATCTGTTTCGGGGGTGCATCGTTATCTGGGAATCTGATCTTAGGATTGTATGAGATTTTCGGGGTCGTAGCTTCGATGGTTTTTAATGGTAACGTAAAAGGGTACGGTTCCTGAAGTGGGAACCTCTGCTGAGTATTTTGGATCAGCTGCTGTTGGGGCAAGTTGAAAGGTTGTTTTTGGAAATGATTTCCTTCAAATTGGTAAAACTGCTTCTGGCCTTCTTGAGAGAATAATTTAGTAGGTTGGCCTGGGAACTTATGCTCGTGACCGAATGGTAAATTCAACTGGTGGAAGTTTGGTCCACCAAAGGGTAAAATACGAGGCTGCTTGTAGGGCGACCCCTGAATCTGATGATGCTGTTGAGGGAATGAGATTATCTGCTGAGGACGCTGCTGCTGCTGTTGCTGCTGTTGAGGTGGTGGCAACGATGGCCCTTGATGTTGTGGCGGAGCTGCAGACCCAAAAGGCGATGATGCAGAACCAAACTGTTGTTGTCCACCAGAACCAAACTGTTGTTGTCCACCAGAACCAAACTGTTGTTGTCCACCAGAACCAAACTGTTGTTGTCCACCAGAACCAAACTGTGGTGCGGCAGATCCAAATGGTGAAGGAGCAGCCGACCCGAATGGTGGGTTTGGTGAAGGGGACAGTTGAGCAGGAGGACTAAGAACGTTGTTGATTTGCTCGTTGGTGGTTTGAGCATCGAGGTCTCGATTCGGTCGGCATGTTAGGCATTTGCCTTGCACTGGAATCCAGCCATTGTTGTCTTGGGTGGAAACTGTCGATTCTGGTTTACTCCATGCTTCCTCGGCTGCATGTACTCGGCATATGGTGCATAGTAACAAGGAAAACGCCGCTAGTATCCATTTTTGTCGCTGGATACTTGGCTTCCTCATCTCCTGTGAACAAAAAAAAAAATATCCAAGGTTAGAATTGTCGACATTTTGTGGGGCCATTGATCGAAAATGTTGAAAATGTAACTAAATAAAATTAAGAAAAAAAATTATCAATTCTTTTCGGAAATTCCAAGTCACACGAAGATTCATAAATTTCAACTCATTAAAAATGGCCAAAAAAATATCACCAAAATTTCACTCAACCTGCTGTAAAAAAATCATCATCAAATCCTCTCACGAGAAAATTACCATCTTTCATCAATACACATCAACTCAGCACACGTAGAAAATTACGCAACATTAAAAATCATTAATAAATCATCACGTGCCATTTTGCCAAGCTCTCCAACGTAGGTACACAAGTGGAGTCTACTTTTACGACAAATGTACATCATAAGACCGTGCTTCGCATCAGTCATTGTTTTACCATAATATAGCATGGCTTCTTATGAAATCGCGGACATCTAGGTTAAATACATGTAAAAGGATACAAAATCGTATTATGATATTACGACAAACGAGCAAAACACTGCCAACAACCAACACGTAATTAATTCTGCAACCACAACGTAGGTAGTAGGTGCATCATACCTTGTTAGAATATGCCTACGTAGTAACTTATTTGAAAATATGCTCACTCCGTCCACTCGCATTTCAGCCCAAATTGCTATCTCTACATCTACTATATAATTTCCGGTACAAAAAAAGTTCAATTTCCACCATCTCTTCGGAAGAAAAGAAATCATTCCGGAACAAACACCCACCCAAGGTCGTCGCTTTTACAATACAACTTCACTTTCTGCGAGATAACTAATTTAATTTAAATCTTGTAATACGAATACGAAATAGAGAGAAAAAAAATGTAAATCGTCCAGAATAAGATGTTCGATAGAGCGCGAAATCCTCCTTATAATCTGCGTTTAATAGGTAGTTTATCTATTTGTGGAATTTCGAAGAGTCATTTCTTCGTTTTTTTCTTCTTTATATTCAGGTGTGTAAAGTGAACACCTCTCTTTGGCGTGTCGTCATCGTCGTCGAGGTGTTCTTTACAGAATTTCTAGGTACTTGCTTTAAAACAACGCTGTGTCGCCTGCTCATCCGTGAATAAGTTAATGACGATGGCGAATTGAATTATCGAGTCGTTAGAAGGAGTGGTCCATTTTAGGTGGAAATCGTCGCGATGAAATGCTAATGAGAGGTGTTTTAATTGGGGAATCATTTAGGGGAAATTCGACCAATATACGGAAGGAAAATTGCGTAAATTATTTTGGTGTTGAGTAAGCTGGTAGGAAAAACTGGAGAAACGTACGAAATTTGACTTAAGAAAAAATATTCCAGTAGAGGAGCTAGGAGGTATGAAACTTTCAAATTGAACAATTAAACGCATCAAAAATTTAATAATTTGATTGTCATTTTGAATTTAGGTAAAATTTGAGCTTCTCAAAAAATGCAAAACAACGAAATTTTTCAAATTTGGCCACTTTTATTAATGAGCTAGCAAATTTTTTTCCAAAATTTCGGAATTAAACTTTAAATTTCAAGGGATTCAAAACGTATAAAAATCAAAAAATTTACCATGATTACAAATTTATTAAAATATGCACAAAAATAGTTTTTCATTCATTGATTTCAATTTGTTTGTTATAACCATCTACTATTTTAGATTTTTAAAAAATAAATTTTTCAATTTTCAAATTATTTTTCTTGGAAAATTGAATTTTTTTTTGTGGAAATTATTCCAATTTATAAATTTAAAAAAATCAATTTCCAACTTGGAGGAGGAAATTTTCAATTTTTTTTTTTTGGAAAATTGCAATTTTAATTTTTTTTAAATTCCAATCTAAGAATAAATTTACCTACAAATAAAAATCAATTTCTAAGGGGAATTTTAATTTTTAAGTTTCATGGTAACTTCCAGTTTCAATTTTTTTTTTTTAAAAAACGCCAATTCTTATTCAATTTTTTTGGGAAAATTTTATTTAATTTTTTTCTTTTTGGAGAATTGTAGATTTTAATGTCCCCCGGGGGGGGGGGGGGGAGGTATTCCAATTTTTCAAGTGAAAAATTAAGATTTTTTTCTAATTCAACAATACTAGATTATTCTTAAATTTCAAATTTATATATGGATTTTTAAAAAGATTTTACTTAGATGACAATTTTTTCAATTTTTTTTAAGAACCTCAATTTATACGTGAATGTGATGTACTCGAATTCAATTTTTAATTTTTTGACGGAAATTTAATTTTTTAATTTTTTTAGGAAACTTCAATTTTCGATTTTTTTGTAAGCTCCAATTGACGTTTTTTTTAAAAAGAAAACTTCCAATTTTAATTTTAATTTTTTTTTTAGGGGTGGGGATTGTATTTTCAACTTCAATATTTCAGATTACCTACTTTTTTGTAATTCAACTTATACAGTATTTAAAAAATTTCAGTTGATAAAATTTTCTCAATTTTCTTTGAAAAATTTCAGATGAAAATTTTATTCCAATTAAAATTTTTTCGGAAACTCCTGAAATTTATAAATTAAAAAAAAACAGTTTATAATTTTTGGAAAAAATTTCAACGTGTGTATAATTTTTTTTTTAATTTTTAAATTTTCAACGTTTTTTAAAAAGTTTAATTTTTATTTTTTGGGTGGGGGGGTGGACTCAATTCTTTCCCATTCTACTTTTGGGTTTAAAAAAAATTTGAATTGAAGTAATTTTACATACCTACTCAAGTATCTATATATTGAAAAAATTTCAGATTAAAATTCTTTTTAATTTCAAATTTTATCATTTTTTTAAGATCAGAATTTATTCTGATTAAATTGAAGAAACCCCTCCCCCATTTCTAATTTTTGGAGAAAATTTCAATTTTTAATTTTTTTGGAAAATGTCAAAGGCAATTTATGAGAAAAACTTCAGTTTTATTATACTTATTTTTTGGAGTAGTTAGTAGTTGCATTTTTCATTTTTTTGGTTGAAAATTTCTAATTTTAATTTCTTTGCAGGCAAATGAAAATTTCTACCTTAGAAATTTCAATTTTTAAACATAATATTTTATTTTTATTTTTTTTCAAAAATTTCAATAGATACCTGTTTAGACTTTTTTTTTGAAAAATTTCAGATCAACTTTTTTCTCTTTTTCCAGCATCAATTTTTCTTAATTTTTTCATTTTGCATTTGACCATTTCCAAATTTGGACATTTTTTCTAGTTCTTGAACTTCCATAAAATCTTTAAAACTTCTAAAAATTGAATAAGTAGTTGCGAGTATGAAAATTTCCAGTAATTTGTAAAATTTGGTATTTTTTAATCGTTTCTGAGCTTACCTACATAAGAATCTTTTAAAAAAATTGAAAATTCTATTTTTGAAAATTCCTAAAATTTTGACTTCTTTGAACTTCGAAAATTTGGGGGAACTTTCGAATGTAGAATTTTTGTAAATTTTTCATGCTTGGTCACTTTCAATACTTTCTAGTCACCACCTAAAATTTTCAAATTAAAAAAAAATTCACTACCAAATTATTTTAGGCCTCTACGAATTATTTGGTGATTTTTTATAGTTTCTGATAATAAGTTTTTTTTTTTGTTTTTTTTTTTTTCATTTTGAAACGTCATGGTTTTAAGCGAATGATATTTTGGAAAAAAATTAAATAATAGGTAGCACACCAAATTCGGTCAATTTCAATACTGAGTTTTTGATCATTTCAAAAAATTTTGAAAATCTTTATAATTTATAAAAAAAAAATTCAAATTTGTTATCTTTGAATTTTGTCAGTTTCAAAAGCATCGAAGCATAATATAAAATTCTAAAAATATTTTGAAAAATCGAATTTTTCGAACCGTTTACGTAATTCTCTCATTTGAAAATAAATGACCAATTCCAACCGAAGCAGTCAACCCAATGAAACCCTAATTTACGTAATCACTCTTCAATTTCATCACACACACCTCGAATAAATCCCAATTCCCGAATTCCAGCCTCACTAACCGTCGTAATCCTAACACGGAACCTGACAAGCCTAATGACAGGTGCATAATACACTCTGGCTCTCACACAATGCAACCAGCAGTAGTAACCTTTTTCACCAGTTGCACTAAAAGAAAAAAACTTGAATGAAAAAAATTCGAAATACCGACCATAGACAACGACCGAATTACCAAATCTCTCACATGATCACGACCCAGCTACCTGCAATAACGATAATCTCACTATGGTCATGCCATTCGCCCACAACATGGCAGAAGGAAGAATACCTCACGTAAAATTAATAACGTGACTTTTCCAAATCGCATTCTCGAATGGAGACTTTCAATTAACCAACAAAGACTTATTGTTACAATAGTTTGTTACCGGGAGATTATCATTACATTACGAATCTGTTTGCTGGCAAAATTGTGTCTATGGCTATACAGGAATAGGTATAAACGTTATATACCCTCATCGTGAGATATTCTTCATTTATACGTAAGTACAGTTTCCACGTGATTAAAAAAAAACCTGCGATGTATTTAGTGTACAAATAATAGTCATTAGGAGTAGGATAAACATTCTGTTCTACAAAAAAAAGCCCCATTTTAGGCGATTAAATTACCTAACAGTGACGTAATTAACGATTGTTCGCACACAGTACGGTCCATCTTACCCTGGGTCCATCTAGGCGATAATTGATAAAACGATGATTAAAAATTAGCTTATGTAATTACTCAAGGATGAATACACCTCGAGCTCGGGCTGGAGCTAGGTGAAAGTTTAATTATAATCGTCAACGACGACGGTGATTAAAACAAAAGCCGATGTGTCTCAATGTAAACAAACTAGTCTAAAATTCCGCATTCGGTCATTATTTCATTTATAAAATGCGTCACGGTTAATTTCCAACCACGTGATAATCACATCGAAAAGAAAAAATCAAGTAGACGTTCGCGTCGCTTCCTCACTAGAGACTATTTCCATCTTTGGGCCTGGGCCAGTGTCTTTCTCTGGCTTGCCGATCAATTACATACTCGAAATATACAAAAGGTGAATTTCTCCGTGACAAAGTCGAACCGTGAAATACGCACATAACGGACATCATGTCAGATTAAAATTAAATACAGCAAGAGACCATTACTTCTCGTCCATGTTTTGCCACCATTTACCTACCACAAATCTCATTCATCGATGAACCCAAGTCCCACACCCCTTTGCTTTTTGCGACAGAGTGAATTTAATTTTTCACACACAACATGATTCTTAATTCTTATAAAACATCCGCTTACGAAAGAAACTAAAAAAAAGACTCGTCAGTTTTAGAACAATACCTCTTTTAGATAATTGTTCCAATATGAAGTCATCATCATCAATACGTAATCTTTTCGCTGTTTCGATCAGAGCATCGAGATTTAGTAGATGCATTGTACTCGTATACAATCTAACGACCGATTCGCAGAAGTGATAATTAAACACTGGCATAGAAATTGCGATAATGAGAGTAATTGTTGCGGGTTTATTAGCTCGATCTCTTGGTATCATTTTTCTTATACTCGAGTTGTTATACATGGAATGGAATAGCAAGATGAAGATTTGCCAGCTGATAAATATGTAGTAAGTATTTTTATTATGGTTCAAGTTGAAGGTCATCGGTTTGAATAACGGGGTCGTTCGGAGGTCGTGAAAGGTACAAATGAATCGCTGATGGGTGTTGACCCTTTATTGACGAGTTGATTTGATCAAAAGAGCTCTGAAGAGAGTGCTACTGGAATTGATGATATTTTTTGATAGCAATACCTATTTGACCATTTCTGGAGTGATTTTGGTGCAATTGGCAGTTGCCACTTGGACTTTTCTTGAGAGAATTAATTTTTGGAATGAATTTAGGTAAGTCCGAAATTTTTTTCTCAATTTTAAAATAAGTAGGTACTGAAATGAAACTAGAGGAAAATATGAAAATTGAAATGAAATAGCAAATTTGAAAAATTATGAGAACTAAAATTGGAAGGAAATTAGGAAATTAAAAAAATAATAATTTAATTGTAAATTACAAACATCCATTAAATAATTGTGGAAAAATAAAAATAAAATGAAAAAATAAATTTTAGAAATAGTTATTATAATAATGAAAAAATCATAAATCAGGAAATGAAAAATTTACCTATTGAAATATAGGTAATTGAAAGAAATTTTTTTGAAAATCGCAAAGAGGAGAGAAAAAATTGGAATAATAAAACATTGAAAAATAAAAAATAAAAAACTGAAATGTTTTTCAACCGAAAAATAAATAAAATTTTAAAAAATTGAAAACTTTGAGAGTGAATTAAGAATTGAAATAAAATTGTAAAGTAATTGAATCAACTTTTTTTTTTTAAATTAAGCAGAAGTACAAATTTTGAAAAAAATTAAAAATTGAAATTTACTGTATTTTTTTTCTAATTTAAGAAGAAATCATTATTATGAAATTGGAAATTCGGCAGGAAATTAAGAATTTAGATAAGATAGTGAATTGAATGAATCGAAAAATCGTAAAAAATTGAGCAAATGTAAAAATTAAAATGATTTTTTTTTAAATGTACCTACAATCTAGATATTTAAAAAAAAATAGAAAATAATTAGAAATATGTTAATAAAAGTTAATAAAAATTGATTTCATTGTGAATATTTTTTTGGAGGGGGGGGGATCAGGTAATGAAATGTACGTATTGAGAAGTTGTACTTACGAAATGATAAAAATCGTAAAAAGAAACAAATGGAAGAAAAAGTAGTAAATTGAAAAAATATAAAAATTGAAAACTTTATATCTTTTTTAATGAAAAAGAAAAATATCAAAAATTTGAAAATTTGGTGAAATATTAGGAATTGAAAAAAAAATTAAATAATTACGAGAAATTGGAGGAAATCAAGCGAAAGTAAAAATTGAAATTTAATAGAAAATTTTTTAAAAATCGTAAAATTAAAAACGAAAGTTGAAAATTTTAGAAAATATGCTAAAAAAATAGAAGCTATGTACGTAGGATGAATTTTTTAAAATAAAAATCGAGATATTGTACAATTTGAAGAAAAAAATGGAAATAAAATGGAGAAATTGAAAAAAAAATTGAAAATGTAAAACGAAAATTGGAAATTGGAAATTGAAATGAACTATAAATTGAATATTTCAAATCTAGATTTCAAAAAACAATTTTTTGTAATCGTTGATTTTCAAGAGAATTATTCTCACGTGAAAATGAATATTTTAAATGAAATTTTTCTCAATAGAAATTTTTTGCAAGAAAATTTCTCAATTTAAACGTAGGTACTTTTTTGGAGTAAGGAATTTTTTTTCTGGAATATTAAAAAAAAAAAAAAAAAAAAAAAATTCAAGAAAAAAGTTTTAAATTTTTTTTGTACATTTTTTTTTTGGAATAATTTTACTCACGAGAATTTTTTGTGAAAACATTTTTCTTTGTGAATTTTTCTTAAAATTTAGTAGTCCGGCATATGGTATGGATGGGGGAATTGCACCCCCTGCGGATCCTCTGGAACATGATTTTTCTTGAAGAGTACATCCAACGAACATTTTAAGCCATGTACCCCATAATAAAAGTTTTGACTGACAGCCTGACAGGTCAGCTCAAATTTGGTATTTTTGAGTATAACTTGGAAATAAAAGGCTTTACTGAAAAAATTATAATGACCAAAAATGTTGTGCATACAATTTAGAACATTTTTTGTCATCGTGTTATACTCGTGAAACGGTCTAGTTCGCGAGATAAAAGCGCGTTAAGTTGCAATTGCGCGTGATTTTTTTCTGCCAACAGCATGGGCCAATTTGGTAGAAAAAAAATCTCGCGCAACTGCAACTTCGAGCGCTTTTATTTCAAGAACGTGACAGTTTCACGAGTATAATATGAGGACAAAAAATGTTCTAAATTGTATGCATAACATTTTTGATCATCATAATTTTTTCAGTAAAGCCCTTTGTTTCCAAGTTATACTCAAAAATACCAAATTTGAGCTGACCTGTCAGTCAGAATTGCCACCATTTTGTCAGTATTAGGACCAATTTTTATTGTGGGGAACATGGCTTAAAATGTTTGTTAGGATGTCCTCTTCAAGAAAAATCATGTTCCAGAGGATCCGCAGGGGGGTGCATTTACCCCCTCTATACCATATGCCGGACTATAGGTATATTTTTTCAAAACAACTAATCGTATTTTTCAAGAGAATTTTTTTGTTAGAAGGGAATTTTTAATGAGGAGATAAATTTTCTGAGAACTTTTTTCATTCGAAGTTTTTTCTGAACATAAATTTTGGAATAATGTTTTGGAAAAAATTTAAATATGAATATTCAAGAAAGTTTTTTACGAGATAATGGAATTTTCTAATAATGATTTTTTCTGCAATGGAGAGGGAGGGGATTCTAAAAAATAGTATTTTGTTAATTTTTCAACAAAAAAAAAATTTGGAATAAATTTTTCGATAATGATTTTTTCTAAAAGGATTTTTTTTCAAGAATTTTTTTTTGTGACGAAGAGAATTTTCAACCAATATGATCTATTTTCCAAGAAGATTTTCTCCTCAAAAAATTTTTAATGGAGGGTTTTCGGAAGATTTTTTCAGAAGAAAATTCATTGAATAATTTTTTTTCAACAATATTTTTTTCCAAAAAAATTAAAACAGAGGTATTCGGGCAATTTTTTTCCAAAAATATTTTTTTGAATACTTCTTTTTGCAGGGGGGGGGGCGGGCGGGGTCCTTGATTTTTTTTTATTTTTAAAAAGAATTTTGCGTAGTTCAATTTTTTTTAATAAACATTTTTTGAATCTCAAAGCAATATTTTGTAGAATTTTTAAGTGGGAGGGTTCATTTTCCAAGAGGATTTAAGAGTTTTTTTCAAGAAGAAAATTCGTTGAATAATTTCTTCTGTTGGAATATTTCTTTCAGGAAAATTAAAATCAAAAGAAATTTTGAGAATAGAATTTCTTTCGAGAAAATTCATTTTATTTTTTCATGGACACTAAATTTTAAAATTAACCTCGTTTTTCAAGATAATTTTTTCAATTCAGAAGATCCCAAAATAACTAATTTACTTTTAAATAAATCACACGTAATTTTTTTACTAATTAAATTTTCATAATTAATGGATCCCCAAAATTAGTATACCACATCTACACAACTACATAAGATCACCCATCAAATTCATCACCCAAACTCATACAAACACCATCGAAAAACACATTCAACTACCACTTCTTCCTCTTCCTCATCATTTCCTGCTCGTAAACACCACACAGCATATCTTTTTAAGGATACCATTCGGACACACAGTATACACACAGAATTGGTCATGGCGAATTTTTCTCCACAATGAGGGTCCATTAACACCGGGCAAACATTACGTAATCCGTAGGATTTAATTACAATAAGGCATACACAAACACATTTAATAATTCTCTTCCACTAAATCAGCCATCTACCTGGTCACGTTCAGAATGCACGACTGCTCTGATAAAATTACTCGTATCCGATAGTCGAGTCGAGATTAACCAGTTTGACTTTCTTATTAATTATAAAAATTTTCAAATCACCTCTCGAGTCCGAGTCGCGACTGCCATAGCTATGCCGTGCGGCTAGCCGTTATTTTTAATAAATTAATACCTTAATGATATCGCTGCTCGTTGCTTCATTTGACTATGTACAAATATATTACGGTCACACTATGTAAATTTATCCGGTTAATTTCTCGCACACGCGAGAATCTCCATTGCCTGTAGAGTTGCATTTACGCTGCATGCTCTTTTAGACGGCAAAGTGTATATTAAATTTCCTGTTTCGGTGGACTGATCGCGTTAGAATTAGAAAATTGTCATTTGTGGAAGCAAAAAAAAGTGGAGAATATGAAAACCCTCTAAGCAGGCGTAGGTACGAGGTAGTGGTTTAATTCTTCGTACACAATTGCATATCGACTTAATTGCATATATCCGGAATGTGTTCTGATAAAAATCTATACAGAAAGTTGTTTTCGTACTAGAGGAATATTCCATCGAAGTTGAGTGGAAATTGCAAGTCGACTGATCCATCGAACCTTTGAGTAATTTAATAAAATCACAAGTCCCAAAATATAACCTCTAACCTCTTGTCTCATCTCATTCGTGTTATGACGAAATTTTCATCTCACAAGACAGGCCATATTCTAGAGTATGAATTACCTTATATGCAAAATAACCTGCTGCAGTCTTATCTGTCTTGAGCATCTCAATACAAGGTAAGCCCGAGTACCACAAAAATTGTCCGAAAATTTCGTAACAATTTTTGATACAATTCTGCTCTGATTCCTTATTGAATTACACGTGACGAGATGAATGTTTATGAAAAGGAAGAGAAGCAATTTCTTTCATAGTGTCATTACAATGCTTTTTTCCTCACGTATGAAAATTTTATGTAACTGTGTGTTGCTTTTCACAATAATTTTTAATCGCGAGTAGATACTTTTTAATAGAAATTTTTATTCGCTCGTGACCACTGCATCGACTTCTACTAGAATATTAATTCACTTCCCGAAAAATTACAAGTTGAAAATAAACAACGAAGATCGAGATGGTTTCGAATACGTGTAAATTCCAGTACTGATAAGAAATTGCATTCGTTCGAATTTCGTTCGGGTTCAGGTACCATGTCGACGAATGAGTAAGTACAGGGTGGGCTGGGAATGAGATTCAGATGGTATAACCGAGTCCGACTAACAAAAATTCTTTACACACATGATGTCTATCTCTGGAAAGTGGAAATGAAGGCTCTGTAGAGCTTCGAAAATTAGAATTTTTTGAGTAAAATCGATTGGCAACACTGCTGTCGAGAAAATTAAAAGTTTTTTACCCCAAAAAATTGAAAAAATTACTCTTCAAAAATTGAGAAGTTTTTTATTCCGAACAAGGTGATAAATTTTGTTAAAGGTGAAAGATGTTTTTTTTCAAAAAGAACGAGACAAAAAAATTTCCACTAAAAACTGAAAGATGGTTCTCTTCGATTAATAACAGATGTCTTTTTGTATAGGTAAAAAAAATCTTAAAAAAATGAACTTTTTTACTCTTACTCTGAAAAAATTGAAGGATTTTTTTACCCCGCCAAAATACATCAAAAATTCTATTGTTCGATGATAAATTTTTGCATGTCGACTCCAAATGCATAATTTCCCCCAAAAAAATTCAAATTGAAAAAAAAGTCTCCAAAAATTTTTTTAAAAATTCTCTCAAAAATTAATGGGCAATTTTCTCAAAAAAAGATTGAAAGATTTTTTTCTCAGAGAAAATTGAAACATTTTTTACTCTCGTACCCCCAAAAAGACGAGAAATTTATTATTCCAAAAAAGTTGATTTTTTTCAAGGTGAAAAAATTATTATTTTTTTACAAAAAAGTATTTTTCGAAAAAAAATGATATGTACCTAGGTAAATTTTTTCAAGTCGACTCTAAACGCATTATTTTCCCTCCAAAAAATTCAAATTGAAAAAAATTCTCTCAAAAATTAAAAAAAAAAATTCTCTCAAAAATTAATAGGCAATTTTCTCAAAAAAAGATTGAAAGATTTTTTTCTCCGAGAAAATTGAAACATTTTTCACTCTCGTACCCGAAAAATATGAGAAATTTATTATTCCAAAAAATGTGATTTTTTTTCAAGGTTAAAAAATTATTATTATTTTTTTTCAAAAAATATTTTTCGAAAAAAATGATATGTAGGCAAATTTTTTCATGTCGACTCTAAACGCATTATTTTCTCCCCAAAAAATTCAAATTGAAAAAAAATTTCTCGAAAAAATTGAAAAATTTATCCCAAAAAATGAGGAGACAATTTTCTCAAAAAAGATTGACAGATTTTTTCTCATAGAAAATTGAAACATTTTTTACTGCAAAAAATTAAAATGCCCCCCCCCCCCTCAAAATGAGAAATTGTTTTATTCCAAATAAAGTGAAAAAAAATTCAAGGTGAAAGAATAAGTACTTATATTTTTTTCAAAAAAATGAGAAGAAATTTTTCCACAAAAAAATTGAGAAGTGTTTTGTTCAATAAAATATAAGAAATGTCTGTTTAAAAAAAAATCAAAAAAATGAGGAACTTTTTTACTCTTAGACATTGTACTCTGAGAAAATTGAAGGATTTTTTACCCAAAAATAATTAAAAAATTTCCTTGTCCGAAAAAAATGAAAATTTTTTTCCAAAAAAAAAATTAATTGAAAAAATTTTTAAAAATTTTAATCAAAAATTATGAGGCAATTTTCTCAAGAAAGATTGAAAGATTTTTTTTTCGAGTAAACTGAAACATTTCTTTACCCCAAAAAATTGAAAAAAGACTAACACCAAGAAATTGAGAAATTTTTTATTCTAAAAAAGGTGTTTTTTTTAGGCAAAAGAATAAGTACTTCTATTTTTTTCAAAAAAAATGAGACAAAAATTTTTTCACAAAAAAATGTAAAGATGTCCTCTTCAATAAATAAGAGATGTCTGTCTAAAAAAAAAATCTCAAAAAAATTAGGAACTTTTCTACTCTTACTCTGCAAAATTGAAGGATTTTTTACTCCAAAATAAATCAGAAATTTTATTGTTAGAAAAAATGATGAAAAAAATTTCATGCTGACTCTAAACGAATTATTTCTTCTAACCAAACAATTCAAATTGAGTTTTCTCCACTATTATTTTTTATTTTATTTTTTTAAGCACGACGAAATTGAAACATTTCATTTCAAGAAAATTCAGATTTTTTCGACAAAATTCGGCTGAGTCGAAGCACACTTTGGCACAACCTACAAAAATACGCTATGACTTTGCGAAAAAATGGTCCCAAAATACACTTTTTGAAGCTTCAAAAGAAATGAGCATGCGACGTAGGAAGTTGAAATTTTGATATGTCAGAGGTAATATGAGCCCTTATGGGTGGATCAAATTTCATAAAATTTCTTTTCTTTGGGTCTCATTTGAAATCCCCATAAAAAATCTTAATTTCAAATTTTAAGTTAGGACCTTAAAATTCTGGAATTCATTTTCTGCTCTTTGAAGACTTAAAACTGTTCTCAGGACACTCTGTATTTCAATTGAACATTTTTTTCTTCAATCAATATTTCAAAATCACATCCCCAAGCGTAAAAAAAACCACCCACCTGTTAGAAAAAAATTCCTACGTCTATAACGGAACTCTACACGTACGTCTATGAGACCATAATCCTGTTTAAAATACCTCTTCGAACCGATAAAAAGATACAGAACTAGTCGCTGTAATCCGATCAACGGGTATATTTTCACTTTTAACTTAAGTTCACACCAGATCACAGATCGAGGCGGTGAACAAGAAAGTGAATCGTGGCGTGGGTTTGCCTTTATCTTTACTCGTCGATGTCGGATTAAAGCTCCATTCATTCATGTCCATCCAACCTGGCCTGCTATTTGAATATTTCGGCTTATACCACTTGTATTTTCATATCGGTAAATCGAATTTAATATAATTATATTCCGAGTGGAAGATTTTATAATCGAATGCAGACGGTAATGAAATTAATTTCACGAATTTTGCGAGGTCATTCCGGAGTCACAGTCGCCTGGGGCATCCAACGGACGCACATCTAAATTGGCGAAATTTCTTCCTCGTCTATTTTAATTTAATATTCGCGTAATTTACGACTTATTTTTTTTTTTTTTTTTGAAATATTCGCTCTTCGTTGGTAAAATATTCGCAATTACTGGATTCCAAGAATAACCCAGCTTTATTTACATAATCTGCGTAATTTGCTGGATAACACTTTTTTTTTAAAATTTACCAATTGGTTGGTAAATATTGCCAAATGAATCTATTCATACGTGATAGACATCCGACATCCGAGGCATATAATCTCGTCATTTGTCACATATCACCTTATATAATAATTTCGATCACAATGAGATTAACGAGCGTTACAAGTAATCTGTTAAATTTTGTTTACTTATTATAGGTGGTTCAAACAATAGGTTAGGTACCTATTTACCCAACTCGCTCAAAATCCACATCCAGTGTAATTTTTAAACAAATTATCGAAAGTAAAATGAAAGAAAAATCCTCCTAATTAGATAGCTATACGTAATATCCCGAAGCTACGTATATAATAACTTACGATGGTGAATCGTAAAAAAAAATATGTCACAAATGAACGGTGCTTGCGAATACGAAAAAAAAAAATGATATTTTTTAAGAAGCTTCGAGTACGTACACCACATCATCGATCAAACTGACCGGAATTCGAGTTCCAAGCTATGGGTACTTTCACTCTCGAAGTCGTAGAATTAATATGCGTCGGAAATATGGTGCTTAAGATTTCAGTCTATGTTTATAAGGCATTATTTTAGTCTATAATTTACCAAATTACAACATACGTATTTTCGAAAATTTAAAATTTATTAATCGTAAAGAATTTTAGTCCGCCACGTCTCTAATAATTTATCACACATATTTTTACATATAGTGAGTATAGAAATGTAAACGAAAAATTAGGTGACATGACGAGAAAACCGCCATAAACCACGTACCTAGTTATTGTATTGTCATCGTCGCATCGCGTCGTACTTGAGAGATCAGGCTAAGCCTACATAGATAAAAATATGACGAACGAATACCGTGAAAAGATATACCATCTCCGGTCATCACACCGCATCCAGTACGTATAGATTTCTGGATAAAAAATATTTTAATGTGGAATACTTTTCATTTCTCTATAACACGTAAATATCGTTTTACCATATTGCTATCTTTTTTCTATCGTCTGATTGGATAGGTAGGTACAGATTCTCGGTCACATGGACCTCGAATGAAAGGAAAATTTGTAGGTATTTGAAATTTATTTATTTTTTATTTCAACTCAAACAAAAAAAAATGGATTTTCAGCATTATTGTTATAACTTTAAAAAAATTAGAACAGAAATTGAACATTTATTCAAGATTGAAATTAAAAATAATTATTAGCATTGAAAAATTCCTATAAAACATCGAGAAAATTTTCAATGATAAAATTAAGATAATTTTTCGGAAAAATTTTATCTAATAATTTTTACGATAAAAATTGAGACAATTTTTGATTAAAAAAAAAATGTTAAAAAAATTGACAAAAAAGTGAAGCAAAATTTTAACAAAGAAATTTAGAAATTTCTAAACAAAAAAAAATTTAAAAAAACAGATAATTTTAGCACTAAAATCAAGAACATTTTCAAAAAAAAAAATATATATGTAAGAGAAAATGGGAGGGAGGTTGATAGCATAAAAGTTGAGAATTTTTACTTCAAAAAAATTAAAATAACTTAAGCATGGGAATTATCAACACTTTGTTACGAAAAAAAATTGAGAAAATTTTTGAAATTAAAAACTGAGAATAATTTTGACAAAAAATGGAGAAACATTTTTAGCAGGATAATTAAGCAAATTCTTGCGAAAAGAAGAAGACAATTTTTATAATAAAAATTGAAAAAATACTAGAACTAAAAATATACTTATTTTTGAAAAAACAAAATAAAAAAACATTGAATAAACAATTCAATTTAATTGAATTTCGGTAAGATTAATAATTGAAAAAAATTTTAGCCAAAAAAAAAAATCAGCATGATACATGAAAACATTTTTTTTTTCAACTGAGAAAATTTTTATCATAAAAGTTGGGAACATTTTTTAGCAAAAAAGTAGGGAAACAGAACTTTTTGTTTTTTAGTACGAAGATTAAGCAAATTCCAAGCAAAAAAACTCGAAATGATTTTTAGCGAAAAAAAATCAGATTGATTTTAATTTAAAAAGAATGAGATGATTTTTTAGCATTAAACAACTAAGAACATTTCAGAAAAAAATTGAGAAAAATTGCAATAAAAAATGAAAAAGTTTTCAACAAAATAATTGAAAACATTTTCAGAAAAAAAATAGCAACAAAAAAGTCTAGAAAATTTTCATAATTGAAAAAAATTTTAGCCAAAAAAAAATCTTTAGCATGATACTTAAAAACTTTTTTTTTTCAACTGAGAAAATTTTTATTATGAAAATTGAGAACATTTTTTAACAAAAAAATAAGGAAACAGAACTTTTTTAGTACGAAGACTAAGCATCAAGCAAAAAAAAATCAAAATAATTTTTAGCGAAAAAAAAAATCAGATTATTTTTGTTTAAAAAGAATGAGATGATTTTTAGCATTAAAACTAAGAACATTTCAGAAAAAAAAATTGAGAAAAATTGCAATAAATATAAAAAATTTTCAAAAAAATGTTTGAAACATTTTCAGAAAAAAAATTAGCAACAAAAAAATCTAGAAAATTGTCAGCGTAAAATCTAAAACTATATTCTTGGCAAAAAAAAGAAAAAAAAAGAATATTTTTTGGGGAAAAAATGAGGAAACATTTTTATCATACATACCCAAGAACATTAATGTAAGAAAATAAGTGAATTTCTAACATTACACCCATTTGCAAAAAATTGAGAAAATTTGCAATTTAAAAATTTAGAAAATTTTTAAAAGTATATTATTTTGAGAACATTTTTAGCGAAAGAATTGTACAACATTTACTTTCTTAAAAAATAGAAATTTTTCAGCATGATTTTTAAAAACGATTTCAGTAAAAAGAAAAAAAAAGAGGAAATTTTTAGCATTAAAACTGAGAAAACTGTTGACATAAAAATAGAGAAAAATCACAATAAAAAAATTCAGAAATAAATAAAATTCAAAACATCTTGACGCCCCCCCCCCTCCCACCAAAAAAGTTGAGAATATTTTTCAAAAAAAATCGTTTCTTAGCATGCAAATGGAGACAATTTACAGCAACAAATTCACTGTTTAAAAAAAATCGAGAAATTTTCGGGCTTAAAATCAGAAACATTTTTTTTTAAAAAAGAAGAGAAAATTTATAACAACAAAAAAATCAGTATCTTAAAAATCGAAAAAATTTTCTTCAAAAGTATCATAATTTTTATTGCAATATTTGAGAATATTTTCAGCAAAGAAATTGAAGCATGAATATTGAGAAGCTTTTCGACGAAAAAATCGAGTTAATTTTGAGGGGAAAAAGTAGATACGTAAGTTACTATTCAATTTTCAATCTCAAAGTAAAATGAAAAAAATGAAATAAAATGAAATAGATAATAATTAAATTGTTCTGTCCTCTAAACATAAATTCAATAAACGTCAACTTCAGCACAAAACTCATGCCAACGAAACGGAACCCCAACTCATGCAGCTAAAATTGAGCAAGCCTTCCAAGAGTCGACTAGTTATACCTTTGTGGGCTTTGTGCTCCTATAATGAATATTCAAACAACACATACGTACATCTGCTCATTTTACTAATTAAAAGCGACACGACGCTGCTGCGTTAAAATTATTAAATTTCCATCAGCGAGACTCTGCGACTAATACGAGAGGCAAAGGTGCGAGGAATGCGCAGCATAGTCAGAGGCACACACAAAATTAAACATCTCATTCATAATTTTATTACTAATATTATAATATTAGGATGAAAGTTACCGACGAATTTCTAAATTCATGTCATGAACCATCCACGGTCGTAATTTCACTGGTCGTAAAGCAATTTTACGCTAACTCGTACGAAGGTTAAGATTATGAGAAAAGTCTCTTTTTATCGCGATATGGCTGCGGCCAAAACTACGTGTGTGTTCACCATGGTTGAAAAATTCATTTACTATGTTAAAGAGATAAATCAGTAACCGAAGCACGAGCATAACCGCGTCACATGTACCGCAGAATATTACCGTATTGTTTAGGTACATACTGAGATGGCACTGACCTTTTGTATAAATTTTTTTCGCGTCGAGAATAAGCCGAAAGACACTTACGTTAGACACAATACTGCAAAAAACAACACACCCATGCTAAATTTTATCCCGGAGCAAAGGTCAGTGAACTTGATTAGGGAGTTGCCTCGATGAATATTTACAACGGTCGAAAAATTGGTTTTAGGTAGATGATATGGACCGCACCTATGATGACAGAATTGATCGATCCGCTCTCAAACTTGCGATTATCTTTGGAGATGATGTAGAAGAAAGATGATTAAAATTTATTACTTAATAGGTATTTTTTCATGTTTACTCAATTACTCATTTCTGAATTCTGAGAAATTTAAATATTAGATAATCCGTATTCTAATTAAATTTAGCCAAATGTCGTTTAGTTTTCCACATGCTAACCGCATTCGACTTGTAGACCGAATATATAAATATATTTTTTTATACATAAATATGCAAAACTGATGCCGAACTAATTTTTTTTTATCCAATATCTTTATAGCCCGCGTATTCAAAGTTATTACAGCTGGAACGAAGGATCTAGAAACTTGTGGAGGCCCAAAAAAGTTTAATAGTGGATTATTGACCCTCAAAAAATACTTGCATAACTCAAAACCCGACTTGCATAAGTCATTCCATTTTGACCTAGATCAACTTAAGAAACAGATTTTGGAAACTTTTTAGGCAAATTATATAATTTTTAATTTTTTTTATTTTCACTTGTGCTTAAAAATTACTTCATTCTGTATAAATTTTTAATGAATGCTTTCGAAAAATTGTCAAAGAATTTTTGATTTTTTACCAAAAATGTTCAAGAAATGTTCATAAAACTTTTGGAGGATTTTAAAATGTTTTGGAGAATTTATGTGTATTTTCAATCCCAAGAAAATTTAGAATTTTTCTTTCTAAAAAGAATTGAGGAATAAGTGAGATTTTTTCTATAAAACTTCCCAAAAACTCAAAAAATATTTTTACCCCAAAAAATTGAAAACTATTGTTTTTTCAAAAAAAGTGAACGAACGAAAATTTACTCTAAAAATGAGAGATTTTTTCTCAAAAAAAGACTTTTCCCCCTAAAAACTACATTTTTTAAAATTAAAAAAATTAAAAAAAAAAAATATTAGGAAATTTTGCATAAAATTTTAGATAACTCCGAACAGAATTTTAGGAATTTCAACAAACATCTTCAGAGAATTAGGATTTTGTCAAATAGTTTCGACCCCCCCCCCCTTTTCCCGAAATGCTATGCAGGCTTTTCCTTCAAAAAAATTACAAAATTTATTCGAAAATTTTCGGTGATTGGAATTTCATTAATAGGTACCTATTATTTTCGACAATCTTTGAAGCATTATTTTGCACAAAATAAATGAAAAAATTCAGATAATTCGCAGAATTCCAATCAACCATCGTCAGCAAATTTTTACAAAAAATTTCTTGAAAATTTTATATTAAAAAATTAGAAAATATTGAAAAAAAATTCAATTTTCTAGAATAAATGTTATTGGAAAATTTTTCCAAAATCTTCATAAAGTTTATCACAAAATGTTTCGACGAGTTCTGCAAAGAAATTTCATTTTTTTTTTCAATCATCTTCACAAAATTTCGCGTTAAATTGAAAAAATAAAAATGAATCAAAAAATTCTTCACAGAATTTCAGAATTTTTATTCAAATCTTCAGTAAAATTTACGAAAAAAATTTTCAAACAATTTGGGGAATTTTTTTAAAATATTCAATTTAAAAATAATGTATATTTTGAAAAAAAATTTAAAAATCTTTAAAGAATTTTGGACAAAATTTCGAAAAATTTGTATTGGATTTAGAACTTAATAAAAGCAATAATTTAAAATCTAGAACGAATTTTCAGTTCCTTGAAAAAACTGTTCTGATGAGTTTTGTTTAATTAAGTCTTCGTAAGAGAATCTCTTACAGAATTTTCAACGAATTCTTTCTAAAAATCTTGACAGAATTTTTCACAAAAATTTAAGAAGGTTCGCACAAAATTTCGTTTTTTTCTCTCTTTTTTCCAAAGTTGAAAGAATTTCTCACAAAATTTCAAAAAAAAATAATTTACGAAACTTTAGACAATTTTCTAAAAAAAATTGTAGAGAATTCGACATAGAATTTCATAACTTTTCATCAAAAAATCTTCAGAGATTTTCAGCAAATTTTTCACAAAAATTCAAAGGATTCTGCAGAATAAAAAAAAATTGGAAAATTTTTCAAAAAACTTTACAAAATTTCGAAATGTTCTGCATAAATTTAATTTTAAAATCTTCAGAGAATTTTGAACAATGATATCAAAGAGAAAAAAAATCACGAAACTTCAAACCATTTTATTTTACAAATTGAAAATTCTGAATTTCTTTCAAATTTTTTTATGAAGATTTGGAGAATTTCACAAAAAAATTTCAGTCCCTTAATTTCTCCAAAAATTTTTTTTGAAAATTTTAAAAACATTTTTCACATATCGTACACAACGTTTTGCATAGAATTTCATTTTTTTTTTTTTCATCTTCGGAGAATTTTACAGAATTTTTCGGGAAAAAATCATGAAATCACAGACAATGGAAACTAATTTTTGTAATTTTCATCAAAAATCTTCAGTGATAAGGTAGAATTTTTTTTTCAAGAATTGAACAATATTGCCAAAAATTAACGAAGATGTTTTTTAAAAATATTCAAAGATTTCTTCACAACTTTTGTGAAGAATTATGCACAGAATTTTAGATTTTTCAAAATTTTCAAGTGAATATCCATTGGCAAAACTGAAGAGAATTTGAAACAAAATTACAACAAAAAAAAATCACAAAACTTCAAATACTTACCTAAGTAACTTTTTTACAAAACTGCAGAGAACTGTACACAGAATTTTATAATTTGAAAAAAAATAGTTTGGAAAATCTTTCGTAGAATTCGAGCAATTTCTTCACAAAATTGTTTTAAAAAAAAATCAAAAATTTTCTCAAAATTTTCTTTTAATTTGAAAGGATTTTGTCAAAACAGATTTTGGAAAATCTTTCGCAAAATTCGAGAAATTTCCTCACAAAACTTGGAAACAAATCAAAAATGTTGGCAAAATTTTCTTCTAAATTTCGTACAGTAGAATTTGACACCAATAATTTAAAAAACACAACTTCAAAAATCTACAAGAAAACCGTCACATAATTTGATAAAATTTTTCAAAAATCTTCACAAACAGAGTGGACCATGATTTTAAAAAAATTTCAAAACCCCAAAATTACGATTCTGTATCTGTCCAGCTCGACTTTCCAGCCCACTCTTGCGGACATTCTATCCTATCAACAATCACCCACAAATACGAAAATATCTCAACAAACTCCACCCACTGCACTGTCGAGCACGCAGGTCAGCAGCCGGCGATTAAGTAACCCAAAGACTTCATTCGCAGCCACCGAAGACCAAATTAACGCACATCGATCACGACCCAATCACCATTGCGAGCGTTTCTAGAGACAGTGCGGCCGCGGCGTTTGAAATTTCTTTGATTAACCTCGGCTGAGTAATGGAGTGAACCGCGGGGACCCCGGGCTGCCGGTACGTACAAATTAATAACACATTAGTCGTCCAGTTTAATTACTCGGCGCGCGGCGGTTCGGCCGAGTGCTCCACAAAGCATTAAGCAGCAGTTTTAAAAGTGAAATTATATCGACGAGATGGATATTAACGTCAATATACTCGTACACGTCAAGGTTTCTTAACACGCGTACATGGCTCTTTTTCTCGTAGATCTTTACCTACTACGTACGTTCATGTGCTCTGCTATGCCTATACGTTCTACGTTTCGTCGTCTTGACCGATTCTGACTCTGACTTCGCCTATATCTAACACCTAATAATCGATACATAAATCTCCTACCATTGGACATGATCGAGTTTACAGTTCAAAGCTCGCACAGGGTTATGGAAAACACGCCATAGATCCGAGTATTGGTCAATGGCATATCTACTTACAAGGGAACCTCGCCAACTCGTCACCTCCGATTGAGCTGAAATTTGGCTCACTGAAAGAGCATGCCACCCAGACCTCACAATCAAATTTTTAGCTGCTGAAGTTGATTTTTCGACTTTTGGCGATTTTTTAAAAATGGCTAAAACCGCCTCCAAAAAAACATTTTTTGAAAAAAAATTTGTAAATTTCAAGAAAGAATCCTGAAAATAGGTTTGTACACTAAATTCGACCTCCCGAGTCGATTGGCACCATTTTCGAAGCGATCTGGAGCCTCCAGAAAAAGTTAAGTTTTCTCCAGCGCACTGGAATGGCTCCAGACGGCGCTGTAATTAACTTCGGCAGATGAAAATTTAATCCTAGCGTTAGTATGATGCCATCTATCGATTGACGTAGTTGAATCCCAAATCCGAGGTGACGAGTTCGCACGTGTTTTTTTTGACAACTTGAAAATTCTGCATTTTTAAAAAATTCCCAAAAAATCAATTTCTCCAGCATATCATTCGAAATTTCGTCTACCCCCTAAAGTCGACCCCCCCCCCCCCCCCGAGTCGATTGGCACCATTTTCGAAGCGATCTGGACTTTTGCTGTCTGGAGAGATTCCAGTGTGCTGGAGAAAAGTCAACTTTTTCTGGAGACTCCAGATCGCTTCGAAAAGGGTGCCAATCGACTCGGGAGGTCGACTTTAGTGTATAAACCAATTTTCAGGATTCTATCTTGAAATTTACAATTTTTTTTTCAAAAAATGTTTTTTCGGAGGCGGTTTTTGCCATTTTCAAAAATTTGCCAAAATTCGAAAAATCAACTTCGGCAGCTAAAAATTTGGTTGTGAGGTCTGGGTGGCGTGCTCTTTCAGTGAGCCAAATTTCAGCTCAATCGGAGGTGACGAGTTGGCGAGGTTCCCTTGTTAGTATCAGTACGTGAGCATGAGCACCAGCGTAAAAGTCTTTCCAAGTCGTGTGCGATTTTATAAACCATTCGTACGTACAAATACGTACTTTCCTTCATCATCAGCATCTACAATGTTGCATTTTGCCACAGCATGGTGTTTACATAAAACCTCCAAAATTTTCAAATTTAATGACACCATCGTGTGCTGCGAGATGAGCAGCAGCTCAGCTCGTGTACCATGTATTCCACACACACTTTCTATTCTTTGAACTTTATACGTATATAAAATAGCGCGAATAAAAATGATCGAACGAAAACCAGTGCCCATATATTACAAGTGAAAGCTGTTATGTTAATCATAGCTACATATAACAGACCTTGAAAGTTATGAGTTTTGAGCTGAAATAAATAACGCGTCGCGTTAACGGGATTACTGGATTTTGGTAGTATTATATTATATACCTACGGTGCAGTGTACGAGCCTAAACGGTGTACACAATTATGTAATCGAATAAGTATTATTTATATACACATCTTATAATTTTTTCAATGTGCGTAGGTATTCTTCGCGCGGTGTCAGTGTCACTGAAATATACGTGCTGGGTGATAAAGCTTATGCCCATCGTACGTATCGTTTTGAATGATACATCGTGGTTTTTAAATTTCTTCGTATCGTTTGATATGCTACATTTTTCTCGAGGTATGATTTATGTACCTTTATGCTATCGAAATATTACAAATATTACGTGGTTTGGGCTTCCTTCGACCAATTATTTCAATTTTTTAACCTTGATGGCTCTTGGAATTGAACTATACTCATAAACTTGGATCTATTTACGGTTTTTTTGCGAAGGTTTTATCGTGTACCTACATAATTACGTATGTAGCCTGATACAAATTTTTCATGCCTACACATAATAAAACGAAAAAAACACCAGGAAGACGTTTGAAGAAAATTATTATATCGAGCAAATTGCCCGTTTTGTAATTTGTATCTATGATCCGCATTCAGATGAGATAGGTATTTGGACGAGTAAATGATCCTAATCGTTAGAAATACTCGTAAAATTAATCTAAAGTAATAAATTCGTTTGTTCGAATAATGCGTTTTGGAAATCATTATTGAGGTGGAGCAGGAATGCAAACGTTGAGTCGTTTAAAGTTAGATAATACCTACTCGTTGTTGACAGAAGATTAAGGCAAGGGTTATTTCATAGGTGTAGAATATTTTGATCGCGATACCCCAAAAAGAAAGTACAGTTTTCGAAGAAAATTCACAAGAAACAATAGCAGAGCATGGAGCGTAAAGGAATCCCCCACCCCGAAAAAATCACTACTTCTTCATTACCTTTTTTACTATACTGTGCACAAAATTTTCAGAACTTCCTTCTCCAAGAAAAATTACAGAAAATTGAAGACCCTCTCAAAAAAATTAAGCCCCACAAAAAATTAGGATCCAAATAAATTTAGCCAGAGGAGAATTTTTCATTGGATCTTGGGGTAGCCTTTGTCATTGATTAAATGAAATTTCTCATTTTTTGAAAATTACTGAAAATTAAAATTTTTACAATTTCAGTTAAGGGAGGATTTTGCATTGGATCAAATGGTAGCTTTTGTCATTGCTTAAATGTAAATTGCCATTTTTTCAAATTTATTTTAAATAATTTTTTTTACAAATTCAGCCAGAGGAGGATTTTGCATTGGATTTTTAGGGTAGCTTTTTTCATTGATTAAATGCAATTTCTCATTTTTTGAAAATTACTGAAAATTAAAATGTTTACAAATTCAATCGGGGTAGGATTTTGCACTGAATTTTTTCGGATCCTTTGTCATTGATTAAATGCAATTTCTCATTTTTTGAAAATTACTGAAAATTAAAATGTTTACAAATTCAGCCAGAGTAGGATTTTGAAATTTTCAAATAGCAGGAAATTTACTCAAAAATCATACCTTTTTCACTACTTTCACTACATCGTAGACACCTTGCAAAACACACAACAAATTTATCTTTGAAAGAAAATATTTTTAGAGATCAAATGTTGAAAAAATGATTAAATTTTTGGATCACCACTTACCACTCATTTGTAAAAAAAATTTTAAACGGTAAAAATTCGTGAATTTTTAATTTAATGGAATGTCTTTTTTTAGCTTAAATTCATGTTTGAAAAACTATGAATAAAATGCCAAAACAAAAAATTTTATTAAAGATAAAAAATAGAAAAAACGTTGAAAATAATAGAGAAAAATGTGGGAAAAAATGATAAAATTAGTTCTGAACCAAATGGGACCATGTCATTCAAACAGAATTTTGAGTGAAAAGTATTTTGAGGCAAAATTTTCAAAGTTTGTTTGTTTGTTTGTTTTTAAAATTTAAAAAAATGGTGTTCAATTTTTTTTTTAATTTTTTTTTTTTTTTTAAATAAAAAATTGGTGACCAAAAATTTGAAAAAAAATTGTTCTAATTAATTTTTAAAAACTGAAAATGATTCAAAAATATGTAGGTATATAATTTTGGAAAATGTGCAAATTTAGAAAAAAAAACACTGAGAAAATTGTACTAGTCAAATTTGATTTCAATTTACTCAGAATTCAAAGTCAAAATATTTCGAAGCCATAAGTATTTAATTTTTTTAACGTTTTTGGAAAAAATATTGAAAAGTAAAACAATAAGTTAGGTACCTATTAAAAAATGATGTAATTAAAAGTAATAATCATTGAACAAGCCTTGAAAACAATCCAAAAAATCAATAGGTAATATATTTTTTTGTAATGTGAAAAGAAGATGAAAAAAATGTATAATATGAAAAAAATTGGTTCTGATAAAAATGGATTTCAATGTACTCAAATAAGTAAAAAAATTTTATATCTTGAAGCAATATTTAAAAAAGTAAAAAAAAAAAAAAAAAAGAGAAGGAATAAGTATCCAAAAAATTTTATTCAAACAGAATTTTACCCGAGCGGCACACTCGATCGATAATATCGGAAGATGTAACGTATCGATAAAAAATCGTTTGAAAATCTATAGATGTTCTCACGATATTATAAAGATTTATCGGTACAACTTCATAGGCAAAAAATCTAAAAACTATCGAATTCGATATTATTAAGATTTTATGACGATATTCGTCAACGATACTATCGACAAAGAATATTAAATTTATCGATTCCGATTTTCCACCGATTTTGTGCAGATATTTGAAACTACATTATCGACAAAGAATATTAAATTTATCGAATTCGATTTTTTAACGATTTTGTAAAGATATTTAAAACTATATTATCGACAGATTATATGAAATTTCTCGACTTCGATATTTTACCGATTTTTTGACGACATTTGAAACTATATTGTCGACAGATTATATTAAATTTATCGAATCCGATTTTTTAACGATTTTGTGAAGATATTTAAAACTATATTATCGACACGTGATATGAAATTCCTCGAATTCGATTTTTCAACGATTTTGTGGCGATATTTGAAATTACATTATCGACAAATAATCTGAAATTTGTCGAACGATTTTTCAACGATTTTGTGACGATATTTGAAATTATTTCCAAATTGGTGAAAATTTTTCGAAGTCCAACACGTCTGGAAGTACTAAACTGCCTATTATAAGCGTTTTATTGCTAATTCCTCAACGATAAGGTATGGCATAGTGGTTAAGGAAGAGGATTACCATGCAGGAGGTAGAAGGTTCAAGCCCCACGGGTGGCAGATTTTTTATAATTTTTTTTGACTTTTTCTGAAATGATCCTCTTACCGTAACATGAATAATGTGTTTAGGCATAGTTTAATGTATTAATTATGCTAATTAATGATTTTTAATTATAGAAAGAAGCTAGTAAAAGACGAAAAATCGGAATAAAAAAAATCGATAAAAAATCGACAGAATATCGAATTCGATAAAGTGTCGCAAAAGTTCCGCCTAAATCGTGAAATTATCTTTCGATATTATAGATATATTATCGATAAAATATCTTACTATAATCTCGAAATTTTTGCTAACTATAATTCGTCGATAATCTATCTATATATCAAAAGATAATTTCACGATTTATGCGGAACTAACGCGACAATTTATCGAATTCGATATTCTGACGATTTTTTATTTCGATAATTTGTCGAGTGTGCTGCTCGGGTACATAGAATATTTTGAGGCAAATACCTACTTTAAAAATTTGTTCAAATCTTTTTTAAAAAAACGAGTAATCAAATAATTTTATTGAAACAAATAGGTAGAAAAAAAATTAAAAAATTTATTGATAATTTTTTTAATGTGAGAATATTGATAAAAATGTCTTTATATCAAAAAATTAGTTTTGAGCAAAATTACTTTCAATATATTCAAACAGAATTTTCAAAAAAAATATAAATATATATTTTTAAGCAATATTTAAAAACTTTACTAGGTCCAAAACGTTTTTGAAAAAAATGAAATAGAATAAAAAAATAATAAATAATTTTTTTAAGGTGAGCAAAGCAGGTAAAAAAAAATACGGCTAGGTATAAATTCAAATTTAAAAAAAAAAATTTAAAGTCTTGAAAAACATATACCCAAAAAAATTTTCTAAAGAATATTAATTTTTTTAAATGTGTAAAAAAATTGATTTAAAAACTTTTTTCAAATTCCTTTAAAAATTATTCAAAAAATTTTTATAATAATTTTTTTTTAATTGAAAAGAAAATTAGTAGGTATTAAAAAAAAATAAAAAACTGATAAATAATTAGTTTGAGCAAAATTGATTATAATTTCCTCAAATATTTAAAATACAATGAGAAATTAAATCGTTAAAAGAAAAAATTTATGAAATTGGTTAACAAAAATATCAAATAAATGAATTGAGAAAACCAAAATAATTTCAAACCCCTTTTAAAAAAATTCAAAAAAATATTTTTGAAAAGAAATAAGGAAAAAGGGATTTGAACATTAGAGAAATTATTTTAAAAAATTAGTTTAAGTCAAAATTACACTTTTCTGGCAATTTCGAATTTTTTTGGGGAATTTGTTTTCTGATATGAACTTTAACTGTCGAAAGACGTAACATAAAATAAATATTTCAAAAATGTTGGAAATTATTTCCAAGAAATCTGCGAAGATGAAGATTGTATAAACAAAATTTTAGAAAATTTCAATTTCAACCATAAGTATTCAAACATTTCATCTCAACTTCATTCGAGTTGTCAATTCTGATTCTTCCATTTCGACGAACGACCACTCCAAAACTATCTAGATCATCATTTCAAAACCACCGACCTAATCAAACTCACATCTACCTACACCTAAATGACTTCCCTCAATCACACCTTTGAAATTAATCTTACAAATGAATAGTTTTCGTCATCCAGAGTGTTATTTCACCGCTGCACTTTTTTTTCCGTTCATTACCGAAGATCTCACTCAACATCGACCACATTTCTGCGTCAATTTGAAATGGCCTAGTCATGATATCCTTGCGCAACCACCGATTAACTTCTGAGTTCTGCGACTGACTAATTCGAAAAAATCTACCGGATTCCGTCATCCTCGCCCGTCCCATTTAAACTCCTACAACTCAAAACTGACATCGATCGTTACGAAATCGTAACTCTGATAAACGATAACCTACCTTAACATCGCCTACAATGTCACAACAACTTTAAAAAAGCTCACACTCATCTGGAAAAAACACACAAAGGTGATCTTCTTCCCTACTCTGCCTCCAATCTGTACACTACCAATATTTACTTTTGCTTTCAAGTATAGGTATAGTGAAAAAGTGAAATGGAGAAACAAGATCTGATCAGACAGCGGACATGAATCAGTCATTCGGATGAAATTCCATCCGTATGAATCATATTTATTGCACGCGATTAATCAAAGTTGTTGCAACAGTACGACAAAAGTCTCATTTGAAAACGTCCCCGATTAATCGGACGACATTACTGGAATACTAAACACTCGCTCGTAGCTTGGAAAATTACCTGTCTCTCTCTGGCTTTCGTATAAAATCAATACACCATCGATTACATGGAGAAAAAAAACGTGTTCTCTGAAGAAATTGAAATTGTTTTGACAGTGCTCTTCTAATAGTTACGTTCGATTTAATCCGATTGAAATTCGTTTCATTATAAAACTTGGCAAGAGAAGACTTTCCATGTTGCAATTATTACCCACAAATTATATAGGTACCTCGGCCCAGTCATTATACTTCCGAACGTGATCGACGAATGATTTCAGCAGCGTCCGTGAATTTACCATATGAAAAAATAAACCCATCTTTCGTGAAAAAAAAAATACTTATATTAAACTCATCGAACAATGTCTTTCAACTTTGTAAGAAAAAAGCGGGTCATATCGAATAGAAATTCATCACGATTCGTGGAGATTTTTTTCGTGAGAATATAACCATTTTCTAATATGGCTCACCCATGTCTACGTAAGTCTCCGGCATGGTAAACTTTTACCTGCAGTCTCAGACTTGAGAGCTTTATGGAATGTCGTTCTAACACGCGACCAACCTGTTCCTCATAGCAAGTTAATTGGGCGTCATTTTATATGGAAACTTCCAGCTCGTTGATAAGATTGTTCGGCGTAATTGTATTTATCGAGAATAAAAGTGTATGTAGGTACTTTAAATGCGTTCAATTGCATTCTTTTCAAGAGGAAATGAGCTATTTGTGTATTTCTCGACGCTCTTCAATACCTTGTCTGCGCTTCTAAACATTTCAAGGTCGACCATGTTTGTGGTCTGTGAACCGCAAAAAGATCTAATTGTTCAATTACCATTGCACTTGGAGTCGACCTGATTGTTTAGTACTTTCCGATATGGCGGTGCTGCTGACAGCGACGCTTCCTTTATAAATTCACTTTTTTTTCATTCGCGTTTAGCCGGATTTTAAAAATGTAAAGGTCGAGCAATTGTGCTCGATTTGATTTTTACTGAGAGAAAAGGGAGGGGAATTGAAATAAAGCGATTTCACTTGTTGGATCCCAATTTATAATTATTAAGTACTATATTTTCAAATGTTACTAAAAAATAAAAAAATAAAAATTCAAGCAAAATTTTAAAAAATTGAAAAATTTCAACTGTGACCGAAAAAGGCTCAAAAACTCATCAATATGGCCAAAAAATTCGAATCATCTTGATCTTGAAATGGATGAGGTACATATTGAGAAAAGTTTCATTCATTTTTTTTCAATTCATGAAAATATTACTTTGAATCGCGAGAGAATTTTTGGTATTTTTTTGAATCTTGAAAATAATTTTTAAGTTCTTAAAAATACTTTAGGAAATATTTTTTTGAATTGTGGGAGAATTTTCAAAAAATTTTGACTTCACAGAGAGAACTTTTTCAATTCCTAAAAATACGAGTATGTTATCAAATCTAGGGAGTATTTTTTGAACAATGAGCACTGATGGAATTTTTTGAAATTTTTTTACTCTTGAAAAAACTTTTTCGATTTCTAAAAAAAAAATCTTATCAATTAGACAGTTACAAAGTTTTTTTTGAATCCTCGCAGAATATTCGATGGGTAATTTTTTACGATTAAAAATATTTTTCTATTCCCAAAAATATTTGGTTAATTTCAAGGAATATTTTTTTAAAACAGCAGAATTTCAATAATTTTTTACCTTCAGAAAAAATATTTTTTTGATTCCCAAAAACATTTGTTAAATTTCAGGGAATATTTTAATTTTTGAAGTCTGGTGGAATTTTTGATAATTTTTTACCCTAAAAAAATATTTTTTGATTCTCTCATCAATTTTAAGGAATAGGTATTTTTTTTGAATTCTGGTAGAACTTTTTGACACCTGAAAGAAATTTTTTAATCCCAAAAAATATTATCAATTTCTGGAAATTTTTTAGAACCCTGAGAGAATTTTTGAAATGTTTTTGAAACCTGAAAGGACAAAATATCTCATCAAATTACAAGGAATATTCGCAGAATATTTGATAATTTTTACTCTCGAAAAAATTTTCATTTTCAAAAGTATTTGATCAATTTCAGGAAATATTTTTTGAATTCCAAAAATATTTCATCAGTTTTAGCGAATGTTTTTTTTTGAATCATTCATGACATTCACGATCACGACAGCACATTTTCAACACCTGAGAGAATATTTCATCAGTTCCACTGTTCCAAGAAATATTTATTTGAATCCAGAAATTTTTTTTGAAATATTTCTGAAACCTAATAGGATTTTTGGCGATTTTTTGCCCACTGAAAATATTTTTTGATATCCAAAAATATTTTAGGTAGGTATAAAATTTCAGGGAATACCTATTTTTTTGAACTCTGGTACAATTTTTTGACACCTGAATAAACGTTTTTCGACCTCGACCAAAAAAATCAATTTCCACGATTTTTTTTTGAATTCTCGTACAATTTTTGATGATTTTTTTACCCTCAGGAAATATTTTTTGATTTCCAAAAATATTTGATCATTATCAAGGTAAGTATATTTTTTTAAAACTTGAGAGAATTTTTAAAAATTTTTTGATCTCTGACAGGAATCAAAGGATTCCTAACATTTTTCCTGTTTTCTGAATGAATCCTCACACGATTTTCATCAATTTCAAGGATCGAATATTTTTTTGATTCCCAAAATTTTTTCATCAATTTCAGGGAATATTTTTTTAAATTACCTATGGTAGATCTTTTAAAAACTGGATAAAATATCAGTTACAAAAAAAAAAAAAAAAAAAAAAAAATGTTTAATCCTAAGGCAACTTTTGAACCATTTCTGATTCCTGAAAGGAATTTTTCGATTCCTAATTTTTTTTTAGTTTGCTGAAAAACATTAATTCTGAATCATGGCCGCGGCTTTTTAATAATTTTTTGGCTTCTATGAAGATATTTTCCAATTTCCAAAACTATTTGAACAGCATCAGGAAATATATTTTTAAACCCTGGTAGAATTTTTTGAAATTCTTCGACACATGAAAGAGTTATGTTGATTTCTAAAAATATCAGATCAAGTGATCAATTTCAGGATTTTTTTAATGCTACCTACAAAAATTACAAAATGCTCCTGATTTCTGAAAATAATTTTTCGATTTTCAAAAAAATATCTTATCAATTCCTAAACATTGTAAACTGAGAGAATTTTTAAATAAATTTTTGGCTTCGGGAAATAATTTTTTTACTCAATTTTTTCAACTTTAGGGAATATTTTTTTGATCTCTGAGAAAATTTATGAAGTGTTGTTGTTTCCTGGGAGAACTTTTCCATTTATGAAAATATCTAATTTCCAACCTTGAGATGAATTTTAAAATGTTTTTCATACCTGCGAGAAATTTTTCGATCCCTGAAATATTGTTTTTTCGATCCCAGAAAATATTCTTCAAATTCTTGAAAACTTTTTCGAGACGATTTTTATATTTCAAGGTAAATTTGAACCACCTTGTAGAATCGTTTACACCTCGCAGGCTAAATAATGTAAATCAATTTAAAATAAAATCCGGCTCCAGCAAGATCTCGATCTACCTCAGCAGCATTTTTTTTCTCGTCTCAAGGTCACCTCAAGAAATTTTTTGCTTTGTTTGGTCGAACAAAAGATGTTTTTCCCCTCTATTTGTATCTACCTCAAGCGGAGACGACCACATCTTGAGGAAATTCTTGCATATAAATCACCTACGATCTCTGCTATCTGTTTCATTTACCTACGTTGGCGTTTATAAGTACATACATAGGTAACTGACGATTTATGTACCCGGCGTGGCAACTGAAAGGCAATTCAATTGATAACACGCTGAGTCACGTGTGGCAGGAATCACAAACACAATCTACCTATTAATCGTCGATACATAGGTATATTACGACTAAGTACACACACACGCCATCGCCACTATACAAGTACTCCTTTTCAATCGTCGATACGGATACCGAGATCTGATATTACCGAAAACTTTTCAGCACCTAGACCTACACTCGTTGGCACGTCTATTTTCAACACTCATCTAACCTTCACCTAAAGACCACGATTAGCATATCGATAAAAATGCTGTCACGTTGACGAGTCCATTTTTGGACCACAAACCTCACTCTAGCCTCTCTTAGGTTACTTCACCTGGAACTCTTACGATTGTGGCTGCATCGGCGAGGCTTTCGATACAATTAAATTATGCGATTAGAAAATTTCTATTACGAAAACCAGCACTTAGCGAGCCAGGGTATTCAAAATTCACCTCACATGCTCGCATATGTTCTTAATATACATATACGCCGACTCGTTCTTTTCTATACCCTGGTCAAACATCTCTATGTGTTCGAACAATGTACTCATATAGTGCCTGGTTTGCGATCCAAAAAGAGAAAATTCATTCATCCATTAACGTATAATTTAACACGAACGTAGCAACTTTACACGTACTTGTACATACACTTTTCATACAAGTTGCACATAGATACGCGAGTATACTGTTTCCTCGACTCAAAGAATCTCGATTGTGCTTTCAGAGAGCTAATGAAGGCTTTTTAAATATGGAAATTATCGAGCCAAAGACGCGTGTTGTATTATCGATACCTACATTAAATTATACGTATCTGCTTTGCGTCGTTTGCGTTTCCCGCTTCCTACCCGTATATCCGTTTAATGGAGAGTGCTATTTTTACTTAGTATCCAGTATCATCCATACTATTGAGTGGAATTTTTTTAACCTTTTGAGGATGCGAGTGCCGCACGTGTAACATACTTTGTTTCACTCTCGTTTCAGTGCTTTCGTTTTTTTTCCTAACGAGTTATGTAATTTTCAATTTCCTATTAAGTATCGACGTAAAAAATGAGTAAGGATAAAAAAATTGAAGTAAGAGTTATAAGTGACTGCAAGAGTCAAATCTGCTATAATTCAAAAATTGTAATTTTTCAAGTATTTACTTTCTGTTGCTTTTTTTCTATTTGAAATTTTTACTGGCATGTAAATGAAGTAAAAAATGAAAAAAAAAGTTGATGAAATGAAAAAAAAAAAAATCAAATTCAATCAAAACTCAAAAGTAATTAAAATACATACAAATGATAAATTTCTATCAAACCAACTTTTGTGGGGAGAAAAAAGACTATAAGCAAAAAGCAAAACCTAAGAGAATTTTTTGAAAATTTTCCTCAATATTTTAAAGGGACATTTTCACCAAAAATTCTAAAAAAAATTTAAAATTTGAAAAGAAATCATAAGATTTTTGTACTAACAAAAAATAATGAGCTAAATTTTTTATAAAATGTAATATTGTTTTGAAAAAATTTCTTCTATTCTTTTAAGAAATTTTAAAAAGTTTTCTGGGATTTTTCGTAAAATTTTCAATTAGGTAAGAAATTCGTCCCTTGAATGAGATTCTTTCCTGAAGAAATTTCAATAAAAACAAATTCAGTTCCTATAGAAAAATTTTATTTCACGAAATTTTGAATTTAAAAAAATTGAATAATTTTTTTGAGTAAATTGAAAAGAATTGGAAGGAACATCTTCAAAATAAAATTTTAAAGATTTTTGAAAAAATTTCCAAAGATTTCAAAGAGAAGAATTTTTGAAAGAAAATTTGATCAAAAATGAGACCTCCGAACTAAAAATTATTTTAACAGATATTTTACTAAAATATACTTAATTTTGTTTGAAAAATCAGGGAGTGAATTTTTTAAAGTGGTTTTTTTTGGAATTTTTTTCTTAATTTTATTTAAGAAATTTTTCATAAAATAAATTTTCTCCCGCTATTTTCTTTATCAAAATAATTGTATTCTGCAGAGGTTTTTTCAAGAGAAATTTTCAGCAAAAAATTATAGTTCTCACCAGAAATTTTAATTCAGAATTTTTTGGAGGAAGTTTTTCAAAAATAATTTTTTCGTAAAAAGTTTTGAAGATTTTTTTTTTTTAATTTTTAAAAGAAACTTTTTAATATATCTACCTATTTGAGACTTTTTCCACAATTTCAAACGGAAATTTTCAAAAAAAATCAACTTAATGAAAAATGTGACATTAAAAAAACCATGATATTTTTTCTCAAAAAAATGAAAAACTTTTCAACAGATTTTTCAAACATAGTTAATTAGCTACGTCTTTTTCAACAAATTTTTTGAAAAAAAGTAAACATTTTTTTGAAGATTATATACCTAGGAATTTAAGAATTTTGTGTCGAGTTGACCAATGGCCATACTGAACTCTAGTTTCCCGAATTCAATGAAAAATGACTCCAAATTCTGAATTAATATTTGCTAAATTTTCTGGTAATTTTTTTCCAAAAATTTCAATATTTTTTTTTGGGAAATGAAGGGGTTGAAATTTTTTTTTCAAAATTATTATTTTTAAAATAGCTAATAAATGAACCTATGAAGCTACGAATTGAATTTTTTCATGCCAACAATTTTTGTACTAAGATATAAATATCCTATATCCTTACACACGAAACCTAAAAAGCCTTTTTTGCCCACTCCCTCCCTCTCCCCCCCCCCAACGTGCATTAGTCGAATTCAAAATTTCAATTTCCTGGTAGTACCAATTTTTCCAACTCGATTAAAAAACGATTAACTTTTGAAGTTTAATTATCTGCAATTCAGAGTTTGAGAATCATTGAATGAAAATTTGAAAAAGAAAAATCACATCATGAAGCTCGAAATATTTCAAATAATTGCTACATAGGTAAATTTACCTACAACAAAACTCTCTCCCCTTTTTGAAAATTTGGCATTCTCGAATCCTTTACTTTTTTGACAATATGAACTTAATTATATTATTTTGAATGTCCTCCTACCTCAAATTCTATCATCATCTTTCCTTCTTGAAAAAATTTCCAAAAAAAAATTTAAAGTTCAAAATTTTTTGAAAAAAATAATTGAATAAACAAAATATTCGATTCAAGCCCCCCCCCCCTCCAATAATTTTGAAAACTTGAATAAAAAATATTTTTTCAAATTTCAAAGTAGCAATATTCAAAAAATTTATGACAGAAAATTCATTTAAATAAGAGCAATTATTATTTCACATCGCCATAATAGAGCCATCAAACACCTCAAATGCTCAAGCAGTCCAAGACAACGGGAAGACTCGTTCGTTGCATAATATAATTTTAAGAATTTCAAATCACGTAGAATGGTATAAAATAAATTTACCATTATGCAAAAATGGCATGTAATAAATATACACGAGTAGGTCAGAGCACCTATAAATAAATATTTTTAACGATAATTTCAAGATCACATAGTTTACTCGATAATTTTAGGAATCTCTTCCAGGAAAACAATCTCCAGGTCACGCGATCAAATATAATTTAAGGTTGCTCGGTTTGGAGTATATTTTAAAATTTACGTATTTTGGAAACATTAATAAATTAATTATAGATTTTGATTCTATATATCTGATCTGAAACTAGTTCGAGTAATCAAATTACTGTATAACTGAAACTTTTGAGTCTGCGACCTCGTGAAACACTCTTCCTTTGCCTCAAATTGACCTTTATTATCTCGAATCTTGGGCACAGAAGTTCACTCATCTTATTCCCAAGAGCAAATTTCTACTTGATGAAATTCCACGAAATAGAAACAATTTTTTTTTTAATGATAGAAAGAAGAGTAGGTAGGTATTATACTTTTTCAAGACAGAAGACTTTAAAATTTACTTAATAATGGAAAAATTAAAAATTGAAAATTGAAACAAATCCATCGACAAGAAAATTCCACGTTTTGAGGCAAACACTTTTTCAGGCTTTTTACACAGGCAGCTTTTTCAAAGGCCGATTCAAACCTTTGCAAAATGATTATGGCATGACTTCCCTCAGAAGCTTCCCAAAGATATATAAAGATATCAATAAATCTCACAAATCACCCCATTGAATGCATCAATGACCAAAGGCTCTCAAAATCATACGTCCAATTAGTCAAGACTCGTGCAAAATTCAACCCTAACCACTTACTTATCATTACCAATTATCACAACGATTACCTCAGAAATGAGGAAACAACAACAAAAGGGGAAAGAACCGATAATACTTACTACGGTTTAAATTATCTCCTGGTTGGATGTGGAATTACGCAATATATAATTCGATCACACCGCATAAAATCAACACGCGAACGATTATCAAACCGCACACTTCATTAACTTTCGATCAAAACTTCGACCCGGCGTATAAAGTGAAAAAAAAAGAAGAAAAAATACGGAAAATATTGCAAGTCAAACACGACGTATATAACAAATTATCACACAGGTAAATCCGAATACGACACGAGTCACATCACTTGTACATATTGCTGGAAAAGTAACATGTAAACAGTCGGCGTCGATAGAAGAAAGTGCGATGAACGCGAGTCAAAGTATTCGTTTGCAACCTGTTCGACGTCTAGAGAAAGGGAAATAAGTCCTATGTTCTCCCAGAACCCGGTCCCAGTCTCCGGCACAAACGTTATCTTTTTTTTCGTCCGTTCTTACGATCTTGAAAGGGTTCGCCGGGGATGTGCTTGGCGGGCAGGTATGCTATGAAAGTTCAGGCGCAATCGTTCTTCTTCCTCGGTCCAAGGTCGTCAACATGTGGCCCACCTGCGACCGCCGCGCCGCATCTTCCTCGATCCTCGGCAACGTACCTTTGCGGCGACTGGCAGTGGCATGGCGATGGTATTGAATTTCACTTTTCATTACCATTTCTCGCCGATGATATAGGCATTCCTATATACCGCACAGCAATTAAACGCAATCGCCCATTTGTCCATATGAATGTAATTCGCGAACGGAATGGAACGAAACGGATTGTACCGAGAGACGTGTCTATTATATAAATCCATTAACGATATACCGTATAGACGCAGCTTCCATAAGTTCCATCTTATACAGGTCCAGGCCCCTGCCTAATGACGTGTTTCTTATAAAATTAATTAGAAAACTAGACGATTATCGTGCCTCATCATTGGTTTAGTATGAGTACCCATTAACGTTCCAAAGACTATACCAATACTTTCCTACGGACTATAAGGACAAGAGTATCCCAGAATAAGTGCATTATAGAAGTCTATGTTGGTTTTAATTTTCATTTTTTTAATTCATCTAATTACCTCGAAGACGAATGGTTCTTTCATTTTTTCATTTGTTTGTTTTCATTACGACACGTTCGTGCATATTACGAGCTTTTTTTTCAAATGATCACTCGTAAAGCTGGACCTATGTAGATGGTCGTTTTAACGATGCTACTACCAGTTCCAGTTCCTATGATATGGATATTGTAGGAAGCATAAATCATACTCGCACCAGGAGCTGATGGACCTAGAGACAAGAGTAACTTTTAAGAAAGCACCGAAACAATTTTAATTGAAAAAGAAAACTATCCCAGAGTTGCACTAAAATGAGTATTTTCATGACCAAAATCATCTACTTATTTGTATACCTTGAATTATGGGTGATGAATATTACCAAATAAATGCGCTCTTCTGTGAATTGGTGTATTGAAAATATTTAGAAAGTAGACACCAAAATATTTCCGGCGTCTTGATTTATATTAATAGGTATGTTTAGTAAGATGATACCCACAACGAGTACGAGATATTTTGGTGATTGAATTTTCAAAAAGATCAAAGGTCATATTTGCATATCTGCACAGTGCATTGGGTTTCAGAAACTTTGAGAATTTTTGACAATTTAATTAAATAAAATAATATTTGGTTTTTAGCATCAATGAGATGAGATTTTTCAATTTTTTTTTTCAAAAAAATATCAAAATTGGTAGGGAATCGACTAAAATTTCAATAGGTAATTTTTTTCATAATGCATCGTTTTTTCAAAATATTATTTTTTTAAAAATTTATAATTAAGAAAAATAAAGAAATAAGTAAAGACTTAATTGTTTTACACAACCACTTTAGTTTCGTACATTCTCATACTAAAAATTTTGAAAAACTAGATTTTCGAAAAATATCTATACTTTCTTACTGTTTAAAATTTTTATGCATTAAGTACATAAGTACGTAGTTATCTTCAAAAATTAAAAATTGAGTAAAAAAAATTTATTGCATTTTTTTAAATTGCAGAAAATTGCAAAAAATGTTTTTTTTTCAATTCAAAAATTTTTTATTTCAACTTTCTCAAAAAAGATAAAAAAAATTGTAACCCTAAAAAACTTGAAAAAATTCACTTGAAAGATTTTTTTAAAAATATGACAAAATTTAGGAACCCTTTCTCAAAAAATGAGATTATTTCCAATATTCCACCTACTTCTTTTCAAGAAAATGAGGAAATATTTTATACTAACTCGAAAAAAAAATAATTCCAAGAAAATTCAGAGGTTCGCTCCAAATAAAATTTGAGAAATATTTTTACCTACATACTTTGAAAAAATTGAGAATTTTTCGGAAAAAATTTCAATCCAAAAAAAAAATTTGAAAAATTTTTTCGTAATTTTTTTTTCTGAAAAAATTTAAGTTTTTCCCCAAAAAAATGAAAGATTAACTACTTATTTGACTTACGTTAGCTTTAAATAAATATTTTTTTACTTTGAAAAATCCAAAAAATTGAAACATTTTTACTCCAAAAAAATTGGAAATTCTTTACTAATTTTTTTTACTTTAAAAAATTGAAACATTATTACTCAACTAGAGAAAATTCAGAATTTTTCTGGAAAAAGTAGAATGTGCCAAAGCAAATTTGACACAACCTGTTGTGCCTGCAAATTCAAAATATATGCCATTTGCCTGTACTTAACCAATTTGACAATTTTCGAAAATTCAACAATCACCCAGACATAATCATGATTATAGTCAATTTTGAAAATTCACACGAACATGCATATTATTTTGATAAGTAAGGAATTTTTGAATTTTTTTGAAAACTGCAATAGGATGCTCGGGCAAATTCTTGAATTTTACAAAAATTCATACGCTGAAAACCACCAAAATTGACTACATTCAAAAAATGATTCGAAAATTTTATATTCAAGTTTAAAAATTATAAAATTAATTTCAAATACTGAAAATAAAACATCGTTGTATTTATTTCAACAAGTTGGCAATTTCCAAAAATTCCACTTTTGAATTTTTTTAAATAAATCTCAACATTCAAAAAGCTACCAAAATTATTTGAATATTTTAGCAGGGGTTGAAATGTTCAGAAAATTTTCGAAAATTTGAATTCTGTAGAATTTGAAAATTTTAAATATGTTCAAGAATGATAAAAATGTCTGTGCATATTTTAATTTTCAAAAATTCGACTTTTGAAACATATCAAAAAATTTTTGTAAACATTCAAAAGTTATCAAAATTGATGGAACTGAAAGCAGAACTTGTCAAGATTCACAGGATTTTAAGGGTAGCAAGACACCCTGCAATATTATTCAAAAATTCAAAAATTTTACGTATTTTGAGGCACATAATAATTCGTGCGAAATTAGAATTATTAGTCGCAAGTTACAATAATGGTAGGGGTGAGAAGTCTTCAAAACTTCAACATCCGTTCACAACTCAACCAAAAATTGACGTATTCTTAATTCCGAAAAATCTAGAAAAATCCAGTTAAACGATGGAATTATACAACCGTATTAAATACTTGATAATTTGCCAAAAAAAAAAAAAAATTATCAAATACCCGTTCTTGGCGAAAATTGGTTCTTCGATTATTGTATATGCCCAATACAGTTATTTCACTTGGTTTTACTTTTCAAAACCTCGCGTCACTCGTACATAATTGTATAAAAATTCCATAATAATCATAATACCTATACTCGATGTTTGTGTAATTAATAATTTTTTTAAGCAAGTATATATAACACTTCGACGCGGCGCGAACCCAATCTCAGCACAGAGCTCTAATTTAATAAATTAAAAGTTAATTAAAAAATCATAATTTCAGATACTTTCACGAATTAGCGGTTGGTAATACGAGTATATAAAAATGAATACTTCATTATGAATTCATTTCTTTACGGTAATGATCTTAATTACGTTTGATGCCGTTATATACCTACGTAGGTGTACGTATGTAGTATTCCCCTCTGCACATGCAGTTTGTCACTCATCGAACTACACATTTGTATGCGTGAGAATGTGCGATATGCCATGCCATGTGCGTTGGTATTCGTTGCGATGAAAACTGGTCACGGTAAGAAGAGTGTATAGGTTGAGGACGAGATGGTTTGAATTATTTTTGGAATTTTTTTCCTTCTTAAATTTCGAATAGTTCTCAGAGAAGTCTTAAAGAGTGACGAACGGAGGGAAGGAATAAGATAACCCCCACTTCATCTGAAGCGAGATGACCTACCGACGAATAAAAATTGATGGAGAGATTCTGATGTAAGAGAAAGGACCCTTGGATAACGTGGTTTTCAAAAAAGTGATCTGTTCAATTTTTTTTTAAATTCTAGAAAAATTTTACACTTTGTTCAGGAAAAAATTTGAACTGAATGAATCGTTCAAAATAATGGATAAGATAGTTTGGCAAAAAAAAAAAAAATTATAAATAGTAACTAATTTCGGTGTCAAACGGACAATTTTTTGTTGAATCATATACTATTTTGTGAAAACAAAATGTTTTATCTTTATTTTTTTGATAATTTTTAAAGCGAATTTCTGACAATTTTTGTCACTAAACTTTCTTTCTAACTAAAAAAATTTTGAAATTTTTTTAAAGGACTTGAATATTGATTAAGTATAGATCTACGTATTTTGGCAACTTTTTAAGAAAATTATTTTTAAAACTTTTTCCTGCCTTTTTTTGGAAAATAATTTTGTACCAATAAAAGAGGTACTTTATTTGTAGAGTTTTTGTCAAAAAAACAATTTTTAAATATTTTTTAAAAACCTGTTGAAATATTTTTTGATAATTTGGAATTTTTTTTCAACATTACTTCCCAGATTTTTAAAGAATTTTTCGTAAGAAAATTGTTTAGGTACATATATTTTTTTTCAAATTTTTTTCCCGAGTTGGTATTTTTCAAATAATTTTTATGACACAAATTTCTTCTTTACCTAGGAATTTCTTTGAGACATTTTTTGCCAAAGGTTTCTTAACTCGTACAATTTTTTTGTAACGTTTTTTCAAAAAAATTGCTTATGATTACCTGATAGATTTTTCATGTACTTTTTACAAAAAAAAAAAGAACAGATACACTTTACTGACATAGGTAGATATTCGCAGTTTTGGAAAAAATTCATTTTTGCCATGTAAACAGAACCGGTTTTTTCGCGGGGCTTTTTACATGGGATATTTCACAAATTTAATTTCATTGAAAAAATTTGTCCAAAAATTTTTTTTCTCATTATTCGGGTCCATTCTGAGAGTTATGATGGAAAAATTCTGAATTATTCAATTATTCGCATTTTTGGAAAAAATTCATTTTTGCCATGTAAAAATTTCGCGGGGCTTTTTACATGAGAAATTTCAAAAATTGAATTTCTTTGAAAAAATTGCCCAAAATTTTTTTTTCTAATTATTCGGGTCTATTCTGAGAGGTTATGATGAAAAAATCCTAAATTTTTCAATTATTCGCATTTTTGGAAAAAAATCATTTTTACAATGTAAAAAGAACCGGTTTTTTGCGGAACTTTTTACATGGGAAATTTCACATATTTAATTTCTTTGAAAAAATTGCTCAAAATTGTTTTTCTTATTATTCGGGTCCATTCTGAGAGGTTATGATGGAAACATTCAAAAATTTTCAATTATTCGCATTTTTGGTAAAAATTCATTTTTGCCATGTAAAAATTTCGCGGGGCTTTTTACATGCGAAATTTCACAAATTCAATTTCTTTGAAAAAATTGTCCAAAAAAATTTTTTCTCATTATTCGGGGCCGTTCTGAGAGGTTATGATGGAAAAATTCTAAATTTTTCAATTATTCGCATTTTTGGAAAAAATTCATTTTTGCCATAGATATGTAAAAAAAACGGGAAATGGTCAGTTGAGTCCCAAAATCCAAAAGATGTACGAGTTGAGTCCCAACATTTTAGCAACATTTTTAGTGCAACGTGAGGACACAAGTCAATTGAGTCCCGAATAAAATTGACGTATGTACGAGTTGAGTCCCAGATAAAATACAAGTATGCTCACTACTCACAGTCTCTCAGCATTACCCAGGGGGTACCACGTGGAGGTGGACTATATCATCCCCCAAAAAATTTTGTTGTCATTATTATTAGTTATGAATTATGAATACGGCCTGGAAATTTTTTGAAGAAGAATTATTGGGGAAGAAATTTATAACTGACGTTTTGCACGAATTTGAATCGGGTGATATCTTTCTGCTGCAGCTTACGCATTTCTTCTCCAACAAATGTTTGTTTTTCGTCCACTTTCTTGGATTTACGAGTACATTTGCTTCGATACTTTATGTACGTTTCGCTTTGAATCCCCTGAAGCACATCCACCAGGTTATAAATATTGGGGTGCCACGTATAGAAGGAACCATTCAATTTTGAATGGTAACTTTCGCAGGCATTCGTTGTCCTCGTCAAACTGCTGGAGGACTTGTTAAAAACTGCATTACCCATCAATGAACTCACTGCAACCACGGGACTCAACTCGTACATGCGGATTTCTTATGCGGGACTCAACTCGTATCTACATGTGGATTTTATATGCGGGACTCAACTCGTACATATCGTGAACTCTGGACTCAATTGACCTACAGCCAAAAAAACTGGGTTTTTCGTGGAGCTTTTTACATGGGAAATTTCACAAATTCAATTTCTTTGAAAAAATTGTCCAATTTTTTTTTTGCATTATTCGGATCCATTCTGAGAGGTTATGATGGAAAAATTCTAAATTTTTCAATTACCTATCTTATAATTTTGAATTCATATTTTGTAAAATTGAAATTTTATCCTCTTTCTTTTTCCGACGTTTCATTAGATGATTTTTTCAAAAACAGAAATTAATTTTGTAGGTATGGAAAATTTTTTAGAATTTTTTTTAGGAGAATTTTTTCTGAGTAGGTTATTATTTTTTTTAATATTACACAATTTTTTCTTCACAGAATATTTCTTCATGGTAATTTTTTAAATGAGTAAGTAGTTTTGTTTGTACAAATTTTTTACAATTTTTTTTTTTCAAAAAAAACTCAATTATTATTTTTGAAAAAATTTTTAATGGACTATTTTTTTTTAGGAAATTGACGAGTGAAATTAATTTTTCAAAAAAAGAAACAGAAAAAAAAGAAAATGATAGAAATTCAAAAAACGTATACTTGAAAAATTACAAAATTAATTTTTTCAAATTTCAAAATTTATTCTTTTAAAATTTAACAATGTTTTTAAAATTTTGAACGGAAGTAGGTAGGACGCTTTTTTTGGAACTTGAACAGCCCGAGCGGCACACTCGATCGATAATATCGGAAGATGTAACGTATCGATAAAAAATCGTTTGAAAATCTATAGATGTTCTCACGATATTATAAAGATTTATCGGTACAACTTCATAGGCAAAAAATCTAAAAACTATCGAATTCGATATTATTAAGATTTTATGACGATATTCGTCAACGATACTATCGACAAAGAATATTAAATTTATCGATTCCGATTTTCCACCGATTTTGTGCAGATATTTGAAACTACATTATCGACAAAGAATATTAAATTTATCGAATTCGATTTTTTAACGATTTTGTAAAGATATTTAAAACTATATTATCGACAGATTATATGAAATTTCTCGACTTCGATATTTTACCGATTTTTTGACGACATTTGAAACTATATTATCGACAGATTATATTAAATTTATCGAATCCGATTTTTTACCGATTTTGTAAAGATATTTGAAACTATATTATCGACACATAATATGCACTTTCTCGAATTCGATTTTCTAACGATTGCGTGAAGATATTTGAAACTATATTATCGACACGTAATCTGAAATTTCTCGAATTCGATTTTTCAACGATTTTATGACGATATTTGAAACTATATTATCGACACGTAATATGAAATTCCTCGAATTCGATTTTTCAACGATTTTGTGGCGATATTTGAAACTACATTATCGACAAATAATCTGAAATTTGTCGAACGATTTTTCAACGATTTTGTGACGATATTTGAAATTATTTCCAAATTGGTGAAAATTCTTCTAAGTCCAACTCGTCTGGAAGTACTAAACTGCCTATTATAAGCGTTTTATTGCTAATTCCTCAACCATAAGGTATGGCATAGTGGTTAAGGAAGAGGATTTCCATGCGGGAGGTAGAAGGTTCAAGCCCCACGGGTGGCAGGTTTTTTATAATTTTTTTTGACTTTTTCTGAAATGATCCTCTTACCGTAACATGAATAATGTGTTTAGGCATAGTTTAATGTATTAATTATGCTAATTAATGATTTTTAATTATAGAAAAAAGCTAGTAAAAGACGAAAAATCGGAATAAAAAATCGATAAAAAGTCGACAGAATATCGAATTCGATAAAGTGTCGCAAAAGTTCCGCCTAAATCGTGAAATTATCTTTCGATATTATAGATATATTATCGATAAAATATCTTACTATAATCTCGAAATTTTTGCTAACTATAATTCGTCGATAATCTATCTATAATATCGAAAGATAATTTCACGATTTAGGCGGAACTAACGCGACACTTTATCGAATTCGATATTCTGTCGATTTTTTATTTCGATAATTTGTCGATTGTGCTGCTCGGGAGGTAAGTGAAATTAATTTTTTAAATAGGTAGGTATGTAATTTTAAAACAATGAATTAATTTAGAGTTATTTCTTCACTTTTCTGAGAAATTTTTATAAAAAATAGCAATAATTGTTACTTAAATTCGAAATTCAGAATAAAAAAACCAAAATAGCTAAAAAATAACAATAGTGAAAAAAAGTTAAAGGAACTACTACTTCGAAACCCTCTATACCTTTAAACCAGACACTGAAACCACGTGTTGAAAATCGTAAAACCACCAACCAAACGTAGCTAACCGTATCATCAGTCAGGTGAGTTCATTCATAAATGAACTCGGTGGTTCATAATCAATGACCATGAAAAAATGACCTTCATAACTCTTACTTTTTTTTCGATCGGAGCAAGTCAGCGATTTCGAATAAAAGGTGAAAAAACACCGCTTCAGAAAAACCTTACAACAAAAGGTAAGTACCCAGAGCAAAGACCTTCCTCCTCTCCTCTCCTCTCCTCCCAAAATGCATTCCATTTCCATCATCATAAACACAATAATACCCTATAGTGAAACTTGAAACTATAAAGCTCGATAATAAATCAAGCAACACTGGCGAAAATAAATCTCAGACATATTCGAGTATATGAGTAAAATGAATACCTAGGCCAAGAGCATAGAGAAAAATTAACGATCTTCGAGACGACGACGCCGACGTCGACCTTTATAATCACTTATCACACACCAGCCCAGGTTAATCTTTCATCTCTCAATCAAAATCAAATATGCGCAAATGAGTTATTATTACGGCGGTCGTGAGAAAAAGAAAATTAAAATTTAACGCATGAGACCTTGAATGGTACTGGACGTGGATACGTTCAGCTCACATTCAGCTACTCGGTACTCGGTACTGTACAGATGACAGCTACCGATAAGAGCATACGTAGAGCGTCGCCTCAGCATTCCAGCAGCATCTGAAGAGAACGACAGCGCCAGCGTGAGTAGATCTGGTCAAATATCAAAAAAATCTAGTCCGGCTTTCTAATGATGAATCAATAACGTCTTCTAAGTAGTTCGGTAACAAAACCCCAAAAGGTAATACCAGAATGCCTGCGATGCCGATGCCTAAGCCGCTCCCAGTCGCAGGGGAGAGTTTAGCCTTAACCTAGGCACTGGATAGCCGACTGCAACCTTTCCCCTTTCCTATCTTCACTTTCTCTGTTTATGCCTTAAGCTAAAAATAAAGAAAAAAAACGTACGGCAACGAGATGGCTATTATTTCAATTCAAGTTCACTTTTATCCGACCAAGTCTTTCGTTTGTTTCGTGCACTCTTACTTTCTAATTTCGCTTGTTAGTAAGCTGCATTTGATATTATTTTTATAAGTAGTTACGCGACTCGGCAAGATTGCCGGCTCGGGCTCGGCAAGCCGACTATACTTATGGGGAAAATATCAGTATCTGGTTCCGATTTACATGTATATTTTTTCACTCTCCTACTCCACCTCCTGCCACACATTCTAACAGACCTAGACCGTGTAGGTATTCAAAATACAGTGCTTTTTCCAATAGATATCTATTCGTCTTCTTTTCTCGCATACACATCGAACCGGATAAAATATTTTATCCGTTATATAGAACCTGATCTTTGGAAAAAAATTCTACAACTCGCCAACATTGGATCAATAAACAACCGAGACCAGTCCACTCCACATTACCGACAATCCCGTCCACCGCACACGCTCCCGTAATAATCGTAACGTTAGATAACCCCGGCAAACGCACATAACCAATAAATAACGTCTTTTTCAATCTGGGCAAATGTAATCTCGAGCTTGTACGTATTAAAAATAAAACGCATAATATTGATTTTCTTCTCGCATAACGTCGCCGGCGTCATCGACGCCGTTGCCAGCCAGATTCGCCGAGTTCGATTGTGCAACGTCCCAGGGAACACTTTGCGCTCTTGAATCGATCAAAGACCCTTTTACGAGTTGCAGTCCTTATGTATTTTCTGCTGTGACGCAATTATTGTGCGAACGCAGAGATGACGTTTTATACGTAGGGTACCGTTATCTTTCTTTCCAACGAGCTTTATTTTTAAATTGTCGATTTTACGTCGTTTTATTTTTGGAGCAAGGAAGTAAGAGATAATTTTTTGGTTTTTTAAAATTTATTGAAAAGAATTTCAAAAAAATGTTCATTGAAAAATAATTGGTTTATATTCAAAAAAAAATCAACTTTTAAAAAATAAAGAAATATTTTTTTAAACAAAAGTCAAAAAATAAATTGTGTCAAAAACCAAATTTTTAAAAATGTTGGTTATATTTTAAAAAAAATTAAAATTAAAAAAATTAAGGATAACTTAATTTTGAAAAAAATCAGCGAAAAATGGTAAAATTGTATCTATTTATTTTGAATAACATTCAAAATCGAAAAAAATCGTTTAAAAAATTCAATGATCTTCAAAATTTTTTGCAAGCTCTTTTTAAAAAGTTCAAAAGCTTTATTTAGCTTATTTTTCCATTTTTAAAATTAAAATATTATTAAAAATTAATTAATTGTGAATTTATTAAAGAATTAAATATTTTTTATTTACCTATAAATGTTATAATTTTTTTAAATACGAATAAATAACACTAGTCAACAATTTTTGAACTTTTTTCTGTGTTCGGGTCCAAAATAGGCTTAATCGATAGTTTAGGCCTAGAAACAAAAAGCAATTTCTCATTTTTCGTTTTTTTTTTTGCTTTTGCGGGTACGGGAGGGGTTCAAAGTGGCGAAAATCGGGGTTTTTGCACCTTTTCAACTGCTCATAGCGCCATAAATATTACTCTACGAAAAAAACCAATGGCAGATTCGGAATCTACGTTAAATTTTGAGAAAACATCTCTGTCCGTTTAGTAGCGTTTTAATTTTACGTTCCGCGCGGAGACAGTCCGATAATTATCGAATCGTTCCCACGCGGAACGACGGCGGTCTTGGTAAAAAAATTGAAACGTTACTAAGGTACTTTAAAATTGGAAATTGGAAAAACGGACAGAGATGTTTACTCAAAATTTAACGTAGATTCCGAATCTGCCATTGGTTTTTTTCGTAGGGCAATATTTATGGCGCTATGAGCAGTTGAAAAGGTGCAAAACCTCCGATTTTCGCCACTTTGAACCCCCCCTTTATCCGCAAAAGCAAATAAAATTAAAAAATGAGAAATTGCTTTTTGTTTCTAGGTCTATACTATCGATTAAGCCTATTTTGGACCCATTCTGAAAATGGCTGTTGACCTGTGTAATTTATACCTACCTATTTTAATTTTTTTATATTAGGTAAATAAAAAAAATGTTTTTTGAACTTTTGGAGAATTTTGAAAACACTATTTTTGTACCTTGTTTGAACTAAAATTTAAAAAAAAAATCCATCTTCAAAACTTGAAAAAAAAATGCTCATGAATAATTTTTTTAAAACAAAATTTTAGAAGAAAAATTATATTTTTCAAGAAACATAAAATTTGTTTTTCAATGATTATAATTTTTCTACCAAAAAACATTTTAAAAAAAATGAAAAATGTTTTTGATACTCCTTGAAAAAAAAAACAGAAAATAAGTTAGATTTACGAAATATACCTATTGTATTTTCAAGAACAAAAATCAAAAACAGAAATTATGTCAAAAATCGAATTTAAAAAAATGTTTTTTATCTTTTCAAACAAAATTTGAAACGAAAAATTAATGGACAGCCCAATTTTGAGAGAACAATTTGAGAAATGTTTGCAATAGAGAGATAAAGTTAACAAAGTTGAAAAAAAATTGAGAAAAAAAGTAATTTCCGTTAACTTAATTCCACTTTTTCCATTCCACTTTTCCCTTCTTTCTCTTTTATTTTTTCTCCTAAAAAAATAACTAAACATTTTATTTCTTAGGTATTTATTTTTGTCTAATTTTTCAATATTTTATTGAACATCGTTAGAATTTTTGTTGTCAAGCGAATTTCTCCCCACCCCCCCCCCCCCTGAATTTTCAAAATATTTCGTTATTTTAAGCATCGTTCTCAAAGCGTTCGACAAAATCTCAAAACTAAAAAGCAGAACTTTTAGAGAACCAAAACTTTTTCAAAATGAAAAATATTCTAAATTTCGAAGGTTCACAAAAAAAAAAAAAATTTTACAACATTTTGAAGACTTATTACTTAATTAATTTAAAATTCCAAATTTTTACCAAGTATTGTTGATAAATCGACTTGATAATTTTTTTTTGAAAAATTATTTTTATTTTAGGGTGTTTATAATTACTTGATTATTATACACCCATCAAAAGGGGGCATTTGATGGAGTTGGAGAAATTGTTTTTTTCATGTTGAATTTTAAAAATAAAATTAATTTAAAAAATTCATTACAATTATAAAATATTACAAAAATTCAATTTTTTTTTTACTTTTCAAAATTTTAGGTTTTTATTAAATTTTTATAATTTAATCAAGCTCTGGAAATTGATCCAATTTTGACAGCTTATTCAAAATTTAAAGGTGCCAAATTTTTCAAACTTTCCAAATTAAAAAAAAAATGCAGATTAACTAGACTTAAAAACTAAAAAAAATCTCATTGTTTTAAACAAAATACAAAAAAGCACATTTTTGAGAAAAATTATAAAAAAATGATTTAATTACAAACCAAATTTTATTTCGACGTATTCAGGACAAATCTGTCAGAAGTTGCTTTCAACCAAAACTTAAATTCACTTTAAAACGAAATTTTACTTATGAAAAATCTCAAACATTTCATTTTTTGACTAAGTTTTGAAAATTCTGTTTAAAATAAAAATTTGGAAAATTCCTCTCACGTTTTTAGGTAAAAATTCAAAAAAATGGATTTTCAAGCAAAATTTAAAAAATATTGTTTTTAAATTTTAAATACCTACACAGGTGCAAACGGGAAATTGTGCCAAGGGTGTTTTCGTCACAGCCTTTTTCCAAAAAAATTGAGTTTCCTTGGGGTTTAGCTGAATTTTTCGAATGAAACATTCTTTAAATTTTTATAGAAAAAAATTTGAATTTTCTTCGAAAAAAAATAATAAATGTTTAGGTAATCATCTTAATTTTTTGTAGTCTGCATTGAATGAAACAGTTAGAAAATCTTTTGATTTTTTTGGAAAAAGAAGCCTTTCCGGATTTTTTTTTTTTTTTTTGAGAAAAAAATCATTTAGAAAACAAAACTCTCAATTTTCGAGAAAAAATCCTAATTTTTGTATTATAGGTTTTTTTTTAATTTTTAATTTTAAAAAAAATCAATTTTTATTTTTTAATTTCTTTAAGAAAAACTTTCATCAATTTTTTAAAGTGAAAATTTTTAAAATTTTCGTTGAGAAATTTATTTAAAATTTTTTTTGGAGTAGATAAAGAAATATTCTACTTTTTTATAGGAACAAAATTTTTTAGTTGTGTTTTGGAGAAGAAAAATCAGTCTCACATTCAACATTAAAAAATTTTCGACTCGATAACCCTTGGAAAAAATGGAACCACACTCTAGAAAAGTCAAAGTTTTAACCCCAGAAATTGACACAACCTAACGAAAAAAGAGAAAAATTCTGAAAAAATTATTTTCAAAAAATCGAAAAGAAATTATTCCAAAATTTCAAAAAAGTTGATGATTTTTTTAATCAGTAATTTTCAAAAAAAAATTTAAAAAAATTTTTTTGAACAATTTTTTTTTTAGCGTTCTAAAATAAAATTATAAAGAAATTGTTTAAAAAAATTAAAATAAAATAGAGGTCTATGACTCAACGTATTGATTTTTTTTTGAATTTATCCCAAATTTTTGAGGCCATTTCCATGCCCTTGGTTGTAGTTCGTTACACTGACTCATTTAGCTAAGTACACACAATCCATCATTCAATGAATCCGAAATCCCACATTAACCCGATCGAGCATTTTTCGTTTACATGCTGAACCTTGAAAAGCCTTTCGACCTTGACTAGCGGACTTCCTCTCGCTTTCAAACTGCACTCAAACGATCCAATTATTCTAAACATCTTCTCGACAAATGTAAACACCACCGAACGTTTATTACGCTGGTTTCATTTCGTAAATGATATCATAGTAATTTGAAGAATGCTCGAGTCGATATAGACTAAATCGAGTACATACTCGTATGTACATAGGAACGATGCCGATGCCGATTTAGCCTACAGTCCGTGTACTGGACTGGTATAATATTTTCATATTGCATCACAAGGATACAGTATAATATTGTTAATGTATCTTAGATGACGAACGTAATTAAAGACGAGTCGAAAAGTCATTTCTAAATGCTTTTTTAAAAACTTTCACCGAGGCGGCTTTGCTGTGTAGTGTGTAACGCGCTATACCTTAAATTATAATAACATATTCGACGATATATAAGTCCGTGCTGTGGGCTGCTGTTTATATTGTATACAAAAATTACGTTCGTTTTTATCATTAATCTCCTAATTATTATCATAAATATGATTATCGCAAATACCGATGACGATAAAAAAAAAGAAGAAAAAATGTGTTGGAAAACCCGTTTCTCTTTCATTTTCATTATCACGCGGTCATAAAATTGACGCATGTGCGGTACAATGTAAAACAACAGTTCTAAAATATGTTGTAAAAGCATAATATCGATCGTGTTCTCTAATTCGCGATGGTCATTTTCACTATCTCAATATCAAACGAATCCACTGAAATTACCCATTCCAACATCACGAAAGGGTGGTTCTGAAAAAAGCCAGCTAAACACGCATTTATCTAATTTAGCGACGAAAAATTCGTCAATATAAATAACATAGCTTTGGCTACGTGTTTGCTAATACGACGCGAGTCATTCACCCGGTTCGTGTTTACAAATCGGGTATTTACATTTCGCGACCATTTCGAACTCGGCGTATTAGGTAAAGGAGGTAAAAAAAAAACCTACGCGACGTGAATTTCTTTTTGAAAATTGTTCACAAGATGATGCTAATTTATAAACGGACATTTTCATTGAAGGTATTATTTGAACCTGTTGCCAAGGACGAAGTGAAAGTATTAAAATGCCAGGCCAGAAACTCGAACCCGTTTCTTATTACACTAACTCGATTGGATTGGTTATGTGTACACGGTGCAGCGCAGAGCAGCGCGGCGCATATAAGGGTAATATACCTGTTAATGAGATAACTGGTTTTTCGAAGTTCAGGTGTAAATGAGCAAACACCGATATTCTTTTAAGACGATGGAAAAATTAATATTTTGTTAAGAGCCATCTCCTCGTTAATTATTTCCCATTCGAGGTAATCGCTAGGTGATTAACAATTCGTGCATGAGTTAGGAGTCAAAAATTAAAAGCGTGCGGTGTACATTTAAATAGGAAAGTGTAAAAACGGTGAGAGATTTTTATAGAAGAAAGGAAAAAGGAAATTAGGTAGAAAGATGAAGTTCAGGGCTGAGCAGGATGGACCTTGAAACAGGTGTATTTATTTGAATGGGATAACATTTTTAGACGTATTTTTAAACATTTTCTAAGAAATCTGTTTTTAAATATTTTAACATTTTTTTCCTCGTGTAATGATTGGTAAAAAGTTTTCAAATGCCTATTTAAAACGAGTTTCGTAAAATTTTATTAAAAGCATATTTATTTTTCCAATTAGTCTTCAGGAAAAAAATTCCCTTTGTTTATTTACTCGTTCCACCCCCACCCCTCCATTAGTGTTGAATATTGAAGCAAAAGCTATTGATAAAGTTTGGATTTTTAAGTACGAGTATATATATTTTTTCAAATACGTAAAAACGAGTAAATAATTTACCTGGGATGACTTCACTCATATTGCATTCCTCTTTTCTTCCCCCTTACATTCTCTCTATTAGATGAAGTAATTTTACAAGTCGAGAGATTTTTCCTGGTTCAAGCCATTTCAACAGTCGAAGTACATCAGTTTTCTTGGAGTAAAAAAAATAATATGGAGTAGAAAAATTAAATTTCAAAAAAATTGGATTTCAAAAAATTAAAAAAAACATATCTGGAGTAAACAAATTGAAATTTTAAAAAAAATAGATTTTTTTACCTACTTCAAGATTTTTCTTATCCAAAAAAGTTACAAAATTTTTTTTTCCAAAAACAATTTTTTATAGAAAAAAAATCAAAGTACCTACACTTTAAAAACAAATTTTCCATTCTTTTTTTGAATAAATTTGATTTACGTCTTGAATTTTGCTTTAGAAAATGTAGAAATTTTTAACAAGGATTCCTTAAAAAAAAATTATTTCAAATAAAATTTAGAATTTTTTCGAATTTTTTATCTAAAAGAACTGTACAAATACCTACCTAAAGAAAAAAATAGCCTCTGTTTTTTTTTTTTTTTTTTTTTTTATTTTGAAGAAAAATCATTGAATTTTTCTCAGCAAATTCTTAAAGAAAAGAAAACTCGCAAAAGGTCTAGATGCAGTTCTTTCACAGAATTTTTTTTTGAATTTTATTGAATAATGAAAAATAACTCAATTTTATTGAAATCCTTGTTATGTTAAAAAAATTTCAAATTTTCAAAGAAATAAATTTTTTTTTTTTTTTTTTTTTAAGAAAAAGAAAATGCCTACCAAATTTTTTCCAAAAGAAATGAATAAGTAAGTAGCTATAAGTACCTACAGGTAGATAGTAGATACTCAACTTCCTTTTTTTTATATTAAAAAATCTGTTTTTTTGATAGGATTAAGGTTTTTTTTCAGAATCCTTAATTTGGATAAGAAATAATATCAATTTTATTGGAATAAAGAAATTTCTTTATTTTTGTGAAATAAAATATACTTTCGACTTGAACCAGAAAAAAATGCTTCCACTGTTAAAGAGACTTCAATAAGAAAAAAACATTGCTTATAAGTTATCAAATTTTGCTTCAACCGAAAAAATTTGCTCAAAAATATTTGTTTAACTTCGTCAAGATTTTCGCTCAAATTTTACTCCAAACGTCCCAAAAATTTTTAACACAAAAATCCTATCAAGTTTCTTCTAGAATTTTTTTGAAATAAAACTTTAAAATTTTCAAAAACATATTCAAAACATTTTTCAAATAAAAATTTTTGTGAAACAAAAAAAAAATGACTTTTTTGAAATTTTCTTTTGAACAAATTTTATCTAACTTGGAATATTTCTATTCATTTTTTTTTCAAAACAAATTTTCTCAAATTTTGTTTGGATCTTCTTCAATGATTTTATTTGAAACAATTATTTTTAATTAGAACAATTTTGTTTAGATTTTTAAAAAAATCAAATTTTTCTTTTTCTTCATAGAATTTTTTTCAAAACAAAAATTCTCTTTTTAAAAATTTTTTCAAAACAAAATTTTCAAAGTACTGTTTAAGGTGACAATTTTTGAATTTTAATAAGCAAATTTTCTCAAATGTGACGTAGAATTTTGGTTTGCGACGAAAACTACTTCCAAAATAATATTGTCTGGGAGATATAATTTTTTTGAATTGTATATACTCGTAAAACAAATTTCTCGTTTTAATTCAATTTTGAACCATCTTTTCAAATGTTCTTAATAACAGAATTCAAAAAAAAAAAAAAAAATGCCAGGAACTACATATTTTTTTTAAAATTTTATCAGAAGCATTTTATTTTCTTAAATTTTAATAAAAATACGAGTAGGTAGGTATGTGTATATTTAAAAAAAAAATTCATTTGCAACAAAAATTCATTTTAAAATGTTGTTTGAATTAATTTTATCTAAAACAAATTCTACATTTTACGTTTTAAAATTTTTTATTATTTATTTTGTTTCAAACAAAAATTTTCCTCAAATTTTATACTATAACATTTTTTTTAAAAAAAAACTTAATGTTTCAACAATTTTAATGAAAATATCGCCAATTTATTCGAAAATTTGAGTACTATTTTTCGAAGTTGGAAAAGGATTTTTCAAATTCTTCCTTTACTGATTCCAGCTCCATCACGACACCCATTTCATTTTGGAAGATTTTCGCAATAAATATTTTTTAAAATCCAAATAAATAGTAAATTCTTATTTATTAATTTCTTTTTAATATTTTACGTGTCGGTTATTAATTCGCAGCTAAACTCATTTAGGTCAACGAATGAGGGGGTACAACGATGTAAATCTGTGGGAGTAATGAGCTGACTTGGGTACACTTATTGACTTAATAGGTCAATGAGCGCTATAATTTTCCACTGTTATTGCCTTATTTTTTCAACGGTGAAAATTATGAAAAGAACGTGCACTCAGATTGAATTAGATTAATATTTCGTTCGAATACTTCGATCAATCTATTCTCACTCTCGTTTTTTTGTACGTATAAGAAAATTATACCGAGGAGTTGGAGGACGCGAGGTAAAAAGAGGAGGAATAATAAAATTCTTCATACGATCTCTATGGCTACCTACAATACATAGATAATTCAATATTTAAAAAAATGAGAGTCGAATCACAATACATTTTGTCGCAGCATCGAAGCTACTATTCAAATTTTTCATCATAATCCGAACACATTATAAATCTCGATTAGTGATTCGATTACGAGTTCTCAGCATACGAGAGACGATAGGATTTTAATCGCGAGCAAAGTGTTTCCCTTCGGCTGCACTCTTATTTTACCTACAAAAGAACTAGTTGCTATTCATAAATCAACACACGTAGAGGTGTTTGAAAAAGAAAAAAAATCTTTTGAAATGTGCGCGTATCTATACAGAAGATAATAATGTTACCGAAATAATTCATCGTCCGCGGTGTTATCACAATGTAAAATATAAACCAGCCCATGAATTAATTTTTCACCTACAAATACATCTGCCTTTGGTCTACTTTATTACCACATACTCTCTAAAAGCCCCCGAAATCTTTCTTTGTACAACCACACCGCGTAGATTATCAAAAATCAAAAACTCCTGTCTTCTGTATCTCGATCTGCTGTGTTCAAGGTTTTTAATGCAATTTCACCTGCTTGATTGCTACGGGCTTTCAGCAAAAGTAAATATTAATTTGCATAGCCTTAGAAGGTATTTACCGAGTATAATAATCCTCGCCGATCGGAGGAATTGATGCTGAGCCTTCTATATAATATTTACCTTTTAAACAATGCTGGCGATGGCAGATTTAAATAAGAATTAACTTTTTCTCATCCTAATTAGCTGCTACTTTACACATGTTATACTTTTCTAGGTCATCGCCATACTTTTAGTAGGTATACATTATACTAAATTTTTATAATTACTTTTGGCGCAGTTCTACGTATAAATGCGAATCTATATACACGCACAGGTACGTGTACAAGTGTAAGTTACCTCCCCTCCAAAATAAATTTTTTTCCATTTAACAATATAATATATAAGAAGTGCAGAGAATAAAGTATTACACCCGTCAAGGTTCCAAGATACCTGCGAGCACAGTAAATTTGTTAATAATGAATGCAACTCCTTCATCATCAAACGAAAGCAAAAGTTTTTTCAACCATATTGAATTGCTAATTCACAACGAAGCGACGATTTCTTTGAAATTTTGCTTCATTTAAATGCAAAAAAATACCGCAGAATGAGGTAAAAAACCGTTAGGAAAAAAAATTTCAAATTCTTATACAATATCTATATACTCGAACAATTTACAATGTAAACGTAGTACGTAGGTATAGTGGCGAAACTGTGTAGAAATCGCAGCTTCCGAAACCGAAAGTCTTCTCTGCTGGTCAATTAGAAGCACACAAAGATTAAAATCTAATCGAATTCTTCGTATGGATTTTGTTTAGCGAGACATGGGTGTAATGTGTTGGCTGCAGAATGTACATGAACGAGACAACTTTTTAAATTGAAAATAAAATGTTTTAAACAAAGTAACGACTCGGAATTCTTTCTGCTGTCGGTTCATTTGTTGTGTCCGGATGATGGCTAAAGGCGTACGAGGCGGTGGAATTTAATTAAAGATATTATATCAATGAAAAGAAGAATAGTAAGACGTGATAAGAATGAGGTTTTCGTTTGGGTAAAATTGTTCTTTATCTTTACACCATCTACGAACCGCATGAAAGGATATTTCGCGAATAAAAAAATATATTTTTGCAGAAAAACAATTCCTTAGATAATAGGTATAAAAAATTCTCTCAAAATTTTTTTTTGAAAAATAATATTTTCAGTTAAATTTTTTCAGCAAAAAATCGCCCAAGAAAAACTAATTTGGAAAAAAATTTCAAAAAATTCAAGTAAGTACATTCTTGGGAAATAAATCATCTTGAAAAAAATAATTTTCTTTTTATCGTGTCACTCCTGAAAATCAAAAAATAGTTTTCTGGAAAAAAATCACCTTAAAAAGTTTTCGTTGATGAAATTTGCAGCTCGGCACAACAACCCCCCTCTGGAAAATTTTTTCATAAAATAAGTAGGAAAATACTTCTTGAAAAAAAAACTTCTCAAAAAGTGACATCCTTTCTGAAAAAATCTCCTCAAAAAAACTTTCTAAAAAATAAGCACTCATTCGCTGTATTTTAAGTTGCTTTGCAAAAAAAAAAAAAAAAAAAAAAAAATGGAATTTTTTTGAAAGAATTCCCCTGGAAAACACAAAAATTTCACTGAGAAAATTTTCTCAGCTACAACCCCACCTTCAAAAAATATTCTTGAAAATACTACATAAAAAATTCTCAAAAAGATAATTTTTTTGAAATAATTCCCTTAGAAAGCACAAAAATCTCACCAAAAAATCACCAGATAATTTTTACAAAGAAAATATAATCTTTTGGGAATAAAATTATTTTGAGAAAATCTCATTGAAATATCTAATCTTCATTTAAGTGAAAAGTCTTCTTAGAGAAAATTTTCTTAGGAAAAATATCCCCTTCCCTCCAAAAAAGGGTTTTTGAGAAAGCACGAAAAAATTCTTCCTGAAAAAATCTCAAAAAAAATTACCAACTTTGAAACAATTTTTTTGAAAAATACAAGAAATCTTTTCAAAAAATGAAAGTTTCGTTGCAAAAAAAATTACCAGATAAGTATAGGTAACTTAAAAAAAAAAAAAAATTTCCCATTGAAAAATCTTGGAGAAAATTGCCTCAGCAAAAAATCCCTTATATCCCCCCCAACAGTTTTTGGGTAATTCTCCGAAAATCGGCAAATTTGAGTAACAGGCTGATTTCTCAACTCCTGTACTATGCCCAACTTTCATTTTTTGGTTATTTGTACATTATAACGTCCTTAATCCATCATGCCCAATTTGATGAATACCACCCCCCTCCTCTTGAGTACAAGTTAGTCTAAACTTCAAAATGTCCATCGTCGTGGCCTGTAGCACAACATGTTTTTGAAAACAGATTTCAAAAATTATGGAAATCACCATGTTTTTCTGAAAAAAAAGTAAGTACACGTCATTAGGAAGTTCAGGGTATAGGCTAGTGTGAATGATGATCACAAAAAGTGTTTAGTACAACTACACCTGATCATTGAAAACTGTAGCAAAGATTTATGTCCATCGTCGTGGCTAATTTTTAAAAATTTGTCTCAGCTCGCTGAGTGAATATTTTTTTCTGCTGAATGGCTACACTGATTTGTTACTTTTATAATAATACTATCCGCATTTTAAATTTCGAATGGCAATGCACAGAGCGATTTTTTACGTAATCATCTGTAAAAATTTCAATTTTTACAAAAATAGTGTCCATCGTCGTGGCTTATCATTCCTCCGGTATAAAATGTCCCACCTTCCTGAAAACTGAGAAAATTTATTCTAATTAGTAAGTATCCTATTATAGCTTATTAATAATTAATAAAATATCAGTATTATAGCTTATAGAATAACTAATTGTCGAATTGTCCATCGTCGTGGATCACAAGTGTTTGTCTTTCGTCGTGGCAATGATGAATTTTTACAGCCACGACGATGGACAATTCGACAATTAGTTATTCTATAAGCTATAATACTGATATTTTATTAATTATTAATAAGCTATAATAAGATACTCACTAATACCTAACATCTACCCGAGTTTGAAAAAATTTGGTTAAAAACTGTCAAAATCAAAAATTATAATCGAAAAATCACATTTTTCGCTCTAGGAGGGGGTGGGGGTGAGGTAGCGACCTAAAAATTTGGTCACGGGGGTTTTAGACCATAAGGACCAACTTCCACTAGTTGGTTTAAAAATTCGCTCTGGGGGGCCAAATCACCCTATTTTACCCGGCTATACCCCTTTTTGAATCGTCCTCCCCCCTCCCTTTTGGGAAATGAATTGACCCCAACACCATAAAAGTACTCGGGGGCATATATATTTTCAATTACCTTAAAAATTTTTTTTTTAAAACCTGTCAAATTTCTGAACTTTTACAGTAGTGAAATTTGCCGATTTTCTGAGAATTACCCTTTTGTACTTTTTGAAGGAAAAATTCACTTTAAAAAAAATTTCAAAAAAAAATCCAAGTAATGATTTTTTTTAAACTACAAAAAAATCTTCCTAAGAAAGAAGAGGCCTTCTTTGCAAAAAAGTGTTGAAAAAATTTACAAAAAAATAACTTTCTGGGAAAAAGAAATCCTCTTTAAAAGAATTTTGGTGCTTGAAAGGATTTCACTCTGATTTGAATGACAACACTTAATCCATCAAGCAAAATATGATGATGATGAATAATAAACACGAATTCTTTAGAAGAATCTTTTTTGAAAATGTACCAAATAACTATTCTATGCGAATTTTTTCAAGTCGACATTTGAAAATGTTTTAAGCTTTTAACATAATTTTTTTCAATACTTTTTTGAGATTTTTTTTTAAGAATTTGGTAAAATAGGATTGTTTTTCTCTATGTAGACAATTTCTTTCTGAAGTCATGTAATAATTTAATGGAGAAAGATATTTTTTTTCTTCGGAAGACTCATCAGAATTATTTTAACAGCCTTGTTTTACTCAGCCTGGATTTCTTTAGAATAATTTTTTTAATAAATTTTTTCTTCAAATCAAGGATTTTGTTTTCCAAAAAAAAATTTTATTTAATTTTTATCACTTTTACTCATTTTTAAAATTTTTAAGAAGCAAAAAAAATATATGACGCAGCTGCTGCATTCCTTTTTTTTTTCTTCTTCTTCTTATTGAATTTATAATAGTTGTTTTTTTTTACAAAATTCTTAGCATTTTGAAAATTTTGAAAATTTAAGTTTTAAAAATAGGTCTTTAATATTTGTAAATTTTTCAAAATTTGATAAAATTTCAAAAATTTGTAATATTTGAATTTTTAAAAAATTTCTAATGTTGGTTCGACTGTTCAAATTCAGCTAAACTTTCTAAAAAAAAAATCCAAATCAATTTTGAAAATATGGTAATAGACCACTTTTCAAGACTTGACGCAATTTTCAAAATTGGAACGAATTTTCTAAAATGATCAAAACGTTATTTTTCAATGTGAGATAACAACATCTTAAAATTTTTCGTTTAAATAAAAATAAAAGTTTCAAAAAAAAATTGAAGATAGTTTAAAATATGAACAAAAAAACTCAGCTAAAAATTCAGAATTGATGATGAGTGCAATCAAAACCACCTAGACACTACAAGCTATGAAGTTAAATTTGGAAACCTTAGCCGAAGACGGCCGACTTGATCAATTGAAAATACGTTTTCTGGGCAAACGAAGTGTTTTTCGAAAAAATTGATGGGAACCAAAATTGTAGAGGGAAAAATTAACTTTCGTTTAGTGTATTCGGAATTTTGATTCGACTAATATTTCTCGAGTTACGGTCAAAAAACTGATTTGAAGATGGGCCGTCTACCAGATTTTCCCTATTTTCCCGGTCAAAGAAGCGATTTTCGTAAAACTTGATAAGAACAAAAATTGTAGAGCAAAAAATATCCTTTCATCTTAAAATCATTGAAGTTTTGATTCGACGAAAATACCTCGATTCATTAGCAAAAACTGTTTTCTCAGATATGCAAATTTTCATAGATAAACAAAGCGTTTTTCATGAAAATTGATAAGAACTAAAATTGTAGAGCAGAAAAAATCCTTCAGTTTTAGTGCTTTTAAAATTTTTGATTCGACCAATTTTTTGAGTTATCGTCAAAAAACTATTTATTTTTTCATTTTCGAGGTCAACGACCCCTTTTTTGTGAAAATTGATAAAAACCACAATTGTAGATCAAAAAATTGACTTTTGTTTGGTGTAGTCGGAATTTCGATTTGACGAATATTTCCTGAGTTATCGTCGAAAAACTGATTTTGAAAGTTGGCCGTCTACCAAATTTTCCCATTTTCCCGGTCAACGAAGCGATTTTCGTGAAAATTGATATGAACCAAAATTGTAGAGCAAAAAAAATCCTATCACCCTATAATTATTGAAATTTCGATTTGAAGAAAATACCTCGATTTCTCAGCGTAAAATGTTTTCTTGGATATGCAAATTTTCACATATTCTCATTTTCAGAGCGAACGAAGCATTTTTCGTGAAAATTGATCTGAACCAAAATTGTAGAGCAGAAAATTTCCTTTCGTCAGTGTGTTGTTAGAATTTAGATTCGATGAATATTTCCCGAGTTATTGTCAAAAAACGGATTGGAAAGTCGGCCGTCTACTACTCGAAAATGCGACGTTGCCTTTCTACGTTCATAGCTTGTATCTCTAGGTGGTTTTGGTGCAATGAAAAGAAAATTATGTCTCAAATCATTAAAATTTTGTAAAGATCTAAAAACGTTTTTCATTTTCAACCCCTTAAAAAAATTGAAATTTTGGGTAAAAATTTTCAAAAAAAATTATAAGGATCATTTTGGACAAAAAATGAAAACGATTTTTAATACAAGAAAGAAAGCAATCCTAAAAATTTTCTTCGTGAAAAAAAAATGATACCTACCTATAATTTCAAAAAACGAAAAAATTACGAATTATTCATGATTAGTTTTAAATCGATAAATAAAATTCGACTTTCGAAGATCAAATTTTTTTCTCCAATTTTATTGAACGATTTAGGCACCTTTTTTTTCAAAAATTTGCACAATCTCCTCGTTTAGATTAGATTTGCAAAAGGCTGCGAAACCAAAGTTCTGCCATGAACTTATGTTTGAGAGGTCAATATCAATCACCAGCAATGAACTGGGGGTTAGAATAGAGAGGAAAAATGGGAACCGTATCCGATATCCTGTATCGATTCGATTCCTGTTCGATACATAAAAATACTCCCAAATCACGATGACAATGAATAATTTTCGTCGGTGCGAATTAAATTAATAATAAAATGTAAAACATTAAATAATACCTAAATTATAAAAAAGAATGATTTTTTTCAATAATATCGATTACGATCGATTTAGTGCCTACGTCGCGGTCGCGTCACATCACGTTTGGGAAATGATAACGAGAGTGGTCGACCATGCGGCGACGTTCTTCGATCGTCGTAATGGCAAATGAAAATGAAAGCTTTTTCAATATCGCGGCGTGATATTTTCATTTCATTTCCGTATAATGCAACAAGAGAAGAGAGGTAGCCAGCCGCAGCGTTGTATTTTAAAAACACGACGATGGCGATGCACGCGAATGGAACGATGCGATCACCTGTGTACAAGGATGACGTACGTGTAATTGAAATAATCGGACTACTCGTGATACCCTGCTCCTGCTCCTGCTCATGGTCCTCGGCTCCTCGCTCGTACCTCACCATGTTCCGTTCCGTTCAATCCATCCGGAGAAGAAATTTTTTTTCGGTAAAAGGAACCCAACGAACGGTCGCGGTCATACCAAAGACAGAGGAAGTGTGTAGCATATTCATTCGTATAATATATCTATCTATCAATCTAATGAATACGAATATCATTTCTAAATTTATACTTTTAGTACCACTGATTATTTGATACGTTGAATGATCATTGCGCGCCATATTATCATATTCCGGTAACCGAAAGATGTCCAGTATCCAGTACACTGGTGAGTTCTGAATTCCAAATTGTTACGCACGAATGAGATAAACGGATATGTTTTCACCGTATCACGTGCTCTGCGTATGGTTCGAACTCGCGTCCAATTTTCAAGCTCGGTAATTAGATCTTCTTTATGGAGAATTGATGACAAAACAGTGGCGAGCTGGCGACCGCGGTTTTTAATTATTCGCAGGTGGAAAAAACAACCACAGGTGAAGCCTGAAGGAAGTGGTTTCGAGGAATTTGGAAGTTGTGGTTTGCAAGATTCGAATCACTTTATGTAATCGAAAAGTATATATTTTTCGAATGTCAATAGTTAATATCCCGAAGGGAAATAGAACGCGTAAGAAAATCTTACGCAGATGGTAATCGTACCAAAGCAAAACATATTTTTGGAACATTTACATTTCTCACATTATCTTGAAAAAAGTCTAACGAAAAAGAAGAGTTCCTCGAATAAAAATATGAGAAAATAAACCAACAAAATAGTAAATATGAATGGAAGTATTAAAATCACTGTACCACGACTGATGTACGAGTACTTCTTCGGATGCTCTTTACATTTCATGGAAATAATCGTCTTTAATTTGCGTGATCAAACGTCGTAGAATGAGCATGAGGTCCTAGGATTATAACAATGTCTCATGGAAATGACGTTAAAGGTACTTTGGCCAGTTAATTAAGATAGGTATATCGTGAGATTTTTAGATAAACCTTAGCATCATAACGACGAAATTTGATGAAAATATGATTAAAATTTTGCATATTTAAATGAACGACGATGGCGATCAGAAAAATCGCCAAAATTACGTCATTGTATTAGCCATTAGGACATACGACGTATTATTGCCAAATTCCAACACGTGCCCTTGCTCGGGCGCCAGGAACATGGATGGCTTCTGATCAAGCATTGGCAGAAGATTGAATTTTGTTCGTGATCGAAATGGAAATTTTGCGCTGGCATTGTCCAAAAAAATTAGGCTAAATAAAACAATATTGGGCTAATTTTTTTGTTAAAATCAGGTGGTATAATTGCACCGACCGCCTCAAAAATTTAAATGTAATTGCAGAATTAAAAAAAAATTAATTTGAGTTGCTGATAAATTTTCAACAACTGGGACGTTCTAGATTCACAGTGTTCCAGGCAAGAACGAGTGAAATATTGTTGTTTTCAATTCAACAATAATTTTCCGGAATTTTATTCTGACTTGAATCATGTTGAAAATAATTTCTTGAGGTCTCTTAAAAGTTTTTCAAACTCCATTTTTTAGAATTTTTTCCAAAATTAATTTTTTTTCTGCACTTATTTTTAAATTTTTATTTAAAATAAGCACAATGGAAAATCATTTTTTCAAATTTGATTTGGAAGCAAATTTTTGAAACTTTCTTTAAAAATAATTTTAAAAAATAGATTTCTTTTTATTTCAAAAACATATTTCAAAATTTTTCAAATTTTGTTTAAAATTGCTTTTTACAAAATGATACCACTTCCACATTTTTTTTTTACCTACTTCAATTTTGAAATTAAAGTTGAAGTCAATTTTTTCAAATGAGTATTAAACAAAAAAAAAACAAAAAAAAAATTTTTTTTAACATTTTATTAAAAATTTGGCTTAGAAAATTATTTCTTCAAATTTCATTTTTTAAAATAATTTTAAAACCATATTCCCTCTGAAATGCAAAAATTCATCTTCCTGCTCAAAAAAATCAAACTCTTCAACTCCACCTAAAGCCCCCTTCTGATAGGTGTAATAATCTTGATATTAAAAACACCTCCCCCCCCAAAAAAAATTGAAAATTTTTGTTTTTAAAATTCCTTTTTTTGTTTTGTCAATTCAAAAAACGTTATTGAGAACATCCGTTTTTAAATTTCATGTCGAAATTAATTTTTTCGATTTTTCTCAATAATATGATTTTAAAATTCCACTTTTTCAGAATTTTGTTCGAAATTAATTTTTTTCACTTAAACACCACTTTTATAAATTTTGTTGAAACTTGAAATCTGTTTTTCGGATTTATTCAAAATTTACAGTAATTTAACCTCAAAATTTCAAGGATTTTGTTCAAAACTCAATTCTTCAGCATGAAGAAATTCTAAAATTTTGGTCAAACTTCAATTTTTCAAGTTTATTTTGAAATGAGTTTTTTCAATTTTTTGGGACTTTTTCTACACTTTTTTTGAAAACCTTTATAATTGACTAAAAAAAAAAATCAGAATTTTGCATAAAATCAATTTCTTTTACTTCCAAAGTTTATTAAGAACCAAATTTTTAAAATTTTGTTCAAAACTTATTTTCTCAGCTTCAACTTTTTTTTTTATTTAAAAAAAATTTAATGATTGAATTTTGTAATTAGGCTGTGCTGAAATGGTCATTAATTTTTTATTCAAATTCAGGTTACACAGTATTTTTTTAAATATTAGTTCAACTTTGATTTAATTTTTTCTGTTACCTATTTAGAAATAATTTTTTTTCAGATTTTTTCAATTTTATTCAAAAATGTTTTTTTTATTATTATTCATTTTGAAATAAATTTTCTGAATTCATTTTAAAACAAAATTTTTTGAATTTTTCAAAAGTCATTTAAAAAAAATACATATTATTTTTTTCAAGTTTTTTCAAGTTTTTTTTTTTTTTTTAATTTAATGTATAGGTAGTCAAAAGTCAATATTTCATCATTGATTTTTTAATTTTGTAGAAAAAAATTTATTCAATTTTTTTAAGATTCTGTTTGTACAATATAATTTTTTACTGTTCTAATCCTGTCCAAAATTAATGTAAATAATCTACTTCAAAATCCTTTTTTTTTTTTTTTTTTTTTTTTAGAATTTAGTTTAAGATTGATTTCTTCAACTTCAATTTTATTTCAAAATTTTGTTTAAAATGTAGGTATAAGTTACCTACTTTTTTTTTGAAATTTAAAAAAAATTATTTTCAATTTTCATTTTTTTTCTAAAAATTGATTTTTTAAAATTTTCTGTCAACTTTCGTACCTATTCAAAATTAAATTTTAAAAAAATAGAATTTAGTTCGAAACTTTTTTTTTTTTTTTTTTTTTTTTTTTTTGGGGTGTTTATAATTACAGGATTACTTGAATTTTTTTTAAATTTGTTTGGACTGTAAGTTTTTTTTCAATTTAAATAAAATCATTTGTAATCTCTATTTTTAAGTTTTTTTTTTCTTCAAATTGATCTTTTTCAATTTTCAGAAAATTTTTGTTCGTCTGTCAATCTAGAATGTCTTCTGAGAAGCAGTACATGAGGCACAAATTTTCAAGTACCTAAAACTCACTCGAGTCATCAGCCAAATTCAAGATCCTTCCAACCCTCTTCCCACACACCACTTATGCCACACAAGGTCATCAACCGGATATACCTTTGCTCAATTACTCGTGCCCTGCGTCATGTCAGCGCCACTTCCATTATGCGCACAGTCTAGAAATTCCGTTGACTAATCCACATTACGTATGGCAGATTTATTACACAAACCTTTTCGATAATTCCGGCCGCGTACCGAGCGTACATCTCACTGATATAATAACTCGATAAACAAACAATTACGGTAGAGTTTCGCAACGACGCAGCCGGCATAATATTTAAAAACAATATGCAAAAGTATTCGCGTACAAATTGCTTCGAACGAATCCTTATATAATACGCCCCATGCCCCATAGTCCATTAGCATTCTAGACAACTCGATCCGTTGATAAAATCGCCTCTCTTTTCATACCACAAAAAAGAGAAGAAAAAAAACAACCACCTCACTCGGCTGCACCGTGCACAAAATCATCTCATTGTTTTGCATCGAGTCACTGACACCGGTGACCGCCTGTGGCCGCAGGCGGAATCTCTCGTCTATTGTTTTTCACCTCGAGAATAATAAACTTGAAAAAAAAAAAACATTGTACTGCCACACGGAATTGCAACTTGACTATTGGATACGAGAGCAAGAGCGAAAAGAAAACAAAATTTTACAAATCGTAGGTTGCAGGTATAGGTAGAATTGTACATATCTATTCGATTCTCGATTATGTAGGTATTATGTACTTATCCGGAGACTATTTCGAATGAGCCAAGAGTGAAATTCGCAATTACGAACAATACGTTGACTTTCGTTTTTAACGACCAACGTGCACTTGAAAGTTTTTAAATTTTAATTTTCCATTTAGCATCTCACTTCGCAGTAGACATAATATAGTTGAAAATCTATTAATCAAAGCATAACCCATACGTGTAAATACTCGTCGTCTTTAAAGAGGTTTATATCATTCTATTCGGAGAATTCTTCGTATTGTATGGAAATTTACGCAAGCCTACGTGAGAGTACCGTAACGTATTTGAAAAAAATTATGAATAAACGGCCATAGGCATAGACAGTTAATCATTCAAATGATCAACGAATCATCAACACGTGAAAAAATATAGGTCTTTGGCTTCTGTTGTACTCTTCAGTCGTCACCGCAGAGGTAAATTCATTTAAAATGCGTTGACCAGCGCACGGACCCAATTATATAAACGTACATTTTAACAATAATTATCATTACGTAATGTTGGAATTTCTCACATTAAAGCGGTCAGCGTATAGGCAAGTGCGTACGCTAAGTTGTAATTTATCTCGTTGAATCAACATCAACAACAATAATCATCAACATACTCGTATAATGAATAAATGATATAAAAAAGAGTAATCACCTCTTTGCAGTCACTCGAAAGATTTTCACGTGATAAGTCAAACAACAACAACAAACGCCCTACTGTTTGGCACAATAGAAGGACCAGCTTGGTATTCGAATAAGGATTTTCAATAGGTGATCAAAGAAGGCCGAATGATTCGACTAGTTTTTAACTAAATTTCTCCACAGGATCAGGATGACGAGGATTTCAAAAAATGATCAATTGAAAATATGCTATATTCATCAAACAATTAATAAATAGGCACCTGCACCTATAGAAATTCATAATCGAAAAAATACCAACAAGAGTCTTCCTTAGTGATGGAAAAATATCAGTCAGACCTTCCTCAATTAGAATCGTATTAAAATTAGGAGATGATATTGCCTCAGTATGTCTGGGAGAAAGCCCACCCCTGACAATGTCAAATGATATCTAATCTGGGTTGAAAAATATTCCCAAGAAATTGTCCATCTTTTCTTCTAACGAGTTAACATTGAATTTTTTTGCCCTTTGACTATTTAGAAAATCTCAATGTTTGTTTGGAGAGGTCACTAATCAGCTCTGGAAAAATTGGCTTCCAAAGGGTAGTTCTCCCAATTATGAAAGTAATGCTATAACTCAACGATTAATTATCCATCTCGCGAAAAATCAATAAAAAATGTACAAAATACAAACTTACCAATCATTTTCTGCAACCAAGACTTGTGATCGACGACTAACGTTAGAGAATGGCATGGCAAGTTCCGATGAAATTTCTTCGTTACTTCGACGTTCAGGTAACTTCTCGTCTCGCCTTCAATGTCCAGAGTATACGCCATATGAAGCATTTCTGTAGGAAAATTAGTCAAATTATTAGTTTAAGGCATTTGACTATAGACAAATGTTATCAAATAAGTATCATTAAAATAATATCAGTATAATATGGCTCTGAAATGACTTAAACTCTGACTTCAATTATGATAATAATAGATAAAGTATTTTTGAACAAATCTTTTATTTTATGAAATGAGATTTTTACAGGTCCCTAAAAGAAAGTTTTCTGAACAAAGAACAAAAAAAAAAAAAAAAAAAAAAACATCTCGAGAAATTTCTGCCAACAGAACTACTTTTTTTAACCAAAAGTTTTTGGACGAATCTTCTTGTCAAAAAATTAACACTATTTAAATTTTTTTTATCGAAAATTTTAGAAAAAATTCTTATAAAAACCTTTTAAGTACCTAATCAGAAAATTTTTTGTATAAAAATTTTTTTAAAAAGGGAAAGAATTTTTTTTTAAATTTCTTCAAAATTAAAAAAAAAATCTCGAAAAAATCTATAAGCAGGTACTTAAAAGTAAGAAGGCTGATGAAAAATCCTAGAAAAATTCCCAATTGATTTTTTGTAGCTAGGTCTTTTGAAAAAATTTCTAGAAAATTTCAGAAAAAATCCCATGGAAGACATTTTTTTTTAAGTAATGAAAAATTGATTAAGTATAAATGCCAAAAAAAGAGAAGAAAACTAAGAAAAAAATCTTTTAAAAAATTTCGAAGATACCTACTAAAAACAATCTCATGGGAAATTTTTGCTATTTTTTTTTTTTTTTTTTTTTTGTAAATCAAAAAAAACTTTTCAATTTTTTTTAATGATAAGACTTATTTGAAAACCATTCTTCTAATAACATTCCTTTCTTTCAAAATAATATTCTCTCAAAATATCATTACTGAAAAATCGAATGAAAATAAGCCCAAGTATCTTGTATTTTTTTTGTCTCAAAAAAATGTAAAAAATTATAATTTTTCGGAAATTGAATTTTTTTATGTGAAAAAAAATCATTAAAAAATTTTTTTCTAAAGAAATATCTGATGATTTTTTTTTTTTTTGAAGAAGAAGAAGAAGAAGAACATAAATCGTCTCAAAAATATGCTAAAAAAATTTATAGGAAATAGGTACCTATTTTTAAATTTATTCTAATATTATAAAAAAATATTAATACCTGGGTAAAACATTCTTTCAATTTTTTTTTTTTTGAAATAAGAATAAGATATATTCTCAAAATATCATTTTGAAAAGATGTCTCAGAAATTGAATAAAAATATTTGGAAAAATCTTTTCAAAAAACTAAAAAAAAACTTTAAAATTAATAAAAAATAAATTTTAAAATGTTTTTTAATTTTCCAAAAAAAATTTTTGAAGGTGTCGTCAAAAAAAATCATCTAAACAAATCGTAGGTATAAATTGTTTTGAATACGTATATTTTCTCCAAAAAAATTAGGAGAAAATTTCAAAAGAAGAAAAAAGGTAGAAAAATTGTTCAAAATGATTTTTAAATCATATTTTTTAAATGAAAAAAAAAAGGTCATTCCTGAGTTCTGAAAAAACCCACAAGAGTGAAAAACACGGCAGTAATGACATACTTGGAGATGAAAATAAATTTAATTCCTATTTTTGAGCACCGAAAACCATAAACACAAGCACAGAAGAGCTGGGGAAGAAAGGACACTCTTGTTCCATGACGAGTTAAAATTTTTCAAAAAAATTGTCGAAAGTTGAATACGTATATAGAAAATTTTTGAACAAAAAATTGACCAAATTTTAAAAAATGGTTTTAGGTATAATTATTTAATAAGTTGCAAACTTTTTCAAAAAATTTAAATTTTTTGAATCCGCAAAAATAAAGTCATCAATTTCAAAAAAATGACGCGTTTCTGTAAATAGATTTTTCTCATCGTATCAACTCTTCACACTGACAAGATTAAAACGCGGTGGTTGTCTTTAAAACTGGTTCAATAGTTCGTAAACAGTATCTATGTTTAGTGTATTTCAAAAAGCCGAGTTTATAAGTACATACAAAAAAAAATTGTTAAAAACAAAAATCGTACACCTAAAAAAACTAAAATTTCTTTGCACCTCGCTATTTTTGAACCGGTTCAGTGATTCTCATGACATCGGTCAAATTTCAAAAAATCGAAATACAAAAATAATTTTGAAGTTTCTTCTATTTATTAAAAAAAAAAAAAAAAAAAAAAAAAAATGTAATAGTTACGCAAAAAAGTTGAAAATAGGTAGATTTGAAACGAAATTTGAATGAATCATTTTTCAATGATTAATTTAAGAACATTTTTTTAAAACGTGTTTTTCACAATTTTTCAAGTAATTCATTTTCCAGCCTTTTTAGTTTTTAAACCTTTTTTTCAATAATTTTTGACAAACTTCTTTTTTGAGAAAAATAATGGTCAAGAATTTTTTTCTAATTGTTTTTTTGTTTTTATTATTATTTTTTTAATACACCAATAATTATTTTCAAATAATTTTTTCGACAAAATTTTTTTTCAGAAAATTTCTTTAGAACTGTTCTTTTGCACAAAAATATTTTTATAATTGTTTCAAAGTTTGTTGAGAAGACATTTAAATTTTGTTCATTTCAAAAGAATTTTCGAAAATTTCGTTCATTCACAATTTTTTTAAAAACCCATCTCAAATTTTCATCAAAATTATATTTAAAATAATTTGTTTTGGAATTCTAGTTATTTGAACTTGGATTTTACATTTTTTTTCTCAGTTAAAATATACCTACATCTTTTTAAAATTTTGTTCAAGATTGAATTTCTTAAACTTCGGTTTAGGGTCACTTTTACCTAAATTTTATTCAAACGAAATTTTTTCAATTTTTATTTAAATCAAAGCTCTTTACAAATTTTTTGAATACAATTCTTCAAAACTTTCTTTAAAATTCTATTTAGACACAATTCCACTGCTCAAAAATACTTACCAACTCGTTAATTTTTTATTTTTTCGTGACTTTTTAATTCTCTTGTTATTGTCATTTTTTTGCCTTTTGTTTTTTTATTCAAGTTCTTGGATTAGAAAAATTACTCAAATAACCAACAAAAAAAAAAGTAGAAAAATTTTCAAAGAGGATTCTTTTAATCATTCAAAAAATTAAAATTTGACCAATAAAATTTAAAAAAAATAGATATATCAATTTAAAAAAGTGTTTATAAAAACCTTCTGAGCATTTTACTTATCAGCTCATTTTTTTATTTTTCCAAACCAAAAATTTATTTTGTGCAATTAAAAAATTAAAACATAAACATCTCTTGGAAAAAAAATCGCGAATCCGTTCGCAAATGATAAATAAATTCGTGAATCATGGCTCGTAGTAGTTGTAACTTCGCCAAGCATACGTCTGTTTCATTTTGACGTATGAACTTTGAGAAACCCTAGATAACTAGTGTTTTGACCAAAGGGTTCATTAAATACTTATTCTGAATGATTCACATGGCCATAGCGAATCCGTCACTTTTATTTTTAACTGGTTTGAAGGAGTCTGGACTTTTGTTACAAGGTAAAAAGAATACAACAAAATATTGATTCGAATTCGTTTCTCTTCTTTCTTCCTCGAGGGAATATCGTATTTCATTGACTTTATATTTTTAATTACTCCAACTCGATAAGCATCAATGTTCAACTAAAACGAGCCAATTCGCGAAAACGAGGCAATTTTCGTAAACTGTCGATTTTATTCTATATATCAGGTAGGTACCATATACCTATAATATTGTGTTCAACGTTGAACCAGGCTTGTACATATTATTTTATTCGATAAATAATCGTGACTTCACCAGTTAACCTTCTCATATGTGCACCTGGTCCGGTTTGGATTTTTAATTTTCGCTCGTACTAGGCTCAACTTGAAAACCGAATAGGTAAAAATTTTATCACAAGACGAATAAATAAAATAAAAATATAAATCGTAGATGTTTCTTTTTGCAAAACCAGGAGTCGAGAAAAATAAACCCCAGAGTCAAGGTTATATCCAGCAATGAATTCCTATGTCGACAAAATTTTTCATCATAAGGAAGTTTGGACATGTGTTACGCAAGTGTGTGTTTATATTTTAACATAATTGGAAGATTAAACATCTTCGTCTCGTACTAGATAGGTAGTTTGATAAAGATTCGATGTCATTGAAAATAAAATTAGTGTAGGTACATGATTTATTGTCAAATTTTTTTCAACTTGGTCGATTTGTATCGTTTGTAGAGGAATTTGTTTTTAAAAAAAATCGATTAAAAAAATAAAACATATTTTTTGAAACTTTTTCGTATTTTTACCACAAGTTGAGATTTTTTCATTTTGCTCAATTTTTTGGAAAAAAAATAAAGAGCCTAATAAAAATATGTAGATGGGCAATTTAAAAAAAATTAAACATATTTTTTGAAACTTTTTCGTATTTTTACCACAAGTTGAGATTTTTTAATTTTTCTCAATTTTTTGGCAAAAAATAAGAGTCTAATAAAAATAGATGGACAATTGATGAAAATATTCTACCTTTTTCTATCAAAAAAAAAAAAAAAAAAAAAAAAAAAAAATGTCTAATTTCTCAGTGATAACTTACGTGCTGTAGAATCAGTAGAATACAGTAAACTGTTCTTTGTGAAAAAATTCACTTTTTAAACTGTAATGAGTGCCTACGTCCACACTCATTATCAAATTTTGACCTCTTCGTAGTTCGTGCACCTGAAACAAAAAAAGGAAGGTATATTTAGTACGTACATCTATTTTTACATCTTCATTTATCAATTAGACAATAATTTTTTTTAAATTGAAATTTTCAAAAGGAAAAACCCCAACAAAATGAATACACCTTGCACAAGATTAATCGATTATTCGACCTCCGATCGACGATGTATCATAACACACTCTACACATATGACTGATTAAATCGACATAAGGTCTCAAAATAAACCTTAATAAAATTAATTTACACCTTTGACCGCATTGTTTAAAATGATATGTAATGACGTAACACACACAGTGAATCATTTACACGCACAGTATTGGCGAAAACATTACGAATCTGCAAACAACGCTGTGGAAGTTTCAGTGTAGAATTCGTTAGTTATCATTTCAACTTCGAGACTCGGCGGTATTTCTATTTCGCTTAGTTTACGATCTGATTCTGAACTGCGAGCTTATTCATACTAGTAACATAATTACGTCGTCGTTGCCTTGTAATAAACGTAGTTGTTGGTATTCTGTCAGTAACAACATTCAAGGCTGAATTTTAGGTGTTTCCAGTTCATTCTTTGTTCGGGTGTTGTAGCGTCGTAGTGTCGTAGCTAAAATTTCGTGCTTTTTTCCTCTGCAAAAATGTCTGTTAAATTATATATTTTGGGCGCTGCCCTCGTCGCCATGAGCTGCTTTTCAGTTGGTAAGTGAAAGTGTTTTATTATTAAAAGGGTTCATTTGCTATTTGGAAAATTTCGTGTGAAAATTCGAATATAAAATAATGTTTGTTTGGAGAGAGAGAAAAATAAACAAAAACAAACATATTTCGAATTGTGCGTTATGGATTTTTTAAGTTTTTGTTTAGGTTGCATTATTTGGTAATTTTTCATTCAAAATGAAATTTACGATGGTTTGTAGGAAGGTTTGTAGCTCTCGTGATATTTTTTCACGATCAATATAATAGGTTCCTGTTGAAATAACTCGCCACTTGTAAACTCGAAATATTGAATTTTTCACAATCAGCATTTTTACAACGCTTTTTTTGTGTATAATTCGTATCACGTTTATTATTTTTTTTTATCTCGTATTACCAAAGAATGCAATTTTATACCTCATTATGAATTTTCAACTTTCAAATGACTTTGATATTGTCGTTCTACATTGCTCGTAATACGACTTTCGGTTTTTTTTGACGATATGTGATATTTGATAATTTTTTTCACGAGTTATTCGCAAAAACCTGCGTTCGATTGATTTTTCAACCAAAAAGCCTCGTAAGCAATTTTTCATTTTTTTTTTTGAGATCTTAGAGATGAATTATTTGTAAAAAAGTTTACGGGAATAAAAAATTCTTAGATATTTTTCGCGCCATTTATTAAAAACTTCATGGCCATGAGATGAAACGTCTTCATGGTGTGTTTTTTTATCTCCCACTCCTCTTTTATATCGAGTCAAGTACTTCCAGTTAGCATAGCTATGTCCATTTTGATACAAGATTCGCTGAATTTGTTACATCACGATGTTTTACGACTAAATTCTTCTTGCATCAAACATCACTCGGTTTGTAAAATTGTAATGTAATCTACTACAAGAATTAGGGAGCCCGGGGGGGGGGGGTAAAAAAGGGCGAGTGTGTGATTTGATTAAGGACAAGGTTGAATTTAAAAAAAAAAACTATGATCGAATCTAAAAATTTTACACACGTATTACAATTAACTAATAAGGGGAACATTACTTTTGAAAAACCCCTCATTTTTTAAGCAATATTATCTAAATTTTTTTAATAATTTTTTTACAGTATCATCCTCAGAATGTGATTTATTCCAATTTGGTAAAAGAGATGCCATCGAAAAGGGTGTAAATATAATCGTAAACAGTTGTCCTGCTGTGTTCGATTTAGGAAAAGGAAACGAATACTGTTGTTACAACTTCGATCGTGAGTCGCATTGTTGCGATGTGACTGGAAAACTGGTCAATGTGTACGTATTATATAAAAAAAGAAGAGCTTAATGGAATTGGGTACCTATTTACAATATCGAAATATTGCATTTTATCGTTTTTCTTTCGCTCGTTCCAGGATTATCATGATCGTATTGGCTGTCATCGCGGTTGCAATAATTTTAGCGGTTCTCAGCTGTATAGGACTCTTCCTGCGTTCGCTATTCCGTTAAAAATCATATTTAGGTACTGCAAATTGAAGTGAGTAATTTTGCTTGTTGATTGTAGTAACTCTGACGTGAGTGGGATCGACGCGACGTTGGAATGATTCACTGTAAAATATCAGCAATTTAGATAAAGTGTACTTATACCAAGTGTTCAGAAAAAATTACTTAGTGACGTATTGAATCACTTTAATTATTGGAAATTGATATTTACTTATTGCAAGTACATTGTAAAATTACCTACGTTGGTTTCGTCCTGAGCGAAGTCTGATTTTTTCTATGAACTTGGCAATTCGTACGAATGTAGACTGGTTTCATTTTCAAACTGTCACGTTGAACTTGAATAATTTTAAACGTGATTATAACCCGGAGTATAAATCTTTGTGTTACAGGTGCACTTCTTGTTTAATTTCAACCATATTTGTTTCTGAAAAAATACATATTATTATATAAGGCTCAGTTGAATTTTTTTACGCTTAAATGTTGATTAATTATATTAAGTGTATTTTTTTTATCGTTTATAAATATTTATTTAAGGTGATAAGATTTTGTTTAAATGCATTTTTATTTTCTATTCCCCTTATTTTTTTTTTCAAAATAAAGAGTGAAATTTTATTATAAAATGTGTTTCTAATTTATACCTACATTGCGATTTTGACGTGTTTACGAACAACTTGAAAGCATTTTCTTATCAGCAGGTATAGGTAATACACTTGTAAGTACATAGGTCGACATGTAACGATAAAGTTGTAAATTTTAATGTTTTCGCTTTAAAATTTTAATGGTTATAGGTTGATATTACCGGCGAAATTTATTTAATTTTTTTCGTGAGAAATATTATAAAAATAATGTAATGAAACGACCTTCGCAATATTTATAATTATAGGAATGATATTTTAAACGTTATTAGTTGGCAATAGGTGCCAACTTTGTCTAGTATTGACAATGATATTACATTGGTAGCTTGTCCTGTATAGAGCAATTTTATAAAAATTTGAAAATTTTCTGACTGAAAACTTATCACTGAAACGAATAACTATCAACGAATATTTAGGAATTATAATTAAACAGACGATGAGATGAAGTTCATCGTTTAATTTAATCAAACATTTTAAACAAGTTGATCATAATAATTTCTCAGTAAAATATCCTTTCCATAAATCGCGCAAAAATACATATTTCCACTGTTGAATTAGAATATAAATTAGCAAAAAATTAATTGAAACGATTGGTATAATCGTACTTCGCAGTTCGTACACACATTACATTTTTGAATTTGATAGATTACAGATTCATTGCAATCAATTAATACTTACGGATTATGTATTACAGCTTCCTGATAGAAAACAGAGCAGTAGTGATTGATGAAAGAATATTGTATCGAAATCTGATGAAAATGCACCTTCCAGTAATGCTCTTTTCCTGAAATCAAATTACGTGTAACATTACATAGGTATTTCAACAAGATAAATTGATTGAAACTTGTAAAAATATCCATCGTAAAAGCTTTCAAATTCTTCGCAGGAGAACACACCGGAAGAGTTCCAAGTTATTTTCATTCAAACAATTATCGTAGATCATCGTATAATCATTACACATGAATTTATTAGCTTATAAATGTACTTAAAATCGTACAATAAGAGTTATTATAGCTCGTATGGTAATTCGGTTTTCAGTTAAAATCTGTACACTAAAGCACCGATGATGGAAGTCCATTTTTTTTCGACTTCGAGATTTTTATTGTTTATGAACCTACAAGTGTCCAAAATTCAAAAAACGTGAAAACCTCGAAGTTGAAAAAAATGTGACTTTCATCATCGGTGCTTTATTGTACAGAAATGGAAGAAAGCAGGAAATCAGTTCTTGGTCATCACTGAAATCAATATGAACATTTTCGTTTATAAAATATAGCTTACTTGATTACTTCGTTTTTCCTAGCAGCATGAACATTATTCTGTGTCACTTTCGTATCGTTTTTCATTGTTTCCTCTACAATTTTGATTTCACAGTATTCCATGGAACCTAACCGGCTGATCGAGCTGTTCACAAAACAGAGTAGATCACACGAGTTTGTATTTAGTTTCCATAAACACTTTTAAATCTAAATGAATGTATAATATATTTCTCGTACCATTTATGATATAAAATCATAAGGCAAACTAACGTCAAGTTGATCTATACCTTCTTGAATGAACTTCTATGTTGATTTGATAGTAGAATTCATGAACTAGTTTGGTTGAGTGTTGAGTGATTTGAAATAAACACAACACCGTTATTATTTCTTCAAGAATTTAAAGAAATTAACACTTACAGAGCACAAAAGGAACTAAAAACTGAAGAAATTATGTAATATATTACTGGAAACGAGCGAAATCGAAAATTAAAATTATGTACTGACGCCATACTGCCATTAGTTACACGACGACTACCAAAATGAAAACAACTCGTTCTCGTCGCCATTTGGACAAACTGAAACGAATCTCCCAAAATGGGATGCCTTAAGTTGAAGGAAATCCAACACCAAACGTCACCAAACGTTGCCAATTCTCCATTTTGACGAATATGCCCGTTTTTTTATTGCTTTTTTTTCTAAAATGGATAAGAGATCCCGCCCAGCGGTACGCGGGGTAAGATCCCGCGTACCGCTCGGCGGGATCTTTCCCCGCGTACCGCTCAGCGGGATCTTTTTATTTGAAAATACAAGTAGTAGAATCGGTAAAAAAAATTAATTCGCAACAAAAAATACGAAAAAGAGGTTAAAAAACTGAAACAACAAAAAAGAATTGAAATTTTCGAAAAAAGAATGATTTAAAAAAATTCTGAGTCAAAAAAATTTTTGAAAAAAGTTCGCCTCCACGAGAATTCGAACCCGAGTACATCGGTTCCACAGGCCAACGCTCTAGCACCTACGCCACCAGGGCAGCTTGTCGAAACTCGTTTTAAAACGGTATACATGCACCTTAACTGCGAATACTACCCCCCATGCGCGCGTACCCGTAAAATCTCGCATACGGGTACGTACGAAGCGGCAACGCACATAGGCGAAATGGTGTTGGATTTCCTTCAACTTAAGGCATCCCAATCAAAATCTGTGTTTTGGTACGTAACTTGAATTCAACCAATAGAAAAGCAGAAAGCAATCAGTGATGCTCTAATTTTCAAAAAATTCTCTCGAGAACTTCGTGAATTTGATTTTTTTTTAAATTTAATTTATTTCATTTAAATTTTTAATATAAAAAATTATATGATTTTGAAAATAATAATAATATTACAAAGGACGAAGGAGGAATCAGGCTAAAAACGGTTACTCAGACACTTTGCCTTTGTAAAATTCGTTCGTTGTTATACATTTTAACCATTGTGCAAGTGCAACCTTGAAAAATAGTAACAACACAAACACAAACTCACAGACTCACACAAACGCGGCTGAAACTGAAAACTCGGTCAGAGGCTTGGTAAATGTGTTTTGCGTCTTTCGTCCGTCAGTTGAGTGCTTTTGAGATCTACTCGTAAGAATTGTAATTTATAAAAGGTGTTTCCAGTGTATTATTTGTTCGATTGCATCATTTAACGTTAATTTGTGAAAGTTTCGGTATTTTTGTGAAAATGGCGTTTAAATCTTACCTTTTGGGTGCCATTACCCTCGCAATTTGTTGCCTTACCGTTGGTGAGTAAAATTTTCTAAATTCACTCTTACCAAAATCCAACCCAACCCATTCGACCAAGTTTTCAATTACAGTTTGATTAATACCGTACACGTTATTTTCTTAACGTGCAATTTATTGCTCGTATTACGAACCCTTTTATCGCGTGTTAATATAAAATGCCCGATTTGTATTTGTATTTTTTTTTCGTTCAATTAATAACACGAGCAACACGTATGTACTCGAACTACCTGTTACCTTTTACTACGATTGCAATTTGTTGCAGATGCATCGATGGAGTGTAAATTATTCAACTTCGGCAGCGAGAAAAATTCAGTGACGAATCTCTTTGAAAACGTTTTCAATCATTGTCCTTTGCCGTTATCACCGGATAAAGAATACTGCTGCTATCGTATAAATCGTGAATCGTACTGTTGCGATGCCTCTGAATTTTTCGTCAACATGTAAGCATCGTACTCATTAATTTTCTATAATTCACCATAACTTCTCTATAAAAGCACAAGTAATTATAAGTACGTGATAATTTGACTGTCGAAAAGCAGTGTTGCTTTGAAATCTCGTGGGATTAACGGGGGTTTCACGAAGCGTTTTTACACGCAAGAAGCTGCGTTTTTAGAAGCTGCTTCCAAAGTAGCTAAATGTAAGCGATCAAGAAGCTGTGTTTTTGGACGCCGAATTTAGACGCAAGAAGTTGTAACCACTTCAGCTTCCTGCTTCTAAAACCAGCTTCTAGATGTGTTGTTGATGTGATAAGAAGCGGCTTTAGAAGCGGTACGCTTTCCCACTTTTACATTTTTACAGAAATTAATGCGAAAGTGAAGTGGATTATTTCAATTTGAAATTAATGTTTTTCAGTATTTTGTTTTAAATTAACTATTTTGTAATTATTACAAGTAGTTTTTGTAAAAAAGTGGGAAATTCTTAGTAGCTATTTTAGAAGCTTAATGCAAACGTAAAACGTAAGAAGCTAGAAAGTAAGCTTCTAAAAACGCCAGCTTCTTGCGTCTAAAAACGCCTCGTGAAAACCCCGTTATTAAAAGTCGAGGGGTCAGTTGGTTCAAAAAGTAAGTTAACGAGCCCAAATTTTTTTTTTAGGCAAGAGTTAGAAACGAACGAAGCTGCAATTTTAATCGTTGAAGTTGAAAGGGGTTGAAAAATGGTTGATTTTTTGGGGGGTAAACTGGGTGCTAAATTCACGTATTGATCGTTTACTTCTAACTCTCGAATGTTTTCAATGTTGAGCTCGTTAATTTTTTATTTTGGACGCCTCTATTTCGTATTCCCTGTTGCATGTTTGTAAATTCAGCTTGTAAAGTAGAAATGATTTTCATCCTTTTGATGGAGAGAATAAGAAAGTTTGCACAACCTTGACTATTAATACCTTTTTCTCTTTTTTTACAGGGGAATAATGCTAATGATCGTCATTGTTGTATTGATGTTAATTTCATCGATTGTAAGCTGCATATGCTGTATTTTTTGTCCATGCTGTTTTTGCTACAAAAAACGTCGTGGAAGTAAGTAATTTACTCGATTGTTTTACCAAAATGAGAAAAAAAATTGGCTTGTTAGTAAATGTTGTGTTATGTGATGAAATACGCTAAGCCTCTCCCCCTACTTCAAAGTTGTGTGTATATTGTGTTTGTCGAATATTGTTCCGGTGTGAAATTTAAAATTGGGGTTTAATCGGGTAATCGATTTTGTAATATTGAATTTGATACGATCACAGCCCGATGGAGAAAAAAAATCCGCATGCAGTGTAGTGTACTATAAATTCATTACGCTTAATCGGGCATTATTGGAAGACTATAAGCATGTTAGGGTTGTTTTTCTTTTAACATAAGTTATCATTTTGGAAACAGTTGAATAACTTCGTTTCCAAAAGAATTTGTATGTGTTAACCTAGTTTCAAATATTAATATTATTGTTTTTTTTTGGGACAGTATGAAATTTGTAATCAACTATATGTAAACAAATGTGGTGAGTACATGTTTACACGTATTATTTTTTTTACATTTTTTTTTTCCTTTCGTGGTTTTCTCAGTGCCCGAAATGTACGCTTAATAATCGCTCATCTTTTGCCATTAATTTCGCATCGTAGCTTTGAATGTGCCTTGTATGTAAATAACCCTAACTAACTTGACAATTTGTACACGTTAAATAGTATCTAATCACTTTCTAAACTACTTAACACGTCGCTTCTCTAATGATTTTGAGCTAGGTACATTGTAGCGATATTTTAAATTTTTTTTACATCGTAGATAGCATGTTCTTTTTATGTAAAATGGTTTTTCTTAGATAATGTTTTACAGCATGTTCAATATTTATGAATGAATGATTCATGTAAATATTTATTTTAGTATGGGTGATAGAATTTCCAACATAGGAGTTTTGTTGATAAATGATAACGTACCGTACCAGGCCGATTCCAATTTTAACTGTAAAAAGAGATTCATGTTTATTATCGCGTTATTGTTGTTGTTGTCATTGTATGATAAAATAATTATGTAACTCGATAAATCCTCTCTGTATCGTACCAAGAGCAAACAAGGTCATTGAAACAACTGCACGTTGCACCCAAGATTATGTACCTTTGAAAAGAAATCGAAAGTTGTGAGTTTTGACAGATTTTAAAATCAAGTGGAGTGATAATTCAGGATTAAAAATGAAAGTGGCTCGTTGATGTTAAATTTTACCTAGTAGAGTACTTTATAGTTTTTGTTCGAAAATGGAGGGGAGGGAGGGGTTCAATCGAAATTTTTGTAATGACCACAATCATTCTTCGGTTTTCAATCTACAACTTTTTTTGATTTAAAAATTTCATTTGACCCCGCCCCCCAATCGATTTTGCATAAATAACACTACGTAGGTAGATACTTATTCAAAATTGAGGGAGGGATGGTCCAATTGAAATTTTTTTAAACAAAAGTTGTAGATTGAGATCCCAGAAATAATTTTGATTATTATAAAAATTTTGATTGGGCCCCTCCCTCCCCTCCAATTTTGCATAACATTATGTACTCGTACATAGATACTTATGAGGGGTCCATTTGAAAAAATTTTCAAACAAAAGTTGTAGATTGCAATCCCAGAAATAATTTTGATTGGAACCCCCCCCCCCCTCCCCTCCAATTTTGCATAACATTATGTACTCGTACATAGATACTTATTCAAAATTGGGGGAGGGGTTCCTTTTGAAAAAATTTTCAAACAAAAGTTGTAGATTGCGATCCCAGAAATAATTTTGGTTATTTCAAAAATTTCGATTGAACCCCTCCCTTGCCTCTAATTTCGCATAATATTATGTAGATACTTATTATTGAAAATTTGTGGGAAGTAGGGGCTCATTCAAATAAATGTTCGAACAAAAGTTGTAGGTTTAAATCTTGGGAATAATTTTGGTTATTATAAAAATTTCGATTGAACCCTTCCCTCTCCTCCTATTCTGAATATTAAATATCTATCTACGTAGTATTAACTTGGTAAAATCAAACCCACGAGGACACGTGAGTTAAAAGATTTCGATTTTTGAAAATTCGCCAAATTAGTAGCTTTGAAAAATTCACTCCAATTAAAAAATCTCGCGGTTTTTTTTTGAACTTTTTTTTATGGACAGAAGAAGCGAAGATGATAAATTATTATATCGAATAAAAGACTTGTAACGGTGGAAAACTGCGATGTGAAAAGGTTTTACTCGAGAATGTGGGAAAACGTGTAAACTACGATGATAGGTTGATGGTTATTGACCTTTTTTGATGAATTAATAGTCACCCGGAAGTTATGGTTGGTTTTATTTTCTGCGACCATTCTGTAGAATTTTTTTTTCTCAGTATAATCTGGCGAGGGAAAATTTCGTTTTTACGACAATTTCACCGCTATTCTGTCCCTTTCTTTGAAAAAAAAAAAATTGAAATGTCAATTTATAAAACGTATCTGTGTACTTATATGGAGTATTATGTTGTTAACCCCCCCCCCCCCCCCCGTCTTCCATCCTTGTGCTATTATCGTGTGTTTTACTTATCTGATGATAACATGTGAACGTTTATAGAGGGAGAAGGAGGTGAGAGTACTCACGATAACTTTGCGACACGCGAACACCTATCGTCGTAGGTGATTTTTTACTGGATTAAATCTCGTACTAATTATCGATCGTAGGACCCCGTCTCGTCGTCGAGAATTTCGATTTAAAAAAAAAATCATCGATCGTATGTACTCTTGATGGGACGAATTTTTCTCATTTTATGAAGCTATGCATTGCCATGACGTCATTTTAATACCGATCTGTGGCCTTCTTTGGGTTGATATTTGACCTCGTGCATTTACACAGTACACATGTTATTTTATAATCTGAGCTGAGATGAGTTGAGAACTGAGAAGAGAGGAAAGGAGCAGTACATAACATACCAAAGTAGATTTGAATTACATTTATGTGAATTTTTCGCATACTACGAATTATGCATACGTACGTAGATTATATCATTCGAGTCGAGCAGCATCCGAGTCAGACAATTTGGGAATCGTGTAGGAAACACAACGAGTGAAGATGTGGAGAAAAAAAATTGAAATTAATTCGTATTTTATTACGTATATGGAAACGGTGATTACACATAGAAAAGGAAAGGAGGCGAGCGAGTTGAACGTTCAGTGTTTTCTCGGCAAATAACGTGGAGAGTGAGAGGTGTGGGGTAAAGGGGGCATTTTGGAAGAAGATTATTGCTATACAAATCCACCTTGAGGTGGTACCGGAACTGGCTGCGAGAAATTATCGAGTACCTATAATTTTTTCTCATCTATGGGCATAAATGCTGGGTTGTGTTATTGAGATGTTTTTTTTTCTTTTTGCAATTCCAAGAATTTTTCTTTTATCAGTAATGATATGTGTATGACTGTTCATGTTCGAGGTAGAAGGGGAGGAGGGAGAAGACAATAGGGAACTAACAAGATTGCTTTTAGCTCGAAATAGTTTTTCGTGTTTGAAAGAATTTAGATGAAAATTTAAAGCTTGTGTTCGAAACTTCGTATTGAATTCTCATTCATCATCCCTTGATCTTTCATAGGGTATCACAGACTGTCTGCAAATTTCGCAAATATCTCGCTTTTAGCCCAAAACCAATAATTTTTCGAAAAGTTCTGTAGTAGTCTTCTGTTTCCCAAGTTTTTTTTTCATACTATATACGAGTGAGTAGGACTGACAGTTTCTTCTCAAACGTGCAATTTAAAACTTTTTCGCCAATTTTTAATCGTTTAAAATTAAATTTCAACCTTTTTAATTAACAAAAACAATTTCCTTCTTTATTTTTTCATTATTGTAAATCATTTCAATTTTTTAAATCTTTCTAAATATAAAATTTTCCTCTATTTCTGTCATTCTATCCTTTTTAATTTTTTTTTCAAATAATTTTTTTTAGCATTTTCTCAATTATTTTCAATGTTACAACTTCTGTTTTTTTTTTTTTTTTTTTTTTTTTTTAATTTGAAAATTTGAAAATTTTTAAAAATCACATTCATTTTTAACTTCGAATTTAAAAAAAAAAAAAAAAAATGTATAAAATTATTTCAAGAATTCGAAATCAAAAAACGTTGCAAATTAATTTTTCCATTTTTTTTTTTTTTTTTTACTTTACTTTTAATTTTGGTAATTTAAAATTCAGTTTTAGATGTTTTTTCGGTTTTTTTGGATTATGAATTTTCCCATTTTTTGAAAACTTTCAAAATATAATATTTTCCTGAATTTTAAATTTTTTACCATTTTTAGTCATTCTTAATTTTAAGTACATTTTCAATTTCAAATTTTCAACATTTTAAAGGTTTCGATTTTTGACCTTTACTTTAAAATTTTTGTTATTTTGAATTTTTCCCGTTCTTCGTTTAATTACTTTTCAAATAGTGAATTTTCGCATTTAAAGTCTATTAAAATTGAAAAATTTTCCAGGTTTTGTTCATTATTAAATTTTTCTTCAATTTCACTTTTTCGACATTTTTTCAATTTGCTGTGCCCTACAATGATTGATTTAATTAAAATTTGATTCAATTTTAGTTTTTTATAATTATATTTCAGTAATTTTTAATCCAATTCAGGATTTATTCGTTTTTTTTTTCTATTTCTTCAAACTGTGAATTTTTCCATTTTTTAAAAAACTTGTAAAATTTTTAATTTTTCCATGGATTTTCAATTCTGTTTAATTTTTATTCGTTGTTAGTTAAATTTCAAACTTCAAATTTGTGTCGTTTCTTTAATTCGTAATACTTAAAAATGATTGATTTTTTCAAAATTTTATTCAATTTTTTTTCTTTTCCTGTAGTTAATTTTATTATTTCAGACAGGCTTCTATTTCGATTCTGGATTTTTCCTCAATTAAAGAATAATGAATTAAAAAAATTACCCTTTTTTCATTTTTCAGTCAGAATCAATTTTTTTCATTTTTAGCTTTAAATTTTCTACGTTTTTTCAGTTAGTAGTGGTTAGTGTTTTGCAATGTTTAATTTTTTCAAATTTTTACTGTTTTTTCCTTCAATTTTTACTCATTAAAATTTATGTTCAACTTCGATTTTCAAAATTTTACTCATTTTTTTGTCGTTTTCAATACTTTATTTTCAATTTATTGCAGCCACAGTGCTCCCATTTTTTCAAATTGTAATTTTTTTCAATTAAAAAAATATAATTTTTGTAATTTTTTTTAATTTAATTTTTTTGCAATTTTTAGTTAGGTCAGTATCATTGAGTTTATTTTCAACTTCAATTTTTCAAATAGTTTGTGTTTCGCAATAATTTTTTTTTTCTTCAAAATTTAATTCAATTTCAGGTTATTTCAAGTTTTGACCTTTTAAAATTTTGATGTCTATCTTCAATTTTTAATTTATTTTTTCAATTTTTGGATCATTGTTGATTATTTTTGATTTAAAATTTGCAGCATTTTTGAAATTCTAAAAAATGTTTTTCAGTGTTTGATTTTTTCAAGGTTTTCATTCAGTTTCAGATTTTTGCGAATCCCCCTCCAATTTTTAATAATTTTATCTTAATTTTTTAAAACTTTATTCAATGTTTTTGGAAATGAATTATTTTTGTAACCCTCCCGAGAAAAATGAATTTTCTTTTTTGAAAAATCCCCTTGAAAAAAAATCCCTTTTGAAATTTACTTTCTGCTAAATGAAACGAATCTGCGGAGGGATCTTCCCTAAAAACAGATTCCTCTTAACCGAAAAAAAATGAAAGTTCAAAGAACGATTCACTTGTACCGCGAACTCAAACGGGAAAAGGAAATTCGCCTTAACTCGTATCGCGATGTACATATAAAGTATCACCGAACAATGATCACATGCCCAAGGTGCATTTGATCACGTAGATATAGAATTTCCGTTTCGATTATAGAAGCCGAGTCACCTTGTTCTACGGAATGATCGCTCTCGACGATACTTTCGCACGATTCAATGTGCGGAGATTTTTTTTGTAATTCTGTATAAAACAGCGTAGATTGTAGGGATATGCGATAAGCTTATATGATGGTCAGGTTACGATACGAACGAAACTATTCATTATTTTAATAGAAAGACATATTTTTTATTGCACCTATTTAAACGAGTGTTTTTGTGAAAGCTTTCGAAAGAGATGAGAGAGTGATGTAGCCTACACATGAAATGTAGTACGATGAGTAGAATTTATATTTTGAACGTTTGTTGTGTTTGCATTTGTAACGCTTGAATATGCGTGTTGATTGCTGTGCATTTCGAATTATATTTTTAGAAAAAATGGTACACTTTGGGAAACGGAGGGATGAAGTGGGAATAGCTGGAATGAGAAATAAATCGAGTTGAGAGTATTGTGCGAGAGAATATATTTTTTGAAAAAATTTAGTTGATTTTTTATTAGAATTGTGGTACATTTGAACGTACAGTAGATTGATATTTCTGATGCTTTATTGTATTAGAGTGTTTATTTTATTTTGTAATCTTGCGATCGTTTGTTAGTATTTCAACAACGTTCGATTAATCAGTATAATAGACCATTTTTAAGCTCTGTACTTGATTGTACGAGCGTGCATATGCTATAAGAAGCTTGCCATCCAAAGAAAGTGAACTTTGGAATGTTTGAATTGTATTAATAACGTAAGAGTGCAATTACATACATAGTACGTAAACAATTACGACCTGATCGACGACGACAACGATGACACGACTCGACTCGAATCGACTAACTTTACCAAGCTAACGTTTTACGGAAAAAAGGACGCTAATTTAATTCATAATACCTACGTCATTACACGTGTAACATACCTACCTACTAATGAGCATTTTTTCCTTTTTAATTGTAAAGCTATAACGAATGCGACGTTCGTATTTCAATCTGACTGCGAATATTTGCGATTAAGTGATGGAAAAAAATATTCGGTATATAAATATAACGATACCGACGGTGTAGGTATAAAACTTCAATGCATGTTGATTAATGATTACCAAGTGTGTACACGATGATAAAAATCGCAGCAGGAATGAATTGTGAAAAATATGAAAATTTTGTATCGTGTTCAGAGCAGAGTGTACAAACGTAGTGATATTTTCATTCGAGAAAAAAATTACCTTCTATTTGGATCATTCTGAGGTACGTTGTCTTGACGTCTAATGCGAAAAATCGACGACCAAATCTAGAATCAACCATGTGATTCGATGATTAAAAAAAAAAAAAAAAATGAATAATGAGTCCAAGAATTTTTGCAAAAACAAAATAATTTAACAAATTAGATTTTCTGTCAAGTTTGATTTCATTTTGAGAATAATTCCCTTTAAAGAAATAGATTTACATTTTTAACAAGAAATATTTTCTGGTATTTTATTAACAAATTTTAAATATTTACTCGTAAATATATATATTTTTTTTCACAAATGGATTTTTCTGGAAGAGTTCTTAATGAGAAAATTCAGTTTCCATATCTAGACAAGATGATTTAAATGATTTTTTTTTTTTATCAAAGTGTATCCAGTTAAATTTTTGAGAAAACTTGAAAAATCGAAAGAATCTTTTCGAAAATTTTTTATCACTTTTGAGAAATTTTCCAAAAATTTAAAAGAGGAAACATTTCGAAAAGAAAACTGAAAAATAATCAAAAATGGATACAGAAACCTATTTTGACAAATTCTGTATTGAATATATCTACCTATCATAATTGATTTTTTTTTTTTTTAATTCAGACGAGATTTTTAAAAGTGTTTTAAGCAATTTAAAAAAAGTTGTGCGAACATTTTTTCATAAAATTTTTTGCACTTGAAAAAAAATTCTTTTGCAATGGGATTTTTTTGTGAGAATTTTTTAATGAGAAAATTTTAGTTCACCATGAATTTTTAAAGAAATTTTTGTGATAGATTTTTTAAAAGAAAATTTTTAGATTGTCCGTCCACGAATTCCCTCGTAATTTCAAAGGGAATTTTTTTCAAAAAAATGTGAAGAACAGAGTGAAATTTAGAAACAAACTGATCAAGTTTTTCAACAATTTTTTTCTAATCAGAAAATTCAATTTTTTATCAAGACATTTTACGGGAAAATATTTCCAAAATTTTTTGCAAAATAATTGTTTTTGAACAAAATGTTTGAAAATGGGTAATTTAAAAAAAAAGATTTTAGGTATAACATAATATTGTACAGAAAAGAAAAGAAAACGATACTCAAAATCAACTCAAACTTGGACTACCTATCTTAATAAATTCTTTATTGAATATCCATCATATTGTATGAAGAAAAAAAGTTGAAAGGTAAATGGAATTTTCAAAAGTGTTTCCAGCAATTTTCAAAAAAGTTATGCGAGAATTTTTTAATACCTATATTTTTTTTTTACTTCAAAAAAAATCCTTTTGCAATAATGAGATTTTTGGGAGCATTTTGTAATGAAAAAATTTCAGTCCTCATCAGAAATTTTTAAAGAAAAGAAATTATGGTAAATTTCATTGCAGAGCATAGGATTTTAAGGATACTTTTTCAACAAAAAAGGTGAATGGGGTTTTTGTAAATAATGAGCCACGTGTGGTGAGTTTATTATTCATTTTTCAAGTAGGTACATCTGAAATTGAAAATTTTTGGGGGAAATGTTGATCTTTGCAACATGCTAATTTCGAGAAAAGTCTTTGCTCGGAGTTATTTGCGGTACCGAACCTCGTTATCGAAGAATTTTTCCTGTTCCAATGTACATGTTTCTCGATGATAATTTTTTTTTTACAAAATTCATATTTTGTTATCTTATCATTAATGTACCAACCACACACAGTAAACACAAGATAACCATAAAATTGACTATTTATACTTGTATACCAAGTTAATGAAATTATTTGGCAAATTGATTAATATAATCAACGTATTGCATTTCCTTTCCTCTTTTTTTGCAACATCTACGTAATTTTAAATACCTACGTGCTAGGTGAGAGGGAGAGAAGTCATGGAAGCAAATTGCACCACACCTTATGTGTGTAGAAACGCGTGAAAGAGAAACAAAAAACTGGTTGTTGGGCGATGGTAGTTTTTGGGGAGGCGTTGAAAACGCAACCAGTGTGAAACTGAAACTGTAAATCCGGTGAATATGTACGAATTGGGTTTATATGTTGCTTATGAGTCGATAGTCTTTGTATTTGTATTGTACTTGTCGTATATTATGGTATTCTACTACACTACCTGTGTAATATTACGATTGCGATTACGAATACAAAAGCAGTAGGCACATGTTCGGTGAAAAGTGAAAGCGCCATGTGGCTGTTCGCTGTATGGATGCGTGGTTCTGGTCTGTGGCTGTGGTTGACGAAAAATGGTGAATGGTCGTCGATAGGTCAATGAATTTTTTACGTAAACTTGTATAACAGAGCGAGGTCATCGAGGCACTTTGGTGGTGGAAGTTGTAGTTGAATGGGTGTCGAAAAGCACGACGATTTGGGAGACCTGCTGGGCCTTTATTTTTATTGCCATGCTTGGGAAATTGGAGCAGAATTGAAGAATGAAGCTGGTTTAAGGCGACGAATCAGGCAGGTTTTGGACTAAGCGGAGAAATTCGATGGTTTGAGAGAGCATGAAGTGTCTTGTAATTGGAGATTTTGACGAAATTGCTGAAATACCAATTTTTTTCACAGTGTAAAAATAATTTGAAATTATTGAAAAATGGTTTTATAAATATTTGAAATCTCATATCAATTGTTGGAAAACGTGGAATAGTGCCATAAAATTTGGTGAAAAAGTGCAAAAGTTGTTTTAAATTTTTTTACAAAACCCCCAAAAAAATCACAAATCCCAGAAAATTATTCAATTTCAAAAAAATCATTGTTTTACGAATTTTCAAAAAAATGTTATCAAACTTTTAAAAATGTTTTACGAAATTCCTGAAAACCTTCGGAAAATTTTTTTTCTTCAAAATATCAGAATTTTTCCAATCTGATTGGATTATTTTCGAAATCGAAAAAAATTAATTCTTGGATAATTTTTCTCAAAAATATTATATAATAATTATTTAATAAAATTACCTCCAAAAAAATATGAACTTTTAGTGATATTTTTATAAAATATCTCAAATTTTTTCTGAATCTCGGAAAATTACGTATTCAAAGAAGCCCCTCCTCACACACACAAAAAAATAGAAAACCAGCAAACTTTGTGGAATTTTTTTGAAGATTTTTCTAAAAATCTCTTGAGATTTTTTTTAATTATCCAGCTACAGGAAATTATTTACAGAATCTCAAAAAAATATTCACAAAATAGTTTCAAAAAAAAATCATCCAATTTTGGAGAATTTTTCACGAAATTATCAAAAAAAAGTTACCAAAATTCTTTCAAAAATTTCAATTTCTCACAAAACATCTAAACAATTTTCATCATATAAGTTAATCTCGTAGAATTGCTTTACATAAATAAAAAAAACGATTTATTACAAATTCTTAAATGTTCATCAGTCTTTCACAATTATTCATAAAATCTCTGAAAAATTTTTACAGTTTAAAACTTGGTAGAACTTTTCAAAAAATTCCAAAAAAATGATATTAAATTCTAAAGACTTACTTTTAAAAATTATACGAAAATTTTCTCCAAATTTCAGTTTATTCCTCAAAATAATTCTGAAAAGTTCTTATCAAATTATGAAGAAAAATATGAAAAAAAAAAAAATCATCACACTCAAAACAAACTCTTACCAAACTTTGTAAATTTTTTTGCAATAGGTATAAATGACTGATGACGATGAGTAATAAAAATCCAATTTCCTACAAATATTTAGATTTTCTCAAAATTTGAGAAATTTGTGCCTCAAAATTCTAAAAAAATTCCAGAAAACTTTTCAAGTATCTACATTATTGTTTTTCTAAAATTTTGGTAATTTTCATTTACCTAATTCAAAAAAAAAATTTAACGTGATTTTTAGTGTAATTTTCACAAAATATACCTCTAATTTTTTCCACAATTCCAGCATCAAGTTTCACAAGTTTTCATAGAATATTGTTCGAAACTTTTTCAACTTTTGAATATTTTACACAAAATTGCAGAGTTTTTTCATTTAAATTTTTTCAACAAAACATTGGAATTTTTTTCAAAATTCCAGAAATTTTGCACAGAATTTTTCCCTAAACTTTTGGTGATGTTTCAAAAAAATTCAAGAAAATTTTACATCAAATTTCAGAGAATTTTTTTAAAGACTGTGGAGGATTTAAAAAAATGGAGTTCAAGTCTTTGGATTATTATGGAAAATTTCAGCATTTTTTTGTCAAATTCGCAGAATTTCTGACAAAATCTCAGAAAACTTTTCACGATTTTTTTTTCTAAACTTTGATAATTTTCATAAAATTATAAAAACATTGGTTATCAATTTTCAACGATGTTTTTAGAAAATATCTCAATTTTTTCAGAATCTCAAAGAATTTTCCCCATAAATTCCAAACAAATCTTCACATTAGAAATTTTTTTTACAGAATACCAGAATATTTTTCATCAATTTTCACAGAATATTTTTCTAAACTTTGGAGCATTTTGTACAAAATCGAAGAAATGAGCATTTCTTAAATTTTTTTGTAGGATTCTTTGCAATAATTTGAAAATCTTTAAATTAGTCTCAAAATTTCAGAAATTTTTGAATTGAGCTTCGCAAAATTCTTTATAAAATCTCAGAGAACTTTTCACAGTTTTTTTCAAAAGTTTCATAATTTTCATGAAATCCTGCAAAAAATATCAATACCTAATTTACCTATGATGATGTTTTTTTTTTGTTTTTTTTTTCAAAATATCTAATTTTTTAGAATCACGTTCGAAAAAATTCCAAAGTCTCATCAAAATTCTAGAAATTTTTTCTTGGAAATAATTTCTTGCATGAGATTAGATTTTTTTCAAAACTTTGGAAATTTTCTCACAAAATATCGAAAAAAGAAATTGATAATGATTTTTCTCAAAACGTTTGATAATTTTTACAAAAGAAAATTTCAGAAAATTGAGAAATATTGAAAGTGTTTTCACAGAACACTAAGAAAAATGTCCACTTCATTTCTTATGAAACCCTGGAAAACTGTTCTCAAAATTTTGTAAAAAAAAATCATCATACTTCTAAGAATTTTTCACATAATTATGATCCCTAAGAGTCCACTTTAAAATCTCTACAATTTTTTTCTAAAAATCCCAGTAATTGGAAATTTTCTTACAAAAAAATTGTTTTTTTTTCAAAATCTTTAAATATTTTTCCAAATCTTGAAGAATTTTTTTCTTCAAATTTCTAATAATAAATTTTTAACCTAATTGAAAAACAATTACAAAATATAAGCAAATTTTCGACATTTGCGATGAGTTTATTTCGGGGTGAGAACAAAATATTGCGAAAATTCCCACATTAGCAAAGATGTCGTCGTCGTATGGTTATTTCATCTCTCTATAGAGAAGAGTGCACTCGACTCGTACATATGTATAAAGGAAGACCTTGACGGTTACGGTTGTCGTAATTGAAATTAGCGTGGATTGTAGTTACACACAGGACGACTCTGACTGTACGTTTGAGACTGTTTGGGCGGCTCAGCTACGTAGTGCTTGTTGCACGGAGATGAAATACTGTCGGTGTCTGTAACGAGCGATTATAAATTATACGCTTATGTACGCGATGGCGACGAAAACCGTGGCGGCGCGGCGTCGTCGATTAACGATGGCCATGCTCTCGATAATATGTATGTATTAGCGTCTGGCTGCATGTGATGCTGATGTTGAGCAACTTTGAACGAGCTGTCAGGAAAAAAATATGAAAAACAAAAGCGATCGTTGTCGTCGTGGATACATGGGGCTTAATAGTAACTCAATTGGTCACGGATTTTGTCGACTTGATGATCGAATTAGCTGATAATTGCGTCTTAGCATGCGTTTATACTCATAAATAATGACTTGATACTTTGTATATTACACTTACACATTTTAATCAACGCGAAAGGGAAAAAATTTACCATTGAAGTATTTCTGTTTTTTTTGGAAAACTGTAAATTATAATTTTTATTTCATTTTTTTAGGAGCATCACAACCCCAACAAACTGCTCTTACTACTACTACGCACACTACCACGTCAAGATATCCAAACGAATACCAACCAATAGCCAAATCACATTTACCTCCTGGAGCTTACCCAGTGTTTCCACCTCAGCCTCAAGGTAAGATGAAATTTTTTTACTTGATACCTACATAAGTAATTAGGTAAATTTGCACGTGCGTTAGAGTGACACCCTTTTGAGTATATTGGGGGAGGGGGGTAAAATTAATTCTGATAGTTCCGTATTGTATTTTATAAGGAAAGAATCCATTTGAAATTGGTTTGGGCATATTTTTGTTGAGTTGAAAAATTGCTTAGAAGTACAGTAGGATCTCGATTATCCGATTTCTCATCATTTTTGCACTTTATGACCTTTTATTGATTCTCAAAAAAATCTGAGATTTTTTCTAGAAAAATTTAAGAATTTTTAATAGAGGAAAATTATTATTTTTTAAATGAGAAATTATTTATTTCAAAAAAAAAGTTCTCATATCCTGCAAAAATTTGAATTTTTCAAGGTCTCAAATCACGAAAAAAACTCAAAAAATTTTTTTTTAAAAATTCTAAATTTTTGTCATTTCAAAAATATTTTTTTATTCCAAAAAAGTAAATTCTAAAAAATAAGTTTTTTTTATCCAAAAAGTCCTGAATTTTTGAAAATAAAATTTTCAATTTTTTCTGTGTTTTAAAATTTTGAAATTATTTTTTTTTTGATTTTTTTGAAGAGAAAACATCTATAAAGTCCTAATTTTTGGGAATAAAATTTTAAATATTTTTTTCTGATCTGAGAAATTTTCATTTTTAATTTTTTTGAAAGAACTTCCCCTATTTTTTGAATTGAAAAAATTAAATTTCTCAGAAAAAATCTTTAAAAAAAAAATTGAACTCACCTCCGAATTTAATTTTAAATGTTTCAAAAAATTGAGAATTTTTCCATCACTTATTTTTTCATTAGTTTTAGATTAATCTGAAGTGATCCACTGTGTACTTTTTTTTTGTTGTTTGCTCTTTGTTCAGTCATTTCTATAAAATTTCTGCATACGAATTTTTTTGTTGCATTTTTTTTTCAAAAAAAAAAGAAACGAAAAATCGAGTATCTGACTTTCCACCACATCCGTTCTTCTTTCGCTCCAATTAACTCGGATAATCGAGGTTCTACTGTACTAAGAAATGTTGTAGGCCTAATTAGTCTTTTAATTCGTGAAACCTTTTTTTTTACCTTCTCATAATACCTATCTCAGCTTGTGCCATATTAGCGTGTTCATTTGCCTGTGTATAATATCGAAGGCGTCGAGACTTCCTCGAAGGTAACGAACTTTTTCAACGAAATGCATACTTAAGGCTTCTGGTGGCCATTTACCTCGCTTCCTTACCTGATCCATGCCCCTTCCGCGAATATTTCATGTATTATACGTATACGTAGGTTTATATACTCTACAAGATTATGTTCAAATGTATCACGTATTTGAATTTGAAACCGTAAAATTGAAAGTTATTCTACCGATGAAAAAATATCATGCGATGGTTTCAAATTTTGCGCCACTTGTATGGATTATTTTTTTGCAAAATCAAACGTTCGATGTTCGATTATTATCGAAGTTGGTAAATCATACGATGATACGAGGTGATTTAGATTTACTTCTTCTGGATTGAACGGTGGCAATTTTCATTGTGTCGCGGTATCGGAAATTTGACGATTGAGGGTAATTGCGTTACTTCTTCTGGATTGAACGGTGGCAATTTTCATTGTGTCGCGGTATCGGAAATTTGACGATTGAGGGTAATTGCGACGAATTATTGTTCGAATGTGTGCGTATGTAAATGAAGGTGTGTGGTATTTGTGTGACTGACTGAATGTACTGTATTATAACAATAAACATTTTATATATCGAACTGAATGACATTGGAACGATACGCGTAATTTGGTGTGTTTTTGTTAGATTTTAAAAGTCAGCCTGGGAAGGGAGGATTTTTAACGTATCGAGCACGCTATTTTGGGTGCTAGAATTGACGAAAAATCGATAATTATACCTAAGTATTTTTTCTATTTGCTGAAAACAGGGTGATTATGTGATTAAATTTGTAAGGCTTGTAAATTCGGTAAAAATCCTACTAGGTAAAAACTCCATCTTTTTTGTGAAATTTTCAGTCATTTTAAATTGTCATTTTTTCAGTAGGTACGTTTTTAAAAAATTTATAAAATATTTTTAGTTTTATTTTTTTGAGACCTGAAATTTTTAGTTTTTTAAAAATTGACATTTTTTCCTGGGTTTTCAAAATTTCAGGTTTTTTTTAAATGTTGTAGAATGAAATTTTCCGTTGGTAATTCTTTTCATTCAAAATTTTCAATAGGTAGATACTTTTTTCAAATTTTCAATTTTTTAATATTTTACTGTAGGCTACTTTTAAAAATCAATTTTGAAGTATTTCAACATAATTATTTTGATCTTTTAATTTACTTGATGAATATTTTGATTTTTTTTTCAAATTGTATTTAATGCTTAATTCTTTCAATTTTTTCGATTTTTTATTTATTTTTCAATGATTATTTTTTCAAAATAAAATTACATTTTTATGCTTAGTTAGTTAGATATTGAAAACAGAATGATTTTCAAAATGAATAAAAATTAAAAATTAAAAAAAACTTGATGCGTATTTTTATCCATATTATCAAGTTTTCATTTCATTGTAATTTTTTTTTAGAATATGTTTTTATTTATTTTTTATTTTACTGAAGAAAATTTTTTTAAATTGAAAAAAATAAATTTTGATTCGTTGATTTACTTGCTGAATATTTTGATTTTTTCAAAGAATCAAAATTTGTAAAAATATTTCAAAATTCATTGTTTTAGTAGATACTGTTTTTCTATGATTTTTCAGTTTCTTCCCTTTCATTATAAAATTTTTACCAATTTATCGAGATTTTTGAAATTTAAAATTTTTTTAAAATTCCGTAAAACCCTTTTTATTTTCTAGTTGAAAAAAATGAATTTTAAAATAAGGTCGTAGGTATTTTTGATTTTTTTTTTTTTTTTTTTGAAATTGTGAATTTTTTCGATTTTCATTTCTTTTGTAGAAAAAATCTTCTTAAATTAAAAAATTAAATTTTAAATCTTGGGTTTTTCATTTTCACCAATTCCTTTATTTTTTATTTCATTTTGCAATTTTATTCTGGAAAGTTTTTTTTCATTTGAAAAAATCAATGTTGAAAAATTGTAAAATATTTTGACTAATTTCAACTTTTTTCATTGATTAAATTTTGTAGGTATATTTTTTTTAAAATTGTAGTTAGGTACCTAGTTTTCTTTTGATTTTTAATTTTTTCCCCAATTTTTGACATTTATGACAATTTTTTTTTTCTCATGACTATTTTTCTGATTTTATTCAATTTCTATAATTTCAAAATAATCATCGGTAGATTTGTGTGAGGGAGGTGGAAATTCTTATAAAGAAATTCTTCTAAAATTTAATTGGTATCTGAATATACCTACGATCATGTTTCAACTTGATGAATAACAGATTTACAACTTTTTTAATGGATTTTTCGAAAAGCTTCGTGATAGCCAAAATAACTACCAACTTAAACTTACTCAACTAGCTATCGACATTACTTTCGCAATCGAGCCAATGTTTGTATTTTTTTATTTTGATGGTTTTTGTTTGTTTGGGTTTTATGCCTCGTCGTACATACATTGATGTGATTTTATACTAACACGATGGAAAATTCACCTCAGGGAGGAAGAGGTAGCTCGCATACGTCGTCGTCACGGTGATACTAGTCTAGTTTCTGGATACATTGGCCAAATGAATTGAATAGTTCACCGTACAAGTACTCGTACAGTGTACAGTGGTCGTAATCGTAATTATAATACCGAGGAGGGTTCGAAAGGTCACCCTTGGAGTATTTTTTTATTCCTGTTTTGTTATAGTACCTCCTTCGCTAATTTAGGTACGAGGTTCGAATAACGAAATCGTGTGCATCGCAGCGGTCATTTCTCTTATTGTACCTAAAATGTACTGCATGAATGCACCTAAGTGTGTGCTCTATGCTACTCGTATGATTTTTTTTATATTATTAAACAAGTGTGGCAAATTAATTTATTGAATGTTGAAAATGAACATTTTCAGTTCAATGTATCAGTGATTAGAATCACCTTGATCTTTGACTAGTTGATGCACTCGGTGGTGGTGAAGTTTGATGGTTTGAAGAGGTGATAGAAAATTAGGTTTGAAATTTTTTTTTCAAATTGAATAGAAATTTTTTTGAGGCTGAAATCGTTTGTAGTTACAGCTAATTGCTCAAAAGTTTTTTACTCATTTTTTATGCGAGGTGTATAGAGACTAGAGTTGATTCAGCTTCGTTAGACATCCCTTCCATTTTGCTTACACTTAATTGGCTTCGATACGGATATTCCTACATGTTGTGTGCAGATTAGGCGGGGTGGAGGGAAAATAAAATTTGTATTTTGCGGTTAGAAGGGGCGTGGTGGCTTCAAATGTACTTAATTGTTATTACGAGACGGATATTACGTATAACGAGTATGCGTATGCAGTGTGGCGTATACTTAGCAAGGTGCAGTATTCTGTGCATATACAGAGTGTCCTGTTTTTTTTTTTTTCTTTTGAAAATATAAAAATTGAAATGGGGTTATCTGGTGAAGTAGTGAAATTTTTTTCAAAAACTTGAAAATGTTTCAAATTTTGAAAAATGTTGGCAAACTTGATCACGAAAATGAATAAAAATCGTCGTGTACCTACTTGGCCAATTTTCCGAAGTCGAAAGGATTAAATTAACCTAGAAACGTAGTACCTTGAATTTTGAGATTATGGAGCACTTACATCAGCTGCGTGCTCACCCTTTTCAAGTTTTGTCTAAATCAACCTTGGGACACCCTGTACACCAACCTAGACCTACGAAAGTTCGAATGTACTGATACTGAATTCATCCCCTTTTTTATTTCACCATAAGTATCCTATTACGATATTATCTATTCTTTCTACCGGTGGTCTTGGTAATGCATGAAGAAAGGGCGAAGCAACAGAATCGAGACAAACAGCGAAGAAAATATAATATACATAGGTATCGATCGGTGTAATTAGTTCGAGTAGCAGGTAATCGGCCTCCCTATGCTACCACAGGTTATTTCCCTTATTTACGTAGGTGCGTTTGAATTACGTATTTTTCAACTTGGTCACATCAATCGTCATCGTGAGATATCGATTATTCAAACGAAGGGTTAGAAAAGCGAGGAGGAACTGAAACCACCCATATTCTGCGATTTCTTTTTCGAAACGCGCGTAATTAATAATTATTTAATTACCTTGAGAGTAATATTATCACGTGTGAAAAAAAAATCCTTTTTTAAAGTGAAACTTTTATTGTCCTGATCCCTAGAGTCACTTTACTCTTCGTTTCGTGTATTTTTTTTTTTTTTTTTTTTTTTTTTCAAAGTGAATTGAATTTTAAAACATTGAAGTATTTTTTACCACGCTTTTATTAGCTTGGTATGTATATATGTATGTATGTATGTTTGTCTCATGGAACCAAATGTATGTTTTCGACCAATCCTCTCTCATTTAATATTTTACTGGAATTGAAAGAACATAGTGCTCACATTAGGGGTTTTCGAGGTCGCTGAATTCGATTTTAGAACTCAAATTTACCCCGACCCCAAATTGAGCCCCTATGAGGGGGTTCAATTTTGAAAATTTTAGAAAATCACAACATTGGTATCGAAATGTAGGTTTTCGAGGTCGCTGAATTCGATTTTCGAACTCAAATTTACCCCCGACCCCAAATTGAGCCCCTATGAGGGTGTTCAGTTTTGAAAATTTCAGAAAATCACAACATTGGTATCGAAATGTAGGTTTTCGAGGCCGCTGAATTCGATTTTCGGACTTAAATTTACCCTTGACCCCAAATTGGACCCCTATGAGGGGGTTCCATTTTGAAAATTTCAAAATTCACAACATTGATATCAAAATGTTAGTTTTCGAGGAGTAAAACTATGAAATTAAAATATTTTCAACGACAAAAAGAGTTAAATAAAAATGTAAAAAAATTTTAAAAAACCACGCTTTTATTTAAAGTTGGTCACTTTGTAAAATGTTATTCATAGGGAAAGAGTAATGCCTTAAAAAACAAAAAATAAAATTTACTTAAATACAAAAATGTGTCATGAAAATTTTTTTTTCAAAAATTTTAATGATGAAAATCGTGGTGGGGCGTTAATCGAAAAGGTATTCGTTTGCTCCTCGCACACCCCATCACGCTTTTCATCATTAAAATTTTTGAAAAAAAAATTTTCATGACACATTTTTGTATTTAAGTAAATTTTATTTTTTGTTTTTTAAGGCATTACTCTTTCCCTATGAATAACATTTTACAAAGTGACCAACTTTAAATAAAAGCGTGGTTTTTTTAAAAAATTTTACATTTTTTTTAAAATGAATTTGTTTTAAAAAAGCTCATTGCAGAAAATAACCTATTTAGGAAAAGAAATTGTGAGACAAATTTTTATGGCAAGTTTCTTGCATAAAACTCTTTTAAAAAATCCCCTCACTCTTCGACTATTTTTTTCAAAAAAAAAAAAAAAACGATTACTAGATATCTGTTTTATAAAAAAAAATGAATGAGATCATTTTTCGTATTAATTTCTCATTTTTCATTCAAAATTTTTATTTATTTTCAATAGCAATGTTTTTTTTGCAATTTCTCAAAATAAATTGTATAAGAAAATATTTTTGGAAAGAATTTCATCCAAAAATTCTTCACGGAATTTCTTGAGTAATTTTCTCGTAAAAAATTTTTTTCTTAGACAAAATACCTATCGGAAAAATCTGTTGTACAATTCTTGAATTTTTTGAATTTGTTCAAAATTTTATATACCTTTCTTCAGATTTTTATTTCCCTTTGAAATCTTCAACAAAATTTCGTAATAAATTTCTTTCAAATTTTTGATACCTAAACAAGTTTTTTTTTTTTTTTTCAATTAAACATCTCAGAAAAATCTGTTATCATGTTGATAAATTCTTGGATTTTTTCGGAAAAATTTTTATGAATCTTTTTTCAAATCTCACACCTCAAATATCTCAATTAAAAAGGTGCTTCGTAATATCTACACTTTTTAAAAAAATTTCCCCAATTTTTTTTTAGAAAATTGACGGGAATGGGAATTTTCTCAATAAAAAATCCTATCTGAAAAAATCTTATTGCACACTTATTAAAATTATATCGAAAAAAAATCGATAGAAAAATTTTAATCTCAATTTTTTAACAAAACCCCCCTTAAAATTTGTCAAAAATCTTGGAAAAAAAAATTTCGAGAAAACCTTCGATTTTTTTAAACATTTCTTCCAAAAATTGTATTGAAAATATTAGTCGAAAAAAATTCCATAAAAATTCTGTTTGAGAACTGAATCTATATTCATTGAAAATTCTTTTGGAGAAAAACTCATTCAGAAGAAAAAAATTCAACATGAAATTCTATCTAAACATCCTAAAAATCGTTCCAAAATAAAAAAATGCTCATTTTTCTGAGATTTTTTTTTTATAAAAAATGCCGTTTGATACTTGAGGAAAATTTTCAAAAACTCTCTCTTTACTTTTTAGGAGAAACAAAATGTTCATTTTCTCTTCACCAAAGTTGATTAAAAACTTGAAATTTCTTATTAAAAGTTATGAAACGTTGAGAGTAACTATTGAGACAAAATTTTGCTCCATATTTTGGGCATTAATAATTGTATGTATGAAAATAAAAATAAAATAATAAAAAAAGTGATAAGTCAGGCCAATTAAATTTTCAAAAATTGATTGATAATTTTCAAGTGCATAAATAAACTGTTGAAATTGGACCAATCTTCAAGGTTCGATTAATTTTTAGAACTTGAAAACTTTTTGTGAAATACAAAATTTGATAAATTTTTAAATTTTAATAAATTTTCGAACTTCTGTCATTTTTTTAGTTTTTCATATTTAGTCAATTTTAGTCATTTTTAAATTCAATTAATTTTTCGAGATTGGATCAATTTTTCAAATTTTGATAAATTTTTACATTTTTAAAATTCATTAATCCTTTTCAAAATCTAGAAATTTGTAAATTTTTGATAAAAATTCGAAATTCAGTCATTTTTGTATTTAATGAATTTTTAAGATTTGGTAAAAATTTGAAATTTGACCATTTTTCAATTTTTAATAAAATTTTGAAAATCTAACCCATTTTTATAATTAAATAAATTTTTGCAATTTGAAGATTTACAGAATTTTAAAAATTTATTAAATCTTTGAAATTTGAAAAAAAAAATTATTTTGAAAAAGTTCTATTGAAAGTTTTGCAAAAGTTTTGCTTTTTGGTTTCGAGATTTTATTGAACCCTCAAAAAATACACCTGGTCATTGGAGGGGGGGTTATTTTGAAGAAAAAAATCATTTTTATTTTACTCGTGGTTAAATTTTTAAGATTGTAGTTTTTCACGAATTTTTTTCCAGTTTATCAATCGATTAGATAATAAAAATGAGCATATTCAGAATTATCCATTCACCTACCTCGTACCTCTAAGACCTACACGGTGATTTTATAATTTTATCTAATTCTCGTGGGTGTTTTGTTGTTTTCAGTTCCAAGAACGTACGAGTATTCCAGAGGATCTCATCTATAATTTAACAATAAAATCGACTGTTTCTTTATACCTACCATACATTACCTTATGTTTTAACTTTTTTATATTCTGAATTTTTTATACGCGGACGGTTTTCCTATTTTAATTTTTTCCTTTTCTTTTTTTTTTGAATATGCTCCACACAGAAAAACTGGCAAACTCAACCAAATCGCTAAATCGTTTCATTTTAACCCTGCATCACAGTTTACATGCGTATTTCTCCGGACGACTACTGTTATTTTATACATTATGATTTTAATAAGTTACGATTATGATAATATGTTCTATGTTAATGTATGTCTATGTACGCTCTAGTGTTTTCCCCCCTTAATTCATAAGGTGTGTTTCGCATTGTGTGTATTATTTTATATTTTCTCTATTTTGTACGTCGCGCGCGAATTGAGTTTTATGTATTTTACTATAAGTTGTTCATGTTCATGTTCGTGTTTATGTTAATGTCTTATTTTTTTCCTTTCGAGTACTATGTACCCAAATAATAAGTTGAATTGTGCGACGACGTGTTTGATGAACTGAATTATTAAAATTTAAATGGGCCTAAATTGTTAAGCTACGCTACGCGAGTTCTAGCTGCTATTTTAATGACTAACTTTTCGAGCAATTTTCTTCTCTTTTTGGAGGAAATGGTTGAATAAAAAAACGCGAATCTGGGAGAATTTAACGTATACAGGGTGTATCATCGAGGTGTAATTTTTTACGTACATTCCATACGTGTTTTTTTTTCTTCGTTGAAACAAAGGAAAAGAGAAAAATAATTATCGCTTCGTAATGCTCTGCTGATTGCATTTATGTGTAGAATGTTGTGTTTCTTTTTCCCTTTTGTTTTTTAATTTCGTGTGTGTTTCATTCTCAATTATTATATGTATTATTTATACCGATCTGAACCAATAACGTTGCATTTATAAAACGGTCATCAATTCGAAGTAGACCTGTTGTAATTTTTGAGTTGTATTTTGACGATACGTACTTGTTGAAATGAGTCGAAGCGAAGTATAGACACGATTTTTTAGGAGAGATTGGATGTTAGGGTATTGTGTTGAATTTTTACGTGAAAAAAAAAAAAAAAAAAAAAAAAAAACGCAACCAAGGTCGACTCGAAAATAATTAAAAGAATAAAATAATTTAATACCTACGAATTTCTCAGTATCGGTTTTGAACGTACTACGTGTGAATTCCTGTTTTTGTTGAAAATTTCAATGTGTGTATTGTATCGTGTAATTTTAATATTCAAAACAAAAACATCATATTTTAATGTATTATTACTTGTATTTTTCATTAAAGGTTTCTTTTTTATAATCAGTTTTTTATTATTGAACTTTTGATGGAAATTCATAGGAATGTTGTGGTTTTTTCCCGAATATGGTACCTATTTATTTTTTATCAAACAATTGTACCTACGTATGAAATTGAATTCGGAATTAAGCATGCAAGAGACGATAAAATGGCTGATATGGTAACGAAATAATGTTAGGGAACTTACCAGTTTATTATTAGAGTACGAGTTAACACATTCATGAGTCATATAAACGACATGCTACAAAATGTGGTACCTATTGAAAATAGTTTTTCTTTCTCGTATGTAAACCCAACTACCTAAAATAAATGGTAGAATTTGCAAAATATATTGCTACAACATATATCACCTGGTTGGTACCTCAACATAGTAGAATACATTTTATTCAGTTGATAGAAAATTTTAAAAACGTAGAGATGAATTGGTCATCCAGATTTACATATAATCTGATTCTGGTAATCGTTTTTTGGAAGTTTGGCAGGCGAGGATCCAGTTCGAAGAGACTAGAATGGTACGAGATCTGGAAATTAGATCTGCAGGAACGTTAGTTCTGAAATTAAAATTAAAATGAATCAACGTTTATACGAGAAAAAAATCTAATTTGGTCGATATTTGGCATTGTTTTTTCTCAATTTTATGATACGAAGAAATCAGAATTTGTATAGGTAAGGCTGGTAACTTGATATCTAAGGTATAGCTCAATTTTTCTCGAAGAGATGCTTCGAAAAAATTGTCAGTGTTGGATGTGGGAATAATTTTTTTCTCCAAAAAAATTGAGAAATAATTTTTTCCTGAAAGAATTTAAAAAATATTTATACCTCAAATCAATTGAATTTCTTTTTCTCCAAAAAAGTCAAGAAATTTTCTTGCCTATTTCTTTTATTTTAATAAATTGAGAAATTTTTTCATTATTTTCAAAAAATTGTATTTTTTCATTTAGAAAAATTGAATTTTTTTATTTCAAGAAATTGAATTTTTTTTATTCCAAAAATTGGATTTTTTCATTTCGAAAAATTGAATTTTATTTTCAAAATTCAAAAAATTGTATTTTTTCTTCTCAAAAAATTGAATTTTTCCGTCGAAAGAATTGAAAATTTTTCAATACCTAGTCAAAAAAACTTGAAAATTTTTCATACATACCATTTTTATCTTGAAAAAATTGAAAAATTGAGATTTTTTCCACAAAAATTAAGGAATTGCTTTCTTTAAACAAATTGAGGAATTATTTTCTTCTTTAAAAATTAAACAAATCTTTTCACCCTAAACCTATTTGGAAATTTTTTACTCCAAAAAAATTTAGAACGAAAAAAATTAAAGAATTTTTTCACATCCAAAAAATTAAATTTTCCGTTCAAAACAAATCGAGCAATTATTTATATTTATAAGTTAAAACCCCTTTGAAATTTTTTTATTCCAAAAAATGGAGTTTTTCTACTCAAAAAAGAAATTGAAAACTTTTTCTCTTTGTAAAAGAATATGAAATTTTTTTAAACCATTTTTTATGCTAAAAAATTGAAAAAGTTTTTTATTTTAAAAAATGAAGAATTTTTCACTTTCAAAAAACTTGAAAGATACTTTCCTCAGAAAAAATGGAAATTTTCTTTTTGAAACAAAAAATCGATTTATTTACCTCTAAAAATGAGATTTTTTCTTTTAAAAAATCGATAATTTTTTTACGCTGACTCCCAAAAAATTCATGTTTTTATTTTTTACTTCAAGTGAACTAAAACTAAATAATTGAAAGTTTTAATTTTCTTGCCTATTTTTTTCATTTTAATAAATTGAGAAATTTTTTCATATTATTTAAGATTTTTTCCGTCGAAAGAATTGAAAATTTTTCAAAAGTCAAAAAAACTAGAAAATTTTTATACCACCCGTGTAGCAACGTCGATGCTAATTTCGATATAAATGTCGACACATCGAAATCGGTCACTTTTCGATCGTACATGTCGACACGATTGTGGATGGTTTGTCGATAATAAGCTCGACAAACCATCCACAATCGTGTCGACATGTACGATCGAAAAGTGACCGATTTCGATGTGTCGACATTTATATCGACATCCACATCGACATTTGCAATGATGCGATTTTGAAAAATATGCTAAGTTCAAATATTCAATATAAGTATATATTAAAATTACACCAAAAATAGTGTTCAAGCCAACATTTCAACATTTTTTGTCAAATATGCGGCATTGAGGCCACCTTAGTAGCTGGACAGCTGCGAGTTTCCAACTAACATAGAGATGATTCTTAGACCTTATGTACTAATTCACAACACACTTTATCTGCGAGTATCACAAGCACCCTCAAGACGTCGACAGTCAAGTCGATGCATTATTCGACCATCGACAATTAGATCGACATTAACTCGACTTAAAATTCGTCTGGTCAACACTGTCGACAGTTAAGTCGATGCATTATTCGACCCTCGACAATCACATCGACACTATCTCGACTTAAAATTCCTCTGGTCGACACTGTCGACAGTGAAGTCGATGCATTATTCGACTATCGACAATTATGTCGACAATAACTCGACAAGTCGTTGTATTATTCAAAACTTTAAAAAATAAGAAAATTTTGTGATTCTTTCAAAAATTATTTATTCCTGAGCTTAAAATGTTCCTATTAATTGTTTTTAGTTCTTTTTAGATATAAAATTTGTAAATTTAATTGGCAGAAATTGTCGACATAAATGTCGATGCGTTTATCGAGTATCGATTTTTACATCGACTTGTCTATGTAGAAAAACAACGTTTTCTAAATTATAGGAAAATACTGAGAAAAATTCAAAAATTTTGATTGAACAGTTATGTTTAACATAGAACATTACTTTAAATCTTAAATATTATTTTTAATTCATCGTTAACCGAGAAAAAAATGTGTCTGAATTTTGTCGACATAAATGTCGATGTCGACAATTGCTACACGGGCATGTTAATCGTGAAAAAGTTTGAAAAATTTAGATTTTTCCAAAAAAAAATTAAGTAATTGCTTTTTTCAAACAAATTGAGTAGATAATTATTATTTTTTCTGAAAAAAATTGAGAATCTTTTTTGTTAACTCAATAAAACTGAGATTTTTTTATTCCAAAATATTACACTTTTTGTTCCAAAATTTTTTTTAGGTAGTGTATGTTTAATTTTTACATTTTGGAAGTTTTCTAGAATGTAGCTCATTTTACTTTTGAAATTTTAGGTGTACCCAGCGCACGCGAGCTACTGCTAAATTGTCGAACAAGTCTGTAGGAACCCCCCCCCCCCTTTTACATTTACAAATGTCTTCAAATAATATAGTTCTAAAGGTCTAAACAAAATGAAAAAATCGTTTTTGAAAATTTTGCTATTCGGAAAAAATTAGTTTTGATTTTTTTTTTTTTTAATAACAGAATTTGGGATAAATTTTGCTTTAGAGCATTAAAATGGAGAAAGCATTTTTTGTTAATTGACGAGTGACTGACGACCTATATAGATACGTAATATTTTGTTATTAGTGTTATTACTTATTACCCATTTTTTATGTTGAATAAACAAAAATCGTAACCTTGAATTAATAAAAATTCTCTAGTTTCATAATATTTTGGTAATTGGTATTTTCAATCGACTTGTTTTATAAAAACGAAAGGAGATATTTTATTGTAGTTTTCTAATCTCTTAAACTTAAAAATAACCAGACTTCTTCGTACGAATCCGTCTCATCAATTTTTTTCTAGGAAAATTCCCCCTACGCACCGCCACACGTGCTTTAGAAAAATGAGTACAAGCAGATACGTACTTGGAACTGTACACAACATGTGTGGTATTCTCATCAACCGAGTCTTGCTGTAAACCTCCGTAAAATTTGAATACTTCATTGGCAATCGAATGTCGCAGATTTTCGCCATACATTGACACCTGTAGAACATCGACCTCGAGATTAGTAGGTTAGGTGTATTGTTGGGAAGTTATATAAAATGCAACAAGAACGCTGAACGCGTAAGAGTTCATTAATTGGTAGGACGATGAAAGTATCTAATTGTTAACGATCTATTTAAAAAAAGAAAATAAGAAATTTTGGCACGATATAAAGGAACTCTTCGGAATCACGTGTAAAATTGCTCTGGTGCCAAAATTAATTTACTGGCCGATCGCCATCGTTTACCTTTATGCGAACATATTACTGTAAGAGTAAATGTGCTGGAAACTATTCGGGAAAGGTTAATAAATTGTGATCTCGACAAATTGATGACTCCGACGTCAGTCATCAAATAGTAAAGATAAGGATACAATCTAAACAAAATAAAATAGCAGCAAGGTGAAAAATCATCTTGAAATTAAATTACCTCTTCGGACGAATCGTAGAAATACGCAAAACATCCGCGAAATATTGCGAATGGATTTCCATCTTTGAATACTTGTTTATCCAAAGCGAGCATCTCTGGTGGAGTCAGTCTTTCACAGTCTTTTGCAACGATCTCCATTAATTCTTTTAAATTATCCATGGATATTCTAGTATCGTAACTGTCGCCATATTCGTCGTATTGATCTAATAATTTCTGTTCTGTTTCTGCAGTCTTTGCGAGGAAATGACGAGGACACCAAGGGATGAGTTTTTTCTTTTCGATACATTCCATAATCCAGTCAGTTTTCAAGACGTTGTATTTCTTCAGTTCGATCACATTCTTAACTCTGATGTTATTTCTATCGGATGATATTACGCAATGGGTCGAAGCGCCTAGAAATTGAACATTATTATTTCAAAGTTTTAGAGAAACCATCGCTGATTGAGTAGAGATGAATATCTGACACAGTAAGTACCTGGATGTTGAACAATGAGGCCTCCATTTTCGACGATTTTAGATTCTAGTTCAGACTTAGAAAGTAACTGATGACCGGTTAAAACGCACATTTCTAGATTATTAAATATGCTCGAAGTTTGCTCCAAATTTCTACTTTTCTTCGACTGAAATTGTTCATCCACTGTTAATGTTTTTTTAGTACGTTTGAGTTGTTTCTTCGAATCAACCGATGCTAGTTTTGTTGCATAACTCGAGGTAAGTTTACCACAATTGCTCTGAAATAAATCATGCATTATATCGATGAAAAGGGGAACTTTGATCGATCGGCTATTTTTACGGAGAGCCCTTGCTGATTCATTTGCTCACCTTGAATTTTTTACCAAGTCCAGTGCTACATAAATATTTTATATTCAAAATTGGAAGGAAGGAAGGAAGGGGGGAGGGAGGGGTCCAATCGAAATTTTTGTAATAACTAAAATTATTTCTAGTACCTACTTCAAGATTTCTAGTACTTCAAGCTACAACTTTTGTTTGAAAATTTTTTCAATCGGGCCCCTCACCTCCCCTGTTTTTAATAATGTATTTGAATGAGTTGGATTATCAAAAATTAGAGGGGAGGGAGGGGTCCAATCGCAATTTTTGTCATGACCAAAATTTTTCTTAAAATTTTGAGCTACAACTTTGTTGCACAAATTTTTCAATTGGACCCTTTCCCCTTCCCCCTTCAATTTTTAATTAGTACTTTGGGAGTGTTATGCAAAATAAGTGGAGGGAGAGGGGCTCAACTGAAAAAGTTTTCAAACAAAAGTTGTTGCTTGAAGTTCCACTAATACTTTTGGTTATGACAAAAATTGCGATTGGACCCCTCCCTCCCCTCCAATTTTGGATAATCCAACTCATTCAAATACATTATTAAAAACAGGCGGGAGGTAAGGGGCCCGATTGAAAAAATTTTCAAACAAAAGTTGTAGCTTGAAATACTAGAAATAATTTTGGTTATAACAAAAATTTAAATCGGACCCCTCCTTCCCCACCAATTTTGAGTAATATAACTTATTCATACTTATTCAAAATACATTATTAAAAACTGTGGGAAGGTAAAGGGCCCAATTGAAAAAATTTTCAAACAAAAGTTGTAGCTTTCCCTTCCTTCGTTCCAATTTTGAATATAAAGTATTTATGTAGCACTGGACTTGATAAAAAATTCAAGGTGAGCAATATGAATCAGCAAGGGCTCTCCGTAAAAATAGCCGATCGTGAACTTTGAATGGAATAATTCTACGAAAAAAATTACGTACTTCTCGAAGACGTGTAAATTCTTCCAACGTTAAACAATCGTACCACGATTTGTCGTGGCGAACCTGTTGAACTCGAGGAAATCGTAAAGTGTAACCGACTTTGAAAGCATCACTAGGAACAACTTCGGTAGCTTTGATCTTCGATGAAAGAATCAATTAAATACAGAATAACAAATAAAGTTCGTAAAAAAGCGAAGAAAAGTAGTTATACTTGTAAAATAAACGATGATTTAGGAGCAATCCAAACATCAGGTTTTTCTTTCGTCCATTCTAAACCAGGAGGCATCTTATTACCGGAAACTCGTTTCCAATTACCTTGTAGCTTTCTGTCAACTTCAGCCAGATCATCGTCCGTATATCCAGAACCGACTCTTCCAACAGAGTAAAAAGCACGAGGTTCTCCGGCTAAAAAAAATATTTAAAAGTTGTGATTAAATGTACCTAGTCGATCAATATGAGGGTTGTGTCAAAAGGTACCTTCGTTTTTGTTTGAATCGGCAACTGCTACAAGAAACTGACTGACTAATCCTCGTCGACGACCTTCGCCATAATATCCTCCGATGACGAGAAGATCTAATTCTACCATCAACCCATCGGTATACTAATTTAAAATAAAGTAAAAAATAATACATTTTTATTGACGACGATTATAGACAAGTAATCGATTCGTATGCCTACTTCTGGTTTAATTTTATACCATCCGGCTTTTCTAGAATTAGGTTTGTATATAGAATCAGGATTTTTAACGACGATCCCTTCTTCGCAATCGGTGATCGCCTGATTCAAACAATTCATAATTTCATCCCTGTAAATGTAAACAACAATTACGTCATTACGTAATTTTGGAAGCCATTTTGTTTTTGATTTCAATTGTTACGTTTGTTTACATACCCGGAAGTTACTCTAGTGCGATTACTGATCATAAAAATGCCTTCTTCCGGTTTAATATGTTTTTCTAATATTTTAACTCGTTCGATGTACGGTTTATTAGTGAGAACAGTTCCATTCAAGAGTAGAATGTCGAAAACTACGAAACACGGTTGGTTAGCGTCGGCGTCTTTGATGTGTTTTACATCGATATTCATTCCTGTCGAACAGAAATCCAGTGGTAAGTGTTTGAATGGTTGAAATCATGGTAAAATATATGAAAATTAATATTAGTACGTACCTTTGGTGGTAAAACATTTACGACCTTTGTGCCAGCACATCATTTCACCATCTAAAATGATGCTTTGAACATCTCTCAGATTTCTAGAGATTTTAGGCGTTAAAATACCATTTGATGAGTTCGAACCGTACGTATCTGTATAATCGTAACCTTTCCTGTGATAAAATAACACTTAATTAATCCATCTGTTTGAATATTTCAACTATCGAACTTCATTATTATCTACTGATTCGGGCAAGTACAACAATGAGTAGATACCTAGAGAAAAACTTATACTCTCCATTACTACAATGCATTTGAAATCGTTCACCGTCGAATTTCGTTTCAACGTAGTAATGATCCGAAGAATTGATTTGTTTGTCGACATCTTGAACATCACATCTTTCCGACAACATCGGTTTAAATGGCTGAAACAGTTCGACTTCGATTTCGTGTAACCGAACGCTAGGATCTTTCAGCATCGAGCAAACCTATGAAAAAAGTGGTCACAAAATAGAAATTATGCTTTCGTTGATAAGTAATTATAATAACTTTCGTGCTGACCTTATGTAAATCATTCGAGACATCAAATAGATCAATAGCATCGGGATGAAACAAGGATAAAATTTTATTCTGCGATAAACCCAAAGAGATATTTTTTAGTATCATTCTAATTAACCATTTCTGTTCCTCCGGTGACATATTTAATAACATCGCGTGTAATTCGTCGTCAACACCTCCTGCAGAAAGTACGCAGAAAACATAGGCACATGTAAATGGCGTAACATTATACAGCTTAATTGAATTGCATCGTAATATCGTATTGAATTTCGTACTTGGATCGTGAGAAGCGTGCTTGGTTGCTATAGTGTTCAAATGATTGTTTACGTTGAAGATATTCAACGTCTGAGTATTTTCAAATCGAGATCGAAGTACCCAATATGCTACTTCGGCGAAATCACCGGTTCCTTTACCAGTTTTCGGTGCTCTGGAAATATTTTCAAAAGATGATAAGAGGTTGTTGATTCATCGTAGATTCGTTACACATCATCTTGCTTACCGGTAATTTAATAATTTTTGAGCATCTTTTCCATCCTTTGGTAAACCTAGAATTCTGATGTACATCTTGGCCAACGTATACTCTTTAATTCCATAAGGTCCTCTTTCTCGTTCCAACTCTGGTAGAATTAATCGTAGAATCGGGAAGAATGTATCGTTCTGTAAATTTCAAAGTTATTTATTTCATTAGAAATTTTTATGATTTCATGATGCGCAACAAATTTTGACGAGATGCTAATTTGTGTAGTTAGGATTTTAGCAAGTATCGAATTCTTCATTACAACCAAAATTATTTCTAGGATCTTAAATCTACAATTTTTGTTTGAAAATTTTTTCAGTTGAATCCTCCCTTCCCCTATTTTTTAAAGAAGTGTAATGTTATGCAAAATTAGTGGATAAGGAATAATAAGGATTAATCGAAATTTCTATAATAAGCAAAATTATTCTTAGGTTCTCAATTAACAACATTTGTTTAAAAAAATGTTCAGTTGAACCCCTCTCCCCTCCAATTTTGAATAATAAGTAACTTTGTGTGTAGTATTAGACAAAATTGGAGAGGAGAGAGGGATCCTATCTAAAAACTGAATTTATAACAAACTTTTGTTTTAACTAATTTTTTTTTTACAAAAACGTCTCAATTTTCCATTTTTGAAGTTTCATACCACGTTGGAGGTTGGAAAATTTTTACTGCACTTGCAATAACCCCTTAGTGTACACAAATTAGCCTCTAGTTGAATTTTCTTTCGTAAAATCACGATCGGCTATTTTTACGGAGAGCCTTTGCTGTTTCATTTGCTCACTTTGAATTTTTTACTGAGTCCAGTGCTACATAAATAATTTATATTCAAAATTGGAAGGAAGGAAGGGAGGGAGGGGTCCAATCGACATTTTTGTAATAACTAAAAATATTTGTAAAACTTCAAGCTACAACTTTTGTTTGAAATTTTTTTTATTGGGCCCCTTACCTCCCTTCAGTTTTTAATAATGTATTTTGAATAAGTGTGAATAAGTTATATTACTCAAAATTGGTGAGGATGGAGGGGTCCGATTGAAATTTTTGTTATAACCAAAATTATTCCTAGTACTTCAAGCTACAACTTTTGTTTGAAAATTTTTTCAATTGGGCACCTTACCTCCCCCCTGTTTTTAATAATGTATTTGAATGAGTTAAATTATCCAAAATTGGAGGGGAGGGAGGGGTCCAATCACAATTTTTGTCATAACCAAAAGTATTAGTGAAACTTCAAGCAACAACTTTTGTTTGAAAACTTTTTCATTTGAGCCCCTCTCTCTCCACTTACTTTGCATAACACTCCCAAAATACTAATTAAAAATTGAAGGGGGAGAGGAAAGGGTCCAATTGAAAAATTTGTGCAACAAAGTTGTAGCTCAAAATTTTAGGAAAAATTTTGGCCATGACAAAAATTTTGATTGAACCCCTTCCTCTCCTCCAATTTTGGATAACTAACTCTTTCAAATACATTATTAAAAACAGGGGGGAGGTAAGGGGCCCGATTGAAAAAAATTTCAAACAAAAGTTGTAGCTTGAAGTACTAGGAATAATTTTGGTTATCACAAAAATTTCAATCGGACCCCTCCTTCCCCGCCAATTTTGAGTAATATAACTTATTCATTCTTATTCAAAATACATTATTAAAAACTATGGGGAGGTAAAGGGCCCAATTGAAAAAATTTTCAAACAAAAGTTGTAGCTTGAAGTTTTACAAATACTTTTAGTTATTACAATAATTTCGACTGGACCCTTCCCTTCCTTTCAACTTTGGATATGAAGTATTTATGTAGCACTGGACTTGGTAAAAAATTCAAGGTGAGCAAATGAAACAGGAAGTGCTTTCCGTAATAATAGCCGATCGTCGAAAAATCTGAATCATCTTACTTGATAACTTTTACTCTGCTCTCGGAAAGAAGCGATGAATTGTTTCATGATTTCTGCTTTCTGATCTTTGTTCTTCGCTTTCTCGATTTTTTCCAATACATTGCAAACAACCGAGAACTTGGTTTTTTCGCTGAATTTCAAATCACCCATTTTTATTCAATCCTGTTAATAAAAAATACCACCGATTTAAATTTATGCATTTTTAAAATGATTTTTTCAACTGTTTTTTTTTTTTTTTTTTTTTCTAAAAATAATTTATTGATTTTGTGTTTTTGTTAATTTTTTTTTACATCAAATTCGTTCGCTCATTCGCTGTTGTTCTTATCATCAAAATTAAGAACTGAATTTTTCATTTTTATAGTTCTTCTTCGACCAATACCAAAAAATAAATCAGGTGAAACGAGAAATAGAAAACAATTTATTTTTTAGAAAAATGAAAAATTACACAATGGCATACTTTTGTAAATACATATTAGCAACTCGAGGCTGCCCAGAGTTCAAATAAATTATATGTAAATTATACGCAATTTCGGCCTGTAAATTGTACATTTCGTCAATATGTGGTTTACATTCTAAGGCTTTTTTATAATAATGAATAGCTTGAGGAAGTAAATCAAGCTGATGAAACGTTCTACCAAAATTATAATAAATTTCTTGACTCATTTCTTCGCCTCTTAAATTCTTATACTTATACAGAAAAGCTAAAGCTTGAGATGCGAACGAATGCTTATTGGAAGCCCATTTTTGGCACGACATATGTAACACAGCTACAGCCAACAGTAACGCCACCAAAGGGGTTTGTTTTTCTTGGAACAAAATACTGTAATCGTTGAGTGCGTATTTATAGGTTCCAGCGGACAAACAGTTGTTGGCGTATAATAAAAGTAAATTGTTGTTTTCGGAGTCTCTCATCAGGTATCGAATCATGAATTTGTGCAATCTGCTGTAACTGGAGCGATACGTGAGTAGGTTGAAGAAATTCCAAAATGTCTGCGTGTCTATATTGACTTGTATTTTGAAATACCTCACCATATCGTAGGAGATTTCGTAATCGTTATTGTGGTACGCTGCTATGGCTACGGCGAACCTTAGTTTATCTCGAATCGAAGAGAATTTATAAGAGAGGGATAAATCTAGCGTCAGTTGCTGCAAAAGGTCGTAATCTTTGCGTTGTAAATAAATATCGAACATTTTTACAAATATATCCCATTCTTGGTCGACTGTAACCGAAGTGTCTATGGTGATCGGTACGTAGGGGGAGATCACTTCTTTGAACGATTTAGTTGAACGTAAAGCGTCCAAAAGCAGACTGTAGTCTTCGGTTGTTTTGATTTCTTTGCAATGTAAACGAAATAATTGAAGTCCGGTTTCGATAAAGTTGTCGTAATCCTTGATCAAATAATACATATTGCATCGTTCGTAAATTAAAACACTCATGTCGTCGTTTTTAGTCAACTCGATGGCTTCTTGGTATAAACGAGCTGATTTCAGTTCTTCGCAGAATTTCAACTTGAGATCTTTGTCGTCAGGATGGCATTTCAGGGCTCTGCGGAAAGCATCGTGACATTCTTTTATTTTATTGGTTTGTTTATAGCAATGAGTCAATTTAAACCATAACGTAACCGAGTTGAAACTTTCGGTATTTGTGAGAGGTTCTAACAACGCGATGGCGTCTTCGAATTGGTTTTTGTCGATTAATTCCATAGCGACGTCGAAGAATAAATCGCCCATAACGTCTGGATTTTCTTTAAGCAGGATATCAATCTGTACTTTGGCATTATTAAACGAGTCGAAATGGATCAAAGTTACTATGAGTTTGGCACGAATATCGATGGGTATTTCTTCGGGTACGATGCAATCTACGATGGTGAAAGGATCCTGGGTGGTTTGAAATTCGACGTTGCAGAAGTTAGTCATTACGTCGAGACATTCGTGGAAATTCAGAGTGGTTATTAAAATATCCAGGTAGAGGTTGACTTCGGCGTCTTGAATGAGGTCTGGACGTTTTTCAAAAGCGTATTTCAAAGTTTTGCACGATTTCTCGTATTTTTTCTCGTTGTAATATAGTCGAGCTACTTTTATACATAAATCCAGCAACTTATTGCCTTCTCTTTGCGGATCTAGTTTGTAAAGAATTCGAAGAAATCCGTAGACTTCGACCGAGGCGATTTTACCTTCTCGCATCAGAGCAGCTCGTTGTTCGTATAATTCCAAGTTTAATTCGTCGTAATGTATGGCTCTGGTTAGACAAACGACGGCTTGCTTCAGATGATTATTCTTTCGTAACATTTGGGCCAATTCTAACCACTCTTCTTTGCTAGCCGGACCTAGGTGGGCGGCTATTAACCGCATTTGAAGGGCTTTTTCCGATTCGCCCATTTCTTCGTAAATAGAAGCCAGAGTTTTGAACGGTTCGGAAGCCTGGGGTTCTTCTTTGATTATTTCCAAACACATCTTGACAGCAGTCTCGGTATCTCCTTGAGCGTAGCATACGTTAGCCTGGCCCATAACTCCTCGTAATGTAGCCGATAGTTTAGATCGACCGGAACGTCTCCCACCTTTGGATTTTTTCGCTTTTGATTCGTCCTCCGAGCTGTCATCCGATGAACTTAGGACCTCAGCTTCGTCCAGAATGTCGCCCAGAACGGATTTCGTATCCAAATCTTGCGTTTCATTTTGCTCGGTATCGGCATCGGCGATTTTATTCATTTTTTCGAGGTAATCGGTGAAGGAAATCTCACCGTTGAGGAATTTACAAACGGCTTCGGATTGTTGCATACTTTCATCGATATCCATGACTGTGTCGGTGGCGTCTTCTGGGATCAATTCGGCCGGCTCCGAGGAAGTGGATGGGGCTGATATGGTGTCCATTTTTCAGCTCAGTCGTACCTGAAAATGATAACGTGTACAGAAGTCGTGCCAAGAACCCAAGATGGGTGATCAGGGTAGTTGTGGTGCGTGAATGTTGTATGGATTAGCTTCGATGGTATGGTGATGAGTAACTTGAAACACTTGATTTAAAATATATTGTTAACCGAAAACAGATACTTTTCAGAAGTAACCGAACGCATTTTCATGATTAAAATAGGGAGATAGAGTCAATTTTATGGGTGGCGAACGAATTTCGACGATTTCAATTTGTATTGTGGTGATAAGAGAAGCGATGTAAGAAAGGTGGTTGTACTTACGATTAGTCTAGTTTTCCAGGATCATTTAATCGTATAGATAGTACTATGTTGTAAGAACAGTCTGTAGATTACTTTTTAAAATTTATTTTCAATTTATTTCGTGAATTACATGAATAACCGGCAAAATTTGTGCATTTTAGCAAAATTTGGGAAAAAAATTTGTTTTGAGATTCCAACGCATGAATGTAAACATGAGCCTGGTGATTTTACGACACGTTGTCGTAGTGTTAATTTTGTTCGCCAGGTTCGCTATAAACTCTTCTCTCTTTTTTTTTTTTTTTTTAAATTTTAATATTCGACTGTTAAGTGTTATTCCATTTCAAATTTTCAACTCAACCAGTTACTTTTATTTTCTTATTTTATGACTGTTGTTCTTTCTTCTAATTTTTTTTCCTCGTTTAAGGCGACGTATAGTGTACGTTTTCTTTTCTTACACTTGAACAAAATTTCAAATTTCTCTCACTTACAAGTTAGAGCGAAAAAAATTGTGTTTTTTCTTGACAACATCGAAAACTTTAGATTGAAATTCCAAATTTAAAAATTAAATTCGAGTTGTTTTCGCAAAATATTATATGTTTAAACATGACCAACTTTTCCTGTATTATGAAAGGGGTTTCCCGGGCTTCCGATTTATGAGGTGTTTTTAAACTTTACTTTTTTAGTTCAAAATATTAATTACTCCAAAATATGCTTCACAATCGTTTGAGTACTTGAGTAGTAGGTAATGTAATTTTTCATTTTATTTTTCAAATTTTCAACAATCAACATTGAATCTTGGCCCTGCCTGAAATAAACTAAAGTTTTGGAGTGAATTTTGCTGTTCAAAACATCGATATAGGATCGAAATTGAATAAACTGCTGAGGTGAGGGGCTGGCAGTTTCACCATACTTTTTAAATTTCAATCAATATTGGAAGAAAATTGAGAAAATTCACCAATTTACAATTTTACATAAGAAGTGTAATGAAATTGAAATTTAAATTATTATCATATCACTAGTGTCCAATACTCTCTTTATTATGCAAAAAAATATATATTATACCTATATTTAACATTGAAAAAATTTATGATTAAAACTAAAAAAGAGTATCATAATTTAGTTTTGTTTAAAACGATTCGAATATCTACATTTTATAATCGTCGTCTCTGCAACAAAATATCTAGAGGGCCCAACATACCGCGGCTCCTGCGAAACTCTAATGGGAATCTCATCTCAGGCGAAATACCATACGAAAAATCTTTAAGGGCGTAGATAAGTCCAACTTTTACCACCATCTTGGCAAAACGTTCTGCTATGCAAATTCTGGGCCCGTCACCAAATGGTAAATAAGTATAATTGGGTCTTTTGGATTTTTCTTCTTCGGTAAAACGTTCTGGACGAAATTCTTCCGGGTTGTCGAAATATTGTTCGTCCATGTGTATTCCATAGATTGGTATCACGATCGATGTACGAGCTGGTATGATTACCTCGGTATTGGGTACTTTGTAATTTTCGCCGCATTCTCGAAAAAGCATAGCGGTGGGGGGCCATTTTCGCAAAGTTTCTTGAAATATAATAATATATAAGTATTTAGATTAAAACTCCAAGGTATGATGGCTGATCAAGTGATCGTGAAAAAATATATACCTACCATCGATTACCATATCAGTGTAGGTCATTTTTTTGAGCAATTCATAAGTCATTTGTCCATTGTGAGATGAGAGTACTTCGAGGATTTCTTGACGAGTTTTATCTTGTATCATTTCATTTAAGGATAATTCCAAAAATATATTACTCAGAGTTATTGACGCCGTTTCGTATCCCACCGTGAAGAATACAAATGTAAGGGCTGCCATTTGTTCGTTAGTCATATCTGAAATTAGCAAGTAAATCTAAGTAGGTACCTAACGTATTTTTTGGTGGAATTTTTTGAAATTTAAAGCATTCAATCTTACCTACGTCGCTTTTCATGCACTTGTTATTAATTTGCTCGAGGAATTTTTGCAAATCTTTAATATCTCCGGGATCGTGAAATTTTTTCGAAATTGAATTGTTTTTCAGAGCAATCAACAAGTCCAGGAAATCGTTTCTCGTCACGTTATTTTGTTCCCGATACTTGATCGTATTGTTGACCGTGTCCATAAAGTACTTTTCTACGTTTTCGTCAACCAATGTTAGTTTAAATAATTTTATCAATTTTTTCGGCATATTTGGCCACAAAGCTCGTATAATCTTCGCGTATCTGGAAGAATGAAAAAAATTTAACTTGAAATTTTCATAACTGTTTGAAAATTTAGCCAAATTTTATCAATTTTAATCTAGGTAATCTTGAAATTTCATTAAAAATTACAAAATGTTTAAAATTATTGTAAAAATGTAGGTAGCTAGGTATCCTATTTAGATTTTTTAAAAATGCTCTGAAAATTTGAAAAATGATAAAATTTGAAAAATTTAACAAGATTGATATTTTATACATAGGTATTTGAAAATTAATCTGAATTCTAAAAATTGGTTCAACTTAAAAAAAAATTACAACTTGAAAATTACAAAATTAAACATTTTTGCTCAATTTTATGTTTTGATTAACAAATTTAAATTGTTACCAAATTATAAATATTTGTCTAATTTCAAAAAATTATCAAAAGTTAAAAAGCACAAAGTTTTTTTAAAAAATAGAAAATTTTATCGAACATAAAATTTGAACTTTTAAGTAGGTAACCTACGTCCAAAAATTAAAAATTTGCCTCTAAAACGTAAAGAATTGATCTTTTTTTAAATTTTAAGAAATTTAACTCAATTTTAAGAAATGATCTATATCCAAACATTAATAAAATCCAAGTGTTATCAATTTTTGATTTTTTAATAAATTTTAAAAATTTGCCAAATTTTGAAAATAAAAAATTATAATTAATCTTGAAGAATTGACCTCATAAATTTTTTAGTGAATTTTAATTTAACCTAATTTCAATGATTGATGGTTTGAAAAATTTATGAAATTGTGAAAATTACTTACAAAATTTTGAAAGTTTACTAAAATGTGAAATTTAAAAAAAATTGACCTAAAAAATTTAGCTCACTTTTAAAAAACGACTGATTTCAAAAAAATTTCAATAATATACCTAGGTATTAATTTTTTTTTTTTTTTTTTTTTTTTTGAAATATTGAACTATGAATTAATTTTTAATTTCTACTAAATTTTTTGAAGAAAATTATCAGGTTAGGTAATAATTAATTAATTAAAATGTCAAATATATTTTTTACTCCCAAAAATAGGTAGGCATATGAAAAAAGTTTTACTTTTTTTTTGTTCTAAAAGAAAAGTAAAAATAAAGAAATTGTTCACTGTAAGAAATTTAGGAATTTTTTTATTTTAAAAACTTGAGAGATTTTCCTCCAAAAGGATTGAAAGCTTATTTAACAATATTTATTTTTCGCTATCAAAAATTGAGATTGGGTTTTTAATTTCTCTAAGAATTATTAAACATTATTTTTTTCAAAATAATTTTAAAAAGTTATATTTCCAAAAATTTGGAATTGTTTTTATTCCAAAAAATTTCCCTTTTTTGTTCCTAAAAAAGTAAGGAATTTTTATCCAAAAAATCAGTGATTTCTTTCTCCAACAATTTGAAAAAAATTTTTACTTCAACAAAATTATCCAGTTCTTTAATTATGTAGGTATGTACTGGAAACATTGAGCATTTTTTTCATTCCAAAAATTTAAGAAACATATTTTTTACTGCAAAAAATTTCAAGATAGGGTTTCTACCACTACCAGAAAAATAGAGAAATTTTCCTCGGAAAAAAATAAAGATTTTTTTTCTCCACTTTAAAAAATATTTTCACTCTCAAAAATTTGAGATATTGTTTCTCTAAAAAAAATAAGGTTTTCATCTCCCTAAAAAATGGATTTTTCAATTCGAGAATTTTTTCTCAAATTCTTTACTTTAATAAAAATGTTATTGTTTTTATTCTCATAAAATTAAGGTTTTTTTTCCATTCCAAGAAGAAGAGATTTTTTTTAATTCAAAAAATTGAGAGATTTTTCTCTGAAGAAATTAAAATAATATTATGATTTACTACCACTTTTTTAATATCTATTTCTCTTCCTCATCAATCCATCTCTGAATATCGGTATCATGTAAATTATACCAGGTACATACTCTACTCGTACAAAGTTCTAAGCTTCTATTAGACCTACCTAAAACTGAATGCTTTTTTGCCCATAATTCTGAATTCTGAGTCCGGATCATTCAAAGAATTCGTTTCCAAACCAAAAGCGCAGCTTCCTATAGTGTCCGTTGTGTATCTGGAGAACAGATCTTTGACATCAAACGTCTCATTGTCCGGTATTTGGTCGATAATTTGAGATAACTTTTCGCCGCAATATTTCACGAGTGGAAACATCATTTTCATTTTACCGGTTGTGAAAGTGCTCGTCAGTTTTATTCTGAGATTTTTCCATTCGTCGCCTTTGAATTTGAAAAATCATATTTAAAACGGTTATAAATTTCAGTAGTTGAAATTGTAATTACCTACAATTTACTTACCCCTCATCATAAACAAATGCTGTTTAAGAGGATCGATCTCCTTCACTGTATTGAAACCTCGATCCGTGAAAAATGCGAAATCTTTGATGATAATATGTTTAATTAGATTAGGATCTCGTACAAGGATCGTTGGCTTTTTAAAAGTAAATACTCCTCCGAAGCGATGCGGTGCCAATTTTCTGTACAAATCTTGGTAAATTTCTGCGAACGTTGTACGCATCAAAATGACATCTTTCATGTTACCGAATAAGGGATGCGGTTCGATGTACGGTATGTTTCGATCGAGGAAAAATCTGTGAGCTTTTTTAAACGACCAGCGTAAATACAATAATAGAGATACGACGAGTAGTATAATTATTACAGAAGTTGAAAAATCCATTTTACGAAATTACAAACGAACAACTCAACAAGTACATATAGGTATATGCGCGACTGTTCTCGAAAACTTTTATGCTATACACTATGTTAGTTTGCATCGAGGAATGCAGCAAAACTGTATCAACAACGGAAGTAGTCACGATAGTAATTAATGTTTAAATACTTATTATAGTTCTTGAAAATCTAGATTGATACACTGTTTATCAATTGAAGAATTGCATATTTCGCAAAGAGATCAAAACATAAACAACACGTATCGTTAATTCGCATTAAGAAGCGAACAGCTGAGACTAGCTAAACTTTGAATCTGATAAAGCATACTCCTTAGAAAAACTCATTACTCAGCGCCTTTTAATTTAAAAAACAAGTTTCTAAAATTAGAATAGATCTTTCGTGTTGTTTTGGTATCCAACTCACTTTTCGCCTAGGGCCACCACCCTTTTAAAAGTCGGGACAGTCCCTATGAAAAACGGGTGTAACTTTTTGAGAGTAACAAAAAAATGTTTTGAGATAAATTGCATATTTTTAAAAATGAAGGCACCAAAAAGCCTCAAGCTTCGCAAATACCAATTTCCGAAGCTTTGTAGCTCCTTCATTTTCAAACTTAGGCTAAAAAAATAATTCAGTGCTAGGTACCCATAGGCTCGATCAAAATTTTTTTTCTGCAAATTTTATTTTTCCTTGTCCCTTCAATTTTTTAGATAGGAACCATAAGCATTTATATAATATTTTTTGTTTCACATTGGTTGCCTATTCACCCTGTAGATTTTCCTACATCTTTTTTTTTTTGAGAAAAAATTTCCCAAACAGCCTCGCTATGGAAACCTTGAATAACTGCGGTTCAAATGGAGATATCGATACGAATCAAAAATAAGCATGTGAGGTAGACTTTTATGAACAAACTGCAAAAATTTCATATTCCTGGCACCTAACGTTTTCGAGGTACACGACTACACGTAGAAGTTAAAAAATGATAAAATTACTAGGTAGTATTTAAAAAAAAAATCAAAAAAAAAATTGGTCGTATGTAAAGGAAGGTAAAAAATATTCCGACCCCTCGGGGATCATTTATGGGCTGTATACTTCAATCATAGTCGATAATATCTCGTAAACCTCACCCCTGAGTGGAGTAATGAATACTATTAGATCTGATCTCATAAATGTTCAAATAGCCCAGCGATTCTCAAATAGATCCATTTTACGGTACCACAATACAGGGATCACAAAATGAGATGAACCATGAAAAAAAACAAAAACCCTATTTTTTGTAAATACTTAATTCGAAAAGTTTTAAAAATGAAACAAAAAATGGTAGAATAAAAAATGTTCTTCATAAAGTTCCCTACAAGATAATGCCATGCACGACCTATAGGACTTCGCCGTTGTGAGTATTGTCTACTTTGCGCCGGGCCGTTTGCTTTTTCTTATCACATTTTTTTTATAACTTCAGAAAGAAGTATCCAAAGTTCGTAACTGAGAAACTTCAGCATAAAGCGGATAAAATTAGCTGTCAAATGATGTGATTTACTTTTTTTTGCGTACGATTTTCTGACCAGGTAGTAAAATTATTCAGACAAATATCTTCATAGAACCTATATTTTTGTATTTTTCCACTTTATAAGTTTTTTAGTAAATACTAAAAAAAAAAAAAAATTGAAAACCTCAAAAACAATTAGGTCTGCATCAGAATATAAAATTCAAAAATTGAAAAATACTTATTTATTTCAATGAAATTAATTTTTGTAGGTATATTAAAAGTTTGAACATGACTAATTTTTCCCAAACTGAAAAATGTTGTTTATGAAGTGTCTTTGAAGTTTTTGAGCTCAAAATTATTCCTTCGAAATTATTTAAAATTTAAAACCATTCGACGAGTTATGTTTCATTTCATTTTTCAACACTAAATCTTGACTCTACCTTATGGATTTTTTTTTGTTCAAAACAAATTTCACTCACTGAAAGAGCATATGTCACCCAAACCTCAGAACCAAACTTTGAGCTGCTGAAGTTGATTTTTCGATTTTTGGCGAATTTTTGAAAATGACGAAAATATCCCATTGGTATATTAGTAAATCAATTTTTTTACAAAAATTTTGAATTTTTAGATAAAATTCTGAAACTTGGTTTATATATGCTAAAGTCGACCTTCCCAGTTGACTCCGACCGTTTTCGAAATGATCTAGAACCTTCAGAAAAAGTTGACTTTTTTCTTGCACAGTTAGGTACATTTAAAATAAGTCGCCGAAATTTTAAATTCACTTGTTTCTGTAAATTATACTCGAAAATTCACAAGTACCTACATATTAAAAATTTGTTTTAAAAAAATTCAAAATTTTTCAACTTCAAAACTTTAATAATTTTCCAGTTTCATTAGATTTCAAAATTATTTGAATTTTCAAAATTTTCATGACGTAAATTGCAAAAGTGTAAAAAAGTTGCTAAAAAATTTGTTATTTTTCTAATTTCAATAAAACATAATTAGCTGAACTTTTAAAATTATGCCTTTGACAGACTGACTGTACTTGACTAGATTTTTTAAAAAATCCAGTTTTTACGAATGTTTAAATTTTGTACATCGCGCTTAAAAGGCTAAATTTTTAAATTTTTCCAAAACTTTAATTTTTAAAGTTTAAAAACATTTTGACAATTTTCAAATGTTTAATAAAAATTTAATACTTATCAGGCAATTTTTTAATTACATACCTATAATAAACTTTTAAAATTAGACCAATCCTTCAAATTGTACCAAATTTAGTTATATTAAAAAATCGGATTTTTATGAATTTTCCAACTACTCTGAAATGGTTTAATTTTGGCAAAAATTCAAAATTAGTCAATTTCATATATTAATAAAATTTGGAAATTAGATCTTTTCTTTTTGTCAAACTTGACTAAATTTTTAAAATGTCAATTTGTATGAATCTCTAAATTCACTAAATAAGTAATTAGGTAAAAGGCTAAACTTTTGAAAATTTCCAAAACGTCAATTTTAAAAGTTTGAAAATATTTTTATAATTTTTAAGCATTTGATAAAAATTTAATAAAAGTTTGTTATTAAATCAATTTTTTATTTGGCCAATTTTAACTAATTAGAGTATTATTTTTAAAAATACAATTTTTATGAGTTTTTAAATTCAGTTTTTCATTTGGTAAAAACTCCAAATCTTTCAATTTGTCAATTTTAACAAAATTTTGAAATTCGATCTATTCTTTTATTTCTTTTATTTTTTCAATTTCGACTCAATTTCTAAAACCCCAATTTTCATGTAGGTACTTTTAATTTAAAAATTCAATAGATATCTAGGTACTTCTTTTTTTAAAGTTTCTGAAATGCCATTTTAAAAATTTAAAAACATTTCTACGATTTATAAAATTTGAAAAAATTCCAAATTTGACTATTTTTAAATTTTAATAAAATTTTAAAATCAAAGTTCATTTTTTAACAAATTTTTCCATATTCGACTGAATTTTTAAAAAAATTATAAATTTTTAAAATTCGTTAATTTTTTTAAAATTTTGTAAAGCATTTCAACTTTAAAATTTCAGTAATTTTTGTGGTTGAATCAGGTTTTAAAATTTAGCCAAATTTTGAAATTTTGCAAAAAATTTTTGCCAATAATTTGAAAAAATTTCGATAATTTTTAAAATAGGATAAAAACTTGAAATTTGGCACTTTTCAATTCTTGGTGACATTTTTTAATTAAAATAGAACAATTTTTTCAATTTTCAAATCGGATTGAAATTTTTGTAAATAATTGATTTAATTAATAACTTAATAAGATATTTTTGCCATTTTCAAAAATTTGCCAAAAATCGAAAAATAAACTTTGGCTGCTCAAAATTTGGTTTTGTGGTCTGGATGACATGTTGTTTCAGTGAGCCAAATTTGAGCTCAATCGAAGATGATTTGACAAGGTTTCCTTGTAAGGTGAATGGCTGAAATTTTCATCATATATTTTCTATGTTGTTTGAACATTTTCAAAACGTCAATAAAATAATTTTTCGAAAAATTTCAACTCAAGTAGGCATTTCAACTTCAAGGAGAAATTCATCTTTGGTCTAGGATACTTATTTTATACGAACAGGATTTGAAATACTTTCTTGCGAAAAAAAACAAATTCAAAATATTTTTTTTTTTTTTTGGGTGTTTATAATTACAGGATTATTACACCCATCGGAAGATTTTTAAATTTTATTTGTGAGGTTGAGTTTTTTAATTAAGTTTATGAATTTTTGAATTTCGGAAGGAATATCTGGTATAACTGGGGGGATTTCATTTATTTGTAGGGTTAGTCTTTCTTGTTTTAACTTGGGGCATTCGAACAGGATATGTTGGATAGATATAAGTTGAATAGTACAGAATGGGCATAGAGGTTTTGGAGTTTTTTGGTAAAGATAATTGTGAGTAATTTTTGTGTGTCCAATTCTTAGTCTGGTTATAATGATTTCATCTTGTCTATTTAATTGTGAGAGGTTTTTCCAAGGGTGTACTGTTTTTTTATGTTGGTATAATTTATTGTTTACTTGTTGGGACCATAAATTTTGCCAGCTTGAGTAAATTTGTTGGGTTAACAAAGATTTGATGTCATCTGTAGAAAGGGTAGAGAGTGAGGAGGGATTTATGGCAGATTTGTTATTCCATAACACAAATTTTATTCCATGCCAAATTATAGCTAGTCTGCTAGGTCCTATAGGTAAGACAAAAAATACCAGTAAAATTATCTAACGCTAGGAATATAATTTATAACAATTTCTTCAGTCATAAAAAAAAAACCATGAATGACTACCTCGAAAAGAAAAGGTGAACAAATCAATGTACGTACATAAATATACGTAACCGGTACAAAGAAGTGACGTTGTGGACTGATTAATAATTCGAAAACGGATCTACCAATATTACACAACTCGGTTAGTCATCCAAACAACGAGCGTCCACCTCCACCTCCAGTACGTACCATTAATCGTAATCAAACTTTCTACGATCCTTCCTATTACTACACTCACCTCCATCCGTCATATTACCCACAGTTGCAGGGTTAAAAGCTTGCCAAAAAAGGATAGGTAATACCTGCATAAGAGTATTCTGCGTAGGTATAATAGGTATACATACACGTACGATAATATTTTCTAGGCACGTATAAATTACTTAGGTATACATATAAATTTTCTAACTGTTAAATTTTTTCTTTCCTAATCTAATATCGACTAACAATTATTATTATTTCGGTATTTTTTAATACCCTCGATAAAATAAAAACTCGTTCAAATTCCACTATAGGCAAAAAGAAACACACTCACACTCTAAATGGACCAAGAAAAAAATAATAACGACCCATTTTCAAAAAATTACATTCTTCTCGTAAACCATAAAATGGACTTCTGTGCTATAATATTTCGACTAGATCAAATTAAGGCGCCTCAACTTCCACCTCGAAACTTGTAATTAAACGGTAAAAAATTAAATTAAAAAATACCAAAGATTAGGAGATTTTTACCTCCTATACTTCAGCATTCCATCAACAAACCGTGTAATAATCTACCTTGACCCTACGAAAATGCTCAAAGCACTACTTTAAAACTTTGTTTACATTGCTGGCAACTCAACTCGACTTTCTGCAGCTGATCTGATGTTGTTTTTACCTTCGTAAATGTTGGTACACCTGATAAACTGTATTTAATTTATCGTGTTGATAATAATACCAACGTTGTGTACATACGATGCAAAAGAAAGGTAAAGAAGGTAGAAGGCGCGTTTTACGTTTGCCGAGTGCGGCTTGTTCGGTAATGTAGTTCAGTTGATGTACGGTGACCTGAACGGTAGGTAGTGTCAGTGCGGATTTTTTGTTCCGATTAATTTGACTTTTTAAAATTTTTTTTTCTCTCGAGTGTTTACGTACTTACGTTTTTGAATTGATTTTTTGATTTTTGACGAATTTTTCTATTTTATTTTATTCGGAGTTTTATATTTCGAGTGTTTGTGAGTGATTGACCATTAATTTTTTTATCGTGCGTGTGTTGCAAACGATGTTGTGCGGTTTATTTTATTACGAGTGCGAAAAAGATGTCGATAATTGCAGGTGAATTGATATTGAATTTTATTGCGAATACGTGTTTGTGAGTGTGTTTTGGTTAATTTTAATAATCGATGGAATTATCGTACGTATAAAAATTAGAAGTACTTGCATAACGTTTGAAATATGTTAATTTTTGATTTAAATAATTTTACTAGTATTATTTTGTTGAAATCATTATTTTTCTTTTTTGATTTACGATTTCATTTTATTGGAATTTGAATTTAGCTACCAATGGTATTTCTATAGTCGAATTTTTTAGGTAACGATGAGGGGAGGGGAGGGAGTAGTTGTTGAATAAATTCAAAAATTTGCAAGCATTTCATTTTTTTTTCTTATGGCAATTTTTACAATTTTTTAGCAGCTTTTTAGATTTTTTTCCGTTTATTTTTTTCAATCGCCTAATTTCAAGCAAAATTTAAAGCTAATACCTTTGTGACCATTCGATTCGAATAAAATATATAAAATGAAAATAACATCTTCTCCTTTCACGGATTCAATCCATCTTCCAATTGTTCAACCCGACAAACGTGAAAACTACTTGTTGCTAGAGTACACAATTAATTGATTATTCCAATCGAGATTCTCTCAGCGTGAGTTCAATTCATAACAAAAGGCCAAAAAATAAAAATGAAATTAATCAAATCCGTTTGAGAACTTTCGATTTTGTCGGCATCGATTGTCATCGAATATTCGTATTTTAAATTGCAGTTGGTAGTAGTCATTCGATGTGAAAGAATATTTGAGCATTTTTTATAGGGATTATAATTATGCAATTCCGAAAATTTTTGATAATTTTTCGTGGCGAGACAGGTTGAAATTACAGATTGCTTAAAAAGTTCCGTTATGAACTGAGTAGGTACTTTTTTATTGATGGAGGGGTAGGAGAGGGGACACATTAGGAAGTGCGTTTTTAAACTATTATTTCAAGTTTTGAGTATTGTAATTTTTTTAACAATTTTTTTTAAACGCTATTTTTCCAACGTTGAATTACAAAAAAGTTCTATTAAAATTCGAATTGGATAATTTACAGAGCTTTCGAATTTGATGAATGCTTCTTCGCTTTAAATCTTTTCAATTTATTTTTAATTTATTTATTTTTTCATATTAAGTTTCAAAAATTAAATAGAAACAAGAAAAATAATTTTTTTAGAAATTTGACAATATTATTATACATATTTTTAATTGTTTCTGATTTACTTTTAATGCATTTCAATTTTTAGCTCCTGTTTTCTTCTTTCTCTACCTATTTCTCAAATTCCATTCCATTTACTTGAAATTTTGAAATTGAAAAATTGTATTGTTTTAGTGAGAGGAGGGTGCGATGAACAATTGTAAAAAAAATTGTTAAGGTGAGTTACCGCTGGGTCTGAGTATTATTAAACAAAAAAAAAAAAAAAAAAAAAACAAAAAAAAAAGAGAAAAAAAAAAGGTGTAAACATCATGTCCACATATTTTTGCTTAATGAACTTTTTAAAACTAAAAAAAAAAGATTAGGGTGACCCTTATTTTGGCCTTATGGATTTTTTTTGTCTTACCCCCTCCCACCGAAGTGGTTTCTTTTTATTAATAAGTAATTCCGCCTTTTTTAAATGTTTTCCTTAACTGAATTTTTATTGGCCCTTGGTCACCCCCTTTTTTAATGAAGAAATCGACCAATTTTCAAATTTTTTCCTTTTTTCATCGAATTTATCCCTTTTTGTGTGCATAATTTTTTATTTTCTTTCAAAATTTTGCCTTTTTTAGTTTCAACATCTAACTTAATTATTCTTACCCATCAAAATTGTTTCTTTTTATGAGAAATGATTTCTTATTTTTTGTATTTGTTCTCTATCTGAATTTTTAGCGATGCCTTGTACACACCCCCCCCCCCCCCCCCCATTACTCAAAAAATTTAAAAACTAAAAAATTAGCAAAATTTTCAAATTCCGAATTAAAGTTGTCGTTTCAATGAGGAAATAAATTCCAATTTTTCTCATTTTTTTTTTACTGGTGCCTTTGCCTATTATCCTCCCATTTTTAAAATTGGAAAATTTCCAAAGTTCGGTTAGAGAAATCATTTCGTTATTTCAGTAGTAACCCATGTGAGTACTCAAAATATTGGAAAATTTTCCCAGAATTCCATTCTGTAATTATAAAATTTCAATTTTTGTGCTGGAATAAGTGTGTATGACAAAAAGTAATACCTATTTTTATGAATTTTTTGAGTTTTTAAAATTATGAGGGAGTTTTTTTTTTTTTTTGAATTTCTAATCAAAAATTCTTTGAAACCCTTCTCAAAAAATTAAAAAAATTATTCGCAAGTGTTTTTTTTAGGTAATCCAGTAAATTAGGTACCCCTAAATAATTTTTCAACGTTGATGACATTATCGTTGTTGTTATTGTTGTTGTTGTTGGTGGTGTTGTTGTTGTTTTTGAAAAATTGAAATAATTTCTTCACGAAGGCTAAAATTCCTTTTAAAAAATTTTCAAATAATTTCTTTTGTTGTAAAAATTTATTCGCGAAAAGTTTGAAAAGAAAAATAAAATAATTTTTTTTTCACAAAATAATTTTTTGAATTTCCAACAAGTTTTGAAGAAATTCTCCACATTTTTTTTTTTTTTAAATGCAGCGAATTTTAAATAAAAATTTTTAGGTGTGTTTTTTTTTCATTTTTTTGACACAAAGTTAATTCTTTGATTTTTTTTAAAAACCTGAAACGAAACCAAAAAAACATTTTTTTTGTTTTTCGTTTAGTTACCGTTTCACAATCCTGAATATAGCCATTTTATCTGGTTTTCACTGCCATAAAATATCCACCAGGGGGGGGGGGGGCACGAGCCATTCAAAAAATGTAGACCAAAAATTGGCAGTTTCTCTTACCTATTCCAAATGCATTTTTTTAAAAATCGTTGTCAAAATATTTTCGATCGAATTGGTTAATTAATAAATTAACTCATTAAATATTTTGCAAAATAAAGACAAAAAAGAAATTTTAAGCTCATAAAAAATTTTTTAATCGAATTGGAAAATTATTTCTTTTGTGAAATAATTTTTAATACGTAGAAGAAAAATTATAAAAAAATGTATTGATAATCATTTTTATGGAAAATTTAACGAGAAATAATTTTTGTTCGGAGAATTTTTTTTCTTATGGTAGGTAATAGTTTTTTCGAAATAATTAAAAATAGGTATGTTCAAAAATGGTATTTTTCTGCAACTTTTTTGGGGATTTTATCAATAACTTTTAATTTTTTTGATTTTATGAAAAAATGTTTGATATAAAAGTTGTCCCTATTTAAATTTACTATGAAAGAGTATATTATTTCAAATTTTGTCTCCAACGAATTGATGAGGAGAATTTTCATTTCTATTTGAATATTTTGCGAAAAAAATTACAGTCACGTAACTTCCTCCTTGAACGATTCATTGGGATCGGGTGGCATCGTTGGTTCACCCTGTGTTTATTTTTTCTCCCCATACTCGAAAAAAAAGTTACCAACACATAAATTTGACCCTGACCCTTTACATCTCCGACTCTACCTTAATACTTAATTAGATATTTTCTGCAATGTATTACCTACTTATTCGAAAACCTAGACTAAAATAATTTATTTTTGTTTCAGTTCCAGGCTGCAAATAAAAATCACGGAATGATCACCAAATTTGTGTGAACCTGGCATAACGCAGCGTATAAAAATTGTACAAAATGACAGCACTGGCGTGGCATATGATAGCGCTTGGCCTACTTTTCTGGGCCTCATCTTCGGCGGAGCGAAACAAGCACATAAACGAAGCAACAGGTCAGTGTAAATTCTTGGTAGTGTGTAAATTTTGCCAATTCTAATAAGTATAAAAATTATACCCGCAACCCGCGTACCTGGAACATGAAAAAAACAGCGCATGTGTGTTCGGTTTACTTATTTGGAATGGTACTATAAAGTTGGAATCAGTAAAGATAGTTTGAGAATTTTTTTTTTCTGTTGATCGAGTGAATTTTGTGTTGTGGGAAAATTGGGTAGATTAGCCTTCTGTTGAGGATCTACTTTGTATTGTTGGAAGTATAAATTGAATGAGATTTGGGTAAAAAGACAGTTAGGATTTATTGGAAAAATTAATAAAAACGGGTCATACTTATTAAATGACTCGATCGAGCAAAACTATGGGTTATAGGTTGACATTTCCGCTACTATTACGATTGATCGCATCAAACTTGTCGATTTACCGGTTTTTTTTTCTACTTCTATTTCGACTGAACGTTTATATTGGACCATCTTGGTATCGAATCAAAGAATAAAAAAAATAAAAATCCAGGCCTATCTGGCGATATAGTAATTATTATGTAAAAAAATGGTGAGCCGGCAACTGAGTGAGCCGGACTGGTCGTATAATTATCTAGGTTACGCATATTTCTCTTTCTGCGGTGTGCTTGTGCTTTCGTGTACCTTACAGCTTGTGTTCGGTTATGTGTTGGTCTTCATCATCTCATCTCTCTTCAATCGGGTGAAATTTTTTCCAACAGAATTGGGAACCACCTACGGTTACCTTATCGATGCGAACCGCATTCCGCTGTAACAGGAATCAAGTTGAAGGTTGCATTGCGTTTCCCAATCCAATCCAAATAGATGAGATGAGGGAACTGTAACTGTGCTATGCCTATGCTGCTGCAATAATGGCCACGGCCTCAGCGAGATGCTAAAACCTTTCGATCAAGTCCCGTCTGCGATTGTTCGCAATGTCAGGTCGGGTTAAAGACCGCCTGTTGATTGTTTATGGAACAAAGTATACCCAACCGTGATTTCGATACAGGTACATGCCGCCTTTTTTTCCGCAATCCGTTTATCGATTTTTCATCTTTTTCGGAGTAAAAATTGGCTCGAGAGTTTTTTTTATTGTAAACGTGATCCAGAGTAATGAGATTATGTCACGATTTTAACATCGAAACGTCAAAATTCTCCGACCATTTTATCGACCGTCAATTTTACCTCGGTGATGGATTCCAATTATTGGTATACGAAGCAGGTGGTGGTGTTGGGAATCGATTTTATTTGGGTATTCGAATGTTGTCGATATCGTATATACATTTATACAAGCATCAATTACTACCTCGAGTACCTTTCCCCTTCGGAGTTTGTTCTTTTTTCATTCTGATTCTATTTGATAACGGTTCACGTGTACCAAGCGTATGTTTGGTTGCTAAGGTTTAGAGATATTCAAGTTTTGATAATATTATCGGGCATAAATAATTCGAAAAATTGATTAAATTTTGCCCATACTATCTATGTACAATCGCAGTTGCGACCAGAGTGGATATTTCAGCTAATTGAAGGGAAAAAATGATTGATTTTTTTTCAAATTTAAAAATACCTACCTGCTAATTAATAACTACATAAATACAAAAGAGGATGTTGAAATTTACCAAGTCGTGCAATAATCAAACAAATCTCACTCGATTTTGTATGAATTTATTTTCTAAAATATTAACAAATAAAAATATTTTTTATTTATTACTGCTTTGAATGCTGTTTTTTATGTATTCCAAAACGATCTTTAAAGGTCTGCATTCCCATTCAGCATACGTTTCTTCAGGAGTGTCCTTGAAAAATTAATAAAATGCAATATTATAAAATTTTTATCGATCTAAAATTATTTTCTTCAACTTATCACCTTTTTACAATTCCAATAGATATTTTTTTTTAATTTTTAATTTCATTTCAAATATTTAAACTTTTAATTTTTTTCAAACCCAGTTCTTTATTTTTTTCATTTTTAAATGTTTTTTTCAAGATACCCATTTTTACTTTAACGTGATTTTCAACACAAAACAGTTTTTTAACACAACCTAATTTTTTGGATTTATTTTCTCAATTTGAATTTTCCGCGCAATTTTTTTATCGTTTTTAATTCGATTCTAATTTTTGAAATTTTATATTTTGTATTTTTCTAATTTTCCTTTTTTTATTTTACACGTAAGTAAGTATCTAATTTATCCAAGAAATTTAAAAATTCTTTCTACGAAAAAATAAAAAAATTAGTGATTTTTTCCAAAAATTTTTAATAAATGATCTTTAAAAAAATGAATTTTAAAAAATGTTTTTTTTTTAAATTAATTACTTTCCTTAGAAATTGAAAAAAAAAAATCTCAAAAAATCAAGGAGCCCCCCCCCCCCCCCCCCAAAAAAACATATTTTTTCATAGAGAAAATTGGGACAAAGAATTCATATTTTTTCCTTTAAACATAAAAAATGTATTTTAAAAAAAACAGAATTTTTCTACTCCAAAAAATTAATAAAGTTTTCTGTTTCAAAAAACTGGAAATTTTTACTCTTATATTGTCTGTTTTCAAAAATCAAAAATTAATAATAATTATGGTAATTTTTTTTTAAAAAACTATAAAAGCTTCCAATCTTTTAATTAAAGAATTCTAAATTTATAAACAAATTAAAAATGGTTAATTTTTTGAAAATTGAAAATTCGTCATTCAAATATTTAAAAAAGGGACAATTTATTGAAACAAAAGTGAGAAATTTTTTACCGTCGTAAATTGTCAATTTTGTACCGTATTCGATTCAATAAATTGGCCAATTTTTTATTTTATTTGTGAATGTGAAAACATTTGAAATTTTTGATTTGGTGACAATTTGGAGATAGTTTTTTCCAATTTTAGGAAGTGAATATTTGCAATTTTTTATAATTATAAAATAGGAAATTGACATCGTTTATTATGTATCTCGATTTTGTTTTATTTATATTTTTGGTAAGTATTTTTGAATTTAATTTAATTTAATTTCGATTTTACTCGTGCTTAAATTTTGACTATTTCAAATGAATTTTACAAGTATCCTTTTTTAAAGTTCATTTAGGTACTGAGCATTTTTAGACCTTTTTTTAGTTCTCAGCTTTTTTCAATATTGAAAATTTTCAAAAATTTCATTTTCAAGTTTTTTAAAATTTTATTACAGCTTTAAAAATTTTTTTTTTTTTTCGATTTTACTCATTCTTAATTTTTGGTTGTTTCCAGTCAATTTTTTATTTATTTAGTTTATAGTTTGAATTTTCTTCAAAATTTAATTTTTTGTGCGAATTGTTACTAAAATTTCTGAATTTATTATTTTTTTCAATTTTATTTCGTTTTGAAGTATTTTTTTTAGTTGTCACTTTTTTCAATCTTAAATTTTTTTATAATTTCCAGTTTTTTTTTATTTTATTTTTTTTATTATTCCTGTTTAATTTTTTGACATTTTAAAATACCAATTTTAAATTTCTTTAGATCCTCAAATTTTTTCATTTTGATTTTCATTTATATTTTATTCAATTTTTTCTCAACTGGCAATTTTTTCATATTTTTTTTAAAATTCCATAAATTCCTGTAACATTTTACTTATTGCTGACAAAATTTTATTCGACTTGATAAAATTTAAAATAAAATTTACGTACTGCAAGGGAACCATAAATATTATTCATATTTGTAAAAATGGCAGCTGATTTGATGCCTAACCGATTTGTGATTGCTGCTATTGCCAGTGCCTCCATGTCTACGCCGAGAATTCGATTTTTATTCAACAAATCGAAATACTCGTTTCTGTCGAAGTCATCGTTTACACAAATGGATGCTTTAGTACTGGCAAAACCTGCAAAAATTGATGAGTTTTAGTCAGGATGAGTGAGATTGATAATATGAGTACCTATGTAATTGAAAGACGATTAGATTCATTTACTTTCATAAAAGTGATCAACATTCATCGTTTTTCCACTTAGCATTGGCATATTTGGATACGTGGTTGAGCAGATATTTTTCAAATTCTCAACTAAATTTTTATTTAGCAGGGCAGGTAATTTTACTCGTTTACCTAAAGACATCTGATGGGAATTTTTTCATCCGTGTGAAATTTACTAATTGAAAATTATAGCCATGAGTACATAATAAGTATAGATTATAGATGCTTACAAATTCATATTCTTCTTCGAGAAATTCGTTGACAATTTTTTCCGGTATAATGACTGTACCTGCGGGTACTCCTAGTCCTCCACAAGTGCCCATTCTGAAAAACAGCGGATCCTTGACACCGGCGTAATGCAATAGTTTTATCACCTCGTGTAAAACTATGGTGACTGAAGCTGAACCCATACCGTGCTGACAACAGCGTATTAAAAATGAATTAAAATCTAAAAATCGAGTATTTTGCAAAACGTATATTGCTTTTAGCTCAAATCCATGCTTCTTTTTGAACTTTTTTTTTTCTTTAATTTACAAAATTTTCCATTTTTTAATTTTTGATTTTTTCCCTATTTCTTTTTAGTTTTAATTTTTTTTAAATCTGATTTTTAAAATTTCAACTCGAAAAAAATTGTTGAATTTTAAATTTTCTTTGATTTTAGTTTTTTTTTCAAATTCATAACATTTTTGATTGTTAGTTTATATTTTCTTCAATTGTCAATTTCTTTTTGAATCGACAAGTTTCTTTTGTTTCAAGTTTTGTTTCTTCTATTTTTTTCGAATTATTGATTGCATAATTTCACTTTTTTTTAAATTAAAAATTTTATTTTATAATTTTGTTCTGAATTTTCAAAGTCTATTTTTTTCAATTTAAAAAAAAGGTTATCGATAGATTTTTACTTTCTTTAAAATATTCATTTCTTCGTTTTTTAAGATAGGGGGAGGAGAGGGCGCTTATCTCTTACAAAATTATTGAATTGTTACTCACATTAATACAAAGCACATTGCCAACTTTATACATAGAATATCGATGTTTAGATATTGCCAAATCAGTAAGTTCTTCGTGTGCCTGAGTTGAATATAATTCATCCCTGACCATCTCAGCAAATTTTTTTACTCTGTGAACTGATCCGCACATGCACACAAACTGTATAACAAACGCAGATTTTTTCGTGGAAAATTCAAATAGGTAATAAAGTAAAAATATATATCGTTAATTACTCACTTTTACATCGCCATACAATTTAGGTAAATCTGTCTTCTTGTTGTTAATTCCTAAATGAAATAGAAAATCTTCGCTGTTCGAGTTTTCGAGGTCGGGGTTGTCAATTAAACCGGATTTCTCACAAATGTGCCCATTGGCGTTATTTTTTTGAAATTTTCTCACCATGTTCTTTTAATTTTCCAACGAATTTGGCCAATTTTTGTAAATATGATGAATGATTTTTACTTGATTTCACGAGATGATTTTATAGAAGGAAGTGAAAAAGAAAGAATGACAAAGTATTTCTCTGATAAAACATTCTGTGGCTTGATAATGTTTAATCTGAAATTAGTCCTAATTTTGGATAAGATCAATTGATTAGATCAAGCAGTGCCCAAGTTATAAAAAATTAATGATAAGGCGAACGCAACCGAACTAAATTAAATGTAATGATTTGAAATTCTGACCTACTCGTAAATTTTTTCAATGAGTTCAGGTGCTCATCATCTCAATTTTGAAGGGAGATTCCTTATCAAATTTAGTCACGTTTTGATCTCAAGTCTTCCGATTTTGTTCAAAAAAAATTACGAGCTTCTCATATCCAAAAAGCAAGAAAACACCGATGGCCCCCCCCCCCCCCCCGCAACCCCCTGGGATTTTTTCAGAGGACTTTTAATATTTTGGAGATATCTCAATACTAATTTTTTGGCGAAGTGTACGTCAAGATTCGTATAGGTATTAGGTAGCGAAAATCGGTAATGGGGATTCTGAAGAGCATTAAAAGGAGATTTTAGAATCACATATGAAAGTTTTGAAATTTGAAAATTCGACTTTTTTGAGAAAAATTCAACTTTAAAAAATATATCAAATTCCAGGTATACTCTGAAAAAAATCTGAAAAATTGGTTCAAGTAGATAAAAATACCTACTTTTTGAACTCAAGACTCAAGAGTATAAAATCTCAATTTTTAGAATTTTTTTTTAATTTTCTGACAAATAAAAAAAAATTTTGGGGTCTTTTTTTTGGAGAAAAATTCTCATTTTTGGAATATAAAAAAATTAAAAACGAATTATTTGGTTTTGGAATAAAAATAATTGCTCTTTTTTTTTTTTGAAATAGAGAAATCTCAAATCTTCTGGAGTAGAAATTTTTTGGAGGAAGAAATTTCCGGATTTTTTAGGATAAAAAATATACCTACAAAAATCTTGTTTTTTTTTTTTGTTTTTTTTTTGAGAAAAAATGCTATAAAATTTTCCTATGTGAAGATGTTTTTTAAAATTTCCGTGGAAAAGTTCATTAATTTTTTCTTTGTGAAGAAAAAAATTTATTTCATTTTCGAAAAAAATGCGGGATTTTTTTCGAACAATAATTTTGAAAATTCTTCTGAAATAAAAAAATCTCAATTTTTTGGGAATCAATTTTTTATCTTTGATAGATAGTAAAATGAATAAATAAAATATTTTTTAAACTTTTTTGGACGAAAAAAAAAACATAGAAAAAATGTTTTTCTGTTGAAAAAGTTATTAAAAATTTTTTTAAAGAGAATTTTTTGTGTAAAAATATTTTTTTGTTTCATTTTTAGAAAAAAAAAATCATTCTCACATTACAACATGAAAACAATTTCAAGCATCCATTTTTTAGGAAATAAATTGAATTCCACCCTTGAAAATTCCAAGTACCTATTCATTTAACTTTTTTTTTGAAAACGTATAGATTGTTTTGATTACCAAAAAAAGAGGGGTTCACCCCCTCCCACAATAGTTTTTTTATAAGTAATTTGCCACAAAATATAGGGAAAAATTTGAGAAAATTCCCCCATATTACTTCCAAGTTACGCTTATGCCAGAGGGGCTCCTGGAAATATAGAAATATTGTTCATGAATTTAAAAATAATAATAAAGTTAGACACCCTGACTGAGTTCATATATTGTCTCAGTCCTTCTTAAGCCCCCCCCCCCAAATTTATAAAAAAAATTGACGAAGAAAACAGAATGATGTGACATATTGTTTGTTATCTTTTTGGTAATGTTGAATTCGAATATTCACTTATTTTTCGACGTCTCCTTATGCCCAGCAGGAGGCTTTGGGAGGCCTCAATTAAAAAAGTAAGTGAATATGAACACTGCACAGGTCGTAGGTTCGATTCATACCTAGAGCAGATTTATTTCCTAAATTCTTTCAAGTAAAAAAAAACATTCAATTAGTGGGAAAATTCCACAGACAGGAACATTATTCGATAGGTATAAATTTCCCATTCTGTAGGAGGAGGTTGTTGCATTGCAAACGAATGATTATCGCTTACGGTACCGGACCGCAAAAAACAATTTCGAACGTAATTAAGGTCTGGGTGCGTAGCGTACGTCTAAAAGTAAACTGGATTCTATAAAACAATCGCATAGTCAATATACGTGATTACATTTTTAGAACGGCACCGTGCAGAGCGCAGTCGGCCACGCCGATATATGGCATTTCTATCATTAGAGTTCATCATTTGCATATCTGGTTCCTGTTATGTTACATAGTAAAACACTTATGGGTAAGTGGGAACAACCGGTTCAAAGACTGCTGAATTATGTGGTCAACTATTTAATATTTGCATAATCGTTTTTCCGTCCGGCGTTCATTTGTGCCATTCATCTTCTTCGGTTCGTTATTTCCTATATTGCCTTCTCTTGCAGCGGCTTCGACTTGGGCTTCGGCATGGCTTTAAACGCCACATGACATATTCACGACTCGGCTACTTGAAAAATTACCTCGCGCATTAATTAACCCGGTGCCCGATGCCCTGTTCCATTATCTCGTGTACATTTTTTTCCGCTGTAAATATTTCCAACTCTCGTGTTTACTTTTATTACCAAATGCAGGTCAGTAGCTTGAGGTATTTGCGCGCATAATGCGGCTGTGGTGCATGGCCAAGTGACCATCTCCCATCAACGCAACGGTATAGCAGAGACTATGTCGACGCGACGCGACGTACACGTTTCGTAATTATTTCAATTATTATGTATAATAATTACACACGAGTTACAAGTTCGTTAATCTTTATCCTATCCAGTATGTCAGACAGGGACCAGACGAACGAGTGCCAAATTCCGATCGTATTTTTCTGTTAATAATTCAATTGTCTAAATTCCAGGTTACGATTCTGCGGATAACCGCATAATGTCTATATTCGCCATGTTCGTGTATAATTTTGTAAATGTATCGATCTATAAAATTGAATTTTCAACCATTCGGTTCAATTTCACCTTCTTTCGGCGGTTCGATAATATAGCCAAGAAAATTGACCAATTGATAATTTATATATCGAAGTAACCAGCAGGCATGTACATTGGTGTACGATAAATTATTCTCAATTCATTTCGATTTTGATCGTGATGACTGATGAAATTCGGGGCTAGCTGGAACTCAATTTGTGGAATGTTCAAAAAAGTAGAAATTCCCTATGTTTAGTAATTCGGTTGAATTATTTCTTCGCCAATATTTCATCACGATTTTATTAAATTTGAGAATTTTTGCCAATAAGTTTTGAGAATTTATCCATTTTCTGTAAATATAGTTTTACCTACGTAGTACGTATACATATAGTGATTTTATCATTTTTTTGGTTTATGTCATACTAAAATTGTCAAAAAAAAACCTGAAATTTCAAGAGTAGCTCAAATGACCAACCAAGAGTTTTTTTTATGTATCATTATTTCAAAAAATTAAAATTCTTCAAAATTGAAAATTTTTGGTTGATTAAAATTGATTAATTGATTGCCACATTCTTTCAAAATTGTAGATCCTTAAAAAGATGAAAATTTTTTAATTTTGTCAATTTTTTAAAACAAAAAAATAATGTTGCAAATGATTAAACTTTTTTTTGAGAAGTTGAAAACTGTCAAACTAGCCAAAAAAAAAATTGTAAATTGCTCAATATTTTTGAAAAATTGTGAATTGTTCAATTTGAAGAAGATAGCCAGTTGTTTAAGGAAAAAAATTGAGTAAAGTTTTTCAATGTTCAAGAATCAAAAAATGTGGAACTTTTGGAAAAAATTGTAAGTTAGTTACATAGTTTGATTTTTAGAAAAATGAAAAAAATAAGTTTTCACAAAAAATGAAGAGAAATCATCAATACCTACTTAATTTCAAAAAATTGTTGAAAATGTTTAATTTTTTTGAAAAATGAAAAATTGTAAATTTTCCCAAGAAAATAAAAAGTTGTAAATTTTCTGAAAAATGACAAATTAAAATTTTCTGAAAAAATTGTAAGTGAATTTTTCTAAAAAAATTTAAAAATTGTAATTTTTTTAAAGAATGAAAAGTTGTAAATTTTTTGTAGAAAACGAAACTTTGTAAATTTTCTGAAAAATGAAAAATTTTTAATTTTCTGAAAATTGAAAATTTTTAATTTTCTGAAAATTGAAAATTTTTCTAAAAAATGAAAAATTGAAAATTTTCCTAAAAAAATAAAAATTGTAAATGTTCTGAAAAATGAAAAAATACAATTTTCTGAAAAACAAAGAATTGTAAATTTCCTAAAAAATGAAAAATTGTAAATTTTCTGAAAAAATGTAAATTTTTCTAAAAAAAATGAAAGATTGTAAATTTTCTGAAAAATTAAAAATTGTAAATTTTTCCAAAAAATGAAACTTTGTCAATTTTTTAAAAAATTATAAGGTTTTTGAAAAATAAAAAATTGTAAATTTTTCTAAAATTTGAAAAATGAAAAAATTCCAGCTAAAAAAGTTGATACAGGTAGATATGGCCCGCAGTACTGGGGTAACACTGCTTCCAAGATAGGTAATGTGTATAGGGGGGGGGGGTATGAGCGTAGCCGGTCTCGGCTACGTGACACCTCGGTCTTGAAGAATTCTTCCGTATTCATTCGTATGCCCTTGTTGCCTGATATTATGTTTCAACACTACTCGTATCACGAGGAGACCGACTGAGCAGAGTAGCTAGCTGCTAGGTAGGGTCGCGATTCGGTGTTAATTATAGTAAATGTCAACGTTAATTCGGTTTCAATGTATTAATTCGTCGTGTAATAGTACAAATATACGTACTGACTACGAACTAGTAGTTATTTCAGTAAAAGTCTCAATTATGAAGTACAGATGACCCGCACTGCCTTTTTTTTTTTTTTTTACGAGGCCCCCAATCCGGACTTGCCGGTGGGGGAAGTGTATTGCAATTAATATTGATAACAGTGAATACCATTTCTGGTTTACCTCTACACATTATCATATTACTTATTATGCACACACTATAACGAAGGGGGAGTGGCAAAGCGGATAAAACATTGTCTCTACGGTATAACATTAGCCAACCTGGTGCATTACACCTAGAGGCAACCCCATCGTCTGTTTCGCTTCAAAGTATTGTCAATTTTTTGAATAGTAAAAAAAATGATGTAATAATATTTCAAAAAATTGAAAATTTTGAATTTATGAGAAACAATGAGAAATACTTAATGTACCTATTTTTTTAATTTTGGCAAATAAAAAAGGTAAATTATTTCAAAAAATTGGAATCAACCTGAGCCTGTTTTAAGACCCGGGGGGGGGGGGGGCTAGGAGGAAGCTTGTTTGTTGTAAAATTTGAAATTAAACATAAAAGCGTGAATTTCTGTGATAAGTACGATTAAAGGTGGAGAGCGAAATCGGCTAAACAAATGAAAGTATTTCTGTAGCAGAGAAGTTTATTGTAAGATGTGCAAATAGTTACAGGACAATTCATACATGAAATATTTTATATTCATATAATAATTGTTATAGAAAATGCAATTGATGAAGTATAACGAAATGTATGATAATTACTAATTAGTGTCTAACTGAAGCAATCAACTAATTATCAAGACATTTAACAGATTGTGGTTTTAATTGACTTGCTGCAGAGGTTGTGAACGTTTCATAACCTTTCATCTTGAAGGATTCTTGATATTCTTTACTGTCAGGATAACATTCTTTTAAAAAATCAATAAGGGCTATCGAATGAAAATGTTGCCCTTCGCATGGATTTTTAAAGGAATAAACTACATATCCGTTGAGCTGATGAGTGTATTTTACTTCAAAATATACATCCACGTATGAAGTCGAAGGTGTTATGCTGAGTAGCGTTCCTGCCCTTACTTTGACAGTGTGGGTGTAGGTTGTGCCATTTTTAGTAAAATTAGATGTGCATTCATCATCTACTTTACTACAATAATAATTACAAATTACTGGTGTATCGACTATTTTCATTGGTTTCGATGTAACATTGGAAATCGAATTATTATTTAATACAAACTTAATTGGTGAAGTATTTAAATTTGGTAGGCCTGACTGCTGTTCAAATTTGCTAGATTCGTATTTACTAAAAATAACATTTTGCACATTTCCACATGAACTAGGTTTGAATTTTCTATTTATACAATCTTGACTTTTCGTATGATTCATTCCTAATTTTGATCTAATTTCATCATTAAACTCGAACTCCTTAGATGTAGAAGCAATAATTACATGTGTACTGCCGTTTCCATCTACTATAATTTTGAAATCATTTGATGATATTTGACTGTAAATTTCTTTAAAAATAATTAAAAATAGAAATACCAATGTATTCATAATTTTTTTTATATTAGTGTAAGTGGGCAATGAAAAAATATTGATTTCAATTGGATAGATAGGTATAAGAAATAAACCTGACCCACTGGATCTTTTATACCTACTAAATTAATCTTCTGTTAACGTCGTCAATTTTATGTTCTTTTGCACTATTCTATTCTCTTAAAGTTGATCTTTATTTTCCAATGAAGTAGGTACGAGAATTAGACTAAAATTTTCCTGACAACCTTCAGTTCTTCATAAATCAAGAATTTTCTTTCTGGAATCAGAAAAATCATACAAAGATAAGGCATCTTATCTGATGAACAAAATTGTATGAACGAGAAAAATATTTATTGGGAACACTGGAAATATTTTCAAATATGAAGTTAGAAAATTTGCTTACCTTTTTAATGTAGTGAACACAAAACACCACCGAAAGAGAAAAACAATGAATTTGAATGATTTAATCACAGTTAGAATGAATCCATCGATTATAAGTATGTACAGGGTGTTCCGGGACCAGTGCACCGCCTTCGAACCTATGTTGCGTCTACCCAAACTACACAAGTGTATGCATGTTTGCCGACCCTGACATTTGAAGGGGCAAAGTTATACACTCGTGATGGTAATTTCTTCAGTACGTCATAACTTTGCAAATAATGTAGATAGACAAAATTTGCTTGAGGTTTTTTTGTAGAACTTTCCAAGTCCTACAAAATCGGTTATATTCATGTTTTGCCTAGCTCCAAAATTGAAGGAGCTACAGCGATGTGAAAATTTGTACGGTCAATAACTCCTACAATTTTTAAGTTAGGCAAAATTTGTAAGAGTAATTTTTTTCTTCATTTTTTTGTGTTCTACAAAATGAGCTATGAATGTTTTGCCTAACTCGAAAATTGAAGGAACTACAATTTTCAAAAAATGAAAAGAAAGGCAATTTCCTTCAAATTTGAGTAAAATTTTAAGGAAATTGCCCTTCTTTTCATTTTTTGAATGTTGTAGTTCCTTCAATTTTCGAGTTAGGCAAAACATTCATAGCTCATTTTGTAGAACACAAAAAAATGAAGAAAAAATTACTCTTACAAATTTTGCCTAACTTGAAAATTGTAGGAGTTATTGACCGTACAAATTTTCACATCGCTGTAGCTCCTTCAATTTTGGAGCTAGGCAAAACATGAATATAACCGATTTTGTAGGACTTGGAAAGTTCTACAAAAAAACCTCAAGCAAATTTTGTCTATCTACATTATTTGCAAAGTTATGACGTACTGAAGAAATTACCATCACGAGTGTATAACTTTGCCCCTTCAAATGTCAGGGTCGGCAAACATGCATACACTTGTGTAGTTTGGGTAGACGCATCATAGGTTCGAAGGCGGTGCACTGGTCCCGGAACACCCTGTATACCTACTTGGTAGAACAGACCGCTCGTCTAGTACTAAGTTAAATTCTAAAAAATACCTGAATCGCATCAAGGTACTGCGTGTCTGTCTCGTTTCCCCACAAAATCACTCCAAGTTCTCAGCTGTGTGGAAGGTCAATTTCCTGCGCGTGACTCTCTGACTCTCATTGTCAGTGGCTTGACAAAGCGATACTCAGTGGGGGGTAAAACTATAATTTTCCCTAATTTCCCAATTTTTTCCAAAAATTCGCTATTTTACCTAACTTTTTCCCAAATTTACCAACTTTTTCTCATTTTTTTTTTTTTTTTTTTTTTGAGGAAGATGACCAAACTTGCAAATAAGTCACGAAACTTCAAGACAAAAACTTTTGAGTATTTTGTCAATCATTATAAAACTTGGATTTTTTTTTCAAAATTCGATGACTTATAGAGATGTTTTGTTAGACATTCTGAAAATTAAAAAAATTTCCCAACAATGGATTTCTCAGAAAATAAAAAACTGTTTTTTTTTTGTGATACCTATGAAAAGTTGTCAATTTTTGAAAAATGAAAAATTGACAATTAAAAAATAAAAATAATAGATCTGGTTATTTGGCATTTTTCAATGAAAAAATTTTCAATTAAAAATATAATGAAAAATTGTAGATAACTTAAAAAAAATTAAAACTTCATATTATTTTTTTTCGAAAAAATAAGGAATTGCTGTTTTGTGGAAAAAATTGTAAATTTTTGTAAAATTGAAAGTTTTGAATTAATTATTTAAAAAAATTATAATTATAATTTTTTGAAAAACTGAAAATTTTAAGTAAATTTTCAATTAAAAAACAAAGAAAAAAAATTAAAAATTCCCAATTTTTTCAAAAAATAAAACAAAAATAATGTTTAGGATAAATGAAAAATATATTTTCAATTTTTTGAAAAATAATACTTCAATTTTTTTGAAAAATTGGCAAACATTTCGGAACATTAGGTAACATTTTTTTTCAAAAAATTGAAAATTTCGAATTAAAAAAAAGTGAAAAATTGGTTATGTCTTAGAAAAATGAGAAAAAACAGTTTTAAAAAAGATGAAAAATATCAAGACGAAAGTGTAGGTATTTCTTTAAAAAATAATGTCAACTTGAAAAAAACGTACTTCCAATTTCTTGAATAAATGGAAAATATTGTCAAGTTTTTGAAAAAAATTAAAAATTAAAAAATTTTTGCTATATGAAAATCGTGAATTTTTAAAATTTCAATGTTGACTTTTTTAAAAAGGAATACTTATATTATAACTAAGGCCCGGATTTTTATGCGCTTAAAATAGCAAAATAAGCGCTTATGTTAAGCGGTTAAAATATGAAAAATAAGCATAAATATGCCCTATAAAACCAAAAAAAGGAGAAATAAGTGCTTTAAAAATATACCATCATGGGTATCAAAATGCAAGTATTTTAAAATCGCTTTCGAAAAACCTATCAAATCGTACATAATATAGAAACTTAAAGAAATGTAGAGCAGAAAAACATTAAAACATTTATTTTTTAAATAAATAATGCGAAATTCAATAAATTTGAACACGTTGAAATTTCACAATCGAAATCGATTAGATTGAATTAAAATTAAATTATAGTTTGAAAAACGCCTCCACAACTGAAAGTTCCTTCAAATTGCAACTTGAAAAGTAAAAAAAAAAAAAATTGAAAATACAAAAAATTGTATTTTTAATTTTTTTTTTTGGTCAGGTTTTTCAATTTTTTCAAAAAAGCGCTGAAAACTAAAGAAAAGCGCAAAATATGTAGGTTTTTGACGTTTTTTGTCAAAAATAAGCGTTTTTAAGCATTTATACCTAAAATAAGCAAAAATAAGCGCTTGAAAATTTCACCATTCGTCTCAGAATTGCATGAAACGTAAAGAAAATTGTGATATGCCCTATCTAGTGCAGCAGGAAAAAATAAGCAATATCATAAAAATCCGCGCCCTAATTATAACATATCCCAACTTTTCCAAAAGTTGTAAAATATTCAAAAAAAAAATGGAAATTGTGAATTTTTCCAAAAATGAAGAAATTGACTTGAATATTATTTTTATTTTGAAGAAGGAAAAATTTTTAAATTTCGAAATTTCAAAAAATAGTAAAAAGTATTCAAAAATAAATTGAAAGTGATCAATTTTTCTGAAAATTAAAATTGATAATAAATTTGAAAATTTTGTGTTTGTCAACTTTAAAAACTATAAGGTATTGAAAATGATAAATTCAAGAAAAAATGTTGATTGCTAAATTAGAAAAAAAAGTAAATTAAATTTTTTTTGTTGATTTTTATAAAAATTAAACTTAATAAAAAATCAAAAAAACATAATTTTTTTGAATTGAAAATTATTAGTTAAAAACAAATTGAAAAATCTTTAAGTTTTTTTAAGGTTCAATTTTGTATGTCAAATTATTTGGAAAATCTCACAACCATCCATTACCCCTTTTAATGACCCAGTCTCAACCAAAAAGTAATGAAATTCTCTCGTGCGAGGTTAAATAATACTGAAGTGTCCCGCATATCACTCATTGTATTCATCCTAATGCAAACCATGTGTAAAATTTCCATTTAATAAATTCTCGGAACCATTTTAATTTCAATTTTTCACCATTAAATTACACCATTGTACGGCGACAAGGTTTTCTATACGGTCTTAAATGCAATTAGAGCCACGTACTTTAGCAAACGTATCGTTCTGCTCCCCCTGCGTACCTGTCTAACCCCTCCCCCCAAATTCGTATAAATAGCGCAGCGATGGCAAATACGTACTCGGAGGAGAATAAAAACCTAACGGCGATTCTGATTACTTGTAAAGATGAAATATTAAACGCATTAATATAACATTAAACGCTAATATAATATAGTTTCCCTATACAATAAATCGTGTTTGCGATGAAGAAGAAAAAAACCGCGCAAGGCACGTTTATCGTACAGACGACAACGATGAGACGATGAGACTTGAGACGACACATGAAGAAAGCGAGGAAGCTAGGACAACGACCGTGAAGGTAGACTGGGTAGCATATACGCAGTCGCTAACAGGCAGTAATTAACGAATGCTGTTTCTTAATTTTCCACCAACAACTTTCTGTGCTGTAGGTTTCGCAGAAAATCGCGACGAACGATGACAAACCACGATGCAGGTTTAATTAACAACATCGCTGAATTATTACCAAATGTGTGTATAATTAATGAGAGCAAAATACCAATGGCTAAATTTTTCGAAAAAGATATCATAAAATCAAAGGCGTACTATTTTAATGATAATTTAGCCACGTAAACTGCCCTGGATATCCATCGCTGGTACTTAATAGGTTAGGTATTCGTTAGGTTGAAAAGTGAAACCAAAATTGTAATGTGGGTGTCCCTTTTTTTTTTCGTATGCAAATATGTAATTGAATATACTGAAAAGAAATCAGCCAGATATGTTGAAATTATGCGTTCGTAGTTTGTTTATGTAGTTAATGAAAGTGCAGAATTAATTAACGAGCTTATGTATTTTTTTATGAAAACACGAGTTTAATTGTAAGTGCTTGAGATAAGAGTGTTTCGAGTTGGCGAGCTTTTATACTTATTTTGTTTTAGTCTGGTCATGGTGACGAAATAGCCAAGTTATTTCAGCACATTTCTTCGTAGAAAACGAAAATGAGAAGATGAAATAACTGATTCAGGCATTAGAAATTCACTTTTACACCTGAAAATATTTGTGGTGTAAATTTACTCTCTTATTTTGCCTACGGATTCCTAAATGAAATAGAAAATCTTGGATTGTCAATTAATCCGTTGCGTTGTTTTGATGAATTTGTTAGATGATGTTATTATTATGGAATTTTTTCAACAAGTCCAAAGGAAAGTAGTGACTGATTTAAATTTCATGCATCGGATTTTTTTGAAAAAAATTAGAGATTATTTTCTCTACAAATGAACGACTTTTTGTCCAAAAATCAAAATTCCCACTCAAAAAAATTGGAAATTTTTTCAGAAGAATTAGAGGTTACTTCGTCGAAGAATAAAAAATATTTCTTCTCACCAACAACTTTTTTTTTTGATTTAGAATTTATTAGCAATTTTTTTATTCAAAAGAAATGTTACCAAAGTGTTTGGAAACAATGTTATTGGAAATTGAAAATTATTACTTATATAGAATAGAGAACTCCTCAAAAACGAAATAAATGAAAAAATTGTTTCAACTCGTGAACTTGGAAGTCTTCAAAAATTGGATTTTTCCAAATGAAGAAAACCTTCCAAAATTTGAAAATTTTGAAAAATTGGAACTTTTACAACCTTAAAAATTAATATTTTTTGGAAATTAAAAACTTTCAAAAATGAATAATTTTTTGTACCTACTCGTACTCATTTTGCAAACCACACAAAAATCGATTTTTTTCAACGTATGTTTTTTTTTGGCATTAGGTATATAGTATTTTTTATTTTATTTCAATAAACATATTTTTAGAAACAACATACCTACCTATTTTTAAAAAATTAAAAAGTTTTCAAACATTAAAATTTTTTAGAAATCAAATTTTTTGAAAATTTGAAGATTGATAACTTCAAAAATTTAATTTCTTTTAATCCAGAACTTTTTAGATATCAAAATTTTTAAAAATTGAAAATTGTTCATAAATTTTAAATTTTTATTGAAAATTGTTTGGAAAATAAAACTTTGAAAAGGCAAAAAAGTTTCAGAAGTTGAAAATTAAAGAGTTAAAAAAAATAAACAATAATTTACAATTGAAAATTTTTCAAACAATGACGTTTTTTTCAAATCAAAAATTATTTGAAACCAAATTGAAAACTGTTTCAAAACAAATAATTTTTTAAAGTTTAAAAACTTGGGAAACTGGACATTTTGAAAATTCGAAATTGACTTTTTTCCCACGAATTGAAGGTTAGATAGGTACTTAAAAATTGAGTTTTTCAAGAATTGAAATTTCTCATAAAGTAAAAATTTTAATTTTAAAAATTGGAAACGAATTAAGGCAACGATTAAACTATAATTCATCATCATCACGATTACACAGAAAATGCATATTTTTTCATTAACAATGTCAAGTTTTTCAAAACTTTGGCCCTCGATTTTAGGAGTTGTAAAACGTCGATATCAACAAAAATATTGAAAAAATGGTGGGGGTGGGGGGTCATGAGTCATTATTTGAATAACAATGGAAAAATTTTGGTTAGGTACTTTTTTCATAATTTTGGTTACTTTTTTGAAATTTTAGGTTACCCAAGTTACCATTTTTTTTTTTCAAAATTTGCTCCGATGGGAAGATTTTTTCAAATGGAGGTAAAAAATTAAAATTTGTCTCAAGAACTTGTGAAGTTGATAATAAAAAATCAGCTTTTTATGAAATGGTTCGATAATGCAATATCCAAGACGAAAAAATTCCGAAACCCAACTCCGAAAGATTATCGATCAAAATAATTAAATTTTTCGCGATAAAATTTTTGTACCCAAGTAGCAATTAATTGCAAGCCTATAATCGGTCGAAACCCATCACGATCACGTGTCAGATACAACCGTTGCTCGTCCAGGCACCACTGCCAGTCATTCCGTCATAATTATTTAAATATCTATAGACTCATACAATTAACGGAATGCACAAAGCGATTTAAAACTTACTTTTTGTTCCATTTCCTCGCCTATAACATTTAAAACAAATCTTTAGCAAATTTTTCCAACATCGTATTCACTATTTAGTATTTAATTACGGTGCTTTTCTTATGCTTTGGTATTCGCTATGTATTCTAGCAACTCATTAAATGTACGACCGAATACCTAACGTAAGATCTACGTTGAAAGCAGACGTTAACAGTTAACTTAATAAGAAGCTCGTCCTCGTATCTCTCGTTAGCCTGTGTATAGTTTTGGATCATTTGATACGAGTTTATATTTTTTCCCGCTAACCATTTATAATCGATTTAATTACACAACGTATAACGTATCTCTGCCATCTTTCTCATTCTTTCAGCGTTTTAATCGGCGACCTCGTGCACCTAATTTTGAAAATTGTACAAAATTAAGCAGCTACGAGTAGTGGCGGATTGCGCAAAAAAGCTACGTTTTGTATGGTGATTTTAAAGACGAGGAAGTGTTTTTAAATTGCATTGTAAGGAGGCGAACAGGAAACCGACATCCTGAGTTAGGTTTCATTTGAGAAAGGAAAGGAGTCGATGAGCGGGATTGAAGTGTACAATTTGGTTTTAAAGTATGATCTTGATAACGGAAATGTTTTATTTGGTTTCTTGGCTTGTTTTGATGTACACAGCTCACGTATTTACGGATTGTGGCAGAGCAAATAATTTGTTCAATTAATAACAAAAAAAAAAAAAAAAAAAACTTGATAGATGCCTACTTCTTTTTATACAAAACAAATGTTTATTAATTTTTGAAGCACATCTTTAAAATTTAATTTTAAAAACATTTTTTTGAATTTTTTTTTTGAAAACAGTACCCATTTAAGTTTTTTTTTTTTTTTTTTTTTTTTTTTTGAAAGTAAATCTGTTAAAACTTTTATACCTACGAAAGGACTTTTCAAAATTTTGGTTCAAAGGAAATTTCTTTGAAATATAATTTTTTTAGAACATTATAAAATTGTTTTGAGGGCAAATTTATATTATTAGAATTTTTTAAATTATTTAAAAAAAAATTTAATTATATACTTGGCATCAAATATATATATTTTTTAATTCCGTTAAAATTAAATTATTTAGACTGCTATTCAGATTTAAAAAAAAATTATTGATAGTCTTTTAACTATTTAAATGTTAAAATCACATACCACTTCTCAGTTTTTGTTATCTACTTTTTTTGAAAATCATATTTTTTAAATGTAGGTAGGGATTTTAATTTTGAAAATGTTTTCTAATGTTTTTGATTTGTTTTAAGTTTTACTGAATAAATTTTTTTTTAGAAAATTATTGTAATTTGTAACACAAGTTTTTTGGAAAATTGATGCAAGCACATTTTTTTTAAAACTGACAGAAACACATTTTCCGAAAAAATTAATGAAAATACAATTTTTGGAAAAATCTTCAGAAATGTTATTTTTGAAAAACTATTAGAAACGTAAGCTTTACATAAAGCGATAGGAATAAAAAATTTTGAAACATCGATAGAAACACAAGTTTTTGAAAAATTGATGAAAACAACACAATTTTCCAAAAACTGACAAAAACACAATATATTTCTGAAAAAATCGTACGAAACGTAATTTTAAAAAATGTCAGAAACACAATTTTTACAAAAATTGACAGAAAAACAATTTTTTGAAAAAATTGACAGAAACACAATTTTTGAAAAATTGATGAAAGCATAGGCAATTTTTAAATAAATCGATGTCCTCGGATACATAATTTTTTAAAAGATCGATGAAAACACATTTTTTTTAAAACTGCCAGAAACACAATTTCTGAGATAATCGTCAGAAATGCAATTTTTCAAAAAATTGATAAAAATAAAATTTTTAAACAATTCTATGGATACCTAGTTATAATTTCTTGAAAAATTAATAGAAACATTTTTGAAAGTAACAGAAACACAATCTCTGGGAACATTGTCAAAAATTTTACTTTTAAAAAATGTCAGAAACACAATATTTACAAAAATTGGCAAAAAACAATTTTTTGAAAAAATTGACAGAAACACATTTTTGAAAAATTGATGAAAGCATAATTTTTTATAAATCTATGTCCTCGGATACATAATTATTTAAAAGATCGATGAAAACACAATTTTTTTACCTGTTGTTGTTACCTGTTGGTTTCACGTGTCAATTTTTTTAAAACTGCCAGAAACACAATTTCTGGGAAAATCGTCAGAATAAATGCAATTTTTCAAAAAATTGATAGAAATAAATTTTTTAAATAATTCTATGGATACCTAGTTTAATTTCTTGAAAAATTAATAGAAACATTTTTTAAACTGACAGAAACACAATCTCTGGGAACATTGTCAAAAATTTTACTTTTAAAAAATGTCAGAAACACAATTTTTCAAAAAATTGACAAAAACACAATTCTTGAAAAACTGATAGAAACATCGATGGATGCGTATAATTTTATGGAAAATTGATGAAAACACAATTTTCAAAAAACCGACAGGAACACGCAATTTTGGGTAAAATGGATAAAAACACAATTTTTTAAAAATTGACCGAAATTAAATTTTTAAATAAATCCATTGAAACACAATTTTTTGACTAATTTATGAAAACACAATTTCCCAAAAATCGACAGATCTATACAAAATTTTTAAAAAAATGAAAATTTTGTTCAATATACATTTTTTCATGGTGATGAAAAAAACAAATTTTTAAAGATTTCAATAAAATCTGTTGTTCAATTTTTTTTTATAAATTTTGATTTACATAGGTAATTTTACATTCATTTTTTTGTGATTTGAAAACCAGAATTTTTAATCTTTTGTTTAATAGAGTTAAAATTCAATTTTTTGAAATTACATATTCATTTCCTTAGTAGGGTATAGGTAACTATACTATTCGTATTCCACTTCAAACACATTTTTTTGAAATTTCACTCAAAATTCATCAAAAATGCTATTTTTCAACGTTTTGTATAGGTACAAATTTTCTAAAATTCTGTTTAATTTTTAAATTTTATTCAAAAATGGGCTCTTTCAAGCGGGGTTGAATGTAAATTTTTGATATTTGGGTTTAAACACATTTTTGGAGATTTTTTATTCTGAAGTATTTAAAAAAAAAAAATTATTCCAAGACAATTACGATTTCTTTTCTTGAGAAAATTTTTCATTTTTTTCTTTTGGTTCAAATCGAACAATTTTTTTGAAACTTTTCTCAAAAATGATTTTTCAAATTTTTTTTGAATGAGAATTCATTGCTGAAAAACAATTTCTTAAAATTATGTTCAAAAGCATGATTCTTTTAATTTTTTTCTTTTTGCTGATTTTTTTGTTTTTACTTCAAGCCTTTGAATGTTTCGAATGCCTAATGTACCCACAGTTTTAAAAAATCGCACTAAACTGTCCCTTCCGGAATTATGACACATTTCGAAATGAAAATTGCAATACCTACCCATGGAACTCGTTTTCATCTTATATGTTCCAACAAATTAATTCTTAATCCTACAACTGAATTTATCCAACAAACCATCTGACGATGAGAATGAACGCGACATCGGCGTCTTCAAAGACCCTATAAAAGAATGCTGTCTGCTGTGAAGTGGATATTCTTCACACTACAGTAATGCAGTTTTATTATCCGAATTATTTGTTCATTGATCGAAGACGACGACGAGTCAGACAGAGCAGACGACATCGAAGCTATAAATATTTGCTATTACACAAATGAAATGACATTTCGAAACGAATCATGGGAAAAGTATCTCCTCCGTGTGCTGGAAATGGAAACGTGATTAGTAATTTCGTTCCAATGTCGGGTCGATTACCGCGAGACGACATCGACATTTCAAGTGATATAGCATAGCGCAAATATGGCCATAAATATACCTTGTTAAACATCCCAAAGAGCTGTCATCATTTAACCATCATCTTTTATATTATTCTGTAGTCTGTACATGAAATATAAATTCGCCAATTGTATTCATCCGGTAAATGGTTACGCGAATAAAGCTAATACGAGTCCATGTTGCGAATTTGTACAGCTTTTGTTAGACTGTGCAGACTATTCAAAGCATAGATGACATGTTCTTTCTGTTCAGCACATAGCTGGTTATATTTTACGATATTTTCGCCATCATGCACTTTTCTGCAATTATATACAAATAATGGAGGTTTTTTATTTCATACGTGATGCTAATGGCAATAGTTTCCATATGGTATTGGTTTAAATTGGAACAAATTCAAAAGTTTAACTCGTTATGCCCAATGACCAATTGGAAATTTCGCCCAGTGATCGTTTCGAAGCGTGAAAAAAATTTATAAAAATTCTTGTGTGAAAGTGTCTCTAATCAAGTCGATAAATAAACTCGTAAAAAAATTCATATTAACGTTTATTCGACGTACAGAGGTTAATTTACTCCTCAGAATATTAAAGCTTTGTCATGTGCATATCTAGGTCCATATTTGTGTATTTTTTCTCAATTCATTTTATTTTTCACGATTAAAATGTACCCACGTTTCAATAACCTTCCCCCAAAAAATTTGAGACGTTTCGTCCCCAGCTCAGACCTATTCTTCTCCAAATTTGATAAATTTCAAGTACGAGTACGTATCACCTAACCTGCAACGTACTCGTATTACTCGGTGGACGCAGCCAAGTTGAAATAAAAATGAAAAAAACCCAACGACGAAGAGAAAGTGCCAAAGAACACGTTGTTTTATATGGTGCATTGTCTCATCTTTTACGGTGTTGGGTCGGCCGGCTCGATATATATACGTGTATTGTCTACAGTATTAAATATTATAGAATTTGGGTCACCATACCCGTATGATTGATACTATGCGGTAACTAATTCGTTAATTCGTTCTTTGTAAGAAAAAATTGTGCTGACCGGTGCATCTGTATAACAAAAATTTTCAAATTATTCGAATACCCAACAAAGCCACAAAAAAAAGACTAAGGTGATCGTAGGTGTACTTTTGAAAGATATTAATGCTTGATCATATTTTAAAAATATACGTACTTAAGGTGTTTGAAAAATTTCCAGAAAAAAGTGCCGGATGTTACGTTTTATTTTTCTTATAGATGGGTCTTCTTTTCATTTCGATTTCCTTCATTATAGCTGCGGATAAAAACAAAAGTATATTTTCTCTTTCGAATGCTTCGTTCATTCACATTATTAGTAGTTCAATGGGCTAAAAGTTTGAATATGTCGCATGCCGTTACCAACAAAACTCACCAACTGGTTTGAGTGGGATTAACAATAAAGAAACACTTCCTTTTCGTTTTTTATTCGTGGATACGAACCTATGCGAGTACAACAACTTTCCAACAGATTGAATTTTTCAGCCAAATGTTCATCTTGTGAATTAACCTACTGACCGCGAGTGTACAAGTATGTGGACCTTTTCAGAGTCAGATTAAATAACCAATTTATCTTATGTGAAGTTATCAATGTGTCATCGCGGGTGATAAAATTCTCGATTTATGATATTTCTACAAGGTGTTGTAAAATTTTTCAACGGTGTGATTTTTGGGAATCGGATTTTTTAAATGGGTTCCCATTGTGAGAGAAAAAAAGTTAGAATGTGTCTAAACATCATTTTTTAATTTGGGTTCGGGTTTAAAAATTTAGGGAATTAATTTTTGAAAGTTGAAGAAATTAATTTATATAATTATTACTTATAGGGTTATATGAAATAAATAAAAAAAAATATAGGCTTATGTGCACTTACTTAAGTATTGAAAAATGATTTTAAAAAATTGAAAACTGAATGAAAATAAAAAATAAAATGCAAAAAATTTTATATTCAGATTTTTTTACATAAAAAATAATTTTAAAATAATTATGAAAAATTATAAAAAATGATGAAAAATGAATTCGACGTACCCTATTTGTAAAAGTTGAAAAAAAATTCTTAAAAATCAAAAAATTTTCAGTTCAGAAAAATTTAAAAAGAAAACTGCTAGATTTGAAATTCTTTTTCCCCTTTTTCTTCCATTGAAAAAATATTAATCAATTATTTTTTTTAAGTTAGAAAATTTTATTATTTTTAAAGAACTGAAAAAATTCATTTTTTCAAAAAATACCTAAAAAGAATGAGAAGAAAACATTTTTCAAAACATGAAAAATTCATTCATAAAAAAATTGAGATTTGAAGAAAAATTGAAATTTATCCCTAAAAGATAATCATTTTTGCAAAATTCAAAATTTAAAAAATCAAAAAATTCAAACCAGTAGCTAAAACTTATAATTTTTTATAAGAATTGAAAAAATTCATTTTTGGTCTAAAGTTGTTTCTAAAAATTTTAAAAATATTCAATTTTGATTTTTTTTAACTTGATAGGTATTAAAATAAAGTTGAATTGATTAATTGAAAAATAGGGAAATTCCATGTTTTGTACGAAATGAATTGGTAGATTTAATTTTTTATTTTAAATAGGAGTTTATTGATTAAAAATTCCTGTGTTTCAAAAATTCAAAAAAAAATTCAATAAAAAATTACATTTTTTGAAAGTAGAAATTCTCAATTGATGAAAAAAATTGATATCTTTAAAATTCATTTGGATCATTTGTTTTTATTGAAAAATTTTGAAAAAAATTATTCTTGAAGAATTATTTAAAAAATGGTTGAAAAAAATATAAGTATTTCTCAAGTCAAAAAATACTCAACTCACTTTTGAAAAAAATTAAGTACCTATTGAAAAAAAATCATGTTTATCTAATTGAGTAGAAATGTCGACTAGTGCTTTAAAAACTTTGAAAAGTTCTTGGATTTTGAAATTTGGAAAATATCTATTTCTTTGGAAATTGGAAAAATCGTATCTATGTATCACTAAAAATCCATAAAAAATTAAAGAAGTTTGATTAATTCTGAAAACTCTAGGTTTTAGAAAAATTTGGAAAAATTCACAAGTTGATAATATTTGGGGGGGGGGGGGGTAGGATATATGTTTCACAAATTCAACAGATTTACGATATTTTATTAAAATTTAAAAAAATTTTGAGCGATGAAAAATATTTATTTCGGGGAAAAAATGAAAAAAGTAACTGTAATTAAAACTTTCGGTAATTTAGTTTGGTTTAATTGAAAAAAAAACACTTTTTTTAATTATTTGAAAAAAAAATGTTTGTAAATCAAATTTTTTCTTAAAATTGAAAAAATCTATTTCCTGTTAGGTAAATAAGACAAAATAATTACCTATTCATTAAATCTTTTTGAAAAAGTCTACGCTTGAAAATTTATTTAGGCAAAAATAATGAAATTAACCCAATGTCTGAAATTTTAAATCGAAAAAAATAGTCAAAAAATAATTTTCAATCAACATTTAGAATTTTTCAATTTAAATAGAACAATTTTTGAAAAATTAACCAAAGCAATTTTTAAATTAAAATTTTAATCAACATTTTGAATTGAATTTTTCCAATTATTTACTTAAATAAAAAATTTTGAAAAGTTGACTAGGAAGATGTGAAATATTCAGAAAAAAAAAATTAATTCATCGACTACCCTACTTTAACAAAAATAGGTAAAGGTATATATCACGACCTACGAACTTATAATCCTCCTAGAATCTACATCCTCCCTCGAGATCACTCATCATCATCACGATGCCAATTCTGGAACTCTACCAAGCCAAATCTAAAGATCGAATCCGAATCCTTTACATCGATAATTCGATACCTTATCCAAATTAGTTATACCTTGCCGTAATCACCCAAGCCGGATCGCGGACGATTACGCACACTTACTAGTACTTTGTACGTATAATAGAGGAGGAGATTTCACCCAGACCAAAACTACCTCGGCGTAAATGTATCTCCGTATTCGTATTGGTAATTGAGAAAGAAAGGAGTTTTATTAGTTATTTGTGCGTTGAAACGAACTAATACGCTCGAATGAGAATCGCCTATAAAATGGCAATAGCATTTTAATGTCAAGTCCACGGTGAATAGGAATTAGTTACATGATAATAGCTATCACAATGCATGCAGTCATGATGACCGCATTTGAAAAAAAAAGTAATTTTATCTACAGCACCGATTGTGCCATCTACTCTTTTGTGCAAGTAAGACGAGAGTTCATGAACTTGGCGTTATGAGACAAAATACGATTTTTTTCTCCGCAAGAGCCCGAGAGGATTTGCTTTCTGGTCATTGGAATGCTCGCGATCGGTTGTTGGGGGTCTTTATTATATGAGGTGAAAGAGAAGGTGCATCAGTGCATGGTTCAATGGTAGGTATCAGGTCATTGTGTGGGTGGATTTTATTGTTAATGGATTTCAAGAGTGGGAATACAGGGTATCTCAGGAGTGTAGAGTACTTTCAGTTTTTATGATGATGTCGGTGTAAAGAAATATTTTGAAGTGAAGAATAGCTTAAAAATATCAATTTTTTGGGAGGAAAAACTTGATTTATTTTTTTAGGAGAAAAAAATTATTCAACCTTTTCAGAGGAAAAATCTATCAGTTTTTTGAAAAAATCATTTGTTTTTTTTTTGGAGGGAAAACACTTAATTTTTTTTTGGGGGGGGGGGGAGGAACACTTGATTTTTTTTAGAAAAAATATAGGCTATCAATTTTTTGTCAAAATTTTAAAAATCATTTTTTTTTTTTAAAGAAAAATCTTATCAATTTTGTTGAGACAAAATTCACCTATTATTTGTTTGTCTCAAATTTTTTCGCAATCTGGTATTTTGTAGGGAATGATTTTTTTTGTTTGAAAAAAACCTCATTTCTTGAAGAAAAATCTTTATTGATTCTGCTGAGAAAGAAATCCAATTGTTTTTTTTGGGGGGGGGGGGGGCATTAAATTTTTTGAGAAAGGAAAAAAATGCAAGGTTATCAATTTTTCTAAGAAAAGAATCCATCAATGTTTTTGGGGAAAAAGTCTATTAATTTTTCAGAGAAAAAATAATAATAATCAATTTTTTGCCTAAGTAAATTTTTTCGAGGAAGAAAATCATCTCTGTAATTGTTAGGAAAAAATCTAAAAATCTATCAATTTTGTTGAGAAAAAAATTTATTAATTGTTTGTACCTATCAACTTATTAATCTGTTATTTAGAAGAAAAAAAATTTTTAGTTGATTTTTCAAAAAAATCAGTTATTTTTTGTTTGTTTGTAAACTCAATTTTCAGGGGGGGGGGATTCTATTGGTTTTGTTGAAGAAAAATTCAATTGTTTGTCTCAATTTCTTCGAGGAATTGTTTTTTGGGGGAAGATCTACTTTTTTTTTAAACACTCAGTTTTTGGAAAAAGAAAAAAATCTATTAGGCCTAAGTAGCTATCAATTTTTAATTTTTTTGGAAAATGTGGTAACTGTTTGTCTCAGTTTTTTTGAAAAAAATAGGTACTCAATTTCTTGAGAAAAAACTGAAAAAAGTACTAATTTTTTGAAAAAAAACCTATGATTTTATGTCTTAATTTTTTGGGCGAAGTGAATGATCTCTTTTATTCTTTGGAGAAAAAATATCAATTTCTTGTTTCAATTTTTTGGGAAAAAGGATGTTTGTTTTTTGAGAACGAAATTTTCATTTTTTTTTTGGGAGAGGGTCCATCAGCTTTTTGGGAATAAATTTTTTGTCTCATTTTTTCAAGGGAAAAAATCTTAATTTTTTTTTTTTTTTTGAAAAAAAAACAATCACTCAGTTATTTCGAAAAAATAATCTGTCAACATGCTTTGGTTATAAAAAAAATTTCTCAGTTTTTACGGAGAAAAATGAAACTGTTTCTTGAAACGAAATCTCTCAGGTACGAGTACTTTTAGTGAAAAAAAATCTCACTTCATTTTTAAGAAAATTTTTTTACCTTTTGTCTAATAATTTTTTTTAGAGAAAAATATTCACATTCTTTGAAGAAGAAATTGCGGTCAAAAATATTCTTTAAATTTTTTCCATTTTTAGTGTGCGTAAGCACACTATTGGTTTCAGTCTTGAAATATAAAATTTTGAAATAGGTTTATCGAGGTTAACTCATTAATGATGGGATGGATTTGGTTCAAATTTTCAAGGAATGTAGAGTTCATGAAGGCGGAGGGCCAATGAGATTTGTGTGTGAATCTAGTGAGTAATTATCGAGATAATTGCAATTTTCACTTGAATAAAAAAAGGGAAAAGGGGACTTTTCTATTATTCATATCTTATCTTATCTTGGGGCAATAAATTTAAAGTGTTAAAAATCGAACAATGGTCACGTCACAACGTACTCTTTGTGCTCTGCGGTTTTATCTTTTTTGGGGCAATAAAAATTTTAAATGTTCAAAATCAAACTTTATCAGCACAGCAGGCGGTAAACATTTTTTCAGCACAGCAGGTGGTAAAAAATCAGAAATCACGTCTCAGGCTCAGGGCAATAAATTCAAATTTTCAAAATCAAACAATGGTTCGTGTCTAGTTCTTATCTTATCTTTGCTTAGGGCAATAAATTTTAAATGTTCAAAATCGAACAATGATTCCGACTTGTGGTCTGCAGTCTTATCTTATTTTGGGGCAATAAATTTTAAATGTTCAAAATCGAACAATGGGTCGATCTAGTTTTCAGTTTGAGTGAATGGGGAGGTGGTGTGACTATGCGATGTTGGTGGGGGGCATGGCAAATTAAAATACCAAAGTAAGTATGCTTATGTTAGGTTAGGCTACTTACTGATAACTTCTCACAAAAGTTATTTCAGTAATACTACTCAGTAATTTTAGAATTCAAGCTACGCACACTGTTAGAGCTGCGCTTGCGCAGGTGTCTAGTTTTTTTTTTTTGTTGAATACCTAGTATAATCTTCTAAATTTCTAAGGAGTAAAAATCTCCATTTTTATGCAGGAAGAAAATATTACCTTTTTTTTCGAAAGAGATCCCCTATTTTTAAATTAGGTATAATTTTTTGGGGAATAGAAGAATTTTTCAACTTTTTTTTTGCACAAGAATGAAGAATGTAAAAAAAAATTCTCATTTTTTTAAAGTAAAAATTTCTGTTTGCTTGTTTTTTTTCTGAAAAGAGAATCTCTTTATTTTTATTTTTTTTGGAGTAAAAAAAAGGTGAAAATTTTTATTTAGAAGAAAACCTGTTTTTTCAATAAAAAAAATCAATTTCACATTCAGCATTAAGAAAGTTTCAACTCGACACGTTCTTTGCAAAAAATTGTGTTATACCCTGAAAAATTCTTAGTTTCCTGCCGTGTCAAAATGGGTCCAACACTCTCGAGGCACCCTGTATTACAAAAAGTAGATTTTCATTCAAAAAAATAATATTGTTTTACAAAGTTAACTCTTAGGCTAACGAGATCTATTCCCACTGTTTGGTTTTTATAATTCACTCAGTCATTGGCAGAAACTGAAATTTCCCATGATACTTCTCGTTATTTGGTAATTTCCTCGTTATAATTACCCACCCAGTACATACTCTTCCGGCAAACCAAATCAGCTGATTAAGGAACGAAAGCGTACACCGCGGTGTTTACATTCAAAAGAAGAAATTAAAAGGGAATGTTGATACTCGTAGGTATGATGATGATGATGAACCCACACAGCCATAGGGAAACCAGCACGCTGCGTATGAAAACAATTAAAAAGCAAAGCAAAGCACACAAGAGAGAAGTGAAGGACATGATGTATCTTATGTTTCACTTGTACTAACCGGACTGGTTTTTTTTCGCGCAAAGTGGAACATATGGAAATGTAATAATTTTTTAATGAGTAAACAGCCATGCATCTGTATAGAGTACTTATGTATTGTCATTTTAAATGTTCAACGTTCCGTGATTATACATATAGGTACGTATATCGTGTGCATGAGCATTATATCTAGTGAAAGTGATAACGAAATGTTGAAATCATCTGTTATCAACAAATATGAATAAATGATGTCACATTCGTATTCGCGCGTAATTAAAATAACATTAGGGTAGCTCTATTGTTTAGAGTTATCTGATTTCGTAAAATACGAGTACCTGAAAAAATTTCACCAATGTTGAATAACAAGACCAGCAACGAACGGTACATTACGAGGAAATTATTCAAAAAAAAAAGATGCACGTTCAAGATACCATTTTAAAAAATTCATCGCAACAAAGATACCATAAAAGATACATACATCTAAATGAGTTTACGTATATGGACCACTGTCCACCTGTTGAAAATTGCAATTGACAAAAGGGGAAAAATTAGCGATGCTGAATATAAAGGTCATAGCAACGTATTGTGAACTTGGCCGTGTAAAATTACCGGCAATAAATATTTTTTCGCCGTATTACAATAATAATATCGGTCAAGCGTATGTCTATTATCAAATAAAATGTCGCTATATAGTATATATATATAATAATTGCCTAACCTAGATACCATCGAGATAATTTTTATATGTACCTATTTCGACGATGCTGTAATCATCTCTACTCCTTTGTCGTAATCGAATACCTACAATTACAAATACATTGGTGACAATCGAGAAAAATATTATTACAAATATGCAACCAACTGTGAATAATTATATTATGATTTTTCGATATTTATGTATCTACTTAAAAAAAAATGAAAAAATTTTCAAGTCGATTTTAAATTGCACGCGTAATGTAACAAATGGACGATTAAATTGTCACCTAAAGAGCTTGTTTGTTTTACTCTGATACGTCGTGTAACATGAAGTAATTCCCAATTACCTACCACAAAGATTAGACTAATTTTACACGTCATTAGAGGCATTGACATAGTTTGTACGGACCTAGTTTGGTAATTGGTATTTTAAAAAATGTCAACTTAGTTTTTTTTAATGTTTTTTTTTATGAGAAATAAAATTATCTTATGTAAGACATTTCGTAAGATTGTTTTCATAAAAAAATTCGGAGTTGACCCCCCCTCCCCGAAATAATAAATTTTCCAATTGCATTTTTACATTTTTTTTTTTTGTTATTTCAGAAAAAAAATTTAGCTTGGAGAAATTTTTTTCAAAGATTTAAAAGCTTCTTTCATAAACTTTTTCTTGAATAAAAGAATTTTTTATTTGTGGAAAATGTTTGGTTTTCTCGGTGAATTTTTTCTGATTCATTTTTTCTCGGGAGAGTTTCAACATTTTACGAGTGAAAACGATTTTTTTCAAGTTATTAGGTAACAAGTATAATTTCAAGATTTTTTTTTGTCAAGAAATTTTTTTTCATAAATAACTTTTTCCCAACACCTTTTTTTTCTTGGAGGATTTTTTAAAGATTTTTTTCGTTATTTCTATAAAAGTGGATCTTTTTCCTAACATTTTTTTTGTCTAATTAGAGAAAATTTTCTCAAGTTACACCTATTTTTTTTTCGAAAACATTTTTTGGAGAATTTTTTCAGTACTTTATAAGTCTTTTGAAAATATTTTTTTCATATGATTTTTTTCTTGGTGGGTTTTTATAGATTTTTTGAGGTTTTTTTTTTAGAGATATGTTTTAGTAGAAATTTTTTTTTAGAGGATCCCTCAAAAAAATTGTATTGTATGAATTTTTCAAAGATTTTTCATTTAAAAAAAATTGTTTTCTCAAGACTATTTTTTACGATTTTTTCCAAGTTTTTTTTTTTTTTTAATTTTGGCGAATTTTTCCCTCCATTTTTTTTAATTGAACAATTTTTTTCAATTTTTTTTTTTTTGTTTTTTAATATTCTACCTTATTGTCCAAAATTTTTTCTCTAGTTTTATTTTTTAAAGGGTATTACTTTTCAAAAAGGGAGATTTCATAAAATTATTTCTTTAATTTGTGGAGAATTTTAACTTTCATTTTTTTATTGAACCAATTTTTTTAACTGTTTTTTTTTTCAAAAACATTTTTTAGTAGATGGATTTTTCATGTGATTCTGTGAGTTTTTTTCAATATTTTTTTTAAAATCAATTTTTTAGTAAATTTAATCAAAAAATTTGCTGATTGAACGATTTTTTGACATTTTTTTATCACGAGATTTTTCAAAAAAAAATTTTTCTTAGAGGATTTTTTTTAGGATTTTGTGAGGTTTTTTCAATATTACTCTCTCATTTCCATTCTCAATTAATAAAGTTCAATTGAATGAATTTTTCGAATTTAGTAAAGTTTTTTTTTCAGTGTCTTATTATCAGATTTTTTCTAAAATTAAAATTTTTTTTTTTTAATTCTGCGAGTTTTTTTCAAGCATTCTTTTGTATTAGAATTTTTAGGAAAATTTTTGTCGAATTTTCGCGAGTTTTTTTTAAAACGTTGATTGGAGAATTTTCCTAGTTTTTTCAGAATGTTTTTTGTAATTTTGTCTAAAAATATTTTTTTTAATTTTTCATGTTTGATGGATTTTTCAAGGTTCTGTAATTTTTTTAAAAGAGATATTTTGTAAAGGCAATTTTTTTGAACAACTTTTCCTTATATTTTTCCCTTTTTTTTTGATTGAACGAATGACTGTACACGGCGTTATCGAAAAAAAAAATTGAAGTTTCCAAGCTATATTTTTTAAAGATTTTTTTTTTTTTAATTTTTCTTATTGAAGTATTTTTCTGGCCCAAAAAATTTTATGGCTGACTTTTTATAGAATCATACTATATAAAACAATTTGAATTTGAAACTTTCGTGCTTTTCCTCTGAATGATACATTTTTTTGGAGGATTTCTTCGATTATTTCATAGATTTTTCCGAGAGAATTTTTCTATAAAAAGATTTTCAATCGAAATTGTATTTATTTTCTATATATTTTTCCAATAATTTTTCTTTACTTTTTCAGTATTTTTATATTTTTGAGGGATTTTCTTACTAAAAGGATTTTTTCTTCAAATTTTTCTTTTCTGAGTGGCCAGTTTTTTCACTATGAATTTTCTGCTATGGCGACTTGTCTGCTAAATTGATTTTTTCTGGAAATATTCTTTCGAGGAAAATCTTGGCTCTGAAAGAATTTCCTTTTTTTATGATTGCACAGTGGGATACTGGTATTTCTTTTTATTATCGCTGGAAACAAACTCGTAAAATCCTACAACTTATTCGACAAAGTTTGATAGATCGAATTATCCCCGCCCGAGCTCACCAACGCCATTAAATCACATACTGCGAACTCGCCAATAATTGGAAATTACAATTACGCACGCATTTATATAAGTCGACGATCAGATCGGTGCATCGTCCTTAAATAAAGCGTAACTGATGTCATCTCCGTTTATTGAAAAAAAAGAAGAAGAAAAAGAAAAACGAGAAGAAATATATAAATAAGAGAGAAAAACACGACGATAAATCAGCGAGTTTTATGAGTGGATGAATTGTTGTGACTCGGATGGCATGGCTTGTATACGAGGAGACCACGAGTACGAGAGAGATAGCCAGAGAAAAAAGACAAGATCGATGTTATGAAAAATATATACTTCCCGACCATAAAATAATTACTGCTTAAGTTCTTTACCCTTTTTTTTTAATTCTCTCGACTGGGATTCGATGACGAGCTTGAAATAATATTTTATTGGAATTCCTTTTTGTGCTGGGATACGAGTCGAGAAAGTTAATTTTTTCGCATACTCGATGCTTAATCACGTTGCAAATGTGTTGGAATGGCCAACGCCTGCCTTAGAAGAATGTCGCGAATGGTTTGAAATTAATCGAGATATCAATTATTGAGTAATTTACGAAACAGATCCCGACCAAAGGGATATACGAGTCCATTCCCAGGATACGTGGCCTAGCCACAGATACAGAGGCTGTGTAGTGGTACTCTTGTGGAACTACGAGTTACCTAAATTCGTCAACAGGCCTTGAATCGTTGATAGGTTTTGTTATACACGTTTACGGTGCATTAAAACATACATTTATGAAAAATTTGAACGCATGACAGCCTTATTAAAGTTCAAGCCATTTCCACCTGCGTTCCAATGAACCGGTCTTAGGCTAGGACTTTTCCAACATCGAAGCCGAGATATGGCGTATATCGTAATTACATTTCCATATCGAGTTCTATTAGACAGCCTATACCTCCTTTCGTATATAACTTGTTACTCAATACGTCGAATATTCTGTACTCGAGTCAAATACCTACCACTTCAGAGAGTTCATCGTAACTCAGCTGCAAAAATTTTATTAAATTAAATTCGAAGTCACGTTTGGTTCAAAAAAAAAAAAAAAAAATCGCAGCGTGCCGCCGAGAATTATATTTCGGTCTTAGTCGACTCGGTTTAAAAAAAATATTACCGTTTTAAGTAAACAGATAAAATAAACGGATAATAGTGGTAATGATTTTCATGCTCTAGTGATACCTCTTCCAGTATTGTAAGTCATGGTATCTTGTAATAGCGAAAATTCCACCTAGTGGTGGCCCTGACGAAGAAGCTGGCAAAACGGTCAAAAGTACGTGCAAAGAAATGCCATGCTATGCATTTTTGGCGGTTCAGGATAATTAATTATATTATAACGGGCCATGAAATCTCAACTTTTGGAGGAGTTTCAAAAAAATTGGCTTATTTTGACTGATTTTTAGTTTTCGAAAAATTAGTTGTTTACGTAAACCAATGAGGAGTTGGGGTGGGAGTGGTGTTTTGAACTTGACGTAAATGAAAATTACCCATAATGAATCTACAAATTGCACAGTTTTGAAGATTTCCCAATTTCAAAAATTGTAAAAAATTTTCATAATTATGTATGTACTTTGAAAATTGATATTTTAAAATTTTTTGACAATTGAAAAAACTGTTGGATTCTAAAAATTGGATACCTCAAAAATTGAATCAATATAAAACTGTACCCACTAAAACTGGAAAATGAAAAAAATTTTGAAGATCTACTAAATTTTAAAAAATTTATTGAATCATTACATTTCAGAAATTGTTTTTTTTTTCAAATCGTAAAAATTCATTAAAATTTTAAAATTAATCCATGAAAAATTTACCAGAGATTTTAAAAATTGCAAAAATTTATTACACTTTGAAAATTGATGTTTCAATTTTTTGAAAATAAAAAAAATAAAAAAATAAACTGTTGAATTCTAAAAATTGGAAGATACCTTAGAAATTGAATCAATCTAAAAAAAATTTTACTAAAACCGGAAAATGACAAAATTTTTGAAGATCTACTGAGTTTAAAAAATTTATTGAATCATTAGATACATTTCTGAAATTAACTATTTTTTTTCAAATCCTAAAAATTATTAAAATTTGAAAATTAATCCATGAAAAATTTACCAGAGATTTTAATAATTGCAAAAAATTGTTACACTTCAAAAATTGGTGTTTTTCAATTTTTTGAGAATGAAAAAAAAATTTTAATGTTGAATTCTAAACTTGGATAAATCTTGAAAATTGACTCTGTATAAAAATTGTAATAAAAGTAGAAAATTACAAATTTTTTTGAAGATTTACTTAATTAATGAGTAATGAATCACTACTTTTCAAAAAATTGGCTATTATTTTTTCATAGTAAAAATTCACCAGGTTTGAAAATTACTCCATGATTTTTTTTTTAATTCAAGTGAATTTTAAAAATTTTACAAAGTGTGAGCATTCAATCATAGTTTTATTTTTTCAATAAAAAAGAAAAAGTAACGACCAAACTTCAGAAATAGACTTCTCAATTTTCCTTTTCTTTTATTCTACCTAATTTTTTTTTTAAATTGCAAAATTTCAAATTTTCACAAAATTATAAAAGTTGTGAAAAATAATCAAACATTAAAAATGACTATTTTGATTTTTTTGAAAATTAAAATGAATTTTATGAATTGTTTTCCTACAAATTGATTTTTAAGGTTAAAAAATTAAGAGAATTTGAAAAAATTAACAATTATTCAAAAATTATAAAAAATTTTAAGATTTTCAAGATTTCTTACACTTGCAAAATTTAGCAATTAAGTAATTTTAAATTGTCTTCAAAAATTAATGTGAATTTGAAAAGTTGTTAAGATTGATTATACCTAGTCAGTTGTGTAATTTCAAAAAATTAAAATTGAAAATTTAAGATTTTACAAGTTTTAGAAAACGATTTTTTAACTCCTTTTTTTAAATATATTTATTTTTTGTCGCTCTACCTGACGGTAATTTGCGACGCGATAACAAATTATTACAATAAATGATATAAATTACATTCTTTTAAGAAATTAAATATCTCAGAGTTTGAATCTCCTAGTATGTCGGGTAATTGTGAGTTTGTATCAAATTTTCTTGTCCTTTGATCTGTATATTTTCTGCAATTTATAAGTATGTGTTTGACTGTTATTCTTTCTTGTACAGCAACTATTGCTATTTTTTCAATTGAGCTGAATTTCAAACAATAATTAAAATTTAAAAATTTCGAGTTTTCACAAAATTTTGAAATTGTAAGAATTTGACGTAGTTTTGAAAGCTATTTGAATTTTTTGAAAATTCGCCTGAATTTCAAAATGATGGCATTTTGACACCTAGGTAGGTACTTGATTTATCTAATTCGTAAAATTTATTGAAAATCAAAAAAGACCAAATTTTGAAGTTTTGCAAAATTTTTACGATTACTAAGTAATGATTTATTAGTAGGTAGGTATATTCGAAAAAATTTATCAATTTTTTTAAAATGTAAAAATTTATCAAAAACTTGAAAATTTACGTTTTAAGTTTTTTGATAAATTCAGAGGAGTTTTACAAATTGGCTAAATTGTAAAAATTTTGATTTTTTTTTTTTTTGAATTTTTAGGAAATTTTGTAGAATTTTAAAAATTGTTGAATTCTAGAAAAATGTGGTAATATTTTAAATTTTAAAAATCGATCCAGTTGCTAAAATCATTACATTTATTACGATATGATTTCTCAAATTTTGAAAATTCATCAAACTTTGAAAATCGATCTTTTAAAAGTTTCTGAAAACTTGGTGTGAATTTTAAATATTTGCTGCATTATAAAAATTGAAATTAAAAAAATAACCAAATTTTCAATTTTTACCCAGTTTTGAAGATTTGATTTCAGAAATTTACCATAAAAATTTACCTATTACATTTTATTTTATTTTTTAAAAATTTTAAAAAGTTTCCAAGCATTGAAAACTGAATTTCAAATTTTTTCAGCTGAATTTTAAAAATTTATTTAATCTAAAAAATTTATCAAAATCAAAAAAATTACCTTATTTAAAATTTTTACGAAATTGCAAAAGTCAACCCAACTCTCAAAATCGATATTTTTGAATTTTTTGAAAATTCCCCGAACTTTACAAATTTACTCAATTATTCGAAATTGAAGAAGAGCAAGAAGAGAAGTTGAGTGATTTCGTGGAATTTTCCCATCGGATTAGCTTCGTATATTATCCTCGATAACGTACCAAAAATTGAATTCGCCAATTCATTTCATCCATCATCACTTCATCACATAGATATACGTCGAACATTTATCTAAATGGATGAAAAACACTTGATTTATGTACAATCACTACGCATAATACGAGATAAGACAAGGCCTATGATATGCAATTCACCACTACACTTCTCCTCTTGCTCAGTCGCCTACTGTAGACCACACTTGTACATCAGATTCATTGATGAATTCGCACCTCATTTGAAAAGCGAGCAAATTATACCGAGTGACGCGTAAAATAATCGCACATGAGCAGGATTATAATATTAATAGGCGGTTTATATTCGTGCGGAAATTAACGCTTTAATACGACAAGCTACCTTCGCTCACCTCAACTTGTAATCCAATCCGCAAATCCGCAATTATTATTACACACCTAGAAAAGATTACAATAATCGATTTTTTTTTTAGGGTAAAAAACAGATGTATTGGGCTAGGCAATGCCCCAGCTTGATAGGCATAGGCGCTTAGTAAACAAGCGATAAGGTATGCCTACCTAGACAAGAACCGGATTCCTACTTTAATAAAATGCAAAAGCTAAAGCTGGCAACGTACTCGGTAGTACATATAACGGTTAGCCTGAGTTAACGGTTCAATTGGTGCAAGGTACAGTGAACGTTGTTATACGAACCGACCGACTTATACGGAACAGGTATCTCGTTTGTTTGGCGTGTCCGTACCGACCGACCCACCTCCGATATTGCGAACATTTTTCTTAATGTTGTATCAATTAAGTCCATTAGGAAACCTTTATCGGGTATTTTACCGTCGTTTGCTACATAATTCTCATGATGTAAACGTAAATAACGTATAAGGTGCGGATCAAATCGTTGAGGGGGTATGGTTAAATTTTTTTTGTATCCTTGGAATGTTGGAAATTGGAAGAGTTGGTTATGTACGTTTTCATTTTTGCTCGCAAAAATTTTCTAGGAAGATGTGCCCTCGGTGGAAGATTTTCAAGATGAAAAATCTGCTGAAAAGAAAATTTTTAAAAAATATTGAAAAATTAACCGGGAAGGAAAATAGTAATCATCTTGAAAAACAAATTCATTTTTGTGAAAAATACGCCCATTTTTATGAAATAATTTTTTTATGAGAAAAATCTTTTTAGTAAAAAAATTGGGAAAAAATGCAAAATCCTCTCAAGGAAAAATACATTTTTATAAAAATCCTCTTTATAATATTCTCATCAAAAATCAAAAAAAAATTCTAAAAAAAATATTAACTTTTACCAAAAATCATTCTTATTGTTGGAAGAAAAATCCAAAAATATCTTTCAAAAAAATAAAAGTCAAGCAAAAAATCCAACTGAAAAAATCCTCTTCGAACAGTAATATATCTTCGGTAAAAAAATTTCTTGGAAAAAAATTCTGTCGGAAACTGCAATCTTATGAAAAAATTATTTTCAGGGTAAAAATCCTCTTTAAAAAAATAGATGAAAACTTTCAACAGTTTTTTCAGAATTTTAGAAAAATTAAAAATATTTGAATACCTATATTAAAAAAAAAACAGTAAAAAATTAATTCTTGTAGGAAAAGATTCAAAAAAATCTTCAACAAAAAATCGTGAAAGAAAAATCCTCTTGATAGAATAATTTTCTTGGTTACATCGAGTAGATTAAAATTACCTACTCTTGAAAAACATATCTTTTGTAAATTACAGTCTTGACAAAAAAAAACGTTCACTTGAAAATAAAAAATCAGAAAAAAATTCGTTGTAGAAAACAAAAAAATCGTCCCTGCAAATAAATCCACTTGAAGAAAAAAGTTGAAAATTCTTATTAATCAAAAAATCTTCAGATATAAATATTTTGGTAAAAATACCCCCCCCCCCCCCCCCAACAAGATCTTTTTACTTGAAAAATCATTAGGAAAAAAAGTTGTGATTATAAAATCATCATTAAAAAGTGTTGAGAGAATCTTCCAAGCAAAAATCTATTAAGGAGAAATTTAATCAAAAATTGTAATTTCAACAAAAAATTCTCCAAGCACATAAATTCACTAGAAAAAAAAATTGGGAATAAACTCTATACCAAAAAATCTATTGATGAATTTTTTTTTGAAGAAACAGCCCTATCACCAAAAACATAAAAACACGGAAAAACTTGGAAAATCTTCAGTAAAAAAAAAATGTAATGAAAAAATCATTTTGACAAAATAATCTCCGTTATAAAAATTTCTCTCAACAGTTTAACAAAAAGTACAATACGGTACCTATTGGGGGGGGGGGGGGGGGTAGAAAAAATCTCGGCTGTAAAAAAATTTTCTTGAAAGAATAATTTATTCTGCTGGTGAAAATTTCTCTCAAAAAAAAATCCAATTGAAAATTGTAATCTTGAAGAAAACTCATTTCAGCATAAAATAAATCTATTTGAAAAAAAATTAATAAAAAATCCTTTAATCAATCTTCAGGTGAAAAGTTCTCTCGGTGAAAAACTCATAAAAAAGTTTGAAAAAAATCTTTTTATTTGTGTAACTCTCTTACCAAAAAAATCTATTCACGCTCTCCCTCCAAAAAAAAGTTCCTAGAGAAAAAAAAATGATAAAAACCCTCAGCCAAAGAGAAAAATCCCCTTTGCAGTGTATCTCTTACTAGAAAATCCTTTTTAAAAATAATCTTTCCAAATAAATCTTTTCTGATAAAAAAAAAAAAAAAAAAAAAAAAAAAAAATGTTAAGGTAAAAGTGTAAAACATCTTAAAAATTTAATAACAAAAAAACATAATAAAAAAATGATCTGGCAAAAAAAATTAATGGCGAATCCTATTTCGAAATTAATATTTTCAGCAATAAAAGCACACTTCAAAGAAATTGCAAAAATACTCACTTGGGGAAATTGCGAAAAAATGTCTGTAAAAAATAATTTTGGAAAATTAATTTTAAAAGAAAATCGTTCAAAGAACCACTTTGAAAGAAATTGTTAAAAGGTTTTACACCAGCTTTACAGTTTACAAAAGCTGGAGAAATATTCTAGATTATGTAACTCTTTTTCGAAAAAATTATCCTGACCCCCCCTCCTCCCCCCCCCCCCCCGGGTACAAAAATTATAGATTACAAAAAAATCCTCTGGATAAAATCTTCAGAGAAAATCGTCTTTGTAAGTTTGTGCTAAAAAAAATAACTGAAAACATTTCATCTCTAAATAAATGTTTATTGCAAAAAAATTACTTAAAAAAATTGCCAAAAAAATCTTTACAAAGGCTAGAAAAATTTTCTTGGTTGTGTAACTCTCTTACAAAAAATTCTACGGACCCCCTCCCCCCAAAAAAAAATCTTCGCGAAAAAAATTAAAACCGAAAGGGGATCCTCGTCCAAATTTCTTGAGAGAAAAATCATTTTTGCAAGTTTGCACTAATAAAATCACTGAGAATATTCTTTCTCGAAATTAATTTCTTTACAGGAAAAAAATTACTTGGAAAAAAATTGTTGAAAAATCCTTGGAAAAAATATTTTAGAAAATAAATTTTAACAAAGGTTCTTTTTCAGCATAGAAGTTCACTTGGAAAGAAAAATTCAAAAAAAATTCTCAGTAAAAAATAATTTTAAAAGCTAATTTTGAAATTTTTTCGAAATTTTCGTAGAATAAAAGATAAAATTTTTTGAAGTAGAAATTCAGCAAAAATTCTTTCAGAAGAATAATTTATCATAGGCAAAAAAAATATTTTGTTTATAACCCTGTTTTCAGAAAAAAAATTCCCTTTGAAATCAATCCCCTTCTAAAATTTTTCATTACCTTCTAACATGTTTGTAAAATAGAAATTTGTTTTGAAATGCCTAGATAATTTTTTATCAATTTTTCTTCGACTTTATAATATTCCTTATTTTCAACTAAATTTTAGATTTTAGCATATTTTACGAAATTTAAAATAATTCTTAGGATAACTTCGATTCTAACAATTCGAATCACCTTACAAAATCGTCCAATCCCACGTAAATACTTCTGCACCTGCTGCAACTGCATTCTCTTCGCAGCCTCCGTTGCACCAGATACCAGATATGCATAATGCATTAGTTATACCAAAGTGGGAGTCGAAGCACATTCTGTATACTAACGATGCATATACTCCAAATATGTCACCTCTAAATACACCTCAGTCCATTTCTACTAACTATATAGCAAAATGAATGTCTTATTTAGATAATATAGAATATCGCAGTCCCACTTTATGATATATAGACATTAGACATGCGTACCTACCTACATTTTAATGCCACGAGCAAATAGATAGGTCTACACTTGAGTCTGTATAGTAAGTCATTTTTCATCAGTGAACTTAGAGTTTGGTTGATCTTTAGTCGTGTCCTATATCGAAGAATGGCCATTTCCGCGTTACCTGCGTCGTGTATCTGTAGATACATCTCGTTATAAAGTGTATACAAGAGAGTATGAGTGTGTGGTACCTGTATAGCCTACACGCGGCCGCGGTTTATCAAAGTTCAACTCTAGTCTCGGGTGTTATGAGACAAAAATATCCGGAAACGTGTCCTAAAAAATGTATTCGTTCGATTATGCACGTATTGTGTTGAGAAACAAAAAGATAAACGTATGTACGAGTACGAGAACTGGCATAATGTACTTACACGATGATATTTTCTTTAGGTACGCGAATACCATAATTTTTTTTTGTGGAGGAATCACGAGGAGCCGTGAAATTGATAATATTAAGTAGTGTAAAATTATTTACGTACGTAGGCGTTGTTGCTCGTTTATAAAATTTTACAGTTGTTGGAATATCACTTGGTATCATTGTCGACCCAGTTTTGGCGGGTAAATACTGCAGAGTAATTACCAGCTTCATTAGATTGTCACACTACTCGTCTAATAATTCAATTAGAAGGGTCGTTTATCGTGTCAATGCGTGACGTAGACAATTTTGGCATACCTAGTCCTGTATTTCATAGGGTTAGTCATTTTTTTTTCTTACGTAAAGCCTGGCTCTGTGAATGATCTTACGCTGAACCTTTTGTATTGGAAACTTTCTCTTATGCAAGACCTTGAATGCAGCAATTGACGTCATTTAGGTGTCGGATATGAGCTTACCGAGTAGTTAAATCCGATCGTGTGGTTTGTTTGTTCGTGTTTTGTCATCTCGAACACTTTCTCGAGGAATAGAATCTCGGAAATACCGCCTTGCCACCGATTACCCGACTCGATGATACGTTTAACATGCTCATTAATTCGTTAGTCGTGTTTGAAATACGTTAGAGAACCTGGTATAGGTATTTTTTACTACGTGGATGTATTTTAACGTAATTTTACTTTTGTTTTTGCAGATGGGAATAATTCGATCGAAGATAAAGAATACGACCAAAGTAAACTGAGTCAGTTTTCGCAAAAACCAAAAATTTCTTCCGGCAGGGAGGCGTTTGCCATCCACGAGAAAACCATCCTACCGGATACGTCGCTGGGAAAACAACCCTACAACTTGGATTTCTCGATTTTACCGTCGGAATCTGCGATAGTCCCATCGTCTCGAGCGAATCCGGCACCACCGAACGATACTCAAAGCTCGAAGTTCTCGAGCACGGCTTCGATGCGTCGTGTAGAACGCAACGTCGAAGACTCGGTCGACTTGAAAGAGCCGAAAAATGACCTAGAACTGGAAACGAAACGTTTGACCAACGATATGATCTTGGAAACGGCGCACGAAATCAGCGGCTACAATAATTATTACAATCAGATAAAGCCTACGAGGACGAAATTCGGGTCGGATGCGGCCGACGAGCTGAGTAAATCGGACATGGTGTATTTGTCGAATCCGGGGGAAGAGGAGAGGGCTTCGTCACGCGGCCGGTCACTTCCACTGACGAAGCCCAATTCTGCCATGTCGGATATCAATGTGACCATACAAGATCCGATGGCCAGATCCAACCCTGATGATAGGAAAAATAGCAATTCCGATATACGCGAGATTATCGACGGATTTGTGAAACTACTGAATGGAAACGTGCAAGTGCAAGTGAATACGAATGGACCACTGGGTAAACCGAATTTCCCATCGAGGACTAGAATCAACAACAGAGGTCCTCCAAGAATTACAGATCTTCCACCTATCGTTTTTGATCAACCAATAGAAGGACTGGCTACTCCACCTCCTACGCCGGCACAAACTAATCCTCCCCAGACCGTTCGCGATCCTCCTCCATATCCGTTCGATTTACCTTTATCATTGCCTCCTCAACCAGTCCTGAGACCTTTTGTATCCGGAGTACCGTTACCAGAGCAGATTGTGCCCGTGAATTCAACTCCGGGTAATGAAATCCCTGTCAAGAATGACCCAGTCAAAGAGTTTGTCAAACCTGAGAAACCTATTGTATTCAATTCGTCCAATTCGTACATTGAAAAAGTAAACAGAACCCAGATTAAAGTTACCAATAACGCTACCTTCACCAGTACGACTCCTGCGCCTTTGGAATTTGCCAAACCATCGAATGAAACAAAACCGGTGGACAATCAAGAGAAAAATGAAACCAAAGTGGATGCCAAAGTGAATAAACCGGTGCCAAGCAATAACCAGACGTCGATTAAGAGTTCCTCGGTTGAGATTAAACCATCTTCGACGACAGTGAATTTGAAATCTTCGGTGCCTCCTAGTCTCAAACCAGAGGTATCGGATAGCTTTTTGCCATCGACTGGTGTTGGTACTGCTGTTGTTCTACTGGAACCATCAACTCAAGAAGTTCCTTCTCAGGATGTACATAAGGCTACGACTTCTTCGTTGGCTTCGTCTTCAAGTTCTGTGCCAATTAGTTCCTCTAGTATTAGGAAACGACCTGGTCAGCATGGTGAGTAATCCTATCTGTAATATTTTTATTCCTATAGTAGAAAATAGAGCAGATGATTGAGTTGATACCTAATTACCTACCAACCAAAATTATACGTTTTGAATCGTTGTTCTGAAAATACAAGTTCCTTAAATTCAAGGCATACAAAGTTTTGGCTAATTCTTCGGTGGTATTTGCAATCACGAGTTGTCCTAATAAATGGAAAAGATTCAAAAACTGGTTTGATTGGCAAATCCCTATTTTGAATCATTATTTGAGGAGTTCAAATTGTCTTTTTTCAAGGGCTTCATAAACTTGGCTCATTCCTTAGAAAACCACTTGATCTGTGCCAAAGTTACTCGAAATAAAATACAGTAAAAGTGTCTTTCTTGGCAAATTCCATTACTATAAAAATCTATTGCCAAGTTCCCTAAATTTGAGGCATCCAAAGTTTTGGTTAATTCTTTGATGGTCTTATTTACCACCACGAGTTGTCCTAATAAATGGAAAAGATTCAAAAACTGTTTTGATTGGCAAACCCAAGTTTTTAATCATTGTTTGAGGAGTTCAAATTGTATTTTTTCAAGGGCTTCATAAAATTTGGCTCTACAGTAGAAGTATTTTTCTTGTAAAATTCCATTATCTAAGTTATAAAAATCTATTGCACTTGTGCATTCATTTCCAACCTAAACCATCTTCAACATACAAACATAGCTCACAATTTTTCCAACACTTTCGATCAAAACCACAATTAAATTCTCGAATTGAGATTTCACACACCCGTTTCAACAGCGACTTCTCTACGTACCACAAATAAAAAACACGGTCTCACATTGCCCAGCAATCGATACCCGAGTAATAACCAAATACAATACTCGATGGATTGGAAGAGGAAAAAAAACTGAAAAATTCTTTTTAACTGATACAAAAGCCATCCGTAGGTCTTAAAGGACGTTCCTGCGAACTATTCGCGATCACGATTTCATATCTTTAAGTAATAAGTAATATGTTTTTGTTATCACATTCTATTATTGTTAAGCGATACAATAAATCAACTTTTCCGATACGGACGATTAGATTCTCACATATGAGACATGAGAATTCGCAACACGTAATGTTATAGCGTCTGCCAGGGTGTTATTGAACCATGATATCGAGAACCAGTTATATCTCAGTACATTTTTTACATGTCAACGCGCAACTCGCATTTAATACGAATGCAATTTCCAATGTAATATTAAATGATATAACATCGAAAATTAATTTACGTATACAATCGGATCGGACGAATTGCTTTAGGTAGTCATGGGAATATTATTAGATCGTTTGTGAACTGACAAAGGTGTTAAATGATACTCATGTGAATCTGTTCTCGTTTCGACAATTTGATGAATATTTTTTTGAATAAGTGAAATGAAACAGCTTACTTGAAGTATTTTGTTCTGCAGGTGGTGTGGAGATGAAGGATGGTTCGCAGATTGACATATTGAAAGTATTTTCGAAGATTTTAGAAATTCTAAATGTAAAAATTACATTTTATGAAAATGAAAATTCAAAATATAGAAATTAAAAAATAAATAAAAAACCGAAAAAAATTTAATTGATGAGATAAGTGAAACTTGAAAATTTTTAAAAATTAGGTAATTTAAAAAAAATGATTTTTCAAGTTTTAAATATCAACATATTTGAAAATTAAAAAAAAGATGATAAGAATTGAAAAATGGAGAATTTTGAAATTGAAATTTTTAAAAAATTTAAAAAAGAATGGAAACAATTCGTAAAATTGAAATATTTGTGAAAATGGAAAATTTTGAAATTAATCATAACACAAATAAAGTGTGCAAAAAATTGAAAAAATTGAAAAAAATTGAAATTTCTAAAGTAAAAATTCAATCAAATTTTTAAAAAGTGAAAAAAATTGAAATAATAAAGAACGTCAACCTTTGATAGGATGAAATTTTTTTACAATTTTCGAATTCGATTTGGGAAAAACTTTCGAAAAATTTTCAACGCATCAAAATCATTAAAAATGACAATTTTGATTTAGAAATTGGCAGTTTTTTAAAAGTTGAATTTTTGGATTTTTTTGAAAGTGTGTTGCAGATTCAAATATGTAATTAGAAATGAAAAATTCTACTTCGAAACGACTTTTGCCAGTTTGGAAAATTTTTGAAGTTTCTGAAGATTTATATTTTCGAAACTTTATTTTTTTACACTTTCAGCTGATTCTATGAAAATTTTTTACAATTATCCAAAATTTTATTTTCAAAAAAAAAGATTGGAATTTTTTTGCACATCGAAATCATAAGAAATGCAAAATTGAATTTTGAAATGACTTTACTGTAATAAAAATTTTAGAAAATATTTTGAACGTTTCGTGACATCAGATATGTAAAATTCTACGCAGAGATGAACTCTACAGTTGAGTGATTTTTAAAAATTTTGCCAAAATTTTATTTTGGAAAAAAACATTTTGCAAATTTGATTTTTGAAAAAATGTGATCGTTGAAATAATGAGAAGTAAAAAACTGGATTTTAAATTGACCTTTTTTTAAAATTTTTTAACGTTGAATGAGAGAATGTTTTTTTTTACTCCAAAAAATTAAAAAGTTTTTGCTCTGAAAAATTTGAACAGCAAAAAGTTGAAAAAACAACAACAACAACAACGAGGGAAAATATTTATTGTAAAAAAAATTTCCAAAAAATATATTGTTACTTTAAAAATGTTTAGAGATTCCTCTCCCCCTCAAAAATTATTAAGTATTAAAAGGTTTTTTCTGAACGATTAAAAGTTGAAAAAAAATTTATTTACACCAAAAAGTTGAAAACAGTTTCTATTTTAACTTCAGAAATTTTAAAAATTGTTAAAAAATATTCAAAAATGTCGAGGCAAAAATATTTCTATGGAGAGATGTTTTTCTGCACAAATGATTTATATTTTCCATTTTAAAAAATTGAAAAAAAAATTGTTCACAATTTTAAAAGTATCTAAGTAAAAAAAGAATTTTTTCTTCTAAAAAATTGGAAATGATACTTTTTTAACGAAAAAATTTAGAAATTTTTTCAACAACTTCCTTCATTTTAAGAAATATTTTTTTTCCTAATGAAAATTCAGATTTTTCCCTTCCTGAAGAATTGTTAAGTATATTTTTTCCACAAAAATTGATAGAGAAATATTTTAAAAAAATTGAAATTTTCTTTGCAAAAGAATTGTCACGTTTTTCTCTCTCAAAAAATTGAAACTTTTTTCTATATTTTGCTGCAAAAATTTGAAAAATATTTTTTTGGGGCTCTTCTCCCCCTGCCTAAAATTAAAAGGGTTTTTCTCCTAAAAAATAAAACGATTGTTTTCTCACTCATGGAAAATTGAAGCTTTTTGACTGTTAAAAAATTGAAAAAATTACCACCCAAAAAAATTGAAAAAAAATTTGTTCAAATTCCAGCAGCAATTTCAAAAATTAAAAAAAAAATTAAAAATATTGGGCCAAAAATATTTTTATTGTGTGATTTTTTCAGAAAATTGAGTTTTTTTTACTCCAAAAGATTGAGAAATTTTTTTCTGCAAAAAGGCTCTGGTGGGATGAGGGGGTCAATCGGCCCCCGGTCGCACTTTGAAATTTTTTTCACAGATTCCGATTCTGTATCGTAAAAGATGATTTTAGAGCGAATCAGCAATCACTTACCTCACGCCCCGGGGGCTGGGGCCTCGAAAATGCGAAAAATTTTCCCCAGTTTTTCACACCCTTGGAGGGAGTTTGTAATGAGTGTCAACGATAGAGAGGCCTTCATACTTCACTTCTATGTGATTGTCACTTTTTTTGTGTCGCAAGTAACCCCAGAGCCGGGTAACTTTGGCCCATGACTTTGACTATCCACGGAAGAGGAAGGGAGTTTGACAAAAAGTTTGAAAAAATGTACAGAGATTCCTACAAGTGTCCGACACTATTTAGAGTGAAAACTGAGCCCCTTACTTCGATTTTGAAAGAAGCAGGATGAATTTTCAAAAAAAAAGTCTCAAAACCCATGTTACGGTATTTTTTTCATTTCTTCAAAATAGGATTTTTGGTAAAAATGTAAACTTTTTCAATTTTGGGCAAAATGATCGCTGAAAGGGTCTAAATCGGGGTAGTTTGACCTGCTGAACTCGAATCCGCGATTAGTTTTTTCATCCGATCATTTCGTGTGATTACGCAATTTTAATCACGTAAAAATGTAAAATTAATGAAAAAACCTCAATTCACGAAAAATGAATGAATTGAGGTGAAATTCGGGCAAAAGGTATATAAAGGAGTATCTAGTGATGTTTCTCGAGGAAAAAATTTTTTGATGAAAAATGAGCGTTCAGTGGGGAAAAAGCACGATTAATTGGCTTTTTGAATATTTTGGGGAAGTTGCACCAACGATAAAAATTCGAAAAAATTCTGGGTAGTGTAGGAGGGTGTGAAAAACTGGGGAAAATTTTTCCGCCGTGTGCACTCTGAAACTGTACCCTACAGGGTGATTCAAAGTGTTAAAAGTCGTTTTCAAGGTCGTTAGAGGAGTCGAAAAAATCTGAAAAAATTTCACAACATCCGCCTTGGGTACATCTACCTACATACCAAGTTTGGTAAAAATCGGTTCAAAATTCGCGGAGATGGAATTTTTAAGTTAAAAATCGCATTTTCGAGGCCCCAGCCCCCGGGGCGTGATGTAAGTGATTGATGATTCGCTCTAAAATCATCTTTTACGATAGGTACAGAATCGGAATCTGTGAAAAAAATTTCAAAGTGCGACCGAGGGCCGATTGACCCCCTTATCCCACCAGAGCCAATTTGAGTTAGGTATACCTACATTTTTCCACTCTGCAAAAATTAAATTTTTTTATGCGCAAATTGGGACATTATCTCCGAGAAAAGTAATGAAAAAATTTTCTCTTCTAAAAAATTGTGTAAATAATATTTTTTTTTCTCGAAAAAATTTGGAATTTTTTTCACTTTATAAAATTAAGATATTATTTCTTCTCATAATGAAAATTCAGATTTTTTTCCTCCCTAAAGAATTGTGATAATATTTATCTCCAAAAATTAATGAGAAATATTTTGTGTCCAGCCCCCAAAAAATTGAGTTTTTGTTCTTCAAAAAATTGAAATTTTCTCTCCAAAAGAAGTATCACGTTTTTTTCTCTCAAAAAATTGTCTTTGAAATGACTTTTGCTTTAATAATTTTTTTTGTAATTTTTTAAAGTTGGATTTCAGAATTTTTTTAGAAATTGTGGCTATTAATGTCTGAATACCTAATTAAAAATCGAAAAATTATCTTCTAATGAATTTTCTCTAATAGAGAATTTTTTCAATTTTCAAAAGATCGATTTTTGAAGATTTATTTCAATTTTTGCAACTTTTTGCAAATTGCAACCATTTAACTCGATACAGTATTTAATCACGATTACAATGTTGGAAATTGCTCTTTAGCCATAACGTCCACAATAAACAGATGGTCGATGTATATAGTTTCAAAATCAAGGTAATAATTATTATAAACGGCATTCCATTATTTTAATTTCATTTAACCTAATCTCATTTATTAAAGATTTATCTGAAGCGTAAACTAGAGCTGGCCCATAAGAAATAATATAAAAATACGCGTCGATAAAATCTGCAGAAAAAGACACGCTTCCTGCATAAAAATAATTGACTGATACTCGCTGTTCACAATTCACATTTACGTGAGAGAGCAGGTCAGATACTACGTTATTAGAGGTACTTTAGCTCACAGAATAAAAGTTGGTAAAAAAAAATGAAGAAAAAAGAAAGAGATTGTCAAACGAATGGCTGTTCGCTCGCCGAGCGAACGATTTTTAATTTCAGAATACAATAAAGCTGATAGTTAATTACGCGTTATTAAGTCGACAGTGCGCGGTTTCACCTTATGAGAGCTATTTACGTTATTGTTTTTCGTCTTACTCCGCTCGACTTGAGGGGAGACCGAGACGATTAATTTTTTTGGTCGTTAATTGACAGCAGCGATGCTGATATTTGATGAAAAAAAAAGAAGAAGAAACATTGTTACGACGAGAGGGGATTAATTTAGTGTAATCGATGTGTTACAGATGCAGGTGGTTATTTCCCACGACCGGGTATTGTATTGGATGACCCAGAATATAAACCGGGAGCTCATCGAAGACCTCCTCCTATTATCACATCTCCTCCGGCTAAACCATCCCAGAACAGAGATTCGTTCGATATCACCGTCTCCGCGATCCAAGGACCTGGTGGTGATAACGCGTCTAAATCCGGACATCCTTACGTATTCCCTGGTGAGTTTCCAAGCATCCTGTTTGTAGAGTTCGGTCATAAGTGTATTCATTTGAATCATTTACAGTTGACATCGAAGCATCTCAAGTAGACGGTGGTCAAAATGACGTCATTACCAATCCGCAAGCTGGCCAAAATTACGTATCGATCGATGGTAAAAGGACGTATTTGAATTTGTTCGACAGCACTTCGGCCATCACAGGGCAAATTGCACCCACGTTGGTTAAAAATTATCCCTCCACTCAAGCAAGGTAAGTGAACCTGGCATAGCCGGCGGATCATTATTTTCTCAAGTGGTGCTCACATTGTGCTGGCGGTGGGGGAGGGGAGGCGGATGTTGTAAATTTTTTCACCAAAAAAAGACTTCATATTATTTAATTTCGTTGAAAAAATTGTCCAAAAAAATGTTACCTCATTATTCGGGTTCATTCTGAGAGGTTATGATGAAAAAATTCATTTTTGCCATGTAAATAGAACTAATTTTTTCGCGGAGCTTTTTAGATGGTAAATTTCACATATTTAATTTAGTTGAAAAAATTGTCCAAAATTTTTTTTTCTCATTATTCGGGTCCATTCTGAGAGGTTATAATGGAAAAATTTTGAATTTTTTAATTACTCCCATTTTTTGAACAAATTCACTTTTGCCATGTAAAAAGAACCGGTTTTTTCGCAGAGCTTTTTACATGGGAAATTTCACATATTTAATTTCTTTGAAAAAATTGCTCAAAATTTTTTTTTCTTATTATTGGGGTCCATTCTGAGAGGTTACGACGAAAAAATTCATGATTTTTCAATTATTCCTATTTTTGAAAAAAGTTCATTTTGCAATGAGCAATTTCACATTTTCCCAAAATTCAATTTTATTGGAAAAATTGCCAAAAAAATTTTTTCTCATCATTCGGGTTCACTCTGAGAGGTTATGATGAAAAAATTCTGAATTTTTCAATCATTTGCATTTTTGGAAAAAATTCATTTTTGCCATGTAAAGAACTGGGTTTTTCGCGGAGCTTTTTACATGGGAAATTTCACATAAATTTAATTTCTTTGAAAAAATTGCTCAAAATTTTTTTTTCTTATTATTGGGGTTCATTCTGAGAGGTTACGACGAAAAAATTCATGATTTTTCAATTATTCCTATTTTTGAAAAAAGTTCATTTTGCAATGAGCAATTTCACATTTTCCCAAAATTCAATTTTATTGGAAAAATTGCCAAAAAAATTTTTTCTCATCATTCGGGTTCACTCTGAGAGGTTATGATGAAAAAATTCTGAATTTTTCAATCATTTGCATTTTTGGAAAAAATTCATTTTTGCCATGTAAAGAACTGGGTTTTTCGCGGAGCTTTTTACATGGGAAATTTCACATAAATTTAATTTCTTTGAAAAAATTGCTCAAAATTTTTTTTTCTTATTATTGGGGTTCATTCTGAGAGGTTACGACGAAAAAATTCATGATTTTTCAATTATTCCTATTTTTGAAAAAAGTTCATTTTGCAATGAGCAATTTCACATTTTCCCAAAATTCAATTTTATTGGAAAAATTGCCAAAAAAATTTTTTCTCATCATTCGGGTTCACTCTGAGAGGTTATGATGAAAAAATTCTGAATTTTTCAATCATTTGCATTTTTGGAAAAAATTCATTTTTGCCATGTAAAGAACTGGGTTTTTCGCGGAGCTTTTTACATGGGAAATTTCACATAAATTTAATTTCTTTGAAAAAATTGCTCAAAATTTTTTTTTCTTATTATTGGGGTTCATTCTGAGAGGTTACGACGAAAAAATTCATGATTTTTCAATTATTCCTATTTTTGAAAAAAGTTCATTTTGCAATGAACAATTTAACATTTTCTCAAAATTCGATTTTATTGGAAAAATTGCCAAAAAAAAATTTCTCATTATTCGGGTCCATTCTGAGAGGTTTTATGATGGAAAAATTCTAAATTTTTCAATTATTCGCATTTTTGGAAAAAATTCATTTTTGACATGTAAAATGAACCGATTTTGTCGCGGAGCTTTTTACAGAAATTTCACATAATTAAATCGTTTTTTTAATAACCGCATAACATAAATGAGTCACATTTTTGACAAAATACGTTTTTTCATGAAATGGGTTCCCTAGACGTAGCTACATCACATATTAAAAAATTACATTTCTCACTCTCATAAAACAGCCTCCTGACGACACCAAAGATTGCATATTTCATAAAACAGCATAAGTCCAGCTTTTTTAAAAATTCCTTTTTTTAAATAATTATCCGAAAAAATTTTCATTATTTTTAAAATTACATAATCGATGCATGAAATATTTTTTTTAAATTTTTTTGGTGAGAAATATAGGTGTTTGTATGAGAAACGTGTTCTTTTTCTATAAAACAGCATAAGTCCTTCTTTTTTTCCTTTTTTTTCTTTTAAAATGATGAGGCAGAAATTTTTTTTTCGTTATTTTTAAAATGTCCATAATCGATGCCTACAATTCATAAAGTACATATTTTCAATTTTTTTTGTTGTAAAAAATATAGGGCTTTGTGTGAGAAACGTGATCATTTTTTATAAAACAGCATAAGTTCAAAAATTTTGGAGCCTCCTGGAAGTGAAGATTTTCACATCAGGAAAAAAACATGTTAGATAGGTTCATATTGTGATCCGTTCATATTTTGTATCAAATCATTATTTCATCATGCTGTTAGTTTTTCTCATTTCCTAAAAAAAAAGGAACAATATGACTTAGCTGTTATTATAAAAAAAAAAAAACGATTCAATTATACACTATAAAGTAGAACCTCGATTATCCTATGCCCAAAAACGCTAAATTTTTTATTACCCGATTTCTTTTTAATTTTGCTCCACGACCAACCTCGTATTAATGTTTCAAATTTTCTAGAAAAATTTGAGAGATCATTTTTTTATTTCCAAAAAAAAAAATATATTGAAAAAATTTGGAAAAATTATTTATTTCAAAAAAAATTAGGAAAATGAAAAATTTTATTCGAAAAAAAAAATTGGAAAATCTTATTTCATTCTAAAAAATTGTTTAAAAAAATTTAAAAAGGTCCCAATCCAAAAAAATTACAATTTTTTTTATTGAGTGAAATTTTTTACACGTTGAGTTTAAATTTTTAAGTACTTTCCAGTTCCCAGGTATCCCACTGATTGCATACATCTCCGATATATTGCCATTTCCGTTTTACTCAAGAGTACTTTCCTCGAACGTGATTGATCAATCATTCACAACTGCTTCTTAATCACTAATTCGGGGGGTTCGATAAATAATGCTTCAGATTTCGGTATAAATTATGCAGGAAATACGACTCGGAGATGTTTTGTCATCAGTTAAAACCAATTTTGATTTTTTTATAATGATCCGCGATGATGAAGATTTTTTTTGCATTTTCCTCAGCTCTTCGTATTCACCAGCAAATGCATCGACATCGAAGACAAATCCGACCAAGGCTCCAGCGCCAGTTTGGAGGAAACCTACCCATCCTCCGGTGCGAATAGACACGTGTATCGTTGGTGACGATTCGACCTGTGATAGTAGCCAGCACGAGAGATGTCGCACAGAAGTAGGAGTGTCGTCGTGCCATTGTCGTCCCGGCTATACGAGAAGAAAACATAGGGAACCTTGCCATCGTGAGTATATTATACCGTCTCCATTTCGGATAATGCCCATTAGTATACATAAATGGGTCATAGGACGAGTGATGAGGCTAAAAGGCCAAATGTGAGGTATTTTGGGAAGAATTTCGTCCGCAAGATGCGATTAAGTAATTGGCATTGGCACGTGTCTTCTTTTTGTAGGCTGACTTGTAATTTTTTTCTCTTTTTTTCTAGGTGTGGTTTCCCTGTTCTTATCGTTAAGAGTGGATCGTATGTATGATTCGCATTTATCTTGGAATGATAAGTATGCTGAGAATGATACAGCCGAGTATCAGCAGCTCGAATATGAAGCTGGAAAAGCTGTAAGTATGATTTGAAAAATAGATAGGTTTTAGACTGAATCAAAATTTTAGTGGCAAACAAATTTTTGGGAATATTTTGTAAACGAAAGATGAATTTTCTTGGAAGAAAATTCACTTGAAAAAAATTTAATAGATATTTTTTGCAAAATTTCAACAAAAAAATTGAAACAGTTTTGAATAAAATTTTCAAAAAATCACAAATTTTCAATGAATTTTTTCAAAAAAAAATTCTAGCATTGTTTTCTAAATCCTCAGAAAATCTTCGAAAAATTTTAAGGGCATTTTTATAGGTTTACTACTTTGTAAAATTGTTGTTTTTCTTCGGTTTTTTTCCCAAAAAAAATCTGGAATTTTGTACTTACCTACAAAATTTTTTGAAATATGTCTATTTAATAGATTTTTTTCCCTTTAAAATTGCAGAAGTTTCCATTGCCTAAGTTCAGAAAATTTCCCCTCTTCAGATTTTTCTATAAAACTACTTGTAGGTATAATTCTACGAAATTCCAAAAAAATAGTCAAAATCCTTATGAAAAAAAAAATATATTTCAACGAAAATCTCAATTTTTTTCACAAAATTATTGGAGTAAATTTTTTTTAAACATTTTTTGAACTAATTAACTCAAAATACTAAATTTGTTTAATTTATCTAAATTTCAAACAAAAATCTCAAATTTTTGAAGAATTTTTCACAAAATTTTCAGTGAATTTTTCACGATTGTAGAAATCATTTTGGCAGAATTAGAATAAATTTTGTTTTATCAAAAAAAAAAAAAAACTTACAAAATTTTTTAAAATCATTTTTTACAAAATTAAAAAAGTTTCCCATTTAAAAATAATTTTTTTAAAATTTCAAAATATATTTTTTTCATAAAATTTTTTGTCTCAACAAAATTTTGAGAAAACATTTTTTTGAAGAAGTCTTGAAAACTTTTTTCAAAAAATTATTACCTATCAACGATTTTTTCGGAATTTTGAAAATTATTTTTAATATTAAATTCCAGCAATTTTTTTTCAAATATTTGAATTTCATAAAAAAAAAAGTCATCAACTATTAAAGAATATACAATTTTTTCAGAGAATTTTCCTAAAACTTCAGAAAATGATTCCCAAAATTTTCAATGAATTACGAATTCACAAAACTTCAATACCGAACGAAAATTCTGACTGATTTTTGATATGTTCATCAATTTTTTCTCTACACAATTTCAAAAAAAAAAAAAAAAAATTGTAAAAAATTGCTAAAAATTTGTAAGCAAAATTTCGAAAAATGTGACAATTGAATTTGTACTTACCCAACATTTTTCGTTTGCGAAATTTTCATTGAATTTTTCAAAAAATTCTAAAAACAAAATGCAGAATTTCATAGCATTTTTTTATACCTACTTGGATTCTTTTTTTCTAAAAAACTTTTCGGGTATATTTATTTTTTTTACAAAATCTTGATTTTTTTTTCAAAACAAAATTCCAAAAAATTTCTTGGAAAAGCTCAAAAAAATACATAATGTCTGAAATTCTTTTTATCAATTAAGAACATTTCTTAGAAAATTGAAAAAAAAGATAGAAGAATTTCATTAAATTTTTAAAATTAAACAAATTTTTTTACAAAATTAAAAAAAAAGTAGGTACGAAATCACAGAAGATTTTCATGCTAATTTTGTCATTTTTTTCATTTTTAACGTATTTGTTACAAAATTTTTACGAAATTGTTTTCAAAATTTGTACATTATTCTACAGAATGTTTTACATTTTCGGTAAAATTTTTTCTTTCAAATTCCACTACAGCCATTTCTTTTTTTACTAAGTAAATTTCCAAATAATTTTTTGGAAAATTTCAAAATATCGGAAACTTTTTTTCATCAATTTCAAGAATATTTTTCTCGAAATTCAAAATTCAAAATGAAATTGGATTCATAAAAGATTTTTGTGCAAAATTTTTTTTACGGAATTTTTGGAAGATTTTTACAAATACTGCAAAAAAATAAGAATATAATTCACTGAATGTTTTACATTTTAATTTTTTTTTTCAATTCCACAGCAGATATCTTTTTTCATCATTTCTAACTTTTCTGTTATAAGTAAATCAACCTTCAAAGAATTTATTTAAATTCTCAAAAAAAGTGCAAACATTTTGAATTTTTTTTTTACAAATTTTTTTTAAAAAAGCAGTATTTCATAGAATTTTTCACATTTTGCCTTCAGTAGATATGTTTTTTAAATTCCAAACAATGGACAATTTTGTTTGCAAAACTTCTGAATTTGCTTGCTATGAAAAATCTGAAAAAAAAGATATCGGGGTAAATTCAAAAATTTTGTTGGATTTTTGAAATTGAACATTTTCTTACAAAATTAAAAATAAAATTTAAAAAACTACAAAAATATTTTATGGAAAGTTTCGGAAAACTCTCAACAATTTTTTTCATAAAATTAAAAAGGCAAATCCTTTGAAGATTTTCCAGCAAAATTTCCAAAAATTTCCACAAAAACTTAAATTTGTTTTGCTTCTTACAAAATTTTCAAAGAATTATACTTTACAATTTTTTTTTTTTTTTTTTTTTTTTTTAATTCCATACAATCACTTTGTTTTAGCTACACATTTTCTAAAATTTCTTATTACGATGTTTCATAATTTTTTTTAAAAGATTTGAAAACCCTAATTATTCTTACCTACTTTTTTCAAAATCCTAAAAATCTCTTCCACAAAATCTCATATTTTTTTTTACTAACCTGATGATATAACTTTTTTTACTCAATCTTGGAAATTTTCGTCAGCAAAAATATTCCCAAAAAATGTACAAAAACTTTCTCCTTTTTGCTCGTAAATATTCGACATTTTAAACTGAAAATTGATCTTTTGTTTACTTCTTTTTTTCCTCAGATCGATTCAGCACTATCGATGACACCATTTTCGGATCTGTTCATGGGCGCCAGAGTGAACAACATCTATACCTCTCGCAACAGCAACATCGCATCTCCGGTCTTCGTCAATATGACGGTGCAATTAGCCGAAAGTCAAGAAACACTGCGTACATCGGTGAAACAAGACTTACAGAAACATTTAATGGGCGTCATTCAGCGACGCAGCAATAACATCGGTGCCAGCGCTCTATGGGTAGATTCGCCGACCGGTGTTGTTTCCCAGATACACGGTAAATAATACGACGTACCTATCCAGTACTCATGTTGTATTTGTAGTGTACTTACACTCGCCATGAAAATCGTGTTCTATAAAGAAAAGAAGAGAAAAAAAATAAGCAGCCGGCAGCTCGTTAAGAAAATCACTCGATCATATTTTTATACTATTACCACGAAGTCTAATTTATAATTACCTTTTGTAGACGTGGACGAATGCACCAACCCAGAACTAAACGATTGCCATTCGGCCGGAAAATGCACCAATGTTTTCGGATCTTTTCACTGTACATGTCCCGAAGGATATCGTGATCCTTGGGCGGGTAATAATCACCGGAGTGGGCGTACCTGCGAGACCTGCGATGCTGCGTACTGTAACCATAGAGGAGAATGCAGTTTCCATAACGGTCAACCTATCTGCAAGTATGTAGCATGTTGAATTGTTGAGCAGTTATCGTGTATTGTCTTCGATCGCGATGTCTTTCCATCCTCCCTCGCCTGATTCTTCATCTCTGAGTTTATTGACGATTCGAGTCGACTCGACTCGCGCCTAGGTAACGGAATTCCATCACCGAGGCCGAGATCGCATTTAATGCGTGAAGATATTAGTCGCGGTGATGTACGGTACGAGTACGAGTATTTGTACTTGTAAGTGCGTTATGGTCCGCAGAAATGTTACCTTTTTGGCATGTTTATATTTTATTATACTTTTTCTCCAAATTATACGTACATAGGCTCTCTGAATTGGCCGGTACTTTCAAATCGATGTAGTGTAGTTTCCCATAATCGCATATTGATTGCTAGGTTAGGCGAATCGATGGCACCGAAACGAATTCGTCGAAAGGTGGAAAATTACCTCAAATTATCGTTAATGGTTTTTTTATGTTGGGAAATTTACGATTTTAGAATTTTTTCCAGAGGTTTGTTCTAATATGGTCATGTTTTTTTTTTATGAACTGGTCCATACTGAATTTAAATTTTAAGAGTCGAATTTTCTAAGATCAAAAGTAAGGTGAAATTTCTAATATTTTGAAAATTTAGACAACCTTTTTTCTGCAATTCTTATATTATCACTGTCTCCTTTTTTCAATTTTTTTTTTTTTTTTTTTTTTTTTTTTTTTTACTGGTACTCACAGACTAAAAAACAATTTCTATTCAGAAATTCGGGTTCTCGTTCATTTTTTTTTCTTTCGATTAATTTTTTAAGTACCTACTATAGATATTATTTTGATTTCATAAGTTTATTCTGCCTTTCTCATTATGTAAATTTTTTTGTCAAAAATTTCAGTTTTCATGAGTATAAGTATAATTAGTACAGCTTATCTCTATTTTGAAGATTGTGATTTTTTCTTAAATTTTGAAATTCGATATTATGGAATTGAAATTTTAGGTCTTTGAAAGCTTGGAATAATTATATATAAATTTTTTCAACTATCATCAATTCGTGATTTTCAAGAGGAACGTAACTGTTTGAAAAAAAATTTCATTCTAGAAATGTTGTGAGATTTTTTTATAAAATTTTTTAGAAAAATTATAGATACCTACCTATTTAAAAAAAAATAAAACTACCTAGAAATTTTTTTCTTCAAAAAATTGAAAAAAAAATTTTCACACTTTTTATTTCATAAAATTTAGGTATTTCTTATTCCAAGAAAATCTCTAATTTTTTTTTTTTGAAAAAAGTAGGTAGGTAAAAACTTTTAAAATTTTTTTGAGAAAAATTCTCCATTTTCATTTTTTTAGATATTTTAATTTTATTTATTTATTTATTTTTTTTGAAAAAAAAATCCAACTCTTTTAGGGTGAATTTTTTTCAAATTTCAGGAGAAAAGAAATCTTATTGTTTTGGAGTCAGCACGAAATTTTTTTTCTTTTTTTTAAAGTAAAAAAAAAACATTTTTCGTTAAATTTTTTTTCTTCGTTTTTTTGAAACAAGATTTTTTTATTTTTTAGGGTGAAAATATGTATACTTTCGTTTTTTGAGAAAAAAGTCTTTTAATTTTTTTTAGCAATAGAGAAATTTTTTATTTGTAAAGAAAACCCAAAATTTCTCAATTTTTTGAAATCGAAATTTTGAAAAAAAATCCAAATTTTTTAGAAAAGAAAACTCAGGCTCACATAATTTCTTCGATTTGAATTTTTTTTTTATCTTTTATTTACCTTCAACTCTTTATTTTTGCAACTGTTTTCTTCATGATTTTATTAATTTTTTTTGAGGGGGGGGGGAGAGTTTTTTTTCATCATAGTGATGTTTTTAAGATTTGTTTTCATGTTTTTTCGAATGGATTTTTATAATTTCTTTCGAAAATTTCGCTAAAAATTATAAAGTCTTGAGAAAGTAAGTATAACTGTTCTCAGGAAAAAAAGTGGTTACAAATTATTATGCCTGCATGCTTCAATTTTTTTCTCAAAAAAATTCTCCGAAAATTTTTTAAAATTTCATCCAAAAACTTTTGTTTAAAAAAATATTTTTGAGAAAAATTTTCTCTGAAACATACTTCAAAAAATTTCTTTTTAAATATTTTCAGAAAAATCTGTTGAAAAATTCTTGTATTTTTTGAAAAAATTCTCATGAATTTTTTTCTTCAAAAAATTCAGTATAAAATCCCCGACGAGGATTGTAATAATTTTCAAATTATTGAGATATTTTTTTTGTGAAAATTTTATGAAAAATTAATCCTTGCATGAAATTTTTTGAAGAAACTCAAAAAAGTATTTAAAGAACCCCCTTTTCTTTTTCTTTTTTTCTTTTAATAACAGGTTAGGTAATAAATTGTCAAGATAATTTTTATAAAAATCTCTTATTTTTCTTTAGATTTTTTTTGAAATGTTTCCTCCATTTTTTTAAAAAATTCTTCAAAAAGTTTAGTTGTAAAAAAATTATTAAAACTTTTTTAAAAAAAAAAAATTGTTTAAAAAAATTCCAGAATTTAAAAATAATTTTTTTAAAAAGAATTCAGGATTTTTTCAAACAAAAAAGTCGTACCTGTAGAAAATCAAATTTTTAAATAATTTTTTTTTTGTATAAATTCTTGGATTTTTTTTTGAAAAAAATTCTTATTGAAATTTAAAAAAAAATTCTCATTTTTCTTTAGATTTTTTGTATTGAAAATTCATCTTAAAAATTTGATGGGGGAAATTCTCAAAGAAAAAGTTCTCATAAGTTTCTCTTTACGAAATTATCTCACTGTTTGTTCGATTTTTAAGTAATAAATAATAAATTATTTAAAATTCATTTCAAGTCTCTTTTATCAATACCACATAAATTGAGCCAGCTTCAATAATCAACCAATTAAGTAATGTCCCTTTTGCAATAAGAGAGGGGGGAAGGTTGTAATAAATTGGAATACACATTCTATACCTACCTATAGCTCATTTCATTATACAAAATTTCTCGATTTAACTAGCAATTTTTTTTTCTTTTGCAGATGTTCCGGTAGTTATTACGGTGCGCAGTGTGAAATCGACGGCGAAGTATTAGGTGTAGCAGTTGGATCGTCTTTAGTTGCCATTCTTATTATAATTACTACTCTGGCGTGCTTATGTGCCTGGAGGTAAATTCACGAAGCTGGTTTCATTTTTCTTGTCAATTTTCAGCCATCAAAATAATATCCAAGCCAAGCCAACTAATTACTAAACGATCTAATGATTTATGATGTTTTACAGCCGTCGCTGGAACAAAGAGCAAAAAATCGGATCTCCTATATTCGGCTACATGCCAAGCGGAGCCAGCACCGTTAAAACTCCCGTCATGGGAGCACCGCCATACCAAGTCTCATTAGAAGATCGCTTACGCTGGGCTCAAATCGCCGACGCAATGGCACACGCCAATCACTACGGGGTTAGTACTTATTCTGACGGATGCCGGAGCCGGAGAAGTCACTAATTTGGAAATTCGTCTAATCCGTATTTTTTTTTTGCAGCCTGAACCAGTCAACGATCATACTAGACCATCGTCCACGATATTCGGGTACACGTTGCCGCATTCGGCAGGTCCGGTCATCATGCCCAGACTCAGACCTCCCAGCGTGCACACGTTACGCACCCCTGAATCTAGTACCAGTGAAGAAGAAGATCGTACCGATCTATTGGGAAGAAATTTTCAAGTTCCTCGACCTAAAAGCAGGTCATCAGTCGCTGTGAGTACTCGAGTCGAGAAAAAAATAGATTTTTTGAAAAAAAACAGAACTATACTTATTTTGAAATTTTTTTTTTTTTTAAATTTCAGAACCAGAGTGGCATTTATTACGACGTAGATTACGAATCTCAGCAACAATCCGGTGAAATATTCTCAACCCTTAAATCTGGTCAACCACCATGTATTCCTTTAAATACCTACACGATGGGCAGCAGATCCCATTATTTTAATTTTAGATCGTAAAACGTCTATCTGTATTATTGTACTTATCTGATTTACCTGTATGGATGAACATTTTGTTGATTTTTTTTTTTTTTTTTTTTTTATTGCAAACATATTATGGAATCTCTCTGGCCATAAATGATTATGTATTCAAAGACTGATTTTAAAATCCACTCGTATTAGAAAAATGTCAATTTTAAAGCGAACTATAATTATGGGTATTTTGTATAAAGAGAGCTTTCGTCGTGTATATTTATTATTTTTTTTTCTTGCTCAATCATATACCTACCTATGTTTTGTAGGTACTTAGATAATTTGTTTGTGTATATATTTTATTTAAAAAGAAAAAAAAAATCATCGTCCTATTTTATATACTCATCTAAAGAGCTATGTTGAAATAATTTTCTTAAAAGTAACTTTGATATATTCCTTAGGTATTCTCGAGTTACCTTTTTAAAGAAGTTATTTCAACTTTTAAATCGATACATCGATCAATGATGGCCGCATAGAAATTTTCATATTTTTCTAAAACTAGTCTATACTCATAGTGTTATTTTTTTAAATACTTATTCTTGCGTATGTGCTTACTGAAAATATGTATTATAGGTACCTTGAACATGATGATAAGCTGATGGTAATCTTTGTATACAAAGAACGAGTAGGTAGTCCTATTCGAACAGCCGTTATGTTCAATGTATTTGTTTTTTTGTTTTTCATCTTTATGGTATATTCAACACTCGAAGCATTTAATGTTTTATCTTTTTTTTATTTTTTTATTCTTTTATTCTTTTTACTTTCTTTTTCGTTTATGTTATAATGTGATAATCATTTATAAATTTGTATTTATTTGTATTCTATTTTAGGTGTACTTCTACACAAATACATTTTTTTTTCGATTTTTAATTTGTGTTGTACTTGGTGAAATACCTTCCAGAAAGCTATCGAAGTCAAAATGGGCAACATCGAGGACAGAGAAATTGAAAAGCAACACCACATTGTTGATCAGTGACCTCAAATTAGTCGTTAAAGACTCCAAGACTCCAACCTAATTTTTTTTTTTTAAATTGAGAGTCAGCGAGATCAATTTAGTCGATAACAACATTAATCTGAATCTTTTTGAAAATTTTGAAAATTTCAAAGTCCGCGTACTCGGCGAGAAAGCATCGTACAGAAAAATGGATTGCATATTCAGAATCAGCATGGTCGATTTAGTCTAAAAGCACTCCTATCTCGATTTTTTTTATTTTCAAAAAAATCGAAAAAATCATAAGAGGTTAACCTTCATTTTTTTTCGAAAAAAAAACTTTTTGTCCCAGATCGACGTGTGAGGTGTCTAGGAGGGGGTAATCGGACCAGGCGAATCGATCCTAGTGATCAGTTTCCCGATCGGAGACGAATTCGCAGAGATATGGACCATTTTTCGTAACTCTGAAACAAAGCATCAGATTTGAAAACCGTTGGCATATTCGGGTTCAGCGACCTCAGATTGGCCCATAAACCGAATTTTAGCTCGATCGGACCATAAATAACATTTTTACAAAATTAATTAAAATTGAATCAAAGAAAATGGCGGATTTACATTTTTTTGCAAAATTTGAAAAAAATTGTCGAAAATTGGGCATCTAGGGGTCTAGACCGATAGAGTCGAATCCGACGATTGCAAATCTGCTTTCATTTTCAAAATCGGACCATTATTCGCGGAGATACAAGCGTTCAAAGTTTTTGGTCGGATATGAGTCATAAAAAGCGACATCTTTGGTACTTTATTAAATTATTGCAGCTTCCTGAATACGTAGAAAATTATTTTTGGTGTCTAGTATTACTATGTCGAGGTCGTAAAATTCAAATATGAAATTTGTTTCGAGCAGGGTTGCCAACCTCGCAGAATAAAATTTTTATCTCGCAAGGTTGGCAACCCTGCTCAAAACAAATTTCAAATTTGAATTTTACGACCTCGAAATAGTACTATTCGACACCGAAAACAATTTTCTAGCTATTCTGGAAGCTGCAATAATTTAATAAAGTACTAAGTTACCGGGTATGGTCGGATTCTATGAGTCATATCCGACCAAAAATTTTGAACGCTTATATCTCCGCGAATAATGGTCCGATTTTGAAAATGAAAGCAGATTTGCAATCGCCGGGTTCGACTCTATCGGTCTAGACCCCTAGATGCCCAATTTTCGACAATTTTTTTCAAATTTTGCAAAAAAATCTAAATTTGCCATTTTCTTTGCTTCAACTTTAATGCAAAAAAACCACAAATTCACCACGCTCGTGTTTATGATCCGTTTGAGCTGAAATTTGGTTTATAGACTATTTTGAGGACGTAGAATTCAAAATCGTTATTTATTTCGATCAGTATTGCCAACCTTGGAAGATAAAATTTTTATTTCGCATGGTTGGCAACAGTGATTTATACAAATTGTAAATTTGAATTCTACGACCTCGGTATGATCCATTTTGACCCTTCATTCAGCTCCATTGGGCTTCTGGAAGGTGTAATAAATATGCTTGCGAAGTATTCTTTCTGCCTTAATTTCACCGTACAAGGCAACCGCAATAACTCATCAAAAAAATGATAGTAGGTGTCCCATGTTAAGCGATTATTTCTACAAAACAGAGGCCTATGGAGGAGATTCAAAAGCCTAGGATGCATTATTTGAGTACGGGGAATCTGAATTTGCAATTTGTTTGAATCACTGTTGCCAACCTAGCGAAATAAAAATTTTATCTTCCAAGTTTGGCAATACTGATCGAAATAAATAACGAATTTGAATTCTACGACCTCCAAATAGTCTATAAATCGAATTTTAGCTCGATCGAGCCATAAATAACACAAAATTCATTAAAATTGAATCAAAGAAAATGACGGATTTAGATTTTTTTGCAAAATTTGAAATAAATTGTCGAAAATTGGGCATCTAGGGGTCCAAACCGATAGAGTCGAACCCGACGATTGCAAATCTGCTTTCATTTTCTAAATCGGACCATTATTCGCGGAGATATAAGCGTTCAACGTTTTTGACCGGATAATTGTCGAACGCTGGTCGGATATCCGACCAGCCTTGGTACTATTTATTTTATGGGATTATTGCAGCTTCCAGAATAGCTAGAAAATTGCTTTTGGTGTCTAATGTAACTATTTCGAGGTCGTAGAATTCAAATTTGAATTTTACGACCCCGAAATAGTACTATTACACACCAAAAACAATTTTCTACGTACTCTGGATGCTGCAATAATCCCAAAAAATACCAAGGATGGTCGGATATCCGACCAGCGTTCGACAATTATCCGGTCAAAAACTTTGAACGCTTATATCTCCGCGAATAATGGTCCGATTTTGAAAATGAAAGCAGATTTGCAATCGTCGGGTTCGACTCTATCGGTCTAGACCCCTAGATGCTCAATTTTCGACAATTTTTTTCAAATTTTGCAAAAAATTGCAAATCCGCCATTTTCTTTGCTTCAATTTTAATGAATTTTTTAAAAATGTTATTTATGGTCCGTTCGAGCTAAAATTCGGTTTATGGGCTAAATTGAGGTCGCTGAACCCGAAAATTCCAACGGCTTTCAAATCTGATGAATAGTTTCTGAGTTAAAGAAAATGGTCCATTTTGATAAACAGATTGCGCACACGCAGCATCCTAGTTAAACTTATCATTCGTTGGAAACAGATCGATATTTTTTGGTATTTTTTTTATGATGAAATGCGCAATATAGGCACGTACCAACGAGATAAGACATTAATGGGGTGAAAATAGAAATTAGAAAAATTCGCGTAAAATGTTCGGATTGTTCGTCAGTGTTTTTACTCGTAATTTAGATAAAATCGCCGACGACAATATTTCGCTTAGTGGTTCGCTGAAAAAAGGCCTGACAAAATGTTTCATTTTTCAATTGGATGTATTTTTTACCGCCGTGATCTATACCGCTATGATTTTATTGATCATCATTCAATGTCGAGAAGAGGTTATACATGAATTCGTAGATCAACTCAACGATCAAGATTACGATCACGAAGAATACGTGGTGGGAGATTACGACGAAGAAGAGTACAATATGATCGAGACGATTTGCGTTTTATTATTTATATTCATATTGAATTTACTTTCTCGAATTATTTTATGAATTTCCCTCCTCTTATTTTATTTTCGTTTTAATAAGCGAATTAATTTTTTTTTCGCATTTCTTTAAATCAAAATACGAAGAAAATGGCGCGCGTGCGCAACTTCCCAGTAGGTTATTACAACCATGGTCGTTGAAAACAAATCGATACCGCAAACACAAGCACACGAACGGTTTTCCTCGCAATATTTCGAAATTTTGATAAAATGTACGACGATAAAAATACTCGTGTAAAATGTTAAGATCATTTGTCGGTGTTTTTATACGAATTTTAGACAAAGCCGAAGAAGACGCGACTTACATTTCGATCAGGAAACGACTAACGAGAAGTTTTTTGCTTAAAATCGAAGTAGTCGTCACGCTGATAATCATGATGACAATGATGCTCATGATGGCAGTTCAAAGTGGAGACGAACACAATGATTTGCGCGATCAAAGGGGAAGTGATCAGGATTTCGACGAATATGAAGAGCTCGAGCTCAGCGACTACGACGACGATTACCACGAAAGCGAAGGTGATGATGGTGATCTCCATTCCACTGGTGGTTTACACGATATAACGGCGGAAAATGCCCCCAGCAGCAGGGTGACGATGAAACCTGCTACAGAGAAAATCAACGAAGAATCGGGGTCCAGCAGGTTGACCGATGAATGTGATTTTAATCAGAGTACCATTCCTCAAAAGTACACATACGTGTTGTGTTGATACTATTTTAACTCGATTACGAGTTCACAAGTTCTTCCCAATTGTTTTAGTTTATTTTACCAGGCGTATGTTGGAAGAGATACAATCGTATTTTATTTTGTAGTCGAAGTACCTTACTTATACCTAGGTCCTAGACCTGTACAAAAATCGATGGAGATAGTGTATTCTTGTTGATTTTGAAAATACGCAGTGATTATTGTAAATAGTGTAAATTGATAGGCCTATTATTAACAATAGGTATCATCATTTTTTAATTTACCAATTTGTTGTTTTGTATTTTATGCATTTATGAATATTTAAAATATATCATTAAATACCTAGTTGATTAATTTTGTGTTAAATTTTTTGAACACTTTTTTTAATAAAAACATTAATAGAAGCTCGTTTTTGAAAAATAAATCGACAAACTAATTCAATTTTATAAAACAAAAAATTAAATCAATAACAATTTTGTCATGAAAATTTATAGGTACAATTTTTGAAAAAATTATTGGAAAAATTGATAGGTTTGATTAGGTAGGTATATAAAAATTTTGAAACTTGCTTTCAAAAAACGAATGATTTTTTTCTCTAAAATGGAAAAAATCCTATACAAAAAATCAATTTACCTATCAAAATATTATTGTAACCAAAAAATAAAAAATTGCAAAATTTCATACACCTAAGTATGGGGAAAATTCAGTTTTTTAAGAAAAAAAAAAATTATAACTCAAGTAAGTAGGTAAATAATTCATAAAACAAAATGAAAATTTTCATTTTTAAAAGATGATAGAAATTTTATCTTAAAAAAATGGAAAATTCAATTTTTGAAGAAAGAATTTTTAAAATGAAATTAAAATTTTTGAACAAAGAGAAAAATTTTACGTAGTAAAAATTGAAAAATATCCAATTGGGGAAGGGGAATAAAAAATCAAATTTAAAAAAAAGTTTAATAGTACTTTATTTCCCTATTTGGATAAATTATTTTACGTTACGAGAGAGAAAAAGGCTTCTTTATACTACCGAAAGATCAGCGAGAGGTATATAAAAGAGCACTTTATCTCCCTAGTAACGTAAAAAATTCTTTATTGTTTCAAAAATGACAAGATCGTATTTTTATTTTAAACTACAGAATTTTATTTTTTAATGAAAATTTTATACATTCATTTTTGAAATAATTTGCAAAATCTAATTTAAGAAAAAAAAATGACAAATTCAATTTCAAAGAAAGGAATCACAATTTAAAAGAATCGCAAAATTCTTTTTGAAAACAAAATGGGAAATTTCAACTTGAGAAAAAAAATTACAAAATTTGATTTTAAAAAAACAATCCATGAAACTATATTTTTAAATCAGAAACAAATTTTTTTTTAAATACAAATTTTGATTTTGAAAAAAAAAGTATGCTATTTATTTTTTTGAAAAATGATTTTTTTCAACATTTCCCCTCCCCCCAAAATCGGATTTTTTGATTTTGGAAAGAAATGGAACAATGTTGATTTTTTTTCATTGGCAGACCCTATTTTCATTTAAATGAGTAGGGCACAAAATTTGATTTCAAAATAAAAATTCAAAAAAACTAAAAATTGCTAAATTTAATTTTTTTTAAATAAATTTTTCAATTTCTGGGGAAAACAGGAAAATTTTATTTTGGGAGTAAGGAAACTGCAAGATTCAAGATGATTTTGAGAAAAAAAGTTGAACACCCAAGTTAATTTTTTTACGACAAAACAATAGTTTTAAAAAAATAAATGCAAAATTCAATTTAAAAAAAAAATATGCAAATTCTTTTTTTGAAAAAAATATCAGTAGGTACCTAGCTACCTACCCATTTTTTTAATACAAAATTATATTTTTGAAAAATATTGCAAAAAGAATATAAAAAAATACTACACGAAACGTTGGGGAAAAAATACAAAATGGAGATTTAAAAAAAATATAGTTTACCTATTAAAAGTCAACAGAATCTAATCTAAAAAAAATAGAAAATTTCATATTAAAAAAATATTGAAAAGTTTTATTATTGTTGGAAAACTTTAAAATTTCATCTATACAGAAATGCAAAATTCTATTTTGAGAAAAAAAAATAGTCAAATTCAATTCTTTTAAAAAAATAGAAAATTCAATTTTTTAAAAAAAATAGAAAATTCAATTTTTGAAAAAAAAAATAAACTGCAAATCTCAACTTTTGAAAGAAAATTAGGTTCTTATGGTCTAAAAACTTGCTGGTAAAAATTTGGCCCCTACTCCACACCGACCCCCTCCCTTTCCAATGAGATAAAATTTTCAAAAATCTGATTTTCGTTTTCATAAGAAAATTTTAAAATTTTATCTTTTGAAAAAATCGTAAAATGTGATTTTAGAAAGAATTACCCGCCAGTCCAACTTTTGAAGAAAAATTTGAAAATTTCATGTAGTAAAAAAATTGTCTAATTTCATTATTGAAAAAAATTTGAAAATTTTATTTTGAAAAAAATTGGAAATTTCTCCCCAAAAAAACTATAAAATTTGTTTAAAAAAACAATTCAGAAAAAAATTTAAAAAATCAATATTAGGGAAAAAAGTCAAATAGGTACCTATAAGTAAATCAATTTTTTCAAATGACAAAAACTATTTTTCAAAATAAATAAAAATTTGTCTTTTAATTGCAAGTAACTACCTTGAAAAATGAACATTCGTTTTCAAAAGTTTAATTTTGAAGAATATTTTTTCAGAAAGAAACAAAGAAATCCTGATGTGGGAAAATTTTTATCGAGGAAATTGAAGAAATCGTTTCCAATAAAAACAAAAATTTTCTACAAAAAAAAAATTCAAAACTCATTTTTTTTTTTAAATTTCAAATTCTTGAAATAAATGATAAGTGTTATCTTTATAAAATCCCTTTTTGTTTAAATTGAGAAATTTATTTTTGAAAGACAAAATGAATAAAATTCTTTTTAATACAATTTTTGTGTTAAAAAATACAATTTTTTACAAAGGTATTCCGAAATTCTTTTTGAAAAGACTCATGTAAAATCCATTTCTAAAATGAATCATTTTCAATATTTTTTTTTTTTTTTTTTTTTGAAAATAAAAAATCCATCCTTGAAAAAACTTCAAAATTGAAAAAAAAAATTTCCTCATAACAAAATAATAAATGAATTCAAAAATTAATTTCATTAGAAAAATTTAACTCGTGTTTTGAAAAAAAAAAATGGAATACCCAAGTCATTTCTAAATAGAAAATTAGTATCTAAAAAAATTGAAATCTGTTTGAAAAAAAAAAAACAATCGAAGACTAGAACCCGAATTATGCTGTATTATGATAAATTTGACCTGGAAAAAAAAACGAATTCATCGATAACTCGAAGTGATTCTTCGGTCCTACCTGGTTCGAGTTGGCGAGGTCCCACTTTACGTTCAATAAAAAATTTAAAAACAAGGCTAAAAAATATTTATGAAGATTGCAAACGACGTGAAAAAAGTGATCGAAAAAAAATTCCCAACGATGAAAAATGTTTCTTAAACAACATGGAATAAACCTCAATAGTAAAATCGTACGAAATAAGAAATAAAATATTTTTATTAACGATTTCAAAACCTGTTGACGTGTAAAAATGAATAAAAATCAACAAAAAAATATCATCGGGGCGGATAACTATTAATTCAATACTTTTTGAAAAAATAATGCGAGTTAAAAATAAAAACAAAATGGTAACATGAAAGATCACAAGGGTTCAATAATCGAATCCTTTTCCCAATCCTAACCATTGATCAGGAACAGCGAAGAAATATTTATGCATAGCAGTGATGAACCTAATTTTGTATTTTTCCGGCGATACGATCGTAGGCAATTTGCCTTGCCCTCCTAAGATACCGGACTTCTTGACAAAAGTTTCCAATTTCTTGTCCCAGGTAAAAGTTCTTATGTAATCTAAGAAATTTTCATCAACAGGTATTACTTTTTTTTTCAATTCGATACCAGCTGAAAAATATTTTCAAACCAAAACTCACCTATGATACCGACGACTAGTTCTTGGGTACCTTCATCCAATCCTACCAGAAGTGAGTAGTCCATCACTGATTGCGAGGCTAAAAATGTAACATCATTGTTGATGGCTTGCATCAGCACAGTTTTCGAATGTGGATAAACGTACAAAGGTGATTCGCAAGTCACTAGAAAAAATACGAAAATCAAATAATGATCAGAATTTGAAAAAAAAAACTCATGAACTGTAAATTTCCTCTAAAGTACTCACTATTGATGAGATTCTCGTCCAAAAGAACTAATTCCCCTTCAGGACAGGTTTGCGTATCAACCAATCTATTTCGAACGGATCCTTTGAGATCGAACTTGCGAATAATTTCCCTGGTATAAAATAAATTCTCCATGACTAGTAAATTTGATATATTGTTTTTGGATTTCACTCTATAGACGCCGACGATTTTACCCAAAAGGGTAGGTTGATGGTTCGTGTAACACGACTGAATGAAATTGAAATAATGAGGAGCGAATTCTAAAAAAGGCTGAATTTCCAATCGACCCATTTCTTTCAGAATGAATCTATCGTCTGTGAAAATAAGCAGGAGGATTCGATTAGAAAATAAAAATTCAACAAGGTAAGTTTTCAGATCAATTGTATACCTTTGGTTTTGCAAAACATCGAGCCAGATTTGCCACCGTGAGCGTTCCAATGAATGCATCTCGACAGAGATCTAATATAGGCGTCTTCTCCGCCTGGAAATACCAAACTGCGTAGATCTTTGAATTGCTGAGCGAAGTAAACTTTTACGTTGAAACTGGCTGTCGGATCTTGGAACTGGATCTACGAAAAACATGACCATCATATTGATTAGATATATTTTCACTCGAAAAAATTTACTGTTTTAGCCAATTAAATCTCAAACTTCGATATGGTATGCGTCGTTGGTTTTTGAAGATTTGGATCTTGAGTCTTCGCTGGGTTCTAATTTGCTCGGATCGTCGCCTTCGATTGATTGAATGGTCTCAGTGGTTGAGCTGGTGGAGATTCCATCGGAGCTTTCTTTTTTCGTTATCGTGGTTCTAAAATTAAAAGTGTTGCAGTGGTAATGATTTTTATTGAATGAGGAAATATTACCATTTTTTATCATACTTGTTCGATTGATCCGTACTAGTGCTCATTGATTTATTGATCTCGTCCAGCAAATTTTGATACTGATACGTTGCCAAGGCACATGCGATAATAGAGCTCGGTTCGGTCTCATATACGACAATCGGTGGGTTACAAGTTACACTCAATAAATAGTGCTCATCCGAGTTGATGGGATTCTGAAATTTAAAAAGGGGTCAAATGAGAGTTTTAAAAAAATAACAAACCTCAAAAACAGAACATTTTTACTAAAAAAAAAAATAATAATTATGATGAATTTTGAAAAAAATAAAAATTATGAAGGGAATAATTGATAAACAATTTAGTAGATAGAAAAATGTTTTGAAAAAATTACACCCAACATTTTCCAGAAAAAAATTATTGAAAATAAATTTAAAACCACCAATAAAATTTTAAAAAAACAATTAATTTTAAAAAATTACTCACTTGAATAAAACAACAACAACAACAACAACAACAACAACGTATAGTAACCGTTAAAAGAATACAAAAAAAAGAAAAGCTTTTCCATTGAAAAAAAAATGTAAAAAATTTGTTAAAAACAATTTTGAAAAAAGTTGATAAAATAGCTGATGATGAAAAAATAATTTAAAAAATTTATAAACAATTATTAGATATAAATTAATGAAAAATATGAATAAAGAAATCTCCAATCGTTTTTTTAACTAATTATTTTCAAAAATTATGTAAAAAAAAACTTTTTCGTGAAAAATACTATTATCTAAAAGTTGATCAAAATGTTTTATAAAACTTATTATAGGCCAATCAACAAGTTATTGAAAATTCATTTCAAAAATCACAATAACTCTTTCTATTCAAAAAACAAACAAACAAACAAACAATGAAATATTTCAATGCTTGATCGTTTTTTAAAAACCCTTTTCAAAAAAAAAAAATTGACCAAAAAGTTGACCAAAAAAATGTTGGAAAAAATTTCTAAATAATTTGCTGATAAAAATACTTTCCAAGAAAATGATCAAAAAGTTTTATTTAGCATTACATGAACAATACCTAATCTCCGAAAAGAAAACTGAAAATAAATCCAAAAATTTTACCTATCAACAATTTTTTTTAATGAACAATTTTCAAGAATTACCTACTTCATCAAAAAAAAAAAAAAAAAAAAAAACATGAATTTCGTTTACCAAAAAATAATCGTAAAAAGTTTATCATAAAAATTTTGGAAAAAATTTGAAATAGGTATCACTAAAAAAATATTAATACCAATAATATCTTGGAAAAAAATTTTAATCGCGAATAAAAAAATCACCAAACTTATTCAGTGATTCTTTTGAAATAAATTAATAAACAATTTGTTTGATAAAATTTAAAAATGAGTAAAATATAAGAAAAATATAAGAAAAAAAAAATATAACAATAAGTTTCTAAAAAAAAAAAGTTCAAATTAAAATAAATGTTAAAAATTACTAATCATTTTTTAAATAGGTTCTTAAATTCATCATATTTTTGAAAAATTATTACTTTATTTAAAAAAAAAACAATGAATCGTCCGATAAATAATTGTTTAGAAAAATTACGTGATTTTTTAAAATATTTTATTCGACTACTTGAAAAATAGTTTTTTTTTTCTCTCAAATTCTAAGAATATGGTACCCACCCATTAAAAATCGAATCAACTTACCGACAATAACGACGGATTATTTTGAAAAGTATTAGGTAATAATTGAGAAAGCAGCGTTTTCATGGTGATCTTATCAGGTGTTTGAGTTTGTGAAATATTACTCAACGTTTCACTGGACGACGACACATTAACGGACTGATTCGAACCAGCGTCGTCTATCAAATCAAAACATACTCAATGAGAACTCGTAAATACATATTTTATGCCAAATTTCTTCGCATTACTTACAAATATCGACGATTGCCCGATTTTCGACAGTTTTACCATCCGAACTATCACTTTTGTAGGACGCAGGCTGAATTAAATCTGCAATTTCGCTATCTTCAGATACGATTGATTCATCTTTCGAGTCACGTTTGTTAGTCGGTTCTTCAATGACTGAGCTATTTAATGATGAAGGAATCTGTAACAAATAAAATTATAATTTAATTTTCAGATAAAAACCTGATTTTTTTTAAAAATAATTAAAACCATATTTACGTTATCTTTGACATCGCTGGAAATAGATTTAGGTTTCTGTCGATTGTCTTTCTTCTGCGAATCGAATTTCGCCAACAAGCTATTCCAATGAGATAACGCTTCAGCAACCGATTTTTTCATCAAAACTACCGAATCTTCCAGTTTGAGATTTTTGTTAAGGGTTTCTAAAAGGGAGAAGAATTGTAACGAATTTTAAAGTAAACCTGCGTACAAGCAGAGGGGTCCCTTACCAGTTTCTGACGAGGTGCTTGAAGTAGGAGATGTAAGAATTACTTGAATATCGTCTACTTTCTGTTTAAATATTGCTTGCTGATCGTTCAAATGTTTTTTCAAACTCTGAATCATTTTTACTGCGTAAAAAAAAATATCGCAGAGCGTTAGATTAACTTCAAAGAATCTTACAAATTACCACACATACTACACTTACTATCGTCGTAATCGAGTAAGCATAATTTTTCCAAAATCGAGCTAAACAATTCGTGTCCCATTACGGCCCATTCTTTGACTTGTTCCATTACTGCAGTAATTGGTACCTGAGAAGGTTCTATTTTCAAGAATTTTGGTGGTAGTGAGAGCTCCCAGAGTAGAATATCCGTATACCTGGAATAAATTCGCAATTTTAGTCGATTTTTCCACAAGTTTGCTCTTTTTTAATTTCACTTCTCCTACTTGAAAGTAGCGATGATATTATTATAATAAAAATATTGGCAATAATCGTGATGCAGAGAATGTTCACAAGCATCGTCCACTCTGCACGTGTATTTACCGGCGTGAAACCTTAATTCTAAATATTTGGCAAATGACAGACTCCACGTGTCACTCGACATGGCGGAAATTGGTGTAGCCTAAAACAAAACAACACTTTTCAAGACCAATTTCAAATTTCAGTAAATTAATTAAAATTTATCCATTAATCGTACCGATTTACAAATCGTGCAACTACTCCACAACAAAATTGGTAACTTTTTCTCTGGTAACGTGTCGATTTCTCTTAATACAATATGTACGCAGCCGGTGTCGTGTACGAAACGTCTTTCGTGATCAATCATAGACGTGTCGCAAGTCTCCGATGGACAAATGTAGGTTTTTCTGAAGCAATATTTTTCCAAAAAGTTTCCTAGGGGGATATCGTTGCAGCCGTAAAAATCCATGTTGACGATCCTAGCATAGATGGACAAATATAAGGATTAAAATTATTGATTTTTGTTCTAAAAATCTATAAATTTACACAAAAATATAATTTTACACTCAAATTCGTAATTTGCATAACTTCAAAAAAATTGATAATTTTTTCATGAAATTGAAAAAAATTACAAAGTTTTGTAAAGCAATAAAAAAATGAAAAAAAGGTAAATTTTAAGAAAATTATAAAAATTTTCAAATTTAGAAAATTTTAAGAAACTGTATAAATTTTTAGAAATCGAAAAACTTCTAAAATAGAGAATTGAAACGAATTTAAAAAAAAGGTAAATTGTAGGAAATTGAAAATTTTAATTTAAAAAAAAATAAAAAAAATTGAAAATCCTATGAAAATTTTTAAAATTTTCAGTTTTAATAAATAAATTGAAAAAATTGTAAACAAAAAATTGAAGAAAAAAAAATGTAAATCCTGAAAAAATTAAAAAATTTTAAGAGTTATGAAATTGAAGGGGAAAAATTTATCAATTTTAGGAAATTAAAAAAAATTTTATTATAAAAAATTTAAAAATATTGTTAAAATCAGGAAAAAATTATAAAAATCACCATTTGCAAAATTTTAAAAATGTAAATTAAAAAAAAAATTGTAAACAAAATATTGAAGATAATTTTTAAAAATTGTGAATTTTGAAAAAATTTGATTTGGAAAATTTTTATTAATAAAAATTTTAGGAGATCAAAAGAATTTAAATTAGAAAAAATCTTAAAGATTTTAGGTTATAAGAAATTGAAAAAATTGCAAACAAGAAAATGGAAACAAAATATTGAAAAAATGTACTTTTCAAAATGAAAAACAAACCGTTAATTTTAAAAAAAAATCTATTTAGGAGCTTTTCAGAAATTGTAAAATTTATAAAAATTTTAAATTTTAAAAGAAGATATTAAAAATTGTAAATTCTAAAAAAATGAAAAAATTGGAAACGAAAAATTGAAACGAATTTTTGAAAATGATGAATTTCGAAAAAGTTGAAAAAGTGGAAATTTTATAAAATTGAATATTCAATTTCAGAAATTTTGAGGAGATTTGAAAAAATGTTGCCAACAGAAAGTGGGAAACAAATACTTAGTAAAGCTTAAAAAAATTTAAAAATTGTAAATTTTATGAAATTGTGAGGCGCTCTGTGAAAAGGTACCTAAACTCGGGAAAGCAAATTTTCCAGGAGAGCAAAAAAATCGAAAAAATTGATTTTTCACTTTTTGATTGGATTCTGAAAAAAAAAAAAAATACTTTTGGCGCAATTTCGGAGCGTTTTTCTCCAATCATCCGTTTTTCACGTGACACCTTCAAAGTGATATATCTCGGTCAATTTTCAAGCAATTTTCGATTTTTTTGTTTTATATTACGCAGGAAGAAATTCTCTTTCAGATAAGCTAAAAAAATCGATTTCGATTTTTCCGAGTTTAGGTACCTTTTCACAGAGCGCCTCACAATTAGAAAAAAAAAGTCTAAAAAGTGTAAATTTTAGGAAATTAAAAATGTTCTCAATTTTAGAATATTTTAAGAAATTGTTGAGATTGAAAAATTTTGAAATTAGGAAAGTGTTGAAAATTGGACATTTTATGAAATTGAAAAAAAGTATAGACGATTTTTTTCAATTTCAAAAATTTCCAATTTTCAACTTTTTCCTAATTTCGAAATTTTCTAAACTAATTAATTTTTAAAAATCTTATAAAATTGAGAACTTTTTCAAGTTCTTGACAAAAAATTGTAAATTCCAAAAAAATTGAAAATTGTAAATTTATTAGGGAAATTGAAAAAATATTTTTTTAGATTCTTTTTTTTTAAATTATAAATTTCAAGAAATTGAAAAAATATGAATTATAATAAATTTAAAAAAAAATGTATACAAGAAATTGAAAAGCACTCAATTATCTGAAAATTAAATTTCAAAATAGAAAAAATTGCCAAGTGATGAAGGACATTGCCTCCCAAATGGTCAATAAAGGATTTAGAATTTAGTAAAAATTTGAAAAAATATGGTTTGAAAATACTAACCAAGGATGCACACAAAACTCCGGAGCATTATTCGATAAATTGGAAAAACTGCAGAACAACACCGGTAATCGCTGATGATTTCTCGGGTCGAGGAAATCAGTATTATTTAATGGCTTCGCAACATTCGATGCCCTTTGAATAGGAACTGAAGTTGAGTTTTTCTTAGTTAACGAATAACGCCCACCTTTGGCTCGATAGAACGCCAGCAAAGTTTGCACCTCTTCACTATTAACGTCATCTTTCAATTTGGCGTAAGTCAATTCATGGGGTGGTTTTTTCTAGAGGAAAACAAACAGTAAAAAGATATGCGAAGGGAAATGGAGAGAAAAAAAATCATCAACAAAAAATTGAACTTACATCGCAAGATTCTAGAATATTGGCTTTTGACAAAGTCGTATTTTCGTTCAAAGTTGGTCGACTAGCGTCTCTTTTATCGTTGAAATGCACCGATTGGTAAATCTCCTCCGGAAAGTACTTCCTAAGCTCGCAATTCTTTCCAGTTTTTGTCTCCAAATATGGCAAATTGAACTTGAAAAAAAAAATTCAAAAAAAAATAATTCGAAAGCTTTCCATCTTCTATACAAAATATTCCAAAAATAAACTTACAACGATATAAGGCGAATACGAAAGCACAGTATCTCTCAACGCCATCCTGAACTTATTCTGCTGTTGAGGTTCCTCTTTGAATGATAATTCGCTGGAATCTTGATTCGGTGAGAAAACATCATCGTCGTCAATTTTCGAATTAAAATGCAAAGGATCGTCGTGATCGACGACTGATTTCGTAGAAGTACGTTTCTCTTCCAGGTCGAATTTCCTTTCTAATTTGTTCGAATCAGATTTATTCTCCGGCGGACTTCTCTCTTCAACCGGGGTACGTCGAGATAGATCGAAACTCTGGTTGAATTTTGCGACCTTCGAGGCGGAATGTTTCGGAGATACGGCCTCTTCGATGAAGGTGAACGATGGCACGGTCGGTGGTTTGGCGAATTCGTCTAATAAAAATGATTTTTCCAGTTTGGCGTTGTAGTACATGAAAACGGTATCTTTGGCGACGGTTTTCAATTTTTTCAATTCCGATTCGGAGGCTCCGCGGAGCAGCAAGGTGCATCCTAGTTGAGGGAACGCGCATCCTTCGAAAAACATTAAAGTTTTCGAAGCACCTGAAGTGATAAAATAGAATTATAATTTTTGGAAATTATTTAATAAAATGGAGGAAAAATAGGTACCATTTTTGAGGGGCATTTCTCGAATATAGAACGATCTACATGTGCCCAATTGGGTTGTACCGACATGAGCATCTATGGCTGTTAAAATATCCGCATTGGTGCATCTGGCGACGCGTTCCATAACTTGCATTTTCACATTTAGCACCAGAGTGATGTTTAATGCGTTCAAAGACTCTTGGGCTAAACGAGAGACGTTCCTGTGTACCAGGACTAGATCTGGTTTGAGAGCAGCGATTCTGGCTATTGTATGTCTGAGGTATTGTTGCTCCTAGAAAAGAATATCATTAGTCGAGGTCGATACCGAGGTAGTGGTTTGCTCTTCTGGAATCTATTTACCTGCATCATCACTGGTTCTAATGACATTAATCTTCCTTCGATGCGCTGATATACGATAGGGCATTGGAGTAATAGGATTCGAGGATTGACTAGGTTGATATTCATCTCTTTATGGGCTACGTTCTTCGTGCAAACGATTCCTCCAACTAGACAGCTGTCTTTTCGTTCACCGCCCGAGATTTTCTTCACTTTTATGTAACTGTAAGATTTCACGTGGTTTTTAGAATTTATTTACGACGTTTTTTTTTTTTGCTCAATAATATCCAGAGTGATGAACAAAATCTAAAAAGTAAAGAGCAAGACTTTGAAAGACCTAAAACTAGTACTGTATTTTCTAAAATGAAAAATGTTCTAAATGTCAATGATCTTCAATTTTTTTAAAAATAATCCAAGTTCAGAAATGGTCAAATAAAATTTCGAATCTTTGCCGAATTTTGAAAAATTTCAAGATTTACCTCATTGAAAAATTTACCAAATTTTCAAGATTTAATCAAAATTACAACAAAAAAAAAATTAAATACTGAACGTAAATAAAATTTTAACCAATTTGAAAAATTTATCTTCAAATTAAAAAATTATTAAAATTTGAAAATTACCAAATTTAAATGATAAATATACTAATAAATTTAAAAAAAAATAAAAGGTTAAAACCTCAAACAATTTTGAAATGTATGAAATTAAAAAATTACTAAAATTCTAAACTTCATCAAATTTCGAATCAAGTTGAAAAAAGAAAATTTAAGTATGCACAAAATACAAATTGAGTTTTTAAATTTTTTTATAAGAATTGCCCATTTTTTCGAATTATTTGATCGATAATTGTAGGACATAATGCGAAATGAACTCAAACAAAAATTCATAAATTTTGTGAAACTCTGATATTTATTGAATTTAGAAATTGAAGAATTTTTTCTAGAATCAATTCTTTCAAAATATGACAATTTGCATTTAATAAACGACAAAGGCTACCATTTGATCCAATGCAAAATCCTACCCTTACTGAATTTTTGAAAAATTTTATTTTCAGAAAATTTCAAAAAATGGCAATTTTAATTTAATCTGTGGCAAAGGCTACCATTTGATTCAATGCAAAATCCTACCCTTACTAAATTTTTTTTAAATTTTATTTTCAGCAAATTTCAAAAAATGAGATACTGAATTTATTCATTGACAAAGGCTGAGAAATTTATTCACTTCTTTATTTATAGAGTGAAAATTTTTCAATTTTTATGGTGTAAGTAAGCACTGTCTCAATTTTTCGGAGAAAAATCTGATTTTTTTTTTTAAATGAAGAAGTTCCAAAACTTAGGAAGGGAGTGGGGGAGAACAAACCTACAAACTATTGGAGTGTAAAAAAAACTGAAAAAATTGGTAATTTTCCAACTTTGGAAGTTTTATTCAATTTTAAAATTTTGCCAAATTTCACAGATTGGACTTTTAAAATATTTTTGAACATTTTGCGGAATTTTAAAAACTGATCAAACTTCAAAAATTATTAAAATTTAAAAATTAACGAATTTTAATCATGATAACTAAAATTTTGAAAATTTTAGACGTGTATCAAACTTCAAAAAAAGTTGGAAATGTACTTAATAAAATTTAAAAATGATAAAATTAGATACAAGTTTTATCACATTTGAAAATGTTCACAATTTTGATGTTTTTATTAATAATTTTAAAAATTGATTCAACTTGAAAAATGTATCAAAATTTTAAAATTAATAGTTTGATTTTTCACTAAAATCAAAAAATATGCCACATTTCTAGAAAAAATTCAGAACTCCTAAAATTTTAAAAATTTGTTCAATTTTAAAAATTTATTAAAATTAAAAAATTAGGTACCTACCAAAACTTAAATTTTTATTTAATTTTTGAATTTTTTCAAAATCTTATAATCCATTTTATATTATTTAATTTTTTGTAAAAATGACAAGGTTTCATTTTTTTTTGGTTTGACAGTAACTATTTTCAACCTAAACGTAGGATTTTTACAAGACCAGCAGTATCAGCAATACCTTTAGACAACCTGGTATAACAAAATTGTTTGAACTTACTGTCCGATGTTTATAATATCGGTTTTATTGAAATCGATTTTTATTTCTCGCAAAGCCTTTTCAACCAATTCGATGATAATCCGCGACCAAGACAAGGAGAGATTTTCCGCAGCTAATAATTGATGAACTACATTTTGCAAATGTTGTTGAAAGCTATCGCTGTAAAAAGCACATTTCCGACGATTAATTGTCTCGTTCTGATGATTCCAAATTCAATGTACATTGTACAACTTACTTAAGGTATAAGAAGGTGGTAAGCTCGTTATTATTTTCGCTTAATTGACTTTCGTTAACTGAGGCCCACTGAACTGGATTTAACGAGCCTATTTCGAGGTATTTTTGCACAAATCTGTTGATAGATTCGTCTACGTCGACGCCGAAGAAAAATGTGCTCTTTTTTCCATCTGGGAAATAATTTTCAAAAGATTAAGAAAAGGCTGGAAACGTGAAGTGAAGGGGTAAATTGAAAACATGCTTCTAGTTTAACCTTTTTCATTTGTTGGTTTGGTCGTCTGTCTTGAAATATGGACGGTATTATCGTGTATATTTAAATCTAAGTGGAACCCTGATTGAGTAAATGTGCCAAAGGTTTTGGGTATCACCGGAGACGGTTCGTGATCTGCGGAGTAAAACGTCAGATTAAAAATAATGTCAGCACTTTTAAATCAAATGAATTTCAAATTAATTCGGTTCAATTACCGGTGTCTTCCTTGGGTCTTTCCACTAAAGCACTATCGGAGAACTTGTACAAGGCTCCACCGTCGATAAAATCGGCACATTTTTGACCAACATTTTCGATATAATTGGCATCCAATAGAACTTGACAAATGGCCAAGCTATGAGTTCTACATTCGTAAAAAAAAAAAATTATAAATTGGCGAAAAAAAAAAATTCTTAAAAGGATATTTCCACTTTTAGAATTTACCTCGAGGATGTTTTCCTTTGAGCTATGAGCCAATCGATTAACTGAGATCCCCAAAAGCATCCTTCGCATACGACACCGTCTACTGTATTATTTCTTACAACAAGAGCATTTTCTCCATGAACTAATTCTTGTAATAACGTATTCAAAGTGGATAATTCCGATTTCCTAGACGTTTCGGGATCATTTCGACCAGGATTGCCAATTATTCTGCAAAATTTACAAAATTCTGTTATAATTTAAACTTCGTAATTTTTAATTTTTTTAAATACCAATTAAATTTACCCTCCGGAAGCAAACTTCTCTTCTTGATAAACCACAGAAATCTTTCTACGAGCATCGGACGAGTTACTAGTGACACTGAGTGTATCGAGGGAATGGTCATCATCATAAGAAATGGAATGATCTTGTCCGAATTTAGATTGCAGATCATCTTGAAGAGCTTTCAAATCGGCCGATAGGTCAGCTTCTATATCAGCCGACTGCAAATACGACAAGACTACTTTGCAACAATATGTGCACACTCGTAGATTACCTGGAATAGAATTTAAAAAAAATAAATCACCATTAAAAAAATTTAAACACGAAGTAGGTATTCAAGAAAATCAACCATTTACCAGAACATCTGATTATTTTGCCGGGTACTTCTTGATTGCAACATTGTGAGCAGAAAATTTGACCGCAGACCCGACAATGATGGCGTCTTCTGAACGTGGTGAATTTTTCGCCGCATTCGTAGCATTCTTTACTGACCGAGTCAGGCATCCAGTATTGTTTCAAGTTGGTATCCTTGTATGCTGGAGAATTCTGCGAAGATAAAACAAACGTGTTACTTTTGAATTTGTTTTCTAGGTAAGGTATTGAAATAGGAAAAGATTTGGGTACTTTGTTTTTTAAAGCTAGGAGATTGCTGACTCGTCGTAAGACATTTGGTAGGTTGCGAGCTTCGAAAGCGGTGTCTGTGTGTCGGTGACGGTCTCCAGACACTGGCGATGGTAAAAGAGTATTCTCTGCTTCGTTCTGTCATAAAAAAATTAAAATTGATTTCAAATCAAAAACATGTAAAAATGGAAAATAAAAAAACAAAATATATAAAGAAATTGAATAAATTCGTAAAAAACAAAAATTCAAAATTTAAATAATTATTGCAATGAAATTTAAATCTAGCTAAGTATAAATTTAGAAAAATATATTTTTTTAAATGAAAATGAAAATCTCAATAGAATTTAAAATGATTCGAGACCTAAAAACAATAAAAACTGGAGAAGCGGACTCAAAATTTAAAAAGTATAAATTGAAACTTTAAAAAAAATAATTGAATTGAAAATTACATATTAAAACGTTTAAAAAACAATTTAAAAATTAATAATTGAAAAAAATTACAAATTCCTGAAACATGAAAAAAAAAGTGATTGAAACTTGACAAAAATAATAACTGAGAGAAAATGAGAAAATTTCAGAAAAATATGAAAATTGAGAAAACTTGAAATTTTGAAAGCAATGAGAAAAAATAAAATTTATAATCAGTGAACTAAAAATGAAAAAAATTAGAAAAAATCTTGAAAAAATTGAGATCATGAAAATTACTGAAATATAGAAAAAATTGTACCTAATGAAAAAAATCAAAACAATGAAAATTTATGAAAAATTTGAAAATGTTTGCAACTTGAAAAATATTATAAATAGAATAGGTAACTAAAACTCTAAAAAAAAACAATTGAAGTTAAAATTAAATTTAAAATAATAAAGTTTGAAAAAAAAATTACAAATCAGAAAAAAATGAAAACTGAAAAACACAACAAAAATTAAGAAAAATTAAAAACTGAAGAAAAAAAAACGACGAAAATTGAAATAAAGAATGAAAATGATTTTTAAAAAACAGAAGTTACTAAAAGCTTTAAAAAATTAAAAATTGGTTTGGGAACATGAGATTTTCAAAAATTTTAAAAATTAGAAAAAATTGAAATTTGAAAAAAGTGAAGGAGGCAAGAGAGATATTGTATTTTTGTACAAATTAAAAAACTTGAGAAAGAAAAACGGAACACGAAATCACTAAAATTTGGAAGAAATTGTAATAAAAAAAAAATGAAAAACAATAAATCACTAAAACTTGGGATAAATTGAAATTAAAAAAAAATCAAATTGCAAAAAAAAATGAAAAAAATTTAAAATTGTCAAAAAAAAAACTAAAAATTATTAATAATGGCAAAAATATTAGAAAAAATAATTATATCACAAGAAAATTTTGGAAAACTTGAAAAATTTAGAAAAATAAAAAATTCAATTTAATTTAAAAATAATGAAAAAAATGAAAAACGCTAAAAATAAATGTGAGATTTGATAAAGATTGAAACTTGAAAAAATAACTGGTAAAAAAATTAAAAATCTTGAAACCAAGAAAAATTAAAAATAGGAAAAAGTTAAAAGTGAAAAAAAGATTTATAAATAAAATAATGAAATTAGAACAGAATAACTTCAAAGTAAATAAATTTAAAAATAAATAAAAATTCTAAAGAAATTACAAATCACTAAAACTCTAAAAAAAATTGAATAAAAAATTTGAAAAATTTAAAAAGTAGAATTTAAATACCCAACTTTAATAAGGAATAAAACTTGAAAAAAAATTCAAAAAAACAGAAAGAATTAAAAAAATTGAAAATAATTAGATTTTCTGATATACAAAAATAAAACAATGGAAAAAATTGAAATTTCAAAAAATAAACAATAAAAATTTGAAATAATCGAAACTTGAAAAAAAAATCAAAATCACTGCAACTGGAATAAAAAATAAAATAGGGGGAAGGAGGGATTTCATTTTTTTTAGATTCACCCGATTTAAATTTAAACCCATGGAGAAGGGGTGCAGAAAAAACAATTCTAGTCCAAAAAAAAGTAAAAAACTGCAGGACTGAAAGACAATTTCTGCATTTTATTTATAAGTACCTCCAATACTCAAAATTAAAAATAAATAATTAAAATTTCAAAAAATCGATTTTTACAAAAAAATCGTACGGGCTTACAGAACTCCATTCTGAGTCCCCTGAAGCGTTATCTTTTCCTATTGGAACGTAAAATGAAGGCGAATCTGATTTTCTGCGGTCTTCTGAAGGTGATAGAGTATCTACAAAAAAAAAAAAAAAATCGTAATTTATTAAAATACCAGATCTTCATCTTGACTTTGAAATTAATATTACCTAAATGAAAAAAATTATAAAAATTTAATTTCGAAAATTGAGTAACTTTCGAATTATAATTTCTTCATATCTTACACACGTAATTTACGATAAGGTATCTAAAACTTGTATAATTTCGTTATCAGAATTTTTCGAGTGCAATATTCCTTTCATAGGTGAAGGTTGTCAAATTAGGTAATGTAAACGAAGATGATTAGGTATTCAAAAAAAGCATTCATTTGAATTAACAATCGCATAATAAATTATGTCATAAACTTCCAACAGGTAATTTCATAATCTAATCATGTCGAGACAACATGGCGAGAGCTAATACATACAAGTACTTGAACATAAAGGGACCTATCAAATTGTAATTAGCCTAAAGACATATTCTTATCAACACACACGCTCCATTTGAAAACCAAATATTCGAAATTTCAACTCGTCGTTCATTCTCTGAGCACTATTTTTTTCCCACTCGAAACACGCCAACATCATGAAACTGTCTGATGCTCTTGGTTATCTCTTGGTATAAAAAAAATTACACCTAAAAACCCACATTCTCGATTGCCTATTTAGTTCCTTCCACGTAAGCTGCATCCTCGTTAAAAATGTACCCTGATTTGAAATTATTACGTTCGCATTAAATTTGACGACAAAGGAAACGTTTATTGTGGCCAATTAAACGTTATTAGAGGCAATTCGAGGAGCCTCGTTGAAAATTAATACCTTGAGAAAACTTGAAGATCTTTGAGAATATCGTCGATACGCCAGATTGCTTGATTTCTGGGCTCAGTGGAGCGAATTCCGTTAGTTCCGTTTTTGATTCTAAATTCGTCATTTCAAAGATGGAAAATACGAGCTTGGAAGGAGCAATTTGTTTGACGATTTTTTAGCTGTAGATTTGTTCGAATGGTTCATCGAGTGGCTGAAAAAAGAAAATCAGAGGATAATATAAGATTATTATAGTATTTTTTCACGAATTTGGTACCATCGATTCAGTCTACTCCTTCCTAATTAACTTTTATTTCAATAAAAATATTAAATTTCCCCAAAAGTTACTTCTCAGCTCTAATGAGAATGTAATCTCAAGTATCTTCGCAAGTAATATCAATTGAAAAAATTCAAAAAGTAGAGAACAAATAAAATTTACTCGATTTGTAATTTTTACAGAATAGAAACACGATTTTACCTTTGAAAAAAATCCCAACAAATGGATCCAAAACGAACTCGTAAGGAGTCACGAAAATAAATGGAAAACTAATTAAAAAATTCAATTATATTTATCGACTAACGTATTCATAAACACACATTAAAAGTTGACTTAGCATCAGCGGTAATATAATTTTTTAACAACCACAAACTTTAACCTTAGAAGGTAACACATAAACCAAATAAATATTTGTTTAGGAAGACATATTCTTAACAGAATGGAATAATTGGAAGACAGATATATATTTTTTCAATAATTCACATGAGTACGGTTACGTATTAATCAATGGTTGAGTTGAAAGAGAATTTATAACACGCACAATTGGAATATTTTACGATAAATTACCAAAACATAAATATTTCATGTAGGTATATTCTTCCAAACCATGACGAGATCCTTCCCTACCAATTCCAGATTCTTTGACTCCGCCAAATGGAGCTTCGGCGCTAGAAATGAGGCCTTCGTTGATACCGATCATGCCCACTTCCAAGCTTTTAGCCACTCTCCAAACTTGAGTAACGTCATTGGAATAGAAATAACCAGCCAATCCTCGTTCGGTGCTGTTGGCAATTTTGATGCAATCTTCTTCGGTTTTGAATTTAATGCAGATTGCCAATGGGCCGAAGATTTCTTCTTTGTAGCAGATCATATCGGGTTTGATATTAGTCAAGACGGTCGGCTCGAAGAATCTTTCGCCAATATTGGAAGCTCTTTGACCTCCGCTCAAGACTTTGGCTCCTTTGGAGACAGCGTCGTTCAATATACCTTCGACCTTTTTCACTTGTTCGTTGTTGATTAGTGGACCAACGTTGCAAGAGGGGTTTTTACCATCTCCCACGACCAGCTGCAATTTCACGTTGTCGGATAGCTTTTGTACGAATTCGTCGTAGACGTCTTCTTGGATAAGGAATCGATTGGCACTGATGCAGGTCTGGCCACAGTTACGGAATTTCGAGGCGATAGCTCCTTCGACAGCTTTATCGATATTGGCGTTGGAAAACACGATGAATGGGGCGTTACCTCCTAATTCCAAACTGACTCTTTTGACTCCTTTGGCACATTGTTGATACAGCAATTTACCCACCGCTGTGGATCCGGTAAACGAGACACCAGCGATGGCTGGACTTTCGCATAAATATTTGCCAATTGCAGCGGCGTTACTACGAGAACATGTCACCACATTGATGACACCTTTTGGAATACCAGCTTGTTCGGATAATTCAGCTAATGCCAAAGCAGTAAACGGCGTATCTTCGGCTGGTTTAATTACGCAGGTGCAACCAGCAGCCAAAGCAGCTCCGGCTTTGCGAGTGATCATAGCGTAAGGGAAATTCCACGGTGTGATTAATCCGACGACACCGATGGGTTGCTTGATTACTACCATTTCTTTACCTTTCACCGGTGCTGGGATCACTTCACCGTAGGTACGTTTGGCTTCTTCGGCAAACCATTCGACGAACGAGTTACCGTAGTATATTTCGCCAAAAGACTCCTTCAAAGGTTTGCCAGCTTCTAGAGTCAACACTTTGGCCAATTCGTTTTGATTCTGAACCAGTAACTCGTACCATTTTCTAAGTAAAATACTACGTTCCTTTCCGGTGGTGTTTTTCCACTGTTGGAACGCTTCTTCGGCGCTCTTCACCGCCAAATCGGCATCTTCGACGGTCATATCGGGTACAGAGGAGATTGGTTTGCATGTTGCAGGATCGACGACTTCGAAGGTTTTCTTTGATTTGGCCGAAACCCAGCTTCCGTTGATGAAAGCTTTGTCGATCAGCTTGCAGTCTTGAGAGTACATTTTTTCTACTTTCAATAGGAACACTTTACTACGACTGAATGTCGATAGAAAAAACTTGCTTCTATGCATTACGAAAGAAATAATCTACCTTGAGATACCGAAACTATGTAAAAAAAGTAGATAATTTTTAATATCTTGCAGAGTTTGGTACACTTACACGCAAGATAGAGCTCGCGGTCGATCGATAATTATCAGTATGGTATGCTATTCCAACCCAATTTAAACGAGAAAGATAACGAAATTAAGCTGGCATAGATAACACCAAGTACTTACTTTTTAGGTACTTTCAATTATACCGTAACGCATGTTCGAGGTATAGAAACACTCAACTCATCACCGTGTAATTAATTTTCATTTAAATTTATTCTCACATCAATTAAATTTCATTTGATAATATAAAAACTTCGATTTAAATTTTTAAATTTTTTACGTTATTGTTTTTATTTTTCTCATTTTAATGCACGTGGCTTCTAGATAATTGCTTTGGCCCGGAGGTTTCTCGTTTTTTTTTTCGTTTAAAAAGTTGTTATTTAGCACTTTTTGCGGATGTTTTTGAAACTAAAAAATAATTTTTACAGATAAATTTGGCAAGAAAAGAAATTTGGGGAGGTTACGAAAAAAGTAAACAATCTTATCAAGTCGAACTTTTTTATCAGGACATTGGTAAATTTTAAATTTTTTTTAGAAAAATTGTTATAATTAGAACGAAAATTCATTAATATTCATTGTTCTTGTGAACTTTGTACTTGAAAGACTGACACGTAAAAACGTTTTTCTCTCCCGTCAATGATAAGCGATAATTTACATTTATGATAAGTATCCCTATACTATGAGATTAATATAGTGAAAAATATGAAACGTCGAATCAGAATCTTATGTTACCATATGGTGTGAAGAAACATGTAGTTTAAAGTATCAAATCGCCCAGGAACATCGTCAAGTTTATAAATTTGTGATTATTTATCTGCTGTACTGATGATCTCGTTGTTACGTATTAACTCTTAAGCACAATTTGTATTGTTAATTATTATGTAATATTGTACATCACATGTTGTATTAGTATCATACCAGAGTAGTTATTTTCTTCATCATATTGGTAAGTTTTGGAAAATTCTAATAGTAAATTTAAGATGATGTTAAGCCTCCTTAAACCTTTCATCTTCCCCAATCCTTCACATGTGGCTATTTTCTATCTATTTTATGCTTCAACATTATCCATAGTATTTGATTACGTTCAGCTACCAGATTCGTACTTCAGTCAAAGTGATAACCATTTAAATGTTTATTTTATGAAATACTCTTATATTTATACCACTTTTTTATTGTTACCATTTGTATGTGTTCTTCATTACGTTCTAAATTATGGCAATGTTAGGAACTCTGTGTTCGCATTCCTGCGTATTTTCATGTTCGCCTTTATAAACTATTGTATCGGAGAAGAATTCAACATATTGGGATTCTTTTTCGGCGCTTGTGATATGTACTCCTATTACATTAATGATAAAGTTCAATGTATTTCCAACGGATATCAATGGACCACCTTGGACATATCGGGTCACGTTTTCCACATCTTGTACAGCATTTTAGTCATTCTGGAAGAACTGTCGGTTCTACGTAATTGGCAAAGTATCGAGCTCAAAGTAAATGAGCAAATTATCTACGAAGAGTCATACGATGAAAATCCAATCACCGAAATCAGTAGAGAAAGATTCAATATTTTTAAAAAGATATTCAAACGGAATAGATATTTTCTCAAGATTAGTATGGTATTATTAACAGTGGTGGTAATTTTACTCCATTTGTCAATTTTCCTTACGTTGATATATTTCCATACTGCTTTCGAGAAAATCGTCGCCACTCTAATTGCGTTGGTGTTTTGGTTCGTAACGTATCATCTGATATACCCACTTGGAGGATTTAAGACTGGACCTTACAGTATTGAAACTGCCGAATACGAAAGTTTATTGGAAAAGAGTCGAGAGTTTAGTATAATTTACGGTGATAAAATCGATGATCAGGATAATAATATTTTTACTTTGTTTGCTTGTAATCCTAAAAGTAGAATTAATGAATTGCTCTGATTATATTTTCGTAAGTTCTTTTTTTACGTAATTTTGTTTTGTTACTCTATTTATAGGTACTTTTGTTGTTGGCTAGATTTGTATTTAATTTTATGGTTTTATCAATTTTTTTTTTTTAGTATACTCATTAAAGAGATTAATAAATTTTGGAGGGAATGAGATAGGCTGTTGTGTGTTTTAATGACTGATTATTTGCTTGTGAATTATTTTCATGATGTAGGATAGACTTAGTGTGGTCGTAAAAAAACTAAAAATGTTAGTTAGTTTCAAAGAGACTAATTTAGTTTTTGATTTGGCGTTTTCAGGTAATGATTTCGAGGCACGATGATTATAATATTGGAAAAATTGCATTCCTTGATGGTAAAATATGTGATATTTGCGAACATCAATTTCAAAGCAGCTGCCTACCTGCCACTTGCGATAATGTTCTCTCTTCTCTGCGAATTATATACTTTTCCTAATACATATTTTAACAACCAAGACAACGTTCTCAATCGAGGATTCATGAAGATATGTTATATCTACACTATGATCCTACTATTGCCTTATGCAATCATTATTTCTTACGTTTACAGTAGAGGAAGATTATTCGACGTGTTTAAAAATATAATTAGAGCTGTAGTAGTTGTGCAAGTTTGCCAAATCACCGGATTAGAGCTTCTCAATGAGTTTCAAGATAGTTATAATCATTGCAGTCGATACACCTCGATTTATAAGACCGAACTTTTATGTACTTCTCATGGCTACCAATGGGTAACTTTTAAATTATCAGGACACACGTTTTATTTATTTTATTCGTCTTTGGTTCTGATGGAAGAGATGAGGTTGTACAGAATATGGCAGTTGTACGAAAAAGGGATAAATGAAGTGAAACGTTTGAATAAGCCATTCACCAATGTTATTATTTTTCGTAATTTCACCGAAGCAGAATATTCTAAAATGGAAAAAACTGTATTTTTATTGAATGGATTTGTTAAATTATGGGTCGTAATTATTGGAATTTTCATCATTTTATTTGATTTTTGTACTCTAACTACGCTTATTTATTTTCATAAAATCGATGAAAAATTTGCAGGAAGTCTTTTGGCTATTTCGACGTGGTATATTTTGTACAAAAAATTATTTTCTAGCTTTATACGTAAGAAAATAATTTCCTGTTGTGATTTGGAAACGTCTTCGATGAAAGAAAAACATCTTCAAGATTGGTACCTACTTGAGACGAAAAGAGATTATTATTATAAGAAAATAAATTGTATTTCGCCTTTTCTACAACCAAATTTTGATATTAAGTAAGTTTTCATTTTAACAATAATACATCAGAAATCCTCCTGATTGAAAAAACAAAGGACATTCTTTTCGAATCTCGTAAGAGGAATCTGTACAAAAATCAATCGCTTACAATTGTAATTAGAATTAATACGAAAAATGTAAGTATGAAAAAATGACACATTATTCACTAAATACATTGAAAGTATTAGAAAATGACCTTCTATTCTGTTCTGTCGTGATTTTGAAACATCTTCGATAAACGAAAAACGTCTTGAAGATTGGTTCCTAATTGAGGCAAAAAAGGAGAATACTATCTAGTTAACTCAATTTTGATATTGAGTAATTTTAATTTACTAATAATTTATTAAACTTTAAAAAGAAGTACCGAATGAAAATCTGTGTTTCTAAGGATCAGTCAAGACAATATTCTTCCTAGATCTAGGGGCAGGAATCGGCCTATCAAACCTATCTCGATGCACTTGAATTAATCCTACTAACTTAGGTTTACGATAATCAATCGCCTATAACGAAAGTAGAATTAATACTAGTTTTATGAGAATGATTGTTCTCGATGAGATTACATACTTGAAGTAGATTTGATTCAGAGACAGTTTTCATTGATGGAAGATCATCAGAGAATGCAACTTTTTTAACAATATTGCCAGACGATTTTGATTTTTTCATAGCACTGATGAGTTGACATTTCGGAGATGGTTGTAATTTCGCAACGTTTTCTTTATTTCTTTCGGTATCAACGGAGAATTCTGAAGTATGAATTAAAGAAAATGAATTATTATTCATTTTTTCTATTCGTAATGGTAAAAAATACCAAACCTGGTTTATTAGGAACGTTGGAAGACAAAGTATTACCATCGGAAGCTTGAACGAATTTCAAGTGATCATTGGTCATTTTTATGTCGGTACAAGTTCTCTTGATTTTGGAAATATTTTTGAAGACCTGAAACATCACTCCAAACAAATTAATTTCAAGAAAATTCATCAAAAATTTTTTTTTTAAATTGTACTTTTTTTCTAATATTTTGAACCGAAGGAAGAAATCGATTCCTTCTCTTTGAATGTTTCGTTGCCTTGACATACTGATCAGTTGACTCGGACAAAATGGAATTTATTTCATTATTACTGGAGACATCTTCATTGGTTTTCAATCTGAAACAAAAATAATTTGCAAAAATTTCAATAAAAACTAAATTCGTAATGAAATCATCAAAAATCTTCTACTCCAAATCAAGTTCTAAAGTGAACTACACAAAATTCAAAAACGAGTGCAAAATTCCAGGTGAAGAGTAATCAAAATATTTGGTGAAAAGAGGTAAACTCCGTACATGGATGTTTCATTGTGAGTAAGATCTCGATCATCTTGAGCTATGGGTTTATTTTCATCTTGATGTAAGGTATCATATTCGAAGTCAGTCTCGTCATATACCAAATCAGGAACCGATTTACTACGTTTCTCATATAATTCCAATAGTTTACTGGTGATTTTTTGAGAATTCGAATGGTCATTCGATGCGAATAATTTTGTTATTGTCTTTTCTACATCGATTACTTCCTCTTCATCATTAGTTCGATTTTGTGGTGCAGTAAGAGTAGTGTTTTCACGCAGTACTAAGTCGTTGTCGATGAAAAATTCGCTTTTATCTTCATCCTCTTTAACGCTAGCGTGAGATGTACCACTATTTTTAGAAAATATAGTTCTCGTTTTAATCAGTGGTTTCTGGCAATACTTGCAAATAACGTCTGTTTCATTTTCGATCTACAGATCATCAATATTAATTCCAAAAGAAAGAGATGATTATTTACACCGGATTAAAGTACAGAATTTAAAAACATTTGAGGAAATGAGAACGTAAACTTACTGAGGATGTTTGAACTGAAACTGAACATGTTGAAGATTTTGTAGCGAGCTCATGTAAATCATTTTTCAATCGTTCATCTGAAATAATACGAACTATTATTGATACAGAGAAGCATTGAGATTTGGTAATGAATAATAGCTGATGGGCAAGTGTGGGAAGGAAGAAGAAAAGATAGGTATATGAAATGAAAACATACTTTCTGCAGTGATCTGAAGTAATAGAATTTCCATTTTTCTACGTTCTTCGGTAAATTTTTCGTTCATTTCTTTAAATCTACCTCTCCAGAATGTTTCCTGGGTCTCTAGACAGCTCGGTTCAGGGATCAGCTATGAAATAAATTTTACTTAAACGATTAGTACGAATTTATACTCAAACGAATGATTAGAATAGGAGGATCTTACCTTCATTTTCATAGTCATATTATTTTCTATTTTCATTCTTCAAAGCACCTTCAAAGTTAAAAATTTTCTTGAAAAATTTCAAATTTTCCGGTTGTTTTGTTTATTTTTGCGAAATTTTATCAGCTCTTTTGATAAAAAGTTTGGCCTGAGACATGCCTGAGACTTCACTTTTTTTGAAAAAGTAAAGTTACAAAAAATGCCACTTGGATCGCTAAAAGAAATTACTGAGTATAACCTTGACTCGGCACAACATCGTGCACAAAGTTTACAAAAAAATGTACAAAGTTCTGGTGGTGGAGCGAAGGGGGAACATTTCTCAACCCGTGCTCAACCCATCCTTCCCGATCCTTCCATCACTTCACTTCCATCTTTCAGATGCTTGTCGAGACGATCAGTTTTTGGTACTGAAATTTGGTATTTTTGATTAATTTATCTGAATATATTTTGTAAAAAAGCTGTAAATTTTGAAAATTTAAACTCGTTTTAAAGATAAATTTTAGTATCAGTCGAAACGTGCATGTCGCATTCGCATAGTCATTTGCTTTTCGGTCATTATCTCTAGCTTTTTAATGCTTTTTATGGTTACTTTTACAAAATGGCGAATGTGTGGTTTGGAGCTGCAGAATGAATTCAAAATGAAACCATAATTTCAACTTGGGTAACTTTTCTGTAATCAAGAATCTATCTTAATTACAATGTCGTCTTTGCAATTCGTTGTGCATCCAACACCAGGAACAGACGATCAATTAAATGACAGGTTAGTGTGCCCTCCATTTGCATACGATTTACTTATCATGTCTAGGAATGCAGGCGTAGAAAAGTACTTGTATCTTTTCATTGTACTCTGTTTTTCTTATCTTGAATGTATCTTGAATTCATATGTGATGAAATCGCATGTCAAATGATTATTTGGCATTAATTTCTCGATATCCGACTTGTGCACTCGTAACCGGTCATATGACACAGATACGTGTAGTTCATTTTCCTCAAGTGTGATTCGATACACTTCCTGAATGATTTTTTTCTCCCAAATTAAAAAATACATATTTTGGAATCGTTTTGAAATAGTTTCTTTGAATTGTGTTTCGACTGAAATATAAATTGGAATTGATGAAATTGCTCACTCTTGCACTTGACCACGCAACATATTTTACTTTATCATTGTTGAGTCATGTTTCACTTATGATTCATTTTACGTTTTTTTTTCAGATTAAAAGATATATCTGATCGTTTAAATCGATTTGGACAATCTTCCCACGCTCCCTCGGCACTGAACAGTTTGAAAGCTTTAGTCAAACAGATCGTCGTAGGACAGAACCATTTTGCATTTTTACTAGAAGATGGACACGTTTGTAGAGTCGCATACTCTGTCATTGTTGACCGACTAGATTTGACCAAACCGGATCCGAATAAAAAGTAACACTTCAATTCTTCGAACCACCTTTTTAATCATTTCTTATCTAACCCTGGGGTCAATTTTCAGCGCTAAAAGCAGCGGCGGTGGTGGCGGAGGTGGAAATGGCGGCGGAGGCGGTGGCCAGGATAGCGGTGCTGGCGGTGGAAACTCCAATACGTCGAGACAAATGACACGGACACGTGCTAGGATCATGAGATCAAGCGGTACATCGTATAGAGGCGGGTCTGGTTCTACTCGTGTTATAATGGGATCTGCCGCCGGAGGTCATCCAAGTTCTAGACCGGTTGTGCCAGCGTCTTACGTACCCGAAGAATTAATCTCTCAAGCTCAAGTCGTATTGCAAGGCAAAAGTAGAAGTATGATTGTACGCGAATTACAGGTAAATTGCACCTCTTTGCAGCTTCAATGTGTTTGATTTTTTTTTCACTAATTATATCTTCGTTCGTGGTGTTTGCTTTAGCGTACAAATCTCGATGTAAATTTAGCTGTCAATAATTTACTGTCGCGAGACGACGAAGACGGCGACGATGGTGACGACGGTGGAGATTCTTACGGACCTGACGATTTAATTTCATTACTCGATAGCGGATTCCATCCTGATCATAGCGTTATTATTGATACAGATACTATTTTCACCGAAGACATGTTCGGGTATTCTTCAGCGCTACGAAAGTACGTCTTTGAATTTAATTTCCAAATTATGTTTATCGCATTCTAAACGTTGATTTCGATTCTTGTTTAGCCGGAGCAGCGGAGGTACCAGTGGAGGTAGTATGGTGAATCGAAGATCGGTTACTGAACGTGATCGTGGTAACCCTTCGACGAGCAGCGATCCACCAGCTGATAGAGAACGAGATCCTCGTGATCATCGAGAAAGCTTTTCGAGATGGCGAGAACGACAGTATTATGGTCCTAAGCGTTGGTTAGAAACAGCTCTAAGAGAGTCTGGATGGGATAAAGATCCTGGTATTTGAAATATTTACCATTATTCGTCAATTTACACGACAATAGGTTTAATTTTACGTATTTTTCAATATTACAGAAACCAAAAAGAAAGAAATTTTATCGCAACAAACTCCATTGTGGATGTCCGATGACGTGGAGTTTTGGCCCGAACCTCACGTAAAATTCGTCCATATCGCTCAAATGTACAGCGAACTGGTAGCTTTATCATCAACCGGACAAATCTATCAATGGAAATGGAACGAACCTGAACCGTATAAACATCCTATTGAGGTACATTTTTTTCCCCTTCGAATTTGAGAAACCATCTTTGTACCTATTTAACGACTTTTTTGTATATTTTAGACTACAGTCCATCATCCAAAAACTATCCCACTCGGATTACTCAACGAAAAGATCGCAATGCTGTCCGCCTCTGGAGTACGTTGTTCGTTGCTGACGGAAAGTGGCAAAGTAGCCACCTTTTTAGATGAAACTTTGTACCACAGTGCAACCTCGACCAAGCTCGAACATCCGGCTACGTATTTCTCCGAATTCGCTCTCGATCATATTGTGTCTTTGTATACGTGCCCTCTGTATACCGTAGCTAAACTGGAAAGCGGATCGTTGTATTGGTGGTACGTGTCTTTGGATTAGTTATCGTCAATGCTTTGTTAAAAGATAAGATAACGATAAACGTGTTATTTTTTTGCAGGGGCGTATTACCGTTCGCTCAGAGAAAGAAGGTGTGGGAAAAATATCGTGCCAAGTCGCGTAAACAAAGACCACCTTCCAGTAGCACTGAAATAATAACCGGATGTCAAGTTTGCATGAAAAATAGCCCAATGTATCAGCATGGAGCCATCGGTATGATAAGATTTATATGCGAAAAAATTATTTTAAAATTGATTGATAAAATTTTACAAGTTTTCGTCATTCTGAGAACCAGTTAAATTGATAATTTCCATTTCGAGTAATCTCGTGTGCCATTAATCGAGTAGCTTGATAATGGAAATTAATTCTTACGAAAGTTGTATGAGAAATTTGATTTCCCCTCCTTCCTACGAATGGATTACCTTTGTTATGTCACAATTTAGATTTTTTTAATTCGACCAATTTTGAAGATTTTTTTTGCCATTTATCATTTTGTGGTAGAGGGGGGAAGGGTGAAAGATTTTTTTTTTTTTTTTTTTAGAATGACAATTTTTTTAAGAAATTATTTTCTAATAACTACCAATTATTATCGAGAAAATTACATTGATTATTTTTTTTTAGGTTTCAATATTTCTGGCCAAACTCCGAAGCTAGGAATGTTGCAAAATTCCGCTTGGAATTTAACCGACGTATGCCGATTCAAGATATTGGCAGCTCCTACGCCAGTAGCAAACGCCAATGTTTCTTCGGAAAATTATCGCTCAGCCGGCGCAAGTACGACTCCGACCACCGTCGTACTACCAGGATCATCGTCTAATAAAAATAAAGAGAATACGGATCGTCTGGATATGCCACCGCCTCCCTCGCCTGCCTCTAGTACATGCAGCGATACCGGAAGCACGTCGCATAGTAAGTATTCCATCTTTATGAAAATATGTATTCCTTTCCACGTCTTATGTTTTGTTTCATGCGCTTGTTTTATTTGGAGGAGACGGAACTGAGCTATTATTTGTGGTTACAGAACGCACCAAACGTGTTACGTTGAAAGGTGAGGAAAACGAAAAGAAGGATGAAGAAGATTGGCCTTTGAAAGACGTCATTTTTGTCGAAGACGTGAAAAATTTCCCAGTTGGTGAGTGCTAGATCACTCTTTTTTTTTTTTTTTTTTTTTTTTTTTAAATAACTTGAGAGCTTCTGTATTGTTAACGATGATTTTTTTCAGGACGTGTTTTGAAGGTAGACGGTGCCTTTGCTGCCGTTAGATTCCCGAATAAAGACGCTACCAAGGAGAAGGATGCAGCTGCTGCGGTGGCAGCAGTTGGAGTCAACAGCGAAGATATCATTAGTTTGTTGCAAGATTGTCGATTAATGAGAAAAGACGACTTGCAGGTTGGTAATTTGAACAATTCAGACCAATGAGAAACTAGAAATTCGTTGTTACCTGACTCGTGGGCAATTTCTTTTCAGGTTATGAAAGCAAATGCTACATCCAGAGTACCGGATTGCTTCCAAAAACTACCTAGAAGAGTAAATATACCCGAAAATGGGTCCCAAATTTTATCCATAGCGGTTGACGGACAAGGTAAGAGATCTCCTGTGGATTTATGAGCAGCAGTGCTAAAGAAAGCTACTTTTATTAATCGTTGGTTTTATTTTACCTTGCCAGGTATTCACGCTATCGTTAAATCTGGTTCTCGTTTGAGTTACGTCGTGTACAATGTTACTACCGGTCGTTGCGAGCAAGATAGCCAATTTCCAATCGATATTAACGCATTTTTGGGCAGCAGCTCTCAAAATATTTTACTTTCGAGTACCGGAGACGTGAGTATAATTTTTAAACCGTGATTAACGTTGGTTTTAGTAGAGAATAACGTTGATGTGTTTGTTTTAGTGCAACGACGGAGTAGTAATTTTACGCGATGGTAACCGTACGATTTACCCGTTGGCCAAAGATAGCTGCGATTCAATTCGAGAACCCCAATGGTTGGATTTAGGACCGATAAGGTGTCTAGGCTTGGGAACACATACGTTAACGTCGGTTCATTCGAACCATTTGAAAAATACCGTTGCCATTATTATATTCGACGTCGAACATCAAGTGTTGATGAATCGAGTCCTGAGAGGACATTTGGAATCGATTAAGATGCTTTTGAATCAGTTACAAAATGAATCAAGTGAGTAGACTTGACAAAAAAATGATAATTTTTGTAAATGATCGTTTTAATAATTTGATTTGGAATTTTTTTTTTCGCAGATAATGATCTTATTATGACGATATTACGAGAAAGATGCGACGGTAATCGTAATCTTTTACATGCCTGTGTATCGATGTGTGCTCCAGTCTCGAATAAAGATCACGAAGCTGGTGAGTGACGTCTCATGATGATGTGGATTTTTTAAAAACTGTTGAGTCTCTGCTAAAACACTCGATAATTTTTTTTTTCATTATTTTTGAAAATACAGCCGTTCGCGAAATGGATTTCGATCAGACGACTACTCATATGGATACCAGTCACACCGAAGAGCCTCTGGCACATAATTACGGATGGCCAAATGAAGCATTCGACTCGGCTTCGGGTGACGAGGACAGTATTGGTTTGATACCAATGCCTGGTACCGCATCTTCGGCCAAATCTATGCCAAACTTGTCTTCTACTGGACCTACGGCGCTGACTCCGAGTACCGGAGGACCTTATATCACCGATCCGACCGAACGAAGGAATAACGCCTTGTTGATATTGAAGCTTTTGTGCGAAAGTACCGTTTTACAGCCTCATATTAAAGAACTACTCACCGGAAAGTAAGTCTTTCGAAAGATGAGTCTAAGTAAAGTGAAAGAAAACTTAATTTATACGTTTCATAATTTCTTATGTTTGCAGAGACGCCGAAGGCCAAACACCATTCATGTTGGCGGTAAACTGTCGTGCATATCAAGCGGCTTTGATCTTATTCGACACCATAAAACGCGTAGCTAATCGCGAATGCACCACTGGACCATCCAGCGCCACGATCACAGCGTCCAGTGCATCTACTTCGAATACTCCTGCGACTACAACAACGGCCGGCGCTTCCGGTACCGCAACAACGGTCACAGCTTCCGGCATTGCTCCGGCCACCGCTGGCCCAGCTACAGCTCCCGCAATGTCCTTCTTCGATCATTTGGAAACGCCAGCCATGGCAGCGACATCGGCTACGGCGGCTGCTTCGTTCAGCGCAACCGCATCGCCGACTAATTTCAGTATAGATTCGGTGATCACGGCTGCGACCAACGTTCAGAATGCCACAGCCGAAGAAAAACTGAAAAACGTCATGAGCGCGTGGTTCTCGAAAGAAACCCTCGGCTCGACATCGTCGATTGGTCTTACAACTCCTACAGCTCCTGTAATTACGCCTGTTAATTCGCATACCTCCGGACAGACGTCTACGCCGACATCGTTCGCAGCTTCGAAACGAACCAGCGGCGATATCGATTGGTTGTATCCGTACGCTACGCAACAACCGGCCGGTAGCAGTGGTGGTGCTCATTATGCAGCGATGGGCGCGCAACAACAGCCTTTGGACGCGTCTAAATGTAAGTACGAATGTGGATGTGGGTTTTGTTGACGAGTAGTATTCTAACGAAAGATGTTTGATTTAGCCGGAACAGCTAAGAAATGCGTCAGTACGCCGGAATGTGTTAAGAAGAGATGGGAAACTTTTTACTCGATGGTGTTCCCAGAAGGATCGAATGCCGATAATTCTCCGTTATATGTGATCTGCTGCAACGATACGTGTAGTTTTACGTGGACTGGAGCCGAACATATTAATCAGGTGTGTACTTCGAATGCGAAAATTGCGAATTGATTGATCGCTTATATGGTGAGAAAATGAAAAACATGAAACTATCAATTGAATCAGCGATTTTATCTGGTCTTAGAATATTTCTTTCAATTTTTAATCAACATTTATTGTATTCAAAATTGGAGGGGAGGGAGAGCTCCAATCGAAATTTTCGTTGTATCCAAAATTATTCGTAGGTCTTGAAGCTATAATTTTTGTTTGAAGTTTTTTTAAAATTGGACCCCCGTTCTCCTCCAATTAGGATTAAGACTCCGAAGATATTAATTAAAAATTAGAGGAGTGAGGGAGGAAGGAACCAATTGAAATTTTTTTCAGATAAAAGTTGTAGATTAAGATCCTAAAAATAATTTTGGTCATTATAAAAATTTTGATTGGATCTCTCCCTCTTCTCCGATTTCATATAATATAAAATTTTTGGGGAAGGGTCCAATCGGAATATTTTTCAAACAAAAGTTGTAGATTGGGGTCCTAGAAATAATTTTTGTTATTATAAAATTTTTGATTAGACCCTTCTCTCTCCTCTAATTTTGCATAATATGACTTGGATACCTATAATTAAAAACTGGTGGAGATAGAGGTCTAATTGTAAAAATTTTCAAACATAAGTTGTAGCTTGGAGTCTTGGAAATGATTTTGGTTATTACAAAAATTTTGATTGGACCCCTCCATCCCCTTCAATTTCGAATAAACTACATGTCAATTGAAAGAAATATTCCAAGTCCAGAATCTAGAAGAGCGGGGGGGGGGGGGGGGGGTCCAATTGAAAAAATTTTCAAACAAAAATTGTAGATTGAAATCCTATGAATAATTTTAGTTATCATAAAAATTTCGCTTAGACCTCTCTTTTTACTCTGATTTTGCATAATAGGTAAGGAAATCACCCTTGGTTATAACAGTTGAAAGTGGAAGTAACTATTTTATGTCGCCTTTTTCTTACAGGATATTTTCGAATGCCGAACGTGCGGCCTAACTGGATCCTTATGCTGTTGTACGGAATGCGCCAAAGTCTGTCATCGTGGTCACGATTGCAAGGTGAAACAGACCTCGCCAACGGCCTATTGCGACTGTTGGGAGAAGTGTAAATGCAAGGCTCTAATTCAGGGCAATCAACAAGCCAGATACGAACTGCTGGGATGTATGGTAAAGGAGACCAATCTTGTGACGAAATTCAATAGCAGGTAAATAATCAATCTTTGTCCCTTTGATGTCACGAAATCGATTTTAATTTTGTCCATTCTTCATTTCACAGAGACGAAAGTATATTGTTATTCTTGGTGCAAACGGTCGGACGTCAATCGGTCGAACAACGTCAATACAGAACCACCAGACCTAGATCGGCTACCAGGAAAACGCCATCTTCGGAACTGGGAGTAGCAACCGAGCCTGATATGCCGGATCATGATTTGGAACCGCCTAGATTCGCTAGGCGAGCTTTGGAAAGATTGTTAAATGATTGGCAAGCTGTTAAGGCTATGATTATGTCTGGTAAGAGAAGGATAGGTGATTGGTAACGAATTACCTTCGTTTCGGCGATACTAATATTATTCTTATTTCTCCAAAGGTGTCAAAGAAGAAGACGAAAAGGTCATACCGATAAATACGAACACGCTGTACGAAGATCAGGCCTATTTGAAGAGTCAAACCGGTACAGCACTCTTAGATAAGTTTACTCATTGTTTGCTAGTGAAGTGTAGCTCAGAAGTGAGTATTTTAACATTAGATTTTTTCTAATAAAATGGATTGAGAGATCGATTAATTCAACTACGATGTGTTTGAAACAGATGCTGGATACATTACTCACAACTTTGATACGAGAAATTCAAGACACGTCGACTCCCGGACGCAGCGAAGAAGCTACAATCGTCGCAAGACGATTCGTTCGTTCGGTTACCCGAATTTTCGTCATATTTAGCATAATGACTCCACAAACTGGCAAACGAAGAGGGTAAGTTAGAAATTATTTCAATTCTAAAAACTGAAGAAAAATAGGAGAAGCATACAAAAAGTTATTTAAAAAATTTTAAAACTAAACGCCCATTTATTTCCACTGAAAAAATGAGATTTTTTTCCAATACGATTTCTAGAATTTTCAAAAATAATTTTTTGTAGAAAATTTTTCTCCTGATCTCACGAATGAGATAAACACTTTTTAAAGATAATTTTTATTGAAAAAAAAATAAGTTCTTCTGAAGCATTTTTGGGAAAAATTTTTAGAGGATTTTTTTGAATATTTTTTAAAAAGAAATTTAAAAAAAAATGAAAGAACTGTTTCAAAAAAAAAAAAAAATTCAGAATTCTATCCAATCATTGTTTTATTCTTTATGTTTTCTAGCGTAATGACGATCGCTTCGGTCACCAAAGCCAAACGAGTATTTCAATCTTTAATCAAGCTCGGAATCGAAGAATTATGCGAAGCTGCTGATAGTTTAATAGCTCCTGTGCGTCTCGGCGTAGCTAGACCGACGGCCAATTTCTCCTTATCCAGTAACACGTTGGACGTAGTATCGGTAATTGTCGAATTTCCATCGAGTTTCTAAATTTTATTAATGAATAATGATTCAACTAACTTTATAACTCGCGTTTTCAGGGCTGCGAAGACCTTTTCTGCGTCGAACCGATGTCCTCAGCGTCGACATCGCGTCAACGCGAATCATTACTCGTTCAAGAAGAACAAGCCGGCGGCGAAGGTGGAGCCATGTCACCGGAATTGGGCGAAGTTGGAGAAGTAATACGTAACTCGCAGTCTCGATTACCAGATATGGAATTGGAAGACGATATAGTTGAAAGTAAATATCTACTCTAGAATATTTTTTTTTCATTCTTTGTGTTATTTTATTGCCAGAATCAGGCGAGGTACTTTTTAACGACGTTTTGCTTTCTTCTCAGATTTAGTGGCGCTTACGAACGATGCCGAAGGAAGCGATAACGAAGAACAAGATGCGACCAATGGTGTCGCTATGGACGTGAGAAATGGCGGCGAAGCGGAGAATTTAATGGATGCTCGTAATTCCGGTAAGTTTGAGAAATGTCGACTCGAGTCGAGTTAGGTCGAAAAATGAAATATTGTGGATGTTAATTATATATTTCCAATGTAGTCGTTGGTATGATCGAAGCAGCCAGAAACGCAGCCGAAGCCGAATCAGACGCCGAAGATTTAATCGTCGAGTCCGAATCGGATTCAGATCAGAGTAATGCGGACGGAGGCCAGAGAAGCGTTCAGACCGGAGCTACAGCTGGGTCGGATTCCGGTAACAATTTTTTCATACGAATGATTAATAATTTTGGGAACTTGGACTAAAATTGTCGTATTTTAGACGACGAATCGGGCGAATCGACTCAGCAAGAAGATGAAGAATCTGAGACCGCCGAAACGGACGACCTAGAAGCTGAAGAAGTGATTTTGAACGACGAACAGTTGGAAAGGAGACCGTAAGTGTGGAATTTTCATTTATTCAGGCGATTTTTAGACATTCGATTGGGTAATGGGTTTAAAAGGAGGGGTTGGCGGGGTTCTTAAATGGTTCATACATTTGTTTTTGTCTCTGTTAGCTGTATTTTTCGTGGATCAAGCGATTCTCCATAAGTAAGTGATCGATTAATAATGAAAATTTATTTCGTTGTGTTTGAAATCGATTTAAGTTGAGGGCATGAGTCGAGGGTGTGATTGTATCTTGATTTTTAAATTCAGAAATGAAAAAATTTGGAAGTGTGAACGATGGAAGGTGATACAAAAAGGTAATTAGAAGGGATTGATTGGAAAAAATTTGAGTCACACTCGAATGTACATTGTACAGTAACGAGGGAAGCGATAATTTCAGTTGGCAGCAAGAAGGGTCAAATGGCAGCGAAAAAATCATATCGAATTGAAAAGAATCGTCTCAACAATTAAGATTAAGATAATTAATGAAAACCGCTTTACTTTTAGAACGAATTCATTTGGTTACAGCGGTCACAGGACAAATTTAGCTCCACAATCGATGCAGTGGGCCATTCGAAGCCGCGATAATATTTCAAGATCGTCCGGAGGTCAGTATACGAAATTAAAAGACGACGATTTCATTTCACCCAAAGAACGAAGCTCTTTAATTTTTTAAATACTCTTTCGTTTCAGGTTTTCGTTTCACATCCGGCGGCAACTCGTTGGTATTCATTGATCCGTCATCGTTGCGCCGAACGGGTACCGCAGGCTCCGGTACGGGAACTACGACCGCAGTCGCGGCCACCGTTGAGCCACCGGTGACGATGTCAACGACAGCAGCCTGCTTGGCTCGTGCATTCGCCATCGTGATCAGACAAATCGCCGATTTATTCCGTACTCTTCAAGATTACAATACTATGGCACCGCCTTTAGCTACCGTATTGAGTGTCACCCAACAGGATGTTAATCATTTACAAGTACGTGGTTCATTTGATCTATAGTGGCGTATTTAGGGGAGGGTTTTGGGGTCCAACCCCTTCTATTATCAAAAAAAAAAAATTTTAAATACCTCAAAAACATTGCATAACAAAGATGCTCATTTTACATATTCTTTAAAAATTTCCTAAAATTGTGAAAAGTTCTCGAAATGCATCCATAAATTTTCAAAAATTAGATTTTTCAAATTTTTCTCAAATTTTAGTCACGATGAATTTTCATAAATTTTTGAAATAATTGTTCATAAATTTTCAAAAATAAAAATTGAATAATTTGTTTAATATTTTATTTTTCAAGAATGAATTTGTCTAATTTTTACCACGCTTTTTTATACATGATTTTTCTTAAATTTTCAAAGAATATGATTTTCAATTTTTTCAAGAATGATTTTTTTTTCAATTTTTCGAATTTATTTTCTTTTGAATTTTCAAAAAATTATAATTTTTTGTTATTTTAAAAAATGGAAAAAATCAAAATGGATTTTTTCCAATTTTTTTTAGATGTGATTTTTTTCTACTTTTCATAGCTAGATTTTTTTTTTAATTTTACAATTCCGAAATTTTACTTACTAATTTTTAATTATGATAAATCTCCAGAAAAAAAATAGTTCAGTCAAATTCTTCAACTTACACATCGAATTTTTTTTTTAATTTTTGAGAATATTTTCTTTACGAAACTGTGTAAATTTTTTTGAATATTTTATTTCAATTTTTCAAGGATAAACATTTTTCCTTTGCTTGGAAATTTTTTTGATTTTGAAAAATTAAATTCTAAAAGTATTGAAAAGTGCATTTTAAAATTTTTTATCCATTTTTCAAAATTGATTTTTTTACAATACCTAATTTTTAATGATAACTTTTCTTAATATTTTTCAATTACAAATTTTTCGAAATTTTTCAATTTTTGGAATAATTTTTCATAAATTTTCAAAAATGAAAATTGGGTAATTTTTTTAATATAATTTTCTCTTGAATTATCAAAAATGATATGTTTTACTCTAAAAAAATTTCATGCTGGATTTTTTCAAATTTTTTTTTCAAGTAGATTTTTTTCAGATTTTCAAAACTACATAGTTTTTAGTTTTACAATTACAAAATTTTACTTATTAGTTTTTAATTATGATAAATTTAAAAAAAAATCAATTTAGGCAAATTCTTCAACATGCACAACGGTTTTTTTTTTTCAATTTTTGGGAAGATTTTCTTTGAATTTCCACAAAATAGAAGCAGTGTAATTTTTTTGACTATTTTATTTGAAGGTTAAATTTTTCTTTTGCTTGTAGATTTTTTTGAATTTCAAAAATTGAATTTTAAAATTTTTGAAGAATGCATGTTAAAATTTTTTTAAGATTGAACTTTTTTCCAATAATTTTTAAAGATGACTTTTCTTACCCTATTGACAGACTGTTTTTTTTTTTTTTTTTTTTGTTATCACTTATTAGTGAAAATTAAAATTTTTGTTTACTAATGACTACACTTGAAAACAAAATTTGAACCCATCCCATGATTTCATCCTAGATACGCCACTGTGATCATCAAACGAGTGTAAATATAAGGGCAGGTTTCTAAAATGTTTTTTTTTTTGTACAGACATACTTGGAATCGCATCTATCCAGAACGTGGAAGTGGTTGATGAAGGTGATGGATTCTACCGAAGCTCAATTGAGATTTGGAGCATCGTTGACTCATTCTAGTGATCCTCAGCATCCCAATCATCCTTTCCATACACCGGCTACGAGTAAGATAATTTTTCCGATATATTTTTTACGTATAATGGCGAATCATTTGGTGATGGATGATTATTTGATTTCGAATGATTTCAATTTTTTCTTTCTCGAAAAATTAATCGATTATTCGATTACCATTTTTTTTTTAAATAAGTAACGTTAAATTTGAATAAATCATTAATCAAGTCAAATAATGCATCCTTTTATTTTTGATAATTTTTTTTTTCAAACAAATACGATCAATTATTTTTAGTCAACGTGATTTTTCACATCAACCTTTGTTAATTTCATCGTTAAATGAAAATCACGTTGAAATTTTATTTGTGTAAAGGTTCGACGACGACGACGCCGCCGACTAGTAATAATGCACAGTTCATCGTAACCTCTAGTAGATTTTCATCTTCACGACCACAAACTAACGCTCAGCAACCGTCGTCAACCACGACTGTGACTCGAAACCCCATCACTATTAACAACATCTCTGGTAATTAGCGAATTTCATAATAATATTTCGTTTCGTAGGTATTTCGGTGGTTCCTAAAAATGGTCACCGAGTCACAGATACGAAGAAGAGTATCAAGCAAAAGTGTAAAATGATTAGAAAAACTCGATCATTTTTAATGGTACTAATATTTATTTTGGTTTTTTGTTCACAGGAAGCGAACCTAGACGCGAGTTTCTGTCGTATTGTTTATCTCTGATGAGATCCCATAGCAACGAGCATGCTGACTCTTTACCTGTGTTGGATATTTCGGCGTTGAAACATGTCGCCTACGTTTTGGACGCTTTGATTTATTATATGAGGTCGGATACGATCAATACGCCGATACAGTCCAGTACGGTGAACGCTTTTAATGATATTGATAGCGAATCTTGGGTCGCCGATCAGGTTAGTATGAGCACAATTATGTGCAGCTTTCATACACGAGTGTTTGTTTTACCCAGTTTGTTTACATGGTTGTTGTGGATCGTTATTGTTGAATTTTACCAAGTCCAATAGTACGTAGATACTTGAGATTCGAAATTGGAGGGGAGGGAGGGATTCAGCCGAAATTTTTATAATAACCTAAATTATTTTTGAGACTTCAAGCTACAACTTTTGTTTGAAAATTTTTTCAATTGGCCCATTTCTCTCTCACTTTTCCAATTTCTAGATAGTATCTATGGAGTGTTATGCAAAATCGGTGGTGAGGGAGGGGTCCAATTGAAAAAATTTTCAAACAAAAGTTGTAGCTGGAAGTCCTAGGAATAATTTTGATTGTTACAAAAATTTCGATTGGGCCCCTCCTTCCCCACCAATTTCGAATATCAAGGCTCTATGTAGTATTGGACTTGGTAAAATTCATCAATGACGATCCACATCCATGTAAAAAAATTGAGTAAACGAGACACTAGTCTTTTCGCACGGGATATTCGACGAAAATATTAACTATTTTTTACGAAATCGCAGGACGAAAACGAAAATGACGAAAACGACGAAGAAATGAGCCAATCTGCGCTAGATAACGATTCGGTAATGGAGCAAGATTCGGTATTCTGCAGTAGTACGATAGCTGCAGCTGCAGCAGCGGCCACAACGGCGAACAGCGGCGGTAAAGGTCGCAAGAATATATTTTTCCAAAGATCGGATTCGACGCTGTGTCTCGGCTGCAGTCCACCGGATCCGTTTGAAACACCCATGATACAATCTCTTCCGTTGGCCGATCAGCCGCACTTGTTGCAGCCGAATTCGCGCAAGGAGGATCTATTCGGATTCCCTAAGCATAGCTCGGTTTCAGGTAAATTATTAGAATGATGGTAGTTGGAAGAACGAGTAGAGTGGAGAAGGTATTAATGGGGTTTTCGTTTTACTTTCTTTTTTTAGGAGAAACATCATTGCCCAGTTTACCTACTCGGTTGGGTTTGTCGACTCGGCGCGAACAAGACATCGAAGATTTACAAGGCAAACGTGACGCTGCCACGCAGATAGAAGGTGGCAGCGGTGGATCTGGATCTAGTTCCGCTACAGAACCTCCTAAAGTGTCCAGTGAGTTGATAAAGATTCTAATGTAAGTTCGAATACATTTAGGTGATTTTTTTAACGCTTTTCCAACGTTTTAATCGCAGATTCGCCCAAAAACGAAGACATTCCTTGCGACATGACCGTCGGCCGAATGAGAATGCAATTCGATAACGCCCCTTCGGCTCCTCCGCAGCCAGCCACAGGCATTCCAGCTGCTGGGGCAGTGACATCGGACGAAAATCAAGATGCTACGACGGCTACACCCATGGAAACAGATGAAACATCTCAGGCAGCAGGCCAAGTACCAACTAGAAGAGCGCCGATAATAGTAACGGCCGGAAACGTGCTTCAGCAATCGATAGAAAGTGGCACTAGCGTCGGAACCGCTGCCAGTATAGCGAAAAGTGTCATCGTACGGGCTTCGACGGCTGCAGCCGGAGGACCTTCGAGTTTTACGTCGATTGCCACGCAAACGACTTCGACGTTGACTCGATCGAACGTCGATGACGCTTTGATGGCGCTCAACGACGAAGTATCGGCCAATGTGACCATCGAAACGACTAAACCGCCCATTCAAAGGTAGGTCAAGTCGAGCTACGGAATGATTCGACGAATTAGAGACGTATTATTGACTAATTGCGTGTGTTTTCAGACCATTATCGATCATAGGGCAAGAAATATCGCACGAATTACTACTCGGCCGATGGAGACTGTCGTTAGATTTGTTTGGTAGAGTTTTCATGGAAGATGTTGGCTTGGAACCGGGTTCAGTCGTATCTGAACTCGGAGGGTTTCCTGTCAAGGAGGCGAAATTTAGGAGGGAAATAGAAAAACTTCGCAATCAACAGAATCGCGATTTATCGTTCACGAAGGTAGATAAAATATTCACCGTTGGAACCGAAATGAGTCTAAAATGATCGCTAATGATTTGTGATTTATTTGCAGCTGGAACGTGATCGTACTCAGTTGATTTTGCAGACCATCAAGGAGTTAAATAATCAATACAGTACGTTTTGTAAACGCGCCTCGACTCAGCCGCCCTTGGCTGTAAACAGGGTAAAGGTCACGTTCAAAGATGAGCCAGGCGAAGGATCCGGAGTAGCTAGGTCGTTCTATACGGCCATCGCTGAGGTAACACCACTTTCTAAAGGATGAAAAATTCGTCAATTCGAAAAATAATTCGTAATAATTCTGTTTTAGGCTCTATTGGTTAACGAAAAATTACCTAATTTGGAGAACGTGCAAGTCGGTGGGTATCGTCACGCTCCCTACAGTTGTTTCCGTAAAATGCAGGGCAGAGAAAGAAGCGATGTGACGAGACTTCGATCGGTATGTGCAGTTAAATGAGCTATTATTTTTTATTTAAAAAAACGTACGTATTTTTTACTAACATCGGATGTGTTTCGTAGACTGCTCGAATGAGCACAGGAAGTCGTAACCGAGATCACCGTCGATTATTGTCCATAGACGCTCGTCCATTTGTGACAGCCATCAATTCGGACGGATCGGCTAACCCGAACGAACACCTCAATCATCATCAGCAACAACTCGGCGAGCGTTTATATCCAAAGGTGAGTCTCTAAACTTGGGTGTTTCATCATTTTGCTCAGTTATTTTTCAATGGTGACGTTATCTTATGTTTTTCCCCTTTCCTATCGCAGGTTCTCGCATTGAAGCCTAATTTAGCTGGAAAAATCACCGGAATGTTACTAGAACTGTCAGCTGCCCAGTTACTAATGTTGCTAGCTTCGGAGGAAGCCCTCAGACAACGTGTCGAAGAAGCTGTCAGCTTGATTACTAATTCCACCGAAATGGAGACTAACGAAGAACCCGGTGGTGAGTTGATTTGATCGGAGGTTTGTGAAAATAATAATCGAACTAATACGATGGTTAATTGTGATGTTTTTTAATTCTCTAGCCGAACGTAATATAACACCAGCATCTAAACCGAGTGTACATTTGAAAGATACCGAAGAAAGTATGATGGACGATACATCGGATGATTGCGCTCCGCTATTTTACTGTCCCGGCAAAGCCGGATTTTACTCTCCGCGTCAAGGCAAAGCAACCTTCGAAAGACTGAACGCATTCCGTAATGTTGGAAGGTAAATAGCGATACGCTCGAATTTCATTCCATACGGTCCGGTGTGTTTCTAACGTCATTTTTATTATTTTTATTTTTATTTTTCAGAATCATCGGTTTATGTTTACTGCAGAATGAATTATGCCCTATATTCTTGAATCGTCACGTCCTGAAGGTGATATTAGGCAGACCGATTAGATTCCACGATTTAGCATTCTTCGATCCGGTCATGTACGAAAGTTTGAGGCAATTGATTTGCGACGCCGAATCAAAAGACGGTGCAGCGTTGTTCTCGGCATTGGATCTTAATTTCAGGTAGATTGAATTTTTTTTTATAGAATGTAAATAATGATTGATCAAAGTGTAGTCGAATGATTGGTTCGATGAGTGTTTCCGTTTCAAAAAGAAACAGCTATTAAAATTGATTCGAAGGTGGAAATTGGGGATTTAATTACGTTTATTTTCAATTTTGATGATATCTTACGTAAGTCGATTTTTGGGAGTCATATTCTCTCAATTTTTCCGAAGAAAAAAATATTTCTTGAATGTTTGGAGAAAACATGTTGAAACTGTTTTGATTTTTTTGAAAAAAAACCTTTTTATTTTTTTCGGAAGAAAATTACCAATTTATTTGGATCAAAATTTGGAGGAAAAATCGTTGATTTTTTTTTGAAGGAAAAGTTTCTCTATTTTTTTGAATTTTGAAAATTTCCTCAATTTTTTGAAACGCAATTTTTCAATTTTTTCAAGTACAAAATTTTATAATTTCTTTAAAGTGAAATATTTTTTCAATTTTTAAAGCAAAAAAGGTCTGATTTTTTTTTTCTGAAAAAAAAAACATACAGGCTACCTTTTGAATGAAAAATGTCAAAATTTATTTGTAGAATCTTAATTTTTTTTATTGAAGTTTTTCAAATTGGAGGAAAAAACTAATATTTTCATCTCATTTTTTTCTTTTGAAAAAAAGCTCATTTTTTCAGATTGAAAAATCTCAATTTTTTTCAAACAAAAAATCTCATTTCTTGAAGGAAATATTTTCAATTTTTGATCTCAGTTTTTTTTTTGAAAAAAACAGTCAATTTTTTGGGATGAAAAATCTCAATAAAACTTAGAATTTTTTAAAAGTAAAAATTTTTTTCAATTTTTTTGAACCGAAATATTTCATCATTTTTTTGAGAGTAAAACAATCTTCAACTTCTTTTGAGGGAATATTTTTAAAAATTGTTGTAGGAAAAATCGTAACGTTATTGTTTTGAAAAAAATAGTGATAATTTCCTAGATTTTTTTAATAGATTTTTTCTATTTTTGTGGTGTAAAGAATTACTTTGATTTTTTGAAATAGTGTAAAAATATTTCTCAATTTTTTCATAGGAAAAATCTCATATTTTGAAAGAAAAGAATCTTCAACTTTTTGAGAAGTAAAAATTTTTTTCATTTCTTTAAAATGTTAAATTTACTCAATTTATTTAAAGTGAAAAATTTTCAAGTTTTTTTTTGGAGTGGACTATTTTTTTTAATTCTTGAAAAAAATTCAAATAGGTATCCAATCTTCTTGGTTTTTTTTTTGAAGAGAAAAATCCTAAATAGTCTCCATTTTTTGAAGACGAAATTAATTTTTTTGGGAAGAAAACCCTCAAATTTATTTTTTTAAACCTTAATTTTTTGAGAAAAAAATAACAATTTTCTTGGAGAGAGAAATTTTTAAATTTTTTTTGTACAGTTTCTTATAATTATTTTTCTGGACTCATATTTTTGAAGCAGGTGTCAAAATTTTTCTCAAATTTTTGGAGAATGAAATCTTGATTGTTTGTCTGTTTTTTTGAAGAAAAAAAATGTCGAGAAAAATTTCTTCAATTTTTTTGAGGTGTTTAATTTATATTATATATATTTTTTTGGAGTATAAGATTTTCTCATTTCTTTTTAGGTAGGAAATTTTAAAGTTTTTTGGAATGAAATATTTTTCAAATTTTATTTAGCAAAAAGTAAAAATATTTTTAAATTAAAAAAAAAAAAAAATTAAAGAGAAAAACTACGATTATTATTTATTTTTTTTGAGTACAAACGAAGATCTCTAATAATTCATTTGAAGAAAAAAATTTCTCAAATTGTTTGGAAGTATAATTTTTTTTGGAATGAAAAATGACATTTTTTTGCAGTAAAAAATTCTTCAAAATGTAAAAATATTCTTCAAAATTAATTTTTTGGAATAAAGAATTGTCTTAATTTTTCAGAATAGTTGTAAAAATATGTTTGGGGGAAAAAAGTATCAATTTTGCATTATTGTGGAAAAAAAGGGTAATTACATAATTATTTTTTTCGTAGGAAAAATCTTCTGTTTATTTGAAAAAAACTCTGTGGTATTGTTTTGAAATGAAAAATTTCGATTTTTTAGAGGAGAATTATTTTTAAAATGTTTAGGAGAAAATAATCTCAATTTTTTTCCAACTTCTTTTTCAAACTAGTTTTTTTGGATAAGATTATTTCTCAAATTTTTGAGAAAAAAAATCTTCAACTTTTTTCAAGTCAGAACTTTTTAAAATTTTTCATGATGGAAATTTTTTCAATTTTTTGAAAAGAAATATTAAAAAAAATTGAATTGAAAATCAAATTTTTGAAGTATAAATGGCGATTAAAATTTTATTTTTCATTTTTAATGACAATTTTCTAATCAATTCATTTGAAATGTTTGCAGTATCGACCTTTGCCAAGAAGAAGGAGGCTGCAGCGTCGAATTAATACCGAACGGTCGCGACGTAGATGTGACCGCAGCCAACGTTTACGATTACGTTAGAAAATACAGCGAATGCAGAATGTTCAAGTGTCAACGTAAAGCTCTTGAAGTAAGCATAGGAAAATTTAAGCATCACTTTTTCAAATCCCTCGATACAAATTTTTTTTTTTTTTTTTTTTTGTTACAGTGCATAAGAATAGGCGTATTCGACGTGTTACCAGAAACCGCGATGGACGGTTTGACTCCGGAAGATCTCAGATTATTGCTGAACGGAGTAGGAGATATAAACGTTAATCTGTTGATATCGTATACCAGCTTTAGCGACGAATCTGGTCCAGGTAACGGCGACAAAGTCACCAAAATCAAACGCTGGCTATGGTCGATCGTCGAAAAAATGACCCAAATGGAAAGAATGGATTTGGTGAGTCAACCTTTTCACCCCTTTCGTCGATTTGTGACTTCGATGGTTATTGTATTAATCTACGTATTCGTTTTAGGTATACTTTTGGACTGGCTCGCCAGCATTGCCAGCTTCCGAAGATGGTTTCCAACCTATGCCAAGTGTGACAATCAGGCCACCGGACGATTCGCATCTTCCTACGGCGAACACGTGTATTTCTAGATTATACATACCGATTTACAGTTCCAGAAATATATTAAAACAGAAATTATTATTAGCTATTAAAACGAAAAGTTTCGGCTTCGTATGAAAAACCATCGACGATGTTCGTGTTTAGGTTCAAATTATCCACATAAATATACGATGTTTTAAGTTTGCCTTCTGTGTGTGTGTGAGTGTGTGCGAGCGCTAAAAAAAAAATTACATACGATGTAGAAGAGAATATCAAAGAGCGAGGACCTCTTTTTCGAAGAGAGAGTGCCAGACTATTAAAAAAAAACTCGATAACGTTGAAACATCGTAATTTTCGAAAATTGCGCCAATAACGAGGAAAATATTACGTTAAAATTGACACGTGGCGTTTTTCTATCAATTTTTTCCTCGATAAATGAAATGTACGCGTATTTTATTTATTGATTTTTCTTTCGTTCGTGTTTTCCTCCAATTTATTTGAATTTTTTTTTCTCTTAATTATAAAGCAGAACTTCGTCATCGTCATCGCTAATCGTATATAAAATAAACGTAAATACGTTCTAGAATAAGGTTAGAGTATTCATGTAATCAATATAAAGAATTATATTGTTGAAGTTTGCTTTGCGTTTTTGTATGATGTAAACAAACGGAAAAAGGGGAGAAGCGAAAGCTCGACTCGAGATGTAACTTGTACCGTGTTTTTAGACTCCCTGGCGATTTGATTTTTTTTATATTTTGTACACGTAGTATTTTTTTCTTTTTAATCTGTTATGTAATATATTTCGGGACCTTTATTTTTGGTATAAGCAAAGTGTAGTTATGCGGATGCGAATGTGCGCGTAATTATTGCAGTTACGGAGCTTTAAATGTTTGATTTTGCCATTTTTTTGTTTCGTTGTTAATATTATGTAGTTTAATTTTTTCGTACACCTTCCCCTCCTTTTTAAATATAATTGTACGCTTTGATTCTTTCGTTTTTTTTTGTTGGCTTGATTTTGGTTTTAATTTTTTGCCAAATGGTACTCGAATTGAGTTTTAATTTATAATCGACGCGAATTATAATCAGCCAGTGGCTAGAAATAGACGTAAATAATAATAAATATTAGTGACCGGGTCCTTGGAAAGGCGGTTAGTAAGCAAATCCCCTAAAACAAAGAGCTTTCTTTTTTTCTTGATTCAACTATTATTTTTTCGTGCTATGCAACATAAATAATTGTTATAGATTGTTTATGATGACATTCGAATAGCAATTTTAATAATCTAAGTTAAGTAAATGTATTAAAAAAAAGATTGCGTAGTTGTGTTTTTTTGAGAACGTTGAAAAGGGGTTTTGCCTACTAACCGGCTTTCCAAGGACCTATATTGAATTATTTTGCTCGAGGTGGCGTCGTTTGGTTGTGCAACTAAGCTTATTTCCTGAGTTCAATTTTCAAAAAAGAATAGCAGATTCGGATTCAGCGTGTAGGTCGAGTCAGTCAAAAACCACTCTTATCTCGATTTTTTTTTTGAAAATCAAAAAAAAATGAAAAAATCATAAGGGGTTTGAACCTTCATTTCTTTTCAAAAATTTTTTTTGTCCCAGATCGACGTGTGAAGTGTCTAGGAGGGGGTATTCGGACCAGGCGAATCGATTCCAGCGATCAGTTTCCCGATCGGAGGCGAATTTGCAGAGATATGGACCATTTTCCGTAACTCGAAGCAAAGCATCAGATTTGAAAACCGTTGGCATATTCGGGTTCAGCGACCTCAATTTGGTCCATAAACCGAATTTTAGCTCGATCGGGCCATAAACAACATTTTTAAAAAATTCAATAAAATTGCAGCAAAGAAAATGACCGATTTAGATTTTTTTGCAAAATTTGAAAAAAATTGTCGAAAATTGGGCATCTAGGGATCTAGATTGATAGAGTCGAACCCGACGATTGCAAATCTGCTTTCATTTTCAAAATCGGACCATTATTCGAGGAGATATAAGCGTTCAAAGTTTTTGGTCGGACATGACTCAGAGAATCCGACCATACTTGGTAACTTGGTACTTTTTTACATTATTGCAGCTTCCAGGATAGCTAGAAAATTGTTTTTGGAGTCTAATAGTACTATTTCGAGGTTGTCGAATTCAAATTTGAAATTTGTTTCGAGCAGGGTTGCCAACCTCGCGAAATAATAATTTTATCTCGCCAGGTTGGCAACCCTGCTCGAAACAAATTTCAAATTTGAATTCTACGACCTCGAAATAGTACTATTAGACACCAAAAACAATTTTCTAGCTATTCTGGAAGCTGCAATAATTCAAAGTACCAAGTATGGTCGGATTCTCTGAGTCATATCCGACCAAAAACTTTGAACGCTTATATCTCCGCGAATAATGGTTCGATTTTGAAAATGAAAGCAGATTTGCAATCGTCGGGTTCGACTCTATCAATCTAGATCCCTAGATGCCCAATTTTCGACAATTTTTTTCAAATTTTGCAAAAAAAATCTAAATCGTCCATTTTCTTTGCTGCAATTTTAAATTTTAATGAATTTTTTAAAAATGTTGTTTATGCTTATGGGGCCGATCGAGCCAAACTTCGGTTTATGGACTAAAATGAGGTCGCTGAACCCATTCGAAATCGGATCAAAATTCACTGAGATATTAAGCGTCAAAGTTTAGACCAATCAGAAGTCGTCCCTTCTTAGCAGTCCTTTGTTTGGTACTTTTTATAATAGTGTAGCTTCCAGAATACGTAGAAAATTGTTTTTGGTGTCTAATAGTACTATTTCGAGGTCGTAGAATTCAAATTTGAGATTTATTTGGAGCAGTAATGCCAACCTCGCGAAATAAAAATTTTATCTCGCGAGGTTGGCAACACTGCTCTAAATAAATCTCAAATTTGAATTCTACGACCTCGATATAGTCCATTTTGACCCTTTACTCGACTTCGTAGGCCTTCTGGAAGCTGTAATATTGTAAAAAGTTTAAAACAATGGCCTGGGAGGAAGGGACGATTTCTGATTGGTCCAAACTTTGACGCTTAATATCACCGCGAATTTTGATCCGATTTCGAATCTGATTGCAGATTTGCAATCGTCGAGTTAGACTCCATCGGTCTAGACCCCAAGATGCCCCATTTTCGACAATTTTTTTCAACTTTTTCAAAAAAGTCAGAATCGGCCATAAAATTGGCGAATTTTTCTAATCGTTACTTGAGGTCGCTGAATCCAAATCTGTCATAAGTTTTCAGATCCAATAAAGTTTTTTTTTTCAAAAAAATGAAAGTTGAACCCCTTATGATTTTTTCGATTTTTTTGATTCCCAAAAAAATGAGTTAAGAGTGGTTATCGATTAATTCGACCTTGCTGATTCCGGATATGATCTATTTTGCTGTACGATGATTTCTAACAGAATACGAGCATTTTGAAATTTTCAAAAAAATCCAGATTGAAATCGTTATCGACTAATTGTTATTTTATTTCACTCGCCCTTCCTTCCCCCTTAAACGAGCAATTTCTCAAAAAAAAGTTCACAGTTCGGGGGCAAACAGCCAACAGGTATGAACTCAAAACCAATGTCATTTTCGTGATCAGCAGCATCAAACGAACAGAATATTAATCAAAATAATATTTATTGAAAACAATCGATTCGAGGTCCAAAAAATTTATTAAAAGTGTCAGTTTCTAAAAAACAATAAAAATTATCCATCAAGAAAAATTAATTTGGAGCCGAACACAATATTTATCAAAATATCGATTCATAAAATTGATTTAGAAAAAAATTCCAAATTTCTTGATGCTTATTTCAAATAATGATAAAATACTGGATTGAAAAGTCTGTCTGTGGCAAGCACCAATTCAGATAAACATTGGGAAAATACAATAGATAGAAAATATTATCAAGCATGTATTTATAAAATTACACAAATTCATAGATATCGATTAAAAATTGTTATCTCGTGAGAATAAAACCATTTCACGTTCGAACATAGCTGAAGTAGCTGCAAGTCTGCCAGTCGTTCTTCACTGAGCCAAATGCATTGAAACTTGCTCAGCTATCCGGGTCGAAAGTATAGCACATTCTTCTCAAATCGATTCTGAAATCCAGACTTAAAAAGCCTACGAAACAAAAAACACTTTATAATGAATGTATTTTAATAGAAATACGAAAAAAGGTCGTCCACCTTTAAATATTTCAAACCACAGGTGAAATGGGTTTCACATAATATTATGTAATTGTGCACTAGTCGTGTACATTTGTAATATTTCCTTTCTCGAAGTATCTTCAATTGAATTGAGAAGAGGTAGAGTAACAGCCACCTTTAAAATTAGAATTTTGAGTTCAAATTTATGTCAAAATACATATATTTTTTAATTTGTGCAACACCCTGTTTTGAGTTTTGAGGTTGAAGGTCAGTATATTCTCTTCGAAACAATTTTTTGTTCGAAGATTCCTTTTTTTTTTGCATCAAATTATTTTTTCTGAAGCTGAAAATTGAATCCTGCAAGAAAATCTAATTTCGTGTAAATTTTCATTGAAATGATCTCAAAATATTCAAAGTTTTATTACAAAATAATATATTTTTCTCGACAATTTTTTGTCCCAGTTTTTCGTGATTATCCCATTAAATCACAATTTTTTTCAAAATCTCCCGGACCAATTTTCTTTATGATTATAAAAATAAAAAATTTCAATTTCTGAAATTAATATAAATAAATAAATTGCTTAATTGCATAATATTACAACTTGCATACCTATGCGAAGACTAAATTGTTCATTTTTAAAAAATTCGCCATTTATTTTCTGAATAATTCGATCTAATTTCAATTTTTCCAAAAATCTTGAACTAATTTGAAGAAATAAAAATTATTTTGAATTTTGATCGATGCGATAGGTATTTAAAAAAAATCAAAAATTTCAATTTTTTTTCAAAAAACAAATTTTACTTACGAGAAAAAACAGAACGCTGAAAAAATGAACAGTGTAAATTAAAAAAAAAAAAAAAACATACCTAACCCAAATGAAATTATTTACCGTTATAAAATTTATAACAATAAATAATTTTTAGAGAAAAATTTAATTTTTTTCATCATTTTTAATTTTTTCCCCATATTTTGGAGATTTAGTAAATTTTAAAAATCGACTCGACTAAGAAAAATTTTTAAATCTGAAAATCAACAAACTTGAAAATTTTTACCCAATTTTCAAAATCTTTTCAGTTTCACAGTTCAAGAATTTACAAAATATTAAAATCTTCAAAATTCCGATTTTTAATCAATTTTCAACGTTTTAAGAATTCACTCAATTTCAAATATTGACAAAATTTAAAAAAGACCAAAGTTCTGATTTTCATTTTTTTTTTTTTGATTTGTTCCTATTCTAAAGATCTATTGAACTAAATTTTAAAAATGATTCAATTTAATTTTCAAAATTCCGATTTTTATTTACATTTCAAGGATTTCTTAAATTTAAAAAGTTGTCTAACTTCAAAAATGAATCTCACATTTCCAGAAAAATTTCAACTTACTCGTATAAGGATCTAACTAGACTTAAAAAAATGAATCAAGTTCATAAATTTATCAAAATTTATAAAATATCAAAATTCCAATTTTTGGCAAGTTTTTAATTTTTCCACATTTCAAGGATCTACTTAATTTTAAAAATTGATTAAATTTTTTCAAATTTCAAAATTCAGATTATTATTATTTTTTTACATGTTAAAAATTTGCTAAATTTTGAAAATGAGAAAATTTAAATTTTCATCAAGTTTTATTTAAATTACTATCTACGCCAAAATTTCAAAATTGAATTATAATTTATAATTCATCTAAAATCAAAAATCTTGAATATACCACCCATTCCAAAGATTTATTACATTTGAAAAACTGATCCAATTTTTCACTAAATTTTAATGATACCCAACAGTAGGTACAAAATTTTCAATAAAATATGTAAAATCGTAAAATTTTATCTAGTTTTCAAAAAATTATTCAATTTTAAAATTTAAAATTTTTTTCATGATTTTCTTTAATATAAAAAAATGTTTTAAAGTACCAACCTTTGATCCACATTCTTTTCCATCTTACATCGATCATCTGTTCCATACCCAAAAAATCCATTTCCATTCGATCTAAGAGGTCCGAATTCTACAACACGAATACGTAGCACAATCATTCAAATTCAATTCGACCATTTCCGCAACCAAACCCAATTTCATCTGTCACCAAACAAATTGCAATTAGTGATCCGTTAATTTACACAATCATTTCGTACGAAAGAACACTTATCAAGTGTATCACGTGAATATACGTAATATTTACAAATACCGAATACATAACGAACAATTTAAAAAAAAACCACAACACACGACCATCCAATAATATGGTATCAACAGATACACAGAGCGTGGAAATCGCAAAAAGGAATATTACTTACTCGATGGAAGACTCGTGAAAAAAAAATTATAGGAACATAGTAAGTAGGTAGGAATCCTCGTGGACATTTATGTAGCTCTAAGATACACAAAACAAAGTCACATTTTTCAAGACGTGTATTATTTCAATGTAAGAAAAATAAAGAATTAAAGAAATAAGAATACAAACGTTAATGTTTAAGAAGGATTCGTAAGTACAGCAAGAATAGGTACAACGTGGATAGAAAAATCAACTACAAGTAGGTATGAGATACGAGAATAGAATAGAATAAAAAGATCAAAAAAAAAATACACGATTCAATTGTATGGTCGTTCTTGTAGACGCATCTTAAGCATAAGTTTGAAGAGAAAAAAAAATAGTACCAATGTTATTTAGAATAAATAAATAATATGATAAGTAAGTATAATAAACCTATGATAATAACCTTATTAGCGAGAATGGAGAAATAATGCAAACCCATACCCAACTGACTTTGAATACTTTCAACGAATTATTTGAGAGATGAATTCACATTTTAAAAAAAAATTCCTTGGAAGAGGGAAAAAATTTTGTAACGAGGTAATGAGGTCGATTTTTGAAAATTTTTCAAAATGTCACCAACATTTTGTGAATCAAAAGAAAAATCGTTGCTAAAAATTTTATAGAACAATAATTTTATCAATTTTCAAGCAAAAATTAAGTGATTTTTTCGGTTCATCGTTGACAAAAAAATTTTCATTCTAGAAGTTGAATAATGAACAGAAAATCGATTTTAAAAAATGGTCAAAATAATCACTTGGGAATATTCGAACCTATAATCGATCAAAATAATTAATTTTCAGGGTGTCTATCTGGATTTTTTTTGTTGAAAATTCATGACTTTTCCATGAATTTTTCTTGAAAAATATTTCTACATTTCCAGGAGGCCTCCTCCGGCATAAGCGTAACTTGGAAGAAATATGGAGAGGGGGCAAAAAAGTTCTCTCATTTTCCCTAAAAAAAATTATTGAGGGAGGGGGCGAATTCCCTAAGTTATGCCTATGCCCTTCGAGACCACCTTTTTTTGTAACCAAAAAATCTACAGTTTCAAAAAAAAGTGTAATGAATAATTTTCAAGGGTAATTCGATTTCTTCCCTAAAAGGTGGATGCTTGAAATTGTTTTCATGTTCTCATGTTAGAATGATTTTTTACCTGGAAATGAAAAATAAAATTTTCACGCCAAAAATTCTCCAAAAATTTTTTCAACAACTTTTTGTACAGAAAAACATTTTTTTATGTTTTTTTTTTCGTTGCAAAGCTTAAAAAATATTTTATTTATTTATTTTACTATCAGAGAAAAGAAAAAAACTGATCCCCAAAAAATTGAGATTTTTTTTATTTCAGAAGAATTTTCAAAATTATTGTTCGAAAAAAATCCCAGTTTTTATTTTTCTTTAAAATTAAAACAATTTTTTTGACAAAAAAAAATTAAAAACTTTTCCACTAAAAAATATCTTCATAATTATAAAAAATGTTGATTCAACATTTTTTCTCTAAAAAAATTGATATTTTTCATTTCAAAAAATCACGATTTCTTCCTTCGAAAAATTTATACTACACAATATTTGAGATTTCTCTTTTTCAAAAAAAAATTGAGTAGGTATTTTTTTTTATTCCAAAGCAATTCTTAAAAATTTTGAACCAAGCAGTTGGTTTTTAATTTCTTTTATTCCAAAGAGAATTTTTTCTTCAGAAAACAGAGACCTTCCAAAAAATAATGATAAAAATATTTTTATTTTTCAGAAAATTGAAAAAAAAATTCAAAAAACTGAGAATTTTATACTCTAGAGTTTGAAAAGTATTTTTACTTCAAAACAATTCAATTCCAAAACGATAAAATTAAGATTTTTGATTTTTTTTAAATGAAAATTTTTTCGCTCAAGTTTGAAAAATATTTTTACTTTAAAACAATTGGAATTTTTTTTTCAATGCTTTTAATTTCAAAATGATTTATAAATTTTTTTTTACCAAAAAAAATATTTTTTTCACTTCTAAAAATTTCTTTTTTTTTTCGTTTTAAATTCCAAAAAATATATTTTTTTTTCATTCCAAAAAATGAACTTTTTTTCAAAAAAATAGAAATTCCCTTCTCCCTTGAAAAAAATTCAAGAAAATTATTTTTCTTCTTTAGAGAAATCACAATATTTTATGCATATTTTTGCCCATTTTCAAATTTCATGAATTTTTCATGACTTTTATGACCTGTAGACACCCTGATTTTAGAAAAATTGATCTGGAACATCGATTTTACAAATCGAACTGAAAATTGACCAAAATAATCGAATGAGAGACGAAAATTTTTTTATTTATTCAGAAAAATAGACATGGAACATTGATTTAAAAAGTGTAGCAAAAAATTAATCAAAACAATAGATTCAGAAAAATCGATTCAAGAGGCCGAACATAGAATTCATCAAAATAGACAATTTGAAAAAAAAAAAAAAAAAATCGGTTCAGATACATCGATTTAAAAAACCGTTTAAGATTAAAATCGATCACATGGTCAAATTTTGACACCAAAAGAAAACGACGGGGATCTGAATTTCTAGCAGTTTTTATCCAATTCGTCCAAGCATCACGATCTAGGATCTACTTAACTAATATACGAGTACAATCCCAAAATATCCCCCATTTCCAGTTAGTATTCTCCCCAAGTATGATATACCCAAAGCTAAATGTACCACAAAAATAATTTACAGTACGAATTAATAGATAATCGTGTAATACCAACGATTTTGCACCTCTCAAATTCATTACCATTCAATTATTTAATTTACTTACACACAACTCGATTAACCTGGATTAAATACGTTCATTAGAAAAAAAAAAATACAACTAAAATACTCAGCTGCTTCAGAATAGACCTTATTAAAAGCCATAAATCAATTCTACGCAAAGACACAAAACTCTTTAGATCACTCGATGCAAACATTTATTGCCATTTTAAAATACACACGAAATAAAAATCTCAATCGAACATGTAAAAACAGACGGGAATTTTCTTTTCTCGGTTTAAAAATACGTACATTAAGACATAATCGTATTAAAAAAGAAAAATTAAATTTAAGAAAAGAAATAATAATAACTGGGAGCAACGAAAATGCGCTCCGATAACGTATCCACCTAAAAATATTACCGCCAACGATAGTAGGATACGACAAATAAAAAAATTAAAACACCATCCTACATCTAGCTTGTACGAAAAAATTTTTTCATCCTTTGGAGGAGGGAAAAAAAAATCAACAGATACTAAATCGAAAACCGAACAAACGCACATGAGATACATGAAAAGTACTGGACTCGGGACAGCAGAGAGATACACTATCGTACGTTAATAAAAATCTCAACTTACAATACATTATAGTACTTTAAACCTAAAAATTGTACGCTTTTTTTTAAAATTATAAACTTAATTACCTTTGAAAAAGTAGAAAAAAAATACATGCTTTAAAATCTCTTTAAAAAAAATCACCTTTCTTTCTTTTACTCGATAATACACAATTTAAAAAAAAAATCAACACATTCGAGAGGATTCACACCACGATAAGTACACCTCATCACATCGCATTCATACATCTCTCACAACATTCAAAAATAATAAACCATTGTTAAAACAGTTAAGAGGGATGGGAAAAAGGGGATGGGGAAGAGGAATAAAAAAAATACACGATGATGAGTACATCATCGAAAAAAAAAATCTTGACGAGAAACAGGAACCATTTTCGCATTTATGGCCACAGAATAAAAAAATCAAAAATAAATAAATACTACGAAGGAAGAGTAGGAAAAATAATAAGAAAGCTTCAATTTACAGTATAAAAAAAAATCAAGCGAACTCGAATCATCGAGTGCTCCGTTCTACTGATGAATTAAAAACAACGATATATTAACGTATAAAATAAAAACATTCTCATCTCGGGGGAAATCTGAAGATAAGAGATAAAAAGCTGGGAAATAAAGGCGTCAATGAGATGGAAAGAAAAATACATAATAACTTACGTAAAAAAAAAAGTTTTCAAAAATCGCTTAAATAAAAATTTAAAAAAAGAAAAGAAAAATAAAACATACAATCGAGTCGTCGTATTAGGCGTTTAGCGGTCATACACAGATACACACATAATTTGTTAAGTGAGGATAACATTACTCAATACGGAGCGAACTTATTACGATCCATTTTCGATTTATCTCCGGATGGACTTCGGACACGTGAAGAATAAGATTTGGAACGATGGACTCCGGTAGTTTGTACTGGACGGGAAGCGGCATTGTTCACATTGCCTAACAGATCGGTTAAGCCGCCTAATGCGGTCAAGCTAGACAATGCGTTCAAGGCTCCCGGTTTCGAGAGTAACTGGGCCAACGGGAGCGCTGACGCGAGAGGAGAAGGATTACCCGACGAAGATGAGGATCCACCGGAATTAGATTGATTTTGGGCTTCGAGATTAGCTTTCTGAAGATCGACGCTGTAGGAAAAAATAAAAAACAAAGAAAATAGGAGAAAATCCTCATCATGATACACTAACACAACTCTACCAAAGGTTTTGCATTCAACGAATTTTTTCATGATTTAAAAAAAAAAAAGGAAAATTCAATTTCTATACTAGCGATATTTTTTTTTTCAAAAAAAAAAAAAAGAAGTAAACAAAATACAGAATAAGTAAGTTTCACAACGTATCATGTTACCAAATAATAACAGGAAATTACGATAGGCTATTTTTACGGAGAGCACTTGCTGTTTCCTTTGCTCACCTTGAATTTTTTACCAAGTCTAGTGCTACATAAATACTTTATATTCAAAATTGGAAGGAAGGAAGGAAGGAAGGAAGGAAGGAAGGAAGGGAGGTAGGGGTCCAATCGAAATTTTTGTAATGGCTAAAAGTATTTGTAAAATTTCAATCTACAACTTTTGTTTGAAATTTTTTTTAATTTGGCTCCTTACTTCCCCACAGTTTTCAATAATGTATTTTGAATAAGTGTGAATAAGTTATATTACTCAAAATTGGTGGGGAAGGAGGGGTCCGATTGAAATTTTTGCTATAACCAAAATTATTCCTAGTACTTCAAGCTACAACTTTTGTTTGAAAATTTTTTCAATCGGGCCCCTTACCTCCTCCCCATTTTTAATAATGTATTTGAATGAGTTGAATTATCCAAAATTGGAGAGGAGGGAGGGGTCCAATCGCAATTTTTGTCATAACCAAAAGTATTAGTGGAACTTCAAGCAACAACTTTTGTTTGAAAACTTTTTCAATTGAGCCCCTCTCTCTCCACTTTTTTTGGATAACACTCCCAAAATACTAATTAAAAATTGAAGGGGAAGGGTCCAATTGAAAAATTTGTGCATCAAAGTTGTAGCTCAAAATTCTAGAAAAAATTTTGATTGGACCCCTCCCTCCCCTCCAATTTTGGATAATTCAACTCATTCAAATACATTATTAAAAACAGGGGGGAGGTAAGGGGCCCGATTGAAAAAATTTTCAAACAAAAGTTGTAGCTTGAAGTACTAGGAATAATTTTGGTTATAACAAAAATTTAAATCGGACCCCTCCTTCCCCACCAATTTCGAGTAATATAACCTATTCACACTTATTCAAAATACAATATTGAAAACTGTGGGGAGGTAAGGGGCCCAATTAAAAAAAAATTTCAAACAAAAGTTGTAGCTTGAAGTTTTACAAATACTTTTAATTATCACAAAAATTTCGATTGGACCCCTCCCTTTCTTCCAATTTTGAATATAAAGTACTTATATGTAGCACTGGACTTGGTAAAAATTCAAGGTGAGCAAATGAAACAGCAAGGGCTCTCCGTAAAAATAACCAATCGTCAGGAAACGAATTCGAAGAGAGGAAAGAAATCAGCGAAAATGCGCATTCCAGGAAATTTCACAGAGAAAGAGAGAGAGGGCGGAGGAGATTCGTAGGCACCGTGAAGATTTACCCATTTATATCGATTTTGACAACTCCCTCTCGAGCGAAAAAAAAATTCATATTCAATTACGAAGCACGATGCCTTCATCTGGTCACTCCTCTCTCTTCTCAAACATGCACAAGTTTCGTAATCATTAAAACGCATACACAAGCTGTCACTTAGCACCTTTCATGAAGATAGAGAGAAAAAAAGGAAATTCAAACAACCTAGAAGAGAGCATGGTCCTGATAAACGCCTACAAATGATGAAAAAAAAACTTCATCTGAAACCGTAAACTATATGGGCCCATGTTTCCGGATATTTTAAGCTATCAATCAAGCGAAGCTTTCCATCCATTTTGCCACCGTCGCCATTATTAAATAAAGCGTCACCGTCAAGTACACAAGCTGCGCGCTAACATTCGTTTAATTTCACGTCATACTCGGCAGCACTCGGACTTGCGAATCGATTATTAAAGGTTTTTTCAATTTTCAAAGCATAGTTTGATGTTTTTTTCTTCAATGAAATTGCCAAACCAAGTTACCGATTCGACACGAGAAATGAACGTATTTTCCCATTTTCATTTCAGAGTTGAACAGATCAGCATAACAACTGTTCAAACTATGACCAAAATGCTGCCAAGTATAACGCTCGAATTTCGCTACCAATTGTTTAATATTTTTTCGACAATCATTCGAAGAGCTGTAAAGCAGATTGAACCTTGTTAGAATAGATGCATTCGCAACTAACCTCATGTTAATTAAATATTTCGCAACAGTAATGGCATCTGGGGTTCCTTGAATTGTAATCGGTCTTTCAATACCATCAGGACCTTCTCTAGTTTCTTCATTACTGGAAATTCTAATAACAGCTCCGCTTATTTGTCTTAAAAAAAAAAAAATCATTAATAACAGCTCTGCTGATTTGTCTTTTGAACAAAAATCAATCATTAGACTGATAAATTAAAAACATAATATCGAAGCTTCTAAGATACCTTATTTCTGCGATTTTACTTCCACCTTTGCCAATAATGCAACCGATATATTCATTAGGAACTGTAATTTCTTGCGTCTGAGGAGTAGTTTGAACTTTTTTGTTACCAGAACCACGTAACTGACTGCTTGCTATGGCAGCTAAAGCTACAAAACAATAATATCGAGTTAAGCCGAAATCGATAAAAATCAATTAATTCGAGTAATATTTACCAGCAGCATTTAAACCGCCTCCAGCTAATCCTGATAAACCTCCAAGACCGGCTAAACTACTTAAACTGGCTAACGATGCGAGGGGATTGGCGGCACCTAATTTACTGAGTTGCTGAAAAAATACGCACGAGGTTAGATCAATATTTCAAGTAGGAAAATGGGATAATTTTGATAACTTACATCTAAACCAGATAGTCCTAAGCCACCTTGTAAACCACCGGCTAAAAATCCTTGAGGATTAGCTGACTTGGGGCGGTAAGGTACGACTGTACCGCGCGGAGGCGACTGAAAAAATAATAACGACGGTTAAACTAAGGGAAGAAATCATCTGGAGTGGTATTGCAACCCATATACGTACCTCCATTAAAATCAAACACACTTGGTAAATACATTGGGTAATTGTTTCAGGATTTCCGGTAATAGTAACCGTTCGTTCGGTTGAATTAGGTAACATGTCTGAAGCTACTTGAATAGAAGCGCCGCTAGTTTCTCTGATTTCCTTAATTTTAGAACCGCCTTTACCGATTATTGATCCGCATTGCGTAGCTGGTACGATTAATTTGAATACTAAAGGAGCCACCATACCTCCCCAACTGCCATTTTGACGTTCGAAAAACTAAAAAAAATCCAATATTTAGAATCACTTCGAACGAGTTGTAAAAACCCATTGAATAATTACCTCTTGAACTTTAGCTGTAATAAGTGAAAATGCTTTATAAATAGAATTTAAATTTCCAGTAACGGTGACTATTCGGTCAGCTGAAGAGCCATCTGAAATGTGTATTCTGGATCCAGACTGAAAGCACATGTGTTACGTATAACCAAGTGACCAATAACAAGGGTAAATTTCGATCAATTAATTCTCACTTGTTCTCTGAGTTGTCTCACGAGTTCGCCTTTTTTACCAATTATACTTCCGACTTCCTGTAAACAAGATTATTTCGCGTTAAAATACCATTCAAATACAAACACAATACCTAATCATGTATCGAATTGTAACTTACTTTGCCATGCATTAATACTCGTACAGTCAATATGAGATCATTGTTATCGTCGCGCTCTCGACTACTCCTACTTTCGCGGTCATATCTTTCACTGCCATTCGACATAGTACTCATTGTTGGTCACTAAAAATTTAAAAATACACCGAGAATGAGAAGCGGTAAAAATAACGCGCTTATAAAAGATGTGGTATTGTTTTCACGTGGAAACGAGCGGCTAAACGACTTACCTTTTTGTTCTACGACGTATATTACGAGAATTTGATGCAATCAATTTTAAATGGAATCTACCGATGTAAAAGTAGTCAAAAATAGAACAATTGCTTAAAAATAACTACATTAACGTTAATTTTTCACCGAAAATTTACGATTCAAAACACTAACAACATGAAAATTGAAATGGAATACGGTATTTTTTTTCAATTTTTGCGAAGCAAAAACAACAAAACTTTCGGGCATTTTCGTTTTGTCACAGAAAAAAACGAAAAAAAAAAAAAAAATATTGAAAAAGTGCCTTCGTAATATTGCAATGCTACAATGTAATAACGTATAAATTCAAAATTACACGTAAATTACGGTTTTTACTGAAAAATGATCGATTGCTTTACGAAATTTTGGTAAATTTCCGAAATTTTCCCATTTTCAGCAAAAAATCAAAGATTTATTTTTATATCAAAGATCAAAATCGTGTTCATCCCCTCTAAAATCATCCCCACTATTTTGGTGTTTTCCAGAAAAACTTCACAAAATCTTGAAAATCTAAAAATCACATCACGTAATGGCGGACGCGTAGTGTTTGAGAAATAATTTTTGATAATTACTATTCAAAGTGTTGATTCATTTAAATTAATTAGTTTTATTTTATTGTCGAATGTCGAATTGATGCGCGTATGTTGAATTTTGGTTTATCACGAGCTAAATATTTCCTCGTTTCGTGGTAGCTGTTGAAGAATTCATCTTCTTTATCAGACTTGGGCCAAGCTAGGACAAGCCAACGGCCAACTTTGTCAAAATTAGTTGAAAATATGGAGGTAAGTCGGCATAGCTGATTTCATTTTATTGTTTTTCATTGTAATATGACTTTTCTTTTTGTTCATTCCAAAATGTCTCGATTTAAGCCATAAGTGTAGATAAATGTAGATACGTAGTTGAAGACATGATCTCGCGTGTGATTGTGTGAGGTTGGAATTTGGAAAGTTTACAAAATATTTCATGTTCTTCATTCAACTACGTTTTTCTTTTATCAACTTTGATCATTTTTTTTACGTTAAAAAGAAAGCTTTTACTTAGGTCTAAAATATCACCTTGTTCGATTTGTGTTAAGATAAGTGGATGTATTTCTTCATTCGTTTATTTTTTCATGTTCCTAAAAAAAAATACGTAACTTCAGTCGTCGCTCGATTCATTTTTAATGAAGTATATTATCAAAATCGAAACTTGGCGCTAAAAACGACGAGCTTAAAGCTCGTAAAGTCTAGTCCAATCGTTGAAAGTCGGAAAGCTTCGTGGTCGTTTCAAAAACACCAGTCGTGTCGTGCCGGGTTTCAAAATTTCACCAGTAGTAATGTGCCGGATGCGAATTGTACATCGTGTATGGGGAACTTTCGCGAATTTTGACATATTTTTAATTTTTCACGATGTGTTATTTCGACGTGTGAATTTTTTCCCACGTTCAAGTGCAATACCGTGCGAATCGTTGTGAATTATCGTCGGTTAATTATTTTTTAGTGTCGTATTTATTGATGTGCTAGTGTGTTTTTATTTTTATTTTTTTTTTTATTTTTCATTTCATTCATTTCGTCGCATTTACGACTATGAATTATATAAAAATGATTATTGTTTGAACGTGTAAGGTTTAAATTCGCCAAGGGGGAGTGAAAAGAAAATGCATCGACTCACGTGCATTATTTTATTGCTAGCTGCGGGTGTAATTTGTAACGTCGACGAAATCGTCGAAGAACCAGGTAATTTTATTAATTTTGATCACAGTTCTTCGTATGTAGGTATAATTGCAAGAATTTTCAGCAGTTATTTTCTTGCCTGAAAAAAGATCGACGGTATTATCGATAAAAGGCTCGAAACTTATACGTTTTTGTTGGAAATAGTTCGGTTATTTTTATCGTCTCTCTTCGTTTCATTTAATTGCATGAATTTTCAATTGTTATGTATTTTCTTGCCTAAAAGAAGATCCATTCCGTTATCTGAAACACGATCAGGTTTTTATCGAAAATAGTCCGTTTTATTGCCAAATATCGAATCGAGTCGAGTCGTAGTTTGAATTGTATTCGTAGATTGTACGCTAAAATGCATTCACGTATACTTTGGTTTTTCTAATTTTATTGTCGGTTGTGAGCGATAAGTAACGAATAACTTACACGATTTTCGAGGAGAATATTTTTTATTATTTTGATAGTTTGTTATAAATATTCGTACGAAACCATTTATACAAGTTGGTCGTGTTTTAAATTGTAATAATGTGGTTTTTTAAATCTTTACCGTCATGTGAATTAATTTGTACCGAGACCAGTCTACGTCCAATATTCAACAAGCAGCTTTTAAAAAGAAAAAATACTAACTGCTTGGAAAATAATTACGTAGTTACGATCAAATAGCTATTGTAATGTGCTGGTATTTCTCAAAAATTATTCAGTTTTGATCAAAAGAATTTTCAATTCAAGTTTTGGAAAAAATTCTGTTATTGTGTATTGAAAAATTGTAATTTATGTGAAATGACTAGACGTATTGAATTTTATTTGAGTTAGTACTTGCTATACTTTGTGTATCGGTTTCTCATAATTTGCTATTGCTATTTGACTCGTGTGTGTGTGTTTTTTTTTTTTTTTTTTTTTTTTTTTTTTTAGAAGTAGGAGTGGTTTTATTTTTATTAATTGAAAAAATGTCTAATGATACTCAGATTTTCACCCCTGAAGCTTTCATTATTGAATTATGCGAGTAAATAAGTAAACACAGGTATAATGTCTTACGTTTTATAATTTTTTTATTCTTTACGTTATTTATAATAGATTTAATTATTTTTATTTTGAAAAAAAATTTGAAAAAAATTCCTAGTTTTGAGGAATTCTATTTTTTTTTTTTTTTTTTTTGAGAAAAATTATTGGAAAAACAATAATTTGAATGATGAATGTTGAAAAACTTACCTACTCTTTGTTTTAGAGTACCGAATAACATTTCACATTTTTTTATTCAATTTCAATGTTTTTTACATGAAGTGATGACTTTTTTAAAAGTTACTCAGGAGATAATCTGTTTTCATTTTCCAAACTTCGGAAAAACAATTGATAAGAAAAAACTGGTTTCTCACAGTTTTTAAAAAAAATGAAATTTCCTTGATTTTTCTGCCAGAAATTCAATTTTTCAAAGTAAATTTGAAAAAAAATCAGCGAAATCTTTTTTAAAACAATCGAGAAAATTATCATTTTTTAAAAATTTCTTTCGAGAAAAAAAATTCAAAATAGTTCAGCTTTTCATTTTTTTTAACTTGATAGTTTCTTTTTAAAATTTTTCCAATTGATTTCTTTTCCAAATATTTTCTCTGTCAGATAGTAATTCCTTTGGGATTTTTTTAGATTTTTCCCATGAAAAATGGAACTTTGTTTTATTTTTTCATTAGAATTTTTGAAGATGTTTTCAATATAATTCTATCTGATTTTTTTTACAAGAGATTCCGTTTTTTAAAACAAAATTTGAAAAAAAAAATTGAGAAGTTCTTTTCAAATGAATTTCAAAAATACATTTATTTCTTGAGAATTTTTTTCGAAGAAAAATTTCAAGAAAATTCAACATTTAATTTTTGCTTTATACTTACCTAGGCTTTTGTTAAATTTTATAATGTGAATTCTTTTCACAATTTTTTCCTCAGAGGAATTTCTAGTTTTATTTTTATTTTTTTTTTCAGGAGAATTTCCTGAAAACTTATATTTTTTTTCAAAAAATTTTCTAGAGAATTTTGTTTTATTTTATTTTATTACAGAATATTCGACTTTTATGAACCAATTCTTTAAAAAAAAGTAAATTTGTACTTTTTTGAAAATTATTTGTGAAAAAAATTCAAGAAAATTCTATATTATTTACAATTGAAAAAAAAAATACTTACATTTTAAAAGAATTTCCTTCTTTCTTTCTGCCAAGATTCCGGCCACAATTACGGCCACATAATTCGTGATTTTTGTTTCAAGAACTGTTTCGGGAATTCCTTCAAAAAAAAATTCGATTTTTTTTTTAGAGTTTTTTTTTTTTGTTTTTCAAGATTATTTTTTTTAAATAACATTTTTTTTGTAAAATTTAGAGGTTTTTAAAAACAATTCTGGAATAAATGTTTCTAAGATTTTTTTTTGAAAAAAAATCGAAAAATAAGATTTTTTCGCAATTTTGTTTGAGAAAAAAATTCAAGGGAATTCTTTCTATTTCTTTGCTGTTGTTTTAGAAATTTTCTCAAATAGTTCTTCCTCGCATTTTCTGCTATAAATTCCTTTAAAATTTTTTTAGATATTTTTCCCTCATTAAAAATGAAAATGATTTTTCCTATTCTTTTAATTGAAATTTTTCAAGATTTTTTTCAATAGAATTTTCAACGAAGTAATTATTTCTTTGTTGAAATTTTTTTAATGAATTTGATTTGAATTTTTCCACAAGAAATATGATTTTTTAAATAATCTTTTACGACCACCTAACGATTCCCACCAAAAAATTGAAAATCCAGGCCGGGGACCAAATCGCTTTTCTTATCATACTATACGAGCCTTTGGTTGAATAGAATGTAACTCGATTGTAATAATTTTTCTTACCGAGTTGTATTTCAATGTTTTATGATAATTGGTTAATTCACGTTTTTGTAAGTCCAGTGAGTCTTCCATCGATTTTTCTTTGATCAAATTTCATCATTTTTGTATTGAGATAATCCACATGGTAAAGTTACTTACCTGCATGAGTTGGTATGACAGCTGATAGCTATTCACATCATCAGAGGGAACGAAAAATAGGAGTCTCTAGCACGTACGTACGTTTTCTGTACATGACGTTAATAACAACACGTGACTCGTGACTGTCGTATATTTTTTCTTCTCTTTCTTCGGTCCGCTCAAAATTACAATATTTTGACGGAAAATTAAATGTCAACTTTTCATGCGTTTGCATAGATGTACGCGGTATTTTTTTTTTATAACGACATCTATCTCAAACTTCTTTCGAGGTTATAAATGGGAGCGTATATACGTATAATAACCCCTAGTACACTATACAACAAAACATAGCGTATAATATAAATAGGAAAAGTTTTTTTTCCTCTCGCCCTATTCGCGAAATTTTCCAAACTCGTTCTTAAGTATAGAATGAACTTCGGTGGTTCGTTCGACATTTGTATAAACTTTTTCTCCTTTTAATAAATATCATTCCCAAAATTTGTCGTGTACAACAATCGTTTCTCTCGGATAGGTGAATATTTCGTCAAAAATTAGTTATCAAAATTGTGTACCAGTACCTACCGCCCACAGAAATGAAATGAAAAAAAGAAGAGAAATCCACACCTTTAAAAACCATCACGAAGGCGAAAGCCAAAACCAACTCATGCGAAAGAAACCTCCCCGCATCAGTCAGCTTACGATTAGAACACGAAAAAGAGAAAAAGTAATTCGACCGCAATCTCCTCTCAATTGTAACCAAAAGGAAACGACTTTTCCGTTTTCCTGGCCACCGGTACATAGCAGTAGTAATAACACCTCTTAAAACAATTTTTACCCTTGCCAACTCTGCTCTGTGTACTCTTACTAAATTCCATTTCAATAAACGAGTATTCTTTTCATTTGTACCTATACGATAAAAAAATAAGTCGATAAAGTCGATTTTCTACTTTCTTTGTTATTTGCCAAGGTTTTGAGAAATAACATTGTCGCGTAGGGTTTTTTTATCCCATGGCTGGAATAAATTACCCTATAGTACGTCGAGTGAAAATGAAAAAAAACACCAGCTATGGCGAACTGTCGTGCCAGCTCGAATATTATGTATTTATATTTTGAATAAAGACTGGCTCTTTATTTCTATACGTGTCAGAGGAGGCGTTCGTTTGGGTCGTAGAAAGATTTTTCATTCATGGTTTTGAAGACGAAGACGAAGATGACGAGAAAGTGAAATGTAATACGAAGATGTATTAGAATGACAGAGTATATGATTTTCGTGCTTTTTTAATCGCGACTTTTTTCTCTATAATTTTTTTCACGCTTTCTGTGCACGTCTTACATATGCGTATATATAGTGATGGCAATATGCGCGCATATTCATCTTTGCTTGCGCGCAATGAGCATATGCGCGCATATGCTCGCGCACGATGAAAAACAAAGCTGAAATATAATTAGTAGACCCACCTCTCAATAATTAAGCGCGCATATACTGACTAACTCAATTTCATACATAAAAATTATAAATTTCATTTTGAGAAAAAGTAACCATTTTTTTATCTACAAAAAACTTCTTGTAGGCAATTATTTTCCATCGAGATTTCGAAGGAAAATTTTAATAAAATAAATAGATGAATAAACTGACATTTGAAAAATTTATATGTGAATTTTTCTCAAAAACTAATAAAAAATCTAAGATAAAAAACAAATTTTAATAAGAAAATTGTTAAGTAGGTATTCTTATTTTTTATCTAAAAAATTTGAAAATATTTTTTCAAACAAAATTTTTCAAGATTTTCTTTCAATAGGATACGAGTAAGAAAAATGTAAAATTTTATGAAAATTTTTTCATTATTGGTTATTTTTTTTAAATAAAAAAAATTGGCAATGAATTATTTTTCTTGAATAGAAAGAAATAATATAAAAATGGAAACAATTTTTTTTTTAAATAAAACATTGTTCTAACATTATTTTGATCCAAGTAAAAAAATCGTTGGGTTGGCAAATTAAAAAAAAAGTGAAATTGGCGAAAAAGAATTTTTATTTCTTTTTTAAATGAAAAAATGGGAAATTTGGTTAGAATTAAAAAATCAAAAAAAAAAAAAAAAAAAAAAAAGTAAAAGTTGAATACCTAGGTAAATGGTTTGACTTCGGTATTTTCCAAAGTCAAATATCAAGCTAAAAAAAAAATTCAAGTAAAAAGTTATATAAAATTGGTTTATTATTTTTTTTTCAAATTGAAGAAAATGCGAAAATTTCAAAAATTGATGAAAAATGAGTTGAAATAAGATATTAGATTTTTTTTGATAGGCATAAAAAAGTTTATATCAAGTAATTAGTAATTAAATATCTACTCGGATTCGAGATGAACTTTAAAAAGCAAATTTTTTATGTAAATCGTGTAATTAGGGACATATAATTGACAGTTCATTTTAAGTTGGTCATTTGTTGAAAATACAACTACCCTATTGATCAGTGTCACCAGACGAGTGCTTAGAGATATCACACGATTTTTTTAATAGAGGGAATTTCCCTTTTTTGGCTGGAGCATTTGCGCGCATATGCTCAGAGCCATCACTACGTATATACGAGACGACGCTGCGTATTGTGTCGATTACTATTGTTGACGTATTGGATACGAGGGGCCGACGAGGGGTAGGGGATGGAGTGAAGATGCGAATAAACAAAAAAAAAACCAACTTATATATCGTAATAAAATTAACATTCATAAATCATTCTCTCCAAGTATGTGTCACAGACCTTACTTATTTTATAATATACCATTTTTATAGTCGAGTTAAATTCAACTACACCAAATAAAAAAAATCATTCATCATTTTTTATAAACAATTTTTTTATCTTCCTTTTTTCCCCGGGCGCGGATTCGTCTCTCCCAAAATGGTACGTAATTCATCTTTTATGGGTCTGACTGGGGTGGGAGAGAAGAAGGTGGGGGGATGCTTTCTCGTTTTATTTATTTTTTAAATATCGGATGATGAGTCGAAGGAGGAGGCTGAGTGTGGGAGAATGTGAATGTTGACGGTGGGAGGAGATGAAGATTGGAGGGACGGAATGCTTTTTGATGTTTCTAAATCATTTTGTCTTGGTTTAGTTTCTGTTCATTGATGCCTTATATACATGTTTGATTCATAGGTCAATAATTGGCCATTCAATCATTTTCAAAAGTAAAGAAACGCGAATGTAAATTTTGTGACTTTTTGTTCCACAATTGAAATTTACAATTTTTCAAATGCATAAAAATTTCAATTTTGTAACATCCAGCACCGAAGATGGAAGTAACAAAGTGAAATTTTATTACGGAGAAGCGAAAAAACTCTACCATTCAAATTCACATATTTAAAAATTTCATGCTTGGAAATGTATTATCGGAATTGGAAATGTCAAGTTTATAGGAATGAAAGATCTGATTATGATAATTCTGCTTAGTTTTTTGAATTACTGTAAAATTTCCGAAAAAGTGAAATATAGGACTTGATTATGGGCATCTAATGTCTACCCTTCGAAAGAGGAGGGCGTTACAGAATAATAATTGCAGTTTGGTCATTTCATAGTGTTAATTTCCTGGAATCAGAAACTTTAAAAACCTGAAAATTGGAAAAATGTGACTTCCATTTCGATACTTGATGACATAGAAATTATTGATCTCTGAAATTTAAAAGAGAAAAAAGATCCCTAATTTTACAAAATTAATGAATATAGGAAATAAATACCATACACGATAAAAATAGTAAAATGTTCCGTTCAAAAAAATGATAAAAACTCAATTTTTAGAAAACATTTAAAATTTGAAAATTGTTGAATTTTCAAAAGCGATAACAATCTAGAAATCAGTCGAAATAGTCTCAGTGGAGAAATGTTTTCAAAATTGAAATTTCTTTGAAATTTTTAATTTATGGAAATGGATGAACAAATGAACATTTCCAAATTTTTTGAAAGTATTATAAATTTAAAAATAAACAATATTTTGGGTTCGACGAAAACATTTTTTTTCAAAATTGATTGAAATTTTTGAATTGTTGAAAAAAAAAATTTAAAATGTTGATTTCTTGAAAACGAAGAAAGTTGCAAATCTATCAAAAATGGCAAAAAGTGAAATTGCTGTCCATTGTTTGAAAGACCGGAGAAACTCGGTTATCCGACTTCCGATTATTCGATGTCATGTCCAAAAGTCGGTTAATTTTTTATTTTCCTTTTATTTTTGCATAGGTATACTTACAATCTTATATTGATGCTCCCAAAAAAAAAAAAAAAAAAAAAATCCACTAAAAATTAATTTTATTCCAAAAATTGCGATTTTTCAATTCTAAAAAATTATATCATTTTTTTTTACTCAGAAAAAATCAAAAAAATTATTCCAAATACCCAGGTAATTGATTTTTTTCATTCCTTAAAATTAATTTTGTTTCAACAACAAAAAAATAAAAACGAAACTTATTCCAAAAAAAAAAAAAAAAAAATCAGCTAAAAAAAATTAAAATTGAGAATTTTTTATATCACTTATTTTTTATTACCTAGTTTTGGATTAATCCGAAGTGATTCACTGCATACTTTTTTTTTGTTGTCCTCTGTTCGTTTGGTCATTTGCATCGAAGTTTTTTGTTGAATTTTTTCTGCCTAATTTGATCTTGTTTTGTCCTAATTAACTTGGATAACCGATGTTCTACTGTAAATACATAAAATTATAATTTCAATTTTTTTAAAATAAAATCGTAAATTTTTATTCTCGCAAAGACAATTTCTTCAAAACTATAAAAAATGTTAATATCAGGTAGGCAGGTATATCAAAATTTTTCGAAAATGATGAAAATTGTAAATTTTTTAAAATTTATAATAATTAGTCAGTACATCACGATTATTACAAATTGTAAAAAAAATGCATAATTAAGTATACATACCTAATATATTTCTCGAAATTAGTTGAAATTGTAATATTGTAATTTTTAAAAATTGATAAAAATTTGTCGATTTTTTACAATAATTGAAAATTAAAAATGGACAAAAATCGAGATTCGACGAAAAAATTTCAAATTTTTGAAATGAATGAAAATTTTTAAAATTGACGAAAATACACTGAAGCGTGACGTCACAAGGACACGCGTAATGAAACTGCAATCTCATTTGGTACCAAAACAAACTTGTAGTCTCATAAAAAAATGTAAGAAGCGCGTTTTGTTCGTTCAATTTTTTTAAAATTCAGCTCAAGAATATTAATGAAAAGATAACAATTTGAAGTTTGTTTAGGTATCAAATGAAATTGTTTACTTAAGCACTCTTAACGTTAGACGTTTTTCCCGCACACACCCAAAAGCTTCGGTCCTCCATACATAGAAACATAATAGAAACGTATCGTACTAAAATGTTGTTAAACCTATAGAAGTGTAGACTGACGACGTCATTGATTAACTTCCAAATAGGTCCCATCCCTGATGAGCGTAAGTATTGTCAGAGTTCTTATGAGTACTATTTTTCATCGATTCATTCTAGTGGAGTTTTATCAGTTTTTGTCATGCATTCTATCTACATAGTTATCGAAAAAAAACAAAAAAAACATGATGCCTCATAAATCAGAAATAATTTTTTGAGTATATTCCGGTATTACTGGTGAATAAGATTATGATGTTTTCATTTTCTTTGTCCGCTGTGTTGACAGGCATGTTATTCAGTCACTTTTTTTCAGTTTGGTCACTTTTTGTCACTTTTCGCCCAAAATGGTCACTAAAGTCACTTTTCCCAGTTTTTTTTGGTGATACCTTATTGAAAAACAACAAAAAAATGAAAAGTTTTGGGAATAACTAGAGAAAAAAAATTAAAAGAGAGAATTCAAATTTATACTAAAAATGGATTATTTCTTCCTTAAAAATTCCAATTTTCTGAAAATTTTCGCCGCCCTCGCTGCGCTCGGGCATTATGTTGCTTTTTTGTTTATTTATATTCCAAAAGTCATAACGTTTGTTTTCAACATTTTCGCAAAAAAATGTTTGTTTTTTCTTTTAAAAATGCAATTTCTTCAAAAATTACCGTCCATTTCAGATCCAAATGCTATCATAGCTTTTTAAATTTTTTTTATTCATGGTGGCAATGAGAAGTTTTTTTTTCGAAACCTCAATTTTTCGAAAATTTTTGCCCCCACTTCGTTCGGGCAACAAATAACGTGAAATCGCTGGGAAATATCTTTTCACCCCTTCCCCTACCCGATGCATAGATATTATTTTATTAAGGGGGGGGGCTACCTTTAAATCGACTTTTTTTATTACATATAGAGTACAATTACATATAGTTGAATACGCAAAGACCGGACCATCCCCGGCTCTACTGACTCCAAAAAAAATAGTTGTGATTTCCTAGATTTCGTAGTAAAAAATGTATAGAGTTTTTGAGACGTCAAAATAATTCTGTTTCATTATACTTTGGTCAACAAAGTAACAAAAAGATAATATGAATGTATTATTGGAAAATCAAAAAACTCTAATTACCCTTTTTCTGTCCTACCCATTTCCCATGAATGCTCCATTATCTCAATAACTAATGGAGGTATCGAGCTCATCTTTTTTTGGGGTTGTAGAAGAAGGTCTCCCCCATACTTTAACGAGAGGATTTTGCAAAATTTTAATTTGTCGATGATTTCTTTCGAGTTGACTGGAATACTTCGATGAGAAACTATGAGAGGGTTTGATAAAATCGGGCAGAAAGTAGGAATTTCGCAAAATCCTCTCGTTGAATTACATACCAAACTATACTGAATAAAAAACATTCTGAGGAAAAACCTCGTGGGTTGCATAGTTTTTCTGGAAACGGGGCATTAAAAAAAGTCTCATTTTTTTCCAATTTTGACGCTTGAAATTTTTCATTTTCCAAAAAATCTATCAATATTTTTTGCAAAACGACATCATCAAAATGCAGTATGAATATAACTTTTCTTTTTTGAAAACTCCATGCATTTTATTTTTCAAAAATCAAAAATTAATTTTTTTTGTAAAAAAATGCAAAATGATTTTTGTTTCCAATTTTTCCTCAATACTTCAGATAAAAAAAATCAAAAATGCATTATATAAAAAAGTCTTAGAAAATTTCGCTTGTCAACGCTATGCATTCAACAAAAAAAATTTAAATGTAGCCCCCCCCCCCTTAAGAGTTCATGTTTTTATTTCTGAGATTTTATTTTGTTGAAGACCTCAACGTTGACATTCTGCATTTAGTTAACACCCTCATACTGAAGAAAAATTGTGTGGAGAGGTTAATGAAGAATTCGTTGATTCAAATTAGGTTATAAGAGATAAAAAATATCTTGAAAAAAGTCGCAAATTTCAGTTTTCAAATTTTGGTAGAACGTTGTTTTTTGGTGGTGAGAGGGGTGGAAAAAGGTTAGCGGATCGAAACCACAAAAAGGCACATTCAGGACCACTATACCAAACCTGCCTGCCGAAGAACAGCCTCCTGGGTCAATTTGAGTACCCTGTAGCGTAGCCTTGACCCAATGTTTGCTCCCTTATAAAAAAAATCTGGAAATGATTCTTATCTGGCTGACTCAAATTTTCTTTTTGGGGGGGATTTTTGGCCACTTTTTCACATTTTTTGGTCACTTTTTGAATAATTTTTGGTCACTAAAGACACTAAAAAAAATAAAATAGTTGATATCATGTCTGTGTTGAGTGTTACAGTATTACTTATTACAGTACTTACGTTAGGTCTTTTGGTACTAAAATTAGAACAAAATGTCCCATTTTATTCTATTCTACCCTGCGCACTATTAACATGAATAAAAGAATTTTACTCTGTTTTTTCAACAAAACCAGAGTTTTTTTTCCATTAACGGTTTTTTCCCTTTTCGAAATTTATTCGATATTACGTATATTTAGGACGAAAAATATATGCTATGTGGTTTCGAGACGTTATACGATGTTGTAGCAATGGTGTACTAGAGTTGGTAACTCGGGTTGGACGAGGCACGGGGTGCATGACACTTGAAAATAGTTTACTAGACGGTCGTTGTTGTAAATATCATTGAAACAATTAAAAAACGAAGTCGAGTCGTGGGTTTTTTTTGCTCGTATGTGTTCGTGTTTTAGAATGTTATTGTTGTAGGTTAGGTACGTATAAAGCGAAGACGAGCTGTAGGAAAATGTAGGTGGCCTTTACTCTAGTCTGATATGTGTAATTGTATGCAGTTGGATTCTGTATTGGTGCAAGGCGTGCGAAAAGAGCAATGTGCAGGGGAAAAATGGTTATTTACTTACTAATATAATTTTGTAGCTAGCAATTAAGTAGGTTCCGCTTCGTTTTCCAGAACCTTGGTATGGATGGTATGGTTGACCTCTCGAACCTAAAAATATTTTTTAAGAATGAAGGTGAAGCTGAAATGATGAAAGACAGAGACTAGATTAACCATACAAAAAAAAAAATGAAATTATCCATAAAACAAAAAAAAAATCATTTTTTCCTGAGATTAAATCTAGAAAAAATACAACAAAAAAAACGAATCAAGGAAAAATTAAAAAAATTGGAGAAAAAAAACTACGGTAAAAAATAGCAAAATACGTACATACAAGTAACGAAAAACCTTCAAAAATACAAACTAAAATGGAAAAAAAAAAAAAATTTACAACGCTTGAAATCTAAATGAATGTAAAAATAAATTGAAAAAATAATTAGAAATTGACAGAATTTTATATTGCTTGAGAGTTGAGATTTAGGTAAATCTAATTTAAAAGTAGACCAAAAAAAGGTAGATAAAATTGGATCGTGGATGAGCTGAAAATTTTTGGTTTCAAAGTGTTCTTTTTGGTGCTTGTATTTATTTTGAATCGATTTCTGCATGTGACTTTTTGCCCCTTGAAGAAGTGTATGGATAAAAAAAAACGATTGTTTAATAGCGTTGGTGAGTATAGTGAAAAATTCCGTGATGCGCAGGCATTTCTATTTTTTTGATTTCGATCTTAATAAGTAATAATAATAGAGAATACTGTGGTTCTTTGGATTTTATTTTGGTTTCAACGTTGAAAGAAAAACTTACTTACTTACTGAAAAATTATCGCTTTAAAGTTTTGCATCTTCCTTCTTTCTGAGATATTGATGAATACGGAATTTGAGAAAATATCAAATCTCAGGATCTTAACAAATTTAATGCTGATCAAATTGTTTCTAGGTACACTATTCCTATACAAATCAAGTATAATATATATGGTAATTAATGATTTTTGAAACTGCCATTCTTGCATGTGGTTGTTCTAGGCGAATTTCATAATTATAATCATTACATAATACAAACAAATTAAATTATATTCAAAATGAGTGATTATAAATTTACCTTCTTCCGAAAGCTCATAAGTTCGAAGTTGGACTGCCTATACCTATTTTAATTTACTGCAAATAATTAAAAGATACTGGACTGTACCACTGACGATACAAACGTATCGGATTAAAACTGTCCAATTTTTCATAAAATTCGACTCCTTGAGTCAGCATCGTGCTACCCAGACTTTGTCTAAAACGTTGAAATAAAATTTCACATTTGTTCTCTATTTCTTTCTCGTCTAACAATATCGAGCATGAAGAAGAGAAAAATGAAGAAATGCAATCGGTTACTTGCAGGTATAACAATACATTCCCCCTCGTTTTACAAATATCTACCTATCAATTTTTTTTTCGTTTATAAGTAATCGCCATGTCAGAAACAAGTGTTCCATATTTTTTACTCGAGTGATATTCAACATTTGAAAGTCGACTGAGTTTTCTGGTGGTCAGCGTTTTATATAGGATTTTACTCTATTTTTCATAATGCCCTGGATGAAGCCCCGTGGATTTTGAAAACCAAACATTATTTTGAAAATGTTTTCATTTTATTACCTACGATGATTTTTCAATTCTTTTTATTTAACAAAAAAAAAACAATTTTCAAGATCTGATTTTTCAATTTTTTTTTTCCGTAAGAGAATAGGTATTTTTATTTTTTCTATAGGAATGATCTTTTCAATTTCTGAAAATTGAAAAAAAAAATCGGCACTTTGCATCTCGCCAGGGAGCAAAGCTGCCTTGGGTCCCCTGGAGGGCTCTGGTTAGTTCTATCCACACTACCTTTGAAAGTATAAAACGCTTTCACTCAATATGTAAATTTCAGAATGTTTGACAAAATGTCTGTTTAAGTCATTCGATTTTGAAGAAAATTTGAAAAAAAAAAATTCTATAGAAATTTAATTATTTTAATTTTTGTTAACAAGGGAATCTCGCCGAATTGTCACCTCCGATTAAGCTGAAATTTGGCTCACTGAATGAGCATGCCATCCAGACCTCAGAACCAAATTTTTAGCTGCCGAAGTTGATTTTTCGATTTTTGACGAATTTTTCAAAATGGCTAAAACCGCCTCCAAAAAAACTTTTTGAAGAAAAAATTGTAAATTTCAAGATAGAATCCTGAAAGTCGGTTTGTATACTAGAGTCGACCTTCCGAGTCGATTGGCGCCATTTTCGAAGCGATCTGGAGCCTCCAGGAAAAGTTGACTTTTCTCCAGCGCACTGGAATGGCTCCAGACGGCGCTGTAATTAACTTCGGCAGCTGAAAATTTAATTCTAGCGTTAGTATGATGTCATCTATCGATTGTCGTAGTTAAATCCAAAATCGGAGGTGACGAGTTCGCACGTGTTTTTTTTGACAGCTTAAAAAGTCTGCATTTTTTTTTTAATTTCCAAAAAATCAATTTCTCCAGAATATCACCCGAAACTTCGTCTACCCCCTAAAATGGACCCTCGAGTCGATTGACAACACTTTCGAAGCGATCTGGAGCCTCTAGAAAATGTTGACTTTTGCCGTCTGGAGTTATCCAGTGCTCTGGAGAAAGTCAACTTTTCCTGGAAAAAATGGTGCCAATCGACTCAGTGGTCGACTTTAGTGTACAAACCAATTTTCAGGATTCTATCTTGAAATTAAAATTAAAAAAAAAAAAAAAAATTCGCCAAAAATCGAAAAATCAACTTCGGCAGCTAAAAATTTGGTTCTGAGGTCTGGGTGGCATGCTCTTTCAGTGAGCCAAATTTCAGCTCAATCGGTGGTGACGAGTTGGCGAGGTTCCCCTGTAATGAAAAATTTTTTTTTTAAAATATTTATAAGCCTCAGAATGTCTGACAAAATGCCCAAAAATCATCCAATTTTGAAAAAATACAAGTTTTAATATACCTGAAAATTAAAAAAAATGTCTAAAAGTCTTGAATTTTTCCAAATTTCAGAATGTCTGACAAAATGTCAGAAAGTCATCAAATTTAAAAAAAAAATAATAATAGGTGAATTGAAAAATTGTTTGAAAAATGTGTAAGTTTCAAAAAAAAAACTAATTAAATTCTTCTAAAAATTTTTCAAGTTTTAGAACGTCAGACAAAATGCCCAAGTCATCAAATTAAAAAAAAAAATCCAAGTTTTAGGTATAATGTCTGACAAAAATATCCAAAAGTCTCTTTTCTTCCTGTATTTGAACTAACTTAATCTGACCTAACTTTTTTTTTCTTCTATTTTTTAGAAGCCCCCTGTCCCAACAATTTTGGATGGGAAAATTTATCACAGCATAATAAGTATATCAACAAACATTTGCCATTCCTGGCCTATATTAATGCTAACATAATAAAATTACTGTAAAAATAACTTCATAAAAACTAAAGTACATAAATGATATGTTATGCAACATGAAAGTACAATCTGATTAATCCATACAAAAAAAAAACAGTGATAGGTGAGCCCAGTAGTAGGTCAAAGACCACCCACCAGGAGTGAGTTGATCAATCCAGCACGCCAAATGCTGCCGTCTACGAAGAGCTAAACCTGCCAACATGTCTAAATTTCGTTACGATTTTTTCCACTTTGTTTATCGTAAATTGTAAAAGCATTTATATAGAATGCTAAAATAAATTTAATTAATATTTCTTTTTTAATTCGCTAAAAAATTGGCACTTGTAAAAAAAAGGTCATGATTGAAGAGTGAAGAAGATAAGAAACCTTACCCTCAATGAAATCTTATCTTCTTAGCATAAGTGCATAACTTTTAGATCGACGGCGTTTTTGTTTTTTTTTACGTTTTACCACCTGGTCGTCCTGTCATAATCCAGTTTTCGACGTATCAATTATTCGAACTAAGCACCTAAAGCTTCTATACACGTGATATAATTTTCAGACTACTAAGGTGGCTGAGGTATCCTCCACGTTCTCTCCATTTTTACTTAAATTCCAATTCAGAATTCGTTTGGAATGTTATACAACCACCTTTCGCTACATTAATTTTAATATTTCTCCAAAATGAGCCGAAACGAAAACGCCTCCGTAATTCGAATAATTCTGCGCATTCTATACAGCTCCACCGTGTAGACGAAGAGAATTTCAGTTATTATTAAACAGGCCAGTACTTTTCCGCGTCTAATACCTTCCCTCGGCCCATTCATCTTCCATAATACACTGACTCGATCGCTGTCGTATCATACAAAACCGATGAAAATTTACCGTCTACTTTTTTCAAATTACCGAAATCATCCAACTATGAATGCTCCGATGTCGTTTCTGCTGTAACCACATCTCTGGAAAAATATCTCCGGCGGTGGAAAAGCAACGTAGTATCATTATTGAGTGCGAAAATGAAATATCCAAGGTCGACAAGGTATTTCGATGACGTGGATGTGTAATTGTGTATGGTCTAAAAAAAAAAGATTATTTACTTTTTAAAAATTATTATTCATGTTGTTCCAACGCGGAAGTTAATGGGAGCGCTGTATTCACATTTTGAAGCTTTTTTAGTAAGAATTTTATGACGCGATTACTCGAAAATTAATGAACGGAATTACATAGGGTTTGTTTTATTCGTTCAAGAAAATTTAGAAAATTATTTTAAAGGTGGATTATGGTCAAATTTTTAAAATCAAAAGTCATATTACTCATATTATTATTATATTCCATAAAAAAAAATTATGGCATTAATTTGAAAAATTAAAAACAACTCACCTTTAAAATAATTTTCTTGATGGAATAAAACAAACCCCATGTACCTAATTCCGTTCATTAGTTTTCGAATAATCGCGTCATAAAATTCTTACTGATAAGGCTTAAAAAGTAAACACACAGCACACCCTTAAAGTGGTTATAGGTCCAAAATTTTGTGTAGCAATATCAAAGGCTAATTAAATAAGACGAATTTGTTTTCCCCTCTCAAACAACAACTGTTGGGTATGTGCAAAAAGTGTATGCATTTGTCTGCTAAATACTACATGGCCTGCGACTCATAATGCCATCTTTTTTTCTACTCGTCGCGTCGTATAATAACGGTCGACGCGACGATAAAAATGTAAATTTTATGCCATCTGATAACCGTGTTAACGATTTTGTAATTTATTTCGTTACACGCGAATTAATTTGCTCGACGTGGATACGACCGGCGATTCTTTTTTTTTTTCGCTTGCTAATTATTTTTGTTCGATGATTTCGCGCTTAATTTAACCGGATGCAGTATTTTTTAATGCAGTTATTTTTTCACTTTGGTGTGTAAATTTAGCGCGAATTGCGCGAAAAGGCGAGAGGTCTTGAAGGGTTAATTAAGTACGAATTATGTGTATTTTTTCTTCGCCAAAGCATGAAATTGAAAGAGCTAGCGAATGGTGTAGGAGAGATTATATTACGCTGGGCTAATTTCACCCCTTATACCTCAGTTCGGTTGACGGAAGTATGAAATTTTTATATAGAAATTTTTCTCCAGTTTGGAGGCTCGTTTTGAGATAGTTTTATCGATTATTAAATTCGAGTCAATCGAAAATCTTTCATTCCCGAAAAATTTCTATTCATCTTACATCTTCTGCTAAGGCTGAGGCCAGCATGCGAAGTACAGACTCCTGCATGCGGTTATCCTCGATTCCTCGAAATTGATAATATTTTGTAAACAGTTGTGAAAAGATTTTGGGTAAGGAAACCTAGCACTTTATACGTATAATAGGTACGTGGATTTAATTAAGCCAGAAAAAATTTCCTCGAAAAAGTATTTCATAAAATCTGACAAAATTTCCTGAATTTAATTATTCAAATTTGAAATAAATTTTCATCATTATGTCTAATCAAAATATGTAAAAGTCACTCTGTGTGAAATCAAATTCAAAAAACAGATCAAATAAAAATAAGGCTGAAAAAATTAACGACTATTTTTAACAACTATCATATTTCATAAAATTCAAATTTATAATGGGAAAAAAAAGAATAATAATTGAAAGGTTGTAAAGCTCTTGTGGGACCTTCCAACCGGGTAAGGTGACTTGGATAAGACCTACTTTGACTCCACATACCACGTTTACTCGGGGTTGTCGAAATAACTCAAGATTCGCGATACACGTATAACGAAACTGTATTTTATAAAATTCAAATTAACAAAGCGACGAAGACACACGTTATCTTAGGGATTTTGACCAAATTTACATAACCACTTTAACTAGGGAACTATAGGATTCTTCGAGCTGTGTCGCGTCCGACCAGCTTGAGCTTCGATTACCTAAGAACAACGATTTATGCTTACGTACATCGTACGTAAGTTCGATCGTAGGTATTTGGGCCACGTCTCCCCATGACAAGGGATAGGTATAATTGAATAAAATAGGAATAGAATGTGACACATTGGGTATCCATCCACTCCTTCACATGTAAAATCTTGATACTTTTAGGGAAAATAAAATCAAACGTATATCTGATGTGGACTGTATACTTACATTTTAACGACTGACACATCGCACAATTCGTACACGAATACGATAGATAAACGGGAATAAGAAAATGATTAGATTTTATCCCTTATCAAAATGAAAAAATAAAATAGAAGTAAAAGAAAAAAAATATAGAAATAGGATTTTTAAAATGATAATAAATTCAATTGAACGACAAAAAATTGAGCATTTTTTTTTAATATAAAAAAATCGAAAATGTGAAAAACTGAAAGTGAATTTAGAAATCTGTAAAAATTGAACAAATAAAATGAAAAAGTATTCACAGGTGAATTGATAATAGAAAAAAAAAATTGTCTAAAAATTGTTTTGAAAAAATTGAAAACGAAAAATCACGAGTTCAAAAAAATAAAAAATACCAAAATAAAATAAAAATGTTTGATTTGAAATCAAGGCAAAATGAAAATTGAATAAAAATGGGTAAATTTAAAATTAAAAAAAAAATGTAAAATCATTGAAATTACCGTTTTAAAAATTGAATGATTCAAAATGGTTAAGAATTGAAAAAATAATGAATAAAAAAAAAAAAAAAAAAAAAAAGTGAAAAAGTGAAAAATTGAAAATGAATCAGGAACGAGTGAAATGATTATGTAAGAAGTGATTTAGTGGTAGGTACTTTAATCGACCACCTTCACCAGCCAATCATCCAACATCTACTTATTGTAGAATACGACGTTGATACCGAATTAAACTATGACCACTTTCGCTACTTGCCTGTAAATAATCAAACACAGATCACTGACTAGATCATTTATTACGACCAAAAACAATATCTGGATTACGAATCCTAGATACACCACATTCGCTACTAATTATAAATACCACGTTAAACTATCGCCGCATTCTACACAGGTACCCAACGAGACCACACTCTCAGGTACCCATGTTCTACCAGATGATCGAAGACCAACTGGTTCTAATTGCATTTGCCACAGTCTCAGTACCCAAGTACTTGAGACTGTCGCAGTGTTACCCTAATGTTGGATTATTGAAAAAGCATATGTTGATTACAAACGTTTATTACCGACTAAAATAAATTCTGACAAAATTATATCGATATAGATTAAACAACAAAAATCCAATTATATCTTAAAAACTAAATACTTATTAATTAAGTAGCCGAATATAAATATTTATTTCATCACCTAACATGTTACCTAAGTGTTGCCTAATAGGGAGATGGCCATAAGTACTCACTACATGAGAAAAATTTAAATCCTTGAGTAAAAGTATGTACTTAGACTTTTACTACAATATTTATACACATCTTAATTTCACGAAAAATTGGAAACAAATTTAAATCACCAGTCATTTTTTGCTGAATTTAATCGAAAATGACTGAAAAATTCAAAATTTAAATGAAAATAAAATTCTAAAATAATTGTATGAAATTTAATTTAGGCAAATACGCCTAAAAAGTGAAAAAATCAAAAATGATTAAAAATTGGAAAATTGAATAGTAACTGTAACTACCTTCACAAAAAATTTGAGGAAATATAAATTATTGGTCCATTTTTTAATAAATTTATATTTTTTCACCTACGAGGTTTGGTCCCTGGTAACTTGTTTTAGGGTTGAAAAGAAAACAGGAAATCAGAGAGAAGATTTAAATAAAATTTTCTTTTTTGAAAAAGCTCCTAAGTAATTTTTTACATTTTTTAAGCAAATTAATCGAAAAATCTCATCCATTGAAAAAATTCCCCAATGCTTGAAATTCGTTCAAAAAAAAAAAAAAAAAAAAAAAATGGAAAAATTCTGAGATTTTTCTTTTGAAAATTTTCTCTCAAAATGTTGCGAGGAATTCTTTAAAAAAATTGCAATTGCATTTCAAAAGAAAAAAAATGTCCTTTTCTCCTCCCAAAAGTTAGTTTAATCAATCGAAGACTAAAAAATTGAATAGAGACATGAAAAATGAATAAAAATATTCAGTTGGCGGGCACCTGCAATAATTCTTCTGCAACAGAGAAGCTACCTCTCTTCTTTCAGTTGCTTTTTCAGCTGCCCTGCAGCTATGTCTGCTACGTACAATATCCTCGTTTAATTTAAAGAAACAATTTCGTATGCCTCGAATAAGTCTACACTTTCCCCTCATCGCGTTGAATAAAAGAAAACATTCGAAAGTACTCAATATCTCTTCTCGGCATATATCGACGAATAATTTAATATTCGTTAGAAAATTCAAAATGCTATCACTGTATTCGATATGTTTACCTTTGGGTAAATAAAATTTGGAAAAACATTACGTGGTTACAAAAAAAAAAAAAAAAAAAAAATTGGCTAAAAAAAATGAGAACAAGAACGAGAGAATCGAGCACATGCTGGTGACGATGGAGCAAAGCGACATAACAGGATAATATTGTCGTTTAATATTCGAACAAAAACAAAAATAAAGGGTACCTGTATCGCGAGTACGCAAATACGAACGAGTCTTGTATTTTATCATTTAAATTCTGCGGGGAAATTTACAATTGGTTGGTAAATCCTTGAGGAGTTATTTTCGTTTTGAAAAGCTGACATAAGGAAACGAGACGAAACAATGGCGGTAGGAGATTGCAAAGGGTACGATAACAATTCCGTAATTAATGTTGGTTTCGAAAGATTTTGAAGATTTACATAGAATTTGGTCGGATGGTGTACGTATGGCGAGAGAGGCGAACCTGATAATCAAAATCCTGTGGGGTATAATTCATCATTTTGTAATTACCATCTTCGGATTATTTTATTCCGGCGGTTTGTTGCCGCGGCTGTACGATTGGGTAAATTGATGCACGGCGAGGGAGGGGGGAGGGAGATACGAGTATGCTTATGTTAGCTGCCACAGTGACAAAGACGACGTGTAAAAGAATACGAGTCAAAGGAGCTGTATTTGAGAGGAATTCAATGTGTACGAGTGTGTCTGTCTCTGTAAGAAAATATTTGCACTTCGCCTCGAGTTGAATTTCGTGCTATGTTGAATATATTTGCTCATGCACGTTTATTAAGTGATAATTTCCCACTAATGGGTATTTCTCCCAGTCATCTGACGACGACTTGGCATGTGCTGTAGAGCAGCAGGGGGTGAAAAATATCTGCATAATATACACGTCGAATGAATTTCAAATAAAGCGTGTAATTTATTTAGTAATTTTGCGATAATTAAAAGTACACGTCGTCGGTGATGACGTCGAGACAGCAATAAAGTTTCATATTATTTTAGATTCGTTCCTCGCACCGTCGTCGTCGTGTTGTTAAATAAAACGCGACGCGACGGAACGAGACGAGTTTTTCTTCGATGGGCTGGGTAAAGAACGTGTTAATAAAATTGCATACTCGATTCGCCGTGTAAAACACCTACGAATAGAATGTGTTTAATTTGATCAGGCTTGTGAAGTATACGCGAGCTTGATAGTGATTGTGGGTTGGAGGAAGGTGTGTGGGAGAAGACCCCCGTAGTACCTACTAATTTTATTACTCGAGCTTAATTATTTTTCATTATACACGCACTGAAAATTGAACTTATCATACGCGCCAATCGGGAGGGAAGAGTACTTTTTCAGTGGTACGTTATTTTCCCTCCCGCCGGGAGGGAAAATAACGAAATTTTGGAAACAACTTCAAAATAAAAGGTAAAAATTTAGGTACCGGAATGTTATCATGTTGAATTTGTTTGATGCAATTTTAATTCAATCTAGACAGAGTTTTTCTTTCCGAATGAAGAATAAAAAATTGTGTTGCAATTTGACTAATTTTCAGTGCAGTGTATAATGAAAAATATCTTACTATACAAGGGTGGAGGGAACTTACAATCTCGCGTTATCTTTGCTCACCTCTCCTTCGGCTCGGTTCGCAAACTTTTTTTACTTCACTCGCTACGCTCGTTCCGCAAACAATCTGGACGCTCGACTGTAAAGGTTCCCTTCCCACCCTTGTATAGTAATATACTATTTCGGTCAACTGCGCCTTTGTTTGATCCATACTCCAACGTACCTACATCTATACGTGTACTTAAGTTCACCAGTATGTCTGTTTCTCTCGTTCTCTTTTGACGTCAGATGGCACTAATTGCAGCAATCAAAAGGAATATTCATGTGGAGAAAGAGGGGAAGTGGAGACCAGTCGAACGCTACCTTTGCTCTGGGATACTCCAATGTTTAGAATAAACTGTTCGGGCGAATTTTTTCTGCATTGAAAATTTTATGATCAACTATTTTTGATTCAAAAAAATATGACGGATATTATTTCAATTAAAAACATCATTGAAGAGCTGAAAAAACATACCTACAATCAAAAAAGTAGGCTTAAAAAAAGTCTCAAAAAATAGCACGTTCGCTGGGGGAAAACAATATCAAATAAACCAGTAATCAAGTTTTTCCCAATGGTTTGAGGATTCAGGCATGATACAGAGTTACTTTTTTAGTTGATTTGTCACTTTTTTTCACTTTGGTCACTTTTTGTCACATTTTTCGCAAAATGGTCACTAAAGTCACTTTTTCAGTTTTTTTGGCCATACCTTCCTCGAAAAAGAAGAAAAATTGAAAATTTTCCAAATAACTAGAAAATTATCAAAAAAAATAAATAAAAAAAATGCCTGTTTAACGTTTAACATGACAACTTGTAATAAAAAGTAGTGTTGCGTGTTGTTTTTTCCCTACGTACCTAAAAAATTAAAAAACCAAAAATTTCTCTCATTTTATTGAAAATAAAGACCAGAGCGCAGTATCCAACCAAAATTTGCTCATTTTTTGGGAAAAAAATTGGAAAAATTGTTCTGGTCTGCCCTAATAGGCTTAATTTTTCATCACTTTATCGAAAATGTTGGTCATTTTTTCGAAAATTTTGGTCACTAAAGTCACTAAAAAAAAAAAAAAATAGTTGGTATCATGCCTGAGGATTTTGCGAATCAAAAATTAGCGTGATAGTTTCAAACTCGTTTCACCCCCCCCCCCCCGGCATCTAAACACTCGAAAAAAACTCAAAAACGATTTTTAAAATGGAGGAAGTTGATAGGTGCCCGCGGTGAAAAATTATTGTAAAAGCTTTTTTATCAAAAAATATTTTCTTAAAATGAAGAAACTGTGCTTTAGAAGAATTCAAGAAATTTTCTTAGATTATAGAAAATTCTTTAAGGATCCCCTCCCCCTCAAAAAAAAAAGAAAATAAAAAACTGCTTTACTTAGCTGTTTCAAGAGAATTTTTAGTGTTCCAATTTTCTTCAAGTTTTTTTTTTTGGGGGGGAAAAAAATCTTTGAGTAGCATGAAAAATTGTGTAAAAAAAACTTGTATATTTTAATAAACATCTCAAGAGATTTTTGAAGACTAGCTATTGTGCGATTTTTAAAAAAATTGAATAGATGAAATAACTAAAAAAAAAAAAAAAATGAGCTTCGAAGTTGTTAAAATGCTAAAAATTTTAGAAGCTTCAAAAAAAAAAATGAAAAGAATTGAAAAATTTGAACAATTTTAAACTAAGAAAATTTGAACTTCCTAAAAAATAAGTAGTAACCTTGAAATATGAAAAAATGAGAAATCTTTGACCTTGATTTTTAATTCTCAGTTAAAAATTCAACTTACCATTAAATTAAGAGCTGAGATATACTTAGTGTAAGAAAAATCAAACGGTAAAAGTGCTTTTTCACTTGGAAACAGAATCGGAAATGTAAAGGCAACAATATAGTTGCAAATGGAAACCGAATAAACTCAAACTGGAAATGGAAACGGAATGGAACCCTAAAAATCGAAATGATATCGTTTCTTTAAAAAAAAAATTGGCTTTTTGAAGCATGATTTCTAATTTTTTTCAATAATGTATATTATACTCGTATATTTACGTATAATTATATCACATGAAATATGAATTCTATTACTATCTAAAATTAAATGATAAAGTGTATTCGCATTCGCTACTCGAGGTTGATACTAACTACCAACCTAAGCATCTTCGTCATCGTCGCTTATTATAATTTATAACGTCGTCTTTGAGGAGATCGTCTGGAACCATCTTTTAGGTTTACGAATGATTCAGGATGTTTTTGACTGTGATTTGTATTTTGAATTTTTTAATTCGGGGTTGGAGCATTTGCGATTACAGGTGTCATTCGATTTTGAATGATTTCAACGATTTCTTGCAATTTTCATTAATAATTTATTTAAATAAAAATAAGCTGAAAAAATACGCTTTTAAACGCATAATTTAATTATAGATTTATTCTCGTCGTCGTTTCCATATATGCGGTGGGCCGGGTGGCCCGTCTGCAGTGTAGAATTTTTGGATTCTTTTTTCTTTAAATAAAAATAAACTTACATTTTATTTATTAGAACATTGAATATAGGTTCCGGTTATGGTAGTGGTCAGTTTCAGTTTACCTCGAAATCGAAAAATAACCACAATCCATTAATTTGTCATAGGTACCTACTACCTACGTCAGAAAAAAATAATTTTTTTGGACTGTTCGATTTTTTAAAAAGATAAGCTGATAACCGTAACGAAAGTTATTTTCTTCAAATTTTCTTTGCCAATCCCGAAGTCTTCAAACTTCTTCTCCAACATTCTGATGATGTTTTGATTGGTCTTTTTTTCATCTACATCAAAGGCTTCGGTGAACAGAACACAGCTGAAAATCGTATCAGTTTTCACTTTTTATTTTCAACTGTGTGTAACGTGCATTGGAATTTAATTTGAATGATTTGATTTAATGATGAATTAAAAAAAAAAAATTTATTACCTAATGATTTATTTAGATAATTTTTTTCAAAGTATCGTTTGAAAAATTTCAACTTTTCACTTGGATTTTTTTTTTGTTGAAAACATCGTTTTCCTGATGTTTGCCTCATTCTCAAACAGTTTTTTGAATTACGTGCATGAAAATAAAGAGTTGCATTACCAAACGCAATAACTTCATTTTTATATGATTCCTGAAGTACCAACACTACCTTAGTGAAGCCTAGAGCCGAAAATGATTAATTTTATTAAAAAATGTTAACAAATTTTTAAAAAAATTCACATTATTTTCTTCTTTTTGTGCGATTTTTTTTTCTTGTGTTGATTACGAAAATAATTATTATGTATATAATTATAATAAATTCGGAATCAAATGAGCATGAAAGAATAAAATTTTCAATATTTTCCGAATTTAATAAATTTTTCTTAGAATACTTGATAAAAATTTTGCATCTGACTCACAATGTGAATTGAAATTGAAACTATTGAACGTTAACATACGAATAATTAAAACTACACCAACAATGTACTTACCTACTTCTATTAATTAAAATACTACTTTAAAAACTGGGGAAAGTTTGCTTGCAATTCTGTTGCTGATATAAATGCAGTGAAAGATTAAAATTCTCTTATTACATGGAGGTAAATTTAAATTCCTAAACATATTAAAACAGCAACAGATTTTCGTTTCTAAATTAAAATACGGAAGAAAGGCATCATGTAAACGTGTACGTACACCCACATACCTACTCTTATGTATGTACGGTATATGAAAATACCAGCATCGCTGATCTTACATAAACGTATACAAAACAGGTATGCCTCAGAGGAGGATGATATGAGTAGAACACCGAAGGGGTATAGAGAACGATGACGGAAAATGGATAAATATTTACGTGATTTTAAAAGGTCGTCCGCCCTTTGATGCCCTTTTTGTTTGCGAATACGAATCGTATTTGATGTGTTGATTCTCCATATAGATTTGTAGTGTATGCAGGCATAATATTGTATATTATGAGTTTTGCAAAAGCTCCCCCCGCTTGGTGTTCTGGAACGAGTTGGGTTTTTACGATGGTAGTGTAGGTATGAATGGTGTTTTTTTTTCTGATTACCAGAGAGTGATGTGATTGAGGAAGTGAGTGCTGTGGGGAAAAGGTATAGGTAGAATTTCGCAGAGCGATTCGTCCAAAAATTGAAAATGATTGGTATTTTTCAAATAATTTACTGAAAATAAACTTACCCTACTTGAAGTTGGATTTAATTTTTTTTTCAACTTCACGGTTTTGTTTGTCAAGTCAACTTTTTCACAAAATTTAATATAAAAAGAAAATTTTTTCAATTTTTACAGGCTTTGATTAACTTGGGGAGAGAGTAACCACATCATCTTTGGAATAATTAAAGAATACTTATACTTACTTACTTGAATCAATTTTTAATATTTTTGTGGTAGTACGAACGAAGTCGACAATTCGACTCGACATTAAAAACAATAAAAATTTATACGCTTTAAACTATACAAAAAACGTCTACTTCTCTGATCAATTCCTCAATGTATCATAATTCATAAATACGAAACAAGGAATAAAAACTCGTAATTCTCATTAAAAAATCAATTTTAATTAGCTTATCTGTAGTAAATTCTTTAGAACGCGATTGTTTTATTTTAACGTCTATTGTTCGACATTTGAAAAAAAAATCCAGGTATCGGGTGCTCTATTGTGGAGACAACTAGACAGATATTTTTTCACACGTGAAAAAAAAAATGAAAAGTATAATTCGAAACTTTTCTCTTCGTTTTGCCCCGAAATATTACACTTCTCGAACGCGACTAGAAAGTTTTTCAGCCCATTTTTGTTTCAATTCCTCTTTCACGATGTTTATTTCGATCTTCATCGCACATTTTTTCTATCTTCGGCTTTCAAGTGACGTAGAATCTGTAAAATCTGACGCTTCGGACCGCAATGCGACACCATTCGGTACAGAGCTTTGAATTGGAGCTTTTTCTACGCCTAAAAATAATTCCGAAGAAGTACGTTTGTTTGTCTAATGACAAAAACACGCCGTAGAGGAAAAATTTTCGCCCTCTCGTAACACGTGTCGTATTCATTTTGCTAATTAATCCCACGAGCTAGGCTAGAAAAGATCGTATGTCTGACATATGAAATGAAATGAAACGAAATGAAAGTACCTAAAGTGAAAAATTTTCCAAATTAGAAAAAAAAAGCTACAAATTATCGAAGTTCCTCGCATTGGCTTTATTTCTTTGAAAAAACATTTCAGCTGGAAGCAATCGATACTGTTTAATCTGCCTTTAAAATACGATAAATTAAGACAAAAAGAAGCGAAAAAATTCTATCAATTTGCAAATTTCTTTCGCTCTGCTCTGCGAAGATTAAAAGCGCCTAAAAACGACGCATCCCTCGTATCGGTAGACTTTTTTTCTACTTTTGAATTTTACAAAACAAACAACCAGACTTTGGAAAGATTTTACAGCCTGGTAATACGTCGAATAACGCGTTATAAGGGTGGAAACGACATAAACCAAGGCATCGTCATAAGTCTCGAATCGGGCCATTATTTTCGACTGTGTCAGACCTCTCTCCCACGTAGCGGTTTACTTTCGCGTTTATAAATTATTTAACGGGGTTTATTATACGTATTATAATAACTCGCTGTAGAGATGAGGTAAGAAAAGAGGAAGAAATGTGGAAAAAAAACGCAGCAATGTGTCAGTTCGGTTTTTGCAGGTTACACTCGCCGAAGGGTGATTTTCTTCTGCGTTGAAAATTGACAGTTTTTTCAAAGCATCGTCGTGGCTGGTGCGTTCTACGTAAATCAAAATCTGTCCAAAATCTGCGAGACTCGAACACGAAAAGGGTAGGTAGTTATTTTATTATGCGTCATAAAAGTCTGCCGATTGTTGGGTTTATTCTGTGGCTCGACTAGAGTGTACTCGTATATCACCCAATAATCCCAATTCTGGTGTCGACGTTTATCTATATTTTACCAATACGTTCGGTGCCAATGGTTTATTTTTTTAGCGAAAGGAACGAAAGGATTGGTGCGTAATTAATCGTCTATAAAGTACAAACAGATATCTATTTTCAAAGAACAGGCATAGTTTGTTTGATGTCGTATGTTTCGGATTGAATTGAATGATAATGTTACCTTGGAGGTACGTCTTTTCAGGGTGTTTGTGGTAGCGAGGTTTTTAAGGTTTGGGATGGATTTTGGGTGGTTTAGAAGAAAGAGGTTGGAAATTTTCAGGAATTACCATCACGAGTAGGTATATGAAGGAATAGCTGTAATGGTATTTTTTTAAATTTTTATTTGTGAGATTTTTTTCAAACACATTATAAAGTTGTGTCATAGTCGAAGAGTAAATTTTTTTGTGGTGTATCGTCAACGATTTAAAAACCCTTCAACGGAAATGAATTTCATGTCAACACTTCGCCTAATAACTACAACAAAAACAAATAGATATAAAAAAATTTACCTTGCGAAAGTGACGTCATTCATACATTGCTTCTTTGGGAAAATACTCGTATCTAGTGCAGGACGTCGCAAAAGTAACTTTCGTGCGATTACATTGAAGCAATTTTATGGCTGAATTTCAATCTAGAGTCTATAAGGAAAAATATGAGCTGGTATTCCATTTTTTTAAGGCTCCCCCTTTTTGAAGGGCAAGCCCACTTTCCCCAAAAGTCTCCATCTCTGTTCCTAAGACCCCAATTGAAAAAATTTTCAAACAAAAGTTGTAGATTGAGATCCTTGAATAATTTTGACCATAACAAAATTTTTGATAGGACCCTTCCCTCCCATTATATTTTGCATAATACGTATCGAAATCAGCTATTTATTTTCATACGTATCATACGAAATTAAAGGGGAGGGAGGGAGGGGTCCAATCGAAATTTTTGTGATGATCAAAATTATTCTAAGGATCTCAATCTACAACTGCAGAACCTGCATTATGCCAAATTTAACCGATGTACGAGTCCAATGGCTGTAAAATTTAAAATCACGAAACTTTGGAATTTATATAATTTTTCAGTGGTATAGCAAACAAAAAAAAATGAGTAGTAAGCTCGAACATTACCAAAATTGGTCAATATTAGAATGTCTAACAAAAGTATTACTTCTTATTTGAAGGTACTGATTTCTTAGAGTCTTGCAATTGCTTTTTTATAATATAAGATCATGGTTTTTTTTTCAAATTTTAAATACCGTCATTCAAGCGAAAGTTGAAAAAAATTTTGAACGCCAAAAGTACGAACTCATAATAGCTGAAAAATGATTAGGTACACTAAAGTTCAGAATAAGAATAAAAAAAACACACATCAAGCAGATGGACGAGAAGGGAAAGGAAAAATAAGAATTCGACCAGCAAAACAATTCCAAGCAATGTTGGCTATGTTATTGTTTCATTTATCTTAAATTTACTTGCACAAAAGGGTGTTGATGATCAGTGTTTTTTTTTTTTTTTTTTTTTAATTAATTCTTATTCTGAACATAATTTATAGTGTCAACTGCCATTCCATGTATTTTCACAATTTTTGAAATTTTCCATGTTTTTTTAATTTTGTAAATTTAAAAAAAAATTAAAGTTTCGTTTGGTGATTCTTGATTTTGAATAAATTTTTAAAATTAAATAAATTCATTTTTGATATTTTTCGAATTTTGGAAATTATTAAATTTTATTTCTTGTTTCAAATTTTATTGACTATTCTTTGAAATTTAGAAAATTTTAAAAATTGAGTAGGTACAGGTAGATACTTGAAAGTTGATACAATTGAAATTTGTTGGTATAATTTTCAAATTTTAACAAATTTTTGAAGTTGAAACAATTATTATAATGTTTGGTAAATTTTTATGATATTGAAAAATGTACCTACTTGAATTTAATTAAATTCATGATTTCATGCAACAAGAAACGTTGTCCAGGGTGTCTACAGGTCATGAAAATCATGAAAAAGTTATGAATTTTTCAAAAAAATCACTAGGTCACGAAAAGTCATGAATTTTACTGCTGAAAGTCATGAATTTTTTATTTATTAGGCAAAATTTGCACCTTTTTTCTTTCGTAATTGAATTTCCTTAAAAAAAATTTCACTCTCGCTACGCTCGAGCAGTATTTCGTTTTCTATTTGATAACAGAGTTGGAAACTTTCAGTAGTTCAAATTTACATTTTCAGTGATTTTTTCACTCCCCCTCCCTCCGAAAAGCATCACTTTATATTTTGTATTTGTTCGTATCATTTTTTTCTTTGAATAGCAGAAGTACTATTCATATGCATTCATTAATTTTTTTTTTGAAATTGTAGATTTTTTGGTTGCAAAAAAAGGGGTCTGGGGGGCATAGGTATAACTTAAGTGGTTCAAGGGGCATTCGACCACTCCCTCAATATTTTTTAAAATAACTATTCATCACAAAATTGAAAATTTAGGAAAAAATAAAGGAAGTTTTGCCCATATTCATTCCAAATTACACTTATGCTGGAAGGGAGCCCCCTGAAAATGTTAAAATATTGTTCATGTAAAAGGTCATGAAAAAGTCATGAATTTTCAAAAAAAAAATTAATGTAGACACCATGTTGTCGTTTTTTGAATAAAAAATTGATCGACAATAAATCTTTATACCTTTCCTGCCTCTTGGCGTTTTTTTTTGACTCAACGTTTTTCAATACTCGAAAAACAACATTACTTTCGAGGAAAGTGAATAAATTGAAATAATTCGTAGGAATGAAAAATATAATGTGGAAATAATTACTTACCTACTTCTTTTAAAAATCACAATTTTTTTTTTGCGATTGAGACTATGATTATATTACCTATTTGTCAATATTCTTTTTATGTTAGAGGCTAGTGACCTCCAAATTGAACCTTTTTTCCGGTCATGAGTAAAACGACCTCGAGCTAGTTAAGCACTCGAATCATCTCTCAATGTTTCCCTAATAGGTATTTTCGAAAGAAAACCAGGTTAAGTTTGGATTCGTTGTACGTGCCCGACCACATTCGTGGTTGTATTGCTTCCTTCTGTTAGAAGTATTTTGTATGAAGGTTTTTTTTTTCATTCGATCGACTTCTCGAGATTCGATTTTAAAATAATTTATAAAACCACGTATCAATTTGGGTACTTGTTTCACCGTTTTTTACTCATACTCACGAACAAACTCGCGAAATTAGATTTAGTATGGCGAAGTTTCAACTCGAACCAACTTTTGGTTACTTATTTCAAATATCGATGTGTTTTTTTTATTTTCTTTGGAGAAGGTGATTTAAGAACTTGAGTACTTACATATTTTATGTTTTTTTCCGCGTTTATGATGGCAAATGTGAGTTTTGATTCCAGATGTCTCAATTATTAAAAATGAGTGGCAGTAGAAATCATACTTACATCGGTAAAAAAATAAGACCGTGGGAAGTGGACAAAATAGTGGATAAGAAACTAGTCGGTGGCAGAGTTCGATATCTGGTAAAATGGAGACGGTTTAGCGAATTAACACGTGGGAAATCAGCGAAAGCTTCACGGATCGACGATCGTTCGATAATTGAAAAATTCGAACGCGAGTGGCTAATTTCTCAGCGATCTGTTCGTAATTCTTTGATCCGTCGATCGACAGGCCAAACTGCCAGAACTACGCTACCAGAAGCTAAATTGACCGTTGTAAAAGAAGTATCTGATGCGAATGTAGTTGAAAACTCGGAAGTGTATAAAAAGCCTTGTTTAACCGACTGCGATCATATTTTCTGTGACCAATGTATCGAAACGTGGACGAAAAATCAAAACTCAACGTGTCCTATTTGTCGAGCTGTTCTACGTAGATTTCAAAGGAAACTCACCAAGATTGACAATTTCATAGTCAAAAGTGAAGGAATTATCTGAAGCATTTAAATGATGCGAATGAAGACGTCGTGTAGAATGAAACTAAATATGAAAATAATGCCATTGTCAGGTTATTGTATATGAATTTATTGCGTGTGATTTTAGCAAAATTATTCATTTTTATGTAAATTCGGATTCAGCAGCCAAAGATAGGTACATATAAAAGGACTTTTTTCATGTTAATTCATATCGTAAATTATTATTGATCTCAATCTTCAGAATTCTTGAACTCAAATTTGAGCCTGGAGGCTTCATAATGGATGAATTTGCAAAAAATAATGAAAAATTCGGATTCAGCAGGGCATTCCATATCAATTCGACCAAAAAAAAAATGCAATTTTCGACCTCATGTTTTTTCATTGATTGCGGGAGAAATTGCTGTATCAAGAGTCTTTTTTGTGAAACTTCCCTCCAGTCAAACCAATGCAGCGTTCTTATTTAGTTTGCCCTCCCTCTCCAAAGGACTCAATTTTTGCACCAGTTCTCTTGAGCAAATAGGTATTAACTCCAACGTTTTCTCGCTCCAAAGGGAGCAGGTTTGGGACCACACACACTTCATCAACATGATAAATGTTTTTTGGAACCTAAAAAAATAATTATTATAAAAATAACACTGTTTAAAAATTAGGTGAGTATACCTCCTTGAGGTGGGCGAGGGGACTTTGTTTATTTCTGCAATATCTCGTAGTACTTAACTTCGGTGTCATATAACTCCACCCCTATGATACTTGGCTCAAAACTGATTTCACTTTTTACACTCGAATGCATCAGACGCAGAGGCTTCATAGTGTATCATTTGAAACTCATACACTCGGGTACTTTACCTACGAAGGTACTTTTCAAACAAAGTGTAAATATCACAAAATCTATTCGTAGCCTTACATATCTGTAACTTTGTAGCTTCTTCGACATCTCTTTTCGGATGCTGCTCTATTATAATACCAGCCATTCTTTACATCTATGTATTCGTCACTTTACAACACTATTTTCCAAACAAACAACGAATACTCTTACAAGTTGACGAAATTTCTTTTCTTTATATTTGAAAATGGAGGTAGCCGAGTGTGGGAGATGAGATACTTTTACATATGTACGTTTTGGCGAATTAGTAGAAAGTGATAACGTTTCTGCGATGTGTTTGCCTTCGTGTTTCAGGTATAGAAGGAACGTGTAGTGTTTGAAATTGGTACGCTTCTTGCGTTAAGTGATTTGAAGTTTTGTTCGTAAGATTTGTTCGGAGTTTTGAAGTTGGAAGTTCTCTCAAAATTAGAGAAGTTGGTCTTTTTTAGGTATTTGAAAGAAAACCTTCTTACATGATGGAATTTCTTTCAACGTGTCTGTATCAGATGAACTTGTTCAATGTCCGTATTGGAGTAGCATAAAATGGGTTCAAAGGCGACCGACGTGATCGTGGGAATTGTACCAGGATTATTCAAATCAACTTTTGATAAATGATGAAAATTACAAATTTTTTGAATAATATATTTCAACAATTGCAATATTGATGGTTTTTGATATTTCGGAAATTTTGCAAACTGAAAAGTCCATACTTTTGTTTGATGAATGTGGAAATATTCGAATTTTGAATATTTTTTGTAACGTGATGCATATACTTACAAATTCAACATGTAGATAAGACCAGCCTGGTGTAGAATTTGCCTTTTTGTTTTTCTCACCATGCGATGATGAAATCGAAATTCGGATAATCTGCGGCATTAAACGAGGAAAATAGAAACGCGAGTAAACCCGGAAACTTTCTTTTCGAAAAAATGGTAATAAAATCGCGACATAACGACACTTTGCAACTTCATCTAATAAAACTTTGGTACCTGTACTTTGATAAATTGCACATATTAAAGTGAGCATGCAGAATACACCTACTAATACATAGAAAAAAATGAAGAAACATAAACGAGAAAATAAAGTAGACAACTTGCTTCCTCTGATACGAATTAGGTCAGGCGACTTACCTTGAAAAAATTTCGGTAATAAAAATGTTTGTAAATTTCTAAACTCGGAAAGATAAACAGTGAAAGCTCATATATAGAAGAACGTATTACAAAATCATTTTCTCGAGTGGCCTGCATCAGCCTGTCACGAGCCGTATCTCTTCCCAAAGCCTAATGAGCCTATATAAGCAAAAACGCAGCTCCTTTTTTAGACACCACTCGCGAGATTCGCGACGGCTAGAAAACAGAAGAAAAAATAATTTTTCAAATTTTAAAACTAAAAATTTAATAAATAATGATTTTTTTTTAAATTTTAAATTTTGATGGAAAAAAGTAATTTAAAAAAAAATTAGAATCATCTTATTTATCAATTTTTTCAAAATGAGAATTTTTCAAAATTTTCTTTTAAAAAAATAATACTGTCTTATACTTACCTAAATAATATAATTTCAGAGTAACCGTTTTCAATGAATTCCGTTATTTTAAATTTTCGTTAATTTTTTTGAAACAAAATTTTAAAAAATACATTTTTTAAAAATTTTTAATGTTCAAGTATTATGAAAATTTTTTAAATCCTGTTTGTTCGATTTAAGAACGTTTAATGATTTTAAATTTTTTTCTTTTTGCAAATTTTACTCAAATAAAATCTTTCAAATTTTTATTTTTTGAATTTTGTTTTCAAAAAATTTATTTCGTTTTAAAAACTGAATACTTTAATTGAAAAATACCATTAAAAAAAAGAAATTGTTCAGAATTATCATATACTTTCCTTCAAGTTCTCATTCTCAATCACACCTCAAAAAAGCATTAATAAATTTTTTTTCAAACTTGGAAAAATAAGAAGACATAATTTTCTTTAGAATTCAATGCTTGATTTACCTATAAAAAAATAAAATTTCCAGGTATTTTATAAATGTACTTACTCGTATTTTGGAAAAATTGATTTAAAACAAAATTTGGAACAATTCGATTTTTAAGTTTAAAATAGATTTTTGACTTTATATTGAAGAAACGTAAATTATTCTAAACAATTCATTTTTAAAATGGAATTTTTTAACCAAAATTAAAAAAAAAGATGAAATAAAATTTAAAAAAAAACTGATAAAATTTGAAAAAACATAGGTATCTATCTATTGAAGTTTTTTGATTTTATTTGATAAAAATTTTAAATAAATGCCTGTTTTCAATTGAACTTGAAGTGTAAAAAAAATCCATCTTAAAATATAAAATGCAAAGGTCCAGATCTTGAATCGGAAATTTGGGAAGATGATAATAGGGAATTCTCCCCTGTGGTGTAGCCCCGTCGCCCCGTGCACTGCACTGGTATGTACTTAAGGGTGACGTCACCCCGTATTTTGAAAATGTTTTGAATATCAGGAGTCAATGGTGACATTTATACTGGAGAAAATAATTCCCTATTTTTCATTTCCTCGTGGTGTAGCCTGTAGCTTCCGTCGCCCCGTTTATAGCACTTGTATGTACTGTACCATAATGTACTTGCCTTGCACTATGAAAAAAACTTGAGTATAATAATAATAATCACGATTTTCAACAAATAATTTTTAATATATAATAAAATTATTAAAGTAAGAAAGGAAATTTGGAAAATTATTATTTAAAAAAATTTGATGAAAAACGATTCTGAATAAAATTTTCAAAAAATGAAAACTTTCTATCAAAATTGAAAAAAAATCAACTTACAAAATTTGAAAATAGCCATTATAATTTTTTGAAAACAAAAATAAATATTATGTAATGAATGACTGTTTTGATACTTGATAGATTAGATAATTTTGATTTTTTTACAATAAAAGTTTGAAATGAGACATGAGTCGACAAAAAAAAAAAAAAAAAAAAAAAAAAAAATGCTGAAGACTAAAATATTTATTATTAAACTTTGGAATAGAAAATTTATTTGAATAACATTTTTTAGAATAAATACTTATTCAGAATTTTATTATTGAAGATTGTTTTTAAAAAGTTCAACATTTTCAAATTTTATCATTTAAATTTTTTTTCAATTTTGGTGGAAAAAAGTAATTTAAAAAAAAAATTAGAATCATCTTTTATCAATTTTTTCAAAATGAGAATTTTTTAAAATTTTCTTTCAAAAAAATTATAATTTTAGAGTTACAGTTCCCAATGAATTATTTTATTTTAAAATTTCGTTAATGTTTGATTTGAGAACGTTTAATTATTTGAATTTTTTTTCTTAATGCAAATTTTGCTGGTCTTCTTATTTGAGAAAAATTTGAAATAAATGCCCTGAAGTGTTAAAAGATCCATATTGAAATGTAAAGAACCAGATCTTGAATCGGAACGGTAATAGGGAGTTCTTCCCCGTGGTGTAGCCCCGTCGCCCTGTGTACTGCACTTACTTTTTATATAATTATTGAAAAAAATGATAAATTAAAAAAAAAAAATCAATTATTTGAAAATAGGTATTAGAATTTTTTGAAAACCAATTGAAACATAAAAACTAAAGATCCATAGATATTTTGAATCTGAAGGATGATAACAGTGAGTTCTTCGCCATAGTTTTGCCCCGTTGCCCCGTGTACAAACCTGTTATATAACTATAACTATTACGATTTTCAAAAAATGAGGAAAAATCCAGCTTGAATTTTGAAATACGTAAAATCATGCAGATCCTGAATCAGGATGATTATGACGTACCTATAACTTAGTTGTTATTCCCCGTGGTGTAGCCCCATCGGTCCCGGGTGCTGCACTTACCACTTTACACTATGAAAAACGTGAATTAATGAAATAATAAATCAATAATACTTGATTATTTTGATGATAATAAAAACAACGAAAAAACCATGAGAAAAGTAGAAAACTAACTGAACTGAAGACTAAACAAATCGCTTTTAACGAATACCGATTTCATTTACAATGCGGTATTAAAAGCTTAAAAATGAATAAAAACACGAAAAAAACATGCGAAAAACATCAAAAAATTCAAAAACACGCAAAACTTGGCCGGGCTCCGTTTTCGAGCCGCTTGCGTTTTAGCTGCGCAGTAGTTTTAGTTTGCCTACCAAGTTACCTACTAATCGGTAATGCTGCTCGAGTAGTCGACCACGGACCATTAACAATCTCGAGTTTTAAAGAAAACTCTCTCGCCTATGGGGAAATTTCCTTTGATGTTTCGCCGACGCGTTTTTATATAATAAGATGGTGCGTTTCATTTTCACCGCATTTCTCCTTTTTCCTACGTAATGGTGTACAAGGATGGGGTGTACATATATAATATAAACACGTCACGAGTACGTATAATAATCCTCATAGACGAAGAAAATTTTCAAAAAGAGCCACTCAAAACGAGTCGAGGGTTTGTAAGGCTCTAGTACAATAAACCGTGTATTATTTCGAGGCACCTTTCGCTTGTTCTCTGTACTTCTCATATTGCCTATTGTTCAGTATATAAGTGGACTGTATAGTAGGTATAACCTTCTTCGAAGGTGAACCGAAAACGAATGACTCAAATTTGGTCAAGACTCCACGAAGTGGACAAAATAGGCAGAGGGGAAAATTCCCCACTCCCGAGATAAGATAAGAACCCCAGCTGGGGGTAGAAATATTTACATTTGCAAAAATGAACTGAGCACCTATTCTGCTGCCTACTTGACTTACCAATACGTACGATTTTATACTTGAGAGATTGAAATGGTTGTGCCTCCACGATGTAGGATGTACGCATCGTGCGAAATTCCCCCTTCGTTTAAGACTCTTTCGATGGGTTGTGAACTTCTTAAAAGGCGAGGGTGAGTTTGAAAGGGGCGAAGGGAAGATGATTTTTACCTAGTTTGCAGTATGAACTTGGTAAAAATGCGGTTGAGAGAACGAGAAGGGCAAAGTGGGCTTTTGAGTGATGCGAGGAGAGGAGTGAGCTAATGAGGTGACAAGTTGTGTGATATAGTAAATCACAAAAATAAGTGTTTTTGAGTAATTTGAACATGAAACATAACTTTCTCCAGTGAAAAATTACTAAGGAAAAATACGAATTCGAACACTGCCGAAAGTTACAAAGGTAAAAGTAATAAATAATTCTACTTACAGCTTATTCAGTTAAAATCTCGTCATTTTTATTTATCACCTCACTTCTACCTTTCATCATCCTCTCGCAACGCGCAATATTATCTTTCATTCTACTTAAGGTGGTTCTTCGCGTCTTGCGTTTTTTAAAATGTAGTATTCCAGTGCCGGAAGGGGCAATTTGTTGAATTATCTAATTTTGCTTGTTTTTTACAATTTAATGCGTTTGGGAATAAAAAAAATGAAGTAATACGAAATAAAGGTGTCTAATTCATCGAATTAAAAAGTTAAAAGATCTGAAATGCATTTAAATTAAGAGAATTCGTCATTTTAGTTGAAGGTGGAAAGTTGAAAACTCGTCATCGTTTTATGAATTTTTCTCAGGCTATATTTGATGGAATTCGATGAATTTTGGATATGTTGTACATGAATGCACCCTTGAGACCCCTACATAGCCCTTTTTTCAATTTTCATTTTTTATGCCCAAAATGTCATTATTATAGATTTTGATATGAATATTTTAGGTTTTTGGCTTATCTGTAACTGGTTAGGTCTCCCATATTCAGACTCGGGCAGTGTTGTGGTAGCAAAACAATCAATAATATTGATTTGTTTCTTTGAGAGAATCTGTCATGAAGTACCTTCATCTTCTGAAACTTCTTTAATTCTTTGTTGTACGCTTTCACTGCTCTTGTATGCACATCATGAGCATTACCAGACCCGACTGTATCACTGGCGCTTGCTGCGGCGGCAGCTGTAGCATGAGGGGATTCTCGAATAATTGAAATAAATTATATTTTGTTGGATTTTTGAAAAAATCAGTTTAATTTATACAATTTAACCCCTTCTTTGGCATTAAGAAGTATGCGTGGATTAATAATATGTCCCTTGAAAAGTGAATCTATTTCATTTATTCCAATTTTCAAAGTTGACAAAATTTTCAACGCATCTTAGGAATAATTTTCAAAAATCAATTTGTGAAAATGAACAAAATTTTAATACCTAGAATTAAAAAAAATGTTGACAATGGACCAACCTAAAATTTTATTTGGATTTTTTTTCTTGAAATCATTGTGTAGGTAACTATGTTCAAAGCATTCGTTTTATTAAATGTTGCCTATAACAATGACTTTTATTTATTTACTAATAAATGAGAATTTTATTTCAAAAATTTGAGAAATATTTCGTACATGGCATAATCTTAATTTTTTAAATTCAGAAATTTTTCTCTTTAAAGAATTTAAATTTGAGATTAAAAAATGTAAAGCAAACTCCATAGAATTGAGATAAGCGTCATTTTTTATTCCTAGAAAATTCAGAAATTTTTTCCTCCGACAAAATTGATTATTTGCATTGAATTATCTTCTTTTTGGCCAACGCGATAGAATTTTCACTGAAAAAAGAAAAGAATATACCTAATAATAACAATACTTGATTATATTATAAATTGGAATTTTTAACCCGCTCAGATAGCGCTACTGTGCGGTCTGAAAGTATGTACATGGGGATAATTTATTAATTTACATAAGCCACAATGTTGAATGTTTCTCGAAATAACTAGTAAAATATGATATCTACAAAAAAAGTACAAGAAGCATATTTTGTAGAGAATAAACAGAGCTTTCCATTTCATTAAAAACATTTCGATTTAGTGTAGTATAAAAGGAGATATTGAGGTATCATAACCCAGTTCTGTTTCTTCAGTATCTCCGTTTAGGTATATACTACACTGAATTGAAATGTTTTTAATGAAATGGAAAGCTCTTTTTATTCTCTACAAAAAATGCCTCTTGTACTTTTTTTGTAGAGATGATATTTTACGAGTCATTTCGAGAATCATTTAACATTGTGGCTTATGTGAAATATCCCCATGTTCATACTTTCAGCGTTTCTTCATTTCTCCACCAGATGTCAGCCACTTCGTTTAAAAATTTCAATAATATTAATGAAAAGAGGAGTGAAAAGGAAAGGAAAAACTTACACATGATGGAAATGATGGAATTATGTATACTTGGGTTCTGAATATCATAACATTTTCCCCTCTAGCCCCTTCAATTTCAGAGATAGGCAAAAATAATATGTAGTGAAAAAAATTTGTTTGTTTTTTCATGTTCTATGCGATGATGTGCAAAGAATTTTTTTTTCAATTTTTGATATGATTTGGTGACCTTTGATGGTAAATATCAGATTTTTTATTAAGACGTTCTTCATTTTTTTTTTTCAATTTTCATCAAAACATAAAAGTTGAAAGTTTCTAAAAAATTTCTTGTGTGCTCTTCCCCACTAAATTCTAATTTTTACTAGAAATGAAAACTTTTCGAATTTTATAAAAAAATTCATGTTTGGAACTTGATGAAAATTCTGTTATGATTAATCGGGGACCTAATTTGTTACTGAATTGGTCATTTCTTTTGTATCCATCACATTTGTGCCATCATTACGACATGACTTCTTACAAAAATGTGAGTATTATTGCATCAATAAAAACCATCAAGTATAATTATTATATTACGTTTTCAAAGAGAGGTTTGGTGTTTCCAAAATGATTTCAAGAGGTAGATAGATAGATGGGCAATCAATGGGTCATTGTGATATTCATACTTGCCTACTATAAGTAAGGTGAAACAAATTTCCCTCACGTGTCTGAATCTTCTTGGGACTTTTAAGAGTTGAAATTACGTCCTGATATTAACGTCATTTTAATTTTTTATCGGTATGTGCTCAAATTTATTCCAATTTGATTGGGTGCATAAGGAGCTCCTAAAACTCTCCAATTTCTTCGCGTCCTGAGTTGCATAATTTATTCTGTGGTATTATTCGAGGCTCTTGACAAATGCCATTAATTATACATTATACGTGTCAAGAATAATCCAGATCTACCCTATAGTCAGATCGAAAAGCAACTAGACTTATCTAAGGAATTCTAAATCTTTATTTTCTAGTTTATAATGATTGGAAAACTTGAAACCTGAATTTTCTAGACTCCCAATTTTTGAATTTTTTCTATATTTATCGAGTTCTCATTCCTTTTACTTTTTTTTTTAGTATAAATATGAAAAGTAATTCACTGAAAATTCTCAAACAGAATTTACAGATAATGTCGAAGTGGAAAACCACGGTGGATTAGAAGTTCTTGGTTAACTGTGACAGGAGGAGGGATGAGGACTAAAAATTTCGTTCACAGTGCGGAAATCTCGTCGATAATTTTCTCAAAGAGTTAATATTTCTTATAGCCGGCAAACGTGACAAGGCAAAAATTTCGCTCGTGTAAATGAAGGTACATTATATCCACGGTATAGATGAGGGTAATGGGAAAAATATACGATACGCGAGACGAGTCTACAAGGAGAAAGTGAGGAGCTCTTGATAGCTCGGCAGGTTTATCCGGTGTAATTTTCTCAAAGTCTGAAGAAGCGGTAGGCGACGTGGCGGAGTGTCTTATGGTAGAAAAACGTTTAACACTGGGAAAAATCTTTGAAATGCGCGAACGTAGGTATCTCACCCCTACCACCTTCGCCATCACCAGCCGTCATTACGTCAAACATGGAAAGTTGTTAGAGTAACTTATGTCGTAAAATTTAACGGCATTGCATCGTTAGAAAAGGGCTCGACTTTTTGGTAATATTACCATGACTGGAAAATAAACCGAAATCCTGAATTACCTAAAATGCCGAAGAATATTATTCGAAAAGATCGTTCGTTTCGCGTTTATATATACTCAGACTATGGATACGATATATGTGAAGTGTACCTATGCTGCGAATTCGTATACGAGAGCGAGTAGTTTGCTGCGGTACCTATAGAGATGTGAGACGCGTGTTGCTTGCTGCTGTATGAAATTACGACTCTCTACGTCTTTATTTTTTTTCTCCTCAACTTTTTTATAGTTGGAATTCTAAAAGAAAAAAGTAGAAAACGCGTAGTTTCTCTAAACGTCGCCATATTAATGCTGGAGCTGTTAAAAGCCGATTATTACGTACACGATAAGTGCTCGTAATGAGGGTTTAATTCGCCACATTAAACGTAGCTTAGCTCGAGGATACGGTTTCGCTATTTATAAAGAAACATTCGAAAGATGGGTATTTTTCTCAGCCCTTTTTTATATGTATACAACGATTACGTCGATTTTGACTTTTTATTCGGGCGGTCATCATTCGTACGTAGAACGAAGGGTTTTTTCCAGATGCGAGTTTTTTCGTCCGACTTGCAGCAACAGGTCACACGGTTTTATGACTCGCAGTTACCATTCGGTTGGAAATTTTTTTTTTATTGTCGAACGATAATTTCGTAAATTTTTAGTACCGCGGTGGGTACGAGGAATTTGCGAGGTGGAAAACGAGGCGAGACGGTGCGAGTAATGGTCCCTGTGAGGACTTTGAGAAGGTTGATGAGGTGGAAGAACGAGATGTTTATGGGCTTAGTAATGGCGAATGGATTTCAGAAACGTGTGCGACGAGGTGTCGATATTGTTCGAGTATTTTTATTATTTTTTTTTGTTGAAATTAATCCAATTTGGGGAATTGGGAATTAATGTAGTATTTTTTGCCAATTTTGAGCAAGGTTCGAATTATAAGCGAGTCTGAGTTTGTAAATGAATCGAATCTTGAGGTATCTCTTCGAAACTAGAAGAAGATATCTAATCGTTGAATATACAGGGTGTCCGGAGAGTGATCTGCCAAACTATAAATTTGAATATAACCGAGTACGACTAACAAAAAACTTAATGTACATATATTGCCTAACTTTGAAAATAAAAGAGCTACTAAACTGTTTGTTTAGCAACACTGCGTCCAAAACAAATTTCGAGTTTTCGACGCCGCCAGTAGATAGCACTTCGAAAAAGCACAAAAAGTTGTAATCAAATTGGGATGCCTATCTTTGAAATTGAAGGAGTTATAGCAACATGGAATTTCTATCAAAAATATTGCTTACCTTATACCTCAGTTTTAACTATGTGCACTGGTAATAGACGAAAACATCAAAATTCCATTAAAACAATACATGAAATAGGTGCCACAGGGTGGACCGAAAATCAAAAATTTTCTATTTTCAAAATTTTATACCGCGGAAAAGTTGCGTCTAGGTGACACATGAAAAAAAAATCAAATCGAATAATATCATCCAAACGCGCAAGAGCCCTCACATTTTTGAAAATTTCCAAAAAATCAAAATTTGAAAAAAAATCCTAAATGTTACGGAATGGGTTTTATGCCTTTGGTGGGCAAGTATAATCATCGTTATCAATATTTTTTTGAAAAAAAATCCAGAATTCATCATATCATCGCATTTATGAGGCATTAAAAAAAAATGTCATATTTTACGGGTTTTTTTAAAATTGAAAAAAATAGATTAAAAATAATTGGAAAAAAAAATTTTGGAATTAAAATGGGTTTAACATTGATACACAGTTTTGCCCAAAAAGACAATTTACAACGACTTTTCATCTTTTTCGTACCCTTGAGGATTTTTCAAAAACTACGAAAAATTGAAAAAAAGCATGAGGAAAATGATGGTTCCTAAAAATGAATGTAAAAATGAAAAATCGTCGTAAATTTGTGTTTTTGGGCGAAACTGTGTATGTTAAACCCATTTTAATTACAAATTTTTTTTCCAATTTTTAATCTATTTTTTTTCAATTTAAAAAAAAAAACGTAAAATATGGCATTTTATTAATGTCTCATAAATGCGATGATCTGATGAATTCTGGATTTTTTTCCCAGAAAATATCAATAAGTACGATTATACTTGCCAACCAACGGCATAAGCCCATTCTGTAACATTTTGGATTTTTTTTTAAATGTTTATTTTTGCAAATTTTCAAAACTTTGAGGGCTCTTGCGCGATCGGAAGATATTATTCGATTTGAAAATTTTTGTTTTTGTTTTTCATATGTCACCTGGACGCAACTTTCCCGCGGTGTTGAAGTTTGAAAATCGAAGATTTTTGATTTCCGTTCCACCCTAAGGTGCAACTTTTCGAGAGAAATACAAAAAGTCATGTGAAGAGTTTACTTATCTTTGAAAATTAAAGCGCTATGGAGCCTTTAACTTAAAAAGTACCAATTTTCAAAGCTTTATAGCTCCTAAATTTTCGAAGATAGACAAATTTTTCATATGCATTGTCTTTACAAAATTTTGAAATTTTTGTGGACCACTGCCGTTCAAATTTGGATAGGCATCTTGTGTACATGAAGTGTTTTGTTAGTGGTACTTGGTTGTATTCGACTTGCAAGTTTGGCAGACCACTCGCCGGACACCTTCCATACGAGGTTTAAAGGATTGATGGATGTGACAGTACATATATTTATGCAAAAATAGTATTTATGATAGCCTATTTACAAAAAAAATATAATGAAAAGTTACTTACTGAAAACGTGTAAAGAATTGATGAAATACATGATTTTTAAAATGCAATAAATCCTTAAGCCGATTTACAAGTAAGTATATTCCTAAGTTTTTAACGAAAAAATTTTGCGTTTTCTAATGTTATTAACATATAGCACAATTTCTTTCTCGCCTAATTTCTGCTATGTCTCCATAGCAGGAAAAAATTTTCAATAAATCGAATTCACGTATGAAATTTTCTATACCCGAGCAGTAAATCTGAAAAAAAAAATTGAAACGAATGTTTTCGTGGATTACAATGTTAAAAATATTTTTCATTTTCAGGTTTCCTCAGAAACCTTCAGAATTTTTACATATTATTTTTAAAATAAAATTAATAACTTTTATAATTATGCAATTTGCGTACTCCAGGACTTTACGTTGGACTCTTTTTTTCTCGAAAAATTAAATTTAAAATAGACTCGCTGTATCGTAGAAATTGGGCATGTTGCAATTTTACCCCCCCCCCCCCCCCCAAAAAAAAAGAAAGGTTGAAATATGAATTTTTAACAGGGGTTTAGAAAATAATATCAATTTATAAATTGATGCTTTTTTATTTTTTCTACCAATAAAATATCCGTTTCCTGATTTTTTTTCGTCATTTTTTTAAAAACTTTTTTCACTAAAAAAAATTGATTTCAATCCTTTCGCCGTTCGATATTTGCGAATTTTTGAAAATTACAAAACAAAAAATTTAAATTTACTTACTTGACAAAATAAATTATTTTTTTCAGTACTCTTGAACGCGTTGAAGACAAACTGATTTTATTTTTTATCTCTGAAAATGTTTCTTAATCAGTCATTAATTTTACGGGAAATGGTCAGTTGAGTCCCAAAATCCAAAAGATGTACGAGTTGAGTCCCAACATTTTTAGTGCAACGTGAGTACACAAGTCAATTGCGTCCCGAGCGCGAGCGTGCCGAAATTGGACATGTACGAGTTGAGTCCCGAATAAAATTGATGTATGTACGAGTTGAGTCCCGAATAAAATACAAGTACTGACAGTCTCTTAGCATTACTCAGAGGATAGCACTGGGAGATGGACTGTGTCATCTCCCAAAAATTTTGTACCTGCTCAAGAGTTTTCTCGTTGTCATTATTACTTCAAAGCTTCTGAAAAAAATCCAAAAATTCGATGGAAATTTTATAAAAACAAGTTTACCAAAAATTTTGCAAAATTTTTCTGGAAAAATCCTAAAATTCCGTTGAAAATATTTTTAAAGAACTTTCTCGTCAATTTTTTTTTCAAACAAAATTACCTATTCAAAATTTTTTATTCATTCCATATCAACAAAAATTACTGGTGTAAAACTTCATACCTAATTCATCTTTCACCTATCAATGTTAGAAACTGCATCATCCATCAATAAACTCATTGCAACCACGGGACGCAACTCCTACATGTGCATTTCTTATGTGGGACCCAACTCGTACATATCGTGAACTCTCGAAGAAAATTCCCTTCAACGCAAGGCACTCAATTCACCTGTGTCCGGTTTAGAAATTTTCTTCCGGGACTCAATTGACCTACAGCCAATTTTACGAGGACACTTCTTATTTCGGAGACGTCGCTCCCGATTTTCAAGTTATTGACGGGTAATTCTTCTTTCAAACATTCTGTATCCAAGTGTATTCGATTTCCAACCCAATGGGTGTAATCAGAAGAATGGTGTAGAAATTAGCAACTGTTGGATTTTTTTTTCTCGTTTTCAAACCGATGAAAGAATCCAAGATTTCAAAAATTTTTGAAAAAATGTATTAGGTCGAAAACATTTGAAGAAAATGGAATTTGAAGTCGACTTATTGTATAAAATATAAAATTTTTTAAAATTCCATATTTTTTCGAACCCCTGTCAAAAATTGATTTTTCGAGTTGAATTTTTTTTGGCTGTGAGACAATGTTTGGGGAAAAGGTGAAAAGGTGTGTTCGATCTACTGTTGAGGCTTGAGGAGAATTTTATTTTATTTTTAATATGGAAGTTATTCGGTTCAGATTTTATTTGCGGACTGAAAAAAAAAAACTTACTCAACGTCTTCGTACCAGTTCATTAATTCCATATTCTTGTTGTATCATTGTTATCTTCGTGATTGAATTACCACTCCACTTCGAGGTAGAAATTACCATCCTCCAGTGCACGACGCATCATCATCACCACGTTAATAATTTGGCTGATTTATTTAATCCATTGATTCGAGAGCCTCCGAAAATTACCTCTCTTTTAACTATTTCGCTCGATCCCAAACGAATCTTCCTCCTGCATTTCCGCGTTTCGCGCTCACCTCGAACCACCTCACCACCTCACCACCCACAATTCAAAGGCCTAATTTCACAGCGGCATTCTAGCGAATCTCTCGAATCGTATAATTAATTGGCTTCTTTTTACTTTCAAAGCGACTTGGCGATGTAAAAAGAGAGAGACTGAGGAGAAAAAAGCCAACGCCGCGACGCAGCTGAGCGCCTCAAATGAACCTAAATTACGCACCAGTACGACCGCAACTGGCGCTAAATAATTTATGATAATTGTCAAGCTTTCTGCTGAAAACTTGGCCAGTATGCTGCATCCTTTCTGGCGGCATTCTCGTGACTATAGGAAAAAAAAATAATAATAATTCTCGTGAAAAGTTGGCTTTTGCGAGATGAACGGGGGTGGATTTATCCTCGGGTGTGTGTACCATTGTTTTAAGAGTAGGAAAGTTATTGATGTATCGGAATCGAATAAAGAGTTGTAAAAAAATATACAAGATTACTTCCTACTCTTTTATTTATTTCTGTGGATTGGGAACATGCGAAGCCGTAGTTCCCAATTCTCATGTGGTGGAATTTGTAAAAGAAGTTAGAGGATATAGCAAAATTGAAAATAAATGGTGTTCTATGTAGAAAAGATGTTAAAGCGTACAATCATAACACGGGGAGAGGGTTATGGATCTCACCGGCGCGGCATGTCGGTCAATGCTATTAATAAGTTCAAGGAAATCAAAACTTCAGAAATTGGACCTACAGGGTGTATAGTTAATCTTAGGAGAGCAATGATGCAACATACAAAGTTGAAGTGATAGTTTATTGAAATTTTTCCATTTATTTATGTAACAGTTTCAATTCCAATTAGGTATACATAAGTATAAATAAGTTTACTACACTGCGAGCATATCAGCATAACCGCCTCGATGTTGGTATACTTATTGCTATCCGTCTTCATATATTTTATCCTTTACGTAGCCCCAGATGAAAAAATCCATGACTGCAAGGTCTGCTGAATTTGCTGGCCAGTGTATAGGGAAGTTGTTTCCTATGACCCGATTACCGTACAGTTGCTGCTGCAGCACTAACCGTGCGTTCGGGTACAATTTTTTTTTTCCTTTTTGAAATAATTGTTTGGGAGAACCCCTATTAGAAGCGTACAATTTAAAAATAATAACTTAAAAAATATATATTTATAAGAGTGCAATTTTTAAGGTTAGCCCTAAACGTCGCAATGTATGAGCTATACTTTCAACTTTAAAAAACTCATTATTCTAAATAAAATCTCGATTACATGCTTCGGAGCGCGGTTACTTTTTAGTAACTTGGTTACTTTTTTTATGACAAGGTTACTTTAGTTACTTTTTCACTCGTTTTGGTTACTATTTCGTCAAAAATCTGAATGAAAAATACAAAACTGCCCTTATAATTCAAAATTTCTTCAAACACGTTTTAAAATTGATAGTTTTTTTGTTCAACGTATGCCCGCCAGAGGTCACTGTATAATTACGTTCATCTTGCTTCGCTTTCCAAAACTACAAATTTTTAGGTGAATTTCAAAAAAAATTGAAAGATTTATTTAAAAATTAATTAAATTAAAAAAGTAATAAACAAAAATAATCATTACCTACATCTTCTTTTAAGGGGGGGGGGGGGGGGGGCTATACATATTTTTTTTGTTGAATGCATGGAGTTGACAAGCGGAATTTTTTAAGACCTTTGCATTACGTCAATTTGATTTTTCATTTATGAAGTTTTGAAGAAAAATTGGAAACTAATTTCATCTCGCTTTTTTTTTACAAAAAAAATTAATTTTTGATTTTTGAACAATAAAATGCATGGAGTTTTCAAAAAAAAAAATTATATTCATTTTGCATTTTAATGATGTCATTTTGTAGAAATTATTGGTAAATTTTTTGGAAAATCAAAAATTTTAAGCGTCAAAATTGGAGAAAAACGCGACTTTTTCTTAATGCCCCGTTTCCAGAAAAACTATGCAACCCACGAGGTTTTTCCTCAAAATGTTTTTTATTCAGTACAGTCTGGTCTGTAGTCTGACGAGAGGGTTTCGCGAAATTATAATTTGCCGACGACTTCTTTCGAGTTGAATGGAATACTAAGAAGAAAGTTAGATAAAATCAGGGGAAAAAGTATGAAATTTCGCAAAACCCTCTCGTCAGACTACAGACCAGACTGTACTGAATAAAAAACATTCTGAGGAAAAACCTCGTGGGTTGCATAGTTTTTCTGGAAACGGGGCATTAAGAAAAAGTCGTGTTTTTCTCCAATTTTGACGCTTAAAATTTTTGATTTTCCAAAAAATTTATCAATAATTTCTACAAAATGACATCATTAAAATGCAAAATGAATATAATTTTTTTTTTTGAAAACTCCATGCATTTAATTTTTAGAAATCAAAAATTAATTTTTTTTGTAAAAGAAAGCGAGATGAAATTAGTTTCCAATTTTTCTTCAAAACTTCATAGATGAAAAATCAGATTGACGTCATGCAAAGGTCTTAGAAAATTCCGCTTGTCAACTCTATGCGTTCAACAAAAAAAAAATTTATACCCCCCCCCCCCCCCCTTGAAAATAAGGTTTTAAAATTGAGGTTTTTTTCTCAAGGAATTAAGATTTTATTTTTCACTAAAAATAAGAGACTGTGTCGGTTCTCTTCTACCCCTCGAAACACCCTCCCCCGACACTACGCACACGGCAGCCTTTGTCGGAGGATGTTTCTCCCTACCTATCTGTGCCTTGAGCGTGCACTAGGTACTCGCTCAGCCGACACGTCTTACGCCCCTACCTATCCTATTTTCCAAACACACTTGTGCAATGGTTTGGTTTTTAGACTTTATGAACTCGAAGAATATACGTATTTGTATACGAAAAATACAGTGAAGTGGATATTCTCACACCCACTTCTTGCCAAAAATTCGGATAATATGAACCAAATGAATAGTTCAATATCTCCTGTCTTCCAAGTTAAATTATATCTTAAATCAAGAATTTAAACCAATTTTTAGACTTTACCTTATATTTCAAAATATCACACTTGTTACCAGTTATTACAATCGGAAAAAAATAAAAATACTAATTATTGAAAATTTTGATATTGTGCTTTTTAGCCTAAACTCATCAGGGATCAGAGCGATTTTAAATACTGCGTCGAGACGCGTATTTTAATTCGCTCTCGATAGTAATGAATCTACACTATAGGCACAATGGCACAATAATAGGCGAATTACATCTACCTATTTTCGGTATATGAACGATTTACTTCACAAATCATACACGAGTATACAAACACCTCTAAATTAACACCATAAACTCTCATTAACTTCAAAAATCTTCATCTCAACCTTCTTTATTACAATCTTCACTCAGAAATCTCATAATTCTCATACAAAATAAATTATCATAGCTTAAAGCATTTAAATCAGCCAAAATTTACTCCCACTCATCATTAAAACAGTCTAAAAAAATATAAAACAGCAAAAAATGCATTAAAAAACTATATCAATATTTATAAGAAACCATTATCTAGACATTATAAGCATAAAAGCATTTTATTAACTATAGTTATTATCCGAAATTATTTAAACAAAAATTATAAAAATCAAGTAAAAATCCATCAATTAAAATCATTCAGCATTTATTAAAATTAAATTATTAAAACCATCAAAAAACTATCAAAAAACCATATAAAATCTCCATCGTTACGTTAACTAACCAATCCGAACATAAAAAGAATTATTAGAAAATAAATTATAGAAAGAAAAATTTTAAAAAGCAAAAACTACGAGTTCGGACTGAAAAAGCCTCCTCTTTACCTCATTTTAGTAATAAAAAATTAAAAGAGAACGAAATTTTCTGCATAACTTTTACGTTAAATTAATTAAAATGAAAGCAGAATAACCAAAGAATATTATTCTGAAAAAAAATAATAAAAATAATCATTATTTAAAAAGTTATAAAGTAAAATGTAAAATAAAAAAATAAAAAATTGAAAAAATCTGAAAAATCTTACTTTATTCCAAAATTATTTACGTTAATAAAGAATTTTAATTAAAAAACCAAAAAGGTGCTAAAACCACCGGTTACAAGACATTTCTTTAAAAAAAAAAACGTACCTAGGTAAGAGATAAGATTTTCTTTTAAAAATTGAGGGATTCTTTCTCTACAAATGAACGACTTTTTGTCCAAAAAGTTGAAGTTCCACTAAAAAAATTGGGAATTTTTTCAGAAGAATTAGAGTTTTTTTCGTCGAAGAATAATAAAAAATATTTCTTCTCACTAAAAACCTTTTTTTTTAATGACAATTTATCAGCAATTTTTTTTATTTAAAAAAAGTGACCAAAGTGTTTGAAAACAATGTTCAGGCATGATACAGAGTTACTTTTTTAGTTGATTTGTCACTTTTTTTCACTTTGGTCACTTTTTGTCACTTTTTTCGCAAAATGGTCACTAAAGTCACTTTTTCAGTTTTCTTGGCCATACCTTCCTCGAAAAAGAAGAAAAATTGAAAATTTTCCAAATAACTAGAAAATTATCAAAAAACCAAAAAAAAAAAAAATTGCCTGTTTTACGTTTTAACATGACAACTTGTAATAAAAAGTAGTGTTGCGTGTTGTTTTTTCCCTACGTACCTAAAAAATTAAAAAAACAAAAATTTCTCTCATTTTATTGAAAATAAAGACCAGAGCGCAGTATCCAACCAAAAGTTGCTCATTTCTTGGGAAAAAAATTGGAAAAATTGTTCTGGTCTGCCCTAATAGGCTTAATTTTTCATCACTTTATCGAAAATGTTGGTCACTTTTTCGAAAATTTTGGTCACTTTTTGACCAATTTTTGGTCACTAAAGTCACTAAAAAAAAAAAATAGTTGGTATCATGCCTGAATGTTTGAAAATTGAAAATTATTACTTAAAATTATGTAGAATAAAGAACTTCTCAAAAACTAAATATATAAAAAAATAAAATTGTTCCAGCTCGTGAACTTGAAGGTCTTCATAAATTGGATTTTTTTTTAATAAGAAAATAAGAAGAACGTTCCAAAATTTACAAATTTTGAAAAATTGAAAATTTTACAAATTTAAAAATATATTTTTTTTTTTGGAAATTGAATACTTTCAAAAATGAATAATTTTTTGTACCTACTCATTTTGCAAACCACACAAAAATTGAAATTTTTTCAACTCATGATTTAAGCATTATAATTTTTATAAATTTGGAATTTTATATTTTAATAAAATTATTTTTAGAAACAACAGCTAGATATTTTTTTTAAATTAAAAAGTTTTCAAAAATTAATTTTTTTTTTAGAAATCAAAATTTTTGAAAATTTGAAGATTGTTGTTCAAACTTTAAAATTTTAATTTCTTTCAAACCAAAACTTTTTGGATAATAAAATTTTTTAAAATTGAAAATTGTTTATGAATTGAAATTTAAATTGAAAATTGTTCTCAAAATGAAAAATTCGAAAAGGAAAATTTTTTTCAAAAATTGAAAATTGAAGAGTTTAAAAAAATAAACAATTGTTTACAATTGGAAATTTTTCAAAAATTGACATTTTTTTGAAATTATTTGAAAACTGAAAACTGTTCCAAAACAAATAATTTTTTCAAGTTTAAAGATTTAGGAAACAAAAAATTTAAAATTGACTTTTTTTTTACAAATTGAAGGTTACATAGGGATTTTCTAGAATTGAAATTTCCTGTAACGTAAAAATTTAAATTTTAAAAATTGGAAACGAATTAAGCCAACGATCAAACTATAATTCATCATGATTACACAGAAAATGTTTTTTTTTTCCATTAACAATTTCAAGTTTTTCAAAATTTTGGCCCTCGATTTTAGGAGTTGCAAAACGTCAAAATCAAAATTTTGGTTACTTTTTTTCATGATTTTGGTTACTTTTTTTGAAATTTTGGGTTACTTAAGTTACTATTTTTTTTTCAAATTTCACTCCGATGCATGCGATTACAAAACAAACGTATTTTATTCCATTACTACATCTCGTTTACAACAAAGTACAAAACTTCTTCAATTTACGAGTACACGAGATCACAGATTAAAAATATTAGATAGGTGAGTAAATTATTTGTGTGGTTTGCCAAACTATGATCTACGAAAATACACCTGAAATCCAACACAATGTGCAGTATACAGACTCAAAGCTGAATACACAAACAGTTTAAAAATAACCTATAATCGAGTGATATCTTACTACCTTGAAATCGTGTAAAAGTTAATTTTTGAAATAGAAATATTTAAAAAATGAGACAAACACGTCGATATCAGCTCTTTATTTTACAAATTCCATTCCTGAATAGTTACTTCGGATATTCCCGCCGAGCGGCATAGATTGCGAGCGTATGCACGTTGAGAACGCGTAGCTATGATGCCACATGTGATTATTTAAAACATGTTCCACTACTTTCATCAAAGTCGCCCAATCTTCCTCACTTATTTTCAAATCTGCAAAAACTAAAACATCTTGAATAGATATCATCTTCGGATATCATATCTCGAATATTTGAAAAATTAGTAAAAACTTACGATCTTTTGTTGGACTGGAACTTATAGACGATTCTGAATCAGACCGTTCGAAGTCTGTAGACATTCCGCTTTTTATATTTATCTTCGAGTGGCTAGTGCTACACAGAAACAGGATATTCATCAAAACACTATTACATGTACGGGTGTATATTACGAAAAAATCACTACTAGCTCCTCTCCTAGTTTGCACTGCGGCATTGTGATTGAGCTGAATTTTTATACAAATTAACGTAATAATTAATTACGTCTTGAAGCATTATTAATTTATTATTTATTAATTGCTTCAAGTAATTAATTATTACGTTAATTTGTATAAAAATTCAGCTTAATCACTAATGCCGCAGTGCAAACTAGGAGCTAGTGTTGGTTACCCCGCATACTGTACACAAACTTTGAGAATTTTTTTAATTTTTTCGAATTACCAAATCTGATTTTTTCCACTAATGATAAAAAAAAAAATAGGTATATATCTTCAAGGATACACTACTAGAATTTCCAGGGTGTCTAAGGGTCATGAAAATCATAAAAATAATGAAAAAGTCATGAAAGTCATGAATTTTTCAACAAAAAAAATCACTAGGTCATGAAAAGTAATACCTAATGAATTTTACTCCTCGAAGTCATGAATTTTTGATAATATTACACCTTCATCATCATCTTACGCGATTCTGTCATTATTCCATCGTGCCCTGATGAGGGCAGCTTGATCATCTAGGGCTTTTGTAACATCTGTAACTATGTAAAAGTGAATTTTTTTTCTAAATGTTGCATCTTCTCAAAAACAAAAAAACGCATAAAATATTGTGATTTCTCTGAAAAAGAAAATTAATTTTCTTGAAGAACTTCTTTTTTCGAGGGGTGGAAATCTCTTATCTTTCGGGAAAAATTCCCATTTATTGGAATGAAAAAAACACTTGTGAAATGAAAAAAAAATTGAAAATTGTTTTGGAATAAAAAACATTTTCACGTCACTAGCCTTAGGTAGTTGCTGGCTTGCTGTACAAGGCGTTGAAAAAAAAAATCTCAATATAAATATTACCTAACCTTCCCGAAAAAATTCTTATTTAAAAAAAAAATCAAAAATCTTAATTTTATCTTTTTGGAATTCAATTGTTTTGAAGTAAGAATATTTTTGAAACTCTTAGAGTATTAAATCTCAATTTTTTGGATTTTTTTTTTCAATTTCCGAAAAAAAAATATTTTCATTTTTCGGGAGGAGGGCCTCTGTTTTTTGGAGAAAAAAATCTCATTTTTTGAAATAAAAAAAATTATAAATGAGTTTTTTGGTTTAAAAATTTTTTTGAAATTATTTTGAAATAAAAAAAGACTTATTTTTTTTTGAAGTATAGCAATCTTAAATCTCCTGGAGTAGAAATTTTTTTAAGGAAGAAATTTCAGGATTTTTTGTAATAAAAAATATCCAAAAATCTTTTTTTTTTGTGAAAAAAATGTTATAAAATTTTCTTATGTGAAAATATTTTTAAAAAGTTCTGTGGAAAAGTTTCTAAATTTTTTCTTTGTGAAGAAAAAAAAATTGTTTCATTTTCGAAAAAGAGAGATTTTTTTCCAACAATAATTTTAAAAATTCTACTGAAATAAAAAAAAAAGTATCAATTTTTTATTTGATAGGTACTTTGATAGTAAAATAAATAAATAAAATATTTTTCAAACTTTGGGACGAAAAAAAAGAAAAAAAGGTTTTTCTGTTGGAAAAGTAGTTGAAAAATTTTTAGGAGAAGTTTTTGCGCGAAAATTTTTTGTTTCATTTCCAAGAAAAAAATCATTCTCACATTACAACATGAAAACACTTTCAAGAATCCACCCTTTTTAGGGAAGAAATCGAATTACACCCTTGAAAATTTCAAGTATTCATTAACTTTTTTAAAGAAATTGTATAGATTTTTTTGGTTACAAAAAAAAACGGGTCTTGAACGGCATAGGCATTACTTAGGGGTTCAAGGAGCATTTGCCCCATCCTACAATAATTTTTTTAATAGCTATTTCCCACAAAATACAGGGGTAAATGATATTTGCGCCCCCCGATATTCATTCCAAGTTACACTTATGCTGGAAGGGGCCCCCTGAAAATGTTGAAATAGTGTTCATGAAAAAGTAATGAATTTTCAACAAAAAAAATAATTTAGACACCCTGATTTTGAAAGAAGATCTAGCCATATAAACTTTGAATTCATGTTCAGATTTTGTTGTTTCGAGGTTTTTTCAAACAACCAAAACATGTCATGTTAAAAAACGTATAAATTATAGTATGACAAAAAATTTTGAAATATTTTAAAAAGTTAGTGTCGATAAAAGAAATGTTTCTTATTCACAAGAATGAAGTCAATTTTCGATACTAGCTCTTAGTTTGTACTGCCAAAATCAGGATTTTGCTGAATTTTTTAAAGTACAAAACTACATTTGAAATTAGAGAGGAGGGAGGGGTCCAATGAAAATTTTTGTAATAACCAAAATTATTTCTGGCATCTTAATCTACAACTTTTGTTTGAAATTTTTTCAATTCAACCCCTACCTTTTCCCAATTTTCAATAATGAGTATCCATGTACTAATATGAAAAATTGGAGAGAAGAAAAAGTTCTAATTGAAAAAATTTTCAAACAAAAGTTGCAGATTGAAATCATAAAAATATTTTTGATCAACTCAAAAATTTTGATTGCACCCCTCTCTCTCCTCTTTTTTGGCACTCATTAAATTATTGAAAAATGGGAGCGAGGTAGGGGTTGAATTGAAATAAAAATTCAAACAAAATTTGTAGATTAAGATCCTAAGAATAATTTTGGTCATTTCAAAAATTTGGATTGGACCCCTCCCTCCAATCTAATTTCGTATATTAGGCGTCTGTGTACCTTTGTACTTGGAAAAATTCAACAGTGCTTCGGTATTGAGTTCAACAGGACAGCGATTGCATCTAAATTTTGATGATTCCGTTTTAGCGTGGACTGTACTGATGTGTCTGTTCAAGTCCCAGGTGGATGCGAATTTTTTGCCGCATTCTCGACATGGTGGGAACACGGAAATAATATTAAAAATGATTTGATTTCTCCTTAATCCACCTTTTCAAAAATCTTACTTCTCTTTGATTCTGTTTCATTGTGAACCGCACTGATGTGTCTGTTCAAGTGGTAGTTGGATGTGAATTTTAATGACGTTTCAATACATTTTCGGGATTTTGAATACAAAAACAAATTCTGTAAAAAAAAAAAAAAAAAAAAAAAAATCAAATTAGGTATTACATTCATACTTTCTCATGTTCATACAATTACTAATGGGTTAACATCATGAATCATTACTCTTTTAAATCGTTTTCGAGATTCGCTCTTAAAGACGGTGAGCATATTTCAACTCCTACGCTGTCATAGGCATCGACAAGCGCGATTCCCAATTTCGTCGGATTCAGGCAACCAACCATTTTGCAAGAACGCATAATTTCTCTTCATAAACCTCAGTATGGTCCGGTCGTATGTGGAATCAGTACCTGTAGAAATAAGAAATTTAATTTCACCAAAATTTAAAGCTCCATCTATTACTAATAATTTAATAAAACTTAGGCGGAAAATAATAATCATATACCCCATTCTATTCAACTTGAGCCCTCACTTACAAATGCAAAAATGTGAAAAAAACTTATAATGCACCAATCCGGCCAAAACTTTGTGTATTCACACGTTTACATGTACTGGTGAGAGCTCAAGTTGAATGGAATGGGGTCTATTTTCTGCAGAGGTTTTCATTTTCCTACTTTGTTTACTTTCATTAACAGGCTTACATAATTTTTAACATTAAAACAGCATTTCCCAAAGCGAAAACAGACGTGATATGGCAATATTTTCCATTCATTTAACATAAAATTTATTTATTTATTTTTAATTACGAACGATTCTATCGTGTCATCACGAATCATCATGTAATAATGATGTTTGACTACGTCTTTTTTCGTCTGTTTTTTTTCTTTCACCATCAGCGGCGTTATTATTTTCATCTTTGCTGATGTCGATCTCGATAGAAGAAGGATGGAAAAAATTAGTGTTCGAATTGGCGTAACAAAATTCCGTCACGACTTTCATCGAACATTTACGCGAATACGCGAGCAAATAGTCGTGCTCGTCTCGTCGTCATTTTTATAATTCAATTTTACGTATTTCGTACTTATCGGTAGAATAATGGTAAATACTGGGTGCGCATTATAAATACCTGCTGCTGCATTCGTAAAAGTTTTCTCATTTTTCTTCGTCATTTCATCAGGTACAATATGCTGAATATTTGCACATTCGTGTCTCGTCAAACGATGTGTGAAAATTTACACACCAACAAATACTTACTTATTCATTGATACCAAGTATCATTTTACTACTACCTTCTCGCAATTTTATATTATTCCCTCCCCTCGAGAGTATTCCGTCATTTTTTGTTCCAACCACATCGAGTGTACTGTTTAAAAGTCGTATAATTGAGATCAGAAAGAAAGAGAAAAAGTACGAAGTACGAGTACCATCCCAAGCATAGAAATCCTTTTAATCAATCAACCGACGATGCAGGCGGATTTACAACCCCTCGAAGCATCTCATTTGCCCCGAATCAAATAAATTATCTCGACGAGACGGTTATAAGTACACTTCGACTTCGCGACACTGCGTAAGTGAAATTGAATGGGAATGAAGAGGGGGAAAAAAAGGCAAGAAATACGTATTTCAGTTCTTCAAAGTTTCCATCGTCGTCGCCATTTAAAACACCAGGGGACTCCAATTGTTTATATTCGTTTGCAGCAAAATTTATAAATATTTGCACGGGGTTCAATTTTGAACGAATGAAGAGAAAAAAGTACTCCATTATATTCGCGCGAGTATAACGAATTCAGCTCGACGCATTTATAACTTTTCAAACCCCTCCAGCCTTGCCCCTTCATCAATGGCAATGGTATTTACGCGAATATGTGCTTAAAGCTTTATCGCGATATTGTTTCTTTATGATTTTTATACTTACGTATAAATATAAAATCTTGAGAAAAATCTATCACTGTTTGCAGATTTTTTTCCCTTCGAGTTCACGCTCCTTTTGTTCACCTTTTTCTATTACGTACTTTCCTCTTTAGCTCGATATGTGCACTACTGTTTTTTAACACGTTACACATATTCTTTCAATATGGTTTATTCTTTTTTTTTTCTTTTTTTTTACCGGAGATATTGGGTTTTGGAGGTAATTTATTTTCCTCGAAACCAAGATATGTATTCGCACGGTTGGAGTCTTCTAACCTGATTCTCTCCTCATGTACGTTCTATTTTTGTTACTTTGTTCCCTCCTGATTTCGCTTTCTTGACCAAAGACAAGCTGCTTATTTTGTGAACGAATTCGGAAGCAATTTAGCACGTTACAAGAGCAATAGGTAGTCGACCCTAACTATACAATCGTCCTTTGGTATTGCACCTGTATTTTTACGCTACATAATCGTGTTTGAAAAAAAGCAAGACATCTGGTGCAAGGAAAATTTTTTATAGCCACTTGTCGCTGTTTATAGCTGAACAGATTAAGTTTAGTACAAGTACAAAATACCGAGAGGTGTATTGACCCTTCGTTAAAAGCAGGAAAAGTTCTCGGTTTAAACTAAGTATTTAAGCACCTTTGTTTGGTAGGACGGGTGTTTTTTTAAAAAGGGGGAAGCAGGTTTGTAGCGCGTTCGAAAAGCGGATTAGACGCGTGAATGGTTTCAGTTTAGTTGAAGAAGTAAACTTTTTTTGATGGTCGACTGAAAAAAGTTGTCGGTGGTTTTAGGTGATTAAGAAGAATTAACACAGCCGTGGTTCGATTTTATCGACGAATTAAATTCGCTGAGGGTGTTTTGTGTAGGTTTTTTCTTGTTTTGTCGAACTTTAGTAAGGTACAAGAACTTTACCTTTTTTTCTGGTTAATTTTCTTAGTGACGTTTTTATTTCAAGTAGCTACTGCAAGGCTCGGAGGTAGTGGTTTTTTCTGAGGTAATTTCTTGTTATTTTTAGCCCTTCTGTCTTTTTTTATTCTAATTTTTAATTCTAAAAAATAATTGTCGAATGTTATTTCTCTTCAACACTTGAGATTGGAGAATAACTCTGGAACAAACATTTTGAAAATTGAATTGAAAACGCTTACATTTCTTGAAATGTTGGATAAAATGTTTCGATAAATTTTTTAAAGAAAACTTAGATTTTGATTAATTTTTAAAAATGAAAAAACTCAATTATTTTGCCGGAAAAAATTGTTTTTTCTTGAATACGAGTTGGTTAGTAATAGGTATCTCAATTTTTTGAAGTCTGTGAAAAAATTTCATTTTTTTTTTTGGAGCAGAAAAATAGACAGAGGAATTTTTCAGTTTTTTGGGACAAATTTTGAGAAATACAGTAGTGTTTTTTTGAAGGGAAACGTGTCTTGTATTTCCATGTTTTTTGAAGTACAGATTTTTTAAAAATATCTGAAGAAAATAATCGTTTAATATATATATATTTTTTTTTTGGAGTTGAAAATAATTTCTCACATACCTATTCAAAAAAAAGAATCAATTTTTGAAAAAAAACTTTCGACTGTTTAGAAAAAAAAAATCTAATTTTTATACTTATAATAACTAAAAAAGAAATCAATTATTTTTCTCCCTTTTTTAAAATGGAATAAAAAATCTTTCAATTTTTTTGGAATCAGCTTTAAAAATTCTGAATTTTTTTTGGAAAAAAAAAAAGTCAATATTATCTAGGCATTGATGAAAAAACTCAAAACCCATTTGTTTCTTTTCATATTCAGGGTGTAGGATCTGAAAATCATGAAAAAATCATTTCAAAAAAATCACTAGGTCATGAAAAGTCATGAATTTTTGATAATATTACCCGGGCAAAATTACAAATTTTGCTTAAAAGTGAAATTTTCTCAAACTGCCCAGGTCTTCGCGAACATCTTCCACACTGAAAAATAAAATACAATTACAATGACGTTGAGTTCTTAAAATTTAGTTGAATTTAAAAATAAAATGCCTTACTTCGATAAAGTAAAAATTATATAATTTACAATTGATTTTTAATTTGATTATTTATAAAATATATCTTCACATAAGAAAATTATATAACATTTTTTCACCAAAAAAAAGAGAAAGATCTTTGGATATTTTTTATTCCAAAAAATCCTGAAATTTCTTCCTTCGAAAAAATTTTTACTCCACAAGATTTAAGATTTCTCAATTTCAAAAAAAAATTGAGTAATTTTTTTTATTCCAAAAAATGACAATTTTTTCTCCAAAAAGCAGAGATCCTCCTCCCAAAAAATAAAAATATTTTAAATTTTAAAAAATTGAAAAAAAATCCAAAAAATTGAGATTTTATACTCTAGAGTTTGAAAAATATTTTACTTCAAAACAATTCAATTCCAAAACGATAAAATTCAGATTTTTTTCAAGTTTTATAAAATCAAAAATCTGAATTTTATCGTTTTGGAATTGAATTGTTTTGAAGTAAAATATTTTTCGAACTCTAGAGTATAAAATCTCAATTTTTGGGATTTTTTTTTCAATTTTTTAAAAATTAAAATATTTTTATTTTTTGGGAGGAGGATCTCTGCTTTTTGGAGAAAAAATTGTCATTTTTTTTTTTTTTTGAAATTGAGAAATTTTAAATCTTGTGGAGTAAAAATTTTTTCGAAGGAAGAAATTTCAGGATTTTTTGGAATAAAAAATATCCAAAGATCTTTCTCTTTTTTTTGGTGAAAAAATGTTATATAATTTTCTTATGTGAAGATATATTTTTAAAAATTTCTGTGGAAAAGTTTCTTAATTAATTCGTTTCATTTTCGAAAAAAACTGAAAATTTTTTCGAACAATAATTACAAAAATTCTTCTAGAAAAAAATCTCAATTTTTTCGGGTTCATTTTTTTTAATTGATAGTAAAGTAAATAATGAAATATTTTTTAAACTTTGGGACAAAAAAAAAGAAAAAGAAAAAAAGTGTTTCTGTTGAAAAAATTGTAAAAAAATTTTTAGGAGTATTTTGTGCTAGAAAATTTTTTGTTTCATTTCTAGGAAAAAATCATTCTCACATTACAACATGAAAACAAATTCAAGAATCCACCTTTTAGGGAAGAAATCGAATTGACCACAATTGACCCTTGAAAATTCCATGTTTTCATTTAACTTTTTTTAAAAATTGTATACATTTTTTTGATTACAAAAAAAGGGTCTTGGAGGGCATAGGCATAACTTAGGGGGTTCAAGAGGCATTCGCCCCTCCCTCAATAATTTTTTAAATAGCTATTTACCACAAAATATAGGGGGAAAATGAGGAAAATTTTTGCCCCTCCCCCCAATATTTATTCCAAATTACACTTATGCTGGAAGGGGGCTCCCTGAAAATGTTGAAATATTGTTCATGAAAAAGTCATGAATTTTCAAAAAATAATTAATTTAGACACTCTGAAATTATAATCCTTATTTCCCTTTTTCAAAAATAATACGGTTTTGATTTGACTTCAAATTTTAAAATGGATGTTTTTCCTTATTCCCAATTCTAGAATCATGAGGATGTAATGTTTTGTTACGATTTTTGAAAATCGCCTGCAAAAAAGGCACACTCAAGACTTCAGTAGAAAATAGATTAATATAATTGTATACAAAAGCCTGATGATCGAATCAATCAACGTAAGTCGATGGTGTGATTTTTTTTTTTAGAATTGTAAATCGATTCCTTTCGAGGCCCATTGGATGTCTATTTTTTTCTCTGAAAACAGTGCAGGGGTTCAATTTCATAGCATTAGAATTAAATTTGAAATTTTTGTTCATTTTTGCACTATGCCCTAAAAAATGAAGGGAGAATCAGAGCGACACGAAAATGTAGGCTCTATATCAAACAAACGATCCCACTCTTCTTTCACGCTGCTTCCAACTACATCCGAAATATTAATAAAAACTTAGTACCTTGATCCGGCACGTTACCGTTAGTTTTTGGCGTTTTCAAATGAAAAACGAAAAAAACATCTATGCCATAGTATATAGGCCATCATCATCATCATCGTCGTCGTGTAAGCACTCCTCCACGTACACCCCATCCTCGCATGTACCTATGCTATAATCGAGGTTGTTAGCATAAATGGCGTTTATTTGGCACATCTGGCAATAAGCATCATCGTCTGTTTCACCTCTACACTCTACGCGTTTGGTGTTTAGCTGCTGGAAGGAAGACCCGAAAGGGGTATCCCACCCATCTACACAATAAACTGCAGTATATTTTCTACGATGGTGCCGCTGTTTATGAACTATAGGCTTTTTATTCGTATCGCACGCGTCGCGTCGCCCGTGCGGTACTAAACTGTACACTTTGCCGGTGATATATACGTTTCGGTATCTTCGCACTCATTCGACGACTTATTTACACATAGAGTAACTTATTCTTCGCGCAAAATACTTATTCCTCGAGAGAAGACAGAACCTAAAATGAAAGAGGAAATTCTCGGTTGGTGTGCGGTGTCGTATGTGTACCTCGAGTAAGTTATACGCTATATTTACTTGCTTAATCGTAAATTTCGCCTTTTGCGCCGAGTATAACAATGATATAAAAGAGTTTCTCTTTATGTTGTTTGATGAAACAACAGAGAAGAATGGAAGGTTTCCGATTCTTGAGAAACATTGCGAGCGGCGTTATGCCACAGACAGGACGACTCTGTGGAAGTCGAAAGTGTGAAAGTGTAGAGTGCAGAGGGTGTTTGTTTTAGCCCCTTTCTTTTGTGAGGCAGTTGCTGCGAAGATAAGAAATGTTGAATTTAATTTCTTCGACGTACTTGTCTCGTCTGGGTGAGGATGTGCAGGGGTAATAATTGCAGCGGTATTAGGAATGTTGTTAGGATAATTTAGACAATGTGTTTTAGAGGGTTGTGAAATTCACGAAGGCTTCCAATTTCGTATTCTATTTTGTTATATTTTGAATTTGGGTACTTCAGAGCAGAGATGGGCAAGATCACTTGCGAAAAAGATCGTTAAGATCATTAAGATCATTCAGATCATGATCTTGAGCCGGATCTAAGATCATCATGAAAAGTGATCTTCTTTTGGTGATCTGAGATCATTTTTTAGTCGGATCTTTTTACATTTTAATAAAAAAAAAAAGATCATTAAGATCCAGATCATTTAAGAAAAAATTCTGAACGATTTACTTATTACATTATTGATAATTTTATTTATCAATGATGTCATGACTAATAAAATGAAATAATGATCGAAATAATCAAATCAAAAGTTCAAACTTCATGCTAAGGAGGTAATTTCTACTTTGTAATTGTAAAAAATTTGGAAAAAAATGTTGGAAAATTTTGAAAACAAAATATTTTGCGAGCAAAAAAGATTAAAAACTGATCAAAGTAGAACAAAATGAAAAAAAAATTGAAATTTGAATGAAAATATAACGTCATAGATGATCTTTTTTGAAGGATCTTTTTTTTGCATAAAAAATCGTGATCTTAGATCATGATCTACTAAGATCTTTTTTGAAAAAAGGATCTTGAGGATCTTAATGATCTGAATCTTAGATCACTTTGAAAAGGATCTTGCCCATCTCTGCTAATTGTACTGACTCAATCTGAATCAGTGATGGAATTTTTCACTATTTCGAGCTGTTCATTTCACTTAACTGATGAATCAGACTATTTTTACTGAAAATCAGTCTTAATTGACTTCATTACAAAAAAAAAGTCTCTGGGGTAGGGATATCACAACAAAACGCTGAATTTTTGGTTTGACGGCATATCAGATTAGATGTGTTTGTTGGTTCCCGCCATTTCACTGTCAGTTTGCTAGGAAACATTTTTCGTTTTTTGTGTTAGGTATGTTTTATCAGTAGAAAACAAAATATTGATCCAATTCAGCCTAGTGAATTTATTACAATTTTTTATTTTAGAAATGAACTAATAATAAACTAAAGTTGTAAAATTAAATTTCATGAATAGAAACAAAATACCTGATTCAAAATTTTCATTTCAAACCAACCAAAATGTGTGAGTTTGAGTTACGACAGTATAGGTATTCCGCTGTGAAATTCAGGATTTGAGTTGTTCTAAGTAGTTACAACAATAAAAACAAAAAACTGACGTTTCGCTTCAGTAATTTATTTGTAAAAATTTGACTTTATAAAAATTACGGTATTCTATTGAAAAGAGCGTTGAAAATCGAGGTACAAGGTGCGAAATATTGGATAACATTACATAAGAAAATGAATTGTAAAAAAAAAATTACCCATAAAGCCGAATTCTGGTAACTTGATACGGTACTCCTTCGAACATGAAGCCACAATAACGCTTGGAATCTAGATCTAGCATTATTTGTAGGAAAGATTCTCTAATCTCTAATATTTAATTTTTTGAATTTTTTTATTGCCTCGAAAACGCAGCTTGAGATCACATATACGAGTTAACTTCATTATTCAAGGGGGGGATGATTTTTTTTTTGTTGAATTGATTAAAAATTAATCACTGTTCAACTTACGATAGGTTTTGCAATTGCAGCTCTTAGATTCATAACTTTCAATGCTGTCTTCCTCAATGAATGGTAGTTTCTTTCGAATACAATACAAACTATATTCACATTTTTCCATAATTAAATGGCTTGGAACGCTAGAACGGAAATTCGGTTCCATCGACACGTAGGCTGTAGAAATGATCCGAGATAATTACCTGAACAAAGTTTTTGATTAAAAATTAATCAATGTTCAACTTACGATAGGTTTTGCAGTTGCAGCTCTTAGATTCGTTATTCATGATTTAAATTTGAGTTGAGTGGCATTAGCAACTTTGAAGATGTTTCGACTCTTCGCCAATAGATAGCATTCACCGCAATGAATTTCTTAAGGGGGGGGGGGCAATAATTTTTTTGTTGAATGCATAGCGTTGACAATCGGACTTTAACAAGACCTACGTATGACGCCATTTTGACTTTTTAATCTATGCAGTTTTGAAGAAAAATTGAAAACTAAATTCATCTAGCTTTTTTTTTTTACAAAATAAATTAATTTTTGATTTTTGACAAATAAAATGCATGGAGTTTTCAAAAAAAGAAAGTTATTTTCATTTTGCATTTTGATGGTGTCATTTTGCGGAAAATATTGATAAGATTTTTTGGAATATTGCTGACGACTTCTTTCGAGTTGACTGGAATACTACGATGAAAATTATGAGAAAGTTTGATAAAATCGGAGGGAAAGTAGGAATTTTCCAAAACCCTCTGTCACACTACAGACCAGACTCCACTGAATAAAAAATATTCTTAGAAAAATCTTGTGGGTTGCATAGTTTTCCTGGAAACGGGGCATTAAGCAAAAATCGTGTTTTTCTTCAATTTTGACACTTGAAATTTTTCATTTTCCAAAAAATCCATCAATATTTTCTGCAAAATGACACCATCAAAATTCAAAAGGAAAATAATTTTCTTCTTTTTGGAACTCCATGCATTTTATTTTTCAAGAATCAAAAATTAATTTTTTTTGTAAAAAAACAAGATGAATTCATTTTCCAATTCTTCTTCTAAACTGCATAGATAAAAAATCAAAATGGCGTCAGAAAATTCCGCTTGTCAACGCTATGCATTCAACGAACTTTTTTTTTATCCCCCCTCCCCTTAAAAATCGAGGTACGAGGTGTGAAATATTGGATAAAACTTTACATAAAAAAAAGAATTGTAAAAAAAAATTTACCAATAAATATGGATCTTTCAACGGATTACTAACCATTTTATGATAATTATCTACTCTTTATTTTTCGGATCAGTAAAACTTCGAGGTTGTCCTTCATCCTGAGTACCCGGTACTTCGCTTCGACAACCTTCATCTTGGATTCTGTGCTGACTTGGCCCAGTCTACAATCTTCTTCATGGCTTTGTTTAGCTTCTCCTGAAGCTTCTACCCTGATCTTAGCCCCACTGTCCTTTGGCTTCATTCGTTGTATTAGAAACCTTTTTCAAATTTTCTTTGATACTCTAACCATACTCGTTCTTTGCTAATATGCATCCCTAGAAACTCGAGTTCGTCCTTCATCCAATAGCACTTTTGGACGTTTAAGGTGAATCCAGCTTCAGCTATACGATCAAGTACGATTAAGTGCTCTTCCTCATGTCGGAATAGATCAGAATGTCGTCGACATAAAAACACACAAAATGTAGCTTTCCCAGGATTCACTGGAGCGCTTTTATCAATGCTGGCATAGAGTCTTTTGTGCCGAATGGAACTCTTCGTAAATTGGTATGGGACTCCTTCGAAAATGAAGCCACAATAATGCTGGGAATCCGTCCAGATCCAGCATTATTTGTAAAAAAGATTCCCTAATATCGAGTTTTGTGAATTTTTTCTTGCCTAGAAAACGCGGCTTGAGATCACACATATGACTGGAGACCGGATTTTTATGATTCTGCATATTTTGATTTTACAAAGATGATTGCGCATATCACTTTGATCTTTACGATTCATATCAATTAGAGTCGATTAAGCCGCATTTGTTGTTGCATATTTTGCATATTTTGACCATAAATGCATAAAACGTCATATTTCAGACGCTTTAAGCGCATATTTCGGCATATTTTGGCCGTTTTACTCGTTTTCCAGCATATTTTCAAGATTTTGACCAAAATTTCGAATTTTAATTGTTTACAAAAAAAAAGCGCCACACCTGGAAAAATGCCAAGAAAAATAATTACAAAATTAGAATCATCAAAGTTGACATTAATCGAAAGTGTGGATTTGGTAGAAAGAGCTGAGACAAAGCTGTCATGTACCGCTAACAAAAAAATTAAAGCGAAATTTACGGATGTTTTTAAAAAGAATATTGGTTTGCAAGCGCTATCTGCGCTTGCCCATGAAAATACCGCAGAAAGGTTGAAGATTGATATCTTCAAACGAATGTCCCCGTCTGAGCTCGCATGCTTTAAATATGCAACAATAGTGTCCGTTCAAGTTGAACGATCGTTTAGCATTTATAAAAACTTACTCACAGATAGGCGCAGGAATTTAAAAGTTACTTCTTTGAGCGAGTACCTTATTATTGCGTGTTATAATTCTGCTAAAATTTAAGCTTTTTTTGTTATTTTTTACTCGTTATTTTTGTATTAATCTAATAAAACCAGAAGATATTTGACGATATTTTTTTGCAATTATATTCATATTTTGAACTTCTGAGAATTTAGATGTGAAATGTCCAAAAAAATTAGAATATCATGATTCATGTTATTCTATTTAAAAAATCCTTTCTATAGATACCCATATTGATTTTGCATATTTTGCATATTTTGATGAATAAATGCATATTAACGTCATATTTGAACTAGGATAAGCGCATATTTTATGCGCATATTTCGAAGTTTTTCGCGCATAAAAATCCGGTCTCTACATATGACACATACGAGTAACTTTCATTATTTAACATTTCCATAAATCAGTTCAGGGGTTTGAAATCCTAGCAAGGCCACACGGTTTTCCTAAATTTTGTTCAAATTCAGTTTTTCCAAATTTAATTCGAGCTTGGACGTATATTTCTGACGCCGCGCACCAGTGCCGCCCTTTCATTATTCTATTATACCAAATTCCTCAAACTTGAGGCCTCTTGCTTTAAGCAAGCAAGGAAATTGTTTTCAGAGCATAGAGCTTATCTGCAAACAAATAAAATTCAAGATTACTTACTACCTACTTAGAATTACATTTCTGATATTTTTGCAAACCATAGTTGTATCCATGTGTAGCGTCACTGCTCGATGTACATAGATATTCATTATGTATACGTACATTAGGGTGGAGTGAAAATAAAAACATATCTCGGATTTTGACCAAACTCGCAGAGGTGGTTTACTTTGAGTTGAGAACCTCCCAAAAAAAATTTGAGCTTCCTACCTCTCAGGGGAGTGGAGCTAGGGGCCCTCAAAGTAGGGTCACTTTTGAAATAACGCAGCTTTTTGCCACTTTTGGGTAGTGCCACCTACATGATACCTCGAAAACACCCCTAGAAAGTTGCAATTTGAGTTTCTATACCATTGGCCTTGAAATTTGATATCGAATTTTTCACTCTACCAGGGGGTTGAAAAGTTGCAGATTGCTAAAAAAATCGAGAATTTCGAATTACAAAAAACGAAAATAACATCTGCTTGGTACCAAAACTGGTCTCAAATGGCTCCTATTGATGCAAAAAAATTATTTCGATAGAAAAAATTGAAAAATTTTCATAGCAGGATTGCCAACTTTCGAATTTCATAAAATTATGAATTGTGGGCTGTTTCTCCTTTCGTCTCTTTTTCCCAATTAATTGCCAAAAAGTAACTTTATGATTTATTGCGTGTAGGTGGTCTGTAATGGGAAATCCTGCTCTGAAGCCAGCCTGTTCGCAGGATTGTTGGAAATCTATTACATTCTTGATTTTTTTCATTATGATTAATGAGAGTTGAGAAGATTTTTGAAAGCGTGTTGCTTAAAAGGATAGGGCAATAATTTTCTATGTTGTTACAAACTTACGATTGTCTTTTTTGAAGTTAAAATTATATTAGCTGTTTTACATTCTTGGGGGTGTACCTATGCCTGACTTTGAAAATTTTATTATTAAATAATTTCACGAGTAATTGTACCATTTTCTCTGCTCCTTATTTAATTTGCTCGTTAGTGATTCCATCATGACCTGGGGCTTTATTATTTTTTAGTTTTTTCAACATTTTTTCTACTTTGGTGTGAAGGATGGGAGGCTCTTTGTCGGTGATCTCTGAGGCTCTGATAATATATCCAGATCTAGATCGCTTTCATCGTCATATAATTTTTGATGGAAGGATGCAGCAATTTTGTTAATTTCTATTCGATTGTATACTAGTTCACCCTTTTCATTTTCCAAAGAGGTTAATTTTTCTCTCCATGAAGCCAGAATTTGTTTTATATTTTTAGTACTTTTTGTGATCTCTAAAACATTTTTTAATCTCGTTTTGCCTTTTGTTGTTCAATTCTCTTAATTTTGCTTTAACTAATTTACAGATCACGTTTAGTTCAATTTTTTCTTTGGGTATTTTCCTGTTATTTCTCTTCAGGCACTCACGAGATTTTATCAAATTCAAAATATCTTCTGGGATAGAGTCAATTGTTGAGTATTATTTTTTTGTGCGGATAGTGTTGCAATTGTAGGTTAAATTCATTCGCAATCCGGATTGTGTTATCTGCTAATATTCAAATAGACATTATTTCTGATGGCAAAAATACTATCTCGATGTATGATGTGTCGAGTATCGACAATTTGGCGGTGATACATCATTCGACTTATTCAGTGACTTCCGAATTTCCGATTTTGGAATCAAATTCTCAAACGTCAAGTCGAGTTGCAAAACGGTCGAAGTATTTCGACAAAAACAGGAAGAAAAATGTCAAAACGCGAAAAAAAAACCACCAACAAGCGTCGAATTTTAATTTTCCAAAGGTATCGAAACACGAGCGAAAAAATATGTACAAGACGATAAATCTTCAAAAGATACTTTCGCCGGAATTTCGACGAGAAAACTTGAAGAAAAAAAAATTAAAATTTCGTACCAAATAAAAATAGAATTCCTCTCGCAATAAAATGAAAAAAAAATTTAAAAAACAGATGCCAATAAGTCTGTATAAGTTTTTATGGTTTCTACGTTTTACGACTCATCATTATTTACGATATCTGTTTAAATTTTGATTTCACGCAAATATAAGTTATGCGAGTTTTCATGCTGGAGAAGAAGGAGAAAAAACGCGTGTTTACGAGGCGAATTTTCAGCCTTCTTCATAAAGCTCGATTAATCGTTGCAGAGCACGCTGTGGTGGCTTTTTCGACCCCTTTTTCTTTGCATCCGCATCTCGTTTGGATGTTTTGTCATCAACGCAAACCGTCGAATTAGATTAACAAAGCGTCTCTTTGAAGGCTGATTTCAACATTAGCAATTTAAATGCTTCAAATAAGATTCTCATTTGCATGATATGGTTGCGCCGAACAAGGTATACCAAAAGACTTAGACTAGCGAAATGATGTAAGTATATTGCATAAACATTTTAAATCGACGTTAGGTCTATAACGAAGAAAGTAAAATACGCCTCGAGGTATTTGATACGTAAACTTGAAAAAAAAAGACGTTCAACAGTTCAAAGCTTTCATATCAGGAAGGTAGTTAGTTTATGCAGTGGAAGTGGTTTTTTTGGTACAATAAGGTATAAACTATGGAAGGTGTATACGTGCAAGGAGAAAATGTAAGATATGCGGAAATTATCGCCAAATACAAGGAATCGCGAAACGTAATAAAATTCAACGTGTTTTGCTTTTTTAGCATATTTTAACCAAAAGGCAGAGTGAGCAGGAGAGGTGCAATAAGATGTAGTAAAAAAATTCTCTATGGTATTTTCTTTTTCGAGGTGTGGTTTTTCATTTTCTCAATTTTTTTTTCTCTTTCTCTCTCTCTGGAAATAACGTAATTTTCGTGAAGACTGTTTCATAAGGCGAGAATCGACCATATCGTTACGACTCTCTCATCTAATCTGGTTCAGAAAAGAAAAGAAAAGAAAAGAAAAAAAACTGGAAAAGTTTACCGTATAGTGGGTCTGCGAAATCCGCCGAGGAAAAGGTCCTGATTAAGCTCGAAAACGAGTACGAAATGAGTGCGTTAAATAATTGATGATGAAAAGTTCTCTATTATTATGGTGTCGAGAAGTGGTGTGTTTTTAGACCTGTAAAAAGGTGGCCTTTTTTTTTCGTACTTGGTTGGTGTCGCATCGGCATTGTTGCCATGAAGCTCTTCAAGTAATTGTATAATTTAATTATTAACCGCGGTATTTTAACTTATAAACTAATATAGGTTAGAAATTACTTTAAAAGTTTTACTAGTTATACTTGGGCTGAAGTGTCAGCGGAGGTAATTTGTTTCATCGGGTAATGAATAAGGACATGAGATAAAATTGTTAGGATGAGGTTTTTTTTTCGACGAGCTTTAAAGTTGGCGGGGTTCGGTGTGAGGAATGGGTTGGACGAGAATTTTAGTGGCAGGGGTCAAGGTTCCACACTTGGGATACTTTTCGGCGAATTCATTGTGTGTTCGTTTTTCTTTATTAATTGCTTAAATCACATGCTGCTATTTGAAATAGTGCAATTTTTTAATTTGAACAGATCGAATTCAAAAGTGGACTGGCGGTATTAAATGCAATAAGAATTTGCTGATGCATCAATTATAAAGTTGCTTACTCAGTCATTGTTTTAATTTTTCGCACACAGCAGGAAATTGTAATTCTTTTTTCTTTGCACATAGTTTTGGTACTTTCCCCTGTTTTATGCTCCACGAACATGTACTGAATAAGTATCCTGTTTTACTACTAATGCCAGAAGTGTTTGGGGGCAATTTTTTTTTTTTTTTGTTGAATGCATAGCGTTGACAAGCGGAATTTTCTAGGACCTTTGCATGACGTCATTTTTATTTTTCATCAATGAAGTTTTGAAGAAAAATTGGAAACTAATTTCATCTTGCTTTTTTTTACAGAAAAAAATTACCTTGATTTTTGAAAAATAAAATGCATGGAGTTTTCAAAAAAAGAAAATTATATTCATTTTGCATTTCGATGATGTCATTTTGTATAAATTATTGATAGATTTTTTGGAAAATGAAAAATTTTTAGTGCCAAAATTGAAGAAAAACACGAATTTTGCTTAATGCCCCGTTTCCAGAAAAACTATGCAACCCACAAAACTTTTTCTTAGAATGTTTTTTATTCAGTAGAGTCTGTTCTGTAGTCTGACAAGAGGGTTTTGCAAAATTTTAATTTTCCGACGATTTCTTTCGAGTTGACTGGAATACGTCGATGAAAATTATGAGAAAGTTTGATAAAATCAGAGGGAAAGTAGAAATTTTCCAAAACCCTCTCGTCAGACTGCAGACCAGACTCTACTGAATAAAAAACATTCTCAGAAAAATCTTGTGGGTTGCATAGTTTCTCTGGAAACGGGGCATTAAGCAAAAATCGTTTTCTGCAAAATGACACCATCAAAATGCAAAATGAAAATAATTTTCTTTTTTTGAAAACTGCATGCATTTTATTTTTCAAAAATCAAAAATTATTTTTGGCGTAAAAAAAGCAATAGGTATGAAATGAATTTCCAATTTTTCTTCAAAACTTCATAGATGAAAAATCAAAATGACGTCATGCAAAGGTCTTAGAAAATTCCGCATGTCAACGCCATGCATTCAACAAAAAAAAGTTACACCCCCCCCCCCCCCCCCTTAATGAGCATACATCATTAATAAATTTTTCATTAGTTTTTTTTGTGATCAAATCATTTACTTTCACTTTTTTCACAGACTTTTCAAACCATAAACGGTTACATGAATTACATTCAATGCTGGGACCTTTTTTTATACCTTTGTAATACTTATTCTGTGTATAAATTTGATTTCACTTTTCGAAATTTTTCGATATTTCTCTTGGTTTTTAACAGATGACGAAATTTTTGACACTTTTTTCTACGCTTCTGTAGATTTATCTTTTGATTTCTCTTTTTTTTTTTTGTATATTTTCGTCATCAATCTTTTATTTTTCAAGTATTTTCCATTTAGCATTCTTCTTTTTTCGCAGTTTTTGATCAATTATTTCAAATTAGGTATCTTGATTTTTTTTTTCTTCAAAAAAACAAGTTCTAATGAAACAACACATTTTTTGAGAGTTTTAAAAATGAAAATTCTTATGAAGAAATTTGAAGTATTTTTCTAAAATGAATTGTTGAAGTTGTTAAAGATTTTTCCAGGATTTTGAATGAAACTTAACAAAAAAAAGTGAGATTTAAAAAAACACCGAAAAATTTTTCTACAGATTTTTCCGATTTTTTTTTCTTCTAAAAACATTTAAATTATCAAAAAATTCAGGAATAATTTATTTCTTAGAGATGATTCTACTGAAAATACTTAATTATTTCAAATTAAGTTTTTAAGACGATTTTTCTTGAGAAATTTGTTGAAGATTTCGTGATGTGTATTTTTTTCCAAGATTTAAAATGGAACTTGGAAAAAAATTTGCATAAAATATAGGTAAGATTAAAAGTACATGTAAGTGTTGATGAGAAAAGGGACCTAAGCAGGAAAAACTTTTTTTTTTTTTTTTTTTTTTGGTAATGAATGTTTTAAACTTTGCAAGTCTGTATCTCCGTAATGCAATAACTGATAACTTTGAAACTTTGCACAATCATTGAGGGCTCCTAGTGGAATATTAATTCCCTCATAATTTTGACCTCTCATGTTTATGGCCTATTTCACAAGGGTTGCCGAAACAAAAAAAAAAAAAAAAAAATGCCAAAAAATATTTTCAACCATGCTGATTACGAATATCATACTCATAATGTCAATTTTTTTTTTGTTTCATAACGTTCTCGATCATTTTTAACAAAAAAAAAATAATAATAAAAAAATAAAACATGAAATTAAATTTTTTTTTTTTAAATTTAAAAAATTGAATTTTTTTTTTTTTTGAATTTTGGGTTAGTCTTACCCTCTGGGAGGCTGAATATTGTTCCTAGGACCATAAAACCATTTGAAATCGATTTTTTTTTTAAATTTAAAAAAAATGATTTTTGATTTTTATTGATTTTGGGTAAGTTTTGTCCTCTGGAAGGCTGAATATTGCTCCTAGGACCGTGAAACCATTTTTAAATGAAGTACAGAAGTACATGTCGAAATTGACCAAAACCTCAAAGTAAATTTTTTCCTGCTGAGGTCCCTTTTCCCATTCTCACTCACATATTATACAATAACAACTTTTTATTAGATTACTCTGAAATTTTTTCTAGGAAAATTTTTTAATAAAAGATTTATTATGCTTATTTCTTGAATAAGCTTTATTGGACATTCTTTGAGGTCCATATTTAGTACCTACATTGTCACAGATTTACTTAACTGATAATCGAACCGCTATTCTCTGGTGCTCTTCCGGTAGATTGTACCTTTTTGGGCTGGGTTAAATTTTTCACATTTTTCACGCCGTTCCTCTCGTTGAGATTTACCGATCATTTAAATCATCAATTTAAATTATCTCTACGCTGGTATTTCGCTTATATTTTGTCTCCGAAACAAGCATAAAATATCACTATTAGTGACACTATGGTAATCCACCATCGTCGGGCGATGTTTTTTTTTTCAAACAGAAAAAAATAACAGTAATAACGCTTACGCCGTACCAACCCCCCCCCCCCTGCTCCGCTCTTGTTTCTCTAATAACAAATCCTCGTAACAATTTTTTAACCCTTTCGACAAAACAACGGATTATCGCGGCAGCAATCGTTGCTCGTATTTGTAACGGTGCCACCATTGTGATATTTTCCCTTCTCCGGTTTTATTATCATTTGCAAATTTCTCAATAAGGCGAAGATTTTATTCGTTGCGGGTTGTTTTTTCCTTCTCTTTCTCGTTCGTCTTGTGTTTTTCTCCTCATCGGCTTCCATTCCCTCTCACACAAGCATATTATACTCTTATATCCGTAATAACGATAAAACCTTGGCTCGTGTAATAAAATGTATTCACGTTATTAAATTCGACATAGAATAACGTACATTTACACCAACCCCCCCGCTCAGATGCTCCTCGACCCCTGGCTCAATAACCGCCCATGTATCTTTCAAAATGTACGTACACGCGTAATATACGATAAAAACGAACGAATAGTACGTATAGTACATTGGAAAAAGTCATTATTTAAATTGAATAGAATGTGTGCCGTCTTGTCTGTAGGCATTTCTGATTTACAATTGGCGTTCTACTGTAACAATCTATCGCCGGTAATGCCCATGCCCCTTACCCATGCCCATAGTTTACTGTGTATTACTAAGACCAAGGCAACCATCACACAGATAACCCTGGTGTATAATAAATCAAAGTAAAACCTTACGGTTTTTTTTTCCTTTTGCCCACGTGCAATTTTTTTTGGCCTTTCTTGCGCTCGTTCGTCGGATTTATACGGAGGCGTTTAAACGAATTATATTTTTATTCGGTGTTGCCTTCTGGTGTGGTGGTGGGTTTTTTGTGTAAACGAAACCTTCAAGTGTGAATTCTGAATTTTGACGGTGTTTCGTTTCTTACGTATATTTTTACACGACTATCACGATTGTATTTTTTTTTTTTTTTTTTTTTTTTCATTTTATTGAGCGTGTTACAGTGATGTACTCTGAATGAGTAATCGACGCTGTTTTTGCATGATTAATGAAGGCGTATACCGAGACGATGGTAAGCTTCGGGTGAAGTAATCTGCGCCAGCGAGTGGAGAAAATTTTTCTAGTTAATTTATTACTCGTTATTAGAGGCACAAGGTTTGTCTGGAATATAGGGTGGCTCGAAATGGTGTTGTTGGGTGGAATTTTCATTGTTGGTATATATTTTGGAAATATAGGAGCTTTCGCGGAGTTCAAGTTGAAATTAAGCTAAAAAAAAAAAATGAAATTAATGAAATAATTACGATGAGGTGGATTTTCTGTAAATTATTGCAGATGTAAAAAATACTTACCTATTTACGAGTCGCGAAAGTACCACTAACGTTTTCCACTCTGTTGTCATTATTGCCATCTGTGTGCGATTTTGACATTTTAATTGAAATTTTTCATTTTAAAAGGACTAGTAAATGCTATGTAACGTACTAACTTCACAAAAAAGTAAAAAAAAAAAAAAAAAAAAAAAAAAAAATGAATCCAAAATCATAAAAAATAATTTAAAAAATAATCCTTTTATAGTGTATTTTTTTTGTAGAGTCTCGTGGTTCTTTTTACTTCGTGGTATGATGCAAGTTGGTTTAAAGGGTTTGAAAATTAATTATCAAATTACTTACATTTCCTCAGTTGTATTTTTTTTTTTTTCATTTTTTCAAATCTCCTTTTGAACTCATAATTTTTTCAACTGCCCAGTTTGACTGTAGGCTCGTTGTTTTTCAACGTGATTTTAAGTGAGGTAATTTCGCGTTTGATTATGCTCATAATTGATATACTTATTCGGATTAAATCAACGTTTTGCGAAAATGAATCATTTTCTCAGGAAAAATAATAATACATTATTTTATTTTATTTTATTTTTTTAGAATTTTCCTTGAGATTTAAAGGGAAAAATTCCAGCAGAAAAAATTTAAAGAAAACTGTGAGATTTTTACCCACAAAATAATCCAAGCGTTTTAGAACAAAATTTCAAGTATCAGAGTTTAGAAAAAAAATTTATAAACAATCTGAAGAAAACCGAGAGATTATAATACCTATGTAAAAATCATTTCAACATTTTTTTAAAAATCGAATAATATTCCGTTTTTCAAAAAATCTTTCATAGAAACGGAAGCTTTTTAAAAATAGTTTTCTATTAAAAAATTTTCGCACGATTTTTTTTTTTTTTTTTTTTTTTTTTTGCTATGAGATTTTTTCCGAAGTGGTATGATGAAAGTTGTTTTAAAGGGTTTGAAAATTAATCATCAAATTACTTACAGAAATATTTTACAATTCATTTAAAATTTTTGACCTCTTTCTGCTCTCTCAATCTATAAAAGATACAGGTTCGATCATTTTACGCACTTATAAATGCGTAATTTTGTACGCACTACACAGTCTTGTCGCTACCAAGAAATACGTAGGGGGACGGGGGGTTAGTTTTTTTTTTGGAGAATATTTATTTAAAATTATTTTTTAAACTAGGCGAATTCATTGGATATTTTAAAAGAATTTAAAGGGCCTTTTAAAAATAAAATTTTCAAGATTTTTGAGAAATTTTCCAAATATTGAAAAGGAAAATTTTTAAGATGAAATCTGAAAAATATTAGAGATTTATACGAAAAAATTATTGTGGCAACAAATTTTTCAGTACCTAAGTATCATTTCATTGAAAAAAAAAATATTTAAAGTAATAGAAGATGCTTTGAAAGAATCTTACACGAGAAATTTTTCTTAAAAATTTTTCTCGCTGATTTCTTTTTCAAAAATGATTTTAATCTAAGAAATAAGAAAATTAGGACATAAGAAAATAGGTTACTTACTTTAAAACTTCAAGTTTTACGAGAACTATCCGGTGAAAAAAAGTTTAAATGCGATTAAATTGTTCAATAACTCTTTTAGATAGGTATTCTAAAAATTCTAATTTTAAATTTCTCATGAAAAAAGTTACCAAAAAAGAAAAGTTTAGACAATTGGTCCATAATTTTTCTGTGTGATTTATTTCAATTCAAAGACTTATGAGCAAGTTATCAGTATTCAAGTTCGATGAGTGATTATTCAACTCTATTTTCACGGTTAATGAAAATTATATATGCATTGAAGTGAAAGTAAAATATATTTGAATCCTGTAAATTTTGTACAAGCTCAGTTTTCTGAACTTTAAAACTTGAAAATTGAATTAGAATTTTTATGCTTCAGTCTTGAGCAAAATCTTCTGTCTTGGCATACTTACCTCCTCTGATTTGAGATTGAACTGGTTTTCCAAATATTTTGGTGACTTGGGACAAGCTCAGTTTTCAGCAGTTTGAGATCTTGAAATTTAGATTCTCGATCTTCATTCTAAAGCACAAACTTCTATCTCAACTTGCCACTTCTTCGTCGATAGCTAATTTATTTAATTAGGATTTCTTAAATGCTTTTTTTTTTTTTTTTTTTTTTTTGGTAGTTCCATGTCACGTGAAAAGAAAAGTAAAGTCTAATCAGGCCAATAGACTCAACTCAATAAATTAATCCACCACCTCCGCGTCCAATTTTTTTTCCAAACTTCATAAAATTATCGCCTACCCGAATAAAAGCTCAAAGACCGATAAAAAGTCGCGAGCTTTCGCTCAACAATTATCTTCGTTCGAAGGAAGTGATAAAAGTGGCGAAAATCGTAAAATCATCTCCGAACAGTGTTTGAGATGCGTTTTTCGGGTACCATTGAAATTCTATATATACCCACGAATGGGTGGTTTTTCAACGATTCAGGAGTGGAGAAGGGTTCGGTATGTCGTCAAAATATGAACGCTGCGAGTCGGCCCAGGGTGCCGGGCGTAGTGGAAAAACTATCGTAGGAAAAGGCTGCTTCCTTTTATATACTTGGTACTATGGCATGGCAGTAGTCTCGATTGTGAAAGTAATTATGCCGAAATGTACTGAAAACAATTTAAAGCTACATTAACTTTGTAAATCTGCAGTTTATTACGTCGTAGTAGTGGAAGTGTACAACGGTTGTAGTCGCACCAGCCTATATACGAGTCTGGGAAAACTAAAACGTCGTCGTTGTCGGCGTATACGACGTTTACTACCTAAACCTAGCAAGAAACTAAACCTATTTTCTGAAGAAGTAGTCGACTGTTTGAATAAAGCTTTATGCAAAGATATTTTGTTTGGGGCCAAGAAGAAACTTTGTTGTAAGCTTTCAAGTTTCGGATATTCGGTCTTGGCGCTGCGACCCCGCCCTTCCCCGCTCCATCCTGGCTCCTATGTGTGTTGGCAAAGCTAAACTGTTAATTTTATCGAGAATGACCCTTTCGTATTAAAATTTTCAACTGTGCAAGTGTTTTCTAAAAGGATTAAACGGCTTATGCGTATAATTGCGTCGTCTTGAAGCGTTGCGTCGAGTCGACGAACTAACCGAAGCTCGAAGGCTGAGAACGTGTGTGAATTTTCGTATCACGATGGTAATTATTTCACTGTCAGGTTTTCCATCCTTTTGTGTTGGCCTTTGCTTTTTCAAAAACGCAATTTTGACGGCAGCGCCACAAATTTTCTCAGCGTGAGAAATTTATCGAATAATTTGCGACGTGATGGGAAAATTTACTCGGAAAGTCGAGCCTGCCTGAGAAGGTTATTTCGAGAATTTTTATCTATCGGGGTGGAATTTTGAGCGGATGAAATAATTCCTTCACAAGGCTCGTCGAAATTTATTCCTGGAAATCTAATAGGGGAGGAAGTGTGCTGGAAGGTAAAATCGGTCGTAAAATTTCATCCAAGAGAAACTCAGCACGTTCATCCTTTATAAAAATTTGAATAAAAGTAGAGAAAAGAAGAAAGGCTTCTCTTTTTCTAGCTCTCTCGTTCACTGGAAATATTTGGTAGAAATTTCCCTGTCAATCAGTCCGCTGTAGTGTATACGTTCGATATAGTGCAGATAACAATTTCGCAATATTTATACAAGTACGTTATTCATTTTTTTATTTTATTTTTTTTGCAGATTTCGAAACGATCGAAGTAATGATTAATGAAACAGCGACGTTACCATGTAAAATAAACTTACGCAAAGAAGATAAAATCACGTTGGTAATTTGGTACAAAAATGGAAGCTCTGTACCGATATACAGGTCAGAATTTTTTCGAATTTATCAAAAGCTTGACAGAATTTATTATTTTTATAATAAAAAGACTCTTATATGGTGTCGTGTGTGATGTAAGAAAAGTTCCAGAGGTTGGGGTGTCTAAAAGAAATATTGAGTAATTTAATATTAGATACCCGAGCAGCACAATCGACAAATTATCGAAATAAAAAATCGACAGAATATCGAATTCGATAAAGTGTCGCGTTAGTTCCGCATAAATCGTGAAATTATCTTTCGATATATAGATAGATTATCGACGAATTATAGTTAGTAAAAATTTCGAGATTATAGTAAGATATTTTATCGATAATCTATCTATAATATCGAAAGATAATTTCACGATTTAGGCGGAACTTTCGCGACACTTTATCGAATTCGATATTCTGTCGATTTTTTATCGATTTTTTATTCCGATTTTTCGTCTTTTACTAGCTTTTTTCTATAATTAAAAATCATTAATTAGCATAATTAATACATTAAACTATGCCTAAACACATTATTCATGTTACGGTAAGAGGATCATTTCAGAAAAAGTCAAAAAAAATTATAAAAAATCTGCCACGGTAAGAGGATCATTTCAGAAAAAGTCAAAAAAAATTATAAAAAATCTGCCACCCGTGGGGCTTGAACCATCTACCTCCTGCATGGTAATCCTCTTCCTTAACCACTATGCCATACCTTATCGTTGAGGAATTAGCAATAAAACGCTTATAATAGGCAGTTTAGTACTTCCAGACGTGTTGGACTTACAAAAATTTTCACCAATTTGGAAATAATTTCAAATATCGTCACAAAATCGTTGAAAAATCGTTCGACAAATTTCAGATTATTTGTCGATAATGTAGTTTCAAATATCGCCACAAAATCGTTGAAAAATCGAATTCGAGGAATTTCATATTACGAGTCGATAATATAGTTTCAAATATCGTCATAAAATCGTTGAAAAATCGAATTCGAAAAATTTCAGATTACGTGTCGATAATAAAGTTTTAAATATCTTCACAAAATCGTTAAAAAATCGAATTCGAGAAATTTCAGATTATTTGTCGATAATATAGTTTCAAATATCTTCACGCAATCGTTAGAAAATCGAATTCGAGAAATTGCATATTATGTGTCGATAATATAGTTTCAAATATCTTTACAAAATCGGTAAAAAATCGGATTCGATAAATTTAATATAATCTGTCGATAATATAGTTTCAAATGTCGTCAAAAAATCCGTAAAATATCGAAGTCGAGAAATTTCATATAATCTGTCGATAATATAGTTTTAAATATCTTTACAAAATCGTTAAAAAATCGAATTCGATAAATTTAATATTCTTTGTCGATAATGTAGTTTCAAATATCTGCACAAAATCGGTGGAAAATCGGTATCGATAAATTTAATATTCTTTGTCGATAGTATCGTTGACGAATATCGTCATAAAATCTTAATAATATCGAATTCGATAGTTTTTAGATTTTTTGCCTATAAAGTTGTACCGATTAATCTTTATAATATCGTGAGAACATCTATAGATTTTCAAACGATTTTTTATCGATACGTTACATCTACCGATATTATCGATCGAGTGTGCCGCTCGAGTATTGAAAAAAAAGGAGATCGTGATAGATTTGCTTGGTTAATCGTTCCTGTAGATTATGAGTCTTGTTGAAAATAGAATTTAAGTACCTATAAATTGAAATCTGAAGTATTTGAAAAGTGTTTCCGGATTTTTTAATGAAGGAAAAGTAACGAAGAACCTAATTATAATTTTAGGAAACTTACCAGTTTTTGAATGCAATGGATCCTTATTTATGCGCTTCTACATTATGGTTTATTCGAATGAGAGTAATTTTTTGACTGTTATTATGGATAGTAGTGGATGTGGAAGAGGCCCACACGTGTGATTTATAATTCTTGAACTTGTGTGACTTCACGTCCATAATTTATGGGTTGAGGTGTTGAAAGGAATTTTTAAAACATTCAAGTATGTTTTTTTCGTTCTATTCAAGAGTTTGATGAATTTCAAGACGAGAATAAATTTTTCTTCATCAAAATAATTTTATTTAATCTTATTTACCTTGAAGGGATTACCTTCCTTAATTTTCCTTAATTCAATTCGCTAACTCCCCTCCTCCCATTTTTTAATTCAAGATGGTCTTAAAAAGATTAAGTTTTTGGATATTTTAAGAGCATCGTTCATTTTTAATGAAATTTTCACCACTTTATTTCAATATGTACATCAATTTAATTACTACAGGTTTACTATTGTTCAAAAAACTGAATTCATGTTAAACTTTTTCTTAAAAATGATTCTTTTAATTTTTTGAATTTTGTGTGATTTTTTTTTAAGGGAAAACTGTGAATGAATGAATGAATAACTCTTTATTGTAATATGAAGCATTTGCTTCCTTTACAACGTCTACGTATATAATAATATTACAGTAATGCAGAAAAAGGTATAATAATATTTAAAATAAAAATAATATAACTAGAACAATTACAGAGTATTTTCATTTTCGATGTTCATACTGAATTCATCCACCGAGTAGAATGCTTTCGTTAAAAGCCATTCTTTCAGTAATTTTGTAAATCTTTTCAAAGTTGGGGTATTTTTAATGTCGGTGGGAATATGGTTATAAATTTTTGCGGCCATGAAATCAACACTGGATTGATAAAATTTAGTTTTAAATTGATTACTATAGAGTAGCTGACTATTTCTGGTGTTATAGGTGTGCTGTGGTGTATTCAGTTTAATAGTACCATTTTTAACAGACTGAGCAATCATCAGTATGTATAAGGAAGGCAGGGTCAAGATTTTATTCGAGATGAAAGCATTTTTGCAAGATTCTGTGGATTGCATTCTGTACATAATTCTAAGAGCCTTTTTTTGTAGGATAAAAATACGTTGCATATGTTTTGCATTTCCTCCCCAAAATATCAACCCATATGCCAAATTTGATTGAAATAATCCATAATAAGCCATTTCAAGAGTTTTCATGTTTACTACATTTTTCAGTTGCCAAAGAAGATAATTTAGAGCACAAAGTTTTCCCGATAGGTGATCAACTTGTGTTTTCCATCCCAATTCAGACTCGATATAAACTCCTAGGAATTTTACACATGTCACTTTTGTAATGGACAAATTTGCAAGAGGGCAGTGTTGGACTCGTGGGCCAAAATACATCAAATTTGTTTTATTTACATTTATTCTCATATAATTTGCGGTAAACCACATTTCCATAGCGTTGAGGACCACTTGCACTGATGTATTAGATATTAAGGGGATTAGAGCAGTTGTGTCATCAGCAAATAGTATTATTAGACACCTTAAAATTTTTGGAAGGTCATTCATATAGTATACAAAAAAAGATGGTCCGAGTAAGGAACCCTGCGGCACTCCTTGCGAAATATCCCCTAGCTCAGAAAAGTAAATTTCACCATCATCACCTACTATTTTCACAATTTGAGTTCTTCCTTCAAGGAATGATCTAATCCAGTCCAAAGCCACCCCTCTTACACCATATTTCTCCAATTTTTTTAGCAACAGTTCATGATTTACCATATCAAAAGCTTTTGATAGGTCATAAAAAACGCCAGCCATGTCGATTTTATTATTCAAATTTTCCAAAATTTCATGTATTAGCTGGTATATAGCGCTAGTTGTACTCCTTCTTTTACGGAAGCCATGTTGAGAACTGTGTAATAGATTGTGTTCAGTTTCAATTCATAATTTGAGAAAAAATATGGTTATAGAATTCAATTTTTTTTTCTTCAAAAACAAAGAAAAACTCAGAATTTTGTTTGGAAAATATTTTTTTTAATTTCTCTTGTCGAATTTTGAAAATGATATGTTTCAAGATGGATGTTCAAGTTTTTTTCATTTTTCAAAACTGTTGGAAAAAAGTAAAAAAAATTGATTTGTAACAAAATATATTTTAAACAAAAATTTGAAAGAATTGATTTTGAATAAAAAAATATATCATTTAAAAAAAAATCAAATTCTAAAAGATTTGAGTTTCAGTTGAATGAAAATGATGTTAATTTTGATGAACTTCTAAAAAGGTTGGTTTTGAAGAAGAAAATCAAAATAAATCTCATAAAAATGTAGGTATAAAAAATAATAACTCATTTTAATAAAATTTAAAGAAATCGAAAACAAATTGTTCTTACAAAATCATATGATTTTTTAAAAAAGATCCAAACCATTGTTGTGTTTTTTTTTTAAATCGAAAAATACCATACTAATTACTTACTTGTCTTATTAAAAGAATTTCTTCAATAAAATTAGAAATATCAAATTTTGAAAAAAACTGACGAAATTCTAAAAAAAAAAAAAACGATTTTAAAAAAATCTAGGAAATATTAATTTTTAGAGGAGGGAAAAATGGAAAAAAGTTGAATAAATAAATAAATGGTTTTGAAAAAAAATTCTTTGAAACATTAATAATTTAAAAAAATACCTAATTAATTTATTAAATGTTTGTAGAATTTGAAGAAAATTATTTAAAAAAAAAAAAAAAAAAAAAATAGAAAAAAGTAGGTAGGTAGTTAGGTATCTAATTTAGAAAAAAAATGGGTATTTTACTAAAACTCTGTGGTTTTGCAAAAATAAAAGAAAATTCTGATGATGGATGAAAAAAAAACTAGAAAAAGATTGCAAAAAATGAGAAAATTCTTTAAAAAGTTGATTGAAACTAAACTCGAAAGTCGAAACAGAAGAAAAAACATTGAAGAAAAGTGGAATACTTATTTGGATTAATGTTGATAATTTTTTTAAAAACTGTTTTGGCAGTGAAATTTGATAAATTTCTGTATTGTAATAATACAAAAATAATCAATTCGAAAAACTCAAAAAATTCATAGAAAATTATTTTCAAATGAAATTTGAAAAAAATTAAGTAGGTAATTTGAAAAAAAAAACGATAAAATTTTAATAAATCGGTTTTGATAGAGTAAAAAGTACAAAATATGGACCACCTCAACTTTTTTCTCAATAACTGGACCCAAAATGATCCGATTTTAGTAAACAATATCTCAAAATATGGGACATACATATATAATCTAGTTTTATGGATCAAATTTTTTTTTAGCTTTTCAACTCCTCCACACTATACCAATTTTTGTAAAATCGGAAATTTGGCTTCAAATATTTGGACCACTTGAGAAAATTTCTGAAAATCACAAAAAAATACATTTTAAACAGTATTGGCAGCATTTGAAAAAAAAAATATTATATAAAAAAATATTAATCCAAAAATTGTTGATTAAAATTAAAAAGAAAAAAAAATTAAAAATTAAATAAATTCTCACAAATTAAATTAAAAAAAATATATCATACTCTAATCAAAGAATACTTACTTTAAAAACACAATTTTAATTTTTTTAAATTGAATTAATGTATGTTGGAAAAATTTATCAATGAAATTCTATGATTCAAATTCGAAAAAGTTAATTAGGTAAGCTTGAAAAAATGAATAGAAAAATCATATTTAAATGAAATTCCAAAAAAATGATTTCAAACAAAATTTGAAAATATTAGGTAAGTATTAGGTACCTAATTTTGAACAAAATTGCAGTAAAACCTCTATTAACTTGAATAATTTTATTAAATTAAAAAAAAAAAGTAATTCTTTTCTGCACGTCTGGCTGCTTTTCGGTGATTATTTTCTTATCAATTTGAGCACGTGCTTCGTGAAGGTGCATCATTATCAAGAGAGATGTGTCATTTTCTTCAATAGCAAAATGAATCAGAAGCTAAAAATATGTTCGATTGCTTCAGAATATGAATAACTAAACACTGCTGCTTGACTTTTTCCTATTTTAAATCGTTCACTTAATGCACGAATACTGAACTTTTCTTTCTCGTACACGTCAGTATTCGCGATTTTTTCTTTCACCGATGAAAACTTTCGTTTGCCAGCCATAATAGGAACAGGCCAACAGATTTAAAATGAAAAAAATTCGCAAATTAAAAAATAAAAAAAATATTATCATACCTATCAAAGAATGCTTTAAAAATACAATTTGATTTTTTTTAATTAAAAAGAATTGATTGATGAATAAGTCAACGAAATTCTATGATTAATTTTCGAAAAAGTTGATTAAGTATTGAAAAAATGAATAGAAAAATCATATTTATAGGTAAATGAAATTCCAAAAAAATGATTTCAAACGAAATTTGAAAATATTAAATTTAAACGAAATTTTCTATGATTTTCTTTTATACTTGCATCTGCTTACAGCAGGATGAAGGATAGAAATGGAAAATAAGAACTCCAGATCTGGAATTCATTTTTTTTTTCAAAAATGACTCACCCACGTACGTTGAAAAATACCAGGGTTCGATCTGCTCGTTTATTCGAGTGAAGTACACAATACAACCCTTCGACTATATGTGCAATAATCGAGTCGACGAATCGCACAAACAGCCGATATTTTTTATTCCAAATAATGGGCACACGCGACAATGACTATTCGCCGACAACTGCACATACGTACGCGTACGTAGACGTTGGTACCTATAATACTCGTAAACGTGCATATACCTATTCAAATTCGAAGCAATTATACCCTCACGATACAATATCAAATTGCACTCGAGATACATTAAGTATTTTAAAGCATATTTGAAACATCCTGAATATGTTTATCGTAACTACGAAATGCTTTTATCCTTGCAGGATAAGTATACATTTATCATGTACAGTCGCACATGGGTTATTTTTTAAACGTACGATCTATGTCAAAATGGGTTTATATTTTTATTACTTGAGCAACGTATAGTATACGATGGTGGTATGTGTCGTGGCATCGCGTACCGTTTCACCACGGTTTTACCCAAGAATTTTAAAAAGTTTATACTATGCTTTGGTACTATAAGTTCTTCTCTTGCCCTTCGTTTATAGTTTTTTTCTTCTTTTTTTTCTTTTTCAAAACTCTTCACGTATATGTACGTTGTCCAATGTCCATGTGTCCGCGGTATGGTACTCAACTCGTATATGTAGGTTGTACCTATACTTACTAGCTAGATAGAGTATGGTTTAGACGAATGATATGTGTGGTCACTGGTCAGTAATGCTAATTTAATGCGGTGGCGATTGCGAGCGATACATGAGGTGAAATCTGACTACGTAGTGTGAATGTACTCTCGTATGCCAGGATACGAATTTCTGGCGTGATTCATGAGTTATTTTTGAAAACTTCTTCATTTCTATTAATTTATTTTGCTTTATTTGCTATTTCTTTGCAAAAATTTTATGCATAAAGTATTGGGGGGGGGGGCATAATTTTTTTTGTTGAATGCATAGCGTTGACAATCGGAATTTTTTAAGACCTATGTATGACGCCATTTTGATTTTTCATCTATGCGGTTTTGAAGAAAAATTGAAAAATAAATTCATCTTGTTTTTTTTGGCCAAAAAAAGTTAATTTTTGATTTTTGAAAAATAAAATGCGTGGAGTTTTCGAAAAAAGAAAATTATTTTCATTTTGCATTTTGCTGGTGTCATTTTGCATAAAATATTGATAGATTTTTTGGAAAATGAGAAATTTTAGTGTCAAAATTGAAGAAAACACGATTTTTGCTTAATGCCTCGTTTCCAGAGAAACTATGCAACCCACAAGATTTTTCTAAGAATGTTTTTTATTCAGTAGAGTCTGGTCTGTAGTCTGACGAGAGGGTTTTGCAAAATTTTGATTTGCTGACGATTTCTTTCGAGTTCATTGTAATACTACGATGCAAATTATGAGAAAGATTGATAAAATCGGAGGGAAAGTAGGAATTTTCCAAAACCCTCTGGTCAGACTACAGACCAGACTATACCGAATAAAAAACATTCTTAGAAAAATCTTGTGGGTTGCATAGTTTCTCTAGAAACGAGGCATTGAGCAAAAATCGTTATTTTCTTCAATTTTGACACTTGAAATTTTTTTCATTTTCCAAAAAATCTATCAATATTTTCTGCAAAATGACACCATCAAAATGCAAAATGAAAATAATTTTCTTTTTTTGAAAACTCCATGCATTTTATTTTTCAAGAATCAAAATTTAATTTTTTTGTAGAAAAAAAAAAGGAAGATGAATTTATTTTCCAATTTTTCTTCAAAACTGCATAGATGAAAAATCAAAATGACATCGTACATAAGTCTTACGAAATTCCGACTGTCAACGCTGTGCAATCAACAAAAAAAAAATAATAAAAAAATACCCTCCCCTTAAAAGCTTTTTTTCGGCAAAGCAGAAAATACACGATGAATCCAATCACCAAGTTGTACAATTTTCATATTGTTTTAGCGTCGATATGCGAGAAAGACACATACCAGAGCATGCAAATCACTGGTCTCACGATAAAATCATGGGCGGACGAGCTCATTTCAACTTTGATCAAAGGTCTTTGGTTATTGAGCACGTGACTCCGTCCGATGAAGGATTTCACAAATGTCGAGTCGATTTCAAACAAACGCAGACGCGGAATTATCATATTAATTTGATCGTCGTTGGTAAGTGTGCTGCTGAATATTTTTACGAGATACTCGTAGCTATTATTTGTAGATATAACCGGTTGATGGGATGGATTCGAGGTTGAGATTGGTGTTTTTCGTGGCATCGTGGCTTTTAGTGAAGGAGTTCCGGATGAGGTGGTTTTCGTGGTTCTTTTTCCTACGTGAGGTAAAGTTAGAGAAAGTTCTTTAAAAGGTTGAAAATTGATTATAAACTTACATATATGTACAATACGTATTCGTTGATCTAGGAATCTAATTTTCATCTCCTGAACATTTACATAAGAAGACAGTTTAGATTTTTTATTTATAACTATGCAACACTGCAGTTATCAAGCTGTTGAGAAGAAATCTGTAGTAAGAGAGAAAATTTTCATACAAATACGAGTACAAACCTAGTAGCGAAACAAAAGTCAGTTCTTTTTTCTAGCTGATAGCTAACATACACATAAGTGCTGTCGCAAGTTCGGATGAAGTTTGGAAAAATTGATTTACTCACTTCCCTATCTTCCTAAGTTCATAAGCACACCACTGCACTACTATTACATATAACAAACAAGATCATCGACACGTTGTTATGCTGCTGTTGAATATTTGATAAATCTTGCTTCATTAGAAACATTTTTTTTTTACAAAAAATTTCTAAAATTATAAAATAGGTAGATAACTATTTGAAAAAAATTAATAGGTAATTAACATTTATCAAGCATTAATTATACAAGTACCTATTATTATTTTTTATCTGAAAATTTTTCAAACTGAATTAATTCTAAGAATTCAACGTATATAATATATATTTTAAAATTTAACGATTTCCAAATTTTGATAAACTTTGGTGTGGAATCATTTTTTTAATTGAGTAAATCTTTGAAATGTGGTAAAATTTCAATATTTGCTGTAAATTCATTAAGTACATGAATTCAAAAGTTGATGGATTTTTGAAATCTTTATTTTTATTAAAATTTGATAAATTTTCAAACTTTCAAAAATTTTAAAAGTTTAATTTTTTTGATATTTTTAAAAAAAATTTAAATTTTAAAAAATTGGAATTTTATGTTAGTGATTTTTAAAATTGATTCAAATTTTGATAAGTATTTGCCAACTTTTTACGATTTCATCTGATTATTTTTCAAGCTTTAATAAATTTCCTAAAGTTGAAATTATTTTTCAAATTCTACTAAATTCAAAAAAAAAAAAGAAAAAAAAAAGGTATGCGGTTAATTTGAAAAGTTTTGTAGGTAAGTAAACTTTTAAAATTTCGTATATATCTCGTAGATTTAGTAATCATCAAAATTTGGCAGGTTTTCTTAATTTACTTAGCTGATCACTGAAATTGGATGAAAATTCGAAATTGTGTTAGTCAAACTTTAATTCGTAAATTTTGAAAATTGGATGCTATTTTCCAAAGGCAAATAAATTTTCATGATTTTAAAAATTTGCAAATTTTTTCATTTTTATGCAAAAATCCTGATTTTTGGTTTTGTACACCCTGTTAAATTTTAGACTTCTTTAGTTGCAAATTTTTTCAATTTTTCGAATCTCCTCTGATATTTGAAAATTTGTGTTACGAAACGCTTTTAGCAGTTGAATTTAAGATGCAAAAAAAAGTACAAAAAAATTAAATAAAAAATAAGTATTTTTACAAGTTGAAAAAAAAATATCAAAAACGTAATATCCATAATAATAACAAAAAAAAAACTCAGCGCGTAGCGCCTGATGAACTTCTCCTTAGGCGATGCGATTGTATTCCAACACTACATTTAAAAGTGTGAAACATATTTACCTACCTAGTATAATGATTTCACTGTCTTTGTTTCGCCCAATTTAAACCATAAATTGAAAAAAGTCAAATTTAGAAAAATGTCAAAAATACGTATTTTCAAAAGTGAAGCAAAATAATGAAAAAATTACTTATACATTCATAGAGATTTAGTAACAGGCTAATCCCTAAAAGCTGGTAATGGTTTTAGTTTTTTGGTGTGAGGGAATTTGGGTCAGTCATTTTCGTTCGGAAATTCGGAATATCTTTGAAAAATTCAACAACATTTGCAAAATTTGGTAAAATTTAGAAAAATTCTGAAAAACTGAAAATTTAAAATACGTTCCATCTTTTTTTTCAAAAATTATATTTTAAATTTTTCCAATAATTTTCATCAAAATTTTTCTAAACCCCCATCCAATTTGCTTTCTTTTAAAAAAATTTTGTGTCTTTGATTATTCGAAAAAATTTAAACTTAACCAACAAATTATTCTCATCGATATTTCGTCTTTTACGTTCCTTTCCATTGTTAATTTTTTTTTTTACAAATTTTTCATCAGTAATTTATTTTTCTTCAAAAATTTCCTACGTAGTATCAAAATTGTACATCAAAAATTTCACTCACATTTTTTTCATTAAAATTTTTCGTTATCAACAGAATTTTTTTTTTTTTTTTTTTATAAAAGTCAAAAAAAGTGGTATGTATTCGGACCAAGGATAGGTATGGCGCGCTAGTGTGCATTACTATCAAGTAGGTATTGAAAAGGTGCACCTTTGTTTATTTTTCTTAAAAATAGATGGCTGTGTTGTGATGATTTCCCTAATTTCAACTAATAAAGGTGCCTTTCGTCATGATTTGGTCGTGATCAAGTCGTGATAACATTTGAAAAATTTCAGTGATAAGCAAATTTTTGTTTATGGTCATTTATGGTGCACCTTTTCAAACCTTTTCAGTTTTGCCGATAGAATTCAGCCACTCCGCGCTCGTGGTCCGAATAGGTACAATATCTTTTCTATTAAAAGTTTTGAAAATTTGTTCCAAAAAAGTAAAAAATTTGTTTGAAAAAGATCGAGTTTAAAAAAAAAATTACCAAAAGTTTTTAAAAATTTTATTTTTTATGTAGGTAATATCAAAAAATGTCAATTAATAAAATGGTCATACTACCTAGGAACTTTTACCCAACAAGACCATAAGACCAAAAGACCATTTTCGGTGATTTTTTATCTTTACCCCAGTTTTTAAGGGGACATGAAAAAAATCCTTTTTTACGTTTTTTAAGGAAAAAAAAATTAAATATCAGTTAGGATGAAAAAAAATGTTTGTATCAAAGTGATGCATCTCGACATATACATTTTCACCCTCCTCCACTACCAAAAAACTGTTTATGGCGATTTTTTAGGTAAAAATATGTATGGTAAGACCAGTTTAATCCATTTTTTTTCTTCATTTTAGCTTATTTTTTTCAAAAAAATTTAAAAAAAAATTCTTTTATACGTATACTGATCCCTTAAAAACTGGAATTAAGATGAAAAATTATCGAAAATAGTTTTGTTGGGTAAAAGCACAAATGTAATGACAATTTTGTTGAAAATTAAAAAAAAATCCATTCCAATTTTTGATTTTTTTTTTTGTTTTCTCTCTAAAAAAAGGGACTCTGCGCCACCACTGAAAGTAATTTTTTGTATTTTTTTTATAGGGTACCTATTCATTTTACACCAGAAGTAACGTTTTTAGCGGTAGGGCCTTCACCTCTTCAAAAAAGATGAAATTCCGGGACATTCTACGTCTCTACTGTATATTAAACTTATTATTTTTACTGTACTGTAGAAGTTTGAAACTCAAACCTCAAAAAAAAGAGGCACTATGCCTACTGTCAAGAGCAAGATTTCAATTACCCGGTAATTTTCGTCGGTGAGACGCATAAGTTTTTACACGAAACTTTTGAAAAATTACGTTTACTCGTAGCCTCAAGGAGAGAATCATATGTGGGTAGAGGATGCTTATGCTTAGGTAGGATGAGTTCGAGTGTGCGATGAATGTTGTAATATTATTCTTGTTTAATTCGGAATACGATAGTACTATCGTCGTTACTTTGGAAGAACCTACCGGAAGTTTCTATTTGTTTTAAAGAATTTAACGTCGACTCGGGGCGACGAAAACGAGCACGAGAATGAGAATGACGACGACGAAGACGAAGACGTGTACGAGAGCATATGTTACATGCACATTCGTGTTAATTATAAAACAATTGCGAGCTGTGGCTTACGCTAGCTATCTGTTAATAGCAAAAGTTGAGAAACTTTTCATTTGTGTGAGACGATGGTTAGAAAAATGAAGACGCCGCATGCTCCTGACATGGTTAGTATCGTGTACTTGAAGAGGAATCACTGTAATATAGAGTCGGGAGTTTAAAAGCACGTAAATGTACGAGTAAATACGACATACGTGTACTGTACATTCTCTTAGGGTATTTTTTTTGGTGAAAATATAAGCTTCATTCGTGTGCAGAAGTTCTCTCTCTGTGTGTGCCACAACCGGGGATGAGCATATTCCAAAGCTTGGCCATTTTTTTCACATTCAAAAGCGTATTTATCTGCACTACCTGTACACGATATGTGAGCATTGCATCGTCTGTATTAACCCTGGTATGAGAAATACCTTATCAAGAACATGAAAAATGAAAAAAAGAACAAATTAATGCACGGTTTAAAAAATCTAATCATTGACTGAGTCACTGAGTGGAAATATCTTTCAATTTTTAAACAATAAATGGAATTGTTTGAATGCCTTCGTGGTTTTTTTTGGAAAAACGAAAAAATGGTGCGAAAATCCATTTAAAATTTTTGACAAGTTTTCGAAAAAAAAATTTCGGTCCCAATTGAAAAATGTTTCAAAGAAAAGTTGTGTATTTTGATCTCAGAAACAATTTTGGTTATTACAAAAATTTTGATTAGATCATTTCTTCCACTCCAATTTCGTATTTTATGTATGAAAATCCGCATAGAGAGGGAGATGATCGATAGCTCTTTTCCCTATATCTATACCCAAGGTCCCAATCGAAAAAAATTTCAAACAAAAATTGTGTATTTCCATCTCAGGAACAATTTTGGTTATTAAAAAAATTTTGATTGACCCCCTCATTCCCCTCCAATTTTGCATTAAACGTGTTCATGTAGAATCATTTTTACTTACTTGATTTTCCTTGTGATTTCCATACGTAAAATGCGAAAATGGAAGGGAAGGAGTGATCCAATCAAAATTTTTGTAATAACCAAAATTGTTCCTGGGATAAAAATACACAACTTTTGATTGTTATTTTAATTTAAAAAACCTCCCCACCTGCGTCCTCCCCTGCCCGAAAGAAAACCACCTACACGATTGTCGTCGTCGTGTCATGCTTTGCCGGAAAGGTAACTGGAATGAATGCCGCTTTGTAAACGGAATTAAGGAACGAAAGTGGTGAATTATTTGCCACGTTCGTGCTTCGTATATTATATTTATGTGCAATCTTGACCAAAAACGTGTGTGTTATGCGGAAAAATTTCCATCCCGATGGAGGTAACCGCAGCAGCTGAAGCGTTAAAGCGACCGCTGTGATTTTTGACGCCAAAGATTAAGTGAATTTTCTCGTCATCTTTGATGTTCTGCTGCTGTTCGTGATTTCCTCGCCAAACTTGGCAGTTGGCGTGTGCTGGGGGCGAGAATTTTGGCGGTAGTAGAGGTCCACTTCCTGCTAAGGACCTGGACCAGTTAGGAAATGTTAATAAATTCTCGTTTGATGAATTTTAATTTAGCTTTGTGGTCGTGCACGTTAAGGGGTGGGTTTATTGAGTGAAAATAACGTGTGTTTGTTAGCTCGGTTATTGGGGTTCAAATTTTTCGGGTTTGGTTTTTCGTTTGAGTTATCGTTATTCAAAATTAACGTTTAGTAGCCTAGGTATACTTACTTTTTGTTTTGTTTTATTTAATAATAAAATCTGTTTTTTTTTCTTCGTTAAAACGTATTTTTTTTTCAATTTTTCTGATTATTTTTATCGTTTTAAGTGATTTTTTCGATGTTTATACCTCTCAAGTCCAAATTAGAAGTGAACTGGAGAAAAACAGCAATAAAATCCTCAATTTAGATACAAATGCTAAGAGTTAGTAATGGTAAAATCTTTAAATTATCATTTTTTTAATATTGGCCATTTCAATCAGGGTTGGTATGTTTTAAACAAAAGTATTTTAAACACACCTCCCTCAAAAAAAAAAAAAAAAAAAAAAAAAAATACGACATTTAAGACAAAAAAAAGTTTAAAACTGTTGTTTTTTCAAATTTAGGTAAACGTGTTTTCTTACACGTGTTTCTTTTCAATTTTTCATTTTTTTTTGGCAAATTTTCGAAAAACTGAAGAAAATAAATGGACTTGAGCTCAAAATTTGGCCACTAAAAGAAGCACAAATGAAAAAAATTAATATCTACTTACTTGAATAAAAATTTTAAAAATAATAAAAACAATGTTTTTTACTTACTGTTTTTTTCTTAGTTGAAAAAAATCACATTTAAAACAAAAAAAATTTCAAAACAAAAAAAAACCGTTAATAAAACATTTTTTTTAAAAATTGTTTAAAACACTTGCCTTGGATGTAATCAATTATCTCGAATATACAGGGAAACAAAAAAAAAAAAAAAAAAAAAAAAACGTTTTTTTTTTTGTTTGACCAAAGTAACGTTATCTGCAAATTGAACGTTTCCATTTAAAACGATTTGTTTCGTTGAATGAAAAAATAACGTTTCGTTTCTTTTTGTGTTTTCGATAAAATGACGTTTTGCCAACGCTGATGGGAGGGTTGGTCGTCTTTTTGGAGATGATTTTTTCAATTTTTGATTTAAAAACGTTTTTTCGAATTTTTTTTCGAAGTCAATTTTTGATCAATTTAGGTAAAGAAAACGTAATTTTTTCAAAATTTTACTCAAGTATTAGAATTGAATTTTTCAATTTTTTTTTTTTTTTTTTTTTTTTAATTCATTAGGTAGATATCTACCTATCTTATGAGAATAAATTTCTTTAATTTTTGCACAGAATTATTCTTTTGAATCTTGTTCAAAGTTTACTTTTCTCAAAATTTTCTCAAACTGATTTGTTGTGATTTTGTTGAATCAATTTTTTTTCTTTAAAATTTGTTTGAAAATCAGTTCATTATCGAATTTTTATTCGCGTTATTGCAAAATAACTTCCAGGACTGCGTTCAGGGCGAGCTTGAAATTGTGTATACCTAATTTCAAATTAGGTGTAAACAAACTTTCCTATGTGCTGTTTCGTTACTTTAATTCTATGAATTTAAAAATTACTGGCAGCCTCCTAGATAAATATCAATAAATTGTACATAACTTGACTTTCATTTCACACAAATTATGCAACCTCAAAGCTCAAGATTTGTAATTTCTCTAATTTTTTCGCCTTTTTGATTTTTAATTCAATGTTTTTTAGGAAAAAATTGCGTTGAAGCATGGTGTCTACCAGTAGTGAAAGTAGTGAAAAAGTAGATAGTGATTAGAAAAGTTGGTCATGAAAGTCGTGAAAAAGTAGTGATTTTGAAGTAAAAGTAGTGAAAAAATCGAAATTGAAAATCAAAAAATCAATTTCGTCTATAGAAAATAGCAAATTTTCTTCACTTGAAATTTCATTTTTCTAAAAACTTTCGCCCTCGTTGCACTCGGAAAGTAATTTTTCGTAATAAGTTTTACGCCCTCGCTTCGCTCGGGCAGTGTACATCCTCGCTTTTTATGAAAACAAAATATAAATTATTGACTTCAAAATAAAAAGGAAAATATTGAAAAATTTCAATTCTGACCTTATCCTCTCAACCTCTGCCTTTCTTATGAATAAAAATTTTGAAAATAACGCGAAATTAATGCACAAGTGGAGTTGAAAATTTTCAATATTGGATGAGTAAGGTTATAATTAATATTTTTTATAATTATTTTGAACTTTTGATTCAAAATGTTTTTTTCTCTTTTACCCATTAAAAATTCTTCTGTGGTTGTGGTAAAATATTTGAATAGTAATTTTTTGGTGGGAGGGGGTCATTTTTTTTAGGAATAGATCAACTTTTGTGGAAGTTCTCAATTTTTTTTTTGGGGGGGGGGGTGAAAATTTTGGAGATGGAAAGAAAAAGGTAGTGAAAAAGTAGTGATTTGAAAGAAAAAGTCATATAGACACCATGTAAAGTTTTCATTTCAAAAATGTAGTTTAACCATAAAATTCCTCGATTTTTTTTAAATTTGTAGTTTTTGAAATAAAAATTATTTCCGATTTTGTATTTGAAATTGAATTCTTTAAGGTAGTTTCGATTGAAAATTTTAAATTTTTTCGCAATTATAGCAAATTAGGCGTATTTGAATAAATTTTGAACACGTAATTTTTTAAATTTCATTGAAGACCCTGGGTTCAAAAATTACGTTCAAACAGCATTTTTTTTATAAATCCTTTTTTATGAAAAAATTTTCATGTTTTTTTTTCGAGGTCTTAAAAAAATTATATTTTATATCCTTTCAAAATTTTCTCAGAATAATTTCTCGTTGGAGTCATGAGACTTTGAAAATTTTTGCAGTTTGTGCGATTCTGTGAAATCCTTAAAATTGAGTTAGATTTTAATGACTCAGTCGCCGCTTTTCAGTCAACTTTTCACTCTGGAAGAAAGATAAAATTTACTTACATTAAGTATTGAATGAAATTCTTGAAGTCTTCCGTTCCCATCTTTGAAGGGATGAATGTTCCAAAACATCAATAAAATTTTAGAATAATAGCATGAACGATTGCATTATATGCGGTGATGAAAAATTTTCATTAAAAATTTTTCTAGAAAACATCTACAACTATCTTTGAAAATAAATAATTAAAACAAACACATAAGAGAAAAATCAAGTAACCAAAAAAAATTTGAAATTTACACCCTTGCGTATACATCTTTGGTCATAAAATGGTCACGTCTGAAAATAAATTTGAAATTAAAACAAATTGTATACTCGTTTACGTCTTGACGAAAATTATTTCACCTTTCAGCTACGTTCAATCAAGCAGCCTGTAATATGCTGCGATAGGCTAAATTTGTTATCAAAGATTTTTCCACACAGGCACTTTAATTCTATGGATCTAAGATGAAATTTGCGTTCGTGATTATAGAACGCTATCGGCGTCGGATACGCCCGTAAACAATAGAGACATAAATGACCTTCATTTCTGTAAATACATGTAAAATTAAAAGAAAACAGATCGTATCTCGTTTGTACTTTTTTACGTCTTGAAGATTTACTTTATACCTTCCAGATAGCAAGTCTAACCAGTCGCACTTTTCGGCTTGATGCTTCCTCGTATAGTGCCTATACATTGTGGTATAACCAACCGATAAATTGAAAACCTCTTTGCAGAGAAAGCATCTTTTACAAATTTCGCCGTGTCGCCGCTCAATGCGATATTTCAATTTTGAAATCGATGACTGTTTCTTATTGCAATATGAGCAAATCAAGCTGTAATAAGAGATTACAATACAATTACGTCTTCAAATAGTCAATAAAAATAATATTATGTCAATTTCGATCTGATCATTGAAAAAAAAACCTTACTTTCTACAGTCCTTTCGTGTTTTTATAATTTTTATTTTTTTGTTCGCGACCCTGCTACTTCTCCTATTCCTATTCAGAAACATATCAAATAGGTAAATTAGAATTTTCCATCATTTCTTCTGATTTTTAGTTGTGGAAAATTTGATAAACACAAAACTTGCTTACTTTTCATTGACTTTTTCGTGAAAGGAACTCTCCATTGTCTACGATCTGAAAAAAAAAAAAATTCGTGTACAGAATAATATGAAAAAACATACATAGAAAATTCGTTTTAAAAATAGTTAGGTACTCAATTTCTGAAAAATTTAAAATTTTCACAGACGATTTTAAAAACATATTTGTATCAAGGCATTGAAAATCCCTAAAAAAAAATTTCTTAAAAAATTTTGACAAAGAAAATTTTTATGCGAAATCCTGAGAAAATCAAGAAGAATTTTTTTTTAAATATCGAAATAAAATGTTAAAACATATTTTTTTAAAGGAAGTATACATTATGTAAAATTCAAAAAAAATGTTCTAGTCGATTTTCAAAGAAATAAAAAATAGACCACACGAAAAGAACAAGGTAAAGTCACTTTTTTCCACAAATGAGTTAAATGGTATGGTTGGATTCGTGTTGAGGAGTGGAATAACGTAAAATATTTCGATTTTTCGAAAATTAAATTTTTAACTACGAAAACTGCATAGAAAAAATAGAGGAGGGGAGAAAATCAGTGGAGTCGAAATCTAAAATGCAGGAAAGAAGGAATTGACACCGATAACTATTTTTAGTGCAAAAATTTTCAATTATTTGACGATGATAATTGGTTTTTTCAATTTCAAATGATCAGAGAAGGCCAATTTTGGCCATTTTTCTATAAGGTAGTTGCACCAGTGGTGGACCCTTATAGTGGAAGTGTCTTATAAAAAACATTCTGGTTTAAAAACTAATAACGTTGGCGAAATGGTGAATATACCAAACGATTCCTTGTGTATTCTACTACAAAATGCGCTATAATTTTTTAATTTTACTTCATTTCTTTGAAAATTACGACCATTTTAAGTGAAAAAATAGAAAAGTCCAGTAGTTGGTCAAGATAATCTAGTAGTTGACCACCCAATAGTTGGTCACGCGCTAGTAGTTGATCACCCAGTAGTTGGTCAATCAGATTATGACAACGGCTCTCAACCATTTAATTTTTAAAAAAACCAATAAGTATTCGGTAAAATTGTCACTCATTAGCCATGAGAAAGAGAAACTATCATTTTTCGTAAATATTTACCAATTTTTTGCATGATCAACCACTAGAACTTTACAAAAATTTCGTAAGTCTAGTACTTGATCAAAATGGTCAACTACTGGCTAAACACCATTTTTTCCTTCCAGTAGATAGTCACCGCCATATTTGATAGAATTTTGGCAATATTTTTTATTTTAATGAAGAAATGGAATCTCCAAACTCTTCTGATTCAGGTCCAAATGGTTATATTTCAAGTTTTATTAATCTTAATAGTGTAAAATTCATATTTCGACAACACTTCGGCTTAACAAAAATCTTTAGAATTGGCATCATTTTGAAAATTGTTCTAACAAAAAAATTTCAGACGATCATTATTAATTACTTGAACAGAATTGATTCAAAACTTTTATGTGGTTCTATGCAGAAATGTCCCAGGTTTGCTCTAAAAAAAATTTCTGAAGCTATTTTAAAAATACGCTTAATTATAAACATTTTTCTTCTCAAGTGACCCACGACTGGGTCGTGGCCAACGACTGGTGCAACTACCTTATGTAGTTTTTTCGTAAAAAGAATAACAGTTTTGTTCATAAGTTATGTCACAATTGATTTTTTTCCCCCACTTATGCTCACACTGTAATTGCGAAGGGTAATGTGATGCATTTTCCATCATTACTTTCATGAAATTCAGGTTCATCATCAAGTGGAAGAATTTTGATATTTAAAAACGTTTATACACAAAAATCGAAAAAAGTGACTTACCTTGTTCTCATCGTGCGTGGTCTTCAAATATTACCTAAATTGTTGTTGTAATATAAAATTTTCAAAAAATATTTAAAAAAATTCCCAAAAAAATCTCCAATAGAAAATTTCATATAAACTGGGATCCTCGAATAAAGTGGGAGCCTATTTCTCACTAAACTGGGATCCGCTCCCACTTTATATACAAATTTTATGAACAAACTGGGATCCATTTGATGTAAAATAGTTTCAATTTAAAGTGGGATCCATACATTCACACCTCTGTGCAAAGTAGCCAACCTTTTTTTTTTCAACCAAAATTTCCGCACCTATTACTTTGTTTTACTTACAGATGACCCAACCTGATTTTGCAGTGTTCGCACACTAGCTCCTAGTTTTCACTGCGGCGTTAGTGATTGAGCTGAATTTTTTCCAAGTCTAAAACTATATAAACGCCTAATATACGAAATTAGAGAGAATAGAGAGGTCCAATCGAAATTTTTATAGTAACCAAACTTATTTTTAGGATCTTAATCTACAACTTTTGTTTGAACTTTTTTTTTTTTAATTTTTCAATTGGACCCTTACTTCCCCCTCCCTCCTACAATTTTCAATTTTTTTATTGTATCTTTGGAATTTCATATGCAAATTGGTTGACAGGGAGTAGTCTAATCGAAAAAGTTTTCAAACAAAAGTTGTAGCCTAAAATATAAGGTATATTTTATGTTATTACAAAATTTCAATTAGTCATCTCCCTTCCCTCTTATTTAGCATAATACTACATACAATGACACAATATAGAATTGTAGACAATGACAATACATAAAAATTGAGGGAAGGAAGATGTCCAATCGAAATTTTTGTAATAACATGAAATATATGTACTTTATACTTAAGTCTACAACTTTTGTTTGAAAATTTTTTCAATTATTGGACCCCTCTCTTCACTCTTATTTTGCATTTTCACAGTAATATACAAAATCGAAAGGGAACAGAGGATCAAATTGAAAAAAATTTCAAACGAAAGTTGTAGAATAATACTTTATGAATAATTTTGGTTAATATAAAAAATTTCGATTGGACCCTTCCTTCCCCTCCAATTTCATAAAAATGAATCAAATGAATGTTAATTTGAAAAAATATTACTATTCCAGAGCCTGCATCACTCATAATCAGTCAGGCACTGCTCAGTTTTGTTAATATGTGCGAAAAGAACGTCTGAATGACGTTCTTGAAGAGTATACTCAGTTATGCTCAGTTATGCTCAGTTATGTGAGAAGTACCATTTTGTTAAAATTCGGATCCCACTTTATATAGAAAATCCTATGGAAATAAATTGCCATGGATCCCAGTTTAATTTGAATGTTGGATCCCAGTTTAAATACAAAATTCTGTTAACAAAAATTCAGGCTCCTACTTTAGTGTAAAAAAAAAATAAGGTAAAAAAATTGTTCATGTGAAATTCAAAATAAAAAGTTCTAAAATTTTTTAGATAATTGAGTATATTATCAAATCTTTGAAAAATATTTATCACAAAGAATTTGAGGGATTGCAGTTGCAACCACATATTTCTTTAAAATAAGTATATGCGCGGTGATTGGTTTTTCTTCATGATTACTATTTAATAGCATCAAACAATGCTCGTTTAAGTAGTGCGAGCAATGTAGATACGAGTACATAAGAAACTTGAATTAGTGACGATTTTAAATCTGCCAGTTTCTTTCAAAAAAATTACTAGGTCATGAAAAGTCATGAATTTTTGATAATAGGTTCGTTCAAGCGCTTTTGCTTTTCTTGTTTTTGTTTAAAAATTTAAGAAATTCTTAAATTTTCACTTTTAAGAAATAGATGGCTATGTTGTTATGACTCTATTATGAGCAAAATTGTTGATTTTTTTTTCAAAATAGAAAAAAATTGGTTGAAAATTGGGAAAAATCAAGATATTTTACCGTATTTTACTAAAAGTAGAGTCATTAAAACCTAGCCAACTATTTCTAAAAGTAAAAATTTAAGAATTTCTTAAAATTTTAAACAAAAACAAGATAAACAAAAAGCGCTTGAACGAACCTAATATTACCCTGGCAAAATTACAAATTCGCATCTTCTCAAAAAAAAAAAAAAAAAAAAAGCATAAAATAGGTATTAATATTGTGATTTCTCTGAAGAAAAAAATGAATTTTTTTCGAAGATTTTTTTTTCTCGAGGGGATGGAAATCTCTATTTTTTGGGAAAAATTCCCATTTCTTGGAATGAGAAAAAAGACTTTTGTGGAATGAAAAAAAAAAATGATTTTTTTTTGTACAAAAAATTTTAAAAATTGTTTTGGAATAAAAAACATTCTCACGTCATTAGCCTTAGGTAGTTGGTGTACAAGGCGTTAAAAAAATTCTCAATTTTATTGAAATGAAAATATTTTTCAAACTTTTACGAAAAAATTCTTATTTAAAAAAATCAAAAGTCTGAATTTTATGATTTGCATTGTTTTGAAGTAAAAATATTTTTCGAACTCAAAAGTATAAAATCTCAATTTTTTGGGAGGAGGGTCTCTGTTTTTTGAAGAAAAATTCTCATTTTTTGGACCTAAAAAAAATTTAAAACGAATTTTTTGGTTTAAAAATTTTAAAAAATTGTTTTAGAATAAAAAAATTGAAAATCTCAAATATTCTGGAGTATAAATTTTTTTGAGGGAAGAAATTGAATTTTTTAGAATAGAAAATTTCCAGAAATCTTTCTTTTTTTTGGTTAAAAAATGTTACGAGTAGGTATAAAAAATTTTTAAGTGAAGATATTTTTAAAAATTTCTTTGTATGGGCTCGTTTACAATGGCAATGAAAATTTCATAGAAAAGATAGAAATAGTAGAATCATATTAGAATTCAATGGGTATGTTTATAATGGCAATGCAAATTTTCAGTGAAAAAGATAGAAACATTTTCATATTTTTCATAGAATTTACTAAAGAGTAGATGCATAAATGAGTTTTCAGAAATTAATTTTGAGATTATTTAATTTATGATTTCAAATGATATTTTCTGATTTATACTTCGACTAAAACGCTTTGATTAAAAAAAAAAAAAAAATTCACTTTTTCCCATTTTTTGTTTTTTTCAGAAAATTTTCATTGCCATTGTAAACGAGGCTTAAAGAAAAAAAATTCGTTTCATTTTCGGAAAAAAAACTGAGATTTTTTTCGAACAATAATTTTAAAAAATCTTCTGAAAAAAAATCTCAATTTTTTGGGCATCAATTTTTTTTTCTTTGAATATGTACATAAATAAAATATTAATTTTTTCAAACTTTGAGGCAAAAAAAAAAAGAAGGTTTTCTGTTGAAAAAGTTGTTAAAAAATTTTGCTAAGAGTATTTTTACGTGAAAATTTTTCGTTTCATTTCCAGGAAAAAAATCATTCTCACATTACAACATGAAAATAATTTTAAGAATCCACCTTTTAGGGAAGAAATCGAATTACGCCGTTGAAAATTCCAAGTATTCATTTAACCTTTTTTTTAAAAATGTATAGATTTTTTTTTTGGTTACAAAAAAAGGGTGTCTTGGGGATGGCATATGCATAACTTGGGGGTTCAAGGGGCATTTGCCCTCTATCTCGATACTTTTTTTAATAGCTATTTACCACAAAATCCCCCTTTCCATATTCATTTCAAGTTACATTTATGCTAGAAGGGAGCCCCTGAAAACGTTGAAATATTGTTCATGAAAAAGGTCATGAAAAGTCATGAATTTTCAAAAAAAAAAAATTAATGTACATACCCTGGATATACTCGTAGAAATATTCTTGTCGTCGCTATAAAATCTGCAGGTACGAATCTTATGTAAAAAGCACAATTTTAACAGGTTTTGGAGTGATGACATAATTTTTCCTTCAAAAAAAAAATATGGATTCGTGGGGACTTGATACGCCTGGAATGATTAGATGCTTTTCAGTCAAAGTTTTATTCGAAATAAAATAAAATTTACTTACTCTTTGTATTTTGAATAATGCATCTTTCTGCATTGATGTTCATGGCTTCGTGTTGATGTTTATTGTTTAATTCATCTTCTATGTAACAGTTCATTATTTTCAAATTTTTCAGTGCTAATGATTACGAGTTCACGTTTACGTAATTCGAGTATTCGATATATTGAAATAATTCTAATAATATACGCGAGTTTTTCATTAAATTCTCCGCCATAAAAAAAAATTCACAACGACTACAATTTGATACACACTCATCGCTCACCGTGTAATATACCTTAGCTCACTCACTCGTTTCGAATTTCCATTTTCGAATCATTTCACTTTTTTTTTCCTTCGCCTTATTTCTCTTGCTTTTTTTTTGGCAACTCGGTCTACGCTGCTCGTATAGGGATTCTCTGCTTATCCGATATTATACCCTTCGCGCTTGCTCGCGTTTTCTTATTTAGAATATACGAGCTTTTCTTTTCCGCTATTCGTTATTTCCGCCGAAAGGCCGACCAAATTACCCGAATGTTTTATATATCTACGATGGGTATATATTTCTTGATTGATACTACTACCTCTTCCTTTATCCTTCTTCGAATCGCCAACATTCTCGTATGAAAATATATACTGCCGGGATATTTTTTTTCATCGCCTTCGCTTTTTTTTTTCTCTCACAATGGGATTCTTAATTTTACTATAGCTACCTATTCGTTTCCTTCTTGCTTTTTTTTATCGCTCGAATTCCATCATTGGCGAATGTTTCATTCATCACGTGGTGATTTTATTCTGTACACGTCAATTAATTTTCATTTTTTTTTCTCGAGGTAGAATTTTTTACGTACCTCTATACGATTCAGTATTTTAGAGGTATTCTTTTTTTCATCTTTTTATTTTTGCTGAGCTTTCAGATCCGTAGAATTTGTAAGCTTATACGCTATAAAAATTCTCTCACGTATTCGCATATAGGTCTAATCTTTTTAGAAGAAATGTGCCTCGTAGTATCTATCATAAGGAAGTAGATTAGGTTATCACAGACAGATTTACCCTCGCAATGCGTCCCTTTGCTACTTGGCTGGTTTATTTGGATAAGAAAGTCGATCAAAATTCCGAGCTGCTTTTGCTCTATGTGATGTCGTGATATTTACTTTAATAAAAGGGCTAATTTCTCGAGCGAGATGTTTATCGATGTTTCGATATACTTCAAACAGGACAAATTAATGTCTCGATAAGGGTCCAATAACGGTTTGAAAAATTTGAAAAAATAAAAAAACCTTGCTGTGATTGTGTTAGAAAGGAAGATTTTCTATTTTGACAACTTATGTTTTCATTTACAAATTGCTCGAAGAGAAATTTAAGTTGGTGCCTCGCCTGTGTACTAACAAAAATTTCAAAGAACTTTAATTTTTTTAAAAAGCCGAAAATTGAAGAGATTAATGGAATCAAGAATAGAATGATTAAAAGTTGAATAATATCAAAATAAAATTAGAAAAAAACAATAACTGAAAAACAAATAAAACTCATTATAACCATAAAAAGTGAAAAATCGCTCGTAAAAAAATTTAATTCAAATGAAAAATTACTATTACTGATGATTATAAATAAGTTCCAAAATCATTTGATTGTGGCTCTCTGTCAGATTTGGTTGGATGGTCTTCCTGAAAACAGTTTGCCAAAAAAATTACTTCAAGATGAATTTTCTCCAAAGGAATCTTCGAAAAATTTTTTAGTAAGAATAAAAATTTGCTTTGAAAAACAATTCACAAAAACCTGTTGAAACATTTTTATAATTTTTTTCATAATAAAAAATCACAATCACTAATATCTTGAAATATTTATTTTTAAGATAAAAAATTTCTTTGAAGAATTGAAATTTTCTCATACCCCCCCCCCCCCCCCAAACAGAAAACCGTTGCTGAATAAAATATTTTGGAAAAATATTCTTAAATATTAGGTACTTGTATAATTCTTCGAAAGAATTCCTTTTTTCTTTGAAAAAAGATTTTCTCTTTAAAATATAGCCCCAATTATAGAGTAAAAGCTACAAATATGGACCTAGGTACAAATATTAGCGATCTTTGCGAACTAATCCCAAAACATTGTCACATGAGACAATATCATTCAATCCAGTTTTCGAAGCTCCGAATATTTTTCAATTGCAAATTTTATAAATTCTGTTCAGAATGTATTTTTTCGTGATTTTCTAATATTCTTTTTCAAGTGATCCATATTTGTATGCAAATTTCCGATTTTACAAGTGTTATAATTAAAATCGGATCTTTTTGAGTCGAGCTATTGAAAAAAAGTTAGGCAGGTTCAAAATTTGTACCTTTAACTCTAATTTTACTAAAAAAAAAAAAGAATTTTCTTCAAAAAAATCTTCATGAAATTTTTTGGTATAGGCTAAGAATTTAAGTTTTAGCATTAAAAAATATTCTTTAAAAAAATCGCAATTTAAAAAATTCTCAAATAATTTGAAATTAGAATTTTGAAACATGATCTTGATCAAGAAAATTTTTCCTTTTTAGAAAAATTTCTGTGTAATTTTTTTTTAGTTCGTAAAGATAATTTTAATGTTTTTTTTTTTTTTTAATTTTTTTTAATGATTAAGTATTCGAGATTTATACAAAAAATTACCAAATACCATTTTTTTGTTTTTTTGTTTTTAAAAGGAAATCTTCCAAAGATAAAAAAAATGTAACGAATTTTATGCCAATTTTTTTTTTAAATGGCAATCGGGGGGGGGGGGGGGGGTGTTTGATTCTTTAATGCGACAATTCCGTTCTCAATCCGGTTTTATTGATCATGAAATGTCTAGATATATATTTTTTTTTGTAAAAACTTCGTGGCTGAGAACGGAATTGTCTCATCAAAGAATCAAAAACCCCTCCCCCGATTGCCATTTTTTTTGAAAAAATTTCCTTTCAAAAACAAAATGGTAGGTATTTGATAATTTTTTGTATAGATCTCGCATTTTTCTTCGTATCTTATTTATTGAAAATTGCCCTCTTTAAAATTTTTGAAATCACAAAAATCTTGAAAATTTTCTTTTGATTTTTTTCGGCTTGCTTCAAGAAAAATAGATCAAATAATCATTTAGAAAAAGAAGAAGAAAAAAAAACATTAAAATTCTCTTTATGAACTAAAAAAAAAATTACATTAAAAATTTTTCTTGATTAAGATTTTGAATGTTTCAAAATCCCAAAAAACTTTTTTTTTAAATTGAAGAATATTTCGAAACTGATATAAAATTTCAATAAAAATCTATTTTCTCAAAATTTTGCAATTAAAAAAAATCTTTAGTTTTTATCTGTTGAAAATTTGCCTTTCAACTTTTAGTGAAAATTTTCAAAAAATCTTTTGCTTCTTAAGAGGAAAAAAAAATAGTCTTTTTTCTCCTCACAAAATAAATGTTGGTGTAATAATTTATGTAAGTGTTCATTTTTAAAAATCAGTCAATATAGTACTCGTCAAAAGTCGTGTACCTACGTAATCTAAACGCCAAAAATTATCGCTCAGTGCTCAGTCGAAAAATTCACTCGAATCATGTCTGGCTTTTTATTACCCCGTAGGTCGACCTGCCACAGTTCCAATTTCGTTTTGTTAATTAAAATACAACCGTGGTAGCCGTGAGAAAGAATGAAATGAAAAACTAAGCTCTACATATACTATGCAAGATGTCGACTACAAAGTATAATATAAGTACTTCCTTTATAAATGTCGTAGCATTCGCTCGATGGTGTTTAATTGTTAAAAAGAAAACGTTTCAGCCGTTTTACTAATTGATCTATATGACATTTAATTCGTTCGTTGAACGTTTTTCTTAAAACGGGCATAGCAGAGCTGTTTTCTCGACCAGTCTACCTACCCACCGATCGACGATGCCGCCATCGCTACCACGTACCGAACGAGCTTCAGCTTTAGAACGCCTTTCTGTCATTGTGCAGTTTTTGGTGTTTGGTGTGTTTGTGTGCGACCCAGCGAGTCTGGAAATGGTGTAGAAAGTGTCAAAGAAAGTGTTAGTTTTCTGCCGGTTGTTAATTATTGTGAATAATGATATTGTAACGCGAATACAAGAAAATTAAGCATTCTTTTTGCCCGGCGTTTATAGTATTAACGAGCGTCGTTATTTTCTGCTCGCTGAAGTTTTTCACCCCGGCTGGCTGCTTTTTCTATTTTTAATACCAGAGCGAGTAATAATAGAGAATGCGTAGGCTGCAGTGTAATGAATGGCTCAGGTTTTTGGCATGGTAACAGTTTAGCCAAAGGTGTTGCGCTACAGATGGCAGGAGGGTTAGGGGTGTTTTGTTGCAGAATTTGTTGTGTTGGTGAGAATGTGATGCTGAGGTGTTTGGAATTAGGTATCTAGTACCTACTGGCGGAGTAATATGAGAATACGTCTGTGGTGTTGACGTTGATGGGTGTGAAATTGATGCGATGAGCGATATTTGGAGATGAAAGGAGGAACGAACGAACGAACGAACGAAATTTATTTTTCAACAATTTTTTAACAATCAAAATAGAAGTATATACCCCCGTCTATGCGCCATGGCGAAAGGAAGAAGGAAGAGTGAAGATTTTCATAGGTAGTAGAAATCTTGATGCTTTTGAAAATCAATTCTCTAATTTACTTCCCAGATCCAAGATGAGCTCGTGCAATTTGACAATCTTCTAAAATTTTTAAAAAACGTGGTAAATTCTTCAATTAAAAACTGAAACTTGTATGAATTCTCAAATAAAAATTGCTAATTTTAAAAAATTTGAATTTACTTATTCAATATTTAGCACAACATTTATTCGTTTATTTTCAATCCTATTGAGTATTTTTCATTGTTGGCAAATTATCCACTCAGGTTTCTTTGAATCTTGCGAACTACACATTCTCCTACATAAACTGCTGTTCCAATAGTTTTTCTGCAGTAGCCGCTGTTGGATGTTTTATCCTAGTTAGTTACACTGTTCAATATTGTATGACCCAATTAACAATTCCCTGTCAAATTTTTTTTTTTTATCATTCATGTCATTTTTCTCCAGCATCATAAAAGAAAATTGATTTTTTTTTCAACATGAGAAGATGCCTAAATCGTGAGTGAAAATTAAGTAGGAAAAAATTATATTTCAAGTATTCTGCAGGTAACATTATATTCGCATAAAATGAGAAAAATCTAAAAAGGAGGCTATCTACATTATAATTTTTCAAAAGTTATAGGGCGTCTGTCTCTAATGTTCTGCTTTTTTGATTATTCGCAAACTTTGATTTTTTTCCATAGTGAAATAATTTCTCTATAGAATTTCGTTTTTTTTTTTCATTTTTCAATAATATTTATTTATTCTTATTTCGATTTTTATAATTTTTAATTAAATGCTCTGATGTGATGAGGTGGTCAATCGGCCTCCGGTCGAACTTCAAATTTTTTCACTGATTCTGATTTAGTATCGTAAAAGATGATTTTAGAGCGAATCAGCGAACACTTTCCTCACTCCATGGGGCTGGAGCCTCGAAATATGTGATGTTTAGCTTTAAAATTCTATTTCTCCGAGTTTTCAACCGATTTTCACCAAATTTGGCATGCAGATGCAGGTACACAAGGGGAATGTTGTAAAATTTTTCAGATTTTTTCGACCCTCCGAACGGCCTTGAAAGCGACTTTTAAGACTTTGAATCACCCTGGAGGGTGCAGTTTTAGAGTGCGCTCAGCGAAAAAAATATTTCTCGATTTTTCACGCCTTTATACGCTACCCCGAATTTTATCGAATTTTTTTCGTTGGTGCAACTTCCTCAAAATATTCAAAAAGTCAATTAGTCGTACTTTTTCCCCCCACCGAACGCTCATTTTTCATCAAAAATTTTTTTCCTCAAAGTACATCACTAGGTACCCATTTATACACCTTTTGTCCAAATTTCACCTGAATTCATTCATTTTTCGTTAATTTTGATTTTTTCATTAATTTTATGTGATTAAAATTGTATAATCACACGAAATGATCGAATGAAAAAACTAATTGCGGATTCGAGTTCTGCAGGTCAAACTACCCCGATTTAGACCCTTTTAAAGTTCATTTTGTTCAAAATTGAAAATGTTTACATTTTTCTCAAGAATCCGATTTTGAGAAAATGAAGAAAATATTGCTAAAAGTGTAAAATTTTTAATTTTGGGCCAAATGATCGTTGCAAGGGTCTAAATCGGGGTAGTTTGATCTGCAGAACTCGAATCCCCGATTAGTTTTTTCATTCGATCATTTCGTGTGATAACTCAGTTTTAACCACATAAAATTATTGAAAAATTAACCTGAATTCACGAAAAATTAATGAATTAAGGTGAAATTCGGGCAAAAGGTGTATAAATGAGTATCTAGTGATGTATTTTGAGGAAAAAAATTTTTGATGAAAAATGAGAGATTAGTGGGGGGAAAAAGTACGACTAATTGGCTTTTTGAATATTTTGGGGAAGTTGCACCAACGATAAAAATTCGAAAAAATTCTGGTTAGCGTAAAAGGGTGTGAAAAACTGGGAGAATTGTTTGCGTCGTGCGCACTCTAAAACTGCACCCTCCACGGTGATTAAAAAAGTGTTAAAACTCGTTTTTAGGGTCGTTCGAGGGATCCAAAAAATCTGAAAAAATTTCACAACACCACTCTTTGGTACATGTATCTACATTCCATGGTGAAAATCGGTTGACAACTCGAGAAGATGGAATTTTTAAGCTAAAAATCACATATTTCGAGGCTCCAGCCCTAGGGGGTGAGGTAAAGGATCGCTGATACGCTCTAAAATCATCTTTTACGATACAAAAATCGGAATCAATGAAAAAAAACTCTACCGCAGAGCTGATTTTTTTCTATTTTTCTTGTTCTTATGAATGTCTCTCACTCCTGTCATATCATTGTAGCTTTCATTCAATTATAAAATTTCCTGATCCTGAATTATGATGGAATTCATTTCCTTTCTTCAATATTTAATTACCTACTCCCATAAATTGATAAAGGTTATTGGACACAAGAAAATTGTGAGAAATGAATAATCGAACACATTTGGTCAATGAAGCGTTATAATGATGGAAATCTCACACAAATAGTGGATACGTCATAACAACAATAACATAAGTTCAAAAACATTAAAATATCGTTACTGTAACGTTATTGTTGCGTTTTTTATTGAATCTCAATCACTACTACAGAAAAAGTTATGAACAAATTTTTTTCAACCGAAAACGAAACAATAACGTTCCAATAACTTTATAGAAACGTATTGTAGTGATGCTATTGATGAAATATAACGAAAAATGCAAAAATAACGTTACAGTAACGTTATAGTAACGTTACTATAATAACGTTATTGAAGCGTTATAATGATGTTTTTTCACACAAATAATAGATACGTTATAACAACATTATTACCAGATTAATAACGTTACAATAACGTAACTGTAACGTTATTGTCACATTTTACAATGCTATTGATGAAATATAATGAAAAATTCAAAAATATCGTTATAGTAACGTTATTATAGTAACGTTATTATAATAACGTTATTGAAGCGTTATAATGATGTTTTTTCACACAAATGATAGATACGTCATAACAACATTAATACCAGATTAATAACGTTAACATAACGTTACTGTAACGTTATTGTTACGTTTTTGGTTAAATCTCAATCACTACTACAGAAAAAGTTATGAACAAATTTCACCCATCTGCCATATTTGAGGAGCTAATGAGCTTTGAAAATTTTGATCGCGAACCCGCGAACCGTTTTCGCTCAAATTCAATAGGCTTCTATTCCCAATGACCCTCTACCATTGACATAAATTTCAACTAATTCCATCAATTATAACTCGAGTTATCGCACCAACAAATTTTGGTCTATACATACATACATACATACATACATACATACATACATACATATATATAGTTATATATAAAGAAATACCAAAATGCGAAATTAGTGCCAATCGTCATATTTTGTCATAAAACGTCGAGAAATATCACTCCCACCCCCACTGCTACCAACGGGTCAAATTTAATAGCTGATTTTTTCCTTCGAAAAAATCAGCTAAAATTTCGAAGTTCGCTCGAGGGCCATTTGACCCCCTTATCACACCAGAGCCTTTAAAAATTTCAAATTTACGAAAATTTGAATTTACCTATTCACTATTTAGGACCACATCTAGTATTCGTTCATTTTCAACCCATTGAGCATTTAATTGAGCCACCCTGTATTTTCACTGTTGGCAAATCATTCGCTGATTCAAACAGGTTTCTTTGAATCTTGCGAACTACACTTACTTACATAAAATACTGTTCTTTATAGTCTATCAGAATCAGCCTTGTTTTTTGAATGTATCTTCATTTCTGTTTTCTTAAAATAAAAATGACGATATTTCAAACGAAAATTCTGAAGTTGAATCCATTTCCTGAAATTACTGTTTTATCCTATAGTTAGTTCTTAGTTACACTACTCATAATGTATGACCCAATTAACTTACCTTGTTAAAGTTTTTTTTTTATCATTCATCTAATTTTTCTCCAACATCATAAAAGAAAATTGAATTTTTTTAATAAAATATGAGTACGTAGATGCCTAAATTGTGAGCAGGGTTGGCAAAGTTCACAAAAAATTGTGAACGCGTTCAGTTCACGTCCTTTGCATTGAAATCTTTTTCTACCGTTTTTACTATACTAAACTTATACGTGATTTCTGCTTGGAACATACAATTCTTTATCGTCAACATTAGATTTTAAGCAAGCTTGAATTAACTCGATAAACTCATCTCCGGCCATGGAAAACGAATGATAACCCTTGTATATAGTTTTTGAGACCTTTTTTGTCAGTTGATCTTGGGAGTTTACAGGCTCAAGAGATTCTCTTAGCTTCATTTCGACCAATTTTCTCGAAGTTCTTGCTTTCGCACTTTCAGCATCAGCAGCATCGGCGAACAATTTTTCATCGTGAGTTATCTATTGAGCCAAGATGCGTCGAGTGCATTCTCAACTTTTTAAAATTGGGAGTTAGAAAATTAAAAAAAAAAAAAATTTCTCTCCAAAGATTGAGTGAGAAAAATTCTTATTGAAAAAAAAAACAATTATTTACAACAAAAAAATAGGAGAAATCATTCTTTTCATAATTTTTAACTTGAAAACAAAAATTGCTATTTTTCAAACAAATTAAGAAACGGATACTGATTTTTTTCTCGAAAAAAAAAATTAATTTCCATGGAAATTAATTATTTTATCATTTTATTATTTCATATTTTCTTCACAAGTCATTTCACTTCACTCCATATTCCTCTTACTCACACGTGTCCATCGTCGTATTCCCAAGAATTAGTTCCGACGTCTGTATACTCAACCAAGCTCGAGTATCTACCACCAATATTATGTACACAGAAAATAATTTTTTTAGCCGAGTGTCGCGTCGGTGGAACCGCCGCCGCCTTAGGGATCAGTAACAATAATTATTAATGACTCGGTCGCTTGTCGGGGCTTACTTTGTAAAATTGCTGAAATTAGCTCGCGTTGTCACTGAAATTTATCGCTGCAAAAGGTACTCGTTTTAGTGAATTTCGCGTGCTGTATACATTGTAGTAGTATATAGCTAGAGCTATGTTTGTACGCTTACGCGAAAAGCTACATAAACCGGACATGAATTTAAAGCTTAAATTAATGTTTGTTTTTATTGCTTTTTTTATTAGTAAAAATTACTGCGCACCGTGCGAGCTGTTTTTGCTGTACTTTTACCCTCCCTTATGTTATGTCTGCTGTGTAGAATTCGCGTTGAGGAAATGGGCTAGAGCAGCTGTAGTTGTCGAAGTGAAAGAGGGGTGAAGAGAAGGCTATGAGCTGGATTCTTAGGTCTATATGTGTAAGTAGTACACGAGTTGCCTTGTGAAAAGATGACTTTTTCTCAGCACAGTGGATATTACTCACTCGAGTTGGGATTTGGCTTCAGATTTTTTAGTTTGTGTGCATCGCATCAACTCTTCTTCCAATATTCCATCATACTGACGTTCTTAGATAAATAAATGTAATTTATAATAATCTTTATTGAGTTCGATTACTCTGAGGGTATCGCAGAATTTCCCCTCCCCCCAAGCTTGTCTTTTCTATGATGAATAGTCCAGTAAAAAAAAATAATAAAACAAAAATGAAATAAATTAAAATTTTGGGTACTTGAGCAAAATTATTGAATTTTTACAAATTCAGCCATGGTAGGATTTTGCATTGAATTTTTCCGGAACCTTTGTCATTGATTAAATGCAATTTCTCATTTTTTGAAATGTGGTGAAAATAGAAATTTTCACAAATTCAGTTTGGGGAGGATTTTACATCGGATCAATTGGCAGCCTTTGTCATTGATTGAATACAATTGAAGAGCACATTTCCAAAGTGACCTAATTGCAAAATTGGCGGCTTTGAGTTGGTGCTGCCATCCGGTTGAGGATACTGGGGGCCACATTTTTTTTCGGTGTTCAGTGCGGGATTTAGTCGTCTATGAAACCAATTCTTCAAAAAAAAATTACCCCATCCCTATTTTGTTCATCTCGATTATGTTGAAACGACTTTTTTGCAAATAGGTCACTTTATGGAAATGTGCTCCTCAATTTCTCATTTTTTGATGAGCCATACTGGGGGTCTCTAAACTCCCTTCTCCAGAGACTTTTGAAAATAAAATTTGAAAAAAAAAATAGTTTTGAGAAAAACAAAATTTAAAGTTTGGAGTATGAAAAATAGGGGAAAAAGTAAAAAAAAAAGTTGAATCGAGGGCTTTGGACACTTTTATTGGTAGAGCATCATCAAATGGAATCCGTTCGGTGCATTTTCCAAAAAATTCTAGCAGCTCCAGTTGTAGAAATGGTTACCGACGAGGTGTTCTCTTTTCTAAAAAATCGATTTTTAGCATAATTCTATGGTGTGGAACCTTCCACCGCTTGGAAATGAAGAATTTGGTATTTTTCGAAAAATTCCAGCAGCTCCAGTTGGAGAAATGGTTACCGACAAGATGGTCCTTGATTTTAGTACGAAATGGATAAATTAGATCGCTCAGGTATATCGAAAAAATGTTTTAAAGTGGTAAAATCAGTATTTCAGATCGATATTACCGATTTTTCAACGATTTTCTGCAATAAAAACTGAAAAAAATTTCAACTGACAACATGGTTCCTTTTGTTTTTTTTTTTTTCAAATGAAGATGTCTCGGGTTTGGAGGTAGGTAGGGGGTGGGGAAAGTGTCAGGAGATAGAGCAGGGTTCACTCTACAAGAAACGCTAAAAATCCCGAAATCGACAATTTTGACCCGAGATCACAAAAACGGCTGTATCTCCTAAACTAAAACCGTCCAAATGGTCCCTTTATGCTTGGACGTAGCTGTACACATATTTTGTAAGTTTTAATTTCAGTAAAAATGTACATTTTTTCGATTTTGGGTCAAATAATCGCTTAAGGGGGGGGGGGATAAAATTTTTTTTTTTTGTCGAATGCATAGAGTTGACAAGCGGAATTTTCTAAGACCTTTGCATGACGTCATTTTGATTTTTCATTTATGAAATTTTGAAGAAAAATTGGAAACTAATTTCATCTTGATTTTTTTTTACGAAAAAAATTCATTTTTGATTTTTGAAAAATAAAATGCATGGAGTTTTTAAAAAAAGAAAATTATATTCATTTTGCATTTTAATGATGTCATTTTGTAGAAATTATTGATAAATTTTTTACAATTTTTTTTTGTCAAAATTTGAAGAAAAACGCGACCTTTGCTTAATGCCCCGTTTCCAGGGAAACTATGCAACCCACCAAACTTATTCTTAGAATGTTTTTTATTCAGTAGAGTCTGGTCTGTAATCTGACGAGAGGGTTTTGGAAAATTCCCCGATTTTATCAAACTTTCTCATAATTTTCTTTCGAGTTGACTGGAATACTACGATGAAAATTATGAGAAAGTTTGATAAAATCGTGGAATTTTCCAAAACCCTCTCGTCAGATTACAGACCAGACTCTACTGAATAAAAAACATTCTAAGAAAAAGTTTGGTGGGTTGCATAGTTTCCCTGGAAACGAGGCATTAAGCAAAGGTCGTGTTTTTCTTCAAATTTTGACAAAAAAAATTGTAAAAAATTTTCATTTTCCAAAAAATTTATCAATAATTTCTACAAAATGACATCATCAAAATGCAAAATGAATATAATTTTCTTTTTTTTGAAAACTCCATGCATTTTATTTTTCAAAAATCAAAAATGAATTTTTTTCGTAAAAAAAAATCAAGATGAAATTAGTTTCCAATTTTTCTTCAAAATTTCATAAATGAAAAATCAAAATGACGTCATGCAAAGGTCTTAGGAAATTCCGCTTGTCAACTCTATGCATTCAACAAAAAAAAAATTTATGCCCCCCCCCCTTAATAAGGTGATTAAATCGTGGATGAATGTTGAATCGAAGTTTTGGTTGTTTTTTCGAATGATCAGGGAACTGTGTCTGGTTTCTTGAGCAACCTGCTCGGCACTATTCTGTGGTTTCTTTGCTGGAGTTGGATGATGAGGATCTGGAACTAATTGAGCTTCCAAGGCTCCAATGACCCGACATGAAATCCTTGTGAGGTGAAAAAATATTTTTTTACATTTTGTCCAAATGTTGAGTAGACCTTCCCAACTTTTTTTTTGTTCAGAGTAACATCTTTATCAGTGACTTTTTCAGTTGGGAGGGCTTCGGTACCCGGGTGTCATTCGATCCCCTCACCACACCTGAGCCTTTGAAAAATTCAAAACTTGGAAAATTTATGACATGTCATAAAAACTATAAATCAAGTCATTTTCAAGTTTTAATAAATTTCTGAAATATCGTAAAAATTTCCGAAAATTACGAAAAAACCAAAAAAAATTTAATTTAAAAAAATCAATTTAAAACCAATAATTTTTCAATTTAGTGTATCTTTGAAGTTCTTGAAAAATTGAAAATTTATCAATTTTTAAATTTTAATTAATTTTTGAAATTGTTACCTAATTTTTTAATTTATATAATTGAGTGAATCTTTGAAATTAATTTGAAAAAAAAAGATAATATCTCAAAACTTGCACAAAAATTTTGATTTAATGAAAACTGGAATTTTGATCATTTTTAAAGTTTCTTTAATGAATTTGTAAAAATTTTTCACCTTCTTAAATTCAGTCTTAGGTACTTTCACAATCTGGTGAAAACTCGCAATTTGATATTTTCTGAACTTTTAACTGAAATAGGATCATTTTTGATATTCAGCTAAAACTTGAAAAAAAAAACAACAACAAAGAAACAATATCAAAGGTACCTAGACATATTTTTGAAAGTTGAAAAATCTTACATACTTTCCTATTTTTTAGATTCTAAATTTTTGAACAAAATTAGATTCATTTTTAAAAATTGAAAAATATTCAAAATAGGCCTAATAAAAATTTGAAAATTTTTGATGAACATTTATCTTTATTTTGAAAAAGTGTCCTGTAGAGAGCGTATTCGGAGTTTCTCTTCGTCGTCTCGTGTCCTTCTTTCCAAATTGAGAGCGCGAGCCGGTTTTGTACTTTCTCGAGTAGTTTGTCGCGCGCTGTTTTCACTTGTGATGCTCGATGAAGCGGTGGCGGGCTGTTTCTCGCGTTTGTTGTTTTTGCTGTTTCAGGTTACGTTGCTGCTCGTTCGTTACTTGTTTTCGACCGTTTTTGTGTGGGTGTTGTTATTTCCACCCGCCTGGGTGAGTAGTTCATAGAAATGAATCAACTGAATCTTTGGACTTAAAATATTTCTTTCAAGTTTCGATTGACATTTACTTTATTCAAAATTGGAGGAGAAGGAAGGGTTAAATCAAAATTTTTGTAATATCCAAAATTATTCTCAATTCTTCAAGCTATAACTTTTGTTTGAAGTTTTTTTTAAATTGGACCCCCCTCCCCACTGATTTTGCACAACACTTCGAAGATATTAATTAAAAATACCAGATAAATAAGCGAGGAAGGTATCGATTAGAAAAATTTTCAAATAAAAGTTATAGAGCAAGATCCTAAAAATAATTTTGGTTATTATAAAAATTTCGATTGGATCTCTCCCTTTCCTCAAATTTCACATAATATCAGGTAGATACTTTTTCAAAATTTGTCGAAGGGGTCAAATTGAAAATGTTTTCAAACAAAAGTTGTAGATTGAGGTCTAAGAAATAATTTTTGTTATTATAAAATTTTCGATTAGACCCTTCCCTTGCCTCCAATTTCGCATAATGGCTTGGACACTTATATTATTAAAAAATTGCGAAGGTAGAGGTCCAATTGAAAAAATTTTCAAACAAAACTTGTAGCTTGAAGTCTTGGAAATAATTTTAGTTATTACAAAAATTTTGATTAAAGCCATCTCTCCCCTTCAATTTCGAATAAATTACATGTCAATTGAAAGAAATTTTCCAAGTTCAGAATCTGAACTGATGGAAGTAGGTGGTGTGAGCAATTTCGTTCTTGTTCACTACAAATCCGAGCAACTAATACTCACCCAGGCGGGTGGAAATAACAACACCCTTTTTGTGTGGGCTGCTGAGGCATCGATGATCGTCCCTGATCGCTTGCTCGGACGTTGGTCGTGGATTTTACGACATTTGGTTTTACACTAGCGGTGTTGTTATTGGATTTGCCTTTATTCAGTAATTCGGCCATGTAATTGTTTAATATTTTTGTCTGGCGTCGAGTGGGCCTGTACTTTGATTTTGTCGAGTATGAGGGGTCTGCTTTGTATTCTCACTCTGGTGAGAACTTGCCAATAGTTTTGACTGATTTGTGTTCTAAATATTTTTGATTCAGTTATCACTTATCAGTTTGAACTTTTTATTTTCATCTGTATTTGATTTAATGAAGAATGATATTCTAATTTTTCAATTTATTAATCAATCAATCAATCATACAATCAATTAATTAATTTGGTTTTAAATAAAAAGATTTTCGGCTTAAAGTTTTTTCAACTTTTCCCTTGGAATTTCTTTTTGTTTGTTAAAAACTTCATTTCCTGAATTTTTTGTCTCCTTCATCTGTGTTGCATTTTTTCATTCTGATGAATTTACCATTTGAAATGGTACCCATTAATATTACAATACTGAGAACATAGTTGACCGAATTTTTCGAAGTGAGAAACGGAAACGGAAACTGAAAATGGAAACCAAAATTTTCAAAGTGAAAAACGGAAACTTTATTAAATTTTGGAAAGTAAATCGAAATCAGAACATGATGAGAGGTTTGACAACGGAAACCTAAACGGAACTCCTAAAAAATAATAAGCGTTATCACAGCTCTGATTTTTAGAGTTTCATCTAAAAATTTTTGTAAAAAATAAAAATTTCATATCAATGGTTTATTTTGGTCAATTTCAAAAATTCTTCAAAAATCAAAAAATCAACTTCGGCAGCTCAAAATTTGGTTCTGAGGTCTGGGTGATATGCTTTTTCAACGAGCCTAATTTCAAGAAAAAAGAAGATACTTACCTACTTTTTTATTGCAAATTTTATGGCACTTTAAGAAGGTTTCTGGCGGTTCATTTTGTACCGCAAGGAATATTTCAAAATCAAAAAACCTTGCTTATACTCAAAAATGAATTTGTTCTAATGTTATTGGACTGGAATTGTGATTAAAAATTACTTACTATAAACAAAATTTTGTAAAAAGTTATTAGTAAAAAATCCTGCTAGACCGAAAGAAAGAATGTTTTTTTCAAAAAGGCCAGGTCAAATGAAAACGAGAGAGGGGTGTCATGTCGTATAGTGTCGCAAGCAGAACAACGATCCCGGAAATCGTAGACGTAATAAATTTCACGGAAATTCGTTTAGCGACGATATACTTCGGTTTGGAAAAGTTTTTCGTCGAATCAATCACGGTGATAAAGTATCTTAATTAGAACCGGTCGACGACGGTGGTGGTACCTCTTGCTGTTTATTTGGCAAACCTCGAGCGAGACTTGCGAGCGTATTCGTAGATGCGTGTTGTGTATTGATTGGTTGGTACCGTATCCATCAATGTATCCTATCGTATATGGAGACGGTTCCAATTAAGATGATGTCGATGCCGGACCAATACGAGGCAAAGGGCTTAAAAAAACTCGCTATTTTACGTGTGTTTCAGTTCCTGTACAAAATGTGACAATCGTCGAAGCTGTTCCAAGTACAGAATCGGGCAATTCGTTCGTGTTACCCGCAATTACCGAAGGGTCTTCTTTGACGGCAACTTGTATCGCTGTTGGAGGTAAGATATTTGTTTAGAATTACGCCTTTTTGGGCAGGCTTTTGATCGAACGTGCGAGAGTATACGTGGCTTGGGTTTCGATCTGCAGGGATTTTATTTTGAGCATACGAGATTTTGGAAATGTACTGGTTCGTCGTAGATTTTTTTTTTTGGGGGGGGGGGAGGGGGAGTGCTTCGGTGTAATATAAATTCATGCATCGGAGCGCGGTTACTTTTTAATAACTTGGTTACTTTTTTTACTACAAGGTTACTTTAGTTACTTTTTTTACTAAGAAGGTTACTATAGTTACTTTTTCACCCATTTTGGTTACTATTTCGTCAAAAATCTGAATGAAAAATACAAAACTGCCCTTAAAATTTAAAATTTCTTCAAACACGTTTCAAAATTGAAAAAAAAACTTCATAGTTTTTTTGTTCAACGTGTGTCCGCCAGAGGTCACTGTATAATTACGTTCATCTTCCTTCGCTTTCCAAAACTACAAATTTTTAGGTGAATTTCAAAAAAATTGAAAGATTCATTTTTTAATAAATTAAAAAAATAATGAACAAAAAATTCATTACCTAGGTGCATCTTCTTTTAAAAATGAGATTTTAAAATTGAGGTTTTTTCTCAAAGAATTGAGATTTTATTTTTCTCTAAAAATAAGAGAGACATTTCATAAAAAAAATTTAAAAAAAAAATATATATAAAAAAATAAAACACATTTTTACTACAAAAAGAAGTACTTAGGTAAGATTTTTTTTTAAAAATTGAGAGATTCTTTCTCTAAAAATAAACGACTTTTTGTCCAAAAAATCGAAGTTCCACTAAAAAAAAATCGGAAATTTTTTCAGAAGAATTAGAGGTTTTTTCGTCAAAGAATAATAAAAAAGATTTCTTCTCACTAAAAACTTTTTTTAAATGAGAATTTATCAGCAATTTGTTTTTATTTTTAAAAAAATGACCAAAAAGGTATTTGAAAATTGAAAATTATTACTTAAAATTATGTAGAATAAAGAACTTCTCAAAAACGAAATATAAAAAAATAGTTTCAGAACGTGAACTTGAAGAACTTCATAAATTGGATTTTTTTTAAATAATAAGAACGTTCCAAAATTTAAAAATTTTAAAAAATTGGAAATTTTACAAATTTAAAAATTAATTGATTTTTTTTTGGAAATGGAATACTTTTAAAAATGAATAATTTTTTGTACCTACTCATTTTGCAAACCACACAAATGTTGAAATTTTTTCAACTCATGATTTAGGCATTATAATTTTTTTAAATTTGGAATTTTTTATTTTAAATAATAAACTTATTTTTAGAAACAACTATTTTTTTTTAAATTAAAAAGTTTTCAAAAATTGAATTTTTTTTAGAAATCAATATTTTTGAAAATTTGAAGATTGATTTTAATTTCTTTTAAACCAAAACTTTTTGAATAATAAATTTTTTTTAAATTGAAAACTGTTTATAAATTGAAATTTAAATTGAAAATTGTTCGGAGGATAAAAAATTCGGAAAGGCAAAAATTTTTCAAAAATTGAATATTATAATTTAAAAAATAAACAATTATTGTTTGCGATTGAAAAATTTTCAAAAATTGACATTTTTTTGAAATCATTTTGAAAAGTGAAAACTGTTCCAAAACAAATAATTTTTTAAAGTTTAAAAACTTGGGAAACAAAAAATTTTAAATTGACTTTTTTTCTTACAAATTGAAGGTTAGGGGTTTTCTAGAATTGAAATTTCGTTGGAAAGGAATTAAGCCAACGATCAAATTATAAATTCATCACGATTAAACAGAAAATAGATATTTTTTCATCAACATTTTTCAAGTTTTTTAAAATTTTGGCCCTCGATTTTAGGAGTTGCAAAACGTCTAAATCAACAAAAATATTGAAAAAATGGTAGTGAGGGGGTAAGGGTTATGAGTCATTATTTGAGTGGCAATGGAAAAATTTTGGTTACTTTTTTTAAAATTTTAAGTTACTTAGGTTACTATTTTTTTTTCAAATTTCGCTCCGATGCATGTATAATGGATAAGTTTACTACCTGAAATGAATTTGTTTTTATATTGAATAGCATACGGTAGGGTTTGCATAGTGCTGTTTCGTTGTAGATTTTTTTAGGGGGGGGGGGGGGGTGCTTCGTTGTAATATAATGGATAAGTTTACTTCCTGAAATAAATTTGTTTTTATATTGAATAGCATACGGTAGGGTTTGCAGAAGGCTAATTTTAATTCGAATTAATTATTTTATTTTACCTAGGTATTTATATGAAAAAAAACACACAAAATCTGTTTCACATCGAAATCATATTTCATTATTTTTGGACAACATTACGAGATAAAAAAAAAGGACCTACACTTGAGGTCCTTTGAATACAGAATAATCCGAAAAATCAAAAATCTTTCTCGTCGTACTTGAAAGGTAGAAACTCAAAAGGAAGGGAAAAGGATGGAGAAATATTATCAAATACGATGATTGGAAAAAGGTAAAAGTGGGAGAATTCGAAAAGATATGGCCATAATTATAAGGAAATGAAAAACTGTTTAAAACGAGGGGAGACAACGGTTGGGTGGGATGTGAAGAATGTAAGACGAGGGAAAAAATAAACGAGTACAAAATTAAAAGCACAGGGTGTCTAAAAGTCATGAAAGTCATGAAATTTGAAAATGGGCCATTCTCATGAAAGTCATAGAAAAGTCATGAATTTTTCAAAAAAATCACTAGGTCAAGAAAAGTCATGAATTTTTGATAATATTATCCGGGCAAAATTACAAATTCGCTTAAAAGTGAAATTTTTTCAAACTGTTGCATCTTCTCAAAAAAAAAAAAAAAAAAAAAAAAAAAAAAAAACATAAAATAGTGTGATTTTTCTGAAGAAGAAAATCAATTTTCCTGAAGAATATTTTTACAAGGAGGAGAGAAATTCCTATTTTTTTTTTTTTTTTTTTTTTTTTTTTTTTGAAAAAATCGCCACTTTTTGGAATGAAAAAAAAAAGAAATTCGTAAAATAAAAAAAATGAATTTTTTGGTAGAAAATTTTTTAAAAATTTTATTGTATTACGGTATTGAAATAAAAAACAGTTGTATGCCTCTAGCCGTTAGGAAGTTGCTGTACAAGGCGTTGAAAAAATTCTCAATTTTTTTGAAGTAAAAATATTTTTTAAACTTTTGCGAAAAAATTCTCATTTTAAAAAAATCAAAAATTTGAATTTTATTGTTTTGGAATTGAATTGTTTTGAAGTAAAAATACTTTTCAAACTCTAGAGTATAAAATCTCAATTTTTTGGATTTTTTCATTTTTTGGGAGAATGGTCTCTCATTTTTTGGAATAAGTAGGTGGGTAGGTATATAAAAAAAATGAAAATAAAAACGAATTTTTTGGTTCAAAAATTTTTAAAAATTGTTTTGGAATGTAAAAATTTAGCTACTCATTTTTTGATGTAGAGAAATCTCAAATATTCCAGAGTAGACTTTTCTTCGAAGAAAGAAATTTCAGGATTTTTTGGAAAAAAAATCCAATTTTTTAGAGAAAAAAGTTATGAAATTTTCTTATGTGAAGATATTTTTTAAAACGGCTGTGAAAAAATTTCTTGATTGTTTTTTTTGTGAAAAAATTGTTTTTTTCGTTTTTTGAACATTAACTATAATTTTAAAATTCTTCTAAAATAAAAATAAAATTAAAAATTTTCAAGACATAATTAATCATTAATCACTCCGTAAATCTAAATTAAAAATTGAAATGATTCAAGTATTTTGTGATGCATTCTGCATAATTATTACAGGTTTCTTTGGCTGGGTAATTTTTTCACTCGATTTGGCCAAATGCAAATCTACCCACAGAAACTATAAGTATAGTGATACGATTAAATTTACTACGATTCGGAACCATCGTTATTCGTCGCGAATTAACTCGTTGGATAATTTCATCCCAGGGATTCGTTCGAATTAATATGTACTAAGATTCGTGGAAAACATTCCACGCTAAAGCTACCTACGTTACCTACACACATATGTGTAACCTATTTATTTATACGTGCTCGATATTGGAGCAAAATTCATACGATTTTACTTTATAATAACCTCGTCGACGATACGACGAGTTTGTATAGCATTTAATATTATGATCGCAGATGTTTAACGAGTATTAACTTCTTATGTCCAAGCTCGACGATATAATCTCGTTAGCGTGGTCTATGTGTGTGAAGATACACAATGGTAGAGATGGATAGGTATTAGAAAAGGGTAGAGTTCAATCAACTATTACGTTAATCGGTGTTTTTGCTTTACATATCGCGTGTATCGCGAGAATATCCCTCTAAAAACACATTTGGCACATCGAACATTTCCAATTATAGTCGTATCTTGGCGCGCATATTTGGCCCAAAAACCAGAATATATTACAGAATGGAAACTAACCGCGATGAAACTGCGGTCATCGTTTTCCTTTCGTCTCGTACCGGAAATTGTCTCGGGTGCGGGAATTTGCATAGATTTAAAATGAAACGTCGAGGTGAAAAATGAAAAAGTTTTCAGTTTCGTTGAGGGAAGTAACGAAATTAAATCAAAGGTGAAACGATTGCTGAATGTTCATTTCGTAAGGGTATGAAAGAAAAATGCAAGAAAACAAAAAATATCTTACCATGAAATCCCAACATCCGGATTTTACTATATTTCGTTTTATTATTTTTTGCGTATTGAATTGTTGGATTTTTCTTTTAATAGAAAAATTTTTACCGCGAAAAAATCAATTAGATAACTTTTCATTTCAAAAAAATTGAAAAAAATTCCCATAAGAAATGAGAAATTTTTCCAATCCAAAAAAAAAAAAAAAGAATTGAGATATTTTCCCAAAGTGCTGAAACCTTTCACGTTCCATTCCAAAAACAAACCGGAGTTACCTGTTCATTTTTTCGTATTGAATTGTTGAATTTTTTTAATTGAAAAATTTTTACTGCGAAAAAATCAATTAATTTTTCATTTAAAAAAATCGAAAAAATTCTCATAAAAAATGAGAAATTTTTCCAGTCCAAAAAAAAGAATTGATTTTCCCAAAACTCTGAAACCTTTCATGTTCCAAAAATAAACCTGAGTTACTTGCTCATTTTTTCCCTATTGAATTGTTAAATTTTTTTCTAAAAAAAATTGAAAAATTTTTACTGCGAAAAAATCAGTTAATTTTTCATTTTAAAAAATCGGGAAAAATTCTCATAAAAAAAATGAAAAATTTTTCCAATCCAAAAAAAGAATTGAGATATTTTCCCAAAATTCTGAAACCTTTCATGTTCCAAAAACAAACCTGAGTTACTTGCTCATTTTTTCCTATTGAATTGTTGAATTATTTTCTAAAAAAATTGAAAAATTTCTACTGAAAAACAATCAATTAGGTAATTTTCCATTTCAAAAAATCGAAAAAAATTCTCATAAATTTTCAACTTCAATAAAAATTGATACCATTTCTTAATCCCCCCCCCCCAAAACACTTTAAAAGGTTTTTTATACCAAAGAATTGAGCAATTTTTGCTCAACATAATTGAGTTTTTTTTCTCTCCAAGAATTATATCAAATAATGGATTATTTTTTTTAATCCAAAAAATTGAAAAATTTTTACACCAAAATATGAGATACTGTTTCTTTGAAAAAATTGAGATTCTTTTGTTCCAAGAGCAAAAAATGCAAAATTGTTTCTTTGAAAAAATTGTTATCAAAATTTTAACAGAATTCCCGAAAATGTTTCACAAAATTTTTAGAGAAGTTTTATGAGCATGAAATTTAAAAAAATATATAGGTAAAAAAAATAATTTGTCTAAAATACGTAAGTATGTCAAGATTTTTTTTCATAAAATTTTCTACGAATTTTTCACAAAAACTGATAATAATTATTGCTCTAATAAAATTTCAAAAATTCGGGGAATTTCCACGAAAATCCAGAAAATCTTTCACAAAATCTTTATATAGAATATATGGCTTCAAAAAATAAAACAAATTAAACGAATAGTAAGTTTGTCAGAACATATCTAGAGAATATTTTTTTTACAAATTTTCTGAAACATTTTAAAATTTTGATAAATGTATGACAAACTTTGGAAAATTCGTACCTATACATTTCAGTAAGTTTTTTGAATTGTTTCAGATTTTTACAAAATCAAAAAGTATTTTTTTTTTTTAATTTCAAAAGAATACAGACAGAACTTCAGGAAAAAAAAACATTAAAATTAAAAGAAAGGGTGATTAAAAATTTTCAAAGAACTGCCAAGAGAATTTTTTACAAAAATTCTGCAAATTTTTCAAAAATCTTGAAAAATTCTTCCAAAATTACGTAAAATATTATGCAAAATCTTGAAAGAATGCGGGCCTTTAGAAAATTGAATTTAATAAATATATACTACCTATTAAAAAAAGTTCTTCATAAAATGTCGAGAGAATATTTTACGAAATCTTCAGCAAAAAATTTCTTGAACAATAGAAAATTCGTTCTAAAGTTTCGAAAGTTTTTCGATTGATTTCAAGAATTTTTTGCAATTAAAAAAAAAAAAATCCTCAAAAGTTTTCTCTGTTTCTGCAATATTTATAGGGAATTCTCTCCAATATCAGAGAATCATTCAAAATGGTTCATTTCTCTGATACTTACCAAAAATTTCAAAAACATATTGAAGATAAGTACCTACTTTTTTCTTATAGGTATATAAGGTGACATTTTTCAGCAGAAATAATACCCATAGTATACGTTTGTCTTTGAGAATGTTTGTTGATTTTTGGTCAATTATTTAACCTCAAAATTAAAAATTTTATGTACTTAATTGATATAATGGAATTTTTTGAAACCATCGTGCACTTTTGCAAATTTCAACAATCCGCGTAGTCGCGTACAATTTACTTCAAATTCGAAGCTATACATGGTGACGTTTCATACATATATTAGGACAAACTGTATAGTATACATATATGTATACACCACGTACGTTTTGAATATTTTTATTGGAGGAAATTTCCGTTCAGAGAATTAACATTCGCGCAGGCATATTTTATTGCCAGCCAAAACGACGAAACAAGCGAGAAAAACTAAAGCAGTGTGTGTTGCTCGATACACTACAACCATGTACTTGTACTTGTATCGTATACGTGCAAAGAGCCGAAAGAAATGAAACTTTCGAGATGATTTTTCGCCGTAAAACTCTAATGGTGGTTGGAGTACGAAGGAAGGAAGAAAAAAAAAAAAAATTATCTGACGTATACGTGTATGGTGCGAAGTAGGCTACTAAGGCAGTGTCGGATTTTTCCCAGGTTTTTTTCTTCACCTAAAAACTTTATAAGCTAGTGTAAAAGCATTACGAGAATTCGTGCTCGGATGCTGGCTTGTTTTTTTTTTACACTCTGTGTACTATATGATATTATGATGGTGTTCGATGAATTATATGGAAGTGTTTCTTACATAGTTTGAGGGTAGGTTGGGAAATGTGGACTTGAACGGAGTTCAGTTCGCTGAGGAGGTGTTAAGGTGAGATGAGGTAGAATGTGGAGTTTCTGTTTGGAGATCTTGAAGTTTGTAAGCTTACCTACTCGAGCAATTGTCGTTAGGTAGTATCAATAAATTTCGTTCTGGAATAGTAAACTTTCCTTTGTGAAGGGATTTGTCAAAAAATTGTACGAATACATCAAACTATATTTTAATGCTTGGAGAATCTCATTAGCTTGAAAAATTGACGGCTGACTGTTTTAATCGATCATATAGTGTGTATTTTGTACCTTCAGTCAAGTGAAAATATCACTAATCAAATTTTAAAAAATTAAAACAAAATAATACCTTGGCATCGTTTTCTAAGCAAAATATTTATCGAGCAATTTATCTAAATCCTTGACAAAATCTTCATGAACTCGTATCTCTCTCCATGGTCCAGTTTCCAACTCCTTAATATCTGACCCCAATGGAAATTGTTCAAAGCGGCGTCTGTTGTGGGTAATAACTGGCGCAATTCTGAACTCTCGACAGTCTTAGAAAACTCGGATACCGCGCTGATCAACCAAAATTTTTTGCAATCTTGCATTACAACGGGTCCACTTGAATTGTTTTTACAATACACCTCGACCGCTTTGAAGGTGAACTTTTCCTTGATTTCGGTGTAGTCGGCTAAATATCTACTGATCGGCAAACATCGGGGATTTGTTCCCACATAAGCTGAAATAAACCTTACCTAATAACCTATAATAATGGCGCTTGAGATTCTCAGTTTCTTCAGGTGGGTTTTCTTTCAAGAGAGTTGAATTTTTTCACTCAAGAAAGCGTAAAAATTGTGAGAATTCAAAATTTTTTAAATACTTCCCAAAAACAACGAAAACGATTAAATGTATTGAAATAACCTTAATTGAGTATGCACTAATGAAGATAAAACATGCAAAATGATAATCGCTAATTGTACTCGCAGAGATTTATGTTGGATATTTTTATCTAGCAAGCACATAATTGAATATGCAAAATCATAAAAAAAATGAGCCCAAGTTATAAAATATTATCAATATTATGAATGAGATGGGGGAAAAAATCTTAAGAATAAAGATGTTCGAAAGATAATTTTCTTTTAATTATTTTTTTTTTTTTTATCAATTTTGTAGGTGACTACACTAAAAAAAAAATGTTTTGCTTAGTTTTTGTAATGAGTACGAAAAGGTTTGGTAAACAAATGACGAGAGGAGAAGTGTAGGCACACCTAATAAATTCATGTTTGGGATATTTGATCGAACAACCAATATGTTGTACTCGAATCTACATTCAGTCAAATGGCAGTATCATCATTCGATCATATAAAATGAAAAAAACTTTACCTGCTAAGTTTTTTTTTCTCATTTTATTTTGATCATTGTTGTTATTTACCTATTCCATTTTTAGGCATGAAATTCAGTCAATTTTAAGTATCTTTGTTAGTATTTCGCATGTTGGTCACTTTTTGTCACTACTTGCCCAAAATGATCACCAAAGTCACTTTTTCCAGGGTTTCCGTTGATGTCTTTTTGAAAACCAACAAAGAAATGAAAAAATGAAAGAATTTTTCTGAAAAAATAATTCGCTTACCTACTCCACAAATTGTTTTTTTTTCAATGATATTGAGACAAATAATTTTTTTTATTTTTTGAGTGAAGATTCCTTTTTTAAAAAAAGAAACTTAACAGATTTATTTTTTCTCATTTTACTCACGTCAGAATAATTTAGAAAATTTTTTACTTCAAAATCATTTTGAGTTTTTTTTCTTCAAAAAATTGCTTTCAAAAATTGTTATCCAAGATTTTTTTTGAATGATTTTATCAATTCGAGTAGTATTAACCACGTTTGACTTTTTCGGATCCGTAGGTCTAGAAGAAGGAGATTTTGGAGGCGAAATCTCCGGCTTACGTTTGTTAGCATTTGAATTACTTGCGTTAGTGGCTTCTTTAGAACCGTTTGCCTGAGTGTTATTCATTTTAATTATACAATCAATAATAAAGTAACTGTTATCACTAAAGATCACGCTTGAAACAGGCCATGCCGCGACTCGCTTGGTGGCTAAATATTTTGATAAATTATTGAAAAATGAAAGATTTTTTCTGAAAAAATTATTCGCTTACCTACTCCACAATAATTATATGGTCGCAAATTTACTTGCAAAGGGGTTAAATTTAACCCAAAAACACCCAAAAAAGCACTTTTTCTGAACACTTAGGAAAAAAACAACTTTTCAGGCGTGAAAATAACCTAACCAAACCTTTTTTTAAAACCTAACTAGACAAGCGGAATTTTCTAAGACCTATGTATGACGTCATTTTGATTTTTCATCTATGCAGTTTTGAAGAAAAATTGGAAACTAAATTCATCTTGCTTTTTTTTTTTTACAAAAAATTGATTTTTGATTCTTGAAAAATGAAATGCATGAAGTTTTCAAAAATAGAAAATTATTTTCATTTTGCATTTTGATGGTGTCACTGCAGAAAATATTGATAGATTTTTTGGAAAATGAAAAATTTTAAGAGAAGAAAAAGTCGATTTTTGGTTAATGCCGCGTTTCCCAGAGAACTGTGCAACCCACAAGATGTTTCTAAGAGTGTTTTTTATTTAGTAGGGTCTGGTCTGTAGTCTAACTAGAGGGTTTTGAAAAATTCCTACACTTTCCCTCCGATTTTATCAAACTTTCTCATAATTTTCATCGTAGTATTCCAGTCAACTCGAAAGAAATCGTCAGAAAATCAAAATTTTCCAAAACCCTCTCGTCAGACTACAGACAAGACTCTACCGAATAAAAAATATTCCTGGAAAAATCTTATGAGTTACGTAGTTTCTCTGGAAACGGGGCATTAAGCAAAATCGTGTTTTTCTTCAATTTTGACACTTGAAATTTTTCATTTTCCAAAAAAATCTATCAATATTTTCTGCAAAATGACACAATCAAAACGCAAAATGAAAATAATTTTCTTTTTTTGAAAACTCCATGCATTTTATTTTTCAAGAATCAAAAATTATTATTTTTTTTGTAAAAAAAAGCAAGATGAATTTAGTTTTTAATTTTTCTTCAAAACTGCATAGATGAAAAATGAAAATGGCGTCGTACATAGGTCTTAAAAAATTCCGCTTGTCAACGCTATGGCATTCAAGGAAAAAAAAATTCACCCCCCCCCCCCCCCGATTTTTTTACACCAAAAAATGAAAATATATTTTTTTTTTTTTCAAAAGTAATGAAGACCAAAAATTGATTTTTTTTCTCTAAAAATAAAAAAAAGGAACAGAGACTTTTTTGACGAACTACTATACGTAAAAAAATTGAAACATTTTTCCGGCAGAATTGAGAGATTTTCTTTCAAGACGAAAAATAAATTTTCCCATCAAAAAATGAAGAATTTTTACTCCAAAAATTTGATTTTTTTTTCAAAAAAAAATTAATACCAGAAATTAAGATTTTTTAAAAATGCGGGAAAAAATTCTTTAAAAAAAACGAGATGTTATATTTTGCTACTTCAAAAAATTCAAAGATATCCCCCAAATCGAAATATTTTATTCTAACGTAAGACGATTTTTTTTCTTCAAAAACATAAGAAATTACTTACTCTAAAAAGTTGAAAAAAATTGAGAGATTACTGATGAAACAAAATTGAAAGATTTGTCTTAAAAAAAAATTTATAAGATTTTTTTAGATCAATTATTGAGAATATTTTTTACTAAAAGTTGTAGTTTTCTTTACTGAAACTCAACAAAACAAAATTCTGGGTTAAAATCATGAGATTTTCTAGTGTATGGTTTTTTTCAAAAATTTATTTTTTCATTTTATTAAATAATTTTTTTTTAATCACACTGACAAATTCAGAGTGTCTTTCCCTAACAAAAAATATGCTCGTTGAAAAAAATCTGTAAATTATTCTTATTTGACACTCTCATATTTCCTCTTGGTGGGTTTGATTTTTGTTCTATTTTTGAACATTTTTGGTCATTAAAGCCCCTAATAAAATCCAAAAAGTGGATTTCATGTCTGCATTTTGGTTTTTATTGTTTTGCATTAGGGCTATGAAATTATTTTTAATTAAGTAGATTTCCTCGTAAATACCTAGTTACCTACCTATACTAAAATGAAAACTTCACGTTGGAAATTCCAGCACACAAATGGAAATAATTTACTTTCAAATTTCGTTTTATCCAAGACATCGTATTTTTATTATAAAAGAAACCACTTTGTCGTTTATATAGGTTGCTCGCAATGACATATGTCACCAATGAGGGTGTGTAAAGTTTACTCTAGCTTTAATACCCCAAGACACCTATGTGTACGTCAACGTTGCGTTACCTACCTCGTGCATTGTCGGACACACGCAATTTGTAGGAGATTTTTTCATCACAAACGATGATGTGTGTTTTGTGGCGAGTTACGAAAGCGACAATTCTACCTCGTGCGAAGAAAGATTTATTCTTTAATTTTTACACTGCGGGGTCGTCTATTGCTGTCTCTCAGCGATTGTTTGAAATGGGATTAAGATGGTTGGCGATGTTTTACGAAAATAAACGATGTGATAAGTCGCTATACAAAGTTACAAACTCCTCATGACTGATGCGCATGGTTATTGAGATTAGTAAATTAGGTCGGAGGAATGGTCCAGTATAAGATGAGTGGTCTTCGTACTGCTTATTTAGTCATGTTTTATGAAAAAGTGGTGACGCGACGGAAACGTATAGTCAAGATTTTTTAGTTAATAAAATCATGAGAATTTTTGATTAATAATCATTCTTTAATTTTTCAAATCACGTATAAATTATAATGATGTTTTTACCCAAATACCCACCACCTCTTCCATAGTTTGGAGCTACCTAGTCCGCCAAGTGAAAGATGGCAGTCCGCGTTTCGTTGTCGCGTTGCGGGGTTTCTCAAATTGGGGCCCTACAACTCCGCATATGCCATGTTCGCGCGTACCCCACTACTTCAAAATTGAACCGTACTTAAATGTATCGGCGTGTCAAAATTAGTTAATACTATGATGATAAATTCCCTGCGGAGAATTCCTAGGGTTTGAACCTCCCCTTGGTGAGGTCACCCAAGTGAGTTACCGCTGGGTCTGAGTATTAGAAAAACAATATAAAAAGAAAAAAAAAAAAATGTACGCTTTATAATATTATTCTTCTCTCAAAAAGGAATATTTTCCTTTTCCCCCCATCTCGATAGTCCAATTCGTTATGGTTGTGCAAAATTCCAAACTTCAAGTCATAAATATTGTACATAAATTGTAAAAACTTATTATCCTTGGTTATTTTGAATATTTTTTGAAAAATAATGCCAGTTTGATTTTTAAAAAATCAAAGGTTTTATTTGTATCATCTTTTTATCAAGACATCCGTCTATTACTGCGAAACGCATACCGCCGTAGGTATTGTACCCCTGATTTTCTGACGTCGTCGCGTCACGACAAAATTTCGGACTGCCATCTCTTACTTGCCAGACTATACCTGGAATTACTGGAACTAGATACTTAGTTGTTTTCATCAGCCATGTGATGATAAAAGATCAACACTATGACCCCAAAAAAAAAAAAATTTCCATCAGAACAGTTTCTTTTTATCCTCAGCTAGAAATCCTGAGAAACTGTCAATTCGGTAAATTGAAAATTTTCTCACACATACACCCCTACGAAGCTCATTCATCTTGCGACACGCGAAATAAAAAAGAAAGGGGGAAATTCGTCGGCTTTCCTCGAGCTCTATTTATATACTTATTTCTCCAGAGTATACCTCATATTTTTTTCTTTTACTTAGTTTTTGTGTTTTTAAAAAATTATTTTCACGTTGATATTCACTCACCTGTACGGTTTCATTAGGGGAAATTCACTTTAAACGCGATCCTCTAGTGGATCAAATAAAGCAGTTGAAAAAAACACTCGGTAGTGTTTCCGAGTTGATTTTTTTTTCATCCCTTTGGGCGAAAAAGCGCAATTACTGGAGTAATAATTTTTGTGGTGGGTTTTTCGAGCGTTGTGAAAAATACATTTAGGTACACCTTCGACGATGATTCACTCGGAAGATTCTCTGCTGAGTGTTAATTTGTAAGGTACTTGTGGAAAGAGATAGCGAATTTGGACGAATACAAATTACATTTCGTTGATATTTGATAAAGTGATTAGAAATTGTGGGAACACATGTCACCAGTATCTATGGAATGAAGAAAAAATTTCAAACGTTGAGTTGGATAAAAAAAATGAGAGCTTACTAATTCTTCTTTTATGCAATAAGTGGATTTCCAAACTTGGTCGTTTTGCTGGCGTAACTTCGTGTAACTGGCTCTAATTATAAAGAAAAATTTTATAATTTAACAAAAAGTATAGGGTCACCTGGGCTACTACTCGTATATATAATACATTCAAAACTTGAGGGATACTCTGTTATGATACAAAGATTTTCTAGATAATTAAATAGCGAAAAAAATGGAGATGGTGTATACCAATTTTTTTCGAAATGTCAAAGTCCAGCCCTCTAAAAATAATTCTTTTGGTGTGAAATTGAGTGAAAATTTTTCTTAAAAAAAAAATATATATATTTCAAATGGTGGCGTATAGAATCACTTTTTTGAGAAAAAAAAAAAAAATTCAATATATTAGAAATGATTTTTCTTTCAAAATTTTACAACAAAATGGTCACTACGTAGGTGCGTTTACCCAACAAGACCATCTTAGGTGATTTTTCATCTTTATCCCACTCTTTAAGAGCATATAAAAAAGCACCCTTTTTACTTTTTTTTTTTGAAGAAAAAAATAATAATAATAAAAATGAGCTAGAATGAAGAAAAATTTTTTTGGATCAAAGTGCATGGTCTGAACATACAAACGTATTATTTACCAAAAAATCCTTTTCTGGTAATTTTTCAGCTTTACCTTAATTTTCAGGAACTGAATTTTTCTGTAAAAATGGCGCAGTTTATGAACTTTCTGAAAATTGAGGTTAAGTTGAAAAATAACCATAAAAGGTTTTTTGGGTGAAAATATGTAGGTTAAGATCACTTTGATCCTATTTTTTTCATTATGGCTGATTTTTGATTTTCTCCTTCTCCTCCTCATCAAAAAAAAAAAAAAAAAAACTGAAAAATAAGTTTTTCTATGTACCATTAAAAACTAGGGTAAAGACGAAAAATTAACAAAAAAATGGTCTTTTTGGGTAAAATTATAGGTACCTATGTTGTGACCACTTTGTTGAAAAATGTTGAAAAAATAAGATCATTGAGACCAGCTCTAAAAAAAAAATACACCGAAATGATTTCGAAGACCGCTTGGAATTTTTGAGAATATTCTAGAATGACCTGTGTACTTAAGGTCTACTATGTTAAAGTATGGGTTTGTAATACTCATCGAAAATTCTCGAAGAAAAAATTCTATGGAGAACTAATTTTAAAAAAAATCGTCGTTTCAAAAAAATAAAGTTAATGAAAGTTCTAATTAAAAAAATAAAAAATATCTTCCTGTTGAAAATCTTTGAAAACATGTCCTGAAAAAAAGATCAGGCTTCATTTGAGTTAATTACACTTATTCGGAACAAAATCAAGAATAATTATTTTTTATTATCTTATTATAATAAGAAGTTGACTTTTTATTGAGAGAGAAAATTTTAAAAATAGTAAAAAAAAATGATAATAACTTACCTACACGATGATAAACAATTTGCTCCTAATTGTGAGGCGAATCAATTTTTTTTTCTGATAAGTAAATCTCTAAAATTTGATGGAAATTGTTTTTGTTTTTTTTTGTATGTTTTAAATTGAATTGCATAAATTGTGTAGTCTCATAAAGTTTACAGTTTTTAACATTTCTGTATTCATCTGTAAAATTTGATGACGATTCGAAATTTAATTACGTCATTTTTAAATTTTCAAAGAAATCGCATTATCAATTTTTAAAATACGAGTAAATTTAAGAAAACTGCGAATAAATCTTTGAAATTTGAAAAAAGTTATGGAATTTTGTGAAATTGTATTTTTAAAGAAATTTTTGGAATTGCAATAATTGTTAATATTTTTTGATCATTTTTGTAATTTTGAAATTTTAGCACCTATCAATTATTATGTTTAAAGTAATAAATTTTGGAAATTATTGAATCATTTTTAAAACGATGATGAATTCATGAAGTTTGGTAATAGATTTTTAAAATTTGCTAAAAATTTTAATCTCGGTAAAAACAAAATTTAAAAAAAATTAGAACTTTTGCCATTATTGAATTTTTATCAAAATACTCGTACCTACTTATTTATTGAAAATTGATAGGCGAAGTTACAAATTTTGAACTTTGTTGTAAATTCGAAATTTTGTTATTTTGAGAAACTTTAAAGATTGAATGAATTATTAAAATATTTTGAATTTAATAAATTTTTGAAATTTGGATTTGGAAAAATTTCAGCTTTTGATAAAAATTAGAATAACTTGATAGTAAATTTTTGAAATTGAACCAATATTTTTTTCATTTGATAAACTTTTACCAATTTGAAGATTCAGGATTTATTTTCAGAATTTGATGAATATTCAAAATTTGGTCAATTTTAAATTTTATAAATTTTAAATGTTGAATCCATTTTTGAAAATCAGTCATTTTCAAACATTTTCAAAAGATCAATTCGTGAAGTTTGATAATCGATTTTTGAAATTCGCGATTTTTTTCAATTTCATCTAAATTCAAAATTTGGGAAATTTTTCAACAAAATGATGAATTTTTATTAAAATTTGATAAATTGTTAGGATTTCGACAATTTGTATTTATATTTTTAATTTAGTAAATCTTCGAAATTTTGAAGTCCTGCATCCTTTATTTTGGAATTTTGTTAGACAGTGCTCTATTTTTTATTTTTATTACAAATTGAACTAACTGAAAGTATAGTACCACTTTTAAAATTTTATCAAAATTACTTACCTCAATAATTTTGTACTTAATTGAAATTTTGGATTGATTTTCTGCTAAAAATTTTATATTCTTATCTAACTCTTCAAAATTTTGTAGAACCCTCTTTCTTACTCCTCTTGTTATGGAAATTTTGAACCATCTTTTCGTTTTTCCTTCCAAGACTCAACCAGCAAACAACAACGTATCTTTAGTCTTTACATTTTGTTTAGAATTTCAATAAGCATTTTGTTGGACTTTTCCTTTCACTTTTCCCTCTTTTTTTTTTCTTTTTATCCCTCTCAATTTAATATTGCCCTTGAAAATGAAAACCCTTTCACCGATCTGCCGACTCCCTTCCCATTTTTTTGGTTGAATTCTCCGATTTTACCAATCCTCAGTAACCTTTTTTACGTTACGACGCAAATTTTGCAAAAAAAAACCTGCCTAAACGTAAATTGCTCATTTATCCATTTCGAAGAAAATCAAGCCGATTTGGAATTACCTCGTAGGTATATTTGACTGAATTTTACGCTCATATGTGCTGGCTTTTTTTTCTTCGCCGATAAAGCGAGCGATTTACGATAGCGAGCTTTTTTTTGGTAATCGAATTAAATTTTTCTTTTTTTGTGCCGACGAAAAAAAACACAATCGATTGTAAGTTGAACTGCGAAACGTTGAGTTTTTCTTTGAAATTGGACTTGATTTTTTTTTCTTCTCTCGTTCGCCGCCGCGTCGTGAAAAGTTCTCAAGTCATCTGTGGATAATTGTATATCCTCGATGGAGGGTGGCGGAGTCCAGAGGAGGAATAAGATGTATTAGAATTTCGCCGAAAGAAATTTCATCCAGAAGTAAATGGAGCTTGAAAGAATATTTCATTATCGAGAGCCGAGTTTAATATTGCTTATTGAATGCTGATGTTGGAGATGGTGGGGTGTGGGGGGAGGGCGGAGTGCAGGCTGCAGATCGAGCAGAGGGAGGAGGATCATAATGAAATGGTGCTATTTTTCATATTTTTTCTATGAGTAAGTAAGTGTATGGTACATAGTGCATACATTTCGAATATTACATCGGTTTGGCAATAATTTGAGGGTATTTTTATGCGAGAATATGGACCAAGGGTGGCGAAAGTGGGAGGGGGTGGTAAATTTATCGAATGGTTTTATTTAACGTGTGCATTGGTATACATTTTTAACACCGGAGTTTGCCAAAGAGATGGGTTTTGTTTAAAGACGTATAATTTATGATGTTGCGACGACGTTGTACCGAGTATTATTATTATTATTATTATCGTTGGTGTGCGTCTGTGTTAATATTGCGCCCTTTTTTTACACGTGTATTTGTACAATTTTATGTGTCGAGAGGGTATCCGAGAGTATGTGGGTGTGTGGTAATCTAGAATGCTTATATTCGTACGTATGTATACGTATTACTATTATTATACCGAGAGTATGAAACAGGCGAGACGATTTACACATGAAACCGACACCGAGAGAAAAGCTTCAATTTTCTTATGGGTGCGAAGGTTTTATACTTATTTGACGGGGGTATCTTTTTTCGCGCTTCATTTAACGTGTGGAACACTCGGAATGCTTGAAGAGGCTATAGCAGCAAGAGCACCAGCACACAGAGAGAGAGAGCAATATGCTGGTTAAATGTTCTTTCCGAAAGAAGTGTTATGTCGGATCCGCTGTCTCTCCCCGGCCCCCTCAGCCCACAATTGCAGCAGCCTTTAAGAATTATATCACGTGTAAAGTATTATTTAATAGCATTTACGATGTATAATTGCTTGGCTGCGTGAGAAATATCTGGAGCATTGGGAGACCTCGCCTAGCTTCGAGCTTGCAATTAGGAATGAAAAGGATAGCGATGTTGTAAAGTACGGATTAATCTCGCATGGTACGATTCTCGTTTTTTTCTCTTTTTTTTGATATAATTAAAGAGCACATAGTTTACGTGCGAATGTTCACTCGACGGTGTGAGTTTTGCTGTGTGCTGCGTATCGAAGCTCAAGCTGATACAAGTAGAAAATACAATATACCAGCAGTGGAAACTGGAAAGGGTCAGATCACCCTCTCTGCCCCAAACACCGTTCATAGATAGAATTTCGTTGGGTCATTTGTATTGTTGTTGTTGTTCTGTTGTGTGTTGCTGCAAAGGCTGTGCGAAGGCCGAAGAGATGCGGAGACGACGGAGAAGGTTTCATTAAGCGTCATTAAATTTTCATACTCGGTACCTACAAAAAGGATTTTTATGAAAAGTCGCGAGTAAATTGTTTGAAAAGGGCGACTTTAATTCTATTAAAATTCCGTTTAAAGTTTCAGCGAAGATGGGTTAGGTGGTAGGTGGCTCACTATGATGAAGGATTCTCTCGAATTGGGAATTATGTATGGAAATATGAGTACGTATATGATGTATATGTAGGTTATGCGGTGTAATACCTGAACGTACGTATATGCAATATGCATAGTCGAGCTGTGCATGGCATGGCATGGCATGTGAAAGATACGATGGAATATTTCACCATGTAGTTGCTGTAAAAGGGAATTGTGTACGATAAAGGAGTTAAAAGTAGCGAATTTTGAATTTCGTTGCCCTCTAATTCGGATGTTTAACCTTTTCGCCGAGTAGACTGAACTGCATGATAGTTGGAGATGAAATTGTTATTTTGTGTTCAGCGAGAGTATGTCGAAAGTCTTGTTGATGGGGTTTTGTAAGTTTTGGGCTCGAGTAAGTGCAAAAATTGAAGTTTATCGATGATGAAAATGTCACCAATGTTATCATCGATGTCAAATATCAATCAAAATAGCACGTTTTTTGTTAAAGAAAACGTGAGAGAATCAGAACTTCAGGAGTAGTGATGATTTTTTTTTAGAATGACATTTCTTTTACTTTTTTTGCAGTTTTTTCTTTCTTTGGTTCTTTTACTTTTTTTTTACTTTTTTAATTACAATTATTAATGATTTTTTAAGAACTTTAACAGAAGAGTAAAGAAAAATCGAAAATGGCTTTCAAATATAACCAAAAAAAAATACTGAATTTATTTCAATTTTTTTTTTTTGCAAAAAATTCTTTTAGTGAGGAAAAAAGTTCCAAAAAATTGTTTAAAAATGATTAAGATATACTATGACAAACTACTGTGGAAAAAATCCTAAAAAGTTCTACTTGTCTACATTTTTTTTTAATCCTCTAGAAAACAGAATGTAAATAATATACTTTCGAAGAATTGTTCTAGGAAATACTCGTACCTACGTATTTCAAGAAAAGTTCTTGGTAAAAAAATTTTTTAGACAAAAAATTGATTTTGAAGAAAAATCTCTCAATTTATTTTTTGATTTGCTCAAGAAATTCCCATCTAACTTTGGATATCCTTCTTGAAGCATTTTTTGAAAAAGAATAATGAAAATAAATACATAAAAAAGGTATCCTGAAAAATGAGCAGAAAAAGCTGAAAAGTAGATATTATCAAAAACTTATCAAAGACTGATTAGGGCCCAATTGGTCCACATTGGACTCAAACAAAATTCATTTAAAAAAATGTTTTCCATTACCTACGTAATTTTTTAAATAACTTATTCCAAAAAAAAAAAAAAAAAAATGAAAAAAATTACTTACCCTTATTTTTTTGCGAAAAGATTCCTGTTACACTGGGGAAATGAAATACTTACGTGTTCCTAAAAATACAAAATTATTTTTAAAAATGTTTTTCATAACGTAAATTTTTTAAATAACTTATTTCAAAAAAAAAAAAAAAATTACGTGGGTAATTCTCGAAAAATCGGCAAATTTCAACACCTGATTTCTTCAAAAATAAAAACGCTTTTCAAAATTTTTTTTAAAACGGAGTTGATTATAGGAATATCCCTTGTCCCTTTTATGATGTCGGATACAATTCATTTTCAAAAGGGGAGGGGGATTCAAAAAAAATTGATGCCACGACGAAGGAAATTCCTACGTCGTGGCCAACGCGAGCCTTTGGCGGTGGTAACCACAGCGATGGAATTTTTTCTGAAAAAAAATGAAAACATACTCCAGCGATAAGTACGTCATGAATTAAATGTTGAAATTCCTAAATAAATAATTGTACTGTCCGTAAAATTAATTATAATTCGTTTTTTCTTACGTTGTGTCCATATTGAAATTATAACCATGTTCCTTCGTCGTGGTTGTAAGAAACCGTCATATGCACGACGTAAGATAAATCAGACTGTAATCGATTTTAGGGTCAGTAGAATTGTTGATTTATGAATTTTCAAAAATTGGTTCATAATGTACTCTACATTGAAATATATTTAATTTTTTTCCGGAACAAAATATCATAATTGAGCTGAGAAATGACAAGTCACGACGATGGAACAAAAAATTGTAAAAATGACAATTTTCATATATTATCACTTACAGACGATGGAACTTTTGGGGATAAAGTGGACCTAAGTAATTGTGGAGGGGGTGACATGCATACAAATTTACTGTATATGATGTCAGAGATGGTATTTACAAAAAATTTATATTAGGTACTTATAGCATTTGAAAAATCCACCCTTTACTGAAATTTGCCGATTTTTCGAGAACTACCCACCTACTCTCATCTTTTCTTTGCGAAAAGATTCCTTACATTGTGGAATTCAAAATTTGTAAAATTTTCTATTTTACAATTTTTTGAAAACTCTCCCCGACGATCTAGTGGGATGCGCTTTCTCAGCTCTTGGTAAGATATCAAAGTATCTTTATTTTTTTATTTATTTATTTTTTGCTAATAAATAAATAAATAAATACCTACTTAAATGAAAACTCTCTAGATTTTTTTTCCAATACACTGTTCATAAAAGTACTTATACCTACCTATCAAGTATAGGAAAAATTGTTTAAGATTGTTTTTATGTAAAAAGTTGTTATATATTATTATTGGCAATGGTTAATCCATAAATTTTTTCAAATTTACTCAGAAAATTTCCAGTCATACTTTGGATATCCTTCTTAAAAAATAAAATCATACTAAATTTTCGTGCGAAAAAATTCCTTTAGCAGGAAAAGATGAACTTACTATATCAAAAAATTATTACTTGAAGAATGTACAAGGTCCATCTCGGGCAAAATTGATCCAATAAGGTAAAATCAAGCTTACCTAATTCATTTTAATAATAATTGTCAAAAAATACTTTCCTAGTTATTACCCATTCAAGAAAAATCTTTTAAAGTTCTTTGAAAATAAATTGAAAAAAAAAAAAAAAATCCATTAGGAGAAAAAGTGGGTTTTAACAGAAATCTATCAAAAAGTAACCCCCCCCCCCCCCCCTCTTATAAAAAGTTCAATCTTCTTTTTTTATTCCTTGAGTAGTTGAAGGTATGGTAGAATTGTGTCAAAAATCTCATAAAGTAATACGTAATTTTTTTTTTAATTTTAGTCGTTGGAACATTTTTTCTTTTTCAAAAAATTCCTAATATTATAAAATGTTTTCAAAACGTTTTTTAAAATTGAAAACATCTTTTGGTTGAAAAGATTGTTTTGACTAAAATCTTTTCAATTTTTTGTTTATTTTATTTCATTCTCTCTAGAATTTTCCAGTTCGCATTAAAAAAAATTCTCGTGACAATTTTTTTGAAAAAAAAATGCACATACGTTGAATGCGTGTGTACGAGTATGGCCCTGAAAAAATCTTGGAAAAGAGGAAAATCTTATAGAAAAGGGATGAATGACAGTGAATCGCTTGGAAAAAAATTTTCATCAGAAAATAATTTTTTCAAGGTAATTTTCTAGAAAAATACAATTTTTTCTCAAGATCAAAAAGAAATTACGAAAGTATTTCAATAAAATACCTACTAATTCTGAAAAAAATCAGGAATGAAAATCCCTCTTATTTAAACTTTTTGCGAAAAACACAATTTTCTTTCAAATATTCAGTTATAAACGGAAAAAAATTGAATCAATATCCATCGTTTCAGCAAAATGGACTGATGAAAAAAATTCTGTAAATTTTTTTTCAATGGTATAGAAATTTTTTCCCAAAAAAATAATTTCAAAAAATTGGCTAAAAAACTATTTGTACAAAAGGCTAAATAATTCATCCGCTCAGTAAAATAATCTTCTGGTAAAAAAAAAAGGTTTTTGTAAAAAAAAAAAAAAATCAAAAGAAAAATTTCCTTAGAGAAAAACTTTGCTCAAAAAATTTTCTGAGAAATTGTTTTTCAGCCAAACACCTTCAATAAATTAGTCAAAAAAATCATAGCAAAATAACCTCTTGACAAGAAATTTTCTCATCATTAAAAAAAAATCTTGATTGAAAAATCTTTTGAAAAATTTTTACTGGACCAAACACCTACGAAAAATTGTTAATTTTTTGCAGCCAAACCTTGATTTTCTTTTAAATCAATTTTATGGCAAAAAAATATTTTCGTGATGAAAAAAATTTCTTACCTACTTGATACCGTTCTTCAGATATTTTTATTTCTTTATCTACGTATGTATCTGTAAATATGTAACCAAACCTTGCATGCCTATTTTAGTTCGATATTCTTACGGATAATTTTATCATCGATTTTTGTTAAATGTTATCAAGTTGAAATTCTCTCCTCTCTCTCTTCACTCTTGCCTTTCTTTTTCCTTTTCCAGCTTTTTCTACCTAAATCCCGAATATTCTTTCCTGCCTTATCTTCCTCCTTTTTTCTCGAATTTATTCTCTAGAAATTTCCATCGATATTGAAGACTTGACGATCTTTTTCCTACAAATCATTCGATTTATTGTCTTCGTAAGATTAGGTTTATAATTTTCAGTTGATTTGATTTTATACAGTTGCTTTTTGACTTCGACAAATATATAAAGTACCGATTCGTCTACCTACGTGTGTTTATTTCAACGATTGATATTTTTTGCGAAATTTTTTGTTTTTTTTTTTCTCGATAAAATCGAGTGGCGACCGTGAATTAATTTTTTCGATTGTTTTTCGAGACGCTCCGCGTCATTCTTATGTAAAAAAAAATTTCTCAGGCAAAATCACATTATTTTGGAAAATCTTTTTGAAATTGTTTTCCTTCGTTAAAAACTTTCTAAAAATTGGCAGAAAAAAATTCATGTCAAATTGATCATCCCTGTCAGCAGAACAATCTCTTGGAAAAAATATTTCCATGATCAGAAAAAATTCGTTTGGAAGAAAATTCAGCAAAATGTTCTCTCATATATTTTTTTTTTTTTTGTTAAAAAAAATAAATAATTTAGGTACCTATGTGAAACTGCTTCCTTCTTGGCAAAATTTTTTTCACATTTATGAAAAAAAATTCCCAATAATAAAATTTAGGTAATAAAAGATTGTTTCAGAAAAGTTTCTCAGCGTAAACCCAAGCTTCTGAATACATCTTTCAAAAACATCCTTTTTTCAAAAAAAAACAACTCTAGAAATAAAATTATTTTGTAAAGAAATATAGATATTCAGCAAAAAGCCTCCCTGGGTAAAACAAATCAATAAAAAGATCAGAGATGCTGCGAAGAGCATAAGGCAGAGGATAAAAAGGAAGATCCCATAGATGAAATACGTAAATTAAAGGAGATAGAGAGAGAAACAGAAATACCTTTATTTATGCATCAAACGATGTCTATTCAATACGGTAAATAATTTTTAATTAATATGAAAAAGCACGACGAAACAGACATTGGTACTTATACGTACAAGTACAGTTGTAGCAGCTTAAACTTCCCTATTGATGTGATAAAATTAAGTTACTCGAATCTTGGTATTATAAGCGGCTCGCAGGGTGGTTTTTAGCCTTGTTTATTTTCTTCTCTTATTAGCGAATTTTCCGCTACACCGAGGATTACCCATCTTACCGAGCACGAGCAGGTACCCACCCTCTTACTGTCGTTCGCCTGCACCTTAAGAAGACTTACATTACGCTTGTAAACCAAAAGCTACTCCGATGTTAACTAAAAATCGTTCACATTATACTTTCAAAAAAAAAGACAAAATTTTGGTGGTGTATTTTTTCTCGCTCGAATTGAGGCGAACTTTTTTTCCTTTCATGAGGTAAAAAGTTTGCTTTAAAAATCGTGTTACGCGATGTAATTTAATACTCATTGTTATTCGCACGCTTATACGAGTACGTCTTCATCGCGAGTATAAAAAGACGAGCGAAAAATTACGTCGTGTTTACTTATACTCGTGCAAGGTAGCATTCGCCGCCTTCGGTGTTGTTATTAATTTATAAATAATTCAGCTAGAGTTTAAGGTACAGGGTTGATGTTTCTTTTTCATCGGCGTTGGCGTGGTTGTAAAATCACGAGCTCGAAGAGATAGAGGGGATGGATGAAGAGATTAAATTTCAGAAAAATTTGGAATCTGTTAGGATTGTCCGTTCTTTGATTTGGTAGATTGGTAATTTGTTTAAAGAATACGTAAAATGAGTTCGCCATACACGCGATATTGAAGAAATTGTTGTGTAATTTTCTCTCTGAATCTAAGGGTAGATAGTCTTTTTTCAATTTTCAAAAAAAAAACAGTCAACAGGTACGTATACTTGAACATAACATTTTTGCTTCTTTTTTCGTACTGATTGCAAAGAAAAATAGAAAGAAATAAAAATTAAAAAGGAAAAATACATGGTGTCTACCAAAAGTGAAAGTAGTGAAAAAGTAGTGATTTGAAAAATGGGTCATGAAAGTAGTGAAAAAGTAGTGATTTTGGAGTAAAGGTAGTGAAAAAATCAAAATTGAAAATTAAATCGAAAAATAAGTTTTGATTATAACAAAATAGCCAATTTTTTTCATTCGAAATTTCGATTATCTCAAAACTTCGCCCTCGCTGCGCTCGGGCAGTAATTTTTCCTGCAAAATTTTTCGCCCTCGCTTCGCTCGGGCAGTGTTCATCTTCGATTTTTGAAATGAATTAGTGACTTCTAAAATAAAGAAAAAAAATTTAAAATTTTTCAATTCTGACCGTATTCCCTCAACCTCTAAGTTTGTTATGAATGAAAATTTTGAAAATAACCTGAAATCAGTGCAAATATTATGGAAAATTGAAAATTTTCAGTTTGATGAGTATGTATATTTTTTATAATTTTGAACTTTTTCAAAATATATTATTTCCTTCTATTTGAAAATTCTTCTGTAGTAAAGTACTTGAATCGTATTTTTTTTGTTGGGGGGGGGGGGGGGGGTCACTTTTTAAAAAATAAATCAATTTTTGTAAAAGTCCTTATTTTCTGTGTTTTTTTTTGGGGGGGGGGGAGGTTACAATTTTTGAGATGGCGGTAGAAAAAAGAAGGGAATGAAAAAGTAGTGATTTTAGAAAAAAAAATCAGGTAGACACCATGAAATAGAACTACTGTTTTACCACTAGTATATTAAAACTTACATGAGTAAAGTCAATGTGACAACATCCTCTTCTTCTTTTTTTCGGCGACGAACGTAGAAGATACTAGGTAATTATTTTCGTGTAATTCAATAAAAACTAGGAACATTCGTACCTAATTCATCCCAAAAGCAAAAATGATGTAATGTGTGAACAAAATGGTGAAAGGTCAATTATTGTAAAAGAAAAAGAAAATTGAAATTTTATCAGCTTAAATTCTGAAAAAAATAATAAAGTAGTTATAGCTACATATTATTTTCCAGAAGAAATTGTTGATAACATTTTATAAATTGTTCTGAAAATAATTTCAAAAAATTGAGTTTGTCAAGTACCAAATAAAAGTCTAAAACTACTGGTGTTTTTTTTTTTAATTCAATTTTTACACATAATTTTAATTAATAAAACTATAAAAAATTGAAAAAGTGGAGTTTTATTCAAGGTCGGGAAAGGAAGCTGGCTCACGCCAAATTTATAATGAAAAAATAATTGTTGATCTATAATTTTTGAATCAAAAAAGTTTTAAAAAAATTTTAAAAATTGGTAGAATTTTACAAATTTGGTCTACATTTGTAACTATTTGAAAAATCCTGTCTCAGAAACCAAAAATAATTAAGTATAAAATGATTTTAAAATGAATCTCATGGAAAAAGTACTGGATCACTAAGTCAATAATGTATAATATTTTGAAAAAAAATTGAATTGAAATTTTTTTGAAGGCTGCATCATTCTGTAAAGTAAAGAACAATATTTGCATAAGAAAAATTTTGACTTGAGTATAATAAATATAGCTCTTTCTGACAAAGTCAGATTGACCAAAAGCCACAAAAGGACAAAAATATGATAAAAAATAAATGATATTCGCGCTTATGATGTGATAATGAGTGCAAATTGATGTAATTGTCACGTTCTTCACATGTACATACGTAGATTGTGCCAAGTGTTTTCACATAACCTATACTTTTTCCTTAAAAAGTTACAAATTTTCTTGAAATAAAAAAAAAGTACTTACATATCAATTTAGATATATGTAGATGTACTTGATATTTTTCTCTGAGAAAAGTGGAATATTTTTTTATTCCAAAAATTTGAAGTTCTCTTCAATAAAAGTGAGACAAAAAATAGGGTTTTTTTGTGAAAAAATAAGAGATTGCTGTTCTCATAAATAAGATCTTTCCAAAAAACAAAACCATTTCATTGCTTCAACAAAAATTAGAAGGTAACTGGTTTCACGTTAATCAAACTGACTCCAAATAAATAAATAAATAAATAAATAAATATAAATGTTTGGGATTTTTTCTCGACATAAATAAAAGTTTTTTTCTCAATAATTATTTTGTGAAATATTTTTGATCAGGTATTAATTATTTTATTTTATTTATTTATAGCCTTAGAATTAAATTAAGACTAGCTTAATTTAACGAGCCCAATCTTGGGCAAAGGCCTCCTTTAACCGAGCCCATTCGGCTCGGTCCTGCGCCACCCTACAGTAATGTTTGTTATATCCCAGAAAATGGACTATTTCGTCGTCCCACCTCGCCTTTTGCCTGCCTGGCCTTCTTTTGCCATTGGGGTGCCAGTGAAGCAGAGAGTAGCCCCATCTACTGTCCTCCACTCGAGAGATGTGGCCTGCCCAGGACCATTTACATCTTCTCGCTTCGCAGACGACGACGTCCCTCATGCCTTTCAATTTATTTCTGAGGGTTACCGTTTTAATCCTTTGTTTCCTCGTTGTACCTAACATTGACCTCACCATCGAATTTTGGGTTGTTTTTAGCCTATTACGTAATTTATGGTTTAAGGTCCATGTCTGAGCTCCATAGGTCAGCACAGGGAGAACTAATTATTTTTTTGTAAAATAGCGCGCCAGCGCTTAAGCAAAAATTTTCTCCCTTGAAAAAAAAAACTGGAAAAATTATTCTTATCTGACTCACTCGAATTTCCTTTTAATTTGTGGGTTTAATTTTTGATCACTTTTTCACATTTTTTGGTCACTTTTTGAACAATTTTCGGTCATTAAAGTCACTAAAAAAAATAAAATAGTTGATAACATTCCTGAACAGAAAATTTTTTATTTTGAATAAAATAAAAAAAATTATTTTTCTGGGCATTCAACATTAATAATATTTCTACTGGATATCCCTTCAAAGGAAATAATAGATATAAGATGAAAAGGTCCAGTCACTTACTTTTATGATTTCTAGGATTCTTCACTTATCTACTTACGCATCATATTGAATTATTACCGTTCTGATCTTCATGTTTTGGGTGTTGTACATCACACATGCATACCAGTATTACATCACCCATCAACCTACCCAGTACCCACCCACGCCCACACACCCTCAATTACGAGGGTACTGAAGCGTAAAATGATAAGAAAGCCTTAACAAATAATACGCCCAAACGGGGGAGAAAAAAGTCTACTTTCATTGTTATTCTTACACGAGACGAAAAATCCAAGGGTTTCTGTCACCGACTTTTCTTCTTCCTTTTTTTCTCTCTCTTACGATTTTTATATGTGTGACAGTGCAACGATGGTATACTTTACTCGGTATTTCTACGGTATTAGCCACGGCCTATCCGCGTTCTACATCCATATAAAGTTGACGAAAGGAAGAAAAAAAGAAAGAAAGGCGAAATCCTTAACATTGCATATCGTTTTCGTGTTCGCTATTTACGACGACCAGCGACCGGCAGCGTGTAACAAGATTTTTTTGTCTGGCAAAAAATTTCGTATGCGAAGTTCTTTTGGAATTCGGTTCGAATCGGAATTCGCGTGTACGAGTATTTTCTTTCCGACATACGTATGTATATTTGCTAGATGTAACGATTCCGAGTGGTATTTTCTTTTGTTTGTCTCCGTTCCATTCGTGGAGGAGAAAAGCGTCGAGAAAATAAATAAAATAGATGTTTTTGGAACGCTTTCGTGGTTGGCTGGCGTAATTTTGCTCGGATGAAAAACGCGTATAAAGTGGCTCTTAGGAGGAGGAGGAGGCGTGTGAGGTATAATAAATACGTATAGTTTATAAAAATTTTCTCCAAGAGAGAATACCTTGCCTATGCCAACACCCGAGGTGGGGACGATGAAAAATTGTAATAGGTTGCTATAGTTGCCTTCTGCCTTGCCTGCATGATGGTTATTTAGTAAAATGTTATTATATTACGTGTATATCTATGATATAGTGAAACAAATTTGAATCATAATAGCTGGCAAATATTACCTTTATGTACAGCGGGTAATTTAATGGCTGCTGATGTTTGCTATGTGCAGCGTATATTATATTATGGTAATTTATTTCGCCCGATTAAATCTTCGATAGATGGAAGAAAATTTTACAACGCCTGAACCTTACCTATAGCACCTAGACCGATATAAAGCTAAGCCTTTTGGTTTTTTTCTTTCATTTTTTTCGAGCCTTCTTAAACGATGGAAATTTTCTCAGCACTGGTTCAACTGGGAGAGGAAATTTCGCTGACAAGGTATCGTGTTTTTGCACCATTTGGCGGTTGAGAGATGGGGAATTATGAAAGTAGATCCTGCGTATGGTTTGTTGTCTGGATGTGTATAGAGGTAGACGAGGTGTAAGCAAGGTTGGTTTTCACTTTTTTTTTTCTTTCCTCGAAAGGCTGATTAAAGCAGTAGCAAAGGTTGGCTTTTTGAAGTAGCTTGGATAGTGGTTTTTTTTTTGAAGTAGACGAAAATTCGTCTTGGCTTTTATGTTGGTTTGTTTTGGTGTAATTTGATACTTGGTATATATGATGGTATGATATGTGGTAGGCACGTCGGCAGGGATGGGACCTATTTGAGTTTCAATAATAGAAATGGTTTATTTAAATGGATAAATGTATTGTACAGGTAGGTCGTTTAAATATTTTCTGTGATCTATTAATTATTTAAAATTCAATTCTAAATATCTACTTACTCAGTTCAAAATGCTTTTTTGTACCTACTTGTTCTAGAAAAAATAATTAGACTAATTTCTATGTACTTAACCTGCAGATAATTTTTTTTGTAAAATTGAACCCGAGCAGCACAATCGACAAATTATCGAAATAAAAAATCGACAGAATATCGAATTCGATAAAGTGTCGCGTTAGTTCCGCATAAATCGTGAAATTATCTTTCGATATATAGATAGATTATCGACGAATTATAGTTAGCAAAAATTTCGAGATTATAGTAAGATATTTTATCGATAATATATCTATTATATCGAAAGATAATTTCACGATTTAGGCGGAACTTTCGCGACACTTTATCGAATTCGATATTCTGTCGATTTTTTATCGATTTTTTATTCCGATTTTTCGCCTTTTACTAGCTTTTTTCTATAATTAAAAATCATTAATTAGCATAATTAATACATTGAACTATGCCTAAACACATTATTCATGTTACGGTAAGAGGATCATTTCAGAAAAAGTCAAAAAAAATTATAAAAAATCTGCCACCCGTGGGGCTTGAACCATCTACCTCCTGCATGGTAATCCTCTTCCTGAACCACTATGCCATACCTTATCGTTGAGGAATTAGCAATAAAACGCTAATAATAGGCAGATTAGTACTTCCAGACGTGTTGGACTTAGAAAAATTTTCACCAATTTGGAAATAATTTCAAATATCGTCACAAAATCGTTGAAAAATCGTTCGACAAATTTCAGATTATTTGTCGATAATGTAGTTTCAAATATCGCCACAAAATCGTTGAAAAATCGAATTCGAGGAATTTCATATTACGTGTCGATAATATAGTTTCAAATATCGTCATAAAATCGTTGACAAATCGAATTCGAGAAATTTCAGATTACGTGTCGATAATAAAGTTTTAAATATCTTCACAAAATCGTTAAAAAATCGAATTCGAGAAATTTCAGATTATTTGTCGATAATATAGTTTCAAATATCGTCACAAAATCGTTAAAAAATCGAAATCGAGAAATTGCATATTATGTGTCGATAATATAGTTTCAAATATCTTTACAAAATCGGTAAAAAATCGGATTCGATAAATTTAATATAATCTGTCGATAATATAGTTTCAAATGTCGTCAAAAAATCGGTAAAATATCGAAGTCGAGAAATTTCATATAATCTGTCGATAATATAGTTTTAAATATCTTTACAAAATCGTTAAAAAATCGAATTCGATAAATTTAATATAATTTGTCGATAATGTAGTTTCAAATATCTGCACAAAATCGGTGGAAAATCGGAATCGATAAATTTAATATTCTTTGTCGATAGTATCGTTGACGAATATCGTCATAAAATCTTAATAATATCGAATTCGATAGTTTTTAGATTTTTTGCCTATGAAGTTGTACCGATAAATCTTTATAATATCGTGAGAACATCTATAGATTTTCAAACGATTTTTTATCGATACGTTACATCTTCCGATATTATCGATCGAGTGTGCCGCTCGGGAAGAAAAAATTCTAATTTGCTCTATAATGAATTTTTTAAAATAAAATTTAGAGAAATTTTTGATTTACAGTAGAACCTCGATTATCCGAGGTAATTGGGGCGAAAGAAGAATAATCGATTTTTTTTAATGCAACAAAAAACTTCGTATTGAAAAATTTTTTATAGAAAATATGATTGAACGAACAGGGAACAACAAAAAAGTACTTAGTGAATCACTTCGGATGAATCTAAAAATAATAAAAAATGAGATTTTTTCAGGTCTTTATTAAAATTTTGGAATAATAGAAAAATTTTAATTTTGGAATAAGTTTCATTTCTATTATTATTAGGTTTTTTTTAATTTTTATTTTGAAGTGAAAAAGAAATTAATTTTTGGAATAAAAAAACAATTTATAATTTTTTGCAATGAAGTTCTTGACTTTTCAGAGTAAAAAAATCTAATTTTATGGTAAGTAGGTATAAAATTTAAAAAAATTTAGAGCTGAAATTTTTTTTTTTTTTTACCTAAATGAACAATTTGTCATCTTTTTGAAATCATTTTTTATCAAAATTTTTGGAATAAAAAACAATTTACAATTTTTTGGAATAGAATTTTTATAACATTTTGGAACTGAAAAATTTGATTTTTTTTCTAAAATGAATACCTACCTAATAAATTATTTGTCATTCTTTTGAAATAATTTTTTCATCAATTTTTCAACATTTTTTTAAAATAAAAAATTATATACATCTTCCACAAAAAGAATTATCCGAATTTTTTCGGAGCATTTCTATAATTGAGGCATAATGTGCAAAAATGAAGGAAAATTGAATAGGTACTAAAAAATTGACCCGACTTTTGGACATCAAGTAATGGAAAGAATTCGGTTGAAATTTTTGGCTCGGATAATCAAGAAATTGGGTAATCGAGGTTTCACTGTATATTCACTTGTTGTAAACATAGGGCATCAAATGATCCCCTGTTGAATTTCAGATTTTTTTTTTTTGGGGGGGGGGGGCTTTTGTTTTGTTAGGTAGGGTAAAATGTGTGATTTTAAGCTTAAAAATTCCATCTCCACGAATTTTCAATCGATTTTCACCTAACTTGGTATTTAGGTGCAAGTACTAAAGTGAAGTACGGTGAATTTTTTTCACATTTTTTTTTACGGCCCTTAAAATGAGCTTGAAAACGAGTTGGAAATCTTCAAAGCGACCTGGAGGGCACAGTTTGGGAGAGGACACGTCGAAAAAAATTTCTTTTCTTTTTCCAGACCATTTTACACACTATTGAATTTTTTTCATCGGTGTAAACGTCGTCAAAAATGCAAAGAACTATTTTTTTTGTGATTTTCCCCATCAAAAATGATAATTTTTTATGATTTTTTTTTTCTTTCAATATAATTATCAAAGACACCTAAATACACCATTAACCTAAATTTAAACTAAATTCGTCCATTTCTCAATTTTTAATTTTTTTTAAAAACAATGATTATATTTTGAGAATTTAGAACCTCCCCCCAGATATTCTGTGCGTCTATATTTCAACTTGATCTTAGTCTTGTAGTGCGATTTCAGGGAAAATCGAGAAACTGTTTAGAAAAAATTGTACCACTTTCGGCGTTTATTGTCATTGCAATTATTTTGGAAAAGAAAATAACTTTTACAAGGAACACTGGTAAAATGATAATATATTACGTGACGGCCGTTTCGAGAAACTTTAATTTTTCTGGTAATTTTCTCGAACCAAGTATTTTTGACTTTGGAAAATTGTGCATAAGAGTGGTTGAAAAAAAAAGGAAAGTTGTAAATTCTGCTTATTGAAGAGTTTGATCTTCTTCACTTAATTTTGAGAACCAACACATCAATGCTATCGGCTTAATTTCTGATTAACTGTAGGAGAAGAGAAACGGTTTAACCCTTTGGGTCATGAGACACTTCCCATGGATTAAATCCTAAATGCTTCAGAATATATATTAAGACCTCACTAATAGTTACAAAAAATACCACAAAATTGAGCTTTGAGCTAATATTTGTCTCGAAAGTTGTCATTATTGAGAAATACCTCATTTCGAAGTTTCGACAAAGGAAAATGACACACATAAAATTTTTTAATGTGAGATGTTTAAATTCATGAGCTAAAAGATAATGGTCTGAAGCAAAACTCGCTCAAACATGAAATTTGTAATGGGATACAAAAAAAGAGACCATTTGAAGAAGTGAATTTGAGAACAGCAGTTCCAAAAGATGTGACGAACCAGTGAGTTTGAAATCGTTTGCTTCTGATGGAAGTACATACAAAACCAAAATCTTTGCCGCATAGAAAGCTTTTTTCAAAAAATTGACAATTCACGTCGAAACTTCAACTTGAAATCAAAATCAAAATTATCACGTCATAAAATTATATCTTTGTATTGATTATGTATCAGCAAAAAATCTTTGAAAAATGGTCAAAAATGAAATCATTGTTTTTGTAATCAAGTTTTTGATTTTTTCAAAGTAAAAAAATTAAAAAAAGAATTTTTGAAAAAAATTGGAAAACTTTAAAAAATTGTTACTCCGAGTTCAAGGTAATAATTTTTCCAATTTTTCCAAAAATCATTTCTAGTTCATTTTTTTGAATATTCATTTTTATTTTTACTTTGAAAAAATCAAAAATCTAATTTAAAAAACAATGAACCCAGTTTTGACCATTTTTCAGAAATTTTTCTGTTCATATATAATCAATATATATAATTTTATGAGGTGATAATTTTGATTTTGATTTCAAGTTGAAGTTTCGACGTGAATTTTCAATTTTTTGAAAAAAGCTTTCTATGCGGCAAAGATTTTGGTTTTGTATGTACTTCCATCAGAAGCAAACGCTTTCAAACTCACTGGTTCGTCACATCTTTTGGAACTGCTGTTCTTATATTCACTTCTTCAAATCGACTCTTTTTTTGTATCCCATTACAAATTTCATGTTTGAGCGAGTTTTGCTTCAGACCATTATCTTTTAGCTCATGAATTTAAACATCTCACATTAAAAAATTTTATGTGTGTCATTTTCCTTTGTCGAAACTTCAAAATGAGATATTTCTCAATAATGCCAACTTTCGAGACAAATATTAGCTCAAAGCTCAATTTTGTGGTATTTTTGGTAACTATTAGTGAGGTCTTAATATACATTCTGAAGCATTTAGGATTTAATCCATGGGAAGTGTCTCATGACCCAAAGGGTTAAGAACCTAAAATAGTTACCCATCTTTTTTTTTCTTTTTTTTTTTAAATACAAGAGCTCAAATATGTATATTTTATATTTGCGCCACTTCGATCGATATTATGATAATTTTCAAATTCGCATAAATGACAACTAGGTAATCAGAATAAACATAAACTGAACTTTTGACATCCGTGAGAGATTTTTGCAAGTTCCTCCAAGAATTAATGAGAGCATACAGTAATCTTTCACCCCCTCCACAATTGCTACAGAAAAGTAATAACAATCTCGGAAATTGAAACTATTTTGACTTCGTTATGAGAGAAGCTATGTAATTTAAAGTTGGACATTTTTTTTAAAAGAAAAAAATCAAAGATCGATAATTTTCTCAACGTGAGAAGAATCTCCGATTTGTAAAATTGTCATGTCTTAATTATGATGACGTAGATGTACTCATTGCTGCAGTAGAATAAAATTGAAAAATTCTCAGTCTTTAGAAGTAGTCGTTTTTTCATTTTTTGATGTTTTTTTTTTTTTGAGAATGTTATTTTGATTTTTTTTTTTACCCGTTTGTCATCATTTTCATTTTTTTCGTCGAATGTCTGAGGAGAGTGTCCTCAAAAATTTGACCAATTTTACGAGTGATATCCTTTAGCACGATGCAAATTTTGTGGCTGTTATAAGCGATTCGGTTTTGATTTTTATCCTGAATTTTGCTATTGCTGATATCTTGAATTCTGGAATTGAATTTTTGTTGAACTCGAAAGATTCTATGTACTTATTTATATTATTTCGCTAATAAAAAAAAAGACTCACTTACTGGGATACCCACTGAAGTATTGTAGTTGAACTCAGAAGATCCTACGCACGTGTTTCTATTATCTCGCAAATTAAAAAAAAAAAAAAAAAAAAAAAAACTTACCTATACTCATTAGGTTTGGTAATATGTTTATAGGTTTATAGACATTTCAAAGGAATTTCTTGCCATGTGCTTTGCAGTATCTCGCTCATGAAGAAAAATCTCACTTAATACGAATATAAACCTTGAATTTCAGATCAGTTATTACTAATGAATTTTACCCATTTTTTTTTCTCAAAGTTTCGCTCAAGAAAATCATCAATTCACTTGAGAAAAAAAATCCAAAAAAAACATTTAAAATTGAAAAAAAAATTCTTGACTTTTTTAATGGAGAAATTTATTCAAAATGATCAAGTTATTGAGGAAAATATCTTTTAGAAAAATATGTAAAATATATTTTTTTAAAGCAAAATTCATGACCCCCCCCCCTTCGGGTCAAAATAACGTCTCGATAATTCAACCCCACACAAGTTACAACAGTTGAAAATTTTCTTACAAGAAACTTCTGCGAAATATCACCTCAACCTCTTTCCTCGTACAGAGACACGAAATTTATGCTATCGCTTGATTGTTGATTTATTTGTATCTTGCGATAAGTTTCGCAGACATACGTACGATGAACTGGTTAAATAATAAAGGTGGATTTGGTCTGTAATGTACCTTACCTACCTATATTTTGTGCAAAACTTATACGTTCGTACGTCAATTTGATGCCAGCATTGGAAGAAAGTGTCGAACAAGTACAATTTATTTAACGCGTAAAGTACGCGACCGGGTGGGTTTGTCAACCACGGCTTGGAAAAAGTCTGCTATAGAGAACGAGCTACAGAATCAGAAAGGGCCAAAAGACCCAACGTTTCGCGCGCAAATTCGCGGAAATAACGTACTCAAGTTGTTTTCTAAAGAAAACTATAATGTACGAGAAAGTTGAACTTATACATGTAAGTGAAACGGTGAATAAGTAATAGGATGTGAGAAGAATGGTGTGGAGAAAACAATCAAAACTCCAAGGTCCGTATTTAGTTACAACGCTCTGATTTATAAAAACTTTCCGCACAGTGTGTATAACTTTGCAATTTATACTTCCATTCGGCAACTTCTCGACGTACTAACGATTTTCATACAATTGCGATATGGTGTAGTGGTTCTTTTTTTGAAAAGGGGGGGGGGGGGTTACATACTCGTATGTGTCAAACACCTTTGGTGATTTTTTTTTCTTTACCTTTCGTATTTTTTTTTTTTTTTGCCCTGGATGATGATGATGATGATGAATGTTGTAGAGAGTCTACGTTGGAACGACGAGTTCGCGCTGAAAGATGCTATTCCCTTATGAGATCGACTGCCTGATATAGGCTTTTACGAGCCTTGAAAGATGTTGTCGCAACAAGAATGATGTAATTTGATAAATTTTCAAAGATGAAATTTTTCGTGTATTATTCATCTTCGTATAGAAGCGATGAGAGGGGTGTCGGAGAGTAAGAGTACTTTTTTTCTGTAAGTAATTCGATATGAAAGGAGAAGAAGGGGTGATGAGTTATATTTTGGACAGATGGACGTGTTCTTTGGGAATTTCAACGGCTGCGTGGCTGATTTCAAGGCTATTGAGTGTCTGGTCGTTCATGGCATGGCAATGGCGGTGTCGATAAAATTTCGCTGGAAGGTTGAACTTTTAATGGGAGTTATTTTTTTTGAAATTTTGATAAAGGTTTTTGTAAACGAATTTTTTATCGAGTAGTGAGTTTGATCGAAATTGATTCGTATTAAATTCGAGTTTTTATATTAATTGATTTAAAATACAAGAAAAATTGAACATCGAAACCGCACTTCCAAGAACTATAATATGTAATTGAGAAATTAGTCACTATCAGCCGCACTGTAGGTGTATTCAGTGATTCGTCTCCAAACACGTTATAAACCTTACTCGCTAATAAACTACGGGAGTGGCTAAATCCACAATAAGTAATCACATTGTAAGGGCGATGTCGTTCTTTTTTATTCATCTTCTTTATTGTACGATTTTTTATCCGTACAAAGTTTTTTTTTAAACAAATTTTTTCTCTGAAAACTTTGATGTTTTATTTAAGACAAATTTATTCTTTCACAAAATACTCAAAATATTTTTCATTCTGGGTATTTTTTATGTTTTATTTAATTTTTCAATTTTTTTTTTCAACAAGTCAGTAAGTTAGTAGTTAAGTACCTTAGCGTTAGCTACTTACTCAATTTTGAATATTGAAATTTTAGTAAATTTGAAGAAAAATTGGAATTTACTTGAAAAAATTTAGAAATTCCTCAATTAGAACTAGAAGACAAGACAAATGGTGATGATGTAATGAAAATTATTGGAAAAATTCGAATGAGAAGTCAGGTTGCCAGTTGGGAGATGAAATAGAAACATTTTGATGACCAATTGGAGAATGAAATCAATGGACAATTTTATTGGAAAATGGGGGGGGGGGGGAGGGGGTATGAACAATTTTCTTGAAAAAATAAAATTGAAAAAGTCGGAAAAAATTTCGGAAAAATAAACTTGATAAAAAATTTACTTGAAAGAAATTTCAAAAGAAAAATTTGAAAAAGTATGGTAGAGATTTAGAAGCATTTTTTGATGAGAAAATTCTATGAAAAATGTTTAAAAATCTAAATGGAAATTTAATTTAAATTTAATTAACAATATAATAAAAACATTTCAAAAAATGAATTTGAAAAAATATGATGAAGATCAGTAGCATTTTGATGAAAAAATTATTTGCAAGTTTGAATGAAAAAATTGAAAAATATACAATACATATATATTTTTTTTTAAAATGAGTTTTAATTTTAAAACGACAAACAGAAAAAATTTAATGAAAAATTTAATTTGAGGAAAAAATAAGAATAAATTATTGATGAGTGATGAATAATTTCTTCAAGAAATTTTTTTCAAAAATACAATTAAAATTTTAAACAAAAAAAAATGAAAAATTTGAAGAATAGAAAACTTGGAAAAATTTTAAATATTTTATTAAATTTTATTGAACTTAGCGAAAAAATCTCGATGAAAAATTTGAGAAAATCGTTTATGAAAAATTAAAATTGGATTTAAAATCAATTTGGACCAAGTCCACTTTGCAATGACAAACACGACCACGAAAACAAGTTTTCAAAGAACAAGAATATGTTGAGATGAATTCTTGTTCGTCCATTTTGGTGATTACTTGTTGTGGATTTAGCCACTCCCATAAACTACGTGAAAGCTGACACTATACAGGGTGTCCGGTGTGTGGTCTGCCAAACTTGAAATTTAGATATAACCGAGTACGACTAACAAAAAAGTTTATGTACACATATTACCTAAGTTTGAAAATGAAGGAGCTATAAAGGTTTGAGAATCAGTATTTTACCTAGCAAAACCGATTGGCAACACTGCATTTTAAACAAATTTCGACACCGGCAATGGATAGATCTTCGAAACAGCAATAAAAGTTGTAATCATATTGGATTGCCTATCTTTGAAATTGAAGGAGTTACAGCAACGCAAAATTCCAGTCGAAAAGATTGCCTACCTCTGTTTATTACGGTTCACTGACGATACATGAAAATTGCGAAATTCGGTCTAAAAATACAGGAAACAGGTGTAACTTTTTGAGAGGAACAAAAAACGTCATTTAAAAATTTTGCCTATTTATGAAAATTAAGGCGCTACAGAGCATTGAATTTCGAAAATACAGTACCAATTTTCGAAGCTTTTTAGCGCCTTAATTTTCAAAGATAGACAAATTTTTGAAATAACTATTTTTGTTTCTTTTAAAAGGTTGCACTTGTTTCGTGCATTGTTTTTACAAAATTTTGAAATTTTTGTACACCACTGCCCCTGCAAAATTGAGATAGGCACCATGCCCGAGCGGCACACTCGATCGATAATATAGGAAGATGTAACGTATCGATAAAAAATCGTTTGAAAATCTATAGATGTTCTCACGATATTATAAAGATTTATTGGTACAACTTCATAGACAAAAAATCTAAAAACTATCGAATTCGATATTATTAAGATTTTATGACGATATTCGTCAACGATACTATCGACAAAGAATATTAAATTTATCGAATTCGATTTTTTAACGATTTTGTAAAGATATTTAAAACTATATTATCGACAGATTATATGAAATTTCTCGGCTTCGATATTTTACCGATTTTTTGACGACATTTGAAACTATATTATCGACAAATTATATTAAATTTATCGAATCCGATTTTTTACCGATTTTGTAAAGATATTTGAAACTATATTATCGACACGTAACATGAAATTTCTCGATTTCGATTTTTTAACGATTTTGTGACGATATTTGAAACTATATTATCGACAAATAATCTGAAATTTCTCGAATTCGATTTGTCAACGATTTTGTGGCGATATTTGAAACTACATTATCGACAAATAATCTGAAATTTGTCGAACGATTTTTCAACGATTTTGTGACGATATTTGAAATTATTTCCAAATTGGTGAAAATTTTTCTAAGTCCAACACGTCTGGAAGTACTAAACTGCCTATTATAAGCGTTTTATTGCTAATTCCTCAACGATAAGGTATGGCATAGTGGTTAAGGAAGAGGATTACCATGCAGGAGGTAGATGGTTCAAGCCCCACGGGTGGCAGATTTTTTATAATTTTTTTTGACTTTTTCTGAAATGATCCTCTTACCGTAACATGAATAATGTGTTTAGGCATAGTTTAATGTATTAATTATGCTAATTAATGATTTTTAATTATAGAAAAAAGCTAGTAAAAGACGAAAAATCAGAATAAAAAATCGATAAAAAATCGACAGAATATCGAATTCGATAAAGTTCCGCCTAAATCGTGAAATTATCTTTCGATATTATAGATATATTATCGATAAAATATCTTACTATAATCTCGAAATTTTTACTAACTATAATTCGTCGATAATCTATCTATATATCGAAAGATAATTTCACGATTTATGCGGAACTAACGCGACACTTTATCGAATTCGATATTCTGTCGATTTTTTATTTCGATAATTTGTCGAGTGTGCTGCTCGGGTGTGTACATGAAGATTTTTGTTAGTGGTCCTCGGTTGTATCCAGATTTCAAGTTTGGCACACAACTTGCTGCCCGATAAACCAAAAAACCAAAAATCGACCGTCGATATCAGGTCAAAATACAGGCGAACCACCTCAAATCGATGTCGATGTATAGTCGATTTAGTTCCGCCCATTTCGACCACCTTTCGACTCATTCGTGACATGAAATCGACGTCGAATCTTGGTCAATCTGAAGCTCATAAAGTTATTGGAACCTTTATAATCGATATTAGACGTCACAATTGAGTCGATTAAGGCGATTTTTTTTCTTTATATTTTCACTTTTTTATAGACTTGAATACGACTTCAAATTGACGTCAAAAAGAAGTCGATTTTGAAGCAAAATCTCACGTAGACTTTTTGGATTTTTATACCTGAAATCGACTTTAAAAACACATCGAAAAATTGTTGAATATTTACATGAAATAGATCAACTAAATTCGACTAAAATTTTACCCACATTCGACGTCGAAAATAAGTCAAGAATTCAGAAAATAGACCAAAAAGAGACTGAGTCGAGATGGACGGTACTAAATCGACATAATGTTGACATCGATTTCAGGTCGATCTGGTGGTTTTCCAAAAATCGACATCAAATCGACGTCAAACCGACGGTCAACTGGTTTATCGGGCGGACACCCTGTATAAACTCTTGTCAGAGCCTAATAGAATTATAAAACCGACTCGTAATGAACACTTCTTTTTGTATAACTTGAGTTGAGTTGTGTTTGTTGGTTATGACTACTACCCCTCTCATCTACACGTTAAATCTTTTTTTTATTGATTAAAGAAGAAAATGTACTTATTATAGTTGTAAAAAAATTTTAAAACAATAAAAATAAAAAAATTAATAAAAAATCTCAATCGATTTTTGTCAAGCTTGCCTTGATGAAGGACTTCACCTAGGGCCATGTCTGGTTCTTTCAGACCTACAAAAAATATAAAAAAAACCTACCTATAATATGTTGTGTGGAATACCTACATTAATAACACAGAAGTCTTTTTTTTTCTAGTTTTTTATATGCAGTAGAAGACATCCTTGAATGCGAAAAACTGTAATTTTATACCATTTTCTCTCTTTTAAAAATGGTCATTTTTAAAAAAAAATTCTTTCAAACTACACGAATGATGCAATTTTGAGAATCCATTATCTCCTCTCAGATAGTCTTATGGTCTAAAATTTATATCTGAACTTATTCCAACTCGATATTTATGTCATATTATACGTATTACGGTTTCAGCAAAATTGAGAATTGAAAATTTTTATTCAAATCATCTTGCGTGCAATTTTCTAAAGTCTAAAATACTTTTGTTGTTAAAATGGGAAAAAATATACTTTCTCGACTTTGTTGAAATTTTGACATATGACGTACATCCAGGTAAATCATGTCTAGACATAAACTTTAGACCCCCATGCCGTCTGGTAGAAACTTGTGGGGTACCAAAATAACCTCATTTGGCTATTTTAAAAGAAAATTGGATAAAATTGAAAAAATGAACGATTTTGGCCAAAATTGAGTGATTAATGATGCATTTAGGTGTATTCGATGGTTATTGTAAGAAAAACATTTTTCGACCAAAAACGAACAACTTCCACTGGGAAAGCCCGTTGAAAATCAAAGCTAGCTCGGAGAAAATTATTTTGTACCTCCTTCCAAGAGAATGCCTGACTTTTTTTTAGTGAGAAATTTTTCTTTGGACTCTGGTTCTCTGAATTTGAAAAAAAACAACAAAAAAAAGTAATATTTTTCTACTCAAGTCACAAAAAAAATTAATCTGGACAACTTGCCCTCTTTGCCCTGTTCCCTTCTCGACGGGCCTGGTATTAGTTAGTTCAAAAATTTCAGACAGAGGCCGATTCGCCCTTCTTAACCAGCTACCTTGTTTCGAAAAAATTTAGGAGAAAAAATTGAGAAGAGTTTTGTTTTGAGTTATTCTTTTCTTTATTTTTTAGTTTTGCATCAATTTGAATTTTTAGAATTTTTTATTTTTACTAAATTGTGAAATCCACTTTTTTAGTTTTCAATAAAAAAAGATTTTCATGAAATTTTTTGCAAATCAAATTTTAAAAAAAAAATTTAAAAAAAAACTTGATGCTACACTTCTAAAGAAAAAAAAATTATTATACTTAACTTTTTGGTCTTTTTTTGTAGTTTTTGCTTTCGAAAGTTATTTTGTTAATGTGTTTTAATTAATTTTGGTAGGTATAATTTTTTTCAAATTCTTTTGAAATTTTAATTTTAAAAAATTGCTTTAAAGAATATTCTACCGAGAAACTGAAATTTATTATCGGAAATTTTGTCAGAATTTTGTTGAATAATTTCATGTCATAAATTCAAGACAATAATTAAATTTGAAGGGAGTTTTAGTTTAAAAAAATTATGTATTCCACAAGACGTATTTTTAAACTTTTTTCTGAAATTCTGACATTTTTTCATAATTCATACTTATGCAAGTACGTAATTTTTAATATTCAACAAAAATTAAAATACTCTAATGGTAGTAAGAGAAAATCTAGATAAAATAGGCGATATTAAAAAAAATTTGCTCACTACTTTTTTATAATCACTATGCACTACGTACTCATCTTTAATTGGTTCTAACTGTATGAAGTGGAGGGAGTTTGTAATGAGTGTCAACGAAGTTACCCGTCAGAGGACCGTTTTTCATCGTTTTTGGAGTTATTTTGGCCCAAGCATAAACATTATCAGGAAATCTCTAAAATACCGATGTGTGATCATATGGTTTCAACTGAACCATTTTTTTTGACGTTGTTATTATTATGCCTAGAAATCGATTTATTGCGAAAAAAAGAAGTGGACCAAAGTAACCCCAGAGCCGGGTAACTTTGGCCCATGACTTTGATTAACCACGGAAGAGGGAGGGGGTTTGACGAAAAATTTGAAAAAATTTACAGAGCTTCCTACAAGTGTCCGACACTATTTGAAGTGAAAACCGAGCCCCTTACTTCAATTTTGAAAGAAGCAGGATGAATTTTCAAAAAAAAGTCTCAAAAAGTGGGCCAAAGTAACCCCATGTTACAGTACGTATTTAATGGAATTTTAAATAGAAATTGTATTAAAATTGTTGTGGTTAAGTAGGCTATTTAAATAGGCCATTCAAATATACTTCATGAGGCACTATTCAGACTTCAGAGTGTATTTAAATTTTAAATACATTTTGCCACCTATTCAACCATTTTAAAACATTTTTAAATAGTTAAATAAATCTTTGCATTTTTTTTGTATTTTTCAAATTTTTTTGAAAAAAAAAATCAATTGAATTTTTAACATTTTTTAAATTAGAAAAATCTGATTTTTTCAATTTTTTCAACTCGCAGTTTTCAATATATTTAATTTTTGGAACATTTTCTGATATAATACATTTAAAAGTTTTTTTCAGTTCATTCAGTTTTTTTTTTTAAGTTTATACCTGCCTAATTCATTAAATTTTTGTCGAATTATCTCATTTATTCATTTCTTACGAATTTTTGATTTATTGGATTTTAATTTTTTGACTAATTAATTTCCTATTTAAATTTTAGAAAGATTTTTTAGTTTATTCGATTTGTGTAATATTTTTTTTACTTTTTTTTTTACAAATTCCTCGATTTACGTTAATTTTATTTCTAATGTAGCATACGAGTAATATAGGTGTTTTTGTGCGTATAATGGTATGCTCAATTTCCTATCTCATTTATCGACATTTTATTCCTATAACTATTTATCGGGCGTAGATAAAATATAGGCAATAGGTATTAGGTAATTTGTATGAAGACGTACGTTACGTGCATCGTCTGCAATCAAGAATGAGTTTTGTATGGTCTTCTTATCTCTGTGGTTTTTCCCGAACGTTATTTTCATACTTACGTTCTTTTATCGTCTCTTTTTTCAAGCATATTATTTCTCGTCCTCGTCGTCGCAATTCGCTACGACAAGTCGTAGTGTGAAAAGCGTTAAAGTGCGTGTCAGTGTACGATGTTGGCTTTTTCAAACACCAGCGCAAATTTATATAAGTGCATTGTTCGCTAAAGAACACGTAACTCGTATAATTTCTTTTAAAGCTTTATTCGTGATCGTGATTCTTCGCTAGTTGGTGCTTTTTTTAACGGTCGATTGCACCAAAGACGTATTCTTCGATCAATTTGCACGTTTTCCTACACCCAGTTTTTTTTTACCCACCCTTAGGCAATCCGAAACCGAAGCTGACATGGTGGCGAGGTCTGGACCAGCTCGACTACACGTACGAAGAATCAGAAGACGTGGTAAAAAACACCCTGTGGATTGACAATTTACAACGCCGCAACATGGACGACGAGCTTTCGTGCAAAGCTGAAAATTCCAACTTGACCAGGCCTGTGTATTTCAACGTATCGGTGAATTTACACGGTGAGTGAGCTAAGCTCGTTTTGTATTATCGTACTTGTAGGTGTTTTTTTTTGGGGGGTTGCTTTTAAGTGAGCGAATGCGAGTATTTTGGTATATTTTTAAGAAACGTTTTCCCATAAAAAATCGTTCGGTTATAAGGTTGGGTGTATAAAGCGGGGACGCTTGCAGTATTAATGCAGCCTCGGTAAAAATTTATAGAGCTGGGGTACCGAAGGTTTGCAATGTTGGGCGTCCGGTATCATTGCCAGAAATTTTAGCCCAGCATCATACGTCACGTTATCTATGGTTGTAAATTTTTTCACCTTTTCAAAAAGGTACGTAGACGGTGTCAATGGCGTTACACGTCGTAGTAGGTGTGTTTTTTTTTGTATCGGCTGAAGTTACTGAAACAGGGTGTCCTGATTTATTTCTTAGAATTGATATTTTTGAGAAAGTTTAATATTTACTTGATTTTTTATTTTTGCCATTTTCAAATTATTTTTTCCAATTCGAATTTTATCCAAACTTTCTGTTTTTTGTAATTTAATTTTTGTTATTTTTTCTTTTTTTAATACAAATTTTTTCTAAACTTTTAATTTTTTCGTAATTCAATTTAAATGTTCTCCTTTTTCCTTTATTATTAAATTTTTTTCAAATTCTTATTTCTCTTCAAGTTGGAATCGTAGATTTTTTCAATTTTAATTTTTTAAACGCCTATATTAATTTTTTCTGGATTTAGAATCACTTTTAGTTTGATTTCTTTTTCAATGAATAATTTTTTTTATTCTTGATTTTTCCTCACATTTTTATTTTATCTGAGTTTTTAATTTTTTAAATAATTCAAAACATCAAACCTGAAAAGAAAAAAAAAATTCGAGGAGAAATTGTAAACGTTTCATCTGGTTAGTTTGATAAAAAAATGGTGCGGTGCATTCTATACATTCACTTACTAAATTTGTGGCTCAAGTGAACTGAATATTGGTCTAACAAGTTAATGGAATCCGGGTTCAAATTTTCATTAATAACTTACTCTTCAATTCTTCATGTTCTATAAGTACAATACGAGTACCTAAATAAAAGTCAAAGATTTTACAGTTACTTATTTGTTTAAATTTCAAGTTCGATTTTTTTAAATTTTAATGATTTCACATGAATATTTTTTTAAAAAATTTTCTCCAATTTTTATTCGTGTTAATTTTTTTTATACCTAGATAATTATATTTTATTTTTGGCAAAATTCAGATAATTATTTTCAAACTGACTTTCGAAAAAAAAAATTGTTTATTTTTCAACGAATACTTTTTTCCAAATTTTTAATTTTTTCATATTTTTTTTCTTCGAGTATTAGATTTTTTTTGTTTGCATTTATATAGTCTCAAAGTTCAGTCTTTTTAAATTAAAATTTTAAATTAATTTTCAATAATTTAATTTTTTCCAATAATTCGTTCTCAATTTTTCAATTTTTTTGTACCTATAATTATTATGTAGAAAGAAGGTCTTAAGGTGCTGTGGGTGCAGCCAAGTACTAAATTCTGCTTCAAGTTTCGAGACGCTGATTTTTCTAAAAGTACTGCAAAGTGCAAATGATTTCAGTTTTGAAGGTAGCTATTGATTTTTTGAATCAGTTTTAGAACGAGCCAAAATTGAATAATTTTTAGATTTTTTTGAATGTCAAATACCTACGGTGACTAAAATTTGAAAAGTCACCAGTGGTAAATTGGCAATCAATTTTTACGATTTTCAAAATTTTATTGAATTTTTTTAAATATTTAAAAATTTACCTTCAACTTTGGAAAGTTTCAAAATATTATATTAAAAAATGAAAATTCACAATCTGATAGGTATTTTTTGATGATTATGAAAATTGCATCAATTTTTCATATTATTATAGGTACGTACAATTTTTTAATGTTCTAAAAATTTCATAAAAATTTTAAATTTTTTAAAAATTGGGTAAAAATTCTAGATTTTATAAAAAAAATTTAATTTAAATAAATTGGGATTTTAATTATTTTTTAATTTTCAAAGTTTCAAAAATTGAAAATATGTTTCAAGTTTAGGAAATGTTTTAAATTTAAAAAATTTAACAAAATCTGGATATTTTTTAAAATTAGGTAAAAATTCTAGATTTTATAATAATTTTAAATTTTTTTAAAAATTGTAATTTTGGTCATTTTAAAAATTTCAATACGTACATTTTTGAAATGAATTAATTTTAAAAATTTGCTAAATTTTTGAGTTGTGTAGTCTTACTTTATCTTTTCGTGATAGAAATTCGAAATTTAAGTTACTTTCATGAATTTTTGAAAACTGAATGATTTTTAAAATTTTTAGAATCTAGGTAAGGTAGTTGCACCAGTCGTTGGCCACGACCCAGTGGTGGGTCACTTGAGAAGAAAAATGTTTATAATTAAGCGTATTTTTAAAAAAGCTTCAGAAAATTTTTTTAGAGCAAACCTGGAACATTTCTGCATAGAACCACATAAAAGTTTTTAATCAATTCTGTTCAAGTAAATAATAATGATCGTCTGAAATTTTTTTGTTAGAACAATTTTCAAAATGATGCCAATTCTAAAGATTTTTGTTAAGCCGAAGTGTTATCGAAATATGAATTTTGCACTATTAAGATTAATAAAACTTGAAATATAACCATTTGGACCTGAATAAGAAGAGTTTGGAGATTCCATTTCTTCATTAAAATATAAAATATTGCCAAAATTCTATCAAATATGGCGGTGACTATCTACTGGAAGGAAAAAATGGTGTTTAGCCAGTAGTTGATCATTTTGATCAAGTACTAGACTTACGAAATTTTTGTAAAGTTCTAGTGGTTGATCATGCAAAAAATTGGTAAATATTCACGAAAAATGATAGTTTCTCTTTCTCATGGCTAATGAGTGACAATTTTACCGAATACTTATTGATTTTTAAAAAAATTAAATGGTTGAGAGCCGTTGTCATAATCTGATTGACCAACTACTGGGTGATCAACTACTAGCGCGTGACCAACTACTGGGTGGTCAACTACTAGATTATCTTGACCAACCACTGGACTTTTCTATTTTTTCACTTAAAATGGTCGTAATTTTCAAAGAAATGAAGTAAAATTAAAAAATTATAGTGCATTTTGTAGTAGAATACACAAGGAATCGTTTGGTATATTCACCATTTCGCCAACGTTATTAGTTTTTAAACCAGAATGTTTTTTATAAGACACTTCCACTATAAGGGTCCACCACTGGTGCAACTACCTTACATAATTATAGGCAATTTTAAAAATTTTAATGGAACATTAGTAAAAATGATTTTTAAATTTTCATAAAATTTTGATGTTGAATCAAATTTTAAAATTCTGCACAATTTTCAAAAATTTTGGAGTACCTAATTTTTTTAATTTAGTAAAACTGCAGAAGAAAATTTTTCAAAACATCATTTTTTCTGTGCAGAACACATAACTGCCTACGTCTTAATAAATCTTGTAGATTTTCAAAAATTTTCATTTTTTTTGGAATTTTTCAAACGTCAATAATTTTTGAAAATTAAACTCATTTGAAAGTTCAATAATTTTTTACGATTTAAAAAAAATATACGAGTTTATAATTATTTTGGAATTATGAATGTTTTTTATTATTATAAAAAAAGTCCGGTTTTAGATTTTGTAAAACCTTTCTTTTGTGATGTGTGATTCTATAAAGACATCTCGTTTGATATTTTCAATTTTATTTTTTTTCTTAATAATAATCGTGTAGGGCTTTACTCATTTTTTTTCTAAACGTAGTCATTCAAAACTTTGAAAAACTAGATCATATTTTTCAACGAATAATTTTAAACTTTTTTTAATTTCGATTTTTCTACATTTTCATTTTTTGTAAACTCGAATTTCTTTTTTTAAATTCAGTAATTTTTTCAACTTTTTAAAGGTATTATAAAATATTATTAATAATAAATAGATTCATTGTGGCGTTTCTGTGAAAAATCGAAGGTGTAAATGGTCTATAAAATTGCTGCATTTCGCTGTAAAAATTTTGTCGAGACACCTTGCGAAAGAGAATTTACGTCAAGGCTGCAATAAATCTCGTTACGACAAACGTTGGCGATGGGCTGATGAAAGGGTATATTCAAAGATACGACTGTACAAAGCAGAGATTCGAGCTCGGATAAATTCCGGGATATCGTCGTTTCGAGAGTGTATACTTTTGAAATTTAATTTTATTCGACGAGTCAAAAGTTGGGATATGCGATTATCAAGATATAATAATCATTTCCATGGCACGTTTCAGACATAAATTCCGTCGAAAGAATTTATCCAAGTTTTTAAATAGTTTCGCTGTACGCTGCAGCGTTTTGGTGTGTTGTATAGTTTTGCCTTGCTTCTTCTACGCGTTAATAATAATCAGTATATATCTTAAGGCAAATAACGAGAAGTTTTAACGAAGTTTATTATACAAGTCGTTGAAACGAATTAACATTTTTTGGCTTGCTCGCGCTCGCCTTTTGTGAGAGGGAAACTAATGAAGGAACGAAATGCTCCCGAATCGAACGAGTTTTTAAGCGATGATTTCACAATTTTCCTTTTTCTTCTCTCTACGTCTTGGTTTACAGGGTGTTTCGTAGCTGATCTAGTTCCTTTCGCCAGGTTAATAAGCAACCAATAAGGAACAAAAAATGGTATATAAACATGGTGCCTATCTTGAAAATTGAAGGGGCAGGGAAAATGAAATTGAGAAAAAGTAATTTTTAGTTGGGTACGTGGATAGTACTAAAAAAAATAAACTTTTTTTGTTCTTGACATTTTTTACCTACTTTTGAAAATGAAAGGGCAGGCGAGGTTTAAAATTTGAAAAACCGGTTTTACGATTTTCAAAGCTCTATAGCTCCTTCATTTTTGAAGATAGGCGACTTTATCAGATAACTTATTTTGCTTCTCTCAAACAGTAACACCCATTCAATGCATTGTCGTAACGTAGTTTTACAATTTTCATGTCTCGTTTGTACTCATTGATCATTTTTGAGCTCCGAATTATCAAGAACAGCAATGGGACAAAAAAATTGCGAAATTTCGTCATGTTAAATTTTTGATCCGATATGCCGGCGTTCCGATTATGCAATTTCATAGGCAGAGTGGAAAAAAATCTTCTGCACATGCGCCAAAACAGTAAAACATCACAGTAGAGAACCGCTGGGCCGCCATATTGTGCTTTCATATTTTTTCCAAATTTTTCAACTCATACCAAATTCAATTTTTTTTATCGCAATCGAAAGGTTTTTCAATTTTATACAAAAAATATCTCTTGACATTCTTTTGCTAAACTCGTATTTTCAGAGTTATGAGCAAATATATAATTTAATACTACGCAAAATGGCGGACCAGCATACCCGTACTAAAAATTTTTTCCACTCAAGATTTTTGGGGTTTCTGCTAAGGAATTCCAGCTATATTACCAGTCCATTATTGTATATAGTCAAAGCGTCAAGATGATATATGAAACAGGTGTAACTTTTAGAGAGGAACGAAAAACTCTTATTAGATGAATTTGCCTATCTTCAAAAATGAAGGAGCTACAGAGCTTTGAAAATCGTAAAACCGGTTTTTCAAATTTTAAAGCTCTCCTGCGCCTTCATTTTCAAAGGTAGATGAAAAATGTTGAGAACAAAAAAAGTTTATTTTCTTTAGTACTATCCATGAACTCAGTCAAAAATTCCCTTTTCTCTATTTCATTTTCCTTTGTCCCCTCAATTTTCAAGATATGTACCACGAATGTATAGTATTTTTGTTCCATATGGGTTGCCTATCCACCTGATGGAAGGGATTACATCAGCTACGAAACACCCTGTATACTACGCGACATCGTATCGTCTTGGGAGGGTGAAAACGGAAGGAAAAATCAACGACATCGAATTCCAAGGAAATACGATTAAATGAATATTTTAGATACTTCTTCGTATAGATAAAGAATAGGAAAAAAAAAAGGATAAAAAATAGCAAAGTACGTCGTTTATCTCGACCTTTGCTTGGCGTATGTACAACTGTAAGTACGTAAATACCTCTCAAAAGTGCTGTAACTATTCGAAAATTATACCTCGCAGTTAAAACTTACAAACCAATAAAAATACTTCACTTTGCTCCTGTCGTCGTCATTCTCCTGTGGAATCCTTCCCACAAAAGAAAATCTCCCAGTTTGAAGAAGCTAGAGCCAAAAAGAAAACGTATTTAGGTAATTTGATTAAATTTGAAAAAAATAATGAAAGCTCGAGTCTCTATAAGAATTTCGATTTCGAGTTGCGTTTTTGACTGCGACCTGCGACGTGACGTAGGACGTGGTGTGTTTATTTTGCAGAAAATTTAATTTTTTTTTACTTTCCCCTCGAATATATCTTTTCAACGCACGATGACTTTTCAATACTTATGATATTGGTTCGAGTTTTCCTTCTAATTTGCAATATGAAGTAAAAAAAGAGCAAAGTGAAGAAGAAGGGGGTAGGATTAGTTTAAATCCTGCGCACTTTTCAGACTCTCGAGTTCACTGTCACGGCGGCGGCGGTATAACTTGGCGTTTTTATTTCTCCTTTTAACATTTTCATGCTATTCAATAAAATTTGTTAGTACCAGGTGTTCGCTTAAAAACTGTTCGAAATTAAATTCGTTCATCCGTTTACGAAATGCCAGTTGTATTTTTTTCATTCGCAAAACTTCCTACAGTCCTATTCCGTTTGCCTGCCTAAGCCCCCCCCCCCTAGCCCCCGAATCGCGACCTCCGCCAAACGATATTATTATTATTATTGCGGGCAAAATGCGCCATATTATAATTTAAACTTATTCGATACGAGTTTGGGGCGCGAGATGAACCGCGAAGTAAAATTTAAAAAGTACGGGATGGAATTACCCTCGATAATGGAGGCTATAATATAGTTTAAAGTGTCGCTTCTTGAATTAATTTATTTTAAAAGATTAATTTTAGCATATGTGTGTGGTACGGAATTTAATGCGTTTCTGCGAATTTGCAACGTGTATATCGAATATAGAATCGGTGAAAATTCGCCCATAATTGTGTGGTCGCCGAGCAAATTATAGTCGGGTGGAAGTTAACCCGAGGATAATTTATACGTGGTTTGGGATTAGATATGGCTTTTGAGAGAAATAATTTTTAAACTATGTGTAATGGATTTTTTTTCGATTATTTTTTTTAGTGTTTTCGAGTATCGAGGAATTTGTTGTATTTGTGTAACAGATGGAGGGATTTGAGAGGTGAGGGTAAATGGTCCCTCAAGTTGTTTAGAATAATTACTGGTATGTTGAAGTGATTTTGACTGGTGGTGTTGTTTGAGATCAGTACAAGAAGATGAGAAATTTTATCAATCTTGAGTTGACTCTTTGTTGTGTACTGATTTTGAAAGTAACTAATTATTTTTTCAATGTTTCAAAAAAAAAGTAATGTCTCACCTTTCCTCAGATCACGAATTTTTAAAAATTAATCTGAATAAAATGATTAGAAAAAACTCGCGCCAATTCACTACCTACGTGACAAAATGTCTAAAAGTCACGAATATTAATTTCCATAGAAATTTAAAAATCAATTAAGTCTAATAAAATATTGAAAATTTGAAATAATAAAAGTCATAAAATTTTTTAAAAATTTTCTAAGTTTCAGAATTTCTGACAAAATGTCCAAAAAGTCATAAAATTTCTTTAAAAAAATTAGAAAGTCAAAAAGTCGTAAAATTTCTAAAATAATATCAAAAAGTCATTAAATTTATTAAAAAAATTCCAAGTTGAAAAATGTCTGACAAAATGTCTGAAATTTATAAAAAAAAAATTCCAAGTTTCAGAATGCCTGACAAAATGTCTAGAAAATGTCTAAATGTTATAAAATTTCAAAAAAATTTACAAGTTTCAAAATGTCTGACATAATGTCTAAAAAATGGAATTTATTAAAAATTTTCTGTTTTTTTATGTCATTCAAACCTAACCTAATGTAACCTTTTTTTTTTTTTTTTTTTACAGAGTTCCCCACTTTCCACGAGGGGATGGGGCAAGTTTATTTTTGAATATATTACAATATATTTTACATAAACGTTTGGAAATCTTGATTCAGATGACCATTGCTTCCTCAAAACTGAAAATTTTCTTTAAAAATGGAAAAAAAATTATTTATTTAGGAATTAACCTATCGAATTAATTAAATTGTGCTTACTATAATGATAGTGTAAATATTTGCTCATTGTTCTCTAATCAATGATACGATGACAAGTCGATCGAACTTGGTATAATTTCAACTAGACCAACTTGCCTTGTTATTTCTTCATCGAGGAATAACATTTTCCATGTTCGGAATTTAGGTTTCATTCTTCAATTTTGTTTTTTTTTTGAGTATTTTTTTTTTCGATTATTGGAGGTAGAAAAAAGTGATAAAAAAATTATCCTTAACAATTTCTATGAAGAAGAGAATTTGTGAACAATTATTTAAAAACTGGAATTGGCTTAGAATGAAATGTGGGGTGATCAGATGAAATAAGTGAGAGATGAAATTTTCACATGTACGTATGATCTTACAATATTTCAAACAGCAACGTTAATAAGGTCTTACACTAATGCATGCTCACTCAGTAGTCAGTACGTGTACAACCTATGATTTTTTTTTTTTTTTTTTTTTAAGAGAGAATTTTGGTTTTAAGTTGAAACTAAATTTCATAAAGTGGATGTTCAAAATTAGAAAAAAATTCATCCAGAAACAAAATAGGAAAAACCCATTTAAAACTGAATTTGGAAAAAAACGTATTTTTTTTTTCATTTTTTAAAATTACATTTGAAAAAAATCATAAACTGTTTGAACAGAATTCTTTATCAAAAAATGCGATGTAGTAAGAAATTAAGTAATTTTCTTTTCAAATTATTTGTCTCCAATATATTTATTTTTTTAGGTGTATCATAACTTCATAAGTTATGAGCAGTTTATTTTTTGGGGGGAAAAAAACTCTGCAAAAAAAAAAAAATTAACAAAAAATATTTTGAAAAAAAAATTACTAATTGTAATTTTTTCAGACTTTTCCAACAAATCATTCGCTCATAACTTTTGATTGGAGTAAGATAGATGGATGGGATTGCGCCATTGTAAAGAGCAGACTTTTTCGTCTGGAAAAGTTAATAACAACAGCTTGGTCAAAGGACAGGCAACTTTTTGATTTATTACAAAAAAATGAGAAAAACTGACTTTTTAAACATGTTTTTTCAAAATATTTTGCTCGGCATAGACTTTCTTGTCAAGTTATAAAAATGACCAATCCTATGAAAAAATTCTAGGCGAAATATGCTGCTCGATGCCTCAACGCTCAACTCTCTACCTATCATAGTTGTCGAAAAATGCAAGTTTGAAAACACTCAGCCAAAACAATAAATTTTTCGATGAGAATAACTCAGCTCCTGTGATCCGGAGGTTAGGCAAATGTATTTACATAGACTCACTATCGGTTGCATAGTTACTGGTTGGAAGGCTTTACTCCTAAGCCGGTACACCCCGTATATATATCTGTATAATTTTTTTTTTACGGAAATGGCGATATTTGGGCCCCAGATCTTTCGTCAATTATTGTGCACCTAGGGCTTGTGACATTGTTTTTCAAAAACAAAAAATGAACCTGGAAAAACTTAGTCTTTTCTCGACTTTTAAAATTACTTACCTATTTTTTAATAAAAAAATTGATACTTTGAACAGAATTTTTTTTAAAAGAATGTGATAGTGTAAAAAAGAACTAGCTTACTTACACTTACATAATAATCTCATATTCTATTTTGATGCGCCTTCTGCTTCAATCGAAAACCGCTACCTAATCGATTTTCAAATAGAAATCTTTCTTATTATCGAATTAATCGATCGGCTATCGATTTTTAATTCGATGTTTTCGAGAAATTAAAAAAAACAACGGTGATTCAGGTAATTCCTCTTATGATCGATTTTTTTTATTTTTTTTTATTTCGATATTTCAATACCCGGTTTCAAACCGAGTAATCGAATAAAACGATTAATCGGTTCTCCGTCAAATAATCGGGTAATTGCATAACCCTACTGTTTTTTCTTGTACTTGATGACCACCAAGGATATTTATTGAGAAGAAGAGAGGCGAATGTGTGTCTAATATAGGTCGAAGTGACTTTCGTAGAATTTTATACCTATTTTAAAACCCCGAATAACTCAGATTACCATATTTTCGACACAGTCGGTATTTATGTGCATATAAATTTCCAAAGAAAAATTGAAGAAATATCCTGTTAGACAGAACTTGTTATATTACGTTAATTTTTTTGGATAAGTAAATAAAATAATATTTATGGCTTCCTGCGATTTTTTTTTTTTTTTGTTGGTGGGTACTCCGCTGATGCTATAAAAAAGCTACATGTAAAGTTGACATCTCGTAACGCCTTCAATATTCAACCGAGTAGGCCGAACTTACCCGAGTTTTTTCCCTTCGACTTTGACGTACCATAAAAATATTATACCCTGTTTCGACGAGTTGTACTACGCGTGTTGTGTGTTGGTTTATGCGTGATTAAATTTCGAAACTGTAGTCGACTCGAAAAGCAAGAGTTCGAGTACAAAAGGGGGATTTTCTAATCAAAAGAGTGGTCGTATTTTTGACACATTGGTCAGTCGAATGAACGAAAATTTTCGTCGTCATTGAACCAATTTTTTTTATTTTCTGCAAAGGTCACCTTTTCGCACAACCACATAGTACATTTTGTACCTCATCAAAGATGTAAAAAGAGAAAAAGTTGATTTTTATAGGATAAAGAAGAAAGAGGTAGAGTTTTGAAAACGTGAAGTTTTATCTTCTTTTTTTTTTTTTTTTTTTGTTATTTTTTGCTACAGTGTCGTCGGATTTGTAGTATAACTAAGCAAAGTTCTGAAAAAAATGATAATAAATTTTCAGGGTGATAAAAGCTCTCTTTCTCACTCTACTTTGGTCGGCGAGAGGGAAATGAAAGCATCAATGGGAAGAGCTGGTGGAGGGAAAACGTATAACGAATTTATATGCCCTGTAGGTGGCTTGTATCTATTTACGGTGGAAAAGAAAATTTGCAATATTTTCTCGAATTTAGGTAGTTGCAAAAATTCTATATATATTTAAATTACAAATAAGGAAAAGCTAACCCGCAATTATGGCTAAATTTGCATTAATAAAATTTAACAACACTGAGGCACGAAACGAGCTTTTTATTTTAACAGGTTCGAGTTGGGAAAAATTGTCAGAGAGGGGTTGTTCTTCCCAACCTATATCGTTTATAGTATTATTGTACGGAAATTGAATTGTCTTTCCGAGGGGAGGGGGGTGCTCGAAGATGGATCCAATCTGTACCTACCTACCTCTGAAGTAGGTAATTCTCGCGTGGATGGAGTTGATGAAATTTCAATTCATTTAATTCATTCAACTCCTTAGATTAAAAAAAAATAGTTAGATAAAATCAGGGCCGCTCTTAAAGGGGGAGGGGGCAATTTGCCCCCAATATTTGAAAATTTTGTGTTCTAGTTGAAAATTTTCTATTTGAGTTGGAAAATTTTGGTTTTGCCCATGTTGGGTAAAAAATTCGTTCGATAAAAAAAAAAAAAAAAAAAAAAAAAAAAAAAAAAGTCAAACGAAAAACAAAAAAATCGAAGTTAGAATTTTTAAAAACGAGTTGGAAATTTCGAGATTTTGCCCCTTCAATATTCTGACTTCAGTTCGGGCCTGGATGAAATCCTCTGTAACTATACGATTTTTCATCTCGAATTCCAAATAAAAATCATCGTTCCCTTCAACTTGAACATTGAAATCAATGTCACTGGGACATCTAACCTTGTTCTTGTGCATATAAAATTCTTCGTATCTACGAAACCACGTTTCAGAATTTATCATGAGGGCAAACATCAAACCACAAGTTGTCTGAAAAAAACCTCCATCTTACGGTGAAAAATATATTCGAAAATGACATCGGTATATAAGATAAAAAGAGAGAAAGGACATTCTTGGAAAACTAATTAAACTTGAAAGCTGTCAACTTTCAATGCCGCATAATTCTCGCAGTCGTTTTATAAAATTTTAATTAATATCCGACTATACTACGTTGCATTATAATAAAACATTAACTACGCGGACAAATATTTCTTTGTCAACACCGAATTCTTCAAATTCGCAAAAGCTACTTGCCATTGCCTGTCTCCCTGCCTCTCCTCTCGTCTTACCATTTTAATCGCGACCCCGACGAAACAAAAGTAATTAATAAGTCATGCTCTTGGAGTCGCCTGCGGCAACCGATAAATACGAGTAGACTGGGTTCGAATTTCGTCCTCTTCGTCACGCAACCAACGCGGAAAAAATTCTTCCTGGTGCAATGCCAAGCGGATGCCTTCGTTGTTGATAAAAATATATCTATAATGATGGAGATAAAAGAATATTCCGGGTATTTACTGCCCCGAGTAATGTAAATATAATAAGTGTTGGAAATATTAGAGCTGGAGGAATATTAGCTTTGGGGGAATGCGACGAAGGGCGAAATGGAAACACTTACGTGATCGATACAAGAATTTTGAGTATGTAGGTAAAAAAATTTCCTAGTTTTATTCGAAGAATTTTTTTTTTAATTTTGGAGGATAAAAATATCTTATTTTTATAGAGAAAAAAAAAACACAATTTTTTAGAGAATCTATCTCCTAATTTTTTTGGATGTGAAAACTCAACTTTTAAGCGTAGTAACATTAGCTGATCTCAAATTGGAAAAAAATTTCTGTAATTTCTTAGAATAAAAAACACGCATCTTGATTTTCTTGAAATCCATATGAAAATTTTTATACATATTTTTTAAGAATAAAAAAATAGGTAAAGAAATCTTTCCGTAGGTATTTTAAAAGAAAACTCTCATTTTTTGTGTAATCGTATTCATTTGATTTATCATGAATCAGGATGTAAAAATTTACCCATCTTGTAGATACTTTCTATGAACATTAAGATTATTCGTGCTAGTTTTCACGTTCCTAAAGGCTGAATTTAATTATATTTCAAATTTTGAAAGCTGTAAAAAAATTACTTACCGAAGGTTCATATTTCAAAAATTATTATCTCGCAGTTTTCTACCTTGTGAGAAGTGTAAAAATTTATAATAGGTACTAGGTAGGTATTACTTCAACATAAACCTACTTTGAAAATGATTGATTCAATTTCAAAAATTGTATAAAATTTGAAACTTGATCATGGTTTTATTAACTTTTAAAAATTTGCCAAATTTTGAAGTTTTACCAAGAATTTTACTGATTTATTGAGTTTAGAAAATTTATAAAACACGAAAAAATTGACAAATGTGTCCACTTTTCAATGTTTTTTTTTTCAATTTTAAAATACCTATTCAAATTTTAAATTTTTCATCACGTTTTTTAAAGGTTATTCAAAGTTTTGAAATTGACATTACCAAAATGTAGTTGAATTTAAAAATTTATTCCAAGTTTGAAAATTTTAAAAGCACTAAAAATATTGAATTTTCATCAAATTTTCAATTTTTTGCTGAGGTGTTGAAAGTTTTTAAAATTTTTAAAATTTTAATGATTTTTTTATTGAATTTAAAAAAATTATGAAACTAGAAAAATTAATTTTTAATTTTTTTTTAAAAATTTAACATGATTGAGCCAATTTTTAACAAGAATTTATAATCCAATCTTTTTTTTTCTTTTATTAATTTGAAAATTCCGGATTTTCTTCAAGCTTTGGAAATTATAACAAGTTTTCTAAGTTTTAAAATTTACCTTTAAAATTTTCTGAATTAAGATGAATTAAGTTGATCCTAGTTCAAAATTTAATAGACTTTTCAATCAGAAGAGATATTTCCATAGAATACTATACGCATACTTAATAATGAAGAGAAATTCTTTTACTTAATTGTAATCGAAATTGATGTTTGCCTTTGAATACATTGTGTTGATTTGCAGGTAAATCGAGACATCTAGAATAAGAATTAAGTACCTATATAAATTAATTTGAATGGATTACTTACTTATCTACTTAATTCAAAAATATTTATGAAACTTGAAAAATTGTTTTTTATTTAATTTGAAAATTCACTGAGTTTTTATCACACTTTGGAAATTTAAAAAAAAATCGCCATTATTTTGAAATTGCCTTCCAGAATTTTACAAAAATTTAGTCGAATTTATGAAAATTGATCTAAATCAAAAATTTATTAGAATTTTAAAATCGCTAAATTTTGATTTTTTCACCAAATTTTGAAAATTTCTTGAATTTTGAAATTTGTGTCAAATTTGAAATTTTTCATATTTCAATGATTCATTAAATATGAAAAACTCCAAAAAATCGGCTAAATTGAAAAAGTTTTCAAACAAAAGTTGTAGAATGAGATCTTAGGAAATAATTAAGGTCATTTTAAAAATTTCTATTGGACTCCTCTTTATTCTAATTTTTGTTTTTCACAATCAAAATACTACATAAATACTTATTATTCGAAATTAGAGGGGTATGAGGGGTGCAATCGAAATTTTTGTGGTGATCAAAATTATTCTCAGAATCTTAATCTACAATTTTTGTTTGAAAAAATTTTTCATTGACCCTCTCCCTCTTTTCCAATTTTGAATAATTCTAAGTATTTATGCAGTATTATACAAAATTAGACGAGAGGGAGGGGTCCAATCGAAATTTTTATAATGACCAAAATTATTTTTCAGATCTCAATCTACAACTTTTGTTTCAAACATTTTTCAATTTGACCCCCCCCATTTCCTGTAAATTACATCGATTTCATTTTTATAGAAAATTATTCCAAGTCCTTCATGCAGTAAGATGACGTCATTTTGCTGAAACCATCTGCATTTAGCACGATCCGTTTCGGGTCTTTTTTTTTGCATTTGGAGTGAGGAGAGATGGTCCAGACTCAAAACAATTTTATTCGTCATAGAATTGAATTTCCATTGGTTCAAATTCCACGATCGAGATCGTAACAGAACTCGGTCGAATTTTTTCCATTTTGGAAAAGAAAATATCTCGAATACATGCACTCGAAGTAGGCAGCCAGGCAGGTCATGTTGTGCGCATTTTCTATCCAATTAGCAAAGAATTTCACGTTCTTAAAATATCACCGTTTGTTTTCACAACACGTTCGCGTATTCTCATAGTTACCACTTTAATTCCAACATGCTTGTATACACACACCTTCGTTTTATTCTCTCAACAGTTTTCATTAACTTATTTCTTTTTCGTGCGCTTATCTACACAGTGTACTGTACACTAAAATTGCTACTGGCTCGTACACAGATATTTCTGCGGATAGACTAACTCTATGGTTGAAGGTACCACTGGTCTCTCGTACACCGTGTATGCTTCATACACTCGACTGTAGCTTGGCGAGAGAAAAACGAGAGTTTGTACGTTTTTACCACGTCTTTTCTTCTACACTTTTTCATACAGCAGGATCCTGTAGGCAGTGTAGTAAGAGACTCTTTATTTCGCTAGTGCTTTTAATTTTCCTGTAGTACGTACCTACGTTGAAAACGAGAGAGATAGGATAATGTGTGAGACGTGGTGGTTTAAACGAATCGATTTTTCCAGTTTTTCAAAGCGACCAAATTACGTAGAAAATTTATTGGTAACTTACTAGCATTTAAATATGATTTGAGACTTTAAGTATTGATTTTGTTTTTGTGATTCGAAAATGGAATAAAATTCAATACTTATACACTTTTGGAAATAGAGCGACGATAAGTGTTTGTATAATATAAATTATTACAGATTTGTTTTGAAAAGAATCCTTTGATTTTTGATAAATGCCATTTTTTGATTTTTTTCATTTTCATTTTTGTTGAAAAACATTTATTTTTTTTTAAAAGAAATAATTCATTAAAATTTTTCTTAGGAACATTTTTCAAAGTTTCGTTTCAAATATTTACTTACTTAATTTTTAATTTAATTTTGTTGAAAATTTATCTAATAAAAAATAGAGCAAGTTTTTGGTTTTGTGGCTCAAAATACGCCAATTATCGACCAAAATTAGTTTTGCGTAGTTTTTTCAAAGATTTTTGCAATTTTTGTTAGTTTTTTAACATTAAAATTTTTGTAAATTTTTTAAAAATCTGATTTACAAAAAAATTTTATTCTTTGAAATAATTGAAAATTATTTTTAATTTTGGATTTTTCTCTAAATTTCATTTCTTAGTTTAATTTATTTCGTATTTCTAACAATTTCTTCCTTTTTTTGAAGAGATTTCAACAATACGTATTTTTAATTTTTATGTTACTTAAAGTTTTTTTTAGATTTTTAAAATTTTCCAAATTTTGAAGTTCATTTTACCAAATTTATTCATTAACTAAATTTAAATAAGTAATTTTCTTACTTTTAGATCGGCTTTTAGATTTTTTTACGAAACTTCAACTGGATTTTTGCCGAATTACAGACATTTAGTTATCCGATTTTAAATGAATAAAATTACCATTTTTTGAAGTTTTGTCAAATTTTGAAAATTTACTTATTATAAATAAATATTTAGGTAGATATAAAAATTTGAAAATTGGCTTTTGGATATTAGGTATTTGGAAATTTAGTTGAATTGTGCCTAATTATAAAAATTGTTAGAGGGAAAGGGTACAAATTTGGCACCCCATTTTTTTTCTTGAGCTAGCTCAAAACGGGTTGGAGTAATTTTGAAAACTATTAGGTCAAAATGTAGTTCAACCCCTTGCGCATCTCTTCGTGCAAACGGATTTTCAAAAAGTTTATTAGATTTTAAGAAATTTGAGTTTTTGTAAAAAGTTTCAAAATTGGGGTCTGAGAAAATTGGGTACAAATTTGGCACCCCATTTTTTTCAAAAAAAAAAAAAAAAAATCAAAATCATGCAAAAACGTATATTTGGATCTTTCAACGAAGAATGTATCACTTGAGTACGGGGCATTTCTAAAAACATGATAAGAAAATCACATTACAAGAGGGTGCCGAATTACACCAAGGTGTCTAACGGTCATGAAAATCATGAAAAGTCATGAAATTTGCAAAACAATCACTAGGTCATGAAAAGTCATGAATTTTGCTGCTGGAAGTCATGAATTTTTTATTTATTAGGCAAAATTTGCCATTTTTTTTCTTTTATAATTGAATATTTCTTTAAAAAAATTTGGCTCTCGCTACGCTCGAGCAATATTTTGCTTTCTATTTGATAACAGAGTTGGAAACTTTCAGCAATTCAAATTTACATTTTCAGTGATTTTTACACTCCCAAAACCACCTAGACACTACAAGCCATGAAGTTAAATTTGGCAACCTTGCCGAAGACGGCCGACTTGAGCAATTGAAAATACGTTTTCTGGGCAAACGAAGTGTTTTTCGAAAAAATTGATGGGAACCAAAATTGTAGAGGGAAAAATTAACTTTCGTTTAGTGTATTCGGAATTTTGATTCGACTAATATTTCTCGAGTTACGGTCAAAAAACTGATTTGAAGATGGGCCGTCTACCCGATTTTCCCTATTTTTCCGGTCAAAGAAGCGATTTTCGTAAAAATTGATAAGAACAAAAATTGTAGACCAAAAAATATCCTTTCATCCTAAAATCATTGAAGTTTTGATTCGACGAAAATACCTCGATTTCTCAGCGTAAAATGTTTTCTTGGATATGCAAATTTTCGCATATTCTCATTTTCAGAGCGAACGAAGCATTTTTCGTGAAAATTAATCTGAACCAAAATTGTAGAGCAGAAAATTTCCTTTCGTTAGTGTGTTGTCAGAATTTCGATTCGATGAATATTCCCGAGTTATCGTCAAAAAACGGATTGGAAAGTCGGCCGTCTACTACTCGAAAATGCGACGTTGCCTTTCTACGTTCATGGCTTGTATCTCTAGGTGGTTTTGACACTCCCCTTTCCCGAAAAGCATCGCTTCTCTTTATTTTTATATTTTGTACCAAATACTTTCGAACATTTTGTTCGTATCATTTTTTTCTTTGAATAGCAGAAGTATTTATGCATTCGTTAAAGTTTTTTTTTTAATTGTAGATTTTTTTGATTACAAAGAAAGTGGTCTCGGAGGGCATAGACATAACTTAGGGGTCCCAGGGGCATTCGACCCCTCCTTCAATATTTAAAAAAATAACTATTCATCACAAAATATAGGAAAAAACAGAGGCGTATTTAAGGGGGTTCCAGCTCAGAACCCCCTATGGGCAAAGTAAATTGATTATTTTTGTAAATATCTGCAAAAATCCAACCTTTCATAATTCAAATTTATGCAGAAAACACGTTTTTTCTTACTTAAAATTGATTTTTTTTTCCAAAAATTTTTGCCCTCGCTTCGCTCGAGCAATAACAATTTTTTTTATCTCATTTAGTAAAGTTTCAAATTTTCAGTACGTGATTTGGTATTTTCAGTAATTCTGCCCCTTTTCCCCTGAAATATTCTTTCAGTTCGTCACTGTTATGCCAAGTACTTACACTAATGCTACAAGTTGAGGTGGTCGCCGGTTGGGTGCGGGCCGTCATGTATGAGAAGTTCAGGGGTACAAAATTACCCGGCGGGTGCCAAATTTGTACCCTTTCCCTCTACAATTTAATTTTTTTTTTTTTTTTTTTTTTCAATCGAACAATTCTCAAATTATGAATTTTTTAAAAGTACCTAGTCAACGTTTCAAAGTTGAGCTTCCAATTTTTTTTCAGAAATTTAGTTAAATTTAGGAAGAATTATCCAAATTATTATTAATATTTTTAATTTTCAATTTGTATTGAATTTTGAATTCTTTCCAAGCTTTGACGTCTAACCAAATTTCATCTTTTTTGAATTTAACGATTTACTGAATTTTTAAATTTAGTTTATACTCATTAAAAAAATTTCTTGAAATTTTCTGAATATTCAGTTGAATTAGACTAAAAATTTTAAAAATTGATTCAATTTGAATTTTTTTGAATTTGGAAATTACCTACTAAAATTTAAACTTTTTTCAAACTTTTCAAACAGCCCCTGTTGTGAGTTTCACCTCACGTTCAGTTCCAGTTCAAATTGAGCACCCCTTGGTAAAAATATTTCTCTCGGTGGATTTTTATGTCCGTTGGTTAAGGCGATCAGATAATGCGTTTTGTAACAGCAGCGAAAAAAAGAACCGAAATTGGCGTCAGTGTGAGGTTTATTTTTTTTCATCGACCTATTAAATGGCCTTTAGTTTATCTGGTTGGGGATTTCATTCCGTGTAGTCGACTATTCGTTTCACTAATACCAATGTTCGTACGTATTTTGTTGGCCACTCTGAATGTGTTTTTTTTTCTTTTTGAACGAGTGAAAGTACCAATAATAAGGAGATCTTTAACAAATTCCATATTGTGATTTTTTGCAGTTAATAAATTGCTTTTACAAAATTTTCTCGATGGCAATGGTTTTCCTACCATTAACTTCAATTTGGACTAATTTCGTTCATTTTTTTAAATTTTATTTTAAAATATTCGAATGACGCCATTTTTGTACAATTTTTCCTAATAAGGGAACCTCGCCTACTTGTCACCTCCGATTGAGCTGAAATTTGTCTCACTGAAAGAGCATGACACCCACACCTCACAACCAAATTTTTAGCTGCCGAAGTTGATTTTTCGATTTTTGGCAAATTTTTTAAAATGGCTAAAACCGCTTACAAAAAACCACTTTTTGAAAAAAATTGTAAATTTCAAGATAAAATCCTGAGAATTGGTTTGTACACTAGAGTCAACCTCCCGAGTCGATTGGAACCATTTTCGAAGCGATCTAGAGCCTCCAGGAAAAGTTGACTTTTCTCCAATGCACTGGAATAGCTCCAGACGGCGCTGTAATTAACTTCGGCAGCTGAAAATTTAATCCTAGCGTTAGTATGATGCCATCTATCGATTGACGTAGTTGAATCTAAAATCCGAGGTGACGAGTTCGCTCGCACCTTGGAAATTTTGCATTTTTTATAAATTTCCAAATAATCAATTTTTCCAGCATATCATCCGAAACTTTGTCTATCCACTAAAGTCGACCCCCCCCCCCCAAGTCGATTGGCACCATTTTCGTAACGGTCTGAAGCCTCCAGAAAATGTTGACTTTTGCCGTCTGGAGAGATTCCAGTGTGCTGGAGAAAAGTCAACTTTTTCTGGAGGCTCCTGATCGCTTCGAAAATGGTGTCAATCGATTCGAGAGGTCGACTTCAGTGTACAAACCTATTTTCAGGATTTTATCTTGAAATTTACAATTTTTTTTTCTTCAAAAAATGGTTTTTTGAAGCGGTTTTCGCCATTTTCAAAAATTCGCCAAAAATCGAAAAATCAACTTCGGCAGCTAAAAATTTGGTTGTGAGGTGTGGGTGGCGTGCTCTTTCAGTGAGCCAAATTTCAGCTCAATCGAAGGTGACGGGTTGGCGAGGTTCCCTTGTAAGTCAAAAATAGCTAATTTTTGTAAAAATGGACTAAAAATTGAAGTTTTTCAATTTTTCTAAAATTTTGACATTGTATATGGAGGTAAGACGTGCCCAGACAAGAATTTTAGACCTCTAGATTATCTGAAATGAGGTCGTGGATTCCCAAAATGGCGTCATTCCGATATTTCAAGAGAAAATTTGAAAAAATACTTAGTAATAATGAACGAATTTGGTCCAAATTGAAGTTGATGGTGTGTTTAGGGATATTTAATGATATACTGCAATAAAATTTTTTTTGACTAAAAATTACCGTTTTAAGGACGAAAAATGATGGAAGAAATTTTTTGTTGAATTTTTGAAGATGACACACTACGGCTTGAAATTCTAAAAAATATGAGATTGTACATCTAGACTGTAAATATAATATATATCTTTTTCAAAATTGCTCCTCTGAAAAAAAGTTAGAAAAATGATCGTTGGAAACCTTACTCGTAAAATGTCCATTTAACCTTGAAAAAGTGCTCGAAATGAAAAAATAAAAATTCCATAAATCACCTTTGATACTGTCCATTATTCCTGCAAGTTTGAAAAATTTGGTTAAAAAATGCCAAAAAATGGAAATTTTCGACGTAAATCCATATTTAACCCTCCTGAAGAGGTAAAGGGGGAGATATCGAGCTAAAAATTTTGTCGCGGAGTTTTTAGAGCATAAGGACCAACTTTCACTGGATAATATGAAATTCGGTGCTCAGGGTCAAATCACCCTTAGAACTCGTCCAGCAGACTGCTTTTTCTATAGACCACATAGAAATTTTTTTTCATTCGATTTCGCCCCATTTAATCCATATTTCCATTCTTGTCCACCGTGTCTACTCATTTGGAAAATTTCGTACATAATCGCCCATCGCATAATCTAACTGTAAACACCCAGACATGCGGGCAAAGGAGAAGAAAGAAAAAAATAGCCAACAATATTCGCCTTACAAACCACAATTGACTTTGTTCGGCTGCTGCTGTGGCGAAAACTCGAAAATATAATGAAAATTTTTTACAAGCTGAAACGGCGTGAAATTTATAGCAACTTTTTACATTCGAAGAGTTTTATCTCGCGTGAAACTAAAAATAAATCTGCTTGTTCTTGTGTTCTCTGCCTAATGCAGTGTACACGGCGGTACAACTCAGACTAGCACTAGCACACATTCAACCCTTGATTTATTACCGTAAGTTTTTACACGCTTTATTCGTTGGCAAATTTTAATGTTATTTTCTATATTTTTTCACACCATGGTCTCTTCCTTGGCTGGCTGTGGAGGGTTTCTTCTCAACATATACACGTTGCTGCTGCTCGCGGTTGATTTGAGAATTTTTTCTTATTTTTTTTCGTACGTTGGTTCGCGTTTGGATTGCCATAAATTATTGTATTCTTATTCTATATATATGATATAATATCAAACTGGAAAGAATGAGAATTCTTCTGCTTGCGTATTTTTATGATACATTTTTACCAAGCGTATCATATCGTTAAAATGCTCGCACAAAAACGAGTAAATATTTTTCTTAAACGCGGAAACGACTTTTTTTCAAGTTGGGCATTTCTGCCGGCGGTTTACGTTTCATTTTTTTTTGTTTCGTGAACATAAATCAAGTCTAAGGTATCAAACATTGTCTATTTGCTCTATCCATGATGAAAAATTGTCTCGCAAGATCAACATCCGTTATAGGTCGTTTTTTTTTTTGTTCGTGCTCGTATAGGTTTGATCTGCTTGAACCTTGATGAGAAGGCTGTACTCAATATTCTTATATTTTGGAAATAATTTTAATACCTAATATTAATTGACTTTTCGTGATTTTTTTTCACGAAATTTCTCGTCGTATTACTCACACGCGAAGTGAATGAACGAAAAATTTGCTTACTTGATAGTTGGCAATGGTAATGTCATTGTCTTTAATGCTTTTTCGTTGTATATTGTGACATTTGAGTATGATTTTTCCCAATTGTAAAAATTTATCAAACTTTGAAAGTGGATTTTAAAATTTTTTTACAATTGTTTTATTTTTTATTTTTTGAAAATTCCGTAAAAATTATTAAACTTTGAAAATTGACCTTTTTTTAACTATCAGAAAAATTTTAATTGGTCTAATTTCTTGAATTGAATAACATTTATTTTTTTTTAAAGTTTATACCAAATTTTAAGTATTGAAGCCTTACTACATTTGAAAATTTTTATCGTCGTCGTATCCTCATAAACGGCGAGTATAATTTTCAAAATTGTAAAAACTTACAAAGCTTTAAAAATCTACATTTTATACATAGAGAATTTTTTTAGAATTTAGTTAGGTAACTGAAATTTTATACCAAATTTCAACAAGGAAATTTCTTCTAGATTAGAGAATCCATTTTTCTAAACTGAAAAAAATTGATTGACCTTTTAGGTAAAATTAGCATAGGTAAGTATTAATTTTTTTTTTCAATCTTACTGAATATTAAAATTTTTAAAAATGAATTGCAATTTAAAATTTATCAATTAGGTACCTATTAATAAAAGTTTTTAGAATCTACGCGACCTTTTCAATTTTTTGAAAATTTTTCTTAAAAATTCATCTGGCTTCAAAAATTTTTCCAAGTTTGTGCATCATCAAATTTTTCATTTCTTCCTCGATTTAATTAAATTTTATGAATTGGTCAAATTTCTAATATTCATATGATTTTTTATTTTTATTAAAATAATAAAATGGCCCAATTTTGTAAATTGTTAAAATTGAGTTGAGTTTATTTCATTTTTTTGAAAATTTTGTTTTGAATTTTTTCCCCTCAATTTAATTAAATTCGCGCCAATTCATGCAATTGAAAAAAAAGTTTGAAAATGAAATTTGAAAATTTACCAAATTTCAACAAGGAGAGTTCTTCTAATATAACTACAACACCTATTGGTATTTTGTCTTACCCAGAATTTTCTTCTGATATAGTTTCAAGCATTGACGTCAATTCATGCAATTGAAAGAAAAAAATTAAAAATTAAATTTGAAAATTTACCAAATTTCAACAATAAGGAGAGTTTCTAAAAACTTTTTAAATTTTTATTAAAATATTAAAATGGTCCGGTTTTGGAAATTTTATTACATATTAAGATCGAGTTTTTCAATTTTTTTTGAAAATTTCGTTTTGAATTTTCCTCCTCAATTTAATTAAATTTTATAAATTAATAAAATTTCAAATAGTCATACCTATACCTAACTATACTTATCATTTTTAAATTTTATTAAATTATTAAAATACTTAGGGGCAAATTTTGGAATTGGTAGGATTGAACTTTTGATTTTTTTTTTAAAGTTTTGTTTTGATTTTTTCCCTCAATTCAGTTCAATCCTAAAGATGACAAAATTTTTTAAGTTATTAAAATTGAGCTTTTCTATTTTTATGAAAAATTTTGGTAATTGACCTGATTTTTACATTTTAATTTTTTTAATCAAGTAAATTTTGAAAACTTACTAAATTTCAACAATATTTTTGTACAATCGAAATTTTTTTTTTTAAATTATTACCAAATCTTGAAGTTTTACAAAATAAATTTTTAGATTTTCTAATTATGTTTAAAAAATTTCTGTGCCATTTTCGTTAAAAAAAATGGCCAGTCTTTGAAAATTACACTAAAAATAGATTTTTTTCTCATTCTAGCTAAATATTAAAATTTTAAAAAATGGATTAGAACTTGAAATGTACCAATATCTGAAAATTTTCAGTATTGCTCTTTTTCAGATTTACATTTAATCAAGTAAATTTTGAAAACTTACTAAATTTCAACAATATTTTTGTACAATCGAAAAAAAAAATTTTAAATTATTACCAATTCTTGAAGTTTTACAAAATTAATTTTTTTTAAAATATAGATTTTCTAATTATGTTTAAAAAAATTCTGTGTCATTTTCGTTAAAAAAAATGGCCAGTCTTTGAAAATTATACTAAAAATAGATATTCTTGAAATGTACCAATATCTGAAAATTTTCAGTATTGCTCTTTTTCAAGATTATTTAAGAATGTGCCTCTAGACTAAGTTCCGGTATACGGCACAATAAATAAATAATACTTTTTTTTAAATTTTGCTGAATTTTAAAAATTGATCTGGTTTAAAAAAATCAAAGTCTAGATTAAGTATAGGTAGTAGGTACCTACTATTAAATTTTGAATTTTTTCCTCAATTTCATTGAATTCCGTAAATTGATTAAATTTTAACCAAGTAGGTAGGTATTCATATCATTTTATTAAAATAAGTTGTCAAAATGGGCATTTTTTATTTTTATTTTTTCAAAATTGTTGAATCTAACCGAAGTTTGAAAAATTAACATGTTTATTTTTTTCCACTTCAGCTGAGTTCTATAATTTGATCAAAATTTAAAAATTTAAGCAATTTGAACATTTTATTAATTAAAGTTTATAAATTAGGTACTTACCCAATTTGAAATATTTTTCACTTTAATAAATCAAATTAAGAAGTTTTAATTTTAATTTTTTGGAAATTAAAAAAATTAATACCTAAGTTTTGAAATAATTATGTGAAAATTGATCTAACTGACCTTTTTAAATTTCTTGAAAGCTGAATCCTCTGATTTTTAAAATGCGTGGAAGTTCGAAAATTGTCAAAAATTGTGATTTTTTTTCAAATTTTAAATAATATATTTTACTTACTACATCAAGAAAAATGAAAATAATTATTAAAAATTGCAAAATTTACCAAACATTGAAAACGAACTTCTTTTTTTTCCTAAAATTTGGATGAATTCTAAAAGTTGACTAAAAAATCCAAAAATTTATATTTTTTTCAAAATATCTTGAAATTTGAAAATCGAAAAATTTGACGATTTAGCAAAATTTGGAGGTACGATCAATTTTAAATTTTTACTATTCAAGGGAATTGCAGGGAACGAGAAAGAGGCAGGCAATGCAACGCTATTGTGTGTTCTCTGAAGTTCAACTAAAAAATACGCAATGTTAAATAATCGCGATAAAAATTTACTTACTTATTTTGCAGCGACTTAGATAAGCCTACAGCGACGAAAAGACGGAAATAAATCTTCTGTCACGAATTAACCCGCAAAATACACACTCGTAATGGATTAAATTGGTAAACACATTTTTGATATAAAACTGATGAGGTACTTTTCGATTAATTTTATATCACACTTCAAAGGCGTTTCGTGCTCGTTTTCAGTTTAGTATTCCATTCTCCTACATTTTTCCTGCCCTCCTCCCTGCCTCCTGCCACTTCACTCATTTCAATCTAACTGACGAAAGTGATAGCGAAAAAAAAAGAAGGAAGAGATACCATACCATTCAGAGCCGGGACTCGACCGTTGATTAGTATTCGAATCTCGAACGTATTAAATTGCCAATATACCGCCTCTAACGTTTTAGTAATTACTGACATTAAAAATGGGTTTCGCAGATTCTCCATTTCCCTCCAACTGTGCTGGCATCTGTGTAGGTACTTCTACTTATATCGATTCTACTCGTAAAATTACCCATATTCGTTTTGGGAAATCCTACCGTAGCTCGAAGAAGTGAACAATTTTTTCTATAGTTAGTCTGCTGCCCCCTTTCCCCTCACACCACGTTAAGCTGAACTTAGTCAGACTTGAGAATTAGCTACGCTAGACTATAATGGCTGGAGAGTTTATCTCGAGCCACGTAAATATAATAAACGCTGTATGGCGAGAAATCGTTTCAACTTACAAGTAAATGGATCCCAGAAGAAAGATTATTTTTTGAATTAAATTTCTATACTCATTTGGACTATATCCGCGCCGAGCATTGCGGTGCACCGAGTCGAGATTTCTATTATACGTGCGTCTGGCTGGGGCAATTTTATTCCCAAGCTTTGGGGCGAATCCCGATGCGAATACGAGTACGTAAGTATAGATGTACTGGTATTTTGTCAGAATTTTCTTTTATTGCTGTTTGCTGCATTCAATTAATTCAACAAGTGGATTCTCTATAATAATAAAGCTCGCGCCAACGCCTTTACGTATACTGTACGTAGACCCTACTCTGGCTCGCTCGTTCGCTCTTTCATTCATCCCTTTAAATAATATAACAACCGTCAACTCTTGCTGAATTGCTCACTTTGTCGGCGAAGGCGTGATTTGGCGAGGGGAGGGTTCATCCTATGAATAAAATAGCACGTTAAAAGTAAACGAGTGTTGGTTTTGTAGTAGTTTTTTTTTTTAATTTTATTACGATGAGATTTTTGAGATAGAATTAACGTTGAATTGGTCGTATGTCCACCTGCTTCTTTTTCATGTAAGAATTTCTGGAAGTTTGTCATGATATAACGTTGAATTGGTCGTATGGCCACCTGCTTCTTTTTCATGTAAGAATTTCTGGAAGTTTGTCACGATACTCGTATTATTCTAATGATGTAAAAATAATAAATATTACAAATTTTTTCATGTTAAATTTTTTTTTTTTAATTTTCAACTTCACTGTTAATAATAATTTAGAAATTGAAATTTTCTAATCTTTTCTAAAATAGGTGCTTTCATGTTGAATTTTTTTATATTTTTCAATTTTTTTAGGAACTTTGAAAAAAAAATAATGAATTGGGCTTGCTACAAATTTGTTTCAAATTTTTGATTTTCTGGGGGTAAATTTTTTCTCAATTTAAAAAAAGAAGGATTTTATAGTGATTTTTTCCCCCTTCAACTTATTCATAAGCAGTGAAAATCAACGACTTGGCTGGCTTCTTGCGATGTCGAAAAGCTTCCTTTCGCTTCTGCACGTGCAGAAAAAAAGTAGGTAGTGAAAATAAGGAAATTGGATATAACTTTAGGTTAATTTAAACGATAAATTAAGGTAATAACGTTATCTAAAATGGCCAACAGAGAATGAGATTACCTCCACCGCATTGCTTGCTGTGTTTACCTTTTTTTTTTTTTAAACGTGGCCATATCATAAGTCAGGAGTTGCGTAAAATGAAAGAAAAACCTTCCAGGAAGTTAATTGTTTTTAATTATTAATTCGCGTATTTATTCGCCGAGTTTATAAAAATATTCTTTTCAAATGCTTTTAGCGTAAAAGTGACTTTGAATGTGGAAAGCGTCGTAATAAATGATTCGAAATGCAATGCATTACTTACTTACTTACTTGTTATGAGTAAGTATATATATACGGTATATTAATTTTACTAAAATTGATGTTTCCCTTTCTAAATTGTATTCTCATTTTACTAGTTGAGAGAATGATCTGTAGATCATGCCGAAATTTTTCGAGGAAAATAAAGCAACGTTGAAGGCATTAGAAAATTTTTAAATTTATGGGATTGAGAAAAATCGAAAATGTTGACGTTGAAAAAATAAATAGAAAATAAATGAAAATTGAAAGTTAATGAAATTGAAAGTTCAAATAAGATTTAGAAGACTGAAAAAAATATATTGAGAAGAGTACAAATTGAAAAAATCCATAAGATTGAAATTATTTAAAATAGTTACTTAAACGTTTGAAAAAATTGAAATTCTAGTATAATTTGTAAGTTGAAAAAAGTTCAAATCAAACTAAACCCGACTATTAATGGCTAAGAAATTGTAAGAAAATAATTTCAATTTAAAATGGTCGAAAAATTGAAATGAAATGAAAAAATCACTTAAGGGGGGGGGGGATAATTTTTTTTTTGTTGATTGCATAGCGTTGACAAGCGGAATTTTCTAAGACCTATATATGACGCCATTTTGATTTTTCATGTATGCAGTTTTGAAGAAAAATTGAAAACTAAATTCATCTTGCTTTTTTTTACAAAAAAAAATTAATGTTTTGATTTTTGAAAAATACCTAAAATGCATGGAGTTTTCAAAAAAAGAAAATTATTTTCATTTTAAATTTTAATGGTGCCATTTTGCAGGAAATATTGATATATTTTTTGGAAAATGAAAAATTTCAAGTGTCAAAATTGAAGAAAAACACGATTTTTGCTTAATGCCTTGTTTCCAGATAAACTATGCAACCCACAAGATTTTTCTAAAATGTTTTTTATTCAGTAGAGTATGGTCTGTAGTCTGACGAGAGGGTTTTGGAAAATTCCTACTTTACCTCCGATTTTATCAAACTTTCTCATAATTTTCATCGTAATATTCCAGTCAACTCGAAAGAAATCGTCACCAAATTAAAATTTTGCAAAACCCTCTCGTCAGACTTCAGACCAGACTCTACCGAATAAAAAATATTCTTGGAAAAATCTTGTGGGTTGCATAGTTTCTCTGGAAACGGGGCATTAAGCAAAAATCGTGTTTTTCTTCAATTTTGACACTTGAAATTTTTCATTTTACAAAAAATCTATCAATATTTTCTGCAAAAGGACACCATCAAAATGCAAAATGAAAATAATTTTAATTTTTTGAAAACTCCATGCATTTTATTTTTCAAAAATCATTTTTTTTTTTGTAAAAAAAAACAAGATGAATTAAGTTTCCAATTTTTCTTCAAAATTGCATAGATGAAAAATCAAAATGGCATAGATGAAAAATCAAAATGGCGTCATACATAGGTCTTGAAAAATTTCGCTTGTCAACGCTATGAATTCAACAAAAAAAACCAATAAGTACACATATGTTTTTTTTTGTTTTTTTTTTAAATAGTTGAAGATGAAAAAAAATATAATGAAATTGAAAGTTTAATTAAATTAACAACTGAAAAAAATGCAGTCACACTATTAAACATAACTAGGTAATAATTAAAAAGTTGGTAAAAAAAAAAAATTTAAAATGAAGGAAAAATTAATTTACAAAAAGTATTACAAACAAACAAAATTAAATAGATCGAGAAAAATTAAAATTTAAAAAAAATCTAGAAAAAATGATAATATAAGTAGGTAGATGAGTAATTGAATTTAAAATAGTTTTATGTTGAAAAAAAATATGAAAATCCAATTATAATTAGAAGGTGGAAGGTAGGCAATAATAATGAAGAAATACTTATGGCTTTCAAATCTATTTGCGTCTTCGATTTCTTTACTTCTGGACCGATGGAGAACCTACGGATTGAAATAGTTGAAAATGGAAATGTAGTAAGTAAATGAAAATAGAGCAAATAATTAAAAGTTACGAAGTTACTCAACCTTGTATTCAAAATCCTTAACGAATGCGGTTCTACATATCGACTGCTTAGATCGAATACCTCGTATCCCACAATTTTTAAAACAACGTTTTTGGTGATTTGTGCACCTGTAGGGAGCTTCTGTCGTATCGTAAAAAAAAATTGCAATAGAAATATCAAAACTCAAAGAGTAAATGAACATAATTACAGTTTTATTTTAGAAAAGTTCTGCATACTGCGTTAACTGAAACCGTTTTTAGTTTTTCCCGCCAAATGTGGGTTACGAGGTATTCGATCTAAGCAGTTGATATATTGTTTTTATTTCGGAATTATGTACCTACCTCTTTATTTGTGAATAGATATGAAATTATGTCACTTCCGACGATGAAAATTAATTAGATTTTTCCCCTCGTTTTTCAGTACTTTTATGACTCCATTCGTCTCCATAAAAAAATTTTTAAAAAAAGATTCGTAATTGATATTAGAGCTCACGTCAAAAACGCACTGATTAAATTAAACAGATGTCTCTACGAGTGGATTTTTCCTCATTTTTTACACGTATGGAAATAAATTCAATTTTCCAATTTTTTAAATCAAACTTTCCCTATGTCTGCTTCAGTCTACGCTTTAGAAAATGAAAAGCTATCGGTTATAAGATCATTTGGTCTTTCACTGGTGGCTTCGTTTGCAAAAACTGCTAATTACTTGTAAAGGTTTGAACTTTGATTCATTCAATCTGCTGCGAGAATCTCGAAAGGATGATATTTCCCGTCGGATAATTACTCGGGTACCTCGTGCATGTGAAGTCGTCAATTTTTTTTTCGTTTTTTGCTGCATCAATAGAGGGCATTTATTTGTGAGAAAATTAATTCCAAATTACTAACTCGGTTTGAGCGGCTGTGGTGACAGCAGACAGCGGCATGGTCATGTGCCTTTCAGGTAATGGACAAGGATGGAAATTAAACTTTGCCAGAATACGAAAGTTTTATGTGGAAATTTCGTGTCTGCAGAGTTTTTAATTCAAATTTTTTCAACTTGTACCGATTGCGGTGGTGTTGAAAAAGCTCGAGTACTAGAGTAAATTACTTTTTTTTTAGGTTTCTCTCTAGTTGCAGGAACAAAATAGGAAAGAGAATGGTAGATATAAGGTTTTTGGTCTAGTTTTTTGCAAAGAGATGGTCGTGAAAAAGAATGAATTAAAAAAATTGTGATTTTTCAGACGAATTGTTAGTGTTATGAATTGATGAGGTTGATCAAATTACCAAGATTTTTAAAATTCTTATGTTTCCTCGATGTTATCGCTTCTTGGCGATTTCAGTTGAAAATTCATTAAAATAAGGATTTTTTCAGTTTAGAATGATTTACAATTTTTACCCTGATGCTCGTTTTTTTTTTTTTCTAAAAGAACATTATACTATACCTCGGATTCACTATAGGAGTTAATATAATAAATGAAGTAAAATAAAGAGGAGGATTTTAAACCTCAATTACTTACGTTAGTATGTCTTGTGGCAATCTTGCACGAAGACGTCGATTCGCTGTATAGATTTCCATGAAATGTTGAACTACTTCTTTTTTAACTTCTCTGAGTTGTGAATTTCCTTCAAAACCTGAATCTTATCGGTGTTTTCCACGAAGTCGAATTTCGGGCGAACCCTACAAAAATTGTTTACTTGGCATGCCTCCTCAAAAGTGAATCTTTAGAAACCCTCTTGTTGTTTTCCGCTTACAACTCTTCAAATATGCGTTTAAATTGAAAACCGAATTCGTGAAAAATGAACGAATTGAGCTGAAATTCGGGCTAAAGGTGTACGAGGGAGTGCTTAGTGATGTACTATGAGGGAAAAAATTTTGACCAAATTTCATTCTGCGTACACGCGAAAAACGTTGAAAAAACATGTTTTTTTGCCATTTTAGGCAATTTCCACCACTTGGAAAAATCTGAAAAAATTCATGGTGATTCAGAATACACCTAAAAACATATGGTAATTTTATCGCGGTATGCGTGTATTTTTTTTTTTTTTTTTGAACGGCTTTCAAAGTTTTCAAATCGCATTTCAAGGTCATTTTCAAGGTCAAAAAAATCTGAAAAAATTTGGGGTTGTTTCCACTCAGAACCCTCCCCTGTACACCAAATTTCACTTCAATCGGTTGAAAAATATTCGAAATCGATGAAAATCGTGGTTTTTGAGGCACCACCTCCCTAAAAAGGGGCGAAATTTCAAAATACGTCTTGAAATGGTTGTTAATACATGAATTGTACTGCATAATGCGAGCGTACAACCAAAACTCAATTTCACCCTGCGTACATGCGTAAAATGTTGAAAAAACGCGGTTTTTCGCCATTTTAGGCAATTTCCACCACTCGGAAAAATCCAAAAAAATTCACAGAGGTTCAAAATACACCTAAAAACATATGGAAATTTTATCGCGGTATGCGTGTATTTTTTTTTGTTTTTTTTAAACGGCTGTCAAAGTTTTCAAAACGCATTTCAAGGTCATTTTCAAGGTCAGAAAAATCTTAAAAAAATTGTGCATATTGGTACTCGTAACCCTCCACCATCCACCAAGTTTCACTTCAATCAGCCGAAAAACGGCTGAGATAACGCCGAAAAAGTGAAAATCTTGTTTTTCGAGGTACCAGCCCCCTCGAGGGGGATGGGAATTTCACGATACGTTCTAAAATCATATTTTATCACTGGAAAATTTTTTTTGAAAAAAATTCGAAAATGGCGTCTGAGGCCGATTCACCTATGCTTATCCTGCTATAGCCTTTCCCCTTTTTTTTGGTAAAAATTGATGTTTTATGACAATCGAAAGTTGGCAACCTTGCTATGAAATTTTTTCAACTTTTTCTATCGAAATAATTTTTTTGCATCAATAGGAGCCATTTGAGTCTAGTTTTGGTACCAAGCAGATGTTATTTTCATTTTTTGTAATTCGAAATTATGATCTGCAACTTTTCAACTCCCCTGTCGAGGACCAAAAGTTGTTCAAATTTCAAAATTAATGGTCCAGGGAGGTGTACAAAATCAAACTGCATTTTTTCAGTGGGGTGCGGTGGGGGGTAACTCGAGTGCCACTGCCCGAAAATAGTGAAAAACTGTGTTTTTTTCAAACGTGACCGTACTTTGAGAGCCCCTAGCTCCGCTCCCCTGAGAGGTAAGGGGCTTAAACTTTTTTTGGGAGGTTCTCAACTCAAAGTAAACCACCTCTGTGAGTTTGGTCGAAAACCGAGGTATGGTTTTTTTTCACTCCACCCTAATACTTATCTATGAAAATTACATACTTAAGGGCGCAGATGACGAAAAGAAGTGTAAACGTCGTAATTGTAAGACTGTCAAGGGTTTCGCATTCGTTTGATAAATTCAAACGAAAGGCTAAGTAGACTGTTGTGTATTGTGCAAAAAATTAGTAAAAGATTTGCGTTCTATTGTGTAAAAGTTTTCTCTACCAGATTCGATGTTTACCCGTTGGTATAAAAAATGTAAGATTATTTTACTCGCCTTTAAAATACACTCGAGCATTTGAAAAACATTTTTTTTTCCTCTCAGTGAAGAAAAGATAAAGTTTAGGGACCTGAAATAGGTACAAGTACCGGTTTGTTTATTTTTATCGAGTAAATAAGCTGAAGATGTTTTTGAATTTCTTCTTCTTTTTTCTAATACGGAGATTTTTATCTCTCGTTTTGTCATCTTTAATACTGATTTGTGTACGTTATAGTGAATACGTACGTTTTTGAAATCGAATTTCCCATCAATTTCATATACGAAAGGATTAATACGATAATTTTCGATATTCCAGACCTCTGGAGCAGTTCCCAGTATCGAGGATTTAGTACTTAAGCTCGATGTCGATATAGATTTTGATATTTTGAAAAATTAATATCTACAAAAATATAAATGGCGCAGAGAAAATAGATAATAATGGCAGGCTTACGTATTGTATACCCAGATATGGAAAACGTACTTTTTTTCTAAATGAAACAAATGAACTCTGGTTATAAAGGGGAAAGCAGTTTCAAAAAAAAAAAAAAAAATGTTATTAATAATTTTTCATCGTATATAAATATTATTACGACGTAGCGCAGTGTTACCTGCGCGATATTAAACGTTATCAAAAATAATATTTCAATTATTTTTGACGTGTATTTTTGTTCATCCACGAGGCGGTTCAGACCGCCAGAGATGGCGACTCGGCCAGGAATGGTAATAAATAAAAATAAAAATAACGAAAAAATGACTCGACGCTCATTAGGAGCCATCGTCTTTAAATTTTGCTACTTTTTCAAGTCGACGAAATTGAATTTTCGAGCACATTCATAAAAATTTGCGTCAGTGTGGAATTGGAAATGGGTTGAGGGAAGGAGGTACCTCCGTGTTGGGGTCGATGTGAATGAAAGTTGATGAGAGCGTTGAAAGAGTCGAAGTATTTGCTGCAAGTATTGAAAAAATTTACGAAATTACGAGTAGTACATGTAGTTTTTTTTTCTTTGCTGTGAAAATTTCTTCCAAATGGTAGTTCTTTTATTGCCTTAACAATCTGAACGATTTTAAAATATGTTTGGCATTGTTCCTGAAAACACGATTATTTTTCAAAATCGTTTAATTATTGACACCTGATGAATGAATCAATTTCACCCAAAATTTTTTAACATGAAAATTTTTAATATTTTAAGAAAAAATTTCGAAAAAAGTACGATCCAAAAAAAATTACCTACTCAGTAATATGTAGTTCAATACACATGATGTACCTAACATTAAATTCGACTTGTAGATTTGTTGGTTTATTGATCAAATTTTTCAAACTTTTCAAGTTTGTTGGTTAGCCACATCTAATTCTAAATTCTAAAGTAATTCTAAAATTTGATTGGCCATGCCATCCATTCAATACGTTCATGGCCAATTAAATCCAGAATAGCCAAAGATGAAAAATTTGAAAAGTTTGATGAATAAACGAACAAAGCTATTGATTTGAATTTCATTGAAATTATTTCCATAGTAAGTAATTTTCTTTTCATTTTTTTTTTTTTTCAAAACCAATTTATTCAGTAACATACTTACATTTTTTTCGGAATTGCTTCCGTTTCAAAATTTTATTTTCAAAAGTAGTCTTGAACTATGCAATAATTTTACAAAAAAAAAAAAAAAAAATGAAAGAGAAATATTTTGATAAAAGGATTGAGTAGAAAAAGATACTAAAAAAAAAATCCTGAATTTTTAAAAACACGAATTACAAGATTTTTTATCGGATTTTTCCTATCAAAAGTTCTTAAAAAATTATTTAAAAAAATTACTTAGTTTTCAATTTTTTTTCTGAAGTTGATAAAAGTTGAAAGTTTTTAATGGGGAAAAATTGAAATTTAATTAAAACTGGAATTTCATAAATAATATTGAATTTTATTAGGTACCTAATTTCTTCAGGCGGCATTAACTTTTTGAATTTTCAAAATTTAACAAAAATCTTCTAATTGCAGGAAATTCTTAAAATTGGAAAAATCTCAAAATTAAATGAAAAACAGAGTTTTGGATATTTTCAAATTTCATTAGATTTTTGAGATTGGATTCGGTTTTAAAGTTTGATGATTTTTTTAAAGTCTGTTTTTTTTTAAATTTAGCGTAGTTGGATTCGGCTTTGAAGTTTGATGATTTTTTTTTTTAAATCTGTTTTTTTTTTTTAATTTAGCGTAGGTTATATTCTTAAAATTAATTAATTTCATTAAATTTTTCAAATTGAATTATTTTTTAAATTATGCTAAATTAAAAAAAATTCAAGATGTTAATAATTTATGAAGTTGATGAATCTTTAAAAAATTTTAAACGTTCGAAATTTGTTATCTAATACTCGTAATTTTCAAGTTTTAATGCATTTTTAAAATAGGATCCATTGTTAAAATCGTATCATTTTTTTCGATTCCTGTTGTTTTCCATCATCTTCGAAGAAATTATTTAGTATATATTTTGATAGATTTTCAACAAAGAAATGGCTGATTCGTTCTCGAATGATTCTATATTGAAAAATTTCCGTTCACATATGACCTATCAAAATTATACCTCGTCATGTGAATGGAATTCCCAATTTTTTATTTTCCCTATAACTAAATTTTCAGTTGAGGCACCTCAATTTTTCAAAAAAAACAAAAACAGAATAAAATGAGCAAAATTTTTTCACCCATCAGTATATGTTCCTGCATTTCATGAGAAAATACTTAATTCCCTATTTTTCACTTTTCTCAAACAGAATTTTAAGCTGTACCACTGGCCTTCAAATTCGAAAATTGATTTTTTTTTTCTTTTCAAATTGGGAGCAGTCAAGCCCCGTATTTTTTTTAAATTTTATAAAAAATCATTTGAGAAACATATTTTTTTTTTTAGAGGAAATATCCTGGTAATCTACCCCGATAAACCAGTTGACCACCGATTTGACGTCGATTTGCGGTTAGTAAAAAGTTTTCCCAATTTTCGACTCAGTATTGACCAATTCAAATTTTCACAGTATATTCTCAGTCTATTTTCCGGCATTCTAGACTCATTTTCGACATCGAATTTGGGTAAAAATTTGGTCGATTTTAATTGATCTTTCTCAAGTCATTATCACTCTTAAATCGACCTATTTTCAAAGTGCTTTTAAAGTCGATTAAAGGTATTCAAAATTCAAAAGGTCCAAGTCGATAAAAAAGGATATTCGCTTCGTAATAGACTTTTTTTCGACGTCAATTTGGAGTCATATTCGGGCCTATAAAAAAAATCAAATTATGTAAAAAAACCTACAATCATCTCTGGTCGATATTTTGAATTATTAGACCCAACTTTGACGTCAAAGTTAGGTCTATTGATGAATAGATCTTATCGACGAAATTAAGACGTCTATTTTAGGTCGATTTTTGTTTTTTTTGTGAATAAGTTTTCAAGTAACTAATCGACCTATATTCGACGTCGATTTTTAGCGAAATTTTAGTTTTCTCAGGAATCGACCAACCTTCGACGTCGATTTTTGGTTTTCAAGATTTTTTTTCATTTATATTCTAATTAGTGTTCTATTTACCGTTGGAGACTGATAGACGTGTGGTTAGTTATAAGGATTCCCGAGCAGTAAGTCATGGGATCGAAACCCAGTGAGGTAAAGCTTGAGGAATTTTAGTTGTAAAATTTGGTTTCGATAGTTAGGTATGGTGAATAGAAACACAATTAGGGCAAAAAAAAATCAATTCGGTCATGCCAACACATTTTTTAATTAATTAATTAATTAAGTAAATTTTATGACAATGGAAGCCTACAAACTGACTTTTGATCGACATCGAAAATTAGTCGAATTTAACTCAATATTGACCAATTTTCGATGTCGATTTCATATCACGAATGAGTCGAAATATGGTCGAAATGGGCGGAACTAATTCGACTTTGAATCGACGTCGATTTCAGTACGGAAAATGGTAAAAATTGGGTCGATTTCAGGTATGTTTTGACGTAATTTCGACGGTCGATTTTTGGTTTTTTGGTTTATCGGGACTCTACTTCGAGGAAATTTTTTTGATCAAAAATTTGCCTTTAATGGTGGAAAAAATTAAGAATATATCAGATCTCGGTTTTCTGAAGTTTTAAATAATTATGACCCCCTCCCCTCCACCCAACACAATCCGAAACAATTCGCTGTAGTTGTAAAATATTTTTTAAAAAACGAGAAATTTTTTTACGCCTTGTCAGCTTCAAAAATGTGCCCTCAGAGTGGTTTAAAATTTTCAAAGTTGTTTTCAAGGTTATTTTAGGAATCAAGTGACAAAATATTTAAAGAGCTTCTCGAAATGAGGACTAAAATGTACCTACATTTTTTTGAATTATTAAAGAAAAAAAAATTACCTAGACTGGTAGATTCAGTAACAAACTGTTTACGTTTTCTCGAAATGAGGACTAAAATGTACATCCATTTTTTTGAATTATTAAAGAAAAAAAAATTTACCTAGGTAGATTCAGTAACAAACCGTTCAAGTTTTCTTTTCTTAACTCTTCATGTCCTCACTCCTCACCTCCCCTCACAAATCGCGATCATTTGCGAACATTTCGATTATATAAAAACTATTTTTCTATCCTCGAGCTAATCATTCGTTGGAAATTTGACGCTAATCAATCGAATTTTGTACTCGGTGAAAATATACGAACGTACAGAAAGATATCTCAACTTTTTACTCGTTAGTAATTTAATTTTTCCCCTCGAAAAAAAAAATCCAATTAATCCGTTCGTCGTATTAAGTAAGTAAAAAAAAAAAGGAGAAAAAATACGTCCGAAATTAATCATATTTATAAATTCCGAAAAATAACCGAGACTCGATTTGAATTCGAAATTAATTTAAAAGTCGGTCGTTATAAAATTTCGCCTGCCGAAAATGCTCATTCAAGCAAAAAGAAAAAGTAAATTCCAACTTTCTTGGATTCAGTTTAGTTTAAAAAGTTACTAAATTAAATTCTATAAAGCATAAGAGAATTTCTCTCGTGCAGCTTTTTCTCTCTGCTTCCACGCTAGCCCTCGAACCTCCCGTGTCCTTCGCGACGCACGTTTGCTTTGTGGGTGGCTTATGCAGGGCGTCCGTCGTCGTGCCATTCCATGAACATGGCCATATATAGCACACATACGCAATGAAACACCCCAGCACCACCCTGGAGTCTGTCTGTAGTGATGATGTAGAGGGAAAGGGTGAGTGGTTGGAAAAAAAATCGCAATCTTTCTCTCTTTTGACATGCTAATTAATTAAAAACGAAATTAAAACAACATCTATCGTATAGTAGAATAAAAGTAAAAGATAGATCATTTACGAAGTTAACGACCAAAAACAGGGTTTACATCGAGTAATGGGCTTAAATGGAACGTTTACACGCCGCGGCACCGTTTTATACTTACACCGAAGCTACCGAGAGCGAGCGCCGTTTAACAAAACGAAAAAGGATCAGACATTAACGGTCAGGCATCAGCTTTTAAAATCCTCTACCGAGAGAGCGTGGTGGTTATTTTGGTATTTGCGAAATTCTACGCTGTCCTGTAGGTACCGAGAGGTGCGACGTTGGGTGGGCCAGGGGGTGTGTGGGACATACGGCCGTGTATATACATAAGCACACGCAGCGCGGTAGAAATCCAGAATGGAACGTGTGAGAGGCAGATAGGCGACGAGAGGAAGGGAAACTTGAAAGCTCTAGGGACGGTCTTAGCTTTTGTCCGTTTACTACTTCTCATATAAGTTAAATGATTGTTAGTACGGGTTCTTACGTTGAACGCATTGCCCCAGCCCCGGACTTCTCTTTGCCTGCTCTGCCGAGCCTATATTTCCAAGCTTGTATTTAATGTTTTATTTATGGATGCCTTACGCTTTAGGATTTAAGCCTTCGTTGCGCATTTTACGTACCAGTATCGCCAGAGCTGTTACGACCGAGGTACCGAAAATTACTTTTTATACACGATGGTCATTTTCTTCTTCTGCATCAGATGGTTTTTTATTTAAAGCTGCACTTTAAAGGGGACAAGGGCTGCGGTGGATGGAGTTGAGGATGGTGATATCGTCGCAAGGGGTTGTGTTGACCTTTTCCCGCCCTTTTTTTTGGACAAGATTGTAAAGAGGAATTATTCAGATTTGATGTGTGCTCTTTTTGTTGTCTTTTGAGTTTTTTGCAGTTGTTGTGCATTTTTGGGCTAGTTTTGATATTCAAAATTGGACGAGAAAAAGTGGTGCAATTGAAATTTTTGTAATAACCAAAATTATTTCTATGACTTCAAGCTACAACTTTTGTTTGAAAATTTTTTCAATTGGACCCATAACTCCGCTAGTTTTTAATAATATAAAAATATCTAAGTCATACTATACTAAATTGGAGGAGAGAGAAGGGTGTAATCGAAAATTTAATAATAACAAAAATGATTTCTAGAACCTCATTGTGCAACTTTTGTTTGAAAATTTTTTCAATTGGATCCCTCCGCAATTTTGAAAAACTCTACCGCAGCATCTGCGGTAGAAAAACTGATTTTTCATTTGTTTCGCGAACGACCGATTCATTTGAACGAATCGTTCGCGAACGACTGATTCATTCGAACGATTCACAAACAACGGATTCATTTGAACGAATCGTTCGCGAACGGCTGATTCAATTGAACGAATCATCCTCGAACGCTGATTCATTTGATTTGAAACGTTAAAATACCGTTATCGTAACGTTACATAAAACAGGTGATGTGCAAAAATCGCATACGAGTATCTACCTTATTCGCGGATTCAACAGTTTTGAAAATTTCGATCGCGGATATCTCGCGAACCCGCAAACCAATTCCGCTCAAATTTGGTACTCTGATAGATCGCGAAGAGTACTACAAAAAAGGTCAAGTGCAAAAATCACGTATCTAGCTTATTTGCGGAGTTATAGAGTTTTGAAAATTTCGATCGCGGATATCTCGCGAACCCGCAAACCGATTTCGCTCAAATTCAATAGGCTTCTATGCCCAATGACCCTCTACCCTGATATAAATTTCAACTAATTTCATCAATTATAACTCCAGTTGTCGCAGTGACAAATTTTAGTACATACATACCAAATCGCGAAATTGGTATAAAACGTCGAGAAATATCACTCACACCCCCCCACTCTTACCAACGGGTCAAATTTAATAGCTGATTTTTTCATAAATGAAAAATCAGCTAAAAATTATCTACCTGATGTTAAGTATGAAAAATTGAAGGAAAGGGAGGGATCTTATCGAAATTTTTATAATAACCAAAATTATTTTTAGAGCCTTAATCTACAACTTCTGTTGGAAAACTTTTCGAATTGGTCCCTTCCTCCCTCACTCCACTAATTGTTAATCAGTAGCTTCGGAGTGTTATGCAAAATCGGTGGAGAGGGAGGAGTCCCATTGAAAAAATTTTCAAACAAAAGTTGTAGCTTGGAGTACTAGGAATAATTTTGTTCATCACAAAAATTTCGATTGGACTCCTCCCTCCCCTCCAATTTTGAATATCGAGTATCTATGCAGTATTGGGCTTGGTAAAATTAAACAACAACAATCGGCCACGTCCGTGTAAACAGTTTGAGTAAACTGTAAACTAAGTCGGTTTTGGAGGAGGTGATCTTCTCACTTCCTGGTAAACGATGACTTCGGCAGGGCTCAAAGGCAGTATTTTTTTTTGTTTCGTGCCATTATCTTCATTTTTCGCTTATTTATTTTATAGCCAAATTTTTGACGTAAAAATTTTACAGAGGAATAAATTTCTCAAACCACCCTTTAATTTTTTTTTAAATTAAAAAAAAAATCTCTCAAGGAGTACAAGACAGTACTAAATGATTTTTTTAAATCCTCTCAAAATAATTGTATTTCTTGTGGCCGTTCCAACTTTTTTTGGACGTAGTTCTCAAAAGAAATTTCTACTTTTAGAAAAAGTGGAAGAAACGAATCAATTCAAGGACATTTCTTACCTATTTTTCATTTCAATACTTAGGAAGAGCTAGTTTATTGTCCCGGCCTATTCCGGGGGCAGATAGAAAATTTGACAAATAGAAAGTTTAAAAATTATAAGTTGAAAAAAAAACAATATTAATTATAATTTTGAATGAAAAACTTCATAGTTACCTGGAAAAAACCGAAAATTTTACGATTTGATGAATAGGTAAAATCAATTTTTAAAATTTAAGATTTGAAAAAGTTGAAAAAATCCGCGATACAAAAATTGAAAAGATCGGAAATTTAAAAATAAAAAATTGATGAAGTAAAAGAAAACTGAAAACTTGAAAAAATTCGAAATTTAAAAATGCACAGATTTTTACTATGGAAAGAAACTGAAATTTTTGGGAAAATTTAAAAAAAACTTACTTTTTGAGAAAAATTAAAATTCAAAGTTATCAAAATTTTGAAATAAATCGATTTGAAATTACAAATTAAATGCAAATTTTTCTAAAGGAAAAAAAATAAAAATCACGAATAAAAAATAAATGAATAAGAAATTGAAAAAATTGGAAATTAAAAAAATTGAAGATTTTCCTCAATCAGCATTTGATAAAAAATACTTGAGAATTAGTTTCAAAATCAAAGAGAAATTCGAAAAAATTGAATTATTATCAAGACAGAAAAACAAAAATCCCAGTCATTTGGAATTTTTTCACACCCATCGAATTTGACTGATAGCCAGAGAGACGCAAGGTAGATATGAAAATTCACGAATAATTTACCTGAAAAAATACACAATTCATATTTTCACCTATTTGTGTCGTACTTTTCCTGAACACTAATCCGTCCAATCATCTCCCTCGGGTACGAAAAATCAAATTCAAAGTAAACTTGCAACTACAAAGAGCAAACGAATACAGATATGAATTATAAGATGTCTAACATTTCATCTGCGCGATGTTTTGAATATTTAATATGTTCTGAAAGTTTGTATATGCGAATGTGTAAATTAATATATGATGTAGAATTGTAGACTGGTTATCTTATACGAACCTTTCTAGCTTCTACTTCTTGGTGTATGATAAAAATGATGCAGGCGAGTTTTTCATTTCTTTTTGCTACGTAACATACCTATTGTATAAAAAAGTAAAAGACAGAGAAGGTTAAAAATGCAGAATACATTTACTCTTACCCAAACTTGTGCATTGTGCATTCCTTTGAGAGTATATAAATTTCGATTGAGTCTACATTTACTCAGATTTCCTTTTGTGAATAATTTTTTTTGAATTCGAATAATCGAATATTTCAGTAGGAGTAAAAATTACCTCTACAAAAGTTGTAGCCTGAAGTCCAAGGAATAATTTTAGTCATTACAAAAATTTCGATTGCACCCCTTCCTCCCCACCAATTTTGAATAATAAGTATATATCTATTTAGTACCTCACTTGGCAAAAAACAGTCGAAATGTTGGCCGGCTCCCGCCGATTTTTGGCAGAACAAACTAGGAGCTAGTCTCAAGAAACAACAGGTAAAGCATGTCGTTTTTGAATTTTATTTTCATTTTTTTCAACTTCTTCAAAACTGAATTTTTCATATTTTTCTAAATATTAAATTTTAAAAAATTTCTGTCATTTCAAATGTTTTTTTTTTTTTTTTTTTTTTTTAATTTTCAAGTTATGAGTAGGTAGATACACTTTTACATTTAAAAAAAATATTATGTACTAAATTGAAATTTTTTCATTTTCTTCAATTCGTCAAATTTTTGAAATTTTCATTTTTTAAGATTATCTGTCATTTCAAAAATTTACGATAAATAATTTCTTATGAAATTTTTGAACTGTTTTACAATATTGAAAAAGAAGCTTACTTACTGCTTGTCTTACACGTTGCGTTGGTATCGATATGTTGAATGATTGCGTGCTGTAGAAGCACTAGTTTCTTTTAATTTGTATACTTATCTTTTCCATTTTCCTCAAAAAATTTACATTTTTTTTTAAATTTCTTTGAAAACCTTGAATTTTGGAAATATTGTTATTTTTCTGTTATTTTAACAATTTTATGCGCCCCCCCCCCTCACAATAACTAGTAATTTTTCTCCCCATTTCTCAAACTTTTCAACTTTTAAATTTTCTTTAATTTGAACAAATTAGGTAAGTATTATTTTTTTAAATCATGTGATGTGGATTTAAACTAGAAAGTTGATCTGTAGCGATCCATTAGACCAATATAAGAATTTAACTATAAATCGGATACTTACTTCAAAATTTACATTATTGTTTCTGCAAATAACCACCTGTGTGTCAGATAGCACTCGTTCTGACACAATATGCAAGAAAAAAAATAAGGAAACCACTTGGGTATGTTGATAAAGTTGATTTAATTTGATTCGATTCGAGTAAATATTTTTCAAAAAGCTATTTCTCGAAATTATGAAAAATCACATAACAGATTCTTCCAGGAACATATTCGATTTTTGTTTAGGTAGTATAATAATTAACAACTGAACACTATTCCCACTCGGTGTAAGATGTGTGGGAACTCGAGCGAAATTTCATCGTTTTCTTCAGTCAACCAATGTTGAATTTGCGAATTGAAAAAGCTCATAGCAGATTCTTCCAGGCACCTATTCAATTTTTGTTATGTATAATAATTAACAAATTTACACTACGCGTCTATTCGGTGTAAGATGTGTGGGAACTCAAGCGAAATTTTATTGTTTTCTTCAGTGAACCAAGGTTAAACTTTCAAATAATAGCAAAAATCTTCACTACTTTAACAAGAAAACAGTAAACGGTTTTGTAATTTTACAAATTTCCTGAAAATAAATGTTAGAAAATTAGATACGAAGTTATCAAAACACGGTAATGATGAAAATCTACCAAACGTTAATAAGAAAGCATTATGTACACCTCACTCAATACACTGTGATGACTTAGAACACGAACAGCCATAATAAAGATTTCGCTTAGAGGCCAAAAACCCTAAAAAATTAATCAATTTTTACCACGCTTCAATTATTAGCTCATTTAGTTTGTGATGTAATCAAAATGCGCCCTTTTAATACGTACAATGCGCTGTAAAAATATGAAAAATTACCGCTCCAAAATTATGAAAATCGGATTCCAAGGGTTTTCGAAGGTGCTGAATAAATTTCTAAAATTCTAAAAAGGAATGGAAAATATTTTCTACTTTTTAACGGTTCTTAAAAAAAAATCTATTTCCAATTGCAGGCATGAAGTTCAGGTACTTTTAAAGTAACGTTGTTACAATTTCGCATATTGGTCACATTTTGTCACTATTTGCCCAAAATTGCCACCATAGTCATTTTTAAAGATTTTTTTTCCAAAAAAATAATTCTCTTACTCAACAAATTGATGTTTTTTCAATGATATTGGGACAAATATTATTTTTTTTAAGTGAAAGATTCCTTTCCAAAAAAAGAAACAAACAGATTTTTTTTCTGATTTTACTCAGAATAATTCGGAAAATTTTTTACTCCAAAAAAATTATTTGTTTTTTTTTCAAAAAATTGTAGGATTTCTTATCGAAAAAAATATATAGTATATTTTTTCTTGAAACTAAGAATATAATTACAGGTAATTTAGCTTAATTACCAGTAATTATTCTTAGTTTCATTATAACTAGCCAAATAAGCTTCAGAACTCATAAATAGTTTTTTCTTCTCCAAAGAATTGAAAGATTTTTCTACTTGAAAAAAAAAAAAATTACCCAAGATTTAAAAAAAAAAAATGAAATGTTAATTACGAGTTTATTATCATCAGTGTTACTACGATTGGCACCGATTGGCACAACAAAAACAATAATGTTTTTTAGTCCATAAATTTAAAAAAAGTTTTACTCCAAAAAAATTGAAAAACATTTTTCACACCAAAAAAATTTTAAGTTTTTTTTTAAAAACAATGAAGGCCAAAAATTGAAATTTTTTCTCTAAAAATGAAAAAAAAATAATGAATAAATTTCTTAAAAAGAAACAGAGATTTCTTCTGTTGAGTAAAATAATTTAGAAACCTTGAAAGATTTTCTTTCAAGACAAAAAAAAATTCCATAAAAAATGAGTGGTTTTACCCCAAAATTTTAAAAAAATTGAGAGGTTTCTTCAACTCCAATCAAATTGATTTTTTTTTTCAAAAAAAAAAATGAAGACAAGAAATTGAGATTTTTTTACTTTAAGAATTGGGGGGGGGGGGGGTTCTAAAAAGAAAGGATGTTTTTCTGCTACGTTAAAAAATTTAGAGACCACCTCCCAAAAAAAAAGAAAAAATTGAAAAAATTAATTCTAAGATGATTTTTTTTCAAACTTGAAAAAAAATTATTCTAAAAACTTGAAAAAATTTACTTTAAAAAAATTGAGAGATTTATCTTCAAAAAAATTAGGTAGGTATTCGATTTAAATTTTCATTTTTTTCAAGAAAAATTGAGACCAATAATTGAGGGGTTCGTTGTGAAAACAACCAAAGTCCATTTCGGAGTTAGCTTGTTTACGTTTTTCATAGACGCATTACAGCCGATGGGTGAATGCGTCTATGAAAAACGTAAACAAGCTAACTCCGAAATGGACTTTGGTTGTTTTCACAACGAACCCTTCAATTGATAACACTTTTTACTAAAAGTTGTAGTTTTCTTTCCCAAAACACAACAAAATAGAAATTCTTATTTGACCATCTCAAATTTCATCTAGTGGGTTTGATTTTTGGTCATTTTTGTAACATTGTTTGGTCACTTTTTGAACAATTTCAGGTCAATAAAGTACCTAAAAAATTAAAATAGTGGATTTCTTGTCTGCAATTATTGTTATTGGTTTCAATTTTTTTTTTAGTTTTCCTCTTCAAATCTTATTTTTTTTTTAAATTTTCTGAACCACGAATTTTTGAAAAATGCCAATTTTCCGAAACTTTCTGCCTTTCTAATAATTTCTTCGCTTTTTTCAATCCTTAAATTTTTTCATTTCTTAAAATTTTTAATTTTATTGCAAATTTTATAAATTTTGTTAATTTTTTGAAATTCTTACTGTACCTTCAATTTTATTATTTAAAAAAATAAAAATTCAATTTGAATATTTTTTGTTTTTATTTTTTCAAATCGCAATGGATTGTAATACATTTGCAACGAGATCGGTGCAGACTGCAGAGTAAACGAAAATAACATACCCTGTCCCTCCCCCTTTCAAACCACAATTAAGATTACGTTTGGTCGAGAGCCATTTCATAAAGATCTAGTTACCGCGTGTTGACAATCCTGTAATATAATCTAAATTCGCGGCTAATGATTTTATAACTCTCCAGAGAGAGATTTGCCATAGATTTTAATTAATTTACGCGAATAACACGTAACACTAGAACCAATTATATGATTATTAAACACGTGTAACGCTCTGTTACGAGATACCCCCTCGCTCGGTGCAAATGTTTGAATTTCTTAACTTCGATAATTTCCGCGCTTATGTTGTCATTATCGTGCATTACATGTTGCTTTATTTATGTGTATTTGAAAGTGGGCTAGTTTGAATATGATGAGCCAGAAGTAGTCGGGGAATAATTAGTGACGGACAACAGTCTTAATTTCTTACCTACCATTCTCGTAGTCCAGAATTTTCGTGGATTGATATCCATTACAACGTTCTACGTATCAAAAATTTCTTATACTCGTATACTTCACCTAATACGAAGAAATACTTCTGAAATATTTCACGTACGCGTATCCATCATGAGAGAGGTAAAAAAGAAGAGAAAAAAGAAGACGTAGATAAACTACAAGAGGCTATTACCAAAATTCACTTTCTCATTGGCTGAAAATAAAATATAAAACCGTTTTGTATGGTCATTGCGTGATGCTGCATCTTACTCGGGTGAAGCAACGAAGACTTTCACGACGTGCAAAAAAAATAATACATCTAAATGTCGATATAAAAAAAAAAGGAAAGCAAGATGAAAAGGGGGTCAAGGCGACGAAAAAATTTAATTAAATCTTAACTGGAAATTCTCCGAAGTCTTGAGTTGAAAATTAATATCTAATATTCGATGGACAGCTGGGGACAGTTTTTATTGCCTGCTAGACGTACGGAATACTAAAAGGTTAGTTCATCTTGTAGTGTCAGCACTATTAAAGAGTATATCATTCGAGTGTAAGGACGATAGAAGGAAGGGGAAGAAAAAAAAGGAAACGAAAATAAAAAGACAAAAAGTTAACCTTCACATCTCTCGTACGAGTACGCGAGCTCGTCTCGTCTTATTCGTATTCCGCACCAGGACAATAATAAGGCATTTGTAAAGAGACTTTTTGACGTTGCTATAGGGCGACGAAGATGATGGTAAAGGTCGCTGCCAGTAGTACACTGAGCGCCGCTTACACACCAACAAAGTTGTGTGTTGTATGGTGTACTTAAAACATATTGTAAGCTTAGCTTAATTGATGATGCGAATTTGTATCCATCTTCATTATTTTTTTTTTTTTTTTTTTTTTTTTTTTGGGGGGGGGGGGGGTTTCTTTGTCAACTCGAGCTATTCGAGTCGCATTTTTTTCCGTATGAACTAGATCCTCCGGACATGTCGAGTGAAAAGCGTCCAAATCTTGGTAATCGTACTGGAAAAGGGATGAAACGAAGTGCCACTTTTTATTATAACGACGTTGCAGAGAGAAAAGATGTATTTTTTTAGAGTGTTCAGAGTACACTTGGTATTTAAAATTTGTTTTATTTCCTTGAATTTTTCCTATTCAAAAATTTGGTACAATTTTTTTTCAGTATTTAATAAATCGTTCGAGTTTGGAATTAGAAATTGATGGCAATTTGAATTTTTCGATAGTTCCAAAAATTTAATACTTGAAATAGTGCGAATTACAGGTGTCCGGGGGCTGGGAGGGGCTTCGGGAGACCCTAATCACAAAAGTAAGTGAATATTCGAATTCAGCACCCTCGAAAACATAACAAACGATATGCCGCACCCCACCATCCCCCTACCACACATTTTTCAAAATTTGAGGGGCCGTGATGGGGCTTGAGGGGGTTTTATCAAAAAATAAAAGTCGAAATTCGAACTCAGCACTATCAAAAATATAAGAAACGATATGTCATACGATTTTTTTCATTTGGGTCATTTGGGGTGCTGTAGAATGCTTGGTATGGGTCCTATCAAAAAATCAAGGTGATATTCGAATTCAGCGCTATCAAAAACGTAACAAACAATATGTCACTCATTTTTCAAAAAAAAATTGAATTTGAGTCAACATTTTGAGGCGCCATGCCCCCCAGGGGTCTTGAGATCCCACGACGAAAATCATTTCAGTTAATGTAATATGAAAATACCCGCTCACAGGAATTTTTTGAAATTTTTTAATTATAGCTCCCGAATTCGGTATACTTTTGAAAGTTGAGCTTTGCTCAAAAAAGCTCAACTTTCGATTTTTGAAACTTTTTAAAATTATTCTGAATCTCCTTTCAATGCTCTTCAACCCCCCCCCCCCCCCCCCCCCCGTTTACAGATTTTCGCTATCTATTATAGATCTTGACTTATACTTCACCAAAGGGTATCATAAAACGAAATCGCCGAAGTTGAAAAACAAAAGAGCCCCCCCCAAAAAAAAACCAAGGGGTTTGTGGAGAAAAAAATGGATGTTCTCCCACTTTTGGGATTAGGAGAACCCATAAAAAAATTTTGAACGAAATCTGAAGACCCAACCGAAAAAATTGGCCGAATTGGTATGGAATGACCCAACAATTAAAAATTACCAAGTTTTTGCCATTTTCTACATTTTGAATTGTTGGAAAAATTTTTTCTCAAATAAATAGCAATCAACAAGGAGAAACGATGACAGAAGTAAAACATCAAATCGGACATGAGAAACAAAAAGCTATTGATTTAAATCTCAGATCATCTCCATTTGACGTTTATTTGTTATTCTTTTTTCAAAAAAAAAATTACATTCATAGCAGGTCTGTACCCAGGTCAGCTGGTCGGCGATAAATTACGATTTGAGACACTTGAATGAGAAAAATGTTGAAATTTTCTTATTATCTATTTCAACAAATTCTGGAGATAGTTAAATTTTGAGCATCAACTTGAATTTGTTACGTAATTTTGATAATCTACGAAATCGCCAGAATTATAAAAATTAACCTTTCAAAAATTTCAAGAAATTCAATCAAACTTAATGAATTTGAGAAATTTTTTCAAATCGAATAAGTATAATTTTAAAATTACCTAATTTCGAAAGACCATAAAATTTTTACGCCATTTTTGAGACTTTCCCAAATTTTGAGAATTTAATTTCGACGAAAATCTTTTCAAAAATTTATACTTATGTTCTTTAATTTTTGATAGTTTTTGAAAAATTCTCATTGGTACGGCAATGATAAAAAAAATCTAAGTATGTAAATGGTGTTTTTGGGTGATGATTTGTATTATGTATGTTAACCCCATTTTATCAAAAAAAAATTCTATTTTTTTAAAAAACCGTAAAAAAAAGACGTTTTGTCATGGCCCATGGGGGTAAAGAGGAAAAATCGTCGAAAATGACCAAGTTTTATAAAAATTCCATAACTATTTTGCTTAATCATTTTTTTAATTTCAAAAATTACAAAAAATTTCAATTTTTTTCAATTTTTATAATTTTTTAAAAATTGGGGGCCCGAAACATGACTCAAATTTCAGTTAGAAAAGGTCCAACTATAATTTTGACTCGAAATTCGTATTTTGGAGGTTCGATTTATGCGAATTCGACACCAATATCGCCAACTTCCCTCAACCTTAAAATTATGGGGTAGGGTGCCACGGGGGGGGGGGGGGCTCGGGGAGCCTGATGCATCATATTCACGGTTTTGCATGGAGATTAGTCGCGCATCGATACCTCAATTTAAAAAAAAAAAACGAATTTCCTTCTCCTACTCGTAAGTTTTTCAAATTTTGACCACGAACCAACTAAAATTTTTTTTTTTTAATATTTAACTAGGGGCCTGAAACACATCTAAAAATGTCAATTTGATTTTTATGCCTACCTATTAACATGGGTAAAAAAAATAAACAATGTTTGAAAACGTGATTTGGAGAGGTAAATGTGGGGAGAGGGGTTGCTGATTATTCTTTGAATGCCCCTAGTACGTGACTACAACGTACTGAAAAATTAGGAAAATCGGTCAACTTGTGCCGGAGAAAAAAAATTATCTGTATTTTCCAAAAAAGGGGGTTTCTCAGGAACCACGGGGTGGGAGGTCTGAAACTTTTGTGTCATGAAAGTTTCTCGAGAGTACCCAAAATTGCGATCGGGCTCTGGGGCCGATTCACCAATCTTATCCGCCTATAGCATTTAAAAATTGTAAAAATGTATCAAATGGTGAAAAATTTGATAGAAAGTTGGAAATTTCTAAATTTATACGTGTTAAGTAAGTACCTATATATTAAACTTTTGAAACTATCGAAAAATTCAAATTGATTCGAAAATTTTTCGAAAAAGCTCGAAATTTTGCAACAAAAAAATACTTATTCGAAAAATTGTAAAAATACTTAATTTAAAAGAAAAAAATCAATGTTGAGCTAAATTTTTTAGGATTTAAACAACAAAATAATAATGGCTTACTTATATGATCCGTTGTTTAAAAAAACGCATTCTCGAATAGATCCGTAATACCATCGACATCGCCTATCTCAGCGATGAACTTTTCAACGGATGAAGGTTTCATCAGAAACGTCGACTCAATTCTTAAATGCCTTGATATAGTTACTCTTACCTTTTGTATAATATGAATTTACAAATAGGTACATGGCAAAAAGGAAGACGAAAAGTACTAAGAAATGAAATATCTAATTACCACTTTGCTTCTTTCCCTAAGCATACCTACGCAGTTTTATTATACCTCGATGCACGTTTATAAAACCATAACTCGACGTATACCTTTTGATCGTATATATTATTTACGGAATTCATTTTACCTGCGTATTTTCGCGATGAAATGTTGAGTCTTTGACACGATGTACTCGCAAGTTTCCTTCTTCTAGGTGCCAATGTGCTTTCCTCACTCCGTCACATCACACTTCCTTAATCCTTATATTTGTAAACTTCAAGTCGAATAATTCCGGAAATTTTTATAATCCAGCATCTCTTGTTCAACTTTTACATGTGCTGGGAAATTTTTCATTTTATGAAATGTTTCATGTTATGATGTTTTCTTGATCTCTGATTGAGTTGGTCTTGTTGAGTTCGCGCTTCTGGGTCTGAAAGAAAAAAAGGTTTTCCTAAAAATTGAAATTTTTAGCAATTTACAATGCATTAGGTATATAATATGTTGAATTTATACGTAAAAGAAGAAAATTTAAATTGATTTTTTTTTTAAATTTTTTAAACAATGTTGTCATAAGTTGTGCTCTTTCAAATTAGGATGTAATAAAATTTTGAAGAAAAAAAATCAGTCACTCCTCTCTAAATTGTTTTAAAATTTTAATGTACCTACAAAAAAAACAATATGGAAATATTTTTTTAACTTTTTGAATTTTTTTTGAAAGATTTGCCCTTATAGTGCATACAATCTGTAAAAATTTCAGAATTTCTCATCCACCCTTTCCAGAGATACTGCGATAAATCGTTAAGGGGGGGGGGGTTCAACAATTTATGCGGTGAGTTTTGCCCCAGGGATGCCATTTAGGATCACTGAGGTCAAAGGTCGTTTTGACCCTCTTAATAGGAAAGATCCTTTCGAAATTTTGAAGCATTTTGCAGTTCACTAAATTGGATAAATGTTTAAACATTTTCTTCAAACTTTGAAAAGTCTTCCAAATTTGAAGGAAAATTGGAAATTTAGCACTTTAAATTTTTATAAATTTTGAAAATCGAATAAATCTTCCATTTTGATGATCTTTGCAGTTTCAAAACTTCAAAACATTTTTGAAATTAGAAAATTTCTTAAAAATTTGGATTTTTTCTAATTTTTGAATTTTAATGAATTTTTGAAAAAGATCAATTTTTAAATACATATTTTGAAATTGAGAATTCACCTTAAAAATTTGGTGAAAAATCAGAAATAATTAATTTTCGAATTTTAATAGGTGAATTTTTGAAGTTTGGTAAATTTTAAGAATTCCAACATTTAGAAATACTTAAAAATTTGATAAAAATTCGAGTAGCAGTGAAAAAAAAATTAAAAATATTTTTATTAAGAATATACCGACTTTACGTAAGAATTGAAATTTCAGTTTGAAAATTTCACATGAATCAAATACAAAGACCCTGAATGAAAATAAAAATTAAATTTTAAAACTATCGAATGAACAAATTGTGTTGAAATTCACATTCGAAATTCGTTTGAATATTTTGCCCCGTTGAACTCTTTTGCCCTTCACATTCGCCTTCCATGAAGCTACTATCCAGAAAATTGAGTCTTCGTGAGCTTCTGATGACAGTTGATTCGTGTATAAACAGTAAACACACCCTTACCATATGTTTTGGGTCGTCCCAAATTCTTGGAGAATAATTTCAGTTTCCAAATTTGGAGGAAAATTCGAAATTTAGCACTTCAAATTTTGATGAATTTTGAAAATCGAATAAATCTTCCATTTTGATGTACTTTGCATTTTCAAAACTTTAAAACATTTTTGAAATTAGAAAAATTCTTAAAAATTGGATTTTTTCCAATTTTTGAATTTTAATGAATTTTTGAAAAATATCAATTTTTAATATTTTGAAATTGAGAATTCACCTTCGAAATTTGGTGAAAATTCATAAATAATTAATTTTCGAATTTTAATAAATTTTTGGAGTTGGGTAAATTTTAAGAATTCCAAAATTTAGGAACATTTAAAAATTTGGTAAAAATTCGAGTAGCAGTAAAAAAATTAAAAAATATATTTTTATCAAGAGTAAGTACCTAACGTAAAAACTAAAATTTCAGTTTGAAGATTTCACATGCATCAAATACAAAGACCCTGAATGAAAATGAAATCAGCAAATTGAGTCTTCGTGAGCTTCTTGAGCTTTTCTAAAAACACACGTAACATATGTTTGGGGTTGACCAAAATTCTTGGAGAATTCAGTTAAATTAAAAGTGTAGGTCGGTTTTGCGCACCAGCTCGCCGAGTGGAATCGAATTAAATTTCTAAATCTGTTTCTGAAGTGTTTTTAAGGTAAAAAACACACATTACGATGTATTCAAAAGCGAGCTGAAATAACGAAAATATGATGAAATGTAGTTGTAGGTATACCTACGTATGTTAGATATGTCTACAATTCTACATTTACGAGAGAGTACGTAGCTACATACAGGCTGAGAATATAGTTATATAACATATTTATATTTGGGAACGGTTATAACATGCATTAACACTAATATATATGCGTAATGTATTCCATTTTAGTATACGTATGTTGCTTTCGGATGTCTCGGCGTTCTATTAAAATGCAGATAATCTTACACCAATTCGAGAGAGTGTTACCGTGCTATGCGAAAGCGAAGGGATGCGACTGTAGAGTGGATAGAAGGTGCAAGGTACCGAGAACGTTTTGCGAACTATATAGGGACGTCTGTGCTGTATGGTTTCTTATAATATTTCGCTGAAATAGGTTTCGCGGGATGCATTAGTCTGTAAACCAAAACAATGGCTTACCAATAATTAATAAATTAATATCTGCAATTCTCCATTTCCTGATGATGGTTGCGAAGTTTTGGATTGCACAGTCCAAATTTCTACTCATTTGAATGTGGTTAAATTTAACCAAATCTTCGTTCAAAGCTTCGTTAGTACGAAGCAGATGTTGATTTTCGATCGAATGACAATAAAATCAATTCAATACAGATGATACTTTTATCAGTTTACAATTTTTCTAACCGAGCCAAATTGGATTTCATAATTTTTCTACGTCTTTTTATGTTTTGCAAAAGTTGATGAACTGATGATGAATGAGAAAATCGAGTTATTAAGTGGAAAAATTTCATATGAGAAATGTACAAAGTTACACTATTCATTCTCAACACTGACTTCAAAGTTAATTCGCTTTTGATTGATATTTTTCATTCATTTCTTTTTTTCAGGTGAGTTGAATACAAATCTTTGCTATTATAGAAAGAAATAAGTGGATGTGGGGTAAGTCACATAATGTACATTTTTAATTCGTGAATTAATTGGATTACATACTCTGCTCGTCTCTTGTGATAGCACGATCTTCATTCGAATGAGTTGCTTCTCGTTTTGAGATTTTTGACGTTTTTTATTATTCTGATTGAAAGTTTTTATCATTTTGTATTATGATTCGTCAAAAATTTTAAAAAATTTTAGAAGATTACTCTTGTTATATGGGAACTAAATTTCGCAAGGCCTTGTGCAAATTTTGATTTCCATTTCTATACAGAAATTTTGCCAATTTCTCTTGAACTAATTAAGAATATTTCAAAAAACGCTTCATTTTTTCATCAGTGAAAATTTTTTACGTCCTAATGGCGAATTTTCCAATTCGTTGTAAATAATTTTGAAGAGAATTTCTCATAAAATGACAAATCACAACCATTTTCAGATAATTTTGTTCAAAATCGCCTATGGAAAATTTTTGTACGAGAATCTTTCGAAAAATTTCTAGTACTCGTACATTGCTTTAGAAAATTAGAAAAAATAACTTCAGCAAAACGTTGAAGAATTTTCACATAGCTTCAGAAAATGAATACCTACTTATTGAAAAACAATATCATTTCAGAAGATGTTTTATTTAACAAATTCGAAAAATAATTCCATCTTCTAATAATTTCTTCAGAGAATTATTATGCAAACATTCTAAAAATTGACAATTTTTGAAAGAGAATTTTCGCTAAAATTATGGATAACTTTTCTCAATTGTCGGGGGAATTATAATGAAATTTCTTCAATGCTTAGGAGATTTTTTGTACCAGATTTTAGGAAATCTTCTACAAAACCAAGAATACGCATGCAACAGATCTTCAGAAAGTTGAAAAAAAATTAATTTTTTTGAAAGCAAAAAAAAAAAATTCAAAGAATTACTTATTCACTCACTCAAAAAAATTTGAAATTTAGACGTTAATCGATTTTCTAGTTGATGTAACATTGTAGCCCCTTAAAATTGCACAAAAAAGAGCCTCTTAGGGAAAGGTTCGACAGCAAGCTGCATTTTGGTAAGTAAGTATACGGATATTCCGATACCCAAAAAACGAATCTGAGAAGCTTTTTCGTATCTTGGAGTAGCGTGCCCCGAAATTGTGCCTCTTTGCCCCTCGCAAATTACAGTTTTGGCCTGTATTTGCTCAAATATTGATTCTAGCGTGAATGTGAGATCGATTTTATAAAACTTCAGATCGTATATGGAAAATTCATAGAAAACTTTCACGTAATTTCAACAAAAAAATTCACGAATTGAAAAAAAGCACAACTTTGTTGAAGAATTTTACAAAATCGTTAAGAAATTTTCACAAAATTTGATTCCTCACGTGCCAAAAATTTCGCAAAACATGACAAACAACTTCCAATGTACTTCTGAAAAATTTGGTATAATTTGATGTAATTTTGGTGATTGAAAGTTTTAATTCTATTTCACACCCATGAAAAGTTTTCAAAATTCGTAATCAACCGCCTGTCTGTTTCACTGGTTTTCATTCCATTTTAGCTTGATTTTTCATTGTCATCTGCACTCACTGATGTTTGAGTTGAACGATGAAAAACTAATAGTAAAAGTGAAACTGAACAAAAACTATTTACTCACCATATCTCATTGGATGTGGATTTAAGGAATTCACTGATCGCCATTTTGTCTGCTTACTCTACATTTAATACTTACTTTACTCTTTTTAACCTTGCATGAGCCTATCGCATTGTTTTCTCGACGTTCTACCGTGTACAAAAGCTGTGTACGAAAATATAATTGCGGCACCTTTTCCATGTCCACGTACATCTGCGTACCAAATTTCGTAATTTTGTATTCATTTTCGAAAATTTTCATCCAACAGAATCTATGAAAATTTTATGAAAATGAATTTTGTAAGCTGTAAATATTTGAAATTTGCAAAAAAAGAGGGAACAAATACACATTGCACAGTTTACATAACATTGATATGTCCCACTAAAACCGACTTGTATTTCAATTTTTTTTTCCTGAACTTTCAACGATGTTGTTGATGACAGCGACAATAAGGTTTAATTTTTTTCATTAATTTATTTTGTACAATTGTACATATTTTAAAAGTATGTAATTTGGCATGCCTACCTACTTTATTTTTGAATGCATGATGAGTTACTTTGGGAAAATCAAGTTTCTACGTCTTTGACGTATTTCACTCGTACTCGGATCATCCTGAGAAAAATTTGATTTAAATTTTTTCGCCTACAACGCGTAAAACTATTGGGAAAACTGGGTCATCGTATCAATTTTCCTCATTCCTTTCCTGTAAACTGTCTCGAGTATATTGGATTGGTAGATATAGGTATCGGAGTGAATTTATATACCCGTGAAGAAATCAACCTGACGAAAACTATACTTCGTATAGTTCTTATCGGCGGTTTAAATTTGATAAATAGCTGCTCTCGATCTCTATATATAGCGAGAGGTACCACACATACCTATAATACTTTTCGAAAAAAAAGAGTGAAAATGAAAAACTCGTTTAACTTCAAACGATTTATACTCGTGTATATGAAACACGCTGCTCGCAGTCAATACCTCCAATGCCAAACCTAACGCAAGCAATCGTGTGTGTAATAAGCATACCATAGTAGGACTTCTTCCACACACATTGATGTACCTTAGGAGGACATTTCACCATGGTCGGACATTTGGTGATGTCCTACCAACGTTTTGTCTTAATAACTGAGCCATTTCAAGTATGATGCATCTGATACTGCACTGGTAGAGTCAATGAAGAGTCTGCTTTTCGTATATCTAAGTTAAATTAAAATATTTCAAGTGGTATAGGACTTATGGCATGTTTTGCAAAAACTAACGTTGAGAGGACATTTCAAACACTTCACGAATTTAGCTAGACGTTGGGCAGACATTAGAATTTTTATAAACGTTGGTAAGACTTCATAAGGTTGTTTCAAATCGAAAAAGTGGAGTGTTAAGCGTTACTATTGAGTGTAAACAAATTTTTGTCAGATTAATTGGTAATTTTTTTAAAGGGAAGAACATTTGTAATGTTACTGTGATTGAAGAATAAATTTTTTTGAGGTCCGCCCATGGTATAAAAGAAGTCAAGTGTCCGCCTATGATACCAAAAACACGTATGGGTGTGTGTAAAAATTCGTCGAACGAGTTAGAGAGGCATAAGGCAGCGGCGAGCTAGGAAGGGGGAATATATTTCGCAAATATCCGCGTTTAATAAAGTTATGGAAAATTGGCAAACTTTTACGACAACAAAAGGCTCATTTTACAAGATTCTCTCAATTTCACGCAGTTCGAAAAAAAATTCTGGTGTACGCGCCAGTTATTTCTGTTCATCTGTCTGTCTCTTTTTCAAATACGCGCGGCATATTCGGCCATATTTTCGAAACTATTTCGAGCTTTGGAAAAAAACTCGCATTAAACGGAGCTGTATACTCGTTACGTGAATGGGGCCCTGAAAAAAAAACACTTCAAACTATTAAAAAAACGTATTGAAAAAATATTTAAGTATTTCACTACGCAGCGACGGTGGACGAAGAAAAAAAGCTGCAGAAAAATCGTAAAAAGAAAGTTTAATTTTTATCGTTATGAGTTTTATTTTATTTTATGTTATTTTTTCTTTGCCAGTTCTTGGGCTGTGTTTTTCTTAATGTTTGGAATTTTTTTCTTGTGGATTGGCTCTGTCATGTTCGATTTTGTGTAATTTCATGGTGTAGATGGATGGGATCTGCCGAAGAGATGCGATTGTAGAGGAGTCAGTGAGTGGGAGGAGGGGGAGGGGGGGTCAAATTATTTGGGTGACTTTGGGTGAGAGTAAAATATAGGATGGAGTATTTCAAGGTGATATTTTTATTATCATTATTCATTTCATTATTATTACTATTGAAGGATTCGTGTTTTGTGAATTGTGAGGTGGTTTGAAGTTGTCTTAGAATTAGTGAGAGGATCGAGAGTGTGGAAGGTGAACATTTTACTCTCTGGCGATACTCTCTCATTTTCCTTTGATTCTAAATCCAAACACGTACATATTTGAAAAATTGAAAAAATTTGCTTCCTTTTTATACTTTAGAGTCATTCGTCTAATCGTTCATCTCTACCTGAACATTTGACTTCAAGTTTGGCTAGGTCACCAAACAATTCGCGATACCTTAGATCCTTGAAGGAAAGTTGTTACATTTACTTCCAGCTTATAATCATTGCTCGACACGAAGTATCCAGCTTTGATCCCAAAAATCGGACTTCCTCGAAGGCTGTAATCTTCCGTGGTGAATTGAGATGAATGGCATCAGGTAGGAATTTCCATCCTTTTTTTCCACCAGGTCACTACTTTCAGTTCCAGAGAAAAGGGAACCGTAATGTACCTTCAGGAGAAACAGTGGACTCAGGGCACTATCTTGAGAACATCACACCAAACTTCCATAAATTCACCAACGACCATCAATCCTAACTTCTTGATTTCTATCCGAGGGGGAAGAGACTAACAAGAGATGAATGTTTCTCCTCAGCCTGATACTCCGGAGTTTATGCTGCAGTACTCGATGGTTCATTGTATCAAATGTTTCTTAAAGTCACTGTATACTGTAGAAGTCTAAGCTTTCCTCTGAATTCTCTCAGCAATATCCTCTTTGGGAGGAACCCCAAATTGTCTATTTTTTAGCTCATTATTTTCAGGGAGAAAATCAATGAACTGTTTTTAGTTATTTTTTGTTCAATAATTACCACAATTTGATTTCCTTCCTGACTTTGTACACAGGAATCATGATTGATTTCTTCAGAGCCTCAGAGAATTTCTGTTGATCCATTGATTCATTAAACAAAACCAACAATAGTCTAACTAGACTCAATTTGAATGACATCCCGTCATGGCCTAAACTTTCTTGTTTGAAAGATGCTCAATAGCTCTGAGAATTGACATCATGCTATGTTATTCTTGTTTCAAATACAACAAAGGTATGCCCCATCACTTCATCAATAGGATTTCCACAATTCGCTTCCAATGCACCGGCCTTCTCTCCAATTTATTCAAATAAAACATCAAATTCATTTACAACCTTCTCTTCATTAACTTTTTTTTACAACATCTCTCTCTTGAAGTTTCAAGACCAGAAGCCAGGTCTCTAATATTTCCTAGGGTCACTCTCATATTTTGGTCAAAAACTCCATTCTTCATGGAGGAATTAAAGAATTGTGCATTCTCCAACACTTTCTAAAGTAAAATAATTATTATTTATAGTGTCAGTTTCCTAATTTTGAAAATTAGATGTAGGTTGAAACAGGTGAATTGATAAGAACTTACTTACATGTACTTATTTTAAAATATGCTTGTAACTTACGTTTTCCTTTTTATATCTTGTTATTATTACTCATACTCAAGTACTTGCTCAAAAATGAGTTACCCAGTGTTGAAAATTGATCACCACGTACATTAAAAGCTATGCCTCTGAGCACAACTTCACCTCGTGAAAGGCCAAAAAGAACGTACAGAGAAGAGTTTACAAACTATAAAGCACCATTGGTAAAGGTACATGTGGCACAGCCCATCCATTGTACCCATAATCAACAGATACGGTGAAACGGCGCAGGCGAGGCATGGTGGGTACAATGTAACGACCTCGGCCTCTAACTCTTTAATTCGAAATTTATCTTTCACAACTGTAATTAACTTTGCAAAAGTTAAAGGGTAAAAGTTAAGGATGAGAATATTTAGATGATTTATGAGCATTATACTGTGTACACGTAGCTGTACCGTGCGTCGCCTGCGCTCTCCCATATGGTATACAGTTTACTTGGCTGGGCTCTATATACTAAATATGGAAAAGAAAGTACGAAACTGAGAACGCTGCATGAGAGAGGAGGATGAGAGAGACTTAGGAAGGGGTTAAATTATTTATTATATAGTGGAAAACAACAATATTAAAATTTTTTGTTTAACCTGTTTATATTACGCATATAATATGATAAATCATCTAACATTTTAATTATTTCAATCTCCTCTTCTGTGCATAAGTTGAAAGTGTACTGACGTATGCACTGGCATCATCGTCGTCTCAGGTACACTCTAACTAAAATTAAATAAAAAACTTATTCCCAAGCGAGAACTTTAGAAGAGGTCTAAGTATAACTTTCCAGTCTCTCGCTATCTCATGTTGGTTTTGAAAGATGGAATGAGATCAGGGGTGGGAGCGTATATGTGTTTTTAGTTGTTCCTTTGTAACTCCTGATGCAATATAATAATTTGAATATTCATTCGAGGTGGCTGTGACGCCGACGTCTGTGTGGAGACAGCGACAACAGCGGTGGCATCGATGTTAATTCAAAAACAATGTAAATTACATTTTGAATGCGTTTCGTGTGGCTGATGGTGCGATACGCTGTGGCATTGGCATACTGATGGCGTCGTGTCGTGTAGACTGCTGCTGCCACGGTGTGTAATATGAAGAAGTGTCTGGCCTTATGTATTAATTAATGTACGATTAAAAGTTTTCGTCGTTTGTATGATTTCAATTTGAAGAGAGTGCTTGTCAAACGTTCATTGAGAGCATAGGCAATGCACTGATGTATTAATTAATGTACGATTAAAAGTTTTTGTCGTTTGTATGATTTCAATTTGAAGAGAGTGCTTGTCAAACGTTCATTGAGAGCATAGGCAATGCACTGGGTTACAAAAGGGAATTTGAGCGAAGACTGCTTTACATTCTTCAAACTCTGTCTTCATCTAGTACACCTTGGGTTTAGCCCCTAGGAACTAAAGTGAAAAATTAATATCTATCAAAATGAATACACGACCTACACGAGTAAGGAAATTATTTGAAATAGCGATGTTTCGGAAACCTCTTCGTGTAATTAAAATCAGCGAAGATTAATTTCGCTAATTACTTCAAGTGAATAATTTTAATGGAAATTGTATAATGCGATTGGAAACGTTCGGGGTGTACGGAACCCGGAGTTTAAGCTTATTATGCAGTAAAACGTGGCAAATCCTCGGTAAAAGGGCATCACCTAGTTGGAGAGCACGGGGTATCTGTAATTTTATTCTGCCGCTTATTTTATATCATATCATGGGATGAGTTTTGACGCTGTGGTGAGCTGAGCTTTTTTCTTCATGTTTGTGTTGAGGTTTATGGTGTATATTTTAATGAAGCAAGAAAAGAAGGAAAGAAGGAAGAAATAATAATAGTGATTTATTTAATTAGGTCAGTGACCATGATGATAATTTTTTAAATTGCCCATCGATGCTCTAGGGTGCGAAAGGATACAACCGATTTAATAAAGAAATAATATTTTCGCAGGACATCCAGATTATAAGTAGAGGTCAGAGTGTCCGAGTGTCCTAAGGTATTTTCCTTCTTCCAGCAACCAGCTTATGAGTTTTCTTCGCTTCGGCATACCAAGCCCCATAGCTGCATTGAACACTGGACACTTATCTCTTAATCTGGTATCCAGGTAGTTGGGTGACAGTATTGTATTTCTTTTTCTCCTCGTGTTGATAGAAGCCTTAAATTTTGCCCGATGGAGTAAGAGTTTTTGCATTGTAAGAAATTCAAAGTTTTTATAAATTCTATTTTAGAACTATTTCTGTTTTTTTGCTCACGATATCCTTTACATTTTTGGAGCAGATGAATTGGTTCTAAATAGTACTCTGCAGCCCTCTCCCCCTCAGATCAACAACCCATACCGCATTACTGAAGTGTAAAAAGAGTACCAATTGTAAATTTTCATCAGGTCCCAAAATTCTGCAGAAGGAAGTGCAAGAGGTAGTAAAAGATGTTTAGACTGCAGGTACAAATTACAGAGTCTAATCTTTCCACACCACTATGAGTCAAGGACAGATTCAACTTGATATACTCAAAGTACAGTGTGATCCTCCTGCCTTCTTCTACCAAAAGCTTTCAAGGTTCAGAGGGAGAGAACGCTGCATTGAGACTCTTACTTATAATTTATAAGAACTTCATTGTTATTAACCTATTTCACTTTTACCAATTTTACTATTTCTATTAAACTTTAACGTTACGCTCATAAACGAGGAATGTCACGGAAAGTGCCTCCAGGTATGAATGTTCTTATTCTTCTGTACGAAGTACATCACGGCTATTTCAATCACTTTCAGCACCAGTGGCAGCATACAACTCTTCTGGCTGCTGCTCCTTCAGCTTTTCTCAGAAGTCCTCGATTTTTAACTAGAAATAAACGGTGGTAAAACACAGAGGAACGGTACCCAAAGATCAAAGTGATCGAGTACTGCCTCGTACATAAATTCTGCGAGCCTTCTGCGAGTATCCGAAGGTATTCCTGCAGACCAGCTCCAACAGCGACAGGTATCCGGCGACCTTCTGGTAGCAGGTGGTCAGGTGGACGTTCCAGTTCATTTTACTATCGATTTTGAGTCTATGTATTCCGAAATTCTGATGATTTCGGTGTCCAACTCCACCATGGAGCCTGGAGGGAGGATGTATTTTCAAGACATGCTGCATCTCTATAACAAAAACAGACCAGTTGCAATTGTTTGGAGTTTGTATTGGTAGTCGGTACTAAGCCTATGATCCAAGATTAACCCATCAACCAAAAGTTTTGATCGTTTTTAATAAAGATTGTAAGCTTCTTGACTATGCGTCAGCATAACAAACCAGATCGAGTAATGTCTTCGTCACATACCTACATGAAGATCGCGATCTCTTTATTCAATTTCAACTGAAAAAGATCATTGATATAAATGAAAAAGAAAATAGATCCTAAAGTCTGCTCTATAGAACACCATAATTTGAAGCGTGGAGGTGAAGTAAGAATTTACCATTTTCCTCTCCTTTTCTAATTTCTATGTAATTAAACTGAAGCCATTCTTTCTGATCCTAATCCCATAGTTCCAGAATTTCCTAAGCATCAAGCGAAAGTCGACAATATTTTTCTTTTGTTTAATACTCGTGTCATTCAAGGAAATTTTTTTGAACACTAAAAATGTGACTTATTATTTGAAAAATTGTGTAGCAAATGTTTGCATATCTATATTTTTTCGAAGAAAAAAAAATGAAAATAAAAGTAGGTATTTGTGCAAATCCAATAAATTTTTCAAGTTGAATCCATTTATCAAACTTTTATAATTTGAAAAACAACCCTTTAAATTTGGCCATTGTCAGGTTTATGGCACCATCATAAGTTGCCACTTCGGCATCCTCAAAATAAGCTTCATGGCCTGTTTTGATGCTCAAGTTCTCATCCTTAACGATGCCTCCTTGATCGGCTTTGCCTCTCCTACTTTTATACATATGCTGATGACATCCAGGAATGTATTTTGCTCGTCCAATGTAATGTCCACAATGGCAAAAAGTTCTTTTTTGTTTCACTATCAACGGGCGATCAAGGCGAAATAAATGAATCATTTTCATTTATTTATTTATTTATTGAAGCAAACGATTTAAATTTATAGAAAAATTTGAGGAATTAAACTGCATTATTTTTACCTATCTTTGAAAAAAAACACACACTTTGAGACAAATTTATTTTCAATTTATAGAAAAAGTTGAAGGATATCCCTGGAGCTCGAGCTGTACGACTTATGCTCTACTAATAGTACACATGCTTTTGATCGGCTGTATTAAATTTTTCAATTTTTCTCACATTATTAAGAAACAAACTTTAGCAAAATAAACACTTAGTTTTGTTTTTAGAACACCGCGAGATGAGAATTGCGACAAGGACGCGAATTACGAGCCGTGCGTCGCAATGAAAATGATTAATATACAAATTTATCTGCGTAAACTATTACGCCATGTATTCAAAGCGTGTAATTACTTTCGGGTGAATTTTTTCGCCAAATAATTATTCAATGCTGCGAGCTCTGACTTATGTTCCAACATTACGTTTTCGGGGTACGTTGGCACCGCCATCGCGAGCGAGGCATAGGCGTTCGTTTGCAGTACAAAATATGTACATTTACTGACACGTAAATCATTTCCATAAAATATGAGACTTTTGTTTTCTTTCAGTTATCTCCATCTCACTCTTTACCATTTTACGGTTATTTTTAACTCTTCGAAGTATCCGTGATACGAAAATTTCTCTTCGTGAAAGGAAAATATTTTTGAGTAAGCTTACTTACGTGAGTTATCTCTTGTCGAATAGACTTCACTGAATTCGTTGGTAACAATTTTCATTATTTTTGAAAAAATTGAGATATCTTAAAAGAAGTAACATTTTTCGTTCTAAAAAATGTTGACAAAAAATCAATATTTGTGGCATTATTTTGGAAAAGGTCCCACTTTGACTTGTCGGCCCAAAATGAGTTAAGACCGGGTCTTTGTAGGGTAGAAAATTCTCTGTCCAATGAGATGTTTTCGAAGTCTTGTTTGATAATTTTTGAGCGTTTTACAGCGCTTCAAAGTTAAAAGTTCAGGAAATGAAAATTTTTGGGAAAAAGTTTTAAAATTTTGCCCCTAATTTTTCTTATTACTGTAGAATTGCCCCTGTTATAGCTAAAAATGGCATTGACCACTTATTTGAAAGGAAATTTTATGCTCTACAACATGGTGGTCTTGAAAGTTTTTCTTGAGTCAAAATTGGATCTGTGGTAATATGGATTTTGATGAATGGTCAACTTAAATGCCTTATTTAACCGACTTCTCGCGAGTTGCGCTGGTGAATTCTTAGTTCACATGAAATAATACACCTTCCACTTACTGAATCCATCAATAACTCAAAACGTCCCACTTTGAACATTTTTACCTAAGAATGTGATTTTCTCTAAACTATTAAAAAACCAAAGTGGGACCTTTTCCAAAATAATGCCACATTTTGTTTCCAAAACGCATACTCAAGTAAATGATTTCTTTAACAAAAAAAATTGAAAGTTTTTCTCCAGTTGGATGCATTGAAAGATTTTTTTTTATCCAAAAATTGAAAAAGAAATGTTAGCTCACCCTCCCTCACTAATCAAAAAAGAGGACATTTTTGTTGCAAAAAAAATTTTTAAATAATTTTTTTTTTATTCCAAAAAAATTGAAAGATTTTTTTTCCAAACCAAAAATTGAGATTTTCTTTAAATAAGTAGAAAGATTGTTTCTCTCTCAAAATTAGAGATTTCTTTACTTATGAAAAAAAAATTAGGAAAAAATACTACCTATAAGCTCTTTTCTTTTGAAAGATTTTTGTATACCTACATGTTTCTTTACTCAGAAAAAAATGAATTATTTTCTGTTGTAAAAAAATTTAGATTTTTTTTTTGTCTCAAAACATAATACAAGATTTTCTTGCTTCAAAAAAATAAGAAAAAAATTGACTCCAAAAAAAATAAAAAAATTACTTAGGTATCTATTCTAAAATAATTGAAAGATTTTCAATTTAAGAAAATGAAAATTTTTTTACGCTGACTTCATAAAAATTAAGATAGCCCAGGCAAAGCATTATTTTTGTATTTCAATGTAATTTAGAAATTTCCAAAAATTTGAGAAATATTTTTACTCTGAAAAAGTTGCAGAGATAATCAAAAAAAAAAAAAAAATAATAAGCAGAGTAAAATTAAAATTGTTTCTCGAATATTTTTTTCCATTGCGCTGTGTAATAATATAAGATTTTCTCCAAAAACATTTAAGAATTTTTCTCGAAAAAAATTTGAGATATGTTTTGTTAAGTATTCCTACAAAATTAGTTCTTTTTCTTTGAAAAAGTAATCGGGGTTTCCTCTAAAAAATTGAGGAATTTTTTATTGCAAAAAAATCGAAATTTTTTCTGGAAAAAGTAAAGTAAAAGTAAAAGCATTTATTTGTAATTCAAAGCATTTGCCTTATTTACATTGTCGCGTTTGAAAACAAAATAAATAAAAAATAAATAAATAAATAAGAGGTTAGGCCAAAGCAAACTCGACACAACTTGCAGTTACACCTATGATTTTAACTAAAGGTGCTTCATTTTCTAATAATAGGTATTGAAATTTTTATCTAAGGTATATCTCGCTCAAAGAAATTAAAAAAAAAAATAATTTTTAATTCCAATTTTTAAAGCTTTTTTAAAACAATATTCAAAAAAGATTTGTTTAGAATTAATTTTTTAAGAGTTACCTATTTAATTTAAAAAAATTCAGTGTCTAAAAATTGAAAAAAAATTCTTTAGAATTTTTTTTTCAAGAAATTGGTTTTAAAAAAATATTGAATAAAATTGATGCGATAAAATATTACTGAATTTTCTAGTTTTAAAATAATAAACTTACCTACTTACCAACTCACCCATAAATTTATCGATTTTCGGGTTCTCAATTTTTTTTTGATTATTCATCAATTCATCATAAACTATTCATCTTACGCTTACGTTCATTTCGGCGAAAAAACGATTCGAAACAGAACCGAAATTAAAAATTAAAAATATCGAATATGGATTTAACTCTCCTCTGAACTATTCGAAACATAGAAACAAAATTGAAATCTTTAAATCCCCACTCTACCCTGCTTGTCTCCTCTTACACCATAAAAAACGTATTTTTTTTCTTTTACCTGCTCGCGAATCTAAATATAAAATTTTTTTCATCGCTTTTTCGCCGAGCCAGCCAATCTTAGACATCAAAGGTGATTTGTTTATCGGGGGATTTTACACATTCCGGTACCATTACCCGCGTTATTAGGTTTCGCGAAAGGAAATTTTTCAAGTATATATACCTACACGTGTTTCGAGTATCTATAGGAACGTTCTTACGTATGTTTCAAACGTATACATCTCTACCGATAGTTATTTTTATCGTTCTCGATGCAAAAATGAAAGCAGAAAAAATTCGTCACGATAAATTTTCTAAACGTATTGAGAAAATTGATTCCAATTCCATCGTATGGAAATTTTATTCCTTTGGAAGGGCTCGCATCGTCGAAAATATTTTTGGTTTCGTTTCAAAAATATACCAGAGTAGGTACGTCTACGGCTCCGGTTATTACATATTGATTGTGCAGGGAAAGATCGAGCCCTTTTGGAAGTATCGCAGGTTGCTTGATTTTTATACATGGTGGTGCTTTTTTCAATGTCGTAAATTTTTTGCACCAATTTAATCTACGAGCTGGCTTTTTTTCATATAGGAAGCTATACGAGAAATAAAAATTGAAAAAAACGATGCAGTTTTGGGGCCCTTTAATAGTATAGTGTACTATAAGAAAAAATTATGAGTATAGAACGCATCGCGGGTTCATTATTGTTATTGTTGATATTATTCGGTCTCGGAGAAGACGAGGGAGATGCATGTATCGAAAAATAAATAGTTATAGGGTCGTAAAATATAATATAGTGGGCTATTATAGGTGATAAACAAGGCATGTAGTTTTAAAACAGGATGAAAACTTGAAGCATAAATTCTCGAATCTTGCGAAACATTTAAAAACGCCGAAATACGTAATCGAAGAGAGAGAGGAGGCGAAACAGCGAGAAAAAAATTTAATTTACAGTGAAGCTGTTCCATATATTAAATGATTTCGTGTCTCGGGTGGAGAAAAAATTTCATGCTTTTTGAAGACGAAAGAGGTCTCAGTATGGTAGCCCAATGTTATACGAAGCACACGAGCAGCGCAAACAATAAAAACTTTTTCCCTCTGCGAGTACTTACATCGGAGTCGCGTTACAGTCAAAAAACAAATGAAAAACTAAATAAACGAAAAATAAACGATATTCGTGTTTTTGAATTACGCGTCGAAAAATTTGCCAAAATAACTTTCCATCCACATGTTCATAAGTACACCTCCTCTCTTGCCCTCTCGTCGAGGTCGACTTTCGTCTTATACGAGTCGAGCTTTTTCCTCGTAATCGTAAAAATCTAAACATAAATCGCCTCCGCTTGATACCCTTTCTCGTCGATCTCCTTAATCGAATCAATAACTAAACGATTTGGGAGCGGATTAAATGTAGCTGGGAATACATCAAATATCTATTCGTCTCAGATGAGTATATCACTTTTGAGCGAGAGCAGTTCACAAAAGGGTATCGTGTTCGTTAAGTATATTTTTCATTGCTTATAAATGGACCAACTCGTTAAAAGTGTTTTTACGCGCTATAAAGTCGAAACGATTCGGTTCTATGATTTTATTTCAAAGATGGCTATGGTTGTAAGCTTTTTTAAGACGAATCTTTACAAAATTACAAATACCTTGGGTAACGAGTGATGGCTCGTGCGAGGGACTTTTTACAATGGAAATTGGATCACTGGATGATTTTCTTCAGTTAACGATTGTGGTCTTATTTCAAATTTCATTAATTGAAATCGGAATATTTATGAAAAAAAAATTATCTCTAGTGCGTGAAATTTAGAATTATTTACTTACATAATTTTCAGAATTAGGCCTATTGATTTAAATCTACATTTTGTTTCTTTGAATTTTGTGTTTTTAACAAAATTTGAAAATATTACCGGCTGAAAAATATACGAGGTAGTCCTCCCGTGAGAGAGAAGCGCACCAGACCTTACTTCAGAAAAAATTACCTCGTTGGAAAATTGAAAAAATAGTGGAAATTGAAAAAAATTTAAATTGAATTTAAAATGACGGAAAATCGCGAAAAATGTTGATTTAGGTAAAAAAAAAGAAAGATGAAAATAATTATACAAAAGTTAAGAAATAAATTCAGAAAATAATTAAAAATGGATAAAATAAACCGAACAAAATTTTAAAAAATTAAAGAAAAAAGGAGGAATTTATGAAAAATGAGAAACTGCCTAGGTGTCTACGTGAAAAATATGTTCGAAGGATTGTAATAAATCGCTCGCATCCCTCGCCCCATTATAACCTTAAAATACCAGCTTTGCGAGTTTTTTAAAATCGATTTTCACCAAACTTGGCATGCAGGTACAAGAACCCAAGGGCAATTTCGTAAAATTTTTTCAGATTTTTCTGACCCCTGAAATGACCTTGAAAATCACTGAAAATTTCAAATCGTCCAGGGAGTCATAGTTTGGGAGTTGGCCAGCTGGTAAAAATTTCCTTGTTTTCCAAACCACATAACTATTTTGCACTGTTTTGCACTAGGTACTTAGAATTTTTCAGATTTTTGTCCGAAGGGGCGGGGAGGGGTAGTTCATGCCTAAAAATCCAAGAAACGAATAATATCTGTCATTTTCGATAGTTTTAAGGAGGTAAAATAACAGATAGTATTGGTTTGTTGAATTTTTAGGTATGACTCCCTTCACCCTGGCAAAAATCTGAAAAAATTCTGAGTAGCGTAAAATAATTTAGAAAACGAAGAAGTTCTTTCCAACATAATTTTCAGCTCCCAAATTGTGCCTTTCAGAATGATTTGAAATTTTCAAAGTCATTTCCGTGTTGAAAAAAACTCGCGAAGCTGGCATTTTTAAGGTTAAAATTACGTATTTCGAGGCATCAGCCCGCAAGAGTGAGGTAAAGGATCGCCGATACGCTCTAAAATTATCTTTTACCACCGCAAATTGAAAATCAAAAAAATTAGAATTCGGCTTCGGGGCCAATTGGCCCCCCTTATCACGCCAGAGTCTTTTTTGGAAAATGGCAAATTAAAAAAATTCTCATGTTTCAACCGCCTTTTTTTCATTTCAGGCGATCAAACACATTTTTAAAAACCTCGAGAAGTTTTTACTTTTCAAAGATACGAATGTTTTTATTCGATAATAATTTTGTTGTTTAATCAATATTCATTTTTTTGAAAGTTTTGAATGATTATTTTTCAACTCTGAAAAATTTTCTTAGTTTGAATTTTTACTTAGTACTGGCACTGAAACTCGTAATAGCTTCTTATTTGCATTTTTTCCCAAATAGTTGGACTTGATCCAGTTTTTCGAAATCCCTGATCCCATTTTTGGGGTGTTTTTGACTCTTGATAAAAAATATGATTCGCGAGATGGGGGATCTCAGAATAAAATTTTTCGACGTTTTTAAGGAGGTATAAAAATGTATGTTTTTTGCCCTCCGGAGGAGTTTATTTCTGGAGTTGATTTGACTCTTGGCCAAAAATATGATCCATTGTGGGGGGGGGGGGCACAAATTGAAAATTTTTCAACGTTATCGAGTGAGGTTTCAAAATGCATGTTTTTTGACCTCTCAAGTCTATTGTGGGATTGTTTTGACTCTTGGGCGTAAAAAATATGATGGGGGAGAGGGTGGAACTGTGTATCTCAATTTATAAATTTTTCAACTTTATCAAGTGAGGTATTAGTTGGTGAGTATGTTTTTCATCTCTCAAATCGGTCCTCCGTGTTGTTTCACTATAGAATCCATTTAAAGGAAAATTGAGCTTCACCCAAAATTTTTGAAAATTTTCAATTCAAACTCGGAAAATCAATAAAAAATTTAGTCATTTTAAAAAAATTTAGTCATTTTAAAAAAATTTTAAAATTAAAAAATTTAAATATTAGGTATAGGTAAGTACCTAACATCTACTAAAAAAAACAACGAAAAAAACGTCGTTACCGACTTTGACATTTTGCCGCTCAAAATGAAGTTTCCGTTTTAATTCAACGAATTCTATCACAGATTGACCTACGCGTATAAACAGATAGCTAAACCCATATAAAAAAAGTCTCGCTTATTTTGTTAAAAAGGAGCCTGATTTTCATCTAATTATGGAGCTCTTTCAGAGATGGCAGTTACGTAGCAGTATTTTTAGGATGGAAAGGGGAAGGGGGCAGACATATCACACACTCGCGCATGTTCACTTTAAGACGCCCTCTTTCACAAAACTGTGGAACTTGATTTTTTTTAAAGGTTGACTAAAAGCAGGGTGAGACTTTTCTTACATAAGGGCTGGAGCTCTATTTCCACACTACGCTACGTTTGAAAGTAATGAAACATACGTGACAAAATATTCAAAAGTCATGAAAAATAATTTCAATAAAAATATAAAAATGAATACGTCTAATAAAATACCTACTGAAAAGTTGTAATAAAAAAGTAATAACTTTCATGGAAATATGAAAATTAAAAAAGTTCAACTATAATACATATATTGAAAAGTTTAAATGAAAAATAAATTCCATAGAAATATGAAAATTAACAAAATATTGAACGGTTAACCCTTAAACCCCCAAGAAGATTCAGATGAGATACCGCAATTTTTTTCATATATCTGAATGTAGGCAAGTATGAATATCACAATGATCCATTGATTGCCTACCTGCCCCTTAAAACCTTTTTGGAAACAACAGAAACCTGTTTTCCGTTTTCACGGAAATCCAAAAGGAAAAAAGATTCAACTTCGTTCAATTTTACATAAGATGACATAAGGCCATTAGATATACACTACAATCCGAAAAAAAAATTTCTATTGCCATTCTTCTGTATTGAAGGAGACAAAAAGGGAGAAATGTGTGAAAAAGCGGGCGCCCAAATGACCCTATTTGTCTATGAGAAATAAAATACATTCTTTCCATAAAATACCTTGGGAAAGTATACAGCCAGAACAGTACGACGTCATATTCCCCATTTTTGGAAAATTCATTTTGGAAAATGGGAAAGACAAATGAAATTTTAGCAAACAATTTTTATATCATCATTCCAAAAGTAAAATTTAATGAGCTTTTGAACTTTTCATATAAGTGAAAAGTTGAACTTTGGATTTGATAGACTGGTGGAAAACTATTCAAAAATCGCCATTTTTCTTTTTTGAAAAAAATTCCAATTGCTCGAAATTTTTGATGATATTCCAAAAGGAAAATTTAATGAGCTTTGGAACTTTTCATATGAATGAAAAGTTGAACTTTGGGCTTGATAGACTGTTGGAAAATTTTTCAAAAATCGCCATTTTTCAGATTGAAAAAATTCCAATTACCTTTGTTTGGAATTTTTTCAATCTGAAAAATGGCGATTTTTGAAAAATTTTCCAACAGTCTATCAAGCCCAAAGTTCAACTTTTCATTCATATGAAAAGTTCCAAAGCTCATTAAATTTTCCTTTTGGAATATCATCAAAAATTTCGAGCAATTGGAATTTTTTTCAAAAAAGAAAAATGGCGATTTTTGAATAGTTTTCCACCAGTCTATCAAATCCAAAGTTCAACTTTTCACTTATATGAAAAGTTCAAAAGCTCATTAAATTTTACTTTTGGAATGATGATATAAAAATTGTTTGCTAAAATTTCATTTGTCTTTCCCATTTTCCAAAATGAATTTTCCAAAAATGGGGAATATGACGTCGTACTGTTCTGGCTGTATACTTTCCCAAGGTATTTTATGGAAAGAATGTATTTTATTTCTCATAGACAAATAGGGTCATTTGGGCGCCCGCTTTTTCACACATTTCTCCCTTTTTGTCTCCTTCAATACAGAAGAATGGCAATAGAAATTTTTTTTTCGGATTGTAGTGTATATCTAATGGCCTTATGTCATCTTATGTAAAATTGAACGAAGTTGAATCTTTTTTCCTTTTGGATTTCCGTGAAAACGGAAAACAGGTTTCTGTTGTTTCCAAAAAGGTTTTAAGGGGCAGGTAGGCAATCAATGGATCATTGTGATATTCATACTTGCCTACATTCAGATATATGAAAAAAATTGCGGTATCTCATCTGAATCTTCTTGGGGGTTTAAGGGTTAAAATAATAATAAATAAAATTGTCTATTAAGTGATATACTGATATACCGTAACATGGGGTTACTTTGGGCTTAAGGGGTAATTTTGGCCCACTTTTGAAAAAAAGATATTTGCCTGTCCAGTCACAACTGTATGAAGTGGAGGGAGTTTGTATTGAGTGTCAACGAAAGAGAGGCCTTCATACTTCACTTCTATGCGATTGTCAAAATTTTTGTGTCGCAAGTTTGGTAAACCTGATTTTTTGTTAAATAGTACGTTGTTTATGTTGTTTTTTTACCTCCAAAACTTTTGTTTTGACGAAGTATAAGGAATGGTCCAAAACACTTTTTTCTTATGGAAACAGATCGAATATTTTATGTAGATTCAGAATCTCGTACTATAGAAAAATCGATTTTGTGAAGCGTTTGTGAGATAAATTGAAATTACTGGTCAGTGGACGGTTTTCGTCGTTTTTGGGGTTACTTTGGCCCACGCATAAATATTATCAAAAAGCGAGAAAAAATTTTTTTCCTATGAAAATCAATCAAAAATTTAAAGTAGAGTCAGAATCTATCATGAAAATACCGGTTTGGTGAAAGGTTTGTAAGATTAATTGAAGTTACCTGTCAGAGGACCGTTTTTCGTCGTTTGTGGAGTTATTTTGGCCCAAGCATAAACATCATCAGGAAATCTCTAAAATACCGATGTTTGATCATATTATTGGAAGAAAAAAAAAGTGGGCCAAAGTAACCCCAGAGCCGGGTAACTTTGGCCCATGACTTTGACTAACCACGGAAGAGGGAGGGGTTTGACGAAAAATTTGAAAAAATTTACAGAACTTCCCACAAGTGTCCGACACTATTTATAGTGAAAATCGAGCCTCTTACTTCGATTTTGAAAGAAGCAGGATGAATTTTCAAAAAAAAGTCTCAAAAAGTGGGCCAAAGTAACCCCATGTTACGGTACATAAGAAGCAGAAAGTAGTTTTTCGGATTTCGGATTATTTTAGATTTTTTTTTTACAAGAAGATATCAAAAACATCTAAAATGTGAAAAAATGTGAAAAATAGTTTTTAGTACCTAACTAACTTATCTTACCAAAGCACCTATATAATTAAAGAGTGAAAAGTGAAGAAGCAAAATATGAATCCCAATAAAATGAAAAAAAAAAAAAAAAAAAAAAAAAAAACAGAATTAAAAATGGAAGAAAGTTAAATTTGAATTTAAAATAACAGAAAACTTCGGGAAAAGGAAATTGATAAAAATTGAAAATCAATACCTAAAAATGAAATATTGGCAAAAAAATTGAAAAAAATTTGAATAATTTGAAAATTTTCAAAAAATTTCAGCCGAACAAAATTGAAGTTGAATCAAAAATTAGTTGAATGAAAAAAAAATAGACGAATTTGAACAAAACGCTTTTTAAAGAAAAACAAAAAGCAGAAATTCGGAGTTGATAGTGGAACTTTGGAATAATTATCAGGACTGTTGAACAACCTTCTCATTGTAAAGTGGACAATATTCAAGGTTGGTGACTTTTTGATGATTCCTACGAAACTAGCAATTTTAATATTTTGATCATTGCAAAACAATGAACAACTTTGAAAAGTTCATTATTTTTGAGTATTTCTGATTTGTTCTTCATAGGTATATTAGCAGTTTATTCTTTTCTTATTCGGTTATCGTAAATTCCTCGTCGAAAACAAGGAAGAACTCAAATTTTACTATATCACTTGACAAACGAGAAAAATATGGTGTCTTACTCTCTACCATTAAGTATGCTAAATTATAAGTTGTGCCTTCCATGCATTTAGTTTGGTTGCTTGCAACCTTTGTATTGTCTGGCAAGAATAGCTTTGTCTTTTTTTGCAGCGCAATGATAGGCAATAAGTCAAACAAATCAATGGTTCCAAAATTGAAAATTGAATTGGATGATATGGAAAATGATACCATAAGGTGTGTGATTTTTGAGATACGCTAAGGCGTGTTTTTTGTAGATCATGATGATACCTGAATTTCATTGATAAGAAAAGTTTGAGTAACCGGCGTGTGTTTGTTGCCTATCTTTGCGCTGCAAAAAAAGACAAAGCTATTCTTGCCAGACAATATAGCAACTTTCTAGTCGAAAGCTGATCACGAAATAGTTGTTGGCATTCGGACAAAAACCCCAATGGCGAGTGAACTATGCAACTTTCATACATTCGCATCCCTCTTATTCTGGCCCAGACGCTGGCCGCTTCGGTGTAGATTATTTATCGTTAAATAAATCGTTTTGCATAATGAAGAATAAAACGATAAGAAAAGATATTCGCGTTCACGAAGAAGAAATATTTACTATGATTTTTTTTACTTTCGCGGATGACGTGCGGTTTTACAGCGGACCTGGAATACCCTTCTACCGGATCCACTCTGCGTGCTATTAATTTGCCGGCGCGAATATTTTAGCGAATTTACATAAATTTTCGCTCCGGTATACGGCAAGGTAACTGGTATTGTGCGTGTATAATGTATAGGCTGCGGAGAGCTCGGGCGAAAATTTACAAGAGTGCATGAAAATTGAGTAAGCTTTGGAGATTTAGGCACGTCGGGGTGATTTGTGGTGAATAAATTGCGATTGGTGATTTTTGGGGATCAATTTCCAAATGGAGAGATGTGGTTGCGTTTAATTTAGGTATAGTTTTCTGTTTTATGAAGTGTCGTGTTATTTTCATTATTTGGTCACTAATGGAAGGAATGACATGACGAATAGAGGTGATATTTTATAGTCACACCTTGTGATGTGCTTTGATTGTGGTTTTTATGGTAGTAGAGGTTGTGGTTAAATTTTTTTCCTCTTTCGTGGAAAGCCTTTGAATTAAAATGGAGAAAAAAGGTCTGATGATGACTGAACTTGATCAGTTTTCAAAAGAAATGCATATACATATTCTTTTAAATAAAACTTACTACGTGAAAAGAGGTTTTTTTTCGACAAGCACAACTCCATTATTGACAGGTTGGCTCGAAATGCTTTGAATCGTTTTTCAATTATTTTTAACTGCGATTGGTTTTTTTTATATTTGATATTTTTTTACCTATTAAATTGATTAGGTATTACTTACAGTTCTATATCGATACAAAATAAAAAAGGAATCTCATCCAAGGCTTTTGAAAACCGAGTACTCGTCAAGTCGTCAATATAAAAACCGCTCTCGTCGTATGTACGAAGATTATAATCGAAAACGAGGGGACAAGGGATCACAAAATAATTACCAAATATAAGGTAATGGATGACGCAAAGGTGGGAGAAATTGAAAAAAAAAACATGGTCATACGAAGAGATAAAACAAGGTGTCTAACGGTCATGAAAATCATGAAAAGCCATGAAAAGTCATGAAATTTGAAAATGGGTCATGGAAAAGTCATGAATTTTTCAAAAAAATTACTAGGTCATGAAAAGTCATGAATTTTGCTGCTGGAAGTCATGAATTTTTTATTTATTAGGCAAAATTTGCCCTTTTTTTCTTTTATAATTGAATATTTCTTTTAAAAAATTTGGCTCTCGCTACGCTCGAGCAATATTTTGCTTTCTATTTGATAACAGAGTTGGAAACTTTCAGCAATTCAAATTTACATTTTCAGTGATTTTTACACTCCCAAAACCACCTAGACACTACAAGCCATGAAGTTAAATTTGGCAACCTTGCCGAAGACGGCCGACTTGAGCAATTGAAAATACGTTTTCTGGGCAAACGAAGTGTTTTTCGAAAAAATTGATGGGAACCAAAATTGTGGAGGGAAAAATTAACTTTCGTTTAGTGTATTCGGAATTTTGATTCGACTAATATTTCTCGAGTTACGGTCAAAAAACTGATTTGAAGATGGGCCGTCTACCAGATTTTCCCTATTTTTCCGGTCAAAGAAGCGATTTTCGTAAAAATTGATAAGAACAAAAATTGTAGACCAACAAATATCCTTAGCATCCTAAAATCATTGAAGTTTTGATTCGACGAAAATACCTCGATTTCTCAGCGTAAAATGTTTTCTTGGATATGCAAATTTTCACATATTCTCATTTTCAGAGCGAACGAAGCATTTTTCGTGAAAATTAATCTGAACCAAAATTGTAGAGCAGAAAATTTCCTTTCGTTAGTGTGTTGTCAGAATTTCGATTCGATGAATATTCCCGAGTTATCGTCAAAAAACGGATTGGAAAGTCGGCCGTCTACTACTCGAAAATGCGACGTTGCCTTTCTACGTTCATGGCTTGTATCTCTAGGTGGTTTTGACACTCCCCTTTCCCGAAAAGCATCGCTTCTCTTTATTTTTATATTTTGTACCAAATACTTTCGAACATTTTGTTCGTATCATTTTTTTCTTTGAATAGCAGAAGTATTTATGCATTCGTTAAAGTTTTTTTTTAATTGTAGATTTTTTTGATTACAAAGAAAGTGGTCTCGGAGGGCATAGACATAACTTAGGGGTCCCAGGGGCATTCGACCCCTCCTTCAATATTTAAAAAAATAACTATTCATCACAAAATATAGGAAAAACAGAGGCGTATTTAAGGGGGTTCCGGGTCAGAACCCCCTATGGGCAAAGTAAATTGATTATTTTTGTAAATATCTGCAAAAATCCAACCTTTCATAATTCAAATTTATGCAGAAACGCGTTTTTTCTTACTCAAAATTGATTTTTTTTTTCAAAAATTTTTGCCCTCGCTTCGCTCGGGCAATAATTATTTTTTTTATCTCATTTGGTAAAGTTTCAAATTTTCAGTACGTGATTTGGTATTTTCAGTAATTCTGCCCTTTTCCCCTGAAATATTCTTTCAGTTCGTCACTGTTTGGGGGTGCAATCTTTTCTCTGCTTAAGGGCGCCAAAATACCAAAATACAGCTCTCTTTGTTTTCGAAAAAAAAATGAAAATTTTTATTTCGAAATGACCACCCCGGAAAGTTGAACCCCCTCAATGATTTCATCTCAGCTACACCACTGGGGAAAAATAAGGATTTTTTGCCCCCCCCCAAATATTCATTCCAAGTTCCACTCATGCTGGAAGGGGGCCCCTGAAAATGTTGAAATATTGTTCATGAAAAAGCTCATGAAAAAGTAATGAAAAAGTCATGAATTTTCAAAAAAAAATAAAGTTAGACACCATGTAAAAGACTGCAGAAAAATCGGAGGTAACAGTTGGAATGTAAGGATTAAGAAATGTATAAAGAGGCAAAAGAACAAAAGCAAATTATCAAATTTACACGGGAACCAAAACAAGAACTTCGTACAAAAAATGAACTGAAATAATTAGAGAAACTTCTGATGCATTTCTTTTCAATTTTTAATTAACCATTTTTGGTTTTGGAAGTGTCTGGTTCATGAAAAAATACCTACATCAGGAGCTGGTAAAGGGTTATTGAGAGTGTCTCACTCAGTTTGAACATTAGGTTCTTGGTATTGGCAGGAGCATAAATTCCTGAAGAAAGAAAAAAAAAAGGCTAAGAAAAATACCCTGACCAACCTGCCTGTAGAATTCCGTTCCCAAAAAAGGAAAACGATAATTAGCTATCTTCTCCAAATGCAGATTGCATAAAAAAATAATATGAAATCGGAAATCGAGATTCATCTTGATAACTTACTGTCTTGTTGAGTAGTCCTTGTGTATTATATTGGCCTGCATTTCTTCGAAACAATTAGACTCATTTTGTATGTATTTGTATTATACTGGAGGTAAAATATTGGTGGGTGAACGGTGATGACCTCCTTGCCCCTAATTTATTCCTCTCATTATTTGAGCATTTGGCTCAAAGCACTTGTATGACTTCCCATTTTGTAAAATTAAAAAAAAAAAAGAACTGAATTTTAAATTATTAAGTACTTAGCAAGTCGTGAATTCTCGAATGTTGAGAACTTTGCAAGCCAGGCGTTGATTTAAGTCCGAAAACTCTTTTGGGTTGGTTAGGTTATGGTTGCAGTTTTTTTTAGGTTGGTTATCGGTTTCGGTTACATCAAAATTCCAAACGGTTGGTTATGATAACCGGTTATAAACGTTTTCACTTATTCCGGTTAACCGGTTATTTTGAAAATTTTGCAAATTGGATTTCAAAATGTCCAATAATAGATCAGTGAAACATTTTTCAGTCGCGAGTCTGAATTTTATTGATTTCATTACGATTATGATTATCCTATACCTTGAAAACATTTCTTTCCTAATTTTAATTTCAATATGATTTTATATATTTCTGTGAAGAAATCAACATACTTGAAAATTTATTCAATTCCTAAAATTAACAAATTTTTAACCTATTCCAAATTTTGAGTTTTTACTTTCTTCTGATTTGTGCGAAGCTTTGAAAATTGATCCAATTTCGAAAAATTGTTGAAATTTAAAAATCACTTAGATACCACTTTTTATCAATTCAAAAATAAATAGCTAATATAAGTATTCCAAATTTTGAATTTTTTTCTAAATTTTAGAGATTTATCAAATTTTAAAAATTAGAAAAATTAATCAAACTAAAATACGATCCGATTTGAAAAATGTATAAAAATTTGAAAAGTTCCAATTTTCAACAAAATTCTTATACTTATTTCTAATTTTAAATGTTTTTTCAAATTTTAGAGGGTTATTACATTTTAATAATTTGTTGAAATTCAAAAGTGACAAAAGTGCCTATTTTTATTAAATGTTTTCAAATTTTTATAATTACTTATCTATCTTAAATTTTTTCTAGATTTAGGAAATTTACTCAGTTTTAAGATGATTTTTAAATCAATTCAACATCAAAAATTTATTGAAATTTAAAAATAATTCAATTTTCAAGATCTGCTACATTTTAAAAAGTTATCAAACGTTATCGCTGTTAACCCTTTAATCAGGAACTTCGCTTCTTTGTCTTTTGAGTACTGAATAGGTCATTCAGTTAGAGTAGAAGTTGTCTTCTTATTCGAAATTTTGAAGGAAAAAATTTAATAATTTGTTCGATTTGTTTTGAATTATTTGAAAAGGATTTTTAATAATCATTATGATTTAGTAAAAGACAATAGACACTTACCACCAGAACTTGAATACGTCTCTTTATGGAGGTTCAATGCGTTATCGATGAGCGACTCAAGGCTTTGATCAAAATCATGGAATATATGAAAGTAACATCCCTGTATTTTATTTTTTTCGAAAATGCCATTTCTACATCGATTAACGATTATAATACGCATACAATTATATTTTTCTTTTCATTTACTTTATTTTTTTTTTGTTGGTACATTGCATGAGTTGAATTTAGGGTGGGCCGAAAATCAAAAATTTTCGATTTCTAAAAATGTAGTACTGCGGAAAAGTTGCGTCTTGGGGATACATGAAAAATAAAAAATAAATTAAGCAAATCGAATGATATCTTCCGTTCGCGCAGGAGGCCTCAAATTTTTAAAAATTTGCAAAAATCAAAATTTGAAAAAAAATTGAAAATTTTACAGAATGCGGTTTATGCCTTTGTTTGGCAAGTATTATCATCTTTATTAATATTTTTTGAAAAAAAATCAAGAATTCATCAGATTATCGCATTATTTATGAGACATTAAAAAAATGTAATTTTTTTACGTTTTTTCAAAAAAAATTTTAAAAAATAGATTAAAAATTGGAAAAAAAATTGTAATTAAAATGAGTTCAAGATACACAGTTTTGCCCAAAAAGACAATTTACAGCGATTTTTCATATTTTTCGTACCCTTGAGCATTTATCAAAAACTACGAAAAATTGAAGAAAATTAGGAAAATGGTGGTTCCTGAAAATGAGGTTAAGATGGAAAATCGTCGTAAATAGTCTTTTTGGACGGAACTGTGCATCTTGAACCCATTTTATAATTACAAATTTTTTTTTCCAATTTTTAATCTATTATTTATTTTATTTTTTTTGAAAAAACGTAAAAAATGAAATTTTTTTTATAAACAATATTAATATAGATGATAATACTTGCCAACTAAAGACATAAAACCTATTCTGTAAAGTTTTGGAATTTTTTTCAAATTTTGATTTTTTGCAAATTTTCAAAAATTTGAGGCCTCTTGCGCGATCGGAAGATATTACTCGATTTGCTTAATTTTATTTTTATTTTTTATGTCTCACCAAGATACAACTTTTCCGCGGTATTACATTTCGAAATTCGAAATTTTTTGATTTTTGTCCCACCCGGCCTGTTGAGTATGTTTGATGAACTGATATTTTTAGGATAGAGTGGGGGGGGAAGTAAAGTGACGAAACTTAGTTAAAAAAGAAAATATCATTATTTTACACATTTTTGCTCGCGTTGCTCTCGATTTTTGTACATGAAACGTTAGGTTAGGTTAGGTTGGGTTGATTGGATGATTCGTATGATTGTATCTACTTGTATATAATACTCGTACTTAGGTTTTTCGAAGTGTCTCGTTTCTTTAAAGTTTTTGCGCGAGTAAAACAGATACTAAATATATTTGACAGCTAAAAACGCCTTCTTAAACCTTTTAAATTGACAAACGAACAAATAAATTTTACAACCGTCTTACTGTCACATTAACCAAACACGCGGTAACGTAACGCGATTTTGAATAAACTCTTCTCCGCGACTCCTTTCATTCTTCCGAAAATTTTCTTTCTACCGTTCTGCTGTAGTTGTATGGTGTACGTCTTTCTTATACTAAATACTTATAGAATACACACTGTGCTATAAAGCTGTCAAACGAAACGTCAATATTGTATGTATAATTAAGAAAGTAAAAGCTGTTTACATGTCTAAGTGCCAATTTAACCAGGATGTCGGGTAGTATACCTATTACTAAAGTAGGCGTAGATATGTCATTTTGTGTCATTCTGAAGATTGTTTCTTGTTTGGCAAGTTGTACTTGTGTATAGTATCAGGGTTCAGACTGAGCGATGATTTCGGGTTGAAATTTTTTTAAAAAGATTTTGTCAAGTTTTATGTTGGGAAATTTCACTCGATGGGAGTTGTTCTCAATGGGTGAATGGGTTACAGTGGATGGGTGCTTTTATTTTTAGCGCGTGTGCCGATTGAATGGGTAATTCATTGGTGTTTTTTAATTTGTTCAATTATTGCCACAAGATGAGTAAATATTATCTCTTGAGAAAAAGTTTTCGTTGGGCTGTTTACAATTTTTTCCTATCGAGTTATTCTTGAAGGATTTCATTCCAAAATTTTTTCAAGGGGCAACTTTTTGGGAAATGTTTATCAACTTTTCAAAAATGTAGACTTGGAAAAAAAAGAAAACATCGAATGAAAAAAAAAAAAAAAAAAAAATGGAACACAATTTGCAAAGAAGAGATACTTAGGTTTCTACCTCTTTGTTACAAAATTTAGTAAAATTAGAGTCAAATTCTGAATTTCTTATACGAGAATTCTAAAAAAAAAAATAATAAAAAAAAAATAATAATAAGAGCAAATACCTAATGAAATATTTTTTGGAAATTTTTTAAAGATGATTTTAAAAACTTCTTTCAAAAAATAAGTACATATAGGATTTGGAATTTTTGGATGTATTTTAGGGAATATGAAAGCCCCCTGGCTCCCCTCCCCTATGAGGTTGGAGGCTAAAAAATGTTTTTGGGTTGAATATATAGTCAAAATCTGAAATACTTTTTTTTTCACTTCACCCTAATGTATAATACCTAATTGCTTACTAACGTGAGTAAGTATAATTATTTTTCTCAGTGCACTTGATGCTACTCGTAGTTGATGCTTGTCAAATATTTTCAAAATGTTCTTGGTAAGCGTAAAATTCAAAAATTATACCTACGTCTTACCTCTTACATATCTAAAAAATTTTAAAAAGTTTTCTACAAAATTATTTCGATAAGAAAATCACAAAAATACAATTCAAAAATTTTGTCAATTTTTTTTTTCTTTTTTTTTTTGAGAAAAAAATGAAATACTTAACTAAGTATTTTTCAAAAACTGAAAAGTTGAAGTTTCTTGGCGCAAATAGAAATAAAAAAAAATCGCTAAAATGAAATATTTTTAAAATTTTGTGAGGTACCGAAAATTTATAATTTCAATACTCATCATGAAATACTCAAACTCGAAAAGTTACCAACTTACAGTTCTATCTTGGGGGAAAAAATCAAAAAAAAAATTTTTAAAAGTAATATTTTGCATCAAAAATTTATCAAAGAAATTTGCTAAAAAATGTACCTACTTATAGTTTTGAAATTCTCGTAAACTAATTTTACAAGATGAAAAAAAAATTGAGAAAAATTCAAATTTTTTTTTTTAAAGTTCAAAGAGTAGGTACAATTTTTAACAGAAAAAAATCTCATTGAAGTGGAACTTGCAAAAAGAAAGTATTTATGTACTTACTAAAAATTTTCACTACAAAAATTCAAAAATTCTATCCCAAAATTAATGAAAATATTTTTTTAAAAGTTTCTTTGCCAAAAATTCAAATTCTCAATACTTTTCAATTATCATGAAATATGTACTCATAAATTTATTAACTTACAGTTCCCTCTTTTTTGAAAAAAAATATCAAAAAATATTTAAAAAATTAATATTTTTGCATCATATCTTGGGAAAAAATTTGCTATAAGAAATATTTTTAAAATTCTCGTAAAACTAATTTTAAAAGTTTGTAAAATAATTGAAATTTTTCTCGTGCATATTTTCTAAAAATAATGTCTAAAAAGTACAATAATTTCCAACCCAAATAAAAAATCTCTTTTAAGTGGAATTTGCAAAAAGAAAGTATTTAAAAATTTACATGACAAAAATTCAAAAATCCAAAGTATCCCAAAATTTGAAAAATAAAATTTACAAAATTCTCTCATGAAAAATTTAGGAGAAAAATGCAAAAAAATTTCAAGAAACGTTTGAAATGTAAATTTTTTTAGCATTGGTATAACGTAGTATGGAAAGTTATAACGTATAAAATTTCGTTAACGAATTGTTATGAATTACTAACGTCACAAGAATTTTTTGTCACAGAAAATTCTTTTGATTAAGAATTTGCAAAGAGGAAATCATTTCAACATTTTTGTGAATTAAAATTCAGAATAAAATTTCATCTAAGTATTTTTTAAATGAAAAATTTGAAAATTTGTTCAGAATTTTTTCAAGTATTGCTTTTGGTCTAAAAACATGTCTTAGAAATAAATTTGCAAAAACTTGATTTTTATACAATTCCTAATGTTTTTTTTTTCAAAGTGTTGTTTCTTAGAAAAGAATTGAAAAAAGTTATTATTTTTCAGTAAGTACCTACAGAAACTATTTTTTTTTGTAGGAGAAGAAATTAAAAAATGTTTAAAAATGTTCGAGTACTTACTTTTTTCAATCAAGGGTTTCCCTAAATTATTAACGTGTGCATCTTTTATTGTTGTACATGAATATGTATAATTGCTCATTCTTACGAAACAGATTTGATTAATAGTACTGGTAAGTATGCATTCGTCATCTTGAAATAATGGAATTTGAAGTGAAATGCAATTTCAAAAGTTAACTTTTATGCAATACATAGGTGTGACCCAAAGAACTTGAAATTTGGAAAACTCTTTCTTTAGTAGGTATTGAAAAAAAATTCTTTGTAAATAAAATTTCACATTTTTAAACTGCCACGATGCAATAGAATATTTACCTGTTACACTGAAATACGAGTAGATGCTGTTACAAAACAGACAGATTACTTACTTACTAAACAGATTTTATATTTCGTATAGTGGACCTAAGTTCGTCGTCAGGTGGAACGGAATTAGATTTTTGGTGAGATTTACGTAATAAAATTTTAGTATTTTTTCGTTAATCTCCTTCACTCAACCCCTAAAAATAATCTTCTTCGTGTTTCCTCCTCGCAAAATATCGCCCCCTCCTCATCGATACAAAACTCCTTACACCAGCCGCCGTTCGCAAATTCGTACCGAATAAATCACACGTAAAAAGGTCTCATTTATACAATTCGCAGGTAAGGGAGAGACCTGTTCGCAATTGTATTCGGCGAATAATACTCCATTTATACAGCCTCAGCATTCTTTTCAAGGCATCAACAAGGATGTGGCAATCAGTAGCACGATAAGTTGTACTCATTGTGGCAATGGCGGTGGCCAAAAAACACCACACAAAACGAGATCTATCTGGCTAATTAATCAAACCGCCGACGAAATTCATTTCACAAGCAAGCCACTTGAAATGTTGGTTATACCGAGGGATAAAAAGGTTAATTTTTTGCAGCTTTGTTTTTTTTTTTTTTTTTTTTTTTTTTTTTTTTTTGTAAATGGGAGAAAAAAGGGAAACTGCAGAACAAAGGAACCAGATTACAGGTACCTCTTTTATTCGAGCACGAATACAAACAGTAGTGTAGTGAAATCAGCGACGAATAAAGGCTGACGTTTGTGTAAATTAATGTAACACACCATATCAAAAGTCTCTCCAGCCTACGCATTAGTCTGAGCCTAATTAAAAGTTGATGACATTCAACGTCGTCTTAGTATGGTTTGAGATGGCGTTCGAGTACGTTGCTTGCGTTGTTTTGATGTTCTAGACACGTCATCCTCATCATATACCTCTTATTCTTATGTTGTGTGGGTTCTCTCTCTCTTGAGGCGGTGGCTGATATGAGTAATTTAACGTTAACTATAGAACGCTCTGGCTTTCTTCGTTATGTATTTCTGCGCCAGTGAAACCCTTTTCGTGATTGTAAACTTTTCACCTGTGCGGTATTTTTGGAGATTTGGAGGAAGGGGATGATACGAGGTACCAGACAAATCGATAAATGGGCTTTAATAAAGCTAATAATAAAGATTAGTTAATTGGGTATACGAAAAGTTGATAACAGCAGCCATTTTTGTCGTTTTATTCTTCTGGGGCGAATCGTTCAAAAAAGGGTTTACCATCAACATGCAGGCTACGTTGCCAAAACTAAACCAGGCTACAGAGGTAAATCGAGATATTTATACCCGATAACGTAGGCTCTGCCTTAGATTCGGGGATTATTATTGCCACCGGTGGGGAATTTACGACAGCACGGTGTCAAGTGGTGGAGATAATCTTTCACGATATTACGCGATCGTTTGTTAACCTTTCGGCTGAATTTTCGATTACCTCTGTGGTCGTTAATTTGAGCTGAGTGCACGGTGTTACAGAGCTGTTGGCCTGTCATTTCTACTATCAAAAGCACAGACAGATCTATGTCGTTAAAAAAATCTTTATACAGGGTGTACCGAGTGAGAGTAAATCCTTCCAAGCAGTGACTATGCAACTTATGATGAGTCTATGTAAGTGTGTTTGCCTAATTTCTGGATTGCAGTGGCTGAGTTATGCTAGTCGAACCTTTTTTTCTTTTTACTTTTTGGCAGAGTGTTTAAAAGTCTGAAAAATCCTAATTAATTTTTTTTCAATTTATTAGGTATAATATAGGTATTCTTAAATAATTTTTTCATAATTGTTTTTCTAAAAAAAATAACTGCTCTAACTTTTGATACATTAAAAAAAATTATTTGAGAGAAATAATTTTGAAAAATTTTAATTACGATTTTTTTCTGACTTTTTCAACAAATTATTCGCTCATAACTTTTGATTGGAGTACGATAGAGGGGTCGGGGTTGCACCCTAGAAAAGGGCAGCCTTTTTTCAGTCAGAAAAGTTAATAATAACAGCTGGGTTAAAGGACAACCAGGGTACCTACAGGTCATTAAAATCATGAAAAAGTCACGAAATTTTAAAATGGGTCATAAAAGTCATGAAAAAGTCATGAATTTATCAAAAAAATTACTAGGCCATGAAAAGTCATGAATTTTACTCTTCGGAGTCATGAATTTTTGATAATATTACCTGGTCAAAATTAAAAATTTGTTTAAAAGTGAAATTTTTTCAAACTGTTGCATCTTCTCAAAAAAAAAAAAAAAGTTGTGATTTTTCTACAGACGAAAATTATATTTCCTTGAAGAATTTTTTTTCGAGGGGACGGAAATCTCTATTCTTTGGAGAAAATCCCTATTTCTGACAATGAAAAAAAGACTTTTGTGGAATGAAAAAAAAATGAATTTTTTGGTACAAACAATTTAAAAAACTGTTCTGGAATGAAAAACATTTTCACGCCACTAGCCTTAGGTAGTTGCTGTATAAGGCGTTAAAAAAATTCTCAATTTTATTGAAGTAAAAATATATTCAAATTTTCACGAAAAAATTCTCATTATTTTAAAGAAATCAAAAATCTGAATTTTATAGTTTGAATTGTTTTGAAGTAAAAATATTTTTCAAACTCTAGAGTATAAAATCTCAATTTTTTGATTTTTTTTTTTCAATTTTCTAAAAAATAAAATATTTTTATTTTTTGGGAGGAACACCTCTGTTTTTTGGAGAAAAATTCTCATTTTTTTGGAATAAAAAAATTAAAAACGAATTTTTTGGTTTAAAAATTAAAAATGGTTTTGGAATTTAAAAAAAAGAGAAAAATCTAAAATATTTTGGAGTATAAATTTTTTCGAAGGAAGAAATTTCAGGATTTTTTAATTTTTGGAATAAAAAATATCCAAATTTTTTCCCCCTTTTTTTTCCTTTTTTTTTTTTTTTTTTTTTTTTTTTTTTTTGTTAAAAAGATGTTATAAAATTTACTTATTTGTGAAGATATTTTTTAAAAATTCTGTGGAAATGTTTCTTAATTTTTTCTTTGTGAAGAAAAAAATTTGTTTCATTTACGAAAAAAAGGTGAGATTTTTTTTGAATAATAATTTTAAAAACTCTTCTGAAGTAAAAAAATCTCAATTTTTTGGGAACAATTTTTTTTTTTTTTTTTTTGATAGTAAACTAAATAGGTAGGTAAATACAAAAATATTTTTCAAACTTTGAAACAAAAAAAAAAAAAGGGTTTTCCGTTGAAAAAGTTGTTAAAAAATTTTTAGGAGTATTTTTTGCGTGAAAATTTTTCTTTTCATTCCAAGGAAAAAAAATCATTCTCACATTACAACATGAAAACAATTTCACTTTTTAGGGAATAAATCGAATTACACCCTTGAAAATTCCAAGTAGGTATTCATTTAATTTTTTTTAAAAATTGTATAAGGTACCTACATTTTTTTGGTTACAAAAAAAAGAGCTCTTGGAGGGCATAGCTATAACTTGGGGGTTCAAGGGGCATTCGCCCCCTCCTTCAATAATTTTTTAAATATCCATTTATATCACAAAATATAGGGAAAATATATTGTGGAAAAAAATTTTGCCCCCTCTATATTCATTCCAAGTTACATTTATCCTGGAAGGGGAGCCCCTGAAAACGTTGAAATATTGTTCATGAAAAAGGTCATGAAAAAGTCATGAATTTTCAACAAAAAAATTATGTAGACAATCTGGACATCCTGACAACTTTTTGAGTTATCACAGAAAAATAGGAAACATTGTCACTTATTTTCTCTGCCAAAACGAAAAAATATATATAATACTCGTTCGTATAATATATTCGACGATCATAACTCAGCCCCTGCACCTGCAGTCCGGAGGTTAGGCAAACATACTTACGTCGAATCATCATAAGTTGCATAGTTACTGGTTTTAAGGCGTTACTATCAATCCGGTACACCCTGTATAAGAATTTGCATTTGTTTCAGACGAAATTGTATCTACTGTGATGGTATAAAGTGAACCATTTGGTGTTTGAATGATTTTGGCATTTTAAACAATTACCTCGCAGCACAGGGAGAGGCATCTGTTTGCTTTTGTGTTCAACCCATGCCATGTTATATACATTAAAACATCCACCGAGGAACTGGACCTGTTTTGAAAGTATTTACAATACAATGGCAATTTATTTTTCGAGCAGAGAAAGAACAAAAAAAATGCTACAAATGTTTGCGAAGAGAAAAAGAAAGAAAAAAAATCATCGGTCTTTGTTTTATACAAGCTCTCTCCATTTCACCGCACAGTGGCCCGTGTTAATTCTGTATACTCTTTCAATACGTCCCCCTGCCCTTGTACCCCTTCCCAAAAACGCGGGAAAAAAGAAAAGGGATACTGTAAACAAAAGTATTCTTTTGTTGTTATGCAACTAGATATACCTGTTTATTTTCACGCCATCCCAGCGACGAGCTTCTTGTATATACACGATGAAGATCGTCATCAACTCTCCAGAATGGTAGTTGCCTTACTCTATAAAGCCATAAAAAGTTTTATTTTAACCAGTCATAATAAAGAAAACTTGAACTGATACCGTACAATGAGAAGTTTCCATTTTTAACGAACCTAACAAGCAAGCCGCTCTTAAAATTTTATAGTGATACTCCCGAACAGAGGGGAAAAGTTTACTATGTTGCGGTGTAGGTTTCATTTCGACGAGACAACGATTCTTTGTGTACATATTTTGAACTGTGTTTGAAGTGTAACGCATCGAGGATGGGTATTATTTCAGGCAGAAGCTATAAAATGAAAGTTGCAATTGTCGAGTGTCCTAATGGAGGAGTATGCTTGTACCAATTGTGCTTGTGCTACTATGATACTGGTTGGATGGAGTGGGGTGTGTAGATGGTCTTTGGTGTGGGTTGAAATTGACCTCAGCGGAGTTGGGCTGATGAACCTTCTTGGAATAAAAAATATCGTCGGACCAAATCCAAAAGCCAAAACCTGCTAAGTACAAAAATTTGAACATTCTTTTTTTTTTTATTTGGAATCAGGAAACACTGATGCATCAGTTTAGTCACTTTTCATGGGATTCAGCACAATTGCGAACTAGCCATTACTGTTTAATTCCACCAAAAAAGTGGTACTACAGCGAACCAAACATCAAACAAACGAGAAACATGATTAATGATCATGTAAGGACATAAATGGGCTACTTGAGAACCAAGGTCAGGAACGAAGATTCACTTTGAGATCCTGTTCAGAAAAAGCTAGTAATTATAAAAAAATTCTTTAAACAACAACTTATCTACAAACAAGGTTAAAAATTAAAATATTAATAGCAAATTAGTAATCTAGCAGGGTAGGTATTTCAAGCAATTTTTAAAAAACAATGTAGGCCTATGTATGTATAATCTTTATTTTGTTTAAAACGTGATTTTTTTCCACTATGAAAAATAACAAAAAACCCAGTAAAAACAATGTTTTAAACTTTTTTTTAATCAATTTTTTTTTTTTCAGTTGAGCTTTTTTTGTGACCGAATTTTGAGTACGACATTGGCGTTCAATTTTCTTTTTCATCGATTTTTCGAAAATCCACAAAAATAATTGGAATAATAATGGGGGGAAAAACATGAAAAAAACAAGTTGCAAAGACAAAGTAAACACTTTAAAAAACATTGTCTGTTTTTTAGTGTTTTTCAAACACCGTTAGGATTGAAAAAAAATTTCTCAACAGATTTTTTGAAAAAAAAAGGAAAAGAAAAAATGTATATTTATGGAAAAAGGTTGGCAAGTAAAAAAATTTTTGAAGAAAGGCTTGAAACTTTGATGAATTTTTTTTTCATCCTTGTACTATAAATCCTATGAAGAGAAAACATTTGAAAAATGATATTTATAGAAAAATCTTTTAGAAAAAATGTTTTTAATTTTTTGGATAAGTACAAAATCTGTACTTTAAAGTATCGAAGATGGAAGTCCAATTTTTTTTGGTTTAGAGATTTTTATAGTTTATATAAATTTACAAATGTCATAAAAACGTAAAATCCTCAAAATTGAAAAAAAAATGTGACTTCCATCTTCGGTGCTTTAGGGTAGGTACAGAAATCCTTTAAAAAGAAAATCCTCCAAAACAAAAAAAATTGAAGAAATAATTTTCTTACAAAAAAATGAACAAATAAATTGTGTAAAGAAATTATTTAATTCCTTAGTGAAATAGTTCTTCAAAAAAAAGTTTCAGTTAGAAAAATTATCACTAAATATTTATTATTGTAATTATTATTTTTTAGAAAAAGTTTTCCTAAACTAGGGCTTGAACACATTTCAATTTCACATAATATTAGGTTGTAGCTTTATCATACTCGTATATTGGATGATTTTTCTGAAAAATGTTTTTTTTTCTCGCCAAAATTAGTCATTATTTGTCATTTTTTGATTGATTTTAGTCATTATTACCAAGGAATAGTAAGTATAAAAAAATAAGAGCATACCTAATCTTTCACAAACAAAGAATATTTTTTGAAAATTTCAAAATTTACGCAAAAAACTATCAATCATGTTCTTCGATATAAAAAAATTAGATTTTGTGTACAAAATTAAAATAGGTACGTGCATATTTGGAAAATACTTAGTAGAAAAACTGTAATGCAAGAAAAAACTACTGATTTTTTTACTTTTCCGATTTTCGATTCTTTTTCATTCATTTTTTCTATGATTTTTCAATTTTCAATATTTCTTTACAGTTTTTATAAGTTTTACTTACGAGTGCAAATTTTTTAAATTTAACAATTTTAATTCATCAAGAAGCAATAAATAAAAACAAAAGATTACTTACCTACTTGTACTTTTTTTTAAAGTTTTAATCGGAGTCGTATCTGTCTTACTGTGTTGATAAAAAAAAAGAGAAATTCCTTTTCTTTTTTTTTTTTAAAACCAAATTGTTGAAAATTTGTACTCTCAGATTATATTTACATCCTCTGCGTAGACGCACCATATCTTTTGTCGCATTTGCCAAAGTTTCATGTAAGTAACTACATACAATTTTGGCGAAACGCGAGTAATTTAAAATTTGAATGAATTTCACTATTGATAAATTTAAACTGTCAACTTTTGTGAAGAATAAAAGGGAACTTTTCTCTTGAAAATCAATGATTGAATTTGTTGAGAATTTCCTTCAAGAATTTGAAAGAAAATGTTTAACGAAAAAAAAAAGACATAAACAAAAACAAAAAACTGAAGAAGGTGAAGGGCTTTACTATTCTGCCAAAAAAAGTCAAGAATTTTTGCAAAATCAAAAGTTTAAGAATTACGTTTTCTTCTATATAATTTTATTTTGTTGAAATGGTTGGCGTAATAATTACCTACCTTTACTTGAGAAGAATTACCACTCATTCGATTGATACTGTATATACCGAAAATAACCACACATGTTCGTTGACTAATTCGTATATTAAAACCAAATTAACTTGACATTTAATGAACACTTTGAAACTTATCAGCTACCTGGGCACGTATAGAAATCTACCCGTCGTCTCCGTAGCTCAATTTGATACCTAACTAACGTAACATTTTAGCCGTAGGTAAAACCAGCCATAAACTGGTCCCACCTACTCCCTCAACCACAGTGCCTAGGCAGTGTTGCACCAGAGGAGAGGGCCAATCGTCCCTATGGCATTGTTTTTATTGAAATTTTTCATTTATTCTTTCAAAGGAAGATATACCTAATTCAATTTTTAAAACGATTTACATTTTTTTCCAACTCTTTATGTAAGTAAGCTAGATGCAATTTCCTCAAAAAATTGCTAGTTCACTTTCAAAAAATGAAAAAATAAAAAATAAAATGTTGTTTAATTTTTTTTTTAAATCAACAAATTTTTCGAAGAAAAAAACACAATCATGGATGAAGTTTATATGAATAAAAAAGGTAGGTTAATGATGAAAAAATTATCCTAAAAAAATCTTGATGGAAAAGTTGAGTCAAAAAAATTGCTGAAAAATAATTTGGCAAGTTGATCGGGAAAATATTCTGCAGATAAAAAATTTCTCTACGGAACAATGTTGTGAGAAAATTTTTCAAAAAAAAAAAATCTTTAAAAAAGTTTTACGTATTAGAAGAAATTCCTGTAGTTGGAAATAAAGTTTTTCAAAGTTTTTTTTGTTTTATAAAATCATCTCAAAGTAGTTTTTTTTAATATTATTATTATTTTATTGATTATCATTTTTTTTAAAAAAAATTTCATAAAATACAGGATTTATCAAAAAATTGTAACATTTTTGCCTAAATTGACTACCTACATATTTTGTCGTTTTTAAAAATTGATTCAGGCGTCATTGTCGTTAAAATAAAATAATAATTTTCGAGTCTTGCAATAGATTTTTTCGCAGATTGTGTCTCAACCCCTTGAATCCTGGAGGGTTAGGCATGCATATAATGCGTATTGTTGAAACAAGTTGCCGACATACCAGGTTGCAGGGGGTACATTCCAAACCGATACACCCTGTATAAATCTACTTAAAATCCACGAATTATGTACTTTTAGCAGTCCAAGGATACTTCTACGCTATAAAGAAAATCGAATTCAAACAAATCGTCATGTCTTACCACCCCTGTCTGAATTAGGATACAATATTAGTGAGTCGTTCACAAATATTTTCCTCGCTTGTACATTTTAAAGGTAAGTTAAATGGCGTTCAGCCGGAAATTTGAAACTATTTCCATACATATTTATGCGATAATGTTGTAAATTGTATCGCGAATGAAATGATACGTTATTCGTATACGACTGGAACATATAAGTATGTTTGAGGTTAGAGAAAACTTGATGAAGTGTTTAGTTCAGGTACATGTCGATGTCGTAGTATCGGAAAACCCGATCGTCGAATGTTTATTTTCGCTTTTCTGCAAACGTACGAGTGTATTTTCTCGTCGCGTAAGGAAAAAGAAGAACTCGCAAGTTGGAATAATCCAATAAATACGAGTAGAAGAAAATTTCTCTTCGTCGAGTCGTGTTGTTTCGCTAAAGCTCGGACAAGTTGAAAAAAAATCCACTGTACGATGTATGTACGTAGATACTTGTAATGAATTGTTTACTAAAATAATTTCGAAATAACGGATACGACGGTGTATGAGCTTTTGGCAACGTGGAAAAAAATAAATCATTTCCTATACCAGTAGAGTATTCGAGTATCATCGTACCGTGGTAAATATATCTACGTGTAGAGATAAAAAAAATATGAAGAAACTAGAAAACAACAACAAAGTTTGTAGAAAAAAAAAAGAATATACGAATGATTCTACTAAAAATGAACGATGGGATGAGGTGCAGAGGGGGGGGGGAGGGTTGTAAAAGAAACGTAACTAGACAAGAAAAAGCTTTACGAGTGACTCGACTGGAGTAGATTTTTCTTGTGTGAAATTTTCTCTGACTCTGGTTGTGTTTTGGAGTTCATTCATAACACTATTGTAAACTACTCGTCTTTACTTAAAAGTCAGAAAAATTTCCTGTGGAGATAGCTGCGAGTGTTAAGGGTGGGGTAATGCATCGAGTAGACTTGTTCGTGGAGTCTATAAATCATTACGATCGATGTGGAGGGAAAAAACTTATTTACTCACCTACTGTTTATTCGTCGATATAATTTAGATTAAAATTTTTTAGATACCTAGATACAAATTCTTGTTCATTAAAAATATAAAGAATTTTCACTTCGCCAATAAATTAATGTTTCTTGAAAAAAATAAAAAATAAAAAAGTGCTAAAAGCAAATCATTTTTTACATCTTGGAATTCTACCTCTCCTACGCACCTCCCTTTGATACATGAATTTTTATTTCAATAGAAAAGGAGGCGAATGGACTTGAAAAGAAAGTTAGATTCACAATTCAGGGTACACACGAAGTACGAGTGAACTCGTTTGTATACTAAATTACCGACTAATAATCCGATGCCAAAAATTTTCCTCAGCAGTTTTTCCGCTAGCTTTGTACTTATAGTTGCGGTGGGGTGGAATTTTAAGGCCAAGTCCGAAGCGATTATCGCATAAATTATTCTACTGCGACGTGAACTTGTACCCGCGGGGTTTTATTCTTGTTTTGGTGATGTTAAATGCAGTGCCGGATTACTCCGGATGCCAACTAATCCACAAACTGGAGTGGCAGATTTTTGAGGTTTTATTTAAAAACAAAACAAAAAAAAATCAATTTTTGAATTGTTGATTTGATTTCTCGCGTACAAACGTACAACTTTCAAGTGACAATTAAAAAAATTTTATCGAAAATAATTTTTTAGAAAATAGTTTGGCGAATTTGTGTAATTATTTGTAATTAGAATTGAATTATGAAAAATTCACAGCGTATGAATTTTTTAAACAATATACTTTTTAATTTCAAAAAACATCCGTTTTATTTTTGAAAGATATTGCTCAAACCAAAAATTTATTTTTTATGATTTTATTGAAAAACACGTTTATTATAATTCATTCCCAACTAAAAGGTTGAAGAATTGTTGAAAATTTCAACCAAAAAAAAAGATCGCGATTTTGCTTTGAAATTTTACATGTATGGAGAAAATTCGTGTTTTAAAGCACAAATTTTTCAAAAATTTTTGTTCAAGTACCTATTTTTTTTTTTTTTTCCATTCATTTAAAAAAGTAAGCAAATGAAAAATGGTGTTCTGATCATTTATAATACACCAAAAAAAAAATCATCTTATCATTTTTGGATAAAAAGTAAGTACTATAAGAAGGATTCAAAAAGAATAGGTACGGAGTAATTGTTTTTAAGGAAAATTAAAAAAAATATATTTTTTTTAAAATTGAAAAACAATAATTTTTGAAGAGTTGCCTCTTAAATAAAATAATTATATTTTTATCATCTTCTTCTTCTTTTTCTATTCTTTCTTTCTTTCTTTATTTTTTTTGAGAAACAATTTAGATTTGAAAACGAATTTAAATTTCTTATGAAAAAAACTGAAAAGATTTTTCAGATTTTATTCTCAGTCTCACATAGATTTATCAAAATTTTGTCAAAACATCCACAATTCCACATTACAAAATATATTAGGTAAGTACATATTTTTCAAACCACAATTTTTAAAAAATAGAGAATTTTTAATAATTTTTTTTTACTTAAATAAAATTTTATATTCTCACAAGGGAACCGGGTCAACTCGTCACGTACGATTGAGTTGAAATTTGGCTCACTAAAAGAGCATGCCACCCAGACCTCACAACCAAATTTTTAGCTACCAAAGTTGATTTTTCGATTTTTGGCGAATTTTTGAAAATGGGTAAAACCGCTCCAAAAAACATATTTTGAAAAAAAAATTGTAAATTTCAAGATAGAATCATAAAAATTGGTTTATACACTGAAGTCGACCCTCCGAGTCGATTGACACCATTTTCGAAGCGATCTGGAGCCACCGGGAAAAGTTGACTTTTCTCCAGCGCACTGGAATAGCTCCAGACGGCGCTGTAATTAACTTCGGCAGCTGAAAATTAAATCCTAGCGTTAGTATAATGTCATCTATCGATTGACGTAGTTGAATCTAAAATCCGAGGTGTCGAGTTCGCAAGTGTTTTTTTTGACAACTTGAAAAAATTCTGCATTTTATAAAAATTTCCAAAAAATCAATTTCTCCAGCATATCACCCGGAACTTCGTCTACCCCCCTAAAGTGTATCCCCGAGTCGATTGGCACCATTTTCGAAACGATCTGGAGCCTCCGGAAAATGTTGACTTCTGCTGTCTGGAGAGATTACAGTGTGCTGGAGAAAAGTCAACTTTTTCTGGAGGCTTCAGATCGCTTCTAAAATGGTGCCAATCAACTCGGGAGGTCGACTTTAGTGTACAAACCAATTTTCAGGATTCTATCTTGAAATTTACAATTTTTTTTCAAAAAATGTTTTTTTGGAGGCGGTTTTAGCCATTTTCAAAAATTCGCTAAAAATCGAAAAAATTAACTTCGGCAGCTAAAAATTTGGTTGTGAGGTCTGGGTGGCATGCTCTTTCAATGAGCCAAATTTCAGATCAATCGGAGGTGACAATTTGGCGAGGTTTCCTTGTCAGTTGAGATTTAAAAAATCGTTCAAACATCACAAATTTTTTGTAGTTTTGCACAAAATGATTGGAATGTTATAAACATCGTATTCTGTTTCACAAATTTTGTTGAATAATTTTTCGAACTTTAGTTCAAGAAAATTATTGGAGAAGTTAAAAGAAAAATTGATAATTTTTTTAGGAAACAATATTGTTCTGCGGCGAGTAATTTTTTCCCCGAAAGATACTGCTCGTGTTTTTTCGTAATTTTTTTTTTTTTTTTTTTTTTTTTGTGTGAATTTCTGTACAAATTACTTTTCCTCATTCCTCCTATAAAAACTCATCAATTGTAAAATTCAACTTACTAACGCATAAAAAAAATTAAATGATAAATAACAGAGAAACAAATATTTAAAAAATTATTAAAAATAGATTCAAGTACCTACCTAACGAAATCTCAAATGTGATCGCCTCTTTTTTGAGTTATTTGTAGAAAAGAAAATTATAAAATGAAAAATTGTGAATGAAGCTATATATAATTTTTATTTTTCTTTCTCGTATCGTTGAAATAAATTCGTCAACGAGTCTTCGATAAGTTACGATATGAAAAATTAGTTTTGATTGAAAGAATTTAAAATTTTCTTTTGTGGTCGTGCTTACTTCCTCCTCTTCTGAAATCCTAATTGTTGGCTGTGATAACTTCACCCGTCCTCCGATCCATAATCAAATGATAAATATACAGCCGCCACCTTCCTCGTTGTTTTAGTCTCTGATCAATTCAACTTTGTTTTTCATTCGATATGGGTTGTTATCTCTGCCTTCAAATTTTTGATACCTTGCGATTTACATGCAATTAGTTCGTGAAGGGTTCCCAAGAGCGCTGTACCTCAAAAATTATGATTTTTCCTTCAATTTATTGTTGGCTATATAATTTTTTCGTGTTTTAACTTTCTTGGATTAAGCTTTAAAATTATCACTATACTCCATTTGAAATAAGAGTAAAAAAAAACACTGATCATCAACACCCTTTTGTGCAAGGAAATTCAAAATTAATCAAATAATAAACATAGTCAACTATTGCTTGGAATTGTTTTGCTTGGCGAATTCTCTCCTTTTCCTTTCCCTTCACGTCCATCTGCTGATGTGTTTTTTTTACTCTTATTTCAAACGGAGTATATAATTTTAAATTTCAAGACAAAAAGACCAAACACTGAGCAGCGCGATGCGACTCCTTCGGGAACTAAAACGAAAATTCAGAAATTTATTGAGAGATGGCCATCTATTATAAACGTAGACAAAGCTCAAGGTGTAACGGTGTAGACGTGACACTAATTGACTTCGATGGTTGCGACTCTGTATTATACGCTGTTTTAGGGCCCTGATGAAACCACAGGAAAACTAAAAAATTTACTTACTTATCACGAGGACCAAAAAACTCACATTACTTACTACGAGATTTATTCCTGCTTCTTCGTTTTGAGATTTTGTTACATAGTTTTTCTTTGGATCGTGCTAAATCAGTAACATGACGTCATCTTACTGCATGAAGGGCTTGGAATAATTTTCTACAAAAATGAAAGCGATGTGATTTAAAGGAAGAGGAGGGGCCCAATTGAAAAATGTTTCAAACAAATGTTGTATAGATTGAGATCTGAAGAATAATTTTTTTTGATCATTATAAAAATTTTGATTGGACCCTTCCCTCTCTTCTAATTTTGTGTAATACTACGTAAATACTTATATTATTCAAAATTGGAGGAGAAGGAGAGGGTCAATTGAAAATGTTTTTCAAACATAAGTTGTAGAATGAGAGCTTGGGAAATAATTTTGGTCATTTTAAAAATTTCGATCGGACCCCTCTCTCTTCTAATTTTTATTTTTCACAATGAAATACTACATAAATACTTATTATTCGAAATTGGAGGGGTGTGGGGGGTGCAATCAAAATTTTTGTAATGATCAAAATTATTCCCAAAATCTTAATCTACAACTTTTGTTTGAAATTTTTTTTAATTGACCCATCCCCTCTCCTCCCAATTTCGAATAATATACGTATTTATTTAGTATTATGAAAATTAATGAAGAAGGAGGGGTCCAATCAGATTTTTTATAATGACCGAAATTATTCTTCAGATCTCAATCTACAACTTTTGTTTCAAAAATTAAATTTTTCAATTGGGCCCCTTCCCTTCATTTAAACCACATCGCTTTCATTTTTGTAGAAAATTATTCGAAGTCCTTCACGCAGTAAGATGACGTCATGTTGCTGAAGCCTTCTGCATTTAGCATGATCCTTCATTCCCACCAAACAATACCTGCTTAATTTAAAAATTGGAACATACTAAACCAAAATGTGCTATAAAATACACCATATGTAGACGTAATAGTCTGGGTACGTAAATCATAACTTAAGAAAATTTTATGTATATATTAGGGTAATATTTAAAATGGAAAAGTTACGCAATTTATTTCACTCGCTCGCTAGTGGCAGATGGACCGTATGGTATAAACTGATCTACTGTTTTTGTCCAGTCTCCCCCTCCCCGCTGAACTATACTCGTATTATTAAGTGGTGTTAATTCACATTGCACAGTGTTTGAAACATTTTCTCAAGATGGCGAAATGTTATAAATTAAGGGCTAGAATTTAACGTATAGTGTATTCGAAGAAGAGGAATTCGAAAAGAGGGAGAGGAAATATTGAAATTTTGACTTTGAAAATTTTAGAACCTACTCGTAAATTTGTGGTATCACGTTGAGTGGTGCTAATCTCTGATATTATATACGTAAGAGACGTACTTTGAAAGTCAAAATGTTCCCAAATTTAGCCAATTTACATATATTTTTGAGCCGAGCCTGAATTTGATGGAAATTTTTCGCAAAGTTTATAAATTAATAATTCGAGTATTATTAGGCGCGTATATTTTACATAGGTAATTTGATTTTTTCATACTTACACTCTCTGAGAGCGTCCTTTTAACCTTGAAGTAGTCTAGAAGTTATGTAAAAGTACGATAGGGAGTATGATATCGTTGAAGAGTCGAATTTTATGCACAGGTAGAGTATTTTTCTGAGCTGAGGTCTCCAAGGTACGCCAAGATATATTCTAGTGCATGTTGAAACGAAAAGAGGGTATTATCTCGCTCACATGACCTCACACAATTACCGAGTAAATCCTTCAACTGGAAAGTTTAGACCATATCTGTATAGAGAGACATGGTTTACAAAATACTTGGAAAATACTCACTCGTACATGTATTCGTATCCAGGGTGCTCGAATTTTGTACAATTTGCATACTTTGCAAAGTATGCCCATGTCCAGAGCTATATAGGCTACGAGATGATTACGAAATAATTGTATTTTGATTAGGGGTGTTGATGTGGAGCTCGAAAGGTCTCCAGAGAATGGTTTTCACTTATCGTTATGAGTTTTTCAAACTTTTTGGTGAAATGTTAATTAATTTTGCGTGCTTGGGAAATGCGAAGTCGATTTGGTAGTTTTATTGAGAGCTGCTTTCCTGGGAATCGAATTAAAGTTGATTTGAAATCGAAGATGGGAATGAGACAAAGGTACTTACAGTTTCGTTGATGATTCGATGAAATATAATTCAGAGACGAGCACGATTTATTGAACTTAGAAAATGAACCTTTTTAAAATTTCAGAAAATTTAGCCCAAGGATAAAAATTGCCAAATTTTTTTGAATTCATCTACTTACTTAATTGTAAAAATTAATTACGAATATTTATTCGAGCTTCATAGAATTTCAAATTTTTAACAAATTTTATAAAATTTTTAAGAATTGAAAAAATTGATTAAATTTTAAAAATAATTATTAGGCTCACAAATTTCATTGTTTTATTAAATTTGAAAAATTCCCCAAATTTTTTATTTTTATCAAGGTTTTAAAATTTACTGTCAAGAGATTTACCAATTTTTACCAATTTTTAAAATTGTATCTATAATTCATCAAATTTCATTAATAATTTATTTTTTAGCTGAATTTCAAGAATTGACGAAAAATTGTTCTGATCACATAATTTTAAAAATTAGGTCTATACTTAATAATGCCTATCAAAACAAATTGAGAATTTTTGGCAAATGTTGAAAATTGTAAAAATTGATCAAACATTCAAATTAGGCTACAAAACTGCTTATTATTTATGCTTTAGCCATAAATTTCGTTCGTATTATACGTATTTTCTTCAAACTTTCAACTGAATTAAATTCGAGTTATTCGCGATTGATAAATTTCGGTCAGTAAAAGAGAGAAAAAATTTCCTGGAAAGAAATGATAGATTTTTTGAGAATTTTCTATAAGAGCTTGAACGGAAATTTCTAACAGAAAAAATCGAGAAAAAAAAACAATGCGGTTTTTGATAAAATTCCGTTAAAATTTTTTCAAAAAAAAAAACGAATTAAGGAATTTTTGGAAAAACAAAATTTTAAAGACTACATTTTTTATGTACCTACAAAATTTTTGTTTTTATAAAAAAAAATGTTATTCTGTTATGAACAATTTTTTATAAAAAGCAATTCGAGGATTTTTTTGAAAAATTTAATGTAGAAATTTTTTTTATAAATGGGATAATTGTTTGGATAATTTTTTAATGAGAAAATTTGAGTTCCAATGCAGAAGATTGTGTTGATTTTTCATGTTTTCATCCTGGAAGAGATGCTCTTCTACATAGAGCAGACTTCTGGCATATTCTCAGCCTTCAACTGATCTCGATCATAACAAAAGAAGAGAAAATTCACTCAAAAAGAAATCAAATCTTTTTTTAATTTTTGAAAAAAAATTCAAGAGAGAAATTTTCAAAAAATAAAATAAAATATTTTTGCAAACAATTTATTTTGTTAACTTTTTCATTAAATAGAAGATTTAATCTATTGAAAAAAAAAAAAAATCATTTAAAAAAACGAACTTTTTTGAAAGTGTTTTCTGGAAATTTTTTCAGAAAAAAAATAATAATGCAATTTTTAATCGAGAAATTTTATTTAATAATGTAGTTAGAGAATTTTTTGAAAAAAAAAATTTCTGCAAAATTTTTCTTGAATAATTTTCTTTTTAAATTTGAGATTTTTTTTTCCAAAAAAGCAAGAGCTTTTGAACAGATTTTTGTGTGTTTCCTTCTATAAAAGTTTTTTGATGAAAAAAATTTATTTTCCCAAAAAATTAATAAAAAATTTTGGAAAATAATTTTTCATAAAGTGAGAAGTAGAAAAAGGGAAGAAGTGAAAAATTATGTTCATTTGATTAGTTAGTGTTAGGAGCCATTTGATATGCTGAATGGATTCGCATCCAGCGTTCAATGAAAGAATACTTTGTAAAAAATTACTTACATGAGTTTTAAAAAATGAAAAAAAAAAAAAAAAAAATGGAAATTAGAAACTTGTTTTCCATCTAGATACATTATTTCATTTTTTTCTGCTTCCTGTTTCAATTTGATTTGATTTTTCTTCAACATTCAATGTATGTATTTCAAATCTTTTTTTTTTTTTTTTTTTGTATTTTCAATTTCAATGTTTTTCATTGATGTGAGTTTTGAGTTTTTACATTTTCTTCTATTTATTAGTTCTTTTTCACTTTTTAGTCTTCTGTATGATTTAATTTCAATTTCTTTCTACAGTTTCTACTAGTATCAATTTTATTTGAATTTTTGCTTTCTGCAATTTTCAATTTATTTTTGATTTATTTATTTGTTTTTCGCAAATCTTCTGGTTGAAAATTTTTTCAATCAAGTATTTAATAAAAATTTTCTATTTTTTACTCTTCCTTTATTTTCATTTTCATTTTTTCGTTTTTTTTAATTTTCAATTTTACTCAACATTTTTTACTATTTAAGTTTTGCCATCAAATGTTGAAAGAGTTTTTTGTAATGTAGATATAGTTTTTTTTTTTTTCAATATCCAAAATAATCTAAAGCACATTCCACGTACCCTATGACGAGTAAACGTTCCAACGCAAACACTGCAATGTGTTTCTTGACCCTTTAATTCAAAATCCTCCATCTCTATCGTGTCATCGACGCAAGATTTAAAGATTTAAAACGTGTGGCGAGAAGTGAACAGGAAAAAAGGCGGAAAGGTTGGGGTCGAGGGCTCGACAGTATTTACTGTTCGCACGATCCGAAGTGTATATATATTGTCGAGACGTGATAATTTCAACAATACTTGCTCAATACGTTGGGAAATATTGAAAAAAAAAGAGAACTATCAACTTGGCAGAAACTTTCCAAGTGTCTTTGGTTTGTTTTAAAAGGAAATTTTTTCCGAGATGTTTGAGAAGAGAAAAGTTTTGTGCGAAAGACGATAATATAGAAAAATAGGTTACGATATAAACATTTTTAATTTTATCACTTTTATTGAGCTGAAGAATTTAACGCGAGTCAAAGTTACTATTTATGGGCTGCTGTACTTTGATGACAGATTTTTTATGTTCTATTAACTGCTCGATGAAGTGAAGTGAGATTGTGTGCATTGTGTTTGTTTCGGTGTGCTTTTTGATGAGCACTTTTCACCTATTGAATTGAACGAATTCGTTACTTTTTTCACACTTAAAACTTTCAAAAAGAAAAAAATACTCATCACGTATTCCAAATTCTCGAAGTCGAATTGGTCTTTGATGAAAATCTAATGAATTTAAAATGTATTTTGGAATTTTTTTTCCAACATCGTCGAATTTTAACGACCATTTTCGAGTATAAATTGTTGGAGTAAAATTTGTAATTCTAACCGGATTTTTTTTTTCGATAGAGGAAATATCCACGGATGATGGTATTCGTGCTCGTCGTAGATTTACAGTACTTTGAACTACACGTATGTGTGATCGTGGTTCCCAGCAGGTACATAACGGTGAAAAACGAGAACGCATGAATTATTCATTTTTCAAATTTACTCCAGATGAGTTGCTCGTTGGAGGTTTTTTTTCTTTTTCGTATGTCGAAGTACGTAGTTTTTTTTTTTTTTTTTTTTTTTTTTTTGTAAAGAGATACTCTTGCAAGGTAAAATGGATTTTTTGTGATTTGTTTCGAGATACCTACTTAAGATGTATCTGAGAGATGGACAGAAGGAAATTTTTAAAATTTTCCCAGGCTCCGACGAACGTGTAGCTGTTTTTTGAAAGAAAAATGATTGCAGTTTGGGCAGGTAACGAAGAGCCGGTTAATAATTCATTTTGAAAAATACCGAGCTTCGTTATTATTTTATTATCGGGCTCGAAATACGTGTAACTTTATTTCGACTTCTTTTGAAGATGGTACTGAATTTTGGGTATTTTTTTACCTTCGTTTGCGTTACGAGGGTCGCAGTTTATTCGTATATTATTCTCTTTGGAATTTTATACTTTGATGGTGTCGCTTGGTGGAGGTGAAAAGGAAGGTAAGCGTAGGTTTCAGATCATTATCGAGCTAATTTTTTGTAGCGGTAAAATTAACCTTTGATTTGGACGAGATTTTGGAAAATTTTTATTTTCTGATAATTTTCTTACGCATCGTGTGCCTATTTGCGATGATTGATGATGCAGTTTTTATGGAAGTTTCGATTCGAACGAGGTTTGAAAAAAGTAAACCTAATTGGGCTGAGATTACTATCGTTCTTTTGTCGGTAGCTAACAATTTTTTTTCTATATGCGAACCCTTTTTCTTGAAATTAAAATCGATGGGAGTGTTTTTCACAGGGTGAACTCTGAAATGTCATTTTTTTCCTTTTATGGTTCTCTTTTTATCATATTTTGTACTCTTTTAGACGAAGCTCTGTCGATATTGCTTCCTGGTTCGTAATTTTCGGTATATTCATTTTTGGAAGATGATGCTACCATATCAGTATCCTGGAAATTTATTTATAGTCGACGAATTTGTTTTCCATGTACGAATAAGTATTCAAATTGTGAAATCAACAACATTTTGTCTTACTTGAACGAATCTTGATGGATTAAAAATAAATAAAAACGTAACGATATATCAACCCTGATTATTTTTTGCTAACAAGGGAACCTCGCAAACTCGTCACCTCCGATGGAGCTAAAATTTGGCTCACTAAAAGAGCATTCCACCCAGACCTCACAACAAAATTTTTAGCTGCCGAAGTTGATTTTTCGATTTTTGCGAATTTTTGAAAATGGGTAAAACCGCTCCAAAAAAAACATTTTTTGAAAATAAATTGTAAATTTCAAGATAGAATCCTGAAAATCGATTTGTACACTAAAGTCGACCTCCCGAATCGATTGACACCATTTTCGAAGCGATCTGGAGCCTCCAGAAAAAGTTGACTTTTCTCCAGCGCACTGGAATTGCTCCAGATGGCGCTGTAATTAACTTCGGCAGCTGGAAATTTAATCCTAGCGTTAGTATGATGCCATCTATCGATTGACGTAGTTGAATCCAAAATCCGAGGTGACGAGTTCGCAAGTGTTTTTTCTGACAACTTGAAAATTCTGCATGTTTTAAAAATTTCCAAAAAATCAATTTCTCCAGCATATCACCCGAAACTCCGTCTACCTCATAAAGTCGACCCCCCCCCCCCAAGTCGATTGGCACCATTTTCGAAACGATCTGGAACCTGCAGAAAATGTTGACTTTTGCCATCTGGAGAAATTCCAGCGCGCTGGAGAAAAGTGTCAACTTTTTTTGGAGGCCCCAGATCGCTTCTAAAATGGTGCCAATTGACTCGGAAGGTCGACTTTAGTCATACAAACCGATTTTCAAGATTCTATCTTGAAATTTACAATTTTTTTTCAAAAAATGTTTTTTTGGAGGCGGTTGTAGCCTTTTTCAAAAATTCGCCAAAAATCGAAAAATCAACTTTGGTAACTAAAAATTTGGTTGTGAGGTCTGGATGGCATGCTCTTTCAGTGAGCCAAATTTCAGCTCAATCGGAGGTGACGAGTTAGTGAGGTTCCTTTTTAAGTATTGAACTTCAATTTTTCGAATGGAAGTGGATCGTTGCCGTTGAATTTTTCCAGTTCAATACTACGTAGATACTTGATAGTCAAAATTAGAGGAGAGGGAGGGTTCCAATCGAAACTATTGTTAAAACCAAAATTATTCCCAAGACTTCAAGCTACAACTTTTATACAAAAATCCTATCAATTGGACCCCTCCTTTTACACCGATTTTGGATAACACTTCTAATATACTAGGTAATTAAAAATTAGAGGAGTTTTCCAAATAAAAATTGTACATTAAGATGCTAAAAATAATTTTGATCATTATGAAAATTTCTATTGGATGCTTCCCTCTCCTCCAATTTTTCACGTATCAGGTAGATAATTTTTCAAAATTGGAGGAGGGGTCTGATTGAAAATGTTTTGAAACAAAAGTGGAAGTGGTATCTAAATTGAAGTCCTGGAAATAATTTTTGTTATCATAAAATTTTCGATTATACCCTTCCTTCGTCTCCAATTTCGCATAATATGACTTGAGAAACTTTGTATTATTAAACATTAATAAAGGTAGGGGGTCCGATTGAAAAAAATTTCAAACAAAAGTTGTAGCTTGAAGTTTTGGAAATGATTTTAGTTATTATAAAAATTTCGATTGAACCCTTTCCTCCCCTCCAATTTTTGAATATAAATTATCTATGTAATATTGGACTTGATAAAATTAAGCAACAACAATGGTGGAGATTATAGGTTGTTCAGTAAAACATACTCAGCTAAAATCATGACATTCACAAAAATCTCCTCGCTGTTTTTCACCAATAACTCTTCAAATATGCGTTTAAATAAAAAAATGATCATAACTAAAGCTGAAGATCATAAATTTTTCAACAAAAAATGTTATATTACTTTTTTTCATTCGACCAACGGGCGGCACAAAAAAAAACGTCAAAATATTCAAAGTGAAAAAAGTTAAGATTTGTTCTTGTTTCTATGAATAAGGTACTAATGTTGAAAATATCGACCATAACTTACCTATTTAAAATGTTGGAGATGAAATTATACGACCATTAGTGATCAATTTTCTATTATTTTTTTTAAACCATGTGCATATTTTAGACCAAAAAAAAGTTGGTTTCAACTTTCAAGTCCATTTACAAGAAAGTTTCAAAAACTTTCTATTAGTCTAAAATTTATCTACTCATCAAGATACAACTTTTTAGTTGTACCTAATTAATTTAAACCTGTAAAATGAAAGTTGTAGCAATTTTAACGTGTGAAGTCCAAAAAAGACCAATGTTACCCCTTACTTAATGAGTATTATTTAGGAAGATTACTATATTGGAACGGTTATTTATTTAATTGAAATAATAGAGCTTACCCTACCTAACCATTACAGGTGCTGATAATTATGTCCTTTAAATTGCATGAATTATTTTAGAATTTCAAAATTTTTACTGAATTTTCAAAATCTAATTGTATTCTTTTATAACAAACTGATTGGATGAATTTTTTGTATTCTGTGAGGTGGGGAAAAAACTGCTGATAAATCAACATCCAAAAATTCATCGTGTCATCGAAATCAAAAATTTTATCGATATAAACAAATCAGAAAACTGATTGTAAAAATTATCCTTAAATTGAAACAAAACATTTACCGAAATAAAAAATTGATAGATTTATCAAAATACTGTAAACATGCGTCAAATTTGTCATACTTTCATGGAATCAAAAATTTATCAAATCTATTAAATAGGAAAACGATTCGTTGAAATTTTCAAGAAATTAATCTATTGTGGGTCGGTCATTTATTTAATGTTGATTTCATGATTGGTAATATGATAAAGTTCATCTTGCGGAGCTTACATAATATTTCTTGGTAGGGCATTTCGATACAGACTGAAAGGGACCATATTGAACAAATAGTTTTATATTTTTGCCTCACTCGAACACAAAAGCAGTACCATTTGGTTGAAATTTTTTTCTGTCGCGCAGAAATCGTCAAAGAAAAAAGAAGAAAAAGGTCATTTCATTTACATTCATTTTCCTCGACTTAAATTAGTTTTAAAATTGTTTTTATTCTTTTTTTAACCAGACTGGAAGCATTCGAGAAATTGAAAATTTGTTTGAAAAATTTTAAGGTACCACGAGTCGGTTACTCGAGGTGTATTTCGCGACAAAATGAAAATTAGATTCGATTGTAGAAAGAAAGAGAGAACTGGTGTTTTTTTTCATCTCTTGTCGGCGAATAAAGAAAAAGCGAATTTAATTCTAACGAATTTAAATTTTTTTATGCCGCAGTTGGCGCGGAAGAAATACGTTTTTTAGACGAGAATAAAGAGATGAGCGCCGGCCACCAGTATCAAATCGCATGCCAGGCCAAAGGATCCAGACCTCCGGCTAATATTACCTGGTGGAAGGATTCGACTTTGTTGAAAGCACCTACGCGATATTCGGTGAGTACCTTTTTTTTTTCTTCAATTTTATTTGTTAATCTTATAAGTGTAGTTGATACGTGGAACGGATGAAGCGAGTTAGTTGTGGGAGTGTGCTGTGCTGTCAAAGTCGACCTCGAGGATTATCGTATGCTATTCTGAATGTCACAATAAGTCGAGTCGAACGAGGATATGAAAATATGAAACGAGGATTTTGATAATATATCGTATAAGTTTTTGAGAAGAAAACTTTTTTGCTCGTCTTGTGTATGTATTTGTACGTACTATCGATGCTGTAGACTGATTGTACGCGGTGGTATAGAAAAAGATATCGAGTTGTAGAAGGCAATGAATGGCCGAATTTTCATCCGAATATACAGGGTGTCCCGTCACCAGTTGACACCCCTTCACCAGCGATATAGTCAACTCAAACTAAGCTCATGTATGCATGTTTGCCGACCCTGTGAATTGAAGGGGCAAAGATATGCTCAACTGAAAATTTTCATTTTTTAGTTTCGTTTCAGATTTTTAACCATGCGCTACTCGACAACCGAGATAGGTAGAAAGTTGCACTTTGCGGCGTTGGAAAGGAAATTTTGTGTAGAATTTTTTAGTGGGGTTGATCATTGAACTAGGTAATCAGGGGGGTCTGTGTTGCACTAATTATCTTGAAAAAGTGTTCAAAATGCAATTTTTGGGGAAATCTCAAAAAAGTTTCATCATTTGGTATTATTATTATGGCTTCCCTTGGATGAAAAAAGTTTGACCTTTTGAATGCCGCAAACCAGACCCTTTTATCTCACTTCGTTAAAAAGTTATAGCAATTTCAATTTCAAAATCAGGTCTAAAAAAAAGAAATGAAAAAATTCCAAAAAAATTTTTTTTTCTAAAATGTTGTTTACTCTATTTTAAACATCGAGTTTCACTCAAAATCATTAGTTATGTTAGGTATCAAGTTTCAAAAATAACATAAAAAGGAATTTTAAAATTTTTTCAAAAAATTAATTTTTTTTCTGCTAAGATTTTGAAATTGAAATTGCTATAACTTTTTAACCGAGAAAGATAAAAGAGTCCGGTTTGCGGCATTCAAAAGGTCAAACTTTTTTCATCCAAGGGAACCCATAATAATAATACCAAATGATGAAACTTTTTTGAGATTTCCTCAAAAATTCCAAAAAAATCGCAATTTTTGAACACGTTTTTTAAGATAATTAGTGCAGTACAGACCCCCTGATTACCTAGTACAATTATCAACCCCACTAAAAAATTCTACACAAAATTTCCTTTCCAACGCCGCAAAGTGCAACTTTCTACCTATCTCGGTTGTCGAGTAGCGCATGGTTAAAAATCTGAAACGAAACTAAAAAATGAAAATTTTCAGTTGAGCATATCTTTGCCCCTTCAATTCACAGGGTCGGCAAACATGCATACATGAGCTTAGTTTGAGTTGACTATGTCGCTGGTGAAGGGGTGTCAACTGGTGACGGGACACCCTGTATTATGGCAAAGAAATTGTATGTTATATGGTGGGTGGAATCGTGTGTGTAGAAAATGAACTCGTGGATCAAATAAATGATTTGTGGACGTGTAGTGGATAAATGATGGGCTCCAATTGATTATATTTCTGTAAAGAAAACGTTTTTCTATTCGGATCAGGCCATCCATATGGTTTCTAAATTTTCTGAATTTATCAAATATTTTATTATCCTCTCTACATATATAATTGTCCTGAATGCAGGAAGATTTTCGTTCTTTCTTATAACAGTGAGGAGATCCTCCTTGTACATAGACAATTTGAATGGAATAAAGAAATTTACCTAATGATTTTTTTTTTAGAATATATTTTTGTTTGAAATTTTTTAAATTCTTTAGAACAACAAAAGTTTTAAATTATGGAGAAAAATCTTTACTAGCTTTTTCAAAGAAACAATTTCTCAACTTTTTTGGAGCTGGCAAGTAGGTACTTGGGGGAAACGGAAATTTTAAAAATATTTTTGGAGTGAAAAATTCATTTAATAATTTTCTAACGCTTATTTTTTTTATTTTTTCCAAAATAAAAGATCTTTCATTTCATTTGAAGAAAAAAAATTTAAATTTTTTGGAAAAAATAAATTTTATGATTTTTTTGTAATGAAAAAATTTCTAATTTTCCGGAATAAAAAAGTACCCACTTACCTATCCAGTATCTATCATTTTTTTTTTTTTTTTTTTTTTTTTCAAAAAACAAACTTCTTAACTACTTTTAGGAACCAAATATTCTCAGTTTTATGGGTTGAAAAAATTTTAAAATTTTTTTAAAACAAGAAATATTTCAAATTCTTGAGAAAAAAATCTTCACTTTTTTGAAGAATCAATTTCTCTTATTGGATTAATTTTTGCAATGAAAAACTTGATAATTTTTTGACAGTAAAAATGTTTTATTTTTTTCACAAAATTGTTTTTCGTTTGCTGAAAAAAAATCGCTCATTTTTTTCAAAACTTGGCAAACCAAAAGTGAACTTGTCTATAGCTTGCTCAATTCCTTTCAAATCTGCCCTACTTTTCCCAGAAGAGACGCCTGGTTTAAATTTCCCAATCTCAATTTTTCTTTCAGACGAATTGTTGTTAAGAATTTTTTATTTTAAGTACCTATTTGCCAGGCCAACATTTCACACCCGTGTAACTTCTGCCTTGGACGATTTGACGCATTTATAAATGTAAACTTGTTATACACCGACGTCCAACACTCAGCTATCTCCGAGTTCGATTTTGGGAAATGAAGTTGGTTCACCCTGTATGTAGTCGATAATTATCAACTTTTATAAAGATGAAAAAGAAAAGTTTATCTAACAATCCACATTTACCTATTAAAATCTCCTAATTTTTTAGAAGTAAAAATATTCATTAATAATTTTTGAAGAAAGAAATTGCTCAATTGTTTTGGAGAAAAAATTCTGAATAAGTGAGATTTTTTCTTTAAAAAATAAAAATTTAAAAATTTAAAAAAATGAAAAAAGTTTTAAAAAAATAAGAAGATGAATAAAATTTTATCTAATAATCCACACCAAGTAATAAAATCTACTTTAGGAGTAAAAATACTTATCCATCAATATCTAAATAATTTTAGAAGAAATTCCTCATAATACTGTTCTTGAGAAAAAATTCTAAATAGTTTGTGAGAATTTTTTTCAAAAAAAAAAAAGAAAAAGAAAAAAATGTTAGGTTTTTCTATACAGATTTTTTGTGTTTTAAGAAAATTCTTCTCTTTAAAATAGACGAATAAATTTTTGAAAAAGTATTTTGGGATTCTCTTAAAGAATTTCACGTAGAAAATTTTCCTCTTGAATGCAATTTTTTTCTAGAAAAATTATTTTAAACGAGAAAATAACTTTTTCAAAATAAAATTTTCATGATTGTCGAAAAAATCGCCAAAAATTAAATGAAAGAAAATCTTAAGAAAAATATAATTTTATATGTACTATTAGTTTCATTTTTAAAAATTTCCTGTTGATGTAATTTTTTTTTTAAATATTTCAAAGAGATAAAAGATTTTTAAGAGAATTAATTCTAGATGCAATGTTTTAAATATTTTTTTTAAATATATTTTTTTTCAATATAAGTAGTTTTATTCTTTAATACGTTTTTTTTAGGGGGGATTTTTAATGAAAAAATTTCAATCTCGTGTCTTACCGATGTCTTGTGTTTAACATGTATGTACCTACGCATATTTGGTTGTGGGTTCTTTTATAATCTCATTGGATAATAATGTTTTCAGGTCTCTGTTTGACTTCTCAATCCACATTACCTATTAAAATCTCCTAATTTTTTAGAAGTAAAAATATTCATTAATAATTTTTGAAGGAAGAAATTGCTCAATTGTTTTAGAGAAAAAATTCTGAATGAGTGAGAATTTTTCTAAAAAAAAAATGAAGAAAAAAGTTTTTAAAAAAATAAGAAGATAAATAAAATTTTATCTAATAATCAACATCAAGTGATAAAATCTACTTTAGGAGTAAAAATACTTATCCATCAATAAATAATTTTTGAAGAAATTCCTCATAATACTGTTTTGGAGAAAAAATTCTAAATAATTTGTGAGAATTTTTAACGAGAAAATAACTTTTTCAAATTAAGTAAATTTGTCATGATTTTCGAAAAATCACCAAAAATTGAATAAAAGAAAATCTTAAGAAAAATGATATTTTATACTATTAGTTTCAGAAAAGTATTTTTTTAAATTTCCTGTTGATGTAATTTAAAAAAATATATATTTCAAAGAGATAAAACATTTTTAAGAGAATTAATTCTAGATGCGAGAAATGTTTTAAATATTTTAATTTTTTTTTCCAATATAGTTTTATTCAGAAATAAGTTTTTTTTAGGGAGAGGGGGATTTTTAATGAAAAAATTTCAATCTCGTGTCTTACCGATGTCTTGTGTTTAACACGTACGATAACCTTCCTCGATAATCTTTTTCAAATCTTAGTTTGACTTCTCGCTAATCTGAAGTGAAGATCAACTTGCAACTACTGTTTCCCTTTTCTGACATTTCCCGTAATTTTTTTTTTATTTTTTATAAAATTGATGAAAATTATCAATAATTACCTATTGTTGAATAATGAAAAATTATGCTTTGAATATAAATTATAATACAATAAGAACATGGTACGTACATTCTCTTCAAGTGACATGGTGTTCAAGAACTTTGATTTTATACAGTGTTCCTGTATTTCTCTATTCATAGATACACTTTCATCTTCAACTTCATGTGATAAATTCGCAGGACTTTGATGATTTTTCGAAAGGCTAAGTTTAACCGAATTTGGTAGTTTTTACATTTGGGCTTTTGACGTACTTTGATCAAAGTACGAACTTTTACCCAGTTATATACTTATTATTACAAAAGGTGACAAAAAAATGAAAAAAATTGGATAGATAAAAATAAATTTTTTAAATTTTTTCATGATCATCTTTAGAATATTATTCTATAGTAAAAATTGAAAATTACGTTCAATAATGTCATATTAGCTCCATGTTTGGAAAAAAAATGGGATCATCTGTTTCAAAAAAGAAAATTTATAATAAAATTAATTTCTAATTAAAGTGAAAGAAATAGGCTTAATTCCATAAATTTTTACGTATATTTTTCCCCTTAGAAAGGGGCCAGAAACTATGTACTTACACACAAAGCAAAACTTTGGTATGCAGTGTACATCTTGCACAAAGCTTTACTTTTCGGTGATAAAATTTTAATGAATGCATTATCTGCGTCTGTTGAATATTTTAACAGACAATTTTGATCCCACGTAGCAAATTTCTGTTTAACTACATGTTCGAAAACTTCATTTCGAGCCCTTCAGTTGATAAGCCATGTGGCTTGTAGTGGATTTTGTGGATCCAACTCCTCGTCAGACTTACAGGAATTCAGATTATAGAAAAAAATTAATAATGTTCAATTTGGAATTTACGAGATAAGAAAGTGGATGAACGAGTGATGAAGGGTCTTATGAGATCATTGAGAGGAAAGTACTAACATGGACCTTGTCTGGTAACTATTGTTTGGAAAGCGTTAACTAGGTAGATCGAATTGGCTGATTTTTTCAAAACAATTAAAAAGCCATAAAATCTATTTTAAATGATACAGTTTCGGTGTGATTATGAAAAAAGTATTTACACAAATACCCAAAATTGATTTATTATTACAGAAGGTTGCGATTACGTTACTTACTCGTAAGTACTCGTATGTTTAATTTCATGCGAATGTAACAATATAAAAAAAAATTTAAATGACCTACATTCCACTTTTTATTTCAAGTATATTAATAGTATTTCAGTTTTAAATTTAATTGGTGGTGCGTAATCCTAAAATCACATCGATTCTCATCCACGTATCGCAACATATCAGCTTTTTTTGCTCCTCCTGGCGCACTTTGTATCCGTCCATTTTACCAGCATTCAACCAACGTTCATCGCAATAGTTTACAAACTCCCTGAGGGAAAATTCGTCTAAAAATGCCAAATATTTTCTGGCTCGTGTTCGAACCCTAAGTCCCTCACAAGGCTAGTATTGTTCGAAGTTATTTAGCCATATATATCTGTACTTTTGTATACAGGGATAGATATCAAAAAATGAGTGAAAAATATACATCGCACCAGAATGTATGGTATGTTACACAAAATATAATATTCACGAACGAGAAAAAAAAAGCTATAAATTTTTACAGCAGATATTCGGTAGAGCCCAATTAAAATTCTGATCCGAGCTAACACTTCCTGTAAATATCGTGACAAAATTGATATCACACGTACGTGAGCCCAAAAAGTACTCTGCCGCTGTTCTTTATCACCTTAATACCGTAAAAATTGTTTTTTTTTTTCGCACGTCGCGTATGATATTTGTTGCGTAGATTTTTTTTCATATACCCGAAGCAAGAGGTAGAACTGGAGGAGGGTTTGTTGCTGGGCGTTTTGGTAGCCGGTTCATCAATCATAGGGAGCTGTGTGATAGCGAAATGCTATTCGACTCGGCGTATTACTAAACACGTTTGCATGATTTATGTTATTTCGACGTCATTTAGGATAACCAATAATATAAATTACTTTTCTATTTTGTTCGATTCGGCGGAAGAAAATTTTCCGAGTGGTAAATTTAATGTGATAATTTCTATTCGATTTATTCGATAGGTACTTAGGTAGGTATGAATTCGTGTACGTCTGGGGTAGTTCGTAATTTCATTTTTTTTTAAATGTCAAACGTGGGCCCTCTAAAAATAATTCTTTTGGTATAAAAATCAAATCCCTAAAAAAAAAAAATTCAAAAAAAATATCTTGAGTGGAGGCGCAGTCATTTTTATTGAGAAAATAAAAAAAATTCAAAAAATTGGAATCACTTTTTTTTCAAATTTTTTAACAAAATAGTCACTACATAGGTAATTTTACCCCCTCCCCCCCCAAATGGTGATTTTATAACTTTACCTCAGTTTTAGAAACTTCATCATTCTGGGAAAATGGCATGGCGATTCTCGTGCAGTTCTTGAAAATTAAGGTAATGTAAACAAATCGCCATAAATGGGTTTTTTGGGTAAAAATATGTACAAGTATGTTAAGATCAACTTGATCCACAATTTTTTTTCCTTTTAATTCTAGCTGCTTTCTATTTTTTTTTTTTCAAATTTTTTATGTTCCTTTTGAAACCGGCATAAAGATGAAAAAAATCATCGAAAATGGTTTCGTTGGGTAAGAGTATCAATGTAATTGAACATTTTGCTTAAAAAATTTGAAAAAATTCCAATTCCAATTTTTTGATTTTTTTTTCTTTCGTTTCCTCAATAAAAAGAGCTCTGCGCCACCACTCAAAATAATTTTTTTGAAGAAAATTTTTTAGAGAATTGGTTTTACTCTAGAAAAATTATTTTTAGAGGGCCAACGCTTGACATTTCGAAAAAAATGAAATTATGAACCACTCTAGTTATAGTTATACATTTCATAAGAATTTATTACAAAAATATAAGTAGGTATATATTTTTTAATTTTATAAATTTTTTTGAAGTTCTCTTTTTTTGTGTTGGAAGCGAATTTTTTTGTGTTAAAAAATATAGATTTTATCGAGCATTTTTTGACAAAATTTTCGATTTTTTTCAGAAAGAAATTGTTTAAAAAATCTTTCATAATTTTTCGAAAAAATTTATGGGATTTTCGAATTTTCCAAAAAAATTGAGACATTCACATTCTGAAAATTTCTTTCCAAGAGAATTTTTTTTGCAAAAATATTTTTCAGACTTTCTTACTCTCAAAAAATTACTTCCTATAGAATTTTTTGATAACTTTCAGAAATTTTTTGGAAATATTTTTTCTCTGCAAAATTTTTTCCAGGAGAATTTTTAGCCAAAAAATTGTTTTGACGTTCTTTGAAATAATTCTTGAATTTTTTCAGAAAAATCACGATGATTCTTTGCATATTTTTTTCAATTTCAGAAATTTTCTGAAATAATTTTTGATTTTTTTTAAATAAGAAAATTAGGTATATTTAATATATCTACGTACATTTTTTTTCAATGATAGCATTTTTGAATTTGTTTTAAGGAATTTCAGAGAATATTTTCCTCTGGCGTGAATTTTTTTTAGGAAAAATTTTTATATCCACATTTTATTTTGGCAATTTTTCAAAAAAAATTGTTTTTTTTTTAGAAAAAAATTTATATTGAATTGTTTTGTAGAAAAACATTTTTTTCAAATTTTTTATTACCTTTGACATTTAAATTTTTTATAGAAAACTTTAAAAATTGTTATTTTTGAAATTTTGACAAATTTTATTGCTAAAGAAGTTTTGTGCTGAAAAAAAAATCTAGGTGCTTAATTTTCAACTAGATTTCAGATTTTCTTTTAGAAACAATTTTTCAAACAAATTATTGGTAGAATTTTAATTTATTTCAAGAAATTCTTCAAAAGTACTGTCTTCCTCTAAATTTTCGTCAAGGAGAACTTTTTTGTATTAGATGAATATTTTTCAGACTGTTCGAAAAAATTACGTTGAATTTTTCATGAAAAATATTTTACCTACTTTCTCAATAGAATGTTTCACTTTGAAAAAAATCTTTTCAATAAATTTCATTCCGAGGGATTTTTTTGTATGTACAAAAAGTTTTTTATTGAAATTTTTGAATTTCCTTTAGAAAAAAAATTACCTAATAGTAGTTTATTCAACTAGGGAGATAAAGTGATGTTCGACGATTTTGAGGGTTTATTGCCCGAGCGAAGCGAGGGAAATAAATCAAAATAGTTGAAAATCACTTTATTTTCCTAGTTGGATAAATTATTTTACGTTACGAGGGAGAAAACGGTTTCTTTATACTACCGAAAGAGCAGCGAGAGGGAGATAAAGTAGCACTTTATCTCCCTAGTAACGTAAAGAGTTTTTTTTGTTACTTTTGTGGTAAAAAATCTCATGTTTTGGAATTTTTTTTTAGAATATTTTCTTTCTGCACATTCTCCAAGAGAATTTCTTGCCAAGAAATGTTTTTCTGAAAATTTCAAAAAGAATTTGAATTTTTTTGAAGTTGATATTTGAAAATGCAACTTGCTAGGAATATTTTAAAAATCAATTTGAGCATTTTCCTCTGTCCATCCCACAAATCATGATTTTTTTCGGGGAGCCCTGTTGGAAAATTTGTATGCCGAATCAGTCTGCCAATGTCGTACGCTTTTACGAATTCCACATTGTTTTTTACGAGTAGGTCGATGCTATGGGAAAAGCTAGTGACGAAATGCGAAGTCAAATGACAGAGTGATAATTTGGTAAATGATTTTAATGGAGTTAGGAATATTCGCAGGTACACTCGTTTCAATCGACCATAATTTTAATTCATCTCGCCTTGCCTCCCTGCCTTCTGTTTTCACGACCATCGACTATTTAGGCCATTCCACGAAGATAAAAATTTACCTCACGTAGTCTTCACGCAGCCTCTTTGGTTTGCCGAGACTAAAACGATGAAACTTATTATTAGATGAAAACTTTCTGCGTTGAATAAAATTAAACTGTGCGTGTAACATTTGAAAGGTCAAAGACGAAGCCAGGACGAGCGTGACGGTTTCTTTATGAATTTTAGATGATGAAAGACGACGTGAGAAATTATCGAATGAAAGATATTTGTCGAGTCGAGATGTCGTCGAAAGGGATTAGATCGAATGTGACGACGATGACGACTATTTGTACTTTTGCGCTCCCCTTTTTCACGTCGTCGCCATGTCCCAGCTTTGTCGATGGAACGATATTAAACTTGCGGTAAACGAGTGTTTTGATAAGTTCGCACGTGGTTGGAAGAGATAAAAGGGGAATACGGGGTGTATTTTGATTGACGGTGCCATTTGGTCGGGGTTTTGTGTGCTGCAGTAGTCGAAATGGGTGGAATAATGAAAAAGGTACTTACTTACGAGTGAATTTTATGGTGATATTTTCTAATCCAAAGATTTTCTTTAGTGACATCTAGGATACTTTTAGGTCACTTCTTTGCTCAAAAGTCACTGAAAGTCGATTTTTTCCTCATTTTTTTACTTCAAAAAATCAATTTATTCATATTTCATAGAAAAACAAATCGCTCTTGAAAAAAGTCTATTGAACGTTTTGGTTTGTTGAAAACTGCCATACGTCTTGTTATTAGGTACGGAGCAAATATAATTATTTACGATACATAAATTATTGCAGTTGTACAACGTCAAAATTCCCATAATAAAAAATGTTAAAAAATTTGACTGAAAATGTTTTTGTTTTTTTTTTTTGTTTTTTTTTAGGGAATTTCAACTGGTTTTTGAAAAAATTAGTAATCTGGTCAATTTTCTCTAAATAAATTTTTAAAAAAATATGAAAAAATCAATAATTTTATCCAAATTTTTTAGAAGATGAGAAAAATTGTCCAAAAGGTTTTTTTAAAGGAATAATTTATTCAAAGTTTTTTTTGAAAAAATTGAAATATTCTTTGAAAATGTTTTCCTAACTTTTTATAAGAAATTTTTTAAAAAACATTTTTGAAAGAGAATATTTCAAAAATTTTCCGAAATAAGTGATTAAAAAGATCCTATCAAAATATTTTTAATAATTTCACATACAAAAATCCTCCATATTTTTCTTTTAAGAAAATTTTTCTAAATTTTTCAATTTTTTTTTGAAAAAGTTCAAATTAGGTTTTTGTAATAAGTAATTTCATTTTAAAAACAGATTGTGCCTTTTCTTGAAGATTAAACGCACTATTTCCTCCTGGGCTTTGATTTAAATTTATTTTAGTTTTTGTGATTTTTTTTATCTGGTTTTTTATTTAGCTTTTGACCTTCGTCAGGTTTTAGATAATTTTTTTTGACAGTCAAAAATGTTCTTAGCCCAGAAGTGAATTTTAAGAAACGCATTATTCTACTGGCAATTTTTGAGAAATTTTTTCAATACCTAAATATTCAAATTTTTAATCATCTTCAAATAAGTTTTTCAAATATTACTTTATATTTTTGGAAGTTTTCTTAATTAATTGTGGAATAATGAAATTTTTAGATTTTTTTTTTAAATTGGAATTTTCTCTGTTGGTTTTTGATTTTGGACGAAAAATCCATAGAACACAACTTGTAAAACCTTTTTTCCTCTATGAATTATGTCTCATGCAAATTTCGTCCATTTGTAATATTGGTACGGTTACGTGGAGTTGTTAACGGACTTGATAAATGAGGAGGGAAGCTTAAGGCAATTGACGAGAAAACCAAAACTTGAAGGGGAAGTGTTGGGTCTTTCTGCGTGTTTTAATAGTCAAAATACGTGAAATGACAAAAAAAGTGCTTACAAAAAAAAAAAAAAAATTATTTTGAGAAATTAGTTTAAATAATTACTGAATTTGCAATATTTCAATTTTATCAATATTAATGAATCTAATTAAAGTTGAATTAAAAATAACCCAATTAAACAACTTTTGTTTCTTAAAATTCTTTTTCAGCTTTGAAATTTTTAATTGTAAATTTCTTTTTTGATGAAATGTGAAAAAAATGCAATAAAAAAAATTGGAAAAATAAAAAAAACCAAAAAAAAACAGGAAATTGAAAATGCTTTTAAGTAAATAAAATTTGAAAATACGTAAACTGAAAAGAATTATGAAATTTTTCATTTTGTAAAATGACGCTAATAGGTAATTAAGGAGAAAATAAAAACATCAAAAAATAAAAAATTTGAAAAAACTTCGAATTCAAGAAAAAAAAATGTTTTGATTTTTGAAATGTTCCTATAATCTTTAAATCCAAATCTTTCCAATTCTCCTCCAATCTTTTTTCTGGATTTTTTTATAGTTCTTGATTAATTTAAAAATAATGCTTATACAATTTATAATTTTTTTTACATTAGTCTCAAATTCTATTCGTTTCTGAACTTTTTTGATACATATTTGGAGGAGGGGGTTGGACAACTCTTCGTAGAAAAACTTTTATCGCATGAAATTCTGCGGAAGAAGTGTTTTTTGTTGGGAAAATTAATGTTTACCTACTGTATTATTGTTTGAATATTTTTTATAATACATATCACTAAATCAGGTCGAACTGTTCATTTGATTCAACTGAAATTTGTCTCACTGCAAGAGCATGTCACTTAAATCTCAGAACTAAAGTTTGAGCTGCCAAAATTGATTTTCCAATTTTTGACGAATTTTTGAAAATGTAGAAAATAGTCCCATTGATAAATCAAAATTTGACAATTAGTGATAAATTTTGAGAAAAAATGTTTTGAAAATTGCTTTTTACCTAATTTAGTTGAAAATGTTAGTGCCTTTTAGAAAATCTTCGCGTATGGGAGGAAGGAGATCCAGTGATGTATTTTAAATTACGTTGATGGTTGGTGCTTTTTGTGTGCTGTCAAAATATGTGAAATCATAAAAGAATTATCTACTTTTTGGTTGATTTAAGTTTTTTTTTGAACTTTTTGAATTATTTTCAAGACGAGAAAAATTAATTAAAATGAAAATTAAAAATATTGGGCGTTGCACTGATACAGTGTGGACTAAGGAATCATAAAGAATGTACCTAATACAAGAGTAGAAAACTGAATTTTGAAATAAAAAAATTGAACTGTTTCAGAATAAAAGGTATTATACGAGTAATAATTGAAAAAAAAATATTGAACATTTTTTATTACCTATTATTTTATGAAATGAAAGAAATTAAAATTGATTAAACGACACTAAAAAATACATTTGGTATAATTTAAAAATGACATTTTCGTTTAAAAAATATTTTGATTTTTGAATTTTTTTGAATCCTTGAATATTTGAAATTTTCATTTTCTTCGAATAATAATTTTTTCTATATCGTTTTCCAATTTCTTCCTAATGAAAGAAGGAAATTAGTAGATTTTTTGCGTTGGAAATTCATTCCTTGGTTTCTGACATTGGACGAAAAATCCATAGGATGTATTTTGTAAAAAATTTCTCCTTTGCAAATTATGCTCTTGGCCAATTTCGTCCATCTGCAGTATTAGAACACTTACGTTGAGTTATTTGCATTTTCTATGGTGAACAATGAAAGCTCAAGACGATAATTAGAGAATACCAGCCCAGAGTGATAAGGGCTGTCGTTTTGGGGCCTTGCAGTTGTCGAAATGTATGGAATTATGAAAAAGGTACTTATTAATTTTTTTCCATATTAGAGGGCTAAAAATAATTTGGATTTCCTTGGGATAAATTGGACTGAAAAAATTAGAAAAAAATTGCAAAAATTTTCCAATTTGTCAAATGAAACATTAAAATTGAATTGAAAAATGATTCAAAGAAATCAAATAGAAAACAAAAACGCAAAAAATAGTAAAATTGAAAAAAAAAAATCCAGTTTAAAAAATATTTTATTTTTAAAATTTAAAAAATATATATATATGTAATGGAATAATAATGTGGCTTTTTTGAATTGACATTTTATTCGTTGATTTTTGGCTTTGGAAGAAAAATTCATAGAACAAATTTTGTGAATTTTTTCCTCCCCAAAAAAATCGAATCTTATTGACGTCCATCTGCAATATTGGAACAGTCAAGACGAGTTATTCGCGCCTTCATGTTCGAGGACGTGGGAAGTTTAAGACGATACTGATAGAACCCCAGTTGGGTAAAGTGAAAGGGGGCAGGGAAAGAAATAACGGCGTGCGAAAATTAATTCGCTTTTCAATAAACTTTTCTTCAGTTTTGTGTGTGTTGCGCTGTGGGATCAATTACGTACGAAGAAAAGGGATACTTTAGGATAATTTGCGGTATTACATGGGTCGTATTTTAGAACTTTACTCATTTGAACATGGTGTTTAGATACATGCTTGTAAAGCTACCAGTACCGGCGTTAATTTGCATATCAAATAACGACGAGGTAATTGTCTAGGTCTCTCTAATACGTTCGCCTTGCTGCGTACTAAAGATTGCTTTCTAGTTTTCTTAATTCTTCGACGAAGCCGCCGACGCGACCTTTTCTTGCACGCCTTGGCTATAGAAAGTTGAAAGCTTTCGCCAACTGTGAGCCCGAAGGCGAAGGCGAAGACGAAGGCGAACGCAGGCACTGGAATTAGTTCGCTAAAATGTATCGAACCGTGCTACGCGGACGGGAAATTATTTAAAAGCTTTTTAATTTCGTAAATTGTCGAGAAAAATTTAATGGAGGCTGTAAAATTTCCCCTCGCGTTGTGATTTCGGCTCGAGCCCGGAGAGAGGGTGCGTTCTTCAACAAGTTGTACGAAACTCGGGCTATTGTTATATTACCCCTTAGCTGATTTATTTCGAGATGGAATTTCGCACGAAGATGGAATTTCACGATACGATACTCGAAGAGAAAAAAGTTTTACACGAAATTGACATCTGGATCGTGGTGCGCTCGGGAAGAGCCACAGAGTCGAGTTTTTTTTTTACCAGTGTTGTTGTTGTTTTTTTTTGTTGGCCCTTTGGAAAAAACAGAAGAAAGCACGCGACACGACAAGATGTCAGATGAGTTAGTTGTGGCGTTGGTAAGATGAAAAATTTACACCGGGTCAGCGAAGAAGTGGAGCTGACCACGTGCTCGGTGAACCGAAACCGGAACTCGGAACTGTCGATAAGTTTATGACCCCGAGAACATGCTTCTATTTTACTTGACAATTGCACGCGATAAAGTTTTTGCGGATTCCGTCCTGTGTTATCTGTCTTTTTTTTATTTATCGAGATTGAACAAGGAGGGTTATAGAAGAGAGGGAATGTGCAAAATTGTACCAACCTGGAAGAGGTGGTGGAGGTCCAGGGGTTGTGATGTGGTTTGGCGGAGTAGTAGAAGAGGTGGTTGAGGAGGAAATGCAATTCAGTGACGTCTTTTGCAGTTCTTCGGTACTTTTAGGATATCTGAAGTCAGGATATGAAATTCGAAATTCGTATAATTTAACATTTTTCTCGTTTTATTTTATTATTTTTTTTCTGTTGGGAATGAACATTACGCAAATAAATTGATGAATTGTCCAAATTATTGAGAATTCGGGGCAACGAGATGAATTCTTAGACTCGGGAATACTTTGGATAAACAAAAAAAATCAAGGAAATGAACCAAAATGTAAATAAAATTGAAAATACTTTACTGAAAATTTAAAAATTGGACGTATTATAAATTTAAAAAAGGGAAAATGTAAATTAATAAAAAAATGGTGAGCATACCTATGTAGTAAAAAACATTAAAAATAATAAAACTAATTTTTTTTTTAATAGGTACGAGTTTGAAAAAATTCCATTTCCGAAAAAATTTTGAAATAAATTGAAATTTTGGTTGAATAAAAAAAAATATTGAAAATGCCCGAACCGAAATTAAATTTTTAAAAAAATGGAATATTATTAGGAATTCGAAAAAACCAACAATTTGAATTCGCGATAAGTACTCTGAAGTTCTAAACGAACTTTATTACAATAGGTTATGTTTACCGAATTTCACTGACGGACGCGTTTACTTATTCCGCTTAATTTCATTAGTATTTTAAATCAAATTTCCTATTTATTAGAAAATAAAATTGTATTTTACCTCTAACTGTATTTTTTTAGGTAAGCAGTTCATTAAATTTGTTGGAAAATAGCAATTTTTGGACTATTTTTCAAAAAAAAAAAAAAAAAAAAAAAAAATGGAGAAGAAAATCTCTTACTTCTTTGAATTGAATGATTTCTCTATTTTTTTTTTTTTTTATTTTTTTTTTTTTGGAAATACCTACGAATTTTTCTACGTAATTTTTGAAAAAAATAGGAATTTTTGCAAAAAACTGATTTTTCACAATAAAAATGTCTTTATAATACATTTTTTTAATTTTTCAATTATTGTTTTGATTTTTTTTAAATTATTCTTTTACTTATACAGTTTTGATTTTCAGTTTTTTTTCAACTTAGAAATACAATGCTTACCTAGTTTTAAAAATGTTCAATTATCAACGAAAAAGCGCTAATTGAACAATGAGTACTTAATCACGAGTAATTGCTTTTCTACAGTAAAAATTGGAAAAACATTTTTTTAAGTCGTTGAAAATTAAAATTTTAAAGAAAGCGTGAAAAAGTTGCTGTTACAGCGAAAAATTGAAAATACATAATTGAAATTTGAAAAGATGGAATTTAATTTTGAAGTGACTAAAAAGTGAAAAACATGAAAGCATAGATAAAAATCTTGGAATGGAAAAAAATGGCTTTTGAAAAAAAAAATAAAAACTTAATAAGTATTAGAAGAAAAAAAAAATTTTAAAGTAAGAGAACACGTTTCAATTTTCAAAGTGTTTATAAAATATTCAAATTTTTTAATCATCATTATTGCTTTTGATTTAATTTACCAATTAGGTATGTTCAAACCGAATATAAATTAAAAAATTATTTTTTCTCGAGAAAAAAATGAAAATAAATTCATCAAGTACCTTAATTATTGAGAGTGACTCGAGAAAGCAAGGTACGCAAATTCCAAAACTTTGAGTTATTATAAAAATTCGAAAAAAAGGATTTTTACTCAATAGGAAAAAAAATACTAATAAAATATCGAGCAGATACCAGTGTGAAAATACTGTTGAAAACTACTGAAAATTCAAAAAAGATTTAAATTCGGTAATTGAAACTCGAAAATATTGAAATTTGTACCTAACTATTTTAGAAAATTGAGAAATAAAAATATAAAAAATAAAAACAGAAATAAAATTTGAAAATTGAATGAAAAAATTGACGATTCGAAAGAATAATATTTCAAAAAAAAATGAAATAATTAAAAAATCTAAAAACAAATTCTATTTGAATCTTTTTGATAAAAATAGTAGATAATAATGATTAATGACCAAATCATAGAGATTTCTAGACAACCAGGTAAATTCCAAAAATTGAGATGTAAAAATTCGGGCAAATTAGATTTTCACACAATAACAAAAGTTTTCAATGAAAAAAAAATCAATCAGGTAAAATATTTAGTGATCTCAGAAAGTTAGGAAAAATAAGAATACTTAATGAAAAAGAATAGTTTTGAAAAAAAAAAAAATTAATAAAATATTTCAAGTCGCAAAAAATCCATACATACCTACCTATACCTGTTAGAAACAAAGTTTAATTAAATTTTGCAGAAATGAAAAAGATTGTAAATTGAGAATTAAAATTGAATCATAAATGACTGGAAATTTGAAAATAATAAGGATTTAAAAATGATAACAATTTGAAAAAATTGTAAAGAATTTACTTACTCGTACTTGCCATGGAAAGTCTCTCTTTCGTCATGGGGTGGTTTCACTACGAATACTTACTTAGGAATTTATTCATCAATGGATCATTATTGGTTTAGCCAAAATCAAAAATGAAAAAATATTGAAAATTTTGAAAACACAGAATCAAAATAAACTTGAACGTATTTCAAAATTGTCAAATACCTACCCCAAAATAATTGAATCGTTTTTGAAAGTTACCGGGAAATCAATGAAATAGAACAAAAACTTGAAATTACACTTCTCACGATATTTTAAATAAGATTTATGATAAGTAATTCAACTACGTTTACCAAATTTAGTTGATCGAAGTTCATTCAACTCGATTTCATTATTAAGGTATGTTGTCCTAAATATTTTTAGAATTTCCAAGTACTAATTTGAAAATAAAATTTCATTTTACGGGAGCAATAATGCGTAATTCCTGATTAAGTGATTAAAGTAGAAGGGAGTACAATAAATTTGAAATTAGGATGTAAATATGACGTCATAGAGGATCTTTTTGGAAGGATCTTTTTTTTTACATAAAAAGATCGTAATCTTAGATCCTGATCTAAGATCTTTTTTAAAAAATGATCTTAAGGATTTTTTTGATTATCTAAGATCTTATTTCCAAATGATCTCAACTTAGTCATCTCTGATAAGTGATAACCATGCATACGTATACAAAAGTAAGAGTTAATGAACAAATAAAAGTAGGGGTTTTCGAATATTCAAAATCTTTTGAAAATTGAACTTTTAAATTAAGTATTCCTACGATATTTCCAATTGACATTCTGGTATTTTAACTACGCTTACTGAATTTAGTTTATTGAAATTTGTTCAATAATCGATGTTTTGAAAATTTCCAGTTTATTTGAAAATAACTTTATTTTACGGAAGAAAGAATCTTTAAATTCTTTTTTAAACTGGCATACATGCAGTTTCTTTTTTTTGTATTTTTTATTAATAAATCAAAAATTTGTTAAAAATTTCCTTTTCAAAGAAAAATATTTTAATAATGGATTTTTTGTAAAATTTTGAGGTATTTTGTTGAAAATTTAAATTTTTTCCTGAAAAAACCCCACCAAAAAATGGAGGAAGTCATGCAAAAATTAAAGAAAAAAATGTGATAAAACATTTGTATTTTTTCATTAGATTTTTGAAATATTTCCTCTCAAAAAAATCGGAGGTGTTTGTGTGGATTTACCTATATTTCAGAAAAATTTTGAAATAATCATTTTTTTTAGAATTTTCTCGGGAAAATGTTCAAATACTCTCTTTAAAAAATTGAAATGTAATCACAGAATTTCCTGAAAATAATTCAGAAATACAATTTTATTCAATTATGTATTTTTAACGATTTTTTTTTTCATTTGTTGCCATTAAAACAATTTTATTAGAATTCTTGTTTTCATTGAAAATAAAAATTTATTTTACCGAAGAAAAAAATCTTTTGGAAATTTAAAAAAAACGTTTCCTAGTACCTAGTGATGAATACCTTAAATTTTTGCTCTTATCTACACCCATGTTGATTTTTGATAGAATTTTCGAAACTTGAAAAAAAAAGAATAGTCAAAGGTTTTTTGCAATTTAGAAAAAAAATGATGATTCTTGATTTTTTTCTAGTAAAAAATTTTTGAATAGGTACATTTGTTAAAAAAAAAAAAATTGATAGGATTTTTGGTGAAAGTTATAGTAGGTATTTAGGTAGGTATTTCAATTTTTTGTAAGTAATAGGATTTTTTTATCAAATCAAAAATTTGTTTGAAAATTTCCTTTCCAAAGAAAATATTTCAATGGATTTTTTCTAAAATTTTGAAATATATATTGATGAAAAATTAAAATTTTTCCCTGAAAAAAATCACAAAAAAATTGAGAAAATCTTGTAAAAATTATAGAAAAAAATTTGATAAAATATTTGCATTTTTCAGGAGATGTTTTGAAAATATTTCCTCTCAAAAATCGGTGGAGTTTGTGTGAATTTATTTCAGAAAAATTTTGAAATACTTATTCAGTATTTAGAATTTCAATTTATAAAAATATTTTTTTTGAAAAAGAAAAAAATATGCTTCATGAAAATTTTGGAATATTTCCTTTCGTAAATTTTTTAAAAATTTTATCAAAAGGAAACCCCACTTCATTCAGTCCAGTACACCAATGATGCGAAAAAGGATTGTAAAATATGTAGTCAGTAGGTCCATAGGTATAGAAGAAAGAATGAAAAAAAAAAAAAACTCTAACGCAGTTAATGCGTTAGAAGAGCTGATTTTCTATTATTTTTATTTTTATTTTTTATTTTCAATTTCATTTTTATTTTTCAAAATTTATGTAAATTGAATTATTTTTATGTACTTAAGGGTATGCTCTCGGTATCGAATTGGATTGCATATTACACGATATGAGCAGCATTGAAATGACCCCCTGCACTTTGCTCAGTCCTAAATCACCATGAATTTTGTTCAAAACTCGAAACTTAGAACCGTCATATTTCCGCGAATATTGAACATTTCTTCAATTTTTTTTCATATTTCGCATCGTCGGAGTAATGCTCGAACAGGACTTATAAGCTTTTTTTCATCCGACCTTTCTAAGTCGCGGAAATAATTCACCCAAAAGTCACCTCTACACTTCAATTTTCTTCCAAAAATAAATACTTTTTCCAAAATATCTTATAAGTCCTGTAATTTTACAGCTTCTACAAAGCACATATCAAAATTTCACAACATTTCGTTGAAAATTCGCAAAAATACAGCGGTTCTAAGTTCGTGTCTTTCGCGTACTGATAAGAAACCGAGAGCATACCCTTAATGATAACAAAATCATCAAATTGATAATTTTAAAATGATTAAAAAAATTATACAATTTACAGCCAGCTATTTTTGTAAAATAAAAACTTTTAACAAGTTTTAAACCAATAAGAAACGACATTATCATGAAAAGTAGGCAGTTAGATAGGCATTGCAAAAGTTGTGAATTTTTACAACTTTGCTAGCCATTTATTTTTTAAAAATGGGAAATGATGATCAGCTGTTTGTTTTGAAATTTTCCATGGCGAATTTCTCGAGAACCGGTTCTTAAAATAGAAAAATGTATAGAACCTTTTTTGTGCGTCTTTTCAAGTACTACTAAAAATGTTATTTACCAATTTCGCGTAATTGCTTAATTCGAGGCGCTAGAAGCATTTGAAAATTTCAATCGCTAATAACTCGAGAACCGGTTCACCGATTTTTCTCAAAAACAATAGGGTTCTATTCCCAGTAGTAACAAACCTCTCATGAAAATTTCAGCTCAATCGGTTAATTCTTACTCGAGTTATCGTCTGGACAAATTTTGGGGATACATACATACATACATACATCAGGTCAAATTTAATAGCTGACTTTTCTCTTTGAGAAAATCAGCTAATATTCTCAAGATGTAATAAAAAATGTCAGTCACTCCCCGCTCCTTCCTTGACCGCACCTCAAAAATATGTGTATAGGTATACCGAAGACGAAAAAAAAGAAGAATAAAAAACAAAATAAAATGAAAAAAAAGAGGAAAAAAAGGAAGCAAAGAAATTAATTTACACAGTTCATATAGTAACTCGGCCCCGAAGAAAACGGTAGCTTTATAATGGTTTCAACATAGCGAAATAAAATTAACCCCGGGTAAATGATTTATAGTTCATATTTCGGCTAAGTTGGTCGGTCGGTCGGCGTATATAGCGCGACACAGGAGGGTAGTACAAGGAGCACAAGCAGGGACGTCGGCCGAAACCCGCTGATAAATTTAAATAAAACTATCTAATAAACAAAGATAAAAGCAATTACGTAACGAGCAAAGAAACTGCAGTACGACTGGCCGAGCGGTGCAGGGGGCAGCCGGGGCAGCCACGCAGCGACGACGCTTTTAATAAATTACCTCATTTTTGCGAAATTTTCGAATATAACCTGCGTGTGAAAATAAAACGAAGAATTTATTCGGTAAATATTGTGTAGAGAGTATTAGACGTGGAAATTGGAGCGGAGTGAGGGACGCAGGGGGCGAAACCCGGCGCAAATTCCTTCGGCGACGGCGACGTTAAGTACATATTGTCCTTTTCGCTGGCACAATTATTCGGTCGCGGTCGGTTACCCGAAGCTGGGGGTATTTTTCAACATGTGTGCTGGTGGTTGGTCTCTCGGTTCTCGGTGGTTTTATACTCTCGTCCGTTTATGTAAGAGTGGTGCTTTATGATTAAGCAGTTCTGTTTTGGGTTGAGTGAGTGAGGTAAGGTATGGGAAGGGAATGCTTTAAGTTGATGGGTATCGTTTTAGTTGTATAGAGATTGATCGGTATGAAAAATTGATGGGTTCGAATTCAATGCTTTCTCCAACTTATTTACTATTTCAATTGTTCGTAATCTAGTAAATTGAATAACCATGCAGGTGCTTTTTTCTCTTTATTTTTTCATACTCGAGATATTCTCTGTGTATGGCATTGTTGAACAAGCGGATATCGATGGAGATGCAGTATCCTCTTTCCCTTTTTCCTTTGCTCTATGGGGTTAGCTGATTTCTCAGAATGAAGAATTGAAAAAGTCTGCTAATAAATTTGACCTGGTTATTAGGAAAGTTGAAAATGGAGGTTAATATATTGCTCAATGTTCCATGTCAAAATAAGGTAATTGACGGAATGAGCTGAATTTTATCGACCTTTTACCAAACATATTTATTCCTTCTTGACCTAGAAACTGTACAAGTAAAATTCAGACGTGATTTTGATACGTACTTATTATGCAAAATTTGAGGGGAAGGAGGGGTCCAATTATAATTATAATAATAACCAAAATTATTTGAAGGATTTCAACCTACAAGTTTTGTTTAAAGATCTTTTCAAAAGAGTCCTTAGGAGCAAAGAGAGAAGACATCTAAGAAAAGGAGGTGGATGAAATTCAAACAGACAGTTTTTTATTTTGTATGTAGTTTTGATTCAAACAGACAATTTTTTATTTCTTATGTAATTTGGATTCAAAAAGACAACTTTTTATTTCTCGTGTAGTTGAAATTCAAAAAGACAATAATTTTTTAATTCTTTATGTTGTTCTTTTCCTTAAAAATCTGGTATCTTAAAAATATTTTAAAGTTGAAAGTTGAGCTTTTTTGATAAAATCTCAATTTCCAAAAATATACATAAATTGCAGAAGTATATCTACTGTAATAATCTGCAAAAATTCATGTGCGAAGATATTTTCATATTACATTCCAGTAATGATTTTTCATATGGGATCTTGAAACTCTTGAGGGGTACCTCACCCCAAAATTTTGGGCAGACTTCAAAAAATAAAAAAATATAAAATGGCATATCGTTTGTTGGATTTTCGATAACACTGAGTCTCTGAATATCAGGTTGATTTCTTAATAGAACAATCTTGAAGTCCACCAAGAGTCCCAAGACCTTTCAAATTTTGAAAAAAATTGACAATATCAATAAAATTATGTGACGTATTGTTGTTTTTGATAGTGCTCAGTTATACGAATATTGACTTTCTTTTTTAATTGAGTTGATACGTCACATCATTGAATTAGACTTCTTTACTTTAAAAAAATAAATAATTCATCTAAATTTTTTTCAAAAGTTTGATGGTATTCTCACCAGAGGAAGTTGTAGAGGCAAAGTCCCTCAGTTTCCATTTAAACTACCTAATTTTTTTTTCAATTTTATTTGAAAATTTCAATTAGTTTGGTTTCTAAAAATTGAGTTTTCTCAATTTTGTAAAAACGCTCGATTCATTCATTGAAATGATTTTTAAAAAACTTAATGAATTTCATGAATCATGATAAAAAATCACTCTTCCAAAAATATTATAAAATTTTACCAAGTTTTGAAAATTGTGTAAAATTTTGGAATTTCCCACGATTTTAGAAAATTATAGGTATTCGAAAAAAGATAAGACCAGATTTCAAAGTTTTGGTAGATTTCTAAAATTTCCTTAATTATGTTTTTTGCCAAACTTTTTTAAAATGGAAAAATTTACCAAACTTTAAAAATAAAGTTTTTGAAAATTTAGATAAATCTGCAGCTAAATTTAAAAAATTGAAAAATTGAAAAATTTCAGTGTTCTATATTTTTGACTTTCCCAATCATTATTTTTAGTTTTCGACTAAAATTATGTATAGGTACTAAATACTAATCTTTGTGATGACTTCTTATGAAGATGATGAAAAAAAATCAGTTTTTCTGATATTATGGATAATTCTATATTTTTTAAGAAATGTTGAAAAGATTTTGGAGTTTTTCAAGGGAGTTTTGTAATATTTATTTTTTAGAAACCCCCCCCCCCCCTTCCCAGTCTTTAATATGAGTCTTAAACCTTCTATGAAAAAAAAATTAAATTTCAAGTTGGTACCTTTCAAATATTTATTCTGATCTTTTTATATTAGATTTTTTCAGGAAAATTTTGGAATATTTCCGTTAAATGAAAAAATTCTTGGAGGATTTTTTGCAAATTAAAGAAAAAACTTTTGAAATTTTTCCTTCCTAAATTTTCTAAAAATTCCTTAAGGAGATTCTTAATTTTTTTTTAATATTTTGAAATATTTTTCATTTCAAAATGAAGAGAATTTTTAAAAAAATTAATTTTTGATGTATCTTCTTTCTACTATTTTTTTACGAGAAAATTTGTATCAAAAAATATTTCGTGAACATTTTTTAAAGCGAGAATTTTTCGTGATGATTATTTTAGAAAAATTGTAAACATTTTTCTAAAAATTGTCTTCTTAAAAAATAAGTTCAGTTAAGCAAATTGCTTCTCTTGATTTTTTTTTTTTGACAAAAAATCGAGGTTGATGAGCGTATTTCTGGGGGGGGGGGGGGATTACTCAATACTAAAAATAATAATATGCATATTTGCTCGTTTTTAAAGGGAATATTTGTTATCATACTCGTACTTACTTTACATTGAAAATGTAGAAAATTTGAATATTTGTTAAACTTGAAGTTCGAGTAAGTAATTTTATGGACTTGATCCACAATTTTTCTTTTCGAATGCCATTCATCATCAATTCTGGGTTGTTATTAGGCGTTTTTTCGTTTTTTTTTATTACTTTCCTTGATTTTTTGAAATTTTAATAATTTTTTAATTGGAAAAATTTTAAGAAAATTTTCAAATAAAATGGTTAATATTTCTGAAAACTTTCATAGAGTAAATTCTTACGATTTGAAATTTTTTTCGCTCATTTAAAATTATTTTTCAATTTTTTCTTTAGAATATTTTTAAAAAAATTAAGTGAACTACATGCTCAAGAAATGTTTTTATCACTTTAAAAATTGACTTTAAAATTTTTTAAATTGCTTCGCTTTCCATCGAGTTTTGGGTAACTTTAATTTTGTTTTCATAGAATTTTTTGAGAGGTCAAACTTGGGAGCGCAAGGTCGCAAAATTTGTTAAAATTGATCCATCCCCTCCAATTTTGCATAACACGTAAGTATGGAAATCATTCATAAATTTTCCTACGTATTATGTAGAATTGAAGGGAAGAGAGGGGTCCTATAGAAATTTTTTCAATAACCAAAATCATTTTTAAAATCTCATTCTGCAACTTTTGTTTGAAAATTTTTTAAAATTTCTAAAATACCCTATTTTAATTTTTATTCAATTTTTTAAATTGTAAAAATTTATCTTACTATTTCTTCAACATTTTCTAAAATATTGTCGTAATGATCCATTGGTATAGCGGATTGATGGGGGTATGGGGACAGAGTTTCACCCCAAATAAGATGCCTTCAATCCGTCACTGTGCTGCATTATCTTTTTAAAAATTATAGACAATTTAGCTGAATTTTAATAATTGATTCAGTTTTTTAAAAAATGCAATGCGTCGGAAATTTTTCTCATTTTTTCTGCGCGAGAAATTTTCTATACAGAAATGTAAACCAAGTAGATAACGACATAGTCGTAAGTTCCCCTTTCCTCTTTCTCCTCGCTTCCTTCTCTGTATTTTTTTTTTCATCTCAGATTCGCGATTGTACGTACGAGTACGACTGTGTATTTTATTAAATACACCCCAGCCAAAGTAGTGCGTGTTTTTGCACCATAATGTGACACTTTTTAATATGTTTGCGTTTGAAAACAAAAGAGTAAACGGTCTGAGCCGAGGTGGTTCTGCATTTTAACCACCGTCGGCGTCGGTGGCCTTATCTTTAGAGAAGCCATTAATAAGCGAACGCGTCAAGGAAGTGGCTACACGTTTGTAGCTTTTGGCTGCAGCAAAAAGGAAACGAATCTTTTGAATTACGCTTTAATTACGACATGCAAATTTCAATTTTCTTAATATCGCATTTCTCGGTTAATTTTTGTCCCTTTGTTTTCACCCGTCTGCCTGGCGAAACGGAAGCTGCAGGGCTTTTTCGTAGACTTCTCTGATTTAACGTGAACAGGGTCATGTGCGCCGCCGGTGTTGGGTGAATTTTCAGTTCGCACCGAGACTGGAAAATATTTTGATTGGTGGACGAGGACGATGCCGGTGGTATTTAAAATCGGCATCGAATTAGGCTCCTGCTTATAATATTAGAGCCGAATTTTAAAACTTGTTTTACATTTAAAATTAAAATTAACAAAAGACGCCAGTTTTTTTCTTCTTTTGGAATAAAAACCGCACGAAATGCTTTTATAAAAATGGGCTGCTTTTTTATTATTTTTTATTACTTGACATTGTATTATTTGTGTGCGAGCTACTCGAGGGGTTGAGAAAAGAAAGAACAGTTTTCAAAGTAGTAAAAATCACTTGGGAATGCTATGCCTCCTTGACCGATTTATCGATGAAGTAATTTTTATTTTCTCTCTTTTTTCTTTTCTTCTTTTTTTTATCGAACAACTCGCTTTTGAATTAGATATTTCGAATAGGTATCCATTAAACAATTTCGAAACAAGAAAATAAATTTAGTAAGAAAAGAAACGATAAATTAGTGAGTCTGGAAAATGTAAATTGATTAAATAACTTTCGAGAAGAAGAAAAGTTACAATTAGAAAAGTTGAAAAAAAAATTATGTATAACTAAGTTTTGACGAGCGAAGTGTAAAAAAAATATGAAATATCGTCGCGATGGGTACATTTTTATGAATTTCAAATAATCAAGAATAAAAGAATTAGGTCGGGTGGAAGAAGAATTGTTTTTTCTTTCGTATTAGGGTAGTTAATTTTTTTACTAATAACTGTGCTGTTCGATGGGATAATTTTTGAACGAATTTAATTTACTATACAATGCCTTACCCCAATGAAATAAGGAAATGAAATTACATTTTTAGTCATGAAAGAATTTTTAACCTGAGTCTTTCTTTCTATGGACTGAATCACCCACTGAAAAGTCTCCTAACCTCAGCTCTCGGCAACTCCCTCAAATGTGGACTCAAACTCTGCAAATATCCACTTAGGCAAAACATTGATTATAATTAAAATTAAAGTAGATTAAATTTGCAACAAAAAAGGTTATTTTTTTTAGACGCAAAAACTCACGTCAAAATAATATGTGGGGTAAAAAAAAAAATGTTGACTCCATTTCCGAAAATGGGGCAGAATTTCGGATGGAACCGCATTATATGCGAATGATGACTCAGCATAGACTCTAAAAAAGCTTCACCCCCTCCCCTTGAAGTGTCTCATATTTGGTGGCATATGAGCCCCCTTTTTTACAATGCTAATTCAAGTTTTCATTCGTGCCGAAAATTGAAGGAATGTTCAAATAAATGTTAAAGGACTTGAAATTTCCTTCAAAATTTTGAAAATTTCAAGAAATCTGGAAATGTTCTCTGATTACTGAAAATCGCTTCTATCACTAATATTCTGTACGTCAATTTCAGAAAGAACTCTGTGAAGATATACTAATAACTTGCTTTAAGAGTTGAGAGCAGAGTAATCATTACATTTTATCGTTTATTTGTTTGTTTCTATGAATATTAACTTTGAAAAAAAAAATCTGGAAAATTTTCGTTTCTTGATTTGAATAAATTTTAAAAAATAATTCTGCACAAAATTTAATAAAATTTGGTTTCAGACCAAATTTTTAAATAATCCGTTAAACGAAAAATAATTTTTTAAAATAATGATAATAAATTTTTGAAGAGAAAAAATGAACAATAATTTTTAAATTAAGGCAATTTTTAACAAAAATGTTGAAAATTTTGTTCTAAAATATAATCTACCTAAGTATAGAGTGTTACTTCTAACAACATAAAAAATTAAATACGAGTTTTAATTTCTTTAAAAATTCAATTTTGAGCAAAACTTTGTTTACTAGAAAGTTATTATTTATTTTTTTGTAATTTGTTCCAAAATAATTTCCTCAAATTTTAATTAAACCCATTTGAAAAATCTATTTTTTCAAGTATCGAAGTGCTTAATTGAAAAGGTATTTATTTTGATGGTACAAAAATTGTAATGTTTTTCAGTTGAACAGCAACACAAAGTCAATTTTTTAACAAAACTAGAAAAAAAAGAATTTTTCCGTTTTTTCCGTTCTTTATTTTTAAAATTTTTCATTTTGTTTCTTTTTTTCTACATTTTTTAGTTTTTTGGTTCATTTCAGATTTTCTTATTTTGTTTGGTTTCGTTTACCCAAAATTCTTTCGTTATTTCGTTTTTTTGTTTCGTTACATTTCACAACACTGCAGTTGAGTGAGGAGTATGAAAATATTTCGAGTGTGGAAAAATGTTATGTCGTTTTAGAAGACAGATTGAATTGAATAACGAGATGCTTATACTTACATACCCTACTTTTGTAAATTTTCTATAGTATATCTCCAAACATTTCGTTTAGGTCGAATAACGAGATACTTATACGTCTTACATACCTCATTTTTGTAAATTTTTTATTTGTATAGCTTTTCCGCCGACAAAGAACCAGTTTTGGTTTCGAAAACTTCTCAACCATCCTACAAGCTTCAATTAAAACTCAGCCTCAGCTGTAGACAATTAAGAAAATCGTCTAATATTAGCAAACATTTGCGGGCGATAATTTTCGCTCAAATTGGCCCAATTAACACCAGTATCTTTCACTTTTCCACAACTTTTGACGTCTATCACTCTCGTCGAGCTTTCAAAACTTACCTCATCACTGGCATAAGATAACATCGGTGAAACCCAACAAACAGCAATAATGGAATTACCTACCGCTCACCTAGGTATTACACAATGCCAGCGACACGAGGAAACACGAAGGGCTGTGAAAAAAATGACACATCAACGTCTCGTCGTCGCATCGTGGCGCGAATTTCAAGCTCGCTACCGAAAGTTAATACTTTGCAAAGTTGTCAAGTGACGTGCCAAATACGCTTTCGCGCCTCTCGGCCCGAATACCGCAAATTATTAAACGTTTTGGAAGGGTACGAGGGGTATTTGAGCGATGGGTGATTCTGCGCCAGGAGCAGTGATGATGGCATCGCGTATAACAACGGGAATCAATTTAATAATATTTTCTCGTGGAACCGTAACAATTAAAGTCTACCAGGGGGAAATAGTCGACTTGCGAGCTGTGTGTCGAATATGGAAGTGAACGAGACGAATCTTAAATACCGATAGACATATCGACACTTTTCCTTCTGATGGTGCTCGAGTGTGGAAAATGAAAAATTGCCAAAGCAATTGCGAAATGACTTACGGATGTGAAAGGTAAAAAGGAAAAAAACGTCCAATAATTTCACTTCGCTTTGGTTCACGTTTATATACGTACGTACCACAGTGGTCCAGGATTAAATTCTAGCAAGACAAAAATAGAAGTTTTGAAATAAAAAATCCAAAACTTGCATCTGGGTTAATTTTGGGTCACTGATTCTGAGTTTCCTCTCTCACCCTACCATAACCGATCGCGCGTGTCGATTATGAGTTTTTTCCTACACCCTAGACATCTAGGCAGTGATTCCCAATATTTTTACCTCGATCCTCAGATATCGACTTTTCGATTTTCGTCTTGCTAGAATTTCATTCTGGACCACTGTGCGTACGTAGGTACCTTGGCAATCGAGTGTATAAGAGAAGGTAAATTTTGAGAAAACGCGTCGAAAATATAAATGAAAAATGAAAAAATAAGGCCGCGGTAAAGGAATAAAAATAGACGATGTGAGGAATTGCAGGGTAAACACTAGAGAGAGGCAATATTCGATATGAGTCGAGCGTTGTTGCGAATGAAGCTGGGAATTGGCGGTGGAATTGAATCACGAAAATCTGTTATTCTGGTTGAACTAATTTTGAAGCAAAAAAGTCTTGTTTTTTTTCACAAAGCGGTAATGTTTTGAATATTTCTCGTGCTAAGGGGAATGGAAAAGCTGCGAAGAGGTTTGTGCCAGAATTACTTTAAATAGTGCGCGTCAATTTGTAGTAAAAAGCCAAGGCAAAGGGTTCGCGAGGGAATTGTGGATTGTGCAGTTTAATAATTCGACTGGGTGTAAATTAAAAGACGAACAATTCCGATCAGTTGTGTAAGAGATTCGCAAAAACGAGAGAAAAAAGTTAAATTACAATGTAATTTCGAACGTTTACTCAGCCAAAGGCTGTGTGCAGCTTTTGTAGCGAAAAATGTCTTCCGAAAACATTTCGAAACAGCGAAAAGAAATCTCATTTTCCGGTTTGAGGATACGAAAACGCTAGCCCTGGTATCAGTACGAGACATTTCACCGAACACCGAACCGCTAATTCATTCTTTACGCTTTCGGATCTCGGTCGTCATTTTTAATTTCATATTCTTCCACTTTCCTCCTCCTTTCTCCTATTCCTCCTCAAGTCTTGTTCTTCAAACTATTATGCAGCCATTTACATATTTTTTAACTCGTTTCGCGCTCGTAACTCGGGTCGTAGGGTGGCTGCGAAGGGGGAAACCTGAGAGAACGGAGATGTGAGCCAATTATACGAGGGTTTGTTGATATGCATCGGTGGTATCCAATTACCTTCGTTTTGCTGGGTATTTTTTCCCTCGTTTTTGTAAAGAGTTGACTTACGTCGTCTTGCGTGTCTTACGACTTGTCGTTGGAATATAAGAAATTCGACGACGAGTGAAGTGATTTTCTGAATAACGACGTGCTAGGGGATGTTGTCTTCTTCTTTTGTACTACGAATTACCTTGTGTGAGTGTTTGTGTAAATGTTAAAGGATGGAATAGAGGGAAGGATGTGTTGTGTAGATGTAGATTGTAGATGAATCGATATAAAGTCCATGTTGTGTGTCCCATGTTGAATTGGCATGCATCAGAGCGAGGTTATTTTTCAGTAATTTGGTTACTTTTTTATGTTAGGTTATACTTTTAGTTACTTTTCTTTGTGAGAAGGAAAATTTAAAATTTTTTAGAAATCAAAGTTTTTGAAAAGTTGAAAATTGATGCTTAACTTCAGAAATTCTATTTTTGGCCAAATTTTTTAATTAAAAAATAATGGCTATTGTGTCTGACCCTAATTTGGAAGGAGGGGGGTAGAAAAGTTTTGACCATATTTCTCGACGTTTGGGACCAAAAAACGACGATCTGCAAAAGTCACATATTTATATATATATATATATATATATATATATATATAGAGAGAGAGGTATAGGCTTCCAGACATGTCGGCCACTTTGCGGGTTATTTTTACTATACAAGTCGGCCACCACACTTCTCGGCCATGGCTGACATCTTCCGGGTTAAACTTACATTACAAGTCGGCCACTCTCAGCCTCCCTCGACTACAGGGTTTCACAAACTTCATCGCGTCCGCGCAACCCTTGGAAATCAAGTCACAGGGATGAACGCGGGCTCTACAATCAATGCACAGTGTGTAGAATCACAAGCACGGGCCCAGATGTACGGAAATATGCCGAAACTAGATATACATTGATACCAAAATTTTTATTACACTGCAGGCTTATATTTAATCTGAAGACCTATTTAAAATTTGAATTAGTTAGGCCAATTTTTCAATTTTTTTTCGCACTTCATCCTAAGAGTCTCATTATTTTTTCCAATGTGTATTTCTTGTATATTAGATCGAATCTGTGATTGAAATTTTTATAAATTAATTAGAACAAAGATTAGAAATGTTTTTCAATTTTGGCATTTTTCGTAAATTGGACAAATATATATGAAAAGTGGCCGACATGTCTGGAAACGGGCCAATATATATTTATATATAATATCCCCGCCACTTTTGGGACTCTAGGGCCAAGCCTAACAGCTCGAATGAGATCAAACTTGCTATGTGAAGTCCCCTCGGAGTAGGAATGATGCAAAAAAAAATTTGAGGCCCCAACTCAAAATTGAGGATATGACCCTTTTTTGAGAAGAGCGCGGGGGAGCCCCAAAACCATGAATTTTTTTGAAACTTGCACCAGCGATGAGAACTCTAATTACCTCCAACATATTCAAATTTCAGCCCCCTAAGTCATCCCCACCCCATTTTAGAGCCCAAAAAGTGGATTTTGGGGTCATTTTTTTAACGTTGATCAAGCTACAGACCCCCAAATGGGGATGGGCCCAAATTTTCAGCATAGATCAAGTGCGTGCCCCTGATGTGCCTTTTGTAGGTTTCAACTTTTGAGCCCCATTTGACCCTTGTCCAGGGTCTAAAATCAAGATTTTTCACAATTTTTCATGTTTTTTCTCGCTTCCCGGTACGTTGATCAGCCTGCAGCCCAAACCAAATGACCTTGGAGGCTAAAATTTGGTATTTAGGATCGGTAAGGGTCACTGAGGTGCCTTTTGGGGTTTTTGATCCTTGAGCCCCAAAATTGGGGGTGACCCCTTTTTGTGAGGGGGGGGGGGTCTAAGGGAGCCCCAATGTGACAAAATAATTCAAAAATGTTATCAACAATAGAGACTCTTATTGTCTCCACTGTATTAAAATTTCAGCTTCCCAAGTCATCCCCACCCCATTTTAAGGGTCAAAACGTGGATTTTGGGGTCATTTTTTCAAGTTGATCAGACTACAGTCCCTCCAAATGGGGATAGGGAGTCCAAAATTTCATAGTAGTTTGGGTTCATGCCCCTGATGTGCCTTTTGTATGTTTTGACCTTTGAACCCCTTTTGACCTTGATACAGGGTCAAAAATCAATATTTTTCAAGTTTTAACCTGTCTTTTCTGATGCGTTGAACAGCCTACAGTCCGAACCAAAAGACCTAAAAGGTCGAGATTTGGGATGTAGTATCAGTAGAGGTCACTGATGTGCCTTTTGGGGTTTTCGAGTTTTGAGCCCCATATGACCCTCGTACATGGTTAAAAGTCAGAAATTTTCACGTTTTAACCCCTTTTTTGGTGTGTTGGCACCCGTCTGAAGAGCTGAAAGTGAGGAGGGAGTTGGGGGCGGAGCCCCCATCTGAAGATGAAATCTTCAATGCAGACAGGAACTAAAACTGAAGACGAAAACCTGGCATCTTTAAACTGAATTTGAAATTAAAACTGATATTGAAACTGAAATACCATGAATGAAAACGTTTTTTAAGGAGTACACTAACTAGAAAAAAAAAATTGGCTCGAGAGTAGCATCTTGACTGCTACGTGTTTTTTTTTAATCTAAAAATTTTTTTAAATTTAAAATTGTTCATAAATTGAAATTTATAGAAATTAAAAATTTTTTGGAAAATAAAAACTTCGAAAATGCAAAAAAAAAATCAAAAATTGAAGATTGGAAAATTTCAAAAAATAGGTTACATTTGTTTGCAATTGAAAATTTTTTCAAAAATTGTGGGTGTCTCTGAAAAAGGGCATATAGAACGAAGTGCATTTCTTTTTTTTTCAAAAATGCGTTTGAAGTTTTAGAAGTTATTCATTGAATTATAGTGGGGAGATGGGATTTCGCACTTTTTTTATTGCATGTTTTAGATAATGTATCTTGGAGTGAAAAAAGGCCAAAACCATCACTATAGAACAATTTGTTCTTTGTCTACAACTGTTTGAAAAAAAAGGTTATACGCCCTTTTTGCAGAGAATTTCGAATAAAGTTTTAATATTTCGTGAGTCTGTGGTGGGGGGAAGGAAGCACAGAACTTCCCATCGTCTTCATCTTAACATGGCCTAAATTTCAATTCCATCGCTCAAGTAGTTTTTTTTCCACGTGTGTTCAATCAAAGTGTGAAATGATTCATCAGTTTTGTTGTTAATTTACTGTTTTCACGATTTTAAAATGTGTTGATGGTATCATGTCACAAGAAAAAGAGGTCAAGGGCATATTACACTTAACCCATTTTTCTCGTGACAGGTCCTAGATCATTAAAATTTTGAAATGCGTTCACACCATCTTGTCACGAAAAAAAGGGGTCAAGGGCCAATGACACTTGAGCACCTTTTCTCGTGACAGGTTCTGCAATCTACATCATTAAAATTTTGAAATGTGCTCATAACATCTTGTCACGAAAAAAAGGGGTCAAGGGCCAATGACACTTGAGCACCTTTTCTCGTGACAGGTTCTGCAATCTACATCATTAAAATTTTGAAATGTGCTCATAACATCTTGTCACGAGAAAAAAGGATTGAGCGTCAATTTTTAAATCGCAATATCTTAGTGAGTTTTGAAGGTAGAGAGTTGGGCAAAGTCTCATTTTGAAGAGGAATGTCGAGAGAATACGAATCTGTTGTCGCCTTAAAAAGGATCTACCGGGTATATGCTCTTTTTGAAGAGAAACCCTCAATTGACGCGTTTTTTGAAATCAAAAATTATTTGAAAAGAAAAAAACTGTTTCAAAACAAATATTCTTTTTAATTTCAAAAACTTGGGTACATTTTTTTATTTTTTATTTTTTGAAATTTTGATATTTTTTTTTTCACTAATTGAAGGTTAGGTAGGTACTTCAAAACTGGGAGTTTTACTGGAATTGAAATTTCGTATAAAGTGAAAGTTGAAATTTAAAAAGTTGAAAATCAACAAAGCCAACGATTCGACTAAAATTCGTCATGATTGTACAGAAAATGTAAGTATGTTTTTCCATTAAAAATTTCAATTTTTTCAAAATTTTGACCCTCGATTTTGAGGGGTTGCAAAACGTTGAAATCAGCGAAAATATTGTAAATATGTACTGGAAAGGGAGGTGGAGTATGAGTCATTATTTGAGCCACAATGGAAACATTTTAGTTATTTTTTTGAAATTTTAGGATATTATCAAGTTACTATTGTTTTCCCGAATTCCGCTTCGATGTACCTATACTATAAAGTAGGAATTTGGTTGGAATTTTTTATTTTTAGTAGCAACTATAGATTATTTGAATTCTGGGATCAGTAAATTTTTTGATGAAGGTTCATGTGTGGAGTTTAAGTTGTTGTATAGTTCGGTAGAAAATGGAGTTTGATCCCCAACATCAGTTCCTTAGAGAGGGGACAGAGAGGCCATTTTGCTCCTGGCCCGAACCTTTGCCGAGGGGGCCCGAGGTGAGCCTCCTTGATAACTTAGTACGGCAATAAAAATGTTTATTTTCTTTACCAATCATATTTCATTTGATTCGTTTCCAAACAAAAAGAGAAAAAAAGTCAAACAAAAATAAATCGCTGAGGGAGCTCGGAAAATATTTGCTCAAAGCCCAATTTGGCTCTCGACGAGCCAGCCCAACATAATCACAAATTGTAAATTTTCCTAGATAAAATTAAATTTTAAAATTGGTATTTAATAAAATTTTTACTACAAGTTTTAAAATATGCTTTATTCACACGAAAACTATTTACAACTTAAAATATAATTCAAACACACCATAATATAATATGAAATGATTATTAGTAGGTAGTAGGTACTACCACTGAAACTACTATAATGTTGAAAAAAATACTTAGTTTGAAAAATGTGAAATTAATTATTGTAGGCGATTAAAATTTTTCAAAGTGAACTTTTTTACAAGTAGGTAGTGTAAAAATAAAAATGGTTCAATTGTACTCGATTTCGCATTCTTTCTTTATCCGCACTGTATTTAAAACTGATTAATGAGATGAAGTTGAAATGTTAAAAAAAAAGAAGGATTTTTTCGAATTCAAAGCTGGGAATAAAATTTGTACTGTAATACGAGTATATAAGAATTTGGGTGAGGTTCAAAATCAAAATTTTATTACCCTTTTTTGAGCGAATTGCAAGTAGAGAAAATTTTGAAAATATCAAACTTGAAGGGACAGGGGACTTGATTGCTGTGAAGATCCCTCATCTGGTTTCTTTGAGAACTTTTCCTCTGTTTTACGTTTTAGACGACTCTTGTACTTACTTCGTGAATGAATTTTTCGCTTGAAAATAATTACAAATAATAAGATAGCAATAATTTTTACGATCGCAAAATAACCAACCGCTAGGGAGAGAGTGTTTGACTACAATTTTAACAAAACCTTATAATTATGATACTAAACTAGGTAAAGTATTGGATACTTAATTTAAAGAAAAAATGAATTAATTTCTCTGCTCAATGAAAATCGACAGCAGTGCTGTGAATAGCGCTGAGCAGGATAAATTGGAATAACGCAGGATATTTCGGGTTTCGCGGGACAGTCCTGCTCGGAGTTCGATGTCTTGGGATAGGTCTAGCGTCTACGGTTTTAGTAGGGCCTATATCGATGCGATGCATCATCACCTCCTCACCATCCTCGTGAACTTGGACCCGCACCACCTGGTTGCGGTCCTTGTGAACTTGAATCCTGGGCATATGGTAGTGATTGCCGTGCACGTAAGGACCCCATTCTCAACATCTTATTTCGCGAAAATGAAGCGTAATAATTCTGGAGTACCTCCGGGAACAACTGTGGAACTTTTCCATAGGGAACACAACGGTACTGAATGTTTCATACAGAAGTGCATAATCATTATAATAATTATTTGCAATAAGGGTGTAGTTGGAGACTAAAGAGTCTAATATACTAATAGGCCTGCAAAAATTACACGTATCAAGGAGGAGAGGTCGTTTCAAATCGATTTCTTAAAATTAATTTTCATTTAGTACAAGGTGAAGTCATTCTTTAGTTGCATATTTGGATTTTATTTGCTTCTGATGTAACTTTTTTTTTCAAACAAAATTTTCATTAAATTTTGTTCAAATTGGTAGGTACTATTTTTAGCCGAATTTTAAAAAAAAAATGATGGCTATTGTGTTCGACCCTGATTCAGAAGGAGGGGGGGGGGGGTAGAAAAGTTCTGACCCCATTTCTCGACGTTTGGGACCAAAAGACGACGATCTGTCACATGTCACATATTTATATATAAATACTTGCGAGAGGTACTTTTCACCTCATTTTTCAAGAGGTGCTTTCACCTTTGTTTTAAAGCTCATCCACAAGCTTAACTTTGAGATTTTTCAAAAAACTTGCAGAGTATGTTTGTAGAGGAAGGTCTAAGGAACATTTTGGCTCTTCGTTCAATTTTCTAGCTCAATTAGCAAAGCCTGTGTGAAGTCTCAAACATGAGGTTCTCAGGTTTAGGTGTAAAATACTTTTGGCCTCCGGAAATTTTTGGTCACAGAGGGGATGGGTGAATATTTTTGGATGGTTTAAAAGGCGGATCGTGTTCTCCTGATTTTCTTCTTCGAGTCAAGCCTAAGTGCAACCTTTTCGGTGCAGAATTCATGGAGTATACGCGCTCTGTACTTTTCACCTCCGATTTTGGCTTTTTCACCTCAAAAATGAGGCGAAAACTCCGCACGATTTAAGAAAAAGAGGCGAAAAAGCCTTCCTGCAAACATGTATAGATATATATACATATTAGTAATTTTGCCGCTACTTTTGGGGCTCTGGCGGGGAGTCCAATGGGTCGAATGCGGTCAAATTCGCTATGTGAGGTTCCCTCCGAGGCAGCATGATGCCCTAACGTTTTTGGGGCGCTAACTCAAAATTGGGGATATGACCCCTTTTTGAGGGGGCGCGGGGGAGCCCTAAAATCATGAAATTTTTTAAAACTTGCAACAGCGATGAGAACCCTAATTACCTCTTACATAGTCAAATTTCAGCACCCTAAGTCATCCCCACCCCATTTTAGGGCCCAAAAAGTGGATTTTGGGGTCATTTTTTCGCGGTGATCAGGCTGTGACCCCCTCCCCCCCTATGGGGCTGGGGGCCCAAATTTTCATCATAGATCGAGTTTGTGCCCCTGATGTGCCTTTTGTAGGTTTCAACTTTTGGGCCCCCTTTGACCCTTGTCCAGGGTCAAAAATCAAAATTTTTCACAATTTTTCACGTTTTTTCTCACTTCTCGGTACGTTGATCAGGCTGCAGCCCAAACCAAATGACCTTGGAGGCTAAAATTTGGTATTTAGGATCGGTAAGGGTCACTGAGGTGCCTTTTGGGGTTTTTGATCCTTGAGCCCCAAAATTGGGGGGGTGGCCCCTTTTTGTGGGGGGGGGGGTCTAAGGGAGCCCCAATGTGACAAAATAATTCAAAAATGTTACCAACAATAGTGACTCTTATTGTCTCCACTGTATTAAAATTTCAGCTTCCCAAGTTATCCCCACCCCATTTTAAGGGTCAAAAGGTGGATTTTGGGGTCATTTTTTCAAGTTGATCAGGCTACAGTCCCTCCAAATGGGGGTAGGGAGTCCAAAATTTCATAGTAGTTTGAGTTCATGCCCCTGATGTGCCTTTTGTAGGATTGACCTTTAAACCCCTTTTGACCTTGATACAGGGTCAAAAATCAATATTTTTCAAGTTTTAACCTGTCTTTTCTGATGCGTTGAACAGCCTACAGCCCGAACCAAAAGACCTAAAAGGTCGAAATTTGGGATGTAGTGTCAGTAGAGGTCACTGATGTGCCTTTTGGGGTTTTCGAGTTTTGAGCCCCATTTAACCCTCGTACAGGGTTAAAAGTCAGAAATTTTCACGTTTTAACCCCTTTTTTGGTGTGTTGGCACCCGTCTGAAGAGCTGAAAGTAAGGAGGGATTGGGGGGCGGAGCCCCATCTGAAGAGTTGAAAGTGATGAGGGGTTGGGCAGAGGCTCAACGGGGTATGGGGGCGGAGCCCCCATCTGAAGATGAATCTTCAATGCAGACAGGAACTAAAACTGAAGACAAAACCCTGACATTTTTAAACTGAATTTGAAGTTAAAACTGATAATGAAACTGAAATACCATGAATGAAAAAGTTTTTAAAGGAGTACACTAACTTGGAAAAAAAATTCGGCTGTCGCGGAGCATCTTGACTGCTACGCGTTTTTTAAAAAAAATTTATTCAAAATTGCTTTTTTTAAAATAATTTTGTCATTATTTATAAGTTCTTGTAAGCGGCGAACCGATTGAACAGAGCGAGCGCGTACATAACCATGTTGGTATTCTCAAAAATACACAATTCAGGTTTTCGATTTCTGATGGTAAAACATGATTTTGGAGCGTATCGGGGATTTTTGACTTCACCCCTGGGAACCGGTGCCTCGAAAAACATAAGTTTTTAAGCTTAAAAATTCCTTCGTCGCGAGTTTTTAGTCGGTTTTCACCAAACTTGGCAGGCCAGGTAGATACAAGAACTGTTTTATTTGTACTATTTTTTCATTTTTGTAGTGAGGGGGGATCGAATGTGAAATTTTAGAAATTTGAAAAAATGAATTATTCGTATTCTAGTAAGTAAGTAGATAAGTGAAATGAAAAAAATAAAAAATAAATACGTCTTACTTAAACGTGAATTTTACTTTTAAAAAACAATCAAATTTTTAAAATTTGAAAAAAATATAAAAACTTAATGTCCGTAATATAAATTTTAAAAAATTGAAAAAAAAAAAAAAAAAAAAAATTATAGGTAAAATTGAATTTTTTAAGAGAAAGGGAAATCTTCATTTTCTCGGGAAATGAAAAAAAAATCCGCATTATCAGGTCCAAAACTGCTTCGTAAGGCGATTTTTAATTTCCAATGTTATGTGGTTTATAAGGTCATTCTATGGGAGAAGAAATCCTGAAAAGAATTCCCAGCATTACTTACCCTTTTGTACATGTACCACCTGCCAAGTTTGGTGAAAACCGACTAAAAACTCGCGACGATGGAATTTTTAAGCTTAAAAAATTATGTTATTCGAGGCATCGGCTCCTAGGGGCGAAGTCAAAAATTCCTGATACACTCCAAAGTCATGGGTTACCATCAGAAATCGGAAACCTGAATTTTAAAAAAAATTTTGCTTTCTTAAGTGTTACTAGATGAGAAATTGGGTACTTATAGAGTGGAAATCACGTGTGTATTTGTTTTTGAGCACGGCCCACCACTCAAATTGAACCCTTATTAGTATTAAAAGAAGGTACACGTAATAACACGTATTTTCAACAAAAAAAAATTTGTACCTCTTGGGGGTTCGGAATTATGGCAATTTGAAGTTTCTATTGCGCACTGCGCGCCATCTATGCGGCGGAAAATTTCAAAAAAATTCTAGTGTAAGCCCTCATGCTTCCTCTATACATTTTAATTTATTTCGAAATTTTACCTCCAATACCCATAAATTGAGATTTTTCAGTGTAAAAACGCGTTTTTTCGAATTTATGGCCACGGGGGGTGGGACAGGAAAATTTTTTCAACGAAAAATGTTTTTCATTTATTCCAAAATCTGAGGACAGAGGCATTTCACCTATCTTATAAGGGGGGGGGGGTACCTTTTTTGGTTTAAAGTGGGTATACCTGATAAATAAATGCTATTTTTCATAAACACGTCAAAAAAATCTCCCGGGGTGAATTTCTCAAAAATTTTCTCAAAGAATTGTCAATTTACCTCTTGAAAAAAAAATTCAAAAAGTAATATTAGGAATTGAAATTTTTTTAAAAAGAATTATAAAGAATTATGTAGGTAAAGGTATGTCCAAAAACATGGTTTTAAAAAATTCTAAAAAAATTTAACCAAAATTCTTTAGGAGAAAAAATTCTGAAAAATATGACTTTTTCGAAAAGTAAACAAAAAAAAAGTTTTCCCAAGTGTTTAATAAATAAATTTTAAACAAAAATCACTTGAAAAGAATTTTACAAAATGCCTACGGTAATAAAAGAAGGGAACTTCTGTTCCGAAAAAACCGCATATTATTATGTTTTTGTTCTAAATTCCGAATTTAAAAAAATACTCGAATGTTAAAAAATGTAAACTAAATCGAATTTCTCATATTTTTTTTTTTTTTTTTTTTTTTTTTTGTAATTGTTCTGATGCAATATACCTAAGCGTTGAACAATATGGTATGTTTCAGAACAAGCGAGTAAAATAAGATTTACGACGATTGTGAGGTTTGTTGCACGAGCGAAGCGATGTCCACAACTCACAGTCGTCGTAAATCGTTCTTACTCCCGAGTTTTGGAGAAAATTTTTCATAATCGTGGGAGGAAAACGCGTATTGGAGCCCGCGAGCGATAGCGAGAGGGTGTACATAATAACGTTTTACTCCCACTATTATGAAAAAACTTTTGAAACGGCTCTCTCTCCCTTGAGGCCTAATGAGCAGGACTCGGATTTTCATGCTCTAGCATGTTTTTCTGCTGAATACTAGAAAACTAGATAGGGAATTTTCAAGTTATCTTTACGTTTCAGAAAATTTACAGTAATGAAACAAACTTGTTATGGCATATTTTAGGCATTTTTAGGGGATATTTTGCTTTTTTTAGAGAATATTTCACTATAGTATATTTCAATGTTTTTGGAGCATATTTTGATAATTTCTAGATTTTTTTCTCGAAAAATTTTGCACAACTGATACCGCTTTTTTCGCTGCAAAATTTTCAGCACTGGTAGTAGATACTTTTTTTTATTAGAATAATTTCGCTTTTTACTTCAATTTTTTTAAATTGCTCCTTTTTAAGTTTTCTCCCCTTCGTTTTATTAAATAAAAATTTTAAAAAATTTTAAAAAACCACGCTTTTATTTAAAGTTGGTCACTTTGTAAAATGTTATTCATAGGGAAAGAGTAATGCCTTAAAAAACAAAAAATAAAATTTACTTGAATACAAAAATGTGTCATGAAAATTTTTTTTTCAAAAATTTTAATGATGAAAATCGTGGTGGGGCGTTAATCGAAAAGGTATTCGTTTGCTCCTCGCACACCCCACCACGCTTTTCATCATTAAAATTTTTGAAAAAAAAATTTTCATGACACATTTTTGTATTCAAGTAAATTTTATTTTTTGTTTTTTAAGGCATTACTCTTTCCCTATGAATAACATTTTACAAAGTGACCAACTTTGAATAAAAGCGTGGTTTTTTAAAATTTTTTTACATTTTTATTTAACTCTTTTTGTCGTTGAAAATATTTTAATTTCATAGTTTTACTCCTCGAAAACTAACATTTTGATATCAATGTTGTGAATTTTGAAATTTTCAAAATGGAACCCCCTCATAGGGGTCCAATTTGGGGTCAAGGGTAAATTTAAGTCCGAAAATCGAATTCAGCGGCCTCGAAAACCTACATTTCGATACCAATGTTGTGATTTTCTGAAATTTTCAAAACTGAACCCCCTCATAGGGGCTCAATTTGGGGTCGGGGGTAAATTTGAGTTCGAAAATCGAATTCAGCGACCTCGAAAACCTACATTTCGATACCAATGTTGTGATTTTCTGAAATTTTCAAAATGGAACCCCCTCATAGGGGCTCAATTTGGGGTCAAGGGTAAATTTAAGTCCGAAAATCGAATTCAGCGGCCTCGAAAACCTACATTTCGATACCAATGTTGTGATTTTCTGAAATTTTCAAAACTGAACCCCCTCATAGGGGCTCAATTTGGGGTCGGGGGTAAATTTGAGTTCGAAAATCGAATTCAGCGACCTCGAAAACCTACATTTCGATACCAATGTTGTGATTTTCTGAAATTTTCAAAATTGAACTCCCTCATAGGGGCTCAATTTGGGGTCGGGGTAAATTTGAGTTTGAAAATCGAATTCAGCGACCTCGAAAACCTACATTTCGATACCAATGTTGTGATTTTCTGAAATTTTCAAAATTGAACCCCCTCATAGGGGCTCAATTTGGGGTCGGGGTAAATTTGAGTTCGAAAATCGAATTCAGCGACCTCGAAAATCCCTAATGTGAGCACTCTGTTCTTTCAATTCCAGTAAAATATTAAATGAGAGAGGATTGGTCGAAAACATACTCTTGGTTCCATGAGACATACATACATACATACCAAGTATATATAAGCGTGGTAAAAACAAGTGCAAAAATTGGTTTCAAGAAGTATAAAATAACCTTCGTTACTTTCTTCTGATTAATTTCTCATTATTTGTTCGAATTTTGAATCAAAATTAAGTAGCTAGCGTTTTTCTTTTTGAAACAACATCCATATCGTTAGAGCATATTTTTAGTTTTGAGTATGTCATGTTTTTTTAGGGAATTTTTAAGCGCTCATTTTGTTTTTTTTTTGGAGAAAGAATATCTGAGCCCGGCTAATGAGTAATAAGAAACTTTCGCCATACCTCTCCTACAACATCTGCACCCATTATTTTCAAAGTTGTTTTGGGTTCGCGCTTCCACACCATTGCTGCAGTTTCGCGAATTGACCCTGATACGCATATTCCGGTTCCCTCATTCGGACTCAGACGACATATTCCAATGTAAGTTTCTTTATCTATAAGGGCACCTGAACTGGAAGTTACGCGAACGTGGGTTTTTTCGCAACCACTTTTTTCTTTAATTTTATTCTTGTTGTATGCTCCTTCTAAAGACGAATCCTCGAGTTTTGCGCAAAGATTTTGTACTTCTGTTTGGCTGAAACCATTACTTTTGCATATTCTATCACTGAAAAAACGTTTTTAAAAAATTAATATTATCATTTTAAATTTGTAATTTATGCATTTTATGCCTAGGTATCAATTTAACGATAAACATTTTTCAGCGCATTCATCTAGACCTTCAATAATGTATACAGGGTGTCCCGTCACCAGTTAACACCCCTTCACCAGCGATATAGTCAACTCAAACTAAGCTCATGTACGCATGTTTGCCGACCCTGTGAATTGAAGGGGCAGAGATATGCTGAACTGAAAATTTTTTATTTTCAGTTTTGTTTCAGATTTTTAACCATGCGTCACTCGACAATCGAGATAAGTAGAAAGTTGCACTTTGCGGCGTTGAAAAGGAAATTTTGTGTAGAATTTTTTAGTGGGGTTGATAATTGTATTAGGTGATCAGGGGGGTCTGTACTGTATTGAATATCTAAAAAAAGTGTCCAAAAATTGAGATTTTTTTGCAATTTTTGAGGAAATCTCAAAAAAGTTTCATCATTTGGTATTATTATTATGATTTGCCTTACATGAAAAAAGTTCGACCTTTCAAATGCCGCAAACCGGACTCTTCTATCTCACTTGGTTAAAAAGTTATAGCAATTTCAATTTCGAAATCGAGACAGAAAAAAAATCAATTTATTTTTCATTTTTTTAAATTTCCAATTATTTTAATTTTTGGAACTTGATACCTATCGTAACTAATAATTTTGAGCGAAACTCGATGTTAAAGATGAATTAAAGAACATTTCGGTAAAATTTTTTTTTTTTGAAAAAATAATTTTTTGTTTTTTAGTCTTGATTTTGAAATTGAAATGGCTATAACTTTTTAACCAAGTGAGATAGAAGAGTCCGGTTTGCGGCATTCGAAAGGTCGAACTTTTTTCATGTAAGGCAAATCATAATAATAACACCAAATGATGAAACTTTTTTGAGATTTCCTCAAAAATTGCAAAAAAATCTCAATTTTTGGACACGTTTTTTTAGATATTCAATACAGTACAGACCCCCCTGATCACCTAATACAATTATCAACCCCACTAAAAAATTCTACACAAAATTTCCTTTTCAACGCCGCAAAGTGCAACTTTCTACCTATCTCGATTGTCGAGTGACGCATGGTTAAAAATCTGAAATAAAACTGAAAATAAAAAATTTTCAGTTCAGCATATCTCTGCCCCTTCAATTCACAGGGTCGGCAAACATGCGTACATGAGCTTAGTTTGAGTTGACTATATCGCTGGTGAAGGGGTGTTAACTGGTGACGGGACACCCTGAACCATTTTGTCAGACATTCTGAAACTTGGAATTTTTTTTTTAGAAAAACGACTTTCAGACATTTTGAAACTTTTTTCAGACTTTTTAATTTTTTAAAATAAATTTTATGACTTTTGGACATTTTGTCAGACATTTTGAAACTTAGAAATTTTTTAGAAATTTTATGACTTTTATTTTCAATTGTTTATAGTAAGTACCTATTTTAATGTTGAACAAACGGAAAATATAGCCATACCACGCCGGCACGCCTGTTTTTATTTTGGAAGACGAATAGGGACATGACATATCATGGCGGTTGCTCTGTTTACACAGGCCCGTCGAGAGGGACAGACCCGTATACGGCATTAAATACAGAAAATTAGATATTCAATAACAACGGAGGGGGTAATGAAATTTTTTTGAAAATTTTCAAAAATTATGGGTAGGTACCATGTGGGTGGGTGTCTTGGAGAGAATTTTTTTCAAAAAAATCGATGCATCATTTTTCAAGGTTTTTCGGGTATTGAAACTTAGATGTATCGTAAGTAGGTATGTAGGTATAACATTAAATGGGTAGGAAAAAATACAAAAATATAAAAAGTTTCGCGAAGATGTACATTAATATTTTATTATAAAGATCAAATTTTAAGCGAAACGAAAAAAATACAGTATACGAATAAATTGGGCGACGTTTCGAATTTCATCGAAATTCATTATCAAGTCCGATACGAAGAAAACAACGAAATGATGAAAAATACTATAACATACAAAAATACAAATTTTAGAAAAATCAAAATATAGCCAAATGTTTATAGGGTTCTATACCGTTCACGTCGTTTTTGTCGTTAATTGAGTTCGGGTTTCGTAAGATATGAAGACTTTCTAAAAATTTTCTTTTTCGGTTTGAGTTACAATTTTTTTGGAGGATTTTTACGTTTTGGAATTCAAAGGTATGGGAAAGTTGTTTACAATGTTTGGAAAGAGCCATGTTTTCAATTTGATTGGATATGTCGCGTTGATGTTGTTTCAAACGGTTCACAAGCTTCTGAGAGGTTTCTCCAATATATACTCCAGGACAATTAAGGTAGTTTAACTGGTAAACAAGATTGCTCTGCTGGAGAGGAAGGATACGATCTTTTGTTTTTGTGAAGATGCATTGGTAGAGGTTGTTGGGATTTTTAAAGGCCAATTTGGTATTTTTGTCAAAAGTTGTAAATAGGTTCTGAAGTTGTTTGGAATTTCTGCCAGTATAATTTAATCCATAGAATTTAGACCTAGGTTGTTGTTGAACATTTGTAGGAAGATGAGTATTATGGAGAAAATTGTTAATTTGGTTGTTGACTAATTTTTCCGGGTAACCATTCATTTTTGTAATATTTCGAATGTATGCAATTTTTTCTTCGTAAAAGTCATTATGGGTGAGTCCTAAAGTTCTTTGAATGAGGTTTTTCAAAACGTTGATTTTTTGTTGAGCGGGCTGGAAGGAATGATAATTTAAAAATCGGCCGCTGGAAGTCGGTTTTACATAATGTTTCGTGATGAAAGTGTTGTTTTTTGTAATGATTTCTAGGTCCAAAAATTCGAAACGTCGCCCAATTTATTCGTATACTGTATTTTTTTTGTTTCGCTTAAAATTTGATCTTTATAATAAAATATTAATTAAATGGGTAATTCTCCAAAAATCGACAAATTTCAGTAAAGGATAGATTTTTCAAATGCTATAAGTGATATAAATTTTTTGAAAAGGGTGTAGTGTAAATACCATCTCAGGCATCATATACAGTAAATTTGTATGCATGTCACCCCCCTCCACAATTACTGAGGTCCACTTTATCCCCAAAAGTTCCATCGTCGTGGCTTGTAGCAAGTTCAGATTTCAATATTTCATTTTGAAAATAACATTGAATCGAACCTTTCACTGGAAAATAAACAAGTACGTACTGTTGTAAGGTATTGAAAGTAAACAATGGTACCATTACTAATCACCCGAAGGATACTTAAACCGCTAAACAATAGTCATAAAAAGTGTAGCAGCTTTTTTGTTTCATCGTCGTGGCCAATTTTCATCATTTTTTCCTAGCTTTCTGACTACATATTTTATGCTTTCAGGTGGCTACACTGCATTGTTTTCTTGATGGTAATACCGACCGCATTCGACATCTCGAATATAAACGCAGTGTACCCATCTGTAAGTGATACTGATAATATAAGAAAATTGTCATTTTTACAATTTTTTGTTCCATCATCGTGGCTTGTCATTTCTCAGCTCAAGTATGATATTTTGTTCCGGAAAAAAATCAAATATATTTCAATGTTGAGTACATTATGAACCAATTTTTGAAAATTCATAAATCAACAATTCTACTGACCCTAAAATCGATTACAGTCTGATTTTTCTTACGTCGTGGACCATACCTTCATTTCCTTCGTCGTGGATATGACGGTTTCTTACAACCACGACGAAGGAACATGGTTATAATTTCAATATGGACACGACGTAAGAAAAAACGGATTATAATTAATTTTACGGACAGTACAATTATTTATTTAGGAATTTCAACATTTAATTCATGACGTACTTACCACTGGAGTATGTTTTCATTTTTTTTTTCAGGAAAAATTCCATCGCTGTGGTTGCCACCGACAAAGGCTCGCGTTGGCCACGACGTAAGAATTTCCTTCGTCGTGGCATCAATTTTTTTTGAATCGCTCTCCGCTCCCCTTTTGAAAATGAATTGGATCCGACATCATAAAAGGGACAAAGGATATTACTATAATCAACTCTGTTTTAAAAAAAATTTGAAAAGCGTTTTTATTTATGAAGAAATCAGGTGTTGAAATTTGCCGATTTTTCGAGAATTACCCAAATGTTCATTTACAATACCGAAAAAACCTTGAAAAATGATAATCATTTTTTTGAAAAAATTTTCACCAAGACACCCACAGTCCCACAAATTTTTTCTACGTTTTTTTTATGTCATCCAAAGCTAACCTAATATGACCTAACCTAACCTAACCCAATCATGTCGGATTTTCCTGTCGGATTTTGGTCTCGTTTTTTTCCATTTTGGTCATCGTAAAACCATAATTATACCATGCTAAAAAATTTCTAAATTTTAGAATGTCTGACATTATGTCTCAAAGTCATCAAATTTTTAAATTAAAATGATATGAAAGACAGTTTCAGAATGTTTGACAATATATCTAAAAATCATGAAAATTTCTAAAAGAAAAAAATCTAAATTTCAGAAGTCGGATTTTGGCTCGGATGTTTGCTCGTTTTTTTCAATTTTGGTCATCGTAAAAGCGCATATACTATGCTAAAATAAAATAATTTCTATGGAAATTTATTTAAAAATTAAAAAGTCAGGAAATAATATATTTTTTTAAAAGTCATGAATATTAATTAATACGGAAATTTAAAAACAAAAAAGTTTAATGTTTCACAATGTCTGACAAAATGTGTAGAAAATGTCTAAAAGTCATAAAATTTCGTTTTCAAAATTCAAGTTTTAGAATGTCTGATAAAATGTCTAAAAGTCATAAAATTTCTAAAATGACAAAATATCTTAAATTCATCAAATTTCTAAAAAAAAAACTTGACGCTTCGCGCCTCTTAAAATTGTTTTGGAATCAAAAAAATTAGAGTTCTAAAATATTCTGAAGTAGAAATTTTTCGAAGGAAGAAATTTCAGGATTTTTTGTAATAAAAAATATCCAAAAATCTTTTTTTTTGTCTTTTTTTTTGGTTAAAAAAATGTTATAAAATTTAAAAATTTCTATGGAAAAGTTTCTTAATTTTTTCTTTGTAAAGAAAATAATTCGTTTCATTTTCGAAAAAAAAAACTTGAGATTTTTTTCGAACAATAATTTCAAAACTTCTTCTGAAATGAAAAAATCTCAATTTTTTGGGGATCAATTTTTTTTTTATAGTACCTAAAGTAAGTTGATAAATAGAATATTTTTAAACTTTGGGACCAAGAAAAGAATAAAGGGTTTTCTGGTGTAGAAGTAGCTAAAAAATTTTAGGAGTATTTTTTGCGTGAAAAATTTTCGTTTCATTTCCAGGAAAAAAATCATTCTCACATTACAACATGAAAACAATTTCAAGAATCCACCTTTTAGGGAAGAAATCGAATTAAATCCTTGAAAATTCCAAGTATTCATTTAACTTTTTCTTAAAAATTGTATAGATTTTTTTTGGTTACAAAAAAAGGGGTCTTGGCGGGCATATGCCTAACTTGCGGGGGGGGGGTTCAAGGGACATTCGTTCCTTCACTCAATAATTTTTTTAATAGCCAATGTAGAAAAAATTGTTTGCCTCTCCCTCATATTCATTCCAAGTTACGTTTATGCTGGAAGGGGGCCCCTGAAAACGTTGAAATATTGTTCATGAAAAAGGTCATGAAGTCATGAAAAAGTTGAGAATTTAAAATAAAAATGATGTAGACAACCTGTAAAAAATACCAAAGAAGTTGTGATTGTAGTAGGTGTTTAATTTTCACTCGTCTTCAAGGAAAAATTGCTGAAACAATTTTAAAAATTGAAAATCTTACAATAAGCTATATTCGTAATCATATTCCGATATTACTTCGACCTCTTCAAGATTCCGCACACATATTACAGAATAAAACGACGCAAAACTAAAAGCTAAAACTATGATATACGAGATCGACATTTTCAACGATTTTTCTTTCACGCGAAACTTACGACTTGGCTGAAAATTGTATGTAAATCGAATGATCGTCGAATGTCTTTCAGATTCTGTTATGCGATAAACGTAGTTGCAGGCGCATATGTACTTTAATTGTTCAGGTGAGGAAAATTTTGAATATTCGACGTTGTAATCAAACACAGTTGTATAATTCTTACTACACGCAAGTAAGTACTAAGCACAGCCATTGATTTTACCGATAAATGAAGGAAAATTTATTGAAACGTTACAATCACAATAAAAAATGGGTACGTTTCGACTGTCTACGCAGTCATGTTCAGCTAGGTAAACTACATAAATTCAACAACGATTACGAGTACGAAATGAATATTAAGTCATGTTTAGTATAAGCGAGTGTGGTTGTACCTAGACATGAATATACCGTATTACAAAATGAATTTCATATCTAATAGAATTTTCATAGAAAAATGTATTCTTTATTTTTTTGGTCGAACGTAATACGATTAGATGTAAGCAGACGGTGCGAAATCAATTTTCTAAAAAGTACAGTAAATTCTCAACCCAAGTTATTGAATAGGAATCATAATAGGTGTCTGGCCATTTTTTGAATAATTTGGTTAGTTTTTTCAAGAGTTGCTGAGTTGCTCAAAGTTACTTTCACAAGTTGAACAAAAAAAAATCAATAAAAAAACAGGAAAAAACTTCAACTTTATTTATAAAAATTGAAAAATGAGTTGGTTTTTTCAATTTCTATCACTTTTACAGGCATGATACAGAGTTACTTTTTTAGTTGATTTGTCACTTTTTTTCACTTTGGTCACTTTTTGTCACTTTTTTCGCAAAATGGTCACTAAAGTCACTTTTTTCAGTTTTTTTGGCCATACCTTCCTCGAAAAAGAAGAAAAATTGAAAATTTTCCAAATAACTAGAAAATTATCAAAAAAAAAAAAAAAAAAAAAAATTGCCTGTTTAACGTTTTAACATGACAACTTGTAATAAAAAGTAGTGTTGCGTGTTGTTTTTTCCCTACGTACCTAAAAAATTAAAAAAACAAAAATTTCTCTCATTTTATTGAAAATAAAGACCAGAGCGCAGTATCCAACCAAAATTTGCTCATTTCTTGGGAAAAAAATTGGAAAAATTGTTCTGGTCTGCCCTAATAGGCTTAATTTTTCATCACTTTATCGAAAATGTTGGTCACTTTTTCGAAAATTTTGGTCACTTTTTGACCAATTTTTGGTCACTAAAGTCACTAAAAAAAAAAAATAGTTGGTATCATGCCTGCTTTTATAACAAAAATGCTTTTAAATATTTTCAGCCAGAAGTTTTAAAATTCTCTTAAGAAGTTGTGTTTGGATTGAACAATATTGGGGGAAAAAATGGTTTTAAACACCACTTTTCATAGGCGGCGAAATGAATTTCTCACATGTGGCGCAAAACACTTTTTAATCAAAGGAAGGGAGGGGAATTTTTCTTTCAACACTTCATTTCTCACATGTGACGCAAACATTTTTTCAATCAAAAGAGGAGAAGAGGATTTTGCTCTCAACACTTCTTTTCTCACATGTGGCGCAAAAATTTTTTCCATCAAATTGAAGGGAGGGGATTTCGCCCTCAACACTCTGGTACCGCAGTAAAAATGCTTCGTTGAAAAAAATCAGCTAAAAAAAATTTAAATGTCACAAAATTTCAAAAAAGTAGTCAACTTGAAAAAAAATTTCTTATTACTTTATTATTTCACTAGCGGAGTATACCCGTCTAAGAAAGTGAAAGATAACATACAAAAATTGTTTACCCGTGCAGTCACCCAGTCACGGTATTTATTATCAATCCTTAACGTTCATCGACATTTTGAATTGAAAAATTTATTGTTAGGTACAAATTTCCAATTTTCATCATAATTATTTGGCAATTTTTTCGTAGGATTTCATCCTAACTGCAGGACTTCTAGAGTAATAGGTAGGTACCTAAGTTAATTTCTAGGAAAACCTCTCAAAATGTCATTACATTTTTGACAGTCGAACGAATCATTTGCAAGGATTAAAGGATTTATTGTCAAGAAAATTTTTTTGAAGTTTTTTTGTAAAAAAAATATTTCTTGAATATTTTTTTATTAGAATTTTATCTTCATCAATTTTTTGGTCAAATTTTTTTTCAAAAAAATTTTTTGACGATTTTTTTGTCGAAAAAAGGCAAATGGCAAACGCCACAAGCGTCAAGAAAATCTATGTTCTTTTCAGAAAAAAATAAAACTTCACGAACGACTGATTCATTTAAACGAATCGTCCGCAAACGACTGATAAGTCTGAATATTATTTCGAGAGAAACAAAAAATCTCCTTTTTTATGAGAAATTGAGATTTTTTTCTACTTTTTTTTAGAATCAAGAAATCTCCATTTTTTTAAGAAGAAAAATCTATGTTCTTTTCAGACAAAAAAAGTCGTCCGCGAACGACTGATTCATTCGAACGAATCATTTGCAAGGATTAAAGGATTTTTGTAAAGAAAAATGTTTTGAAGTTTTTTTGTCAAACAAATTTTTCTTGAATATTTTTTATCAGAATTTTTTATTTTCATTTACTTTTTGGTCAATTTTTTTTGACGATTTTTTTTGTCGAAAAAACATTTTTTGGAAATGTTTTGTCCAGTGCAGCAACAGACAGAATGCAAAGAAAAAGCAAAGACAAACGCTACAAGCGTCAAGAAAATCTATGTTCTTTTCAGAGAAAAAAAAATTCACGAACGACTGATTCATTTAAACGAATCGTCCGCAAACGACTGATAAATCTGAATATTATTTTGAGAGAAACAAAAAAAATCTCCATTTTTATGAGAAATTGAGATTTTTTCTCAGTTCTTATGAAAATTTTTTTTTACTTTTTTTAGAAGAAAGAAATCTCAATTTTTTTCAGGGAAGAAAACCAATTGAGACCCAATTGGTTATGGTCTTATGGTGATGGTGGTTTTGAGAAAATTTTGAAATTACTGGTGGTTCCAATTGGTTTTTGGTTTTTAAAAATTTTCAAAAGGTTTTGGTGCTAAAGTGGATCCATTTAATTTTTATTTTTTTTGATTGGTTATGGTTCTGGGTTTTTGGTTTTGCTTGATTAATTGGTTGTGATGGTGGTTCTCAAATTAAAAACCATTTCAAATGGTTGTGGTGGTGGTTCTCAAATTAAAAACCATTTCAAATGGTTGTGGTGGTGGTGGTGGTGGTTCCGTTTTGGTTTTTCAATTGGTTTTCATCGAATTGCTTCCATTTCGTAGTATGAAAAATATATCCTAACATTTAAACCATTTATCTATGGCATTAACCATCAGAACCAGATGGAACCATTTTCGTGCTTCCTATTATACCACAAAAGAACTAAAAAAAGATCAGATCTTTGAAATTTGAATAAAAAATTAATTTGCCTACAAGTTACAAACGCAATATTGCAATAAATTTAAATTAAATAATATACATTCAAATAAAAAACAAAAAATAATAATGTTTCCACTTTCCAGAGCGCTGAAAAATCAGAAAAATGAAGAAAACAGGCCACAGGGGGTAGGTAAGGGGCCCAATTAAAAAAAATTTCAAATCAAAGTTGTTGCTTGAAGTTCTAGGAATAAATTTGGTCATAACAAAAATTTTGATTGGACCCCTCCTTCCCTTTCAAATCCACTATTTCTCTTTTTAGAACCAAAAAGAACCAATTCCATTAATTGGTGGTGGTTCTGGTTTTCATTGTAAAGGAAATTGAAAATGGTGGTGGTGGTGATGGTGGTTTTTTATTTTCAAACCACTTTCTTGTGGTTGTGGTTGTGGTTGTGGTTATTTCAGCAAATGATTTTTCGTTGTGGTTCCAAACGGTTCTCTTCCCTGCCTTTTCGAAAGGAATTGGTTCTTTTTGGTGGTGGTTCTTGAATGAATTTTTGAAGTTCATTGTAATGGTTCCAAATGGTTTTGAAAACCAATTGAAATATCTGGTGGTGGTGGTTTTACCCGGTTTTGGTTTCAATTGGTTTTCTTCCCTGATTTTTTTAGAAGAAAAATCTATGTTCTTTTCAGAGAAGAAAATCGTTCACGAACGACTGATTCATTTAAATGAATCGTCCGCGAACGACTGATTCATTTGAACGAATCATTTGCAACGATTAATTCATTTGAACGAATGGTTTGCGAACGACTGATTCATTCAAACGAATCATCTTCGAACAACTGATTCATTTCATTTGTGACGTCAACGAATCGTTTGCAAACTATTGATTCATTTGAAATAATCATTCGAAAACGACTGATTCTGATTCATTTCAACGACTCGTTCGCGAACGACCGATTCATTTGAACGAATCATTTGCGAACAACTGATTTTACTGATTCATTTCAACGAATCGTTCGCAAACGACTGATTCATTCGAACGAATCATTCGCGAACAACTGATTCATTTCAACAAATTGTTCGCGAACGACTGATTCAATTGAACGAATCATCCTCGAACGCCGATTTATTTGATTTGTAACGTTAAAGTACTGTTATCGTAACGTTCCATAAAACAGGTGATGTGCAAAAATCGCATATCTACCTTATTCGCGGAGTTACTGAGTTTTGAAAATTTCGATCGCGGATATCTCGCGAACCCGCGAACCGATTTCGCTCAAATTCAATAGGCTTCTATTCCCAATGACCCTCTACTACAGATATAAATTTCAACTAATTCCATCATTCATAACTCGAGTTATCGCAGTGACAAATTTGGTCTATACATCATGCATCGGAACACGGTTACTTTTTAGTAACTTGGTTACTTTTTTAAAGGCAATGTTACTTTAGTTACTTTTGGGCTCATTTTGGTTACTATGGTTACTTTTGGACTCATTTTGGTTACTATTTCGTCAAAAATCTGACGAACAGCTGCCATTAAAATTTAAAATTTCTTTAAAAACGTTTTGAAAGTTTTTTTAAGAGATTTTGCTTCCAAAAAATTTGAAATATTTTATTTAAAAATGAATTAAGTAAGGTTAGTTGGGGTAACTGGGCCACCGGGGTATCTGGGCCATTCTCTTCCTAATCCCCTCCAAAATTGTCTTGACGTAAATGGTTGGTTGCATGGTAACACTGACATCGTAAGCCCACCATAACAATTATCATTCGGTTCCTAGCTCCCCTTGAGGAGGCCTCAGTAATTTGAGTAACATGACATGGCCCAGTTACCCCCAACAACTGTGGCCCAGTTACCCCAAAACTCAGATTTGAGTGGGGGTAAGTGAATTACACATCTTGAATCTTCCTTAATAAAAAAAAAATTTGGTGGCCCAGTTACCCCATTTTTCGGGGTAACTGGGCCACCATTCTTTGTGTAGAGTGAGGTGTTCCTCAGCTCAGGTATGTGCTTCACCCTCAAAATCAAAAAAGTGAGCGTACCTCTATGACACCCCTCTACACGTCCCATTTGAAGATTTAAGGTTATTCTTCACTAGTGAGGCATTTTTGAATAAAGATTTTTTAGAGTTGTAAAAACGTGGCCCAGTTACCCCAACTGACCTTAATTGAACAATTTATTGAATCTTCTTTTAAAATTGAGATTTTTTCTGCTCGAACTTCAGGAATATTTATTTTGTACTTATGTATTGAAATTCAAGGTAGAAAAATGTTTGCTCCTAAAAAAATTGAAAGTTCTTTTATAGGCATTTTTCAAGTCAGTATGAAAAATTGTGATTTTTTTTCTTGAAGAATTAAGATTTATTCTTGTCTAAAAATGAGCCACATTTCTTGAAAAAAAAAATGTAAGTAGATAAGCCGTATTTTTTTGTTGAAAAAATTGAGAAATTCTTTTCTCGACAAATAAACGATTTTTTCTCAAAATTTCTTTTCAAAAAAAGTAGAGGCCGTCGAAGAATAAAACCGATTTCTCCTCATTAAAAACTTTTTTTTAAAATGAGAATACCTAGTAATTTTTTCAATTAAAAAAAAAATGTGTTCGAAGTATTTGAAAATTATGTTTGAAAAATAGAGAACTCCTCAAAAATGAAACATAAAATCGTTTCAACTCGTGAACTTAAAATGCTTCAAAAATTTGATATTTCTCAAATGAGCAAAACTTTCCTTTTAAAAATTTTGAAAAGTTGTGAATTTCACATGTTGAAAAATTGTTTTTTTGTGGAGAATGAAGACTTTTCAAAAATTAAAATTTTTTTGTATCTACTCATTTTGCAATAAGCCAATCAAAAAATTGATTTTTTTAGACTTTAAATTCTTAGGCATTACAATTTTTATAAATTGGAAATTTTTTATTTGAATAAACATGAATTTTAGGAACGGCTATTTTTTACAAATTAAATATAAATTGTTTAAAAATCAAAAAATTGAGAATTTTAAGTTTAATTTTTTGAAATCCAGAACTTTTTAGAAATTAAAAATTGTTTGAAAAATGAAAAAAATCGAAAAAAAAAATTTAATTTAAAAATTAAAAAAAGGACAGTATTGTTTGTAATTTAAAATTTTTCTAAAATTCACGTTTTTTGAAATCAACAATTATTTGAAAACTGAAAACTATTTCAAAACAAATAAGAGTTCAAAAACTTAAAAAAGTTGATATCAAGTATTTTCAAGAAAAAAACATTTTTTTTTTGAATTTTCAATATTGAGTTAAAAAAAAATTAAGATTTGATAGGAACTCAAAAATGATTTATTGTGAGCTTCTCAAGAATTGAAATTTCCTATGATATAAAAATTGAGCACCTATTAAGCCAACTATTCTATTAAAATTCGTCATAATTATAGAAAAAGAAAAAATGCATGAATTATTATTTTTGAATTGAAAATTTTGATTTTTTCAAAATTTTTACCATTGATTTCAAGAGTTGTGAAACGTCAAATTTAGCGAAAATATGAGAAAAAGGGTGACGAGGGGAGGGGAGGGGGTTATGAGTCATTATATTCAAGTGGAAATGGAAAATTTTTGGTTACTTTTTTCCACAATTTTGGTTACTTTTTTTGAAATTTCAGGTTACTAAAGTTACTTTTATTTTTTCAAATTTCGCTCCGATGCATGATACATACATAAATATGTAGCGTCGGGCCTGCGCTACGCATCACCCGGACCAGTTTCGCGTATGTTTACTTCTCTTACCTAAGTCATGTAGCAAAACACTACTTAAGCTTGATCGACATCTATACAATTTAGTAGACTATAGAAACAATCGTTTGAATAAACTCGTACGTAACTACTAACCTCGTCGTGTTGGATCATTCGAACAGTCTCCGCTCCTTAGCACTGATGGGTATCCGCTGTCGCTTGGAGATTTAGTTAGGTTCTATCCTCTCATACGTCACCACAAACTACAAATATATACATAATTATAGTTATTTATATAAAGAAATACCAAATCACGAAATTGGTGTCAATCGTCATATTTTGTCATAAAACGTCGAGAAATATCACTCCCCCCCCCCCCACTCTTACCAATGGGTCAAATTTAATAGCTGATTTTTCATTTATGAAAAAATCAGCTAAAAAATCATTCAAAAAGCATGAAAAAACTTTCAACTTCATTTTATAAAAACTGAAAAATGAGTTGGTTTTTTCATGACTGTGTAAGTGTGTAAGCGAGCCTACTTTTTTTTATCCTTGTTTTTACTTCTCAAGAGCTTGTTTTAAATTTGCAACTTTCAATTATCGCGCCGTAGTTTTTCAGCAGCTCATTCTAAGGTTGTCTTAGAATTTCTCAAATTCTATAGTTTTTATAACAAAAATGTTTTTAAATATTTTCAGTCAGAAGTTTTATAATTCTCTCTAACTTGTTTTAGGATTGAACAATATTTGGGGGGGGGGGGATGATTTTCAACACCACTTTTGAAACTAACAAAATCTCGTTCACATGCATTGATAAAGTCTGAAGAAATGTGTTTGCTGTTGTCCAAAATTTAAATAGTGCAGTAGAACTATAGCTTGACCTCGAACAAATTGTTATAGAAGATGTTTTTTGTGTAGTTTATTTTTTGTAAAAGAGGATTTAATCTATCATATAATAATTAATAAAAAACCTCGCCGATCCGCCACCCCGAAGTACTTTTCTTGAGAACCCTGTCCTTCAAAATTAGTTTTTTGCATTTATTTCGCCGAGGTTCAACTTTTTTTTGGGGGGGGAGGGGACATCTGAAAGTAAATTATTTTCCGTTAAATTTCCTACAACTATGTTTTCACAACTTTTTCTGTACGAACCATAGGAGTACACAGTGCCGGCGAACTGAATTTTTCACATGTGTTGCTGTAGCTGAATATATTTGAAGGGGGATCAAAATAAGGAGTCAGAAATGAATGCCAACCGGGGGAGGGGGGTGCAAAAAATGCGAAGAAAAAGTGTACCTTTATTTGGAAAAAAAAATCAAAAAAGCTTAATTCTGTACACTAAAGCGCCAAAGATGGAAGTCCATTTTTTTTTTGTTTCGAGATTTTTATAGTTTATGAACCTGCAAGTGTCGAAAATTCAGAAAACATAAGTAACAATATAACAAACTCAAAGTTGAAAAAAATGTGATTTCCATCTTCAGCGCTTTAGTGTACAGAATTAAGCAATTATTTTGGTTTTTTGACTTGTTCGGAGTGCCAAAAAAAATAAATTAAAAATATATCAACAAAGCTTAAAATTATAACTAGGGCGTGCAAAATATTTTTTAAAGAATCTAAGATAGTAATTATGTGAAAATATTTTTAAAAAAAAATATATAATAATTATGTTCAATTTCTTTTAAAAAATCTAAAATATGTGAGAATATAGGTATTGATCTTTTTTAGCCGAATTTAAAAAAAAAATTTAGGCTATTGTGTCCGACCCTGATTTAGAAGGAGGGGGGGTAGAAGAGTTCTGACCTCATTTGTTGACGTTTGGGACCAAAAGATGACGATCTGTTACATGTCACATATTTATATATATATATTTATAATTTTACCGCTACTTTTGGAACTCTGGGGCCGAGCCTAACAGGTCAAATGAAGTCAAACATGATATGTAGGGTCCCCTCGGTGTAGGAATGATGCAAAAAAAATTTTGGGGCCCTAACTCAAAATTGGGGATATGACCCCTTTTTGAGGGGGGTGCGGGAGAGCCCCAATATCATGAAATTTTTTGAAACTTGCCCCAGGGATGAAAATCCTAATTACCTACACCATAGTCAAATTTCAGCCCTCTAAGTCATCCCCACCCCATTTTAGGGCTCAAAAAATGGATTTTGGGGTCATTTTTTTAAAGTTGATCAGGCTACAGACCCCCCAAATGGGGCTGGGGGGCCAAAATTTTCATCATGGATCAAGTTTGTGCCCCTGATGTGCCTTTTGTAGGTTTTAACTTTTGGGCCCCCTTTGACCCCTGTCAAGGGTCAAAAATCAAGATTTTTCACAATTTTTCATGTTTTTTCTCGCTTCTTGGTACGTTGATCAGCCTGCAGCCCAAACCAAATGACCTTGGATGCTAAAATTTGGTATTTAGGATAGGTAAGGGTCACTGAGGTGCCTTTTGGGGTTTTTGATCCTTGAGCCCCAAAATTGGGGGGAGGCCCCTTTTTGAGGGGGCTTTAAAGAGGCCCCAATTTGACAAAATGATTTGAAATTTTTACCAACAACAGTAACTTTAATTGTCTCCACTGTATCCAAATTTCAGCTTTCCAAGTCATCCCCACCCCATTTTAGGGCCCAAAAAGTGGATTTTGAGGTCATTTTTTCACGTTGATCAGGCTACAGACCCCCCAAATGGAGCTGGGGGGCCTAAATTTTTATCATAGATCGAGTTCATGCCCCTGATGTGCCTTTTGTAAGTTTTGACCTTTAAACCCCTTTTGACCTCGATACAGGGTCAAAAATCAATATTTTTCAAGTTTTAACCTGTCTTTTCTGACGCGTTGAACAGCCTACAGCCCAAACTAAAACTAATGAGTTTTTCGCGGCGAGCACAGCTTTTCGTTTTTTTTTCTTTGGCTTTTCAAAAATTACGGTTTTGAATGAAAAAATTTACGTTTTTTGCATTTAACTACAAGCGGGATAAATTTTGAAAAAATTGAAAATTTGCAGCAACCTGTGTTGCTGTAGACTCTGTCATGTGTTGCTGAAGCTCTCACATGTGTAGCGAAAGCACGCTCGCTACACTCAGTTCGCCGGCTATGGGAGTACAGCTGTGGCGTGTTAAAAAGGGCATATCACACGTTTACGTGTATTAAAATTGGTAGGTATACGCAGATCGATTCGGAACATCCTTACCCCCAGCAGATAGTCGACCATGATGAAAATAAATATTGAAATTTTTTTTTGGACCACTAGCCTAATTATTTCAGGGGATGAAGTCCCTAAACGTGTATTTTGGTTTCAATTTTTTTGTTTCTCTCCAAATTAAAATGAAAAATTTTCGCTTTATGAATGGGTTCTATGTGATAAGGAGAAAGGACACGCAGAATTTAAAAAAAAGGTTTTCATTTGATTTTTTTTTTCAAACACACCATAATATAATATGAAATGATTATTAGTGCTACCACTGAAACAGCTATAATGTTGAAAAAAAAAGTTTGAAAAATGTAAAATAATTAATTATTGTAGGTGATTAAAATTTTTCAAAGTGAACTTTTTCACAAGTGGGTAGTGTAAAAATAAAAATGGTTCAATTGTACTCCATCTCGCATTCTTTTTTTATCCGCACTGTATCTTATTCGTGAGATGAAGTTGTTAAAAAAAGGGACTTTTTCGAATTCAAAGCTGGGAATGAAATATGTACTGTAGGTAATACGAGTATAAGAATTTGAGTGAGGTTCAAAATCAAAATTTTACGTAACTTTTGAGCGAATTGCAACTAAAGAAAATTTTGAAAACATCAAACTTGAAGGGACAGGGGGCTTGATTGCTGTGAAGATCGCTCATCTGTTTTCTTTGGGAACTTTCTTCTGTTTTAGACCAAACTTGTACTCGGTGAATAAATTTTTCACTTAAAAATAATTGCAAATAATAAGATAGCAATAATTTTTACGATTACAAATAATTTTACAAAGTCTGATAATGATAATATCTTCTACTAAACTGTAGGTAAATTATTGGGATACTTAATTTTCAAAGAAAAAATTAATCAATTTTTTTGCTCAATGAAAATCGACCGCAGCACTGTGAATAGCATCGAATAGGATAAATTGGAATAACGCAGGATATCTCGGGTTTTGCGGGACCGTCCTTCCTGGAGTTCGATGTCTGGGGATAGGTCTAGGGTCTTCGGAGTTCGTAAGGCTTATGCCTATATCGTGACCCTGAAGTTGAATCCGCATCCCCTTCTTGCCGTCCTCGTGAACTTGATGCCTCGCCAACTGATTGCTGTCTTCGTATATTTGAAGCCCTCTCATTAATTATCCGTGTTTGCGAAAGTGTATTCGGATCATTCATGAGTGTCCGTGGGAACTTACGTTTAGCAATTCCAAGGGGAGTACAACGGTAATACTGAATGTATCATAAAAAAGTGCATAATTATAATCATTATTTGCAATAAGGATGTACATACTTATGAGTATAGTTGGAGACTTGGAGTCTAATATAATAATTGACCTGCAAAAAGTTACTCGTATTAAGGAGGAAAGGTCGTTTCAAATCGATTTCTTAAAATTTCATTTAGTACAGGTAAAGTCATTCTTTAGTTGCATAAATTTCAATTTTATGTGCTACTGTTAAAACTTTGTTTTTTCAAACATGAATTTTCATTTTTTCTTCAAATTGGTCTATTTTTTAAAAATTTTATTCAAAATTGCATTTTTAAAAATCCTATGGCCGTTTTTTCAATTTAAATTTCTGGTTTAAAGTAATAAATAAATGCTATTTTTCATAAAAATGTAAAGAAAAAACTCTCCCAAAGAATTGCCAGTTTTCCCCTTGAAAATAAAATCCAAAAAGTAATTGAACAGTATTTTTCAAAAAGGGGATAAGTCACATTTTCCAACTTTTCAGAAGAGCTAAAAAACTATTCAATGAAGTATATTCTGCACAATCGACATTGAGTACCATTTGACCATTGTGGGTCGAAGGTACAACCTTGTAGAGTAAAATTGGAGCAGTTGGATTTCATTTGAAATGCTTTCGAGAGACGTAGGAGAGGAAAGAAAAAGGAGGGGAGGAATAAGTTCAGGTATTCAGTATAATATTCAAAATTAACGGAGTTGAAGGGGTCCAATCAAAATTTTTGTAATAACTAAAATTATTCCCAAGACTTTAAGCTACAAGTTTTGTTTGAAAAATTTTTCAATTCAACACCTCCCTCCCCCCAGTTTTTATTAGTGCAGTAATTAAAAATTGTATTATGCAAAATTGGAGGGGAGGGATCGGTCTAATCAAAAATTTTGTAATAACCAAAATTATTTTTAGGACTTCAATCTACAACTTTTGTTTGAGAAATTTTTCAATTGGACCCCTCCCCAATTTTTTACAGTATTTATACATAATGTTATGCGGCTTCTGCTGAATACTAGACAGGGAATTTAAAGTTATCTTTACGTTTCAGAAAATTTATAGTAAAATGAAACAGACTTTTTTTTTGACATATTTTAAGCATTTTTAAGGAATATTTTGCTTTTCTAGAGGATATTTCACTATATTTCATTTTTTTGGAGCATAACTATTTTATCAATTTACCGTTTCTAGATTTTTTTCTCGAAAAATTTGCATAACTGAATACTGATACCGCTTTTTTTGCTGCAAAATTTTCAGCACTGGTAGTACTTTTTCTGATTTAATTAGAATTTCGCTTTTTACTTTCAATTTTTTTAAATTGCTCCTTTTTAAGTTTTTTCCATCTGTTTTAATTAAAAAACAAGGCCAAAAATCGATTTCAAAATGTACCTATAAAATAACCTTTCTTACTTTCTTCGGATTTATTTTTCATTGTTTGTTCATATTTTGAATCAAAATTAATTAGCTGGTGTTTTCCTTTTTTGAAACAACACCCATATCGTTAGAGTATACTTATTTTTAGTTGTGATTTTGGAATATTTCATGTTTTTTAGGGAATTTTTAAAGCGCACATTTTGTTTTTTTTTGGAGAAAGAATACTTGAGACCTGCTAATGAGTAATAAGATAATTTGTTATACCTTGTCGAAAATTTCGTTGAATACTTTGACAGGTACGTGTTCGAGCTTCCACACCATTGCGTCGGTATCGTTATTTGACCCTGATACGCATATTCCGGTTTCCTTATTCGGACCCAGAAGACATATTCCAATTTTTGTTTTTATTTCTGTATCCGCACCTGAAGAGGAAATTACCTTAACGCGTGTGTCTTCGCAAGCACTGCTTATTTGACTGTCATCCTCATTGACTGTTTCTGCTAAAGACTGATAATCGAATTTTTTGCAAAAATTATTTACAGCATCGTTGCTGAGAATTTCGCTTTTGCATATTCTGTCACTGAAAAAACGTTTTTAAAAATTAATATTATTATTTTAAATTTGTAATTTATGCCTAGGTATCAATTTAACGATGAACATTTTTCAGCGCATTTCATCTTGACCTTCAATAATGTATTTTAATGTTGAATAAACCGAAAATATAGCCATACCACGTCTGTTTTCGTTTTGGAAGACGTATCTAGGGAGTAGGGACATGGCATATACGTATCATGGCGATTGCTCTGTTAACATTGCTTTTTTGGAGGTACTTTTTTTTTATCAGTAATAAGTTCTTCTATAGATTGTAAATCAGAGGTGATCAAGAGCTCGCTCTTCTGGGAGCTTTAAGCTCAACTCAGAGCTTTGAGCTCTTTTTGAAAAGAGCTAAGCTCTCAAAATTTTGAGAGAGGAATTCAAGAGCTATTAGCTCCCATACAGGTAAAAATACATTGAAAGTATATTCATTCAAATTAATATTTTTTGTCTATTTTTTTATCTTTTATTTTTTTTTTTTTTGAAATGAAATTGTTTTATTCATTTTTGGAAGTGAAGAATTTCTCAGTGTTTTAAAGATGAAGAATTTTGAAATTTCTTCAAAATTGGAATTTTGAAAACAAGAAAACTTTCAAAGGTAAAATTATCATTAAATTTTTTGAATTAAAAAATTGTCAGGTTTTCATTTCAATTTTAGAATGATTTTTTTAAGAAGTGGAAATGAGAAATTGGTAAATGGAATGTTAAAATTTTTATATTTTTGGAAATTGAAGTTCGGGAATTGTAATTTTGGAAATTTAAAAAAATGAGATTGAAACAAAAAAAAAATTCAATTTTTTAGACATCAAGAATTTTTATTTTTTTTTGTGCTTAATTTTTTTGGATAATGTTGAATTTTTCAATTTTTTTGGATTAAAGAAAATGTTTCTATTTTTTGGAATCGGTAAGAAATTTTTTGTGAAGTTGCTCGTAAAGGTGTTTTAATTAACTTATAAAAAGTCCCCTAAAATCCGAATGGAGCTTTACCCCCAAATACCCACATTTTTGCCTCCTAATTTGTCAACTCCACTTCATTCGAGTATATCCCAGTTTTTAATAAAGTAACAAAAAAAAATTTTATGCAAAAAATGTAAACAATTAAATACCTAACCGTATAGCAATGCTGAGGTGAATTTCGATGTAAATGTCGACACATCGACATCCGTCACTTTAGGATCTGACACGTCGACGTAATTGTAGACGGCCTGTCGAACCAAATGTCGATGTAATTGTCGACCTTCTGTGGATCGAAAATTACGTCGACATTTGGCTCCACAGGACGTCTACGTTTACGTCGACGTGTCAGGTCCTAAAGTGACGGATGTCGATGTGTCGACATTTTCATCGAAAATAACATCTCCATGGATCGACAATACCTCGACATTTGGGTCGATATGACATCGACATTTATCCCAAATTTCATCTCTGATATTTTTTAATGCTATTTATGCCAATTACCAAAAATTTCAAAGTTCAAGTCAAGACCTCGACAATTTGTCAAAGTCCTGACACTGAACTGGAATAACCCTGTCAGGCTTCAGCTGAACTTCTACGAGTCCAGCTGACATCAAGGAAATCCTCAAAACCTTATATTATACTTTTCCCAAAACACTTTATCTGCGAGTATCAAAACCACTCTTGGGATGTCGAATTTCAAATCGACATATGGTCGACAGTGCCGATGGTGAAGTCGATGATGTGTCGACTTTGGATTTGACGTCGACAAATGTATCTTCAAAACCATCGACACCTCAACAGAATAAAAAAGTCAACTGAAAAATGGTCGACAGTGTAGACACTGATGTCGACGAGTTGATCGACGATCGACTTTTACATCAACAAATCATCAAAAAACAAGGCTATGAAAAAAATGAAGAATTTGTAGATTCGTTTTGCAGAAATCGGGTTTTCCCCATTTAGAAAACATTTTCCCAATCATTTCAAACACTTTTTGATATTCTTAACAGAAAATTTGATCAAGAAAAATTGTGGATGGTAATGTTGATGAATTAATCGACGGTCGAATTTTATGTCGTCCTGTCGAGGTATCATGTCGAGGTTTTCTTTATCTATCAAATATTACGAAAATGTTGGAAATTTTGACAAATCCAACATTCTCATGGATCACAAAAGAGTCAGCAAGGCGGGAAGAGTAGATTTAAGTAAAAATAAGCGGTTTTATTAAAATTTTTTGTAGCGTTATTAGGGACTGAGATATACGTGAATTAGGTGAAAAAGTTCATGTATGTATTGTAATAAATAGGTTCTGCGCACGAGCAATAAGTTCCCAGTCGATTTGCGACATTATTATCATTTTTACCAAAAAATTAAAAATAACCGACTTGGAAGAATATTTAATTCTGTACATTTTTTGTACGATTTTTTTTTTTTTTTTTGAACTTTATTAGAAACTAAGATATACGCGAATAAAGTCGGAGCCAATAATTAGGGGACAAAAATGTGGATATTTGGGGTGAAGCTCCACTCGGATTTTTGAGGGCATTTTTTTAAATGAAAAATAGGACACCTTTACGAGCAACTTTACAAAAAAATTTCTTCTTTCAATTTGTTTGGGCAAAAATTCAAAGACCATTTTTTGACCTAATTTCACTGTATTAAAAAAGTAGGTAGGTAGTATAGGTAGGTACCTATGTGACAGTGTTGGAAAGTAATGCGATTGCCTCGGGCGATTGCATACTTTCCGTCACTGTGTGATTCGAATAATTTTTTTTTCGAATCATGAATCAACGGAGAATGTTGGGGTTAAAATGAAAGTTTTTCAAAAAAAAAAAATAATAATAATAACAATAAAATGTTTCAGTGATTTTTTGGCATTTGTGCCCTATGAAAAATATATTTAGATATATTATAAAATTTTCAACAGTCCAACTTTCAAATTATACTTTTTAGACATAATTTTTCAAATTGATTCGTGAAAAATGAAATTCAAACACTCGCGAATCACGAATCCTTTTGAGGTAAAAAGATTCGAATCACAAATCGAAATCAATTTGTCCAAAATTTGATTCGAATCACGAATCATTTTTTTAAATTTTGATTCGAATCACGCCCATCCCTTAATCTACTATTGCTTGAAATTGATCTAAAAAATTTTGTAGTATTTTTTATCGGCTCGACGTAAATTTGTATACTTGAGTAAAAAATATTTCAGGGTTTGATTTTGCAAATTGAAAAAAATTCATGTTCACTGTCGATTTATCGAATTGAATAAATTTTAAAAATTGAAAATCTTACAATCTCAGCTCTTCGTAGTCAGATTGCTGTATTCCTCGGATTTCTTCATCAACGCGCGCGGGCTTGTGCGTTCCCCCACATGATACAAAATACAACGACGCTAAAGCTAATACGATGTTCATCCACATTTTCAACAATTTTTCTTTCAATTGTAGGTAAATCGAATGATCGTCGAATGCCTTTCAGGTTCTGTTATGCGATAAACGTAGTTGCAGGCGCATATGTACTTTAATTGTTCAGGTGAGGAAAATTTTGAATATTCGACGTTGTAATCAAACACAGTTGTATAATTCTTACTACACGCAAGTAAGTACTAAGCACAGCCATTGATTTTACCGATAAATGAAGGAAAATTTATTGAAACGTTACAATCACAATAAAAAATGGGTACGTTTCGACTGTCTACGCAGTCATGTTCAGCTAGGTAAACTACATAAATTCAACAACGATTACGAGTACGAAATGAATATTAAGTCATGTTTAGTATAAGCGAGTGTGGTTGTACCTAGACATGAATATACCGTATTACAAAATGAATTTCATATCTAATAGAATTTTCATAGAAAAATGTATTCTTTATTTTTTTGGTCGAACGTAATACGATTAGATGTAAGCAGACGGTGCGAAATCAATTTTCTAAAAAGTACAGTAAATTCTCAACCCAAGTTATTGAATAGGAATCATAATAGGTGTCTGGCCATTTTTTGAATAATTTGGTTAGTTTTTTCAAGAGTTGCTGAGTTGCTCAAAGTTACTTTCACAAGTTGAACAAAAAAAAAAATCAATAAAAAAACAGGAAAAACTTCAACTTTATTTATAAAAATTGAAAAATGAGTTGGTTTTTTCAATTTCTATCACTTTTACAGGCATGATACAGAGTTACTTTTTTAGTTGATTTGTCACTTTTTTTCACTTTGGTCACTTTTTGTCACTTTTTTCGCAAAATGGTCACTAAAGTCACTTTTTTCAGTTTTTTTGGCCATACCTTCCTCGAAAAAGAAGAAAAATTGAAAATTTTCCAAATAACTAGAAAATTATAAAAAAAAAAAAAAAAAAAAAAATTGCCTGTTTAACGTTTTAACATGACAACTTGTAATAAAAAGTAGTGTTGCGTGTTGTTTTTTCCCTACGTACCTAAAAAATTAAAAAAACAAAAATTTCTCTCATTTTATTGAAAATAAAGACCAGAGCGCAGTATCCAACCAAAATTTGCTCATTTCTTGGGAAAAAAATTGGAAAAATTGTTCTGGTCTGCCCTAATAGGCTTAATTTTTCATCACTTTATCGAAAATGTTGGTCACTTTTTCGAAAATTTTGGTCACTTTTTGACCAATTTTTGGTCACTAAAGTCACTAAAAAAAAAAAATAGTTGGTATCATGCCTGCTTTTATAACAAAAATGCTTTTAAATATTTTCAGCCAGAAGTTTTAAAATTCTCTTAAGAAGTTGTGTTTGGATTGAACAATATTGGGGGAAAAAATGGTTTTAAACACCACTTTTCATAGGCGGCGAAATGAATTTCTCACATGTGGCGCAAAACACTTTTTAATCAAAGGAAGGGAGGGGAATTTTTCTTTCAACACTTCATTTCTCACATGTGACGCAAACATTTTTTCAATCAAAAGAGGAGAAGAGGATTTTGCTCTCAACACTTCATTTCTCACATGTGGCGCAAAAATTTTTCCCATCAAATTGAAGGGAGGGGATTTTGCCCTCAACACTCTGGTACCGCAGTAAAAATGCTTCGTTGAAAACAATCAGCTAAAAAAAATTTAAATGTCACAAAATTTCAAAAAAGTAGTCAACTTGAAAAAAAATTTCTTATTACTTTATTATTTCACTAGCATTCATTTAAACGAATCGTCCGCAAACGACTGATAAATCTGAATATTATTTTGAGAGAAACAAAAAAATCTCCATTTTTATGAGAAATTGAGATTTTTTCTCAGTTCTTATGAAAATTTTTTTTTACTTTTTTTAGAAGAAAGAAATCTCAATTTTTTTAGAAGAAAAATCTATGTTCTTTTCAGAGAAGAAAATCGTTCACGAACGACTGATTCATTTAAATGAATCGTCCGCGAACGACTGATTCATTCGAACGAATCATTTGCAACGATTAATTCATTTGAACGAATCGTTTGCGAACGACTGATTCATTGAAACGAATAATCTTCGAACAACTGATTCATTTCATTTGTGACGTCAACGAATCGTTTGCAAACTATTGATTCATTCGAAATAATCATTCGAAAACGACTGATTCTGGTTCATTTCAACGAATCGTTCGCGAACGACCGATTCATTTGAACGAATCATTTGCGAACAACTGATTTTACTGATTCATTTCAACGAATCGTTCGCAAACGACTGATTCATTCGAACAAATCATTCGCGAACAACTGATTCATTTCAACAAATCGTTCGCGAACGACTGATTCCATTGAACGAATCATCCTCGAACGCCGATTTATTTGATTTGTAACGTTAAAGTACTGTTATCGTAACGTTCCATAAAACAGGTGATGTGCAAAAATCGCATATCTACCTTATTCGCGGAGTTACTGAGTTTTGAAAATTTCGATCGCGGATATCTCGCGAACCCGCGAACCGATTTCGCTCAAATTCAATAGGCTTCTATTCCCAATGACCCTCTACTACAGATATAAATTTCAACTAATTCCATCATTCATAACTCGAGTTATCGCAGTGACAAATTTGGTCTATACATACATAAATATGTAGCGTCTGGCCTGCGCTACGCATCACCCGGACCAGTTTCGCGTATGTTTACTTCTCTTACCTAAGTCATGTAGCAAAACACTACTTAAGCTTGATCGACATCTATACAATTTAGTAGACTATAGAAACAATCGTTTGAATAAACTCGTACGTAACTACTAACCTCGTCGTGTTGGATCATTCGAACAGTCTCCGCTCCTTAGCACTGATGGGTATCCGCTGTCGCTTGGAGATTTAGTTAGGTTCTATCCTCTCATACGTCACCACAAACTACAAATATATACATAATTATAGTTATTTATATAAAGAAATACCAAATCACGAAATTGGTGTCAATCGTCATATTTTGTCATAAAACGTCGAGAAATATCACTCCCCCCCCCACTCTTACCAATGGGTCAAATTTAATAGCTGATTTTTCATTTATGAAAAAATCAGCTAAAAAATCATTCAAAAAGCAGGAAAAAACTTTCAACTTCATTTTATAAAAACTGAAAAATGAGTTGGTTTTTTCATGACTGTGTAAGTGTGTAAGCGAGCCTACTTTTTTTTATCCTTGTTTTTACTTCTCAAGAGCTTGTTTTAAATTTGCAACTTTCAATTATCGCGCCGTAGTTTTTCAGCAGCTCATTCTAAGGTTGTCTTAGAATTTCTCAAATTCTATAGTTTTTATAACAAAAATGTTTTTAAATATTTTCAGTCAGAAGTTTTATAATTCTCTCTAACTTGTTTTAGGATTGAACAATATTTGGGGGGGGGGGGAATGATTTTCAACACCACTTTTGAAACTAACAAAATCTCGTTCACATGCATTGATAAAGTCTGAAGAAATGTGTTTGCTGTTGTCCAAAATTTAAATAGTGCAGTAGAACTATAGCTTGACCTCGAACAAATTGTTATAGAAGATGTTTTTTGTGTAGTTTATTTTTTGTAAAAGAGGATTTAATCTATCATATAATAATTAATAAAAAACCTCGCCGATCCGCCACCCCGAAGTACTTTTCTTGAGAACCCAGTCCTTCAAAATTAGTTTTTTGCATTTATTTCGCCGAGGTTCAACTTTTTTTTTTGGGGGGGGGCATCTGAAAGTAAATTATTTTACGTTAAATTTCCTACAACTATGTTTTCACAACTTTTTCTGTACGAACCATAGGAGTACACAGTGCCGGCGAACTGAATTTTTCACATGTGTTGCTGTTGCTGAATATATTTGAAGGGGATCAAAATAAGGAGTCAGAAATGAATGCCAACCGGGGGAGGGGGGGGGGGTGCAAAAAATGCGAAGAAAAAGTGTACCTTTATTTGGAAAAAAAAATCAAAAAAGCTTAATTCTGTACACTAAAGCGCCAAAGATGGAAGTCCATTTTTTTTTTGGTTTCGAGATTTTTATAGTTTATGAACCTGCAAGTGTCGAAAATTCAGAAAACATATTAAGTAACAATATAACAAACTCAAAGTTGAAAAAAATGTGATTTCCATCTTCAGCGCTTTAGTGTACAGAATTAAGCAATCATTTTGGTTTTTTGTCTTGTTCGGAGTGCCAAAAAAAATAAATTAAAAATATATCAACAAAGCTTAAAATTATAACTAGGGCGTGCAAAATATTTTTTAAAGAATCTAAGATAGGAAAATTTCCACCTTCCCTATCACTACTAAAAAAACAGGAAACAATATGTTGCCCGAGCGCAGCGAGGGCGAAATTTTTTCAAAAATTACGGTTTTGAATGAAAAAATTTACGTTTTTTGCATTTAACTACAAGCGGGATAAATTTTGAAAAAATTGAAAATTTGCAGCAACCTGTGTTGCTGTAGACTCTGTCATGTGTTGCTGAAGCTCTCACATGTGTAGCGAAAGCACGCTCGCTACACTCAGTTCGCCGGCTATGGGAGTACAGCTGTGGCGTGTTAAAAAGGGCATATCACACGTTTACGTGTATTAAAATTGGTAGGTATACGCAGATCGATTCGGAACATCCTTACCCCCAGCAGATAGTCGACCATGATGAAAATAAATATTGAAATTTTTTTTTGGACCACTAGCCTAATTATTTCAGGGGATGAAGTCCCTAAACGTGTATTTTGGTTTCAATTTTTTTGTTTCTCTCCAAATTAAAATGAAAAATTTTCGCTTTATGAATGGGTTCTATGTGATAAGAAGGAGAAATTACACGCAGAATTAAAAAAAAAGGGTTTCATTTGATTTTTTTTTGGGGGTGGGGGGTTAGGTATTGTGTTTTTCTTATGTATTTTAAAATTGGTATTTAATAAAAAATTTACTACAAAAAGTAGGTAAGTATTTTTTTGTTTTAAAATAATTATGCTTTATTCACACGAAAACTATTTACAACTTAAAATATACTTAATTCAAACACACCATAATATAATATGAAATGATTATTAGTGCTACCACTGAAACAGCTATAATGTTGAAAAAAAAAGTTTGAAAAATGTAAAATAATTAATTATTGTAGGTGATTAAAATTTTTCAAAGTGAACTTTTTCACAAGTGGGTAGTGTAAAAATAAAAATGGTTCAATTGTACTCCATCTCGCATTCTTTTTTTATCCGCACTGTATCTTATTCGTGAGATGAAGTTGTTAAAAAAAGGGACTTTTTCGAATTCAAAGCTGGGAATGAAATATGTACTGTAGGTAATACGAGTATAAGAATTTGAGTGAGGTTCAAAATCAAAATTTTACGTAACTTTTGAGCGAATTGCAACTAAAGAAAATTTTGAAAACATCAAACTTGAAGGGACAGGGGGCTTGATTGCTGTGAAGATCGCTCATCTGTTTTCTTTGGGAACTTTCTTCTGTTTTAGACCAAACTTGTACTCGGTGAATAAATTTTTCACTTAAAAATAATTGCAAATAATAAGATAGCAATAATTTTTACGATTACAAATAATTTTACAAAGTCTGATAACGATAATATCTTCTACTAAACTGTAGGTAAATTATTGGGATACTTAATTTTCAAAGAAAAAATTAATCAATTTTTTTGCTCAATGAAAATCGACCGCAGCACTGTGAATAGCACCGAATAGGATAAATTGGAATAACGCAGGATATCTCGGCCCGTCCTTCCTGGAGTTCGATGTCTGGGGATAGGTCTAGCGTCTTCGGAGTTCGTAAGGCTTAGGCCTATATCGTGACCCTGAAATTGAATACGCATCCCCTTCTTTCCGTCCTCGTGAACTTGATGCCTCGCCAACTGATTGCTGTCTTCGTGAATTTGAAGCCCTCTCATTAATTATCCGTTTTTGCGAACGTGTATTCGGATCATTGATGAGTGTCTGTGGGAACTTCTGTTTAGCAATTCCAAGGGGAGTACAACGGTAAAACTGAATGTATCATAAAAAAGTGCATAATTATAATCATTATTTGCAATAAGGATGTACATACTTATGGGTATAGTTGGAGACTTGGATTCTAATATAATAATTGACCTGCAAAAAGTTACTCGTATCAAGGAGGAAAGGTCGTTTCAAATCGATTTCTTAAAATTTCATTTAGTACAGGTAAAGTCATTCTTTAGTTGCATAAATTTTTATTTTATGTGCTACTGTTAAAACTTTGTTTTTTCAAACATGAATTTTCATTTTTCTTCAAATTGGTCTATTTTTTAAAAATTTTATTCAAAATTGCATTTTTAAAAATCCTATGGTCGTTTTTTCAATTTAAATTTCTGGTTTAAAGTAATAAATAAATGCTATTTTTCATAAAAATGTAAAAAAAAAACTCTCCCAAAGAATTGCCAGTTTTCCCCTTGAAAATAAAATCCAAAAAGTAATTGAACAGTATTTTTCAAAAAGGTGATAAGTCACATTTTCCAACTTTTCAGAAGAGCTAAAAAACTATTCAATGAAGTATATTCTGCACAATCGACATTGAGTACCATTTGACCATTGTGGGTCGAAGGTACAACCTTGTAGAGTAAAATTGGAGCAGTTGGATTTCATTTGAAATGCTTTCGAGAGACGTAGGAGAGGAAAGAAACAGGAGGGGAGGAATAAGTTCAGGTATTCAGTATAATATTCAAAATTAACGGAGTTGAAGGGGTCCAATCAAAATTTTTGTAATAACTAAAATTATTCCCAAGACTTTAAGCTACAAGTTTTGTTTGAAAAATTTTTAAATTCAACACCTCCCTCCCCCCAGTTTTTATTAATGCAGTAATTAAAAATTGTATTATGCAAAATTGGAGGGGAGGGATGGGTCTAATCAAAAATTTTGTAATAACCAAAATTATTTTTAGGACTTCAATCTACAACTTTTGTTTGAGAAATTTTTCAATTGGACCCCTCCCCAATTTTTTACAGTATTTATACATAATGTTATGCGGCTTCTGCTGAATACTAGACAGGGAATTTAAAGTTATCATAGTAAAATGAAACAGACTTTTTTTTTGACATATTTTAGGCATTTTTAAGGAATATTTTGCTTTTCTAGAGGATATTTCACTATATTTCATTTTTTTGGAGCATAACTATTTTATCAATTTACCGTTTCTAGATTTTTTTCTCGAAAAATTTGCATAACTGAATACTGATACCGCTTTTTTTGCTGCAAAATTTTCAGCACTGGTAGTACTTTTTCTGATTTAATTAGAATTTCGCTTTTTAATTTCAATTTTTTTAAATTGCTCCTTTTTAAGTTTTTTCCCTCTGTTTTAATTAAAAAACAAGGCCAAAAATCGGTTTCAAAATGTATCTATAAAATAACCTTTCTTACTTTCTTCGGATTTATTTTTCATTGTTTGTTCATATTTTGAATCAAAATTAATTAGCTGGTGTTTTCCTTTTTTGAAACAACACCCATATATCGTTAGAGTATACTTATTTTTAGTTGTGATTTTGGAATATTTCATGTTTTTTAGGGAATTTTTAAGCGCACATTTTTTTTTTTTTTGGAGAAAGAATACTTGAGCCCTGCTAATGAGTAATAAGATAATTTGTCATACCTCTTCGAAAGTTTTGTTGAATACTTTGACAATTACGTGTTCGAGCTTCCACACCATTGCGTCGATATCGTTATTTGACCCTGATACGCATATTCCGGTTTCATTATTCGGACCCAGAAGACATATTCCAATTTTTGTTTTTATTTCTGTAGCCGCACCTGAAGAGGAAATTACCTTAACGCGTGTGTCTTCGCAAGCACTGCTTATTTGACTGTTATCCTCGTTGACTATTTCTGCTAAAGACTGATAATCGAATTTTTGACAAAAATTATTTACAGCATCGTTGCTGAGAATTTCGCTTTTGCATATTCTGTCACTGAAAAAACGTTTTTAAAAATTAATATTATTATTTTAAATTTGTAATTTATGCCTAGGTATCAATTTAACGATGAACATTTTTCAGCGCATTTCATCTTGACCTTCAATAATGTATTTTAATGTTGAATAAACCGAAAATATAGCCATACCACGTCTGTTTTCGTTTTGGAAGACGTATGTAGGGAATAGGGACATGGCATATACGTATCATGGCGATTGCTCTGTTAACATTGTTTTTTTGGAGGTACTTTTTTTTTATCAGTAATAAGATCTTCTATAGATTGTAAATCAGAGGTGATCAAGAGCTCGCTCTTCTGGGAGCTTTAAGCTCAACTCAGAGCTTTGAGCTCTTTTTGAAAAGAGCTAAGCTCTCAAAATTTTGAGAGAGGAATTCAAGAGCTATTAGCTCCCATACAGGTAAAAATACATTGTAAGTATATTCATTCACATTAATATTTTTTGTCTATTTTTTTATCTTTTTTTTTTTTTTTTTTTTTTTGAAATGAAATTGTTTTATTCATTTTTGGAAGTGAAGAATTTCTCAGTGTTTTAAAGATGAAGAATTTTGAAATTTCTTCAAAATTGGAATTTTGAAAACAAGAAAACTTTCAAAGGTAAAATTATCATTAAATTTTTTGAATTAAAAAATTGTATGGTTTTCATTTCAATTTTAGAATGATTTTTTTTAACGTGGGAGAAGTTAGCATGCATTCTGTAGCAATAGAAATCATTTTTTCAAAAAATTCACACTAAGCAGCAAGACGAGCAACATCGAAAAAAATATTGAGTTTACTCCTATTTTGAGTGGGGTTGCCCTCAACAACTGTTTATTGGGGGGGGGGGGGGGGGTGTAGGAGGTGTTGTTGATTAAAAGTTGGGGGTCGAGGGGGCTGGAGCCTCGAAATTTTTTTTTCTCTCTGTACGTGGTGTTTAGGGTAGGGGTAACAGGTAAGAGTGGTGTTGTTGATTGTGAGTTGGGGGTCGAGGGGGCTGGAGCCTCGAAATTTTTTTTCTCTCTGTACGTGGTTTTTAGGGTAGGGGTAACAGGTAAGAATGGTGTTGATGATTGTGAGTTGAGGGTCGAGGGGGCTGGAGCCTCGAAATTTTTTTTCTCTCTGTACGTGGTGTTTAGGGTAGGGGTAACAGGTAAGAGTGGTGTTGTTGATTGTAAGTTGGGGTTGAGGGGGCTGGAGCCTCAAATTTTTTTCACATGTTGATCGATTTTGAATTTTTTTTTCTAAAACTAAGAGTTGTGTCATGATCTCAAAAACCAAGAGTTGTGCCATGATGGCACCTAGCTCAATCGAAAGGGCACTCGATGCTCTTCAAATGGAAATATTTTCGGCCAAAACGTATGTAAAGTTTGAGCGCAAAAAAATTCCAAAGTTTGAGAAAAATTTTCACACTTGTAAAAATTTTTTAAAAAGTAGTGTATATTTGCAATTTTTTTTCTCGAATACTAAGAGTTGTGACATGATGGCACCTGGCACAATCGAAAGGGCACTCGATGCCCTTACTCTGGAAATTTTTTCGGCCAAAACGTATGTAAAGTATGAGCGCCAAAAAATTCCAAAGTTTGAGAAAAATTTTCACACTTGTAAAAAAATTTCAAAAAACAGTGTATATTTGCAATTTTTTTTCTCGAATACTAAGAGTTGTGCCATGATGGCACCTGGCTCAATCAAAAGGGCACTCGATGCCCTTACTCTGGAAATTTTTTCGGCCAAAACGTATGTAAAGTTTGAGCGCAAAAAAATTCCAAAGTTTGAGAAAAATTTTCACACTTGTAAAAATTTTTTAAAAAGTAGTGTATATTTGCAATTTTTTTTCTCGAATACTAAGAGTTGTGCCATGATAGCACCTATGCCAGTCGAAACGGCACTCGATGCCCTTCCTATGGAAATATTTTCGGCCAAAACGTATGTAAAGTTTGAGCGCAAAAAAAATCAAAATTTTAAGAAAAAATTAAAAATTAAAAAAAAATCATTATTATCACTCGGTGACCAACTTTGACAATAAAATTTCTTTCTCGAAAACCAAGAGTTGTGCCATGATGGCACCTGGCTCAATCGAAAGGGCACTCGATGACCTTCCTATGGAATTTTTTCCAGCCAAAACGTATGTAAAGTTTGAGCGCAAAAAAAATCAAAATTTTGAGAAAAAATTAAAAAAAAAAAAAAAAATCATTATTATCACTCGGTGACCAACTTTGACAATTTCTTTCTCGAAAACCAAGAGTTGTGCCATGATGGCACCAGGCTCAATCAAAAGGGCACTCGATGCTCTTCAAATGAAATTTTTTTCAGCCAAATCGTATGTAAAGTTTGAGCGCAAAAAAATTTCAAAGTTTGAGAAAAATTTTCACACTTGTAAAATTTTTTTAAAAAGTAGTGTATATTTGCAATTTTTTTTCTCGAATACTAAGAGTTGTGCCATGATGGCACCTGGCTCAATCGAAAGGGCACTCGATGCCCTTTCTTATGGAAATATTTTCCGCCAAAACGTATGTAAAGTTTGAGCGCAAAAAAATTCCAAAGTTTGAGAAAAAATTAAAAATAAAAAAAAATCATTATTATCACTCGGTGACCAACTTTGACAATTTCTTTCTCGAAAACCAAGAGTTGTGCCATGATGGCACCTATGCCTGTCGAAAGGGCACTCGATGCCCTTCCTATGGAAATATTTTCGGCCAAAACGTATGTAAAGTTTGAGCGCAAAAAAAATCAAAATTTTAAGAAAAAATTAAAAATTAAAAAAAAATTATTATTATCACTCGGTGACAAACTTTGACAATAAAATTTCTTTCTCGAAAACCAAGAGTTGTGCCGTGATGACACTTTGCTCAATCGAAAGGGCACTCGATGCCCTACGTATGGAATTTTTTCCAGCCAAATCGTATGTAAAGTTTCGGATTAATAATTTTTTTCCCGAAAACCAAGAGTTGTGCCATGATGGCGCCTGGCTCAATCGAAAGGGAACTCGATGCCCTTACTCTGGAATTTTTTTCGGCCAAAACGTATGTAAAGTTTGAGCGCAAAAAAAATCAAAATTTTAAGAAAAAATTAAAAATTAAAAAAAAATTATTATTATCACTCGGTGACAAACTTTGACAATAAAATTTCTTTCTCGAAAACCAAGAGTTGTGCCATGATGGCGCCTGGCTCAATCGAAAGGGCACTCGATGACCTTCCTATGGAATTTTTTCCAGCCAAAACGTATGTAATGTTTGAGCGCAAAAAAATTCCAAAGTTTGAGAAAAATTTTCACACTTGTAAAAAAATTTCAAAAAACAGTGTATATTTGCAATTTTTTTTCTCGAATACTAAGAGTTGTGCCATGATGGCACCTATGCCAGTCGAAAGGGCACTCGATGCCCTTCCTATGGAAATTTTTTCGGCCAAAACGTATGTAAAGTTTGAGCGCCAAAAAATTCAAAATTTTGAAAAAAAATTAAAAATAAAAAAAAATCATTATTATCACTCGGTGACCAACTTTGACAATTTCTTTCTCAAAAACCAAGAGTTGTGCCATGATGGCACCTATGCCAGTCGAAAGGGCACTCGATGCCCTTCCTATGGAAATTTTTTCCGCCAAAACGTATGTAAAGTTTGAGCGCAAAAAAATTCCAAAGTTTGAGAAAAAATTAAAAATAAAAAAAAATCATTATTATCACTCGGTGACCAACTTTGACAATTTCTTTCTCGAAAACCAAGAGTTGTGCCATGATGGCACCTATGCCAGTCGAAAGGGCACTCGATGCCCTTCCTATGGAAATATTTTCGGCCAAAACGTATGTAAAGTATGAGTGCAAAAAAATTCCAAAATTTGAGAAAAATTTTCACACTTGTAAAAATTTTTTAAAAAGTAGTGTATATTTGCAATTTTTTTTCTCGAATACTAAGAGTTGTGCCATGATGGCACCTATGCCACTCAAAAGGGCACTCGATGGTCTTCAAATGGAATTTTTTTCAGCCAAAACGTATGTAAAGTTTCAGCTCAAAAAAAATCAAAAGTTTGAGAAAAAATTAAAAATGAAAAAAAAAATCATTATTATCACTCGGTGACCAACTTTGACAATTTCTTTCTCGAAAACCAAGAGTTGTGCCGTGATGGCGCCTAGCTCAATCGAAAGGGCACTCGATGCTCTTCAAATGGAATTTTTTTCAGCCAAAACGTATGTAAAGTTTGAGCGCAAAAAAAATCAAAATTTTGAGAAAAAATTAAAAATAAAAAAAAAAATCATTATTATCACTCGTTGACCAACTTTGAAAATTTCTTTCTCGAAAACCAAGAGTTGTGCCATGATGGCACCTGGCTCAATCAAAAGGGCACTCGATGCTCTTCAAATGAAATTTTTTTCAGCCAAAACGTATGTAAAGTTTGAGCGCAAAAAAATTTCAAAGTTTGAGAAAAATTTTCACACTTGTAAAAAAATTTTAAAAAGTAGTGTATATTTGCAATTTTTTTTCTCGAATACTAAGAGTTGTGCCATGATGGCACCTATGCCAATCGAAAGGGCACTCAATGCCCCTTCTCTGGTGAAATTTTCAGCCAAAACGTATGTAAAGTTTGAGCGCTGAGAAATTCCAAATTTTGAAGAAAAAAAATGAGTAAATATTTTTTCAAGTTTTTCTGCATAATTTCAAAAAATGAAAATCTCCAAAAAAAATTGTAAAAATCTGAAATTCTGTATGTAGGATCGGTACGAGTTCAGAACACTGTCTAAATTTTTTGGAACGTTTTTGGCCCTCGGGTGTGAGGAGGTTCAAAATTTTGTGTTTAGAAGCCCAAAAAAGGGCCGGGGTACCAGAAGAAAATTACACGTCGTTCTGAGCGTGTACCAAACCTACATACCAAATTTCAGAATTTTACGATTTTTTTTTTGAGATTTTTTTTTTAATTTTGAAAAAAAACGAGTAAAGATTTTATCAAGTTTTTCTGCATAATTTCAAAAAATGAAAATCTCCAAAAAAAATTGTAAAAATCTGAAATTCTGTATGTAGGATCGGTACGAGTTCAGAACACTGTCTAAATTTTTTGGAACGTTTTTGGCCCTCGGGTGTGAGGAGGTTCAAAATTTTGTGTTAAGAAGCCCAAAAAAGGGCCGGGGTACCAGAAGAAAATTACACGTCGTTCTGAGCGTGTACCAAACCTACATACCAAATTTCAGAATTTTACGATTTTTTTTTTGAGATTTTTTTTTTAATTTTGAAAAAAAACGAGTAAAGATTTTATCAAGTTTTTCTGCATAATTTCAAAAAATGAAAATCTCCAAAAAAAATTGTAAAAATCTGAAATTCTGTATGTAGGATCGGTACGAGTTCAGAACACTGTCTAAATTTTTTGGAACGTTTTTGGCCCTCGGGTGTGAGGAGGTTCAAAATTTTGTGTTAAGAAGCCCAAAAAAGGGCCGGGGTACCAGAAGAAAATTACACGTCGTTCTGAGCGTGTACCAAACCTACATACCAAATTTCAGAATTTTACGATTTTTTTTTTGAGATTTTTTTTTTAATTTTGAAAAAAAACGAGTAAAGATTTTATCAAGTTTTTCTGCATAATTTCAAAAAATGAAAATCTCCAAAAAAAATTGTAAAAATCTGAAATTCTGTATGTAGGATCGGTACGAGTTCAGAACACTGTCTAAATTTTTTGGAACGTTTTTGGCCCTCGGGTGTGAGGAGGTTCAAAATTTTGTGTTAAGAAGCCCAAAAAAGGGCCGGGGTACCAGAAGAAAATTACACGTCGTTCTGAGCGTGTACCAAACCTACATACCAAATTTCAGAATTTTACGATTTTTTTTTTGAGATTTTTTTTTTAATTTTGAAAAAAAACGAGTAAAGATTTTATCAAGTTTTTCTGCATAATTTCAAAAAATGAAAATCTCCAAAAAAAATTGTAAAAATCTGAAATTCTGTATGTAGGATCGGTACGAGTTCAGAACACTGTCTAAATTTTTTGGAACGTTTTTGGCCCTCGGGTGTGAGGAGGTTCAAAATTTTGTGTTAAGAAGCCCAAAAAAGGGCCGGGGTACCAGAAGAAAATTACACGTCGTTCTGAGCGTGTACCAAACCTACATACCAAATTTCAGAATTTTACGATTTTTTTTTTTGAGATTTTTTTTTTAATTTTGAAAAAAAACGAGTAAAGATTTTATCAAGTTTTTCTGCATAATTTCAAAAAATGAAAATCTCCAAAAAAAATCGTAAAAATCTGAAATTCTGTATGTAGGATCGGTACGAGTTCAGAACACTGTCTAAATTTTTTGGAACGTTTTTGGCCCTCGGGTGTGAGGAGGTTCAAAATTTTGAGTTTAGAAGCCCAAAAAAGGGCCGGGGTACCAGAAGAAAATTACACGTCGTTCTGAGCGTGTACCAAACCTACATACTAAATTTCAGAATTTTACAATTTTTTTTGAGATTTTTTTTTTTAATTTTGAAAAAAAATGAGTAAAGATTTTATCAAGTTTTTCTGCAAAATTTCGAAAGAGATGCACTTTTTTGGAAGCCGAAAAAAGCACAAAATTTGGGTATAATTTTCAGCTCTTTCCCCTCCACATTTTTCAAGTGTTCGGGTGAAGTGGTCGTGGGACCATCCGAGGGGGACGGGAGTAGGCTCAAAATTCTGACTCCAGTTTCATTTCGATCAGACCGTTGTAATAAAAATGTATATAAAAAGCTCTTGCTTTGGTGTATCCAAATACTTGAACTTGTTTTTGAAAACTTAGCAACAAAATTTTCGAAATAATTGATGGGCTTTAGGGAAAAAGGGCCTAAGTCAATTATCCTTTTAGCTTGTTTACACTTTTCGCAGATGCAACACTGCTTGTGTGCGAGGACGGACAATTTGTTCAAACATCACAATAGTGTCATGAACGAAAATTTTGTTGCTAAGTTTTCAAAAACAAGTTCAAGTATTTGGATACACCAAAGCAAGAGCTTTTTATATACATTTTTATTACAACGGTCTGATCGAAATGAAACTGGAGTCAGAATTTTGAGCCTACTCCCGTCCCCCTCGGATGGTCCCACGACCACTTCACCCGAACACTTGAAAAATGTGGAGGGGAAAGAGCTGAAAATTATACCCAAATTTTGTGCTTTTTTCGGCTTCCAAAAAAGTGCATCTCTTTCGAAATTTTGCAGAAAAACTTGATAAAATCTTTACTCATTTTTTTTCAAAATTAAAAAAAAAAATCTCAAAAAAAATTGTAAAATTCTGAAATTTAGTATGTAGGTTTGGTACACGCTCAGAACGACGTGTAATTTTCTTCTGGTACCCCGGCCCTTTTTTGGGCTTCTAAACTCAAAATTTTGAACCTCCTCACACCCGAGGGCCAAAAACGTTCCAAAAAATTTAGACAGTGTTCTGAACTCGTACCGATCCTACATACAGAATTTCAGATTTTTACGATTTTTTTTGGAGATTTTCATTTTTTGAAATTATGCAGAAAAACTTGATAAAATCTTTACTCGTTTTTTTTCAAAATTAAAAAAAAAATCTCAAAAAAAAAAATCGTAAAATTCTGAAATTTGGTATGTAGGTTTGGTACACGCTCAGAACGACGTGTAATTTTCTTCTGGTACCCCGGCCCTTTTTTGGGCTTCTTAACACAAAATTTTGAACCTCCTCACACCCGAGGGCCAAAAACGTTCCAAAAAATTTAGACAGTGTTCTGAACTCGTACCGATCCTACATACAGAATTTCAGATTTTTACAATTTTTTTTGGAGATTTTCATTTTTTGAAATTATGCAGAAAAACTTGATAAAATCTTTACTCGTTTTTTTTCAAAATTAAAAAAAAAATCTCAAAAAAAAAATCGTAAAATTCTGAAATTTGGTATGTAGGTTTGGTACACGCTCAGAACGACGTGTAATTTTCTTCTGGTACCCCGGCCCTTTTTTGGGCTTCTAAACACAAAATTTTGAACCTCCTCACACCCGAGGGCCAAAAACGTTCCAAAAAATTTAGACAGTGTTCTGAACTCGTACCGATCCTACATACAGAATTTCAGATTTTTACAATTTTTTTTGGAGATTTTCATTTTTTGAAATTATGCAGAAAAACTTGAAAAAATATTTACTCATTTTTTTTCTTCAAAATTTGGAATTTCTCAGCGCTCAAACTTTACATACGTTTTGGCTGAAAATTTCACCAGAGAAGGGGCATTGAGTGCCCTTTCGATTGGCATAGGTGCCATCATGGCACAACTCTTAGTATTCGAGAAAAAAAATTGCAAATATACACTACTTTTTAAAATTTTTTTACAAGTGTGAAAATTTTTCTCAAACTTTGAAATTTTTTTGCGCTCAAACTTTACATACGTTTTGGCTGAAAAAAATTTCATTTGAAGAGCATCGAGTGCCCTTTTGATTGAGCCAGGTGCCATCATGGCACAACTCTTGGTTTTCGAGAAAGAAATTTTCAAAGTTGGTCAACGAGTGATAATAATGATTTTTTTTTTTATTTTTAATTTTTTCTCAAAATTTTGATTTTTTTTGCGCTCAAACTTTACATACGTTTTGGCTGAAAAAAATTCCATTTGAAGAGCATCGAGTGCCCTTTCGATTGAGCTAGGCGCCATCACGGCACAACTCTTGGTTTTCGAGAAAGAAATTGTCAAAGTTGGTCACCGAGTGATAATAATGATTTTTTTTTTCATTTTTAATTTTTTCTCAAACTTTTGATTTTTTTTGAGCTGAAACTTTACATACGTTTTGGCTGAAAAAAATTCCATTTGAAGACCATCGAGTGCCCTTTTGAGTGGCATAGGTGCCATCATGGCACAACTCTTAGTATTCGAGAAAAAAAATTGCAAATATACACTACTTTTTAAAAAATTTTTACAAGTGTGAAAATTTTTCTCAAATTTTGGAATTTTTTTGCACTCATACTTTACATACGTTTTGGCCGAAAATATTTCCATAGGAAGGGCATCGAGTGCCCTTTCGACTGGCATAGGTGCCATCATGGCACAACTCTTGGTTTTCGAGAAAGAAATTGTCAAAGTTGGTCACCGAGTGATAATAATGATTTTTTTTTATTTTTAATTTTTTCTCAAACTTTGGAATTTTTTGGCGCTCAAACTTTACATACGTTTTGGCCGAAAAAATTTCCATAGGAAGGGCATCGAGTGCCCTTTCGACTGGCATAGGTGCCATCATGGCACAACTCTTAGTATTCGAGAAAAAAAATTGCAAATATACACTGTTTTTTGAAATTTTTTTACAAGTGTGAAAATTTTTCTCAAACTTTGGAATTTTTTTGCGCTCAAACTTTACATACGTTTTGGCTGGAAAAAATTTCATTTGAAGAGCATCGAGTGCCCTTTTGATTGAGCCAGGTGCCATCATGGCACAACTCTTGGTTTTCGAGAAAGAAATTTTCAAAGTTGGTCAACGAGTGATAATAATGATTTTTTTTTTATTTTTAATTTTTTCTCAAAATTTTGATTTTTTTTGCGCTCAAACTTTACATACGTTTTGGCTGAAAAAAATTCCATTTGAAGAGCATCGAGTGCCCTTTCGATTGAGCTAGGCGCCATCACGGCACAACTCTTGGTTTTCGAGAAAGAAATTGTCAAAGTTGGTCACCGAGTGATAATAATGATTTTTTTTTTCATTTTTAATTTTTTCTCAAACTTTTGATTTTTTTTGAGCTGAAACTTTACATACGTTTTGGCTGAAAAAAATTCCATTTGAAGACCATCGAGTGCCCTTTTGAGTGGCATAGGTGCCATCATGGCACAACTCTTAGTATTCGAGAAAAAAAATTGCAAATATACACTACTTTTTAAAAAATTTTTACAAGTGTGAAAATTTTTCTCAAATTTTGGAATTTTTTTGCACTCATACTTTACATACGTTTTGGCCGAAAATATTTCCATAGGAAGGGCATCGAGTGCCCTTTCGACTGGCATAGGTGCCATCATGGCACAACTCTTGGTTTTCGAGAAAGAAATTGTCAAAGTTGGTCACCGAGTGATAATAATGATTTTTTTTTATTTTTAATTTTTTCTCAAACTTTGGAATTTTTTTGCGCTCAAACTTTACATACATTTTGGCGGAAAAAATTTCCATAGGAAGGGCATCGAGTGCCCTTTCGACTGGCATAGGTGCCATCATGGCACAACTCTTGGTTTTTGAGAAAGAAATTGTCAAAGTTGGTCACCGAGTGATAATAATGATTTTTTTTTATTTTTAATTTTTTTTCAAAATTTTGAATTTTTTGGCGCTCAAACTTTACATACGTTTTGGCCGAAAAAATTTCCATAGGAAGGGCATCGAGTGCCCTTTCGACTGGCATAGGTGCCATCATGGCACAACTCTTAGTATTCGAGAAAAAAAATTGCAAATATACACTGTTTTTTGAAATTTTTTTACAAGTGTGAAAATTTTTCTCAAACTTTGGAATTTTTTTGCGCTCAAACTTTACATACGTTTTGGCTGGAAAAAATTCCATAGGAAGGTCATCGAGTGCCCTTTCGATTGAGCCAGGCGCCATCATGGCACAACTCTTGGTTTTCGAGAAAGAAATTTTATTGTCAAAGTTTGTCACCGAGTGATAATAATAATTTTTTTTTAATTTTTAATTTTTTCTTAAAATTTTGATTTTTTTTGCGCTCAAACTTTACATACGTTTTGGCCGAAAAAAATTCCAGAGTAAGGGCATCGAGTTCCCTTTCGATTGAGCCAGGCGCCATCATGGCACAACTCTTGGTTTTCGGGAAAAAAATTATTAATCCGAAACTTTACATACGATTTGGCTGGAAAAAATTCCATACGTAGGGCATCGAGTGCCCTTTCGATTGAGCAAGGTGTCATCACGGCACAACTCTTGGTTTTCGAGAAAGAAATTTTATTGTCAAAGTTTGTCACCGAGTGATAATAATAATTTTTTTTTAATTTTTAATTTTTTCTTAAAATTTTGATTTTTTTTGCGCTCAAACTTTACATACGTTTTGGCCGAAAATATTTCCATAGGAAGGGCATCGAGTGCCCTTTCGACTGGCATAGGTGCCATCATGGCACAACTCTTAGTATTCGAGAAAAAAAATTGCAAATATACACTACTTTTTAAAATTTTTTTACAAGTGTGAAAATTTTTCTCAAACTTTGAAATTTTTTTGCGCTCAAACTTTACATACGTTTTGGCTGAAAATATTTCCATAGGAAGGGCATCGAGTGCCCTTTCGACTGGCATAGGTGCCATCATGGCACAACTCTTAGTATTCGAGAAAAAAAATTGCAAATATACACTGTTTTTTGAAATTTTTTTACAAGTGTGAAAATTTTTCTCAAACTTTGGAATTTTTTTGCGCTCAAACTTTACATACGTTTTGGCCGAAAAAATTTCCAGAGTAAGGGCATCGAAGTCCCTTTCGATTGAGCCAGGTGCCATCATGGCACAACTCTTAGTATTCGAGAAAAAAAATTGCAAATATACACTGTTTTTTGAAAAATTTTTACAAGTGTGAAAATTTTTCTCAAACTTTGAAATTTTTTTGCGCTCAAACTTTACATACGTTTTGGCTGGAAAAAATTCCATAGGAAGGTCATCGAGTGCCCTTTCGATTGAGCCAGGCGCCATCATGGCACAACTCTTGGTTTTCGAGAAAGAAATTTTATTGTCAAAGTTTGTCACCGAGTGATAATAATAATTTTTTTTTAATTTTTAATTTTTTCTTAAAATTTTGATTTTTTTTGCGCTCAAACTTTACATACGTTTTGGCCGAAAAAAATTCCAGAGTAAGGGCATCGAGTTCCCTTTCGATTGAGCCAGGCGCCATCATGGCACAACTCTTGGTTTTCGAGAAAAAAATTATTAATCCGAAACTTTACATACGATTTGGCTGGAAAAAATTCCATACGTAGGGCATCGAGTGCCCTTTCGATTGAGCAAGGTGTCATCACGGCACAACTCTTGGTTTACGAGAAAGAAATTGTCAAAGTTGGTCACCGAGTGATAATAATGATTTTTTTTTTTTTTTAATTTTTTCTCAAAAATTTGATTTTTTTTGGCGCTCAAACTTTACATACGTTTTGGCCGAAAAAAATTCCATAGGAAGGGCATCGAGTGCCCTTTCGATTGGCATAGGTGCCATCATGGCACAACTCTTAGTATTCGAGAAAAAAAATTGCAAATATACACTACTTTTTAAAAAATTTTTACAAGTGTGAAAATTTTTCTCAAACTTTGAAATTTTTTTGCGCTCAAACTTTACATACGTTTTGGCTGAAAAAAATTCCATTTGAAGAGCATCGAGTGCCCTTTTGATTGAGCCAGGTGCCATCATGGCACAACTCTTGGTTTTCGAGAAAGAAATTGTCAAAGTTGGTCACCGAGTGATAATAATGATTTTTTTTTTTTTTTTAATTTTTTCTTAAAATTTTGATTTTTTTTGCGCTCAAACTTTACATACGTTTTGGCCGAAAATATTTCCATAGGAAGGGCATCGAGTGCCCTTTCGACAGGCATAGGTGCCATCATGGCACAACTCTTGGTTTTCGAGAAAGAAATTGTCAAAGTTGGTCACCGAGTGATAATAATGATTTTTTTTTATTTTTAATTTTTTCTCAAACTTTGGAATTTTTTTGCGCTCAAACTTTACATACGTTTTGGCGGAAAATATTTCCATAAGAAAGGGCATCGAGTGCCCTTTCGATTGAGCCAGGTGCCATCATGGCACAACTCTTAGTATTCGAGAAAAAAAATTGCAAATATACACTGTTTTTTGAAATTTTTTTACAAGTGTGAAAATTTTTCTCAAACTTTGGAATTTTTTTGCGCTCAAACTTTACATACGTTTTGGCCGAAAAAATTTCCAGAGTAAGGGCATCGAAGTCCCTTTCGATTGAGCCAGGTGCCATCATGGCACAACTCTTAGTATTCGAGAAAAAAAATTGCAAATATACACTGTTTTTTGAAAAATTTTTACAAGTGTGAAAATTTTTCTCAAACTTTGAAATTTTTTTGCGCTCAAACTTTACATACGTTTTGGCTGGAAAAAATTCCATAGGAAGGTCATCGAGTGCCCTTTCGATTGAGCCAGGCGCCATCATGGCACAACTCTTGGTTTTCGAGAAAGAAATTTTATTGTCAAAGTTTGTCACCGAGTGATAATAATAATTTTTTTTTAATTTTTAATTTTTTCTTAAAATTTTGATTTTTTTTGCGCTCAAACTTTACATACGTTTTGGCCGAAAAAAATTCCAGAGTAAGGGCATCGAGTTCCCTTTCGATTGAGCCAGGCGCCATCATGGCACAACTCTTGGTTTTCGAGAAAAAAATTATTAATCCGAAACTTTACATACGATTTGGCTGGAAAAAATTCCATACGTAGGGCATCGAGTGCCCTTTCGATTGAGCAAGGTGTCATCACGGCACAACTCTTGGTTTACGAGAAAGAAATTGTCAAAGTTGGTCACCGAGTGATAATAATGATTTTTTTTTTTTTTTAATTTTTTCTCAAAAATTTGATTTTTTTTGGCGCTCAAACTTTACATACGTTTTGGCCGAAAAAAATTCCATAGGAAGGGCATCGAGTGCCCTTTCGATTGGCATAGGTGCCATCATGGCACAACTCTTAGTATTCGAGAAAAAAAATTGCAAATATACACTACTTTTTAAAAAATTTTTACAAGTGTGAAAATTTTTCTCAAACTTTGAAATTTTTTTGCGCTCAAACTTTACATACGTTTTGGCTGAAAAAAATTCCATTTGAAGAGCATCGAGTGCCCTTTTGATTGAGCCAGGTGCCATCATGGCACAACTCTTGGTTTTCGAGAAAGAAATTGTCAAAGTTGGTCACCGAGTGATAATAATGATTTTTTTTTTTTTTTTAATTTTTTCTTAAAATTTTGATTTTTTTTGCGCTCAAACTTTACATACGTTTTGGCCGAAAATATTTCCATAGGAAGGGCATCGAGTGCCCTTTCGACAGGCATAGGTGCCATCATGGCACAACTCTTGGTTTTCGAGAAAGAAATTGTCAAAGTTGGTCACCGAGTGATAATAATGATTTTTTTTTATTTTTAATTTTTTCTCAAACTTTGGAATTTTTTTGCGCTCAAACTTTACATACGTTTTGGCGGAAAATATTTCCATAAGAAAGGGCATCGAGTGCCCTTTCGATTGAGCCAGGTGCCATCATGGCACAACTCTTAGTATTCGAGAAAAAAAATTGCAAATATACACTGTTTTTTGAAATTTTTTTACAAGTGTGAAAATTTTTCTCAAACTTTGGAATTTTTTTGCGCTCAAACTTTACATACGTTTTGGCCGAAAAAATTTCCAGAGTAAGGGCATCGAAGTCCCTTTCGATTGAGCCAGGTGCCATCATGGCACAACTCTTAGTATTCGAGAAAAAAAATTGCAAATATACACTGTTTTTTGAAAAATTTTTACAAGTGTGAAAATTTTTCTCAAACTTTGAAATTTTTTTGCGCTCAAACTTTACATACGTTTTGGCTGGAAAAAATTCCATAGGAAGGTCATCGAGTGCCCTTTCGATTGAGCCAGGCGCCATCATGGCACAACTCTTGGTTTTCGAGAAAGAAATTTTATTGTCAAAGTTTGTCACCGAGTGATAATAATAATTTTTTTTTAATTTTTAATTTTTTCTTAAAATTTTGATTTTTTTTGCGCTCAAACTTTACATACGTTTTGGCCGAAAAAAATTCCAGAGTAAGGGCATCGAGTTCCCTTTCGATTGAGCCAGGCGCCATCATGGCACAACTCTTGGTTTTCGAGAAAAAAATTATCAATCCGAAACTTTACATACGATTTGGCTGGAAAAAATTCCATACGTAGGGCATCGAGTGCCCTTTCGATTGAGCAAGGTGTCATCACGGCACAACTCTTGGTTTACGAGAAAGAAATTGTCAAAGTTGGTCACCGAGTGATAATAATGATTTTTTTTTTTTTTAAATTTTTTCTCAAAAATTTGATTTTTTTTGGCGCTCAAACTTTACATACGTTTTGGCCGAAAAAAATTCCATAGGAAGGGCATCGAGTGCCCTTTCGATTGGCATAGGTGCCATCATGGCACAACTCTTAGTATTCGAGAAAAAAAATTGCAAATATACACTACTTTTTAAAAAATTTTTACAAGTGTGAAAATTTTTCTCAAACTTTGAAATTTTTTTGCGCTCAAACTTTACATACGTTTTGGCTGAAAAAAATTCCATTTGAAGAGCATCGAGTGCCCTTTTGATTGAGCCAGGTGCCATCATGGCACGACTCTTGGTTTTCGAGAAAGAAATTGTCAAAGTTGGTCACCGAGTGATAATAATAATTTTTTTTTTTTTTTTTAATTTTTTCTTAAAATTTTGATTTTTTTTGCGCTCAAACTTTACATACGTTTTGGCCGAAAATATTTCCATAGGAAGGGCATCGAGTGCCCTTTCGACAGGCATAGGTGCCATCATGGCACAACTCTTGGTTTTCGAGAAAGAAATTGTCAAAGTTGGTCACCGAGTGATAATAATGATTTTTTTTTATTTTTAATTTTTTCTCAAACTTTGGAATTTTTTTGCGCTCAAACTTTACATACGTTTTGGCGGAAAATATTTCCATAAGAAAGGGCATCGAGTGCCCTTTCGATTGAGCCAGGTGCCATCATGGCACAACTCTTAGTATTCGAGAAAAAAAATTGCAAATATACACTACTTTTTAAAAAAATTTTACAAGTGTGAAAATTTTTCTCAAACTTTGGAATTTTTTTGCGCTCAAACTTTACATACGTTTTGGCCGAAAATGTTTCCATTTGAAGAACATCGAGTGCCCTTTCGATTGAGCTAGGTGCCATCATGGCACAACTCTTGGTTTTCGAGAAAGAAATTTTCAAAGTTGGTCACCGAGTGATAATAATGATTTTTTTTTATTTTTAATTTTTTCTCAAAATTTTGATTTTTTTGCGCTCAAACTTTCCATACGTTTTGGCCGAAAATATTTCCATAGGAAGGGCATCGAGTGCCCTTTCGACTGGCATAGGTGCCATCATGGCACAACTCTTAGTATTCGAGAAAAAAAATTGCAAATATACACTGTTTTTTGAAATTTTTTTACAAGTGTGAAAATTTTTCTCAAACTTTGGAATTTTTTTGCGCTCATACTTTACATACGTTTTGGCCGAAAATATTTCCATAGGAAGGGCATCGAGTGCCCTTTCGACTGGCATAGGTGCCATCATGGCACAACTCTTAGTATTCGAGAAAAAAAATTGCAAATATACACTGTTTTTTGAAATTTTTTTACAAGTGTGAAAATTTTTCTCAAACTTTGGAATTTTTTTGCGCTCAAACTTTACATACGTTTTGGCGGAAAATATTTCCATAGGAACGGCATCGAGTGCCCTTTCGATTGAGCTAGGCGCCATCATGGCACAACTCTTGGTTTTTGAGATCATGACACAACTCTTAGTTTTAGAAAAAAAAATTCAAAATCGATCAACATGTGAAAAAAATTTGAGGCTCCAGCCCCCTCAACCCCAACTTACAATCAACAACACCACTCTTACCTGTTACCCCTACCCTAAACACCACGTACAGAGAGAAAAAAAATTTCGAGGCTCCAGCCCCCTCGACCCTCAACTCACAATCATCAACACCATTCTTACCTGTTACCCCTACCCTAAAAACCACGTACAGAGAGAAAAAAAATTTCGAGGCTCCAGCCCCCTCGACCCCCAACTCACAATCAACAACTCCACTCTTACCTGTTACCCCTACCCTAAACACCACGTACAGAGAGAAAAAAAATTTCGAGGCTCCAGCTCCCTCGACCCCCAACTCACAATCAACAACACCACTCTCACCTGTTACCCCCACCCTAAACACCACGTACAGAGAGAAAAAAAAATTTCGAGGTTCCAGCCCCCTCGACCCCTAACTCATCAACAACAACACCACCTTTACCTTCAACCCCCTCCCCCTCATCCAAAAAACAAATTTGGTAAAATTTATGGCAAACAGAATATTTTCATCAACGTTGCTCGTTTTGTCGATGAGTGTGAATTTTTCGAAAAAAGTATTTCTATTGCTGCAGAATGCATGCTAACTTCTCCCACGTTTTTTTTTAAGAAGTGGAAATGAGAAATTGGTAAATGGAATGTTAAAGTATATCCCAGTTTTTAATAAAGTAACAAAAAAAAAATTTCATGCAAAAAATGTAAACAATTAAATACCTAACCGTATAGCAATGCTGAGGTGAATTTCGATGTAAATGTCGACACATCGACATCCGTCACTTTAGGACCTGACACGTCGACGTAAGTGTAGACGGTCTGTCGAACCAAATGTCGATGTAATTGTCGACCTTCTGTGGATCGAAAATTACGTCGACATTTGGCTCCACAGGACGTCATATTTTCGCGAATAAGACTGTCGATTCACCGCGTAATTGTCATTCTTACCAAAAAAATTGTGATGAACTAATTTTTAGAAAATTTAGTATTGTACATATTTTGTATCAAAAAATTTTTTGTAGCGTTATTAGGGACTGAGATATACGTGAATTAGGTGAAAAAGTTCATGTATGTATTGTAATAAATAGGTTCTGCGCACGAGCAATAAGTTCCCAGTCGATTTGCGACATTATTATCATTTTTACCAAAAAATTAAAAATAACCGACTTGGAAGAATATTTAATTCTGTACATTTTTTGTACGTTTTTTTTTTTTTTTTTTGAACTTTATTAGAAACTAAGATATACGCGAATAAAGTCGGAGCCAATAATTAGGGGACAAAAATGTGGATATTTGGGGTGAAGCTCCACTCGGATTTTTGGGGGCATTTTTTTAAATGAAAAATAGGACACCTTTACGAACAACTTTACAAAAAAATTTCTTCTTTCAATTTGTTTGGGCAAAAAGTCAAAGATCATTTTTTGACCTAATTTCACTGTATTAAAAAAGTAGGTAGGTAGTATAGGTACCTATGTGACAGTGTTGGAAAGTAATGCGATTGCCTCGGGCGATTGCATACTTTCCGTCACTGTGTGAGCAACAAAAGAAAGCAAACAGCAAGCAAATCGGCCGTATATCACCAGAGTTATGTCAAGATATCTAAAGTGCACAAATTCTTATCAGTAAAATGACGAAGGTAAAAATGGTGCACAGAAAATATCGAAAATATACACGAAACACTGCTTCGGAGCTATAGCCAAAGTAAAAAACAAGTCGCAAACCATCACGAAGCATTAATTAACTTTGACAAAAACAGAATTACGCACATTTACACTCATTTTTAACAAAAACCATAGGAGCCTATGTTGACTTGATAATAATAATAATAATAATAACAATAAAAAGTTTCAGTGATTTTTTGGCATTTGTGCCCTCTGAAAAATATATTTAGATATATTATAAAATTTTCAACAGCCCAACTTTCAAATTATACGTTTTTAGACATAATTTTTCAAATTGATTCGTGAAAAATGAAATTCAAACACTCGCGAATCACGAATCCTTTTGAGGTAAAAAGATTCGAATCACAAATCGAAATCAAATAGAAATTTTGTCCAAAATTTGATTCGAATCACGAATCATTTTTTTAAATTTTGATTCGAATCACGCCCATCCCTTAATCTACTATTGCTTGAAATTGATCTAAAAAATTTTGTAGTATTTTTTATCGGCTCGACGTAAATTTGTATACTTGAGTAAAAAATATTTCAGGGTTTGATTTTGCAAATTAAAAAAAATTCATGTTCACTGTCGATTTATCAAATTGAATAAATTTTAAAAATTGAAAATCTTACAATCTCAGCTCTTCGTAGTCAGATTGCTGTATTTCTCGGATTTCTTTATCAACGCGCGCGGGCTTGGCCGGTCGCCCACATGATACAAAATACAACGACGCTAAAGCTAATACGATGTTCATCCACATTTTCAACAATTTTTCTTTCAATTGTAGGTAAATCGAATGATCGTCGAATGCCTTTCAGGTTCTGTTATGCGATAAACGTAGTTGCAGGCGCATATGTACTTTAATTGTTCAGGTGAGGAAAATTTTGAATATTCGACGTTGTAATCAAACACAGTTGTATAATTCTTACTACACGCAAGTAAGTACTAAGCACAGCCATTGATTTTACCGATAAAGGAAGGAAAATTTATTGAAACGTTACAATCACAATAAAAAATGGGTACGTTTCGACTGTCTACGCAGTCATGTTCAGCTAGGTAAACTACATAAATTCAACAACGATTACGAGTACGAAATGAATATTAAGTCATGTTTAGTATAAGCGAGTGTGGTTGTACCTAGACATGAATATACCGTATTACAAAATGCATTTCATATCTAATAGAATTTTCATAGAAAAATGTATTCTTAATTTTTTTGGTCGAACGTAATACGATTAGATGTAAGCAGACGGTGCGAAATCAATTTTCTAAAAAGTACAGTAAATTCTCAACCCAGGTTATTGAATAGGAATCATAATAGGTGTCTGGCCATTTTTTGAATAATTTGGTTAGTTTTTTCAAGAGTTGCTGAGTTGCTCAAAGTTACTTTCACAAGTTGAACAAAAAAAAAAATCAGTAAAAAAACAGGAAAAAACTTCAACTTTATTTATAAAAATTGAAAAATGAGTTGGTTTTTTCAATTTCTATCACTTTTATAACAAAAATGCTTTTAAATATTTTCAGCCAGAAGTTTTAAAATTTTCCCGGGAAGAAAACCGATTGGAACCAAAACCGGGTAAAACCACCACCATTGCATATTTCAATTGGTTCTCAAAACCGTTTGGAACCATTACAATGAATTTCAAAAATTCATTCAAGAACCACCACTAAAAAGAACCAATTTCTTTCGGAAAAGCAGCGAGTAGAACCGTTTGGAACCACAACGAAAAATCATTTGTTGAAAGTACCACAACCACAACCACAAGAAAGTGGTTAGAAAACAAAAAACCACTATCACCAGAACCATTTCCATTTTTAATCAAAACCAGAACCACCACCAAAATGGAATTGGTTCTTTTTGGTTATAAAAAATAAAAATACTTAATTTGGAGGGGAAGGAGGGGTCCAATCGAAATTTTTGTTATGAGCAAATTTATTCCTAGAACTTCAATCTACAACTTTGATTTGAAAATGTTTTCAATTGGACCCCTTACCTAACCTATGTGGCCTGTTACCCCCTTGTGTTTGCCATTAGCCACGTAATTCCGACTTTCCGAGTCAGACTAATGACGAACATGTGAGGGAGGGGTCCGATTGAAAAAACTTTCTCACAAAAGTTGTAGATTATGATCCTAGGAATAATTTTGATTATCACAAAAATTTTGATTGGACCCCTCCTTTCCCTCCAAATCCAGTATTTTTATTTTTAGAACCAAAAAGAACCAATCACCACCACCAGAACCATTTGAAACGGTTTTCAATTTTGAGAACCACCACCAGAACCATTTGAAATGTTTTTCAATTTTGAGAACCACCATCACAACCAATTAAAAAATAAAAATAAACAGAACCACTTTAGCACCAAAACCCTTTGAAAAATTTGAAAAACCAAATGGAATCATATGGAACCAATTCACTGAAAAGAAAAACAAAAACCAAAACGGAACCACCACAAATTTCAGATATTTCTCAAAACCACCACAACCATCACCAATAAATCTCAATTGGTTTTCTTCCCTGAAATTTTCTTAAGAAGTTGTGTTAGGATTGAACAATATTGGGGAGAAAAAATGGTTTTAAACACCACTTTTCATAGGCGGCGAAATGAATTTCTCACATGTGGCGCAAAACACTTTTTAATCAAAGGAAAAGAGGGGAATTTTTCTTTCAACACTTCATTTCTCACATGTGACGCAAACATTTTTTCAATCAAAAGAGGGGAGGAGGATTTTGCTCTCAACACTTCATTTCTCACATGTGGCGCAAAAATTTTTTCCATCAAATTGAAAGGAGGGGGATTTTACCCTCAACACTCTGGTACCGCAGTAAAAATGCTTCGTTGAAAAAAATGTCCACAGTGGTGAAAAAAATCAGCTAAAAAAAATTAAAATGTCACAAAATTTCAAAAAAGTAGTCAACTTGAAAAAGAAATGCTTATTATTTTATTATTTCATGATTTTGTGGGACTGGTATATTTTTTGATTACCTACATGTGGCGCTCTGCACACACTTATAAAATGCATGTGGCGCAAAAACACACTTGCGCTTTATATTTCGCCGACAGTGCCACTTTCCCCGATCCGTCACCCCTAGGTATGTATTTTTTTTAAGGCACCAGCCCCTCAAAATTCGTTTCTTGCATTTATTTCGTCGATGTTCAACTGTTTGGGGGAAAACACCTGAAAGTAAATTATTCTACACTAAATTCCCTACAACTTTTTTTCTATAAATTTTTTTGTACGAACCTTAGGAGTAGAGTTGTGGCGTGTTAAAAGTGACTGTGACGCATTAAACATGGCATATCACACGCTTACGTGTATTAAAATTGGTAGGTATACAAAACATTTCTGCCTGCGTTGTCATTTCGTTGAGTAAAAATTTTCTTTTAATGTGACAAGTTCAGCATGCCCGTCTCTAACAAAAAATTTGCTCGCTATAAACAAAATCGGAAAAATTATTCTCAAGGTTCAGCGAAATCCAGGAAAAAAGGAATTTGAAATTGAAATCCAAAATCATTGTGATATTTGTACGAGTAGGTACCTATTTAAAATCCAAGATCCAAAATTCTTTTCGCGCTTGGATTTGAAATCCAAAATCTAAAATCTAAAATCCTTTCCATAATTAAATTTTAAAATACAAAATCCAATTTTTTTTCTTTTACTGTGACATTTGTCACATGTTAATTTTCGAGTAGATAATCCCTTAGCTCGTCTTCTATTTTTTTTTCTTCAGAAATCTCATTATTAGCCTTATAATTCAACTGTTAAAGTGCTTTGAAAACCTTTTTGTGTTAAAAAAGCACCAAATAAATCAATCAATCAATCATTTTTTTTGTCCTTTTTTTTTAAATTGAAAATAAAAAAATCTTTTGATTTCTTTTCGAAAAAACCGAATTCTTTTTCAGAAATAATTCCAATTTTTCTTGGGATAAACAAAAACATTTCTTACTATTAATTATTAATTTTTTTTGGAGCCTGCGTAGTAAAATTTATTTATTTATTTTGAAGAAAAAAAATTCTCAACTTTTTTAAATTACAAAACATTTTTTAAATTTTCGAAGGAATTTTTTTTTTTTTTTTTTTAAAACAAGCAAAAAAACCTAAAATATCTTTCAATTTTTTGTTGAAAAAATTCCTCAATTTTCTCGAGCCAAGCTAAAAAACTACCTACTCAATTTATTTGAGAACATCTTTATTTAAGTATGTATTAGTAATTTTATTTTATTTTTTGAGAAAAAAACTCCTTAGGTATTTTGTCTCTCAATTTGTTTGAAACATTGCAATTTTCGGTATTTTTTATTAATTTAGGTACTAACGATTTTTTGGAAAAAAATCTTTCAGTTTTTCTGAATTTGACGATTTTTCTAATTTTTTGGAGTATAAATATATTTTTTTTTTTTTTGCAATAGGAATTTTTCTCACTTAATTTTTGGCAAAAAATTTGATTTTTTGCAATAAACAATATCTTTATATATATAGGTATAATTATATATATTTTTTTGCAGTCAATATAGTAGGTATGATTTTCGATTGTTAATTTTTTGATGAAAAAATTTCGGAGTTTTCTTGAAACAATACAAAATAATTTTTTTTTAGAACCCAATTTTTGAAAATCTCATGTAGCAAGTCGCACTCGCAACAACCAGTGCATGAGTGCAACAACCAAATCAAACAAAAAAAAAATTGATAACTTGAAAAAGTCCAAAATCTTTTCTATTTCAAGATTTTTATAATCCAAAATCCAAATCCGAATTTTGAGGAACTTGTGAATTTGAAATCTGCCAAACCTTGATTATTCTTATTTGACCCGCTTAGGCTCAAATTTAATTTTTGGTCACTCAAGTCCCTAAAAAAATTAAAATAGTAGATATCATGCCTGCCCCTGATAACTTATTAGTAATGCAATAAAAATTTTCATTTTTTTTTACCAATCATACCGGTTTTATTCGATTTGTTTGCATAAAAAAAAAAGGTCAAACAAAAAATTTACCGAGAGGCCCGGAAATTATTGTTCCGGGCGCAGTTTGGCTCTCGACAGGCCTGCTCAACATAATCACAAATTTCAAATTATCTTTAAGATAGGCGCGATGAAAATTTCAACTTCAAAATTGGTATTTAATAAAATTTTTACTACAAAAAAGTAAGTATTTTCTGTTTTAAAATGTTCTTTATTCACACGAAAACTATTTTACAACTTAAAATATAATTCAAACACACCAAAATATAATATGAAATAATTACTAGTGCTACCACTGAAACTGCTACAATGCTGAAAAAAAATTGTTTGAAAAATGTATAATTAATTATTGTAGGCGATTAAAATTTTTTTCAAGTGAATTTTTTTACAAGTATGTAGTCTAAAAATAAAAACGGTTCAATTGTACTCCATCTCGCATTCGTTCTTTATCCGCACCTAATTTAAAACTGATTTATGAAATGAAGTTGAAATATTAAAAAAAGGATTTTTTCGATTTCAAAGCTGGGTATAAAATACTTTAATAGGTACGGGTGTAAGAATTTCGGTTAGGTTCAGAAACATAATTTTAGGTATTACTTTTCATGGTGATTATTCTAAAATGTGAGCGAATGCAAGCAAAGGAAATTTTGAAAATCTCAAACTTGAAGGGACATGTGGCTTGATTGCTGTGAAGATCCCTCATCTGGTTTCTTTGGGAACTTTTCCTCTGTTTTAAACAACTCGTGTACTTGGCGAATGGATTTTTCAATTAAAAATAATTACAAATAATTACTCGTATATAGCAATAGTTTTTACGATTACAAAATAATAAACCGCTAGAGGGAGAGTGTCTACTGTCTATACTTAATTTAAAGAAAAAGATAATTAATTTTTCTGCTCAATGAAAATCGATTGCAGCCCTGTGAATAGCACCAAACAGGATACGTAAATTGAAATAACACAGGATATCTCCGGTTTCGCGGGGCCGTCTTGTCTTGGAGTTCGATTAAATTACTAAATGAGGATAAATGAGAATAAATTCTTGCGGCTGTAAAAATGTAATTAACTATAATTGAAAAGAATGAAAGCAGGTATACTTTACAATCAAGTAATGATACTTAAATTCAAATTTTTTGCCAAATATTTGGGCTCACCCTCGCCTCTGTTTTTGGCGAATTTTCAAAATTTTTAACTCCCGGGAAAACCAAGAAAATACCCGAAAAAATTCTCACTCGTACCCCTGCATAACATGCAATCTTTGTGAAAATTTCAAATATTCTAGACTTATAGGAGCCAATGAAAGAAGTGGGGACCCGAAGTCAAAAATTTTTTGGGATAGTTTTACATCGGTATCAACATTTTTTGGTGACTTTCTTCAAAATTGGTTCGGGTGCGAATTTAACGGTCTTACCAAGAAAGGCCAGGTCCGTCGAGAGCCAAAGTGGGCCCGGAGCAAAAACTATTTTGGACCCTCTTTCAAAGGCATTGTTGAACAAAACCTAAGTAATGTTTCCAACTCTAGCTGAAAAATTTCAATTCGAGCCTAGAAAAACTCTGGGCTCTGAGCAAAGTGTTGCCTTGCCCCCCGCTCTCGACTGACCTGGGAAAGGCCCTTTACATGAAAGATATCCCCGTGCCGTACCATTTAACAAACTGATCAATACTTTAACTAAAGGCGCCTCGTGATAGTGAAAGTGTATAAAAGCTTCCATTTAACACTTGTTTAGTTAGAGTATATTCATTACCTAGTTGTTTTATACATTACCTTAATTTAACACTTTAACGAGTGTAAGGACTATATCGCGAACTTGAATTCCCACCCTTGGCATGTGGTTGCGGTTTTTGTGAACTTGAACTCCCAACTTGTTTATTGCGTCTTGAGTCGTAATTATTCTGGAGACAAGTTGGGAACTTCGTTGCAATAATCCCATAGGGACGACAACCATAACTCTGATTTTTTCATAAAAAAGTGCATATATACTTAATCACTATTTGCAATAAGGATGTACGTACGTACTTACAGGGTATAGTTGGAGGCTTTGGAGCCTATAAATATACAAAAATTACGGTTATTAAGGAGGAGGGGGCGTTTCAAATCATTTTTTTTTAAATTTCATTTAGTACATACAAGTGAAGTCATTCTTTATTTGCATATTTGGATCTTATGTGCTTCTGTTGAAACTTTTTTTTTTTTTTTTCAAACAGGATTCTATTGAATTTTGTTCAAATATCGGTGAATTTTTTCAATTTAAAGTAATAAACGAATGCTATTTTTCATAAAAATGTAAAAAAATCTCCCACAGTGAATTTTCCTAATTCTCCCAAAGAATTGCCTTCAGTTTTCCCCTTGAAAAAAGAAATCAAAAAAGTAATTACTTAGGCATTGAAAAAGTTTTAAAAAGTTATTGAAAAAAAAATAACACAGAATGATTTGTCTGAAAAAATGTTTTTAAAAAATTCTAAAAAATGTAACCAAAATTCTTTAGAAGAAAAAAATTACTGAAAACTATGACGTTTTTTCACGTGCATAATATGTGTGCAGACTGATTTCTTTACCAAATCCGCAATGCAAATACACTTCGGACTTCTTCGGCTATGTTCGGCTGGACTTGAGTTTTTCATTATTATCAGTATTTTTTTACTTAGTCCAGTGCTACATAAATACTTTATATCCAAAGTTTGGTGGGGACTGGGGAGGGAAGGATCCAATCGAAATTTTTGTCATGACCAAAAGTATTCGTAGAAGTTCAAGCTACAACTTTTGTTTGGGCATTTTTTCAATCGGGCCCCTTACCTCGCCCCTGTTTTTAATGTGTTTTGAATAAATTGGATTATTCAAAATTGGAGAGGAGGAAGGGGACCAATCGAAACTTTTGTCATAACCAAAATTATTGCTAGAACTTCAAGCTACAACTTGGTTGCAAACATTTTTCAATTGGACCCTTCCGCCTCCCCCTCTAATTTTTGTTTAGTATTTTGAGAGTGACATGCGAAAGCAGTGGAGAGTGAGGGGCTCAATTGAAAACAGTATTTATGTAGCACTGAACAGTGGACTTGGTAAAAAAATACTGATAATACTGAAAAACTCGAACATAGCCGAAGAAGTCCGAAGTGTACTTGCGGATTTGGTAAAGAAATCAGTCTGCACACATATGCACTAGGGTGGAGTGAAAATAAAAACATATTTCGGATTTCGACCAAACTCGCAGAGGTGGTTTACTTTGAGTTGAGAACCTACCAAAAAAAATTTGAGCCTCCTACCTCTCAAGGGGGTGGAGCAAGAGGCCCTCAAAGTAGGGTCACTTTTGAAAAAAACGCAGCTTTTTGCCACTTTTGGGTAGTGCCACCTACATGGTACCTCGAAAACATCCCTAAAAAGTTGAAATTTGAGTTTCTACACCTCCCCATACCATTGGCCTTGAAATTTGATAACGAATTTTTCACCCTACAAGGGGGTTGAAAAGTTGCAGATCGCTAAAATCGAGAATTTCGAATTACCAAAAAACGAAAATAAACATCTGCTTGGTACCAAAACTGGTCTCAAATGGCTCCTATTGATGCAAAAAAATTATTTCGATAGAAAAAGTTGAAAAATTTTCATAGCAGGATTGCCAACTTTCAATTTTTATAAAACATCAATTTTTACCAAAAATAAATTAGAAATTTTGATGTTTTATAAAAATCGAAAGCTGGCATCACTTCTATGAAAATTTTTCAACTTTTTCTATCGAAATAATTTTTTTGCATCAATAGGAGCCATTTGAGACCAATTTTGGTACCAAGCAGATGTTTATTTTCGTTTTTGGTAATTCGAAATTCTCGATTTTTAGTGATCTGCAACTTTTTAACCCCCTGGTAGGGTGAAAAATTCGATATCAAATTTCAAGGCCAATGGTATGGGGAGGTGTAGAAACTCAAATTGCAACTTTCTAGGGGTGTTTTCGAGGTACCATGTAGGTGGCACTACCCAAAAGTGGCAAAAAGCTGCGTTTTTTTCAAAAGTGACCCTACTTTGAGGGCCCCTTGCTCCGCCCCCCCCCCCCTGAGAGGTAGGAGGCTCAAATTTTTTTTGAAGGTTCTCAACTCAAAGTAAACCACCTCTGCGAGTTTGGTCGAAATCCGAAATATGTTTTTATTTTCACTCCACCCTAATATGCACGTATTTTTTCATTTTACAAAATGCCTAATGAAATAGTTGTCGTGTCACAATGAAGGAAACTTCTGTTCCGAAAAAAACCACTTGTGTTTTTTTTTTGCAATTCTTCTGATGCAATAACGTTGAACAAAAATTTTTGAAACGGCTCTCTCTCCCTTAAGGCGTAATGATAATGAGTTATAAAAAATTTTTTCATACCTTTCCTATAATTGCATTCATTACAATGATATCATTATAGGGTTGGCGCGTCCACACAAGTATATCTTTAACGTTATATGATCCTGATACACAGATGCTATGTTCCTCATGCGAACTTAGATGACATATTCCAATACGAGTTGGATGCTTTATTACTTGTACTTCACCTTCACCTGCTAAACGGGAAGTTATCTCAACGTAGGTGTCTTCGCAACCACTTCTGTTAATAATTTCATATTCGTCGAAAGATCCTGGCAAATTCAAATCCTTGAATTTTGTGCATAATCTCTTTAATGCTTTTGTGCCAGCTTCTTCATTTGTGCATATTCTATCACTGAAAAAAATGTTTTTAAAAAATGATATCATCATTTTAAATTTGTAATATACATATTATATACCTATCAATAATTTAACTATAAAAATTTTTCAGTGGATTTCATCTTGGCCTTCAATAATGTATTTTAATGTTAAATGAACGGAAAGTATAGCCATACCACGTCTGTTTTCATTTTAGAAAACGTAACTTTGCTTTAGACGCTGTTAATGAATGTAAACAGCCGGAAAATGATAAGCTTTGAGGTTATACTATGTTCAGAATAGGATTAAAAAAAAAAAAAACACTGGTCATCAACACCATCATGAAAGTCATAAAAAAGTAATGAAATTTGAAAATGGATCATGAAAGTCGTGGAAAAGTCATGAATTAAAAAAAAATCACTACCTAGGTCAAGAAAAGTCATGAATTTTTGATCATAATAATTTTTTTAATAGCTATTTACCATAGAATATGGGGGGAAATGAGGGAAATTTTTTGCCCCTCACCATATTTCTTCCAAGTTACGCTTATGTCCGAGGGGCTCCCTGGAAATGTAGAAATTATATTGCTCATGAAAAAGGTCATGGAAAAGTCTTGAAAAACCCATGAATTTTCAACAAAAAAAATCTCTATTGACACCCTGCAATGTTCGAACATTCAATATCTGGCAAAAAACAAACACCTCACGACCTCACACTAGAATACTTAGTATACCTATTATCTATGTCACAGTTTTGAAAGTATTGCGATTGCATAATTTCTGCCATTGTTACTTTATACGTATAATATTGCTTGAAATTGTTCCCAAAACTAAAATCGTTTAATTTTGCATTTTTTTTTCTCGACTCGACGTATTACTTTATATGAAAAATATTTCAGAATTTGATTTTGCAAATTGAAAATCACTATCGTGATTTGAATTTTAAAAGAAAATGGAGAAGCATGGCGAATGGAAGGATATGAGAAGCAGATTTTTAAAAATACCAAAGAAATTGTAATTTTTGTTGTAGGTGCTTAATTCTTTGAAAAATTTATTGTCATGTTCAATTTCACTCGTATCTAAATTGATGAAACATTTTAAAAATTGAAAATCTTACAATTTCTGATGTTCGTAGACAGATTTCGTAATTGGTTCATTGAGGAGTTGATCAACGTCCACACATGTTACAAAATACCACGACGTAAAAGTTAAAACTATGATATACATCGACATTTTTAACGATTTTTTTTTACGCGAATTGTACTTACGACTCGGTTGAAAATAGTAAATCGAATAATCGTTGAATGCCTTTCTGGTTCTACGATAAACATATTATGTAGTTGCAGGCAGTGTTGCCATCTCGTGAAGAATTCATTATGCTAGATTGGGGTAAAAATTACCAATTTTATGCTACCTAGCATAATTTCATTATGCTAAATTTATTATGCCAGATTTTCTCAAGCAATCTTTGCTAGTATAAGTTGATTTTAAATTTTTTTGACAGTTAGAAAAGAAAAATTCGATTTTTTCCACCTGAAAATTATGTCAAATTATGCCAAAAAAAAATTTCAGAATTTTCACGGTATGGAATCTAGTTATGGTAATTATATAATGACAATAAAACTGGTATTGGGAGATTTTTTAATTAATTATGAATTTAAAAAAAATAATGATAATGAAATCATTAGGTACTAACTATTGTGAATTATTTGTTCTGGTTTCTCAAGAGTCTGAGAGCTGTTGATATTTTTTATTGTTTTGACAATTTACGCCCCAAAAATAACAAGTTCAAGTGTATGAAAGCAAAAATGGTAATTCTGAGTGAAAAACTGAAAAAGTTTATTAACCAACAACTCAAAATTCTGATTGGCATCGTAATCGCATACATAATTTTAAAAAATAAACTAAAAAACAAAACGAATTATAATATGTAAAATTGCTGTCATTTTCTTAAAAATAGACAAATAATACAAATGAGATCTCAAAAAAAAAAAAAAAAAAAAAAGTGCTAGATTATGCCGATTTAAAAATTGATTATGCTAGATTTTTTTTATGCTAAATGAAAACTTCGAATTATTCTAGATCTAGCATGATTATGCCGCGATGGCAACACTATCAGTGTTGTTGAAATTAAAAAAAAAAAAAAATGTCTAAAAATATTTTCAACCTTGCTTATTACGAATATCATACTCATTGTCAACTTTTTTATTGTGTTTTATGACAATCTCAACAATTTTTAACAAAAAAATAGTAAATAATTTTATTTTTATTTTGAAAATTGATTTTTTTGTCTTGGGTAAGTTTTTCCCTCTTGGGGGATCTGAATATTTTTTCCAAGTCCATGAAAATTTTTTATACAAAAAATTAATAAACTTTTTAAAAAATATATTTTTATTGATTTTGGGTAAGTATTGCCATCTGGGGGCTGAATATTGTTCCTAGTTCCATGAAATCATTTTTAAATGAAAGTACAGGTCGAAATTGATCAAAAACAGCCAAAACCCTTGAATCGATTTTTTCCTCACTAGGCCCGTTTTCTCATCCACACTCACATATATTAAATCTAAAAGAAAACCATTAATATATTTTCAAGTTCTTATCGGGCTGTAGTACTTAAGTTTGCCAATCAATCGACGAGCCTTCGAAAGGCCAATTCAATATAATTTATTTTCAAAACACGAAACCTAAAATTTTTTACCATTTTTCGATTCGCAGTTTGGTGTTTAACGGACGAGAAATCCGTCATTTCGTAGTTGACCACCAAAAAAAGCCCAACTGGTGCCATGCCACAACCTATCTATGTACAATTCTACATACAAAACAATGAACAAACAATTATTCCACCTACACTCATATTACAGAATGTGGGTGTAAGCATATCACCTTACAACTCGCATTTATAAACTAAATTCACTCGCACACCACGTGCGTGGAAAATTTAAAAATCACAGCGCACCTGTAAAAAGCTAAAAAAAATCGCTTCATGTAGAAAAGGTGGAAATTTTTTTTACAATATTATTCCACTTCGTCGCAGCCTCAACCTCACTCGAAATACACGGCATTTTCATTTCGTCGCGTTGTAAACATTCGTTTAGTATTCATCTCACATGCCGCTGGAGGGATTTTTTTTTCCTTGGCCGAACTTTTCTTTAAATGTATTATCCGTTTCAGGTACAAGTACGAGAAAGAAAAAATAGCTATAATAGCTCTATGGTGAATTGGTGGGTAACAAATTGCTGCATTTGTGGTTATTGATTGAATATTGCGGAAGGAAAAAAATCACCTAAAGAAATCCGAGGTTGGTGGACACCGGATAGTGTTTTTTTTTGTTTGGAGTTTTTGAGTAGATTTAGACAGGAGAAGTGTGGAATGGTGTCTGTGTTCTAACTGGTCGAGGATATTGGGAGATCGTTGAAAAATCACCATAGCAACAAGCATTTTGATATTAAATTAATTCAGAAAATTTAGAATTACTTACTTGTCTTTGAGAAAAAGCAGGCGTTGGCCTTATCTGACCAACTTAATTTTTGGGCAAGAAGATTTCTATTTTTTAGGGGGAAACTCTTACCTTTCAATCCAGATTTTTCAAAATTCGTTTTATTTATTTTATTTTTACAGAATTGTTCGCTCAATTTTTACGTAGTTAGTCCCCCTCCCATGTCCACCTACGTCACGTATCAGGTAAACTCTCCATCTCTGTACCTAATGCTGCAATTTAAAAAATTTTCAAACAATAGGTAATTGTAGATTGAGATCTTTGAAATAATTTTGGTTACGACAAAAATTTGTATTGGAGCTCTCCTATTTCTCAAAAATTGCAAGCTTGATACACGAGTTGTATAAGTATTACCTATTCACAATTGAAGAGATGTAAAGAGTGCAATTGCAAGATCTTGAAGGGGATGGGCACTCAAAAAAGGGTGGCATTGAAAATTAGGTTACATGTTTGTTTTATTTTTCACAATTACTGAATTTTGCGAATTTTTTAATACCTATCGAAATGTGCTTCACACACATAACGCATTTATGAGATAAAAATTGAATTATTTATGTCTGGTAGGTTACACATTTCATGAATCGATACCAGTACAAGTAAACATTCTTCTTTGAGACACCATAGCTCCCCTCCTACCAATGGGGCTAAAAATTTATATGGAGAGGTCTCAACTCAAAATGAACAACATATTAAAAAATTAGCAAAATCGAAGACCATCGATTTTCTCACTCTACCCTAGTATAGGTATATGATTCAGTCTGTACAATTTTTTTACGAGCGGAAAATTTTCGCATTTGTGAAGATATTCATTCGCTCTTATGTAAGTATATCGTATGTACTTCCAAATTGTATGACTCACCTCATAGCTGCTCGTACAATTTTCTTATGAAGCGAAAACTTTACGTCTGTGCAAATATCTATTATCTACGGTTTTGTTCAACACCTGGTTGAAACAAATACCTACCTAGCTGTTCGTGTCGTCTATTAGGCAGATATATGATTCAGTCTGTACAATTTTTTTACGAGCGGAAAATTTTCGCATTTGTGAAGATATTCATTCGCTGTTATGTAAGTATATCGTATGTACTTCCAAATTGTATGACTCACCTCATAGCTGCTCGTACAATTTTCTTATGAAACGAAAACTTTAGATTTGTGCAAATATCTACGGTTTTTGTTCTACACCTGGTTGAAACAAATACCTACCTAGCTGTTCGTGTCGTCTATTAGGCAGATATATGATTCAGTCTGTACAATTTTTTTACGAGCGGAAAATTTTCGCATTTTTTAAGATATTCATTCGCTGTTATGTAGGTATATCATATGTACTTCCAAATTGTATGACTCACCTCATAGCTGCTCGTACAATTTTCTTATGAAACGAAAACTTTACATTTGTGCAAATATCTACGGTTTTTGTTCTACACCTGGTTGAAACAAATACCTACCTAGCTGTTCGTGTCGTCTATTAGTCAGATATATGATTCAGTCTGTACAATTTTTTTACGAGCGGAAAATTTTCGCATTTTTTAAAATATTCATTCGCTTTTTCTTATGTAGGTATATCATACTTACTTACATAATTATGAGGATTTTTCCAATAGAATTTTCGTAATATTTTTCTGAAAACTTTTCATACTTTCGTCAGGCTAATGCTATCAAAATCTTGAAAGCAAAATTTGGTAGCTTTAGCTCCCATTATTCCAATTGCTTATCGCTCATTTTGTTTTAAGCTCTTTCGCTCTTTGAATCTTTGATTGGCAAATAAAACCAAAAACGGCTTTGCCAAAAGACAGAGTGACACTAATAAAGTTGCTTGTGTTACCTTTACAACAACGTCCCAAAGTCAATAAATTACACAAACCTGTGGAATCTGTAAATTTGGATTTTTTTTTAAAAATAAGGAATTAGTAATAAGAAGTTTTTTTTTTTAGTTTGAAAAGTTGAAAAAAATGTAAGTCTTCTCTGTACTTACAATTGTTTTGAAAAAACTCGGCGCTTCACCAGTGGGGGGGGGAGGGCTAGACCCCCTGGTTGGCTCTATTTCCACACTGCGTTTGTAAGTACATATGAAACATAATATATGCTTTTACTCTGTGACAAAATGTCTAAAATAAGTCATCAAATTTAAAATGATAAAATATACTTAATAAAAGTCATCAAATTTCTAAAATGACAAAATATCTGTGAGTGTGAATGGGAAAAGGGACCTAAGCAGGAAAAACGTTTTTTTTTTTGGTGATGCATGTTTTAAACTTTGCAAGTCTGTATCTCCGTAATGCAATAACTGATAACTTTGAAACTTTGCACAATCATTGAGGGGTCTCAGTGGAATATTAATTCCCTCATAATTTTGAACCCTCATGTTTATGGCATATTTCACAAAAGGGGGCGATTTTGAGCGAAATCAGGGTTGCCGAAACTTAAAAAAACAGCCCCTGGACCCCCCCCCCCCCCCCTGGTTGGCTCTATTTTCACACTACGTTTGAAAATATGAAACATAATATAATATGCTTTTACTCTGTGACAAAATGTCTAAAAGTCACGAATATTAATTTCCATGGAAATTTAAAAATCTAAAAAGTATAATAAATAAAATTTTTTTCAAGTTTCAAAATGTCTGAAAAAAGTCCTAAAAGTCATAAATTTTTTAAAAATTTATCCAATTTTCAGAATGTCTGACAAAATGTCTAAAAGTCATAAAATTTATAAAAAATAAAATAAAAAAATTGAAAAGTCTAAAAATCGTGAAATTTCTAAGATAATAGGTATCAAAAAGTTATTCAATTTATAAAAAAAAAATAATAATGAAAAATGATTTTTTTTTTTTAATTTCCAAGTTTCAGAATGTCTGACAAAATAATAATTGGTATCACGTCGTGAAATCTTTAAACTCTAAAGTAAAATCTAACGTTTTCAATTCCGCAATATCGAGACGATCTAAAACTATGCCTTCGAAAATGTTTCTGGCATCGATCCAGATACATTGTTTAAAAATGAAAGCATTTTTATCGAGTAGTTTGAATTTTTTAACGACAGTGGTGGGCTTAATGCGATCATTTTTAGTGCTGATCGGAGCAATAACGACTATTTTTTGGTCTGGAACATGATGCTGGTCTCCGGGTACGTGCATTTTTGAAGGTCTTCCACCTATATAGAAAATTATGAAAAAAATATATGTTGTACATCCAGACTAGGTGTACAACATATATTTTTTCAATTATTGCACCTCTGAAAGAACTTGTCGAAATGGCCATTAGAAAACTTAAAACGCGCATTTCACAGTGAAGATAGATTTGAAAATTTTTGAAAAAATTTCCATAAATGACCCTTGATGATACCTAGCATCTACCTGAGTTTGAAAAAAATCGGTTGAAAACAGTCAAAATCAAAAATTATAATCGAAAAATCACATTTCTCGCCCTAGTTGGTCACGGGGGTTTTAAACCACGGGGACCAACTTCGACTAGTTGGTTTCAAAATCCGTATGGTGGGCCAAATCGCCTATCTTAACCCGGCTATACCCTTTTGTCCAACTTGAAAATTGAAGGAGTTATAATGCGCGAAAATTTTCAAATCCTTATAGCTCCTTCGATTCTAGTGTCAGGCAAAACATTAACAAAAATTTTGTCTATCTTCGTCAATTCATTAATTATCAGCAAAGTTATGCCATTCTGAAAAAATCACCGTTACCATTTACGAGTACATAACTTTGCCCCTTCAAATCGTAGGGTCGGCAAACATGCATACACTTGAGTAGTTTGGGTTGCTGCATCATTGGTTTGAAGGGGGTGCACTGGTCTGGGAACACCCTGTATATTGTATCAACTTTGAATTTTATTATTTCTTTATTGACAAATTAATTTCAATTTTCATTTCATTGTATACTTATTATTAGTTTGAAATGAGCAATATTAAGACAAGTTGTTTCTTACCTAGTCCATCATTACCTGATCTTCGCATCAAAGAGGCATCGAATACAAATTGATAATTACCCCTGTTTTTGTTTCTATACCTACCTCGCTTATTTCGAAATTAAACACGACTGAAATTAGTTTCAACCTGGGCCACGACGTCTCAAAAGAAGGAACTAGAAAAGAAAGAAGGATTTTAAATTGGAAAAATTTCAATATCGGTGCGGCGAGATTTGTTGTTTAACTTTATCACCCAAAAAGGTGCGATATTTTTAATAAAGAAGTTTGCACCGAGCAACGACTTGTAAAAAGGTGTCGCTTTCGGTGTGCGCGGGGTCGAAAGATTTTTCCCAAGAAGGAAGAGATGAACGCAAAATTAAAAGTCGAAAGTTAACGTACTAATTGTCGTCATGGCATGGCACGGCGTGAGAGGTTTGAAAATTGAAACGTTACCGCGTCGCGATTTAATTGTGTTTTGTATTTTATTACAACAGGTTAGCGAAGATCGCAAGAGCGCAATTAGCGTTATAACGTTTACGCCCGAAGCAACGGATTCCGGCAAAACGTTATCTTGCGAAGCTACCAACATATTTGTGCCGCACGAGAAACGTAAAGACTTTTGGACGTTGAAAGTTAATTGTAAGTCAATTCTTATGTTGCTTTAACGAGTGCGCCATTGCGTATGTGTAGCGTGCTTATAGTGCACGTTTTAGTCTTCCTATTGTGCTTACTAAGCTGATAATTGAAAAGAAAACGAGTTAGATGTGTCGTATTATTGTCGGTTATGCTACCGACCTAGTTATTTCTTAATCGCAGCTATATTCACCCTCCACTGCTTGTATCAGAAGGAGGGTAATGTCTTGGAAAACCTCGAAATCTTAGGAGGGATTTTGTTCACGAATTTAGAAATAGTTGAAGGCTGCGCTGCGGGAGATGATGACGGGTAAAGGAGATATGGAGTGGAAGAATTTGTCGTTATATCTACTTATCATTCCAACTTACATGTTAGAGAAGTGGATTGAGTGAAGAAAAATCAGAAGAATTTTTAATTTGATGAAATTTCTGAAATTCGAGTTATGGTTTGGTTTCGATGGTTTTCAGAAGTGAAAAATTCCACACTTTGCCCAGTGAAGTATCTAAGGAAATGAAATTGCATTTTGGGGTACATGAAATTTTTTGATTTTAAAAAACTTCTTTTCAGGTGGTTGCCTTAATTTTTCACAAATTCACTTAGGGTACGATTTTGCATTGGATCAAATGGTAGCCTTATTAATTTAAAAAATGCAAATTGTCATTTTTTGAAATTCACTGAACATTAAAATTTTTACAAATTCAGCCAGAGGAGGATTTTGCATTGGATCTTAGGGTAACTTTTTTCATTGATTAAATGCAAATAACCGTTTTTTAAAATTTACTGAAAACAAAAATTTTGAAAAATTTGGTTTAACCCCTTTGATTTTGAATATTAAGTAAGTATCTACGTAGTATTATAGGCGTAGTATGTGGGGAGGAGGGGACTAATCGAAATTTTTGTAATGAAATGGCCAAAATCATTCCTATGAACTCGGTCTAAGTATAACATGTTCGAAATTTTTTTGCAAAAAGCCCCGATTTTCCAGATTTACTCATATCATGAATCATTTTTTAAAAAACTCAAGTCGGAAAAATTAAACTCGAGGCTCCACTGGCATGTAAACAAAACTATATCAAACTAGACTCGTCTTCTCGGGAAGTCCGCCAAATGTGGATTCAAATTAACGCTCTCATTGGTTCTTAAGAAAATGAAAAAATCTTCGTTCCAGTTCGTGGAAAATCTCACTAAGTATGTTTCATTTTACCTAAATTTGTAAAAAATTGTAAGTTTTTATCCGCTGGTAAATTGAAAATAATTCTCAAATTATCGAAGAAAATTTTAAAAATTTTTTAAGAAAAAATCTCTTTTTTATGCGGAAAGAAAGCTCTCATTTTAAGGGGAGTGGCTAAATCCACAACAAGTAATCACCAAAATGAACGAACGAGAATTCATCTCATATTCTTGTTTGAAAACTTGTTTTCGTGTTCGTGTTTGTCATTGCAAAGTGGACTTGGTCCAAATTGATTTTTAATCCTATTTTAATTTTTCATAAACGATTTTCTCAAATTTTTCATCGAGATTTTTTCGCCAAGTTCAATAAAATTTAATAAAATATTTAAAATTTTTCCAAGTTTTCTATTCTTCAAATTTTTCATTTTTTTTGTTTAAAATTTTAATTGTATTTTTGAAAAAAATTTCTTGAAGAAATTATTCATCACTCATCAATAATTTATTCTTATTTTTTCCTCAAATTAAATTTTTCATTAAATTTTTTCTGTTTGTCATTTTAAAATTAAAACTCATTTTTAAAAAAAAAATCATTTTCAATTTTTTCATTCAAACTTGCCAATAATTTTTTCATCAAAATGCAACTGATCTTCATCATATTTTTTCAAATTAAATTTTTTGAAATTTTTTAATTATATTGTTAATTAAATTTAAATTAAATTTCCATTTAGATTTATAAACATTTTTCATAGAATTTTCTCATCAAAAAATACTTCTAAATCTCTACCATACTTTTTCAAATTTTTCTTTTGAAATTTCTTTCAAGTAAATTTTTTATCAAGTTTATTTTTCCGAAATTTTTTCCGACTTTTTTAATTTTATTTTTTCAAGAAAATTTTTCATAACCCCCCCCCCCCCTCCATTTTCCAATAAAATTGTCAATTGATTTCATTCTCCAATTGGTCATCAAAATGTTTCTATTTCATCTCCCAACTGGCAACCTGACTTCTCATTCGAATTTTTCCAATAATTTTCATCACCATTTGTCTTGTCTTCTAGTTCTTTGAGGAATTTCTAAATTTTTTCAAGTAAATTCCAATTTTTCTTCAAATTTACTAAAATTTCAATATTAAAAATTGAGTAAGTAGCTAACGCTAAGGTACTTAACTACTAACTTACTGACTTGTTGAAAAAAAAATTGAAAAATTAAATAAAACATAAAAAATACCTAGAATGAAAAATATTTTGAGTATTTTGTGAAAGAATAAATTTGTTTTAAATAAAACATCAAAGTTTTCAGAGAAAAAATTTGAAAAAATTTGTTTGAAAAAAAAAACTTGTACGAAAAAAAAACTCGTACAAAAATAAAGAAGAGGAATAAAAAAGAACGACATCGCCCTTACAATGTGATTACTTATTGTGGATTTAGCCACTCCCCATTTGAAGAATATAATTTTAATCATTGTTGAATACATTAAAGGAAAAAAGTGTTAAATTTTCGAAGAAAAAAAGACAATTTTTTGAAGAAGAAAATTCCTCGGTTTTTCTGAAATACGATACTCATACTTATTTCTCAAATTTTTTTCTTCAAAAAATCATTCAATTTTTTGAAGAAAAAAATAATGAAGTAAAAAATTTCTATTAAAAAAAATAATAATAAGAATCTTACATTTTTTTGAAGAAAAAAATATCTGGGGTATTTTTGTTTAGGATGAAATTTTTTACTTAATTTTTAAGAAAATAATCTTATTATTGTCAAATACATACTTAATTATTTTGGAGCGAAAAAATCTGTTTTTCGGTTTGGAATGAAATCTCTCATTTTTGGAGAAAATGTTTTCAAATAATCTCAAACTTTCGAGGAAAAAAATTAAATTATCTGGAGAAGAAAATTTATCTATTCTTCTGAAGTAAAAGTAGGTACGTATTTATCAAATTTTTGAAGTAAAAAAATGTTGAAAAAATATCTTTTTTGTTTGGGATGAAATCTCTCATTTTTAACGAAAAATGTTCTCAGTTTTTTTGAGCAAAAAAATCTTGCTAAATCTCAATTTTTTGAGGATAAAATATTTTTCAAATTTTTGGAGAAAAGAAATCTCTCATTTTTTTGTAGAAGAAAATCTAGCATTCTCATAGGAAAAAAAAACAATTTAAAAGAAAAATCTTTCAATTTTCTTGAAATGAAAAATACCTACCTACTAATTCTATTTTTTTAGAGCTAAATTAGAAAAAATTCTCATGTCTTATTGCCAAAAAATACTTTGAAATACATACCTACTTTCAAAGTATTCGAAAATTATCTCTGGTAAATAACAAGAATCAAAAAATTTCTTACTTTTTGTGCATGGGATGCTGGGTAGTTACTTACTCTCTACGTCTCTACGTTGGTGTGTCAATCTGTGTTTCTAGTTATTACGAAACAACGGTTACGAACATAATGATCATTGATCACGTTTGTTTATCTCATGTACATCGTATGCAATTGATGTATTATCGTATCTATCGTAAATTTAACAGTTACGTATATCTAGTTCTAACTGTGTCAGTGAGTCTAGACTCTCTATATATTTAAAGGACTACCTCCAGCAGATAATACATTTCGTACAAGGGAGAGGGGGTAAAATTCTTTGAGTCAAAATTATTCAAGTTAGGTAGAGACTCGTCAGCCATAGAAGCGTTTGAAAAATTAATAAAATATTTGATTTGAAAGTCCATCTCGAATCCGAGTAAATACATTCCTATCGAAAAAATCGAATATCTAATTTAAATTCATTTTTCATCAATTTTTGGAATTTTCACATTTTCTTCAATTTGAAAAAAAAAAGAATAAACCAATTTTATATCAACTTTTATAACTCTTTACTTGAAAAAAAAAACGATTTTTTTTTCAAGTAAATTGTGAAATAGTATATTGTAATGTATTTTTCATTATAAGTGCTACGAAATCATGATTTGAACACTAAATCAAAAAATTCCGCGGGCGGAAAATAATTTAGCGGGCGGAAAGAAACTACTTTCCGCCCTGGACGAATCACGCACTTTCGTACAATGCACGTAGGGTAGAAACATAGTAGTTTCGTAGCACGTATAATGAAAAAATAATTTTAGTTGATGTTTGAATTTGGTAAATACCCAATTCAAACCGATTTCCTATTCAACCTTCACTATTTTTTAAAAATTGTAACCAATTATTTTTTCCATTTCTTCATTTTAAAAAATAATAATAAATAAATGTGAGTGTGGATGGGAAAAGGGACCTAAGCAGGAAAAAGTTTTTGTTTTGGTATGAATCTTTTAAACTTTGCAAGTCTGTATCTCCGTAATGCAATAACTGATAACTTTGAAACTTTGTACAGTCATTGAGGGGTCCTAGTGGAATATTCATTCCTCAACAATTTTGACCCCTCATTTTTACAGCCTATTTCACAAAAGGGGGCAATTTTGAGCGAAATCAGGGTTGCTAAAAATAAAAAAATAAAAAATGCAAAAAAAATATTTTCAACCATGCTGATTACAAATATCATACTCATGTCAACTTTTTTGTGTTTCATGACGTTTTTGACCATTTTTAACAATTTTTTTTTATAAAAAATGTAAAAAAATTATTTAAAAAATTATAAACATTTTTTTTTTAATTTTTTAAAAATAAGTTTTAAAAATTGATTTTTTTTATTGGTTTTGGGTAAGTTTAGCCCCCCTGAGAGGCTGAATATTGTTCCCAGGTCCATAAAACCATTTTTAACAGCAAAAAAAAATTAAAATTGAAATAAATTGATTTTTGATTTTTATTGGTTTTAGGTGTCTGGCCCTCCTGGGGGCTGAATATTTTTTTTGGGTCAATGAAACCATTTTTAAATGAAAGTACAGGTCGAAATTGACCAAAAACAGCCAAAACCCCAAAATCGATTTTTTCCTGCTTAGGTCCCTTTTCCCATTCACACTCACAAATAATTCTTTTTCGTCAATCCCACTTTTTTTTTTTTAAATTCGCCACCCCTTGAATAAAAATAATTTTATATCGATGTTTTATTTTGAAAAAAATTATCTTTAAATAATTTTTTTCTAGGTATTCAAGAAAAATAATCAAGACCAATTTTTCATAAAATTAAAATCAATTTTACATAAAATTTTAATTTTTTCTTATTACCTAAATGAAAATTTCAAAAAAAATGGTTTGAAAAAATATTTTCAAATTTTTTGATTAAAGCAAGGATTAAAGATAAAAATAACAATTATTCACTAATATAATTGGATTTTTGAATCGGTCCACACATTTGTTTTGTTTTTTTTCATTTTCTGTTTTTGATCGGATATTTCTCATCTCTATTTTGCTGTATCTAATCTGAGCTTGTTGGTTTTGGGTTCCAACCGGTTAATAATTTACACTCTTAATGATTGGGGTTTTAAAAATAAATTAATGCTTCAAAATACTGGTAAAATTCTGAAATATTTCGAAAAAGGTATTTAGCATATTGATGAAATTATTTCCAAACATACCTAGGTATATTTTTTTTAATTTGTGAATTATTATTCGGCCTCCGCTCGCTATTATGGCATAGGGGGGCAGTTATATTTATTAAAAAAAAAAAAAAAAAAAAAAAATTATCAATGAGGAAAGGCGAAAAATTGATGAAATTACTTACACGCGAATATATTAGTAGTAGTACTAATTTAAATCTGTTTTTGCTAGTTTTTTGTTCTTGTTTATTTTTCTTTTCACTGTTCATATGAGCTTGAGCTTATACGAATAGTTCTAGAGAAAATACTGCGGGAAAAAAAATGATCAAATATCGGACTCGAAAGATTTTCCTCTCGTCGGAATTTTTTTCTCGCTTTAATTACACGATACTCTTTGCTAATGAAAAAATTATGCTAATGAATTAATTTTTGCATATCTTAGATGCTCCTATAATATCGCTGAGTTTCGGCAAGAATATTAATTCGTCGGCGATACAAGAAAACGAAGATGTTTACTTAGAATGTAATATTAGAGCCGATCCTTGGATAACGAAGATTCGATGGCTGCACAACGTAAGTAGATATTAATTTGCAGATTAGCTATGTATGTAGAAGAGACGTGTAAATTTGCAGATACGTAGTAATTCTATCTAATACGACATCATGTACGATACGTTCTATAATAAGGAGGTGATAACAGACGGATCGTGTTTCCGCGGCCAATTGGATTAAATTTCACGACATCTCATCGCATCATCGACGATGATTAAATCCACCCTTTCGCGTCGCGTCTTCTATCGAATAAAAGAAAATAGACGAGGAATGGAAAAAATTATCGTATCGATTTTGAAGAGCTTTAAAACAGGAAGCGAGTGTATAATACGAGGATTATAACTGGAATAGAAGAAGAAAAGGAAAAAATGTATTAAGCGTGGAAGTTTTGTTCTTGCCAAGTGCAGAAATTTGTGAAAAGAGACGAAAGTTACTGGCGTGTCGTTTTCATTATTTTTTTTCTACTTTAAAGATTTAAACGACTTGCATTTTCCGGTCGTCTTTTCCACGTCGTGTTTCTCGGCTGTCCCCTGCCTCTGCCTGTGCCTACTACATTTGTACAAGCCTTTCGCAAAAAGCGTGCAAGAAAGCGGAATCGGAATTGCGAGTTTGACGAGATGAATATGAAGATTTTCTGCCTTCTGTTTCGTTGGCTGAAAAGTTGTCGATGGTGGGAGGGGTGTTTTTATCGTACTCGTAACAAGAATTTATAGGTTTGCGACCTTGGAGTTTATTGTCTTGGAGCGATGTAAGGGCGTGTTTTTGTTTTGTTTTTGAATATGGGTCGAGATTTTTATTGTAAAGGGTGTTTTTTTGAAACTGATTTTCGAAGCTGGGTAACTCCTTCAATTGGCAAGTTAGACGAAATATGCACATGACCTAAATTGTAGGTCGTACACTAGACTTTTGAAAAGGTTATGGATGAATTATGCCTATAGTGATTATTTAAGGAGCTAATCGTCAAATTGAAATACCTACCTACTTAGGTATTTGATTTTTTTCCGGTTTATAAAATGCACGCGAAGAAGTGAAATTTCTTATCAGGTGTTGAATTGTGCTGTAAATACTGCAGACTGCAAAGGTCATACTTTTAGTTTGAAATTCTTCGATTTTTTCGGTTTTTAAAATTGAAGATTTTTTAGCTGAATTTTTTTCTCAAATTTACAATTTTTAGTCATTTTTAGATTCATTTCTAGTTTTTACGATTAAAAAATTGAAGAAATCTGAAAAATTATATGAAACATTTTTGAAAGAAAAACAAAATAATAATTTAAAAATCACCAAAAACTGAAAAAAATTGAAATAAAATATTTAAAAAATACTTACAAAATAATATTTAAAAAAAAATACCGTCCTGTATTATTATATCTACTGCCGAGAAATCTCTTACTTGCGGGGGCTCTTGATAAATTAAGCATTTCATTTAAGCGTGCTTCTTTTTCCTCCGCAGAGAGGCCTTTCAAAGACACCACTGTAGCAGCCATTATCACAGTTTGCGCACGAGATAACTTCCCATCTTGCGGTAAGGATTCTAATGCAAACGAGATGCTGGGGATAGGTCTATCCGTAGTGCCTTCCTATTGAAAATCCAAAAATTGAGAAAAATTAGCTAGGTACCTGAACATTGAAAAAAATTGCGAAAATAGTTCAAAAATTGATCAATTTATTTCGATTAAAGAATTCGAAACAGATTTTACTTATTAGATCTTCGTAAGTAGATCAACAATAAGTCGCATTAATTATCTAAAAACTAAAAATTCAGATTACCCAATAGCATTTTCTCAGGTTAATTGTACTTCGTTGATATTCGTTTTTCTCTTTTTTTTTAAAATTTTCTTTACACTGTCTGGATGTGGGATACGATTCTCGCTGTATAATCTTGTGATTTCTTCTTAATGTTTTCTTTGTTTCTATTGATAATTTGCTAGAATATCACATCAAATTGAATCAAATGTGACTAAAAAACACAAAAATTAAAAATTTTAACTTACGATGAAGCAATCAACGGTATCGTTAACCTCGCGTCAATTTCTGAGTTATTCTCCCAATTTTTCACTTTGAATTTTTTTTTCAACTTTTAGGTTTTAATCAAAATATTGATTTCAATGTTTTCTTCCTTTAACAATTTTTACCATAATTTTTCGAATGGATTTTTCAATCAGGTAAATTGGCCAAGTAATTTTTTTATTTTTATTCTCACAATTTTTTAATTATTGTTCGATTTTTTATTGTTTCGCTTTTCTTTTGATAAAGTATTTTTTTATTATTTTTTTTTATTCAATTTTTCGATTATTTTCATTTCTCTGCTCTTTTATTTACCTACAGTAATTTGACCAATTTTTGAATTTCTCTCACAAATTTTTTTGGTTTTCAATGTCTTCCATTTTCTAAAATTGAATTTTGCATGTTTCGTATTTTTCTGGTTATATTTGAATTTTTTCGAAATTTATTGACTTCTGAAATGATTTTAATGTTTTTCCTTTTCCCTTTATTAATTTTCTTTTCATGATTTTTCATTTTTTTTTTCTCACATTTTCTCTTATAACTAATTCCTGTGTGCAGTTACAACGCAAGTTTGAAAACACTCAGCCAAAACAAAAAAAGTTCCCCAATGAGCATAACTCGGCCCCTGCGGACTAGATAGTAGGCAAATATATTTACATCGAATCATCATAAGTTGCATAGTTACTGGTTAGAGGGCTTTACTCCTAAGCTAGTACACCTTGTATTTCCTATATTGTATAAGTATCTAAGTCGTATTGTGCAAAATTGGTGGGGAGAGAGGGGAATTTTGTAATAACCAAAATTATTTCTAGAATCTTGAAAACTCTGAAAAAATTCTGGCAAAGGAACCTCGCCAACTCGTCACCTCCGATTGAGCTGAAATTTGTCTCATTGAAAGAACATGCCATCCAGACCTCAGAACCAACTTTTTAGCTGCTGAAGTTGATTTTTCGATTTTTGGCGAATTTTTGAAAATGGTCATAACAGCCTTCCAAAAATCATTTTTTCACAAAAATTGTAAATTTCAAGATAGAAGCCTGAAAATTGGTTTGTATACCAAAGTCGACTCCCCAAGTCGATTGAGACCATTTGCAAAGTGATCTGGAGTCTCCAGAAAAAGTAGGCTTTTTTCCAGCACACTGGAATCACTCCAGACGGTGCTGTAATCAACTTCGGCAGGCTGAAAATTTGATCCCAGCATTAGTGTGATAATATCTATCAATTGGAAATCCGAAATTTGAAGTGACGAGTTTGCACGAGTATTTTTTTGACTTGGTGAAAATGAGCGCCGCTAGCTGTTATCGTCTTGCGAATAAATTTACGGGGCATATGGTACGATAAGACAGCGATACGAGCATAGAAACATACCTATAATTATTATGAATTTTACTGCATGCGAAATTGCGAATTTTTTATGCTATGGTGTTTGTGTGAACAGGTGAACTTAGTGACGATTACGCAAAAAAAAAAAAAAAAATCGATCGAGGCAAGACGTATGACGTTTACGTGTGTATTTGTTTTGGGGTGCTTGTAAGGTGTTAAATGAACGAGTTTTCTTGAAAGATTCAGTGAGACAATGTTTCATAATTCATTTCAGACTTACTGATCTTTTGGGTGAATTTTTTACAGTTTTTACTAAAGGAACTTTTCGCGAAGTAAAGTTTCCAGTAGGCATATCACTGATTCCCTCATATTCTGGGATATTGGAATAAAAAATTGAAAATACGTATCGCCAAATTTGCTGAAAATATTGATGAATTTGCCTGAAAAATAATACAAAAAGATGATGAAAATTTTCGTGGAAGTCATAAAATTTTATTTTAATTGCGTAAAAAAGTTAATTATAATGGGTTGGGCTGACACTACCGTAAGTACAGGCTGCGCCAAGTGTGCTTAGACACAACCTAATGTTTTAAAAAGTAAATTCTGAATTATCTTGATTTTTAGAGTAAAAAAATCAGTAAAAAATTTATCAAGTTTTTCCATAAGATCTTTTTTTTCCTAGGGAAAAAAATTCTCATTTTTTTCTACCCAAGCGTTAAAAATAATTTGTATTAATCATTAGTTTTTTGGACATGAAAAAATAAGTGAAAAAATTATTTCAAATTTTTGGACTTTGAATGGTTTTGGACTTAGTGCGATGATATTGAAATGTTGTGTGACATAAAAAGAATTATACTTACCTAAAAAATTAAAATGACTGAAATCAAAAGAATTAGGCCCGCCCTTAAGAAATTTACTTAAATTTACTTATAAAAAAAAAATCATCTTGCTTTTTTTTACCAACAAAAATAATGTTTGATTTTTGAAAAATAAAATGCATGGAGTTTTCAAAAAAGAAAATCATTTTCATTTTGCATTTTGATGGTGTCATTTTGCAGAAAATATTGATAGATTTCTTGGAAAATGAAAACTTTTCAAGTGTTAAAGTTGAAGAAAAACACGATTTTTGCTTAATGCCCTGTTTCCAGAGAAACTATGCAACCCACAAGATTTTTCCAAGAATATTTTTTATTCTGTAGAGTCTGGTCTGTTGTCTGGCGAGAGGGTTTTGCAAAATTTTAATTTGTTGACATTTTTTAAAAATTTTCAAAAATCATTTTTTTCAGCAAATTTGGTAAAAGTTGAAACGAAATTTTATTCAAAAAAGAAAATTGAAATTTTCTTCTTCTTCGGTATACCAAAAATTGAAATTCGTAGACATAATAACCAATTCAGGAGATTCAGCGAAATCGTGATCTCATTTGCAATATCGATCTCAGAAAAAATAAAAGATAATATCATCACTAAAAAAAATTGAAAAAAATTTTCTTCGAATATATTGAAGGATTTTTTATTCCAAAAAATTGGGGTAAAATTTACCCCAGAAAATTGAAATTTTTTCATTTCATAAAAATTGAGAACTTTTTTTTTTATTTTAGAAAATCCTAACTATTTTTTCTCTGTGAATCAGGAAATTTCTTACCTATTTTTTTAATAGAAAAAATTGAGAAATTATTTTCGAAAAAAGTGAAAAAAAATTACTCACTTTATTACTTAAAAAAATTGAAACTTTTTTTTTATTCTAAGAAGATACAGAATTTTTTCTAAAAGAAGGGTGTGCCAACGGACACTTTAATATAACGTGCAATTAGGTATGTGAATTTACCATTTATTTTGGCATTTAAAGATTTTTTAATTCGACAAAATCATAAATTCTACACTCTTGATGGAATCAAGTTCGCGAAGCCAATGCTTGTGATTCCTGCTTTGTGCTAAGAAATTTTTGTTTGAACGTCGTTAATTGGTGATTTAGAAAAATATCCAAACTAGGAAAAATTATGAAGGTTGAGAGGAAATCGAAACCCCTAAAAAAGGCATCACAGAAAAGATCAAATACTGTATTTTTTGGAAAATTCCAAACTTCTGCAGACAGATTTGTAAAAGCTTCGGAAATGGCGATACTCTCTTCCCCGCCTGCCACAATAATTAGATTGTTCATCAAACGTATCTTTTACCAGAACCAGTAAATATGAACTTAGATAGTCGTAGTATCACAAATGACCAGATAAAGAGTGGTAGAGAGGATCACGAAGCTGTTCCGTATTATTGCAAAAACTTCCTCATCAAGTTTTATCCCCTCTTGGTCCTTCCCCTGTTCGACTTCCCAGCTAATTTGACATCACAATAGATGTATTATCGAGACGCTTTTAATTTACATTCATCGGACTACCCATCATTTAAACTTTACGTACGAAGTTAGCTTGGTCTCTGCAGCCGCTGCTGCTGCCACGGCGGTGTTATGGCGATGGCGGGAGCGAAATAACCGCAAACTTGCATCTCTACTGGCGGAAGTTTCCTTAGTAAAATATCAATCAAATTAAGCCACCGAGAAGAAACTGTACGATAAAGTGTAAAGTGTATGGAGATGGAGCGCAGCTTCGATCGGACTTGGCTCACGATGTACCGCAGGTGAAATAAATTCCAATGCGGTGTCAGCAGCAAATTATACTTCGTTTCGGAAACATTGTCTAACGTCATAAATCGTAAACAGCCGCGGGAATGATTGAATAATTTTCAAACCGACTTTGCTTCTCGCTTTAGCTATAACCTATAGCAATCGCGTAAAAGCAAACATACCATTATTACGGTAGCAGGACGAGAACTAATCTTAAACGTAGATTATTTCTAATTGTTGCTGAAAAGTTGACACTTTATCGAGGATTCGATGTGACTGTTGTTGTGTGCTCATTGGCGCTGGCGGATGTTGATTTTCATATCGGGTACTATACGTTTGGTTTTGGATTGTTTGTCTAAGGGGGTTAATGACCTGGGAATTGGTGACAATGGAAAGTGAAATTTGACCAGTTTTTTTTTTTTTTTTTTAGAAAATTTTGCACTTTGTACAATTGTACATTCAATGAGAGGAGGGAAAATTAAGAAAAGTGAAGCTTTAATTGAGAGAGCCAGAGAAAAATTAATTTGTAACTTACTCGAATAAATTTATATATTGCTGATTTTATCACCTGGAAAAAGTTAGTCATTTTATTTTATTTTTTTCATTTTCTAGTTTTTTACATTTTTCTATTTTATTTTGTGAAATGTTTACCAATGTCCTATTTCTATTCCTATTTCGTAGCCTAATTTTTTTTTTAATTTTCAAAGTTTCCTGCAGTAATTTAATTTTAAAATTTGACCATTTTTCCAAGTTTGCAAATTTTATAAATATTGTAAAATTCAAATTTGCATTGGGGCAATCAGGGAGGAAGAGCTATCCGACTAAAGCCTTTTCCAAACAATTATCTAGTTGTAACTTGAAAAAAGAGGTTTTTCCAAAGGAGGTGGAGGACAGAATTGGAAAAAATACCCCCCCCCCCCCTGGAAAATTATTTACAAGCGGAGTCCAAATCTTTTACTTTCCTTTCAAATTTTAGCTCAGAGCAAAAACCTGTTTTGGTTGAGCCAATGCAAATTTGACATAATGTTTTCGACTTAAAACATAATCAGTTTATCAAAAGTTGATTGAAATTTTTTCATCTCAAAGCAATGTGAAATTTCTTTATTTCAAAAAAGTTACTTCAAAAGAATTCAAATTAGATTTTTTTGAAACTTTTTAAAAAATGTCTTGAATTCTGAAAAAAAATAATTTCAAAAAAAAAATTTAAGAATTTTGTTCATTTAAAAAAATTTGTTTATTCCAAAAAAATATAATATTTTTTTTAAATATTGATAGTTCAGAAAAAAAATTTTCATCACAAAAAATTGTGAATCTTCCTTATTCCTTAATTTTTTTTGAAATTAAAATGAAATATCCTCCCCTTACCCCTTAGACTTACTCCCCTTTACCTTTTCTTACCCTCCATTTCCCCTTTCTTCTTTTATCCCCTCTTACTTCTTTTAACACTATACCACTTCCTTGTATTCTACCATTTTATGAGTTTGGGAGGGGATGCGGATTTAAACATTTGTGAAAAATTTATCTAATTGAGGCACATCACCTGAGATGTACAATTTTCTTCAGTCGTCAAAATTTTGAATTTAATAGAAAGAAACATTTCGCACATGAGCGTAAAAAAAACATAAAAATTTGTTATTTTTAGAGAAAAAGGTGTCAGTTCTTAGATTCTTGAGGAAAACATCTCAAATGTTTGTAAAAAAAAAATTTCTGAGTTTTCTTTAAATTAAAAATACTTACCTAATATCTATTTCAATTTTTTTGTAAGTAATGTAATGACTGGGATGATTGGGTTTAGTAGGTAGGAGATCTTGTTCCTACCTTCAGAAGCGATCAATATACCATTATGATACCATCATCCTATCACTCAACATCTACTATTGTAGAATACCATGTTAAACTACCGATTACCAAATTCACTACTCATTTACCTATTTAACTACAACGCCAAATAAACTACACCGTTCTCACTACAGCATGGTTTATTGGCAGGATGGAATAACAAATTATCAAAGAGTAAAACCCGATGATGCCACATTAGCTACATAATACTGTTACCATGGGTAAAAGACCCATGGTGCCGCGTTCTACTACATGAGTAGCCTAACCAGCAACCGAGCGAGAGGTACGTGGGCCCTACAACCAAACCCAAGGCGATCCGATCAAACTACTGACGATACATACGTACGTACAGTCTCAGTACCCAGGTACTTAGAGACTGTAGCAGGGTTACCATACCTACAGTACCTACTGACTAGTGTTGTGCAGGGATGTGGCCATAAGTTACCTAACATATGTATTACGATTTATAACATTTATTTATTCAAAAGTATAACGAGTTACATCATTTCGTAATATCAGAATAAACATAAACGATAATAAGTATTGCGCAAATTCAAAACGGGGCGCGTAAATCTAATATCTAACAAATCAGTCTGGTAGCGTATATTTGAATCATGACAACTCTTCCCCTCTATGGAGAAAAACGAGAGGGAGGTCTTCGGTTTCGCACCGGACGTGGAGAACGCTGTGGTGGCACTGGAGCCACTGGAGAGCCCACTGCTGGAGACGGAGGTGGAGGAGGCGCATTTTCAGGAACGATGGGTTCCGCAGCAGGCGGCGGGTTTGTAGGTAAAGGCACTTCTGAAACAGCGGGCGAAGGGACTGGACCACGATCCACGATTTGATTCACATGGCGTCGATGAAGAACTCCAGATTCATCTTGAATTTCATACATAACCGCAGCAAGGCGTTTCGTGATCTTGCCTGAACGCCACAGCTGAGGTCCTCGGTAGAGTCGAAAATTAACTTGTTGTCCGACGCTAAATGAACGTTTTGCCTCTCTCAAAAGAGATTCTTGCTCGGCAGTGGGTGTCACAAGATTTAATGTAGTTCTAATTTTCCGCGACAGGAACAATTCGGCGGGGGATTTTCCAGTGCTCGAGTGAGGGGTGCGTCGGTATGCGAGCAGAAAATCGTCTAAATTTTGATCTTGCTTCAGGGCTCTTTTAATAGTCTGTACAGTTCGCTCTGCTTGGCCATTACTGGCGGGATGGTACTCTGGAGACGTCATATGTCGAACTCCCTTGATCCTAAGGTACTCCTCTGTCTCTGCGCTCACGAATTGCGGTCCGTTGTCTGAAACCAATACTTCCGGGTACCCGAAACGGCCGAAACAATTTTTGAAGAATGCGATGATCGCTGAGGAGTCAGTTCTGTTTGAGCGGTAGACCTCTACCCACTTTGAGTAAGCGTCAACGATGATCAGGTAGTAATTATTGCCGAGTTGGCCAATATCGACATGAATTCGCTGCCAAGGGTGATCTGGGGGAATCCACGGATGATTTAGAGACTTAGGCGGATTTCTAGCTGTCATCGCACATTTTGGGCAATCTTTGACCAATTTAGAAATATCGTTGTCCATACCTGACCAGAACACGTATCCTCGAGCTAGGGCTTTAAGCTTCTCTATTCCGAAATGTCCTTCGTGCAGTTGGTTCAAAATTCTCTTCTGCAAAACTGACGGTATTAACACCCTTTCCCCGCGGAAGATGCAACCATCATGCAAGGAATACTCTAGTAATTCCTTGGGTTTTAAGCGATTCGGGGCATCGCCTTTTAATTGGCGGAGCAGTGGTCGTAATATTTCATCCTTTTCCGTTTCTGTGGCGATTTCTTGGGCGGTAACAGGTAAGTGCTTCATCTGAATTTGGCAAATATGAGTTGGCGTATCAATCTGAGTTGGATTGCCAATTGACGTTGGGAAACGCGAGCAGAAGTCTGCATTAGCGTGATTCTCAGATTTACGGTACTGGATAGTATACTGAAAATCTTGCAGGAAAATCGCATAATGAAGTAAACGGTTGGCGCTTAAAGATGGTTTTGCAGCGTTGGCCGCAAAAATCGATTTCAACGGTTGACAGTCTGTTTGTAATATGAATGGTCGTCCGTACAAGTAATCGAAAAACTTTTTGACGCCCCAGTAAATCCCCAACGCCTCTTTATCGATCTGCGAGTATCGTTCTTCTGTTTGCGTTAGGGTTCTGGAGGCAAAGGCGATTGGACGTTCTGTTCCAGACGTATCGATGTGGCTGAGGACGGCTCCGATGGCGTAAGGTGAGGCGTCTGTTGCCAAGACTAATTTTTTGGTGGTGTCAAATGGTAACAAAACTCGATCAGAGACGATTTCGGCTTTGATGCTCTCAAAAGCTCGCTCGCAGTCTTGGTTCCAAATAAACTTTGCTCCTTTTCGTTGTAGGAGGTTAAAAGGGCGACACACAGCAGACAGGTTTGGAAAAAAACGACCGTAGTATCCGACGAGCCCCATAAAGGACTTAAGTTCGGTAAGATTTTTAGGTCTCGGCGCTTTTACAATTGCATCGATTTTCTCGGAGGTCTTGTGTATACCTCTGGCATCAATTTTGTATCCGAGGTACAAAAGTTCATCGGTGAGTGGCTGACACTTGGCTAAATTCAACCTGATGCCATTTTGCCTGCAAATTTCGAAAAATTGTCTCGTCCTTTCCAAATGTTCGGCAGCAGTGGGTGAAGAAAGTTTTACGTCATCGAAGAAAGCTCTGCAACCTTTAATTGCACGAAGTAGTTGATCGAAGAAACGCTGCCACTTTGCTGGAGCCTGCTGAGGCCCAAAAAATAGGCGTAAGACTCGAAATAGGCCTTTTGGTGTGTTCAGTGTGAGGAGTAAAGATGTCGCATACGAAACGAGTAGGTGGAGGTATGCCTCCCGAACGTCATATTTGCCGAAGTACAAGCAGTTTACGAAATCGTTCAGAATGTCTTCCACATTTGGAATAGGGTAGTCCTCTGGTGACGTTTGAGGGTTTAACGTGACACTGTAATCCCCTGTGATTCGAATTTTTCCATTCGCCTTCCTGACCGGTACGATTGGAGTCGCCCAGTCGGAGGATGAGACTGGAGCGAGGACATTTTCAGATACTAAGCGATCAATTTCTTTGTCAACATCATCTCTCAACGCGTAAGGTACTTTGCGAGGGTAGCAATATTTTGGTATAGCATCCGGTTTTAGTGTGATATTGACTTCGTAATTCGGAACTGAACCAATACCATCGGCAAAAATATCGGCGTACTCGTCAATCAGTTTCTTCAAATCAGCTGCTAATTGCGATTTTTCCGAAGTTGATGTTTTATGACAAGGTACGTTTGCAGCAGGTGCGTGAGAGTGAAGGTTGATGTTCATTGAAAATATCCAGTCTCGTCCAATTAATGAATCAAAATTTCCATCGACGACACGTAATTTTCTTTCATAGGTACGACCTTGATGTATGACAGTCACAGGAACGATCCCAATTAGCTCAAATTGGCTGTGGTTATACGATCGAAAAACTCTGGATGCCTCTTTCATCTTCTTAAGAAGGCCAAAAGCTTTGCACGTCGCTCGAGAGATGAGCGTGAATGGCGAGCCAGTGTCCGCTTCAAAACGAATTTTTTTACCTTCGACCTGAACATCGATGAAGATTTTCGGCGGCGGCACTTCGGAGTCGGATGATGATGTTGAAATTTCATTCACCTGACCAATATCTACGACGTCGTACACGGAATTGACTGCCTTAACGTTCGAATTTGGACTTCGTTTCTTGGCTAGGACCATCCTACGAATTTCATCTGGTTGTTTGCCACAGACGTTGGCGAGGTGCCCTACCTTGTTGCATTTATTGCACGTTGCGTCCTTGAACTGGCAATCTGGGGCCTTATGATTTTTTCGAGCACAACGAATGCAAATAATAATTTCAGAATTTGATTTCGATTCGCTGGGGGTTCCACTTTTCGATGAGTTAGACGGCCCACTTTTTCCTTCACGGCGTTTTTGGCGAGTGCGATCATTAATAATTTTATTCACAATTGGTTCCTTAAAACCGGTGGAATTTTGGGTATTAAAGCCTTGGTTGGATAGTTCAACTGCCAGCGCGCGATCGCAAATTTGCTTCAAAGTTAGATCCGGTGTAGATAAATAATAATTTTGCACTGCTTTATCCCTGATGCCTTGGATAATTTGATCGCGTAATTCTTCATTTAAGCGTTTTTCAGGATCATAGGCAGGTTGAGCTGCGGCGTCTTCGACCGGCGCGGGTGGCGGTGGTGTGTCAAAATTACACGTAGACGCCAATTCACGAAGAGAGGCCAAGAATGAATTAAAATTTTCGTTCTCACCTTGCATTCTCCGGCGAAAATTGAATCGTTGTACCACCACTAAAGGTTTTGGGCTGAAATGGTTCTGAAGGTGCTCCTTGACTTTATCAAACGGCAATTCGTGGGGTAATTTGGGAACTGATAGTCGTTTGAGAACGCCGTAGGTCTCCGCGCCGATACAAGATATTAAACAATTTACCTTGTCTTTGTTGGCGACATATTCGGATCCCAAGTACGCAGTGAACCGTTCAAACCAATTCATAAAATCTTCTTTAGCGGGGTCGTAATGCTCGAAACGGTATGACGTAGCCATCTTAATGTATCGGATGTTTCAATAACAATTTCCGATAATCGCGGGCGGAAAATACGGCGGCACGCATTACATACATAACAATAACGCGGGTAACTCTTTTTTCTATCACTCGTCGCCAGTTATTACGATTTATAACATTTATTTATTCAAAAGTATAACGAGTTACATCATTTCGTAATATCAGAATAAACATAAACGATAATAAGTATTGCGCAAATTCAAAACGGGGCGCGTAAATCTAATATCTAACAAATCAGTCTGGTAGCGTATATTTGAATCATGACAATATGCCCTCATGGGCTTGCCTTTGACAAGTCCAAACGCCGCCTAGGGAAAGCACGTGTCAAAATTGGTAACTCACGCTATCTCCGCGTAGACCACTCCCTGCCCCCACTGTTTTAACTTGGGGAAGCGACAACACTGGTTAGCTGTCACCGGCCCAACCGGTTAGAGCTTTAGGTAACCACTTCATAAAATTTGAGATGTAAACACCCCCGATCGCACTTGAAACCAAACCAACGTATACCACTCGCTCACACAGCCGGAATAAAAATTGATGTTTTCTACCCAGTGGCCATCGAACACATATCGCCAGCTGGGGAAAAATATTTTTGAGCGGAAAATTACATCTCGAGCGTGTGTAAAACAAAAATAAAAGATAAATTACATGGCACTGTTAATACAATAGGTGAAGAAAAAACAAAATATGCAACGATACAAAGGAATTTTACAAGTACATTTATACAATTTTTATGCATGCTCTGATGATAACTCTGGAACACAGGTAGATGGTCGGCTCATCTGCCACTGGAGATGATAGCCTCAACAATCGAACCAATAAAATCGAACTGATGCAGCTGTAAACCGTACTTGGAGCTTGATGACGCATTGACGATACATTTTATGATACAAATAACGATTTACATATCGCGACGAGTAAAAAAAAATATGACGAACGTAAGAAAACAAAAATTTTCTTTTTATGCTCCTAAAATTACCAGAGTACCAACTCTGAGTATTTTGATTGTATACGAGCCAGCATACCTGTGCTCACCAGATGCGAGTACCTGCGTATTGCACGTTGATAGAATTATCTGAGCCTGCGATTAATCATCGACAAGGTGTCAGAAAATACGAAAAAGACGAAATAAAAATTTAAAAAAAAATTCCTAACTAAGGAGGGTATTTAACCAATCTTGCCAAACTATCACCAAATTGGTGAAATATGGGAAAAGTAAAATAAAATTCCAGTCCGGGGAGGAAAGAAAAAAAAATGTCCTAACTCGAGCTACGAGTACAATATTCTCGGATGCGATCTTTTAGAAACACCGTATACGCGTGACGCGAGTCTGACTTTCGAACCACACTGTACTTTGAGCGTTCGTACGTAAGAAACGAAAGTGAAAGACGTGTTTCCCTTGCTCTTACGCTACTTAGCGTGTACGATTATCTGGGTATTTCACCTGCTTGGTGTAAATACCTAGATATCTCAACTCGTACAAGTACGAAGTTTTTTCGACGTATGTACGTGGTTTTGTCGCGAGTACGTGTGTACGTATACGTTTCAATAGCGTTGTACGCCGGCCACAACCTAGGTACACCATACAATAGGCCAGGAGGGGCTGACTGGGTATCGTACCAGTCGTATGGTGTTTTTCCGCCGCGTACCGCCACACTCAAAATCGTGTGAAAAATTAAAAAAAAAAAAAAATTATTTAGGGAAGTGAGAGTATTTTTCTCGCATCACGAACGTACGATTTTAATAGCGTTTGCGAATTTGTACCTAGGTACTTCGTATACTAGACGAAAGTGCCTGCTTCGAGCTGCGAGCTTTTGACTATTCATTTACCTACGAATCTGAGAAATAAGAAAAATTCTACGTGCAAGTGCGAATAGACTTTTTGAATGCGAATGTTTTTCAATTTGATACCTCGTCTACTCAACGTAGGTATTTATACACTGGCAGTTATTACGCTACTTAGCGTGTACCTGTTCTCGTATAAATTTTTGTACCTAGGTACTTCGCCTACTGGACGAAAGTACCTGCTTCAAGCTGCGAGTGCCTTTGGGCTTTTTAATTAATCTAAGGTTTGAAAAAATATGAAATGAAGAAAGAAAAAAATTATGCCCTCGTTAGACGATTGGGAATTTTTTCAACGTATGTGCTAATCGCACATACGTATATTATGCTCCTGTAACGAGTAGAATAGGCAACCTACTAATATATTATTTTTATTTGGCGAAGGTAGCGTACTTGATTTAATGAGCCACTTATTTTGACGAAAAAAAAAAAATTTATGAGAGACAAAACACAAAAAAAAAAAATCTTTGATGCCCTCGTCAGCCTACTTGGAATTTTTTCACAAACCTATTCGACGTGTGTACTTATTGTACGTCGCGTCTATGTAGAACTTACGATGTATTTGTCGGAGAGAAAAAAAAAAAACGCGTAGCAGTCAAGATGCTCCGCGACAGCCGAATTTTTTTTTTCAAGTTAGTGTACCACTTTGAAAACGTTTTCATCCATGGTATTTCAGTTTCAATATCAGTTTTAACTTCAAATTCAGTTTAAAAATGTCAGGTTTTTGTCTTCAGTTTTAGTTCCTCTCTGCATTGAAGATTTCAACTTCAGATGGGGGCTCCGCCCCCATACCCCCGCGTTGGGGGCTCCGCCCCCAACCACCTCGTCACTTCCAGCTCTTCTGATCCCCTTGCCCAGGGGCATGGCCTTTCGGCTTTGCAGACGGGGGCCAACACACCAGAAAAAGGGGTTGAAACGTAAAAATTTCTGATTTTTAACTCTGTAGGAGGGTCAAATTGAGGTAAAATTTTAAAACGATGTTATTTCTAATTTTCTACCTACCTCCGGATAGATTAGTCGTGAGTCTCATAGGCCGGAAAGGGTTCGTCTTTCCGGACATGCTCAAAATTTTTGATCTGATTAGATCCACTTTCCGTTATCGATTTATAAAAAAAAAGAAGAAAAAAATCACCTACGCTACCACCGAGATCGCCCACAAAAAAGACCCATTCACCCCAAAGTACCTATCAAATTACCCACCCTTTACCCTATCTAACTAATGATACATTATACAGTACATATTACCTTGATAGAAGTTTTATTTTACGGGAACAACAACTATACAACGAAAACTATACATGATTACAAAAAAAACATTTTCATTTCAGCCTAGGCTTCTCATCAAGCTCGATGATTTGAATTTTAGGTAAGGTGGGAGGTCTTCGAACGGTGTTACCCGTTCGGTGAGGTCCAAAAGTAATAATTTTCATAACAAAATGAGGCTCTAAAGCCCGGTCCACACCTTCAAATATATTTGATCAAACGTGATTTGATCAAATTATTTGAAGGTGTGGACCGGGCTTAAACTCGAAAATCCCCAAAAGGTACATCAGTGACCTCTACTGACCCTACATCCCAAATTTCGACCTTTTAAGTCTTTTGGTTTGGGCTGTAGGCTGTTCAATGCGTCAGAAAAGACAGGTCAAAACTTGAAAAATATTGATTTTTGACCCTGTATCAAGGTCAAAAGGGGTTTGAAGGCCAAAACCTACAAAAGGCACATCAGGAGCATGAACTCGATCTATGATGAAAATTTAGGCCCCCCCCAGCCTCATTTGGGCGGTCTGTAGCGTGATCAACGTGAAAAAATTACCTCAAAATCCACTTTTTGGGCCCTAAAATGGGGTGGGGATGACTTGGGAAGCTGAAATTTGGATACAGTGGAGATAATCAGAACCATTGTTGTTGGTAGAAATTTCAAATCATTTTGTCACATTGGAGCCCCTTAAGAGCCCCCTCAAAAAGGGGCCACCTCCCAATTTTGGGCCTCAAGGGTCAAAAACCCCAAAAGGCACCTCAGTGACCCTTACCTATCCTAAATACCAAATTTTAGCATCCAAGGTCATTTGGTTTGGGCTGCAGGCTGATCAACGTACCGGGAAGCGAGAAAAAACATGAAAAATTGTGAAAAATCTTGATTTTTGACCCTTGACAGGGGTCAAAGGGGGCCCAAAAGTTGAAACCTACAAAAGGCACATCAGGGGCACATGCATCGGAACACGGTTACTTTTTAGTAACTTGGTTACTTTTTTAAAGGCAAGGTTACTTTAGTTACTTTTGGGCTCATTTTGGTTACTATGGTTACTTTTGGACTCATTTTGGTTACTATTTCGTCAAAAATCTGACGAACAGCTGCCATTAAAATTTAAAATTTCTTTAAAAACGTTTTGAAAGTTTTTTTCAGAGATTTTGCTTCCAAAAAATTTGAAATATTTTATTTAAAAATGAATTAAGTAAGGTCAGTTGGGGTAACTGGGCCACCGGGGTATCTGGGCCATTCTCTTCCTAATCCCCTCCAAAATCGTCTTGACGTAAATGGTTGGTTGCATGGTAACACTGACATCGTAAGCCCACCATAACAATTATCATTCGGTTCCTAGCTCCCCTTAAGGAGGCCTCAGTAATTTTAGTAACATGACATGGCCCAGTTATCCCCAACAACTGTGGCCCAGTTACCCCAAAACTCAGATTTGAGTGGGGGTAAGTGAATTACACATCTTGAATCTTCCTTAATAAAAAAAAAATTTGGTGGCCCAGTTACCCCATTTTTCGGGGTAACTGGGCCACCATTCTTTGTGTAGAGTGAGGTGTTCCTCAGCTCAGGTATGTGCTTCACCCTCAAAATCAAAAAAGTGAGCGTACCTCTATGACACCCCTCCACACGTCCCATTGGAAGATTTAAGGTTATTCTTCACTAGTGAGGCATTTTTGAATAAAGATTTTTTAGAGTTGTAAAAACGTGGCCCAGTTACCCTAACTGACCTTAATTGAACAATTTATTGAATCTTCTTTTGAAATGGAGATTTTTTCTGCTCGAACATCAGGAATATTTATTTTGTACTTATGTATTGAAATTCAAGGTAGAAAAATGTTTGCTCCTAAAAAAATTGAAAGTTCTTTTATAGGCATTTTTCAAGTCAGTATGAAAAATTGTGATTTTTTTTTCTTGAAGAATTAAGATTTATTCTTGTCTAAAAATGAGCCACATTTCTTGAAAAAAAAAAAATGTAAGTAGATAAGCCGTATTTTTTTGAAAAAATTGAGAAATTCTTTTCTCGACAAATAAACGATTTTTGCTCAAAATTTCTTTTCAAAAAAAGTAGAGGCCGTCGAAGAATAAAACCGATTTCTCCTCATTAAAAACTTTTTTTTTAAATGAGAATACCTAGTAATTTTTTCAATTAAAAAAAAAATGTGTTCGAAGTATTTGAAAATTATGTTTGAAAAATAGAGAACTCCTCAAAAATGAAACATAAAATCGTTTCAACTCGTGAACTTAAAATGCTTCAAAAATTTGATATTTCTCAAATGAGCAAAACTTTCCTTTTAAAAATTTTGAAAAGTTGTGAATTTCACATTTTGAAAAATTGTTTTTTTGTGGAGAATGAAGACTTTTCAAAAATTAAAATTTTTTTGTATCTACTCATTTTGCAATAAGCCAATCAAAAAATTGATTTTTTTAGACTTTAAATTCTTAGGCATTACAATTTTTATAAATTGGAAATTTTTTATTTGAATAAGCATGAATTTTAGGAACGGCTATTTTTTAAAAATTAAATATAAATTGTTTAAAAATCAAAAAATTTAGAATTTTAAGTTTAATTTTTTGAAATCCAGAACTTTTTAGAAATTACAAATTGTTAATAAATTTAAATTTATAGAAATTAAAAATTGTTTGAAAAATAAAAAAAATCGAAAAAAAATAAAATTAAAAAATTAAAAAAAGGACAGTATTGTTTGTAATTTAAAATTTTTCTAAAATTCACGTTTTTTGAAATCAACAATTATTTGAAAACTGAAAACTATTTCAAAACAAATAAGAGTTCAAAAACTTAAAAAAGTTGATATCAAGTATTTCCAAGAAAAAAAAATTTTTTTTTTGAATTTTCAATATTGAGTTCAAAAAAAATTAAGATTTGATAAGAACTCAAAAATTATTTATTGTGAGCTTCTCAAGAATTGAAATTTCCTATGATATAAAAATTGAGCACCTATTAAGCCAACTATTCTATTAAAATTCGTCATAATTATAGAAAAAGAAAAAATGCATGAATTATTATTTTTGAATTGAAAATTTTGATTTTTTCAAAATTTTTACCATTGATTTCAAGAGTTGTGAAACGTCAAATTTAGCGAAAATATGAGAAAAACGGAGACGAGGGGAGGGGAGGGGGTTATGAGTCATTATATTCAAGTGGAAATGGAAAATTTTTGGTTACTTTTTTCCATAATTTTGGTTACTTTTTTTGAAATTTCAGGTTACTAAAGTTACTTTTATTTTTTCAAATTTCGCTCCGATGCATGGGGGCACAAACTTGATCCATGATGAAAATTTTGGCCCCCCCAGCCCCATTTGGGGGGTCTGTAGCCTGATCAACGTGAAAAAAATGACCCCAAAATCCACTTTTTGGGCCCTAAAATGGGGTGGGGATGACTTAGGGGGCTGAAATTTGACTACGGTGTAGCTAATTAGGATTCTCATCCCTGGGGCAAGTTTCAAAAAATTTCATGATATTGGGGCTCCCCCGCACCCCCCTCAAAAAGGGGTCATATCCTCAATTTTGAGTTAGGGCCCAAAAATTTTTTTGCATCATTCCTACACCGAGGGGACCCTACATATCAAGTTTGACCTCATTTGACTTGTTAGGCTCGGCCCCAGAGTTCCAAAAGTGAGTGTAAAATTATAAATATATATATATATATATATATAAATATGTGACATGTGACAGATCGTCATCTTTTGGTCCCAAACGTCGAGAAATGAGGTCAGAACTCTTCTACCCCCCTCCTTCTAAATTAGGGTCGGACACAATAGCCTAAATTTAAAAAAAAAATTCGGCTAATAAAACAATAAAAATTTCGAAAGCTGTCGGTGTGTTTATTTATAAATAAATTCGGATCTTTTTGTACTTGTACACTTGTACGTAGTACTTCTATGCTCGTGGAAGATTGTTTTACTCTAATGCCTCGTCGAAAACATCATCCAGGATGTCATCAGGTGAGTCTGAAATATCGTTTCCAGCGCCAAGGAGCCTTTCCTCGCTAGACAGATCGATAAAGACGTTCCCCTCAACATGTTGCTGAGCAGTTGAAGCGACTTGTTCCATCTCAACCTCCGCCTGCTGGGCTAAGGGGTCTTCTTGTACTTGAGGCATTTCCTCATCTTGCTCGTTTTGCGGTTGGTCATTACCGGAATGATCCTCAACCTCGAATCGATACAAAATTGAATCTATTTCGTTTCTTAATCCTTGGAAAGTCTTCGCCTTTATCGATAGTTTGGATCGCGAGTACCAAGGCCTTAGCGAAGATTCTTTCCATCGCTCTCGTGCAACGAACCTGATCGTGGCAAGATTTATCGACTTTTGGGTTTGGTAAGATGTCGACCACTTGTTCGAACTCGAACAAGTATCGATAAGAGAAGTCCACTTCGGGGGCAGCTTCACTCATCACCTCTATATACTCTCGACGAAGCTCCCCCTCGCTCGCACCATTCATCGGCGGCAGTACAATGACAGAATTCACATTCTTACGTCGAAGGGTATCCATTAGGTCGGTGTAGGCGGATCTAAATTCGGCAACAGTGGTGCCCTTTCTTAAATCTGTGGCCGAGCGTCGATTCATAGTCCAGCTCATCCCTCAAAAATTTGGTACTTAAGGCCTGATGTATCCCTCCATGGAGGAGACCATCGCCAATGAGCACATGCGAGCCCACAAAATATGCGGGATATCCGTTGTATGCGGCGCGTAAAAAGCCCTGAGATTTTCCCGTAATATTCGTAAATGGGAATAATTCCTTCGCCTTTGGTAGATTGACCAAGATCGACGCATTCGGCTCCTCACGACCCGGATCTTTCGTCATACTTTTGTATAACCTCCTGTCGATCTGCACGACGTTTGGTTTGTTTTTCGCCAACCTGGCGTCTTCAACGACCTTCATCCAAATGGGTAGGTCTAACTCCGGCTCAGGTCGTTGAGCCTTGCTCTTTTTTTTAATAGACGCCTTTGTACGGATAGTTACCGGTTGTTTGCAGTAATTGAATGGCTATACAGATTCCCTATTATTCCACTGGTGCTTCGGGTGGCCCTCTGGCCTTTGCCTTGGCACCTCGCGGCTTTTGAGGTAGGGTGGTGGGCGATATGACACCATGTGTCGGTGGCCCACGTCTTGTTCCGATTTGTCGCTTGGGTCGCCTTGGCGGTTCGATATACCGTTGCTCGTACGTTGGAAGTGGGCCTTGAGCGACAAATTGATCTGGCAGCGGTGCCAGCTGGGGCAGTTCGCGTCTCAGTACCTGTGTCTCGTCTGAAGCACCGCGAACTGGTATCGCCTTTGCGCTTGTCTTTACATTGGCCATATTGGCCGTAGAAGACGCCGAGGGTATAGGTACCGGAACCTCATCCCACTGGGATGCAAGCGATTCCGCAACCGGGTACTGACTCATCGCAGGCATTGGCTCGCTCTGACTTCGAGTGAGTCCATGCGACGACACCAACGCCACAGGTTGTGGACATTGAGACTTTTACAGTCTCGGGTCGTGCGGCACAACCAGATCAGCACGCTGTATTGCCCCATGTTGAGCATACTGTGAAATACGATGATTTGCGACAGTTACTTTATCCTTCAATTTTTCACAATCCGTGCGAAAAAAATTTACCTGCGAACATTTCAGGCTCCAGCTTGCCATCAAACGCGCATTTTCACTTTCTAGATCGTTAAACCTCAGATCTGACTCAGTTTTTGCCCTACGCAAATCCATAACCTCGCACGTCAATGCCTGATTTTCATTAACTAGTTTATCGAGCTCCTCATTCACGTTTAGTGCGAAAAACCTATGATTGATAATTTGGAAAAGCCCCAACGTGCGCCTACCAAGTACGTATTCGCAAGTCCGGGTGGGCGGGTGGGTGCACAGAATATTCAAAAATTTTCGAAAAACCTCACACCTACGAGGTGTTGAGAGGTATTTTTTCAACTCGTTCACAGAACGTAGTTTTTCTTTCAAAATGTACGAAAAAATAGGTACGTGTAATCTCATCACTACCTGCGTGCATGAGAAATACGTACGCGAGTAAATCACTATTTCGGGTGTGGCTGAATAATTCTGCTTCACAGAAGCAAGAACCATTTTTCGAAATTACTTTGCCAAAATCATTCTGCCTCACAGAAGCACGACGTGTTTTCGGCTTTGAACTATTGTCCGGGCGCCAATGAGAAGAGTTCCTACCTTTAGAAGCGATCAATATACCATTATGATACCATCATCCTATCACTCAACATCTACTATTGTAGAATACCATGTTAAACTACCGATTACCAAATTCACTACTCATTTACCAATTTAACTACAACGCCAAATAAACTACACCGTTCTCACTACAGCATGGTTTATTGGCAGGATGGAATAACAAATTATCAAAGGGTAAAACCTGATGATGCCACATTAGCTACATAATACTGTTACCATGGGTAAAAGACCCATGGTGCCGCGTTCTACTACATGAGTAGCCTAACCAGCAACCGAGCGAGAGGTACGTGGGCCCTACGACCAAACCTAAGGCGATCCGATCAAACTACTGACGATACATATACGTACGTACAGTCTCAGTACCCAGGTACTTAGAGACTGTAGCAGGGTTACCATACCTACATTACCTACTGACTAGTGTTGTGCAGGGATGTGGCCATAAGTTACCTAACAGTAAGCATTGTAAAATTCTCAATTTTTTAAGGATTTTTTTTTTGTAGTAGAATATCTCATTTTTTTTTTTTTTTTTTTTTTTTTTTTCTAAACAAATTTCTTTTTTTTTAGGAAAATCCGGTTGGAGATAAACATTTCAAAATTCAAAACTTTTCGATTTTTTAAAATAGGTACCTATCCAAAAAAAAAGTGAAAAAATAAAAGATTTTTCCTAAATTAGGAAGTTCACAGCTTTTTATTGAAAAAAATAATTTTAAAATTTTTTTGATGAATTGAACTCTTATAAAATCATTTAAATCAAAAATTCCATTAATAAATTTCCAATTTTAAAAATATCCAAATAATAGACGAAAATTTTTCAATTACTAATTTTAAAAAGTAATTCGAGGAAAATTTCAAAAATTTGGTGAAAAAAATGATTAATTTTTCTGATTTTTCTAAATAAGAAAAAATTCACACAGAGTTTAAATTTTTTTATTGTTGAAGCAATTTTAGGAAATCAATGGAAAATATTTTCGGACGAATGAAATTTTTAATAAAATGATTCTATAATAATGAATCCACAAGTTTAAAAATGTGTGCAAGTGGGGAAAATTTTCGAACTGAAAATTTAGAATTTACGAAGTTAGAGAAAGATTTGTTTACAGAGAGAAAAAAAAAATTAATCGATGAAAACAATTCTAAAAATACCATGTAAATGAGAAAAAGTGCAGCCTTGAATTTTTTATTTCAGAAATTCTGGAAAATGCAGATTTTTAAATGATTTTGAATGAATAAAATTTTTAAATAATTATCTAAAATTGAAAATCCCACTATAATGAAGTTCTTAGTTTTAAAAAATCCAAATAAGAAACAAAAAATTAATGGGAAATTTTGAAAGGAAATCTGAAAAAAATAATCTAAAAAATAAAATGTCAATAATACTTTACCAAATGATAATAAAGTTCATATGTGCATATACATGATGAACAAAAAAAAAAAAAAAAAAAACCAACAAAAAAACAGTACTTTCAATTGCACAATTGAAACGTGCACCCATAGTTACTCTGACTAAAATATTTCTCGAATATTTATTTATCGCGCAAAAGCCATTGAAAATTATCATCTCGAGTCATTCAATTTGCGAGAAATTTGGCCATTACAGTATAAAAGATATACTACGTATAAAACACATCCCGAAAAATTTAGAAAAGTAATAAAATGTCCAATGAGAACCTATAAATTAGAAAACTTGCAAGAAAATTTTCTTCAAAAAAATTCGTCGTTGGTCTTTTCTTGTATCAAACTGCCATTACGTAGGCTACGGAATGGTTGAGATGGTGTAAACCTTGGCACGTTTTATTCGGTTGCGAGAAAAAAATGATGGCAATGTATCCCGCGTAAACGAAGGAGAACATTTATTGAGAAAAAATTTCATTGTGGTGGGGAGGACGGAGTGTTAATAAAAAATAAGTTTAGTCAATTTCTTCGCAGTCTATTTTCGAGTTGTTTTTTTTTTTTTCGTTATGAAATATTTCTCGAAATGATTTTAATGGTGAGAATGTCCTTCTGTAGATATTGGTAGGAGGGGATGAGATAGAATTTAATTGTCCACGAGTTGTGTCATCGTCGAGGGTAAAATTTGTCGTTGATCCCTTGATGTGGGTGCAAAATTGTGAGAGTTGACTAAGTTTTATTTGAAGGTGTTTTTTTTTTGTTCATAACTCTGTTTTGCGAGTTTTAATGCATGAAATCTTATAGCAAAAAAATACCTCGTATCATTTTTTAAAGAGCTTGTTTTTCCGCATCCAACGGCATACTCGATATTGAAAATCGTTTTAATTTGCATTGAGATTTCAGTATATCGTAAAGATGATTCTAGTTTATCAATTCTTATATAAATTAATTGATGAACTGATTTTTTTTTGAGAATTTTTTAGGAACATTTTTTTTTTTCGTGAAAGAGTTTTTCTATAATTGAACTTTTTCAAATTTTGAGAATGCGTTCACAAATTTGAAAGAATTAATTGATAAAAAATTCATGAAGTAAGAATACCTTATTATTTTCATTCAAGAATTTTTTTATGAAATTTTTCTCACGAATTTTTTAAAAACAGAGTACCTAGAAATATTCAGCGAATGACTAAAAAAGTAGAATTTCAGTTGTCGGAAAATTCATCAACTTACGTAGTCGGGAAAAAATTGAAATTTTTCATTAAAATTTTTCTTCCAAAATAACTTTATCCTGTACTTATTGAGATTTTTTCGGAGAGAATTTCTTGGTGAGAAAACTTGAATTCATCAAATTTCTGGTATCTACCTATAGATATTTTAGGAAAGTGCTTGGAAAATTTTTTCAAGCAATTTGTTCATGAAAGAATTTTTCAAAAAAAAAAAATTTTAAGCAATTGTTTATGAAAGAATTTTTTCAAAAGAACTTGGTAACGGTTTGAAAATGGAAAATTGATGAAAAAAAATTATGAAGCAGAAATTATTATTCTTATTCAAGAAATTTTTCATGAAGTTTTTCTCGCGATTTTTTTTGGAGAATTTTGAAAAATACGCAGTTCTTAGAAAAAAATCAATAAATGATTGAAAGAAAAAAATTTAAAATCCATCAACTGATTTAGTTGGGAAAAAAAATAAAATTGTTCATAAAAATTTTTCTTACAATTTTTTTTAAAAATTAACCTCATCGTCTTATATTGAGATTTTTTGTGAGGAATATTTTTAGTAAGAAAATATAAATTCATTGTTCTTGGAAAAATTTTCTCAGCGGAGAATTTTTCCACCAGAACTTTTTCAATGTTTAAAAATTTACATTTTTTGAGATTTTAAAAAAGTTTTAAGAAAAGGGAGTTTTGTAAAAGGAAATCCGATGGTGACGAAAGATTTGCCTGCAAAAAAAAATTATTTCTGAGTCAGAAATTTTTCATGATTTTTTTTTTTGGAGAGTTTAAAAAATGGACGTTGAAAAGTTACAAAAAAAGAAAATGTAATGAGGGGATTTTTAAAGGGTAGTGTTGGGCGGTGGCAAAATTTATTAAAGAGTCTTTCAATTTTATTGGAAAGAAAAATAATTTTTCAGTGTGATTGGAGAGAAAATATCTCAATTTTTTGGAGAAAAAATTTCTCATCTTTTTGAAAATGAAAATAATTTTTTTTAAAAAGTTTTTTGTATACAATATTTTTCTGTTTTTTTTTTCTAAATAAGAATTTTTCAATTTTTTTCATTTTTTCATTTTTTTTTTTGAGTAAATTTTTTAATCTTTTGGATCACTTGGAAAAAATCCTTAGGTTATTTTTGGGGGGTGGGGGTTTAAGTAATTTTTTAATTTTTTAATTTTTTTTAAATTTTGCAGAATAAAATTTCTTATTTTTGGAAGAAAAAATATTTTTCATTTTTTTTTACGTCTCATGTTTTTATTGGATAAAAAATTCAATACTTTGTGAAAAAAAGTTTCTCATAAAAATATCACTTTGATTGGTTAAATCTTTTGGTCAAAAAGAAGATTTCGAAAAGTTCTTTTTGGGGGAAGGGGATTAAAATGAATTATAATAAAAAAAAATTTTCAGTTCATTTTTTTTTTCAAAACAATTTTATTCTTTATTAGTTTTTTTTAAGAGAATTTCGTCTATGTACGTAATTTCTTTTCTTTTTTTAGAAAATAAGTCACCAAAGAGGTGGAACTTTTTTGAAAAGTTGTACGAAGAATGGTTTGCAAAAAATTACTTACTTACTAAATTTTTGCCCTCTTCTCCTAAATCGCGAAGAAATTCATAAAAAAAAGGGATAATTCTTTTTATTCAAGAAAATTTTTATGAAAATTTTTTCGCGAATTTAAATGAAATTTCAGTCATTAAAATTTCCCTTCCAATTTTTTTCTTCCAAAATAATTTTATCCCGTATTGAGATTTTTTGGAGAGAATTTCTTGATGAGAAAACGTCAATTCATCAATTCTGATAATATAGATTTTTTTGGAAATTTTTTAGAAAATTGTTTTCAAGCAACTTTTTTAAGAGTTGAAAATTTTTACCCAATATACGAGTATGGTAGGAAAATTGATTAAAAATTTATGAAGCAGAATTCATCATTCTTGTTCAAGAAATTTTTCATGAAATTATTCTCGCGATGTTTTTTGGAGAATTTTGAAAAATCAACAGTTCCTAGAAAAAAATCAATAAAAAATTGATAATTTTTTTTAAAAACGCTTTTCTAATTCCTTCAATTGATTTACCTATTTAAAAAGGAAAAAACTTGAAATTTTTCATGAAAATTTTTCTTGAAATATTTTTTTTGAAGTGACTTTATCTTGTATTGAGATTTTTTGTGAGAGATTTTTCAATGCGAAAATATCAATTCATAATTCTGAAAAAACTTTTCTCAAGAGAGAATTTTTCCAACAAAACTTTTAGAACGATTGAAAATTTAAATTTTTTGAGATTTTTAAAAAAGTTTTAAGAGAAGAGAGTTTTGTAAAAGGAGAGTTGATGGCCAATGAATGGTTTACCTGCAAAAAAATTATTTTTGAGTCAGAAATTTTTCACGATAATTTTTTTGGAGAGTTTACAAAAATAAACGTTAAAAAGTTCTTTAAAAAAAATGGATCAAATGGTTTAAAAAATAAAAGCTTATTTTGTTGAAACAAATTGAGACAAATGGCAAAATAAAAAACATGAATTTAAAAAATGATGCGGGTATGTTATTGTTGGTTTGTGCCAGCACTTGCTAATCGAAGTTGGTTGGTGGGAGGACGGAATTTTTAAAGGGTGGTGGTGGGTGGTGGCGAAAATTATTAAAGAGCCTTTCAGAAATCCCGGGGTTATTGGAGGGAGGGGAGAATATAGTAATTTTTAAAAAAAAATTTCAAAATGAAATTTCTTATTTTTTTGGAAGAAAAAATATTTTAAATTTTTTTCAACTTCTCAATAAAATATTTTTGTGAAAAAAGTTTCTCATAAAAATATTTCTTTGATTGAAAAAATCTTTCAATCAAAAAGAAGATTCAGAAAAGTGTTTTTTTATGGGGAGGGGTTGAATAGAATTATATGTATACAAGAAAATTTTTCAGACCATTTTTTTTTTTCTTCAAAATAATTTTATTCTGGGAGATTTTTTTCAAGAGAATTTCGTCTACGTGATTTATTTTCTTTTTTTTTAGAAAATAAGTCACCAAATTAGTGAATTTTTTTTGAAAAGTTGTACGAAGAATGATGTGTAAAAAATTACTTACTTACTTGTTTGTTTACCCCTCTCTCCTGAATTTCGCCTAACTGTCTATTCTTCATGTTGCTCGAAAACAATTACCAAGTCGTTCACGAACGAATGATTCATTTTTCCTTTCAAATCGTTCGCGATCAAATTACATGAATATTTTCACTTCTCGTAGGTTAAATTAAAACGTCGAACGAATTTTATTTATTTTTCCTTCGAATTACGAAAATAAAACTCGTATAAATAAACCATCCGCGAACTTGGGATTTTTCGAAGCACTGGCAATCCGTTAATTATCGGAGTATTTTGTGAAAGAGCGTAAAAACATGGTGTTAAAGAGCAGGAATAAAGTTCGCGGGGGTGAGGGCGAAAACATCTCTCGCCAGTTCGGTTTAGGATTGTGCGAAATTAACGATGATTTGCCAACACTGTAAACATTTGGTCGTATTCTTTTTTTTTTTTTAGCTGGCGCCAAATTTGTCCTTTTGTGGAAATTAAACACACAACCGTACAAGGAAACATGTGTAGATGGCCGAAATGCTAGATACAGCAGCTAGAGCGGATAGAAAAGCCGCAACTTGGCGCCGTATTTTTCAAACAGGCACTCGTTGATCCAAATGAATCATAATGGTTGACATTTTGGTTGGAAGGTCGTACGAAAGGGGGGGGGTGATAGGAAAAGGGGTATTTTATCAAAGCGAACGAGTGTAAATTTTTGTTAGCTTTTAATTAGCATTATGGATGCCAAGGGCAAGGGTTTGGGCTCTGCCGGGGGGGGGGGGGGGGAGTGTAATGCATGTCGAAAATTTCCTATCGATGATTTTTTTCCTTTAGTGTGTTTTTTTCGCTGTGTGCGGTTGGGAGGCGACGAATAAAGCATTTGGTTTTTCAGCTTTTCACTATAACGACAACGAATACACTACATATACGAAAGCGTATGCCATTAAAAAGTTTTCACCAGTTATCTCATTTGAAAAGTTAAACTTTTCAAGAGAATTTCTCAAACGGTTCTCTTCATAATATACGCGTAGTCGTGGTCTTTTTCACTGCGCGCTTTTTCGTGTACATTTTCGTTTTCGTTTTTATATGATGGCAAATGTGTAAGGGATATGACTAAGGGGAAGGGGCAAGATGAGTATTGCGCGATACGAATTAAAGTTGGCAAAAAGTTTTCAAACATTCAACGTATCGCTAAGATTATTGCAAAGGTTGCTCGCTCTATAGCTCGCTCCAGCTCTATCCAGGTTTTTTGGTTCTACACGTTTACTTATTAGTAGCGATGCGAAATGTAGAACACACGTAGTGTGAAATTAAGTGATTAGGATTCTGCATTATATATAGCTATAGGTATAAAGCAAGAGATACCTACATACGTAGTTATACGTTTCATTCTCCTTTTTTTTTTACTTCATTACTTCTTCAGTTCACTTCCTACCAAAGTTGAGAAAAAATGAGAGCTTTTAACAATGCCAGGCTGCTTGGTCGAGGTATGTCGAAGCGAATATCTTAATTATTTAGAGGCATGTGAAATGTGGAAATTGGATCTATTGAGAGTACATACAGGGTGTTCCGGATTGAGAGTAAAGCCTTCCAAACAGTAATTATGCAACTCATGTTGAGTCGATGTAAGTATGTTTGCCTAATCTCAGGACTGCAGGGGCTGAGTTATACTCATCGAAAAAATAATTTTTATTTTTTCAAAAAAAATTATCATTTTTCAACGTTTTTCGGGTATTGAAACTTAGATGTATCGTAGGTATTTATTGAATATAACATATAAAAGTTCATTTCCAATACCCGAAAAACATGATGATAATTTATTTTGAAAAAATTCTCACCAAGACACACACATAGCATCCATAATTTTTGAAGTTTTCAAAAATTTTGCACCACCCCCTCCATTGTTATTAAATATCTAATTTTCGGTATTTGATGCCTCATAATTATGGAGTGGGGGTGGGTGGGGGTTAAATATTTTTTTGGGATCGTTGTACATCAGATGTAACATTTTAGGTCACATTTGATCTCATTTCGATCAAGGTCTGTCTGTCAATAAAACTTGGAATTTATACAACATTTGAAAATTGAATTACCTCCATAGTGGCGTTAGGGTACGTTTTACAAAAAAATTATAAAAACGTTTTTCGTAGGAAATTGTATGTAGAATATTTTATGTTATTATCATTTTTTCAAAAAAGGGCATATTTTTGGAAATAATCGTAAAAAACGCCGCGAGGGGGTGAATTCCACCCCCTAGCTCGGGAAGCAAGCGTCCTACGACATCGCGTCATAACATAATATTGAAGAGGGCATCGAGTACTACTCATTTCTAAAAAAAAAAAATCATGTATCAATTTGTCAGAATAAAATTCGTAATTTTCCTGGACAGACTGATAATTTTTATAAGTGGGCAAGAAAGTCTATACCATCGAGCAAAATATTTGAAAAAACATGGGAAAAAAGTGACAATTTTCCTTGTTTTTCTTTGATAACTCAAAAAGTTGTCCTCTAACCAAGCTGTTATTATTAACTTTTCTAGGTGAAAAAAGGCTACTCTTTTCAATGGCGCAAACCCCGCCCCTCTAGCTTACTCCAATCAAAAGTTATGAGTGAATAATTTGTTGAAAGACGTATGAAAAAAATCATGATTAAAATTTTTTCAATTTATTTTTCTCAACTTATTTTTTTCAGATGTTTTTCCACAAAAATAACTGCTCAGAACTTTTGATGCATGAAAAAAAAATTTAGGAAACAATTTTTGAAAAAAATCTATTATGATTTTTTTAGACAACTTCCTTTTGCACCTACAAAAATTACCACACCCATGAAAAAATTCTACACAAAATTTACCATTCGATGCCGCAAAGCGCAACTTTCTAACTATTGTAGTTGTCGAGAAGCGCAAGGTTGAAAGCACTCTGCCATAACGAAAATTTTTTTTTTTCGATGAACATAGAACTCAGTCCCTGCGGTCCGGAGGTTAGGCTAACATACTTACATTGACTCAACATGAGTTGCATAGTTACTGGTTGGAAGGCTCCACTCTCAATCCTGAACACCCTGTATACGAGCAGTTCTAAGTATCATTCGAACCAAGACGATGCACAAGATCACGAAATACCTCCGGAATGATTTAATTACGAGTATATAAAGACTAAGCGAGTATGGCTGGGTGGCTTGGGAAGGAATTAAGGGGCTAAGCTCGAATTTCTAAACCTATTTTAAATTATAAATTACTCCGGAAATAAATTTCAGCCTGGTAGTGGGTAATTATAGGGGTAGTGGGATGATTCGATGGCACACGTGTGTAGATTGTTTTAATTAACATTTTTGCTCGAGATGGTGTTTTAAAAAAAAGCACGTGCCATCGCCGTGTCTGTATTTTCTGGGTTTAATTATTTATTACGGTCTCTAGGAATGGTGCGTAGAGAGAGAGAGAACCTGAGCTGGAGGTCCTTTAGAGGGAAAGTGGATCTTTTTCGAGTCGTTTTAAGGTTTTATGTTGCATTTCTCGTCTAATTGGGAAAAATTCAGGTGTAGTTTGAAACTAGCTGGACTTTTTCGTATTTTTTTTTTTTCTATAAAACGAGACTAACGAGAGATACGTAACAAAAGTTTAGTATGGTGAAATCGACTCTTTACGCGTATTTATCGACTAATTGTAATTTGATCATTATGTTCGTTTTTTGTTACTTGCATTTTTACTTACATACTTTAAAACAGTGCAGTGTTCTCTCTAAAAAACAATTTTCAAAAAATAAAATCTTGAAAGAAAAAAATTGAAAAATCAATTCCAAAAATTTTATTGTAAAAACTTGTTTTGAGGAGGTCATTTACTCAAAAGTTATTCACATATTTCCTGATAGGAATTATGCGAAAGGCTGTAGTGGGATAAGGGGGTCAATCGGCCCCCGGTCGAACTTCGAAATTTTTTTCACAGATTTCGATTTTGTATCGTAAAAGATGATTTTAGAGCGAATCAGCGATCACTTACCTCACGCCTCGGGGGCTGGGGCTTTGAAAATGCGATTTTTAGCTTAAAAATTCCATCTCCGCGAGTTTAGAACCGATTTTCACCAAACTTGGCATGTAGTTAGAGGTACCCAAGGGGGATGTTGCGAAATTTTTTCAGATTTTTTGGACCTCTCAAACGACCTCTCAAACGATTTTTAACACTTTGAATCACCCTGGAAGGTGCAGTTTTAGAGTGCGCTCGACAGAAAAATTTTTTCCCTGATTTCACACCCTTTTACGCTACCCAGAATTTTTTCGAATTTTTATCGTTTGTGCAACTTCCACAAAATATTCAAAAAACCGATTAGTCGTGCTTTTTTCCCCCACTGAACGCTCATTTTTCATCAAAATTTTTTTTCCTCGAGGTACATCACTAGATACTATTTTATACACCTTTTGCCCGAATTTCATCTCAATTCATTCATTTTTCGTGAATTCAGGTTTTTTCATTAATTTTATGTGCGATTAAAATTGAGTAATCACACAAAATGATCAAATGAAAAAACTAATCGCGGATTCGAGTTCGGCAGGTCAAACTATCCCGATTTAGACCTTTGCAGTGATCATTTCGCCTAAAATTGAAAAAATTCAACTTTTATCTATAATTTTTTTCATTTTAGCGAAATTGGATTTTTAGTAAAAATGTAAACTCTAATTTTCTAAAATTATTTCGTCTGTCAAAATTTGCTACGTATTTTTTGAAAGTGGCTAGTTTGTCTTCAAATTTTTGAAATTTTAACAATTTTTTCAATTTGTTAATTTTTCAGTCAATACCTACCTAAATCACATTTTTTTATTTAAAAAAAAAAAAATATAGGTCTATTTACTTAATCAGTAGGTTTTCAAATTTTTTAAAGTCTACATCATATTTTTTCTAAATGGGTAATTTCTTTGAATTTTGGAATGGTTTGCATATTTAAAAAAAAAAATTAAATCTGCGAATTTTTTTTTCATTTCATTGTTTACGTGCCGAAAATTTTACAAAATATTGTAAATGAGCTCGTATTTGAAAAAATCTATTTTTTACGAAAAATTGTCAATGCCTATGTCACTGAAGTTGAGTTACTAAAAAAATTTGAAAAATTGAATCATGCCCGTTGTCTGTTTTATTGTTTTATATTTGAGAACACCCAAGAGACTCTGCTCTTTTGCATCTCCTCAAATGGTAAAACTACTGTTGTTAAATGTATTCGAATACTTGTTCTTTTTTGATTCGTGATCATCAAGCTATCACGAGCTCGTAATTCTGATCTTGAGAACGTTTCGTCTCGTCTTCAAGATTTTGAACGGGCTCGGGCTTACGCATCTAGTACAAGGGATGAAAACATGTTTCAATTTGTACGTTCGATCATCGATGGAGTATGTAATTTTTTTAGTAAAAATATGCAAAATTAATTTTTCATAAGTTCTTTTAAACGGTATGGGTTTTATTCGGTTGGCTGTGTTTCGTTATTGTTGTTGTATGTAAGTATACCAAATTGTGAATTATTTCTAGTAAATAGTTGGCTAATAACAATAAAACAGTAATTGCTCATTTGCATTTGAAACATACGTAGGTATGTTGTATGTACATAGAACTATGGCGTAGTGTACCTATAATATTTTATATTTTGCTAAATTGCAAATTTTCTTTTGAAGTGCTCATCAATGTCCCATAGTGGCTCTTTTTTTATTAAATTATTTTTGATGAAGACATCGAATCTTTTGATGCAGTTCATGCAGTGGATGTGACATTTTGTCGAAATATTCATCCATCTGCATTTCTTTTTTAATTTAAGCTAACAAATTATTGTTGAAAATTTGAAATTGTATGAAGAGTGATGTGCAAAAAAAATTACTTCCTCGATGCCGATTGCTGTAATGAAAATGCTTGTCAGTTATTTTTCTCTTGAGTTTTTTGTTCAAAAGCTTGATTATTGATTGAACACGATATTAAAATTTTCATATAAATTCATTGTGGTTGCATCAATGCTTGTTTAAAATAAGTGTTATTTCAAACTAAATTCATAAAAAAAGTCTTACCTCGACCATATCACTTGAATATTTCAGCAAGGTTACGTAGTGTGACGAATTATATTCCTGTGAGCAAATGAAATAATCTAATAAAAATAATAATCACGAATTGGAGTTCTGTCGGTCAAACTACCCAGACTTGCGGATCCTTTCAGCGACCATATTTCCAAAAAATTTAAAAATTAAATTTTTACAAGTAGGTAGGTATTTATTTCATTTTTCTGGGTTGGATTTTTTGTAAAAAAAAAATGTCAAAAAATGTTGAAAAACTTGAAAAGCACCATTTCAAAAAATTTCCATATTTTTATAAAATTTATTTAACCTTTCTTGGAAAATTATCGAACTCTATATTCGCTAAATTTGGAAAATGGTGAATATAGATCAAACATTTAAAAATTAGCCATTTTAATTCTTTTTAAAATTTAGCGGAATTTTAAAAATTGATCCAATACCTACCAAAAATTTATTGATATTCAGAAATAATTACCGAATTTTGAATAACTCTTGTAAAAACTTATCTACCATTTAAAAATGAACATTTCCAAACAAAAATATTAAATTTTTGAAATTTGTTGGAATTATTTGAGAATGATCAGTTTTAGAAATTTTCATCAAATTCAGGAAAAGGTGAAAGATAAAACATTGAAAATTCACCTTTAACAAGGTGTCTGCCTACAAGTATTAAAAGTAGTAAAAAAAAACAAGTAGCGACTTAGGTATGTCAAATTTTAATAAAAGCATACAAAAGTGAAGAAAAATTTGAAAAATTGTTATCGAAAAATTACCAAGATTTGTCCATTACTAAACGAAGTTTAAAATTGAGTTTTTGCTGCCGATTTGATAATTTTTCTGCAATGAATTGCAGTTCTAATTTTTTATTTGATCATTTGGGAGGGGGAGGGAGGGAGGGAGAGAGAGGGCTCTGAAAATTTTGTGAAACGTAGTAAAAAAGGGTAGTGAAGAATTAGTGATTAAAAAAAAAATATCTGTAGATTGTACCATCTTGAAATTTTTAAATTTCACCTCATTTTTGGATAGGTAATTAAATTTATTTTTTAAAAGTACCAATTTTCGAGTTTTTACTAAATTTCGAAAATCAGTCAAAATTAATTAAGCATCAAAAACAGGCTTTTAAATTTTTTTTTTTTGAAAATTCAGCTGAATTGTTGAAAGAAATTTTCAATTTACTCCAAATTTTGAAGACTTACTTCATTTAATTTTTTTACAAATTATTAAAATACATCAAACATTGAGAACTGACTTACTAATTTAAAAAAAAAATTGTCTCAATTTTGAAAATTTTCCCAATTTATAAATTAGGTATTGTTATAATTTTTTTTTGTTGATTTAGCCTAATTTGAAAAACTTGATCTTCCAAAAATTTATTAAAATCTATAAATGACTAATAGGGTATTTCATAATTTCATTTTTTTCGAAATGTCGACATCAGCCCCTCTAAAAATGATTCTTTTGGTGTAAAATCAACTCCAAAAATTTTTCTTCAAAAAAAGTGGCGCAGAGCCCTTTTTATTAAGAAAATAAAAAAAAATCAAAAAGATTGGAATTAGATTTTTTTAACAAGATTGCCTGATGCGAAGATTTTGTAAAAATTAAAATAATGATATAACCCTGTTTTACCAAATTTTAAAGACGAAAAAAATGAAACTGTTTCAAAAATGATTTTATTTAGGATCTGCATTTTTCTTGAAATAACACAGCTCATGCAGTGAATTGAGAAATATTTAAAAAATCTCCATAATTTTTTTTTTTTGTAAAAATATGAATTACATGGGTATGTTAAGACCACTTTGATCCAATTCTTTTTTTTCATTCTACCTGGCTCATTTTTATTCATTTCATTTTTTTTTTCAAAAAACGTAAAAAAAAATTTATTGATGTCCTTTCAGAAACCTGAGTAAAGATAAAAAATCACCGAAAATGGTCTTGTTGGGTAAAAATACCTACGTAGTGGCCATCTTATTGAAAAATTTTGAAAAAAAAATTCAATTCCAATTTTTCAAAATTTTTGACGTTTTTTAAATAAATGTGTTAATTGACCCAAAAGGAAGAAAAGGACGCAAAAAGGGCTTGAGCTGCCTTTATTCATCAAACTATACACACGAACGTACATAAAACCAGTGAACTAAAATCTAACGTATTTCCTGGAATGAGCTTTGTGGCCTGACGTACTTTTCTTGATCCAAACGTAGTTCTTCGTGTCGATCCTAGAGTTCTCCACTTAACACCCCTTCCTGACTGAAGATCCGGTTGAGTTGAGCTTTGAGGTTTTTATGTGAGGTCATACTTGCTGAAAAAAATTTAAAAACACGGAACATACTCTGTCCCCTTCCTGACCGAACATAAAGAACAACTCAAGCGGGCGAAGTCACACATGCACACAGGTCAAATAATACGCAAACATATAAAGTATATAAACGATTTATTTGAGTAAAAAAATATATAAAAAATCGAACTGAGTAAAAAATTTATGGATAAGAATAAGACTATAACAATAATAGTAACTTCCGTCGTAGTAGTGATCACAAATTTGGTAAATTTGATCAAACCACATCAAATTTCAAATTTTATTGATCACACAGCACACACTACATCAAACTTTCGGATCACACTGTAAACAAAAATAAACAAACATAATCATTTCATCATATTTTTATCTCTGACGAGAAGGTTTTGCCAAATTTTAATTTGCTGACGATTTCTTTCGAATTGACTGGAATACTACGATGAGAAAGTTTGATAAAATCGGAGAGAAAGTAGGAATTTTTCTCGAATTTTCCAAAAAACCCTCGTCAGACTACAGACCAGACTCTACTGAATAAAAAACATTCTGAGAAAAAGTTTGGTGGGTTGCATAGTTTTCCTGGAAACGGGGCATTAAGCAAAAGTCGCGTTTTTCTTCAATTTTGACACTAAAAATTTTTCATTTTCCAAAACATTTATCAATAATTTCTACAAAATGACATCATCAAAATGCAAAATGAATATAATTTTCTTTTTTTGAAAACTCCATGCATTTTATTTTTCAAAAATCAAAAATTAATTTTTTTCGTAAAAAAAAACAAGGTGAAATTAGTTTCCAATTTTTCTTCAAAATTTCATAGATGAAAAATCAAAATGACGTCATGTAAAGGTCTTAAAAAATTCCGCTTGTCAACGCTATGCATTCAACAAAAAAAAAAATTATGCCCCCCCCCCCCTTAAGTACATAAAAATAATTTAATTTACACATGAATTTACATAAATTTTGAAAAATAAAAATAAAATTGAAAATAAAAAATAAAAATAAAAATAATAGAAAATCAGCGTTTCTAGCGCATTAACTGCGTTGGAGTTTTTTTTTTCTTTAGGATTTTAAAAATACATTTTTAACTTCAAAAATTGATCAAAGCTTAGAGTTTACCCAAATTTGAATTTTTACTCAATTTCGAAGAAAAGTTACTCCAAGTCCACCTCTGGTTATTCCATTCCCGATACAGTTCGCCCCCATCTCTCCCCTTCTGCCTCCGCTCAGCCTCGCCCAGCTATAAAACCGCTCCAATATACCATCCCATTCGAGTACATTCAATTTGTAAATCAATTAAGCGTCATTTATACGATCCATCGACGAAACACAATTTCCTGGTATCATCGTTACAAAATCCATCGTCTAAAACTAGCGTTTAATTCGGTAATAAAAAATTCGCCATTCGCCATAGCTGCTGCTCTGGGCTCTGGCATGGCACAAGAGAAGACGTACAACACACTACACAGTATATAGCTTCAAAGAGATACGCGACTTATAGCGTAGCTCGGGTTTAGGCAGCCAGCAACCGTTATATTTGGCTTGGTCTTTTCAAACTAGCACCGGGGGCAATGGGCGAAGGCGAAATTTCCGACTTTAAACAACATTTTACGATGGGCGGAGAATTTACGACGTACGATGCGATTGCTTTTACCGAAATGAATTCTTTTTTATTTATAAGAGATTACTACGCGCAGAAATTCGCTTCGTTATGTCTTGTGTAGTCTTTTTTTTCCTTCTTGGGCAAAGAGACAGAGAAGCATGAGAAAGCAGGGGAACCGGCGAACTTTCATTGTTTGTCATTTTAATGAATAAGCTTCCATTATAAAGTAGCTCCCCGACATAGATATAAAAAAAGAACGACCTGATAATCGTTTTGAATGAAATTTTAGTACGTCTTGTAGGTTGCTTCGAGTACGTAGTACCATGAGCGTACTATTTTTTTCCTGCACAAAAAGCGAACAGAATGTACTTATTACACGATGTACTATAAATTAAAAAAAAACATTCCTCGGTCTCGTCTCATAGCCCGTTGCGTTGTTTTGTTTATTCAACTTGAAAAGAAAATTTCACCGAGACAGTATAAAAGAGCATCACACAGCAGGTACCCGTTTAATATTTGTATAATTTTTTTTTTCATCCGCTATATGAATCGACCTGGCGAAATTGCAATAAAACCGAGACCAAAGGTTGGTGAAATTATATTCGCGGCTTTATCCTCGTATTACAAACTTCGTTACGCTCGACTGGCTTAATATGGGAAATCACCATGGTCTAGAGGGAGGGGGTGGTAAACTTTAGCATAGAATTTTACTAGCCTATCGAGCGTTCGCCTTATATACCAGGATCATAATCCTTTGGCAAGTTTTCGCTTCGTGTTCCCTTCCTCGGCATGGTCTAAGTGCTTTTACGTATGTGAAGTGTTTTTTAGTTCAATTTTGACTCGTTATTCGCCAACGAACGTAGAGGTATCTACATATAGACAAAGGAATACCTACGAAGATGTTATCAGCATATATTTTCATCTTGAAAAAAAAAATGAAAAGAAAAACTCAACTTATTGCAATTTACTTTTTATCTTTAGGTTTTCCAAAGAAACTTTCTAACGTATTAATTATTAAAAAATATAAAGTAAAACAATAAAACGACCCAGTGGAACGAAAACATGGTTATTGAAAAATATCGAAGTTTATTGCACCTGAAAATTGAAATGTTACACGAGTGGATTGGGATAATGCTTCGATGAATTCTGACAGATGTAAAGACAATTGAATACGAAAAAGATAGCGATGTTTTTCTGTTTTTAATTCGTTTGGTATTAATTTCAATTTCAATTTGAAATGTGATAGATGAAGATTTCATCATACAGGGCAGTTCAGAAACACTTTAGACAACTTTGACAGACAATTTTTTCGATTTGAATGACGATACGATTGCAGACTCGAACAAATGAAGGAATAAAAAGAACAACTCTCGAATCACCTTGCCTAATGAATGTTAGATATGAGCTTCTGAGCCCTACGCAAAAGTCATAAAAGTTTGTCTCTAAATAAATACGACGATGACAGGAGGGGGGGGGGGGGGAGACAGGAAATGAAAAACCTTATGCATTTAATAAGTTTTTTATTTCATTTTATTTTACTTTTTTTCCCTCCCATAAAATATAATAAGTTGAAACCCGGCATAAAACGTCCAACTCACTTAAAAGGTTATAGAAGTATCGTGTTTTTAGCCAGATAAACTTTTCAACTCCACATTAGTATTCAACGAGAAAGTTTGTATCTTCTCGTAAAGGTTTTTTGTTCTTTTGACAAGCGTATTTTTTCGGCGTAAAAAAAAGATGTAGGAGGGAGAAACGACTCGGAATAGTCAAGTTTATTGTAATGTATCGAGTGAAATATTCGTGTAGAGGTTTTTTTTTTGTAGTTCCATAGATCGTGTAGTGTGAGGAATTTGAGGTTTAGAAAAAAAAAGTAAGATAATGTACAATTAATTGCAAACACCAGTGAAAATATTTCATATAATTATTGCTACAGCAAAACTATTGATGAAAATTCGACAATATCTGCATAATGAATGAAAAATTCGGCTAAAAAAACGCTGATAAACAATCTAATGCAAAATTTTTAATTTTTGTGTCAACTGACATGTGTTTTATATAACATTTAAAGATTGAATTTCATACGGTTATTTTCATTTCTTCATTCGTGAAATTACATTGTTCAATGTTTCGCCACCTCAAATCAAATTTGTAAACCAAACTGTCCCAAACATTAAGTTAAACTTTTCTTGGAGGCCCCAGATCGCTTCGAAAATGGTGCCGATCGACTTGGGAGGTCAACATTAGTGTACAAACCGATTTTCAGAATTCTATCTTGAAATTTACATTTTTTTTTTAAATTGTGTATTTTGATCTGAGGAACAATTTTAGTTATTTTAAAAATTTTGATTGGATCACTCCTTCCCCTTCATTTTTGCATTACTCGTTTGTACGGAAATCATATGAAATTATTATACATATGTATTTATGTACTCGTATAATGCAAAAATGAAAGGGAAGGAGTGATCCAATCAATTTTTTTGTTAATTAAAATTGTTCCTCAGATCAAAATACATAACTTTTGTTTGAAAATTTTTTCAATTGGGGCTTTAAGTACTGATGTACGTAGAGAGCATTTTTGGAAAAGAGGGCTCACCTCGCTCTCTAAAAATCTCTCTATCTCTGTAATTAGGTCCTCAATTAGAAAAATTTTCAAACAAAAATTTAATATCAAAGTCTTTAGAACAATTTTGGTTATTAACTACAAAAATTTTGATTGGACCACTCATCGAAATACACAACTTTTGTTTTAAACATTTTTCAACTAAAACTATCATTTTTTTTAACTTGTCAAAAATTTAAAACGAATTTTCGAACCATTTTTTTTTGTTTTTCCAACAAAAAAAAACACCTACCTATAGCCCTTTGAATAATTTCATTTTTCGTTCAAAACTTGAAAGACATTTCCTATCATTCAATAATTAACACCAAGACCAACAGAAACATATGCCAAATTAATGCTAATAAAAAATAATTAGAAAAATCTTGTAAATTTAAAAAAAAAAAAAAAAAAAAATGAAATTTGCAAAGTTATAGGTAGTTAGGTACCTACCTACTTGATACCTGAATTAAAAAACAAAATAAAAATTTAATAGGTTTGAAAATTCCCCGAAATTGATTGAATTGAAAATTAGTAAAAATTTCAATAAAATTAAATTCAAAAAAAAATCTCAAGTCCAAAATATAATAGATTTTGAAAATTAACACACACAAAAATAAGAATAAAAAATTCACAAAAATTTCCCAACATTTTATAAATTGATGTTTGTAAAAAAAATTCAAAAATAAGTAAAAATAAATATTACAAAAACTAATTGAACTAAAAATTCTATTAAAAATTTTAAATGTACCTAATGTAAAAAAATTGCAAATTGAATTGAGAAAGAAAAAAATTTTATGCAAAAATTTGAAAATAAATACGAAGAAAATTACAAAAAATCTATTTAACAATTTAAAAATGGCTATTTCAAATCAAATTTCTCAATTTTTAACAGAAAAGGTTTTATTCGGAATCAGGTCCTTTCAATTTTTATCAAAAATGACAACAATAATTACCTATCAAATATCAATTTTTCATTAAAATTTTAGGAATTTAGTTCTCACGCTTACCTGTTTATTTATTTATTTTTTTTGGATTTGTGAATAATATGTTGAAGCATTAAAAAAAATTATGTTTCAACTCGAGATTTTTAAAAATCTTTCTGTAAAAATAAAAAAAGTTGCTTAATCTTTGTTTTTAAAATTTTTTTTTTAACTGCAACTTTTTGAAGAAATACTTTCTGCAATGATCAAAGTTAATTTTTTTCTTTTTATGCGGGGGAAAAAATTTTTAAAAATAAATTCATCCTTTTTTTGCCAAAGAAAAGAATTTATTAAATTTTATATATTTTCGAAGTTTATTAAAACACATTTTTTAAAGTGAAAAAATATTTATCAATTTTTTTTTGCCACACTTTTTGAAAATTTGTCAAAAAAACATTTTCTAAAATGTTGTAAAAAAACAATGTGTATAAAATGTTATTCTGAATGAGCGAATTCCTCAAATATTCCTTTGCTGAACCGGCGTCTTATTCAGGCACTGAAAATTTCACAATTTAGTTATGCCTTAATTAAAATTTAATGAAAAACTGCGAATGTTTGAAAAATTTCCCCTGAATTGTCAAAAAAAGTTATTTTCTTCGGACGAAAAAAATTTAACTATGCCAATGAAAAAAAATACTCGCTTTTCGAGAGTTGTTATAATCATTAAAATATTATAAGAAATTGTTGTTTTCTCTGAGTCTGGAAATGATGAATGTGGTAATGCTTTTTGTGAAACTGCTATTTTTTTTAATTTATTAAAGGAAGAAAAAAGGATAAGTTGTCGTTAAGGTCTCTTTTTTACCACGCTTTTATTAGCTTGGTATGTATGTATGTATGTTTGTCTTATGGAACCAAATGTATGTTTTCGACCAATCCTCTCTCATTTAATATTTTACTGGAATTGAAAGAACATAGTGCTCACATTAGGGGTTTTCGAGGTCGCTGAAGTCGATTTTCGAACTCAAATTTACCCCGACCCCAAATTGAGCCCCTATGAGGGGGTTCAATTTTGAAAATTTCAGAAAATCACAACATTGGTATCGAAATGTAGGTTTTCGAGGTCGCTGAATTCGATTTTCGAACTCAAATTTACCCCCGACCCCAAATTGAGCCCCTATGAGGGGGTTCCATTTTGAAAATTTCAAAATTCACAACATTGATATCAAAATGTTGGTTTTCGAGGTAGCTGAATTCGATTTTCGAACTCAAATTTAGCCCCGACCCCAAATTGAGCCCCTATGAGGGGGTTCAATTTTAAAAATTTCAAAATTCACAACATTTATATCAAAATGTTAGTTTTCGAGGAGTAAAACTATGAAATTAAAATATTTTCAACGACAAAAAGGGTTACATAAAAATGTACAAAAATTTAAAAAAAACACGCTTTTATTTAAAGTTGGTCACTTTGTAAAATGTTATTCATAGGGAAAGAGTAATGCCTTAAAAAACAAAAAATAAAATTTTCATGACACATTTTTGTATTCAAGTAAATTTTATTTTTTGTTTTTTAAGGCATTACTCTTTCCCTATGAATAACATTTTACAAAGTGACCAACTTTAAATAAAAGCGTGGTTTTTTAAAATTTTTTTACATTTTTTTAGTTTGTACCATTGACGTGATTTTTTTACTGCTGTAAGCTTTGATGGTATGAAAGAAATGTATTTTTTTTTTTTTTTTTTTTTTTGTTTTTTACATTCGCTTCTTATTTGTTATATTGCAAAAAATGATAATTCCGAGAGTAAATTTTTGAGTTACCCCTTCCGACCAAACAACTTATTCAATAAAGTTAGCTGCACCGCGAGGTTGTAGGAGTGGACGATGGAGAGGGATTCTTTGCTTTCTTTTTCGTTCAACGTGTAATGCAAAAATGGGAAGAAAAAAATGTAATAACAAAACAGTAGCGGAGAAATTTATTTAATACGATTCGTGATGCCATGCCGCGTGTGCCATTGAAGTTTTTTAATATAGATTTGAAATAGCGGAGTCGTCGAGTTACAGTAGTTGCAAAAGAGGAAAAAATACGCGATGGAAACGAGTACCTCAGCTAAGGTTTCGCTGTTTGTACTGTGTTTAGTAGAACTGTAAAACGACATGATGGAAAAACCATCATATCGTGGCTTCGTAGCGTATTTCCTCGCCGAGGGTAGACGAGAGACGAGCAGGACCGTCTGGGTTTATTATTTTTGTGTTTTCGACGATCGTCGCGTGAACCAAGGCGAACAGGGGAATGTAAATATTCGAAAAAATAATTGAAACGACGCGCTGGTTGTTTAAAATATCATTTGGTGTGATTGAAAAAAGACCGAATTAGAAATATATTTTGTAATTTGTGTAAATTCCACATTAAATGTGTATTTAACTTCGCCATTTTGCAGAATAAACCAATCACCAGCAATCCGTCGGTCGGAATTATTATTAGTAATCAAACATTAGTGCTGCAACAAGTTACCAAAAACAGCTCCGGTCATTATAGATGCGCTGGAACGAATTCAGAAGGAGAATCTGTCAGCCAGGCTGTCAAGTTGGATGTTAAATGTGAGTGAAAATATAGCTTACTTTGTTTCACGTTCATCAGAGGTGGGAATGGACCTCGGATTCGTGATCAGCGACCGCGAAAACATTACAATCGATATGTATGACGATTTTTTTATCATTTTTGCACCCCTCACTACGTGGAAGCTTCACCCCTCTCCCCTGCATAATTTTTGAAAAGAAGAAAATTTTTCACATAAATTTGAAATTGCACGAAGGCATTTTAAATAAACGCCTCGAATATCAATTTCCAATATTTTGTTCTATTGAACACCCCTTCACGCATTGGTGGGGTAGAAGGGGGTTGATGATAAAAATTGATAAAAAGTCGTCATGCATATCGATTTCTATAGTTTTTTGGACGCTGAAACTGAATCTGGCATCAAATTTGAACTGGGATGAAAATAACCCTCTCTATAAAGCCATCTGGCAGTAAAAAGATAAAATAAAATTCTCAAAATAATAAACCAAATATCATTCGCAGATGAACCAATTTGTCGTGCGAATCAGCAACGTGTCTACGGAGCCGAACGTAACGAAGAAATTAATATCACCTGTCAAGTGGATGGGAACCCCACACCTACGTGGTTTCGATGGAGTTTCAACAATTCGATGGTTCATATCGTATCGGTAAATAATTTCGTCAATAATAATGGTTCCAGTGTCATAACCTACAGACTGGCGTCTGAAACTCATTATGGAACCCTGCTGTGCTCATCTCAAAATGAACTAGGACCACAAGTGGTTCCATGTGTTTTTCATATTGTATCTGCTGGTAAGTTTACAAGAGATATTGGCTTCTTTTATGTCGAATGAGATATTCGTGCTGTGTGAATCTCAAAAATTGGTAAAAAATTGTTTTCAATTGCAAAAAAACAAAAAAAAGGAACGATGACCTGGCTTATTTTCTCTAATATAAGCCTATGTTAAACTATCAAAGATATTACAGTATGATATGCATCCCTTTGAAATTCTCATTTCTCTTACTTTACCTCTTTGATTTTTAAACCACCCAAAGCTCCCCTAATCGATTCAATTTAGCCTTATTTCAAATGCCAATTGGCAAACATGAAACAGCTCACTTTTATATCTACGTACGAGTAGACATTCGACGGAAAACACAGAAAAAAAAATGAGAACCCATATACTCAACTCAATCAAAAACCCTCCTTCGTTTCCAGATCTACTCATTTTACCCCATTTATCGCATTGTTTGCAGCATTTAGGCGATAATTCGCATTGTTATACTCATTACGAAAATTCAGTACCGTGATATTATGAAAATGGAAAAAGGAGAAGTGTGAGAGGGAAAAGCACATCCTAACGGAGGATAAAAAATATAAAAATTTACGACTCGTGAAGTCATATGTCTTTTTAGAATCGGCAACAAAAGATACGCTTCATTAGATCCTTTTGTATGCAGAATTTTCTTTTAATGGGGATTTCATCGGTGTATCGGTTCGTCTTTTGCTCCGCTGCTCCTTTTTTATATTGGTAAGAATCGACGAGTCGTAGCGAAAATGCATTTTATGGATGGAATTTCATTTTTATTATAGGCAGTTGTCGATGTCGCTTGCATTTATATCGTAGGATTTTTCTTTTTTCGTTTTTCTCTACTTTTTTCCTTCTGTTTGGGGTGTCTTTATGAATTTTTAATAAGTTTTTTAACCTTTGTAACCGTTCTTTTGTTGCCTTATCATGAGTTGCTTTAAAATGCAGGTATGCACAATTTCTGTGCAGTTTGGGAAAATTCGAGAAAATTTAATTGAAATGGTTTCGTGAGGAAAGAATGAAATTTTATTGAGAAATATTTTTTTTAAATAACACCTAATTGCTTTAAATTTTTTCCCCATTTTGGTCAAATCAAAATTTTTAAAATGACGTTCTAACTTCTAATTAATATGTTTGAAAAAAATTTTAACCCAATTTTTTGAAGGTTTTGTTGAAATGCAAATTTTGTAGGTAAGTAGATAGTTTTATTTGTTGGTGCAGAATTTTTTTAAAAATTTAATCAGTATCCAATTTTTTGAAAATTTGGTTCAAATTTAATTTGGTTTGAATTGCGTAACTCAAAAAAACAATTTTGTATAAATTTCAGTTCAAACAATTTTGAAAAAAGTCCTCTCTTAATCCTTCTTACCTAATATTTTTTTAAATGCATTTTTTTGAAAAGTAATTGTTTTTAATATTTTCAAATGAGTGAGCTAAAATTTGTTGAAGAAATTAAAAAAAAAAAATAAAAATTTAATTTTTGGAACAACTTTTTATTTATTTTAAAATTTGGTTTGAATCTAAAATATTTTTTGAAAGATTTGGTGAAATTTTCTTGGAAAACAATTTTATTTATTTACCTATTTATTTATTTTTTTGTAAACCAAATCCTTTAATTTATAATTAAAATTGATTATATTTCTTAATTCAGGCACTGTATATATTTTTTTTTTTTAAGTTGAAAATGGTTTATTAATTTTTTCAATTTTGAGAAGTTCTCTTCAAAATGTTGTTCAAATTTTTTTGAAAATGAATTTTCAACTTAATTTGTACCTATTTTTAAACATTTCGTTGTTTTTAAAAAAAAATTTTCATCAAATTCTTCAAAATTTTAATTTTAATTGAACTCTTCAGTTTTCGCTCAAATTCAAATTAAAAAAAAAATCAAAAATTATTTTTAATGTTTTTTTTATTATTTTTTTTTAAAATAAAAGTTGAATTTTTCTTGTCTTTTGAATCAAAATTGGTGAAATTTTTTCTAATCTGTATAATTTTATTTCACCGTTATTTTTTTCTTCACTCCATTAAATCTCAAAGCCCTGAAAAAGAGTAAAAAAAATATTCAAATTCAACGAATGCAAATTTTCAAAATAATTACGCTATTTCTGATTAAAAAATTGTATAAATTACTCCGCCAGGCTATCTTCTCCCCTTCTCAGCTTGGCAATAACGAATTAACAAACATTCGGCGAAACGAGAATTTATCGAGTCGTGTTTACGAATTTTCTGGGGAATTCTCAGCTCTTCTCCCAGCTTTGGCATAAGTTATACGGTCGGGTATTTTATTTTCTGCCAAAAAGTATATTATCGCGGTTCGACATGCCTTAGGATAATTTCTTTAGCACGATAATAAGGGGAAAAACTTATCTAAATATTTTGCATTACATCGAGATACGTTTGAGAATGGTAAAGTTTAACGAGATGGCGTATTTACGAGCTGTTTGCTCTTCGAGCCAGCCTTGAACTTGCAGACTGCGGTAAGAAAATAGAGTAGAGTACCCACGAGACGTGGGTAAATATGGGGTAAAGGTGGAGCGTAATTTTCACGTGTAATTATTTGCTCGGTGGCGAATAAAACTAAAGTAAGGCACGATGTTTGAGATAGCTTTATAATTTTCGAATTTATTGGGAGTGGCTAAATCCACAACAAGTAATCACGAAAATGAACGAACGAGAATTCATCTCATATTCTTGTTTCTTTGAAAACTCGTTGTCGTGGTTGTATTTGATTTGTCATTTGCAAAGTAGACTTTGTCAAAATTGATTTTTAATCCAAATTTTTACTAATTTTACATAAAAGATTTTCTCAAATTTTTCATCGAGATTTTTCCACCAAGTTTAATTTAATAAAAATATTAAAAATTTTCCAGGTTTTTTATTTTTTTCCCATTTTCAATTTTCATTCAATTTTTGAAAAAAAAATTCTTGAAAAAATTATTTATCATTCATCAAATAATTTATTCCTATTTTTCCTCAAATTTTTCATTAATTTTTTTCTGTTTGTCGTTTAAAAGTTGAAACTTTTTTTTAAATTTTTCAATTTTTTCATTCAAACTCAAACTTTCCAATAATTTTTACATCAAAATGCAACTAATTATCATAATTATTTTTTCAAATTCATTTTTTGAAATTTTTAAAATGAATTTTGTAATTAAATTTATTTTTGAAATTTTCATTTGGATTTTTAACGATTTTTCATAAAATTTTCTCATCATAATGCTTCTAAATCTCTACCATATTTTTTCAAATTTTTCTTTTGGATTTTTTTCTCAAGTAAATTTTTTATCAAGTTTATTTCTGAGTTTTTTATCTAAAATTTTTCCAACCTTTTTTACTATTTTTTTTTTTCAGGAAAATAATTGTTTATCATCCCCCCTCATTTTTCAATAAAACTGTCAATTGATTTCATTCTCAAATTGGCCATCAAAATGTTCTTATTTCATCTCCCAACTGGTAACTTAACTTCTCATTCGAATTTTTCTAATAATTTTTATCAACATTTGTCTTCTAATTAAGTAATTTCTATTTTTTTTTTCAAGTAAATTCCAATTTTTCTTCAAAAAATTTTTTTCAATTTTTTTTCTTCAAATTTACTGAAATTTTAAATTAATTTTTTCAAGTACCTAAATTCAAAAATGAGTAAGTACTTAATTACTCATTGACTTGTTGAAAAAAAATTAAACAATTAAAACAAAAAAAATGATAAATACTGCATCTTACCTAAAATGAAAAACATTTTAAGTACACAATTTTGTGAAAGAATATAGATTTATTTTGTTTTAAATAAAACATCAAAGTTTTCAGAGAAAAACAGCTTGCAAAAAATTTTTTTGAACTTTGAAAAAAAAAACTTGTGCAAAAATAAAGAAGATGAACGAAAAAGAACGACATCGCCCTTACAATGTGATTACTTATTGTGGATTTAGCCACTCCCGAATTTATTGCGGGCATTGGGTACCTTGCTGTAGAAATCCACTCGAGAAGCATCTCGGTCACTTGACGCGTTTTTTTTAACAAAAATACTTGAGAACTCAATTATAGGTACCTACTTGAAGAAAATCAAAATTTTAGTGAATAATTTGAACAGGGTGTCTACAGGTCATGAAAATCATTAAAGTCATGAAAAAGCCATGAAATTTGAAAATGGGTCATGAAAGTCATGAATTTTTCAAAAAAAATAAGGGAAAGTGCCATTTGTTGATCAGGTTTTTTGAGGCAGAATATCTCGCGTTGAGATGATACAGATTTCACAAATACACCGTTGGAATGGTACATCCTTCGTCTATACGTAGCAATGGTCAAAAAACGCCTTTGATCGCTAGCTTTTGAGCAATCATCGCTCAAAGTGACTGAAAATTGACCAAGATTTGGCACACTGACCAAGTACTGGCACTTTCCCTTACTAGGTCATGAAAAGAAATGACTTTTACTCTTCGAAGTCATGAATTTTTGATAATTACCCGGGAAAAATTACAAATTCGCTAAAAGTGAAATTTTTTCAAACTGTTGCATCTTCTCAAAAAAAAAAAAAAAAAAAAAAAAAAAAGCATAAAATATTTGTAATTTCTCTGAAGAAGGAAATTAATTTTCTTGAAGAATTTTTTTTTTTTCGAGGGAATGGAAATCTCAAATATCCCAATTTCTTGAAATAAGGCGTTAAAAAATTCTAAATTTTATTAAAGTAAAAATATTTTTCAAACTTTCACGAAAAAATTCTTACCTATTTAAAAAAATCAAAAATCTGAATTTTATCGTTTTGAAATTGAATTGTTTTGAAGTAAAAATATTTTTCGAACTCTAGAGTATAAAATCTCAATTTTTTGGATTTATTTTTTAATTCTCTAAAAAATGTTTTTTTTTTGGGAGGAAGGTCTCTGTTTTTTGTAGGTAGATAAAATTCTCATTTTTTGGAATAAAAAATATTGAAAACGAATTTTTTGGTTTAAAATTTTGTTTGTTTGTTTATTTGGATTATAGTGACTTCGACCATGTTTGATCATTTCGTCACTAAAACATACTTAATATTAAACTACAATCTTATCAAAATAAGTATCTATTATTTTTATAAAAAACGATATAATTTTAGTATCTAACAAAAGCAGAAACAAATCATACATTTTTGATATAGAAATCTCCGTTAAATTCAATCGAGCTCTTTCCGACGAAAATGTGTTACATTTTAAGATGATTTTTAAAAATTGTTTTGGAATAAAAAAAATTAGAAATCTCAAATATTCTGTAGTAGAAATTTTTTCGAAGGAAGAAATTTCAGAATTTTTTGGAATAAAAAGTATCCAAAAATCTTTTTCTTTTTTTTTTGGTTTAAAAATGTTAGGTTTAAAATTTCCTTATGTAAAGATATTTTTTTAAATTTCTGTGTAAAAGTTTCTTAATTTTTTCTTTGTGAGGAAAAAAAATCGTTTCATTTTCGAAAAAAAAAAACTGAGATTTTTTCGAACAATAATTTTATAAAAATTCTTCTGTAATAAAAAAAATCTCATTTATTTTTTCTTTGATAGAAAAAGGGATTTCTTTTAAAAAAGTTGTTAAAAAATTTTTAGGAGTAATTTTTGCGTGAAAATTTTTCGTTTCATTTCCAAGAAAAAAATAATTCTCACATTACAACATGAAAACAATTTCAAGAATCCACCTTTTAGGGAAGAAATCGAATTACATCCTTGAAAATTCAAAATATTCATGAACTTTTAAAAAAAAATGTATAGATTTTTTTGGTTACCTACAAAAAAAGGGGGTCTTGGAGAGTATAGGCATAACTTGAGGGGTTCAAGGAACATTCGCCCCTCCCTCAATAATTTTTTAAATAGCTATTTGCCACAAAATATATATAGGGCAAAAATGTGGAAATTATTTTTGCCCTTCCCCCCCAGATTCATTCCAAGTTACATCTATGCTGGAAGGAGACAGCCTGAAAACGTTGAAATATTTTTCATGAAAAAGGTCATGAAAAAGTCATGGAGATGAAGTCTTGAATTTTCAAAAAAAAAATTAATATAGACACCCTGTTGAAAATAACTAAAATAAATAAAATTGGAATTTACTCGAAAAAAATTTAGAAATTAGAAGACAATGTTGATGAAAATTATTGGAAGAATTGGAATGAGACGTCAAGTTGGGAGGTGAAATAGGAACATTTTAATAACCAATTTGAGAATGGAATCTTGACAATTTTATTTATTGGAAAATGAGGGGATGATGAAAAATTTACTAGAAAAAAAATCAATGAAATGGTCGGAAAAAATTTAGGTGGAAAACTCAAAAAATAAACTTGATAAAAAATTTACTTGAAAAAAATACTTATAAAATTTCAAAAAGAAAAATTTGAAAAAAATATGGTAGAGATTTAGAAGCATTTCGATGTGGAAATTTTATGAAAAATGCTTAAAAATCTAAATGAAAATTTAAAAATTAATTTAATTAACAATATTCATTTAAAAAATTTCAAAAAGTGAATTTGAAAAAATACGATGAAGATTAGTTGCATTTTGGATGAAAAAATTATCGGCAAAAGTTCGAATGATAAAATTGGAAAATTAAAAAAATGAGTTAACTTCTTAACGACAAACAGAAAAAAAATAATGAAAAATTTAAGGAAAAAATAGGAATAAAGTACCTACTTATTTGATGAATGACGAATAATTTCCTCAAGATTTTTTATTTAAAAAATCTAATGAAAATAGAAGAAAATGAAAAAAATTAAAGAATAGAAAACTTGGAAAATTTTTAAAAATCTTATTGAAAAATCTCGATGAAGAATTTGGGAAAATCGTTCATGAAAAAATAGTGAAAAATTGTATTCAAAATCAATTTCGACCAGTCCACTTTGCAATGACGACAAACACGACCACGAGTTTTCAAACAAGAATATGAGATGAATTCTCGTTCGTTCATTTTCGTGATTACTTGTTGTGAATTTAATCAATCCTAATTGGGGAGATGGTGAAAGACGAGGGTGGCAGTGAGGTGGCTGGTACACACAGCTCGCAATTCTGTAGCATTATTTTGGGTCTAATAAATGTACATTGGGTGTGTTTCTCGGTGTATTCGCAGGCAAACCAGATCCGCCGCATAATTGCAGCGTGGTAAATAAAACGGAAAGTTGGTTGTACGTAAAATGTCTTCGAGGTTTCGACGGTGGTCTGCCGCAAGAATTTATCTGCGAAGTAACCCAAGAATGGAATGATAAAGTTATATCGAACATAACGAGCAAGACTGAACCGGAATTTCGTATCACCGGATTGGAGCACCGGACTGAGTATCGTGTCGTAATTTACGCCGCAAACGTCAAGGGTAAAAGTAAAGAATACGTTTTACTCAACGTTTCCACCGCTCCGGAGGCTAAAACTCAAAAAAGAAGATCGGCAGGTGAGCTTTAGCAGAGCTTCGGCTTCGGTCTTAAGGCTATTTACGGTTTTATCCCAACTCTGTAGTGTTTTTTTTTTTCCTCCTCCATACTCTTGTCAGATTAATTAATGAACGAGTATATAGTCGAGTGCTTTAACTAAGTTCAAAGTTACCCGTCTGGCGAGCTTCCGATGCTCTCGAGTTGATCTCTTCTTCGCGGTGATTTATGAACCGAAAGTTTTTTTCGTCGAAATTTAATATTATATTTTCAGCGGACTAACCTAAGCTCTCTCTCGGTATAGGGACGTGCAAGTTGCTCGTATTATACCTATAAGCTGAAATTTTCGAATAAATCAACGTGATTTTTTCGCACCTTTCAGCCATAAAATGATGTATTTGGTCGGAGTAATACTTGTAGTTTTTTATTCGAGAGCACGCCTAGGTAAATTAGAAAATATTTCGAAATGAGAGATGGATTTTCTTTACCATAGAAGATAGAATCAACAAGATACTTTGAACGAGTATAAATTATAATTTCGCTGGGGATTGAAATAAACTGTAGTCTTGGTATGAAAGATCCGATGAAAATTAATTTCGTGGTACGATTCGAATGTAAATTGTATACTGATTAAACAGAGTCGAAATTTAGTAGGTGTGTAGTTGTTTGGATTCGAATTTTAATATGAATTATGATACGAGATGAAATCTAGTGAAGAATGGGGTAATTATTTTGGCAAATCTGGTAGATAAATTCTGCATAAGTTCTGCTTTTAAATCAAAAATTCTTCGTGTTTTTCAATTTTCGCATAGTTTTTATTTTTGTTTTAATTTACAGTTCAATTAATTAGGTACTTATTGTTTCATTTTCTCATTTTTTTTTAACTTTATAGATATCTAAAGTATAATTTTTTTTATTTTCTACTCCCCTCCGCCATTTTTTGTCATTTTCAATCTATTTATTTTCATAATCTTTTTATCTGTATTTTTTTTTCTTTTTTTGAAGTGTTTTTTTCTTCGAAATCTTCAACTCATATTTTTTCAGTGTTTTTTTTTTGGGTACTTTCCTATTTAGTGTTTTTCAGTTTTTGAGGTTCTGAATTTTTCTATTCAATCTTTTTTTCACTTGTTCACTTTTTTAAAAATTAGAAAAATAGCACCTTTCAAATATTTAATTAGGTACCTACATATTTTTTCAATTTTTCATTATTATTTAGTTTTATAAAAAGTTTTCATAATTTTTGAATTTACAATTTGTTTTTTGATTTTTTTTTTCAATGTTCAGTAATTTTGAATTTTTTCCAGCATTAATATATCTCCTATTGATTTTTAATTTAATGATTTATTCATCGTTGCTTAATTTTCTCAATTTTTTGAATGTTAACGAATGAGTGAATTCTTTTTTCTAATTTTACCTAACTGTTTTTTTTTGTGCATTTTTTCAAATTTTCATATTGTTTGTACTTCCTAATTTTTTCAACATTCAACTTTTTCTCATTTTCAGCATATCTACGAAATTTTTATTTCATTATTTTTTTTTTTTTAATTGCTCGTGTTTTTCAATTTGTGTTACTATTTCCATTTTCCAAAGTATTTGAATCAAATGTAGAATTTTCCCCATTTCCCCCCCCCCCCTATTTTAATCAGGTATATTTTTTCCATTTTTGTTTTTTCCTCTTTGCCATTCAATTTTTTCCATTTTTCAATATTTTTTTCAATTTTTAGTAAAAAAAAAATTAATTTTCATTTTCTTAATTTTTCGAATAGGTACTTAATTTTTGAGACACTTTTTAAAAATTTTCCGGATATTAATTTTTTTCATCATTCAACTGTTTTCAATTTTCAGTCATTTCAATTTTTTTTTTAATGTTACAAATTTTCAGTCTTCAAATTTTTTTATTTCAATGTTTATGAATTTTAAATTTTTTGTATTAAGTAGGAATTTTTTCTAGTTTCTGGGCATTCATTTTTTTTTAAATTATCAAAAAAGGTGTAATTCTTTTTCAAATATTTTAAACATATTTTCAAAATTTTTGAATTAAAATAGGAATTTTTTCATTACCTAATTTTTTTATCGTACTGTTTTTATATTTTCATTTCTCCCAAGTTTTGATTTAGGTACCTACTTCCTATTGATTTTTATTTTAATGATTTAATCATTTTTATTCCACTCTCAATTTTTGATTTTTTGAAAGTTAATACTTGAGTCAATTTGTTCTCATTTTCCATTTTTTTTTCGATTGCGCATATTCCTCCAATTTTTGAAGAAATTTTCAAATCCTAATAAGTATTTTCAACATTCAACTTCGTAAAATTTCTAAAAAAATTTAAAATTAATAATGCAAATTTTTGTCTAGGTATTAATTTCATTTTTTTTTTTTTTTTTTGTTATTCTGACTTATTTATTTCTTCCATTTTTTAAATTTTTTCTAGATTTTCAATTGTCATTTAAAAAAAAAGAAGTATCTATTAATTTTTAGTTTAGGGATTTAATTACCTATCTGCCTTTTCATTTTCTCAATTTTTGCCCTTTTTTTATTTTTTGGATTTGGATTTTTTTTTTAGAATTTCAAATTGTTTCCAATTCTCAATGTTTTTAAACATTTGATTATTCTGGCATTTTCATTTAATTTTTTCAACATTATGTATCGTTTTTTTTAATAACCGCATAAGTCACATTTTTGACAAAATACGTTTTTTCATGAAATGGGTTCCTTAGACGTAGCTACATCACATATTAAAAAATTACATTTCTCACTCTCATAAAACTGCCTCCAGACGACACCAAAGATTGCATATTTCTTAAAACAGCATAAGTCCAGCCTTTTTTTTAAATTCCTTTTTTTAAATAATTATCCGAAAAAATTTTCATTATTTTTAAAATTACATAATCGATGCATGAAATATATTTTTTCATTTTTTTGGTGAGAAATATAGGTGTTTGTATGAGAAACTTTTGTATCAAATCATTATTTCATCATGCTGTTAGTTTTTCTCATTTCCTGAAAAAAAATGTACAATGTGACTTATGCTGTTAAAAAAAAAACGATTCATTTTTTTAAAAGGTATTTGAATTTTTTTTAAATTCTTTCAATTTCCAATTTTTTCAGTGTTTTAAATTGATTATTTATTGTGTTATTTTCATTTTCTAAAATATTTAAAAAATGAATTTAGAATTTTTAAAATTATAGGTAAGTAGTGCTTTTTTCTAAATGTTCATTTTCTCTCCCTTTAATATCCAATATCCAATAAATTTCATTTCAATTTCATTTTTGGTAGGTAGTTAGTTAATTTTAAATAGTTTCATATTTTTGACTTACCTAATGCTGAATTTTGATTTCATTTCAACTTTATAAATAATTTTCAGTTATTCCTCTCTTTCAATTTTTTCAATTTCTTTTCACTAATAATTTTTTAAATTTTTTTTCAGTTGCAGGTACCTAGACCTACTTACTTGAATTTTTTCCAATTTTTTAAATATGAAAATATTGAAATCTTACTTTTTAATTTTTTTTTTTGAAAGTACCTAATTATTCAAGTTTTCCATTTTTTTAAATGTTAAATTTCCAATGTTAGATACTTACTTTTTTATAGTTATTTTTTATCACACTTCTATAATTTTCTGATTATTTTCATTTTCCAAAAATTTTCTCAATTTTTTAGATTCTGAAGCTTTTCAAATTTATTTTCTTCCTATTTTCATTTTTCGACATGCAATTTTTTTAAAACTTCTTTCCAATTTTTGATCTTTTATAGTCAATTTTTCTCTCGGTTTGTGTTTTTTTTTTTTTTTTTTTTTTAAATTAAAAACATTATTCCATTTCTTAATTGTTTCCAATGAAATGTTGAATTTTACATTTTTTTCAATTTTCGGTGCAATAAACTTTTTAAAATCTTCATAAGTATTTTCAGTATTATTATCACTTTTTTTATTACCTATTATTATTTTTTTATATCTTTTCAATTTTTTCCATTCATTTGAATGCCAAATTTCTTCTAATGAAGTATTTCTTTCGATTTTTCATTTTTGTTTCTTATTGAAACTATAAATATTTAATTTTTCCAATTGTTATTTAATAATTTACATTTTATTAATTTCTATCCAACTTTTTGAATTTCGGGTTTTTATTTGCATTTTTCTCATTTTTAATTCAATTTCTTCTGATTTTTTTTGATTTTTTATTTCAATCTTTTAGACATTTTTAATTTTTTCTTTCTTCAGATTTTTCATTTCTCTCAATTTCAAATTCTTTTTCGATTTTTATCAATTTTTGATTCAATGTTAATTTTCTCCAATTTTCGATTTTTTGTCAATTTTAAATTCTTATCAAATTATTTTTAAAACGATCGTTTTCTAGATGGCCTATGGTGTAAATTTTTTCCACTCATCCATACTTTGCCATTTTTAAATTATGCTTTTCTTTGTTTCCAGATCATTCATATTCGTTCTTGAAAACTCACCTGGTTGCAAAAATCGCCATCCTATCAGCGATCGTATTACTAATCCTGATCGTTGTGATCGGCCTCATCACCAGGACAATGATGAGGAAACACCGAAGGAAACGAACCGATTCCGAAGAACTGAGAAAAGTGCAGTTATCTCAAGGCTCGTTGTCTCATAGTGATGATGATAAAAATCCGGATCTTATTCCACAAAGTACAAGTAATGAGCAGGGTACTTTTGTAATCACCTGTTTGAATTCATTTCAGCAGTTTTTTTTTATGGCTGAAAGTGCTGATGATGATTTTTTTGTGTGTTTGTTTCAGTTACTGGAATGAGTTGTCCGATTTTAAATAGTATTAGTGTTCAGACAGCGTCCTCTGAAAGTGATATTTCAATATTACCAGTTCGAGAGAAGGCCATTATGGGTAGCAAGATACCTACTTTGTTGGTTAGTGAGCGAAATTTAATTTTTTTTTGTCCTTTTTATTGAAGTATCAAGTGAAATATTTATAGAATTGTAAAAAAAAGTACTTAATAGTAATAAAAAGCAAATTTGAGAAAATTTTGAAGAAAAAAAAAATTTAATAAAAAAACAATTTGTAAATCGGAAAAAAAATTAAAAATTGCAAATTGAAAATTATTGAAAAAAATAAATTAAGAAATACTCAACTTTTTAACAAAATTATCCCGCTGATCTTGCTAATCAACTTTTGAGAATTGCTTTAAATTTTCCTCGTCAGCTCCTCTACTAATAACCTACTTATCAAATGAAAACTAAAATTCATTTAATTTTCAGGAGGCGAACAGATTAGAAGAATTAGTCTGGCCTTCGAACAAATGGTCAACAACGATCGAACCAATTATGTTAGTTTTACCAGAAAGCGTTTCTTTCGTTCCGAAGCAAAATGCAGAAACGCAGACACCCAGTTCTCCGCAAAACAGGAAAGAAAGTGCTGTTTGACAAAAGTAAATTCGCCCATTTTACGATATCTAAGTATTATTTGAAAAAAAAAGTTTTTCCTACTATAGTAATTTTTATACAACACTACAGAAAGTTTTTAAAAACTCTCGTTTTCATTTTTTTTTCTTTTTTTTTCCTTGTCTGTTCGGTGTATAGGTTGTTTTTGAAGACAAATAAAAGTGCCTTCGCATGTGATTGTATTTTTTAAATCGTTTAGTATATTTTATACCAAGTGCTCCAAAGATGGGTTTTAAATTGTTTCCTATTTGTTTATTTTTATGGTTTTTATTCCCGTTTTGTTTAGTTTAGTTGGTGAAGGGAGGGGGGGGGGGGTAATTATTGTCAAAATGCCTAATCAATTTTTTATAATGTGTAAAAGTTCGATATTAATTGGTATTTTTTAGAAATTTATTTATTTTTTTCGAAAAAGAATGGCCTATATTTAATTTTTATGGTTCATTATTGTTCAATGTTCGTTTTTTTTTTGTTTTTTTTTTGTTTATGGTTCAATTTTTTCTAGTCGTTTTAGAGTGTAAATATTTCCTGAATTTTATTTTACAGAAAAACAATGAAATTAGACATATCCTTTGATTAAAGAAATTTCATTGATTTGATCCAAAGATCGTATTTTTTATGCTTCTAAATGCATTTGAAAATTTATTTCATTTTCGTTTATTTAATATTACTGATTTCGCCGAGTGAATTTAATTATTGGAATAAAAGACTGCTGAAAATTTTATAAAATATATTCGTACTATTCTTCGTTTCATTTGCAACTGCTGCATTTTTTTTTTTTTTTTTTCAATTTAAAATGGCATTGTATTTTATACTAATGAAAAATATATTCTTCGCTTAAATACGTAATGAATATTTTATAATTTTTTATCGCAACTGTGTAATCGTTTTTTAAATTATGCTTAGATAATTAATTTCTCACATTTTCGAGGATTAATTTTGTTAAAGCTTAAAGCTTTAATAAGTTTTGTTTAAAAAAACATGTGATTTTTGTTATTTTTAAGTTGGAGTAAAGAAGAAAAGATTTTATTTGAATTTGATATCGTCGTTATATATAATATTTTTTTATTCGTGTGTATAATTTATCTGTTCTTTTTTTTGTTTGTGTTAAAATATTAATGTCTCTTTTACATTGTTCGTTGTAATACGTTGTATAATTTTTATAAACATTTCGTAATTTTTATATTGTGCAATTTTTTATTTATCCACGAAACGTAATGAAACCCCTTTATACGTGCACGCTGCATATCGATGTAACGTTGTTTTCAAATTTCACCATGTTTGAAACAAATTGAGAACATTTGATAGGTAAATTTATTCCACAAAAAATAATTATCAAACACATATAAAAACTTACGATTACAACATTCAGAATTAAAGTACGTACTTATAAATAAACTAACACAGTACCCGCCCTACCCAGGAGGGGGGGAATACCTTTCTCCTTTCAACAAAATTTTAAAATCACTTTCTAAATTTTATTTTATTTATTTACTTATTTAAATTTTAAAATCAATTTTTTATGGGAACTGAATTTTTAATTAATTTTTCTAAAACTCAATTTGCAACTAATTTTCCTAAAATTTAATTCTGGATCTGTTTTATCGTGACTAAATTTCAGATTATTTTCAAAACATTGATATTTTTACTTGTTTAAAAAAATCGAATTTTTAGTAGATTTTCGAAAAAATTAATTTAAAACTAAATTTTCAGCTCATTCTCGAAACATATTTTTTATCAATGCAAAATAAAATAAAATTTTTAATTTTAAAATAAATTTTCCAAAAATTCAATTTTTATTTTATAATCACTCTCATAATTTTCAAAAAAAAAAAAATTATTGGTAGGTAACTTAAAAAAAAAACGATTTTATGGGTAACTTGAAAAAAAATCAGTGGAATATGACAATAAAAATAATTTGAATTTTTGATGGATTTTATTTTCATTATAATTTCAACAGACTAATTTTCAAAAAATATCTTTATCATTTTTTAAAAAAATCTTTACCTATATCCATTTGATTGAATTCTTTTTCCCATTAGTTTTTTAAAAGATAATCTAATTTTCAATTTTCAATTTGTGGACCTTCATTTTAACATCTTCGGGCCCAAGTTTTTGGAAATTTTTCGCGTCCTAAACCATCTGCTCGTCAAACCAAAAAAAAAAAAAAAACGGTTTCCTTTCCTTTATAAATAATAGATAGATAGATTAATAATACAATTACAACATCGACATTCAGATTTAGAATCAAAATCCACACATAAATTAATTTAAAAAACCACTCACAAACAAAAAGAAGTAAGTACGTACTTTGGTACGAAAATAAAAAGCAATGATGGTGTTTCACTGTTTCATCACTCGACTGGTCAACTGTACATACAATTGTAATATGTACTTAAATTATGTATAAATAAAATGAGAATTGAGTTTGAATAATTATAACAATAAACAAAAATAATGAAGGCGAATTATTTCGTATACTAAATGAGTTTATTCTTCTTGTAAACGTCATCTAGAGTAGCTTAATTTTTTTTTTGGCAATCAATTTGCATTTTATTTATTTTTTTTTTCATTTCGACCTAACATAACATAATCTTGAGATCCTTGTGTGAATCGAACACGTGATATGATATTTGATATTATTTTGGAGAGTACATTTTTTAAAAATAATAACAAATATTTTTTCCCTTCGTGGGTTCGACCTAACAATATGTCGAGAGGAAAATAATGACGTTTACAAATTTATTAGTCTGTGGGTGTAGAACTTAAGTATATTTGTGACCTGTCATAAGAAAACCAGGTTCTGGTCCGAAAAATATTTTTTGTTTTTTGGTTGGTATTAATGGTATTTTTGGCGATGATTTCACTGGTCGCGGAGAAAAAGTTCTCAAGCGATTCTGTTCGAGCAACAGCGAAGTAAAAAATCCAGAGAAAAATCAATACTTCTATTCAGAAAATTATTTTCAATTTTTCTTGAAGGGTAGTTCAAATGGTGTCTACGTACAAATTTACAGCATGATCGGATCCGTTTTGAGTGGTCTGTGACAATTTTATGAAATTTTTTATTAGCAAAAGTGGAAAATTCAACTCTTTTCACTTTTCATCTCGTATACTGGCTTAGATTTTGAGCAAATCAAAAAACCAAGACTGATACATGACAGGAAATCAAATTTCCAACAAAAAAGGTTCTCTTCACTTTTTGCCTATCTTTGATATTTCAGGAGTTTACATCCATAATTATTTTTAATTTTCTCAAATAACTCCTGAAATATCAAAGATAGGCAAAAAGTGAAGAGACCCTTTTTGTTGGAAATTTGATTTCCTACCACGTATTAGTATTGGTTTTTTGATTTGCTCAAAATTTGAGCTGATATTTCGATTTGAAAATTTGAAATTTCATCCAAAATTTGGAATTTGGAATTTTTTGTTTTAAGAATGGCAACACTGCCTGTAAAAAATTTTCAATCACCCTAAGCAGTTAATTTGGGTTCACTTTTGGAGTGGCTAAATGAATTTATGCTTTAAAAATCAGCTGGATCAGCTGAACGAAATGAACAGTGTGAGAACTTTAAAATTTGTACCTACTGCTCTCCTGTAAAATTTGTCTTTCGGATCAGAACCTAGTTTCCTTATGACAGGTCACATTTTATAAAAAAAATTGCATAGGAAAAAATAATAATACTGAGTTATCACAATCAATGACGTGATGAGTCGAGATAATGAAAATGAATTGAATAGACTGAATTCAAATCCTTTGATGATTCAATATCATCATGGAGAAGGAGAACATAAACAATACAAACAAAAAAATATGATTATGGTAACCATGAAAATCGTTTTTCAAATCCCCATTTATCCGAAAATTGGTAAGGAGGTGAAAAATAAGATTTCAATTCGAATATACGATCACAATGCATAAATATTGTTGGAAAATTTCAATGAAATTCGAACACAAACGTTCGATCTCATTTTTAGTTTACCAAATGGCAACACTGCGTTGATTTTGAATTTTTTGATCATCAACCATTCATCAACTGAGAACTGAAGCTACTGAAGCATTTCGTCATAGTTGAGTCATCCTTTAGTTTGTCGAGTGTAGTTCGTGTAAGTCGTATTTTAGCAAGTTATTTTTTGCATTTTGTATGATTTTGTCAGTTTTGTAATATTTTGAAATACTTTAAATGGAGTAAATGTTGAAATAATGGTCAGTTTTAAGTTTTCGTTGGTTTTTTCAACAAGACGTCTCTAAATCAGCTGTTTTGTAATGTAAGTAAGTACGTACAAGATTTTTTGCTGCTTTGGTAATATTACAGTTTGTAGCTTTTTTTCACACTGGAACCTGAATTGAAGTTTCATGTACCATAATATTATGCTTTGATTTTCTCATTTTTCTGATTTCCTCTTCTAATTTCGGTCAACAGAACAGTTGTTAACAACGGTTAATCTTAATTCAAAGTTTGTCATTGTAACCAAAATACCAACCAATCAGAAATGAGCATTTTATTGTTATGGTCAAAGTGTGTTTGTAGTAGTAGTTACATCTATGTACAAAAGGTGAATCAGAAATTCAGAATCAGATGAGAGATGATTCTGGTTTGATCCAAGTTCTTATAGCTTTGAATGTGAAGATTTTTCAGTTTTGTGGTGTATTTTAGTTGTATAGCTCTCGGTTCAGTTATATTTTCATTCGTTTACAATTCGGCTGGTTTAAAGGGAAGATATTTAGTAATAATTCACATAATTGGCCTACTCCGGCGTAGTTGTTCGTTAAATGGTGAAACCTCTCGTAAAAGGCATTCGTTGCTAACTTTAATATCGATTTCGGTTACAGTTTGATCTGAGAATAACATTATTAGGTACAGTATTATAATTAATTCGATTCTTTTCACAATGACAAGGTGATAACGCGCCGAAAATTCATTCTCGTGTGTGGTTTCCAGCTATTCCAGCATTCCAGCGCATCGTACATACTTTGATACATTGCAATGAACTCGAACGTTGATTTGCACTATGGCCTTAAGCTATCTTCGTATTCAAAACGTATTTTAAATGCTTCTGTACTTGTTTCAGATTCCGGTGCAGCTGGCAGATACGAGTACGATGAAACTGAAACCTAAGAGTTAAGTACCTACTCGGATAATCCAACGACCGGAGCGGACGCCGCCGGAGACGAACCAGAGAGAGAGATGAGAACACCATCACAAATTATAAAGGTACATTGAGCGGAATATTGTGTACGAAGTACGATACGAATGATTCTGTCGATCATTTCGTTTAATTATTCGACTGGCCTGGCATCATCGGTGTTCCACACCGGTAGTTGGTTTTCGTTAAAGTTATCTCTCCGGGAGTATCGCAAAAGATCCTGTAGGGTTTAGTAAACATATCACAAGTAAAATGAGCCTTCGATATTGGTACGAATAAGTATATTTTCCATTACTCGTTTACACATATAATAAGAGATATTACGACGTAAAAGTATACAATAACTTTCTAAAATTATCACAGTATTTACTAATCTAAACGTAATCACAGGTATACACTATGTATTACAATCTTTCAAAATAATAAACTTACCATTTAAAATATAAAAATACCTTTGTATAGAGATTCGAATCTCGACGAATTACCTTTTCATTAAATTTAAAAATAAAACGGGCATAATCAGTCGATAATTTCGGTGAGGTTTACTTCTTCGATTAGAGTTCGTGTAGCCCTCGTAGATAAATATTGATACTTATGAGAAAATGAACGAGTTTTTATTGCAATATTTTAAAAACGCCATTGAGTGCAATTTTTACATATTATGGCGATGCTGTTCTTGTTTTTTTTTTTTTTTTAACGTAAATAAATTTACAAACGAAAGAAAGAAAAAATTGAATTTTACGTTATTCGTTTCGAGTCGACGAAATTATATAAAATATACGAATATAGTGATAACGTCTAATAAGGTTTGTATTTAGTTCGATTATGCTTATGCAAGTTGACTTTGTCTTGAACGTTTGAAACGGTGGCTACGTTATTGAAATGTTCAATCCTACATGGACTAATTAAAGGTATACTTTCGATAACTGGCAGGTTTCCATAGGTATATTCTGACATAGGTACGGTAGCGTCAAATGTGTTAGCAGGTTTAACAGGTGACTGAGGTAATTCTGGCAGAGACGTGAAAGGACTAGGAATCTGTGCCAATATGTCTGAAGGCCCTTCCAGCATTCCAGGGCTACAATTGCTTTGCAAAAACAGATTCAACTTCTGCTGCTCCAGACTTAACAATGCATGAAAAAGCCAAAATAAATAATAAGGAAATATTTGTTAATGTTGTAAAAAAAAAAAAAAAAAAAAATAGAAGCATAACGAAAAAATAATCGCCAGTTTTCTACAGACTCGTGTCTCGTAATTGTTATTTTATTTATTGATTTTTTTTTTTTTTTTTTTTGATTTCAGGATCGACTACAATAATATTGTTTCGAGTGATCGAGAAATACGAGCTGAAGGAAAAAACTGACGACTCCGCTGCCAATGTACGAGTACATACATCGATAATCGTAAAATATAACGTAAAGCGAATTTCCATCACATCATCGTCAAGCGGATAAAAAGGACGGTTTTGTTTCATGCAGTTGCGATTCTCAACATCTAAAAGGTATATATTGGCTATGTATTTGATAATAGCAAGGATTCAATCATTTTATCAACATCGATCTGTTTATTCATAGCATTATTTAATTGGGAAAAAAGGGAAACATTTAAAACAATATTTAATTCTACTATAACGCAGCCATACAAAAAATAATAAGTTGGCGAAAGACTGAAGAAGATGAAATGAATTGGGTTTACTGTTTGCGAAACGTACCTAGATCTATCCAGATCATTATAATATTTTCGACATCTCTCGTCTGTTTTGCCTTCCATTTAATTACAAACTGTTCACTCCTTCCCTTTTTTAAGTGATTTCATTTCCTCGAGAGAGGAGAAACATTGATTAGGAAAAATATTTACGTACTTAAAATTCTGATTTCATATTGGGTACTTTGAACCAGAGACGTATATTATTGCACTTAGGTGAAGCAAAAATGCTTCTCCTGGTTTTTGTGAGTTGGTAGGTAAAAAAAGGGATTATTCCTCATTGTTCTGTTTGCAACTCAAAAAACAACTTTTATGATAAGTTACAAAAAAAAAAAAAATGAATTTTCATTTAAAAAAAAAAAATAAAAAATACCTACACAATACAAAAACATTGGAAAAAAATTGAAAAATTTGTTTCAATTTGTGATTTTTTTTCTATTAGAAAACTTAGTAATAATATTCATGTTTGAACAGAAATCTTGAAAATTTATCCATCAATTTCAATAATATACATTTCGAAATTTTGTTTTCCTATAAAAATACATAATATTATCAGTAAAAAATTGTCTTTTTTCAAGGGTTTGAAAAATTATTTACTTAATAAGAATAAATTATTCAAATAATTACAATTATTGTTTATTTTTTATTAATTAAAAAATGGATTTATTCATTTTTATGCAATTAATTGTTAGATTATATTTTAATATTTTATTTACAAGGATTAAAAATGTTGGATTTTGAACTAGAATTTGAAATTTTTGAAAAAAAATTAAATCGTATTGCAAAATTCAGAAAATTTATTTTCCACAAAAATTCATTTCCTTTCTAAGAAATTCAAAATGTTTGTTTTTCAATTTTTATTTTTTTTTTAAATGAAAAATTGTTTGTGAACATGAATTTAAAATTTTCGTTTTTTTAAAACAAAAAATTGAAGTTATTATTTCACTTATTGAAATGAATTTAAAAATTTGTTTTAGAAAATATTAAAAAATTAAAATTAATAGTTTCAACAAAGATATAAAAATTCTTTATAAGCAAAAATTTCAAAATTTTGTACACTAACAAAAAGTTGAAAATTATTTGTCAAGCGAAATTCAATTTCTTTTCAACAAAAATTGAATAATTTTACATTATAATAGGTGGAGGTACTTGAAGGAAATGTTTCGCTAAAAAAAGAGCATGTTGAATAAAATTTTAAAATTTTGCTTTTCAACAAAAAATTACCTAGTTATGTAGGTCTGAAGTTTTGGTATGATTTTCTTCAAACTTTATTTTGTACCTAACAAAAATTTTGTTGTTTAATGAAAATGTGGAAAATATGTTTTTTCATGGAACTTACTACAAAAACCATAAAATTTTGTACTGTGACCAAAATTAAAAAATCAACTCAACAAAAATTTAATTTTTTTAAATTGTAGGTATAATTTTTTTTTAAATTTTAAAACATTGTTTTTGAAAAATTTCAACATATAAAAATTTCGCAGTTCAACAAAAATCAAAAAATTTATTTGATTGAAAAATTTCTCACCAATAGATTTTCGACAAAATGTGTTTTATGAAAAAAATTGAGCAATATAAACCACGTTGAAATTTAAATGTTTGATCTTCAAATTTAAGAATTATTTTTCGATATATTATATTTTTTTAAATTTCAAACAAAAATTGAAAAAAAAAATTAAGAACTGAAAAATTCAAAAAATTGTTGACAATTTTTTTAGAAACCAAAATTGGTTTTAAAGATGAATTCCAAATTTTCATATTGCAAAGAAAAATTGACAGGTAACTAGAAGAAATTATGTTTTTTTTTAAATAAATAAAATGAAATGGGGAATTCTAACAATAATAATTAAATTCTATACTGAAATGAAAATTTAAAAAATTTATATTAAATTAAAAAAATTTAAATATTGTTTTTGAAGAAAAATTCATTTTTTAAGAAACAATAAATTTTAACATTTTTTTCAAGCTTTATTTTGTAACAAAAATTTTGTTGATTAATGAAAATGTGGAAAATATGGGTTTTCATGGAGCTTCCCACAAAAACCATAAAATTTTGTATTTTGACCAAAATTACAAAATTAACTCGAACAAAAATTTACTTAATTTTTTTAAAATTGTATAATTTTTTTTTAAATTTTACAACATTGCTTTTGAAAAAATTCAACAACTGGATTTTTAATACCTAAAAATATAAACATTTTGCAGTTGGACAAAAATTGAAAATAAGTTGTTTTTGAGTGTTCTGACAAACATTTTAAATTAATTATTACTTGCTCATGTCAAGAATTCAAAAATATTTTTTGAATGATTTTTTTATCCATTTTTTTTTTTAAATTGAAAAACTTGATTTATTAACAAAGTATAAAAATTCTACTTGGTTGTTCAGTAATTTTTGTTTTTCAAAATTAGAATCGAGCTTTCAACAAACTACATGTAATACCCAGTTTTGTTTATCATTTATCAACAAAAATCAAAAAAATTGTTTGATTGAAAAATTTCTCACCAATAGATTTTCGACAAAATTTGTTTTTAGGTATGAAAAAAATGAGCAATAATTATAAACATGTTGAAATTTAAAAATTCGATCTTTAAATTTGAAAATTTGTTTTTCGATAGATATATATTTTTTTTTAATTTCAAACAAAAATTGAAAAATTTTGTATATTTTATTAATTTTATTTTATTTTTTCAACAGACATGGAAAAAATAATTGTTTTAAACAAGGTTGTTTACTAATAGTTCATCAGCGAGATTTTTAAAACACCTCTATTATTCATCTTTTATTTCTTCATTGCAATGTATTTCGATAAAAGTAAAAATGATTATTTTGGGGAAATTTTTTTTGTTGAAAATTTTGTAAAAGTCAAATTCGAACCAAAGTTTAAAAAATGTTTTTTAATCAAATTTAAAAAAAAATAAATGTAGGGAGGGTAGATAGGTAGTATAAAAAATAAACACGGTTTCACCTATTTTTGGGTAAAAATACGCCATTGTTTCAAACATTAAATTTTGGGAACCCCATAACATATTCGAATTGTTTTCATTTTACTCCAAGTACATATACAAAGATGGAACTCGTTTTATATACCTACGATTACGTGATACCACCTCGTCAGTAGCGATTTACCGAGAGCTTGGCGCTTTGCTTCGTTAAAATATTCTCAAAATTAAATAAACACTGAACACATTACCCATAAAGAAGTAATTTTAATTTATCATTTTTCGCCGAGATAAATATCAGAGACTACATAGTTGACTTCTATTCGCCCTAAAAAATTTTTTTTTGGGGGGGGGGCGAGGTGGTATATTTAAACGACGATGGAATTATGAGGAAAATAAGGCAAAAAAGAAAGAAATCTTTGTAATTTAATAAATTAATTGCTATATTTGGTACCTACAGCAGTCATTAATTAATAATTAATTTGGCAATTAAATTTGAAAAATTAAACGTTATAAGTGTAAAACACGTAGAACTGTTAAAATTAGTTTGTTTGTTTTTTTAATTAGCAATCTTTTATTAGGGCAATTTTAAGCATGAAAGTTGAACTTTTTTTTTTTTAGATTGGAATCATCATTTCTAACGATATTTAAACGAAAATAAGTTACCAAGTTAAATACTCACTGCAAATTGATTAAATATTGAGCGACTGCTACAGCTTCTGAAGTTCCAGTTATTGTTATGACTCTTTCGACGTTTTCGCTACTGTTACGATCTTCGCAATTCGATATTCTAATCAGAGCTCCGCTGATTTGTCTGGAAATTTTATTCGAATTATTTCACTCTTCTTCTTCTTCAAAAAAAAATCAAAATTTAACATTTCTAACCTGATTTCCGCTATTTTATTGCCACCTTTTCCAATAATGCAGCCGATGAGATCATTTCGTACTGTCATTTCGAAGGTTTTTTGTTCCAACCCCGAATTCCTCGAAGGATTAGTCTGCATTTGACTGGCTGCCAATGCAGCTATAGCTACAAATTATAAAATTTTAATCCAATTAATTTCGAGCTCGTTTATTTTATATGATATTTGTATAGTTTTACAAAAACGTAGCTGTAGGTTTTCTATCGTTTAGTTCATATTTCCCATATCTATCACGGTTAAAATATGTACCTGTATCCCGCGGTTATTTATTTTTAAGTCTATATACTCCAGCTTGCCAGAATTTTGTTAGGTATATCAACGAAAAGAACGGCGTGCTCGGCGTGCTCGGCGAGCTTCTTTGGAGAAAGTGGTGAATGAAGGGGAAGCCGAAGATGTTAAACTTTGTGACGGATGAGTTTCTAAATGCGCCATGTTAAGCTATTTGAGTTACGAAAAGATACTAAGTTTCTGCTGCCGAACTGCTCCATTGAATGAAAAATTGGAAATTCAAAATGTGTAGCCTACCTGTATTTTCGCAGGCCCCATAGCGACCAAGTTGTATTATGAAATACCCCCCCCCCCCCCATCGAAGTGGAGATATGGTTCTTATTGGGCTTGTTAAGTAATTTGGGAATATTTATTTTCACAAAGTTTTGAATTAATTGTCACCGAGCCATTCTGTTTTTTTTTTTTTTTTTTTTTTTTTTTTTGCAGAAAAATTGCTCCATTTATTTAACTAAATTGTTGTTTGGTTTTGTACGAGTTTGTTAGTGATTTATTATTTGATTTTCGAATTAAGCCTTCGGTGGCGAATCAGTCAACTTTGCTTGAAATTAATTATTCTTCTATTTTTTTTTTTTTTTTTTTTTTTTTGTAAAATAATAAAAAAGTAAAGAGAATTATTCATTCATGTTGGCTTCAATAGATTTTCAATATCAGTTATCGAAATGTAACCCTCTTCACCATTGTTCCGAATTTGGAAATATTAGAAAATTTATTATATTTGAAAAATTAACCTTTTATAAAATTTTGAAAGATTAAGGAAAGTTTTCAAATTCATGTAATTTCTATTTATTAAAATTTCAAAATTATTAATTTGATAACGTTAAAAAATTATACTTAATTTTTTAAACTGTTCAAACAAATGTATTAAAATTTTTCCAAAACTTTACTGAATTAAAAAAAAATCACCAAATTCTTAAAATTTTAAAAATTTTCCACTTGAATGATTTTACAAGTTTGAAAAATTGTAGAACTTTTTTCACTTAATTAGTAGGTAGGAAATTATTACTTCTAATTTTAAAAATTGACCTGATTTCAAAATTTCGTTGAAATTAAAAAATCGCTCAATTTTTAATTTTCAAAAAAATTTTAAAAAGTTTGAATTTTCAAAATTGACCTCAATGAACTTTTTTAAAAAGTAGGGTCGAATTATAAAACTTGAATTTATTAAAATTTAAAAATGAATAATTTTTATTCAATTTTAGACTTTTGCTGGATTAAAAATTTTATAATAAGTATTTTAAAAATTGTTCCAAGTCCAATACTTCATTGAACTCCGAAAATCACCAAATAATTGATAATTTTCTGAAAATTTCAAAAATTAGAAAAAATTTAAACTTTTGAGAAATTATTTTTGGTCGAATTATTATAAAATTGGTCAGTATCTAGGTACGAACATGTTTAAAACTTATAATTGCCAAATTTTGGATTTTTGTCAAATTTTAAAGATTTTCTCGTTTTGAAAATTTAATGAAATTTGGAGAATTGATTCCTTTTTATTTTAGAAAATTTAGTCGAATTTGGCCAATTTTTGGAAATAAAATTTTATTGAAATCCAAAATCCATTAAGTCTTTAATTATTAGAAAATTTTAAAATAATAATTGTACTTACGTACATGGTTTTAAATTTTTAAAATTGACTTTCTAAATTTACTAAATTTTTGAAAATTGATTTTTTTATTTCATTAAAAAATTTAGGCAGATTTGAACCAATTTTTAAAAGGTTTCAATTTTAAAATTTTACATAAGTTTCAATCGTCGAAATTTAAATTTTTGGTAATTTTTAAAAATTATCAATTGACTCGAAATGTTTTAAATTGTCTTAAAAATTTTTTTTCAAAATATTGAGCTGATTTTTAAAAGTTGATCCGTCTTCAAAAAATCTTTTTTTTCAATTATTCGCTGGATTAATAAAATTTAAAAAAATGAAAGAATTATTATACCTATTATTATTATTATTATTTTAATTTGTGAAAATTAGCCGCATTTGACAATTTTTAAAAAACTGACCTTAAAGATTCAGCTGAATTTTGAAAATTGATCTAATTTTTAAAAATGACTAAAATTGCCAAATTTTAAATTTTCATAATTTATTTTGAAGATTTGATTGAGTTCTAAATTTCGTGACGAGTTTTCATGTAGTTAGTAATGAAAATTATTGGGCGTTTCCACGAAGCCAAAAAAAAAAAAAAAAAATTTTTGTTTACATCCGAACTGGGAGTCGTCGGAGTGAAAACACATAAGACACAATGGTAGTATTCATCAGAATAACTCGAAAAATATCATCTCAACAAAAAAAGTGCAAGAGACTTTTTTTAATTTTAAGAAAAAAAAGTCTCTTGCACTTTTTTTGTTGAGATGATATTTTTCGAGTTATTCTGATGAATATTACCATTGTGTCTTATGTGTTTTCACTCCGACGACTCCCAGTTGGGAGTGACTAAATCCACAACAAGTAATCACGAAAATGAACGAACGAGAATTCATCGTGATTCATCTCATATTCTTGTTTGAAATTTTTGAATAATCGTTATCGTGGTCGCGTTTGTCGTCATTGCAAGGTGGATTTCATCGAAATTGATTTTCACAAAATTTTCATCGAGATTTTTCCACTACCTAAGTTTAATTTAATAAAATATTAAAAATTTTCCAAGTTTTCTATTCTTCAAATTTTTCATTTTTTTTTTCATTTTCAATTTTCATTCGATTTTTGTGAAGAAATTCTTGAAGAAATTAATCATCATTCATCAACTACTTAATTATTTATTCCTATTTTTCCTCAAATTTTTCATCAATTTTTTTCTATTTGTCGTTTAAAAGTTGAAACTTTATTTTTAATTTTCCAATTTCTTCATTCAAACTTGCCAATAATTTTTACAATTTATTTTAAAAAAAAATTTAAATGAATATTGTTACCTAATTAAATTTATTTTTAAATTTTCATTTAGATTTTTAAAGATTTTTCATCAAATTTTCTCATCGAAATGCTTCGAAATCTCTACCATACTTTTCAAATTTTTCTTTTGAAATTTTTTTCAAGTAAATTTTTTATCAAGTTTATTTTTGAGGTTTCTATCTAAATTTTTCCCGACCTTTTTTATTTTATTTTTTCAAGGAAATAATTGTTCTTGTTCATCACCCCTCCCAATTTTCCAATAAATTCGAAATCTCTACCATACTTTTCAAATTTTTCTTTTGAAATTTTTTTCAAGTAAATTTTTTATCAAGTTTATTTTTGAGGTTTCTATCTAAATTTTTCCCGACCTTTTTTATTTTTTTTTTCAAGAAAATAATTGTTCTTGTTCATCACCCCTCCCAAGTTTCCAATAAAATTGTCAATTTGGAATTTGATTTCAAATGAAATTTGTCATCAAAATATTCCTATTTCATTTCCCAACTGGCAACTTAACTTCTCATTCGAATTTTTCCAATAATTTTCATCAAAATTTTTCTTCTAATTGAGTAATTTTTAAATTTTTTCCAGTAAATTCCAATTTTCCTTCATGTCCTTGGTCCTTCAAAAAATATTTTCATTTTTTTTCTTCAAATTCACTAAAATTTTAATTTTTTCAAATTTCAAAATTGAGTAAGTACTCAACTACAATACATTAACTACTCAATACTCATTGACTTGTTGAAAAAAAAATTAATAAAAAATTAAAAGTTAAAGCATAAAAAAAATATAAATACAGCATCCTTGCATCCTATCCAAAATGAAAAACATATTTTTGAGTATTTTGTGAAAGAATAGATTCGTTTTAAATAAAACACCAAAGTTTTCAGAGGAAAACTTGCAAAAAATTTGGTTGAACTTTGAAAAAAAAAACTTGTACAAAAATAATGAAGATGAATAAAAAAGAACGACATCGCCCTTACAATGTGATTACTTATTGTGGAATTATCCACTCCCCTCCCAGTACGGATGTAAACAAAAACTTTTTTTTTTTTTGGCTTCGTGAAAACGCCCAATAGCTATCAGAGTATTCTTCATGATAAATTAAGGTATGGAAAAATTGACTCATTCGAACAGTTCAACTTATAGTCCTGTACTAGTGTCTAGTTTACTCAGTTTGTTTACATGGAAGTGGATTGTTGAATTTTACCAAGTCCAATAGTACATAGATACTTAATATTCGAAATTGGAAAGGAGAGAGGGGTACAATCGAAATTTTTGTAATGACCAAAATTATTCCTAGAACTTCAAGCTACAACTTTTGTTTGAAATTTTTTTCAATTGGACCCCTCCCTCCCCATCAATTTTGCATAACACTTTAAAAATACTAATTCAAAATTGGATGAGTGAGGAAGGGAGGAAGGGACCAATTGAAAACAATTTCAAATAAAAGTTCTACATTAAGGTCTCAAAAATGATTTTGGTTGTTATAAAAATTTCGATTGAATCCTTCCCTCTCCGCTGATTCCACATAACATCAGATAGATACTCTTTCAAAATTGGGCGAGGGGTAAAATTGAGAAATTTTTCATACAAAAGTTGTAGATTGAAATCTTGGAAATAATTTCGATTATATAAAATTTTCGATTAGATTCTTCATTGCCCTCCAATTTTTCAAAATTTGATTTACGTTAGATACTTACTTATATTATTAAAAACTGCGAGAGGAGGGGTCCAATTGAAAAAAATTTCAGACAAAAGTTGTAGTTTCAAGTCCTAGAAATAATTTTAGTTATTATAAAATTTTCGATTAGATTTTTCCCTGTCCTTCAATTTTTCAAAATTTGACTTAGATACTTGTATTATTAAAAACTGTTGGAGGAGGGCTCCAATTGGAAAAATTTTCAGATAAAAGTTGTGGCTTCAAGTCCTAGAAATAATTTTCGTTATTACAAAAATTTCTATTAGACCCCTCCTTTCAATCTAATTTTTATTATCAAGTATGTAGGCACGTGCGGTATTGGACTTGGTAAAATTCAAAACCAACGATCCATTTCCATATGTAAACAAACTGAGTAAACTAGACACTAATAACCACCTTACTGAACTATAATTTCGTTTAATTATTGAGATTACGCCCAGGATGCCTAGGTCCAGTCAATCCAATTTCATTCCCTCCCACCCCTTTCGTCACCTTCGGCCCTCTATGATTACATCAGCGCGAGATATATTGCCTATTTGATGCTCGTAAGGAATCATACGTTTCTAAGAACACCTTACGGGCTCGTAAACGTACAGAAATCAATTTACCATAAATTTCTTTCCCTGTTACTTATTACATACGTATTAAATGGAATTTTCTACGAGATAAAAAAATCAACGTGAGTAAGTAAAATGATCGTTGTACGTACATACATTTTTAAGTAGGCCATCGCTCGTGTATCTCTGTTATATACCTACATATAAGCCCTTCCTCACGGTACAATGTTTACAGCATGTAGTAGGTATAAACGTAAGGCGATTTTAGAAAATTACTCCCCCGAGTAGTATATACACGAGAGAAGGTAAAAGATAATACGTTTATAGCTGGCGAATTAGTACTATATTATATGAGTAGTTAAAGCGTGGGTATAAGGACAGGGGCTTGGGTATGCAACCGGTATAGGTGAACCGGTATGGCACGTAGTATTAGGGCGGGGTATAAGGACAGGGGCTTGGGTATGCAACCGGTATAGGTGAACCGGTATGGTACGTAGTATTAGGGCGGTAGGTGGGAAGGTTAGGAGGGGTGATTTTAATTGATTGATTGATTGATTGATTAATTAATTAAATATATTGAATAATAATAAATTTATTTATTAATAAATGGTATAGGTAATGCTGTATTAATGATAGGAGTAAGCCTGTGTATTATGATGGATACCTACCCTACCCTTCCCTTCCCTTCCCTCCTTTACATGTACAGGAATGTGTAGCACGAGCATTTTTCTCTAGAAATTCGAAACGATTCTTTTTTCTAAAAATGCAAACTTATGTCTTCCTCGAAACACAAATGAAAATTATTTCTCGAACATTCAAACGGGTATTTTTATATAGAAAATGGTAAATGAACATTTTTCTAGAGAAATGGAACGGCGTACACAGGATCATTTTTTTTTTTTTTTTTTTTTTTGTCAAATTAAACTGGAACTTTCCTTGAGAATAAAAGATCGAACGTGATTGAAAAAAAGAAGTGCAGCGCCAGGCGCCTCAAACGTCGCGTCGCCTAATTGGTTCTTTGGAAAAAACTCATTAACAATTTCCGCGAGATTGACAGGTACTTTTGATGAATAGTCATTTAGAAGGGTGGTAGAAAGTTCTTTCTGGAACAGGTTCATCTCAAAGTTTCCTTGGAGGAGGGTGAAAGTGATTAGAAAGGATCTAGAAAAAAAGATCTGGAAACGAAGGATCTCTTTTTAAAGGCTAAGGATTTGGCGAAACCAGTTCATTTTTCGTCCTGCGATTTTGAGATCGAGTGATTTTTCTCTTCTGTTCGCGTTGTGATTCTGTGCGTTGTAATTCTAATTTTCGAGTACGATTTTTTTTCCACTTGGACTGTGTCTGTGTTGTGATTTTTAAATTTCTGTCCAACGAATTTTTTTCCACTTTGGACTGTGTTTGCGTTGTGATTTTTTCTCTTCATCATTTGTTTTTTCACCATGGATGCTAACCGTGAGTATTTATTTTTATCTACTATTCTGTGACCCTCTCTCCTTTTTTTTTTTTTTAAATTTTTTCCAGTGCAAAAAAAAAACAATCTAAAAAAAATATTTTATTTTGATTTTTTTAAAAAATTCTTTTGGATTAATTTTTTTTGTGGTTTTAATTTTTTTCAAGAGAAACGTTCTTTCATTTTTTTTTTAAAAAAATGCTTCAAGCTACCCCAACCTATTTTTATTCAGTGAAATTTCAAAACGCAAAGTATCTCATTTTTTTTTTTATAATTCAGATAATTTGAACGACATCGACATCCCCGTCGGAGAAACCGAGCTAGATAATCTTCTTCAGGGAGTAGATAATTTCAATGAAATACCCGAAATTTCCGATAGTTTTCTTCAAGAAGTGTTAGGAAGCCCTCTTCCTATGGAAATTGCTCCCCCTGAGATTTCCCCTCAAACCGAAATAAATCCTCCCATGGAACCCTCTCAACCACCAATGGAACTCGACCCTCCAGCTCAACATGCCGATATGGAACTTGACCCCCCTGCTGGAGAAAACGAAATTGGTGAGTTGATTTTTTTATTTTTAAAATTGAGTATAAGTGGTGATGGGTATGATGGGTAGAATAAGGCCTTTAAAATTATAAATTTACCTGCTTCGCCTATTTTTTCGAGAAATTAAAAAAAAATGTTTGCAGAATTTTTGGATTTGCCCCCTGAAATTATTCTGAAAATTATTGATCGTCTCCCTGGGGCTTCTTTAGTTATGTTGGTCCAAACAAACGAATATTTTTGCGAAATTGTTTGCCTAAAATTTAAAAAATTTTGGAATACAAAATTTGCTGAAAAATATGGGGAAATTGAGAATTTTATCGAAAATTATCTGAAAAATAAATTCAAACGTTTTTTAAACACCATTTTATACTTTAATAAAGAAAGTGTTGGATTTATTGAAAGTTTGAAAAAGAATAAATTTGTACGAAATAAAAATTGGACTGAATATACTCGCGACGACGTGGCTAATTTTTTTGCTTCGAATTTTTATTCTCAAAAAGATTTAATCGCAGATTTTCAAAAAGAGGAACATTTGGACGAATTAAATTATTTTATTATTGAGCCTTTCTTTGATAAATGGCAAATTTCAAAATCTATTCGTTGTGAACTAAACTTGGAAATTTTACCTTTTGAAAAATTCATTTATGAGGTTCCGTTTGAATTGAAACCTGATCTAGAAAATTGGGGGGAGTGGTATAGAAAAAAGTTATTAGAAAAATCACAGGATGAATAAACAAAATTTTGACATTTTTTTTCTTTTTTTTCTTTAGGAGATGGAAATGGAGAAAATATTTATGAAGTTTTGGGGGTTACTACGAAAGAAATTAAAAAATTTTCTTCTGAAGCTTCCACTATTACCGTCCAATTAAAAGAAAATTTGAATCGTGAAAACCCACAGCAATTTTTAAGTAAAGCTCTGGATAAATTGATCGCAGAATTTATCACAAATCAAACCAACCCCCGAGACAGAGTAGGTCTAGTCATGGGAAATTCATCAGCAGAGCGTCCTATTTTTATATCTTATCGAGCCCCTGAACAATTCAACTCAGAAGTAATACTCAACGAATTTTCTAAAATTATACAAAGCAACAAAGATTTCTTAACGGACGAGCCATTTAAAATTAAAGTAACAAAAATTAAAATGCCCGATGGAAGTGGCAGAAAAGGGAATGGGAAAACTCGGAGGCGGTTTGATCTTCAAGACTATGTAACCTTTTGTGCCAAAAAGAGATCGATTATTACAATAAACAATCCTAACGATAATCTATGTTTACCTAGAGCAATTGTTGTAGCCCAGGCGCTCGTTCACAAGGACGAATCCTCCCAAGCTGAAAAAAAGTTTGATTTAATAAAAAAATGTGATAGAGAATACCAAAAAATAGAAGCCGAAAAATTATGTCAAAAAGCTAATGTAAACATCAACGAAATTGGCGGCAGTATAGAAGCATTGGAACGATTTCAAAACTATTTACAAAATTACAAAATCACAGTCTTTGATGCTGAGGACATGGAGGGGAGAAAAATATTTTTTAAAGGCAATGTAAATGCGACGAATTATATAGATTTATTTTATAAAGATGGGCACTACAACGTGATTTCCAATTTAAAGGGGGCTTTTGGCTATGACTTCTATTGCAGACCTTGCAACGTTGGATATTATCACAAAGGCGATCACCACTGTGTGCAAACCTGTACACAATGTTTGAAAACCTCAAACTGTCGGAACACAGCAGCAAAAACTATTAAATGTGATTCGTGTAATAGGTACTTTTTTGGCCAGGCATGCTACAACAATCATAAACAACCCGGTCATTTTGAAAAGAAAAAGAGTGTATGCGATATGCTGAAGTACTGCTATAACTGCGAAAAATTATATTCCACCAAAAATTTTCGTAATGAGAAGCACAAATGCGATCATCACTATTGTACCAACTGTAGAAACCAAGTTCCTCAGCATCACGTTTGTTTTATTCAACCGCTAAAGAAAAATGATAAAAAAAGCGAGGACTTGTTTATTTTTTTCGATTTTGAAGCCAGGATTGAGGAGGAGGCATCAATTGTCACTCCAAAATATCAGGCCAGACGTCATATTCCAAATTTTTGTGTAATACAGATGGTGTGTACCAGATGTATAGATTCAGACAACAATATTACCATGAATTGTGCCAACTGTGGTCAAAGACAATATATAATCGACAAAGAAGGCGATGATTTATTGAATGATTTTTTCAAAATAATCAGAGAAAAATCGCCAAACTTTGAAAAAATTTATGTTTTTGCCCACAATGGTGGTGGGTACGACTATATGTTTTTGGTCGAGTATATGATTAAAACCCTGAAATGGACCCCCTCGTTAATTATGAATGGCTCGAAATTGATTTCAATGAAATACGAAAGACTCGAATTCAAAGACAGTTTGAATTTTTTCCATACAAAATTAGCAAAATTACCGGATATGTTTGGAATCGAAGACACAGCTAAAGGATATTTCCCACATTATTTTAATACCTTAGAAAACCAAGACTATGAAGGCTCTTTACCAGATGAAAAATTTTATGGGCCTGAAGAAATGAGCGCTAAAGATAAAGAAAAATTTGAGAAATGGCACAAAAGTGAAAAATCAAAAAAGGTGATTTTCAATTTCAAAGAGGAAATTCAAAAATATTGTGTAGACGATGTCAACATTTTAAGAAAATCTTGTGTGAAATTTAGGAAGATGTTTATGGACTTACTCGGAGTAGATCCTCTAGCTTCATCAGCAACTATAGCAAGTGCATGTATGAAGGCCTATCGAACCAACTTCCTCCCTAAAGACACCATTCCCCTAATGACTTTTCCCTCATATAGGATGAGGGACAATCAATCCACCTTGGCAGTAAGATATTTGAAATTTTTCGAGGATAAATATCAAATCGAACTAGAGTCTGCATATAGGGGATGGGAAAAACAAATCGGAAAATATAAAGTCGACGGTTATCACCCAGCCTTCCCCATGGAGAAACTTGGGCCTGTTCCTGAAGGATGTCCAAATGTAAGACCACTCATAATAGAAATAAACGGTTGTTTCTACCATGGGTGTCCGAAATGCTTCCCAAATCGGACCAATGAAATTAAAGCTGGAGAAGGAAACAAAATTTATGACAGTATGGAGATGAGATACCAAAATACTTTTAAAAAATTGGAATATCTTTCCACCCTGCCAGATTCTCCATTTATAATCTCGAAATGGGAATGCGAAATCTACAACGAGTGTGCTCATGATGCAAATTTAAAACAATATATGACTAATCTTAAAATTCCAACACCAATCTATTCAAATCGTGAGCCATTCTTTGGAGGAAGGACAGAAAACTTTTATTGGTAAGTGATTGGTAGGAGGGTGTAGGTATAGGGAAATTTCATAGGACACGTATTTATAGTATTTTTCTTTTATTTTTTCCCCATATAGGTACTACAAGGTGGATCCCGAAAAAAATGAAAAAATCCGATATCTTGATGTAAATTCACTGTACCCATTTGTAAATAAATACGGAACATACCCTGTAGGACATCCAAAGATACTAATTGGCAATGATATCCCCCAAAATTTAAAAAATATTACTGGTATCGCCAAAGTTAGAATTGTTCCTCCTAAAAAACTATATCTTCCAGTTCTACCTATCAAAGTTAATAAAAAATTAGTATTTGCACTCTGCCGTTCCTGTGCGGCTGAAGAAAATCATCAAACATGCAGACATTCCGATACCGAAAGAGAATTCATGGGTACCTACACCTGCATCAAACTGAATAAAGCTATTAAAAAAGGTTATAAAATCCAAGAAATATATGAAGTCTGGGCCTATGAGTCAACAAAATACAATACTCAAACAAATTCGGGGGGATTATTTGCCAATTATATCGATACATTTCTCAAAATCAAACAAGAAGCCTCAGGGTATCCATCAGATGTCCAGACAGAAGAAGATAAAGAAAGATTTATTCGCGAACTTCAGCAGAGGGAAGGAATAACTCTGGACAAAAATAAAATTGAATACAATGCTGGTCTACGATCCCTCAGCAAACTTTGCCTGAATAGGTAAGAATTTTTTTTTTTTGAAAAAAAATCCCCACAAAAAGAAAGATTTTAATATGATTTTATTCATCATTTATGCAGCCTATGGGGGAAATTCGGGCAGAGAAATAATCAGACCCAAACAAAAGTCATAAAAGAAGAAGCAGAGTTCTTCAAATTGGTGGCTGACCCAGCAGTTGAAGTCAAAGATACCACATTTGTAACAGACGATGCAGTTTATGTAAACTGGGCCTACATTGAAGAAAGTGCTGCAGATACTTCATTTATAAATCCAGTGCTCAGTGCCCATGTCACTGCTGAAGCGAGACTAGTGCTGTACTCTTATTTGGAGAAATTAGGTACCAGACTTCTTTACTGCGATACTGACTCCATCATCTTCATCGAACGTCCTGACGATGAGCCTATTGAAACGGGTCCATATCTAGGTCAAATGGGTGACGAGATGAATGATTATGGAGCAGGAGCCTATATCACCGAATTTGTAGCTGGTACAATAATTTTTATTTCTTCACATTTGACCATTTTCACAAAATCATATAAAATTCTAACAGATTTTTTTGGTTGAATTTTCAGAGGGGCCAAAAAATTATGGTTATTGCGTTCTAACTGCGGATGGGTCTAAAAAATATGTCGTTAAAATCCGGGGATTCACATTGAGTTATAAAACTTCTCAAAGTCTGAATTTTGAATCAATGAAGAACTTTATTTTAAACCGCCCGAGCCAACCAATTACAATAACGGAAGATAATAAGATAATGAGAAAAAGACCCTTCCAGGTAGTAACGCAGCCAATGTCGAAACAGTACGGCGAAGTTGCACCAAAAAGACGAAGGATTGAAGCTTATCGCAGCTTACCTTATGGCTATGAAGACTAACTTTTAAAATGTAATTAATTTGCTGCTTTTAGGATTTTTTTTTAAATTTTTGAACAGATTTTAATGTTTTCTTTGCTGAAATTTTTACAGGTCTAATGAATTTGCCCGATAATGTATGGGATAAAATAGTGGACCATATATATTGGAAGCAATATTTCACCACGTTGCCATATGTAAATGAACGGTTCAGATGGTTTACCGTGGAACGGATTTTTCGGAGAATGCACCCCAGAAATGTCCCGTCCAACGAGCATACCATAATTGTGGATAACTATATCGACTCTCCTGTTAACGATTATGCTCAAGTGGAAAATTTAATCAAAAATATCCGTAAAGGGATAATACCCTGCAACTGTTTGAACGACAAAGGACGCCAAAAAGAAGTCCAATACATCGAAGAGTGGGTGATAGAAAGGAAAGCGAGCTGGCCCTTCTTCAACGAGGATTATGACACTGAGGAATCTGATTTCGAGGACGAGGAACCTAATCGTAATTTTGATGAATCCGATGACGATTTCAATGAATCTGATCATGTTTTTGAGGATTATCGTGATTATGATTATGCGGAGGAATATGATTTGTAAATATTTTATCAATATTTTATTAAGAAATCTCTTTGTTCGTGATTTTTCCCCCTTAGATTTAAGTTGTAGGTATTTTATTTTTCAAGTATTTAGATTTTTTATACTTACTTACTTAATTTTTTTATATGTTTTTATATGTAAATATACTACTTACTTGTTTTGTGTTGTACATATTTCAAATATATTCCACATTTGAATTTACTCTTTTCATTTTTTCCCCTTTTTTTTTTTTTTTTTTTTTCATTTTTTTTTCAAAGATCTCAAAAAAAAAAAAAATTAAGAACAAAAACAAAATTTGAGTTGAAAAAATATATTTCAGATTTAAATTACAAAATTCATACCTAAAATATAACTTGCAAAGAGACAGAAAAAAATTACATCTAGGTATGACAGAAAAAATTACATCTAGGTATCTATCTGTATGAGAGAAATACAACTTATGAAATAAAGTATAAAAATACCTATCTACTTAACAGTAAAAACTTATAAATAAAATACATCTTAGAAATCAGATACAATACCATTCTGATACTTGAAGATTGAAACAAGTTCATTTACCATAATTTCATCGCAAAAAGTTACAACTTCGTTATAAATCTGATTAGTAACATGATTGTATGCATAAAATTCATGTTCAGTTTCAGAATCATCAAATTTTTCAACTAATTCAGAGTATACAGCTTTGATACTAGATTCTAGATTGCCTATATCATTGAAATTTACTTTTTTAAGGCAAGCGTCGTGGACTTTTTTGAAAAGGTGATCATATAATGCTTTACAATTAACACTCGTATCAGATAACTCCACCAATTTAGAGCGGACACAGCTGGCTAAGTTCACCAAAAAATTCCAACTATTGTATTGCAGAATTAAATTATCGGTATAAATATTTTCATAAACAATTCCATCAGAAAAAATTATGGATTTTTGATTATAAAATTGCCTAAACTCAACGTTTAAAAACTTGTTGATTTCTAGAGTTTTCAGTTTAAATTCATTATTGGCATCGGAAAAATAACTATTTATAGTTTTAATATTTTCTTCAGACATTAAATCTTCGAACGTCTTCTCATTTAAATAAACGCCAGAATTTTTAGGAGGGGTATACTTTGTTAAATAAACAACAGGTTGGAACCCATCATCCACATTTAACCCCACGTGAATTTGCTTGGTATTGCTTCGATTCAGTTGGTAAACTTGAGTGAAAATTAAATTTTTACGCGGTTTCCACGATTTTTTTACAATTTGTTTTCCATCTGTGGTATTTTTTTGCTCGTTTTCATCCACCAAATCGTTACTTTGAGGGGTCTTCTTTTTAGGGGAGTCAAATGTTAAGTTTCTGCGTTTCATCCCCCTTGTGGTACAAGCAGGAGTAGCACCATCTGAAGTACTTACGCCAGCGCTATATTTGCGAGTGTAAACCATGGTGATATTTTGCAGAGACGATTTATATACGATAAAATTGACACCAGCAACACGTTTTGAGCACGAGACTGTACAAGAAACGCGTTTCAAACACAAGACTTGACACAAGCAAAGTGCACTAAACAAAAGGCTTGACACGAGCACCGACTAAAACAGTAATGAAGATGCAGGATGTGCTACTGGTACTTACTAGCAACACAGCGCTAGGAATCTCCCACCACAACTAGTAGGGGGGGACAACCAGTTTAGCCAACAAGAATTAAGCTAATCAATGTGCTCTTATTTTTGGCGCCAAGATGCTTTAATAGACTGTTCAAAACGAGAAGAATTTCTGGAGTTTTCGATAGAACTTGTTTTAATAGTTGCTTACAGTTTTTTTCTAGAAAGATTCTAGAATACAAGTAATTAATCAACAAGTCATTATTTGCCCTGTCATCAGAAAATAGCCCTAAAAAGTCATTTAGAGTATAATGTTGAGTTTTAAAATACAAATACACGACGCAGTAATTACCACACACCGTAGAAAAGTAATCTTGTAGACCTTTTGTATTATATGTCCATACATTCGAATTCTTCTTAATGAATGAAATAAAATCACGATTCGTTGGCGGAAACCCATAACTGTCGAAATATTCTGCTTTTCTCTGAACATCAATGTGTATGCAGACCCAGTGACTACCTTTTTGTTTGCTGGTGTCTAAATTTATAAGTACTGCACAAGGTAATGATACTTTTGACAATGGCAGGCAATCTGCTGCATAAACGTTCTCGTGAGAAGCAAGAATATAAGTTGCTAAATCTCTCTTAAGTTGTATCGTATCCATTATCTTGCTTGTCAATCAAAGAAGGATATATTTTTGAACAATTGTCCAAATACTCTAAATACCAAGATTTGTACTTCTGGGTGAGCACTACTGAACAAACGTAGCTATATGTCTGAATACTTTTCACAGAATGTTTAGGAAATGGGCACATATAATGATTACTGACGCCAGGAAGACGTTTGGCTGGTGGACAGTGAATTTCATCCAAATCTAACGTTGGTTTTCCAGTTATTTTTTCTAGAAACTTTGTCTGTTCCAAACCTTTTGACAGGATCAAACTTGCTTTGTGAGTAGTATCTTTCAACAGCCGTATAGAATCTTCTAGATTCATGTACCCTTCGCTCCACCCTATTCCATGGTAATTTTGAATCAACCAGCAAGCTTCACGCTGTTTCTTGGAAGATAACTCCTCAATTTGAAAAGGAGGTTTGACAATACAATGAACAAAAACGTTTGATTTTACAGAAACGATAGAAATTTCCTTCAATATAAAATGATTACAATCGTCTTTAAATGCTTGAAAACAGACAATGTATTGAGCCATATTTCTGCACTACACCGCAGTCATTTGTCAACTGAAGAAAAAGTTCAAATGTCTTTTACTTTTATTAAACTACTTCCCAAAGAACTTGTATCTACCAAACACCTAACTACAATAATCAACAGAAACATTTCGTCTTTTATCGATTTCAATAATATTATGGTATTCTGAATAAACAATCATATTGACTGGTTCTTCCAAAGCTTCGGCAAAACCCACATCAACACGTACACTACCATGATGTACAAGGTTCCAATGTGTTGGAAGATGAGCTGACAAATCTTGAGTGAGATCGAAGCAATAGAATGCATATCCACCAACATAGTCTTCTTTAGAAATGGTATGAGTGTGATTGGAATAATGGATACCAGTGCCGTTAAATATTGTGTTGTATGCTTCAGCAAAGAGTCCATTTTTGAAATCTGGCTGTAGTGGCCTTGGATGAACTTGATGACCATCGATGTATAGGCAAAAATTATTGCAATTGAAATGGTGAAAATTGAAAGGATTTGTCTTGAAATCTCCGTTACTAGCTTTGTTAGGAACGAAACAAAAAATCATAGAATCGGCGATCTGACCATTGTGAAGATTGTCAACTGTGAAACTACGAAGACCAGCGGCTAATGTTGTTGACCTTGCATCTACTTTTGTAACTGGTAATTTGGCACTGCATCTCTCCAAGGCTTTTGAATGAGCAATTAGTATGCTAGGATTCAGTTTTATCTTTCTCACATTCAGAGCTGCATCGAGAAATTGTACTTTATATTCTGTATTATTGGTGCTAGTCATCAACGAAAACGAAGGTCGAGAGCTAACCAAACGTATTCTAAGCTCAACGCCATTCAATAGCGCACGATTGGTATTAAATAAATCACAATGTAGAGGCCCAATCATTTCCACAGCTTTACTACCAGCAATGTAAGCTTGACGAGCCTTGAATCCTTCGTTCTGGGCATGATCATTCATTTTGCCCGCAGTATCAGGATAAAATAATACATTTCTCAAATGAGTTTTCGCTGCATCAGAATTATAGTTGAGGATATTCTCAATATATGCTCGGTATGCGTGATTACCAGTTGGTGTAGATATTTGCTTTCCATTAAGAAAAACGTCGATTTGAGAAAATAAAGAATGCATCCAGTTGTTTACAGGTGCTACAGCCTCGTTATCTTCCAAAGAATCGCCTTTGTCATTTTTTACAACTTTTACTTTTAAATATAAAGATGTGTGAGGGAGATCAATATACTCTTCACCCAAGCCTGGAACTGTGAATTCGATTTGTGAGGCGCCATTCAGGGCAGAAATTGGTTTATACTGGACCCATTCTCCACGTTCTATAGCCACTTGAGTTGGAGGTAGTGCAAATAAATCTAATTCTGTTTTTGTACATTCCCAAGAATCCATATGTAAGAAAGACATTTTGTTTTGGTAGGTACTAATTATGAAAAAATATCTCTTGTCACAATCGAGTATTTGTCTCTTGCTTTAGAGTTTTGACGTTTCACAGTCTTCTTTCTGCGCTTCACAATTTTCCTAGTTTTCTTCTGCTTTGCAGTTTTAGACTTCTTTAAACGCGATGCTTTCTTCGTCTTTGCGCCACGAGTTTTCGACTTTGACTGAGTTGATTTCTTACGACGTTTAGCTTTATACCCTTTACCTTTCATGTTTCCAAATACAGAATCTACTGCTTTCCGTTTGAGATTCTTGACAGCTTCGCCAGTGCGTTCGTTCATGGAATCTTTCAAATTTTTATCGGGCATATCTTCCAAGACATTGATACCACATTGTAATAGTTCTTTTCCTATAGCTCTGGCTCCAGATTTGAGCAAGGGTAAGGCACCTCTGAAAAGTCCTCCTAAAAAGCTGCCTATGCCATGACCTCTTTGGTAAGGAGACCCTTGAAAGTATGCCATGCCATTACCACCAGCTTGTAACTGGTAGTACTCGTCGTAAATACTAATTGGATTTCTGCGATAACGCGCCATTACGTCTAAAATGCAACCGCACGTTCAACTTCCCGCTTAAGAATGGAACCACAGCCCCGTTGTCCTTCCTTATATTTACTTCGATCGTCTCGAAATCTCGTTTGAGTACTGGTATATAGTAAGGTTCTGTGAATGTGTGACAGATATTTTTTCCAGTTTCACCAATATTAACTATTCTCAACAAAGGAGCAAGACTGTCTCCGATGAAGTTTGGAGCAACAATGTCGCTGTAGATATACATATGTGGTGGTATACCATGTTCTAAACAGGGAGGGTATGGAGCTTTGAGTACAACAGCAGATTTTTTTGAAACTGATAAACTATATACAATTTGGTCATGTAAAGCTAAACTAGAGCTTTTTTCTTCAGTATTATAATTATACAATGTAAATGAGAGCAGATTTTCTGCTTCGGTAGGTAAAATAAACCCAAAAATTATAGCTAAAAGTGGACTGATTATAACAGAAAAAATTTCTCCTTTGCTATGAGTGAACACTGTCCGGATCCTATTTATATCGCTCAGATATTCAAAATCAAAATCCAAGGGAGGATTAGCTTCCAATTTTTCATTCAAGAATATTAAAAGATGTCCAATTCTGTCATAAATACCATCTGGAACAGTGATCATCTTCCATTTTGAACCATCAGACGCATTACATTTGACTTTGATCCAAATATCTTCACTTCTAATATTTGCAAACACTGCAGGGTATTGAATTTCCACGAGACCAACTTCCCAGTCTTCCTCCTTCAAGGTGACTCTATTGGCCAATTTATTAGTGTATGATGCTAAAGTATTCTCTGGGTAGAAGTTCATTGAAGCATTGCTAGGCAATGTTATGTAAAACGAGTTGTTGAACATATTTTAGATTTCCTTTAAATTCTTTACATAAACCCAAGAATTGAACGAATCCGGGTAACCTCTCCACTTGACAAGCACTTGTTTACTGGCACCTTTTCCTTTGGTGCGCAATATTTTATCTATTTTAAAGGGAGCATTTGGATTAAACACAACTTTTTGTAATTCAACTTCGTAAAATTTGCCATTGAGTGGTTCACCATTCAAATCTTCCACTTCGTACATCGGCAACATATGTCCAATGACTTTTCTCACCTTGAATATCTCTTCAGTGAAATTGGTCTCGTAGCCTTTTTCAAATGTTCCCTTTTCTTTACTTAATCGTACATAATCATTTATTTTAAGTTTGGGTTTTTTATAGACACTCTTGTCCTGTAAATCTAATTTACCATAGGTATTTTTATAAACTTGTAAAATATTATTTGGGTTCACACTGTTTGGAGACATATGAATAGTACGATGATAAGAATTATTGTAAGCATTTACTAAATCTTTAAGGACATCGATATAACGCTGAGTGTTCATATAATGTAAATATCGCCACATCTTTGTTTTTAGGGTCCTATTGAAACGTTCAACAACTGCTGCTTTGACATCTGGGTTTTGAGTTGTAAAATGGTGGATATTATTTTTCTTGAAAAAATTTTGCACTTCTTGAGCGATGAATTCGCTACCTTTGTCTGTTTGTAAATTTCGAGGTTTTCTACAACTTTGATTAATAATTCTTTGAAATGCAGAAATTACATTCGGTGTTGATTTCGTTTTCAATGGTTCAACAAATGCTTTTTTACTGAACACATCAATCACTGTTAATAAGTACTTGATTCCATCGTTGTCCTTGCTCAGTTTTTGTAAATCCACCAAATCTGCTTGCCAAACATCGTCGATGTTATTTACAATATAACTATTTCTTTGAAATTTTCTTCGCGTAGGTTTGAATAAAGTATAAGTGTCCTGACCTTGTAACCAATTTTTTACTTTTGCAGGATGAATTTTATTTTTAGTGCATTTTATTAAAGGAGCTTCACCAGAAAATGCAACAGGATTAATTTTATTAAAATACAACTTTTCTAAAATATTTACAATTTTATCCTTGTCTACGCGCACCATATTTATTTATTTATAAGATAACCACCGAGGTTTCTGCTGCACTAACAAACGATTACCATCGCACAATAAACGTTTCTTGTTAGCACGAGTTTCACGTGTGAACTGTGATGAGTTACTGTCTAAAAGTTCTACTCCGGTAAAATCTTCATTTTCATATATAGGAGCCATTTGGTCTAAAGCTTTCCATCTAAAAATATTACCTATAAAATCTCGAGGTACATTCAGGTCTCTTAGAGCACGGCCAAAAGCATACCATCCTTGAGCTGGACCCACTGTACTTCTGTTTCTTGCATAATCGCTTATTAAATCTGCAATGTTGGAACGTGGTATTTTTTCTCCATTTATATATACAGCACCAGCATCGTCCCATGTAATAGCATTGGTATGCCTTATCCAGTTGAGAAATCGTATCGCTTTTTGCCTAAATGTTTTTGGTAAAGGTGCAATGATATGTTGTTCGGACAACCCTCTATTAATTTCTTGCAAAGGTTGGCCTGCTTCGCGAGATGGTATTGGTCTTGAAACTGTTGTAGCGTTGTAGTCCGATGGTTTTTCCACTATTGGCAGTACTATAGGTTTTCTAGCAGAATTGGCTTTGTAGAAAAATTTTTGTAAAGTCTGATAGTACTGGTTCCACTTCTCATGGTCATCTAGTTGCCCATCATTCAACACTCTGGACATTTCATTTTCTAATTCATTTATTGTAAATGTCGGTGGACCTCCAACAGATGGTTGCTGTGTATATGTATGTGTTGTAGGAGGTGCAGGCTCTGGCCCTCGAATACTGTTCCAAGCATCAGCCGGTACAAGAAGCATCTTTTTTACATTTTCCATATTAGTGAGTTGTTAGGTAGTTGAATAATGTGTTTAGCGCTGCACCAAGAAGAATAGGTAGGAAAGCACCGTTTCCAGTCTGAACTAAATGTGTTCTTTTGCGCTTCCAGGAGGACTTTCTTTGAGCAAGCGTACGCATTAACTTTTTATAACGAGCCAAATTTCTCTTCTGACTCGAATTTAAATGTACATTCCCTTTTAAAGTATTTAAAGCACATTCACAAATTGCGTTAATCAAATTTACATCGGCATTTTTTAAAATATTTACTCGTTGCAAACTATTCACTTTATGCAGAGCCTTAAGTAGCTCAGTGTTGCTCTTAACGTTACGAGACATTTTGCTGAACTGATGAACTTTTTGTAAAATATTCCCTATTTATTTACGTCGAACATATACATAGCATCCTTTATCTGAAGGAAAAATATTTGTTCGATATCGTATCTCCTCCGGTGTTGCCTGCTTCAAATCCAGTAAAAGATAGCCATGTGGCTGAGATGTCGCATCTGTATAGGCCCCTTGTAAGAATTTTGGATCTTCAGGGCTGATTTGTCTGGCCAAGTGGCGTATCTGCGCCTTGTCTCTCGGATTTTTAAAGTATACAATATAGTGAGCGTTTAACGAAATGTCGCGTTGCCCTTTGCCTTGGTGAAATAAATTTTGTGTGATAAAAAACACGCTAATGTTTTTGTGATGGCATCCTTTAGTAAACAAATCCACCACCCGATTATCTGACTCGCGCATCAAATCGTCGATTATCACAAGTCTTGGATTAGTATCGGGAAATGTACCATTAGGTAGACCTTCTTCAAAACGAATATACGTGTGCTGCGAATACCACGATTGCCATTCGGCATAATACCATACAATTTCACTAAATTTAGTATCACACATTTCATCCATATGCTTTAAAAATTTCAGCACAAATTGCGTTTTTCCACAACCCGACGGACCTGCCACAATCGCCGAGAAAGGATGCTTCCATTGGACATCCATCGTGTTGAAAAAATATATATAATTTGCAAAAATCAACTGTATCACACAATCCACACCTCACAAATAATAGAAAATCACTTTTGTACTTTGTTTTTTATACTTCATTTCAAAATTACAGAGAAAATTAAAAAATTAAAAGTACCGAATAAAAGATTGAGAAGCGGCAAGAGGAGGGGAGGGGGTAAATCAATCGAATTAAATTAATCTAATATTCATCATAGCCTACTCTTACTATTAATACCTCATTCCCTATATCGATCTAATATATCAAATTAATTCATATAATTTATTTTTATTAAACATATTTAATTAATTTAATTAATTAATCAATCAATCAATCAGTCATAACAATCAATCAATTAAAATCACCCCTCCTAACCTTCCCACCTACCGCCCTAATACTACGTACCATACCGGTTCACCTATACCGGTTGCATACCCAAGCCCCTGTCCTTATACCACACCTTCCCACCTTCCACCCTAATACTATGTGCCATACCGGTTCACCTATACCGGTTGCATACCCAAGCCCCTGTCCTTATACCCACGCTTTAACTACTTATATGTATAAGGAAAGGCAAAGGCAGAGGGGGAAAAAAATTAATTCAAAATTTTTTTTTTTTTTCAACCACCCTTTTTATAAATACGCTGTTATGTTTTCCGAACGAAATAACTAAATGGGAAATTAATTTACGAGCGAGCTAAATTAGTGTTCAACTGTGTGAACCTACATTTCTAATACCTACGAACGTAGCCTGAGTAAATGGGTAAGTAGGTTTAAAGCGATGAATGGGTGCGAGGGTGGAGAAGGTAAAACGGGTAAAAGATAAAATTTACCTGCCGGATTAAAGGAAGCTGCAGCCGCCGGTGAAAATCCACTTATAGTTAAAGCTGCTAAATTTGCTAAAGGGCCAAGCTTACCGATCTGTAATAATAAACGAATAATGAAAATTCAATCGTATAATGTTATCTTTTTTTACCCTTCTCTTTCCTTCCCTTCCTGGTTCCTTATGTATACTCGGTACACGACGTTAAGACTATTTGGCTGGGTCGATTGCTCGTAGGTATTTTGTATTTATGGTACGAGTATATCGTCGTTTCGTCCCAGTATACGCTAAAAACATTCGACACATTTTTGCCTAAACACCTGCTATACGACTGAAGGCAGATCATGGCGGGGGGAGGAAGCTCGAATAAATTCGGCAATTCATTTTTGTACACTCCGCACACCACGGCCAAGCTGTATTTAAATTTTCAACAGGTGTTTACTGCGCCAGGAGAAGGGTGCGAGTTGAAATGAAAAAAATAAACGACCGACATGTTCTCGCCTGGTGAGCCAGAGATGGGAAACTGGCAAGAAGGTTGGCGCAGGAAAAAAAGTTAAATATTTCTCGATAACGTTGAGCCTGAGCGCGCGGTAGCGAAATTAAGATTGATGATGGGCTCGTAAATGCGAACAGGCGGTTTGAAGGAAAAAAATTGCAACGAAAGTTAATTCTAGGCGCGTTTGCGAGTTCGCGAAGAAGTATACGATGAAAAAAAAATGCTACTAAAACGACGTTATGTTTTAATACCTACGTGGCTTGATTAAATGCGGTGAAGGTGGAATAATATTGTATAAAGTAGGTGTTAAGGAGACGAAAAGGCGTACCTAAGGGTTTGGGACAAAAATTTACATACTCTTTGGTGAAGGTGAAATGAAGTATAAGTTGGAAGAAGATGTAGGTAGGAATTTATGGCGTAGGATAAGAGGTTGGCAGAAGCGAAGTTGGATGCTGGATTTCACCTCATTCCGTGTATGGAAAATAGAATTAGGTGGATAAATTATTAAGTGGGAACAAGGCTGAGGGTGGTTTCTGATTAGTGGTGAAAATTAATCTTTTTTATGATCAAATGCCAAAAAGTATAGATAGGAAAGGTTTACTTATGCATTATGAATTTATTTGCTCCTTTTAGTTTTTCAAATAGGCTTTTTTTCTTTTTTTTCGTTACAATTTTCAATATTTCCATGATTTTTGGATTTCCATTTATTCATTTTTGTCAATTTTTATAATTACGAACTTTGAATTAGTAATTTTAATTTTTAATTTTTTTAAATTATTACGTCTTCTCCATTATTTTAAATTGAGTCATTCTTTTCAATTTAATTTTTCACTCATTTATAATTCAGTAAGTAACTAATTAAATTTTTAATTTTAGATTTCCTCAAATTTGTTGAATTTTGGTTTAATCGAATTTAATTCAACTTTTGAAAACTTTTAAAGTTATTTCAATTCAGTTCGTCAATTTTTCTAATGCTTTGTGTTGGTAGAATTTCCATTATTTCTGTGTTTCAGCTATTTTGAGCTAAGTCCTGTCTTTTTTGTTGTTTTTTTTTCCAGTTTTCTTTCATCTTCTAAATTTTGATCTTGCCATTTTTTAATTTTTACATCTTCTTAAAGGTTTAATTTTTTCTATTTTATTTAGGCTGATTTTTGTTTTTCTCAATTTTCCTTTTTTTTTCAAATTTTCAAATTTAATCTAAAAAATTTGTCTTATTATTGATTCTTTTCTTTGATCTTCAGTTATTTTGAATTGAGTTTTTATCTATTTTTTCAATCATTTATCTCATTTTTTAAAATTTTATAGTTTGGGTCTCATTAATAGCTTGCTTAATTACATTGAATCATACAGGGTGTCCCGGTTAAGAATAACATCCTTCAACCTGGTAAGAAGGCAACTCATTTTAACAAAGCGTCGGTATGTTTGCATACCCTTACTATTGAAGGGGCCGAGATACTGCATAGTGAAAAAAATGATTTCTCAGTTTTTCACTTGAAATTAAATTTTTTTTTTCTTATTGGAGACAGATAAGAAAGATGAAATTTTGTGGGAAAATAAAGTAGGATAGTTGCAGTAATGTCTGAAAATGTTTTTCATCAAAATCGATGCAATGAGGTATTCAACAAATTATTTTTAGCAAAAAAATTGGGTATAAAAAATTCGAAATTTTGCAATTTTAAAAAAATTGCATTATTAACCTATGCGTAGTTATTTTTTGTCAACAGATGATTCCCTGCTACTTCCTCTACAAAATGTTCCTCAGAATCATCTTCCTATATCTCTTCTAGTTTTTGAGTTAGAATTTTTCTAATGAGTACAAATTCATAAAAATTTGACTCTGAAAATTTGAAAAAATTTAAGTTACAATTCATGTCGACTAATAAATAAATTTTTCACTCAAGAACTAAACTTCAAATTGAATTTGTTGTTAGTAAATAAATTTCGTTCGTTCGTTGAAATTTTTTTTCTAATTTCCTCGATTTGCTTAGTGATTTTTTTATTTTTTTTTTCAAAAAAATTTCAATGCATCTAGATATTAAGTAATTCCTTTCAAATTAATTTTTTATTTTTTTGAACTTTAAAGGGAGTTTATTATTTTTAATTTGTTTTAATTAATTTTTTTTTCAATTCTCAAATTTTTTCGTCATTTTTGGATTTTTTTCGATTTAAATTTTTTCAGTTTCTAGTTTTCGAGTTTTTTTTTCATGGAAATTACTTTTTTTATTTTAGAAATTTTATGACTTTTAGACATTTTCTCATTAATTGTTTATTCAACTTTCCAATATTTTGTTAAACTTTTTTAATTTTCATATTTCCATGAAAATTACAAATTTTTTAAACTTTTTTTTAGGCATTTTATCAGACATTCTGATTTTATTTCATTTATTTATTTTTCTTAATAGACTTTTTGAAATATTTTTACATTTCCATGGAAATTGATTTTTATGACTTTAGACATTGTGTCACAGAGTAAAAGCATATACTATGTTTTATACTTTCAAACGTAGTGTAGAAACAGGAATTTTACCACCCGATCTCAGCCACTTCGTTTAACCCTTTTTTTAGCATTTAACTTCGCCAACACGCGTCTTTATATTAAACCCTTCGAAACAATCACACGTGCCTGAGATTAGAAATTATATAAAGAAAAAAGCACGACAGTCTGAATTCCTATTTAACATAAAAAAGTGTTCTGAATCTAATGAATCGCACACGTCTGTATGTTGAAAATAATTGAATACCCACTCGAATATTTAAAAGAAAAGCTTTAAAATAAAAAATAAAATTAATTTGAAATTTTTCTCAAAAAAACTCGTTGACTTCATTTCTATAAAAAGAAATTCCACACCCTTGGAAAAACCACACGAATTCCACATTCGACGAAAAAATAGCTCGCAATTGTTCACGATACAAAACACCTCTGCTCTGTTTTTTCTCATCTCTTTCTCTTTGTGTTATATCAATTTGCAAAATATCGAATATTTTGTCCAATTTTGGAAATTCTAAATAATAAAAAAGACGTAGAAAACAGTTCTGCAGCTAAATACCTCAGTAAATACCTTCACCACTTAGGGATATCATATCAAATATTGCGAATTCCTTTTGCACACGAGTCGTCTTATTATTTTGAGAGAGAAAATATTCGTATACGGTATAGGTGATGGTCCAGGTCTGCTAGGAAAGTATTATTGATAAGTACGAGCTGAGCTGAGAAACGGGTGCCTTATGTAGCAGCTCAAGCAGGGGTGCTTTTATTCGCCAACGTGCTATTAAGACCGAACCTTTTTTTGCTCTATTTTATTCTTTCTTTTTTATCCTCTCATCCCACTTCCTATTCTTTTCAGTTTCCAGATTTTCCTCAGTTTTACGTATAAATTTTTCAAATTTCAATTCTTTTTTCAATTTTTTGCGATTCTATTTCTGTGAATTATTATAGCTGTTCCATTTTTTTTTTAGAAATTTTTCAAATCATTTAATTTTTTCCATTTTCAGGCTTTTCCCATTTCTCAGAAATTTTAATTTGCATTTTAATTTTTTCCAAATTTTTGAATTTCAATTTTCAGATTGTTCCAATTTTATAAATTTTATTCTAGAAATTCGCAATTTTTCCAGTTAATTTTTTCCAATTTTGAATTTTTTCCCAGTATTTTTCATTTTTCATTTTATTGTTTTTTACCAATTTAGTTTCCAGTTTTTCTTAATTTTATTAAATTTAAATTTTTCCTTTTTTGAATTACTCATTTGTTCAGAATATTCTTGGAATTTTAAAGAATTCATTTTCACTAAGCCAATGAAGTTCTGTTCTTTTGATAAGGATCTAATTTCAAGAAAATGAAAAGGTATGCAAATGAAAAATAAAGACCCAAAAAAAGTATCTGGAAAAGTTAACTAGCCTGTAGTTTTCACTGCCAAAATTGGGATCTCGCTGAATTTTTTCCAAGTACAAAATTACATAGACTTCTATTATACAAAATTAGAGAGGAGGTAGAAATCCAATTGAAAAAATTGTTCAAACAAAAGTTGCAGATTGAAATCTTGGAAATACACAAAAATTTTGATTGGACCCCTCCCTCCCCTCTTTTTCGCATATTAATACAAAGACACTCATTATGGAAAGATTGGAGGGAGGTAAGGGTTGAATTTAAAAAAATTTCAAACAAAAGTTGTAGATTAAGATTCTAAAAATAATTTTGGTTATTATAAAAATTTCGATTGGACCTTTCCCTTCTCTCTAATTTCGTTTATTAGACGTCTGTGTAGTTTTTCACTTGAAAAAATTCAACAAGATCCTGATTTTGGCAGTGGAAAGTTAAACTTCAAAGACTTACCTAGGGCGTATAGTTTTCATTTTCAAGTTTATAGCTTGAGCAATACTTTTAAAGTCCATTAACTTCAAATTTGATTCGTTCGTTCGTTCATTCTTTAGGCACATGAAAATTTGAATGTTTTATTTTGCAATCAGGGGGGGGAGGAGTTTGTTCTCGTTGAATTTGTTTTCTAATGTGTTACGTTTGTTTGACACTTATAAGTTATAACCCTCGAAATTTTCTAGTTTCTCATTTTTTCCAACAACATTTAATTGCTTTTAACTTTTTTTCAAATTTTTTATTTCATCAATTTTCTTGTTTTCAGTGATGTATTCAATTCTGTTATAAATTTTTGCAATTTACAGATTTTTAAAATTTTTCCCATATTAAATTTAAAAAAAATTATTATTTCATTTTTCAATAATTTTTCACTCGATTTCAATTTCCTTCAATTTTTTGAATAGTGTTTTTTTATTGAATTTATTTTCTCGATTTTCCCATCAATTTTTCAAATCAATTTTTTATGGGTTTTTTTTCATCATTTTCATTTTTGTTTTCAATTTGTTGAGTTTCAGAGGTTTTAATCAATTTTATTCACAATGTTTTTTAATTTTCAATTTTTTCCAATTTTTATATGTAAGTATGTATTTACAATTTTTTTCTCACAATTTTTAATTTTTGCTCATTTTGAAAATTAAGTCTCAATTTTTCTTTTTAATTTCTTCAATTTTCTTGTTTTCAGTGATATATTCAATTCAGTTATAAATTTTTCCAATTTACAGGTTTTTAAAATTTTCCCCATACTAAATTTAAAAAAAAATTATCATTTCATTTTTCAATAATTTTTCAATCGATTTCAATTTCTTTCAGTTTTTTGAATGATGATTTTTTTTGTTTTTTAGTGATTTTTAATTGATTTTTTTTCTCGATTTTCCCAATTTTTCAAGTCAATTTTTTATAATTTTTTTTTATATTTTTTGAGTTTCAGCGGTTTTAATCAATTTTAACCACAATGTTTTTTAATTTTCAATTTTTTCTAATTTTTATACATAATGTAGAATTTTTTTCTCACAATTTTCAATTTTTGCTCATTTTGAAAATTAAGTCTTAATTTTTTTCATTGAATTTTTTCCCAAGTGTAAATTTTTCCAACTTTCAATTTGATTTATTTCAAGTTTTAGTCATTTTGTGCAGACAATTTTTCTTCAATTTTGTATTTTTCCAGTTTTCCATTTATTTTAATTTTTCAAATTCTGAATTATTTCTTTAGAGGGAAGAAAATTAAGTCTTAATTTTTTTCATTGAATTTTTTCCCAAGTGTAAATTTTTCCAATTTTCAATTTCATTTATTTCAAGTTTTAGTCATTTGTACAGACAATTTTTCTTCAATTTTGTATTTTTCTAGTTTTCCATTTATTTTAATTTTTCAAATTCCGAATTATTTCTTCAGAGGGAAGGAAGATGTGAAAGTAACCATCAAAAAGCGACACATGTTTGAGGGGGGGGGGGGGGGGGTAGGGAAACGACAGACATCAACCAACAAAGGTACATAACCGGTGGTATGGTGGTAGGTATAGGTAGAGGTAATGTGAGAAAGGCAAGAAAGAGTTGGTCAAGACAGTGAGGGAGTGAGGGAGAGCGGTGAAATGAGAGGCGAACATTGTGAACTTACTTCAGGCATAGCAGGTGGGAGTGGATGCGGGATTGCAGCCGGTAATTGTCCGTTCTTGATTATAGGATCGTATACTGCGTAAGGAGTAACGCCATTTATGGAAGGCACAACTATCGAATAAGGTCCCTGGGACCCACACCCTGGTACCGAAACAATGGTACTTACATCGGCCGGATTGGTGGTTATTCCTTGAATCGAGTAGGCTTGATTGCCGGCCAGTAGTACCGGCGAGGTGAGCTGAGACTTCGGTCTGTATGGAATGTTTGTTCCTTTTGGCGGCGACTGCGAAGAGAGAGAGCGAGAGAAAAATGAACGAGATTAAAATTTTTTTTCATCGATGAAAATTTCATGGGACACGATGCGTTTAATTAACGTAGCCAACGAGTTGATCGATTCAAAATCGTGTACGGTATTTTTGATCTTATGCCAGGTGTAAATTTATCGATATAAATAGAAGACCTAAATTCCGATATTTCTTTTTATTTCGATTCAACTCTATACGATGTGACGAGGTGGCTACTATGATATGGTTAATTAAACACGACGATTTACGAAGTAGATAACACATATTTTTGGTCTTCACGTGTACTTACGTTTTTCTTCCATCAATATATTATTATTTTAACGTATTAAAAGAGGTTAATGATTAAGCTAATTCGCCCATGTACATATGTCCATATGTGCAAGTATAATTACCTCCAACAAAACGCAGCATATTAGATATAAACACTGAATAACCGCGTCTTTAGATCCGGTCATGGTGACTGCACGTTCCGTAGAATTTGGTAATAAATCAGAGGATACTTGGATACTGGCACCGCTCGATCCGCGAATTTCTCTAATTTTCGAGCCTCCCTTACCAATTAACGAGCCGCATTGAGACGCCGGTATTATTAATTTTATTACTATAATGGTAGATGCGTGTTGTCCGTTGTTTCTATTTTGATTTTGTATATTGTCTTGAAACTGCGACAGCGTATGTGAAAAATAACGTACATTAGGAAACCTTGAATTAGTTTTTAAAATACAGGTTGTCCAATGAGTGGTGTGCCAAATTTGAAATTTGGATATAACCGAGTACGACTAACGAAAAAGTTTATGCACACATATTGCCCAAGTTTGAAAATGAAGGAGCTACAAGGTTTGAAAATCGGTATTTTACCTACAAAATCAATTGGCAACACTGCGTTTAAAAAAATTTTCGACACCGGCAGTGGATAGATCTTCGAAAAAGCAATAAAAGTTGGGATCATATTGAATAGCCTATCTTTGAAATTGAAGGAGTTACAGCAACGCAAAATCCCAGTCAAAAATATTGCCTACCTCAATTTATTACGGCGCAGTTGTGATACATGAAAATTGCGAAATTCGGTCACAAAATACATGAAACCGGTATAACTTTTTGAAAGGAACAAAAAACGTCATGTGAAAATTTTGCCTATCAATGAAAATTAAGGCGCTACGGAGCCCTGAATTTCGAAAATATCAATTTTCAAAGCTTCGTAGTGCCTTTATTTTCAAAGATAGGCAAATTTTTGGCATAACTATTTTTGTTTCTTTTAAAAAGTTACATCTGGTTCGTACATTGTTTTCACAAAATTTGAAAAAAATTGTACACCATTGCCCCTTCAAAATCGAGATAGACGCCATGTGTACATGAAGATTTTTATTTTGATGGTACTCGGTTATATTCAAATTTCAAGATTGGCACACCACTCACCGGACACCCTGTGTAGCTGGTGATTTATACGTAATATTACGACTACTACTAAAACGAGAACACGATTTGGTGCTTTAAAATAATTTTTATTTCGCTGCTGATTTTATCGAAAACCCCTCCCATATATCTACTTGGATCATAAATTATTTTATTTTAATTGGACATACAGTAGGTGTTTTTTTAATTTAAACTTTGGGTTGAAAATCAGCCATATCAATCATACGCATTCGTCTCTGTTTAATATCCGCACCTATTGCCCAATCTGCTTTATCTTTAGCTTTGCAGGAGTCGGTTGGGTATTTCTTTTTCACTGTAGTTTCAAATTCGATACGCCACGCCGTTGTATTTGGGCGGATTGCGATTTGCGAATTGTCCTCGAAGATAGTTTATCATAATTAAAGTGTCATTTTAAATTCACCATTTCGAGCAAAGACACAGACAATGTTTTTTATCGCGAGTTTCCGCAATGGAAACGGGAATGGTGCCAAGAGGCAGATTTTTCAACAGATCGAGTGTTTAAAGGGATTGTTTGCAAGAGGGGTGTGGGGGTGGACGTGGGTGGTATCTTGGTCGTGTGAAAAATAAGAGAAGACTTGTTGCCAGGTGTGGAGAAATTCATTTTGTACTTCGGGTTTAATTGCTCTAGAAGAATTGATTGTTTGATTGGGAATAGTCAATTTTTTCGGAAAAGAGTCTAGCTGGGTTTATAGGGGTGATTTGGCCCTGAGCACCGATTTTTGAATTTTCCCGTGGAAGTTGGTCTTTATGGTCTAAAAACCCCGTGACAAAATTTTTAGCTCAATATCTCAACCCTAACCGTTTCGGGGAGGGGGGTTAAATGTGGATTTTTGTTAAAATTTTCTATTTTTGGCAGTTTTTAACCGATTTTTTTCAAACTTGCAACGATGATAGACAGTATCAAGGTTGATTTTTGGAATTTTTTGAAAAAAATTTCAAGCACTTTTTCAAGGTCAAATGGACATTTTAAGCTTTCTAAGGGTCTTTTTGGTAACTCCTTTCTGAGGTGCAATTCTGAAAAATATATAAGTATATTTATTGTGTGTTTAGTCTAGATGCACAACGCCATATTTTTATAGGGTGCGTCATCTTTAAAAATGGAAAAAATCTATTTTTTTCGTCAATTTTTGGCTTCTAAGTGCGTCATTTCTGGTCGAAAATTTTTTTTCTTGAAATATATCATTAATGACACCAAAATACACCATGAACCCGAATTTGGATCAAATTCGTTCATTTTTTCCTTTTTTTCCAAAACTACCCAAATGACGTCATCTTGGAAACCCACAACCTCTTCAAGATGACCTAGGGGCTTAAAAATCATGTCTGGGCTTGTTTCAAGTCGATATCTCTCATATACTGAAATTTCAGCAAAATCGAGCAACTTTGATTTTTTTTTAACTTAAGTATTTCATGCAAAATTTTTGTCAAGTTCAAAATACTCAATTCTTGAAAATGAACAAAAAAAAATCAAAGTTGCTCGATTTTTCTGAAATTTCAGTATAATATGAAAGATATCGACTTGAAACAAGAAGGGGTTAGGGTTGAGATATTGAGCTAAAAATTTTGTCGCGGAGGTTTTAGACCATAGGACCAACTTCCACAGAAAAATTCAAAAATCGGTGCTCAGGGCCAAATCACTGCTATAAACCCGGCTAGACTCGTTGAGGAAAAATATTTTTGATTGCGCATATAATATGGGTAATACAAAAGAACTGAACATTTATTACTCGTAAGATTTTTTGCTTATCTTTGAAAATGAAGGCACTACAGAGCTTTCTAAGCAAAATCAATTGCTAACACTGCATCTAAAAAAATTTCTGATTCCACCAGGAAATAGTACTCAAAAAAAAATGTCTATCTTGGAAATTGAAGAAGTTAATATGGCAAGAAAAAACCTTACGTCAAAGGTATTGCCTTCCTCAAAATTATCAAGGGGGACTAGCTAGACATAAAAATCGAAACAATTCCATTACAACAACGTATGTTATGGGTGTCACTCTTTAAGAGAAACAAAAGCAGTTGTGTTAGATATTTTTCTATCTTAGAAAATGAAGGAGCTACGGTACATCGAATTATAAAAATCCAAATTTCAAAGCTTTGTAGTGCCTTCATTTTCGAACACAGGCGAAAAATCTCAAGAATTAAAAATGTTTATTTTTCGAAATTTTTTTTTGTTTTTTCAACAATTGAATTCTTTGACTACCTATTTGAATGGATGATTCAGTTATGTATTAGATAGACTTTTATAAATACAATGTATCAACTATCGATTTGAATGATTCAGAAACATATTTTTCAATTCAAAAATTAATTATTCATTTTTTTTATTTTTAAAAATTTTTTTTTTTCATTTTTTCGATGTTTAAGACATTTGATTATTCATTTGAAAGAGCTAATTTTTCGATTATTTTTAAGAAAAATCATCTTTAAAAAATAGATCAACCTAGATTCGATTTATTGATTTTTTTTATTTATAAAAATTGAACGTTTTGATCGAAAAATGGATTGCTCCATTTGAAAATTGATTTTTGGGAATTTTTATTTTTAAACTGATTTTTTAAGGTGAAAAAAATCAGCAATATTTTTTTACGTTTTCGATATATATTTTTAAATAGGTACTTAGACTTACTTACTCAAAAATCTACGATAATCTATCTTATGTGGTTGTGCCTAAATTGACGTTTTCGAATGAAGACTACTGATGAAATCTAAAAATCGATTTACTTTTTTTTACTTTTTCGATATTTTTGAATTACCTTTTGAGGGGGGCGGGGGGTGGGCTGAATAGAATTTTTCGATTGTTTAGGAAAATTCAGACACGAAATTTCTTTACGAAAGGTTTTTGAATATTTTGTCAGAAGTTTCAAAACTTATAAAAAAAAATTTAAAATAATGACTCAACATTTTTTTTGGCATAGTATGAGTATATTATATCGCTGATCAAATCACGAAAAACGCTATGAAAATTCGTCATGAAATTTTGACATGTTGGGTCAGGTTTGGTGTTGTTAAGTTAGGTGTTGGAAGAAAAACTTTTGTTTTTTTCACACATTACAAAAGTGGGAATTTAAAAAAAAAATTTGATGACTCTCAGACAGTTTGTTTGATATTCTGAAACTTGAAAATTTTTTAGAAAAATAATAGGTATATATACGTATTTTTTTTAAATTTTTGATCAATTTTTTCAAATTTGGATAACTTTTAGATATTTTGTCAGACATTCTGAAACATGGAATTTTAGAAAAATTGATAAATTTTAGATATTTGTTTGTCAATTTTAGACATTTTTTAGACTTTTTTTATTTTATTAATTTTTTTCAAAATTGGATGAATTTTAGACATTATTTTTTTATTTTATTTTTTTTTTAATTTTCAGGAATTTTAAAACTTGGATTTTTCAAAATTCAACGACTTTTACGGCCGGTTGTACGAACGTAGATCAAGAAACGTGACGTCGGTCACGTGGGCTTGATCCGTGGTTTGAACCAATGATCGCCTGTTTTTTGGCGGATCAACGGCGGATCAACCACAGATCAGTAGCGAAATATTTTCGTACAACCGGGCCTTAGATATTTTCTCAGAAATTCTGAAACATTATGTAAACATTTTTTATACCTATTCAACTATTTTTTAATTTTTTATTTCAATTCAAAAATTGATTCTTCGACTTTCAAAATTTTTTGCCTTTTCGATGTAAAATTGGATTAGGTACATTTTTTTAGAATTGATCCAACTTGATTTATTTTGAATTGAAAAATTGATATTCATTATTTGCAAAATTCGATGCATCGATTGTTCGATTTTTAGTTAAAAATTTAGAAAAATCCATAACTATCTAGTATCTACCTATAGTTGATTTTCGGGGGGGGGGGGGGTTGAGTAATCGCCTATCGGTATTTTAGAAATTCAATTTTTATAATTTTCATTTTTTTTTTTTGTTAATAAATAACTAAGTGTAGATAGGTCTAGGTGTAGGTATTTATATTAAACAGATCTATTTTGTTATTTTGGTTTTTTAATGAAACAGAAAATTTATTTTTTGACATTTTTGCCTACTTTTGATACGAATGGAACTACTGTAATAATTATTAAAACACTTCGTACGTGTGTACTTGCGATACTTAGAAGTTCGAAAAAAAATTGTTATTCAAACTTTACAATTATTTCCATCGCGTGTATAATTTTCTTTTGTTTTCGTATGAACCCGCATCAAAACGTCAGAAGCATTTTTCAACGCATAAAAAAAGAGAAAAAGAGAAATAATAAAACGGCGGGCTGAAATTTTGTTGCAAGTTTTTAAAAAATAATATTTTCATCGCTGGCGTGTAAAATAATCAAACTTTTATGATAATTTCGTTTGCGAAGAATATTTGAAAAGTTGACGAAAACTTTTCAGTCACGTAACGCCTTAGGGTGCTCGGGTAAGCAAATATTAATAATGAGCTTTTCAATACCGCAATAATCTTTTAAAAGATTCCACGGTTTAATACGCTTTGAAAGAAAATTTCGCGGACAAAGATTAGGTAGTATGAAGGGTGGGTTCCAAATAAGGAGGGTTTTTCAAAATAGGTCATTTAAAATTTAAAATTTATTGATCGGGAACGCTGGTTTAGACTTTGGAGTGACGATTGAATGGCTTTGTGTTAAAAAGTAAACTGTATTTATTCTACTATGGGTACAAATATTATACATATTATTTCTATGCAGTATTAGTATACGAACACAAACATATCTATAGTGCTTACTTCTTCTATTTTTGAGCAAATTAACGTAAATGCTCTGTAAACGACTTGCGTTACACCAATTATGGTTACAATTCTTTCTGGGCACGTTCCATCCGATATATTGATCTTGGCTCCCGACTAGAAAATGAGTAAAAATTATTTAAGTTTAAATTTAAGCTGCTGAAAATCTAAAAAATGTCATTTTAATACAATACGAACAAGAATGAGTCGATAGGAGAGGGTAAATATTAGGGTGGAGCAAAAATCAAAAATTTTTGATTTTCAAAATGTATAATACCGTGGAAAAGTTGCGTCTTGAGATACATAAAAAACAAAAACAAAAAAATCAAATGGAATAATACATATCTTCCGATCGCGCAAGAGCCTTCAAATTTTTTAAAATTTGCAAAAAATCAAAATTTGAAAAAAAAATCCAAAATGTTACAGAGTATTATCATCGTTATTAATATTTTTTGAAAAAAAAATACAGAATTCATCAGATCATCGCATTTAAATATGAGACATTAATAAAATGTCATATTTTACGTTTAAAAAAAAATGAAAAAAAAAAAATGAAAAATTAGAATAAACATTGTCATTAAAATGGGTTTAACACATTTTTGCCCAAAAGGACAATTCACAGCGATTTTTCATATTTTTCGTACCCTTAAGAATTTTTCAAAAACTACGAAAAATTAAAAAAAATGAGGAAAATTATGGTTCCTGAAAATGAAGGTAAAGATGAAAAAGCGTCGTAAAATGCCTTTTTGGGCGAAACTGTGTATGTTAAATCCATTTTTAATTGCAAATTTTTTTTTTCCAATTTTTAATTTATTTTTTTTGCATAGTATAATATTATGCTTTTACGGAGACCAAAATGGAAAAAAACGACCGACCCCAAAATCCGACCCAAAAATCCGACAGTTGGGTTAGGTTAGGTTAGGGTTGGATGACATAAAAAACCTTAGAAAATTTTTAATAAATTCGATTTTTTAGACATTATGTCAGACATAATTTGAAACTTGTAATTTTTTTGAAATTTCATGACTTTTGGACATTTTCTAGACATTTTGTCAGACATTCTGAAACTTATAAATTTTTTTAGAAAGATGACTTTCTGACATTTTGAAATTTAGAAATTTTTTAAGAAAGATGACTTTTAGATATTTTTTTTAGACATTATGTCAGACATTTTGAAACTTGTAAATTTTTTTGAAAATTTATAACTTTTAGACATTTTCTGGACATTTTGTCAGACATTCTGAAACTTATAAATTTTTTTAGAAAGATGACTTTCTGACATTTTGTCAGACATTCTGTTATTACACTTTTTTGATTTTTAAATTTCTATGGAAATTAATATTCGTGACTTTTTTTTTATTTAAAAAAAAAACGTAAAATATGACATTTTTTTAATGTCTCATAAATGCGATGATCTGGTGAATTCTGGATTTAAAAAAAATATATATATTAATACCGATGATAATAATTGCCAACCAAAGGCATAAAACCCATTCTGTAACATTTTGGATTTTTTTTCAAATTTTGATTTATTGCAAATTTTCAAAAATTTGAAGGCTTTTGCGCAATCGGAAGATAATTATTCGATTTGAATTTTTTTTTGTTTTTCATGTATCCCCAAGACGCAAATTTTCCGCGGTATTACATTTTGAAAATAATTTTTTTTTGTTTTTTGCTCCACCCTAGTGGATAGGAGGGGTAAATATATCAGGGACTGGGAAGAAAAAATTAAATGTTATCTAGGCGGGGATAACACCACAGATAGAATTATAATATTATATAATATAGAGTTATACGTTATAGTAAATCACCCCGAGCTTACCAGCTACTTCATGGTCGTTCTAAGATTATAAATCTTACGAGTTTTGAAACAGGACGTGAGAGAAAAAAGGTAAAAAAATACGTAATATACCGAGAATATCAAGTGAAACGTGTCCAAACGTGTGGTCATTTTTCACCCTTGGATGTGAAAACTAAAGGCTTTGGAATATGAAAACACTTATTATTTTTTAAAATGACAATACCGAAATTGCCAACCTTTTTCTTTTAAAAGTATCTCGAGTTTTCGACAAATTATGTAAATGTTTCGAAAATCAAAAAATGGACAAATTTTTTAGAGAGGAGGGGATGGACGCGATTCATTTCAAGGTTTTATATTGAAAAAAAGAAGTAGAAAAAAAGAGAAAAAATGTATAATACGAAACACTTACTTACCTCTTCTCTAAAACGTTTAATTATTTCGCCTTTCTTTCCAATAATGCTGCCGACTTCCTGGAAATTAAAATGAATAAAATTTAATTGACTCATCTGCGATGCTTACCCAGCTAACGAAAATTTTCGAAATGTAGCTTTGTTTTTTAATTATTTATCGTCGCCTTAATGAAAGCTTTCGTTTGGTGCGTTGTGTGAACCGTGGGTTTGGGATTTTTTTTTCGTTATTTTTTTTTTTATTCCAACGCATATTATTTTTAATGTCTGAACGTCGCGATCTCGCCGAATTAAACTTTGGATGGTTTACGTAAAATGGAGATTATACAGGGTGGATTTATTTTTCGTAACGATTAAACCGTCTAGAGGAAAGATTAATTATTCCGATATTGGGGATTTTTTGCGCCACCTTGTATGATAATAGAAAAAATATTACGTTGTGTGTAAATGAATCCGACACGCGAGATAAAAATGTTCAACTTACGTTTGGTTCGCGTATGTGATTCGAGAATTGTATATTATTTCAATATAGGCGAACGCCTGTCCTGGTATTTTTTTCCTTTTTCTTTTTTCGAAATCTGTATTTTTTCTATCACGTATTGTATGCATAATATGTACAGAAGAAAAACATCCAAGGTAGAGAAGGATTCTACTTGAAACATATGTGCTGTGTGGTTTTATGTAAACCCACCCTTGCTCTATTCTCTTGGTGTATTGTTCGAAAAAGGGAATGAAATTTCGACGATATTGCGGATTGAAGGTTTGTTTGACATATCTCTCAATACCGATACGTGGGTTTATGCGAAATTCATGCTTTTCATCACAATTTTATTATAAAAATTCTTTACTTGTACCTTTGTTAAGATGACAGCATTTTTTAGAATAGGTAGGTATCTAACTTACCTATTTTAAACGAGAAAATATGGTGAATTTTTGGAGGTCAACTTTCCATTTAATTTGATAAAGCTGGAATTTTTTTTCAAATGAAGAGTAATATACCCAAACGAAAGTTTTGAAAGTTTCGAAAAATTATTTTGGAATTCGTTTGTTGTATTATTTTTCCATTTTGATCAATTTCCATTGCTTTTGTACGTAATAGGTAAATTAAATTTTCGAAGAATTTTCGATAGATGATTTTTGAGAAAACTCGTCTCGTTAATAAATGGGAAAATATTTTTAGAAGGTCGACGAACGTAAAAATAATTTTAATGTTAAATTTTCAACAAAAAAAATCTCTAAAAATATGAACTCATCGAAAAGTAAATTTTTTGTATTTTTTTTCGAATTTAGTTAGTCATATTACACAATTTTTGAACTGGCTAATTACTCACTTGAGTATTTAGGGGGGGAAAAGCCGAACAAATCACAGCAATATTTATCTCTTTACTTGAAAAAAGTACCCTCTAGAGATAGAGAGAAAGAAAGAGAGACTAGTTGTAAAGTGAGCGAAATTATAATACAAAAAGAGAAATATTACTTCGACGTAATTTTTCTAATTATCAAGCAATTCTTAAGAGCGAATTCTTGATGCTGAAATAATTGATTTTGCGGTTATGTAATTGTTAACTAAGGGTAAACTCGACGAGCTTGAGATTTATCTTTGGAAGTTTCGCTGAGAAAGTGTACCCCACTAGGGCACGAATCTATGTTTAAAGTCGTAAAGGAACAAGAAGGAAAGATGGATTTTAAACCGCGCAATCATTTCATTCGTCCTTTAAACGAGAAAAAAAAATTACTTTTTTTCCATTAATTTTAAAACTTACATATTAGTTGCTAGAATTATTTTATTGTACGAGTTCTTTGTGAATGGTAGAAAATAGTTTTTGACTGAGTGTTTTTTTCCAGACGCATAAACGTCGAAAATATTAACATTTTATATTTTAATATTGTTCTAGGTTCAGCATTCGTTTGCTGGTGGAAGGAAAATTTTAAATTGGAAGTAATTTTCGTTGTTTCACAAACCTACCGATGCGATGACTGTAGCAGTAGCAGTAGAAAAAAGAAAGGTATGTCAGTTCAGTTTCTACGAAGTAAAGATATAATTTCTTGTTGAAAATTTGACTGGATTGAATCAAAGGTTGGGAACAGAATTTAAATTAGAAAATTTCGGGTTTCACGTGTACAAGAAAAAGTTTTTTTTTTAAATTCAAAAAAAAATTACAAAATAGATTTTTTGGATATCAGAATGTTTCTTCTGACATAAGATCTTGTTTCTGATAGAGTTTCAGTGATTTTTTTTTTGCGAAGAGATTCTTCGAATAAGTACATATTATTTTTCTCCTTGAGAACATATTAAATAAAAAAATACTTTATCTTCTATGAAGATGTTTTGATAAAAAGTTGAAGTAATTATTTTCATAGAAGAAGAAAAGTTCGAAAAGTAATACCTAGGTAATTTCGTTCGAAGAATTTTCTTGTATAAATTGTTTTTTCTAAAAGTTTTTTTTTTTTTTTTTTCAAGTGGACTCTTTGTAAAGATAAGAAAGTTTTATGGATAAGCGAATTGTTCTTTCGCGGTTTTTTTTTCAAAAAAAAAAAAAAACATACTTATTTCACTAGCGAGTGTTTTTGCTCAGCAAGGTTTTTTTAGTAAAATGCAAGGAGTGTTTTTCGAGCAGTGGATTTTATTACGAGTAAATTGAGATTTTTGTTGAGAAAATCAATTTCTAGTACTTTCCGTAAGTACATGTAAGAGAAGGACGTTTGATTTTTTAAAAATTATTATTGCTAAAAGAATTTTTTTTGTAGATATACAGGGTGTCCCGTCACCAGTTAACACCCCTTCACCAGCGATATAGTCAACTCAAACTAAGCTCATGTACGCATGTTTGCCGACCCTGTGAATTGAGGGGGCAGAGATATGCTGAACTGAAAATTTTTTATTTTCAGTTTTGTTTCAGATTTTTAACCATGCGTCACTCGACAATCGAGATAGGTAGAAGTTGCACTTTGCGGCGTTGAAAAGGAAATTTTGTGTAGAATTTTTTAGTGGAGTTGATAATTGTATTAGGTGATCAGGGGGGTCTGTACTGTATTGAATATCTAAAAAAACGTGTCCAAAAATTAAGATTTTTTTGCAATTTTTGAGGAAATCTCAAAAAAGTTTCATCATTTGGTATTATTATTATGATTTGCCTTACATGAAAAAAGTTCGACCTTTCGAATGCCGCAAACCGGACTCTTCTATCTCACTTGGTTAAAAAGTTATAGCAATTTCAATTTCGAAATCGAGACAGAAAAAAAATCAATTTATTTTTCATTTTTTTAAATTTCCAATTATTTTAATTTTTGGAACTTGATACCTATCGTAACTAATAATTTTGAGCGAAACTCGATGTTAAAGATGAATTAAAGAACATTTCGGTAAAATTTTTTTTTTTTGAAAAAATAATTTTTTGTTTTTCAGTCTTGATTTTGAAATTGAAATGGCTATAACTTTTTAACCAAGTGAGATAGAAGAGTCCGATTTGCGGCATTCGAAAGGTCGAACTTTTTTCATGTAAGGCAAATTATAATAATAAGACCAAATGAGGAAACTTTTTTGAGATTTCTTCAAAAATTGCAAAAAAATCTCAATTTTTGAACACGTTTTTTTAGATATTCAATACAGTACAGACCTCCCTGATCACCTAGTACAATTATCAACCCCACTAAAAAATGCTACACAAAATTTCCTTTCCAACGCCGCAAAGTGCAACTTTCTACCTATCTCGGTTGTCGAGTAACGCATGGTTAAAAATCTGAAACAAAACTGAAAATAAAAAATTTTCAGTTCAGCATATCTCTGCCCCTTCAATTCACAGGGTCGGCAAACATGCGTACATGAGCTTAGTTTGAGTTGACTATATCGCTGGTGAAGGGGTGTTAACTGGTGACGGGACACCCTGTATAAAGATTATAGTTAGATGACTTTTGAAAATATTTTTTTGAAAAAAAAAAATGTTGAATTGAGTAATTTTCTTCTGTAAATATTTTTGTTACTGATTTTTTTAGATATAAGTAATACTTGGACCTACGTACTAAAAAGGTTGATTTTTTGGGGGGAAAATGGAAGTATATATGTATATATATTTTTAATCTTAAAGGTTTAAAGGTGAGAAGTTTATTTGTGTATGTGTGAAGACCTTTTTAAGGGATTTTACTGCTGAGGTTTTTGCTGCAAACTTGTTTTTTAATTGGTGCCTACTAATTTATCTAAGTAAGAGATTTTTCTTCTTAATTTTTAATTTTTAATTTTTTTTAAATTGGAAAAGTCACCAAAACTTCAAAATTTTTAATTTGAATAGATATTGTGTAAGATTAAAAAATAATTGATTGATAAATTTGTAACCCCTGTCTTTAAAATCCCCCTCTTAAAGTTTTTTTTTACATAAAATTTTTTCAAACTTTTCACTCCAAAAGATATAGGGGTTTTCAGAAAGAATTGAAGAAATTATTATTCATAATCATAGACAATTGGATTTATTTTTTTATATTTCAAAAAATTTGAAAAATTTTTACGTCTAAAAAAAATTAATTACTTACCTATTTCTAATTTTTAAAAACCTTAAATTCAAATTTATTTACTTATTTCTCTCATTACTTCAAGAAAATTAAGTAAAAAGGCTTGTTTTTCAAAAAAAATAACACAAAAAATTATGGGTTTTTTCTTCAAAAATTGAGTTTTTTTTTCGAAAAAAGAAATCTCTGAAAAAATGAAAAACCATTTATCTCCCAAACAACTGGCAGATTTTTTTTTTCAAAAGAGAAATTTTTTACACTTACACTCCGTAAATATGAAAATGTGGACCTACTTACTTTTTATTCCAAGAAAATTCAGACATTTTTCCCTTAAAAAAATGAAAACAATCTAGACAAAAATCAAGAAAAATGTTTTTAAAAAAAAATTTCTATAAAAGTATCAGTTTTTCTCCAAAAATTATGCGATCTACCTCCTCCACCCCCCCCCCTCCTTCAAAAAAAATATTGAAAGATTTTTTTTCTATATTAAAATAATTTTATTTCGATTTTTTTTTTTTTTTTTTTTTTTGAGGAAAAAAGATTTTGTTCAACTGTCCTTGGATAATTTTTCTTGTAGGAAGCATTTTTCTAAAAAAAAATTCATTCAATTTTTTTTTCAAGATGGGTTTTTCAAAGAAATTTTTTCGTGGACTGTTTTTGAGTGAAGAAATTTTCCTGAACATCTTATTTCTGGCTCATTTTTCATTGTTTTTGAAGAATAAAATTTATTCTTGTAAAAAAAAGTTCTTAAGAAAATCGTTTTTTTTTCTCCGCTGATTTGAAAAATGATCTATTACAATTTTTGAACATCTACTTACTTTGCATCAAATCTATTATACTCTGTGTATTTTATACCAACTTGATGGGTATTTTTTCTGACCCATTTAGGGATATTTCAAATTATATACATGTACATTGACGTACCTAACCTATTTCAAACTTATTCGTATTTTTTGTAATACCATACGACATGTTCGCTTTGGGTTAACTTTCTGTATCTACAAAGAATCACCAATATGTCACAAACAAATAACGAATGACCCCATAGTTCTGAAAACGCGATAGGAAGAAAAAATACAATAAAGAGACGTACGGTAAGGAAACCAAGAAGTTTTCCTTTTTCTGCCCCTCTCCTGTTTTGTATCCTTTAAAGCATCAAGTACATAGGACTACCTAGCACTCGTGTTTCAACAAAATGAAAACAATTCGTCGAAAAAAAAAACTGCTTGACATTTTTACTTAGTTATTGTGAAAAATGTTGAGTATTTTTATAATGTATTTCCATCTTCTAAAATTTGTTTGAGTATTATTTGGAATTTTTTACAAAGTACAGGAAAATGTGATGAAATTGTATGTTTTTGGCTTGAAAATTGTGATTTGTTGGAAAACTTTTCTCTGCACTCACCAAGTAGGTACTGTAAAAATAATGATGTTTTTTTTTTCTCGAATAATGAATGAAAACTATTTTTTGATAAAAACCCAATAAAGAGCAGGCAAAAGTAATAAAAAAGGTTAAGGACTTTTAAAAGGATTTTTTTTGAGCCAATTATATATATATTTAACGATTTGAGGATTTTTCAAAATTTTGGGTTGCATCGCTGCTAGACAGATTTATATTATAAGAGAAGTTTAGGTGTAAGTCGGAAGAGTATTTATAGGATTAGAATATTGCGGGTTCGTAGGGTATTTTATGCCAAACAATGGTGGAAATACTAAGTACAGGAAAATGTGATGAAATTGTATGTTTTTGGCTTGAAAATTGTGATTTTTCGAAAAAGTTTTCTCTGCACTCACTAAGTACTGCAAATCTAATTGTTTTTTTCTTCTCGAATAATGAATAAAAACTATGAAAAATGAGCTTATTTCGAGGTTTTTCACATTTTTCGATGAAAACCCAATAAAGAGCAGACAAAAGTAATGAAAAAGGTTAAGGACTTTTAAAAGGATTTTTTTGGAGCCAATTACATATATTTGACGATTTGGGGATTTTTCAAGATTTTGGGTTGGCATCGCTGCTAGACAGATTTATATTATAAGAGAAGTTTAGGTGTAAGTCGAAAGAGTATTCATAAGATTGGAATATTGCGGGTTCGTAGGGTGTTTTATGCCAAACAATGGTGGAAAATAATCTTTTAACGGTGTTTTTTATTTTATTTCCTAAACGAGGGAAAATTGATTCCATGTACCTATTTAAGGTGTACCTAAATTTCGTTTCTAAACAAAAGAGAAATTAGCTAAATAGTGCTGAAGAAGAAAATCGAGGAAAAACACACTTCCAGACAGAAGCAAAACCAAAACGTAACGTAATCTCATAACGTGTGCGATACGAGTTTGAAAAGCTGCTTACGTTGAGGGTATTGTAGCCGTATATAGACATAGAATCGTATTCCTGCAATATATGGCACTTTTAGAGATTCGTTTATATACGCGTTGGCAAACATTATTAACTTATAGATTTAAAAACGTTACGTCGAATAAACTAGCACTTGAAAGGTTTTACGAAACTCGGAAAAACAACCTGGTATTGGCGGAGAAAACTGACGACGAAATGTTTTAAATTTTAAATACCTTCTTGATCGGACTATCGTTCATTAACTCGTGAAAATAGGCATATACAGGGTGGAATAAAACCAAATTTTTTTTTCAAAATCAAATGAATGAATGAAAGTGGGCGTATGTAGATGGGTCGTGGGAGGAAGACTTGGGCTTCTATAACGTTTAGAAATTGGTCTGAGAAATTGCCTGTCTGCGCCATAAAAATGTGCGTAAATTTTGACGGTTTGGTTACATTAGGAAAGGAAGGAAGGTACTAGGGAAGGTGAGCGGAGCAGGGCGAAACGAAAACGACGCGAGGTTAACGGATAATGTGCAAATATTTACTCGAAAGTTCTCGATATCATATTAAATATAGCTTTTGGGTGAAATTTGTTCAACGTATAATAGAGAGCTTTTTATCAAAAAAAGGAAAAAGAAAAAAGAGAAAGGGTTTTCTCTCTTGCCTTTTTTTTTCATTCGTTTCGTATGTACGAGTTGGAAATAATAATTCGAGATTTGGCTATTATTTTGTCATTCATCGATGTGAAAATATAGGTACAGTCTATTATTACCTACGTACTTACCTTTCCCAGCATTAGTATCTTTATTGTAATCGGACTGGTCGAGTCATCTCTTGGTTGTTCTACGTCCATTGTTAATAGAGAGAATCCTGCAACGTAAAAAAAGCACGATATTACAATTTCAACGAGGCGAATTACCAAGTACCTTTCATTATTTTATTCAATGTGTTCGTTATCGTTACGTTACGTGTGAACGAGTGGTGAAGCGAGGGGGGGAAGGGTTTCTGTTTCTGTTGGTTGAGCCCCCCCCCCGGGGGGGTAAACTTGGAAACATTCGTATTTATCAGGGTTTTTCCATTCGATGAGTAGGTATGTTTGATTTTTTCGCTGGGTTTATTTTTTAAACCCCATTGTGTTTTACGTATATCTACTTATACAGGGTGTCCCGTCATAAGTTGACACCCCTTCACCAGTTGACAACCCTTCACCAGCGACATAGTCAACTCAAACTAAGCTCATGTATGCATGTTTGCCGACCCTGTGAATTGAAGGGGCAAAGATATGCTCAACTGAAAATTTTCATTTTTCAGTTTCGTTTCAGATTTTTAACCATGCGCTACTCGACAGCCGAGATAGGTAGAAAGTTGCACTTTGCGGCGTTGGAAAGGAAATTTTGTGTAGAATTTTTTAGTGGGGTTGATAATTGTACTAGGTAATCAGGGGGGTCTGTACTGCACTAATTATCTTAAAAAACGTGTTCAAAAATTGCGATTTTTTTGGAATTTTTGAGGAAATCTCAAAAAAGTTTCATCATTTGGTATTATTATTATGGTTTCCCTTGGATGAAAAAAGTTTGACCTTTTGAATTGCCGCAAACCGGACTCTTCTATCTTTCTCGGTTAAAAAGTTATAGCAATTTCAATTTCAAAATCTTAGCAGAAAAAAAATTAATTTTTTGAAAAAATTTTAAGGCCCGTATTTTAAAAATTTCCTTATACTTAAGGCGAAGCGTTCTTACACAGACCAAGTAGTTTTGTTTATTTTTTCCATACAAATAAATGGCTGCTCGATGTAAATTGACATGATACGTGTGAAATCGCCTCGCCTTAAGGTCAATGTTTGCTTAAGCAAATTTTTAAAATACGGGCCTTAAATTCCTTTTTATGTTATTTTTGAAACTTGATACCTAACATAACTAATGATTTTGAGTGAAACTCGATGTTTAAAATAAAGTAAACAACATTTTAGAAAAAAAAATTTTTTTTGAATTTTTTCATTTCTTTTTTTTAGACCTGATTTTGAAATTGAAATTGCTATAACTTTTTAACGAAGTGAGATAGAAGGGTCTGGTTTGCGGCATTCAAAAGGTCAAACTTTTTTCATCCAAGGGAAGCTATAATAATAATACCAAATGATGAAACTTTTTTGAGATTTCCCCAAAAATTGCAAAAAAATCGCCAATTTTGAACACTTTTTCAAGATAATTAGTGCAGCACAGACCCCCCTGATTACCTAGTTCAATGATCAACCCCACTAAAAAATTCTACACAAAATTTTCTTTCCAACGCCGCAAAGTGCAACTTTCTACCTATCTCGGTTGTCGAGTAGCGCATGGTTAAAAATCTGAAACGAAACTAAAAAATGAAAATTTTCAGTTGAGCATATCTTTGCCCCTTCAATTCACAGGGTCGGCAAACATGCATACATGAGCTTAATTTGAGTTGACTATATCGCTGGTGAAGGGGTGTCAACTGGTGACGGGACACCCTGTATAATATGTCTACGACGATTGGAAAATTATTGTTTCCTCGGATTTCGTGTTTCTTTTCGTTTGATTCGATTGCGTTAAGACAAATGACATTTTCGAGCTTAGGATGTGACAAGAGGTAATTTTGTTTTTCAGAAATTATTATTTATTTAAAATCGAAAATATCGTTCGATAATTTAATAGGTATGTACTTTAGGAACTTCATAATAATTTACCTACGTGGTTTATACGATGTAGATTGCCTTCAGCATATTGACAGAAGCTGTCTTAATTTTTACGTAAACTAAACCACCTCCTACTCAGTAAATTGAAAGGTTTCTTTTTTATTTTTACGAAGAAATAAAAGAAGAGCTTAAAATAAAAGAATTGCTATACGATCGATATGGAATAAATTATATCCTTTGTTTTGGAATAAGGGGTGAATCCGGGTGATGGGTGATTCAGCCTCGTCTGCACTTTTCGAAAAGTACTATCGGATTTTACTAAGGACTCTGAATGAATTTTAGATTTAGACTGCACTTTTCACCTTACTTCGTCCCCATAATTATAGGAAAATTTATATTTTTTTGTCGATGTATAAGTTGTTGTGGAGGGGGAGGTTCTTGTTTTATGACTTTTTTGATATTTTCGGTTAACCCTCCCAAATTTTTTTTTTTTTTTAGGGGAAAATAATTACCAATTTTTTCACTATTTGAATTTCACGTGATGACCAACCGCCCAATTTTTAAAAAATGAATAAATTGACAAGTTCGTCCCTTCTCATCACAAGTTATTCCCATTTTTTTTATTTTTCTCTATCTGGATTTTTTAGCGAAGCCTCAGGCATCCTCTTACGTCTCTTCAATTTCTCAAAAAAAACAAAAATTGTGAAAAATTGGCAACATTTTCAAATTTATAATTCAAAGTTGTTTTTTGTTTGTGAGTAAATAATTTCCAATTTTTTAGTTCTAATTTTTCACATGAGAATAAATTCCCAAATTTCCATTTTTCCTCCAGCTAACTTTTAGTGGTGCTTACTGTTTACTGACCCCCCCCCCCCCCTTCAATTTTAAAATTGACAAAATATCAAAACTTATGGGTTTTATAAAAATCTCCAACTCATCAGATGTGTTCCTTTTCACGAGAAAATAACTCCCAATGGGGTGAATATTTTATTATGAGGAATCTTCCAACATTTAAAAAAAAAATTTTAATTATAATTTTTCGATTTTTGTTTAGCAAACATTACGCTGTTTACATGATAGAGTATGTTTGACTTGCAAACCAAGCTTAAAGTTCACCGAGAGGGGGACGGGGGCACTTTTGTCCACGACGAAAGACAGCCAGTCTTTCGTCGTGGACAAGCACTGCACAAGTTCCCCCTCTCCCCCTTGAGGAACCTCATACTGGGTATGCATGTCAAATATATTTTATGATATAAGCAGACTCATATTTTACCTAAAAATTATCAAAAAAATTTGAAAATAAAAAAATTTCAAACATGGTTTGATGCATTTTGTCTTTTGTCGTGGACAATTAAGTAGTAAAAACACTGAAAGACACGACGATGGACAAAAAAATATTGTCCACTACGAAAGACAAAATGTCCCATCTTCATGTGTGGGGGGCTATTGCTTACTTTTTTGAAAAAGTTGAATAGTTTAGTCAACTTGGGCATATATGACGACACTTATGATTTAGTTTACCAAATTTCAACAGTTGGAAAACTTGGGAAATTTTGATCCACGACGAAGGACCACTTAGCTTGACGAAAATTTGTTTTGAGGGAATTTTGTGAAATTACAGGGTAATTACGGGTGATGAGTTCAAAGTGATGCCTGGATGACGTTGGTATGCTAGATGTACAGAAGTGTAGCCATTTTTTAAATTCAAAATTGTACTATGTACACACTGTTGGAGTAGCTGAAAAATGACCACGACGATGGACTAGAAAGTTGAGGGACAGTTTTTAGGTCAACTTTACGGACAATGAAAGTTCCCAAAAAAATGTATTGACGTTATTTATGTATACTTGCAACCCTCCTTATTGAGAATATCCCATTTGAGAATGTAAAGGTCTGAAAATAGTACCACTTAGAAAATATGAAAAAATAAAAACATGACAAGAGACAGCCACGGCGATGGACATTTACACTACATTTGTTGCCCTGGGGGGGGGGGGGGGTAGATGACCTCCCCCTGCACTTAACTAGCTTGAGAGTTCAAACTATTGACACCAAAAACACCATTGTAGCATTTATGGTTCTTTAGATATTCAACCGGAACAAAATATTCCTCATAAAAAAAGAATCACCCAATGGTCAATTTTTCATTTTTCCTTCAAGTGAATTTTCATTGAAAATGCTCTGGTGTGATAAGGGAGTCAAAAGGTCTCCTTCTCGAATTTCATTTTTTTTTTCAATTTTTTTCTCAATTCTTCGTTTTGTGATGATGAAATATGATTGATGAAATATGATTTTAGAGCGTATCGGTGATTTTTGACTTCACCCTTACAGACCGGTGCTTCAAAATACGTGATTTTAAGGTTAAAAATTACATTTGCCAAAGTTTTCATTCGATTTTCACCCAACTTAACATGATAGTTAAAGGTATTCAAGGGTTATCTTGGGATTTTTTTTTTCAGATTTCTTTCAACCCCTAAAATGATCTTGAAAACGACTTTGAAAATTTTGATTCCTCCAATGAGGGTACAGTTTTGGAGCTAACAAAGCGGATTGTACTATTTGACCCCCTTATTACGCACAAGATCATGTAACGATTTCAAGAAGGAGGCATAGGCATCACTTGAAATTTATTTAGGGGGAAATGAAAAATTGAGAATGGTTTTTACATTAAAAAAAAAAGAATTATCAATTCGAAAATTTTTCTAGTTTTGCTCTTTTTTGAAAATTTAGGGACTCCAAAGCACCTCACAAAACTAAAAAAAATAATACGAAAAATGTTATGCATTTTTTTTCTTTTATGTAAGTATAAGAAATTTAAAATTTCTTTCGAGAAACATTTAAAAATATTTTTTGGTTCAAAAAATTTTCTAGAAAAGAATTTTGCAGAAAGAAAATATTTTACAAATTTCCTAAAAAATGCCCTGCCCTATACTAAAATTATAGCAGACTCATAATTTTTAAAGTATTTTTTGGCTAGAATACGTACATTGTAAAAAAATCAGAAAAAATCTTCATAAAGTTTGTTATCGCCCTTTCTAATAATATTCCATATAAATTTTAAAATTTTCATCTGCTTGGTTCCCAAAATGGAAATTAATGAAGAAGTGAAATTTTCATCTACGTGATGGATATATAGGCGAAGCAAATGAAAAGGTGGAAAATGTACTCTAAATTTTTTTAATGGTCATTAATGTCTGAAAATTGGTTTCGGAAAGCGGAGGAAAAGCCAAATCACCTAACTCAACCGAGGTACCCTTTGTTCTGATTTTTCATACTTAGTTCCATATTGAAAAATTCTTCTTAAATTGATTTTTTTTTTTTTTAAATGAATGGAAAAAATATTTTTAATATCGAGTTGGCGTTTATTATAGAAAAGTGAAAACAAAAGGAATTTTTTTGAAAAAAGGGTTACACTTCTGTTGAAATACGTCTCCTATTTCATTATTTTATTTTTTTCTTCGTTAATAAGATTTCATTCTTTAATGATGAGGAATATTATTGAATTAAGTTAACACCTTTGTAGAGGCACATTTCACTTTGAAATTTGATACGAAAGCTTTGTTACTGAATAGAGTAGGAAGCGAGCTGCAGCAACAGCGGAGGCACTGGTACATCTATCGAATCCTCGAGGATTCGGTAACCTAATTACAACGCGTTAAAATGCCAAGCTCCAGGCTTGAAGAATATCGTATTGATGTTGGTGAAAATTTCATTTCGAAAGGTTCTTCCTCTCGGCCCCCTCTTCGTATACTAATTCCCTATTGTCGATATGGTGGGAATTTTTAATTAGCAAATGAGATTAAATTTCGAAAGGTGATAAGTATGTACTTAGTAGTTAGCTAATGCTGATTTCGGATTTGTAGGCATTTGGTTTTGGTAGTGGGTTTTGTGTTTGTGAGGTGTGAGGAATTTAGACGATGGAGAGCGAGAAGAGGTGAAAATTGGAAGATTTTCAACGTATAGAGTTTTGCAACTCGTCTCGATAGTATTACCTATTTCAAAGTTGGAAATTTTTTTTGTTCGATATTCTGTATAATTTTCTCTCATCTTGGAGTCAATTTTAAAAGCAAATAAGCCAGTTTTATTCTTCTCGAGAAAAAATTGAAAATTCCCTTCGAACGAGTCAACTCGATTTATTGCCCTAAAGTGTGAAACCAACCTATTCCACCTGAGAAAACGGCGGAAAACTTTGCAAAGTTCTATAAAGAGGTGGAAAATTTAAGTAATACTTGGCGGTATTTTGGAAAACTGGAACTTTAAACTTGGTCTTGAAGATTCTTTCGGCTGTATCATAAAATACACATAATATGCGATACCTGGATCTATACTATACCGAGAATGAAATATATGTCGTCAAAGTTTTCGACAACAGCAACCGAGGGAGATAAGAAGGGGAGCTGGTAAAATAGTAGATTTTTTTGGTAAATAAAACTCGATTGATCCGGTCGTAAAAACGACGGTCGTCTGTTCGTATTAAATTTTACAATATGTTTTACTCGCTTGTAATATACCTAGACGTATGGCTGGATATACGTACGTAGATAGATTTAGCTACCTTTCTAGCCTACATACGTAGGTAAATCCAATTTAAACGAAGATATCGCTGTAGAAAAACTTTCCCACAAAAAAAATTAGGTTTTTTTTTCAGATTATTAAATCGAAAAAACCATAGGTTAAGAAAAAAGATCGATTGTGAGATTTGTTCATTTACGTAGAGTCGTAGATAGATTGAGATATATGGTACCTATTTGTACTCGTGGTACACAATAAAGAAATGTATGAGATAGTCTTTTTGCCTCTATCCCTGCCCATCCCCCTTCCCGTGTCGTCAAATAAGATGCGAAATAAAGTAATAAGGAAACGAAATCTGGTATAATGAGGATTCGTTCGCCTGAGAATCAATTTGTGAAGTGTACAGAAGGCTTGTGTGTGCTCGAAGCTCGAAAGAAGAGCCAGACTAGAAGAGGGGGGTGCAATGTGCCTGTTATGGCAGGTTCAAAGAGAACCGCTGAGTTTACGAAGTCAGCGTGTGCTCTGCCTGCTACACGTATACAGGGTGTTTGATAAGGTTTGTTTGAAAGTTGTACTTTTGGTGATTATTTTTTAATTTTTATTTTGAACGATTTTCAAAAAAGTTTCTAAAAAGTGTATCTTGTTGAAATGTCACCAGATGTATTATTTTTCGAATTTTTGTGAATATTATTTCGAGTGTTGGAAATTTTCCAAAATCAACTTTTCGAAAAATTTTACAGGGTCAGAATATATGCAGAAGTTTTTTCAAACTTTCCAAAAATTATTCTACTTTCCTAAAAATTTACGAAGGAAATTTTTCGAATGAAGTATCCTACCTAATTTTCATAGCTTTCAAGTAGGTACACTTCATTTTCAAAAAAAAAAAATTGAAACTGCTTGAAATAGGTAGTAGGTACCTACTTAATTTTAAGTTAGCGAATTTTGGAATTCATAAAAGTTCATCGTATACGTACCTAAGTAGTTTAGAAATAATGGTCGAATTTCAGAATTTTATTAAAGGTTAAATTTTAAAATAATCAAAATATTGCGAATTTTTACCAAATTTTAAAAATTCCAAGTAATTTCTAAAATAATGATATTTATTGACCTTTGGAGATTTTAGACATTTTCATCAAGTTGTGCCAGTTTCAGGACCACAAACTTCAATTTTCAGGGCGCAGTTCGATTTTTTCCAAGGTGATGTTGAGTTGTAAATTTTTTAACGTAGGTATGTGAGAATTTTTTTCTAGCAAAAAATGAGAAACGCAAAATTGAGGTACTCCCAAAAAAAAAATTATTCCAAGAAATAAAAAAAAAATTACCTACCTACCCCCTTTTCCAAAAAAACAAAAAACAAAACAAAGAACAAAAGAAGACAAAATACAAAAATGACAGCTTTTCTCGGGGATCGCCCGATTGCGTCCCAAATGTGTGTACGTGACGAAAAGAGTAGTCGGATTGCGTCCCGAAAAAATGCGTACGTGAATCAGGTGATAGTCTGATTGCGTCCCAACCCAAAATGTGTATGTGCACAATATATGAATAGTCCAATTGCGGCCCGTTCAAAAAAAATTTTCAAAAGTTTAAAAACAATCACTTTAAAATTTTGTGGAAAATAAACTTTCTACAAATTTTGTTGAACACAAATTTTTTAAAAATTATTTCAAAACTCTTTTCATAGGTAGGTAGATATTAATTTTTCATGTGATTTTTTTGAATTTTAAATTTCGACTTTTTCAGACTATATTTACTTGGAACCTTTTTTTAAAATGATAACTTTTCTTTTTTTGTGGCTTCAATTTTTAATGTAAAACTTCTTTTAAATTTTTTTTTTTTGGATTTTGATCCAGTAACACGATTTTTTAAAATTATTTTATTCACTTTATAAATATCACATTTAAAAAAATCAAATTCTTCGGTCATTGCCTTCAAATTTTTTGTTTGAAATTACTTTTTTTAGGATTTTGTGGGGGGAGGGGGGGAGTATGAATGAATTTCGAGTTTTTTATATTAAAAATTTCTTGAAAGTAATTTTTTCCAAAAATATTTTCTCACAAGACTATGACTTCCCCACATAAGTTTAACCAAACAATATTTTTGGGGTATAAACCAGTTCGCCTCCACGTGGTATACCCTGAGTAACGCTAAATGAACTGGAACGCAATCAGACTAGCCCATTCTGCACGTACGCATTTCTTTGGGACGCAATCGAACTAGCCCCTTCCGCACGTACGCACAGTCAACCCCTATCATGGGACGCAATCGGAAAACCCCCCTTTTCTCGAGACATTTCTTTATTTCTTAAAAAAACAAAAAAATTGAATCGATTTAAAAAGCCTTTTTCCTTTTGTAAAATTCAAATAGGTATCGTTTTATCAGATAAATTGAAAAAAAATTTACTCCAAAAAATTTTGAAAAAATTAAAATTTCAAAAAAGTGATAATTTTTTAAATTGACTCCAAAAAAAAATTGAAATATGCATTATTTTTTATTCTACGAAAATTTCGAAAAAAAAGATTTTTACATCAAAATATTGAATAAAATTTTATAAGTAGGTAATTCTAAAAAAAAAAAAAAATGAAATATAAAAAAATTAGACAAAAGATTACCTATGTATGACTTTTTTCCTTCAAAAAATTGAAATTTTTTCCTTTGCAAATACGAGATTTCTTTCTTTTAAAAATTGTTGAGTTTTATGTTGATTTGTATTTATCCTATCTAATTTAAGTAGGAAAGTTTTTCTATGTCGGTTTCGTTAATTATTGTTGGTTGCTTCGGCCTGAAAATTTTTTGTTTTTGTTTTCTCATGTAGCTCTTTGCTACTGATTTTGGTCGCGTCATTCGTTCTAATTCGTTCTATATCCGATGTTGAGTTAAGTACTCATAAATATATTTCGTTCAAGTTATGATGTACAAATTATTATTTTACACCAATTCTTTAAAAACCTAACATGATAGCAGTGCGTTGGTTTCGTTTATCCGTTTTTGTAACCTTTTTTTTTTTCTCGTTCATTTCGTAATGTCATCAGGTATCGTAATTGTTAATTATTCATAGTCGTACGTTCGCATGTCGGTACCGCCGATTGCTCGTTCACATCGTAACGCTGAACAAGAGTCATCGAGCGGCGATAAATCACGGTCAAAAATTCGTAAAGAGCGTAAGAAAAAAACGAAAGAATTTTTCAATTCGCTCCAACCGCGAAATATGGATTTTCGTTCATCGCCGCCGGGTGAAGAAACTGCCACGTCAGGTTACCACCTACGAGGAATCGTTGGTGCGGTAAACCAATTCGGTGATCGATTTCGGTTCAATCGGTCAATATTTCCATCAGCTGCCGAAGATCACGTCGATCCTGTTCCGGCCACTGCTGAATTATCAGCTATCGTTCCTGTTGCTCCGGTTGGTACTGCAGAAAATTCGAGCGCCGTAGTCGACTCGCTCCTGTCCGAAAATTCGAGTATCGAGCAAAATGTCTCAGTGGAAAATCCGACTACTTCAGCGATGTATGTGTCCCAAATTCGGTGACCATGCAGATAACACTACGAGAACCGCGAGTGATAACGTACTTACAAAATCGAATTCCACTGATTGCCCGAATAGAAATCCAAGTACCAATAAACCTTCCGCGAACTTGAGTAGTTTTGATTTTCGTTCCGATCCCAATCGTCCAATAGCTCTTTAATTAATTTCAGTAAATTGTTCAGCTTACATCGTTCTATTTTTGTCAGTAAATCGCTCAATTTTCGCTCTTAAATCGTTCAACTTACTTCGTTCTATTTTTTTTTGATAAATCGCTCAATTTCGTACTTTCTTACCGTTCGTAAATCGATCAATTTCGCTCCGTTATATCTAGATCTAGTAAATCGTTCATATCGGTACTAATTAGTTATTTATTTATTTTTCGATCACTATTCGTTCCATATTTTTATAACGTACATTTAATTTTTAATTACGAATTCACGTTATTTTTACAATTATTTCAATTAATTTCGAGTTTGATTTTTTCGATTGTTTATTTTGATAAGATATGTAAATTTTTGTTGTATTTGTATTGTGGAATTTTCAGTCCGAGGGGGGATGTTGAGTTTTATGTTGATTTGTATTTATCCTATCTAATTTAAGTAGGAAAGTTTTTCTATGTCGGTTTCGTTAATTATTGTTGGTTGCTTCGGCCTGAAAATTTTTTGTTTTTGTTTTCTCATGTAGCTCTTTGCTACTGATTTTGGTCGCGTCATTCGTTCTAATTCGTTCTATATCCGATGTTGAGTTAAGTACTCATAAATATATTTCGTTCAAGTTATGATGTACAAATTATTATTTTACACCAATTCTTTAAAAACCTAACAAAAATAATAAAGATTTTTCGCAAAGAAAAGTTGACGTTTTTTTCTCCCCTTCCCCTTCCACCCAAAAAATTAAAAGATTTAATAATCACTTTCACCACTTCAAAAAAACGAGAAATTTTTTTAGGCCAACCCGCAAAATATTAAGACGAGCATTACTTTTTATAACAACAAAATTTTTTAAAAAATTTCCTTCAAAATATTTTTTTTTTTCTTTGAAAATTTTAAAAACATTTTCATTTTGTACAAGTTGAGAAATTTTTTGCAAAAATGGTTTTTCAAAAAAAAAAAATAATTACCTAGGTGTGTTACCTCTGCGAGGGTGAATTTTTTCTCTCTTATAATGTGAGTATTTTCTGCAAAAATTAGATGAATATTTTGCACCGTAAAAAATTTTAAATCAATTTTTTTACCTCAAACATTTAAGGTAGTACTTTTTATTCCAAGAAAATTTAGATATTTTTTTCTGAAAAATAGTAGTTTGTGCCAAAGCACTTTTGGCAAAATCTGCTTTTACATCTGTGGAGGTTTCTTTTCGACAAGTTATTTTTCCCCTCAAAAGAATTTGTATCGTTTTCACCCTTCAAAGAAGGTAAGTATTTATTAAGCCTGGTTCACGACACAATTATTGGTACGGTCAATATTTTGAATTCACCAACTCAACGAGCTGGCAAAAGAATGGTTAGCATTTTCGGAATTTAACCCTTGTGCCAGACACACAAACAAAACACCCTATTCAAAGATATAGTCGCAGTCACCTTCATCGTCGTCGTCGTCTTCGTCTGCTTTATTCATAGAAGGGTACTTGTTGCTGGTGCATTGATGCGACTTGGTACAACGTACTCCATAAAAATATATAGTGCACATTTATGCGAGATGTAGTGTCTAAAGCCAAAGATAATAACAATTTTTGGGTACATTCAGTACATTCTACTCGGCGTTAGGTTAGACCTTGCAATTCGGTGCCATGTTCCAAAAGCAGCATTTCGTAACCAGGTTATGGCAATGTAGTACTCATCGTAGAAAAAGAAGCATGCGTAACTTTGTACTCGAAGCACGTATATTACACGTTTATAAGTGGAATCTGTGCGCCGCGGTGTGAACGTGGGTACGTTCAAAGGCGAGGGTACCCCCCTTTTGTAGTGTCTCTGTGTACCGATGAGGAGGCCTCGGCCAGCCTTAGGGGGCGCGCGAGGTGGATAACAACGCAACCGTGTGGTGAACGGCGAACCCTGTCTCGCGTCGATAATTTTAAAAGGGATGCAAAAAAGGCGCATTGCTGCATTTTCGTCGGCTTTTTCACCCCTTGCTCGATGTCTGGTTCGTCTGGCTCAAGCATAGCGTTACCCAGGCCCGGCCACGTTATGCTATTTTCGCATTTGTACGGTGCGTTGGTACATTACGTACTATACCTAGCACGTAGTATTTATGCGTTTTGAGTTAGGGGCGCCCTTAAACGTACGTACGTGTATGTGTAGGTATGTCTACATACTCGTACACTTTATTGACTTTTTCTTTCTATCTCGACTAGTGCAATGGGCACGATTACGAGGCTTGCGTCGTGTCGTCATCGTCGCCGATGCAGTCGCATGTCTTTCCGTTCCTGTTCGTTTTCGTTTTTTTTTTATTCATTCACTATATTCGCTAATGATTGTTAGAAGTATCTGGCGTTTCTATACGTCTTAAAGGGTCCTCGATGTAGGAGAAATAATGTAAAGCGAATTTACTTCTTTATACTACCTACGAATGCCAAAGGCTGAGGGAGCAGTACGGCGTACGAAGTGGAAAGTTAGTCGCAAGATAAATTAATTCAGTAATTAGAGCTTCTCTTCAAGTGTCGAAATTTTGTTTCACCTACCTACGTCGTAATCTCCTCGTCGAGTATGTGCGTATTTGAATAGAAATCGGAGAATTTTGTTTTTGCATTTTTTTAGTCGAATTTCTACTTTGGAAGGTAACAAATATTTTAGCAATTGAGGCTGGATCGATTTTTAAACGAATTCAATTCTAGTGCATTTGATACTTAGGAGTCAGACATTGCTTGACTAGGTACTTTTTTACCAATTAAAATTTTGTACCTTACTTTTAAATGGATGGAAGGAGAGAAAAATTGAATTTTTCAAAAATATGATTTTGTATTTTTTGAGGATAATGAAAATTGATCAATATTTTGGAAAATTAATTTTATATTATTTTTTAAATTGAATTTTTCATTTTATTAATTTTTTTAGTTGAAGAATTCAGTCGAAGAAATAATTATTCTGTATTTTTTATTTTTTATTTGTATATTAAACTCCATTTTTAGTAGGTATAAAAATTGAAAAAACGAAATTTCGAGCAAATAAAGAGGAGGGAAGTATACGAGTATAGCCTTAAAACCCATTTTAATGAAACATTCAACAATTTGAAGAAAAAAAAATCCGATTCTTTTATTTTTATTTTTGGTGAAAGAGAAGGTGAGAGAGAAAAACTGAACACTTGAAAAATTTGATTTCAATTTTTTCAGGGGGAGAGGGAGTAGAACTTTTCAGAAAGATTATTATTTCAAAGAAATTATGTAACGTAACTGGTTTAAAATGGATTTCTTGATTTCTTTAAATATTCAGTTGTTGAAAAATAATAATTTCTATACGTGAATTGTTTTTTTTGTTGAAAAATTTACGTAAATAAAGTTTGATTATGGAAAAAAAAATAGTAAGTATCGAATATTGTTTTTTTTTAAATTTTTAAATCTAATAAAATTTTCAAAAAATCTAATTTGAAGTGAGAGAGAAGAAGAGTTAGATTTTTTGAACAAATTATTCAAATAAAGAATTTCTGATTTCTTTATGAGGAGGGGGGGGGGGGGGTGGGTAAACTTAATTAATTCGCATTTTATTTTATTATTATTTTTTCGTGTGTGTGCGTAGTGGAAGGGAATAATAGGTATTGACGAAATAGTGAGAAAGAAGAAAGTTGAAATTTTTAAACAAATCAATTCAATAAAATTATTAAGTAATTTAGTTTTTAGGGGGGAGAGGGTGAACTTTTTCAATAAAAATACCAAAAAATAATCCAACTATAATATTGTTTTTTGTTTGAGTTGGATTTGATTTTTTGAGTGTTTTCTTGGTAAGTTTTAAATTTGAGCGACCCATTTTTTGGGAAATTTTCAGCTCTGAAAATACCTATTAAATGAAATAAAGCCACTAATTGAGTGTGCAGAAAGAAAATTTTAAAATTTTAAACAGATTAATTTAATAAAGAATTTATAATTCCTCTTTTTGTAGGGCGGGGGAGGGGTAGTGAAACTTTTCAAAAAAATTAATTTGAAAATAATTACCTAATACCTATTCGGGTCCATTCTGAGAGGTTATGATGAAAAAATTCCAAATTTTTCAAATTATTCACATTTTTGGAAAAAAATATTTTTTTTTGTCATATGCAATAAGTACTAACTACCTATGGCACTTATTACATGTGACCCGGCACGTTAAAAGGTACCTAGTAGGTATTTTACAAATTTTTCAGGAGAGCAAAAACAAACTTTGGAAATGAATATCTCTGGAACGAATAGACCGATTTTTCTAAAACTTTGGGGAATTGTTACTGGGTATAAGTGAAATATTTTTCAATATTAAAAAAATTATTATGAGCGAACATTTTTGTATAATGGCGCAAGGGAGACTTGACCAAACTCAGTGTTGCCAAAAAGGGAAAAAAAATTTGTGATAAGTAAATTTTTGAAGTTTACTGATAACAAATGTAACATTGATTTTAGGCTAAATTATGAAGATTTCGTGTCATGGGTGATCATAAGATGAATAATACATCGAAAACCACAGTGATTACAGATTTACTAGGTCCCTTTTGTCATGCCGATTGAAAATATTGACTTTTTCGAAGTTTTTAGTGATTCAGGTGATAGACCTTGGTGAGTGGACCTCAGAACACCAAAAAAGTGAAAATCGATTTTTTACCTACTAGGTCCCTAGGTACCTTTTAACGTGCCGGGTCACACATTGTGAATTTCACATTTTTTTTCTTTAAAATTAAAATTTCTTTGAAAAAATTGCAGAAATTTTTTTTCTTATTATTGGTGTCCATTCTGAGAGGTTATGATGAAAATTTTTTTATTTTTTCAATTATTCCCATTTTTGGAAAAAATTAATTTTTGCCATTCAATAAGTACCAGTGGTACTTATTACATGATGAACTTCACATTTTCTTTAAAATTGAATTTATTTGAAAAAATCGCAAAAGAATTTTTTTTATGTAGTTCAATTCATTTCTATTTTTAATATTTGAGCATCTTCTTGATACCTAATGATTAATTCAGCTAATTTCAATTTTTTTTTCAGTTGGATAAATTTTGAATGTTCTTAAAATATTTAAATTTGAGTGAGTTGAAGTAAGAGAGAAAAAAAATTTAATTGTAAAAATTTGATCTTTAGGTACCTATAATTTATGTGTTTCGGAGGGGAGAGGGGAGGGGAGAAGATGGTAAAAGATAAGGAATTCGAAAAACTCACTTTGGAAAAATTTATTCAATTTTTATATAATTTATTTTTTCAAATAAAATTTTTTGATTTTTTTTTTTTTTTTTTTTTTTTAAATTTTTAATTGAGTGGTTTAGTGAAATGAAAAAATACTTTAAAATGATTAGGTAGGTATTCAAAAAAAAAAAACTTTTTACTCTTAAAAAAATTTAATTAAAGAGAATAGAAAAATAAGTTTTTTTAAAAATTGAAGTTCACGTTTTTTGAAAATCTTACCCAATTTTTCGCAAGGAAAAAAACTGCAAAATATAATTTGCAAAAAAAAATCTGAAAACTTCCTGTAAAAATTCTTTTTTTGACAGGCCTACATTTTGCCGCTTTTTGTAAGGAGGAAATTGAAAATATTTGATATTCCGAGAGTCGAACATGTACCACTTTAGATTTTGATATAACTCAATGCGACGTTCATACGAATCGATCTCACGTTGAGATATGGTATTTTATCAAAATGGGTGCCAAGATATTCGTTAACTGGATAATGAAGGACTGCCGAAGTAGATTACATTGATATGCCAAACGTACGTACGGTTTACCACCGTGAGGTTTTACCTTCCACCCCTCTTACGACATATTATTATCTATCCTTTAGGGATTTTCGAACTCGGTTACGGTTACGTATGTCACGGGAAGGTGAATTCGCAGCACCCAATAATTTGATACGAATTTGCAAAGGAGAAATCCACCTCTTGTGCTTTCGCCAAGTCGCAGTTCGCTAAAATAGCACTTTTTTTTCGTACGTATTTTTCTTCCCTATTCATCAAGAAGAGTATATGTACATATACTTGTACAACTTTATGCTTTGTTTTTTTCGTATGAAAAAAACAAACACACGAACAACGTTCAACTGAGGTCTCTTTCTGTTTAAAATCTCTTTGGTATTTTCGCGCTTCGTTCGCATTTAGATTAATTAAAAAATCGTCGAGGATCGCTGACGTATTATGTAGGTAGGTGCACCTACGTATAGGACGCGCGGACGGTGCAATGGTATCAAAATGGCGAGCGTTTTGTAATTTCACGCTCGTACACGTGAAAATTTGGCGATGACGTGGGTTTCGCGTACGTTTTTTAAACGTCTGCGTAGCGTACCTATTCACGAATACAAAGTATAAAATATTTCCTAACGACTGGATTCTGAGGCCAATTTATAATTAGGTTCATTTGTGAAAGGTTATTTTATTCTATTCGACGAGGCGAGGCGCAGGCGAGGCGAAGATGAGGCGAGTCCATGGAAATCGCGAGAAAGGTACACGCTCCGACGGATTTCGCTTTTAATAAAGTTTTTAGTCGAAAGATTTGGAAAATTTTAGTTATCAAATACTCGCTCGGTGCGATTATGAATGTACACGCCGAGAATTTCTGTTTTGCGTCGAGTTTGGCCCGATGGATTTCCAAATTATATATTTAATTTGCCGGATTATTCGTATAAAATTCACGAAAATGGGGTCGAGCCGAAGTGGCGAGGAACCGACTATGCCGCGAAGAACAGATCTTATTATTATGGCAAGCAGCTCGTTGAGAAATCAATTTTCGTAATTTTGTTTGATCCGCATTCGACGGCGCGGCGCGTTTCGAGGCAATTATTTCCCCTTTTGTAGGGTCCTCCAGAATATCTGATCGAGAGGTTTTTTTATCGTGGATGTGTGACAAGAGAAGTACGTATATTGGTTCGCGTTCGTATGTACTCATCTTTTTTTTTCCAAGAGTAGGTTTTTTCCAAGATTTTTTTTTTGTTGAGTTGATTATGATAGCTAAGCTAGTTTTCTAACTCTTTGAGATGTGCCTGTGCGTAGGAGTGGCTAGGGCAAGAGTGATGCCAGGAATGAATCCGTTACTGTGTGAAGTAGTCGACTTTGTGTAGTGTTTTTTTCATTTGAGAAAATGATTCGTAGTTTATATTTTTCATCTCGAGTAGGTATATATTTTCTTTCGATAGAAATGTGATGAAAATATCAAGTGGCATTTGTTATCCGATGATGAATCGTGTTTTATTTTTCTTACGAGGTTTGCTACATCTCAATTTTTTCTTCAGGTGGGGAAGGGGGATTGTGCAGTGAATAAATTCTTGACAAAGTTGGATGAATTTTTTTTTAGTGTATTATAAAAATCGATAGTGGGCCTAAATGTTGTTAGATGCCTCCTGATAGAAAATTTCATCCCCTAAAATGTAGATTTTCATCAATATCATTTGAAATATAAATTATGAATAAAATTTTCAACTTTTGAGAATTTACCAGTTTTAAAAAAAAATTTAAATGTTGAATACAGGTACAAAATTACACATTACTAAATTGAACCAATTTCAAAAATTTATCAAAAAATTGTGAAAATTATTCTTTTAAAAAATTATGAAAATTTATCTGAATTTTTATCTGTTACCTGTTGTTTTCACGTAAAATTGGTCGAATCGTAAAAATAGATCTAATTTCAAAAATTTTGGAAAATTTTAAAAATGTAATGAACGCGAAGAATTGACGCTTTGAACTTTTTAATGAAATTTTCAGATTTTTACAAGTTGGTCAAATTTGTAAAAATCAAGTTCGTTTGTAAAATTTATTAAACTTTTAAAAAATTCCAATTTTTATCAAATTTTAAAAATTTATTAAAGTTGAAAATTTAGAAAATTTATATGGATCTTGAAAATTGAGCAAAAAGAGCAAAATGATCTAATTTCAATAACTGATTAAAACTTTAAAAATTTAGTAACATGGAAAATTGGCATTAATTTCAGACTTTCTCGAGAATTTCAGAAATTGGGCTAATCGTAAAAAACTGATATAATTTTTGAAATTAACTGAAGTTACAAAATTTCAAATTTTTATCAAATTTTTAAAATTTATCAAACTTGAAAAATTCAAATTTTATAAAATTTTGAAAACTCTATGGCAAGATATACCTAAGCATGATGATTTGACTCCAGACCCAAATTTTCAAATTTTTGATTAGAATCATTTCCTAAGTTGTACTTACTTAGTGAAATTAAAAATGCATCAAACTTGAAAAAAATATTGCAAATTGTAATTTTTTGATAATTTTCCCAACTTTGAAAAAATAAATAAATGAACAATCTTGAAAAATTTATATTTGAAAATTTTGAGAAGTGGGCTGAGTTTTACCAATTATTTTAACAAAATTTGGAAAAAATTGATTTAGGTATTGTATTCTAAAAATTTATTGAATCCGAAAAATTGTAAAAACACACCAAACTTGAATAATAAATTTTTTTGAAAATTTATTCGAATTTTGGAAATTTGATAAATTGAGCAAATAATAAAAGTTTATTCAATTTCAAAAACTTATGAAACCTTACATGTGAAATTTTGCACTAATCTTTTAAAAATTGGGAAATTTCAAATTTATCAATAAAAAATTAATTTTTTTGATTTGAAAAATTTAACAGAATTTTAAAAATTTATCAACGTTGAAAAATTTTAAAATTTTTGAAAATTCTGCTGAATTTCAAAAATGTGGTTAGGTAATTGAAAAAAAATTACCTAATTTTTAGAATTCATGAAAACTTCAAAATATTGCAAATTGAAATTTTCTGAAAATTTTCCTAACTTGAAAATAAAAATTAACAAACATGAAAAATTTTACATTTCTAAAATTTTGAAAAGTTAGTCGAATTTTTCTAACTAACAAAAATTGGGGGGAAAAAATTTTATTGCATTCTCAGAAAAGTTGTAAAAATATAGGTATATCAAACTTGAACAAAAAATATTTTGAAAATTTATTTGAATTTTAGAAATTCGATAAATTGAGCAAATTAAAAAAAAATTTATGAAACCTTACACATGAAATTTTGGACTATATTTTAATAAAAAATTCATGTTTTTGATTTGAAAAATTTAGCAGAATTTAAAAATTAAAATGTTTGAATACTCTGCTGAACTTTAAAAATTAGGTTAATTGGAAAAAATTAATCAATTTTTGAAAAAGATTAAATTTTACCTAAGTAATTGTAAAAATTGAAATTTTAACATTTTTTTAGAATATTTAGTCGAGTTTTGGGAATTAATCAAACTTTTAAAATTTTTACTAAAAGTAATTTTCATTGAATTTAAAATATTTTTTGTCAAACTTGAAAAAATAGTAATTTTGAAAATTTTTGAACAGTTGGCTGAATTTAAAAAATAATTGAGTAAACTAGAAAAAATGTATCTGTAATTTTTAAAATTGATTAACATTTCAAAGGTTTTCTTAAAGTTGATGTTTCATTATTATTTTTTTAAATATTTATTTGAATTTTAAAAATTTGAAAAATTGAAAAATTTCCAGAAATTGATCCACATAATTTTCAAAAATTTATCAAAACTAATTTTCATTGAATCTTGAAATTTTATCGAACTTGAAAAAAATCTAAAACTAGTGTTGCATTTTTAAGATTAAGCAAATCGTAAAAAAAAAAAAAAAAACTAATTGAGCAATTGTTATTTATCCCAAATATCTATGAAACTTTGAAATAATTATGTAATTTCCATATTTTTTAATTTTTAAAAATTGCAATTTCTGAGTCAACATTTTTCGTCAATAATTTAAAAGTCTCTCAATTCAGTTACTATTGAAGTTTGAACTATTCCAACTCGATGCAAAAAACAATATTGGTCTGCATAGATTTGAAAAAAAAGTATCTAACCAACTTGACGAACGACAAACTCAGCAGAATGAGAACCACTGACAGTAAGTATTCTACGTATAGTATAAAAACGAGCTTGCAAAAGTGTAGTAGGTACTTCTCTCTACCGTCGTAATTCCATCGCTTATTTATTATTTCTTTACTTTAAAAGGAATGTATAAAAATTGTATTATCTGTAGAATCTAAGCGTATTCAAACACGAACTGTAGGTACTTGTGACTCGTAAATTGTATTCATATGCTACAAATTTTGTCATTCACGTACGTTTACCATATTTTTGAAATCTGCAATGTAAGGAAGTATCTGTGTTATTCAATTTGGTTGATAAATGTGCTTTTTCGATGTGCGTTTCCTCGTGAGATGTTTTAGTTTTGTGTGCGATGATTTTTTTTTTTTATCGAATGAACCTTCTTAAAGAAAACCCATCTTTACAATCTAATTTAAACTTCATTGTGGGGGCGCGATAATCCTGGTAATTACAAGCGCCCAAAAAAAAAAAAAAAAAAAAAAAAAAAAGGCGGTACTTCTCCTCTATATCTGAAATTCGAATGATTCTTTTTGTTAAATTATATTATGTATTAATTTTTAAAGGTTTCGAATTTATGAATTTAGATTTTTTAAAGAAAATCAAAACATTTAAAAATACACTTTTCTAAATTAAAATTGTCAATTGAACTAATTTTCCGCCAATCACTCAATCCGCCTTATTTTTTCATTATTATAAGTAATTTTAAATATTCCATTTTATTCTAACAACGACAAAAAGATCTTTCAAGATTAGTCATTTTTTCTGCTCGCAAAATGTTCTTTCAAATCGTCTCATTTCCCGACTCCTGGCGCATAATGGCGATCTTCCTGTGCCTATGTCGTCGTTCCACCATATCGATCGCAATTGTGTAAAATTCGAATTTATTTCACGGTATTTTCTTCTTTTTTTTTCACTCTCGTCAAAATTAGGTCATTTCAAAGATCATTTGTGAATTTCTATAGCAGGTTGCACCCTCTTACGTTCATGGAATTGGAGAACCAAGAACAAGCCAGGCTTGTCAAATACTTTCATATACGTATACGGTGCTGGGTATTCTTACGACTCGAGAGGCTTTACATTGTATTAGAATTGTTTCGATTTGTCTCCCCCCTCTCGTCCCTTTTCCTCTTCGGGGGTTCTGCTTTATACATAGGTGTACGTATTATTATTACTTGGTGGAATTGAAAGTTCTACACGTATGGGAGTTGGCAAATTTCTTTTTGGGCTCAAGTTTGGATGGTGTGCTTTTTTTGGTCCAAATAGAAAAAATACACGGTTTGTTTTGAAATGCATGTATAGTTAATTGAGTACGACGTATAGGTAATAATGTACGAATGTGTATTTAAAATTGACACAGTCAGTAGGGGGAAAAAAGAAGTAGAAAATAATACGGTTTAAGTGTATATTAATTATGCGAAGTTGGCTCGTATTCAATTATCGCTTCGCAAGTACCTATGTACGTTACGTACTGCGGACTGCGGTACACATTAAAAGTCGAAAACGAGACGATGACGTCGACGTATTTATCCAATTGAATTTAAAGTTGGAAAAAAAGTTCCGGAATGGGCTCGTTATTCGCAGGTGGTGATTAGATGTGGCGGGGTGTTTTTTTTTTCAAATCGTATTCACGTATTGTATCCTTTTTCCTTAACTTTGAAATTATAAAAAAAATGCGAGAGAAAGAAGGAATTTATACAGGGTGTTCCGAAAGTGAATGGCTAAATTGAAATTTTGATATGATCCAGTACTACTGATTTTTTTTTTGTTGAGAGTTGGAAAGAAAATTTTGTTAATTTTTTATCAATTTTTACTGAAAATTTTAAAATCCACAATTTTTTCCAATGTCTTTTGACATGATGCTATACTCCTCGACTTTTTTTTGCATTCTCTGTCTAACTTTCCAAAAAAGTCGGAGAAAACGCACCCCAGATTCAACTTCAATTTTAAAGTGACAGTGGCTTACAAAAATTTCAAAATTTCACCAAGAGAGAGAATACAAGAAACAGGTGTATCTTCCTGAAAGGAACAAAAAAAATAATGCTAAAAATTGGCCTATTTCTGAAAACGAAGGGATAACATGGCAGGAGCTTCGATCTGTATTTTTTTGATAAACCGTAGTATTTTTTAAAGTTTGGATCTCTGTAGCTCCTTCTTTTTCAAAGATATGCAGGTACTTTTAATAACTTTTTTGGTTCTTTTCGAAAAGTTACACCTGTTTCATGAGAAAATTTTTCAATTTACAAATCTCATTAATTCCCCTTAGGGTAATCCTAATTTAAAAATTCCAAAAAAAATAGGGATCCCCCCCCCCCACCCCCGGTTAAAATCCTACCCTAAGCGAATTTGTGAAAAAATTTATTTTCAGTAAATTTCAAAAAATTGCAATTTGTATCAATGACAAAGGCTACCATTAGATCAAATGTAAAATCCTACCCTAAGCGAATTTGTAAAAAATTTTATTTTCAGTAAATTTCAAAAATAGAGAAATTGCATTTAACCATTGAAAAAAGCTACCCTAAAAATCAATGCAAAATCCTCCTCTGACGAATTTTAAAAAAATTTTAAAATCATGAATTTCGTGAAAAATTTCAATTTTAGTAAATTCAGATGAATTGCCAATTGCATTTAATCAATGAAAAAAGCTACCCTAAGATCCAATGCATAATCCTCCTCTGGCTGAATTTGTAAAATTTTAATTTTTAGTAAATTTCAAAAAATAACAATTTGCATTTTTTTAATTAATAAGGCTACCATTTGACCCAAGCAAAATCCTACCCTCACTAAATTTCTGAAAATTTTTATTTTCAGTAAATTTCAAAAAATGAGAAATTGCATTTAACCAATGAGAAAAGCTACCCTAAGAATCAATGCAAAATCCTCCTCTGACGAATTTTTGAAAAATTTTAAAACCATCAATTTTGTGAACATTTTCAATTTCAGTAGGTAAATTCAGAAAAATTACCAATTGCATTTAATCAATGAAAAAAGCTACCCTAAGATCCAATGCATAATCCTCCTCTGGCTGAATTTGTAAAATTTTAATTTTTAGTAAATTTCAAAAAATAACAATTTGCATTTTTTGAATTAATAAGGCTAAATCATGCTAAATGCAGAATCCTACCCTCACTGAATTTCTGAAATTTTTTAATTTCATGTAAATTCAGTAAAATTGTCAAATTGCATTTAACCAATGAAAAAAGCTACCCTAAGAATTAATGCAAAATCCTCCTCTGACGAATTTTTGAAAAATTTTAAAATTATCAATTTCAGTAAATTCAGAAAAATTGCCAAGTAAGGACCACCATAATTATAATGCCTCTTTGAATGAATTGAGGAACGCAATATTTGGCGAAGATTTCCTGACAGTTACTTCCTTCAATCTCAGAGATAGACATTCCAATGTGATGAAAAATTTTTTGGTTGTTTCCTAGCGCTATTCACTGCCAGCTTTGAAAAAACTCTTGGTTACAATGTTGTCAATCGATTTTTCTTAGAAAAGGCTAATTTTTGAAGCTCCATAGTGCGTTCATTTATACAGAGAGGCAACCAATGCACATAACACTTTATTTCAATAGTACTCGGTTAGACATTCATTTCCGGAACACCCTGTGTAACTCGAAGAATATATCATGGAAGGAAAGGGCAAAACGAAGGGCTCAGAGGCGATAGAAAATGAATCTGCGTTTAATACGCGAAGCGAGTATTTGTGAGGGGGAAATTTATCATCAAATGTGAAGTTATTATTCAAAAAGTTTGATACGTTTTACGTTACAGGTATATCTACGTTTATACAGCACTGACGCCGCGTACAGTTTTAGCATCATTTATATTTTGGGTATTTGAATTTGACAAATATTGTTGACAAGTTTAACGCGCTCAAAGGGTGCAGAGGAGACGCGGTGGTCTTGGCTGGGTACCTAACGCGGTATGAAAAAGGGTTATATTTTGTTATAATATATTTTCATATAATATACATAGATTATAAGATTTAAAAGTTTTTCTTAATATACCACCTCGCAATATGTGATAAACAGGAGCGCGGTTGATTTGACGTATTTCAACGAATTTACAAAGCGAACGTCGAGCTTTCTTTTTTCATTTTTTCTATTTTTTTATTGCTCTTTTGTTGGTGTTGCGTTTTTTCGCGATGGGTTTTTTCTTCTTTTTTTGTGAGTCGAATTTCACGCTTGTACATATTATGGGAAGATTTTTTTTTAAAAGCTACGTCACGATGGTGAAATTTGCATCATTGGAGAGAAATTATTCGCAATTGTATATAATGGAGGAAATGGCGGCACCGCTAATGCGATAATGGTGCTTTTTTCGTAGTGACAGTGATTTAACGAGCGAGTATACGACTGTGGCTTTTAATTCAACCGAAGTTTTTAATTAAAAATAAAACCATCTTTGCGCCTTTTTGCACCTGTCTGATGGGATAGGTATAGCTGATTCAACGGCAGTGGTTTTCAACGAATTACCTTATTGCAGAGAGTGAAAACTGAGGTATTGTTTTTAAATATACGCACGTCGGCGATGATTTTTTTTATTTTATTTTTATTTTTCGAACGAAAGGGGTGAATATTTATTTATTTGCTCACTTTAAAATTGAAGTTTATTATTCCATTCCCCATTTTATTTATTTATTTATTTTTTATTTAGAAGGCAAGAGGAGAAAAATCCATTTTTTCCAAGCTAGCTGTTCTATTTTTTTTTTCAAATAAACTACTTATTGATTTTTTCATCAAAAAAAGTTTTTTTTTTTTTTTTTAAATAACAGATTGTTTTTCCAAAAAATTGTGAGTTTTTTTGCTCCAAGAAAATTCAGAAAATTTTTTCTCCGAAAAAAATGAAAGATTTTTCTATGTGAAACAAAAAAATTGGACTCTTTTAAGACAGTATAAGAGTACGTTATTTAAAAAAAATCAATTTACCTGATTTTTCTCAAAAAATTTGAAAAACATTTTGTACTTTAAGGAAGTACCAAGGAAGTTGAGAAATTATTTTCTCCAATACCCCTCCTTAAAACAAAGATTTTTGCATTTTTTGCATCCAAAAAAATATTTTTTTAAGCAATTTGAGACAAAAATCATTTTTTCCCCACCAGGTATAAAAATGATAAAATATTATCTCCAAAAAAGTAAAGTTTTTTTTTCATTTTTTTTTACTTCAAAAAACTAACTTAACTTTTCATGTTTTTTCGACTTCAAAAAAATTAAGATACCTATCTTTAATGTTACAAAAAAATTTAAAGTTATTTTTCTCCAAAAGAATTAGAATTTTTTCTCTCCAACAATGAATTGAGAAATATTTGTACTCCATAGAAATATAGGTTCATTTTGCATTTCAAATTTTGTGTGTAGCTGGAGCACCGGAGCTCCTACTAAGTTGACTCCCTTGTGTACTTTGCCCATTTTGTGTCCATCCAAAATAATGAAATCTAGCTTATTATTCAAAATTGGAGAAGATTTAAAATTTTTGTAATGACTAAAATTATTCCTAAGATTTCAATCTACAACTTTGTTTGAAATTTTTTTCAATTGAATCATCTCCCCGCAATCTCGAATAATTATTTACACCGTGTTATGCAAAATTGGAAGGGTAGGGCAGCCCAGTAGAAATTTTTATCACAACCAAAATTATTTCTAGGATATCAATGTACAAATTTGTGAAAAAAAATCAATTGGTCTCTCACTCTCTTCCCCCATTCTGAACAAGTAAAATACATAATGAAATGACTAATGAGAGTGTCGATTTTAGTACATAATAAAAATAAACCAATTTTCAAAATTTTATTTCAACATTCACAATCATTGTAAAAAATTGATAGCCCATGAGCTATTTACGCCATTTTCAAAAATTGACGAAAAATCGAAAAATCAACTTAGGCTGATCAAAATTTGGTTCTGAGATCTAGATCACATGCTCTTTCAGAGAGTCAAATTTAAGCTCAATCGGAGTTGACGAGTTGCCAAGATTCCTTTGTTAAGGAGAATTCCTCCAGATTTAAAAAAAATTACCTATAACTCAAAAAATTTTTAAGCATAAAATCTTTGTGAAAAAAATTGAAAAATTATTTCACATTTTGAAAAATCTCAAAAAAATATATTTCAAGAAAATCACTGAAGAAATTATTTATTTGTTAAAAGAGTAATTTTCTACAAAAATTTCTCAAAAAGTACCTAATTCTTTCGGTTTTTTCAAAAAAATTAAAAAGTATCTCAAGATGGTTATCCATTAAATTTTCCTTTTTAGAAGAAATTTCTCAAAAAAAAAAAAAAAAAAAAAAAAAAAATTAAATGTACTTAATGAAAATTAATCCAATTTTTTTTCGAATTATACGAAATTATCTGAAAATTTAAAGCTTTCTTGAAGTCCTTGAACTTATATATCTCAGGTACATTGTCTCAATTTATTTAAATCCTTTCAAATGTTTTTAGAGTTTACTGATTAATGACTTCGGGAGCCTATTCATGAAATATTTGGACCCCGAGACAAAAAAAAAAAAAAAAAAAAACATTCGAGCCCTTGACAAAGGAAAAAACTACACATAAATAAGTAGGCAGATATTTTTGGGCACTTCAAGAAGAATTTCATTTTTTTTTTCATTTCCTAAAAAGTACCTACAAGTATTAAAAAGCAGCACAAAAATTGAAGAAAGGTCACTGAATTTTTCAAGTTTTTTAAACAGTTAGATGCATGTCCTCCTGAATTTTTATTTAATTTACTAGTCTATTTCAGGACATCTCTGTTTCACTTATACCCAACTTGAACAGGCCCTGCATGACTTGAAAAAATTTTCTTTGGATTTTTTTTGCGCATTCCCATCAATTTTCTTTTCATTCCAACTATAAATTTACGTTCATCGAGCAGTTTTTTTTTCAACATTTTGAGCAATTTGCATTCTTTATGCTATTTTGATTTTTTGCCACGAAATAATTCCATTTTATGAATAGGAAGGGAGAAAGGGGACCCTAAAATTTAGCCAATTAACCAATAAATCGATAATTCAAATTCGAGTGGCAACGCGTTGACAAAACGAATTGCTCTCGCTTTATTATAGGTCCTAATGAAACTAACTTAATCGTCTGAAAATCTAGCTTATCTGCCGCCTACGACGCTGCTGGCGAGTAAAACTTTGCTACGGCGGACACAGGTAGATGGAATTCCTTAATAAAGTGGAAACAAGCTGGATAAATAGGTGGCGAGCGAGTCTGCGAGGAGTGAAACGTTAATGAACAACTTATTTGCGCGGATATGTTGAGAAGCAGGTAGCAGAAGACGGTGAGAAGAGCCGAAGGGAAGTTTTGTAGTTGACTATTACGTAAAATATTAAGTTTAAATGGCGTCCTAGGAGGAATGATGCGAAGTGAGATGATGCAGCAGTCGATCTTGTGGCACGAAAGCGAGACTACGTTTCAGTTTAAGTTTGTTTCGATGTCTTTTACTCGGGTGTGTTTGCTGTACTCTCAATTTGCTACGTATGCTGGTTTTAAAATGGCGCTTTGAAATTTCGCCCGAGCTGTGAAATGCAAAACGTCTCGAGCGAAGTGCAGAGCGACTCGTACGAGTAAAAATTTGAAGAAGAGAATTTTATTGCCGAGCTCGAGGTGCTCGAGGAAGAGGACGAGGGCGAGGGCGACGTGTACTTAAAAAAATATTCACCTTAATACGTTTAGGGAATAAAGTTGGTGGCTGAGAAATTTTGATAAAATTTAGATATACCGCCTGGTAGGGTCGTATTCTCGCGGCTTCGCCTCAGGGACGTATGAATAATTTTAGTCCTCGTACTCTTATATAGCATCAGCACCAAGGTGGTTCCATTTCGGCCATTTGTGTATCTGTATCGTGCCACTAGCCAGACCATACCTCTGCCTAAGAGTAAATTCTGCTTATAATCGTGAAATACTGTTTCGAATACTCGTATACGAATTTAAAAGCTACCAAAATACGTGAAAAATTCAGCCTATTTTACGGTCGATTTTTACCACCGTTCGAACCAACATACCGCAGCTTTGCCGAAATGAAGATATACTCGGAAGGCAGGCGATGGAAAAAAAAACACGCAGACAGACTCAGTCGTGGTACTCGTACAGTCATCGTACACCTTGTCAAGTATCCAAAATTCGCGCTCCGACTATAATTGAAATTACACGTTAGGAATTCGTACGTACAAAACGATTACGATGCGGTCGATACGTATATTTACATAGCATCAGCGCGCAATATATAAGCGATATACTATAGATTTTAATTCGTTTCGCAGGCACAGAGAGCCCTGAAGATGGGGGGGGGGGAGAGGCAAAGCGACGGTCCGATGTCTTATAACACATAGTGAAGACCAATGCGTGGTTTATTTTCAGACAATTAAATTGATACGTCTGTGCATGCGTGACTGACTGTGCGACAACAAATATGCAAACCAAGAACAATACCGTACGTTAGAAGCCAAAAAGTCAGTTCGGAAATAGTACCTAATTCGTTTATATCTATTTTAATTCCCCCGCCTCGTCCCGATCGCCCTTCCTAGTGCCAGGAGAATTCGTTCGGTGGACTATTCGAAAAGGCGAATATTTTATTAAGTGCCTCATGGTGACATTGGGAATTAGTTATCGGAAAATGGGAGAGGAGACGTTTTGGAAAGAGACTGAAATCGGTTGTAAATCTGTGAGATGATTTTTGAACGAGTTGAAGTGTTTTTTAATTTTTAGTGTTTGTTGTCCTGGTCGATTTTTTTGGAGAGAAAAGTCTCAGAAATTTAAATGAGCTGAAGGATTTTTTTATTTCAATGCGATGGTTTCGATTACGTGAATTACTTATTATTTTTTTCTTAAGAAAAAATACAAAAATTGATTAAAATTGATCCCAGGTTTCTAAAATGATTTTTGAGTGAGTTGGAGCATTTATTGGTCGAAGAAAGTATTTTACCTATTTTATTATCAAAAATTTGAGTTTTTCTCAATTATTTAATACTTCAAGCAAAAAATATATCAAAAATACTGAATTACGTATAATGGCGATGTTGTTAAAGAAAAATCGATTATAGGGCGCATAAAAAGTCATTTTGTGATTTTTCCTCTTTTTAGAATTTTTTATTAAAATTATTGGTAATGAAAAAAATAAATAAAGAAAATACATATTAACTAACTATTATTTCACATAACTAATTTCAAAGAAAAGCGAAGAATTTGTTCCCAATTCACCATTGATAAAAATATTTATAATGTATTAAAAAAAATTCCCAAAAATAATTGTAGAAAAAACACTCGGGGAAAAAAATTGGAAAAAATCTCAAGAAATGGCATTTTAAGAAAATCTCTGAAAAAATTTCCAGTTCATTATGTTTAAAATATTTTTTAAAAACTTCCCTATTAAAATTTTTTCTTAAAAAAGAAAAAAATATATATATATATCTGCTTTAACAATGAAATATTTTTTTATTCATTTTAAATGCGAAAATTAAACAATGAAAAATTTTACTTACCTAATTTTCAAAATTTGAAAGGTACCTCTTGAGCTTGAAGGAAGCTTCAAAAATGGATCAGGTTTTAAAGTTCCATTTACAGTTTTAAAAAATCTGGATTTCTTTTTTTTTCTAAATCAATAAAAATTTTCAAATTTTTTATAATTGAATAAATCTTCAAAATTCAAAAAATTATCAAAATTTGGTAAAAATTCAAAACTTTGAAAGTTTTCTACATTTCATAAAATTAGAAAATTGCTCATTTTAAAATTTTTAAACCTCAATACCTCTGAAATTTAGTAAAAATTAAAAGCATGGTAAAAACTTTTAAATTTAAAAATGTTTAAATTTCTAAAAAATTTAGATCAATTATTTCTTAAGTTCAGCTACCTATTTGTATTTTTTTTTTTTAATTTTAAAGTCGCTTTGTAAAGTTTGAAAATTTTCATAATTTCAAAATTTTGTACACTTACCTCGATTTACGAATAATAATTATGTTAATGTTAAATGAAAATTAAAAATTATGTAATTTCAAAAATTTTAAAGTTGAGTAAATTCTTGAAATTTTTGAAAATTTAATGAAAGATATTTTGGAAAAATTTCAAACATTGATAAAAATTGTTATTTCGTTGATTGTGAAATTTTAATAAATTTTTGAAGTTGAATAAATTTTTGAAATTCAGCAAATTTAAAAAAAAATGGGAAATCAAAACTATGATACCTACACTTTTATATTTGCAATTTCAGAATTTTGTATGAATTTTCAAGTTTGTTAGAACATCAACATTTTTCAATTTTTAAAATTTAGTGAATTTTTGAACTTTGAATTGTTTTTTAATTTAGTAAATGGATCAAAAATTTGGAAAAATTTAAAAATCTGATGAAAGTTGAAATTTTTTAAATTAAAAAAAGTTGTAAAATTTGATGAAAATTCAAAGTTTTGAAAATTGTCAACATTTTGATAAAAATATGGAATTTTTAAATTTTCCAGTTTATTTTGGATTAAAAATTCTAGAAGAATTCTAAAAAAAAATTAAAATAGCTAAATGTAAAATTTCAAAATTTGATAAAAAATATAAATTGATACTTAATTATTGTGAAATTTGTAAAATTGGATCAATTTTGAAATTCGACCTAATTAAAAAAAAAATCGTGAGTCAATTCATAAAGTTGGAAAAATTTTGTATTTTGCTAAAAATAATTTTGGACAAAATTGAAAATTCCCTCCTCTATTTGCAACTCTTGCAGAAAAAGACTCTTTCCTTGCAGTTTTTTTTTTTTTTTTTTTTTGTAGTGATATAGGTACGTAGCTTCAAAACCAGTTTACTACAAAACTGAAAGTTTTTTCTCTTCCTATTCATAACTTTTGCAGAAAGCAACTTCGTGCTTTGTACTTTTTTTGAATTGATAATACATGACTTTACAGACAAGCTTCAAAACCAGTTTAGGACAAATGAAAAATTTTCTGTTTTCTATTCACAACTGACGCAGAAAGAGTCGCCAAATATTTCTGTGTCTTCTCAAAATAATTTTGTTCCTTTTAATTTTTTTGAAGTGATAACACTGACTACAAAAGAACATCAAAAAAATTAAAGGTTGTAAATGAAGGAAATTACCGAATTTTCTCACATTTTTTTCTTAGAAAAACACCTTTTGAGAGCCTTCAAAAAAAGAAAAAAAAAATCAGAAAACTTTTTTTGGAAATTCAAAGAGAAGATAAAAAAATCCTCCATGAAGACTTCTAAAATTGGCCTTTATAGAATTTTCAGAAATGAGGAAACAAAAAATTCATCTTAGTACTTATCGTTCGAAAATTGAAAATTTCCCCATTTTTATTCAGAACTTCTGTAGAAAGAGACACCAATAATTATTTCTGTCTTTTCGCAAAGCAATTTTGTGTTTTGTATTTAATTTTTTTAATTTTTTTTTTTTGAAGTACGATAACATAATTTACAAATGAACTTCAAAAACAGTTTAAAAAACAAAATTGAACTTCTTCCCATCCATTTTTATTCACAGCTTTTTCAGAAAGAAATTCAAAATGGTACTTTCTCTTCTCAAAGTGATTTTAGTGCCTTGTAGTTTTTTAAAAGTTATTAAAAGAAAAAAATAAAATAATAAAATAATTTGGCATCTAGACTACTTCACATGAAAAATTTAATTTTTCTAGATACTTGTACAACTTTTTTTTCTGTCAAAACTGTCATTAATATTGATTAAAATCGATTTTTACTTTTTTAAATAATTTTTGAGGGAGCTAAAGTATTTTTGAGGGTCTGAATTGTGCGACATTTTTATCAGAGAAAAATCTCAAAAATCGATCTATATCTTCTCGAGTTTCTAAAATGTGTTATCATAATTAAATTATGTCAACATGTGAGTTGATTTTTTTGGCACAATGGACATTAAAAAAAATTTAATACGTCTCAAAATACCTCGACTGAAGAATTAATTTTTTCATCACGTTTAGTTCCTTCTCTCAAGCTTGTTCAATTGTTCATCTACATTATATCTTGCCCATAATAATAATATTCTCCACGTGTCTCTTGGTCCGCACTCTAGTGCACTACACGTACCTAGATATCTACGTGTCAGCAGTCAATTCATATTAGGTTATGCACAATTGCACATTTCAGTGCACCCCTGAGCCAGCTAGCCCTTATTTAATATACATAAAGGTGAGCGAGAGCTTTTACGAGGCTTTGTTGCTAGTTGCTGCTAATGCGACGTAAGCATTGTTTACGAAAATCTACCCGCGTATACCGTACGTACCTCTACGTATAAAGAGGTACGTACGTAGTTACGTAGAATTTGCAACTACGTGTACCTACCTATGTAACCCTTTACCTGCTCTCATACGTACAATTACACATTCACAGTTAATTGCTCGCTAAGAGGTATTGCCTTTAATATTTAAAATCATAAAGGTACCTTCGCACCATAGTGGCACGTACCTTTCTATACCTATTCGTAAACTCACGTACCATGTGTTACATCACGCGCAGCTTGCTAATGTGGTAATGGCACAAGCTTCCCTTTACTTTGCACATTGCATACTACATAGCACGTATACTATAGAATTTTTTTTTTGTATACTTTGTAGGCGTGCATATTTTATAATTAATGAGATTTTTTTTTTCAATTTTGTTTCAGGTGAGTTTCTAATTCCTTCGTAAGAATAAGAGAAAAAAGGGAATGAAAATGGTGAGTTGTTTTTATCAGAATTTAGTACCTAGTTAATTAGGGTGGAGCGAAAATCAAAAATTTTCGATTTTCAAAATTTGGTACTGCGGAAAAGTTGCGTCTTGGGGATACATGAAAAACAAAAAAAAAAATTTCAAATCGAATAATATCTTCCGATCGCGCAAGAGCCCTCAAATTTTTGAAAAATTGCAAAAAATCAAAATTAAAAAAAAAATCCAAAATGTTACAGAATGGGTTTTATGCCGTTGATTGGCAAGTATTATCATCGTTATTAATATTTTTTGAAAAAAAATCCAGAATTCATCAGATTATCGCATTTATGAGACATTAAAAAAATGTCATATTTTACGTTTTTTTAAAAAAATTGAAAAAAATATATTAAAAATTGGGAAAAAAAATTTTGTAATTAAAATGGGTTTAACATACATACTTGTTCCCAAAAAAACAATTTACAGCGATTTTTCATCTTTTTCGTACCCTTGATAATTTTTCAAAAACTACGAAAAATTGAAAAAACTTAGGAAAATTATGGTTCCTGAAAATGAAGGTGAAGATGGAAAATCGTCGTATATTGTTTTTTTGGGCGAAACTGTGTATGTTAAACCTATTTTAATTACAAAAAATTTTTTCTAAATTTTTAATATTATATTTTTTTATTTTTTTTTTAAAAAACGTAAAATATGACATTTTTTTAATGTCTCATAAATGCGATAATCTGATGAATTCTGGATTTTTTTTTTCAAAAAATATTAATAAGGATGGTAATACTTGCCAATCAAAGGCATAAAACCCATTCTGTAACATTTTGGAATTTTTTTAAAATTTTGATTTTTTGCAATTTTTCAAAAATTTGAGGGCTCTTGCGCGATCGGAAGATATTATTCGATTTGAAGACTTTTTTTTTGTTTATCATGTATCCCCAAGACGCAACTTTTTCGTTGTACCAAATTTTGAAAATCGTAAATTTTTGATTTTCGCTCCACCCTGCTAGTTATACCAACCTTCTTCTCCCTCATCCAAAAAAAAAAAATGATTCGTGAAATTGCCCGAAAAGTTTTCCTATAAAAATTTACTGATCAAATTGTTCAAAGCAGATTGGCTCGAAATTGAATAGACTGTATGGCATGGATATGAAATGAAATTGAAGTTATTTTGCAACTGAAAAAAGGGCATATTGTTGTATAAAGTGATAAAAGGAAAGAAAGTGTGAGATTCTCAATCGATGCAGAAATGAGGTCGCGATTGAGCGAGATGAAAAAATAATAAAAACTGCTACGACTTCAGTTCCTGTTAATGCTTCGAAGTTATTGCTTTTTAAAAAGAGGAAAAAAATATTTCACATACAAGCACATTACACAAACATGAAAGTAGAAAATTGAAAATCTTCTCTCCTTTACTTACGTCACCGTAAGGTAGCTTGCATCGAAAACTACAATAAGCAGACTGATCTGCGTATAATGTGTTTTTACTTCTGCTTGTATATATTATCTTTACATTATGTAACCATTTAACTTCAGTAGTTTTTTTTTTTCAAGAAAACATTATTTGGAAAAATTTTCAATACTTGCAGACGTGAATTTTATCAATTCACTATCCATCACTTTGCCCAAAATACGTAAAAAAAAAATTTAAAAAGTTAGCACGTTAAAATGTTTTGTACGTCTCGCAAGCCGAGATTTTTTATGCAGTTTGTTTTCTTTTTCTCACGATGAGATGATGGAGGTTCGAGGGAAAAAGTACAGGTAGGTACTTATGAAAATAATCTTTGAGTATTTTTCCTTTTTTTTTTTCGTGGAGTTTTACCCTTCTTTTTTTGTTGCTGATTTTATGACGCGTTTTATAAGAAAATTTTCAATGATCGGAAGCGTAGGTGGAGTAATTTCTCATCGTTATTTGTGGTAATTGAGCGGATCTCCTTCGTAAATGAGCAATTAGTTGAGCTTTGCTTTATTTTTATTTATTAAAGAAATCTGGAATTTGTTGGGTGAAAGTTGAAAATATGTTGTCTTTTTTTTTTTTAATGTTATAGAGAAGTGAGGATAATAAGTATCTTTTTTTTCAAAGTACGAACCCCTCTAACTCCTTCCTGTACTAAAATTGAAATTCGATGCTTTGAAAATTGTATACGTACTGTAATAGAACCAGGAGCAAGGGTTTAAGCTAAATTATCTAATTAGGTATTCACTTTGCCGAATTTTTTATTGGATTAAAATAATGAAAAATTTACGTTCCAATGAAATATTAAAAACGTTTTTAGTAAAATTCTTTTTCAAAAAAATTGCTGTTTTAATTAGCAATACTTTTCAACACAATTCTAATACCTATTTTCTTAATTTAGAGAAAAAAATCTAAAAAATCGGTTTCGAATGATTTTTTTTTAAATACCCGTATCTAGTATTATTATTATTATTATTATTATACATTTTTGTATAAACTTTAATTTTTAAATAAATTCAGAATTTTTTCAACAAAAAAAAAATTTTTGACGATAGATAATTTTATAAAAAATGATGAACTTTGTTCAACATGGATCCAACAAACCTCTCAAAATAAATGCTTGAATTAATTTTGAAAAATGTCTATTTCATTATGCATTACTTTGTAGAAATATTAAAATTTCAAAAATTTTCTAGAAACAAAAATTTTAGTCCAGTTTTACTGAAATAATAAAAAATAATTATGTGCTTTCAAGGCTAAATCCTACTATGAGGGAATTTTTGAATAACTCTCAAATCATAAATTTTGTAAAAATTTAAAATTTCAATAATTTTTGAGAAAATAATAAGAATTTAGCCCAATTGCATTCAATTAATGAAAAATTCTACTGTACCTACTTTCAATAAGGCGAAATCCTACTCTGATGGAATTTTTGTAAATCAATTTTTCGAAGGAATTTTAAAAAAAAATTTATTGAAGACATTTCAATTTTTTTCGAGAAATCAGTCTTGATGTTTTGAATGATTTTTTTTGGCTACAACTTATTTAGTGTGAAAATATTGGTCAATTTTTTGAAGAAAAGAATTTCTGAGTTTTTCTGGAATACAAATGATGCGTATCTTGATTTTTTAAAGACAGTTAATTCATTTTCGAGGTAGAAAAAAATGGATAAATTTTTTTTTCAATTCTTTTTCCTACAATAAAAAAGTTTCCTTACCTTTCATATTACACTTTTCTTTGTTTTTTAGGGGGTTGGCATAAAAAAAAATTCACATTATTCTGAAGTATGGAAATACCTATATACCTATGTAAAAAAATCTTTCAGTTTTTTGGAAGAAAATCGCCTTTCAATGGTTTCAATTCTTTTGACGATTTTTTTTCGAAAAAATCTCTCATTCTTATATAGAGGAAAAAATCTCAATTTTTTGAGTAAAAATATTTGAAAATTTCTCTGGAGAATTAATTTTTTGTTTCGTTTTGAGTAAAGAAATTTGTCATCTTTTGAAGAAAAAAATTCTCAATTTTTTAGAAAAAAGAAAATCTCTTGAATTTTGGTCTCGATTCTATGGAGAGAAAAAAATAATTCAACTACGCATACCTCTTCGAAAAATATCGAGCAACACCCTAGAAACTTCCAAGTTGCTGCCTCTGAAACTGGTACTGAAAACGTTCGGTTACGCTTATTCACAAATTCGATGGGTATTGGTTAGGTAGGTAGGGAATGTAGGTATTTTATAACAAAAATCGAAAAATACTATTTTTCATCTGATTTTCCGCTCTCGCATGATCGCATCCTGGCATCCTTTGGTGGTATCGAAACACAAACGATAACGACGATAGCAGCACAATGTTCGTTGGTCGATATTAAACGTACGGTACGAGTATGCGAATATCCGCAATACCAGAGAGTATAAACGTATAAAGCAAGCAGGCACTACAACAACGTGTAAAATTAAATAAAACGCGAGTATTTAGCAGAGCTCAAAGGCCCTGGTTGGCGAGACCGATTGAAAACGGTGTAGTTATAAAAATTCATTAATCTCATTAAACGCGCATAAATTAGATTTTACTCGTAATATTGCTCGTCATCTACGCCACGACTAACGATAAGTACGACGCTGACACGGTTGTAGGTTTTAATTATAGGGAAAAATATTACACCAGAGAGGTTAAATCATACGATGCAAATTCGTGCGACGAAAAAAAAGAAGCAAAAAAGCCCAGAAATTGTACTAGTGCCTAGTTTACTCAATGTGTTTACATGGACGTGGATCTTATTTTTTTTCTCAGTCATGTGTATTTTATATGGACTCGGAATATTTTTCTTTCAATTAACATTTATTTTATTCGAAATTGGAGGGGAGGGAGGGGTCTAATCGAAATTTTTGTAATAACCAAAATTATTTCTGGGACTTGAAACAATAGTTTTTGCTTGAATTTTTTTTGATTGGAACCCCATCTCCCCACCTATTTCTCATAACACTCCAAAAATGGCCAATTAAAATTTTTTTCGAATAAAAGTTGTAAATTGAGATCCTAAAAGTAATTTTGGTTATTATAAAAATTTCGATTAAACCTCTCCCTCTCCTTCGATTTCACATAATAAATCAGGTGCATAGATATTTTTTTAAAATTGGGAAAGGGGTCAAATTGAAAATTTTTCCAAACAAGAGTTGTAGGTCGAGGTCCTAGAAATAATTTTTTATTATTATAAAATTTTCGATTAGACCCTTCCCTCCCCTCCGATTTTGCACAATATGACTGAGATGCTTATAATTATTACTACAGGGTGTTTGTCTACTCTCTACAGGTTATAAAAATCATAAAAGTCATGAATTTTTCAAAAAAATCACTAGGTCAAGAAAAGTGATGAATTTTACACTTTGATTAATATTACGCAGACAAAATTACAAATTCGCTTATAAGTGAAATTTTGAAATTTTTCTAAACTGTTAATTACCTACATCTTCTCAAAAAAAAAAAAAAAAAAAGCATAAGATAGGTATCTGAAAAAGAAATTTAATTTTCTTGAAGAATGTAAGAATGTTTTTTTTCAGAGGGGAGAAGAATCTCTATTTTTATTAGAAAAAATTTCCATTTTTTGGAATGAAAAAAAATGAATTTTTTGATACAAAAATTTTAAAAATAATTGTTTCGGAATAAAGAACATTTTCACGCCACTAGCTTTAGGTAGTAGCAGTACAAGGTGTTGAAAAAATTCTCAATTAGGTATTTTAAGTAAAAATATTTTTTAAACCTTAGCAAAAAATTCTCATTTAAAAAAAATCAAAAATCTGAATTTTATCGTTTTGGATTTTTGGGGGGGGGACGACGGGGAAACTCTGTTTTTTGCAGAAAAATCTCATTTTTGGAATTTGAAAAATAAAAAATAAAAACGAATTTTTCGGTCCAAAATTTTTTTTTTAATTTTGGAATAAAATTTTTTTTCAAATCGTCTGTAGTAGAAATTTTTTGAAGGAAGAAGTTTCAGGATTTTTCGGAATAAAAAATAGGTATCCAAAAAATTTTTTCTTTTTTTGGAAAATGTTTCAAAATTTTCTTATTTGAAAATAATATTTTTTTAAATTTCTGTGAAAAAGTTTCTTAATTTTTTCTTTGTGAAGAAAAAATTTCGTTTCATTTTTTCAAAAAAAAATGGGATTTTTTTTGAACAATAATTTTAAAAGTTCTTCTGAAATGAAAAAAAAAAAAAATTTGGGGATCATTTTCTTTTGATACCTAGTAAAATAAATAAATAAAATATTTTTTAAACTTTGGTAAGAAAAAAACATAGAAAAAATATTTCTCTGTAGAAAAAGTTGTTGGAAATTTTTTAGGATAATTTTTTGCGTGAAATTTTTTTTTTTTCATTTCCAGAAAAAAAAACATTTTTGTATTATAACATGAAAAAAATTTAAAGCATCCACCTTTTAGGGAAGAAATCGAATTACAACCTTGAAAATTCCAAGTATTCATTAAACTTTTTTTTTGAAATTGTAGATTTTTTTTGGTTAAGTACAAAAAAAACCGTCTCGGAGGATATAGGCATAACTTAGGGGGTTCAAGGGGCATTCACCCCCTCCCTCAGTAATTTTTTAAATAGCTATTTACCACAAAAAATAAGGAAAATGTGAGGGAATATTTTCTCCCCACATTTCTTCCAAGTTACGCTTATACCGGAGAGGGACCCTGGAAATGTAGAAATAATGTTAATGAATCATGAATTAAAAAAGGTCATAAAAGAGTTATGAATTTTCCAAAAAAAAAAACAAAAAAAAAACATGTAGACACCCTGATTAAGATTCTTAAAAGTAATTTTGGTAATTAAGTATAAAAATTTCGATTGGATCTCTCCCTCTCCTCCGATTTCACATAATAAATCAGATAGATATTTTTTCAAAATTGGGAAATGGGTCCAACGTCCAATTGAAAATTTTTTCAAACAAACGTTGTAGATCGAGATCCTAAAAATAATTTTTGTTATGAAATTTTCGATTAGACTCTTCCCTCCCCTCCAATTTTGCATAATATGACTGAGATACTTATATTATTAAAAACTGGTGGAGGTAGGGGTCCAATTGAAAAAATTTTCAAACAAAAGTTGTTACTTGAAGTCTTGGAAATAATTTTGGTTATTACAAAAATTTCGATTGGACCCCTCCCTCCTCTCTAATTTTGAATAAAATGAATCCTAATTGAAAGAAATACCTATTTTGAGTCTAGATGAAATATACATGAGTACATGACTAATTGTAAGAAAAAAAAACCGATCCACGTCCATGTAAACACATTGAGTAAACTAGACACTAGGTACTAAAAAAATTGTTTGGATTCGAATCGCGTCAAGTCGATTTTACGAGGAGGTAAGCTCGACGCGGTGTGAGTGGACGCGATGCGGAGAAGGCGAACTTTACAAGAATTTTTCACGACGTTAAGCGGCCATATCTGTACGTTGTAATTATTAGTTACCTTTAAAATGATATTATAATGAACGGCTACATTGGGAACGGTGCCAATAAGAACGAAATTAATTACTGCACACAACATTAGACGGAACGGATTCAACGACTGGATAGAGCTACGCTATTTCCGCTACTTTGATTATTTTAATGGCTTTTCTCTCTCATTTTTTTTTTCATTTTTTTTATTTTCTATTTTTTGAGAGATAATGTTGTCGAAATTTTCTCCTCGTGTAGTAGCGTATAATATTGGTGAATTTTTACATTATAAATCGGTACACAATGTGCTTGAACATAATCGATATTTTGTACAAATGGAAGTTCAGGTAAAAGGTACCCACTCTGCCGTATATGTCCTTTACTCGTGGTGTATTCCTAAGTGTCGTATTATACGAATAGGACACGAAATCCAAATATACGCATACAAGTATCTTACATTACGATTGCGTACCATTTGGCGTGTTTTTCGTCTACGTCAGAAGTCCCCAGCGGATGGGATGATAAAATTTTCCGAGAATATTTATCAAAGTTATACCTACACCAATTAGTTTATTTAATGTTTGATTTATCATGGGATTAAGCTTTTTGGAATCTGTAATATCGAAAGGCAACTTTTTCAAGCCAACTGTACGTTTTTTTTTTCGCACGATGTAAATAAATGTCAACTTTGATTACGCCTGCCTTCGGATTTAATCTTCTTAATAAGTATGGCAAAAAGTTATTTCGTTTTATTAAACTTCGCCAAAAATTATGACGTTTTTTGTCAGAGACGGTGAAAATTCTGTTCAGCTGGAATACTTATTTATTTTCTTCCACCTTCCTCTATATCTGTTTTCTCGTTCGACGATTCACTGAGTGAGTTTTCGTGATTGATTGGCCGAATACAAAGAACCTTTCGGCCAAAGCGACCAGTCTAATTAATTTCTTAAAAGTAGCGAGGTAATGAAGAAAAAAAAATCTCGATGGTTATTTTTTAGCTGATTTTTTTAATTAATATTGACGCTCCGGAGTGTAGTTATAATTTTTCTTTTATTTTCTTTCTCTATGCGAATACCTACTCCATATCTGTGGCTCTTTCACGTCCAGATTACAAAATTGATTTGATAAAATGGAAAAGGGTGTTTTATTCAATTATATTGAGTGAGATGGTTTGTTTTAGAATTAATTAGTAATATTTTTTGCCTTCTTTGTACCCGTAGGATGACTGAATGAGTAGGCAGGAGTGGTGAGAGGAACGTGAGAAGGGTTCTTTTGACAGAATTTGTTTTCATCTCAAAACGAATATTTTTCGGTGGGTTGTTTGAGCTGCAAGTGTTTTTTTATTTTATTTGTTGAAGATCGTTGGCCTTTGAAAACATTTTTTTAAAATTATGTAGCTATTCTTTTCAAATTTTGCGAAGAAACGATACAGTTTGAAAGAAAATTTTTTTCCCATAAAAATTCGATTTTTACAAAGAATTTTTATACATATAATTTTAAAAATTTATTCAAAAAATTCAAATTTGATCATTTTTAAATTTTGATAGGTATATTTTTGATGTAGGATCGATTTTCAAAGTTTAACTGCATTCTTTAAAAAACTTGAAAGCTCAATTTTCAAAGTTCAATAATTTTTGACAATTTTGATAATTAATTAGATGAAAATTTTCAATTACTTTTTAACGTGCCATAGGTAATTAAGTATACAGAAGCAAAGGCTAGAGGCACTTTCAAAAATATAGCAAAATGAAGAATTTGATAGTTTTTAAATTTTTATACATTTTTTTAAAGCGCCCAACTTCAAAATTCAGCGAAATTCTCAAAAAACTTAAAAATTGGATGTTTAAAGTGTAATAAAATTTAATAATTTAAAAAAGTCATCAAAAATTGGAAAATTAGTTTAAAAAAAATTAAAATAGGGGTAATTTTTAAATTTTAATACATTTTTGATATGCGTCAATTTTCAAAATTTCGCTTGATTTTCAAAAATTAAAAAAAAAATAAGTAGGTAGTTTTTAAATTTTGAACACAAAACACATGCAGCAACGATGATTTTTTTGGAGACAAACCTTTCAATATTTCATTGAACTGTTCAAGAGAAAATTTTTCAAAATTTTATTCAGCAAATTCAACTTGAAAGCAAATTTTAAATTTCACGTTCAAACACGTTTTAAAAAAATTAACAGAAAAACAAATTTTATTCTATTCAAGAGGAGATTGTGATTTTTTAAAGATTGTAATTGTTCGAGAGTAATTTGAAAAAAAAATAATTCAATTATTTTGACACGAAAAAACAAACTCTAGAAAAATTGTGTTCAAATAATTTTTCTTAAATTTTGGCAGATTTTGAATTTTTTTCGAATATTTTTTTTAGATAGATAGATATACAAGGTATGTACTCTTAGCAAAATGAAAATAAAGTAGGTACTCCGCTAGGCCCAGAATTGGGCGAAGGATTCGCGTAATCGTTCCCATTCAGTACGTTCCAGAGTTAGTCGGTGGTAAAGTTTGTGCTTCAGAAAGTGGTCAAAGTTGTCTCTCCATCTAGCCTTCTGTTTGCCTTGTTTACGTTGTTTATAAGAAAGGTACCAGTAAGTTAGTCTGTAGGTCCATCTGTTATCGTTCATTCTGCCTACGTGTCCGGCCCAGTTCCATTTACTTCTTCTTATGTAGTGAATTATGTTCAAGTTACGTTTCAGTTTGTTTTTTATTGTTTTTATACGGATTTTATCTTTTTTCTTTCTATGGAGTTTTGAGTGGTTTCAATTTTCTTTGCTAAAGTTTTTGTCACCACGGATTTTTTTTAAATTAGAAAAAAAAAAAATTTCGAGAAAAATGGCAATTTTTGTCGCAGGTATATATATTTTTTTAATTTGGAAAATTTTTAATTTTGTTCAAGAAAAATATTTCTCAAAAATTGAAAACAAATTTCAGGTAGTGGGAAAAAATTTGAATTTTTTTAGAGAGCAAGTTTCCGAAAATTTTGTTCAAATCCCTATATTTTTTAACTTCGACAAAAAACTTTTTTTTTTAATTTTTATTTTTGACAAATATTTATATTTAGATTTTGGCAATTTTTGAAAATTTCAATAAACTTTAAACTTTACGTAAGAGATACTTATTTGAGAACAAATTGAAAATTTTTCAAATTTTTGTACACTTTTTTTTGAAAGAAAAAATTTCTTGTTGAATAAATACCGACATTTCTTGAGATTTTTTGTAAAAATTATGTAAAAATATAATTATTTTTAATTCTTACAAGCTCTCAATTTTGTTCGAGAGCAAAAAAAAAAAAAAAAATATCTAATTTTTTTATATTGTATTTAGACAGGAAAAAAGGCGATAAATTTTGATTTTTGTTCTATACTATACTTAGGAATTTTTAAATTTTATTCATTTTTTTTAAATTTTGACAAAACATATCGTGAGAAAACTATGATTTTTAAGAAAATTGTACCTATACTAAAACAATTATTTTTTCTTTAATTTTGAGCAATTTTGAATTTTGGTTCGAAAGTTTACTCGAGAACAAGTTGCAAATTTTTCAAATTTTTAAGCAAACATTTTTTTTTAAATGACAAAAATAAGTTTTATTTGAATGAAAATTGATTTCTCAAAAAAAAATTTCCAAACACACTTTTTTCATCCATTTCTACTAAATTTTTTCAAACGCAGATTTTTATTTTTAAATTTTTTTTTTATCCGTAAAAACAAATTTTCTCTAAAGAAAATTGCGAATTTTTAAAAATTTTGTCCATACATTTTTTTGTAACTTTGACAAATTTCAATTTTTTCGGATTAGATTTAATTATTCGTCGTTTATTTTAAAAAGTTTTCGAACAAGTTTTTCAAAATTTTATTCATTTAAATTTTTTTTTTGAAATTTTTTTTCAGTATTGTTTCATTTTAGATATTGCAAATTGCAAACTTTTAATTCTGATTGGAATCATTATTTTCAAATTCTGATAGTAAATAAAAAAATTTTTCATATTTTATTTCAGTATAGCTTTCAAAATTTCAATGATTTCGTTCCAAATTTAAAAAAAATTTTATTCGAGTACAATTTCTTCGAAATTTTATTCAAACATGATATTTTGTTCTTTTTTTTTTTTTTTTTTTTTTTTTTTTTTGAGAATATCTCCCCTTTTTCCAATTTTGTAAACATCCCCAGAATTTTTTGTTCAAAACGAATTTTCAGAGTTTTAAAAGTGATTTTTTCCAATTTTTTAACATTTTTTTGATAATACGAATTCCTAAAAAATTGAAATTTGGAAGTTGTAGTTCCCTTTATTCAGAAAAATTATAATAATAAAAGTAGATTCTCCTAAAAGGTAACTTGGTTCCCTTCCTTTTCTTACGAAAAATCAATCTTCATTAAACATTGAAAAAACATTTAAAATTAATGCAACTCTTGGAAGTTAGTATTCGGAAACCAAAATAAAAGTACTTATAGTGGTAAAGATAATGGGGTTATCGTACAATACCAGTAACGATAAAAAGTTTTGCACGTTCGGTGACGTTTCCGCGTAAGTAAGAATTTTGTACAAGGAGAGAGTGAGAGGGAGTGTCTTAAGATAAATATAACTGTCGAGGAGAACTTATTATTGGAGTTTGGCGAAATATCTAAATGCCATTAATTGGAGGATTCGAATTCGTTTCGAAGAAAAGAACTCAGTTGTCAACTTGTTTCACGAATACTCTGATAGTTTACTGGTTGTGGCACCTGCTTTTCTCGTCTTTTCGCCGATAAATAAATATCTCAGTTCTGCCTTCCCCTTGCCTATCGTTTATTCAATGGTAGGGCTGGCCGTCTTTCATGTCTGAGTGAAATTACCGGGCGAAAGAAGTTGGTTTAAATTGAAGGATTTTCGTCTTGTCGATCGTAACTTTTATTATTGTTGTAGTTAATTAGAAAAATATATTGTAAAATTTTCTTCAACTCGAACGTCGAATCTTTTATTTAATTTGCTTTTGAAGTGGTTTCATCCTGGAGACGAAAAAAACCGAAATCGAATATTTTTCGTATACATTTTGGTAATTTTTTTCATTTTCCAAGTACCCAACTCGAAGGTAGAAAAAATTCCTGAAAATTGTATCTCGAGGGAGTATAAACCGTCGTCGAGATATTTATTTTCGAAATAATGGACGAGGGGAGAGTATCGACGAGCTATTGAAGCGAGAAAAAAATTCCAGCTGGGGGATTAAAATTGACGGATTGGAAAAAATTTCTCGCGAAAGTGGCGACGTTCTGTTTCGAAGAATACCTCGTCGAGTGATTTCCTCCCATTAAATTTTTGTTTCGCAAACTAATTGCCGTTCCTTTTGATAAAATGAAAGACTGGGATTATTTCGATGTTATATTTTTCGGGGATTTCAGATACCAGAGAGAAAGATACAATTTTAGCTGACTTAATTAAGAGTAATTTTTATTCTGGAAAAAAATCTTTTTTCATTTTTCCATTCACGTGTTCTCAAATTCGAATATTTCGACGAGAAAAAATTCAGTTTATTTGAAAAAGAACCAACAATGAAGATTTTCAGACGTGTTTATTAATTCAGTCTACGGTAGTTTATATTTAATTTCGACACGATAGCAGGAGACCTTTGATATCGAAGCAGACACAGAGGGAGAGTTCGAGTTGAAGCGAATTTTATCAAAAGCGCCGCCATAAACGGTGTAGAATTTTATAAAACAGCAACATACACGAACGATAATTTTCCATCCATCGGTTTATAAACTAATTTACTTGTACAGCATATCGTTTGTCGTAAAATTAATCTATTTTCATTCGCATCCCGACTACATACAATGAAAGGTACAAGTTTTAATGTAAAACTTGCTGGTTAGATACTTTAAAGTGTTCCCTTTTGCGAGCATATCGATTTTATTGAAACACCAGAATGCAGCCCTAAAAGTGCATCGCCTTGTTTTAAAAATTACAAAGAATCTTGTATGTAATCGTTTTTATACCTTTTTTTTATTCACGTATAATACGTTCGTAGGTATAATGTATAAAATTGAACACGATTTTTTTTTAAACTTTAGAAAAGAAGCTTTTTACTCGGTAATTTGTTTGTATTATTTTTTTAAACGGTTAATTTTGAATTTTTGAAAAAAAATTCTCCTCAAAAAGCGTCGAATTTTTTTATATTTTAAAGAAAGTTTCGTTATAGGGGTAATTTTCTCGTTGTTTGCCAAACTTGGACGTCTATATCTAGTTTTTTTCCTGCATATACTTACCATACCTCGGAGTTACGTATTATTCTCAAAAGTTTTTTTTTTTTTTCAAAGTGAAATTTTCTGCTTTTGTATCGACACGTTTAAGGTGTACGTAAATTAACGACCCAAAAAGCTTTTTCTCGCCATGGAACCCGATTAAAAATTTTTATTCCAACGAAGAGCTTTTTACGCGAAGGTAACATATACAGGGTGTTCCAGAAATGAATGTCTAGACTTTTGATGCAGATTTATGTAACCGAGTACCTCTACCTACGAGTTCATATTTCGATTTTAAAAGGACAGTTGGTTAGAAAAATTTCATAATTTCGTAAAGAAAATGTTCACATTGGCTACTTTTAAAATTTCAAGTGGAGTTTGAATAAATTCACATAATTGATGAATTTTGAATAAACCAATTTTTGGGAAGAGAATAAAAAAGGTCACGTGCCTTCACCTAAAAAGCAATGGAAAATCGTTTTTCGGAATTTTATTCGAGATTTTAAAGGGAAATCTTAAACTGAAAAAATCTGAAGTCCAACGAGAGTTTTTTTTTTAATTTAAAACTTTTTACAAAAAAGATCTCAGAATTTCTTCAACAAAAAATTCAATTGATTTTGACAACAAAAAAAATGTTGACCATTAGGTAAAGAAATATTTCTTAAAGAAATTTTTTGTTGAGAATTTTCAAGAAAAAATCTTTAGGAGAAAATTTAATAAAAAATAAGATTTTTACAAAAAAAATTTCCAACAATTTTTTTTACTGAATATACTATCATTTTGTTCTAAAATCTTTCAAAAAAATGTATTTTTCGACAGTATTTTTTTTAATCCACCCCCCCCCCCCCCCCCGAGACAGTTTTGCTTATTCCGGAATGCGATTTTCTGGAAGAATTTCTGAATTAGAAAATTTCAATTTATATCAAGAATTTTTTTCAACAAAATTTTCAATTCAGTATATCAAAGAGAATTTTTTCAAGAATTTTTAGAATTTTTCAATAAAATTTCTGATTTAAAAAAAAATTAATAGGTACAAATTTCAATTTTATGAAGGAATTTTTTTTGAAAATTTTCTTTTCTGAAATATTTTTTTAGAGAATCTTGTTTACGAAAAAATACTTTGAACGTTGCAAGTATTTAATGAGACCAGAAAACGACTATCAAACTGGTGCTCGTAAAGAGTCAATTTGACCATACTAACATTGATTCAATGGTTTACAAAAAGTTCAAAATTTTATCAAGACAATAAACGAAACAGATGTAGCTTTTTAAGAGGAACAGAATAACTTGATTGAAAAATTTGCCTATCTTTGAAAATAAAGGCGCTACGAGCCTTGATTTTTTTTTTTTTGAGAACCATTGTTTTTTTTTTAAATTTGAAGGCTTGTACTCGCCTTCATTTTCAAAGACTGATTTTTCAAATTACTTTTTTTGTTTCTCTCAATGAATTCCCCGAAATTTTGAAATTTTCATGTTTCGTTAGTGAACCTTAATATTAAATTGAGGTTTTTTTTTTACTGCAGCGATACCAATAGATTTTTACGTAAGAAGTATCAGTTTTCAAACCTCTATAGCCCCTTCACTTACGAAGATAGGCATTCGCTATAAATGATAACTTCAAGTTGGAACAACTACATATTTCCGGAACACCCTGTATTGTTCATTTAAAGCTCGCTTTTTTTAATCCACTTTACAGCAAAATGGTTTTATATTTACACCGGTGGCTTTTTTGAGTAAGCGTGTTTTTTCCTACCACAAACATTACCTCAATGGAATTTCTTCAGCACCGCAGTTATAGGCTTGGGTAAAATTTGGTGATGAAAAATATCGCACGACGAAAGTCTCCTATAATTTACCTACCTAAAGCTTTGAGATATTTTGAAAAATTAGCTCCAGCTTTCAGCCAACAAATCAACCTTATCGCGCTAATTTACACAGCTTTCTAAGGGCGGCGATGCGGTGGTAAATTCATAATTGATAAAGTATAGAAATTTCCGTATAGTTTGTATACCTTGGTGGCTGTATTTAAACTCGCCCCCCCCCCGATGCCGTATTTTCTAACATACTATAAAGTACACAGGGTTGAAAAAGAAGAACAGAACAAAGTTTGAAATCGATTTATGAGTTGAATAAATTTCTAGTGGATTTTCACCGCATCGTCGTCGACTTAACGAATTAATAAATAATTTTAATCGAATTCATTTCTATCTTGTCACTGATTTAATATTCAACGTGTGTTCGAGAGCGTGGAAAAAATTTGGAAGCAGGGTGCGTGGGATGGGTGGAAATGCATAATTTTTTGGATTAAAAAATATCAAGGTAGGTTTTGAATCAGGAGGGTTGCGAAACGTAACGTAACGAAAAACGAAATAACGAAAATTTTTTGGGAAAACGAAACGAAACAAAGCGAGGAAATTTGAAATTAATAAAAAACGAAACGAAACTAAAAACGATTCAATTGATTGAAACAAAACTAAAAAACTAAACGAAACTTCAATTTTGAAAATAACAAAACAAAAAATAACGATTTTTTTTGTTATTTCGTTAAGTTACAAAAAAAAAGAAAAAAAAGAAAATCGACTCCGAGTCGATTAGAAATTAACAGAAGAACATGCAACTGTCGAAGATTTTTTTTTTTGTAGATATATGTTTTAATCGAAAGATTTTCGTTCTATTTTTGATTTTTTAGGAGAAAATAACGTCGTCGACATCACCATTTATAAATTGTATGCGACATTTTGGAATAAAAAATAAAAATTTCAATACCCTTTGTAGTTCAGTAAAATTATATCAAAAATTAGCAAATAAATGAAAAAAATGCTTATAATTTTTTTTCACGGAAATAATATGTTGAATGTGGTCCCAGTAGTCTTCACACAAAACCCTCGGTCCCCACCTAGCTTGACATCTCCCCAGGGGGCAGAACGTGCCCCCATTTTGGTTTTTAGCGAATTACACGAGATGTTGGCGAGATAGCGTAAAATAGCTGGTATAAGAAAAAATTCTACATAAAATTTCCTATCAAACGATACTATACATTGCACCCACCCTTCAATGCAACCCCCCCCCCCCCAGCGGAAGTGGAAAATCAAGAAATTTTTAAAAAGAACAGTTTTTCGTAAATTACTTGAAAATTTTCACAAAAAGAAAAAATTGGTATAGAACAAAAAATGTTTCCCATAAGCTTTTCTACATGATATAACTTTAATTTAGCACCTCCCCCTCCCCCCTTGGACCCCCAAAAATGAAATGATACAGAAAAAAGTTTCAAACAAAAGTTGCTCATTTTTCAATTCTAGACAATAATAGTTATTACCACTTTTTCATTTTAATTATTACTTCCTCAGAAAACTTCACCTAAAGCTACTGTATTTACTCCCAAAAATTGAAAATTTTGGAGTTTGTTGCAAAATCCGCTAATAACTTGAAAAATATCAGCAATTTCAGAAGTATAGTCTGAATGAATGTACGATTCTCTAGAGAATGGTGTCATAGTTTGCCCCTTTACCGTAATTCAAGGGTCGCAAAAGGGGGATGAGCCATAAAAAAATGTGGAAAAACGATTTTTTTTTTTTTTTTTTTTTTTTTTATAAATAACTCGAGAAAGAAGTAAATTGGAACGTTATACCTAATCATAATAAATTGTTTGAAAAAGGATGAAATTAACTTTCAAATGATGAAATTATTTTTCAATTTCGTTCAATTTTATAAATCACTCCATTATTGTATCAATAATTTAACAAATCAGAAAATTTTTATCAAAAGAACCTTCTGAAAGCTAAAATTATGTAGAATTGTTTCGTATACCAGCTATTTTAAGCTATCTCACCAACATTTCGTGTAATTCGCTAAAAACAAAAATGGGGACACGTTCTGGCCCCTGGGGAGATGCCAAACTAGGTGGGGACCGAGGGTTCTGTGTAGAGACTACAGGGACCACATTCAACATATTTCCGTGAAAAAAAAAATTATAAGCTTTTTTTGCCTCTATTTTTCCTAATTTTACTGTATTATCGCCCATTTCCAGTTTTTCACAAAATTGATTATAAAAATTTAATTGAAATCAAGCGTTTTGCATTAGTAAATCTTTACAATTTTGCAAAATGTAGCTAATTCAATTATTTCATTTTTCAAATTTCAATTCAAATTCAATTAGGTACCTTACTAATTTTTTACAAAAAATAATAGCAAAAGAGAAAAATCAAATTGCACGAAAATTGAAATATGATTACAGAATTGAATTCTGGACAAAATTTCCAATATTTTGAGTACCCACAGTTGAAATAACGAAACGAAATAACGAAATAATTTCGTTTAAAGTAACAAAAAATGAAAGAAACGAAACAACGAAACTGACAGGAAAACGAAAACGAAACAAAACAAAAAATTGGACGAATAAAATAACGAAACGAAACAAAAACGAAAAATCTCGAGTATATTGTAACAAAATAACGTAACGAAACAAAAAAAAATTCGTTTCGCAACACTGGGTGCGAGGGAAATGCATAATTTTTTGGATTAAAAAATATCAAGCACGTTTTAAATTGGAAGCAAATTAGAAGGTAAATTTTTAAGCGAAAGAAATAATAAGTTTTACTTACGTAATAATTTTTTTCTACGGTTGATACGTCTAAGGGTAGAAATTTGATTGCCCAGCACGCTTTAGGCGGGCGGAGAGTGCGGTTGGTGATGATGAGATGCGTCTGAACGAAGAGTTCACGCTTCAGGCACAGGCAGAAGATGTGGCAGTTTCAACTTCCGAGGGCGGAAGAGATAAATGACGACGATTCGAATTTACGTACGTAGTTAGCTAGTTACACGCGTTCACCGGCGTCCCGACGTCTGCTCAAAGAGAAACTAAAAAATCTGACACCGTGCGACGCTTTTATCAAAAAAAATCAGAATTGATGCGCGGCTGTCTTTGCTCGGCTACCGTTGCGGCCCTCTCTCTATCTGTCGCTCTTCAACAAGCAAGCACGATAAACGACGATTCGACGAAGCTTCTCTCGACGCGTTCGTACGTCTACGACTACCTTCTACGAGCTATATAAACCGCACTGCCATGCGACGCCGGCCGTTCGACGCTGTCGCTGGTGCTGGTGTCGGCGTCGTCGTTGGTGCTTTTACCTCGTTAACTATTTTTCACTGTCTTTTCAGCACTGACCTATCTTCACGTACTTCGAACGTAAACAAATTTGTAGTAGGGCCTACATGAAGGCGTCGAAATGAGTTTTTCTTTTCACGTTTGCGCCTTCTTTTCTCACCTCATCTTGTATCGTGGTACGCGTGCTCTTTCGTAGCCATATTACCTACCCACTGCTATAGGTACAAAGTACGATAAGGGTCATTAAAATATTGGCTCGCGAATGGACTCTCGAGCGCAATGAACAGACACCCCGAAGACGAAGAGACTGAGACGAGTGCACGAGCCAAGATTACTTTTAAATGCTAGGCATGAATGGCCGGTTGGTTTAGAGAGGAGTAAGTGATTGCGGATAAAGTTATTCACCGTTGGAGCAGATCTCGGCTTACAAAGGCGAAAAAAAAAAGTTTTAAATTGAATATAAAATTCATTAAGAAGTTTTGTCGAGCTCGTTGTTATGTCTTCTTTGGAATTCATATTCGGACGTGTTTTGAAATTCGAACTCGAGCGATGTAGTTTCACACGGTGCATGCCGATCGAGATGCCAGCGTAGCTGTAATTGGAGAAAAATTTCGCTGATTTTGTCGAGTTATCGTGTTTATCGAGCAGAGCTGTGAAAACAATCAGTACGAGTACTTTGAACTGGGTTGGTTAAAGGAGAGGTGAGGGGGCGTTTGTGTAAAGTTGAGTATCGAACAGGATTGTATACAGTATGTACCAACATAAGAGTAAAGCCTTCTAACCCGGAACCATGCAACTTATGATGAGTCGATGCAAGTATGTTTGCCTAACCTCTGAACCATAGGGGCTGAGTTATACTAATTGAAAAAAATACCATTATTTTCGTTTAAACTTGAGTTTTTGTAGAGCAGAATTGTGAAAATAATACGAGTACTTTGAGCTGGGTCAATCGATGGAGAGGTGAAGGCCTGTGGGAGGGGGGATGTGAAGTTATCGAGCAGGATTGTATATACAGGATGTAACGGCATAGTAGTAAAACCTTCGAATCAGGAACTATGCAACTTATAACGAGTCGATGGGAGTATGTTTGCCTAACCTCCAGGTCACAGGGCCTGAGTTATACCTATGTACTCCTTGAAAAAAATTGTTTTTATTAAAAAACTGGGTGCTTTTAACGCTACATTTCTCGACAATTTTGGTATAAGATAAAGATTTTGAATCGTGAGTGAATTTTTTTCTCATGATTTTTTTTGTTGAAAAATTATTTTCGGTGAAGAATTCATTTTTATCATTCTCCCCTTCCCTTGCTTAAGAAAATGATTAATTTTTCACAATTTATTTTCTCGAAAGTGTTTTTTCCTTAATATGAGAGGAGTTTTCTTTCATTAGCTGGTAGTCGATTTCTTCACAAAAATAGTTTTTCAAAACTTCTTTACGCCCAAAATGTACGAAAATTTATTGAAATCGAAAATTTTCGACTTTCAGCGACTTAAAAATTGACGAAATTTGAACAATACGCGAACATTTTTGAAAAGAATGAATTTTTCGGAAGTCAAAACCCTAAAAATGTTTTTAATTTTTTTGGGAAATTTTACTTAAAAAAAAAAAAAATGAAAATTCAACCTCTGAGATTTTAATTTTTTTTTTCCTAAATTTGGCTTCCAACTTTTTTTTTTTAAACTTCGGCTTCACAGTTTTAAAAAAAATTAATTTGTTTGAAAATAAATTTTTTGTTTTTTTAATTTATTTTCCATTTTTTTTAAATTTGTACTTACAAATTATTTCTTTATTTTTTTCAGGAACACTTCCAATTTTTTTGAAACCTTTTCTTTTTCAAGTCTGACTTTCAATTTTCCGGAAAATAGAATTTTCATTATTCTTTTTTTAAGATTCATTCGAATGAAAATCCGTATTTTATTTTTTCTTAATTTTTTTTATTTATTTTTTTTTTGAAAATCGACTTTTAATAATTTTTCTGAAAGATTGTAATTAAGTAAAAAAAATCATTTATCTGAGTTCATCAAAAATTTAAATGAAAATTTTGTATTTATAGTTTTATAAAAAGTCAATTTTGGGATTTTGTTTGCAATGAGAATGACCCTCTAATTTTTTTGAGAACGTTATTTTAAAACTCAACTTACTTTTTTATGCTTAATAAGATTTACTTTTTCAAACCCAACTTTTCAATTTTTTCAAATCTGACTTTCAAATTTTATGGGAAATTCAACATTCATTGAAAAAATTGGATTTCGGATTTTTTTTCAAATTTGGCTTTAATTGACATTTCCGATTTTTTTTTTTGAAATTCAACTTTCAATAATTTTTTTGAAAGCTCAGCTTCTAATTACCTATTTTACATGATTGAACTTTTAAAAATTGTTCAAAAATTTGTAGGTACCTATGATCACAAAAATTTCACTTATTAGAATTTTTTTTTTAAATTTGACTCTCTAATTTTCTTGAGGCTCCACTTCCAAATTTTTAAAAAATGTACTTAATTTTTTTTATTTTACTTTTTTATATTTGTTTGAAAATTGTATTTTTGAAAATCCAACTTTTATTTTTCATTTTGTTTTCAAATTTTCTTTATTTTCAAGTAGGTAGGTATAGTTTTTTTTTTTTTTAGAAAATTTAATTTTTAATATTTTTCTGAAAGTTCAACTTTCAATTTTTTAAGCAAAATTAATTAAATTTTTGAAAATGGCTTGAAAAACTTGACTTGTCAAAATTTCTTGAAAATTCTACATCTTTATTGATTTTTATTTTTTTAACAATTATTTGACTGGATTTTTTTAAATTTGATTTTCAAGTAATAAAAATTAACTTTTGGATTGCTCCTGAAATAATTTGTTTTAAAATTTTGAATTTTTGACTTGACTTTTTTAAAATTCAAGTTCTAAAAACAAATCACCTATTTTTTTTTATTTTTTGTTTTATTTATTTATTTTTTTTTTGAAAATGCAGTTTTTAATTTTTATTTTAAAATTTAACTTAATTATTGTTTAAAAATTTGAAATCAATTTTTTTCAATAGAAAAGTTGTTTTTAATTGTGGTTAAATTTCAACTTCTATTTTAAAAGTAATTAATTTTTCAGTTCCTTATGGTTTCTTTTTTTTAATTTCTAAAAAAAATCAACTTTCAATTTTTCAATTTTTTTGAAAATTTTTAGTTTTAATTTTGTTTTGGAAATTCAGTTTTTAATTTAAAAGTTCAACTTTCAATTTCTTAATAAAATTGTTTGAAAATAAGACTCTAAAAAAATCAATTCATTCAAATTTTTTAAAAATGCCATAGTAATTTTTTTCTATATTTCGAGTTTTTTATTCGGCTTTTAATTTTTTTAGAATCTTTCAAAAAAATGACTTTGAATTTTTTTTCAAATATTCTCAATTCGGAAATTTTCATTTCCGATTTTTTTCTTCTTCAATGATTTTGAAAAATAATTTACGTAACTACGTACATGTAAATAAGTAGTAAAAAATACTCCGTTTTTTTGTAAAATTCGACTTTCAAATTTCATTAAAGTTCTTTAGGCTCAGAAGCCACCAATGTAATATACCAGACTCTGGTATGAAAAATGAACAAGCTCTCTTGAAAATCGTCATTATTACCAGTGTAAACTTTTTCTTTATTCAAAATTCAAATACTACGTAGAATTGCTGCATGCTGCAGTCAAATGTACTCGTATAATACTTAGTTTTCAAGATTCGATAGCTTTGTACTTGCAGTTGCACATTAATTGTGGCTAAATCGTTGGAACGTTGGCAGCTTGACGACAAATAAGTAGACGACGAATGAGTAGACGACTACGTTGCATACGAGAGAGCGATGTTATGAAAACCACGCCGAAATGACCTTTTTGAAAATCGAAAATTCTCGCCGCGTTTCAAACTCTTCAATAGAATCGGATTTAAAATTTCGTAATTCAAAGGCAAAACGGCGTGACGTCAATTTCACACAAGAAGGGAGGGGTTGTATGAAGAAGTTTTTGGAAAAAAAAACCTTTTCAACGTTTGCCAACCGGCTGCTTTACTTCTCTCCATTTTACATGATCGTACGTTCGTACGTAAGGCATACTTACTTTTTCGAGAGAAAAATATTCTTTCAACAGTTTCCACGTATATACCCTGCTCCTTTCGGCCGTTCTACGTTCGAATATCACGTGAAAAAAATTCTTCCATCCTATAGACTGTGGAAATGTTAGGTACTTCCACATCTACACAGTCTCATACTATCATGCCATTTTCTACACTTGAAAGACTTCATTAAAAAGTTCAAGAGTGTAGAAATAATTCCTCTGTATTCAAAAATATTACTCACGTTGCGGGGAACAATGCAATGTAACGAGAATTTTCTTCCGTCGTACAGCTTGCAACTTTGCCTATACGTGTCTCTCTCGTTCACCTGGAGGTTTGCTCGACTCTTGGCTTTTTCTTTTTTCACGTACCTCGCAAATAAAGCTAAGGTACTTTAAATCTGGAGCCATTTCGCTGCAACGTTATGACGACAAGGTTTTTTTTTCCTCCTGAATTTTCTGCACAGAGTACACGGACTAATTGAAAACCATCTTCGTAGAGTTTATACGTTTCCGTGTCATTTGGTTTTTGTCGTCGACGCGACGTCGAGAGTATTACTCTTCGTTCGTCGCTCGTCGATATACAGCAACTGCGATGATAATGCGCTCTAATACTCGTAATGTACGCTGCAAAAATACCCTTCCCCAGAATCTTCTTCATGTCAAGCATTATGCAGGTCGAATACGAAAAAAAAATTTTCACGACGAAGTTTATAGTATACGAGTTGTTACATATGTATAAAGCATGGAACGGTTCGGTAAGACGTGTTGCAAAGTACGTAGTACCCGACTACCCGTGGAGTGAATTTTCTCATTGAAACATCCATCGATACATACGAGAGTGCAAGAGAAGCGTACGCAGAAGCACCTAACCTGCTCATCAAACCTTACGTTAGAGAATAATAGCTCCCAGGCCCGTAGTCAGAGTCAGATTATAGAGGGGGCTGGCCAAATATTTGAGGGGGCTGGAACTTTTTTTTTTGGAAAATTTAGCATTTTCGGTAAAAATTGAAAAATGGGTGAAAAACTCGTACAAGGCACAAAATATACTTTTTCAACTGTTTAATACAGAGACGAACCGAAGCGATTTTTCTTGGGGGAAGGGGTGGCAAAATCATTGAAAATCCCAACTTGAATTACTGAAATTTTCCAACTCATACTATTAACATCATAAAAAGTGGTAAAGAAGATATTGCCCGAGCGAAGCGAGGGCGAAAAATTTGAAAAATATTCTACTCTTGAAGAGAATGAAGGAAAAGGATACTGCCCGAGCGAAGCGAGGGAAAAAATTTTGAAAAACATAAGATTTTTGACGAAAAAGAAGTATTTTTGGAATAATGCAAAAAGTATGTGTAGGTTTAGCCTGAAATTTTCTTATTGACGAAATTTTGTTAGAGGGGGCTCAATCTGACGCTAGAGGGGGCTAAGCCCCCTCTAGCCCCCACCTGACTACGGGCCTGATAGCTCCTGCGAGGACAACAATGTTTTGCCCACTCTTGAGAATGAAGGCGCACTCGCCATATCTGCAATATCAAGTACAAGTAGTTTTTTTTTTTTTTTTTTTTTTTTTGAAAATGCGAATCAATGTGTGGAAAGAAAGTGAGAGGTGCATCAATTGTGTAAAAATGCAATTACAGTGTTGATGCCTCATTATTTTCCTTCAAAATTAGGCAAAAATTATTGGATTTTGATTTTACTTGAACTTGAAAAATTTAGTACCTACCTATTTGGATAATACTTTTCAAACATGTTTTTTTTTTTAATGTACCTACTTATTGAACAAAATTTCTAGAAAAAATTTTTTTATCAAAATTTTGACAGAAATGTTTTTGAACAAAATTTTAGGAAAAATGTTTTTTAGTAAAATTTGAAAAAAAGATTTTGGTTTTTCAATGCAGTTTTACTATTCAGTGATTAAAAGTACTTATACCTATTCGCTATTTTCATTTTGTTTGGGATGGGGGGAGTAAGTATTGTACCTACGTATTTTGAAGATTGTAAATTTTATATTCGACAGCGTCTAACAATTTTTTTACATTTTTTCCTCATTTCAGTCATCATCAATTCGTGATTTTTATCTGATTTATATTTTGTTTTTTCTTAAAATAGCACTTCATTTTTTGGAATAATTTTAATTTTTTTTTTTTTTATTATGAAGATTTTGAATAAAAATTTTAACCAATAGGTATAATGTTTTTGGAAATTGTTTCAACTTTTCATCGGAATTCTGTTTTAAAATGAAAATTTAAAAAAACTTCAACGAAATTAGAAAAAAATTCTTCCGAAGTGACTTAATAGGTAGGTATTTATTAAAAAGTCAAATTAAAAAACAGAAAAAACAATATTGCTTAGAAGCCTTTTTTTTTAATTTCAGTACTTGGACGAATAAGAAAATTTGAAACAATTATTTTCGTTTGAAAAAAATTGAAAATTTTAAAAATAAAAATTTCACTTTTTAAAAATTTGTGATTTTGAAAACATGAAAAAAATGAATTTATAAAAAATTGAAAATTTGATATACCTACAACTCAAAAAAATTATACTTTTGTATTCGAACAACTTATCAAATCAATTTTGAAAAATATTGGAAAAAGTAAAAAAAAAATGAAAATTTTTGAAACTTTTATACTCGAATAATGTTCAATTAAATTTTGAAAAATTGATAAAATTGGGAAAATACGTAAATAATTGAAAAAATAGCAGATATCCTCGATTTTTTTTTGAAATTGGGGTAAAATTTATCGAGAATTTGAATGAAACTGGTCCGAGGTTCCTGAAGTCATTTTTGACAAAGATACAGCCGCTTGAAATGAGTAAAAAATATCAAAAATTTTCAAAATTTTGGAAAAATATTTCTACCTTACTCACTTCAAGCAGGTGTATCTTCGTCAAAAATGACTTCAGGAAACTCGGACCGGTTTCATTCAATTTCTCGATAAATTTTACCTCAATTTCAAAAAAAAATTTCAAAAAATTTTTCAAAAAAATTAATTTTTTTTTTTCAAAAAGATTAAATTTTGTTTGTTAGGTGGATACAGAATTACAAAGAAGAAACGTAGAAAATGAATGGTAAACTTTAAACTGCTCTCCTGAACAATTTCACTTTTTACCCTTAGGTCCCTTTCTCCATGCGCCGTCACATATGGAAAAATTATTACTTTTTAATTTAAAAAAAAGAAACATGAAAATTGTTAGGTATTTTAAAAGTTGAAATACCTAAAAAATTGAACTTTTAAAATACCTAAAAAAAATTGTTTATACTTTTTTTCAAATTGAAAAGATCTCATTTTTATAATAGCATTTTAATTTTTCAGTCCACTTCCTTTTTTTTCAAATTTCCGAGCTAGAAAATTTGAAAAAAGTGAAGTAAACCGAAAAATTAAAATGCTCATTAGTCAATCATTATAAAAATGTGAAATTGTCATAATTTTATTTTATTTTATTTTTTTAATTGACAAAATATTTAGAAATTTAAAAGTTCAACTTTGAGTTTAAAAAAATTTTAAAAACCTAAAAGAATAAAAAAATAATTTTATTTTATCTTATTTTACCAATTATTATTTTCTGTTATTTTTACCTATTATTATTTTTTTATTACCTAGGTATTATTATTATTATTATTTTTTTTTTTTGAAATTCCAAATAATTTTTTGTTCATTTTTACATTTACTATAACACTTGATTAAATTAAGTGTTGAAAAAAAAATAGAAATTCAAATAAAAAAAAAGTCAACTTATAAAATAGGTAATTTAAATTTTTACTTGAAAATAATTTTATTGCGGTTTAGAAAATTTGAAAAAATAAATAAATAGGATACCTACCTACAAAAGTTGAAAAACTTGGAATTTCAATTTTTTTTTTAAATTTTAATTGCAGAATGCAATATCTTTGACTTGAATTTTCTTCTTGTGATAACTCTTTCAAATTCAAAGATAGACATTCCAATGTATTATGTAATTGGAGTTTTTTTTTTGCTGTTTTGAAATACTAATGTGTAAATTTTTTTGAATGCAGTGTTACCAACCGAATTTTCTTAGACAGATTTGTAGCCCCTTCATTTTCAAACTTGAGCAATATAATTCAAAAGTAAAAAATGTAAATCTTTTCAGAACTACCGATATGCTCAATTGAAGAAAAAAAAATTCTCAATTTTATTTTCCCTTGATCCTTCAATTTTTGGGGTAGGAAATACGTGTATAAAACATTTCTCGTTAGTCCTACCTAGCTGGTTGTATCCAAATCTGAAATTTCAAAATATCCTCTACGGACACCCTGTATAAACGTAACCAAAGCCCCATTCTACGGTTTTCTCATTTCAACCTCCATTGGCAGAAGTGTGCCAAAAGCCAACACTTTTGCAAAAACAAAATTAGGAAAAGGGCTGGGCTACTTTTGAGATTTAAAAAAAAAATGTTTCTTGCATTATTGATTTTTTTTCACCCTCTATCTTGCTCTTCAGATTGAAAAAAATGTTTATTGCATAATTGATTAACAACTGCCTATTCTTAATGAGGCCATTTTGGGAATTTTAACGCCCCTCTTCCTCGCTATCCACGGTAGGTATCAGGAACCTAAACATTGAAACCTTTATCAACAACAAGTAAGTGTAAATTTTTAATACCCTTCGACTGTCTGAATTCAAACAAACGTTTAAAAACAATCTTCCACACCCAAGCTATACACGAACGAGTAAAATTTCCAAATGCTAATAGCCTTATCGCGTATAATTTTAGAACAAACCGCCGGCAAAATGGCAAATATTATGTTCAGCGTTACTCTCGAATTGTATGTAAAATCTCAACTGGAATGTGTTGAAAACGTGTACTGCATGGTCGAGGCAAAGGCTGAAAGCAACCAGAGAAAGAGGGCACTCGCCAGTCGAGTTAGTATCCCGAAGACAGTTTTCAAAGTATTAACATTTACGCGGTTAACCGAAGCGAATAAGTTTGAAGGGAATGAAAACTTGGATAAAATTTTGACGTTTCGATACCAAAGCCAATCCTCGGTGTTTGGGCCACGTTACCAATGTATCCACATGTAACTTTACGGACGTTTATTTCAATAAGCTTTATGTGTATTTTCCAAACAAGTAGGTACGAGTAGGTACGAGTAGGTAGGTACCTAGACTGGTAATCTCGTAATCTTGAGTTTGGACGCAGAGACAAGACAACGAAATTGCAGCTAAATACTATGCCATGTCACGCTCATAAACGACTACGAGTATTTTTAATCTGCGAAATTCGTCGCACGTACTCTCGTATTTTTAGTGAGCAGAGAGATAGAGACAGAGAGAGAGACTCGGGTGGGTCAAAACATTATACAACGACACGCCGAGAAACAATAGCCCAAAATCCCCGGAACACCGTGTTTTTGAGCAGACTTGCAATAGACGAGACGTGGTGTGACGCAGAGACGAGGGGGCAAAAAAGGCAAAGAAAACGCCGTCCGGCGAATGCGTACATTAGTCTGCAAAGGGTTAAATAGTCGACGTTGAACAGAACGTAAATCAACTGCAATTCAAAGAGGGCAGAGGGCTAGATGAGGCACTGAGAGCAGGGAGGCGGTATATAGAATAGCACGCCGGAATTCCAGACAGTCAATTTAGCCTGTATTGATTCTTTATATACGCGCAACGTTCAAATCAAATTATAAAACATTCCGAGGTGTAGTAAAGGAGCGCATCTAATTAATATTGTAATTGCAGTGCGAAGGGTTTTACAACACGCGTAAACATGGTAAAAGTAAAACGCATTCGCGTTCATTTTCGCATAAATTATTATTTGTACGCTGCGAATTGCAGATAATTTTACAAGTGTGTGCGGAATGCTGCGCCAAGCCACAGCCACGGCTAAATGAAAATCGTCTGGAAGCGAGGATGCTGGATCTGGCGAGGGTGGGCGATGTACCAGTACCAGACATTCTCCCTGTAACTCTCTTCTGGTCTATGGCGGTGTAGTGTCTCTTCGTAGATCGTTTATTTCGTTAGAATGCCATGTAAAGGTTCGAGAGTTCATATTACGATTTATGTTCAATTGTTTGGGATATTATTGAAAAGGCTCTGTCTGGTGCAGTAAAGGGGCCAAAGGGGGTTGAATGGCCCCCGAGCTGGATTAAATTTTTTTACGTTTTTACAATTTTAATGGTGACTGAAAGATGATTTTAGAGCGTACCAACGACCTTTGGCCTCAGGCCTGGGGCTGGTCAGAGACGATTTGAGTAGATTTTTTAGGAGGAGGGGTGTAGGTTGGAAATTCCAAATGATAGGTACAGAGGTTTCAATTTTTTTCACATCTAGTACTATCAAGTGAAAAAAATAATTTTTATAATTTTTTTTCAACTTAGCAAAAGCCTTTGCAGAAATAATTAGTTACCTATTAAAAAAATATATTAAACACCTTGAAAATTTGTTTAAAATGAAAAATTCAAATGAAGAAAAATGTGAAAAAAATTTACTCAACTATTTGGAAAATTTTTGATGAAAAATTTTGATACTAGGTACAAAGAAAATTATGCAGGAAAATAAATTACTGTGATAAGAAATTTGTAAAAAAAAATCAAAAATCGAAAGAAATGTAAAAGACAATTAATTTTGATGAGAATTTTTGGGAAAATTTGATTTTTTTTGTAATCACACGCCAGTATGAAAAAAAACCTAATTTAATCAAATTTTTGAAATTAAATTAACAAGAATTTTTAGGGAGAAAAAATTGATAGGGATTCAGAAAAATTTTCATGAAAATTATTGGAAAAATTTGGAAAATAATTTTTGTAAATGTATTTCAGAAAATGTTTTTAAAATTTTAATTTTTCAGAATTTTCCCGAATTTTTAATTTGATAAGTATTTTGAAAAGTTTTTCAATTAATTTGACAATTAATTTTGATGAGAATTTTTGGGAAAATTTGATTTTTTTTAATAATCTACACCAGTATGAAAAAATAATACCTAATTTAATCAAATTTTAGAAGAAAAATTTTTGAAATTAAATTAACAAGAATTTTTAGGGGGGGAAAATTGATAAGGATTCAGAAAAATTTTCATGAAAATTATTGGAAAAATTTGGAAAATAATTTTTGTAAATGTATTTCAGAAAATATTTTTAAAATTTTAATTTTTCAGAATTTTCCCGAATTTTTAATTTGATAAGTATTTTGAAAAGTTTTTCAATTAAAAATTGTAAAGTTTTATAATTTTTATTTTATTTTATTTTTATTATTTTTGGAATGAAATTTGCAGACAAAAAATGTTTTTAAAATTTTGCACAGAAAACGAAACAAGAAATGTTCTACAAATTGAAAAAAAAACCTATGATAAGAACTTTGCTAAAAGGAAATATTTTATACAAAAATATTTGAACTCCTTTCAAATATTTCGTTGGAAGAAAAAAAAAGTGGGTACTTATTATGTAGATATATTCTTCTAAAAAAACTTTCAAAATTGAAAAAAAAATAGGTATGTAGGCATTAATTTTTTTTTAATTTTGAAAAAAATTAATCCTTAAGTCTACATAATATGTTACTTGTTTTTTTTTTTTTTTTTTTAGAGAGAAAAAATTGGAAAGCTTCTCAAAATTTACAAAAGATATTCTTGAAAAAAAATTTTAAAGAACAAAAATAATATTAAAAAAATAATACTTAGATAAGTTCGAGTAGCTACTTAGGCATTTTTTTAAGGAACATAATGAGTACCTATGTATATAGATTAAACAAATCTCTCATTTTCACAAAATTTCAAAATTTTTATTATTCATTCTCAATGAAAATATGTACCTACCAGTTCTACCACCCATCAAAATTTATAAAAATATTTAATAATGAATCACACCCCTCCCCTCCCCACATCGCGAAACATTCCAATATTTTTGCTTTAAAGCATTTTTTCAAATATGGATAAATTTTGTTTGAATCCCAATTCTTGAAAATTTAGTTTTTAAAAAAAGTTCATTTACTTACATTTTAAAATACTTATTTTTTTGATTTAAAAAAATATTTCTCCTTCAATAATTTGCAGTTTTTTCAGAACTTTTCTCTAATAATTTTACTTAAAAGTATTTTTTTTTCAATTTTGCTTAAATTGAATTTTTTCAAAATTTAGTTAAATTTTTTCGAAATTTTACTTTGAAACAAGATAATAATTTGTTAATTTTTTAAGGTTAATTAATTTTTTTTTCTAAAAATTATACCTAATTAATTACTCATGTCTTAAATTTTTTTCTCAACTAAAAATTTGAAAAAATTTAAGAATCCAGTATAAAAATAAAAGTAAATTTTTAAAATTCAATTCAATTTTTTTTACTATTTTGGCAGAAAACAATTTTTTCGATTTAAAAAAAAAAAAAAAAATCAAATTCAAAATAATTTTTTTTTATTATGATTTTTTTGCAGTTTATTTGAATATTTTTTGCTTTAAAAATTTTTAAATAATTATTTTCTCGTTTTAAAATTTTTTTGAGCTTTAGCACTGTTAGATAATATGTTTCTTAATTTTGAAGAAGTTTTTCCTTCAAATCTCTGAATCTACATACAAGTACTTATTCATCGAACATGTTTGTTATCTTGGTTGCTGCATCGGTAAAAAGAAGGCGTTGAATGATCACCTAAATACCTGCATGTTTTTATTTATGTATTTTGTAATTTCTCACCCCTTCCTCCCTCCTAATCTGTGTATAGTTTCACTGATTTTTTTTTTTTTTTTTTGTTTCAGATTGACGACAGATAATTTGAAATTGAAACTGGCTACCTGGAATTTTCAGTCCTATCGAAGGTAAGATAATGCTTCATTCGATTATTTTTGGTGAAGGGTATTTCTCATTATTCATTCTTACTTACATTTGAATTGATCACTTCCTGATTATACACGAGCATGGGGGAACGATTTCTCAAAAAATGATTTATTTACGAAAAACAACTCGAAAAAGAACTACGTAAATATAATCTTAAAATAGAAAACAAAAGAAAAAAAACTCAGCGAAAGGGAAAAAACAATAAATAGGTATTCGACATATTAAAAGTACATACGTGCTGACGTACACAATACGTAAATATAAACTCATTTACATGTATTAATTGTTTTCTTAACTTTACATCTATCGCAAGTAACGTTATAGAACTTGGGATTATATTGGCAATTGCACCTCTCGTAATATTGGACCTCGCGCGAAACGTAGCCTCGGTCGCAGCACATGGTATCGCAATTTTCCAGAGCGTTTGAGCTGGCGTTGCATTCCCTAGATTTGAAAACGCAAAATTTCCGTATTAAAATTTATACTGACACTTATACCTATTAAAAAAATGAAAATGAGATGTTGAAATTGCAACTCGAAGAAATACGTAAAAATTGACGAGTGAGCTCGCAAATGAGGAGAACTAGTTAGACATAGACAGTGCATATTACCTTCCAGATGTTCCGTAAATTCCGGCTTTGGGATTATACTCGCAATAATTTGGCGAATTTGTGTAGAGCAAGCATTGCTCTTTGTCGTAGCGTGCTAGGAAATGAGGTATAATTGTCGTGTGTACTTGAACGGCTTGGTTGTAAGCAGACATGACTTTTTCACCGATGTCGTAAAATTTAAAAGGTAAACTTCTCCAGCACGTTTTTATACTACACGAGCCAGATACACCGTGACATTTGCAGTGAACCGCTAAGCTGTCGGAGACGAGCTGGAAAATGAAATTAGTGAGGTTTTTGTTAGGTATGTTTTTAGGGGCTTTTGATAAAATTGTGGGTTAGGATATGGATTGAAATTTTGCTTATTTTATTTATCTATTTGATTCATTTTGAATGGAAACTAATCACGATTTTTGGGACTCCTGCAACAATAGGCTACCTATTGATTTTTTTAAATTTATCCTTCAACGTTTCTTTAAGTTGAAAAAAAATCAGTTCAATTTTTTTCCAAAACATTTTTAAAATTATTTTTTTTAACTGGATAGGATTTTGTTGAAATTTTGTTAAAACCCAATTTTTTATACTCGAGTATTCTTTCAATTCAAAAAAAAAAAGTAAATAATTAATGAAAAAGTTGTAGGTAGTGAATCACAGTGTGAAACATTTAGTTTTGAAGTTCAGTAAACTTTTGATGGAAATTGGAATCTTTGTACTTAAGCCTAACATTTGAATTTTGATAAATTTTAGAAATTAGATAAATTTTCAAAATGTAATATCTGTTGGAAAATTTAAAAATTGCGCGGTTTTCCAAATTTGTTAATTTTTCCAACTTCGACCAATTTTTTGAAGTTGGAATAACTCAAAATTTTACCTAGTTTTTGAAATAGCTTGAAAAGTTGATTTGAAAAATTTTATAAATTATTAAAATTTTGACTCAAATTCGAAGAAAAAAATTTCAAAATTAAACTAAGCCTATAGGTACTAAATACTTATTTAAAATGCGATAACATTTCAAAACTTTATAAAAAGTGAAACTTCCATAATTTTTACAATTTTGATCAATTTTGAAACCCGGAATATTTCTCAAGAATTCAGCAGAATGGAAAAAAATGAAGAATAATTTTTCTTTTCAAGTTTGATAAATTCTTAAAATTTAAAAAAAAAATTGAAAATTAGTTAGTTATTTGATTTTAATTGATTTTTGAAATTGTCGACAATCTTGACAATTTATTAAAAAATGTTTAAAATTACAATTTCGCCTATTTTTCAATTTTAAATAAGTTTTTACAATTTTAAAAATTTTATTATTTTTACATTTTGGATCAATTTTTTCAAAATCGTGGCAAATCTTAAAAAAGTGGTAGAATTTCAAGTTGAAACTTTGGTAATTTTTCAATTTTAATAACTTTCTGTAGTTTAAAAAATTTGATGTCAATCAATTTTCGAAGTTGAAATAACTAATTTTCAAAAATTGACGAAGAAAGCTCGATTTTAAAGGTTTTATGTATTTTCAGTTCAGTGTATTTAAAAATTAAATCAAAAAATATCGACATCCAAAGACTTTGAAAGAATTCTCATTTTTTTTTTCAAGTTCAGTAAAGTTCTAGAATTTTGAAAATTTAATAGAGCTCTAAATATTTAAAATTTGATTAAAATTGAAATTTGGTCATTTTTATAATTTTAATTATATTATTTGAAGTCTGACGAAGTTTTTTAATTTTAGAATCTTGATGAATTCTCAAAAATGAATACATTTTCAAAGTTCAGTAAATTTAATACTTAAAATTTCGTAAAATTTTGAAATTTGAAAAAAATTGGAATTTTTGTAAGTTTCACAATTTTAATTAATGTTTGAAGTGTGAGTAATTCTTTGATAGCTGAATTTAAAAAATTATAGGTCCATTTTGCTAATTTATTATAAATTTAATGGATTTTTCAACACTTTTCTGTAATTGTAGCAAATATTTACAATTTAGTAAAATTTCAAATTGTATCTAATAGATTGATGGATACAATTTTAAATTGAATATTGATATTTTTTCAATGTTTTTAAAATTTTGATCAATTTTTGAAGATTTAATAATTTTTTTTTCAAAAAATGTTAGACAGATGTTTTTCAAAGTTTTATTTGTAAATTTTTAAAATGTATTCAAAATTTGAAGTAAAAATTCGAAGTTTTTCTTATTTTATAATTTTTATTCTCACAATTGAATAAATTTTCAAAGTTCAGTAAATTTATAGAATTTTGTAAATTTTGATAAAAATTGAAATTTTTGTAATTTTTTACAATTTTAATAAATTTTTTGAAATTGAAAATAATAACTTTTAAAACTTTGCTAAATATTATAAAAAAAAATTGAAAATAGGTACCTACCTACGCTAATTTTTTAATTTTAATAAATTTTTGAAATTTCTAGTCACTTTAAAATTTATACCTATAATTTTTTTTAATAATTATGATAATTTTTACAATTTTAATCGATTTTGGTATCATTTTTTGAATTTGGTATCATTTTTTTAACTTGACTAAATTTTCAAAAAAAATTGTAGATTTTTACATTTGGTCAAAATTTTAAATTTCGAATAATTTTTCAAACTTTGTTAAAAATTGAAATTTTAGTACAATTCTCAAAATTGCATCGATTTTTGAGGTTTAAAATTGAAATTTTAGTACAATTCTCAAAATTGCATCGATTTTTGAGGTTTATTTTTCGTAAGTTTCTAAAAATTGAATTTTTGGTAATTTTAATCAAAATTTTGGAAGTTGGAATAATTTTTTGATATTCAGCTGAATAAAAAGAAAATCAAATGAACACTAGGTAGTGCAAAGTTTGATAAATTATTAAGATTTGAAATTTTTCAAAATTCGGGGAATAATAATATAGAAATTCTGTGATTTTTTGATTTTAATAAACATTCTAAAATCAGTGAATTTAAAAAAAAAAATTTAACTTTTCAAATTCTATCGATTTTTGAAGTTCAGTAGATTTTTACATTATTTCAATTTTAAAATGGTAAAAATTATATTACCTCTGAGAGAACCTTTTGAGCTGTAGGTACCAAAAAATGGAAGAATTAAAAAAAATATATAGAATAAGTGGATTTCCGTCGCAATATTTCCATCACATAAATTACTGCAAATTAGGCATTATTATTCCGCAGGAAATTCGTTTAAAAAATAAATAAGCCCCAGACGAGAAATGAGCCCATTACTCATGAGTGATTCGACCAAGAGTGCATGCAGCATTTTGCTCGCAACGATTCCGGTAATTTTTGTTTATTCATTTATGGACGCCCGTGTAAATATTACGATTCTCGTCATGTACCTTTATTCGAAGTAGGTACTTTCCATTTCTTTTTGCAAAACGTTATACGACATTTTTCGGAGAGGAATTTTCGCCAGTATAAGTATGGCGTAGGACATGGCAATGGCACGTGGAGGATAATTTTTGTAAAATTCATGAAGTGTAAAGGATGTAATTTCAGCGTCGACTAAAGAGAGGAGACATCGTGTCGAAGTACTGGTAGGATTACCGGAGAAACGTGATAATCTAGAGAGCTTATATTTCCACGTTGGCGTGTAAAACGCGACAAGTATTTGAAATTGTGACATTTGCGCGAGCTTTTTCACAAGTGCCCAGACAGAGGCGTTTTATGAGGATTTAGTAGGTAGATTGGCATCTTACAGTATGTTGTAGGTTATGTGTAGGTATAAAAGTATTAAGTGTACCTTTCTGCCAATATCTCCGTTGTGATTATTTAACGTTTCGTGTAGAATGGCATTTTGGTCGAGTACGACTTCGTTATCGTCGTCGTTGGCGTTTGCACCATCTTTGCCTCGTTGACTGTTTTGGTACTTGATGGTTTTTCTTTGGGTCTTGTTAGCTGTAAGTTTGTTCTTTTTTGGTTTCTTGTTAGCGTCGAATTGCTTAGAGAAGCCGGCCGCCCATTCGACGTTGTCGCCGCAACCACCCCATTTGAAGTTGCCGTTTGGAGGATCTTCGGGGTGTGAGGAACAGCCGCAGCTACTTAATGATGATTGAGAACAGGCTCGAGATACTGTAAATGTCAATGCTGCTGTGCTCATGGCGTGTACTAGGGCTCGTTCTTTGGTACCTGAGGAATCAGTAGTGGAATGTATTAGACTAGACATAATGTGACCCTGTCCCAAGAAAGAAACCTTATGACTAAAATCATGTTTTCCTGTTATAAGGAAACCAGGTTCTGATCTAAAAGACAAATTTTACGGGAGAGCAGTACAAATTTTAAAATTCTCACCCAGTCCATTCCGTTCATGTGATCGAGCTTATTTTTGGGGTATCATTTAGCCACTCCAAGTGAACCCAAATTAACTGCTTAGGGTGATTGAATTTTTTTTACAATCAGTGTTGCCATTCTTAAAACAAAAAATTCCAAATTTTGAATGAAATTCCAAATTTTCAAGTCATGATATCGGCTCAAATTTTGAGAAAATCAAAAAACCAAGACTAATACATGGTGGGAAATCAAATTTCCAAAAAAAAAGGTTCTCTTCACTTTTTGCTTATCTTCAATATTTCAGGAGTTTACATCTATAATTATTTTTGATTTTCTCAAATAACTCCTGAAATATTGAAGATAGGCAAAAAGTGAAGAGAACCTTTTTTGCAGGAAATTTGATTTACTACCATGTATAAGTCTTGGTTTTCTTATTTTCTCAAAATTTGAGCCAGTATACGAGATGAAAAGTGGAAAGAGTTGAATTTTCCACTTTTTGCTAATAAAAAATTTCATAAAATTGTCACAGACCATTCAAAACTGACCCGATCAGGCTATAAATTTGTACGTAGACACCATTTGAACTTGAACTACCCTCCATGAAAAATTGAAAATAATTTTCTGAATTGAAGTATTGATTTTTCTCTGGATTTTTTACTTTGCTGTGTGCTCGAACTGAATCGTTTGAGAACGTTTTCTCCGTGACCAGTGAAAAATTATCGCCGAAAGTACGACTATTGTCAACAAAAAAACAAAAAAAAAATTTTCGGACCAGAACCTGGTTTCTTTATGACAGGCTTTATGACAGGTCACAGTGTATAGCTCTGGTTCAGTAAAATATCGGATTGTGCTAAATGCAGATGGCTTCGGCAACATGACGTTAACTTATTGCACGAACGACTTGAAATAATTTTCTACAAAAATGAAAGTGATGTGATTTAAAGGAAAGGGAGAGTCCCAATTGAAAAATGTTTGAAACAAAAGTTGTAGATTGAGATCTGAAGAATAATTTTGGTTATTATGAAAATTTTGATTGGACCCCTCCATCTTGTCTAATTTTGTGTAATACTACATAAATACCTATATTATTCGGAATTGGAGGAGAGGGAGAGGATCAATTCAAAATGTTTTCAAACAAAAGTTGTAGATTAGGGTCTGAAGAATAATTTTGATCATCACAAAAATTTTGATTGCACCTCTCACACTCCTACAATTTCGAATAATGCATTTATGTGGTATTGCGATTATGAAAAATTAAAATTAGAGGAGAGAGAGGTCCAATCGAATTTTTTAAAATGACCAAAATTATTTCTCAAGATCTCATTCTACAACTTTTGTTTGAAAAATTTTTCAATTAACCCTCTCCCTCTCCTCCAATTTCGAATAATATAACGTATTTATGTAGTATTTCACAAAATTGGAAGAGAGGGAGGGATTCAATCAAAATGTTTACAATGACCAAAATTATTCTTCAGACCTCCATCTACAATTTTTGTTTCAAACATTTTTCAATTGGGTCCCTCCCTTTCCTTTAAATCACATCATCGCTTTCATTTTTGTAGAAAATTATTCAAAGTCTTTCATGCAATAAGATGACATGATGTTGCTGAAGCCATCTGCATTTGTCACGATCCTAAGATATCGTTTTGAATCTTTGAATAATCAATGTTACCATCAAGTGGAATAAAAAAAAGCACTTTTGAGATTTTTCATCATCATATCAGTGGTGTCGCAGTGAGGAGCAAAAAAAATGACTGAAATAAAATTGTGATGGAAAATTTTTTCAACTTGATGGTATAGAGGTATTTTGACCTGCTGAATTCGAAAATCACATTTAAAATGTCGTACTTCAAGTTGTTCCTATCCTATGAGGGATAAAAGCCACGAAAACTTCAAAAAATTACTAAAAAGCATAACGTGATATCTTTAACCGTCCACATCTCACTCAATTTTGAAGAAAGAAAGTTATTGGGGCCAATTCCATTGGAAAGAGGAAGGTCTGAAAGTGTCCGAAACCATCAAACCCCAAAATTGAACATTTAATCGTAAGGTCCCTTTCTTAGGCCAGGGTCACGTATACGTAATAAAATGGATGGAAATACCTATTTCATAATTTTAAAATTTTTTAAAATACAAAGTCGTAGGTGTCGTGTATGATGGACCGATAATAAAATAATGTGAAGGTTATAGTGGACGACGAGGGTTCATTATGTTGTGATACGTGCATCGTAATCGTTTCCATTTAAAATTATGTCGTAATCAGGGTAGAAAATGTTAACCTGCGTGGGTGTGTTTTTATTCGAAAAAGATAATCTTTGGTGTCGTCAACGTATAACGTAACGCAACCTGCTGTACGTTGTTTTCGCTGCGGTTCGGGTCGTTTGAAAAGGCACATAGGTGGTATAAAAGTTATTCAACCAGGAGAACGTTAACGTTAATACGATGGATTAAGCGAGTTTTTATTGTCATCGTTTTTGATACAGGAAACTCGGTCAGTATACTGTCGACTGATGCTTCGGAAAATTTTTTATGGTCATTTTTACTAAAGTTGTTTTGTTTTGGTTTTGTATCGCGAGTGTAGTAGGCCTAACGTAAGCTATGTCTAGCTATCGAATGGATGTCTGCTGAATGAGCTCTAGATTAAATATGTATAGCTCAATAATTCAATATTTTTGAAACGCTGTTTTCAATTGAAATCGATGTTTGGTCTATTTTATTAATCGAGCGGGGCTGGGGAGGAGGTTTATATCAAAAAATTAAGACGATATTCGAACTCGATGCTACCAAAAATGTAACAAACAATGCCTATGCTACATGTTTTTTCACCCTTTTTTGAATTTACACTAGAATTTTGAGGCTTCGTTCCCTCCAGAGGTCTTGAGATCCCATAAAGAAAATCATTCCAGTCTCCAGTAAAATATGTAATGTAAAAATATCTACACACAAGAATTTTTTCAGATTTTTTTTTGTAGTTCTCATTTGGTATACTTTTGAAAGTCTAGCTTTTTCCCCCAAAAAGTTCAATTCTCAATTTTCTAAACTTTCATAGGCTATTCTATTCATCATCTCCTTTAAGTACTGTTGCCTAGATTTTTTTGGAAATTTTCATTTTCTTCATTAGTAAAATTTTAAGATTTTCCATTTTTTTTTTTTAGGTAAGCGATTCTTAACAACTAAAAAAAATGTTCGAAATTTTTTCAATTTTTTTTTTTGTTTCTTTTAAAACTAGTGTTTCTTGAATTATTTAATTATTTCCAATTTTTTGCATGCTATAAATGAAAAAAGTAAATGAAGGAATTTTCTACTATTCGAAAAAAATTTTGCATTAAAAATTGAAGAAATTTAGAATTTTGCAAATTTGATCCTTTCGTTGTATTTTTTTTTTTTTTTTTTGTGCATTCATCTACCATTTCTACCTATTATCAATTTGTGATTTTTATCTATGATGATTATCTTTTGCTTGTTTTTAAAACTGCTTTCGATTTTTTTTTTGAAATTAACATTTTTTTTTTCAATGGGAAAAGAGGGTAGCCGGGTAAGAAGGGCGAGCCGATCCTTGGCTGTGATTTTTGAACTACAAATCTAATGGAAATCAGTCCTACAAATTTGAAAAAATTATGTTGAGAATTATGAAATGCAAAATTTTATAACAAAACCCCATATTTTGGACATACTTTTAGGGGACCAAGGATGAGGTGGGGGCCAAAATTTTTAGCTGAGAATTTTTGAACAAATATAAGAACTTACTTCCAACAGGTACTCGTAGTTTGAACATCCCAGCCCCTGCTTTTCTCTTTTGAAAAAATTTTTAATTACTTTTTTTTTATAAGAACATTTTTTTAAATATTGAAATAATAATATATTTTTGTGATCAAGATATTATTATTATTGCTGAGAAAATTGGCTTTAAAAGTTTTATTTAAAAAATTTTTGTCCAATTTCAAAAATTGTACAAAAATTTAAAGTTGGTCCATTCATGCAAATTTATTAAAATTACAAAATCGAATATCTAGGTACCTACATTTTTTTATCAAATATTTTGAATTTTTGACAAATTTTTAAAACTTTGAAAATTAACGTCTTGAAAACTTTTGATTTGTTTTTCTACTCAAAAAAAAAAGTAATTCAATCTTTTTCAATCTTTTTATTGAAAATGCCTGATTCTTTTTTTTGTTGAAAATTGAACCATGGTATGATTCTGAAATAAATTATTATCGCTTAGAAATTTGACCCTTTAAAAATTTTTAGGAAATTTCCGCTAAACGAAAATGGCACAAAAAATTAAAAAATGAGATTTCATCAGTTTTCAAGTTTTGAATTTTGCCAGATATTTTGAACTTTGAAAATCAACATTTTCTAGATTTTTTAAAATACAGACAAATTTCTTCCTATTTGTTTTGTTTCAATTTCAGAAAAATTTACGCTGAATTTTGAAAATTGCACAAAATTAAAAAATTACAGTTTTAGATTTTTTCAAATTTTTCAAATTTTGGATTTTTGAGAAATTTTTTGAACTTTGAAAATTAACTTCTTGAAAATTTTAGAAAAAGTCGAATTTCAAATTTTTTTCAAAGTATGGAAATTCTGCATTTTTGAATTTTTTTAGATGTCGTCTCATATTTTGTATAATTTTTAAAATTAGGTATACATTTTTTTAAATATTTTTTTATTTTTTATTTTTATTTTTTCAATTTTTGTAAATAAATTTGATCAAAATTAATTAAATTTTCATTTTTATTAAAAAGTTTCAAAACCTAGTTCTAAAATCTTGATTTTCTCACTTCTTCAGTTTTTTTTCTATTTTTGAATTTTCGAAATTCATTTAGGTATTAGGTATTTCATGAAGTGATCAATTTTTTATTAAAATTTTGAAATTTCCATAAGTTGAGAATAGACTGGTATCGATTTGAAGTCTAAAATTCGATTATCAGTTTGAAATGAAATCGCAATTATTATTTTCATGTAAGTATAATCGATAAATGAATATTTTATCGTTTAGAAATTGGTCAATGGGGCTTTTTGATTTTTAAGCATATCTACTTATCAAATGATCTTTTTTTTTGACTGGATTCCGAATTTTATTTAACATATCAATCGAAGTTTTCAATTGAATCGATATTTTTTCTCACTCATAAATATTAATCCAAAAATTGTAAAACGAATGAAGACTTTTTTTAATTTATGAAGTTGCAATCGGAACTTTTAAAATAAAAAATATTGTTGATTTCCATTTCTTATTCCATTCTTTGTTTCGATATTTTAATTTTTTGTATTAATATTTTTTTTTCTAGTGGAATCGACATAATTTTTATATACTTTTAATAATTTAAATTTCTAGCCTCTTCAATTCATTATTACTATAAAAACGAGATTACTGCAACGAACTACTTACCTCTTGAAAAAATTTCCATTTCGCAATCAAATCCCATTAAAATTAATTTAAAAGGCTCGTGCTTACGCGTGAAAAAATTACTCTCAGCTTTTTCGAACCTGGTTGCAATAATTCACGAATGCAAAATGTAAAACGTTTTATAATTTACGCTCAAATACCTACGTTAGGGGAAGAAATGTCTAAAACAAAAAAAAGAAGAAAAAAAAGAGAAAAAGTAGCTACCTATGAAAGGCATTATATTCATAAATTTTGCTTTCACTTTAATATTTTCAAGTGCTTTTGGTTCGCTTCTGCGACTGTGAATGAGAAACGAAAGCTGCATTCAAAAATCAAATTTGCCTTTACCATCTTTGCGATGCTAAAGCTTGAAGGAGTCAGCATTGAGCTGGTGGAGGGTGAAAAAGGAAAATAAAACCGCATTTACGTATTGCGTCGTAATTTTTCTCGAATTTCAAATATTTAATAAGGGCAGGTAGCTAAGTACGAGTAAATGTAATTTACGTGTTTTTGTATTTTTAAATTTATAGAAAATTTATAAAATTATTTTCTACACGTACAAACAAAGGTACGGTCTATTCGCGAAAATCGCAAATTAAAATATGAACGAGTTTAACTACGTTGATAAAAATGAACACATGTATACCTTAGCCTACGTTTATGTACAATTTAATATATCGGATAAACTTTTTTGTCGCTTGTGGAACACACATGTCAATAAGAGGAGAGAAGAAGGAAAAAAAACTCGATGTCGTAAAATACGAAATCAATTAACCTAACCCAAGGAACCGGTTCGAATGGGTAAAGATCTTCTTTAATCCGACGTATATTTCCTAAATTAAGATTTAATAAGCGATAAATTGCGATGCTCGCGGGAGAATACGATACGAGACTCGTAGGTACTCGTAAAAGAAGGCAAAACAAATTGAAAATTCGCGAGTGATAAAATTTTTTACGACGACACCGGACGCGTGTACAGTACAGAAAAAAGATCCGGAGTTTAGATCTAAATAAGTAAAGAATAGTACAGTACAGGTACTCGTACTTACCAATATCTAAATCGGCTTTTATTGTGGGTAACTTTCTAAGCGAGGAGCAGTTCCAGCGTCTTTTGCGAAATAACAGCTCGCATGTGCTGACGACCAAATTAGCGGCTTCTTGAACGTGAGGCATTATGTCTGAAGATTTCTTACAAAGCGTCGTCTGTTGTTTCGTTAAGCCGTAGTGTTTTTTTACTTCTTTACATGCTTTGGTATCATTCCAGGGTATATTTTTTCCTTGATAAACGCTTCTGTAATTTAAAAAAGAATACATGGTCGGGTTGCGTTTACGTTGTTGTAGGTAGATAGGTAGGTAGGTAGGTAGGGAAATTAATGTCGAATTGAACGGTCACCGCACGTACGACCTTTCGGAGTAAATACAATGAAAAGAATTAAGCTAAGATGTGGTGATGTTTTGGTCGAATTTTCTCTCCAAGAGGATTTGAAAGATGGAGCTTGGGTGTGAGAATGAATTTTACTATCGGGTTTTTCGTAAATAATGCGATTTGATTTTATTAGAGTTCATAAATAATAGTCCAGGGAAATTAGACATTTTTGATGAACTAATTGGGGAGGAAAATTTTTTTTCACGAAGTTACTCAGAATGATGCCCTTATTAACATATATAAAATCCGCCAAAAATCGGGCCGGTGCTTCACCCCCAAAATCCACCTTCTTGCCCCCCCAAAATGGGTTTTCACGTTTATCTTGGTTCCTAATCAAGCTACAGGGAAAAAGTTGAATCAAAAAATGTTTAGAAGTAGATTTCGAATAAAAAAGGTCATTAGCAATTTTTTAATACGAGCGGTAGAAACCACCAATTTTTTTTTCAAAGTTTGCAAGAAAAGGGCAATTAGGGGTACAGAGGGGAGGGTACTTAGTTCGCCCTAGGAAACCGATTTTGATCGATTATATGCCAAACGGTCAACCGTGATAAGACAAAACTTTGACAAAAATTTCAGACCCCTCGGGCAAGTATTTTGAGGGAGAGGGGCTAAAAAATTTTTCAAATTACCAACTTCATATTTTTTGTTCAAATTAAGATAAAGAATTTTCGTTGCTTCCACGGATTCTGAGGGGTCAGAAGAACCCTTAGCCAAAATTTCAAAATTTTGGGGAAATTTTTGGCCGAGTTATGACGTTTTAATAGTCCAAGGACAGTAGCCAGAAACGTGATGATTATACTTAGAACTGGTTTCAAGAAGCGTATTTTATCTCTAATTCAGAATTATTTGCACGAAATCTACACTTTATCGTAAAACCTAAATAATTCGCACAATATTTGATTTTAACTCAAAATCAGAATCATTTGCACAACATTTGAATTTTAATCACAAATCAGAATTACTTATACAAAATGGAAATTTATCTCAAGATCAGAATCATTTGTACGAAGTCTTGCACAAAACTTGATTTATATTGCAAAATCAGAATCGTTTGCACAAAATGGGAATTTAAAATCATATTTTATTTCTAATTCAGAATTATTTGTACAGAATCTGATTTCTATCACAAAATGAGAGTCAATTTGCACGAAATCTACGTTATTTTTATCATAAAATCAATTCATAGCACGAAATCTGTTGTTTTTTCTCAATTTTTTTTTAAAATTGCAAATTTGAATCATTTAGACATAAGTAATGTAATCTCAATATCAGAATCATTTGCACAAAATCTGGGTTTTATTGCAAAATCAAAATTATTTGCACAAAAAACGAATTTTAATCTCGAAATCACAATTATTCACGATTTTTATTACAAACGAAAAACTATTGACGCGAATAATCTGCATTTTATTGTAAATCGACATTATTTGCAAAACTCGAAATCAGAATAATTTGCGCGAAATTTGATTTTTTATTGCGAAATCAGAATTGTTTGCACAAAATGGGAATTTCATCTCAAAATCAGAATCGTTTGCACAAAATTTTATTTCAAAATGAAAAATGTATTTGGAACATCACACTATATTTTAAAATTTTCATTTTTAATAAAATTTTAAAATGTTTGGGCTCAAAAAATTGAAAAGGTTCTGTAATCTATTAAAAAATGGTTTTCTGCGGCATTTGAATTATTGATTTGTGATTATCCGAACAAAATGGGAACTTTATCTCAAAATCATATAATTATTTGCACGAAACTTCATTTTTATCACAAAATGACAATTATTTGCACAAAATTTGCATTTTATCATAAAACCTGAATTATTTGCACAAAATCTGATTTTTAATCCAAAACAAAAATCACATCACTAAATCAGGATTAGGTACCTACTACCTATTTGCAGTTTGCACAAAGTTTGAAATTTATCTCAGAATCAGAATTATTGGCACAAAAATTTGAGTTTATCACAAAACCAGAATAGTGCACAAAATGTGAGATTCGTCACAAAATCAGGATTTTTTGCACGAAATTAGGAGTATTTGCCCAAATCATCACTTTTCATCTTAAAATCATTATTTGTTTGCACGAAAATTGTATTTCATCTCAAAATTAGTATTACTGCTCAAAATTAATATTATTTGCACAACCTCGACTTTTACTTCAAAACCATTATTTCGTTGGTGAAAAATTAAATTTCATCTCAAAATCAGGATTACGTCTGAATTTTATCGCAAAATTAATTTTACTCGCATTAAAATCGAAGTTTTTCTAAAAATTGAGAAATCGTTATTTTTTCCAAATTATGCCTTCTGGTGGATTTCCCGCAAAGAAAATCCGTCTAAAAATAACTTTCTGTTGTTCGATTTTTATAAAATGAAAAATACACGCAAGACACGAAAGAATCATACCACATACGGAAGGACACGAGTATCTTCTTGACGCTTGCACCCTTCCCTTCCCTTCCCTTCCCTTCCCACATTCGAGATGCGTATCTTGGACCCACCATCGCTTCATCATACCAGAGGGAGACAAATTCATTTATATATAATTTTTCACAGCACAGGTTTTTATGCTATTTGCTCGAAACAGCAGAGTATACGAGTAATAATAAGTTGTGGGAAAATAAAAAGCTGGTTTTCACTGTTTTTCTTATATCCCGCATCTATACCTAACCTACCTACCTATCTAAGTACCTAAACATACAAACGTAATAAAACAATCGTTCTACTTTTAGCTCGTTGAAATCCATTTATAAGTGGTGAAAGGGCCCAGAGTTAATTTTCAACCAAAGGCTGACGCAAGAAAATCATACGTGAGGTAATTGAGACATAACGTCGAATTATTGATTCGCGTATCATTACAGCTCATAGTAAAGCAACTATATGTATACTACATCTACGAAGCAGAAAATGTAGTATAATGGCGAGATGAGGATACTCGCCTATACAATGGCATGCATATTTGATGAAAGTTTCGATAAAACGTTTCAAGTGTACTGAACCTATTATTCTATCTTGTATGCTCGAAATTTTCATCGAACGTTTTAATTCTATAGGGTTGCGAGGCGTACTTTCTCTTTGTGTACCCTCTCATCCGCTTCTCTTAGAGGTATAGCATTATTATTTGTAGGCCTAACATCGACGCGAGGGACTTTGGTGTGGTGATTTTTTTTTTCAACTTTTGCGAAATTCCCCATCATACGTAGCGACAGTCATCGTCTCGTCGTGTCTTGGGAAAATATTCGAATGGTTGACATCGTAGCTCTACTTACCTTTGTATTTTGTCTTTACGCCTGAATGATGTCGAATTCGATTTATAGAAGATTTTTCATCTTGGTGGCGGTTCGATTGTTTTAATTTGGGGTTCCCTTGTGTATTTGCCATGAAGGAGCGAAAGATGAGAAGAGATGACCCGGGAAAAAATGGTTTGATCAAAATTGATCAAAATACGGTGATCTAATTAGATCAAAAAAATGTACCTATCAAAATTGATCTAAATTGACATAATTTTGATCAAATTATATCAAAATTGATACTTTCTGATTAAAATAGATCGAGTTAGATCTATTTTGATAGAGACATTATTTTGATCTAATTAGATCACTGTTTTTCTGATCAATTTTGATCAAAGTACGGAATGAATTTCAAAAAAAATATAGGTTGGCATGTCCGAATCGAGTTTTCTTTCCACTTTTCATTTTATAGGGCACCACACCTTTCCATTTCAACCAAATCCTTCAACGAAAATTTCCCAGTCCATGTTCAGTCAGGATTCGATCCCACTACCTCCTGTTCCAGAATCCATGATCTTGACCACACAACCACTACCCGTGTAGCAACGTCGATGCTAATTTCGATATAAATGTCGACACATCGAAATCGGTCACTTTTCGATCGTACATGTCGACACGATTTTGGATGGTTTGTCGAGGTTATTATCGACACATTTGTCGACCGTCGACATGTAGAGCCATATTTGGACGGTCGACAAACATGTCGATAATAAGCTCGACAAACCATCCACAATTGTGTCGACATGTACGATCGAAAAGTGACCGATTTCGATGTGTCGACATTTATATTGACATTCACATCGACATTTGCAATGCTGAGATGTTGAAAAAAATGCCAAGTTCAAAATTTTTAATAGGTATATGTTTTAAAATTTAACCAAAAATAGTGATCAAGCCAACACTTCGACATTTCGTCAAAATTGCGGCTCTGAAATCACCTTTGTAGCTGGACATATGTGTGCCCAGCTAACGAAGAGGCAATTCTTAGAGTCTTATGTACTAATTCATAACACACTTTATCTGCGAGTATCAAAAATCACCCTCAAGACGTCGACAGTCAAGTCGATGCATTATTCGACCCTCGACAATTAGGTCGACATTGGCTCGACTTAAAATTCCTTTGGTCGACACTGTCGACAGTTAAGTCGATGCATTATTCGACCATCGACAATTATGTCGACAATAACTCGACAAGTACTTGTATTATTCAAAATTTAAAAAAAATTAGAAAATTTCGTGATTCTTTCAAAAATTGTTTATTCCTGAGCTTAAAAATTGTTTTTTGTTCTTTTTAGATATAAAATTAGTGAATTTAATTGGCAGAAAATGTCGACATTAACGTCGATTCGTGTATCGAGTATCGATTTTTACATCGACATGTCTATGCAGAAAAACACTATTTTCTGAATTACAGGAAAATACTGAGAAAAATTCAAAAAATTTTATTGAACAGTTATGTTTAACATAGAACATTACTTTAAATCTCATATATCATTTTTGATTCATCGTTAACCAAGAAAAAAATGTGTCTGAATTTTGTCGACATAAATGTCGATGTCGACAATTGCTACACGGGTAGTGCTGTTCGAGAGATAGAGCATTAAATGAAGTATAAATGCTCGTAGGTATAATATTGATGATAGTAAATTATGCAAACTGAAAAATACACTATTAAAGATGGAATTATGAAAGTTGGTAAATCAATTTTCTTGATTTTTTTTAGGGAGAAGGAAATCTATTTATGTACCAATTATTATTTATTATTATTATTTTATTTTTTTTTTTTGTTGAAAAAATCCTCATTTCTTGTAATGAAAAATAAATGAATGTTGTGAAATGAAAAAAAAATGTTTATTTTAGTACAATATTGTTTAAAAATTATTATGGAATAAAAAAATTTTCACACCACCTTTGGGTATAGTTGCCGACTTGCCGTACAAAGCGTTTGAAAAATTCTCTATTTTTTGGAGAAAAGATTCTCATTTTTTGGAATTATGTAGGAAAAAAATTGAAAACGAATTTCAGTGGTTCAAAATTTTTTTTAAATTATGGTTTTGGAATAAAAAAATATTATCTACTTACTCAACTTTTTTTTTGAAATAGAGAAATCTCAAATCTTCTAGAGTAGAAATTTTTCGGATGAAGAAATTTCAGGATTTTTTGGAATAAAAAAATATCCAAAAATCTTTTTTTTTTTTCTTTTTTTTAAGAAAAAATGTTATATAAAAAATATTAGAGGAATATGATGTGAACCTCTTTTCCCCAATGTGGATCACATAGAATATGACCCCTAAAAAATCTGAAAAAATACTTACAATTTCAAAGTGTCAATTTTGTACTACAAAATTCAGATTGGACCCTCCTTTCATCCAATTTTACATGATGAGTATATGAGTCAATGAAAATCATGTGTTTTCCCTATTTTCATACAAAGTGCACTACACTAAGTACTGTTGACCATATATATACTCCGTTTCAAATAAGAGTAAAAAAAAACACTATAATCATCAATAACACCCTTTTGTGTAAGGAAATTCAAAATTAATCCAATAATAACATGGCCAACTATTGCTTGGAATTGTTTTGCTTGTCGAATTCTTATTAAGACATCATGAACATTACTCTGATCAAATTTGATAAATCTGCAAAAACCTTGATCTAACTTGATTGAATTCGTCAGTTAGATTTAAGGCACATCAAACAATATTTTGATCAAATTTAATGTCAACATGAAACGTTTGGTCAAAGTTGATCGAATTCCATCAGTTAGATCAAGGCACATCAATCAATACTTTCATCAAATTTAATCTAAACACAATACAGTTGATCAAAATTAATCGGATTTGATCAAAGCTGATCGAATTCCATCAGTTAGATCAAGGCACATCAAACAATATTTAGATCAAATTTAATCTAAACACAAAACATTTGGTCAAAGTTGATCGAATTCTATCAGTTATATCAAGGCACATCAAACAATACTTTGATCAAATTTAATCTAAACACGAAACATTTGATCAAAATTTATCGGATTCAATCAGTTAGATCAAGACATATCAAGCAATACTTGATCAAATTTGATGTAAACACAAAAAATTTGATCTAAATTGATCCTACACTGCGTGTGTCAATTTATCTAAGTTGATCTGATTTGATCGATTTTGTTAAAATTTGATCAATTTATATCATGATTTTAATCAAAACTAATCAATTTTGATCAAATCATTTTTTTTCCCGGGGAGGTATAAAGAGGGAAACTTTGGAAAATTAATCGAATTCAACGTAATTAATTCAATTAGATGGTGGTAAAAAATGGAGTACCTAAAATTAGGTTTTCTTCCTTTTGAATAATGTCATGATTTTTTTTTTTTTTTTTTTTGAAAGAGGAAAAAGTTTGTGGTCAAATTTGTGAGGGAGGGGTAGAATATTGAGACGTCATTGGAAAAGAAATGTTGGATAGATTTGAGTGGTAGGTGAGAAATACGTAAGTGCTCTCAATTTTGTTCATTCATTACTGTTTATTATTTTGAAGAATCCTTCAAAAAGAAAAATTCTCAAGTCAAAAAAAAAAAATTCTAACAATGGAACCTCGCCAACTCGTCACCTCCGATTGAGCTGAAATTTGGCTCACTGAAAGAGCATGCCACCCAGACCTCACAACCAAATTTTAGTTGATTTTTCGATTTTTGGCGAATTTTTGAAAATGGCTAAAACCGCCTCCAAAAAACCATTTTTTGAAAAAAAAATTGTAAATTTCAAGATAGAATCCTGAAAATCGGTTTGTATACTAAAGTCGACCTCCCGAGTTGATTGGCACCATTTTCAAAGCGATCTGGAGCCTCCAGAAAAGGTTGACTTTTCTCCAGCACACTGGAATCTCTCCAGACAGCAAAAGTCAAAATTTTCTGCAGGCTCCAGACCGCTTCGAAAATGGTGCCAATCGACGTGGGGGGGGGGTCGACTTTAGGGGGTAGACGAAGTTTCAGGTGATATGCTTAATGCTGGATAAATTGATTTTTTGGAAATTTTGAAAAAATGCAGAATTTTCAAGTTGTTAAAAAAAAAATACGTGCGAACTCGTCACCTCGGATTTTGGATTCAATTACGTCAATCGATAGATGGCATCATACTAACGCTATGATTAAATTTTCAGCTGCCGAAGTTGATTTCAGCGCCGTCTGGAGATATTCCAGTGCGCTGGAGAAAAGTCAACTTTCCTGGAGGCTCCAGTCGCTTCAAAAATGGTACCAATCGACTCGGGAGGTCGACGGTTTTTTGGAGGCGGTTTTAGTCATTTTCAAGAATTCGCCAAAAATCGAAAAATCAACTTCAGTGGCTAAAAATTTGGTTGTGAGGTCTGGGTGGCATGCTCTTTCGGTGAGCCAAATTTCAGCTCAATCGGAGGTGACGAGTTGGCGAGGTTCCCTTTTAAGAAAATTTCTACGGTCAAAAAAAGCTTAAAATTACCTATGGAAAATAATCCGAAAAAATCTCCAAGCTTAAAATCTTTCTATCCAGAAAAACCTCTAAAAAAAATTTTCGCGAAGAGGTCCTCTTGAAAAATTATTTTATTGGGAAATTAGTCTCATTAGGATTTATGTCATGAGTCCAAAAAAAAATCTTTAGACACAAAGTTCTTTTTGAAAAAAATTTACTCATGTGAAATATTCTGAAAAAATGAAATTATCTCGATGCAAGATATCTTTTCACTCAGAAAATTGTGGCAACAAGATTTTTTTGAAAAAAATCTGAACCAAAAAATAATCATAATAATAGCAAAAAAATCTTCTTTAATTAATTTGAAAATTTTTCTTGTAAAAAAAAATGATAAAAATATTTTTATTGAAAAAAATAATAATAATAAATCTAAAATACGTAAGTAAGTACTTGATAAGAATACCTATATTTTTTTTTCAAAATTGACAAAAAGTTCTTTTAAAAAATGTTTTGGAGTTTTAAAAAAAACTCTCGAATAAATCTCTTTTCAATTTTTTTATGCATGAAATAATTGTAAATTTTTCAAAAAAAGAAACAAAAGGAAGCATTTTGTGTTAATTATCATTTTTTTTTTAATCTTTAAAATAAACATTTGTACAAAATTTTTCTAAAAAAATCTCAGGATAGAAAACCAATTTACCTACAATCAGCAAAAAAAATATACCTACCTATGTGAATTGAAAATCTTGATAAAAAAAAATTACAAAAACTTTCTTGGCATAAAACATTTCCTTATAGAATGAGAAGAAATATTTTCCTAAACAAAAACGCAAAAAATTCCAATGTTTTTTCAATACTTTTTTATGTCTGAAATGATCGGTAATTTTTTTTTAAATTGAAAAAAATCCAAAAAGAAATTATTTTTTTTAAATTTCTCAAATATTTTTCTGTTTTCAATTTTTCAACCATTTGGTTTATAAAAAGTGGTAAATTTTTCAAAATTGAAAAAAAGTTCCCAAAAGAAAACGTTTAAAAAGTTATCAAATAGGTAATCCATATTTTTTTAACCTACTTGGGTAATTGAAAAATCTCTAGATATATAAATTTATATATTTCTTTTAATTAACAAAAATTCTGAACCTTTGATTTTGGCATTAAATTCTCTCTCAAATAAGTCAAAAATATTTCCAAAAAAATTGGAAAAAAATCCAGTTAAAAAAAAATAAGAAATAATTAAGTTTTTTTAGAAAACAGAATTCTTTACGAAAAAACTAACTTTAAATTCTTTTTGTCGTATGAAGTAAGATAAAATATTTTGAAACTTTAGTACGTACTTGGAGAAAAAATTCCTATTTAATTATCGTACTTTGATAGCGTGACTATTTCTAAAATTACCGAGACTCCCCCCTCCCTCCCTCCCTTCCTCTCGATTCAACATTATTTCGAAAATTTAGCAGTGTATATTTCATTGAACCTAAACTGATCCCTTTCTCGACCTTTTTATCCTGACGTCTCGTCGTCGACACTTGGCACAGACAACGAAAAAAAATCATATGCACTTGATAGACGCCCAATCGGAGTCTGCGATGCCTCCTACCTTAGTCCTTTGACTTTTTACATTATATGTATAGTTAAATACGTGGTCGTACCTACGAAAAAAAGAAGTCGAATTTATACGTTTCGTTTGTACACCTAGTAGAAGCTTTTGTAGTCCAGACGCAGCTATAAATATTAATAAGACTGTTTCAATTTTTGGGGTTGAACGCACGTAGGACTGTAGGAGATGAGTAAAGACGAAGAGAGGGCTAGCGAGCCGAGCGGTCCGCGGTGTTGGGATTTCTTTTGCGGGAGTGTCTGGTCGACGAGGAATATCTCGCATACGTTTACATCAGAAATTCACTTTAGAGAAGGCCGCGCTCTCGAGTCTCAGTGGTCTCTTTATTATCATAAAGTAATGCGATACGGGATTTAATTTTTTTTTTCTTCGAGTCTTTTTCTTTCGAATTTTTTAATACCATTGTTTTGGTCGAGTAGACTGAAACAAAACAACAAAATGAGTACAAAAAAGATGATAATTTCCAGTCGAATTTTTCTACGAATTATGTGGGTGGGCGTGTTTACCTTGCGTGAATTATTATTACTATATGTGGTTCGAATTATAAGATACGCGAGTTGAAAGAAAAATAGATGACTGGGGAGTATGAGGCCTGTAATTAATGCTATATACCTTTGCTTAAGGTGCGGGTTTGAGGTTTGTTTTACACGTGTGTTCAATGAGTAGGATTGATTCGTATTCGATTGCCAGAAAACATTTGTCAAGTTTTAGGATGAAAAAATGTCTCAAAAGATAATTATTTATATAGTAAAGAACGTTAAAAATTGATTGTTTTTTATTCGAATTTGGAGAGTGAGATTCTGAGGAAGTGAAAGGTATACTCTTGAATTCCCTTAGGCCCAATAAATTAATCTTCAAATATGTACTTACACAATTTTTTAATTATCATACCCAGATGTAAGTATAAGTATAAAAATTACATTTTGAGAAAAAAATGAAAATATAAATTTTTATGAATTTTTGCATGGTTCAAAATTTAAAAAAAAAATAATTGAACAAAATAATGTAAATTTCTTTTAAAATTTTATTCTAAAATTTTTTGGAAAAAAGTCACATTATACAAAATAAAATCTGTTTAAAATTACTTTCTAAAAAAAATGTAAAATAACGTTTTCCTTTTCGAATAGAAATTCGACGAAATTAAATTTCAAAAAATGTTTAAAAACTTGAAACAGTTGAAAAATTTGAATAAATTATTATTTTTTTTGAATTGAATGAATAATCATTCTGATAATCGATCAGTTTTTTCTTGAATTGATTTCACGTAATACCCACATTTTTAGGAGTAATATTGCGAAAAATTTAGGAATTTTGACGAAAATTGACAAAAAGTTGATCAAAGAAAGAATTATTTAATTTCAAAATTTCATGAATATCAAATTTTCAATCTGGAAAAAATAGATCAACTAATAACCTTCTTAAAGAAAACCCATCTTTACAATTTAATTTAAACCTCATTGTAGGGGCGCGATAATCCTGGTAATTAAAAGCGCCCAAAAAAAAAAAAAAAAAAAAGGAATTGGTGAATTTCCTCTTGAATTTATACAACAAAATGGGATTTCCTCTCGAATTTATCGAAAACCTACATTTGTATGATTAAATAATTGTAAAAAAAAAACAATTTAAGGAAAATTAAAAACATTGATACAAGAAAAAATTCTTCGACCCCAAATAACTGGAGTTTCCTTTTTAATTTTCATCATTTGAAGACGTACATTTTATAGGATGAAAAAATTCAAAAAAATTGTCAATCCAAAGAAAACTGAAAAAAAATATCTCAGGAAAAAATCTTTGATCTCAAAATTTGATGAATAATTTTTCTCTAAATTAATGGTGCTTCTTTCTTGATTTATATCACTTGAAGGCCTACATTTGTACGATTAAATATTGCGAAAAAAATTGGCAATTTTAAGAAAATTGAAAAAAAATATATAACCAGAAAAAATTATTCAATTTGTAAATTTGGTGAATAATTTTTCTCCAAAATAATGGAATTTTCTCTCAAATTTATACCACACGAAGACCTACGTTCAGAGGATTAAATATTGCAGAAAAATTGTCAATTTTCATAAAAATTGGAAAAATTGATCCCAAAAAGAATTCTTTAAATTTCAAAAACTGATGAATATCAAATATGAGTTTTCCTCTCGAATTCGTATACCAATGTGATGACTTTTAAACATTGTAAAAATTTATTTTTTCAATTTCAAGAAAATTGCAAAAATTGCTAAAAAAATTAGCATAAATACAAAATACAAGACTTTACTCCCTAATAAGCTTAGGGGGGGGATGATTCCCATAAAGAAGAATCATAACTTCATAAGTATTTTTCTTTTGAAGAAGCGTTTTAAAAATTTGATTTGGGGATTTTTTCAATTTTAAAAATTCGCCTTTAAAAAAATTGGAAAAAAATGCTCTTTAATAATAAATCTAAAGAAAATAGAATACTTACCTAATTATAATTCAAAGAAATTACACATAATAGAGTACAAATTAATTTTTTTTAATTTTAATTTCTCAATTTCGTCAAAAAATTGGTTTCAAAAAAAATGTTTTTAGTTAAATAAAATTTAAAGAAATCGCCTTTTAAATTAAAAAAAAAAATTATCAAACGAATTAAAAGAAGAATTTTGAAAAAAGTGCACAGAATTTAGAAAAAAATCCTCAATCAGTACTTGATGAAATTTTTGAATCAATTATTCTGAATAAAAATTTAAACGAATTTCATAAAAAAAATCAAACAGAATTTAAGTATAAAAAAAAAAAAAAAATGAATATTTTCCATTTTGAATTAAGCATAGGTACGTATTACGTAAATAGGTCTAAAAAATTACAAACTCCCCTCTCCCCTCCTCAAAAAAATCTTCCTACTAAAATTATAGAAAAAATTATTCTCGGGTAAAATTCAAATAAATTACTTAGTTACCTATTTTGAAAAAAAATATTCTCAAAAAATGTGAAAAATTTATGAGAAAAAAAACGATGTTGAAAAATCACAAAGTCTCGTCCATTGTTGAAAAAAAAATTGAAATAAAATTTTTCCTGCTATTTTAAAATTTTTCTGTATATTTTAGTTTAGTTCTAATTTCTCAAAAAAGAAGAGGGGCTTCTAATTTTTTTTGTAGAACAATTTTTTGAAAATTTTATGAAAGTATAATTTTTGAACAAAAAAAAATTTCGGTGGACACCAACTCATCGACTTCTAAAAGAAGAAAAATAAAACTTTTTTAAAATATAATAATACTTAAACAAAATATATATATTTTTTTTTAAAATTTTATATCAATTTTTTTAGAGTGGCGTAAATTATTGAGAAATTTCAAACTAACTAGCTGTCAAGGTTTCCCTTATACCCATCACCTTAACTCTTAATTTTCTTCGTTTTGTTATATTTTTGAGAAAATTTGTGGTCAATTATTGGCATTCGTGAAACCGGTTTCGAAAATAAACATTTCTCTGAAATGAAGACCTGACAGAATTATGCAAAATCTAAACCTTTGGGATTTTTTTTTTTTAAACTCGCCACTTTTTGGGCATCCTGTGAAGGAATGAAAAATTTCGCCAGCCTGTTAGATTTTTGCGACACATTGCGGAAGCCGAGGAAAAGTTAATATCTGTTCTGCTGCTCCATCTCATGGATGATTATGCGTTGTATCTCGATGACAGAAAACAAAATGTTACCAGGAGCATTTTTGTCATCTCTCTTACGCTTACACACTACAAATGTTTGTTTTGTCGGCTGAATAAACTTGGCTACACGTAATGACAACGTTTTCCACTTAAGAAGTCTAACATTGTCGCGTAATTAATCATTTGAACGCGTCGTGTCAAAATAAACGTATTAATCGATCGATTTTCAATATAATTTGATCGAATGGGACGTCATGAGCGTCGGGTCGCGTCGTCGTTGTTTTCATCTCCGCGTTAAAGGCTATGCAAATATTGTCATATCCATTTAAGGCGTACTATATATATACCTAGCTATAAAACTCGACTAACTGTTTGCATATACGTTACTTATATGCACTCTGTGGTTATTGGTACGCCGTTGTACAAAATTGGAATAGATGGAGGAAATTTCTCTCTTATTCTTGGTATTGTAAAACGTGTTAAGTCGTCGAATCTGCACTGAATTTCTAATAAGATGTAACTTTATGAAGGTAAAATTCTCATCGACGACGAGTTTATCCAACTGTAAACGCTCTCTCTATCTCTATAGACTCGTATTTCTTTAATATTTCTTTTTATTTTCTCTCCTCCGCTACTCTCCGTTGACGCGAGATTGCATCAAAACACTGCGCTTTTAAATCTAATTAGTTAAATTTTATTCGGCGAAGTTGTGAGAGAATAATGCAATTTTTGCTCGTTGCCTGCGTGTTAATTAGGGATAAAATCGTATGATTTTAATTAAATTAACCGATTCGTCGTCGACCATGTTGTACTTTTCGTGACACGACGACGTTTCGAATCAAAGTTTAAAGTTTAGTTTATCCTAAAGTTGAACGTTGTTTCGTGGCACGTCGTCGCGTCTTCTTACCGTAGTGTTTTTGCTCTTTATATTATATTAAATTATGAGCAATGCGAACTCGAGTTGAATGTTATTGATGAAATTTAAATCAACTCGAACGAATATATTTCCATTATGTTTGAAATACCGCACTAATATCATTCAATTTGCCATTAAGGTTGCAGTTTAATATCGTCTCTGGGGGAAATATCTCGTGCCTGTTTGACTGTATATTGTTCAATTTCGATTGTCATTCGAGACGTAGAAAATTTTTCCATAAAGTGATCCTGGGTTGTATTCCCCAGCGAATTAAATATCCTAATGATTGTATTGGTAATATCGAAGTTTTCGATTATTCGAGTCGATTTACGAAGTTTGTTTATATATTATTATAGGTACCTAGCTACCAGGCTACCTACGTTTGATATGTACGAATTTATTCATATCTGTGAAATTTTTCTCCTTTGACATTGTATAGTGTTTTAAATTTGATATATTTATGTGTGCTTTGAGAATTTTTCAAAATAAAGTTTTCTTATTGGAAATTTTCGTCTGCGGTCGAATGCTAAAGTTGCAGAGTACGAGAGAAATGGCATTTTTTCGAGTTCATTTTGAGAACGTTGTTGAACGAGTTTCGTTTTTATAAAATATATACAAATACTCTTGGAAGAAATAAATAAATAAAAAACTTTCCTGTTGACAAAAAATTTTCTTGGAGAACGTAAAATACACTTCTACTAGGTAAATAAGATGAAAAAACTTCTCACGTCAACCAATGAAACTCATTTCATGTACAAAAATATTTTTCAAAAAAAGAATGATGTACCTAATGTGAATTTATCTTAAATCATGAGAATTCTTTGAATCCTTCAAAGTACTATAAAATTTTCTATTTTGTGAAAAAATCCCTTAATAAAATTTTCTGGGATTTTTTGAATAATTTTTTGTAGTAGGTATTTTTGAACTTGAATTTTGTTTTAAAAAATCTGAAATATTGTGAAAGATTTTTAGAAATTTTGTTAACATTCTTCAAAATGCATAACATTTTTTTAGGGATCTTGAATATTATATTTTGATATCTATAAATAATGTTTTTTAAAAAAATCAGGAACTCTGTAAAAAAAAAAAAACATGAAATTTTGTAAAATATTTTTTAAGATTCTGTAAAAAAATCTCCAATGTTTTGTGATTATTTTCTAGTATTTTGATACTAGAATTTCGGGGGAGGGGAGGTGAAACATTGTAAAAGTTCTAAAATTTTGTGAAACCTTTATGGGATTTGCAAAAAATTTAATATTTTGTTAAAAAGTTCTGATATCCTGCAAAAAATTCTTTAAAATATTGTGAAAAATTTTCAGAGGGTTTTTGAATGTTTTGCATCATTTTTAATTATTGAAAAAAATAAGAATTTTACAAATATTTTCTGATAAGGTATTTTGTGAAAAAGTAAAAAAGGTACCTACTGCAAAAATTTTCTGAAATTTTGTTTAAAAATTTTCAAAAAAGATTTTTGTGAGGCTATGTTTTATAAAAAAAATGCTATGTACCTACCTAGTAAGTAAAAAATGATTAGTTTTGTGAATATTTTACAGCAATTTTCAATTAAAAATTTGTATTTTAAAAAAGTAGGATTTATTAAGAAAAGTTTTGGTAAGGAGGTATTTTGTTTTCTATAAAGTTTGATAAAAAAAAATGAGACATTAAAAAAAATTCTCAACATTTTTAGAAAAAGTGTGAAAGATTTTCAAACTATTTTTTTTTCTGTTGAAAATTTTCTGAGGCTTGGCACAAATTTTTCTAAAATATTTTGAGAAATTTTTAGGGATATGTTGTTTATTGTACTTATCAATTTTAGTTTGAAAAATCTGTAATTTTGTAAATACTTGTTGGTATTTTGTCCCAAAGAAATTATGTACGTAGATACTAAAAAAAATGAAAATTGGTTGTGCACAAAAACAATTGTGAAAAATTTCAGGGATTTGAAAAAATTTCTCCAGTAACTACATATCTTACAATAGAAATTTCCAAGATATTTTCAAAATTGTAAAAATTCGCTGAAATTTTGTTTTAAAAATTTTTGGGATTCCAAAAAAAAAGCCCTATTTTGTAAAAAAAAAATTCTACAAAGTACCTACTCGAATTATAAAAAAATTTCAGAGTTTTACAAATATTTTATACCTAGCAATTTTTAATTGAAATTTTTCAAGTAAAAATTTAGAATTTTTTATGAGATTTTCTGGGTATTTAAAAATTTTTTTTTTTTTTAGAATTTTGTAAAAAATACGATTTTTTCAATTCAAAAATAGATCAGAAATGTCTCATTTTCTTATTGTTATAAGATTGACCGGTAAGTCTTTAGCTTTTTCTTTTCCCTTCGATCTGACATGACCCAAATTCGTAACAAACGTTGATATCAGTCTTACAAAGGAACTTTGCCAATTCGTCACCTCCGATTGAGCTGAAATTTGGCTCATTGAAAGAACATGCCACTCACATCTCAGAACCAAATTTTTAGTTACCAAAATTGATTTTTCGATTTTTGGCGAATTTTTCAAAATGGCGATTAAGTCCAGTAACTAACACGTGAATCAATTTTTTAGTACAAAAATTGTTTTTTCGAAACAAAAATCTGAACATCGGTTTATACATATACTAATGTCGACCTTTCGAATTGACTGCGACCATTTTTTAAGCGATCTGGAGCCTCCAGCAAAAGATGAATTTTCTCCAACGCACTGGAATCGCTGAAGGCAGCTAAAAATTTAATCCTAGCGTCAGTAGGTTTGATATTATATGTCGAATTGTCGATTAGCCCACTCGAACCCAAAATCCGAGATGAAGAGTTGACACGCGTAAGTGTTTTTTGACAACTTGAAAACTGTCGAGCGTCGAATAAAAGTGGAGATAAAGGATTGAATTCGCTTCGGAAAAGAATGCGAGGAATGTGCGACGAGGTAAAAAAACACACGAGTCGAAATTTGATGCGAAAATGCTTATTAAGTACAAATTTAGAGACAAAAGTAATGAAAACCCCAGGAGAAACATTCTCAAACTCGTGTAGGTAGATACTAGATAGGTAACTATCTGGAGTCATTTATGGAAATTTTTCGAATTTTTTCGAACATATCTTCTTAGTGAGACACGTGTATCAAGTTTGACCCTAGAAGGGGATGGGGAGATAATTCTCCAAAACAATTTATTTTGAAAAATTTTCAATGGTTCTGCAAAGTTCAAATATCTTGTATTGTTTTCAATTGAAAAAATCTGTAATTTAGGTAATTTTGTACCAAATTCTGTGTTATTTTGTTACCAGTAAGTAATTTTTTGCTAAAAAAAAAATTGAAATGGATTTTGCGATAATTTTTAAAAATTTTGTGAAAAATTTCTGAACCTCGAAAAATATTTTTTTGTCGAGCCCTATTTTGTAAAAAAAAAATTCCAACTTGATTTTTATTAAAAAATTTAAAAAAAGGAAATGTAGGATTTTGTAAATGATTTTCTGATGTATTTTTTTTTTTTTTTTAATTTTCAGAATTTTTTGGTAATTAGGTTTTTTTTAGAATTAAAAAAAATGTATATTAAAAAATTCACAAAAATTTTGTGAAAAAAATATAAAGATTTTTTTTGAAGGGAGAGAGTATAAATTCGGTGAAAAAATACACCAAAATGTTTTGAGAAATTTTCAAGGGTTTTGCGATTATTTTGTAGTATTATTATTTTGTAAATGAAAAAAATCTTCAACTTTGCGAAAAAATTTATTGGAATTTTGTTAATATTTTCTGGCATTATATGGAAAGTTTCTGGGATTTGAAAAAATATTTTTTAGTAGGTCTTAAAACCTTGTTTTTGTATCAACAATTTTTGAACTTTATACGAGTAAAAACTTTTCTGAGACTTGTGAAAAATTTTCAAAATACTGTTGAAAATTTTCAGTCAACTGTTTTGTGAATATTTTGTATCTACCATTTTTATTCAAAATTTTTAACAAGATCAGGGATTTTTTAAACGATTTTCCGGTATTTTGCAAACAATTATCATTTTTTTCGAATATTTTCTGGTAGATATTTTGTACCTAAAAATGATTCTGGAATTTTGTAAAAGATTTTTCAGACTTGTATAAAAATAAAAAATTGTCCCACATTTTATGAGCAATCTAAAATGTTGCAAAAAAAAATCTGTGAAATTTCAAGAATTTTTTGAAATTTTTAAGAAAGGATTTTTCCAAAAATTTTCTATAATTTTCTAGATGTTCCTTAATCATCTGAAATTCTAAACAATTTTATTTACCACACGAAAAAAATTGAAATTTTTATACCTAATTTTGGTGATCTTTACTTCTTCTCCTACATAAATGATACAGGCCCAATGCGAGTATTGATAAACATATTGCACTCCCCACCCACTCTGCTTCGTCGAAACAGCCCGCATTGGCTGCCGAGCTAATAATTTTCCGGCGTGCGACTATGTGACTTTTATTACAGTGTTGAACCACTTCAAGGCTCATTAAATTCGTTACTTGGGACGTTATCGATATTATGTAGCCAATAGCCACTAGCCAGCCACCTGACAAGATACTTTGAATAACTTCGAATGTTGAACCACTCGTAAAATGTAATGCCACGCACTTGATTATTGGTTGGTCGTGCGCCGAACCGAACAAGTCTTTGGCGAAAATGTACGAAGGTGCACGAACTGCTTCATCAAGACGAGTGTTCAAAGTTCGTGTACGTTTGCCTATGATGAAATTTTCTGTAGTAGTTTTGGGAAAATTTTAGTTTTTAAAAATAAACTTTCAGCTTCTCGTGGTGATTTATTATTTATTTTATTTTATTTTTTTTTTTTTTAATTTTTAAATTTTTTTTTTGGTTTAGGTAATTATTGTCATAATTTTTTACTCGGTTTATCTCATTATCTGTTTCCCTTCAAAAATTTTCTAAAATCGAACAATCAATTCGATTTACTTGCCTGGTTGACTCCTTCGCCTTAAAAAATTCTATATCAATTGAGAATTTGAGACAAAACACATTTCCATTTTTATAAGAAACTATTATTATTTTTTTGCAAACTACAAAAACGCCAAAAACATGATCGAATCGAGTGGGAACTTCGATCGGAAATTACGTACGAGATTAGATCAAACACGTCGTCTTAGCTAGACACACGTGGTCGTAAGAAGATGAAGATAGCTCGGAAATTTTTTGGGTAAAACGTGCGGATTCGAGTCCGCAGTCGAGTTTTTACCTCGTTGCTCTTCGAGAATTTTCGAACTATCGCACATATAATGTGTAAACGATCAATAAAATATTTAAAATTTGGTCGTAAAACCGATAGTAAAACTGATAATATCCCTACACAGTACCCCCTTCTCGCCATCAATGTTCAAGTTATGAGATCGTACCGTTGGATATCCCACGCTCGGGCGATAATCAATACGTATAAAATCAACTCTATTAAAAATAAGCTTAATAATTTCTTTTATTATTTTTCGTTAATTTATTTGCATGGTGCGAAAAGACGCCAAAATGGTCAAATAAAATAGCAAACCGAGTGAGGACCCTCCCTCCCCCTTTTGGCCGGATTTTGGATTCGTATCAAAATTGAAATATTATACTCGTAAATCGATTAATGGATCGAAAACCGGTTCGGTTTGTTTGCTGGATTTCATAGGAACTAATTTTCATTTTTCTATTTTTTCGCAGGTGGAACGAATTTTGTGCATGCTGCAGACCTAATTCACGTGGTCGAGGAAAGGAAAAATTCATTGGTGAGTGACCCGAAAGATTTAAATTATTTTTTTAAATATCTCTAGATTTAGAAATTTTAAGGGAAAAGGGCGGTTCTGTGATCACTGATGATATGTTTATCGTTTTTTTGGAATTTGAAAATGATACCTCTCGCGATGTATTGAGATAACCTTCTTTTTGGCATTGACGAGAGCAAATAAGTAGTTGATTTTTTTTTGCATAACAAACGTGAACGTTTGGTTTGCTAACTCGATCGGACTCGGAGATAGGAGATTTAATTAGGATGAATTGGATATGGCTTAATAGATATACTGATGGCGTGAGTGTAAGAAATTAGGCGGCGTAAGATACTCGTTTAACGATTATTTTTAAAAAGTATCTCAATTGGTTGCCAGTCGAAGTGAAGTGGTAGTAGAATGGTAGTGGAAAAGGTAGGGATTTCGAGCTCGAGGTGTTCATTGATTACACGAAGACGACGATGACGTTGAAGACGTCTCAGCGGAGCTATCGAGATAGGCACGTCGAATATGGTAGATGCAGTGGGGGCCGAGGGGTGGCGAATTGATGAAAAAGCGAAGCTGCATCTTCGTTCAGTCTGACTGGTCGCATTGAATTGAAATTCATGCCAATATTTTTTATACGCGATGGCTTTTTATTAGTTTTTAATCTGGAATCGAGCACAAGGAAGTACATACGTAGAAACGCGTTATTCTCCAAGTTTAGATCGAGCGTGAAACATGACGAGTTGAGCAATTTTGTGTTTATTTGTTGGTTATTAAAAAAATACCATCTCTAGAATGCTATTGACAAATGACAATTGATGTGCGTTGTAAAAAAATTTTATATATCGACAGAGTGTCTGCTCGAGTATGAAGTACCGCGGAGGAGAAAATCTCAGATGAATTAGATGCACGTGAAATACATTTTTACGACGACGCCGACGTTGTATTGCAATCTCGACGCGCGATGAAAAATACGTATAAAAATTCCAGCTCAGCGTTAAATTAACTCTCAAGCTCGACTTATCGTACCATTCTTTACGACTCGCTCGCGAAAAGCGAACCAACTCTGAAATTTTGTCCAAAGTATTGTAAAAAGAAAAAATAGTAAATTGCGAATAATAAATCGATATACAGTGCATATTATATACGAGAGTAGACGAATATACGAGAGAGCTAAGGAAAGCAGAAAAAAATTCATGTAAAAATAGTAACCAGAATAAAAAAGGATGTAGCGAGGAAGTATATGTGTGCCCGATATGATTTGGAGCCAATCCAAAAATTATTCGTTTCAAAGAACATCCTTTATCGTATAATACATATTCTTTGACTTTTGAAATTGGACGTTTAAATCGAGCGAAAAAGAAGAATCGTCTGGTCTGGGTCGTCGCGACATTTGCCACGTACGACGATGAAGATTGAACTTTTTTTGAACCTCCTTTACCCTTCGCTGGCCAAATCAACTGGGGGGGGGGGGGTTGATGTCGAAGTAGAAAGGTTGAAAAATTGAAAAATTTTGGTTACGAATTTTTCCCCCTTTGAAAAACAAGAATTTTCAAATAAATATTGGCATAAAATTTTTTTTAGGATTTCGCCATTAATAAAATAATTTTTATGACAAAAAAGACCAAGTTACGAGTAAAATCACCAAAAAACAACCCTACAATCATCCTTGACGACGCTTCCGAAATTCACAATTTATCAATCACATTCTTACGAACTCCGTCTAAATCCACCTTCTCAGCTGAGTGTAATAATAATTCAGAGGTTACAGCACACCCCCTCCCCCTAATAAAAAATTAGATAAAACTTGAAATTTTGCGAATTTTTGTCGCTAAAATTTTTTTGAGTAAGCACCTTGCCAAGAGAAGTTATTTTTTTATATTTCAAATAAAACGTTTCAATTTGAAATAATATTCAAGTTTTTCTTTTATTTTTTTTCAATTTTGTACGGAAACATAACATTTTATTTTTATCAACAAATTTTTTGAATTTTGATTCTACCAAAAGAAACCAATTTTTGATATTAAAAATAATTTATTTTGCCAAAAATAAATTCTTTAAAAATTGTCAAACTATTTTTTTGAAATTCTTTAAAGAAGATAAAAATCCTAATCTATCTTTTTCCTAAAAATATATAACTTTCAAAATTTGTATTCCCAAAATGTCAAATTCAAAAATTTTGTCAAGGACAGTTTTGTTGTATCGCGTCGTAAGAATTCTTCAAATTTAGCCCAAAAAATAATTTTTCAAATTTGACCAAAAAACAGATTTTTAATAAATGAACCATTTTGACCCGCCTCCCCCCCCCCAACCAAACAAACATATTTTCCATATTTTTGAAATTTTTTTAGAATTTTGTTTTATATTCTCACAAAACAAATGATTAAAAAATGTTTTTTCAATTTTTTAAATTTTTCAGTAATTTATTAATTTGAAAAAAAAATGTAGAAAAAAATTTTCGTGTTATAAAAACAATTTTCAAAATTTTTTAATTTTTTTAATCTTGTCAAATTTTTTAAAATCGTGCCAGAATATTTTTTTGAATTTTGTCAGTTAAAAATTTTTCAGTAAAAGAATAATTTTATTTTTGAATATTTCGTAATTTTTTTTTATTTTGTTAAAATTTTTCTCAATTGTGCCTAACCCAAAATATTTTTGAAAAAAAATTCTTGACAAAAATATAATTACTAGGTGTAGGTACCCATGAATAATATTCTTGCAAAAGAAAAAAATTGTCAAAAATTAATTTCTCAACTTTTTAGTAATTTTTTAATTAGGTAGGTACTTTCAAAAAATTATTTGGTCAAAATCTACTTTTAAATTTTTTTCAACAACAAATTTTCAGAATTTTGTGGTTAATGCAAAAATGTTCAAAAAAGTAAATTTTTCATTATTTTGTGAGATTTTTTTTCAATTTGTAAATTTTTATAATTTTTCCAATGAAGTTTTTTTGAATTTTGCCAACAATTGTCAAAATTGTGCCTGGACCAAATTTTAAAATGAAAGAAATAAGATTACAATCAAATATCAAGTACCTATGTACTTCGTGAAAAATTTTTCGCAAAGAAATGTGTCAATCGTTCTTTTTCCATTTTTTATTTTGAATCTTATTAAAATTTATTAAATTGCCTCAAAGAAAATAATACAAATTCATTAATTTTTATTAGATTTTAACTTTTCATTAAACGAATAATTTCTTAATTCTTTCAAAAACATAATAAAAGAAAAATTCTTCAAATTTTGTAAAAGAAAAAAAAAATTATTTTTCAGCAAATTACAATTTCTGAAGTTTTTCAAAAAAAATCTTCTTATTTCTACAATTTTATTTTAATACATCAGAAAACAATTTCAATCAAATATTTCCAAAACTTCTATAATACTTTTTTTTTGAAAATTTAGTCATAACTAAGACCAAATTAATTTTTCTAAAAAATTTGTTACAAATTAGTTATTTACCATTTTTTGGTAGGAGTGATAGTAACGCCGCAAATCGACTTCGAAGTTACGGCTTTACTATCACTCCTACCAAAAAATGGTAAATAACTAATTTGTAGGAAATTTGCTGCTCTACAAATTTTATGTTGAAAATTTTTCAGTAGCTTAATTAGGAACCGAGCTAAACGTCAATTACGCGAAAAAAAGAAAATTTGGGGGTCAAAAATGTGGTTTTTGGGGGTGAAGACGTGCTCGGATTTTGACAAACCTCGTATATGTTGATAAGGACATTTTACGAACAACTTTATGAAAGAAAAAAAATTTTATCCTTTTTTTTTGGGAGAAACCCGGTTTTTTGGCCAAATTTGAATGGACCAACAACTTTGAAGTCAATTTGCGGCGTTACCATCATTCCTAGTAAAAAATTTGATATAACCAATTTGAAAGAATATTTAATTCTGTATATTTCTTGTATGAAAAAAATTTCTGTAACTTTATTAGGAACTGAGATATACGCTAATGAAGTGACGAAAAAAATGTTGGGGGCAGAAATGTGAAGCTCAACTCCGATCTTAAGGGACTTTTAGTATGTTAATTAGGACACCTTTACGAGCAACTTTACGAAAAAAAAATTCTTCGCACAATTTGTTAGGGCAAAGGCCGTTTTTTGGCTTAATTTGACTGGACTAAATTTCTTTTTCACTTATCAAACCAACGACTTTTGCCATCAACAAATTTTTTGACATTTTTGGAAAAATTCTGTTACAAAATAGTCCATTTTTGCTTTTTGTTCAGAGAAACATCATTTTTTAATCTAATTTGATTTTAAATTTAAATCTTTATTAAAAAGTATGCACTTTTTTTTTTTAATTTGAACATGAAAACTGAACTTTGAAAAATTACCGCTTAAAATTTCGTTTTGAATTTGAATTCTATGAAAATTTCTTAAATTGATTTTAAAAAGCATCGTTCAAAAAAAAATTCATTGATAAATAACTAATAAAGTTTTATTAGGAACTAAAATTTTGAAATTGTAAAAAAAAAATGTCAAAAGCGCAGCTTATTTGTGTGTGAAAATCAAATCAAAATAATACCCATTATTTTGTCCCACATAAATACCCATTAATGATGAAAGTATCGAAGAATTTCATGCTTTGTAAAAACTACAAATAATACTTATACATTTTTGACGCTGATAATGATAAAGATCAATTGTGAGAAATATCGCTGCAATTTACATAACATTTTCCTCCTTTTTCTCCCTCTCTCAATGTCATGGTAATTTTTCACTTTTATATCGCGAGGTTGATACTTTCATGATACGTGTACTTATCAGAGTTATAAAAATGACTATAAAGGTTCGTACGTAAGCATTTAATTAGCGTATATGTATTCGAAGAAAAATCATTCCCGAAGAATGGAAAGTTTTCTCCGGCGAACTAGGTAATTGGGGTAATTTTCGGCCGATTTGCGTATGTATGGGTACGTAGGTAGAGGTATACCTACACCTAGGTACGAGTGAATATACGAAACTGGATTTTCGTATATAATGGAGAATAATAGTTATTTTATAACCTCGCTCCAGGTATCTTTAATTACCGTAATGAACGCGTACGTAGGTACCTACCACGTTGGTATCGATTTTACGAGTTTTTAAAAAGGGCAGATGGTGTGTGCAAAAAGCGGATAATTTAAGACGAATTCATCATTGTTGTAAATTATTACCATTACGAGACGACGTGCACAAACCGGCTACGTATGTACAGAAATTACAGATGACGTAGGTATAATACAAAATACGAAAGATTTCTTCGAAATTTTTTCAACCGTGTAATGATACCCGCGTTGCATTTGGATTGTTGATCTGGCGTCTGTGGATGATGATTGTATCTGGGATCTGGGTGGAGATTTGATTTAGTGTTTCGGTTCGTTAAAATTTTGATGAAATCATCGCGAAATTTCCAGTATTTCTGATGGTAGGTGTAATTTTGAGAAATAGTATAAAATTTAAACGAGATATTTGAATAGTAAATTTGTCTATTTTACGAGGTAACTATGCAGCATGATTTAACGACGATTCGTTTCGTTTTATGACCACTGCGTTGAGCTGTGAAAATTTCTCCAATTTCGTCGAATTTTGATGATTTCATTGGGAGGTATTTCAAAGGTAACTAATGTGAAAAGTTCCCCGAATTACATACGTAATTCTTCGAAAGTTGTTAGTTTTTTTATGCACTTTGTTCCTACCATCTTATATCTACATATCAAATTTAGATATTATTTGATCAGTTATGAAAAATTACAAATTTTTTTTAGGTAGGTAATATCAAAATCTGAAAGTGATGAAAAAAATTTCTCAAATTTTTGAGGCGACTTTAAAAACTGAAATAAATTTTATTCTTATTTTTTTTTTTGAGTGAAAATTTTTTTAGAATAGGTGGTAGGTATAATTTTTTAGAATAAAATTTTTTTCAATTTTTTTGAATGAGTACCTAGTTTTTTTTAAATGCCTGAAATAAAAAAAAAATACTTTTTGAAATATTTTATTTTTTTCAAACATTTTTTTGAAATTAAAAAAACATATTTTTCGAGAAAAGAATCTTTGAATTTTTTCGGAGCCCCAGTAACGTTAGTTAAATGAGCTAAAATAATTTCTCGATTTTTGAATTTAGAAAAATTTTTCAGTCTAGATTTTTGATCAATTTTTCAGTATTTCGATGTGGATAAATCGATTCGATAAATTTTTGTTGTTAATGAAATAATTTATAATTTTTAAACCCCGTTCTTGAAATGTTTGTTTGAAAAAAATATCGATTTGAATTCGGCAATGAATACTTAACTTGATTAATTAATTAATTTGATTTTTTGCTTTGGGAGATCCAGTAATTTTTGATCGGTTTTTTAATTTTTTTAATCCTGAAAAGTTTTAAGTTTCAATTTCCTATCAATTTTATAAATTCAGCAAAATTTTCAATTTCGATTTTTGATCAATTTTTCAATTTGGTAGATATCGATTCAATTCAATCAACTTGAGAAGTTTTTGTAATTTTTTATGACAAAAAAATTTATATTTTCTTTCAGCAACCACTTGATTTGGTGGATACAAGGAAATTTTGTTCGTTTTTTTTTCGACTTTCAATCAATTTTTCAATATTTTGATTTCAAAGTAGATCTGCAATTTTTAAAATTATTCTTTATAATATTTGTATAAAAAATATTATGAATTTCGCGCGATTTTTTTTTCATTTTCTTATTTTTAAGCACCCGTTTGATTTGGCCAATTTATCAATAATTTGGGTTACATTTAATCTGGTAGACCTAATAAACGTTTTTTGAATGATTTTTGAATTTCAAAATTTGATTTTTGATCAATTTTGAAAAAATGTCTTAAAAGGCATACGATTTTTTTTTTTAATTTCTCATGATTTATAATGTTTAACAAGTGTCTGAATCTGAACAACTAAATAGAATAAATGCTAAAAGTAAAATAAACAGAATGAAAAAAAACCTAAAAGTCATGCAATTTTCAAACAGATTTCTAATGCTTTGATTTCGATAAGTCGGTTAATTTTCGACGTATCCACAAAATCAGAATTTTTTTTATCCGTTCTTCAATTTTTTTGTATTCAATAAATTTTTAATTTTCCATTTTTGAACAATGTTCCAATTTTCAAATTTTGTAAATGAATAGGTAAACTAGATAAGTACATTTTCTGATTCTAATAGCCTAAATTCGTTTTTTTTCTAGTTTTGTAAATTTGTTGGTTTTAACTTTCGAACAGGTCTCTAATTTTGTTGATTTCGATAAATAGATTAATTTTCGATAAATCCATCAATCAAAAATCAGTTCTTCCCATTCAATAAAATTTTTGATTTAACAATCTGTTCGAAAGTCGAAATCAAAAGTAAAAAAAAATTGTGTAGGTTTTGGATAATTTTTTCAATTCTATACATTTTTCAATATTTTTCGATCTATTTTCCAACATTGATCTAATATTCGATTTTTTTCATTTCAAAAAATCGAGTAATTTTAAGTTTAAATGAATTCTCAAGTTTTTTCGATGTCGAATCAACGACCATTCATTTAATCAATTTTTCAAATTATGATTATATTTGAATTTTTCTTCGTTACAATAAATCCATCAATTTTTGATTTTGATTATATTCTGTTCTTTAATTTCAATACATTTTTAGATATGGATCAATTAATGGATTTTTCGAACATTGCTTCAAATTTTTTTCGATTTGTCCAATTTTACACGTCTTTTCATCAATTAAAATTTACGACTACCTAGTTGCATTTTTAAATTTTATGCTCTTATCACAAATGTCATCTCTTCGTAAAATTCTCAATTTTCCCCTTTAACGATTCCAGTATTTCTCGTTTCGAATCAACCAACGGTATCATTAAATTCAAGAAATTTCGCTGGTTTATGGCGCCGATTCAATGTTATCAAGTCGCCGCCTCGCCGCCTTCTGACGAAAAAAGAGAAGGGAAAAAAAACACGTAAAAAATTCAAAATTGTATATGCACTTTGAGATCGAAGAACTCGTGTGAACCAAATTAGGAGAAATCGAGAATTTAGTGAATTTACTTAAAAGCCTATTAAGATTGAAAAAATATGTAGCTAAATGATTGGAAATTAATCATCTATGACGATCTTTCGAACTTTGGAGGTTGATTCGGTTGATTTAGGATGTGGGATTTCGATTAGGCATCTCTCTAGCGTAAAGTGGACTCGTGTTGCGATATCTGTATCAACTTATTAGCTCAATGTATTGGAAAAAAAATTCGAAATCTGGCTCGTATTAAAATTAATAACGTAGCACTTTCACTGATCTGACAAATAAAACAGGTGGAGCTATTTTTAGAGAATATCGATTGCTTAACTATTTTTTGCCCCAACGACTAACTAGATAGAGATACTATTCATCGAGCAAAGGTGAATAATCAGGTCAACGCATCAATGGGCGATTTAATTTCAGGGTGTCTAACGGTCATAAAAATCATGAAAGTCATGAAAAAGTCATGAAATTTGAAAATGGGTTATGTACTCTTTGAAGTCATGAATTTTTGATAATATTACCCTGGCAAAATTATAAATTTGCTTAAAAGTGAAATTTTTTCAAACTGGTTGCATCTTCTCAAAAAAAAAAAAAAAAAATGCATAAAATATTGTAATTTCTCTGAAGAAAAAAATTAATTTTCTTGATTTTTTTTTTTTTTTTTGAGGGGGAGGGAAATCTCTATTTTTTGGAAAAATCCTCATTTCTTGTCCCTAAAGAAAAAAATGAGTTTTGTGGAATGAAAAAAAAAAAAAAAAATTTTTGGTTCAAAAAATTTTAAAAATTATTATGGAATAAAAAAAAATTCTCGCCACCCCTTAGGTAGTTGCTGCACAGAGCATTTAAAAAAATTCTTAATTTTTTGGATGTAGGTAAAAATATTTTATTTATTTTTTTGCGAGGAAGGTCTTTTTTTTGCGGGGGGGGGGGGGGGATTCTCATTTTTTGGAATAAGTATACCCTATCATTTTAAAAAAAATGAAAACAAATTTTTTGGTAAAAAAATTTTCAAAAATTATTTTGGAATAAAAAATTTTACTCAATTTTTTAATATTATTATTATTATTATTTTTTTTTTTTGAAATAGGGAAATCTCAAATCTTCCAGAGTAGAAAATTTTTCGGATTAAGAAATTTCAGGATTTTTTGAAATAAAAAATATCGAAAAATCTTTTTTGAAGAAGAAGAAAAAATGTTATAAAATTTTCTTATGTGAAAATATTTTTGAAAATTTCTGTGAAAAAATTTTCTTTGTCAAGAAAAAACTTATACTTTCATTTTCGAAAAAAAAACTGATTTTTTTTTCGAACAATAAATTTAAAAATTCTTCCAAAATGAAAAAACCTCAATTTTTTGGGGTTCAATTTTTTTTCTTTGACAGTAAAATAAATAAATAAAATATTTTTCAAACTTTGAGACAAAAAAAAAGAAAAAAAAATTTTCGTGTGAAAATTTTTCGTTTTATTCTTAGGAAAAAAATCATTCTCACATTTCAACATGAAAACAGTTTCAAGCATCCACCTTTTAGGGAAGAAATCGAATTACACCCTTGAAAATTCAAAGTATTCATTTAGTTTTTTTTTTTTTGAAACTGTATAGATTTTTTTGGTTACGAAAGAAAAGAGGGTCTCGGAGGGCACAGTTATAATTTAGGGGGTTCAAGGGGCATTCGCCCTCTCCCTCAAGAATTTTTTTCTAAATCTATTTATCACGAAATACAGAAAAAAATTGAGGAAAATTTTTTCCCCCTCATATCTCTTCCAAGTTTGCTTATGCCGGAAGGGCCCCTAGAAATGTAGAAATATTGTTTATGAAAAAGGCCATGAAAAAGTCATGAATTTTCAAAAAAAAAAAAAAAAAAGTTGGACACCCTGAATTTTGACGGAATGATGAGATGAGAAAAATGATACTTACAACCATTTGACGGCGGTCGCATCCAACGCCAGGGATACGAGAATGAAGGCGACGACGATTAGGGTGAATTGCACTCGATGTATTTGTACGTTAATCACTGAAGACACATGGCGTCGGTCGCGTTTAACGGTATGCATGATTTTTGGCGCATATTAATCGCGGCGAATGAACAATTTGTACTTGCATTTTGCGGCACGTTGATTTAAGTATAAATCAACCAAAGAGAACGATCTTCATTTGCACGCGATTAATTCGTCGATACGTAGACGACGATCTTAAAGATGGCGAAAAAATTAAGCGCGAAAACCCGCACAGAGGTGGAAAAACTATCAGATCGATGGGATCGGATCGATCATGACGAAGATGGCGATTACTAGAACGTAACTGGCCGGAAGAAACCAACGAGTTGACGGACGCGACCGCAAAATGCGCCAAGCTTTAGGTGACGCATTCGCGATCACTTTGGGGGGTGAGAAGCAGAGTCGCGTCCAAGTCGATCCCGGTCGAATTATGAGAAATTGTAGCGAAAAAATACGCGCCGCGAACCGTAGTGCAAGGATGTACCTGGACAACTGAAATATCGGTTTTATTTTGTATACATGAAAAAACCGGTCCGGTAAATAAAATGTTTTAAGAACAAGGCACATGATTAATTCAGTTATAGCGCAGTGTGGCTGCGACTGGACGCTGCGGCGGCGACGGTGGCGGCGGCGCTGAAATACGGGGCTAATTACGATGCATGCTGCCTGATGCAGACTTCCATCGAGGGACGCGGACGCGGACGCGGACGGCGAAAATCGCTGCCGGGGCGAATGCTCCGTCAGCTGGAATAGAATACGAATTGGACGATCGGAGAGCGATCGAGTCGGCGGTAGACTTATCGTAACCCATCATTAAAGTCGCCTGCGCCGCCCCCCGCCCGTCCCACCAACCCCAAGCCATCGCATATATAGCCATAGCCCCAACAATCCGAAAGAATTTTAATTCTTTACGTGATTACTTTCAGAGCTGCGGGCTAAGGTGGTTGCCGATGAAGCATTATATTTTCGGTCAATTAAGACCTGTGTGTAGTGTAGATTTAGCCTGGCGCGGCGCGCCGTCCATAGGGCTCGGCTTAAGTATCGGATATTTATTATAGCGAGGAGGTGAATTATTACTAAATTTATGTGGATTGTGGATTGTGGCGATGGTACCCTTAGTACGAAGATGTTGGTGTGGGGCTGGGGTATAATGCTAGAATTTACGAGATCAAAGAGCTATACCTAGGCCTAACTGTAGTGAACCGGAATGGATTGTTGTGGGTTAAGAAGAAGATACGAATAGATCACCTTCCAAAATCAGATATTCGAGTGTGACTTTTTTTTTTTACATTTATCGAGTTGGAAAGATGAATGTGGTAATTAAAGGCTTTGATATCGAACTTCTAACGTAAGCAACGGTACCTATAACGCGAGTTGTAATTTTGTTCTGCGTTCCAAAATGGAATTTTAAGACTGCGGCTACGAGTATTGAATAATCACAGTGGCAGTTTGTATAATGTATTTGCTAAAGCTAAATACCTACCCTTATTGATTCGATTGCAGAAGTTTTAATCACACGGTCATTACCTGTTTGGCATTTTGCAAATGGCCTCCGAGAAAATGACATTCGAGCCAAATGAGCCTATTAGTACCTGCTTATAGTTTGGTTTGAATGGTTTGATATTTGGCGAATTTTAAAGGAATAACGAACGAACGTTAGTTACCTACTCCGGAAATTGCTGAAAATTTTTTTAAAAATCAAAAATTGGTGAAATTACTTTTTCTGCTGAATTTAGAAAAGAAAAAGAAAAGAAAATGATAGTAAATTGAATGCGAATTGAATTAAAGAGATTACAAATTGAAAGAGTTGAAATTAAAAAATTATTAGGTACGAAAATTAACCATTGAAAAATCCAAAATATAAAAAAAACTAAAAAATTTTCAAAAATAGTAAAATTTTGAAATCAAAAAGTTGAAAAAAAATACTTATAATCAAATTCAAGAATTTCCAAATATTTTTTGCCACTTTTTGAAAAATTTTAATTTTCAATTTTTTTAAAATCAAGATAAAATTTAAAAGAGAATATTTTTCTGGTTAAAAGGATTTATTTTTCTATGAAAATCGAGTCTTTAAATCACTTTTTCTCAATTAAGAATTTTTTGAAACAAAAAGTGTATATGTATGTAGATGTACTACTTAGGTACTAAATAGTATTTCACCAAGATTTTTTAACATTTTTTTAAAAAGATTTTTATTATTTACCTACCAAAAGGATTAGGTAATTACTTTTCAAGATTTTTTTGCAAGTTAGTTTTTCTAACATTTTATGATAAAGTCTTTCCACTTCGCTTGCGGAATTTTTTTCTGGGAGTTTTTCGAAGATTTTTTTTTTTATTATTTTGAGAAAATTATTTTTCCTGAAAAATTTTTTCCAAAAGGATTTTTTGTTATGGTTTTTGAAGATTTTTTTAGTGAAGATTCTTTCTTTGGAAAAATAGTATTTTGCAGTGAATTTTTTTTATATGCGGATTTTTGACAAGAAATTTAATAAATTTAATTATATAAATTTTTTTATTCTGATAATTTACTTAATTTTAATAATTATAATTATAATAAATTTTAATTTTAAAAAAACCTATTTTCCTATACGAAAAATATAATAATAAAAATTTTAAATATCAAAACCTATTGGTGAAAAGATTTTTTAAAGATTTTTTCTTTAACAAGGATTTTTGCTTGAGACGAGAGGATTTGTTTGAGATTTTTTTTTTTTGATGAGAAAATTTTTTTGCCATTTTAAACATTTTCTTATTGGAAATTTTTTTTTTTTTTTTTGAAAATAACATTTTATGTGATTATTTTTGACTTTTTTCTTTTATTTTTCCGGAAATTTTTTATAGAAGATTTTTTTTTTTTTGTTGAGGAGATTATTGAAGAATTTTTGGTAAAGATTGAAAAAGATCATTTTTTGGAAACAAGAATAGTTATAGGTAGCTACATAGAAATTTTTTTGTCACGATAATTTCTTAAGATTTTCTTTTGGGGAGCGATTTTAGACTAAGAAGAGAAGGGGAGAGAAGTTTTTGAGGATTTTTTTTGTTAGAATTGAAAAGATGATTCTTCAAAAGAAGAATATTTCTACTGGGATTTTTTTTAAATTAGAGAAATTTTTTTCTGAGTAAAGAGTGAGTTTTATTAAGGTGATTTTTCATGCTAATTTCCTGGAATTTTTTTTCCAAAAAGATTTCTTTGTTGCAGGGTTTTTTTTGAAGATTTTTCGATGAATTTTGAAAAAGATTATTCTATGAAAAAAGTACTTTTTTTGCAAGGAAGTTTTTTTACGAAGGAATTTTTTTAGCAAAAAATTTTGTTATCAAGTTGATTTTTGTAGAATTTTTATTTTTAGAGGAGAATTTTTTGTCAAGATGATTTTTTTGATGACTTTTTGTGAAGATTGAAAAACATCTTACCTATTTGAAAAAATAATGGATTTTGGGAAAACTTTTGTAAAGAGGGATTTTTGGCGAATCCTTTCGGAAAGTTTATTTTTTGGTTCAAGTGATTTTTGAGGATTTATTGGGATTTTTCCTGAAAACATACATTAATTTAAAGAATAAGTAAAGAAGATTATTCTTTGATAGAACAACATTTTTTCGAAATTTGGACTTTTGTCAAAATTATCTTCGCAAAAGGATTTTTTGAAAAATAATGAAGATCATTTTTCACTGACAGAACAAAAATATTCCTTTAATTTTATTTTTGGATACTTACCTATAAATACCTATTTTTGCACTGAATTTTTTAAAAAGATTTCTTGACAATTTTTTTCTTGGAAAATGTCATTTCTTGTTGAGACGATTTTTGATTTTTTTTTCTTTTTGAAAACTCATGAAGATTATTCTTACAAGAATATTTTCTGAGAAAATTTTTCTCTGAAAATATTCATTATCATTAAGTATCAACATTTATTTATTTATTTATTTATTTTTCTAAATAATATGAAGAGCATCGAAAGAAAAATTAGTTTTGCAGTTAAATTTTTTTTGAAAGTATTTTTCACCAAAACATTCTTTCTCAAGAGAATTTTTGAATAAAAATTTTCAGAAGTTTTTTTTCCTGTAAAGAAAGAATTTTTTTAACATGTTCTATGGATATTTTGTTGTAGATAGAAAAAGATTATTTTCCTGAAAATCGAAACAGATTTTTTTGTAATGATAATTTTTTTGATTTTTTTTGATTTTTTTGTCGATTATAGGTAGGTAGGTACATATATTTTTTTCTTTTGGTGAGAAAATTATTCATCTTTGAAATAATGGAATTTAATTTACCCAAAGAGAATTTTTTGTCAGGAATATTTTTTGTTAATAACTATTTCTGAAATTTTTCCTTAATTTTTTCAAAGGATTTTTCTAATACCTAGTTAACATAATTTTCTCGAAAAGGGTGGTTTTATCATAATGAGATTTTGTCTTCTAAGGTAGGGTACGCGGTTACTTGAAAGCTGACCTCTCATAGGATTTCTAAAAGAAAACTACGTCTCCAGTACAATCTCGAAGATGATATCTTAACGGTGCACGCAACCAGATGATGATCGTGGAATTCGCATACAGAAGCTGTAGGAAGTGCGACGCTTTCCCAGTAACAACTACATAGGTATTAACCAGCGACCGCACTCCGGAATCGGAATCCACCAATTAACCGGTTTAATTTGCAATTTTATGTATAACAGGGGCAAACGAACGAAAGAGTATTCTTCAAAAATGGAAATACGAGTAGCCACGATCGAGGCTACGATCACAAAAGAGAAAAAAATCACAATAAAAAGTCAAGCTGAGGCGTTAATCAATTCTTTTACATCTCTATACTATGTACGAGTACTCGTATTTGTATTACAAGAAGAATAATAATTGTTTAGGTATACGTTAATTCACGCGGCTAAAGAAAGAGAAGCAAAGCAATGATCAGATATTGTCGTAGGGCAGTGAACTTAATTTCATTTCTATCACTTTTCTAGCACCTTTTTGAAAAAGAGATGAATGAAATGGATTATAGGTAGGCCTACGTGTTAAAAAAAGGTATCTAAATAGACGCCGCGTAATTGTACCGCTAAAGGTATCACGCTGATTTTATCAGCAATTCGATCGCATCCACTGGTAAACCGGTTTATCAATTTTAAGTATAATTTGTATACGCTTAAATTCGGTTGTCAATGTAGGTTACAAAGGTGTACCCACTGCTAGGATGACATTTTAAAGGGCAATATTGTCTACAATTTAGTCGTCCATATATCAAAGTATAAGTCTATTTATGTAAACAATTTCTGTGAAGAACTAGCATTTCTCATCGAATCCATTAAAAATTGGTTAATTGATTTTTTATCTTATATGATAATTTTTTTCGGATTTTTCGACCAAAGGAAAAGAGTTAGGAAGATGAATTAACACGCATTGGGACTCAATTGGAAATTAGGTGATGGAGAAAAAAAGCTGGAAACGATGTAACGTTATCGTAGAGGAAATCGTGTACATAAGTCTACAAGTACAAAATAATCATATGAGAAGTTTATATCGAGTGTAGTATTTTTTCTTGTGACTAGGATTACGCTGGTCAAGTTCGCCATTTATACTATTACAAACTCGTGTATAAAAATAACGAGGAAAAATTAGAAATATTTATACCGGTTCGAGAACCTATCAACTGTATGCATTAAATTGCCCGACTTAAATGGCACACATTTTATCGGATTTATCATCAATGGTACTCGGCGTAGCTTAGCATTTCAATTGCACGCGTGTGAACTACGTAGTCCGCGGAAATAGAGACATTTTATGTTGTTATGAACAAATGGAATTATTACTAGAATTGATTGAGATTATTTTTCATACGTTTGTGGTGATGGCGAGGCCTGGAAGGAGGAGGAAATAATGTGGACGTGAAGTCTTGAAAAGTTGTTTGTGATTGGAAATGCTCGAAGAACAATTTGTGAAGTTTTCTAATGTATTGAATATTTTTCAAAATTTCCATTTCGAAAATTTCTCAAAAAAAATCCAAATCATCAAAATGTTTGCAGATGAAGTTTTCTGTTAGTTGGACTAGGATCCTAACCTAAAAAAAAATTCCAAGACTTCCGGGACACCCTGTATGCTTCAGCATATAGGTGCTTCTGCTGGAAAATTAAAACTCGAGTCAGTGGCGTATTTAAGGGGGGGGGGGGTCAAGGGGGTCCAGACCCCCCTTGACGAAGAAAAAGTTAAAAAATTACGAAATTTCAGCTTTTTAAAGGTCTTTTTAACAAAAATTTCCTATTTTTTTGGCCCAGACCACCCCCCCTCCCCTTACATTCCTGTCTGGCTACGCGACTGACTCGAATCGACGAGTGGATCGCCTCAGTACTGTTTTTTTTGGCACCATCGAAAATTTAATAAGTCCAATACTACATAGATACTTGATATTCAGAATAGGAGGGGAGGAAGGGGTCCAATCTCAATTTTTGTAACAACCAAAATTATTTTTAAGACTTCAAGCTACAACTTTTGTTTAAAAAATTTTTCAATTTGACCCCCACTTCCACCAGTTTTTAATAACATAAGTACTCAAGTCATATTATGAAAAATTTTAGGGGAGGGGAGGTCTAATCAAAAATTTTATAATTACAAAAATTATTTCTAGAACCTCAATCTACAACTTTTGCTCGAAAAAATTTTCAATTGACCCCTCCTCCAATTTTTAAAAAATATCTGCCTGATTTCATGTGAAATGGGGGGAGAGGGAGGGGTCCAATCTAAATTTTTATAATGACCAAAATTATTTTTTGGATCTCAATCTAAAAATTCTATTTAAAAAATTTTTCAATTTGCCCCTTTCTCCCTCACTCCTATAATTTTTAATTAGTAACTTCGGATTGTTATACAAAATCGGTGAGGAGGAAGGGGTCCAATTGAAAAAAATTTCAAACAAAAGTTATAGCTTGAAGTCCTAGGAATAATTTTGGTTATTATAAAAACTTTGATTGGGCCCCTCCCTCTCCTCCAATTTTGAATATCAAGTATCTATGTAGTATTATGGACTTGGTAAATTTTTGATGGTGCCAAAAAAAAAAAAAACAATACTGTGGCGATCCACTCGTCTCGAATCGTAGGTGCTTTTTCCCTCTCCAAGACTGCAGTTGAACCTTCGAGGAGAACATTCTGCAAGTATAGCCAAACTCGCAAACCGAAAATTTTAACCCTTTTGCAAATTTACCCAATAGATATATTGGTACTTTCGTAGATTTAAACTAGTTTCTTTTTTTACATCGCAACCGCACCATCACCGGTGCTATTGAAGTAGCGATAATCGAATTGCGCGAAATTATCGATACCTATATCTAACCTGATCGCAGCGGCATCGAAAGCGTGTACGAGTAATTAATAAATGTCCGTGTCGGTCACCGTTTGATTTTTATTAAGCGGTCAAATCGCAGCTATATAGGTACATTTTTAATATCTTTTCATCGCGTTCTCACCGTATTAACCCATAAAAAATTATTATATAGTGGCCTGGGGTTCGTATAAATATCGAACGTACCTAATAATTGCGTATGAACGCGTGAAAAAAATAATTAATTAAGTAACTGAATTGAAATTTAATTATAATAATGCAGCAGAGGCGGATGCAGATGCATCCAAATATGAATTTAATTTTGTTGTACGGAGGTCACTGGTCACGTCACATTTTACACGTATCTGTACAATTTAGCATATTACGTACTTTATATCAAATCGCATAAGAATCATTTGGTAATTTTTTTTTCATCGTAGGTATTATTTTACGCTCGTGTCGTTATCGTCATTTGAAACCGATTTTTTTTTTTGGTTTCTATAAAACAAGTGGGAATAAATTCTTTGAAAATTTTTATGAAGATTCGTGAATTGAATTCAGAGTCGTAAACTTTATCGATAGGTATTACAGTGACGAAAAAATTATACTATTTATTGTACGAGGTGATTCATCGCATTCTTACAATTTTTTATTTCAATACCTCGATGCAGAATTTTTTTGCAACAAAATAAAAAATTTCAGATGCAACATAATACATATTAATTTCTTCCTACTAATAATAAAAAAAAGAACAAAATTATGCAAATAAGATAACTCACTTACGATGTACGTAGGTTTGGTTTGGTGCCTACTTTCTGCACATTTTTGATGTTCGATAATTTTTTGATGGTCGAATTAGTAAAAATTTCACCTTTGGTACAAAAAATAATCCGGGGAGAGAATTCTGCAAACAATTAAAATAACAATTGAATAATCTAAATATTTTGGAAAAAAAAATTCAGTGATCGTATCAATAAAATTAAGAAATTTTTTTTTTTTTTTTTAATTTAATTTTAAAAATTTTTAAAAACTAATTCACGGAAAGAAAAAGTTATTTTTTGAAAAATACTTGAAAAAAATTCTCTAAAAAATGAATATTTCAAAACTCATCTTGAAAAATTTTCAAAAATGCTATTTAAATTTTTTAAAATTTTTCCCCTGAAAAAATTGTATCAAAAAATGATCAATATTCCAACGCACAGCAGCGCACCCAGAATTAGACATTTATCACTTTACAATGATTTCTAAGCGAATTCTCAAAACAATTGTTGAAAAATGTTGATTTTTCAATAATTATTATTAATAAAGATGGAAGAAATTATTCTTTTTTTTTAATAATTTAAAAACGTCAACTTTTTGAAAATTTAAAAAATTTATTTTTCAAAAGTGGGCGAAAATTTGTTTTTTTTTAAATCAGTCAAGATTAACAAAAGTGGCATTATTTTGGAAAAGGTCTCACTTTGGTTTTTTCTTAGTTTTGAAAAAATCACATTCTTAGGTAAAAATGTTCAAAGTTGGACGTTTTGAGTTATTGGTGGATTCAGTAAGTGGAAGGTGTATTATTTCATGTGGACTAAGAATTCACTAGCGCAACTCGCGGAAGTCGGTTAACTAAGGCATTTAAATTGAACATTCTTCAAAATCCATATTACGACAGGTCCAGTTTTGACTCAAGGAAAATTTTCAAGACCACCATGTTGTAGATCATAAAATTTCCTTTCAAATGAGTGGTTAATGCAATTTTTAGCTATAATAGGGGCAATTCTACAGTAATAAGAAAAATTATGGGCAAAATTGTAAAACTTTTTCCCCAAAATTTTCATTTCCTGAACTTTCAACTTTGAAGCGCTGTAAAACGCTCAAAAATTATCAAAAGACTTCGAAAACATCTTATTGGACAGAGAATTTTCTACCCTACAAAGACCCGGTCTTAACTCATTTTGGACCGGCAAGTCAAAGTCGGACCTTTTCCAAAATAATGCCACATAAAATGTTTTTTCAAACAATTGAGGAATTTATTTATTTTCTTCAAAGTAACAACTCAATTTTAAAAAAAAGTAATCAAAATTTTATTGTTTAAAACATTTGTTGAAAAATTTGATGATCACAAAAAAATTGTGTGATTGAAAAACATTAATTCTTTATAAAATGAATGAAAATTTTTATTTTTTGAAACCAGGAAAAAACTCAATTTTTCGAAAATTAACCAAACGATCAATTTTTCAAGAATTATCAGTGAAAATTAACATCAATTTTTTTTTTAAATGTTGAAAATTTATAAAATTTATTTTACTTGATTGATTAAAAATTTGATTTTTTTCAAGCATCAGTTTTTCAAGAACAATTTGAAAAATCGATTCTTCTCATTTTTGAACAAGTGAAAATTCGGTTTTTAAAAAATGATCAAGATTTTACGTATTTTTCAAAAAATTGATTAAAAGATTTAATTAGGTATTGCGATAAATTGATTTTTTTTAAGGAAATGATTGAAAATTTTGATTTCTTGAAATCAGGTAAAAATTCAATTTTTGAAAAATCGACCAACCAATCGATTTTTTTTAAATTTGTTGATTTGTTTCTAATCTATTGCAATTGAAAATTTAAAAAATCGTCGAATCTTTTTTTCAAAATCAATTTTTCGGAAAATAGTTGACAAGTTTTGTTTTTGTAAAAAAAAAAGAGTAAAAACTGAATTTACTAAAAATTTGACCATATTTATTTATTTTTCTTCAAAAAATCTGTTTAAAAAATGATCAAAATCCTTTTTTTTCAAATTTATAAAAAATTATTGTCTTGTGAAAAATCTATCAAGATTCCTATAAAGATCTGTTTTCAAGTAGGTTATAATAGTTAGTTGAACACAAAAAATGTTCATTATTCAAAAATGATCAAAAAATCAATTCTTCAAAAAATTATTGAAAAATTCAATTTTGTGAAATTATTGGTCTAATAAGCTATGAAAATCCATATTTTCAAAATTTTGACTTCTAAAAAATTAGTCAAATATAAAAAATCTATTCACGTGAAAATTTTTAATTTTTTTTTCTTTTTTTTTTGTTAAATCGAATTTTTGAAAACTCCAACTTTGAAAAAAAATTACAAACAAATTAGGTACTTTTCAAATTTACAAATTTTATAGTTACTAGGTACTTATAAAAATCTCAAACTCTTTAAATTCTCAAATTTATATCCAGTTTAATCATTTCTGAGCACAAAAATTTTCCAATAACTCGACTTTTTGTTAGTAAAAGTATACACTGCCTGGTCAAAAAAATGAATATAAATAACCCATTAACGGTACACTCCACATGACAAGTCACGAGCACCTATATTCACTCGAGCTGTCATAATTAAATCGAAATTCTACTCCATGTAGATAACTATTGCAACATTGCGTGTAATCGTTCCGACATCAGAAGCAGAAACGGTAGCTGAAATAATAACACTCAAGAATCTTCCTATATAATTTACGCTTATTTTTAATACGCAACCGGTTTAATTCGACATTCGTGTCCGACAAGTGCATTTTCAATCGATGCGAGCTGGAAGAAAAATGATCGAATTTCAATCTCGCGGTAATGCGGTGACCACGTATAGCACCTTGCCTTTATCTACTCTGAATTTCGATACCCACCCAAAGGGCAATCGTGTACCTATCCATTCGTACGCCACAAATTTCCACTTCTCCGAGTACACAGTCCGGTCCGGCATCCTCGGTACGTCAGCATACATATTTATAAAATGCAAAACCTCGGCACACAGCACACAGCTGATCGCTTTAAATTATTCAACCAGCATACGAAACGCTTCGGAGAAGATAATTTACCCATTATTAATGATATCGAATGACTTCACATTTTTCAGCCAGCATTCAACATTTTGACAACGTTGAATCTTAATAAAATACGCTCGAAGGCGGGAATTCTTTTCGTCCAAGTTGTAGTATGTACTATGTAGTAGATGTACTTACGAGTATTTTGTACCTTGCACCATCGCGAGCGATTTCGCGCCATGGAAATGTAATTTTCTTGCGCTGGCGCGATTCGATTGAGCACATCCTCACTTCGCGTTAATTACGTGCTACGAAACATGAGCTGCATGTATTTTCAAAACGTCCGTTTTTGTTTTCCATTTTTCATCCTTTTCCAGTCTTGACACACGATTATTACAAGTCGTGTACTAGAATGAATACGTATTTAATTGGAAAAATTTTTAGGAATTCTGGTACGAGGTGGAAGGAGAGCAGGGGCAGAATTACAAATAAGATAATGCTTTAAAAAATAAATCGTTTTATGCCCACGCACGCCACATTTGTGCTCAACGAGGTCGACTTATATACTTTTTCACTTCATTCTAAGAATAAGGGCTAGGTTTTTATTAATTTTTACTAGGAGAAGGGGGCAGTTAATTCAAGATTATTTAATTTTTGCCTTTTTTTGAGAAAAACTCCCTAATTTGAAAAAAAAAAATTAAAATAAATAAAATACTCGTTACTTTATAAACTATTAAAATTGATCAAAAGTGAAAAACAGCACGTTCATAATTATGCATCTTCTGAAAAATTGACATTTTTCAAGAACTTTTTAAAATTTTATTACTTTCAAAATATGAAATCAAAATCAATTTTTTTTTCAAATGAATAAAAAATGAATAAATGAAAGAAGTCACATTTTTACTGAAAGTTCAACACAGAGAAATGAGTAAAATATTTGTAAAAATTCAAATTTTTCAATTTTGGAAAAAATGATAGCTGATGAGGTCAAAATATCAGGATAGTTTGACCTGCAGAACTGCAATCCGCAATTAGTTTTCTTATTCGATAATTTCATTTGATCACTGAAATTTTAATCACGTTCAATCAATGGAAAAAATGTTTAGGTGAACTTCAAAAAAAATTGAAAAAATTTTTGCTGCAAAAAATTCAGAGATTTTCTTTCCAAATTTGGAAGATTTTATTTAAAATTTAAATAATTAAAAAATTTATCTAAATCTTCTTTTAAAAATGAGATTTTTTCCACAAACTAGAGGAATATTATTGTACTCGTATGTATTGAAAAGAAAGGGAAACATTTTTTGCTTCTAAAAAATTGCATGTTCTTTTATATTTTTTAAAGTAGCAGGGATGAAATCAAATAATTAAGATGCATTCTTCTCTAAAAATAAGAGATTTTTTTTAAAGAAAAAAAGAAACATATTTTTACTCAAAAAAAGGTAGGTAAGAGGTAAGATTTTTTTGAAAGAATTTTCTCTACAAATGAACGACTTTTTTCCAAAAAATTAAAATTTTATCTCAAAAAAGTTGAAAATTTCTTCAGAAGAATTAGAGGTTATTTCGTCGAAGAATAAAAAAGATTTCTTCCCAATAAAAACTTTTTTTTGATGAAAATTCAGCAGCAATTTTTTTATTTTTAAAAAAAGTGACCAAAGTATTCAAAAAAAATGGTTGAAAGGTGAAAATTATTTCCAATTTATAGAATACTTAGAGAAATCCAAATTGTTTTAACTCGTGAACTTGAAAGGCTTAAAAAATTTCATTTTTTTAAATAAGAAAAACGTTCCAAAATTTAAAAATTTTGCAAAGTTGGAAATTTTACGAATTTGAAAATTTATTTTTATGTTTTTGGAAAATGAAGACTTTTCAAAAATGAAATTTTTTTCGTACCTACTTATTCATTTTGCAAAACACAATTTTTTTTAAATGATTTTTTTGGCATAATATATATATTTTTTTTTTTTTTTTTTATTTGAATAAACATTTTTTGAAAACAACGTTTTTCAATCATTTTAAATTTTTTAAAAATCAAAATTTTTGAAAATTGAAAATTGATAACTTCAAAATTTTATTTTTTTTAATTCAGAACTTTTTAAAAACCTAAATTTAAAAAAATTAAAATTTATTATAGAAATTGTGGAAAATAAAAACTTGGAAAAAGCAAAAAAAATGTCAAAAATTGATTTTTTTTGAAATCAAAAATTACGAGTATTTGAAAACTGAGAACAATTTCACAACAAATAATTCGTTAAAGTTCAAAAACTTAGAAAATTGATCATTTTTTTTTTTTTTTTTTTTTTTTGAAAATTCAATATTGATTTTTTTTACAAATTAAAAGTTAGATAGGTGTACCTACTTGAAAATTAGGAGCTTTTCAATAATTGAAATTTCCTATGAAGTAAAAATTGAAAACTTTGAAAAGTGAAAACCAATTAAGTCAACGATTCAACTACAAGTATGCGAAAAATGCATATTTTTTCATTAAAAATTCCAATTTTTTCAAAATTCTGAGCCTCGATTTTAGGAGTTACAAAACGTCAAAATCAGCGAAAATCTTGAAAAAAATGACAGCGGAGAGGGGGTTTATTAGTCATCATTTGAGTAGCAATGGAAAAATGTTGGTTACTTTTTCCCATAATTTTGATTATTTTTTTTTAATTATTAAAAAATAAGTGATGAAATTGCGTTCAACTTTACTTTTGCACAGACAGAATTTATTTTGTCTATCGTAGGTATACCTAACAAGAGTTTTAAACTTCAAAAGTACCAATTTTCAAAACTTGTAGCGCCTTAATTTTGAAAATAGGCAATTTTTTACATATTATCATTTTTTGTTCCTCTACAGAAATTCTGTACACTAAAGCACCGATGATGGAAGTCACATTTTTTTCAACTTCGAGGTTTTTACGTTTTTTGAATTTTGGACACTTGTAGGTTCATAAACAATAAAAATCTCGAAGTCGAAAAAAAATGGACTTCCATCATCGGTGCTTTAGTGTACAGAATTACACCGAAATTTTAGTCAACCACTGCGCCTTCAAAATCGAGATAGGCACATGTCAGTTGGACTTGATTACATTCAAATCTCAAAAATTTCTTTATTTCCGGGACACCCTGTGGAAGAACTGTGCAAAAAAATTACAAATTACAAACACGACGAGTTTGAAATTATGATCTCGAGGTAGCCGCAGGAAAAACAAGTTGATTTTCTAAATGACGAATGTGTTGCTGCTACAAAAATATATACTCCTTCGCTCGTGTATATTAACTTTCGATTCGAATACATTACTTGGAACGTCGTCGACCTGGACAATGGGTTTTCTTTTTCTGCAATGTCCTCCCCCGCAGCACTTACCCTATAATTATGACGTTTAAATTTTAAAATTTGATCCCAGATGAGGTGTGTACTGTGTACTTCAGCAAGGTTTGAAAAATTGTCGTAGATGATAAAAGAAATGGCACACGGAACCGCAAAAATACCATTTATCATTCTCATAAACCGGTTTCGTTTTGGTAACATGTGTATTTTATCTTTCAAATTCACGCTTTACAAGACGATTACCATGCTAAATGTCGGACATAAATTTAAATCGTTTAAATTTTATGTTTCATTTGTTTTTATATAAGTACGCCGCGCATCGGATCGCTCGCCCTGCCGAAAGGGTTGCGGACGCGATGCGATAAACTCGTAGCTTGCGATTTTTTTCTACGATGATAGAGATAATAATTTATCGACATTCAGTAATTCTTCGAATCCTTTTAATTATATCAACTATCGTAATGTAACAGGTAATTGTTTTTACATCGGCGATAGCGAATTTATCGCCTTTGAGTGAGACTAATTTGCTGCGCTTTGAAGTGTTTGCAATGGGAAAATAACCAACCGTATAAATTGGAGCATTGTTTGATTAAATTATTTATTTATTTATTTATTTTATTATTTTATTATTTTTACAGAAAGATGGAATTGGGTTGGTCTTGACAAAACAATTTCTGGAGCATTTGATCGTCGGCATGAGAGTCTCTGAAATGAACAAGGAACCAAGAAAAAGGTGAGTTGTTGAGAACATAGTAATTTTTTTCAATTTAAAAAAAGCTACTCAAGTATTGAACCATGAAATGAGCTTTATTTAGCTCATTACAATAATTCACGACGCGACGTGACGTATTTACCTATAATCGTAAGATTTCGTTTTCGTTTCAATTTCTCATCTCATCAAAAGCAAAATACTCCCAGGGGTGAGTTTTTTGCTGCTGACGTGAGAGAAAATGGGCGGACACTTGTAGTACACTAGGTCGTTGACTACACAATTCACACCTCACAGCTGTTCCGATCGTATTTTATTTAATTCATATCGTGACACAAGTTCCTCAACACCTCGAGATTTATAACAAATTGTAATTATTTAACGTGATTTTCCCAAGGGCGGTATTCGTTCGTCGTAACGGCCACGGAGATCCCAAGGAAAAATAATTACCTATACAAATGAGTTTTGCGAGTGATCGTGACTTGGAAATTTTTTCTGTGAGAAGAAGGGGTGGAAAGGAGTACGTAGGTGTTTGTAGGTACCATGTATCGTGAAAAGTTTGGAATTGAATTTAGAAATCTGTGCTTTTGAAAATCAAACGATCGAAGTTTTCAATCCATTTTTAAAAAAAATTAATTTTGACAATTTGAACCGATTTTTACAGAAATCAATTTTAGCCAGTTTTTAAAAAATCGAGTTTTTTTTTCTTTTTTTCAAATTATTAATTTTTTTTTTAATTCACAAGAAATAATTTAAATTTGAAAATCTTGATTATAATAAATAGTTCATGAAAAATGAAAACTTTTAATCAGCTTATTTAAATAGAATTTTTGACAGTTTATGGTCGATTTTTAAAAAAATCAGATTCTTACTGTTTTTCAAAAAATCCATTTTTCAGAAACAAAAACCTTTGGTAGTTTTGGCCGATTTTTCAGAAATCGAAATTTTTTATGAAATGAATAGCTTAGTCAAATTTTTGTTCAATTTAAAAAAAAAAATTAGGTTTATGAATTATATGACTTGAAAAGAATTCAACGATTAAAAAAAAAAAAAAAACAATTTTGGGCTATCATGATCAACTTTTAGTCAATGCTTGAAAAGTTAAAATGTCTTTTTTCAAAAAATCAATTTTCTTATTTTTTAATAAAAAATGTATATTTGACAGTCTAATATAGGCCGATGTTTCAAAAAGCAATTTTTTCAATTAATTTTTAAAAAATGAATTCCAAAAATTTGACTGATTTTTGAATTGAATGGTAAAATTTTTCATGTTAATTTTTTAAAAATTGAGGTTGTGATTTTTTTTAAATCAAACTTTTTAAAAGATTTTTTTGAAAAATTAATTTTGAATGATTGTCACCATTTTTTGAAAAAAATAAATATTTGATACTTTTTTTTAAAAAAAATCATTTTTAAAAAGTTGAATTTTTACCTTTTTTTCGAAAAATTAAAATTTCTAATCAATTTCTGAAAAAGTTATTCAGTATTTTTTGACCATCTCAACCACCTTTTGGAAAATCAAAATTTCCTACTTATTAATTTTATTCTTTAAAAAATGAATTTTTCATGATAATTTTTGAATGTGAGTTTTTTTAAACCAACAATTAGGTTAGCTTTTTCCTTTCATCAGACATTATCAAATTTTTCGATTATTTTCTGAAAATTCAAAAATTTTAATCACTTTTTCGTAAAATTTATTTCAATTACTCAATCGTGATTTTTGTCTTAATTTGACTTTTTTTTTCTTCTTCAAAAAATCACATTTTCAACAGTTTTTGAAAAATTGATGTTTTGGCAAACTTGATCAATGTTAGGTGTGGTAATCAAAATTTTTTTTCGATTTAAAAAAATAATTGATCAATTGAATTCTTAAACTATCAAAATTCTCTGAAAAATTAAAATTGTATCATCTCAACCACTTTTTGGAAAATATAATTTTTGTCAGTTTTTGAAAAATTGAGTTTGGATAATCGTGACAATTTTTGAATCAATCTTTCAAGAATATCAACAATAATTTGAACTCATTTTTGAAAAATGCAAATCTATCGATTTTGAAGAGTACAGTTGTTGTTTTTTTTTATCAATTATTTCGACTGTTTTTTAAAAAGTTTCTTGATAAAATTTTTGAAAAACATAATTATTCCAACGATTTAATTACTTTTCTTTTCAAAAAATCAAGTTTCTAACAATTTTTTGGCAAACTTGTTCAATTTTTTGCAAGTCAAAATATTTATTTGTTTCTTTGAAAGATTAGTAATCATTTTAACTGATTAAAAAAAATTGAATTTTTTGACCTATTGAATTCTTACATTTTTTTTAAATTCAAATTTTTTATATTTTCTGAAAAGAAAAAAAAAATGGAAATCTTGAACTGTTTTTGAGAAACTAATGCTTGTATTGATTTTGATTAATTTTGTAAAAAGTAGGTATGTTTTTGCTTATATACTTTAAACAAATAATTTTTTGACAGTTTGTAAAATCAAAATTTGTATTAACTTAAAAGAATTTAGAAAATTTTGACTCATTTTTAAAAAATCTATTTTTTGATCAATTTTTGAAAAATAAAATTTGTAAAATGAAATGGCGTTTCCTTTGAAATAAATTTTTCATGATCGTATATTTAGATAGAGTTTAAATTACTTATTTTAATTAATGACCTTCACTTCTTTTTTATATTAAAATTTCTCAACAATGAAACAGTTGGTATTCTTGACTAATTTTTAAAAAAATCAAAATTTCCAATTGATTTTTTTAAAAATGGATTCTTATTAATTTCGATTGATTTTCAAAAAAAAAAAAACTGCTTTTATTAAGAATTGATATGTTGGAAAATTAGGTTTTCATTATTTTTCAGTATTTTGACCATTTTGGATGGTTTTTAAAAAATAAAATTTTTAATTGAATTCGAGAAAATTCGATTCCCGACATTTTGAACTGATTGTTGAATTCAACAATCTTGAAAAAATAATTTTTACTGATTTTTAAGGATTAATTTTTTTTTTTTTTTTTTTTTTTTTTTTTTTTTTTTAACGCCATGTACAGCAACTAATGCTAGTGGCGTATCGTGAAGGAGGTTTAGTTCTAGAAGGGATCGTAAAAATAGGTACCTAATTTGTATTTTCATTTTCTGGCTATTTTGACCAAATTCCAAATTTTCAATCGATTTTTATGAGAATAGTAATCTTTTAATGATTTTCAAAAAAATGATTTTAATCTAAGATAATATCAAAACACGTGGATATAGGTACTTTACTTACCTACAAACTACAAAATAACTTCCACATCGTCCAATAACGTAGACGTATAGGTAGCTTTAAACTAGTAAATCCGGAAACACGACGAGGTTAATGAGTTAATTACATTTTCCTAACGAATTGATTGCATATAAAGTAACACTACAACACTGTAAACCCTAAAGCGACATTACTCAGATGCCACTGTGAGGCTATGTTACAATAATCTCAACAACTGGTTTTGATTTAGGTTTAATATTGTATTTCGATCAGATATATTGTTCTGAAATGCAACGTGTTAGAAATTTTTACGACGTAGAAAGAATTATAAATTACCTACATGAATAAGTACATATTTTCAAAGTTGATGCAATCTAATAGGTAGTTAATTAATTGGAATTAGTTTGAGGGGATTGGAGGTGGGGAGAGTGGTTGACATAGCGTGATATTATTTTTGAAATTGTAAGTATCCCGAGCAGCACAATCGACAAATTATCGAAATAAAAAATCGACAGAATATCGAATTCGATAAAGTGTCGCGTTAGTTCCGCCTAAATCGTGAAATTATCTTTCGATATATAGATAGATTATCGACGAATTATAGTTAGCAAAAATTTCGAGATTATAGTAAGATATTTTATCGATAATATATCTATAATATCGAAAGATAATTTCACGATTTAGGCGGAACTTTTGCGACACTTTATCGAATTCGATATTCTGTTGATTTTTTATCGATTTTTTATTCCGATTTTTCGTCTTTTACTAGCTGTTTTCTATAATTAAAAATCCTTAATTAGCATAATTAATACATTAAACTATGCCTAAACACATTATTCATGTTGCGGTAAGAGGATCATTTCAGAAAAAGTCAAAAAAAATTATAAAGAATCTGCCACCCGTGGGGCATGAACCATCTACCTCCTGCCTGGTAATCCTCTTCCTTAACCACTATGCCATACCTTATCGTTGAGGAATTAGCAATAAAACGCTTATAATAGGCAGTTTAGTACTTCCAGACGAGTTGGACTTAGAAAAATTTTCACCAATTTTTAAAATTTGGAAATAATTTCAAATATCGTCACAAAATCGTTGAAAAATCGTTCGACAAATTTCAGATTATTTGTCGATAATGTAGTTTCAAATATCGACACAAAATCGTTGAAAAATCGAATTCGAGGAATTTCAGATTACGTGTCGATAATAAAGTTTTAAATATCTTCACAAAATCGTTAAAAAATCGAATTCGAGAAATTTCGGATTATTTGTCGATAATATAGTTTCAAATATCGTCACAAAATCGTTAGAAAATCGAAATCGAGAAATTTCATATTACGTGTCGATAATATAGTTTCAAATATCTTCACGCAATCGTTAGAAAATCGAATTCGAGAAATTGCATATTATGCGCCGACAATGTAGTTTCAAATATCTTTACAAAATCGGTAAAAAATCGGATTCGATAAATTTAATATAATCTGTCGATAATATAGTTTTAAATATCTTTACAAAATCGTTAAAAAGTCGAATTCGATAAATTTGATATTCTTTGTCGATAGTATCGTTGACAAATATCGTCATAAAATCTTAATAATATCGAATTCGATAGTTTTTAGATTTTTTGCCTATGAAATTGTACCGATAAATCTTTATAATATCGTGAGAACATCTATAGATTTTCAAACGATTTTTTATCGATACGTTACATCTTCCGATATTATCGATCGATTGTGCCGCTTGGGATGTTATTGAGAAAATTTTTACGAGATTGAAGAGTTGGAAAAATTGATTTGTTAATTTTTTTTAATTTTTCATTACAGTATACATATACTTAGGTTGGGAACCCATGATGTGTTTTGCTTTTTTCTGAAATTTTGTCAAATCAGGGAAATATTTTGAAATGCAGTGAAATCCTTTGAAATTACTTCTGATCTATTGAATTCCCTTAAAATCTTTTTAAATTCTTGAAAAATATAAAATCCTACAAAGTCCACTGGATTTGTATTAAATTCATGCAAAACATCTTGAATTCCTATAAAACCTTCTGAAAGGGAAGAATCCTGTAAAATTTTCTGAAATATTTTGAATTTCATTTTCGTTTTTGAATTCAAAATTCTGCAGTTCTTAGATATTTAAGCTATCGAAGTTTGAACTTGAAGTGATCTTTGGTTTCAACTTAGAAGGAATTTATACGTTCATTCGTTCGATTTTTCGAAACAACATGTAGGCGCATATTTTAAAGAAAACTTACGAATGCTTCTGACAGAAGACAAAATGAGGTCATTTCAGTCCCTAAAAAAAATTCATTTTTTTTCTAAGCTTTTAAAAAAGAACAAAAACACCGATTGAAATAAGCAGGTATCACGTATTTCAACCTTCTCACTTCGAAAAAGCCTGACCCTTGATTAATGTGATTTACAGTTATGTTTTAAGCGTACAACGACTATAACACAATTCGTGACATTTTTCTCCTTTTCTCGATAAGGAAGAAGCCATTTAGGCGATGTTTTAAATCCGGATTAAATAATGAAAACGTATCTAGATATATACTACGAAGCCAGAGAAAAAAAATAAATAAAAAGCCTTTTTCAAATAACTTTTTTTTTTAGGGAAACTGTCGCCGGTTGTTTTCATTTGTCGGACAATTTGAGAAAATGATAAAAAAACAAAGACAACCGTGACCAGCGCTCTTCGCTTAAACCATGTATTTTTCAAATAGCACAATAATTTTTCATCGTTGGTGTTTTCTTGTTCGTATATACTCCTTATTACTATACTCGTACGTCGAGTTCAATTAATTTTCTTTCATTTTTTTCGCCATCATTCGCGAGCTCTTTTTTTTAATTACTTACATGTTTTTTTCTTCTGTTCTGCGTTCACGGTTGAAATGTTTGTTTGGGCAGGCGATTGTCATTTTTTCAATTTTTCGCCATGCCTCTCGCTCGGCGATACTTTCTTCGTCGTACAACAAAAGTAATTCAAAACAAAGAGTATAAAAAGTATCAACTTCTAACGTTTAACGCCTGCATGAATGTTTATACTTTTTGGAGCGAGCTGTATAGCGAATAAAGCTCGGTATATCAGTGTATAAGTAAGAAGCAGTTGGAAAATTGAAACTGTTTTTCTGTAAATACAAATACAAAACTCCTCGAATGCTTCTTTCTTGTTGTTTTTGATGCTTTTTTTTTTGTTTTGTTTTGAAGAATGGAGAATGGAAAATGTAACAGCGAAGCAATTTATACGATGGGTGTTTCCTACTTACTCGGTTTACGCGCTATAACGTTGGGAGTTTTCGCGTAACGAAATTTATTATTAATGTATTTTCAACTGGACGATTGTGTATACATTTTTAATGCGAATTATCTTAATTTGCCAGCATCAGCGTGTGGTAAACTGGCACCGAACGAGCCGAACAAGAAGATACATTTTATTTTACGGTTAACGTCGCCTCTCGCCTCTCTTCCTTCTTCGATTGTCCATTAATATGTTAATTGGTTGCTAAATTTTTTATTACAATGTAAATTTTTATTTTTATTAAAAGCCATAAAGCCACCGGTGGTGATAAAGTATGGCTTAATTATTGGATTAAAAATCAATAGTACCTGTTTTGCCAGAATTTTCGCCAAGATTGAGACTAGGTAAAAAAACTAATCGTCTGAATTGTCGCGAAATAATTTACGACGAGAAAAGTCGATTTTAACGAGTATTTAACACGAATGCAATTTTGTATTTGGGAATATTTAATTTTTTTTTTTTTTCATTTTTTAGCTAGAAAAGACTAGACTTGCATGTTCATTGCCTGGAGGTAGATTTACGCTGTTGATTCATTATTAGGTTATGGAAAATAGGAATATGATTCAAAGATTTAAATTTGAAAAAAAAAAAAAAAAAAAAAAAAAAAAACTGAAGAGTGAAGAGGGAAGTGTTAATTCGAAGTAAAAAAAAAATTTCTCACCTGGTGAACAAGTGATTAAAGAAAAAAAGATTGAATTTTTAAATTCGATTCAAAGGGAAGGGACATTACCTACTTGAGTACAAAAAAAAAATTAATAAATCGTAAAGATATTTCAAAGAATTTCGAATAATCCCAGAGAAAATTTTAAACAATTTTAAAATACAGAAGATTTTTTAAAAGTTCAGAGGATTCTAAAGAATTTAATTAAGTACATAATCAAACTGCAGAGTGCAGAGATATTAAGAGGATTGGAGAATTTCTGAATTTTAAATTAATTTTGTTCCTTCAAGTTTCTTACACTCATCGCAAATATTTTTGAAAAAAAAATTTTTGAGTTCGTTTTAGGAATTTTTAAATAAGTAGTTAAGTACATATAAAAATAAAAAATAAAAAAGCTTCATAAAAAATTTACTCAAAATATTTTTACTATTTTTTCACTTCAAAATTTTTTTCTTCTTCAGATCAGTCTCCCCTCAAAAATATTTAAAAATTCTTCTCTTCTGAAAAAAATGAGATTTTTTTCTAAAAAAAAGAAATTTGTTTTCTCAGGAAAAACATAAATTTTTGTACCTATTCATAAAAATTGTAATTAAATTTTTTAATCCAAAAAATTGAGAAAAAAATTATTTTCCAAAAGAAATTCAAAAACTTTTTTACTCTAAATATCTGTGTATTGAGAATATTTTTACGGTTACCTACTCATAAAAATTTGAGATATTTTTTATTCTGGTCTTTGAAAATTCTGCAAAAAATTGAGATTCTTTCTCAAAAAAAAAAAAAAAATGTGAGTTTTTTGCAAAAATAAGGAATTTTTTTCTAAGAAAAAACCAGAACCTTTTTCAGCATTAAATATTTTGACTGCAACTTTTTTTTAATGTTATTCACTCCAAAAAGTTAATGGAAAATTTTGATTTTTTGTTCCAAAAAATTGACAGTTTTTTACTGTAAAAAAAAAAATCAAAATTTTTTCTCCTAAAGAAATTAAATTTCTTTTTTACCTTTAAAAAAATTGAGAATTTTCTTATGGTCGACTACATTTTTTATTCCAAGATTTTTTTTCCTTTAGAGAATCAATAGGTACCCCAAGAATTTCAAAAAAAATTTCTGCCAATAAATTTTTGAAAATTTCAAAAATGCAAAATTTTATAGGTACTTATACGACTTACTTGATTGAAAAATTTTTTACGCTGACTTCAAAAATATGAGATCTGTATCCCAAGAACTGGCAAAAACATTTGAAATTTTTTCGTCAAAAAAATTGATTGGGCTAAAAAAATTGAAAATTTAGGATTAAGGAAAACTTTTAAAAATTTACGTTTCATTAAAATCTAAAAAAAAAAAATTAAGAAACTATTTTTTTTTTAAATCCGGGGTCGAAATTTTTTCAAGTTGATTGATAAAATTTGATAATCTGCTTTTTTTTCAATCAAAATATTTTGGAATTGAACGTGATTTTTAAAAAAAACGCAGTAAAAAATATAAAAATTTATATTTGAGTAGGTAAATCTAAAAAAAAGAATTGTGTTGTAGAGAATTCAAAAAGAAATGTTCAAATTGAATTCAAAAGAATTGAGATTAAAAATTTTTCAATTTCTGTGAAATCTGAAAAAAAATTCTACAAAATTCAAAATGATTTTTATTCAAACAAAATTCCATTCATGTTAAATAAAAGTTTTGAGAAAATAGTTTCACGAAAATTTTTTGTGACCAACATAAACAAGTTGGCAAAATTTACAAAGGTAGGCCTAACCTATGGGGCAAAAATTGATAAAACGCAGCAGTAGGTTAGTTACCTCTATATCTTCGTATTCGTCGTTGGTGAAATTTTCATTATCAAACCCTAAATAACTTTGGAAAGAGAGAAAGAGAACAAATGCTGGAGGATTTATAAAAGTGAGCGACGTATAACATCTAGCTGAGGTATTAAAGATTTCGAAATGAATTTTCTCTCATATTTCCATTACAACCGGATAACATTTTGGTGCAGCACACGAATCTGGATTGAATTTACTTTTTGGATTTTTCTTCTTTTTTTTTTACTATACTCGTATAGTATACAATAATATACATCTTTCTTAACCATTTTTACCACACGCCCGAAGCAGCTTTCGCGTTTGTTAAACTGCAAGAAGAATCGAAACCCCAGAATTAATTATAAGGAAATGCCGCTGTAATACGAGTTCTTTTCATTTTGTACTTGTATGTTTTACGTTATTCGCGTGAGCGTATTACTCGTCGAAATACGTAGTAGTTAAAGTTATCTGGCTAGGTAGGTACATAAAAGGAGAGAAAAGAAAGAAATATGAAAAGTACACGAGAAACGACAGTTAATTAGCGGATTTTTTTCCGAATAGGGGAAAAAAGATAACAAGCAGTAAAATTTCAAAAAAATGCATTTCACGAAAGTAGAACGAGAACGACAATGTAGAGCTGTCTGCAGTGGTTCGTAAAACTTGACGAATTTTATCCCTGGTACTTTTTCTTTCAAGATTTGTTTTTTGTGACTTGTTTTCAAAGTGGTAGATTTATATTAGGTGGAAAATATACTGTAAAAAATCTGGCATAGCGTCCGAGAATAACATCAAGATGTTTTAAGTTATCATGCAGAGTGTTTAAATTGCAGTTCAGTTCCTTCAGTCGAGTGTAACTGCTATCTGAAGTACACTTGTGTAGATAAATTTGTGAAGGAAAAAAAAAGTGATTTCATCTAAAAACAAAATTCCAAGTAATCTTATTTTCATGCGAAAAATTCAATTTTAAATAAAGGGAGTATGAAGGGGCTTATTTTCTCCAAGAAATTTCATTTCAGGAAGGAAGTTTATCAGTCGAAATTTTCAAAAATTCATTTTTCCTAAACTAATTAAAAATTCTGATACTCAAAATTTCGATCTTTCAAAAAAAATTATTTTTGTTTTTAAATGAGTAAGTAAATTCAAAAATTAAACAAATTTACCCTAAATCGACAGAAAATTTAATTTTTTCAAAAATTATCATTATTTTTAAATTGTTGATTTTTTTTCAAGAGTAAAAACTAAACTTTTTTCAATTCATCAAAATTGTCAAACATCCATTTTTCAAAAAATTAAAAAGTAAAAATTAAAAAAATAAAAGATTTGAAATTTTGATTTTTCTGTACTTAACGTTGAGATAATGCCAAAAGTTAATTTTTCAAAAATAGGTTAATTTTTTCAAAATTTATTTATTCTTTTAAAATTGGATAAAAATTTTGGGTTCTAATAAACTACTGAAAATTGTTGAGATATTTGTAAGTAGTTGTATCCGTATTCATCTTTAATTTAACCAAAAATTCAGATTCTTTTAAAAACTAAATCTCGATTAATTAGGTACCTTAAAATTAATTTTTCAGAAAATGATTAAAAAATTCGATTTATTTTGCAAAAAAAAATAATAAAAATAAAAATAATTTAAAAAATTATTAATGTTGTAATTTCTCAAAAAAAAATCAATAAAATCAACTTGGAGTTTTGAAAAAAAGTGAAAACAGTTTTTTTTAATTGATAAAAAATTTGATTATCCTCTTGAAAAGCAGTCGAAATTGTTAGAGTAATAGTAGGTACCTATCAATAAATTTTTTTTAATTTTGATTTTTTTAAAAGAAAGTCTAGAAATTTTCTTCGAGAACGGCATTTTTCAGCAGAAAAATTTGATTGAAAACAATTTTTTTGCTTGGCACAAATTTTGATTCTTTTTTAAATTTTATATGAAAATTTTTTTTTTTGTATTTTTAAAAAAAAATTTAAAAAAATTTAATTTTTTGGAATGAAAAATACCAATTTTTTGGAATGAAAAATACTAATTTTTTAGAATGAAAAATACTACTTTTTTAGAATGAAAAATTCTACTTTTTTAGAATGAAAAATTCCAATTTCTTTGGAATGAAAGAATTTCATTTTTTTGGAATAAAAGTATTTCAATTTTTTTGAAAGACAAAAATTTCAATTTTTTGGAATGAAAATTTTTTTATTTTTTTGGAATGAAAAAATTTCTATTTTTTGGATTGAAATTTTTTTTATTTTTTTGAAATGAAAAAATTTCAATTTTTTTGGAATAAAAAAATTTTTGAATGAAAAAATTTCTGTTTTTTGGAATGAAACAATTTCAATTTTTTTTTGGAATGAAATAACTTCAATTTTTTTGGAATGAAAAAATTTCTATTTTTTTTGGAACGAAAAATTGGAATAAAAAAATATCTTGCATTTACGAGTATTTAGACTTAGGTACCTAATGTTGTATAAATGTGCTTGCTTTTTGCTAAAAATAAATAATTACAAAATTACAAAATGAGTTTCAAAAAACTTTTCAATATCTGTAAAATCGAATGAATACAAATTTTGCCAATCTGAAATATCGATGAAGAAAAAATAATAATTTTTCAACTTTGATGCAGAAGTTCCCATCAAACTAGGGCCGCATCATAAGAGTTGTGCATACGTATTTCTGCATTTCACTTCTTCAGATAACAATCAAAATACATTTTGTTCGCCAAGACCGACCGAAATTTAAATTCGTGAAATACTGAAAAATCAATGAAATTGCATACTAATATCATAAATGTATACGTAGGTCTAGGTATTAGAATACCTCCATAATAAAATTAAGCTATAGAAAATATAAAAGAGCAGATAAAGAGAAAATGTAGTTTGGCAAATTCTTAATTTCCATCTTAGATTTCGATTCTATGCAAATTTCTGTATTAATATAGCTACGTCTATATATTTTTATAATTAAAATAAAAGTACTCGATTCGCTATTGAGCGGCTTCGTATCCTACAAAGATATTAATGGATAACAGCAATATATTATCGATGTTGTTTTTCTGTTTACCTATTTTCCCGCTACTCCACCCCACATGCTTGATTAATACGATCTGTGTTGCAGCGAAATGAGAGAAGATCTACAATGTTGATAATGAGCTCAACTATTTGAAATTTTTTCCACACTTATCATCGTGTTATTCGCGATATCCTGCAATAATCGTTGAATATTGATATATACCGACTTACCTGCGTATTCCACTCGAGTATTTGTCTACATTACTCTGATTGATACAAGTCTTGTGATTTTTTTAATGAGTCACCCTTAGTTAACGTATTTTTTATGACGTAACATTTCGAGGAACTGAGGATTAGACTTCGAAATGCAGTCAGTAAAGTTGAAATCTTCAAGGAAACTGCTGTCATTGAAATGCACTAAAATTTCGATTCTAATTACAATAATTTCATTCGGGTTGCGCTCTCGTCGGCGGGCAAAAATAATAATCGAGAGTTCCACTCGCATAAATAGTACGTCGTAATCACGAAAATTTACTTTTAATTTCTGGTTTGTGTAAATATTTACCTATACTCCTCGTGTTGCGAATGTAGGTACTATTTTTTTCCACAATTATCCACGCTTGAAATTATCTACATTTTTATTTGGTTGAAAAATTCGTGCAACTGGCTCGAGTAAACATACCTACGTTCGAATGTGCTCGAAAAATGGAAATTTTTTTCGTTTCAGGGGTGTCCAAAAATACATTTAATAAGTAGTTGAATAAATGTGATATGGTCCCTATAAATTATGAAAATATTCCAAATATTTCGTGGCGCTAAATTTAACCAAATATTTTGTTTGAAAATGCAAAAAAAAATATGTATCTATTTTTATTATAATTCGAATCGTTTCGAAGGTGTTCAAAACATACTAAATTAGTCGATAAAGACGAATCGATTGGGAATCGAAAGTCCATCCAATTACAAATTTGACGATCATCAAAATATCTCCTCGTTACTTTCCTTCCGCTCGTTGTCTCTTCCCCTGGCTCCCTCGAGATGAAAAAAACTTTATGTAATAAACTAGTTTGCTTTCCAATTAAATAAAATTTTTATTACGTTATTGATCTTCAACGCATACGAATTAGCTGATCACGATGGTTTTTTATTGAAATCTGGCAATATTCGAGAAATAAGAAGAGATGATCCGGTGATAACATTTTGTTTTAAACTATTCCCAATTAATTTTTCAATAAAAATGATAACCATTTGCATAAGTTAGTGTATCGATATTCTCGTAGGTAAAAATGGTGATGCTTGTGGAATTAGTATTTGACACGAACGTTTATATTACAAATTAACGAGCGATCGTATTACACCTTTTTTTTTTTTGAATTGAATTGAATTGAATCGAGAGTAAAATTTGACCTGGAAAAAATTTTTACAACCTGGTAACCAAATTATAGGGTGATAAAAAATTGCGAAAATTTCATTTTTTTGCAATCGAGTCGGTTTATTGAAACTGCATACAAATTTTAATGGTTGTCTGCATGTAGGCGTCAAGTATGCAACTTAAACGCCACCTATTTTTATTCAACTGGTGGCGATTTTTTATAGGCTAAGTGAGTGATTTTACGTCTTTAAGTTATTTAATTATTTTACTCGTAATTGTGCCAAGGATTCTATGTAGGTAATAGTTTTTTTTTGTTTTGTTTATCTCCTGTTTAACCCTTAAAACGTTCTCGCGTGTCAGTGTCGGTTCGCTATTCCATGCCAATTGCGAATGGAGATACAGCGTGGATTTTTTAATATCTGTAATTATTTCATCTTTTTCATCTTTTCAAGCCTCGTGTAATTAAATAAGCATTCGAGATCGTTTTGACATTGAAACGTTAATTTTATCTATCGGATCGATGAAAAGTGAACAAATTATTTCTGCTTTATTTTTCATTTCGTGCAGAAAAAAAAATATCAATTTAATGAAAACCTTTCGGTATCGACATCTCCTTCCACCAACATCGTCGAGTTTGTCAATTTAACATAAATTAAAAAAATTATCACGAATATGTCCTATGATTGAGGGGGTCATTCCAAAAAATTGTGAATTAATAATATCCTATGTAGTAAAATCGAATTTTTTGGTTCAGAACCCCCCCCCCCCCGGACAATCAAACTATGAGTACAATTTTTTTTGAAAACAATTTCTACAATTTTTTTTCAATCAATTTTTTAATTTTACCTACAATCTATTGAACTCCGTTGATTTCTCGTAAAAACTGAATTTTTGCCTTTGAAAAAAAATAAATATCAATTGATTCGATTTTTTTTTACAATTTGAAAAAAATAAACGTATAATAATTTTTTTTCGAAAAATCAAGTTTCAAATTTTTTCAAAAAATATTTCTTTTTAAAATATACCGTAACATGGGGTTACTTTGGCCCACTTTTTGAGACTTTTTTTTTGAAAATTCATCCTGCTTCTTTCAAAATTGAAGTAAGGGACTCGGTTTTCACTCTAAATAGTGTCGGACACTTGTGGGAAGCTCTGTAAATTTTTTCAAATTTTTCATCAAACCCCCTCCCTCTTCCGTGGTTAGTCAAAGTCATGGACCAAAGTTACCCGGCTCTGGGGTTACTTTGGCCCACTTCGTTTTTTCGCAATAAATCAATTTTTAGGCATAATAATAACTCACCAAAGGCATGAAACTTCAAAAAAAAATTTGTTCAGTTAAAAACCTTATGATCAAACATCGGTATTTTAGAGATTTCCTGATGATGTTTATGCTTGGGCCAAAATAACTCCAAAAACGACGAAAAACGGTACTCAGATGGGTAAATTCAATTTTTCTCACAACCACTTCACCAAACCGGTATTTTCATGATAGATTCTGACTCTACCTTAAATTTTCGATCGATTTTCATAGGAAAAATTTTTTTTCTCGATTTTTTGATAATATTTATGCGTGAGTCAAAGTAACCCCAAAAACAACGAAAACTGTCCTCTGACCAGTAATTTCAATTCATCTCAAAACCGCTTTACAAAATTGATTTTTCTATGCGAGATTCTGAATACATATAAAATTTTCGATCTGTTTTCATAAGAAAAATTTTTTTTGGACCATTCATTATACTTCGTTTGAACAAAAATTTTGAAGATGAAAAAACCACATAAACAACGTCCTAATCAACAAAAAATCAGGTTTATCAAAATTGCGACACAAAAAAAGTGGCAATCACATAGAGGTAAAGTATGAAGGCCCCTCTATCGTTGACACCCATTACAAACTCCCTCCACTTCATACAGTTGTGGCTGGACAGGCAAATATCTTTTTTCCAAGAGTGGGCCAAAGTTACCCCCTAGGGCCAAAGTAACCCCATCTTACGGTAGGTAAATAATTTCAAGGTGACAAAAAGAGAAAATTGTTCAAAAATTATTCTATTGAAATTCTTAAAAGAATTGTGTCAAAAAATAGGATTTTTTGAAATTCTCCCTAAAAAATCGCTTGTCAACTTAAAAAAAAAATATAATAATAAGAATTTTAAAAAGTTCAGTTGAAGAAAAAAGCTGAAAAAATATCCTATTGAAATCCTCGAAAAAAAATGTGTTAAAACATTGCTAAAAAGTTTGTAAATGGAACTTGGAAAAAAGGATCCTAAAAAAATTGCCAATAGGTATTTCCAAAAATTTTTTAGAAAAAAATCCTTCAAAAAATAATATGGAAAATTTTTTTTGAGTATTTCAAAATAAAAAAAATTAGATGAGTTTTTTGAAAAAATTGTTTCTTTGGACTAAAAATATTTGGAAATAATTTTCAAAGTTTTGCATTTTTTTTTTTGGTTCCAAATGGTTCCAAGTTGTAATCTGTTATTAAAGATGTTACTTTTCATGAAAAATATTTAATTAATTATGTACCAATTATTACACCCCCCCCCCCCAACTGAATTTTACCAGAAAGTGATCTACTTACAAAATAAAATATTTTGCTCCCTTTTAGAAATGAAAAAAATCAATACCTACCTAATATAGTTATTTTTTTCAATTTTTCACCTTTGAATTTTTTTTATTTCCAGAAATTGAAACTTTACCTACTAGAATTTTAAAAGTTGTCCAAATTCTAAAAATTGTAAAAATTAATCTTTTATTTATTTTATTTTTTTTGAAAAAGTTGCAGAATTTAAAACATTTACTAGTTAGATACTTTCTTAGTAGAAATTTCAAAATTACCAAAATTTTAAAATTCTAGAAAATATTGAAAATTATAAAAATCCAAAAACTTTAAAATTTATCCTAGGTATTTCAAAAATGAATAAAAATTTAAAAATCATCAAATTACTGTTATTTCTTTCAAATTTTGAAAATTTTGAATTTCGAACAATTTAAAAAAAAATCAAACAACAGAAATTAGCTTAAATTTTGAAAAAAAAAAATCTTGAACATTGTAAAAATTGATTCTTTATAAATAGGTATTAAGAAATATGACAAAATTTTAAAAATTGATCCTATTTTTAAAATAAATCCAAATGAAAAAAATTCTAAATTGAAATTTTGAATAATGGGTATTTGAGAAAATTTTCAACTGTAAAGATCAACTTGAATTTTGAAATTGTTCAAATCTCAAGAACTGCAAAAACTGATTTTGAAAATTTTATTGAAAATTTTGTACATTTTAAAAATAAGTCGAATTTTTCAACTTAACGTGCAATTTAAAAATTACCAAATTTTTAAAATTTCTAATTTTGCAAATTCAACGAAAAATTAAAATTAAAAAAAAATTCTTACCTACTTCCAATTTCAGAGTTTTTTTGGATTTCAAAATTACCATTAGGTACAAGTTCTATCACATTAATAAAAATATATCTGTCCTATCTATATGTATCTGTCCATCAAATTTTGAATAGGTATTTTAAATGGTGAACAATTTTTAAAATTTTGAATTTTGAAAAACAATTTAAAAATACTTAAATTTTATTTGGAAAATTGACCAAACCTTGAAAAACACAAAATTGATATTTCAATTTTTTTTTGTTGAAAATTTCAAAGAATTTAGAAGAAATTGTTTTGAATTGTCCATATTTTTTATGAATTTAACCCAAATTGTCCTTAATTCCCCAACTTGAAATTGCATGGGGGTAATTCCTACCCCCAATTACCTCCTGTAAACACGATCCTGATCGTGAACCGTGTGGCACTACCTAAGGCCCCATTTCAAATCCGAATTCAGTTCAGTGTACACCGAAAAAAAAGTATCAATCTCAATTACTCGACTTACTTAGTACTTACCTACAGAGCGAAATTCTTTGCAGACCCATTTGGTAAGATTGATGACGATTTGGATTGCGGTTTATGAAGTCCAGACCACGTTTATTGGATAAATTTGCGGACGGGTATCTTATATAAGAACTCAATTAACGTATGATATCGAACCGAAAACGTGAGTACATACGACTAGATCAATACTCATACGAGCATTTTGTTAGTCATTTCGGTACAATTAAGCATAAGTACATATACATAAAGGTGACCAGGCCAAAGACGATATGTAATTTGTGGCTTCGTGTACCTAGCTCATGCGAGTAGATATAAATTCCAATATTCGAGTTATTCATGCGAAAAATTGACACAGCTTCGTCATTAAGTGACAGATTGTCCGCTGCGAAAATCATAAAAAATGCTATTTTTCTGCACACGAACTTCGTAATATACCTTTTGGAACGTATTGATTAAAAGTACAGATAAAAACTTATTAAAATTTTATTAGCAGGTACGAATTCACGTGCCAAAATCAAATGCGCCAATATTTTCGATATTTTACGACTGTGGGTGGTTTTTTCGCACAATTAATTGAACATTTAAATACGTAGGTAATAGTTGACTCGATAGGTATGCAAGATTGTTTCACGTCTAGTCGAGACTTTTTGGCAGGTATTAACGAAGCGAGAGCTAATAAGTAAAAGTAAAATGGAAAAAAGCTTTCAATGAAAAGAAATATTATTTGAGCGTAACGAAGGCGAAAATTTTTTCTAAAAGGTCTATTGTTCTGGAAGCCTTAAAAAGTAGAATTCAATGGTCTCATTTTAATGATATTGTAATTGGATTTTCTCCGAGGTATCACAAGTACCTACCTATCTAACCCACGTTTAATTTTTCTTTTTCTTTCAGGGCTCTCTCTGGTCCGAACTAGGTGGGCCTTTCCGAAAATCTAAATTTAAGATGATGTATTTTTTGGGTAAGTGTAATCAGTTTTAAAATTATATTATCGAAATATTTATATCATGGGAGATATTGTTTTAAGACAATGGAGTTTACAAAAAAAAAAAAAACAACTTCGAATTGAGGAAAATTAGAGGTGAAAATTTCACCCTGAGAGAATACAATGTAGGTAATTTGATTTGAACCGAAAACTAAACCCAATCACTTAACCCTGGAAACGTTTTAAATTAAATTGTATAATATTGAGAAAAGTGTGTGAGAAATTGCAGAGATTATCATTGAATTAGAATTTTGGAAAAGTGTCAGTCGAAGTTTGTGTGTTCCAGACTCCAATACCTTTTGTGATTTTCGTAATAACCGAGTAATTACCTCCAGTGATATCTCGGATTCTTACCGTTGAATCGAGATTATAAAAAAAAAACCGAACGAATGAACGAACCTTGATTTTCAGCTGTTTCCGGTTTCTTATCCATCCTCTATCCATCCCCTCGACTCACCGATCTATGTATCTATTTTTATTGTTACCTAATGTTATCAGTTTTTAAAATGAAATCAAATTATGTAATTTTTTATCAATTTTTTAATTAATTATGTACTTAAGGTATTTCGTAATACCTAATTCTAATTATTCCTATTTTTATAAGTTATTAAGTGAAGTGAAAATGACATGGTACGTAATATTTTTCGTTTTTTTATGATGTGATTATCTCTGTGAAGTGAAGTTTGAAACTATCATCGTGATTTTTTTTTCATTTTAAACAAAAGTTATGCACTTGAATAGAAGTAAGATACGAATTTCTTTATTTTCAATTTTTTGTACATTTATACGAGTAAGTACTTGATTAACTGAGTGTTTTTTTTTCTCGCAGAATAAGTAAACGAAGACAGTGAAAAATGTTGCTAAAAATAGTCACACATCTAGTCCGATAGAATTATTTGATAATTCAAGAATATTATTTCTCTTAGCTTTGATGAGTTCCTATTCTACCAAATAGGTAAGTCTAGTAATTTGAATTTTTTTCCCCCTATTTCGTAACGTAATGGACTAGATCCTTTACGAAAAATATCTTCAATATCCATGAGAAATCGAAATCACTGAAAATTAACAACTTAAAAAAAAATTGAATAAAATAAACTAAAAATGATAAAAATTAAAAAAATTCGAATTTTTTTTTTTTTTGAAAAAATTGAAAATATTGTTAAAAATTAACAAAAATTTAAAAGGGTCTAAATTATATGAATCAAAAATAGTAACGAATATAAGAGATGAGTAAGCTTTGAAAAAAATTTAATGATTGCAAAAATTAAAAAAATTGACGACAATGAAAAAAGTTGAAAAATTAGAAAACGAATAAAATCAAATTAAAATTTACAATTTTTTTTTTGTAAATGAATGGAAAAAAATTGAAATAATCAAGAATTTGAAAATTTTTATACTACTGATGGAGCTTTTGAAATTGCTCATCAATTCACAAAATTGTTTATACAAAATATTTAAAAACAAATTCTACTCCACTAACTATTTCAAATGTAAGAATCTATTTTTGACAAAAAAAAACAACTGATGTTTATCAACGAATTTGATTTTGGGTTTGATTATTTCCACAGCCAATAATCATGTGAGAAAATAAAGTAAGGGCAACTTCGTTCTCTTTTATTCGATCATCTCGTCAGGATGTGAAAATTGTCGTTACCCAGTGTTGTGAAACGGGAATTCCCATTTTGCGGGAATGGGAATTGTTCCCGGGAATTCCCGGGAACGTTCCCACCTTCATCAAAACCGGGAATTCCCGTTTTCAAATAAATTATTTTTTTGAAGCAAAAACGAGATTTAAGTGATGTAATGATGTTTAGAAATGTCAATTTGAATGAAAATTGGTATTGATACCCTAGAAATATTTGAAATTAATAAAATTATTCAGGGATATCGATATCCCATATTTTATTTTTTTAGATGGTAATTTCAAGGTAATTCTTCAGGTTATTACCACGCGATTTTTTTTAATATTTTTCAAAAATATACACAATATTCGTATCTAATCCGTTTTTATTTAGTAGTATTTTTGTTTTTGTAGTTTCCAACTTTCAAATTCAATTAAAAAATGAGTAATAAAACGAAATAAACGTTTAAGAAGAAAAAATCAAATTTCAGTGGGAAAATTTTGAGAATTCCCGGGAATTCCCGGGAATTCCCGGGAACAACACTTCGTTCCCGGGAACTTTCACAACACTGTCGTTACCTATGTATTTTTTTTCTGAATGAATTTCAAAAAAAAGAATTCTTCTATTTGTAAAAGTTGAATTTTATTCGAACTTTTTTTTGGAATAATTTCCTACAGTGTTTAATTGTTTTTGAATGAAAACTTATAAATACGTAGAAAAAAATTGAAACCCCACTTATCTACTTGGAAAAATCTAAAAGATAATTTTTGATGAAAATTATTGGAAAAATTTGAATAGAAAGAGTATTAAAAAAAAATCAATTTTGATAAAAAAAACAGTTCTTCAAATCAGTTCACTTGGAAAAAATTTCGAAGAAAAAATAAAAAATTGGGGAAAAGAATTATGAAGATTCAAAAGAATTTTGATAAGTATGGTAAGAAAAATTTGGAAAAAATAGAAAAAGTTGGCCATGAATTTAATGAATGATTTATTTGAAAAAAATTGGGAAATTTTTATAAAGGTTTAGAAAAGATTTAATCAACATTTGAGAAGAATTTCAATGAAAAATTTGGAAGAAAGCCTACTAGGAACAAGATTTTTCAAAAAACACTTTGGTGCCAGCAATGAAAATTATTTTTTTCTTCTAAAAAGTTCAGAGATTTACTTCCTTATAAAAAATGAGAAAATTTTTCACTCCAAAAAAGATATTGTTCATTCTAAAACAACTTGAAGATTTTTTTACTCCCAAAAATTGAGATTTTCTCCTTCCAAAAAATCTGAATTTTACAAAAGAAATAAGTAAGGCAAAAAATTGAGAACATTGCCTACTTTTCATAAAAAGGATTTCAAAATGTTTTTCTACCAATTTCTATGTTTTACAAATTTTTGATACCTTCACCTACCTACCCAAATTTTTTATGCTAACTCAAAAAATATTTTTTCTTCATGACAAAAAAATTTGGAAATTTTTTCATAAAAAAATTGAAGTTTTTTTTTTAAGTGAGGCAAAAAGTTTGGACTTGTCTCTATGAAAATTTTAGAAAAAATGTTTACTCAAAAAATCTAATCAAATAGATAAATAATTAGGTATCATTCTTCAAAAATGTGAAAAATATTTTGTATGTACTTTAAAAAAATTGAAAAACTTTTTTCTTTAAAAAAATATTAAAGTAATTTCTGTTCTCAAAAAATTAAAAAAAAAAATTCTCTCAAAAAAACGAAAAAATTAAAGAATTTGTTCACCTAATGAAAATTTTTACATAGGTAATGACTAAAAAAAAATGAAATATTTATAAACTAAGAAAAATCAGAATTTTTCCTGCAAAAGAATATTGTAATATTTTCTTCTTAGAAAATATTTAATACTAGATATTTTCCCCTTAAAAACAAGAACTTTAATGTTAGATACTTGGAAAAATTTTGAATAATAATATTCAAAAAAAAGTTGTTTTTTAAAAAGTTTGGAAATAAACTTACTAGATACTTATCGGAACAAATTTCAAATTTCAAAAACAAAAAAAAACAAAAAAAATTGGAAATAATTATTTTACAATTCACATAGAAAAATTTTAAGAGAAAATGTTATATTACTACTTTTCTTATCGAACTTGGTACCTAATTAGTATAATTGTATTGATTACACTGTGAATACTATTTTTATTTTTAATTTCAGAAGATCGATTATACATTCCTACTTTGTAATCAAAAGAGATAAAAATCACGGAGATGTATTCGTTACTATGGACGTTGATAATGTTACATACGTCAATGTTTAAAATTACTTTGGCTCAGCACGCTTTGCTATTCACCACCACCCACAACATACATTTCATGAAGAACTCATCTCGTCCCACAGAACACGACATCATCGTACAGGGACCCACCAGTTCGGCCCTACTCAGCCCAGAGTATTGTTTTAACGAATCGTTGATTTGTTGGTGCGAAGCATTTGTGGAAGAAGTAAATTGTATTTTCTTGGACCCGAGAAATTCTTACGACAAAGTGAACTACGCCAAAGGTGGCATATATAGGGTGGAAAAAATAGCTTGCGATTGGCTCACCAAGAAAATATATTGGACGGATGGCAGGGCCAAAAAAATAGAAGTAGTTTCGTTGAAGACCAAAGATCGTAACGTTTTAATATGGCAAGATTTAGATAAAGTTCGAGACATTGCTGTCGATCCATTGGATGGCCTTTTGTTTTGGTCGGACTGGGGCAAAATGCCTAGAATCGAGCGTTCTTCGATGGATGGTAATTCGACGACCAGACGAGTGATAATTTCAGAAGATATAATTTCACCGAATGGTATCTCTTTGGATGTTATTGAGAAGAAGATTTATTGGGTCGATTTGAGGTTATTAAAAATAGAGGTTACGAATTACGCTGGTGAAAACAGATTAGTATTGGTGAATGAAGGTTTATACCAACCTTATACCGTCGCTCGGAGTATGGATATGCTGTACTGGACAGATTGGAAGACTAAATCCATTTATTCCTACAATATGACCACCGATGGACCTGCCAACGTTCTAATGAACTATACAGAATATACCGAAACGGTGGTAAATTTGAAAATTTTCGAAGCATCAGCTCAGGCAGCCAAAGCAACCCCTTGTGACTTGAATAACGGTGGGTGCTCGCACTTATGCTTACTGTCATCCGAGTCTCCAGGATACTCTTGTATTTGCCCAGCGGGGATTGCATCCATTAACGAGACTACTTGTGCTAAGGGCATCGAATACATGATGGTCGTCCTTCAACCCTCAAGAATCGGCATTACTTCTTTGGATACGTCGTATTACTACTCTTGGAAGGTACCCTTGAAAGGTATGCAATACGCCACGAACCTCGATTACGATCCGATTGTAAAACAAATCTATTGGACGGACAGGAAAGCGAATACCATTCAGAGGGCAAATCTGGATGAAGAACGTCAAGAAACTGTTGTCAGCGATGTCCATCCTCAGGGTATTGCAATCGACTGGTCAGCGAGGAATCTTTATTTCGGCGAATATGTTGGGAAAAGAATCGAAGTGCTGAGGTTGAATACCATTTATCGAAAAACCATCGTTTTTGATGAAATCGAGTATCCAATGGCTTTGGCAGTGTCGCCAGAACGTGGTTTGCTGTGGTGGGCTGACTGCGGAGAATCGTTTCCTAAAATCGAACGAGCCAATTTGGATGGATTGAATAGGTAAACAGTATTTGAAAAATTATTTTTAATTTTTCGGGGGGGGGGGTGAATCGTTTTTGAGCAGAAACAGGGGAAAATCTTCCTTTTTAAAAGCAATTTAAAATTCTTGATAAAGAAAAATTTAATTTTGAAGTAAAAAATTCTTTGAAATAGGTTGTAAAAATTCTTATAATGCAAAATACATTTTTTTAAATTTTTCAGAATTTCCAAAATTTGAAAAAATTTGTAAATAAAAAAAAAATCATAAACTCCTAAAAATAAAATGAAACTTTTCCATTTACTCGTACAAAATTCCAAAAAACATGACAAAAAAATTGATAATTTTCTGGATGCATTTTTTTTTTCAAAATTTTCACATGAGGAAATTTTGAAAAATCCCAAAATTCCCTAGAGATTTTTTAAAAACTTTTTTCAAAATTTATCAATTTTGAAAACTTCTCAGCAAATTAAAAATTTCCTAAATAGCATTTTTTTTTTTTTTCAATATTTTCATTATGAATAATTTTAAAAAATTCAAGCAATAAAAATTTTCAAAAAATTTTAAAATTATAAAAAACTCAACTTTTTATTTCGTGAAATTTGTAGCAAAAAATTAGGTAATAGATAATTCATAGACAAGTGGTTATCTATGAATAATTTCTCAAAAGTTCGCACTTGGTAGGTAACTAGGTATACGAAAAAGTAGTTTATGCTAAAAGATGATTTTGGCCCAAATTTAAGCTGGACCTGTTTCTACTTGAATCTATTCAAAATAATTGATTGACAAATTACAAAAAAAAAAAAAATTATTTAAAACGTTGAAATAAGAAAGTGTTGCTTAAATTTCATGAAAAATTGTTTAAAATTTTGGGATAAAATCAGAAATCACAAAACTCTTTGAAAAATTTGCGAAATAGGTAATAATTTGAAAAATTGTCTCCCTTACAAAAAATATCCCCAATAAAACCTTTCAACTTGTTACAGATTAACATTGGTGAAAGATCGAATTAGCTGCGCCACCAGCATCGCTATCGACCTCGAGATTGGCGAGCTTTACTGGGGAGATGGTCCATTAGGGACGATCGAAGGAGCTAACATGATGGATGGTCTAAACCGACGCACAATTGTTAAGGAAAATCTGCCTGCTAATATTTGGGGTATCTCGACCCTGAATGATTATCTATTCTTGACCAATTCGAATTTGCAAACGTTTGAGAAAATGAATAAAACCAGTGGTGAAGATAGATTTGTAATACTTGAAAATTTGCCCAACTCTATGGCCATCAAAGCGATCAATATGATGGCCGAATTGCAGCCAACTGGTGCTTGTTATGTAGATAACGGAGGCTGCAGTCAGTTTTGTTTGAACTTACCCAATGAAAAAATGAGATGTGACTGTCAAATCGATTATGAATTGCAGCAGGATGGTAAGAGTTGCGTAATTCCGGATGCATTTATGATCATTCAGAATGTCGACCATTTGTATAAAATCAGTATTCGAAATAGTTCCATTGGAGAGATTATGCCAGTGCTTGGTATCAATTTTGTGAGTGGTTTTAGTGTGGATAGCACCACTAGAGGATTGTATTTGGCGGATAAACGATACAAAGCGATTAATCGAACGTTCTTGAATGGACTGGAAACTGAAACGATGATAGGTTTTGATATCCATTCGCTTATTTCAATCAGTGTCGATTGGATTGGTTCGAATTTATACTGGATCGATGGAGACAACAATAAAAGAATAGTGGTTTCCACCTTGGATGGTGAAAGTAGAAAGGTGTTGTTCTGGAGGGACCTCGAGGATCCTAGAAATTTAGTTCTGTGTCCCAGTATCGGTTACATGTACTGGTCAGAGTGGGATGGTGCCAAAGGTACGATTTTCAGGGCAACGATGGATGGTGCTTTGAAGTTGGCAATTGTAACGGATTTGGAACGAATTAATGGATTGGCCTTTGACCACGATCAACGTTTGTTGTATTGGTCGCAATCTAAGAATAATATTTCTAGTACAGTAATTGCAGATATGAATGGAAAACGTACCAGAGTAATCATATTGGGTGGATGGTTCAAACCTATGTCTTTGGCAGTTCATCGAGATTCCCTTTATTGGCTCGATTATAACAATCAGACGGTTATTCGAGCTGATAAATTAGATGGTGCGAATGCTGCCACGTTTTATAGCCACACGGGCAAAATCCTTGATTTTAGGGTGATCGATTCGAAAAAATGGTACAATGGATACTTGGATTGTAAGGCCTGTGAACATCTGTGCCTTATTAAACCTACTGGAAATAAGGATTCTGAAATCGATCGATCCTGCCTATGTTCGACACATTATCAGATGGAAAATGGCACATGTCACCTGCCAGACAGTTACTTACTTTATTCCTCCAACAATACTCTTCACAGATTGATGCCCAACCTGGATGAATACCCAGATGTGCCATTCCAGGCGCCTGGTATGAATGGAACTCATGCCATAGAATACGATCCAATCAGCAAATATGTGTATTGGATCGATGGCAAAGATCCAGCAATCAAAAGATGTCACGAGAGTGGATCCCCAGTAGAGACAGTTTTTGGTGGTGATCAAAGTACTGGCGAATACAAGTTCCACGATCTGGCATTGGATCCTTACAATCGAGTTTTATTTTGGAGTTGTTCCTTGACAGATTCGATAAACTTGATTCGTCTGAGTGCAGGATTTCCCTATCTGGGACAGGTATTCGTTGGTGAGGATGGGAAACCACGTATGATTGCCATTGATGTGGAGAAAGCTTACATATTTTGGACTGATATTGGACCAGTATCAGGCATTAGACGATTAAGACTCGGAGGAAGGTACATTGAACGTATTACTACTGAGAATGAGACCATAGATGCTATTGCTGTTGACACAGAATCAAATCTGCTGTTTTATTCTTGCGATAAGAAAATATTCTCGTGCAGCTTGTCCGGAGGCAGGAGAAAGCTACTTGTACATGAAAACTTTGGTTTGAAAATTGCAGCATTGGCTGTCATCGACTCGTATCTCTATTATCAGTTCGAATACGCGAGATGGCATTCCAGCATCGAAAGGATTAACAAATTTAGCGCCAAAGAGAGTTTTACAGTTGTGAAAAATCTACAGGTTACCGATCTGATCAGTGTGAAGCCTCTGAACTGGAGTCATCCTTGCAGCAGCTTAAATAGTCCCCCTGATTGCTCGCATTTGTGTATCCCTTCGAGAGTGAATCCCGAAGAGGGGTTTTGCACGTGCTTGATGAAATTTAAATTGGATGACGACCAAATGATTTGTTCGGAGAGTGCGGAAAGTGACCAGGATCGTTTCAAATGTAGCGAAGATTCCAGTCAATACCTAAAAATTACCAAACGCTGCGATGGAATAGTTGATTGCAAGAATGGCGCAGATGAACAGAACTGTTTGACTTGCGCAATTGGTAAATTTCAATGTCGCAGCAAACAATGTATCGATTGGAGTCTGATCTGTGATGGTAGATCGGATTGTTTTGATGGTACTGATGAGAGTGCCTGTTGTGCTGAAGGTTATTTTAGGTGCATTTCTGATAGTAAATGTATTCCCAAATGGAATTTCTGCGATGGCATCGAAGATTGTGAGGATGCGTCTGACGAGAAATCTTGTGCTGATTATGGTTTTGTAGTTTGGTCGAATATCTTCTACACAGTAGTGATTTCGATGATGGTTATTTTTGCATTTTTATTTACTTACGTGGTGTTGAGAAAAAATTGTGGTCAAGATGGTTCGATTAATGAACAAGATTGTCGAGTTGAATTACAAGTAATAGCTGAAGAGCGTAAAGCGGAAGCCGAAGAAGGGGCTCCTTTGAATGGCAGTCCTGAGTCGCCAGATTCGAATTCCTGTAGCAATATGTGTACTTTAAATTCTAGTACTATTGAAACTCAAAGCTCTTCTATTGATTGGATGTGAAAGGGAGAGACAGAAAAGGCGAAAAAATTGTTAGGATGATGTCAGAAAAATTTGAAGGAAATAGCATGTCTCTATGTTCATTCTAAAATTACCTTCATTTTGAAATTTTCAAAATGAAATTATAAAAAAAATTATTTTATAATAATTATCAACTTTTCAACAAAATATTTCGATTTTTTCAACAAGAATGGCTTTCAGGTTTATATATTTTTTTTGTGTCCAAAGTTTTTTTTTCTGCTATCCTTCTATTATTCATTTTGTTTTCAAAATATTTAAGCACCGAAAAAAATTAATTTTTATTTCCAACTTCTAAAAATTTTGAGTAACTTAAGGTACCTTGAAGGCTAAAATTTTTTTAAACTTCTGATGTTTCGAAATTATTCAGAGCTACTCGTATATTCTTTTCTTTCACATTTTTTATTGAAAATTTCTCAAATTTTTGAAAATAATTGTAAAATTTTCATTTTTTACTTGACGATGTTTAAAAATGAGTTATTTAGAAACATTAAGTTTTATTTTTGTTTTGGCAATTTTAGAAGGTTTTTAGTAGTTTTTATTGGGTACTTAGTTTTTTTTCGGATACCAAACAAAAATCCAAGCACCTAGGTATGATTTTCTCCAAAAACTTTAGAAAGATTTTTTCATCAAAAAATTAAAAGATTTAAAAAAAAAAAAAAAAGAGATTACTATTTTCTATCCCCCCCAAAAAAAAAAAATCAATTGAGATATTTCTTACTCCAAAAAAATATAAGTAAGTAATTATTTGTTGTTCTCCAGAAAATTCAATGACTTTTTTCTCCTTAAATACATAATTAAAAAAATAATTTGCACCAAAAATTTGACATATTTTTCATTCTAAAAAATTTTAAGGTTTTTTCTGCAAAAAATTGATTTTTTTCCTCAAAAATTTGAAGATTTTACCAATTGAAAATTGTTTACGGTACCATTATTGGTCAAACAAGTCGCATTCTATTTAATGCAGGAGGTAACTACGTAAAATATTTGTAATCTCTCTACAATAAGAAATAACTTTGGCAGGTTTGATTCCTCATCTCCACGTAATGTTAAAACAATTGAAATAACGTATTCCTACTCTGTCATTACTCATTAGTCATATACAAATGAATCCAATCCATCGAACCTGCCATAGTTACTTCTTACGTTAATGCAGCAAAATTGCTTATTAAAAATTTCACATAGTTAGCCCCTGCAATGAATAAAACGCAACTTCTTTAACCAATACCTTGAAAATTCTCAGGTTTATTTTTATTTTTTAGAATATTGGTAGTGCTGCCACAGGTTGACTTTTAAAAAATTGAGATATTATATGCTGCAATAAAATTCAGTCTTTATCTCAACGAAAAAAAAATCAAGATTTTTTCTCAAAAAATTATTATTCAACATAAGCATCTTTAAATCCAAAAAATTCATAATTTTTTCTGAAAAAATATAATTAAAGAGTTTTTTTCAAAAAATTTGAGGAATATTTCTACCGCCTCCAGAAAAACAGAGAAATTTTTTTCTCCAAAAATTTAAGAGTATTTTCTTCAAAACTCGAGCTATTTTTCAATCTAAAAAAATTAGAAGTTTTTTTTTGGAAAAATTGAGATTTAAAAAAAAAAACTGACATTAAAAAATAAAAAAATTGAGAATTTTTTTACCAAACACCATTAAAATATTTTTCATTTCAAAAAAGTTTAATGATTTTTTTTTCTCCGGAAAATTGTAAAAAATTTTCCCCAAAACCCAAAAATTCGAGTATGCCTAATATTTCTACTCCAGAAAAATTGAGAATTTTTTGTCTCAAACATATGTTAAGAGTTTTTTCTCCAGGCCAATTAACTATTGAGTTATTTTTCATTCTAAAAAATAAATTATGTTTTTCTCCAATACACTAATAGTTTTTTGTTTCATCGATTTTTTTTTTTTTTTGTTCAAAAGTTGATTTAAAATATTATTTTTCCAGCGAATTGAGATTAAGAAGAAACCCTCCCCTTAATTTTTAATTTTTTTTTATTCACCTATTTCCCTAATTTTTTATGAAATTTCCAGTTTTGAAAAAATTCTCACCTCATGATTTTTTCAGGTAGATGAATATTTTTTTCTAAACTAAGAAATTTTTCATTTAAAAAAAAAAGAAATCGATGTAGGTTCAATTTTTCAACGTTTTAATTGCTTTTTCTTTTTTTTCAATTAAGACTTTTTTCAACTTTTTTCCATTTTTTCACTTTTTTTTTAAATTGTTGCTTGATTTTGATACTGCTCTTTTTTTTTTGTTTTTTGTCCTTTTGAAAAAGTTTTTGGAAACTTGAATCTCGAATTTTCAAATTGTCCAATTTTCAATTTTTTGTGATGTGTTTCAAAATTGTTGTAATTTTCAATAATTTGGAGAAAATTTTCGATTTTGATCTTTGTTACTCTTTAATTTTATTTTCTTTCGTAGATATTTTTATTTTTTATTTTATTCAAAATTATCTCACATTGTTCGATTTTTTAAAATTGATTTTCTTTGACTTGATCTGTTTTCAACTCTTCAAAAATATACTCTCTTAATCAATTTTTTTTTTCGAAATTTGCTCCAATTTTTTGGAACTTTAACATCTTTTGTATCAAAAATTTTGACATTTTTTTCTAATTTTTAATTCAGTTTCCTAATTAACTTTCATTCTCACCCTGCCAATTGCATTGATATATCTGAGTACTTACTTGCTTATGTAATTAAATTCAAATATGTTTGCATTTTTTAAAATAATATCATTGTTGTAGTTGTTGTTGTTTGATGTATTTACCTAAGTGTTGCTTTTATGAATGTTGTATTCTACATAATAATTGCTATAATGGAGCAAATTTAAGGTCTAAATAAGTAGGTCTAGGTTCACATTCACGTGTTTTTGCTTCTATTTTATTTTATTTTATTTTTTTATTGTTCGAAAGAGCTTTAACCTACCGTATTTATTGAAACATTAAGACTGACTATATTATTGTAAGTTCATGTTGTATTTTTTCAAAAAACTTGACCATTGATTTTTTTTTGATACTTACTTATTTATAAAATAAGTCATATTATTATTGTGAGTGAAAATAATTCCAATTATATATTAGAAAAACACATTTTATTACGTAATTTAATTTCTAATTTTTACGCGAGTATAAAAAAAATTCTTAATTCTAGAAAAAAAAATTCAAGTCTCACTCTCAGAAATGACTAAACGATCGCGAAGTAAATTCAAAAACACATTAGGTACCAGTTCCTGCGAAACCTTAACCATATCGAATTTAGTAGAAAGACGTACAAAGTTCCTTACCGATTCGACGATGTTGCGAGGAATTACAAATCGACTTTCTTCGCCCAAGTAGGGACTGTAGCAAACGATACTCTCGATGGGATGATCGTCCGGTGCAAAAACGCTGCATACGAGTTGATGGAGAAAATACATGATGCTCGTTTTGCAACGATTCTTCTTAGTAGCGTAGTGAATTCCGAAACAGACTGTATTATTGATGTGGAAAGGTAATTCGCAAATGAAGTCGAATTTCATTTCAATGTTTGAGTTGACGATCGAAGTTACGTATTCTTTGATATACCTCAAGGTATTGGAACTGATTAGGTAACGATCACTACTCGACACTTCCAATTGGTCGCCCAAAAAGCAGAGTACTGTCATCATGGCAATGTCATCAACCATATTGATGGGATCTTCGCGAAGAGTTCTAAACCTACGTAAACTCTTAAGACATTGGTAGATCATATCGTCGATGAAAAACACCTGTGTTGGGCCTTCTTCGACTTCGAGAGCGTGGACAAAAAAGAAAAGATATTTCTCGAAGGTATCCGCATAGATTTCTGGGTTCGTACGATATACGATCGAATGCAATAATGATGAAATTTCATCGATGTTCCTTTCGGGCATCATGGTTCGAAACTCTTCTTCTTCGAAGTAAAGATGAGGTGCTTGACGTTTGCAATGGTAGAAGTGCTTTCGAACGTTTCTGTATTCTTTGTAAAGGTGCTGGAAGTGAGCGATTCCTTTATCGTTGAGTCTGGGAAACGTACTCAGGTACTCGTTGGACTGCTTCAAATTATACTTGGTATCGAAAAAATAACGTATGTTGTTCAAAAATAACGCAACCGTATCGCGAGCTGGGAGTTTTTTATCGAAATGCTCGTCGAGGAAATGTTGAATTTGGTCGTAAAAATCGTCGTCGAAGATCTTCAAAACAGCGATCCTGTATTCTGGTACAGTTTTATGTACTTGAAATGGAAATATCCGGGCGAATTTGTTGAACTTGTCGCGCTCGCAGTGGGTATTTTGCAAATTCGTTATCACTTTGTGACAGAAAAGTCTGGTAAATGAGCTGCGAAATAAACTAGGATGTTGGTTGGCGTTTCCCGGATGTACTTGTCTTTTTTCGGACAATGCTGGTCCGATTAATTGCCCGAGGTAGCGTTTAGCTCTGCGATCGAGGGCTGCTTCGAATGAGCAACAGTCTACTTTATCGACGGCCAGTTTTCTCAGCACGAATTGGGTGAATTCGGTGGGTATACCGGTGTTTGACGAGTTCTCTAGGTCCAAAGCTTTATCTACGAATACCGGGTTTTCGAACGCTTGATCGTAGGTCATCCACGTTGAGTCGATTTCGAGAATTCGGTTGCCAAATGTGTCGACTTGGGGGTCGTAAGGTAACATAGGCTGTAAAATGTAAATAAACAGAGATAATGTAAAGAAACTGTGATATGAATGAAAGTGATGAAGGATGTGTGTATTTGTATGTTTACTTAGTGGGTGATTGATTATTAATTTGTTATCTTACCTCGCTCATCTTCAAAGAATCGGACGTCTAAGTTAAGTTCTGCTGATTTAACGAATTCGAATTAACGATTAAGAACTACGCGTTGTTTATAAATATAAACGAAATAATGACATCCATAAAGATCACGTTTGCGATGAACACGCGTAGATATGATAACGAGTGGAACTGTATCATCGAATCTTCAAACTCGAACCTTTTGCATGGAATGTTCCTGTAGGAATGAATGAACCCGAAGCGAATTTTACCTCTAGGCTCTATCACAATATTCTCCTACCCTTTCTTGGCGATCTGCTGTCCTGTTGTCCCCTTAGTCCCCTATCGACAATACAATTGGGATGTCGAAGCATCAGGTTGGCGCCAACGGCTGGTTTGTTTCGTTTCAGTGTATAGGAGGGGGATGGGGTTACTCTTTAATGCGTAATAAGCATGTACGTACATACGCTTTCATCATGTTACTTTCACGAATCGTCCCCCTCCCAGAGAAAAACAGGTACTTTCTTGCTCAGAAAAATGTGCAAATTAATCAAAATAAATATTATGGGATAGGTACGAGATACCTAACCAAGACGCAAGACTTGTGATTATGAGAAAAATGCTAATACGTAAGTATATCAGGCCCGGAAACTCTAATTAAAAAAAAAAAAAAAAATTACCCTTAAAAATTTGGAATTTTTTTACCTCAAGAAAAGTGGGATTTTCTTACTAAATTTTGAAGAATATTTTTAATGAGAAAAGATTGAAAGAATTTGTCTAGGTACCTAAGTACTAAAAAAAATATTGAGAGATTCTTAATTTGAAAATTATTTTTATTCCAAAGAAATTGAGAAATTTTTCTCAACATTTAAAAAAAATAAAAATCAGAATTTTTTTCCAAAATAATTCAATGATTTTTTTTCTATAAAACATTTGAGATGAAAAAACAAGACTTTTCTCAAAAAAATAAATGAATAAAAAAATAGAGTTTTCTACAGAAATTTAAAAATTTGGAAAATTTTTCTACTTTAAAAATATTATTAAGAATTCAAAAAATATTTTTATTCCGTACCTAGCGATTTTTTCCTAAAAAAACGAAAAATATTTATTTCCTTTTAAAAAAATTCGAAAAAGGAAAAATAACTCACCGTAAAATTTTTGAAATAACAATAAACAAACAATCCGAACCGTTACTTTTATCGCTTTCATTGTTGAAAAACTAATCTGGTTGTCTTTAAAACATTTAATTATAATTACTACTGTTACTTACGATCTTCGCTAATCAAATGTTCACGAATACTAACATCGCCAATACGAATAATACCGGTGAGAAAATAAATGTTCGATTAAATTAAGGTGTAGGTAACCTATCACACCATTTAAACGAATAGATAAAATATTTGCATTATATTTATTAAAAGTAATAACCAGTTTTTATACTCGTTAGTCATTTACGTCATGAACGTCTCGAAATGTACCTTGAATATATTAATATTTAACTATTTGTAGGGGGCCTTTCTGTCTCTCTTCACGATGATTACCTTTTCCAAGTATTAATCTGTCATACAGAATGGATAAGAGAGGGAAGTTTACATCGTGGGGAATACCTACGCCTCTGAATGGCTGAATACGCTTCTTTCTAATTACCTAAGTAATAATGAATAATGTTCAAATTTTGATAAACATCGAGTCGATTGAAAAGAAATTGAATATGGTGTATTTTGTACGACCTTTGTGAATATTAAATATTATAATAATTATGTACTCGCACAAACAGATAATTATGCACAATTTGTTTTGAAAAAAAAAATAAAAAATCGTACCTAAAAATTTTTGAAACAGTTTGTGTACTTTGGTATTTATTTTTTTTTTTTTTGGTGATATTTTCCAATAAAATTTTATTCTGTATTCATATTTCATTTAAATGTTGATGAATCGATTTTTTTACCAAATAATTTCACCCTGTTTACCTATTAAATATTTTTTTACGTTTGTTACAGTTTTCCTATTATGTGTACGAATCAAAAATGAACAAAAAGTTACGTGATTTATCTGCAAAAAAACAAAGGACTCGAAGAAATGACAAATGAGAATAATCAATCGAAGCGAAGACATCGAATTAGTAGTTACCAGTCAATAATGGTATGTTTTGATCCGTAAAAAATTAATTTTTAATAGTTAATACGAAGTTATTAAAAAAAAAAAAAAAAAACGTTATTCATGGTTATTCGTAAATACTCGGTAAATACGAGAAATTACCGAACTAGTTTGTGATGTCACCGATTGGAGCGGTGTTGCGTCACAGATCAACTTCAAAAAATTTCCGATTTCACGTTTCAGGTATTTGGTTTCAGTTTGCAGTTTGCAGTTTGCAAATGACCAGTTAAGTGGTTTGTCGCGGTTTGTCGTTAGAATTTTCGTATTAATGTTGGTTAATTAATGTAATTAGGCGTGCATTTCCTTCGTTGATTTCGAAATAATGTAATTCAATTCGATATCATTTAGAAAAGAAATCGAACCGTTTGAAAATTGTCGTACTTGATACAATACGTGATCGTAAACGTTGATTGAGAATTCATTATGGCGTCAGCGTCGCGGCGTCTTTTTCGTGTTCAATTGTGATCCCGTGTGAATTTTGTTTCGGTTTTATGGACTAATGATTTTCTCAAAGAACAATATGAGTAAGTAATTGACAAAAATGACTAGTTAACGTGCTTGTGTTTATAACAAACCTTTCAAATTATTCTCATTAATTTGTAAAAAGATGTGTATTCTGCGCTATGAAATTTCTTTGACAGTAGATAAACATGATTCTTTTCGACGTAGAGTTTGATTTGGTTTTATTTTTAGTACAATATACAAGTCAGATTATGTTTGGAAAATTAGTCATCAGTCGTTGACTCATCGCCGAACGAAAGTTTGATTTTGATCATTCTCGCCATTTTGAATTTCATTTGTGTTTGTTTATTTTCGTGTGCATTGTTCAACTTGCTCATTTTGGTGCATTTCGTTAGTTTTTCATCGTTTTTTGGTATTTTCGAATCGAAATTAAGTCGGTTAATGTTATAAAAGTTTTCGAAGGTGAATAATTTATTGCGTATATTCGTGTAGTTTTAAATTACGCCCATTATTCGTGTTTGTGTTTTTTTTTCGCGTTGATTTACGTAGGCTTTGTAGACAAAGTTTGTTGTTCGCCGTTGTAATATTTATTTTTTATTTCACTTGTTTCAGTTGGATTATGGAATAGAATGTTTATCCGGACGACTGAAAGTGCAGCTTCATGTAATAATTCGCGTGATGTAGAATTCCAGGATTTTTTGACGGGTATGTGATTTTGCTGTTTCACTCTGCTGTTAATTTGAAATTGGTGTATTATTTTACGAAGTACTTACGTGTGTGGGTGTGTGTTTGAGTGTATATGGATTCGATAAATATGGAAACATCTCGTGATTTTGCAGTTTCAGTCTGCTATATTTCCGTATTATTTCACGAAGTACTTACGTGTGTGTAAATGGATTTGATAAAAATATGAAAACAAAACATCTCGTTGGAATTTTTATAGAAAATATGTATTTTTATTATTTTCTAATACGTTGTGTTTTATTCGAACAGATGCTGTGTGTTTTCTGCTTTGCCAACGATTGATCCGTGAGCGTCGAAGTTCACTTCCACCGAATTACTGATGAGTTTTCATACGATTAGACATTGCTTTTCGAGCCCAGTGGATCTCAAAAACATTGCCAGCTAAGAATCTTCTATTCGAGGACGAATTACCGAAGCATTTCCAGGCAGCTGCATGTAAATACTCGTTTTAGGTATTTATTACAATCCTATATCTGAAAAATGGCAAACAGTTTTGATAGAAAAATCGGTTGTTTAAATCGCGATTTAGTCATTATTATTCTTACGTATGATTTTCGTGGCTAATATTTTACGCCTGATTTGATCGATATCAATGAAAAAGAAGAAGAAAGGAATCAAGAATAGCAAGCAATTTCGATTTGAATATCGATTTTAAACTGTTTTGTCGACATTTAACGAGTATTATTTGAGCTTTTTCGTAACTTTATTGGCGAATTTGCACTCGATTTTATTATTTGATATTGCTGATGAATGAAAAAAATAATAAATCGTTCGCTTTTTTTGTACTTTGGCTGTCGTGGGCTGATGAATCAGGGTTGAAAAAGTAAAACTTGCTGGAATTGAATAAAAATTGACTGAAATTTTTTTTTCGACTTGTAGATTGGAATTTTTACAAAATTGATGAATTTTTTCGACATAATTACCTACTCGAGAAACCCTACAATTGTAGGGTTGAAAAAAACCAAACTAATTCCTAAATTTGCTATTATTTAAAAAAGAAAAAAAAATTATAAAACTAGCTGGAATTGAATGAAAGTTGATTGAAAACAAATTTTTCGGCTCATAAACTCAAATTTTTACAAAATTAATGATTTTCTTTAGAAATAATTACTCGAGAAACCCTAAAGTTGTAGGGTTGCAAAATAATGAAAAAATTGTCAAAATTGCTCAAATCCGATAGAATTGAATAAAAATGGATTGAAAATTTGTTTTCGACTGCTGATAAATTCAAATTTTCACAAAATTGATCAATTTTTTTTGGAATAATTAGTCGAGAAACCCTACAGGTGTAGGGTTGAAAAAAATTAAAAAATTGTCAAAATTGCTCCGAAAAGTGGAACATAGGTAATAATTTTACAACTCGAATGAATTTTTGTACCTATCTAATTGGAAGATGTATGTAAAATTTCATAACTTACCTATTTCAAGTTTTAGTTCCGTTCATTCTGAAATTTCAATAAATTTTCAAGGCTGCATCATTGCATCAGTTCTTAAAATGTAGTTAGGTAGGAAATTTTTAAAAAATTTGACCAATTTTTGGAATTTGAGAAATTAAAAAAAAAATATATGAATATTTAAAATTGGTGAAATATTTTGAATTTTGATGATAATTTTCAAAATTTTGAAAAACTTTATAATTTTCCATTTTCAAACTTTTTGAAATGGGTAAAAATTGTAAAAAAAAATAATAATAATAAAATAGAAATTTCTAAACTGAACAAATTTTTAAAATTTAATAAAAATTCACAATCGACTAAAATTTACTTTAGCAATCTGATTCAAGTTTGAATTTTGTTCATTTTAAATTCGACATTCTCATTAATTTTAAATATTCTCCACTATTTAAATTTGTCGCGCTTTCAAAATTTTTCAACTGCCGTTGACTTTTTCACTCTAAATTGTTAAAAATTTGATAATTTGATTAGAATGGATTCATTTTTCAACTTTTAAGAGCATTTAGGTATTTTACAAAAAATTTTCGGCACTTCAAAATTTATCAACTTGGCACAAGGTGTAAATTTTTCTAATTTATTATTTTTTAGTAAGTATTTTAAATAATTCTTTTTGTCAATTTTTCAAATTTCTTATGATTTTCCACATCTTTGAAAATTTAATAACAGTTTTTCAAAATTTACAAACTTGTACCTAAATACCTGACCTAATTTTTTTTAGTTCTATTTTCTCTTTCAGTGAATTTAAAAAAAATTATTTGTAGTATCTCAAAAAAAGTTTTGTACCTTATTTTGTATTTCTTGAAATGTGTAATCTTTTGAAATTTTTCATCGTTTTCCAATTTTTCCGAAAATTTACCATCTTTTCGTGTTTCATTAGTTTTAAAATTTAGTGATTTTTTTCATCTTTTGAAAGTTTACTCCAAACTTCACAAAATTTCTTTTAAAATTTTGTCAATTTATCACATTTTTAAAAGTCCTACCTAGATACAAATATTTAAATAGGTAAATAGTATATTTTGTATTTTTCTAATTATTTTCATTTTGTTCTAACAGAAGCCGTCAGCATGTACGACTCGGATCTATTGTCAAAAGCTGTGTGATAATCGTGGCCAATACTTCAGAACAAGTTGGGAAAAAAAGGACGAGTGATCGTTATGCCAGAAAAAAAATTCTGAGAGAACTTACCTTCCCCTTTTTCGAATGAAATTGGTGAGTGATTTGTGAATTACCTAATTCGAAATACGTAATGTAAGATTAATTAAATATGACTTATGACTTCATAAATTTTGCAAGAATTCAAATTTTCGAGTTGAACAATTTTCTTCTAATCAATTTCCGGAATTTTCTGCAGATTTGATTTTTTTTTTCGTTGAAAATTCAACTCTATAAATCCCAGTTTGAGAAAATTTGAATTTTTAACTTGCAAATTTTTTTTGGAATCTTATTTTTTTGAATTTACGCCAGATTTGGCAATTTTTTCCGGAAAACCACTTCATAAATTTAGATGGAAATTTTGATTTATTTGTTGAGCATTGAGCAATTTTTTTGACGTGGATTTTTTTCACTTTCGCCAGATTTGGAAATTTTTTGTGTAATTCAATTCAACTACAACTGTAGAACTGCTCACGTAATAACTTCGAAAAAAATCATAAATTTTGAGGGAATTCAAATTTATTAGTTGAACAATTTTTTTAAAAAAATTCTCCACTTTTTGATAATTTTTTCGTTAATTTAAACCTACGACTGTGGTACTTTTCCAGTAATATTTTCGGAAAAAATTTCTATAATTCTGTGTATATTTGAATTTTTTAGTGGAAGAATTTTTTTATTCAATTTTCTTCAATTTGCAATTTTTTTTGTTTAATTTAACCCGAAACCGGCTGACATTGTAGAAAAATAATTTGAAGAAAAATGTTTTTAAATTTTGAAGGAATTTGAATTCATGAATTGAATAATTTTTTCCACTTCTACCACATTTCATATTTTTTTGTGTGATTAAAACTTTACTACGACTGTTTCACTGTACGACTTCTCAAGTGATAATTTTGAAGAAAAAAATGATCAATTTTGAGGAAATTTGAATTTATGCTTTTTTTGGAATCGAATTTTTTCAATTCTAAATTTACCGTAGATAGCTATTTGTTAATTGCTTGATTTTTTTTTTTATGTTGAACTATTACTCCAGAATTTTTGTCGTTGATTTTTAGAACATTTCAAATTTTCGTTTCTTTCTTTTTTTAATTCCATTTTTGTATATTGATTTTTTCTCAGTTTACAATTTCTCCAAATAATGCATACTCAAAATTTTGATTTTTATTTAAATTTTTTTGTCTTTCGAATTTCGTTAATTTTTTCGACGTTTCAAATCCATTGAAAAATCTAAATTTCCAATTTTTCCGGGATGTTATTTTTTGAATTTGTAAATTATACAAAAATTCAAAATTCTTTTGTATAATGTAGGTACCTTGTATGGGTATTTTTTGGAATGTATCAAATTGTGAGATTTTTCATCATTTTCCGGTTTTGTAATAATTTGAACATTTTCCGTGTTTTTTGGGTTTAAAATTATTGGTGATTTTTTTCTACCATAGAAAAATTTATTTCTAGGTAACAGTTTTTCAATATTTTTTGAAGTGAAAAGTTTCCCAATTTTTTTTAGAGTAAAATTATTTTTAATTTTTTTGGAATAGGAAAAAACTGAATCGTTTCACAATAAATTTATTTCCAAATTTGTGAGAAAATTTCCACTATTCTATTGAAATAAAATAATTCTTTTATTGGAATACAAAATATATATTTGAATGCGAAATTTCTTATTTTTCATTGAAGTAAAAAACTTCCAATTTTTTTCAAAGTGATAAATTCTCTACTTTTTCAAGTAAAAAGTTTCAATTTTTCGGAAGTGAAATATTTTTGAGGGGGGAGGAGGGGGGATTTTATATGTATTTTCTCAAAAAAAAAAAAAAAAAAAAATCTGAAATATTTTGAAATAAAAATGTATTGAATTTTCAAAAGTCGATGTAATTTTTTTTTTAAATTTTGGAATCAATAAGATTGGTGGTCTTTGGAGTGAATTGGCTCTGTTTGTGTCAAATTTTGTTACTTTTTTAGTGTTTCAAAATTTACGTCAAAATTACCCTTGAAAAAATTCTAATTTTCTTCAAATTTTCTGCTGATTTGACATGTATCTAGAAAATTCAACTTCATAAAATGTAATTTGAGGAAATTGGAATTTATGACTTGCAAAAGGGCCTTCCATGGTAAGATGGTGAAATCGGCCCTTGATCGAAATTGGATCCAAAGTCTGTCAAAATGTTACTTATGATGTAAAAACACGCCACAAAAATTTTTGACCCCCTACCCCCTCCCCTTTCCGAAAAATCGCGTTATAACGGTCGAAAAATCAAAAAATTCTAACTTTGAAGGGGGTGTATGAAATGTTTTGATTTTTTCACAGATTATAGGTATCATGTAGGGGTATATGTGGTAAAATTTTTAAAAAGATCGGTTCACAATTTCTTTGTTTTTTGGGGGGTTGAAATTTTCAAAAAAAATTTTAAAAAATTTTTGGGGGGTGCCATGGCTGGAATTTTTTTTTAAATCTTCGTAATATGGATAAGTATCACATATATTTTTTTGAGGGTGCCAAAGGGGGTGCAACATAGTCAAAAAAAATAAAAACTTCGAAAAACACGCATTTTCAGGGGTTTTTCGTATTTCTCGAGGGTGTTTGAGGCGGGGACTTGAAATGTAAGCATTTACAATCGTAATACATAATATCTGGATGGAGTGGGGTTGATGTAGGAGATTTGTGGTCACACAAGTATGGGACGAATGACAGGGTGTGATAAAAATAAGGAAAACGAGTGATGTGAGCGCTAGGATGGCTCTTTTGGAATTCGGATATTTTTAATGTCTTAGCCACCAAATTTTTTTATTTCATGAGAAAATAACTTTTTATTTATCCTTTTTGCCCTAACCGAATTTTAAGTGGCAACTAGTCACCCCCCCCCCCCCTTTCAGAAAAATAATAAAAATTGACTGATTTTCAAAATCTCACAATATGATTAAGAAAATTTTTACTCCAAAGAATTTCAAAATTTTTCTCTTGAAAAATTGATAAAAATTAGGTACATATGCTAGTTAATTCGATTTTTTTTTTTTTTTCAAATTCCATTGTAAAAAGTGAAAGATTATTATTTTTTAAACGTTTGAGTAATATCCTTGATGGATTATTGATGAGGTCGTTTTGGAATTTTTCTTTTTGTGGAAATTGACCTTATTTTGAATAAGGGTTATAATTTTTTCAGTGTTTTCAAAAAAAAATTATATTCCGACATTTTGGACTTCTTTCCCAGAATTTTATTCTTATTAGGTAGGTTAGGTACCTACTTGAAGAATTTTCCGAAAAGAATAAAAAACTGTGAAAAAAAATTTTACTCCAAAAAATTTTGTTCTATTCCAAAAAGATTAGCAACTTTTCAATACCCTCAAATTTTTATAAAGATTTTCTTTGAATTTTCACAAAAAAAAATTGTGTAAATTTTTTGACTACTTTTTTTTCAATTTTCCAAGGTTAAATTTTTCCATTGCTTAGACATTTGTTTGATTTTCAAAAATTTAATCCTAAAAATTTTGAAAAATGCATTTGAAAATTTTCCCTAATAATAAATTTTCATAATTTTTAATACAAAATTTTCGAAATTTTATAATTTTTGCAATAATTATTCATAAATTTTCAAAATAAAATTTGGGTAATTTTTTAAATATTATTTTTATTATTTTATCAATGAATTTTCTTCAATTTTTACTTTTTAGAGATCATTTTTACTTGAATTTTCAAAACTCATATTTGTTACCTACTTTTGAAAAAAATTTAGGATGGATTTTTTCGATTTTTTTTTTTAAAGAGATTTTTTCTACTTTTCAAAACTAGATCCAAAATTTTACTAATGAATTTTTAATTATGATATAAATTTTCAAAAAAACAAATTATTTAGTCACATTTGTCAGCATGTTGAATTTTTTTCAATTTTTGGGAAGATTTTCTTTGAATTCTCACGAATAGAAACAGTGTATTTTTTAGAGATTTTTTTGATTTAAAAAAATTAAATTATAAAAATTTTGAAAAAAACATATTAAAAATTTTTCAATGAATTTTTTTCCAATAAACTTTTGGAAAGACTTCTTAATTTCAATTACGAAATTTGCTCAATTTTTAAACTTTTGGTAGGAAGTTTATAATACGTAGCTAAGTTATTATGCTTATCGGAAACGAGCTTTAGATGGGATTTATTTTTCGAAATTTGAATTTTCCTACTTTTTATAAAATGATTTTTATTAAATTTTCAATTTTTTTTTTTTTTTTTTTTTGTTATTGGTGAAAATTAAAAATTATTTTATTTCATGATGACCACTCTCGAAAACAAAATTTGAACCAGTCGGCCATCCCATGATTTCATCCTAGATTCGCCACTGAGTTTTATTGAACTAGTTGCTCACTCGTATTTTTGTGAAATTTCTGTGCTTCTGGTCGAATTTGCCTCGTGGAAGTATCGATAAATGGAGATCATTTATTCGTGGTTTTTTCCTAAATTTGAATTCGAAACTATTTCTAGTTCTTTCGTAACGAAAATATTCGCTCGAACATGAGTAAACAATGTTTTTAATTCTAACACGAATTTTGGTACCTATTCTCAGTTCTGGCAAAATGACGAATTTTTTTGGTTTTGCTTACTTGTGTAAAATTTGTTTCCAAGTTGCTAAGTGTAATTGGAACTTTTCATTAGGTTGTACCAGTTTCAATGGCGGTATATTTTCCATTTGTTAATATTTCATTATTTCAACAGATGCTGTGTACGTGATCGAAGAAATGGAATTCGACATGAAGCAGTCAAATTGGAACGAATAATTAATGACAAAGCACCCTCAGTCGATAATTTTATTTCGTATTCTGCCGTTGAAAATTCAATGATTCCGGTCGTGCAGGTCGAATAAAGGTAAACATTAGAATTAGTAACGAAACGACAGACCAAGACCAAACGGCATAGCGATCAAGAGGCCGATGTATCTAACAGAAACGTCCATGCCAGTATCATTTTTCAACTTTATCTCATAAACAGACGTTAGTTCCTGAATTGAATAAAACGAACGAAGAATAGTTAGGAAAATGAATCACTGTGTCAAAATATTACTTCTACGTATGTAGGTACACAATTTTCGACGAATCGAGTATTTGACAGCATTATGCCCTGTTCCTGAAATTTTTTTCATCTCTAGACTGAAAAGAGCATAACTATTTTCAATGAATTGCGATTGAAATGCTATTAGCTTGCAGTTATTTAATTTGATATTTCGTATAAATATGTTACGTAGTTTATTTGGAGGTCGAATATTTTTTTCAGAGTTACCAGATATGGTAAATTTTTATTAGATTGATTTTTGAAAACAAGAACGATTTTAGGTATTTTAGATTGATCTTTGAAAACAAAAACGATTGTAGAAATTGACGTTTATCTCGAGTATTTTATCTAGATGACCATTTTAAGAGATGATTGAATTTTTTTTCGCGATTAGTTTACGAATGAATTTGTATTCGATGAAATCTAGAAAATGCTGACGAATGCAGATATTGAGACGACGTTTTAATATTCAAAAATTACGACTACGTATTTTCATCAATTTTTCATTTTTTTTTCCTCAAGTGTATGGTTTGCAGTTCGTATTGATTGAGCAATAATTGGACCCTTGTGCTTATTTTATAGGTGAATTATTTTTTGAAATGTCCCCACTTTTTGTTTTTCCTTTGAAATCTGGTATATATTTTTGATAAGTTGTTGTCCAAATTTTTCATCGTGTTCGTTGTCTTCGATTTGGTATTTTTCGCGGTTAGGTGCCTGTATTGGAATCGTCGAACGTTGGTGGGGCAAGGTGGTATTTTTTTTTTCAATTCTTTGGTGCGGGCGTCCGCTCTTGGTTTTGTTACGGGGTCGTGCTTTATGAGCTCGATTATCAATATCGGTGCCGTCCACCGTTGATAGTTGGGGCCATTTCACGATAACTCTTCTGTCTCTTCTTCGGCGGACGAGAGCTGATGAGGGGATCCTGTAATAAAATCTGGCTCAAAATTGATTCGTTTTTCGCGAGGTTTTCTCAATTCGTTGGTTTAGGTGTTCGATGTTTTGGTTTTCCGGGGTTGTGCACACTGCGCTCGATTACCAATGGTGCCGTACCACCTTGGTTGGTAATCGTATGGGCCAGTTGGCAGCTTTATTCTTCTTCGGCTGAACGAGGGCTGATGGAAGAATTCTGGGACCAAACGTTCGGACGGTCTCGTGTTCGAGGATCTTCGGAGGTGTTGTTTTTGACGGGTGGTGTGGACAATCGCGAGCTCACGCCATGTCTGCGAAACGCATCTCCGACTAGGATTAGCCATCGATGTCGGTATCAGTGTCTGGAGACCTCACGACATCGAGAAAGACCTTAGTTTCTGTTACGACTCTGACACGGTCTTCCCCGGGAATGCGTTTGGCTGACGACCTGGAATCGGAGGACAGTTGGGGTTAGTATCAAACTAATGGTATTTAGGATCGTCTCTTAGCATGCTTTCAATGGATTGCGTGAACTATCGCGAGTTCACGCAGTGTCTGCGGAAGCCACGCCTGTTAGGTTATCCATCGATCTCGCACGGCATCGAAAAAGCCATCGATGTGGTGGGACATCGAGAAAGACCCGGAGTATTCTATGGCACTGGCGCGAACTTCCCCAGGAATGCGTCGGCCGGCCGGCGACCTGGATCAGGAGGACATTCCAGAGCCGTATTAAACAAAGGGTATGGAGGGTGCGAATGATTCGCATACGCCCGAGTAGAATGTAGCGTTGTTTGGATCGCGGATCAAAACTGTATGAGTTGGGTATCAAAATTTTTTCTTGGCGAAGTATCAGTCCCGGACCATAGGTAGGTGATTATCCGGGGCTGGCCAAGACCGCCGGGATTTAGGTCTTGGGTACTGGGACTGGAGGGCTCTACGGCACCCTGCACCACCGACTTCGGTCGGAGCCTGGTACACTGCCTAGGAATAGCCCAGAGAAGGCCCAGCAACGGCTTCGCAAATGGAAATGGTTTCCCTTGTGCTATCATTTCTGTAAGGGAGCTCCATCAAAGAGGGTGGAGGCTGGTCGGCTGTTTTGGCTCGACCGATTTCGGTCTATATTGTTCTTCGGGCTGCGTACCACCAGTACGATGTCCGAAGAATAATCTAAATTTAAACCGGTCGCCGAATTTCGGCGACCGTAAGTTCCTTTGCCTCGAGGATGGATGACTCATTTGGTTTTCGCCCGCGGTGTTCGCGTCTTCTGCTGGTTAGGGTCTAGCGAACATCGCCTGTGGTGAGTGATCTCCCTGGGTCAAGGTACTGCCTCGCTCGTTGAGGCAGTTGAAGAGTGTGTGAAGTGAGAATGTTGATCCGGATTGTTTCGCAATGCTACGTTGTACTCAGAGAGTATGGGTTTTGTTTGCTTCTTTTAGTGGATATTTTTTTCAAAATTGAATTAGTTTAAAATCGAGTTATTATTTCATAATATATATATATATTTTTTTTTTACGAAAGTATTGAAAAAATAGGTAATCAGTACCTTTTGGCCTCAGGATAATAATTTTTTTTGTGGAGATTTTATTTATTCGTCGTCGTTGCTTCTTTGATTGGGTATTTTTTCAATAAAAATTTGTTTTTGATTTGATTTTTTCTCCAAATTTAATAGTTTGTGGGGTGTCTCTCTGGCTCTGGGTGAAGATGAGAATTGTAATTATTCCGTTTCCTTTCAAAATTGTCAGTTTTAATAATATGTCAAATCAAGCTCCCACCCCTTTTGAAAAAGCATCCCTCTCAATCGCGTATTATTGTCAGCTCTTTTTTTTTAGTATTATTCTATTTTTCTCATGTTCGCGAATTATGTCGTTATTTATTCATGTTGTTATCATTGTTCTATTTTCAAGTAAATATTTTATTGCAAATTATTGTGATAACCGATCACGGTTTTTCACTGCTTTGCGGCGGGCAGTGTTTTTTAACCCAGATCGGTTAATTTAGATTTAATATTGTAATTCATTCTCGTCTTAAAACGCCGCACAGTTTAAATAAAACAGAAATTCGTTTGGTCTTTCATTTTTCATCAACTTTTCAGGTTTAATTGCATTATTAATGATTGCACAATAATATTATTCTGGGAAGATGAAGAAGAAACACGAAAAGTTGAAATAATGTCTCAAAGTTGAGTTCGGAAAATAACAATAAAAATTATTCAATATTACGAAGGGAAGTGCAATTTCACCAATATGGCCAGAAATGTTTCAAGTAAATTGTAGTTTTGGTCAAAACTAGTCAATTTTTTTGGTTTAGGTATTTATTGATGAATAGGGAAAACATATCTAAGCTCTGGACTTCTTACTAATCACATATTTTCAATGAAAAAATGGCTTATATCGTTAGATACATTCCAGAGGCAAAGTGTGCCCATAAAACGAGGTGAGTAAATTCATAAAACTGTTGATATCGCTTGGAAATTGAAACTAAAAATGAAGACTGAGAAATATTGGCCAACTCGAAAATCATTTTTATTGAAATTTGCAAGAACAGGAGCTCATTACCCATTTAAATAAATCGAAAAACGATGAGAAAATATGAAATCGACAACGAAGGTATCAATTGCCCCTTGAAATAATCAAAAAACATGGGAAAATGCTTGTGAAATTATTCCTGCAAAACACGCAGTTAGGCAGCTGCAATAACACACTGCCAATTCGCCATTATATCGTTGATATCTCCGCAAATTTTGATGCAATTTTGAAACGGATTGCGAATTTGCAATCGTCGATTTCGACTCTATCAGACTAGACCCCTAGATGCCCAATTTTCGATAATTTTTTTTTTCAAATTTTGAAAAAAATTCAACCCCAAAAGGTCGAAATTCAAAAATTTGCCAGGTTCTTGTTTATGGTTCGATTGAGCTGAAATTTGATTTGTATGCCCATTTCAGGTCGTGGATTTCGAAAATGTCTGTATAAACGTTGCATACTAAAGAACTTGAAAATTAAAATTTTTATTTTTCGAAGTTGGCAACAATGCGTCTAGATGTTCTCAAATTTCTATTCTGCGACCTCATATTGATGGGAAATACACTTTGAATCTACATTTTATGCGCATTTCAAAGGAAATACGTCAAATTTGAAATTGCATGTCAAATGGGTTGCATAAGCAGTACATTTGAAGGAGCAAACTTTCACAAATTAATATGGAAATGCGACTCTTTAAAACATCGATTTTTGACTTATTTCTTCGGTCTAATTCGAGGTCGCTAATCACGATTATGGTGTTGGTTTTAAGTTCGCGTACCTGCTTGCCCACCAAATGTGGATTTTCGTAAAAAAAATTGCGGTTTTCAAGAGGAAGGAGGGGTGCGTGAAGAAAATTAATATCATTTCCGGGTTCAGCGACCTCTAATTAACCCCATATACTAAATTTTTACTCGATCCAGCCATAAATAACATTTTAAAAAATTCCTAAAAATTAAAGCAAAGAATTGGGTAAGTGTAATTTTTTGCAAAATTTGAAAAAAAAAATTTTTAAAAATGGGCGTACGGAGGGTTGATTCCGATAGAGTCGAACCCGACGATTGTAAATCTGCAATCAGATTCAAAATCTGATCAATTTTCGCGGAGATATTAAAGGTCAAAGTTGTGGTAAGCTAACTACCAATCAGAGCTCCCCATAACATCGCAGTCCTTTGTCTCCTACTTTTTGTAATATTGCAGCTTCCAGAATAGCTAGAAAAATGTTTTTGGTGTCTAATATTAATAAATCGAAGCCATAGAATTTAAAATGATTTTAAAATTTATTTAGAGCAGCGATGCCAACCTCGCGAGATAACAATTTTATTTCGCGAGGTTGGCAACACTGCTCGAAACAATTCTCAAATTTTGAATTCTACGACTTCGACGACTACAAATATATGAAATCGACAACGAAGGTATCAATTGCCCCTTGAAATAATCAAAAAACATGAGAAAATGCTTGTGAAATTATTCCTGCAAAACACGCAGTTAGGCAGCCGCAATAACACACTGCCAATTCGCCATTATATCGTTGATATCTCCGCAAACTTTGATGCAATTTTGAAACGGATTGCGAATTTGCAATCGTCGATTTCGACTCTATCAGACTAGACCCCTAGATGCCCAATTTTCGATAATTTTTTTTTCAAATTTTGAAAAAAATTCAACCCCAAAAGGTCGAAATTCAAAAATTTGCCAGGTTCTTGTTTATGGTTCGATTGAGCTGAAATTTGATTTGTATGCCCATTTCAGGTCGTGGATTTCGAAAATGTCTGTATAAACGTTGCATACTAAAGAACATGCATGCAATCGGTTTTCAAATCCGAGGCTTAGTTTCTGAGTTATGAAGAATGGTTCATATCTCTGCGAATTCACCTCCGATCGGGAAACTGATCGCGCCATTCAATTCGCCTGGTCCGATTACCCCCTCCTAGACCTCTCACACGTCGGTCTGGAACAAAACGTTTTTTTTTTCAAAAAAAGAAAAGGAAGGGATATATGAGTGCTTTTCGACTAAGTCGGCCACGCTGACTCCGAAAATGCTATCCATTTTGCTGTACGTCGATTTCTCGCCGTGTACGCGGACTTTGAAATTTTCCAAATTTTCAAAAAAATTCAGATTATAATTGTTATCGACTAATTAGACCACGCTGATTCTGTTTCTACCATTAGTTTTCAATTTCCACCAGAAACGAAGAATTTATTTTTAATAATGCATATTTCAGACACAACGAAGTAAGTACGCTCAAAATTGTCAACATTTTTGTGATCGGCGACTTTGAAATAGTCATAAACGGCATCAATAATACGAAAATACGATGTTTTTCAAAAAAATCTCGTTTTTTGGCAGGAAAATTATTCCAGCAGGGAACAGCGTATGCAACTTATTCGACACGTATGAATTTTTCAAAAAAAAGACACGTTTCTCGTCTCCACTGATAGATAGCGTTACGACTTATGAGTACTATTTTCAAGTGTTTTGGCATATTTTACATGTTGTTTGAGGTGCCTATTGTGCTTTTTTGCAGGCACTCGTCACGTATGAATTTTTATGTCTGCTTTTTATGGCATTTTTTTGCAGATATCTTTGCCAATCGTGAAGTACCGTAGAAATTCGTCTTCTAATATTTGAAATTGCCCAAGCTTTGCATATTATTTTCAAAAACGAGGAACTCGAGTACTAGTACTTTTAAAGCTTTATTCGAGCAGCTTTTCGGACATTTTTACTTACCATTGCTTTAGCTGTCATTTTGCCCTAGGTTAAGACTTTTTTCTACTAATTCTAGCTGAAATTAATAAATTTCTACAATCTTGTAATTTCCAAACCATCATGGATCATAATGGTCCGATTTTGAAAACAAAAGCATATTTGTAGTCGTCGAAGTCGTAGAATTCAAAATTTGAGAATTGTTTCGAGCAGTGTTGCCAACCTCGCGAAATAAAATTGTTATCTCGCGAGGTTGGCATCGCTGCTCTAAATAAATTTTAAAATCATTTTAAATTCTATGGCTTCGATTTATTAATATTAGACACCAAAAACATTTTTCTAGCTATTCTGGAAGCTGCAATATTACAAAAAGTAGGAGACAAAGGACTGCGATGTTATGGGGAGCTCTGATTGGTAGTTAGCTTACCACAACTTTGACCTTTAATATCTCCGCGAAAATTGATCAGATTTTGAATCTGATTGCAGATTTACAATCGTCGGGTTCGACTCTATCGGAATCAACCCTCCGTACGCCCATTTTTAAAATTTTTTTTTTTCAAATTTTGCAAAAAATTACACTTACCCAATTCTTTGCTTTAATTTTTAGGAATTTTTTAAAATGTTATTTATGGCTGGATCGAGTAAAAATTTAGTATATGGGGTTAATTAGAGGTCGCTGAACCCGGAAATGATATTAATTTTCTTCACGCACCCCTCCTTCCTCTTGAAAACCGCAATTTTTTTTACGAAAATCCACATTTGGTGGGCAAGCAGGTACGCGAACTTAAAACCAACACCATAATCGTGATTAGCGACCTCGAATTAGACCGAAGAAATAAGTCAAAAATCGATGTTTTAAAGAGTCGCATTTCCATATTAATTTGTGAAAGTTTGCTCCTTCAAATGTACTGCTTATGCAACCCATTTGACATGCAATTTCAAATTTGACGTATTTCCTTTGAAATGCGCATAAAATGTAGATTCAAAGTGTATTTCCCATCAATATGAGGTCGCAGAATAGAAATTTGAGAACATCTAGACGCATTGTTGCCAACTTCGAAAAATAAAAATTTTAATTTTCAAGTTCTTTAGTATGCAACGTTTATACAGACATTTTCGAAATCCACGACCTGAAATGGGCATACAAATCAAATTTCAGCTCAATCGAACCATAAACAAGAACCTGGCAAATTTTTGAATTTCGACCTTTTGGGGTTGAATTTTTTTCAAAATTTGAAAAAAAAAATTATCGAAAATTGGGCATCTAGGGGTCTAGTCTGATAGAGTCGAAATCGACGATTGCAAATTCGCAATCCGTTTCAAAATTGCATCAAAATTTGCGGAGATATCAACGATATAATGGCGAATTGGCAGTGTGTTATTGCAGCTGCCTAACTGCGTGTTTTGCAGGAATAATTTCACAAGCATTTTCCCATGTTTTTTGATTATTTCAAGGGGCAATTGATACCTTCGTTGTCGATTTCATATTTTCTCATCGTTTTTCGATTTATTTAAATGGGTAATGAGCTCCTGTTCTTGCAAATTTCAATAAAAATGATTTTCGAGTTGGCCAATATTTCTCAGTCTTCATTTTTAGTTTCAATTTCCAAGCGATATCAACAGTTTTATGAATTTACTCACCTCGTTTTATGGGCACACTTTGCCTCTGGAATGTATCTAACGATATAAGCCATTTTTTCATTGAAAATATGTGATTAGTAAGAAGTCCAGAGCTTAGATATGTTTTCCCTATTCATCAATAAATACCTAAACCAAAAAAATTGACTAGTTTTGACCAAAACTACAATTTACTTGAAACATTTCTGGCCATATTGGTGAAATTGCACTTCCCTTCGTAATATTGAATAATTTTTATTGTTATTTTCCGAACTCAACTTTGAGACATTATTTCAACTTTTCGTGTTTCTTCTTCATCTTCCCAGAATAATATTATTGTGCAATCATTAATAATGCAATTAAACCTGAAAAGTTGATGAAAAATGAAAGACCAAACGAATTTCTGTTTTATTTAAACTGTGCGGCGTTTTAAGACGAGAATGAATTACAATATTAAATCTAAATTAACCGATCTGGGTTAAAAAACACTGCCCGCCGCAAAGCAGTGAAAAACCGTGATCGGTTATCACAATAATTTGCAATAAAATATTTACTTGAAAATAGAACAATGATAACAACATGAATAAATAACGACATAATTCGCGAACATGAGAAAAATAGAATAATACTAAAAAAAAAGAGCTGACAATAATACGCGATTGAGAGGGATGCTTTTTCAAAAGGGGTGGGAGCTTGATTTGACATATTATTAAAACTGACAATTTTGAAAGGAAACGGAATAATTACAATTCTCATCTTCACCCAGAGCCAGAGAGACACCCCACAAACTATTAAATTTGGAGAAAAAATCAAATCAAAAACAAATTTTTATTGAAAAAATACCCAATCAAAGAAGCAACGACGACGAATAAATAAAATCTCCACAAAAAAAATTATTATCCTGAGGCCAAAAGGTACTGATTACCTATTTTTTCAATACTTTCGTAAAAAAAAAATATATATATATATTATGAAATAATAACTCGATTTTAAACTAATTCAATTTTGAAAAAAATATCCACTAAAAGAAGCAAACAAAACCCATACTCTCTGAGTACAACGTAGCATTGCGAAACAATCCGGATCAACATTCTCACTTCACACACTCTTCAACTGCCTCAACGAGCGAGGCAGTACCTTGACCCAGGGAGATCACTCACCACAGGCGATGTTCGCTAGACCCTAACCAGCAGAAGACGCGAACACCGCGGGCGAAAACCAAATGAGTCATCCATCCTCGAGGCAAAGGAACTTACGGTCGCCGAAATTCGGCGACCGGTTTAAATTTAGATTATTCTTCGGACATCGTACTGGTGGTACGCAGCCCGAAGAACAATATAGACCGAAATCGGTCGAGCCAAAACAGCCGACCAGCCTCCACCCTCTTTGATGGAGCTCCCTTACAGAAATGATAGCACAAGGGAAACCATTTCCATTTGCGAAGCCGTTGCTGGGCCTTCTCTGGGCTATTCCTAGGCAGTGTACCAGGCTCCGACCGAAGTCGGTGGTGCAGGGTGCCGTAGAGCCCTCCAGTCCCAGTACCCAAGACCTAAATCCCGGCGGTCTTGGCCAGCCCCGGATAATCACCTACCTATGGTCCGGGACTGATACTTCGCCAAGAAAAAATTTTGATACCCAACTCATACAGTTTTGATCCGCGATCCAAACAACGCTACATTCTACTCGGGCGTATGCGAATCATTCGCACCCTCCATACCCTTTGTTTAATACGGCTCTGGAATGTCCTCCTGATCCAGGTCGCCGGCCGGCCGACGCATTCCTGGGGAAGTTCGCGCCAGTGCCATAGAATACTCCGGGTCTTTCTCGATGTCCCACCACATCGATGGCTTTTTCGATGCCGTGCGAGATCGATGGATAACCTAACAGGCGTGGCTTCCGCAGACACTGCGTGAACTCGCGATAGTTCACGCAATCCATTGAAAGCATGCTAAGAGACGATCCTAAATACCATTAGTTTGATACTAACCCCAACTGTCCTCCGATTCCAGGTCGTCAGCCAAACGCATTCCCGGGGAAGACCGTGTCAGAGTCGTAACAGAAACTAAGGTCTTTCTCGATGTCGTGAGGTCTCCAGACACTGATACCGACATCGATGGCTAATCCTAGTCGGAGATGCGTTTCGCAGACATGGCGTGAGCTCGCGATTGTCCACACCACCCGTCAAAAACAACACCTCCGAAGATCCTCGAACACGAGACCGTCCGAACGTTTGGTCCCAGAATTCTTCCATCAGCCCTCGTTCAGCCGAAGAAGAATAAAGCTGCCAACTGGCCCATACGATTACCAACCAAGGTGGTACGGCACCATTGGTAATCGAGCGCAGTGTGCACAACCCCGGAAAACCAAAACATCGAACACCTAAACCAACGAATTGAGAAAACCTCGCGAAAAACGAATCAATTTTGAGCCAGATTTTATTACAGGATCCCCTCATCAGCTCTCGTCCGCCGAAGAAGAGACAGAAGAGTTATCGTGAAATGGCCCCAACTATCAACGGTGGACGGCACCGATATTGATAATCGAGCTCATAAAGCACGACCCCGTAACAAAACCAAGAGCGGACGCCCGCACCAAAGAATTGAAAAAAAAAATACCACCTTGCCCCACCAACGTTCGACGATTCCAATACAGGCACCTAACCGCGAAAAATACCAAATCGAAGACAACGAACACGATGAAAAATTTGGACAACAACTTATCAAAAATATATACCAGATTTCAAAGGAAAAACAAAAAGTGGGGACATTTCAAAAAATAATTCACCTATAAAATAAGCACAAGGGTCCAATTATTGCTCAATCAATACGAACTGCAAACCATACACTTGAGGAAAAAAAAATGAAAAATTGATGAAAATACGTAGTCGTAATTTTTGAATATTAAAACGTCGTCTCAATATCTGCATTCGTCAGCATTTTCTAGATTTCATCGAATACAAATTCATTCGTAAACTAATCGCGAAAAAAAATTCAATCATCTCTTAAAATGGTCATCTAGATAAAATACTCGAGATAAACGTCAATTTCTACAATCGTTTTTGTTTTCAAAGATCAATCTAAAATACCTAAAATCGTTCTTGTTTTCAAAAATCAATCTAATAAAAATTTACCATATCTGGTAACTCTGAAAAAAATATTCGACCTCCAAATAAACTACGTAACATATTTATACGAAATATCAAATTAAATAACTGCAAGCTAATAGCATTTCAATCGCAATTCATTGAAAATAGTTATGCTCTTTTCAGTCTAGAGATGAAAAAAATTTCAGGAACAGGGCATAATGCTGTCAAATACTCGATTCGTCGAAAATTGTGTACCTACATACGTAGAAGTAATATTTTGACACAGTGATTCATTTTCCTAACTATTCTTCGTTCGTTTTATTCAATTCAGGAACTAACGTCTGTTTATGAGATAAAGTTGAAAAATGATACTGGCATGGACGTTTCTGTTAGATACATCGGCCTCTTGATCGCTATGCCGTTTGGTCTTGGTCTGTCGTTTCGTTACTAATTCTAATGTTTACCTTTATTCGACCTGCACGACCGGAATCATTGAATTTTCAACGGCAGAATACGAAATAAAATTATCGACTGAGGGTGCTTTGTCATTAATTATTCGTTCCAATTTGACTGCTTCATGTCGAATTCCATTTCTTCGATCACGTACACAGCATCTGTTGAAATAATGAAATATTAACAAATGGAAAATATACCGCCATTGAAACTGGTACAACCTAATGAAAAGTTCCAATTACACTTAGCAACTTGGAAACAAATTTTACACAAGTAAGCAAAACCAAAAAAATTCGTCATTTTGCCAGAACTGAGAATAGGTACCAAAATTCGTGTTAGAATTTAAAAAATTGTTTACTCATGTTCGAGCGAATATTTTCGTTACGAAGGAACTAGAAATAGTTTCGAATTCAAATTTAGGAAAAAACCACGAATAAATGATCTCCATTTATCGATACTTCCACGAGGCAAATTCGACCAGAAGCACAGAAATTTCACAAAAATACGAGTGAGCAACTAGTTCAATAAAACTCAGTGGCGAATCTAGGATGAAATCATGGGATGGCCGACTGGTTCAAATTTTGTTTTCGAGAGTGGTCATCATGAAATAAAATAATTTTTAATTTTCACCAATAACAAAAAAAAAAAAAAAAAACTGAAAATTTAATAAAAATCATTTTATAAAAAGTAGGAAAATTCAAATTTCGAAAAATAAATCCCATCTAAAGCTCATTTCCGATGAGCATAATAACTTAGCTAGGTATTATAAACTTCCTACCAAAAGTTTAAAAATTGAGCAAATTTCGTAATTAAAATTAAGAAGTCGTTCCAAAAGTTTATTAGAAAAAAATTCATTGAAAAATTTTTAATATGCTTTTTTCAAAATTTTTATAATTTAATTTTTTTTAAATCAAAAAATCTCTAAAAAATACACTGTTTCTATTCGTGAGAATTCAAAGAAAATCTTCCCAAAAATTGAAAAAAATTCAATATGCTGACAAATGTGATTAAACTATTTTTTTTTGAAAATTATGAGAAAATTGGCTAACTTCAAGAAAATTACAAAATTAATATTTCAAAAAGCGAGGAAAATCATGTTGAGAAATTTTCAAATGAATGACAAAAATGGCAAATTACAAAAGTCAAACGAAAACAAGAGAATCGTAAAAACATTATTTTAAAAAAATCAAAATTGACACGTTTCAAAGAACACACGAATGCAAAAAAATTAAGAAAACATCGGAATGAACTCTTGAAAAAAAATTAAAACATGGATAATGGTAGAAAGATGATAAATTTTTAAAAATTGAACAAAAGTTCAAAAATTTTGAAAAGTCAACGAATTTTGAAAAATTTGAAAATTTTAGTGGTTGCAAAAATTGGTAAATTTAAATGAATAAGACAATATTCCAAATTGGAAAAAAAATGTAAATTTTTGACTAACTCGTAATTTTGAAGATTTGGGTAGGTATGTAATACTTAATTATGAAAATAAAAATAAACGAATACCAAAAAATTGCAAATTTTTGAAAAAACAAAAGAATTTCAAAAAAATTGAAAAACTGACTCATTTTAAAAACGAACGAATGTGAAAAAAAACATAAGAAATGTACAACCTCTTAAAAAACTGAAAAAAATTAAAAGGTGAAATTTTAAAAAAAATGATAATTTTGAAAAAACAGTAATTTTAAAGAATTTGAAATCATCTTCAAATTGGAAAAAAAGGCGAATACCACAAAAAACAAACTATAACGAAAGCAGTGAGAAAACGAACCAAATCCTTTAAAGAATAATTATCAAAAATTAATTTTAAAAAATTTGATAATTTAGAAAAGTTGACGAGTTTTAAAAAGACAAGTTTAAAAAAAGAATAAGAGATTTACACTACCATAAAATTGTAAATTCATTAATAAAAAGAAAAAATTATCTACGTAAAAATTGAAAAATTTCGAGCAATTGAGAATCATTTTAGAAAAAGAAGGCTTTACAAATCAAGAAAAAATTGCCAGATTTTTTAAAACTTGAGATTTATAAAATTACAAATCTTAAATAAAAAATTACATCACCCAAAAATTGTAAACAAAACGAAAAAATGATCTACGCAAAACGTAAGAAAATTTCGAGCAATTGAGGAAATTAATAAATATTATTTTTTTTAAAAAGAAGAATACGTTAAAAAATCAAGAAATAATTGCCAAATTTTTTAAACAGAAGATTTACTAATATTCTACAAACTTCAAAAAACTAGAAAATCCAAGAAATTGTATTTGAAAAACTTTTTTTGATAATTCGAAAAAATTGCCAAACTTTGATAAACCAGCAAATTCAAAAAAAATAGAATAAAAAAAAGGGAAATGAAGCAAATTACCAAACAAAGAAATTCAAAAAAGTAAAAAAAAAGGAAAATTCAAAACCAAAACATTTTTTTAAATCTACGAAACAACTATGAGTATGCACAAGCGTGCGAAAAAATGTTGAGAACAAGCTCAAGGAAAATTAATTTGAACTCCATACGAAAAACAAAAATAGGTACGAGTATCTACTATCTAGGTGAAAAGGAATAGGTATTTTTTTTTGAAGCACTAACTAAAGAAAAATTCAAATATAAGAAAAATTTCGAGTGAGAAGTGAAAAATCAGAAAGGCAACATTTTATGTAGGTAACCAAAATATCAAAAAAATCCAGTCAAGAGAATTTTGAAAAAAAAAATTCTGAATAAATTCTGGTACAAGTTTTGATTTCAAAAAAAAAAGAAAGAAATCAAATGCTTTAATGAAAGAACTTTCAAGAAATATTTTCACTCCAAGGCATTCAAAGAATCAACAACCAAAAAATTTACAACCCTAAACAAATTTAGGTGCTTATCTTTCTCAACAAAAAAAAACTGAAAAATTTCCCACCTTCTAAAAAAGTGGGATTTCGTCAAAATTCATTTCAAATTATTAGGACTTAGGACTTTTCCCCATAAAAATTTCAAAAAATTGAGATTTTTCACTTTAAAGATCTAAGAAATATAATTATCGACTAAAAAAAAATCAAAGATAAATTTTCCATTCCAAAGTTTGAAAAAAAAATCCCTCAAACGGCACAAAATTTTCTATTACAAAATACTCAGAATATTTTTCAAACTGCACAATTGAGATTTTCCTCTCCAATAAAACTGAGTTTTTTTTTTCTCTCCAAAAATTTAAAGTTTCAAATCGGTTCAAAAAAACAATTCCAAATTTTTTCAATGACATACTAAGTTGAAATTTTCCAAAAAATGGGATATAATATTTTCTCGAAATTGTTATTCGAGAAATTCTATACAGTGTTGTAGGGTCGAATTATTCGAAAAATGAAAAATACGATAATAATTGATAAAATTGGTTTAAAAAATTGTTCCACTCAATGAATAAAAATTGTCATCAATTGCCCCCCCCCCCCCCCCCCGCCAAAAAAATTTAGTTCAAGAGTCCTAATGTTGTACGGTCGAATTTTACAAAAAAATACAAATCTTCACGAATTGATAAAATTTGATTTTAAAAAATATTTTCAAATCTTTAAACTACTAAATAGGTTATTAAAGTTTTCACAAAAATGGTGAATTTTTCCTCGAAATTACGACTCGAGAAATCTTACAGTTGTGGGGTCGAATTTTAAGAAAAAACTGGTTCAAAAAAATTTCTCAACTCATGAATTAAATTTTTCACGAAATCAATTTTAGCTTCGATAAAAAGTCAAGTATAGGCACAAAGTACGTATACCTACTACATAATAGAAACATTTTTGAGAAAAAAAAGCTTCAAAAAAATTGAGAAAAAATTTCAGAACGTAAACTAAAAAATATTTTAAAATCTCTAGATCACAAAAAAAATCCATAATAATTATAAAAATATTGAGCTCGTTCGAGGCAATATTTTACGTAAACAAAATATCAAAAATTATTCCAATTTCAGAAACAAAATATTATTATCAATGCCTATTTCAAACAATGCCAACTTCAAAAAAAATTCTAAAAAATGAACCAAGAATCAAAATTTTGGCAGAGACCTCTCGAAACAAAATGTAATAGAAGTTTTACTAAATGTATTAAAATCCAAAAAGAAACAAAATTGAAATTTTTTGTCGAATTAAGAAAATTCATACTTTTTTTCAGAAAATTTCCAAAAGTGACCATTTGCATTTTTTCAATTACAAAGGCTACCATTTGAGCCAATGCAAAATCCTACCCTAAGCGAATTTGTAAAAAAGTTGATTTCAATTTTTCCAAATTTGGCTAAAAAAACTGAAGTAAAAAATCTTTCAATCAATTTCTAAATTTTCTTGACAAGAAACTGCTCATTTTTTAAAAATCTACTTACAAAAATGTCAATTTTTCCAAATTTGTTTTTAAGGGGGGGGGGGGATAATTTTTTTTTGTTGAATGCATAGAGTTGACAAGTGGAATTTTCTAAGACCTTTGCATGACGTCATTTTGATTTTTCATTTATGAAATTTTGAAGAAAAATTAGAAACTAATTTCATCTTGCTTTTTTTTTACGAAAAAAAAAATTTTGATTTTTGAAAAATAAAATGCATGGAGTTTTCAAAAAAAGAAAATTATATTCATTTTGCATTTTGATGATGTCATTTTGTAGAAATTATTGATAAATTTTTTGGAAAATGAAAATGTTTTACAATTTTTTTTTGTCAAAATTTGAAGAAAAACGCGACCTTTGCTTAATGCCTCGTTTCCAGGGAAACTATGCAACCCACCAAACTTTTTCTTAGAATGTTTTTTATTCAGTAGAGTCTGGTCTGTAATCTGACGAGAGGGTTTTGGAAAATTCCACGATTTTATCAAACTTTCTCATAATTTTCATCGTAGTATTCCAGTCAACTCGAAAGAAAATTATAAATCCACCTATATGTAGTATGCATTATTTTTAAGGAATTGTAAACTGTCAAAAAATCTAATTTAAAAAAGAAAGAAACGAAAATTTGAAAAGTTCTAAAATTCGGGAGTAATTAAAATTCAACATAAAAAAAAATCAAGCAATTAACAAATACTTATCTACAGTAAATTTCAGAATTGAAAAAATTCGATTCCAAAAAATTTGTTCAAAGCATAAATTCAAATTTCCTCAAAATTGATCATTGTTTTTTTCAAAATTATCACTTGAGAAGTCGTACAGCGAAACAGTCGTGGTAGAGTTTAATCACACAAAAAAATATCAAATGTGGTAGAAGTGGAAAAAATTATCCAACTCATGAATTCAAATTTCTTCAAAATTTAGAAATATTTTTCTTCAAATTATTACTCTACAATGTCAGATGGTTTTGGGTTGAATTAAACGAAAGAAATTGTAAATTTGAAGGAAATTGAATAACAAAATTCTTCCACTAAAAAATTCAAATCTACACAGAATTACTGAATTTTTTCCGAAAATATTACTGGAAAAGTACCACAGTCGTAGGTTTAAATTAACGAAAAAATTATCAAAAAGTGGAGAAATTTTTTTTTTTAAATTGTTCAACTAATAAATTTGAATTCCCTCAAAATTTATGATTTTTTTCGAAGTTATTACGTGAGCAGTTCTACAGTTGTAGTTGAATTGAATTACACAAAAAATTGCCAAATCTGGCGAAAGTGAAAAAAATCCACGTCAAAAAAATGGTTCCCGGACAAAACCCCGAATCCGCTTTCCCGAATAGGTGGTTTCCCGAAAGTCGTTTCCCCGAATCACCCTTTTCCCGAAGCGTTATTATTTCGGGAATTTTTTTTTTCATTTTTTGAAAATGATTAGAGAAAGTGTACAGGAAAAAATTCTTTACTTATCGAAAATTATAATTTAGAAGTTACATAGTGATGTTGTGGGACACCGTTCGGAGGTATTCTACTTCGTTTTCTTCGTTCAGATATTCTTCCCAACGATTGGCGATGCCGGTGATTATATCCTGCAGAGTAACCCACGCAGTAGCGTAGCCAGCCAGGCATGTAGGGAGGGGGGTCTTCTTCGTCAAGGGGGGTCTGGACCCTCGGCTGTAAGCGCGACATATAAGTCGGGGTGGCTTCTTCCTAGCAGCACATGGAATCTATTATGCCACCCCTCGCTGGCATTATTGGTTTTCGCCATGTTTTGCATCGTGGCTTCGTACTGCATGATTCCACAAATTTGGAGGATAACGGGGAGGTACAGTATGGTGACCAGTATCGTAAATATTGTCGGGCTCACTTTGAAGGTTCCGTCCAAGTATCATGTGGGACTTCGAAAAAAAATTCATTCGGGAAAGTGGATTTGGGAAAACGGTTTTTCGGGAAAAAATTATTCGAGAAAGTTGATTCGGGGAATGGGCTTTCGTGAAAATGGGATTCGGGAAAACGGGTTCTTCGGGAAAAAAATCATTCGGGAAATTTACCCTTCGGGAAACCGAATTTGGGAAAATGTACCAGAATCCAAAAAAATTGCTCAACAAATAAATTAAAATTTCCATCTAAATTTATGAAGTAGTTTTTTCGAAAAAATTGCCAAATCTGGCAAAAATTTTTTTAAAAATCAAAAAAAATTTGCAAGGTATAAATTCAAATTTTCTCAAACTAGGATTTATAGGATTTAATTTTCAACGAAAAAAAAAATCAAATTTGCAGAAAATTCAGGAAATTGGTTAGAAAAAATTGTTCAACTCAAAACTTTGAATTCTCACAAAATTAATGAAGTCATAATATGTCATATTTAATTAATCTTACTTTACGTATTTCGAATTAGGTAATTCACAAATCACTTACCAATTTCATTCGAAAAAGGGGAAGGTACACGTTCTCAGCATATTATTTCTTTCTGACCTAACGATCACTCGCCCTTTTTTTCCAACTTGTTCCGAAGTATTGGTCACGATTATTATACACAGCATTTGACAATATATCTCCGAGTCGTGCATGCTGACGGCTTCTGTTAGAATAAAATGAAAATAATTAGAAAAATTCAAAATATACATATATTATAACTATTTAAATATTATTGACAAAATTTTAAAATAAATTTTTAGAAGTTTGAAACTTTGGAAAATCTGACAATTTTTGGAAAACAGGAGTAAATTTCAAAAGATGAAAAAAATCACCAAATTTTAAAACTAATCAAACACGAAAATATGGTAAATTTTTGGAAAAATTTCAAAAGATTACACATTTCAAGAAATACAAAAGTAAGGTACAAAACTTTTTTTGAGAGACTACAAGTATTTTTTTTTTCTTTTAAATTGACTGTGAAAAAAATAGAACTAAAAAAAATGACAATTCTTAAGCATTTAATCAGTGGAAAAGGCTACCATTTGATCCAAGGCCAAATCCCCTTAGCGAATTTGAGAACAATTTTATTTTCAGTAAATTCCAAAAAATGGCAATTATAATTTAATCAGTGGCAAAGGCTAACGAAAAATCCTACCCTTAGTGAGCTTGAGAAAATTTTTATTTTCAGTAAATTTAAAAAAATGACAATTTTTATTTAATCAGTGACAAAGGCTACCATTTAATGCCAGGCAAAATCCTACCCTTGATGAGATTGAGGAAATTTTTAAAAATGGCAATTTCAATTTAATTAGTGGCAAAGGCAACCATCTTGCCCAATGCAAAATCCTACCCTTAGTGAATTTGAGAAAAAATTTATTTTCGGTAAATTTCAAAAAATGGCAATTATAATTTAATCAGTGGCAAAGGCTACCATTTCGTCCAAGGAAAAATCCTATCCTTAGTGAATTTAAGAAAATTTTTAGTTTCTGTTAATTTCAAAAAATAACAATTTTTATTTAATTAGTGGCAAAAGTTACCATTTGACCCAAGGCAAAATCCCACCCTTAATGAAATTGAGAAAATTTTCATTTCCTAAAAATTTCAATTTTATGAAATCGCAAAGCCTTCATTCTAGGCAAAATCCTACCCTTGGTGAAAGTTCAAAAAATGGCAATTTCAATTTAACCAAACATTTAAAATTGTTACAATTTCAAAAATTCATTGATGTTGTCAAGTTACCTATATGTTCTAATTGTTCTTCAATGAATTTTTTACCAAGTCCAGTGCTACATAATACTTTATAGTCAAAATTGGAAGGGAGGAAGGGGTCTAATCGAAATTTTTGTAATAACTAAAAGTATTTGTAAAACTTCAAGCTACAACTTTTGTTTGAAAATTTTTTTAATTGGGCCCCTTACCACCTCACAGTTTTTAATAATGTATTTGAATGAGTTGTATTATCCAAAATTGGAGGGGAGCGAGGGGTCCAATCGCAATTTTATTGCAAAAAAATGACAGTAGGTAGTAAAATATTTGCATTGGAAGAAGTAAAAAAAAATTCAGAAAATTAAAAATAGATTTGAATTCAAAATAATTTGGCTTAACAGAAAAATCTGTAAGTACCTTCTAATTTTCGAATTTATCTAAGTATTAAAAAATAAATAAATAAATTTTAAAAAACACTACGAAAAAATTGAAGAGTGAAGTTATCAGAAAAGTACGATAGGAATTTTTAAAGATTAGAAAAATGTCATGTAAAATAAAATAAATAAAAGATGAAATTTTGACCAAAACCTTGGTTTAGCAACAGGCAACACTTAAAAATCAGGTTATAAAAACAAAGCAATTGAATAGAAAAGCGGAAAAGTTCAAGCACGAGATTGAGAAAAAAATTTGGGAACAAGTTCGAGAAAAATTAATTTGAATTTTGGAAATTTTGGAAACATGGAAATTAAATTTCAAAAATCCCTAAATGTTGACCATAGTTTCATGGAGGGATAACAAACTATGAAAATTTGATCACTCTAAAAGCCGGATTCCATTACGCGATAAATAAATTAATAGTCGTAATCGTATAATAAAACTAAACTCACCAAAAAAAATTCAACCGAACCAAGTAGCTTCTATGATCAGTCATAGGCTGAAATCCGAGTATACTTTGAGCGGATTCTTCATTATAAATGCCAGTTATCAGTTGCAAATCTTCTCGACCATACAACAGCATCTATTCGAAAACAATAAAATCAATCACTCGGAAAAACACCAACGTCGTTTTTAACCACATGCAAAATCGAAAACCGATTGATAGTCTCTTCATACCAATTTTTATAAATAAAATTCAAAAATAGACTGAAACGTCTTTTTTTTTCAACACACGCGTAAGTAAAATGAGACGATAAATAGTCGTACACGAAATTTGGAAAAAAGGGCCTTCCATGGTAAGATGGTGAAATCGGCCCTTGATCGAAATTGGGTCCAAAGTGGATCAAAATGTTACTTATGATGTAAAAACACGCCACAAAAATTTTTGACCCCCTACCCCCACCCCTTTCCGAAAAATCGCGTTATAACGGTCGAAAAATCAAAAAATTCTAACTTTAAAGGGGGTGTATGAAAATTTTTGATTTTTTCACAGATTATAGGTATCATGTAGGGGTATATGTGGTAAAATTTTTAAAAAGATCGGTTCACAATTTCTTTGTTTTTTGGGGGGTTGAAATTTTCAACAAAAAAAATTAATTTTTTGGGGGGTGCCATGGCTGGATTTTTTTTTTAAATCTTCGTAATATAGATAAGTATCACATATATTTTTTTAAGGGTGCCAAAGGGGGGGTGCAACATAGTCAAAAAAAATAAAAACTTCGAAAAAACACACATTTTCAGGGTTTTTTCGTATTTCTCGAGGGTGTTTGAGGCGGGGACTTGAAATGTAAGCAATTACAATCGTAATACATAATATCTGGATGGAGTGGGGTTGATGTGGGAGATTTGTGGTCACACAAGTATGGGACGAATGACAGGGTGTGATAAAAATAAGGAAAAACGAGTGATGTGAGCGCTAGGATGGCTCTTTTGGAATTCGGGTATTTTTAATGTCTTAGCCACCAAATTTTTTTATTTCATATACCAGATCGAATTTGGCATACAGATGGATAATAGTTGAACACGTACCTAAACAACACGAATAAATTATCGATTTGATAAAAAAACATGCAACGTAGCAGTCGAAAAAAAATCAATCTCATTCAAAGTAAAATGAAATAAAGAACATAGTTTAGGGCCTTGCTACATAACATGCAACTCGCGATTTGCAACTTGCGACTCGCCAAGGTCATATTCAATCTGATATTCTGATTGGCTCAAGTCATGACTCGGGCCAATCAAAATATCAGATTGAATACGACCTTCGCGAGTCGCGAGTTGCATGTTATGTAGCAAGGCCCTTACTGAAGTTCGAAAGTTTTCATGTTCATAATTTTAAGCATGCCTAGTAAAAAAATTATAAAAAATTCAAAATAATAATTTTTGTTTAATTCTTTGCAGAATTTTTGAAATTTTGTGTTTTGAAAAAAAAATGAAATAATTTTTTTTTTAATAGGTATTCTCGAAATTGATCTTATAAAAAATTGTAAAATTCAGTTTTATTGAAATATTCGCAATTTGACCTTCCAAAAAGCTTATCGAAATTAAATTTTTGTACTCGGATCTCTTACAAGAAATGGTGAAACTCAATTTTTTTTTTGTAAAATATTTACAATTTCGGCCTTGAAAAAATTTCAAAAAAACAATGTTTTCAATATTCTTGAAATAATGGTTCATTAAAAAATGTGAAAATCATTTTTAAAAAAATAGATTCTCATGATTTTGGTTTAATAAAAAATTTTGAAAAAAATTTAAGAGTAAAATGAAATAAAAAACATAAGTTTACTCAAGTTCGAACGAATTCTTACAATTTCAAAGAACTAGCAATAGATTCGAGTTCAAATTTAGAAAAAAAGATAGGTAAAAAAGTTCTCTGTTTATCCATACTTTCACGAGGCAAGTTCGGCCAGAAGCACGAAAACCTAACAATAGGCTAGAACACTAGTTCAATAAAATTCACGAGATATTGTAAGAGTAGAATAAACTCACCACAAATGAGTACTATTATCTCCATTGAAGACCGATTGAAATGGCGTAGGCTCATTTTCAGCACATTTTCTTTATCGCTTTTGCAAAATACAAGATCGAATTCGGCATACAGATGTTTAACTGAACACGTACCTAAATAACGCAAACAATTTCAAGTTAATAAAATAATAAATGAAACGTAGCAGCCGAAAAAAAAATTGTACAAAGTAAAATGGAATAAAAAACACAGTTTACTCGAGTTCGAACGAATTCTTTCGATTTCCAAGAACTAACAATATAGATTCGAGTAGGGAAAAAGATACATAAAAATGTTCTCTATTTATCAACACTTCACTTTCACGAGGCAAATTTGACCAGAAGCACGGAAATTTACTTAATAAAAATAGGCTAGGACACTGATTCAAGAAAATTCACGAAAAATTGTACTTGAAAACTCGCCAAAAAATAGAATAAACTCACCACAAATGAATATAATCTCCATTGAAGACCGATTGAAATGGTTCATGCAGGTTCATTTTCAGTAGTCAGCAGCTCTTCTTTATCGTTTGCCAAGTACAAGTTCGAATTCGGCGAACAGATGGATAACTGAACACGTATGTGGATACCTAAGAAACACAAACAAATTTTAGATTCAATAAAAAAAATGCAACGATTCATAATAGCAAACTAAAAGTACAAAATTTCTCTCGAAACATTTCGATTTCCTATATCTACAGCATTTCTACAAACGAAACGAAACGTAAAGCCGAACAGCAAATTTGATGAAAATTATTTGTAACATAATACAATACAAAAGCTTCGATCGTTATACTTGGAAAATACTTGAATATATGACCAAAAATATCACTTTGAAAAAGTTCACGAGCTATTATGTTTTCAAAACTTGATAAATGAATTAAATCATAAGTAAATCAACTCACCACGACTAGCTGAATCTCCTTTTCCGAAGCTTGGTTACTTTACAGCTTGCATAAAAACGAACTCGAATAGGCCACAGCACCGGCGGATAATAACATACGTATCTACGTAAACAAAACGAAACATTCAAATTCAATAAACGGAAAATTCGATACACAGTACCCGAAAAAAGTATTAAATACGTTTATATTAATATACTAACACGAAGCGAATTAAAATTACACTTTTATTCGAAAAATTAGGTAAAATAATATCTCCGATGACAACAAACACCATGGCATCTGCTTAGCCTCCACACACCACTAAACAACTTTCACGTTTCAACACTACGATGATGTCATTTTGCGCATCTTTGTGTGCATTTGTTTACAACCTAACAATGGGCGGGCGCATTTATTTCGACATTACGAAAAAAGTAGTTCCAATTACAATACGTTATTATACATTTAATTAAAGATTTTAAATGATTATTTTCACGAAAATAAATAATACTGAGTAAGCGAATAGCAAGTTTTGTAATATTTGAATCATAAGTACCTGTTTTTAGTGGATAAATTCCAAACGAATACACATCGTGGTTGTCCTATTGTTCGCCTATTGTTCGGATGTAAATTGCAATTTGCAACCAGCTGCCTGGCTTGGCGAGCAGTGATTCGACATTTTGACACAACTTTAAATCGATTTAGTTTGATTTTCATATTTAATTCACAAAACAACGTAAACGATGACGAATAATCGCGATTTCGAGCAAGAAATGTCACAAAATTAACAGAAATACATAGAGATCATCGAACACTGTTGAACCAGGACTGTCGAGGGTTGAGTGGGTTGAGTCGAAACATGAATGATGAACTACAATACAATACAATGCATGAATGCAAAGCGATAGCGAAGTAAAAGTGATAAAACTAATAAAAGACATAGACGATGACTAACGATGACTGAATCACACAGACTGACACTGAGGCATTTACTTACGTTACGTTAGGCTAACGTCAAATCGTTTCAGGGAGTGGGAGAATGGTAATGTTTACACAAACGCAGTGTTACCGTCATCCCAAATCCAAAACTAAATCGAATTTCAAAACAACACTTGATTATTTCTCGATTTTGGCCCTAATTGGAAGGGAGGAAGGGGTCTAATCGAAATTTTGTAATAACTAAAAGTATTTGTAAAACTTCAAGCTATAACTTTTGTTTGAAAATTTTTTTAATTGGGCCCCTTACCTCCCCACAGTTTTCAATAATGAATGTATTTTGAATGAGTGTGAATAAGTTATATGTATTACTCAAAATTGGTGGGGAAGGAGGGGTCCGATTGAAATTTTTGTTATAACCAAAATTATTCCTAGTACTTCAAGCTACAACTTTTGTTTGAAAATTTTTTCAATCGGGCCCCTTACCTCTCCCTTGTTTTCAATAATGTATTTGAATGAGTTGGATTATCAAAAATTGGAGGGGAGGGAGGGGTCCAATCGCAATTTTTGTCATAACTAAAAGTATTAGTAGAGCTTCAAGCAACAACTTTTGTTTGGAAATTTTTTCAACTGAGCCTCTCTCTCTCCACTTATTTTGCATAACGCTCCCAAAATACTAATTAAAAATTGAACGGGGAAGGGGAAGTGTCCAATTGGAAAAATTTTCAAACAAAACTTGTAGCTTGAAGTACTAGGAATAATTTTGATTATAACAAAAATTTCAATCGGACCCCCTCTTTCTCCATCAATTTTGAGTACGTAATATCATTACTATACAGCTCTAACAGAAAAGTCGTGGTACTAAATTGAAACACCTACTTCTACTATAGCTAGAAGGCTAATTTTTTTTTTAATCGAAAGGTTCCGATGAGTACATTAAAGGAAAATTATAAAAATGGGCAATTTTGGAATTGGGAGGCCCCAAATTTGAGGGAGGAGGTGCCAAAATTGAGATATCGAAATTTTGAAAAAGTAGTTTTTAACATATCGCATACTCATTGCATATACCAACTTTCAGCTTTTTAACTCCCATAGGGAGGGAGGTACGCCCCAAAAACCAAAATTTCGGTATTTTCTCACCCCCAACCCCCCGAATTTTTCAAAAAATTAAATTATGACCACAACAACTTTTTTCATACTGTACCCTATTACCTAGGCCATTTTTGAACAATTTTGCCCCCATAGGGGGGGAGGTATTTAATAAAAACAAAATTTTGCTATCTCGTGTTCCAATAATCCGATTTTAATTTTGAAAAAATCCACAGTTGCCTTTTCAAAGCAGAAAGTTTGTATAAAAATTTCCAAAAAATCCGCACGTAAAGAACCCCGCAATGACGAAAGATATTTTTTTCAAAACGCCGCGTTACGAAATGTTGTGGTAATGTTGTGTGCGCATATCCGCGTAGGCGCGCGTCGGCGCGTCGGCACTACACATTGAATCGTGCTACGTGTAACGGTTTTTCTTTTCAAAACGTTTGCGCTTGAATTCAAAATTTTTTTTCATCAAAATTCCATAGGACAAATTTTGTTTTTCATCAATTTGTCCTATACTCTCTGCTTAACATACCTAGAAAATTTGAACTTTTTTAGTCCCATAGGTAGGGAGGTAATCATTATATTAAATAAAAACCAAAATTTTGCCATCTCAAGTTTCCGTGATTCAATTTTAATTTTGAAAAAAATCACATCTGCCATTTCACAACAGAAAGTATGGGTGAAAATTTTAAAAATTCCCTTCGTAAACAATCCCCCAATTACGAAAGATATTTTAGAAAATAAGCGGCGTTTAGGAATGTTGTGGAATTTTGCCTTCCGTTGATGCTACACTGGTCCACGCGTAAATGCGTTAAATTGTATCATTCTGATCTTTACGGTTTTTTTCAACACGCTTGTGCTTGAAAAAAAAAGCGAGCGAAGCGAGAAAAATGGGGGTTTGGGGGCGGAGCCCCCAAGGGCGGTTCGCGAAGCGAACCGCCGTGGGGGTTGGGCCGCGAAGCGGCCAGGGGGCGAAGCCCCCTAGTAACTTATACACGCTCATTTAAAATACATTATTAAAAACTGTGGGGAGGTAAGGGGCCCAATTAAAAAAAATTTCAAACAAAAGTTGTAGCTTGAAGTTTTACAATTACTTTTAGTTATTACAAAAATTTCGATTAGACCCCTTCCTCCCTTGCAATTTTGAATAATGAAGTATTATGTAGCACTGGACTTGATAAAAAATTCATCGAAGCTCCTCCTCATGAATGTACAAAACTATTAAACTAGACGTTAGTCAAAAACTATAAATTACTGCTCAGGAATTCATCCAGTTAATACGCGGACAAGTACAACATTAATCATTATCTACATAAAATTCAAAAAAAATTCAAATTAAAATTATAATATCACACATTTATTACAGACAAGAATTACCCAAACTAACCAGTGACCTCGACTCGATCGATTCATTCAATTCTGGAAAGCAAGGCACTATACGCTATATTTAGTGCATAATACAAATTAAAAAAAAAAAACAGGTATGCAGGTAAAAAATCAATCAATAATTTACACCTAAAAAAAATATACATCCAAATAGTTTTATACAATTCATCGTCTACTTTTATTCTTCAATCTAACAATAATTTGTTTCTCGACGACATTATCTTCGACTTCGTTTCGAACCGAAAGTATCCAATCGATATGAGTAGCCACATCAACGAACAGCGACAATCACCATGCAGAGGAAAATGAGTCAAGACGCCGCGAATATAATAAACAGCTCCATCGCGAAACACCAGCCCGGTTCCTATATTATTCGGCGGCTGAGCTGGGCCATTCAGTACGATATGACCTTGAAACATGTAAATTTTCGATTTAAAAAACACGTTACGAATTCCTTTGCAATTTCGTATCAACAACGGCCAAAGTTGAAATTACCATCGTTCAGCCTGGCGCAAAATTTATCCGGTGTAATGAAAGGGTACAAATCATTCAAGACTGCTTTGAAACATCGCGTACGATTGATAAAAATGACCGTATCCGTTTGCAACGTGGCCCGTTCATCAAACCAGCCAACAATCTGAAAAAATCAACAAAACTGTAAGCTCGTTTGGAAATTTACACCTTCGAGGGATATAATTGAATACTTTACTTTGCCTAATGTGTCATCAGGAGGGTGAAATAGATCTGTGTACGTCCAATCGACGCAGGCAGGAAGGACTGTATAACTCGTGGCTATTTTTTCAGTCAGAACTAGGAACTAGGATCGCGATGTCCGATGCGTAATAATTAGGTGATCCTCGGAAGTCTCGGTTGGAGAAACGGATTTCTTTAATCTGTAATCAGTCAATAGGTAGATATTTAGTTTGGAAATTCGTAAAACAATCTTACTTTTTTGTATAAAAAGTAAAAAATTTCTCAATTTTGTTAGACTAAAAAGAATCGCTATTCTTTGATTTTTTTTTTTTTTTTTTTTTTTTTTGAGAAAGAAATCTCAAAATTTTTAAGAGAAAAAAATCCATAAAACTTTTGAAGTAAAAAAATTCACCAAATTTTGAAGAAAAAGTTTCTCAATTTAAAGCATTACAGCGAATAAAAAAATTTAAAAAAACTATCTTAATTTTTTCCAAATTAAAAATAAAAATAGAAAATAAAAAAAATTCAACTCTTTTTGCAAGGGAAAAAAATTCACATTCAACATTTTAAAAAATGAAAAATTTCAACCCCCCCCCCTCCCATTCAAGAGAAGTCCAATTAGGTACACCCTAAAAAAATTCCAAGCTGCCAGCTTTTTGGCCAAAGGTGATTACTAAAAATATGCTCCATACTTTGTAGCTTCGTTGATCACTGTTGCCCACTTCAGAGTACTTCGTGGTGGCTTTACTAACGACGACTTCGTAATTTCCGGCGTCCATTTTCTTATCGTTGACTTGGTCGTAGAAACAATACGCGGCTGAAATCGTAAAAATATAGTTAGCATATTTGAAAAAAATAAAATCAAAGATTTAAAAAATGTCATCTTGGAAAATTATCAAAAAATCACGACTAATTTCGAACCTGTTAGAATCAAACGAGGCGATATAATGGTACCTCCGCAAACTAATAAATTTTTCGTTGGAACGACTTTCCTTTCATCTGGCGTTTTGACGTCGTAAATTCCCACATGCCACGGAGATTCATTGTAACGTTGAGGCGTTGATCTTTCGTACGGAATTTTATTATAAGATTGATTGTAGGGTCGTCCACATTCTGTCAAACATACAATTTTCGATTAAAAAATTATTTTTGTAAAAAATTGAAAACTTGAGAACTCCTAAATCAACACAAAATGAATAAAAAAAAATATGGAAAATTCCACATCTTCAAAATTCATACTTGATTACCTGGAATACATGAAAACAGAGCATGATCCAATTTTCCATCTTCCTGACAAGTGATTTCTCTAAAAACATTTATGAAATCTCTGTTCGTATGCAGTGGTTTACAAACTGATCGAATTCTAGTCCCAGGAAACAAATCTCCTTCGCAATCGACAGAGCTGTTCTTGTTGTAACACGTCAGGTCGACATTGATTGGATTAATCTTGTCGCAAATTTCTATTTTAAAAAAAATAGTCAAGAGCTCAACAGCTAAATATTTTTAAATCAAAGTTACGTAGTTTTCAACTCACTATTACACTTGTAAATAGGAGGTATCCATTCGGATTCCAAGCATACGGATTTAAATTTATTTCCTAGATCGTTGACGTAACCTTGATTGCATTCGAAGTTCGCTATGGTGAACTGAGCTATCGAGTGGTCTCCACTTTTATTACAGGATTTCGCGCCATCTCCGTAACACTTGTAGGTAACAGTTTTGTCGGCGAATGACGAAGGTATCGTGCAAAATTTTCTATAAAAAAAGCACAAGAATAAATAAAAATAAAAATGGATAATAGGCCTATAATTTAATTTTTTTTTCATTTTTTGGGATTAAAACTATTATTTTTTTGAGAAAAAAATTTCTCGAAGTTTCTGGAGTTAAAATATTTTAAAATCTTTTTTCAGAAAAATATTTCGACTTTTTTTTGTACAAAATCTTCCAATTTTCTGTATAATTTTTCAATTTTTTTGTAGGATAGAATTTCTGTTTCTTTTTCTTTTTTTGAAATAAGAATTCTTTTAATTTTTTAAATTAAAGAATACCTATTTTTGACTTTTCGAAGAAAAAAAAAACATTTTTTTCCCCAAGTACCTAAAGGAAAAAATCAATTTTTTTCTAAAGTGAAAATATTTCTCTTTTTTTAGGAAAAAAATACCTAATCAATTTTTTTGGAATAGAGAAAAATCTTTCAATTTTTTGGATTTTTTTTCAGTTCGTTTTCTAGAATGAAATTTCTCGTTTTTTGAGAGTATTTTTTTTTTCATTTCTTGAGAAATAGGTAAAATACGTATATTTCAATTTTCTTGATTTTCCTTTTTTCGGGATTAAAACTTTTATTTTTTTCAAGAACAAAATTTCTCGAAGTTTCTGGAGTAAAAATACTCACTAATATCTACCTAAGTATTTTGAAATATTTTTTCAAAAAAAAATTCAATCTTTTTTAGTAAAAAATCTTCCAATTTTCTGAGCATTTTTTCACATTATTTAAAAATGTTTCCTATTCTAATTTTTTTAGCTTCTTTAAATTTTCCATTTTTCACTTCCTTCAATTACATAATTTTTTAAATTTGCTAGTTTTTCTTAGATGGGAGATTTTTTATTAACTTAATATTCGATATTCAAAAAAAATATACCTAACATAAGTATGAAATAATAAAACGATAAAAAATGAATTGTATAAAAATGTATTATAGGTATAAATAAAAACTGATGAATAACAGAAAACAGGTAAAAAATAATTTTCGAATTTATTCGACCATTCAGTCATTAGGTATATAAAATTTTCTTACACATAACTGGTCCTTATCGTTATTAAAGAAAACCTACCCATGAGTCTGAGAAATGATCAAGCGATCGCGAAGCAAATGCAAAAACACATTATGGATAGGTTCACGCGAAACGCTGGAGATATCTTTTTTAATAGACAAACGTACGAAGTTCCTCACAGATTCGACGATATTTCGACGAATTACGTATCGATTTTCCTTACCTAAGTAAGCGCTATAAGAAACGATACTCTCGATGGGAGCATCATCAGGTGATAAAACACTGGATATAAGATGGCGAAGAAAATTTCTCACACCTCTATGGAATTTATTACTATTATTCGAGTAATACACGTCGAAGCATATTGTATTGTTGACTCGAAAGGATAATTCGCAGAATAGGTCGGTCTTATACTGCTGGTAGAATTGTACATTGTTTTGATCGGATATGAAATTCGTTATATATTCTTTGATATTTTGCAACGTCGTCGAATTGATGTGATAACCTTTCCTATTTCCCCAATCTTTTTCACAGCCTAAGCAATTGATCAGCGTAATCATTGCGATGTCTTCTACCATGTTGATATCGTCACGATGAGTTCTGAATCTACGTAAACTCTTTAGACACTGGAATAACATATCGTCGATAAAAAATTCCGGTGTTTGGCCTTCTTCGATTTCGAGAGCGTGAACGAAAAAGAATAGATATTTCTTGAAAATATCGCTGTACGTATCAGGTTCGGTGCGAAATGTAATCGATTGGAATAGGGAGGCCATTTCATTGATATTCTTCAATGGCATCGCTTTAAAATCTTCGTGTTTGAACTCAAGAGCGGGCCTTAGTCTTTTACAATTGATGATGTTCATTCTAATGTTTTTGTATTCTTTATATAGGTATTGGAAATGAATGATTCCTGTATCGTTGAGTTTGGGAAACGTACCCAAATACCCATCGGGCATTGTACTAAGAAAATGTCGTATATTATTCAGAAATAAACCAGTCGTTTCGCGAGCGGAAACGTTTTCATCGAAATGTTCATCCAAAAAAAATTGCACTTCGTCGTAGAAACGATCGTCGAAATCGTTTAAAATGTCGATTTCGTATTCGGGTACATTTTTACGTATTTGAAATGGAAATACGCGTGCGAATTTATCGAAATACTCGTCCTCGTAGTCTGCATTTCGTAAATTCGCGATCACTTTTCGACAATAGAGTTTTACGAATCGACCTCGGAAGGAAGTAGGATGTTGTTTGAGAATTTCTTGGTGTACTTTTCTTTCTTCGGATTCTTTTGGCCCGATTAGTTTCAGCAGATATTCTCTAGCTCTAGGATCAAGTGCTGCTTCGAATGAGGGACAATCTACCTCATCGACAGCCATTTTTCTCAGCACAAATTGTGTGAATTCGATCGGGATACCGGTGTCTGAGGCATGCTCCAAGTCTAGTGCTTTGTCTACGTACAACGGATTTTCGTAGGCTTGTTCGTAAGTTAACTTGGTTGAGTCGATTTCGAGAATTCGATCGCCGAATGTGTCGACTTCTGGGTCGTAAGGTAACTGAGGCTGAAAATTGATATGTTTTAGTAAAAATAATGATCAATCGAATTTTCTAAAATAATAATGAAGTGATTATGTGTTTTCTTACCTCCCTCATTTCGAAATTCGAAGAGTTGAGTGTCTAGCTGTACCTATGATTGTAATGTACTGTTGAAGCGTTGAATTTAATTCAATGCTTCAGTAACTAGGTAAATTTATGTAAGGAACAAACCAATAATAAAAAATATAAATTTTAGAACACAAGAAAACACATTTGTGATAAATGTACGACTACAATCGCGCATATTATTTCAAGATTAGATTATAAATAAAAATAAAATTCATTCTGAACACTATACAATAATTTGTTTAAATCAAGTTTAAATGTTTACATCACGTTCACGTTCCCAAGGTTAGGTTTGAGAACAGTGCGCATGCGTTAAGCTTGGTAACACCAACACGTGACTGTGTTACTATAATTTCGATTCATGAAAAAGTGCAAGTAATCACACGTGGGTCTAACTGGTTTGATCTGTAATTTACTTCGGTGTTCGACACCGCATGTAAAAAAAAAAAAAAAAAAAAAAAACCATTAACAAAGTCCAAGAAAATTCATCTAGGTACCTAATTCATGATTTTTGCATGTTTCAAAAAAAAATTACAGACAATTTCCCCCAAATTTCACATTTTTTCTTTTTCTTTAAATTTTTATTTGAAAGCTTGGAAAAAAATTCTCAAATATCTCGAAAAGTTGCTTTTGAAAAATCTTCAGTAAGTTTTGTAGAAAAAATAAGTTTGAAACAAATTCTTCCTGAACAATCACCCTGATCGAAATTAAAAATTCGTGAAAAAACGGCAAATAAATGGGTGTAGCGCTCAAACGGAGGGGGTAGGGGTCCAAAATTTTGTGAAAAAATTTTTCTAGTCAAGGCACACCATCTGAGGTGAAAAACAGCCAAAAATCGCTTGGGGCCATTTTGGGACCCCTTATCCGGCCGGACCCTTTTGAAAAATGTAGATATTGACTGAAATCTAGGAAAAAAAATTTTTTAACTTTTGAAATATTTAATTTAAAATTATCAAATTTTGAAGATTTACTAGATTTTCAAGTTTTACTGTGTTTAAAAAAAATGTGTCAAACTTTTCAACAAACTTTTCAAATGAAAAGTTTATTTAAGGGTAGATATAGCGGGTAAGATAGGTGATTTGGCCCACCATACGGATTTTGAAACCAACTAGCGGAAGTTGGTCCCCATGATCTAAAACCCCCGTGACCAAATTTTTGAGTCGCTACCTCACCCCTATCCCCTCCTAGGACGAAAAATGTGATTTTTCGATTATAATTTTTGATTTTGGCTGTTTTCAACCGATTTTTTTCAAACTCAGTTAGATGCTAGGTATCATCAAGAGTAATTCATGAAAAAATTTTCAAAATTTTTCGAACCTATTTTCACTGTGAAATGTGCATTTTAAGTTTTCTAACGGCCATTTCGACAAGTTCTTTCAGAGGTGCAATAATTGAAAAAATATATGTTGTACACCTAGTCTGGATGTACAACATATATTTTTTTTAGAATTTTTTATAATAGGTAAAAGACCTTCAAAAATGCAAAAAACTGATTTCTTTCATCATTTTTCGCGCCAAAAATTGTCATTTTTGGTCGAAAATTTTTTTCGTCGTAGTATATCACAAAATACACCATCAACCCTAATTTGGATGAAATTCGTTGATTTTTTCTATTTTTTCTAATTTTCATTTAAATTCACCAAGTGACGCCATTTTGGTAACCCCCGGTGTCCCACGAGGTGTCTGGAGGACTCAAAATTCATGTTTGGACATGTTTCAAGCCAATATTTGTCATATATTGCAATTTTAGTGAAATCGAGAAAATTTGATTTTTTTGCCCACATTCATAAAATTACACATCTTTGATTTCAAAAATTATTCTCACAATCTCATCTTACCTGATTGTTGAAAAAAATGAAATTTTTTCAATTTCACGAAAAATTCTGTTTATGAAAAATAATGACTCGAAACATGTCCAAACATGAATTTTGAGCCCTCCAGACACCTCGTGGGATACTGGGGGGTTCCCAAAATGGCGTCACTCAGTTAATTTTATTGAAAATTTAAAAAATAGAAAAAATCAACGAATTTCATCCAAATTTGGGTTGATGGTGTATTTAGGTGTATTTTGTGATATACTACGACGAAAAAAATTTTCGATCAAAAATGACAATTTTGTCGCGAAAAATGATGAAAGAAATCAGTTTTTTGCATTTTTGAAAGTCTTTCACCTATATAAAAAATTCTAAAAAAATATATGTTGTACATCCAGACTAGGTGTACAACATATATTTTTTCAATTATTGCACCTCTGAAAAAACTTGTCGAAATGGCCGTTAGAAAACTTAAAACGCGCATTTCACAGTGAAGATAGGTTTGAAAATTTTTGAAAAAATTTCCATGAATGACCCTTGATGATACCTAGCATCTACCTGAGTTTGAAAAAAATCGGTGGAAAACAGCCAAAATCAAAAATTCTAGGAGGAGGTGGTGAGGTAGCGACTCAAAAATTTGGTCACGGGGGTTTTAGACCATGGGGACCAACTTCCACTAGTTAGTTTCAAAATCCGTATGGTGGGCCAAATCGCCTATCTTTACCCGGCTATACCCTTTTGAAAAATTGCCTTTCTACTTCATTTGAAAATGGAACTAAATTTTAAAAATTATCCTTTTTTTTATAATAGTATAATACAAAATAAAATATCAAGTATCATCAAAAGTTCATCATGTCTCACGATCCTTCCTCCATTAATATGGCAAAGTAGATATTCATTCAATTTTAAAATACTAGATATTACATCACGTAAATTCGTTTCAATTTCAAAGTTGTGGGGTACTACCTTCACACGAGTTAATCGTGTATTAATAATTTCGCACAACTTTATATTATAAAAATCACGTTTTGAGCCCCCACCCCCAAAATACTTGCGCTGGGGTCTAAAATTCTTGTCAAAATTTTTTCTCATCATGATCGACCTTTTGGGGTAGGTTTGACCCAAATCGGTTTCTAGGCCCAAATCACCTAACTTAAGCCCCACTGCCCCACACCCTTTCCCCAGAAGAAAAAATTCTTTAATTTTTTAAGAGAAAAAAACTTATCTAGAGAAAAACGTCGAAATTTTCGTGTAATAGAAAAATTCTTGATTTTTTTTATACAGAATATTTCAAATTTCTTGGAAGGGGAAAACTATTGTTTGTTGGCAAAAAAAAATAGGTACTATTTTATTTATTTATTATTTTTTTGTAAATAAATAGATACCTATATAACAATTTTTTGAGAGAAAAAATCTCAATAAGAGGTAATCTGTTTTTTTAATTGGGAGAAAAAAACTTAAATTTTTTGAGTGAAAATATTTTACAATTTTTTAAAGAAAAAAAATCGTCAATGTTTTCTCAAGGAAACTTATTTTTTGAATGTCCTTTGAATGAAACCTTTCAATTTTTTTTAGAGGAATACAAAATTTCTCAGAGGAAAAAGATTTTTCTTCTTTAATCTTTTAATAGAAAAAAAACTTATCAAATTTTTGCATATACCTAAGAGACTAAATTTTCTTGATAGAAAATATTCATTTTTTTAAAAGAAAAAGAACAGCTCCATTTTTCAAAAAAAATCTACAATTTCTTGAAGTAAAAATGTTTTTGTGAAAAAAAATTTGAAGGCCATTTTTTTTTGAATTTTTTGAGGAGGAATTTTTAGTTATCATGGAATAAAAATCTTCAAATTATTTCTCATTGGAGAAAAAAATTTAAACATGAATTTGAAGAATTTTTTTTTTTAGAATTTTCTCGGAATTAAAACAATTTAGACTGTAGATACGTGCAGCCATCATTTTGCCTAACATTAAAAAATTTACACTTTTAGTAATATTTTTTATCCACGATTAATTTGTCATTCAATCATTTCGTGTGATTACACAATTTTATTTTAAACGTGAATTGACGAAAAATGAATGAATTGAGTAAAAACCAATTTTTTTTTATTTTATCGAATAAGTAAGAATTTTTACTTCGAAAAAAAAAATCAAAAACTTCATTTAAAAAAACAATGATTTTCTTTTTGATTATTTTTCAGAGATTTTTCTGATCATAAAAAATCAATGTATATCATAATATCTGATGTGATAAAGATAATTTACCTACTTCCATCTGAAGCATTCACTTTGAAACTTACAAGTTCTTCAGATCTTTTGGAACTGCTGTTCTAATGAACAACAAAGGTGTTAAGTGCAATGAAAGGTGTATCAACTCTATTGCATGCATTGCGTATTTTTTCGCAGAGTTTATGCGATGTTGTGACTTTTTGAGATGAGTAATAGTTGAAGGTTGAAGTGCGTTTTTTTACTTTTTAGAAATGATTTTTTGCACAATATATCGCACAGAAATAAATACGCAGAAATGTTTGAATGGCTGATTAATCTAACTTCTATAAGGAATGTTGTACCTACCATTTTATCTAGTCAATCGAATCTCTCAAAACCCAAAAGAAATGAAGTTTTTCCCCTTAGATAAAAGTAAATTGGATGATGAAAATTTCGTTATTGATTTGCAATAAAAGATTTCAGTTGATGCGATGATAATTTACCCAACGATTTTTCGAATCTACTGATAGATACTAATGGAAACTTTTCATCGATATTAATTTTTTTGTAGGTACCTCCCTATGTAACTAACATATTAAAATTAAATCTCTATAAAAACAATTTGCTCCTTCAAAGGTCACAATGCCAATGAAGCTGAAACTATTCGCAATGAAGAAATTTAAATTGATAGCAATATAAAACTAATTACATCTTTTTATTTCGACTCTCGTAAGTCATATTAAAATTTCTTATGTACCTAAGTACATATTTTGAAAGTAATTTTTTTCCTTCTATAAAAAAATTGGGAAGAAATCAAAAAATTAAGAAATTTTTTAATCTGCCTCCAAACATTTATACTGATTGTTTTATTGCAAAGAAGATTCAGATACCATAAATCCATAATGTCGTTTAATATGCAAAATTTGAGGGGAGGGAGGCGTTCAATCAAAATTTTTGTAATAACCAGGCAAAAATATTCCTATGCTTTCAATCTACAACTTTTATTTGAAAATATTTTCAATTATATCCCTCTCTCCTCATCAATTTTGTATAATATTCAGGAGTGAAAATAATTTACTAAACATACATATAATTTGAAAATTAGAGGAGCGAGGAACGGAGGAAGTAACAGGAAGAGTTGAATTGAAAAAATTTTCAAATAAAAGTTGTAGATTGAAGGCATAGAAATATTTTTGGTTATAACAAAAATTTTGATTGAACGCCTTCCTACCCTCAAATTTTGCATATTAAACGAAATTATGGTACTGGACTTATAAAAATTCAACTTCCACTGATTCAGACTTTCAGTAAAGGGTTAACCATGTACTTGTAAATTACGCCTCAGCAAACAGTACGGCGATCTATTACGTTCCTAGATACGTAATTTGATAAACTTTTATTGAATTCCTATCCCTTATCTCAGTGTGTGGGTACCCGATGATTTTTAAAAAAATGTTATCATCATGGAACATCGCATGCGAAGCAAGAGTTTAATATATAACTCATCTACTGATAAGTCTGCAGATTTATGAATTATTTAATCCCATTTTCCATATAGTGAGATTCTTAATACCCCTATCTATCGATAAGTAGGTATAAAACTTCTATAAAAGAAATGAGTTTCTTCACTTGCTACGAGGTTTCGATCCAGTAGATATCCGTTGATATGATTTCGTAGATACGTGGAAGCTACGTATTATAAAATAAGTGTGAACGTATGGGTACATAAAGTGTACTAGCAACCACTCTGTGTCGGCCTGTTGTTCAGTGAACTGAACAGAAATGAATACTATTCTTTTCTGGTGAGTACAAAACTTATGTACCTAATGGAATTATATGTACATACCTATAGAACTTTTAAATTATTAATCTACCAATTTATTAGAATTAGATTAATTTTTTTAACATAGCTTTCCATTGCACATAACGTGCCCTAACGATGCAAAAATAATACACTGACCCAAAACAAAACAAAACATTTTTTCAAAACTAAATAAATCCTAATACCAGTAGTAGTACACGTGATAATCTAGGTACAAACGATAGTATGAGTAATATACCTAGTATGAGCAATAGTACGAGTAACGAACATTTCAGGTATGAGTGAGAAGCAGTGTTGTTTACCGAGTACCATACCGATACAAATACCGGTATGGTATCGGTATTTTTGCTCTGATATTTATACCAATACCGATACCGATACCGCAAAAATACCGAAATCAGTACCAATACCAATACCGCAAAAATACCGAAATCAATACCAATACCAATACCGATACCGCAAAAATACCGAAATCGATACCAATACCGATACCGATACCGCAAAAATACCGAAATCAATATCGATACCGATACCGATACCGCAAAAATACCGAAATCGATACCAGTACCAGTACCAATACTGAAAAAATGATCGATTTTATACCGGTAAAAATACCGATACCAATACCGCAGACATACTGATATTTGTACCGGTACCGATACCGCAAAAATACCGGTACGGTAATGGTATACCAATTAAATACCGTTTAGATTGAGCAACCATTTGGCGCATGCGCATTAGGGTGGAGCAAAAAAAATTGATATTCTTCAATTTCGCTATTTTTTTAATATGTTGTTTTTTTTTAGTTGAAACCTCCTCATACCAATTTTTAGCTCCCTAGGTCACTCTGGAGGGGGGCTATGGGGCCTCAAAGAGGGCCATTTTCGAAAAAAAAATCGGTTTTTCGCGATTTTGACCCCGAAACCCCCCCCCCCCCCCCCCAAACAAAACTCGTTACGTCGGTTTCTAGGTGCAATTTAAGATTCTGTGTCGATCTGTCTATTTGGTTTTTCGATTTGAAGCCATCATCCTTCCCTCACCCTCGATTTTATAGAATCGCGATATCGTTTTTTTAGTCCAAGTCAAAAACTATGCTTTCTATGTAAAAAAAAGTGTAATGACCAATCTTGTAGAGCATAAAATTTTCCACCCAGTACATGTCTTAAATTTTACGCTGACTCGATATTATGTGATTAAAAAATAAAATGAAATTAAAGGATAAAAAGGATGCGAAAATTACGACGCCTAAAATTTTGTAATTTCAAGTCAAATTTAAATTTAAGACATGAACTAGATGGAAACTTTCACGCTCTACAAAATTGGTCTTTACACTTTTTTCCGTAGGAAGCTTAGTTTTTGACTTAGACGAAAAAACCCGAGTACCATACCGATACAAATACCGGTATGGTATCGGTATTTTTGCTCTGATATTTATACCAATACCGATACCGATACCGCAAAAATACCGAAATCGATACCAATACCGATACCGCAAAAATACCGAAATCGATACCAATACCGGTACCGATACCGACAAAATACCGGTATGTATACCAATACCAGTACCGATACCGCGAAACTATTGATATTTGTACCAATACCAGTACAGATACCGACAAAATACCAATAAGTATACCGGTATCGATACCAATACCGAAAAAATTACCAAAATTGATACCGGTATCGGTACCAAAACCGGAAAAATACCGAAATTTATACCGGTACCAATACCAATACCGGAAAAATACCGGTAATCAACACTGGTGAGAAGTAACTAGTAATTACGATCAATTCCAATTCCACGTAAAACCAGGATGATTTCCAAAATATTGGGAGTCCTTTAAAATTTTAGCCCCTTTGACAAATTGGACACTAGTTTATTGCAAGATTTTTGGCAATGAAAAAGAACTCTAGGAAAAAAAATTCTCGTTTTCGATGTGTGGTTTTCAAAATATTGTTGATTTGTATGAAAACTCAGCTGGTTGACAAAATGAAAACTGGTTTGTTGAAAGATATTTTGCAATGAGGAAAAAAACTGTAAGGTTAAAAAATTCTTGTTTTCGATGTGTGGTTTTCAAAATTTTGTTGATTCGTATGAAAACTCAGCTGGTTGACAAAATGAAAACTGGTTTGTTGAAAGATATTTTGCAATGAACAACAAAACAGAAGGATAAAATTTTTTTTTGTTGATTTGTATGAAAACTCAGCTGGTTGACAAAATGAAAACTGGTTTGTTAAAAGATATTTTGCATTGAAGAAAAAAACTGAAGGATTAAAAAATTCTTGTTTTCAATGTGTGCTTTTTAAATTTTTTTTGGAATCATTTGAAAATTCAGCACTTTGACAAATTGGAAACTGGTTTGTTGAAAGATATTTTGCAATGAAGAAAAAAACTGAAGAATTAAAAAAATTCTTATTTTAGATGTGTGGTTTTCAAAATTTTGTTGATTTGTATGAAAACTCAGCTGGTTGACAAAATGAAAACTGGTTTGTTGAAAGATATTTTGCAATGAAGAAAAAAACTGAAAGATTAAAAAATTCTTGTTTTCAATGTGTGCTTTTTAAAATTTTGTTGATTTTTATGAAAACTCAGCTCGTTGACAAAATGAAAAATGGTTTGTTGAAAGATATTTTGCAATGAAGAAAAAAAACTGATGGATTAAAAAAAAATTGTTGATTTGTATGAAAATTCAGCACATTGACAAATTGGAAACTGGTTTGTTGAAAGATATTTTGCAATGAAAAAAAAAACTGAAGGATTATAAAATTCTTGTTTTAGATTGGTGGTTTTCAAAATTTTGTTGATTTGTATGAAAACTGGTTTGTTGAAAGATATTTTGCAATGAAGAAAAAAACTGAAAGATTAAAAAATTCTTGTTTTCAATGTGTGCTTTTTAAAATTTTTTGGAGTCATTTGAAAATTCAGCACTTTGACAAATTGGAAACTGGTTTGTTGAAAGATATTTTGCAATGAAGAAAAAAAATGAATGATTAAAAAATTTTTGTTGATTTGTATGAAAACTCAGCTGGTTGACAAAATGAAAACCGGTTTGTTGAAAGATATTTTGCAATGAAGAAAAAAACTGAAGGATTAAAAAATTATCGTTTTCGATGTGTGGTTTTCAAAATTTTGTTGATTCGTATGAAAACTCAGCTCGTTGACAAAATGAAAACTGGTTTGTTGAAAGATATTTTGCAATGAAGAAAAAAACTAAAGGATTAAAAAAAATTATTGTTTTTGATGTGGAGTTTTCAAAGTTTTGTTGATTTGTATGAAAACTCAGCTGTTTGACAAAATGAAAACTGGTTTGAGGAAAGATATTTTGCATTGAAGAAAAGAACTGAAGAATTAAAAAATTCTTGTTTTCAATGTGTGCTTTTTAAAATTTTTTGTAGTCAATTGAAAATTCAGCACTTTGACAAATTGGAAACTGGTTTGTTGAAATATATTTTGCATTGAAGAAAAAAACTGAAGAATTAAAAAAAATTGTTGATTGTATGAAAATTCAGCACTTTGACAAATTGGAAACTGGTTTGTTGAAAGATATTTTGCAATGAAGAAAAAAACTGAAGGATTAAAAAATTCTTGTTTTCGATGTGTGGTTTTCAAAATTTTGTTGATTCGTATGAAAACTCAGCGCGTTGACAAAATGAAAACTGGTTTATTGCAAGATTTTTGGCAATGAAACTGAACTTTTGGGAAAAAAATTCTCGTTTTCAATGTGTGGTTTTCAAAATTTTTTGGAGTCAATTGAAAATTCAGCACTTTGACAAATTGGAAACTGGTTTGTTGAAAGATATTTTGCAGTGAAGAAAAAAACTGAAGGATTAAAAAAATTCTTGTTTTAGATGTGTGGTTTTCAAAATTTTGTTGATTTGTATGAAAACTCAGCTCGTTGACATAATGAAAACTGGTTTGTTGAAAGATATTTTGCAATGAAGAAAAAAACTGATGAATTAAAAAAAATTGTTGATTGTATGAAAATTAAGAAATTTGACAAATTTGGAAACTGGTTTGTTGAAAAGTATTTTGCAATGAAGAAAAAAACTGAAGGATTAAAAAAATTTTGTAGATTTTTATGAATACTCAGCTGGTTGACAAAATGAAAACTGGTTTGTTGAAATATATTTTGCATTGAAGAAAAAAACTGTAGGATTAAAAAAAAATCTTGTTTTAGATGTGGAGTTTTCAAAGTTTTGTTGATTTGTATGAAAACTCAGCACGTTGACAAAATGAATACTGGTTTGTTGAAAGATATTTTGCAATGAAGAAAAAAACTGAAGGATTAAAAAATTCTTGTTTTAGATGTGGAGTTTTCAAAGTTTTGTTTATTTGTATGAAAACTCAGCTGGTTGACAAAATGAAAACTGGTTTGTTGAAACATATTTTGCATTGGAGAAAAAATCTGAAGGATTAAAAAATTCTTGTTTTCGATGTGTGGTTTTCAAAATTTTGTTGATTCGTATGAAAACTCAGCGCGTTGACAAAATGAAAACTGGTTTGTTGAAAGATATTTTGCACTGAAGAAAAAAACTGTAGGATTAAAAAAAAATCTTGTTTTAGATGTGGAGTTTTCAAAGTTTTGTTGATTTGTATGAAAACTCAGCACGTTGACAAAATGAATACTGGTTTGTTGAAAGATATTTTGCAATGAAGAAAAAAACTGAAGGATTAAATAATTCTTGTTTTCGATGTGTGGTTTTTCAAAATTTTTATTGATTTGTATGAAAACTCAGCACCTTGACAAATTGAAAACTGGTTTGTTGAAAGATATTTTGCAATGAAGAAAAAAACTGTAGGATTAAAAAAAAAATCTTGTTTTAAATGTGGAGTTTTCAAAGTTTTGTTGATTTGTATGAAAACTCAGCACGTTGACAAAATGAATACTGGTTTGTTGAAAGATATTTTGCAATGAAGAAAAAAACTGAAGGATTAAATAATTCTTGTTTTCGATGTGTGGTTTTCAAAATTTTTATTGATTTGTATGAAAACTCAGCACCTTGACAAATTGAAAACTGGTTTATTGACAGATTTTTTGCAAATAAAAAGAACCTACTTTATATTGATTAAGAAGTTTGAAATAGTAGATGAATCATAAAGATTTATGAATCTCCTATTGATGATATGGCAGGATTTTAGTTTTTAAAAGAATGGTCTTTTTCATTATGTATAGAGAACATTATATTTTGGTATGAGGATTTGATTGACAGAGGAAAAAAATTGGTCATTATTTAAAGCCTAGATTTTTTTTAAATTATTATTTTGGTAATCGAAAAGTAGTTGTTCATATCATTGTTCAAATCTTCTAAACGTGTTCAACCTAGGCTTCTATCATTAGTACTTTAGGTACCTACCTAAGTATGTATACCTACTTTTTCTCAGATGATGTACGTAACTGATTTTTCTCATTATTTTTCACACAGGTCCCTTGCATTATTAGCCTGCTGGAATATATTCGTGAATCATGCTAGCATTGCTGTTGTTGGACAAAAAACACAGTTAATTTCTCTTCATCACTTCAACTCATTTTCTGGAGATTCACCGATTCATACGTCACCGCGCAATTATCATGACTTCGTGATGAACAGTAAATACTTTGTAGACAATTCTCTTCTTATTGAATTCATCCTGTACAATCCAATGGCTGTGATAACGTTGCCTAGGCGTTTCGGCAAATCGTTAAATTTGCAAATGATAAGAACCTTCCTTGAAATACCATATAACTCCAGTACTTCAGAACCGGTTTCCAAGTGTCGAACGGAGGCTCATCAACTCTTTGTGGAAGGGATTTTACTATGTTAGCTCATTAGAGCAACCTTTTCTAATAAAAAGTAAAAACAATAGTATGGCGGAAATTAATTCCGTCCCTGTGATATACTTGGATCTAGCAAATCCTATCGGATGTTCAGCCTTAGATACAATTCCCAAGGTCAATCGATTTCTGGTAAATAAAATATCCCAGAGTTATGCATTTCACCGGTACTTATCAAAATTTTTGACAAATGGACCATGTTTTGACGTTATTTTGATGCTATGAAAAATGTGATCATTTCAGGGCATACAGCAGAATCAGCAGACCCTGGTACATTTATGCGTTTTCTGTCCGAGGCCCTCTACGACTTCTTTCAGCAACCAGTAGTGATACTGATAGATGAATACGATGCAGTGTTGAATACAGTTCACTTTGAATGCGCCAATTTCACCGATTATTACAAAAACGGAAGTACTGATGTTATTCTCAGGATTCTATGGATCATTTTTAAAAATGAATCCATACCTGAGAAACGCTGTATTGACTGGAATAATTTCTTGGAAACACGCTGGGATCTTTTCCCAATTTGGAACTGTGTACGTTCATTCTGTAACTGATGACGACCCCATGGATTTCTATGGAATTGATCAAGAACATGTAAAAGAAATGATGAAGAGGGAAAATATTCCTGGAAACGATTATAATGGTGTCGAGAAAATGTACAATGGATATCTCTTTGGAGATAAACGCGCCATCCGAAAATTCAATCCTTTATCGATCGCCATGTACATCAGGACAAAATTGTTTGAAGTCATACTGGGTAGAATCTGGCGATGTTTCCTCTGCTCTAACAATAATGATCAGATATTCTGACTTCCACCGAGCATTCCTGACGTTACTACTTGGGAATGAACTTAAAGTTGAATCTTATGAGGGAACCACGGCTTTAACATCGTTTGATGTACAACAGCTATCAACCATGATACGATCAGGGCAAAATTTGAAAGAAGAAAACTGGAACAGGTGGGAATGCCGAAATGTTCGCCCAGGATTATATTTATTACTTGTTACCAGTTACTTAACAAAACACGATAATAATACGGAGGGATTCATTTGGCTAAAGATTCCAAACGATGAAATTAAGAAACAGTTATGGTCTTCTTACGCAGAATTACTTGGGATTCCCAATCCCGTTAATGGACAACATTTTGTACTTAGTTTCGAATCTGATATGAAGAAGTGTTCGTTGGAGTGTTGGAAGTTTTTATCAACCAACAATATCTCTTTGGAGATAAACGCGCCTTCAGAAAATTCAATCCTTTATCGATCGCCATGTACATCAGGACAAAATCGTTGAAGTCATACTGGGTAGAATCTGGCGATGTTTCCTCTGCTCTAACAATAATGATCAGATATTCTGACTTCCACAGAGCATTCCTGACGTTACTACTTGGGAATGAACTTGAAGTTGAATTCTGAGTAAGAAGACCATAACTGTTTCTTAATTTCATCGTTTGGAATCTTTAGCCAAATGAATCCCTCCGTATTATTATCGTGTTTTGTTAAGTAACCGGTAACAAGTAATAAATATAATCCTGGGCGAAAATTTCGGCATTCCCACCTGTCCCAGTCTTCTTCTTTCAAATTTTGCCCTGATTGTATCATGGTTGATAGCTGTTGTACATCAAACGATGTTAAAGCCGTGGTTCAATACGGATGGTTCTGATCTTGCCAATAGTTCAAGTTCTTTGTTAAGCAGACTATCGCTCAGCAAAAAAGTAAGCCATCAATATGGTAGAGGTTATTTGAACGAAAAGTTTGTTGAAACACTCTTCGTGGCAGCCCATTTCCAACATTTTGACAAAATTTCATATGAAGAACAGCACTACTTCAAAGCTGTTGATGGCAGTCCCTACGAAACTGGCAGCCCGAATTTCAAGGTTATCTACAATGGTTTGATCACCTTATTCGAGCTGAAGTGCGCTAATCCGTCAGCATCAATCGTTAAAAAAGCAAATCAAGTATTGGAACGCTATAAAAATATATATAAAAATCACCCAGGATATACACATGCCCACACCATAAAACTAATTAGGTTGATTGTTAGTCTCAGGCCCAGATTTAGGGGGGGGCCAGCGGGGCCATGGCCCTGGGGCCCATCATCAAAAGGGGCCCTTCACTGAAAAGGGGCTACCGGCAGATCACTTAAAAATTGAAAATTACAAGAGGCAAGAGGGCCTTCAGTAATTATATGGTCCTGGGGCATTTTTTTCCTAAATCCGGCCCTGGTTAGTCTAGACGGGAGAACTGTACATATCAACGCAACGATCGATTCTTTACGTACCTAGCCCATTTATGTTTATGATTTTTTTTATTCACCTTTCGGATAAGTATTATCAAATTTTCTTTATGCATTAACTGTTTTTGCTGACTAAAATATTCCACTTTCGACTTTTCTTTTCCTATTTCTTTTATGAAAATTTATCTGTATTCATCTATCAATAATTATGTAAATATTATCAAACAATTTCATATTTTCAAAATTTGGGCCAAATAAAAAAAATATTTGTTTGGGTATTTTTGTATTATATTGTATTGTATTAAGGTAGATGATTTATAGAATATTTTTAAGGCAGGTAGGTACCTACTAGATCTAGGTATAATATGACATACCCGCGTGTTTTTTTTTCTACTTTTGTTTTTTGAGAAAACCTTTGAATAGATACATATTACAAACGCCAGTTTTTAATATGTATATTATATTATTTTTTATGATCTTTTGTAAATTTTTAAAATGTTAATCAATTTTTACATTTCTGTGAAATTTCAAAATGACAAACTTTCAGATGAAAATTTAATATATAGTCGTTTACAGGCAAACTCATAACTAAGTGTATATCCAACGATTTTTCGCGTGGTCTGTAACTCAGTTGCTGTATATGCCGCAAACTCGTAACCCAGTAGGCATGTTAGAACTCACCACTAGGCCTCCTCTTAACATTACTTCATATTTTTACCACATCCCTGGTTGGCTATGCACTCATTTCAAGTTTTAGTCAAAAAACGGAGTGTATATCCGGCAATCTCACGTCACCCCTCAAAATTTGTCAGTGGACTCCCCACACCCCGTAAACAATTCATCCCTGGAAAAACCTTTCTCATCTAAACAGACGAGAAGAAATCATTGTAACCCGCCTCCGAATCGGCCACACTAAAATCACCCATAATTACCTTTATCAAAAAGCTCTACCACCCTCCTGCCAGTTCTGTTCATATCAACCTCTAACTATCAATCATCTATTATTTCAATGTACACAATTAAAACAAAAACGACAACTTCTCCAAATAGATGAAAACTCTTTGATCATTCCAGATAACCCAAACGAAATACACAAATTCATTACTCTAATCAAAAACTGTAAACTTACCCACCTTATCTAACTCTCTTGTCGTTGGGTGTAATAATCTAGTAATTAAACACACCAAAAAAAAAAAAAAAAAAATTCTAGAATAAAATTTCTCGTTTTTTTAAAGTATTTTTTTTTTTTTGATTTCTCGAGTTTTTTTGATGGGTAAAAACATTATTTTTTTAATGTAATAGGCCTATAATTTAATTTTCTTTGAGGGATTTTTTTTACATTTTTTGGGATTAAAACTATTATTTTTTTGAGAAAAAAATTTCTCAAAGTTTATGGAGTAAGTAAAAATATTTTAAAATATTTTTTCAGAAAAATATTTCGACTTTTTTTTGTAAAAATCTTTCAATTTTCTGTATAATTTTTCAAATTTTTTGTAGGATAAAATTTCTGTTTCTTTTTAAAAAAAAATAAGAATTCTTTTAATTTTTTAGATTGAAGAATATTTTTGATTTTTCGAAGAAGAAAAAAACATTCTTCTTTTATTTCAAGTAAAGGAAAAAAATCAATTTTTTCTTACGTGAAAATATTTCTCCTTTATTAGGAGAAAAACTTCTCAATTTTCTTGGAGGGATTTTTTTTTTTCATTTTTTGGGATTAAAACTATTATTTTTTTGAGAAAAAATTTCTCGAAGTTTCTGGAGTTAAAATATTTTAAAATCTTTTTTCAGAAAAATATTTCGACTTTTTTTTGTACAAAATCTTCCAATTTTCTGTATAATTTTTCAAATTTTTTGTAGGATAGAATTTCTGTTTCTTTTTCTTTTTTTGAAATAAGAATTCTTTTAATTTTTTAGATTGAAGAATACCTATTTTTGATTTTTCGAAGAAAAAAAAAAACATTTTTTTCCAAGTACCTATAGGAAAAAATCAATTTTTTTCTAAAGTGAAAATATTTCTCTTTTTTTAGAAAAAAAAATACCTAATCAATTTTTTTGGAATAGAGAAAAATCTTTCAATTTTTTGGATTTTTTTTCAGTTCGTTTTCTAGAATGAAATTTCTCGTTTTTTGAGAGTATTTTTTTTTTCATTTCTTGAGAAATAGGTAAAATACGTATATTTCAATTTTCTTGATTTTCCTTTTTTCGGGATTAAAACTTTTATTTTTTTCAAGAACAAAATTTCTCGAAGTTTCTGGAGTAAAAATACTCACTAATATCTACCTAAGTATTTTGAAATATTTTTTCAAAAAAAAATCAATCTTTTTTAGTAAAAAAATCTTCCAATTTTCTGAGCATTTTTTCAAATTTTTTGTAGGAAAGAATTTCTGTTTGTTTTTGTTTTTTTGAAATAAGAATTTTTTCAACTTTTTAAATTGAAGAATAGGTACTTTTTTTGATTTTCCGAAAAAAACATTCTCCTTTTCTTCAAGTAAAAGAAAAAATTCCATTTTTTTCTGAAGTGAATATATATCTTTTTTTTTTGAAAAAAAATTCTCGATTTTTTGGAATAAGCCTACCTAAGAAATCTTTCAATTTTTTGGATTTTTTTTTCAATTCGTTTTCGAGAAATTCCTCGTTTTTCGAGAGTCATTTTTTTCATTTCTCGAATTCTTTTATAATAGGTGAAAAAATTATTTTTTTTGATGAAAAAAAATACTTATGTATTTCTCATAAAAATTATTTTCAAATTTGCTTTTTTGGATTTTAAAAGAATTTCATGCAAAAAAAAAATATTCCCAGAGATATTTTTCAAATGGTGATTTTTATTGAGTTAGCGTAATTTTATTGTTAGGTATGCATAATTTTAAAAGAGTTTTTAAAATGTTTTTTTCCTGCTAATTTTTAAAAAATAATAAATCTTGGGAAAAATTATTATCTTATAACGTTTCTTTCAGAAGAAGTGTAAGCATGTTATCAAAATTTATCAAATTACGAATTAATTAAAACGAAATTACTTACATCACTTGAAAATGTTGTAAGGAGTTATGTTAGGGCTCTCAATTTATAGAGCATTAGCTATGTGTGAGTGAAATGAACGGTGAAGTAGTGGTGTTTGTTATGAAGTTGGCCTGATGTACCTATCAAATGACCAATGAAATGATTTTATTTTTGAGCAGTTATTAAAAATCCAGGAACGTAAAACGTTTATTAGTTTCATTATAACAAAAATACTTTTTAAAAAAAATTCTACGTCAAACGATTTCGAAGCAAATGCAAATAAATATTATTCGGCGGCGTCGGCGGAGAAACTTCGGCGATATTTCGTTTAGTAGATAAACGTACAAAGTTCCTTACCGATTCGATAATATCCTGATTAATTTCAAATCGACTTTCCTGTCCTAAGTAGGCGCTATAACAAACGATATCTGTGATGGGATCATAGTCTTGGGATAAAGCACTGGATAATAACTGACGGAGAAAATTCATTATGCCTCTTTGGCAATTATTCTTTTTACTCGCATAACACACATCGAAACATGTACTGTCGACCCGAAAGGGAATTTCGCAAAATAATTCGGTCTTGTATTCGAAGTTGAATTGTACATTTTTGCTTTCCTTGGATACAAAAGTGGTAATATACGATTTGATATTCTGCAACGTCGTCGAATTAAGGGAATAAGCGTCGATATTTCTAAAATCTGTATCACTGCCCAAAAAACACAGCAGCGTGATCATTGCGATGTCGTCTACGATATTGATATCTTGGCGAAGAGTTCTGAATCTATGTAGACTCTTCAGGCACTGATATAGCATGGAATCGATGAAAAATACTGGACCATTTTCAACTTCGAGAGCGTGAACGAAAAAGAATAGACATTTTTCGAAAGTGCCATTGTACGTGTCGGGTTTACTAAGAAAGAGAACAGGATCCAATAGGGATGCAAGTTGATCGAAATTCTTCTCCGGTATCTTTCGCAAATCTTCGTCGTCGTAGTAACAATTGGGTACTCGACTTTTACAATCGTAGCATTGTTTTCGAACATTTCTGTACTCTGTGTAAAGGTTCTGAAAATGAACGATTCCTGCATCGTTAAGGCTACGAAATTTCTTCAAGTACTGGAATCGTTGCTCCGGCGAAAAGGTGGTCTCGAAGAAATGACGAATATTGTTCAGAAATAAGGTAGTGGTTTCGCGAACTGGTACTTTTTTATCGAAGTGATCGTTCAAAAAATTCTGCATTCGAATATAAAAGCTTTCGTCTTCGTCGAAGTTGTTAAGAATGTTAATTTCGTATTCGGGTACATTTTTACGTATCTTGAATGGAAATACGCGAGCAAGTCTATTGAATTTTTCCACGTCGCAGTATACATTTTGTATGTTCGAGATCACCTTTCGACAGAACAGTTTAGTAAAATGACCGCGAAATGAACTAGGACGTTCGTGGCAGTTTTCGGGGTGAACCTGTCTCATTTTAGAATCTTTCGGTCCGATTAGCTTCTGGAGATATTCTTCGGCTCTGGGATGAAGCGCTGCCACAAAACTAGGACAACGAACCGCATCGACGGCCAGTTCTTTCAGCACGAATTGGGTGAATTTGATGGGTACGGATGATGATTTTTTCAAGTGCAGTGCCATGTCTCGGTATGTTGGATTCATGAAGGCTTGTTCGTAAGTTAATCGGGATGAGCCTATTTTGAGAATTCGATCACCGAAGGTATCGACATCGGGGTCGTAAGGCAACATGGGCTGTAAATGAACAAATATACCTTAATATGAGACATTTTTTGTGAGGAAAGATCGTCCGAAAATGGGGCTTATTTGACCATACCTCATCCTTATCCGAAGAGTCGACTTTAACGCATTTGGCTTCTTCAGAGGTTGATTTTTTGGACGGAGATGCATTTTCATTGATACTTTTTATAACATCATTGTTGCCTCTTTCATTTTTGAATTTCTCTGCAACGGAAACGAATAATATTTAGATATTTATAAAAAGCAGTTCAGTGTGATGACGATGAGTATGTTCATAATATACTCGAATCACTTTTTTCCCCATCAGCATCAAGATCAGGATTTTCACGATACTTGGCCAAATCATGTGCAAAGATTTTTGATATTTTTTGAAGTTTCTTCTTCACTGAGTCCAAGTCTTCGCGATTCTTTTTAGCCAGTATTTTCCTAAACACAAAAAAAGTAGATATAAAATTGCAAAATAATGCGAAGACTCGAAACAGCTTTTTCTTTTATACCTATTGTCCCACACTTCGCGGATGTAATCATCCAATTCAACCAAACAGCGAATAAAAAATCGAGGATGAATTCCATCTTGTTCTTTGGAATTGCTTTTAGTATAATTTTCAAAATTCTTGAATCCTAAATAAATGTAGGTATCATAGCATAACTATCGTAGTAAATGATTGGAGGATTAATTTAATAGGCGAAATGTTACACCAACTCGATAGCATGCTGCTGAAATCCTTGGTTTTCATGAAGTTTGTCATTTGGTTGACGGTTTCGTGTAGATCCTCGAGTCCTTTTCCTTCGCCGGAATCAACAGGTTGTACTGTATTCTTTTCATTGTTGTTGCACTACAGAAAGGGTTACAATTTTATCATTAGTACTGTAGAACAATGTGAACAGATGAATGTTATCCATAATAATTTGTAACTCACTGACAATCCTTCTACTGATTGACAAATAGCTCGCTCCTCCGACGAGCTTTCCAATTCAAAATTCATTGAAATCTGTGTAGTTGATTCAACTTATTGAATGTTACAGATGAAATTGAAATTCATTAATTTATTAACTAACATAGAGCTCAATGAAGAATTTGAAAAACTTGGTGGTAAAGTTAAGCTACCTCATTTGCAAACGCATAGCTACCTATATCCGTTATGCGATATTCTGGTGATAACGAGAACAAAACCTGATAAGAATTTACGATGTAATTGGATGTAAAATGATATAAACATCCTCCCCTCATGGGAGGGCAGGAGGGCACTTGACGAGTCGCCGGTTTTGACTATACCACGGCCGACTATAGTGTTACCAGGCCGGAATGTGGCTGAAGGCTGATTTTTTAATAACGCCAATAACTCGGAAAATATTGACTTTACAAAAAAAGTGCAAGACACCTTTTTTGAAGGAAATTAAAAATGCTTTTCACTCATATAAAAATATTTAAGTTTTTTCGAAAGTTGGTGATTTTTGATTTTTCACAAAAGTCATTAAAATCCAAAATTCCCTTCAAAATAGGTCTCTTGCACTTTTTTTGTAAAGTCAATATTTTCCGAGTTATTGCGATGAAAAGAAAAAATTCAGCCTCTGGCTACAGCGTTGCCAAATCTTATATTCCGGCCTGGTAACACTATAGTCGGCCGTGACTATACCGGGTTCTTAAGAATAATATGTTGACCACCTAGATAACGACAACCAATCAGAGCAATGAGATAACCATTTCTAGTTACCTGATTGGCTGATCCGTAGATCGATGACGTAGGTGGTCAACATATTCTTAGGAACCCGGTACACGTCGCCGGACACAATACTGATATTGACCATTTCGCGCTCACCAGGATCGCTAGCATCGCTGGCAAACCACGAGGATAAAATACATTATGGCTTATGAGGGAAGTGTAGTTTTTTCAATTTTCAACAAAAATGAGATAATTTACGAAGAATTTTGTAAGGACATTAATTAAAGAAGAAAAAATTTCCTTTCCATTGATATAAAATTTATTTTGATTCGTCAAGTAATTACGGTTCTCAGGACATATCTTTTTAATTATTCCTCACATATCGAAATTTCAATTTTAAATTATTCGAAAACTATCAATATTACAAAAATATGTTTCCTCTAGAAGTTGTAGGAAATTTTATCCTCTTTCCAACGGTATATTGGTGAAGTCGATAGCTTTAATATTCACGCTACCAGCCTTACTTGAAAGTTGAAAAATAGTATTTCAATCTGACAAACACCTGATCTGAATGTTCAGTTTCAAAATTGTATGGAAAGGAAGGGTCTAATCGAAATTTTTATAATAACAAAACATTTCTCGAGTATTATTCTACAACTGGGTTTGAAATTTTTTTCAATTTGATCCCCCCCCCCTCCCCTTCTAATTTGGCATATTACTATTATAAATGTGAAATAGGAGGGGAAAGAGGGGTCCAATTTGTAGGATAAAATATAAGGTATATTTTATGTTATTATAAAAATTTCGATTGGGCCCCTCTCTCCTACCAATTTTTATGTATAAGTGTCTACATTGTATTATTATGCAAAATAAGAGGGGAGGGAGGTGTTCAATCGAAATTTTTATAATAACATAAAATATACATTATATTTTATCTTACAAATTTTGTTTTAAAATTTTTTCAGTGGGACCCCTCTTTCCCCCCTATTTCACATTTATAATAGTAATATGCCAAATTAGAAGAGGAGGGGGGATCAAATTGAAAAAAATTTCAAACCCAGTTGTAGAATAATACTCGAGAAATAAGTTTTGTTATTATAAAAATTTCGATTAGACCCTTCCTTTTCATACAATTTTGAAACTGAACATTCAGATCAGCTGTTTATGAGACTGAAATACAAATTTTCAACTTTCAAGTAAGGCTGGTAGCGTGAATATTAAAGCTACCGACTTCACCAATATACCGTTGGAAAGAGGATAAAATTTCCTACAACTTCTAGAGGAAACATATTTTTGTAATATTGGTAGTTTTCGAATAATTTAAAATTGAAATTTCGATATGTGAGGAATAATTAAAAAGATATGTCCTGAGAACCGTAATTACTTGACGAATCAAAATAAATTTTATATCAAAAGATAGAAAATTTTATCTTCTTCAATTAATGTTCTTACAAAATTTTCCGTAAATCATCTCATTTTTGTTAAAAATTGAAAAAACTCCTCGTCCCTCATAAGCCATAATGTATTTATCCTCGTGGTTTGTTAATTGACCCAACTTCTAATAGAGTTCTGCCTCTCCGCGCGAAATGGTCATATTGACCATACAACTTAGCTAAAAATATTTATTTCTCGAAAAAATTCTAAATACTTAGTTCTGGAATAATTTATAAATAGGTATCTCAATTTTTTGCTGAAGTAAAATTCTCGTTTTTTAAGAACCTTCATTTTTTTCTGAGAAAAAAATTAAAATTTTTTTTGAAAAATATTTTGGCTCAAATGTTTGCCGAAAAAATTTCTGTTTTTAAATTTTCTTGAAATCTAGAAAATTTTTGAAATTTTCTGTCCTTTGTTTTTTTTTAAATTTTTTGTGGTAATTTTTTTTTTAACTTTTAGGAGTAAAAGAAAAATTTTTATCTAATTTTTTAGAAGAAAAAAAAATCCATCAACTTTTTTTGAGATTTTTTTGTAAGAAACATCATTCTTATGAATAAGGAAAAAAATAATTTTTCTCCCAATTTTTTTTTTGTTGAAAAAATCATTATTTTGGAATGAAGAATCTTTTTATTTTTAGGGGTGGGGCAAACATTTTTTTAATTTTTTTGCAGTAAAAAACTCTTTTTCATTTTTTTAAAGTAGAGAAATCCTTTGAATTTTTTTGTTCCAAAAAATTGAGATTTATCCAATTATTTCTTTATTGGTAGGTAATGTAGGTATATACAGGGTGTCCGGTGAGTGGTCTGCCAAACTTGAAATTTGGATATAACCGAGTCCGACTAACGAAAAAGTTTATGTACACATATTGCCTAAGTTTGAAAATGAAGGAACTACAAAGGTTTGAAAATCGGAATTTTACCTAGCAAACTAGATTGGCAACACTGCGTTCAAAAAAAATTTCGACAATGGCAGTGGATAGATCATCGAAAAAGCTACAAACGTTGTTACCTAATTGAATTGCCTATCTTTGAAATTGAAGGAGTTCAAAAATGTTGCCTATCTCAGTTTATTACGGTGCAGTGGTGATACGTGAAAATTGCGAAATTCGTTTAAAAAAAATAAAAATACATGAAACAGGTGTAAAAACGCCATGTGAAAATTTTGCCTATCTATAAAAATTAAGGCGCTACGGAGCCTTGAATTTCGAAAATACCAATTTTCAAAACTTTGTAGCGCCTTCATTTTCAAAGATAGGCAAAATTTTGACATAACTATTTTTGTTCCTTTCAAAAAGTTACACCTGATTTGTGCATTGTTTTCACAAAATTTTGAAATTTTTGTGCATCACTGCCCCTTCAAAATCGAGATAGGCACCATGTATACATGACGATTTTTGTTAGTCTGTATACTCGGTTACCAAATTTCAAGTTTGACACACCACTCGGAGGACACCCTGTATTTTTTTTTTAAATTTTGGAGAAAAATAATCATTCTCTTATTTAACATTTAAAAAATTCCAACCTTTAAATTGCCACAACGTAGGCCTACTTTTCCAAAAAAAAAAAAAAAAAAAAAAAATTTCAGAATGAAAAATTATGTAAGTAGCTAAGTACCTACCTCCAAGTAAAAAAAAAGAAGTGAAAAATTTCCTTAGTTTTTTGGAGTAATAGGTAGGTAAAAAAAATCTTCAATTTTTTGAGGGAAAAAAAATTTAAATTTTTTTAGATTTTTTTTAGAAAGAACTTCTTAATAAATTTTTGAATTTAAATTAATTTTCAAAGGATTTATAAAAATTGATGAACTTTTACTGTTACCAAAATTTTGTACCTAAATCTTCAAAATTTGATAAAACTTCAAAAATTTTACTGTAATTTTTAAATTTTTATGAACTTTTGAAACTGAAACTTAATCTCTAAAATTTGGAAATTCAGCAAAATTTTCTAAAAATTTTCGAATGTTAGATAAATTTATTGATAAACTTTCAAATTTTTTTTTTTTTTTAAATAATTTATTGTGCCATGTACAAGTACTATTAAGCTTTACAACTTTGAAAATTTGATTTTTTTCAATTCAATGAATCCTCATTAAAAATTGAATTTCTCAATTATTTTGATGAAATTTTTGGATTTTTTATTTCCTCTATAAGTTTGTTCTAGTTTTCAATTTTTTCCACTTTTCAAAATTTTTCCCAATTTTTAATTGAAAACAAATCGTCATTTCTGTTCTTTTTTTCAATACTTATCAACTTATCTAATCTAGATTTTTTTAAAGTAGGTACCTATTGTCTCATTAAAATTAATTTTCGTTCTCTTCGTGTGTTAATTTTTTCAACTCATACACTTCTAATTTTTTTCTTAAAAAATTTACTTACCTACGTATTCTTCAATTTTTTTGAAATTTTTATTTTTCGATTTTTATGAAATTCCAATTTTCAGTTAATTCTTTACAATTTTCTCATCTTGTTTATTATTTTTTTTTATTTTTATTTAAAATTTCTTCTACTTTTTAAACACGATTAAACTTGAATTTTTAAAACTTATTTTTTCAAATTCAAAATTTGAAAGTTTTTTAGTCTCTTTTCAAGAAGTTCTCCAGTTGGCAGTTATTTTTTAACATTCTCTCAAAAAGTAGTGGAGGGTTCAGACCTGTAGTCAGAGGGGGGCTAGAGGGGGCTAAGCCCCCTTTAGTGTCAGACTGATCCCTCTCTAAGAAATTACAAAATTTGGTCAAAAAGCAGATTTTAGTAGGAAAAATTCGCAAAAAAATGGTTCAAGCCCCCTTTAATATTCAGTCAGCCCCTCTACATAGTCACTCTGACTACGGGCCTGGGAGGGTTTCGAAAAAAGTGTTTATGTCTAATTTCTCTTTTCAACCATTCAACAGAAGTTAAAGTAGATAAGTACAAGAAAAACAACTTCAAAATGACCGGTGGAATAATTTTTCTGAAGTTTTCGAAAAATCAGAAAAATTGAAAATTTTATTACAAATAGGTAGGTATAATATGAAAAATTAATATTTTCAACATAAACGTATTACAACTTAATCTAGTTTTTGTTTAGGAAAAAATACCAAGTAGGTAGGTATTGATAAACTATTCAAGATGATCGCGTAGTAAAAACAAATATTCATTATATGTCGATGACGGGGAAATCTCGGAGATAGGTCTAGTTGTTTTAGAAGACAAACGTACAAAGTTTCTCACCGATTCGACGATATTTTGAGGAACCACATATCGATTTTCTTGTCCTAAGAAGGCGCTATAACAAACGATACTCTGGATGGGAATGGCTTCAGGTGATAAAACGCTGCATATCAACCGACGAAGGAAATACATTATACCTCTCTCGCAATTATTCTTTTTGGTTGCGTAACACACGCTGAAGCATATTGTATTGTTGACGATAAAGGGTAATTTGCAAAATAGATCGGTTTTATATTCGAAATCGATTTGTACATTTTTGTTTTGCTTGGATACAAAAGTCGTGATGTACATTTTGATATTTTGCAACGTCTTTAAATTAATAGAATAACAATCGGAATCGGCTTTCAAACAACCATCCCAATTATACAAGTTGCCATTATGGCCCAATAAACCAAGCAACGAAATCATTGCGATGTCATCGACTAATTTTATATCTTTGCGATGAGTTCTGAATCTACGTAAACTCTTCAGACACTGGTATACCATATCGTCAATAAGAAATACCTGTGTTCGACGGTTTTCCATTTTGAAACTTTCGAAAGTGTGAACGAAAAAGAAGAGGTATTTCTTGAAAATACTCTCGTATATTTTAGGTTTAGGGCGAAATTCAGTCGGTTGTAATAGGAATGCCAATTCATTGATATTCTTCTCCGGCAGTTTTCGAAAATCTTCGTTTTCGTAGCAGAAATTTTGCGTTCGACGTTTGCACTTTTTGAAGTATTTTCGAACGTTGCTGTATTGTTTGTAAAGTTGTTGAAAATGAACGATTCCTTCGTCGTTAAGTCTAGGAAATTTCTTCAGGTATTGGGTACATTGGTGCTCGGACGAAAACTTCGTTTTGAAAAAATGGCGAATATTGTTCAAAAATAACTCGGTCGTTTCACGAACTGGTACGTGTTTGTCGAAATGCTCATCCAAAAAATGTTGCATTCTGTCGTAGAAACCATCGTCGAACTCGTTGGAAATATCTATTTCGTATTTTGGTACTTTTTTACAAATACGAAATGGAAATACGCGTGCTAATTTATTAAATTTCTCTGTTTCCAAGTCCACGTTTTGTAAATTCGTTATCACTTTTTGACCAAACAGTTTGGTAAATTGGCTGCGAAATAAATTCGGACGTTGGCCAGCGTTTCCTGGGTGAACTTGCCTTACTTCGGAGTCTTCTGGTTCGATCCACTTCGAGAGATATTCTTTGGCTCGAGGATCGAGTGCTTCTATGAAAGTAGGACAAAGTGTCGCACCGACGGCCATTTTTCTCAGCACAAATTGGGTGAATTCGATCGGTATAACGGTGTTTGATGAGTTCTCCAAACCGAGTGCTCCGTCGATGTATTTGGGATTTTGGTAGGCTTCTTCGTAAGTTAACCTGGCTGAACTGTCTATGAGCATTCGTTCACCGAATGTATCGACATCAGGGTGGTAAGGTAGCACCATCGGCTGTAAATCGACAGATACTATGTGAATTAGATGTGAATATGAAGAATAATTGTGTACATAAGCTATGAAAGATGAGCGAAAAATAATTGACAAGTGAACCTTGGGAACTCGTCAATTGCGATTGAGCTGAAATTTTGCTCACTGAAAAAGCATGTCATCCAGACCTCAGAACCAAATTTTGAGCTACCGTAGTTGATTTTTTGTTTTTTAGAGAATTTTTGAAAATTGCGAAGATATCCTTTTGGTAAATCAATCGTCTACAAAAATTAAAAATTTCGAGAAAAGATATGAAGTAGGTATGGAAAAATCCCTATTTTTAAGAATAAAAAATTTCCTGAACCTTTTACAATAAAAATAGAATTTTTTCAAAATGAATTAGGAGAAAAATTTTCAATTTCTTTGGAATATAAAAATAGTTGAACTTTGTTTAATTTTTTAATTTTTTTTTATCAATTTTTTGTATAATTTTTTCAGTTTTTTGAAACAGAAATGTCACATTTTTGGAAGAGGGAAACATTTTATTTGCTGACAAGAAATTTTGAAGAAAAAAAAAAACATTAAATTTTTTAGAAGTAAAAAAATATGTAGGTAACAAAATTACTCTATTTTTTGGGATAAATTGATAACCGACTTTTTCCTCCTTTTTCAAGTGAAGAATTTCACATTTTTTCCGGAGGGGGTATTTTTTTAATTTCAATTTTTGTCTCTATTTTTTTAAAGAAACAGAATTCAATTTTTTTCAAGTAAAAAATAGGTAGATAATAAATTAATAATATTACATTATTTTTTGGAATACAGAAACAAAATCTCCAATCTTTTCGAATAAAAAAAGTTCTCGAATTTTTTACAATAAATATGAATTTTTTCGAAATGAATTTGGAGAAGAAAAATTTTCAATTTTTTGCCATAGAAAATATCTATGAACTTCTTCAAAATGAGGAATTCTTCCAAGGGGAAAAACTCATTTTTTGGATAATTATTTTTTCAATTTTGTGAATTAATTTTTACATTTTTTATTTGAAAGAAAATTCTTAATTCTTTCGCAAATAAAAAATCTCAAATTTTCAAAAAAAAAAAAAAAAAATCAACTTTTTCGGAGTATAAAAATAGGTAGGACGATAGGTATCTAACAAAATGTCTCCATTTTTTGGAATAGAAATGAATTCTTCGTTATTACTTAACTTAAATTTTTCCGAATAAAAAAATCTTTCAATTTTTTGAGATTGGAAAAGAAAATTTTAATTTTTTTGGAATAAATTTAGAGGAAAATTTTTTTCAATTTTTTGGGATAGGAAAATTTCTGAACTTCTTCCAGTTACCTAAGAAATTTTCTCATTGCTTGTACCTAATAAAAAAAATTGAAATTGAAAATGTAGTAGGTAATAAAAAAATAAAAAAAACATTTTTTGAATATTTTTTTATTTATTTTTGAAGTAGAAATTTTTTTGCATTTTTTCGGAAAAAAATCTGGTCTAAATTTTTTTAAATGAAAGTAATCATTGAATTTTTTGTGGAGTAACTACCTACACAAAATTTTTCAATTTTCGAAATGAAAAAAAACACTGAATTTTTTTGAGGTTGAAAATTTTTTCAATTTTTTTATGGAATAGGAAATCATTCTCGTATTGAACATGGAAATTTACGTCGTGCTGAATTTTCAATTCTTTTCCGATGTTTCATTCAAACTTTTTATTCAAATTTTTTCAATACTTTTCATTTACATTTGTTGATAAGCCTTCCCATATTTTTTGACTATATTTTTTCCAATAATTTTCACTATTTTTTTGCAAGGAAAATTGGAAATTACCCTCGCCCCTCCATTTTTTTGCAAATTCTGTTCCAATAATTCTCATCAAAATGTAAAAAAATTAATTAGGTAAATTTTCCCCAATTTTTCAATTAATTTTTTTTCTTCAAAATTGTGCTATAAAATGTTTTACAAAAAATGAAATTTCTAAAAAAAATTGCTGAAGGCTCCATATTCCTTCGAAAATGGTCGCAATCGACTCAATGGGTTGACTATTACACAAATCAATTTTCAGAATTTCATCTCAAAATTTACAACTTTTATTCAAAAAAAAAATTGTTTTACCAATGGGCTATTTTTGTCCTTTTCAAAAAATTCGCTAAAATCGAAAAACCAATTTTGGCAGCTCAAAATTTGGTTCTGAGATCTGGATGATATGCTCTTTCAGTGAGCCAAATAACAGCTCAGTTGGAGTAAATGAAATGCTAAGGTTTGTTTGTGAGTATTCATTGTTAGGTATCTTACCTCTCTAATCTCAGGTGGCGGTGAGTCGACCACAGTACTATGAGAATTTTGCTGGCCTTTAGTGCGTCTGTAAGAATATTACACGTTAGCACAGTGAAGAAGATGGGATGATTTTCCATGAAAATCAATAGATGTTGTGTAATGTGTAATTACTTTTGTGATTTTGATTTCTTCTGAGGTTTGGGTTTTTCTTTTGGACGTGGAGGTGGTTTAGCTGGATATATTTGCACTGATACTGTATCTTTCATATTTTCTGTTTTACTCTTGTTTTTCTCTGCACCAGAAATAGATAGATGATACCAAAATATTACAAAAAAGGGTACAACGTAATGAGTAAATGTATACATAATATATATTCAACTCACTCTTTTTTCCCTTTGGCTCATAAATATCAAGTGTCTCACGATACTTCGTCACTTCATCTACCGAGGTTCCTGATATTCTTCGGAGTTTTTTTCTCACAGCATCTAATTCTGCACGATTCGTTTTACCTGTCATTTTCCTAAACAAAAAAAAGTCAATTATAAAATCACAAAATGCGCAAACTTCAAAAGGAACCGCAAAAAGTATATTTTTTCTTTACCTACTACCCCAGTTTTCGCCATTACAATCATACGATGCGAGCAAGTCGAATCCTTTGTCCATGTATTTTGGAGTTTTGTAGTCGTGTTTTTTATTTACCCTGGCTGAGCCAGTCTTGAAAGTTCCATCCCAGAATATATTGACTTCAGGTAACATGAGCTGTAAATGAACAGAAGGGTAATTATAGATACTTAATATTAGCTACATTGTGAATGTAATAAAAGCGATTTGTACTTTTAGCAAAGGAAGATCTGTCGGAAATAATGATCTAGCGTCTGTAGTGCTTGATTTTTTGGGCAGAGAAGCACTCGAATTTTTCTTTTCTGTTGAAACAAAATATGTAATATTAAAAGATCGCAATAACGATGAATGTGACGAATGAATTCGTAACACTGGACTCACTTTCTTCTCTGTCTTCATCAGTAGCAAGATCATGATCAGGGTTTTCACGATATTCTGCCAAATCAAACGCCAAGGTTTTTGATATTTTTTCGAGTTTTTTTCTCACGGTATGCAAATCTTGACGAATCCTTTTAGCCAATATTTTCCTAAACGAAAAGTTGATATTATAAAATGAGAAGACTTGCAACGAAACTGCAAAAATGGCATATTTCTCTTCTTTACCGATTATCCCAGACTTTGCGAGTACAATCTTGCAATTTGGCCAAAAAGCGAATATAAAACCGACGATGGATTCCATTTTGATGTTCTTTCGAAATTTTTTTACTGTAAGTTTCTAAACTCTTGAATCCTAAATACGTATGTACATACGTAGCGTTGTGAATTATTTGAAGAATTAATTTGATAACGAAATAATGCACTAACCCGATAACATGCTGCTGAAATCCTTGGTTTTTATACAATTCGTTATTTGGTTCACGGTTTCACGCAGATCCTCGAATCCTTTTCCATCATCGGAATCAACAAGTTGTTCGGTGTCTTTTTCATCGTCACTGGACTATACAGAATGGGTTACAATTCTATTATTAGTACAGCAAAGTATTATTCATAATAATTTAATGTACTGAACTTATACTTACCGACAAAGCTTCTACTGATTGACAAACAACTTGCTCCTCCTCGTTTGACGAGCTTTCATCGGATTCAAAATTCATTTTCAATTACATCTGTAGAGTTGAACCAACTTAACGATAACTGAGCCACGGACGAATGAAAAATATGCATTTAGCATTAATTATGAATCGAATTATTCTGATTTAGTGTTATGATAATACTTGTAACTGTAGAAACGAGCAACGCAACAAGCGTTAGAAAATTCACCGGTTTTCTGGTGGTGATAACATGATAAGAAATTATGAGTTACGACTTCCATGCAATAACTCGCAGCCAGGCCAGGAAACAAGTTCGGCAACGTGCTTATCAGCTGATCGTGCCTGAGATGATGAAATTTTGATTTTTGAATTTCTGATTTGAAATGCAAAGATGTACAGAACGTATGAAATAGCACTGACACAAGTATGAAAAAAAAATTCGTAATCTCAATCGTATTTTTAAAAAAATGAACTGGGGTACCATTTTTTGAACCCTTATTTCCAAAAAAATTCCCCATTTCTTTACTTAGATCCCAAATGAATAATTTTTCAAACAAAAATTGTAGACTGAGAATCTAAATTGAAAAAATAATTATTCTTACTTTTATTAAAAAAAATTTCAATAAAAAACTTATCAATTTTTGAAGAAAAAAAAACACTTATAGGTGTTTTTTTATAAAAAATTCTAAATATCAAGTTTTGAAGTAAAAAAACACTTACCTACACTATTTTTGTATAAAAAATTCAAAAATTTGTATCTTATTCAATTTAAATTTTTTAAAGATCATCTTTTTTGAAGATCCATATTATGATTTCCAAAAAATTTCCATATCTTTGCACTAAAATTTAGATTGAAATCCTCGAAATAATTTGAGCCCTTTCAAGAAATAAATAAATAGGTACCTAATTAAAACGAAAAATTTCATTTTTTTTTCAAAAAAAAAGTAGAAGTTCATTTATTTAATTTTTTTTTACTCCAAAAAATTGAACGGTTTTTTTTTTGCCAAAAAAATGAAGACTTTTTTACTCCAAAAAAACATTGGATTTTTTTCCCAAAAGTATTGTGAACGAAAATTGAGATTTTTCTCTTCAAAATTCTCAAAAAACGAGATTTTTACTTTGAAAAAATTCAAACTTTTTTTACTAACTTCAAAAAATTTAGCAATTTTTTTCCAGAAAAATCGAAAGATTTCATTTCAAATAAATGATACAAAAATCAAATTTTTATTTTTTTCACTCAAAAAAATTACCCCTAAAAGGTTGATTTTTTTTGCTCTATGAAAATTGAGATTTTTTTGATTTTTACCTATTTTTTTTCTCTGGGAAAACTACGAAGTTCATCATTAAAAAAAAATTGTAAGATTTTTTCAAAAAAAGCGACGAGACAAAAATTGAGGTTTTTTTTTACAGGTATCGGGTTTTCTCCAAATAGGTAATTGAAGTTTCTTCTCAAAAAATCTAAAAATACACTTCTGAAAAAATTGGCGGTTTTTCCGAAAAAAATTAAGTGATTATTTCTTTTCATAACAATTTGGATAAGTTTTTTTCTGTAAAAATAAAAATTAGAGTTTTTTTCTTCAAAAATTTTAAAAATGTGACCCGGCATGAGAAAAGGGACCGGACTGCCATTTTGCAAATTTTTCAGGAAAGCAAAAAGAAACTTTGTGAATGAATATCTTTGTAACGAATGGATCGTTTTTTCTGAAATTTTAGGAAGTTGTTAATGGGCATGAGTGGAATATTTTTCTATTTTTTTTTTTTTTTTTGATTTTGTGCGAAAGATTTTTTGTAATGACGTAAGGGAGATTAGATGAAACTCAGGGTTGCCAAAAACGGAAAAAAATTTTGTGATAAGAAAATTTTTGAAGTTTGCTGATAACAAATACACCATCAGTTTTCGGATAAATTGTGAGTATTTCGTGTTATTTTGCTTTATGTGGCCATAAGTAAAAAAAAAACGACAAAAAACACTGTGATAATTTTTTTGGGCAGTTAGGTCCCTTTTCGGGTGCCGATTGGAAATATTGATATTTTTGAAATTTCAACTGGTTCACACGACGGGTCTCAATACGTAGAGCTCAGAACACCAAAAAAGTAACGATTTCATTTATTTGCTTGCGAAAATCGATTTTTTTGGCAGTAAGGTACCTTTTCTGGTGCCGATTGGAAATATTGATTTTTTCAAAATTTTGACTGGTTCAGGTGATGGACCTTGGTAAGTAGACCTCAAAACATCAAAAAAATGAAAATCGATTTTTTGGCAGTCCGGTCCCTTTTTTCATGCCGGGTCACAAATATTTTAATATTTTCTCTAAAAATACGTAATAGGAATTTTCTCCAAAAAAGTAAAAGGGGTTCTCTTCCAAAAAAATTTAATCATAAATTCTTTTTAAAAAAAACAGCTTTTTTCTTTAAATGAATTGATTTTTTTTCTCCAAAAAAGTGATGAAAATTCAAGTTCTTTTTTTCCTAAAAATGAGGGATTCAGATTTTCGCCAGAAAAACTAAAAAATTTGATACCTAACTTGTACAAATCGAATTTTTTTCAATAAATTTAAGAATGAAATTTTTTTTCTTTGAAAATTTAAAAAATGTTTTGTATGAAGGTACTTTCTTCAGAAAACTTTCATTTTTTTTCTTTCTTTTGGAAATAATTGAAACAAAAAATTCAATAAGAATTTTTTCTTTAAAAAAAAAATTTTTTCTCCGAAGAAAAATTATTTACTTATTAGGTATTATTTTTTTTCCGAAGAAATTGAGGCAAGAAATTACACTTTCGTCTCACAAAATATAAATGTTTCCACGGGTGATTAGAAAATTGAGGAATTTTTCTTCAAAAATTAATTGATAAATATTTCTACATTAAATTTTATCCAAAAAACTGAAAAATTTTCTTCAAAAAAAATCTGGAGAGTTATTCTTTGTAAAATACTTTATGAAGTGTTGTAATATTTAATATTTCTCACTTTTGGGGGGGGGGGGTGTAGCACATTTCACTCTGGTTCCTCTGCATACTTGACTCTTTTATGCCCACCCCCAAAAAAATTTAGTGACGCCTTTGCCACTACTGTCTATACTATCTCTCTTGAACTTTTTTTTTTAATGAAGTCCAAAAATGATTGATAACTTTACCTGATGTTAGGTATTAGTACGTAGAATGATGCCTAGTAGTTCTTGAAAATTTGAAAAAATATAAAATGTTTTTATTAGGTATAAAAATAAAAGATTAACTTTCTCAATATAAGTATGTCTAGGTACAATATCAGATAAAACTTATTTTAGCCATTATTTAAATTAAAAAAAATCTACGTATTGGAAAATGTCAAACGATCTTTAAGCAATTCCAAAAACTTATTATTATTTCTATTATTATTATTCGCCTCTTCCATCGAAACATCTATTTCTTTTTTAGTGGACAAGCGTACAAAGTTCCTCACCGATTCGACGACATCTCTAGGAATTACGAATCGATTTTCTTGACCTAAGTAAGCACTATAACAAACGATACTCTCGATGGGATCATCGTCTGGCGATAAAACGGTGCAAATAAGCTGATGAAGGAATCTCATTATGCCTCGTTCGCAATTATTCGCTTTACTCGCGTAGCACACATTGAAGCATATTTTATTATCGACGCGAAAATGCAATTCGCAGAATAGTACATCAGTCTTATATCTGTGGGGGAATTGTACTTTGTTTTTATCGGATATAAAATTCGTAATATATTCTTTGATATTTCGCAACGTTATCAAGTTTATAGAAAAACGATCGTTATAATTGTACACTCCGAGTTGATGTCCTAACTCCCACAGTAGGGTCATCATTGCGATATCTTGAACAATATTGATATCTTCACGAAAAGTTCTAAATCTGCGTAAACTCTTCAGGCACTGGTAGATCATATCATCGATGAAAAACACCGGTGTTTCAGTTTCTTCCACTTGGAGTGCATGTACGAAAAAGAATAGATATTTCTCGAAAGTTTCCGAATATATTTCTGGTTTCCTGCGAAATTCAATCGATTGCAATAGGGATGCAAGTTGATCGAAATTCTTCTCCGGTATTTTTCGTAAATCTTCATTCCTGACTTGAAGATCATCACAGTTGTAGAATTTTTTTCGAACGTTTCTGTATTCTCTGTAAAGGTATTGGAAATGATCAATACCTTTATCGTTGAGTCTAGGAAACGTACTCAGGTACTCTGCAGTGGAGTTGGTTTTTAAAAAGAAATGACGAATATTGTTCATAAATAAAGCGATCATTTCACGAGCTGGTACCTTTATATCGAAATGCTCGTCTAAAAAATCTTGCATTCGCTTGTAAAATCGATCATCGAAGTGGTTCAAAACGCAGATCTTGTATTCGGGTACATTTTTCTGAACGGGAAATGGAAATACTCGGGCGAGTTTACTAAATCTTCCACGTTCGTGGTTTGCATTTTGTAAATTCGTGATTACTTTTCGACAAAACAGCTTGATAAAAAGACTGCGAAATAAACTGGGACGTTCTTCGGGGTTTCCCTCATGCACCTGCCTCATTTCAGAATTTTCTGGATAGATTAGCTTCGATAGGTATTGTTCGGCTTTAGGGTGTAGTGCTTTTACAAAAGTGCAACAATGTACTTCATCGACGGCCATTTTCCTCAGTACGAATTGGGTGAATTCGATGGGTATACCGGAGTCTGATGCGTGCTCCAAGTCGAGTGCTTTGTCAACGTATTTTGGGTTTTCGTAGGCTTGTTCGTAGGTCATCTTGGTGGAGTCTATTTTGAGAATTCGGTCGCCAAATGTATCGACTTCAGGATCGTAAGGTAACTGGGGCTGTAAATCGACAAAATACGTAATATGAGACCAAACTGTGGATAAAATGAAACCGGTTGTTTATTACCTTAGGTACCTTGATCTTTGGAGAGTCGATTTCAGTGCACCTAATGTCTTTATTGGGCAATTTTTTGAACTTTGATGTGCTCTCGTTTTTTATATCTTTTACGTTTTCTGTTTCATTTTCGTGTTTCTCTGCAAAAAACATTTTAATAATATTCGATGATTACAAAAACAGAATGATAATTACATATGATATGAATTAATGGCCAAATTTATAAAAATAGTAAACTCACTCTTTCGTCCATTTTCATCAGAAAGATTAATATGTTTTTTTCGAGACTTCCATCTAATGTAAAAATAGCTTGCAGTGACTAAGAGGAAGCTGCACATCAGATGGAATAATATGTCAATTGTCTTCTTTTTTGCTGCTTCAGACAGAGTTAACGATTGGAAAATCATTCGCGCATCTTTAACCCAGCTTTCGAATTTAAAATTCATTTTAATCCTGCACAATTATTTCAACTTATTGGAAACCCAGGATGAAATAATCCATTGATTATTAAACGAATTACTTCGACAGGGTGAAATATAATTTACAAACACAACTTCTTTACAATTTAAATAGCAACGCGCTTAAAACCGGTCTTCCGGTGATAACGATGTGATAAGAGAATGGTGTAGTAGCCTAGGACTCAAATTAATAACTAGGCTACTTGCCTGTCAGATTATCGTTCGGCTGAGGGAACGCCCAAAAATTCCAAAGTGAAATAATTAAATTATACTCTAAAAAACACTGAAAATGCAAAATTTAAATAGGTACCCATCTAGGCCTAAAATAACTTATTTATTAAAATCTCTTTATAGGTAATTGAAGAAGAAAAAAATCATCCAATTCTTTTTTTGGGAGGGGGAATTATATAATCTGAATTTTTTTGGAGTAGATTTTTTCAATTTTTTGGAGGAAAAATCTCATTTTTACAGTTTAGGAGGAGATCTCTATTGGAACAGAAAATTTTAATTTTTTTGTAATAGGCCTAATCTTTAAATGAAACATTTTCCTTTTTTTCGAAAATTTTTTTTCCAATTTATTTGATGAAAAATCTGTCAATTTTTCAAAATAAAAAATGCCCCAACCATTTTAGAGTAAAAAGTTTTTATCAATTTTTTGAAGCAGAAGGGTTTCTTATTTTTTTGTGTCAATTTTTTTGTTAAATAAATTTTTGAAACGAAAAAATTTATCGTTTTTTTTTTTAGTAAAAAATTTTTCAACTTTTTTGAAACAAAAAATTTCCCAATTTTTTGGAATACTTGAACAATTTTTTTCAATTTTTTGGAGCAGAAGGATTTCTTAATTTTTTTTTGTCTCAATTTTTTCCAAATGAAAATTTTTGAAAGGGAAAAATTCTAGAATTTTTTTCAGAAAAAAATTTAACAAATTTTTTTAGTGAGAAGCTTCCTTGTTTTTTTTTTTGTAAAAAATCCTCAATATCTCAAGTTTTTGGAACAAAAAAAATTCTCAAATATATCTTCAGCTCTTTCAAAAAAAATCAAATAGAAAAACTTTTCATTTTTTTGAAATAAAAATTTTTAGAGCCATTTTTTAGAGCATATTTTTAAAAAAAAATTTGAAGTAGGTATTGGTAACTAATAAAAAAGTTTCCAATTTATTTGGTGAAAAATCTGTCAATTCTTCAAAATAAAAAATGCCTCAAATTTTTTAGAGTAAAAAATTTTTATCAATTTTTTGAAGCAGCGGGATTTCTCAATTTTTTTGTTGAATAAATTTTTTGGAATAAATTTTTAAAACGAAATTTTTTTTTTTTTTTAGTAAAAAATTTTGCAGCTTTTTTGCTTCAGAAAATTTTGCAATTTATTTGCTTCAAAATATTTTTCAATTTTTTTCAATTTTTTGGAGCAGAAGGATTTCTTAATTTTTTTTGTCTCAATTTTATCCAAATTAAAATTTTTTGATTTGAAATAAATTTTTGAAAAGGAAAAATTGAGACAAAAAAAATAAGAAATCCTACTGCTCCAAAAAATTGAAAAAAATTGGGAAATTTTTTGAAAGCAAAAAAGTGAGAAGCTTCCTTGTTTTGATTTTTTTTTTGTAAAAAAATCCTCAACTTTCATTTTTTTTTAATCTCAAGTTTTTGGAACAAAAAAAATTTTCAAAAATATTTTCACCTCTTTCGAAAAAAATCAAATAGAAAAACTTTTTATTTTTTTGAAAAAGGTACAATTTTTAGAGCATAATTTTTTTGAAATTTTTTGTAGTAGGTAGTGGTAACTAGGGTGGCCCTTATTTTTCGAATTTTGGAAATGTTGTCGGGACGGAAATAGAAAAACTTTTTATTTTTTTGAAAAAGGTACAATTTTTAGAGCATAATTTTTTTGAAATTTTTTGTAGTAGGTAGTGGTAACTAGGGTGGCACTTATTTTTCGAATTTTGGAAATGTTGTCGGGACGGGGGGTCAATTGGTGACATATTGGTAGAAAATAATTCCCTATTTTTTTATTTTTCCTCTAACTGAATTTTAAGCCGTTTCTCAGGGGCCCCCAAATTTGAAAAAATCAAAAAAAAAAAAAAAATAGAACATTTTGAAAATTTTGTAAAATTTTTAGCAAAATGGTCCTAGGGATGGTATTTCTATAAGACAAGACCATTTTCGATGATTTCTTATCTTTACCCCCCTTTTCATGGGACATAAAAAAAACGTTATTTTTTACGTTTTTTAAAAAATTTGAAAAAAATGACTAAAAATTAAAGAAACATTTTTTTTTGAATAAAATGTTTTTAGCATACATGTTATCACCCAAAAAGGTCATTTACGGCGATTTTTCACCCTTACCTTCATTTTTGGGAACCTCATTTTTTTCAATTTTTGATAGTTTTTGAAAAATTCTCACTGATACGGCAGTGATGAAAAATCACCGTAAATGACCTTTTTGGGTGATAACATGTATGTTGAAACCATTTTATTAAATTTTTTTTTTTTTAAATTTGTAGCCATTTTTTTCAAATTTTTTAAAAACGTAAAAAATGACGTTTTTTCATGTCCCATGAAAAGGGAGGTAAAGATAAGAAATCATCGAAAATGATCTTGTCTTATAGAAATACCATCCTTATGACCATTTTGCTAAAAATTTTCAAAAATTTTCAAAATGTTCTATTTTTTCAAATTTGGAGGCCCCTGAGAAACGGCTTAAAATTCAGTTAGAGGAAAAATAAAAAATAGGGAATTATTTTCTACCAATATGTCACCAATTGACCTCCCGTCCCGACAACATTTCCAAAATTCGAAAAATAAGGGCCACCCTAGTGGTAACTAATGAAAAAGTTTCCAATCTTTTGGAGTAAAATATGTAGTATTCAGTAGGTAGGTATTTCTCGTTGGGGGGGGGGGGGGGTGTCACACAATTGTTTCCCCAATCTTTGAGGAAAAGACTCATTTTTTTAAAGACAGGAAATGAATTATTTTCTCAAAATTTTGAGGGACAAAATCTCGAGAAAATTTTTAATTGCCTGGTAGTGTCAATTTTGAAAAAATCTTCATTTTTTCAGAGCATAAATTTCTCATGCTTTGTAGTTTTGGAATACCTAAATACCTAATAAAAATTTCTCAATTTTTTGAAATAAATACCCAGTTTTTTCTCGTTTTTTTTTTAATTTCTTCAGAATGGAAATTTTTAAATTTTTTTAAAACAGGAAATTTCTCCAGTTTTTCAATTTTTCTGATGTGGAAAAAATCTCAACTTTTTTCAAGTTATAAATTTTTTCATCCTTTTTGTAGTCAAAATTTTTTTTTTCAAGTTTTTAGAGTACCTAAGAAATCTCTCAATTTTTTTGGTAAATCCTTCAAGAAAAAATCGAACGTGCCTAGCTACCTACACCCAGGTACCTACATCCTGGAAAATCCCAAGTTGTTGGCCTCTTCTCAAATCTTCTATATGTAATTAAATTTCATCGCACAGAAACGCCTATTATAAATTACAGAAATATACGAATGTTTTGAGTGAAAATTACCAGAGATTTACGCTTATATGGGTAAATACGTGAGCACCGGCCATATCTAATGTATGTTCATCACTCATCAGAAACGGCCGGAATAAAAACATTTTAGCTTGAATTTTATCATAGTAACATTTTTTCCTGTTTTGTTTTCAAATATCTTTTTCTTTCTGCGTAGGTGCTGGTCTCTTGAAAAAGTCCCATCTTCTCTACACAAATTTGGAGTTTCTATGATCACAAGCAGGATTCATTTCACGAGAGAAATTTAAAAAGGTAAGAGTTCATTTTACGTATTTTACACGATCAAAAACTACCTAAGTATAAAAAAAATTAGGTATATTTAATCTACTTCTTATACGAATATCAAATAGGTACACATAAAAAAATAATTTAAAAAAATAGATTTTTAGGGTGTTCCATATACACCGCGATCACAATATTTCAAAAAAGAAATTAAAAATAATAATACCTAAATTAAAAATAGAATCGTCATAGATCGATTTTTATCGTGTTATAAAACTAAACACCTGGTACGCCTCAGGTTATAACATACAATCAAATTGAAATTTTATATCGTTCATTACCGTTCGACAAAAGTACACATTGGAATAAAAAAAATAATTGTAAAATATTTTAAGCGTAATTTTTCACCATGACAGAAGATGCCAAAAAATTTATAATTTTCGGCTCCGATACAAGCATAGGCATAGGTGCGTTTTATCGGTCGGGTCATTTTTTCGTACACCCTTTCGTCCTGCCGCGTTTCTTCTTCGTAGTGGTGACTGGCTTTTTACTCATGACCGGATTTTTCGGAGCTGGAACCGAACTACCGACTGGATTGAGTTGTTTACGTTGACTGGGAGGTAAATGCTGCTGTACTAGGTCGGCTAATTTGCCAGTCTGCGCCAGCATCGAAAGAAAGGTACAGATGAATTGGTCGTAACTGTGGACTCGACGAACGTCGTCGATTTTATATTGTTTACGTTTTTCGTGCTCGTCACGTAATTGACCTGAGGAATAAAAAAGAAAAAAATTGAGTAAGATATCGATTTTCAATTTTTTCAAATTGAAGTATTAGAAAACAAATATGTACCTTCGCATACGCCTATCTCGGCTTCCAAGTTTTTAACCAGAGCTAATAAGTCTTTCGGGGCGAAGGTATGATGTGGAGGTTCGACTGTCTTCTCTCCGGCCATCGATTGCTCTTCCGGTTTCCTCTCGGCAGCCAAAGGACTCATACGCATTCCACCCGGTACACGAAGACTAGACGGTTTTTCCCAACCAGCCGGAAGAGCTCCGGCTTCCAGGCAAACTTTTCTAACCCCTGATTCCTTAGATTTCGATCCACTTTCGCCCGAGTCGCCTCCCATGGCCACCCTGATGACGACAAATTTATTGAAATCTTTCGTACAAGGGCTATTCTGACCCGGCGAGTTGAACGCGGACCCGACCTCCGAAGAGGTATCTGTGCTGGACGAACTAGGAGCTGGCGAGGTTTGAATGGTCAACGGAGTCGAATAGTCTGGTTTCTTTTCGGCGAATTCGATCTTCTTGTCGGCGTTATCAGGTCCGGTCACTACGACCGAGATTTTAGACGACGGATCGGTCTCCGAAGTAGATTCTTTGAGTTTATCGCGACCAGCGTCCGGTTTAACCGAAGCCTTAGGCTGTTTGCTGGATGTTTTCAAGAGTTTACTAGCTGAATGAGTTTCCGAATCGGATTTCACTCGATGAGGTGACAGAAAAGGACGTTTGGAACCACTGGGTGAGATTTGAGAGTCGTGCTCGGAAGTCGTAGGCGATAGGGAACAGGCGATGTTGAGTTGTTGGAGTTGCTGGTTAGCCTCGAGTACGATTTGTCGATTGGTACGTAGCATGTTGATTTTATGCGTCAGAGCTAGTCGTTTATCAGGTACTACGGCCATGAGGTTGTATCTGATGTCGTTGTTGGCTTCATCGGCGGTTACACCGAGTCGTTCTTTCATTACTCTTTTGAATTTATCTGTCCAGTCTTCGTATTCTTTCCAAGGACCGTGGTCTATTGGGTAAGGCTTTAAGCCATCCAGCTCGAATAAATGCCCGTTTATAGGAACGTAACTAACGAAATGGTACGCATCGCCGACGAATCTGTGGCATAAATGAATGAAATTATTGCCCTAAATAATTAGGTATACATATTTATATCGAAAGAAGTCCAACTAGACTCACTTTCCGGTACTGATACCGGTAGATTTATCCAAACGTTGCCTCGCTTGAGGAGTAGCATGCGAATTATGAGCCTTGGCCAACTCTGGAGTGTTACCAATGGCCCACCCTTTGTTTTCCGGACCCATTCCGACGGTATGAGATTTCAAACGATTCAGAGTCTCTCCCAGCTGTATCTTCGGACAGTTTAATAACACCGAAAGTAGAGCGTGGGTGGCACAACTATTAGGAACTTTTTGCTCGGCGAAAAATAAATTGTTTACAATGTCTTCGTCTTTGACGAACATGTTCGCCTTTTCGACCACTTTTCGACGTGATCGTCTGTCTTCGGTCCATCGAAAGAGAAATATAAAACCAAAAACTGGGTTCTCGATTGGTTTCTGCAGGTCGTAGATTTCCTCCACTTGGACACCCTTTACTCCAAAGTCTTCCAAGAGAAGGGTGAAAAGACCTGGGTCGCTTTCCAACTCGAGCCATCCGTCGCTTAGTTGATTTATGTCAACTGGCATTGTCGTCGATTTTTTGGTAAAGTTGAATCTGAAACGAAGGTGTTGTTATGACTATGAGAAGTGTTTGAAACACGTCGAGGTGTTAATTATAGAGACTGAGGTGATGATTGTGTTCGAAATTACGACATGACCTGAAATATTACTTTGAATTCATTGTATCAACTTACCATTCGATCGGAGTGTTTGGGTAGGGAAGTACCTTCATCCGGATTGTTAACAAATGGACATTTATGAGAGAAATAGTGTGAAAACTACAATTTTAAGTTCTTTTTCCCATTTTCTTCTCATTTATCATGAAAAATTATCAATTGTGTCTGTTGTTGTTGTGGTTTTAAATTGTTGCCATCTTGAAATTTTCAATATACCACCAACCTGTTTACGTAAAATGACCAATTTAGAGGGTTTTGTCTCGAGAAATCATTGAATTTTTTCAAAACTTGATTAATTTTTCATGATAATAATTTTTCAATTTTTAAAAATATTAATTTAATCAAAATTAGGTCAAAAATTAATTCGATTTTGTCTAATTTCAATTTAGAAAAGCTAATTTATTTCGTGAAATGTTGTAGTGGTAACATTGCATCAGCATTCATATAGTGCCTTCGTAATATTTCAAAAGCTCAACATAAAGGGAAAAATTGTACTAACGCGTTTTTTCATTTTTTTTCTCGTTCTTTCGTGCATTTTGATTTTGAGTTGAGCCTTCGTGATTTCCTTCAAAACACTCGCTTATCATCGAGATTTCAAAATTTTCACACGTGCGTTTCCGCCGAAGGTTTCCGCGAATTATTTAAATTAATTAACTTTTAGCTCGAAGCTAAACTCATTTCCTAATGATACTACGTGTTTCCTGTCACAAATCAACTTGTAATTGGTACCGAATCTTGAAAAAATGGAGCTCTTTGCAACCGGCGAACTCATCAGCCCAAACTTCAAAGTAATCCCAGTCACCGAAAACATCTCCCTGGTCAGCACCGATATTGAAACGGAGATCGGCACAGCAGGTATATTTTCAATTCGAGCCATCTGCGGTCTATTTGAAATCTGCGGATGGAAACTAACTTCATCTTCGGCTCCTGTGGAGGTCCACTCGACGAAAGAATTCTCAATCAAGATATCTCCGGTGTCGAATAAAAACAAGAACAAGCCGGATTTGAATCGAGCTTACCTGGAGTCGTTAAATCTTACCGAAGTAGTCATCTCCAGCGTATTAGAGTATTTCGAATCTGCCGAATATTTAGTATTGGTATCTGTGGAAGAAAATTCAACGCAGTTTGGAATGTATTTAGAAAATTACATCGAATCTTCTCTGTATTCGAAGAGAACCATAGAAAAGAGTGTGATTTCGTACGATGCTAATTCGAATTTTAAAAATAATCCGATTAGGGTTCATCAAGAATGGCTTCACTTCGCTTCTCATTTAACCAAACCGGGCAAAAAAGGTTTCGAATGTTTTGTTTTTAATCTGTATCAGCTCAGAGCTCATTTTACTTTGGATTTTTTCTTATTTAGTGGTCATTGCTGGAGGAAGAAATACTGGTAAATCTACCCTGATGAAGTATCTGATAAATAAAAGTTTGGCTAGTAATTCGGCTGCGTTAGTGTTGGATTTCGATCCTGGCCAAGCCGAATTCACTGTTATGGGATGTATTAGCGCTGTGCTAGTGACTAAGCCGGCCTTAGGACCAAATTTCAGCCATTTAGTTACCCCTGTCAAGTAATTATTTCCATTGTTGTGAAATTGGTATCATGTAACGTTATCTATAAACGTGATTTACTTTCGATAGGAGTTTATATTTGGGAGCTGTATCAGCGTCCGATCATTCGCATCAGTATATGGATTACGTGGAGGAAGTTTTCGATTTTTGTTCGTCAGTTGCCAAGTATCACGATATACCGTGGTTTGTCAATACTATGGGATTTAGTAAAGGTACTATTCGATCGTTGGATTTCGTTTGCTTTGGATGGAATTCTAATCTGATAATTTCTAGGTCTAGGAGTTCTACTGATGCAAAAAATAATCACGAAAGTTAGGCCAACGGACGTGATACAGATAAATAGTAAAAATAAAGCGGATAATTTTCCAAATAATTTGACGCCTGAATTCATCTCAGATAATGATTCGAATATTCGATCAAAGTTGAAGTACAAGTTACACGTTATTCCTTCTGTTGCTAAAAGTGCTTCTGTAACTTTCGATCCTACTACGTCGTAAGTGTCATGAAAGAAGTATCTGATGAATTGTTTCGAATTTTTTCTAACAAACGGTGTTTTTTTTTAGGGGCTTGAGTGCGCCTAAAAAACGTGAATTGGTCGTATTGTCGTATTTTTATCAAATGTTGAACGCTGAGAAACCTTCGTTCACAGACTGCATCCCATACAAGTAAATTCTATTCTTCGATCTGAGTATTTTGCTCTCTCTACCATTATATATTTGACATTTTTACTGCTTGTGGCTAGATTCCCTCTGAACTGTGTTCGTATCTCAATCACGTCCAACGATGCTCCACTCGAATTAAATAAAACCGGTAAAATGATCACGTTAAACGGTACCATGGTCGGTTTATGTTACGAAGAAGATCCTAAATCAGTGGAATTTAGAGGATTCGGTGAGTGAATTTGATACCCAGTTTCAAATCCGATTCGAAATATTTTCTTGAACGTTGTTGGTTCCACAGGCATCGTCAGAGGGGTTAGTTTCGACGACGAGGTAATTTATATCAATACTCCGTTGACCGAAGAGGAACTACAACAAGTTAACGTTATACATATGGCGTCCGCTATCCAATTGCCCCTTTCTGTGTATAAAAATCGACCAGATTGTGTTCAAGGAGAGGTACCATACATGGCTCAGATTTACCCTTCGCGTTTGAATCAGCTAATTAAAAAGAGCACCAGCAGGATACGACCGTATGATAGGAGAGCTAAGGCTTGATAGACCTACCATGTGTATTATTGAACATTTTTACTTTATACCTAATTATTTATTTTGATGGTGAACTTTACCGAAATTGAGCACTACAATGTGATAAAATATATTTTTTGTTTTGTACGATGTTCTAATCTTATCGCAGTTCGAAAGTTGTAAAACTGTTCAAACTGTTGTAAAATGGTTGGCGAAATGACGGAAACGTCATGTTCATTTTTGTATCGTCGCTGATTAATGCAATTACGCGAAGATTAATTAATAAAACCGCGAAATTGGATTAGTCCGTCGAAAAGTGGCCCTAGACTGGAAGCTCCTCCACTCTAATTTCATGTGGAAACAACTTCGCCTGTAAAGTGCGTTTTACTCGAAACGGGGAAGATTGATTATCATTTATCATCGTCGAATTTATCTTAGCTCTGGTGTAAGTAGCTTAGTCGGAAATATTTCAAGCTTCGAGGAAGTTAATGTATTCTGATTTTTTTTTGTTCCAGTCAATTACTTCGGTTGATAACAAATTCAAGAAATGAGTGAAGAAAGAGTGATCGGAGCCGCCGCAAGAACACTGATACTGTGGTTCGTTTGAAAGTATTTAGTAAAATTTCATTTCAATATTAATTTGATGATCTGAATTACAGGCGAATTTGAGGTCCTTTCAGTGCTCAAGCACATGGATTAGATGCTATAGAAGACAAAGAATTATTAAATCGAGCCAATATTCCACCTGAAGATGTATCAGAAGTCATATTGGGACAAGTAAGAAATATTTCTACGTATGATTATGGCTCGAAAGTAGTCAATCTTTTTGGTAATGTTGAATTATTTATTCAAAATTTTGATTTAAAAATATTTTAAATTCTATTTCAAGTGTAAATGTCACAGAAAAGTGAAGAAATTATTCTTGAACCACCGCATGAAAAAAAAAAAATATATATATATATTTTAATGAAAGAAGTAATTTTTTGAAAAATCTCAAAGAGAATTTTCTCAAAAAAATTGTCAAATTATTTTTTTTAAGTTTCTAAAAAAATAATTTAATTTTTTTTTAAATGTTCATGGCAAGTTTTTTGAAATGAAAAAAAAAATTGTTTTGTATAGGAAGTGGAAATAATTTATGAAATAAAAAAATTATCCTCATTACTTTTTTAAAAAAAAAAGTAAAATCTTGGAATAGTAGGAAGTTGATAAAAAAATTACCCTAATGAAATTCTTTCGAAAAACTTTGTGTCAAAAAAATTAGTAAGACAGACGATTACTCTTAAAAAAAAATCAAAAATATTTTGGGGGGAAAATTAAAAATTATTCTAGTCAGAAAAAATGAATTTCATCAAAAATTTCTTTACGAGTATTTTTTTTAATTCTCTCAAAACGTTAGTTCATTTAAAAGAAAATCTTCTAAAAAATGTTGAAAAAAATATTAAATTCAAAATTTAAAAAAAATGAAAAATAAATACCCAAAGTAGAAAAAAAATTGATGAAAAAATTATCTCCAGTTTTTTTTTGGAGGAAAAATCTTGGGAGTAAATTAAAAAAGTCGGTGGAAAAATTATCCTAAAAAACTTCCTCAAAAAATTTTTTTCTAATAAAAAAATCTTAAAAAATTTCTCATTCAAAACTTTTTGAAAAATTATTTTTTAAAAATGTAGATTTTTTTAAAGGAAAGTACGAGTTTGAAATTTTTTGTGAAGATCTTGGAATTTTTTCAAGAGTACTTTTAAAATACTTCCTGTACGAAAATTTTCCAATTTTTTTTTTTTTTTTTTTGTATCTACCCAAAAATAATTTTCCAACATTTTTTGAAATATTTTTTAAAAAATTTCCAAAACAAACTCTTTTGAGTACTTTCTGAAATTTTTCTCAAATGCTTTCTTTCAAGAGAATTTTTTGCAATAAAAAAATTATAGTTTTTTGAATCGGTTTCTAAAAAATATAATTACTCATTTAAAATATTTTCTGCCTTATATTTTTTTGAGGAAAATTTAAAAAAAAATTAAAAATAAATACTTCTCCTATCCACAAAATTTACATAATTTTTTTTGTACTTATACCTAAAAATATCTTTACTTTTTTTTACATAAAAAAATCCTTTGAGTAGGTATATTTTTTGTAATTTATTAAAAGATTAGATTTTTCACATTTTTCTCAAGTTTTTTTTAATTTTTACGAAGAAAAAAATTCAAAGTTTTTTTTGCAGGTTTTTTGAATTGGTTTCTCTGAAAATTATTAAATATTTTGCATCTTTAAAATATTTTCTTATTAGAAGAAGTATTCACAAACAATTTTATGGTTTTTAGAATTTTTTAGAGAATTTTTTTCATTTTTTTAAGTAGGCAATTAAGTTTTTTCTTAGAAAAATTCAAAATTTTTGTACTCAAATATCAAAAGCTTTTTCAGATTTAAAATTTTTTTTTTTTCTGGAAAAAAATGTTAGTGGCATTTTTTGTTTTTTATACAAAAAATATCAAAATTTTTGCAAGATTCCTTTTTAAATTTTTTTCTAAAATATTTCCTATTTTTCTGAAACGATTTTAGACTTTTTAAGAATTTTTTTAAATATTTTCCTGCGCTGCCTGCAAGTTTAAACATTTTTGGAAGAATACCAAAATTTTTCAGATAGGTATTTTTCATCGTTCTTTTTACACGATCTTTGAATTTATTCCAGGAAAAATTTTTAAATACCTTTTTTTTTTTGGAATTTCTTTCTGTTGAGAGAATTTTCTAGCCTAAACAAAATACCTTCACTTGATGAAAAAATAATAAACATTTTTTTAAAAAACTGTCCTTTTGGAATATTATAGTTTTTGTCGAGGAAAAAAACTTGAAATTTGAAGTGAATAAAATAATTGTTTTGAAAGTGAACCGGTTAATAGAAATATAATCATGATAGCATAGATAGCGCTAGTACTACACCTGTCGCTGCAAAGTGCAAATTGGAACTTGTTTTCTTCAGTTCAGTTTAGTTCATAATTATCAGACATCAGTGATGTTTTCAGTGTACTATGTAATGGTTCATTTCATTTCATTCAGTAATTAATTGTGATTGTTAATTATTCGTGTTCGCAGAATACAGAAGAATTTTCTCATGTTTGTGACAAGCAAGCCTTAATGTGTGGCGATGTTATAAATAAATCAGTATTGTAATACGTGCGACCGGTAACCTAACTTCGTAAGTCAAGCCATCTTTTTTTTTGCGGTTTTCTCATTCTTAATTTTACTTCGATTTTGGAACTATTAATGAACAATTGTGCTATTTTCAGACATTCCTGGAACGTTAACGAAAATGAAGAAAGACATATCGAAGATACTGATCGCGAATCGAGGAGAAATAGCTTGTCGTATCATACGTTCGGCTAGAAAATTAGGCATAAAAACGGTATCAGTTTACAGCGAAGTAGATCGTAATGCTCGGAATGTTTTAGAGGTACAGCAGAGTATTTTTTAGACTCTATTAATGTTTCACGTACTGTGTGTGTGTGTTATTAAATACCTATTATTTTACTTCGCAGTCCGATGAAGCCTACTGTATAGGACCGGCTTCTAGTCGAGAAAGTTACCTAAACCAGAATAAAATCGTCAACCTTGCTAAGAACGTTGATTGCGATGCCGTCCATCCCGGATATGGATTTTTATCAGAAAATGCCAAATTTGCTGAATTCTGCGAACAAAATGGATTAATTTTCATCGGACCTCCGGCTAGTGCCATTAGAGATATGGGAATCAAAAGGTAATAATTGTACTCTGAAAGCTTCGATTATCGTAGACGATTTTCAATTGTATTTTAATTCCTTACAATTTGACTTAGTACTTCGAAGAAAATCATGTCCGAAGCGAAAGTCCCAGTCATTCCCGGATACCACGGAGAAGACCAGGGTAATTCGTATCTCGAAACAGAAGCCAACAAAATTGGCTTTCCTGTCATGATTAAAGCAGTCTTAGGCGGTGGTGGAAAAGTAAGGATTTCATTTATCTTATAACAATACTCGTAAGTACCGATAAGAAATATTTATTGTGGTATTTTACTTATTTCTATTCTAGGGCATGAGAATATGTTTACGCAGAGACGATTTCTTATCACAACTAGAGTCAGCCCGAAGAGAATCGTTGAGCTCGTTCGATGACGATAACGTTCTCATTGAGAAATACATCGTAGCTCCGAGACACGTTGAAGTGCAAGTGTTCGCCGACCAGTACGGTAATTGCGTTCATTTGAACGAACGAGATTGCAGCATTCAGCGACGTCATCAGAAGGTTATCGAAGAAGCTCCGGCTGTTAGTTGATTTGATTCAGATTTATCTGTTCTAGCGTTTTTGAAAAGTGAAACGATGTGTAACGTAGAATTGTACTATTTTAGCCACGAATTGATACAGCTCTTAGGGAGCAAATCGGTTCGGCAGCTGTTCGTGCTGCCAAAGCTGTCAATTATGTTGGGGCTGGTACGGTGGAGTTTATTTACGATGAGTCGACGAAGCAGTTTTATTTCATGGAGATGAATACCAGACTTCAAGTAGAGCATCCTATTACGGAGATGATCACCGGGACTGATCTAGTCGAATGGCAAATTAGAGTAAGTTTGAACATTGAGTAGTTTACTCAATTTCTTTACATGGATGTGGATCGTTGTAGTATTTTACTAAGTCCAAATACTACAAAGATACTTGATATTCAAAATTGAAGGGGAAGGAGGGGTCCTATCGAAATGTTCATAATAACCAAAATTATTTCTAAGACTTCAAGCTACAATTTTTGTCTGAAAATTTTTTCAATTGGACCCTTACCTCCACCAGTTTTTGGTAATATAAGTATCTAAATCATATTACGTAAAATTGGAGGGGAGGGAAGGGTCTAATCAAAAATTTTATAATGAAAAAAACTATTTCTAGGACCTCAACCTACAACTTTTATTTGAGAATTTTTTCAATTGGACCCCTCTCCCAATTTTGAAAAATATCTACCTGATGATAATGATATCAGAGGAGGGAGAGAGATCCAATCGAAATTTTTATAATAACCAAAATTATTTTTAAGATCTTAATCTACAACTTTTTTTTGAAATTTTTTTCAATTGGACCCTTCCCTCTCACTCCTCCAATTTTTAATTAGTTTCGTTGGATGTTATGCGAAATCGGTGCGGAGGAAGGGGTTCAATTGAAAAAAAATTCAAACAAAAGTGATAGTTTGACGTCCTGGGAATAATTTTGGTTATTACAAAAATTTCGATTGGGCCCCTCCTTCCCCTCCAATTTTGAATAGTAGTCATAAATAGGAATCTAAGCTCTTTCATTTAAAGGTATTCAAAATTCGTTTCATTAAAAGTTATTATCGTGTTTAGATAGCCAAAGGCGAAGAACTGCCTCTAAAACAAGACCAAATACCTTTAAAAGGGCACGCCGTCGAAGCTAGAATTTACGCCGAAGACACTTACAGCGGATTTCTACCCAGCGCTGGCCATCTTACCTATTTCAATCTGCCTCAGCAATCTGAAGACGTACGAGTGGAAACTGGTGAGATATATTGCTCTAATACGGGTTCGTATTATGGGAATAAATTACTAAAATTGTGATTATGTGCTTCCTTATCAGGTGTTCGTGAAAATGACGAAGTATCCGTTCACTACGATCCTATGATAGCTAAATTAGTCGTTTGGGCGAATACAAGAAGAGAAGCCTTTGCCAAGCTGCATTCGAAATTATTGCAATGCAACGTACGTCGAAATTTTTTTTTTGGTGTGAGCATTCGCTCGTCGCAAATTGATGATTTGTAATTTTATTCCGTTGCAGATCGTTGGACTAAGCACGAATATTGAATTTTTAACGAAACTGTGCTGCAATCGTAATCTAATCGAAGGAAACATCAATACAGATTTTATAAAAGAGAACGAGACAGATCTTTTACAGAGGTTGCAACCTAAACCTGAAGAAATCGTTCAGGTAATTACCTAGAAAGGCTATAGTTGTGCTTGTACAATCTTTTTGAATTATTTGAAATTTGGAATTTAAAATATAGATAGTAAGTTTTCAAACACTGATGAGTTTTTAAAATTGTACCATTTTTTCAAGTTTGATAAATTTTTAAGATATTTGAATTTTTTTTCAATTTTGAAAATTTTGCATATCGTTTAAATTTTATGAGTTTGATGAAAATTCACTAAATTTTGAAATTGAATCAATTTTTCAATTTTTATAAATTTTTAAATTTTAATCAATCTTTGAAGTTCCGTTAAATTAAAAAAAAAAAAAAAATATATATATATAAGATGCTGAGATCAATTTATCAAGGTTGGTTGATTTTCAAAATTTGATAAAAATTCAAAATTTTCAACATTTTTGTGAAAATTTGAAATTTGGTCATAAAAATTGTATCAGCTAGTTCTTTTTTTTGAAAATTTTTTGTTTCAAAAATTTTGCATAATTGTAAAAATTTGGTAAAAATGCAAAATTGATTGGTTTTTAAATTTTAGATGATAAATTTTTGAAGTAAGAATACTTTTTAAAATGTTCAATATCAGTCAATCTTTCAAATTTGGATAATTTTTTAATTCGATAAAAATTTTAAAATTTCATAAAAATTGGAATTTTAATCATTTTTTAATTTTATTAAAATTTTACTTTTTTTTAAAATACTTCTTCGTTTTTCTGATTACTTACTTATTTATTAATTTATTTATTATCTATGATTTTTAATTTTTTAATTTTTGATTTTTAGGCTGCCTTAGGATTAATATTACATGAAATCAAACTCAACTGTGAAAAAGCCGCTCAATCCGGCGATCCGTACGATCCATTTTTAACTCTACCAGGATTCAGAGTAAATCATCTGTTCACCCGAGACCTAAAATTAACCGATGCTGCTGGTAAAGGTAAGAAAACAATAATTCCATTTCCAAATGATCGATAAATTGAATCAATACGAATTTAACCCACGGGCCTATTAATTTTTCAGAATATAATTTGAAAATAACGTACAATAAATCGAACTCGTACAATATTCGAATCAACGACTCAGAAGAAGAATACCATGTCGAGGGAGTTCTGGAAAAAAATCCCCATAATCGAACCGCTCTTGTGAGTAATTTTCCAAACAAGACGACAAAATGTAAAATGTACTTCGAAGACGACTTCATAAATATTTTCACCCAAGTATGTTGAAATTTTGCATTTGTTTCAAACTATATTTTTGAATATCCAAATTATTTATTTTTATACGATTTTTTCAGAATGGAACATTCAGTTTCGAAGTTTGGCGTCCTAAATTGACCGAGAAGTCTTTGAATTTGAACGCTACCGATGTCGTGTCACCGATGCCTGGAATAGTAAATAAGGTTCTGGTCAACGTAGGGGATAAAGTATCCGCTGGCGATGCTGTCATGATCGTAATTGCTATGAAAATGGAGGTGAGTGATATTTAAGGATCATTTGTGGTGTTTGGTTGATAGTTTTAAGGTGTTCTGGAGTTGATCGTGATTTTTTTATTTTTTTATTCTGTAGCTCGTTATTAAAGCTTCGAAAGACGGTATCGTTGAAGAAGTATTGTACAATGTGGGAGGGAAAGTCCCGAAAGGCGTACCTGTGATAAAATACTAGATTATATGTATTTTATGGTTACCAAAATTCGATGTGATTTTTATTCTAAGAATACGTACGTTTTGAAGTCCCTTTTACGTAATTAAGTAAAAGTACCAGCTTGCAAGGGGTTCAGTGTAATGGTAATGGAACGGAGAGAGAGAGAGGGCGATGTTCAATAAAAATATGAGAATTTTCAATTTTAAAGGAAATAATGAGAAAATAAAATGGAAATAGATATAGGCCCTAAATATTTGATTCAAAATTGAGAACTTTTCCTACACGAGTCATTCATGTCGAAATAGGGATTCGAAACGTACTTGTTTATTTATCCATTTTTCTAGTTTTGATATTTCTTTAATATAATTATTTAATACGTACTCGTTTAATCAAGATAAGTACATATAACTTTAGCTCATAAATATTGAAACAGGTTCAGGTACTCATCTTTAAGTTTGAATAAAGGAAACTGGTTTTTTAACCATTGTTTATTTCGTGCCCATTTTCATTTAACTACTTTTCAGTTGATAAATTTAAAAAAAATTGAAAGATATAGAGTTTGCTTGTGTTTTAAGTTGAAAAATTTACCGACAAATCGATGAACATACAATTTTTATATTTAAAATATGTCAAACAAATTCTTATTTTTTTAAACAATTTTTTATCATTTAAAAAAAATTGTTGTCTAAAAACTTTTTTTTCATGCTTTGTTCAAGACTCAGTTTCTATTATTAGGTACTCAAAAACATTTTTTTTTCTATTCAAAAAAGTTCTTTCTTTTTCTAATTTTCTTGAGTAGGTACGTTTCCTCTTGAATTTTGTTGTGAAAACCTAATTTTATCTTTATCAATTTTTCGTTTTTCAATTATTTTTTTTTCACAGAAGTTCTATGTTTCATTGGGTTTTGTAAAAAATTCAGTAGGTATTTTTACATCATTTTTAAAAAATATTTCGTTTAAAAACAATTGTTTTCTTCCTAAAAAATTTTTGATTGTGAATGCGATTTTTAAAAAATTTCGATCGAAAATTTTTACCAAAGTATAAAAGAATTGAATGATTTTACTTGAAATTATGTCTGAGATCAAATTTATTCAAATTTTGCTCAAAAACAGTTTTTCCAAGCAAATTTTGTCTAAAAATATTTTTTTTTGCAATTTTTCGATTTTTTCGAATTTGGTGGAAAAACAGTTTTGTAAAAATATGACTTTTTCCGAACTTCGTCCAACAGTTTCCAAAATTTGATGAAGCATTTTTTTTTTCAAATTTCGTCCAAACAAATTTTTTCTAGAGGTTGTTAAAATATTTTTATTGAATTTTATTTTTTATAATTTTGGTAAAATGCGAATTTTCTTGAAATTCGTCCAAAAAAAATTATTTTTATAGCTTTGTTGAAACTTTTTTACAAAGTTGAATGAAAAAGACAATTTTAAAATTTTGGTAAAATGTGAATTTTTTTCAAATTTTGTTTAAAAATATTCCCTTTTGATGAAATGTTTTTTTAAAAATTATTATTTTTTTAAAGATTGTGGTTTGAATACCTTTTTCTTAAATTTGTTAACATGTTTTTTATTGTGTTATTTTGTGGATTTTCATTTTGAAATTTTGCTAAAGTAATGTGAATTTTCCAAAATTTTATTTTAAAAAATTCTTCAATTTTTTTTTGAATTTTTTTGAGCAACATGAAATTTTACTGATATTATGTAAGATTTCTAAATCCTTTTTTTTTTACAATTTTATTCGTGATTTTTTTTCAAAATTTGTACTTTTTTTGCATTTTATTAAAAAACGATTAATTTCCTAATTTTGGTAAAAAGAAAATTTTTACCAATTTTGTCCACATTTTTTTTTTTTTTTTGAACGGAAGTTGCAACTTTTTTTTGAATGTTATCGAAAAACAAATTTGGAAAAATGCGAATTTTTCAAAATTTTGTTTGAAACTATTCCTTTCAAAATTTATTAATTTTTTTTTTTTTATTATTTTCCTTTTTTTTACAATTTTGACAAAAATAAAATTTTTCTAAAACCTCAAAAATTAACTTTCACAAGATTAATTTTTTTTTTCAAATGTATACCTACTAATATAAATATTTTATTCAAACTTTAGTAGGTAAGTAACATGCTTCTTTTTCAATTTTTAAACGTTTTGCTAAATTGTAAGTTTTTCTAAATTATGTTCAAAAATTTGTTAAAATTGTTTTTTTTTCAATTTTTAATTTTATTGAGAAACATATTTTGAAATTTTTCTAAAGTGTAAACTTTTTCAAAATCTGTTTATTTTTTAAAACTTTGTTCAAATTATTTTTTAATTGTTTATTTTAAAACATTTTTGCTTAAACTCCATTTGTGTTTGGATTATGCGAAAATTCGAAATAATACGACGAAAATAGCGTAATAAATTAATAGATTTATTACGAACGTCGGAATATTCGGTACAAGTAGGAGCAACGCAGTTGCATAAACGAAATCGCATCCGAAAAAGTCGTGGTCTATTCTAATTGGATATTCCAAAAAATTACAAAAGTTTTTATTTCGAACTAACCGAATATATGTGACGCGCGGCGCGAGTAATTATAAAAAATAAAAAACGAAAAAACCGAAAAACATAATACCTACTAACTTAACCTACTTGGACGTACGAACACATATATTCGTAACAATTTGAATTGGAACCGTAATTTTTTTCAATTTTTTTTTTGAAATTTTTTTCAAAAGAAATCTGTGAGTTTGACTTTGAAGATTATAATTTTTTCAGAATTCTTGAACAGATTTTGGATTCATTTTTTTTTTTTTTTTGCAAAATTTGTTTTACTGCCAGAAAATAGTTTTCGATCCAAACACAATTTTATTTAAAAATTACCTTGATTTTTTTCCAAAATAACGCACTAAAACGATAGAACAAATTTTTCTAATTTTTTTTTTTTTTTTTTTTTTTTGAAAAACAATTCTTTCAGATTTTCTTCAATAGAACATTTTATTAAAATTTAGTTCAAAATAGTTTTTGAATCTAAACATTGTATTTTTGCCAAATTCTTGAACAATTTTTAAAATTTTTATGAAATTTTGTCTAAACACAATTTTTTAAATTCCCCTGAAATTTTTTCCTAAAAATTTGAAAACACCTGATAACTTTTTCTAAAATATCTTGAAGCAATTTTTTTTCAAGTTTTATTTAAAATCCGTTTTTTTTTTAATTTATTTTTCTCATAAGCAATTTTTTTACATTTTTAAATTTTTTTTTATTTTTAATGTTTTCCCCAAAATTTAAGAACGATTGATGAACTATTTCCCCAATATGTATCTACAAGTAAATTTCTTCATGTTTCGTTCCAAAACAGTTTTTTAAAATTTTGCTCCAAACATTTTTTTTCCTAAGTTTGTTCACAAACTTCTTTTTATGCAAAATTTCTTTGAGAAAAATTTTCTCTTAGGTAATTTTTTTCTACAATTTTGATGAAATTTTCAAATTAAATTTCAGGAAGATGGTGTTCTTTTCAAAAAATAAAAAATAAATAAATTGCAGATTTCTATTATCCCTAAAAATCTTTGAAATCTTGACCCTGTTGTAATTTTCAATTTCGATGCCAATGCCAAATTCCATTCATTATTCATTGATTATTAATTATTAAATTGGCCCAAAGGCAGCAAAATGGATAAAATTCAGTTATGAAAAATTGCTCAACCTTCACATTGCATTAAGTACAATAAAAAAAGAAAGAAAAAAGGGCCATTAAAAGTACGTATGTGAAATTCAACGATACCAATTCGATAATTATTACAATCGTTAGAAATACCATTCGAAAGTATACAATTTACCTTTATTATTCACACTACGCACGTACGAGTAATAATTACCGAAAGGTGTATCTGCTGCCTTTTTCGAAGCCCCCGCCAGCCCCGCCCCCTCACAGCCCGTGCCTTCACCTTTGCAATAATTCCTCTAAATTTATAATTTGAAAAATGGAACCGTGTACGATTTCGTTTGTTTGATGCAAAATCAATAATTATATAGTATAGATACAAAAGTACATAATATTATCTTCGTACACAATGCACGAATTACTCAGCCTTACAGTAGGTACTAGGTATAGGTAGATATACCTTGCCCCGGAGGCCAGAGCCGTTGGTAACTAAAATTGCACCCTTGGAATTGTAATTACTCCAACTGTACGTGGTGGAGAACACAGGCGAGCTTTCGGTTCCAAGACGTAGATTTTGAACCACTGCGTAACCAATAATGAAACGCGTTATTTTCCATTGATTAATCAACATTTCACACGCCATATCACACCAGCAACGAAGGCGCCGAGCCGGTACATAGATATACTTCTGCTTTGTCTCACTCTCACCCTTTGCGAGTAAAAAGAAAAAACATCGATATGGCAAAGTTGCCACATAGTTGTACTTTTCGCACCGTTATTACATATTATGGCCCATAAAACGTATACGTGATAATTGAAACTCATCCGCACGACTTTTTCGCAATGGAAACGATCATTTCGAATGTAATCTTGGTAAGTGAAGTTGCTCATTTGCGGTGCGAATGATTTCGCTGGCTTGTTCGTATCTCGAGGTCGAGGTATAGAATTAATATGCCATTGGTGCGAGGTAATAATCGAATTCGAATCTCGAAGGGATGAAAAATTAACGTCGAGAATTTACCAAAGTTGCTGCTTTTGTTATTGCGTAGGTACAGATATGGGTATGATAAGACACCCACATCCGCAACAAGCGCCGACTGCTGCTGCTGCTGCTGCTGCTGCTGCTGCTGGGAAAACGGACGACGATACGAAGCTGAGGAAATTCGAGGATGTGGCCAAATGCGTCGTACAGAATGTAAAAACGTCTTATATGATTAAAGGTAAGAGATTACACCGATTAAATTTTCCTATCCAGTTTGCCCACTCCCCAAACAAAGGGCTCGGATAATTAATCAAAAAAAGAGAAGAAAATTATCTCATGTTTACCGGGTTGAAAATTTACACTTGTAGACTTTTCGTTCGTCGAATGGTAAAGTTCAAGGTTTTGTTGAAACATGTACCGACGATGTGTTTTCCATACGTCCAAATTAATTATCTAATTTACACAACCAGACGTATTTTCATCTTTCTTAACTTTTTGTGTATGGGACGAACTCGACTGAAGGGAATTTATTCCATGAACCACATTAATCGCAGGGTGTTTACTATCCGATGGCTGGGTACACGTTTTTTAGTATGGTTTAATTTTTCAAAGTGTAAAACGATGATGAAAATTGAAAATTTTGCAAGGTGAACTTGTATCGAAAAATTTTTATACTTGGTAAAATTATGCTGGAAAAAAAATTGATGAATATCGTCGCCCTATTTCCAAAACTGTCTAACTGCACTTTTTTTTGGACGATTTTGGAAGATTAGAAGTGTTTTTTTCTTTTTACATCTTCGTCAAAATATTACATCAACGATATTTACAATATCTATTGATGAAATATTACGAAACAAAATGATCGATAATGCACAAATAATATTTCTCTTGCTGCAATTTATCAGTGAATCTAACAACAACAATTTTGTAGTTAAGACAGTTTCGGAAATAGGGCAACGAATATAAAACCGCATTTTTTTTTTTTTTTTTTTTTTGAAAAATTGATGTAAAAAATTTTGAGTAATTGAAAATCTCTGACCTGTAGAACTTTTGAGCAACAATTGGAAAAGTTTTGAGAACATTTTTTGAAAAACTCTGAAAAAAGTTTGATTTTTAGTTTTTTTTTTTTTTTAAATTGATGCAAAAAATATTGTTCGAGTATTTAAAAATCTCTGTAAAAATTTTGAGCGAAAACTGGAAAAAGTTTTGAGAACATTTTTTGAGAAATTCTCAGATTTTTTTTTAGAAAATTTGATGCAAAAAATATTGTTCGAGTAATTGAAAATCTCCGTAAAAATTTTGAGCAAAAATTGGAAAGGTTGAGGAATTTTGTTGAGAAATTCGAAAGAAAATTTTTAAAAAAATTGTAAATTATCAAATTTTTAAATATTAATTGAAAACGAATTCGGAGAAAATTTTCAAAAACCTGAGTGTACCGAGTGTAGTTCAGAAGAAAAAATTAAATGTGAAAAGAAATCTAAAGTCCAACTAAATTTGGTAGAAAACTTTAAATTTTATTGAATTTTCGATCGTAAATATGTAGACCAAAAACTTATTACAAATTTCAAAATGACCAATTCAGAAGAAAAATGAAATAAATATGAATATGCAGCAGTAATTTTAAATGCCTCATATTTCCAAAAAAAAAATATATATTGAAAATGATTATGCACTACGAAAAAAAAAAATGTAAAAAATATACCAATAATTGAAAATTCTATAGAAGTTGGCTTATTTTGAGTACAAATTAAAAAAAATTTGAAGGTTTTTTTGGTGGGGTGAGGAGGGGGGGGGTTAAAGAAAAAAATTTGAAAGAATTGAGATTCTTCGAATTTTTTTAATAAGTATTTATTGGAAACAAATTTGGGGCTGATTTTTAAAAACTGAAAGAAGATTTGAAATTTAAAAAATTGATAAAAACTTTTTAAAAAATTGGTAGAAAAACTTAAAAATGATTGAATTTTTCAAGTTTTTGGTTGAAATAAGGAAAAGGGGGAAATTTGAAAAAAAAATCAAATGCCCAATTTACGAAAAAAATATTTATAAAAGATATAAAAATACTTATGCTACGGTAATATTTATTGATAAAAAATTTATAAAATTTTGAGACACTAAATATTTTGATCAAAAAATATTCACGCTGAAATTTTTTTTCCGAAATTGAGGTAAAATTTTGAGAAGAAAGTGACGTGATTCCTGAGGAAATTTGTTTTAAAAGTGGCAAGGAGCAATTTTTCCAGAATTGAAAAAATACATTTCTGAAAAAAAATGAGTAAAAAATTCAAGAATGAAAAAAATTGAAGAGTTATTGAATTTTTGGTCAAAGTATACTCAGAACGAAAATTCGAAAAAAAAATTCAAGTGCATATACATATAATTTAAGGGGTGAAAGTTTTTAACAATAAAAGTTGGATTAACAAAATAAAAAAATTGAAAAAGCATTTCGAAGAAATTTTTTAAATAGGTAATTTAAAGGAAGAAATTTTAAAAAGTTGATTCGTGAAATTTTTGGTAGAAAATGTATGTACAAAAATTGGGAGTGAAAATTGAAAAAATGAGATGAAAAAGAAAATAAAATTTTGGACGAAAAGAGTAGAAAGTTTTCTAAAATTAATTTTGGAAGGAAATTGAAAAAAAAAATTAAAAAATGATTGATGACGTACATTTTGATAAATTTTTTGAAGCATGAAACATTTTAATAAAAATTTGAAAAAATCGCCTAAAACTGAGAAATAGTTTGAGCAAAATTTGAGAAAGAATTTTGAACAAAAATTAATTTTAAAGTATAGCAACAGGAATTTTTACAAAATAAATTTCAAAATATTAGTTATGGTTGAGTGAAAATTTGATTGAAAAGTGGATAAAAACTTTTCAAAAATTTATGAAAAAATAAGTGAAGAGTTTAAAGAAAATAAACGTAAATTTAATAATGAAATTCTGAGCAAAAAACGAAAAATTGAAAAGAAAATGAGAAATAATTGACAAAAATTTTGATAAAGACATGAAAAAAAAAAAAAAGAACGTTGAGCAAAAATTCGATTAGGTTAAAGGTGTGAGAAAAAATTTAGGAAAGTTTGTGAAGATTTGGAACACATTGCATATAAATATATAATGATGAAGGGAAAAATTTAAAAGAAGATTGAAAAATTGCTGGAGTTTTGATGAAGAAAACTTCAATAAATTTTACGACCAAAAAAAAAAAATGCGATAAAAATTTGAAAAATATAGGCTCAGATAACGCAGATTGAGGAAAGTTCCAAGTGAAATTTAAAGTGGAATTTCAAACAAAAAAAATTGAAAATTGAATTTAAAAGCTATTAGAAAAATAATTTCAAAAAGTCAATTAGAACGTTTGAATCCCCCCAAAAAAATCTCCTTATATCGTTCCCTGGATCTGATAAATTGACCTATGTCTTAACTGATTCAATTCTTCCAACCTCATAGTAATGATCACTTATCAGTTATGTTATTATCCTGTTGCTTATTTGGACCCATTCTTTGGTACCTATTTGTAATTCATTTTATTTGACTTTGCACGAGTAGTTTGATAAGCAAATAAGCACCCTGTCCTATAGGTAATAATCAAGTCATCGAATCGTTATCAACCATAAGAGAACATTCATATGAAAGTCATCCTTTCTCATACAGAACAAAATAATAAACTCGTAAAAAGAAAACTAGGTACTACATACTACACATACCATTCTAGGTGCGCCTATTACATTGAAAAAAGGAAATGAAAGGTCAAAACCAACACACGCTGTCTACACATACATACGTTACAAACGTCAATGATAAATGCTCCAAATGTCGCGTATAAGAATAATTCATCAATAGGAAAAAATATTACCATTCATTTATCAAAATGGAAAATGCCATTGTTACAAAAAGCAAAACCACAGTTTGCAGTTGCATTTGTGTCGAGCCTCAGTCACTACCTGGTTGTATTTGTAACTAGCACGTTTATGTTCGATTTCCAAATATCTACCTATATTTTTCGTTCCTCTTTACTAAAAAAGTTGTAAATTTACGCAGTTTTCAAATATGCACAGTAACAATATGAGTAAAATTTGCAAGTTCAGGAACGTGTATGCATCGTCAAGTTCGCGTGTTCGGTGACCTGCAACCATTACGAAATCAATCGTGCCAAGTTTAGAGTAAAGAAAACGAAATTAAAACTTAAATATGGATGAAATTAGCAAAAGTTAATTTGGAAAAAATTTCCTTGTTTATTAATTCAGACCAGTAAGGTCAAAATCTGAAAAGTTTCACGTGTTTTTACTTAATTTCGCGTCATTGAGATGTCGTGTTTTGAGAAACGAATTGGCGAGTTGGTGATGGAATTTCATTCGTGATATGAGATCAATGGTGCCTGGGAATCCTGGGATGAATCCAGCTCTAATTAATGATTTTTTAATTTACTGCGAATTTCTCGGTACAAGAGTTGAGACGTTGCGGTGTCATGTCATCGATATCAAATCCTTTATTCAGATGTAGTACAACTCCCATAATGAAAGGTAAAAAATTTACAGTTCCATTCGTTGATCAGAATTTCTCACTTGTACATAAATTCTTGGACAAATTAATGCTATTCAACTCGAATCACGATTATTAGTTTAAAATAATTGTTGTAAAACATTGCATCGTACGAATGTTTATTTGCATTTTGCACATTTCATCAAACTGTCCAACTAATCAGATGTGTACACGAAAGTATAATCATTATACAGGGTGTCTCTGTGATGAGCTGCATTTACTCTTTTGATGTGGAATACATTTTCCAATATTTTCTGGTTCTGTTTTGTTTAAACTTGTTTCTATTTTGGGCAATGTAATTAAATGTCTTTAAGTAAGGATCTCAGTTGTTTTCTACTACAAATTTATCTGGTCCAAGGATTGAGAATAATGCTTTCCAGTTACCTCTGTAGATTATAAACCATTTTTATTAGCATAACACTGTGGTAAATTTATCTGGTCCAAGGATTGAGAATAATGCTTTCCAGTTACCTCTGTAGATTATAAACCATTTTTATTAGCATAACACTGTGGTAATTGTATTTTGTGCTGAAGGAGGACATTCCTCAAATCAAGGAACTGGCCCTTCACATAGGAAACATCAAGAACACAGTCAGATTCATGGAGAAAACCAGAGACTTGGTCATGGAGGAAGGAGACATCCGATGTGGCATTTTTGTTTACGAGGGTTCCATCAAGGAAACCCTGGAAGTTGTTCCATGATATTTCCAAGCTCTTCAAACACTCAATGTTGTTCACATCCGATGTGGCATTTTTGTTTACGAGGGTTCCATCAAGGAACCCCTGGAAGTTGTTCCATGATATTTCCAAGCTCTTCAAACACTCAATGTTGTTCACAAATGAGACGTTTTCTATGCAATGGAGAGTTCTAAAAATACTAACAAGACTATCCGTAGGATCCACTTTCATCCGGGGTGGCCATTTTGACATGAAAATGTTCGAAGGAACTGTGCTGGAAACTGCCACAATAAAACCAAAGATCTAGCTTTGATATGTGATGTGGATGACATTTTCACTATACGAAAACACAGAAAAAATGAGCTACGTGCATATCAAATTCAGAGTGTAAGACTGGCAAGGTACTGAAACACAACATATACAAAAAACCAACTCTCACTAAAGAAAATACATCCGGGTGGATTCACACCATCATCCTGATCCAGCACTGAAGAAAGGAGTAATACAAGTACATACCTTTGCAGGGAAGCTAGAATGGTGCCATGAAGACAGCATCAAAGAAGAACTGGACAAGCTCATCATCATCATCTAGCAAAAAGGATACAATAAAAGAACGATCCAGGACATTGTCAAGAAAAGTGAGTTATTACTATTACCCTGCTCATCATCGTCATCATCATCATCATCATTTAGCAAAAAGGATACAATAAAAGAACGATCCAGGACATAATCAAGAAAAGTGAGTTATTACTATTACCCTATGTTCAACACACCACAAACCATATTGGAAAAGAAATATCAGGCCAGTATTCGAGCTCCTCAGGACTATAGGGCACACCCACCCTTCGATGAATGACAAGATCCTAAGGAAAGGTTGTGGAAGTAAGCTCGTAGCTGTTAAAAAAAACTACACCAGGAAAATAAGAAGACAGATTAAAACTAGGATGAAAGAAGACGAGAGTGACATCAGACATGTGAAAATCAAGAAGTCAGTTGTACTTGAACACACAGGAAGCTGCCAAAAAAAAAAAAATTGCATTTGCAGAAGCCACAGTCCTAACCAGAGAAATCAAGCAGAAAGAGGTTATGATATAGGGGAAGATGGATATCTACAAGCACAAAAAGACTTACAACTGAGAAGGATTCGTTCCTAAAGCCTGGAAACTCTTATTTAACGACTTGGAGGAATAAGAAATCGTGGACAAGGAATCAATGACAAACAAGGAGTCTTTTATACATCAAAGGACAACCACCTGAAAGTCTCATATCCACACAAGAGAGAACCAATCAGGAGTAAGACTTGCCATCAATGGGTCGATGACGAGATCTGTGAGTCACACTCTGGAGGAAGTAGGTGAAGTTCTGGCGAAATATTAGCGTAAGATATTTCATTTTTTTTTTTTGCTTTCTTGATAAATGGAATAGAAAAACTAAAGAAGGGAGATCCTTGCCCTCAAGGGGCCGATGATGAGATCTTAAACGGGCAAAATATGACAATTACTCAGTTGTGAGTCACACTGAAGAAAGCAGGTGAAATTCTAGCGAAATATTAGCATAAGATATTTTAATGTTTTGCCTTCTTAATCAAGTGGAATAGAAAAAATAAGGAAAGGATATAATACCTAATTTAAAAAATTGCTCCTCTTCATCTTCTTGGTCACCCCACAAAGAAGCATTGTGATCTTATGTCTGTCATTGCCATTGCCCTCTGTTCTTCATACTCTGTTTGCATGCCTGAAATTTGTGGACTGCTGCCTGCTTGCCTGCCTGAGTCAGTCCACCTGGTGGGAGATTGTCCATGTCTTACTCTTCTTGCTCCATTGGCTTTGCCCTCAGTCATCTCGTCTTTTATATCAAAAGGTTGTGTACATCTATTTTCTTTTATTCTTGGTGCCTTTTATTGTATCGCATAGATTTTTATATGCAGAGTTGGTCAGTGAATTTGTGGTCATCAGTTCTGATCTTCTTTTGACGGGCTTTTCCAGAATTTGTCCTGATTCCCAGATTTTATGGACTTTAACGCTATATACGTCATTCTTCACTGCTTGCATATTTTCTGATCTTGTGATGTGGCTCAAGTGTTTCAAAACTCTGCTTATGGCCCCTACTGATAGTCTTTTTTCAACTCCCAATTTTCGGAAATGTGGATCCGTTGAACCTTTTCCATGCAGGAGAAAAATAGAAGTCATCTTCAGTGCGTCTAATTTGTCTTTTATCTGCCTCACCAACAGATCCAGTTTTGAGAGGTCTACAGGAAGATCAAAAATGATTTTTTATTTTTTTTAGCGAACGAATTTTGAACTTGGTGACGGCAAATCAAAATATCGCGAAAATTTGCCGACTTTTTATAAATTTTCGGTAACATTTTAATGAAATTTCCAAAATTTCCGACAAAATTTCTTCAAAAATCAGTAAAATGACCGAATTTTAACAAAATAATATGACCAATTTTTCCAAAAATTGCCGAATTGTCAGGAATTTGCCGATTTTTTTGAAAAATTTTCTGTGGGGTGGACCCCCTCCCTTGTTTTGTCGTTGGTCTGACCAAACTTTCTTTAGGAATCCTATTGCATTGTGTGTGACTTGGCCTCTGTAACATATGTTTGTCTCACATCCACTTCTGTATTTTCAACAACCAATCCCAATTTCGGTCCAATTACCATGGGTTCAAGATCTCACAACTTCTTTCGGTCCTCAACAGTACTTTTGGGCAGAATTTCTTGTTGCGATAACTCCTTCAAATTTAATGATAGACGTCTCAAAGTGATTGTAACTTTTTTTTGAATTTTATAAGTGCTGTCCACTGGCGAAGTAGTAAAATGTTTTGGATGCAGTATTGCCAATCGATTTTTCTAAGAAAACATTCATTTTCAAACTTCTGTAGCGCCTTAATTTACAGAGATAGACACCATTTGTATAGTAAAGATTTTTTGTTAGTTGGACTTGGTTACATCCAAATCTCAAAAATTGTCCACCACTCTAGGGACACCCTGTATATGGTTTTAAAGAAATCGTTCGCTAACAGAATGTAAATTTCTAAGCAAATCATTGACAAAACAAATGACTCTCCGTTCATTACATAATTTTCGAACAAAGTCTTCGTGCAGGAGCCTGTCTAACGATCCAATTTTGACCTGGTGTAAATGTGATTGAGAACACCCTGTATATTCACAAAGTTTACCCAAGATTGCCAAACGATTTATTAATTTGGCTGTGGCAAAACATCCGCATAGGTAATTTTATAATGCAGTTCCCGGTTACCGTGATTCGTGACTTGACAAAAGTAATTTTCATAATTATTTAATTCGGCCGGCACGCCGGCAGTCCGATTCCGGGGGTAGGGGGTGAGGGTGGTAAAAATCAACCTACATGCACATGCACCAATTACTCGCTAATAATCTCACCTTAGCTGTCAGCTAGAAAATTACCTGTAATCGGTTCGACCTTGTTTTTCCCAAAGGAAGGAAGGGTATGCAACGTGTAAATTGCTCGATTCTTGTTTTTAACAGTCTCGTTAATCGTATCATGCTTTTATTTATTTTACCAACGTGTCGCGAGTTGATCGTTTGTTTTTGGTGTTTTGTGCAGATCGAATCATGTACGCTCGTAGCCAGCAAAGACCCCTGAGACCTCCGATCACAGGAGGGCAGCCGATCAATGCGGAGATAGCAACGGTACTTGCATCAATAGAACTCAAATATAGTCAAAGGAAAGACTTGAAAATGAATTTTTTTTTCAATGTTTTAGGCTTTAAGAGTGATCGTATTCGGCGGATGTGCGACTCCACCTCGAGGAGAATGGCTGAGAACTGGATTGGTGTTCAGAGAAGCGGAGAAAGACCTGGCATATGGGTTACGTGCCCCCAGAAACGGGACCAGAGGATTGTTATCAGCCTTGCAAGCGTATATTTTGAAGTATTTGCTATTCGAGAGGAACGTGGATAAGAAACTGAGCGCTGACGAGTAAGATTATACCTATTTCCAGCGTTCAGAGGTTAATTGAGACCATTATAATGTAGCTTTGTACTTCTCAGACTCTTGAAACCGAACAAATGTGACCAAAGTGACGCACTATGGAAGGCAATAAGCGATATTTTATGGAAAATCGGTGATAAGAAGAAAGCTGTGATTGCCTTACCACAAGAGAAAGCCTACGTACCACATTCCATTGGTTATTTTCAAGACTCAGTCACCGAAAAAGTAATCAATCGCTGGTATTTTTCCGATTTACGAATTCAATTTGGTTTCCTTTTTTTTAATTAATCGCCATCTAAGACTTAATGTCTGACTGTGAGTTGAAATAGAGTAGTAGTACTTTGTCGTGTGGGTTGCATACCGAACGTATGTAGGTGGTATCGAAGACTTGAGCGATTAAGTGAAACGAGGTGCTCGTCGAGCGTGAAATTTTCTCGAACTTGAGTTATCACGTTGGTGTTTTTTTTTTCAGTTGCATATTTTCGAAATTACCGAAGAAGAAGAATTGCAGATTTTTTTGAAGAGATATGTCTATATTGTGAGTATTCTCAGGTCATATCATTTTTAAAACAATTAATTAAGAATTTTTATTTGCTAATTTTTTCATTTTTTTTGTTAAAATTTTGAATTTTCTCCCTACTTTTTTTTTTTTTTTTTTTTTTTTTGTGATGAATGAATAATCAAGTAATTTGATATACCTACTTATCGAATTTAAATTTTAAGAAAGATACCAATAATTTTGTAAACCTATTTAATTTTTTATGTTTTTCAAAATTGTTTTCTTAAATTTTTTGGTGTTGAAATTCATTTTGATAATTATTTGGAACCATTTTGAAACACTGTAATGATTTTTAATTGAAAAGAAATTGTGAAAATCAAAATTTTGGTAAAATTTTTGTTCGTGATTTTTCTTAAAAGTTTTTAAATTGAAAAAAAAATTGAAAATTTTTAATTTTTTGAATTGGAATTTTCAGAAAAATATTTTTAAAAATAGATGAGTCATTTTAATTTTTTTCAATCATTATTTTATTAATTCATTAAACTTCGGTGATTTTTACTAATATAAAAACATAGTGTTTTTTTTTGAATTAGAACCTTGTTCCATTAAAAAAAAAAATTAAAAATTCATTACATTACATTTTGAAAAGATATTATGAAGATTGATTTTTGTTTTTTCTAAATTTATTTGTTGCATTTTTTGTATGAGAAAATTTTATTCCTTCTTTGAATATGTAATTCTACCATTTTTTTCTTCTTTTTTTTCTTTTTTTACTGATTAATAGTGATAAATCATTCTTTTTTTAAATTTAAATTGAATGCTTTTTAAATTATTCTCACAAAAAAAAAATCATAATTTTCTTGATTTTTTAAAATCTAAAATCTTCCAGTTATTCGAATACGTGTATTTCAAAAAAATGTTATAATATTTTATTTTGTTGTATGTATTTTTTGGAAGAATTTTGTTCATATTTTATTTCTAAAATTCTACCATTTATTATTTCATTTTTAAAAATGATGAATCATTCAGTTGAGATTTTAATTCATTCTTTCAATTACTTAATTAATTAATTTTTTATTTAATTTTTGAAGAATGATTCTTTCATCACAGATAATTTTTTCTTTTGTTTTTATTTCAGCTTTTGATTTTCATTTTAATCGAATGATCTTTTTTTATTATTTAAGAAAAATATCTTTAAATTGGAATTTTTTCTAAATTTTTTTGTTGTTTGTATTTTTTGGAGGAATTTTGTTCATATTTCATTTCCATTATTGCCATTTTAAAAATGATGAATTATTTATTTTTCATTTTATTTGAGTTGAATAATTTTTCATTCATTTTCCTTTATTAGGGTAGGTATTCATTTAAAAAACAAAACAAACAAAAGCAACTCTTTAATAATGAATATTTTTCCAATTTTTTGTTGTATTTTATGCTTATTGATTTTTTTTTTTGAAAAAATTTGTTTTTATATTTTTGTTTTTGAAATGCTGACATATTTTTTTGTTGTTTATTTTCATTTCTACAAGGTAATTTCATTTAAATTGAATGGTGTTTTTTTCATTTTTTTAAAAATGATTTTTAAATCTGAATTTTTCATGATTTTTTCATGAAAAACTTCGTTGTATTTTTTTATTTATTTATTTTTTTTTTGAAATTTCATTATAATTATTTTGTTGTATTTTTTAAAAAAAATTATTTACTTTCATAGAATAATTTTTCATTTTTTATAACAAATTTTGAATCTGTTTTTTAAAAAAATTTTCCGAAAATTGTCCAAATCATCGCCTTGTTTTCTAAAAAAATTCTTCTATTTTTTTGTCGTATTTTTGGATGAATTTTATCCTTATTTTATTTTTAAATTCCATCATGTCTTCAAATTTTTTATTTAAATTTTTTTTTCAAAAGTTTTTCATGACAATTTCTTTGATTTTAAAAAAAAATTATTCGTTCATTTTCTTACAAAATTTTCGTTTTGTTTTTTAGAAAAATTTTATTATTTTGAATTTTATCATTTTTTGTTCAAATTATTGAGTTGAAAAAAATTTGTATTTTTTAAATTACAATTTCCTGTGCTTTGTTTATTTTTTCTAAAGTTTTGTTATCTTTTAAACAATCTTATTTGAAAAAAATGTTTTATTTTTTGGAAAAATTTTGTTCTTATTTTGTTTAGTACTGAAATTTTATTATTTTTCATTTTATTTTTTTTTAATTTTATTGTCATCAAAATAATTGAAATAAATTTTTTTTATAAAATAGGTTTTTGGATCAGATTTTTTTTTTCAAAAATTCTGACAATTTTAATTAATTTATGTACGTATATTTTTCTAAAAATTTTCTTGTACCTAAATCTTTCTAATTCAATAAAAAAAATTTTGTGTTGTTTTTTTTGAGAAAAAATTCTTTTGAATTAATAATTTTTTTTTTTCATTTTTGTGTTGCAGTTTCAAGACGAACCAGGACCAGGTTCACTATTATTACTGTACAGCGCCGTGTTAACTCGTGGAATCAAAAAGTAACTTCTCAACGTGAAAATTTATTCCACGTGCGTGTAGAATTTCCATATTTTAACTTATTTTTCGCCTTCAGAGTGAAAGGAGACTTCACAGACGAAAAGCAACACCTGGTGATGAGTGCAGAAGAAGGCAGCCAGTGCATCGTAATGTTATTACTCACCGGAAGAGCCAGCCCGTTCCTTCATAACGGCGTAGTTTACGTAGGCGACGAAGATCATTACGTAAGAACAACCCTACTCTTTGTTTTCCTTACGTACTTCACCCTTTTCCTATTTTTCAACTCGAGAAAACACATATTTCAGTAGGTACTAACTTTTGTTGGTGTTTTCAGGCCAAGGCTCATTTTGGAGTGTTGACCAGAAGCGAAATAGGATTCCTGTTTTACGAAGAAGATATGGGCGAGAGAGCCCCTGGGTCCAGGCTAAAGACACCCTCGTTGCCAATTTGGGTTGTATATTGTTTAGGTCATTTTGGCGTCTTGTTCAATACGAATAAGGAACTTTTGAGGAATTATCACGCCGAAAGAAGGTAACGAAGGAAGGCTAAAGATGAAAGTTTACTCTTGCGTGGTTAGAAAATATGGTTTTATTTTATTTTTTTATTTTTTTTTACAGATTTGAATTGATATACTATACATGCGGTGGAAGCAGATGCCAGTTGATCGTCGACACGAGGAGTAATTCGATGGCATCTCAGAAACTGGACGAGAATGCTCCGACAATGATGATGAACTTGGAGAAATTAATTCATACGAAGTAAGAGGCGAAAAATTCAGTCGGCTCTTCCATTTATTTAGCTTGAGAATCAAGTTCAACGTCTCCTCGTTGTTCATTCTACAGTAAATAAAATCGTCTATCAAATTCAGACCAAATTGAAGCAATTATCAATACGTTTCAAATCTTGGCATTGTGGAATAAACCACTCCAGAATTTCAACCCTTAACCAAAAAAAATAAAAAATAAAAGAAATATTTTACATCGAGATGAAATTCAAATAAATCAATCTTCTTAAAAACATTAGAATTAGGTTCATTTTTTTTCACTTCCCCGACCGCTAGTTTTGTATATATTTTTTTGCCATTCGACGAAATCGTGTTATTCTTTCGAACCATTAATCAAACGCCTTCAATATTTTTTCCATTGTTTTGCAGATGGGAAGACGCACACATCGAGTGGAACGGATCGACTAATGTAATTTAAAAAATTACCGAACTCCGAAGCGGTGGCATCTTTTGTCCGGGTCGTGTTCCTTTGATTCTTGATTAGCGGACGAAAAATTTATTCGAATGAAAAATTGATAGATTGTTGTACGAGTTTTTTTCCTTTTGTAATCTCCCTTCTTCATCCCTTCCCCGTACAGATTGTAAAAGAAATTTCAAAGTTGGAATATTGTTTGGCTCTAAGGTTCTCGATTATGTACCGATGTATAGCTTGTAACTTGCAACTTGTACTTTTTATTTTATTTTATTTTCTCTTCTGAAAGGCGAACAATGTTGAACAGTTTGACTGAACTTTTTATCGTAGAATATTATTTTTAGTTTAGAATTTTGAAACTGATGCCTAGAAGAGATGGAAATTTAAAATTGTATTATTTTTAGCGTTTATTTCGAGACGTTTGGTACTTGGACTTGTCTTCGATTGAAGAATTCGATGAAAAATTATTACGCAAAGAATTGTATTAGATTTTAAATAATTATGTACTCTCATTTTTTTTATAGTGTTTATGAAGTAGAACAATTAGTAAAATATGAGAATAAATTTTATTCCACGTATAAGGCTGTATTCTATTACGTGATTTGTTTGTGAATTTTTTTTAGCAATTCTTCGATAAATTAAAGCAAAAAAATTAAAGAAAATCGTGCATATCACGAGAACTGAGCTCGAGAGCGGAAAAATAATGCTAAATTTGGAATCAGCCTGGTGGACTTAGTCGATAACCACCCTTATCTCGATTTTTTTGGAGATTGAAAAAATCATAAGGGCCTTAGCCTTATGAACTTTTGGGCAAAAAAACTTTTTGTCAGATTTTGGATCGAGACATATGCAGATGGGGGTATTTGGACAAGACGAATCGAATGGCACCATCGGTTTGGCCGTACGACTCGTACTTTCGCCGCGTACACACTTTTTTTGAGTTATTTTTTGAAAAAAATCATTTTAAGTGAAAAAATCGAAACAGGTGGGCATTTTGACTAATTTTGGGTCGTTCTGTTCAGATTTGCTGTCGGTTTTGTTCTGCGCTCATTTTTGGAATTTTTTAGCAACTTTTGAGGCGAATATCTCCACAACAGATGGCCGGATGGCAAAACCGACACCGGATCTGAGACCGCGGACCTCGACTTAGTCCCAAAACACCTTTATCTCGATTTTTTTGGAGGCTCAAAAAATTGCAAAAAAACGTGATGGTTAACCTTCATTACTTTTTTTGAAAAAAAACTTTTTGTCTCATATCGACGTGTGAGGTGTCTAGAATGGGGTAATCGGACCAGGCGAATCGATTCCAGCAATCAGTTTCTCGATCGGAGGCGAATTCGCAGAGATATGGACCATTTTCTGTAACTCAGAAACTATGCATCGGATTTGAAAACCGATGGCATATTCGTATTCAGCGACCTCAGATTAGCCCATAAACCGAATTTTAGCTCGATCGGACCATAAATAACATTTAAAAAAAAAATTGAATCAAAGAAAATGGCGGATTTACATTTTTTTGCAAAATTTGAAAAAAATTGTCGAAAATTGGACATCTAGGGGTCTAGACCGATAGAGTCGAACCCGACGATTGCAAATCTGCTTTCATTTTCAAAATCGGACCATTATTCGCGGAGATACAAGCGTTCAAAGTTTTTGGTCGGATATGAGTCATAAAAAGCGACATCGTTGGTACTTTATTAAATTATTGCAGCTTCCTGAATACGTAGAAAATTATTTTTGGTGTCTAGTATTACTATTTCGAGGTCGTAGAATTCAAATTTGAAATTTGTTTCGAGCAGGGTTGCCAACCTGGCGAGATAAAAATTTTATTTCGCAAGGTTGGCAACCCTGCTCGAAACAAATTTCAAATTAAAATTCTACGGCCTTGAAATAGTACTATTCGACACCGAAAACAATTTTCTAGCTATTCTGGAAGCTGCAATAATTTAATAAAGTACCAAGTTACCGGGTATGGTCGGATTCTATGAGTCATATCCGACCAAAAACTTTGAACGCTTGTATCTCCGCGAATAATGGTCCGATTTTGAAAATGAAAGCAGATTTGCAATCGTCAAGTTCAACTCTACCGATGTAGATCCCTAAATGCCCAAAATTCGACAATTTTTTTCAAATTTTGCAAAAAATTGCAAATCCACCATTTTTTTGCTTCAACTTTAATGCCAAAATTCAAAAATTCACCACGCTCGTGTTTATGATCCGTTTGAGCTGAAATTTGGTTTATAGACTATTTTGAGGACGTAGAATTCAAAATCGTTATTTATTTCGATCAGTATTGCCAACCTTGGAAGATAAAATTTTTATTTCGCAAGGTTGACAACAATGATTTATACAAATTGTAAATTTGAATTCTACGACCTCGATATGGTCCATTTTGACCCTTCATTCAGCTCCATTGGGCTTCTGGAAGGTCTAATATGCTTGCGAAGTATTCTTTCTACCTTAATTTCACCGTACTAGGCAACCGCAATAACTCATCAAAAAAATGATAGTAGGGGTCCCCTGTTAAGCGAATATTTCTACAAAACAGAGGCCTATGGAGGAGATTCAAACGCCTAGGATGCATAATTCGAGTACGAGGAATCTGAATTTGCAATTTGTTTGAATCACTGTGGCCAACCTAGCGAAATAAAATTTTTATCTTCCAAGGTTGGCAATACTGATCGAAATAAATAACGATTTTGAATTCTACGTCCTCAAAATAGTCTATAAACCAAATTTCAGCTCAAACGGATCATAAACACGAGCGTGGTGAATTTTTGAATTTTGGCATTAAAGTTGAAGCAAAAAAATGGTGGATTTGCAATTTTTTGCAAAATTTGAAAAAAATTGTCGAATTTTGGGCATTTAGGGATCTGCATCGGTAGAGTTGAACTTGACGATTGCAAATCTGCTTTCATTTTCAAAATCGGACCATTATTCGCGGAGATACAAGCGTTCAAAGTTTTTGGTCGGATATGACTCATAGAATCCGACCATACCCGGTAACTTGGTACTTTATTAAATTATTGCAGCTTCCAGAATAGTTAGAAAATTGTTTTCGGTGTCGAATAGTACTATTTCAAGGTCGTAGAATTTTAATTTGAAATTTGTTTCGTTCAGGGTTGCCAACCTTGCGAAATAAAATTTTTATCTCGCCAGGTTGGCAACCCTGCTCGAAACAAATTTCAAATTTGAATTCTACGACCTCGAAATAGTAATACTAGACACCAAAAATAATTTTCTACGTATTCAGGAAGCTGCAATAATTTAATAAAATACCAAGGATGTCGCTTTTTATGACTCATATCCGACCAAAAACTTTGAACGCTTGTATCTCCGCGAATAATTGTCCGATTTTGAAAATGAAAGCAGATTTGCAATCGTCGGGTTCTACTCTATCGGTCTAGACCCCTAAATGTCCAATTTTCGACAATTTTTTTCAAATTTTGCAAAAAAATGTAAATCCGCCATTTTCTTTGATTCAATTTTAATTAATTTTTTTAAAATGTTATTTATGGTCCGATCAAGCTAAAATTCGGTTTATGGGCTAATCTGAGGTCGCTGAATACGAATATGCCATCGGTTTTCAAATCCGATGCATAGTTTCTGAGTTACAGAAAATGGTCCATATCTCTGCGAATTCGCCTCCGATCGAGAAACTGATTGCTGGAATCGATTCGCCTGGTCCGATTACCCCATTCTAGACACCTCACACGTCGATATGAGACAAAAAGGTTTTTTTCAAAAAAAGTAATGAAGGTTAACCATCACGTTTTTTTGCGATTTTTTGAGCCTCCAAAAAAATCGAGATAAAGGTGTTTTGGGACTAAGTCGAGGTCCGCGGTCTCAGATCCGGTGTCGGTTTTGCCATCCGGCCATCCGTTGTGGAGATATTCGCCTCAAAAGTTGCTAAAAAATTCCAAAAATTCCACAAATGAGCGCAGAACAAAACCGACTGCAAATCTGAACAGAACGACCCAAAATTAGTCGAAATGCCCACCTGTTTCAATTTTTTCACTTGAAATGAATTTTTTCAAAAAATAACTCAAAAAAAGCGTGTACGCGGTGAAAGTACGAGTCGTACGGCCAAACCGATGGCGTCATTCCATTCGCCTGCTCCGATTACCCCCTCCTAGACACCGCACATGTCGATCTGGAACAAAAAGTTTTTTTTTAAGAAAAAAAATGATGGTTAACCCTTATGATTTCTTCGATTTTTTGATTTTCAAAAAAATCGAGATAAGAGTGCTTTTCGACTAAATCGACCACGCTGATTACGAATAATTATGCTATCCATTTTGATGTACGGTGATTTCCCGCCGAATACGAGCACTTTGAGATTTCCAAAATGTTCAAAAAACCCAGATTATAATCATTATTGACCAATTTCAGGTCGCTGACCACGAATCTCATGCTATTCTACTCCATTCGCCACCCCTTTATTCTTAAACGAGCAGTTTCTCCAAAACAGTCCGGATTTTGTAAAAGTGCCTTGTTTTTGCAGGATATGCAACACATTCGACACTTCGAGAATTCACTACTTTGAAGTAAACAATTTTTCACTTTTTTCAATTTATTATTAAAATATAATTTTTGCATTCCTATTTCATCGCCTTGTACACCGAAAAAATATTCGTTCGAGAAACTATACGAGTCAATTTTGCGCATTTCTACGAAATTATTTTATTTTTCCATTCAATACCTACGAACAACTTAATCAGTTAATTTTTTTCTCGAATTTTGATATATAAATTTCAAAAAAGCCTCCATCTCCATTTCGAATGTACACACAATTACAAAAATATAAACTTACATGCGTTAAAATTTTTTATTTACCAACAAATTACACAAACATTTCGCCATAATGAAAGAGGAATAGGCCACTGATAATAATAAAAACAAAATACATTAAAGAAATTACATCCAATAACAAAACAAAAAAAAAAAAAAATTCAAACATAAGTTCAAGAGAAAATATTTTAAATTAAAATTAGCATATTTAAAATACTCTTGCGGTAAACTGAAAGAAAGTAAAGGTAGAATGAAATCTTCGTAGGTAAATCATATGTAGTTTAAGAACCTGTAACAGAACAAACAAAATACCAAAAAAAAAGATTAGATAATTCCGGATATAATGAGGTGTTTTTTGTTCGTTTTGCAAACAAATCCAAATTTCGTGTATCACGATACGTGTAGCGTAGGAGGGTACATTTGTTTGCTGCTGCCACATACATACGTATTCCACGTTCGAACAATTTAAATATTTGTTTTTTCCTTACCTAATAAATAATCTAATGTGGTTTTAAATGTTAAAAGAATTTCTACTTCTTTTTTTCTTCTTTATTTTCAAACAAACAGGCACTAAAAGCGCCATTACCAAACAATACCGAAAACCACCGACACAATTTATAATCGTGAAAAGGCTCCTTCGGAATTAATAAAAGAAACATTTATGAGCATTTGTACCCTCTTCGTGAAATCCATTAACTTTTGTAACAGCATATCAAAAATCGTCGATAATTCTACGATACTTACATTTAAAAAAAAGACTAAGAGCGAGAGATTGAAGGGAAAGAAAGAATATTCGCGACGACCATTCGATTCCAAGATCATGGAACATTATAAAAGCCGTAGAATTTTCTCCTTTCAATATGAGGAACTTGTTTAAGTTGGTTTATTTCGGATCTGCAAGCAAAAAAAAAAAAAAAAGTCATTAGTAAATCAGCATAACCCACACTTATATTCCTAGCTTAAGTCAATACGAGGAAAAAAATTCGTAAAAACAGAAATTTCCCATGGAACTGAAAAAATATCCCTCTGAAATGAATTAATATTAGGTATAATTTGAAATAAAAAAATTGTATTTCATCCTTTAAAACAAATGTAAAAGTGGAAAATTTAAAAGAAAGAATATAAGTTCATGAATCATGAATTTTTTGTAGGCATTGTAATATAGAGTGGAATTTATACAGAACGAATGAATTTATTTTGGCTTGAAAAACACACTTAACCGAATTGACTATTTTTATACGTATATTTTTTTTGCAAACCATCTTCGTCTTCCTCGACGTTTATGTTACAACCCATGCCAATTTATGAAAAACATCAGTAGGGTAAAATATGAAATAATAAGTACACATATATAGGTAGTTGGAGATTAGCTAAGGTTGTTAAGTAGGTAGGTGAGGTCAAAGAGTTGTGAAGCATGGAAAATAGGTAGATAGGCAGCAGGTAGGTGTAAGTCACATTTGCTGGATGCAGCGATAGGTAGGTCCGTTGGCAGGTAGTAAGGTAGATAGGAAAAGTAAAAAGAGAGGTAGGTGTAAGTCACATTTGCTGACGGTTGTGTCGGATAGGTCCGTAGGTAGGTTGTCAGGTAGGTAGTTGGATAGGTAAGTAGATAGGTAATTAGGCATGTAGTGCCTAAAATTATGGGAATTGAGTACCAATATCATGTACAATGCTCGTACCTACTCATTCATCCACTTACATCCTCCTATTGCCCCTTACTTCCTCGTACGTCTTCTTATTTCCTCATGCTTCCTCGTACATTCTCTTTCGTTCTCAAACTTGAACGTACTTGTTCGTACGTGCTCATAGTTGCTCTTACTTGTTCATATTTGTTCGCACTTGCTCATACTTGATTGTACATCCTCATACGTGCCCTGACTTGCTCGTACCCACTCGTATGTGCTCTTATTTGCTCGTACTTGCTCGTAGCCGCTCCTACTTCCTCGTAGCTGCTCGTACGCATTCGTACGTGCTCGTACTTGCTCTTAGCGGCTCGTACTTCCTCGTACTTGCTCGTAGCTGCTCGTACTTCCTCGTTGCTGCTCGTACTTCCTCGTAGCTGCTCGTACGCATTCGTACCTGCTCGTACTTGCTCGTAGTTCCTCGTACTTGCTCGTAGCTCCTCGTACTTCCTATTAGGTGCTCGTAGGAGCTACGAGGAAGTACGAGGAGCTACGAGGATGTACGAGCAAGTACAAACAAGTACGAGCAGCTACGAGCAAGTACTAGGGAGTACGAGGAGCTACGAGCAATTACGAGCAAGTACGAGGAGCTACGAGGAGCTACGAGCAATTACGAGCAAGTACGAGGAGCTACGAGCAAGTACGAGCAAGTACAAACAAGTACGAGCAGCTACGAGGAAGTACGAGCAGCTACGAGCAAGTATGAGCAGCTACGAACAAGTACGAGCAGCTACGCGCAAGGATGAGGAGCTATGAGGAAGTACTAGGGAGTACGAGGAAGTACGCGGAGCTACGAGCAAGTACGAGCAGCTCCGAGCAAGTACGAGGAGCTACGAGGAAGTACGAGGAGCTACGAGCAAGTAAGCATAAAGAAGTACGAACAGCTTCGAGCACTTACGAGAAAGTACGAGCAACTAAGTGCACGTATGTACGAGCACAATATTTTCAATAATTTAAGTGAGAAAGTTTTTAAAAAAATTCATAATAATTCAAGTTCAAGCAAAATTTGAAAAATTATTCTTGTACATTACCTACATTTAAAAAAATATATTGGTTCCAACTAGAAAAGTTGAGATTTTATCATCTTTTGTAATTGTTCCCTTTCAAATTGAAAAAATATTTCTATGATTTTTTTGACCCTTCATAAGACTGGAAATAATTTTTACAATAAAATCAGAATTTTTCAAAAGTTGCGGTCTGAGTAAGATTTTAAAAATAAGCGTTTTAAATGATGCGTTTTATTTTATTTCTTTCAAAATTGATTTTTCGTTCATACGAGAAAGTATAATCTATGTATATACTCCGAAAGCTTCAACTTACTGTAATACTGCGTCGTTTTGTTCAGGTGCCAGCACCTCGTAGGCGTTAGGCCTGCCCATCAAAAACGAACGTTTACCGATATCATTGAGGAATCCTCTATTTCTCTCCCTTTGTCTGTTATTATACACAACAGCCACTTTCCTCTGTAACGCCTCCAGCGGGCTGATTATGGACAACGATGGCTTGCCAGGTAGTTGGGTATTATCTTTGATGCTATTGTTCATCATAGTCATCATTCTTTTACTAGCTGTCAGTCTGGCCTGCAAAATAACAAAAAAAACACTGGATATTAAATTTTTTTCAAAATATTCGACTTTCCAACACTCAGTCCATCCCTAGTATATTTCGACGATCTTGAGAGTAATAAATATATATTTTGTTGTCGCTCGACATAATCCACGAAGTTAAGAATAACACACCAAACCATACAATATCGTTGTTAATTAACTTATTCGAATTTTCCTCTCGGACTAATAAGCAACATAGAGTGAAACTTACAAGTTGCAATAGGCTTATAAATTTCACTTCAACAAATCAACATACCTAACCTTAATCTATCGCTGATTTGGCCTTTTGAGGCGAATACCTATTCCACACGGATGCAAGAGACAGGCCAAGATGGGGTAGAGGTGATATTGCTACAATGGCTACAATCATTTTACCTATCGTAAAATGAAATTCCTTTACCAAATTCTCGACTCTATTTTGTTCCCTTATTTTTAAAAACATTAAAAAACCAAGAACGAAAAAAAAATATGATTTTCTTCGTTTCAGTTAAACCCCTCCCTCTCTCCTCGAAAAATTTTGCATGCGTGTGAGAAAATTAATTGAAAATTGAATGAAAACATGTCACATTCAAGTTGAACAAAGGAAATTTAAAATTAAAAAGATTGACAATTTTTAAAAAATTTAAAATTTAAAAAAATTTAAAATCAAACTTTAAAATTTTGACTTTTTTTTAAAAATTAATTTATTCAGAGACAACTGTAATTAGATTTAATAATGCTAAAATCAGCTGAAAAGTTGCAAAAAAAATCATCAAAAACAACTGTAAACTGAAAACAATTAAAAAATTGAGAAAATTAAAAATTGAAATTGACGGAAAATTGTAAAATATCGAGAATTGCAAGAAAAAAAAATTAATAAAAAAAAGTCATTTGAATACCTAGGTATTATTAAAGATTGAAAATGACTGAAAATTGAATAAAATTAAAGTAAGTAACTAAGTATGCATAAAAAAATTCAAAATCAATTTTTTTAAATAAATAAAAAATTAGAAAAGTCAAAAATTGAGTGGAATTTGAATTGAATCAAAAATACTGCAGATTGAATATTATTTAAAATAATTTTAAACAGGGTGTCTGAAAAAATTTTCAATCACCCTTTTTCAGAATTTTCCAACATCTTCAGGATGATGTTTTACGAGCTACCTCCTCCTCAAAAATGATAATTACGGAAAAAATGAATGCCTTCAATTCCAAACACTTTTAAAATTGACAGAAAAACGAGTTCTTAATGAATTTTAAAGAAAAAAGAATGACCTTTGAGCAAAAATCAGTACTTTTCGATTTTTAGCACCGCTTTGTAAATTTGAGGACCTTTTAAGCATTTTCAGCATCTTTTAGACACGTTGTTAATCTATAAGATACGACTTTTTTTTAAAAAAGAACGTGAAAAATGGTAAGAAAAAAATTAGAAAATCAACGTTGAAAAAGACAAAAAATAAAATGAAAGTTGCCAAAATCAAACATTGATAAAAAATATGTAAAAAATTTAACTATTCAATTTGATTTAATTAAGTAGGTATAAAAAAAAAACTGAAATTGACTAAAAATTTCACAAAATGAAAAAGTGAGGAATAGAAAAAAATCGGAAATTGTTAATTGTCACAAAACGTTACTTACTATAAAAAATCGAAAATCATTAAAAATTGTATGAAATTGAGAAAAACCTCAAATTAAAAAAATCGAATAAGAGTAAAAAATTGATTACCTAAATCAAAAATTGAAAAAAAAAATCAATTAAATCGAAAACATTTACTACAAATCAAATTTTACATACTTACCAATAGAAAAAAAATAAAAAAATATATTAAAAAAAAATGTAGATATAAAAATGGAACAAAATTGAATCTAAAAAAGAACTGAATCAAAATTTTGAATTTTTTCAAAATAAAAAATAAAAAGTGTATTTCAATTCTTTAAAAAAGTAATATAACACTACAAACAATAAAAAATTGTAAGAATACCGAAAATTGGAATCGTCTAAAAACTGTACAAAATAAAAAATTAAAGAAAAACTCAAATACTCAAATAAAAATTTTAAAATTTCAAAAAATTTTACAAGAATTAAAAATTGAAAACCATCGGAAATTGTATAAAATTAAGAATTTAAAAAATCGAAAAGTACGAATGAAAAATTGCAAAAATCTAATACCGAGAATTGGAAAAAAACTTAAAAATCAATAATTGAAAGAAATTGAATGTCTGAAAAATGTAATTCCAAAATGAAAACTGTCAAAACTCAAAAATTAATGAAAATTGAAATTCAGTATAAAAATGAACAAAAATTCAATAATATTGAAAATTTAAAAAAAAACAAAAAAAATTGTAAATTTAAGGAACTTTTATATTTTAAAAATTAAAAAAATTAACTGGAAATCAAAAAAAAAAAAAAAAAAAATTGATAGAAATTTGAAATAATTTAATAATTGTATGTACCCCTTTGTCGCTTTTATCCATTTCCAAATACATTGAATGATTCAAGTACAACTCGAAGTCGAATTATATTCATTACAACGATTCACCAATAAACAAACACATTAATATTTATAAAACTGTCACAGCTAGGTCATGAGCATATTCCACGAACGCAAGTATTTATACTTACGTCAACAAATCATTCGACTGTGAAGCTGAAGCTACTACAGTCACGGGACGAGTATTGGTACAAAACACACATGTACGTAAAATAAGTCTATTCTCGGTACAAGAAAACATTTCGTATTAATACAGGTAGAATGCCTTTTAGAGGGTTGAGCCAAATAGGTCGGTAAAATTATCGTTATAAAATCCATTAAATCGTTTTTATATTGCTAAGTGGTAAAATGTATAGCATACTATAAAGGAAATCCAGCCCACTGCATGTTAGTTGAAGGGTAGAAAAATACGAGTAAGGATACCAAAATAAAGAATGAAAAAAATAATCAAAATCTTTCAAAAGTATAAAAATTTCCATTTAGGTAAAAGCTGTAAAGCGTTGGAAATTTTGACAAGTTTTGCATAGAAATCAATCATTTTGCGGTAGTGTTTTTCAAAACGCTGCCCTCGCACTGGCACAGACTTCGTAACGAAAATGGAAGTAAAGTCCAAAGTTGTTTATGGGAAAGTTTGTGGGCTAAACTCGTATTCATACCGGTAATTAGATCATTTTCAAAGAATTGATACGATGAGGGGTTGTGCGCCAGGAGCTAGAATATGGTGGAAATCGACACTACACTGATAATTTTTTAAATATTCAACTTATCAATTGGAAAAAATTACTTTCCAAAAAAAATCCATAAAAATTCCTGATGAGAATTTAAATTTTCTAATTAAAAAAAATTCAACCAGAAAAAATTTCATTGCAGCATAAATAAAATTTTGAAAAAAAAAATCAGGAGAAAAATTAAGAAAAATTTATTGTATAAAATTCTTCAGGAAATTCAAAAAAAAAAAAAAAAAAAACTTGAAAAAAAATTTTAAGATTTTTTTTTTAAACAAAATAATATTTGTATCATTGTATGTAGGTACCTACTTAGGTATTATTTTAGCAAAAAAATTTCTAAAATAATTTTCTTCAGAAATCTCCCATTTTTCTTCAAATTTTGTTTTGAAAATATTTGCCCTCCTAAAATTTTTTTGTAAAATTTCTCAAAATCTTGATGTTTTGGAATACTTTTTTCATTTCTTCAAAAAAAAAAAAAAAAAAAAATCAGTTGGAAAAATATATTTTTTAAAATTTTTTTCAAAAATTAATTTTACAAAAAATTCTTTTTAAAAAAAATATCCCCAATATCTCCATAAAAATTCCTGATAAAAATTAAAAAATTTTGATTTTCAAAGTTCTCTAGGAAAAAAATAAAATTACCCATTTCATGAAAATTTCTCTTATTCTTTGAAACATTTTTTTAAACAAAATGATGAGTATTTAAGTACATTGACAAAAAAATTAATAAAATAATTTTTGCAGAGATCCATCATTTTTCTTCAAATTTTGTTTTGAAAATAATTGCTCTCTTAAATTTTTTTTGGAAAATTTCTCAAAATATCGATTTTATTGGAATAATTTATTTATTTCTTCAAAAAATTCTGCAGGAAAAAATAATTTTTTTAATTTTTCTCCAAGTTAAAAATTTACTCACTACTCTATTCAACGTTCTCATAAAATTTAAACCTTACAAAAGCTACGAGTAAAAAAAAATCAAATGAAGTTTTCTCAAAACGGGAACGTACGACTTTTGTTTCAATTTTCGATATTTTTCGAGCTGGCAAACAAACACGTGAACGAAAATTACACTTACCACCGTACTCGTATATTCCTAGTCTCATACATAGGTGGAGGCAAGGTAGAGGTAACAACTACTTTTCCATCAAGTCATCAACAGCGTTAGAATCTTTTCTCTTTTTCCCCCTTTTTTCACGTTTATTTATTGATGAAATATTTCAATAGCTCTCGCACTCCATTTCACCATGAACAAAATTTATGTTTGGTTATTGCCACCAAAATGAGAATTTTTGTACTTTTTTTATCTCGATTCGTTTCTCGTTGATTTGGCTGATTTTTCATTCCTTTTCTCTTTACATTTTTAAAAAAATTTAAAACAATTTTTTTTTCTTTAGGAAAATCATATTATCTTTTTCAACGTTTTTTTCTGGAGGATTTTTTTTCAAATTTTTTTGTAAATGAGTAATTTATTTATCAGTTAACAATTTTTAAATTTTTTAAATTAAAAACAAAATTTATCGAACTTCGTGAAAATTTCCTATGTTAGGGCACTATAAAAAAATTCTAGAAAAAAATTTTCAACTTAACCTCATTCATTTCATAATTTCTTCAACTTTCTATTTTGAAATAGGCTGTAATTTTATTTTTTTATTTTGTGAAGAAAACTACCTAGTAGGTACTCCTTTAAAAATTGGTGGGGGTATTATTCAATATTTTTTCAGGAAACACATTTTTATTACCTACAAGAATTCCTTCCATAATTTATTCCAACCTTTAAGTAAGTATTTGTGATTATTTAAAATTTTTACAAGAAATGACATTTGATATTTTTTTATTCACTTGCATCAAAAAAAGAAGGTAAATAAAAAATTAAGAATTTGAAAAAATTGAAATTTCGTTTTTTTGTTCATTTGTTTACCTATATTTTTTCGAAAAAAATCTCTAAAAATCACCCATTTATTTTTTAGAGCAAAAAATTTATTTTTCATAAAATAAAACATTTAAAAAAAATTTCGAGTGAAAAATTTTTCAAATTGAAAGAATAATCTCATTTTTTTTGGAAAAAAAATTAACTCATTTGAAGGTAGTTTCCTCGGAAAATGCTCTGAAAAGTATTCAATAGTTAGAGTACTGAATTTACTTAGAATAGAAAACATCCCAATTTTTTGGAGTCAACTTGAGAAAAAATTTTCATTTCTTAAAGAAAATCTTGAAATGTTTTGATATGAGAAAAAATATCACATTTTTTTGAGTGAACAATTTTTCAATTTTTTTAGAGTGTAAAATTGAAATTTTTTTTCATGAAATCAATAAAATTTTCCAATTTTTTCAGAGAAGAAATTTTCAAATTTTGGAAAAAAATTCTGGGAGGAGAAGAACTTTTATTTTAAAAACGCATCTGTAATTTTTTTTGAATGTTTTTGGAGAAGAAAAAACTTTAAAAAAATTTGAATTGAAATTTTTAAAATTTTTCTGGTGAAGAAAGCAACAAAATTTTGGATTAAAAAAATCTCCAATTTTTTTAAAGAAAAAAATTCATCAAGTGTGTACTTACAGAGGAAATAAATAATCTCTTAATTTTTTTTGAATCAAATATTTGGAAGAGCGTTTTTAATTTTTTTTTTCAAGAAAAACTTTCAAAATGTTTTTGAAACAAAAAATTGACAATTTTTTTTTCAAAGAAAAGGAACTCCAAATTTTTTCAGGCATAAGTAATTTAAAAAATACATTTTTGGTATTAATTCTTTGATTTAAAAAAATCAAATTTTCAGAGCCAAAAATTTCTCAATTTTTCTAGAGTTTTAAGAAACCACCTATCTTTGAAAATGAACGAGCTGCGGTGCATAAAAATTGGAAAATCCAAATTTCAAAGCTTCGTAACGCCTTCATTTTCGAACATAGGCAAAAAATCTCGAGAATAAAAATGTTTACTTTTCCAAGTACTACTCATATGCCCAATAAAAAAAAATTCTTAATTTTATTTTCCTTTGCCCCTTCAATTTTTTACATAGGCACCACCTGTACAAATTTTTTGTTTTGTTATTTATACCCAAATTTGAAATTTTGCACAATGCTCCGCGGACACCCTGTATAATGGGAGCAAGGCTCGCAGATGTAAACGGTGCAATTCACGTAAGATCAAACCGTAGCGAGAAAAAGATTAACCCTATGACAGCATCCAATAATCTCCCGCCTTTAAGCATTTATTCCGTCGACCACCTGTTTGCTTACACCATAGACTTCGTACCAAGATACCTACCTAATCTTATTCTTAAAATATTAATGCCTACCATTTTATACTCGCTAATGTATTTATGATGATTGTTCGAACTACGTGCAATAAAATACTACATTTATGAGAAGCTGAGGGAGCAGTGAGGGATTTCAGTAAACTACACGAACTGGGGATAAATTCGATGGCATTCATTTTGTTTATGCGGGCTTTCATCGAAGCCATTTTTCAAGCCCACATCTGGGTGGAAAATTTGCCTACATTGAGAATACATACATAGGGCCGCCAGTTGAATTTTTCAAAGTACTCACCATATTATCACGTTTTCTGTCCGTCGACGTAACAAAGTATAACTCTGGATTCTCCTTCATTAGGACGACATCTTTGATGTTCTCAGGGAACGTATAATCGTCGTTCGACTTCCAGCTGATGCCACCGTTGGCTGCTGCGTCGCTGGGTACATCTTCGTCGAACTCGTTCACATCCGCATCCAACGAATTTTCTATATAATACGATTGTACATTTTCTAGCAGCACCATCAACGATAACATCACCAAAGACAGCACTTGAGAGATTAACATAATTTAACACCGGATCCGCCTTTCACCTGCAAAATGAACCAAGCACCGAGTGTGAGACAATATCGATAGACGATACGAAATGAATTCAAATTCATCTTTGTGAAGCGAATAACCCACATATGTGCAGTGCCAAAAATAAGCTATGAAGTGGGCAGTGCCGCCTACAATTGTGCAGATAGGCACAATCGCTCGACTTCCAGCACTATACCTAATTATTTAATGAGATTGATTAAAATTCAAATAAAAAACCCTGGAAATGATGCCAGTATTGTAATATTGGAAGAAGCAGTGCTCGAATTGAGTAAAATTACCAAGTGGAACGCATTTTGATCCAAAATTTTTGCTCAAATTAAGTTAAAATCTCGAATTGAAAATTGTCTCCATTTATTAATGTTTTTAAAATCAGGCTTTAAAAAATTAATTTCATATTGTTCCAAAAAAACTCTGAAATTTTTTCTCCAATAATTTTTTTTACTTTGAAAAAATTGAAAATTTTACTATCAGTATTTATACTGACACCCCAAAAAAATAGATGTTTTTGCAAAAAAAAAAAAATAATAATTAAGAAAATTTTTCACAGAAAAAAATTATTCACTTCAAAAAGATAGAGAAATCATTAAAATCAGAAAAAAATGAAAGATTTTCTTCTACAAAAAATTTTTAATTAAAAAAAAACAACCAAAAATTGATATTTTTAAAACAAATTGAAAAACAAATTAGAAAGTTTTTCTCAAAAAAAAAAAAAAAAAATTACTAATAGGTACTTATGGCTCGAGAAACATAATTTTTTTTACTTCGAGGAAATTCAAAAAAAATTGAATAAAAAATGGAAAGGTTTTTTTTTAACAGAGACCAAACTAAAAATTTAGTTTTTTTTTCTTTCAAAAAATTGATTTTTTGGATGGAAATTCAAACAGTTTTTTTTTTCTAAACTTCCTTCGAAAATTTGAGAATATTTTACACCTAATTCAAAAAAAAAATGAGTTTTTTTTTCAAAATAAAGAATTGAATAAGTAAATTTTATTATGCTGACCCCAAAAAATAAAATTAATTACAAATATCACAATAATTTTGGATTTTGATTTTAAATCTCTTTCTTGGTGAATTTTGCCAAACCCCGCAGTATGTTTTCTATGAGAATGTGAGATTTTCTTTTATAATTAAAAAAATTTGAGATTTTTTTTTTTCTAAAAAAAAAACTGAGAATTTTCTTTTCTAAAAATTAGAAATTTCATCATGTTTTTATTCCTTCAAAAAACTGAAGATTTTTTCACTATTTTTTTCTCCAAAAATTTGAAAAATAATTATTTTTGGGGAAATTTTCTTCACACAAAAAAAATAAGATTACTTAATTAAATAAACTTTTTCCAAAAATGAGAGATTTCATTCTAACCAGAAAAATAAATTTTTTCAACAAAAAAAATCTGACAATAATCAACATTATTTTTTCAAAAAAATTGACAATTTTTATTCTCTAAAAATGAGTGATTTTATCTTGAACGGAAATAGAGAATAGAGATTTTTTTTTCTCTAAAGAAATGTAAAATTCTATTTTTCAAAAAAAAGTAATTTTTTTCATTAGGTAGGTAGCTAGGTACCTAACTAGAAATTTTCTTCTTCAAAAAAATTGAAAAAATTTCCATTCGATATTGTAGAAAAACAAAAATTTTTCTCTCCAAAAAATTGAAAGATTTTTTTCTTAAAAAGGATAGGTAATTTTTCTCAAAAAAAAATAAAAAAATTTTCTTTAAAAATTTGATAATAATTTTCACACTCCAGATGAACAAAAAAAATTAACGATTTTTTTCAAATTTTGGTAAAATGAAAAATACTTGGATTTTTCACGAACAGGAACTCAGCTCAATTCGAGCACTGGGAGGAAGGGGGTACGAAAAATTAGTAAAGTCCTTTTAGGAAAAGAGTACGAGTATGGTTTATCTAGCAAAATATGACACAAGAAGAATTCGTCACTTGAAATTATTATTGCCCCCCTAGTGAAAATTGCTTAAAATATGTTCTGCTCATGTGAGACGGAATCGGTCGATCATTTGGATAAACAATTTTAATTTTTCAATCAATTACGTATTTCGTCCATGAATCACGTTTAAAACAGTTCGCCAAGAAGAAAAAAGTAAAAGTGTAACACACCAGTCACGTGTTAAAATCATCGTTCCATGCATCGGAGCGAAATTTGAAAAAATAAAAGTAACTTTAGTAACCTGAAATTTCAAAAAAAGTAACCAAAATTATGGAAAAAAGTAACCAAAAATTTTCCATTTCCACTTGAATATAATGACTCATAACCCCCTCCCCTCCCCTCGCCACCGTTTTTCTCATATTTTCGCTAAATTTGATGTTTCACAACTCTTGAAATCAATGGTAAAAATTTTGAAAAAATCAAAATTTTCAATTCAAAAATAATAATTCATGCATTTTTTCTTTTTCTATAATTATGACGAATTTTAATAGAATAGTTGGCTTAATAGGTGCTCAATTTTTATATCATAGGAAATTTCAATTCTTGAGAAGCTCACAATAAATAATTTTTGAGTTCCTATCAAATCTTAATTTTTTTTGAACTCAATATTGATAATTCAAAAAAAAAATTTTTTTTTTCTTGAAAATACTTGATATCAACTTTTTTAAGTTTTTGAACTCTTATTTGTTTTGAAATAGTTTTCAGTTTTCAAATAATTGTTGATTTCAAAAAACGTGAATTTTAGAAAAATTTTAAATTACAAACAATACTGTCCTTTTTTAATTTTTAATTTTTTTCTTTTCGATTTTTTTTTATTTTTCAAACAATTTTTAATTTCTATAAATTTAAATTTATTAACAATCTGTAATTTCTAAAAAGTTCTGGATTTCAAAAAATTAAACTTAAAATTCTCAATTTTTTGATTTTTAAACAATTTATATTTAATTTTAAAAAAATAGCCGTTCCTAAAATTCATGTTTATTCAAATAAAAAATTTCCAATTTATAAAAATTGTAATGCCTAAGAATTTAAAGTCTAAAAAAATCAATTTTTTGATTGGCTTATTGCAAAATGAGTAGATACAAAAAAATTTTAATTTTTGAAAAGTCTTCATTCTCCACAAAAAAACAATTTTTCAACATGTGAAATTCACAACTTTTCAAAATTTTTAAAAGGAAAGTTTTGCTCATTTGAGAAATATCAAATTTTTGAAGCATTTTAAGTTCACGAGTTGAAACGATTTTATGTTTCATTTTTGAAGAGTTCTCTATTTTTCAAACATAATTTTCAAATACTTCGAACACATTTTTTTTTTAATTGAAAAAATTACTAGGTATTCTCATTTAAAAAAAAAGTTTTTAATGAGGAGAAATCGGTTTTATTCTTCGACGGCCTCTACTTTTTTTGAAAAGAAATTTTGAGAAAAAATCGTTTATTTGTCGAGAAAAGAATTTCTCAATTTTTTCAAAAAAATACGGCTTATCTACTTACATTTTTTTTTTCAAGAAATGTGGCTCATTTTTAGACAAGAATAAATCTTAATTCTTCAAGAAAAAAAAAATCACAATTTTTCATACTGACTTGAAAAATGCCTATAAAAGAACTTTCAATTTTTTTAGGAGCAAACATTTTTCTACCTTGAATTTCAATACATAAATACAAAATAAATATTCCTGAAGTTCGAGCAGAAAAAATCTCAATTTTAAAAGAAGATTCAATAAATTGTTCAATTAAATGGCAGCTGTTCGTCAGATTTTTGACGAAATAGTAACCAAAATGAGTCCAAAAGTAACCATAGTAACCAAAATGAGCCCAAAAGTAACTAAAGTAACCTTGCCTTTAAAAAAGTAACCGTGTTCCGATGCATGTCGTTCATTTCTACTCGAATTGGAATTTTTTTTTATAAATAAAATTTATACCATTTACTCGTCCACAATAGACTAATGTGTCAATTGCACTTCTATTTTGAGAAATCATTCATATGATAATGACGTCAAAAAAGTAGAAAATACTGGTAGTGACGCAAATATAAACGTTATTTCATTTTAAGATTCATACAAAGGCTTTGATAAGGTAAGGGAAATAAAATACAAAAAATTGATCATAACTAAAATTAGAGTAGATAAAATCTGCCCAATAAAGGTTATATCAACTTTTTTCGAAGAGTGAACTTTATGTACAGAAAAAATTCAATGTTACCAATTCAGAGAAAAAATTAATATCAGTATTTTGTTTTTAGACGAAATTGATTTTTCGAAATCTTGATTTTTTAGCTGATTTTTTTCACCACTTTTACTCCAAAATCACTACTTTTTCACGTATCATTACCTCGTAGACACCCTGTACATGTGGTGTAAAAAACGAAGATTTACCCCAATTTCTGCAAATAGGGTAGAATTTTGATGAAACCGCATACAGGGTGTACTGGTATAGGAGTACAGCCTTCAAACCACTAACTATACAACTTATGTTAAGTCGATGTAGATATGTTTGCCTAACCTCCAGACCGCAGAAGCTGAGTTATGCTCATCAAAAAAAAATGTTTCGTTTTGGCGAAGTAATTTCAACGTTGCGCTTCTCAACAATTATAATAAGTTGAGAGATCCAATTTTTTCGAAAATTACGTTAATTTTTCAATGTTTTTAATCGAAAAAAACTGGTTAATCGACTTCACAATTTTAGAGATAGAATCAGTCGCAGTTTAATAATTACAAAAAAATTCTCAAATTTTGAAACTTTAGCATATTTTAGATTTTTCCTGAAATTGCGTCAATTTTAAAGCTATTTTTCAAAGTTGGAGATTATAATTTACCAAATTTCTGGTCTTAGGAAAATCATAGGTCAACAATCGAAAAGTCACGAAAATATTACTAACAACATTTTGGAATTTTTGGAATTTCAGAAACTTTTTAATTATTATTATTATTATTATTTTTTTTTTTTTTAAAGAAGAAAAAATGACAATTATTATAATTTTAAAGTTGTAAATTAATTTTTCTAATTTTCAAGTTCTTCAAAAATTCCATCAAATAATTGGCAGATGTTTTACTTTAAAATTATCCCTTCATGATGTATTCATGTTTTTTTTTTAATTAAAAAAAAATTAAAAATGAATTAATATTTTATTTGCCTTATTTCACGAACAGGTCTTCTTGACTTTAAATTTTTTCAATGACAAAAATTTGAAAATAATTTAACCACAGGTTACCTAATTATAAAACTTATTCAATTAACTAAAAAAACTGTAAAATTCATTTTTGAAACTAAAGTGAAAAGTTGAAAATGAAAATTGCACCATCCCTCACCTAACTGCAATCATTTCTTTGGGGCGGGAGAGAGGGCAGAATTTTTGCATTTTGGCACACTGATTGAATACCACTGTACTCGTGGGATCGAATAAGTTCAAAATGTAAATGTCAAAATGTCGGTACTCGATAAATACATCCATATTTCTATTTTTAGTCTTCGATTAAAAATACACCCGTAAAAATGAATTATAATTATTTGATTATTTCCGGAAACTTATCACATAAGTATTTATCGAATTGCATCATCTTTTTTAAGTGTGGATATAAATACGTAATAGTATCGAACTGTTAATGTGATCAAAGTTTAATTGCCTTCATATCCAGTCAATCGAGCCAGGCGTCGATTATGCAACACAAGTTCACTTAATTTTTCCAAAATATTCGAAAAAACGTTGTCGATTTTTTTTTGATTTTGTGAAGAAATAGCCACCACTTAATAATGGAATCTCTACAAAACTGTTGCCAAATTTCGAATTTTTGCTAACTTTTCATTTTTTGAAAATTACGTTAATTAATAGATAAAGATTTTGAATAATCAAATTCACGTTATTGGAAAATTTTTAATCTACAATTTTCTAAATTTCAAAACTCTAAAGTTTTAAATTTTCGAAAATTTCAAGACTTTTACTTGTTCAAAGTTTTTGCAAAATTATTTTTTGAAATTGTGTCAAAGTATATTTTCTTGAAAGTATACACGTCAATTTTTCAAAATTTGCTAAAAATTTGATCTTACGTAAAAAATTTTCTGAGATTTTGTAGGAATTCCCTACAAATTTAAAAAAAAGTCTGAAAATGAAAATTTTCACAAAATCGTTGATTTTAAAAATCTTTAAAAATTCCATCAGAGGAGAATTTTGCATTGAAATCACAGGAGTTTTTTCATGTAATTTGGCAAAAGCTCTCATTTTTCAAATATATCTACTGAAAATAAAAATTTTCACAAAATCGTTGATTTTCAAATTCTTCAAAAATTCCACCGAAGGAGGATTTTGCATTGAAATTACAGTGGCTTTTTTTCATTGTTAAATGCAATTTGGCAAAAACTCTCATTTTTAAAAAATTACTCAAAATAATTTTTTTTACAAAATTGATGATTTTAAAAATTTTTAAAATTTCTATCAGAGGAGGATTTCGCATTGAAATCAAAACAATTTCATTAGATCAATTTTTAAAGTTTGATAAATATTTACAGTTATCCAAAATTGTAACATTTCAAAAAAATTTTGTCATTTCTGAACCTTAATAAAGTTTTGAAATTCACTTTTAAAACATCAAATATATTTTCAAAAAAATTAAAAAAATCAATTTCTAGAACAATTAAGTGCATAATTTTTCAGAATTTTTTTTTTGTTAACTAAAAATTTGGTAATTTTTTAATTTTGATACCAAAGTTTTTTAAATTTGAATTATTTCAAAATTTGGCCAAGTTTTCAAAAAAGTTTCAAAAAACATTGAAAGTTAAATTTTTAAAAGTCTACAATTTTTTACAATTTTCTATAATTTTGCCATTTCGAAAATTTTGTAATTTTTAAATTTCAAGTCTCAAAATCAAGTTGAATTCTAAAAAAAAAAAAGGAAGAAGAAGAAGAAATGTTAAAAGTTGAATCTTCAAAGTTCTACCACAATTTTTTACAATTTTCTAAAATTTTACCATTTCAAAATTTCAAGTTTAAACCTCTCTCAAAATGACTTCTCAGAAAAAATGAAGAAGAAGAAGAAATTTGATTTAAAAATTTTGATAGCTTTTTACTCAGATTTTTTTTTTAAATTAAAAATTTGATAATTTCTGAAAGTGAAAGTTATATTTTCAACATTTTTTTTTTTTTTACAAAATTACACTATTTCAAAAATTTTGTAATTAGGTTCTAAATTTTAATTTTTTGAAGTTAGAACCTCTCTCAAAATTTAGCTGAATTCTCAAAAAAAGGAAAAAGTAAAAAAAGTAGATATTACTCAAGTTAATTTTAAAAATAGGATACCTATGAAGCTCTTTACAATTTTACAGAATTTTTAAAAATTAAGAAATTTGGTTAATTATTAGGTAAAAATTCAAAAATTGGCTCAAGTTTCAAAAAAATTTAAAACCTCAATTTCGAAAATTAACAAGATTTTATTTATTTTTCGTTTTCAATTTCAAGGTATGCTAATCTTTATTCTTCTTCCCTCCCTCAATTTACACAAATCCTACTCTCTCCCAGCAAACTTGCTTTTCTCTACCAGAATAAAATGCAAATCACTCGTTCGATTCTGGAAGCCACCAGTGTAGGTACTTTCAAAAACATCGAAACCAAAATTCGATTTCTTCCACAAAGTATTTGTTCGTCCCATGCGTAGATACTCGTAACCCCACAAGGGACTTGGAGCAATTTTTTCACAAAAAATTAATAAAAACTCGCAAAGTCCTTTTAGTACGTTAAAGGCCCACCATTGTGCAAATTCTTTATCCCAAATCTAATTCGGCGAGCACAAAGAAAATTCATGTAACGAAAACATCGCAACGTAATTGTTAAAAAAATCATTACAAGTCGATAATTTGGCTTGGTTTTTACTCGATTATGAGAAAAAAAATCAGTCGAGGGAACGGCGAAGACGACGTAAGGTCATAGCTATAAAATTTATTCAACTAGATCTTCATCCTCAAATATCTTTAAAAGCATTACGAGAAACTGCGAATTTAGAATTTGGAAAAAACCTATCGAAAATCTTGCCCTGTTATAAAACCATCTTTTACATCCCGAACGTATAGTAAAATAACCATGAAAAGTTATCAGGAAACTATCGTATTACAAGAAAAGTCGACTGAAAGAATCAACAGGTCGGTTTTAATAATATAACTTTTTCATTATTATTTTTTTATTTCGAGGAAACCCAAACTTTTGCCTCATTGTACAATTATTTTTCATTTTTTGCTCGAATTTCAATTTAGAGTAATTTACGGAAAAATTCAAATATTCCTAATAAAAACTTGGCTCAGAATGTGGGTAAAAAATATAATAATATAATAACGTTAAAAAATGATAATATCGAAATAATACCAGTTTACTTTAAAAACACTCAAAACACATCAAAATACGAAAAAAGAAAAGAAAGCTTGGCAAAGCCAACGCATCAAATTCCAACTGGGTACATTGTTTAGCGAACTTTAATCATGTAGAAAGTTGAAAAAATTAAAAAAATACACGGTTGTGGGAAAACGTCAAAAATTTCACATTTCCACGAACGAAGAGAAAGTGAAAATTTCTCAATAGGCGGATACGCTTGCAAAGTTGAAAAAAAAAAGGATGAGAAGATGTAATTTTAATTAAATAAAAGAAGAAAATACCGAATGAAAAAAAATCATGACATCGAGGTCGTCGCCTGGGTACATCTATTTTTAGGAAGGCGAATAGAGTTTAAAAACCTAAACCTACGAAGTCCTACGTAAATTTTACGAGTAATTTTACGATATTATTAACCAACTCTCTGGCGATGAAACTGACCATTGAAATATTAATTCTACGAATTTAACGAGGCTCAAAAAAAAACACCGAATAAATACTTCGTATAGGTATACGACTTACTTACCTCAGCTCGTAAAAAAAATTAACTATTCGAGAACTCGACTCGCGAATAAAAAAAATTGCCAACGAGAAATCTCAATTGGGCAATATTCGCGAATAAACGCGTTTTCGCGATTAACCGAAAAAAGCTATCAATTTTTAAAATTTATTTACACCGTTTATAAAGCCAAATTTTTACTGTTAAATTTCCCAGCGAGCGATACGATGCAGCAGATAATCGTACGCGGTACAGGTTTGATTATTAAGAGTATAAAATTGCACGTTAATTAGAAAAAATCTACATAGCCGATGCTAAGTTATCGCCTGCGAGCGATTTCGTATCGAATAAACAAATTATAAAGGGTACGAGTACGACGTTGTTGGAAAAACAGAACATTTCGAGACGGTCTGTTGACCGAGAAAAAACAGATCTACCTGTTGGAGAGGACATTTCTTTTATGGAAACAGCCCTTCTCGACAATGCTAATAATAAACTAATAAGGACGATGAAATTATCTCGCGAAATTTCCAAGATATTGTTTTAATTTTGAATTATTTTATTATTCGTCGCAGTTGAAAGTGAAATTTTAGCACACGAAAATTAAATTTTGTCTTAGGTACTTAGTACGAAGATATTTTTTTCTTGTTGTTTATTCATTTATCTACCTACCTACTTATATATAATTATTTATTTTTTGGAATAATATAGACTAATCTTACACTAGTGGGTAATTTTTTTGAAAAATGAAAAAACAGGCCAGCCAGTGTTTTTTAAAAATGAAAACGAATTAACGAAACTACAATTTTCTCGAAGAATTAAATTTAAAAGCCCCCAAACTGTTACCTAATTTAGTTTTTTCAAAAACAATTTTCCAAAACTTGTAATTTCTCACAGGAAAATACCTTAATTTATTTTTTGAAAAATTTATGAAAAGAAAATTACCTTCAAATTAAAAAATATATGTATAAAATATAAAAGTTTTCTCAACGTTTCAATTTTTTGAAGTTCATTTTCATTTTTTTTCATTTTTTTTTTTTAGAAAAATGACAAAGTAGATTTTTTAAAACTTTTTACCTATAAAAATATTTGAGTTTTTTTCAAAAATCTGTTCTTAAAAAATTGTTATACCTAGATGCATTATATTTTTTAAAAGAAAAAGATGATAATTTTTTGAAAACTCATCAGCTAGATAGGTACTAGGTAGGTACAAGTGCCACACATCTTAGCCTTTTAATTTTGTTTCCAGAAATAATCTTTCATTTTTCACATTTCTCTTTTTTCGGAAATGAATACATAAAAAATTGTTTTATAAGTGGGAGGGAGGGTGTTAAAAAATCGAGAGATTAATTGATCAGTTTTCTTTTCAACATCATATTATAACTTTTCAATAACAAAATGAAAATTACTTTTATGTATTTTTAAAAAATGGCTTATCATTTTTTTTTTTTTTTTTTTTTGCTGAATGGGTTCCCATCTTGGGTTTTTTCTATTTTCCCCCCTAAAATTATTTACCTACCTATCATGTTTCTTTCTTATTTTTTTGAAAATTTATTGAAAAAATTTTCAATTAAACAAATTGCTTTTTCATACCTAAAAATATAATTTTAAACGTATCAACTCATTCTTCTTTTTCCTTTTTTTAAATGAGTAAGTATAACTTAATCTAGGTCATTTTCAGGATTTTTTTCCAGAGTGAATTTTCGATTGATAGGAACATTTCTTAATTTTTTTTTAATTCTCAGTAGATAACCAAAAGATTTTAATCAATCGAATCATTTTTCAGAATTTTTTCAAATTGAATTCTCATCCTGATCAATTTTCAACAACAAATTAAAAATAATTGTTATATACAAAAATTTATTTTTTAATTTTTTGAGAAAAAAATTATTTTTTCCGACTTTTGATGCTTCATTGATCAGAAACTATTCTTAAATTTTTTTTGAGACGATTACTGTTGTTTTTTTTTTAAATAGAGATTTTATTCAAAAAAATTGAATTTAAATAAATTCGCGCCTCGCCAGGGGGGCTTTGCCCCCTGGACCCCCCGGGTTGGCTCTATTTCCACACTACGTTTGAAAGTATGAAACATAGTATATGCTTTTACTCCGTGACAAAATGTCTAAAAGTCATCAAAATTAATTTCCATGGAAATTTAAAATTAATAACGTTCATTACGAAAATATCTAAAAGTCACTAATATAAATTTCCACGTAAATTTAAAAATTAAAAACTTCTAAATAAAAAGTCATCTTTCTAAAAAAATTTCCAAGTTTCAAAATGTCTGAAAAAATGTCTGAAAGTCATCTTTCTAAATATAATTCCAAGTTTCAAAATGTCTAGAAAATGTCTAAAAGTCATAAAATTTCAAAAAAATTTACAAGTTTCAAAATGTCTGACATAATGTCTAAAAAATCGAATTTATTAAAAGTTTTCAAGTTTTTTTATGTCATCCAAACCTAACCTAACCTAACCAAACTGTCGGATTTTGGTGTCGTTTTTTTCCATTTCGGTCATCGTAAAAGCATATACTATGCTAAAAAAAAAAAATAAATAAAGTAGGTACCTACGATTGATTATTTTCAATTTTTTTTTTCTAAACTAATTTTTATATTTTTTACATTTTTTTTCCAAATTGGGTTCAGGTGTGGTTTTTTTTTTAGAAGGATGACATAAATTTTTAAAATTAAAAAAAATTAAAAAATGCATATTTTTCCAAAAAACACAAAATAATTTATTTTCCAATTATTTATTTTCATAAAAAGTTGCGCCAACACGTGTTTTTTTAAGAAATTGATTTCAATTTTTTAAAAATAGTTTTGACCTTTTTAAATTCTATTTATTTATTTTTTATTTTTTGAAAAAAGTAATTTTCTGTTTAATTTTTTTCCTGACATGTTTGAGTAATTTTTTATATTTTACTAAATTTTTGTCTTTTCAAATTATTTTTACATTATTTTTTCAAAACTGAGTTGAAAAATTTTTTGAAGTAGGAATAACGATACCTACAATATTCTCAAAATTTTCAAAAATTCAGTTATAATCATTTCTTTTTTTCAAAATTGCTCCAATATGAATTTTTTTGATCATTGCTTAACAACAAATTAAAAGGAGTTTTACTTTATTTTTGTCAAATCAATTTTTCTGATTGCTTAAAATTGATTTTGATGATTTTTTGAGTTTTTCAAAGTGATTGACCAGAAACTATTTTTGATTTTTTTTTTTGAGTTGATCAATAATTTAAAAAAAAATAAAAAGTAATTTTCTGTTTAAACATGAAAGATGAATTATGGGGATTGTACAGATTTTAAAAAAAATTGGATTTAATTGAAATTTTTTTGCTTCCATTATTTTTTATTATTACCTAGATATTAATATTATGTATTTATTTATTTAGGTAGTTATATTTTTGTTATTTTTAAAAATACGGATTTAATTTTTTCAAATGATTTTCAAATTTCAAAAACTTGTTTTAAAAGTTTTTTTGAAAAAAAAAAAAAAAAAAAAACTATGAAGATTGTTTTTTAGTAAACTTTATTTCAAGTAAGTTGATCGCTTAATTATTTTTTTCCAATTCTTTTCTCTACAAAAAAGTGACATTGATTAAAATTTTTCAAAAATTCAAATTCCGAAGTAAAATATAAAAACTTGATTTTTAGTTTTATTAAAAGTTTTTATGGGCGAAAAAGATTTAAATTTTTTTTAAAACTTTAGAAACTTTAGATACCTAATACATAAGTTGATTCAACTTTTATTTGAAAATAAGGTTTAGACATTTTTTTTTCTTCAAAGAAGTATGAGTAATATTGATTATTTTCAAGGTTTTCTTTTTAGAAGTGGGTTGGATTTTTTTTTTTTTTTGAATAAGAAGTATAACGAATTATCTATTGAAATTTTCAAAAATATAAACAGCTTATCTAAATAAATTATTTTTCAACTCTACCAAATTCCTTTTTATGCAAAAAAGTGACCATATTTTTTCACTTTCTTATAATTTTGAAATTAATTTTTGCTAAGAAGTAGGTCAAAATTTATAAATACTAATAAAACAAAATGTCTCATCAAAATCAGCTTCAAATTCTCATCTCTCAACAATTGGTATCCTAACTACTTCAGAAACACCACGAGCGAGACCCATTAGATAGAAACCTCACGCAAATCTCAAACTCTTGGGAAAAAACTTAAGGCACCACGTTTGCAACCAGAACACACTGTACCTACAGATAAAAAGCCTAAATAAAAAAACCCATTCCGCGAACTCAAAACCGTCGATCTAGCTATAAAACGATTTCCAAATCCAAAATAGCGCCATCGAAATTTTCGAGGAAAAAGAAGAAAAAAAAACCCACGAGAAAGTGAAATAAAACGAAATAAAATTGAAACGTACAGTGGTACTTCGCAGGTGCATGTATTGAGCATTCGCCATAAAACAGGTCTATTTTCGATATATACCTACGTGTGCTTGGGCTTCTTTTGTAACATAAAATGCGATAAAATTTTAGGCTCGTTACGTGCCAAATATGTTAAATTACCGGTTGGGGGAATCAAATTTCTTAATTTTTTAGCCCTTTTCCTTATACCCCTTCGCTTGATAGTCGCGTTTTGCGTTCGTGTGTTTTGTTAAATAAATTGAACCAAGTATTCGAACGAAGCTATACTTAGTTAGGTATAAAAGCGCGTATGCGAATAAATTATACTTTAAAGTTGGTCGAATTAAAAATCATTCGCGGTTCTATTAAATCAAAGTTTATGCTCGTGCAGTTTGCGAATTGCGAATAGGTCTTATAAATAAAAGGCTTCTGCTTATTCTCATTATAGCTTAGGCTCAGGAAATACTTAGTAATCTATCTTTTGGAGGGATCACGACGCGACACCCTCCTCCTCTCGACGATAAACTTTCTCCAGGCGTATTTCGACTTTCGAGTACACGTAGTAAACGACATTTGAGAACCATGACCAAACCTACCGCACCATATTATAAGGTTGCAACTCGAGCAAAATTTCACCAGACGCGAGAGTCTATTCGTATTATTGATGACTAATTTTAACCCACAATCTTATCGTAATTTCTGTAAAATTGAGTGGAAGGTGAAAGGTGGTATCTTTTTTAAGGGCTTGATGCTCTAAACGCTCTCTTCGACCATTAAAATTTCCCTTCGGTGTTTAAATTTCTAATTTACCCAATAAATGTAGGTAACCGATTCGGTTCACGATACGATACGAGATTACGTAATAGAGTAATATAATTGGATATTCGTTATCATCGCCTGTATTAGAGCTAAATTAACCAACGTATTTATAGAAAATTCGAGATAATAAGTCGTGCTTTTTTATCAGAATCCAATTTGCAAGGGTCACGTTAATCCATCATGCTTAGCGCCAGATTATCAGAAAATATACTTAGATTAAAATTATATATTTTACAAAAAAAAAATTTCGAATACACTGAAGCATTCTTGAATGAAAGAGAAAGGAGGGAGAAAATTTTACATTCAAGAAATTTTAAGGAATTCTTCAAAATGAATAAAAATTTTAAAATCGTTTAAGACCATTTAAAAAATTTATTTATCGAACCTGAAAAATCTACAAGGTTTCAAAAAGAAAGTCGCATTCTTAAACTTCAGAAGGACCAATCAAATTCACAAAATTATAGAAATTTTGAAAATGCCAAAAAATTCGGAATTTGGAAAATTGGCAACAAAAATGAACTCACTACGTTGGTATAATTAGGTATACTTTTTCACAAAATTCGCTGGAATTTTTTTCAAAATTTTTACTTACCGAAGTTTTCAGGAATTTTTTAGCTTTAAAAATTGTTTTCCTGAAAAAAATCCCAAAAAATTTTGTAGGTATAGTTTTGTTGCGAAAATTCTTCAAGAGGTTTCTTAAAATTTGTTGGAGAATTTCGTATACACTTGAAGTTTTATCGAATTTTTCAGCGAATTGTCCTCAAATTCAAAAAAGTTTCGTAAGATCTTGATAATTTTGTAAACAGTTTTTCACAAAATTCTCCACCTTTTTTTTTTTTTTTTTTTTTTTTACAAATACTTATTGGGAATTTTTTTTGTAAAATTTTAATAGGTACGATTTTCGCGAATTTTTGTAAAATTCTCTTTCGATTTTTACAATTTTCTTTTTAAATAGATTTTTTTTGTTGAAATTTTTTAAGTAGCTTTTGAAAAAAATATGGTATTTGTATAATTTGTTCACAAAGTACCTATCAGAAAATTTTTTGCCAAATTTTCAATTAAATCTGAGAAATTTTTCATAAAATCCGCAAAAAATTTTCATGAAATTTTTATGCTAAAAAGTTTTTTAAGGATTTCAAGTCTTTAAATAAAATTTGGCATAATTCAAAAAACTTTATTTAATTTTTTACAAAATTTTCACACTTCAAAACGAATTTGTATACCTACTTCAGAAAATTTTATTTCCGAAGTTGAAAAAATTTATCTCATAGTATTTTTCTAGAATATTTCACAAAATTTGACATTTCGTCAAAATTGAAAAACAAACCTGAAATAATTCATCATTTCGTATGATTTTCAAAATATAAACTATTTTATCGAATTCAATTAATTCAAAAAAAAAAAAAATCGTAGATAAAAAAATTATTAATGCAAAATATGGTCAAGTTTTGAAAATTAAGGTTAAAAAATATTTTCAAAATTTTATTTATTTATTTATTTTTTTTTTTTTTGAAAATTTACTTGCTGAAAAATTCCATAAAACTCTGTGCAAAATTCTCCAAGAAATTCAATGAAATCTTGTAAAAAAAAATCCGAAAATTCGTGAAAAATTATATACAAACTTTTGGATTTTTTTTTGCGCTGAAAAATGAAAATTCTATACATTTTTTGGAAAACACTGATCATTGTTTTTTTTTAAACTTATGGACAATCCGCCGAAAAATTCTATAAAAATTTCTGCGAACCCCCCCCCCCCCCCCCCCCCCAAAAAAAAGAATTACCGGAATGTTGTGAAGAATTCTCCGAATAATGGTGACAAATTAAGCCTAACCTGATGTTTTTTGATTTTTTTTTTCTTGCAAATTCTATTATATTTCGAGTCTAAAAATTTTACAAAACATTTTCCGGGTTTAAATTTGTGAAAAGTTTACCTAGAATGGAAATTTTGTGAAAAATTACTGAAAATTTCGCTAAAAATTTCAAGTATACTTACTTAAGTATAACCAAATTTTACAAAAAAAAATTCTAAACCAAAATTTGTGAAATAAAAACTTATTGAAAAATTTAAAAATTGCAATAAATTCTGGAGAATTTCTTTTAAAAAAAAGGGTATAAACATTTTTCCGTTAAAAATTCTAGGTGCGAACATATTTTGTAAGTAATTCTACGTACGAATGCAAAATTCTATGAAATTTATTAATTTAATGACAAATTCAATGAACATTTGGTGAGAAAAATCTGTTGAATTTTTGCATAAAATCTCTTTAATTTTTGAATTTTTGTGAAAATTTTCAATTATTTTTTCTTAAAAAAAAAAAAAAGGCTTTGAGCGTAATTTTTCTGTTCTCCTCAAGTACGTTGAGCCACAGAGTAGAAAAATTTCCACAGAAAAAATAGCTTGAGAAAAAACAAAATAAATGGGTTTTGTTTATTCTTCAGCATCGTTTTTCCACCCTCACCCCTTCATCAAGAGGTTTTATTTTTGAAGAATTTTCGATCTTTTTTAGTTTCCGAACGATTCGATAAAAAGAACCCATTTTTCCAAACAATACGAAAAATATCACCCTTTGAAGAGACCTTTTCCTAAAGCTCGAATTAAATTTAATCCGCCAACTGAAACACAACACAACACGAACACGCGGCAGTGGCGTGGTCCGTTGCAGAGTAGTATTTTCAAGCCATTATTTTTATTCTGAAATACACTAAGTACTTGATAAACCTTACTTCGACCCGTAATTCTTGATAAGTATTACGAGAACTCGGTTACTACGCGTACGACATATTTACAATGTAAATTCGTCGCTATTTTATTTCCCCCCTCTTTCTCTCACCTTCGTTGCGGATAGAGCATTAGAGCTCAACACATCAAACGTAAAAATTTTTAGTATACAGGGTGTTTCGTAGCTAAGAGTTCTTTCCACCAGATGGATAGGCACTAGGCAGCCCATAAAAGGAACAAAAAATGTTTTACCTTTGAAAATGAAGGCTCAGCAGAGCTTAAAAATTAGAAGAAAACCGGTTTTACGATTTCTAAAACTCTGTAGCTCCTTCATTTTCAAAGATAGACAAATTCATCACATGACTTTTTTTACTTCTCTCAAAAAGTAACACCCATTCCATGCATTGACATAACATACTTTTGCAATTTTCATGTCTCATATGTACCCATTGGTCATATTTTGAGCTCCAAAATATCAATGAATGCAGTAGGACAAAAAATTTCAAAATTTCGTCAAGATGATATACTCGTATGAAACGGATGTAACTTTTTGAGAGGAACGAAAAACGTTATGTGACGAATTTGCCTATCTTCAAAAATGAAGGAGTCACAGCCTTTTGAAAATCGAAAAACCGGTTTTGCCAAGTTTAAAGCTCTCTTGCGCCTTCATTTTCAAAGGTAGGTAAAAAATATCGAGGACAAAAAAAGTTTATTTTCTTCAGTACTATCCACGAACCAAACAAAAAATTACTTTTTCTCAATTTCATTTTGCCTTGCCCCTTCAATTTTCAAGATAATTATGCACCATGTTTATATAAAATTTTCTGTTCTTTATGAGTTGCCTATCCATCTGGTGGAAAGAACTACATCAACTACGAAACACCCTGTACGTATAGGTAGGTACTAAGTAATAGGTATTAGTATACGAGCATTTGAATGAAAATAATAATAATTTCGAAACGACGCGATGCGATGATGAGGTGTGTTAAAAACCTCATTAATCTAAATTTTTGACGAACAAAATAAATACGTAAGGAGTGAAATGTTATTTCTTTTTCTCTCGGCGCATAATAATCAAAGTAAAGTACGTATTTATGTTCCCCTCGAGAGATGTTTTCTAATTTTCAAATCGTCGATGCCACGCCACCGATGCAATGGGACGAGAGAGTACGTACATTTTATATTTATGCGAGAAGAATAATTCTTTTTATCGCGAGGTGTTATATCTTTTCATCTATACTGTACTTACACTTACGTGAATAAAATTCGACTACCTACACAAAATGCTCGTATGTATCTACAAAGCTGGTGATATACGACCACGCAAACAGTAGGTATTACATAATTATTGGGGTGGGTGGAGCGAAAAAAATCGATGGTCTTCGATTTTGCTCATTTTTGAATTATGTTGTTTATTCTGAGTTGAAAACTCTCCATACCTACTAATTTTTAACCCCATACTTAGGTCATTCGAGAGAGGAACTTCAAATTTTTAATTTATAAGAAATTTCAATTCTTGAAAAACTCTCAATCTAACATTCAATTTAAAAAAAAAAAACTTCGAATTTTCAAAATGTCCAGTTTCCTAATTTTTTAATCTTTAAAAAATTACTTGTTTTGAAACAGTTTTCAGTTTTCAAACAATTTCTAAAAATCGTCAATTTTTGAAAAAATTTTGATTTTTCAAAGTTTTTATTTTAAAAAAAAATTTAATTTTAATTTTAATTTATGAACAATTTTTAATTTTTAAAAATTTTAATGTAGGTATCAAAAAGTTCTGGATTAAAAGAAATTAAGTTTTTGAAGACGTTATGAATCTTCAAATTTTCAAAAATAATAATTCTAATTTATATAAAAAAATAATTTTTGAAAACTTTTCATACTTATTTATTTTTAAAATTAATTTTCAAAGGTAGGCAAACTCTTTTATTTTTAATTTGGAAATTAATAGTTCAAATTAACTTATAATCTTGATTAAATTCAAGTAAAATAATTTAAATTTGTAATCAATGGACATCATTAAATTAATACATAATTATATAGGTAGTTTAATAATGAAAATTATGTAAACTCATCATTGTGCTCACGCCTCACACAGAGCATATATTAATATCAGTTACCTATACTAAAATAATTATACGTCAAACAGCGTCAACACACGTTCAAGTACCACCTATTTCATCATTTATAATAGAAAAAGAAAGGGGAATCATCCAATTCGGTAAATTACAACAATACACTTACACCTCTCGACATCACAAACACACCAAAAATACTACAAGTTGGCTCAGTTCGAATGCATTGACCTCGTGCAATATCTCATCAGCTCGATGCATTAACCCCAAAATCCCAACGTTGTTTTCATTGTGACATAGGTACATACAAAGTTACAAGCTCCTCAATTAAGGGTGAATATGCTGGCGGGCGATAAACCGCAGCTACGGTCTGGTCTCATCGAGCCATCGTATAATTAGTTGGTCAGTTTGGTTAAGGAAATTTAGCCATATGTGCGGTGTGTATACAGGGTTTTTCGTAGTTGATGTAGTTCCTTCCACCAGGTGGATAGGCAACCCATAAGGAGCACAAAATGTTATAGTATCAACATGTTGACTATCTTGAAAATTGAAGGGGCAACATGAAATTAAGAAAAAGTATTTTTTGGTTGGGTACATGTGGATCGTGGATAGTGCAGTACCTCTACTTTACCACCTACTAAAAAGTACACATTTTTGGATTTATTTTTCTGAGAATTTTTTGGACGTGAAAACCTATGTTTAATGATCGACTTAAAAAAATTGTTTTGCACGACAATGTTTGGAAATTTTTTTTTAAAAATGATGATACATACGTGTAACTGATCAAAATTGAAATTTTTCTTCAAAAAGTTGAATGTATTTTTTTATTTAAAAAAACAAAACAAAAAAAAACATGTTTTCTCTGTAAAATTTAAAAGATTTTTTTTCATTCCGAAAAATTGAAAAAGATTTCATTCCAAAATTGAGAAATTTTACTATTCCAAGAAAATGAAAAAGTTTTCAATTCCAAAAAATTGAAAGATTTTTTTCCTGCAAAAATTTGAGAATCAAAGTTGAAATATTTTTTTCGAAAACTTTAGATAAAGTGAACTTACTTATATGTTTCAAAATTACAATTAAAATTCAGAATATTTTTCCTCCAAAAAATTACTGCAACCCCCCCCCCCCCTCCCCCCGCAAAAAACTCAATTGGGAAACTTTTTCTCCTAAATAAAATTTAGTTGTTATTAGTGTGCGTAAGCACACTATTGGTTTCAGTCTTGAAATATAAAATTTTGAAAAAGGTTTATCGAGGTTAACTCATTAATGATGGGATGGATTTGGTTCAAATTTTCAAGGAATGTAGAGTTCATGAAGGCGGAGGGCCAATGAGATTTGTGTGTGAATCTAATGAGTAATTATCGAGATAACTGCAATTTTCACTTGAATAAAAAAAGGGAAAAGGGGACTTTTCTATTATTCATATCTTATCTTATCTTATCTTGGGGCAATAAATTTAAAGTGTTCAAAATCGAACAATGGTCACGTCACAACGTCCTCATTGTGCTCTGCGGTTTTATCTTTTTTGGGGCAATAAAAATTTAAAATGTTCAAAATCAAACTTTATCAGCACAGCAGGCGTTAACATTTTTTCAGCACAGCAGGTGGTAAAAAATCAGAAATCACGTCTCAGGCTCAGGGCAATAAATTCAAATTTTCAAAATCAAACAATGGTTCGTCGAAATATTTCTTCTAAAAACATGTTGAAGATTTTTTATGAAATGTTAAAACATTTTTATAAAAGTTTTCAATTTTGCAAGTTTGTCGAAAATGTTTTCTTGAAATTTTTTGAAAAAAATGATTATCTCTAACTTGTGTCTAGTTCTTATCTTATCTTTGCTTAGGGCAATAAATTTTAAATGTTCAAAATCGAACAATGGGTCGATCTAGTTTTCAGTTTGAGTGAATGGGGAGGTGGTGTGACTATGCGATGTTGGTGGGGGGGCATCGCAAATTTAAATACCAAAGTAAGTATGCTTATGTTAGGTTAGACTACTTACTGATAACTTCTCATAAAAGTTATTTCAGTAATACTACTCAGTAATTTTAGAATTCAAGCTACGCACACTGTTAGAGCTGCGCTTGCGCAGGTGTCTAGTTTTTTTCATAAATTTGAACACTCGAAAAAATTGTTTTGCACGGCAAGTTTGAAAAAAAGTAAAAAAATGATGAAACGTCCTAAATTGAAATTTTTCTCTAAAAAGTTGAGTATTTTTTTCTATTTCAAAAAAAAATTCTCTATAAAAATTAAAAAAAAATATATTCCGAAAAATTGAATTCCAAAATTGAAAAATTTTATTATTCCAAAAAAATGAAAAAGTTTTCAAATCAACACTTTGTATATGGCACAATAAATGAATTAAAAAAAAAAAAAAAAAAAAAATTGAAAGATTTTTTTCCTGCAAAAATTTGAGAATCAAAGTTGAAATATTTTTTTTGAAAAACTTTAGATAAAGTAAACTTACTTATATGTTTCAAAATTACAATTAAAATTCAGAATATTTTTCCTCCAAGAAATTACTGCAACCCCCCCCCCCCCCCCCCGAAAAAACTCAATTGGGAAACTTTTTCTCCTAAATAAAATTTAGTTGTTTTTTTTTTCATATATTTGAACACTTGAAAAAATTGTTTTGCACGGCAAGTTTGAAAAAAAGTAAAAAAAATGATGAAACGTAAGCGTAATTGACCTAAATTGAAATTTTTCTCTATAAAAATTTAAAAAAAAAATTATTCCGAAAAATTTAATTCCAAAATTGAGAAATTTTATTATTCCAAAAAAATGAAAAAGTTTTCAATTCTAAAAAATTGAAAGTTTTTTTCGTGAAAAAATTTGAGAAATAAAATTAGAATATTTTTTTCGAAAAACTTTAAATCAAGTAAATATATATATTTTTAAATTACAGTTGAAATTTATTTTTCCTCCAAAAGAATACTGTATTCCTCCGCCCCCCCCCCCCCCGCCAAAAAAAAACTCAATTGGGAAATTTTTTCTTTCCCATAAAATTGAGTTTTTTTTTCTTCAAAAATTTAAAAAATATTTTTTCTTTAAAAAAAGTAAATAAATTTTTCCTTGAGAAATTATGCTTTTTTCCTCGTGGAAAATTAAAAGATTTTTCATTCTGAAAAATTAGAGAAAAAATTATTTATCACCAAAAAATTGAAAAAAAAGTTTCAAAAAGGTTGGGAAATGTTTTTATTTCAAAAAATTGAAAGGGGTTTTTCTGAAAAAGTTGAAGGATTCTTTTCCCAAGGAAAATACTTAAGTACCTCAAAAAATTGAAAGATTTTTTTTTCAAAAACACCGATACAAAAAGGTCAGAATTTTTTCTAAAAAACACGGAGGGATTTTTTTTACAACAATTATTATTTCGAAAAAATTGAGAAATTTGTTTCTGCAAAAATTTGGGAAATATTTTTATTCCAAAAAAAAATTAAAACATTTTTTTCCGTCAAAATTTTTTAGATTTTCTCGCAGAACAAATTAAAAGATAGAATTTCTATCAAAAAAATTGAGAAATTTTTTAAACTTACTTTTTTACTTTAGAAAATTAAGTAAGACCATAAGACTTTTTTGTTCTAATGAAAATTCAAATTTTTTCTTCAAAAAATAGCTGAGAAATATTTTGCATTGAGCTTTTTAAAAAAATTGAGTTTTTATTCTTTAAAAATTTGAAATTTTTTCTTCAAAATAAGTATGTACCTGTTGTTTTTCTCCCAGAAGATAGAAACTTTTTTTTCGAAAAATTGAGGTTTTTGCTGTCAAAATTTAAAATAAATATTTTCACCTGCTCCAAAAAAATAAAATGCATTCAAGAATAATTTTAGGTGATGAAGAAGAGATCTAAGGTATTCTTCTTCCTCATTTAAATTTTTTTATAATAACAGATACCTACCTCAAGAGACGAGTTAATAAAAACTTAATCCAAAATTTAGCTCGTGAAAGTTAATTTATTTCGAATAAACGACACGTCTTTTCCCCTTCCTAATACCATTTCACGAAACTTCCCACTCCTCTCGATCTCTACCTTCACAAAAAAAAAATAATTCAACCTTTTTCAATTTTTTATCCACCTTTTTTTTATGAGGCATGGCTCGAATAATGTCAGAAAGTTATTAAAATTGCAAACACCTGCGAATACCTTTGAAAATTTTCAAATTTCGTCATCATACGTACCAGGTACCGCAGTCTCACTCTATATACTCATTTAATACAAAAATTCGCACCGTATTCGCAAATTTCTCTCTCTCAAAAAAAATTAAACTAAATTAAGCGTTAACTGCGATAAACTCGGTCCAAACGATGTTGTTTCAAATTTATAATCTGATTTTGGCAAGCTTTACAAACAGCTTGACTTCGTTGATCCTTTTTAAACTTTTTTACTCTTCGCAAGCTGCGTCTCACTCTCTCTTTCTTTTTCTCGTGCCACTAAACGAATCTCGATAAACATAGGCGCGAAGAAAATCGCCTAATTTTTTCCACTTGGCTAAATTTCTTAGATAAACGAATCTGCTCGCGATTACAAAGGTCGTCCACAAATTACATAACGCCTCGGTCCAAGTGACAAATAGGTACAGGTAATTCAATTTCAATCGCTATTTTTGCCCTCTAGAGGGCAATAATGTTCGTCGTCGGGCTCAATAATAAATCGAATTGAGGGTTATTTATGTACAAAAGGAGGGCGAGGCAGATGATTCGATTAACTAGGCCCAAAAGTTACCTATCGATGGCTCTCGGTTTTCAACGAATAATTATTAATAATTATTTTAAATGAGCCACGAAGGCATAGATAATGTCGACACGGGACAAACAGATATTATCAAACGAAGGCGGAGGGTCCAAAGTAATAAAATATTATCTTTTGTCGATTTTGTTCACGACAGTGAAATAAATTAATATTTAAAAAAACAATAAGTTAATTACCTTGAGAAAAATTCTGTTAATAGGCTTCCACTAATAACCGCATCATTTGTGTGCAGCCTGTTGCACGTCTGAAAACAAAAACATAATTTTTCGTTAGGCATATCATTTTCAATCTCAAAGGAATATCGCTATAAATTAAGTAAAGTTAGGAAGGAGAGATGAACAGGGGAATAAAATGAACAATACGAAAATTCTTCCTCCTTGTAACTTTCATCTCGAGTATACTTTTAAAAATTTCTCAACAAATCTAATATTTCACTTTGCTCGTCTCACCCCCCCCCCCCCCCCTCTTCGAAAGAACCAAATTAATTAATTGGACTAAAAATAAATCCGTAAAAATGTCTAATTTTATAAATAAAAAAAAGAAGAAGATATTTGATCTCGACACATACAAAATCCAGTGAGACTTGACTTTATTTCATTCAACTCCTCTCGACTCGTGCACGAATCCCAAAAGACACTGGAATTTAATTCACCCCTCTCCTCAGTCTTTCTTCGCAGCAGAGAAATTATTCGAACCCCGTGAGAAAAAATATCGAGTTTTGTGAAAAAAATAAATTAAATTCGTCTGTTTTGGTTCTTTCGAATTTTACAATCTTCTCACAAGTCTTTAAAACTTTCTTATTTGTACGAGTATCTTTATTATTACGCTCCAGAAAACTACTCTGGTCGTTTTTTAATTCGCAGCGTGAAATTAACTTTATTTCGGATAAATATTTTTAAGTATTTCGAAATTTATGCGAGTGGAGTATGCGAGGCTCTTCCGAGATATTTTGCTGAAATTGTAGCGTGAAAATGCCACTGTACTTTAGATTTGGTTGTTAGGTTGTGGGCTGAATTTTTCGCGTCATAGGGTGTCTCGAAATGAACATTCTTATGAATGCAGGGCAGGGATGGGACAAATAGTGCACTCTAGCGAATTCAAATGGTAAATACGGATTACAGAAAAGTTACAAAAGAGATTTGAGTTTCAATTTTTTTTTCTTTCAAATCAAGTATCTACCTACCTAGTCTGAAAGTCATCAATTTTTCTAAAAAATTTCCAAGTTTCAAAATGTCTAAGTCATAAATTGGAAGTTAAGAAACTAAATAAAGTTTTTGAATTTTTTCAGAACACTTTGAAAATTTTGCTCTTTGCAAATTTCATAACAAGAAAATTTTTAACATGAAAAAATATTTTTTACCTAAACATTTTTGAAAAAGAGTTTTGAAAATTTCATCAGATTTTTTTTATGTGAATTTTGATTTTAATAAATAATTTCAAGATATACCTATAAGTATTTCTTTTTTGTGATTTTTATTTTTTTTTCAAAAAGATTTTTTGCAAAATTAAAATAGTCCTACAACTAATTTTTTTTTTTTTTTTTTTTTTTTGAAAATTCTTCTTTATTTATAAAACATAAAGAGAGAATTTTCCAAACCAAAAAATATTTTTTCAACAATTTCGAAATTATTTTTCAAATTTTATTAGATATAGTTACCTATTTTATTCGAAATTTTTTTTGTAAAGTTTTTTTCAGTCATTTTTAAATCGGATTTTAGATTTTGACAAAAGTTTTAAAAATATTTCCTTTCTCTATTTTTTTAAAGAGAATTTTTTGTTGAAAGAAATATATTTCATAAAATAGCCTTGTACATAAAAATTATTTTTTCAAAGAAAATTTGGTGCAAATTTTTCTTTTTGCAAAGTGCATGCTAAATAAGTTTTTTTTTTCAATCAAAATTTTTTTTCAAGAACTCATCAATGTTTCTTAAAAATTTTCAAGTTTTAGAATGCTTGACAAAATATCTAAAAATGATCAAAATTTTGAATAAAAAAATTCTACGTTTTATGATGTATGACAAAATAGCCAAAAGAGTTCGTCCAAAGAAAAAACATCAGAAATACCAAAATTTTAAAATAATTGAAAAAAAAAAAAAAAAAAAACGAATTCTCGAAAAAAAGTCGCAAAGAAGAGGTCGTTATGAAAACATGAAGAAAATTTTAAATCCACAAAAACTTTAAATAAAAAAAAAAATAAAAAATTTGATAACAATAAAATTCTACGTAAAATAATGTAAATGAAATTCAGATAAACTGAAAAACTGAGAAAATTTGCAAATCAAGAAATTCTCAATAGACGATAAATTCAGAAAAATTTCAGATTAAAAGGAAATATCAGGAAATTTCAAACAATTGAAAAATACCGAAAAATTGGAAAACGGACCATTGATTAAAATAACCTACAAAAAAAAATGTAAAAATGAATATTCGAAAAAAAGAGGTCAATTTAGAAAAAATTGAAAATCCAGAAAAACCTCAAATGAAAAAAATCTAAAAATTTTGAAACATAAAAAGTTCTACAGAATTTGAAAATCATAAAATATTTTTAAAATTTAGATAAACTGGAAAATTGAGAAAATTGACAAATCAAAAAATTCTCAAGGATTATAAATTCAGAAAAATTTCAAATTAAAAAGAATTGCAGAATTTTGAAAAACATGAAGAGTCAGCAAATTTTATACTTATACCTATAATAAATGAAAACTATCGAAAAATTGACCATTGATAAAAATATTTTTTTTTTAATGAAAAACGAATTACGAAAAAAAAATACAAAAAATAGGTCAATTTAAAAACATGAAAAAAATTAAAAATCCAGAAAAATTTAAAATTATGGTACCTAATAATTTAAAAATGGAAACATTAAAAATTCTACAGAATTTAAAAATCATAGAATAATTTTAAAAAATAAGATAAAGTGAAAAATTGAGAAAATTGACAAATCTAAAAATTCTAAAAGATTATCTTCAATTGAAAAGTTGGAAAATTAAAAAAAAAACTTCTAAAAAATTAAGAAACTACGAAAAAAAACCAATTTGAAGGCATTTGGAAGCATTAAAAATTCTGATGAACTAAAAAATGAATAAAAATGTTTATGGATTATCACTAATAATTATGTATAATTATATATATATTTTTTAAATTTGTTATTTCATCAAAGAAATTTCTAATATAATTAGAAAAAATGACAGGATTGGAAAATCGAAAGAAAATAATCAGAAAATCTTAAACACCTTCCCCTGATATAAGGTAATTGAAAAATGCAGGAAAATTCAAAACATTCATCATTAATTAAAATAGTAGTACATACTCGTACGAGTAAATGGAAAAAAATGAAATTTTCACAGAAACAAAAAACATAAAAATTTGGAAAATTTTCAAATAAAAGACGAACAATTTTGAAAGCTACATAATATAAAAATTCTATGAATTCGAAAATCATAAAATACTTGATTAAAAAATTCCGATAAAGTGAAAAAATGAAACAAATTAAACATCAAAAAATTCTTAAGAATCATTAACATGGTGTATACCTGACTTCTTTTTTCCTAAGATAACTACTTTTTCACTACTTTTTCACTCCCTTTTTTCTACCATCTCAAAAATTTTACCCCCCCCCCCCCCCCCCCAAGAAAAAAAAGACAGAAAATAAGGACTTCTACAAAAATTGATTTATTCCTAAAAAAATGTGACTCCCCCCCAACAAAAAAAAATTACGATTCAAATACTTTAATACAGAAGAATTTTCAAACAGAAGGAAAAAATATATTTTGAAAAAGTTCAAAATTATAAAAAATATACATACTCATCAAACTGAAAATTTTACACTTCCAATAATATTTGCATTGATTTCAGGTTATTTTCAAAATTTTCATTCATAACAAACGTAGAGGTTGAGGGGATACGGTCAGAATTGAAAAATTTTGAAGTTTTTTTCTTTAATTAGAAGTCAGTAATTCATTTGTTTTCACAAAAATCGAAAATGAACACTGCCCGAGCGAAACGAGGGCGAAAATTTTTTTAGGAAAAATTACTGCCCGAGCGCAGCGAGGGCGAAGTTTTGAGAAAATTGAAATTTTAAATGAAGAAAATTGGATATTTTGTTATAGACGAAATTGATTTTTCGATTTTCAATTTTGATTTTTTCACTACCTTTACTCCAAAATCACTACTTTTTCACTACTTTCACTACTTTCACTTTTGGTAGACACCATGATTAAGTACTAGGCAGCAAATAAGGTAAAATGAACCCCAGCGAGAACGCTCAAAAGGCTCAATAAAAATTGAAAAGAAATTGAAAAAATCAGATTTTCTAAAAAAAAAATTTAGCATGATTTTTAAAACAAAAAAAGTCATAAAATTTTAAAATTTTGAAGAAAAAAAATCCAGTCAAAAATATCCCGAGTTTCTACCAGTAGCCCCTTTTGAACCACCTTGCATCTGCGAAGAATAAATCTTAAAAAACCGGGAAAATTCGTCCCTCGCCACTGCATACTCTTTATTGTGGAAAATTACGTCGGAAAATTCTCCGGTTTTGTAAATTAAAATACTTTGGCGAAAAGTAAGAACTATTAAAGTCGTTATAATTTATCAAGCTTACGTTAGTTCAACGTTGTTAGTATAAAAAAGCGAGGCGAGAAAGAAAAAAACAAAAACAACCAACTTGTTGATTTTACGTAAAACTTTCCAACGACAAAGACAATGAAATCTTATTAATGTACTACATCGTATTTAAACAAAACATCCCCGGTTGATTTCTTTTTCCCAAGTCTGGATTCAGTTTAATCGTTTCCTTGCATTTTTGTAGGAGTAACCAAACTGAGAAAATTTTTACCCACGGTGCTGAATTCGGAATAAAATTTGCAAAACGTACATTAAAACGTTAGTATATTTTCGTATTATGTAAGATAATATGACAGGTACATACAAACAATTACCACGCACTGCCATAATTTCGAGTTAAAAGCGTGAACGCCGAATTATTAAATTGTTTTCTGGCGCTCGCGCTGCAGACGTCTGCGTCGCGGGCGTCGCGTCATCTCTTCTCGACAACTTTTCGCGTATAATCTTTACTGTTTCTAAAAGCGTACACGAGAGAATAAAGCGAACGAAATCTCATTATTTAAATGCATGTACGTACATCACCATACGGGTACATATTTTAATTTATTTTCACTTTAGCCCAGATTATACCTTTACCTAGTGCCGAAATTTTCTTCTTTCTGGTAGCTTTGCTTCACACACGTAATCTTTTTCTCACGCTGACGTCTTGTTCGGTGCGAGATGAATTTTCCTATGATTTAGTTGCCTTTTTGACTACCCTCATGAGAGTTTCGTAAATTAGTGCGAATTCTAAATTAACCGTCGGGAATTAGTAAAGAATGTGGGAAGAGAATGAAAGAGGAAGTGTATGCTGGAGAAACATAAATTTTGAGATACGTACGTACGAGTTTCCAAAATGAGATGGTTTAAAAGCTCAAAAAATAAGATTTTGATTAAAAATTTTCAAAAATTTAGTCAGTATTTCTGAGTAAAAAAATCGTGAAAATGTTCAAAAAAATATGAGAATAAGTTCAAAAAAATCTTTGAAATCAATTTTTATAAAAAAAGTAGTAAAAAAAATGGAAAAAAAAACAAAAAAAGAGGGAAATAGAAGGGAAAATAAAAGTAAAGAGTAAAATAGATTCAGCATGTTTCACGAGATTATTGAACTGAATTTGATATACCAGTTCATTCCCCTCCCCACCGATGGAGATAAAATAGAAGGTTATTAAAATTAAAATAAAAAACACTTGCTAAAAATATTTACAAGGGAACCTCACCATCTCGTCTCCTCCGATTGAGCTGAAATTTGGCTCACTGAAAGAGCATACCACCCGGACATTACTACCAAATTTTTAGCTTCCGAAGTAGATTTTTCGATTTTTGGCGAATTTTTGAAAATGACTAAAACCGCTTCCAAAAAAACATTTTTTGAAAAAACAATTGTAGATTTCAAGATAGAATCCTGAAAATTGGTTTGTACACTAAAGTGGACTTCTCGAGTCGATTGGCACCATTTTCAAACCGATCTGGAGCCTCCAGAAAAAGTTGATTTTTCTCCAGCACATTGGAATCTCTCCAGACGACGCTGTAATTAACTTCGGCAGCTCAAAATTTAATCTTAGCGTTAGTATGATGCCATCTATCGAGTGACTTAGTCGAATCCAAAATCCGACGTGACGATTTCGCACGTGTTTTTTTTGAAAACTTAGAAGTTCTGCATTTTTCAAAAATTTCCAAGAAATCAATTTCTCCAGCATATCACCCGAAACTTGATCGACCCCCAAAAGTCGACCTCCCGAGTTGATTGGCACCATTTTCGAAGTGATCTGGAGCCTCGAAAATATGTTGACGTTTGTCGTCTGGAGAGATTCCAATGTGCTGGAGAAAAATCAACTTTTTCTGGAGGCTCCAGATCGCTTCGAAAATGGTGCCAATCGACTGGGGGGGGGGGGGGGGTCGACTTCAGAGTACAAACCGATTTTCAGGATTTTATCTTGAAATCTACATTTTTTTTTTTCAAAAAATGTTTTTTTGGATGCGGTTTTAGCCATTTTCAAAAATTCGCCAAAAATCGAAAAATCAACTTCGGCAGCTAAAAATTTGGTTGTGAGGTCTGGGTGGCATGCTCTCTTAGTGAGCCAAATTTCAGCTTAATCGGAGGTGACGAGTTGGCGAGGTTCCCTTGTGAGTAAAAATTTTTTTATGAAGTAAAATAGAATAATGTAAGTAATAAAATACTAAAAATTGGCGGAAAAATTGAAAATTGAGAAAATTTATGAATGAAAAACATTCGAAAAAAAAACTTCATGCAGAACAGGATGGTTATCATATCTCGATTTTGTAGGGGCAGTGATTCGCAAAATTTTCAAAACTTCTTAAGAGATAATGAAACAGATTCGACTTTTTGAAAGAAACAAAAAAGTTACATGAAAAATTTGTCAATTTTTGAAAATAAAGAAACTATAGACGAAGCTTCGAAATTTGAATTTTTGATGTTCAAGCTTCCAAAGCGCCTTTACTTTCAAACGTGGACATTTTACAAAACTTTCAAATTTTCTTGAACGCAATGTTGCCAACCAATTGTGTTTAGTAATCGAACTTGGTTTGCTCAATTTGTTTACATTGAAGTGGCGTGTTCTGAATTTCTCTCAGTCTAATACTACATAGATACATAATATTTAAGATTGGAGGGGAAGGAGGAGTCCAATTTAAATTTTTGTATTAACCAAAATTATTCCTGGGACATCAACCTACAACTTTTGTTTGAAAATTTTTTCAGTTGGAGTCCTAGTTCCTCCAGTTTTTAATAATTATAAGTACCTATCTAAGTCTTATTAGGCGAAATCAGAGGATAGGCAGGAGTCTAATCAAAAATTTCATAATAATCAAAATTATTTTTTGGTTCTCAATCTACAACTTTTGTTCGAAAATTTTTTCGATTGGAATCATTCCACGAGGAAAGAGTTCAATCGAAATATTAAAAAATTATTTTCAGGCCCTTATTCTACAAATTTTGTTGGAAAATTATTGAATTGGTACTTCCTCTTTCACTCCAAATTTGGAATTAAGTATCTACAGAGTGTTATGCAAAATTGGAGGGGAGAGAGGGGTTCGATTGAAAAAATTTTCAAACAAAAGTTGTAGCTCGAAATCCTAGGAATAATTTTGGTAATTACACAATTTTTAATTGGACCCCTCCCACCCCTCCAATTTTGAATAATGACTTGATAAAATTTAACAACAATATGCCACTTCCATGTGAACAAATTGAAAAAACTAGATGGGAGGAGTATCAAAATGTTTCTCATCACTAAAAATAGTCACAAGAATATGATGCATAATCTTCATTTCGAAAAATTTTCAGTTGGGCCTGTCTTGGATGCAGTGACTGTTTTTTTTTTTTTTTTTTTTGAAAAGGGTGAACTCGAAGAAAAAGGAGACGATTACGATTTTTAAAATTTTTTCGAAAATTTGTAGAGTATATTTTTCAAGATTCAGGCCTGAGTTGTGTTTTAACCTTGGATTTTCATCAAAAATTCGATTTTCGAAAAATTTCTGCGCTCGGAATTTATTAAAATTACCAATCCACGTTTACTGCGTATTTCGACAAGTTGAAATTTTTGGAAAATTATTTTTCCAAAAATTCTCCAAATTTGATTCATCAAAATTGACGAATTCTTAAAAACAAAACGTTTCCCTGAATTTTAGCAAAAAACTATCATAACTCGTAAGTTTAGAGCATGAAAATGACAAAAATAATCAAATTTGAAGAACACCATTCGATTTACAATCCTAATAAACGCCCGAAAAACGCACACTTGCGTTCATTCAAACGCTTTCAAAATAATCGAATCTATAAATTCAACTACAATTTATCACCAATTCACCATAAAGTGAAATATACACTATCGTTTGGCTGAACTATAATTTATGGTCAACGAACCTATTTTAAGTTTTACTACTTTTACAACTATATCCGATAATTTGATCTCCGTTCCATCCCTATTCCCTTCGTGTTATTTACCATTTTCACGAGCCATAAATACGCGGCCTGATCGACGACCTTCTAAAATTCTGATACAAATTAACGATGCCTTTTCTATATATTAACCCTTTCCCGGAATAAACATTTACTTTAAATTACACAACGCCTTAGCCATAAATATGCGTTTACATAAGAAACCAAAACAGAAAAAAAAAAACACGCTGAAAATGGGAAACTAATATGCCTCGTTTTGTTATGTAAATCAGTTCATGAAACGAAATCTAAAAATATCCGTACAATTCGGAAAAGGAAACCTTTACGATAAGGAAATATGAAAAATCTAACACCACCACCAACAACAACACAGGGTGTAAGTATGAAAAACTATATAATTTGCGAGCCGCGAGCTTAGTGGGTCAGCGGCGCACAGAGCTTTGAAAAATAGTATTGCACAACTTATAAAAGGCCTTCAAATCTTCTCCAAAAACTGCCCCAAAATTTTTTCCTCTCTTGAGAAAACACGCACAAACTGCCAGAAGTGTAAAAAAATGTTCATAGACCCATTTTTTCATCCTTCCAATCAAAATTTATCGACTAAACCGGGCTTATTTTACCCCCTCCAACGAACACCTTGCAATCATCTTGAAAAGCTTTTTTTGAAGTATGTACCTAGGTAAATCCTTTCATAACTTTTTTTCAATTTTGCAAAATCATTATTTTTTTAATTTCTAAAAAATCCTCATGAAAAAAATCTCCTCAAAAAATAAAATCATTTTGAAGGATAAATGACCTGAAAATTTTTCTTGCTTAAAATTCTTATTAACCCCCCCCCCCCCCCGGCCAATAACTTTTCGAACTCGTATTTTTGCTAATTGAAAAATTTATTCAATCAAAATGATATTTTTATGAGATTTTGTTTTCACAAAAAAATACCTATGATTTTTTTATCTAAAAAAAAATTGAGAAATTGAAAAAATCAAAAACTTCATTCTACAAATTTAAAAAAAAATCAAAAAATTGGAAAATTATTTTACCCCTTCCCTCCCTCCCTTCCTGACTCCCCTAAAAAATCCAGAATTTTTAAAATGATCAAAAAAATTAAAAGATTGGCTTCCTCCAATCAAAAATATTAAAATATTTCTTATTTGAAAAAAATTGAGAATTTTTTTCAAAAAAAAAAAAAATTAAAAAATATTTTTTTACGAGATTTTGAGAAATTAAGAAACTCCAAAATTTTATTCTACATAATTTTTTAAAAAATCTAAAAAAATGGAAAATTATTTTACCCCTTCCCTCTCACCCTCCCACCCCCTAAAACAATCCAAAATTTTTTGAAGTGATCCAAAAAATTAAAAGAGTTGCTTTCTCCAATAAAAAATATTAAAATATTATTCTTATTTCAAAAAATAAAATAAAATAAAATAATAAGAAATAATATTGATTTTTACACAAAAAAATGAAAATATTTTTTACGAGATTTTGAAATCAAAAATTTTATTCTACAAAATTAAAAAAAATCCAAAAAATTGGAAAATTATTATACCTACCTACCTCTCCCTTTCTTTACTTTCCCCAAAAAATCCAGAATTTTTTGAAGTGATCCAAAAAATGAAAAGATCTGCTTTCTCTATTCAAAAATATTAAAATATTTCTTATTTCAAAAATTGTGAATTTTTTTCAACAAAAAAATATTTTTTTCACAATTTTTTTTTTAAATCGAGAAATAATTTACATTTCTATTTCCAAAAAATAAGAAATCCCCACCCCCGCAAAAAAATTAAGAAATGGTTTCTAGACAAAGATTGAAAAAAATTGAACGACTTTTTTATTCAACAAAAAAAAAAATAAATAAATAAGTAGGTAAATAAAATAGCTAACGGAAAAAAAATTTTACCCAAGTTTTTCAAAAAAACGAAATTAAAAAAAAAATAAAAATAGGCCTAAGAATTTTTTCACAAAGAAAATTAAAAATTTATATTCACAATAATCAGAAATTTTTTCTGCAATAAAATTGAAACATTTTATTAAGGAAAAAAATGGAAAATTGCTTTACCTTGGTATTTCAAAAAAACACTAGAATTTGTTTCAAGTGTGGCAAAAAATTGAAAGATTTCTTAATTTCTTATTCAAAAAATAAATAAAAAAATTAGAATTTTTTTCTCGAAAAAAATGAGCAATACTTTCCCCAGAAAAAATGAGAAATTTCTCCTCCCAAAGAAAAAACTTGAGATTTTTTTTTCAGAAAAAAAATTGAAACAATATTTAGGTAGGTACTTATTCTAAAAAATTGAAAGGTTTGTTATTCCAAAAATATCGAGATAAAATGCATTTTTCAAAAAAATAAGAAGTACTGCTACTCTCAAAAAATGAAGAATTTTTTTTCTCTAAAAAATGGGAAAATTCTTCAAAATTCAAAATATTTTTACTCCCAAAAATTATTCCGCAGGAAAGAAGATTTTTTATTCAATAAAAATTGCTTTGAATGGATACTTTCATCCATTAATTTTTATTTTGATATAATTATTTGAAATGATAAAATTTGGGAGCCAACTTGGATTTAGGGCCCAAATATCAGAAGAGCCCTTACTGCGCCTGCAACACGTCTCTGGGCGTCTCTGGTTTTGGTAAAAAATAATTATGAAAAGTATTCGATATAACACTATCAAGGTTATCTTCCACGGTGCACTCGTACCATTCAACACGTGCTAAACTGTTGATATCGAAGTTCGACGCTCAGCGATTTTGTTGTGAATTTTTATCAATAATCGGGGATAGAAAATTGAAAACAAAAATACCCGAAGAGCTTTCATCCTAGTTTAATTGAAATCATAAGTATCATTACAGCAGCCAACAGACGTCCATCTAAATCGAATCGAATGGTTTCTATTTTCAGAGCAAATTACACCCTTCTCTGGCTTAATTCTAATTTACTTCGACGAGAAATATAACACGATCGGTTCGTTGAAAAAGTACGACGCTTTTTACACCAGTCATTCGATACAAGCTACGTATGTCAACATCCCAGATACGCATATAAAATACCATACAAGTCATAAAATAAATTGAATGATGCGCAGGAAAAATTTGCACCTCTGAATAAAGGCAGCACAGACATGAGAACTCAATTCCACTCGCAGATATCAATTTCATCGCGATGTAGGCAACTCTGTCGCGGCGTCGTAAATCGAAAATAATCATCGGTCATGATTTCGCGCTTCTTTGCCCCCCCCCCCCCTCACCACGAACTCTTCTTTTCAAACGAGGTGAGAAAGTTTCTTTTGTTTTTTTCAAACGCGTTATGGAAAATTTACGAGGTAATATGCGGCAACATGAATTTCGTACCGATTCGAATTTTTCATCTGGAATTTATCGTTCGCGCCTACGAAACGGGATATATTCGATAAGCATATTTGATTAAATTTTTTCGCCATTTTTTTGGCGAGAAGAAAATCGCGCGTCGTGTCGTGAAATGAGGCGAAACGAAAAATTACACACGTAAATAAATTCGCTCGTTTGGAGATTTCACTCGATTGTACTCAATTCTAAAGAATACAGTTCCGAAATAGTACCAAAAAAAATAAAATAAAATAAAAATTAAAATATACATACGAGGTGATTTAAACCCCAATGGTTCCTTCCACGATTAAGCTATGCAACTTATCTCACACTAACGTCGAAACGGTTGCATAGGCTCAAAAAAGCACACCAGGCAACTTTAATAACAAACAAGTTGTAAAGGTTGCAGATCAATAAACTCGAAGGGAAATTGAAATCTGAACATGTGAAATAGGCAAACCTTGGTGGGGAAAAAAATTTAATAATCGTCTACCAATGATTAACTAATCTCATGACCGGTCTGAAATGGTCTATTTGATTTTATGTACAATGCCATTTCCCGCCGAAGGACACCTTTGATTAATTATACAATTTCTTACCAAAAGCAAAGACAAAGCCTACACGAATAAGGTTGCGCAGCAGAACAGAATTTAACGTAGTAGTAAGAAGAAAAATGAGCAAAAGTAATGAAACAATCGTTGTAGATTTATTAGCTACCATTTTACGCGCCTTTAAAAGTAATTTTATACTCGTAGCATTGTATGTTCGCATATATTTATTATGTTCTATTATTAAATTTTTCCGCACTAGTGTTTTTCCAACCATTTAACGCATTTTATTGCATTTAGCCGAGTAATGGCTCGGAAAATATAAGCTAAAGATTCCATTGTGTAGTATAGAGACGTTTAGTACACCTATATATCGCAGAGGAAGTAAGTACTACGTGCGAGGGGTAGAATGCATATAGATAAGAGCTTGATTGAAGTTCATCCCATTCCCATTCTTCTTCGCAATGCAGAAACCTAAACTCACCACACAGAGTACGAGTTGAGCCTTTTTTTAAATCTCTGATTCCCGAGTTTCTACCTATAATAGATATTTCCAAATTGTAAATTCTATTCGGAAAATTTTGATTTTTGACTATAACGTCTCAAAATTAATTTATAGGTACTAAAAAAAATATTATATCAGAAATTTTGTAAAAAAAATGATAATTTGAAAATCTCGACAATATTATTTTTTTAAATCCTAAACTTTTGTAAATTATTTTATTGAATTTTTAAAAATTTTGAAAAAATACCTACTTTCAAAATTTTGGAAAAAACCTAAACTTTTGAAAAAATTTACAAAAATTTACAAAAATTTTGTGAGGTTTGTGAAAAACATTCACTTTTTTTTTTGTTGAAAAATGCCTCCGAAATTTCGTGAAAACAACATTAACAAAATCTCAGAAACTCAGAAGAAAATTTCTGAAAATTGTAAAAATTAATTTTTTCAAATCTTTAAATTGTATGAAAAATTTCTAGAAGTTTTGTAAATAAATCTGCCATATTAAGTACTATGAAACTTTATCAAATTTTCAAAAAAAATAGTGAAATTCTCAACAACAACAAAATTAAAACAATTTTAGAAGTACACTAAAATTTTAAAAAATGAAACTCGATAATTTTGTAAGAAAATGTTCTGCGGCATTTCGAATGATTTTAAGAATTAAGAAAAATTTGATTTCAAGAGATTTTGAGAAATATTTTCGAGAACTTCTGCAAACAATTTATTAATCAACATTATGAAAAAAAAAATTACCGAAATTATTTAAAAAAATAAAATCCTTAAAATATGTTTTTTTTTTAGCTTCAAATTTGATATTTTTGAAAAATATTGGACCAAAAATCTGAAATTTTGTAAAAATAAATTCTGGAATTTCATGAGAAATAACAATAATAATAGGTTTTGAAAAAAAATTCAGGTACCTAGGTACCTATCACAATTTATTAAAATAAAAAAAATTAGAACTCTTAAATTTTTTTGTAAAATTTTGTTACATTATTCATAAAGATTTTTAGAACAATAATGGAACTTGAACATTTCGTAGAAAAATTTACGAAATTTGCACGAAAATTCTTAAAAAATAGTTTTCAAAAGAAATCTTGAAAATTTGATTTTTTATAAATAGCGAACAATTCCTCGAAATTATGTGGGAAAAAATTGAGAACTTGTGATAAATCTTCTGCAATTTTGTGAAATTTCTGAGAAAAAATTTCTCACAATGATTTGAAGAATTTTTTTTTAACCTGAACATTTTTTGAGTACCTAATTTTGTAAGTTTTTACCTCATAAGTTTTTAGAAAATTTTTGGCTACCCTTTGCAGAATTTTATGAAATTTCGTAAAAAAAAAAACATCCAAAATATAAAGACACTCAGAAATTTTGTAAAAAAAATCTTATAATCTTTTCAAAGAATAAAACTCAAATATATAATTATATTTTTTTTTTGAGAAAAAATATACAATACATTAATTTTTTTAAAATAATAAAGTTATGTTTTGGAGAAAAAGTCATTAAGAAATCTCAAAATCAATTTTTTTTTCGAAAAAAACTCACAATTTTTTTGAGAAATTAATTATCATGTGGGACCAAATGAAATTTTTATTTTGAGGTTAAACCATTTTTTAAGAGATTTTTAAAAATCAATTTTTAAGGACAATTTCATTTATTTATGTTTAATTTTTTATGATTTAATTAATTTTTTTCTTCAAGTTTATTATTATGAATTCTCCCTTCCCCTCCCCCCCCCCCCCACCTTTATCAAGACACTTCAGAAACTTTTTTTAAAATAAATCTTATTATTATTTTGTCTCCATAAAAATAAAAGATTTTTTCAATTTTCTTGAAGTAAAAACTTTTCTTTTAGTGTTGCAAATAAAAAAAATTTTGGAGGGAAAAAATCCCAAAAAATTTTTGGAGTAAATTTTTTTTCTCGACTTTTTGTGATCAAAAAAACATAATTTTTTTCAAAGGAAAAAAATTTCTGTCTGTTTTTTTTTTTGAATAGAATCTTTTAATTTTTTAGAAGTAAAATCTCTACATTTTTTTGAGTAAAAAAGTTCTTATAATTTGAAGGGAAAAAAATTACATACTGATTTTTTTTTTTAAATAAGTAAGCAGGTAAAATCTTTTAATTTTTTGAAGGAGTATTTTATTTGAAATTTTTTTCAATTGAAGACTTAGGTACAGAAGATGGGGAGATTTTCGGAGAGGGAGGTGAGCCCACTTTTGCAAAAAATCTCTCCATATCTGTACCTAAGGCCCTAATTAAAAAACTTTTCAAACAAAAGTTGTACATCAAAGTCTATAGAAAAATGTTGGCTTACAAAAATTTTGATTGTACCACTCATTCCCTTCAAATTTTGAATTATATACGTGTGCATGTATAATAATTTTGCATTATACGTACGCGATTTTCATGTGATTTCCATACTTAAAAATGTGAAAATGGAGGGGAATGAGTGGTCCAATCAGAATTTTTGTAATAACCAAAATTGTTCTAGAGACTTTGATATTCAACTTTTGTTGAAAAAATTTTCAATTGAGGGCTTAGGTACAGAAATAGGAAGATTTTTGGAGAGGTAGGTTAACCCTCTTTTCCAAAACATTTCTCTATTAGGAGGAAGCGGTATGAAAAAAATTCAGGATTCTTAGAATAGGTTATGCTTATGTCATAAAGATACTAAAAGATAATGCTTCAATCTGGGCCAGTTCGACCTCGGATCCGAAAGGGTTAATCTCCCAAAAATGTGGGAAAAACCACATCTAAAAATAAAACACACGATTTGGAAAAACGATACTACAAATACGTAGTAATAAACCGTTGCGTTTATTTTTATACATTTTTCAAAACTACCTACGTTCAAAAAAAGAAGCGAACCACATCGACCATATTATCGAGAAGTTTATACCATTTTCAAAGAACGCCATCGCTACAGCAATACGAAAACTTTCACAATAGTTTACTATTTGGCTGATGTTTTTTTTGCCAACTTGTCGCGTAAGTATAATCATAATACAAGCGAACATATTGCAGCCCGTACGAGACAATGCAAGAAGTGGGAAGATGGCGATGGTACAAATATAAAAGGGAAACGGTATGGAAAATGAAAGAAAAAAGAAGACCGACTCGACTGTAGGAGTGAATTCCGCCTTCGCCTCGTATTGTTGCTGGGGAGATTGTGTTGCGATGGGAAAACCGAATATAAACACAGTTTGCGGTTAATGCGAGCAATGAAATTTCCGTAATGGTACATCTGTATCCGGTTTTTAATATCTTTAAAAGCGGCACTGTCATGAATAGACAAAACCTCGTGTAAAGTACATTAAACTTGGAAATTTTATAGTTGCTTTGAGAATTTAAGGCTTTATTTTCAGCTTTATACGTATTGCGCGAAAAGACACCGATGGAAAAGTGTAGGCGTGTAGGGAGGCCAGGGGCAGGGGAAAGGAAAAGATGAGGAGCCACGTTACTCGATATATGCGAGCAGATTATTATTCGGCGGATATTTTTATGGCGTCGAGCCTGATGCTGGAAAGCTGCATGACTTTCTCGCACATCCTGTACGAACCAATTATTTATACCTTTTCGCTTGTAAAGTATTTCATAGCAGTGATTTTCGTTTCGACGCTTTTACACCGACGTATCAATTCGACTTTAATTGCCAGTCTTATCCTCAAGATAGGTACCATACCAGTCCTCGCTCGAGCGATCATTTTTTATCCCACAAGAGCCCATAATCCCTGTTTGGTTTAGCCCAGCTCGAGTATAATTAGTCCTCCAGATTAAATTAGAAGATTATTTTCTCTTCAGAGGTTCTGAAGGACTTTGCCCATATAAGACTGGTATCCATGTTGAGAGTATTAATGTCAATACGTCTTATACGTACAAAACTCAACGTCAAAGTAAACATTTGTTTCCAGATAATTAAAGCTTTGGCTGTGGAAACAGACCAGGCACCCTTTTAATTCTATTTCCCAATGAAATAGCAAAGAGAGACGAGGCGAGGGGTCTCAGGATGTTGTACACGATCTACTGGATAGAAAAGGTGCGGCGGGAAGGGTTCGATGAGAGCTGTTCAATTTTAACAACAAAATTAGTGAAAAATTCCTCGTGTTTGCTTCGGTTGGTTTTGTGTTTTATTCGATCACGAACGTGTTAATTAAACTTTTAACCTCTGGAACACATTTTAATATTCATTCGAGTGTTTGTGTTAGTGTTGCTCCAACTGTCATTGCCCCCTTCCCCTCTGTCATTTCACACGATACGTAATATACGTATTTGTACTATTTATACACACAAGACTTGCTTTGAAATTCATACATATTATTTCCTTAAACTGTATGATACCTTTACCCACCCACGATGTAGGTGAAAGCGTCTCGTCGAGACTCAATTTTCACCTGCTCTCACCCTCTAGCTTCGGGCTCTCCCAATAGTAGCTTTTTATACTATACCACCCAAGTCTCATCATACTACAATATTGTATATTTTACTCCTACTTAGACTTAGTTGTTCATGGTAAATGTGAATCTGTGCGTATTCGCGAGTTGTTAGTGATACGAATCGATGTCTAGGGCTGAGAAAGGATCGAAGGGTTCTTTCTGTCTTCTACTTCAAATGAACGTAATTTGTATTGTAATCGGTTCCATGGCTGTTGTTCTCATATTCGTCTCACGTATCGCCATATTTGGGTTTATTTAAATGAAGATTCGACTTCGTTTGAATTTCGAAGCAGAAGCTTTACTTTGAGCGAAGCGGTGATCAACAGGTGTTTGAACGAATCGACGATACAGCCGTTGGAAAAATATTACGATGAAATTAACTTCATTAATGTTTCCACTGGATAGTTACCTATCCATAGTTTTGCAAATGTTTTTTTTTTTTTGTTTTTTTTATGTATCTAACTCATTCGAATTTTCAGATTGCACATACTTATTTAATAAAAAAAGAACACTGTATTTGAAATGTTTTCAGAACTGCTCTTTCCAAGTTTTTTTTACAAATATTTTACCCACAACCTTCCAAAAAAAATTTAATTTTTGGGGAAAAAATTGGAACTTGAATTTTCATTGAAAAATTTCTCAGAAAAAGTATTTTGAACATTTTTTGGTTAAAAAAAAAATCACTGATTAGAAGTTTGAAAAAACTTGATTGAGACAAAAAAGAAAAAAGAAAAGAAAAGAAATTCGGAGAGAACACGAAGAAAAAAATCCCTCAGCTCTCCCTCACCCCTCACCTCCACTCTCAACAAAGCAATCATAAGTCTGTTTAATTTTCCATTTATTTTTTTAAATCAGGAAAAATCGATTAGAAGAGAGAAAATTTTAGGGAGAAAAAATGTACTCCCAAGATAAGAAAAAATCATCAAGAATCGAAATGAATAAAAAAAATTGTAAAAAAATGAAAAATTTAGAAATAAAAAAATTGGAAATTGAAAAATAACAATTACCTAATGGAAAGAAATTGAAAAATTAATAAATGTATCTAGAGATGTCAAGAATTGGACAAAATTGAAAAAAAAATGAGAATAACAAGAATTGGACAATTTATAAAATATTAAAAAATATAAGTAGGTAAGTATATTTATTATGAAATAAAATTGAAAAAAATAAATTTGAAAAATCTGGGAACAATTTAAAATTGAAAGCGATGAAATTTGATTTTTTTAAAAATAAAAAAATGTTTCAAACTTTAAAATATGTGCCTTCATAGATTTTTGAGTTTTTTGACATCTGAATTTTTAGTTTTTTTTTTTAAATTTTTTTAAATGTTTTCAAATTTTTATTCTTATACCTAATCAATTATTTTACACAATTTTCGAGTTTTTCAATTGAATTTTTAGTTTTTTTAAAATTTTCTTTCATTTTTCATATTTTTAAAATTTTGTCCAGTTCTTGCCACTTTCATTTTTAATTTTTTTCAATTTCTTAAAATTTATTCATAATGTGTAGGTATGTTTTATAATTCTTTGCAATTCTTCAATTTTTTCATTTATCATTTTTTAATATGATTTTTTTTAAATTGAAAACACAACAACAACAACAACAATTTATGATGAATGAAAAAAAAAATTCAAAATAGTAAAAGATGAATAGAATTGGAACGAGCATGCTTAGAAGTGAAAAAAAAGTTAGTAAGTAACAACTGGAAAATTTGTAAAAAATTTAAAATAGTAAAAAATGATACTTGAACTAAAAAAATATAATATATATAAAAATCACTAATTGAACACAATTTCATAAAAAACGAAAAATTATGAAAAACACTAAAATGATGAAAAACTGGAAAAAAATGAAAAATGAAAAATAGAAGAAAAAAGTTATGTACAAACGAAAATTTTATGAAAAATGGAAATTGAAGTTGATACTTCCAAATTGAAAAAAAAATTGAAAAAAGTGAAAAAACTAAAAAATCGAAAATAACAAGAACAAAAATAAATATTAATTGCAAAAAATGAAAAATTTCAACATTATGAAATCCCTCCAATTATACCAGATATTCTTTCCGAAATTCAGAAATGCATAAACTTGATAAGAAAAACTCAACCTCACCAATATGATCTAAAAAAATTTCCGATGGGTGTAATAATACTGTAATTATAAACACCCCCAAAAAAACTGAAAATTGTAACTATAAAAAACTGAAAAAACTTGAAAACGAGAAAAATGAGAAAAAATTTTAAAAAATATAAAAGTTTGTGAAAAATTAAAAGCAAGAAAAAAGTGGAACATTCTATGATTGAAAAACTTGAAAATTGTAAAAAAAAATGAATAAATAAAAGATTTTTTTAAATTAAAGCGACAAGAATTCAAAAGAATTCAAAAGAAGAGAATAATTTAAAAGAATTTTTTTAAATATTAAAAAGCACAATTTGAAACAAAATTCTAATAACATTAAAAAATTGAGGAAAAAATGCTAAATTGAAAAATTTGAGATAAAAAAATATATATAAAAGTTTACAATGTTTTAAAAATTGAAAAAAAAATTAACAATTAAATATTAAAAATTTGAATGTTGTAAAAAATTATGATTGAAAACATGATGTGACGAGAATTTTAATAAAATAAAAAAATTCAAATTCAAAAATTTGAAAATTCAACGCTTAAAAATTGGACAGAATAAAAAAAAATAAGTAATAAAAAATAATTGAAAAAAATTTTAAAAATGAAGTTGTAGGAAGGTAAAGTATTAAAAATCAAAAAATGTTTTAAAAAAAAACTTTTAGTTTGAAAAAAAAAATGATAAAATTAGGTATAAAAATAATGAAAATTATTTTTAAAAATTTTAAAAATGAAAAATTTAATCATTAAAAAATGACGAGTCGTACTCGTAAAAAGCAAGACTCTTATCGAATTTACACAATTTGAGGGGAATTGAAACGCCCTGCATATGGTTGTAAGGAGAGAGGAGGCTGAAGCTAGAATTTTACAACCAATTCTTCCTCAAATCACCAAGAACAATAATTTCAAATGTCATAAAAAATTGCAATTTTTCACTCGCATCTCACAAACGATTTATTATTTCAAAAATCTCACGGTGTTTACGATTTTTACAATTCAAGCCTTGAATTTCGCATCATTTTTTACAAAAAAAAAGTTTAATTTTACCACTTTCGAATGGCTTTAAAATTGAATCACCTCCCACACGCACCCCATCCCACTCATCAGGCCTCTGTAAATGACTGTAATTTACAGTCACATTTTAGTGATTTATCGTAGCATTTGTTGCAAAATACCGTTTCAAGTCCAAATAATAATAAAAAAAAATTATTAAAATTTCTGAAATACGCAGAAAAAAATATACTTCTAAGGCCCGTATTTTAAAAATTTCCTTAAGATTTCCTTATTCTTATTCCTTAAGGTAAGGAATAAGGAAAATCGGTATTTTAAAAACGATCTTATAATAAGGTTCCTTAAAATGGTATTTTAAAACTATCCTTATCTTATTCATAAGGTTTGTGAAGGTGCATTGTTGCCAAATAGTTTCATCCGAGTTTCGGATATTACAACCAATAGAAATGCTGTATTTTTCTAGCATTAGCATATTGCTGGTTTTGCGCGCGTTTTGTGATAACTGATGGTGAAATTCAAATTTCTTTTTTGCGTGATTTTACGTGTTATCAAAGAATTTTTCCCTTTTGCGTGAATTTTTGCTGTAAAGGTCTATAAGTGAACATAATTTCTCCGCAGAAATACCTCAAAAGAAGCTCGGATTCCTAATTTTTTGGAGTAGAAATATTTTATACCTATTTCTCCAATTTTTAAAATAAAAAAAACCTGTTGCTTTTCCTTCAAATGAACATCTCAACTGCGTAAATAATTTGAAATTACTCAATAAGTATGTACAATTATTCACGTTCATAAGCGTCTTTTACCGAAACCGAGTGAGGAAATCATTATCATTGTAATGTTTCAATGGGTTGCTGCGATCTCGCAGAACCCTGGTTGGGAATTTTGCAATTTCATTAAGCATTATGTTGTTCATTATATCATCCATATTACAAAAAAATAAAAAACTTCACAAAACTTTTAAAAAAATCATTCAAAAGTTCATTCAATTCTGATAAGAATTATCGAAATACCTTAAGGTACCTCGCGAGGTACCTTATTCATTTCCTTATTCCATTTACCTCATTTCGAAAAAGGAACGTTTTAAAATACTAAAAAATCTTAAGGAACGTCTTAAGGATACCTTATTACTTATATTCGAATAAGGAAATTTTTAAAATATGGGCCTAAGTAAGTAACGAGAATTCCTCTCTACGTCGCAACGTCTTGCTTAATTTAATTCCATCTTTCACGGCTCGATTTAAATACATTTCCAAAAGTTTATTTTTTTTCGCGATACGAATTTTGCAAAAAAAAGGGGAAATTTATTAATACCTTGACAACAAGCTTGAAATCTTTCGACGCTAATGTAATAATAATTTTTAATAACTCGTATTTTTTATGTATTTTTTTCATCCGAAATCTTACGTAGCGAACGGTTGGGTAGAAATTAATTTACGTAAACTCATCTCTTAGGCTGGAGATATAATCTGGCAATTACATCGCAAGTTGTACGCTAAACGTAACGATAACGAACCTACCAGAACATAGCACAGAGAGAGAGAGAGAGAGAGAGAGAGAGAGGACGAGGAGGAAACTTCTTAGACAGTACCTTAAAATGTATCTACCAAAATTTTTCACACGACGTGGCATGTACTTTTCTCTCGAGAGATTTGTTTTAATCGAATAACAAAGTAATCGCCTGAGTATATGTATACGAATGTGCGTAAGTATAGATAAGCAGCCGCTGACAAAGTATCGATTAAAGGCGAAAAGCGAAATTTCGTCTAATTAAATTACACGAGTAAGTACAGCTTATCTAATACTAGTCCAGTGAAATAAGAAAATGAAATTGCATTTTGAGTCATAAAAGATTCTTTTATTTTAAACTGTTTCTTTCGGTGCCCTGATTAACCACCAAAAAGTCCATTAACCTTGCCGAGGGCAACTCCCTAAAATAGACACCAAAAGTCACCCCTTTTTGTTTTTCGCTTATAACTCTACAAATACGCGTTTACACAAAAAATTGATCTCCACTAAAATTAAAGTAAATGAAATTTGAAACAATAAAGGTTATATTCATTTTTTTCGAAAAGTGAACGGGTGGCGCAAAAAATCGTCTCAAAATAAATGAGGAGAAAAAAATGTAGATTGGTTTTCCAAGAATAACATAAGTAAATTCACAATTTTTTATTACTGAATTTCAAGTGCCACCTGGTCGTCTTTCAATATTTTTCAAAAATGTGGAGGGAGACCCGGTGTCACTTGAAATTCAGTTGGGGAAAAAATAAAAAATTGGGAATTATTTATGACCAAAAGAGAAATTCTGAGAGGATATTCATTTTTTTCTCCCCAATTATTTGAGATGATTTTTTTTGCACCACCCGTTCATTTTTCGAAAGAAATTAATTTATAGGTAATCTTTTATGTTGGAAATTTTATTTACTTGAATTTTAGTCATGATCATTTCTTTGTTTAGACGCATATTTGCAGAGTTATAAGCGAAAAACAACGAAGAATGCTTACGTATCATAACTGAATTCAAGAATCCAACGAGGTAAATTGAAATTTATCGAGGCTAATTTCTCATTTTCAACCATTTTTCCTTATTTTATTTTTTTCACTTTTTTTACAGCATAAACGAAATAAAGATTGGAAAATTGGTTTAGCTGAGTGTTTTTGGCGAGAGAATTCGTAAGATGAAGGCCGAGAGAGGTATTCTACTGTTTATACGAAAGGATACGTCAGGCAGTCGCCCAGTCGAGACGAAGTGTATAGGTCTACTCTTGGCTGTGTAATCTGTACTTGAACGTTTTTTGATATCGATAACGTCCATAAAATGAGTTTAACAGAGTAAACTGAAAGGTAACATTAGCCTTTAAAATTCGTTGTACACGTTTGTTTAGGTAAACCCTTCTTCTTTCATTTCCTCGACGTTTACCATTTATCTAACTTGCTCAATGCTCACTACTCAGTGCTCACCTGTGTGAGTAGAAAAACACGAATGCACGTGCAGAATCAGTGCTCACCTGTGTGAGTAGAAAAACACGAATGCACGTGCAGAATACGACTGTTCGTAGAAGTTGCAATAAAACGTCACCCGAGGAAGTAAAAAGTACCTACTCGTACCTATATTAAGTGTGTTACAATCGTACCTCGGCCGCTGGAGGGTTTTTAAGTAAGTAATGCTCGTAATTTTAAAACTCGAGTTTTCTTTTTCATCTTCCCTTCTCTTCTTTTTTGAAGTTGGAAGTGTGTCTTTTTAGCTGAGTACTCAGTTATTCTCGTTCTACGGTACGAGTATACGTATCGTGCTGAGAGGAGATTAATTTCCTTGCGCTTTCGTACGATTACTTAACCTACGTGCATATGTGTTTTTTACAACCGAGTAGGTAGTTATCTATTTCGTCGATTCGTTCTCGCCAATCAATTACGATTTTCAACTTCCTGTGGAGAAAAGGCAAGAAAAAGAATGTGAAGGATGCCTGACAAAATTTTCAAGCGAAATATAAGTATAGATACAAGATTACGTCCTTTCCTTTCCTTCCCTTCTCTTCCAAATTACACAAACAGAAATTTCATATAAAAGTGAGAAAAAATCGAAATGTAACTAACATAAAATTAATTTCAAAATATATTTTAAAAAAATAAAGAGAAAACATTTAAAATTTGAAAAAATTGGTTACAAGCTAACTAGATTTTAGACTGAAGAAAATAAAAATTAAATCTTAAATAAACCTAAAAAGTATAATAAAATGTCATAAAATTTCTAAAAAAATTTCTAAGTTTCAAAATGTCCAAAAGTCATAAAAAATTTTCTTCAAAAACTAAAAGTCACGAATATTAATTTCCATTGAAATTTAAAAATCTAAAAAAAAGCATATACTTACTATGCTAATAAAAAGATTTTCAAGTTTCAAAATGTCTGACAAAAAGCCTAAAAGTCATAAAATTTCTAAAAAAATTCCAAGTTTCAAAATGTTCAAAAGTCATAAAAAATTTTTTAAAAAAATTAAAAAGTCTAAAAGTCGTAAAATATAAAAAATTCATTAAATTTATAAAAAACAATTTCAAGTTTCAAAACGTCTGACAAAATGTCTGAAAGTCATCTTTCTAAAAAAAATGTACAAGTTTCAGAATGTCTGACAAAATGTCTAAAAAATTTTAAAAGTCAAAAAATTTCAAAAAAAAAATTACAAGTTTCAAAAAGTCTGACATAATGTCTAAAAAATCGAATTTATTAAAAATTTTCTGTTTTTTTATGTCATCCAAACCTAACCTAATGTAACATAACCTAACCTAACCCAATGGTGTCGGATTTTGGTCTCGTTTTAGCTGATTTTTTCAAAATCAGCTATTAGTTTTGATTTCCGATTTTTTTGGTATTTCTTGCGATATGTATGTACTAAATTTTGTCCGGACGATAACTTTCGTTCTAATAGACCAAATTGGTTCAAATTTTAATGGGAGTCAAAGACCATGTAGAATAGATCCGTATTGATTTTGGGCAATTTTGGACCATTACTACGCATTATTTGGGCAGAAATGGTCGGAATTAAATTGGACCAATTTAATCCATTATTTCAAAGAAATGCTTTGCCTAGCATTTTATTTCAGGCTGAAGAAAATGAAATTTGTCTCCTCTCTTTTATTAGGGTCGAGGTGCGCGTTAGAGAATTTCATCGACGTTGCTTCATTTGTTGAAATTGCTAGGCATTATAAAAAATGCATCAAATTTTAAAAGCTCGATTCACTCGACCTAAACGCTGATTAGTGTTGCCCATAAAGAAATAATTCACCTCTTTTATTTATAATAATTAATAATAAGGAAAATGAAGTGGGAAAATTATTGAAAGAGGTGACTCTAAAATTATTAAAATTTTAAATTAATAAAAAGTTTATGGATTGGAGAAAATTGAAAAAATATCATATTTTTAGAGAGACTAAATTATAAAAAATAGACATTTTGAAAATTTTTGAGAAAATGATAAATTGAAAAAAAAACAACAAATTTTTAATAATTTCAAAATAATGATTGGAGTTCAAAGAAAAACGAAACTTCGTTATTTTTTGGTTTTTCAAATAAAAATAAATTGTAGGTATAAATTTTGGTAAAAAAAAATTATTAAAAAAATTTGAAATATTTTTTTCAAAAATTATAATTGAAGTGAGTAAAATTGACAAAGAAGATCAATTTATAAGTATAACAAAAAAAAAGTAAGTAAAAAATAAAAATAAATTGAAAATTTTTTTTTTTTATTACTTTTTTTTGGAAAATTTTAAAATTTTAAAATATTATATTAAAGTTATCTAAATATTAGGAAAAATAAAACTTTACTTAATTTTGATAAATGAGAATGTGAGTAAAAAATATTTCGGTAAAAATTATTGAATTGAAATGAAAAAAAATATACTTAATAATATTTAATATAATAAAATAATTGATAAAATAATAATTTAAAAAACAGCTTTTCTGACGCATTAATGCGTCAGAGTTTTTTTTTCCATTTTGGTCATCGTAAAAGCATATACTATGCTAAAATGTCTGAAAGTCTTCTTTCTAAAAAAAATTCTAAGTTTCAGAATGTCTGACAAAATGTCTATAAAATGTCTAAAAGTCATAAAATTTCAAAAAATTTACAAGTTTCAAAATTTCTGACATAATGTCTAAAACGTCGAATTTATTGAAAATTTTCCAAGTTTTTTTATGTCATCCAAACCTAACCTAACCCAATGGGGTCGGATTTTCGTGTCGGATTTTCCTGTTGTTTTTTTCTATTTTGGTCTCCGTAAAAGCATATACTATGCTAAAAAATGTTCAGGAGTGAATTTTAAACAAAAAAGGTCGTTAGCAATTTTTTAATACGAGCGATAGAAACCCCACAATGAATTTTCAAAGTTTGCAAGTGAAGGGTAATTAGGGGTACAGAGAGGGGGTTACTTAGTTTGCCCTAAGAAACCGATTTCGATCGCTTATATGCCAAAAGGTCAACCGTGATGAGACAAAACTTTGACAAAAATTTCAGACCCTCCCCCCGAGCAAGTATTTTGGGGGGGAGGTGCTAATTTTTTTTTCAAATTACCATCTCTATATCTTTTGGTCCAATTAATATGAACAATTTTCCTTCTTTCCACGGATTCTGAGGGGTCAGAAGAACCCCTAGCCAAAATTTCAAAATTTTTGGGCAATTTTTGGCCAAGTTATGGCGTTTTGATAGTCCAAGGAAATTAGCCAGAAATGTGATGATTATACTTATGACTGGCTAAGTTCCTTGGACTATTAAAACGCCATAACTCGGCCAAAAATTGCCCAAAAATTTTGAAATTTTGGCTAGAGGTTCTTCTGAACCCTCAAAATCCGTGGAAAGAAGGAAAATTGTTCATATTAATTTGACCAAAAGATATGGAGATGGTAATTTGAAAAAAATTTTAGCACCTCCCCCCAAAAATACTTGCTTGCGGGAGGGTCTGAAATTTTTGTCAAAGTTTTGTGTCATCACGGTTGACCTTTTGGCATATAAGCGATCGAAATCGGTTTCTCAGGGCAAACTAAGTAACCCCCTCTCTGACCCCCTAATTACCCTTCACTTGCAAACTTTGAAAATTCATTATGGGGTTTCTATCGCTCGTATCAAAAAATTGCTAACGACCTTTTTTGTTCGAAATCCACTCCTAAACATTTTTTGATTTAACTTTTTTCCTGTAGTTTAATTAGAAACCGAGATAAACGTAGAAAACCATTTTTGGGGGGCAAAAATGTGGATTTTGGGGTGAAGCACCGGCCCGATTTTGGAGGATTTTATATATGTTAAATAGGGCATCATTCTGAGTAATTTCGTAAAAAAACACCTTTTTCCCCAATTAGTTTCTACTAAAATGTCTTATTTCCCGGGACTAAAAGCAGCCATACACGGGCCAAAAACTTCACATCAGTCAATTTCCCAAAATGCGTTAAATTAATATCAAAATTCTTTGTGAAACTGAAAAATCCGTTTTGTTTTTTTTTAAAAGTAGAAACCTACTGTACCCTTTCAAAAAAAAAAAGTTTAAAAAATAAGTAGGTATACTCGTATATAAATCTCGAAATGCCCAATTAGCAAGACTTCACCAATGACATGAATCACCACAAAAACAACTCCCACCATTTCCGTTCTGCACGAAAAATCTCGACACCAAATGCTACATCATTTTGTACAATGTACATGGACGTGGGTGCAGGGAGCTTTTTGAACATAACCCTAGCAAAACGTACGTCAAGAATATATAAGCCCACATAAAGAAAACAAATATTTAAAAAAATATTATAGCACAGGGTTCTTTTGATGCCATCGTGGTCTGCGCTACGTTTGAAACAACAATAATTTCTACCAAATTTTAGGACGACTTTTGGTGAAAGTTGTTTGAAAACGTTTAATAGTACGTCACTTTTGATGATGATAAGCTTCTTTGTAGCGTAATTCCAGTAATAACGCAGGTAAAATTTAGAGAATTCTCATTCAAATGGGTTGACCTTTTGCTGCTAGAGATTATTGACATCGTGACGTACTATGCGAAGGTATTAATTTAATATTCGTCTTTTTACGCACGATTCAGCTTCTTGGGTAGAAGCATCAACATTCACCAAAGTCAATAATAAATCCAAGTACACCTGCTTCGTCTATTTTTGGAAGTTCGAAAAAGTAAAAATTTGGCAAAAAACTTGGAATCTGATCACTTCACGCTCGACACGATTTAATTATATTTTAATACCTCGTTAGACGTTCTTCGATCGAATTATAGTTACTAGAGGTGAACGTACATTGCGTCTCTTCATTTATAGTACATGGCTTAAAAAGCTTAATAATCGTTTATCCCTTCAACTCAATCACATTACTACTTACATAATACCTGAGTCGTTGACAAAACATCTCTCTATGTCCAAAAATATTCACCTAAGGTCACATAAAGTATAGAAATAGATGCAAAAAATAAAGGTACCATTTTAGCCAAAATAAATGTCAAAAAGTTTACCATTAAATAAGCCCAGAGTCTGCTACCGAATGAAAAAAAAAAAAAAAAAAAATGAAATTACCCATCAAATAAAACTTTGTTTTTTGCATATAAATTACAACGTACAAGTTCAAATCCAACGTTTAAAAATATTTTACTCAGCTTACGAGATAAACTTTCAGTCATAACATAAGATAACTTTTTCAACCTAATATTATAATTCCCTTCTCGTGTAATAAACTACCAAAAAAACCTGCTGCTTTGGCATAGTGTCGTCGGTCGCACAAACCGCAACAGGGTTTTCCCTCCTTATTTTAATTTTCATTCCACAATTTATTCGGAGAAAAAAAAAGAAAGAAATCTAACCGCAGTTTGCTAACAGCATTACATGGTGTGCTAACAATAAAAAAAGTTTAATAATACGAATACTTTCGAGCTTGTTTTTTCTCACCGTCTCGTCATAACAGCTTTTTTTCGTCTTTTGACTAGAGGAGGAAAAGACTCCCTAAGCGTGTTTGAATCAACCACTGGGTATAAGTGTAGACTGTGGGTCTCTAAGTATACATGTTAAATCGTCGAAATGCCTCCAACTCTTCCCCTTTTCTCCCTTCATTTTGTATTTATTCATATTCGTATTCGTACCGAATAAAAAAAAAAGGTTTTAAAAGTAATATCGAATGGAACTGGGATATTTACACCTTTTTCCTCCCCATGCGTAATTTGTAACTAATTTGAATTTATCTCTACCCGATTCGAGAAAACGCACGTAAAAAAATGTTTTGCTTTCGTTAGCATTTTTTTCGTTTTATTTTTCGAAATACAGCGGACGATTATTTAACTATAAGGAAGCAACTCATGGAGTAATTAAACCCGGGAAAAAAACGACTTCCATGTTTTTCGCAAATTAGCATGCAATGTTATGGACGAGGGAAAAAAATCGAATTAAAATACGAGTAAGTACGTCGTGTCAGCGGCAAAATCCTAGTACAAATCTCGTTTAAAAAATAAGCTCTCCAGTTGAGGAATTTTTTCGCCATATTTCATCAACGAGTTGGCTTCGCATTCGAGAGATTGTTGAAGAAGAAAAAAGATAATAATGAATACAAGCATGAAGCATAGGTACGAGAATGAGATAAGGAGTAAAGCTAGGATGTGGGGTTGAGGATTGGAGGGAGGGGGGTTCGCTTGTGAAAGTACGAACAGATTGAAGCTTGAGATTTGAAAAAATACGAAAAAGTCGAATCGAATCAGAAGATAGGGTTATCGAAGACGTGTTAAATTCTTTCGATTTGTTTCGAGGCGTTGAAAATATATCCGAGGAGGGGGGGAGGGGTTAATGAAAATGTGGCTAGGGAGAGGCGAAGATGAACCTCAGCCCATTTAAAAGATAAAAAAATAGGTAGGTACCTGAAAAACACAAAGAGAAAGTACTGAAATATATTTTCAAAAATGTACCTTCTTTTTATTTAAATATTTTTTAATTGTGTTTTTTAAACAAAATTTCGAACACACCCCCCCCCCCCCCCACAATGCCATGCCAACATGAAAAATTGAAAATTTCATATGCTTAATTAAGAAATCATAAGAAACAAGAAAATTTTCACTTTTACAAGGTAATTTAAAAATTTCCAAAAAATAATAAAAAATAGTATGTCGCGCAAATTAAAAAATTTCAAAAGATGAAAAATTGTAAATACTTAATTGAAAAAGTATTTAAAAAATTGAGAAATCAAAAAAAATATGAAAATTTGAAAAAATTAGGTATAACAATTCGAAGGTGAAACCATAAAACATTGAAAAGAGTGGATATCACAATTTTCAAGAAAGGAGATTTTACTAACCTAAGCCCCTTCCCATTCAAGAAATCTTTTACTTTATGAGACAGAAAAAAATTTCGAAATTTTCTTGTTAAAAATTTAAAAATCTCATCAATTTTTTCAAACGACAAAAAATTGTTTAAATTTTTTTTTTAAATAAATACTTGCTTCGATTTTTTTTAATTTTAAGAAATATTTTCTCAAAAAAAAAAAAAAAAAAAGAAAGAAACTTGGATAATTTCTCGCATTTTTTAAAAGTAAATACCTATTTTAATGCGACTGTCGAATTTTTTTCAGGAAAATTTTTAAAAATTCAGAAAAATTTTTGTGGAAATTGAAAAAAAATTACGGAATACAATAATTTTTTCAGGAAAATCTTAAAATATTTTCAATTTTTTGTATTTTATCAACTTGATAGAATTTTTGAATGTTTTTCAGGAAAATTTTGAAATACGGTCTCAACAAATAAAATTTCAAAACGACCTTTTTTTCTAAATTACAAAAAAATGAGATTTTTGATTTTTTTTTTGTAAAAAAAAAAGAGGCATTTTAAAAAAAAATTGATTGATAGTTTTTTGATTTTGTAAAAAAGGAGATTGTTTTTCATGCCTTTAGTACATGATGACGTGTGTTCGTTTTAAAGAAACCAGAACGTCTAATAGACTTTTTTCAATTTTATATGAAATTTTTTTCTGAAATGAAAAATAATACTTGGGTGTAGAAAAAAAAGACGATTTTTTAACAAAAAAAAATGAGAGAAAATGACAAAGTCGAAAAAAAAGTCTCAGAAACACGCACAGAAACAGGAAAAATTAAATTTTAAATTCAAAAATAGTCTAAGACTTAAACTAGGTAGAAACAATAAAAATGTTCAGAAAATTTTGGAAAAAAAATCGTAACCAATTAAGTAAAATATTCAAAAATGAAAAAGTTTAGAAATTACGAAGGAATTGATAAAAATTGAATTATTCAGAAGAATTACACAATGAAAAGATGTTGTGAAATTGCCTAACAAATTAGAAAATTGATAAAATTAGAAAGTAGGTATAGAAAAAAAATCAAGTTATAACTAAAAACCGAGAGAAAACAGTTAAAAATTTAAATTTCATAAAAATTGAAATAAAATTATAATTAATTAATTAAGATTTCAAAAAATCAATAAGCGGGTACATGAAAAAATTGAATAAGTACTGCAAAAAGTTTAGAAAATCGTAAAGAAATAGGAAATTTGAATAGGTAGGTATAATAGAAAAAAAAAATTAAAAAATTCAAGTTGGTAATTTAAAAATTCAGGAAAAGTGATGGAATTGATAAAATTAAAATGTTATAAAAATTGAAAAAGTTGAAAAGTTCTAAAGAATTGGGGAACGTGAAGATATTAAAAAAATTGATGATACCAAAAAATAAAAAAGTGAAAAATTTCTAAAAATTTGATAAAATCAGGAAATCATAATCATAAAAAATCGGGAAATTTCAAGAAACTTCAGTATTTAAGAAAAACAAAAAATGAAAAATAAATGTATTAAGAATCGAGAAATTTCAAATTAGGTACATTTTTAAAAAATTGAGAAATCATGAAGTAGTCAGAAATTTTAATGCATCACAAAATTGATAAAATTGAAAAATGAATAGATTACAAAATTTGTTTAAATGACCTATACTTCTACTTGAAATTTCAAATAGGTCTCATTCCTTTTGGCGGACCAAGGGACCACTTCTTTTGAAAATTCTCCAATTTGTGTTTGATTTTTTCACTTTACAAGTTGTTGAGAAAAGGAAATTCCTGATCTTGGTTCTTTTCCTCTCTCAATAGTTCTTCCTCAAACTCCACTCCTAATTTGTCTTTTATTTTCAAAATGCAAAACAAACTTCGCAAAAGCTGATAAAATATAAAACTAAATTAGAATGTGAAAAAAATCATCAATTCGACGATTCAACGAAAAACAATCGAATTTAAAACCGTACGACACTCTGAATCGCGTGCATCTGTCGTCTATTTTATCAACAGCTTTATCATATTCGAATATTTTGAAAAAAGTCACCGTTAGCGAAACCATATCAAAAATAAACATACCTAAAATAACCAAATCCGGAAAAAAATACTAATTAATATAATCACAAATTTAACGAATGCATTTGACACCCAACCGAATATAGGTATCTAAAATCTGATACCACATACTCGTTCAGCCATACGTCACGAATACCCAATCTGGCAATACTCGATATACAAAAAACCCCGAAAAATAATAAAAATGGAAATATAACTACACGCAACTCTCGAAGTCGTAAAAAAAGCACCCCTGTCGAGCTTTTATTAGTCGCGACAGTCGATAACTATACAAAAATTTATGCAAAACAGGTAAGTACAATTTTTTTTTCAAACCAAATCCGTCCAAGTACTCATCAAAAACGTAATCTTTTATTTTTCAAATTCCAGCACACAAAGAAAATCTACCTACTTTGATTGTGAATTTCTCAACAGCCTCGATAACAATTTCCTTTTCTGATGTGAAAATCGAACGAATGAAATAATGTTTACGACTCGCCTGACGTGATGAAAAAATCAATTCTTAGTTTTTTCGACAACTTTCGTTTCGGTTTCGGAAGTCACAGCTTAACTTGGTAATAATTGAAAACAAACAATGTAACGATTTCCTGTTCAGTTCTGTGTCTCAGCATAAGTATATCTATCTATCTACTTGGTGCACGTGAAAAATATAGAGGAAAAGGAGGGAACAAGGGATGGAGGAAAAGAAATGTGGGAAATTTAATTTTCTTTACGTACTTGTGCGTACTTATTAAATTACTTGAATCGATAAATTTGCCTTGAAGCATAATTAAATCTAACCAATACGAATTAACAGATAACAAGGACCATGTAACGATTGATATCTTCTACAAAATCTTAACACCTTCGGAATCGCATTTGAAACTTATATATTTTTATAATTTTATTTTTCTATGTAGCGTGTGCGGATCTCGATTTGACCCCACTGTTTTTCGACATAGTAGTTATCTAAAATTAGATGTTTCAGTAAATTAGCAAAACATGGACGATTTCAAGTGAATAATTTATCCCTGCGAAAACTTTAAATGATCAAATTACCAACCTTGCTACCTTGGTGATGTACAAATAGCAGTACTGCCAAATGAAAGGCAATAATAATCAGCGATAATTCGATAATAATGCTAAATTTTTTGAAATAATTTTTTTCGCAGTTTTTTTGGAGAAATGTTTTGAATGAATTTCATTTGAACAAAAATATTTTTAAGAATAATATTTATTATAAATCAAAATAACTTTTATCTTCGTTTTCTTTTTTAATTTTTTTTTTTCGAGTGAATTCACTTACTTATAATTAGGGTAATTTTATTCAAATACATAATAATTATTAAAAAAAAAAAAATAGAGGGACTTTTAGAATTATTTATGGAATTTGCCCAGGAAATTTTATTTGAGCAATTTTTTCGAAAGATTTTTTTGTAAAAGTTCATTTAAATAATTTTTTGTTGGGAGAATTTAATTTCTATCTTTTAGTGGAATTTATTATATACGATTTTTTTCTCAGGGAAAGAGGGTATAAGAGGTTTTGTTTTGATCAAATTATAATGGTCCATTTTTCAAAAAGATTCTACTTTTTTCCATATTACAAAATTTTATGCAAATAGATTTCCTTTAAAAAATTTAAAAATTGAATTTTTATGAGATTTTTCAAGAATTAAAAAAAAATTTTAAAAAATAGAAAAAAATTTCATTTGAACAGTTTTTGTCATTTTGTCCATGCGAATTCATTATTTACTTTTTCAATGGAATTTTATTTAATAATTCTTAAAAAAATTATTCTGAGAGATTTTTTATCTCCAATGGAATTTTTCATGATCCACTTTATTGGTATGAGAGGGGAGGGGGTTGGTTGTACTGATCGATCGAATTTTCTTGGTATTTTTTTTTTAGTAAAAAAATAATTTTCTCAAAAAAAAAATCATCTTATTCAAACAACGTAATATTCATATAATTAAAAAAATAACGATTCGAAAAAACCTCTGATCTAAAAAATTCTTATGTGATTTTTAAAAAGAAAAGGTTCTTTCTGTAAAAAGTCCTCTCAGCTCTCACCAGTATACAGGCTGTCCCGGTTAAGAATATCAGCGTCTTCAACCAGAAACAATGTTATAAAATGGTAAAAATGCTTCAAAAAAAAAAGCTTCCGCTAGTAAAATACCTATATACGCCTCTAGCCTTTACTAGCTGTACATGGCGTTATAAATTTTTTTTTTTAAATACTTATATTATATACTTTAGCCAGAAAAGAAATGCCAATTTTAATGTTTTTTCATGTGGAAGGGGAGAAATTTTGTTTTGATTCGATATTCGAGGTAAAATTTTTTCAAGCGTTATTTTCTTAATGAACAGATTTCTATCTAAAAAAAATTTTGCACCTTCATTTAAAAAAATTTTATCGAGAAAAACATCTTTTCAATTCAAATAATTTTTTTCAATGGAACTTTTTTAGAAATTTTTTTCTCAAGAGATCTTATTGTGTGGAATTTTCAAGTAGTTTTTTCAGGTATAATATACTTAATACGAACAATTCTCAGAAAAGTAGAAAACTTTTTGCTTTTAAAGAATCTATTAATTTACCATTATTTATTATTTATTTTTTTAATGAAATTTTTTACGATTTTTTTTTCACTTCACCTAAAAAATTTCAAAATTATGTTTTACCGAAAAATTTTATAAAAAAAGAAAAATCAGTAAGTACCTAAAACGTTTTAAAGATTTTTTTCATGAGCTTTTCAAAGCGTAGGCATATTTAATTACCAAAAAAAAAAAAAAAAAAAAAAAAAAAAAAAATTGAAAAAATCATCAAAAAACATTTTTAAAAAGAGAATTCATAATTTCCTTTTTGAAAAAAGTGTCGACTAGTAAAAATGTTTCATCCAAAAAAAGAGGTTTCGAATGATAAGAATGCTCTAATCAGTAAAAATGCTAATTTTTAGTGGTTTTTTTTTCAAGTAAGGGGGAGAAATTTTGTTTTACTTAATCCGATTTTCAATTCAAAAGTTTTTTTTGGTGAATAAATTTTCATACAAAAAAAAAAGTTGCACTAAAAATGTTATTAAAAAAATTCCATCGAGAAAATTATTTTTTATATTCAATTTTTTTTAATGGAACTTTTACAAGAAATTTTTTTAAAGATTATATTGTGTGGAATTTTCAAGTAATTTTTTAAGTTGAATTTATTTCAAAAAATTGTCAAAAAAAAATTCTTTCAAGGAAATATCTATTCATTTACCAAATATTTTTTAAATAAAACTTTTTACAATAAAATTCATTTTCCATTGAGAGAGAATGAAGCATTTTGTGATCATTTTTTTCAAGTTTTTTTTTTTTTTTTTTTTGTATTTTAGAAAATTTCAAAAGTATGTTACTAAACAATTTTATAAGAAAAAATTTTATTCACGTATTTTTTTTAGTGCAACTCTTTTTTGATTTTTTTCATGCGATTTTTGAAGCATGAGTGGATATTTTTTTAAGAAAAAATTATTTAGAATTTTTTTAAGAGGATTCATTTTATTTTTTTTTTCAATTTTTTTTTTTTAAATTGTCAAAAAAAATTGACAAAAACATTAAGAGATCTTTTAAAAAAATTTCCAAGAAAACGGCAGGAAATTTTTTTAAAAAGATAATTATTTAGCAGATCCCTTTGTTAAAAGATAATAGCAGACGAATGTCTTTGAAAATGTTTTCATCTGATTTTTTCCCATTCAAGAAAATTTCGTTGGAGGATTTCTTTATATCGAAAATAATCCTTCAAAAAATAGTGTTAGAATCATTTTGGAAAAAATAAATTTGAATAATTTACCAATTTAGTGCTAAATTTCGGCTCCTCGAGAACTGCAAGCAGCACTTCCGCTCACGTCCACGTGTCAAAACACCTCCAAAAATCATTAATTTCGATGGAAGAAAATTCAAGCCATAAAAAAAACAATTCCACATTCATTAACCACCTCTCCTCCTAAACACTTGCCAACCACACGACGAAAAAAATCCTCCATATACCGCAAAGAAAACCCGCTCGGTAATTACACCTGACCGCATCCCGCTCTCGGTCTTTTCTTCCCATCAAAGGTATCCACCATAATAATTGAAAAAACCCAGCAATAGGAATTATAAACGAGGAAAAACAACGAACAACTCGAATCATATTCGCCATTACAGGCGAGGCGGTCTACTCGAGTCTGTCGGATATTTCTCCTTCGCAGCGGAAAATTACTCTAGAGGTCTCGACTCTCGACAGGTGGTGGATTCGGCATTCGGGGTGATATCTTGTTTTAATATGTAACGTTTTAAAGCATCAGGTCGCAGGCCAGAGTAGGCTTGACGATGGTAAAAATTGAGCGAAATTACGTTCGGTTTTATTTTCAAAGAACGCGCTGGGGAATACGTAATAGGTATGTTGAGGTGATGTCGATGATAGATACGTACAATCTCGTTCGATTATTTACGACGACGATAACAGCTACACAAACCAAGTGCTGAAAGAGATACCGTACTTCCACGTTTTCATCATTTTTTTTCCCTCGCCAAGCACGAATTGTTTCATTTCGCTTCCATTTTCGTTTTCGCACGAGTATAAAATTTCCAAAATATTCTCGTTTAGATTTTCAGGTTGTGCTACGAGATAAATCTACGAGTAAGTAAGACGTATCGGTGATTACGTCATCGAGCTAAAATCCCAGCCTTTTCAGACAACCGGACCACCAATGGTACAAAGATGATTGGATTTATGGATCATTTTCGCCAGAGAAAAAAGCCACACAGTGTAAAAAAATCGCATATTCTCGCTCTCATCCAATTCGCCGAGAGAAAAAAAAACTATCCAAATTATTACGCGCGATGACACCTGCGAAAAAATACTGTCGCTGGGTAAAATTTATTTCCCAAGAAGGAATACTACACAGATGAACATGCAAGACAAAAAAATCCGAGCTGCGATCTATTTCAGCCAAAAATTCCACTCGGAGTAATAATTTTCTCGTTGTTATTTCGGATCCAAAAAATATGTCGAAATTTTTTCCTACATGCGTCAAAATTAATAAACGAACACGAGCTTTCCACCGCCGCAAAAACCTATACTTATTGTCAAAATGTATTAAAGTCGAGACACAGTTTTGAAAAATGACAATTTGTCGAGTAATCGCCCCGCTTCTCCTTTTCTCATGATTTTACTCGGCAGCGCAGCCCCTACCTACTCACTCGTACGGTCGACGATGAGAAATTGTCGAATTATAATGACGTCTTTTCAAAACCATACTTTCTCCATTATACAACAATAATGGTAACTTAACTCTGGCCAAAAGAAAAAAGAAAACCCCTGAATAGAAATATTAAGTACGATGATGAGTCGAATTACGAAAAAAATTTAAATATTATCTGCATAAACAAAACAGTAGAAAATATACAGGGTGTCCCAGTTCGGAGTAACCAGAGACCAGACTTGAGGTTTGAATTAAACTGACAGCCAGTAGGAAAAAAATTCACGTACACCAGGTGCCTATCTTGATTTTTGAAGGGGCAATGATTTACAAAAATTTCGAAATACCGACTAGTGTCTAGTTTACTCATTTTTTTACATGGTGGCGGATCGTTTTTGTTGAATTTTATCAAGTCCAATACTTGATATTAAAATTATAGGGGGAGGGGTACTATCGAAATTTTTGTAATAACCAAAATTATTTGCAAGACTTCAAGCTACAACTTTTGTTTGAAAATGTTTTCAATTGAACCCTTACCTCCACTAATTTTTAATAATATTATAAGTATCTAAGTCATATTATCAAAATTGGAGGGGAGGGAAGGGTCTAATCGAAAATTTTGTAATAACCAAAATTATTTGCAAGACTTTAAGCTACAACTTTTGTTTGAAAATTTTTTTAATTGAACCACCCCCTACCTCCACTAATTTTTAATAATATTATAAGTATCTAAGTCATATTATCAAAATTGGAGGGGAGGGAAGGGTCTAATCGAAATTTTTATAATAACCAAAATTATTTGCAAGACTTTAAGCTACAACTTTTGTTTGAAAATTTTTTTAATTGAACCACCCCCTACCTCCACTAATTTTTAATAATATTATAAGTATCTAAGTCATATTATCAAAATTGGAGGGGAGGGAAGGGTCTAATCGAAATTTTTATAATAACCAAAATTATTTGCAAGACTTTAAGCTACAACTTTTGTTTGAAAATTTTTTTAATTGAACCACCCCCTACCTCCACTAATTTTTAATAATATTATAAGTATCTAAGTCATATTATCAAAATTGGAGGGGAGGGAAGGGTCTAATCGAAATTTTTATAATAACCAAAATTATTTGCAAGACTTCAAGCTACAACTTTTGTTCGAAATTTTTTTTAATTGGACCCTTACCTCCACCAATTTTTAATAATATTAAAAGTATCTAAGTCATATTATCAAAATTGGAGGGGAGGGAAGGGTCTAATCGAAATTTTTATAATAACCAAAATTATTTGCAAGACTTCAAGCTACAACTTTTGTTTGAAAATTTTTTTAATTGAACCCTTACCTCCACTAATTTTTAATAATATTATAAGTATCTAAGTCATATTATCAAAATTGGAGGGGAGGGAAGGGTCTAATCGAAAATTTTGTAATAACCAAAATTATTTGCAAGACTTTAAGGTACAACTTTTGTTTGAAAATGTTTTCAATTGAACCCTTACCTCCACTAATTTTTAATAATATTATAAGTATCTAAGTCATATTATCAAAATTGGAGGGGAGGGAAGGGTCTAATCGAAATTTTTATAATAACCAAAATTATTTGCAAGACTTCAAGCTACAACTTTTGTTCGAAATTTTTTTTAATTGGACCCTTACCTCCACCAATTTTTAATAATATTATAATATCCAAGTCATATTATCAAAATTGGAGGGGAGGAGAGGGGCGGGGAGGGTATAATCAAAAATTTTATAATAACAAAAATTATTTCTAAGACCTCAATCTACAAGTTTTGTTTAAAAAATTTTCCAATTGGACCCTTCTTCCAATGTTGAAAAAGTATCTACCTGATATTATGTGAAAATGGAAGAGAGGGAGGTATCCAATCAAAAATTTAATTATAACCAAAATTATTTTCAAGATCTTAATCTACAACTTTTATTTGAAAATTTTTTCAATTGGCCCCTCCCTCCCTCTCACCTCTAATTTTTAATTTGTATCTTCGGAATGTCGGTGGGGAGGGAGGGGCCCAATTGAAAAAAATTTCAAACAAAAGTTGTAGATCGAAGTCCTAGGAATAATTTTGGTCATTACAAAAATTTAGATAGTACCCTTCCCTCTCCTCTAATTTTGAATAACAAGTATCTATGCAGTATTGGACTTGGTAAAATTCAACAAAAAACGATCAGCCATCATGTAAACAAATTGAGCAAACAAGACACTGGTGAAATACCGCCAAGACAGAAGCAGGTTCAACTTCTAGAAAGAAACAAAAAAGTTATGTGAAAAATTTGCCTATCTTTGAAAATGAAGGACATACAAAACTTTGTAAATCGGTATTTTTCGAAGTTCAAGGCTCCTTAGCGCCTTCACTTTCAAAGATAGGCAAATTTTTCACATCACTTTTTTATTTCTCTCAAAAAGTTACGTGTGTTCCATGCATTGTCCTGATGAAATTTTGCAATGTGCATGTCTCATCACTGCACCTTGATAAATTGAGGTAGGCAATACTTTTGACTGGAATTTTGGTTCAATATAACTCCTTCAATTTCAGAGATAGGCAACCAAACGTACTTACTCATTTTTTATTTTTTTGCGTTTTCACAGTGATATCTAATGCCAAGGTAGAAAATTTTATAAAAACAGTGTTTCCAACCGGTTTTGCTTGGCAAAATACCAATTTTCAAAGCTTTTCGTAGCTCCTTCATTTTCAAATTTAGGCACCTCATGCACATAAAGTGTTTTGGTTGTATACAAATCTCGAACCATGTTATTCATTATAGAGACACCCTGTATAAGGACAAATCTTCTTAGAGAGAAAATGGGAACGGAAAGGGAGCAACAAGGCAGAGCTCGATGAAAGTAAAATCGTCTTCTTGTTTATTTGTGTAAGTACGAGTACACTAAAATATTTTATCGTTTTAAAAGCTATCTCGTTTGCGAATAAAGTTCGCGAGTCGAAAATTTAAATTTCAACTCGACAACACAAAAGTTTTAAAGTAATAAAAATATAATTTTACCTGTCGCGAACGAGTTCATCGCGTAGCATTTTAACAACTCTTTATATACTTATTATATAGTATTTGTATCGGTGTGGCGACGCTTCGCGATATAGTCGTCGTCGTCGTCGTCAATTACAGAGAAAACTTATCAAAGTCATTTAAATAACTTATAATTTGAAAAAGCCAAAATCAACCATCCAATTTTACAAATTTAACCCCGCCTAAGCGAGTATGATTTTTCTCTCTTTTTTAGAAGTTTAATAGTACCTACATCATAAGTGGGCGTAAAATTCCTTAAATGTAGATATAATTAACTGAAATATTATATTCAATGCGGAGGCGAGGAAAAAATTTACATTTCACGGTTATCAACAAGCATTTGAAAGCATGGCAGAAAAGCGTGTGATAATACGATTTAAAAATTTACAGTTACTTTGTAGATGTAAATAGGCATCTTATTTAACACGAAAACGTCATCGCTTGGTTGAAACTCAATTCAAAAGAAGACAACACATTATGACGTATTACCTTGTACAGGGTGATTCAAAAATTATTTGATACTTTCGCAAAAAAAAAAAAAAAAAAAAAAAAATAGGCGATTTGTTTCACATTTTAGAAAGCAAATGAAACTCAAAATAACTAAATGATCGATGAAAGTTCAGAATAATTAGTAATTTGGGCGAATTATTTATATTGATACAGGGTGATTCAAATCCTGTCTAACTCCTGTACAGAGTAAATTAGGCAATTCATTTGACACTGCAACAGGCAACTGAAGCTCGAAACGCCGAAAGAGTCGAGAATCAAATTTCGGGTCATCGGGTCAAATTTCGAATAGATTTCGACCACTTTCTAAGCAATATAGAATCTCCAGCAAAATTAAACTTTTCTCCAGCGCACTGGAATCGCTATAGATGGCGCTGTAATCAATTTCAGAGGTTAAAAATTTAAAGCCAGCGTTAGTGTGATATTATCAGTCGATTACCACAGCTGAACTCAAAATCCGAGGTGACAAGTTGGCAAGGCTCTCCAGTTTACTTTAAGAATTGTCGCAACCAACACAGGAGGTCAATTTTAGTACATGAACCAATTTTCAGAATTTTATCTAAAAATTTACCATTTTGAAAAAAATTGATTTACCAATGAGCTATATTTTTACAATTTTAAAAAATTCGCCAAAAATCGAAAAATCAATTTCGGTTGCTCAAAATTTGGTTCTGAGATGTGAGTGATATAATCTTTCATCGAGCCAAATTTCAGCTTAATCAGAGTCGACTCTTGTTAAGGTCCCTCGTTAGAAATATTTTTAAAAAATGAAATAAGTATTAAATGAAAAAAAATTTATTTAACAACATTTTTAGAAAATTTTTAGAAATCTTTTTGAACAATTCTTGAATTTTCAAAACATCTTAAATTTTTTTCAAGATTTGTTTTTTTTTATTTCCTTTGAATTTTTGAGAAAAAATTGTCAAAATGAGTTACTATCTTGCAACATTTTTTTTTTTTTCAAATTCTGTTATGAGTTTTTTTTTATTGGGTAGGTATGAAAAAATTCTCAAAAAATTCTTCACAAAAATTCTTGATGAATATTGAATTTTTTTTATGAAGAAATTCTCCCAGAAAAATTCCATTCCAGAATAAGCAAAAAACTGTCTTTGAAAAAAAGAAAGAAATACGAAAAAAAATTTCATGACAATTTTTTGCATGGAATTCTTTTTAAAAAATTCCTAATTTTTTTTATTAATGATAAAAAAATACTTTTTTTCAAAGTCAATAAAAAATTGTTAGATATTTTTTTATAAAAATCTAATTTTTCATCAAATTTTCTCCAACAAAATATTTTCCTCTTTAAAATTATTGTTTTTTTTTAGCGAAGAAATTTTATGATCTTTTTTGTAAAAAATTGATTTATGGACCATTTTCAATAATATTTTTAAAAATTCGTCAAAAATCGAAAAATCAAATTCAGCAGCTTAAAATTTGGCTGTGAAGTCTGTGTGAGATGCACTTCCACTTGACCAAATTTCAGCTCAATCAGAGTAGACGAGTTGACAACGTTCCCTTGTTATAGTTATATCAAAATCTCAGTTTCCATAATTTTTGAAACACCCAGTAGCCCATGATTAATACGGCTCCTACGAAAACATGTGCAATATAGACTATAGACAACTGTTGCACTTCAACATAAACGTCGAATAAATTGCATACTTAAACTTCGAAAGGAACCAAATCTTTTCGAAACACCCTGTATAAGTGTATATTAAATTTTTCACTTATTCCTGGAAATGCGTGTAATAAAATATAAAATTTAAAAAAAACAACGATCCATTCTGCGCGAACTTTTCAACAACACGCCACATGCAAGTAAATTTTCGTCAATTTTTCGCCATAAATATTTAATATCAAAGAGAGCACGCGTACGTTGAAATTTTTGCAGATAACAGCCCATAAAACCGAGCATTTCGACCAATTTACTTGGAGAAAAAAATCGAGCCAACGTTTTTAGAATAATGTCAATTATATTAGGTACTCACACTCACAGCCCAGTTTGACCAGAGGAATATATTCGTTATTTGAGAATTCTCCGGTCGTGTATTATTCATAAAATGACATTCGTTCACTTAGTACATCACGTAAGGTTTACTCTACCATTGTTTTCTATGGGGTGTTTTTTTCTTCGTATTTTTCCATATTTTTTCTACTTATTTTTGACGAGAAAACGTTTATCTAATTGACGCCATGCGCCATGAAAATTGAAATATACACCTCTAATATGCTCGAATCTCTAAAATAAGTGTTATATTCACATTTTATACAGGGTGATTCGTATAGAGCGTGGGGCTCCTTCGAGAATATATGTATACAGGCAACTTATACGACGCCGGTATAGTATAAGTTGTAGTTTAGATTAAGTTTTGGCCCTTTTATACGGTATTTTTGTGAAATTTTTGTTGTTATTTTTTTTTTCGAGATTAAAATGACTAAAATAATAAGTTTTTTATTAAAATGTAAATTTTATATTTTCGTCGGACGTATTTCCTCGTTAACTGTTGAGTATCTAATTTGCAAATACCTCGAAGCGTTAAATTCTTTTTTAGGAAAAATTCTAACGGACGTGAATTATTATAAATTTTACGCCATAACTATAATCACTGTCCCTGTAGTAAAAATCACTGCAACAAACAGGGAAAAGGAATAAGATCAAAGTTGATATCAACAGACTACTTCTTCGCATACCAAACATGCAAACACATCAGCACCACTTTGAAAACTCTAAGAAAAACACCGGTAATTACCATATTATTACTCGTAGAGCGCAATACGGAGTCTAAAAGCTAGTCTAATGAGGTAATACAGTAAACTACATTCAGCTACATTTTTGAACATTTTACCCTAATAAGATATACGGATAATTTGGCTATTTCCATCGTATGTACTCCCCTTGTAGTGCTTTTCGCAACAAAATTTACCGGATTCTGGTTTAAATAATTATCTTTAATTTTATTTTTCGAGTAAATGCAGAACATGGGTCTTTTATTTACCTATTTTCGACTTTTATTACGTTTTATGGTTGTATACGAGCTTGGGCCTTTTTTTTAAATTCTGAGTTTTAATGCGAAATATGCTCAAAGCTAGGATGGTTATTTTTTTTCTACGGATATGAGGAAATTTAGTTTGAATAAAAAGTAAGTAGGTATTTATAGTGAAGTTATGTTTACTATTTTAGGTTTGGGCAAAACTCATAAATTCGAGCTTTAATCAAATTTTGCTAAATTTTTTGATATAACAGGAAAATTAACATTTTCAAAACTTTAAATTTTTAATAAAATTGTAAAAAAAAAAATTGAATTTTATTTGCAAATTGCTCGAATCTAAATTTACCTATTCCAATGACATGACAGGTCAATTTAGATTTTTCTTCGCGAAAACAAAAAAAATATTATTCTCTACCCACATATTTTTGAAATACCTATCCAGGTAACTGAATTCAAATAAATTAAGAATCAGATTCCTTTAGTTAAGTACCAATTTGTTTCGAATAATGAAATCTCCGACTAGAGAAAAAATATGCACGAAGGATCGAATATCGTTTTCTCAATCGCAAATGAAACAAGAAACACACGTAAAATTACCAACAACAAATTGAAACCTCGAACTCGTAGGAGAATGTCTCAATCTCGTATGTAATTTAATTGTTGGTACCGGAAAGTTAATGTCATCTAGCTCGATGCTGCTAACTTTCAAATGCTTAATGATTGATTTAATTTCACGTAGAAGCCAAGTCGTCTGTAATGAAACGTGGGGTGGAATCAGAGTTCGTCCATTTTTTTTTCTTCCCCGAACAGGCGAGGTGAATCTCATTTGATAAGTTCTCTAAATGAGATAATTTGTCCTGATTATAAAACTTTCGGAGTTGTAGAGAAATGGCGAGCTTGGGTTTGGTTTTAATCATTAAGTTTCTTTTCTATTTCGTTGATTTGCCATTAGAGCGAGAAAAATGACAATTACGAGTGTAATTTTTCTGTTTACTAGCTTCTTGAATATACAGGGTGTTCCGCGAGTGGTGAGTGTTTTTTTGAGATTTGGATATTACCCAGTTCAATTGACTACAAAATTCATGCACGTGCCTATCTCAATTTTGAAGAGGCCTGTGGTTTACAAAAATTTCAAAAGAGGAACAAAAACAGTTGAATATACATATGAAATATCTTAGAAAATAAAGGCACAAGCCATTGGTATTTCCGAAGTTTCAAGCTTCGCAGTGTCTTTATTTTCAAAGAGAGAATCACTTTTTTTGATTTTGATTTTTGGAAGAGTTTTTTGAGGTAATTATTTTTTAGTAATTTTTTGACACAATATTTTCTTCAAAATATTCCTTTGGGATAATCTGTTTTTCGATCTTCAGGTTCGATTTGAGGATTTTGTTTTCTGAAAAAATTTTCAATGCATTTTTCATTTAAGTTTAATTCTCAAATAGGTACCTTGAAAAAATTTTCTTTCTTACGAAATTTATATTAAAAAAAATCATGTTGGGGGGAAAACATTTAAAAAAATTTCTCTAAAAAATACTAGAAAATTTTTTATGAACATTGAAAAAAAATTTTATTCCATTTTCTTTTGAAAATTTTTTTAAAAAACAATTACCTATTATTGTTGAAATATTTTTTGACATCGCATGATGTCTTAGGGCTCGTTGGATAGAGGTTTATTCACATAAAAATGACGAAAGCAACAGCGGGAAGTGTGGTAGTCAGCAATTTTACTTCGAAATTGTTTCGTTATCTCCTACTTCAAAAAGAGTCAAGAGAAGCAACATTTTTTTCAATTTTTGAAAGTATAAAAAAGTAGAAACTCAATTTTTTTAGAGGGAAAAAAATCTCCAATTGTTTTGGAAAAAAGAATGATAATTATAACTTTTTCATTTTTTTTTTTTTTTTTTAGAAAATAATCTGAATATTTTGGAGCAAAAAACCTTCTATTTTTTGGTAGTAACAATTTTTTCCAAATTGTTTAGAGCAAATGAATCTATTTTTTTCTTAGAATAAAAATATTCCTCGAATTTTATTTCGATGAGATTGTTCTCGTAGGTTTTGTGGTTACTTTAGTTTTTCCTCGAAATTGTGGGAAAATTTTCTGTACGTATATTGAAATTATCATTGGTCGTTCTAGATATCGCGCATGAGTGCAATATTATTCATGAGTAAGATATCAATATTATCAGCTCATTCTTATGTGTAATTTTTCAAAATAAAAAAAAAAATTTTAAAAAACACTTCTCGTATTTCTTATCAGATTTTTATTTCCTTTTAAAATGTTTGAAAAAATTCTCAAATAATTTGAAAAGTTTTTTTGGGCAAAAATTCTTTCATAAATAATTTTTTTTAATTTTTTTAGAAATAAAAAAACATCTTTCAAAAATAAAAAAAATCATTTTTTTTACAAAATGAAAAATCATTTTTCAAGAATTGTTGAATACAAAATTTTTCACAAAAAAATCCCAATAAGGGCCACAATGAAAAATTCTCTCCGAAAAATCTCTCTCTATAATAAAATCATTTTCAAAAACATACTGAAAAAAATTTTATGAAAAATTCCTTTCAAAAAAAATATATTGAAAAATCTCAGAAAAACAACTTCTTTTCAAATTTTAGGAATCTAGGTACTTTTAAAAATTTTCCTGCCTTAAAAATTTTTGGAAATTTTAAAAAAAATAATATTAAGAATTTGTTTCAAAAATATTCTTTTGGTAGGTAAATTTTTTTCGAAAAATTCTGCATAAAGTTCTTGATAAAAACAAAGTTTTTCTCATAACAATTTCTTTTTTGGAAAAATTTTCAAAAAAATCTTTTTTAAAAATTCTTAAATTCGTATTTTGTATTTGAAAAAAATCTCAAGAATTTTACAAAACAACTCAGAGTTTTCTTGGAATTTTTCAAAAAATTTCCTTTCGAAGGTTTGAGAAAAATTCTCAAAACACTTTTTAAAGTTAGAAAAATTCCCTAATAAAAATTTCTTTCAAAATTCAACTAAAAAAATTTCCATAAAAAATTGAAATTTCCAAATAAAATTTTCAAGAAAAATCTCATAATCTTATTTAAAAAAAAAAAAAAAAAAAAAAAAAACTACATTAGTAAGATTATTTTAAAAATCTCAGAAAGTTTTTACTTGGATTCTTTCAAAAATCACCTGAATTAGTCAACTCAAGACGACAAAACTCATCTTCCTTCCTCCCTCCCTCCCCCCACCTTCTTCACTCGCCCTAAGAGACAAATACGTAAAATACCGCGAAACTCAAACGGTGAAAAAATTTAGGCACGATTTAGGACCGAACAAGATTTAAAAAATCAGCACAGTCGGAATTCGAATTCGAAATTGAACTTCTCGCTGTGCTTTTGTAACTCTTGATTTAAGTTTTAAACGAGCCAGAGAGTGAATCGGTGCGTTCAATTGAAACCGTTGAAAATTCAAGAGGCCTATTTGCGACATTTTGTATAAAAACTGCGAGATACGTCCTGTCCTAATATTCTCAACTACGCCATAATACTTGGAATTGTTAAAAGTTTATAAATTTATCTGGTCTTTTTTCGTCGCATTATTCGTACGTCGCGGTCGACGACGTTGAATTTTTTCACAAATGACGTTTTCAAAAGACGAAAGGGATACGAGTGACAAGTGGACGACGAAGTTATGGAAGAATTGAACGATCGGTTAATCTGTGGCATTTTCGCAAGAGAAAAGGTCGTGAGGAATGTACAGATTTTATTTCCAAGATAAGTGTTTTTCAACTCATCGGACATTTCAATTACAGAAATAATTTTCAATTATTTTTTCCCAACGTTTACAGTGTATTTATTTGGATATTTTTCTAATTTACGAGAATTTAAATGGAGCCCGTATGTTTCGCGAAAACTGGACAAAAAAATAATGAAAACGACGATTTACTTAATTTTTTTTTCTAAACCATTTTGGTATTTTTCTTTTCAACAAAAGCTCCGTCTATCTCTAGATATAAATTGCCCGCAGCTTGTTACGTACGAGTACAGTATGTAAAACACGATTTCAAAGCATTCGAAAGTATGAACTTTTACGACTAAATACGTGGTATACGCTTGTAAAGGAACCACAAACCCATATTTTTTCTACGTTTGAAAGAAAGCTTAATTCTACGCATACGTGGGTGAAAAATTTACTCTCGTTCTAAGAATAAAAATAATGGCAAGTGAAATGATAAAAACAGGTATAGGTATTGGCAAAGCGTAAAAGAATAAGAAACTTTCAATTTTCTTCGTGCAAAACCTACATGATAATATCTGCTCGAACGTATAGAAAGATAAGGAAGCTAAGAACGTTTACTCGAGACTTTGATGCTCATTTGTAAAAAAATTCATCGCGTCAGGGATGCTTCGAGGATTTGAATAAGGTACAAGAGCGAAATAAATTTCGGCGATAGCTCATTCCTTTGTTAGGTTTACACGAGACCGATTTACACTCAGTGAAAAAATTCGCCCCAAGATAAGTGAAGCAGATATATGTATGCGCAAAAAGGCTTTACTATTACTTTTTTTTTGTCAAACTTTTCTAAAGGGTCGAGAGCTCATCTAAGGAGTCTAATGCGGAAGGCGATATTCGCAAAATAAACATACGACGGGTTGGAATATATTTATTATTATTATTGTATTTAGAAAAAAAACTACTGCTTTTGTGGGTACCTGGATAAGGTGTTTCGAAAAGATCGACAAAATATGATCTTGATTGAGAATTCGGTTTCCCTGATGACAAAAATTTTAAGGTGGATATTTGTTTCATTACAAACTACATATTTTTGATTTTCAAGCCTTAACATTTTAGGGCTTCGCCATTAAACCGTTCATTTAAAAAAATCATTATTTAATTTTTTCAAAGTGAAAATTCAAGCTAGCAAAGAATTTACATTTTTTAGATTAAAAATTTCATCTTTTGCACGATACTTTGAAAAAAAAAATTATAATTTCTTACAAAATTAATATTTTTTTGACAAATTTATATGATTTATTTTCAATCAGATTTTTGAAAGAAAATGCATGATATTGTAATGACTTTATTATAAAATTTGTGACTTTTTGGCATACGATACTAAATGTAAGTTTTTTCCCCCAAATTTTTGAATAAAAATCATAATTTTCCACGGATATTTTTTTAATTACGACTTTTTTGATAGTTTTTGAGTAACACTGTGCCCAAATGTTGAAAAAATAAGTTTCCTGATAAAAGTGTTCGAAAAATATTTCAAAAGCTCTTTAAAAAATAGATTTTTGGGTTTTAAGAAAATGAAAAATATTTCTCATGGAATTTCTCTGAAAAAAAAACGTCAAAATATGTTTTGAAAGAAACCCTTTTGAATTCCCTCCTTTTTTTTTTTTTTTTTCTTTTTTTTTGTTAAAAACAGACTTAAAAAAACTTAAGGAATTACCTTGAAAAAGAATGCCAAAAAATATTTCTTCCTTGAAAGAAACGTCGAAACATTTTGAGAAAAGCTCTTCCAAGAAATCAATTTTCTGGTTTTAAAAAAAAAGTATTTAAAATCTATCGGAATATATTTCAGATTTTCTCATAAAAATTATGAGCTTTGAATCAAAATCATGATTTTTTAGCAACTTTATTGGATTTTCTTTTTTGACAAAAACAAACTTTTTTCCAAGTTTTTGAATAAAAATAAAAACTTTTTGGAAACGATTTTTTTTGGTAAAATCTTCCTCTTCAGCCATAGTTTGTCCATTTTTATAAGTAAAAAAAATCTTCAATTATTTTTTCAAAAGTGAAAAAAACGACTGAACAAATTAGGGGGGAGGGAGGGAGGGAGGGGTGTAAAAATTACTACTTTTTCATTAGGTTGAATGAAACCATTATTCTTTCATTTTATTATTTTGTTCAAGGAGAAAAATTATCATTTTTTAAAAGTGAGAATTTGTGTTTACACAGAATTTACAATTTTTGTCAAAAATATGACTTTTGCAAGACTTTTGAACAAAAACCAGAATTTTTGAATTGAATTCTAGATTTTTACTTATTTTTTCAAACAAAAAAAATGATTTTTTTGTACTTTTGAATCAAAAATAATTATCAAGTTTTTTAATGACTACAATATTTTTTGTGACCTTTTTTTACAGAACTGAAATTTTTACGAAGACTTTTGAATAAAAATCCAAATTTCTAGAAAAGTTTTATTTTGAGGGGGAAAGGGGAATTATGACTTGTTTGCTACAGTTTCATCGAACCTTGATCTCACCTAAATTCTCCTTGATAATTTTTATGAGAAAAAATAAATCATTTTTTCAAAAGTAAAAGAATTTTTGAATCTAAATCAAGATTTTTTTTACAAAATGATTTCTTTGTGATTTTTGAATCAAAACGATAATTAATTAAATTTTTTAGCAACTCATGAAATTTTAAACTTCTTGGCAGATGGCCGAATTCGAAGGCTTTGAATCAAAATCATAACTTCTAGCAGTTTTTTTTTTTTTTTTTTTGAAAAATTACGACTTTTTGTTACATTTGAATCAATTGTCTCATCTCTCTCTCTCTCTCCCTCCCTCCACCTCCTAGGTAGTTCATAATTTCTTTCTGAAAGTGAAAATTAATCTTAAAACGACTTTTGAACAAAAATTACAAATTTGAAATTAAAATTTAGATCTATTTTGAATTTTTTTTTTTTTATAAGGAAACTGATTTCTTTGAAGCTTTACAATCATAATCAAAATTTTTAGCAAATTTACACCAAAATTTTTGATTTTTTTTTTTGATCAAACAAAGAGTTTTTCAAAATTTTTAAATAAAAAAAATAATTTTCAAGCGACGTGTTTTTTAAATTAAAAGGTGGAAAACTTTTTCGTGTGAAGATTTTTTGATTTGTAAGCCAAATTAATAATATTATACCTATTTCTTGAAACTCGTGATTTTTTTTTTTTTTTTGAAAAAATTGCAAATTCACTCAATTTAGATATAGGTAGGTAATGACTTTTCTGATTTTGAAATCAAGATTTCGATTTTCACGCGGATGTTCTCGCGTTAACTTGAAATCCTCACATTTCTTTCAAAATTTTAAAATTTTTTACGCCCAAAACAGAAGTATACTTTTTATGACTTTAGTTTTTTATAAAAGGCCGTTGATCTTGAAGCGAGGGGTGTATGTAAGAAATTTTGAACGCGTATTATCAAAAATTTTCCACTCATTAGTACTTTTTGTTGATTAGGAAAAACTCTTCAAAAAGCTCAATTCTTGAATTTCGTAAATTTTTATCAAATGAAATTTATTTTTGATATGAAAACCTCTCTTCCCCTATCTATCATGTTTCAATCTGAAAAGTCGATTTTCTTCATTATTTTGGATTTGTGCGAATAAAAAATTCGTATATTCAAAAATTATTGTGGAAGATCGAAAAAAAAAAATGAAAAGTATTTTGTACGACACTTTTTCACTAATTTCGTACTCAAAGCTCAATTCTTCAACTTAAAATGAAATTTTTTCAATTTTTAATAAATTGAAAAATTTATAAATCTCAGATGAGAAGCCTCCTTCGTCCGTTCGTGCGCCTTCAACTGAAAATCTGAACTCTATCCTCATTTTTAAAGTAAAGTGCTGGTTTCAAAATCACAATTTAATCATTTTTTCATTATCATGATAGCACAAGCATAAAAAAAATTGAAAATTGATCAATGAAAATTTATACAAAATTATAAAATTCATCTGATCAATAATAGTAGGTAAGTAATTAAATACAAAAAAATCTTAACCAATTTTTTACGATATTTTTTCGTTAATTTTGCACCCAATCAGATCACGAAGAATTCAATTAGCTCAAAAAATGTGAGATCGCTCGCTGAAAAAAAAAAGGTTGCACACGTGAAAAAAACTTACTAATTTTTTCGTCAGTCTTCGATGTCCGTAATCCTCAAATTATCCCTTTAATTTCAATACGATCGCGAAAACAATCAAAGAAAAAAACACGACCTCGCGTGAGATCGTTTCAAAATCGACGAAAAAAGCAGCTACGAAAGCCGGTAAAAACCGCGAACCTCGGCCAAACGACGATCAAACCCGTGAAAAGAAATCGGTCGACTCGGAGTACGTCGACGATAACGAACAATCGCGATCAAACGAGAGAGAGCGAGCGAGCGAGCGAAAAAAAAGCCTAGAATTAAAGTCACAATCGCGTAATACTCGTACAAGTTTGGAATGCGGGGGGTTCGTAGGCGCGCGGCAATATAAGCGAAACACTTGTTGTGCATAGAATGTTGGTATGTTGTGGGTTTGAGGAACCTTTAAATTTCGCTTTTATATGTATCAAAGGCCAGGTGAGATGGGTTTTTTCGGCACTAGAGAGGCGGCGCAGCGCGACCAAGCTCGGGGTTATACGACGCAGTAAATCGGCGCCGCCAAAAATAACCAACCGTCCTCCTATCGTTTGTATTCGTTTTGTAGTATTGGGGGCATAAAGTGATGGGTCGTGTGACCCCCGACGCCTTTCTAAAATATGTGTACAATGTACCTCTTCTACATACTTGTACGAATGGCTATTTATTGTACGTGTGTACTCGACGCGAAATTCCCCTCCCCCTGGCCCCTGGCCCAAGCCACTGGAGCATGTCGCCTTCGATGTACCGATATATACTATTTGTTGAACTTGTGCCTGCCTCGCTCTCTCTCGTTCCGTTTAAATAGTACTTAATAAACGGTCTCTCGAAGGCTAATTAAGCTTTATTACTCGCGTATACGGACGATAAGTCACCATCGTCGTGTGGGCTTGGCCCTGTGAACGTAGAAATATATTTCGGTGCGGTCGACGCGACGCGACGGACCGGTCAAATTAGAATAATTCTCGTAGGGTGGCGGGGGTACGAGGAGCACACGTAGCCAGAAAAACATCTCGTAGCAGACGACGAAATATACGAGGTATAAACCAACCGATCGTCACCACCACTGTCCATCTCGTCTTTGGTCTTTTCACCCTGTCCTTTCGATCTTCACCCACCCCCCGGCGATAATGGTCGGTTCGGTACCGTCTGCTCAACCGGTACGCTTTCTGTACTCATCTCGATGATTCGAATTTACATTGCTAAAGCTAATTTACGCCTTTAAAAATGTTGATGTTTAATTAAATTTTACTGGCGTTGGAAAATCTAGTACATATATCTACCTACACCTTACCCTGTACTTCGATAATTCTGCCAAATACGTGCCCTAAAATGTCGCATCGGTGGTACCAAAATTCAACACCGTGTTTAGCAACTCGTTCATCTTTTCCGATAACGTCGATAATGCGACAGAAATTTCATCATAAGGTGTAACGAACGTGTGGAGTTAGGGTGGTCCTTATATTAATTTTGGACTTTTGAATTTTTTAAATGTCTTGCTTGACCCGCAAAGTTTTTTCATTTTACCTATGAGACAATAATTGCCTATTTTTGATTTTCCTCAAAGTAAATTTCAAGTGGGGCCGAATCACTCTCTTTTTTTTTTGGAAGAATTTAGAATATCACAAATTTTTGAAATCTTGCCCTTTTTTGGTCATAAACCATAAAAGATGTTCCTTGTCATGAGAATGAATTTCCAATTTTTTATTTCCCCCCCCCCCAAAAAAAAAAACCTTGAAATTAAAGGGTCCTTCGAGACGCTTCCAATTTTTAAAAATAGAGAGCACTAAAATTTTCTTCAAAAGGACACCAAAATTTTTTCTTCTCTCGTGACTAAAGGCCTACTAACTTTCAATTGAGGGCTTAGGTACAGAGATAGAGACGAGATTTTTGGGGTGGAGAGGTGAGCCCACTTTTCCAAAAAATCTCCCTATATCTGTACCTACTAAAGCCTCAATTAAAAAATTTTTCAAACAAAAGTTGTACATCAAAGTCTTTAAAACAATTTTTGTAATAACCAAAATTATTCCTGAGATCAAAATACATACTTTTTACTTGAAAATTTTTTCGATTGGGCCCTTAGAAAAGTTTTTGTAACATATTTTTATTTTTAAAAAACTTTCTTTTTGAAAAAACTTTTTCATTTTTTGGGTAAAATTTCTTTTGATGTTTAAAAATGGAAAAAAATTTTCATCAACAAAAAAAAAATCATAATTTTTATATATATTTTTTTTAAATTTTGAAATCACCAATTTTGTGAAAATTTTCAATTTCAGTAAATTCAGAAAACTTGTCAAATTGAATTTAACCAATGAAAAAAGCTACCCTAAGAATCAATGCAAAATCCTCCACTGACGAATTTTTGAAAAATTTTAAAATCATCAATTTTGTAAAAATTTTCAATTTCAGTAAATTCAGAAAAATTGTCAAATAGCATTCAACCAATGAAAAATGGTACCCTAAAAATCAATGCAAAATCCTCCTTTGACAAATTTTTGAAAAATTTTTAAAACCATCAATTTCGTGAAAATTTGCAATTTCAGTAAAGGACCGTTCACAATGGAGCTTTACTTTTTGGTTTTTGCTTAACACTCACTACTGTCTGCACCAATCTGGTAGCCAGAACTTTGTGTATTTTTATACGTTTGCTTATGTACTGGTAAAAGTTTAAGCAAAAGCAAAAAGTAAAGCTCCTTTGTGAACGGTCCTTAAATTCAGAAAAATTGTCGAATTTCATTCAACCAATGAAAAAAGCTACCCTAAAAATCAATGCAAAATTCTCCTCTGACGAATTTTTGAAAATTTTTTAAAACCATCAATTTCGTGAAAATTTGCAATTTCATTCGTCCAATGAAAAAATCTACCCTAAAAATCAATGCAAAATCCTCCTCTGACGAATTCTTGAAAAATTTTAAAATCATCAATTTTGTGAAATTTGCAATTTCAGTAAATTCAGAAAAATTGTAAAATTGCATTTAACCAATGAAAAAAACTACCCCTGAAATACTAAAAAAAAGTAAAATGTCGTCAATAATTAAGAAGATTTGAAATCAAATAAAAAAATATCAATTAGGAAATTTTCTAACACTTTTTTTTATGCCGATCTGTAAAAAAAATTGATTGCAAATAAATTTTTGCAACAAAAAAGGAATTTTGCCTATAAGGCTAGAGTGGAATTTTTTTAATTTTTTTTTTATTTGAAAAAATGATATTTCGTAAAAAAAATTCCCATTTTTCAAAAAAAAGAGAGATCTCGATAACAACAACGTTAAAAATTTGTTTATACCCAATTTACTACATTAAAAAAAATACTTTTGCAAATCACTTTTGGAATTTTTTAAGAAGGTGTCTTGAGAATTTTTGAAAATTCAATAAATAAATAAATAAAACCATAACCACACCATGCGAAAACTCGCTCAAAATTTCAAAGCCTCAAACAATTCATTATCCGAAAATCAAAAAAAAAAAAAAAAAAAAAAATTATCATACAGACTTATATTCCAGCACGAAAATTGAAAATCTAATTACAAGACTGAATTCTGGACAAAATTTCTAATATTTCAAGTTCCCACGTGGGACTGCTGAAATGACGAAACAAAATAACGAAATAATTTCGATTAACTCAGCGAAAAGTGAAAAAATGGAATAATTAAAAGCTTATAGAAAAACGAAAAACTGAAGGGGATAAAATAACAAAACGAAAGAAAACAATAAACTTTTTTTTCTTTTTCTTCAAAAGAAATTGTGAAGAAGATTTTTTTATTCGTTCAAACTTGCTCATTTCTTTTTTAGTGCATAAGTTGGGGGAAAAAATGAAAGCCTCAGTGAGCAATTTTTATCAAAAGAAGTTTTTTTTATATTTTTCTTTTACTCCTATTACCGTCGTTAATGAGTCAGATTGTTAATTATGATTACTTACGCATTACATTTAGGACTGACAAACTAGTTGCAGATAGTTGATAAAACTCTCTTATCGTGTAAATGGCAAAAATCAGTAGGTATCTACTTATTTTAATATACCCAATAGGGTTTCTTTAATAATTTTATAAGAGTACAAAATAATCAACTTAATTTCTTCGTACGTCGGAAAGGAATTTGATTATTTGAAGCTTTTTCTATGGTACCTATATTCTTCAATTAAGTACACGCCAAGTACGAGTAAATTACCTACCAAACTATACGTCTTCTACGATTTGTATGTACTTGTTGGTGGTTACGATACATATTGGCAGTTTTAATTTGATTGAAATGATATTGTTATATCGAGTGGAGTCGATTTCAGAGATACTCTAAAGAGCCCATAAAATACGTATTATTTGGGTTCCAAGTTCACTTAGGTAAAGGCATAAGTAATTATGAATATTAAACACGTCGCGTCGTCGGCGTTATTATACTTCACCTGAGTACCTTTTATCGATCACTCTCACTTTCTTTCGCGAGTTCATCGATACCCCCCCCCCCCCCCACCGTTCACCCACATCACATCTAATTTCTTTATCGTCATACGAGTAAAAAAATTAATAAACAAGCAAAGGCTTCATTTGAACAATTCTAATGAAACATTCAAATAACCACAATCTGGAAAATTTTTAAAATCAGCTCGCTGCCTCGAAATCGTATCCGAAGCTACGTTCGTCGTCGGTTAAATAAAATAACAAGGGTAAAAAATATCGCAGCTTACGAAATAATCCCCGAAAAGTCCCTCCTTTGCTTCCAAGTATAATCCTTCGTACACCGTCGAAACTTTACATTGAAATAAAAGGTGATGTCAAAGGTTCAATTAATATAGGCTCAGTAAGTCTAATTCAACATGCCCGCGCTAATGACGTCGGGGTATAAAGCGATACGCAAAATTATAATTATTTCAGCGCCGCAAGATATAAATTCTAACCAGAATTATCAATTTAACGCAACAAAATAGCCATTGAAATGATGCAATGGTAGGAAAAAAATCAGGAAGTGAATTTTCAAAAAGATTAAGAAACTTACATTATTCCATTAAAATTATATTCCTCAGGAAATTCCCTAAAAAAGTGGGGAGGGAGAATTCAAATTCGAATTGAAAATCGAAAAAGAAAATGTAAAATTTGAGAAAATGAAATTGAAATTTAAAAAAAATGGAAAACTTAGATAAGTGAAATATTCGATAGTGCATAATGACTGTGCACATTTTAAAAATTTGTCGAAAAGTGAAAATTTGATCAAATAAATTTTAAAATAATGGAAAATTTTCAAAATTTGATGTTTTCAATATGGGAGCAATTTTTGAAATTTGATCGAATTTTTCAAAAATTTGTGACTGGTTTCAAAATAACATTTATTGATCACGGAATTCAGGTACTTAAAAAAATAATAATTTCAATGAAAAAAAAAATGACGGAATTCAGGTACTTAAAAAAATACCTAATAATTTCAATGAAAAAAAAATTGAAAATTTTGATAAATCAAAAAAAAAAAAGGTCAACTAACAATAAATTTTTAGTGAACATTTTTCAAGAAATTGTAAAGATAATTTCGAAGAAAAAAAGAAACAATTTATTTTCAAAAACATCTCAACCAAAAAAAAAAAAGTTTTTCAGTTAATTTTTTTAACCAATAACAAAATGAAAATTGAAAATAATTCAAAAATATTGAAATTTTTAAGTCTTTGGGACCTGAGACGAACCTGTTGGACAGAACAAAACATTTTTGCAACAAAAGATATACCATTGGCTCACCAAGATAAGTGAATGAAAAAAATTAAGTTTGAGTAATTCCTGATTTTGAAATTTGAGGTCATACTTAAAATTTCTCAAAGTGATTTTATTGATTTCCAAAATAAGAATGATATGTACTTATGCTAAAAGTCAAAAAAAGTTCATGAAATTGTTCTGTGACCAAAACGTAACCAACCACGTGAAAAATTTTTGTACATCCCCGCCAAAATTTTTTTAACTCAAAATTTTTTCGAGAATCATAAAAACTATGTAATTTGGTGCAAATTCCATCTCTTTGATAACCAACCATAAATGCCCAATTCAAAAAATTATCAAAATGCAGTAAAATCATAAGATGAATAAAGAATGTGACGGCCATAAATCTTCATTTTGGAATTTAAAATTTAAGGTTATTCAAGTTCATATCAAGTGTCACATCAACAAATAAAAAAATTGATTTCTTTTCAACTTCAACTAAAACATGCAACACCAAAAGTGAAGAATAAATCTTTAAAAATTAATTTTCGTAATTTTCATTTTAGAAATACTTGTGAGTAGGCATGCGATAGATTTTTTTTTGGAAAAAACTCGATAAGAAGCCTTCAGTTTTCCTTTATTTAATTAAAAAAAAACAAAAAAACAAAAAAAACAGAATAACGTTGTAATATAAATGATAGAAATTTTTGAGAGGAAAACCAATGAAAATTCTTCAATTAATTTTTTTTTTCAAATTGAATGACGTCATGACATAAATTACAAAATATAATATGTTTTCATCTCATCAAAATCACCAATGAGGATTTTTTTATGAATTATGGAAATTTCCATTATATGCTGTGAAAGTTGAACTTTTTGGAGCACAGCCTACGAGAAAATTTTTCTTTTTGGGAACAAAATTGATATTATTGAATGACGTGATAACAAAAATTACATTAATTCATTTTTTCAAATCACCAACCGACTAACGAGGAATTTTCATGATTTTTTGAAAATTTTCATATGTACTATGACGTAGTGAAAGTTGAACTTTTTTGAGAACAGACTACTAGAAATTTTTTGAGAATTTTCAATTTTGAAAGAAAAAAATTTCAAGAATTAGGTATTTTGAAAAAAAGAAAAAGGAAAACCAATTTTGGAAAAACATTACTCTGATGAAAAATCTCACAATTTTCTCACGAATGTCTTATTTTGACACGAAACTTCAACAAATATCCCCACCCTCTCCCCACTTCCACCGTCGTGTCAAAAATGACTGACTTCTTTGGTCTGAAAAATCAGCCGAAATAGAACTTTTCAACTAAAAGCACGACTTTTGCAGTATTTGAACGATTCTCCGGACACTTGGACGACATTTGGTAATTTCAAAATTAATAAATTTTTCTAAAAATGGAAACTCACCGAAAATCTGCAGTAATTATCGACGCATCGTACATCGAGGGTTGCTAAAGATGACGTAGGACGATACTTCCATTGAACATCGAGCTCTTCATTCTCAAGCTTGGGATTTTCGTGACAGGAATGGTGAGGTGGAGTCCGAGTTCACTGATATCTGTTCCAACCAAACGTGAAAAAAATCTCCAATAAGAGCGAATTAAATGGATCGCGTCAATGACCACGCGGCGGCTTCTATTCAACCTACGTATTAAAAATTACACGATATGACGAGTAAAATCGCAACTTTCGTGCTTCTTTCGGGATCATCGCAGGCGAAGAATGTAGGGGAAAAAACGCAACAGCATCGTGTGCGAAAAAAGCTTCGTTTCTAGGACGAAATAATTTTCAAAATGGAACCATTTCCAGGGATAATTATTTTTTAATGAACCCTGCGTGCCAGAGCTTATCGCGACTCGCAACGGCGTCATAATTCTTCATTTCGTTGAAAACCGCAACAAGGTAAACCTATCATCAATGAAAAAAGTTACCTATGTATTTAAAAGGCGCTCGGAGACGAGATAACATCCGATGCGATGCGAAATACCTACATTTACACGTATCCGACGAGTTTACATTAATCGACTTTTATTAGCATGGTTTGGAAAAACTTCATTTCGTGTCGTCATCGTAGTCATCGTAGGTATTTAATTATAATACGATTTGCGTGTGATTTCCGGGCTCTATGATGAAAAGTTATTCGCTCTCGAGAGACGCGACACGGCTATATATTTGCATAAATGACGCCTCTTTTTATTTACCTACCTTATTTTTTCCTACACCTAGCTCTTTTTGGTCGTCTTCAAAAAACGGCGCCTGGTCAATAGATGCGAAATTACCTAGCGATAGTAAAGCCCTGATGGGGGGAGGGGAGAAGGAGGGAGGGGAAATGATGACACGATCTTAGGGACAAATTAATTACCCGCTCAAGTCTCGAAGATAATGCTAGAATTTTATATCATTTTTTCTTCTTAGCTCGATATGTTTGAATTTATCCAACTACTCGTAAGTATTATTTCAAGTGAGAAACTCGATTTTAATTACCTCTCCTCTTGCCCCTTTGGCAGCTATAATGTCTTTATATCCTTAATTCATATGCCTAAAAGTTATAGATCAAAAGTAAGCCACCAAACTTCCCTAGTCGAATTTTCCACTCGATATTAAACACGGTAGAGTAGTCTTTATTTTCGAATTTCGATTTTTTTGCTTGGTCCTTTTTAAGAGAAAATAATTTCGTATTTTTTTTCCCATCTAGAACTAAATGCCAAGTGGTGCTAAGTCGCTCTTGTATTAAAAAAAAAAAAATGAAAAATCGATTGGATTTTTCAAATTACTTTTTTTGATTCTTACCCTTCAAAGTTGTTAGTGATGAAAAATATTCCTTAGTTTTATTTTTTCCTCTAGCTCGTTTCTTTGATTCAAAGAGTTCAAAGATGTTCCATTTACCTGATAAGAAAACAAATCATTCCTAAATTTTTCATTTTCTTTAACTGGTTTTCAAAAGATGCCTATTACTCGGCCATTTTTTAAATTGAAAATTTTCCACTTGAAATTCAGTTGGAGAAAAAATGAAAAGTTTGAGAACTATTTCCTGATGAAAAGAACAACTGTGATGGATCAAAACAAAAAAAATCAAAGTTTGATATTTTGCCATTTCACAAAATCTCAAAACCTAGAAACAAGACTTCGACAGGACCTTCCACAGGTCTTTTTTAAAATGAAAATTTTTCCAAATTTTAAAAATTCGCTGAATTTGAAAACGTTTAAAAATTTTCAATTAAAGTTTTGAAAATGAAAATTCACAAATTTTGAATTTTCACCAAATTTTAAAATTCAAGGATTTTTTATGTACATTTTAAAAAGTTGATAAGTTTTGAAGACTTAATAAATTAGGTACTAAATTTTAAGTTTTTACCAAAAATATTAAAAAATTTCCAAATGTTAAATTTTTACTAAATTTTAGAAATCTATCAAATTTTTTCAAAAAATATTAAAATTTCTCTGAATTATTATAGAAAATTTCCAAAAATTTATAAAATTTAAAAATTGACATATTTTGTATACCGAATTTGAAGTTTTTAAAAAAATGATCAAACAATTATAATTTGGTCCAATTTTGAAAATTTATTGAAAACTTAAAATTGCTCCAATTTTCATGTTTATGTGTATTGAATCTAGAAAATTTTTCAAAATTTGAATATTTCCTAAATGGTAACTGCGTTTATTAAATTTTAAAAATCTACCTAATTTTAGAAATTGACCTCTTCACCTTGAAATAACTTCAAAAATTTTCCAAAATCAAACTTTCACAAACTGATCGAATGTCGACAATTTATTGATAACCACCTGAATTCCAATTTTTATCAAATTTTGAAATTTAAAAAAATGATAAATTTTCAAACTTACAAAGAATTATCAACTTTTAAAACTTGGAAAAATCCGAAAATTTGATAAAATTCATGAATTACATTTATAATTTTCATTAAACCTAGTTTTAAAATTCATAGAACTTTTTAAAAATTTATTCAAATTGATTGAAATTTTTTTTGGAGGGCAGAAGATAGCTCACTAAAAATGCCAACAACATAGAATCTGCTGTAATTTTCCTTATTTTCAAATTATTCACCTACGGAAGGTAAAACAAGAGAAAGGGGTAATGGTAAACATTGAATTAAAACACTTTGAATTTCTCCATTGTTTTGAGGTCATCAATTATAATAAAAAAAATACCAACACTGCTTGGAATTATCTTCTCACAGAAAAAAAAATTTGCTCATTTCTTCGATTTTTGCATTTTTTAAATAAATAGGAAGGCTCTCAAGACACTACCTAAAATGCAGATAAGAGGAAAATGAAAGAAATTGGGTACTAACTCTCATGAAAAAAACAACTATGATGAGCCAGAACCAAAAAAGGCAGAAGTTTGGAAAATTGTTTTATTTTCTACGGAGAAAATAAAAATTCCATCATCTCAAAATATCAAAATTCGTTTTCCTCAAAAATTGAAAAAGTTATCTCAAAAAATTGAAAAATTATTCCTCGGTTTTTCTATTTAAAAAAGTTTTTGATAAAAAAAAAATACTAAAAATATCTAGTGGAACTGCCGAGAAAATCTGTTTGAAAAATTTCTTGAAAAAAATATGAAATTATATTTTCAAAATTTTCACCAATGCCAAAAAAAAAAAAATTAAAACGATATCGAAAAAATTTGGACTGAAGAATTTATTTAAAAATGGTTATGGAAAAAATCAAAATTAATCTTATTCAAAAATTCTTCAAAAAATTCTCTAATGCAATAAAAAATTAAAATTGATTGCCAAAATTCATTGAAAATATTTTTTAAAGAAAATTTCAATGCAAACGTATAATTATTTTATAATTCTGTAGGTATTCTTTAATTTTACAAAATATTTTCTTTGAAAATTTCTTTTTAAAACATTTTTTGTCAAAAAAAAGTGCATATTGGAAAATGGTTTGGAAGAAATCTCTTTGCAAACTAATTGTAAAAAAAATCCTTCAGTTTTTCTTTTTTTTTTTGAAAATTTTTTCTAATAAATTTTAAACAGATATCTTCAAAAAAAAAATTTAAAAAAAAAAATCTTGCAAAATTCTGAGCTATAAATTTTTTATTTACATATTTTTAAATTGAGAGTGGGCCTAGTAGGGCCTAGGCACCATTTGAAATTCATTTAGGATGAAAAATATAAAAAATAGAGAATTACGTATTTCCATAGACATTTTACTTTTATATATGGACCGCTCGTTCAATGTTAAAATCAGCCCGATTTTGAAGCACGACGTTCTATTTTGATAAAACGCTTCTGCTCATGCGCAAACAAACGTGTGTGTGTATTTTACACATAATAAGTCGTTGTATTGGTAACGCACACAACGTAAGGGTCGAAAAATGATATTGTAAATACACACTCACACTACTTCACTTGTGCTTCAAAACCGCTGATTTACACGAGCGGTCCATATATAAAAGTAAAAGGTCTATGGTATTTCCTCGTAAAAAGAATCAGTTTTGGAGGGTAAAATGAAAAAAAAAATCTACTAAAGATTAATTCAAGGATCACCATCACCCTCTACTCCAGTCTCCTATAGTCTTTCTCTCAACAAAGCACAATTTCACATGAACACAACGCCATATCTATCACTCAAATCGTAAATAAAACTTACCCAGTTACACAATTCGGACAGAACTGTTTATTCATTCTGCAGGCTTTTTTGGTACCTAACAAAACACGTGAATCCATCGTTTGAGAATTTTACTGACCTGGAAAATACAAAAGAAAAAAACAAAGTTTGAAAATATTCTTCCTACGCCTACAAAAAGATTCGCGTATACCGTATAGCGTTAAACAATTCGCTTCATTTTGAAGTTTAATATCGAATCAAAGCGGAACTACAGGCTTATAGTTTACCATTAGCTCGAGGAGATAGGTAACGAATTTCCAAAAATATACCCTTTACACGCATTCATCCAGCGAGAACGAAAGCGAGACCAATACTGTTGCCAAGTGGTCGGATGCGAAATCTATTCTCTTTATTACTATTTTATTTGATTTGTATTCGCTCTCGATTTGATTTTCATTTTAATAGCCGTAGGCCAAGTTGAGCTGCGTGACGTTATCTTTATTTTAGGTATTTTTTTCTCTCTAGAATTTCTACGAAAAATGTAGTAGGTAGTATCTGTCACAGCGATTTTTTTTTTTTTTTCAAAAATTGAAAGAAAACATTTCAATATTTTCTTAACGATGTCGATATCTACTTCCTTCTCGCCTCCTCGAAAAAATTATAATAATAGAGTTATGAGAAAGTCATTTTGGAAAACAAAATTAGATGATTTCTTTCAAGATTTTTTTTGACTTCAATAAACAAAAACAAAAATAAAATCATTTTTTCAATAAGAAATTTCTTTATTATTCAAGAAATTCAAAAAAAAAATAAAAATATTTTTCTTCAAGAATCTTGGAAAAACTAAAAAAAACTAAAAAAACTAAAAAAAAAAAACAGTTTTTGTTCACCCAAAAAGTTGAATGATTTTTTTTCTCCATAAAAATAGAAAACATTTTCATATCATTTCAAAATAATATTAAAAAATCATTCATTTCCAAAAAAAAAAAAAAAAAAAAAAAAAAAACTCATTAAAAATATTGTACTTAATAGGTACTTATAATGTAATTTCAAACAAAGTTGTGATATTTTATCATTTTAAAAAAATTTGAAAAGTTTTTATTCCAAAACAATTTTTAAAAAAAATTATTTAAAAAATAAATAAATATATTAACAAAGATTATTTTATTTCGAAAATCAAAAAATCCTGATTTCAAAAATTTTTCATTCCAACCAAAAAAAAATGAAAATTGTTCATTTCAAAAATAAAAAGTTGAACTTTTAATTTTTTTTTAAATGAGACATTTTCTATTCCAAAACAACTTTTTTAGGGGGGGGGGCATAAATTTTCATTTGTTGAATGCATAGCGTTGACAAGCGGAATTTTCTAAGACTTGTGTATGACGCCATTTTGATTTTTGAAAAATAAAACGCATGGAGTTTTCAAAAAAAGAAAATTATTTTAATTTTACATTTTAATGGTGTCATTTTGCAGAAAGTATTGATAGATTTTTTGTAAAATGAAAAATTTCAAGTTTCAAAATTGAAGAAAAACACGATTTTTGCTTAATGCCCCGTTTCCAGAGAAACTATGCAACCCACAAAATTTTTCTAAGAATATTTTTTATTCAGTAGAGTCTGGTCTGTAGTCTGACTAGAGGGTTTTGGAAAATTCCTACTTTCCCTTCGATTTTATCAAAATTTATCATAATTTTCATCGTAGTATTCCAGTCAACTCGAAATGAATCGTCAGCAAATTAAAATTTTGCAAAACCCTCTCGCCAGACTACAGACCAGACTCTACCGAATAAAAAATATTCTTGGAAAAATCTTGTGGGTTGCATAGTTTCTCTGGAATCGGGGCATTAAGCAAAAATCGTGTCTTTCTTCAATTTTGACACTTGAAATTTTTCATTTTCCAAAAAATCTATCAATATTTTCTGCAAAATGACATCAAAATACAAAATGAAAATAATTTTCTTGTTTTGAAAAATCCATGCATTTTATTTTTCAAGAATCAGAAATTAATTTTTTTGTAAAAAAAAGCAAGATGAATTTATTTTCCAATTTTTCTTCAAAAATGCATAGATGAAAAATCAAAATGGCGTCATACATAGGTCTTGGAAAATTCCGCTTGTCAACGCTATGCATTCAACAAAAAAAAATTTTATGGGCCCCCTTTAAAATTTCAATTTTAAAAAAAGAAAACTTGAGAACTTTTTTATTTCAAAAATAATTGAAAAAAAAGTTCATCAAAAAAATTTAAAAAATTAAATTCGAATTTCAAAAAAAATGTAAAAGATTTTTCTTCTTCAAAAAGTTTAGGAAAATTTTTCCAACAAAACTGAGATATTCTTTTAACAAAAAAAAATAAATAATTTTTTTCTTCATAAGTAAATGTAGAAATTTTATTATTAGAAAACTAATAAAAAAATTTATACCTATTTCAAAAACTTGAAAAAAAAAATTATTTCAAAAAAATCGAAAAATTCAAATAGGTAAGTATCAAAAATTCAAAAAAATAATAGATCTATTCTTCAAGCGAACATATTGGTACAAATGGTAAATGGATAACTTGACATGACTTATTGTCATAATGGGCGATCTGACGTAAATTTTTCGACCCCCTGTTCACTTTTCGAAAAAAAATTATATGACCTTTTTTGTTGCAAATTTTTTAAACTTCAATTTTAGTCATGACTATTTTTTTATTTAAACGCTTATTTGAATAGTTATACGGGAAAAACAACGAGGGTTCTCTTTACGTTCATCTTTAGGCGACTTGCTGAGGGATGAGGTTCAGGGAGACTTCTTGCGAGTTAATCAAGGCATCGAAAAGAAACAATTCAATTTTCTCATACGTTAAAAAATCATAAAAGTAAAACGAATTTGTCTTCGGTTCGTAATAATTAATTAACTAATAATACTTAATTGGAATACAATGTGATAGGAAACAAAGTACGCAGCAGATACGTTGCGTTATCAGCTCTCGAACGAGTTCCGATTTCCATTTCGAGCTCGGTTTCGTAACGAAACGCAGCTCTGGAGCTGTTTAAATTGATTCGAAAATATCTCGATACCTGTGTTAGAGAGTATATTTCGAGTAAAAAGTTAGCTATCAGTTGCGAGGTTACTGGTAGCGCCGGCTCCAACACATTATCGGTATTTTTAATTAGCCATACGTGGTATACGTATTACGCGAAGAGCAGCAAACTTAGATTACAAATGGTCTTCGACAATTACGAAATATTTTAGTAATTAAAAATAATATCAATTAATTTCCCCATCTCATGCCATCCTGTCGATAAACACGTCCGTACCAAGATAAATACCTACGCAACGCGAAGTCCTCTCTTCGGTTTTTTTAAAATATTTTTTTCAAAGACGAGACGAAAAAGAGAGAGAAATATGCGTAGAATATGAAATTTTGTACACCAAATCTTGCACTTTATCACGTTATTTTTTCGGCCAACTTAAGCCTGTATTGTTTACCTAGTTTTGAAAGGGAAAAACGTGTTGAGAATTTTAACAACTTTTCGCAAGGCTATACAAATTCATATTAAGGGGGACTAGGCAATCCTATATCTTATAACACTTTGATTCGAAGATTGTCTATAATATCTTCATTTTTATTTCATTTTTTTACACCAATTTCTTCGCGTCGAATGGAATGGGAATTCGAGAAACACTTGTTGATTCGTGTTCGCAATAAAAAATACCTATAGAAACTAAATAAAGAATCGAATAATCTAAAAACGATTATAAAATCGAGAATAGCTTCTCATTTGATGTTACAACACATACTACATAGATTTAGGTATTTAGGAATTATTTACCATTAAATATTTCTAAAGTGATTAATATTAATTATCCGATGTAATTAGGTATTTTATTTAATTAAACCGTTATCGTTTTATTCTATTAATATTATGAAATGGAATTTCTCTCATTGGGAATATTTCTCATGCATAAGAGATAATGATTTCATTAATATCTCAATGACCCTTTTTAAAAGCAGATGATTCAGTGATAGGAAGGGGTAATCAAGGACAGATTATTAAGAGTACGGAGGTATAGCCTAGTCGGATTATTTTTTTCTATCGAATGTTGAACTTGTGGCAGATTAAACGGGAGAGATTCGAATTAGAGGTAATTTGCCCTTTCGTTTTAAAATATTTGGCACCTCTAAAATTACCTAATTATCAGGCATGATACCAACTATTTTTTTTTTTTTTAGTGACTTTAGTGACCAAAAATTGGTCAAAAAGTGACCAAAATTTTCGAAAAAGTGACCAACATTTTCGATAAAGTGATGAAAAATTAAGCCTATTAGGGCAGACCAGAACAATTTTTCCAATTTTTTTCCCAAGAAATGAGCAAATTTTGGTTGGATACTGCGCTCTGGTCTTTATTTTCAATAAAATGAGAGAAATTTTTGTTTTTTTAATTTTTTAGGTACGTAGGGAAAAAACAACACGCAACACTACTTTTTATTACAAGTTGTCATGTTAAAACGTTAAACAGGCAATTTTTTTTTTTTTTTTTTTTTTGATAATTTTCTAGTTATTTGGAAAATTTTTAACTTTTCTTCTTTTTCGAGGAAGGTATGGCCAAAACAACTGAAAAAAGTGACTTTAGTGACCATTTTGCGAAAAAAGTGACAAAAAGTGACCAAAGTGAAAAAAAGTGACAAATCAACTAAAAAAGTAACTCTGTATCATGCCTGAATTATCGCTCTTGGATTTTCTAAATTTGAAGAAAAAAAAATCAAACTGACGTAGTTTCGTCGTGCTGCTGAACCTACGAGATTATTCTAGATGATCTTTCAGTATTCTAAAATTTTTTATATTTTTCAAAGAGGAAGATACCTATTTATAAAACCATTTTTTTCAATTTCAATATTTTATAGCAAATGACTTATGTTAAAAATATTTTTGGAAAAATTATTTCCTTCAAATAGGAGGTGTCCTATTTTTTGAGTCGTCTTAACTGAGAAAAATTCACCAAAAATGACAAATTTTGGAAAAAATATTTCCTTCAAATAGGAGGTGTCCTATTTTTTTGAGTCGTCTTAACTGAGAAAAATTCACCAAAAATGACAAAAAAAAAATTGGAAAAATATTATTTTGCGGAAAATTTCTGTAAGACACATGCTACTTTAGATAATATTTTGATAATTTGAGAGTGATTGAAAATTTTTTGAAAATTGAAGACGCTTTATTTAAAACGACGAATACTAATATTTGAAAAAATCTCAAGTGGCAACCAATTCTTACAATTTTTGGAATTGTATAAATAAATCTTGAAACATTTTTTTTTTCTTTAATATTTGGAATTTAAAAAAAATTTCGAGCTTGAAAAGTTCCATCTCCGCGAGTTTTCAAACGATTTTTACCAAGCTTGGAATCTAGGTACAGGCATTCAAGGTATGATGAGAATTTTTTTCGGATTCCCCCCCCCCCCTTAAAATGACCTTGAAAACTACTTTGAAAATTTCAAACCATCCTGGGGAAGTGGGGACACATTGGAGCTGACATGACGGATTTTTCTTTTTTCCTTTCCCAAACTATTTTTATTCCACTCAGAATTTTTTCGGTTTTTTGTAATGATATATTTTTGGTTTTGGAATGAAAATTTTGAATTACTTTCCGAATTAAAAATGAGCCAATTTTTCCAAAATGAAAAATTTGTCAATTTTCAAAAAAAAAAATAATAATAAAAAAAAATAAAAAAAAAGGAAAAAATTGATTTTTAGAATGAACATTTTTTTCAATTTTTAATGATAGAGTGTACAAACGAGCGTCCTTCTGGAAGATTTTTAACAACTAAATTGCAAATATCTCCCTCAAAAATTATCCGATTTGGAATTATTTTTTTGTTTGAAAGACACCTACACTGTTTGCTGAATTTAATTATCTAATCGTTCGTCCTGCTGGAAGGACACAAAATGCACAATTCAAAGGTTTAAGTGGTAGGACGCGTCCTACTCCTACCGTTTGTCCTGCCGGCAGTACGTTGTACACTCTATCATTAAAAGTGGAATTTTCAAAATAATTTTGAATAAAAAATATGTCAACTTTCCAAAACGTTATTTTTGCGATTTTCAAAACAGGAATTTTTCAAAAAATCCTAAATGTAATAGAACCGACGAAGTTATCATCACGCGAATCCGTATTGGTCATACAAGAATCTCCCATAGTCATTTATATCAAGGAATCCAACAAACACCCACCTGTAATTATTGCTCTTCAAATACCCTAACTATCAACCACCTATTATTTTCTTGTCCCTCTTTTTCAAACCAACGCTTACAATACAAAATAAACCCCCAAATATTAATATCTGATAATCTAGAAAATATAAACAGAGTACTAACTTTATTAAAGAAACCCCATCTTTACAATTTAATTTAAACTTCATTGTAGGGGCGCAATAATCCTGTTAATTAAAAGCGCCCCCCCCCCCCAAAAAAAAAATCGGAATAAAAGCAGTTAATTTTTTTAGAATATTTTTTTCAACTTTTTAAAATGAAATTTTTTTGACTGCTTTAGAACTGCAAAACCGGCTGAAAATTTTGAATAACTTTCAGAATGAAAGACTAATCAGCTTTTAAAAATTATTTTTCCAAAGCTTTTGTAGAATGATTATATTATTTTCTCAACTTTTTTGAATATTTTTGGTTTTGGAATGAAAATTTTGTCAGTGTTTGAAATGAAAATTTTGAATTAATTTCCGAATTAAAAATGAGCCAATTTTTCCACAATAAAAAATTTGTCAATTTTCAAAAAAAAAGGAAAAAGTTGATTTTTAGAATAAACATTTTTTTTAATTTTTAAAAATGGAATTTTCAAAATAATTTCGAATAAAAAATATGTCAACTTTCCAAAACGTTATTTTTGCGATTTTCAAAACAGGAATTTTTAAAAAAATCGGAATAAAAGCAGTTAATTTTTTTAGAATATTTTTTTTCAACTTTTTAAAATGAAATTTTTTTGACTGCTTTAGAATTGCAAAACCGGCTGAAAATGTTGAATAACTTTCAGAATGAAAGACTAATCAGCTTTTAAAAATTATTTTTCCAAAGCTTTTGTAGAATGATTTTTTTTCAACTTTTTAGAATGAATTAATTTGTCAATTTCTGAAATCAGAACTTTGAAAAATTTCAAAATGAGAAATTTGTCAACTTTTCGAAGCAAGTATTTTGTCAGTTTTCAAAATTTTGTCAACTGTTTTAAAATGAGAATTTCTGAAGTTTTTGAAGTATATATTTTTTAATGAAAATTTTTCAACTTTTCAAAATGATGAAATTTTCAACTTCTCAAGATGAAAAATTTCTCAGGTTTTTCTCAAAAAAGCGAACTATGTCTTTTAAAGAAATTATTTGCTCGATGCAGATGAGAAATTCAATTATCGACAATTTCTTTCTACGCCTATTTTTATTTTTTTGGTAGGTATAATTTTACTGGGATAATTATAAAGATCAATGATAATAATACGTACCACCAGAATTGTTTTTGTTTCTATCTCTGACCTTTGAACCCATTGACATCCTTATCACTGGAAAACAAAAATATATGAATCTAACAATCAGGCCTATACGGCAGAAATATTCTAACCCATCTTTTAGAACAACACCAAACCAACCTTTCGACTTTGGCATTTTTCAGAAATCTTCGAAATGATCATTTATTTATGATCCCAATATAACGTCAGGTAAGTAGTTATATACGAATATCTTCGGAAACTCCGAGAAGAACGACGCCAGTCACCGTGTTGCCGGTGCAATTGCACGACGAGTACCTATAAAATATGAATTAACATACCACGTGCAAGTAACAATATTAATGAAGGAGAAATAAATACATTTCATTTCAATTAACTACCAAATATGAAAATATGTACGTCAACTTGACACCGACCTGTTAATCCCTCCGTATCTGGTATTTGATCGGTATGGTATTTACGACGCGACGCTCGAACCAGCGTACTTTGAAAATAAAAATCTGTTTTGTTTTTCACGCGTCAGCTCACTTATCGTATCACACATTACGTAAATTCAAACCTCGCAGGCTCGAGTCATCGTACAAAACGTTGCAGTTTGTAAACACCTTCGTATTTTCGTCGTGATTACATCGTATATTTTTGCTCGCAACAGCCTATGTAACCTGAAAACAGAGCAATTTTGTAGACGTCGTTATCGATCCATAAATTTGAAAAATAAATGTAAACAATCTTTACAAACAGGTGAGAGGTGCCAGTTTTCGAGGGGAAACTATCAACTTGAAATTATTATAGCACTCGTAATCGGTTGCAATTTAGAAATTCATAAAAACATCTTAGTTTCCTTCGCTGAAGGTAGGTGTACTAACAATGTAATGTAAGGAACGATATTATAAACATTTACACTTCTATACAGCCCCAAGAGCCATTCAGAGAAAAGGACGAGGGTGGAAATGATGAGAAAACCTTGTTTACCATCTATCCACATTTTTGAAATTTACCTACTAACTACCTACATTTGTTTGGTTTGGATTGCAGTTTTTTTTAGACAGATTTCCTTCGGAATGACGAATAGATTTATGACGTTTAGATCGTGGAGGGAGGAGACAGGCATGATCCATTTCAATGGAGAGGCACAAAAGTTGCCACGATGATTAGGACGATTGAAAATTTTTCAACATGACCGATAATTTTATTGAAGAACATTTTTTTTAATACCTACCCTTTGTAAACATCAAAATTTTAAAAATTTTCATAATTTTGTAGCAAAATTATTTTTAAAATTTTGTTTTATTTTATTTTATTATTATTTTTTTCCATGAATCTCTTTTTTTAATCCTTCAAAAACAATGTTAATTCGGTTTAAATACAAATTTTTAAAATTTTACAAAAAAGTGTATTTTTGTTTAAAAAAATTAATTTTAAAAAAATCTATAAAATAAAGTAGGTATAATTTTATTCATATTTTAAAGAAACAATTTCACTCAAAAGCCAATTTTGTACAAAGAAAATTTTTTCTAAATTTTATTGAAAATAGTTAATTTCAAAATTTTATTCAAAAGTCTGTTTTTCCCAATTTAGTTTAAATTCAAATTTTTAAAAGTTTACTAAGAAATGAATTTCTCAAAATTTGTAAAAACAAAAAAATCATATATTTTTTCGAATTTTGTTCCAAAACAAGACACAAATGATTTTTAAAAATGTTATTTAAAAGTAAGTTTTTTTACAAATTTAAAAAAAATGTTTAAAACAATGAGAATTTTTTCAAATTATTTATTTTTAAAATTTTATTTTAAAATTCATTTTTCTAAATTAATCTGCTCAAATACAAATTTTCAAAAATTTTATTCAAATTTTTTCGTAAAACCAATTTTTTAAATTTGCTGAAAAAACATCTAATTTTTTCAATGTTGTTCAAATAATAAGAAAGTTTACTTCGTTGAGACCATTTTTTCAACTTTTATTCAATAGTAAATTTTTTAAAACAAATTTTAAAAATTTTTTACAAGAGAATTTTTTCAAAATTTTGCAGAAAATTTGCTTTTTTAATTTTTTCTATTTTCCCAAAACATGTTCAAGCATTAGGCTTTGAAAAATTTATTCAAAGTTTTTTTTTTCATAAAACCAATTTTTTATTTCTTTTTCTTTTTTTAAAACAAGAGACGTAATTTAAAAAAAAATTAAAAACCAACTAGTTCTCAATTTCGTTTATATTGAAAAGAATTTTTTTTTCTCTTTGAAATTTGGATCAAAGTAAACTTTTTTAAAAAACAAATTTTAAAAATTTTAGACAAGAGCAGTTTTTTCTAATTTTTGTTCAAAAAATATTGTTTCAAATTTTGAAGAAAATTCTCTTTTTTAGTTTTATTCTATTTTCCCAAATTATATGGTCAAATCACTTAATATTCAAAATCGGAGGGGAGGGAGGGGTTCAATAGAAATTATTGTATAACCAAAATTATTTCTAGGACTTCAAACTACAATTTTTGTTTGAAAATTTTTTCACTTGGACACCTCCTTCCCCTCCGATTTGGGAAAATACCCCGTAGATACTTATTCAAAATTATACGTGTTAGTGATTGAGTGAGGGATGGAGGAGGGTTCAATTGAAAAATTAATTTTCCAATTTTTATTTATTTGAAAAACACGAAAATTAAAAAAAATCAGATATAACTTATTCCAATTTTATTCAAATTGAAAACCTTTTGTTGAGGCATTTTTTTAAAAATTTTAATGGAATGTAAATTTTTTCACGAAACAAATTTTTAAAAATCATGATAAAATTTTGATTTTTCAACTTTATTCGAAAGTCCATTTTCATTCTATTTTTTCTTCAATTTTGTTTGAATAAGAATTTTTTAAAATTATGTTCATTTTTTATTCTATTCGAAATATTCAATTTAACTCAAATACAAACTTTTAAAAATTTTATTCAGAAGCTAATTTTTTAAGAAAATATTTTTTTCTTCAATTTCGTTAAAAATTAGGTATATTTTTTAAAAGTCCATTTTTAATATCCAATTTGTATTCAATAATACATTTTTTTTAAATTTCATTCAAAAAATTAATAATTCTTCAAATGCTGTTGAGAAAATTTTCAGAAAAAATGTTTCCCAATTTTCCTTCAAGTAAATTTTTTTTTTTAATTTGCCAAAAAATTTACTTTTCAACGACCTCTAAAATAGCCTAGAAACACTACATCCAATTCAGGATATAACAAAAAAATTTCCTCATTTCTTCACAAAAAAAAAAAAAAAAAAAAAAAAAGTCAAGCATGTAAAATTCGGCTAACAGATTCATTTGCGACGCTTTTGCCATACATTTTAAAATTTTAAACCGTTACAATACAATAGATTCCAAAAGATTAATTATCTCGAATTAAAAATCTCGTAATCTTTTTCCTTCTCTTGCGTTCACACAGCTCACAATAGGCAAAGCAGCGATACTTAATGCAGAAAATATGTGTACTCGCGTTGGTGAACATAAACAACCTCGCTTCTGTTGCTCCGGTATCGCCACCAGCATCAGCCGAGCAGGAGCAACAGATTCGTACGAAGATAAATACATGTAAAATTAAACTTTAAAAGCACTTTATAACTTTTTAGACGTGTAAAAGTTATCTGTTGCGAATACAGATTCGTCAAAGTTTACTTCACCATGTTCGAAATTCATTTGCTCGTGAAGTAGGTAACTAAAATTAAGCGAAGAATCCAACCATAATGTGTCAAATTCAAAGACGTGGGTATATTGATGTTGATTCGCGAACTTATTAGTAAATGAGATGAATTTCCAAAGACTCGAGTTAAAAATGGGAGTACGGAGAAAAAATACACACCTCGCGTCGTTTAGATTTGTATCGAGATAAAAATACGTACTCGATAATTAACCGCACCCGGTAGATGCATTAATGAACCATTCTTAGAACTTTGCATGCTGGTATACTAAACCCACCGAAGTCCATTTCGAATTACCATTGTTAATTAAGAAACACGACTGTTATACTCGTACTTATGTATATTTGGTAGGAATTGTTAACTTATACCTACAGTATACCTACTCCTACGATTTTATTACGAGTAGGTATACGCTTTACGAAAGGGTCAAACGCATATACTCGTATTATGTATAAATGTAGAATATACACGTACCTAACGATGATAAATATCCAAAGATATAAAAAATTTATCCATTTATAGCTGCGTCAAGAGCTTTTCCATTCCACAGTGGTCGTTAAACCGAAAGATACACGCTGTTTTCGTATTTGTCCAGTTGACCAACGCGATGCGGAGATGGCACTTCCGCTGTACTAGGTACCAGCTGCTGAAAAAAAAATGAACGCATTTTTGTTACCAAAATTCATCGAGTAAATGAATTTTTTGTAGATTCAATGACGTACAAATTCATAAAATTGAGAGGAGAGTATTTGTTAAGCACTAACCAGTGGCAACAATTTTTGAATGGATTAAGTTATCAAAAGGTCGATGCACTCAACTTTTTTAAAGTCCAAAAAATCACATTGAACTACAATATTTAAAAAATGGTTAATGTGGGAGATTTGATCGTACATCGTACCTCACTCGAATCTAGTTTGATGAATTTGTTACATGGAAGTGAATTGTTGCTAAATTTTACAAAGTTCAATATTACATAAACACTTGATATTCAAAATTGGACGGGGAGAGGGGTGTAGTCGAAATTTTTGTATAATCAACATTATACCTAGAACTTTAAACTACAACTTTTGTTTGAAAATTTTTTCAATTGGACCCCTTCCTCCCTCCCTCCCTCACTCTAATTTTGGATAACATCCCGTAGACATCTATCTATATAATATATATTAAAAATTAGAGGAGCAGGAGGGAAGGTTCGATTGAAAAAATTTTCAAACAAAAGTTATAGATTGAGGTCCTAGAAATAATTTTGTTCATTATAAAAATGATTAGGTACTATAGGACTTCAAGCTACAACTTTTGTTTGAAAATTTTTTCATTTGGACCCCTCCCCCATTTTGTCTAGAAATACTTGCATGTTATGAACTCTTTGAGATAGATTTTAAGGATTTCAATTATGACTCATGCACTGGGAATTTTTTTACAAAAAAAGAAATGGGAAATTTTGATAAATTTTTTCATAGTATGTTCAGGCAAAAGTTCAACTTTCATTTTATATGAAAGCTTCCAAAGTTCACAAAATTTCTCTTTTGGAATTTTTTGAGGTAGATTATTGTGACCTTTCATTTGGGGCTCATGCATCAAACATTTTTTCCAAATGGGGAAAATATGAGAAATTTTTTCAAAATTTCTCATGAAATCTTCAGACAAAAGTTCAACTTTCATTTCATAAAAGTTCATAAAATTTCTTTTTTGGAATTTTTTTGAGAAAAATGGTAAATTTTTAAATTTGGCAAATTTGGCATCTAATATTTACTCAAGTTAGCTTGAAAGGTGGTCCAAAACATTTGAAATTTTCATAGAAAATGGGCATTATGTAGGGGTACGTGTGAGAATTTTTTTTAAATTTTTTTTCTGTATTTTCCAAGTTTTTTCTGGGTTTAAAAATTCACCAATAATAGAGGGAGGGAGGTCTAATTTTTTTTTCCAAGTTACTTTATACCCTTGGGAACAATAAATACTATTTTTCGGGCCCCCTGGGAATTGAAATATGGTCAAAAAAAAATCAAAACCAACAAAAAATACGTTTTTCGTTGATTTTCAATCATTTTAACAGCTTCAATGTCGTAATTTTATAACGAAATCACAATCTAATAAAAATTTGAACATTTTTAAATTTTGTTATATTTTATGATTGTCTAAAAAATGGAACTACTAAGTAGCTTTTCTGATGCTCATAAAATTAAAATTTTCACAAAATTAATGATTGTAAAATCTTCAAAAAATCTATCAGAGGAGGATTTTACATTGAGAGTACAGTAGGTAGCTTTTTTCATTTATTAAATGCAATTTGGCAAAAACTTTCATTTTTCAAAAATTACTGAAAATCAAAATTTTTACAAAATTGATTAGGTACTTTAAAAATCCTCAAAAATTCCACGAAGGGAGAATTTGGCATTGAAAGTACAATAGCTTTTTTCTTTGATTAAATGCAATTTTGCAAAAACTCTCAATTTTCAAAAATTACTGAATCAAAATTTTACTTTGATTGATTAGTTTTCAAAGGTTACCATTTGCTCCTATGCAAAATCCTACCCTGACTGAAAATGAGAAAATTTTTATTTTCAGTAAATTTTGAAAAATGCCAACTTGAATTTAATTAATTTTCAAAGGCTACGATTTGCTTCTATGCAAAATCCTACCCTTACTGAAAATAAAAAATAAAATTATTTTCAGTAAATTTCAAAAAATGTCAATTTGAATTTAATCAATTTTCAAAGGCTACCTACCATTTGCTCCTATGCAAAATCCTACCGTTACTGAAAATGAGAAAAAATTCATTTTCAGTAAATTTCAAAAAATACCAATTTGGATTTAATTAATTTACAAAGGCTACCATTTGCTCCTATGCAAAATCCTACCCTCATTGAAATTGAAAAAAAAAAAAAAAATTTCAGTCAATTTCAAAAAATGCCAATTTGAATTTAATTAATTTGAAAAAATCACTTTGGGAATTTATGAGTAATGTCCTCAAATTCAAAAATGAGAATTATCCCACCTAAACTTTTTAAAATTTAATTATCTTCATGAGCTAATAGTACATTAGGGTGGAGTGAAAAATAAAACATACCTCGGATTTCGACCAAACTCACAGAGGTGGTTCACTTTGAGTTGAGAACCTCCCAAAAAAATTTGAGCCCCCATACCTCTCAGGGGAGTGGAGTTAGGGGCCCTCAAAGTAGGGTCACTTTTGAAAAAAAAAAACACGCAGTTTTTCGCCACTTTTGGGTAGTACCACTTACATGGTACCTCGGTGACAAACCTAGAAAAGTGCAATTTGAGTTTCTACACCTCCCCACACCATTGAACTTCAAATTTGATATCGATTTTTTCACCCTACCAGGGGGTTAAAAAGTTGCACTTCGCTAAAAAATCGAGGATTTCGAATCACAAAAAACGGAAATAACATCTGCTTGGTACAAAAACTGGACTCAAACGGCTCCTATTGATGCAAAAAAATTATTTCGATAGAAAAAATTGAAAAATTTTCATAGCAGGGTTGCCAACTTTCAATTTTCATAAAACATCAATTTTTACGGTATGTTTTTTTTTCACCCACCCTATAGTACATCTTTTATGCCGAATATTTTTTCATTTAGTCCACGAGGTTGCAGTGGCGTAGGGGCGATCCCCGCAGACCCCGCGTTGCGGGGGGCAGTAATCTTGAGGACCCAAAAATTTTAAAAATTAAAAGCTCAAAATTCATTATATTGTCCAGAGATAAAAGAATTTTTGAAATTTTCAAATACATACAAAAAAAATGTGAGATCTAAAAGTTTTCAAAATCAATTCAAAGAATTTTTTAACAGATTTTCCTGAGAACACATTTTTTCCTGGAGAATTTTCCAATCAGAAAATTTCATTACTATCAGGAATTTTTATGGAGAATTTTTTGAAGAAAAAGTATGATTTCTTCCTGTTATGAGATCTAAAAATTTTCAAAATCAATTCAAAGAATTTTCCAGCAGATTTCCCTAAAAACACTTTTTTTTTTCTGGAGAATTTTCCAATATTACAAATTTTATTCCTTGTCAAGAATTTTCATGGAAGATTTTTTGAAGAAAATGAATGATTTCTTCCTGTAATTTTAGCTGATTTTTTCCAAAATCAGCTATTAGTTTTGATTTCCGATTTTTTTGGTATTTCTTGCGATATGTATTTATGTATGTATGTATTGATTTATGTACTGAATTTTGTCCGCGCGATAACTCTCGTTCTAATGGACCGATTTAATTCAAATTTTAATGGGAGGTCGGGGACCATGTAGAATAGAACCCTATTGTTTTTGGGCAATTTTGGACCATTACTACGCATTATTTGGGCAGAAATGGTCGGAATTAAATTGGACCAATTTAATCCATTATTTCGAAAAAATATTTTGCCTAGCATTTCATTATTTCAGGTCGAAGAAAATTAAACTTTTCTACCCTCTTTATTTGTATGAGCACCGCGTCGACGTCACGTCGTATCATTTATTGAAATATGCTAGGCATTATAAAACAAAATGCATCAAATTTTATAAGCTCGATTTAGTCGATCTAAATGCTGATCAGTATTGCCCATACAGAAATAATTCACGTCCTTTTAGCTAAGGTGACTACAACTCAGCGTGTTTGAAAGAAACAAAGGTAATCGAAAACGTAGAGATGAAATTTTTTTTCTATTATTTATTATCAGAAAAATGATTAAAAATTTATTAATTGATTTTAATTTTTTTTTTACATTTCTATTAATTTTAAATTTTTTCTTCTAAAAGTTGAGAAAAAAAACACTAAAAAGAATTTTGTTGAATAATAATTTTTAAATATTAGGTATACTTCGAATTACCTAGCTAAATTAAAATTTTGATAACTTAGAATTTTTCAAAATGATTTTTTTGAAATTGAAAAAAATATATATAAAATTATTGCCTACTTTAAAAAAACGTAATAAAAATTGTAGTTTTTAAAATTTTTATTAGTAAATTTGTAAATTTTGGTAGGTAAATTATTTTAAATAATGTAAAATTTTGATAAATAAGAATTTGATTATAAAATATTTTGGTAAAAATTATTTTGTTTTTAAATCAAAAAGAAAAATTTATAATGATAAAATATTATTTTATTAATTTAATAAATGATTAAAATAAAAAAATCAGCTTTTCTGACGTATTAAATGCGTCAGAGTTTTTTTTTTTAAATTTTGAGTTTTCAAAATTTCTGCACAGTTTTTAAAAAAAATGAAGCATGCACGATGCACGTCAGGAATGAATTTATCCAAACCGAACTTGAATTGTTTTTCCAGCTTCTCTGATTTCTTAGATTTTCATTATTTGGGCATTGCACAAATTTTGTTCTTTGTCATTCATAAGTTATTGTTTTCTTTAGATCATTTCATCAATTAAAACTTGAAATAGCTAATTTCTTTTTTGAAGAAATGTTGACGAAAAGCAAAAAAAAATTAAGGGGAGGGTCAAAAAGTATTTCTTGCTTGGGGGCCCAAAATTTTGCGTTACGCTACTGCGAGGTTGGCTTTGGGTCCCAAAGTGTTGAATATTTCAATATTTTCAATATTGTTTTTTTGTTTAGAAAAATTATGTTTTTGAAAATAAATGATCCATTTTCCTCGGATCCTTAATTATACTAATTTCTTAAATATTTTCAATTGAATAAATTAACAAGAATCTTCTTTAATTCCCTTTGCCCATTTTCAAAGAACATATTTTCATTGCACATCTTCAGTGACCTCGCCTCCTCAATATCACCCCTGTGAAATGACAACCATCTTACGTACAGCTGATTACCAAAAATAGCCCCTCTGAGCTGGAATAACAAACGGTAGATGTACAAGAGTACACACATGTGCAAGTATAATGGGGCTGTGTAGTGTGTACATCACATTGAAGCAGCATCTATAATGACGCGTAAAATATATTTTTCATGGTTCATATTATAATCATCAACACGGCTTAATTAATTCACATCTCGACGATAATGTAAAATCTCTCGGGAGAAACCGAGTGTACCTTGGATTTTAAAAGTCGTATATATTCGATTTGCACCCGACGTGTATAAATCAAAGTCCACAATGGCCATTCATTACACTCCTGGCGCATAAAATTTTCACGAAATAAACAACAAAATATGAATTAATTTCACGAATAAATACGAGACGCAAGTAGTCGTCGACGACGGTTATTTACATCGTTTAATTTTTCACTTCTCGTAGCTCGTACGATCGTACGCTGCTGGTAATCTATGATACCGGCCCCAGAATACAAAGTATACCGACCGAGCTTGGGAATGGTGGCGATGACGAGCCATGTCGACGGATACGCCGTCGTTATCAATGAAATCCACTCAATACACTCGTTTCCTCCGTATGACTAATCTCGACTCATATATATACGGGGAGCACATTACTAAAATTCTTCGCTCGCACAGATGGTTATTATCGGCTGTGGCTCTGATACAGAATACAATTATGACCTCTCGACGAAAAGGTTCGACGATTAAAGCATTTACATTCTCATTGTAGTTTACTCGGTTTCGTTGTAAGTGCCGGAGTGTAAAGCAAAAAATGCGGACTTATTTCGTGTCGGTGATTTTAGTGGCCTCTTGGGGGTGTGTTTTGACTTCGCCTCAAATTGGCGAACCCGCCACCGCGACCAGCATCGACGATCCCAAGCTCGGCGAATTTTTCACCACAGAGAAGTACGACCAGACTGCTGCCCAGCAAGCGGATCAAAGCAGCCGAAAGTGAGTTTTGCAAAATTACACTCGAGTATTTATCTATACTTAGTTGCGAGGTCGTGGTCGGACCCCTCTTTTATCGTAATTTTCATTCGCGATAAGTGCAATTTTTTTCGTCGCATTCGGTCTCCACCTCGAAGCGTTCCATTCGAATATTTACATACTAGAATTTTTTCCCAATCGCCAAACTGCCAAATATAATAAATTTATTCGAATATTTCGAAATATTTTTCCAAACTGAATTTTCTCAAATTTTGAAAATCGCCTTTCCCCCTTCAAGGTTAAAAAAAACACCAACTTCTCGTTGGACTATTGACAGCTGGTTCAACGTGTGTCTGTTAATGATTTATATTCGATATCACGATTGAAAAAAAAAAAAATTTAAATTGAGTACGTAACATCTCTGTAACACGTTAATTACCGAGCTTCGTTTACGAAATTAGCGAAAAGGGTATTTCGCTTTCGACAAAGTATTGTGATAAAATTGATTACGACGTGTTAAGTAGGCTCTTGAAAATACACCGTGGCTTGTGTAAAATTAGGTACAATTTATTGTTTATTCGCTATATACGAGGAAAGTTTTATAAAATCGAACGAAGCTCCTGACGAAAGCACTCGTATGTTTTTTCGCAATCACCTTGAATTTCTTTCAATTAGTGTATCACGTGAAAATTTATAAAATTTCTCCTTGATTAAATAATTTACCTTATATATACTCTATATAGGCGAAATTTGTTTAAATGAAGGAAAGGAACCCTCACTCGAGGGAAATATGCATTGCCCAATGCGTGTTGACCGTTTTCCAATACGGTCTATATATTCCCATTTATACGAATTTATTGTTTAGATTGGACCCCGAGTACCTATCGAGCCATTCGTTATATTCTTTTTCATATTATTATATCCGTAATACGTTGTATTTGTACCTACGCCAAGGTACATGCTACATACAAGACGAAGGCGAATTTTTCGCAGTCTATAGCGTACACTGTTTCATATTCATGACTCGTTTATGTCGTAAAAATGAGATTTTTCAACGTCTGCTATCATAATATCTTCAATATCGAGTATATATATGTACATGTAGGCAAAATTTTAACACGTCACCTTCGTATAATGTACGAGTCAACATGTAATATGGGGAAAATATTTCATAAAAAAATTCACCTTCGGTCGATCCCAGCTACAGAGATTAAAGAATTTTCAAACCATCTCCAATTCTATAAAGCCAAAATGAAAATCGACACATTTTACGAGCCTGTTTGTTTTCTACATTTTATGTGTTTTTAGAAAAAATTTTACGACGCGACGGAGTGAAATTCGATCCATGGCCAAAATTACGAGCTTGGAAATGAACCGAAAATTACGAAGAATCGATTTCATAAAATTTATCCATTTTTTTCACTACCCATGTTCGGTAAAAATCCAAGAAATGACGAAAAATTATTCTATAAAAAATGAATAAAAATAGGTACCTATACGTACAATTGAAAATTTTCAGAAAAAAGTTATTGCAATGAGAAGAGTGCAAAAACGAATTTTAAAATTCCCTCAACAAAATTGTTGGGACAAGAAATCCAAAAAAATTACTACAAATCTTGAAAATTTTCAGAAAAAATCGTCGCTTGATTACTACAAAAAAAAATCTTAGCATAATACGACCAAAATGGGAAATATCTAATGAAATTCCGACAGTTGAGTTAGGTTTGGTTACAAAAGATTTCAGGGTATTTTGTCAGACATTAAAGTATAAAACTTGATAAATTTTTCAAAATTGCATGATTTTTCTAAGACATTTTGCCAGACATTCCGAAACTTACATGAAGAGTAAACGCGTATAGTATGTTTCATATTTTAATACGTACACGTAGTGTGCAAAAAGAACCAAACAGGAAAGGTACGCGCTGATTTTAAATTTTTTTAAATTGTACTGAGAAAATTTTTTGAAGGACATAATTCATCTCAAAAAATGCCTGAGAACATTATTTTTCTATTTTTACCTATTTAAAGAAAGCATGTTCTTCAAAAAAATCTGTAAAAAAATGTTACAAAAAAATTTCAATATTAAAAAAGTGAAACAATAAAAATGTTTCGATTTTTTTAAAACTTCCTTCGTTCCTGGCAAAATGCCTTCCACGAGAAAGTTTAATAATTTTGAAAATAATAAGGTAATGTTCAAAGTCATTTAAAAAAGGTAAATATTGGGAAAAAAATCCCCGAAAGAAGTAGAGAAAAAAAAATGAAAAAAAAATCTCTAGAAAAACAACTCAATTTTGAAGAAAAAAAATAATTTCCAACAAAATCTCTAAAAATAAGGACCCGAGCGGCACACTCGATCGATAATATCGGAAGATGTAACGTATCGATAAAAAATCGTTTGAAAATCTATAGATGTTCTCACGATATTATAAAGATTTATCGGTACAACTTCATAGGCAAAAAATCTAAAAACTATCGAATTCGATATTATTAAGATTTTATGACGATATTCGTCAACGATACTATCGACAAAGAATATTAAATTTATCGATTCCGATTTTCCACCGATTTTGTGCAGATATTTGAAACTACATTATCGACAAAGAATATTAAATTTATCGAATTCGATTTTTTAACGATTTTTGTAAAGAAATTTAAAACTATATTATCGACAGATTATATGAAATTTCTCGGCTTCGATATTTTACCGATTTTTTGACGACATTTGAAACTATATTATCGACAGATTATATTAAATTTATCGAATCCGATTTTTTACCGATTTTGTAAAGATATTTGAAACTATATTATCGACACGTAATATGAAATTTCTCGAATTCGATTTTTTAACGATTTTGTGACGATATTTGAAACTATATTATCGACAAATAATCTGAAATTTCTCGAATTCGATTTTTTAACGATTTTATGACGATATTTGAAACTATATTATCGACACGTGATATGAAATTCCTCGAATTCGATTTTTCAACGATTTTGTGGCGATATTTGAAACTACATTATCGACAAATAATCTGAAATTTGTCGAACGATTTTTCAACGATTTTGTGACGATATTTGAAATTATTTCCAAATTGGTGAAAATTTTTCTAAGTCCAACACGTCTGGAAGTACTAAACTGCCTATTATAAGCGTTTTATTGCTAATTCCTCAACGATAAGGTATATAGTGGTTAAGGAAGAGGATTACCATGCAGGAGGTAGATGGTTCAAGCTCCACGGGTGGCAGATTTTTTATAATTTTTTTTGACTTTTTCTGAAATGATACTCTTACCGCAACATGAATAATGTGTTTAGGCATAGTTTAATGTATTAATTATGCTAATTAATGATTTTTAATTATAGAAACAAGCTAGTATAAGACGAAAAATCGGAATAAAAAATCGATAAAAAATCGACAGAATATCGAATTCGAGAAAGTGTCGCAAAAGTTCCGCCTAAATCGTGAAATTATCTTTCGATATTATAGATATATTATCGATAAAATATCTTACTATAATCTCGAAATTTTTGCTAAATATAATTCGTTGATAATCTATCTATATATCGAAAGATAATTTCACGATTTATGCGGAACTAACGCGACACTTTATCGAATTCGATATTCTGTCGATTTTTTATTTCGATAATTTGTCGAGTGTGCTGCTCGGGGATGTCAACGCAAAAAAATTCAAAAAATTGATAAAAAATTCTCTACAAAAACAACTTTTTGAAAAAAAATTACTTTCCAAAAAAAAAAAAAAAAAAGAAATCAAAAAATCCTGAAAGTATTTCTGAAAAGGAAAAAATTATTTTGGAAAAATATTATTCTGTAGAAAAGTATTGGAAACCCTTTATATTTCTAAAAAAAAAAAATCATCAAAAAAAAATTCTCAAAAACGAATTGTCATTATATTTAGAAAAAAAAAGAAGAAAAGTAAGTATTCTTTTGAACAAAAAGATCTTCCAAAAAATTCTTGGAAGTAGTAGAAGCCAATTTACTTACGTATTTAAAAAAATAAAATCTTAAACATCCTTCTAAAAAAAATTTTGAGAAAATAATTCTTTAAAATAAAAAATCTTGCTTATTGTTAGGAAAAAATTACTTACCTATTGCCTTTTCTTATAAAGAATATAAAATTTTGAAAAATTCCTCATGGTAAAAAATGAATAGAATCGTAGTAATAAAAATTAAAAAAATTCTTGCAACAATGGAAACCAAATTCATTCTCTCTCAAAAAAATAATGTAGGTAATTTTCAATCAGAAAAATAATGGTTATGACAAAAAAAAAAGATTCTAAAAAAATTGATTTTTAAAAAAATTATTCTGCATAAAAATGAAACCCGTGTAATTTTAAAAGCATTATTTAAAAAATCCCTTTTGCTCATAATTGGAGAAAATTTAGTCAAAAAAAAAAATTCTCATTATTTTTTAAACAAAATTTAAATGGAAAAAAAATTTCTTGAAGAAAATTTTCCAAAAAATCTTAACCCTTAAACCCCCAAGAAGATTCAGATGAGATACCGCAAATTTTTTCATATATCTGAATGTAGGCAAGTATGAATATCACAATGATCCATTGATTGCCTATCTGCCCCTTAAAACCTTTTTGGAAACAACAGAAACCTGTTTTCCGTTTTCACGGAAATCCAAAAGGAAAAAAGATTCAACTTCGTTCAATTTTACATAAGATGACATAAGGCCATTAGATATACACTACAATCCGAAAAAAAAATTTCTATTGCCATTCTCCTGTATTGAAGGAGACAAAAAGGGAGAAATGTGTGAAAAAGCGGGCGCCCAAATGACCCTATTTGTCTATGAGAAATAAAATACATTCTTTCCATAAAATACCTTGGGAAAGTATACAGCCAGAACAGTACGACGTTATATTCCCCATTTTTGGAAAATTCATGTTGGAAAATGGGAAAGACAAATGAAATTTTAGCAAACAATTTTTATATCATCATTCCAAAAGTAAAATTTAATGAGCTTTTGAACTTTTCATATAAGTGAAAAGTTGAACTTTGGGTTTGATAGACTGGTGGAAAACTATTCAAAAATCGCCATTTTTCTTTTTGGAAAAAAATTCCAATTGCTCGTAATTTTTGATGATATTCCAAAAGGAAAATTGAATGAGCTTTGGAACTTTTCATATGAATGAAAAGTTGAACTTTGGGCTTGATAGACTGTTGGAAAATTTTTCAAAAATCGCCATTTTTCAGATTGAAAAAATTCCAATTACCTTTGTTGAAGAATAAAATTGGTTGAAATTTTTAAATGAAACCCCAAAAGTAAAATCTAATGAGCTTTTGAACTTTTCATATAAATGAAAAGTTGAACTTTGAGGTTGATAGAATGGTGGAAAATTTTTCAAAAATCGCCATTTTTCGTTTTGGAAAAAAATATAAAATTGTTTGAAACTTTTTGATGAAATTCCAAAAGGAAAATTTAATGGGCTTTGGAACTTTTCATATAAATGAAAAGTTTGGCATTGGACTTGGTAGACTGGTGGAAATTTTTTCAAAAATCACCATTTTTCAGATTGAAAAAAAGTTCTAATGAGCTTGTTGAAAGATAATATTGGTTAATATTTTTTGATGAAAAGCCAAAAGTAAAATCTAATGAGCTTATGAACTTTTGAAATAAATGAAAAGTTGAACTTTAGGCTTGATAGACTGGTGGAAAAATTTTCAAAAATCGCCATTTTTCAATTTGGAAAAAAATTCCAAAAATATAAATTTGTTTGAAAATTTTTGATGAAATTCCAAAAGGAAAATTTAATGAGCTTTGGAACTTTTCATATAAATGAAAAGTTGAACTTTGGGCTTGATAGACTGGTAAAAATTTTTTCAAAAATCACAATTTTTCGGATTGAAAAAAAGTTTCAGAAATCATGTTGATGTATAAAATTGTTTGAAATTTTTTGATAAAAAGCCAAAAGTAAAATCTAATGAGCTTATGAACTTTTCAAATAAATATATGAAAAGTTCCAAAGCCCATTGAATTTTCCTTTTGGAATTTCATCAAAATGTTTCAAACAATTTTATATTTTTTTCCAAATAGAAAAATGGTGATTTTTAAAAAAATTGCCACCAGTCTATCAAACTAAAAGTTCAACTTTTCATTTATGTGAAAAGTTCATAAGCTCATTAAATTTTACTTTTGGCTTTTCATCAAAAAATTTCAACCAATTTTATACTTCAACAAGATTTTTAAAATTTTTTTTTAATCCGAAAAATTGTGATTTTTGAAAAATTTCCCGCCAGTCTATCAACCTTAAAGTCCATCTTTTCATTTATAGGAAAAGTTCCAAAGCTAATTAAATTTTCCTTTTGGAATTTCATCAAAAAGTTTCAAACAATTTTATATTTTTTTCCAAAACGAAAAATTTTCCACCATTCTATCAACCTCAAAGTTCAACTTTTCATTTATATGAAAAGTTCAAAAGCTCATTAGATTTTACTTTTGGGGTTTCATTTAAAAATTTCAACCAATTTTATTCTTCAACAAAGGTAATTGGAATTTTTTCAATCTGAAAAATGGCGATTTTTGAAAAATTTTCCAACAGTCTATCAAGCCCAAAGTTCAACTTTTCATTCATATGAAAAGTTCCAAAGCTCATTCAATTTTCCTTTTGGAATATCATCAAAAATTTCGAGCAATTGGAATTTTTTTCCAAAAAGAAAAATGGTGATTTTTGAATAGTTTTCCACCAGTCTATCAAACCCAAAGTTCAACTTTTCACTTATATGAAAAGTTCAAAAGCTCATTAAATTTTACTTTTGGAATGATGATATAAAAATTGTTTGCTAAAATTTCATTTGTCTTTCCCATTTTCCAAAATGAATTTTCCAAAAATGGGGAATATGACGTCGTACTGTTCTGGCTGTATACTTTCCCAAGGTATTTTATGGAAAGAATGTATTTTATTTCTCATAGACAAATAGGGTCATTTGGGCGCCCGCTTTTTCACACATTTCTCCCTTTTTGTCTCCTTCAATACAGGAGAATGGCAATAGAAATTTTTTTTTCGGATTGTAGTGTATATCTAATGGCCTTATGTCATCTTATGTAAAATTGAACGAAGTTGAATCTTTTTTCCTTTTGGATTTCCGTGAAAACGGAAAACAGGTTTCTGTTGTTTCCAAAAAGGTTTTAAGGGGCAGGTAGGCAATCAATGGATCATTGTGATATTCATACTTGCCTACATTCAGATATATGAAAAAATTTGCGGTATCTCATCTGAATCTTTTTGGGGTTTTAAGGGTTAAATTAAAGATAGTAAAAATATTTGAAAATACTCGTAGAGACATTTTTAAAAGATCTCAGAATTTTTTTTTTTGAAAAGTCAAAAAAAGCTCAATAAGAAAAATAATAAAATTATGTCGACCATCCCGAGCAGCACACTCGACAAATTATCGAAATAAAAAATCGACAGAATATCGAATTCGATAAAGTGTCGCGTTAGTTCCGCATAAATCGTGAAATTATCTTTCGATATATAGATAGATTATCAACGAATTATATTTAGCAAAAATTTCGAGATTATAGTAAGATATTTTATCGATAATATATCTATAATATCGAAAGATAATTTCACGATTTAGGCGGAACTTTTGCGACACTTTCTCGAATTCGATATTCTGTCGATTTTTTATCGATTTTTTATTCCGATTTTTCGTCTTATACTAGCTTGTTTCTATAATTAAAAATCATTAATTAGCATAATTAATACATTAAACTATGCCTAAACACATTATTCATGTTGCGGTAAGAGTATCATTTCAGAAAAAGTCAAAAAAAATTATAAAAAATCTGCCACCCGTGGAGCTTGAACCATCTACCTCCTGCATGGTAATCCTCTTCCTTAACCACTATATACCTTATCGTTGAGGAATTAGCAATAAAACGCTTATAATAGGCAGTTTAGTACTTCCAGACGTGTTGGACTTAGAAAAATTTTCACCAATTTGGAAATAATTTCAAATATCGTCACAAAATCGTTGAAAAATCGTTCGACAAATTTCAGATTATTTGTCGATAATGTAGTTTCAAATATCGCCACAAAATCGTTGAAAAATCGAATTCGAGGAATTTCATATCACGTGTCGATAATATAGTTTCAAATATCGTCATAAAATCGTTAAAAAATCGAATTCGAGAAATTTCAGATTATTTGTCGATAATATAGTTTCAAATATCGTCACAAAATCGTTAAAAAATCGAATTCGAGAAATTTCATATTACGTGTCGATAATATAGTTTCAAATATCTTTACAAAATCGGTAAAAAATCGGATTCGATAAATTTAATATAATCTGTCGATAATATAGTTTCAAATGTCGTCAAAAAATCGGTAAAATATCGAAGCCGAGAAATTTCATATAATCTGTCGATAATATAGTTTTAAATTTCTTTACAAAAATCGTTAAAAAATCGAATTCGATAAATTTAATATTCTTTGTCGATAATGTAGTTTCAAATATCTGCACAAAATCGGTGGAAAATCGGAATCGATAAATTTAATATTCTTTGTCGATAGTATCGTTGACGAATATCGTCATAAAATCTTAATAATATCGAATTCGATAGTTTTTAGATTTTTTGCCTATGAAGTTGTACCGATAAATCTTTATAATATCGTGAGAACATCTATAGATTTTCAAACGATTTTTTATCGATACGTTACATCTTCCGATATTATCGATCGAGTGTGCCGCTCGGGATAAAAAGTTTTGTCCAAAAAATGCTTCAATAATTTTTCCGAATAAATCCTTTTGTTTAGGTATTCGTGAAAATTTTTTCCTAAATAACAAATTCTCATTCTCATGAAAACCAAATTGTTAGAAAATTATCTCGAAAAAAATATTCTGAAAAACAGTACAGACAATACCTATAGGTATCCTTTGAAAAAAAATCAAAAAAAAATTTGAAAACTTTTTCAAAAATTGGAAAAGAGTTTTATTTCTAAAATTTTTAGGAAAAGCCTATTTTTCTTATTGTTGGAAAAAATTTCCTCAAAAAAATTCTCAAAATAGTGTTTTTATAATTTTTTTTTGTTGAATATTTTTTTAAAAAAGGAATAGCAAGAATATCCCATCTTTTTGGAGAAAAAACCGAGAAAAAATAACTATCACTTTTTTAAAAGTAAAGAAATCTTCCAACTCATCTAAAGAAAAAGTCTCCCAACTATTTTTAGAGAGAAATCTTTCATTTTTACGAAAAAAAAAAAAAAATTTCTGGGGGAAAAGTATTTTTCATTTACAGAAAACTATTTATTTGGAGGGGGTGAAAAGAAACCAAGTATGAGAAGAAAATTTTCAATTTTTCCGCAGAAAGAAATCTCATATCTAAGTACTTCTCATATTTAGAAAGAAAAAACCCCTGAACATTAAAAAAAAAATGCCTCAACTTTTTTGATTTTTTTTTGTTTTTGAATTATAACTTGGTAGATAAATAGAAACAACTGCTTATTTTTTTTTTGCAGAAAAAAAATCTACATTTTTCGAAGAAAATTAAGCATATTCAATTTTCTGCAGGAAAAAACTTTAAATTTCTCAGAGAAAAAAAAAATTGAAAATTTTGAAAAAAATTCTCTTGTGAAAAAAAATCTTAAAGACGAATTTCTATTACTTTTGAAACCAAAATTTTGAAAAATGTCTCTTTAAAAATGTTTTTTTTTTCTTTTTTTAGGAGTTTTTTTTTAAAATGCAGAAACCAAATCATTTGAAAAAATATATATATTTTATGAAATTTTCAAGAAAAAATTTTCTCCAACAAAAGCTACTACATATAAGACTCTATTTAAACCACTTTTTTAGAAAAGAATTTACATGAAAAATTTTGAAAAAATCTCTTGCCATGTTATTAAGAAAAAAAAAACTTCAAAGACAAATTTTTAAACTATTTAACACAATATTTAAAATAAGAAGAAAAAATGATCTATTAAGAAAAATCTTTTAAAAAATAGCAGAAAAACTTCTCCACAAAAAAATTTCTTAAGAGCCAATTTATTTTAATAAAATTTTCATGAAAGGAAAAAATTTGAAAAAAAATCAGGGACAGATTGTAGAAAATTTTTTTGAAAAAAATTAATGCATTTGCTCTCTCAGGAAAAAAAAATCTCAAAAAAGCAACTGCCTTTTTTTTTTTTTTTTTTTTTTTTTTTTTTGGGCGCTTCTAATTACCAGGATTATCGCGCCCCTACAATGAGGTTTAAATTAAATTGTAAAGATGGGTTTTCTTTAAGAAGGTTATTAGTTGATCTATTTTTTCCAGATTGTCAGATGATAATATTTGGGGGTTTATATCATATTGTAAACGTTGATTTGAAAAAGAGGGACAAGAAAATAGTAGGTGGTTGATAGTTAGGGTATTTGAAGAGCAATAATGACAGGTGGGTGTTTGTTGGATTCCTTGATATAAATGATTATGGGAGATTCTTGTATGACCAATACGGATTCGCGTTATGATAACTTCGTCAGTTCTATTAGTATTAGGTAGGTTTTTCCAAGGGAGAGTTGACTTTTTGTGCATAAATAATTTGTTTGTTGATTGTTGAGACCATTCGTACTGCCATTGGTAGAGTGTTTGTTCAAATAAATATGATTGGAAGTCATGTGGTATGAAAGAGGCTAGTGTTGAGGGTGTGATTGCATTTTTTGCTAGATTATCTGCCTTTGAAACAGGATCAACTCCAAAAAAAATTTAAAACCTGTAGAACGTACATAATATAATTATGTCGTATAATAAATAAAAGTCGTCCTGGATTTCCCCTTCCCCCTACAAAAATTGTTTTTAAAAATAAATGGGAGAAAAACTACGTAAATAAAAAAAAAAAAAATTCCCATCGTGTGAATTTTTTCACAATAAAGCGACTGACGTATTCGAAAATTTTAGCAACGAATGAAACGAGAGCAAAAAAATGAGGAAAACACTTATGTAATTTGTGAATCACAATCTGCTTCAAATTATACGCAAGTACATACTACTCCAATGAATAATCATTTCTCGGTAATTGTACTGTATTTAAAAAAAAAATACACAATATCAAAGATAGAAAATACGAGTACTTCGTTTTTTTTTTAATCTTAGCAATTACCGATATCAATGACTTATTACGTATACATCTTCGCACATTTATACGACTCGACAATGCAATTTGCAATCAAATCGCAATTTAATCCACACGTGCTATTTTCAAGCGACGATCTATCGATATTCGAATAGAAAACAAAATAGATGTAATATGTTACATTGCCAGGCTGAAACTTTGACACGACAAAAGTGTAAGAAATTGCAAACTTGACAAGAGTATGAGCACGTCATAATACGTCAAGTTGAAAATGACCAAATTATTGATCGTTTTTACGAGCAATAAAACCGACGAGGCCGAGAAAAGTAAAGCCAAACATTTTGTATTCTCGAAGCTCTTGGAAAATTTTTAATTGCCATTATCTCCATTTCGATTTCACACCCCTTGCTCGTGCGGCCGTCAAAACTATACCTACACCTAGTAACCAAAATAAGGTCAATTTATCGACAAAATAACAATCCCTTAAAATAGGAAGAGAAAAACCACCGACCACGAATATTTTTATATCAACATCGATCTACCAATTGATGTGATTTAAATATAGGTACGAGAATTTTGACAAATTTAGGTATATTATTTTTAATTCTATTTTTTTCTCTTTGGTTTCAGCTTGACCGCCACATCGTTGATCGACAGGATAGTCGACTTAGCCATCAAACGTATTAGAGAAAAAACAACTGGCCCGATTAAACTTTCAGACGAAGTAAAAGAATTTAATCGAGTAAATCAAAATATTGCATCTTAAACCATAAATAATCACGCCTTCCTAACGCTTCATTGATTTAAAAAAAGAGCGATGAAAAAAGAAGAATTATTAAACTTTAAACGCCTATGGCGAAAATAATTAGTCTAGAAAATTATCGGCGATTTAATCATTTGCGAAAAAAATTATCTCTTTTAAAAGCAACTCGCCAATTAAAAAAATGCTTCGCGATTAATTAAATATAATCTACAATTGAACCGTACTCTTTACTCGGATAATAAAACTTTCCTATCATCGTTAACATTTTTCTCTTCTCAACACAAACTTCACCAATTTGTTAACGGTTCAATGTTATACGAGTAAATTATACCTACTTAAATGTTTTAAATGAGTTTTTTTTTTCTCCACAGAAATTCCTCCTTATACCGATCAAAGGCGAAATTATACTGTACAACGGATTATTAAACGGAGTCAATACTCTCGAACGAGCCGGAAAGACTACTTGGGAAACGAGTTCCGGTCATATTTTGGTCAATACTACTATTGAATTTGAACAATTGAAGGTGAGTTTGAATAATCGTGTTTTATGACAGTATAGGTTTGAAATCAGATCTACTATTTCCATTTTAAACGCCCCCTTCCCCAACGAGAGCCCGCCATTTTCCAAAAATCTCTATCTCTGTACCTAACTAAGGCTCACTTTGAAAAAATTTCCAAATAAAAGTTGTACACAAAGCTCATTTCTAAGTGAAAAAAGAAATAGGTAAAAAAGATCTCCCATTTTTTTTTTTTTTTTAGAAAAAAAAAATCCTTGATGGACAAGAAAGTTTTTCAATGAAATTTCCTTGACGTAGAAACTCAAAAAAATTATTATTTTTTCAATATAGAAGAAGGATATTTTTTACTTCGAAAAGTTGTTTTTTTTTCACCCCAAAAAATTGAAAAGATTTTTTATATTTTCTCCAAAAAAAATTTAAAAATTTTTAACTTGAAAAAAAAATTCCAAAAAAATCTGATTTTTTTTTGGCATGAAGAATAATTATTGCTTACCTATCAGAATTCATTTGGAACCAGCGTAGGAACATTTCTCACTTTTTTCAAATTTTATTGTACCTAAGTTTTAAAAAAGTTAAATTTGAGGGGAAAAAACCTCGAGGAATGAAAATATATTCTTGACGAAAAAAATATTTTAAATTTTTCTGAGTGAAAAATCTTTTTAATTTTTTGAAGTTTTTTTGAGTAGGTAATAATCCCAATTTTTTGGTTCAAGGTTTACCGAAAAAAAAGAATCTCTCGACTTTTTTTTGGGTAGAATTAAAATATTTCTCGAATTTTTGGAAAAAAAATTTCTTCATCTTCTTTAGAAAAACGTAGGTAGGTGCCTAATGTTTTTCTTAATTAAATTATTTTGTTGAAATCATCCTTTCAATTTTTTTTGAAAAAAATCGCTTATTTTTTGCTTCAATTTTTTTTTTTTTTTGGGAGGGGGTCTTTCCATTTCTGAATAAAAGTATCTAATTTTTTGATGTAAGGAACTAGGAAGGTTTTAAAAAAATGTTCATTTTTTGAGATTTAGGTAATATGGGGAGGGGAGAAATTTTTTCTCCGAAAAAAATCTCTTAAACCTTTCGATATTCGTTGTCACAGCCGCCTCGCCATAACTTCCTGGCGAAAATTCTGCACTAAGTAATGTAACGTTGATATAATTACTTTTGCGCAATTAACAAAACCAGCTTAGAATCCATTAACGAGTCGGAATACCGCAACGAGAGGGGGATTGAAAATTTTTGCAGTTTTCTGGAGTGAAAAAATATTTTTAATTTTTTCAAATAAAAAAAGTTTCTCAATTTTTATAAATAAAATTATTGGATTAAAAAATTCTTATTTTTTGAAATAAAAAAATCTTTTAAATTTTTAGAAGAAAAATTTTAAAATTTTCAGTTTTTTTTTTTTTTTTTTTTTTTAATAATTTCTCAATTTTTTGGAGAAAAAATCACAATTGTTTCGGAAAAAGAAAATCATTCTCGCATTCTGCATTTAAAAAAAAAAATCTTGACACACCTTCGGAAAAAATCGAGCTATACACCTCAGAAAATTCCTAGTGTTACTTCAAAATTGTTTATGGCTAAATTGTTGGGAAATTTTTTTTTTCTTCAAAATATTAGGTAATCAGTTGACTTGTTCAAAAATCCAAAAATCGTTTCAAAAATTTTGCCTAAATTATTGAAATTTACCTAGTATAAACGAATGCTCAAAAAATTAAATTTTTTCCTTCAAAATATTGCCTAAATCGCTAAAATTGAGTTAATATTGTTCGAAAACTACCCGAGTTGTTCAATATACCTATTGCATAAATTGTTGAAAATGAGTAAACTGAAATTTCGATCAACATATTGCTCAAAATTAGCAAATTTGAGTTGTTCAAAATATTGCGTTAAATTTGAGCTAATATTTTGTCCAATGACCTATTTCTCGAGCTCTGAATATTTTTCAACAATTAGTAAGACTTTTCCTCTGAGTTTTATGATATTTCAACAAATTCGACGATATTTTAAACTTTTATGGAAATTGAAACATTTTTACGAGTTTTTGTGACCACCTTCAGTTCTTCATTGATACGATATTTCGAAAACCTAAAAATGTTTCAATTTCCATAAAAGTTTAAAATATCGTCGAATTTGTTGAAATATCATAAAACTCAGAGGAAAAGTCTTACTAATTGTTGAAAAATATATGTTGTTATTCCATAAAAACGAATCCATAAAAGTTGAACGAATTTATGGCTAAAAACTCTTAGCGTAGGTGTTGATATAGTTGAGTAGATGTTTCTTCCGATCAATTGGCTTATTATTAAGATAATTTTTTTTTTTTTTTTTTTTTTTAACCTCTTAACTTATATACACAATTTGTCAATGGCACGAAAAAACACTACAACGACGACGTGTCTTCAGAACAGTACACAAAACGCTGAAAAATTCGAACTGTTTCCCTTTAAAGCGTAGAAATCGCCTAACGACCTTTTTCTTTCAATTTCCAGTTCATTTACGACTTCCAATCAAACCTGTATAAACTTTCGGCAGATGGAGTCTGCAAAGGTGAAATGGATAAGCTAGTAGTCAGTGTAGGATTTCAACTTAAAATTGTAGATAAAGAAATCCAATTAACGCGTTTAAAATTAATTACAGCGAAGTAAGTTGTACTACTTTCGAAATGATTTTCACATCGGTACGAGTCAGTACCAGGTCTTTCCCGGATTAACGCATCGTATTATAATTTTGATTGCAGAACTTTAAAATTACAATTGGATAGCGAAAAATTTGCAGATAAAGTAGTTAATTTCATATTGAAGTCGATTACGTCAATTTTCAAAACTATAATTTTAAATCATCTAGAAAAAGAACTACAAACGTATATAGGATCTGTACTACATTTTGGAGCCGGCACATTGCATTGATATATTATTTCAAACGAAAACGTTTTTGTCATCGCGGAATACCTGATAGCAAAATAATTGACTTTTTTTACTTTTATTTATTTTTTTTGTAACGTTTCATTATTTTTAAGATTGTGTGTGTGAGTTCAGTACGCGTATTGGTGTAATAAATTAAAAAATTTTATATAAACGCGAGTTTTTTTTTTACATTATTGAGGTTTCGAGGGTTTCTAGATAATTCTTCGAATTTATTTTACAATGAGTTTTTCGCAATATTAGGTCAACGCCCCCCCTTTTCACCAAAAAACACGAAGGTACAAAATAATTATTGAAGTGAGAGGTAGAAATTTTATCGTCCCGGGTTAAAACCTTTAAAAAAATTTGAAAAACAACAGAATTTTACTGATAACTTCAGAATGGATTTTTAAAAATTGTAGAATAGGAACTAAATATTTAATAAAAATACAAACATGTAGAATTTCAAATGTTCATAAAGTTTTGAAATGAAATCAATTTTTAAAATTCATCTCAATTTCTCTAAAAACTTTAAAACTTCTATTTCAAGTTTAGGAATTACGTATCTTTGATATGAATATGAAATTTTGTGATTTTTTTTTCAATTTTGATAAATTAGGTAGGTACTATTAAAATTTGAACAAATTGAAAAATTTTGCATAATTTTCAAAATTTGACCAAATTCTCTATAATGAAAAAAAAAATCTAAGCCAACTATAATAAAATTTCCAATCATTTTTTCTCCATTTTATAATCATAAAAAAAAAGGCATAAAATATGAAAAATTTTCTCCATTTTTACACCACCTATTTCCTCGTTCAATTATTTTATTCCAGTAAAAAAATTGTTAATTTTTAAAAAATCAAGAAGAAATGTAAGAATCATTTCAAAAAAAATTTTAAAAAATTTTAAAACATGATACTGATAAAAAAATTCTAAATTTTCATCCAAAAAAAAATCAAAAAAATCGAGAACCAGTTTCAAAAACGAAAGACGAATCAATTAAAATTAAAGGGCAGAGAAAACAGTTTCGAATCATAAAATTATTTAGAGCTTATAAAGGACTACATTTTTCATTCATTTACGAACTAAAATAAAATTCACAGAAAATAAGTGAAATAAAAAAATAAAAAAAATTATCATAAAACATTTTTTTTTTTTATGATTCTAAAATCGGGAAAAGATGATGCCTCAAACTAGCAGAATTATTCTGAGTTCCCAAAATATTTTTTTCCATAATAATAATTTTCAAAAAAGGATATATCTACTTATCAAAATTGAAACTTCTGACAAAAAATTTTATTAAACAAGGACGAATCAAATGATCAAAGTCTAAATTGAAATCTAACTCCCACTCTCAATTTCCATAATCGTGTCAAATCAAACAGTCGACTTCTTCATTCTGAAAAATCAGCTAAAATATCGACACAATTCTCCGAAACACTCCTCGCAATTTGAATAGAATTTCAAACAAATACATTTTTGAGACAATGCTGACGAATAAACAATCTCAAAAACAATATACCTTCGTCATAAAACCACTCAAGACGACACATTATCATGCCACGATTTATACATACGTGCAAATAATTCTCAATTTTGGACGTTATCGTAAAAAAAAAAAAACCAAACGAAATAAGACTTGAAGAGTACTCGAATCGAGTAAAATCTTATCAGCGAAATTGAGCGAATAATTTGAAGAATCACTTTAGAAAGTACGAGAAGGTATATTTCAATATTAAATTCATTCGACAAAAGAAATTCGAAACCAGTTAACACGTAGAGTGAAGAAAATCGTTTCAAAATGTTGATTAAATCGGTAGTATTGTTGTTTTGTTGCGCGTTAATTAATGCCAAAAGTTTGGTGCAAAGGGATTCGCGTCTTGAAGGTCGTGGAGAAATTGAACATGCCAAATTACCGGATATTTTAAAAGGTTTTATTCGCGATGTAAAAATTCCAGACGTGGATAGACCGGATGGAGATAATAAGCTGAGTGCAAATCCGCAAGTGAAACAAGAAGAAGATGACGATGAAGAGGAAGACGAAAGTTCTTCAGATGCAGACGAAGAAGAAAAGCAGGTACCAGAAATTCCTAATGCCGAAGCAGATCAGGAAGAAGATGAAGAAGACGACGATGAAGAAGACGAAATCAAAGAGGAAGTAGAACTAGAAAACACAAAAAACCAAAATGAATCAAATAAGGAGGAAGAAGAGGAGGAGGATGATGATGATGATGATAAAGAAAACCAAGACCAAAAAGAAAGTAAAAATGATAAAAATGATAGTGCAGCAGAATCAGAAGAATCATCTGAGGAAGAATCTAACAAATATGCTCAGGAAGATACCCCCAAGGAAGAAACTCCCACCTTTCGATTATCAAAAGCATTAGTCGGAAGCGAAATGAAATCCCCAGAGACGTTCAAACTCTCCAAACAATTGATAGATTTTCCATCTCCGGTTGTGAAAACGCCTACAGCATACGACGAACTAGCCGACAAGTTCGCAAACTTCTTCGCTTTAGAGTCCCTCCTAAAGAGTTTCCTACCATCGACGAATTCTTCGCCCAAAGAAACCATCTCGGAAACCAAAACCAATGAAGAATCGCTAATTAAAGAAATTGAAGAAATGGAAAAAGCCAATAATGTCGCAGAACAGCAAATCGTTACCAGCAACCAAGCTCCAGGACCAGTTTTCGATTTCGATCTCGATGATACCAAACAGTTAGGTGCATTCATTTCTCAAACAGTTCCAAAAAACTTTGATGTGATCCAAGCGCAATTCCAAGGGGCTAAGGATTTCTGGAAAAAAACCACTTTCAACGACTTACAAGCTACATTGCAACAAGGGGTTCAGAATTTTTGGCAAAAAACCAATTTCAACGACCTCCTAACCAAATTTCAACAAGGGGCTAAGGGTTTATTGCAAGAAAACATTGAAGAACATAAAGAACAATCGCTTCACAAAGAGTCCAAAGTGGGCTTCGGTGGAGGGGTTAACAACCAAAAGTAAGCTAAAAATATCAAAACCTGCTCATGTTGACCTAATTGAAAAATTAGACTAAGATTTATTTCAATTTTAATTTTTTTTTTTAGCAATAAGCCCATGTTTTCAAATGCCACAGCTTACGTGAATAAAGCCGTTCAACGTGCTCAAGCTCAACTTGATGATAACGGAAGGACTATTGGTGCGAATAATCCACCATTGACCATTAATGTGGTACGTTTTATTTCAACATTTTATATCGTCGAAATATCAAACGTAAAATTTTCAGCTGAAATTAATCGTATTTCTATTTCAGATACCAGGTACTCCGATAACTTTCAAATTGAAGTATGTCGAAGGTGCTCATACGCTCGATACATACGGACAATCCAAAGCAATCCATTATGGCAAAGTGTACGCTTTCACTCAATATAAATTCACCGAATTGAGGGTAATTATAAAAATTGTTGCAAGTTTAACATATTATTATAGTTCATTTCAGATATATGGGTGGCAACCCTGCTGATCTTCGTTAATGCAGGTCCGTCGATAGGGTGGGGGGCATTTTGTCCCGAGCATGGAGTTTTGCCAGGGGTCATAAATTGAATGTTTTCAGCTTGAATGGGAAAAATCACATAGTTTTTAGTCAACGATTTGATTGGAGAAAGGCTCAAAATAATTTTTGCCCAGGGCCCACTTTGGCTCTCGACAGCCCTATATTTATGAGATTGAGATCTGCATAATCATTAAAAAACCTGGCCCTCGAGCCAACACCATCATTAATAAGCATGAAATTTCATAAAAATGCAACCCATTTACTTTATGAGATAGAAGAGTTGCCTAATCCCTCCTTCGAAGTGCCACATTTAGACTACAACACACCCTGTATACACAAAAAAACCAAGATGGAAAACTGAAAATGGGGAAAAACTGAAATCGAAAAAAATCGAAACTGAAATCAAAACTAAAACTGAAAAATCAAAAACTGAGACTGAAACCAAAACTGAAAAATTTCAGTTTCAGTTTTTTTTTTTTTGTTGTTTAAATGCAGATTTATGAATTATGATTCATCTTATTTCTCGTACATTTTTTTACCAAAAAATCGGAACTAAAAAAAAAAAATTAAAAATTAAAAAAAAGGAAACTGAAATTGAAAACTGAAACTGAAACTAATTTTTTTTCTCAGCTTTCCATCTTTGACAAAAAAATGTCGTACACACAGAAAGCCTATTTCGAAAATTGAAGGGGCAAAGGAAAATTAAACTGACAAAAAACTGTTGATCATGCATGGGTAGCATAAAAAAGAAATGGAAAATTTGTCATTCTTGACATTTCTGCCCAAGTGTGAAAATGACAGGACTACAAAGCTTTGAAAATTGGTATTTACGAAGTTTGAGATTCCAGTGCCTTCACTTTCAGTCTTGAAAATAGACAACTTTAATATCACACCATTTTTTTTTTGTTGCTAAAAAAGTTTCATCTGTTCCACGTACTGTCTTGACACAATTTTGAAATTTTCATCTCTTTGATATGTTCCATAATAATTTTAGGGCTCAAATGGTCAATGAACACAAATGATACACAAAATTTATCCCATTCCATGAGAAAACATAATTATCATGAAAGTAATTTTTTGAGAGGAACCAAAAAAAAGCTATGTGATGAATTTGCCAGTTTTCGAAAGTAAAGGAGATATGGAGCCATTAAAATTGAAAAATAATTTTTTCAAAGTTTAGAGCTCTGTAACGCCTTCATTTTCAAAACTACACAAAAAATTTCAGGAGTAAAAAATATTAGTTTTTTTAGTACTACCCACATACTTACTTGATCAAAAAAAATTTGTGCAAATTTCATTTTACCTTGCCCCTTCAATTATTGAGGTAGGTATATAACATTTTTTATTTCTTATGGGTTTTTCTATTCATCCTGTGGATTTTACTAAACAACTCGAGAAACCACCTGTATATGGTGCCCAATGAATGGTCGACACTATTCGAGATTTTGTTATGGTACTCCGGCTAACATACGAGAAAACATTATGTGTACCCACTGGCCACTACCCAGTGCTAATCTCGATTTTGAAAAGGCAGCGGGTTATAAAAAATTTCAAAATTCCGTCAGGGCAATGGATAAAACAGGTGTAACTTCTTTAAAGCAACAAAACCAATTATTTGAAAGTTTGTCTATTGTTCAATTTTGAAAATTAAGGAAATGTAAATTTGAAAAATGGCAGGTATACTTTTGAAGTTCAAGACTGTTTACTGCCTACATTTACAAAATCAGGTAAACTTTTCATATGACCTTTTTTTCTTCTTACAACAAGTTAGACCTGTTTTATGCAATTTTTTTTTTTTTTTTTTTTTGGCGAAATTCGACCATTTTCACGAGTTCTTTAATGGATTAAGACAGGCAATACATTTGACAAGAATTTCTCGCTGCTATAGCTCCTTCGATTTCAAAGATAGGCATTCCAATGTGATTGGAACATTGTGTTACTCGTGATGGCCGAAAAATTTAGAATACAGTGTTGCCAATTGATTTTTCTCATAAAATATCAATTTTCAAACCACTGTAGCTTTTTCATTTACAAAAATAGGAATTAAGTATATGTTTTTAAAAATTGTTCGTTATAGATTAATTCGGTTAAATACACATATCAAAATCTCAAAATATGCTCACCACTACTGGGACACCCTGTATGTATTTTCAAGAGTAATCTATCTATTTTTTTGTACTTTTCAGTATTACTACGACGTCATAATCTCGCCGTGTAAATTATACAACATTCGTAAAAATATCACCTTCATTCTGAACGATGCTCCAGTCAAAATGAACGCAGCGGTTGATAATGATAACAAAATGAATATCATGGCATTGGAATTCGTTAACCCGTAAGTTCGCTACTGTTATACGTAATTTTCATTTTTACAACAATTTCAGGCAATTTCACATCTTTCAAATTGGAAAGCTAACTTTTTATTTCTTGAATTTTTCCAGGGAACTAGAAGTCGACAGCGATAGCAACCAATTCGTCCAGTACATCCTTAATTACTTGATCAATGCGCATCCGGTAATTAAGCAGAAGATGGTAGAAATCGTCTCCAGGGACTCTAAACTATTATTAAGTGATTATTTGAAAGACGCCCAATAATACAGAGGCTCTCATTTCTCGTACGAGATAATATGTTTATGAATTTTATTAAATTTTCGACAAATAAAAATTATATCGGCGTATTATCTAATTATTCTTGAATTAGGTAATTTATTATAAATCGAAAAGTAGGTACTTTTTCAAAAAATTTCATTGTAAAATAATTTTTTAGCCGAAAAGGGGATATTATTTTTTTTTAAAATCGATAAAATCGATGATAGAATAGTTCGATCAGAAAATTGATCAATTGATCCTAATCAAAAAAATTGTAAAATTAACACAATCGCAAAACAATTTTTCAAAATTGGCTGATTTTTTCATTCTGAAAAATCAGTTAGGTAAAATGACTTATTCAACAACCGAAAAAAAGGCCAGTTCGTTAAAATTGAAAATATTGACCAATAATACGTTTTTATCAAAAAATTTGATTTTCATCAAGTAAATGGAAAATGGCAGGATTATTCAAAAATTCATATTACTAAAAAACGAAAAATCGATCGACTTATCAAAGTAAAAATATTAGTGTGATAATTTTGAAAAATTGGAAAACTTCTTCAAAACTCTTATCTATTCAACAGAAGAATCGAAAAATCGACCAATAATTAATAAAATTGAAAATATAAACCAATTAAATAAAATTGGAGCATTAATTGAAAACTCGATAATTATTCGTATACATAGATAATCTAAAAATTCATTAGATGTAAAATTGCAGAACTGCTCAAAACTTCATACTTCATGGATCACGGTACATATTGAAAATCGAAGAAAAGTTGCCTTAAAATTTATCAAAAAATCGACCAATTTTTTCAAAATTAAAAATATCACCTAGAGCTTTGGTCGAATTCTCAATCGATTATTCGTAATCGAAAAATTCATTAAATGGAACATCGTAGAACTGCTCAAAAATTATCTTATTATCAAAAATCTAAAAATCGATCGATTCATCAAAATCGAAATTTTGATGCAATAAATCAAAAACCCGTTCAAAAACTTGACCTATTTAAAAAAATTGAAAATATTAATAATTTTTCGAAATTAAGAAATTCACCAATTTACAAAATTGTAAAACTGCTACAAAATTAATTTTACAATCAAAAATCGAAAAATCGATCGAAAGAAATTGGGAAACTCAAAAAAAAGTGTAAAAATTGATCTAATCAAATAAATAAATAAATAAATAAATTGGCCAAAGCTGAAAAAATCAGCAAATTCAATAGAATTAAATTACTGGTCATACAAATCAATCGAATCAAAAAATTATTGAATCACACTAACTACTAAAATACAAAAAATCGATTGATTTAGTCGAAATTGAAAATTTTTACAATGAATAAATCAAAATAATTCTACTAATTAATGGCAAAAAAAATCAATTCTTCGAAGAGGGGAGAAATATTCATACTGTATTTTTCTTCGAGTACCATTGAGGAGCAATTATCTACATCGATTTCTTTTCACCAACATCACCACGACATCAGAAGCTGTTCACAGTAGCGAAAAGAGGAGGGGAAGAGGGATCGGGAGACGATAATTTTCCAATATCAAAGCAGACAGTAATAGCACCTTCGAGTACCTCGAGTAATGAAATCTAATCTACCAAAGTATAAAGAGAATTACCTATTTCAATATAACTTGGCTTAAAAAAAATAACTTTCCTGAAGGTTCATTTCGTATAATAAATTCTAGCACGTAGTTTTCACACATTGAAAAAAAATGTTTCAATATACAACACTTTTCTTGCTCGTATGTTGCGTAGTGATCGATGCTAAGGCATTGGTGCAAAAAAATCTTCACAATGATGTGAAAAAAACTCACCTCGAAAGAGAATGTTCCACTGCTGCTGTACCAAATTTCGAACAAAATGGCGTGAATTTTCAAAAAAATCACCAAATTGAAATCAACGATCAAAATGAAAAACCATCAATGAACTCGAATGACCAATCAGTGGACGGATTATTATCGCAAGTATTTTCAAAACAACGATTACTGGGGCACCAGCTAGATGAATTTCGAGATCTCGAGGAGTTACTAAGACGAAATATTCATCGAGATATCAAATACTGGGGAAAAAGGCAACCAGATGCTGAAGTGGGTTTTGGAGGGAAGCCCCAAGGTGATCCAAAAAGGTAATCTTGAGTTGTATTTATATTCATAGGTCTATTTTTAGCCAAAAATTTGAAAAACAGGTACACATAGTAATATTCTAATAGGATCCGTTTTGCAAACGCGACAATTTACGTCAACAAAGCAATCAATCAGGCTCAACAAAGACTGAAGCAATATGGAAGCAGAATTTATGCAAATATTCCACCTTACGTCATTTATAAGGTAGGTACTTTCCAAATGAAACTTTTAAGCAGTCAGCAAATTTTGTAATGAACTAATCTGACCTGTTTTCATTTTCATTTGCAGATACCACGTACTCCGATCACTTTCATACTAAATTCTATCGAAGGAGCTTCCACGATAACGCCACAAGGAACATCTATGGGACTTCATTACTTCGATTCTCTCTTCACTTACACTCAGTTCAAATTTCAAGAGATAAGGGTATGAAATGAGTACAAAATATACGAGTTTTTTTGTCAAATTTTAGACAGGAAAATAAACCGGTGAAATACGTATTTTTTCAGTATAATTACGAAGTACAAATAAAACCGATGAATTTGTTCACCATTCGTAAAAGTCTGACTATCGTCTTGGAAAATGCTCGAGTATGGATGCCAGTAACAGTCGAAAATGGTACCTTCACCATACAACGTTTCGAATTCGTTAAACCGTACGACTCATTTTTTTTCTTACCTACCAATTAATTATACGAGTAGATTACCTATCTAATGGAATAATGTTCTTAGTGATGTGACTGTGGAAGGTGTCAACAACAGATATATCAACCATCTGATCAATGATATCTTAATAGACAAATATTATCCAGAGACTAAGGAAAAACTAGCTGATATTGTATCCAGAGGTACCAAACTTGTATTGGATGCTCAAGTGAAAGATGGTCAATAAACAATGGATTTGAAAATTTTTGAGGAATAATTCCTATAAAATTTAACTTGCTATTGTCCAAAAATTTAATTTCCCCATTCAAAAATTAAATAAATAAAAATATATTAATTTACGATCATAATTTCAAAGATAACGATAACGAAAAGAAATCCATACTCGATCATGCATTTTGTATACGTCTACTCAAGCTTCTACTGATGTCTCCTTCATAAACTGTCTTCCATTAATCTTTTTATCAATTACTAAACACCGAGAGATATGCAATTCGAATTCGACAGAGCACTATAGACATGATACTAAAATTAGAGATAAGCCACATTTAAAAAAAGTTGAGTACCCACAAGAGTACCTACTCGAAACGAAATCTTATCTACATAATTCCACAAGATAGGCAATCGAACAATGTGAAGAAAACTCAACCAACCAATGCGATTTTTTTTTAAAATAGTCAAATACCTTCTAAATTGTCTATTGGCAATGTCAATCGACGCCAAAAATGAAGTTGATTATGTAAATTCAGGATACTTCATTTAAAAATTATTTGCAAACTCGAGATACTTTATTTGGATTTGATTCAAATGAACCATCCTTCGATGAAATCGTGTCTCAGATGAATTCAAACGATTCAAAAAATTCCCTGGTACCATTTCAAGATTAAAAAGAGGACGAATTCAAAGTGAGTTTTGGAGGACCTTCCCATTCTAGTGAAAAAAGGTAGGTAATACTCAAGGAATGCATAGGTAAGGTAAGTACTTGCATACAAATAAGTATAATTATGTATCGAGTAATTTGGGCAATATTTTGATCCTTCGGATTGATAAATAGGCAACTCATTACAAAGCTCAACGAAATATTTGCAGAAAAATGAGATAGAAGGGACAATCCGGAAACAGTTCTGAATTTTCATTATGTACTTAGTTTAAATAATTTATGCAATTCGCAGATTTTTTCCAAATTTTGTACCTACGAATTATTTTTTTTTAAATTTTGTTTCAAAAGTCGAATTTCCAAAATTCTAATTTAAACAAGAATTTAGGAATTTTTTTTGGAAATATCTCCAATTCTCCATCTTGACTTTTTTCAAAAACACATTTTTCAAATCATTTAATTCAAACATAATTTCTTTTCTGAATTTTGTTGAAGTTTTCAAAAACAATTTTTTCAAATATTGTAGGAAACTAAAAATTTCTTTAAATTCTTTTGAAAACTTTTCTCTCTCTATTTTTTTCAATTTATGTAGGTATGAAAATACCTTTTTTTTTCTTCTTAATTTTGTTGAGACAAATTTTCTCAAATTTTGTTGATGAAGTGTTTTTAAAACTTCGCTCAAACACTTTTTTTTAAATGGGTGTGAAAAAAATACAATTTGATTTGATTTGAATTTTTTAGGAAAAAAATTTTCAACACTTTTTTAAAACATGAAAACAATTTTTTCAATTTTTTATAATAATACTTTTCAATTAATTTTCAAGATTTTGTTGAAATTTTTATTGAAAAAGTAACATTTTAATTATTTGAAACTTTATTTAGATAAGTAGGTACATTTTTTTTAAATTTTGTTAAAAATATGAAAATTCAACTTTTTTTGGAAATTCTGTTAAAGACACGAAATTCATATTTTTTTTCAAACTTTGTTTTGATCAATCATCAAACGCTTTTGTTATTTTAATGAAAACTGTAATTTTTGAATTTCGTTAAAAACACTTCTTATCGTTTTTTTTCTTCTAAATTTAGTTGGAACACAAAAAAAAACTTCTTGCATTTTGTTCAAAAACATTTTTTTGTTCTTGAAATTTTAAAAACTTAAAAATGGTTTTTCTTCAATACATTTTCTTGAAAATTTTGTCAAGTACAGACATGAAAATTTAATTTAATTGAAAACATTTTTCTACATTTTTTTCAAATTTGGCTGAGAATGTAATGTGGAAAACATTTTATTTTTAAATGTTTGAGCGAACACAATTTTTTTCAAATTTTGTAGAAAACCTGAATTTTTTTCAATTTTATTCGGAAACATTTTTTCCTATTTTTTTATGCAAGACAGATGAATTTTGTGCGACATGAAAGTTTGATTTGTTTGAATGCATTTTCCATTTTTTTTTCTGACACTTAGGTAAGAGGTATCTTCTTCGAAATTTGTTTGAAAAATAACATTAAATTTTTTTAATTTCGTAGAATTTTTTTTTTTAATTTTTCAAAAAAATTAATACCTATTAAATATATTACATCTAGTTATTCATTTTTTTTTTAATTTTGATAAACAATTTTTTTTGAAACATGATTTTTTCCCAATTCCTGTGCAAACACTTTTTAAAAAAATTTATTGAAGACATGAAAATGTGATAATTTTGTTTTCTTGAAAGTATGAAAATTTATTTCATTTTTTTTGAACTTCGTTCAAAAACATTTATTTAAAAAGAAAATTAATAGGCCTAGGTACATGAAAATTTAATTTTTTAGAATTGCCATTTTCAATGCTAAAATTTTTTCAATTTTTTTTTAATGAAGGCATTATTGTTCTTGAATTCATGTTCAAACAATTTTTTTAAATTTTATTGGAAACATCAAAATGTAATTTTTTGAATTTGGTTCCAATTTTAGGTAATTTTTTCATTTTTTTAAAAACGAGAGAATTTGATTTCTGGAATTTTTTTCCAACACATACTTATTTTTCTATAAATTTTATTTGAGAATTTTTTTAAATCCTTTAAATTTTTCAAAAACATTCTATTTGTGTTCTGTACAAACACAAATTTTGAAGGAAAAAACACTTTGGAACACAATTTTGTCAAATTACAATTTTTGAGATTTTTTTTTATGTTCAATGTTCATATTTTATGAACTTTAAATCATAAAACAATACTCATAAAATATAGTCATTCTCATTAAAATACTGACATCAGCTCTGATATAGGATGATTTGCTCAACAAAGAAGATTTAAATCTTTTTTTCACTTTAAAATACAGTATCAACATACAATTAAAAAAAACCACCGAATCACCGCCTTCATAACACCATACACAAACTCCAAAACTTTGAACACATTTTTCAAAAAAAAAAAAAAAAACGCATTTCATTCATAGTCCTTTTTGCAGAGAAACCATCAATTACCAATTAAAGAATGCCCAATAAACTACCTTTATAAAAATTTCCCTTTCAATCGTATAAAATGAAAAAAGACTCAATTAGTCGTATCCAATTAGGTCGCTATTCGTAAAGCATGAAACTTTCATTTTACAAACTTACCTTGATAACTTTTGCTTCTCGACGATTTAGTTTTAAATTGCGACTTTATAATTTATCAACTCTATAAGTACACAAATCACCGACTAGAATAATCCTGTAATCAAAGAAAAACACTATTTTGTTAAATGTCAATATTGTGACAAGTAGGTAACTGAAAAAAAATAAAAACTACGAGGGAGGGGATGAAGGGAATATCTGGCAACATAAATATAACCCCCATGTTTAACCTGGATCAATTCTAGGCTACATTACCAACCCCCCTGGTCTTTTCAAAAAAATACTTGATCAGCAGAAAAATCACATTATGTAGTATAAATAACAAAACAGAGTATAAGAAACCAACCCCCTGCATTTTCAATAAAACACTCGATCAGCAGAAAAATCACACTTTTTAATATCAACAACAAAACAGAGTATAACAATCAGTACAATAAATAAAATTAAGTGTACTTTTAAAATAAATAAAAAGACGATTATAACCACATCGTAAAAGTTAAATATGTTAATCATTGTATTTCCTTAAAGAAAAAAAAAACTACGATAAATTAAAAATATCAATTTTTTCGATTTCAAAACTTCACGACGAGCTTTCAAAACTTCTGGCTCATTTTTTTTTTATCTAATATCACATCGTAATACGATCGAGGTATAAATAAAACCCAAAAACATACAAAAATTCGATTTCGCGATAAAATAATACAGAAATTGACCATAAATTAAGCAAAATGCGTCAGGGCGGAGTCGTCTCTTCCGTAAGTACATACATAATGATTTTCTTTTACGTAGGGTAAGTCTTAGTACACGAGGTACCACATATGGAACCATTGAAAAATAAATTACTCGAAGTAACAAAATAAATAAATAAAATACGTTTTTCGAATTATCGAAACAACAGAAAAAAATTGCACGAACTGACCAGATAATTAATTCAAAAAAAGCTAAACTGTTATAACACGAAAAAATACAAAAAAGAAATAAAAAAGCAAATTCGCTCAAAAAAATTTGCTCACTGGGAAGGGGAAAAACAGCTGATTAAAAAAACCACGAGTAGTCGATAATAGAAAAATAGCTTCTTTTTCTGAGCGAGGTATTCGTATCAAAAACGATTTTGAGGTTCATTTCGTTCACATAAGCACTTAAAACGTTGCAATGAAGTAATTTCAATTTAAAATATATTCACAATAATTGATTAATTTCGATTGAAAATAAAACTTTGGTGAAAAGAAAAAATACCATAATTTTTCATAAAAAGAAATGAAAAATTTTTTTCAAAAAAGGATTTTTTTCAAAGTGTTGAAGGAAAATTTCAAAATAAAAATCAGAAGAAAAGAGACTTGAAAAAATTTTTAGCAAAAATAAAATTTCAATACCTAATCAAATTTTTTTTCAAGAAAATTATTTTTTCTTACAAGAAAGAGATTTTTCAAAAAACGTTTCCTGGGATTTTTGAAAAAGCATAAATTGTGTAAAAATTAATCTCAAGATGACTTTTTTCTGTAAAGATTTTCAATGAAAAATATCTTCAATTGTTTTGGGAAATTTTCATGGAAAACATTTTTGAGGATTTAACAAAAAAAAATTCCAAAAGAGGGAGATTTTCAAAATAAAACAGCTGGAGAAAAATGAGAGAATCATAAAAAAAATCAACAAAATTCTTCATTAAATATTACTTCGCTATAAAAAATTTCTTGAAGAAAGAATGGATCTATTTAATTTTTTGGATGGGGGAAGGAAGGGATGGAGGGTTATCGAAAGAGTTTAACGCACAAAAAAATCGCGTTTCATTTTCAACAGTTGTAGGTATTCTGTAATGAGATTTTTTCTGAAAAAATTTCAATTCTCATCAAGAATTTTCAAAAAAATTTAAAAATAATAATTCATAAGAGAATGTTTTCCAAAATGAACTTTTCAATGAGATTTTCTCAAGGAGAATATTTATCAAGATGTCAGTCCTTACAAAGAATTTTAATGGATTTTTTTTTTTAAATAAATTTTTGGAAGAAATTAGAAAAGATTGAAAGGGGCCTTCCAAAACATGAAAAATCAATGGGAATTTTTTGGAGAAAATTTTGTTGAAAATTTCAAACAATATTTTTAAATAGATTTTTCGTGAAAGTTCTTTCAAAAGAAATTTTTCGAAAATATTTTAAGTATAATTTTTTCAAAATTTAAAAGAATCTCTAAAAAAAATGATGATTTTTTTTTTTCATTTTAATTCAAGTAGTTTTCTTCATAAATCATTTGATTGGCGTTAAAGTTTTCTCGTAAAAATGTTTTAGAGTAAATCAGAAGACCTATGAAAATTATTTTAGCAAAAATTCTTCTTCAAATTACTTCAAATAAATTTTTGTAAAAAATCTCTAAAATAAAGTTTTTTAGGGTTGTTTTTTTTTGAAAACTTTTCCAAGTAATTTTGTTCTAAAAAAATTGAAATAAAAAATTGTTGAACCATGCAAATAGCAAGACATAAATATGATAATCAAATCAAGTCTCGTAAAGAGCCCATTTGACATACTAAACTCGTTTAATTACGAATCCCCCGTTCAATAGGAAAAAAAATACTCGAAATTATCCCAATATTAAATACGAAGAAGAAAAAAGTTGATAAAACTTTCAACAAAAAAAAATAGAAAGAAAAAGTTGCCTTTACAGAGAGGTATTTTGCTTACAAAATAATAAAAATAAAAATGATAAAATTAATTTTAGCCGAATACTAAATCGGTCGAGTTTTTGCAAACATTATAGATACAAAATGTAAGATATCAAGGTTATTAACATCTCGATCTAGCGATCACTCGGACGAGGAACAATATCAATTACACGCTTTTCACATTTCCATCTCAACTCTCATCAATTACATAAAATTAGCTACCACGACAATACATAATTTACAATTAACGCTCGGCTTGGGCTCGTGTCCAACGACCAGAGAAAGATGGAGGAGAAACCCAGCGGTGTAATTTCATCAATCAGACTAGAAAATTTTAACAACTAGAGCTACGAAGATTCGGGCGCAGCTGAGGTGGCCGGATGGAACTCCATAGAGGCGCTATTAATGCAGAATCGTTTCCGCGTCGGTGCTGGTCCGTCGTTGAATACGTGGCCGAGATGGGCGCCGCAATTGGAGCAGGTCACTTCGGTGCGTATCATACCTGGATTTTTGATCAATAACAATAGATTGGCGCCAACTTCACAAGTTATATGTACGCAGACATGCAGGAGGCGGACAGTCAACAGGCAAAATGCAGGCGTCGCAAGGAGAGATAATATCGTGCGTATGTGTGCGTAGATACAGATACGTAAATGAGAGTAAATGATCGGTTTTTTTGTACAATTTCGATTGGATAACAGAGAGACATGGCGCAGATATACACGGTACGAGTGAATATATGAGAAAGACCACAAAAGACAGAGCGAGAGAGAACCGTGAAAGAGAAAAAAAAACATACCCGATTAGCATATAAAATAGTACCCAAAAACCTGTACAAATTATTTAATTATACAGATACATCGACCACTCTGTCGTCTTGAAAACAATCGTACCGAGTTGCCAGCCCCCTCCCCTCTTGCCATATCATCCTTCAATTTAATTTACATATCAAAGATATTTGCTAATTCGTCATTTTGTGAGCAGAGACTATGACTCAAGATCGTCATAATTACAGCTCGATTATACATTTGCAAAAATTCAAAACCTACGAAAATGAATTGTTCAAGAGATTTTTATGAAAATGATAATGAAGATGATAATAATGATAAGGGCGTGTATTGTGCAAATTGCAAAAGCCAAGACAATTCAATTTTTATACTCGAAATACGTAGTACTGTTTGTTTTCAAGACGTCGTGTCGCATTCGATATGTTAACATACGAGTACGTAATGTAATCATAAAATCTATTTAGTTAGAAAGTTAATTAAAAACTTGCCATACTGACTTGGAAGCGAATGAGTGACGAATGACGAATTTCTTCGTCGATGAGAGTTAATACGAATGTTAAAATAAAGCAGCAACAATGACGACAACAGCAACAAACACAAATAATAAATTTATAACGAGTCATCTAAGCATATGTAACTTTTCAAATGCTACAAAGATCAATTCAACTTTAAGAACAAAAAATACTTCTACTCGAAGGGATTTCAAAATCCAAGACATAGTGAGTGGAAGGGGGGGGGGGGGGGTTAATCTTACGAAATTTTCGCTATGATTTGATTGTCTGGTTACACAGAGTTCATACCCCTTCATTTCACCTTTCAACCTTCAGAAGTTTCATCGCATTAAATAGCTTATTTTGAGAAGAAAAATGAGAGAATCAATATTGCAAATATAAAAGTTTTAGAATTTTTTTAATACACAATTTACAAATTTTTTCGTAAACTTCTCCAACCCCAGCCCCAAAAAAATACAGAAAATCAACGTAAAAAATTAACTGCATAAAAATTCAAAAAATATCAAAAATGTTTGAAAACTAAAAAAAAAAAATAAAATAGATTGCAATTGAAAAAAATCAAATTAAATACCTATGCCTGTAGTTGGAAAAAAATTGTAGCTCGAAATGAAAATTGAAATTTGAAAACCACCCTTAATATGAAAACAGTTTTTTTTTTTTTTTTTTTAATCATTTAGAAGACCGCTTCTTGCCAAAGATCATATAAGTTGATTGAAAATTATGAATATTTTCATCTCACAGGTCCCACAAAATATCTAAATTATGCGTGGAAATTTTTCATCTCGAAATTACTAGAAATTTTCATTCCAGAATTTCAGAAAAAATTCCCATTTTTTGTTCAAATTTTTCAAAATATGAAATTATTAGAATAGGTAACCCGAAAACTTTCATCACGAAATTTTTTAAACGCTTTGTTCCAGAAGCTCCCCAAAAACTTTCAAATCATTTAAATAAAAAAATGTAGTCCCAGAAAATTGAAAAAAAATATATTTCAAACAGTAGAATTTGAATTTGAAATGAGTAAAAAATTTTCAAAAAATACAATTTTATTCTTGTTCAAAAAAAATATGGTTAAAAAACTAAAAAAAAAAAAAATTTTAATTAAGTACAGAAACAATTAAAATTATTGGGCCTAAAAATTGAAGAAAATTTCAGATTTTCTAAGCAATTGAAAATTGAAAGACCCCCCCCCCCCCTTCCGACCCCAAAAAATCAACTCAACATCTTAAGAAGGTTGATTTGAAATTTTTCATCTAAACATTTTTGAAATTTTCTACCTAAAATTTTCAAAAAAATAAAAAAAATCATAACGTCAAAAATAATCTTGTAGTGGGTGTTTTGAAATTTTTCATATTGAAATTTTCAGAATTCCATAATTCCATGAAAAAACTTTGAATTAAAATTTAAAAATGGATTTAAAATTTTAAAAAACTAGCTCGACAAAAAATTGTAATTCAAGAACCCGAGAAAAAGAACCAAAAATTCATCAGAAAGTAATTATTTTTTAAAATAATAAAAAATCAATCATAAAAAATGCATAAAAATTGTAAAAAATTAAAAATAATTAGGATATTTTGTAAAAAAAATCGTGCTCTTTTTTATCCCAAAAATTTTTAAGAATTGAAAATTTCATTGAAAAATATCGAAATTGAACATAAAATGCCTAAAAATTAGCAAAAGAGAATTCTATCTCGAAAAAATTGAAAAAAAGATAGACGAGATGTAAGCAAATCCACCAGTAGGTACCAAATATTTGAAAATTCAGAAATTATTGATTTAAAAAAAAAATGAAAAATTCGAAAATATCACTTTTTTACTTATTTTTTTCAAGACCATAAACACCCCCCCCCCTCCCCTCCACCAATACAAAGACCAAATTATTATCCTTCTTAATTTCAGGAATTTATTGCAAATGAATGGATACCCAATTACTCATTTTCATCTGAAAAAAATCCTTTCAAACGTATCTCAATTAATTTTTTTTTTTTTAGAAATTGTGCCAGAATTTTGTTGACTTATAATTTTTTTTTTTTGAATTTTTCAAAATGTAAAAAAAAATCAAAATCAATACCTACGTATTTTTATAATTTTCATCTCAAAATTTTTCAAAATTTGTATTTTAGAACTTCATAAATGAAATAAAATCCAATTTTCAAAGTAGAAAAAACTGCAACGACTGAACAATTAGGAAAAAAAATTACTAAAATGTTTGTAAAAACGCTAAAACCACAAAAAGTGGATACTACACAAGAAAAAATCAAGTTTGAAAATACGAGAGAAAAAAGGCAAAAAGCCATCAGCAGATAGGTAATTATTTTTTTCAACACAAAAAATCAAAAGTGAGAGAAATTGGGAAAAATAAAAATAAAATGTAAAGCTGACTAGGCATAAAACCCCAAAAAATTGAAAAAAGGGATTAGACTTTTTTATAATTACTTATTTTCAAGCATCCACAACTTTTTTCGAATAATTAAAAAAAAATGTAAAACCCAATTTATAATTCAAATCAATTCTTTTTTAAATAAATGGTTTCAAATTTGGCCATTTTCTTCAATCTAGTTGATTTTTAATTATTTTTTCAAATTTCATTTTCAAGTTGTTTTTTTTTGTACCTATTAATCTCATTTTCTTTTTTTAAATTGCCAAAGTAATTCTTTTCGAGAATAAAATTAAAAGAAAAAACTTCAATAATTTAGAAAATTTGACACATTATTATCATAACTCAAATACCCTCATTTCCACACAATTCCCCAATTAGTAAAAATCCACTCGACAAAACAGCAAAAATCACACAAACACAGTGGCAAAATAACTCATAAAGCGATGCAAGTAATTTCCAAGTGATCTTATACAGTGAGCCACGGTTGAAATTCCAAAAATGAATCCAGCATAAACACGTGATCGTTTCGCGGAACGAATTTCTAATTAAATTGCAAACTCGTATCAACGCTTGTAAATCTACTTGTTATGCAAAACGAAATACAATGTAGATGATCGGATAAAATGCAAGTACGATCACGATCATACACGAGGTGCGGTGCAATTACACTACTGTTATCGCGAACCTGTATCGACGACGGCGTGTTATGGTCAATGTAGTATGTAATGTATAATATATAAAAGCGTGAAATGCATACTGTGCACAGGCATAGCCTTTACACCTGGATATAGCTGCAGGCTACATGCTGCTGATAATTATAATATTAATAAGAAGATGTGTGAAAATCTGGCGTTAACATTCTTCGCAAGCCATTCACCGCTTCACAGAACCAAACCAAGGGCACGAGGGGGGTGTTATAGGCAGGAATTATACAGGAATAGGGTACATATTATACAAGGGTGGCACTCATGCGTATTAAATAAACAAATCAAAAATAAAAGCGAATAATTCGTACCATGACTAGTATCTTTGGTAAGTTTAATCTTTCCTTGATCGAGTACTTCGTTGAAAGCGGGCCAGCCGCATCCCGAATCGAATTTCGTATCCGATGAAAATAATGGTAAATTGCAAACCACGCAGCTGTAAATACCCTTGTCGGAAATCTTGTTGTATTTTCCGCTGAATGGCCTGAAAAACAGAAAGAAAAAAAACGCAGGTACGAATTAATAATAGCGAACAGGAAACACGCCGAGCTAATTGGCTAATCGAAATAGTATAAAAGGTGGAGCTGTATGGCGGTGTTAATTGAATTATTGTCGCAGATATTTATAAACAAATGTAAATAATCGAATCACGTTGACCCTGAACGCGGAATATTTTTTAAAACGCAATGATGCGAGTGAGAAGGTGATATTGAAAGGAAATCAGAGTCTAAGTTGTCGTCAATGGACAATCGGTAGCAGAACTGACTTTTTTAGTTGGTCATCATTTTTACTGTTAGAGGGAGTCAAGGTGGTTTGGTTTCTTAAATCATAATCGTAGACAGTACGTTTCGAAAGCACTGCCAGGTGCCAATATTTTCAAGATGAGGTGAAGGTAGCAAAAATAATAATATTTTGGAGGTTTTTAGACATCGTGTAGATGAGAGTGAATTTTAGAATTCTTCATCCAGTGAAAAGATTTCGGCACCAGGCAGGACTTCTTCGACGTACTGTAAAAATTATTAAAATATTAGATTAATTCAGTTAGAAATTTATCGTCACATCAATTCAGTAGCAGAACTGACAAAAAAAATCATCATTCAACTAATTAAAAAAAAAGTATTAATTTATGTAAAATAAACAATTATTGAATCAGATTCGATTTATCGTCAAATAAATTCAGTAGCAGAACTGACGAAAAACAAGTTCATCATTCAATTTTAAAAAAATTAATTAATTAATTAATGTAAAATAAACAATTGAATCAGATTCGATTTATCGTCAAATAAATTCAGTAGCAGAACTGACGAAAAACAAGTTCATCATTCAATTTTTTTTTTTTTAATAGCACAACAAACTTAGATAAATTAAATCAGATTTGATTCATCGTCAAATAAAATTCAGTAGCAGAACTGACTAATAAATAGGTTCATCATTACGAAGGTTAAAGTTGAATATCTACTCGACCGAAATAAATACATAATTTCGCAATCAGATTCAATAATGTTCGTCACAATTCTATCAGTAGCAGAACTGACTTGATTGAAATCATCATTTTACTAGTAAAATCTTCCCCTACGAAGAGGAAAATATTTTTTCAAAGATAATATAGTATTTTTATAGTTCAATTAATATCATAAATCATCGATCAGATAAAGATTTACATCAAAAAATTCTCAGTAGCAGAACTGACATTGGATAAATTCATCACTAAAGAAAGACACGAATTAATTGAACTTTTCGATAAAATTAATAAAAAATAGGTGATAATCAGAGTATAAATTTCGTCAAAAAAATATTCAGTAGCAGAACTGACTTAAATTGAATCATCATTAAAGGAAACTACGAAAGATTAGGTAGTAAAAATATTGTTTAAATCAGAATAAAATTGTCGTCAAAAAAACAATCAGTAGCAGAACTGACAAAAAATTCATTCATCATACTCTAGACTTTCTAAAAACTACAATATTAAAATAAAAAAAGACTATGCTCAAAATAGATTCAAGTTCAATGGAAATTCTAATCCAATAATCAGATAAAAATAATCGTCAAAAAACAATCAGTAGCAGAACTGACATAATTGGAATCATCATATTGCCTTGAATCATATAATTTCTAAAACAAATTAAAAGTAAACATAAATTTTAAAATATTCGAATCGAGATTTCAAGAATTTTGCACGAGGCACTTCATTTTTTGCATTAAAAAGTGTGAAATTCTGATAAACCACTTACGATAATTTATCTATTTTTATAGCTATAACACAAGAGATAAAAATATTATCTTAAGATTCGACTGCTCGTTTAAAAAATGTAACCAAGTGCGAATATTGACCAAAATATACCTTTCGGTTCCTTTTTCCTGTGTAACGTGATACTGCAACGGAGTCAATCGTTTCTTCAATTCTTCTTTTTTATCGGTATCGGTCATTTTGGAAAAATTTCTCACGATAGAATTGGCGCAATTTACTCGAACAACCTGATGAAATAACCGTCAACAAACACCGAATTAATAGGCGAAATAATAAAATGTAGAATTTGGAAATATAATCGATACGAAAGTTCTACGTGAATTAACTAGGGATACACAATATACGCGAAAACTTGGCCGGATTTATTTTTAGTATCGTTATACGAATAAGTACATATAAAGTAACCATTGAACAAAATACGTAAAACGAAATCGTGCCAAGTACGACATGCAATTTGAAAATTACTTACCTTAAATGGATAAATATTCTTGTATGTAATCGAGAAAGCCTTGCGTGCCGCTGATGTCATAGACATTGAGTTCAGACACAAATCTCCAAAACATTCATCTTTCCGACAACCGACAGCACTAATTAATCTCGTCTTGGTGAGTTAGGTTAGTTGAACAGAACGGGTTGAACGTCGAATGTGTAATTTTCAATGACACGAGGCCGTCGTTGAAAAATTCATCACTCTTTTTTTCCACTTCCACCGGATTCATCTTCAATTTTCATAAATAATTTCGTCTCACTCTTCATTCTTCAGAAGCGGCCATGTTGTGTTGTGGCGTCAAGTTCACAGATGCAAAAAACACGACAACGTCAAGGATTGCACTTTTCGATTATCATCTAGCGCACCTGGCGGATTAATTTTCAACTGACTTTTTTCAATTTTTTTTTTTTATTAATGATGTTTTTAGTTTTACTTTTTATTTTCAATTAAGTTTTTAGTTTAAACTTTAATTAAACTGATTTATTAATTAATAAATTCAATTATTTATCGAAGTTACTATCTTCTTTATGTTTTTTCTGATAAATTTGATGAGATGAGATGATTAACAAATAACAAATCATATTCCTTTTGGGCAGAAGCCTAGAAGCAGAGCAAATGGTATTCGATGAAACAGCTGATGATTGAGTAAATTCATATTTTTCATAATTATTTTATTATACTTATTCAAAGGATTTTTAAATAACATAAAAAAATAGGTATGAAATTAAAAAATTAATGCACAGTATTAAAGTCGATAAAATAGAAAATAGAACATCCCAAATTCCCTATCAATACAAAAATGCACTTTATTATAATTATGGTTGAATAAACCAATAAAATGAAACAATAAGATTATCTATAAATGCAGAAATGATGTAAAATAATAAAAAAATATCTGATTCAACTGTAGCTGCTGTAGAACTTCAACAGTTGAAAAGAGTACTTATAGGTAACAACATTTAGTATCTTTTCTTTTTTCATTTATCACAAACAGTAGATAAAAAAATAATTAGGTAATCAATAACAACATAAAATATTGCAATTTCCAACTTGTCTTTTAATAACAACTCACCAATAAGCCTGGAAGTTTTTAAACCTCCGAAATAAAAATAAAAATCATGTTCTTTAGATATTCACCGCAATCGGATTATCAGCAACTAAGCTGTAACGTTGTCCACGTGTAATGTAAAGGCAAGAAAACACAACGTAAACAGCCAGCTGTACACCTCCGGCACACTCAGCAATCAGATCATAGTGGTGTTCATTCATATATCTGTAGACCCAATTCATCACGTATAATGCTCGATAGGTACCCATGGCGAAAACATAGTAAAATATAAAACTTCTCGTTTCGTTGGTTTTGTCTCGATACAGCATGAGCAATTGAGGTACCATGGCTACGGCTTCCAGATAAATACTAAATGCCCACAATATCTGAAACAATACAACGTTATAGCGAAAATCTTACTACTCACTTTAAATTTTAAAATATTCCAAACCTACCTCGATGGTTGAAAAACCATGGTTGATTATTACCGCCATAACAGCAGCTCCAGTTAACAAATAACTGACCCTGTAACCGAAAATGAGTAAATTAAAAATAAATTCTAGTACAAGACGCTGCGTATAGTATGAGATCAATAGACTTTACAGTACCTGAATGAGTCTTCGTTGCTACTGTATGTATCTTTGAACTTTCCATAAATCAAATAAGTCGTCAAGTAGCTTATTAAAATAAATGTGATTTTAAAGCATGTGTTGTAAGTAGAAATGTAAGTGAACATTAAATCCAAATATCTTGTGGTGCAGACCAATGCGTACAATATTTGAGTTTTACCCGAAACACCTGAAGTACAGAATAGAATCAAAAATCAAAGAATGCATTATAGTTCAACTATATACTGATAAGTATTTAGGTATTTTAAATTTACTCCGATTGTACAACTTACCAGAACTGTTTTTCGATGTCCATAACTTGATCGGTAGCCCAATGACTGCAAATAAACGTAAAAAGTCACCGACTAATCTAAAAATGTTCATGTGCATCATTTTGCCAATCTGATCTACTTAAAATCAAAAAAATATATCAAATATTACAAATTAACTATAGCCTCACTACATAACATACGAAATTACGAATACACGAAGCACAATCACAAACACGACTGTTGAAAACTTACTGCGTAATAATTCAATGAACTTACTTGGGCGGCGCGGGTAAAGAGCCCTAGGGCGGATGGGTACACTGCAGTGTGCAGTTATCCGGTTATCACCATGCAATTGTTTCATTCAGGGCTTGATTTAGGGGGCCACTAGGCCTGAGGCCCACCAATTTGTCACACATAAGACCTCTAAAATTTAAAAAAAAAAAAAAAAAACAGCAAAAAGTGCATTTTTTGTTCATAAATAAATCACTTTTGGATGGGCAGTGAAGGGTCAAATTTTTTTCATTAAATAATAAAAAGGGAACTCCGCTGAAATTGGGCCTTAGGTCCCAAAATTTCTAAATTCAGTCCTGGTTTCGTTTAAGCAACTTCAGTTCGATTCAGGCCTACCTAATTCAGTAATTCAAGAATCGAATGAATAGAATTTTTCTGACAAGAAATTTTTTTTGACCTTTGACGTATTTAACATCCATGCCTTTGAGTACATATCTACGTATCTTTTTATAGTATAGATAATTATACGATTCAAGTTTTAATCAAAACTTGAAATTTGATATGTACCTAAATTATGTTTGTTGATACTTGGTAGGTAGGTAAGTAGATAGAGATACCTACAGACAGTGGCGTATCCAGGATGAAATCATGGAATGGGTTCAAATTTTGTTTTCGAGAGTGGTCATTATGAAATAAAATTTTCAATTTTCACCAATAATAACAACAAAAAAAATCAGTCAATACTCAATAGGGAATAATGAGCCCTAGGAATAATTGGTAGAGGATGTACGAGTATATCTTTATCTAGGAACAACAGAGGTACGAATTCTTTTGAAAATTTAATGAAAATCATTTATAAGAAGTAGAAAAAATCAAATTTCGAAAAATAAACTCCATCTAAAGCCCTTTCCGATGGGCGTAATAATCCTAGCTATTATAAACGTCTCACCAAAAGTTTGGAAATTGCGAAAAAAAATTTTGTAATTGGAAATTAAAAAAGTCATCCTCAAAAATTATTGGAAAAAAAATTCAATCTTAAAAAATTTTTAAAATGCATTTTTCAAAATTTTTAGAATTCAATTTTTTGAGAATCAAAAAAATCTCCAAATAGCAAAGAAATAATAACGCTGTTTCTATTTGCGAAAATTCAAAGAAAATCTTCCCAAAAATTGAAAAAAAATTCAATAATAATTACGTTGAAGAATTTGACCAAACTAATTTTTTTGAAAATTCATCATAGATAATTACAAAATAATAAATCAAATTTTGGAATTATTAAAATTTTTAAAATACAATTATTATAAAAAGTACCTAGAAAAAATCTCCATTAAAAAAAATTCGAAAAAATCCATCTTAATTTTTTTTTAAAGTAGGGAACAAAATATCACTTTTTAAAATTCAAGATAAAATGATCTCTAAAAATTGAAGAAAGTTCATAGATAAAATATCTAGTAAAATATTAAAAAAATTACTCAATTTTTATTTTTGGAAATTTATGAAAAACCATTTCAAAAATTGAAAAACTTTGTAATTGAAGATTTTAAAAAGTTACTTATAATTCAAAATTATTGGAAAAAAATTCAATGAAAATCAAAACAATTCATCATAATTAAAAATTAATAGGTAAGTAAAATTTCGGAATTGTAAAATTTAAAAGAATCTAGTTTTGAAAAATAGAAAAAAAATCACCTCTAAATAAAAATTGGAAAAAATCCATCTTGAATTTTTTCTTAAATAACAAAAATACATATCATTTTTAAAAATTCAAGAGAAAATGAAGATGAACTAGTCTGAAAATTAAAAAAAAATATATTCTCGAAAAAATGGAAAAATCTTATTCTATGAAAATTTATGAAAAATCATTCCAAAAATTGAAAAATTTGACAAATCTTTATGAAAATTCATCGTGACTAAACATAGGGAAAATTTTGAAAAATCTCATTTTTGAAAATTTAAGAAAAATTAGGGATGCATTTCGAGAAAATTTCACAATTTTAGGAAATTTTTGAAAAATATTTAAAATGAGCATCTTTGTTATGCAAGGTTTTTGAGGTATTTTAAAGCATTTTTTTTATATAATGGGAAGGGTTTGGACCCAAAAACCCTACCCTTAAATACGCCACTGCCTACAGAGGGACAAAACAATTCGAAATGAGCACGATTTTAATTTATTTGAAATGAATTTCGTAATAGTATAACAAATCATCGTATAGAACAGAAAATGACAATTCCAGTTCAAATAATGAAAAACTCTCTCCAATTACAGCAGCAATAATGAAAATCGATAAGATATTATCCATTGACTAAAGCTGATACTCTTAAATGCACTAATGGTTTGGAACCTCCTCCAAATAGCCCTCCTCCTCCTCCTCCTCCGGGTCTAGAAGATCCTAATAAAGATCCTGTGTTCACTTTATTACCCAAAAGCGTCGGAGGAGTGACAGCTGTCTTGAGTAAATTCTGAATACTAGCCAAGTTCAAATTCTTATCGGCTAATAAATTATTCTTCAGTAACTCGTTCAAATTTGGAATCGTTTTTAGGATATTATCGATGCCAGGGAATTTGCACGATGGGTCTTGGAATCTGTCAACGAAGCCTCCCCATAATGCGAGCTCGCAAAATCGGAATTTCTTATTGAGTTTAGGTTGAGGTGAAATGGAAACGAAGCTGTTGTCGACGATGAACTGAGGCCATTCAAATTTCAATTCAGGTATTCTGGGTTTGCTATATGATTAGAACAATAATTCGTATTGGAATTTAAATGTTTCATCAAGATAGGTAATTACGTGAAAAGATAGGTATTGATAGTGATTTTACCCTTTGTGAAGAAATTCAGCTATTAAATTCACAAACACCTCTTTGACTTTTTTATCTTGCGGATTAGTGAGTTCTGAACCTTGAATTGGTTGTCCTTCCAGAGATTGTAATTCGAATAAGAATATTAAGTCGTCTCCGTGGCCTACGACTGTATCAAAAAATGTTTCGTTTAAAAAGAGAACATGTCGATGAGAAATTAAATTCTGATATAGAATATTTTAATAGGATGTCTAACTTTTTTCTTGACTTTGAGTAGGTTGAGCATACAAAGGACTGTCCAAAAAAGTGATAGGAGTCTGCAAAGAGGCAGAATGTTCAAAACTGTAGAAATACACAGCTCCGCCGATTTTATTCCATAATAATGACGTAGTAGCTGCTGGTAAATTGAACAGAGCATCTGTGGTTTCCTGAAAAATTAAATACGTACCAACTTGAGATGAAATTGACAAAAAATAAAATTGATACAAGAGAATATTAATTCGTACTTCGATGACTTTAAAGAAATTATTCATAACGTTGGTAACTGTCGACGAAATAAGGTTCAAATAATCGCCATTTTCGAATAAATTCTTCAACAATTCGTTTACAGTTCCATTTGTATATAATCCTAAACAAAAGTAACCCATTATTGGTAATTTTCTCATATGAAATTATACCTATTCAAGAGAAATAAAGATGACCATACCTTTATTATTGGATAATAAAGATTGTGGTAACGATTTTTTCAAAAAATTAGGATCGGTAACTTTACTTGCAACCTCGTTGAAGAAAGGTCCTGAAATAAATTAAATTTAAAACATTTAAGAATTAAAATATAAAATAAGATAGGTACCTAGTTATAATTTTACCCTCACAGTCATACCTGAGATCAATTTTCCAGTTTCGTGTTGAGTGGTTCCAATCAACAAAGGCACCTTAGGGTACTGTTGAGCTTGCAAAGCATTCAAAGGATTATCGTTCAAGAAAAATGATAAAAATCGATCATCGTTCTTTCCTTCGATAACAGGTCCACTTCCCAATACATCGGATATCGCGCTGACAAATCCTCCTTCGTTGATGGCATTTTGCTGTAATCAGAATATCAACCTCTTACCAAGGTCTTCGAAACATATCAAAATAAATCGGTAGGTATTCTGTTACTTGAAGGGTATTATCGGTTTCCATGATAATATTAACGTCGGCATTTTGCAAACATCTGACAATTTTCAGAGGATCTTGATCGTCAGAGCAGTGCGACGTAGCAGCTATTGATTCGAAGGTATCATTCGGTGAGTAATTGACAGCACTCGATGATATGGCTGAGCCACTCATGGCTATCACACCTGTGATGCTATCTGTTCGAGAATAAAAGAAAAGAATATATTGAAGAGTGTTTTTTACAGGATGAAACTTTAGAGAGAAACAGGAGCGACAACTCAACACTCAAAATTTCAAAAGTAAAAATTAAAAATACATCCTACCTACAGAATTTCTTAATATTTTTTTAAATACCTACAAAAAATGGGATTTTAAAATAATTCTTGGAATAAAACTGCACTCATTTCTTTCTTTTTTTTTGAAATAGAAAAATTTTCAATATCTTGGAATTGAAAATTTTCAAATTTTACGAAATAGAAAAAATTTCTGATTCTTTAGGATGTAAAAAAATTTTGAACTATAAAAAATTCTCTATTTTTTGAAGGTAAAACAATTCTCTATTTTTTTGGGGGGGGAGATAAAAAAAATTCTAAATTATTTAAATTAGAAGAAATTCTCGATTTATTTGGGACCAGAAAAAATTTTTGTTAGTTTAAAAGTAGAATAAATTTTTAATTTCTTAAAATAGAAAAAAATCATAATTTTTGGAATAAGATAAAGTTTCTCAATTTTTCTCAATGCACTTTCAAATTTTTTCAATAAAAAAAAACTTCTTAATTTTTTGAAATTTTGGAGTAGAAACAATTCTCGACTTTTTGAATACATACAAAAAATTTCAAATTTTTTTGAAATAGAAAATATTTTCAAAATTTCTTAATTTTTTTTAAATAAAATTTAGTTATTTCAGAATATGGTGCATAAAATTTTCAATTTTTTTTTAAATAATACAAAATATTTTAAAATTTTTTCCTTAAAAAAATTTCTCAACTTTTGTAGAAAAAATTCTCTAGGTACTTTTTATTTGGAATATAAAATTAGGTATTTAAATAAAAAAATTTCTTGTTTTTTTAAAAATAGAAAAAAAAATTAAACTTAAAAAATTCTCGACTTTTTGAAATGAATCAATTTTTAACTTTTGAATTTATCAATGAATGAATTCAAATATTGTAGTAGGACAGCACAATCGTAATATAAAAATTTCTAATTTTTTGGTAAGTACAAGAAATTATGATTTTTTTTTCTGAAAGGAAAAATATTCTCAACTTCTTCGGAATTGATAAAATTTTCAATTTTTTGGAATACAAAATTTTTGGAAATAAAAAATCTCTCAAATTCGTAAAATAAAAAATTTCTCAATTTCTTGAAGAAAGATTAATTTTTTTTTGAAACAGAATAAATCCTCGATTTTTCGGAATGGGAAAACTTTCAATTTTTTAGAATAAAATTTTTCACAATTTTTTTAAATCCAAAAAAAAAAAAAAATCTCAATTTTTTTGTAATAGAAAAAGTTAGGAATCCTGTTGAATAAATAAAAAATCTCAATTTTTTGCCATAAGAAATAATCTCAATTTTTTTTAATAAAAATGAATTGTTAAATTTTTTTAATTATTTTTTTTTTATTTTTTAAATAAAATGTTAAATTTTTTAAATAATTCGTCTTTACCGAATAAAAAAAAATTGTGTGAAATTTTCAAATAAATTTTGTAATGATTTCTTGGAATAAATTTTTTTCAATTTTTTGAAAGTTGGAATCAGTAGGTATAAGAATTCTCGATTTTTTGAAATCGATAAATTCTCCATTTTTTCGAAATAACTCCATTTTTTTGAATAAACAAATTCCAGTCTTTTTGAAATAAAAACAAAAAGTTCTGAATTTTTTTGAAAAGAAAAATTTTTCAACTTCTAATTTTTTTGGAATATCAATTTTTGGAAATAAAAACATCTTAAATTTAAAAAATAAAAAAATTTCCAATTCTTAAAGAAAGAAAAAAATTACAAGTTTTTTGAAAGAGAAGAAATCCTCGATTTTTCGGAATGGGAAAACTTTCAATTTTTTAGAATAAAATTTTTTCACGACTTTTTTTGAAACATTTTGGAATAGAAAAAATTAGGACTCCTGTTGAATAAAAAAATCTCAATTTTTTGCCATATGTACGAAATAATCTCAAGATTTGAATTTTTTTCTTCAATTTCTTGAAAATTGGAATCAGTATAAGTAACTAAGTTTTGAAATTTTTGAAATGGAAAAATTCTTAATAGAAAAAATTCTCAATTTTCTGTGTATAAAATGCCTCAATTTTTTGGGAGGGTAAAAAACTACTTTTTGGATTAAAGCACTTTGATTTTTTTTTCATAAAAAAATCTTTCAAATTTTTTGACTACCTAGATAATTAATATTTTTTATGGTTTTTGGGGGGAAATCTCTCAATTTTTTGCAGAAAAAAAAATTTTCAATTTTTTGGGCGTATGAAATTTCTCATTTTTTGTAGTTTCAATTTTTTTGAAATAAATTCACGTTTTTTTGGTTTTGGGTTTTATTTGAAGAAAAAAAATCCTCAATTTTTTTTAAGAAGGATTTATTTCATTTTTTTGGAGAAAATCTTGTTGAAAAAAAATATCAATTTATCTGAAGTGAAAAAAATATTTTTTGGAGAAAAAATACTGCAATTAAATTTTATGGTGTTGATTTAAGTAAAAAAATCTTTAAATTTTTTTGTAGTAGGCAATTTTTTTTCATTTTTTAACAGTAAAAAAATTCTTAAAATTGATAGTTGTCAGCCCTGGGGGGGGGGGGGGGGGTAAAACATACCTGAGGTGAAACTAGATTGGGCAAACATAGTAGCAACACTGGCACCACTTCCTTGTCCAGCTGGCACCAATTTTTTCGGATCACCTCCAAAATACTCGATGTACTTTTTGGTCCATTCGAATGCAGCTCTGATATCAAACAGGCCCGAATTACCGGATATTATTTGATCGTTAGTTCCTAGGAAACCTACAGAAGGGGAAAATACATGGTATGAGTCAGTTTCAATGGAAGTATGATAACGAGTATTTGAAACAAAACAAAATAATGATCTAATGAAAACTCATAACTGAAGCCAAGAATATCTATAGGTACCTTACCTATATTAATTTATTATTACTGTTAGGTTTCGGTTTATCAATACTTAATTATTATCAAGGTGAACCGGCTGCTCATCTTATATACCTATCTACGTACCTAAAATTTCAATTACTAATACCTAACAATCTGGCTGTGTAAAAAATACGTGTCAACTTCATTCCATATTTTTATTCCATATTAATTAATAAGTTACGCGACACGTAATTTTTTTTCATTTTTTTGATTTTGATAGTAAGTCTAGGTACCTATCTAAATTTGTGCTAATACGAAAACTGATCTAAATTATCATAGAACTGAGTAAATTTTTACCCACCTAACGATCCTAGCCTATAATTAACAGTAACGACGACAACATTTTTAGCCACCAAAGCTGTAGCTGCGTATTGATTGCCAGATCCAGATTTGAAACCTCCTCCATGGATCCAAAATAAGACAGGTAGACCGGTAGCTTTTACCTGAGAAACCACAACAAACATTTCAAACGCTTCATTATGGTATTTCCAAGAACATATTTCGAGGGTTCCAAGAAGTGTAAACTTACACTAGGTGTGTACACATTCAAAAAGAGGCAATCTTCATCTCCAGCCAGATTGTTATATCTCCATTGCGTGCAAGGGCTGCCATACTTGGTGGCGTCAATTTCGCCACTTGGATATTTCAACACAGGTCTCTGAAATGTTTGGAAAAAACGATTAGAATAATTTTTGAAAAACCAGAGCAAAGGTAAAATCAAAAAAACTAATAACTTACCACGAATCGGCCCCTTTTGAGGGGAGGTTCGGCATACCTAAGGCCTCTGAATGCAATCTGACCATTCCTCTCTTTAACTCCGACCACTTTGGAATTACGTGTGTTTTCCTTGATGACCACGACGTTATCTAATCCATCGGTGGAATAATTGGTCGTCTCGTTTTCATCCACCAAGGAAGGTGAATCGGAATCTTCTGAGTCGTCGGGTAGGTTGATATCTTCCAAGTTCAAAGGCGGCGGAATGGCGGCTTTTTCGCCGCCTACGATACGTTTGACGCGAGTATTAGCATAGGCACACGACACGAGCACGAGCACAAGACACGAGAGGGTGGGAAATTTCATTTCGAGAAAACAAACACAAAGGCCCCTTTTTCGCGACTACGATTCGGTTGCGTTCATCGTCTACTATGTAATCGTTTAATATAACGACTAAATTCACACATTCGATAGCTCATTAATAAACGGCAATGTTTTACAAAAAAATTTTATGTAATACTGGTTTTTCAAGTTTGCAACTGTTATCTACACTCATATATACGCGGGCATGTGTTACCAAAACAACATTTTCACGACGAATGCGAATGAGTAAATCATAGAAATCCTCAAGTCCGCAGGTCTCTGGCTCTGGTGGTCGAGCCCGTAGGAATGCAAGTATATTAAACTTATGCTAAATCCTGGCGCAGACTGTGAGCTCGATCTGCGAATAAGCGAATTTTTAATTGTCCGACGTTTTACGCGTTTTTCATGCAACGTATCAACCTGTTTTAATATAGGTACTTTTCATTACCTACGTCAATGTGCGAACGACGACGACAAAAGTTGGCATTGAATACGAGCTGCATTATTTAGGAAACACTTCTTTAGCCAGATTTAAACCTAATGTCCTTCCTAAGGTAGAGAGACATATGTTGCAGATTGAAAGTGAAATCAGATTCGAGATAAATATAATCCATAAACCATAATTCATCATATTTTTATACCCAGGGCCGGTAAGTTTGAATTTTCTGGGGTGTAGATCGCGATTTTTTCTCCTAAAAAATAACGATTTTTTTTAATCCAAAAATATGAGATTTTTTTCAAAAAAAAAAAAATCTTTTTATTTTAAAAACATTTTAAAAAATTTCCACGCTGGCTTCAAAAATAAAAATTGAAAAAATATATGTGAGTGTGGATGGGAAAAGGGACCTAAGCAGGAAAAAATCGATTTTGGTGTTTTGACTGTTTTTGGTCAGTTTCGACCTGTACTTTCATTTAAAAATGGTTTCATAGACCTAGGAACAATATTCAGCCTCCCAGAGGGGCAAGGTTTGCCCAAAATCAATAAAAATAATTTTTTCTATAATTTTTTTGTTAAAAATGGTTGAGATTGTCATGAAACACAATAAAAAAATTGTCAATGAGTATGATATTCGTAATCAGCCTGGTTGAAAATATTTTTTGACTTTTTTTTTTTTAGTTTCGGCAACCCTGATTTTGATCAAAATCGCCCCCTTTTGTGAAAAAGGCCATAAACATGAGGGGTCACAATTATGAGGGAATTAATATTCTACTAAGACCCCTCAATGATTGTGCAAAGTTTCAAAGTTATCAGTCATTGCATTACGGAGATACAGACTTGCAAAGTTTAAAACATTCATTACCAAAAAAACGTTTTTCCTGCTTAGGTCCCTTTTCCCATCCACACTCACATAATTATATTTCTTACTCTAAAAAATTCAAAGAATTTTTCCTTCGAAAGAATTTTTCAATTTTTTTCAAAAATTAGAAAAATATTTTACATAAAAAATGAAGATTCCTCCCCCTCCCCCCAAAAAAATGTTCTACAAAAAAATTATTCAACGCAGTTTTGTTTCAAACCCTTGAAAAAAATCACTCCAAAAAAAATTCAAAGAATTCATCGTCTAATTTGGAAAATATATTTTTACCTACCTACTCCAATTAAATTTCATTTTAAAAAATGTTGACAATTTTTCCCCGAAAAAAAAATTAAAGACATTTTTTGTAAAGAAAACAAATTTAATTCAAAAAATATTTCATTTCCTTTTTTAAAATAATAATTAAAAATTTGAGAATTTTTTTCAAATTGAGATTTTCTAAAAAAAAAAATAATTTCGAAAAATTGATTTTTTTGCTTCTAAAATTTAAGGAAAAATTTTTTCTCATAAAAGTAAAAAAAGATTATAAATTTTTTGAGAAAATCTTTGAAAAATTTGGAATTTTAATTGATAATTAGTTATACCAACTGCAAAAAATTGAATGTTTGTATATTACATTTTCTCCCAAAAAATTCGGAAAATTTTTACTTTTTAAGAAACAATGTTTTCCCCTTCAAAAATGAGAGAAATTTGTATTTTTTTAAAAATAAAGAAATTATTTCATTTCAAAATTTTTTAAGAAGAATGATTATTGTTGAACACCTCAACTACTGATGATTTGCCGACAATATTCGTACTGAAGATCGACTACAAAAGAAAGACGTAGAACAATAGTTGAATTTCGGTCGTATTTAGTGTGTTTTCATAAGATAATCATCTCCAGTCGAGATGTTTGAATAATGCAAACACAAGGTCGCGGGAATTACCGGAATAAGTAATTGTTTGGCTCGTTACAACGTACATAAAATTAATAAGCTGGCAAAATGTATTTTTTGGACGAAGTTTCGTTTTGATTACACTATACCTTAATCAAGTGTAGTTTTGTTGGTTGCCTAACGTGATCCTGATCCAGTCGATATTTTTTGGGTTTAATGAAATAATTTCACCTTATTTCGAAGAACAGATTTTTTTATTAATAATTTTTTTTAATTTTTGAGCAATTTCTGCTGAAATTTTGAAATGAACCGAGATTCGAATACTCTCCAGAGGCATTGCATCGCATAGCATAGTACATACGTACTTCATAAAAAAAATAATTTAAAAAAACATAAAACGAGGAAGTTTTGAAAAGGTGAGAAAGCAAGTCACAAATTTCTGTATACTTTTAGAAATATTAAGACGAATGATTAGAATATTTCATTATCATTACCGAAATACAAAAATGATAAGATACCAAAATGGAAACTCTCATCAAATCCCACCCTACTTCCAAATCAGGGTCTAACGCAACAGCAAAAATTTCTATAAACAAAAATTCGACTAAAAAAAAAAAAAAAAAAAAAAAAAAAAAAAAAAAAAAAAAAAGAGTACCTTGAAAGTAAGATACACAACATACAGTACGAGTTACGCGAAATATCAGCAATAAATTACTCCTTTAAAAATTCAAGACCCTGAACGAACATAACAAAAGAGTGCAATACGAAAATTTCGATCAACCCGATGACGTAATCCGAACAACGCAACGATGTACAAATAAAAATACAAATCTGGGAACCAGTTGTTTTATTAATTAAAAACATAAAAAATTCGTTTAACTTATTCGTCGCCCTTTTTGGTATCTGTTTTACCACCACGTATTCTACCAGTTCTTCTAGCAGCGATAAGACCAACCTGGAAGCATACAAAATGTACAAATGAATATAGTTTTATTCAAAAAATCGCATAAACTTTGAAAACGACCACTTACCTTTCTACCGGCTGGCGTTCCTCTCTTGACAGTAGATGCTTTACCGATGTGTTGATGGTTACCACCACCGTGAGGATGCTCGACTGGATTCATAGCAACACCACGAACCTTAGGCCAGCTATTACGTTTAGCTTTGTATTTATAATAAGCGCGTCCAGCTTTTAAAATTGGTTTGTCGATACGACCACCTCCGGCAACGATACCTGCAAAATGAAAATTGAGTTTTAGCATAAATGGAAATGAAAATATAGAAAAGGGCAGAAAGAGGACGACGAGGAGGATACTTACCAACCATAGCACGATTATTCGAGGGGATAACTTTCTTAGCTCCGGATGGTAATTTAACTCTGGTACGTTTCGAGTCGGGATTGTGAGCGATGACGGTAGCATAGTTACCGGAAGCTCTGGCTAAACGACCACGGTCGCCGGTTTTTTCTTCTAAATTACAAATAATGGAACCTTCGGGCATGGTACCCACTGGCATAACGTTACCGATTTGAAGGGTGGCTGAAAAATCCCATTATGAGTATAAATAATGCAGACAGATAAATTATATCAAATTATCGTCAAAGAAATTACCTTTTTTACCGCAGTACAAGAACTGGCCGGTGTACATTCCCTCAGGGGCGATAAATAATTCTTTACGAGTCTTATAACGGTAAGGATCTTTAAAGTGCACAATAGCTAAAGGAGCACCTCTACCAGGATCGTGGAGAATATCCTAAATAAACATAAAATCAACATTATAACGATCGTACTCATAGGAAAAACACTGGATTCGATAATCGCCAAACACCGTTTACATAAAGAGAACCTCAGTGAAGTTTTGACATCATTTAAATATAAATCAGGTTTCAAATGTCTTAAGCATCATCGGTAAAGCTTTAGATTACATAAACGGTGTTTTATAATTGCCATACACGTAACAGAACCTCAGTGAAGTTGTGACATCAATAAGTATAAATCAGGTTTCAAATGTCTTAAACATCATCGGTAAAGTTTTAGGGGATTTACTCAGAGTGTATGTTACCTTAACGACTCCTTTGATATAACCATGCTTTTCGGCGTAGTCCAAAGTTCTTAATTTTGGAGCTCCTTTACGATGTTTGGTGTGTGACTTGAACACACTTCCAGCTCCTTTCCTCTGAGCGCGGATTACACGTCCCATGTTCCTGTAATAAACACACAGCCAGAGTAATGGCTACTCGAACTAAATAATTATAATTAAATATTAATAATTACTCACTTTTAAGGATGTAAATTTAAACCGAAATTAAAGAACAAACTAAACCGTCCACGAATTACGGTGCCCGTTCGCCATGCTCAATAAAAATTCACCATTTATGCTTTGGGGATTCGACTTTCGAACAACATACCTACCAGTCCACATTCTTGGTAAACAGAGGTAAATTACGGTAATTTTACGTAAGAATTTTTTTCTATTCAATTTTGTATTTTTAAAATTTTTTTTTGCAAGTTTTTTGAATTTTTTCATTTAATTTTCAAAAATTTAGAAAATTTTTGCAATAAAGTTGCAATAAAAACGACAATCAGTGAATTCTTGTGCAAAAAAACAATTTTATGCCACTTGTTGAAAGAATTTCAGTAAATTACTGAGTAATTTCATAGTAGTGACTTTTTACATAAAAATCATCTGTGACTTCGTGAGTTCTTTAATCCAATCCCCACGACCCGGAACCCGGAACCGGAAGTAGAACAAAGAAAATATTGAATCAATTAAATTTAGGGATCAGATAATCAGAATTCCTGATTGATTTGTAATCTGCTAATCCAGGCTCTAAATTTTCTGAAAAAATGAGCTGAGGCTGCAAGTTCTACTTCTATAATTTGAGGCTTCCCTTTTTCAAGGACTCATACACCACTCCAAAAAAACCTCTCTATCTCTCCACCTAAAACTCCAATTGAAAAATTCTTCAAACAAAAGTTGTAGACTGAGACCTCTAGAATAATTTTGATCACTACAAAAATTTCGATTGGACCCTTCAATCCCCTCCAATTTTGCATATCGATATGATACATATGAAAACCACAAGATAATTTCTCATATTTTCATGCCTACTAATCTATTATGTGAAATTGGAGGGGAGGGAGGGATCCAATCGAAATTTTTGTAATAACCAAAATTGTTTCCAAGGTTTCAAACTACAACTTTCATTGAAAATTTTCTCGATTGGAGTCTCAGGAACAGATATTTGAGACTTCCAAGAAAAGGGAATGGGCCCTCGAAAAAAATGAAACCATAAAAAATTAGACTCAGCTCATTTTTTTGAAGGTACGTCCTGCGTCCCAGTCTTCGACTCAATAACATAATAGCAAGGACCATTTTTCTCCATTCGTTGCAGTACTATTGAGGTTGAGTAAAATAATTTCTGTCTTTTATTTTAAAATTCCAACATCCAAGACATATCTCGAACACCAACCACCATACACGTAAATCCCTTTAGAGGGAAGAAATTACAATTTATTTGTATTTTTCATTTTCAATTCGAACCTGAGCCACTGCCATACGCCAACAAACAACAACAACAACAATCCCACCAACGAACTCTCACCTTCGATTATGAAATAATCTCAGGCCAAATCCAACCCCTTTCGATTAAAAAGGACGCTATTTCGAAACAAACATTAAAGATACTTTATTCGATCATGTGTTTAAGGAAGAGAGTACTTACATTAAACAATAAATAAAAAAAACATAAAGGCGATTTTGGCGACACGACGACCAAAAGCACAATCGACAACAATACTTTTTATTTCTGTAGGGTAGATCAGAGAAAAGAGAGAGAGACAAAACTGCAATGGGCTTATGGGTGTGGAAAATAGACCTATTTTCAGCGCGGTATGGTACCATTGTTTACATTTACAATGAATCGAATGGTTGTGATTATCTTCGGACGGGACACTACCACCAGTTTGAAGATGTTGTTGATACTGTAACAAAAAAAATCATGGGATGAGTCGCGTGAGAAAAGTGAACTTTCAATATCGAAATTCAAAGCAGTCCGAGTACGTTCGAAAATCAATAATAAAATGTAGGTACTTATTTATCTAGATAATAAATTAACGAGCAACGATGCCTGGGTAAGAAAGCTTATTAGTTTGAATGAAAAATGAAATGAAACCATGATGCAGAATGAAATTGATGAAAGACAAGCAAAGTAGAGAGATAAATATACCCCCTTCTACCCCTCCCGAAATGAAAATCTTGCGAGTAAAAAAATAAATTAACATTCGTACGTTCGTCAAAGAAGAATTCAACTCAAAATTTAGAAACAATAATTTCACAGAAAAAATATCAACTCCTTTTTTGTTAAAAATTCACTTTCATTTTGTTTTTTTTTTGTTTTTGAAGAAATCTTTTGTCAATGAGTTTAAGGAAAATGAGAAAAAAATTCACTTCTATCAAAAATGTTTTTTTTTGTTTTTATTATTATGAAAAAAACAAAAATGTTCAACTAGAGGTAAAATCTATTCATTTTATTTATTTTTTTTTTCAAAATAAATGTCTTTGGTAAATTTTAAAAATTTTTCAATTAAAAAAAAAAAAAAAAACATACAAAAAATCAAAAATTTACAATTGAGCATTACTTTTCAAAAAATACTTCTAAAAAAAATTAATTTATCATCAAAATACCCAATTAGTTTTGAAGAAAAAAAAATCAGAAACCACATCTACAATACTTCTATGTAGTATGTAGTCCTTTCCTCGAATTCTAACCAACACCATAATTATTCAACTCCAGGTCCACATTAACAGACCTCTACGCCTACATGTAATCTAACCTAGTCTCCATTTCTAAAACCATCATTTTAAAATACTAAAAATAATACTATCGATAACATAAAACACCATAAAACGAGCATCCAAAAAACCTTAAAACGATATTATACCACCGACCCATACAAAACACAACATTCGATAATGAAACCACGAACACAACCCATGACAATGATTCCACGATCCATCCACATACCGAATATTAATCAAATGACTCGATGAATACCCGAAAATGCGTATTAAAAAACACACATAAACGACCACCACAAAATATCGACCAAGTCGAATTCCAAAAACACATCATGCGTGGTAAGTACATTTATTTGCAACACACATTACATTTGTTTGAGTTTCTCATTGTAAGCTGTTTACGTATCTCGAAATTTGAAGAAAGAAAAAAAAACGAATAAAAATAAAACACGGGGCAGGAGGGAAAGAGGAAAAATAATAACAAAATACATATTTATACATAGAGTATATATATAAATAATAACCTATAAAGCGATAACATAATACACATCATATTCCACCTAAAAGAAGAAGCTGGTTTGAAAAATAAAAATAACTTTTTTTTTTCGAGATCACAGCAAGAAGAGAATTGAAAATTCATTACACATCGAAAATTAATTAATTCATACTCGTATTAGTATTACGATTAAAGTATCATTACACTTTGTAAAATGTAGGTAGGTAGGTGAAGGTATTCGAGTTGAAATTAAAAAACACTGTTGAACAGTGAAATAAGAAACTAAAAAAATATATTTAAAAAATTCCATTACTAAAGTTTGAAAAAAATTAATTTTTCGAAAATAAATTCTCTCCTTTTTTCCAAGGGGGAGGGGAGGGAGTGGATCCTTCAAAAACCACATAAGTAAATGGGTAAACATAGGTAAATGCGGTTGAGGGGCAAGGGGAGACGAAAACCTACTAGAAGTAGAGATTAATCCTCGTTAACTCGACTAAATACGTAATAAAATAACACGAGAACAAAAAATTACGCGTCTTTTTTAGGCCTTAGTTAATATTGCTCGTAAAAAAATATCAAAATCAACGATTCTGAGTTTTCGTCATTATTTAATCCCAAAACATACAAAAGCAATGTACCATAAATACCCGCAACCAACTACATAGAAACAAAAACACATAATTATATAGCCCAGTAAAATAAGGAAATGAAATTGCGGTTTGGGTCAGAAAAGATTTTTCCATTCCAAAACATTCATTTCGGTGGCTTTCCTCGAACCGTACCTCTTGATAAGCCATTAAAATATAAATCCAAAGCGATATTCTCGTTGTTTTCGCCCATAACTCTTCAAATATGGGTTTAAATGAAAAAAAGGTCATAACAAAAATTAAAGTCAATGAAATTTGCAACAAAAGAAGTCATATTCATTTTTTTTGAAAAGTGAACGGGTGGTGCAAAAACAAGCGTCAAAAGATACAGGATGAAATAAATGTAAATTTCCTCTTCCAATTCCGTGAATACAATTTCTGGAGGGGGGGGGGGATGGCGAAAATCATAAAGCTCAGAAAAGCCCCTACTCCTCCTCCAACTCGAATCGCCACACATGTATACATTTTCGCGTACACGTATGAATCCACATTTTCTTCAAACACAAATAACTCATCAGTGGTACCTCAAATTAAAAAAAAGTTCAAATAAAAATTAAAGTACGTAAAATTTCCTACAAAACTGCTTCATTCATTTTACAAGTCGACGCCGATCTCGTAATTTATTCGAGAAAAAATAAGGAAATTCTTAATTTTTTTCACCCTGTATATATTTTTACGCTTGTTTTTGAGCCACCCGTTCACTTTTCGAAGAAAAAGAATAAAAGCTTTTTTGTTGCAAATTTCATGCACTTCAATTTTAGTCATGACCATTTTTTCGTTTAAACGCGCTGTAATCCAGTTATTCAAAGAAACACACCACATCTGATTTTTTTTGGAACACTTAGTATGTAATTATGGACGTTTTTGAGCCACCCGTTCACTTTATAAAAAAAAAGAATAGAACCTTTTTTGTTGCAAATTTTATGAACTTTGATTTTAGTTATGATCATTTTTTTGTTTAGACGCGTATCTAAAGAGTTATAAGCAAAAAACAACATGGACTTCTCGAGGGATGAGGTTTGGGGGGATTTATTGGAGATTAATAAGAATACCAAAAGCAAGATTTCAAATTCGAAAAATCATTGCTGACCCAAAATGCAACTTGCTCTATTCTTACGATCTAATTTCACTGGGCTAATAACCGAAACCGAAACCGTAACCGATAATACATCTTTATGCCAATCATTTCGCTACATCGATCTTTGACTCGAGAAAAAGCGTCAAAAAGTCAAACCTATCGTTGCAATGCTTTCGAGCAACTTTCAAATCAACACACAACCTTCAAATTTGAACTCCACATCCCTAAAATAACTTCTGTGTTCGAGTCTGCTCTAGTCACACACATGTCACATTCAACGTAGCAAATCCCCACACACATGACGACGTCATTTCACTATTTCGACGACTCTGCTCAAACTTCTAAACTAGGTTTCGATTTTTTAAATCGTTATACATAAACGTACTCTTATCGATGAGACAAAAAGGGAGATAAGGGACGAGGACATTCTAAGAGACATTTAATCTCGTACTTAATTTAATATGTACTAAAATTGCTCATCGAATCTTTGGCCTTTTCCATCGAACAAGCACAAAATGGACATCGACGAACCAATTAACAACATTCAGAGCATCGTACATTTAAAAATGTAAAACAAACAAACAAATTCATGCTTCGAGTTCCAGTAATTAAGTAATACCGTGTATATGTACAAAGTAATGGGGAGGGGAGACACAAGTAGCGAATTAAGTAAAAAAAAAACAAAAAAAAAACAGAAAAACAAAAATACACCTAAAATTTATTAATACCAGCGTTTTACTACGCGTTATAATCACATACGAGAAAAAAAAAAGGTAATTTAAAAAGAAGAAAAAGAAAAAGTAAAACGAAACGAAACGAAAAACGAAAAAAAAAAGAACTAACAATTCCGATTGCGATCCGACAAAATAATACGAAACCGTAACGTACTCTTGATAAATTTATATTAAAACTGGACACAGACGAAATAAAAAATTACGATTACCAAGGCTAAAACAACCGACTGAAAAAAATAGTACAGACCAACAAAAGAGAAAGAAAATAGAATCGATCGAAATAACCGTATAAGAAAGGGAAAGAGAGAGAGAGAGAGAAAGAAAGGAAATACACGACGTATAATTATTAAAACACATACGAAAACACACTCTACGAATATACATAAAGAAAAACACTCTCGATAGATGAGAAAACATTGATGGCTAGGAGGAGGGGAAGGGGGGGGGGGGGGGGTGGAATGCCCGAAATCGCATTCGAAATGATGATGAAAAGGGTTAAGTTACAACTTACACAGCACGATGGTTAATTATGTGTAATATCTACGTATAAAATAATGTACTTCCTAAAGAAGTATAGAGAAGAATTTGTTAAAAAACAACCGGCAAAGGGGGGAGGGGGATCTCTGCGCGATATCGATGTAGTCGACGGAATATTCAAAAAAATCACTAATAATTACTACGAAAATATTCTACGAAATTAATTTCTACGACGATTCGAGATACGTCATCTGATCGTGGATTTTTTTTTACTAAATTCGTAATTACGCTGGTATTCTCGCGAGATAATCGTGAAATTTTTCTGTCCGAGGGGCAGGGTTTTATGTTTTTCCTTTTGGAAAGTTTGTGGTGTAGTAAGATGTAGTTTGGTTGTAGTAGAAGTAGTAACAGTAGTATTTTTATGTAAATGTATACGCGTTGTATGATTAACCCCACCAATCAGGCGCGTTATTATTAGTAGCACCGTTGTTACCGGCGTAAGAACCACCATAGTTACCTCCACTGCTGTTGTTGCCTGATCCGTAGAATCCTCCTGTGAAAAGCAGAAAAAATTTGAAAATGAGTCGTCAGTCGTTGGCACATTTTTTTAAAACGCAGATTGACGAAATGTGATGTAACTTACCGCCATGATTATACGACGAATTGTATCCACCACCATCGCGTCTACCTCTTCCGGAATTGGATGACATGGTACCGTTGCTTTGAGTACGATAATCGCGCGATCCGAATCCGCCTCCGAATCTTCCACTGTAAAAGAAAAATCGAGTATGAGTTTAAATATAAATACATCAATTAGAAAAGAACATTGAAGTGAAAGAATCAAAAAGGTTAAAAACGTAGAAAAATCATATTTTCTAGAAATTATAAATATCCCAGCTTTTTTGATTTCACGCCAACTTTTTTTTATGCACAGGTAACCAGGGATAGACAAAATATTCACGAAAAAAAAAAATACAAAAATAACAAAATACTAGAAAATCGTGATTTATCGTAAATAATTTTATGCAAAAAAACTCATCTTGTTCATTTTTATAATTTTCAATTTTAGAAAAAAAAAATTGAAATTAGATCGATTTTAAAAATAAAAAAAAACAATCGAAATGTTAATTTCCAACATTTTTGTAATTTAGTGAAAGTTAAAAACTTGATTATTTTTAAATTTCAATTAATTTTTCATTTTTTTTTTTCAATTTAAAAAATTTCAAAGTCAATTTTCAAACTTGGATAATTTTTTACAAATTTTAAAATCTTCAAGTTAGTAAACTTCGGTAAATTTCTGCGTGAATCTTCAAAAATTTTCATGTTTGGAGTTCAAATAAATTTTTTAATTCAGCTAAATTTTCTAAAAAAATTTCTAAATCGTTTTCAATTTTTCCACCTTCTCGAATTTTTGAAATTCATTTTTTCAAGTTTTCAGAAATTTCAAATTTGATTTATTTTTTTTTCAAATTCAAATTCAGGTTTTCCTCCTTACATTTTTTTTCAATTTCCAAGAATCCATTTTTTTCAAATGACAATTTTTTTCAGTTTCGTATTTTTTCAAGCAATTTCAGAAAAATCAATATTTGAATCTGACTCAGAAAATTGAAAATTATAATAATCTATCTCATTTTGAAAATTTACCTTCAAATTTTTTAAAATAAAATTTAGCTTTAAAAATTGATTAAAATTTTAAACATGAAAAATTTTGAAGACTTGCACAGAATTTTAGTTACTAAATTTTACTAATCGCGAAATTTTAAAATTTTCAAGTTGTAGAAATTATTCACATTTTGAAAATTGACGTTTAAATATTTTTTAGAAAAGTTAGCTGCATTTTAAAAAAATGATTTAAGCTAGGTACCAGCCCATTCAAAATCGTTGTGTTTTAAAAAGTAACGTAATTTTTAAAATTGGCCTCATTTCAAAAATTTATTTTAAACCGAAAATTATAAAAATGGGAAAAACTTATTTTGGTTAAAATTCTTTTTCTTTTCTTTCTTTCAACTTTTTTTCAAAAATTTCAATAATTTTCAAATTTTTGCTATTTTTATTCAATTTTTTCACTCTGAGTTCCAGCACCTTTTAATTTTACATTTAGAAATTCTCATTCTCTCTTAAAACAAATGGAACTTTTCTCCCTTTCCAATTTGTTCTATTCAATGAACTTTCATTTTTTTTCCAATAGACTATTTTTCCATTCATGTATTATTTTTTTATTCTTAATTGAATTCTAATTTCTTCTTCTCTTTAGTTTTTGTCGTTCTTTTTTTCAATTTTCATTTTTCCTTAATTCAAGTGAACTTTTTCTAATTTTGATTCCTCTTTCAGGTTTAGTCACTTTGAATTTTTTTTTTTCAATGAAAATTTTTCCACTTTTCCAAATTGTTTTCACTTTGAATTTTTTTTTTTCAATGAAAATTTTTCCACTTTTCCAAATTGTTTTCCAATTATTTTATTCATTCTCAATTCAAATTCAATTTTTCATTTTTTTTCGATTTTAAATTTCCCTTTATTTTCAGTTTCTGCCTTTCATTTTTTTTTAATTTTCACTTCAATTTTTAAAAAAAATAGTTTCCGGGGTTTAAAGAAATTTAAAAAATGATTTAGAGATATTGATTGAAAACCATTTGAAAATGATTCTGTCATTTCTGTCTATCTTAAATGAAAAATCATAACTTCTAATGTCTAAAAATTCTGTTTTTGATCCCCCTCCACCCCTCCGGCCTAAGCCTAAAAAAATAACATAGACCCATCTATTGAGCAAAAATAAGTATGGCTGTACAACGGAGCCCCACTTACCCTTTGGAATTATTCCGTCTCTGCATAGCCGGTTGTTTGCATTCGATGCCCATATTTTCCAACCAAGCGGGCAACTCTTGTTTCGTCTCAATCAACAGCTCCATCAAATCCCTCGTAAGATTACGATTTTTATCGTTAAAGAACGACGTGGCCAATCCAAGATTACCCATACGTCCGGTACGTCCGATACGATGCACGTATTCCTCCACATCGGACGGTAGATCGAAATTGATGACGTGTGTAACGTGCGGTATATCTAGACCTCGAGCGGCCACAGCTGTCGCCACCAATATGGGCGTACTTCCGCATCGGAAGCTTTTCAAAGCTTCTTCTCGTTCGCGTTGCGATCGGTCTCCGTGGATCGAAGTTACGTGGTATCCTTCGTAGTGCAAGAACTCCTCCAACGAGTCGGCGCCTTTTTTGGTCTCGACAAAAATTAACGTCAAGGAGTCGGTGGCTGCGGAGAAAAGAGGCGAGTTTAATTGAGAATTTATAACAAGACTGATGAACTGTGTTCGTGGTTTACTTACCCGTCTCTTCGAACTGATGAGCGCTGAGTAAATCTAATAAACAAGATCTCTTCTCGTTCTCGTGAACCCATAATATTCGCTGGGTTATATTCTCGGATGTCGAACCGACACGTCCGATCGCTAAGAAAATGTAATTGTCGAGGAAATCTCGAGCTAAAATCTAAGCAGAAACAGAATAAAAGTTATGATTTCGTCGATTATCTTCCCCTCCCTCCCTTCCTTCTTGGACGTAATCTGGCACGTACTTGTATTTCTTTCGGGAAAGTAGCCGAGAACATGAGAGTTTGACGTTCGCCTGTTTTTGGCATCAAGTCTCCTTCGACAATTCTTCGGATTTGAGGCTCGAAACCCATATCCAACATTCTATCAGCTTCATCCAGCACCAAGAATCTGTCAAAAAAAAAAAAAAAAATTAGTAATTTTTCCTTAGAAGTACTTCCAAAAATTTTCCTCAAACAAATTATTTACCCCTCTCCCAACTGATCATTTTCTAAATAAAAAATTTAAAGAAATAATCAGTTCTCTATCTCTCAAAAAAATCAATTGATTCCAACAAAAAAAACGATTCAACTTTTTCCTCAATAAAATTACCTAACCAAAAAAAATCCATAATATTTTCCCAAAAAAACGGATTCAACCCCCCTTCCAATAATTTCTTCTCCTAAAAATGAATCATTTTTCCAGAAAAAATCAATTTTGTTTCCCAATAAATTATATCAATTTCATCTTGAAATTTTTTCAAAATTTTTTCTCTAATATTATCAAAAAATTAATAACCCCCCCCCCCCCCCAAATAAAATGAATCAAATTTGACCAGATTTTTTTCGAAAAATCTCCAGAATGTTTTCCTCAAAAAATTGATCGCCTAGATCATTTTTTTCTCCCAAAAAAATTCATCACCTCTACCAAAAAAATCGATCATTTCCCTCCGATAAAATGAATCTGATCTCATCATACTCCCCCCAAGTTGACCATCTCCCTTCCAAAAATTGATTATCTTCTCCCTCAAAAATTCAACCGGCCCCCCTCCCTGCAATGAACAATCTCCCAGAGAAATTCAACATTTTTCTCCAATAAACTATATCAAATTTTATTACCCCGACATTTCTATTACTTTTTTTTCCAAAGAATTGATCATAGTTACCACAAAATGATTAGGTATTCTTCTTTCAAAAAATAAATCAAATTTAACCGTAAAATTTCTTCGAATAATTTCCATGACCTTTTTGCAAAGAAACTGATCAATTCTTAATGATCACTTTTTCTCTCATTTTTTTTTTGCAAAAAATTCACCATCACCCCCTCCCTTCCCCTCCAAAAAAGCAATCATTTTTCTCCGATAAAATGAATTCTATTTCACTTCAATCTGATTCATTTTATCAAAAGGAAAATTATCGATTTTTTTAGGAGAAAAAAATGGATCATTGATTATATTTTGGGGCAAACGTTATGGAGATTTTTCGAAAAAAAAATTTGGGTGAAATTTGATACATTTTATTGGGAGGGGGGTTGATTAATTTTTTGATAACACTTAGAGGAAAAATTTTCGAGAAAAGGGGATAAAACTGATTTTTTTGTTGGAAAAATGATCAATTTTTAGGAGACGGAATTATAGGGGATGGAATGAGTTTTTTTTAAGCGAAATATAATGAAAATTTTTTGAGAAACTAATAAATTATTTTCGAAAAAATTATCAATTTTAGAGGGAGGGGGTACATGGTCAATTTTTTGAAGAAATTTCCCAAAATTGATCATTTTTCAATTTTTCCCTTAAAAAGAAAAAAAAAACAATTTTTCCTCCAAAGAAACCAATCGCTTTTGCTCAATAAAATATCATAAATTTCACTTTGAAATTGTCATATTTTTTTTTCACAAAAAAAAATGTCAATTAATTTTGCTCTAAAAATTTCCCTACAGAGTATATTATTTCTACCTCTGAAATTTGGCCAAAAAAATCCTATAATTTTTTCCATAAAAAATTTTAATAAATCCTTCTTCTCACAAAAAATTCAATCAATTTTCTCTGCGAAAAATTTGATAATTTTTCCCCAAAAATATTAATCTGAACATTGTTGATCCTCCTCAAAAACATAAAACAAAATCCACGTTTCAATAATGATCAGTTCGACTGGAACAAAAATTATCAAAAAAAAATAGGCTCGAATAATCTTGCAAAAGTGTCGTCATACGTGGTAATTTTCACGTCACCGTTTGTATTATACATACCTACAACACTCCAAACTGAGTTTTCCTCGTTCTAGCATATCCACAAGACGACCAGGAGTGGCCACTAATAAATGACATCCTCGATCCAGATCTCTGGTCTGGTCTCCGAAGTGAGCTCCGCCATAGCTACGTAACATAATCGACAATTATTATTAAAAATATACGATGAAACTACAAGTGGATGATACGACTCGGTTTGATGCTACTTACACGACACAGGGACGAAGTCGCGAACGATATGTGAATTTTCTAGCTTCGTCGTATATTTGAGTAGCTAACTCGCGAGTAGGAGCTAAGACTAATCCGAATGGATAATGTTTACGTTTGTATGAATTCTGCAAAAGACAAAAAAAAACACAGCGATTAATTTATTACCAAAGATGAAAAAAAAAATGAAAAAATTACGTAACGCGATGAAATCATAATTTCGATTACGTATAGGTACGCAATTAATGGAAAAAATTTCTCTCACATAATCACTATCATTTTCCCCCCAGCATCAATGAATCATATTTGTACGATTGGGAGACTGCACATGTTGGTTTTTATTTACGTTGCTGCGTTTACTACGCAACACCACCTTTCACATGAACTTGAACATACACTTGATCAAGTAAACGTCCACGTGTTCTAATCATTCATTCGCGAATGAAATTTCTTTCATCGAAAGTACATCATTTAGACGTTCAACGATTCATAACTGTATAATTAGGTTAGTTCGAAGTGGAACATACGACCACTGTGGCCGGACTACTTACTCTAGCGTTATTTGGAACTTTGAAAAATTGTGGTCCGTTTTCGTACATTTGATTCAAAATAGGAACCAAGAAAGCAGCCGTTTTACCAGAGCCTGTTTGAGCGCAAGCCATCACGTCGCGACCACACATGATAATTGGAATAGCGTACTTTTGGACCGGAGTTGGCCTATCGTAGCCGGCCAATGTGATATTATTTTGAATGATTTCGGTCAGTTGTACTTTCTCAAACTGGAAAAGAAATAACCAATGTTACAACAGGGTTGGAAAAATTACCAAAAAAAGAGATTTAAATAGGGGTGAAGTCGTACCGAAGTAATATGTTCAGGAACGTTATCGCCAGTCGCTTCTACCGGTATATCCTCGTACTTGTTGAAATTAATTCCGGTGCTTCCGGTCCCGAATAATTCTTCTTCCAAACGATCATCTTTGGGAAGTGGAATGATCCAATCGTTTTCGCGATGCTGTCTCGCTTCCGACTCTTGCCATCGGTTATTGCGCGGAAGCTGCTGAGGAGCAGATCCTCCTCCTCCTTCTCCTCTGTTACGGTCATTCCACGATCCGCCACCGCCAGCGCCGCCTCCTCCGCTTCGATAGTTTCCTCTGCTATCGCCTCGGTTGTCTCTGGCGTCGCGATAGTTACTCCTGTAGTTGCCACCTCCGGCAGAGCGTTGCTCGCGATCGTTTCTGTCGTTGTTACCGTTATACGAGTCGTACGAATCGCCACCACGTCGATTGAACGAAAAATCACCTTTACCTAGAACAATCGAAAGTACAAGTTTAGTATAAGAATCGACGAATCGTCGTTTTTAGAGCGAAATACACAAGACGAGGTCTTACTAACCTCCTCGGTTATAACCTGAACCACCACGATTGAAGTTTTGCGAATCGAAGTCTTCTCGGGATGATTTGAAATCACCTCTGTTCACTGAAAAGTTTTCAGGTCGGTCATTCTCCGGCTGCCCTGTTGACAAAGTGGGAAAAAACAGTTAGTACATGAGGGATGATTTTATACCTACCAAGGAACGAGTAAGATTGTCTATTTGGTTCAAGTGGCACAATGTAATCTAGTTACGATAATGTACTCATCCAGCAAGAAAATCCCACTAGTTAATCTAGCATATTCAACTTACTAGTTTTGTTGCGTAAAGCAGGGGGAATGTAACGCCCAGCGCGTGAGGCGTTATCATGCAAGTCCAGAGCAGAAAACTGCAAAAATACAATACAATTAGGCTACATGGTGACGGACGAAATTTCACAAGTGTGTGTAACCTAGGAACTATTTTCGATATCGGGGACCTTAATTGAGCGAGTATGCACTAATAAAACGTTGCAAATGAGTGAGGCAATGGTTGAAACAAATATAGGGTAACATCGACGATGCCACCGTACACCAAGATTATTATCACCTTGCGAAGCGTTCGAATAACCGTACTATACTTGTATCTCCACTAAAGAGATGGTTGGTAGTTGAGTTAGACGATACGAACGACCATCTTACCTGCTGCTCTAGACCTGATCCATTTTGAGCGACGGCATTACTCATATTACTTTAAATAAATTGTTCAAAAAATTTTGCTTCGTTATAATTAAACAAACGAACAACCAACTACACCAAACTATTATTCCAAGTGTTACAACTCGCGAAAATAATAAAAAAACTAAAATCGAGTTCAAAAGAAGGGAATTCTTTTCGATAATCGGAAATTTAACTTCAAAATTATGCCAATGGAAAAACGGGAACGGAACTAGCAAAAACAATGCAAAACCCTTCGAAAATGAACGAAGACAAAACCTAGAAAATCAGGCATCAGCATTATTCATATCACAGCACAAAGAAAAGGTTCGCCAACTCCTTCGTGAAATTTCGCGTTTCTGCGCATGGTACGTCATCAATTCGTTACCTATTTTTCGAAACTAGGTAACCTTCGTTGTTTCGCGATGGTGCGTGCATTTTTGAGGAAAAATTTACCAGTTTTACACGTGACGTCTTGTTTGATCGACGATTTTTCTTTTTTTTAATTCCATTTGCCTGCAAATTTTCTTTACAGGGCTCAATGAAGTATTCAAAATGGGTGTTGTTATTTCCACCAGCCTGGGTGAGTAGTTGCTCGGATTTGTTTTTGTAGGAACTTCCATCAGTTCAGATTCTGGACTTGATAAATTTCTTTCAATTAACATGTAATTTATTCGAAATTGAAGGGGAGGGATGGCTCCAATCGTAATTTTTGTAATAACTAAAATTATTTCCAAGACTTCAAGCTACAAGTTTTGTTTGAAAATTTTTTCAATTGGACCTCTACCTTCACAATTTTTTTATGATAAATGTGTCAAAGCCATTATGCAAAATTGGAGGGGAGGGAAGGGTCTAATCGAAAATTTTATAATAACAAAAATTATTTCTTGGACCTCAATCTACAACTTTTGTTTGAAAAAATTTTCAGTTGGACCCCTTCGCCAAATTTTGAAAAAGTATCTACCTGATATTATGTGAAATTTGAGGAAAGGGAGAGATCCAATCGAAATTTTTATAATGATCAAAATTATTTTTAGGATCTTGCTCTACAACTTTTATTTGAAAATTTTTTTAATCGGTTCCTTCCTCGCTCATTCATCTGGGATTTTTAATTAATATCTTCGAATGTGTTGTGCAAAATCAGTGGGGAGGGGGTCCAATTAAAAAAAACTTCAAACAAAAGTTATAGCTTGAAGACCTATGAATAATTTTGGATATTACAAAAATTTTGATTGGATCCCTTCTTTCTCTCCAATTTTGAATAAAATAAATGGCAATCGAAACTTGGTGTCTATGAGCAAATTTCTCATTATAAGTAGTATAAATCATTCTACAGATTCTGTTTCATCGATTTTATTTTATTTATCATTCAGTTCATCAGTTCATAAAAGAAGGGCTCTAGGCAAGCTCTTCATAAAACTTTCTACGATTACCTATACGAAAACGAGTCAATTTTTCAACTTGAATGTCTGATTGTTACAGAAAGGGACATGCAAAGGAGGCAATAATGCGATCATAATACGTTGGAAATGAATTGAGACCCACAATGGCGTATCTAGGATAAAATCATGGGATAGGTTCAAATTTTGTTTTCGAGAGTAGTCATTATGAAATAAAATTTTTAATTTTCACTAATAACAAAAAAAAAAAAGAAACTCCATCTAATGTCCATTCCGATGGACGTAACCCTAGCTATTATTAACGTCCTACCGAAAGTTTAAAAATTGCTATAATTTTGTAATTGAAAATTAAGAGAAGTCATTCTTAAAAATTATTGCAAAAAATTCAATCTTGAAAAAATTTTAAAATACATTCTTCAAAATTTTTACAATTCAATTTTTGAAAATCAAAAAAAATCTACAAGCAAAAGAAAAATTTAATCTTAAGAAATATTAAAATAAAATAGTCAAAAAATTTACACGTTTTCTATTATTTTGTGAAAATTCAAAGAAAATCTTCCTAAAAATTGAAAAATATTCGATGTGTATGTTAATGAATTTGACTAAACTAATTTTTTGAAAAATTATTATAATTAAAAATTGATAAGTAAGTAAAATTTTGGAATTGTAAAATAAGAAATATGTACCTATCTAGTTTTGAAAACTAGAAAAAAATCTCCTTTAAAAAAAAATTCGAAAAAATCCATCTTGAAATTTTTTAGAGTAACATATGATATTATCATTTTTGAAAATTCAAGAGAAAATGATCTCTAAAAATTGAAGAAATTTCATTGAAAAATAAAATATCGAAAAAATCACCCAATTTTTATTTTTTTAAATTTCATGAAAAATCATTCCAAAAATTAAAAATTTTTGAAAATTTTGGTGAAAATTAAGAAAAGTTATCATTAAAAATTATTGGAAAAAAATTCAATTTTTCAAAATTTTAAAATGCATTTTTCAAAATTTTTAGAATTTAATTTTTGAAAATCAAAAAAATTTCTAAGCAAAGGAAAAATTTAACCTGAAAAAATTGAAATAAAATAGTAAAAAAATTTAAACAGTTTCTATTTGTTAAAATTCAAAAAAATCTTCCCAAAAATTTGAAAAAAATATTCGATGTATATGTTGAAGAATTTGACTAAACTATTTTTTTTTTTTTTTGAAATCTTATCATGATTAAAAATTAGTGAGCAAAATTTCGGAATTGTAAATTTAAAAAATTCTAGTTGTGAAAAGTAGAAAAAAATCACCCTCTAAAAAAATTGGTAAAAATCCATCATGATTTTTTTTAAACAACAAAAATATCATTTTTTTAAAATTCAAGAGAAAATGAACACTAAAAATTGAAAAAAAAAGTCATTCTTGAAAAAATTAAAAAATCATATTCTTTGAAAATTTAAGAAAAATCATGTATAAAAAATTAGAAAAAATCGTTCTTGAAAAATAAAATATTAAAAAAATTATCCAATTTTCATTTTTGAAAATTTATGAAAAATCGTTCCAAAAATTTAAAAATGTGACCAATCTTATTTTATGAAAATTCATCGCGACTAAAAATTGGGAAAATTATGAAAAATCTCATTTTTGAAAATTTATGAAAAATTAGGGATGCATTTTCAAGAACTTTTCAGTTTTCACAATTTTAGGAAATTTTTAAAAATTAAGTAGGTATGCAAAATGAGCACCTTTGTTATGCAACGTTTTTGAGGTATTTTTTTTTTTTACAATGGGAGGGGTTTGTACCCCAAAACCCTCCCCTGAAATACGCCACTGGAGACCCGAATCTCAAAGAGATTTCTCATCAAAATAATCGAATAGAACATAATAATTATTATTTCCTATCATTATAAAAAGTGTAAAAACCTAAGTTGAGTTTAATCGATAAGACACTTTGTCAAGTCGCTTATTATGTTTTCAAATTAATTTATTGACAGTGATTAGACCCACTTGGAGGATTCATCTGTATTTTGCAAATAAAATAAACTCGATGATTGAAGTACGAACGTCGAAAGCATTTCTTATTCAAAAATCTAGAATTAAAAAAAGAAATACAGTGGAAAATTAAATCATAATTTAAATAGATTAAGCCTTCTGATGCTTCGTGTCTTGAGAAATGAACCTCATCAATAGGCATAGTTTCCCAACTCAACATCTTCTGTCGACGATAAATTACATTTATGACTTCTCAAGCTAACCTAAAGAAAGAAAAAAAATTAAAATAAAATTAGCAAAACTTTAATTATTTAATATGAATTAATTATAACTCATTTCACCTTATACTTGAACGATCGTTGACATTGCGAACATTTGAAAGGTGTAGATCCAGAATGAATTCTGCTATGAACCAAACAAGCTACCCTCTGTCTGAAACTTTTACCTAAAAAAAATTATAGGTAACAAAATTATCTCGAGAGATCAAAATAGAATAAATCAATTTTTAAAAATTGACGTACAATGCAGCTCATCGAATTCGAAGCAAGGGTATTTATTGATTTAGGTAATTAATGCACCAAAATAAAACACAATTGGTTAATATCTGAAACACACGTTATGAAATTAACCTACGAATTAGTTTGGTTTATCACACGAGACACAAAACTATATTAAAAATACAGCTGAGTACTTTCTCATACCGCAAATATGACAAGAGTAAGGTTTTTCACCGGTATGAATGCGTTGATGATTATACAAAGTTGACAATTCTTTGAAGCTTTTCCCACAATCATCGCACGAGTATGGTTTTTCATCGTTATGATACAACATATGCCTATGATAGGACTGTTGAAATGTGAAATTTTTATCGCAAATGGAGCACGAGTATGGCATTTCACCTACGAATTGAAAAACCACAATCGTTAGGATAAAGTATGGCAGAGGAGTTTGAATGAAATAAATTTGGCTCGCCTGTATGCAAGAGTTTGTGTTTTTTGAGGAAGTATCTCGTCGAGAACATTTTACCACATTCTTCGCAGGTCCATTTTTTTCCATCGTGGGTTTTCAAATGCTGATTTAAATAGTATTCCTGCGAAATTCAAAGTAAACAATATAATATGATTAATAGGGTATCGTGTTCAAAAGTTCATACACAGTGCAAAGTTCATCTGTGTACTTATAGATAATTCTTACTTTTTTGAAAAATTTAAAACAGACGTTGCAGTAATATTGGGAATCTTTACTTTGTTGATTATCTTCTGTAGGAATTTTGCAAAGAGTTGATTCATCTGGAAAAAATATCCAAAATTAAAATGAATAGGTACCTAACAAAACCATTTTAGGAAAAATACAGATAGGCCTACGTAAATTAGCCCAACTCGTTCAATTATTGAAACAATTCATTCGGAAATTATTAATAAAAAATCTATAGGTAGGTGCCTAATTGTCTAGCAACCCACTTGTACCACGAATTAATTTAAAATCAGCAAATTTATATAAATAAACTGTTGTATTAAGATTTTAAATGAAAATTAAACAAAACGTTTCGATCTTTGAAGTACGAAAAGAATGTTAAAAATACGTACCTTACCTACTCTGATTTGTTTACACATCATTAAATATTCAATTTACAAAGAAACTATCACTAAATTAACTCTCTTTTATTTCTCTCGCAAATATTTATTTTGAACGAAAATTATGTTCTTTGTTGGTTTCATTATTATTAAAAGAATGAAACCTAAGAAATTTATTTTAATATTAAATAAAGACTCAGATTTCGTTTTTTCTTACCCAGCTCTACATTTTAATCGATAAAAAACTCGAACACTTTTAGCAACTTCGTTAGGAGAATCAACTGAAATGAAATAAATTTTTTAAATTTATTGAGTGAAACTTCGAAAATTGATCAAATTCAAAATTTGATAGTAGGTATTAAAATTTTAATAAATTTTAAAAATTAAATCAGTTTTTCAAATTCAGCAAAATTTTCAAAAAATTCAAGAAGGTCAATTTTTCAAATTTAGTTAAAATTGTAACGATTTTTAAAATTTATTAAATACCTATTTGAAATTCAGCTACATTTCCAAAAAATTTAATAAAAGCCTATTTTCAAAGTTGGATAGATTTTCATAATTTTGAAAAACTTGTTAAAATTTTTACTTCTTGTAAACATTCAAAATTAAGCGATTTTTAAAATTAGACCAATCTTTTAAAATTCAACTTGGAATTAAAAAATTTAAAAAGTCAATTTTAAAAGTTTGATCAATAATTAAGTTAGGTAAAAATGAGAGATTTGAATTTTATTTATAATGAATAGGTAGGTACTTATTTCAAATCCAGATAAATTTTCAAAATTTTGTAAAAATTTGAAATTTGGTAAATTTTTGAAATTCAGCTTAATTTTTAAAACAATTAAAATGTAAATTTTCAAAGTCTGATCCAAACTTTTATAATTTTTTAAATTAGGTAATTATTAATTAACAATGTGATCTTTTTTCAAATTTTCGTAAATTTTTGGAATTTGATCACCTACCTACTGAAATAATTCATTATTTTAAATTTCTAAATAATTCAATTTTAATTATTAGATTTTTTTTAAATTGATAAATTTTTAAATGTGTGCAGCGATGTCTTGAAATTTTAAAAGTTTGATTAATTTTTGCTAGGTATTTTCAAAATTTCGTAAAAACGTGATATTGTAATTTAGGCAATTTTTAAATTTTAATAAATTTTAAAATTAGATCAATTTTTAAAATTCAGTTGAATTTTGTGAAAAAAAAACAACTCAAAAGACCAATTTTCAAAGTTGAATAATTTTTTACAATTTTATTCATTTTGAGACATGCTATCATAATTTTTAATAATTTTTTCTTTTCATGAATTTTTCAAACTGTGCCAATTTTTGAAGTTTCAATAATTTTTATAATATTCAACATTTTGTAAAAATTTTATATCGGATCACATTAAATTTTCATAAATTACACCAATTTTATTTTTAAAATTCAGCCTGAATTAAAAAAAAAACAAAAAAAAATTAAAATAATAACGGTCAATTTTTTCAATTATTTCGCTAACTCTTCAAAATTTCGAACGAACTCAAATTTTAGTCATTTTTGAATTTTAATCAAATTTTGAAATTAGATGGATTTTTAAAACTTGACTGAATTCAATGCTTGATCAATTCTTATAATTTGGCAAGGTGATTTTTTCAAGTTTTATTTAATTTTAACATTAAAAAAGATTTTTGGTGATTCAATTTTTAACTTTTATCAAATCTTAAAATTATATAGTTTTCAAAATTCAGCTACATTTTCAAAAAAAAAAAAAATGTAAAAGGCCAATGGAGTAAAAATTGGAATTTTTCAAATTTTAATAAAATGTTGTAATGATATCGATTTTAAAAATTTAGCTAAATATTCAAAAAAAATTTAATGGTCAATTTTCAGGCTTGATAAATTCTTAAAATCAGGTAGATAAAAATTGTAAAATTGGGTAGATCGAATAAAATTCTAAAATCAAACTAAATTTTTAACGAAATTAAAAAGATGAGTTTTCAAAGTTTTACTATTTTGAACAATTTTTAAAATTTTGTAAAAGTTTGAAAAATGATCATTTTCAAATTATATTAAAATTTTTAAAGTTGATTTTTTTACAATTATGGGTATACAATTTTATAAATTTTTGTAAGATTTTAGCCGATCTTCAATACGTATTTTTCAAAATATTGATGAATTTTTTAACTTATAATTTTTGCAATTTTAAAAATTTTGTAAAAATTGAACATTGAGAAAGTTTTAAATTTTAATAAATGGGATCAATTTTTTAAATTCTACCAAATGACAATAAATGTCATTTTTACTATTTTCAAAACTTCGTAAAAATCTGAAATAATTTAATCATTTTTGAAATTCAATAATTAAATAGGTACCTAAGAAAGTACCTACATTTGAAAAATTTAGCTAAATTCAATTTTAAACATTTAAAAGGTAAATTTTTTAAATTAAAAAAATGGAATAACTAATAAGTCTTTAAAATTTGTTAAATCTTCAAAATTTCATAATGCTCAGATTTTAGTGAATTTTAAAAATTAAATCAATTTTCAAAGTTGGACTAATTTTTAAAGTTTTCGAAATTTTATAAATTTATAAAATTCAAAAACTTCAATCATTTTTAAAGTTTGATCAATTTTTAAAATATATTTATAATTTGAAAAATAGGTAGGTAGGTATATTTTCAAAATTTATTAATTTTTTTAATTTTAATAAATGTTTAAAATTAAAGGTGTTTTTTAAATGTGACCAATTTTTAGAATTTTAAGAATTGGACTGTTTTTAAAATTTTACTAATTTTTATAAAAACTTAAAAAAGTAAATTTTTCAAGTTTTATCAATTTTTATCATTTTTTTAAAAAATTAGATAACTAGTTTCCAAAATTAAGCTCAATTTTTAACAAAAAAATTTCAAAATTTCAATTTTAAAGCTTGATCAATTTTTAAAATTTGGAAAAATTGGCAATCTTAAATTTTAATAAATTTTTGAAATTAGATAGATTTTTAAAAATTAGCTAAATAGGTATTCAAAAAATTCAAAAGATCAATTTTGAGAGCTGGATAAATTCATAAACTGAGTAAAAATTGTGATTTTTAAATTTTAATAAATTTTTAAAATAACAAGAGTTTTTTAATCATGACCAATTCTTGGAATTTTTAAAATTGACCTGTTTTTAAAATTTATTCAAATTTTCTAAAATTTTCAAATCGTCTATTTTTATGATAATCGTCAATTTTTTATTGATATACGTAGGTAACTTGTCGAAAAAGCAATAAGTACGAATTTTAATTTAAACACGTCATCTGTTCCCAAACCATGTTCCCATCACCTACATTAAGTATTTAATTTCTCTTACACGATTTCCAGGCATAAACTCATACCAGCATAACAATACATTTGAAGGTAAGTACATCACGCTGTGTAAGACGATCCTATCAACAACATGGTAGCTAGAATATTAAATACCTATTCTAATAACTCGTAATTAATTAGTCAAATCATGTAGGTACCATTTTGCAAACGATGAGCTACTTGTTGATGAATCAATAGGCTACCTTTGATTTTGAATTTCTTTTGGCACTGGTGGCATTGATACTTGAAACTTAATACATTTTTGATACCGTCACCGTGCATCAATTCGTTGTGTAACTTCAACATGGAACTTTTCGGGAAGGAAGTTGAGCAAGATGCACAATCGTATGTATTTTGATTAATATTTCCTCCTGGGTTTATTTCTCGATCATTTTTTATCACCGAGATAGGTACGTTGTCGTTGGAAAAATCTACGTGCAAAATATTCGCATTTTCGCGTACAATTTTTTCGTCTTGATTTAATTGTGTGGCAAAATTGTCAAATAATGATTCTGATAATTGGGAAGTTTCAAGGTTATTTGTGATGTTCTCATGTAATGGCCAAACAGTATCATGATGGGTGGTCAAACCCAAAGCATTACCACGATTTTCATTCGATTCAGAATCATCGTAATGTATTTCAGATTCGTTAGAAAAATCAAAGTTCAAAATATTCTCATTTTCGGCAGCGATTTCTTCATTTTGATTCATTTCTATGGCAATATCGTCGAGTAAAGATGCTGGTAATTGTGTGGATGTTTCAAGGCCACCGGTGGTATTTTCAGGCAAAGGCCAAACACCTTCATTGGTGGCCAAATTACGTTCGTGATCATAACGTGAATCAGATTTGCTAAACTGCATCAGATAATTTGCTTCTGGGTGATTAAATTTCATCACTTGGGCTTCGAGATTAACCGCATCATTGCTCGAATTGATCGATTGGCAGGATTCGATGTTGGTCGAATTTAAATCCAGTTTGTTGGTATTTTTACGTAAATTAATCCCTTTTAATTTTTCATTCAACGATACCATATTCTGGGTTGGATTCAAAGTGATCGGATTCGAGTCACATTTTAATATATGAGAGCACAGATGCACGGTGAATTTATCGAATCCTTTGATGGTCTCCGAACATAAAGGGCATAATATGTTACGGGATGAAAATGCGATCAAGTCGTAGAGCAAGGTTTCTTCCGTAGTGAAGTCAACACCCAGGCAAAGTGGACATAGTAACGCCATATCTGAAATGCAAATTAAACCAATTTTCTTATTCAGCGAATGTACACGAGGAGTTTTTTTTAAATTATATACTGCGTAGGTAAAAAACAATCATCGTTTAATGCTTACTTGCTCAGAATGAGAGAAATTTGCAGATTGGTTATTTCATTGCAATGCTTATTAAAGCGTGTAGAAAAATTTAACAATGTGTGGGTATTAATTACGAGTATTTTTAGAAATTAAGTACCTACCTATTTAAGCTGGGTATGTGATCGTTTCAGAGATACAGAAATTGGGTGATGAGCAAATAAACGATTGAAATTTCTCTATTCAAATTCTCAAGCATATCTCTACCCAAAGAAATCTCAGTAGTGCTCCAGAACCTTGTGTAGAAAAAATTTTGATGAAGTTATCTTCAAATCCTCACGTAATTCATCTTAAATAGGCTGTGGCTAATTGGCTTATGGGTTGATTAGCAAAAATTATCAGATTTTTTATTTTGTTCATCGCATTGTCCTAAACTAAGAGAAAACAACATCGAATTGAAAAGATCTTAATAGGTACATTTAGTTCAAGGCCTGCGATTTTACAGCAGTTCAGCTGCTCGAGCCTTAGTTACTTCAGAAAACTCCAAATTAAAAACAAAAATCCCAAATAATTTTTGTAGAAATAAATCACTAATTTTTTGGAGAAGTAAATTTCTCAATTTTTTGAGAAAAAAATCTTAATATTATTTGAAAGAGAAAAATATTCATTTTTTTTCAAGGGACGGGGGAGGGGAGGAAAAATTCAATTTTTTAGAGAGAAAAATCATGTTTTTGTCTCATTAAAAACAAATATGAGAAAACAATCTTTTAGTTTTTTGGAGTATACAACCTGTTTCTCATAAAAAAATCTCCCCTTTTTTAGAGAAATAAATATCTCGCTTTTCTGGAGACAAAACTTTTTTAATTTTTTGAAAAAAATCTAAATAAAAAAAAGTTTAATTACCTACTTGGAGAAATGTTTTTTGATTTTTTTTGCAAGAGGAATAACTTTTAGATGTCGGTTTGAGAGAAAAAATCTCGTTCTATACTAGGTCTTGATTTTTTTTAAATGAACAAAACTAATGTTTTAAAAAAAAAATATTTCGGTTTTTTAAAGCAAAAAAATATACGTATCTATTTTTTATAAAAAATTTTTGGAGGAATAAATTACTCAGTTTTTTTTGGATAAAAAAACATCTCAATTTTTCAGGAGTAAGTAAGTATAAATATTCCTCAAATCTTTTGAGAGTGAAAAATCTTCATTTTTTAAAGCTGACTTGAAAAAAAATAAATCAATTTTAAGGAGAAGTTTTTTTTCAATTTTTCTGGAATAACACTCCTAAAAATTTTGAAAAAAAAAATGCTTCAAATTTTTAAGAGAACAAATTTTTACAATTTTTTGTGCTAAGCAAGTTTTTTAAAATTTTGGAGTAAAAACACCTTCATTTTTTTGGAACCAGCGTAAAAACATTTTCATTTTTTTTCAAGTAAGAAAAATACCTACGTAAAAATTATTTTGATTTTTTTTGGAAAGAATCTCAAGTGTTTAAAAACTTTGATTTTCAGAGAACGAAATCTCTCAATTTTTTGAGAAAAAATTCCATTTTCCTGGAGAAAATGTCTCTTTTTTGGATAAAAATATAATTATAATTTTTTTGAAATAAAAATAATACTCAAATTTTCGGAGAGAAAATTTCTAAAATTTTTAATTTTTGAGAAAAAACATTTTTTCATTGGTGGGGGACGGGTAAAAATATTTCTCAGATTTTTTGAGGAAAAAATTTACTTTTAAAAAGCCAAAATTTTCTAAATTTTCTTGCAGTAAAAAATATCTTTATTCTTTTGGAGCCATTACGAAAAAATCTCATCTCTGGAGAAAAAATACTCCATTTTTAGGAGAGAAAAAAAACTTATTGTTTTGAAAATCTCTAAAATTGTTGTAAAAATTGTTTAAAAAACATTTTATAATTGGGGGGGGGGGTTGCAAAAATCTGTTTATAAGTTTTGAAACTACGAAATCTTCTACAGAAAGGCCTATGTTTTTTTTCTTGTAAAATGTGTAAATGAAAATTTCTATAAAAATGTTAAAATTTTGAATTTTTTCGAAGAAATAATAATTAAGAAGAAAAATTTTCTGAATTTTCTGGGAGCGAAATTGGAGCAAGCGCGAAGAAATCTTATTTTTGTCTCGATTTTTTAGGGGGAAAAAGGACCCAACTTTTTAATCGTTTTTCAATATTTTTGGAGTAAAAGAAATGGTTCTAAATAAAAACATTTCTCATTTTTTTTTGGAAAAAAAAAACTTGAAATAATCACACAATTTATTTGAGATTTTTTAAAATTTTTTGTTTGATTTTTTTTTGAAGAGAAACGACTTTTCTTTTCAAAGTAAAAAATGAATCTCAAATTTTTGGGTGAAAAGTGCTCCAAATTATTTTGGAAATTTGAAGAAAAAATTCCAAATTTTTATGAAGTGAAATTTTTTTTTTGAAGTGTAGAAAATTTTCTATATTTTTTAAATTTTTGAGGAAAAATCTATCAATTTTTGTGAAAGAAAAAATTTTTATTGATTTTTTTTTGAGTAGGGGAGGGAATCATTCTCACACTCAAAAATCGAGCTACACCCTAGAAAATTCAAAGCTGCAAGCTTCATCGTTCGAATGACTTCATTCGATATTTATTTTACAAATGATGTAAACGCAACCTAAGTATCAATTTTCAATTTTTTTATTCACCTGGTCTTTTTTTTTGTTTGGAAAAAATATCATTAATATCAGTTTGGAATTAAATAGTTCAAAATGTTTCTATATTTTTCACCACTCAAAAAAAAATTATAAATACCTATACCTATAGGTATGTACATTTCAAATTATCACTGTTGCATTTGCTCAAATTCACTCGATTGTTCACCAACCACTCTCACTTTTCGTCAAGTTGATGAAGAAATAAGAAATTAATACCTCGATTACTTCATACTTACTAACATAAAAGAAGAAACCTGCCAAAGCTAGAGACCAGTCCCACAAAATATTTCCGACGCTGACGTAACGGTTTAATAAACCAGATTATACCAATTCATTCCACAATACGTGGGCATACGAGTACACATAATACGTTTAGGACACACGTACCTACTCCAGTATAAATCCATATACAGCATCAGTTTTAATAATTCGCCAAATATTTAATTTTTTCTTTCAATTCCAACTTACTACAATGGAACAGCGAACACGACGATGGTAATGAGTTCCCAAAATGATCCCACTTCGCAGTATGGAGTAAAACTTGGTCGAAGAGGATTACATAATGTAGTAATTACGTTCGTGAAATCTTTCATATTTAAAATAGAACGATTCGGTAAACAAATTATAAATTATTCGAACCAACCAAACGTTGATATTTACGACCTAAATGTATGTACATCGTGCGGTATACGAGTATACAGCAACTAACTATATAAACGGGAAGTATTTTAAATTGGAATAATTTCAGCATCTACGTAAAGTGCACACTTCGCCAAAAAAATAACCCACCATTTCAAAGATGTCTCCTACTTGGTCCTAACATTTCCAAACATTTTTACTCGTATAAAAAAATCAGGAAGTAGGTAAATCCCTCTGAAATGATTACAGATACTCAATATTCAAAATTAGAGTGGAGGGAGGGGTCCAATCGAAATTTTTGTGATGACCAAAATTATTCCCAAGACTTCAAGCTACAACTTTTGTTTGAAGATTTTTTCAATTGAACCCCTCTCTACCCTCCAATTTAGTATGACACTCCGTATATGTATACTTATTCAAAATTAGAGGAGTAAGGGAGGAAGGGTCCAACTGAAAAATTTTTCGAACAAAAGTTGTAGATTGAAGTTCTAGAAATAATTTAGATTATTATAAAAATTTCGATTAGACCCTTCCCTCCCCTCCATTTTTGCATAATACGTCCTAGATATTTATATTATCAAGCACTGGGCGAGGTAGAAATGTCCAACTGAAAATTTTTCAAATAAAAGTTGTAGATTGAAGTCCTAAGGATAATTTTAGTTATTACAAAAATTTCGATTGGACCCCTCCCTCCCCTCCAATTTTGAATATTAAGTATTTATGTAGTATTGGACTTTGTAAAATTTAATAACAACGATCCACTTTCATCATTCCATGTAAACAAATTGAGCAAGTGCCTTTTATCAAACCATTACCATACTCAATTTGCAACTCGAATAGGTACCTAGCTACCTACCTACATTTTATCACATAAAAATAGCACCAAGCACGAGACTATAAAACGTAGAATTGAGCTGGTAGCAAAGTTAATAATAACTTTTACGAGAAGTTAATGCACCGGAATCAACACAACACTATGATGATAATACAAAGTCGACGTGGATTAACTCGTAGGTAATTTTACGTAAATCCTTAGTAAATAATTTATCTTCTCGTACTACACACAATCGAGCTAAAATTAACGTGGAGAGAAAAATGCACTAATGAATCAATTCGAGTAAACGAGCATTCAAAAAAGCTCTATAGCTTGTAATTTTTTAAACACGAAGACGTTCTCCCAGAGTAATATATTTTTTCTAACCCACCTTTGAATGCAAAATAGGTCAAGGATGGTGAAATATACAGTTTGGAGACCGCACGATGAGACGACATGATGCCATGTATTTTGATATTTTCCCTCTTCCGAAAGATTACTCCTTGTTTTTCCCCCCTTTGTAATTTATATTCAAAGGTCGTAGGTATCCTGTGGTTTGGGTACGGTATTCGATCATTCTTTTTTTCGCCAAAATAATTTTCGTAATATATCAACACATTTTGAGGTTAGTTTTCGTGATACTCGATTTTAAAAAATTTTGAGATTATTTTTCAATAAATTAAATTTTTAATAATTAAAAAAATCTGAATTCATTCTTTTAAAAATTTTATTCCTTCAAATATAATAAATGCGACGATTAAAAAAAATGGTAACAATATTACAACATAACAATTCGAGTAATAGAAATTGTTTTCTTATCGAATAATAAACAAATGAGTAATTTACGACACGTCAATAACATTAATAATAATTTTAAAAAATCAACATAATAAAAAACAAGAAAATTTTGTTCAAAAAATAGTCTTTTAACGTATAAAATAATACATAACAACTCGTCGTTCAAATATCAACAAAAAATATATTATCTCAAATTGAAGCAATAAAAAAACACACCATCTCACATCGTCAATATCGAAAATACTCCAATACGAAAATAATAACATTAGTCCTTCGTGAACTTTTGCTATTCGTTTTGAGCAAGTAGTTTTTTCATCACTATGGTGGTCTTTATGTTCAATTTCGAAGGGTTGAAACCAATAAAATAAATGCAAGAACTTGAAATTTGGTCAATTTTTACTCGGGAAGGGGGGGGGGGGGGTGTCTCTAATGCACCACTTGAAATTCAGATAGAAAAAAACTGAAAAATGGTAAATCTCATGAAAAAGAACAACATTAGGTAATAGGTTGAAACCAAAAAAAAAATTTGAAAATCTGACAATTTTTTTAAATTTTAATTGAAGTTTGAAAATATTTCTCAAATTTTTGAAGCAAAAATTCTAATTAAAAAAATATCATGTTTGGATGAGGGAGGAGGGGGGAAGAATACCTAAATTCTTTTGAGAACGAAAAAAAATTGAATTTTTCATCCCAATTTATTAAAGTGTGAAAAAATATTGTTGAAAAAATTTCTGATTTTTTCAACAAAAAAAAACTTACAATTTTTTGGAAGAAAGAACCATACTTCAAATTTTTGACAAAAAATATTTCAATTTTTTTTGTGCTAACAATACCTATTTCCCAAATTTTTGCAGAAAAGAATCTTTCGATTCTTTTGAGAAAAAAATATCAACTTTTTGTCTCAATGTTTTTGGAAAAAATAATCTTTCAATTTTTCATATCCCAACTTATTAAATTTTTTTTGGAATAGAAAAATTTCAATTTTTGGGTGTATTTTTAAAAAAATTTCGGAGTAAAAAAAAATCTTTCAATTTTCCTTCGAAATAAAAAAATCATTCAGTTTTTTCGGAGAAGAAAAAATGAAATTTTTATGATACAAAATTTTTTCATTTTTTTGGAACAACTCTATCTGATTTTTTTCTAGTAAAAATTTTTATACCTACCTAATTTTTTCGAATAAAATTTTTTTAAGTAGGTATACCCATTTTTTTCAATTTTTCAGAGAGAATTTTTTTAAGATTTCTTTTGCGGGGGGGGGGGGGGGGGTAAAAATGATTATTTTTTGGAATACAAAAATTTCCCATTTCCCAAGATTTTTTTTTTCTTTCTTTTATTCAAATTTTATTCAAAAATATGTATTAATTTTTCAGAACAAAAAATCTTTTGTTTTTTCAAAAAACAACCTCATTAATTTTTTTGCAGAAAAGAAATCGACAACCTTTAATTTTGGAGTAAAATCTTATTTTCTTGTCTTCACATTTTCAAAAAAAAATTTTTTTATTTTTTCAGAAAGAAAATTTTTTAGATTTTTTTGGGGGTGAGAGGAGGGATAAAAAATGATCATTTTTTGAAATACAAAAATTTCTAATTTCCTTCGATTTTTTTTTCTTTCTTTTATTCAAAAGTAGGTATTAATTTTTTCAAATAAAAAAATTTTATAATTTTTTTTAAATGAAAAATTTTATAATTTTTTTCAATTTTTCAGAATAAAAAATCTTTGTTTTTTTCAAAAAACAATCGCATTAATTTTTTTGCAGAAAAGAAATCGACCAATTTTAATTTTGGAGTAAAATCTTAATTTTTTGTCTGCACATATTTACAATAAATTTTTAATTTTTTTTTTCAGAGAGTAAATTTTGTAGTTTTTTTAGGGGGGAAGGGGTAAAAATGATCATTTTTTGGAATTTAAAAATTTCCCATTTCCTAAGATTTTTTTTTCTTTCTTTTACTCAAAAATATTAATTTTTGGAATAAAAAAAGCATTATCGCATTCAGAATTTCAATTTTTTTAAACAAAATTGGAAGCCCCCTTATGGACTAGGCACCACTTCAAATCCAGTCGATAGGAAAATAAAAAATATGAAATTTTTTTCCATAAACGGATACAACTTTGGAGTGTAAGACGAGGAAAAAAATTCACCAAGTGCATAATAAAAGGACACCCCTAAACTCAGTAAATTCCAAATCAAGACAGAGTTTTTGATAAATAATTGTAAAGATGAATTAGGCCTATTCCGGATTAAAAGAATAATTCCTTCTCTTGCTCGACTTTTCACGCATCAACAACATCAGACTACTAAAAGAATGACCATCAGATGATGGCGATTTGGGAAAAAATTTCACGCTTTCAAGGCTCTGGCAACAAAATCCACACGTATTTCGTTCAATTCCTCATTTACAAAATAGTTTCCGCGGTAAAGGAATGAAAATAAAGCACCTGTTCGAATAATAAACGTAATGTGAGAAATACAGAGCTCAAGGTTTGACGTAAATTCGCGACTATAAACACGTTAACTGCTTGTAATTTACTTTATGTTTATTCAAAATACTTCAAAGAAGATGGTAAAATCCAACAAAAATTGAAAAATTCATCAAAGGAGAGAAAAGGGGTTAATCGATGCCTAAAATCGTTACAATTTCAATCAAAATGATCAGGGGGGCATATTATGGACATCACTTTCATGAGTGGGGAGGAGTATAGGGGAGGTACAAAATAAAAAAGAAACATATCATTCAATCAACTTCAACGAGCCACCCCATAAATTAAATTCTTCCTCAACTTTCATCAACAACTTCCTCCTTATACGAGATTAATCAATCCGCGTGTCTTCTGTCTACAAACCTATCCATATTCCTCCCTCCCTGCCCACCCCATTCCAAACAGTCTGTCACTAAGGAAATCTAATAACACGAATAGCAAACTTTAAAAAATTGGCGTACCTGCCCGAAAAATACTCGTGTAATGAAAAAATATGCAAATCAAATAGTAGGTAACGACCTAGCTTGGCATTTTGGTTACAATTAAATCATTCTATGACGTCATCGATTCGCGGTGAATATCCCCATTTATATTGAATGAAATTTAAACGTCTCTTAACGAAGAATATAGTATTAAAATTAGATAGTACGACGTGTTTACTTTACGTACATGTACATCGTACATTTATACCCCTCTCATCTATAGGTCTTCGTTTCAACCTCCCTTGTGCAATGTACATAAGGGACTAATAATTATACTCTATACGTCGTCTACCTTGAACCATTCGACTATTTATTCGAACTCCGTGAAATAAAATAATACCTAAAAGTTGGAAAAATTATTACGTAATCGTATTTTAGTTGTCCGAGGACAGGACATAGTATGGATTGAATAGCAGAAGCTAATACACGAGTACTAATTATCGGTATGTTTAATATATACGAGTACGATGAATACTCTATATTATGACGATTCGAATGGCTAATCATTAACTCACACGAATCTCTCGTTTAAAATTAACAATGCCCATTCGTTAAGCATAATCAAAAATACAGTACGTTCGCAAATATACGACAGATTTTCTTCTGTTTATACGAGAGAAGCTTTTTAAAAAATAGATACATTAAAACGATGTTTTTTTCAAGATGCAAAAAAAATTTTTTTTAAGAATAAGGAAGCCTCAAACATGATAAAGGAAACAAGGATCTGCCTAGAGCACCTTTTTTTCAATTTTTTAAAATTTCTACTACTTAGGTCAATAGGTCATCTTAGTTGAAGATATTCGCACTTTTCATTTTTTTTTTTACAAAAAATTTTCAATTTTCAATGTACTTATCGCAATTTTTTCATATCAACTTCTAAAATATTAATTATGTAAATATACTTTTTTCCTCAATTCTTTTCTCAGTGAAGGTGTTTTTCGTTGAAAAATGTTACTATAAATTTTTAAACAAAATTGCATCTCTGAGAAAATTTACTACCTATCAATTTGTTTGTTCAAAAATCACTACTTTTTCACTAGGTACTTTTCTACTATTTTTTTTTTACTAATTCTCACAAAAATCCAAATACAGAATTTTTTTTAAAAATCCAGAAAAATCTCAAATTAGCTATTTTTTATAGACAAAAATTGATTTTAAAATTTTGATTTCTTCACTAATTTTACTCCAAAAACACTACTTTTATAACCCACTTTTCAAATCATCATTTTTTCACGACTTTAACTACCTTTAAAAAATCCAATTTTTCATATTTTGTTGTCAAAATATCGTAAAAAATTTTAGTGGATTTTTTTCTTATGAAAGTTCGCTATTATCCATAAAAAAATTTCAAGATATTTTTTGAGGAAATTTTTAAAAATCGATTCAGTTTTATTGCTCTGCGTCGACGCTTGTTGGGACTTGAAAAAGAATCGACGAAAAATTATTTAAACTGATCGTGAGTAGACTCGCTGACTTGGCCAACCCTCTTTACACCACCAAGTTTAGAAGAATTTTTCCAGAAAAAACATGAGTAACTGTTTTGTGATAATTTTTGAAATCACATATTGGCAATTCTTTATGATTAAACTTTCATAAAAAAAAATTAAAAAATGTGGTCAATTTATTACCTACTTATTTTAATAAGTATAATTTTTTGATTTTTTTCAGAAGATTTTCTCTCTCAAAGAATTTTTGTATCTACTATATATTTTTTTTAGACTTTTATCAATAAGAATTTTTTCTGAGTAAATAATTTTTTGAAAAATGTTTTCAGAGTGGAGTGGAAATTTATTTATTTGTTTATTTTTTGAAATTCACTTAAAAATTTTTTTTTGAATAAATAAAGAATAGTTCAATTTTTATGACAATTTTTTCAAAGTAATTTTATTTTTATCCAGCACTTTCTTTTTCTTGAGAAGTTTTCCTGACGTGAGTAATGCATCAACAATTTTTCTGTTGAAATTTTTTCTTAAGAGGATTTCTCCAGGATACAATTTCCATCACAATTTTCTTTCAATTCGAAAAAAAAATCGGAAAAGTTTTGAGGATAATTTTTTATCAACTTTTGTAACTCCTTGGTATGCTTAAAAACTTTTTTCGTGATTTTTTGGCAATTTTTTTCTAGTGAAATATATTTTTTAAGATTTACAAAAAATCCTCTTTGATTGATTTTTTAATCGAAAGAATTATTTTTTAAATTATTTTTAGCCAAATAATTTTTTTTCAACATTTTTATGTGATATTTTGTTCAGTAATAAACATTAAAAAAGAAATGTTCGACATAATTTTTTCATACGAGGATAATTTCTTTAAATGAATTTCATAACATTTTTTAAATATAAAAAAAAAGAGTTCCACAAAAAGTCTTCAAAATAATTCCATCAATTTTTTTATTCATAAGTACAAATTTTTTCATAACTTTTTTTTTAATTGGTAGGTACCTAGAAGATTTTTTGTTTCATTTTTTTTTTTTTTTTTTTTGAGAGAGGGAGAAGCCAAAACGCCAAAAAATGGCCAGAAAATGAAAACATACTTCATTATTTACAACTCGAGAGCACTGCAATTTGTGAATGAATTTCTATCGACTTTTATTTTACCACCCCCTCAAATTTTTTTGTTTTTATACGAAAATATTTTCTATAATTTTTACCCCTCTCTCTCCCTCGGTGGCATCCCTGAGTCTCCGAATTCCATAAAAATACAAAAAATCTTAATATACAATATAGAAGGTTTCCGTCTCTTCCCCCGAATCCCTTTTCCCGATGGACATTTTCCCGAATAAAAAAGTTCCCGAAAGTCAGTTTCCTGAATGTGTTTTCCCCGAATTTTTTTCCCCGAATTCTTTTTCCCTAATCCGTTACCCCGAATGATTTCCCGATTTTTTTTTACTAGTGAAAATGGCGATTTTTTTTCAAACAAATGTTGTAGATTGAGGTCCTAGGAATAATTTTGGTTATTATAAAATTTTCGATTGAACCCCTCCCTTCCATCCAATTTCGCATAATATAACTTGAATAATCAAAAACGGGGGGAGTAGGGGTCTAATTGAAAAATTTTTCAAATAAAAGTTGTAGACTGAGGTCTTAAAAATAATTTTTGTTATAATGAAATTTTCGATTAGACCCTTTCCTCCCCTCTAATTTCGCATAATAAATGACTTAGATACTTGAAAAGTTATAAAATTATTAAAAGGGGGGGGGGGGGGCTAGGAGTCCAACTGAAAAAAATTTCAAACAAAAGGTATAGATTGAAGTCCTAGTAATAATTTTGGTTATTACAAAATTTTTGGTATGTACCTACCATTTCCCTTCCTTCACTAAATTAACCCCGAACTCAATGTCCCGAAGGACAATTCCTCGAATTAGTGATGTTCGAGAGAGAGTGATTCGGGGAAAAAAATTCGGGTTTAAAAATTTCGGGGTAAAAATTTTCGGCAGAACAACTTTCAGGAGCTTTTTCATTCGGGACGATGGATTCGGGAAAATGAACGGGAATCATATAGAATTCCAGAAATAGCTGTTTTTGTTTTTTTTGTTTTTTTTTTTAGAAAATGGCGAAAAAATTTTTTTTTTCTTTTGAATGGCTTAATTTGAAGATTGGTTTCTTCTAAAAAATGCCATTCATCCGAATTTTTTTTTGACAAAACTTTTAAATTTGTGAATAAAAAAAAATTGAGAAAATTTTCATTGAAATTATATCTCTATGTAAATATTTTAACTAGAAAATAGAGCATTAGCTGTAATTTTTCCCTCGGCTGCTAATTTTTCAAAAATTAAAGAAAACGTGAAAAATGAAGTCCTGAGTGAAAAATCGTGTAGATCCCAAGATATTAATGAGGGTAGCAGCGCAAAATTAAGAAATATCAACAAAAATTAAAACGCTGATGATTGAACCTTTTTTTGATCTCTTTTTTGGAGGAATGAGGGGAAAAACGCCAACTTTTAAATTCGCTGTTCACTGAAAACCCCGAGAGGAAAAAGAATTTCCCTTCACCTTTAAAACTACTCAACAGATGTAATTTAAAAAAAAAAAAGTAATTTTAAAAGAAATGCAAAATTTCACAAGGAATTTGTCTTAGAAATAGCTTCAGCGGGAGAACAAAAACATTCAAAACATAAAAAACGAAGAAGAAAATAAAACTTGAAAAAAATAAAATAAAATCGTAGCAACAACTTATAAAAATCGTCTTACGTTCGTGACTTGAACCCTGCAAAACGTCTTACACTTCTACAATACCTATATAATTCATTATCACACGCAACCACATCGTACAATTTAACCAACGAAAGGCTCAACTTTTTTTATAACGACCAACCATCGTTTTATATCTAGTTAAAAAAATCACCTCATAAACAAGAAAATTGCACCATTTTACATAGACGATGAGGGAAAAAATTATAGGTACGTACTTTAACGACGAAGAGAAGGCAAAACGACACCTACAATACTAAAAATATAAAATTATGACACAAGACTTCCAATTTAAAAGTGTTTTTAATGGCTATTTTAGTGAAGGGGACTGAGGGCGGGGGTATTAAAATATACGAATTCGGAATCTATTTCTCGAATATAAATTATTGAATACGAATTAATTTTTAAAAACGTTCATTAAAGCATTGTTCAATGTATACGAGTCGATTCTTCTAACATGATGTAAATTTCTTACACAATTTATCGTCGATATGGTTATTTTCCGAGTAAAACGACCGCTCGTTAATCGTTAATAATTAATTATTCGAATTGAATAAAATTCCCTCATTATGATAGAACAGTACCCACTTATACTGGTGTTTTATTCACGCGAGTAATAATTTCTTCTATTCGAATTGATAAAGACGGATATGAGGAAAAAATCAAGGATGGAGGATGAAAAAAAGGAAAATACCAAATCGATTTTATATTCTAAATTAAATAATTTTTCATTCAAACACCAGGCTACAATTTTCTTTTCAAACTTAGTAATTTTTCGTCCAATCCTGGTTAAAATGATTATTTTTCAGAAAAAAAATAATGGTCGCACGTGCCTCTTGATACGAACCCGTTTCCAATTAAAACAAATGTAAGAACACTTGTACAACGATTAATTAGAGCAAAAAAACCCAGTACTTTAATTTTTGCACGATGCTTGAAGTTCATTCATCTGTGAAGAAGATAAGAAAATTAACTGCAATATTCCGAACATCGATTAAATTGTATTCTAAATAACGGTTTCGAGTAATTTCAACATTATTTTTTCTTCTCTCAATGTTTCTAGTTCGAATGATGAATTTAATTAAGAGGGGAAATATCGAAAATAAGTTGTGCATTTTAGACGTAATCACTAATCAGTGACGTGCGATAAATCAAATGTTTGCAGATTTTTAAAATCCAGTAAATCAATAAAAACTTGTCGAAACTTCAAAATTTGGCAATTTTCTAAAGGAGAATTTTTAAGGGTCTATCAACTTTCAAGAGTTCCAAAATTTAAAAAATGGACCAATGTTCAAAATTAATCTTAAATTTTTAGAAAATTAGTTTTTAAAAATTTGAAATTTGGTAGTTTTTAAATTTTAATAAATTTTTAAAATCAGGGCAGTTTTTAAAATTCGACCCATATTTTTAAAATTCAACTGGATTTAAAGAATTAAAAGATCGATTTTGAAAGTTTGATCAGTCTATCACAATTTTAAAAATTTTTAACCAATTTTTGAAACGAGATCAATTTTAAAATTCAGTTGAATTTTTAAAAAAAATTGAAAGATAAATTTTCAAAGTTGGTCAATTTTCACAATTTAGTAAAAAATTTATCATTTTCAAACTTTAGATAATTTCCACTCAATCCAATTTTTAGAAAATTTTAAAAGATCAATTTTCAAAATTTTTAGTAAAAATTTGAAACTGCAAGTCATTTTTACATTTAAATCCAATTTTAAACTTAGATCAATTTTTAAAATTCGATCAATTGCTAAAATTTAACCTGTTTTCAAATTCAGACAATTTTTTTTTAAATTAGAACAGTCAATTTTCAAAGTTTGATCAATTTTCGCAATTTTCAAAATTAAGTAAAAATTTGAAATTTGTTAATTTTCAAACTTCAATAAATTTTTGGAATTGGGTCAATTTTAAAATTTTAAATTCGCCTAAATTTTCAACAAAAAAAATCTAAAAATCAATTTTTGAAGTTTCGTCTATTTTCACAATTTTTAAAAATCAGTAAAAATTCGGAATTTGGTAGTTTTTAAATTCTACTACATTTTTAAAATTAGACCAATTTTAAAATTTAGCGGAATAAAAATTATCTAGACTAACAATAGCAACATCACTCTATCTTTTTTTTTAATAATTCGACATTCTCATTATAGGAGAATTCATAAATGCGTAAAAAAAATTATCGATAGTGGTATTCTTATCATATCAGCTTCAACATCCCATCACCTCATTCAAATACATTATCATTTTAGCAGCGATCAATTTATACATAAAAATCATCACACTGGCCTCATTTCCTCCACATTGACACATTTATCATTCGCAATTTATTTTATCACAATTGTTCGACACCAACGAAGAAAATATACATAGAAAGATGACCGACCATGCCTAGGTAGACACAATAACGAACGAAAAAAAAAAGGTACCCATGATTGTTCACCACGCAGGGAAGTCGTAATTAAATCATTGTATAAAAGTGAGAAAATGACAGAGAAAAAAAATTGAAACAACACAGAGACACACACCCAATCCATCATTTGTACATACAAGTAACCAGAACAACCACGTGCAATGTGCATCGAGAAACCCGTCGAGAGAAGTACGTGTTTGGAATTAATATTCGATTCTTTTCTTTTTCGTATCTTACTCTTTTATACTCCTTCTTCAATTAATTAACAGCGCCCACACAGACGCCATGTTCAATTTCCGGGCCAAAGAACCGAGTTTCACTCGGCTCGTACAATTTGTTAATTTATTACGAAGAAAAAATTGTAAAAAAAATGGTCTTCGTAAAGGAAAAATTTTGATATGAAAATTTACTGAAAATTATTAGGTAATAATAATTTATTAGGTATAGCTATCGACGAAGAAAAAGAAAAATCGATGAAATAAAAATAATTTTTAAATCAAAATTTCTATTCAATACTTTCGATTTTTTTTTTCAACTTTCAAAAAATGAAAAATAAAGATGTAGGTACCTACTTGGATCATTTCATCTAAAAAAAAATCAAAATTTTAAAAATGAAAACTTTTTAGGTAATTTAAAAAAAAAATTAATGAAATGGCCAGAATGCAACGTTGATGAAATCTCTTTACGAGATTTTCTATGTCTGTGCCCAGGTCATGAATACTTGACGTCCCAAGTTATTCTCTAGTGTAAAAAAATAACCTCCGATTTTTTTCGTTTTTCGAAAAATGAAGGGTAGGTTGATGCCTTCAAGTTCCTAAAGTAAAAAAAAAATTGAAAAAAAAGTAAAATTTTTCAGAATTTCCAAAAATTTTGATGTAAATAATCACCAAACAGATGTTTTTACTCAATAAGACCATTTTTGGAAAATTTCTCACTTTTACTCTTGTTTTTATGAGAAATAAAAAATTTTGTATTTCGTTTTCGAATTTTTTTTTTTTTTTTTTTGACTTTTCACCTTTTAGAAGAAACATGCTATTTCTTCATGTTTAGGTAATTTTAGAAAAATCCTTAAAATGGTAAAAAAATTGATAAAGTTTGAAAATTAATAAAAATTTTGAACTTCTAATAATTTTCACAAATTACCTAACATACTAAATTTTTTGAAAATTTGAGTATTTTTTTTTTAAAATATCAAAATTTAAAAATAAAAAATTTCGAACTTTCACCAAGATGTGAGAATTTTTTCAAAATTTCGTCAATTGTAAAAATTTATCACACATTGAAAATTGACCAAATTCCGAAAATATTTTAAAATTTGAAAATTACCAAAATTACAATTTCCCAAAATTTTTAATTTTCTTAAAGTTTTCAATTTTTACAAGATTTTAATGGCTTTTGAAAATTCCATTTTAAGTAAATTTTTCATTTTTACTCTTGTTTTTGTGAGAAATGAAAAATTTTGTATTCTGTTTTTTATTTTATTTTTTATTTTTTTCATTTTCCACCATTTTAGAAGAAGCATGTTATTTTTTTTAATTTTTTGGTGACTTTTGATAAGAATCCTTAAAATGGTAAAAAATTGATAAAGTTTGAAAATTGATAAAAATTTTGAATATTAATAATTTTCATAAATAAACATCCTAAATTTTTTGAAAATTTGAGTAATTTTCTTCAAATATCAAAATTTTAAACTTTCACCAAGATGTGAGAATTTTTTCAAAATTTCTTCAATTGTAAAAATTTATCACACTTTAAAAATTGACCAAAAATTTCAAAAAATGACAATTTACATTTTTTTTTTGAATTAATAAGGCTACCATTTGACCCAATGCGAAATCCTATCCTTACTGAATTTCTGAAAATTTTTATTTTCAGTAAATTTCAAAAAATGAGAAATTGCATTTAAATGAAAAGAGCTACCCTGAGATCCAATGCAAAATCCTCCTCTAGCTGAATTTGTAAAAATTTTAATTTTCAGAAAACTTCAACAAATGACAATTTACATTTTTTGAGTTAATAAGGCCACCATTTGACCCAATGAAAAATCCTACCCTAACTGAATTTCTGAAAATTTTTATTTTCAGTGAATTTAAAAAATTGCATTTAATCAATGACAAAGGCTACCATTTGATACAATGCAAAATCCTACCCTAAGCGAATTTGTGAAAAAAAAAAATTTCAGCAAATTTCAAAATTCCACAAAATTTATTAAAATTTGAAAATGACCAAAATTCCAATTTCTCAAAATTTTTAATCCTATTAAAATTTTCAATTTTCCCAAAATTTTCAATTTATACGAAATTTCGATGGCTTTTGAACTTTGAAATTTTCAAAATTGATTCCATTTCTAAAAATTACAAAATTTTGGGGAGAATGAAATACCTATTTTTAAATATTTTTAAATTGTGAAAATTTATCAAACTTCGAAAATTAAACCATTCTCAAAATTTTCAAAACTAATTCTACTTCTAAAAATTACCCAATTTAGAATTTAAAAAAAAATCAAAGATACGTAAAACTAATTTTAATGAATTTCACAATTCTTAAATTATAAAAATTTACCGAATTTCAAAAAATATTAAACATTAATAGTCATCAAAATTTCAATTTTGATCAACTTTTCAGTTAAGTATTACCAAACTTTAACAAAGTTTCACCAAAAAAAAAAAAAATTAATTAAGAGACTAAAATAAAAGTACAAACATCCCAAACGATTATCAACACGAAAATAAAAAACAAAGCGACAAAATGAGAAAAGAGAACAGCTATATACCCACATTAAAAAGACACCTAGCTCAGCTCATCAGAAACCTCAAGGTGCAAATTGTCCACGCACGACACCGACACCGACAAGGGGACAACCACATTGACACGATAGTGAAAGTAAACATCACACTTGTATATTTGCCCAACTCATTAGTACACTCTCAAGTAGATTTTATACGCCATAATGGGGCAGGTAAAAAACACATAGAGCTGTAAAACATCATAAAATACGCACATGAACGCAAACACTCTCATTGTAAATATTTTATCGGTAGGTAGTAGGTACGTTTAAGTGTCTTCACAGTCTACACGAACGGTAAATACACCGGTATAATTCAACATAGGCCTCTAATACCTTCATTCACCCTTTTCCAAATACCTATTATAATTATTTTTATAAAGAACTTCTCGAGTTCTTACCACCCTGAGTGAATTTTCTTTTGATGAAAAGTTGCGTGAACTTCAGCATTTTATAACAACTATCGCCATAATAGTTATCAAGTTGTTCAATCAACGTGGTTAGTGGCTTCTAGTGTTTCTCAAATTTTCTTCTAATACGTCTTTGTATTGCAATAGGCCTAATGATATCGAAACCGGCAATAAATACCTAACGAACATACATTATGATTTTCCAACGTAGTTTGGAATGAAATAAGCGAAGAGGGAAATAGAGGACTTAGAACTGAGTATAAAATATTTTTTTATTGGTCGAAGAAGAAAATCGTCTCCATGGTATTTTTTCTTCTTAAAATTCAAAGTAGCCTGAACAAATTTTCAGGTACGTATTTAAAAAAAATAAAAAATAAATATCGGTAGGCTAAAGAAGCAGAGTCACAAAGCTTCTTCAATAACTTTGGAAAAGAAAGGAATGACATTTTTTCGAATCAGGTCAATAATTCGCAATTGACCATACCGAGAATACTTCAATTTTAAATAATACGTTTAAAATGAGAAAAATGCCTTCCGAAGGTAAAGTGTAGGATGGAGAGGGCGAGATTAACAATGAAATATACCTTCATACGTAGTTCACATTCGTTGCTCGCCCATTTACAAAAAAAAAAGGAAAAAGGCACGAATTCCAAGGAATCAATTTAATTCAAAGTTATTTCAGAAGTTTGTGGTAGATTTACCGATGAGAGGTTTTTCAAATGTTTGTTTGCGAGGAGGCGAAGAATGGAGGAGATGAAAAATCGAAAGATATTAAAAACCAGCATGATGAAAAATGCATAAGGGAAAAAGAAAAAGGAAGTGAAATTACCAGCATCTTTGGAGTCGAAGGGAAAATATTTTTATTATAAATTCGAGAAGAAATTTAAATAAGTTATAGAGGAAAGAAAAAAGTTCGAAATCTTTCTTTTTTCAAATTTGTACGATGTACGAAACAAAAGGTAGGTATTTTAAAAATAAATTTAAACAAAAAATTGCAGGTTGTAAGATGTTTAAAACATTTTTTTCGACATTGAACTGAAAAAAAATCATAGATCATTTTTTTGATTAAAATTAAAGAATAAAACATACTTTATTGCAAAGGAACAATTTTGTGGACCCATTCATCTCCTTCGATTTAAACCAAAACATTTTTTCATCAATAATTCTTTTCGTATAAAAAAATGAAAAAGTTATCAACTATTTTTTGAAAAATTCGACAGGAAATTGAGCATTTTATTTTTTTGATCAAAGAAAACTCCAATATTTAAATACCAATTTTTGAATTTTTTTTTCAGTGTCTATTAAAAAAAAAAAGTCAATAAATTCTCGAAAAAATTCAAATCGAGGGATTGTTTTATCTTTTAGAAAATCTGTTTAATAAAATTTGAACCAAAAAATTTCATCATCAATAAAAAAATTATCAATAATTATTTTGAAAAATTCTGGAGGGGAAGAACAGAATGGTATAATTTTTGTATTTCTTTTTGTCCAAGTTTAAACTAAAATCAATTACATAGGTAATTTGTGAATTTTTCCTTTTAATCCCTTTAATTATTAATAAAAAAATTTAATTGAATTAAATTTAAGTTTATAATAATTTTAATTGGTTTTTTTATTTATTTATTTTTTATTAATTTATGAAATTAAAATTTTTGGACAATTTTCTTTCAAGTTGAAAAAAATTTCATGCATGTTCTGCAGGTATGATAATTTTTTTTTTTTTGTTGTTCTCATCACAGATACTAGAATATTTCATAGGGCTTTTATGGTTGGTACTGCCGCTACTATTCGTTCGAAACTATTCGAACGAATAGTAGCGGAAGTACCAACCAGAGAACCCTTCAAATGATGTGATAGATTCGATAAAATACATAATATTTTGATGACCTGTGGCGAGAACATCTCATCTCAAAATACGTACGAAGCCATAATGGGCGAACACGCTGATACAATATTAGTTACTAACATTGTATCAACGTGTTCTCCCATTAGGCTTCAACCTGAGTTTGAGGGCAATAATTGTAGAAGAGCAAACTTAAATTTTTAAATATTTTCTCCAGACCAAAATTTTCTACCTGATGCCATAGCCAAGCATTTCTTTTAAAATTTATTTTTACTTAAATGTGTCAAAAACTTGTTAAATTTTGTTTTCAACAATTTTCCATTTTTCTTTTTCTTGAGAAACAATTTTTTTCAATTGTTTGAAATCTTGTTCAAACCAATTCTTTTTGAAAAAATATTTTTGAATTTTCTATTCTGATTTAATTGGCAATCTCTTCATCTTCAAGTCAATTAAGTGTCAACAAATTTAAAATTCTTTTGCTCTCAACGACTTTTTTTTCCATAACAATTTTGAGAATTATTTTAAAAATACAATTTAAAAAAATAGTAAGTCTGTATAAAAATTTTCTAACATAATTTTGACATTGAATTTCTTGAAAATGCTGTTCAAAAAAATTCCTGATTTTACTGCAAAGTATTACTTTCAAAATTTTTTCTCAACAATTTTTTTTTTGAAAATCGAATTTTAAAAAAATTATATTATTTTATTTTTATTTGAAGTGTCAAACAATCGTTAAATTTTGTCCCCAACAATTTTCTATTTCTTTAAAGACAGTTTTTTATAATTTTTTTTTTTTTTTTTTTTTTTTTTTTTTTATGTTGGACGAATTGTTCAGAATTGAATTTGTTTAAAATCTGCTTAAACCAAAATTTTTAATTTCGATTTAATTGACAACTAGTGCTTCTAATACTTGGTTATTTTTCAATTTTTGAAGGTTTTTTTGTAAGAGAATTTTTCAAGGGGTTTTCCGTCAATACAGTCCATACAACAAAACAAACATATCATACTTACGTACAACTAATTTGCACAAAAAAAAAATATGAAAAAAATTTCAGAAAATTATCCGACTAAAAAATTAATTGAAAAATCATTTTATAAAAAATGCTAAGGAAATTGACTTTTTCAAAGAGTTCTTTAATTAAAATATTGAAATGGAGGTCAATGAGAAATTACTCTTTTCATCTGAAATATAAAGTAAAAATTATCGTTCAAAAATCCTTTCGAAATTCTTTTTCTTGGTAAAATATTCTCTAAAAAAAGAATTAATTTTTTGGGGTGGGGGTGTTTATAATTACTTGATTATTACACCCATCGGAAGAGGGCTTTAGATGGAGTTCGAGAGATTATTATTTTTTGATTAGTGTAATTATATGGAAATTTTAAAGAATTTCTCTCGGGTTTAAGAGTGGGGGGGGGGGGGGGTGTGTCTGGCTAAACTGAAGAATTCTTCAAGAGAATTTTCGTCAACTATTCATGATAAAATAAAAACGCAGAAAACTATAGTTGTTCTAGTGAAAAAAATTGTTTAGAAAAAATTTAAGCTTACTAGAAATAAATAGTTAGGTATTTTTTCCTCAACAATTTTCCATTTTTTTGCTCTTGTGAGAAACTTTTTTTTCAAAAGCAATTTTGAGAATCACTTTTAAAATGCAGATCAAGTATGTAAATTTTTTTCAATATCGTTCAAACTTGAATTAAAAAAAATTGTCCGACTTAAAATTCCTGATTTTACCGCAGCATTTATTCAAAATTTTTTTTCCGTCGAGTCGTCGAAAAGATCATTAATATTTCGTTCTCAACAATTTTTAATTTTTTTGAAAAGTAAATCTTTAAAAAAATAGTTGAAGAACATTAGATAAAACGTGTTTCAAATTTTGTTCAAGCTCGTTTTGAAAAAAAAAATCAAACCAATACCTAGTCTGATTTCATAGCAAAGGTATATTTAAAAAAAAATCAGTAATAATCAATTTCACTATTTTTATTCATTAATAAATTCTTCAAAAAATTAAAATGGAGAGAGAGGGAGAGAGAGAGAATTATTTCTTCTTTTTTTGAATTTAAATTTTGAAAGAAAAAATTTCATCAATCAGTTCTTAAAACTTCAAATTTTTCAGGAGAGTAATGTAAGTAAATAGTTATATATTATTTCTTTTTATGTATTTTCTTAAATTTTGGGTTAAAAATTTCATCAATCAGTTTCTTGAAAATTTCAAATTTTTAGAAAAAAGGAGGCGTTTTTTTTGTGTACATCTTTTTAAAAACTAGAATGAATTTCGATAATAATTTTTTTCAGCTATTTTTTTAAAAAATAATATCAAATAAATAAAATCATATTAATGGATTCTCGAAAAAAAATTGAAAAGAAGGGGGATAGGTAGAGGTACTTGAGAATTTTTTCAATATTTTTTCCAAACATGAAACAGAAAATCTTTTATATAGGTATTAGGTATTTTTTTCCAATACAAAAAAGAAAAGACGTAATCTTTTTAAAATTATTTAAAATAATACAATTAATTTCTCATCATTGCTAATTTTTTCCCCATTTCATTAAATCTAAAATTTCAACTTTTCGTACACCTGAGTATCTTTAACCAAGTTCAAGGTATAAACTCGAACCTCGACAATGTCAACGTAATTAATACGAGAAATCCCATCAACTGCATTACTTCCGGCCTCGCCTCATTTCCGGCCTCACCATTCACCCAAACGAAACCGAAACCAAGAAATACGTCAACGAACGAATATCGACAAAAAAAAATATCACGACCTGGTACAATATCTTAATTACAACATGCATAAATTTCACGATAGTATAAATTCCATTTCGATCTTATTTAAAAACTACCTGCCTCTCTTTCTTCGTAATAACCCAACTAAAATTATGTACTATGTACTAACAAACATGCAAAAAAACAAAACAAATCGTATCATCGTGTCGGATATTTTGGTAACATGCTTTCAAAGTACACTCAGAAAACGTACCTTCATTGGTAATTTTTCTTCATCTCACCGAAGTGCAGCAATTCCAATGACTGTCCAAGCCAGATTCAATTCTCATTTCTCACCAAGCATTTCGAAGCTATTAGTCTCCCTCTGGCAGCAGACGTTTGTATCTCAACCATCTTATGAATCTTTCTTTGAACGTACGATAGACGACGACTAGCACCAAATCGACCATTAATACGACTATGGAACAGATGAGGCAATACATCCAGAAATATGGTGTCTTGAGTATGATCCAAATTACCCCTGGCATGTCTTCTCCTATAGCGACTAGGGGCCACGTGTAACTCAGGACTGTTAGCAAAGCAATCCAAATGAATACAGATCCGATGATACATAGGAAGGTTAGATTGGTCCAGTGTAACGTATGAAGTCCGCTTTTCAGGCACATGATTACTATCAACATGGTGTATACCATGTTGCCTTCGATAAGGTAGACACCGGTTCGGCCGGATGACCAGTATACTCCGGTTTGGAAGATGCCGAAGGATAGCCAGGTCAAGATAAGCCCGTGGTAGATTCCATTTAGGATGCAGAGCATGAAAGTTGACATATTGAACCAAATGTTCCTATTGTAGATGTGGGATTGCTCCATTAGTACGTGAGCTGGGGCGTTTTGTTCGAAGATACCAATGGCCAAGGTGGGCAATCCGGTGAGTAAGACGTTGTAGAGCATACGAGCCCATCGGTCGAAGAACAACATACCGGACCATGCCATCGCCGAGGTGAGATAGAACTGCATCGTTGCGATGACCACGTTCTTGTAGTAAATAAAATAGATCATTTTGCAAATCCTGTGGTAACTCCAAGTACCATGAACCAGGAGCAGCCTCTTCAAGTACTTGAACTGGCCGATGGAGTAGTCAGCAGCATTGGCTGCTTGCAGACCTTCCATGCCGGAGATCCCTACACCGATGGAGGCAGTCTGAATCATGGCCACGTCATTGGCACCATCTCCAATGGCCAAGGTCACCTGGCGGGTATTTTTGTCGACGTGTTTAGCCACCAGGGCTTTTTGTTTGGGCGTGGTTCGGCAACAGATCACTGTACGACAGCTGAGCATTAGCTTCATGAGATGTTTAGAGTCTTCAGGCGAGTCTAGTAAGATTTGCAGACAGGATCCGGTGATAATGAGACTCAGATCGTTGTCTGGTTTACCGTAATTCTCGCCTAGGTTCTTGATTTGTTGAGATACGATGTACCTGAGCTTATCCAAGTTCTCTACGTTGAGCTTTATCAAGGGCATTTCTGCGTTTAGCAGTTTGCAAGAGAATCCGATGTTGATGGCTGTCTCTTGCTTGTCTCCAGTCAACATCCAGATACGAATTCCAGCATCTAGAAGGTCGTGGATTGTCTCAGGGACGTCGTCTTGTAGCTTATCTTCGACAGCTGTACCCCCTACAAGGGTTAACCTTTGGACAATGGCGTTTTCAGCCTTATCGATGAGGTTTTCTTGACCAAGGGATTCTTGAGCTTCCTTATAATAAGGGAACCACTGCAAGAAATCCTGCTGCCTCAGCTTGGTCATACCTATACACAAAGTACGCAGCCCCCTGGAGGAGAATTCTTCCAGATGTTCCGTGGTCACCCCTAAATACTGCGTATCACTGGTGAGTCTTTGGAAAACTACATCGTCAGCTCCCATGCAATAGAGCACGATCTCTTTGTGGGGGTTTTCGACGATAACCGACGTCCGACGACGATCACTGGTGAATTCGAAGTCGCACAGGATGTGATAGGTTTGATATTTGGAGCCTACTCTGACCACAGCTGTGGAATGGTTTCGTTCTATTAACTCGTAGTTGAAACTACTGGCTGCCTGGAGCAGTGCTTTGTGATCGGGTGATGAGGCAAAGTAGGTGACGGTATTGTCCTCGTGTTGGACAGGAACTACCCCTGGGCAGACGCAGATGGCGATGAAGAGATGATGGAACATGTTGGAGTCGCCCCGACCGATATGGCCCAGTTTGTGGAAATTGCTATGGTCGTAGATCATGCCATCGATCGAGCAGCACTTGAATTCGAGTACGTTTTTCGTCAGTGTGCCTGTTTTGTCAGCCAGGACGTACTTGACTAAGCCGAGATCTTCGTTCAGACTGGAGGTTTTCACCAAAGCTTGGACGTCAGCTTCGGCATAGTACATTTCCAAGTCGTTACTGATGAATGCCCCTTGAATGTATCTGGATAACTCTTGCATGACTTGCAACGAAATAGGTATCATGATCGAGTATATGATACCGAAGACTAGAAACGTGATGACCGCGTTGGCATCCTTGAAGCTCATCTTTTTCAAAGGCAGGTACCAATGCTGCTTGAAATGGTCGTTAGTCCACCACAAGTACAGCATCCAATGAGTGAATGTGAACGCGATAAACATGGCGAATAATATTATCACTTGTTTATTGACAATGGCCGAGACGGACGATCTCTTCATACTAGTTTGACTAGAATTCTGCATAATTTTCGTCTCTTTACCGGTATAAATAACCAACCCAATGATCCAACTGGTGTTCCTCAACATGGCTCCTCTCAATAACAAGTGGTTATGTTTCAACGACATCTTCTCATCGTGCAAATGATAAATGCCGTTGAACTTGTAAAAAAGTTCATTAGGCGGATCACATTCGACTATACCGGTCAAATCACTAGCATGGGACTCTTGATTAATCCCAGGAACGTGGTATCGAATCTTGAGATTATTTTCACCGTCCAAATTCACCGTCTCGATGTAACAAACGCCAGCCTCGCAGGAGCACTGCAACAGCAACAAATCGGCCGGAAAGCTTTGATCATTGTAGACTCGCACGAGATCACCGACTTGAACTCTGCGCCACTCTGTAGACTCCCAATCGAGATAACGTAATACTTCGGTGAGCTTCTTATTGACGCGACGATCAGCTCGATGCCTCTGGAAATCTTCCAATATCTCCTTGACGCCGGAAAGTGATAATATTATACATAATGGAATTAGAGTCGTATATCTGCCCAAAGAAGAAGCCTCGGGGAATTGTTGTATGATGGCGATGAGCAAGAAGAAGCAGTTGGTGAGGTTGTGAAATTGCTCGAATAGAAATTTCGGCAGGAATGTAAAAGCGTTGTATTTGGTCGTCGATATGGAGTTGGAAGCGTAGTTGGCGAACTGCTGCCCATTGACGAAGATTTTTCGACGATTGGAAGATGCGACTGCTAGGGTGGCACCTGGCGCATGGCTCATCTCGTCTCTTCTTAGTGACGAGATGCCGAATGCGTCATTCCAGCGGGGACCTTTTTCCGAAGCTGGCCAGTCTCATTTTCGAAGCGTACTTTGTTTTAGCATACCTGAGGAAATTTAATCGCGTTATGAATATACCGGCTATAAGAACTATACAAAAATTAAAAAATCGGTTTGAATTTTCGAATTGACGAGTACCTATTTTTTTTATCGTATGATTGACAATCGTTTCGAATAACATTAGGTATCGAACGTCTAGTTGAGTATTTTTTTTTTTTTTTAATAAAGCAAAGTGCTAAGCACACATACTCGTATTAAATTGAATAAGTGGATTGTTAATAAAACGTAAAAACTCACCGGTAATGTGAAGTTACTCAAACGTATAATGTTTTAGACCATCGTTATTATCGTTGTTACAGAAGAGTTAAATACACATGAAGATTTCACGCTATTCAAGCACATACGTACTTTGTATGATTAAAATATTCAAATTTTACGTAAATTATACGTGCGTATCAGGTTACACAAATTTAATTCGACGATATCAAACATCCAACGTTCGTACTCACACTGAATTAACATCGTACTACAGTCGCCTGTAAAAACAAGTAACTTCCAAGTACCCGATAAGGAAATTAAAACGTAGGCGAGGGGAAAGGAGTACGGCAAGGTTACGCAACGGAACAAGGTTTGTTTTGTTTATTTCGTTGGTTAGTTTGTGTATTGATTCATAGAATCGCTAGCAGGTATGAGAACTTAAAATTAAAAAAAAAAAAAATGTTTTTATTATTTTTTTTCCTAAATTTTGAACGAGTTACAACATCATGCGATATTTTGGAAAGTTTACATCATAAAATTAATGCTAATTTTTGTCATTTTTAATTTTTATTTATTTTTCGTTATTTTCTTCTATGTAGTTTCTTGTTTTTTTTCACTTTTTTTTGTATTATTTTTTTAAATTTTGAATTTTCTTGGAATAAAAAATATTCATCTATTTTTTTTGGAGACGTTGACCTTAACGTTGACCGCATCAAAAAATTTCTCAACCCATTGAAGATTTGAAGAACAAAATCTGATGAAAGAAATAAGAATACCTACGTCTATCGCGTATCACCTATTTTGAATTTTTCGAGGGAAAAAAATCATTCAATTTTTTTGGAGAAAAAAAAACTTATTATCTCTTGGAAAAAATCATAAATTAATTTTTAGAAAAAGAAAATTCCTAATTTTTTTAGAGTAGGTAAAAATATATTCCTCGAACTTTTTGCTGAATTTTTTTCGTCAAAAAAGTAAGCCAATTTTTTGAAATTGAGTGAATGGAAAAAAAAATTTCTCAACATTTTTTTTTAAATGAAAAAAATAATTCTTAATTTTTTGAAAGTTTTTTTGGGAAAAAATTGTTGAATTTTCCAAAGAAGAAAATTTCTCAAACTAAATATCAAAGAAATAAAAAAAAATTTCATTTCCAGCACAATTTTCATTAATAAAATAAATAATGAAATCATTACGGCGAAAATCGTTTTGAAAAAATAGACTTAAATCTCTGAATTTCAGAGTAGGTAGGTAAAATATCTTTTCTGTTTTTGTTGAAAAAATATTTCCACATTTTTTGGGAATAATAGGTAATTTTTTTTTTGTTTTACGAAAATTTCTCAATTTTTCAAAGTATAAAATTTTTCAATTTTTGTGAGTAAAAAATCACATTTTTGGAGTAGGTACCTGAAAATACGAGTGGGTATTTCACAAATTGAAAAATAAAAATAAATTTTTTTAGAGAAAAAATTTTCTGAACTTTTTAGAGCTATCATAAAAAATTACTTCAATTTTCTGGGAGGAAAAAAATCTCTTTTTATTGGAAAAAAATCCTCAGTCTTATAAAGAAAAAAATTTTATTTTTTGTCTCAACTGTTTTAGAAAAAAATCTCAATGTGCACTTTTTTCAAAAACGAAAAAAAAATTGACTACGCAATTTAATAATTTTAAATTTTTTGGAAGAAAAATTTTTTGTTTTTTTTTTCGAGAAAACTGTTTTTATTGTTTTAGGCAGTTTTGGGAATTTTTTTTTTCGTTTTTCGAAGTAAAATTTTGTTTAATTTCTCCAATCCAAAAACATTTCTCCAAATTCTCTTCAGTAAAAAAATCTTTCATTTTTTTGAAAAAAGAACATGTATTTTTTGGCAGAAAAATCTTCAATTAAAAAAAATCGTTAATACTTGAAAAAAATAGAATCTAATGGTGTGTTCAGCTCATCGGAGAGTAAGAATAAGAAATAAGATAAGAAAATAACGGAACCTCACATACTCGGCCACTCAAGAATTAACTTAATTTTTGACATGTACCTAATTTTTAATTCGCTACACACAACACAGCGTCATCAAATTTGTTTACCTATTTCGGCTTATTTCAAGTGGCCGAATATTTCGGAGTTCCGTTTTCTTATTCCTTATTCTGCGATGAGCTGAACGCACCATAAAATACTGTTAAACTTCTTTTCGGGGGGGGGGGGGGGGGGGTTGTTTTAAGCAAGTAAACAATTTCCCAATTTTTTGGAATAAAATATTTTTTCAATTTTTAGAAAAATAATCTTTCGTTTGATGTTCATGCAGAAAAAAATCTTACTTATAATTTAAAAAAAAAGAATTGCTCATTTTTTTGAAAAAAAAAAAATCTTAATGACATGAACTTTTTTAGTAACATATTTTCAATTTCAAGATTTTTAAAATATTTTTGGTAGTAAATATCTCCAATTTTTCGAGGTAAAAGTATTTTAAAAATTTTTATTTTTATTTTTCCAAAGATGAAAATTTCTGGGGGTTTTTGGAGGGGGGGGGGCATAATTTCTTCATTTTTTTAAATGAAAAAAAATCCTTTTTTGAGAGTAAAAAATTTCTCTATTTCTTGAAGCATAAAAATTTCTCAATTTTTTTATAAAAAAAATTTTCAACCTTGTTTTGCAAGAAAATCATCAATTAAAAAAAACAGAACTTTTTTGGGAAAAAATCATTATTGATATTTTTTTAAAATAAAAAATAATGTTCAATTTTTCAATACTTAATTTTAAAAAGAATCTGATGGCAAAAAAAGTTCACCATTCCAGGTATAGGAGTAGGTTTAAATAATTCCTCAATTTTTTCAAATCAAAAATATTTTTCTCAATTTTTTTTTTTTTTTGAAAGAAAAAACTTTAATTTCTCTTAGGAAGGGGATCTTCTGGTTGTTTTGATAGTAAAAACTTTTCTCAATTTTTTGTACTGTAAAAATCTCCCAATTTTTTAGAGTAAATTTTTTTTTTCAAATATGATAATATATCTTCACTTTTTGTAGAAAGAAATCATTGTTTTTTGAGAGTAAAAAATTTCTCCATTCCTCGAAGTAGGGTATAAAAATTTCTCAATTTTTTGAGATAAAAATTCAAAAAAAAATTCATTTTTTTGTGAAAATTTATTTGTAAGAAAAATAATGGTTTTACGTTTTGACTAGTTTGGCATGGTGGTGGGGGGGGGGGGGGGGGGGGTTGTATTCTTATTGTTTGGCACTAAACACTTTTCTCAATGTTTTTTCAAGTTTTTTTGAGTAAAAACATTTTTCAAATTTAAAGAAATAATCTCTCGATGTTTTTTTCAGAAAAAGATTTCTTTGGAAAAAATCTTTGTAGTTTTCTAAAGATGAGAATTTTTTTATTGATTTTTTTAAATAGAAAAATTTCTAAATTTTTTGGGAAAAAAATTTCTGTAGGTAATTTTCTAAAAAATTTTGAAGGAAACATTTTCTGATTTTTTTTCATTTTTTAAGGAATAAAAAAAGTTCTTTTTTGCTCGAAGTATAAAATTTTTTCAATTTTTTTGAAATAATATTTCTTTGAGATTTTTTTTTGTTGTTTTAGAAGTAAAAATTTTAAGGTGTTTGCAGGAAAAAGTTCTCAATTTGTGAGAAGAAAAAAATTCTCACATTCAACATTATTAAGAAATTTCAATCCGCTACCCTTTGGGTTTTCGGAAAAAACGAGCTACACCCTGAAAAAAATGCCAAGTTGCCGGCCTTTCCCCTTCGTATGAAATATGAATTCGGATTTAATTTATTTTTCAAATTCCAACACACCACTGTAACATTTTTGCAAGTAGGTAATAAAAACACCAACAATAATCATTTAATACAAAACGTCTCACATTGTAGCCAATATTAATTAGTTTTAAAAACAACAACGATACTAATCAAACATTTTAAAATTCTTCTTATAAATCACGATCACACTTTTAATGATTTCTTGGTACTACGTTTTCGTTCGAAGTCGCCTTTATAGGAATAACTTCGATACAGAATTATGAGAAGAAAGTCTATAAACAGCGTAGATACAGGGACAATGACGACATTTAACCAGAACACAGGGGTGGAAAACATCATTCCGGTAATACCCATTAAATCAGGATTGAGTGGCAGAATATGCCATAGATAGCTATAAAAAAACAATACAGGTATCCATAGTACGGTTGTAAGTATGACGAGTACTATTGAAATGGTGGTCCAATGAAGTATATGTAAAGTGCATTTGAATAAGACGACGGTTAAAATATTGGTATATACGATATGGCCTTGGAAGTAGATATGATCAGATAGGCCATTTTCCCAAACTGCGTTCGAGTTGAACATATGTAATGTGATGAAAAGTATGACTATCGAGTGCCATATTCCGTTGAGTAGGCAAATGTAGAAACTCTTGGTGTCGAACCAGTCGTTATATTTGTAGATTGTGTGATCGTTCATGAGCCTTTCTTCGGTGAAATCTTTATCGAATATGCCCAAAGCTAGGGTTGCTCCATCAGTGAAGAGTACGTTGAAAAAGGTGACAGCCCAGTCGTCAAAAAAGGAAGATCCGGACCAGCCACTGGCCGAAGATAGGTACAGGAGGGTCACAGCGATGGGTATATTTTTATAATAAATATAATAAATCATTTTGCAAACCCTGCGATAGTTCCAGGTGCCATGGACGAACAATAACCTCTTCAAATGCTTAAAAACTGCGATGGAGTAGTCGGCAGCATGGACAGCTTGCAGGCCTTCGACTCCGGAGATTCCTACGCCGACGGTGGCCGAATGTATCATAGCGACGTCGTTGGCACCGTCGCCGATGGCCAAAGTGACCCATTGGGTTCGATTTTGAACGTAGTTTACGACCATGGCTTTCTGAAGTGGGATCATTCTGCAGCATATTACGATATCGCAGTTCATCGATAACGTAATGAAGTAATCCGAGAAGTCCGAGTTGAGAAGTAAGCTGAGTGAATTTCCATTCACGATCAAGGCTGCCTTCTTCTTGGTATTCATTTTATTCGAGAATTCGACGCATTTACGTTGCAGTTCGGCCAGATTACCGGAGCTGAGGATGAATATAATGTTATCGGAAGACAGCAGCTTGGTCGAATACCCGATATTGATGGCTGTCTCTTGCTTATCACCTGTCAACATCCAGATTCTGATACCAGCTTTGATGAAAGTATCGATGGTTTCGGGTACCTCGTCTTGTAGTTTATCTTCGCAAGCGACAGCTCCCAAAAGACGTAGCCCTTTTTCCAGTTTTTCCGCTGTCCTGGCCACGGCAATAGTTCGAGATTGCAAGGAGAGCTTGGCTTTTTCGTACAGCTTGATCCATTTGTTGAATTCGTCTTCTCTGACGTCGGCCATGGCGATGCAGAGGGTACGTAGGCCGTCCAGTGCGAAGTTTAGCACGTGCTTGTTCGTGGCGTCTTTTATGTTCGAACCGGCCAGTAGGCGAGAGAAAATCATGTCGTCGCTGCCCATTATGTATAAGACGATTTGCTTTTCTGGAGTTTTTACCACGACCGAGGATCGACGACGTTCGTTGGTGAATTCTATGTCTGCCAGGATCTCGTAGCTGTAAAATAAATTAAAGTTTAGAAAGTTGAAATGGTAATTTGAGAACGAGTAAGGACAGAGGTGAGTGAATTAATTAAAAACTAAAAAGTGTAGGGTGTTTCGATTCGAAGAAGTAATAAATGCCTTTTGTTTGTTAAAGCAGAAACTTAGGCCACTTTGCTGTGACTATATTTGCCTACTTTGGATTTTGAAGGAGTTCATAACCAACATAATTTTAAAAAATGTTCCTTGAAAAATCGAGATTTTTTTTTTCAAAAAAATTGAGACCCCCCTCCCCCACAAAAAAATTGGAACCAAAAATCAAGGTTCATTCTTTAGAAATTAATAATTTTTTCACCTTTAAAACGAAGACATTTTCTTCCGAAAATTAAAACATTATTTTTTATTTCAAAAGATTAGTATTTCTCTAAAAGGTTGAATGATTCATTTTTCCAAAAAATTAGATCCTCCTCCCCCGCCAAAAAAAAAATTCTTCTAATAAAATTACTAAAAGATATTATTTTCTCCAAAAAAAATTGAGTAACAAAATCAAAAAAAAAAAATTTCTTTAAAATATTTGGTGTTTTTTTTCGAAAACCCGATTTTTTTTCTGAAAAAATTAAAAGGAAGTCCCTATTCTTCCAAAAAATAAAAATTTTCTTTAAAAAATCAAGAATTTCTTCAACAAACATTTTTTGTTCCTAAAAAATTGGAAAATTTACCAAAAAATTAAGTAAACCAAAGTCATTTCTCACTATTTCTTTAAAATTAAAAAAAAAATTTACTGAAAAAATACGATTGTTTGAAAAAGAAAGTGATACCCAGGCAGATTTTTTCACCTACTTAAAAAAAAGAAACAATTTTTTTTAATGAATAGGTACAAAATTGTGATTTTTTTTTTCAAAAAAATTTATTTCAACAAAAAAAATCAACTAAAAAAGTTGAGTGATGGATTTTTTATTTAAAAATTTTTGTATAATGTTTTATTTCAATAAAAGATGAGGAAAAAATAGAAAAAATAGATTTTATCTTCAATTTTTGAGTTAAAAAATTGAGATTTTTTTTATTAAATAATTTAGATTGTTTTATTGAAAAATTGAGATTTTTTTTATTAAAAAAATAAATTGAGATTTTTTTAATTAAAAAATTAAGATTTTTTTTTAAATTGAAAAATTTAGAGAATAGGCAAGTATTTCTACTCCTGAAAAATTTTGAATTTTGTTGATCTACAAATTCAAAGAAAAGTAGGCAATTCTCACTTCTGAAAAGTTAAGAAATTTTTTTTCTGAAAAACAGACATTTTTTCTTCAAAAAAAATTTAAAAAATAATGAAGCAAAAAATATGACGTTTTTCTCAAAAAAGTATGATTAAAAACATGGATTTTTTCACGAAAAACAGTGATTCCTACCACCCCCCCCCCCCCCCCCCCCCCCTCCAAAAAAAATTAAGAAATATTTTCCCAAAAAACAAAGATGACGTTTTTCTCCAACAAATTGAAGTAAAATAATAAGGGGTTTTTCTTCCAAAAATAAGATATTTTTCTACAAAAAATAAAAATTTTGTTTTCAAAAAAAAAAAAAAAAAAAAATTCTTTATTATTCAAAAAGACTAGAAAAATTTTAACTAATTTTTTCAAATATTTCAACTTTAGAAAAAATGAGAAATTTTAATGTTTAGAAAAATAAGCAAAAAATTTCCTTTTCCTAAAAAAATCTAATGCATACCTCAGAAAAATTGTGAGATTGTTACTCCTAAAAAAAATCTTTAAACTTGGGTATGTTTTCATTTCACCAAAAAAAGAGATTTTGTTTTTGAAGTTAAAAACACATTTCTCCCAAAAAAACAATTTTTTTAAATTGGGGAAAAAATTTAAAAATTAAAAAAAAATTCCTTAAAAGATATTACCTATGTTGATAACGTGATAATAAAACATTTTTCCTCTTCAAAAATTGAAATTTTTTGATTTCTTCTCCCCACCCCTTCAAAAAAACTAAAAGGTTTTCATCACTTAAAAGCTGAATTTTGAAAATTTTTAAAACTTGGCATTTGGAGGGTTCTCTTGAAAAATTTTAAGTTTTTTTTTTCTAAAAAAAAACAACAAAAAAAAACCAAAAAGAAATAAGAAATTTTTTTTTTCTTCAAAACATTTTTAAACAGATTTTTTCCACAAAAAAGATATTTTCTTTTCAAAAAATTTTTTTTTCCAAAACCTTGAAATTTTCTTTCGTAAAAAATTCAGAAATTCTACCACTCTCCCCAAGAAAAGAAGTTTTTTGTTTTCAAAAAATTGAGAAATTCTTCCAAGTAGGTACCTATTTTCTTAAAAATTATATTTTTTCTTTAAATGGAGTTCTCGTTCTCTAAAAATAAAAATAAATTTCTTCCACAAAATCTTCCAAAAGACCAAAAGTTTTTCTCTTTAAAAAAATGAAAGATTCGATTTTTTTTCAACTTCAGTTATTTTCCTCTAAAAATTAGTGATTTTTACAACGAAAAAATTAAAAGGTGATTTTCCCCAAAAGTATTAAAAATTGAATTTTTTCAAAGAAAATTAAGAAATTTTTTCTTTTTAGAAAATTTAAAAAATTGAAGTTTTTTTTTACGAAAAATTGGGTTTTTTATTCCAAAAAATATGAAGATTTTTTTTTCCTTGAAAAACTTGAGAAATATTTTTTCTCCAAAAAAATTACCTGAGATTTTATTTTGTTCTCCCAAAAAATTGTAAGTTTTTTTTTCAAAAAATGTGGAAAAAAATTGAGAAATTCTTTTACTCATTTTTACAGTGTAATATTATATTTCAAATATACGTCGTATTTATTATAATATTTCATTTCAGAAAAAGAGGGACATGGACATGAATTGACCATTTCGCGCGGAGTGGCTGAACTCTATCGGAAGTTGGGTCAATTAACAAACCATGAGGATAAAATACATTATGGCTTATGAGGGAAGAGGAGTTTTTTCAATTTTTAACAAAAATGAGATGATTTACGGAAAATTTTGTAAGAACATTAATTGAAGAAGGTAAAATTTCCTATATTTTTATATAAAATTTATTTTGATTCGTCAAGTAATTACGGTTCTCAGGACATATCTTTTTAATGATTCCTCACATATCGAAATTTCAATTTTAAATTATTCGAAAACTACCAATATTACAAAAATATGTTTCCTTTAGAAGTTGGAGGAAATTTTATCCTCTTTCCAACGGTATATTGGTGAAGTCGGTAGCTTTAATATTCACGCTACCAGCCTTACTTGAAAGTTGAAAATTCGTATTTCAGTCTCATAAACAGCTGATCTGAATGTTCAGTTTCAAAATTGTATGGAAAGGAAGGGTCTAATCGAAATTTTTATAATAACAAAACTTATTTCTCGAGTATTATTCTACAACTTGGTTTGAAATTTTTTTCAATTTGATCCCCCCTCCCCTTCTAATTTGGCATATTACTATTATAAATGTGTAATAGGAGGGGAAAGAGGGGTCCAACTGAAAAAATTTTCAAACAAAATTTGTAGGATAAAATATAAGGTATATTTTATGTTATTACAAAAATTTCGATTGAACACCTCCCTCCTCTCTTATTTTGCATAATAATATAATGTAGACACTTATACATAAAAATTGGGAGGAGAGAGGGGCCCAATCGAAATTTTTATAATAACATAAAATATACCTTATATTTTATCCTACAAATTTTGTTTATTTTCAATTTTTTTTAAACAAAAAATCTCTTGAATTTACCTATTTAAAAAAAAATTGAGAAAAAATTACAAATCTATAAATTTATTAAAGTAAATTTTGAAGACGAAAATCTTTCAATTTTGGGGGAAGTTGTAAAAAATTCTCAATTATGTTTCAGAACAAAAATTTCCTTTTTGAAAAAATTTCTCATTTTAAATTTTTTCCCCCTCTATCTCAAAACTCAACGCATTAAAAAAATAACTCACTCGAGATCCTCGTCTTTAATGGTAACCGTAGCCATTTTATAATTCCTCGTCTTCAGCACATATCCGTGCATCTTGGCAGCATTAATCAAAGCCAGATGATCGGGCGACGATGCATAATACTCCAACGTCTTCGTGGTCTTATTAATCGCCGGTATGATTCCAGGACACAGACAAATAGCCAGAAAGAAATGATCACAGGGTGAATTTCTGGTACACTTGGCCATCAGCTGTTGCTCATCTCCCAGCGAATACATCTCACCGTCGACCGAGCATTTCCTAAACTCCAGACTGTTCTGCGTCAATGTGCCAGTTTTATCGGTAAAGATGTACTTCACTTTACCCAGATCCGAGTTCAAGGTGGACGTCATGGCTTTGGCGTTGATGGATTTCGACTTCTCGAACATTTTCGGATCGTTATTGATGAAACTGGCCTGGACTAGTTGGACGACTTCGAGGTAGATTTGCAAAGAAATGGGGATCATGAAACTGTATCCGATGGCGAACGTTAATATGGTCTCGATTCTGAAGGCTTGCGCTTCTCCGAATCTCAAATACCAGGCGACTGGTCTCATGTTATAGTTCCAGACGACGTACATGATGCTGTTGAACAAGACTAAGAATACGAATATGCTGAACAAGACCATCATGTGCCAATTGATGACGTCGTTGTTGCTCGACGACTTGATCTCTTTACGTTGCGAATTGTGCGAAATCTTGGTATCGACTCCGGTATAGACGACGATACCGCAGATCCATTCTGTGTTTCTTAGGATGGCTCCTCTGAGTAGTATTTGGTCTTCGCTGATCGATATCTTGGCCTTGCCTTCGGGTATCAGCATTCCATTGAAGCTGAATATAAGCTCGTTGGGCGTATCACAGATAATGACTCCTCTGAGTTTTTTCACACTATCGATGCATTGATCGAGCATCTGAAACGGGACCCTTCTGATCTTCAGGTTATTCTCACCGTCCAAGTTGATCGTCTCGACGTAGGCCAATCCGGCCGAGCTATCGCTGCAACACACCAATAACAAATCGGCCGGAAACTCTAGATTATTTCTGACTCTGATCACTTCTCCGACCCTGATCTCGTGCCATTTCACCTTCTGCCACGTATTCTCCTTCCAGACTTCGGTCAGTCTGGAATTCACCTTTTTGTCTTCGCGATGCCGCACGATATCCTCGTACAGTTCCTTCAATCCGGTCACGATCAGAATGATGATGAGCGGGGTGATGGTGGTGTACTGGCCCATAGGCGACACGCCGGGCAATTGTTGGAAAATCGAGATTAATAAAAAGAATATATTACTATAGCTGCGGAACTGGGTTAATAAAAATATCGGCAAGAAGGTAATCAAACTGTACTTGGCGGTAACTATGTAATTGGAGGGAAATTTGAATTTTTGTTCTTCGTTTATCAAAATCGTCCGATACTTATCGATTCCTTTTTGCATACCGCCAGTTTTTTTACCAAAGAGTCATACTTTGCAAATCTGCCAGACAGAAAAATTAGTACAATTTAAGTTACCTAACGAATCGCAAATCTACATATCTCTACGTTTCCTTAATTTCTTCGTTTTTTACCTTTTTAAACAACGCATTTCCGACCAACACGAGCGACGAATACGACGAGTTAAAATTCACCAAGCATGATTTTACTTTCGAATATTAGGTAAATTTTTTACAATCGATTCGGAACGAAAAAAAAATTCAATCGCGATAAAAAAAATTACGTAAACAGAAGAGATAAATACTTTTTTTTATCGAAGCGCGCGCACCGTCCAGTTCCAGGCTCCTTGGTTAGTAACCATTTAATTATTAATTTTTCGACGCGACGGGGCCGGGGGCATTGTTGGTACATTTTTCGATTTTTTCGAAAAAATATCCAAAAACCTAGGAAAATAAATAAACAACCGACGAGATTATTAACATGTTTAAAACGTTTGTTTTTTATTTAAAAAATAAAACTTCGTACAAAAATTAAATAAGTTAATTAAATAAATAAATAATAAAAAAAAAAAAAAATTGTATAAAAAATCTTGTTTACGGTGTTATATGTGCATATCCGGTCGAGTATGCGACACTTCCGTAAAGATCGGAAGCTGGTGATCCCTGTAGAGAGAAAAAAACAAAAAGGGATTAATAAATTGTCGAGGAATTTACAAAAGTAAACAAAAATGGGCGTACATCATACAAAAGTTTTTAAATAATAGAAAAATTGAACACTATAAATTTTTTTTTAAATTTCAAATAAAAAATGAAAAAAAAATCAAATTAAAATCAACTAAAATGGAGTAAAACCAAAAATGGAAAAAATTACAAATAAAAAGGATTAAATTTTTTTTTAAAAATGAAAATTTCAAATTTAAAAATTTTAAAAAAAATAGTAGAGGAGAAAAAATAAAAATTTACAACAAAAAATAGGAGAAGAGAAAACTGGAAAATGAAAATTCAAAAAAATCATGAACTAATAATTTTGTTTTCAAAAGTGAAATTTTTAATTTGTTTAAATTAGTTCATGATTTTTTTGAATTTTCATTTTTCCAGTTTTCTCCTCTCTTATTTTCTGTTGTAAATTTTTATTTTTTATTTTAATAAAAATTTTGTTCTTTATTGTTGTCGTTGTTGTTTTTTAAAAATTAAAACATTAAATTAATTTTTTAGACACGGTTTCCTTTTTTTAAAGCAACAGGCATGATATCAACTATTTTATTTTTTTTAGTGACTTTAGTGACCAAAAATTATTCAAAAAGTGACCAAAAAATGTGAAAAAGTGGCCAAACCCCCCCCCCCCCCCCCAAGAAAATTTGAGTAAGTCAGATAAGAATCATTTCCAGATTTTTTTTCTAAGGGAGCAAACATTGGGTCAAGGCTACGCTACAGCAAGGTGTCTACCAAGTTTTGAAAACTTAAATTCGCGACTTTTCGCGACCTCTTTCGGGATTTTTTCGCGACTTTTTTCGTGATATTTTTCTCTTGTAATGTAATTTGAATTCACGAATTCTACATTAACCTCTTTAATACAATATTCTTCATGAGTATTAGGGTTGTTAACAAAAGTCAGAATGCCAACGTTAGAGTCTTCAACAAAATAAAATTTTTACTTAGGATGGGAGGGGAGGGGAGGGGAAGGGAAGGGAGGGGGCTTGAAAAGATATTTCCCGGTGATTCATTTTGTACACCAACATTCAAAACGTTCAGAATTATGAAGTTTTGTTTCGCTTTGACTTCTGGGCTATGAGGTTCCTATGAATACTTCATTTCCCACATTTAAAAAACAGAGAGGTAACGAAGCTATTTTGAATGGGATGAGATGTGAGACTCAAATTTTCCCATCTTTCTAAATTTTGAAAACATGATAATTTTTGGATTACAAAAAAATAGAAAAGTAACATGTTGCCCGAGCGAAGGGAGGGCGAAAATTTTGAAAAAATTGGAACTTTAAAATAAAGAAATAATGCATTTTTAGCATGAATTTGAAGATTTTCAAAAAGATGAAGTTTTGGAGTAATTAGGAAAAAATTCGCGACTTCAATGATTTTTTTGGTGAATTTCGCGACTTTTTCGCGACTTTTCGCGACGGTAGACACCTCAAATTGACCTATTTTTAAAAAAAAATTATCAACTTTTTGGTTCCATTTTAATTTGTTATTTTTTTCAATTTTCAGATTTTATTATTTTTTATTAGTAAATTTTTTGGATTTTTAAAAAAAAAATTTCAAATATTTTGTTCCATTTCAATTCGTAATTTTTTTCAATTTTCGGACTTTTTTCTATTAAATTTTTCAATCTTGAAATTCTTTTAGAGTATTTTTGTAGATTTTTAAATAAAATTGGTATATGGTATAAATGAGTCTTATTTTGCATAATTTTTTTTTGAAAAATGAGGATCAATTTAAAATGAAAATCATTTCTTCTGAAAAACGTTGAAGAATGAAAAATTAAAAAAACTTGTGACTAAAGCTCAAAACAAGAAAAAAGTAAATTTACTAAAAATTAAAAATTATGAAAATCTATGAAATTAAGAAACATACAAACAAAAATTAAAAAGGAAACTGAAAATTAAAAAAAAAAGAGAATATTGAAAAAAATCCCAAAAAAATTAAAATGAAATCAAGAACATTGAACATTGAAAATTAGAAAAAAAAGAAAAATTAAAAACTGAAAGAAATTATTAGATATGAATTGACACCTATCTTGTTAAATTCATCATTTTTTTAAAATTTTAAAATTTCATTCACCTACAATGCTCAAGTTTCTTGATTCGTGTTTAATTAAATTTTTAGTTCACCTCAGTTTTTTTTTTATTTTTCTAAACATTTTTTTTACCTATATTTTGGAATTCAATTTTTTTATTCACGATTTTGTGTCATATATTTTTTTTAAATTTTGTAATCATACCTATTCTTTGATTTTCATTTTTTTCTGATCTCAATTAAGTAGGTATGCAAACAAATAAATGAAATAAAAAAAGACAATTTTTTTCGAGAATGTTAACTAATAAACTAAAAAAAATTAAAACTGCAAAAAAATTGTAAAAATAAAAAAATGAATTGAAAACATGAAAAATTGAGATAAAAAAAATGAACAGACAAAATAAAATGAAATAAAACGAATCAAAAATGAAAAAATTAATTAAAAATAATTATCTCATGAATAAACATCCCCTACTTTGAACCCCTAAAAAATATTAATACAAACCTGTAAAAATCTATTCAGTTCTTGTTGCGTATCGAAGATCATAACCATAAATGGTGATCCAGGCACATGTTCTCCAGCCCATTTCACTTCGACTCTGTAATCTCCGGGTTCAGTTGGGTCAAATTTACATAAAATTGTTCTATCTTTCTGACTCTCCCTTTGCATTTCTACTCGAAAAGCTCCTAAAAATTATAACCAATTTTCAAATAAGTACGTGAATTGATTTTCATCATAAAAAATAATAACCTGAGAAAGAATTGAGTTTACCTTTAGGTCCTCTGACTCGAACGGTCAACTGACCAGCACCGGCTCCTCGAGTATCGCAAATAAATCTACTTTGGAACATGGCTAAAACACCATGCTCGATGCCAGGTCCATAAACGCGAACCTTGCTCGGGTCGGGGGCTCCGCTCACTCTTAAAACGAATGGGCTTCCAGGTACATCGACACCTACACATAAAACAATTCATTACAGATCAAATATCGTTTAATACCTAAATTATTTATCGAAATATCTCTATTTTACGAGTTATACCTCCATATTTAACGGTAAGGGTATGTTTTCCGGGTTCTTGGGGTTTCACATTCAATGTGAATGTTCCATCTCCGTGGTCGTATAATTCGCAATAGGCTACTTTATGAGGACCGACGCAGTGAGCGCTTAACTCTCCTGAAAAATTATCAAAATATTCGATTAATTTAGATATTAAAAAAAAAAAAAATCGCAACAGTTGAAAAAACACTTACCTGGTCCGGCTCTTCTGGTATCTATAAAACTTCTAATATCTTTGCCAACGGTGCCGATTCCCAGGCCATCTCCTGTGCACAGCACCTTACTCGCATCACAAACTGCATTCACAGTGACCTTGAGAGGGCACCCTTTGACTTGCCTGTAACATTAAATCCCCATTATATTATTTATTCTCACACAGATACCATCCATCCATTTCAATTCTTACCTATCAGACCACATAACATTCAATAAATATGCTCCAGGATTGGTAGGCGTGTAAGTAGCTTTATAAACACGATCACTGATATTCTGCAGTGATACTTCGATATCGTGTTTGACTCCAGTTAATGTAACTTCAGGTACACCTGCAATCAAATTCCCTTCGATTAGCATTTTTTTTTACCTCGATAAATCTCCATTGATGGTTCTTATCACTCACCAGGACCAGCTTGGGTGCCATCTATGGTAAATTCAGCCTGTTGTCCGCATATAGCGGAGGCCAATCCTTTACCAGTCAATATGACCCTGACACCACTGGCTGTACTTTCGGCTAATCCGTGGAATGGCGAATCTGGCAGTGGAAAACCGCCATAAAGTAAAGATAGAGAATGTGGTCCAGGATTACGAGGCGTTAAAGAACATTGAACCGTGTCAGGGCCCAGGTGTTCGATGTTTACTGGGATTGTGGTGCCATGAGGAGCCTCGCAAGTGCCCACTAGTTCACCTGTAAGAGGTTGAATCGAAATTTTAGTCGATTAATTCGATATGTGAGATGTTTTATGAGTCGATGATGAATATTACGTACCAGGGCCAGCTTGGGATACGTCGAAAATAATTCTAGTTGTGGTATTGACTGTCATGATGAATTTGCCAGAGAGTGGATTATCACCGACTACTTTGACACGATTTATATTTACGACGAAGCAATGGAAAGGTGATCCTGTATTTAAAAAAAAAAATCGTCATTGATAGTTCTATACTTGTCTTATTAGGCCAGTGAAGTTGGTCCATAAAAATAGAGAAAATTGCATTACGGACGTCAAATTGTAAGAAATTGACTTATTCCAGATTTAAATATTTGCAAAATTTTCAGACTCTGCAAAAGTACTCGAATTTGTAAAATTTGCAAAATACGTAAAAATTCAAAAGCACGACAAACATTCAAAAATTTTCAAGTGTCATAAAATATTTAGAATTTGATAAATTTTTGAATTGACCTAATAATCGAAATTTAGAAAAAAAATTAAATTTGTCCAATTCCTTAAATTTACAAAATTTCTTTGATTTATAAAATATATAATTATTAAAAAAATTAAAATTAAAAAAAAATTAAAAAATTAAAAAATTTCCTGGCATTAATAAATTTTAAAAATTTTAAGAATTTAAAAATTTTAGGTAACGGAATTTGATAAATTTTTGAATTTACTAAATTCTCAGGATTTATGAAAATTGCAGAAATAAAAGAAATTGACGAATTCCAAAAATTCCCATAATTCATGTTAAAATTTTTAGAATTGAAGAATATGAAAATTTTGTAGAATGTTATAAAATAATCTTGAATTCCACTAAAATTACAGAATTTCTGAATTTTTTGAGTTCACAAAATTTTAATAATCCATCAATTTAAATTTTGTGGGCATAGATTAATTTTGAATTCGTTAAATTCACAGAATTAATTAATTTTCTTGGATTTTTGTAATCTCTTGAAAATTACTCAAATCAAAAAAATCCAAAAATAGGTCAATACAGAATTTTTAAAATTTCTGAAATTTTTACAATTTTCAGAATCTATTAATTTGGAAGGTTTTTGGGACTTGATAAATTTCTGAATCAACTAATTTCTCCAAATTCATCGAATTTCTTGAATTTACTGAATTCCTCAAATTGTTAGAATTTGTAAAAAAATTCAAATATAAAAAATACAGAATATTAAAAAGTTTTAGAATTTAAATTTATAAAAATTTTGGATTTAATAATTTTTTGTCATTCTATGTATAATTAATTTGGTTTACAAAAATCCCAGAACTTATGAAATTTCTTGAATTTGTGTGATTTCTACAATTTATAAAATTTCAAAAATTTCTATAATTCGTACAATTAGAATAATTCATTAGTGTAAAAAATTCTGAAGTAATCGAGTTCTTGAAATTCGTCGAATTTTTTGAACTCATGCAATTCCCTGAATTTACTAAATTTTCTGTAAAATTAATTTAAAAAATCAAATTCCAAAAAAATTCTCAATGTCCTTAAATTTTTGTTTCGAGCATTATTTGAAATTCATTTTATAAAATTTCTTGAATTTGTGCAATTCCTTCAATTAACAAACTGCCTCAAAGTCATAAAAAAAAATAAAAACCTAAAAATTAAAAAAATGTTTTAAGTTAAAAAAATTTGGAACTTTGAATTTGATAAATTTTTGAATTGATTAAATTTGCAGAATTTATAACATTTCTTCAATTAGTGTAATTTCCGAATTTCCAAAATTTTTGAATTCAAAAAATTTCTAAATTTAAATTTTTTGGAATTTATAAAAAAAAATTATAAGTCATTAATTTTAAAGTTTTGTAAGCCTAGAAATATTTTTAGAATTCAATGAATTCTCAAAATTGATCAAATTTCTAAATTTACCTAATTTAAAATTTTTAAATTCCAGACAGAAGTTTTAAAAATTCAGAAATTTTAAGAAATTTGATAAAAGAATAATTTTGAGAATTCAGTGATTTCTAAATGCTATCTAAGCTCAAAATATGTAAAAATATTATAAATTTCAAAAAATTGAAATCCTGCTATTTTTGAATTCAAAAATTTTGGAAATTTTGGAAATAACACAAATTGAAAAAAATTGATAAATTCTGAAAATTTAATCAATTTTTTTCAATTTCTCAGTTTTTGAAACATTTGGAATATAAATTTTTTTCAATTTGGCCAATTTTTTAAATTTAAAAAATTTTATAATTCAAAAAAAATTCAAAAAATGTATCGATTTAATATTTTGAAAATTTCGTGGGACCTGATAAATTTTTCAATTCAACAAATTCGGGGAATTCATCCAATTTCTTGAATTTGTGTAATTTTTCAAATTTAGCAAAGTTTCCAAAAATTCAAACATTTTTGAAATTTAAGAATTTGAAATTTTTTTATACTTTGATCAATATCAATTCATTAAATTTCCAAAATCTGTAATTCTTTGAATTTCTAAAATTTCTAAAATTTCAAAGTTCATAAATATTACAATTTTTTTTAGAATTTATGAAATTTTTAAAATTGAAGAAAAGTGTATAATTATTTGACGAATTCATCAAATTACTAATTTTTCGAGTTTGTTACTCGAATTATAAAATTCCTGTAATATTTTCTAATTTGAAAAATTAAAAATAAAATAACCAATAAATATCCATACCAGGTATATTTTTGCCATTCCACATCACTTCTATATCGTAAGTGCCGACCATATCTGGCGTAAAGGAAACCTCATACTCTCCGTCATTTCCTGACTTGGCTGGTACCACAGAACACCTGATGGGCTCGCGAGTTGGCGACGTAATTTGTACCACAGGTTTACCCTGAGCTGATATGCTTCGAGCCGAGATGAAAAATTTGGTAAATGTATCGACTAAAGCTTTGGATAAACCTGGACCCCAAGCTCGACCGAATCCTGAGTCTACAACTGTAAATGTCAGCGGAGAATCTGCGAAAGAAAATCGAATCTTTGGTTAGATTGACAAAGGGAGGGGGTGATTTTTCGTCGCGAAGAAATCCATACCAGGTATCGAGTCACCGCCGTAGGTAATATGGAAACAGTAATTTCCTGGTAAAGTTGGACATAATTCGATTAGATCGGTATCTTGACCTAGGCTTTTCACAACTATGGGCAAATCTTGACCAAGGGGACTACGAACTGTGACGTCTAATTCGGCTAATCCGGCATTTTTTCTAATTACTGCGAAATCGACAAAATAACAGATTATTTTAAAAGGAATTTTAAAAAATATTAAAAATTTACACGTTCAAAATTTTGGAACCACTCACATTTAAATGTAATATTATCATTGACCGAGACGGTACTATTTGGTATATTTTCAATTTTGATTTTGGAAGCGTCGAATACCTGACACATAAAAGGTGATCCTCTGACTTGCCTCGAACCGTGCATAACTTCGATTTTATACACACCTGAAGAGTAAATACTTGAAAAATTACAATCAACGTTCAAAATTGATGGCTAATTTGATGATTAGACTCTTCCTACCAGTACTGGCGGCTGTAAATTCGGTCAGAAGATTGCCATCTTTTTGTTGGTAACACCTTACTGGTATAGCTGTGCCTTGAGGTCCGGTTACAATGACATCGAAGTCATTCGGCGAGTATCCGGCGGTATATATGACGAAACTGGTCACATGGTTGGCTCTGGATTGATACAAGCCCATTCCAATGGCGCATACGTCTTGACCGATGGCTGGATCGCTGACAGGTACTTCTAAAGGACTCCCTGGAAGCGAGAAAATTGATCAAGTAGGTCTCATTCTACAGTTTATCACCGAGTGCTGCGAAAGTGTAGAATGTATTTTACCTGGCACGTAAACATTATTATATTTTACTAAGATTCTATGTGGTATGGGCACCGTTGGATGATAAATAACTTGGTAAATGCCTTGAGGATCGAGTTCATGCAAGGTATGCTTGACCTCTGATATAGCTGCCTTTACACCCAAAGTCAAAGCTCCACTGCCAGCTCCACGAGTATCGACTGCAATCAAACATCAAAATAACAATTATGATATGATCTCGAAAAAGTGCAAAATTTTTTACGAATGTATTTTTATCATTCGTTTAAATTTTATTTTATTTATCAATTTTTTAAACTCATCAAATTTAAAAAAAAATCAATACTTAAAAAATTCAGATCATTAAAAGATACATTTTTTCAATCTATTTAATAACTTGCATTTTTACATACCTTTGAAACTAGCAGGCTGATTACAAAACGCTTCGCTTCTATCGAATATCTTCACTTTGGTTGGATCGAATACTTGAACATTCCAGGGATGTTTTGAAATAGGTTGTTTTCTTTGTAAAACGGTAACCGTATGATTGCCCACCTCTGTTGGTTTATATTTAACCCGAAACAGACCCGATTCGAGTTTCTCCAATACCACTGGTAATGTTTTGCCATCAGGACCTGAAGCAATTTTTAATAAAAAAAATCGTTACGAAATTTCAAAGAAGAAATGAATATTTGATATTGACTCAAATTAAGTTACCTAAGACTTGTACTTCAATTTGGCCATGGTCCAGGGAATGTGGATTTATTTCGAAGTACGCAGTTGATCCTAAAATCACCTGAGTCAGTCCTTCACCGCGGGCTGTTGCTGTGCTTCCCTTTTTACCAGGAATTTCAACGACGTCGCAGCGGAAAGGGCTACCTGCGAAATTGAATCAGTAATATTATCGATTAAAATTAATGAAAATTGAAGAATTACTTGAGAGAATTTTTTACGTTTCTGAGGTAAGAAATTTAAAAAAAAAAAAAAATCATTATGGTCTGAAATTAATAATTTAACCAAATCTGAAAATAATTCATCTGACGTAAGCATGCTGATTTAAAGTTGAAATTTTTCAAGAATGAATTTTCGAAAAATATCAACTTGCTAAGAAGAACTCGGATGAATCATTTTTCGGATTTGATCCAATCTACCAATTTCTAAGCGTATTAAATTTTCAAAAAAAAAAAAGAAATAGAAAATAACAAAATTAATTTTTTTTTTGAAAAATCTTGATGTGTATGGTTCACATATTATTTTGTAGGTACATTACATACATCATTTTTCGAAATTGATAGATAAGTTCTAATAATTTTTGAGCATACTGAATTTTCAAAACCTTTTCAAAAGCAAAAAAGTTTTAAAATAATTTTGTGAGTGGAATTTTTAAAAAATCTTGAATTGTCAAAATATAATTATGGCTCAGAACTCAGATGCAGTATCCTAGTATCAAAAGAATTGAAATTTTTCAAAAATTTGATTAAATAAAAATACAAATTTCTGAGGAAAAAAAATTAAAAATCAAATTTCAAACACAATCAATTTTCAAAAAATTTTCTTTAGCGATTTTTTCAATTTTGAAAAATCTTAATTTGTCAAAATTAGATGAAATTGTAATTATTTTTTGAAATTTTTTGAAAAATTCCAATTTGTGAAAGAACTAGATCAAAATTATTTTTTGAATTTGATGAACTCTGATGAATTTTGGGTGCTCTGAATTTTCAAAACAATTTTTCAACTCAAATTTTTAAAAAGAATTAATTGAAAAATCAATTTTTTTGGAAAAATGTCGATTTGCAAAAATATGGCTCACATACATAATTTTTTGAAGTAAAAAAAAAAATTAAAAAGTCAGATTTTCGAAAAAAATTTCAAAATATGACCCAAATCTGTCATTTTTTAACGTAATAAATTTTCAAAAAAAAATTAAAAAAATAAAAATGGATTTTCTAAAAAATTTTGGAAAATTAAAATTGCGAGAATATTAAATTTTCAAAAAAAAAAAACAAAATGTAAAGAGTTTTAATTCGTTAAAATAATGGTTTGATTAAATTCTTCAACGTATTCGATTTAAAAAAAAATGAAAAATCTTAATTTGTGAAAAAATGCTGTTGTATTATTGTACAAATCTGATAAAATCTGATGATTTTTGAAAGTGCTGGATATTCAAAAAAATTTGAAAGTCGATATTTTGAAAAAATTTAAACTCGTGATACTTATGCCGAAACATAATTCGGATTCATTTTTTTAAATTGTACAGAATCTGATGTTTTTATCAATAGGTATTATTTTCAGAAGTCGAAATTTTGAAAAATCTTAAATGTCAAAATATAGCTCTGATGCATTATTTTTCGAACTTGATAAATAAATTCTGATAAAAGAATTATTAGGCATTCTAAAATTCCAAAAAAATGAAAAAATAATAAAAAATACCTAAAAATGATTTTTTTTTAAGTTTTTGAAAAACCTTGAATCGTCAAAATATGGCTGACATGTCAAATTCAATAATTTTGAAATTTTATTTCAAATATCGGATGATTTTTGGGTGTTTTAAATTCTCAAAAAAATTAGAAGTCGAATTTCTAAATTTTTTGGAAAATTAAATTTTTTTATATGTTAATTTGTCAAAATATGACTCAAATGTAATATTTTTCGAATTTGATAAAGTTGGTATCATTATTTTTTATTGTGCTAAATTTTCAAAAAAAAGTTGAAAGTCAATGCGAGAAATTCTGAAAAATCGATTTCTTTTTTTAAATTCCAACTTTTGACTAAATTTTATTATTTTTTGAATTCGATAAAATATTATCACTTTTCTACGTAGGTACTGAATTTGAAGAAAAATTGAAAGTCAATTTTTTTTAAAATTTCAACTTGTTGAAATATGGCCAAAATTCATTATTTTTCAATTATAATAAAACTGATGTGATTTTTAAACGCTTTAAATTTTCAAAAAATTTTCGTATTTGATCGATTTTTTTTTTAATTTTGAAAAATTATAATTTATCCAAATGTGGTTCAAATGTATTATTTTGCTAATTTAATTTAATCCATCATAATGAATTTTCAACATTTTTGAAGTATCATTTTTCGAATTTGGAGAAATCTGATATCATTTTTGAGTTCACTGCAATATTCCGATAATTTTGAAAGTCAACGTTTCGAAAATTTCCAATAAATTTTTCAAAGTTCTGAATTGAAAAAAAAATCAAGTCTTTCCGAAAAATTTCGCAGTGTTGAATTTTTTTGTCGAAGTATGGCACAAATGTCTAATTTGATAAAATAATTATAATCATTTTTGATTGGGTATAGTACTGAATTCTCAAAAAAAAAATTCAATTTGATAATTTAAAAAAATAATAATTCATCGAAATAAACAATTGACCTGGTAAAGTCTCTTCGTTGAAAGATATATTGACATAATGAGGTAAAATCTGATGCGGTACAAACGTGACATCGTAAAGGCCTCTAGAGCATGCTACAACTTCAGCTTTCACAGTGCTCACTTCAGTACTGATGACCAATTCCAACGTACCTTCGCCAGCTTCGGTTGCATCCACGCTAAATGTGACCGGTTTGCCAACCTGAAATAAAATCACATCGTTTGAGTATTTTTGTTCAATTTTTGTAAGGAAAATAACAGTAATCTGCATCGATCTCAATTCCCTACTCACTTTAGCAGTTCCCAATCCGGTCACTTTGATTTTATCAACATTATACACATTGCAGGTGAAAGGACTTCCTTTGAGCGGAGTCCCACCGACATCCACATCGATCACATGATGTCCTGAAAAGAACCCATCGATTTCAAAATATATACCTACTCGTGGAATCAGCCCACAAACGCTCGTCTTCCACTTACCAATTTCAACAGGAGTAAATTTGGCGCAAACCATGTTATCAGCTTTGGTACTGGCGTCGACCGGTAACTGGCGCCCATTCGGTGCAGTAACAATCACTTTGCAGATTGAAGGGTCCGGCGAGTCTATGTTTATGGTCGCCAATCTACCCACATGGCACATTTTTCGTCCATCCTTTAGTTCATTCTCACTGGCGAGGATTCGATCGCCTTCGACTATCTTGCAAGTGAAAGGAGATCCTGAAAAAATACCCAAGTTGAAGGCCATTCTGACTGGCAAGCTGGACTAATCTGAAATTATTCACAAACCTGGGACAGGTTCGCCGTTGAATCGAACACTTAAATTATGCGGAGCAGCTTCCCGAGGTTTGAAGTTCACCTTAAATTTGGCGTTTCCTTCGGATTGCACGTAATTCGGTACATTGCACCCGTTCACCGATACTATTATTTCCAAGTTTCCGGCTCCTGCTTGGCTCGCGTTGACTATTAAAAAAAGAAAAAAATGATAGGCACGTGTTACGAGACATGTTTGTACTTTTATAATCACCAAATTAGCATAAGAATCGTGCTTACTTGTAAAATACACAGGACTATCGACGATACCGGAATTAATATCGGTAACTTTGACTTTACTCGCGTCGTAGGCTTTGATCAAAAATGGACTTCCTTCAACGTGATTTCCGTTTATTTTCACTTCGACGCTATGATCACCTGGAGCACATAGCACGTGTCGTATTTACATATTCATTTCACCAGCCCAAAGTTATTTTCTCGTACACTTACCCACATCCTTGGCTACAAATTGAGCGGAAAATCTTCCAGACGTGTCTAGTGGTACGAGCTGCACAGGTAGAGCGATTCTGGTGGGTGATAGAACTTGTACTTTGGGAGTACCGATCGATGGTTCGCATTCGATAACGAATTTCGCTGGTTTATCGACCGAAACTTTATCTTCGTTGGAAAGAACGACTCGGGCTGCTTCGCTGACCGAGCAAGTGAAAGGTGATCCTGAGGAAAAATATTATTTTAGTGACCACTTGGTAAAATTGGACCAGGAAAATAGAACAAAGCTCCTTTTGGATGATCAAAGATTTTTTTAGAATTTTTGTAAAATATTTATTTCGGTACCTTAAATTATTCACCAAAAATTTCTCAAACCTGATTCCACCACATATCCCTCAAATTTGGAATGAAAGAGACTCTTGCTCGTTGTTTTTAGTTTATAACTCTTCAAAATAAATGTGCATTCCAACGAAAACTTAATCAAAACTTGCACTTATAATTTTGAAAATTTATCGAATTTTGAAAATTTCCAAGCCATGAATTTTTACCATTGAAAACTTCTTCAAATTTTGAAGATTTTTAAAATTTTCGAAATAATTTGAACACCAAAAATTTGTAAAAATTTTATGATTTTCTATTTCAAATTTTTTATCAAAATGTGAAAATTTCCTAAATTTTAAAATTTCACTGAAGTTTGAGAATCTATGAAATTTGGAAAATTGAACTACTAAAAATTTATTTATCTTTAAAAATTCATTAAAATTCAAAATTTTGAAGATATATTAAGTACCTACCTGTACCTACCTACTCAATAAATTTTGTAAAAATTAGAAAATTTAACAAACTTGAAAATTGGTCCCATTTTTGAAAATTTACTTTCCTATTAAAATTTTGAAGTGACTAGAATTCATTTTTTTTTACCGAATTTGGATATTTTTCAAAATTTTGAATTTCCATCAAATTAATTTTTTTACTGATCTGAGGACTGCATGAATCAAAGTTTAAGCTTTGGTCATTTAAATATCAGAATTGACCCAAAACTTTATTAAAATAGAAAAAGTACCAATATTTTGAATTTTCATCAAAATTTAAATTCAAATTTTTATTCAATTTGATTTTTTTCCAAATCGCAAGTTTTTAAAAAATGAAATTTATTGCTGTAAATTTCTATCAAATTTTAGACATGAGTAGAAAATTCAATAAATTTTGGAAGTTGTTGACCTTGATACTATTTTTTTGATTTATTAATTATTTAAGTATTTTTTTGAAATTCATCAGAAATTTAGAAATTATTCCAAGTTTAAAAATTAGAAATTTTGGAAGATGAACCTATTTACTCGCTACTTTTAAAAAATGTTCTTACCAAAATTGATCCAATTTCAAAAATTTATCAAATTTTGAAACTACATTTTTATGAATTTTAAAATTTTTTAAATTTTGAATTTCTACCAAGTGTAACGATTTCTTTTTAGATTTGTAGAATTGACCCATTTTCAAAGATTCAGTAAAATTCAAGAATTACCAAATTTTAATTTCCACCACATTTTGAAAATATTAATAAGAAATTTTCCAAATTTCCAAATTTATAAAAATTTAAAAATTTTCAAAATTTAATTTTCATTGAATTTTGAAAATATTCCAGTAAAATTTCGAATTTTAATGATTTCATTAAATTTTTTTTTAAAACTGTTTAGTAGGTAGGTAAGTGTACAAATTTTTCCAAATTTTGAAAATTTTGAAACTACATAAATTGAATTTGGTAATTTTTTAAAATTTAAAATTTTTACCTAATTCAAAGTTTTTTTTTAAAATTTATACCTAGAATTTTTAAAATTGTCAAAATGTGACCCATTTAAGAATAAATTAGGTACCTACTTCGAAATCCCACCAAACTTCAAAAATATTGATACGAAATTTTCCAAATTTCAAAATATTAGGTACTAAATCTTTAAAATTCTTAAAATTGACCCAACTTCAAAAATTTATGAAAATTTAAAAATTCAAAATTTCATAAGTAGGTACCTACCTAAGTATAAAAATTTATCCAAATTTTTAAATTTTAAAAATTGATTCAATTTCACAAATTTATAAAAATTCGTATTTTCACCTAATTTTCCAAATTTTTAACTTTTAGCAAATTTTTCATGAATCAATTGGTTTTAATTGCAGAAATGAACAGATCGAAAAAAATTAATATGACCTTTTTTATTGAAAATTTTATCTACTTTAATTTTAGTTATCACAATTTTTTTGTTTAAAAGCATATTTGATAAGTTAGAAGCGAAAAATAACGAGAGAGTCATTTTTGGGTTCACATTTGGGGACTTCTCAAGGAATAAAGAGAAATTTTTGATAGTGAATCAGGACACCTCAAATTGTAATTTCAAGATAAAAAAAATCTGTGACTACTCAAAATGCAACCATTTCCCTATTTCACTCGACTACATGTAATTTAACTCAAGCAGACGCGTATAGACTCACCTGGTACATCCTTGCCATTGAATCTCAAATCGACCGTATGAACTACAGCTTGTCTCGGAGTGAATGATATCGCATACGTATGAGGTCCTTGACCCTGAGCTGTGGTAGGAACACGACCTCCATTAACAGTAACCTCTAAATTTCCGGGTCCAGCTTGACTCGTCTCAACTACACAACAACAAAAAAAATCATCTCAAAACCGTCTCTTATTCCACGAGGAAAACCCCAATCCAAACGTCAACTTACTAATGAACGTAACCGGCTGCCCAATAACACCATTCTTGACTGGTGTCACTTTGATGGCATTTACATCGTAGACTTTGCAACTAAAAGGCGACCCAGCCAGGGGCACCTTTTTATAGCTAACCCCGATCTTGTGCTCGCCGACGAATTTCGGACAGAACTCCACATTAAATGTTTGTTTGTCGGTATCTTTTACCAGAGCAGGCACCGACTGCCCATTCGGACCTAAAGAAGTCTCATTAATCAATATTTCGCCGTCGACCCGGGGAAAAATACACAGGGGATTCGGTGTGGAGTTTTCTTATTAATTATTTTAGTGTTTAAATTACGTAAAAAAATAAGCCGTGTTAAATTTCGATTTTTCAACAAAAAAAGAGAGAAGCCAATATAATTTTTTTTTTAAATAATAATTTAATTCGCTAAATAAAAATTTTTCTATCGGGTTTGGTAATTAAAACGTGTATAATTAATGTAAAATTTAGAACAAAATAGGACGAGAAAAATTTTTGTTATCGTGTTAAATAAAACACATAAAATTTATACATAAAAAAATACGTAATTCGTAGCAGTTATAGTTTACTTAGTGCGAAGCATTCCACCTCTTAATTAATAATTAACCGAGCTAATAAAAAAAAAGTAAAAAAGAGCAATAACTCGACTAACTGATCCATTTGCAAGTTTAACTTTTTACAGTACGATTGATAAGGAAGCAAAAAACATGCAAAAGCGCAATTCACAATCTACAACAAAAAAAAAAAAAATAAGCCAATCAAAAGCTATAAAAAATAAGCTTCGAGCTAACCTGAATACCATTTTACAACCAATCACCGCACCATTGCAATATTTACAAAGAAATATTTCTGAAAAAAAAAAGTTATGCGCGACGTATTAATTTTATTAAGATTAATACGCGATCACCGAGAAGGGAAGGAAAGTAATAAAAGAAAAGGAATGAATTAAGAAGTGGAATAGATTCGAAAGAGTAATAAAAGAAAATAGAGAAACTAATAAAGGCGAAGTTTGTTTAATTTTGTACCTGGAAAAAATAATGAAATACCTTTGAATTGACGAAGTCAAAAAAACACAAGTACATAAAACTTTCTCAAGTTGCTGAAAAAAATAAATAAAAAATATGAATAAATTATCGCTAGAGAGGGATGGGGTAAAATATGCAGTATTCTTTCAAAAATATTCTCTTGCCCCTCAAAAAACAAAAATTACCTTTCAATCAAATTTTTTTGTATAATAAAAATCTGAGACTTTTTATACAGAATTTATAAAAAATAAATTTTTTAAAAGATTTTTTGGGAATTTTTATTTTTTCTAATCGATATATTTTCATAATAGAACATATTTTTTCAAAAGGACAATTCTTAGGAGCAGTATTTATCAATTTTTCAAAAATCGTAAGAAGTAAAAAAATGAATTTCTTGTGAAGCTGCGGAGCCGGGGGGGGGGGGGGTTACAATCATGAAAAAATGCACTATATTTACCTATACTTATTTGTTTTCATATTTTTTTACAAAAATGTTTTTCTAAAAAAAAAAAAAAATTATTTTGGAAAGAAATTTACAAAAGAAAAATTTTCGTTGAAAAAAATCAATAATCCTCCGTATTTTTATATTCAGGAAAAAATTCAAAATAGAAAATTGTCTTTAATTTTTTTTCTGAAAAAAATAATAATAATAAAAATAATTTACAAAAAAAATTGAAAATCAAAAATCCTGAGTACTTGAAAATTTTTACACAAAAATTAAAAAATATTTTCGAGAAGCGTTTTGATACACAAAATTAGACTAAAAAAAAATCGCAGAAAGAGAAATTTTTTTCAAATTTGTCACTAAAAAAATTTCAAAAATTCCTTTAAAACTTACTTGAAAAGTATTCTTGAAACGAAAGATTCTCTAAGAAAGAAATTCAGATTTTTTCATTTAAAAAAAAAATCTCTTGAAAATTTTTTAAAATTTTTGAAATTTGGAGAATATTTTTTGAAAAAAACTGAAAAATTATTTTATAAAAGCCATCCATAAAATTAAATGTTTTTTTCTGAATGTTTTTTGCACAAAAATTTTTTTTGAAAAAAAAAATTACAAAAGAAATTATTTTGTAGTTTTTATTTTTAAAAAAAAATTAAAACCCTACTAAAATTTAAAAAAATTATAAAGTAAAAAATTCTGTAAAAAAGTATTTTTTGGCACTTACATAAATTTGTTTTAAAAAAATTTCAAAAAGGGAATGATTTAAAATTTTTATTTAAAAAATTTCCGTTTAAAAAATTCAAAATAATTATTAATTTTCTTTAATTTTGAAAAAATGCTGGATTTTTTTTTAAAAAGAAACATCAATTTTCCTAAAGAAAAAAAAATCAAAAACCCAATATTCTTTTTTTTTGAAAATAACTTTACTAAAAAAAAGTTCTAATAAAATGTAGCAAAACATTTTTTAGCACAAAAAAATCTATTAAACACGTTTTGGCAAAAAAACATCCAAATTTACTTTTAAAAAATCATAATTTTTTTTTGAAAAATAAATCAAAAATAGAACAAAAAATTCCTAAAAACACCATAAAATCTTCTTAATTTTTTTTTGTGGAAAAAATTAAATATTCTGTCAAAAAATATTATTTTTCTATAGAAAAATCTAATTATGACCTCATTATAAAGTATGCAAAAACTGACTCAATCACTAATGATTTGAGATCGTTCTTTGGGTGGGGTGTGGGGGTAGAATCTAGTCAAAAACACCACTCAAAGTCAAAATTCTCATATCTTAATTTAAAAATTTAAAATGATCATTTTTTTTTAAATACCCATCAAACTATTACACATCATTTATAAGAAATCAATTTCGCCATTCCATAAAACCAGTAGCGTAACTAGATTTCATTTTTGGATAGGCACAAAAAAAATCTTGATTTTTTTTTGCCTCAAATCACATGGTTAAGTATGTATTTTTTTCATTTTTAGGATTTTAAAAAAATCACTGTTTTCAAGGAAAGAAATGAAAAAAAAAATCTGAGAAAAAAATTTCTCGACATTTTTAAAGTACAAAATATTTTTCGAATAAGTGAAGAAAAAAAATCATGCAATTTGATTTTTTTGGAGACCTAAAAATTTTTCTCAAATTTCCAAAGTAAAAAGATATTTCAAATTTTGGAAAAAATAGCCCACTTTTATAGAAGAAATCAATTTTTTTGTTTCACATAAAACGATTTTAAGTGTCAATTTTTCCAAACTTTTTGGGGAAAAAACCTATGTTTTTGATGAAAAAAGTCAATTTTTTTTTTAAATTGAAAAAAAAAATTAGAACAGCTTGAAAAAAATGGGAGGGCCGAACTATTTTTCGAAAGAGCCTGGATGCACTCAGACCCACCCCTAGTTACGCCACTGAATAAAACGCCCGAAAAGCCAGCTCATAACATTTGATAAAATACAGACTTAGATTTACACAAGCACAGAGTACAAACATTGCAGCTCAATTCAGAAAAAAAATCACCCACCAAACGACAACCGAAGTGCTATGCAAAGTTTCGTGAAACTTACTCATAAGTAGGTATACAATACATACAATAACATGCCATATTTAGGTGAAATAATAAGAAAAGAAATCAGCAAATCAACATACCCTCGACGTTAACTTCGATATCTTCTAAATTGCCGGATACGTTGCTCATTGTGAAGTAAGAATTAGTGCCAACGGGTGCTGAATTCAAAGCGGCTCCATTTACTAATGGAAAATCTCCGCTGACGTGGGCGATAAATGGTGAACCTGTGAGAACAAAGACACATGCGAATCCTTAGTTTGCATTTTCTTTTCTCGTATTTTTTCGTCGAATTGATATTTTTTACCTGGTACTGGTTCTTTATTGAAATGAATGCTAATAATATGATCAGTCGGTTCGATGGGTACGAAACTGACATTAAACTTGACATTTCGTTGCGGATGTACTTGTGTCGGAATATTTGAACCGCGAGCGCTGATAGTAATTTCTAAATTGCCTTCTCCGGCTTGACTAGCATCCACTGAAATTGCCCCAAAAAAAATCATCCAGTAAGAGAATTGCCTACTTTATAGAAGAAATTGTGTTTCTTGATAAAATAATTTCATCAATTTACCGGTAAATTGGAGCGTATTTCCAACGTGCCCTTTGGGTATATTGCCAACGATCACTTGCTTGGCATCGTATACCTTACAAACGAAAGGTGTACCGTAGATCGGATGGCCATTATAATCGACGGCTATTGTATGAGATCCAGTTTGTTGTGGAGTAAATTCAGCTGTAAAGCCGCTATGAACGTTTCCGGTTACTTTTACCGGTAATTCACTGGTAGGTCCTAAAACGACAGGTAATTAGATTATTTTGATTAGAATTTCGCATCGATGCGAAAATTTGACTAATGGCTTACCGGTAACAGAAACTGAAAGTTCGGCTGAAGCACTGTTGTCAACAGTCATGTGAAATCTCGCCACTTGGTTAACTGGGATTAATTCTAAACTACTGAAATTCACTGATACTCTACTCGTATCTGATACTGAGCAAACGAACGGACAACCTGTACAGAAAAAGATAAGTAGATTTTTAATAAAATTATGTAAATTAAAAAATATACATACCTAAATATCTAATTAAGTAATTAGGTACGTTACAAATAAAAATCAATTTTTAATTATCAAATTGAAAAAAAATATATTCAATAAAATAAAAAATTTGATTTTGTCATTTTTTAGAAAATTCCAATTGAAACCAATTTCCAATTTTTTGAAAAAATGGACTTTTATCAATTTCAGAATAAGTATTTAAAACTGATTTTTTTTTAAATCGAATTTTCGGTCAAATTTTTAAAAAAATAATATTAAAAACAAATTTTTAATCATCTTAAAAAAAAATCAATGATTTTTTCAAAAATTTAATTTTCACATAGGCACCAAATTTTTTTAAGAAATTCATAAAAAATCAATTTTTCATTTTTTAGTCATTTTTCAAAATAAAACTTTAAAAATTGAAAAAAAAATTGATTTTGATTTTTTTTAAATGAAAAATACATTTTTACGGGCAAAAAGTGCTCTAGATTTGTTGGGTATTTTTCAATGCATTTTTTAACAATTTTCAAATTCTGAAAAAATCAAATTTTCGACAAAAAAATTTATTAAAATTTTCAATTGAAATTTTAAAAGATCATTTTTAATCAAACTTACGAAATTTAAAAAATAAACATTTCAACAGATTTGTAGAACTCCAAATTTTTAACGATTTTCTAAAGTTTCGATTTTCAAAATTTTTGAAAACAATTGATTTTACAATTTTTCTTTTAAGGGAATAAATTTTTCGTCGATTTTAAATACTTAAAATCCCATTTTAAAAGGATTGTTCAGGAATCTAGGTAATTTTAAGAATCATAATTTGAATCGATTTTTTGGCAAACAATTTTTTTTTAAACACAATTTTTCTTAATTATTAGGTATAAACAAAAAATCAATACAATTTTTAAAGGATGTGAATACATTTTTAAATGAGTTTTAATGAATTGGATTTTCTGACAATTTTTTAAAAAATCCTATTTTTTTCCAATAAGATAGTAAATTTTTGGTTAATGACTTAAAAAATGGATATCATCTGATTAATTTTCATAAAATTCTCAAAAAATTTAATAGGTTTTCAGGAATTTTCATTTTTAATTGATTTTTTTGAAAAACATAATTATGTAGGTACTTTTGAATGATGAGAAAAAAAATTGATGGATTTTTAATAGATCAAAGATGTCTATAAATGTAGGTAATGAAATGAATGAATGAAATATTTTATTTGCAATTTAAAGCCTTGCTTCCTTTACAACGTCATTGATACAAATAAAATACCTTAATAAAAATAGGTAGGTACGTTTCAGTAGGCAATAAAATTGTTTTCAAATGAACGATTTTTTTTATCTATTCAAAAATAAATAAATTTTTAACCGTTAAAAAAAAAATGAAAAAAAGAATTCTTGAAAATCACTTTTTAAATCAATTTTTATTTTCTGTCGATTTTTTGAAATTGTACCTATAATTCTACCTTTGTTGATTTATAAAAATGTGTGTAGATTAGAAATCATTAATTTCCAACATTTTTGAGAGAAAAAAATGGATTGGATAAATACGAGTTATATTTTTTTTTCAACGAAATGAATTTTTGATCATAAAAAAAAAAAATCTGAGTAGGTACCTTTCAAAAAATGAAAACTTTTATAAATTTTCCATAAATACCTACATTTATTCAAGTTTTAGAGGAATCATTTTTTTATTGATTAAAAAAAATTATTATTATTTGCATCAATTCTTAAAAATCGAATTTCAAAAATTTCGATTTTTCATCTTTAAAAAAATGAAATTCTCGTTGATTTTCCAAAAAATGGAACTTATCCAGTTTTTGAAAAATTACCCAAAAATACAATTTCAATGGATTTCCAAAAATTTTAAACATTTTTCTATTCTTAAACAATTCTTTAAAATTTTCAAAATTTGATTTTTTTAATTTGAAGAAAATTGATTTTCGATCTATTTTTAGGAAACAGAATTCTTCAATGATTTTCCATAAATCAAATTTTCGATCGATGAATTTTCTATTCATTTTTCAAAAATTAATTCTCAACTAATTATAATTTCTAAAAAATCTGATTTTTAAACAGTTTTTAAAAACCTCGATTCCTAATTATTTTTGAAAAATTATAATCTCATCCATTTTCAAAAAAGTGAAATTTCGATCAGTTTTTGAAAAACTACACTTTCAGTTTGATTTTCAATAATTTTAATTTTTAATCGATTTTAATTAATAATCAACTTTCATAAAAATAAATTTTCAAATGAAAAAAAACCCTGGATTTTTGACTTATTTTTAGGAAACTGAATCTTTATTTATTTTCTATACCAAAAAATTGAATTAAAAACAATTTTGATCACATTTTTTTTTTAAGGAGAATTTCTGGAGTTATTATAAAAATAAATCTCAGATCGACCCCCTCACATCAATAAAGTAAATTAATGAAACTTAATTTTCAGTCAGTTTTTAAAAAAAATTACAAATCATTTTTTTTGACTGATTGTTTTCAATTATGTATTTCAATAATTTTTAAATCGAAAAAAAATAATTTTTAAACGATCTCCAAAAATTAATTTTCTCGTAATTTTTTGATTGATTTTGGATAAACTGGATTTTTTTTATCAATTTTCATTTTTTAATGCAAAGATTTTTTAAAAATTCTTACTAATTTGCGTAAAATGCACTTTTTGATTTATTTCAAAAGAATTGCATTTTTTTATTCATTAACAAATTAATACCTATCTTTACAGCTAAATTTTCAATAGATTGCAAAAATTTAAATCGTTAGAAATATGTATATATTTTGTATCAATTTCAACACGAATAAAAACCATCGAGTTAAACCCACCTCGAGATTATCACGAATTTCCTCACAAACCATTTAAAAAATTAAATACTCATAATTCGATCGAATAACGCAATTCAACGTCAAATAAATTCGTTGATGAAAATCTCCATATGTTGGGTTTCAACACTATTCTCTCATTCTCATCAGTCATCACCATCCATCTGCCATGCCACTTCCACAAACCACTCGACATCTTTCATTTTCCACAGTCCACACCACTCACACCTTCGCCTTCGCCGAATCTCATAAATCCACTCAAATTCTTTCAATTCTCCACTCATCCGTTTAATATTCTTCTCGCTTGCGCAACATTTTTTTTTTAAATAGGCTCGAGTCGAGCATCAGCCATATAAACCCACGTAAGTAATCTTCATACCTGATACGGTTTCTCCGTTGAATTTAATATCGATAAGATGAGGCTTTGGTTGTTCTGGCGTAAATGAGACTAGACAACGACCTCCGCCTACTACAGTAACGTGATTTGGTACTTCTCCTTCGTTGATTGAAATCTCCAATTGACCTTCACCAGCTTCGCTAGCGTCAACTACAAAGACAAAAGGAAAAAAAACGAAATAAATACGAGAAAAATAATTAAACTTTCATTCTTCTGGTGTTCTGGTACTTCCTTCCTTTTTAAGTGAAATATAATATAAAAACAAGCGTCGTCGTATAGTACGAGTACTCGCATAAGGCATGACTTGCATCATTGTATATTCGATTCCAATTCCATTCAACAATGTAAATGTATTTTTAATATACAAGAGCCCAAGCCGCCTGCGCTCTATGCTGCGCCTTATATATACACAAACAATCGTCATGTACCCATAAGTACATTTGCATAAAATGCATTCGGTTTTTGTATTCTATGGGCATCCAACCCGTTCACTTTCACTTGGAAATTCGGTTCGATTGTTCTTAAACTAGAAAAGAGAAGAAAAAAAAACACTACATACCTTTGAACTGACAGGGTTGTCCGACTACGCCATTTTTCACATCGGTAACATGTATATAAGATGTATTATACACCTTGGCCACCAATGGCCCTCCTATGAGTTTATCGCCGGCTACGGAAACATCTATAAGATGGCTGCCCACTTCGGTGGGTATGAATTCGATACGGAATACTCCGTTAGTTCCTTCCGAAAATATTGAAGTTGGTAAATTACGTTTGGACGGACCTTTAAAACAGCGAAAAGGAAATCGTTAGGTTCGTTTCCTTCGATTTGGCCATTTCCAGATTGCAGCTTCTGGATCTCTGGATCACTTACTCATAACCGTAGCTCGTAAATCACTTCTTCTAAATCCAATCGCGCTGATTTGAAAACTAGCTGTGTGACCGGCCGGCACTTGCCGGACCGCTTCGCCGATAACTGTCATCTTTGGACCGACAGCTCCACTGGGCATGACTGATATTTCCCAAGGACTTCCTGCAAAAAAAAGAATCAAGAAAGGTGTGAAATTAATAAGATTGCCTTTTCATCAACTGAGAAAAAAATTGATATTATTTTGAGAGACGTGTTTTTTGTAAGATGGTACTATGGTTTTTCAACATATTTAAAAAAAATTTTACATCATTCGAAACTGTGACAGAATTAAAAGTTAAAAATTTAAATCGAGAATGGAATCGTTTTAATTCAAGAAATAAAGATTTTTTAAAAATTGAAAAAAGTGCGATCTATAAAACATGAAAACTGTGAATTTCTGGAAATTAAATTTTTTGAAAAAAAATAAAAATTCTTAAAATGACTAAAAAAAATGAAAAAAATTGAAAAAAAAATTATGAAAATTAAAATTTAAAAAAAATGTCAAGATTGAATGCACATACCTACTTATTTAAAATTTGGAAAAAGAAATAGTATGGTACGACTATAATTCCTACCCCTTCCATACTCTAAAAGCTTTTGGAATTGAAATAAGATTTTTAAATTACTAAAAATCTTAACATAGGAAAAATTGCCAAGGAAAAAAACGAAATTCGATTTAAAATTATACTAAAAATTTGGAATTTTCTTCCTTAATTTAAAAAATATATATATAAATCAGAATTTTAAAAAAAAGTTGAAAAACGTTAGCTTAAAAAAATAAAGAATGCCAGAAAATTAAAACAATTATTCAAATTAAATTAAACCACTGATTTTTTTTATGATTTTTTTTTTATAATTTTCGAAACTTAAATAAATTTTTATACCACTCAAAAAAAAATTATAAATTCAGGAAATCCCCAAATTAAAAAAAAAATAGTGCCTTAATCTTTGAAATTTGAAAAATTTTCAAGATTTTTGTAGAAAATTCAATATTTGATGAAAATTTGAAATTTGATAGATGAATTTTTGAAATTGGATCAATTCTCAAAGCTTGTTCAATTTTTACAATTAATTTTAAAACTGAGCATAAATTTCTTCAAAATTAGGTTAATTTTTCAATTTTATTCAATTTTTGAAATTATAGGTAGGTATTCATTTTCAAAATTCAGATAAATTTACAAAATTTGGAAAAAATTTAGAATTTGCCAAATTAACAACAGTTTGATGGAAATTGAAACTTTTTGTAATTTTTAAAATTAATCAATGTTTAAACTTCAATAAAAATTTAATAAATTTTTGAAACTATGGACCCATTTTCAAGTTTTGATGAATTTTTACAATTTAAAAATTTAGTAGGTACCTATTATACTTAAAATTTTTTAATTTTCAAGTTTTATTAAACTTTTGAAGTTGACTCAATTTCAAGAATTCAGATATATTTTCTAAAAAATTCAAAGGGCAACTTTCAAAGTTTGTCAAACTTTTTTAATTTTGAAAATTGGTGCATCTTAATAATTTTGTAATTGTACGTAAGTAAAATTTTAATAGATTTTTGAAGTTAATTCAATTTTTAAAATTTGACGATTTTTTAAAATTCGGTAAAATTTTAACTTTCCATCAAAAATGTCAAAATTTTTCCAAATTTTAAAATTTCACAAAATTTAAAAAAATTTCATGGATGAACATATTTTAAAATTGGATCAATTGACAAGTTTTTTCAATTTTTCAAAAATTTATTAGGTACAGTTTAAAAAATTTTCAATTCTTGAAGTTGGATAAATTTTTGAAATTAAGATAAATTTTCAAAAACTTGTCAAATTTCAACTTTTACAATTCGGTATCATTTTAAAATTCAGTAGATTTTCAACATTTGATAGAAATTTGAATTTTTTAAATTTTATACTCATTTAGTAAATATTTCAAAATAGGGCCATTTTTGAAATTCTGTAAAATTCAAAAATTTGTTAAGTATGTATTTTAAAAAAAAGTATCTACCTAAATCTTCAAAATGTCGTGAAAATTCAAAAATTAATCATTTTTGAATTAATGAATTTTTGGTAGTTCGGTCAATTTTAAATTGAAATAAGGTAGTCTTTTTTTTAATTTAAAGGAGTTTTTAAAATTTGGCAAATTATCAAGATTTGATAACAACTCAAAATTTGGTAACTTTTTTCTAGCAATAAATTTGATGAAAAATTGAAATTTCGTAACTATTATTAAACTGATATAAATTTTTTAAATTGGGTAAATTTTAAAAATTAAATGAATTTTTAAAGTTTTGTAAATCTTTATAATTCGATATACGTAAGTAACTATTATTACGACTTATTTTTATTTATTTTTTTTTGAACTCTTTACAAATAAAAAATTTGCTAAAAATTTTACATTTGAAAAACTTTCAATTTTTGTAATCAAAAACTGAGGAAACCAAAAGAAGAAAAAAAAAATTTTAAATACTTTTTTTACTGTTAAAAAAATAATGAAATTGAAATCAAATTATAAATTCAAGTTTTTTCCAATTATTAAATAGATACAATTTTTGAAAAAATTCGAAAAATTATAAAAAATTGAATTGAAAACCATTAAAAATTAAAACATATAAAATTGAGAAAATCTTGAAAAAATTTAAAAATCAAAAATTAGGTAAAATTGAATCAAATTCAGGAGTACTTGTGCTGAAAAACAAGAAAAAATAAGAGAAAATCTACTCTTCAAAAAAAATATAAACAATTGAAAATTTAAAAAAAAAATTAAAATTACAAAAACTTGAAAAATTCAACATTCAAATTTCAAAATTTGATTTAAAATGATAAAAATTTGGAAAAAAGATTTCAAGTAAGTACATAAAGAGACAAGTTTGAAGAAAAATACGCACACTTAATATCAGTTCAGAAAAAAAAATTACACCCCAAAAAAAGGATCTTTGCCGGATTTACATAATTCCTAGAACTATGATCCTCTGGATCATTTCTTCATCTATCATACTCCGATTTCATTACATAACACATCGCTATGAGGAACCCAGCTTCTAAAGCTACGCACTGGAGACCAACGACATCGATATATTTTTTCAATTAACCATGTCTCAATGCATCGTTTCCATTCTATACTCAGGCAATAAACGACTATACAGCTCATCGAGAATCCGTTACACTTCTGTCATCGAGTAAAACGTGTTATATTTTAATTTTCGCTAATTTCTTCGTTCTACGTTCCGCAAAACGTTATTAAAAGCGCGCGAATTATCGTTGCAGTTCCGGGTTCGCGTACATGCCAAAGTGCCAAGCAAGCAACGATACGATGACGTATCGTAATCGTATCTGCATTAGAAGTCATTGATTTCTTACCGATTACAATTCGATACGCGATCGTGCTCGTGTCTGGGGAAATTTTCCTTGCAGCTCGAGAACTCGAGGTAATTGGCATTCGACGAATAAACCAACGCTAGCTGATTAGTGACTAAATTAGATAATCGTTCTATATTTTTGGTATCGAAAATTATACACTTTCGAGTCTTCCTAGCAAGGTACATTACTATTTGTACGTAGACGTACCACCTTTTGAAGGTGTGTGTGATTTTTAACGCAGATTTATACCTAATGATGCATTCCTTCATGAGTACCCAAAAGGTGTTTTCAGTGCGTAAAATTTTCATATGTACACATATCTTCAATTCGACATACGGGTCCATAGGATTTTCCATGATGAACTTGACTTACCCAAAAGTCGTTAAATTATAACGAACGAAGGCTAAACGATGATACGAAGGAATTTTAATCCATTTTTTTCTTTCCATATACCTAATATAACTTTTTCTCATTTACATAAACACGCGAGGTCGCTCGAAAATTCGGAAGAATATTAATGATCTTTTTTTTTTTTTTTTTTTTTTTGAAAGACTCCGCTAAAAATACAACTCATCAACAACGTGTCTTACACCGATATCGATAACTTCGCGTGTGAAATTTTTATACCACGTGTATTTCAAAGTAGAATTAGATAGGTATACTTTTTCTTTTTAACTTGTACGTACAGATATGGCGCAGATAGTTCGATAGGGTCAATCTGGGGTTAAATCGTTAAGAGATTTTTTTCCACTCATTATTTATGTTTCACGTTTTTTTTTCCAAGTTTTTATCCTGACTCGAGAAATAGTTAACTGCATGAGACGACACGAATTCAAGAAGCAACCAGCAACCAAAAGTCAATAAACCATGAGCATGGAAAGCTCCTAATTGATTTGTTATTTTTATTACTTTGGAGCTGCGCAGGAAGAGTAATGTTTCAAGATTATCTATTATTAGAGCTACATAATAAAATACTAGTGAACTTTCACTTATCAAAACATAACATTGTTCGAGTCTAATTCATTTTTAATTACGTTCTTTGCCCCTCAGCTCTCCCGGTTAGTCAGCATTTTATGACAAAATTAAGATTGAAACTAAAATCGAAAGGTATGGGCTAATTCTCTCAGAAAAAATCTTCATTGCAAAATTCACTGAAGCGAAAAAAAAACTTCTAGCAGAAATCTTCTTATTTCTGCTAGATAAAAACACTTCAAGAGGAGCCATCTCCCCTGCAAAAAAAATTTCCAGAATAAACTTCTCCAAGCTAAAAATAGCAAAATTTTTAGAATTATCTCGTCAAGTAAACCTGTTTGCCAAAAATGCTCAAACCTAAAAAATTCTCCTAAAAAAAGAAAATGCTTTCAAAAAAAAATCATAGGTAATTATAATGGCTAATTGAGAGGTGGAAAACATTGGCAATTTGAAAAAAAGTGGAGTTCATTCAAAATAATTTTTAACTTGGAAAATGAAATTTTTGTGGCTTGCGATTGAAAAATATTTGAAATTAACTTCAAGATGATGAGAAATTATCAAAAATATTCATAAGTACCTAAACTCTCTTTGATCAAGAAATTCCTCAAAAAAAATCTTGACAAAAAGGCCAACTTTAGCAGGAAAAAAAACTTTGAACAAAATCATTCTTTTGGCAAAAAATCGTTTATAGAAAATTTTTTCCCTAAATTTTAACAAAAAAATCCTCCCATAAATAAATTATATTGACAAAAAAGTTCCATAGGCCAAAAATCATCCAAGAAAAATTTCTGGAGAGGAAAATCTACTTATGTAAAAGAAAAATTCCTCTTTAGCCAGAACAAAAAATCACCCACAAAAAAATCCCAGCAAAAAAGTCACTCGATAAAAAGTCCTTTGCTTTAAAAGAATAATGTTTTGGGGGAAAAAACTTGAAAAAAAATATTAGTGAAAAAATCATAATGTCAAACAGCGAAAGGGTCCTCCCGATAAAAATGTTTTGGAAAGAAATCTTTTTTTAAAAAATCCTTTTGGATATTGGTGGATAATCCTTTCAATTTAAAAATTTCTGCATAGAAAAAAATCATCCTAGCATAAAAATTTTCTTGTAGAAAAAAGTCCTTTGGGCCTAAGCAAAAACTTCAAAAAAAATTCTTTCAGATTAATAAGTTAATCTCGTTTGTAAAAATCATTTTAACATAGAAAAAAAATGTGTGTATGTATTAGCAAAAAATCCATCTTCCAAAAAAACGTCCCACCCAATCCTTCTTCACGAAAAATCCCTCTAGACAGAAAGCCCATTTTGTCAAAAAATCCAACTATGGGAAAAATATTATTGATACAAAATCTTCTCAATAAAAAATTTGTTTGTAAAAAAATTTTCTTGAAGAAAAAATCCTCACATTCAATTGGCAAAAAAATCTTCTAAATCAATTTAAAAAATTTTGTGGGGAAAAAATATAGCAGAAAAAATCCTCAAAAAATCTTATCAAAAAAATTTTCTAGAAAAAATTCTCCCAACAAAAAAATATCTCAGGAAAAAAAATCAATCGTTAAAAAGTCCTCTGAGTTGATGAAAAAATCATTCAGATCAATAAAATCTTTTTGGCAAAAAATCCGCTTTAAAAAAATTATTAGCAGAGAAGATTCTCAGAAAAATCTTTCTAGACAAAAAATCTTTTATGAAAAAAAATTTCTGAAAAAAATTCTACCAATAAAAAAGTATTTCAGGAAAAAAATCGATCGATGACAAAGTCCTCTGAGTTGATAAAAAAATCTTCCAGATCAATACAAGTGATTGTTGAAAAATCCTCTCGACAAATGTAAAATTAATTAGCAAAAAAGTCACTTTCAAAAATTTTTCCATCCAGCGACGAACCAAATGGATTTTTTATTAGGAGGGGTGGGGGTGGCGGCAAAGCAATGAAAATGCCAATTCAAACGACTGCAGAAAATTTCCAACTTCACCATCAAAAAATTGCAAAATAAAGTACTGCTCCGAAGTTTTGAATAATTTCGATTTTTAATTTTGAAAAATGAATTTTGTACCTAAATTTGAGTTGGAAAAGTTGCGATTTTTCTACTTATGTACAAAAACGAAAAATTTACCAACTTTTCATCAAGTTTCCACTGGATTCGTTCCTGCTACCACCAAAAAAATACCCTAGACGAAAAATCCTTTTCAATAAAAGAATCTTCTTGACAAAAATTTTTTTAATGAACAATTGTCTTATCAAAAAAATTTCTGTAAGAAGAAATCTTGTCAATCACAAAAAAATAATTAATTAATCGATAATAGAAACCTCTGAACCAACAAATTTTAAATTCTGGTGGCGAAAATTTTATCGAACAAAAAAAAGAAGCAAAAAAGTCATCCCTCATTTTGGCAAAAAATCCCTTATGTAATCTTCTAGGCAATAAATTTTTATCAACCAATAAAAAAATTCTCTCGGTAAAAATTCCAATCAATAGAAAAAATCAAAAAAAAAAAAATTTTAAAATTAAAAAAACATTGAAAACAATTTTTTTGATTAAATATTTCTTTGATAAGAGAAATATAATTGAAAAAAAATGTTTCCAGCAGAAAAATCATCTTGGCGACAAAATATCCTCTCGATAAAAAAGTCCTCTTGACAAAATCTTCCGGACCAATTCTTCGCAATAAAAAAATTTCCTTCAAGAGACATCAGAGAAAACAATTATTTACAAAAATCAATTTTAAAAAAAAGGAAAAATTCTTTTGACCCAAAACCCAAAATACTCCTGTGAAAGTTTTTTCTGGCACAAAAAGTTCTTCCAAAAAAATCAAAAAAAATCCATAAAAAAATAAATCCACGAAAGAGTCTTTTGAGCTAACAAATCTTGTTGGTAAGAATCATTTTGACAAAGAAATCTAAATCTTCAAAGGAAGAAAAATTCCCGTCTGTAAAAAATGCCTAATAAAAAAATCCTTTCAACAAAAAAAAAAAAAAAAAAAAAACTCCGTGAAAAAATATTTGTATTAAAATAATTCTGACGAAAAAGAAAAACTATCCTAAAATAAATCACTTCAGATCGAACAATTTTTCTCTCCAGAGAAGAAATTCCATAGGACGAAAAAATCATCTTAGTAAAGAACTCTGAACAAAAAATTATTAAGCAAAAAAATTCTTCGATTGTAAAATAAATCTTCTCACCACCAGCAAAAAGGTCTTATAAATATTAGACCTCCGAGTAATAATTTTTTTTGTCAAAAAATTCTCTCAGAAAAAATCAAGTATCCCAAAACAAAAATTAGCCACAAATCAAATCAAAAACTTGAATCACACTCGACCACGCAATTCGAATTCACGTAGGAGTCCATACTATACCATCACAGAAGAAGAATTCGCTCCACATAAAAATTGAAGAGAAAAAAGAAGATGAAAAACCTTGGAGTTTACACCCATCGTCATGAGGAGTCATAGAGGAACCCACATACTTTAACTAGTAACGTATTCCATATCCAATCAATATTTACATACCGATGAAAAACCTCGATCGGTGCGAAGCAAAACGTCAATATTCAACAGTGTATAAGTATTTTACGCGTGATTTTGCACACACTTCGAGTACTATGTGGCTCGTAGTACAAATATACACATTATAAATTAAATTAGGATTAGGAATACGTTTCGATGTACTCCCTGATGACATAAATACCCTTGATCCTATAACGGGGTACTTTGCCTATAGTAAAGTACTCGTTCTAATTCATTTTACAAACATTCTAGGTACCTACGTATATGAAAATCAATAGGTAAACATTAAACAATACGTACGATTTAGTTTACCAACATATTTGGGAGTCTCGAACCCGAACATGTTGATGGTTCAAAGCACCATACATTGTGGGAAAAGAATAATAGCACACAAAGAGAACAGTACAGACGTTCTTCGTATGAAAAAAATGAAAAAATTTCCAACGTAAAAAAATTACGAGCAAGTGGCAACTGCCTGTGTCTGGTCGTATTCCTGACATAATAGCGAGTTCGTTAATTACGCTTACGCTATTTTTCATCCTAACAAGAAGAGAGAAGCATTACGAATTTAATCATCCAACAGACGTATTTCATTTTTACGGTTAATAACACGCGAAAAGTACACAGGTATTCGGAGCCAGCCAGTGCGAAATCCTAAATGGCGGCGTATTAGCGTTAGATTTACTATGGATAGGGCCTTGCCTTGCCGGCCTGACACAGTAAATGGCAGCAGGTGTTCGGAGGTGTGCGCGATAGGAGGTTGATGAGCCTTTCAAAACACAATATCTTCCGCTCTCCGATGGCGATAACGTGGTTCACTTCCAAGTATTCGGATTCAGGTGATCAGGTGAAACCTTACCGGTTATCGAAGCCTGGCTATAATCATGATATTGCACCGCAACAACCAGGCGAAAATACGAGTACTCTCCATCTATAAAGTCTCGACATTCTCCATATATTTAACTTGTTCTTTCAACCGCTATCTCCGCAACTAAGATTTCAAGTTCATTGGTAAAATTCATCATTGTCGATCGTCGATCACCGATCTTCCACCTGTAGTTAGGTACCTTGAATGTCGTATAATAATTATTCATCTTCATCGTGTAAAAAAAATCTGCACTCGTAAAAATTTTTACTTTTTTTTTCTCTTTCATCTTCGCGAGAGAGTTAATTAAAAGCGAATATCGATACGTCTTAATCAATTTTCAATCATCTCTTTAATCCTTGGTTGTTTTTTTTTTGGTGGCTTCTGCTGTCGAGAATTTTTTTCCATGACAACCGACAGATCACAGATATACTTTTTTCCCATATCACTCTTCTGTCTTCTATAAACCTATTCATCTTTACCGAAAATCATCTCTCTGGTCCAATTTACGCCTCAATTACCTCATTCGAGTCGTGATTTATGATACTTTATAAATAAATGACGTCCACCAGTAACGGGTTATTGGCAGGTCTTCATCGTATGGCACGTTCTTATCATTTTTGAAATTCTTTATTTACACAAACGTCGCTTCTTCGTTATCATCGCGGTGTAATTCAGTGCCTACGTCAAAACTAAGTATTTTCACGTCCATTGTCACGACGATGATGATGATGATGACCTTATCGCTGTGTGGTAGCAATGCTCAGACAGAGTGTTTCGTGCGTAATCCCTGCAGGCTATTACTCCATTAATTATGCTAATCTCTGGTGACTTATACAAATTTTCGTTTCGTGGTTTGTTGACGTAGGTATATGTATGTATGAGTTAAAAATAAAAATTCCATATGTTTTTCAAACGTACGGAGGGGAGGGAGGGAGGGGGTAAGCGTAGATTGTGATAAGCTGGTGTATTCATTGGTAATCAAGTTCTAGGGAAAGTTTCCAAGCTTGGATTTTAGATCAAAATGTTAATATTAATAGAAAAAATTCAATTTGCACTTTGCAGAGAGATCTGATTTAAAATCAAATTAAACTAAAATTTCATCAAAACCGAATCTAACCTATAAAATCAAGATCATGATCACATCAAAATTAAATTTTACTCATAGACTACGGATCCAGGCCTATAATCAACAGGATGCTAGAGGGGGCTAACGATAAGTAAGTCTCAAAGTCTCCTAAAATGTTGAACTGAGCCTCCTCTGTAAAGTAACTCTGATTGCAAGTCTGCCAGGTTTAATTCAATTGCAGGAAAATTGAATCTTATTACCAGGTTCAGAAATATTCGGATTAAAATAAAATTTTAGATACTGCTACATTTGCAAAATACTTTTAAAGTCCCCCCTTTTATTCGAGGATTCGACCATTTTCCAAAAACCCTCTTCATATCTGTATCTAAGGTCACAATTGAAAAATTCTTCAAAGAAAAGTTGTAAATTGAGATCCAAAGAATAATTTTGGTCATTACAAGAACTTCGATTGGACCTGCCCCTCCCCTTCAAATTTGCGTAATACGTATGAAAGTAACATTTATATATTATGTATGAAAATTGTCAGATGATTTTAATGCATTTTATTTAAAATTTGGGGAAAGGGAGGGGTCCAATCGAAATTTTTGTATTGACTAAATATTTTAAAAATCTCGATCTACAACTTTTACTTCAAAATTTTTTCGATTAGGCTCTTAGGAACAGATGAAAAAGACAATAAGAAAGGATACCTGGTTAATATAATACAGTCGAATCGACAAGCCAAAGTTGCATCGAGGTGACTGCAAGCTTTTTAAAAGTTCAAAAGTGATTTTCCTACGTATTATGTAAAATTGGAGGGGAGAGAGGGATCTAATCGAAATTTTTGTAATAACCAAAATTATTCCTGGGTTCTTGATAAACAACTTTTGTTTAGAAAATTTTGGAACCCTACCCTAATTTGGAAAACGAAAATCGCCAAATCCTCTGGAATTGAAAAAAAAATTGATCAAAAAATTTTCGACTTTTAAGTTCAAATTTCCACAAATTGATGAATTTTTTCTCGAAATTATTCCTTCAGAAACCTTACAAACGAAAAATTGCCAAATCTGCTGGAATTGAAAATAAATTGCCAAATTTGCTGGAATTGAACAGAAATTAACTAAATAAAATTTTTCGACTCATAAATTCAAATTTCCACAAAACTGATGAAATTTTTCTAGAAATTATTACTCGAGAAACACTACCATTGTAGGGTTGAAAAAAGCGAAAAAACGGCCAAATCTACTGAAATTGAAAAAAAAATTGCAAAATTTGCCAAATTGACTAAATAAATTTTTCGACTCATATAAATTCAAATTTTCACAAATTTTTTTCAAAATTATTACTGCAGAAGCCCTACAATAATTATAGGGTTGAAAAAAACGAAAAAATTGCCAAATCTACTAAAACTGAAAAAAATGGCCAAATTTACTGAAATTGGACAAAAATTGACCAAATAAAATTTTTCGACTCATAAATTCAAATTTTACAAAATTGATGAAATTTTTTCGAAATTATTACTTGAGAAACCCTACAATTATAGGATTGAAAAAAACGAAAAAAATTCCCAAATCTACTGGAATTGAAATAAAGTTTCCAAATATTCTGGAATAGAAAAAAAATTGATGAAAAAAATGTTCGACTTGTATAAAATCAAACTTCCACAAAACTGATGAAATTTTTCTCGAAATTATTACTGGAGAAACCCTACAATTGTAGGGTTGAAAAAAACGAAAAATTGCCAAATCTACTGGAATTAAAAATAAAATTGATTTAAAAAATTTTTTCGATTCGACATAATTTTTTGCATCAATTAATAAGAGCCATTCGAGTCCAATTTTGGTACCACGTAAAAGGTATTTCAATTTTTTGTACTTCTTTCGGCATTCCGCAACTTTTTAACCCCCTGGTAGGGTGAGAAAAGTTATACAAAAATATTTCAAGTTCAATAGTCTAGTGAGGTGTAGAGACCCAAACTGCACTTTCAAAGTGGCGTGTCCGAGGTACAACGTAGGTGGCACTACCCAAAAGTGGCAAAACTCACGGTTTTTTCAAAAGTAACTCCACTTTGAGGGCCCTTAGCTCCCATCCTCTTTTGAGACAGGGGGCTAAAAAATTTTGTGGGCGGTTCTCATCCCAAAATGAACCAAAATTCGAGATAATTATGTTTTTTTTCCACTTCACTCTAATGCAAATCCAAATTATCGTACTTTTCAAATGACAATTTTTTCTGTTTTTTCATTTCACGGGGTGAAAGTAGGGGAAAAATACGTTTCAGCATAAAATTTCTGTTTTGTTTTCTGCAGACCTTTCAACCAAAATTTTCGAAATTTGTATGGAATCTGAAAAAATGGTAACTCTAGCACATGATTTTTTTTACAATCTGAGACTTCGCATTTTAGCCAAATAGCTCTAAAATTAAAAAAAAAATTATCTGCGAATTTTGATCAAATAAGGATTTTACTGCAAGATCAGAACTCTTCAAATTGAAATTGAATTTTACTTCTAAACGAAATTTGAAAAAATTGAAGACTTCTGTATTAAAATTTTGATAAAAAATTGTTTTGAAAAATATGCAGGTATTGAAAGAGAGGGACACTGGATCAACATAATCATTCATAAGATATTCCAAATTCCAGAAATCCAGTTCCACGAGCGTGTTTTTCCATTCACATAAAAATTAGAGCATTCGATACATCGATAGTCGAGCCTCATCTTTGCTAAATCTTGACGCCGGCGTCATGCTGATTACGTGGTAGGACAGGACAGGTTTCGATATAATTGGTAGGCAGTAATAATGATAATGAGTACGTAAATACTCTACTAAGTACTATAATCCACTGGCAATGGTTGAAGTCCAAGTCGCGAACTCCAATTACGTAAATGAAATTCTCACGTGGAAAAAATGACAAGAATTTGGAGATGACTCCAATAGGTAATAGACTTCGTTATCAGAATGTCAAATTTTCAATTCTATTTAAAATTGAAAAATTATTACCCTCGAGACCAGTTCAGCCCCTGTGAGATTGTGAATTAACCCTCCAAGTGTCTGGAATTGGGAAAATCCGTACAAATAAGAATTTTTCACAGAATTCGACTACGTACTTTCGATAAAATCTCAATTTTCTTCTAATTCAGGTACACCATTCCCATTCCGACACATCCGCAATAACAGCACCACCGCCACAACATCCACCACAGCACTTCACAATGAGCAATTCGACAGACGACACGGGCTCCCCGTAAATTTCAAATTCGAACCAATTTTGAGTTAGAAAAAGCCCCCTACGCGAAATAGAAAAACCTCTCGAAATTCGAACCGCGAACCGAACACCGAACGCATAGAAACGTGTAAGAAACCGACCGCGAACTAATAAACTAAACAAAAAACCAGTTACTCAATGGCTTCGGCTACCCAGCGACGTCTTTATGGTAACAGGAGGTACCACAGCACCATCATGAGCCACCACGCCAGGTATCAGGTATGGGCGTACGCGGCGGGGTGAATGGTTTCCAACTCTCTGAGGGAGTACACATACTAAATAAGCTATACGTTGCGCTATTTCAGTTCAGCATTCCAAAATATTTATTCTCAGGTAGGCAAGAGCTTGCAACGTCGCAAGATGACCACGTTATATTCGGGTCATATTATTAAAGCTGGTTTCCTTCTTTTTTTTTTTTTATTTAATAATCTCTTACACACTATTGAGAGATATACTCTATAGTATAATATAAGTACCATACGATACATTAGTAATGTAATTCACGTATGCAAAATATTTCCTCGACTGGACGCGCCGCGCCGCTCCAAACTCCGGCCAAGAGAGTGGAAGGCGCAGCGAGCGGAGTCATTTGGTATGTAAGGCTCCTTTCACTTCGACCAATGTGTTTTATATTATGTACGTACGTATTTATACAATATATATATATGTATCTGTACCTTATGTACCTGAATCGGATTGTCAGCACGGCCAAGGCGGTTTATTTTTTTAGGCTATAACGGGACGATCAGACGACTGGCGGCAGATTTGCCTATATCGAACGACGTGGACGTGCGAATATCCGTACGTGTTAATCTCGATAGCCCAACACTTGCTGGACATACTTTTTGATGGTAATTAAACCAATCGTGAGGTACATTTTAATCGATACTGGTTTCATCTGTACGAATTTAACACGTTGATAACACGATTTTCAGTGCCAAAATTACATTCAACATCGACCCAGTGGTCAGTTCAGGATGTAAAGGAAGTGGAGGGACGAGTCACGTGCGAGTGGTCGCTGGACATGTTCAAATGCCAAAGTCACGAGCATTTTGTAAACATGTTGCCTCAGAACCGCGACAAGGTAATTTAAAAATCGAGAAAATCAGTATTTTTATAACACCTCCTGTTTAATTCTGCCTGATGAAGAAACTGAAATGGAAATAAAAATTTTATATTTGTTTACATTGAAGAGGTCATTGAACTTTTCAAGTTTTGTACCGTTGAACTGTTTGAAAATAGAGTTGAAATTCTGTTATAATCGCTGCAATTTCACCTTTGCAAAAACTTTGCAAAAATTCAAAGTTGAAATAATTAAAATTATGATTTTTGTAAGATTTTTGCAAACGTTACTTTTGCAAAAAAAATTGTAAAAAATTAGCAAAAATTCAAAGTTTTTCAAAATTATTTTTTTTTGGCAAAATTTTACTTTTGTAAAAAAAGTTGCAAAAATCATCTTTAAAAACATTTAAATTTTTTCCAAAGTATTTAACAATTTTTCATTTATAAAAAAATTGAAAAATATGAATTTTTGCAATTTTTATCTTGGCAAAAAATTGCAAAAATCAACATTTGGGCAAAATAATTTTTTCTCAACACTAATAATTAGGTAGGTCTAGGTACATACTTATTCAAAATTTTCCTTCCTGTAAAGAAATTTCAAAAATTAGGTACATATTTTTGAAATTTTTTTACAATTTTACTTTTGGGAAAAATTCTAAAAATTCAACTTTGTACAATTTAAGATAGGTAGGTAAATAGGTATAGGTACATTTTTTTTTTTTTTTTTTTTGAAAAATAGGTATAGTTACCTAAGGTACATATTTAAGAATTTTCTTTTGTGAAAAATTGCAAAAAATAACATTTATAATTTATTATTCTGTCTTTCAAAATAAAATTTGCAAAGAATCATTAATTTTTGCAAAAAATTGCAAAGTTTCGATACTTATGCAGGAAGAAATTTTTCGTAAAATATTCAACATTTTTTTTGGTAAAAAATTGAAAAAACTTATAATATTTCGAAGATTTTAGAAATTTAATTTTCTAAAGCAAAACATTACTAAAACTTACAAAATTGAAATTTTTCCCCAAAAAATTTTTAATTAAAATTTTGTACAGAATTATTTTTTAGCAAAATAATCGCAAAATTGTTTTTGTGAAAAATTTGCAAATAGTAATGACTTTTGGAATTAGTTTACTTCGGTACAAAATTTCAAAAATTTAAAATTTTTGCAAAACAACCAAAAATCTCTCTTAAAATTTTCCATTTTGCAAAAAAAATTACAAAAATTATCATGTTTGAAATGTGATATTATACTTCTGCGAAAAGCTGCCAAAAATTCAACGTTTGACAGTACAATTTTTTGATAAAATATTACTTGGTCAAAACTTCCCTTTTGTAAGAAAATTTACCAAACTGATTTTGGCTAGATTTTTGCAATTTTTCGCAGAAGTAAGATTGTCAAAATTCAAAGTTTTTGTGACGTACATACTTTTTTTTTTTGAAAAATATTCAAACATTTTCATTACAGCAGATTTTTAAATTTTTTTTATCCAAAATTTTTCTTCAGTAAATAATTTTTTTAAAATCATACTATTCCAAAGAGTTTTGCAATTTTATTTTTTGCAAAAAAGTCGAAAATATTTAACGTTTTGTACAAAATGAAAAATTTTGCAAAACAAAATTCAAAAATTCGATTTTTGCCAACATGATTTTTTGCAAAATATTAGTACCTACCTACCTAATTTTGCTTTTGTAAATGGTCTGCAAAAATCCAACATTTTTATGTTTTTTTTTTGTTTTTTTTTTGACAAAATGTTCAACTACGTAGGTAGCTAAATTTCAAATGTTGTCTTTTGTAAGAAAACTCATAAAAATGATTTTTTCATGATTTTTCAATTTTTTTTTTGCTAAAAATTTCAAAAATTCAATATTTCTACAAAACAATTTTTTTTGTAAAATACTCAAAATTTTTCTTTGGTATAAAAAATACAAGAAATGATTGCAATTTTTTGCAAGATTTTTGCAAAAATTGTATATATATCTACACAAAATGATTTTTTAAAACAAAAAATAGGTATTAAAAAATGTTTGTACTTTTTTTTGTTAAAAATATTTGTAATTTTGTTTTAGAAAAAAATGGAAATAATGACAATTTTCATAATTTTTTTTTTGCAAAAAATTTCTGACCTGTAAAAAAATTTCAAAAATAATATTTTTTCAAGATTTTTGCAAAACGAATTTTTTTCGCCGAAAATTCAAAATTTCTCATTTGCAAAAATTTTTGAAAATTTAAGATTGAAAATTTTCAATTTTTTGCAAATATAAAAATAGGTATTAGTAAACATTTTGAAATTGTTTTTTGCCAATATTCGAATTTTAAAAAGCTGAACATCTCATATTTGGTACATTTGCGAAAAATTTTCTAAAAATTCAAAGTTTGCCAAAAATGAAAAATTTCTCAAAACATTTGTAGGCAGGTATTTCAAAAAAATGTATTGCTTTCAACATAAAATCTTACAAATTTTCTCCCAACTCAAAATCTGAAATAGACTTTTCATTTTTATCACATTTGAAACTGTTTTTACAAGAAACGAATTTCTCATCTAATTCCATTCCCATTCCAATGCTGCTTCGCTTCTGAACTATACTCACCAAACATTAATTACATTTTTAAATATACCCACACACTCGTAAAACGTTAATCACAATTTCAACTCAAGTATCTCTGCCTATCTAATAATAAAATTACCAACGTCGCGTCAACTATTGTCTTCAATGTTTAAATGCTTATCCAAATAAATAAAAACGCACCATCGCAACACTTGAACCAGCCATAAAACCGCAATCAATTTTATTTTTTCGTTGTCCCTCTCACGATCTCAAGTCTCAACCACAAGTACGTCGTTTTATGTAAACAAACGATAAACGATTATAATTTACTCGTATGTATGTACGTAGGTACAATATACAATCGAATTTAAACATTTTTACAGTTATCATCACTTACCACCGCGTCGGCAATACTTCATTACGATTTCACGACTTTATTGGCTGATTTGTACGTTGACAAATGAGTCAGTTCACGTTTTACCTTTTTTATACAGCGAACGAGTCGTAGATATGCAAAAAGATGCGGTCAGACAACTTTCATTGTAATAATTATGGTTTTTCTTTGATAATTGTCAACTACACATACATAGGTATAATGGAAACGTAAGTGCATGTGCAATGTGTAATGTGCAATGTGATTAACTGCACAGAATAGGTACAAGACGTACGCGTACTCATGACTCATTCTTCGAATTCAATGGTTTGCGATGATCGTAAATTATCCAATTTTTCATTATACGTAGTCCAAGACTCAAAGTTTAAGCTTCCTATGAAATTGACCTAACCGACTTTGCATGAACTTGAAGAACTAAGAAAAATTCACAGATGATAAATTTGATCCAAAAGATGTAGCCCTACAGTCTAGTAAATTTATTGATGAAGTTTTTTTTTTTTTATTATTTATTTAAACTTTTTATCCGAATATTAAATTTTTTTTCCAAATTTTAAAATATGAATTCAACTTCAAAAGTTGATTAAAATTTAAAAATTACCAAATTTTGAATTTTAATAAATTTATAAGTAGATTATTTTGAAAATTAAACAATTTTCAGACTGCAAAAATTTATTTAACATTAAAAAAATTGATCACATTTATTTAAAAACGACTAAAATCTACCAAGTAATAATTATCAAAATATATTTTTAAAAAAATTCTAAATTTCAATTTACCAAAATATCATGAAAATTTATAAATTTTTTAAAAATGATGTAATTTCAAAAAAATTGACTAAATTTATAAATGACTGAAATCTCAATTTTTATTAAAAATGTCAACTTTTTTATTTTTAATTTTATTTATTTTTTGAATTTTTAAAGAATATTTACCTAACTAAATTTCAAAACTTGTCAGAATTTTAATGATTTACAAAATTATCTGATTTCCAATTTTTATCAAATTTCGAATTTTTAAAGAATTAAAAAAAATTTCCAAATCTCAAAAATTTACTAAATCTTGAAACTGAAATTCAAGAATTTGCCAATAGGTATGTATTTAGAAATTACTAAAATTCCAATTTGTCAAATTCTGAATTTTGTCCCAATAAGTTTGAATTTCTAAAAATTTTTAAATCTTGAAAAATTTCCTAAAATTTAAGAATTGGTCAAAATTCAGAAATTACTAAAATTCCAACTTGTTACATTTTGAATTTTTCTCATGTTTAAAACTAAAAAATTTAAAAAAATTTCTAAATCTTGAAAATTTCCTAAAATTTAAAAATTGGTCAAATTAAGAAATTAGCTACTAAAATATTTCGAATTTTACCTCATTTTATTTTTTCTAAAATAATTTCGAATTCTTCAAAAATGTTGAAAAATTAAAAAAATTAAAATAATACCAATTTTCAACAAATTTTTCAAATTCTTCTCTTATTTTGAATTTTTATCAAATTTATAAAATGTAGGTATTTAACTGAGCCAATATCAAAAATTCGTTAAAATTTAAAAAAATTTTAAAACTTCAAAATATTCATCAAATTTTTAATTTTTTCCAAACTTCAAAAATTAAACAAATCTTAAAAATTTGCCAAATTTTAAAAATTAATCCAATTTAGGAAAATCGTCAAATTTTAAAAACGACCAAGATTTCAATTTTTGTCTAATTTTTATCCCCCCCCCCCCAATTTTCAATTTTTACTAAATATTAAAAAATGATTTCAAAAAGATTTCAGAATTGAAAAATGAAATTTTTTTATTTTTATCAAATTTTTACATAATATTAAATTTTCTAAATTTTAGGAACTGATTTTAAAAAATCGTCAAAATTTAAAAATGACTCGACTTAGATACAATATTTTTCAATTTTGAATTTTTACATAATTTGAAAAATTCAGTGAATCTTAAAAATTTCTCAAACTTCAAAAATTGGTTTAATTTAGAAAATTTGTTAAAATTTTAAAATGACTAAAACTTCAAATTTGGTTCAATTTTCATTTTTTTTTTCAAATTTTGAATTTGTCAAATTTGAACTTTTACCAAATTGAAAAAATTGATTGAATTAAAAAAAATTGTCAAAATTTAAAAATAAAAATTCCAATTTTTAATAAAATTTTCAGATTTTTCTCCAATTTAAATTTTTTTTCAACTTTTAAAAATTGATGTCATTTCAAAAATTTGGCAAAATTATCCAAATTTTCAAAGGAGGGAAAAAATCCCATGAATTTTTTTGATTACTTGTTTGACGATAGAAACGTCCCGTTCTTTGCATACTTCGCAAAAATCTCTCTTCGACATCTGCAACCAATCAGCTTAGTAGAAAAATCACCAATCGACAATTAGCGATTTTTGCCGAATAAAACAAACCCACAGAGCGAATTTTTCCACGAATAAATCGCGTATTTATGCATTAACAGTTAAATTCTTCAGTCTGAGGTTAATGACTCGCGATATAGATAAGAATTCACTCACGCAATGGGAACCTAAATACGGACACGAAGTAGAAACACCGAAGACACCTTGAAAAAATTCCCATAGTTTTAATTCACGACCACGAGAGTTAGAGGTTAAACCAATTCGCTATATAAAATCTAGATTGTCCATTCCACGAAAGAAAAAAATGACCTAGGCTTTTCCTCTCAAATCTAAAAATACTCGGCACAAAATACAGCGAATGCAGTCGGGTATAAATTATCAAGACTTTTCAACACTCCAATTAAAATTCACTTTTCTAATACCAGTCCAAAGGATGAAAACTGCATGAATACCAAATTAGTCGCGGCACCGGGCACGAGCATGGACGAAACACACGAATACGTTCTCGATGGCTGCACCAGCGAGCATCGTGTATAGGTACTTGGACTCGACGTGCATTTAATTACAATCATCATCGCCTGGATAAGGCACATTTGCCGAAATGATTAATGAAACAGTCAACCTTGATGGTAAATCATAGTAACAGAATTCGCAGTAGAGCACTTTCGTCAATTAAAGAAAAGATAAAAGCCTACAGATGAGGCAGGTGGACTTGGATGTTTGCTTTGAACGCATGGTCGTAAACCGAGCGTGTGATTTTGGTCATTTTTACCCGAGCAATATGGCTGCAGCTTCACCGGTAGCGCAATAATTACTTCATTATATCGAGTAATTGCGCTTAGATAAGTACACATGCGAATGTATTTCATTACCAAGTCTGAGATACCGAGAGGACGGAAGATTTTCATATTCTAGGTACGTTTTCGAACAGCAGACCAAGGTATCTCCTCTAAGAAAAGGCTGTTTTTTTTCAATCATGGCGTCGTCTCGTCTGGGTATCTAAAAATAGGCATATCACGTACTAGAAATACCAGTTCCATAGTTGAACTCACCAGTCGATATATTGATAGTAACAATGGCGAATATTTCCACATTGTCTTACTTACTTATATACTTTCTCTTTTACTGTAGTCGACAGAAAACCCCCATCGACCTCGAAATGATTATTTTTCCAGTACAAAAAAGACAAATGGTTTCAAAAAAGGGCACCGTAGCAGCCTCAGAGTGGGTTTCGACCTTGGTACTCGACAAGTGTCTATGGATCCAATCAATGTTTCACATTTACTCTCTTGTATTTTACTATGATTTTACCAAGTCCAGTACCACATATAGATACGAGTACTTGATATTGGTAATTGAAGGGGAGGGAGGGGTCAAATCCAAATTTTTGTTATAACCAAAATTATTAATAGAACTTTAAGCTACAACTTTTGTTTGAAATTTTTTTCAATTGGACCCCTTACCTTCCCCCTATTTTTAATAATGTACCTTAAGGAAGTTGTTATATCAAAAATTGGTGGGGAAGGAGTGGTCCAATCGAAATTTTTCTTATAACCAAAATTGTTCCCGAAACTTCAAGTTGAAACTTTTGTTTGAGAATTTTTTCAATTGGACCCCTCCCTCCCCGCCAATTTTGAATAATACAACTTACTTGAGATATAGATTAAAGATTATTAATAATGGGGGAAAGATAAGGGGTCCAATTGAGAAAAATTTCAAACAAAAGTTGTGGCTTGAAGTTCTATGAATAATTTTGGTTATAACAAAAATTTTGATTGGACCCCTCCCTCCCTCCCTTCCAATTTTGAATATCAAGTATCTATGAAGTACTGAACTTGGTAAAATTCAAGAAAGTAAATGTGACACATTGGTTGGATCCATAGACGCTAGTTGGTACTCGTAAAGACATCGACGAACTCTCAGAGAAGCTTCATCATCGGGTCAAAGAATAAACCTCGCACATGTGAGAATTAGCCAACGTTGCACAGTCTCTGTTATTGTCGTTTTTTATCAAAATAAAAGCCGAATTAAATATACATACGAGGCACATGCGGTATGGCGAATTAGAAAGCGATGAGGCCCACTTAACAACGACGACGCTAATTAATACACAAACTCAAACATCCTTGAGAACTGGTTTTCACTGTCATTAACACCGATGTGATGCTACGTGCATCTGAATAATTCCAATCTACCGCAACAATATTCTCTCGTAGTCTTCGGTGATTTTTCACGAAAAATACGAATCTCATTAAACAGGAAAAAGAAAACCAAAGGTGTGCAGAGATGAATTTATGACGCCATGGGACGCCTGCGATCGCATAAAGCACATTGTAATAATTATCGTAATTTATTTCCCGCCAAAAAACAACACTCTCTCACTCGAGTGCATGGCATTTTCGCTCAATTGAATCCATCTCTGTAGCCAGCAACAGAGACAGTTTCTTCCATCAGATTCTGTTTCCTTTCTTACGTCATACCTTTTAAAAAAAAAAAAAATTATGATAATTGCTGGTCTCAAACCGACGATAAAATTTATTCCAAAATTAAATCTCTTACGCTGAATTGAGATTTTTTACGACGACATTGAGCGCACAGAGCACTCGTAAGAGCCGCGTTACAATAGAAAATTGTGCATTATTTTGTCATTATTTTCTGCTCTACTTGGGCTTAATCGTTTACGTAATATTTCCTTTCGTAACACTCGTCGTATTTTGTTCATTTGTTTAAATGAATAACAAAAAAAAAAAAAAAAAAAAAATACGATCGAGGAGTCGAGAGAGAAAAAATAAAAAAAGCGATTCATCGAGATTTCAAAATAAATTCCAAGTAATAAAATTTCATAAGCGAGGTAGGTCGGATAAAATGCCATAAATCAAAATTATCTCACTGGATTTGATGATTCGGCGAGTACTTTCAATTTCATACAATATAATTTATTATTATGAATTCATTTAAGAAGCTGGTGAAAATGTGGTGAAAAATTTTATGAAAGGAAAGGTGGGGTGAGAGGAGCGGAGGATGAGCACAAGCTTGAAATTAATAATTTTTTTTTCAAATTTCGTAGGTACCTATACCTACCTACAAAAAATATTAACTTTTTTCTCAATTTTAAAGAAATAATTTTCTCCATTGATTTTATTAAAATTAATTTTTTTTTTAATTTTAAAGCATTTTGTAAATTTGTTAATGGAATTTTTTTTTAATTTTTATGATTAGAACTTTTATTGCTTCTTTTTTAACCCTAAAACGTTTCAGATTTTAAAGGTACCTACTTACACATTTTTTTAAAATTTTTCTAATTTTTGTGTAATAAAAAAAATTACCTACTTACAAACACTTTTTCAAACATTTTGTTAAATTACTAAAATTTGTAAAATTATTTTCAAACATTTTTTTGGAGGTTTTTTGGAATTTTTTAGCATAGTATTTATGCTTTTACGATGACCAAAATTTGTCATAATTTTAGACTTTTTTGCACGAAAATTTGAAAAAAAAAATATTCACTTAGAAAGTTTCAGAATTTAAAATTGATGTTCTTGCAGTTTTTCCCTCGTTTTAAAGAATTTAATTAAAACTATAAGCTGATATTTTTTTCACAGAATTAAAAAAATATTAGATGATTTTTAGAGCAATTTTCAAAGAAATTAATCCAATGATATTTTTATTTTATTATTTTTTTTTTCGAGTTTCCTTATAACTTTATTTGCATAAAAATTTGGAAAAAATAATTACGTAACCAAAAAAACTAATAATTTCATCAAAACTTTTATTCCTAGAATTTTTTAAAAATGCGTGATTTTATTTACTTAGAGCAATTTAAAAAAAAAATCCAATGATAATTTTTTTGTAGCTAAATATTTTTTAAAAATCACAAACTATAAAAAAAATTGTCGAATTACCCACTAAAATTTATAAAACAATTTTCAATTATTTAAAAAATTTTCCTCGATTTCCTTTAGATATTATTTTGTTTGCATGAAAATTTGAAGAAAAAAAAATTTACTGAACACTTTTGTTTTTTGTTTGTCTTTTTTTATAATTTCATTTTTTTTTTCATCAATTGGAAAAATTAATTTTTGTATGATTTTTTTGAAGTAATATTCCAAGAAAATCCAATGACAATTTTTTTTTAAGTAGGTATTCGAAAAAAATTACAAAATCTAATTTCCGATTAATCTAAATCTAAACACTTTTTAAGTGTTTTTAAAATCATTCTTTTCAAAGAAATTTTTTTTATATACTTACCAAAATTTGAAAAAAATATCCAAAAATTCCAGGTTTCAAAATTTATATTTTTCAACATTTTTTAATAAATTTTTTTGTTTGAAAAATTTATTTAGTTTTTTCATTTTTAAAAATAAGTAGATATGATTTTTTTTTTAAATTGTAATGCTCTTCAATTATTTTAAAGAATTTTTTTTTTAAATTTCGACAATTTTTTTTGTGGTTTTTGAAGAAAAAAAATTCAAACACTTTTTTTCATTTTTTGTAGAAATAGAATTGTTAAAAATAAGGCATTTTCAAACATTTATTACCTAACGATTTTTTAAAAATTATTTTGTAACTAAAATTTTTTATGAATTAGAAGCTTGAATGAAAATTTTTAAAAAAATCTAAAAAATGTCAGATTTAAAATTCATTGAATTAAAATTTTATAGAAATCATTTTTAATCGATTTATTTCAACAAAATAGCCTTTGAAATCTTATTTAATTTCTATTCAAATTGCTCGAATTTCCTCAAATCTCAAATTTTTTTTCGCTCTAAAAATCCACCTGTATTTCCTCAAGTTGAAAAAAAAATCCAAAAGAACCCAAACTTCCTTCCTAGTCGTCCACAATTCCACATCCAATGAACAGTTTCCACACAGTATTTCACAAAATACCAACAACCATCGACAACAACTCATTTACAAATCAGCGAAAGTTCCACTCTTGCTAGCTCTCGTAACCAGTACTCGTAGAAATTACCTATTCTTATTTAAAATCAATATTCCAACGTCACTTACCGATAACCGGTTCGTTATTGAATTTCATGTCGATTTTATGAATGACAGGTTCGTGAGGTACAAACGAAGCTAGAAATCGTTGATTTCCGAGATTCCTTACGAAACTGGTAACGTGACCACCGTTCACTAAAATCTCTAGATTGCCTGATCCGGCGCCAGAGCCATCGACTAAAAAGAAGAAAAAAAATGAATAAAAAATCTGTCGGGAAATATCGACGAAGGAAAAAAGCTCGAGTAGGATTTACTTTCAAATTCGACAGCCTGGCCTACGTATCCGTCCGGTATCGAGCCAACCTTTATGGCGAGGGAATTATAAGCGTGGGTTCTGAAAAATTGAAATATTCGTTAAATTCTGAATAAAAAATGCTCTCATTGTGAGTGAGGGAGGTGGTATATCTACCTGAAGGGCGATTTGGCGATTCGTTCGTCTCTGATTTTAATATCGATCGCATGCTCGCCGATTTCAACCGGTGTAAATGAGGCAGAAACAACATTATCGATTACATTACGAGACAACCTAACTGGTAAACTTGAATTTGAAGGGGCTGTAACATAACACATCGTACCTAATTAGGAGATTTTCAAAAAAAATACTCTTATTTTCTATCCAATTGGCACTTACAAGTAACGGTAACCAAAACGTTTGGAAGTGTGGCATCGGTATGTATATAAATAGTGGACGGTTTATGAATTGGTAACAAATGTAAAGCGTCTCCGGACACTTTAACATCCGGAGCGTGGCCTAAAAAAATAATTAAATTTATTAATAAAAATTTTATTCTCAATTCCGCACTCGATACAACCTCTCAACGTACCATTCACAGGAGTACTACTCTTCGAATTAGAATTCAAGAAACTTTTGAAGTGAGTGGTAGGTGAACTCGGTGACACTGCGAAAAGAAATTCATCATTAAAGAGGTTCTCTTTGACATGTACATCTCGTACAAAAACAAACATTCGATACTTACTTCGAATACTGGACGATGTATTTAGATACTTGACCGAATGATTATTCGACGTGGAATTATGTTTAGTGACGTGACTACTAGGACTATTCCTGCCATTCTTGTACGATGAGTTTTGCATCGATGACGACGAATTTACATTCTTGTACGAATAATCGCTTGAATTATTTATAGGTGATAATCTGGATCGTAGCAGTGAGTCGACCATCTTCGAACTACTGTTACTGGTTACCTACGATACCGCAAAAATTTATTGAAATTACAATTTATTAACATAGGTAGAAAAAAATCAAAGTCGACAAATACCTTGAAAGCAGATTTATGTATACTCGTCGATTCTGAATTTCTAACGTTAACTGGACTGCTGGCATGCAAAAGAGGACTAGGTGAATGCGACGGCGATCGAGATGGCGAACTTATTCTATGGTAATAACTATCCGATGAATTTTCTTCTTTAAATTCGTCTATCGAGAAACAATAAATATTTTTAAAATAACGTCATAATACATTCCAAATCACCATACGTAAATATTTTATCTTTATCGGCGAAAAGATAAAAAATCATTCATGTTTAAGTTTAACTATGACTCGATTATACTATAACTTTTGGTGATTATTTTTTTCGAATATACTTACAATTATTATAACTATTGTAATGCTTGTTAAAAGAACCTGAAATCAAATAAATCAATCGAGAATTAATTTTTCAGCATTTGAGCAATGTAAAATAATTATTCGTAAACTCACTTTGTCTCTCAACTCGCATCTGTTCTTTGGTACCGACTCTCAGTGGGAAAGGACTACCTGTAATTCAGAAAAAATATTTGTTAAATACGAAGAAAAATATTTTTAAAGGAGATTTTATGGAAATTTTCCAAAGTTTGTAAAATAATTTCGGAGATTCATTAAGAAATTAATGTAATAAAAATTGCTCGATTTTTTTTTGAAAAATTGTCTGCAATGTTGCGAGAACTTTCGTTAATTGTACGAAAAAATTTACGATTTTTTTTTTTATTTTTTTGGAATTTCACGAAACTTCTCTAAGATTGTGTGAAAAGTTTTTTAAAATAAAAGAAACGATCTGGGCCTACTCAATTCGAATAAAAGTTATTATTTTTTTTCACTACAAATAATCAGGTATTCTTGGGGAATGTTTGGAAAAAAATGATCAAAGAAAAATTAATGATGAAGATACAAAATGGAAGTCAAAATTCAATTTAAAAAATATATTAAAAACGGTTCCAAAAAATATTAAAAATATTGTTAATTAATTACATTTACAAAAACATTAATTTGGAGAAATGGATCAATTTTATTTTATTGCCGAAAAAATTTCTAGGATTAAAAAAAAATCTGTAAAATTTTTTAGGAGTTTTTTTGAGATTTGATGAAATAGATTTACCTACTACATACAATAAATATGTGCAATTTCTTCGAAAATTTTAATTTGAAAAATTTTTCAAGACTTCGCTTTTCTTTCAAAAGTTTTAAATAGATTAAAAATCAGAAAAAAATTCAATGTTTTAAGATTAAGAAAAATTTGACAGTTATAAAGATGAAAAGTAAAAATAAAATGCAAATAGTTACTGACACATGAAAACATTTTAAAATGATGAAAATCGAATAAAAATTAAAAATATTAAAACCTGAAATCTGTATGAAGTTAAAAAAAAATTACTTAATCGAAATTAGGAAAAAATGGAAATCACTTTAGTAAAAGTTATTCATTTTTTTCACCAAGAAAAAATGTACCTATATTGGAGAATGTTGGAAAAAATTTCTAAAAAATAACTAGAAAAAAAATCTGCAAAATAGTTTCAAAACAGATTAAAAATAATAAAAAATTAATATTATGAATAAAATAATAAGAATTTGAATCATTTTGAAAAAAATTCTCCAAAATTTCATCACATTTTCAGATTTTGTTTAAAACAAATTGGTAATTTGGAAAAATTAATTTTCATAAAAAAACAGGAAAATCAAAAAAATATTAAAGTAAATATTTTGAGCAACAGTTTCAATATCAGTCCCAAAACATTGAAAAATGAAAAAATTCATAAAACATCCCGTACAAAGCAAATCATTTGAGTAAAAATTAAATTGATTGAGAATAATTGAAAAAAACACAAAAATAAAAAATAAAAAATTACTTATATCTCAAAATTTGATCAAAAATCATTCAAGAAATTCAAAAACAGATTTGAAGAATAAAAATGAATAAAAATTATTTACAACAAAAAAAAAATATTTGAAAAATAACTCAATTTTTATATCATATTAATCAATAATTTTAGTTATTTTACTGCCTATGCCATTTTTCGTTTTAATTTTTTATGCATTAAGTACTTTTTAGTGGAATAATTTCCACCTCACCTTTGATTTGATTGCCGTTGAAATAAATATACAGCTTATATTTGCCAGGCCTTCTGGTGTGAAGGGAAACTCTGTAGATGGAATTTCCAATATGATCAATGGTATGTGGTAACGATTGCTTATTATTCACAATATCTATAACAATATTGCCCAAGCCTCCGGTTCCTCTGGCATCCAAAGTGAAATTAAATACACTCTCAGGTACGGCAGACTTATCCAATCCTATTAACTGAAAAAAAAAAAAAATACATCATGAATCTGTCTTGATTTGCATCTCACTTTATACCTGTTAGGGCTGGCAACTTGGAATTTTCTAAAGTGCACGTCTCGATTTTTTTTCAGAAATGAACGTGAGATTGAAAATTTTGAAATATTGAATGTGATAATAATTTTTTTCCCCTCTAAAATACATCTAGAGATTTTTTAATTCAAAAATTTTTTCCATTCCATTGAGAAATTTGTTTGTTCTAAAAATTGAGAAGTAAGAATTTTTTTATTTTAAAAAATTAATTTTTTTTTAGAATTTTTGTTTACTTTTCCAAAAAAATGAATTTTTTTCTCCGAAAACAAAAGAGTTTTTTTCAATGAAATGGACTGATTTTTTTTCTTTCCAAAAAAAGGAAAAAGTCTTCAATTTCCAAAAAATTGAAAAAAAATTCACTTGAAAAATTTCTTAATTTTTTTTACGCTAACTCCAAAAAAAATAAGATATTTTTTATTCGAAGAAAATTTTGATTTATTTTTATTCCAGAAAATGAAAGATTTTTTCCCCCGAGTTGGGTGGTTTTTTTCTTCTCCAAAAAATAGGCAAAATATTTTTTATTCCAAGAAAATTGCGATTTTTTTTTCACTAAAAATTAACTGTGAAATGTTGTCACTCCAAAAAATTAAAAAATCTTTTATTTAATTAATTTTTAAAAAAACTGAGATTTTAGTAGCTAATGTGTATCTAATTTTTGCATTTTCGAAGTTTTCCAGAGTGTAGCACATTTCACTTCTGAAATTCTGAAATTTATTGTCAAGTTGCCAACCATGATGTCTATACCTTTACTCGATATCTTACCTCAACTCCATTCGGATCAAACACAAAGCACGGGAATGGGCCACCTTCTATGAGTTCGCCACTATGTCTGACAGCAATGGACCACTCTCCGGGCTCATCCGGTTCAAAAGTAGCTCTGTAAATGCCATCTCGTTCGTGCACAGGACATAGTAATTCTCTGCCTGTAGGAGACGTGGCTGTGACTTCTATGAGTCCTGCTTTGGCACCGTTTGAATTCACTATCACTTCGACGATCGATCCTACAGCGCAGGGTTCCAAGCCTGTGTGTTTGATCGAAGTCAACTCTGGCAGGGCTCGAATGTAAAGAGGACAGCCGCGGACTACTTCTTCTTCGTTGTACACAATTATCTAATAAAGCAAGTGCACAAGGAGTAGTGTTTTTATGACCATCATTATGGGTATCGTGTGTCGTAATTGTATAAGTAAATAAATGTATAGTATCAGGTACATTGTATGTAGATACTACAAGGTGTTTGTGTATACGTGTGAGTAATAAAAATAGGTAGGTAGTAGGTCTAGGTACCTTATGCATGCCAACTTGCATCGGTACGAAGGTACCTCTGCCTCCTGATGGACCCAAGGTAAGTCTACATTCTACTTTGTTGCATTCTGGTCCTATTATTTCGGCTGTGATTTCTTTCAGGTTTACTTCGTTGGTTGAAAAATCTAAATTTATCGTCGTCTGAAAAAAAAAACATAAAATAAGAATTTTTTTAAAAATTTCAATAGGTATTAAATAAAAATTAATTCTGGTGTGAAATTTGATAATTTTTTTTTTACAAATAATTTAACAAAACATTTCAAAATTTCACAAGAAAATTTCCCCCTTCCCTTCATTTGAAAATTTACACCACCGATCATACAAAAAATCTAGATATCAAATTAGCAACACTACGTACTTATAAGTAAAAAATACGACATAATTGCCCAATAATAATATGAAAAAAAAGTATATAATGATGAGAAAAATCATATTATAACAAACATACAAAAAAAGTGAACAAAGCACTCGATATAATCTACCATTCAAGGATATCTTCGCGAATGAAAACGAAAACGAGTTTGAGAAGGCAAAAACCTAACCGTATAACCTCTAAAATGATGGAAAATTAAAATCACACAATAGTGAAAAAAATTACCGGTTGATAGACTCTGGTCGTATGTGTCTCAGAAGACGCGGTAACTACAGCTGATGGATGCGTTCTCGGTGGAATCCATTGGAAACTGGCTGCATATGCCATGACTCCTAAATGCTCTACGTTTTGATTAACCATATCTTTGGCACTGAGTATGGGCTCGACTCCTAATCTGCGACCGGCGTGGATACCTAAAAATAGACATTTTCAGCAATTTCAGCTCGTAATTTTTTTTTCAAAAATGTTACCATTGGGAGGAAAATAATCACAAACCTGAATTCAAATTTGACAACCAAACCGAGGGATCGTCACTATCTTCATATTTAGCCGAACCGCCGAGTGATTTAATCAAAGTACATAATGCTCTGCCATCGTTCCAATCAGTCTGCAAAATAAATAAATGCAACGTTGAAAAGTTGAGAGTGTAAAACAGAAAGGAGAAAATGCAATAGTATGTAATGTAGGGTATTTAAAAAGATTTTAATGACTCGAACGTTATTTGTTTTATTTTTATCTTTAGAGATACGTATCTGGTTCGAATTTTTACACACCATAAATTTCCTCTTTCTCGCGCCATATTAATTCAAATGGACTTTGGATCGCCATTGCCATTATAATGAGTTCTCTGTTTTACAATCTTCGTTTGCCATTGAATCTTTTTGTTCTTCTTGCTTTAATATTAATATACCGCGAATGTGTATACTGTATAGGTTTGGTTATGCTACATGAGCTCGAAGGCGGAGATACATAGATAGACAATACCGGTAATGGCAAAATAATGAATCTGTTTGAGTCAAAATTATACATTCCGGGTTGTGGAATGAGGTATCGTGTAAAATAGTGGGAAAAGGTACATTAGTATAGGTATTTTATTGCCTATAATTCTTAATTCTCTCACAGCATGTGTTTTTTCAGGTTCGCACACAGTGGTGGTCAAATTTGAAAAAAAATTTAAATGCGAAATTTTTTTAAAAATACGTCATGTCATTCGGAAATTATTTTTATTGAAGAATTATTTTTAAGAAAAAAAAAAAATCAAAATTTCAATATTTTTCATTATTAGGTAAGTATTAATCTATTTTTTTTTAATTTTAAGAATTGTTAAAAAAAAAAAATTTTTTTTTTTTTTTTTTTGAAAAACAATTTTTCAAATTTTTACTTAATTGATTTCCAATATTAAAAAGAAACCAAATTATTTAAATTTTTGTGGATTTTTGAAAATAATATAAATCGGTAAAATTTTCAATAAATTAAAAAAAAAAATCAAGTTTATAAAAGAGTATTTCTTTTCCAAAATTCACTTTTTTTTAAAAACAAATAAAAATTATACACGTAGGCAATTAATTTTCAAAAAATTAAAAATTGAATAAAATTACAATAAAAATAATAGATAATTACGTTCTGCTCAAAAATCAATTTTCAAAATAGTGTTGATCATTATTTTGAGAAATATTTCTCAATTGATTCTCATGAAACATTAATTTCATTGAATTTTCAAGGATTTTTGTTTGAAACTCAATTTTCTAATCTTTGATCAATTTAAAAAAAAATTCAAGTTTTTTGTGAATCAAGTATTGAAAAAAGTTTTTAAAAAATCAAATCACCTATTGGCCATTTTTTGATAAAATCACAATTTTCATCAATTTTGATGAATTTTTGATGAAATTAAATTTGTATTGATTATGTAACTAAAAAATTAATTTTCAGTCTACATGTCACTTTTTCAAAGAATTTTTATTTTAAAAATAGAATTTTTGTACAGTTTTGGTGGATTTTCAACACCTATATATTTTCAAAAATAAAAATAAAATTATACCTAATCGTGTTTTAAAAATATATTTTTTTTAAAATAAATTTTTGCAGTGTCGGCAGTTTTAAAAAAAATTGCCAACGATAAAAAAATAAATTTCAAACTCATTCATAATAAATTCATCTTTTAATTTTCCAAAAATTCCACTTTTGACCAATTTTTTGAAAAAAATCGAAAAACTTTTATTCTTTAAATTTTTTTATAGCATGAATTTTCGAATTAGGTATTTTTTTAAGACATCAATTTCACTAATTTTGAATTAGGTACCTAATTGAAAAAACAATGTTTTGGGAATTTAAAAAAAAAGAAAAAACGAAATTTCATTAAATTAAACCTATTTTTTAAAAAAATTGCCAATTTCAAAGAATTTTTGATAACATTACATTAATGATAAGAGGAGCGTGTTTTAAGAGAGTAACAGGGAGTAGTAGGAACTACCCCCAAGCGGTTTCATGTTCAGAAAATTTGGCAAATTTACTGATAATAATTTGTTTTATTCGGCAAATTCTGAATTTCATAGAAATTGAGAAATATTTTTCAACCTATTAAAATTGGGTTAAATTTGGCAAGAATTTAATTCGGGGAAATTTATAAACGATTTATTTCATTTGGCAAAATTTTAAATTTTGTAGAATTTGGGAATTTTTTTTGGTAAATATTGAATAAAGTAAACAGATAGGTCTTTAACAATAAGTAAGGTACCTACGTTAGGTGATAATTTTTTTCAAATTTCTTCTTAAAAAGTTTTTGAAAATGTTTTGGATTCTCTCTTTTTTTAATTTGTCACTACAGAAATTGAATTGAATATTGAAAAGAGTTTCCAAAGTTTTCATTTTTTTTTAATTTAAAATTAAATTTTGCAATTTGAAAAAAAAAATTATTATTCGAATATTAAATATTTCTTTAAAAAAATCAATGGAGTATTGATTTTCATTATTAGAAATTGAATATTGTATTTTATATAAAGTACCTATTATGAAAAATTTAGTTGATTTTTTTTTTTTTTTTCAGAAAAAATTCAGTGTTTTCCAATTTTATGAAAATATAAATTAAAAGAAAAAAACAATCAAACAAATTAGGTAGGTTGATTTTTTTGTTGAAACATATATTTTCAATTAAGTAATTTTAATTTTGGGCATTTTTTCGGAAAAATATATTTTTTTATTTTACCAAAATATTAGGTAGGTAGGTAAGGTACTTTTAAAAAATGAAAATAATTATTTATTTAATTTTTTCGTTAGGTAGTTTTTTTTCTTCAAAGTTCAACACTTGAATTTTAAGAGAAAAAAAAGAGAAAAATTGTTATTTTATTTTTCTCTGTTATGTAAAAAAAAAAAAAAGAGGGTACCTAAATAAAATTGTGGTCTTTTTCGATTGAAATTTTGGAAAAAAATTATCATTTTTAAAAAATTCAAGTATTACTCGTTTTTTGAGAATTGGATCTGCAACTTACTCAAGTAGGTATTTCTAAAAAATCAATTTTTGACACTTTTTGAATGTCGAATATAAGAGTAGGTACTTAAAAACAATAAAATAAATTCTAGACTTTTGTTTTAAAACTGAGATTTTGAACGATTTTAAAATGAACTGGTTTGGTCTAGGCCCGTGAGCCAAAGTGAGCCCGGGGCAAAAATTATTTCAAGCCCTCTCTCAAGGGCATTTTTGACCAAAAATTAAGTGATTTTTCCAACTCAAGCTGAAAACATCCAATTCGGGCACCCTAGCAAAACTCCGGGCCCAGGGCAAAATGCCCCCTCTGCCCCCCTTCTCAACGGGTCTGGTTTGGTCACTCACTAAGAGAAATTTGATTTATTTTTGAAAAAACATATTTTATAATAATTTTTGAAAATCAGCTTATCAAACAATTTTTAAAAAACGTAGTTATGCGAGTATACATTTTTTTTAATTAAAAAAAAAAAAAATTGAGTAATTTTTGAAAAAATTCAATTTTTTTTGATCGTTAAAAAAATAAATTCTCAAAAATTAGATATAAAGATTTAAAAAATTCAAAATTTCGAACAATTTTCAAAAAAAAAAATTTGAGTGATTTTTTGGAATCAAATTTCCAGGCTTTTTTGAGCAATTTTCTCTTATTTCCAAAGCAGGCTTTTTTCGTAAAAAAAATTTCAATCTCTGCGGAAATTTTCACTTTTATTGAAACTTTCCCTCTTCTCGGAATCCTTGTATTGTGCAACTTTTCCTCGGAGAAATTCACCAACCACTGAAGGAAAGTGTCACAAACCCACCATCACCAATTAACCGATTGATGCGATTTTTCAAAACCACCTCGCTGCCTTATGAAAACACCAGGAAGGAGACTACGATTAATCTGAATATTTGACGAAAGAAATCAATCCAAACAACGTTGATCATTTTGGCGAATCGATAGGTATTATAATGTCGGCTTCGACACAACGTAATCCATTATCTAAACCCCTTTCTTCGATTACGTTTATTGTCTTAATTGAACCGTGACATCTTACACTCGTACATGGCATAGCGTCTCTCTTGGTAAAACCAACGATCACAGCCAATTAAATAGCATCGGCGAAATTCACTCTATCACTTTTCTAAACGTGAAGTGAATTGTACCTTGTACGTTTATCCAGATTTTTCGCTCGTCATCACGCGAGAGCGCCGTCAATCGTTACGGAAACGTATTACCGTAAAATTACACATTTACCCCACCTTTATATTAGATATTTATACACCTCACATCCGCAAAATAATTACCATTTAAGGTAATACTTGAGAAATATATTTTCATTATGACGCTATTAATTTATAAGGTGAACATCCTCGGCAATTAACTCGACGTGGACATGTGGTCATCGTTTTCCTAGCTAATTTCGCGGTTCACCTTGAAATACGTTAAATTTCCCCTTATTTGACATCGATCTCTAGTTTGAAAATTTTCAATCGGTGTATTTTTTCATTCGACAGGGTATTCGATGCAACCGCAACGAGTTCATCGACTCGTAGATGATGTGGGATCGACATATCGCGCATTACATTTCATAAACTCATTAACAACTTTCAATTCAATTCGTGCGTCTATTTAGGAACACACAACTCATGGAGCAAAACACTCCAAACTCGGTGTTCATTGGTCTAATTCTTCGTGTTCGCTTTTAACGCCACTTCCAACGGAAGCTCGATGCCCGAAGGCGAAGGGCCTTTTTTCCAAAGTACCAGGCAGGATCACTCACCGTGAAATTTCTAACAGGTCGATTTTTTAGGCGAGAATTCACCCATCGCAGCGTCGATTTGAACCCTGGACTGTCTTCTTTCATAAAATAAGACAAATAAGTCATGCCGGACAATTCGTCCAGGAATGGCGAAGCTAAGTATTCCGGCTCCAGAACCATCGGTACGTTGAATTCTTGGCGGGCTACTTCCATCGCTGTTCGACAATTTTCGATGCTGAAAATATATGAAATGAATTAAATATCATTATATTGAGCATGTACTTTGGCTACTTATAAGTACATATGCGATTAAAATTCGTCATCGTATAGACATACTTTTTGTACATTAGCTCGACGATGCGATGACGAAATCGTCATCTTTTTCGCAACATGAGATAGGTGCGTCGATCAACCAGTGATTGAACAATTCCAAACACAAGAACTTTTATTTGCGTATTTTTGAAATATTTTTTTGCACAAATTAGGGTAGTTGTTTGTTTTGTTTTAAATACTAGAAGAGCTCTCAGTGCTGCAGCATGCGTTAGCTGGCCAAGGTGACCTTAATCAATGGCCGTAAAAATTATGTTAATTTTTGCTCGCACTTGGTCAACAAGTTGGTGATTTTTCGTCTCGTGCCAAGTTTAAGTTATTTGAAGCGATTTTTTCCAAATTTGGAAATCACCATCACGAAAAAAAAGTCAATAGTTTTACAAAATAAGAACGATTTAAACCAAAGAATTTTAAAATAAATTTCAAAAATCGTTTTAAATAATTACAAATTGATTGAGTTTGAAATGAAACGCGAGTGAAAAAGGTGTTTCAAACATGAAAACTCATGAGAAGAAAAATCCAAAAATTAATTGAAATTATATAAAAATTAACGAAATTACCCTAATTTTGTTTACATAGATGAAATAAAGTGTGAAGATTTTTTGAGTGAGATTTTTTTTTCTAATGAGAAAATTTTTGAGATGAAAGAATTTTTTTTGAAGAGAGAATTTTAAACGAAAATAAATGTTGAAAAAAAAATAGTAACTTTATTTTGTAGTAATTTTTTGTCAAAAAAAAAATGAATATTCAACTGAAAGTTTTTTCTTAAATGTTGAAGAGAACTTTTCTTAGCACATACTTGGAAATGGTTTACTCTGTTTTTAATGACAATAAGGATAAAATACTTTTATATAACAACAATTTTTTTTTAAGTAAAATAGAGGCTAATTTCGGGGAAAAGGGAGTTTAAATGAATTTTAAAATATATTACCAACTTACGTGAAAATTAAGAAAAAAGATTAAACAACTATTCAATAACAATGTTCAAACCAGACTTTAACCATTTCCTTTATGAAAAAACTATTAAAAAATACTACTTAAAATAGTATTACTATTATTGCCAAAAAAAAGTTTGTTTTTTTTTAAATATTTTTTTGGCAATTTTTCAAAGAATTTTTTCCCATTTTTTTGGAAATGATTTCTTTTGATTTGATTTTTTTAAACCTTTTTTTAAACCCAAGAATGTATTCATTTTTTGAAGAGAACTTCTTTTATATTTTTTTGGCTTTAAAAAAATATCAATTTTATTTTTCAATATTTTTTTTTTACAAAAATTTTTTCGAGTGGTATTTATTTATAATTTTTTTTTGATTTTAATACTTTTTTTCATAAGATTTTCCTGGAATTATTTTTTGTCAATTTTTTTTTTACTCGTGATGTTGTTTTCCAAAAATAAAAGTTTTGAGGATAATTTTTCATCAACGTGCTGACAAATTTTTCTTTCAATTTTCATTATAAAATAGGTAACTGACATTTTTTTTTCATTTTTTTAATACCTTACTCATTCAAGTTTTTTTTTTTTTTTTTGAAAAAAAAGTGACAGTAATTTTTTAAAGTGATTTTTGCGAAATACTCTTAAAAATGACAGTCTCGAAAATAATGACAAGTAATGAAAATTATGATGATTCTTTAACGTTGTAAAATATTTTTTTAAATAATTTTTTTCTCAGTGAGCTTTGTATGAGAAGATATTTTTTTTTTGATTTTTTTTTTCTCTAATTGACTTTTTCTCAATATTATAGTTATTTTCTGATAATTTTTCAAAACAATGATGATTATATTTTATCAAGTTTTTTACACGGATTTTTCTCATAAATTTTTTCAATGAATTTGCTGAGAATAAGTTTTCTTGCAATTTTTAAAGAAATAAACTGAAATTTTAAATAAAAAATAAAAAGCTACTTTTTTGAGTTTAGTAATTTTTTTAAACACAAAAAATTTTACGAGATAAAATTTTGAAAAATTGAAAAAATTTATGAAATCCCCAATAAACGTTGATAAAATTGAAACAAGGTGCTTTTAATTAAAATTCAAAAAAAATTTTTTGCTTGTACCTATAGGTAAACGTCAAGTTCAATATCTTTTTCTGACAGAATTACAAAAAAAAAAACAAAAAAAAAACAAAAAAAAAACAAACTAATAAGTAAGTTAAATAGATACAAAATTCTAAGAAAAAAATGACAAGTGGATAAGTTATTAATTTTTATTTAAAAAAAAATATTGAATGACCAAAAAAAAATTTAATCACTACTTCTGCAGTTTTGCCTCACATTTCAGCAAAAAAGCCAGTTGAATCACAAACTAGTTATAGTAGAACCATCTCATGAGTAATGTGTATAAAATTTCGAAAAATTGATTAAAACTATGTACTAAAATTCATTTTGATTCTAATAAGACACACTTTTAAAATGAGGAATTTCCTGAATTTTTGTTATGGTGAGGAAATTTTGAAGATGGAAGAATTTTCTCGAATAAGAGATTTTTTGACGAAAAGATTTATTCCATAGGTGAACGATTTTTTTTAATGAAGGTTTTTATTTAATTACGTTTATTTTGAAGTGAAACAAGTTCTTTCTATCAGTGTTTGGGGTGAATTTTCATCACAGAAATTTAACAATATTTAACTAAATTTCATACCCATAATACAGAATTTTTTCAAAAAGAAATATTTCCCTCATATTATTGGTAAATTTTTGTTGAATGTGGAAACTTTGAAGCATTAAAACAAACATTTTAAAAGGAAATTTCTATAGGTACATAATAGGTACGTTACTTATTTATTTTTTCACATACGAATTTTTATTTTTTCAATAGATGAGAAGATGAAATAAGATGATAAAATTAAAATTAAAAATTTTAATTTAGGAGATTTCTTAGAAAACAGGATTAGGATATTTGAGATGCAAGGGACTTTTTAAATAAAATTTAGTGAGAGATTTTACAGAACATTATATCTTTTAATAAGAAGAAATTTTCATACTAAAGGATTACTTACAAAAAAAAAAAATAATAAATATTGGTAATTTAAAATTGAAGCAATTTGTTTGCTACTATGTAAGAGTAGATGAAAATTTCAGTTCACAGTGAATGGGTTCAGCATCTCAAATAAATAAACCACATATAATTATAAATTTTTTTGAAAATGAAAAAAAAATCCAAAAAAATTGACCCCGAAATAAAAAATTACTCAACCTAATGCATTGAGAAAGAAAAGAAAGCCTATTTAATACCTAATATTTTTAATAAAATCGAAATGGAAAATTTCAGCTTATTGCATTACAACGTAACTCAACAACAACAAAAAACACGAGCTTTAAAAAAACATATCCCACGCCCACTTTTCACAATGAAACATAATCCCACTTAGAAATCAATCTAATGTATCTGTGTACAAGCGTTTGGAAAAAAAATAAATGGTGAATTTTCGCCACAGGCACGACACGTGAAAAAAAAATTACAAAATTTAATATCAATATCCGAATCGACTACGTAAGTGCTACGTATGACTCACTATAGGTACAGGTTCGTTATATTCCGACTTGGTGAATTCGTAGCAGTTGTTTCGAACAATGTTTCGATAAAATACGAAACGTTTTTGCTTTTAAATTTTTCCATTTTTAGCTCGACTTTACATATACAAAGAAGATTAACAATGCTTGGAATTGGCAAAGTAGATACAAGTTGGACGAGTTGAAAGAATCGTAGTGTAATCGTGACAATAAGCTCAAGGTTTCCAGTTCGTTTAATACGAAGCTTGTACACACGTAACGGTTCTAGTAGTAAATCATATGGCGGAAAAAAAGAAGCGCGACAAAACACAAATATGGATTATAATACGAGCGTGAAAACCTTCACATAAATACTTTAAATTGTATCATTTATACAACCAGGTTAGTTGTATGAGAAGTGAGAACACGACGGACTCTACGGGAAGGAAGAAGAAAATATAGGCTAGTTCCTATAGGTACCATGAACCTGTAGCTGTATCTGGTGTATCTCAACGAACTTTATTACCATTTTAGAGAATGAGAAACCACTCAAAAGTCAAAAAGATTGATTCAATTAGCCAAAGAATGAAAATTTCTCAATACGATTGAGCAATAGAATTTTGAAAAGGAAACCAGGCGTCTTATTTGGCCGACAAAACGTCAACATTCCGGCGCATCATTGGTTACAATTAAAGTCATCATCTGACGTTACGCTTCAAAGACACTCGATCGTTGGTTGGTTGCATTTTTATGAACTCTTTTCGCCAAATTCAGATACAAAATACCTCGTAACTGGAATTTCGACATTTTAACAAAATATTCGTAATTTTTTTTCTCGTAATTCAATGATACCCAAATTATGCCATTTTTCTCAGAACTCATTTATAATTCTTCAGCACGTTGATGATTTCGTAATCGTTGAAAAAAAAAATTCTGTTCACGTATTTGTGTAAAATATACAAAATACAACGAAGACTCATGACGAATGAACGTGAATTCGTTACAAGATGACTCATAAACTCGTTAAAAGCTTCACGAATACGCATGCATAAGTCAATCGAGTAATTAGCTAGCTCGGTATATATTTTCGAGAAAATCCTCACCTATCTGAGGGATCCAGTTCTCTCCAATTTGGGAACAATCCAGGTTGGCAATAATCTAAAAGAGCTGACAAGTTTACACCGCTGTTCCAATCCGATGTTAGATTATTGACGCTGCAATCTGGTATCACTGCCTAAATTGAGAAAAAAAATTCGCTCGTTATTTGTCTCGCGTTAATTAATTAATTACTAATTACACATACGTTCCATCAGGTTCAATATTACGCGAAAGTTTTACAATTTATTGATAAATGCCCTTTTATACATGTCGTCTGCAACAGTGCAGTGCACAGTGGCACGCGAACGTGTCGACGACTGACTTGTCATTACGTGCCAAAGTGAATTCCAGGTAATTCCAAAACACTTACTTTTAACCAGGCCAACATCAATTTCTTCGGAGGGAACTTGGATGGACCGATTTGGTAACGAACGATTAACGACCAAATTAAACCCAGGATTAATTTTAAATTTCCATTCACGATATCGATGTTACCTGCAATAATAATCCGTACACAAATACCAATTAATATTCAAACAATGATAAAAACAATCGATTAAAGAAATACGCTGTGTAAGGCACTAGGTACATGTATCTGATGAGTGCATATAATAAATTATAGATAACCGTTTACGAATCGTAGTTGAGATTTATTCAAACGATTAGGGGATTAATTATGTAAATGAAGAATCTGGAGTTAAAAAATACTCGAGTTCTATTAGCAGGCTTAAAGTTGTATTTGAATGTTGGGTCAGGTTTGATTTTGCACTAGTTTTTCCTGGTGGAATGTTTACACAGAGGTAGAGAATTTTTATGAGAATGTAAGAGAAATGAAGGAGTAAGAGGAGTGGATTGTGCACACAAAATTGAATTAATTTGCCTTGTGACTCTATTAGATTCGAAATCTAAAATTTAGGGAAAAAATCGTGCAAAGTTGTAGTTTTGTAGTTTTTTTTTTTTTTTTTTTTGTAGAAATTTTTTTGTCGATTTTTTAATTTTATTGTAAGAGGAAGTATGTAGTTTTTTTTGTACCTATAGTAAAAATTTTTCTCAATTTTATTTTTTTGAAATAAAAAATGTGTTTATTTTGTAGTTGAATATTTTTAAATTTTTTGCAAGTTGGTTTTCAATTTTTTTTTGCAGTAGATAAAAATAATTCAATGCACCTTGTAGCTTACGTAGTTTTTTTTTGTAGTAAAAAAATTTCCAATTTTTTGTCGTTTTTTGCAGTAAAAAATTGTCCATGAACGAGTAATAATTTAATAAAGAAGTTTACATATTTTTATTTTGTAAGACAATATTTTCAACACCTTGTAGTTATTTTGTAATGATTTTTTTTCTTCAATTTTTCATTGTTACTTTGAAGTGAAAAAATTTTCAATTTCTTGATTACATTTTTTCTTATTAAAAAATTATTCCAATTTTTTTTTGTCGATTTTTGAAGTAAAAAAATTTAATGTTCAAATAATAAAAAATTGTCAATTATTTAGTAGGTAGTAAAATTTTTTTAAATAGTTTTTCGTAGTTTCTTTGCGGTAATTTTTTTAAAAGTTTTTTTTCGTTTTTTTTTTTTTTTTTTTACACCATGTAGGTACAGCAACTAAGTGAAGCATAATAAAAGAATTCCAACTTTCCAGCAGAGATATTTCTACGTAGTTTTTTTTTGTTGTTTTTTGCGATTAAAAAATTTACAATTATTGAAATATATATATTTTTTTGTAGTAAACAATTTTTCCAATTTTTTGTCGAGTTTTTGATGCACAAAAATTTCAATGTTCAAATAACAAAGAAATTTCCAATTATTTGGTAGGTAGCAAAAAAAAATCATTTTTTCTATTTTTTATTGCAATGAATAAATTTTTAATAATATATTGTATTTTGCAGATTTCTTTGCAGAAAATTTTTTCCTTTATTTTTTGTCGTTTTTTGAAATAATTATAAAAAATTTCCGATTTCAAGCAATACAGGTATTTCCAATTTTCAATTTTTTTTTTGTGGTAAAAAAAAATACCATTTTCTTGTAAGTAAGTATGTAGTTTTTTTTTCAAGGTAAATTTTTCCCCCTGTTTTTCGTCGTATTTTGAAGTAAAATACGTTCTAATTTTCGAGTAAGTATGATAATGAAAAACTTTACTTTTTTGCGGTAAAAAAATTTTTAATTTTTTTTTTTTTTTTTGGTAATAAAATTTTCAATTAGGTATTTTGTAGATTTTTTCCTATAAACAAATTACAAACTTCATCTTATGCATCTTTTTAGTGTAGTCAACAATTTTCTCGATTTCCCTGTACCTACTCACTTAATAAAATATTCTCAAAATTAAAATGCCTCGAAACTTTTTTCGTAGCATACATTTAGGCCCGTATTTTAAAAATTTCCTTATACTTAAGGCGAAGCGTTCTTACACAGACCAAGTAGTTTTGTTTATTTTTTCCATACAAATAAATGGCTGCTCGATGTAAATTGACACGATACGTGTGAAATCGCCTCGCCTTAAGGTCAATGTTTGCTTAAGCAAATTTTTAAAATACGGGCCTTATTTTCTATAATTTTCCTTCTTTTTTTTTCTAGTAAAATAAAATATTTTTAATGTTTTGTAGTTTATTTCATTTTAATTTATTTCTCTGTAGTAATTTTTTTTAAACTTTTTTCATTTTTTGCAGTATACATTTTTTTATCTGGGTAATAAAAAAATTTCTATTTTTTTGTAGAAAAATATTTCCAATAGGTACCTATCTCCTACTTTTTTTTGGTAAAAATGTTTTCCGGGTTTAGGTATTTTTTGAAGTTTTTTTTTAGCATCAGCCCCCCGCCAATTTTTCGTATTTTTTCAAAGTAAAATGCATTCCAATTTTTTTAGAAAAAAAAACATCAATTTTCTTGTACTTTTTTTGATGCAAAATATTTCGAAAGCTTTGTAGTTCTTTCAAAACTTTTTTTTGAATAATTTTTATAATCTTTCTTATTCTTATATTATTTTATATTTATTTGTATTAAATCTTTAAAAGTTTTTTCACGATTTTTTTAAAAGATTTTTCCAGATTAGAGAGTAGTCTTTTAATTTTTTTTCTCAAAATAATGTTTTTCCAAGATGTTTTTTTAATTTAATAGAATACCTATTTATTTTTGTTCGTTATTTAGGAACTTGTTTTTAATTTTTAATTTTTTTCAGCGGTTTCCAACAGAATTTTAAAAAATGGCAAAGGAATTTGTATGAATTTTTTTGAAAAAATGTTTTAGAACTAAAAAAAAAAATGTTTTGTGAATTTTTGATTTTTTTCCAATTTTTTTGAGAATTTCTCATTTTTTTACAAAACTAGTTAATTTCTTAAAAAATTGCAGATAAGGATAAATCCATTTTTAAAAATAACATGAAAAATTCTTATCAAATGAAGCTTTCTCAGAAAAAAAAAAATCAAGTAAACATTGTATTATTTTCTTAATATTTTTTTTTCTGGAGAGTTCATTGACATCTTTGAAAGAAAACTAACGTTTGACAATTTTCAAAGTGTTTTCACTGCTACGATTATTAAAGTAGGTACTTACCAAAAAAATTCCCCACCCACTCCTCCCGCCTTTTTGACAAAAATCACATATAAATTTCAAAATTTTTGTTCAAAACATTGCACATATTTTGCTCATTCAATCGTCGCCCCTTTGAGACCACTCTTACCTCATACTCTTCAGACACTCACCACTCTCAATAAAAAATACCAAACTCATTATACCTTTCGTAGTGCACATAATTACCATCGTTTATATGTACTTTATGGTATGTGCATACCTAAGCAAAATGAAAAAAAAATAGATACTTCGAAAGTGAAAGTACTCGTAAAAAAGTTGCTATTTACGCATTTAAAATTTACTGCAGACCTGCCCAGTGCCAATACCTACAATAAAGAGCAACCTCACTCTATTGAATTTACAATTTACATAATTGGATACTTGGGATCGCAAAGTCCTCTTTATTTATACTCGACAAAAGCCATGTCATAGGTAGGTAGGTAGGTCTACGTACTTGTAGGTACTTGGCATTCTTTACGCACCTCATCACAAACCTCTTATGCGATGTATTCATCGTTGCACTACCTAATCATGTCTTTCAATACACGTGTACTCTGAAATCACTCAATACTGGGTTCGCACGAGGTAACGGCCACTATGCTCTTTATAAGGTGTAGGAAAATAATACAAAAAAATAGAAGATCGTACGGATGAAAAAAAAATTCCACAGCCATTTATTCGCATACTATACGTTATATAGCTAATATAATGTGTTTGTGTATATAATATGCAGTGATCGAGAGAGACAGAGAGACGATCGAGAGTTTGACATACGACGGCCATGATATAAACAATGATTACACTATACGTGGTCGATGTAATCTCAACGAAGCGTGTCCTTGAAAATATTCAGTATTTTTAGGAGCCATTGAAAAGCGTTCGAACAATTTACGCTCGATTGTGTGGAAATTTCGATACATAGGCGGTGGCGCAGGCGGTCATCGATGGTATGTGTATTTAAATTCCATTCGAGATGCTCCTTTTTTTCTTCTTCATTGCAACTTTTTTCACATACCACACACATCGACGCGAAAAAGTACCAAAGGTGGTGAAAGGTCATCGATGGAAAAAAAAATCTTCATTAATTACCAACATATTTAGGAACATCGTTTAACCAATTTTCAAGTTCAAAGCTCGTTTGTACGTACATTTCTTCAGCCTATATATTTATCGAATAAAACGTATGGAAATGCTAGTTCCGAAAATGGGCAAAGATAACGTACGAGTTGGTCAAACCTTGACATGATTTTCAAACGACCAATTCCAAATCTAAAATGATAAAATTGAAAAAAATGACAGTTTCATCGCGACCCGAATTTTTCCACACAACGGTGTTATTGTTGTTGTGGGCACTGGGTTAGGTACATCTTGCAAAATCATATGTACTCAACTCATTTACACGTCGACGTTTATGTACCTTTGTTTGACGAACCAACTATTCTTGTCGACTTAATTTGTTTTCAACACTTTTTCGCCAACAATACAAACCACACAAAAACCACACCTTTAGAAGCGTGTGCTTTCGAACAAAAAAAAAAAAAAATACCGAAGCGTAATAACCGGCAGAATGAATTAGAGTACGCAGTATGATCAACACGATCGCGATCTACGATGCATTTTTTTCCTCCGCTACAGATACTAATTTGTCTATCGAGTCACGATTATTTTTTTCGTCGATGGTTTTGAAATTTTCCAAAGAGTATAAATTAAATAGCTGTCGTACGATTGCGGTTCCTTCTCTATTGTGGAATTTTTTGCCACTCGAAAAAAATCGATTAGGTAGGTGCAAATTACCGAAGAATTGATGATAATTTTTTAAACAATTTTTTCGAGAAAAAAATCTAAAATTTTTCTCAAATGATAACAACGACATAAATGGGAAAATTTTCAAAGAAAGAAGTAGCGAACTTTTTCATTTTGAAACAGTTTCCATTTGTCATATTATGAGTAAAATGAGAAATCAGGTGTTGATTTCCTCCTCTCACCAGAAAAAATGAACTGCATATTCATGAAAACAGAAATGGCTCAAAAAATTAGGGAGGGGTTTCAATAAAAATTTAAAAAAAAAATTAAAAGAATATGTCAATAGAAGTTTTTATTTTTCAAAAAAAAAATAAAAAAAAATAAAAAAATATTTTTTGATAAAATGCATTGCATTTTACATAAATTATCACTCAAGTATTCAAAAACATAGGAATTTTGTGAAAATGAGAAAATACTTGTATACTTAACTCAAACTGATAAGATTTTTGGTATTTTTCTGAAGAAATTTTATTTTTACTTTTTTTGAATTTTTTAATGAAAATTTCAAAAATATTTTTGAGCGAATTTTTTATCAAAAATATTTTCAACAATTTTTTGACAGAAGTTTCATTTTTTCCCTGGAAATTCTGTATTTCCCTCTGGAAAAGTTCTCTCTCAGTTTTTATTCCACAATTTTTGAATTTTTCTCAAAAAACTTTTTATTCGTTAATAAGCGAATTTTTTCAAAAAAAGTTTCATACATGGTATTTTTTGGCGAATGGGTAAGTATCCTTCTAAAGAATTTTTTGTCCCAAAAAAAATTTTAGAATTTAAAAAAAAAATCAATTGTTTGAAGAAAAAAAAATTCAAGTAAAATTTTTTGAAAATTTTCTTCCAATTTTTAGATTTAGATTTTTTTACAAAAATTTTATAGAAAAATGTTTGAGATTCAAGAAAATTTTTTGAAAATTCTGTAAAATAATTTTTGAATTCATCTCAAAACAACTTTTCAAAGATAGTTTTCTTCAGTTCACAAATTTTTAAAGGAAAATTTTTCAAATATTTTTTCAACATTGTAAAAAATTTCAATTTTTTTAATTTCAACATTTTAAAATTATCTTATGAAAAATTATAAGAAAAGTTATACTTAGTTACCTTTATACATTTTGAAAATGATTTTTGAATTTTTTTAGAACTGTTTATCAAGAGTTCGTGATTTTTGATTTTTTTTTTTAAAGAAATATTATAATTTTTTGAGAAAGGGGAAAATTTCTGCTTAAGAGAATTTTTTGTATTAAAACATTTTTCGAAAGAATTTTTAAATTTTTCTGTAAACAACTTTTTAAAGAGATTTAAAAAGGTATTATTATGTGTATTTTTTACTTTATAAATTTTTTGGGGAAAATTTTCAAAATATTTTTCAAGCGAAGTATTTTGCAATTTTTCTCCCAAAATTTTGAATAAAAAAATAATACCTACTTTTTTCTGAAAAATATTTTATTCAATTTTATGATTTTTGAATTTCTTTATACGAAAATTCGATTTAGTTTGTATTAACGTATTTATTTATTTAATTTTTTTTTGAATTTTTGTTTAAATATTCCTTGAAAATTTTTTTGAATTTAAAAGATAATTTTTATAATAATTTTTTCTGCGAATTTTCACCTGAGAAAATTTTTTGTACCTATCTAGAAATTCCACCTATTTTTCATAAAAAAAAAATGTTTACAAACAAAATTTTTATGAAACAGTTTTTTTTTTTTAAATTAAGGATTTTCAACTTTTCTCAAAAATATAATTTTTTAAAAAAACTCTTCAATTTTTTTGTCCCTACCAAGCAATATTTTTCAAAAAATTTTAAATGAATAAGTATTTTGATTTTTTTTTCAAATAACTTGAGAAAATTTTTAAATATTTTCTTCTAGCAAACTCCTTCTTTTTCAAAAAAAAAAAACAACAATCTATGTGAGTTCAATTTAAAAGCACATGGAAAAACGAATGCACATTTCACAATCGCAAATGCTTATTTTTGCTCCTGCCTTATTATTTACACGTTGATTTAAAAAATCACACCAATGCATATTTCTCCCCTCCCCACCCTTCCTTATCAACTTCCTGATACACATACCAGTTTTAATGATCAATACACACAAGTACGTAGCGATTTCTTTCGCGAAATTACTCGTAACACGATCACTCGATCATAGAATCTCTACATCGAAAGGTGTTTGCTTTTCTGTCATACCTAAAGAGCCTCGACCTCCGCCTTCATCCACTCTGGAACAGGTGGGTTGAGCGACCCACTAGCATACGTTGAACATGGTGAAAATTAAAGAGCCCGTTAAAAATTAATAAATGCATAAGTTATGTCGATGGTAGTGGCAGTTATGGCGATGGTGATCGGCGATCGGCAACATTTATCAATGAATTTTACCCGAATGGTCATTACAATGTGTTGCGATCGAGGTGACATGACATAACGTACGCGATGGAGGATGGAGGATGAAAATAAATCCGTAAACGGGGATCGCAATCATAGATGTGGTCCGTGGGCCGAGCCAAAATGAATTAAATTAATTGTCTGGAGAAAAAATACATTTTAATATGTTTCATTTTTATTTTCGATTCTTTCGAGTTCGCGATGATGAACAAACCATAAGCAATAAATTCCAAGACGTTATGGGTGATTTTTTTTTTTTTTTTTTTTTTTGAAGAGGTAGGTGTGCATATTTCAATCTAGGTGAGAAGACAACCCAAATATTACTTTCTGATTAGTGAGTCGTGAGAGGATATTTTATAAGGATAAAAATTTCTTTTAAAATCGATTCCAATGTGCTGGAGAAAAGTCAACTTTTGCTGGAGGCTCCAGATTGCTTCAAAGATGGTTGCAATCGACTCAGGGAATCGACTTTAGCGTATTAATTAATTTTCAGAATTTTATCTCATGAATTTACAATTTTTGTAAAAAATTGGTTTACTAACCAATGGGCTATTTTTGCCATTTTTGAAAATTCGCCAAAAATCTAAAAATCAACATCGATGGTTCAAAATTTGGTTCTGAGGTTTTGTTAATTTACTGTTTCAGTGAGATAAATATAGCTGTTCAATTGGAGTTGATGCGTTGCAAAGGTTCCCTCGTCAACATTTTTTCGAATTTCTATCGTTTGTGGAAATTATCTACATTTATTTTCAAAAAATCAATATATTCGCGCCCTCTTCAAGAACGTTAGTTTTCGATCAAATAATTTTTTTCCTGAGGTAATCAGTTAATCACTAGATACTCATTTATACGCCTCTTGCCCGAATTTCATCTCAATTCGTTCATTTCTCATGAATCTGAGTTGGCATTTCATTGAACTCGGAAATTTCGTGTTTAATTTAAAAAATTTCTAACCAGTCAATTTCTCCAGCAAATCAATCGAAAATTCGCTTACATCCCAAAGTCGACCCTCCTAGTCAATTGTGACCATTTTCGAATCGATCTGGAGCCTCCATAAATAGTCGTATTTTTTCCAATGCACTGGAATCGCTCCAGACGGCTCTGTAATCAACTTCGGAGACTATAAATTTAATCCTAGCGTTAGAATGATATCAATCATAGCACAGTTGAACCCAAAATCCAAGGTGACGAATTGACACGTTTATTTTTTTTTTACAACTCGAAAATCTTGAAAGTCAACTTTCGCTGGAGGTTCCAGATCGCTTCGAAAATGGTTGTAATCGACTCTTGGGGTCGACTCGAGTATACAAATCAATTTTTAAATTTTGCCTTGAAATTTACATTTTTTGTAAAAAAAAACTGATTTACTAATGGGCTATTTTTGAAATTTTCAAAAATTTTCCAAAAATCGATAAATCAACTTTTCTGCTCAAAATTTGATTCTAAGGTATGGGTGATCTGTTTGTTTTTTTTTTTTTTTTGTGAGCCAAGTTTTAGCTCAATCGAAGTTTATGAATTTATTGTCAAAGTTCGGGAGTCAGTGGTATGAAATACGAAAAAAAATTCGCCATGTCATCTCTAAAACTGCGCCCCTTTGGCATAATTTGAAGTTTTCAAAGTCGTTTTGAAGGTCATTTGAGGAGTCAAAAAGATCTGGGGAAAATTTCACAACATCCTCATTGAGTATAACCGTACTCCCGTACCAAGTTTGGTGAAAATCGACTGGAAACTCGTGGAAATGGAAGTTTCAAGCTCATAATCACATATTTTTAGGCTCCAGCACTAGGGGGAGGTGGCGAAGTGAAAACATCGCTGATATAGGTACGTTCTAATTACAAACCATGAAAAAAATTTAATTTAAATCTTCCTAATTTCTTTTTTAATTTTTGCAACAAAAAAAAAATCAGAAAAAATTTACAGAAAGGAATAGGTATTAAAAAATGAAAAAAATGTATTTGCTCCGTTTCATGAAACAAGTTAGCAATTTCACCCCCTTACATCAGCGGAGCCTTTGCCTCTTTTCAAAAGTGATGGCTGTAAGAAGCCTAAAAATTTGCAAACCTCAATTTTCGAAAATTTGTAGCCCTTTCCTCCTTTTTAAACTTAGTCTAAATGTCAAGATTTTTTTTTTCTAGTACTGCTCATAGGCAGTATTGGTACCTATGTTTTAATTTTAAACAAAAAATTTATAAAAAAAAAAAAGACGTTTAAAAATTTTTTTTAAAAGTCTCAAACTTCTTTTTGTTTTGTTTGAAACGTGTGTTCTTTGCAACTAATTTTTTTCATGTTGTTTCTTTGTTTTTTTCATTTGTCTCATTTTTTTTGGTGAATTTTCGAAAAATTGACGAAAAAAAAATCAAATTTCAACATGCCAGTGTGAATCCAGAATTCGGTCACAAAAAAAAAAAAAAAAAAATTAATCACGTTTAAAACGTTGTTTTTTAAAGATTTGTTTAAAACACTAACCCAGCTCATAAGCTGATAAAAAAAAATCTGCAAGTTTCATTTTCTCTTGCTCTTTCAATTTTTGAGATGGGCACCATGTGTATAATTATAAGTTTTTTTTTGTTTCATAATGGGTTGCCTTTTCACCCTGTGAATTTTCTTACGTCACTTTAGAAACACCCAAATCACTAAAAAAATTTTTTTTTTTTGAAAAAAAAAAATCTCAAAAAGCTCCACTACAGAGTCCTTGAGTAACTGTAACTACGGTTCTAGGGTTCTAGCAGAGATACCGACGTGAATCAGAAGTGAACTTGTATTCATAATTACACATGTGAAGATTTTTATGTAGGTACAAAACATAAAAATTTCATATTCCTGGCACACCATTTTCAAGGTACTCATAAAATTTTGAAGGTCATAGAATTTTTTTCTATTTTTCTCCAAAAAAAAAAAAAAAAAAAAAAAAAAATGGATCGTACGTATCAGATCTTTTCTAATGAATGGATGTGAAAAAGATCCAGATCCAAATGTTTTCTTTTAATCAGATCTGAAAAGGATTCAGATCGTCAGATCCAAATCATTTTATTTTTTATTTTTTGATTAATAGGTATATCATAGCATACCTATAATAATATGCTTTTGATATTTGATGAAACAAAAATAAAAATTATCAATTTAACCATCGTAAATTCAAACAGATGAAAAATTCAAAGAAAAGAAGAATTAGGCAAAGAGAAATTATTTCTGTGGATCTGGATTTTTTTTCAAAAATTGGAGGATTTTTGGATCCAGATCAAATTATTAGCTTTGGATTTAAAAAATCTTTCTAAAAATTTTTATAATCCAGATCTGCTCATTAGAATGTTTTATAATTTCATTTATTTCGAAATCATCGAAATGTCAATAGGTGTCCTCTAAAAATAATTCTATATTTTGTTTAAAATTAATTCTCTAAAAATTTTCTTCAAAAAAATTATTTTGAGTTGTGGCTCAGAGCCACTTTTATCAAAAAAACGAAAAAAAAAATCAAAAAATTGAAATTAGATTTAAAAAAATTTTTTTAAACAAAATAATTACCTACTAGCTAAAATAAGTAATTTTACCCAAAAAATACCATTTTTGGTGATTTTTCATCTATCCTTGTTTCAAGGGGGTATAAAATACTCCTTATATACTAGAATGAAAATTTTCTTTTTGGGTCGAAGTGGTCCTAATATACATATTTTTTACCCCCCTCCCCCCAAAAAAAACATTTACGACGATTTTTCAACTTTACCTCAATTCAATGCAGTTTCTGAAAACTGAGTTAAAGTTGAAAAATCGCCATAAAAGTGGGTTCTGAGTAAAAATATGTACGATAAAACCACTTTGATCCAATTTTTTTTTTTTTTTCATTCAAGCTGATTTATATTTTCAATTTTTTCAAAAAAAGTTTTATAAAAAGGAATTTTAATGCCCTTTTATAAACAGGGGTTGAGATGAATGAGTAAATCATCGAAAGTGGTCTTGTTGGGTAAATGTATCTATGTAGTGACCACTTAGTTGAAAAATTTTGAAAAAAATTTTAATTCCAATTTTTTGATTTTTTTTTGTTGTTTGTTTTCTCAATAAAATGGGCTCTGCGCCGCCACTAAAAATATTATTTTTGGAGAAATTTTTTTAGAGAGTTGATTTTACACCAAAAACATAATTTTTAGAGGGCTGGACCTTGACCTTTTGAAAAAAATGAAATTATGAAACACCCTACAGCCCATCTCTGCTCATTCCTGAGTGGAGTAATGTATTTTATTAGGTGTGATTTCGTAAATAGCCAAATATCCTCACTTTCCGATACTTCCTGATTAAAGATTAGAAAACGTCTGCGTCTTGTACTTAGTAATAATTATAAACCACCGGTCAATTTGTTAATTACTCTTAAACAAACTTCGATCGAGATACCTGCCAAACGTACCACCCATCGCATAAGAAATCAATTATACCCATCATCCCAGCAATTAAATAATTACGGGGTAATTACAATTACAAATTACAGTCTAGGGGAGATGTGGCCTAAAATAGGTCAAACCCGTATTGCAAAATGAACAGTTACCTAGTACGAGTACGAGATGAACACTCTAAACTAAACACGGCGCATAGGTGGTTGGTACGGACCGGATAACCATTTGTGATACCGAAGGCGGGTAGTCTTTACCCGATAAGGTAACAGGAAATTACCCACAAATAGAGAAGGCTTGTAAATTTGAGTAGGTGCTGGTATAAGATAACATAATCGTACCGCTGCTACGGCGTACTTCTTTGATAATTCTTCCGAATCGATTTGGATTTGGAACCAGTTACGTCATAATCATTTTAGTGTCGGAATTCAACACGTTCGACATTGGTTGCAGAATTTTTTCAAACTGGCCAGAAAAATTGCTCTGTATGGAGCTGATGCTGATGGAACGAGCCGCAAGTGGGAGATAATTTTCTCACGGTTGTAATTACAATATTAAATTACGAGATGGATTCGATTGCCCACGGTTATTTTTCCTCGTAGAAAAACCAGACGTAAAAAAAACATTACATTCCATTACCATAATGAACTTGAACGATTTAAAAAACGTACGTACATAAAAATACACCAACAATGAACGTATCTGGGAACGTAGTTTAGTTATTGGTCGTAGTAAATATACGATTAGATTTTTTCAAAAAAATATTTCGTCATGTCATTTAACCAATTAATGCAGGTATGTCGTTGGAAAAACGAGTAAATATTGGTCGAAATTAGTACTTAGTATAAATACCACGTAAGGAAATACATAAATTTCGCTAGAAAATTGACAAATTGAAAATTAACCTTGAAAAGTTACTACAAGGCGATTCCTACATGGTAAATGTTTGTTCATTCGTACACATGCGAACTGCCATATGCTTCGGGTACGAATCGAAAATAAATTTCAAACATTAAACCATTAAAGCAAACAAATTGCTTGACACACGACACGAGTGAATTTTCTAGCCGCTTCATCGTTCATCATCAGATGGCTTTATCAAAAAAATTATGTAAATTGCACATCAAATCTACTCACCTATGTTGACCAATTTAACTCCATCTTCGGCTATGGCATTCAAAGCGCAAGAGACATTTTCCAAATACTGATGCTGATTATTCGGTTTCCTATTCCAGTGCGGTTTTATCACACGTTTCTGAAGCACCTCGACCAAAGCACAAAGTTTCGTACCGTCTGCGAAATCAGTAGCCAGGTTGATAACCCTCATATCGACGCTTTTCAGATGTTCGTTAATCCAATTTCGAAACGTATTTGCTTGTATGTCGATCCAAAGATCTTCGTGGCCTTTGATTGGCATCCCTTTGGCGGCATGTCCTTCGGGACTTCTGGCCACAAGGCCGATTTGAGATACACGTAAGGATGACATTTTTTCAAAGATTACAAGTCCATGATACGGTTGAATATACTAGAATTTGAAAATTTACCAACGTATTTTGGAATGGCAGCAGTCGCGCACTTACATTCACACCGAATTTATTTACACTTGCGATACTTGACGACGATGTTTACGTATTTTTTTACATTTTTGTACAACACGTTTTGGAAAATTAAATAAATAAATATACAATAAATTCGCGAAAGATAAGAATTTACACAAACACAACCATCAGCCGCGGTTATATACAGTTTACTCCCTTTTATGTTTTGTAAATACATGCAACAGGTATTCTCCGTCAGTGCTGCCAACATTGCCGAGTAAATTACAGGTAAGAGCGTGGCGCTGACGCAGGTGCTTGTGGAATGGTGCGATATGCGTTTATGATGCATTGATGCGAAAAAGATTATAATTTTTTTCGAATGTTTTTCCATTTTATTCGATTATTTTGATAAATTAGATTGTATAGCACAGTGGTGCCTAGTTTTTTTTTATTTAGTTACTTCTTACTTTCATTTGATTGAGATTGTCCTTACCTACCTACAACAACCAACAAAACAACAACAGTAAGATTTTTAAATTTTTCAAGCACTATTTTGGCACTATTTAAATTTTTTTTTTAAATGATAAGACAATTATTGTGATAACTGAACTAAAGTTGAATTTTCCTTTCTTCCCATGCAATGCAAGGTGTATGCAGTTACTTGATTGACAGTTGAAGTTGATTACCTACATTTTCATTGATGAAAAATGCTCAAGTATTTTTAAACAATAACATTTGTTCAGGTTCGAAATCAAAAGTTGAAACTTTAAAGATACTTATTAGGATTAGCAGATGACCGATGTATGTATCTAGCATCTACTCAAAATTAGGTGATGATGAAATGATGATAATTATAATAATTATTTTAACGAAGACTTTTTTCAAATAAATTATAAAAAGTACATAGCTAGGTAAAAAATTTATTTGATAATTTAATTTAATTTAATTTAATTTAATAGGTAGGTATAATATTACAATATATTAAATTATACCGGTCAATAAAAATTCAAATCAAGACTTTGAAGACCATATTTTAGTCAAGGTTTAGTTCTGAACTCATAAATTCCAATTTATCAAATTGTTTATCAAATTGTATATTTTAAATTTTAAAATTTTTTATTCAGCTGATTCCGACCCAGAGTCCAATTTTGAATTTTTGATTACGAATGCGGAATATTTTACTACTTTTAAGGAATAAAAATAATTAAAATTGGATAAACTAATTGAGGGGTCCTTTGTAAAAACCACCATAGTCAATAAATCAAACTTTATAGGAGATCAAAAAAACATACTCAACAAGTTTTGAGGAACTAAAATTTGAGTAAATTACTTATGAACATTCTCCAAATATCTACTAACTGAGGATACAACATTCATCTCATTTTTATACCTCCTCTTAATCCAATAAATTGAGATCAAAATAATCAACAACTTGACTATGGTTGTTTTTAACAAAAAAAAAAAAAATTGTCTCAGAAAAAGTAATATGTCAGGGTTTTGTTGTAGAAACAATTTTTTTTTTCATTTTCAATTTGTGGTGGTAAATGATGATTTTAAAGCGTATCGGTGATCTTCGACCTTACGCCCGGGGGCTGGTGCCTCGAAATACATGATTTTAATCTTAAAATTGCAAGCTTCGCGAGTTTTTCATCGATTTTTACTAAACTTGGTATGTAAGTACAAATACCCAAGGGCAATGTTGGGAAATTTTTTCAGATTTTTCCGACCGCTGAAATGACCTTGAAAATTACTTTGAAAATGTCAAATCGTCCTGGGAGGCACAGTTTGGGAGCTAACAAGCTGAAAATTTTTTCACATGTTTTCCAAACTATTTTACACTACTCAGAATTTTTTCAGATTTTTTCCGGGGTGGGGGGGAGATTCATATCTAAAAATCCAAAAAACCATAGTATATCTGTCATTTTATTGTTTTTTTTGGGTTTTTATATATGGATTCCTCCCACCCCAACAAAAATCTGAAAAAATTCTGAGTATTGTAAAATTGTTTGGAAAACAAGGAGAAAAAATTTCCAGTTTGTTAGCTCCCAAAACAAAATGAGCCTCCCAGGACGATTTGACATTTTCAAAGTCATTTTCAAGGTCATTTCAGCGATCGGAAAAATCTGAAAAAATTTCCCAGCAACGCCCTTGAGTACTTGTACCTACATGCCAAGTTTGGTACAAATCGATGAAAAACTCACAAAGCTGGAATTTTTAAGGTTAAAATCAGGTATTTCGAGGCACCACCACCAGGGATGAGGTAGAAGATCGCCGATACGCTCTAAAATCATATTTTACCATCAAAAATCGAAAATCAAAACAAAATGTGAAATTCGGCTCCTGGGTCTGTGTTTTAAAAGGAACCATATTCTGACTATGGTTTTTTGTTTTTACAAAGGTACTCTTTTTGGGACCACCTCAAAAAGTGATGAAGGACTTACTTTTTTGAAAAAATTGAATATCACCATCGTTTTTCTTGTAAAATTTACTTTCAGAAAATAAAATTTAAAAAAAAAAATCGAAAATTTTGACTATGGTGGTTTTTACAAAATGACTCCTCAATTTTATTATTCCGTTGATTATTTAGTTCAACATAAAATTCATTAAAAATGATGAAAAAATCTTTGTGAAGTGAAACTAAATCAATCATTTAAAAAAAATTTCATCACTTTCATTCATTTCTGTGAAAAAAAATCAAAAAAGCTGAAGCCTATGTAAATAACGTAAATTACAATAATTTACCAGAATTCAATCAAAATTCAAAAGGCCAAATAGGTAAACGTGATCACGATTTCTGATTGGTTCATCTGAGGATGGTCTCTAATTTTAGTACAATAAGATCGAGATGAATTGTTTACGTTGGAGAAGGAGAAAGTTTATCAATCAAATTTTGCTAAAAAAAATATCGAATAATTGGGGTAAAAATTAATTAATTAACGAATTTGTAAGTAAAATATAGAAGCTAACTTGAAGTACTTCGAATATTTGATGACTTCCAGGCACAAGAATTACCATTTCAATCCTTATAGTTGTGTAACCGAATTGTTATGTGATGTGTTTTTCCTACCTACAATTTCAATTCAAATGTGTAAGTATTTCGATTATCATCGGTAGTGTATTGGTGATTGATATTATATGGTTAAATTTCATATGTCTCACCATAATATGCTGTAATGATATTGACAGTGATTCCATAATGATACACCCAAGATGTAACAGTTATTGAATTCTAAATTGCATTTTGTGTTTCAGTCTACAGATTTTGAACAGTGAGGCTGTGTGATTCGTTTCCCTCATTTTCGAGTGATTGAACCATTGAAAATGTTTGGCCTGAGGAGTGGTTTCCATTTTCGTGTAGCTGTGTACGCCAAGCGTACATTTGTACGATCTTACAACGTCGATAAATCAAGTAAGTAAAATGTCGATAAAAATTGTAAAAGCTGTAAATCACTAATGTTTATTAATTTTTCCGTGATAAATGAAGCACATGCTCTAGACATACAAAAAGAAGAAATCCTGTCGATTGCCCGCGAAATGGATCCTAAAAACCCGATCTGCAAAGACACGGTTTTAAAACCATTTCTTTTTGGTTGCAAATTAGTTTCAGTTTCAAAAGTTATATGTTTTGATCGTTTTTGAGAAACTGTTTTTTTTACAGGTATTTCTCTGCCCTCCAAAGTTTTGACCATGGCGATTCACTTCCCATCATGAACTTCATGCTGCGCTGCATAGAATTATCACTCGATTTTTTCAAGAATGATCTACTACAGTATGCATTTTAGAGATGAGGCCATTGGATGCACAGCGTCAAAAGACCACTGTAGTCATCAGAGTACCATGAAAAGTCGGCAGTCTGAAACTCCGATCTGTCATCGGAATCTGGGTTGCGTTCAGTTTGGAAATTTTTCCTTCCCTCATACGTCATTTTGACGTCACATCAAAAATTTGATCATGAATTTTTCAATTTGATTGGCCAACAATTTGTTTGGTACTTGAAAGTGACGTATAAGGGAAGGAAAAATTTCCATGAACGCAACCCTGTGATCGGAATAAAAAAGGTTGAAACGAAAGAAAGATAAAAAATATGATAATGAATTATATAAATTAATTTTTATTTTTTATCATCTTCATCAAAAATTGAAAAATTATTTAATTATATCTTTGATAATAAAATTAGGTACCTACGTCTTCTTTTTCTGATTGATTTTTTTTTCTTCAAAAATCGAACGAAATTTAAAAAAAAGTTGAATTACTACTTTTTTTTTGAAGTAAAAATATATTTTTAAGTACACTTAAAATTCAAATAAAAATTATAATGCATCAAAAAATTTCGATTTTTTTCGGGAGAAAGAATTCTCGCACTTCCTTCCGATTTTTTTTTTTTTTTTTTTTTTAGGGAACAAAAATTCTCAATTTTTTTTGAATGATGCAAAATTATTTCTCAAGCAACTTGTGTAGAAAAATTACCTCAATTCTGTTGAAGGAAAACATCTCATTTTTTATTAAAAGAAAAAATGTCTTAATTTTTCAAAGTAAACAACTAAGAAGATGAAAAATTTTCGATTTTTTTTTCAGTTTTCAATTTTTTCAAGTTGAAATATTTCTAAAATTTCTGCAGAAAAAAATTAAAAAATCTCTCACATATTTTGAGAAAAATTTTCATTTTTTTCTCAATGCTTTTGAAAAAAAAACCTTTCAATTTTTCATACCTACTTAATCATATCCTTGGAGTTGGAATAAAATAATTGTAGGTATTGAAAAAAATTCTCATTGGTGTAATTTTTTCCCATTTTTTAGAGTGAAAAAATCATTTCAACTTTTCGAAAGTATAAGTAAATATTTCACAAATTTTTGAAAAAAATGTCTCAATTTTTTCGGAGAAGAAACTTTCTCAATCAAATAGTTTTTGGGTGAAAAAATTGGAAAAACGTTCTAAATTTTCATTTTTTCGAAAAAAAAAATGTTACGATTTTTTACCTATAATTTTTTGGAGAAAATATATGTACTTTTTGAGTTTAAGGAAGAAAAAATGTTTTCAATTCTTTGGAATGAACAATTAAAAAAAAAAAAAATTTGGCATAATAAATTTCTCAATTTTATTGTTCAATTTTTAATTTTTTGGAGTAAGAACTCTTTCAATTTTTTTCAGAGATAACATATTAAGTATAATTTTTTTTGTTAAAAGAAATCGGTCATTTTTTTTGGAGCTCACAGCTCAATGTTATAATTTTTTCTCTCCATTTTTGAAAAAATCTTTCAGATTTTTCGGGAGTAGGCAACAGGCAAGCTCTAAAAATTATTAAAAATTTTTGGAATACACAGATTTTTTTTTCCTACATATTTTTTGAAATAAAAAATTATTCTCAATTCAACATTGAAAAATTTTCATCCGGTCACCTCTTCTAAAAAAAATCGATATGCAGTTATACACTCCAAAAAGTGACAGGCTGCCATCCGGTTTCATTTTTAGGGTCTCTTTTTTTGAGAATCCATCCCCTCTTCAAAAAATCTTCTAGAAAAAATTCTAAAAAAATCTTAATTTTAAAACATTTTTTTTTGGAATAAAATACACATGAAACATGATTTTCTGAAAAAATTTAGTTCCTTTCCTAGTACCTAAAGAAACTAAAAAAAAATCTCGGAAATTCAGACGAAAAATTGAAAAATACTGTTTTGTTTGTTTTTTGAAAATTTGACGTAATTGACTAATTGGTGACCTCTCAAAAAGTCTGAAAAAATACTGAATTTTTTTTTCAGAAAATTAAAAAAATGAATTCCTTGGAAATTTGTTTAGGTGGTGTAGAAAGAAATTTTATTGTGATAAATAATTTGTCCAAATAAAAATGAATTTTGACAGTTTTTCACTTTTTCGCCCTTCAAACCACGCGATATTCGCAAAAAAAGCAAAAATCTGTACACTAAAGCACTGATGATGGAAGTCACATTTTTTTCAACTTCGAGGTTTTTACGTTTTTTGAATTTTGGACACTTGTAGGTTCATAAACAATAAAAATCTCGAAGTCGAAAAAAATGGACTTCCATCATCGGTGCTTTAGTGTACAGAAATCCTCCTGGAATAATTTTTTCCAAAAAACATTTCATGATTTCATCGAATTTTTATTCATTTTTTTTATCAGTAAAAGACAATTTTGGACGAAAAATTTCATCTTCAAAGTTAATTCAATTAATTAATTAATCTTGCTGTGTTGAACTGTTGAGTTGATGAAAAAAATTCCTAAGTGAAAAAATTAAAAAATTTCACTTTGCTCCACATTTAAGTTCCGTACCCTGCTGAAATTAGACTAAAAAAAAGGGAAAAAAAGAAATAAAAAGGGAATTTTTCTCACAAATTACACCTGTTTTGTTGCTGCTCTCCACCCCTTCTTGGCATTTCGTCACCACTACCCGGCATCCACCCAAACCACGACGTCGCACCGTTCAAACTTTTTATTTCCTTGATTCCTCCTTTTAATTTTGTGGTTTAGTTTAAGAAATTTTGTGGATTTTCATCCATCTTGTTTTGAATTAGTTAGTGTTTTGAATACCCGTGAATTCTACCGTTCCAACTTATTAATTTCAAAATTCGTATTAATTTACGTATTATTTTATTATACTAATATTCGCGCGTGTTGTTGATCGGTTTGTGTACACAGAACCGTCGCAGGTAAAACATGCCTAATTATAATTTATCGCTCGATATTTCAGTTTTCAACGTGGCCACCGCTGATTAGATTAGCCTGTGACCGGCCTCGTGAACTTAACATTGTATCCCAATTCGCACCTTTCATCACTCGTATTTTAGCCTAATCGAAAGTTTGTTTCGTATTCGTAGGGATGACAGGACGCCGAGGTAATCACGCGAACCGCTTCGGCAATCAGAAGAAAGCTCCGATGCAGAATAATGCTAACAGGAACCGATTATCTGGTGGAAAATCGAACAACTTTTTTGGCGGCGGTGGAATTATCAACCAAGTCAGCCCATGGTTGTCGCAGAGTAATAACAGCGGCGGCGGCGGCTCGTCTTATAATTCGATGAGCAGAAACATTGTCAATGATCCTCAAGCGCAGCTAGCATTGGCTAGTAATTTATTGAACAACTTGTTATCTCCTTCGCAGGTGAATATCTTTTTCAAAAGTGATTTTGTGCGTTTTAGTAGTATTATAATCCATTGACAGCTTCTGCAGTAATTTTTCATTTTACTGCGGACGTTCCCTGCAGTGGTAAAGTATACGTACACCTACGAGGTTATGTTTTCCAAGTTGTAGTACTTTCGAAACTTACTATAGTTGGTATATTATTTATTAACTCTTTATTTTCACTGACAGCTTCCATCGTGTGATACATAACGCGGTGGACGTTCCCTGCAGTGATATATTAATATCATTCTACGTCTTATTTCATTTTGTTTTGAATTTTATTTACAAAGTACTGCACGTAATCGAGACAGTGACGAAGATTATGTCGATTATATCAGATTTTTTCGGTGCTATTTCTTGTCTAATTTGAACCTTTTTCACTGATAGCTTCTGTAATTGCGATTCATAGTATTACAGTCGTTCCCTGCAGTGAGATATTAATACACTTATGCTATGTTTTAGTGATTTACCTTCTTCACTAGAATACAAATAATTGTAACAGTTTGTCGGATGTATTTGCTTCGAAATGATAGATTCATTTCTAGCCTCGAGTATACTTATTTTGCCACTAATTGCTTCAATTCACTGATAGCTGCTGTAATTGCGATACATAATATTACAGTCGTTCCCTGCAGTGATACATTAACATCATTTTACGTCTTTTTTATTTTGTTTTGAATTTCATTTACAAAGTACTGCACGTAATTGAGACAGTGGCGAAGATTTTGTCGATTTTATTAGATTTTTTTTGGTGTTGATTCGTGCCTAATTTGAACCTATTTCACTGATAGCTGCTGTAATTGCGATACATAGTATTACAGTCGTTCCCTGCAGTGATACATTAACATCATTTTACGTCTTTTTTATTTTGTTTTGAATTTCATTTACAAAGTACTGCACGTAATTGAGACAGTGGCGAAGATTTTGTCGATTTTATTAGATTTTTTTTGGTGTTGATTCGTACCTAATTTGAACCTATTTCACTGATAGCTTCTGTAATTGCGATTCATAGTATTACAGTCGTTCCCTGCAGTGAGATATTGATACACTTATGCTATGTTTTAGCGATTTATTTTCTTCGCTAGAATACAAATAATTGTTACAGTTCATGGATTAATTTCGTAGCGAATTGGTTGAGTAATTTCCACCCATCTGTATACATTAGAATGTTCATTTTGCCACTAATTCCTCCAATTCACTGGTAACTTCTGTAATTGCGATTCATAGTATTACAGTCGTTCCCTGCAGTGAGATATTAACACACATATGCTATGTTTTAGTGATTCATGTTCTTCGCTAAAATACAAATAATTGGAACAGTTCTTCGATGAATTTTGTATCGAATTGATTGGTTATTTTTGGACATATTTTGTCTTTATTTGTTCAAATTCACTGATAGCTTCTGTAATTGCGATTCATAGTATTACAGTCGTTCCCTGCAGTGAGATATTAACACACATATGCTATGTTTTAGTGATTCATTTTCTTCCTTCGCTAAAATACAAATAATTGTAACAGTTCTTCGATGAATTTTGTATCGAATTGGTTGGATGATTTTCGACCTCGCGTGTACATTTGTGAGCTAATTTTTTCGTTAATTGCTCAAATTCACTGATAGCTTCTGTAATTGCGATTCATAGTATTACAGTCGTTCCCTGCAGTGAGATATTGATACACTTATGCTATGTTTTAGCGATTTATTTTCTTCGCTAGAATACAAATAATTGTTACAGTTCATGGATTAATTTCGTAGCGAATTGGTTGAGTAATTTCCACCCATCTGTATACATTAGAATGTTCATTTTGCCACTAATTCCTCCAATTCACTGGTAACTTCTGTAATTGCGATTCATAGTATTACAGTCGTTCCCTGCAGTGAGATATTAACACACATATGCTATGTTTTAGTGATTCATGTTCTTCGCTAAAATACAAATAATTGGAACAGTTCTTCGATGAATTTTGTATCGAATTGATTGGTTATTTTTGGACATATTTTGTCTTTATTTGTTCAAATTCACTGATAGCTTCTGTAATTGCGATTCATAGTATTACAGTCGTTCCCTGCAGTGAGATATTAACACACATATGCTATGTTTTAGTGATTCATTTTCTTCCTTCGCTAAAATACAAATAATTGTAACAGTTCTTCGATGAATTTTGTATCGAATTGGTTGGATGATTTTCGACCTCGCGTGTACATTTGTGAGCTAATTTTTTCGTTAATTGCTCAAATTCACTGATAGCTTCTGTAATTGCGATTCATAGTATTACAGTCGTTCCCTGCAGTGAAATATTAAAACACTTATGCTTTGTTTTAGTGGCACTTTCTTCCCTTGAACAAAAATAATTATTGTAACAGTTCTTCGATGAATTTCGTATCGAATTGATTGGTCCGTTGTGGGACAATCGACTATTTTTGCGGAAAGCCGTTGCTGTTCATTTGTTCACCTTGATTTTTTTTTATCAAGTACTGCTACAGAAATCGAAATTGGAGGGGAGGGAGGGATCCAATCGAAATTTTTGCCATAACCAAAATTATTCCTAGTACTTCAAGCTACAACTTTTGTTTGAAATTTTTTTCAATTGAGCCCCTTACCTCCTACCCCCTCCCACAGTTTTTATAATGTATTTGGAATAAGTATGAATAAGTTACATTACTCAAAATTGGTGGGGAAGGAGGGGTCCGATTGAAATTTTTGTCATGACCAAAATCATTCCTGATACTTCAGGCTACAACTATCTGGCCCCTTACCTCCCCACAGTTTTTAATTATGCATTTGAATAACTTAGATTATTCAAAATTGAAGGGGAGGGAGGGTTCCAATCGAAATTTTTGTCATTACCAAAAGTATTTGTAAAACTTTAATCTACAACTTTTGTTTGAAAATTTTTTCAATTGAACCCCTCTCTCCACTGATTTCGTATAACACGCCCAAGATACTGATTAAAAATTGAAGGCGGAAGAGGAAAAGGTCCAATTGAAAAAATTTTGCAACAAAGTTGTAGCTTGAAGTTTTAGGAAAAATTTTGATCATGACAAAAATTTTGATTGGACCCCTCCCTCCCCTCCAATTTTGGATAATCCTACTTATTCAAAACACATTATTAAAATCAGGGAGAGGGAAGGGGCACGATTGAAAAAATTTTCAAAGAAAAGTTGTAGCTTGAAGTTTTAGGAATAATTTTGGTCATGATAAAAATTTCGATTGAACCCCTCCCTCCCCTCCAATTTCGGACAATCCAACTTATTCAAATTCAAAACACATTATTAAAAACAGTGGGGAGGTAAGGGGCACAATTGAAAAATTTTTCAAACAAAAGTTGTAGCTTGAAGGGCTAGGAATAATTTTGGTCATGACAAAAATTTCGATTGGACCCCTCCCTCCCCTCCAATTTTGGATAATCCAACTTATTCAAAACGCATTATTTAAAATAGGAGGGAGGTGAGGGGCACGATTGAAAAAATTTTCAAATAAAAGTTGTAGCTTGAAGTACTAGGAATAATTTTGGTTATAACAAAAATTTTGATTTTACCCCTCCCTCCCCTCCACTTTTGAATATAAAGTATATTTTATGTAGCACCGGACTTGGTAAAAAATTCAAGGTGAGCAAGTGAACAGCAACGGTTTTCCGTAAAAATTGCCGTTCGTTTTGTGGGCATATATTTTCGTTATTTGCTCAAAATCACTGATAGCTTCTGTAATTGCGATTCATAGTATTACAGTCGTTCCCTGCAGTGAAATATTAAAACACTTATGCTATGTTTTAGCGATTCATTTTCTTCGCTAGAATACAAATAATTGTAACAGTTAGGCCTAATGTAATTTGTATCAATTTAATCTAAATTCATATCTGTATCTCGAGCCTAATTTTTACGTACAATTAATTCACTGATAGCTTCTGTAATTGCGATTCATAGTATTACAGTCGTTCCCTGCAGTGATAAATGAAAACAGTTATGCTATGTTCTAGCGATTTATTTTCGTCACTAGAATACAAATAACTGTAACAAATTACGAATTAAAATAATTATAAAAATAGTCCACAACTTTGCCTCTGTATTAGCCTACCATGCTATTATAGACTTTCCTATGTGTGGTAAATTAAAACCTAGTTCGATCAACTTTTTTTCGTAATAACATTATTATTACGAAAATATACATCACTGGGACACGATACGTAATTTCAATTTACCAAATTTCTGTTTGTATTTTTCTGTTCGTTTACTAAATTTCTACCCTTACTTTTAGGGTAAAAATGCACTAAAGCCGGTGAATTCTTTTCAGCCTCCATCTCTACTGAGTCTTGGAAACATGTCGAATTCGGGATCCAACTACTGTGGAAATCAATCCTACAATCGAGACCGGTACGTCACCGGAAGACATAATCCTGGCAAAGTTCAAAAACGTGATGATTACAAGAAACAGGACTTTAAGGTATTATTATACGATACGACTTCTCGTTAATTTCATTTTCAGCCTTCGACTTTGCCTATTGGTATTGTGTGAGGTTGTTTGAGCACGGATTTCTGATTTGGAAAATTTAATTCTTCGAAGATGTCCTGTTGGTTGATTTCGTCTATTGTGCCTTATGTAGGTACTTCGTGTTATATTTCGTCACGTCCGAATTCTTTGGACTACTCTTTTGCGATATTATGATCTTTCTGATACGTAGTAGGTATTGAACAATTTTTTAAAACTCTATTCAATGTGCGACCTGTTGCCTCGCCCAAGCTGTATGTTTTACATATTTCATTAATTTGTATTTCTAATCAATTTTGTAACTTTGTTATAAGATTATCGATGTGTTAAATTTGGTAGGCTTGTATGAATTTGTTATTCTTCAAGTTGTTCTGAACACGTGGTGAATGTTTCGAACATTTCTCCAACACATGTGGTATGTTTAGAAACGACGTATGTTTCGATGCTCGATTTTCATGCGAAATTATCGCGGTGCGGTGAATCGAACCGTGAAATATTGCTGATAAGTCGTCGTCGTATGAGACGATGGATTATTACTTCTTCAAGTTTGATAAATTCGTGATAAATGTTGAGTATTTTTAGTTCGATTTTCATGGCAAATTTAACCATTACCATCGAAGTATTCATAAAGACGTAGTGAGATGTTTAAATTTAATTTATTCAACGAAGAGTTGGGAAGTACTTATCTCTAGATTTATAGTATCGATGTGAAAAATACAGTAACATGGTTTTGGCATATTCAGAGCCGGTAGCTTGAAACATTCTACGGTGTAGCTCGATTATTTCACAAGGAGGTGGCGAGTTGAAAATTTTTATATGTTGAATGTGAGCTCGATTTTGTTCTCCGAAAATTTGAATGATTTTTTACTCAAAAAAAAAGAATTTTTATTTTTACCTCTGAATTTTATTAAGAAATATTCCAAACAAATTGAGAAAATTTTTAATGCCTGAAAAGTTGATCATTTTTTTCCTTCAACTGCAATAAAATTCAAATATTTTTTCTCCAAAATGATGGAGAAATTTTTTCGGTAGAAAATTTTTTCCTCTAAAAGATTTGGAAGTTTTTTTTGAGGGACGAAGGGGGATTGAAACAAAAATTGAGTGTTTAAAAAAAATACGTTTTAGGTAAAAAAAAATTTTCTTAAAAAAAAAATAAAGATTTTTCAAGTTCAAAAAATGGAGGTTCTTCAAGCATTTTTTTTTGTTTTAAAGTGAATTGAAAAAATTTTTATTTCTAAAAAACAAGAGTTTCTTTAATTAAAAAAAATGAGGTGTAAAAATTCTTTTATTTTTTTGTGAATGAGAGATTTCTTTCCTAAGAAATGTTTTTTTTTGTTTTTTTTTCATTCATCCAAAAAAAATTCTGTTTCACAAAATTAAAAAAAAAAAAATTTTATAAAAAATTGAAGAAACGAAAAAATAAAGAGTTTATTTTCCAAAATTGAAAAAAAAATCTCTTGAAAACTGAAAGCATTTTTCACGTCTACTCCAAAAAGTTGAGATTTTTATTCGAAAAACATTTTGAGACAATTTTTATTAATAATAAAAAAATCAAGTTTTTTTTCTGAAAAAGTGACAGATTTTTCTAAAAATTTGAAGTTTTTTTTTTTTTTTTTTAATAGGTACCTAGACTTTTTCCTGAAAATGAGGTATTTTTTCTTTAAAAAAAAAAAGTTCTATTCTTCCAAAAAATGGGAATTTTTAGGCATTTTTTGTTCCAAAAAATTAATCGTTTCAAAAAATGTTCAAAAAACTTTCTTCAAAAAAAATGAAAGTTTTTTTTTGTTTATTCAAAGAAGAACGACATTCTGTTTTTTTTTTTTTTTTTTTGTTCAAAGACAATTTAAAAAATTCTTCACCAAAAAATAGAGATTATTACTCCAATCAAATTCAGAGATTTTTTCCTCCAAAATAATTGAATTTTTTTCCTCTCAAAATGAGAGATTTACTATCTTTATTCCAAGAAAATTTATAAATTGTTTCCTGCAAAAATAATTTGAATTTTTTTCTAAATTAAATAAATTTTTCTTATAATATTAAAAATTTCTTGTAAAAATTGAGTGACTTTTCTCCAAAAATTTAAGGTTTTTTTAAATTCGAAAACTGAGAATTAACTCTTTGTAAAAGTTGAATTTTTTTGAAAATAATTTGAAAATTCTCTAAAAAAAAGTGAGTGATTTCTCTTTTTTCAAAAAAAGAAGTGGTTTCTCCTTGACAAAATTGAAAACTTTTTTTTATTGGGGTTGAGTTTTTTTTTTTTTTTTTTTTTCAAATGTAAGATTTTTTTTTTCTTAATAATTGCTTTAAAAAATTTTCATCTTGAAGTTTTGGATGTCGATGAGCTACTGCTAAGTTGCCGGTCATGCCTACTAGGTTCTTCTACGACCTTTTCATGGTAATTTATTCATTTTTTGAAACATTGAAGCTTCAATGTTAATGTTATTTGCTGAGTTTAAGAAGTAAAAAATTACTAGTGTTATCTCGTAATTATTTCATTCATATTGGTACAATTTTTGACCATCTCCAGATGTTTTTTTTTTTTCATCTATAGTATTCCTTTTTTTGTACGAATATCTGGTGTTTTTTTTCTTCGTATTTTTCCTACTCTTTGATTCAATATTTTATAAAATAATCTGTTACAAATGTACATAGATTCTATACGAGCACCTAATGTGAAGATGTAATTAGACGACCTGATCGTCTATCTAGAGGCAACAGAGATCGCATGCACGTTGAATTTATACCGCGCATATTTCGTCCTTTTAATTAGATAATTTTAGATTTCCATCGTTTACGCGTCAATCAACCCAGAAAAGACGTAAGGAATCCTATAGTAGGTTTCTGATGATTCGATTCTCGGCTGAATGACAATTTTTTGCGCTTTTTTGTGTACTATTATTTTTCTTATGCTGGTACCCACTTCGATACACGTGTAGACGAGTTCGTAATTTACAATATGCTATTTCGTATATCCCTGCAATTCAGAATAAACGTTTCGGAAACGATCGCAAGAATGTTGGTTTGAAAAAACCCGATCAATCTAATAAGAAATCCGCTGGTGACGAGATAAATACAAATATGCAGGAGAAAAAGGATACTACTATCGGTACCGCTACTGCTTCTTCTGTTACTACTTCTACCGTTTCTACGACCGATAATAAGGAAGAAGTGAAAATCGATAATTCGGATAAACTTGACAAATCCGTGAGGTAAGCATCATGTTTTATTCTTCCTCCACTCATTTCGCTCTGCGTATCTCTTACCTTTCTATTAGGTATACGTCAGCGTTTACTTTCGATTTTCACCCATCCCATACGCCAGCTAGTTCCTATCAAAGAGCAGCTTTTTTATGAATGAAATTTTTTATTTTTTTTATTTCGTTATTCTCTTACTGCTACGCGAGTTTTGTACTCTTGAGAAGAGGAATCCGGCAGTGTGTTGCGAGATTTCTATGTGTGATTATTTTCCACCTAATTGTGGAGAAATGAGTAGACGGATTCCTTTGCCAGTTGCAAATGAGTTTGAGCGTTTTCATTTTGCTCATTAGTTCTCCTGCGGACAAGCATGTAAATGTTGTACCTTGTGGCGATTACGATGTGCTGCGGACGAAATGTATTCATAGATTCGGTATATTTTCAATTTATAGCGTTAACGAGGCGAAAAAAGCAGGAAAGGTCGTCGAAAATGATAAGAAAGTCGAAACTGCTGCGAAGAAAGAAGTCGATTCGAAGAAACCCGAAGAAGTAAGCTAAAAATGTGCGCATTTTTATTGATCAAATGAACAGTAATTTATTGGAATTTTTTTCTCATTAGGTCAAGGTCAGCTATAGCGAAATACCTCCAGCTTTGTTATTCTGTCATATTTGTCGTAAGCACATGTGGGATGATACGGTAAGATTTTGATGATCAGCTCGCCTCTTACAGTTTCTTTTCCAACTATTTCAAAAGATCTTAACGATTTTCATCTATTTTTATGTGCAGTCGTTCGAGAAACACTTGGAAGGTAGGCCACATCAGATGATGATCGAAGAGTTGGATCAAAGTTACAAGTTGAAAGTGGACTTATTACGTCACGAAATGCGCGTCACCGAGCAGCAAAGAGAAAACGATATACAACGTGCTCAACGTAAAGGAAAAAGCAACGTGAAATCGCAACAGAGAGGATTCTGCACCATGTGCAACTTGAGTTTCTTGGGCATGTTACCTGCCCACAGGAAAAATGAGAAACATCAGGTAAATTGAACGTTGAGTTGATTCGATTGAATGATTTTTTCCAAGGCTGGCAGCTTGGAATTTTTTAGGATAAAACTTCATTTTTTCTGGAAGGGATGGCAGATTAAAAATCTTTTATTTCAATTTTTTTCCAAAAATTAAAAAAAATTAAAACTTGAAAAATCGATTTTTTCACTCGATAATTGAAAAAAGTTTCTACGTTCAAAAAAATTGAAAAAAAATTTTCTCCAAAAATTTGAAAAATATTCTTATTTATTCCAAAGAAAATAATGAAATTTTCTATTCGAAAAAAATGTTCAAAATTTTTACTCGAGAAGTACCTAGATAAAAAAAATGATAATAATGAAAAAAAGAACATTTTACTCGAAAACATAACTAATTTCTCGAAAAAAAAATAATTTTTTATGCTGAATAATGAATCAAAAAGTTGTGAATTTTCTCAAAAAATTGAAAAAAAAGTTTACTCCGAAAACTGAAAATTTTTCTTTTATGAAATGAGGTTCATTTTTTGTAAAAATTGAGGCAAAAAAATGAAAATTATCAATTTTTTCTTTTAAAAAGACAAGACTTTTTTTGAAAAAATTGAGAGATTTCTTTCAACAAAAAATTGAGAAATACCAAAAATTTTGAGATTTTCTTCTTGGAAGAATTTTAAAATGATTTTTACTGCAAAAAATTGAAAAATTTTCTAATCCAAAAAATTTGAAATATTTTCTCACAAAAATTTGAAATTTCACTTACTGTGAAAAATTGAGATTCTTTCTAAAAAAAGATTAGGTTTAGTCTGCAAAAAATGTTTTTTTTTTCTGTAAATTTTTTAAAAATTAGGCCTACGAATTTTTTATTATCAAAAATTGAGTATTTTTCATTTCAAAAAACTAATTATTTCTATGTAGGTACTTCAAAAGTTGAAAATTTTTCTCCTGAACTAAATGAATTTGTTTTCTAAAATTTAGGCAAAAAATGATTAGTCTTTTCTCGAAAAAAAACAGAGGTTATTCTTTTAAAAAATTGAGAGATTTGTTTCTTTGCACTTGAACAAAAACAAGAAATGCCAAAAAAAATTGGAGAATTTTTTTCTAGAACAATTTGAGAAATATTTCTACCTAGTACCTACTGCAAAACAAATTGGAAAATTTTCATTTCTCAACTCCGAAAAAATTTATGTTTTATTTTGGAAACTCCTACTTTCTTCTCCAAGAATTAGGTACCTATTTTTTACTTCAAAAATTTGGGAAGTATTATTCCAAAAAAAAAAATGTTTACTTCCAAACTTGAAAAAAGTGTTTGAAAATGAGATTTTTTTCTTGAAAATTACGGCAAAACACGATTAATTATTTGCCATTCTTAAAATTAAAAAAAAAAAAAAAAGGTTTCTTTCTACAAAAAAAAAAAAAAAAAAAAAAATGCCATAAAAATTCAAAGATTTTTTTTTTCTAGAAAAATTTGAGAACTTGTTAGGTAGTCTGTGTTTTCACCACAAAAAAAAATTTCCTCCCTCAGAAAAAATAGAAAAAAAAACATCTTTTTGAGTTTTCTTCATTCCAAAATTTACAAAAAAAAACACAGATTTTTTCTTATACAACTTGAAAAGTTTTCATCTAAAATGTGAATTTTTTCATAAAAATTGAGGCTAAAGTGTATGAGTATTTTCTCAAGAAAAAAAAAAGATTTTTCTTTTTAAAAAATGAAGATTTTTTTCAGAAAAATTTGAGAAATACTTTAGCTAAAAAAAAATTGAAAATTGTATTTCCAAAAACCTTAAAAAATAGTTTTATTAAAAAATTGATTTTTTTTTTTTGGAAAAAAAATACTTACTCCGAAAAGAAGTGAATTAGTATTTCTTCTTTAAAAGAACTGAAAAAAAGAATTTTTTCAATTTAAAAAAAAAAGTTTTATACTGCAAAAAGATTGGTAATTTTTCCCAAGAAAACTGAAATTTTCATCCTTTGGAAAAATTCAGAATTTTTTAATTCAAGAAAATTTGGAGCAAGAAGATATTATTTTCTCCAAAAATTAAATAAGAAAAAAATATATTTTCTCTAAAAGAAATTAGGTTGGGTATTTGATTTATTCTTCGAAAAACAACAGTTTCAATAGTTCAGGCAATGCGTATTTAACTTTTGCATTTTCGGTTTTTTTTGAGTTGTAGCTCATTTCATTTTGGAAATATTGGATGCCTCTTGAGCAACTTAGCTACTGATAAGTTACTGGCCGCAATTTTTTCTTCAACTAGCATTCTCCTAATGTAATTTAATCTGTTTGGCAGAAATTGAAGAAATTCCTACATCCAAAATGCAGCGCTTGCTCCAAGGAATTCTACACCAGATTGGAATGGGACGACCACAAGTTGACGGCGGCTCATTTGAAAAAATTGGCCGAAATTAGAAAAGCCCGAAGGCCCGATTTGCTAGATAACGAATTCGATATCGCTGATTTTATCGAAGACGTTAACGACGAAAGTACGTTCATTTTCGTTTTTTAAATCTCGTCAAAATGATGTACAGTGTATTAATCGAAGTTCTTTTGTGTGATTAGTCGAAGCCGAGGGAGTCGATATTAAGGTGACTGGTAAAAGAGAATCGTTGGAGGAGTTGCAATCGGACGTGAAAGACGGTGAAGGTGAAACGGTTTCTAGAGCCAGTGTGGTTGCTGACGGTGAAGACGAAGATAACGCTGACGATAATGATAAAGAAGGTAAAGCTGAAGAAGACGAAGATACGAAAAAATTACCCAAGTACAGTCCAGGCATTCCAGTTGGTAAGAAATTATAGATTTTCTCAGTCGCTGAGAAATAGGCAGGAATTCAATTGTAATCGTATTTTAATTCGCAGGAGAAAACTTAGTCGTTGAAAAAACTGGCCATCTATGTCGGGCTTGTAATCGGTTCATGTTGACTGCTGAGGACATTAAAATACATTGCCAAACTATCGTCCATTATAATAATACTATTAAAATATTGAAAGCCCAAGTAAGTGTTGAACGTCTGTGTTCATCTGTCAATCTTTGGAAAGAAATATCTTTAAATTGCGATACTAATAATAATGATTTATTTGTACAGAATAAAATCGTTCGTAAACGACGACTGAATGAATCGACGGCGACGAAAACGGACGAAGAGAAAAGCGGCGCCGGAGTCGTAAGTTATATTATTTTCATAGATAGGTTTATTCGATGGCGAAAACATCAATTTAACGATAACTTTATCATGTACAGGAGGAAAACGCCAAACGTATAAAGCTGGAAGAGAACGCATCGCCGGAAAAAGATATGAACGGTTCGGTCGACAATTCCATGGAAGTGACTCCGAACGACAATTGTAAAAGAGGATCGGAAAAATACGACCCCGAGAATCCGGAAAGTGAAAATGAAAAAGAAAGCGATACGATGGAACAACTGATGGCTGCGCACGACATTAAGGAGAGTAAAGTCGTATTGGAAAACATCAAAACTGAAATATTTACCGAAGAAGTCATCATAGAAGAACCCGTAGTAACCTCAGCACCTGCTCCTGCTCTGGCCCCTGCGAAGCCGGAAAGAAGAGCTCATGGTAGATCTCCAGCCGGACGTGGACCGAGAGGTCGTCGAGGACGTCGTTGAATATGAAATGAATATGACGAAAGAAGTACGACGATAGCTAGGACGAACTCGAGTCGATATAATTTTCTAAAAGAGGACCCTGCACAGGCTGCTTTCTCTTTCGAATATCTTCTTGGTTCGGTCCTAGTCTATTGTCGACGTGCGTGTATTACGCTACATTATTTTAGAAGACGAATTACGATATTTTTAACTTTTCTCAATTTCATGCATCCCTCGAAACGTTCATTTCTGTTTTGACATTTATAAGTACATTACGATTTGTATAATAAGGCGGTTTGTTTTGTTTTGTTTAAAATAGTATGTGAGTGTTATGTGTGTGTGTGTTTCTGTCAGGAGACGTTACAGCGTGTCTTTTTTTATTTATTTTTTTATAGATTTTAATTAGTCGAATAGTATTGTTCGAGCCCAAGTTTAAATCGTAATTGTAGTGTTCCACAATATTGTAATTGACTTCGTCGATGTTAATGACTTATTAGTCAGCAATACTCTCAATATTTCAATAGTGTTGTCCTTTTTTTATGTGTGCAAACGTGGATCACAGTAATTCTAACTGTTTTTCCTACCTTTATCGTAGAAAAATATACGTGTCCAAGGTATTGTAAAAGAGTGTTTTTTATTTATTTTTTCGGAGACATCGTGACTTTGCTACGTGATTATATTTTGGAATTTGGATTAGTCAGTTGACTCACGTCAATTACGATCAAAATAATACCAATAATTGAAATCCTGTTCTTTAATATAGAAACTCGCTATTAATCGATTCCTGCGTCATTTCTATTCTGTGTATTAGTGTATTGGTGTTGAAATTGAATAAATCCCTAGAAATATCGATTTTGTGAAGTGAAATTCAGCTCTCAGCTGCATAGCTGCAGTTTGATTTTGGTTCAGAAAAAAAAATCACCTCATGAAATATTTTCCAGCAAACGATTCAAAATAGCAATTTTTTTTTATTAATATAAAAGCTTCTAGAAAAATCCGTTAACGAGCGCTAGTGAATTGCGAAATAGAACGCTGTGTTGACGTTTTCGCTTTTTGACGACGTTCTCCATTTTTTACCTGCTGCCTTGTTCTATTGCAAAACAGCTGTTTTTCGTTTTATGTATTTTATCTTGTTTCTTTCATTTTAAAAATTTATTAATTAGAGTGTAAAAGTACGTCGCAGTTAAATGGTTACGTTGTAAAGAATATCGCAATATTTTATTATATTTGTGTGCAAAATAATGCAATTGTAATTATCGTTTTGAATTTCATTTTCATTAGGTTTAAGAGAACTATTTTAATATAGAAATTTTCGTGATAGAAGTGGTAGAAATCGGATCGGTAGGTTATGTTGCCTTGGCTTTGAACTACAAATGAATAAATGTCCTAAATATGGACGCTTTCTAGTTAACACGTTTTTTTAATTCGTTTAAATAGTTTATTTTAATTAGTAACGAAACGACGATCGCATGTAACCATTGTTATGTGATTTACTCGTTACGCAACTAATTATTCGCATTATTTTCACATCGATTAGTGATAAATGTCGCGTATTCTCCAGTATCCTTTGTTGTAACATATCAACATATCCAAAAATAGAGTTGGAATTTTGTTATTTTAAGTATGCACTTTACTCGATGGTTTGTATAGTGTGTTTTTTAGCTTACTCGACGGTTCTGTGAAATTATTCGAAAATTTTCACACCGAATGATTGATCGGAATCGATGCGTTGATTGCATTACCTCAAGCAATATCGATCATCTAAAGAAAATTTCGAGAGCATATGAAGGATAGCAAAGTATTACTCGAGTGTAAAGATTTTCCAAAGGTAATGATGAGTTGGGTTTGAGTGTTCTTCGTTGGTTTAAGTGGTGCGAACGAGGTTAGGTATTGATTTATTCGTTTGTCTTATACATTAGCAGTATGATATTTCCTTTAATTGATTTTAATTCATGGTTCGATTTCATTATTATGTGTTTTTGTGTTGTTTTGAGTGTTGTCTCAAGTATAAGACTTGTTTGGAGAGCAATAGGAATTGTAAAAATATTCGAGTATATTTCTTAACCCCCGAAATCGATTGGTAGTAGTACACTTAGCTTTGAGCCAGATACGTTGCCAATATTCCAGGAAAAAATAGCCAAAAATCATTTCCCGATAAGATAAGAGTTCGCAAGTTTAATCGAGCATTTGTTTTATTCGGTGTTTCGACTTATTAAATATGGAACAATTTAGGGCAATGCGAACGTCATTCATATTTTAGAATTTTTTCTGTTTCAAAATGGAAATTACTCTTGCGTTGAAAATTTACCTAGCGTCTAAATCACCTGAATAGAGTAACATTCTGGAGTAAGTCGAATTTTCTTGTTTACCACTTGATGTGTTGTAGTGTAGGATGACGAATGTGTGTTTGTAGTTGAACTAAAAGTCATTGTCGGTTTGTAAGTGTAATGAAGAAGTGATAAATAGTTTCTCATTATTTAAGTAAAGAGATAGCGAATATATCGAGATTTGCATTGTGTTGCTGGCTCCAGTGTTTTCGTGAGTACTACATTTTTGTTGAACTTTGAAATTTTACAAATCGATGAAAAGGAAGTCCCTAGATTTACCCAAATGACTAATGCGATATCCACCTTTCATTAGTTGGGTTCCTTTTGTGTTATTGTAAAGTTATCTCGAGACTGTATTTTATTATCTCGTTGTTGCCCTATCTATGACGTTGGAATTGGAGAATACGCAGATTAAATTAAATTTAGATTATTTTGCATGGTCGCGACGTGAGATATAACGTGGTGATTTTCTCATTTCGCAGGTTCGCTATATTTATACGTGGAATGATCGAACTGTTGTGTTGTTGCGTCTATGGCCGAACAAGCTAGTTCTGTTCCGGGGGACGCGTCTTCTACATCCCATAAGCTCTCAGCCGATAGCCGCAAGTCCGATAATTCTTCGTAAGTATTTCGCAGAAGTACCAACCATTCGCGTTAACTGTACTTAGACTAAATCGTGCATTGATAACGATTCCAGGAAAGAAGAAAAGGCTTCGGAAGATAGTGAAGCGACGCGAGTCAAAACGCCCAAGAAAAGAACTCGTATAAATACTACCTCAGCTAGAAAGTAAGTTATGATGTAACCTCGCCATACATTAATAGTCGTTAACAGTTTTATGCCTCAACAATGATATTGTTATCATGATGCAATTCGAAAAAAACCTCAGAAGAGAAATACTAGTGCAATATTTGTCAACGTAGTACACGTTATGAGGTGTTTATTGGTGTATTCAATCAGAGATTATGAGTTTCTCGTTCTAAAGTAAATCGTTACACGTATCTTCGAATTATCGCAATTGTTCGCAACGCTGCTAACGACACGAATATCGCGAAGGTTATTAAGGTGTTTGGAGGGCAAGGTTATCCAGTTTTATTGTAGTATTGATATTGAAGATTTGAGGTAAAGTGTTGTTAAAATAGGCTGCTTTGAGGTGAAATATTCAAAGGAAATAAGACTCGTTTAAGGTGGGTGTTGTCTGGCTTCGGCATGGACCTGAATATCACGTGCAGTGTGAGGTTCCCTCGTTGCCAATGTTGACGAGCGATTGAAAACGCCAGATGTAGGTTTCAATTCCTGGTTGGTTCATTACTTCGAAGCAGGGTTACCAAAATTGGCGTTCATTATGATATATTATTTGTCTGATTTTAAACTAACTTAGGAATTTTTTTTGTTGTTCTTTTTGCAGAAAAAGAAAAGCAACTAATACGAACTTGAATAATCCAACGGTATCTGAGGTTAGTAAAAATACGACGAAAAAATCAAATCCATCTGTCAAACAGAAAACCACCTCTCCGGTGAAAAAATCAAAGGTAATATGAGTTTTTTACTCGATTATATTTCGTATTCTAGGAGATTAGTTTACCTAAGAACTTTTTAACGTGTTTTGGTTTATTTTTGATATTTTTTTTTCAAATATTATTCGAAGGGAAATTAACGAATAAATATTTGAAAATTTTAAAAATAATTATTGGTTTGTTTCATGATGAACCAAATTAAACAAACAATATTTGAAAATTTGAAAAATAATTATTTATTAGATGAAATTGATACAAATTTCTTTTCTAATCAACTTGCAATTTTTTTCTAAATTTCAGACTGCCAAAAATAAAACCGTTGCGAACGCAGATAAAAAGAAAACTTCAAGTGAGTGTACCAATAAATTAATACACACGAGAGGCATTCGCGATGGCGTAGAATTGATGACGTCTTCCTGCGGTCACGTGTCTCCTCTCCGTTGATAAGTACGCTAGATGAAAAAAAAATTTCAACCGTAATTTAAGTATCATGTCAATTACAGGTCAAATTGCCTCCGAAGGTGATCACACTCGTGAGGAGTCGTCGAGCAGTGGGGCAGTGAGACATAATAAAAAACAATCTGCGTCCGAATTAGTCGCCAAGAAAAGAGTTAGGTTTCAAGCTGCCGTTTACGAAGCAGCTGAAAGTAGCACCGCTTCTGATTCGAATACGCAAGATTCCGACGTCGAACAAAGGTAATGTGGAATGATTTCTTCATATTTAATCGGATGTGATAAATTAAACGCGATTTAACCGTAATGTGTTTCGTTACAGTAGAAGTAATTCGCGCAAAACTAAAGCTAAGAAGAAGTTGGCCAATAAACGTTTGGTTAATTCGAAAAAACGACAGAAAGCTAAGGTCGAAGCGTTGAAACAGAAGTTGCATAAAGATAAGAAAAGTACGTTCGATGATGGATTTTATTTTAAGATTAGATTGGAACTTGGCTGATGTATTTGTATTTGTTCGTAGGTGTATCGAAGAAAGGCTCACCGACGGTCGAAAGCTCGTCGACCAAACGTAGCTCTACCGAATTAGTCAGAGAGTACCCGTTACGTAATCGTATTAGATACAGTATTACCAACACTAGTACGGAAAATACGTCAAACACCAACACTGTGGAGTCATCAAGTGATACTCAAAATTCCACCAAATCCGGGAGCAGCACTGTACCACATAAGAAAGCCAAATTTGGATCTGCCGAAACACTGGGTAAGAAATTAGTCCACCGGAAGCCCAGTCCTGGGTCTTTTACCTCGTTTCATATCGATTAAATTACAACTTTGGCTTATTGTGGTACAAATTTCCTTGCTCATTTTGTACCTATCGATCCACCAGTCAAGTTACTTTACTCTTGGGCCCAAGATACAGATCTAGAGTCGCGATTAATTTGATATTTTTGTTCTTCAGGGGCGAGTATTTCATCAGGTGGACGTGAGGCGAATACAAATTCGGCCGATAACAACGTATTGAAGTCGGAATCGTCTCAGCCACCTTTACCCTTATTTCGAAGACGTAGTACAAGGCAAAAAACAACGGGTTCGTGCGCCAGTACAAGTCGACGATCCCCTCGCGGAGGGAAGTTACCATTTGCCGAGGGTACCGCTGCGGACGGATCTCGTCTTGCCGGCATGTCCGGAGGAGGTGCCAACAATGAACCGAATAACTCAAGTGTTTCTACGAATAATGCAACAGCTGCCGCCATCGCCGCAGCAGCAGGCGCCAATAATACAGCGGCCTCAGGTAACGCGGATAATACGACAGCTACGTCTTCGACGTCGACCGCCGCCAGCGCCACTCTCAGTAATGTTTCCCTGCGAGTGAACCCGTTCGAGAATTTCTCCGTAGCGATGGATACCGAACGTGAGTATTACCTCAACCTATTGCACTTCGAATCCATGTATCGAAGCTTATGTAACGATTTGACTCGATTTTCTCATCCAGGTACATGGACTACTTTAGTACATTCGACCAGTACTCCGGGTACGGCCGCTAATCAAGATAGCGAAAGCGACGATAGCGATGTTGGACGTTTACAAGCGCTACTCGAGTCGAGGGGATTGCCTCCTCATCTGTTCGGCGCCCTAGGACCCAGAATGCAGCACTTGTTACAGAAGAGCATGGGTAGCAGTACGAGTGAGTTCAATTTTCCACTAGCTCCTAGTTTGCCCTGCGGCAGTTGGGTTTGAGCTGAATTTTTCCAAGTCCAAAACTATATAAATTCCTGTAGAAATTAGAGAGGAAAGAACTGTCTAATCGAAATTTTTGTAATAACCAATCTTATTTTTACGTTCTTAATCTACAAATTTTGTTTGAAATTTTTTTTAATTCAACCCCTCCCTTCTCCACTTTTTTAATATTGAGTGTCTTCGTAGGGTCAAATCGAAATTTTTATAATAACCAAACTTATTTTTAGGATCTTAGGAGGGAGGGTTTCAATTGAAAAAAATTTCAAACAAAAATTGTAGATTACGATCCTAGAAATTTTTTTGGTTATTATAAGAATTTCGATTGGCCCCTCCCTCCCTTCAAATGTCGCATATGAGTACGAAGACACTCAAAATTTAAAAATGGGTTGGAGGGAGGGGTTGAATTAAAAAAATTTTCAAACAAAAGTTGTAGATTAAAATCATAAAAAAAAGTTTGGTTATTATAAAAATTTCGATTTGACCCTTCCCTCGACTCTCATTTCGTATATTGGGGGTTTATATAGTTTTGAACTTGGAAAAATTCAGTTAATTTTCCACCTTTGTTTCTCGCAAATGACCCTCAACTGCCCCCTGATCACTAATCAGTAATCATACTTCTCCCTTCCATTTACAATCTGTCTCCTGAAATAAAATACCTCAGAATTTAATCGACCGATGAATTTTCCAGGTACCAAAGCTCAACAACTACTCCAGGGATTGCAAGCGAGCGGAGACGAAGGTCAGCAGTTGCAGGCGGTCATCGAAATGTGCCAAATGTTGGTTATGGGTAACGAAGACACCTTATCTGGATTCCCAGTCAAACAGGTCGTCTCGGCTTTGATCGTTTTACTTTCAATGGAACATAATTTCGATATGGTGAGTCGAAGATCCCTTCACGAATCGAAATAATCGAATTTTATCATTTTTAACTCGTCTCTCGTCATGGTTACAGATGAATAACGCCTGTCGTGCGTTAACTTACATGATGGAAGCATTGCCACGTTCGTCGGTCGTCGTATTGGACGCTGTGCCTGTATTTTTGCAAAAACTACAAGTTATACAGTGCATGGATGTGGCCGAACAAAGTCTAACAGCGTTAGAAATGCTGTCCAGAAGGCATAGTAAATCGATTTTGCAAGCTGTAAGTTGATTCGTCTCCACGTGTTTAGAATTCTTTAAAGAAGGTCGCAGGTTATAACTCGAGGTGTTATTTTACAGAGAGGCGTATCGGCTTGTTTGATGTATTTGGATTTCTTCAGCATAGTTGCCCAACGAGCTGCGTTAGCGGTGACAGCCAACTGTTGCCAGAATCTGTCGCCGGAAGAGTTCTATTTCATCGAGCCATCGTTAGCTTTGCTATCGACTAGATTGACTCATCAAGTAAGTCGTATTATCGCGAAGAAAACATCCTCTTTTTTATATTTACACGACGAAATCGACGTGCTAAATAATTTTATCATTTTTCAGGATAAGAAAAGCGTCGAAAGCGTATGCCTAGCTTTTAGCAGATTGGTCGAGAGTTTCCAAAATGAGCAGAAAAAATTACACATTTTGGCCGGAAATGATTTACTTAAGAATTTACAACAACTGGTAAGCCATATTGGATTTAATAGCTCAAGCGACAATGTATGATTGTTTCGCACTTCAACAGTGCCTCGTTAAATGGGTCGATGCGACATTGCGACGTGAATGATGATTTATTCAATATACAATGTAAATAAATGTATGTTTTCAGCTGGTCGTTTCGCCTCCTGTTATCAGTACCGGGACTTTCATTACGGTTTTAAGAATGTTATCGACTATGTGCGCCAGTTGCTCCGATTTGGCTGTCGAGTTACTTAAAAATAACATCGCCGATACGTTATGCTATCTGTTGACTGGCTCGCCCGATGGTGCCAATGGGAAAGAAGAGGTTCGTTTTGTTATGTAATCGAGGGTGAAGGAAGGAGAAGTGGGGATGGTGAGAGAACTGGATAGGTTTAGTAAGATATGGATTTTATATGGTTTTTGGCTTCGAAGGGGTATTTTAATCGATTGCCAATTTTTTTATTTACTTCGGGAAGTTATAGTTATTTCTTGAAAAAATCGTTTCCACATCGAATTATAAAAGATGTTTTTATTTTTACGGAAAGCTTTTTTGCTCCCTGATGTAATATTTCGTGGATCTTACATGTCTGTTAGGTACTTCTAAGCTTATATACCCCACATTTCTCGTACACAAGTGTTTTTTTTTTCACTCGATACGCGTTGGATACAAAATAATTTGAGCTTTACTCTGGTATACATTTTTCAATTTCCTTAAGCTTTTTCTTCCAATTTTTATAAATTTTCCTATCATTAAAATGAGGATTTTGGTTTTTTCACGACCTCGTCGCGTCGCTTCCAGGTATTTATTTTACAAATTTAATTTAATTTTGTTTCTTCCTCAAAGAAAGTAATCTCGAATTTTTAATTTTATTCCAAAAAAAAGGCGACGATATGTCGAGTAAGTTAATCCCTGAGCATATTTCGAAAAGGTTACCTGCTTTTGACGAATTCGTCATATTTTTGCTAGATTTGAACTCGAATAATTTTTCAAATGTTTTCTCGTACCTGGTGTCCACCTTTATAACCCTTTCAAGACACGTGGGTCGAATAAAACGTCAATAATTTAATATACCTCGTATGAATCTCGTTGGCAAAAAAGAAATTATTTTTCACCTAAATGGACGTGGGTAGGGAATCGAAGACGACGATGACGATATAATATTATTCGCGGATATGAGAGAAAATTGAAAATACTCGTAACATCAAATTACCATGTACCTTTATATTTCGCATATTTTTGAAAAAAATAAGAATTTTTCCACCTCGTTTGACTTGGCTGGGAAAAGATTTCTAATGGAAAAGGTAAAAAAGCGAAAGAATTGGAAAACAAAGGTGGTAAAAAAAACAGTCTGGCAGGGAACTCGTTCCGAGGTACAAAGGCGAGGTGAGCACAAGAGTAAAAGACTAAAGGTCGTCTATATTTATATTGTCTCGCTTGTTCAAAATTGACGACGCAGTGACTATTTCCATTTATAGCAATTTTAAGTGATATGGATGTTGAGTTGCCTGTTATTTAAGGCGGATCTCAAATTATGCATAATTATTTTTAAAAAGAAAAAAATTTTCATTTTTGATCTTAATTTTTTTTGAAAAAGAAAACTTTTAATAGGCACTTACTTACTTGAAAAAATTTAAAAGAAAAAGCCTAGGGAAAAATCTCTTAATTTTTTGGAGACAAAAATTTTTCAATTTTTTGAAAGGACAAAAACATTACTATTTTTTTCGAGAAAAAAAGCATGCATTCTTTTAGACTTTTTTTTTTGGGGGGGGGGGGGGGCAAGAAAAATAAGCAAAATTTTTCTGTAGCATGAACTTTCTCGATATTCGATTTGAAAAATTTCTCATTATTAAAAAAATTTCTCCAATGATTTTTCTGGAATAGAATTTTTTTGAATTTTTGTTGAATAAAATGTTACACTTTTTTGAAGAAGAAAAATCAATAATCGAGTAGGTACTTGTTTGGAGGGGGGAATCGCAGCATTTATGGGATATAAAATCTCAAATTGATTTCTTTACAGTTGAAATTTTTCAGTTTTTTAGAGCTCTTTGACTTATTTCGGAATTTTTGGAGAAAAAAATTTTACTACTTGGAGGGGAGGTGCAGTATATTTATTTCTTGGTGAAAGAAATTTATTAGTTTCTTTCAAAAAAGTTACTCGATTCTTTTAAGAATATTTTTAAACATTTTTTTGACTAGAAAATACCTCATTTTTTGCAGAAAAATCTAAATTTTTTTGGGATAAGTTATAAAGGTTCTCATTTTTTTTTTCAGGAAAAAAAATTACTCAAATTTTTAGAATGAGAAAAATAAATATGTAGAATTATGTACTTACCTATAATTTTTCTGAAGCAAAAATTTTCTCAAATTTTTTGGAGCAAAAAAGATTGTATTTGTTTTTCTATAAATAATTTCTTGACAATTTCTTCATGGTAAAAATATTTTCTGAATTTTTGTAGAAGATTCTTGCATTTTTTAAAGAAAAAATACGAAATACGAATACATTGAGAAAAATATCTCTGATTTTTAAGAGAAAAAATCTCTAATCAATTTTTTGAATAAATTTTTTTACAATGAAGTAGTTAAACTAAAAATAATTATTTTTCCAATTTTTGGAGAAAAAAAATTCCGGTGGGAGGGGTTGGAAAAGTAAATTTTCAAAATTTCTTGCAGGAAAAAAATTGCTCATTTTTTTAGGAAATTATTTTTACCTTTATTGGAGTGAAAAGAAATGAAATTACTAATTTTTTGAACCAAAAAAATTACTGTTTTTTGAGAGAAAAAAAATCTTTATTTATCAATATTTAGATAAGGAAATCTCAACTTTTTTTAGACAAAAAAAAGGTCTTTGAATAATTTTTTTGAAGTTGAAATATTTTTCAAATTTTCTGAGAATGAAATCTTTCAGGTGGGGAGGGGTGAGATAGTCTTTTCATTTTTTTGGAAGAACAAATCTCTTAATTTCTCGCTGAAAAAAATTATTCGATTCTTATAGGAAACTTTTGCTTTACATTTTTTTTGTTGAATTTTCAAGTATTAGAATTTACTTTTTTTTTTGGGGGGGGGGTCCATTTTTACGTTCAACTTCCAAGTTAACTACCCTGCAAATGTACATACACAGTTTAATTCAACTTCGAATATTTGTTTTTCAGATCGAGTTGATTTCACGCAGTCCGCAAGAATTATACGAAATCGTATGCCTAATCGGCGAACTAATGCCGAAACTTCCCAGCCACGGAATGTTCGCGGTAGATAGTCTTTTGGAAAAATCGTCACCGCTGCCTGGAGCCAATCATCAAGATATACCTATCGTATGGCAATGGAAAGACGATAGATCTCAATGGCATCCGTACTCGCCTATGGATTGCAGGATTATCGAAGTGAGTTTACCATTCGAATGATGCATTTATTATTCATCGAATGAATTGGCTGACGTGAGAAAATATTTCTTCTAGGCGTCGCATCAGTCCGGAGAAGAAGATGTGAGCTTGACAACGCAAGGCCGCACCTATACTATCGATTTCCATCTGATGCAGCAGATAAACGACGATACTGGCACTACGAGACCAGTCAAACGTACCATAAATACAGTATTTTTAGCCAATTCCGTCTCTGCCAACGATACGAACGCCGACGCTAGTGGCGGTTTGGCCGGTGCTAATAATAATCAATATGATTCTGATCTCAAATTTGTGTAAGTTCGAGATTCTGGTATTATCATTTGTTGGAATTCTTCACTAGTGTTTAGTTTACTCAGACTGTTTACATGGAAGTGGGTCGTTGTTGAATTTTATCAAGTCAAATACCACGTAGATAATTAATATTCGAAATTGGAAGGGAGAGAGGGGTCCAATCGAAATTTTTGTAATGACCAAAATTATTCCTAGGACTTCAGGCTACAACTTTTGTTTGGACATTTTTTCAATTGGACCCCTCCCTCCATCCTCCCCACTGTTTTCGTATAGCACTCCGAAGAGAACAATTAAAAATTGAACGACTGAGGGGGAGGAAGGGTCAAACTGAAAAAATTTTCAAATAAAAGTTGTAGATTAGGAATTTAGGACCCTAAAAATAATTTTTGTTATTATAAAAATTTCCATTGAATCCCTCGCTCTCCTCCGATTTCACATAATACCGGGTTGATAATTTTTCAAAATTGATAGGGGGTTTAATTGAAAATTTTTTGAAACAAAAGTTGTAGATTGAAGTCCTAGGAATAATTTTGGTTGATATAAAATTTTCGATTAGACCCTTCCTCTTCTCTATTTTCGCATAATATGACTTAGATTATTGAAAACTGGGTGAGGTAAGGGTACAATTGAAATTTTTTTCAAGCAAAAGTTATAGCTTGAAGTCTTAGAAATAATTTTGGTTATTACAAAAATTTCGCTTAGACCCCTCCCTACTCTCCAATTTTGAATATTAAGTATCTATGTAGTATTGGACTTGGTGAAATTCAACATCAACGATCCATTTCCATCTAAATAAACTGAGTAAACCAGACACTAGCAAATTCTCCAGTATATGTCAAATTAATCTGGCGTTCTGTCCACAGTGAAAGCGGATTAGCTTCTTCTTTCATAAGGTCTTTATTCAGCATTTTATACGAAGTATATAGTAGCTCAGCTGGACCTTCCGTTAGGTACAAATGTCTCAGAGCATTGTTACGAATGGTCTACTACGCTCCACCGTATCTCTTACAAGTTCGTACGATTTTATATTTCAAAAAATAGGAAAATTAATGAATTATATTCATAATAAATGTTTAATTTACAGGAAGTACTAAAGAATAAATTGGTCTCGAGTCATATCGCTTGCATGATGGCTTCGCAAGACCTACGGATCGTCGTAGGAGCCTTACAAATGGCCGAAATTCTGATGCACAAACTGCCAACCGTTTTCGAAGTTCATTTTACTCGCGAAGGTTGGTGAAAATCGTTCTTTAAATTGGACTAATTTTAGAATACGATTTTATTGATAAATTCGCCTTTTGATTTGTTTCAGGAGTTATATATCAAGTTCAACAATTAATCAATATGCCCGTGTTACCTCCTTGTATGGTGCCGTCTACCTCTGAGTATCATATCCTCAGCTTACCTCCTGTTCCGAATATCTCTAACGTTCCTGCTAGCAATAATTCCTCTCTTAGCAGTAGTAACAACAATAGCTCTAATATCAATAACAATAGCAGTAGTAATAACACTAGCAACGGCGCAGCCGCCGGTAACAACGATAACAACGGTAATATGGATAATTCAACGGCCAACGCCGCAGCAACAACAGCAGCTGGGGGTGCATCGGCAACCACCGTCGCATCCTCAGCGACCGGAACGACCACAACGGCCGCCAGCAATACGTCGTCGGCTTCGACCGTCAGTGGAGATGGTGATAATGAGAACAGCCTCAACGGTAGCGATTTGAGCAGTACTCGAGATACTTCTCAGCTGGTTACCACGGTTCAATGCAATAGTTTGTTGACTAGTCACGAGTCGACTTTAGCTTCGGTATCGTCGGCCAATGGAAGCATTCCGTGTCTTAGTAAGTATTTCAACGACTCAATCAGTCGATTGGGTTGACTGAATAGAAGCTAATCCCAGGATTGTTCTTTGTATCTAGGTAATAATTACGAAACCGCCATACCACCGCCTTTCGCTAACGTTTTACTCGCGTCTTCGCAAAACGACGCTAATTACGCGCCGTTGCCGACTGATTTCCCATCATTGCCGGTGAACGACGAGGCGACCAATCGTACTACTTCTCATACTCACATGTAAGCGTTGTTTGGTCGAAGTAAAGACTCGATTAGACCATAGTAATTGTTCGAATTTTCCTTTTGCAGACGATTGACCGATGTCTTGAAACGTAAACGTACCGCTAAACGTCCAGCTACATCGACGACCAGCCGCAAAAGACAAGATGATCTGTCCTCCTCGACCATGATGCAGGAGATGTTCAGCCGAAGCTCCAGCAACAGCCATGTCAGCGGAAATGTCGCCAGTAGCGGCAGCAGCGCTTCTTCCAGATCTCGTTTATCAGTAGCCACCATGAAAACTAGTAGCTTCTTCGCGTCCTTGAATCCGGCTCGATGGGGCAGACACGCCGAACGTACTTTCCAAAAAGTAAGTTCGTTGGGGTGATTTTTTCCCCCTAATATTATGGTCTGACTGATGGTGTTTTTCATGAGGAAGGGTGCGACAGCCGACAGGATGAGTGAGAGGTTGATTCTCGAGGCCGAGAAGAATCGACTGTTCTTCAGAGCGAATTTGCAAAAAATAGGGATTTCATCATTCGATGAAAGATTTATCCTGCGGTAATTACATTGTTGGAAATGATTTATTGGAATTGTGACTCGACCTCGTGTGCAAAATTTTGCTTGAAAACATTTTATTCGTTCGTGAACTGTTGTAATTCGAAGAAGAATAGAAATTAGAAAGCATAAACAATTTTTAAAGTAAAATTTAAAATAGAAAAAAAAACTGAAAATTGACGAGTGTTGTAATTTTACAGAAAATTGAAATTATGAAAAATGTAAAAAATAAAAGGATTGAAAAACAATCAAAAATGAGAAAGTATTGAAAATTTAAACAAAAACTGTTTGTAAAATTCAGAAAGTATTGGAAAATTTCCAAAATTCGTCGAATTAATGAAATTATAAAAAATATTGAAAGCATAAACAGTAGAAACAAGTTCAAAGTTTGAAAATAGAAATGAAAATAGGTATTAAAAAGTAGATTGAAAATCTTGAAGGCGAATTTTATATGAAAATGAGAACTAAAAAAATTAAATTAAGAAACATTGAAATTCGAAAAAATTGAAAATATTCTAAATATGAAACTAAAAATTGAGAAAATATGAAACTTGATTAAAAATACATACCCCTTTAGAAATAATGAAAACAAATTGAAGAATATTTTGAAAATCAAACGACTTCAAAAATGAAAACAAAAATCATTCAATTTTGTTTGAAAAAAACTTACATGGTAGAAAAAACACATCTTTCTTAAAAAAAAAAATTTCCCGAAGTAAAAATATTTTTCAAGTTTTTAAACAAAAGATCTTTCAGTTTAATTTTTTGGAGCAAAAAATATTCCTCAAATTTTTGTAGAAAATGTAGAAATGAATTTCATTTTTTTTTTTTTTTTGAGGAAAAAAATCTCTATTTTGAATAAAAATTCAAGTTTTTTTGAAGCAAAAATATTTTTTAAAACTTTTTTGAAACAAAGTTACCTACCTATTTATTTTCTTCAAAAAATCTCATTTTTTGGAGAAAAATCCAATTATTTTTGAAAAAATATCTCATTCTTACTTTTTTTTAAATTTCATTTTTTCATAAAAAATATCTATTTTTTTTGGTTGTGGGGGGGGGGGGGGGAGAAAACCATTCAATTTTTGCAGAAAATAATTTTTAAAAATTTGCGGAATGGTAGTGTACTTGCTTTTGTAAACTTTTTTTTTTGATGAAAAAATATCTCATTTTTAATTTTTTTTTTCAATTTCATTTTTTCATAAAAAAAAAATAATTTCTGGGGGGGGGGGGGGTCGTTACAAAAAATTGTGGAATCACCGGTTACTTTTTTTTGAAAAAATTATTCAATTTTTTGATTTTTTTTAATGAATTATTATTTTTATTATTATTCCTTATTTTATTTTTTGGAACAAAATCACTCATTTTTTTGGAAAATTTGATTCTATTTTTTTAGGGGAGTGAGGGAGAATTATCCAATGTTTTGGGAAAACACCATTCAATTTTTTGATTTTTTTTTTGGAAAAAAACTTTTAGTTTTATTTGGAAAAATTAGAAAAAAAATCTTGCAAGTATTTCAAATTCTGTTTTTTTGGGGGGGAGGGAGATTTTTTTTTTTTTTGAAAAACAATAATTATAAGATTAGGTATCAATTTTTTTTTGTTCATAAAAGATTATCCAACGCCAATTTCGTAGACGATCTGCTTAGAAAAGTTGATTCTACATTTGCGAACCCAACTTGGTTAACAATTCATTTTACGATGAATTTAAAATTGTCAACTTCACATTTGACTTCTCCCCTCCCTTCCTTGAGGAACAAAATTGCATAATAGTCATGTCGATTGACGGTACCTACCTCGATTTAAATCGTACGCACGCTGCAATATTTTAGGCAGTTGAAATTACGAAAGGAGGGAAAGAGGAGACAAGAAAAAGTGCGCTATTCAAAATAGATTAGTCTTTATTTTTTATTATTTTTTTTTCTGCGAAAAATAGTAAAAATAAGTAAAATAGCGAGTAGGTGTACGAATGCAGGTTTTTTTTTCAACGAAAATTTATTATTTTCGAGAAACATGCAATTGTCGAATATATTCGCGTTAACGAAACTAATAACGATTACGTCTACTGCTTGGCTTACGCTAGAATGAGATACAAAGAAAGAGTGAGGCGAAAAAAAGAGGCTTGTTCCAACTAATACCTCGGTACTTTATCCATTAACTAAATTATAACGTAAGAAAGCTAATCTAGTTCATTTTCTATGTTCGTTGCTCACTATTCACTTGGTGTGTTTTCTTTTGTTTCAACTCTGCGCAGAGTACAATGATAACGTCTTCTCGTTCTTCGCAGGAATTAGGAACTTTATCGAAGAGCGTCAGTAACGTCAGCATCAGCGCCGGTAATCGCGAAAAGGCCAAGATATGGATACGCGAAAGAGCGGCCATCTTCATGAACCTCTATAATACGAAATTGAACAGCTCGACTACGGTTGAAAGCGGTTTCCATCCGGCTACTTCGATCCTCACACAGCTCATAGCTGCCATTAAGAAACTCGCCAAAGAGGTAAAGTTTGTCTCGAGAGAAATTGAGCACCTTTGGGGTATCGTTCGTTAGAACTAATTCAATGTCTCGATTTATTTTTTTGCAGCCTTCCGATGGTATTCCACCGTTATTGGATTTGAAAGAAATTGTACTCTCGTCAGACATATCATCGTTCGAAGTGAACCATAGCGGTATGGTGGACGCTTTGTTGATGTATTTGACTCGTTTGGACGATCAGTTTGCCAATGTCGATCGTAATCAAAGACTACGTAATTTTATTCACGTCTTCGCTAGCTGTCCCGTGAGTATTTCGAGTACCTTTGAAAAAGGCTTTCGTCGAAGAGATTAACTAAGTTTTGCAAATTTTTCAGGCTGGCTTCGAAGTACCCGCAGGTGATCGTGATGTTACCGCGTTCGCAGCTTTAGTTAATAAATTAAATTGCTGCATATCTCAACTGGAACAGTTCCCTGTTAAGGTGCACGACTTACCTGCCGGAGCCGGTAGCACAACTGCGTTGAAGTTTTTCAATACTCATCAATTGAAAGTAAGTTCAGTTTGTACTGATTTAGCCAATTAAAATGGGGAATTGAAATTGCATTTTGGGCTGAGCGAAGATTTTTTCATTTCAAAATGTTCCCTTCGATGTTCTAAATAACCACCAAAAAAAGTCCACGAATTTCAACCCTGGATAAGTTCCCCAAATGTGGGCCCAAAATGACTCCCTTGTTATTTTTCGCTTATAACTCTTCAAATATATGTTTGATTAAAAAAATGATCATGACTAAAATTAAAGTACATGAAATTTGCTACAAAAAAGGTCATATTAAATTTTTTCGTGAAGTGAACGGGTGGCGCAAAAAAAACATTGAAATGCACAGGTTGGAAAAAATGAAGAATCTCCTCCTTTTTGCACAATCAAAATCGAAGGTGAAAGAGGGGTCCAATCGGAATTTTTGTAATAACCAAAATTATTCCTGAGACTTCAAGCTACAACTTTTGTTTGAAAATTTTTCCAATTGGAACCCTCCCTCCCCACCGATTTTTCATAACAATCTGAAGATACTGATTCAAAATTAGATGAGTGAGGGAGTAAAGGGCTCAATGAAAAATCATTCAAATAAAAGTTGTAGATTAAGGTCCTAAAAATAATTTTGGTTATTATAACAATTTCGATTGAATCCCTCCCTCTCCTCCGAATTCACATAACATAAATAGGCACTTTTTCAAAATTGGGGGAAGTGGTCTAATCGAAAAAGTTTTCAAACAAAAGTTGTAGATTGAGACCCTAGAAAAAATTTTGGTGATTATAAAATTTTCGATTAGACCCTTCTCTCCCCTCCAATTACGCAAAATATGACTTAGATGCTTCTATTATTAAAAACTGGGGATGAGGTAGGGGTCCAATTGAAAAAATTTTCAAATAAAAGTTGTAGCTTGAAGTTATGGAAATAATTTTGATTATTACATAAATTCCGATTTGACCCCTCCCTCCCCTCCAATTTTGAATATATGAGATTACGAAATTTTTGATAGTTATAATCAGGACGCCAAAAGAAACACTTCCAAATAAAAAATTATTTTCATATCCGAAATGCAATTTACCTTATTTTTATGTTCTAATTTTACTAGACTGGTCTCCTGGATCACAAATATTCATATTTATTTATTTATTTATTTTTTCAGTGTCATCTGCAACGTCACCCCGAATGCACCAACTTGAAACAATGGAAAGGAGGCACCGTGAAAATAGACCCACTCGCCATGGTGCAAGCAATCGAACGCTACTTGGTGGTTAGAGGGTATGCGAGAATACGTGACAAGGATCTGGCTGACTCTGATGACGATAACAGTGACGAAGATATCGACGATACCTTGGTGAGTATCTGACCCCTCTCGTTTGATCTCTTTTCTGAGATCTCTTGCTAATCAAAGACGCCCCTCTTGTTACAGGCTGCTGTCGTCATTAGCCAAAGCGGATCCAGGCATAAGTTGCAGTTCTTGATCGGAGGCCACGTTTTGCCCTATAATATGACCGTGTATCAAGCAGTCAAACAGTTCTCGCCCAATGTGACCAATGATTTCTCGGAAAACGATACCGATAGCGAGACACCACTCGGATCTGCTAATATATGGGTTCAGACTCATACCGTGTATTATCGGTAATTTAATTCGGATTCTATTTCGTTGGCAAGAAATAAAAAAAAATCAATTTATAAAAAAATGTATTTTTTTTTTGAAATTGTAGTCCTGTACCTGAAGAAAGCACTACGTCGACTAGCGCCAGAACCGGACCTAATAATCCGGTACCGATCAGAAAAGGTAAATCGGGATCTGCCAAATCGGTTTCCAAGAAGAAATCGGACGATTTGTGGAATGGTACGTGGATCCGAATAAATTTGGCATTATTTTTCTTTTCAATTTTAAACTCTGGTATTCATTATTTTTTCGATTATTTCACAGATGGAAATTCGCCTTTGGCTAAGTCACCGTTGGATCCGTTCTTGTTCATGTCACTACCGCCCGGCGTGGTTGTGCAAGACGCCTCGTTACCTGTGCTCACACTGTTGAGGATATTGCATTCTATATCCAGATATTGGGGTACCCTTTATCCGGCCGTCAGCTATAAATCTTTACTCTCGTTACAAGTGAGTGATTCATGAGTTTTATAGAAGTAGGGTGGGGGGCTCGATTTTAGATTTTTTTTAAATTCGAATTTTATTCGTTTTTTGGTTATTTTTTTCTTTTCGTTTTCCCTTTCACAAAAAATTCAAAAGTTTTGAATTTTTTATAATTTCGGTCATTTTTGTAAACAATTTTTTTTTTTTTTTTTCAAAAAGGAAATGATAATATTTTACAAATTGAATAAAAAATTTTCAATATGCATTTTTGAAATTTTTGAAAATTCTGAAAAAAATAGAGGAAATTGGTACCTACTTTTCATTATTTTTTGTTGAATTTTTTTGATCATTTTTCGTATTTTTTATTTTCGTTAAAAAATTATTATAGTTACCTACTTTAAAAATTTTATTTTCAACGTTTTTGCAAAATTTTAAAATTTGGTCATTACAAAAATCAAGGATGATATAAAATTTTAATTTTTTTTGTTGAATAATTTTTTTTTCAAAAAAAAATTCGTGAATTTAAAACAATTTTAATATTCATAATTTTTGCAAAATTTTAAATTTTGTTCATTGAAAAAGTGAGAACCAATTTTTTATTTTTTTTTGGTTTTTAAAAGTTTTTACCTTTTTTGATTTTGACTGGTTTTTAAATATCTTCCTTTCCTCCTTCTTCTTCCTCAAAAATTGTATTTTACGAATTTAATCAATTAAATTTTCAACATTTTAATGAAATTTTAAAATTTTGTGTAGGTATGAAAAAAGGCTTTTATTTTTTTTTATTTTCATAGATTTTAATAATTTTTCAAAGCAAAAAAAGAATAAAAAAAGAAATTCTAGATTTTGTAATTTTTGAATGTTTTTTAATTTTGTAATTTTTTGGTCTTGATCATTTTTCAATGATTTTTCGTTTTTTTTTCTTCATAAAAATTCTATTTTACAAACTTGAAAATTGTTTTATAAATTTTCAAAATTTTTAAACTTTTGATTATTTAGAAAATCTAATTTTTTTAGTTCTTTGAATTAATTTTTGACAATTTTTTGTTTGTTCCTTTCAAAAAAATATACATATTTTACAAATTCAAAAAATTCAATTTTCAATATTAATTAAAAAAAGAAAGATTTTGTCTACTTACTTGAAAAATCTAGTTTTTTTTTATTTCTGCAAAATTTTGAACTTTTTTATCTTGATAATTTTTCATAATTTTTCTCCTGTTCTTCTTCTTAAAAAATTTTATTTTTCAACATTTTCGTAAAATTAAAAATAAAATTCGGACCGTGCACTCACGTAGAGCGCGCTAGTGCTCAGCGGAAAAATAGATGGGACTTTTCTTATCAATTTTTGAGTTTCACTTGTTTTCACGTATTCCTCAATCAAAAACTATTAATTTTACAAAGAAAATATATTATTCTTGTAGAGAATTAAGAGACCTTTCTATTGATGTATAAATATTCGTATTTTTGTGAAGTTTGGTGGAAAAGTGAAAAAATTTGTCGATCACCCTTTCAATCACCATCACTTCTTTTAAAATGTCATGAAATGCAAATATTTATACATCAACAGAAAGGTCTTCTAATTCTCTACAAGAATAATATATTTTCTTCGTAAAATTAATAGTTTTTGATTGAGGAATATGTGAAAACAAGTGAAAATTAAAAATTGATAAGAAAAGTCCCGTCTATTTTTCCGCTGAGCACTAGCGCGCTCTACGTGAGTGCACGGTCCGAATTAAGAAAAATCAAGTTTTGGGAATTTTTAAAAATTTTTTACTTTCTATATAGTTGACAATTTTTAGTAATTTTTCGTTTTTTTCTTTTAAGCTAAAAAAAAAAAAAATGAAATTCTTATTGAAAAAAAAAATTGAAATTTCAAACACTTCCCTCTCTTCTGCAATAGATTTAGCAATGTCTCGTTTTTTAAATCACCCAAATCGTAGATTTTCGAACCGTCCCACGCACTAACTTAAGTACTTGTGTAATGTGTATAACCTACGCACGATAATTCCACGAAAAATTGAAAATTCCACAAGTCTCGATCTAAATGAGAAAATAATTCACGAAATTGACTCTCCTTCCAAATCTGCTCCTGCACTAGCAACACGAATGTTTTTTTTTTGTCAAAGGTGGCACAGAAGGAAGGGGAAAGAAACTCTAGCGTGAGGATGGTACGAAGAAGTTTTTCTTTTTCCGAAATGACTTGGCAAGCTGTAAAATATGGTATAAGACGGCGAGAGGAGGTACATGCGTGTCTTGAATTACTCCAAACTTGCTCGCACAATTTTCGTGACTTTAGGTAGAATGAAAAAAAAAAATCCGGTCTTTAACTTTGGGGGCAAAATAGATGGTTGTGCGTTTTGAAGGTGTTTTTTGTGCATGACGCGAGCAGCGAAATTTTAATTTATTACTCGAATGGTTGATTTGACACGGTTTTCGTTGTGCTCTTTTTTCCTCACGATTTTGTTCTATTTATAACGAAATTGTCTTTCGTTTATGCAGGATTTCGTCAACACCAAACTATCAGCTAAAGCAAATCGCCAGTTGCAAGATCCGTTGGTAATTATGACTGGTAATTTACCTTGCTGGTTGCACCAGATCGCTGTGTTGAGGTAAGTCGATAGTTGCTTCTGAAAATTGTCTGTTTTTTTTTTTTTTTTAGAATAGAGTGATTAATTTTTTTGAGTTTTGTTCGCAGCCCATTTTTGTTACCATTTGAAACACGTCAGTTGTTGTTCTACGCGACGGTATTCGATCGCGATCGTGCTCTCCAAAGATTACTAGATTCCAGTCCGGAACTGGGCGGAGGTTCCGATTCCCAAGAACGTGTCGCTCCACGACTCGACCGCCGCAAACGTACCATATCGCGAGAGGATATCTTGAAACAAGCCGAAACTGTGATTTCAGATGTAGCCTCGTCCAAAGCTCTGCTAGAAGTGCAATACGAAGATGAAGTAAGCCCCAAACGACCCAATTGTAAATGTTTATCCTTTTGCTTCATATACGTTTCTAATACCGAGTTTCTCCTTTTTCTAGGTTGGTACTGGTTTAGGACCGACGCTGGAATTCTACGCGTTAGTCTCGCAAGAGTTGCAAAGAGCTGATTTAGAATTATGGATTAATCCGAATCCGTCTAAAGACCAAGTCTACGCGTTTAGCCCCGTTGGCCTGTTCCCAGCACCATTGGGCAGAACTACCAAAGTATCTCAGTTGGTGAAAATCAAAAGTAAATTTAGATTCCTCGGTAAGCTGATGGCCAAAGCTGTTATGGATTCTAGACTCGTACGTATTTGCAAATTTTCACTTCCCATCTTTAATTAATTGTAAATTTGAGACGCGTGTTTGCATTAATATTTGGAAAATTTCTCTCCTAGCTCGATTTACCATTCAGTATCGTGTTCTATAAATGGATGCTCGGCCAAGAGCACACGCTCTCGGTTTGCGATCTAGCCGACGTCGTGCCTGATGTTTATAAAACCATTGTACGCCTCCGAGCACTCTGCATGGAGAAAAGAGCCATCGAAACAGACACCACTTTGGATAAAGAACAACAAGATGCGAAGGTTCGTAGATTTCAAAAGTAATATGTTTTACCGTGGGGGGGGGGGGGGGGGGGGGGTTAATTCGTTAAATTCGAAAACATGAATAAGAACCTAAATTTGATTACCGATTGAAATCCTCGTGAAAAGTAACAATTTTAATGAATTTAAACCAAATAAGACAAACGTTCAAAAATCCTTCATTTTTTTTAGCACTTCTAAAAATTCAGTTGGGGTAAAATGAAAAAAAAATGCGGAATTTTAATAATCGAAAATTAATTTTTTTTTAATTGATTTTTTTTTTAAATGGAATTCACAAGTCGAATATTGATAAATTGGCGTAAAAAATCGAAAGTGTCATTTATTGATTTCCAAATCGAGAATATTGGAAATTAATTGGAAAATTTTAAAGTACCTATTGTTAATAGACGTAATAATCAAAAATATAAAATCGATGTAAAAAATCGATTATAAATTGATTTTTTAAAATAAATTTCAAAAATCGACATTATTGTGAAAAAATCGAAATTTTATCCATTGAAAAAAAAATTAGAATTAGGTAATAATCGATAAGAAAAATCAACTTTGAAAATCAAGATTAGAAAATTGTCTTGAAAAAAAAATCAGTCAAATGTTAATAAATTGATTCAAAAATTCGAGTATGAAGAATCGATATAAAAATCGAAAAAGATTTTTGAAATCAATCAACTAAAAAAATCATAATCATGAATTAAAAAAAAAAAAAAAAAAGAAGAAGAAGTTCTAACACAAAATATTTGCAGTAGAAAAAATCGATTTTAGAAATGAAAATTTGAAATTCGATTTCAAATAAATTAAAGCTGTAATAATTTACGTAAAAATCGAAATTTGATAGTTTTGAGTTTAAAAACTGAAAAGTTGAAATCAAAATGAAATTCAAGTGATTATTAATAATTGGAATTTCATTTAAAAAATCGACTCTTGAGAATTTACCTTGAAAATCTGAAACTCACAATTAGTTTGAAAAATCAAAAATTCAAAAATCCGATTAAAAAAAATCAAAAAAATCGACATTTTATAACAGATTTTTAGATCCAAAATTTGAAATCGATAGTAAATATTGAAATTCGATAAATGATTGTAAAAATAAAAATTTTGTAATCGAAAAATTAAAATCCATTCGAGTAAAATTAAAAAATTAAAAAAATCGACAATCGATATGAAAAAATCGAGATCCTTGTAAAATCAAGAAAAAAATTTAGAGTTGAAAATTAAACAACAAAGAAATCGATTTATAAATAATTATGATTTTTTTAAACAAAAAAATAAAATAATTTTTTTATTCAGAAAAAAGTTTTATGAAAAATTGATTTAATTTTTTTTTAAGTTTTTCTTTAGGTAAGTAGAAATAAATTATCAAAAATATCGACTTGAAAAATCAAAAGTTCAAAATCGATGACAAAATCGAAAATTTTCAATCGAAATGAGAGAAATTTTTTTAATCGATTGTAATTGAAAATTAATTAGAACTTTTGAATGAAATGTCAAAATTTTTAATCAGTGTAAAAGAATCAAAATTTATGAAAAAATCAAAATTTACAATCGATAGAAAAATGTCAGAATTTTTAACCGGTATGAAAGAATCGAAATTTTTTATACTTGTTATTCGAAATTATGAGGGAGGGAGGGGTACAATCGCAATTTTTGTAATAACCAAAATTATTCCCAAGACTTCAAACTTGAAACTACAACTTTTGTTTGAAATTTTTTTCAATTGGACCCCCCCCCCCCAATTTTGAAAAGGTATCTACTTAATGTTATGTGAAATTGGAGGAGAGGGGGAGGGATCTGGAGGGATTCAATAAAAAATTTTATAATAGTCAAAATTATTTTTAGGATCTTGATCTACAACTTTTGTTTGAATTTTTTCTCAATTGACCCCTTCCTCCTCATTCTACTAATTTGTATTTAATATCTTCGGAGTGTAATGCAAAATCGGTGGGGAGGAAGGGGTCCAATTGAAAAAATTTTCAAACAAAAGTTGAAGCTTGAAGTCTTGGGAGTAATTTTGGTTATCATAAAATTTTTGATTACACCCTTCCCTCCTCTCCAATTTCGCATAATATGACTTAGATACTCCCATTATTGAAAACTGGGGATGAGGTAGGGGTCCAATTGAAAAAAATTTCAAACAAAAGTTGTGGTTTGAAGTCTTGGGAATAATTTTGGTCATTACAATCGTTTCGATTGGACCCCTCCCTCCCCCCAATTTTGAATATCAAGTATCTAAGTAGTATTGCACTTGGTAAATTTTCGATGGCGCCAAAAAAAAAACAGTACTGCGGCGATTCACTCGTTCAAAAACAGAGAATTAAGATTATTGATTTTTTTAATCGATATGAAAAATTTAAATTTGATGATCGATTTCAAAAATCACGAATTGAAAAATTCATTACTTTGAAAATTAGAATATTAAAATTGACAGAAAAATAAGAAAAATTGAAATTAGATAATTGATTTATAAAATCAAAAGTTGAAAATTGACTCGAAAAATCAGGAAAGAGATACAATTATTGATGTAAAAAAAATCAAATTTTATAATCCATTTCAATAATAAAAGAAACATTTTCACTTTTTTAATAACTCATTTTTTCCATTAAAAATCGAATTTATTATTTAATTTGTTGATAGATATAAAAAAAATGAAAGAGGGATTTTTTGGTCATTCGTACTAATTACAACAATTTTGTTCGACTTTTTACTAATTCATTTTTTTCTATTTTTTGCAGATAAACGCGCTTACTTTGGACGGTTGCCCAATCGAAGATCTCGGATTAGATTTCACTCTTCCAGGATACCCTCACGTAGAATTGAAGAAAAACGGAAAAAATACCGCTGTCACCATACATAATTTAGAATCGTACTGCAGGGTAAGCAATAAGCATCCATTACCGATTCGAACGACCCTGTATCGAATTCCAATTTTATATCCCGTCTAATTTTTATTTTCCTTTCGACACGTAGCTCGTCACGTACTGGTTCTTAGTCGAAGGCGTTAGCCGGCAGATGGAATCGTTCCGCGAAGGCTTCGAGAGCGTATTCCCCTCGGCCAGATTGAACATGTTCTACGCCGAAGAACTGGAAAAAGTATTCTGCGGCTCGGAAAGCTACTGGGATTCGAAAACACTTATGGAATCGTTCAGACCAGACCACGGATACACGAGCGATTCGAAAGCCATGCAGTACCTGACAGAAGTGCTCGCTGCTTACAATGTGACCGAACAACGCGATTTCCTTAGATTTGTTACCGGATCGCCTCGATTACCCGTTGGAGGTAAAGAAAAAATCGACCCAGTGGCCTCCCCAAGAGCTCTAGGCTCAAGCTCGTTCTTGAATTTTTTTACTACCGAGATTTTTCATTGTTACAGGTTTCCGAGCATTATCGCCATCATTGACGGTGGTTCGTAAAACAGTCGATACGAGCACGAATCCGGACGAATATCTGCCCAGTGTGATGACGTGCGTTAATTATCTCAAATTACCCGATTATTCGTCCCTCGAAGTGATGCGAATTAAGCTACGAATGGCTGCCCTAGAAGGACAGAACTCTTTCCATTTATCTTAATCCTGATATCAAACTGATTTTTTCCAAGGAAGGGGGGCTTTTTTTCGAAAAGCGGAAAAGCACATAAAGTAAAGACGTATTTTTGCCTATTTTCTATAGTAACTACCTTTATTCGGAATAACATTTTTATTTTTTTTCTCCTATTTTTTCCTTTTTTTTTTTTTTTTTTTTTTTTAATCGAAATAAATTTTGAATATATCGAAATGCAGAAGAACATGTAAAAAATTAATATGTTCGTGTTGAAATTTTCGGTGTATTTACTAAATTTTACGAAGCGAAATTTGTACAGTATTTCTATATACATATATGTAGCTTGGTTTATCGAAGACGTGTCTACTTATGTCTGTTCGTCACTGACTCGTCGCTATTTTTAATTCGAACTCGTTCGATTCATCAATATTTACTTACTCTCTTTAGATGTGCAGGATTCACTCCCGAATCCAAGTTTTTCCAAAAGCTAAGTTTTTGTCTCCCCTTCTCTCGAAAGGCGAGTTTTTATTATTTTCTTTATTAATACGTACGATATTTTGAGATATACGTATAATATAATTCATGTTGAGAGGTGTTTGTTTGAAAATATACTAACGAGATCGAGCGTGTTTGCAAAAAGCATAATGTTAATAGGATGACTCCGTACACTCGAGTGTACAAAGACCATACCTATTTACTCGTCGAAAGTTTACCAGTAATTTTTTTTTCTTCTTTGTTCCACATTAAATCATCGACCGCGATGAAAAATACCACCTTTTTTTTAAAGTCTGAATTTTTTTTAAAAAACGTATTAATTTTTAGGATCAAGTCGAATATAGTTTTTTTTTTTTCGTAACTGTCTCGATTTTATCATTTGCAGTTCGTGTGTTCGTCAGAACAGAGGTAATTTTGTTGTGGTAAATTGTATAAGTAATTGGGCAAAAACTACAATTTTCTTAGATAGTATAATTTTTTCCCTTTTTTTTTCTTCTCGATCGATCGTCTTTTAGAAATTTTTATTTATCGTAGGGTTACAATATTTTAACGAATTATGAAAGACGTTTTATTTTACAATATTTTTACATGTCCGTGCCCCTATGATTTTTTTCTCTTCATGTAAATACCGAGGTTGAACTTTTTTTTTCTAATATGATACGTCGCCTTCGAAGTGTTTTACTTGTAATATATTTAAATTTCTAGCTTATATTTGTTTTATTTATTAAGAAATGAATTCATGTTTCGTGAAATAAATGTGTAATATTATATGGTATCTTTTTTTTTTTATGTGTTACGAATAATATAATAAACGGACATTGTATTTTACAAACGTGGTTTTCATTCGAGGCGTGTGAAAGAGAAGTTGAATCGTTCGAAAATGGTTCCATTGGGAAGGTCGTCAGTTTTCTATTGATAGGTATTTTTTTTCTCTCGAAAATGTGAGAAATTTCTATGCAAAAAATTGATTTTCGAAAATGATTGAAAAAATTTTTCAGCAGAAATTTGAATAAAATTTTACTTAAAAAAAATTGATACATTATTTTTTCATAAAAAATTTGAGATTTCATCTCCGAAAAAAGTAGAAAGTTGTTTTTCAAAAAAATCGTCGCGAAAACAAATTTTTTGAAAATATTTTAGGTGTAATTTTTTGGAGAAAAAATCAACTATCTACTTTTTTTCGAAAAAAAACTCGAATTATATTGAAAAAATTGATGGTTCAATTTTTTTTTTCATATTTTTTTTATGGAAAAAATTTCTCAATTTTTTGTATAGAAAATTCTAAAATTTTTGCAAAAAATACCTCTTATTTATTTATTGACCGGGAGTGGTGGCGTGCTCCTGTAAACCAATGCTAAGGTGGTCTGGTCGGCAACCCCTATTAGGGTTACCTACGTTTGATTTTTTTCAAAGGACGACTGACTGCAAAATATGTATTCTAAAACGAAATGTGGGAATGATTTTTTTTTTATTCCAAATTAATTGAATGAAAATAATCATTTGAAAAAACGTGAGTCTTTATTCTAAAAAAATGAGAAATTTTTTAATGTTCTCAAAAAATTTAATAAATCTTTGATTTAAAAAAAATTGACTGGAATTTTTTTTTCAAAAATTTGAGAAATTTCGTGGAATTTCTCTATAAAAAATTGAGAAAATTTTTCAAAAAAGATCTAGAAATTTTTTCAGCAAAACTTTGAAAAAAAATTCATTCGTAAAAATTTAAACATTATTTTTTCATCAAATGTTTGTGATTTTCTCTCCAAAAAAATTAATTTTTCCAGAAAATTGTGGCAAAAACAAATTTTTTGAAAATATGTTACAACTTTTTTGGAAAAAACCTTCCTACTTTACCGGAAAGAAAATCTCAAATTTTTCATTTAAAAAATAATGTTTTTATTTTTTTTGTTAATTTTTCTTTTAAATTTTTGCTGAAACAATTTCTCAATATTTTTCGAAAGTTTTATAAATTTTTTGTAGACTAAGTGTTCTCAATCTTTTGCAGAAAAAATTTCTAAATATTTAAAAAAAAAAAATCTCAAATTTATGAAAAAAATAAGACTAATCTCAGTTTTTTGTAAAAAAATAGTTTTCGCCAATTTTTTACTTTGAGAAGTTTTCTGAAGAAACAATGGTTGAAATAAAAAAGTAATAACTTTTATTTGAGATGTAGGTATAAAGTATTGAACCATAGGTAGTCAAAAAATGTAAATTAAAAACTTCAATCGTTTGATGATAATTTTACTAGAATTGTTCTGGTACAACTCCACTTTTCGTAAGTTGCTTGAAAAATTCGTAAGATTTTTTCGGCGTACGTTTTCTGTCTTCGTCGTTAAAGTCGACATTCGCCATGCCATACTTGTACCTAAAATTGTGAAAATAATTTATTTTTAAATAAAATAAATATTCGCAATAATTTTACCTTACAAACTTTTTTGGGAAAATTTAAAAAGAACAAGGAAAACTATTTTTGAAAAATATTCACTACTTTTGCCTTTTAAGAAAATTTTTGAAATTCAATTTTTGAAAAATGTTCCCAGAATTGTCTTTGCAGAATATCTTGAAAATTGAAAAAAAATTGCAAAATTTTTGAAATTTTCGTCTTACAAAAAAGAACGATTTTTTTGCAAAATATTCGAAAATTTACTTTTTATGAAAAAAACTCATAACTTATCCAAATTGAACTTTTGCAAAAATATTTATTTCCAAATTTTGAAAAATCGATAGTTTTTTTTTTTTTTTTTTTTTTTGTTTGTTGAGTAAATTTACACCGCAAAAATTCAAAGGATTTTTTTTTTGCAATTTATTTGCAATTTCTTACTTGAAAAAATCGATACGAATTTTTTGCAAAATTTTTAAATTTCTCGCCTTGCAAAAACTAAAAAAAAAATTGAAAAAAAAAACTTTTTGTTTTACAAAAATATTCTTAGAATTTGTCTTCACGAAACATTTCAAAAAAAAAATTTTTCACTACATTTCAATAAATTTCTGTCTTACAAAAATTTGAAAAACATTTTTTCACAAAATAATCACAATTTCACCCTTTTAGAGAAATTATAATTTTTTTGTAAAATATTCCAAAACGATAAAAATCAACAAGATTAAGACTAAACATTTTTTTTCAAAATATTCTCAAGTTGATCTGATAATTAAACACTTTTTGAAATTAAATTATTTGTAATGTTTTATGAAAAATGATGAAATTTGGCCCAAATGATGAATTTTTGAATGATAAAGTAATGAGTACTCATAGGAGGGAAGGAGGGAGTAGTTTACATATCAATATGCGCCAAATCGTTGAAGGATTAAAGGAGGAAAAATTGCATGTGTATTTTTTTTCTCAGTCTGAGAGAATTGAAAGAATGTTTTTTTTTTCTTTTTTTTGTAAAAAATTCAAATAGGAACAATTTTTATGAAAAACGTTTTTTCATTTTCTCTCAGATTCTGCATTGAGGAGAATTCATTAATTTTCATTTCAAAGTAGATTCAAAAAAAATTATACAGCTACACAATCCAGGGTGAGGACTGAGGAGTCGTCTTTGGGGTTGATTACCCTGTAAAGGTACTTACGAGTATCCTCGAGACCATTCAAAATTATCCAATAGAGTGTACGCGGTGTAAGCAACGACGTTACATTTATCTTCGTGAATTGCCTTCAAGAGCTCTTTCAAGTATCCCTGCCCAAATACGAAACAAAAAATGAATAAATCAATCAAGATGCGAATCAACAGGTTTGAATGATCCAATCATAAAACCTATTACCCTGAAGTAATTAACCCTATCATCATCTATAATATCTGCCTCCTTTTCACTGCCAGTTCCATTTTCAGTCACAAATATCGGCGGATTTCCGTAGTTATTTTTAATATAATTCAATATTTCACGAAAACCTGTCGGCTCCGGGTCCTTTAAAAAGTCAGTTTGTACGTTTATATCGTCGAAAAACGATTCCATTGGATTGACATGGTGAGAGAAAAGTTGCTTGATTTTGTTACGAATAGAATTCGCCGGAGAGCACAATTGCGTTAAGTAGTGATTCACACCAAAAAAGTCAGACGCGCCTGGAAAAAATATTTTTGCAGTTTTTAGCAGAGATTTTGAGTAAACGAATGGGTTAAAAAAGCTGATGAAAAATGTTAAGATAGGTACCTACCTATTAAAGACTCTTTTTCTTCTTTCGTAAAGGTAGGTAATCGAGACCTTCTGCGTCCTTCTTTGGCACTATTTTCGTCAACTATTTTTCGTATAAGGCTAGGATAATCACCCTCTTTTGTGAATATGGGATGAGCAAATAAGTCCAACTGAAAATCATTCAAATAAATTGTATTATTTCACAACAACATGTCACAGCACTGTAAACAGTTAGTAAATAAATGATTGAACCTACGTAAAATTGGTTAGCTCTTTCTGTAGCAAGTACGTCTGCTTCGATATTAGGGTTTTTTGGTCGGAAACAGGTGCCAACTAAAGAAATACCCACTTTGCCTAGAATTAAAAGTGATATTATTCAGTTTTATCCATAGATACCTATACTGTGCAATTAAAAAAAAAAAAAAAAAAAAAAGGTTTGGATGAAAATTTGAAAGAAATTAATAGGTAGGTAAATTGAAACAATTTCTTTTTTTTAATTGAAAAAAAAAATGTATTTTAACAAGTTTGGAAAATAGGTAAATTGGGACAATTTTTTTTAAAATTGGAAAAAATTGTACCTAGGTATTTTAACAAGTTTGGAAAAATTATTTGTTTGTTAATTTTTAAAAAGTCAAGCTTTGATAAAATTTCTAAAAATAGGTAATAATTTTGTTTTAAAAAATTTATAAAATATTTTTAAACAAAATTTTGAAAATAACTATTTGTTTCGATAAAATTTGAAGAAACATCACCCTCAATTTAAAAAAAAAAAAAAAAGTGTTTTTTTTAGCAAAGGGAACCTTTGCTGGTTTGGCTCACCTTTTTGGGAAGCTCTGTATTTTTCATCGTATAATCTATATATTCGTGCATGAGCTCTCAATATATTATGAGCGACGATGTAATTAGCTGGAGTGCTTAGATTTCTTGCTGGAGCTAATTGTAATGATTCGCCATTTTCATATCCATGGATTATGAATGTGGGTTCATTTATGGTTACCCACCATTTCACCTGAATTTTTTTTTGGAAACGTTCACAAAAAGTATAGGAAATAAAAATGCATCTTTGCAAATTAACAGCACATACCGTATCTCCAAAAAGAGAAAAAAGTAAATCGGCGTAGTCTTCCATGAAATCTAGTATCAATGAATTGGTCCAACCACCGAAACCGTCTTGAATTTTATGCGGTAAATCCCAATGATACATGGTTATCTGAAGAAAAATAAATAAATCGAAATTAGGTAGGTTGTAAGTAGGGTGTCGTTGTTTCAAAAAGAAATTGGAATTGGGGAGTTTATCCCAAACTTTTCCTTTATCACCTCCAAATGATTTCAGATTTTTAAAATAAAATTAATTCGATCCACTTTTGTACAATTTTTAATTAAATTTTTTCAAATTTGCAGGGTCATTCCTAAAAAATTTTATTAATTTTTTTTTTTGCTCCTTGGCCTATGGAAATTCGACTTTTAAGGTTTTTCTTCTCCGAAAAAATGAAAAAAAAATTATTACGAAAAATTGAAGATTTAAAAAAAATTGAGTATACCTATACCCCATTCCATTCAACTTGACCCCTCACTACTAATGTAAAAGTGTAAACAAAGCATTGTGCACCAATCAGGTGGCCAGAAGTTTGTGTATTTACACGTTTGTATGTAGTGGTGAAGGGTCAAGTTAAATGGAATGGGGTATAAACTTTATTTTTTTTTTCATAAACAAGAAACATTCTTAAAAGAAGAAAAAAAAATTAAACAAAAAATGCAAGATTAAAGTACATAGGTATTTCTTTACATAAAAAAATAATATTTTTTACGCTGTCTCAAAAAAAAGAGGATGCTTAGGCATTATTTTTTACGTCAAAAAATTGAAAAAATTTCAAATTGAGAAATTTTTTCGTTATAAAGAAATCAAGAAGTTTAGTTTTCTTATTTCAAAAAAAAAAAAAAGAATTCAAACAAATTTAGAGATTTTTTTTCTCTAAAAAATTGGAAAGCTTTTGCTTCCAAAAAATTTCAAAGATTTTTTTTCTCTAAAAAAATGAAAATTTTTACGTGAAAAAATTAAGATAAACATGATTTGTATTCTAAGAAAATTAAGATTTTAAAAAAGTGAAAAATTTTCTACTAAAAAATTAGAAAAATAGTTTTACTCTAAAATAAGCTAATTATCAAAAAAAAAAAAAAAAAAAAAAAAAAAAAAGATAAAAAATTAAGAGTGTTTTTCAAATAAATTGAAATTTTTTCTCCATAAAAATATACCTAAGAGATTTTTGAAAGAAAGTTGAGATATATAATTATATTTTTTTAAACCTATTTTCATTTCCGAATTTTATTTGAGCTGATTTTTGGATAGAAGAACCTTGCAATTTCTTTTTTTTTGTGGGGGGGGGGGGAGAGGTTAAAGATTTTTTCAATTTTTTTTAGAATGAATGAATTTTCAAATTTTTTGGGGTGATCACAATTTTATCAATTTTTTTTCAGAATATGAATTACGTACGAGTATCTTTACCTACTTACTTAATTTCTGAATTATTTTGGAGTAATTTTGTCGAATGAAATTATCAACTTTTTTGAGGAGGGGAGAGAATGAAAATTTTTAAATTTTTTTTTTAGAGCAAAATGTTTCTCAATTTATTTTAGAAGACCGGATAATAAAAACTTCAATTTTTCTTTAGAAGAAAACCCTTCGTCTTTTTTTTTTGGAATAAAAAATATCTCAATTTTTTGTAGTCGACTTGAAAATTCTCAATTTTTTTTCAATAAAAAAGTTTTTATATTTATTTTCAAGAGAAAAAACGCTCTGATTTCTTGGAGAAAAAAAATCAGAATTTTTTTGGAATAACAAAAATTCAAGTTTTTGAGTGTACCTGGCGTAAAATAACTTCTCATCCCCCCATAAAATCTTCTCATTAGGTATTCGCAATTTTTTTTTTTTTTTGAAAAAAAATTGTTTATTCATCTGTTAATTCTTTAAGAAAAATTGTAATTTTTTGTCTCAATTTTTTTGAAACAAAATTTTTCAAAGAAGAAAATCTCTATTTTTGTGGCGTGAGGAAAAAATCTTTCCATTTTTTTGGAAAGAAAAAATTTCTCAGTTTTTTGGAGTAGGTAAATAATTTCTAATTTTTTATTTTGGAGTTGAAAATTTCTCAATCTTTTTGAAGGAAAAAATCAATTTCTTTGTCTTGGACGAATAATTGTTTTAAAGGGGTTGCCCCTATAAGATCCTCCCTTGTATATGTCGCTACGAGAAATCCCAATTAAATAAAACAACGAAGTCTTGGTTACGTACCACTGGTTCGATATCGTTCTTTTTCAACTCTTCGATTAAATTTCTGTAATATTCAACTCCTTTTTGGTTTATTCCAGCAGTCGTCAATTCACCATTGGGCAATATACGAGTCCAACTTATAGAAAATCGATAAACATTGAACTGCAAATAAAAAAAAACATAATTTTCACGTGAAAATTTTTTTTCCAAATTTTTTAAAAATAACTTTCAATTTTTGTAACTTTTGATAAAAAATTTTTTAATAGAAATTTTAAAATAAATTTTCACATGAAATTTTCTTGATTTTTTTTAAAAAGTTTATACTTAGGTAGATTCTTTCAAAAAAATGTAATCAACAAACCAAACTTACCCCAGCATCTTTTAAAAGTTCCACATCCTCTTTGTACTTGTGATATGAATCAGCAGTAACATTGGCGTCCTCCAAATCTGGATTAACTTCATTAACGAAATGATCCCACATACTCTCTCCTTTTCCTGTTCAATCAAAAATTTCATATTATTTGGGAGGAAAAGCCAAAAGTAAACAGCTTACGCGTGAAATTAAAAAATTGAACATGGAATTTCACAAACTCACCATCTTCATTATAAGCTCCTTCCACTTGATAGGCTGAGCTGGCTGTGCCAATTAAAAATCCTTTCGGAAATGATAATGACATAGCGAACTATTGAAATATTTTTCAGAAAATATTTAAGTATGCCCAATAACAAATTGACAATTTTAAACAACTTTCAAAATAGCACTGAGACATTAAGGTACGTCATAAACCACACCAACGGCCATACACTGAAGCTGAATTGACTCTCCTTTGAACTGAAGCAAGATATTAAAAAGAAGTCACATAATATTGTTGACGTTATCTCAAACATAAGGTTATCTTTGAAATATTCCAGGAATGAGATAGGCCCAGGCTGTGCCCTCCCCCCCGTATTTTTGGTATAAATGAGCGGACTTTGTAATGCCAGTGTTTAGGGAAATTATAATTGATAGTTATATTTTAAATTTATATTTTTTCAAACAGGATTTGTTTTAAGTACTTGAGTACAAAAGCCAGGTGTCCGAACTGTTGATTGTTTTCTTTTTCTTTTCATTATTTTTATCAAGATTTGATAAGCGTCTGAAAAATACTAATAAGGTAGATCAAAGAAAATGTGCCGTTGAAAAGTCGACGGAGAGGAGGAAATGCAAAAAAAAAAAATACTTCTTATAAAAATGCAGCGTTACACAGGCAATGTTGAGCAATTATAATGTTATAAAGTATTTATGAATCATGTAATGTAAAAGTGATAAAGTCAAATAACTTGTTGTTCACTATTTTCGTCAATTAATGCATTAATTTAATTACCTAATACAATCATACCTACTTGATACTTCATCTTTTTTTCTCGATCGATTGTTTTTAAGAAATTAAAGTTTTTTCAATCAAAAACATCTGGATTTTCTTGCGTTCTAAAAAAAAACAATTTTTGTTTAAGTATAAAATTGGGTAAACATTTTTTTGGAGAAAAAATTTTCTCAATTTTCTTGGCCAAAAAATCTCTTTTTTTTGGAGAATAAGATCTTTGAACTTTTTTCAGGATGAAAAACCTTCTCAATTTTTTGGAGTAGGTATTTTTTTTTTTAATTTTTGGAGAAAAAGTATTTCATTTGTTGCAGAAAAAAATCTCAAATTTTCGAAATAAAAAAATCTTTTGTTTTTATCCAAATGAAAAAATAGGCGAGAGAATTTCTTAATTTTTTTGAAATGATTTTTTTTCAAAATAGAATACATTAATTTTTTTAGAGTAGGTAAATACCTACCTAATTTCTTCTTTTTTTTACCTAATAAAAAAATTGGAACAAAAAAATGCTAGACTTTTTTGGAATAAATTAGTTCAAATTTTTTTCAAGTAAAAAAAATTAATCTATTTTTTTTTAAGAAAAGAAATAGAGTAAAAGATATCTTTGATATTTTTTTGAAAAAATTTAATTTTTGAATTTTTTTGAAGCAAATAAATCTTGATTTTGTTGAAATGAACTCAACAAAGTACCTACTTGATTTTTGATTTTTTGTGAGGGCGAATATAAAATTTCACAATTTTTTTTGTGATAAAAAAATTTCTGATTTCTTTTGGAATAGAAACATTTTTTAATTTTCTTAGATTAAAAAATATTTCAATTTTTTAAAGTTTAAAATAGGTAAAGTGAAATTTTTTCCAAAAAATTTCTCGAATTTTCTTGAGTAAAATATTTCTTAATTTTTTTTGTAGAAAAAAATCTTTCAACTAAAAATAAAAAACTTGCTCGATTGTTTTGAATTGGTTTTGAAGAAGAAAATAATTTTATTAATTTTGGAATAGGTAAAGTAAAAATCAATAATCACTTTTTTAAATTTTTAGAAAAAATTTCTAATTTTTTAAAAATAATACTAGGTAACTTGGAGGGAGGGTTCCATTGAAAAATTAAAAATTATTTCAAACCAAAGCTGTTGTATTTTATAGGTTCAGTAGGTTGAAATGAAATCCTAGAAATAATTTTTGGTTATCAAAATTTTGATCGTACCGTACGTTTCGTACCCCTCTCTCCACTCCATTCAAATTTAAAATTTTGCAAAACTCTACGTATTACACTTTACACTATAATTGGAGAGGAAGGAGAGATCCAATCGTAATTTTTGTAATAACTAAAACTATTTCTAAGAACTCATTCTACAACTTTTGTTTGAAATTTTTTTCAATTAAACCCCTCCCTCTCCTCCTATTTTGAAGTATTTACATAGCGTTGAACTGTTTGATACAAAATTGGAGGGGAGGGACGAGGGAGGAGTCCAAGCGAAATTTTTATAATAACAAAAATTATTCGTATGGTCTCAATCTACAACATTTGCTTGAAAATTTTCCACAAAAGTCCCGATTTTTCAATTTTTTTAAAGTTGAAAATACTAAAAGAAAAAAAAGGTCGAAAAATTTTACTCCACTTGTGACAATCCCAAAAGTACACAAAGTAGTCTCTCGTGATGATTCAAAGATGGTACGACAAAACCAGTCAAAACTCAAAAGTCGAAAAAATTCTCGGCGGTACTTCTGACTTTTCCACATTCTTTTCAAAAACTTTTCTTTCGTAAACTTTTTTCAATAATTCCGGATTTTTAAAAACTTGAAGCTTATTCGCAACGATGAAAAAAAAAATTGGGACTACGGAGGTGAAAGCTCGATGTGCCGAATCCGATCTGCTACTTCTGATTACCAAAGGTAAGAAAAAGAAATACAAGATAAAATTCAGCCAAGAACTCAGTTCATCTATTCGTTGTTTCAGAATTAAAAGATCTAAACCAAGAATCAAAAGACTGCGAGGTAAAGAATTTAGAAATACTGACGCTATCACATCCTCGTGAGAAAAGGAAATCATTGTTTATTGTAAACCCAAACGATAACACTATTCAAGAACTACTGAAGTTTTCACAGCCCTACAGGTAAATGAAAGTTACATAAAGAGAATGAATAGATTCAAGTTTCACATCTAATTGATTGATGATTGATTTATCTGTCTTAGATCTTGGTTTATTGGCAATACGATCGAATCAGATGGAAAATTCTACCTGTCCACTCGTATCGATCCTTTATTCCTTATACTTTCTTATATTTGCGAGGTAAGATGCGGTATCACTATTCAGTTACGTTGAAATGGAATTAAACGTGTAATTTGTTCTATTTTAGTCTAAAATGAGCTCATCTCTGGATCAAATATTACACGATGACGATTTCTCGGACGCAAGTAAACTAGAATCTTTGCTCGATGCAGAACAATTGTTATTAATCGCTGATGTAAAAAGTACGTACCACTTAGATCGTTTTGTGTTTTGAAAATTACCGAAGTAATAATTCGAGTTCGTTCTACAGATTGTGGAGATTTAAAAGTATGGAAATTCAACGAAGAAAAAACATTACGATGGTTGGAGAAAAAAGTAAACAAGGTGTCCGACGTTATAGAACAAAAAGGATTACACGTTGGTACAGCTTCGGCTGCTTCTAATAATTTCGTAATCAGTGTAAATAAGAAAGAATCGCATGGTAAGAGTTTAAATTCGTATTTAAATCTAAACACGAATCGGTTTTGTGAATTTTTCATATTTTCATCGTAGAAAGTTATATCAGATATGCCCATGGAATTGTTTCCGACTATTTGAGACCGGAACTTAGTGAAAAACTGTTACAACATTTGAAACTGCCTCCTTTAGAAGTTAATTCGAAGAAGAGAAAGAATAGTGATTTGGATCCGGAAGAGATAAAGAAGCTTAAAAAAGAATGTGCTCAGAAGGAGATTAGTTCTAAGTATTTTAACGAGGAAACAACTAAACCTGAAAAGGTGAGTTCAACTTTGTATGATTTATGAATTTATTACATTATTGAATTACTTATGGTAGATTTTGTATTTTTTTTTCTCAATTAGAATCTTCGAAAAAACGTAAAGCAAGCTCAGCTAGCAAAAGCTGCCACTGGAATGAAAAGTATATCGTCATTTTTCAAGAAAAAGTGAATTTATCGATGTACGAATTTGTGATACGAAGTTTAATGTGAGTATTTTTTTAATGTGTATAATAATTTTATAAAAATTTCTTAAAATCGATTCGCTGACATCGTCAAGCGTTTATCAAAATATTCAAGTATCAAACTATATTATAGATTGTGTACACTTCTTCGACATAATTGGCCAAGTGGACGTCGTTCATACTCAACGCTTTGATGTGTTTGGTCGATAGCGTTATTTTTACCACTTTATAAACATTGAACCATTCCGGAAAATGATTCGTTTCTTCACAATGCATCGCTATATTCGTCATGAATCCAAAAGCCTGAAACCGAAACAACCTCAATTCAATTCAATTCCGAAACAAATTTAAAACCATTCGAAGTCATCTTACTCCGAAAAAGCTCCTAAATATGAAATCTTTTCTCATTTTTGGCATCGGGTTCGAGACATTTCTATCGACGATCCAGCCTTTTTCCATCAAAGGGCTCAAATATCTATCATGGTCTTCATTCGTTAACGGAATCTAAACGTAATTTAAAAAATATTCCTCTTGAAATGTTCCTAACGGTGAAAGAAACCATTAAATTGAAATTATATTACCGCCGAAGTCATCGGTACCTTTTGCACAATTCTTCTTCCCTGCGAAAAGGGGGGAGGAACAACGAATTTATAATTATCCGACCGGTTTGAGTTTTTTAATAATCAGATTTGTATAACGAATTATCTCTCTTAATGTGATAAATTTGCATTTTAAATTTTATTTATTTTGAATTTTTCCCATTTTTTATTTATTTATTTTTTTCGTTTCATCGAAGTAACTTTTAACCGAAATGTCTTGTAAAGTGTTATTTTGTTCCATTTTCTATTGTTTATTTTTATCATTTTTTCCACCTTTGTGATTTACTATAGTGGTGAAATGGCCTGCCTTAGAGAATAACTCAACAGTGCTGGCAAGACTTTGAAATAATACGAGGGTATTTTTAAACGAGCGAATTGGTAATTTTTTAATGTAATGGGTTGTTTGTTATTTTATAAAAGTGAATTTTAAAAAAGATTTTCGTCTCTCCTATCGAGCTTTTCTCGCAGTTTGTTTGCCCATTTTTTCCCCATTCTCGTTCTGTTTATATTATTTATTTTTTACTGGGAATTTTATTACCATATGACTGGTTTTGGAGTTTTTTTTAATAACGATTGGAAATTTTAGAATATTTTATTTTACGTTGTAATAATTTTAAAAACTGTACGATTTTTATGGTAAAGATTTATAAAAAATTTAATCAAACATTTCAAAATTATGAAACGTAGAGAAAGATTTTCCTTTGAATAATTTTTGTCAGTGTTGATTGGATTAAAATTTTTTTTTTAAATTGTTTATTTTAATTAATTTTTGCACATTTAAAAAAATTATTTTATTAAATAATTCTTTATACTCTAAACCAATATTTTTTGTGGTAAAAAAATTTCAGAAAATTTCATTTAAAGCCACTTACCCTATTTCCATAATACTGAGAGTATACGAATGAGCACAAACATACCAAGAATGTTATTTGAAAATAGATTCTTATTGAAGCCATAATAACGATGTATCTAATTTAGGGCAAAAATTGAACTAAAAGTTTAATAAATTGATTTTCTGGCACCACGGTAGGATGTTAATAATTATTTGGAAAGGAACGTTGACCGAAAAATATAGAAAAAATTTCATTTTTTTAATGTACGTCTACGTAGTACGTACCTTAACGATTCTAACAGATTAACCCAGAAATAAGTTATCGTAATCTCTTATCATTTCGCATTGATTCATTAGGAAATGAAATAAATTGAACGTTGAGGAGGCTCCTGCTTTTAGCTCTAAAGATCATTTTGAATTTATTTGTTTTTAATCTGCGATTTGTTTAATTTTAAGTCATTTTAATTTTATTTGTGATCTTCAAATTAAAAAAAAAAAAAATCAATTCACCTAATTTTTAATATTTTCTTAAATTTTTGATGTGTGAGTTTTGATATTTTTAAAATCTCAGCTTTGTGAATTGACCTTTATCAACTTCAAAATTAGTTCGTTTTTAAATTTTTAAATTGATTTTTTAAAAATTTCAGTTGGTAGGTAATTTTTAATTAATTCATTTGATTTTAATTCTTCTCAATTCAGTGACAATTATTTTTTTTGTTGTTTGTTTTGTACGACAAATGTTTACATTTTTCAGTTTTTATAATTCAATTCTTTAATTTTGATTTTTTTAAATTTATTAAATTTATGGAAACCATTACAAGAGGTTTTGGCAATTTTTCTGAACTTATACTGAAATTGAATTTTTTTTACAAAATTGATGATTTTAAAAATTTTTGAAAATTTGTCAGAGGAGGATTTTGCATTGATAATTAGGGTAGCTTTTTTCATTGGTTAAATGCAATTTGGAAATTTTTCTGAATTTACTAAAATTAAAAATTTTTACAAAATTTATTATTTTAAAATTTTTTGAAAATTCGTCAGAGGAGGATTTTGCATTGATTTTTAGGGTAGCTTTTTTCACTGGATAAATGTAATTTAGCAATTTTTCTGAATTTACTGAAATTAAATTTTTTTACAAAATTGATGATTTTAAAATTTTTCGAAAATTCGTCAGAGAAGGAGTTTGCATTGATAATTAGGGTAGCTTTTTTCATTGATTAAATGCAATTTGGAAATTTTTCTGAATTTACTAAAATTAAAAATTTTCACAAAATTTATTATTTTAAAATTTTTTAAAAATTCGTCAGAGGAGGATTTTGCATTGATTTTTAGGGTAGCCTTTTTCATTGGTTAAATTCGATCTCTCATTTTTTGAAATTTACTAAAAATAAAAATTTTCACAAATTCGCTTAGGGTAGGATTTTGCATTGGATCAAATGGTAGCCTTTGTCATTGATTAAATGCAATCTCTCATTTTTTGAAATTTACTGAATATAAAAATTCTCAGAAATTCAGTAAGGTTAGGATTTGGCATTGGGTCAAATGGTAGCCTCATATTGTCATTTTTTGAAATTTTCTGAAAAATAAAATTTTCATAAATTTGCTTAGGGTAGGATTTTGCATTGGATAAAATGGTAGCCTTTGTCATTCAATAAAATATGCAAATTATCTACCATTTTTTGAAATTTACTGAAAATAAATTTATCTTTTAAAATTTTTACTTTGAAAAGAATTTGTTTCAGTTTTTTGATTCCAGTATTTTTTTTTAAATTTTCAGTGATTTTCAATCACAATAATTGATGAAAATGGGTCAACCTGATTTTTATAATTTCAGATTTTGAAAATTTTCAATTTTTGCTAATCTCCTAATTTTTAATTTTTTTTCTCAAGTTTCTGTGATTTTGAATTTTTTTCAAATAACAAAAATGGTTTCTTAGAACGTCAACGACGTGATTTTACGAGGTGTCGTTGTGGATTTGACGATGGCTCCGTCACAGTAATATTTCTTTGCTTCGAATCGATACATTTTGAGATCATTAATACAAAATAAAATTGAAGTCTAATCTGTATATTGAAAAAAAAATTAACAAACATAAAATCGATAACTTATTTTTAAATCATCTACTTTCAAGAGTACGCCAATTATTTATACCTTTCCGGAATACTACTCTCTCGTCCCATCATCCGGTCATAAACACGACTGGAAAATTGAGCCAATGCAATATCCTTACGACTCAAGTCCTTAATTGATGACGTTTTAAGCGTTATTTTTACGCAATTGTCAAAATTATACCAATCGGGAAAATGACCAAGTCTTTCCGATAGTAAAGCCACCTGCGACATGAAACTGAACGCCTGTTGAAAAATTAATTCATTAGGCGAAATTTGGAGATTAAAAATGGTCCGAGAGATTGAATTTTTACCACTCGAAAACTCTCAAATTCGAATTCCCTTCTTAGAGTTATCGTTGGACGTGTTTTAGACCATCCGACGCGAAGTAAAGGTTTCAGTAGTTTTTCTTCTTCGTCTTCCGTCAATGGTGCCTGTAAGACAAGTTTAATTAGACTAGTTAATGATTATTCTGTTTAGACGTTTAGAATGGTTTTATTTCTCATACCAGGGTAGTGGTTGGGAGTGTTCTGTACAGTCTTTTGCCTTTCTGAAAACATAAAACATGGCCAATGTTAATTAATGAAAAAATCCGAGTACTGCCAACTTCGTAGAGAGCTTCAACTTTATGCAAATGAATAAAACTTCGTCGAAATACGCCTTCATCAATTTTATTTCCATCGCTGAACTTTATTCGATAATTATTTCGCTTAATATTTAAATTTTACACAACTTTTCTCGCTTAATATAAAAAAGAAATATTGTCGATAAATTATATACATCGAAGTTGAGATTCATCTTGTAAATTTTTAATTAAACGGAGTAGACGCTTTCATTTCGAAATGTTGTTCAATTTTATCGATAAATCTGGCCATTATAATATCCTTGTACGTCAATCCGTTCACTTTATTCGACCATAATGTGATTTTCAATCTGTTCAGGCTGTTGTACCATTCTGGATGATGTCTTAGTTTTTCAGCTCGTAAAGCTACCCTGGACATGAAACCGAAAGCCTGCCAAGGAAATGGGTTCGAATTAGGTTAGGTTTGTGGGAAACGAGGGCACGTAAAAAATTATTTTCCAGTTTGGAGTGTTTTGTGCTTACTTCGTTGAACGACATGAACCAGAAATTTTTCACCAAGGCTTCTCTTCTGTGATCCCATTTCCATCGGTTTTCTAACAAAGGCATTGTGAATTTTTCTACTAAATCCGGTGTGAGTTTTTTCTCATCCTGGAAGAGTAGATGTGGTTCATTTAGCAATGGTTGGAGAGTTGTATTAGTTACGGTGCTCAGTTTTCAGTTTGAGAAAGTAAAAAAATTGAAAAGATTTTTCAAGAAGGTGTAAGATTGATGATTCAAGTTGGAAGGACCTGATATTTCCCCTTTCTCGTTGGAGAAAAAATTAAAATATATTTAACCTCTCATCATTTAACACCATTGAAAAACATATCTTTGGATTGAAAAAAAAAATCAAAACAATTAATATTGTAAAAATAATTTTGAAAAAAAAAATTGAAAATACTCAGTTGAAATTTTTTCAGAATGAATTTTTAGTAGGCGAAAATCAAAATGAAATTATTGCCTAAAAAAAATTCATAAGAAATATTTATAAAATTCAATAAAAATATTTGAAGAAAATTTCAAAAATAAAATTTCAATAAAAATTTGGATTTAAAAAAAAATCCAAATGAAATAACATTTTAAAATGAAAAAATAAAAATAATTAATAAATTAAAAAAATTATTTTTCAAAAATACCAAAAATTAATTTTTTAGTAAAAATGTCAATCAAATTGACCAAACTAGATAAGTACTTAATTTCTCGAAAATAAATTTGTATTGAAAATCTTGAGTAGGTAATCGAATTAATTTTCAAAAAAATCCCAGAAGAAATATTTTAAAATTTCAATTGAGATATTTGGGAAAAAGTTTTAAAATGAGTTTCAATGAATTTTGGAATTTTAAAGACATACTTCACCACATTTCGTACAGTTTGGAAAAAAATTAAGAAAAATACAAATTGAAAATTATTATATTTTTAAAATCAAAAAAACATTCAATGAAAAATGAAACGTTTGAAAAAATCCGAAATTGAATAAATTTGTTTAAAAATAAACCTTTTGGTAAGAATATAAATTTAAAAAAAAATAAAAAAATAGAAAAAATTGGCGGAAGAAATATTTTATGGGACTTGATGTGATGAAGATATTTGAAAAATGTTCAAAAATTAATTTCATCAAATTTTCGATTTTTGAAAAAAATTCAATAGGTAAAAATTTTATTTATTTTTTAAATGAAAAAATCTTAAAATGAATTTTCAATTTTTCAAAAATGAATTTTTGGTAAGAATTTTGATGAAATTAATTTTTAAAAATGAATCTGAGAAGAAAAGTAAACTCGATAAAAATTTTTGGGAAAAATTTCAACAAAAAAATATTAGTGGTTACCTAGGTAAATTTTAGGTAATTATTTTTTTAAAAAGAAAGAAGAAGAAGAAGAATTTGTAAAATTGAACTGATTAGGTATTTAAAATTTAAAAAAAAATTCATATCATTAAATTTTGGAATTAAAAAAAAGGTTTCAATGAAGATGGAAATATACCTTAGCTATATTTTTTCAAATTAAAAACAATATTTAAAAAAAAAAAAATGAAAAAATGTTTTAAAAATTGGATTTTTTTTTAAATTTCTAAAAGTGAACGTAAATTTTTGTCAGTCGAGATAAAATGAGTAAATTATCAAAAAAATTACGGAAAAAGTACTCTTAAGACTCGATGAAGATGTTTCTAATATTAAATTTCAAATACGTATTAAGTAGGTAATAAATTTTCGACTTTCGAAATACTTTTTGAAATCCGATCGAATTTAGGTTTTTGTAAAAATTAGTAACAATTAATTTCAACATTAAGTGTAAAATAAATAATAGAACACAGTTCTAAAAATGATTACAAAAAAATGAAAAATTTCCAAAAAATGAGTTTCTAATTTTTCAAAAATTAATTTGGAGTTAAAATCTTGATCGAAATGATTTGTAATAAAAGTCAATTTCAATAAATAATAGAATTTTGAAAAAAAATAATTAATTAATCAAAAAATAAAAATAATCGATCAAAAAAAATTGATTTACAGCAAATTCTAAATAATTTTTCTATTGTTAAAAAAAATAATTGAAAATTTTAAAAATAAAAAAGAAAACAATTTTAAGAGATCAATTGTAAAAATGATTTTTCTATGCCTAATAAAACAACATTTTTGAAAAATTCTAAAATTTAATAAAGATAATTTAGGTATGGAAAATTTCCATAACTAAATTTTATAAATTTTCGATTTTGAAGTTCTTTTATTTAAGATTTTTTTTCCCAATAAAAATCTGAAGAAATTAAATTTTTTGTAATAATAGAAAAAAAATGAAAAATAAATTTTTAAAAAAGTAAAAAATATTTGGTGAATTTTGATATTTTTTATGTGTAGGTACTGCTAGGTAGCTACTTGGGAAAATTTCAATAAATTTTGTAATTAAAAAAAATACAGGTATTAAAAATGTTGATGAAACGTGTTTTTTGTTTTTTTTTTGAGAATGAAGTCAAGATACGTCAATTATTGTAATTTTTGAAATGGAATTTTTAAAAAATCTAAAAATTGAGTTGAAAGTTTTAAATATTTACGTTTAGTGAAAATCTAAATCGGTTGAAGAAAATATTTTCATTGGAACTTATAAAAATGATTTTTTTTTTAAATTCACGTATACCTACCTAATGTATTTTTGATTTGAAAAAATCGAAATTTGAAAATCATTTTCAATAAAAATCTGAATGCAATAAATTTTTGTTTTTAAAAAAAAAATCATAAAATGTTCTTTGCAATTAATAAATTTTTTTCATGAAAAATTCAGATGGAAAATTTTGAAAAGTTTATTTTTAATGAAAAATTTCAATCAAATTAATTTTCAAAATGTATTTAAAAAAATAAAAAATAAAAAAAAACTCCATTGAAAAGAAATAATGGCATTAAAAATGTTTCCAACAATTTAGCTAATTTTTTTTAGATAAAAAAAAAATCACAATAAAATCAGTTTACACGAAGAATTCAAAAAAATGACTCTAACACCGGACAATCTAGACCAAAAAAAATTAGAATAGTCAATTAGAATCGGGTTCTATTGTTGAAAAAAAAAAACAACAGTCAAACCGATTTTAGTTTTGACTGTTTTAGATCTGCTCGCAAGGTTACATAACTGGTTTAATACTCATAAAGAACTGGTTTAGGTTTCTTCATCAAGGAAATTCTCTGCAAAAGCTTTCATATGTCCAGATTTACTCAAAACGACCAAGTCAACTTTTTTCAAACAGCTACCCCTCTCTCCCCTCCCTTCTAAAAACTTTCATATGTCCAGATTTCCTCAAAATGACCAAGTCTGCTTTTTTCAAACAGCTACCCCTCTCTCCCCGCTCCCTTCTAAAATTCCAAATTTAATCCCAATCGAGTTAAAAATAAACTCGAAACGTGATAATTTACTATACGTATACCTTGATCGTATAATTAGATCTATGCATTGACCGTTGACCTGGCAAGCCGGCTCCAGAAGCACCCTAAAAGTACGAAAATAATTCGAAGAAAATTATTAATAAATTTCCATAAATTAAAAATTATTATAACTATATCAAGTACGGTATTAAAATTCACAGTGTAATTCATTAGCCACGGTACGCGAGCCAGCGCCAAAGGCTGCAGCCACAGCTCTCGAGTATAAAAAATAAGAAGCAGTGCGCGGGAAGCTCGTAAAACAAATTAGTTTTGTAATTCGTTCTGGTTGAGATAGCCTTGGGCTTGGGGGGCTTGGGTGTTTGCGAATTAGGTGTAAAAATTTATCACTAACGTTACGTTAAGTTAATAAACAATAATTCATGAAACTTACCAATAGCGTTGCTTTAATAACTAAATAGTAACGATAAATTCCACACTATCACAATAAATTTGAAACACGACAAATCACCTGAAATGCAAACAACTGCAGCCGAATTATCGGCATACGCAACCAGAACGAAAACGTACAAAACTATTTAGAAATTTTACAAATGAATTATATTCGCGAGCGTTTCAAATTAAAACTTTCGTCCGAGATTAATCAACGGTCTAAGTTTTCGTCGAGATATAACCGCAAGTTAAGGGTCAAAAGTGCCTTTTTTCCGAAACTCGAACCGAGCAGTAGGTTTCAAAAATGGCGGGATATCTTATCGAGAGTAAAATGTAGTAACTAATGTTGGAAATAAATTCGTTTATTTACCGATTGTGCCGCATTTGAGGTTGTAGGTCCGCCTTGTGTGTCCTAAAAAATGATAATTTTTTCAGTAGATTTAGCATTTTACAAAAAATTGTATTTAGGAAAAGATCTACTCACGTCTGCGAGAGCTTCTTCAATAGGATCGTGATAAGCTTCTTGAGTAGGTTCTGGGGCGGGTTCAGTCGTAGGTTCATTTTGTTCCGCGTTATATGGCGTTGTTTCATCGTCTTCTTGTAGGGATTCTACGGGTACGAGATCATCCAAAGAAACCTGTAAATTAACACTTTCGTAGGTTTCAATTGATCGACCCTCTTTGTCTGTAGGTCTATTATGTCAGAAAAGCTAGTTTTCATTAATTATGACGAAAAAATTCATGATTTTTCAAATATTCCTATTTTTGAAAAAAAAAAATCATTTTGTAGGCAATTTCACATTTTTCCAAAATTCAATTTTATTGAAAAAATGTCCAAATTTTTTTTTCTTATTATTCGGGTCCATTCTGAGAGGTTATGACGAAAAAATTCATGATTTTTCAAATATTCCTATTTTTGAAAAAAAATTCATTTTGCAATGGGCAATTTCACATTTTCCCAAAATTTAATTTTATTGAAAAAATTGCCAAAAAATGTTTTCATCATTCGGGTTCACTCTGAGAGGTTATGATGGAAAAATTTTGAATTTTTCAATTATTCGCATTTTTGGTAAAAATTCATTTTTGCCATGTAAAAAAGAACCGTTTTTTTCGCAGAGCTTTTTTACGTGGGAAATTTCACATACCTATTTAATTTCTTTGAAAAAATTGTCCAAAATTTTTTTCTCATTATTCGGGTCCATTCTGAGAGACAATGATGAAAAAATTCTGAATTTTTCAATATTATTCGCATTTTTGGAAAAAAATCATTTCTGTCAAGTAAAAATTTCGCGGGACTTTTTCCATGAAAAATTTTACAAATTTAATTTCTTTGGAAAAATTGCTCAACAATTTTTTTTCTCATTATTCGAGTCCATTCTGAGAGGTTATGATGAAAAAATTCTGAATTTTTCAATTATTCGCATTTTTGGAAAAAAATCATTTTTGCCATGTAAAAAAGAACCGTTTTTTTTGCGGAGCTTCTTTACATGGAAAATTTCACATATTCAATTTCTTTGAAAAAATTGTCCAAAAAATTTTTTTCTCATTATTCGGGTCCATTCTGAGAGACAATGATGAAAAAATTCTGAATTTTTCAATATTATTCGCATTTTTGGAAAAAAATCATTTCTGTCAAGTAAAGATTTCGCGGTGCTTTTTCCATGAAAAATTTTACAAATTTAATTTCTTTGGAAAAATTGCTCAAAAATTTTTTTTCTCATTATTCGAGTCCATTCTGAGAGGTTATGATGGAAAAATTCTAAATTTTTCAATTATTCGCATTTTTGGAAAAAAATCATTTTTGCCATGTAAAAAAGAACCGGTTTTTTCGCGGAGCTTTTTTATATGGAAAATTTTACATATTTAATTTCTTTGAAAAAATTGCTCAAAAATTTTTTTCTCATTATTCGGGTCCATTCTGAGAGGTTATGAATCATTATTAACTTTTATAATAATTCTACATAAAATTTAATAGATAGGTATTTAAACTTGGTAAAAAACTAAAAATTTAGGTAGGTAATAGTTAAAAATTATTCAAAAATAGAAAATTTTCAAATTTTAGTAAATTTTTGAAATTGAACCATTTTTTAAATTCACCTGAATTTTTAAAAAAATTTTAAGAAGTAAATTTTCAAAATTCAATGATTTTTTTAATATAAACATTTTAGCAAAAATTCAAAAATTGAAAAATTCTTAGAATTAGTCAATTTTTTAATTTTACTAAATTTTTAAAAGTCAATTTTTAAAGCGATAATGACATTTTTTGATCGACTCTGTCCTCGTTCATTTAGGTATCTTCGTATAAAAAAAAATATTCCAATGGGGGGGGGGGGGGGTGTTTTTAATTTCTATCTAGATGTGAGAACTATTTCGAAGGAAAATGAAAACAAATTTTGAAAACAATATTATTTTATCCCTTCCGGACTCAAGGTCGAACTAGCCCAGATTAAAGCATACCTAATCTTTTAGTATCTGTATGACATAAAATATCCCAAGGACTCCTGAATTTTTTTCAGCCCCCACCGTTAATTAACATTTATCGAAATTGATCCTATTATTGAATGGCGGGAAACGTCTTTCAAATTTTGAACAAAAAAATGGAATTGTCTGATGGCCTACGTGTTGTTTAATTTTTTGAAGTTTTTTCGCAGTTTAAATTTTTGAAATTTTTTCATTTTTTCATTTTTTCATTTTGAAAAAGTTTTTAAAACGTCAAACTAGAAAACATTCAAAATTTTAAAATGAGAGAAAATTCAAAAGTTTTAAAATTTGGTAATAATTTAAAATTGGGAAAAATTTTCAAAATGTTATTAAAATTGCAATTTGGTAATTTTAAATAAATTTTTCGATTCGGATCATTTTGTTTTAGTGATGTGAATTTATAAACTTTCAAAAAAAAAAAAATGAAAAATTGGAATTTTTATCAATTTTTTTATTTTTGCAATTTTTTTTAAAACCATCAAGAGCTTGTAAATATTTAAAATTTGGTGCTTTATTAATTTTTATGAGTTATAATTGGATTTTTTTGAATAATTCATCAAAATTCTCAAGAAATAAATATGAAATATTATGAAAAAGTCCTATAATATAGCTTTTTAGTTTTGAGATTTTTGAGATGCTGGAAACTTTAAAAAAAATTGTAGGTAAGAATAATTTTGACAAAAATGCAATTTGTCTAGGTATAATTTCCACCCTCGAATGAATTAAAAAAATTATATTTATGCTCCCAAAAATTAACTATAAAGTGAAAAGCTTCACTTTTTTTCGCATTTTCTGCCAATAACACAAATTTAAAAAAAAAAAAACTGATGAAAAAATAGAATTCATCTTATTCGCAAAATGAAACCCGCATATTTACCCCTTGGACTTGGATCTTGTGAATGGAATCTTGAACTAAGACGAAACATATCGAGATGTAAACAACACTTCTTATTTGTAACATGTTCGAAAAAAAAAATTGTCAAATTTCACGTATAGAACATGCGATGCTCCCAAGATCTTGATGAACTGGCGAATTAATTTTTTTCTTTAATCGAAAATTCATTACATCGATGATTCGGTCTGAATAATTTCATTTCATTAGATGAATTTTTTATATCGTCTCGAAGCACAGGGAACATATTTCTTTTTATGGGGTATTGCTCTTTCGAAAGATAAATTGCCTCGATGATCGCTCGAATTTCCATTCAATCTTGCTCAACTTTGCCAATGCAGCTGATCATCGGATCAATGATTTAGTTTCAATTTTATTTTGTTCTTGAAAAATTTCTTAATTCACGTGCATAAGATTCTCGCACCTTCGTCATAAATAGCTATGGCATTATCTCTCTCTAGCTTTTTTTCCTCAATATTGAACCAATCTCTTATCTGATTACATGCCGATAACCTATAAAGATACCTACGTTAGAAATTGAAATAATTTTTGAAATGCGTTTTGAGGCCTATAATAAAATTTATCCATTTTCATAAAAATATATTATAATTTTTTTCTTCAACAAACTGAAAAGTAAAATCGAAATATTTTAATCTCGTCGAAATAATAAATGCACGAAACGAACGAACATTTCAAATCCACCTAAAAACTGCTTAATAAACGCTTATTCTTTGGAAATTAAAAGATTACTCCCTCTTTCATGTAAATTCTCAATTAAAAATCATGAATTAAATAGAATACCAACCGAGCAAGACAAATAATTCGATTCCTGTCCGATATAATTTTCTTAGCTCGAACGTTTCTTAATTAATGCCGATTAAAATAACTCGAGTTGAGGTTTTTATTCAACGGAAGTTTCTCTTCGTCTTTAATCAGTGTTGCGTTTAATTTTTTCGTAATAATTATTATGATTCGCCAAATTCGAATTGAATACCGGGGTGGAAAATTAAATTTGTAAAGAGCAAAAGTCGCGTATAATTTGATTATCATTTTTTTCTCTCGTTCGCTCCAGTCTTCGGAATCTTCTTTGTTGGAGATATATTTTTTAACAATAGGGGGTTGTTGGAAAAAAAGTTAGCTATGATTTGAAAATATTTTTAGAGATTTTTTTTTTTTACCAAGAAAAAGTTCATTTTAAGAAGAAAAAAGAAATCAACAGTTTTTTACCGAATTACAAGTAAAAAAATTTTATTTGCAAGTTTCTTATCCAGAGGGTTTATTAAAAGATTTTTTTGAAATCATTTATTAGAAAATTTTCATTATTGAGAGAATTTTTTAATGTAATTTTAACTTTTCAAAAATTAAAATAAACCTACTAAAGAATTTTATTTAAAATGAACTCGTGAATCCTCAAAATTTATACCTAATATTTAAGGGTAAAATTTTTGAAAAAAAACCCAGTGAAATTGCACCTCATCCTCAGAAATGAAAATTCAGAACTTTTTTTTTTTGATAGAAATCTCTTGAAAAGTTATTTTTTTTAGAGAATCTTCTCAAAAACTTGCCAGTTCATCACTGTAAAAAAAAAGTTGAAAAAAATGTTAGATATTTTTTTATCTTAAATATTTTTTGGAAAAATTTCTTAACAAAATACTCTTTAAAAAAAGTTGAGAAAAATCAAAAAAAAAAAAATTACATCAAAACGTTTAAAAAATCTTCTAGAAACATAATGTTAGAAAAATGAGTTTCTTTCAAAAAGTAAGTTTAAAAAATATTTCAACATAAGCTCTCTTTCAAAGTTTGACAAATTTTCATAAATTTAAAACTTTTGGAAATTTGATGTGAATTAAAAAATTGGTGATTTTGAAATTTTAATAAGTTTTTGAAGTTGAATCAATTTTAAAAATTGAATAAATAATCGAAATTCTCAACATTTTTAAAGTAAAAAATTTGATAAAATTGTAATATTTATAAATTTCAAAAAGTGGATCATTTTTAAATTTAAGAATTTCAAACATTTATTACCTACAATCTTAAAAATTTGGTAAAAACCAACAAATGGGTATTTTTAAATTTTAGGAAATTTTTGAAGTTGATTCATTTTTTAAAAATTCAGCCGAATTAAAAAAAAATCAAGTCAGTTCTTAAATTTTTATAGATTTTAAAAAATCGATGAAAATTCGCAATTTGGCAATGTTTAAATTTTAATAATTTTTTGAAGTTTACCGCAACTTTTCAAAAAAAAATTGATTTGAAAGTTTCAAGATTGAATAATTGGTGATTCAAAATCGGGAACAAGTTGAAAATTAGATTTTTGGTTATGTTTGAATTGTAATAAATTTTCAAAATTATATACCTATCAATGTTTGAGGTTAACAAATTTTTACAATTTTAGGTACAATTTAAAATTTTTTGATAATTCGGTAGTTTCAAAATGAAATGTTGAACCTCAAAAATGATTTTAGAACATGTTCAAAATTTGAAGAAAATTCGAATTTAACCAATTTTCAAAACTACGAGATCAATTTTTTAAAATTTTCCAAAGGGACTGTCCGGGTAAAATGGTGAAAAGTGCCTCGTCACCGATTGGGACGAAACTCACCCCAAATGTTGGTATTGATGTAAAACTACCCCAAAAATTTTTTTAAATCCCTACCCCCACCTCTACCCGAGAAAAATGGCCGTATATGACGAAAATTCAATATTTTCTGTACGGGGAGGGGGTAATCCAAATTTTTTGAAATTTTCACAGAAAATAGTGTCTGTGCAGGTGTATGCGTGAGAATTTTTCCAAAAAAATTTTCTCGAATTTTCCGGATTTTCCAGGGGGTTGAAATTTTCAAAAATTCATATAAAAAAAAGGGGGGGGGGGGTCATAGCTGGAATTTTTTTAAAAACTGTGTTATACTCTTAAGTATAACATATATTTTACTCGGGTCCCAAAAATTGGTGCAACATGGTCAAAAAAAGGAAAAACATGTAAATACCGCGTTTTTCTTCATTTTTTCGCCATACTTTAGATGTTCAAGGTCAAAATTTTGAAAAAAATCAGAATTTTGTGTAATGTACTCGTAAAAGATACCAAAACGAGCTACTAAGCTAAAAATATCTAAATACTAGCCGTAGGGCCCGTGGAACATGGACCCTGCTGGTTTTGAGCACTTATAGGGTGGTCTTTTTTATACTTATTTGTGAAAAATTTTTTTTGAAATTTTGAGCGGACACCCCCCCCCCCCCCCTAGATTAGTTCCATTCCATGAGAAAATAACCCACAAAAATTTTTAGCTTGAACGGTCCAACCCCCTCCCCCTCCCCCCACCTATCGCAGGGGCATTATTTGAAGAATGGTGGTCGAGCGCGCGAGCCAAGAACTTTTCCACGGCAGTTCGCCGTAACGCGTCATGTAATCTCTCGGGCTCGAATTGACTTCTAATTCACATTTTTGTTTCTCTCCTGAAAGTGATTTAAATATCGAAATTTGCAAGATCCGTATGTAGATATAGGTTATCGAGGGCGCTGAATTCGATTGTGGAACTAAAATTCACTTTTGACCCCAAAATGCGCAGTTGAGGGGGGTTCAATTTTTACAATTTCGACATTTACAACAATATTGTAAATTTCGACTTTATCAAAATTGAACCTCCCCTCAGGGGCGCATTTTGGGATCAAAAGTGAATATAAGTTCGAAAATTGAATTCAGCGCCCCTGAAAACCTATATTTTGATACCAATTTTGTAAATGTCGAAATTATAAAAATTGAACCCCCTCAGCGGCGCATTTTGGGGTCAAAAGTGAATTTTAGTTCCAAAATCGAATTCAGCGCCCTCGATATCTTTTACGAGTACATTACACAAAATTCTGATTTTTTCCAAAATTTTGACCTTGAACATCTAAAATATGGCGAAAAAATGAAGAAAAACGCGGTATTTACATGTTTTTCCTTTTTTTGACCATGTTGCACCGATTTTTGGGACCCGAGTAAAATATATGTTATACTTAAGAGTATAACACAGTTTTTAAAAAAATTCCAGCTATGACCCCCCTCCCCATTTTTTTAAAATAAATTTTTGAAAATTTCAACCCCCTGGAAAATTCGGAAAATTCGAGAAAATTTTTTTGAAAAAATTCTCACGCATACACCTGCACAGACACTATTTTCTGTGAAAATTTCAAAAAATTTGGATTATCCTCTCCCCGTACAGAAAATATTGAATTTTCGTCATATACGGCCATTTTTCTCGGGTAGAGGTGGTGGTAGGGATCTAAAAAAATTTTTGGCGTAGTTTTACATCAATACTAACATTTGGGGTGAGTTTCGTCCCAATCGGTGACGAGGCATTTTTCACCATTTTACCCGGACAGTCCCTTTGTTAAAAGTTCAAAAACATTGGAATTTTGATTGTTTTTAATTTTCATATTGGGCCATTTTTACCATGCTTTTCTTAATTTAAAAATTACAAAAATCGAGCATTAAGTACATTTCTTAAAATTTTGGTAAAAAGTCAAAATTGAGTAAGATTTTAAAGTTTGTAAAAAATTCAAAAGTTGACAAAAGTTGAAACTTTAGTCACTTTTAAAGTTTCAATATTTTTGAATTTTCAAAATTTGTTACTTAGAAGTTCAAAATTTTGATAAAGTTGGAACTTTCATCACTACTTTTAATTTTCAAATTTGATTATTTTTACATCGTTTTTATTAATTTGAACATCTCAAAAACTTAGTTTGGGGAATCTTAAAAATTTGGCGAAAACTCAAAATTGAGTCATTTCAAGATTTTTGTAACGCGTATGGTAGAAATTAAAAATTTGTAAACAATTCATAAGTTGATAAAAATTGCCATAAATTTTCAAACTCAGGTTTAGATCAATTTCTAAAATTGAAAATTTGTACTCACCTAAAAATTTTAACATAATATAATAAAAATTGAAATTTTTTAATTGTAAAGTTTTAATTAGTTTTTTGAATTGGATAAATAATTTTTTTTTTAATTTGCCAAATTAAATTTTTTTAAAAATTGAAATTTTTATAGGATCCAAAAATTTAATAAATTAATTTTAAAATAGAATAAAATTATTTTTGAATTTAATTTTAACAACTTTTTCAGTTTTTTCAATCCTACAACTAGTAGGGGTTTTCGAGTAATTATTTCGTTAAAAAATGACCAATTTTGTAAATATTTGAAATTTATGGGTCGAAAATTTTTTTTTCAATCAATTTTTATTCATTTCTATCGGACTGGGGCAAAATTTTTCAACTCGAGCAGTTTTGACAATTTTTTCGGTTTTTTCAACCCTACAACTGTAGGGTTTCTTGAGTAATTATTTCGGAAAAAATTATCAATTTTGTAAATATTTGAAATTTTTGGGTCGAAAATTTTTTTCCCATCAATTTTTATTCAATTCTATCGGACTTGGGCAAAATTTTTCAACTCGAGCAGTTTTGAAATTTTTTTCGGTTTTTTCAACTCTACAACTGTAGGGTTTCTCGAATAACCATTTCGGAAAAAAATTATCAATTTTGTAAATATTTGAAATTTATGGGTCGAAAATTTTTTTTTCAATCAATTTTTATTCAATTCTATCGGACTTGGGAAATTTTTTTCAATTCGAGCAGTTAAATCTCAAAAATTTGATACTAAAAATCAGCCGAATTTTCAAAAAATTTGAAAAAGCCAATTACCCTCTTATATTTTTCTTAACATAATTATGTTGATAGAAATCTGTAGGTTTTAAATTTATTAATTCTTCAAATAATTTGGAAAGTTTTGTAAAAAATTTGAGTTTGAAATTTTTATTTTGAAAAATGTCCCGCTGAAGGTCCTGCAAAAGTCCTGGTTTTTTATCAAACTTGATAATACTTGAAAACATTTCGATTTGGGCCTTACATCTCAGTATTTTGATGATAAATTGATTTATCTCCTCTCTTCATTGAAAAAAATAATCCAATCTATGTTGATAACTTTTCCCGGAATTATTTAAAACAGGTGCCAACTTGAATTTTTTCTTCTTTGAAAAGTATTCAAATTTGGAGAATCGAACTAGCCAAACGAAATTCCGTTCAGAACGAAATAATTTCCCAATGATAAGGCATAATGATAGAGATAAATCGACGTGTCTATTTCAATCCTACATTATTCATACCTATGAAATTTAATAAAATTTGTTCAAAAATTGAATAATTATGCCATCTTTGAATTCGAATGGATAATTTTTATTTTACCTTAAATGAAACAAAAATAATCTGCTATGTTATTTTCATCAATACTTCTACTGTTTTGCTGCAATTTTTTGACTCAAACCACTGGCTACTTTACTGTAAGTTGAAATCCCCATTCTAAGCTTTTTTCCTTTCATAAAACCATTTTTTAAACCGAGCCTAATTTCTTGTCCAGGAAATAGATCCCGTGCCCACATTTAGTGACTGGACCATAGTAACCTATGGCCGGGTCCTTACCAAAACAAAGGAGGGACATTTCTTACACGACACTCGACGTAATTTAGTGCCCAAAGGTGAGCTATTGGAACACTTTCGATATTTCCTGCTGACCCACGATCTCTACGTCGACAAGAGCACCTTCATCACACAAGTGCTGAACGATGAAAATCGCGTCATTCGTATCCTCAGGCCGAGACGTTGGGGCAAAACGATGAATTTAAACATGCTAGAGAAATTCTTTGAAATCGAGGTCGACGACGCAGGTAATGCAGTCGATGAGAAATCGAGAAGAAACCTCGCCTTGTTCTGCGACGGAATAGAATATAAAAAATTGCAAGTTTGCGACGATTCCACTACTATGGCTGAACTCGGAAAACACCCGGTTATATCGATTAGCCTGAAAGACATAAGAGGAAATTCGTACAAAGAAATAGAACAAGGTATAAAGGACCGACTGACGGCCACTTTTCAGAAACATTACTACCTCGTCAAGTACCTCTCCCCTAATGAAACCCTGCTCCCATGGCAGGCCATGAAAGACAGATTACACTGTTTGATGGAAGGTGATCCTAACACCATCGATATGCTATACTCGATCCAGGCCTTATCAGAGTGGCTCTACCAGCATCACGGTAATAACCGTCTAGTCTATCTGCTCATCGACGACTTCGACAGCCCTATCATCAATGGTTTCTCAGCCTTTGGCCATAACAAGACTGAATTCCAAGATCTGTGCGAATTCATGCAAGGGTTCCTCTCGACGGGCATAAATGATAACGAATTTTTAGCCAAAACCATCATCACATCGACTTACAGATTGTATCTGGACGACGAATTTGCCGAATTGGACAACATCAGCGAGTACAATCTACTCGAAGATGCAAAATACGCGTCATATTTCGGATTCGGCGAAGAAGAAGTTAAAGATGCGTTACACGCGATGGCCATTTCAACACCCATAGAAGATGTACAAAATTGGTACGGTGGATACGCAGGTGCCATCGAGGGCATGCTAAATCCGGCATCTGTCATGCAATTTATTCTAAACAACGGCACATTCGGCCTGTATTCCTTGCAAAAAGCCAACGATTCTTTTGTCAGTGAAGTGCTATCAAGCGATGGAGTGAAAACTGCGCTGAACGAAGCCCTCAGTAAAGAGATATCAGTACAAGGTGACGAAGCTGATTTGGAAATCGACTTGGCCGAGAATTATATCAGTAAATCGATGGTTCTGTTGTGTAATGGCATCCTCAGCCCTACAGAAATCGATTTGGAGAATGAAGTTTTGGGACTGAAGTTACCCAACGAAGAAGCGAGGGAATTTGTGAGCAGAGTCTTGGCTTAGTTTAGTTTTTAATCGAGGTGTTCTACGTTTTGTTCCTAATTCATTTTAAAATTTTGTATAAATCGAATGTGGTCGTGTTTTTGAATTCAGTACGAAAGTTTGAATCGAGAGAATGGGACAAATTCAGCAGAATACGATCATTATGCTTATTACTCAATGAAACTATAAAGGATACTAAGATAATATATTGAAAACGAAATCGTTTGGCAACACTGCATTCAAAATATTTTCTCATCCTGCCAATGGATAGCACATTGAAAATGCAAAAGACATAGCCTGGCAAATCATTACTTTCTCAAGTGGTGTTCACATTGTTGGGGGGGGGGGGGTGGGAAAAATGTTGTAAATTTTTTTACAAAAAAAAAAGACTTTGTATACACAATAAATTAAGACCTCGATTATCCGATGCCCAAAAATCGGTTAATTTTTCATTACCCGATTTCTCTTCAATTTTTCCAGCTACGATCGACCTCATATTTATGTTTCAAATTTTCTGGAAAAATTTTAGAGATCATTTTTTTATTTCAAAAAAATAATATTGAAAAAATGTGGAAAAATCATTTTTTTAAATGAGAAATTATTCGGTTCAAAAAAAATTAGGACCGAACTTGAAAAATTTTATTCCAAAAAATTATATTTTTTTCATCCTAAAAAATTAAAAAATCTTATTTCATTCTAAAAATTTTTTAAAATTTCTTTCTAAAAATTAAAAAAAAATCATTCTAAAAAATTAAAAATTAGAAAAAAAAATCATTCTAAAAATGGAAAAAAGTTTCATTCTAAAAAATGAAAAAAAAATTTCATTTTTAAAAATTGAAAAAAATCATTCTAAAAGACAGGGCTAGGAAATGGTCTTTATTCTCTTTATTTGTCTTTATTTCCAAGTTTGCCTTTATTTTGTCTATATTTTCACTCTTCTGTCTTTATTCTCTTTATTTTCGCCCTTTTTGATGGAAAAAACAGAAAATCAACATAGAATCCAGGAAAGAGTGGGGTGTAAGACTTGAATTCGAAAAAAATTTCAAAAAATTTCTTTCTAAAAAATTTTGAAACATTTTTATTCAATTTTTTCTTTATTTTTTTGGTGGAGATTTTCAATATTTATTCATTATTAGGTTTTTTTCTGAAAAAGTTTAATTTTAAGAATTTTTTTTGTCTTTTCTGTTGAAATTTCTTGATTCCAAAAATCAGTTGATTAATTCTCAGGAGGTATTCACTATCGAAGAGCTTACTTGAAAAACTACTTTTTCGCCCTTTTTGATCGAAAAAAAACAAAAAATCAACATAGAGTCCAGGAAAGTGTGGAAAAATTACACTCAATCATATGATTTGAAGTAAACATCGTTATAAACTTTTTTGTAAGACTTGAATCCTAAAAAAATTTGAAAAATTTCTTTCTAAAAAATTTTGAAACATTTTAATTTTTTTAAATTTTTTGATGGAGATTTTCAATATTTAAGTTATTAATTATTATTAATTATTATTAATTAGGTAAGTATTTTTTGAAAAAGTTTCATTTTGAGAATTTTTCTCTTTTCTGTTGAAATTTCTTGATTCCATAAATCAGTTGATTAATTCTCAGTAGGTATTGTCTATCGAAGTACTTGAAAAACTACCTAAAATTTGTTTAGGTAGATAAGTTGATTTTTTTCAATTTTTTTTTCTTTTTTTTTTACTGATGGTTTAGATGAATCCGTAATTTTTTTTTGGATTTTTTATGAGCAGATATCCACCAAACTACCTAATATATAATTAATTTTCAGAAAATTCAGCTGATTTTTGATGATGAAAAAATTACCTTTCGAATTTGATTTGGTAAAAATGATTTTTCTCGGCGTTTCATGTAAACATAAGACAGCTGATATGAATTTTAGCGATTTTTTGGACCAAAACTAGTCTTTATTGGCTTTATTTTGGCCCAAAATTAGTCTTTATTAGTCTTTATTTTGAAGGATTTAGTCTTTATTCTCTTTAAAATTTTAGGAAAATCATTTCCGAGCACTGAAAAGATGAAAAACTGGAAAAAATTTCATTCTGAAAAATGGGAAAAATTTTCATTCTAAAAAATTGAAAAAAAATTGTTCTAAAAAATTGCAGAAAATTAAAAATAAAAAAAAATTTCATTCTAAAAAATTGGAAAAATTTTCATTCAAAAAAATTGAAAAAATCATTCTAAAAGATTAAAAATTAAAAAAATTTCATTCTAAAAAATAGGGAAAATTTTCATTTTAGAAAATTATTGAAAATCATTCTAAAAAATTAAAAATTAGAAAAAATTTCATTCTAAAAAATGGGAAAAATTTTCATTTGAAAAAATTAAGTACAAAATTTGATACTATAATGTGGTACTCATGTTGGACGCAAAGATGATATATGAAATATGAATATGATTATATCGTGATTTTAAAGGTTTCTGAAATAATATCGAATGGAAATTTGTCCATACTATAATTAACAAAATAAAAAAAAATTTAACTAAAAATATTATTATAAATAATTCTTTTAAAAATCCTATTAAAATAGGTCTATTTAAATTAAAATATATAATAAAAAATAAAATAAAATATAAATTATTAAAATAATTCATTCTTCCTTTGACTAAAATAAAATTTCGATTATTAAAAAAATTATACAAAATACCAACTATAAAAAATATTATGTAATAATAAGGCACTGAATAAACATACGTGTAGGTATGAAATTTTATCGAAGTGATTTTCCATGAATCAAGACTGCGAATTTTAATACCTACTTAAAAGTTATATTTGTTTACAAGATTCATAGTAAAATACCTACAATACCTACATAATTATGATACCTAATAACTTTGTTTTAGGTGATGATGATTGTACAATTACTGGCCGTATACCAAGTATTGACCGGATTCTCAGGGGTTCATTCGCTCTACTGCTGATAGCTGTGGTGTGCATCATGTGCTCGTACATGTTGCTTGCAATACTACATCTACTACTTCGCCTGATCCTGTCAGCCAAATATAAAGAAAAAGTCAATGGCTCAAATCGACAATGCACTTGGAATCTGAGAAGAACCACTCCTTTCCACGTTTCTTAATTTAAATGACTGATATACCTACTAGCTTGTCAGATTTTTTTTAATGGAGGTAATTGATATAATATGTACTTAGTTGTGTAATATTTAATTAAATAATAAAAAAAAAAAACTCGTTAAGTTTACTTGGATTTGTTGAGCTGCTGAAACCATCGGCGCTTTCAGATGAAAATGCATTTACACCAAGAAATTCTAGGCTGAGTTCAGTTTGGAGATATTCCTTCCCTCGTACGTCACACCGACGTGCCAGGCTCTTATTTACGGTTCGATTGAGCTGAAATTTGTTGTATTGGCCAATTTCAAGTTGTGAATTCTGAAAATGCCTATTAGAACACTTCGTACTGCAAATCTCGAAGAATAAACTTTTATTTTTTTGAAGTTGGCAACAATGCGTTTAACCGATTGCAAATTTCGATTCTACGATCTCGAATTGATGGGAAAAACATTTTGAACTATCTTTTAAGCGTATTATAGGCGAAAATAGGCAAAATTGGAAATTACGTGTCGAAGGAGTTGCATAAGTGGTACACTTTGAAGGAGTAAGTATAATATCACGAATTTCAAAATGCGACCTTTTTTTTCAAAAATGATCTCATTTTTGGAGTCTTTCTTCGGTTTAAGACTAATTCGAGGCTGCTGAGTACGAATATGATGTTGGTTTTGAGTGCACGTACGTCTTTCTTGCCCCCAAACTGTGGACTTTTTCTGAAAAATTGCTCGTTTCAGGGGGAATGAAGGGCGAGTGAAGTAAAATAACATCAGATTCGTGGTCAGCGACCCGAAATTAGTCAATAATGATTTTAAACTTAATTTTTTTGAAATTTTTTAAAATTTCAAAATGCTCGCATCCGGCGAGAAATTACCGTACATCAAAATGGATAGCATATTCGGAATCAGCGTGGTCGATTTAGTCGAAAAGCACTCTTGTCTCGATTTTTTTGATTTTCAAAAAAATCGAAAAAATCAACGATGGTTAACCTTCCTTTTTTTTTCGAAAAAAAACTTTTTGTTTCAGATCGACGTGTGAGGTATCTAGGATGGGGTAATCGGACCAGGCGAATCGAATGCCGTGATCAGTTTCCCGATCGGAGGCGAATTCGCCGAGATATGGACCATTTTTTGTAACTCAGAAACTAATCATCCGATTTGAAAACCGATGGCATATTCGTGTTCAGCGACCTCAGATTAGCCCATAAACCGAATTTTAGCTCGATCGAGCCATAAACAACATTTTAAAAAAATTCATTAAAATTGAATCAAAGAAAATGGTGGATTTGCATTTTTTTGCAAAATTTGAAAAAAATTGTCGAAAATTGGTCATCTAGGGGTCTAGATCGATAGAGTTGAACCCAACGATTGCAAATCTGCTTCCATTTTCAAAATCGGATCATTATTCGCGGAGATATACGTGTTCAAAGTTTTTGACCGGATAATTTCGGAAAATTCGACCATCCTTGGTATTTTTTTGAATTATTGCAGCTTCCAGATTACGTAGAAAATTGTTTTTGGTATGTAATAGTACTATTTCGAGGTCGTAGAATTCAAATTTTAAATTTGTTTTGAGTAGGGTTACCAACCTTGCGAAATAAAAATTTTATCTCGTCAGGTTGGCAACCCTGCTCGAAACAAATTTCAAATTTGAATTCTACGACCTCGAAATAGTACTATTACACATCAAAAACAATTTTCTAGCTATTCTGGAAGCTGCAATAATTTAACAAAGTACCAAGTTACCATACCTGGTCGGATTCTATGAGTCATATCCGACCAAAAACTTTGAGCGCTTATATCTCCGCGAATAATGGTCCGATTTTCAAAATGAAAACAGATTTGCAATCGTCGGGTTCGACTCTATCGGTCTAGACACCTAGATGCCCAACATTCGACAATTTTTTTCAAATTTTTCAAAAAATCGCAAATCCGCCATTTTCTTTGATTCAATTTTAATGAATTTTTTTAAAATGTTACTTATGGCTTGATCGAGCTAAAATTCGGTTTATAGACTATTTGGAGGTCGTAGAATTCAAATTCATTATTTATTTCGATCAGTATTGCCAACCTTGAAAGATAAAATTTTTATTTCGCTAGGTTGGCAACAGTGATTTATACAAATTGTAAATTTGAATTCTACGACCTCGATATGGTCCATTTTGACCCTTCATTCAGCTCCATTGGGCTTCTGGAAGGTGTAATATGCTTGAGAAGTATTCTTTCTGCCTTAATTTCACCGTACTAGGCAACCGCAATAACTCATCAAAAAAAAGATAGTAGGTGTCCCCTGTTAAGCGAATATTTCAACAAATCTGAGGCCTATGGAGGAGATTCAAAAGCCTGAGATGCACAATTCGAGTACGGAGAATCTGAATTTGCAATTTGTTTGAATCACTGTTGCCAACCTAGCGAAATAAAAATTTTATCTCCCGAGGTTGGCAATACTGATCGAAATAAATAACGAATTTGAATTCTACGACCTCCAAATAGTCTATAAACCGAATTTTAGCTCGATCGAGCCATAAATAACATTTTTTAAAAATTCATTAAAATTGAATCAAAGAAAATGGCGGATTTGCGATTTTTTGCAAAATTTGAAAAAAAATTGTCGAATGTTGGGCATCTAGGTGTCTAGACCGATAGAGTCGAACCCGATGATTGCAAATCTGCTTTCATTTTGAAAATCAGACCATTATTCGTGGAGTTATAAGCGTTCAAAGTTTTTGACCGGATAATTGTCGGACGCTTGTCGGATATCCGACCAGCCTTGGTATTTTATGGGATTATTGCAGCTTCCAGAGTACGTAGAAAATTGTTTTTGATGTGTAATAGTACTATTTCGAAGTCGTAGAATTCAAATTTGAAATTTGTTTCGAGCAGGGTTGCCAACCTGACGAGATAAAAATTTTATTTCGCGAGGTTGGCAACCCTACTCAAAACAAATTTAAAATTTGAATTCTACGACCTCGAAATAGTACTATTACATACCAAAAACAATTTTCTACGTACTCTGGAAGCTGCAATAATTTAAAAAAAACCAAGGTTGGTCGAATTTTCCGAAATTATCCGGTCAAAAACTTTGAACACGTATATCTCCGCGAATAATGATCCGATTTTGAAAATGGAAGCAGATTTGCAATCGTTGGGTTCAACTCTATCGATCTAGACCCCTAGATGCCCAATTTTCGACAATTTTTTTCAAATTTTGCAAAAAAATGCAAATCCACCATTTTCTTTGATTCAATTTTAATGAATTCTTTTAAAATGTTATTTATGGTTCGATCGAGCTAAAATTCGGTTTATGGGCTAATCTGAGGTCGCTGAACCCGAATCTGCGATCGGTTTTCAAATCTGATGTTTAGCTTTTGAGACACAGAAAATGGACCATATCTCGGCGAATTCGCATCCGATCCGGAAACTAATCGCGCCATTCGATTTGCCTGGTCCGATTACCCCCACCTAGACACCTCACACGTCAATCTGGGACAAAAAGTTTAAAAAAAAAAAAAAAAAAAAGATGCAAGGTTGTTTTGGGTCTCTCGTCGCTGTTGAACAAGCGATTTTTTTTTCAAAAAATTTCATTTGAGAGACAATGAACCAAGTAGGCTGAAAAATAACATTATATTCGTGATCAGCGATCTCGAATTAGTAATAAACCACCTAAAAATCATCAGAATACATTAGTTTGCAAAAAAAGTGTTATTTTAATGCTGAAAAATCCTCCTTCAAGTTTATCACTTATGCAACCTCATCGACATCACAAAATCAACACACCCTGTTTTTTTTTTTTTTTTTTTTGTTAATTATTTAATTAGAGCTTCTGAACGGCCTAATGAACCCCTCGAGAAGTCGTTTCTTACTATTTCGAGGTCGCTGATTCTGAATTTGATATTCATTTTTCACCCTTGCTCTTTCTTCCCCCTCGAACGAGTGTTTTTTTTTGCATAAATCTTCATTTTTGAATCAAACTTACCTTTTTTATTGCAAATTTTCATAATTACGTTGCCTGATCGTTCATTCGAAGGAGCATCAAGTATAATCTTATAAGGTATAGGTAAATATTGTAGGTATTTTCCCAATCACTCCCTTGAATTGATCTGATCGATAGAGTTGGTAAACAACAACGCAATCGAATCTCAATTTTAAAACATTTATTGACACTTGAATTAATATAAATTATTTTTCTTTACATTAATAATAAAAATAATATTATAATGATAATAACAATAATAATACGTAACTGTTATATGAATTAGTTACTCTCTCTTAACTACGAGTACACAAAGTTTAACTGAAAAATAACATCGAAAGCTATTCACAATCAATACCTACGCATATAGTGAAGCGTTAAATTACGATTTTTTTCCAATTTAAAAAAAAAAAAAAGTGGGCAAAGTTGATTAAAAAAAAATCAATTTGGTAAATCTAGGAATGTTATTTTTTCAGCATTCTCTGTTCTTTTTTGGGAAGTTCTGGTGGGGAGGGGGGACATCGGGACATATTATTGTCAAAATAAGTTTTATCTACCGAAAAATGAGTTGTTGTTGTTGTTGCTGTTGCAAAAAATCTGGCACAATAGACGAATTGTATAAATACTTAAAAAGAGGTTAATAGTTAATACACACAAATACACAAAAACACTTCGTTTTTTTGTTTTCGTGTTTGTCGACAACCTTATAAAATAATATTTGCGAAAATATCGTGGTAAAGTAGCTTACAGCTTAGGATTACGCGTTTACACCAACTTAACTTTGATCGCAAATCTAAAGCAGACATTTGAGAAAATAAAAACAGTAATACTGTCGCGTAGAGATCAGTCTGCTTTCCAGCACAAACTAAACATCGTTCTACAAAAAGAAAGACATTTGGTGAGTATCGGCGGAGTGGTGAACGAAAAAAAAAAAAAAAAAAAAAAAAAAAAAAATCTGTAAAACTTAACACTTATTTTGCGAATCACTTGCTCACTTAAAAATACACCTAAGGAAAAATTTTGTATGAACGAAAAAAAAAAAAAAAAAAAAAAATAGTAATATTTCACACACAAAGATAAATAATAAAAAAACAAAATTTGTACTTAAATCCTGCTTTAAATTAAAAAATTATATTCACAAATGGTATATTTATATTATGCACAAAGAGTTAGAATTTTATCGATCGCAACATACGTATTGACGATGGTGCGATCTAGGAAGTTAGCAATTTTATACACGAGCTCGATGGAATATTATCAATACCTTACAAACACATTGGTATCCGCTAAACTTTAAATTATACATACATATAATTGTAAATTAAAAATTTATTGTTTAATGATCACAATCAGTTATGGTAATCGCCGAAATGAACTTACAAATTAATTTAAACTTGCCAAGATCGTTGAGTAGACTCTCGTTCTTTTTCAGTTTTTTTTTCTTTCTTTCTTTCATCGACAATAAAATTCTCAATGGAGATGGAAAATTTCCCACATTGTTTCGTACTATAATAATAATAATAATTATAATAATTGTATTTTGACACCTTAATTATCATTATAATATTATACGAACTACGAATGAGCCGTCGTGTTTTGAAACCCATCTCTCGTTTTTAAAATTTTTTTTTATTATCACTCGGCTAGGTACCTCTAAATACCTACAATATAGCGGTAAATATTAGAACTGAAAACGACCGTTTCTAATTTATTTCACTGTCAACGTAATTGACTCTATTTCTTTGACGCAACGAGCACCGTAATTATTTCTCTACGAATTGAGGTTAGGTATATCTTACCCGCAAAGATAGCTTAGTTTTTCTCGGATTAATAATTCATTACCCAAGTCACCGAAATTCAACGTAAAAAGGGACAAAATGATGTAATTTTTGTCTTCTGCGAAGTGTAACCTAATTGCTTGCTATATGAAATGTCATTCGATAGTGTCAGAAAATATGGGACGGAGTTTGGTAGCTTTTTCCATGTAATCGGTATAATTTTAAGTCAATTTAGATTCGTGGTATATTTTGAAACAAATAAATGTAAATTGTAACTTGGAGTATTTTATGGTAATTTACGAATTACGTGGATATTGTTTGTTTGCGTGGCTTTAAAAATTTCTACACCTTTGGAAAAATTACTCACAATGAGCTCGTGAAATTGAGTTTTACAAGAGCTAACTTTTCTTAAAATTTTTTGAAGTACAATTTTGAATTTTTTTCAAAATTACTTTAAAAATACCTAGATTGAAAAAAAAAAACATTAAAAATTTTGTTGACTATTTTTTTTTCAATTTTGTTCAAACCAGAAATTTCAAAAAAATTTTGTTGAATCCAAATCTTCAAAAATTCCATTTAAAAACTTTATTTTTAAATTTTATTCAAAATCATTTCATTTTCAATTTTATCATTTTTTCAAAATTAGAAATTTAAGAAATATAAAATATTCGAATAGGAAGGTAGATATAATTTTTTCAATAATTCATAAATAATTTTTACAATTTTATTTCAAAGTTTTTGTTTATTTTTTCAGAAATTTTTCCCTGAGATTTTGATCGACTATCAAATTTAAAAAAATTTTATCCAGAATTTTTCGTTTGTGCCCGTCATTTTTTTCAAAAAAAAATCGAAAACATTAATTTTTCAAATTTTTAATTTTTTTATTTTGGTCAAAATATCTGGTATTTTATTAATCTAAGTGCTTCAAAATGGAATTTTTAATTTTTCAAAAATTTTGCCAATTTTATTTCAAACACTTTTGATTTTGTTGAGAAGGATTTCGTTCGAAAATTTTTTCTTTCATTTTGCTCAATTATATTTTCAACTTTTTTTTTTCGATTTTTTTTAAAAATATTGCTTAAAAAGTATTTTTATTGAATTATGCTTTGAAAAATGGTGAATTTTGCTGGTTGTACTCAAAACCAAATTTTAAAAAGTTTTTCTCAAAATTTAATTTTTACAGAATCTGGCTAAATTTTTCAACTTCGCTAAAAATTCAATTTTTTCAAAATTTTGCTTCAATGTTTAATTTTTTCGAAATTTTGTTGAAAATTTTATTTTTCTTAAATGCTCGAAAATAATTTCCCTCAAAATTTGACACATTTTTATTAATTTGAGCTCAAAATATAGTTTTTTAAATTGACTGAAAATGTTTTTTTTTTTTTTAATTTGAATGAAAATAAAATTTTATAAAGTTGTTTACAAAGCATAATTTCGTACATTCAGTTTATGAAATTTAAAAAAAAATAAGTTTAATTAATTAAAATGTCTCTTGAAATTCAATTCGTTAAATTACCCAAAACTGAATTTTTAAAATTTTTCTCAAAATTTATTAAGTATATTTTTTCGAATTATTTTGCTCAAACCCAATAAAAATCAATTCATTACGAGTTTTGCTCTAAATTAGTTTCTAATTTTTACTCGAACTAATTTTTGGGGGTTTGTTCAAAATCAATTTTAAAATTGCTTTTTAAATTTTGACTCAAAATTAATCCACCTAAAAATTTTTACTTTTTTAAAATTTTGACTCAAAATTCATTTTCTAAATTGCAACTCAAAATTATTCCTCAAACTTTTGTTAAAATAACTCTTTTCAACTTCGCTCAAAATTATTTTTAAAGAATTTTATGTTTTTCTTTTTTTGTAATTTTGAGAGAAAATTATTTTTTTTTCTTCAAAATGGTGTTTTTCAGAATTTACAAAAAACTGTTTTTTTACTATCTAAAATCCAATTATTTTTTAAAATTTCGCTCAAAACTATTTTTTATTCTGCTCAAAATTAATTTTTTCACAAATTTTGTTCAAACCTAATTTTTAAATGCTCAAAATAATTTTTGTTATAAATTTTTTCTTTTATTCAAATAATTTTGCTCAAAGTCAAAATCCATTTTTTTTAAAATTTCGCTAAAAATTGATTTTTCAAATTCTGATTAATTTTTTTTTTCAATTTTGTTCAAAACATTTTTTTTATTCTGCTCCGAATTGGTTTTTTCATAAAATTTTTAGCTCAAAACTGATTTTTTACAATTGTTCCAATTTTGCTCAAAATAGAATTTTTTCCAATTTTGCTCAACATTGAATTTCTTCCAATTTCGCTCAAAACTGAATTTTTTCCAATTTCGGTCAAAATTGTTTTTTTTAATTTTGCTCAAAATTGAATTTTTTCCAATTTTTTTGAATTTTTTTTTAAATTTTCGTTCAACATCATTTTTTCCCCTTCGAGCCTGAAATTATTCTTTTCAAATTTGCTAAAAAAAATTTACATAAAATTTAGCTGAAAATCCAATTCTTAAAATTTTCTCAAATTTTAATTTGAAACCAATCAAGTTTTTCCAAAACATTTCATTTCTTCGAACACCTTTTTTGACTGTTTCAATATTCAACTTTCTCAAAGGGGTTCATAAAATAGTAGCAACTGTAAGAACACCATGTCAGCGTTCCTTCCACCCTCTCCTCTCCACGAATCCTCAAAAAACTTTCTACATAATCGGCTTCAGCAGAATCGATACTTACTTATCTAGAAAAATTGCGAGATTTCGACTACTCATGACTCACTAATTACCCCTCCCCCACCATCACTCCGTCCCAAATTCAACACTATCTTTGCTCTGCCTGACGAGAGGAAAATCATCATAAAATATTCACTCAACGAAAACACACCCTTCAGCATACATAAAACTCCCAGATGACACATTTTTTTTTCTCGTAAAAATAAACAAATAAGGTAGTTGCACCAGTCGTTGGCCACGACCCAGTGGTGGGTCACTTGAGAAGAAAAATGTTTATAATTAAGCGTATTTTTAAAATAGCTTCAGAAATTTTTTTTAGAGCAAACCGGGAACATTTCTGCATAGAACCACATAAAAGTTTTTAATCAATTCTGTTCAAGTAATTAATAATGATCGTCTAAAATTTTTTTGTTAGAACAATTTTCAAAATGATGCCAATTCTAAAGATTTTTGTTAAGCCGAAGTGTTATCGAAATATGAATTTTACACTATTAAGATTAATAAAACTTGAAATATAACCATTTGGACCTGAATCAGAAGAGTTTGGAGATTCCATTTCTTCATTAAAATAAAAAATATTGCCAAAATTCTATCAAATATGGCGGTGACTATCTACTGGAAGGTAAAAATGGTGTTTAGCCAGTAGTTGATCATTTTGATCAAGTACTAGACTTACGAAATTTTTGTAAAGTTCTAGTGGTTGATCATGCAAAAAATTGGTAAATATTTACGAAAAATGATAGTTTCTCTTTCTCATGGCTAATGAGTGACAATTTTACCGAATACTTATTGATTTTTTTAAAAATTAAATGGTTGAGAGCCGTTGTCATAATCTGATTGACCAACTACTGGGTGATCAACTACTAGCGCGTGACCAACTACTGGGTGGTCAACTACTAGATTATCTTGACCAACCACTGGACTTTTCTATTTTTTCACTTAAAATGGCCGTAATTTTCAAAGAAATGAAGTAAAATTAAAAAATTATAGCGCATTTTGTTGTAGAATACACAAGGAATCGTTTGGTATATTCACCATTTCGCCAACGTTATTAGTTTTTAAACCAGAATGTTTTTTATAAGACACTTCCACTATAAGGGTCCACCACTGGTGCAACTACCTTAACTCTATCAGTTCATTCGCAATATTAAAAATAAATAACAATAAAATTCGTCATTATTTTTAAATAAAAAACGAATTCCGACTAACATAAAAGCTGACAATATTCCTTCATAAAAATTCTAACTCTTTTAAAAAAAATAATAATACGTACAAATAAAGCCGGTGTTTCGAAGAGGAAAAAAAATTCACAAAAGTAAAAACATCAAAATTTTTAACATCGTAATTAGAGATAATTATACAAAAGCGACAAATATAAAACTGGAACAATATTATAGCTTAGGTTTAGAGAACCCAAATAGGCTTCCATGTTTTTTTTTGCTCTGTACACGATCTCGCATTTTTTTTTTTTTTTGGTACAAGTCGAAAACGTCTTAAAAAAAAGTTTAGAGAATTTTAACGTAAAATTCTTTTATTATTTCACAATATATATATAGTTATATATTAAACACAAAGAAGGGGAAAATATATAATAACAAGTTTACACATTGCACGTGCTTATACATTTTTTTTTGTTTTGATTGAATTTCTCTCTTATCAACAAACATCTCAACTAGTACACAACAAAGTACGTTAACGATCCGAAAAAATGCAACTTCCTTACACACATATATGTATATTAAAAAGTATAAGCTTATTATATTTATGTATTTATATTTGCGCGAAAATAAAATAAAAATAAAAACAACTTGTACGTTACCGCTGGCAAAACGTTCTCAATTGCCTTAAATGGGCTTATTATAAAATATAAATGTAAAGAGGACACCAAGAAGCACACAAAATTTGCGATTAAATTAACATATAATTTTTTTTTCAAGTTGGCACGATAGAATAATTATTAAAATAATTTATAGCGATCGAATTATAATTTTTCTTTTCATTTTCGAAAATTCACGTTGATTATAAACATTACATATCACATGGAAAAATTTACCTTCGATTTCAAAGAGAGATAGAGAGAAGAAAACGATTTTCAAAGAGAAAACAAAACGAAAAATAAAGAAACGAGGAAAAAAAGACTACAACTAAAAACGTAAGAAAAAACATTAATATTTTTCTTGTGCAGTTGATGATTTTTGAATGAAATAAAAAACACACACAAATCATTCACGAAGATAGTACAAACAAACGTAGCAGGGTACGTACGATAATCAGGATATTTCTTACTCTTATAAGTTTTTCAACTCCATTTGGTTTCTTTATAATTACTATTAAAGATAACGTATCTTTTTTTTGTTGGAATTTTATTAATAATAATGCCAACATCAAATCGGTCCTGCTTCTTTCCAAATAACCTGTAAAATAAAAAAAAATACTCCGATTAAACGTGTAGTAAGTTATTTCAATTTTTAGTACAGAATTTGAGAAAAAATGTTGATTTATTTAAAGGAAAGTAGAAAATTATTATAAAAGAGTCGAATTGCCCACATTAAAAGGAGGGGTAATTCACATGAAAATCAGTTCAGTCGGTCGTGAAGGGGGAATCTAGCTTGACAGGAATTAATTTAACAAATATCATCTCAAATGTAGAGATGAGCTCAGAGCTTTTTTCCAATCATTTCTAGGAAGCATTTATTCGTTCGAGAACGACTCGATTGAAAATCTGCTCAATCGTTCGTGGGCAAAATATTCATTTTGGAAAGTTCTCAATTTAAAAGAACAAAAAAAAAAAAAAAAATCAGAAGAAGATGGATTTTTGAGGAATGGTTAATTCTTGAAGATTCTCAATATTATAATTTGGGAATTTTTTTCCAACTTTGTGAGTTTTTATTCAATAGAGTTTTTGAAAAAAAAAAAATTTTTTTGATCATTTTCCAAAAATCATTAATTCAAGAAGATCAATCAATTTTGAAAGATTTATCAATTTTTGAAAATTCGTTGATTTTTGAAAATTAATTAATTTTTGAAGATTTATCAACTCGTTAAGATCCAAATCTCAATCAATCTTCATTGAGTTCACAAGTTTTGAAAATTTAGATCCTGAAAATTCACTCATTTTTGAAAATTTATTTATTAAAAAAAAAAACAACTTTCTTGATCATTTTTCAAAACTTGTATTCCTTTGTGAGGATTTATTAATTTTTGAAAGTTTAAAATCAATTAATCTTGGAAAAGTTACTTAGTTTTGAAGATCTAAGTATTAGTTTTGAAAATTCATTATCTTTGAGGATTTATCATTTCAAAAAAAAAAAAAAAAAATCTTCAGAAACAGTAGGTACTTTTTTCAAGATTCAAGAATCAATCAATTTTATGAACATTTATGAGGATTTATGGATTTTTGGAACTTTACAAAATTTTGAAAAATTCAATTATTTCCCATTTTATGAGAAATTACCTATTCTTTTGTGAGATCTGTGAGATCAATTAATTCTCAAAGTTATCAGTTCTTAAGATTTATCAATTTCTCAACATCAATTATTGATCTATGAAGATTGGATATGTCAATTTTTTTTACACCAGTCATTTGGTCATTTTTTTTTAGGAATTATACTTTTGTAAAGTTGTCAACGATCCAAAGAAAAATAAATTAAAAATATTAAAAAGACATCAATTTTGAAGATTTATTTTTGTTCGTGAAAATTCACTGATTTGTGAAGATTCGTCAATTTTTGAGAAACCTACAATTTGATAATTCTTCAGAAAGTAAACTTTTGTGAAGATTTATTAACCAGTGAAGATCCAAAGATTAATCAATCTGTGAAAAGTTATCAATTTTTGAAGATTCATTAGCTTCTGAAAATTCACTGATTATTGAAAATTTATAAATTTTTGAGAAACTAAAAATTTGTTTAGAAAGTAAACTTCTGAAAAATTTACGAACTTGTGAAGTTCCAAAGATCAATCAATTATTAAAAAGTCATCAATTTTGAAGATTTATTAATGTATGAATATTCACTGATTTTTGAAAATTTTGAAAATTTTTGAGAAATCGATAATTTGATAATTCTTCAGAAAGTAAACTTTGTGAAGATTTATCAACCAGTGAAGATCCAAAGATCAATTAATCAATGAAAACTTATCAATTTTTGAAGATTTTTCTAAAAATTCACGGATTTTTGAAGATTCGCAAATTAAAAAAAAAAGAATTATAATTTCTTCAAAATTACGTTTAGATACTTTTGTAAAGATTTCAGAATGAATCAAAATTTTGTAGATTATCACTTTCTGAAAATTTAGCCAATTTTTAAAAATTCAATCATAATCTTTCTAAAATAATTATTCTCTTCTGATAAAGCTTCAAAAATCAATGAATCTTCAAAATGTACGTATCTGTTTTCAGAAGTTTATCAATTATTATTTTACAAATATTCAAAGATCAACTTATCTTCAAAAATTAGTTTCAGAAAATTCATTTACTTAAGAAGACTATTTGATTAAAAAAAAAAAAAAAAAAAAAAACACACAATAACTTAATTTTTTTTGAAATTTGTTTTGTGAAAATTCAAAGATCATAACTTTTCTTATTTAAAATTGCCCTTCTGTGAAGATTCAAAACTGATTCATTTTTCAAAATTGATCACTTGAAAAAAAATAAGCATTTTTGAATAATTTTTCAAAAATAATACTTTTATGAAGATTTATTAATTTTGAAGATCAATAAATCGATAAATCATCAATTTTTTTTGGAGATTCATCAGTTTATGAAAATTTATTGTTTTCTGAAGAATTATGTAGATATCAAAAAAGTCATTAATTTTTTATTTTCATTTTTTGAAGATTCGAAGTTCAGTCAGCTCTTCGAAAATGTATCAATTTTTCAGATTTATTAATTTTATAAAATTCGGCAAGATTGATTGATTAAAAAAAAAAAAAAAATTGATCATATTTTATTGCCTTGTGAAGATTCAAAGATAAATCAATCTTCGAAAAATTACCAATTTTTGCAGATTTTTTTTTTTGTTTCTGATAATCGATTGACTTTTTAAGATTATTCAATTTTGAAAAAATCAATCAGTTGGTCATTTTTTTTCTCGAAATTGTGAGAACTCAAAAATCAATCAAATCTTTGAAAACTTATCAATTCTCAAAAAACTGATTTCACGATAAAATTAGATTTTAAAAAAATCATTCCATTAAGATGATTGTCAATTTTTGAAGATTTGAAGATTCATCTATCTTCAAATAATCAAAAAATTGATAACCTAATGTTTAAAAAAAATTATCCTGTTTTCACATTCGTGAAAATTTATCAATTTTAAAAGTTTCATTAATTTTTGAAAAATTGATAATCTTTTTTTTTAATTTATCAATTCCTAAATATTATTAAAAGTTTTTTAAAATCTGATTATTCAATAATTTTTGAATTTTTGGAACCGCGAATAATTACAACAATTTTTTTAAATTCCCTGGCCACAAACAACTTAATTAATTTCTAGTCCTTTTTCGAATCTCTTTAATACTTTCTTTTTTCAATCTCATAAACCCTTCGTTCAATTTCTCCGACCCTCGATGCTATTCATAATTTCCGCAATAAAAATAGAAAAACAGCGTAGGTCATTGCCTTTTCACTAATAAAGTTACCATTCTGGCGTAATTTTTCAACGACGCTGGCGATATTTCCACAAAAAGGTAATCCGCGTCCTTCGTATTTACCATTATTACCGCAATCTTCGGTCGGTTGCGAGCTCCGTGGAGAAGGACAAAAAAGACGAATCACGGAGCGCGGACAAAGCATCGCTTAAGGGAGACAAAGACAGCCGGGAGGTACAGTACAGAGCCAGAGAGACGACAGACCGAGAGAAAATAATTAATTTCGTTATTAGCAAACTAAATAATATAAAAGGACATTCGAAGCGCAAATATTTTTTAATATCTTTTCTTATATTCAAAGAATCGTGGCCAGGGGGTGAGGTGGGGTGAAGTGTGGGGTGAGACGACGGACACAGAACCGAGCACGGCGGCGAAAATAAGACTTCGACCTAGACGACGATTTAGAAGAAGGAAAAAAACACGCAGAATGTAACCCGGAGAGAGATAGAAACACCCAAACGAGCGAGGCAAAAGTTTCTCTAAACTGCATTAAATAAAGATTTTTAGCCCGTAATTATAAGTTAAGGGAATTTAATCTTCAAAAACGAATTATAAAATCCCTTTGTAATAAATTGCGAATAAAAAGTTTTTCCACTACTTTATTTCGCTTCAACCTAAAGTTAAGATTTTATTGTTAATTGCGATAATTTAGTGAACCGTCGAGCGCGAGCCGAGGGGTAATTATTTGACGGGCTGATTTTGTTGTTATTTTCCCCCACCCACCCTCTCGGCCACATCTCAAATCTTGTCGTCGTTACGACTGAAAAATATTATTATATTTCGGCGTTCTTCTTTCGATTTCCTGCACGCCTGCCTGGGAAACACGAGTACCGTTTTCCACGTTTGGTCCATGTTCGAATCGAGTCCTATACAGGGTGTTTCATAGCTGATTGGTTCCTTCCACTAGGTGGATAGGCAACCCATAAGGAACGAAAAATATTATATTAACATGGCGCCTATCTTGAAAATTGAAGGGACTTGGAGGAAAATGAAATGACACAAAAAGTAATTTTAGGTTGACTAAGTATAATGGAACAAGTGTCTAGATACTTAATATTCAACATTGGAGGGGAAGGAGGGGTAAAATTGAAATTTTTGTAATGACCAAAATTATTCCTAGGACTTCAAGCTACAAATTTTGTTTGAAATTTTTTTTATTGGACCTTTCCTTCCCCACCAATTTTGCATAACACTCCAAAAATACTAATTAAAAAATTAGAGGAGGGGGAGGAAGGGTCAAATTGAAAAAATTTTCAAATAAAAGTTGTACAATAAGATCCTAAAAATAATTTTGGTTATTATAAAAATTTCAATTGGGACCCTCCCTCTCCTCCAATTTCACATAACATCAAGCAGATGCTTTTTAAAAATTGGGAACGAGTTCCAATTGAAAAAAATCGTTAATAAAAGTTGTAGACTGAGGTCCTATAAATAATTTTTGTTATCATAAAATTTTCGATTAGACCCTTCCCTCCCCGGGAATTTGGCATAATACATATGATTTAGATACTTGAATTATCAAAAACTGGTTGAGATAGGGGTCCAATTGAAAAAATTTTCAAACAAAAATTGTAGGTTGAAGTCTTAGAAATAATTTTGGTTATTACAAAAATTTCGATTTGACCCCTCCTTCCCCTCCAATTGTGAATATTAAGTATCTATTTATGATTGGACTTGGTAAAATTCAACAACAACGATCCACGTCAATATAAATAATTTCAGTAAACAATGTTCGTCAATAAGATACATGAAACAGGTGTAACTATTTGAGAGGAACGAAAAACATTATGCGATGAATTTGCCTATCTTGGGAAATGAAGGAGCTATAGAGCTTTGAAAATCGAAAAGCTTTTGTTTTTTTTTTCTTCAAAAGTTTTAAGCTCTCCTGCGATTTCATTTTCAAAAGTAGACAAAAAATGTCAAGAACAGAAAAAGTTTATTTTCTTTACTTCTATCCATGTACCCTACAAAAACTTTTTTTTCTCAATTTAATTTTCCCTCACCCTTCAATTTTCAAGACAGGCACTATGTTAATATACGTAACATTTTTTATTCCTTATGGGTTGCCTATCCACCTGGCGGAAGGAACGACATCAGGTACGAAACACCCATGTATACATAAATTTTGAATTTTTCCCACCATGTAAAAGTATACCTATCTATTACTAATGCGTTAATATATCACACGTATTTCGTTATAGTTTTTGCCATGAGACCCCTTTCACCACCGCCCCTTTCCCCTTCACCATTATCTATATCGCTATATTATTATTCTAGAATAAATCTACGGACGAGTATTATTTACGTTTAATGCGTTAAATTTTTTATTATCATTTTTTTTTCAAATACGACCTCCCAAATCCGTATTTAATCCTTTGCCATTCCCTTCGGCGACTCATGCGAGCCTGTTTTTTTTTTGCAAAACAAATACAATCGTCCTATGCCCGGCATTACTCGAAAAGATAATTCAAAACAGTTTGACTTTTTTTTTTAGTACGTGTGACTGGGTGAGTGTGTGCAGGGTAAAATGTAGTTCTAGAATGGGTACGGTTGGTCGGTTGAGAAAAAAAAATATTTTGGGTTATTTGAAGTCCTATTGAAATTTTTTTGGTAATATGTATATTAAAATTTTAATAATTTTCGTCATTTTTGAAAAAAAAAGAAATTCCAAAGGTATGATAAAAAAATTTCAGAGTAAGCTCGAAGTCCAAGTCTGATACAAATCTTTCAAATAGAGTCGAGAAAAAAATTATTTCGTGCAATTTAGAGACAAACTGAATAATTTTTGGTAACATTTTGCAATTTGATCAATTTTTGTCATTTTTGAAAAAAAAAAAGTCCAAACTTTGGTGTTAAGGTTTGCTCAAAATCTGACTTGAATCTTACGAATAAAGTCAAGGAAACATTATTTCGCGCCATTAGAAGACCATTGAATGATTTTTGGCAACATTTTAAAATTACTTCAATTTTCGCCATTAAAAAAAAAAATCATTTCAGACCAGAATTTTAGGTTTGCTGAAAGTTTGACTCAACTCTTTCGAACAAAGTCGAAGAAAAATTATTTCGCCTCATTTAGAAGTTCACTTGAACGATTTTGGATAACATTTTAAAATTACTTCAATTTTCACCATTTTTGAAAATGAAAAAAATTGCCAAAATTTGAAACCCAAATTTTAGAGTTTGCTCAAAGTCTGACTCACATCTTTCGAATAAAGTGAAAAAAATCATTTCGTGTCGTTTGGAGTCCAACCAAATGATTTTTGGAAAAATTTCAACATTTCGTTCTTTTTTTAATTTTTGAAAAAAATTAGCCAAAAATTGACATTAAAATTTTAGAATTTGCTCGAAATCTGACTCGAATCTTTCGAATGTGGTCGAAATTCTCGCGTAATAATTTTGAGAAAAATTTCATCAATTTTGTTGAAATTTAAATTTATCAGTCGAAAAATTTTATTTAATCAATTTTTGTTCAATCCCAGCAGATTTGACATTTTCTTTTTCAATTCCAACAGATTTGACAATTTTTTCGTTTTTTTCAACCCTACTTTCTCAAGTAATAATTTCGAGAAAAAATTCATCAATTTTGTTGAAATTTAAATTTATGTCGAAAAATTTTATTAAATCAATTTTTGTTCAATCCCAGCGGATTTGACATTTTTTTCCCAATTCCAGCAGATTTGACAATTTTTTTCGGTTTTTTTTCTTCAACATTATTTTCTCAAGTAATAATTTCGAGAAAAAATTCATAAATGTTTTGAAAACTTGAATTTATTTATTGTTAAACAACCTCTTGGAATAAATATTTTTAATTTTTATCAGATTGGAGAATTATTTCGTGTAATTTTACTTTACAACTGTAGGAATTCACAAATAATAACTTCGAGAAAAAATTCATTGATTTTGTGAAAATTTGAATAATTTTTAGGAATGAATTATTTCATTTTTTTCAGATTGGGCAATTTTTTAATATAAATTCAAAAACTGTAGGACTTCTGGAATAATAATTTCGAGAAAAATCCATTAATTTTTGGAAAATTGGAATTCGTGAGTTATTTTTTTTTTAAACTATTTTTTTTTTCAATTATAGCAGATTTAGTAATTTATTCGTTCAATTCGAGCCCAGAAATGAAGGACTTCTGTAATAATACGTAATTTTGAAGAAAAAAAAATCATTAATTTGGTGAAAATTTCAATTTATGAGTTGAATAATTTATTGGAGTAATTTTTTTCAATTTTTATCAGATTGGATAATTTTTTTGTATGATTCCTAAAAAAAAGAATTTAGAATTAAAAATTCAAAAATGAACTTTGAGCTAAAAGCACGCTTATTTAATAAGGTAATAGTTTTGAATGTGCAGTTTTGATTACGCCCTCAAAACCTATTCCATACAATCCACCTGGAAAAACTCCTCGAAATAAAAACGAGGTCCCAGTTATAATGTCAAAAACACAAAAAAAAAATATAATAAAAATAAGTAGGCACACCAAGCCACGTAAAATAATTTCAATTTTTTTTTCACCCTCACATCTCGTACCATATTTCTTCCTCAATTCCCGAATGTTTTCCTATCTGCATTTACGATACGGCCGGACTCTTACCTCAGCCCTTCTCCCGCCTGGTTTTTTATTTTTATTATTAAATTATGACATACGTGAGCGGAAAGTGAAAATTTTCAGCCTCGTAATAAGAACTTTTTTTTATTACCTTTTAAGCCAAAGCATGGAGAAATTTTTAGAGACGATGCTTTTAACGATTATGTAATTGGATTATACGCGTATACGACCCTACTCCCTGCTCTCCGGTCCGATAGGACGCACCAGGCGGAGCTACAGTTAGAATTAAAAAACTTTTTTTTTTACATTTTTTTTTTTAGCTCGTAATAAACAATTTTTAATAAAGAAGAATTAATAACTCGTCCGGCGCGGCCGTTCTTGTAATTTTTTTTTCTTCGCAACTTCTTTCATTTAGGTTTCTTGTCGTTGCCTTTAGCTTTCATTTTTTTTTTACTTTTTATTTCTTTCCTTCGTTTCTCAGAAATTCGAAAGGGTAAAAAAAAATCAATTTAGTTAATTTTTACGATACAAAAACGACCATACGAGTGACACCTTTATCAATTTTTTCAAACTGAAAAACATAACGTCTACTTGATTTGATTATAATCTGAAATTTATACTGATAGGATTTCCAAGAGATAAACATCACACGAAAAAGTTTACTTTAGCGTCCATAAACACGATAATTATAATTAATGTGTTCGCAAACTACAAACGTAGCAATTTTTCAGTCACGAGAATGGTAAAACTCTCTCATTCCTCACCCCTCGAGGCCAGCTCGTCCATAAAAATGTATCTAAAAATAAACCAGAGTGAGAGAGAGGGGGCTCTTCGGTAAAATAAAAATCTTTCGCCATTCTTACCATTAAATATCCATCTCGGATAACGTAATCTGCATCGACGACACTGAAACTCGAGTATTCGGTCTGACTCGCGGTTTCGGCCGCAGAATATAATTATCTCCCCAATCGAATGTACTGGTTTCCCCTGCGATGCTGAATGCATCCTCCGATTCCTCACTACTGTGAGTAAAGTATACAGTGTTGTCGATTTCATCTGCAAACACAGAAAAACACATCGAAATTAGAATTATTCCAGTCAATAAAACAAACCGAATGAAAATAACTTCACGAATAACTAAACCGCCCTAATTAAATTAAATTAGAAAAAATACATATTCCTGAAAAAAAAAATTATGTACTCGTCACGAAAAAAAACATCCAACAACCATAATGCAACTTTGCTGGCGAAATTACAATCAGAAAAAGAGCCTCCTCTTTTTGTCCACCTTCCTCCTTCCCCTCTGCACGTAACACACGCACAAAAACGAGCACCTCGATGTAAAAATAAGGGCAGGCGAAGGCTAAAACCTTCCTACAGAAATCGTGAAATATAGATGTTAAATAAATTGCATACTTAATCGCCTAAAATAACATCAACTCTTCGTATTTACGGCGATTCGCTTATGCAATATATTTAACACGCGAATTTCGACCTCTCCGTTCTTCACTCCTGCCACAGAATGAAAAACAATACCATGCAAAGTTCTCGTTCGGGTTTTTTTACCTTTTAGTTTTGTTTTTTGTTATGTTTATATAGTTTATCGAATTATCGAGTTTTTCAATTTTGACCAAGGCGAAATGGCGAGCCTGAGGAATTGAGGTGGAGTACTTAATAGGGGTATAAATTATACAAAACCGTTCGAAGAAATATTTATTATACGACAGCGAATAGGTACATTAACTCAATACATAAACTTATTTTTAAATTTAATTTTTTTTCGACAACGAAAATGGTCGAATAATTTTGTTTACGTTTTATGAGGTTATGGGGAACCCATTCAGAAGAAGTGGGCTTTCAAGTTTAAACTTTCCAACGCCCCACTTCTTAACTCGTATTTATTTATGACAACTATGATTTTAAGGTGGAGTTAAAAAAATTGATTTTCAACAATTTGATTTTTAAAATTTTATAAAATTCAATACTTCTCAAACCTTTTTAAAAATTACCACCTCATCAAAATTTTAAAGAAATGTGATGAATATATTTGGAATATGAAAATTTCCAAATTTTCTGAAAAGGGTTGGTTCCTTGGTTCATCAAAAATTTTGCACAAGTTAATTTAAAAATTTTCAAGTTTTCAAAATTTTGAAGAAACGTTATATTTTTCAGATTTGAAAGTTTTATAAATTTTTTGAAAACAACTTGTTTCTTAGTAGGTACTTTTTTAGAAGATTAATTTTTCAAAATTTTCGAAGAAACGTATTTTTGAATTTAAAAACTTGTCATTTTCTAAATTTATTTGGTGAATTTTTGAAAATTTTCAATTATTTAAAATTTTGGGGAATCGTGATATTTTTTCAAATTTGAAAACTTTAATACTTTTCTGAAAACGTGATTTTTTAAAAATATTTACAGAAGATGAATTTTTCAACATTTTCAATTTGCCAAAATTTGTCAACATTTTTAATTTGTTGAAATTTTGGAAGAAACGTGTAATTTTTGAATTATTTTATAATTTTTCAAAAGGCGAATTCATTAAAATTTCCGATTCGCTGAAATTTCAGAGAAATGCCATATTTTTCAAATTTGATGAATTTTTGAACACTTTTCTGAAAACATCAATTTTTCAAAAGAAAATTTTTTGAAAATTTTCAATTGTTCGAAATTTTGAGGAACCGTGATATTTTTCAAATTTGAAAGTTTTATTACTTTTCTTTACAGAAGATGAGTTTTTTTTAACATTTTTAATTTGTCATAATTAATTTATTGAGATTTTTGAAGAAACGCGATACTTTCTCAAATTAATTTTTCTTGGTATTTTATAATTTTTCAAAGCCGAAATTCAAGAAAAACATGTTTTTCGAATTTGGTGAATTCTTGAGCATTAAATTTTTGGGAAACGTAATTTTTTCTGAAAACGTGTTTTTTTAAAAAACGATTTTTAGAAGATGAATTTTTGAAAATTTTTGATTTGTTGAAATTTTTGAAGAAAATCGATAATCTTTGAATTACATTTTCTTTGGTATTTTATAATTCAGAGAATAGGTATCAATTTTCCAAACGAAGAATTTTAAAAAAATTCAAAATTTCATATTTTATGAGCTTGAAAAATTTTAATATTTTTTTGAAAACGCGATTTTCAACAAAAAAAATCAGAAGAAACATTTTTGTAAATTTTTGATTTGTCAAAATTTTGAAGAATTCATTTTTCAGAAATGTTTTGAAAAATTTTCTGCGAATATGAATTTATTTAAAAGATAAATCCTGACAATTTTCAACTTTTTAAAATTTTTGTGAAATAATGTGAATTTTTCAAAAAACGAATTTTTGAAAATTTGTAATAGTCAAGTGTGGGGATGACTTTTTCATTTAAAAAACTAATATTTTCTAATTCTTCAAAAAATAAATAAATAAATAAAAAAGAATTTCAGAAAACATTTAATTTGTCAAAATTTTGTGAAACAATGAATTTTTTTGAATTTCATCATCATCATAATAATGAAAAGTTTCTGATGAAATTAAATTTTTCAAAACTTTTCAAGACGATTTTTTGAAAAATTCATGGTTTGTCAAAAATTTGGAGAAACAAGATAATTTTCAAATTTTCAAATTTGAAAAATATTTTTTGAAAGATAATTATTTGAAAACTTTCAACTTGTCTAAATTTTAGGGAAACGTGATATTCTTCGAATTTGAAATATTTTGATATTTTCTGATGAAATAAAAATTATTTCAAATTTTTTTTCAAAAAACGAATTTTTGATTATGATTTATATAAATTAGAACATTTTTGATTTTTTTCTAAAAAAAATTAATTTTTCAAAATTTTTCAAAGATTAAAATATTGTTGTTGAATATTTCCAGTTTATCAAAATTTTAGAGAAACGTCATATTTTTTGAATTTGTATATATTTTGCAAAGAATAATTTTTGAAATAATTTTTAAAAGACGAAATGTAAAAATTTCAACTTGTTAATTTTTATGGGTAACACGTGATTTTTTTCAAATTTTAATTATATTGATATTTTCTGGGGATAAGTTTTTTTAAATATTTTTTTAAAAAGACGTATTTTTGAAAATTTTTGATTCATTAAAAATTTTGGGAAAAAATAAAAATCTGAAAAATGTTGATACTTTCGGAGAAAATAAATACCTATTTCATACGATTATCACCCCCCCCCCCAAAAAAAAAAAAAAAATCTGAAAATTTGCAACTTATCATAATTTTGGAGAAAAGTCATATAACTTGATATTCCATAAATTTTCTGGAAAACAAATTTCTGAAAAAATTACAATTTGTCAAAATTTAGAAAACAAGTGGTACTTTTCGAGCTTGAATTTTTTTCTCATTTTTTGCAACAACAAATTTTTGAGAAAATTTTCAATTTTGAAAATTCGCTCGAATTTTGAGACTTGTAAAAAATTTGCGAAGACCTCTAACGAAGCTGATAATAAAAATCAGTTTTTCCAACACATTCGGTGCGTCTCTGTTTTTTTTTCGTTTTTGGCTTCGAACAAATGCTCGCGAAATACATTTATCATACTTTTAACGAATACGTTAAAAACGTTACGTTAGGTTGCGTTGCCTGCGTCGTATGTACGTGTGGCTGCCGCTGCGACCGCGGGCCCGAGTGAAAAAGCACCAAAAAGCCCCGTATATCGTCATAAATAAACGCGAAAACAACAAAGGAAACTGCAAAGGAAACTTCCGACGTAATATAAATCATAAAGAGACGAAGCTCGTTTCGTTGCCGCCAGCGCCATCTCCCATCGCCACCCGCAGCAGCGGCCGTAGATGCGCCAATACTCGTACACTTTTTTCTTCATTTTTACTAAAGAAGAAGTAGAAAAAAAAGAAAGAAAAGAGTACCACTCTCTCGTAGCCGACCCGACGTATAGCGCCGAAATTATACGATAATTTAGCGTAGAAAATATGTGCATTATTTATAAAAACGTAGAAAGAAAGCGACGATTGGAGAACACAAGAGTGTATAGTCTCTATACAACGTGAGATGAAGAGCAGCCCGAACCGAACGTTGTCGTCGTCTCGGTCGTCAAGAAAAATAACCCTCTCGAAACTGCCCCGCTACCTCGAATGCCTGCTGCTCGTTTATATGTACCTCTGGCTAAAACGTCTCCGAGACACCTTGGCTTGGCCCATACTACTGCATTCATTCGCCGCGACACTATATCTTGTATAGTGGACATCGTCCTCTCCTCCTATCTCACCCAGCACTCGCGTCACAGAGTCTGCTCTATCTATCGTGGACCTCCTCCTGGCTCCTTGCCACTCCACTCGCTCTACAGTACAAAAGATCGCCTAATAGGAAATGCCTGTCAACACCAGTGTACCACCGAATGTAATTTATCGTCCGGCTTTCCCTCCGCTCCCCGCTGCTGCTATCCTTATACACTACTACGAGGTGTATACCAAGATCCCGATAGCCAATTCGTATGCCCTCGAACAAATGGTGCCCGGTGTTCTGTGCCCCGCTCGTCTGACTCAATTTTCATCCCTTCTCAGATATTTACGTGCTGGATCTTCTTATTTTTCCTATTCTATATGGCCATAGCGTAACCCGCCAGATAGCATACTTCACTTCACAGTGTATTACGTGTATAGGTACGAGAATTATACGCTTACGTCTTCTCTGACCCTACAGTCGATGTTTCAATTTGCATCTCAATTTGTATACCTAGGGTTGTTCGAAAGTACACGTAAGTCGAGATTCGATTTTTCATTCAAAATGACACGTCTTCTACAGTAGAATTTAGATGAATTCGTATGAATTGATTCGCCCTTTCGGGTACGAATAATTCAATTCAAGGAGAATCGTTTGCGAACCTGGGGTCACCGTATTTTTTCTTCAAAATTAAGATGAGTTGGAATTCGTGTTTAAAAAAATTAATTCCGAAATAAACATCAAAATTTATAAAATTCAAAAAATACCACATTTCTTTTAAATTTTGACGAAGTATTACTCGAAAAAATTTGTGGAATGCATATTTTTACGAAAAATATAGAAATTTATTAAGGATGCAAAATTTTGACAGTTTGGAAATTAAAAAAAAAACACTTCCTGAAATTAAAAAAAAATTCCCGACTATTTGAAATTCATAATATAGGTAATTTTTAAAATTTTACTCCCTCCTCAAAAAAAAAAAAAAAAAAAAAAAAACTACATAATAAAACAAGTTGAAAATGTTCAAAGTTTTTTTTTTTTTTTCAGAAAATATAACGATTTTCCAAATAATCAAATTCAAGTATGACAAGTTGAAAAATTCTCACCCAAAAATATTACGTTTCTTCAAAATATCAATATTCAAATTCCTTCAGAAATTTTCCAAAATTTATCAAATTTACAAAATTATCAAGTTTTTAATTTTTTTGACAAGTTGGTGGTGAATTTTGAAAAATTGTCTTCAAAAAAATTTTAAAAGATCAATTTCGAAGATTGTTCAATTTTTAAAATCTAAAAAAAATTGGAATCATTAACGTTTTAATTAATTTCTACAATTTTGAAAATTTTGGTCAATTTTTTCATTTTAATAAATTTTCAAATGTTGAAAAATTTACAAAAATTCAAAATTTAGTAAGTAAATCGTAAATTTATAAAATTCTAAAAAATTTGTGAAACTTGGAATCTGAAATTTTTTCGATATTTGGTCATTTTCAAAGTTGTATGAATTTTCAAAACTAGACAAATCTATACCTATGTTGATTTTGAAAATTTTCAAAATTCAAGAAGAGTTCGAAATTTATTAAATACCTACGTATTGACATTTTTGCAACTTTGAAGAATTTAGATTCAAAAATTAAAAAAAGTATTTTAAAAATTTGGTAAATTTTCAAAATTCAGCTGAATCTATAGAAATACTTTGTAATAGGTTAATTTTGAAGTTGAATTAATTTTTACCTACAGTATTAAAAATATGACCAAATTTTTTCAATTCAACAAAGCTTTAAAATTAATACAATTTTGAACATAAAAAAAAATCACACATATTCTTTCAAAATTTTATGCATTTACTTAACTTTGAAATTTGGTAATTTTTAAATTCTGATGAATTTTTGAAACTGGACCAATTATTGAAAAAGAAAAAGAAGAAAAAGCAGAAGCAGAAAAAAAAAGAAAAATATCATTACTTAATGAATTTATAATAAATCTTCAAAATTCATTCAAAATTAATTGGTAAAATTTCAAAATTCAATTTAAAAAAAAAAATCAAAATCAAGGTCCAATTTTTAAAATTCAACTAAATTTTCAAAAAATTTGATCAGATGAATTTTTATTTACCTACTTATTTTAAAAATTTTGAAATTGAGTGATTTTCAAAGTTGAAGGAATTTTTGAAACTGGGCCAAAATTTTCAAAGGTTGAAAAATTTCCAAAATTAATCAAAATATTATAAAAAAATCAAAACTTGAAAATTTTCAAAGTTGACTAGATTTTTAAAATTTAGCTAAATTTTCCAAAAATTTCGAAGTCAATTTTTAATCGAATAATTACAAAGTTTTTAAAAATTCAAATTTTGATAAAATTTGGGAATTTTTTAAATTGAACCAATCTTTAAAAAATGTATCTAATAAATTTTTTAATTTTTCAAAATTCAACAAATCTTTAAAATCAATTAACTGACTATTCAAACTTTGGTGAAAAATTAAAATTTAGTAATTTTAAAGTTAGGTTAATTCAACTAGGGTAAATTTTTTATAACTTGAAAAAATTATAAAAAATTCAAAATTTGGGAAATTTTTGAACTTTGATAGAATCTCGAAATTTGTTCTACTTTGAATTGAAATTGGACCAATTTTTAGAATTATCATTTTTTTTTCAAAATCCAATTGGACCAATCTTGAGCGGTTTAATATTTTTTAAAATTTTCAAAATCCAATAAATACCTACCTATAAGAAATTTTAAATATTCAAAATATTGGAAAATTTTTAAAGTTATACTAAACTGAGTAATTCTTAAATTTTCTAAAAATTATGTCAATTTTTAATGAATTTTTCCTCGAAATTTGGTAATTTTGAATTAGAATAGGTATAATTTTCACAAATTTCAATTTAAAAAAAACCTTTTGAGTTTGATTTTTTTCAGTTTTCAAAAACTCAAAATTCTGAAATTAAATAAGCAGATTTTTAAAATTGGGTAGTGTTTGAAATTTCATCAATTTTTGCAGACTGACGAATTTTTAAAATTTCTAAAATGAGTATAATAAATTTTCAGAAAATTCTACGAGATAGGTACTTAATAATTTTTTTCTGTTTTAAAAATTTAAAATTCGAAATTTAAAAACTTTTCAAAGTTAAATACCTAAATTTCACTTCAAGTTTCCAAAATTAAAAAAAAACAAATTCCTAAAATTTTTCCAATTAAATTTTTTTTTGCAATTAAATTAAAAAGTGTGAATTTCGTTTTAAAAAATAGCGAAAATTTAAAATTTGTGAAATGAAATTTAGTCATTTTTAAACTTTGACGAATGTTTGAGTAGTAATTTAATTCTTAAAGATTGATAAATTTTTCAACTTTTTGAATTTGGCAAATCCTTATCTATGTGAACATAAAAATTATAGAAATAAATTGTACAGAATCATTTATCACGTAAAATAAAATGTTGTGTTAGAGAAGCTGATTAGGTCAGTGAGAAGTGGTGAAATGATCTGAAGGTAAACGACTGGACCAGGGAGGAAAATGGCTATGGGAAATTTTCGTCGAATTCAGTAATTTTTCCATTTTATTGAATTTTAAAATTGAATAAAACTTTAAAATAAGTTAGGTTACGTAATTCAACATTTTTACGGTTTTTTTTCTTCAAAAATTTAAATTCAAAACTTGAAAATTTGGTAAAATTTGCAAAAAATGTTTAAAAAATAAATTTGCCAAAATTCCTATAGTTTTGAAAATTTGACAATATTTTTTTATATTTTGAAAATCAGCGAAAAATTCAAGAGCTTGAATTTTTTTCGGAAAAACTTTTGTGAGGGGAACAGGTTATTTAAGTGGGGTTAGTCGTATCGCCGGAAAAGCATAATGTTCTATTTGAAGCGTGTCAAGATTAAAAAAAAAAGCATCCGCACGTAGATAGAGGTACAGAATGGCCCATCCAAAGGTAATTCTTTTCAGTTTGGTGTGGTCTGGCTTGTCGTTACTTTTACGATTCCTTCGAGTGTAATAATGCGCCAAAAAGTCAACGGTGTGAATTTTGGTTTGGTCGAGCTTGCTTCTTTTAATGGCTGCACCGTGCTTATCTTTATAGTGGAGAATTTTTTGGAAAATTTCACTACACGAGTACAATACAAGGGAATGCAAATGAGACTCGAATATACAAAGTTGTCTTCACCCCTCCACCTCAATTCATCTCCTTACTCGGAAAGCACACAACATGCGAAAGGCTCGCTACTTTTTTTCCTCCTCTTGCCGAAAACGAAGAACAAGGGCGAGCACGATATAGATAAATTACGTAGTCCGAAGGTTTAAATCTTTTCTCAACGAATAGAAGAGAAGGCGCGATGGAAGAGTTAGGGTACGGGCTACACTACGTTGAAATATTAATACTCGGTGTATCGTGTCCACCCATTATATTACCGGTGCTCTAAAGCTTACGTTAGTCTCGTGACACGCTATTCGTTTCATTTGTTTAATGAACTCTCGCTCTTTTCTCGGCTTAGCCAAGCCGGCCGAGCAGCGAGCACCGAGAGGCGAGGTGGTGATTTAGGTTTTTTCCTTAGCTTTCTTACTCCTTCGTATGCTCTTGTTTCCATCGTCGTCGTTGCGGACGATGGTGACGATGGTGGCGGTGGTGACGTTTTCGTCGTCGTTATTTTTTTTTTCTTTTTCTCTTACATTGCCTGGGTGCGTTTTCCACCCCTTCTAGTCTATCGCCACGACCGACTAGGGTGTAATTTATTTCCTTATACTTGTTGAGGCAGAGGTGGAGTGTCATTCCGCCTGGACGATTTTTTAATCGACTGATTCGTTAAAAAGGTTATTATAAATTAGCCGAATAGAAAAAGCCAACCGAGAGAGAGGAGCGGAGCGGCGGGTTTAATTAGAGAGCTAATTTTTCAACGCGAATTGATGGTAAAATGCGAGTGGGTATTTCCGGTACAAAAATATGTAGCTGTATATTTGGCCTTTGGTAAGGGTATTTATTCTACCTAGTACCTTTTTTCTAGGTTTTTTTCTAGTTCGCTCACATACCTACCTCTAATATTGACGATTATGTGAGAAAATAATTCCCAATTATAAGTAAGTAAAAAATACCTTCCTTCTTTTTAGCTAAATAATTTCTAATTAGCGATCATTTTGTTGAAGCAATTTTTTTGAAAATTTAAAAATTCTTATTTTCGTGTTCATTTTAATTTTTTTAGACGTGGGAAGGGAGCAAAAAAAACCCATGCTTATTAGAAAATTTTTCTATTTTCAAAAAAAAAAAAAATCTTCACAAAAATGATCGCGAAAGAGAATTTTTAGAGAAAATATCAGAATGAAAAAAAAAATTGAAAAATTGATAGAATTGAGCATAAATAGTTTTTTGACAAGTTAAAAAATTTTCAAAAATTCAACTTTTTAATTTTTTTTGAAAAATTTGTTCCTGTAAAAAATATTAAAATTGATCAAATTTAGAAATATTATTTTTTCAAAATTTTAAGAAGTTGAAAATTTTTTCAGAATATTCATTTTTTCGAAATTTTTTCCAAAATAATCAAAATGGAAAAATAATACGTGTCTTACAAATTCTCACCAGTTGAAATTTTTTTAAAAATTCTCATTTCTAGAAATTTCGGGAAACAATTCCTCTAAGAAAATATCAAAATTGATCAAACTGTTACATGTCTTCAAAATTTTGCTAATTAAGTTTGAAAAAAATTCCAACAAACAAATTTTCTTGAAAAATCGCTACTCTTGAAAGAAATTGAAATTAATTGAATTTGAAAAGTATCACGTTTCTCAGAAATATTGACGAGTTGAATTTTTTTTTTTTGATTTTGTATTTATTTTATTCCCATCGAAAATTTCTAAATTGATCAAATTTGAAAAATATCGCTTTTTTCCAAAATTATTACAAGGTGAATTTTTTTTCTAAAATTTAACTTTTGAAATTCAGAAAAAAAACATATTGGAAAAAATTCTGACGAGCTGAAACTTAAAATGTTTGAAAAAATGGTAATTTCTATAAAATTTTGAAAAAAATCCTCCAAGAAAATATGAAAATTGATCAAATTGTTACTTTTCTTCAAAATTTTGCCAAGTTTGAAAAAAAACAGACTTACAATTTTTTTTTTTTGAAAAATCCCTACTCTTTAAAACAATTTAAATTGATTACCTATATTTGAGAAATTTCTCAGAAATGTTGACAAGTTGAAATTTTTTTGATATTTCATCTATTTTATTCACTTATTTGATCTAATAGGAAAAATATCACCGTTCTCCAATATTTTTACACTGATTTTTTTTTTTTTTTTTTTTTTTGAAAGTTCTACTTTTGAAATAAAAACAAATAAATAAATAGGTAAAGCGTCAAAATGTAAAAAATATCACGTTTCTCCAAAATTTGGACAAAATGAATTTAAAAAAAAAAATCATCCGAGTATTTCGACATTGAAAACTTTTGAAAATCAAATTTTCGAAAGTTTGACCTTAAGAACTTGAAAAATGTACTGAATGACAAACCACCCCCCCCCCCACCTTCCGTCGAAGAACGTAAAAAATATGTTTCCAGTATTTTTTCGTATAAGTAGAAGGAAGAATAATTGTCACCATTCTGTGACCAGGCAGAGAAATTGAGGAAGTCGAAATTCACGTGTTAATTAAATTGCATAAGCAGTTCGCCGTAAATACGAGAATCTCGTTTTGGTGATTTTTAAATACGTAAATTATAAAGTATCCCTTCCTCAGTGGAGTGCTCTCCTTTTTAGGGGATTCCAAGAGTTCTTTCAAAACTTGAGGCTTCCAGATTTTTTTTTATTCAACAAATTTTTTCTTGGGGTGGGGGTAATTTTTTTAAATAATCGTAATTTTGGTAAGAAAAACTCTCGCTTCCTAGACAGTTGTTTAAATACATAATTATTTCAATTTTTATGCAGAAAAATCTTCTGTTTGTTCTGAGGTCGAAATTATTTGTGTGCAGGAAAAACACCTCAATTTTTGTCTGCACTTTTTTTTCGAGGAAAAAATTTTTTGGAGGGAAAAATCCCTAAATTTTTTGGTGAAAAATAACATTTTTTTAAAGAAATATTATCAGTTTTTTGAAAGAAAATCACAGCATTTTTGGGAGGAAATAATAATGATTTTTTCGAGGGGAGATGGGAATTATATCATCAATTTTTTGGGAAAAAATACCAACTTTTTGTATGTAGCAAAAAATTGTTTGTTTTGGGCGAAAAAAATCAATTTTTGGGGTCGAAAAAAAATCAATTTTTTGACAGTTAGAAAAAATAATTATTTTTCAGAAAAAATACTCATTCTAAGAGATTATTTTCTTTTTTTTTGGGGGGGGGGGGGATTCGAAAAATTTTTGATGCAAAGAGATATCAATTTTTCCGGATTGAAAAAAATCAATTTGTTGATTTATAAAAATATCATTTTTTTTGGAGGAAGAGAATTAAATTTTTTGGCAGTTGAAAAATATCAATTTTTTTCAGAAAAAATACTCATTCTAAGAGATTTTTTTTCAATTTTTTGGGGGAAAAAAATTGGAGAAAAAAATTACTTTTGGTGTAAAGAGATATCAATTTTTTCGGATTGAAAAAAATCAATTTGTTGATCTAGAAAAATATTAATTTTTGGGTGTAAAAAAATATCAATTTTCTTGGAGGAAAAAAATGCAATTTTTTGGCAGTTGAAAAATATCAATTTTTTGCAGAAAAAATACTTACTCATTTATGAGAAAATTTCAATTTTTTGAGTTTAGGAAAAAAAAATGTTTTGGGGTGTATAAATTTTTTGGATGTAAAAAATATAAATTTTCTTGGAGAAAAAAAATTAATTTTTTGGAAGAAAAATATCAATACCTAATCAGACATTCTGGAACGAATCATTAAATCCGAGGTAAATCTTTCGAGAACGAGCACATTTTTCACGATACAGGTCCCATAATAACGCGTTAAAACTGAATTTTTGGACAACTAAGTAAGTAATCGAAAAATCACATTATTATCTTTTCCGCAAACGAATCGCTTTAAAAAAAAAAATCACACGCCCTCGAAAAAACGTTGTTAAATGCCCACACCCTAAACCCATGAACGAAACACCCGAGCCCAAAATTGACCTCACATCCCTTATTCAAATTCTCATTTCCCTTAATACGAAATTCAATTCAATTGGTACGCGATAAAACTCGGCACTGGACGATGCGATGGCCCTAAATTCACGTCCAACGTCTTCCCTATACTCGTATGTAAAAGTTCATCTCATAAAATCGTATCCAGTATCCGCGATGTGAATATATATGTGCAAATACGAAAGGACAGATTCAATTTTAAGCGTTTATCCGTCTGGTAACATGACAGAAAAAGCACCAACAACAACGTTTGGCCGACCTATTGTACGAAAAAGTGAAGGCTGATGGTGCCCCTGCCAGCTGCCCGGGCTCAATGTGGTGTTTTCGTTTAAATATATTTCCGAACAATTTGTTGCCGTATAAACGAGTCGTGTCGAAGCGCTTTATTCGCCCAAGTTGAATATAAAATTCGTTTGTAAGAGTTTCCCTTTCACTCGTCGCTTTTACCAAAACTCTCGTCATTTTTGGCTTATATATATAGTATGTTTATAGTGCATATCTGCGTACGAAGATAGAGTCGGCTGGGCAGGGGCCGGGGGTAGCCGATATTGTAGCTTAGATATCCAGATATTATGTAAATAAACCGAGCACGTTATATATTTAGGCGTAAACGATATTAAATTGAATAAGGCATTATAAAGTATGCACACGCAAATATATATAAATATCAACGCAGCCATATACCACCATCCTTAGCCCCCGACCCCTTCCCCCAGCCCGGCCATCCAACGAAAAAGAGAGAAACGCCGGTACGAGAGAGACGATATAGAAGAAAAAAAATACATATAACCTCGTTCGTCGCAAATATATGTGTATATTTTGCCAGTCATATTATATACTTTTTCAAAGCACGATGACATTCTGCCCTTCTCTGCCAATGATGTGTTTCTTTCACAAACCGCACACCTCCCTGCTCCCTTCGCTGGGGCTTCGTCGTATACACATATTTCGTCGAACGAATAAAATTCTTGTGCCGAAAAAGAAAGAGTGAGTGAGTGAAAGAGAGAGAGCAGCCTCCTCAGTCTGCGGCGTTATTACGCGCGACGCATTGTGACGTTCGCTATTTTTATGGCTTCTAGATTGCGCACATGACGTTTGTACGTATTTGATTCATAAAAAAATCTATTTGCATTAATATGTGCGCTATTTTTTAACATAATGTCGCGTATAAAGTATTTTTCGCAAACGATTACCGCTCGCGCCACGAATTTGTAAATTATGCGCGACAACCTAGCTCGTTCTCGTTCGCTCGAGACGCGGAAAACGAGCTGGAGCTCGATTCTAGGCGTGTGTGTGTGTGTGTGTTTTTTTTTCATTTTTATATTTCACACTATGCGAACCCCTCGCACCTCCGATCTTCTAGTTGAAAAAAAAGGGTGCTGAGTTATTTTTGAAAATTAGGTGCCTACTATTTTTTAATATTCTCACACCCTAGTAGTTTTTCGGTTTTTTGACGGGGGGAGGAGGGGGGTAAACGAGGTGAGTCAAGTCTTGCCTGTTCTAGGGTTACGCGGTAAGTCGAGAACAAGCCTTGGAGTCGAATTGGCCAATGACAGCGTCGTTGCAAAAAAATCAAGCGAGAACGATTATTTGACTAAATTTTGCCGAAATTTGCATCATGGCAAAAATTATCAAATTTAAACTTTTTAAAAGTCAATCCTCTTAAAAAATAAATAAATAAGAGATTATTTTTCAAAAAAAAGTAAAAATCCAAAAACATTTGAAATTTTTTCCCTACTCAAATTAGCAGAAAAATATTTTTAATTTCAAAAAATGGATTTTTTATCCATTTAATTTAGATTCTTATATTTTTTTCTTCAGAAAAATCGCTACTTTTTCTCCAAAAAATTTATATTCTTTTCCTCTTAAAACTGATTCCCCCCCCAAAAAAAAAATTGGTATTTTTTCACCAATAACTTTAGGTGATTTCCCCCTTCAAAAAATAATATTTATTTTTTCTTAAAAAAAAAAAAAAAAAAAAAAAAACTGACAAAAATTGAGGGGTTTTTTCTGCGCACAAATAACTCCTGCCTCAGAAAAAATAATTTTGCTACATCTGAAAAAAATACGTAATTATAAAATTAAAATTTTTTTATTTATAACAAGTGGTTAATAGAAATATTGAGGTTTCTCCTATCAAAATTATGATCATCTACACCCCCCCCCCCCCACCAAAGAAAAAATTTGTCGACTAAAAAAATTTGAAGCCTCAAGTCTTGAAAAAACTCTCAAGACTGAGAACATTCCACTGAAAAAGGGATACTTTGTAATAGCAATAGGTATTCAAATAAATTCTAAAACGAGATCCTCGTATTTACGGCGAACTGCTTATGCAATTTAATTAACACGCGAATTTTGACTTCTCTTTATATACGAAAAAAGACTGGAAAAATATATTTCACCTTCTTCAACGGAAGGTGCAAGGGCGGGGTGTCATTCGGCACGTTTTTCAAGTCTGAATTTTTCAAAGATCAAACTTTCAAAAATTTAATTTTCAAATTTTTTATCAATTTTCATATTTTTTTCAGAAATTTCTAAAAATTACAATTTTTTTTAAAATTTCAACTCGTGAGAATCTGTAAAAAACGTAAAATTTTCCCATTTTTTAATATTTTGTACAATTTTTGAAAACTTTCTAATTCGTTAAAATTTTGAAGAAAAGAGATATTTTTAAATTTGATCGATTTTAATATTTTTCACAGGAACAAATTTTTCAAAAAAAAAATTATAAAGTGGATTTTTGAAAAATTTTTACTTGTCAAAAGGCGATATTTGCTAAATTATATCAATTTTTCAATGTGAGAGGACTCCACTGAGAAAGGGGTACCTTGTAATATTTAAGTAAATTCAAAATTAAAAAAAAATGAGCTTCTCGTATTTACGGCGAACTGGTTATGCAATTTAATTAACACGCGAATTTCGACCTCTCCACCATGTCACAGAATGTTGACAATTATTTATATTTTCTTTCTACATAAAAACAGATCGGAAAAATATATTTTACGTTTTCCAACGGAAAATTGTGGGGAGGGGGGTATAAAACCGCTTAATACTTAAGTTATTCAGATTTGGATTTTTCAAATTCTCAAGATCAAACTAAGAAGCATGATTTTTCATCAAGTGAGGGAAGCTTGGCTAACGAAAATTTTTGGAAAGTGTGATTTGAACAATTTGTTAATTTAGAAATGATCGAAGAAAAAATCCTATGAAATTTAAAAATAGGTACCTATACTACCTATAACCCAATTTAGAAAATTGTAAAAATTTCATCTAACATCGAAAATCAACTTTTATAATTTTTTTTTAAATTTCCAAAGTTATTGAAATTTTTCCTATTTAAAAATTAACTAAAATTCAATTTTCTCCAAATTTTGAAAATTTGGCTGAAATTTTGAAATTTATCTTATAACTTCAAAAATAGATTAAAATTTAACAATGGCCAAAAACTGAAATTTTTATCAAATTTGAAATTTTTTCCGATTCTCAACTTTTACTGATGAATCTCAAATTTTGAATTTTTACTAAATTTTAGCAAACTTCAAAGAGTGCATGTTTAATTTTTTTTGAAAAAGCTAATTCTTACCTAATTTAATATCAAAAAAAATTAGCTAAAATTGATCAAAATTTGAAAACGACCCAAAATTTCAATTGTTATTAAGTTATGAAATTTCTTAATTTTCCCAAATTTTCAAAATCTACCAATCTAACTTCAAAAACTGTACTAACCAAATTTTTAATTTTCACCAGAAACGATCAAAAAGTTGTATTCAGAAAGACGTTCAAAGTATAAAAAGTTCTCGAATTATAATTTTCCAATTTTTTTTTTTTTTTTTAGATATGAGATTATTACTTTAGAGAGTGAAGATGCTTTTTGTTTCGCCCTCCATCCTCATTGCAGCATTCATCAAGTTTCGCTATGATGGAAATACTGCCTGACACATACATTACATACGCAATGACGAGAGAATAATTGTCTGGTAAAATTTTCGTTAGATGGAAGGAAATTTGATAAGGAGGCAAGTAGCAACATATTTCGAATACGACACTTCATCCAATTTTTCAAACGTATTACTCTTCTTCAAGATATGAAAATATTGATTTAAAAAAATACGCCAATATTTATGTAAGCACACTGGCATAGCGACGTTCGCACCACATATCAGGTTTATAAATCTTGACACTTGACGACAACCCCCCCCCCCCCCTTTCGACCCCAATCACCTTCATTAATATCAGTTTACGAACAAGATCACGAATTGATGGAAGAAAATCTCTCATTAGAAAGTTCTACCTACTTTTTATAGAATCCAGCTTGATCAAAAAAGATGATAATTATTATTATGGTAAATATTTTTTTTCGAAAAATAAATACCTATGTTATAATTTATAAAACTAAGGCCCAAATTGAAAAATGTTTCAAACAAAAGTTGTGTATTTTGATCTGAGGAACAATTTTGGTTATTACAAAAATTTTGATTGGACCACTCCTTCCCCTCCAATTTTGACACAACTTTATTAATTCCTTCCTCAGGACCCTTAAATATAAATTCACGGCGAACGAAAAAAGAAAAAGAAAAAAGCAGGACGCACTTTACAAAATCAAAATCTCAAAATTAAAACGTTAACAACAAAAGCTTCCGCACCGCACCCCTGAGAAACACTTAAGTCATCGAGCCTATAGCTGGTATTCCCACGACATCTCTCGTGCTTCTAATTCGACGAACGATTCGGGGAAATGATGAAAATTCAAACAATCGTTCGAGTAAAAATCACAATACCTACGTTTATTTATTAACCCTACGCGGAACCGAGGAGGGAAGACAGAGACGGAACCAGGACACGCTATGAGAATAAATAAAAAGGCCACCTTTTAACTGGAGAAAGAGACGAAGAGATGTAGAATGGGCACGAGGCGGCATGGCATACGAGAAAAATAGCCTCGTCACGAACATTATCAACAGGTTGGGTTTTATTCGTTTAAAATAAATTTAAAGGTAGTATTTTTCCCTTGATTATTTTTTCCTTCGGTCGTCGCATGACATTAGACATAAGCACGAGTGCGCTTTCATTTATATAATTATGTACATCGGAAAAGAAATTTTAATATGTAAACTTTTGTGAGCATTTATTCAGTAGTCCCCTCGAATAGTCGAAAGAATATAGTACGAGTGGAACAGCGATCGCGACGTTAAAAGTTTTAAATTTTTTCAAAACTTTAAACGTGACAACCTATATCTATTTTTGACATCGAAAAATAAAAACCGTATGTACGATGTACACATTTGCTACCCTATGTATGCAAAAAAGATGTATCGTGACTAGAATAAATTACCTAAGTTTATCATCTTAACCTTATGATTACCGCATTTTGTATTAAATAGTTTTTCGCGCTCCGCTTTCTCCTCAATCTGACCTCAAGCAAGGAATCGAATACATAAACTTTGATTGATGTTAGGCGAGGGGTGAGGAAAAACTCACAGCAGGTACATGACAAAAAATATTTTATTCAGCAAGAGGGTTGAAAAAATTTAAAAATCCAAAAGGTGGACAAAAATAATTCTGACCACAAAACTCATCACTGACAAAAGATGATTTCAACAAACGTTGATACTGATAAACAATGGATCTGACAATGATCATTCTCATCAAAAAAATGTCATTAGAAAACAACAATTTCGACAAAAAATTATTATAATGAAGAATTCCTGTGAACAAACAATCTGACAAATGATGATTCTGACAAATAACGATTTTGACCAACATTTTTTTTTTTAAATTGTCAAATGATGACACCTGTCTAGCAAATCTGAGAAATTATAATTATTCTGACAAAAAATTATTTTGACAAATAACCAAAAAAAAAAAAAAACTGACAAAAGAAGACTTTATGGCAACTAACAAGTCTGATCATTGACAATTCAGACCAAAAAAAGACCTAAGTAAACAATAAACCTAACAAATGACAACTGATGATTTTGACACAAAAATGACCTAAAAATATCTGACAAAGAAATCTGTAAAAAACAAAACAAATGCTGACAAAAGATGACTCAAGAAATGATAATTCTGACAAAAAATTACATTGAATAACAATAACTCCAACAGAAAATAGTGATAAATATTACATCTGACAACGATAATGATAAAAAATGACTCTGTTGAGCAACAATTCTGATTTAAAAATTAGAAAAAGTAATCCTGACACAAGATGATTCTAACAAATGATAACACTGACAATGAATGAAAGTTACAAAATGATGATTCTGATCAAAAAATGACCTAAGCAAACAATAAATCTAAGAAATGATAATTCTGACACAAAAACTGACTCTGAAAAATACAACAATTCCGATGAAAAAAATCTGAAAAATTAATTCTGGCAAAGGAAGATTCCAACGAATGATGATAATGACAAGCAATAAATCTGACAAGTGATGATTCTGACTAAAAAATGACTTGAACAAACAATAAATTTAACTAAATGATAATTCTGACACAAAAATTGACTGTGACAAAAACAAAAATTCTGAACAAAAAACCCGAAAAAATAATTCTGGCAAAGGAAGATTCCAACAAATGATGATACTGACAAGCAACAAATTTGACAAATGATGATTCTGACCAAAAATTGACTTGAGCAAACAATAAATCTAACAAATGATAATTCTGACACAAAAACTGACTGTGACAAAAACAACAATTATTCTGAACAAAAAATCTGAAAAAATAATTCTGGCAAAGGAATATTCCCACAAATGATAATACTGACGCAAGTAATAAATCTGAGAAATGACGATTTTGACCAAAAAATGACTTGAACAAACAATAAATCTAACAAAAATGATAATCCTGACACAAAAACTGACTCTGACAAATACAACAATTCTGAAAAAATAATTCTGACAAAAGGAGATTTTAACAAAAATGATGACACTGACAAAGATAATTCTGATATAAATTAGACCAGAATGTCAGATTTCAAAAAAAAAAAAAAAAAAAAAAAAAAACAGTAATTTTTTTTATTCCAAAACAATTTTTAAAAATTTTTAAACTAAGAAATTCGTTTTTAATTTTTTTTATTACAAAAAATTGAGAATTTTTTCTCCAAAAAACAGAGATCCTCCTCCCAAAAAATAAAAATATTTTAGGTATTTTTTTTAGAAAATTGAAAAAAAAAACCAGTGATTTTATACTCTAGAGTTCGAAAAATATTTTTACTTCAAAACAATTCAATTCCCAAACGATAAAATTCAGATTTTTGATTTTTTAAAAATAAGAATTTTTTCGCAACAGTTTAAAAATATTTTTACTTTAAAAAAAAATTGAGAATTTTTTTTAACGCTTTGTGCAGCAACTACCTAAGGCTAGTGGCGTAAAAATGTTTTTTATTCCAAAACAATTTTTAAAATTTTTAGTTCAACATAATTCATTTTTTTTCATTCCACAAAAGCCTTTTTCATTCCAAGAAATGGGGATTTTACCCAAAAAATAGAGATTTCCATCCCCTCGAAAAGAAAAAAAGTTCTTCAAGAAAATTAATTTTCTTTTTCAGAAAAATCACATTTTTTTTTTTTTTTTTTTTTAAGAAGGTGAACAGTTTGAAAAATTTTACGCAAATTTTGAAATTTGTGATTTTGCCCGGGTAATATTACCAAAAATTCATGACTTCGAAGAGTAAAATTCTTGACTTTTCATGACCTAGTGATTTCTTTGAAAAATTGATGACTTTTTCGTGACTTTCATGACCAATTTTCAAATTTCATGACTTTTTCATGATTTTCACGACTCTTAGACACCCTGAAGGTCCTGTAGCGCCTTCACTTTCAAAGATAGGCAAATTTTTCACATGACCTTTTTTGTTTCTCTCAAAAAGTTACATCTGTTCTATGCATGCTCTCGATAGAATATAGCCATTTTCATGTCTCATCAGTGCATTTTGACTGGAATTTCGTGTTGCTTCAACTCCTTCAATTTCAGAGATAGGGAACCGAATGTACTTCAAACTTGAAGCGTATAGAATCAAAACTCTACTTATCCACTTTTCTTCATCAAAAATGAGTTAAGTATGGTTTCAGATAGTTTAAGGCACGCCGCATCCGATGACACTATCAGTTTTGCCGTTTGGAGCACGCTAATACCTTAAAATTGCGCGCGAAAACGGGTTTAGAATCATAAGTTTACTTCTCCAGTGGAGAAGTGAAGTTTTCATACAAACTTCGCTCTTAATCAGTGAACTACAGGGTCTAAAATCATAATGTCTATTTCTCCAGTGGAGAGATGAAGTTTGCATACGAATTTGGCGGGAAAAAAGTTAACTTGTCTTTTTTTATTTTTAAACGAAAATTTATGCGGAAATTTTTTAATGAATTGCTAAAATAGAAAAAAATTATTTTTTTCAAAATTTATAAGGTTTTCTAACCATTTAGCACGTCATTATGCGAGAAATTTTCAATTAATTGGCTTGAAAGTACCTAAAAAGTGCAAAGTTGGAGACAAAAGTTGACTTCTCCAAACTTCAGTGCCTCCAGGAAGTCGTACAAACCATGTATGAGCAAAACCAAACCATGGGTCAGTTTCAGATACCTAATGTGAGAACATACAAGGTATTACCGCGCAATTTTAGGAAATAGTACGCCTGTAGCAGTTTTTTGCGATTTTCCGAAAATTTGTATAAATGGATAAGTAGAGTTTTGATTCTATATACGCTTCACTTGTTTTGCTTTTTCAAAGTGCTGCTCACCGTTGGGATTGAAAAATAATTTGAAAGCAGTTTCGCCAAAGCTTTCCAGCTCTTTAATTTTTAAATCAAAATTTCTCCCCAAAAATTGATGATTTATGAAAATTGAAAGTTGGCAACCCTGCTATGAAATTTTTTCAACTTTTTCTATCGAAATAATTTTTTTGCATCAATAGGAGCCGTTTGAGCCCAGTTTTGGTACCAAGCAAATGTTATTTCCATTTTTTGTTATTTGAAATTCTCGATTTTTTAGCGATCTGCAACTTTTCAACCCCCTGGTAGGGTGGGAAAATCGATATCAATTTTCAACTTCAATAGCATGGGGAGGTGTAGAAACTCAAATTGCACTTTTCTAGTTCTGTGACCGATGTACCTGGTAAGTGGCACTACCCAAAAGTGGCAAAAAACTGCGTTTTTTTCAAAAGTGACCCTACTTTGAGGGCCCCTAGCTCCACTCCCCTGAGAGGTAGGAGGCTCAAAAATTTTTTGGGAGGTACTCAACTCAAAGTGAACCACCTCTGCGAGTTTGGTCGAAATCCGAGGTATGTTTTTTATTTCACTTCACCCTAATGTGCACATATGGTTTTTTGTCAATGATACTCGATGTCAGTTGCATCTGAATTTAAAGCCATGTTATTCATTACCGAGACACCCTGTACCTAGATACTGATCAAAAAACATCTCTCTCTCTCTGACAAACAAAAAATCCGACAAAAAATCTAGTGAAAAAAAAGTAAAAAAATTTCAAAGTCTTCATTTCCAACTCCATTCATCATTCGTGAGGGGTGTATGTCTGCCGCAGATCATCCCCCTAGAGAATGAAATTCGCACCCAATTTCGTCGAATAAACGCTTCATTAGTCTGGCAGACAGTAGATATACCTACTATAAAGAGAAAAGGGATAAAAATTAAAAAAGAACAGATAGTCAATTCGTCGTGAGGCAAAAAAAAAAAAAAAAATACACCAAACGACCATAGAGAGTTTTAACCCACCACTGCTGCTTCGGCTGCACCATGCATACCATTCTTTTGTTTCATCGTTCGTTGCCGTTTCATTAGGTGCTAAAGCGAGCCCGCGTCTGCGTCACGACCCGGCCAAAAAAGCTTGTATAGACTGGTAAAATAACCCTTTAAATATTTGCTCTAATGAAAAACTGTTTATAAAATGGCGACCGGGGAATACTCTATTCGTACTAGTCGCGTCGAGGCAACAACGTGAAAATGAGTGAGTAGAAAGGGAATAAAAAAAAAGCAGAAAAAAGAATCGGGGTGAAAAGTTCGTTTTTATACAAAAATACCGAAGGCTGGAGGGTGCAGATGGAGTGCCCCCGGGGGGGGGGGAGTTCAGCCACATCGACACACAGGGCCAAGTCTGAGTAAAAATAATACCGCTTTAATTACGAAAATGTATGAAAAGAAAGTTCTTCGTAGCTCGTCTATCAATAACCCTTTGCTTCTTTTTTCTCTTTTCTTTTTTTCTTTCGCCTGCCATTTAAAAATACCTACTTTAAACTACCTTCTTCACGCCTTCTGGTCGTACCTACATATTCTATAGCTGGAGACTACGACGAGACGTCGCCCTCACCACCTCGTCTTCTACTTCTTATCCTTTAGAAATTACTGCTAACTATATAAGAGGGTTTCGAATTTTTATTCGTGTAGGATGTCAATGGATGGTTTAGTTTTTCTCGCTATTTAATTTATTTGGTTTTTCTTTTTTGTTTCTCTCATTAATACAGTACCTAATTACCAACCGTCTACAAGACAGTATGGAACACGGGTCATCGAACTATTTAAAATAACTATATTCGCAGAGGATTTTCACTCTGCAGTCTCTCGTAATTCCATGTTCTGTTGTCTGGTTGTATGGCAGCTGTACCTACACTCAATAGGTAGCTAGAGGCTACGACTAGACGCCTCCCCGCATCACCTCGCGTCTTCAACTTCTTACTTTTTAGAAATTACTGCTCTAACAGGGTTTCAAATTCTTCTATTCGTGTAGGATGTCGATGGTTGGATGAGTTTTTCCTCGCCATTTAATTTATTCGGTGTTCTTTTTTGTTTCTCCTTAGAATACCGATCGTCTCAAGTATGGAGCACGAGTCGTCCAATTATTTAAAATAACTATTTGCGAAGGAGTTTTGACTCTGCAGTTAATTCCACGTTCTCTGTTCTTGTTACGTACTCGTACTTGTACGAACTAAAGTACACATAATTTGATATCTTGTTGTACACCCATATACACGTTGCTTTTGCTGGGTTATTGAATAAAATAAAAATTCCGTCTTGAACTTTTCTCAACTTTGAACGAACTGTTCTCGAATGCAATTCGAGAATGCAACACGTTTTACTAATGCACATCTGTAATACGTACTATACGAACACTTTGCCAGCATACGAATCGCGTTTTCAGCTTCGTAAGTAGAATTTATAATGCGACGAATATCCGGCGACACCTCCCCCTCAATGTCCCCCCTGGTTTGTTGCTGTCGAGATCTTATTCGTTCTAGCGGAATATTGCCATCGTGTTAACTGTGCTGAGGTGGGGAAAAATTGAGAAATCAAAGAAAAAGTTATGTCACTTTGGTGAGGGTATGGTTTTTAAATTTTCTTGAAGGTACATTTTTTGAAACGTGTAGATTTTGCCATTTTGAGTATTTTAACCGCGAGACGACGATGTAAGGATTTTTCCATTACTGAAAAAGACCCCAAAATATGTAGCTAAAATATTTTAAGAGAGAATCAGTCATGATATCAATTTTTAATTTTTTTTAATACCAATATTGTTCAATTTGTGAAAAACTACCATTTTTTTGTTGAAAAAATACCTGAAATTGTGGAAATTTTTTTTTAAAAAGTTCTATGAAAATTTCTGTAAAGTTTTCAGATTTTGAAAAATTCTCTAAAATGTTTGAAATTGTTTCTGAAGATTTTGTGAAAAATTCTTTGATGTATAATAATTTTCTATAATTTTGCAACTTTTCTAAAAAAAAAATTGAAAAACTTCATGTTTTGTAAAAATTTATAAAAACTTATTGGAAGATTTAATTTTATGACTTTTGAAAAATTTTATGATTTGTTTCCTTCAAATTTGTACCTACAAAACTCTTTGAAATTTTCATGACCTTTTTATAAAAAAAAAAAAAAAAATCCAAAATTTTTAAAAAAAATTTCTGACAATTTTGTGAAAAATTCTCTCTTGTCGTGTGTGAAACTTTTCTTCGATTTCAAAACTTTATTTAAAAAAAAAATTGAAGACCTGTGCAATGTTTTACAAATCTTTTGTGAAAATTTTCTGATATTTGAAGAAAAATCTCTGACGTTTTGTAAAAAATCTCGTAAAATTTTTTTGAAACTGTGAACAATAATAATTTTACTATCTGCTCAAGTTTTGTATGTTCTTACTGAAAGTACAGAAAGAGATCCTCAAAAAATAAGTTTCTAAATTTAGAAAAAACTGAAAATCCGGTAAAAAATTTATGAAATGAAATCTTCTTCTTCTTAAAAAAAAATCATCTGTAATTTTGAGTAAAATTTTCTGAAGTTCTACATAATTTCTTCTTGAAATTTATATAGAAAACTTCTCTGAAAAGTTCTTCCAATTTTCTGAAGTTTTGTAAAAAAAATTATAAATTTTTTTTCGAACAATTTCAGATTTTTAAAAAATTCTGAAGTTGAGTAAAAAATTCACTAAAAATTTCATGATTTTAAATCTTTTATGAAATTTTTAGAAGTTTTATAATTTTTTTTTGTTGAAATTTATAGAAAAATTCGCTAAAATTTTCTTTCAATTTTCCCAAGTTTTGCAAAAAAAAATTTTGATAATTAATTGAGTAATTTAATTATACAAAAATTTTCAGAATAATTTTTATTTTGGGAAAATTTTTTCCACAATTTCATGACAAAACAATAATTTTGTGATTTTTTTTTTTTTCATTTGTGAAAAATTCTCCGAAGTGAGTATTCAGATTTTTTTTATAAATCTGATGTTTTGTGAAAATTCCCTGAAAATTTGAGACTTTTTTGCTTTAAAATTGGTGAATTTCCCGAATTTTTCCGAAAAACATCGTAATTTTTTTAAAATTTTCTGTGAACTCGTAGAAAATTTCTGAGATACGGGAAAATCTATTCGACGGTTTGGGAACTATTTTGTAAAAAACCCGCCGAAAACGTAATTTTTCTGAAATTTTGTAAAGATTAAAAAAAATAATTTACCGAAGTTTTGTAAGAATTTTACTAAGTACAGATTTGGTAAAAGATTTTCTGAAATTTTGTTTTCAAAAAGTTTCTTTCCAAGTATGGTGAAAACTCTGAAGTTTTGTAAAAAATATCTACGACGGTGAATTTTTTTTTTTTTTTTTTTTACTAAAATTTTGTGAAAAATGCGAAAAATCAACAGAAATTCTGTGTATAATTTTCTGAATTCTGGAAAAAATTATTTTGCAAATTATAGAAAAAGTTGATTAAATTTTTCAAAAACTTCCTGACGTTTTAAGATTTCTTTTCCATTACTTTGTTGCTTTTCTAAAAGTTTTAGAATGATTTTAAAAAATATTTGACCATTTTTCTCTAATTAAAAAAAAAAGGTCTGAAATTTTTTAAGCTCTGTGAAAAAGTTTGCAAAAAGTTCTAAGATTTGGTACAAACTCTGTTTTTTGTGAAAATTAATTCACAGTTTCGCATAGGTACAATAATTACTTAACGCTATTTGAAAAATTGATAATCGTTCTAAAACATTGTACACAATTTTTTTTTCAATTTTCCAAAGTTTTCTAACAAAAAATTCAGAAAAATTTCTGAACGTTTGCGAACAATTTTCTAAATATTGGTAGAAAATTTTTTGCAAGTTTGTAAGAAATTTTTTTCAAAATGATGGATGAAGACTCTTTGGAGTTTTTTAGACGAAATTTTTTATAAGTTTGAGAACTATTCTCTGAAAATTTTGTAAAAAATTCTCTGAACTGCAAACAATGTTTTTTTCTTCTTCAATTCCTGTAAGTTACCTGTATAAAAAAAGTTTCAAAGATTTTTTGGGATATTTTTCAAAAAATTCACAGAATTTCGTGAAAATGTTTGGAAAACTTTGTTAAAATTCACTTTACATTTTTTGAAAATTTTTCTTTACTTTGTGGAAAATTTTTATTTATTTTTTCCCTTTAATTTTATGCTGATTCTCCGGTTTTTTGAAAATGCTCTAAAATTTTATGGTACATTTTTCGAAAAAAAAATCTTTACAATTTTTATTTGATAGAAAAATTATTATTATTTTCCTTCAAAATATTCGCAATTTTCATGTATATACCTCTCTTCACCCCTTTTTCACCTATTAAAATAACGTTAACTCTCCAGTACCATAATTTTATACTCTATAAGCAACAAATATAATACGGAAGAAAAATCGCATCATCTTTCGTGTAGTACTACCATTGCGTAGTAAAAATATGTCATAAGCGTTCTTAACGATCGGTCGTTTCTTTAATAGCGGATATTCTACAACAGAAGACGTGGCGTTACGAGCGTGCATCGAGAGACTCGAAAACATGAGCAAATTGTTGGCCCTCATCGTCTTGCATCATATTTTCATCGACGTTATAAAAGCACCGGAGACCGGACTCTTTCCTAAACTTGGTATCTTTTCACGATTTTATGTACCTCTATAGTAGTAGGTACTAGGTAGGTACCTTATAGGATAGAATACTCTATACAATATGGCATCGTGTATAGGTTGCTAAAATTTAACAATCGACTCATTTTATAACTCGTAATTATAGCATGTGCGAGTCTATGCGAAAAGTTACCTATTCTTTAGTTTTCATTTACGTATTATATACAACCTACGATAGAATTAATGAACCAATATACTTTATACACCCTTTTCACTACCTGTACTCTCGAATATCCTCGAAAAATTACTACCCTTTCCCAATTCCACGTCAACAGCCGAGTTGAGAAGTTAAAATTTGCAATCTGTAGTACGTCGTAATAAGCTCGCGTGCTTATCAAGCGTCGATTAAAAACAAAGCGTTCTCTCTGTAGCTACCTTATAGTCGACGAAATGGCAAAAAGTCGTAAAGGCTTAGAAGTAAGTACAATATTAAAAAGCCTATCTGAGCCGACATGGTTATTTTATAGAGGGGCTGCTTTCAACTAATACGAATAAAACTGGCGCGATAAAAATTAACAAACTGTATAGATTTTTAGCCAGTGTAATTGCCTGCTTCTCTTGCTCGCCTCTTGCCCTCCTCTGCCCCATCTACGTTGTCGAAATTTCTTTTAAAGCGTCGTATTATTATCCTCGGTTTAATGTAAATATGCAGTATCGTGGATGAACTTTTTTAAAATGATTATTGGTCGAGAGAGGCGAACGAAAGAGACGACTATGAAGGCAAAATTATTACTCGTGTTGAGACTTCTAGAGCAATGAAAGCAGATTAATCGCATAAGTAGTAAAAATTATATACGTCTGCGTAAAAAGTGGTTAAATTACAAATTTGTGAACGTTTGAAAGATAGAATGACCAAAAAAAATCCTGCCTGGGAAATATTCTCTTGGGGGGAAAAATTATCTGCGAAATTTTCGATTTGCAAGGGCAGGGATTTTTGTCAAAAAAATATGACAAAATAGGTAATGACTAATTTCAGCGAAAAAGCGACATAGTTTAGAAGATTTTTCTCTGAAAAAAATTTACAAGTGAACATTAAAATGAAATTTTAAAAATTTTAAAAATTTTCTCCTTTTTAATTTTTTTTATAAATTGGGCTATACAAATTTTTAGCAAAATTCCCAAAAAATTGAAAAAACGTCAATTTACAATATCTGGTTATTTTGAAATTTTCAAGAATTTTTCTATTTTTTTCCAATTTCATAATGGACAAATTTCAGGTATTCAGCAAAAACTGCCAATTTTAAATAATGGGCAAATTTTTTAAATTTTACAAATTTGATAACTGATTTTTATTCAATTTTTTCCAGTATCAAAATTTTGTGAAAATTGAAAATTTGGTCATTTCTTAATTTGAATAAATTTTTGAAATTGTACAAATTATAAAAATTCAACAAAATTCTCGTAACATGGGAAAAGACTCATTTTTAATATTAATGATAAATTATTACAATTTTCTAAACGAGGCCATTTTCAAATAATTATCAAGAATGTGAAAAATTTTCCCCATTTTCAAAGTGGATTTTTCCAAATTCAGCAAAAATGGCCAATTTTTATTGATGGATTAATTTTAATTAGTAATAGTAATTACTTTATTTTTTTCAATTTTCTCGATATTTTAGAAATTTGGTGAAAATTTTTTAAAATTGGACAAATCTTATAAATTCAGCAAAAATTCTCAAAAATTTGAAAAAAGTAAATTGTGAAATATTTGATCAATTTTCACAATTTTCTAAATTTAGCCATTTAACTTACAATTTATTTTTAATGTTTTGCAATTTTCGATAATAGGGTAGGTACAAATGTTCATTTCTAAATTCGAAAAATTCAGTTGGAATGGTCAATTTTCAATAATGGATTAATTTTCACAATTTTTTTAACTTGGTAATTTCAATATATATTTTTTAAATTTCCCAATTTTCAAAATGTTGGTGTTTCTTAATTCGAATAAAATGTTATATTTTGAAACATTTGAAAAATTTATAAAAAATGTAATTTTTGATATTTAATAAATTTCACAAGATATTTTTCGTCATTTTTTAATTTTCAAGAATTTTTCTACATTTTCAAATTTATTTTTTAAAATAAAGAAATTTTAAGAATTTAGTGAAAACGGTCAATTTTCAATGATTAATTAATTTTATAAATTTGATAATTCAATTTTTTCATTCAATTTCTTCAACTGCTAAAATTTTGTGAAAACTGGAAATTTGATCATTTCAAAATTTGAAAATAAAATATTTCAAGTTATACAAATTTTAAAAATTCAGCAAAATTCTCAAAAAAAATTTAAAAATTTAATTTTTAATAAATGATCAATAATTATAATAACTCTCTAATAATGTGAATGTTTTAAAATTATGAAGAATTTGAAAAATTTTCTCCATTTTTACAAAATGGATAAATTTTAAAAAATTAGCGAAAATGGTCAATTTTCAATGATGGATTAATTTCCATTGGTAATTTTAGGTACGTTTTTCTCTTTCAAATTTCCTCAATTATAAAAATTTGATTAAAATTAAGAATTGGATGAAAATGGGAAATTTGATCATTTCCAAATTTCAGTGAATTTTTTAAATTGGAAAAATTTTATAAATTCTGACAAATTCTCAAAATTGAAAAACTTGATTATTAAATATTTTTTTGATCAATTTACTAAATTTGGCCATTTTTTAACCTTTGAAATTTAGGTGAAAATTTCAAAGTTTATTTCTAAATTCTGAAAATTCAGATAGAATGGTCAATTTTCAATTATGGGGTTAATTTTCACAATTTTTTAAACTTGATAATTTCAATGTTTTTCTTCAAATTTCCCAATTTTCAAAATTGTTGTTATTTTTGGATTTTAATAAATTTTTAAAATTTGACAAATTTTAAAAATTTATCAAAAAAGACGGTTTTTGATGTTTGTTAAATTTCACAATATTTTAAATTTGGTCATTTTTACATTTTTCAAAAATGTTTCCAATTTTATCAAGTAACAATTTTCAAAACTGGGTGAAGTTGAAAATTTGGTCTTCCTAAAATATAACGAATTTTAAAAATTGTACAACCTTTAAGTAGTTCAGAGAAAATTTGAAATTTTCAATGCTTGATTAATTTTTACAATTTTCTGAATTGCCTTAAAATTTGAGATTGGGTCATTTTCAAATTAATAATTTCTAGGTATATTTTTTCATTCATTTAAAATTTATTTTTGATATATTTTTCAAAAAATTACATAAATTTTCAACTTTTAATTAATATTTTCCATTTTTAAAATTCGGATTTTTGAATTTTCTGAGATTGAATCAATTTTCAAACTTGGCTCATTCCTAAAATTCACTTTTAAAAATGATTTATTTTTGAGGATACATATCTTGAGAAAATTTGTAATTTTTTCAAATATAACCTAGATACTGATTTTCAATAGAAAAATTTGATTATTTTTCAAAAAAAAAAAAAAAAAAAATGGCATATCAATAATTATGTTGACTCCCCCCCACCCCATATAATTGGTGGTTCGAGAGTCATTTTCCACTCTTTTGCATTTACTAATTTTCTCAAACTGAAGATTCGAAAGAAAAAAAAACCTAAATTAATGGTGAAAATTGACAACGGCAAAAGGGAGGAAATAATTGGTAAAAGTATAATAACCAAGGTGACAACGTCTCAGCCTCGGGGTTGACAAAATCACGCCGAAGAGAGAGGGTGGAAAATAAATTAATTTTGTGGTAACCTAGTTAATAATGCAGCCACGTACATTTACGACATCATTCACCCACTCGTGTTAATCAAACTACACCTCGAAAGATTAAAAAGCGTTAATGGTTGTCTTGTAAAATTAATAAAACACACTGCACCGTACGACCGAACATCACCCTGCCCCGCTGCCCTGCCACGGCTAAATCCACAACCACCATCGCCACATTCAAATTACCTGTTCGTGAAAACGTCTTTCGGGCATCGTGATAGTTGAATTTGTTTTTCATTTCCTTCACCCTGCTCATCCCTTCTGCTGGCACAATTCGAGGTACGAGTAATAAAGGTTCAAACGTATGTAGAGAAGACGAAGGAGGGGTTGGGGAGTGGGGGAGGGCATAGCATTTAGAAACAGCTATATCCTCAGGCTATACACATACCTCTCTGTACACGTTCTCGGTGTAGAGGTATTCACTGACTCACGCACGTGCTACTCTTATTTAACCGCCAAACTCATCAATTGTGTTGGAAACGATTCCCTTTGGTCGCCTCCGGCCCTAAATCGCGCATCTACTTTCAAACGTTACTATACGGACGCTTAGCTTAGGGTCATTCGAACATAAATCGTAACACGTTTCAATCTGTTCGAAAGAAAAATATCAATATTCCATCGTCGTCTTGTATATACTCTCTTCGTCGTGTCGTATCCCACTGTAGCCGACCACTACCGCAGTAAACAAACAATCCCAAAAAGGTTTTCCCTCCTCCGCTCCCCCTCGTACCCACGTCAGTGGTCGCTTTTTGCCGTGTGCTCGACGACCGGTGAATTTCCCACAAATTATCGAAAACACCCTCCGCTCTTCGGTCGTTTTTCCCAACCGGCATCGGTCTTATTCGTAACATTCCAATTCTAATGGATGCTTCGACGGTTGAGACAAATGACCTGACTCAACTTTCAACTTGGCCGCGTTCGTGACGTTTTTTACGTACGTACGACGGCACGAAAAGGGGCAGAATTGGTAATTTTACCCATCTGTTCGGTCGTACACCACGATTCGTGCTTTCCGGCGTGAATATTATTCTTCTGATGGATGAGATAGAAAATCAGCGAGAAAAACTATGTAGTAAAAGGGATAGAATCCTATATAAACTACCCGATGTCAGATCGAAAGATACATTTGTGAACTTTAAAAATAAACGAAAAACTTCTCCCTCGAATTCGAACACAACGAGAACTTAGACTTAGCTACGTATCTAAAGGTGAAATATTTTTGAAAAATTGATCGATACGAGGATCGATTATCTTATCGCGAATGTAAACTGAACCCTGAAGAGGGGCTTACCTGATTCGGAATTAGATGAGATAGACGAGTTGTTCCCAGAAGAAATTGACAAGTAAGAAGAACTCGAAGAAGCGGAAACTGAAGATGAAGATACGGTACTAGACGATGAAGATAATGCCGAGCATTCCGATATCGATCTTCGTTTCATGGCTGCTGATCCGGCTGCCATGGCGGCCGCATTCGCCGTCACCTCCAGTTGTTCCAATTTTCGTCTCAGATACCTCGCTTCTCGCCTTAGCGTTTCTTTTTGTATTGCGTATCGTTTATCTTGGAATTCTAAATTCTGTAACAAGAGTGAAAAAATATTTTCATTAAAAATACGTAGGTACTTGATACATTGAACAGCACAGGTGAAAAAATTGACGAAATTTGAAAAAACAAGAACATCAACCAAAAATTGTGGAACTGGGCGGGGGGGGGGGGATTCTAGTGATTCCAATCAAAAAAGTAAGGTAATATTAAAATTCAGTACCATCAAAAACATAACAAACGATGTGCCACACCCTTCTGTAGTCTTCACCAATTTCTTTCAAAATTTGAGTTTAGGGACCTTGAAGGGGACTTGGGAAGGGTCCAATCTAAAAAATTAGACAATATTCGAACTCAGCGCTACCGAAAACATAACAAACGATATGCCACACCATTCTGTAATATTCACCAATTTCTTTGAAAATTTTAGGGGCAGTGAATAGGGCTTGAGAAAGGTCCAATCTTAAAATTGAGGCAATATTTGAAATCGGCGCTATCGAAAACATAACAAACGATATGCCACACGATACCTTTGGATTTTTTGAATTTTTTCAAAATTTGAGTGATTGTGTTGGGGAGCTTAGGGAGGGTCTTATCAAAAAAATAAGGTTATATTCGAACTCCACGCCACCAAAAATGTAACAAACGATATGCAACATGTTTTTTCCGGATTTTTTTGACTTTGGACCAAAATTTTGTGGCACTGTGCTCCCCATAGGTCTTGAGATCGAAAGACGAAAATCATTTGGATGAATATATAAAAATATCTACTCACAGAAATTATTTCAGATTTTTTTGGAATTTGGGGTGTTCCTGAAAGTTGAGCTTTTCTCAAAAACAGTTCAAATTCCAAATTTTAAAACTTCCATAGGTAAGGGAGCTGGGGGCAAAATAACAGTGATTTTCTTAATTTTGGGATGGGATAAGCTGTATAAAATTTTTGCGCGAAGTCGGGTGACCATAAGATCAAAACGTCGCCAGATCAACATGAAACGACTCTTCCATTTAATATCGCAATGTAATCTGAATTTAATCAACTTATCAAAATTTAAATTTAATTGACTTATCAAAATAATTATACTAATTTTAAATTGAATGACTTATCCTAATCTACATAAAATATTATCGATTTATTCAGAAAAAAATTGGAATGATCAAGATCTGATTTTAAATGATTTATCAAAAATTTAGAAATTCACAGATTCATCAAAATTTGAAAATTTATTGGCTTATTGAAATCTTAATGTAATCGACTTACGAAAATTAATATTTAATTTAATAATTAGTCATCCCGTCAAAAATCTATATATTTATTGACATAGGTATTAAAATTAAAAAATTGATTGACTTGGATAAGGAAAAAAGGACGAACTAAATCTAAATTAAATCGACTTATCAAAAAAAAAAAAATTGATCAAAATCTGAATTCAATAGACTTACTTAAATTTTAATATTTCATTGTTTTAAAAATTGATCAGTTTTTCTAAATTTCATTTATGAACTTATCGAAATCTTATTCATCAACTTGTCAAAATACTTATAAAAATTTATGAACTTATCAAAATCAGAAATCTGAATTCATTCAACTTATCAAAATTTTAATTCAATGATTTATTGGTTGAAAAATTTAAAATTCATCGATTCATTGAATTCTGAGCATAGCTGACTAATGTAAATCTAAAAATTTATTGACTTATCACAATCTGGATTTAATCGACTCACCAAAAATGATAAATTTGTGAATTTATAAAAATCTTAATTCAATGAATTTATCAAAATTTAATAATTAGTTGACTTATCCAAATAATTATACTTGAATTTATGAAGTTGCTGAAATTTAATAATTTATTATCTCAACAAAGTCTGAACTTATTGAAATATGAAAATAGATTCATCGATTTATCAACATCTAAAAATCGACTGATTGGAATTTAACAATTTTATTATTCACTGACTTATCCACTTCTAAATTTATCGATTAATCGAAATCGAATAGCATGATCGTAAAAGTAATTTCTGTGCAATAACATTGTTAAAAGCAATTTTATGAATGAATTTCAATCTAGAGTCTACCTAAGTCAAGGGCGGAGACTTAGAATTTTTTAGCATGTCGTAAAACCATCCCTACAGGCCTGATTTAAAGGGGCCCAGAGCTCACAAGAAAATTTGGCATGTCACAAAAAAGTTTGGCATGTCACATTTGTGACGCAGAAGTTTCCGCCCTTGACCTAAGTAATGCCTATAAAGAAAAATATGAGTTGATTGCTATTTTTTCAAGGCTCCGTCGCCCATCTTTTGTTCCTAAGCCCTCGTCAATTGAAAAGTTTCTCCCACAAAAGACGTAGATTGAGGTCATTGAAATAATTTTTTCCATTACAAAAATTTCGATTAAATCATTTCTTCTCCTCTGATTTTACAAAATACGTATAAAAATCAGTAGATGATTTTGATTTACTTATGTATTATGCAAAATTGAAGAGGAGGCAGAGGTCCAATTGAAATTTTTGGTAGAAGCGAAATTATTTCTAGGATCTCATCTACAACTTTTGTTTGAATTTTTTTTTTTAAATGGCCTTAGAAACGGAGATAAGAGACTTCCAAAGAGATGTGCCAGACCATCGAAAAAGGGCGAATTAAGATCTTTATTGATTCAAAAAAAAAAAAATTCTCATTTTCAAATAGCTTCACTGACAGGTACATAATTTCATCCTCGAATGCTTTATTGGAGTAGGGCGAAGTACAGAATTAAAACAACAAGGCCCAATGCAGACGAACTTTTCTCAATTTAGCTATTGGAAATGAAAGAAAACTTTCCTCTGTAATCATTGAAGCTTAATTTAGGAAAAAAGAAGTACCACCGTAAGCTGGTGAAAAAAATATCGGAAAAAACTAATTTCAGAAGCGTCAGTAAAAATAATTAATTTCTGAAATACCGATGAAATTTAGTTACGAACTTTTCGTTTTTTTTTTTTTTTTTCATTCTATCTTCATCTCTCTCACTCGTCGTGTCTCGTTCGCTTTCGTCGTAGGATTTTTTTTTTATGAAACACAATTGAAATGGATGGAATTTTTAAATTTATTACAAATGTTCCTCACAAAATTAAATATAAATTTATTCAAATGGAAAACAATTGAAAATAGTTTTCGTGACTTTTTTAATTTTCATAGACTGCGCGACGAAGTGCTCGTAAATTTACTTTTGACGACAGCAATTGTGTTTTTTTACGATTATTTTTTTTTTCACTCGCACCTCGTCCCTTTTTTCTATTTCGCTTTATCGTTTCATACGTTGGCTGCATTGGTGTGTGTTTTTCTTTCAGCCCTGGTGCGAGTGTGCTAGTGTCCGGTATGTTTGCGAGAGACGATTTACGATTATGCTGCGCGGGGTTGAAGGAGATGGATTTTGGATGTGTGCGACTGTATATATATCAGAGGGGTGGAGGAAAAGAAGAGGGTCCTAGATAATGTTTGGAGCATTTTTTTTGCCGTCGACACGACGCTTTTGTGCCATCGTAGTATATGGTTCGAGATATGAAAACGGACGGACGCGCGAATATGGCTGGAAGTGAAAAAGCTGCACGTTTCCGAAGATGATATTCGATTTATGTGCAATGCCGATGCCATGCCGGGTGCCGGCCTCGGCCCCAGTCCGGTAACGACGGCTGGCTTAAAATATGCGTTTATTTTTGCATTTCACCAATCCGCTCGTCGGGTCGTTGGTCGTCTTTTAGCATATCTTGTTCGAACAACGAATTGCCAGCAAATGGTGCGCCACGTCGTAAAAAAACGAGCAGCCTAATTTCGACTCGAAGCTTTGCTACTGGTACGATTGCCAAGCCGATGTTTTCTAGATGAATGTAATTTGCTTCGAGATCCTTTTGGGGTATTTTTTTTTTCTAGAGCGCAGAGCCAGAGAGATAACTTTGCCGTCCGATTCCTTCGCAAAGCTATTTTCAACGTTTGAACAGAAGTAATTTCAAGTTTAAATAAATTCGTAATTGATAAATTTAGACTATGTTTTGTGAAGAGGAAACTGTCAATTTTTCTTATAAAAAAGGAAGAAGAGATTTTTGTGAGAATTTTCCAAAGATTTTAAAGGGAAATTTGCGAGTTGAAATACCAACATATTTTTTTTTCTTCAAAAACTATCATTTTTAAAAAAGTATAAAGAAATAATATTTCCTAAGATGAACATTGAAAAAAAAATCAAAAAAAAAATAATTGCCAATTTTTTGGAACTTTTTTCAAATTTTCATCAAATTGTGAAAAATTTAATTTTTTCTTAGTTTTTTTAAATACTTGAATTTCTTTTTCCAAAAAAAAAAAAAAAAAAAAATCTCACTGTGACGTGGTTTTTACCAATAAATAGATAATAATTTTCTGGCGAGTTTTTGTGCCCCAATTTTTTTTCATTTTCAACCAAAAAACCTATTTTCTCTTATTTTGTTTTGATTTTTTTTTTAATCAAAAAAAATATTTGAGTTTAAAATTAATTTTTGAAATTTTTTCAAATTCAAACTTTAGCTATATCTTATTTTACTAATTTTTTCTAATTCTTATTTTTTTAAATATTGATCGTTATTTTTTGAAATTATTATTTTCCAGTTTTTATTTATGTATTTTTTTTTTCAATAAAAAAAGAAAATTATTTTTAGTCGAAATTTCGTTTCAATTCGTAATTTTGACAACTTTTCATTATTTTTCAATCTTTTGAATATTTTATTTTATTTTCAAAACATTTAAAATTCTTTCCAATTGAAATCATCAATTTATTTTTCTAAAGAAAATTTTTGATTTAATCTTATTTTCAAATTTCAAATTTCAAATCTTTATAAGTCTTTTTAAATTTTAAATTTACAGAATTTATGATTTAATCAAAATTTTAAATACTTCTGAATTTAAATCACATATCAATTTCCAACTATTTTCAACTTTCAATTGTTTCAAGTCTTTTTTAAAAATTTAGTGGAAAAAAATTGATGTTTCAATGAAATTAAAAAAAAAAATATTGTAGTTTACCGCAATTCCCCTCCCCCTCAACGTACTGTCTGAATAGAGTTACGCTTTTTCATGTGAATAAATCTCTATCCAAAGAGCCTTAAGATACCAAGATCTGAAGATTTTTTTTTTCAACAAAGAAATCCATAAATTCTTACCTAAGACAAAAACAATTCAAGAGTTAGATTTTCTGAAAGTTTTTGTGAATAAACAAATTTCAAGGTGTTTTCCAGAAAAAAAACTTTATTATGGAAAATGAAAAAAATTTTCAACTACATTTTTTGAAAATACTTATTGAAAAAAATAAAATAATGGACCTTTCCAACTTTTTACACGATTTTTGAAAAAGTTTCCAAAAATTTCAAGGAGGGAAATAATCAAAAAGAAGTCTGAAGAGAAATTATCGGGGCTTCAACTTGGTACCAAATGTTGAATACAAGATGCAAAATTGGTACTTGTAGCTTGCATGGAGAGAATCAGAATGTAGCTCCAGCTTGAATGATTGAACTAGGTAGTAGGTACCTACTCGGGTACGACGATAGGTGCTTATAAACTTATGTTGATCGCATTTCGCATCGAAGGTTTGAAGGAAAAATTCCGCGGTATCATTTTTTTTAAGGTGGATTACAACGTGGTTCGGAGAAATGTGTCGAGCGTTACGAAGGTGTTGGATATTAATCTAAGAAAAGGCGAAATTTTCCAGCCTATATCCCCGAGCGGTATAGTCGAGAGGGAAAATAAAATTAAGAGAGAAGCATTAATTGTGTGCAGTTTAGCTCGCTGCGGTTGAAAGAAAAATTGACGAAAGGGAGTCGCAATCGTGCCACAAAATGGAAACATTCCAACATTCGAACCATACTACATAATGTAATCTAATAAGAAAACGATGTAAAACTCGGAAACCTTATCGACGAGTTTATTATCGTTTCGTGAACCAACAAACGCGAACGCGAGCGGATTATTACAGATAGATCGTGTTATTTTTTTGCCTTATTTGCACAGCGAACCCGCCAGCCCCAGAAGTACGCGTATTTTTTAAACTGTGTATTTCTACAATAGAATCGAGTCAGGGTTCGGAGGGGGGGGGGGGGCAGCAGTTGAAACGAAAGAAAGGAAATCGAAATTTTATATTTTACCGCTGCGCTGATAAAAATGTGATTGTGCTGACGATGGGGAAGCGACATGGTAAGATTACGTCGCGAGGAATTCCTCCTCTATTTAGGGCCTTACAAAAAGTATGTGATAAAAATTGCAAATATCGTATTAAGAGAGAGCAAATCAAGAAATAATGACCTAGGAATATACCAGCAAGTCGACCGGGTACGTTGGCGTTCGGTTATTTTATGATTATTCTGTAGGGTGTCTCGAAAGCAAGTATGAATTTTGATGTCTTACAGTGCAAAATTCGTCACAACAGTTGGAAAATTTGCACGTTTCTAGCATTGTAGGTTCGTGTAGAGCAAAAATTGCCTAGAAAATTCACCCACTGAACGAACTGGTCAAGTAAGGATAGATGGAAAAAAATAACAAAAGAATGAAATAGAATGATAAGAAAACTCAAATTTTGAATGAGACACACGATCACAAAAATATGTGAAATAAAAGAAAAACATTAAAATTTGGAAACAATTGAGAATAAGAATAACGACAAATTATACACAGGGAAAAAGAAAAGAATGGCAAAAGAAAAATGACAAAAAAATGAAATGAAAAATTTTCAAGAAGAATAACCAAAAAATATTCAACTACTCAATAAAAATGGCACCAAAGAATTATTTTTTATTTATTTAAAAAAAAAAAAAAAAAAATGAAAAATCGCAATAATAATGACGAGAAGGAAATAACGAGATTGAGAATGGTGTTAAAAAAATGCCAGGTGAAAAAATTAAACGAAGAAAGATACGTCGAATGAGAAAAATTGCATGGATTAACGTATTCACAAAGAATGAATAAAATGAAGAGAAGAATAAATGAAATAAATAATACACAAAAAAATAACACTGCCAAAAATTTTAGGATGAAATAAAAAAAAATGTTGTAGGATGAAGAGCTGAATAAGAAAGAAATTTTGTAACTACAACGAATAAAATGAAAAGAAGAATGACTTGATTGAAAATAACACAAATTGAATTTTAAAAAAAACAAAAAAAAAAAAACAGAAAATTGAGAAAAATGAAAAAACATCTCGTTTAATGATACGTTGAATGAGAAGGAAAAGGATTATCAAGAATACTTTAAGAAAAGAAAGAAGAAAATTACCAGAAAAATGACAAATGCATGGATGGCAAAAATTAATATTACTAAGAATGAAAAAAAAATCATGAAAAACGACTGCAGAAAAAATAAGAATGACGCGAGAAAATGATGGAAAATGAAAATGAACAAAAAACAGAGACAAACTGCTCGTAGAATGATGAACCCGAAGAAAAGTTTTAAAAGAAAAATGAAAGAACAGTATCAAGAATTGCAAGGAAAAATGACAGAAAATAATAATGATAGATGAAAAATATTACTTGAAGAATGATAGGTCAAATGAAGGAAAAAATTACATAAGAAAAATTTTTTCATGAAAAATGAATAAAATGACAGGAAGAATGACTGAATTAAAAATGACAAGAAATTTAAAGAAGCAAATTCCTCGAGAAAATACACATCAGAATGACACATTAAATGGATTTAAAAAAATATATTATCAAACAACACTCTATGACAAGAAAAATGACAAAACAGAAGAATGACAGGAAGAATGAAAAATGATGATAAAATGACAAATTGAAGAATGAAAAAATATATTCAAACTGATTTCCTGAGAATTTCAACTAGTAAGAAGAATGACAAAACAGAAAAATGACAGGAAGAATGAAACATAAATTACAATAAAATGACAAACTGAAGAATGAAAAAAAAAAAAAATATATATATATATATATTTTAATTGAATTTCTGATAATTTTAACAAGTAAGAAGAATGATATTATCAGAAAAATGACAAGAAGAATGAAACATGGCGATAAAAATGACAAATTGAAGAATGAAAAAGTATACAAACTGTTTTCTTGAGAATTTTAACTAGTAAGAAGAATGACAAAACAGAAAAATGACAGGAAGAATGAAACATGAATATAAAATGAGAAATTGAAGAATGAAGAAAATAAACATTCAAACTAGATTCTGAGAATTTCAACTAGTAAGAAGAATGACATAACAGAAAAATGACAAGAACAATGAAAAATGAAAATAAGAATGGCAAATTAAAGAATGAAAAATTAAACCAAATTACCCAGAATTTCAACAATTTCAATATCATAGTGAACTTTCCTCCCCAATTTTTTTCTCTTTCATACGAAGACAACCCTGCTGCGAATACACATGCCACGTATTCTTTTCTAAGCACCCTGTTTTGTATACATTTTTTGATACTGTGTGGTAAAGCGATACTTGTAAAATTTTACGATTTAATTTTGATAGCGTATATGCTTTTTTAAGAGACGAAATTCTTTGCTCGACGAACATTAAAGTATCGTCAAAAATACAACTCTTCGCAAAAACGGTTTACATAGCGACGAGCCATGGGGGTGAACGTACACGACGACGGATATTTACTGGTATTTCCTGTACGGTTTCCGTTTCTATTATTGTAGATAACGTGGTTGTTGCGGTGATTTTTCTGCGTATATTATTTTACGGGCTCGACAACGAAATGTATTTAGAGGATGCCCGAAGGGACCGAGGAGTAAAAAGGGGAAAAAATGAGCTCATATTAGGTATAAGATAATGTCGTATCTAGGTACATTCGCAATTCGCATACAACGATGGTAACATATTCTTGAATTGGGTATCTAGATCTACCTACCGCGGTATGGGTAGGTATTTTTGCATAATTAACCGTACCTATATCGTAAGTGTATCTGGCGCGAGAGAGGCGAGTAGATGGGAAAGGAACTCGATGATATTACGAATACACGAATGTATCGATTTTGTCATTAACCTTCGGCAGAGATAAAACACGTCGTCGCTGCTGGGAATATCTCTGACTGTGTCGGTATAGCTTGGTACTACATATCGGTGATTAATTTGAAAAAGAGTCGAGTGCTGTGGAATAACAAGACGGTACAGATCGGAGGCGAATGCGGGTAACGGAAATTTCGGGTAATTTTTCATATAGTTTCGCGTTCAGAAAGAAAAATACACGACGAGGGAGAGCGAGAGAAGGACGCAAAACGAACGTACAAAACGAGCTCAACGCAGTTTTAAGAGTGGCGACCGGGGGGGGGGGGGGGGACAAACGTATGGTATATGATTGTGAAGCAGTAGGTATTTACGAAAGATAAGGAAACACGAGAAGAGAAGCGATATACGAGAGCGGTAAAAAGCTGCAGTCGTTTTGCCTTTCTCTTTTTTTTTCTTTTTAGGGACTAATTTAACTTGTTAAAATTCTCGAAAAGCTTTTAAGCAGGTACGAATCGCATTACCGAAAACCCTTATTCGAGCAGGGAGACGTCGCTGTCGTCGCGTTAGCCTTTGTATTCGAATCGTATTTCGAATTCTAAATGTAATTGAAATCCAGACTCCAGACTGATTTTTATACCGAGAATAGGTAGGTATTTTGCGAAGAGTTATAAGGAGAACCGTTGCTCAACGTGGTCGTTAGTGAGAGCATAGAAAATGAGCATTATCCTATTACCAAGTTTGATAAATCGTCAAATTATCTATCTGGCTTCTTTGTGCGGTGTGCAGAATTAAAATTTGATTTATAAAAATGAAAGTTTAAGCGGATTGGTTGACTTGATAGGCTGGCTTAGTACGTTGTAAAAAAAGAAACGATTTCGAAAAAGTCTGTCGGGTTTTTTTCGAAACACCCTGTGCTACGCGAAATGTGAACTGGGTCGTTTTTTCAAAGCTTTTCAGTTTGCGGTAAGAAATAGGAATTCGAGTAAGACTTTGGGGAATTCTACCTATCGATTTTTTTTCTTCCAAAAATAAAAATAAAATATGAGTAATACGTATACTTGAGCTTGAAAACTTGGATTAAAAATTTGAATGATTTTCTAATTCAACATAATTTTACAAAATTTGAAAAAAAATATTTTGATTCTTTTTTTCCTTTTTTGGGGGGGGGGGGGGGGGGGAAGAATCTGCTAACTTTTTTAGAGTAGAAAAACTTCTCAATTTTTTTGAGCAAAACTCTAAATTTTTTGAAATGAAAAATATTGTTATTTTAATTCTTAATTCGTTTGGAGACAGCATGAAAAAACTCTTGATTTTCTTAAAATAAAAAAAAATAAAATAAAAATATGTGAGGCGCTCTGTGAAAAGGTACCTTAACTCGGAAAAATCGAAATCGATTTTTTTAGCTTATCTAAAAGAGAATTTCTTCCTGCGTAATATAAAACAAAAAAAATCGAAAATTGCTTGCAAATTGATCGAGATATACCACTTTGAAGTTCTCACATGGAAAACGGATGATTGGAGAAAAACGCTCCGAAATTGCGCCAAAAGTATTTTTTTGAGAATCCAATCAAAAAGTGAAAAATCGATTTTTTCGATTTTTTTGCTCTCCTGAAAAATTTGCTTTTCCGAGTTTAGGTACCTTTTCACAGAGCGCCTCACATATATTAAAATTTTTTGTGAAAAAAAACCTAATTCCTTATCCCTTTAATTTTTTTTTTTTTTTTTTTTTTTTTTTTAATACAATCTTCCAACTTTTTAAAATAAAAAAGTTCTCAATTTTTTTAAATGAAAAAATGAATAATGCTCAGTTTTTTGGAGTAAAAATCATACAATTATTTCAGGAATAAAAAAAACTCAATTTTTGAAATACAAATAAAACAATGAATATTTTTTTGGAATAAAAATCTTGGTGTTCTTTAGAATAAAAATATCATAATTTTTTGAAACACGAAATTTTCAGTTTTTTGAATAATATTAAATTCTCAATTTTTCAAATAATGAAAAATTTTTGAAATATAAAACTTTCAGTTTTTGAATAATTATAAAATTCTCAACTTTTTAAAATGAAAAACTTTCAATTTTATAAAATGAAAAATGTTCAATTTTGTAAAATGAAAAATTTTAAATTTTGTAAAATGAATTATGTTCAATTTTTGGAGTAAAAATCGCACAATTCAATTTTTTTGGAATAAAAAAATTCTCAATTTTTTGAAACACGAAATTTTTAATTTTTGAATACCTCATAAAAAATTCTCAATTTTTGAAATACCTACCGACTTGAGTAAAAAAGTGAAGAATGCTCAATTTTTTAGACTGAAAATCTTACAATTTTTTGGAATAAAAAATTCACAATTTTTAAAAAATACCTATGAAAAAATTCACAATATTTTTAAAAATGAAAAAATTCACAATTTTAAAAAATGAAAATATATTCTCAATATTTTAAAATGAAAAAATGAAAAAAAATTTAAACTGAAAAAGGATTTTTTGGAAATCCATGACTTCACTTTTCCATAGCTTCTTCCATGACCATTTTTTTCACATTGTGTTCAAAAATTGGATTTCCCCTATTTTTTTTTTTTTTTTTTTTTTGTTCATAGTAACATCCTCATTAGAGAGTTTCTAGGCGAGGTGAGGAAGGGGGGGGGGGTTAAAATACACAGAAAATTCCTAAAATTTCCAACTCTGTTGCCAAATATTGTAGAAAGGAAAAAATATATTTTTTAAATCGATTTTGAATGAAAAAAATTATTCTGATTTTCAATTTTGCCAAATAAAGAGTCAAAATTCCATGACTTTTCTATGACTAGCATGACCTTTAGGCATCTTGGATTTTAAAAAATTCCCAATTTTTTGAAATAAAAAATTTCTTTGATTTTTTGAAACATTTTTTGAAGTAGAAAAATCTCACATTTTTTTTTTGAATAAAAAAAATCTCAATTTTTTGGAAAAGAAAAATCAGTCTGACATTCAACATTAAGAAAAAAAATAACAACTGAACTAGACACCTTTTCAGAAAAAATCGAGCTACAACCAAAACTGATGAAAATCAGATCATTTTTGAAAGTTTGAAAAATTATAATCTGGAAAAATGTCGACAAAAAAATTACCCAAGTAATAAATATTTCTGACTAAAAAAATTTGTAAAAAAAAATAATACAGAAAAATTGAACCAAAAAATGATAAAATTGCTTCAAAACATGGATTTTTTTAAAAAGTTGAAAACTTTATAATCAACCTCTTTCCAAAATACCACCCTGAGCTCCCTCCCATACCCGGACCATCGCAGCAGCGGGGATTCGAAGAAGAAAAAAAGGGCAAAGCTGAGTTTTAAAAAATCAAATCTCCAAAACCGCCATAGTCATTAAAACGAATCGTCTCGCAGGGAATTTTTTTTCATCATCGTCGAAATTATTCTCGGTATAACATTTTTATTGCCTTTAGGGAGGCCGATGACGCTGACGCTGACGAGAACAAGGTTGTAAAAAAAAGTATAGCGAAAAAAAAAACATAGAAAAAGAGGAAACATACCATACAGCCGCAGCCTCGGAATATTAAACCGTATCAACGCTGTGTGAGAAAATATTAAAAATCCACTCGAAGTAGGTAGGTAGTAGGTACATCAAGCTCGCTAAAATTATTCGCTATGCGAAGCACTCGAAATATCATATCAGGTCGTATAGCATCGGTGTTAATATTTCATAAAATTGTATCGTCGAACAGTTTAATTAAAACGGTACACGCTAAATTAACGAAATGAAAGCGAGGATCGTGTGGAAAGGGGAAAAAATCAAAACAGATCAACGTCAAGAAAATACGCCTTACGGACGAGGTAGCATGGTGGTGATGGCGTTACATGGAGCTGGAGGATGTATTTTCCCCTTTCTTTTTTTTCTCTGCTATTTTATTATATAGGACGTAGAATACTAAAACGCCTTAGTATCTATACAAAGTCGAGGCGCTGGATGAAAAAAAAAACAAAAAAAAAGGCCAGGCTGAAATGTAATCGTATTACGTGCGGTTTTGATGCGGTAAAATAAAAGAACCCTCATTTCGTAAGATTTTTTTCCTAATTTCAGCCGCTTACCAGTTGACACTTTGTACTAAAAGCGAGATGCTTTAATTAAAAGAAGCTATAAGATGATTGGCATGTCACGCCGTAGAAAGTGTATATAACGAGCTACTGAAAAGCGCTCTTCATCTAAATGTAAGGTGCTCATTAAACTTTTACAAGAGGTGAGCCTCGTCTCGTGCACATGACTTGGTAGAAAACCACGCTCGACGCGATTCTTCTTCCATTCGAGGTGTCGCCCAATTTGCATGTTGTGTTGTAGCTATATCAAACCACGCTAATATGCACTTTGAATTGTACATAAATGGTTAATACGAGTAACGTACCATTTTCCTTTCCTACCAACACCATACTTGACATATGTAAGCGAGAATTAGACTCTCCAGAGATTAATATACCTCTATCTAGTACCTAGGACTCGGTAATCGCGTGCATGTTGTCAGAGAGATAGGCAGAACATGTGAGAGTGAAACGTATGTGTGACCAACTGACCAAAGATACAATCATGTCTGGGCTTGTTTCAAGTCGATATCTCGCATATACTGCGATTTCAGCAAAATCGAGCAACTTTGATTTTTTTGGCTCATTTTCAAGAATTGAGCATTTTGGACTTATCAAAAATTTTGCATGAAATAAGTTGAAAAAAATCAAAGTTGCTCGATTTTGCTGAAATTGCAGTATATGTGAGATATCGACTTGAAACACGCCCAGACATGATTTTTAGGCCCCTAGGTCATCTTGAAGAAGTTCTGGGTTCCCAAAATGGCGTCATTTCGGTATTTTTGGAAAAAAATAAAAAAATGAACGAATTTGATCCAAATTCGGGTTGATGCTGAATATTGGTGTCATTAATGATATATTTCAAGAAAAAAAAATTTCGACCAGAAATGACGCACTTGAGAGGGAAAAATGGACGAAAAAATCAGTTTTTATTTTTTTTGACAATGTTGCACCACTTCAAACTTCTCGAAATTTTTACAGCATATTTTGGGGTGCATGACACGTTTTCAGTGAAAAACTTACGACTGTACCTCTGAAACTTCAATACAAAAATGGCGGTTCAAAGTTTTTAAATTGCTATAACTCGGCGAAAAATGATCCGAAAAAATCGAAAAATTTTTTACAGCTTCCCCTAATGACATAGAATCTAATAAAAGAAACGCGAAATTTCTATCTTAATTTGGCGAAAATTCAAAAAATAATGACTAAAAATCACGTTTTGAGCCACCCCCAAAATACTTGCGCTGGGGGTCTAAAATTTCTGTCAAAATTTTTTCTCATCATGGCCGACCTTTTGGTGTAGGTTTGACCCAAATCGGTTTCTGGGCCCAAATCACCTATCTTAAGCCCCCATACCCTTTTTTTGGGAGTAAAAATATTTCTTAAATTTTTGGATGCGAAAAAACGTAAGATTAACAAAAAATGCCAAATCCAAAAAAACAGAAATCATCAAAGTTGCACAAAATAAAAACTGATATTCGAAGAAAAAATAACGAAGAAAATATTTTCAAATTATCGTAATCAAGGGGAAAAAAATGACAAAAGTTTTGAATTTGATAATCTTCAACTGTTAATTTGAAAAAGAAATTGAAATGCAAAAAATTGAAATTTGTTGTGAAAATTACCAAAAATGCACATTCGTCACATTCGTATGAATTGAAAAAATTGGATAAGAGAGAAAAATAACAAAAAATTGCAAAATTATAAGATCTTTATAAAACTAAAAATTATTCAAAAACCAAAAGTCGTATGATTTTTAAAAATTACCATTCATAAAAACTAATAAAAAAAAATTATGAAGGCAAAGAAAAATTTTTAAAATTGTAAAATTAACAAATAGTGCCTAATCCAAAAAAATTGAAACTCATGCAAAAAGTAAGAAATAGGTAATTACTTATGCAAGATAAACTTTAAAAATAATGCAAGAAATTTTTTTAAAAATCAAGGTAAGAAATTACCTTATAAAAAATTGAAAATTATTCTGCAAAAAGCAAAAAACGTGAATTGAAAAAAAAAATAATAAGGAAGAACAATTCGAATGATTCCAAAAAATTATAAAATGAAGAAAAAATGCAACTTCTCAAAAAAATGAAAATGGTAAAAAAACAATTGGACCCCCGAGTGGTTCTATTATGCTTTTACTCTGTATTATTGGTTTGATTCAAAATTGAAATGTAATTAATTTAAATTTTATATAAGTTTCAGAATGTCTGACAATATGTCTAAAAGTCAAAAATAATCTGTAAAAAAATAAATAAATAAATAAATTTCCATGGAAACGTGATTAATAGGAAATTTAAAAAAAACTCAAAGTTTTATAATGGCCGATAAAATCCCAAACCCAACCTAATCAAATCAAATTAAACCAAACCTAGCCCATAAAATTCCAAGTTTCAGAATGTCTGACAAATTTTAGCATAGGTAGTATATGCTTTTACGGACACCAAAATAGAAAAAAAAACGAGACCAAAATCCGACAGGAAAATCCGGCCCCAAAATCCCGACAGTTGGGTTAGGTTAGGTTAACATTAGGTTAGGTTTGGATGACATAAAAACATATTTTTTTTAATAAATTCGACTTTTTAGACATTATACACCACACACAACGTTTAAATTATCGCAGCTCCACTCCTATGATTCCCACAGAAAATTGTATGGGAACAAAGTTATAGGAAATTGAATGTAGAATAATTTACTTTCAAATTCTTTTCCCAAAAAAGTTGAATCCCGGCGAAATAAATGCAAAAAATGGATTTTGGGAGGGACTGGAGCCTCGAAAAAAGTGACTTGGGTGGAGGATCGGGGAGGTTTTTCAGTTTGGGTTTGGCGGACCATCATATTTGAATTCTATGATAACGATTAGATAAGAAAAAACCATTTTCAATAATTAACCTCTTCAACTAAGCTCTAAGGCGAATATATTAGTATTTATGAAACATTTTTTACCATCTTCTTGTCCAGAATCAAAACTTGGCTTCAAAAGAGTGTCCAATTGAAAATTTTTTCAAATAAAAGTTGTAGATTAAGACGTTGGAAATAATTTTGGTCATTATAAAAATTTCGATTGGACCTCTCTCTCTCCTCAAACTTTACCCAATACTATGTAGATACTTCATTATTCAAAATTTGAGGAGAGGGAAGGGTCTTATCAAAAAAAATTTCAAACAAAAGTTGTAGATTGAAATCCTAGATATAATTTTGGACTATACAAAAATTTCGCTTAGACTCCTTCTTCCCCTCCAATTTCACATTACACTGCACTACAAAGAATATACTCACTATTCAAAATTGGAGAGAGAGCCGAGAGAGCGTCCAATTGAAATGTTTTTCAAATGAAAGTTGTAGATTGAGACTTTTAGAAATAATTTTAGTTATTATAGAAATTTCGCTTCGACCCCCAACCTCAAACTTTGAATAATGAATTATGTACATAGTATTGGGCCAAGTCGGAAATTTTTTTTCTCGTTTTCCACACTAACTTATTCAAAGTATTTTTTCATTTTCTAAGTTGGATTTCTAGTAAAAATATCAATTTTTTCAATTTTGAGCGAAATGGTCGCTGAAAGGTTCTAAATCGGGGTAGTTTTGATCTGCTGAACTCTCATTCGTGATTAGTTATTTTATTCGATCATTTCATGTGATCATTGAAATTTCAATCACGTTGAACTTATAGAGGAAACCGCATTTGTGGAAAATGAATAAATTGAGGTGAAATTTGGACAGGAGCCAGGGGTGTATAAATGAGTGCCTAGTGGTGTATTTCTAGGAAAAAAATTTTCGATCCAAAATGAGCGTTCTATGATGGAAAAGGCCACATCGATTTTCTGAATTTTTAGGTACGACCCACTCCCTCCCACCGTTAACAAAAATCAAAAAAAAAATTCCGAGTAGTACGAAATAGTAAGGGGAAGCGAGGGGGAAAAAATCCTTTTCTCACAAGAAATTAAAGATCTCTTCACCTATTTTTTCACTTCAAAAAAATGAGAATTTTTTTGAAGCTAAGTCTAAAAAAACTCTACCGCAGCATCTGCGGTAGACAAGCTGATTTTTTTCTATTTTTCTTGTTCTTATGAATGTCTCTCACTCCTGTCATATCATTGTAGCTTTCATTCAATTATAAAATTACCTGATCCTGAATTATGATGGAATTCATTTCCTTTCTTCAATATTTAATTACCTACTCCCATAAATTGATAAAGGTTATTGGACACAAGAAAATTGTGAGAAATGAATAATCGAACACATTTCGTCAATGAAGCGTTATAATGTTGGAAATCTCACACAAATAGTGGATACGTCATAACAACAATAACATAAGTTCAAAAACATTAAAATATCGTTACTGTAACGTTATTGTTGCGTTTTTTATTGAATCTCAATCACTACTATAGAAAAAGTTATGAACAAATTTTTTTCAACCGAAAACGAAACAATAACGTTACAATAACTTTATAGAAACGTATTGTAGTGATGCTATTGATGAAATATAACGAAAAATGCAAAAATAACGTTATAGTAACGTTACTATAATAACGTTATTGAAGCGTTATAATGATGTTTTTTCACACAAATAATAGATACGTCATAACAACATTAATACCAGATTAATAACGTTACAATAACGTAATTGTAACGTTATTGTTACATTTTACAATGCTATTGATGAAATATAACGAAAAATTCAAAAATAACGTTATAGTAACGTTATTATAATAACGTTATTGAAGCGTTATAATGATGTTTTTTCACACAAATGATAGAACCGTCATAAAAACATTAATACTAGATTAATAACGTTAAAATAACGTTACTGTAACGTTATTGTTACGTTTTTGGTTAAATCTCAATCACTACTACAGAAAAAGTTATGAACAAATTTCACCCATCTGCCATATTTGAGGAGCTAATGAGCTTTGAAAATTTTGATCGCGAATATCTCGCGAACCCGCGAACCGTTTTCGCTCAAATTCAATAGGCTTCTATTCCCAATGACCCTCTACCATTGACATAAATTTCAACTAATTCCATCAATTATAACTCGAGTTATCGCACCAACAAATTTTGGTCTATACATACATACATACATACATATATATAGTTATATATAAAGAAATACCAAAATGCGAAATTAGTGCCAATCGTCATATTTTGTCATAAAACGTCGAGAAATATCACTCCCACCCCCCCACTGCTACCAACGGGTCAAATTTAATAGCTGATTTTTTCGAAGAAAAAAATCAGTTAAAAAAAAAGATTACCTATTCCAAGAAAATTCAGAAATTCATTTCTCCAAAAACTTCAGGTGAAATTTTTTTTCTAAAATGGGAAAACTGAGATGGTTTCTAAAAAAAAAAGAAATTTCCTGTGTAAAAATTCAATATTTTCTTCTGCTAAAATTTGAGAAGTAAGTACATAAACTCTAAAAAATTGAAAAGTTTTTTCTCCCAAAAAATATTTTACAAACGACTCGACAAAATTTAAAAAATCGAATTTCAAATAAAGTAAATAATAAAATTCATTGACATATTGATGATTCGTCAAAATTTACATTCAATCGACTGATCAAAATTGATTCTATTGGCCGACTTATCGATAACCAAGTTTAAATCGAAATCGAAATGTGAAAAAATTATTATTGCAATGATACGTGTAAGTAATTAAATACTCTTTAAACATCTGAAAAATTCAAAATTTTCAATAATCAATAATAATTAATTATTTTCGTAGAATTTGACTTTTTTTTTAAATAGGTAGGTATCATGTATCTACTAAATTTCATCATTTAGGTACTTTGAAAAAATTTGTGATTTAAAAAAAAAAAAAAATAGGTGGCTGCTCAAGATGCTTGAATATTAAAACTTGAAAAAATATCTTGTCAAGGTGATTTCACCGATGCCAAAGGCGTTTCAAGACTTTTTCGAAAATTCGTGAGAAACCTGAAATTAATAAAATATGTAATTCGAGAAACGCCATTCTGTAAGATATGGAACTTTCGAAACGCCTTAAATATTAAATTTAGATAAACATTCGCGTAACATATTAAGTATATTTTTTTCATCGTGAAACTTCGCAGTGGCATTTAATATACTTAAGACACACCTCTCGAATTTTTGATGATGAATATCTTCCTCTAGTTTGCCTTTCACTTATTTTTATTTTGGTCTTTATTTCTTCATTCAAATATTTTGAATGATTTATAGTTATATGCGCAATTATATACTAAATTCTTTATACTTCGCAACTTTTTTCATCTCGTTTTAAAAATTCGGCACGGGCAAAAATTATAAAAATTAGCTCGCTTAATTAGACGAGAAATTTTTTGTTTTTATTTCGGCGTGTTTTTTTTTTTCGGCGATGCGACGAATAAAAAAAATGAATACGATAAAAGAAAAACGTGATATTGCGAGAAAATTGAGTTTTGAAATTTTTTAATTTAATTTCTTTTCTTTTTATTTTGCGAGGGAAAAAAATGAGTCTTGTGCGTTTGACTCGTTTGAAGAAGAAAATAAAAAGCGTCATTAAAAGAGAGAAAAATTAGCCAACTTTTCGTAATAGAAATTATAAGCGAGAAAGCCTCGACATGAAAATAAAGCTCTTTTCGAAAATACCCTCATTCGCCTTTAATATAAATTGGACAAAATATATCGAAACTGTAATATCGAAATATCGTGGTCATTTTGCCCCCGTCAACCCTCCTCCAGTCTCGTTTCCTACACAATAATACTTTCGGTAATTAAATCATTTTGTAATTCTCGCTGTAATAAGACTCATATACGACGGAGTCACGAACGATATTCGAAGGAGAAGCTCATCAAGCACGGTAGGCAATTTTTCAGACAATATAAATCGATAATTTATAAGTCACAGAGGAAGCCAAATAGTTGAATCACAATTCGTCTCCGTTGTATGCTTCCCCTCCCCATCCGGCGACCGGGGCTTCTCCATGGTACATAATGATAAAGCTATAAGTTATAAGGGCGAGGTTATTCCAACGAAAAACTTTGTGGAAAAGAGAAAATTATAAAAGTAGCACGGACGAGCCTATGAGCGAGGCGAAATAGCGGAAAGGTGGCTTCTCACAGAGCGAGAGAGACGAATGGCAAAAGCATAAAGCGAAACAGAAAGAAGGAAAAAAAATCAAAAATGCCACCGCCTTTCGCCATTAGTTAGGTACGTACGACGAAACTAGAGAGAAACAGAGAAAAAAGAGAGAAAAGTATAAAAAATTAATTGGAAAAAGAATGGTAACAACTTACTAACAAAGCTTTCATTTTACAAAGAAACTTTGAAAGTAATCCTTTAAACGGGAGAATGCCTTCTTGGAAATATTTAGAAATGGGGAGGAAAAAGTTCAATTTGATGAAAGACAAACAGTAGAAAAACAGAGAAAGTTTCGCGTTAAAAGGGGACCGAAGCAAAAAAAGAAAGAATTAAGTTCAATTCGGTCACAGTACGCATACAAAGAAATGTTCACACTTAATATCAAAGAATTTCTTAATTAAAAAAAAAAAAAAAAAAAAAAAAAAAAATTAGGCGGGGTGAACGATGGCGGTTCGAAGAGTCTACGCAATTTATTAAATAACTTAAACAGGTAGCTGAAACTTTCTTACAAGAGGCTTTTTTCGGTGTATTATTTCATTTTTTTTTTTTAATTCGGCAAAAGCACCGAAAATAATAGAAAAGAAAAAAATATATATTCAAGTTTTCGAATAGTTTGGTGTTTCGAGTAAGAGAGTCAATGGATAGGGGAGGTTTTCAAGTTTTGAAAAGATCCCGAGCAGCACACTCGACAAATTATCGAAATAAAAAATCGACAGAATATCGAATTCGATAAAGTGTCGCGTTAGTTCCGCATAAATCGTGAAATTATCTTTCGATATATCGACAGATTATCGATGAATTATAGTTGGCAAAATCCATCAACAGATAAACTTTCGATAAAATCGAACGATTTTTCTTTTAAAAATCTCAAGATTATAGTTAGATACTTCATCGATAACCTATCTATAAATCGAAAGATAATTACACGATTTATGCGGAACTAACGCGACACTTTATCGAATTCGATATTCTGTCGATTTTTTATTTCGATTTAGTTTCGATATTCTATCGATTTTTTATTTCGATTTAATTTCGATATTCTATCGATTTTGTATTACGATTTTTTGTAGATTATCTAGTTTCGATATTCTATCCATTTTTTGTAGATAATTTAGCATATATGGGTATATTCGCGCGCACATTTTCAAGACCGGCTGGAGAGTTTGAAGTCGTAGTTACGCTTAAGGCTGGCGAATTTCGTTCCAAATACAGCAGTTTCTACCAAAACAAGCGTCTGTTGCGAACATCGGAGTTCGTTCGCATAATACGAATTGGATTATAATATTCAAACATCTTATGCAAAATTGGAGAAGAGGGAGGGGTCCAATTGAAATTTTTATAATAACTAAAATTATTTCTAGGACCTTAATTTACAACTTTTGTTTGAAAATTTTTTCAAATTGGCCCCTTTTTCCTCCGCTCCTCCAATTTTGAATAAGTATCAACGGAGTATTATGCAAAATTGGAGGAGAAGGAGAGGTCCAATTGAAAAAATTTTCAAACAAAAGTTGTAGCTTAAAGTTCTAAGAATAATTTTGGTCATTACAAAATTTTCGATTGGGCGCCTCCCTCCCGTTCAATTTTAAATACTAAGTATTCACATAGTAATCGTAGTATTGAACTTGGTAAAATTTTATTTAAGAACAACGATCTGGTTTCAAGTAAAATACCTAGTAAACCAAAAAAACTAGATAACTTGTTTGAAAATTTTTTCAATTTTGATTTCGCATATTACTGTTACACGTAAGTAGGTAAATGCAAAATAATAGAGGCTAGAGATGAGGTCCAATTGAAAAAACATTTCAAACAAAAGTTGTAGAATACTATTCTGGATTTAATTTTGGTTATTATAAAAATTTCGATTTGGCCCTTTCTTCCCATCCAATTTTGAATATAAAGTAGGTATTTTTTGCCCAAAAAAAAAATCAATATAGTTTCAACAACTATCGTTACAAAATCGTTGAAATATCGAAGTCGATAAATTTCATATAATGTGTCGATAATATAGTTTTAAATATCGTCACAAAATCGTTGAAAAATCGAATTCGAGAAATTTCATATAATCTGTCGATAATACAGTTTTAAATATCTTCACAAAATCTTTAAAAATTCGAATTCGATAAATTTAATATTCTTTTTCGATAGTATAGTTTCAAATATCTTCACAAAATCGTTAACAAATCGAATTCGAGAAATTTCAGATTATTTGTCGATAATATAGTTGTAAATATCTGCACAAAATCGGTGGAAAATCGGATTCGAGAAATTTCAGATTATTTGTCGATAATATAGTTGTAAATATCTTCACAAAATAAATTCCCTTCATTTTTCATATTCTATTTTTAAAAATTCATGAAATATTTTTTCTGAACTTTTGGTAATGGAAAATTGAAGTTCGAAGCGACTTTTGCCACGTTGAGAAAATTTTCAAAATTTTGAAATTTGATTTTTCAGAAATTTTGTGCATGTACAAAATTATGTTTTTTTAAAAAAAAAATGAAATTTCTAAAGATTTCTGCTCATATTTTTTGTCAAAATCCATTTTCGAAAAAAAATAAACAAATCATTTTGAAAAATAATAACATTTTTAATGACTTTTGCTCTATTTTTTTTTTTTTTTGAAATTCGATTTTTGAGAAAAAATTGAAAATTTTGTTCAAGATTAAATCAGCAAAAATGAAAGTTTTTATTTGATTACATTTTTACAAAATATTTCCTTACTTTTTGACAATTTGAACATATATACGTATCACTTGATCAATATTAAAATTCTATACCTCTTCTAAAAAAAGTGCATTTTTTTCTCAAAATTTTTCCTGTTGGCAAATTATTCAACCTTAACAAACCAATTATTCAACATTTAAAAGAATCTAAAACTCGACTGGATTTTATAAACAAATCGTAGCTCTTGAAAAATTTTTTATTTTTATTTTATTTTATTTTTTTTCGTTCAATTATGACAACTTTTTTGGAAAATTAACTTCTATTGGAACCGTCAAAAAAAAATATTGATCAATTTTTTAATGATTTTTTTTATTTCATAATTTCTGTTGTTTTTTTTTTGTTGAAATTATTAATTTTTTTAAATGAAATTTTTAAAGAATTCTGTTCATTTTTTAAATTAAAATTCCATTTTCGAAAAAAATAGACAAATCATTTTGAAAAATAAGAAAATATCTAATGACTTTGGCACTGTTTTTTAAATTTTTTTTTAAATTCGATTTTCGAGAAAAAATTTGAAATTTTTTTTCAAGATTTAAATCAGAAAAAAAATAACTTTGATATGGTTTAGGAAAATACCATTCATTTGTCATATTATTCTATTATTGAAAATTCATGATATATTTTTTCTGAACTTTTTGTTGCAAATAGTTAATTCAATTTTTTAACAATTCTTCAAAATTGAATTTTGTTACTTTTTTTTTGTTTTCTTTTTTTTTTTGTTGAAGCTGTCGAAAAATGCAAATATCATTCGAAACGCCTCAATATCGATCTTGGTTAAAATTTAATTTCCACCTTTTTCACAACGTTCTTCGATCTTCGTGAGCGAAAATTCATTTCAAAAATATCAAATGCAGTTCGACATCGAATCTACAGCTCCGAATTTCGTCAATTTTACGATTTAGCATTTCGCAACCTTCTCTTCGCTCGAGCTCTGTTCACGAATGCCAAAATACACTACCTTTGGATTAATAAATACGCGGTGATTGGCATCGATTAGAAGGTTTCTCGATTTTTCATTTATTCGACGAGGTTAAGTTGATTTTAATAAATGTCGTCATCAATTGGTAAGTATGCGATTTAATGATATTTGCAGTGAATTTTCTTTTTTTCTTGTCTGCTTTTTACGTCGTTTATACGTTCGAAACGTCGTCGCGTCGCTTCGACGATTGACGATAGTCGAATGACAGTCGAACGTCGATCTTGTATAGTATTTCGATTAATACCGATCTCGACAGTTATCGTATTCGCGTTACGGGCCATTTTTTTCTCAACTTTTGTCCTCGAATGTAGGACTGGCGGAGAGGAGCTGAGGCTGATATGCCACATTTAGAATAAATCGCCAACTTGCAAAAATTTATTCCAAGTTTTTTTTTTTTTTACTTTTCTTTTTTCGCTTTCTTTTGAGAAACGTTTCTTTCGTTGATTGATTGCGCTCTACTTCCTCTGGGTAAGAAAAATGAAACTCGCGGATTTTACGTTTTCTTCTCTCTACAACTTACACGAGCCAAACTAAACCACGTTGATGGAACTTAGGTTAGAGGTATATCTTTGCAAATCACATTAGTACGAAATGTTCGAATCCGAAATCCAGTCTCGATTATGTTCCGATATCCTTATCGAGGCCTCCAGTCTTCGACCTCGATCGTACGATGCATTTCGAAATTACTCCCCCTCAATACGAGCCCTGTGTTTCGTAATACTCCTTCGGATATGCAATTACCACGCGCTAAAGAATCGTAAACTTGCGATTGGAAAAAACGAAACGACCGTATAAGTCGATTTAGCAGGGGTGAATCTACTTTCCCTATACAATCTCGCGAGCTATAAATTTCATCTCTGCAACAATTACTACACCGCACGTCAGCGGTTCATCGTACGACATCGACTTTCTTACCATTTCCCTCTTGCTACGTTTTTATCTTCGAAATTAAATATTATAAGAGAACAAAGAAGAAGAGGAGAAAAAAAGATACCAAAAACTAATAAAATCCCGAGTTAAGTTCGACTTGGTAAAAAATTTACTCGAGCTGCGGTTCTCATCGCATCGTCCTTATTATAAATGGAAAAAATTCATCGTAAGTATAATGAAAACTTACCAAAGCAGGAGGGGCAAAAATGAAAGAACATCGTCGAGTTATTTTTCATTTTAAGCTGACGAATTTATTAACTGCAAACCTTAAAGCGCCATTTAAATTGATATTTTGTTGACGTTTAAAAAATATACAGTTCATTATTTTTCATTTTATTTGCTTTCTGCTAGGTACGATCTTTTCCCATTTTAGCGGTTTTTAGTATGCTCGCTTGTCGCTCTCTCTCTTTCTGCTCGTCTCGAGTTCTTTTCTCAACGTCGAGAGTAAATCGGATTTTTTCATTTGCTGGCGAGTTTTTTCCTACTTTCTTTCTTCGTAGCAATGTCCTTTTTTTAATACACCGCAGTTTCATTCGAAATCAGTTAAATGCGATTTGAAAGCGATGGACGGGTAGAGGGAGGGAAAGAATCTTTGTTATCATAATTCATTCATTTAAACGCGGTTGAGCGACTCGGGATTTAGATAGAAAGGAAACACGACGACCTTCATTTTCTTCAACGCACGCATCCTCTTTGAAAGTATTATTTTCATTTTTTTCCATCGTCAGCGATAGTTTTATTAAATTTTTTGAAAATTTGCTCTCCGCAGTCGCGGTATCTTCGAAAAAATATCTAGGTATGAATTTTCCGGAAAAGTAGATTTTGGAACATTGATTTAGGCACACGTGAAATTTGTTAAAATCAAAGTTTGAGAAATATTTTTTTCAAGTACGTTAAAGGTAATTTATACGGTGAATTTTTCAAACTAAATAATTCAACCATGAACAAAATTTTTAAAAATTTTCAGAAACACGATTTTTAATCATTTGGATACCTAAATAGGTAATGAATAATATTTCAAAAATCATAATTCGAAAATATAACAATTTTTTTTGATAAAGAAAGAAATTCGAAGTATATTGAAAATTGTAGAACTGTATCAGTTCAACCAACGTGATTTCATTCGGTACAAAATATTCCATTTTTTCGGAAACCAAATTGAAAAACAAATTATTATGAATCCGAAATTCGTGTAAATTTCTTTTTTTTCCTCGTGATTTGTACATGCATACTTACTTATTACATGGCAAAATAAATTTTTCTTCAAAATGGAAAAAAAAAATGAAAAATTAAGAATTATTTCATCAGAACCTCCCAGAATGGACCAGAATAAGATAATTGAACATTTTTTTTTAAAAAATAGGGAAAATTTGAAATTCAACCTCGTATAATTGCAAAATAAATTTTTCCCCAAAAATGAGAATAATTGAAAAGTTCCAAATTTTTTCATCAGGACCTCCAAGAATGGACCCGAATAATGAGAAAAAAATTTTTGAGCAATTCTTTCAAAGAAATTAAATTTAGGGAAAATTTGAAATTCACCTTTATGCCTAATGGCAAAATAAATTTTTCCCAAAAATGAAAAAAATTGAAAAATTCCAAATTTTTTCATCAGAACGTCTCAGAATGGACCCGAATAATGAGAAAAAAATTTATTTGAGCATTATTTTCAAAGGAATTAAATTTAAGGAAGATTTGAAATTCACAATGTTAAAAGTACAATTTGATTACATGGCGAAATGAATTTTTCTCAAAAATGGGAATAATTGAAAAATTCAGTATTTTTTCATCAGAACCTCTCATAATGAACCCGAATAATGAGAAAATTTTTTTTGAGCAATTCTTTCAAAGAAATTGAATGTTAGGAGAATTTGAAATTCAAAAGACAAAATTAATTTTTTCCAAAAATGATAAAAATTGAAAAATTCAGAATTTTTTCATCAGAGCCTCTCATAATGAACCCGAAAAGTGAGAAAAAAATTTATTTGAGCATTATTTTCAAAACTTATTACATGGATGGCAAAATGATTTTTTTCAAAAATGGGAATAATTGAAAAATTCCAAATTTTTTCATCAGGACCTCTCAGAATGGACCCGAATAATGAGAAAAAAAAATTTGAGCAATTCTTTCAAAGAAATTAAATTTAGGGAAAATTTGAAATTCACCTTATACCTAGAAGAGAAGAAAAGAAATAATGACAAAATAAATTTTTCCCAAAAATGAAAAAAATTGAAAAATTACAAATTTTTTCATCAGAACATCTCAGAATGGACCCGAATACCTAATGAGAAAAAAAAAATTTGAGCAATTTTTTCAAAGAAATTAAATTTAGGGAAATTTTGGAATTCACCTGATACCTATAGGTTGGCAAAATAAATTTTTCCCAAAAATGAAAAAAAATTGAAAAATTCCAAAATTTTTCATCAGGACCTCAAAAAATGGACCCGAATAATGACAACAAAAAAAAATTTGAGCAATTTTTTCAAAGAAATTAAATTTAGGGAAATTTTGAAATTCACCTTATACCTAATGGCAAAATAAAATTTTCCAAAAATTAAAAAAATTGAATAATTCCAAATTTTTTCATCAGAACTTCTCAGAATGTACTCAAATAATGAGAAAAAATATTTTGAGCAATTTTCTCAAAGAAATTACATTTAGGAAAATTTTAAATTCACCATGTAATGGCAAAATAAATTTTTCTCAAAAATGAAAAAAATTGAAAAATTTCAAATTTTTTCATCAGAACGTCTCAGAATGGACCCGAATAATGAGAAAAAAAAATGTTGAGTCATTTTTTCAATGAAATTTGAATTGGAATTCACCATGTAATGGCAATAGGTATGTATTTTCCCCAAAAATTAAAAAATTGAAAAATTATAAATCTCAGTGTCAAACATCAAAATACAAATCAACTGATATCCAAAAGTTGTAAAAAAAAACATCAAACAGCAATCATGGATCAAAAAGATTGTCAATAATGTTAAAAAAGAAAAATCCCAAAGTTAACATAAGCTCAAAGATATCAAAAGTTGTTAAAGAACACCAAACATCAAAAAGTACTCAACCTATGTCAAACCTTTCCAAAAAAAAAAAAGGCCAACTTTGTATAATAAAATTATTAAAAAATGGTAAAATATGCAAATATTTCCCTCTAGGCGAGTTTTTCTCCCCAACAAGAACGTCATGTCATCACCTACAATTACAGAGCTTAATTCCACCCTTCTCTTAATTAGTTGCGGAACTGTCCACTTTGACCCTGTATACAGCACATATCATAATCTAATTCGCTTTTAGACCTTATTACTTCCTTCCTTTTATTCCACAAACGAACCCATTAATCCCCTCTCCCCGCATAGGCTGAAAAATCACCTTCAGGAACAAACGTAGCGTAAACATCTGCATCTTTAGCATATATCATTTCCATGCCACATCTATTCCGTAGCGTCACCTAATAAAATAGGAAAAAAGCAGGCAATATAGTGGTATAAGGGCGAGAGAGAAAAAAATAAACCGAAAGGACTGCTAGATTAACAAAGAAATGAAGGAGAAAATTGCGTTGCCACAACACCGCAGCACGGAGCTTTTTTCGTATACATTTTTATTCGCGCAGAGCCGAGTATTATAGGCAGCGGGCAGCATGCTGCGGTAGAGTGGAAAGAACTTTTAAATCGTGTAAATTATCACTACTTTATCTTGGAACTTATTTCAACCGACGAGGATTTAACGGTCGTAATAAAGCAAAGAAGAAGCCGCCTCATATACGCCGATAAGCCTATATCTGTACGAAGCTGCTGGTGTTGCCTTGCCTCTGGTCCGCCTTTTAAAAACTTTCACCCTGTGCTGCATCGTTTCTTTGGTCTGCTCCACTCTTTCTCTCGTCCTCGGCTACCCGGGCAATAAATGAATTTATTACGTAGTCCTTTCGTGTTATTTTTTATTCGCAGGCAAAGGGTGCGATTTTTATCCGGATGCCGGCGATGCCCATCTGAAGCCCGGTATAAGGCTTACTAATCGACAAAAAAAAAAAAAAAAATAACTCGCATCGCATTCCGCACGTTCCATCGACGATGACGCAACGAAGTGGCGTATTTTTTCTCGTCTTATGTAATTTAATTACGCACCGAGGCGATGCGATGTAATGGCTTCTAGAGTCTACAGTAGTATGTGTACCCAGTACAAAGTGAGCTAACTTTTACTATGTACACTAAATTAAAACAAAAGACTGATGATACGATTAACTCGGTCAAAGCTGGGCCCCCAATACAGGGTGTTCCTGAAATGAATGTCCAAACATGAAGTTTTGGTACACTAGTTATTAGTTAATTAAAAAGTTCATGAGTACATATAAAAAGATCACAAAACAAAAAGGTAGGACTTCAGCAGGACCTTCGACAAAATTCTTTCAAAATGAAAAACCTTCCCCAAAAAGTCTCAAATTCTTGAATCTTGAAAATTTATGAAACAATAAAAGAGAATCAAATTTTTAAAATTTATAAAAAATACAAAATTTTGAATTTTAACGAAAGTGTAAATCTTTACTACATTTTAGCATTTTGAAAAATTGAAAAATTAAAAAATTTCAAGTTTTCAACTTTATGAATTGTTTTTTTTAATTATTTTTTTTTAAAATACCAAAATTAAAATTTATTAAAATTTTTAGGTACCTAATTTAAAAATAACCGTCAAATTTATTTTTCCAAGTTTTCAAATTTTTCATCCTTCACCAAAATTCCAATTTTCATCAAATTTTGAATTTTTACCAAATTTCAATATTTTTTCAAACTTTACGAATTGACTTTTTGAAAAAAATGGCTGAATTTTGAAAATTGATACAGCTTCAAAAATTAGTTAATCACCAAAATTATAATTTTTTATAAAATTTCAGCATTTAAAAAAAATTAAATTTTGAACTTTTACCCTTCAAATGTCAAAAATTCTTTACAATACTTAATACAAAAACGATCAAACTTCAAAATTTACAGGAAATTTTAAAAATCTATCAATTTTACGAATTTACTATTGATCCAATAATGAAAATTCATTTTAAAATTAAAAAAATTGAAAAAATGAAAAACCACGAAGAAATAAAAAATTACAAAGGCATCGAAAACATGGGGGGGGGCTTCCCCCCCAGGATCCCCCTGGTTGGTTCTATTTCCAATTTTCCACACTACGTTGGAAGTATGAAACATAGTATATGCTTTTACTCTGTGACAAGATATCTAAAAGTCATCAAAATTAATTTCCATGGAAATTTAAAATTAAGTCAAAAATAATTTTAAAAATTTTCAAAATGTCTGAAAGTTTTTTCTAAAAAAAATTCTAAGTTTCAGAATGTCTGACAAAATGTCAGAAAGTCATCTTTCTAGAAAAAAGTCTAAAAGTCATAAAATTTATTAAAATATTAATTTCCATGGAAATTTGAAAATTAAAAAATTCCAAGTTTCAAAATGTCTGACAAAATGTTAGAAAGTCATCTTTCTAAAAAAATTTTAAGTTTCAGAATGTCTGACAAAATGTCTAGAAAATGTCTAAAAGTCATAAAATTTCAACAAAAAAAAATACAAGTTTCAAAATGTCTGACATAATGTTTTAAGAATCGAATTTATTGAAAATTTTCTAAGTTTTTTTATGTCATCCAAACCTAACCTATAACCTCACCCAACCTAACGGATTTTCGTAACGGATTTTTGAAACGAATATTCGTAACGGATTTTCGTAAAGTTTTTTTCCATTTTGGTCATCGTAAAAGCATATACAATGCTAAAAATTAACAGAATACCTATGTTCATCAAATTTTTAAAATGATCTCAATAATTCTGTACTTTCAACAAATTTTAAAAATTTTAGGGATCAATACAACTTTGTGAATCGACTTTTAATTTTTTTTAAAATTAGGCTGAATTCATGCATTTTAAAATAAACTTTAAAAATAACAAAAATTATCATTTTTATCAATTTTAAAAATTTTCAAGTTACCAGTTCTTGAAAATTTTCCCAAATTTTGGACTTTGACCAATTTTTAGAATTTTAAAGATTTACTCAATTAATTGATCTAGTTAACTTTAAACATTTTTATTAAAATTACCAGATTTTAAATTTAGATATTGACTTCCTTAATTTAAAAATCTACCATATTTCACAAACTGACTTCTTGTAAATTTTGAATTTACAAAGTTGGCAAAATTCTGAGGTTTTACTCAATTTTTAAAAATTTTAATTTTCAATATAATACTTTTCTTAATTTTGATTCTGCTTCAAAGATTTTATTACAATTTTTTTGACAATTAAAAAATTCCGAATTTCTACAAAATTTTAAAAATCCAAAAACTTGACAAAAAATAAGTTATGTTTATTTATTTTTCAATTCAACTGAATTTCGAAAATCGAACCTATTTTATTGAAATCTAGAAATTAGGTACAAAATTTTAATTTTTAGTAACTTTTTAAAATTACACATTTTTTTTTTTTGTAAATTTATCTGAATTTTGAAAATGAATCAAATTTTATAAATTTAGAAGTTATTCAATTGTGAATTTTCATCAAAAATTTCAAAAATTACCATTAAATTTCCGAAATTTTTGAAATTGTAAAAACTTTAATCAACTTCAAAAATTAATGTAATTTTAAAAATCATTTTTACAGTTTACTCAATTCCTAAAATTTTAATTTTGATCAAATTTTTGAATTTTCCTAAATTTTAAACTTTTTTATATTTTCTAAAATTTTAAAGATTTGCTCAAAATTTAAAAGTTGATCAGATTTCAAAAATTTATTGAGATTTAAAAATGATAATGTTTTGAGTTTTTAGCAAATTTTAGAAAAGACTTTTGGAACTGACTTATCAATTTTTAATTAGGTAAATTAATTATTTTATTAAATTTTGCAGAAGTTCAAAAATCGAGCCAACCTCAAAAATTCATTGAAATTTAAGAAAGACCCAATTGATAAGTCTTCGCCATTTAATAAATTTCAAAAATTGTAAAAATTCAATTTTTGGACATTCACTTCTGAAACACCCTGTACATGCAACGGGATGCAGGACGTCGACTCGAGAGAAAAATGTAGGAAGCTTTTGAAGTCTTCCGCTAGATCAGGGTGTGCAATTTTCTCATACACTCGCAAAATTTAACCCGACTAATGTGAAAAATTATTACAAATCGAGTGAAATTCTCCTCCTCTCTCCCCTCTCCCTACATCCTGTATTCCATTTTCGGTTAAATTAAATTACGCGCGTCTAACTTTTTCTCTAACGTGGCATTTCAACGTAAAATACGACGCTGGCTTGTGGATGGAGTTCATTTTAAAATACGTACTTATCCCAGAAAGGAGAGTCTCGCCTGCGCCTCACACAGCCGCATCATTATTTTCCAACAGCATTTTTCTTTGCCTTAATTAAAAATCGATATTATTTTCGAGCCACGAGTAGGTAAACTAAACGTGGATTGGAGACGAGCTCCTGTAAACACAATTCGACACCGGTAAAATAAACCTCTCTGTGTGCGACTTTAATCCGAACCCATTACCGAGCACCCTTCTCTCTGCCTCGTCGTCTTTATGAATTACAAAATGTTGCTAACGTTTGCACAACGAAACGTTCTACATTAGTACGACGATTTTTAGCCCGGCTCCTGCAACTCTCCCTGCCCTATGTAATGTAATACGCAATCCAGACCGTAATAAAAACCGGCCCAAATTGTCCCACTGTATATAGCTTATCTGCATCGTCGCTTTATACAGCACCTCCGCATCATCGGCTCGGCCACGTCGCACCCTCCATCCTTGGTTGATGGCCAATTCGACCAAGATTTCGGCTTCCATAGACGTTCGCACCGGCCGCACGGTCTCGCAATTAATAAAAACCAACCACCGAATGACCTACCTAAGTGATGCGAAATTTTAATGAGCGAACAATCAACGCACGTGTGTTCTAGGGTCGGTTGCAGAGCGAGAGGGGTTGAGGGAGTGTCGTTGGAGTCGTTTGACAGGGATTTCATCGTTAGTGGACGAATTCCGAATTTTCTCGAATTTTTTCCTCGTGATTGTACGTACGGTTGTAATCTTTCACTTACCTAAAAACATAAAAACAAAACGAAAAATTGAAAAAATAAATTATTTTTGAAAATACATGTAATAATTGTATAGGTAAGTATATTTCTTATTTTTCAAAAATAAAAATTCTTCAAAAATTATTATTTGTGTTAAGTAATTTAAAAAAAAAAATTCTATTCTTGAAAATTTTTCAAAAACCTTCAATTTCATTTTTTTTTTTTTTTAAATGTTATTATGTGCTCTTGTTTTTTAATAAAATTTTCAATCTCAGAATTTTCCATTCACCTATCTATGATTAGGCTACAATATTTTTAAAATTTTTCTTTTTAAAATTTTTTAAAATTTTCATTCATAAAATTAACTTGAAAATTTTGATGTCAAAATAATTTAAAATTCTATGTTGTCGATTATTATTTTTTCCAAATAATTTTAAAATTCTGTATTTTTTGAAGAGGTAGAAGAAGAACTCTTGTGAAAATACAGCTTTCAAGTGGTTAAATTTTGTTAGAAAGTCTAAAACGATGAGGAGGGTTCTGCGCCAGGAGCTCTTTTATAACCAACAAACGTGTTTCTAAATTGGTAGAATTTATTTTTTCGCCTTCTTTGGTTTTTTTTTATCTCGCTCATTTGAATTATCAACCGAATCATCGAAATTGGTTCGATTTCACAGAGCAGGAAAAAATTACGATCACAGAGTCCGAAAAATTCGCAAAAAAATTATTTTTATCGATGCAATAATTCAAATGAATTTTGACATGACCAATTTGAGGGCTCTCAAGTTGTCATTAGGTAAAATGTGCAATCTGAGCTAAAGATTATCGTCCACTTGGCATTGTCTCTTCACCTCTTCTTTCTATAAATTTAATAACTTCATCTCGTCGAGTGAAATTCCGTAATTTAATCTTCACATTAGCCACTTCTTCATTGTACCATTCGAAATTTACCAAATTACTTTGAAATTACTTCGAGTAATTTTTATTTTACTTATCATCTGTCTTGGTTGGGAAAAACAAAAAAAAGACGCGAATTCTTCCTCGCGATTATTTCTTTACTATCGCCGAGTTTTGCAACTCAACTCTATATACTTAATAAGTTAAATGGAAAAAGGAGCAAGGGAAAAGTTGACAGTTTTCATTCGCTATCGTTGTTCGTTCATCATTATTACGTCGTCGTCGTCAAGTGACGAAGATCAGAAAAAATGAGAAAAAAAGAAGATACTCGAAGCCATGCGGAGGAGAAAAAGTTACACATGGGTGTGGAAGGTACTTCATTAGGTTTGTTCTCATCCCCTCGTAGAATATAAAATTTCAACATCTATAAAGCTCAACACTCGTAAAGTATATCGTGGGATAAGGCAGGTGATTTGGGTCAAGAAACCGAATTTGGGTCAAACCTATCTGTTATCAGAGAAACCGAAAGAATTTTTTTTGAATTCTCCTGAATACATTCTCAATACATTTTTCAAAAAAAAGAAAAAAAAAACTAACTTCTAGCAGTATTTTTTCAAACAAAACTTATTTTGTAGAAAAATATACCTATTTACAAAATTAAAAAAATATATTTTTTTACATACAGGGTGTTTCGTAAATAATGTAGTTCATTTTACCAGGTGGATAGGCAACCCATAACGAACAAAAAATGCTATGTGAACATGGTGCTTATCTTGAAAATTGAAGGGCAAGGGAAGATGAAATTGAGAAAAAGTAATTGTTGGTTGGATACATGGATAGTACTGAAGAAAATAAACTTTTTTTGTTCTTGACATTTTTTGCCCACCTTTGATAATGAAGGCGCAGAAGAACTTCAAACTATGAAAAAACCGGTTTTGCGATTTTCAAAGTTCTGTAACTCTTTCATTTTCAAAGATAGGCAAATTCATCACATAACATTTTTCGTTTTTCTCAAAAATTTGTATCTGTTCGAGAATCATCTTGACGAAATTTTGCAATTTTTTTGTTCCAATGGTCCAATGCGGTTCCTTAAAAATTTGGAGCTCAAATGATGAATGCGTACAAAGAAGACATGAAAATTGCGAAATTATGTTACGACAATGTATGTCATCAGTGTTACTTTTTGAGAGGAGCAAAAAAAGTTATATGATGAATTCGCCTATTTTTGAAAATGAAGGAGCTAGGTTATGTTTGAAAATCGTGAAACCGGTTTTTTCAAAGTTTGAAGCTCTCCTGCGCCTTCATTTCCAAAGGTAGGCAAAAAATGTCAAGAACAAAAAAAGTTTATTTTCTTTAACACTATTCATGTACCCAACCAAAAATTATTTTTTCTCAATTTCATTTCTCCTTGTCCCTTCAATTTTCAAGATAGGCACCGTGTTCATATCACATTTTTTGTTCCTTATGAGTGTCTATCCACATCATCTACGAAACACCCTGTATATAAAATTACTTCTAATCGAAATTAACAATTTATGAGAAAACGACCAACATTTATGGGTGTGGCACCAAAACAATAGGCGAGGGGTATTGGTGCAAGACTTTGTGAAATTTCTTGTTGTCGATAAATTTTCTTCGTGCACTACATAGTTACATTTTTGTCGTGTTATTTTTTTATTTATTTTTTCTTCTAAATAAAACATTACAACTGGAACAACAATTATACGTCTTTGTGAACACCATCATTACACCTGTTTTTTTTCAACTACTGCTATGTGCAACATGCAATATACCCGATATAGGGTTGTTTTTGACGCTTTGGTCGTTACTTTTTATTTTTTCTGACAATGTTGACCCATTTCAAACTTCTCGAAATTTTTACAGCGTTATTTTTAAATAGATGTAGATGACAAATTTTCAGTAAAAATATGATAACTGTACCTCTGAAACTTTAATAAATGCGATAACTCGACGAAAAATGATGAGAAAAAAATCCAAAAAAATTCCTCAGCTTCTTCTGCAATGACATAGATATAGAATCCATTCGAAAAAATTTGAATTTTAAATCTTAATTTGGTAAAAATCACAATCCTAAAAAAAATTAACAACTTTTTCAACAAAAAAAAAAACAACATTTTTTTCTATGTTTTTTTTTTATCTCAAAGTTTGAAAAATATTTTACTTATTTATTTTACAATCAAAGAAAAAAAAATTGAGATTTTTCAATTAAGAAGAATTTTTAAAATGAAAATGAAACGAACTTTTCTCTTCACAAAGAATGATTTTTGGATATTTCTTTATTCTAAAAAATCTGGAAATTTCTTCCTCTGAAAAAATTTCTACTCCAGAAGATTTGAGGCTTCCTCTATTTCAAAAAAAAATTCGTTTGTATTTTTTTTATTTTTTTTATTTCAAAAAATATGAGAATTTTTTCTCCAAAAAACAGAGATCCTCATCCCCAAAAAAATAGAAAAATATTTTCATTTTTCAGAAAATTGAAAAAAAAAAATCAAAAAATTGAGATTTCAAACTCTAGAGTTCGAAAAGTATTTTTACTTCAAAACAATTCAATTCCAAAATGAAAAATTCAGTTTTTTGATTAAAAAAATGAGAATTTTTTCGAGAAAGTTTAACAAATATTTTTACTTTAAAATTGAGATTTTTAAAAATTTTTAACGCCTTGTACAGTAATTAGTAATTACCTAAGGCTAGTGGCGTAAAAATGTTTTTTATTCCAAAACAATTTTTTTTCCTTCCACAATTTTTTTTTCATTCCAAGAAATGGAGATTTTTTCCAAAAAAATTGGGATTTCCCTTCCCCTCAAAAAAAATTCTTCAAGAAAATTAATTTTCTTTTTCAAAGAAGTCATAATATTTTATGCATTTTTTTGACCTAGTGATTTTTTTGAAAAATTCATGACTTTTTCATAACTTTCAAGATCCATTTTCAAATTACATGACTTTTATGATTTTTATGACTCTTAGGCACCCTGCATAATTTGAAAAGTCTGATAAATGGATTCCTCTCGCAGCCATTTTCAACATCAAAAAAAAAATTGAAAAAAAAGAAGAAAATTAAAAAGGAAAGAACGAGACGAATAAAAAATAAAAACTCGCCGTACCGAAAGTTTACCAAAACTGGGTGCTAGAGGAGCGAAGAAAAAGAGCGGTTTGTAGAGATGAACCGTAGCAATAGGAGGGGCAGGAAGATAAAAGCGATAAAAAATTTAAGATAATTGCAACGGGCCGGCAATACCGGTGAATAAACAGTTTTATTTTCAACATGTTATTCATTTATCTGTTAAGTTGTTTTTCTTTCGATTTAGAAAAAAAGGGGGGAAAGCGACCGGAAGTTTGGTCGCGAATACCGGGACGAAGGGAGGGTTCATTTTTAACGTTTTTAAACGCGTTTATCTTTAGGCGTGTTTTTACGATACAGCAAAACGTATTCTCTCTGTGCACAGGGCAGATAGCGAAACAATGTTGGTAAATGGCGAAAGAAGATTACTCGATTTTCTTTGCTGCGCGTTTCTCACTTTTTTTTATACTCCCTTCGTTGGGATTAGAAGGTTTTTAAGAGGCGGCCTGCGAAGCCGAAGCTGTCGGTACACGTAGCGTTGTATAGTGAGAAATGGAAAAGATGTAACGAGCGAGAAGTGCACCAGGCAGCGTCGCAGCGTCGGCAGAACGTCGAGAAGACGCGACGTAATCATTTCGAAGAGAGCATTTGTAATTAGTAAAAGGACGAGAGCTATTTTGTAACAGGATAGTTTCACGGTATGCTTCATTAAAAGTTTATTATCATTCTCTTTCATCATACTGGTTCGTTGGTTCGTTTCTCGTTTATGGTACACGACGTACGGTACGTTACGATACGTCTAGCATAGGGGGTGGAAAGCTCATTGGTCGCGGGGTCGTTTACGAGACGCTCGAAACGTATTGCTCTCGGTTGCCTTGTTCAACGAGTATTCGACTCGTCGACGTTCTTGCTCCACAAACCGCACAACCGGTGCAATTTACGCGTAAGTGTTAAACCGCACTACGAGCTAGTCGTGCTCGGCTCGAGTCGTTTTGCACACGTGACGTTCGCCAATGCCGCATGCGAGACGTTGCTTTGCTGCGACTACAGCGGTAAAAATGTCGTCGAATACGTTTCTGTAGAGAATTCTCGATCGAAGATCGTATTTCCGGTGCAGCGAACGTGGTTTACGAAATGTACATGAAGAGCGTACGTCGAAAGGCCAATTTGCAATTTACATTGGCCACAGGGTGGCTTGGAAGTAGCTTAGAAAATGTCCCTAATGTTTGAGTAGGGTGGGAAGACCAAAGCACGAATTTTAACCTGGTAAAATTACGTCGTAAAAATAGAGGAAATTGCATTTTCAATGAGCAAAGATTTTTTTTCGTTTTAAAATACTCTTTTCTGTGTTCTGATTCTAGGACTGTGTTGCAAATGTGAACCCAAAGAGAATCCAGATCCACTTTGTTTTTTGCTTATAATACTTTAAATATGCGTCCAAACAAAAAAATGATCGTGACTAAAATTGAAGTACATAAAATAAGCAACAAAAAGGCATTCATTTATTTTTTTCTCAAAGTGAACGGGTGGCATAAAAACATGTATTAAATTGTACGAGGTGATTGATGAACAACAAAAGACTGCTCTCAGATTTCGTAAAAAAAAATTAAATTAAAAATAAAATAAAAAGAGTTTCGAGCATTTTTTGAAATTTCAATGATTTAATTTTTCAAGAAATCGTATTTTTGGATAGTAGAAAAAAAAATTCAAAATTTTCAATAATGTTAATTTTGAAAAAAGTCAAAAATATGTAGGTATAATTATTGAAAAAAAAATTAAATGAAGATTTTGAGAAAATTTCAAGAATATGATTGGAAATTCTAACAAACCAAGTAAAAAAGCCACGAATGATGAAAATATAAATTATAAGTTCTTAGATACACGTTTAAAATTGTCTCAAATGAACTCCTGGCGCAGAACCCCCTCACTGCATTGGACTTCCCAAATAAAGTTCTTCCTTTCAAGAATTGGATTTTCACCTGACTTCTCCCTCTTCCTACCCCAAAAAGTACAAAAACGGTATCTTTATGTATTCTACTATTGATAATTTATTAAATTTTCTCCACCCCCCCTCAATAGTGCAGAAACTAGAACTATTTCGTAGGTACCTACATATTTCAGAAGTTGTCACTCGAAATACATTAAAATTCAATTTAAAATTACTGAACTTGTAATAAATTTCAATTAGAAGTTGAAAAAAAATTGAAATCAAATTGAAAATTGGACAATGCAAATTGAGCTGAATCAAACTCAACATAAATCATTCAAAATTGTGGGAGGGGAGGTCTAAAAAGTGACCAGGGTTTTGAGAAAACTGCGAGTCATTAAAAAAATATCAAAAATATAAATTTTTAAAATAATTAAGATAGGAATATCATTTTGAAGAATTCTAAAAAATCTCTAAAAATCAATTTTTTTTTTTTAAGAAACTCAACGTTTACGAGTATAAATTTTGAAAGAGAAGCAGAATGAAATCCTGAAAAAATTTAAAAACAAAAATGAAAATTCAAAGAGTTTATATACCTATGAATGAAAATATTAAAATATTTCAAAAATTTTCAAGTATAAATTCACAAATGAGTAAAACCATTTTTTTAAAATTCAATTTTTTCTTAATCCTAAAAATAAAGATATTAAAAACATATCAAAGAGAAAATTTAAAAAAAAAACAAAAAAAAAACATAAATTTTGGAAAATGTCTAGAGTAAATGAGAAAACTTGCAATTTTTTTCAGGACAAAAAACGAAAATTTTGAAAAATTTCAAGAAATAATTTTAATTTTTTTAGAGACAAATTTTAAAATTTATGAAAAAATATCAAAAATTAAAATTTCAATAATATGTCAAAGAATGAAAGTTTGAAAATTTTAAAATAAATTCATGAATTCAACTTTAAAAAAATTAAGATGCCAATTTTCAAAATCTCATAAACGATGATTTTGAAAGAATTTCAAGTAGAAAAATTGAAGGGAAAAAACATGAATTTTGGAACAGCTTGAGAATTAAAAAATTAAAAAATTAAAATTTGCCTAAAATTTTTTTTTTTTTAAATTCACTGAATATAATTATACTTATTTTGAAAAAATTGAATCGTTCAAAACGAAAATTTTTACCCACCCGAGCAGCACACTCGACAAATTATCGAAATACAAAATCGACAGAATATCGAATTCGATAAAGTGTCGCGTTAGTTCCGCATAAATCGTGAAATTATCTTTCGATATATAGATAGATTATCGACGAATTATAGTTAGCAAATATTTCGAGATTATAGTAAGATATTTTATCGATAATATATCTATAATATCGAAAGATAATTTCACGATTTAGGCGGAACTTTATCGAATTCGATATTCTGTCGATTTTTTATCGATTTTTTATTCCGATTTTTCGTCTTTTACTAGCTTTTTTCTATAATTAAAACTCATTAATTAGCATAATTAATACATTAAACTATGCCTAAACACATTATTCATGTTACGGTAAGAGGATCATTTCAGAAAAAGTCAAAAAAAATTATAAAAAATCTGCCACCCGTGGGGCTTGAACCTTCTACCTCCTGCATGGTAATCCTCTTCCTTAACCACTATGCCATACCTTATCGTTGAGGAATTAGCAATAAAACGCTTATAATAGGCAGTTTAGTACTTCCAGACGTGTTGGACTTAGAAAAATTTTCACCAATTTGGAAATAATTTCAAATATCGTCACAAAATCGTTGAAAAATCGTTCGACAAATTTCAGATTATTTGTTGATAATGTAGTTTCAAATATCGCCACAAAATCGTTGAAAAATCGAATTCGAGGAATTTCATATCACGTGTCGATAATATAGTTTCAAATATCGTCATAAAATCGTTGAAAAATCGAATTCGAGAAATTTCAGATTACGTGTCGATAATAAAGTTTTAAATATCTTCACAAAATCGTTAAAAAATCGAATTCGAGAAATTTCAGATTATTTGTCGATAATATAGTTTTAAATATCGTCACAAAATCGTTAACAAATCGAATTCGAGAAATTTCAGATTATTTGTCGATAATATAGTTGTAAATATCTGCACAAAATCGGTGGAAAATCGGATTCGAGAAATTTCAGATTATTTGTCGATAATATAGTTGTAAATATCGTCACAAAATCGTTGAAAAATCGAATTCGAGAAATTTCAGATTACGTGTCGATAATATAGTTTCAAATATCTTCACAAAATCGTTAAAAAATCGAATTCGAGAAATTTCAGATTATTTGTCGATAATATAGTTCTAAATATCGTCACAAAATCGTTGAAAAATCGAATTCGAGAAATTTCAGATTACGTGTCGATAATATAGTTTCAAATATCTGCACAAAATCGTTGAAAAATCGAATTCGAGAAATTTCAGATTACGTGTCGATAATATAGTTTCAAATATCTTCACAAAATCGTTAAAAAATCGAATTCGAGAAATTTCAGATTATTTGTCGATAATATAGTTTCAAATATCTGCACAAAATCGGTGGAAAATCGGATTCTATAAATTTAATATTCTTTGTCGATAGTATCGTTGACGAATATCGTCCTAAAATCGTAATACTATCGAATTCGATAGTTTTTAGATTTTTTGCCTATAAAATCGTACAGCTAAATCTGTATCATATCGTGAGAACATCTTTAGATTTTTAAACGATTTTTTATCGATACGTTTCAACTTTCGATATTATCGATCGAGTGTGCTGCTCGGGCAGGTATTAAAATTTTTAAAACCTGTGTAAAACCTCGAAAATTAAAATTTCGGCAGTATGCTCATGAATTAAGAATTATTAAAAAATTTCAAGAACATGCATTTTGACAAAATTCATAAACTATGTATTTTTTTCAAATTCAGAATTCTACTTATCTGAAAAAATCTTAAAAATTTAAATTAAAAAAATTTAGATTTCAATTCCAAAAAATTTTGAAAACAAAGATTGAAAAAAAATTGAAGAAAAAACAAATTTTTGAAAAACTTCAGATTCAATAATTTTCCAAGACATCAAAATTTTGAATATCTAATTTCAATTTCAAGAAAGAAAATTGGGGGAAAAATCAACAAAATAAATTTTGGAATTTTTAAGGATGATTTTTTTTACAATTCAAGAAAAAATCTCGAGATAAAAAATTTCAAAAATGAGTTCATAAATAAAAGTTTTAAATAATTCAAGAAAAAATTTCAATTTTTGTTTAAATTTTAAAAGTAAAAATTTTTTTAAACAAAAAAAGCTAATGCATTAAATTTAAAAAAAAATTTGAAAACTTCAAGAAATTCAAAATAATAAATTTAAAAAAAAATTATTTGAATAATTTTCATCTGAGGAGGAAGCCTCCCAATTTTCAAAATTCCATCTCAAAATTTACAATTTTTATAAAACACTGTTTTATTAACTGTTTTCAAAAAAAAAAAAATCGCCAAAAATCCAAAAATACCCTACACAAGTCTCGCAGAAAGAAATCTGCTATAAATTCAAACACCTTTATTCCAATAGTAAACCGACAGATGGCGTTTTCAACCACTAAAACTACCCTCGAATTTCTTCTTCAGTAGTTTTTCCAACTAAATAAATACTACTGCCGAAGCAGACGCGAGAGGACAAAAAATTACGATCCTTTTATTTAAATTTCGTTTCGCGACGATTTCCTCCTTCGGAAACCCATTTCTCGGCCGAGAAGAAAAGCGAAGGGTAAAAATCACATCAAAACGTAATTTTCTCTCAATCATATCCTGTAATTTAGTCATTAGATTACTTCGATCAATCGACTCGGCTTCGGCTAAATTGAAAGTACACAACGAAGTTCGTCTTCGAGAAAACTGCATAATAACAAAAATTACGACCGAGCAAATTTTCACCCGCAGATAATTTCATACCCAGATTCGATTTTTTTTTACGATGAACGTTCGAACGATTTCTCGTCTGGCAGATATTTTTCGAGAGAAAAAAAAACGACGATGTTCGCTTAATAAATTCCCAGCCTGTTTTTTTTTTTCAAGCTCACGTGTTAGGTTCAGATTTTTATCTCGTAAGAAGTGCTTGGTGAAAACACCTCCATCACATTCCGGACACTTTATAGGCTTATTTTCATAATTTAAAAACGACGTTGCTGGCTGAAAAATTAGGTATTCAAATTTCATGAAATTTCTTCGTCCTCGTCTTCACATAGATGTAGGTAGGTACTACTTACTTATACTCGTACCACAGTGTACAGCAGCTCGTTCTACGTTAAAGACCCGTTCATACGACCAACCCAGCAATTTTAAATTCTCACGCTTGCACGACGCAAAAAAAAAATTCTCGCATAAAAATAATCGTATTCGTACACGCACCACGAACCTTCTTCGGGGTGTAAAAAAAGGGGAAAAAGTTTACTCGACTACCAATATAGCATACCATGCTATGCCAGGTATATGTATAAAATTATAGCCCTGAGTTGATGGAAATTTCTTTTATATGCATAAATAGATCACCCTGGTAAATACTCGAAGAAGTACTTTCCATTTTTATGTACTGTGTGTTCAGCAAAGACGTAGACGTTTATGAGGTAATGGCTGTTTATTCGGATTTAACGTATCCCACACGTGGCTTTTTATGGACACCATCGACATTTTATTCGTTAGTATATTTTTTCTATAGGATTATTCTATCGTGATATTTCATTTCCCAACTTTTTTTTCTTTTCGAAATACATTTTTATTAAAATTTTCACTTGATGTATCATTTTGGAGAAAATACCACTGAAAAAAGCTAGAAAAAATTCAAACCAGTATCAGCAAAAATTACCTCAACTTCAATTTGAAAATTTTTTCCAATGATTGTAATTTTTTTTCTTTCATTTCTATTAGGTACCTACTGATTTTTTTTTTTTTTTTTTTTTTTTTTCTTTTAGAAAAAAATCTGTTATAAATACTTTTGAAGAAAAAAGAACTTCAATATTTTCGTTGAACAAATCATCTTGATTTTTTTAGAGAGCGAAATTTTACAGTTTTTTCTGGGGAAAAATTCTTATTAAAAATTGAGGAATTTTTATTTTTTTCTCAAAACAATTTGAAAAAAAAATCAGAGAAAAACTGTAAAATTTTATTTTCCGAAAAATTAAGATATTTTGTTCTCCAAAAAAATTGAAAAGTTCTTTTTTTTCTTTTAGTTATATCGAGATTTATTTTTTTTCTAAAATTGAGGCAATTTTTATGCTACTCCAAAAAATTGAGATAATTTGTATTTCGAGGAAATTTAGAATTCTTTTTTTCGAAAGAACAGAAATTTTTTACCCTAAAAAATTTGAAAATATTTTTTTACTACTAAAAAACTATTTTTTTCCTCCAAAAATGAGATTTTTTCCCCACGAGAAAATTAAGAAATTTTTTTCTCTCAAAAAATTGAGACAAAAATTAGGTAAGGCTTTTCTCAAAAAATACGTAAAATGTTACTTTCGATTCTTAAAAAGTTGAAATTTTTTCCTCCAAAAAATTTAATTTTTTTTTCTTTGCGTAAAAATTGAGAAACTCCAGCATTTTTAAATAATATAAGTAAATAAGTCATATTATGCAAAATTGGAGGGTAGGGGAGGGTCTAATCGAAAATTTTATAATAACAAAAATAATTTCTAGGACCTCAATCAACAACTTTTGCTTGAAAATTTTTTCAATTGGATCCTCGCCCAATTTTGAACAAGTGTCTACCTGATGTTATGTGAAATCGGAGGAGAGGGGGAGATCCAATCGAAATTTTTATAATAACCAAAATTATTATTAGAATCTAAATCTACAATTTTTATCTGAAAAAAATTATAATTGGTCCGTGGTCCCTTCCCCCACTCTTAAAATTCTCAATTAGTATCTTCATAGTGTTATGCAAAATTGTTGAAGAGGAAGGAATCCAATTGAAAAAATTTTCAAACAAAAGTTGTACTTGAAGTCCTGGGAATAATTTTGGTTATTACAAAAATTTCGATTGGACCCCTCCATCCCCTCCAATTTTAATTATCGTGTATCTACATGTTATACGACTTAAATTCAACAAAGATCCGCCACCAGTAAACAAATTGAGTAAACTAGACACCAGTGTTATTTTGACTGTAGACTCAACAAGAGCTTTGAGGGGAGAGAGGCAAAACTCAAAATTACCGAAAATTGCAGGTGGAGAATGATAATCTAGGTCTTCTTACTGGACCATTTTTTCATTTTTTTCAGATTTTTTCTGTCGAGAATTTGTTTACAAATTTTTTTTTTCAATTTTTTTGAAAAACCATTTTTGTAATTTTTTTCTTGATAATCGGTAGGTAGATAATTTAGAAAAGGGAACTTTGGGAAAAGTAGTGAAAAACAAAGATGAATCCTGATTGAAAAATTTGACCAAGTTTTGTTGAAAATATTTTTTGAAAAAATGAAAAGAAACCCCTCAGAATGAAATTATTACCTATTCATCGATTTTTTCTATACATAGAAATAGAATTTGGTTTTCTCAATGTTTATAATTTTTCTCTTCTTTATTAGGTATTTTTTTTTTCAAATCATCAATTTATTTTTACACATACTTAAGTACTTACTTCGAAAAAATTAATAATAATCCTTGAAAAAATTCACACAGAAAGGAAACATTGAAAAATACGAGTAGTTTTTTCCAAATTTTACATTTTCATTTTTTTTTCTTTAAAATTTCATTTCTTCAATTTTCCTGCTTAAATTCATTCAAAAAAATCAAGTTTCTTCAGAATTTTTTTTTCAAGTAATTCTTGCGAAATATTTTTTTTTAATTTTCAGTTCAAATTTTTTTGATAACATTTTTTCTCCAAGTTTCATTTTTTTGTATCGATGATAAAATTTTACTCAAAAAAATTCAAAATAATTTTGAAAACAAAATTGAAAAAGGAAAATATTTTTTTTGAAAAAATCTGACGAAAAAAAATGATAAAAGAAATAATTGAATATCTGCAGTCTCGAAGAGTTTCAAAAAATTCCAACTCTGAATTTGCACCCTTCTAAAAAATCTCAACCATCTCGACCAAAGCTCCCTTTTCTGGACACCTTGTGCTGCAAGTACATACACCGGCAAATTACACGCATGAAAAAATGATTCGATCATAACTTACAAAGTTGGCGAAAAAAAATTGACATTTTCGAGTATGGTATATTAATTTTTCAAAGCCTAAGCTATATGATACCAACGTTCTACATCAGACCTACATTAGCCCATTGCGACCATGCCTTACAGAAAGCAAAAGAGAAAAAGGCGTTTAAAAAAATATATAGATAAGGCTCGAGGTGACTTACTTTTTTCCCACATCTACCCTTTCTTTATACGTAGAAGCTTTCATTTTGACAGGCGAACTGCTCGAAGCAGAGTTACAGTTGGGGAGGCGATGGGGGGGGGGGGCGTTGAGACAGCGGTGTCGACGAAAAGTTACTACTTTTTATACATAATTAAATAAGTTTCGTCGACGATAAATGTGCATGTATAGGTAGTTTTTAAAAAGTTACCTACGTTGGTTGGTTTATACCTACGAGTATATAAGAAACTAAAAAGTTTAACCCAATCTTGGCAAAGAACGCGATGTAAGTATAAACTTTTCGCGTTAATAAAGTGCCGCGTGTAGTACCTGCCTCTGCTTCTGATGCGGTTCTCTCGCTTATAACTACATACGAAGTAGTTTGCTTCTCTTCGCCTGGTGTTTTCCAAAAACCGCGCTTCCACTAAATATCAGAAGTAGTATGTGTGAAATATAATAATACGTATAAGTAAGAGTGACACCGAGCTCGTATACGAGAGGAGCAATCTTGCCAGAGTTCATTAGCTTATCGTCGTTCTATTTTGACGAACTTGTTTGGTGGTGTTTTTTTTTTTCATGGGTAGCTCACTAGAGCAACATTCGTAACGAATTTAAGTTCCCCTAAACTCGAGCCAACCGAAGCAAAATATACGATGTGTTGGAATATTTACACGTTGGTTAGGTTAGGCTAGGCTAGGTTAGGTAGCTGCGAAGCTCATCTTAGTTCTAGCTGAATTATTATAGCTCTGGCTTCTCTATTATACAGGGTGTTCCATGAAACGTATCCGTGCGCAATATTTTCACCATATATGTGACTCGAGTAGATGAACAAAAAAAAATTATATGATACAGATTCAATTTTTTAAGAGGATCAAAAAAAGTTATGTGAAAAATTCGCCTATCTTTGAAAATGAAGGCGCTACAGAGCATTGAAAATCAGTGTTTTCGAAGTTTGAGGTTCCATAGCGCCTTCATTTCAGGATGTCTATAACTTTATTTTATTTTTTATTTCTTTTGAAAATTCGTGATTTTTTCATGACATTTTTCATGAACAATCAGTGGAGGGGTCAAAAAATTTTCCCTCATTTTTCCCTATATTTTGAGGTAAATAGCTATTAAAAAAGTTATTGAGGGAGAGGGCGAATGCCCTTGACTTCCTAAGTTATGTCCATGCCCTCCGAGGCTCCCTTTTCTTTTGTAACCAGAAAAATATGCAATTTCAAAAAAAAAATCTAAATGAATACTTGAATTTTTCAAAGGTTTTATTTCGATTTCTTCCCTAAAAGGTGGATGGTTGAAATTGTTTTCATGTTTTAATATGAAAATGATTTTTCCTGGAAAGAAACAAAAAATTTTCATGCAAAAAATTCTCCTAAAAAATTTTAACCTTTTTTCTGGTCTCAATGTTTGGAAAATATTTTATTTATTTATTTTACCATCAAAGAAAAAGAAATTGATTCCCAAAAAATTGAGATTTTTTTGTAACAGAAGAATTTTTTAAATTATCAATTTGTTTGAAAAAAATATGTTTTTTTTTCGAAAATGAAACAAACTTTTTTCTTTACAAAAAAATAAAATAAAATAAGAAACTTTTCCACAGAAATTTAAAAAAATATCTTCACATAAGAAAATTTTATAACATTTTTTCTTCAAAAAAAATAAAGATTTTTGAATTTTTCACTCCAAAAAATCATGAAATTTCTTCATCCGAAAAAATTTTCACTACAAAAGATTTAAGACTTCCCTATTTCAAAAAAAAAAAAAAAAAAATTGAGTAATACTTTTTTTCCTAAAACAATTTTTTAAAATTTTTGAACCAAAAACTTCGTTTTTAATTTTTTTTATACATTTCAAGAAATGAGAATTTTTTCTCCAAAAAACAGAGACCCTCCACCAAAAAAAAAAATAATAAAAAATTTATTTTTCAGAAAATTAAAAAAAATCCAAAAAATTGAGATTTTATACCAATAGAGTCAGAAAAGTACTTTTACTTCAAAACAATAAAATTCAATTATTCCAAAACGATAAAATTCAGATTTTTCATAAATGAGAAATTTTTCGCGAAAATTTAAAAAATATTTTTACTCCAAAAAGATTGGGAATTTTTTAAACGCTTTAAGGAAAATAATTTTTTTAATTTTTTGTACTTACGAAAAAATTTATTTCTTTTTCATTCTACAATTTTTTTTATTCCAAGAAATGAAGATTTTTTGAGAAAAATATAATTTCCCTCCCCCTCAAAAAAGAAAAAACTAGAAACTCAATTATTTTCTTAAAAAAAAAGAAAGATTTTTGGATATTTTTCATAATAAAAAATTTTGAAATTTCTTCATCTGAAAAAAATTCTACTCCAAAAGGTTTAAGATTTCTTCATTTCAAAAAAAAAAAAAAAAAAAAAAAATGAGCAGGTAAAATTTTCTATTCCAAATCTATTTAAAAAATTTTTTTAACCAAAAAATTCGTTTTTAATTTTTTTTATACATTCCAAGAAATGAGAATTTTTCTCCAAGAAACAGAGACCCTTCTCTCAAAATTAAAAAAAAAATTATTTCTCAGAAAATTGAAAAAAAATCCAAAAAATTGAGATTTTATACTCTATAAATAGAGTTCGAAAAGTATTTTCACTTCAAAACAATGAAATTCAACTCAAAAACGATGAAATTCAGATTTTTGGTTTATTTTTAAAAATTAGAAATTCTTCGCGAAAGTTTAAAAAATATTTTCACTATAAAAAAAAATAGGGATTTTTTTAAAACGCTCTAAGGGGTGGCGTGAAAATTTTTTATTCCAAAAAATTCATCATTTTAGGTACAATTTTTTTTGTTATTCCGAGAAATGAAGATTTTTTCCATAAAAATATAATTTCCCTCCCCCTGAAAAAATCAAGAAAATTATTTTTTTTCTTCAGAGAAATCACAATTTTTTTTTTTTGGGCGGGGGGAGGGGTAACAGTTTGAAAAAATTTCACTTTTAAGCGAATTTGTGATTTTGCTCGGGTAATATTATCAAAAATTCATGACTTCAAAGAGTAAAATTCCTAAATTTTTTTGGCCTGGTGATTTTTTTGAGAAATTAATGACTTTTCCATGACGTTCATGACCCATTTTCAAATTTCATGACTTTTTCACGACTTTCATGATTTTCATGATGACCTTTAGACACCCTGCATTTTCAAAAATAGGCAAATTTATAACATAACTGATTTTGCTCCTTTCAAAGAATTACAACATTTGTTTCATGAAATGAATTTTGTACTTATTGACGAAATTTTGAATTTTTTGAAGCTACTGCCCCTTCAAAATTGAAATCGGAAACTCATCATAAAAATTAATGGTTTTTATTTTTGTATTCGAGTTGCATCTATAGTTGAATTATTGCGGATGCTTCACGGAACACCCTGTATAGTGTATAGTCTACAACGTAACACTTCGAATGGCCTTATTAACCCTGGCATATTCCACATACATCACCATCGCTTTAATTACATCAACCAAACGACGGCGGAGAATATTTTCTCGTATATATAATACGTATAATGTCGTAGGTAGCTCTAGCTAGCTACTCGACGAACGAACCTCAGCCCCTGTCTCGGTTTGGAATTCGCCTTACGCGAGAGCAGCGCAGCGCAGCAACACACGCGGAAACAGTTGTCAAGATAACGTAATAACGCCTTGTTACCAGAAACCTACAAAATTGCGAGCTTTCCGCGGTAATTGGATTTAACAATGGCAGATTATAAGCAACGTGTACGACGCTATAACGACGTTTCTCTTAATATTTTCTCAGACTGCCTTCCTCTCGCTCTTCCCCCGGTCCAATTTCTGCTTCTCCTTTGCTACGATTTAAACGCCAGCGCCATCCGCCTCTCAGCCTCTCTCTCTTCCTGTAGCTCCGTCTTTCGTACAGCGGCGCTCGAATTTTATCCGAAAAACGTAGCTTCTTCGCTAATACTACTCTACTCCAATTAATTTATACCGCTTTGAAACTTTCAATTATTCGTAAAAGCGAAATTAGTTTTGACGTCTTTCATTACACCCGTCCAAATTATACTCGCTACCCTCCTCCTCCTCCGCCGCCCCTGGCGCGCAGCGCCGATATCTGAGTAAAATTTCCTATAACCGAGAGCATTTTCCGTTCGCACGATGAGCACTGAGGCTGCGACGACCGCAGCGGCGGTGGCAGCGCATTATGTACTCGGAAATGAACGCATTAAGCGAACTTCCACCTCATCGCGCTCTATCATACCTCCAAGCCTCCCTCGCTACCTCAACTACGTTTTCATTACTCTATATAGACGAGTAATTTACCTATATATATACTCGCTGGCGCACTTGGCGCGAATACCCATCTAGCGGATTTGTACAAATTCTGGCGAGGGAAAAAAATTTCGAAAGAGAAGAGCGCGTGATGAACGAGATAGCGCAAAAAACACCATTTTCATTAGTCTCGTAATTAAGACATTAACGTTGTTAAAAAATCCGCTCCCATTAAATCTCCTTATATTCTGTAGTAATTAATTCCTCTATACAAAGCGTTGATCATTTGTAAAAAAGTACAAAAATAAAGAGCATAATGGGGGAAAAAAGACGACATCGACAGCACGCGAGAAGATTTTTTTTTTCAAGCTTCCCAAATCTATACGTAGGTAGGCTAACCTGAACGTGAACCAGACATAGAGTCGTATTCAACATGGTAAAATTCATCTAATTGAGCTGTCTGTTCAAAAAGAATGAAAAAACTTCTGAGAATTCGACGTACTAGCGATAAAATGATAGATTCATAATTCGGATTATTTTCCAACAAAGTAGCAACACTTTTTAATGAAAATGTATTATTTTTAAATCTGAAAAAATCGTTACGTAGGTAGGTAAACGCGAACCAGACATAGCCTAGAGTGGGATTTAATATGGTAAAATTTAATTGAGCTAGATTTCTACTTCGAAAAGAAGAAAAAACTTGGGTGAATTCCACGTGGTAATATGATAGATTCGTAATTCGGATTATTTTACAAAAGTAGCTACAACAATTTTTAATGAAAATGTATGAAACGCAATAAATTAGAAAACGAGTTGATTGAACGGTTTCATCCTTTCGTATTATTCTTTGAGAAGACTCGATCATTTTCATGAATTAGTCGCTATTATTTTAATTCAAGCTTTTAATCGAATATACGAATGGTTCCCAAACAACCTATCAACAAATCGTTTGCAAATGATTAATCCATCATACTTTAGAGCACGCTAATTGTACGTTACGAAACGTGAAGATAAGTAGATACTAATTAGATTAACGCAGGGGAGTCGATTTAACTAAACTAAAATTGTGATTGTTGCCATTCCAGATTTTGATTGAAAATATCGTTCACAAATAACGGATACATTGGAAAAAATGATCGCGAACGACTTATTCACATGAACAAATCGTTCGCAAACGACTGATTCACATGAACGAATCGTTCGCGAACGACTGATTCACATGAACGAATCGTTTGCGAACGACTGATCCACATGAACGAATCGTTCACAAACGACTGATTCATTCAAACGAATCGTTCACGAACGATTTATTCATTTGAACAAATCGTTTGCGAACGACCAATTCATTTGAACGAATCGTTCGCGAACGACCGATTCATTTGAAATAATCGTTTGTGAACGACCAATTCATTCGAACGAATCGCTCGCGAACAATGATTCGCACGAATGAATGGTTCGCAAACGAATGATTCACATGAACGACTGCTTTATTTGAATTGATCATATTATTTTCTTTTGCGAAAGGCTGACACATTTGAACGATTCGTTCGCAAACAAATAATTTACAAGAACGAATCGTGAATGAATCCTTCGCGAACGAGTGGTGAGTCGACTTCGTCTCCCCCCCCCCCCCTTAAACTAGCAGATAGCACACTATCCGTGTTTGGGTGGTCCTTATTTTTCGAAAGTCGGAATTTTTGTGCTCCCACCCCTCCAAAAGAGAATCACTAGTGAGAAAATAATTCCCTATTTTTTTATTTTCCCCCTCCGTGAAAAGTCCACCCTGCGGTGGGCCCCCCAATTTTCAAAATATGAAAAAAATACAAGTTCCAATGAAAATTTTTAAAATTATTTTTTTTAGCCCAGTGCCTCAGTGTGGCCCTACTATTGAATAAAAATTACTTTCAGAATGATTTCAGCTCCCCCCGCAGAAGAATAAGGCCCCCCCCCCAAAATTAGCTATTTTCAGTTAAAAATCATGTTGACACCCTTTTTACTTTTTTATTGAATTGCTTGATTTTGGATTGCATATGGGTATTAAATATTTGTATGGGTTGGATATTTATAATTTAGAACACAATACGACATAATATAGCTCCTCCCCTCCCCTCCATACGAGGTATTAGGCCAGTAAAATAAGACCAAAAAAAATGCAAATTGCAATTTGGGCTACATGAAATTTTTTTTGTAAAATGTTCCTTTCGTGGTCCTGATTAACCAAAAAAAGTTTCCGAACCTCACCCCTCGGATTCACCCCCCCCCCCCCCCCAATGTGGATCCAAAGTGACCCCCTCGCCGTTTTTCGCTTATAACTCCTCAAATACGCGTTTAAATGAAAATATTGTGATTACTAAAATTGAAGTAGGTATATTAAATTTGCAACAAAAAAGGTTCTATTCAATTTTTCAAAAAAGTGAACGGGGAGGCGCAAAAGCGATACTATATTTTGACGCACGTTTTTGCGCCCCCCGTTCACTTTTTTGAAAAAATGAATAGAACCTTTTTTGTTGCAAATTTAATATACCTACTTCAATTTTAGTACTAGTTCTTTGCAAATTCCGCCGTACCAAGTTGCTAACCACGCTTTCGTATAGAAACCTACTCTTACCTATGGCACCCCGCGTCACACCGACAGGCGGCAAGCAAGACGCATAGGTCTCGTACACTGTGCAGGAAAACATTAACCCACCTAACAAGCGAACACAAGCGTAATTAAAATGCCCGCTCCGCGGCTCGACTCCACGTTCACCTCAAGAGATCCGCTTCAGCCACTCCATACTGGTTCTCGCATAGTTTACCACCTCTCCACCTCTCTTGTTCCCTTCCTTCTATACGAGATTCTTATTAAAACTTGAAAAATGTCAACTTTCTCGAGGTTTATAACCTTACACACGAGTCTTTCGCTCACTTGAAGCACTTTTCATACCTTCGCACGTCAGGCACAATACCGCACAATAAAGCAGCAATATTTCCTTATTTCCTGTTCTTTTTCTCAACTTGGCTGCAGCATAGGTACATAGGTACTATATCTCCGCGCTATATTACTTTTTAATCACATCAACTACACCGCCGCACACGCGTACGTCTTTTTTACACATTAGTAGGGCTTGACGTATGCGTAGCTTTACATAAATCTCCTCGTTTCGCGAATGAGCTGAGGCTGTGGCAACGACGACTGCTCTAAGTCGTATTTTCAGCTTGAAATTTATTTTCTTTCTCGTTTTTCTTTCTCTTCGTTCTACGATGGTAATTTCGTCTTTATATTGGAACCGCGTCTATTTTGTATTTTGAGGGAAACCGTTAGATAATCCCATCGATAAAGGTAATTCTTTCGAAATCGATAACTTTTTTCTAATTTACGATAATGTGCGCCTGGTGATGAAAGAATTTCATATGATGAAGATGTCTAGCTCAATTATGGATGAAATAATAGTGGAAAAGGAAAGAAACGAATTTTAGCAGTATTTTTTTGAATCAATTCAAGTGATGAATCCGTTGTTCGTGAACGATTTCTTCGAAGAGTCGATCGTTCGCGAATGATTCGTTCGAATGAGTCGATCGTTCGCGAATGATTCGTTATAATGAGTCGATCGTTCGCGAACGATTCGGTCAAATTAGTCGCTCACTCACAAACAATTTTCTCAAGTGAGTCAGTCGTTCGCGAATGATTTGTTCGAATGAGTTGATCGTTCGCGAACGATTCTGTCGAATAAATAAGTTGCTCGCTCACGAACGATTCGTTCAAATGAGTCAGTCGTTCACGAACGATTTGCTCGAATGAGTCGATCGTTCGCGAACGATTCGTTCAAATGATTCGATCGTTTGCGAACGATTTTGTTGAATTAGTCGCTCACCCACAAACTATTTGTTCAAATGAATCAGTCGTTCGCGAATGATTTGCTCGAATGAGTTGACCATTCGCGAACAATTCGTTCAAATGAGTCAGTCGCTCTAGAATGATTTGCTTGAATGAGTCAGCTATTTGCAAACCATTCCTTCAAATGAATTGATTATTAACACCATCGTCACCATCTCGACTCATCATGATATTTTTCCAAGAAAAACACCCTCTACATAATATTTTATTCATTTTCACGACAAAATGCAATTTCAATGCCAAACTTGTTCGCATTTTCCTGTCGCTTTTCGAGCTACAAATATTTAAAAGAATTGTCACATGACTCGAATACACTCGCTCAAACCTACGCATAAAATGGAAAACTATGAGTAACTCGAACATATCCACATATCGCCGCACAGTCTGCCATCGTCTCGAGCCGGAGGAGCTTAAAAGTCGTAAAAACTTTGTCGGTATCGTGACATATACAAAATATACGGTATTGGGACGAAGAGCCCCGGGGCCGATACGACGATGACATCGACAGCGACAGCACACAAAGAGGGGGGAAAGTCTAACGAGAGAAAGAGCCAAATATGGGGTGGGGACGAGGAAGAGGAAAATTGCCCAAGTGAAGAAATATGTAATATCGATACTAAAAACTGATAACCATTCGAAACAATAAAATAAAATAGCATTCAGAATTTTATTACCTTCTTTAAAAGATATTTACGGAGATTTAGGTTAAATGTTGTAGAGCGGGATCGGCACCGGAGGGGACGTTGGCTTTAAATGTTTGAAAGCGCCAGCGCGCGCGATAAAAGAAGTCTCGGCACGGGAGCATTAAATTTCCTTCGGACGAAATTCGCTTCATTTATTTAAATCGCTAAATCAGCGTAGATTTCCAGCGCGTCTTTTCCGTCCTCGGTCCTCGCTCGGTCATCCTTGTAAACGTGTAAAGATCTGGTGTGCTAGTGTGCTGCTCTGTATTTCATGTCGCGCAAAAATAGTGTACGTACAGCCAGAGTTATGAATGGACCCGTCGTCGGTGTCGTCACTATGCCTCGCTGAGATGGGCAAAAAACGAGAAAGAAAACGTTGTTTAAAAAATCGTATACGGTCCTTCCTGGATTGATGATCTGTCAAGTTAGGCTAAATAAAGCAATATCTCCCCCTCTCCTATACTATAAGACGTGCTAATTAATTGAACGATTTGATTCGCGACTCGACAGACAAGAGTCGAGACTTCCAAAGACTAGAGATTCAATTTTTTCTTAATACAGTATTTGAAAAATTTAATAACTTATTAAAATTTTAAAATAAAAGGTCATTTTTGAATTTTGAGAATTTTAAAAATTGAACCAATTTTCAGTTTGATGAGTTGTTACGATTTTTAAAATTTGGAAAATTGACAAAATTTGGTGGAAATTCAAAATTCAAAAATTTTTAATACTCCATAAAAATTCAATATTAGGCAGTTTTTGAAATTTGATGAATTTTAAATATTGGATGAATTTTCCAAAATTTAATAAATTGTTACTACTTGAAAAATTTGAAACATTTACAAAATTTAATGGATTCAAAAATTTTCAAAATCATCAAAATTTAGTAAAAATTTGAAATCTGAACTTGATAAAAATTCAAAATTTTCTCATTTTCAAATTTACACGAACATTTAGAGCGTTTTAATTAACGTTTGAGTAATTTTGAAAATTTATCAATATTTTTGAAAGGTGAAAATTTACAATAAAGTCATTTTTTATTTAAACAAATTTTTAAATTTAGCAGTTAAAGTATTTAAAACTAAATTTTTAAAAAAAATTTTAAAAATTCAAAATTTAAAAATTCGATCCAAGATTTCATTTCCTCAATATAGTAATAAATCTTTGAAACTTCAAGCATTTTTCATTTAGAAGATTTTACACCGCAAAAAATTGGATGCAATTTTTCCTCAATTTCAATCTCGTATCCAAATCGATGTACAATCCATCCTCTCACATTTGGAGCCTCCGAATTGGTTTTCATTTTCCCATTAGCCGCCTCGGTAACACTGATAACATTGGATAGTTTCTTCGAAAAAGAAAAAACTTTATAAATATAATTCTCTCTGTTCCCTGCCTCTGCCTCTGTCGAGCCCATCCAACTGCCATCGACATATACGCACAACTCGGCCAAGAAATAGAGTAGCGAAGTTTTCAAAGAAGAAGAATCAAAGGAGCGAAAAAAAAGTTAATTTTGTAAACATTGATATTCATAAAAAGAACCGAACACCGACGACTGGTCTATTCATAAACAAAAATCATTATAAAAGAAAAAAAAAGCTCGACCGAGTGAACAGCGGGAGAAGAAAAAAGCTCGGCAGTTGCTTTCGAATATAAATACAAGCTCGTTATATGTATAATACGCGTAACGTAAAAAAGGCCAAAAAAATTAAAGTTTAATTTTTACAACAACGAACGGATAAATTTTCAACAATAGAATTTTATTTCCTTTTCGCGCATATATTTTATCTATTCGTTTGTTTACGTAATTCACTGTGTATATTTTTTTTTCATTCGTATTCTTTTTCTCGCCCTAATGGCGGCGAAGATATTCGCTCTATTCGTGTCTTAAAAACCGTATGCATGTACGAGTTATTTATAGTAATACGTATAAACGGGCTGAGAATTCTCTTTTCTTAACAAACAACAGAGGGAAGAAAAAAATATCTACCGAGATAGTATAAAACTATAAGTTTTTTTTCGCCAAATTTAAATATTTTCCAAACTACAAAAATCACCGCTGCAGAGCCGTTATTTTTGTCGGCAATAAATATTAAAAGGAAAAAAGTTTTACCCCTCTAAACTCTTCCTAGGCACAGCAAGAATCTAGACTCGACCCAGACCCCGTATACATAGTAAATTTCTCTTCGACGTGGAATTCGGAGTAAGGGTTCGAGGTTCGAGCCTGTGTGTTTGTTTTGAATAATCATAATCTCAGGAGATTGTGTGTATCGACAACGGCATTTGGTACGATGATTGCCCCCTCGCTGAAGCTGTATACAGGCTAAAATTAGATTTTCTGCTGAATTTGTAATTTTTTTATTTGACGCGAGATAATTTCGTTCACAAAACACAGTGCCGGATTCGGCAAGCTTTTTCGATATCGAATGAAACAAATACGTAATTTATATTAGGACTGAATTCAGTTGCTGCGAACGGTCGTATCGTCGATTTCCCCAATACTACCTTTTGCTCGTCCATTCGTGATTGGCGATGGCGAAGGGGAGGGTAGGGTCGCATATAGCAGGATATATTTCGATGAACCTAATGTCGAGTCTAGTTCGTTTTCGTAATGCGATATGAACATGAACAAGGCAGATGGGAGATTTTTACAACTGTTTCATTGTCGAATACTGGAATACAATTTTTCCCCCTCATATTTGTATTTATCGTTCCGTTTTGGACATTTTCCGCAACAACAGCTCTAAATGTCGAATTTAGTGCTTCGTTTAGACTACGACATATCCTTTATTCTACGTTGATGTGGTAATTGTTTTATCAAGATTGGGAATCCTGCGTGTCTTTGAAAAATCTCTAACACCAAAAAATTTCTTTTTCGAAAAAAATACTTTTTTTCGTTAAAATAATTCCATTACAAAAAAAATAATTGAAAATTTTGAAGTACCCTACCTATGTAAGTCTAAGTACTCAAAAAAAAAAATTTTTTTTTAATGGAAAATTTATCATTTTTGTTCTAAAAAAATTGAGAAATTGCTTAATTGCCAAAAAAATAAAAAGAAGTTTTTTCCAAAAGGAATTTAAAAATTTATTCCTCCAAAATATTGAAAAAAAATTATATAAGCTAAAATTAGAAATTTTTTATCCCAAAGAAATCGAGAAAATTCTCATAGAAAATACCTAACTGATTCATAATTGAACTGTAGCAGAGGTGGAGAGCTTCTCCCACCAAAATCACTATTATTCAAAAAAACACTACCCCTTCACATAAAAATTCACATAGAGTAATAAAAATGAAACTGCAGCCCAAGTTTTGAAAGCATTCCGAGACCCTCAAAAATGGAAGCATCCCATCCAACTCAAAAAAAATTCAAATTTAGAAAAACTATAATTTTAAATTTTCATCAAATTTTATGAAAAATTATCTTCGTTCACATTTGGACGAATAGTTTGCAAAAAACTGACTGATTCAATTGAAGAAATCGTTCACAAACGGCTGATTCATTTGAACGGATCGTTCACGAACGACTGATTCATTTGAACGGATCGTTCACGAACGACTGATTCATTTGAACGAATCGTTCACGAACGACTGATTCATTTGAACGAATCGTTCACGAACGAGGAACGACTGATTTATATGAACGAATCGTTCACGAACGACTGATTCAAAATCGAATGAACAAATCATTCGCAAACGACTGATTCATATGAACGAATTGTTCACGAACGACTGATTTGTTTGAAAGAATTGTTCACAGCCGACTGATTCGTTTGAACGAATTGTTCACAAACGATCAATTCATTTGAATGAACCAGACTTGGAGAAGTTCAGTTCATGAACGAGTCGTTCATCGATCGTTCATGTTTTTTTACGTGAAGTGAACGATTTTGTTCACTTTTTTGGGGAACGATTGAACTTTGGAAAGTTCATTTTCATTTTTCAACTTGTATTTTCATATTTTCTTCAAAAACTCGAAAACTCAGAAAATACAATTGTGTTTGAAGCATGAAAAATGGTTTACTTTTCATCCTCTACAACATCGAATTCTTTCCAAAGTTCTAGTATTATTCAATAAAAAGTTATTAAAGTTAAAAGTTTAAAAGATTACAAAATCATATTTTTCCTAAATTCATATTATTAAATTTTCGCAAAATTTTGAGTGAGAACATGGACGTTTGAGGCAATTTTGTACACAGCACACAACACGTGAACCGAATCAGTTGTAATTTCGCGAGTACGTCTGCGTCCCCTAGGGTCGTTTCGTCTCCAATAATAGTTAAATTCTATAATATTTTATTCCATTAATATTAAATTAGGCGCAACGGAACATTCACCGATTGTAATTTCCACAGAAGTTAATTAAACATTAGGTACAATTATTTTTCCCGAAGTCCCGTACAACGCATCACGTTGTCATTTCCGAAAGTAAATTACATTTCCGTTTATTTACCAAACCGAGTAATAATGTCGAAATTATCGGTTTAAAAGCGTATGTCTTTTAGTACATTACCCTCCCTCGTTTCGTACTAATTTTATCAGCAGCGGTGAAGCCACTAGCGGCAATACGCCGCACCGGACTACATTTCGAGCCAGGGAAAAAAAAGAGCTGGCGTGAGGAAAAAACTCGGCACTAGAATAAAAACACTTATCGGAGTAATTTCGTATAAAATGTTCATGCCGCAATATGGACGAGGGGCGAAGACGAGGAAAAGTTGCGTCGCAATTAAATATTATATAGCATCAAAAAAAAACCGCAACTCGTTACAAGGCCAGCCAGTGCGGGACGAAACCTTTAAATTAATTGCCCAACATCAAAGGCAACGTTTTCTGACTTCGAGTGTTGTTGACATTTAACTAATTTTCTTCCTTCATTGTGTCGCGAGCTTAGAGAGAATGGCGCAACGCAGCTGCCTCTGTCGTTGCTTTTTATACGCGTGGTGAGGAGCGGCGCGACGCAAAGGCAAAGGACAAGAAAATTATTTTATTGTCGCCAAGTATCAAGTGGAAGAACGAGGGTACGCTGACTCGAACCGAGGAACGTGAATGCGCCTCTCTAATCGTCGCATCTGCGATCTTTCTTCTTAATCGAGTCTCAGCCCTTGCTTTCGAGAGTCGATTATGAGTATAGAAGACAGAGTGGGTTTTTTCACATACAAAGAGACCGCCCAAACGATACCAACTTTGACTCGACTTGGAATTTTTTCTGAACCTACCCTTGACGAAGACGATGAAGAATATTCTATTTTGAGAAACAGCTGGGTAGTGGGAAATTGGGTACCTCGTGAACAACTCTACCTCGATTTCAAAAATTGTACAATATTTTTTAGTTTTACTAACGTCGATCGACTCGTACAGAGAACGAAAATCTTATTTTAAAGAGGCGTTGGCGAACGACTTTTTCCCAATCGTTTACAAACAACTCGTTCAAATGAATCACTCGTTCACGAACAATTCGTTCAAATGAATTAGTCGTTAGCGAACGATTCGTTTAAATGAGTCAGTCGTTCGCGAACGATTCGTTCAAATGAGTCAGTAGTTTGCCAACGATACGTTCAAATCAAATAAATCGGTCATTTGTGAATGATTTGTTCAAATGAACTGATCCTTTGAGAATGCTTCGTTCAAATCAATTCATTGTCTGTCAATTATTCGTTCAAATAAGTCAGTCGTTTGCAAACGATTCGTTCAAATTGAGTCAATCGTTTGTGAACGATTTGTTCGAATCAAATGAATCAGTCATTTGTGAATGATTCATTCAAATTAATTCATTGTTTGTCAATTATCCGTTCAAATGAGTCAGTCGTTCGCGAACGATTCATTCAAATGAGTCAGTCGTTTGCGAACAATTCGTTCAAATGAATCAATCGTTTGCGAATGATTCATTCAAATTAATTCATTGTTTGTCAATTATTCGTTCAAATGAATTAGTCGTTCGCGAACGATTCATTCAAATAAGTCAATCGTTTGCGAATTATTCGTTCAAATGAATTAGTCGTTCGCGAACGATTCATTCAAATGAGTCAGTCGTTCGCGAACGATCAGTTAACATAAATCAATCACTTGAGAACAATTTGTTCTTGTGAATCAGAGGTTCGCAAATGATTCGTTTTTATTAAATCGAGCAATTCTGAACGAATAATTTCAGAAAAATTTATATTAGACCTAGAATCCTCTTCTTTATCAGATTTATGCTATTTTTACTGTTTTTCGCCTCTTCTCAGTCTTTCTTAAAGCACAGTTTTCAACTAAGGTACATCTTGTGTTGAAACCTCCAAACAGGATAAAACCGAACAAATTTGAATATTAGATCCCTTCTCTAGATCCCTTGCGTACACAATAGGGTGGCCCTTATTTTTCGAATTTTGGAAATGTTGTCGGGACCGGGGGTCAATTGGTGACATATTGGTAGAAAATAATTCCCTATTTTTTATTTTTCCCCTAACTGAATTTTAAGCCGTTTCTCAGGGGCCCCCAAATTTAAAAAAATCAAGAAAATAGAAAAAAAAGAACATTTTGAAAATTTTTGAAAATTTTTAGCAAAATGGTCATAGGGATGGTATTTCTATAAGACAATACCATTTTCGATGATTTCTCATCTTTACCCCTCTTTTCATGGGACATAAAAAAAACGTCATTTTTTACGTTTTTTATAAAATTTGAAAAAAACGGCTAAAAATTAAAGAAATTTTTTTTTTTTGAAATAAATTGGTATTAATTAACATACATGTTATCACCCAAAAATGTCATTTACGGCGATTTTTCATCCTTACCTCAATTTTTAGGAACCTCATTTTTTTCAATTTTTGATAGTTTTTGAAAAATTCTCACTGATACGGCAGTGGTGAAAAATTACCGTAAATGACATTTTTGGGTGATAACATGTATGTTGAAACCATTTTATTCAATTTTTTTTTTAAATTTTTAGTCCTTTTTATTAATTTTTTAAAAAACGTAAAAAATGACGTTTTTTTATGTCCCATGAAAAGGGGGGTAAAGATAAGAAATCATCGAAAATGGTCTTGTCTTATATAAATACCATCCCCATGACCATTTTGCTAAAAATTTTCAAAATGTTCTATTTCTTCTATTTTTTTGATTTTTTCAAATTTTGGGGGCCCCTGAGAAACGCCTTAAAATTCAGTTAGGGAAAAAATAAAAAATAGGGAATTATTTTCTACCAATATGTCACCAATTGACCTCCGGTCCGGACAACATTTCCAAAATTCGAAAAATAAGGGCCGCCCTAGTACACAAACTTGCTTGAAATATCAAATTCCTTCTCCATCCCTACTCCCGACATACTAACTTTCAATTATTTAGCGTCATTAATACCTTATATCAGAATCAACTCGTGGTCGGCTTAGAAGTATATTTTTTCCACGAATAAGCAAAAAGGTTGATTAGGACAAGCTTTGGCAAATTCTGCGGCCTGGTTTCGCAATGTACAACGAATTACAGATTAGTCTCGCGTTTAGCCGACCGCTTTTGGCCATCTTTTTGGTGCGTATCGTGGGTACATATGTCAGCCACGAAGGTTGGCGTTAATACCTTGAAAGAGAGTTTCTTACGTATTCACAAACGCCGGCTAAATCCTCGGTGTCGTATTTTTTCGCCATTCTCTTTCATCTTATATGTACATCGACGTCGTCGTCCTGAAAGAGCTTAATATTTTACCGACCTTTTGGGCCCGAAAATGGAAACCTGGTACGTAGTACGTACTACGTAGGTACATATTTCGTATGCTGGGTTAATTTTACGCAGATAAAGCGTCGCAGCCGTGTCGTGTCGCAGTCGTTTACGTGTATTGGAGAAATCCTATCCCTGGTACGTACATAAATTTTAAAAACGTCGTTTCTTCGACGTAGTACGATACGAGTACCTATATATATGCTATGGTTCGTAATACGTATAGTCATATACGCGAAAATACTCCTAGTATCAGTTACTAGGCCGATTTAAATTTACGTCGAAACAATACTCGGCTTCGTGTCGCGTCGTATATTGTACACTGAGCGAGTAGGTATATATATGTGCGAGTGTAGTTTACGCCATACTCGACGCCAGGCATAATAAGCCGTTAACAAAACACTTTGGGAATATCGCAAAACACTCGGCAAAGCGGCAGGCTTTTACACGTGTTTCGAAAAGCTATAACAGGATTTGTGCGCCGAGCAGCATCCGCCGCCGCCGCCTGCTCGTTAGTACAACACTGACAACAGCGGAGGTGGAGGTACCACCGCCAAAAACCAACAAACAGTCGCGATTTATTTGCCAAGTAATCGTGTACACCCGAAACATCCCCCGAAATTAAATTTAATTGAATATTAATACGATTGGAAACTCGGCGAGGGATGAAGTTTTCATTAGTGCGGTAACACTTACAAAATGCGCCAGTTGCTCAGACAAGCATTCCGCCAAATCCCAAGCAGTGTATTCGAAGGCTGTATCGTCGGCGCGAAAATTAATACTGATGTTCGATAGAACGATACGGAGGTACAAGTTTCTTGGTCTTATGTTGAAATCAACAAAGGCTTTAGTTACTTGGAAGAATTTTTTTTTTTTTTTTTTTTTTAGAAAAGAATCCCAATTTTCACGAAAAAATCAATTTTTTGGAATAAAAACATTTTTCCAATATTTGGAGAAAACGGTCTTTAATTTTTTTTAGAAATATAGAAAAAAAAACTCAATTATTTTGAAAAAATGATGTTTCACATTTTTTTTTGGTAGGATTTTAGACTTTATTTTCAATTTTAGAAAAAAATATTTATCTGTTCAGAATTTCTTTTTTCGGAAATTTTTATGCAAAAAAATATGTTTTAAACATTAAAAATAATTTTTAAATTTTTCTCAAAAAATGTTTCAAAATTACTTTTTGTTTTTATTGAAAAAATTTTTATGAGAAAAGTTCCTTAATTAGATTTTAAAATTCTTGTACCTAATGAAAAACATCTCAATTTTTTGCAGTCAGAAAAAAAAATTTCTCAATTTTTTGAAGAAAAAACTTTTAATTTTTTCAGAGGAAGATTTTCAATTTGGGAAGAACTTCATTTTTTGTCTCAATTTTTCTGAGAAGAAAACTTTCAATTTTTTGCATTAAAAATTTTTCAAAAATTCTTGCGATAAAGAATATGTCAACTTTTTTGAAGTTGACATTTAAAAAAAAATCGAAATTTTTTTGGAAGTTGAATCGTTCAATTTTTATAGAAAAAAAATCTTTTTAGAGTGAGTTTTTTTTGGAATTTTTGTCAAAAATAACTTGATTTATTTAGAGTAAAAAGTTCAATTTGTAGGTATGAGCATCTCTTTCTCTCTCTCTCTTTTTTTTTTTTTTTTTTTTTTTTCTTGAAAAAAATATCAACTTTTTGTAGGAAAAAAATCTCAATCTCATTGAAATACAGTAATTTTCTCAATTTTTAAAATTTTTATGCAAAGAAATTTTTTTTCAATTTTAATATTGAGTAATAGTAGTTTATTCAACTAGGGAGATAAAGTGATTTTCGACGATTTTGAGGGTTTATTGCCCGAGCGAAGCGAGGGAAATAAACCCTCAAAATCGTTGAAAACCACTTTATTTCCCTATTTGGATAAATTATTTTACGTTACGAGGGAGAAAAAGGCTTCTTTATACTACCGAACGATCAGCGAGAGGTATATAAAGTAGCACTTTATCTCACTAGTAACGTAAAATATGTTTCAATTGTTTAAAGAAAAATAATTTCGGGAGAAAACATCAATTATTTGTTGGGGTAAAATAAATTGCAACTGTTTCGGAGAAGAAATGTTCTGAATTTTTCGAAGTGAAAAATTTATTAATTATTCGGAGCATTATTTTTCAGTTTTCTGAGAATGAAATCTCACTTTTGCTCAAGTAAAATAATTTTCTTAACTTCTTGAAGAAAAAAATTCTCAATTTTAGGTAAGTATTAAGTAAAAAAATCTTTCAATTCTTCTAGAGTGATATTTTTTAACGTTTTTGGAGAAAAAAAAGAATCTTTAGAAAAACGACTTTTTCAATTTTTTCAGGGGTAAAATCTCAATTTTTGAAACAAAGAGAAAAAATTATTTACTTTGTTGGAGTAAAAATATTGTTTAATTTTTTAATTTTTTCGACTTGAAAAAAATCTCAATTTTTTCTCATTTTTTTTTTTTTTTTTTTTTTTTTAGAGAAAAAGCTATTATTTTTTTACAGAAAAAAATATACCTATTTTTTTGAGATAGGTGAGTTAACATTTTTTCAATTTATTTGAAGTATCAAATTTTGTTAATTTAATTTTTTTGGAGTAGAAAAATTCGCATTTGTCGGAATTAAAAATTTCTTCAATACTATTTTTTGAAGAGAAAGAACTCTTTATTTTTTTTTAAAGTAATTTTTTCCATTTTTGAAGAAAAAATATCTCAAATTTTTGAAGTACCTACACTTTTTATATTTTTTTAGAGGGGGAAAAACTATTTTTTTCTGCGAAAAAATCTCAATTTCTGTCACAATTTTTTTCAAAAAAAGTAGTATCCGTTTTTTGCAGTACCTAAGCAATAAAATTTGTTAATTTTTTTGCAATAATTTTTTTAAATCATTCTTGTAGTACAAAATATTCCAACTTCATTTTTTTGGAGCAAAAAAAACTGAATTTCGTTGAGGTGAAAAATTTATTTCGCAATTTTTAGAATAAAAATTTCTCAATTTTTTTGGGTGAAAAATTCATCAATTTATCAATGTAAAAAAATTTCTTCATTTTTTGGACCACAAAAAAATTCTCGATTTTTTGAAGAAAAAAATTTCTCAAATGTTTCAAGAAAAAATCATTCACACGAGTACTCAAAATTTCAATCCACTCACCTCTTCAGGAAAAAATCGAACTACCCTCCAAAAAAAAATTCCATGTTAATGGCCCTGATTTCCAATCAATTTTTGCACTACTTCTCTCCATGAAAATCTATCAATTGAGCAATTTTTGGTGAATGAAATCTTCGATTTTACCAAAAACTGTTTCTTAAAAAGTACATTCGAAAATGAATATGCACTTTGTTACAAAATCTAAATTCAAACTCGATTATCCATAATTTTTTTTAATAAGATAACGTGTCTAATAAAAAAAGCAATGTAAATATGACATACCCAATCGAATATTTTGCAACGGTTCAAATTTGTCACTCACCTGAAACAAAGGAAAAATAATTAAATAGTACAAAAAACACCATCAAAGTACACAAAGAAATTAAAACAAATTAAAACTTCGTAGTTATTCCTTTGAAAAAGAAAAAAAAAACTGCTAATGGAACCATTAAATATTCAGACCAAACTTTTGACCAATTTTCTTTGGTCTGCCAAAGGATTCAACTCGTACAAAAGCAGCCAATTACGCCATTCCGGTCTTTGGTCTTTACAAACTGCTAATTCGCATCCATATTAATGGAGCGAATGCAACGGGCCAAACAAGCCACAAATCATGGCTTTGACTGTCGTTGAAAAAATAATTTACACAGGTTGCTCGCCTACCTAACTTATACATGAAATCCAAGTCGAAATCAAAATACATGGGTAGGTACTGTGTACTTTGAGCTAACACCTTCAAAATCGAAACTCGAAACTTTCTTAGCTGTTGTGTGAATCTTTACTTTTAAGCGTAGACAGAGCCTCGCTATTCGCGCTTATATACCACAGAGACGCGAGAGAAGTTCACAGTACTACGAGCACAATGTATAGCACTGTGTCGAATAAATAATAAAACGTAATTTGTAAATGCGAAGATGAACATTTACGTTGTTCGGAAACTTGACTCGAGGCATGAGACATTTCGTTGCCCTTTTACCAAACTAAATTCCCAACTGGAATGTCGTCTCTTTAACATTTACAACTTGCTTACTTCCTGTAAAATAGTTTTTTTCTTTTTGTTTTTACTTTTCTCGAAATTTCGCATCCCTTAGGAATATTTAGTTTACCTCGTTTTAAGCATTCGTTATATACGGTAAACGGTTTTTTTTTTTTTTTTTTTTTTTTTTTTAATCAATGTTTTGTGCTGTAACTTGTAAACTTTTTTTGTTCTTATTTTCTTTTTTTAATCCCTGCTCGTCTTTTTCTCTCTCTCTTTCTCTTTGCTTTGTTCGTCGACACCTTTACTTTACGTATTTTAAAACGTTCACTCGTATACCATATTTCGCCTAGTTTTTCTTTCTTTTTCCTTTTTTTTCTTCTTCTTTTTCCACTATGTCGAGTCATTTATGAAGACACAGGGTCGTTTGTTTAATTTCTCACCCGGCTCGTATAAGCTCGCGATACCTAAGCATAAACTCGCTGTGTAATTGTGCACCTATATACCCTCGGTACGTACACTCGGTCGTAGATATAGAAAATAGCGTACAGGTATTTCTCTCGAGCTTTTATACTACTGTGCCATTTCCCCATTCCCTTCCCTTCCCTTCCTTTCAATCCACCATTTTCCATTCAAACTAAACGAAAGATATTCAACGTTACGGTTATGTACGCGCGAATTACATAATAGAGTATGAAAATACCATCGTTCTGCGAAGCAATTGTTCCACGTCCTGGTAGGGATACAGTAGAAGGATACAAGTTCCAGCTAGAGCCACCTTTTTCGGTATTATAGTATTCGTCTCAATTACCTTCCGAAACTATCCCATATATACCTCCCGCAAGGAGATCGACGTCGTCGTTTTTCGCCCCAGCTTCCTTCGCCTCGCTCCTCGCGCCAAAACAAGATGGAAATTTTCAATTTTCTCGAATACGTTACGCGAGTAGAATAAAACGTTTAATGTGTCAGGTGTCAGGTATATTAGCGATCGAAAAATTTTTATATTGTTGGCCATTGTTCGGGGATCGTTTACGTCTATGTGGAGTTTTCGTGTATTCAATACCTACGGAGCCAATCGGAATCGATGGTAAAGAACAAAGGAATGCAGGTGGCGGAAATTGAAAGAAATCGCCTTTTGGTACCTAAATTTTCTATTCGAACTAAATCCGAAAAATTATATGATTGTGGATTTAGGTAGAGGATTTGAAAAAATTCATATATTTTCGTTTTCTTAAAGGAGGTGGAGGGGTATGGTGTCTAAATGGATTTTTTTTTTTTTGGAAATCCGTGACTTTTCCCATGATTATTTTTTTACATTTTATCCAACTTTTTTTTGTTTAGAGTAACATTCTCATGAGTGACATTTTCAAGATTGAGGAGGACAAGGAGGGAGGGAGGGAGGGGGGGTAAAAATCACAGAAAATGCCAAACATTTCCTGCCAAATAGAAAATGATACTGCCCGAGACTCGAATCTATACTTTGATATTTTTTTTACATGGAAGTGGATCGTTTTTGTTAAATTTTACCAAATCAAATACTACTCAGATATTTAATATTCAAAATTGCAGGAGAGGGGGGTCCAATCTAAATTTTTGAAATAACTAAAATTATTCCTAGGACTTCAGGCTACAACATTTGTTTGAAAATTTCTTCAATTCAACCTCTACCTTTCCAAGTTCCTAATAATGTAAGTACCGAAGTCCTATTATGCGAAATTGGGGGGGAGATAGGGGTCAAATCAAAATTTTTATATCAGTCAAAATTATTTTTAGGATCTCAATCTACAACTTTTATTTGAAAGTTTTTTCAATTGGACCCCTTCCCAAATTTTAATTCACATAATAATAGGTAATTAATACCTAGGACCAACCTAGGACTAATAATAAATTCTTATTTGTGATATGAGAAGTATCTATACAAAATTTTATGTAAAATTTCAGTGGAGAGAAATGTAGGGTCCAATCGAAATTTTTACAAAAACCAAAATTATGGCTAAACCCTCCAACTACAACTTTTGTTTGAAAAATTTTTCAATTTATCCCCCTCCCTCCCTTCTCTACTAATTTGGAATTAAAATCTATAACAAGGAAGGAACGAACGAATTTATTTAAGCATTATCAACGTAAAAGTTTGTAATTTGAGGGAGGGAGGGAGGGTGAGAGAAAGCAGTCCAATTTAAAAAAAATTCAAACAAAAGTTGTTGTTTGAAGTTCTAGAAAGAATTTTGATTGCTACAACAATTTCGATTGAACCCCTTCCATTTTACGTAGAAAATTGCATACTTATAAAATGCAAAATTATATCATTCGTTTGTACGTATAATGCCAGATTGGAGGGAGAGGAGGGGTCCAATCAAAATTTTTGAAATAATCGAAATTGTTCTAGAGACTTTACTATACAACTTTTGTATGAAAATTTTTACAGCTGAAGGCCTAAGTACAGAGATAGGAAGATTTTTGGAGAGAGAGGTGGGACCTTTTATGCAAAAAAAACTGTTTATCTCTGCACCTAAGGCCCCAATTGGAAAAGTTTTCAAACAAAAGTTGTGTATTAAAGTTTTTAGAACAACTTTTGTTATTACAAAAATTTTGATTGAACTACTTCTTTGTCTTAAATTCAGCATTTACGTAAACATCAATAATGATTTTTTGCATCAATACATACGTGTTTTCATGTGATTTCTATACGTATAATGCAAAAATGGAGGGGAGGGGTGGTCCAATCAAAATTTTCGTAATAACAAAAATTGTTCATAAAATCTAAAGACACAACTTTTGTTTGAAAATTTTTTCGATTAGAGCCTTAGAAATGATTTTATAACACTTAAATTTTTCAAAAATTTTATATTTTTCAAGGAACTTACAAAGTAATTTTTTCGTTTTTCAAAAAAAAAAAAATCAATCTATTGCTCTAATTCCGATTTCTGAAAGATATTTTCTCCATTCAAATTGGATTTTCGAATAGATGCATCAATTTTTTTAATTGCCTATATTTCTCATGCTTACTTTTTGGGAATCAAATTTTGATAAATTTTGAAGTTTGAAGATTCCAAATTCGATAAATCGAAAAAAATTTCAATTTTTTTTTAATCTCGATATTCAGATCAATTTTTTACTTTAGGTACATGTATTAACCGACCGACCCCTTTCTCTCACTTCAGCCACCATTTAGCAACTCGTATTTCTCTCTCAACTTCGCAACACCAAAAAAGCAGAAGAAAAAAATCGAAAATTCGCTTCAAAAAATGAGAGACGAAAAAATGAAAAATGAGCACTCGAAGGAGGGAAAACCAGTGCCAAAAGTCTTCTTTTACGTGTACGACGACTCAATCATCGCATAGATGTAATTTGGTCGTTGGAAAATATTCGCTGGTGTATATGTTAAATCAATAACCATGGTGGAATTTTTGGGAAGAGCCTTGCACGCCGCCGCGCCGCTTGTAAGACGATATTACCGGGGATAATGATATTTTACGCGTACGCCGGCTTGCCGTTGCCGGTTGCCAGTTGCCATCCCCAAGGGGGGTTCTCTTCCGCGCAACAAATATCCTATATGACAAAAATTGTCAATAGGATTTATGTATAGGTTATAAATGTGTATACAGAGCGCAAGGGGGTGTGTTCCGACTTAACTGTTTCCTTATTTTTTTCTTCATTTTTTTCCTCATACTCGTACGATGTTACTCTGGTTGCTTTTCCTCTCTTTTTCTATCTCTTTCATTCGTAATGTTTGCGTTGGTATGTTCTCTTCTTTGAAAGAAGTTTTTCATTAAATAGAAACTTAAAGAGGATATGATTTTTCTCCCTTCCCATAATGCATACCTTAACCCGTTCATTATCGGGTATTACCCTTCTCCCAGCTTTCCTTTACTCAGTAATACTCTTAGAACGGAATGAAAAACGTTAACCTTCCATTCAGATTCTCGTATTTTGATCTTCAGTACAAAATTTGTCGTCAATGAATACAGAATACTCGTTATTTTCTACGAGCACTGCACCTAGGGTTATTTTGTACCATACTGTATAGGCATTTCCAACGACACGAAGCTCGTAAAATTGATTCTCCAAGCCCATGCTGAGTATGGCTATGGCTGCCGATTCGCATACTGCGAGAGAAGAGAGAGCTAGTATAGTCAATTTTTATGGTACGTCGCTCGTTTAATAAAACAGTTTTATTTACAGCCGATAACAAGCTGATAAAATTTACTCCTTTAACTTTTCATCCTTTTTCTTTTTACGCCGGCTTGATTGCGAAATGCTGCCAGTGTTGCCGAAGTTTCGCCGTGTATATAGAAGGTTATATTGGGTTACGACCCATCTAGAGGAGAATCTTTAATAAAATCGCGCCATTTGTCGTAAATTTCATTTCTTTTTTTTCACGATGCGATGCGAGTAGATAATAGGATGCGGAAAAATGAGGGGATAAAAGCACTCTTCAACTACTCGTATCTGAAATTTTCCATCACATTCTCAAATTTCTTCAATCTTTTCGTTTCTGAATACTACGACATCTTCTGGTATCACTGTATAAATCTTCTAAAAGTTTTCTGAAATAATCTATGAACTTTTACGATCTTCTAGAATGTGGTAAAACTGGGTTTTCAAATTATTTTGATTTTTTTATGTTTTGCTGAAATCTTCTGAAACACTATCAAACCTTCTGTGATTTTCTGGAATCTCCTAAAATATTATGTAACCTTCTACGATCTTCTAGAATCTTGTGAAACCGGTTTTTGATATATTTTTTTTAATTTCAAAGATATTATGAAGCCTTCTGAAATACTAAGTACCCTTCTACAATCTCCTGGAATCTATTGAAATGCAACTTAACCTTCTGCGGTTTTCTAGAACTTTCTAAAACCGGTTTTTAAATTTTTCTGAATTATCAACGATATCATGAAATCTTGTGAAACCCTATTCAACCTTCTATGATCTTCTGGAGTCTCCTAAAAATTATGTAACCTTCTACGATCTTCTAAAACTCTTGTGAAACCTGTTCTTGATATGTTTAAAAAATTTCAAAGATATCATAAAGTCTTCTATAATACTATGTACCCTTCTACGATCATCTGGAATCTATTGAATTGCAACGTAACCTTCTGCGGGTTTCTAGAACTTTCTAAAACCGGTTTTTAATTTTTTCTGAATTTTCAAAGATATCATGAAATCTTGTGAAACACTATTTAACCTTCTATGATTTTCTGGAATCTTCTAAAAACGTGTTCTTGAAGTTTTCTAATTTTTTCAAAGATATCTTAAAATCTTCTAAAATATTATGTAACCTTACACGATCTTCTGAAATCTTCTGAGCTACTTAACAGTTTCCAATAATCTTCTGATATCTTGTGTAGTTCTTTCAAACCTTTAAAATCTTCTAACACATGTATTTTTCAATACGATCTTCTGAAATCTTCCGAGCCACAATCTTGCATAATACATTAAAACTTTCTATTATCTTCTAGAATCTTCTGAAACAGGTTTTTAAAATTTTTCAAATGTGTCATAAAGTCTTCTTTAACCTTCTATAACCGTTTGGAATCTTTCAAAACACTATGCAACTTTTTATGGGCTTCTAGAATCTTCTAAAACCAGTTTTTGAAAATTTCTAAATTTTAAAACATGTACTGAAATCTTCTGAAATACTATGTAATCTTCTACAAACTTTTAAAATATTCTGAAACCTTTGCGACCTCTTATGATCTTGAATCTTCTGAAATTTATTTTTCAATATATCATAAAATCTTCTGAAATGCTATGTTATCTTTTATGATTTTCTGGAATCTTATGAAACATGCAACCTTATTTATACCCGCAAACCGTAATATATTCTGAACAATATCGTGAAATCTTCTGGAACCTGATTTTAAAATGTCCTAAAATATTCTTCAATCTTCTGAAATGATCTTATGCAATTTTCTAGAATATTCTAGAACCTATTTTTAAAATTTTTCAAAGATGCAGAATTTTTTGAAATTCTCTATGCGATTTTTTGAAATCGTCTTGATTAAATTTCTTCACATTAAGGATTTTTCTTTTCAGACCAGTCTTTGATTCGGAAATTTTAGATTCTAAACTCACTTCAACTCAATTCTATGAAATTTTTTGGCCCTTACAACTAGAAAACTTCTCCATAAAAATGACTACCATAAGTACTGCTTTTTCTTTCTTTTCCTCTGGTAAGAAATTAAGATAAAGTCCACTTTCAAGCTACTTACGGGTGCGATTTGTTCAATAGTCCTGTGAACTATACACCCAGCCGTTATTTTCTGCATGGAAAGAGAGTACAACACGTAGCACGGGCAAGATAACAATAATTAATGACCGAAGAATGACTCTTTAAATTCCTACTACTAAAAATGACTAAGTGGAAAAGTTCTTTTGTTTTAGGATTTTGTGTTTTTTTTTTCTGCTCCCCTTTCAGCCTCCGCCAACGCCGAATGCGACTCGAGAATACTTTTCATATAGATAAAAACGACATATCTAACGTATAAATCAGCGTCGTGTTTTGATTTAAAAGCTACACATTAATTATTAAATGTTAAATGAGTCGAAATTCTACCCTGCTTTTTAAATAAATCGCTCATCTCGCTAGAGCTTTTATGCTCCACCGAAGCTGTAGGTAGGAACAGTAACAAAACAAAAAAAACGTGACGCGACTGCGAGCTTCGTCTCTTCACCCTTCGCTTCGCGAATACAATCAACCGTATAGTTTTTTCATCTTAATTTGAGGTTATTAAGTCTGCACCGGTGTGTGGCATTTAATCCCAGCTCGACACACATCGAAGCAGAAGTATTGTTTGGAAACGGATTTCACGTCAGAGGTGGGTACAGCTGAGGAGGGTATTGGTACATCAGCTGAAGTTGAACAGTTCACAGTGAGATGAGAATTACGTATAATACAAGCGAGTATGTACGAAAATGGATGCTTTTCGGTGTGGTTTGGTGGGCGTAGGTGGTGGAGAATTGGCGATGGTACTGAGAGGTGTTTCCGACATGCGGAGTTACGTATTGTACGATGCCGATGCAAGATTTACTCTTTAATAAAGTTTCAATAAAGACTAATGAAGTATTAAATTCGCACATTTTCGCGATGAGAATTCGTCGACGTGAGTGCAAGATGACGGGTTCAAATACCGACCCCATCGTTAGAGGCAGAGTGATGGAGATTTTGGGGGAAATGTCGAGAGAGGGGGAGGGTGATGAGGAATGGAAAGATGCTAACTCTGAGTTAATTTTCTTGCGTTCAAATTAAATTTTCAAAGTTGTAAAGAATCAAAAAATTGCCAAATTCTCACAAAATGGAAAATTCCTACCTAATAATCTCCCCATTTTTTTTTTTTTTTTTTAAATGATCAAGTTATAGTATCTCAGGTAAAAAAATTGAAAATATTGGAAAACTATTAGAATTGTAAATATTTAAATCACGAAAGAATATACTAGGCAGCAGCAGATTTTGGCGGATCCACTAAAAAAGGATCTATATCCAGATTCAGATCTTTTGTCGAAATGGATCTGCAAAAGATCCAGATCAGATCTCTTTCAAAGTTAAATGATCTGATCTAGATCAGATCCAAAGTTTTAGATCTTTGGATCTTTAGATCCAATTTCCAAATTTTATGATCCGGATTAAGCCGGACAGTCAGAAGTTTTTAAGGTTTTTTGGCTTCCTTTACGGTTTACTTTTCATTCATTTCACAGATTAAAAATTGAAAAATTGAGAACACATGAAAAATAATCAATTTACTGAGAAAAATGTGACGAATAGCATAAATTTTTTATCTGGATCTGTTTTTCTCGAAAATTTAATGATCTAAAGATCCAGATCAGATCGTTTTCAAAATTTTGGATCTGATCTAGATCAGATCCTTTAAATTGTGGAACTTTAGATCCTCAAATTTTCAAAAAAAAAAAAAAAAAAAAATTGATCCAGATGCTAAAAAACTTTTTTTCTTCAGTTCGTCAATAATAAATTTTTCATTGGTGTTTTCAATTTTCCAATAATCAATGAAATGAATGAAAATAAAGCAAAAAAACCCTCAAACTTGGGATTTTTGGCTTCTTTTTTGGTTTATTTTCATTTATTTCGCAGACCAAATTCTTAAAGTTGATTTTATCTGTTAATAGTTCATTTTATACTTTACAGAGAAGAAAGAAATCAATCAAAACCTGAACCCCACCCCTTAAAAAAGAATCTGGATCATTTGCAGATCCAATGAGGCAAAAGATCTGGATCTGGATCTAGATCCTTTCACTAATGGATCTGCCCTTTTTTGTTAGGCAGGGCACACTAGACGAGTGTTTATTAGATAAATCCTTAATTTTGTTTTTGGACCCCCTCCTCCCTCTTTTCCCGTCATCATCAAATTTTCAACTCCTGCATTTTTTTCTTTTTTTTTTTCCATCGAGACCCTTTAAATAACCCGTAAAACCTAATTAAGCTTTTACCTCGCGTCTTCGTCGTTTGCTTATATATATACATATATATATATATATATACAGTTATTAACATAACCACGTCGGCAATAGGGGTGAGGTGGAATCTGGAGATGTCGCGGTTGTCGCCGCAGCGGCTGCGGCGGCCGCTAAGAAACCCGGACAACGTTGAATTTCCGCAGGCGATTTTCATTTTCTTTAATAAGTTTGCTATAGAGTTTCCGCTAAAAAACGATAAAAATCTAGTATATATACGCGGTTTATGTAAATTTTTTAAAAGACATTCGGTTGCAAGGCGACGGCTTCATTTTTAATGTATTTTTAACTTTTCTCCTACGATGCCGTCGTCTTCGCCTTTCCGCACCCCCTACCTCAACCGAAGTCTTATTTCAATATTTACTCCAGCCCGTTGCCTCTTACTTCGCTGTCCAAGTCTAATCTGCGGTGGAAGCCAAAAAAGTACTGTGCAAAAATTACAAGGCACCCCTTCGGGCTCTCATTTCTGATCCGCGCTTATGCATATCGCTATAGTCAGCGGAGTGTAAATTTATCGACACCGTGTATCCTTATTAACCCCTCTAACTGCGGGTTTAATTTACTCTCAAACACGATGTCAATATTATTTTCATCGTCTGAAATTACCTATATAGCCCTGGATCTCGATTACTTCACCGCTCTTCGCCGAGACAAGACGTCGAAACGAGGACGTGTTTAATTAAATTTCCGTCCGTCGTTGAAGTCGCCCCCGCCCTCTCACCTTGGCGTGTACCGTGTGTTCGGTTGAATTTTGAAAATTATTACGCCATCGCTTTCAAGTGGTGTTGCCGTATCGAGGATTACATCGTGGGTTGCAGGGTTCCTTCAGGCGTTGTTGAGATGAAAGAAAACTTTAAATAATTTTATAAATTTGATTCGCACCTGTTTTCCCCTGCTCGATGGATGGTTATGGATCTCTTACTGGAGGCTAATACCATTTAATAACCGAGCTCACCAACTCGGACCCCTTTTTTTGATTTATGGCAGGCGAATGTGTGTTCGAGGAAATTAATTTACGAGATGGGATTTTCGTGAAAATTTTGAAAAAATCGCGGATTCAAGTTCTCGGTTTATTTTGTAGATTTTTTTTCGAATTTTTTTAGTTGTTTGATTTGTGTTCGACGACGTCATTTTTAAAGGACTGGATGATTGAGGAATTTATAGTATTACATGCAGCCCCTTCTTTAGTCAAGGTATGATTTGTTCATTCGATTACCACACTCTTTTTATATCGTGAGAATTGATCATTTGAGAATTTTTCGAAAATTTTCAGCAAAGAGCTTCCCAAAAACGTTCAATTTTTAGAATTTTTTAGATTTAAAATGAATATTTTCAATGTTATTCTAATTTTTTTGAATGATTTTTTTTTACACCATTATCTGAAAAAATGATCTTTAAATTTGTTGTAAATTTTCTGTTTTCTGTTTTCAAAAAAATCAAAAAACATTTTGATTAAAAAAAAATACCTGCAGGTTTTTCAAAAAAATCTATGCTTTGTAAAAAAATCCAGAAATTTTCAGAAAATGGAGGTATTCTATTTTTTTTTAACATTCAAAAATAATTTTATCACAAAATCTCTTGAAATTTGTTGATGAATATTATCTCGGATTTTCAAAATAAAATGTTTGCTCATTTCCAAATCCAAAGTTTTTTAAGAAAAATATTTGTGAATTTTTCAAAAAAAATTTCAGCTAGAAAATTTTTTTCCAACATTTTTCTTTATTTGTTTTGCAGAATATGTTAAAAAAAAATTGGAAAAATTCTTCAAATTCCTCTCTTTTTTACAATTTGTTAAAACAATTTTCTCACAAAATTTTCTGAAAAGTTATTTTTGAAAATTATCCTAGTTTTTCAAAAAAAAATCTTTTGAGTTTTTCTGAAAATTGTTCCCAACATTTTCCAATTGAAAATTTCTACAATTTTTAGAAGAAATTAATGGCTGATTTTTAAAAAAAGGGTCAGTTCAAAAACAATCAATTTTTCAAATCATTGTTTAGAAAAATTTTTCCAGAAAAATTTCAAAAAATTCTTCAATTATTCTCAATTTTTTCGCACAATTTTCTCACAAATAATTTTCTTAAAGTTATTCTTGCAAACATTACTTACGTAAATTGTCATTTTTTTTCATTCAATTTTTTCTCAATTTTTTCGTCAAATGTTCAAAAATATTTCTAATCAAAATTTTTCATTCCTTTCCTAAAAATTTTTCTTATTACCTACAGATTTTCAAAAAAAAATTCTCAAATCTTTCTGAAAATTTTCCGCACTATTTTCCAAAAGAAAATTTCTCAAATTTAGAATAAATTAATTGCTGATTTAAAAGAAAATTGTCAGTCCAAAAACTATCAATTTTTTCATATCATCTGTTTAGGAAAAAATTCTTCGATTTTTTCTATAATTTTGGTAAAATAATTTTTCTGAAAAATAGACCCTGAAAATTATCAGATTTCAAAAAGAAAATTCTCATTTCTCACTGAATATCAATAAAAAGTTTTTTTGAGCATTCATTAGGTAAGCTTTTTTTTGAAAATTCTATTTGAAAATGTTCTCATTATTTTAAATAAAATTTTTCCAAAATTAAAAATCTTACAAACGAACTAAAAATTATTAGATTTTTCAATGTTAGAAAATTTTCTGACTTTTAAGAATTTTGCACAAAAATAAAAAGTCTGACAAAAATAGAAAATTCTCAATTCTCACTATTTTTCAGTAGGGAACTTCTCAGATTTTCAAAAAAAAAAAAAAAAAAAAAAAAAATGTGGAATGTCGATTCTTTAAAAAATTTGAATTGGAAAAAAATTACATAATTATTGAAAATTACCATTCCTAAAATTTCCCTATACTTACATAATGTTTTTTTGTTTTAAAGAATTTTTTCATAAAATTCAAAAAAAAAATCTAGAGAATTTTCATCGATTTTTTTTTTGAAATTCTCTGGGTTTCGAGAAAGTTTCTGTTTTATGCCTAGCATTTTTTAGAGAAATTTCCAACTTGAAAAAATGTAATTTTTTAAACCTTCAAAATATTTCAAAAACTTTCTCCACATGAATAAAAGAAAAAAAAATGGGGTTTGCAAAGAAATTAAGTAGTACCGAAAATATCGTGAAAAAATTAATAAAAAGTGTTACTTTTTGAGCATTATTATTAAGTTGTTTTTTGAAAATTTTCTTATTATTTTAAACAAAATTTTTCCAAAATTAAAAATCTTACAAACGAATTTAAAATTAGATTTTTCAATGTTACAAAATTTTCTGACTTTAAGAATTTTGTACCAAAATAAAAAGCCTAACAAAAATTGAAAATATGATTTTAAAATGTTACAATTCATTATTCGACAGTAATAAAACACATTCTAAATATTTCCGCTGATTTTTTTTTTTAATTTAAAAAAAAAACATGAAAAAATTTCTTAGTTCTGTTCTTAAATTACATAGACGCTATATAGGAGGTATGGAATGTGATCGAATGTACCATTAGGTAGGTAGCAAGTACGAGCTTATCTCGAAGAAAATCCGATGTAGTACTACTGAAAGGAAAGAACGAGGCAGCTCGTTGGGCACACAAAATGAGAAATGAATTAGTAAACATCTCTCGAATTGAATCATCATACGTAGCATCCCATCGTTACAAGACCCCTTCCCACACACCACTGCACCCCACACAACTTTATTCTCGTCGAAAATAGATCACGTAGAGATACATAGTGAGCCAATGCTATTTGTGTGTTCTTCGAGTTCCAAGTCAATAAACCATGGTATACTTTGTTCGTATTCTTCTCTCACTAGATGTAACCCATTGAAATGGAAATGCCGAACGAAAAATGTGAAAAAAGGTAAACAGATGACAAAAAATATAATAGAAATGTTCGTAGTAGGTCATATTATACTCGTACGTTCAGTTTGGCTCATTTCTAATTTAACCTTGGAGTCGGAATAAATCTCGAAATTATTTCCTAGCGATTAAAAATAAATTCAGCTGGGGCAGCAAGACATGATCACATAAATATATACGAGATATTGTAGCCTTTTTAGAAGCAACAGTTAGATAAGTTTCCAACTCTATTATCAAATAGAAAACAAAATATTGCTCGAGCGTAGCGAGAGCGAAATCTTTTTAAAGAAATATCAGAGCTGTGAAAACCGTAAACCTTAACCTTAAATAACCGTTAACCGAATAAAATCGGTTATCCAACTGTAACCGTAAACTTGAAAATTTCATAAACGGTTATTAACCAATAACCGTTAACGTTAACAATTATTGGTTATTTGGTTATTAACGGTTATTAGTGTTATTAACGGTTAAAAAAAGAAAAAAAAGAGAAAAAGAGGGAAAATCACTTGTCATATGGTACCATAATCACAAACTTCGACTTCAATTACAACCATTTTTAAATTTGAATTGATTCACTGCATTTTTTTCGTAAAACAAACCCCACTCCTCACTGTTAGGAAGTTAATTCAGCCAAAAACATTAACGGTAAATAACGGTAAAATAACCGTTAACTGTAAAAAAAAATTAACCGAATTTTAACTTTAACCGTTAATTGTAAAAAAAAGTTAACCGAATTTTAACCGTAACCTTTAACTTTAATTTTAAAGTTTTCACAGCTCTGAGAAATATTCAATTATAAAAGAAAAAAAGGGCAAATTTTACCTAATAAATAAAAAATTCATGACTTCCAGCAGCAAAATTCATGACTTTTCATGACCTAGTGATTTTTTTGAAAAATTCATGACTTTTTCATGACCCATTTTCAAATTTCATGACTTTTCATGACCGTTAGACACCTTGACTAGGCTTATCGATTTTATTTCGCTAAAATTGATACCGCACCTTTTCACGCCGCTACGTATACGTAAAGTACTCGCGAGTCTGGCACACAATACGCTACTCGGTGTGCTCGCCTCTTCGAGCCATAGTTAATCGACTAAGTTAACAATTCGCGTTTCTTTGCAGAGAGCGAAGAAACTATTCCAACTTAAGTTTCATTACTTTAAAAAGACGCACGAGGAGATGAGAAGCAGAGAAGCAAGCAGCCAGGTAGGGAAGGGGAAAAAAGCACCGACAAAATGGTACTTTCGCGCTGAGATACCACCAACCGCATATTTATACTCGAAAAAATACTGGTGTGTGTGAGAGAGAGAGACAATCTGACTCGAACTAGGAAAAAAAGTCGTAGTACGTAAGAGCAGAAATTTTTTCACACTTCCTTTTTTAAAAACAAAATTGGAAAAAAGACTCGAAAATTCAATTTTTGGGGCCTACCTAGGGATGGGGATGATCTAGGAAATTGAAATTCGCACATGCACGAGATCATATCGCTGGAGCGAATATTCAAAACTTTTCATTATTTTGCATCCATTTTAGAAGCTTTTTTGTAAGAAAAACTTGCCCCAAATTTGAACCCCAAAGACTACTTAGAATTCCCAAAAAATACATCAATGATCTCTATCGACCCAACGTAGCAAATTTTGACCCCCTGGATTATTAAGCAACTCATGAAGAAAAAAAATGTTATATTAAAGGTGCCTATGTTGAAAATTGAAGGGGCGAGGGAAAATGAAATTGAGAAAAATTAAATTTTGATAGGGTACATGGATAGTACGAAAGAAAATAAACATTTTTTGTTTCTAACACTTTTTACCTAACTTTGAAAATGAAGGCTCAAGGGAACCTCAAACTTTGAAAAAAAAACGGTTTTTTGATTTTCAAAGCTCTGTAGCTCCTTCATTTTTGAGCATAGACGAATTCATCACTCAATGTTTTTCGTTCCTCTTCAAAAGTTACACACATTCCATGCATTGTCATAACATAGTTTTGAAATTTTCTCGTCTCGTTTGTACCCATTGTTCATTTTGAGGTTCAAAATAATTATCAAGGACATAGCAGTGGGACAAAAAATTGCAAAATTTTGTCAAAATGATACATGAAATCGATGTAACATTACGAGAGGAATGAAAAACATTATGTGATGAATTTGCTTATCTCCAAAAATGAAGGAGCTACAGAGCTTTGAAAATTTAAAAACCGGTTTTTCAAATTTTAAAGCTCTCTTGCGCTTTTATTTCCAAATGTAGGCAAAAAATGTTAAGAATTGTAGTGCTCGGTTTCCAATCGCGACCTATAATTATGAGCCATTTTTACCTCAGTAAGATTCTATGTTTTGTATATTTTCTTTTTGTTTCGTTTATTTTCATTTTTTATGGTTATTTCAATTTTTTTTTCTCGTTATAGTTACTCTCCGGTGTATTTAGCTCGGTGGGGTCGCCTTGCTCCCGGGGGTAACTCATACTTTTATACTTTACTCTTATTTTGACCTATTTTTACCCTCCAGTGCCTGTAGCTCGGTGGTGTCACCTTGCTCCTGGAGGTAGCTTATATTTTTGTTTTTCTTCAAATTTTGCTTATGTACATAATTGTTGTTAATTTTTTTTTACTGTTTCGAAATTTTGCAATTTCTGGCAAGGGGTGTGTAGTGCTCGGTTTCCAATCGCGTCTATATACGTAGTACTTTGCTACTCGCATATAAACAGCCGAGGAAAACACTATATAACCTCGGGCCAGATCCTTATGTAATCGAAGACCATACGACTTGTAATAAACACAACCTTTTTGATATCTCGTAACTACGTGTTTTTGTCGGTCTACAGTCTTCCTCTAGTGCAGCTCGGTGGCTACGCCTTGCTCCTAGAGTGTTATAGGTAGGCATATAGTCGCACCCGTCGACTTTACCCCTCTCTTTACCTACCCATAAGAACTCAACTACCTACAGAATAAAAAATGTTTATTTTCTTTAGTACTATCCATGTATCCTACCAAAATTTACTTTTTCTCAATTTCATTTTCCCATGCCCCTTCAATTTTCAAGATAGGTATCATGTTAATGTACCCAAAATTTTTTGTTCCTTATTGGTTGCCTATTCATGTGATGGAAGGAACTACATCAGCTACGAAACATCCTGTAGGTACATATTATATGGGTGATAATATGACTATGAGCATGTCATCACTCACTGCTGCAGCTGCAAACCTAAAACAATTATCTTTTATCGACTGTAAATATCAAATTTTGACCCCCAGGTCATTTCGAGTACAAAAAAAACAACAAAAAAAAACTGGTAAAAACATAAATGTTTTTGATTTTTGAACCCACACAAACAATCCAATTTTGTTAAAATCCACAACAAGTAAATCAGGAGGCATTGAGTAAATTCACGACGACATTTTAGGGCTCTTAGATTAACTTGGAAGACCTATACGCTAATCAATGTGAAAAATGACCCAAAAATTCACTTTTTGGGGCCTAAAATGAAGTGAGGATGACTTAGGAAGCTAAAATTTGGATAATTTTGAGATAATGAAAGTCCCCTTCGCTGGTGCTAATTTCAAATAATTTAATCCCTTACAATGTTTCCTGGAGCTCTTCAAAAAAAGAGCAGGACCACCCCAAATTTGGAGCTCAAAGGTCTACATATCCATAAGGCATATTAGTGACCTCTATCAACTTTACATATCAAATTTTGGCTTCCTGGGTCATTTGGTATGCGCTGAAGACTGATCAACGTCCCGAGAAACGAGAAAAGAAACCTGAAAATTCCTAATTTGTTGAACCTACACAGAGATTAAAAGAGATCCTCAGGTCAAAACTTACAAAAGGCACATTAGAGACATAAACTGAACTTACGATGAAATTCTGGGACTCCTAGCCCAATTTGAATGGTCTGCAGGTTTATGAACGTAAGAATACGGACTCCGAAATTCACTTTTTGGAGCATAAGAAATTGTGGGGATGGTTTTGGAAAATGAAATTTGCATACATTGGAGATGATATGTACGAATCCTTTATCACTGGTGCAAATTTCAAAAATTTTCATCATATTGGGTACCTACTGAAATCCTAAAAAAAGGAGGTCTTATTGCAAATTTCAGTTTAAGGCTTCCAGAATTTCAGGGTTGATTTCCTCCACCTAGAGAACCCCAACACAGCAGATATCCTCATTAAACTCATCAGACTTGGAGCTAGAATCCTCTTGAAACCGTGGCATGGGTTTAATCGTAATTTTTAGTAGCAGGAGCCCAAAAATCATCCCACTCTCTGACTTTATTAAACCAGGGTATAACGCAATAGGCATATAATTTTCACAAAAAATTTCGACCCCAAAATAACGACACGTTATTTGAGAACTTGGGCAAGAGTGAGAGAGAAAACAGCATAAGGCAAGGACACTGGGACGGGCTGACAGATTCGAGTTCCATTATACAGCCATAAACTAAGTTATAAACTTCGATTCGGGCATTTCTTTGATATTCTACGCTATTCGATGAGATTTGATTAATCAGTCGAGCTTTGACGATGGAGCAGCTCCATAAGTCTGCGGTGATCCTCCCTTCGGCACTTGCTCCGGCACGCCTAAGCGAATGGAAATTCGCAAATGGAGCGATTCTGACGAAAATGGTAGAGCTCGTTGATTGTCAAACGTTGCTACTGCGAGAATCGTCACAAATACGTCGTCATAAATCTCTTCGTCGACGGTCGCCGAGTGTAAAACGTTTTAAAATATTGCTAATACTTTGCCAACAAGGCGTGGCTGGCTTTTAGTTAAAGATCCGGATTGCTCTATCCTTCGTGAAGCGATATAGCGCAAAAAAAGAAGACTGAGACGTGTATCTGCACGAGCCAGCACCGCAGAAAAATGTCAACTTTTTTAACTTTGATTTTTTCCCAACGTATCAACCTAGCCTCGTATTTATTCCCACTTCTCATGCCTTCGAGACTTGATGGTTGTGTATAAAATTTCAGCGTACGTAGACGTACGAGTAGGTAGGTTCTGTGGAGGAGGTGGAGTAGCTGACGACGAGTATTTTAAAATAGTCGTTTGTAGTAAAACGAATTAGAGAGCTGAGGGATGCTTTTTAGCAAAGAGATGAAGACAAGATGAATAAAAAATAGGAATTTTTTTTCATAAACCAACTTATATCTACTTCGCATTCTGTTCGGTTTTGGTTTTTTCCCTCTGCTGCTTTCTTTCTTTCTTTCCTCCTCTTTGCTTTTTCTATAGACTCGATATCTATCCGAGTGTCTTTCTTTCTATCGTTGCAGACAATGATTGATGATTTGTTTTATTTACGCGGCTGAAACTCGCCTGCCTCTTGCCTGTGTCGTGTTTCTTACCCGACATCGGCAAGATGATCAGCTCTTGTAAATGGGAGGCGTAAACATAGCTATTTATTTTAATAATACTTTTTTTTTGTTGAAAAACTGCTTTGCAGGGGGGCAATGGATGGAAGAAAGAGAACGCAAAAGTATGGATTTTTTTTACCAATACCACCCTCACCATTCACTCTGATGATATTATTGGACGAGACCAAAAGGGGGAATATATTTTTAAAAGATTTTAATTGGAATGCTGATTCAACTATCAAAAGATTCAGCTCATAATACAGATAGAGGGTGCAGCACTAAAACTATGACTGGGTCTCTCACTCTCTCCCTCTCTCTCTCGCTCTCCTTCTCCTATATCCGTCTTTCTTTTTTTTCCTCGCACTATATTAGGAGCCGCATTATTCGACAAATATTGACGCCAAATTATCGTTCGATTGAAAAGAAATGTTTCTTTTTTGTATTACGCGATAGCGAAAGAAAATTCGATTTTCACCACCAAATTATACTACTCTATGCGGCTTCTTGCCGCATCGAACCAGCGTCGTAGCGTAAACTTTTGACCAGTTTTCTTTTTCTTGAATATTTCCTTTTATTATATTTATGAATGGTGCATTGAAAGAAGGAAGAGTTCCTTTTTTCCCCTTTTTTCCTCGTTTTTTTTTGGTCAAATATGTACACGATATTTAGGTTGTGGCTCTGTGTTCTAGCAGCACGTGTGAGACTCTGAATGTATGTGTTTGAAAGAAAGGAAGAAAGAAAGAGTTGGAGAGAGAGCATCAACGAAGTTATTTGTATCGTATCGAGAAGGTAAACAATCTTAGCCTGAGTTGAGCTGAACCGAACTTTGTGTCTGTATAAGTATGTATTCGGTTCCTTCGGGAAATAAAACCATTGTCGAGTGTTTACATTTACGCGGTCGGTTTTGCATTCGAATGCATTACTTAATGCCTGATGTGCTGCTTGAGCTGACTAACACAATATGATACATAAGTCGACCTTTGTAGTAATGCTGGGAAGGGGAGGGAGTTCACACGTGTCTTCGCTTAATACTGGAATTTATTGTAAAGCTGGGTGTAGTTTTAGATTCGAATTTCGTCTGAATTTTCCGGTTGGTATGAGAAATTCATACTCGTTGAAGTATGAAAATGATGAGAACAAATTTTAATTAATTGTGGGTTTTCATGAATTTTTGAGGTTATGAAAAATTGTAATTTAAAAAAAATCAAGAGTTTTAAATTTTTTCTTTTTTTTTAAATTGAAAATTTTACTTTTTTGGTGGATGTTGTTTTTTGGAAAAAATAAAATTTCAAGTTTCCAAAAATTAAAATTTTTTTCAATTTCTGTAAAATTTTAAGCTGAAAGAAAACCCGAAATTTTTGTAATAATGAAATTAAAATTCTCTGGAGTTTTCGATTTCCAGCTATAAAAATTTCAACACTTTTACTTCTTGTAAAATTTTCAATTCAGGATTTTAAATTTTGTAACAATTTCAGATTTCGTAATCGTAAAATTTTTCATTTTGGTGCAATTTTCAATTTTTTCACATAATGACCTATTTTGTGTGAAAAGACATAATTTTAATTTTTGTCAAGTTGATAAAGTTTTGAAATTTTCAGTATTTGTAAAACTTGAAGGTGTTACGAAATTTTTAATGCTTTAAAGTTTAAAATTTTAAACAAAAATGATTTCATTTAAAACAGTACGTGTGAATTTTAATTCTTTGAAAAATTTTCAATTTCTGTAAACTTTTTAAGTTTTGTAAAATTTTGAATTTTTTTGAAATCCTCAATTTTATTAATAGATATGAGTGTGAAATTTTCCATTTTTTTTTTAAACTATTGAATGTTATAAAATTTTGCAGTTTTGAACCATTTCGAATTTCTATAAAATTTTGATAATTTTTTTTGCCAAAATTTCTGCAGTTGGTCACTGTATATTTTTTCACAATAATTTGACCAATTCTTTTTAAACTTTTCAGTTTATCAATATTTTGAATGTTTTCAATTTTTGAAAATTTTTCATATAGTTAAAAACAGTCATTTTCAATTTTTAAGAATTTTGAAATTTTCTCAAATTTCCAAAGTTTAACAATAATTTTTCCAATGATGATTTTCACAAGTTTTTAATACCTATTTCAAACTTTCTCAGATTATCAAATTTAATTTTTTTTTGATCATTCAGGTTTTTCAAAGTCCACCAATTCTTATTAATTTTTTTTATTTTCCAAAAATTATTTGGTTCACGAAATTAGTCATTTTTTCCAAGTGACCATTTTTATCTTCTTCTTCTTCTTCTTCTTCTTTTTGATTTTTCGAAGTTTTGAAATTTAGAAATTTATTAAGTAAATCTTTTTTTGTTTACAACGAAAATTTTTCATATTTTTTTTATGTGAAAAATTTTAAAAATATGGTTAGTAAAATTCCCATCTTCTTTTTCTTCTTTTTTTTTTGAATTTTTGAAGTTTTAATTTTTTTAAAATTTTTTAAATTCTTTAAACTTGACAATTTTTTTAGATTTGAAATTTATTTACAGTGGCAATTTTTCATATTTTTCCTATGTGAAAAATTTTTAAAATACGGTTAGTAAAATTTTTCACTTTTTCTTTATTTTTTCATTTTCTAAATCTTTTATTTGACCAAAATTTGTTAATTTTTTCACATTTGCCGAATTGCATTCATTTTGCTAATTCTTCAAAATTTCCAAGTTTACCAAAATTACCTAAATTTTAAAAATTTTCTCAAGATGATTTTTTTATAATTTTAATTTTTCTAAATCCAAAATTTATCAAACTTTTAAGGTTTGTTAATACCTACTCTATTTTTTTTTTCATTTCCAAAAAATTTTTGCTTTTTTACTAAAATTTTACTATTTTTTCCTAGTGTTATTATTTGTTTTAAAACAAAGGAAATTTTCAAAAATTTGCCAATTTTTTTAAAATTTTATTAATTTAGTTTCCCAAAATGTGATAATTTTTTCAAAGGTGATATATTTTTTTGGTTTTTAATTTTCATAAATAATTTAGTTAGGTTAAATTATTTTCATTTTTTATGAATTTGTTCAATTTTTTTGATTTTTCAAAATTTATTTTTAGGTACTTTACTAAAATTAAACGGTTTTTTTTTTCTCAAGAGTTAATTTTTATCGTGGAATTTTTTTTCTATTTCTGCTAGTTTTTAAATTCGATACTTTTTTTATTATTTCAATAGTTATAGTTGAATTTTCCTGGGCCTTCAAAATACAATTTTCTATTTTTTAAAATTTTTTTTATTTTCCATGTTTTTTCAATTTTTGAAAAAAAAATTCATTCAATAAAATTTGTCAGATTTCTCAAACTTTTTCATTTTACAAACGTTTTAATTTTTCAAAATTTTACAATTATTCATCATAATTTGGAAATTTGTTTCGTTTTTCACAAATTATTACAAAATTTTTTAATTTTTCTCATCTTTGAAAATTCAAAAAAAAATGTTTGCCAATTTTCATGCATTTTTAAATTTACCTATATTTTCAACTTTACTAAAAATAGAAATTGAAAAAAAAAAGTTTTCAAATTTTTCAAGTTCCTTCGGTTAAAATTTGCCAATTTTTCAAAATTTAAAAAATTATTCAGATTTTAAAAAATTTGCAAGTTTTTTCAACTTTTTCACGTTTTAAAAAATTCTAAATTTCACATGTGATGTACACCTCACTCAACTTATGCTTGCTTTTAGGTAAATTCATTTGAAATTTTGTCTAAAAAAAGAGAAAAATACGACAAAAATAGAGAAAGCAAGGGATAGAGCAAGTCAAATGAATGAAAAAAAAAAAAAAAAAAAAAACTAGAAACACTGATAAAACACGAAGCCAGAGCGACAGAAAGATTCGAAAATACCTAAATAATAAAAAAAGGTACTTTCAATATTTCGCTGCGAAAAGAATTCGCCTTTGTTGGCTGTACAGAGCGAAGACTGTGATGCCATAGTTTCTGGCACCTTTCACAGATAAAGTTACACTAGTTTTTTTCTCGCTGCTGGATGAAAAAAAGATTGAAACTTGTACGTACCTTACCTTCATACCTAGTTGACGAAAATACGTACGTACAAGCGAGCGAGCAGACCGAGCAAAGGGAAAATATCGCTATTATTCTTTCCAATGGCGTAGATTACAGCATAGCGGAAAATAAGGTAAGAAAATCACTCTGCCAAGATTTACCTATTGTGCGCATCCAGAATGGAAGTGTTTTTTTGTACATTTTAGCAAAGCGAGAAAAAAAAGTACTAGGAAGAGAGAGATGAAGATGACGACGAAAAAAAGCAAAGGGGTTGGGCGGTTGGGTTGAAGTAGAAATCTACGAATAACGGATGATAAACGCGTTACCGAGGATGACGACGAGTTTCACGGATATAGCTCTTTTTGTTCTATACGTCACGTCATTTTTTATTCGGTTAAAACGAATTCATTTCGACGAAAGTTCGGCGCTTAAACTCGTATGAAGGGAGAATTTCTCTCTATTTTCTACATACGTCGTATGGAGACATTAAAAGGAATTTATGTAATTTTATAATTAAACGTTTGTACCTAGGGCGAATGTTCTGGAATTAAACGAAATACGAGTACGTACCTTTCTACCTATATGCTCATTGCTCAGCAAAGCCAAACCATAATTATGTTCTTTGCCTTCGACCAAAATATGTTAAAATACAATTCGTGTATTTTTTCAACCCCCATTTAGAGTGATATTTCGTACAAATAGTACACGTAGGAGCTACCAGTTGAATGCTGAATCTGTAAAACTTCATGATGAATGTTCAAATGACACGTCATTAAAACCAGACCCCAAAAAGAACACGAATATTACTTTCTGGCCAAAAAAAAAAACCTTGCAGGTATTCGCTCCCCTGTCCATATCCTAATACGTTTTAATAATCCCTGCTCGTTCGAGATCGAACATACCGAATAAATTTACGACCAGGACCGTCGTGAAATTTGGCACCAGATCGAGGCAGGCAGGAGGGTATTTATTGCTTTAACGCTTAAAAAGTATAACTTAAGCCATATAAATTTAAAATTAAAAAAGATTCTTCGCCGGTTTACTAGCTACACTCTTTTTACTTTTATTATCTACTGCCAACGTAGCAGTTTTTATTAGAGTTAATTTTTTACCGACTTTCGACTGAATTTAAAACGACTAAAATTGAATATTAAAAAAGAATTGCATTTTTAATGCTACGCAGAAAGGCAGAAATATCGAAGAGAACTCGTTTAATTATGTTTTATTCAGCGATAACTACCGTCGTTGGTGCGCTTCCCAGTGAAATATTCGCGCCGAATTCACCGAAAGGCTGCTTACCTTTTTTTTTCCACCAGCGAAACGTGAAGGTAGTGTGAGGTCATAGGGGTGGGGGAAGCCATCGTCCAATTACAGAGAGACGATTAATTGGCTATTCGCTTTTAATTGAAAGAAAGTATAACGATGTGTTTTCTCCTTCCATTGCGACGATTTCTTTCGAACAAGTCATTTTTTTGTGGTGGAAACTCTTGAAGAAAGGTGGTTGAACTTCTTCTTTTGGATGCGGTTTGAAGAGATGAGAATTTCTCGCAGGGACATCGTAGAGCAATATACTGGGTGTGTAGAGTGTAGTAGGTTCCCTTCTAATATCACTGTAGCAACTCAGACCACACAAAGGTTGGTAGATTTGCAGTCTTTTAAGATTCGAAGGGGTTACAACTTTATTAGTTGCTCATTTCAAGTGGAGATTTAATTTTCACACTCTTCCACAATTTTTTTGTTTTTTATAAATAAATCATACTTTTTAAATTTTGATAAATCAATAATTTATATATTTCAAGTATGAGTTTTTCAAACAAAAAAATAAATTATAGGTAATTTTTTTAATTTGAAAAAAAAAATCGAATGAAAAATTAATATTATTTTACGTAGGTACTTCTTGAAATGAAGAAATGCTAAACAAATTGCCAAAAATGTAAAAAATGATTTTTTTTTGTGTTTGATTTTTATAAAGTAATCATAGTTTTCATTTTGGATGAATCGATCAATATATTTTTGATTTTGATAAATCGACAATTTTTTTATTTTTCGATAGGTAAATCTATTATTATTTTTCTTGCTCAATAAATCAGTTTTTTTTTTTTTTTTGATTTCGACAACATCAACCTTTTTTGTTTTAGATAAATCAATCATATTTTTTTTTGATTTTGATAAATCGATCATTTTTTTCTATTTCGATAAATCAATAATATTTCTCAATTTCAATAAATCACATTTTTATTTAATTTCGATAAATCGTTCATTTTCTGTTTCGATGAATAATTAATTTCTAAATATTTTTGGAAACCAAAATCATTCTTTTTAAATTTTGATAAATCAATCATGTTTTTTTACCTTTTTTTTTTTTTTTTTTTTTTTTATGTAAAAAATCTATGATACCTATTTATTTTGATTTTGATAAATTGATTATTTTTTCTGTTTCGGTCAATCGATTACACGCACATTCTAAAATTTCTAATTTTAGCCAGATTTTACTTTTTATCAATTTTTTTAATTTTTGCTTTTTGCAAGATTCCTTGTTTTTGCAAGATTTTTTATTTTCATGAAATTATTCATTATTGTAAAATCGTGAAAACTTTAAAATACTTAATTCTTTCCAATAAAATTTTCAATTTTTTCAAGCCTTTTTTTATTCTGGTGAAAAATTTAAGTTTAAATTTTTTTTAGTTCAATTGTCATACCTACAATACTCAACCCCCCCCCCCCCCGAATAGAACTTCAAAAAAGCTAATTGGACAAAGTACCAGAATCTAAGCTCGAAAAATATCCCAAACAGCGATTTTAAAAATTTTCAATTTTTTGGTAAAAATAAGTATCAGTTCTGAAAAGTTTTATGACACCTACTGCAAATATTACACATTTTGTAAGATTTTTCATTTTTGTTGGATTTTTAAAATTTTTGATTTTGGCGAAACTTTAAATTGTAGTAATTTTAATTTGTTGCATTGAAAATTTTTTAATTTTTGAAGAAATTTCATTTTTTTAAATTTTGTACCTATACATTTAAAAAAAATATATTTCTGAGAAAAATCATACTTTTAGCACAATTTTCTATTTTTATAAACTGTTTTTCTCAGAAACCCCCTATCTTCGTCCCTAAGTCGAATTTTGAAAAAAATTTCAAACAAAAGTTGTAGACTGAGATCCTTGGGATTATTTTGATCATCACAACATTTTCGATTGGACCCACGTACAGAAATTAGCAGATTATTTTCATATCTATTGTGCGAAATTGCAGGAGAGGGAGAGGTTCAATCGAAACTTTTATAAGAACTAAAATTATTCCAAAAATCTAAATCTACAATTTTTGTTTGAAAATTTTTTCAATTGGGGTTTTATGAGTGGATATAAATGACTTCCAAAGATAGGGACGGGCCCCTCAAAAAAAGATGCAATAAAGAAATGGCAAGTGGCATACTTTGCTAATAATCGAGAATTAAGGAGATTTTTAAAAAAATACGTCTAGATCATCGAAAATTGGGTGCTTGATTAAAAACATGACTTTGAAACTGTCTACGATATCGTGGGAATTATGCTTTTCATAAGCTATTTTAATTTCACAGGATTTTGAATTATGAAAAATTTTATTATACTTGAAATTTTTTATTTTTATAAAAATTATGATAATTTTGATAATATGCATGATTTTTTATGAAAAAATTCTGATATAATAAAACTTTCCGCCTTAAAAAGTTTTGTAATCTTGTAAATAAAATGTTATTTTGGTGGTAATATTGCAAATTTTAGTAGAATTGTCATTTTTGAAAAATTTTGTAATATCGAAAAATCTTCAATTTGTGTAGAATTTTTAATTTGCCAAGTTATAGTTTTAAAAAATGCAGGTAGTCGAGAATTAAAAACCATAAATATCGTAAGCTAAAGTCCGCGATCAATTCTTCTCACGATTTGACTAAAACGAGGGTATAAAAGTTAAAATTTCCCCATTTTGTAAATCGGCAACGGTTACAAAACTTAATTTCCAAATATCGACAAAAATAAATTTCCAAGTTGAAATTATTACAGGTTTGATTCCTCCTTCGTTCCCTGCCCTTCTTCCCAATCGTCCACCATCATTCAGTAGGTACTAGGTATCACATATTATGGAAAGTCTGAAAAAAAACAACAACGTTTTTTGTTTTCCCTTCCTTCTCAGCCACAACACAGGTACCTACCTACGTACGAACCCCCTATTCGAAGATAGGTACACGAATGAAGGGGACGGGGACGTGGCCGCTACGAACACGACTCTCGTACTCGTATAGCTTGGGTTTGGTCGTCGAAACGTATGTTACACGAACTCGGCGTGCAGCAGATGCGGTACCCTGAGGCCATAAAAAATTCCAACTTACAAGAAAAACTTTGCGAGTAGCCCATAAATCGCCTTCGCCTTCGTTGCTGGTTCTAGCGTCCGCGTCCGCGTCGTAGTCGTCGTCGGTGCCGCGCCGTCTGCAGCCCGAGTACGTATAGCCGTAATTAATTATCGTCGAAATCGCTACCTACCTACTCCTGCTAATACACCAGACACCCATACCCATAGCAATAAAATACGTAGCATCGTGCCGTCCTCCCCCTTCGATAGCAGCATTGGTTCGCTTTATCGACTTTATTCAACAAGACGTAGGTATAGGTGAGGTACAAGGCACGAGTAGTTTAGAAATAAGTAAAGGTACTTAGTTTTGATACAACTCTTCGAAGCTTTTTAATTATTAAATAGGTACCCAGAATCGGCACTCGTCTGATCTCATATTTTGTCTGTAGTGTTGCTAATTATTATTTATCATCGTATTTAATATTCATCATATTCTACACCCTTTCTCATAGATACTCGTATACTAGGGCGTCTGTCTTCATCCTTCGGTAGAGCAAAAAAAAAAAACATTCCTCGGGTTTCCACCAAACTCACGGAGGTCATTTACTTTGAGTTGAGAACCACCCAAAAAAAAATTGAGCTCCCTACCTCTCAGGAAAGAGGAGCTAGGGGCTCCCAAAGTAGGGCAACTTTCGAAAAAAAAAACCCGCAGTTTTTCGCTATTTTCGGGCAGTGGCACTCGAGTTCCCCCCCCCCCCCCCACCGCACCTCTCTGAAAAAGTGCAGTTTGAGTTTCTACACCTCCCTGGACCATTGATTTTGAAGTTGGATACCACTTATTGCCCTCTACAAGGGGTTAAAAAGTTGCAGATTGCTGAAAAATCGGGATTTTTAAATTTCAAAAAACGGAAATATCACCTTCTGGGCGCCAAAACTGGGATCAAACGGCTCATATTGATGCAAGAAAAATAATTCGATAGAAAAAGTTGAAAATTTTTCATTGCAGGTGTGCCAACTCTTGATTTTTTTAAAGTACGGATTTTTGCCATTAAAAACTGGGATATTTGGATTTTTTCAGAAAATCAAAAGTTGGTACACCTGCAATGAAAATTTTTAATGGTCCAGGGAGGTGTAGAAACTCAAACTGCACTTTTTCAGAGGGATGCGGTGGGGGGTAACTCGAGTGCCACTGCCCTAAAATAGCGAAAAACTGCGTTTTTTTTCTCGAAAGTGGCCCTACTTTGGGAGCCCCTAGCTCCTCTTCCCTGAGAGGTAGCATGGTGTCTAACTTTTTTTTTTTGTTGAAAATTCATGACTTTTTCATGAACAAAAATTCAACATTTTCAGGGGCCCCCTTCCAGCAGTGGAACTTGCAATGAATATTTGAGGGGCAAAAAATCCTTATTTTCTTCAGTGGCGTAGCTGAGATGAAATCATTGAGGGGGTTCAACTTTCCGGGGTGGTCATTTCGAAATAAAAATTTTCATTTTTTTTTTTTGAAAACAAAGAGAGCTGTATTTTGGTATTTTGGCGCCCTTAAGCAGAGAAAAGATTGCACCCCCAAACAGTGACGAACTGAAAGAATATTTCAGGGGAAAAGGGCAGAATTACTGAAAATACCAAATCACCTACTGAAAATTTGAAGCTTTACCAAATGAGATAAAAATTTTTGAAAAAAAAAATCAATTTTGAGTAAGAAAAAACGCGTTTTCTGCATAAATTTGAATTATTAAAGGTTGGATTTTTACAAATATTTACAAAAATAATCAATTTACTTTGACCCGGAACCCCCTTAAATACGCCTCTGTTTTTCCTATATGTATTTTGTGATGAATAGTTATTTTTTTAAATATTGAAGGAGGGGTCGAATGCCCCTGGGACCCCCTAAGTTATGTCTATGCCCTCCGAGACCACTTTCTTTGTAATCCAAAAAATCTACAATTAAAAAAAAACTTTAATGAATGCATAAAAATACTTCTGCCTATCCAAAGAAAAAAATGATACGAACAAAATGTTCTAAAGTATTTGGTACAAAATATAAAAATAAAGAGAAGCGATGCTTTTCGGGAAAGGGGAGTGTAAAAATCACTGAAAATGGAAATTTGAACTGCTGAAAGTTTCCAACTCTATTATCAAATAGAAAATAAAATATTGCTCGAGCGTAGCGAGAGCGAAATTTTTTTAAAGAAATATTCAATTATAAAAGAAAAAAAGAGCAAATTTTGCCTAATAAATAAAAAATTCATGACTTCCAGCAACAAAATTCATGACTTTTCATGACCTAGTGATTTTTTTGAAAAATTCATGACTTTTTCATGACTTTCATGACCCATTTTCAAATTTCATGACTTTTCATGATTTTCATGACCGTTAGACACCTTGGGTAGGGAGCTCAAATTTTTTTTGGGAGGTTCTCAACTCAAAGTAAATGACCTCCTTGAGTTTGGTCGAAATCCGAGGTATGTTTTTTTTTTGCTCCACCCTACTCTGCCTTCAAATAGGTATATAGGTAGGTATATAAACATTAATACAAATATAATATCCATTGCAGCACGTTGATAGTACGAAGGACGTGTGCGTTCACAAGAGTACAGTTTACACTTATGTGCACAATTCTTTCGAATGATGGGTTAAGCAAAAGATAATTAGATTTTCAATTTTCCAGTTGATATTATCTAAATATTATTTCAATTATTATTCTACCAAGTATTACTTAATCAGTATACGTACGCGTATACCGCAGCAGTGGATGAAAGCATCATTAGTTCAAACTTCGAATGTGGTTTCTTACACCATATCCATATCTTATTAAAACGTACAAATAGATAGAATATGTATCATCCCAAGGCCGACTCTAGTGTACCAGGCCGGAATACTGAAACTTGGCACTAACGCCAGTAGGGCCGACTTTTTCATTTTCCCATAAGACGCAACGTTAATCTTTATCAAAATAACTCGGAAAATATCATCTTTACAAAAAATGTGCAAGAGACCTTTTTTTTATAGAGAAATGAAAAAGTTTTCCATTCATATAAGAATTTTTCGGATTGGGGCCATTAGGGCCATTTTGTTAATTTTCCATTTTTCTCTAAAAACGGCCCAATCCAAAAAATTCTTATATAAATGGAAAGCTTTTTCAATTCTCTATAAAAAAGGTTCTATGCACTTTTTTCGTAAAAATGGTATTTTCCGAGAAATTCCGATAAACGTTAACATTGTGTCTTATGGGAAAATGAAAAAGTCGGCCTCAAATTCGCGTCGAAGCGCAGCTGCCAAACGTTACATTCCGGCCTGGTACACTAGAGTCGGCCTTGACATGACCGTCTACATTTAACAGGCCAGGAAGGCTAAATTTGGCAACGTCAAAACGTAGGCTGACTTTTTGGTTTTTCCATAAGATGTAATGCTAATTCAAATTGCAATAAATCGAAAAATATCAATTTTACGAAAAAAGTCCAAGAGACCTTTTTTAAAGAAAATTGAATACGCTTTCTATTGATATAGAATTTTTTTGGATTTGGTGAAATTTTTAGTGAAAAGTGAAAAATGCCAATTTCGTCAATTTCACTCAAATTCAAAAAATTTATATATGAATGGAAAGCTCTTTTAATTCTCTTTAAAAAAGGTCTCTTTGACTTTTTTTGTAAAATTGATAGTTTTCGAGTTATTGCATTATGAATTAGCATTGTGTCTTATGGAGAATCCAAAAAGTCAGCCTACGCCGTCGAGATATTACAGCGTTGTCAAGTGAGCCTTCCTGGCCTGTTAAATGTAGACGGTCATGGCCTTGATCATCCCCTTCATTACTCCTCCTTTTGGTATCCTGATACCACAGCCATATCGTTAAATTTTTGACAAAAAATACTATGTAGTAGTGATCCCCTTTTCACATTTATGCAAGTGCAAGCACACGGTGCCCAATCAAGTGTGCTACCCTTTATTGCATTTTTTTTTCTCGAATTGGCAACATTAAGTACTAGAAGAAAGCAATTTATTAATGCTATCAACTTGCAAAAAAAAAAAAAAAAAAAATGAAAACGAGGGATGCTACAATTAATTGGACACCTTGTATAAGTTTCATGCCTGTTTTGTATCTCATTCTCTCCCTTTTTCATGTCCACTATTACGATACACTCGTCAGATCAAAATTTCTCAAAAAATAGTAATTTTTATTAATTTTTTTAATAGGTAGGTAAATTAAAAATTATTTTTATTACCTACCCAATTTATTAATTTTATTCATTTAAAATTGTTGAAACACGAAAAATTTTCAAACATTGAAAATATAAATTTTTAATTTTTTTTTAATACTTAAAAATTATTTTAAAAGCACGTACTTACTACTTACTCAATTGATTTTTATTATTCATTTAAAATAATAATTGTGAGTGTGGATGAGAAAAGGGACCTATAAGCGCAAAAAAATCGATTTTGGGGTTTGACCTTTTGACCATTTTTAGTCAATTTCGACTTGTACTTTCATTTAAAAATGGTTTTATGGTCCTAGGAGCAATAGTCAACCTTCCAGAGGACAAGAATTACCCAAAATCAATAAAAATCAAAAATCAATTTTTGTTTAATTTAAAAAAAAAATCGATTTAAAATGGATTTATTGTCCTAGGAACAATATTCAGCCTTCCAGAGGGTAAGACCAACCTAAAATTTAAAAAAAATCAATTTCTTAAATTTTTAAAAGAAAATTTTAAAAAATTTAATGTTTTTTTTTCATTATTACCTATTTTTTTTTTGTTGTTGAAAATGGCCGAGAACGTCATGAAACACAAAAAAATTGGCATTATGAGTATGATACCTATTCGTAATCAGCATGGTTGAAAATATTTGAAAATAGAAAATTTTTCAAAAATTAAAACTCATAATGAAGAAAATATTCAATACATTTAAATCTCTCAAAAGTATAAAATTTATCAAAAATTTCAAATTTCTAAGAAATGTTTTATTTATTTATTTATTTTAATTTTTAGAGATTTCTCAAAATTGTAAACTTATTTACAACAAGGGAACCTCGCCAACTCGTCACCTCCGATTGAGCTGAAATTTGGCTCAATGAAAGAGCATCCTCAGAACCAAATTTTTAGCTACCGAAGTTTATTTTTCGATTTTTGGCGAATTTTTGAAAATGGCCAAAACAGTCCCCTATAAAATCTTTTTTTTTTTTACGAAAATTGTAAATTTCGAGATAGAATCCTGAAAATTGATTTATATATTAATGTTGACCCCCCGAGTCGATTGGCGCCATTTTCGGAGCGATCTGGAGCCTCCAAAAAAAGTTGACTTTTCTCCAGCTCACTGGAATCGTCCAGGCAGCTACGTAATCAACTTCGTCAGCTAAAAATTTGATCTTAGCGTTAGTGTGATATCATCTATCGATTGGCATAGTTGAATCCAAAATTCGAGGTGTCGAATTGGCACGTGTATTTTTTCCTTGACAAGTTGAGAATTTTTTTATATGCTAAATTTTCAAGTTTTCAAGAAAAGCCGCTCCAGATCATTTCGCTTATGGTCCCAATCGATTGGGGGGGGGGGGTCGACTTCAGTACATAAACCCATTTTCAGGATTCTGTCTCGAAATTTACAATTTTTGTTTTAAAATTAGTCATTTGGGGGGGGGGGAGGGGCAAAAAATCGAAACATCAACTTCAGAAGCTGAAAATACGGTTCTGAGGTCTGGGTGATATGCTCTTACAGTGAGCCAAATTTCAGCTCAATCGGAGGTGACGAATTGGCGAAGTTCTCTTGTTAGTAAAATTTTGGTCTGTTCGAACTTTTCGACTTCTTTTAGTTGAGAATTTTTTTAATTTCTAAATAAATTCTGAAATCTCTAGTTTTTGCCAACCTTCATTAATTTCTAGTGAAATTTTCAATTTTCTTGTAATTGTGAATTCAATTCAATTTTTTTAATTTTTAAATTATTCTGTTTAGTTGAAAAATTTAATTTTTAAATTTTGTAAAGTTCAAATTTTTAGCTAATTTTGAGTGGTTTATTTAAGTAAATTTTATATTTTATTCTTTTTTTAATTTTTAATTTTTAATTTTTTTTAGTTATATGCACTTTCTAAAAAAAAAATTTAAAAAAATTATTTGGTAGGAAAGTACATAGAAACCATAGGTATATTTTCAAAGTTATAATTTTAAAAAAATGTGCCTATAATAAATTTTTTGAGGCAGATAATTTTTAAATTATTCTGTTTAGTTGAAAAATTTAATTTTTAAATTTTGTAAAGTTCAAATTTTTAGCTAATTTTGAGTGGTTTATTTAAGTAAATTTTATATTTTATTCTTTTTTTAATTTTTAATTTTTAATTTTTTTTAGTTATATGCACTTTCTAAAAAAAAAATTTTTTTAATTATTTGGTAGGAAAGTACATAGAAACCATAGGTATATTTTCAAAGTTATAATTTTAAAAAATGTGCCTATAATAAATTTTTTGAGGCAGACATACTTATTAAGATTATTCAGTAGTAGTTACTAAACGCCAGAGATGGGCAGATCCATTAGTGGAAGGATCCAGATCCAGATCAGATCCTTTTTTGAGGGATGGGGGATTTAGTTTTTAATTCATTTCTTTGTTTTCTGTAAAATATAAAATGAAATTGATAACAGGTAAAATTAACTTCAAGAATTTTGGTTCAGTTAATTGGTTCGGTAGGGATCTGAGCAACATTTCTATAATAACCAAAATTATTTATATGATGCCAATTTACACCTTTCACTTGAAATCCTAAAAAATTTCACCTTTACCTTCTCTCAAATTTTTAATTAATTATTTTATTAATAAATTGATTAATGCAGCCCGGAACTTGAAAATTTCATTCGAATTTAATTTTATACAAGTCGGACAATTTGAAATTTTTGGCACTGAAAAAGTTTCATCAAAGTTCTCATTTACTTAATCTGCGAAATTAATGATAATAAACCAAAAAGAAAGATAAAAATCCTAAATTTGAGTTTTTTTTTTTTAAAATCTATTTCATTGATCGTTGGAGAATTGTTGAAAACATCAATGAAAAATTCATTTCACAGAGAAAAAACGATGAACTGAAGAAAAAAAATTTTGGATCTGGATTTTTTGAAAATTTGAGGATCTAAAGATCCAGATCAGATCCATTCCACAATTGAAGGATCTGATCTAGATCAGATCCAAAATTTTGGATCTTTGGATCTATAGATGCAGTTTTCAAATTTTAGGATCCAGATCTGACCAACTCTGCTAGTCCCCCATAAAATGTATAACCAAGAAAGAAAAAAAAATCAAGTAAAATTGAAAATGATTGTCTTGTCAATTGCAAAATAATAATTCGAATTAGATGTTACTAAAAAGGATAAAAATTGAAATAAAATTTTAAAATTGAGTTTTGAAAAATTTCGATTTTACATTTCGAGTGAAGTTGATCAGTCTGAAATTTCTACTTACACGTGAGCGTAAGTAGATGTGCAGACGAAATTGAGAGCATCTAAGCTCGTCAGACGTTCGTTTTTATTTCGTTGTAAACATCACAGGATTAAGTTTCCATATTCTCGCATATACTCGAGTTACATGACCTTTTTTTTGGTAGCTTGTACATGTACGTCGTCCAAAAAATAATACCTGTGAGGTTCTTCACACTATGAACTCTTATAAAACGCGATTTGATTTTACATTTCAAGTGAGAATAATTGGTCTGAGCTTTCTTTTACACACGTCAACGTGTGTAGGTTTGCAGACGAAATGAAGAGGATTTAAGTTCGCCAGAAGCTCGTCTTTATTTCGTTGTAAACATCGCGGGATTAATTTTCAATATTTTCGCATAGTCGTTGGATGACCTTTTTTTTTCTTTTTTTTTTTTTGCAGCTTGTACGTCGTTCAAAAAATAATACCTGCGAAGCTTTTTATACTATGAACTCTGAGAACCTACACATATCCTACTGTGTTTGATACAAGTGGGTATGGGTATGGGTATGGGTATGGTAAGATATACGAGTAGGTAAAAGTATGGAGGCGAAGAAAAGCTTACATTTTAATATCTACTGAGATACCAGTTATACCTACCTACGTGCACGAAGCGACAGAGTGGAGGGAAAGCTCATCGAATGGCGTACGTAGGTATCTTCGTAGATGATTTGATTTTATATTTTGAGTGAAAATGATTGGTCTGGTAGGTTTGCAGACTAAATGAAGAGTTAAGCTCGCCCGAAGCTCGTCTTTATTTCGTTTAAAACATCGCATGATTAATTTCTCACATTTTCGAATAAGTACTCGAGATAGGTGACCTTTTTTTTTTCAGCTTATACGTCGTTCAAACGCTACGAACTCTTAGAACCTACGCTTACGTTGTGTCTTCTATAATTGGGTATGAGTATGGAACTGAGCTTAACAAATAATAAAGACGTACGAGTATAGGTGTGGAGGCGAAGAAAAGCTTACGTTTAATATCTACGGTGATACTTATTACCTAGCTTTGAACACGAAGCGACGAAGTGGAGGGAAAGCTTATCGAATGTCGTATGTATCTTCGTATATAGACGATTTAATTTTATATTTTGAGTGAAACTGATTGGTTTGAAATTTCTGCTTAAACACGTTAACGTGTGTAGGTTTGCAGACGAAATGAAGAAAAGCTAAGCTCGCCGGAAGCTCGTCTTTATTTCTCGTTGTAAACATGGCAGTATTAATTTTCCAATTTTTCATATTCTCGAATAATTCAGTTAGGTGAACCTTTTTTTTTTTTTTTTTTTGCAGCTTATACGTCGTTCAAATGCTACTCGAACTCTTGAAACCTACACATACGCTACTGTGTCTTGTATATAAGTGGGTATGAGTATGGGACGTGAGCTTAACAAAAAATAAAGACTTACGAGTAGGTATGGAGGCGAAGAAAAGCTTACGTTTAATATCTACTGAGATACCAATTTCCTATCTACGTACAAGAAGCGACAAAGTGGAGGGAAAGCTGACTGAATCTTCGTAGACGATTTAATTTTATATTTTGAGTGTAACTGATTGGTTTGAAATTTCCTGCTTAAACACGTTAACTTGTGTAGGTTTGCAGACGAAATGAAGAAAAGAAAAGCTCGCCGGAAGCTCGTCTTATTTCGTTGTAAACATCGAAGGATTAATTTTTCAATTTTTCATATTCTCGAATATTCCAGTTAGGTGACTTATTTTTGCAGCTCGTATGATAGTACTCAGAGGAGATACTGTGGATCAATCGAAAAAACATTCTGATGAAGAGGAGATACTCTGGGTTGATCAACAAAAAAAAAAAAAATCTGAAATATGATAGAACCCAGAAAAAGTACCTGCATCTGGTTGATCAGAGGAAATTTTGAAATTTGACAGATGAAAAATTTCTAAATTGAAAAAAAAATTACGCTAATGTTAAAAACATTTTTTTTTGTTCAAAAGTAAAACTTCCAAGTTGATATTTTTCAAAAATTAAAAAAAAATGGGAATTAAAAATTTCCTAAAAATAAAAAAATAAAAATATCAACACTTGAAAATCTATTAAAGTTTGTTTTTTGAATTGGAATTTCCTCAAAAATATGTAATCTTTCAGAAAGGGGAAAGAAAAATTATAATTTCTCAAAAATTGAGATAAAAAATTGAAAATTTATCAAAACATAATATTATGAAGATTCTTTGGAAAAAAAAATTTTAAAGGTATAAAATGGTGGGGCTCAATAATCATGATTCTCATAATGTTTTTTTTCCAAATTGAAACTTTAAAAAAAAATAAGTAGTAAGTAACAAAATTTTTCAAAATTTAAAATTTCTCAAAAAATAAATTTTTCAGAAACCGAACCCTCGTTTTAGAAAATTGAAAATTTATCAAATATGTAAGTTTTTTTTTAGAGGAAATCTGTACACTAAAGCACCGAAGATGGAAGTCACATTTTTTTCAACTTTGAGGTTTTTACGTTTTTTGAATTTTTGACACTTTGTAGGTTCATAAACTATAAAAATCTGGAAGTCGAAAAAAAAATGGACTTCCATCTTCGGTGATTTAGTGTACAGAAATGTTCTCAGAAATAGATTTTTTCAAAACTTGAAATTTCTCAAAAATAGTTTTGAACAATTGGAATTTTTCAGAAACTGCCGAATCCCTAGTTTTTGTAATTTGAAAATTTCTCAAATAATATGGAAGATTTTTTAAAGGAAATTTTCCCAGAAATGAAAAAAAAAATAATAAGAAAAATCATTTCAGAATCAAAAAAGCTAGCCCATACAACATACGGATCTGATAGAACTACCCTACTTAATTTATATAGAGCAATTATTCGCTCCACTCTCGATTATGGATCCTCTATTTATGCCTTCGCAAGTCCATCAACACTCAATAAACTCGATACCATCCTCAACTCTAGTATTAGAATAGCTCTTGGTGCATTCCGCACAACTCCCACTGCAAGCATACTTTCTGAAGCTTCAGAACCTCCCCTCAGCTTAAGAAGACAACAAACAATAGCAAATTCGGCTCTTAACATACTTTCTACCCCCAACTTTCACCCTAAATCAGAATTTATTTTTCCATTCAATGATTTAGAACCTGATACTTCCCATTTACTTCAATCTATAATTACAAATGAAACAAAAATCCATCATTATGTCATAAATATTCTCCCACCTTGGTCTAACTTCAAACCAGTCATAAATACTTCTCTGACTGAACTAATACAATCAGATACAAATTCTCTCATCGCTACATCACACTTCAACGAACTCGCTAATAAATACCCAAATCACGAATTTATATTCACAGATGGATCTAAAACTTCAAACCTCACTGCTTGCGCTTTTGTACATAATGACGAAGAATTTTTATACCCCCTCCCTTCTCAATTTTCAATTATGTCAGCTGAACTATACGCCATTAAACAGGCACTTACCTACATCAATAACTCTTCTTTCATCAACACAATCATATTTTCAGACTCTCTCTCAGCGTTGCTATGTATACAAAATTACAATAAAAAAAAACAACATCCAATAGCTCAGGAAATATCCCTCATGCTTTCTTCCTCATTAAAAAATACGATTTTATGTTGGCTACCTTCACACAAGAACATCACAGGCAATGAATCAGCTGACAAAGCTGCAAAACTTGCTCTAAATATAACTCCCATACAAAATATTCCTATTCCTCTTACTGACTTTAAAACCTTCATCAAAGCTAAAACTCAAATTCTTTTTCAAAACTTCTGGAATCAAATTCCCTCCACTAATAAACTGAAAAATATCAAAAACGATATACTTCCAAGAACTTGCTTTGATATCTCTCGCCGAGAAGACGTTCTACTCACACGTATACGAACAGGACACTCTCTTATGACCCATTCTTACTTGCTCAACAAACAACCTCCCCCCATTTGTTCAATATGTAACACTCAAATTTCAATAACACATTTAATTTTTCAGTGTCCAAAATACATAAATGAAAGATCCCTATACCTATCCTCTATTAATCCAAAAGAAGTCCTATCAGATGACCCCATTAAAATTCAAAACTTATTATCCTTTCTATCCAAAACTGGTTTACGATCCCTTCTCTAAGTAATCCTCCTCCGTGACACGCCTCTAGCCTTAGTTGCTGTATATGGCGTTAAAAAAAAAAAAAAAAAAAAAAAAAAACTGGAAAGAAATCAAGATTTCCTCAAAAATTCAAATTTTTCATAAATAAAAAATAATTATTTGAAATTGGGAAATTTTACGAAAATTCAAATTTTTCAAAAATTAAAAATACTGAATGTGAACAAATATGAAACAGAAAAAAAACTATAAAGTTTTTCAAAATTGAAAATGTTTTCATAATCAGGAATCTTTTAAAAATTATCCAAAAACTAGAATCATTTCAGAATTAAAAATTTTCTAAAAGTAAAAACTGTCAATTATTATAAAATTTTCAAAAATCAACAATTTTCATAAAAATGTGACATTTTCCAAAAATTGAAATTTTTTGAGAATATAATTTTTTTCAAATTTAACAACTTTTCAAAAGTAAGAATTTTTAAATAAATTGAAAATTTCTCAAAATTAGATTTTTTCATAATTTAAAAATACCTAGGTACTTATTCAAAATTGTAATTTCTCAAACCGAAAAACATTTTTTTTTCTTCCAAAATTCAAAATTTTTCCGATTCAAAAACAATTTTTTTTTTCAAAAATCGAAAATTTCTTAAAAATAAAACACCTATTTTTAAAAATAGAAAATTTGTCAAAAAATTAAAATTTCTTAAAAACGGAAATTTTTTCAAAATTTAAAATTTTTCAAAACTGGAAAAAGTTTTAATCTCTAATTGTAATTTTTCAAAAAGAGAAAAGTTTTCAAAAATGGAATTCATTAAAAATCATATGAGTAAGTTTGGAACAATGAAAAAATAGTATATTACTATACAAGGGTGGGAAGGGAACCTTTTACAATCGAGCGCACTGATTTTTTGCGAAACGAGCGCAGCGAGTGAAGCAAACCTTTTTATTAACGAGCGAAGCGAGTGAAGTAAAAAAAGTTTGCGAACCGAGCCGAAGGCGAGGTGAGCAAAGATAACGCGAGATTGTAAGTTCCCTCCACCCTTGTATAGTAAGATATTTTTCATTATACAATGCACTGAAAATTAGTCAAATTGCAACACTTTTTTTTATTCTTCATTCAGAAAGAAAAACAAAACGAATCTTTTATTAATGAACAAAAAGACGTATAATCTAATACCTCCTATCGTAATATCACAATCTATCTGTCTAGATTGAATTAAAATTGCATCAAACAAATTCAACATGATAACATTCCGGTACCTAAATTTTTACATTTTATTTTGAAGTTGTTTCCAAAATTTCGTTTAAATGTAATCACTACAAGAGCTCAAACTAACAACTTCAAAAAGACGTGGGAAAATGCAAATCACAAAAGGCCGGGAGGGAAAAATGCAAATCGCAAATTTCCTTCCCGGCGGGAGGGAAAATCACAAAAAGCCGGGTGGGAAAAATGCAAATCGCAAATTTCCCTCCCGGCGGGAGGGAAAATAACATACCACTGAAAAAGTACTCTTCCCTCCCGATTGGCGCGTATGATAAGTTCAATTTTCAGTGCGTGTATAATGAAAAAATAATAAATAAATACCTAGTATTACCTATGTTGTAAAAATGTTGATTTTTTTCAGTTTTGGGCAAATGATCGCAGAAATGGTCTAAATTGGGGTAGTTTGACCTTCAAAACTCGAATTCGTGATTATTTTATTTTTCGATTCATCAGTTTTTTTTCTTCTTATTTATTACATTTTTTTTCTTCTTAATGGAAAATTGACCAAAAATGTTATTAGAAATTTTCGAAACGTTGAAAAATGGATAAAATTCCAACAGTGTACGATAACTATGGATTTTATAAAAATTAATAACTCGACAATATCGCAAAGATTTTCCCGAATTGAAATTTTTTCATCGAAATCAAAACCCAGCTACTTTATTTATAGATTTTCTCCTCAGCTGAAATTCTCGTCTCCGACGAACTACCGTCATTTCTAAAGGTTCTGATCCGGCTCAATACCATCGACGAAATTACATTCGCCACAAAAGGTATACTACGTAAATACCTAGACGAGAAAGTTTCGCAATTCCGACAATTCCACGAGCTCAGCAAAAAAAATGTAAATGAAAAAATAAAATCACAACTTACTACCCGATTCCAGCGTCTGTTCGATGCGATCTGCTTCTGTGCTTGCGAATTTGCAAATAAAGCTCGATATGGCGTACCCATTGAAGAAAAATAAACGCTCCAGAGACGGAATTTCGTTGTAATCCTCCCATTTGTGGTATCATAGGATAGAAAAAATGACTATTTTTTAATGGATGAAGGATTAATGGATATTAGTCAATATAAGTAGGTACAAAGATAGGAATGGGAAAGGATGTTAGGATGATTAGGGAAGTGGGATTTTTCTAGTAGGAAATAGGTGTATTAAAAGGATACCTACCTATACTACATATTAGTTAACCTAGCTAGCTCATGCATGTATCGAAAGTAATTGATAACTAACATAAATATCCTATCATATCAAAAATATAGGTCAAACCTATTTATATCAAAACTACGAACGATCTACGATCGTATTTAGAACTTAAATTCAATTTTTAATAAGACCAATAAAATGATCATTTCAAATTCAGAAAACTAGTCAATCGATGAGACGATTATATAATGTAATTCTAAGTACTACGATCAAAATAGACCATTTTTAAAACTACGAACATTACCTATTTACAGGAGAGGGGACCAGCAAAGTGGCCATATCGGAGTTAAAATAGGGAATTTAATTAACCCATCTCGGACTCGGTAGAGGGCAAGCCTCTACCTTAACTCAGCCATAGGCACTCCTGTGCTTATGGGCTTCTCTTTAGCACATAGCTAAATTTGGAACTCAAAATCTTAATATCACCAAATTCAAACGCGACACATCTAATCAAAAATTCAGTTTATTTCGAAAAATAACAACTCGATTCAAAAACTCAGAAATTAAAGAAATATTATCACATATTCAAATATTTGATAAAATTAATACGATCAAACGAGAAACGAAAATACGATTAACCTCTAAAAATCATCTACGATTAAAATAGCGAGAATATTTCAGTGTTGGGAGTAAGAAAGAACGAATTATGCCGAAAGTTGCCGAATGGGACTTAAAAAAATTTTGAGTTAATACCTTACTATACCATACATTTACAATTTCCTTTCTCGCTATACGCTACCTCTACGTACTCGGTTTCGCTGCAAAAACGTACCCGTACCGTACCTTGTGGTGTATTCGAGCAAAAAATGAAAGAAAAAAAAAGCAGCGCAACATCGTCAAGGTTTCGCTTTGTTTAGCTTATCCTTTGTTTGTTTTCCATTCTTTTTAAGTGAAAAAAGATTTACTCTGCGAGTTTAGCCATCGCGATGCAAGCTGCAGCGTCCTTATGTATATACGTGATAATACCCTGGTCCCCTTCGTGCCCGAATATGTGGACACCGTCGTCGGATGTCTCTGGCATCTTCTCCGCAAGTACCATCCCCACCTGCTTCGCCTTCGTACTCGACAAGTTGTGTATTTCATAAGCTTCATTTTTCGCCTCGAGCGTCGTAAAAATTTACGTAAATTTAATCAGACGTGGATAAACCAACTACTCGTATTTCGGAGACGAGATATTTTTTCTATTCGTCGCGTCGCGGTTAAATAAAATTATTTCGTATAAATAAGATTTTCTCGAGACGAAAGTCGTTTTAGTAGGGAAAAAAATCTCGAGCTTCTGCTTTTCTTGTATACCAACCTACGTGTACGTACGTACACGAGCACTTGTACTCGTCGTATATAAAGACTAAAAAGAAATACCCACTTGAGAACGAGTATTCTTAAACAAGACACGCTTTCTTTGATAGGTAACCCATCTTTTTAATATAATTTTTTACGAATATGATGGGAAAAAAATTCTGCGAAATACGAGACAAACGAGTGAGCGAGATCGACCATACAGAGGAATTTTTAAACTGAATTTTTTTCACCAAAATAAAATCCTAACTGAGCTGTTATATCTACGATTGGATCCCGCAGGACTGATTTTTTGGCACCATCGAAAATTTGTCAAGTCCAATACTTTGTAGATACGCAAATTCAATTGAAGTGCAGGGAAGGGTCCAATCACAATTTTTGTAATGATCAAAATTATTTTTAAGACTTCAAACTACAACTTCTGTTTGAAACATTTTTCAATCGGACCCCCACCTCCACCAGCTTTCAATAATGTAAGTATTTTTGTTTTATTATGATAAATTTGAGGGGAGGGGAGAACCTAACTGGAAATTTTATAATAACTGAAATTACTTTTAGGACCTCAATCTACAACTTTTGTCTAAAAATTTTTTCGATTAGACCCCTCTTTTGACTTTGAAAAGGTATCTACCTGATGTTATGTGAAACCGGAGGGGAGGGAGAGATCCAATCGAAATTTTTGTAATGAGCAAAATTATTCCTAGGACTTCAAGCTACAACTTTTATCTGAAAAAATTTCAAACTAGTCCCTTCCTCCCACACTATTTCATTTTTTAATTGGTATATTCGGAGTGTTATGCAAAACCCTTGGAGAGGGTGGTGTCCAATTGAAAAAAATTTCAAACAAAAGTTGTAGCTTGAAGTCCTAGGAATAATTTTGGTAATTATAAAAATTTTGGTTGGACCCCTGGCTGGCCTCAAATTTTGAATTTACGTATCTACGAAGTATTGGACTTGGCAAATTTTCGATGGTGCCAAAAAATCAGTCCTGCGGGGATCCAATCGTTGTTATCTTGAGCTTTGAGAAATTGCTTAAATTTCATAATTTTCCAGGTGGAGTTGCAAATGGAACGATGGGTTGGGAGGGCTAAATATCGTACTCCGTTTGGTTGGCGTTGGCGGTGAATCGATTCGAGCAACCTGGCGTGCCTCGCACGATCATGAGAGCCCGTTTAAAATTAATACGAGTATAAACAACTGTTATTACACGCATTTAAAATTATACTCGACTGGCGCTGTTATAGTATGGACGATGCGATACCGAGGGTACCTATCGCGTTTTCATTTCTATAAACCATGAATACACTATACCGTGGAGTATAATCCGCTTTAGGGGCAGATTTCTCGAGCTTTAACCCCTTAATTTGCTTAAACTATGTGTAATCGTAAACTCAATAATACGTACGAACTTACCTTAATAAAATTCTTAGCCTTAATAAGTAGTCCTAAGGTAGTATGGCGGGCAGAATTATGTCCTAGTGGCACTAGATGTTTTAGACTGTCCATGCATCCGCGTAAGTGCGCTCTCCTGCGAAACAGAGTAAAAAAGATAAGGATTAATTCGAGCAAATGGAATGATATGGAAGACTCTATTCACTCGTAAATTAGATGAATTGACAAATTCCCTCTTCAAAATGATTAATTTTTTGGACCATTTTTATAACAACCAGAGCTTTGGCTCTTTGAAAATAGAATATTTTTGCCAAAAAATGTTTAGATCCGTCCAATGGTTTCCAAATTATTGAAGATAGGTAACTATAATTCAAAAAAAATATTGAAATGAAAAAAGATCATCAAACAAATTCAAAAAACGTTAAATATCATGCATTTTTAAGAAACTTAAAATCACTTAAAGTAGTTTCCAAGTTCCTAATGTATCAAAAAAAAAAATTAAAATTAAAAATCACAATAAGTGGGTACATGGAAAATTCATTGGAAGAAAATTTCAAAGCATTAAAAATTATGCATTTTTAAAAAAAAAACAAAAAAAAAACAGGCAACATTAAAATATATTATTTAAAAAAAATTAAGAAACATAATTTTTAGAAAACGGTACAAATCGAACATTTTCGTAGAATTTGTAAAACCGGTTCAGTGTTAACCAAAAACTTTTGACTTTTTCAGGAGGGAAAACCTATCATTTTTCGAAAAAACAATTTTCTAAACCGGTTCAGTGGTTCTCAAGAAATCATATTTCAAAATAACTGAGATACAATGAAGACATTCTTGTAATATAACTTACAATGAACATGAAAAATCAAAGATTACTTGACTTTTTTGGAAACCGGTTTATTGATTTTCAAGTTATCAAAATAATAGGGAGAGGTTCGAGATAAAAATGAAAAAAGTTCTAGGAACAAGTTTGATCAACGTTGAAAATTAAATATTTTTCAAACTCATCATTTGGAACCGGTTCAGTGATTCTGAGAAAATTATTTTCGAAACCGGTTCAGTGTTTCTCAAGAAATCATATTTAAAAAAACCGAAACACAGTGACAGAATTCTCGGAATGAAAGTTACAATGAACGTGAAAAATTTGAAGATTGCTCGACTTTTTAGAAACCGGTTTAGTGGTTCTCAAGTTATCCAATAGAAAAAAAAAAATCAAGATTGAAGTAAAATAAGTTCTTTGGAACGAATTGGATCAACGTTGAAAATTAAATATTTTTCTACATATCTCATCATTTAGAACCGGGTCAGTGGTTCTCAAATCACTGACACTTTTGAGCATTTTTCGAAAAAATTATTTTTAAAACCGGTTCAGTGGTTCCCAAATCATTAAATCCCATAAAACTGAGATACAACGACAGAACTCTTGAACTAGAACTTGATGAATGTTGAGAATTGAACATTTTCTCGACCCTTTTTTGGAACCGGTTCAGAAGTTGCCAAATACTTGTGGAATTTTCCAAAAAAATATGATACCAAAAAATAATGAAACAAAATTTCAAAAACATCAGGAATTGGGCTTTTTCCGAAAAAATAATTTTCAAAACTGGTTTAGTGGTTCTCAAATCATCAAATTTGAAAAAACCAAGGCCCAAAAATTTAAAAAATATTCAGTTCAAAATTTGATGAGGGGTTCAGTGGTTCTCAGACTGATGACAATTTGAAAAAAAAATCAAGACAACAAAAAAACACAAAACAAAAAGAACGTTCAAATTTGAGTTAGAAAACAATTTTCAAAACCGCTTCTGGGAATCTCAAATTGGCCAACAGAACACATTCAAGACACAAGTGAAAGAATTCTTGAAATAACATTTTTTTGAACGTTTAAAAATTGGACATTTTTTGAACTTATAATTATTTCGAAACCCGTTCAGTGTTTCTCATCTCAATCCATTAATAACTTCTAAAAAAAACGAATTTAAAATCATAAACTCTTGGAAAATTCACATTTGAAAATTGAAAAACTTAATCATTTTTGTCGAAAATACGTGGAACCTGTTCAATGAGTACCAAAATTACTGAATATTCTTCAAAAAATTAGAATATACAAAAAAACGTGGAAAATTTTACATTTACCTACATGGGATGTTTACTTTGGAAATATTATCGAAACCAGTTCAATGATTCTCAAATTATCGATGGTTTTTTGAAAAATCGAGTACAAAAAAAATTCCAAGTAAAAATGGTTAATTTTTTGTTTCACGATTGCATTTTTCGTATTTATATTCCAAAAATAAATTATTAGCAACCGGTTTGACTCAACTGAACCAATTCCCTAATGAAACTGTAGGTATGCCCAAAAATTTTCAAAACATTCCAAAACAAAATTATAAAAATTGATAAAATATTACAAACCCCAACTATCCCAAACTTAAAGCATCAGAAAATTCCTCAAGCAAGTCAAGAACGCGCCTATAAAATATAAAAACACCCAAAACCGTGCACATGAAAGTCTCTCAAAACTGCTATAAATTCTGCTTCAAACAAAGCGCACAACAAGGTATCGTACCTAGTTCAATATTCCTCTCACAGCGACGACGAACCGAAACAGAAGCAGAAGTAAAACCGCTTAAAACGGCACTTGCGAATACTTATTATAAGATTTAGCACCCTCTCCACCGCCCCGTCCCTTCCTTTCTATTCTCGCATACGCTGCCATGTACTCGCAGCTACGTACGTATAACTCAACGACGAAAATTTCGAAATTCCATCACCGCACCGCAGTAAATCGCACAACAGCAACGTCAGCGAGCGGCAGCATGGCACAGCCATTAACGAAGAATAGAAGCGCGAACAGTTTGACTGAGTAGTAAAACTTTTGAGTACAGTGGGGTTGCGCTGGGGGCCGCAAATAATACATAATTCCGTTTATACCGCCGTAGTAATGCATGTGTCTGCGTGTAGTACTCGTATAATACGAGTAAGTATGTGGATTTGGAAAGTCATACATTTATAAAGGCATTACCTCGGATCCAGGCCCAGACCCAGGCAAGGGGGGCTGTATCGGATGTGGCCCACACAGCACGTACTCCGTGGCATAAAATCTTTTCTGCGAGAGAAAGTTTTTGGAGAAAATTTAACGACTGCAACACACTGGCAGTGGTAGAAAAACGGTTATAAAACAGCGACACTCTAGAGTTGATTGCATGTCTCGTGCAAATTCATTCAAAAATTACTAATACAATATCGTCTCTTTGTATGCCGGCAATGTACACGGCGTAATTTTTACAAGTCGCATAAAAGAAAAAGAGATCATGAATTTTATAGCGTATAAATTTAACGTTCCTTTTCGAGAGATCGTATAACAAATAATATGTTCAAAAGTACCTAATAAAAATAAAACTTGTAATTCGTTGTTTTTATAGAATAATAAGTCATCGGAAGACAAGGGACGAAGACGAATGATACGCAGTCTACGCCAATTTTGTACTCAAGAATTGCGACTTTGGCACTGCCGAGAGTGAGACGATCCTAGTCATCACGTGTACCATCGAGTTCTTGAAAAAAGAAATCACGTTGCTTCATTTTCTATACAGGGTGATTCAGAAATCATCTAGTTCCTTCGAGCAACGGATTACGCAACTTATTCTACACGAGGTGTTGATTCGGTTGCAGATCAACACATTTTAAGGGGTTCAAGTCGAACTCAGGTCGTCACTAGCTCCTTCATTTTTTACCATTCTTCAATTCATAGTGATCAAATGGCACATAAGTTGCCTATCAAACTCAACGAAGGCATCAAAAGCATCCCACACAGTGCGACATGCTCCTTAAAATAATCTAAATAATATGCAACTCATTTGACACATTAACCCGGTAAATTAGGCTAATGAAGCGGCATTCTAGACGAGCAAATATTTTTTGATTTTAAAATGTTCTTTTCAGTATCCTGATTATCCACCATGAAGTTCGTGGACCTCACTAGTAGATTAGTCTACCAAATGTGAACTCTTAAAAGATTCCTCCCGTTGTTTTTTGCTGATAACTCTTCAAATATGCGTTTAAACAAAAAAAATGATCATAACTAGAATTCAAGTACATGAAATTTCCAACAAAAAAGTATGCATTCATTTTTTTCCGTAAGTGAACGGGTGACATAAAAACACGAGTTGAAAGATACAGGATGGAAAAGAAAAAATGAAGATTGTCCCTATTTCTGAAATTGAATCTCATATTCATGGAAATTGGAATTTGGAAGCAATCTTTATTTCTTTCGTGTCCAGTAAGTATTTTGACTGACATATTTTGTTCGAATTTCAACAACACATCAGTTCAAATAGGATTGTCTCTGTTTCCATAAAGAGACCCAGAAATCATTCGAATCATTCTGTATCATTTCGGGAAAGAAAATGGCCAAAGAATAGGGTCTTCGTCGGAAGTATTAACCTCATAAGTCGTTTTCCGAGATCGTTCGTACCAAAATTAATGACCTGATTTCGAAACACGTAAAATGCAACCAGGGAGCGAAAGATGCACCGAACAAGATACTCCGAGAAGAAAAGAATTAACCCCATGGAAAAGGGGGAAAGCTCAAGAAACCAAAGAAAAGGGCAAGATTTCCACAAATCGTTGCTATTGCATCGACATGGCACTATTTGAAAGCTCGGACATATCAAACAAACATAATGAAACAGAAAGAAAAAAAGGTCCATCAGGGATATCTCCTCAGCTCGAAATAACGAGTGGGAGGGCCTGAGGATGAAATTTTTTGAATGTAACTACATGTAAGCGCGGGTGGTATACGTAGGAACGTCATTGTTAACAAACATGTATTCATTATTTCCAGTTAACGTAATTTCTTCACAAAAGTGGCACGTTTATTGCGTATATCTAATGTCCATCGGACTGTACAAGTGTATTTTCCGCGTATAAAACTAACTCGTATTGATGTTCATCTGGTGGAAAGTTTACCGGACGCCTCGTATTTCTCTTCCGCATCAATTGGCTTTTTCTGGTACTGGCATTTCAGTCTTTCTACTCTATATGTCCGGGTCCCTGCTTCGCTTCAGTCGTCGTCATCAATCGCCGGCTACGATACGCGTTATATTCGCCTCTCGCCAGTCCCTCTCTCTCTCACGTGCTCCTATCGCATAGCCCGAGTAAATACGCAAGATTGGGGGATACCAGTGTATCGGATGAGGAAGTATTCGATCGTTTACCGATATAGCTTTAAAGCTACTACCTGGTGTGTTGAAGTTAACGTTTTTAAGCATTATTGCTACCGTACCTATACGTATAGGTACGTCTACGTACCCCCAGTTTATTTTTTTCTTCTATTTTTTTCAGGTCCAAGCACACGTTTTACTCGTCGAGCCGTTTTTTTATTTATGCGGATGATTGCGCGCAGAAATTCTCCTCGTGTATATGGGTAAATATACGAGCAAATCAAATTGGATTTATTTGATTGATGGGCCAACCAGCTGTGAAATGGGTTATGCGTGAGCATTTTGCATAAGATGTACAGTAAAGGGAGGTAAATACGTCTACAAGATACGGTTCGGGAAATTTTAGAACACGATTAACTGACAATTTTCCACTCAAGAGTACTACAGGGTGTTCTGACTTCTGAATGTCGCTTAGGGCCTTCCATTCGACAACGCTGCAAATCAAACTGCACAAATGAAAGTAAAGTTATATATTTTGAAGCTAGAAGGGGGTAGATTAGTAAAAATATTTCTCTTATTTCACTCCATGCAACTCATTCAATGTTATGATTTGATTGACTTCGATAAAAACTTGGAAAAAACACCACGAGAAGTATTGAGAAGTATTCGTATCGAAGAATTTCTCCAATTGGGTATTTTTTTTTTCACTTTTCAAAAAATCTACGAGATTGCAAAAAGAACTCGAGCAAATGGGGGAAGGATGATGGGCGAGAAAAAATAGGCGAAAAATATTTTAATAAAAGCTTCATCAAGTTATCGAAATTAAATCAGATAAAAATCGACCAGATGAATGAACTAATTTACAAAGTTCCGGACGATGTTGGCTGGGAAAAAGGCGTAAAAAAGACAAAAGAGAGTTAAATCAGCGTTACTTCGAAGAAATTATATGAACGTAACACAGCTTTTCTCGAGTGTTATAATAAATTTTACTCGTCTTGGGTCTTTCGTTCGTCGATGATTTCTCGACGAGGCAGCATATTCGTTGGTTTCTCTTCATCGTAGTTTTTTTCACTCTCTCCCTCTCTCGCTGTTCTAAACGTATTAATTTATAAATAGAAAAGGCGGCCATTTTAAATTGAAATATGTATAGATCAGCATTCAGCAATGGCTGGAGCTCGGCTATAGACGAAGTGAAATCATTACAGCGTGAGAGACCTTTTCAACGTCTATTTCTTTTAAAACGTATAAATTCCTGCAAATTACTCGCATACAGAGCCTATCGTGCGTAAAAAGAAAAGTAATAAAAATAGACGGGCGTGGGGCGGCCGGTGGCGTGGTAAAAATTTCCACCGTATTTTGAATCACCGACGAAGACGATGACGGTTTGGAAATTGCGTGAGGCCTTCAGCACTGTGCGCCAATAATGGGAAATTGTACGAAATCGCTTGTTTAGCATTTCGCAGTTCGGTTTTATAGCCGATAGGAATGGTATAGTATACCACACACAGCGAGTGAAAAAAAGACGGAGAGAATGAGCCTTTAAAAACGGTGGCTAAGGGAAAGGCAGAGCAGGATGCGGATGGGACGGGGATGTGGCCTATACAGAACAAGACGACTCGTCGACGATGTCTTAAGCGGGTATTTCGTCAGCGGCAGAATTTGTTACACGAGAGCACGACGGTACATAGGTTTATTCGTAAGAATGGTAAAGCCTCATTTTCAACTTGGTCGTTTGTGTGTCGTATCCCTTCAGTACAAATTAAAGTTTTATTGTCGGAAGTTAATATCCTGCTGCCCGTTTGCAATCTCTCTCTCTTGCTTTCTCTCTTCAGTCTTCTAATCGCTGTATCTGTATACGACTACACGAGGTTTTGACTCGATGACCCTTATTTTTCCACATTTCCCAATACAGCCCGTCCATCTACTGACACACACATACCCTGTAGGGTAACGCAGTCCGTCGCGTTATCGCCCTTGCCCCACGCACCACAACAACGCAACGGTACTAAAATTTACTCGTCGTGTTCGCCTAAGGCGCCACTATCGCAGAGTTACGATCTAGGCAACAAAAGTTTAAGATACATTTCAGCAGACGGGTACAAATTTCCCGTCAGCAGAGCGCTGGCTTTTTATCTTTTCAACATTTTGAACATCGAACAGCACAGCCCAGCCCGGTCGCTCGTTACCAGCCTACGACCACCATGTTGGCGAGTTGATGTATATCGGTCATATGTACGTTGAGTAGTGTACTATAGTATGCTGAAATGAAGGCAGCTTTCTAACGTATAAGATGTTCGCTGTCGAGATTTTTCACTGCGATGTATGTACATATTGCACAAGGTAATACGTACTAGCAAAGACATCTAGGCTTGTACACTTCCGCCCAAGTGAACATTTCCATCATTGAGTGAGCGCATTTTTCTCGCATAAATCTCTTGTTTTAGATATACAGCACCGATGGACTTTGGGTACGATTTACAACAGCTTTAAAAAACATTTTTTTATTGATGGGTACAATTTCGTCGAGTGCTGTTCGGTTCTAAGTTAGAGTGAAGGCGAGAAAAATTGTTCTTTTTTTTCTGAGAAAGTATTTTACTTTGGTAAACACGTGGGAGACCTGTCTGAATAACAAATGAATGGTGTAATTTTAAAAGGCGCTAAGTGCCATCTTAGTCGAAATGGAGTTATTGCTATCGTGGTATACTATGTCCATGCCGGCATAATCTGAACCTATCAAAGACGTCAATATCTATCTATAAATAGATCAAAATTCGATCTAAAGATGGCGCAAATGAGCAAAATTTGCCAAGTTTGAGGAAATCAAAAATGTAAGACTTTAACATCATAGTAAATTCAATTTCCAATCAAAAAGGTCCTCTTCACTTTTCGCATATCTTCAATATTTCAGGAGCTATACGAGAAAGATAAAACATTTTTGTCAATTTTTGAAAATTTTTCAATTTTTTGAAATCAGAGAAAATAATGTGTACTGAACTTTGAATGAATAAGAAAATAGATCTATCGTGTAGAAAATTAAATTTCCTTTCAAAAAGGTTCTCTTTACGTTTTGCCTATCTTCAATATTTTAGGCACTAAACAAGAATAAACACTATTATATTTAAATTTAATGCTCAATGCGTCTTTTTGAAAAACCTAAAAATGATTCAGAAATGTTGATATTGGTTCGATTTTTGCTTAAAATGATGATGACGTGTTCAAAGTATGCTATGCACCAACATTTTCACCATTTCAACCTTTCCTATAAATCTCCAAGGTATGCAAACATTTAAACGCGATTATCTCGAAAACATGTTTTTGGCACTTAGCGCCTTTTAAAATTACACCATTCAAATGGTTTCGAACAAAATTTTAAAATTTGATTTCTTCGAAAAAATTATCAAAAAAATGCCAAAATTTCAAAATTTTGGTTTCAAAATGAAGATTTGAAAATTTGAAAATTTTTCAAATTGTAAATCGAAAAAAAAAAGTTGAAATACATGGAACATGAAAAAAAATGAAAAATTGGACGGTTTTCGAAAAAAAAATATAAAACTTCAAGCGAGACAACTTTCAATTTTTTTTATCAAAAATTTTTCCAATTTTTTACGAAATAGAAAATTTTTAAAATTTTTTTTATGTAAGAGTTTTTCTAATTTTTTCAAGTCAGCAGAAAATGAAAAAATAGTTGATTTTTTTTTATTTTTTTTATTTTTATTGTATTATTTTTCGGGGAGGGGGGGAGAGAATAAAAATCACCCAAATTTTTTCAAGCGAGAGCTAACTTTCAACTTTACAATTTTTTTGATGTAAGAGTTTTTCTATTTTTTTCAAGTCAGCAAAAAATGAAAAAATTGTTGAAAATTTTTCATTTTTTCATATTTGGGGGGGGGGGGGGGTAGGGGGAGAAAAAATAATCCAGTTTTTCAAGCGAGAAAACTTTCAATTTTTTTGATCAAAAATAGAAAAAATTTTCAATTTTTCTGATGTGTTTTTCTATTTTTTTCAAGTCAGCAGAAAATGAAAAAATAGTTGAAAATTTTTCATTTTTTATTATTATTTTTTTGGGGGAGGGGGGAGAAAAAAAATCACCCAATTTTTTCTCAGAATAAGATTCTGAAGTTTTTCGGATGGTAAAAGGTAGGTATCTAACATTTTAGGAGGTATAACTAATTTTTCTTTTCTTTTTTTTAAGTAAAAATATTTTAAAAACATTTTTGAAAGGAAATCTCATGATTTCTTAGAGGACGAATTTCTGAACTTTTTAGTAATTTATAAACGTAGCTTAGCTATTTTAATTTTTTTAAAGAAAAAATACTCTCCAATTTTAAGGAAACACCCTAATTTTTCGTCTCTATTATTGCGAAGAAAAAAATCTGATTTTCAAATTTTAGTGGAAAAAAAATTTCTCAAACCTTTGGGAAAAAAAATTCAACTTTTTTGAAATTCTAATACCTTCTTTTCCAGCTTTCAAAAATGCCAATAAACCTTCTTGTACTTATTCAACTTTTGTTAGATAATTATAAATTCATCTTCTTACTTTTAGAGAAAAAAAGTTATCAGTTTTTAGGACAAATTTTCATTTTTTGTCTAATTTGAAAAAAATCAACTTTTCTAAAATAAAAAAAAATTCTTAATTTTTTTGAAAATAAATTATATTTTTTTTAATTTTTTGTGATAATATATATTTTTTTTTTAAAGTGAAAAAATCTTTATTTTTTTCTTCAAAAAAAAATTGAAACATAAAATTGATACTTTTTTAGGTAGGTACTAGGTACTCTAAAAGTAAAAAAATTCGTTCTAAAAAAAAAAAAACAAACAAACAACTTCTGCATAAAATTGAGATTTTTACTCCAAAAAATTGTAAGATTCTTCTCCAATAAAATTAGGTAAGTGAACCCTATAGATGCAATTTTTGAGGGGAGGCAAAAAACGTAAATTTGAGATTTTGATTTTTGGAAATTTGGCTTCATATATAAATGGGTTGTTATTTACGCATTGAGTATATGTTGTAGGCAGTAGTGCCGGTTAAGATGTCTGGTCACAGAAACGTTTCGTAACTGAATCAGAAACCTTCCAAAACTGGCTGTTTTTGAATAGAAGAGCGATCTTTGATGGCCGATTACTTGTGTAAAAACTGGATTTGGCGGATTTTCTTGTTGTGGGTCGATGGAGGATGGTACCTAGTATACGAATCGCGAAAAAAGTGAATTTCGAAAAAAACTGGACATGGCGGGTTTTGCATCTATAGGTTTCAAGTAAACAATTTTTTTACTCGAAAAAAACTAAGGCTAAAATAAAAAAAATGTCTCAACTGAAAATGAAAAACAGAGATCTTTCCCTTCGCAAAATGAAAGATTTAATTTTTGTAAAATAATAAAACGAAAAATCAATTTTTTTTAATGAATGTTCAACTCGAAAAACCTTGTTCTGCTTCAAAAAATACCTAAGGTATCAATTTTTCTCAAAAAAAAAACAAAAAAAAAAACAATAAAAATTGGGATCATGTAGTTACCTATTTGTCTCTAAAAGTTGAAGATTTCTTTCACAAAACGAAACTAAACCAAATTCGGCATAAAAATCATGAAATTTTTTTACTCCAGAAGAACTTAAGAAAACTGAAAACAAAATTCATGATTTTGATTTGGGTTTTCTCAAAAAATGAGCATTTCATTCTCAAAAGAAAGAAACAAACGAACACAAAATGGAAATTTTTTCGCATGGAAATCAAGAGTTTTTTCATTTCAATAGGATTCGATAGCTACATATTGAAAAATTTTGAAGATAAGTTTTCAAAAAAAAAAAGTAACTTTCCTCCAAGAATTTAAAATGAATATTTTTATCACAACACAGAGGACGAATTTTTTACTCCAAGAAAAATTAAAGTTTTTTTTGTCTTCAATTCAGACCAAACAAAGAATTTTTTCTCAAAAATTAAGATTTGTTTTTTTGATTGGAAAAATGATTTATTTTTTTGAAATAAGAATTTTTTAGCAATTTTTTCATTAGAAAAAAATTGCGATACTTTTCATTTCAAGAAATTGAGAATGAGAGATTTTCTCCAAAAATTGAATTAAATTTCACTATAAACCTCAGTTCTACAACTTCCTTACCTTAGCTCCATTTTTACCCATTTACTCGCATTTTAATACCGAAGGCGTAAACTAACACTTGAAAAACCCCTGACACAATGAGGGGGGAAACCGACGTACAAAAATATACTCGTACGTCAAACCGTATAACTCGTGCTTCCATAATGTATAATGCCAACTCTTAGTTTTCAAACGCAGCAAAGGCAGAAGATGGCACGGCACAGCGCTCGTACACACAAGACATCAAAAGACTTTCGGGAGGCTTGGCAGTTTACAGCGCGAATTAGCAACAAGAAGATGTGTCATTTAAAAGCAATGATTGCGAAATACAAAAGTTTTACAAAGGTGCTAGCTTATACATAGGGTTCGCCTTAAGGTTTAAACACGAAGCAGAGACGTTGGCGTTACCCCCTCATTTACTCTCCTATCACTGCCACGTGTATTTTATACGCTTAACAAACGACATCGTCGGGCGCTTAAATTCTTATACAAAATAAATAAGAAAGACGCGCGCGGAAGAGGAAAAAAAATGAAAAAGTTCTCATTACTTGTAAAAATGTTTACTTTTACAAATTACAATCGCGGAATAACTTGGCGCTGTGCTGTGTACTGTGTAAATGTACGGCCCGCCACGTCTGCACCCACCCTTTTGTGTTAGCACTTCTCCTACTTGTGCCTGTTCCAATGTGTATACACGTATACGAAGGGGGAAGGGGTCTTAGCTATAGTAGTTTTCGAAAAACGAAAAGTTTTATTTGTTTGAAAACAATATACATATATTTTCCAACAGATAAATTCCTGCAACTTGAAAGTCGTCAAACAGTTTAACGTTTAACGAAATAGTTCAAACGGAAGAAAACACTAAAGTTGGAAAAATTGTCATTTCCTTACGAATTAATACGACTGTCGCAGGAGGCGCGCCTAAATCTCGTATCGTATCGTATCATTTGCGAATAAAACGAAATGAAATTTTCTTGGCTCGGATAATCCACTCAGTAGATACCTTACCCTACCTGCGAATACGAGTACGACCCGGGGCAAAACGTGTTTGGCACATGCACGTAGCAGTCTAAACGTAACACTGATAAATTATCCGATGGACACGTTTGTTTACGCATTTAAAACTCGACCAGTCAAAGCAAATAGCCATCAGAAGGGAGAGAGCGAGTCTTTGGAAAACAAATTAAATCGCAAATCAACGCCTTCCACAGTTTCACCCAAAAACCATTACACTTCGCCAAAACAGAAAACGTGTCGATCATTTATTAAACTAAAACAATTCCAGAAAGCTTACAATTTAGGCGCCTTTTACACCGACTTCAGTTCCGCACTCGATTCGCTGGGTTGTTTGCCAAATTTCCATCAATCGTCAGCTAAAAGTTCTCGGTTCCGTTTTCCCAATTCAACATTTCCTCGTGTAACACCCCCTGTTACCCTCGTGTGCCGGTGCTCGTGCTTGTGCTCAGTGCCAAGAAATTCGATACTTTTAATAACACTCTTTTAGACGTTCATTGCACGTTTTGTTTTCTTATCCTTTTTCTCTATTTCCGAATTGTTTCTGCTTTTCGGATATATTACCGTTATTATTATTTTTATTTCACTCTTCGCTTCGTCGCCCCGGCACGAGCTCGTGCTCGTCTCTTAAAGCCACACCGATAAAAAATTTCCAGCCTGATCCGTGCCAGATCTTTATAACTTTACTAGTACGTGATGCGAAAAGAATGCCGAGGATTTCCTCCTCGTAAATAGAAATTTTTACAAGGCCTCAAAAACCGACCACACGACACATGTTGCTCGCCGGCTCCCTTGTGTATTTTCACCCACTGAGACCAATTGTGTGTAATATTCTTGAAACTTGTAACAAAAATTTCATTATGGAACCTTCTACAGTGAAAAAATTCACCGAGGTGTCCGGGAAAAAATTCATCCAACAAAACGATGTCATTTTATTGAAGACCATTCGATATTTTCAGCATTTTATCATTTTAGAATTCAACAACTGTGTTCTAATTGCCATCAAACTGGAAATATAGTTGAATTAATCTGTTGAACTGGTTTTGATTCTGTGAAAAACCAGACAGCCTTGATACTGTACTAGAAACTCTGCAGAAATTACCAGTTCGATAGCTTATTTGAGTTTGAAAACCAGATAACCTTGACTACTGCACTGGAAACGTTGCAGAAATAACTGGCTTGACAGGTTTTTCGAGTTTGAAAAGCAGGTAACCTTGACTACTGCACTGGAAACATTGCGGAAATAACTGGTTTGACAGGTTTTTCGAGTTTGAAAAGCAGGTAACCTTGACTACTGCATTGGAAACATTGCGGAAATAACTGGTTTGACGGGTTTTTCGAGTTTGAAAATCAGCTCACCTTGAGTACTGTACTAAAAAAAGTACGCAAAGATCTGATCATCCGGGTTTCTCAAGTTGTAAAACCAAATAGGCTCAACTACTGCACTGGAAATGCTGCATAAATGACTGGTTTTACAGGTTTTTTCTACACTTCAAAACCAGATATCTCAATTACTGCACTAGAAACATCAACTACTTACTAAAGTGATTTTTAATGTTTAAAAAAAGTTTAACCCCCTCCCTCCCCCCAATAATCTGTATGTTCTAACAAGAAGAATAAATCGACCAACTTGGTCAACATCTTTTTGTCATTAAGAAACCCCAAAAAATTCCAGTATTACCCCATAATCAATTTCCAGTCCACTTGGCTTTATCAAGAACCGCCACTTTTTCTCAGTTCATTCTGCACATTCTTGCTAACGATGTGAAATACAAAGCCAAGCTTAACAGACCAATAATGGCATCTATTGTTACACTATCAATAGATTAAAGAAAAGATTGTCAGAGTAAAGTTGGTAAAAAATCATTTATACCATCGATGAATGGTTATTTCCTGGAAAATGCTCGCAAACGATGAACATTGATAACAAATACACACACATGAACTCGGGCACGAGCACAAGAATGGTGACTGAACCATTTGACAAAATGGCCATAATGACGGTGGACGATGGCGATGCGATACCTAGAGATATGGAATTTTGTGCTTTTTCACACACCCTTTTTCCCTCTGAGGCTTTCTCTTGTCCCATATGCATCTACTATTGCTATTACTATAACTACGACGACGGCGAACATAACTGATAACATTTTGCCATGCCATTCGTTACTCTATAGTATATTTTTCTTCTTGCTGTATGTTTCGGTCCATTTCCTCTTTTAATGGTTCTACCATAGTAAATCTTTTAAATAAAACTGCGTTCTTAAATCTTTTATTTTCCACAGTGGCCGATGATAATTTATATCTTAATTTCCGCTTTTTTGAATTCACCGTTAAAGATAAATTCTGACGAATATATCTTCTATTATTCGCCATAACCGTAAAGTACAGCCCATTTATATCAGAAATAAGTCTGCTGGGACACATTTCGCAAAATGATGGACAATTTTCTCTTTTTTTGCAACTTTCACGGCGTTTTTGTCGATTTTTCGTTACTTCCTCTCCGGAACCTCTATCGGAACACTTATCAGCATACGTGAAAACAGGGTGGTGCGGCTTTTTACAAAGAAAATATCATATTTTCTCGAACTAGAGTGGGAGGTTCTCGCAAATAAAATAAAAAACTTCGCCGGAGAAACGAAAAATCAAAGCCAAATAAATAGCTTTAATAAATGGCTTTTATTTTTCATTTCGATTACTTTCTTGTTTCTTTTAACACCCTCTTGCCGCCTTCCCTCGATTGCACATAAAACGCCGAGACATTCTTTTAATATGTACGAAAAGCGAGATCTTTATTTTTATATATTTTTTCCCACTTTCTTCTTCTCAACTCATTTAATCTAAGCCATTTTATTCTTTCTTATTTCATATTGTTATCATTTTTCTGCGTCTTTTTGCGAATCTTCGTCTTGCTTTTTGCCTTGCGCCTCTTCATCATCGTCGCATCGTCGTCGTTGTTTTCACGCGTGTGTATGTCATGACCAAATGACAATACAAAATGTCATTTTTCTCCTATTCTTTGCCATTTCGATCTCATTTTCCTCGTATCTGCCATGGTAGTATACTGATATGTGATATAAGGCGCCTTTTCTTTTCAAACACCTTACACGTCTCTTCTATGTTTTTTTTTCTCTTCTCGTCTCTCAATATGTATCTGTTTTCAATCTGATAAGAATACTATTTTTTATTTTGGAATATTTTTTCGTGCCTCAGATATAACAAGCAGTAGCATTCATAATATAGGCATTAGGCAATGTATCCATACGTATAATGTAGATACTTGGCACATCTGCATTCTCTACTAACTTCGTATAAAAGCAACTTTAACCAATTAAAGTGGAGAATATTCGGACAAATACAATTACACCTTCGTCACGTGTATTCTGGACGTTCCAGCTAGCACAAAAACCGGGACGAGAAGAAACATAACAACTAGGCTATCTCTAAGGCGACCCCTATAATTGCTTGTCACCCTTTCTTACATGACTGCCGGCCATGGGAAGAGCTGGATATGAGGTTCGGGTTCTTCGTTTTCTGCATTATCTTTTAAAGCCGTCATTTATTTTCTCCGTTTCCTCATACATGGCTTAAGTGGCGTTTGTTTATTTCCTTATTTTGGTTTTATTGTGTGCGGTAATATGGTCACCACGCTGGTATCCGGAGGTTTATACTTTCTATACCGAATTTCCCAATACCCTTTTCTCGTCGTGAGGTGGAAATTTTTTCAGTTGTGTAGAATAATATACGCACCATCCCTCACACTGGGAGCATATTTGAGAGAATTTTTAAAAGTGAAAATAGCTACAATAAGTTTGAAAATTTTTAGTGATTAAATAAAACTTGAGTTCAGCCTGGAATGTGGATCTGAAAATTTTCATGCAAAGAAAAAGACACGAAATTCAAAAATAAATTAATTGACAAATTTTTAAAAATTTTGAGTTCAAACGAAATTTCAAAAATTTACTTCCGAAGGAATATTTTGAACAAAATTTTCAAAGATTGTTTTTCGAACAAAAAAAAAAAAAAAAAAAAAAAAAACTTGAACTACATTTAAAAAATTGTTTCGCAAGAAAACTTGGAAAAGCGTTCGACTAAAATTTCAAAAGATATTTCAATTCAAAATTTTGAAAATAAAATTTTAAAATTCTAGTTCAAACGAATTCCTTTCAATTTAACGTTACAAGTTTTAAAAATTGGTTTTCTAAAAAATATAAACATTAATTGAAACAAAATTTCAAATAGATTGTTTTGCGAGAAAACTTTGAAAAAATGTGTATTGCAATGAAAAAAAAAAAAAATCAAAAAATCATAATTTATGTTTTCAATTAATAAAGTTGGAAAAAATGTATTAAAAAAAATGAAAAAAATTGTGTAAGAACAATTTTCTTACCCAAATCCCAATCAGTAGATTTTCATATAAGTTTCGATTAAATTCTCACTACAGTGCTGCAAAAAAAAATTTTAAATCTTGAAAATCGAAATTGATCCTTTCAAGTGTTTCAGTTTCAAATTTTCAGAAATTCTTCAAGGATGATTTACCAAAAAATATTACTTTTCAAGTTCGATTTCGATTCTCATCTTCATAACGTCATTTACTCATTTTTCAAATTTTCCATCATTTTCAACTTACCTAGAACAGAAAAAAAATACAAAAAATTAGCAGAAATGTTTCCATCATCACAGAAGTAGTCATATTATATTAAAAATACACTCTTGAAAATACATCACATGCTCCTATTCTTTTTTCAAAAAATTTGTAGGCAAAATTTTTTCCGATTTTTAAATACTTAAATACTTGGTTTTATTGAATTTTCCCCCTAAAAAAACTGATAAATATTTCGAGTTTTTTTCCAAAAAATACTTTTTGAGAGATTTTCTGAATGATTTTTTTTCAATTTTTTTATAATAATTTTCAGGGTATTTTGCAAATATGTAATTTCTCTACCACTCTGTGAAATTTTTACATGAAATAGCCTTCAATATTCATTTTTTTTTCTCAAATCATCAACTTGATTCAAAAAGCTCAAAGAGTGGAAAAATGACAAAATAATGACATCCTCCAAAAAAGGTGACGAAAAACGAAAAAATTACAACCTCCATGCACAGAAATTAGATCAAAGCAAAATTTAATCCACCCAATAGAAGTGTTTCAGACGAACTTTTGCTGAAACTATAATCACACAATAAAAGGGGGCCCAACAAGGCGTATAAAATACCATTATATTACACGGCCTGTCTGCATACATAGATGTATCATCATCAACGTACAGTGTATTCAAAAACCGAAACACTATAGCTCCATATTACACATAAGATGTCACCAAAATCACAATATTATCCTTTGTATACACCATCATCTCCCCCTCGCCAATCACCTTCTTCCTTATAACACATATTTCGATGTACACACAACATCGACAATCCTACAAAATCCCCGCTTATAGTTCAAAAATTTCGGCGGCTTGTTTGCCAAAACTTGTAGTATTCGCTACGATTTAGCATAATTCCGCCACCACCGATCAAACGTTACCAACGTATAGAAACGGTTGCGTGAAGATTACGATAAAATTTAATCAACGCTACGTTACACCCTGCTCGTCACCCTCTAACTTAAGTGAACATAACTCTAAAGTTAATATTGGCCCAACCGCAATTCGTTGCAAGGCGCGATTGATGGCTGCGAAAATAAATAAATCATCGGGGTACACATATAGCATGGCTAGGCTATGCTCGAAACAAATATATATATATATATACAAATAAATCCAGCTAACGAGCGTATTTTCCTTATACTCGGTACACAGTGGGAAAAGCAACGAGTGACAGGCACAGAAAACTTTGGTACTTTTTCAAATTACCAGACTTACGTATTACGTATGAAACCAGCACAGTCGACTTCTTTCCTTCTGTTTTGTTTCATACTTGTCCAAAAAAATTTTTTCTCGAAAAAATACCCTCGTTTTGGAGAATTTTTCCTTTCTTTTGCCTCCTCCTACGAAAGAAAACGTCCATAGGCTGCAGATAACGTATTGTCACGCCAATAAAATCGGTATGATTTATTGTTCTCGATAGGGTTTTATAGTTCTTGTTGTTCGAACGTCGTAGTACTGTTTTTTTTTCTTCTCTTTTTTTGGCACAGTCGTAAAATTTACCAGGTTTAATACTACATAAATACTTTATATTCAAAATTGAAGAGTAAGGAAAGGTCCAATCGAAGTTTTTATGATAACCAAGTTTATTTCTAAGCCTTCAAACTACAACTTTTGTTTGAAAATTTTTTCAATTTGACTCCTCCTACTTCACCAATTTTGCATAATACTCCAAAGATATTAATTAAAAAATAGACAGGGTGCCTAACTTTATTATTTTTTTTTTGAAAATTCATGACTTATTGACTTTTTTCATGAACAATATTTTTATGCTTCCAGGGGCCCTCTCGGACATAAGCGTAACTTGGATGAAATATGGGGGAATTTCCTCATTTTCCCCTACATTTAAAAAAAAATATTGAGGGAAGGAGCGAATGCCCCTTGAACCTCTTAAGTTATGCTTATGCCCTTCGAGACCCCCTTTTTTTGGTAATCAAAAAAATCTATAGGTACAATTTCAAAAAAAAAAACAAAGTTAAATGAATACTTAGAATTTTCAAAGGTTTGATTCAATTTCTTCCCTAAATAGTGGATGCTTGAAATTGTTTTCATGTTGTAATGTGAGAAAGCTTTTTTCCCTAGATAAGTGAAACAAAAAATTTTCACGCAAAATTCTCCTAAAAAAATTTTTAACAACTTTTTCAACAGAAAAACATTTTTTTTTTTTTTTTTTTGTCTCAAAGTTTTAAAATATTTTATTTATTTATTTTACTATCAAAGAAAAAAAAATTGATCCCCAAAAAATTGAGTTGAGATTTCTCTGTTTCAAAAAAAATTGAGTAATTTTTTTTTATTCCCACACAATTTTTAAAAATTTTTGAACGAAAAAATTTGTTTTTAACTTTTTTTATTCCAAAAAATGAGATTTTTTCTCCAAAAAAGCGGAGATCCCTCCCCCCCCCCCCCAAAAAAAAATATTTCAAAAAAATTGAGAATTTTTTTTAACGCCTTGTACAACCTAAGGCTGGTGGTGTGAAAATGTTTTTTCATTCCGAAACAATTTTCGAAATTTTGTACCAAAAAATTCATTTTTTTTTCATTCCAGAAAAATAGTTTTTTTTTTCATTCCAAGAAATGGGAATTTTTTCCAAAAAATAGAGATTTCCCTCCCCCACGAAAAAAAATTCTTCAAGAACATAAATTATCTTCTTCGGAGAAATCACATTTATTTAATGCATTTTTTTTTTTTTGAGAAGATGCAAGATTTTAAAAAAATTTCACTTTTAAGCGAATTAGTAATTTTTCCCGAGTAGTATTATCAAAAATTCATGACTTTTCTTGACCTGGTGATTTTTTTGAAAAATTTCATGACTTTTCCATAACTTTCATGACCCATTATCAAATTTCATGATCTTTTCATGACAGTTAGACACCCTGATAGAAGAATGAGGAAAGAAGGGGCGAATTGAAAAATTTTTCAAAAAAAAATGTAGATTAGGACCCTAAAAATAATTTGGTAAATATACAAATTTCGATTGGATCCCTCCCTCTCCTTCGATTTCACATAAGAACAGGTAGAAACTTTTTCAAAATTGAGGGATGCGTACAATTGAAAACATTTTCACACAAAAGTTATAGATTGAGGTCCTAAAAATAATTTTTGTTATTATAAAATTTTCGATTAGACCCCCTCCAATCCAATTTTGCATAACATGACTTAGATATTTATTTCATTGAAAAATGGCGGAGGTAGGGTCCAATTGAAAAAAAACGCGTAGCAGTCAAGATGCTCAGCGACAGCCGAATTTTTTTTTTCAAGTTAGTGTACCACTTTGAAAACGTTTTCATCCATGGTATTTCAGTTTCAATATCAGTTTTAACTTCAAATTCAGTTTAAAAAAGTCAGGTTTTTGTCTTCAGTTTTAGTTCCTCTCTGCATTGAAGATTTCATCTTCAGATGGAGCCTCCGCCCCCATACCTCCGTTGAGGCTCCGACCCAACCCCCTCATCACTTTCGACTCTTAGGATGGAGGCTCCGCCCCCATACCCCCGCGTTGGGGGCTTCGCCCCCAACCACCTCGTCACTTCCGACTCTTCAGATGGGGGCTCCGCCCCCATGCCCCTATTGGGCGTCTTTACCCTCAATAGGGACATGGCAGGAGAGGATTGAGGGCTTCGCTCTCAATCCCCTTCACACTTTCAGCTCTTCAGACGAGGGCCAACACACCAAAAAAGAGGTTAAAACGTGAAAATTTCTGATTTTTGACCCTGTACGGGGGTCAAATGGTGCTCAAAAGTCGAAACCCCCAAAAGGCACATCAGTGACCTCTACTGACCCTACATCCCAAATTTCGATTGTTTAGGTCTTTTAGTTTGGGCTGTAGGCTGTTCAACGCGTCAGAAAAGACAGGTTAAAACTTGAAAAATATTGATTTTTGACCCTGTATCGAGGTCAAAAGGGGTTTAAAGGTCAAAACCTACAAAAGGCACATCAGGGGCATGAACTCGATCTATGATAAAAATTTAGGCCCCCCAGCTCCATTTGGGGGGTCTGTAGCCTGATCAACGTGAAAAAATGACCTCAAAATCCACTTTTTGGGCCCTAAAATGGGGTGGGGATGACTTGGGAATCTGAAATTTGGATACAGTGGAGACAATCAGAGTCACTGTTGTTGGTAAAAATTTCAAATCATTTTGCCAAATTGGGGCCTCTTTAGAGCCCTCCTCAAAAAGGGGCCACCCCCAATTGTTAGGCTCAAGGGTCAAAAACCCCAAAAGGCACCTCAGTGACCCTTACCTATCCTAAATACCAAATTTTAGCATCCAAGGTCATTTGGTTTGGGCTGCAGGCTGATCAACGTACCGGGAAGCGAGAAAAAACATGAAAAATTGTGAAAAATCTTGATTTTTGCCCCTTGACAGGGGTCAAAGGGGGCCCAAATGTTGAAACCTACAAAAGGCACATCAGGGGCACAAACTTGATTCATGATGAAAATTTTGGCCCCCCAGCCCCATTTGGGGGGTCTGTAGCCTGATCAACGTGAAAAAATGACCTCAAAATCCACTTTTTGGGCCCTAAAATGGGGTGGGGATGACTTGGGAATCTGAAATTTGGATACAGTGGAGACAATCAGAGTCACTGTTGTTGGTAAAAATTTCAAATCATTTTGCCAAATTGGGGCCTCTTTAGAGCCCTCCTCAAAAAGGGGCCACCCCCAATTGTGGGGCTCAAGGGTCAAAAACCCCAAAAGGCACCTCAGTGACCCTTACCTATCCTAAATACCAAATTTTAGCATCCAAGGTCATTTGGTTTGGGCTGCAGGCTGATCAACGTACCGGGAAGCGAGAAAAAACATGAAAAATTGTGAAAAATCTTGATTTTTGCCCCTTGACAGGGGTCAAAGGGGGCCCAAATGTTGAAACCTACAAAAGGCACATCAGGGGCACAAACTTGATTCATGATGAAAATTTTGGCCCCCCAGCCCCATTTGGGGGGTCTGTAGCCTGATCAACGTGAAAAAAATGACCCCAAAATCCACTTTTTGGGCCCTAAAATGGGGTGGGGATGACTTAGGGGGCTGAAATTTGACTATGGTGTAGGTAATTAGGGTTCTCATCCCTGGGGCAAGTTTCAAAAAATTTCATGATATTGGGGCTCCCCCGCACCCCCTCAAAAAGGGGTAAAATATTCAATTTTGAGTTAGGGCCCCAAAAATTTTTTTGCATCATTCCTACACTGAGGGGACCCTACCTATCAAGTTTGACCTCATTTGACCTGTTAGGCTCGGCCCCAGAGTTCCAAAAGTGAGTGTAAAATTATAAATATATATATATATATATATATATATATATATATAAATATGTGACATGTGACAGATCGTCATCTTTTGGTCCCAAACGTCGAGAAATGAGGTCAGAACTCTCCTTCTAAATTAGGGTCGGACACAATAGCCTAAATTTAAAAAAAAAAATTCGGCTAAAAATTTCGAGCAAAAGTTGTAGCTTAAAGTCTTGGAAATAATATTGATTATTACAAAAATTTCGATTGGACCCTTCACTCCCCTCCAATTTCGAATGTCAAGTATCAATGTAGTATATTGGAGTTGGTAAATTTTACAACGATGCCAAAAAAAAAAAAAACAGTAATGCGGCGATCCATTCGTAAAAAAAACCATCGTCGAGTTTCCAAGCTCACGAAAATTCTTCCACCCTGCACCCTCTCCCCCCGCAAGAACCATTTAGTCTACAACGATGATGTCGAGACCCGAAAACACGCTAAAAAAGTTGTAAAAAAAAAATCGTCTCTTGGAATATTTCGGTGCTGGTCGTCTCGACGCTGTTGCCAAACAATGAGACTTTTTTTTTCTTCAAAAAAACAGACTTCAAACACGTGAATAGGATTAATGACTGAAGGGAAAGAAACTACTCAATTTCCACCCCCTCGCTTGGGAACTTCATCAGTGAAACTCTCGAGAGTATTTTTTTCTCCTCTCTTATCCTCTAAAATAGTAGGTACTTTGCTGTAAGCTCGATACTCGGAAATGAAATGAAATGATAAGCAGATTTTCAACGCATGAACGAGCGTATTGCTTCGCGACAAGTACCCCGTACACACAGATGAACGATTAAGACTTAAGAGAGGTAAAAAACTGCTATTTGCATGTTGGGTGTGAAAATACGATTACAAGGCGAGATTTTAAAATACGAGACAAATAAAAAATGAACGATAAATGCCTTATAATCCTTACGTACACTTGGAGCAGCAGTAACGTCAACATTTGATGAAAAGAGACGTGAATTTCTAAAAGTATGCGTGACTTCGAATTTATACAGCAGTCGTAGTCGCAGTCGTCTCTCATCTACGATGAATAACAACAAAGCAAAATAGTGCGAGAAACTCGATACGAAGAGCAGAGTCGTCGTCTTCGTGGCATACAATATGTGGAGAGTAAATTATCCGAGATGTTGTAGCTTTCAGTAAAGTACACTCCCCCCTCTATTCGCCACCGTGCTTATGCCTACATAATGGAGACAGCTTATACAATGAAATTATGAAATATGCTGGAAAATTTCTTCTCATACCTATATCCTCCCCCCAGTACCCTCCTTTTTATAAGATGAAACTTTACGTTGAAAAATTAGCAACGTCTTTGCGAGCACCGCAATAATTACGAGCAAGTATTTCGAGTTTTCGACAAAGGCGAAAATTTTTGATCGATAAAAAGACGAAGCCGAAAATACAGCGACGAGCGTGCTCTTTTTCTCGTTATTTTTCGTCACTATAGAAGCCCGTCCGTCCGTTCCATTTGCATGATATTAAACTTTTCAGGCCACGTCGTCGAATGCATAAGCACAAAGCGATTTTAGGCCTAATTTGGGTAAGTATACGCACTAAGTATTAAGCATACCGAATCTTTGCGGCAGCCGAGGCGACCCGCTCTCTCTGTCTTTTGAATTGCCAAACAATATCTTAGTTTATTACCTTTTTATCAGAGCTGTCTCGAAGGCAAAGCGGACGGCGGGAAAAGTTGAATTGAATTGTCATTAAAAGAGAGAACTCGAAGCTGAGTTGATTTTATCTGATTCCTTTTCACCGCGTTTTCATTCTTGGGTCTTTTTTCGAGGGTAAGCCGATGAACTAAATGGAGGAATCAGGCTGGAAATTTATATTATAATTTTTTTCTCCCTTTTGAGCGCCGCGTACATTAGACCTTGACGAGATGAAAGTTACGTAAGCGGGGCGTGTCGCGAGAAAATTTCAATTTCCACATTGTGGTGTTTTATATCAAAATTTCCTGGCGGGAGGTTTTTTCATTTTCGAAAGCGAATTTAAATTTGAAAATTTTAATTTAATTCTTTCGCTCGGTTTTTGCAACTCGCGTAAGGTTTTGTGGTAAAAATTAAATTTTCCAGTATATTTGTGTGGGACGATCTGAATTTAGTTGATAACGAACAAAATTACTGTCTCGAAAATTCTGACGAGTTTCAGAAAGAGCGACAGTACATTTGTTTGATTAAAAAAAAGTATTTTTCAAACCATTTCAAAAATATATCTACTTAGGTAGTTCAAATTTAATGTTTTCAAAAAAATAAAAATAAATAATGGGTAGTTTTTTTTCTTTTGGATAGAAATTTTAGAAATAAATAAATCAATTAAAAACAATGTTATTCCTAAAAAAAAAAAATGGTGTTTCAATAATTTTTTTATTCGAAAAAAGATAACTAGGTAGGTAATTTTAATTTCTTGAAATAAGATTTAAATTTTTTATTTCAAATCAATTTTATTGACTTTTTTCATTTTCTAAAGTAAATTTTTCAAATGTGATCAAAAATTGACCTTTCGAATCATCCTATAAATTTTTTATTTAAAAAAATCCAAAATTGTAGTAGAATTTTAAAAAATCTCAAACATTTAATAATTCTTGTTCTTTTTACACTTTTTCAAAAAAAAAAAAAAAAAATCCAAAAATATTTTTAGAGAATTTGAACATTGTTGCTGAAATTTTTTCAACCCAATTCAGCCTTTTTTAAATTTAAAAAAAAAAAAAAAATTTATTTTTTTTGGAAACTTCAACTTTTATTCTATGTAATCATCGTAAATAAATCTTTAAAATAGGTATGCTCATTTTAAAATTTTAAAAAGTTTTTGAAATTAGATCATCTTTCAAAAAAAAAAAAGTTACTATGATGATTCTAGTTCAATTTTTAAATTTAGACAAATTTTTCAATAAATTCAAAGCTGTAATTTTCAGTTTTTAGTCGATTTTCTTAAATTTATCATTATAGAAAAAATCTGAAAATTTGTTATTTTTGAATTTTGACAAATTTTTGTGAGCAACTAAAATCAACTTCTAAAATTCGGCTAAATTTTCAACAAAAAAAATTGAAAATCAATTTTTGAGATATCATATCTATAGTTATTATATTATTATCAGCATATTTTTTGAAATTTGATAAAAAGTTCGCAACTTGGTAAGTAATTCATAGATTTTAACAAATTTTTGAAATTTTGTAAATTGAGGCATTTTTATACCTATTTTATTTTTTTCAAATTTGATAACATTTTGAAATTTTTATAAATTTTTGATAGATATTACATAAGTTTCAAAAATTTAGCAGAATTTTCAAAAAATTTAAAATGTTGATTTTTATTATTTTTGATCAATTTTTCCCACCACTTAAATTTGAGAAAAACTTGAAATACCCTAATTTTTGAATTTTAATAAAATTTGAATATTTGACCAATTATCAAAATTGAGGTCAATATTTTTGGTCATTTTTAAATTGCAACATATCTCTAAAACAGTTTTCAAATTGAGCTACATTTTTGAAATTATTTAAAAATTGAATTTTCAATGTTTGATTAAGTACTCTCTCGGTTTTACAAATTCAATATAAATTGTAATTTCGTGAATTTCAAATTAAATTTGGAAATTTTAAAAAATTCAAAAGAAAATTTTCGGAGTTCGATGAATTTGTACAATTTTGAGAATTTGTAACCAAAGTTTTCTAAATGAATGTAGTTAGTGAATCTACAATTTGATATGTGAGTATAAGTAGAATTTGGTGATTTTTAAATTTCAATATATTTTTCCAAAAAAAAAAAAAAAAAAAAAAAAAAAACAACTTAAAAAGTTGAGTTTGAAAATTTGACATCCACAATTTTAAAAATTTGTCAGTTACCCAATTTCTGAATCTAGATCATTTTTGAAATATTTTTGAAATTCTAAATTTTCAAAAATTAAAAAAGTGATTTTCACTGTTTAATCAATTTTCCCAAAATTCCTAAATAATTTAGCAAAATTTTGAAATCAATTAATGATCAGTTGATCAACGATTCAGCTAAATTTTCAAAAAATTTCAAATATGTGATTTAAGTATATCGTTTGATCAATTTTCACAATTTTATAAATTCAGTAAAACATTTGAAGTTTTGGTAAATTTTTGAAATCAAATCAACTTTTAAAATGTTTCCAAATTTTCAAAAGACCTTGGAAAATGAATTTTTTAGGTTTGATAAATTTTTACATATTCAAAAACGTGATCATTTCTTAATTTTATTAAATTATGAAATGGGGCCAACTTTTAAAAACCCGTCAAATTTTCAAAAAACCTTGGATAATGAAATTTTTTAGGTTTGATAAATTTTTAAATATTTCAAAAACGTGATCATTTCTCAATTTTATTAAATTATACCTAAAATTGGACCAAATTTTAAAAATCAGTGAAATTTTCAAAAAAAATTTCAAGTACGATTTTTTCAATGTTTCATAAATTTTTACAATTTTAAAATTTTGGTAAAATCATGAATTGATGAATTTTCAAAATTTTCAAATTTTTTGCTCTTTACACAAAGTTACAAGGTACCTAAAATGGAAATTTTGAAATAAAAAATTGAGCTTTTCTCTTGTATTGAAGAATTAGGATTTGGAATACTAATTATTTGTTCAGGGTTCTTGGAAACATGAGGTAGTGGCAGTTAGATTCGAAAAATGTAACAGGGTCAAATCACTTGTCTTGACGGGAGGTCGATCCCTTCCAAGAACCGTCTGACAAAATATATTTCATGTTACGAGTTCGACTGCATTTATCGACAGGGTACAATGAATTCGTCTTTAGTGAAGTTGACGCTTATTAAAGGGTATGGAATTCATCATACGAGTCTAACGTAGCGCATACGACACGTTACGACATTAATTATAACGCTGGAAATTGTCGTCATCCATTTTACGTACTTACATAGAGTATAAGGCAGGTCTAGAAAGCTGTGTAGTGTGTCTGTGTAGTGTGTACCACCCGCACCACGGTGCAGCTCCACTTCGCTCGTTCATACTCGACGTTATTCTTTCGCGTATCATCATTATGTTAACATGCGACAGCGCGATAATTACGAAACAGATTTATCTTTCGCGTTATAATTGCGTGTTTGCGTTTTAATTGCAGCGCCGCGTACGCTAGCGCCACCGCCACGCTGCAGGGCATAGGCGCGCAAAGTGGTTACCTAGATGTAGATATACGTGACGGTTTGTGAGATGGTGGTATTTTGAGCCGTTTTGCGTTTAGGTCTACACTCTACGTGTACGTTGCGTTGTGCGTCATAGTTCATACAAAAGTATATAGGAAACAACGAATGCGCCAGAGACCGGTGTTGAGAGTGAATAATGATGCGGCGGCTGGGGACGATGGGGATGTACTTTTCAGGGTATAAATTTACGCACGTAATGACGAAAATTTACCACCTCGTATAAGAATGAATTATTTTAGTATATTTGTTATCGTACGTGCGGCTCTGCTGGCGTCGGCGGCACCGCGTACCTAATTAAATTTTTCAGTTTATGGGAGCAGTGCGGGAAAGAAGGTGGATTGGGGGGAATTGTATCCTTTGGTCGATTGTATAAGTTGAATTCGTGATTCAGCAAAAATTGGATATTGAAAAAATGATCGAAAGTCACTTTAAAAAATATCATTTTTACCACGCTTTTATTAGCTTGGTATGTATATATGTATGTATGTATGTATGTATGTTTGTCTCATGGAACCAAATGTATGTTTTCGACCAATCCTCTCTCATTTAATATTTTACTGGAATTGAAAGAACATAGTGCTCACATTAGGGGTTTTCGAGGTCGCTGAATTCGATTTTCGAACTCAAATTTACCCCCGACCCCAAATTGAGCCCCTATGAGGGGGTTCAGTTTTGAAAATTTCAGAAAATCACAACATTGGTATCGAAATGTAGGTTTTCGAGGCCGCTGAATTCGATTTTCGGACTTAAATTTACCCTTGACCCCAAATTGGACCCCTATGAGGGGGTTCCATTTTGAAAATTTCAAAATTCACAACATTGGTATCAAAATGTTAGTTTTCGAGGAGTAAACCTATGAAATTAAAATATTTTCAACGAAAAAAAGAGTTAAATAAAAATGTAAAAAATTTTTTAAAAAACCACGCTTTTATTTAAAGTTGGTCACTTTGTAAAATGTTATTCATAGGGAAAGAGTAATGCCTTAAAAAACAAAAAATAAAATTTACTTGAATACAAAAATATGTCATGAAATTTTTTTTTTCAAAAATTTTAATTATGAAAAGCGTGGTGGGGTGTGCGAGGAGCAAACGAATACCTTTTCGATTAACGCCCCACCACGATTTTCATCATTAAAATTTTTGAAAAAAAAAATTTCATGACACATTTTTGTATTCAAGTAAATTTTATTTTTTGTTTTTTAAGGCATTACTCTTTCCCTATGAATAACATTTTACAAAGTGACCAACCTTAAATAAAAGCGTGGTTTTTTAAAATTTTTTTACATTTTTTTCTATAAATTGAAAAAGCAGGTTGAAAAAAAAGTGAAAAAAATATGAAATTAAAACTTTCAGATTGAACAATATTGAAAAAATTGTTACAAAGAAAAAAATCCGAATCAAGCTGAATGTACTTGTTTGTACAAAAATGCTTAAAAAACTTTTTGATAAAAACTTCCAAATGTTTACAAAATTGCTTAATAAGTTTTTCCAATATTTTTTTTAAAAAAAATAAATGAAAATCCCACCAAATTTCCTAGCTAAAGAAAAAAAATTTCAACAGGAAATATTACAAATATTTTTGAGAAAAAAATTTTATGAAAAAAGTTTAAAAGTTTTTTCACTGTTTTTTTTAAAAAAATTTTTATATATATAATTATGAACAATAACGGCAACGCTACATTAGAAAATATTTCAAAATTTTCCATAAGAAATTTAAAAATTCTACCAATATTTTATATTTTTTTCGGGAAATAGGTAAATAATGATTTTCTTTAAAAAATAAATCACAAATCAAATATGAAAAATTTCGCAAAAATTTTCAATTTTTTTTACGAACTATGGTGATAATTTCACAATTTTACTTAAGGAATTTGAAAATCATATAAAATTTTTTCTTATTTACAAAAAATTGTCAATAGAAAATATTTCAAAAAAAAAATCTTCTTTAAAAATCAATAATTTTCTTTAAGAGTGTGCTCTGGGGCTGTTATCAGTAAAAATTTTAGTGACGTGATTTCTCGGCGATTACTGAACGAAATGTCATGAAATTTTGATATTATGCTTCTTTATAACAATATCCACGTGAGTTATTTTCAATATTTTGGCAAATTTGTCTATGTATGGAAAAAAATTGAATCCAAAGTTTTTTTTTTTGGACAAGTCAAGGTCACGATGAAGGTTCCAAAATTTATCGCTTAAACGCAATTTTTTCCATAAATAGATACATTTTCCAAAATATTGAAAATAACTCACCCGGATATTGTTATAAAGAAGCATAATATCAAAATTTCATGACATTTCGTTCAGTATTCGCCGAGAAATCACGTCACTAAATTTTTTTACTGATTTTACCCTCCAGAGCACACCCTTAATTCTACAAAAAATTGTCGAACAAACAAATATTTTACTAAAATTGAATATTCCAAAAAAATTTTTGACAAAAAAAATCATAATTATCTAAACTTGAACTAAAATTTTTTTCAAAAAATCGTCAAAAATGTTTGTCGAGAGGTGTGATACTTCCGAAAATCCCACCAAAAATTTAACGTAAATTTTTCCAAAAATTGGAGAATACTTTTTTTCATGTACAACATTCCTGAAAGTGATTCGAAAATTTTATAATTTCTTTTCAGCAAATACTCCAAAACTTTTCAAAAAAATTCAAAAATTAACATTTTTTTTTAATTTACAAAAAAATTAAAGTTCTAACAAAAATTAAAACAACAATTTGAGAAAAAAATCGCCAAAAACGTTTTTTTTTTTTTTTTTTTTTTTTAAAGGCAATAGGTATGTCAAAAATTTTCTGAAAAGAATTCAAAATTCCCGTCAATTTGTTTTCAAATTTCACAAAAAATTTTACAAAAAAAAATTACGAGGGAATATTTCAAAATTTTTTGGAAAACAATCGAAAAGCCCGTCAAGAATTGAACGAAAAATTTCCCAAAATTTGTTTTTCAGAAGGCAATAATATTTCAAAATTTCTTCGAAATTAATTCAAGAACTCCATAAAAAATTTTCCAAAAATCTTCAAACACATTTTTTTTTAAAGGGCAATATTTCAAAATTTTTCTGAAAAATATTCAAAATTCCAAATCAATTTCAAAAATTTTCTGAAAGAAATTATTTAATTTTTTTTTTTTTGAAAAATAGGTTATACAAATTCTAATAATTTTCCCATTTGAAGAAATATCGTTTAAAAAAATTATTCAGAGGAAAAAAAATTTTAAATATTGAAAAAAAGAATCTTATCAAAGAAATTCAAAACTCCTTTCATTTTTTTTTTTTTTTTTTTTTTTTTTTCATTTTTACAAACAATGTTACAATTTTTTTTAGGAAATTACTCAAAAGTTTTAATGAAAACTTGAAAATTCTACCAATTTTTCGAGGGTTAAGTACACAAAAAATCTAATGTTTTTTCAGGAACTAAATTAAATATATTTTTTAAAACAATCATAAATCACATGAAAACTTTCAGAGAAAATTTTCAATTTTTTCCGAACTGTGGTGATTATTTCAAAATTTTGCTCAAGAAAATTGAAAAACCCAAAGCTAAACTTTTTTTTCGTTAACAAAACTTATCAATTTTTTTTTATAAAATATTTCGAAATTCTCCTGGGAAAATAAAAAAAAATCTATCAAAAATTGAAAATTTTCCAAGAAAAAATCGTCAAAAACATTTTTTTAAACGAAAATACCTATTTCTTTAAATGTTCAAAATCTCACCATTTTTTCTTCAAAATTTTACAATAAGAATAGATAAGTTATCAAAAAAAAATCAAAAAAAATAAGTGTCTATCTATCTCAAAATTCAATTTTTTTTCTTCAAATTTTACAAAATAATTCTCTAAAAACAATTTTTTTAGAAGATGGTTTCATATTTTATTTAAGCATTTTTTTTAAAAATGAACGAAAAATTTGACATAAATGTCTTAAAGAAAATTTTATTGAAAAATAATATTTTAAAATTTTTCTAAAAAACATTCAAAAATGTTATCATTTAACCAAAAAAAAAAAAAACTATTTTAACAGGAGAAGCGGCTTTGGGAAATCTGCGATTGTAATACCTCGTGTTTTTCTGAAGACCTTTATATTATTTTCAAAGCCATGGGAAAAATTTCCCATCGACGCAAAAGCCCACACACCCAGGCACATAAGACGAAGACTCAGACAAATATTCAATTCATACATTCGCATCGTATGTTTCAACTTTTTAATGTCATCTTCCCCGCTACCTCCTCTTTCAGCTAGCAAATAGGGTTAAACCAATCGTGGCATTTTAAATTGAGACGCTTCGGGCATAAAATGAGAAGCATACACCTCCTATACACGCGCAGGTATATGTATATAGAATCGTCACTCAGTGATTCATCATTTAATATCCCATTTGTAACTGACATTATTGAATTATACATTTGAAGGGTGTTTTGAATAATTTATACAACCTTTATAACCAACGTACGCCTTTCTCACTCTTTTACACGGCCTCTCGTTCCCTCTCGCATACTCCTCCAGCTCCGTGGCTCCGGCAACAACTACATATACTCGTGTATTATATGGAAAAACGATAAAATGTCTATCGTAACTGCTCTTGTCAACATTAAAACCGATTACTATACTAGGTATTAGAGGGTGAAAAGAAAAATAAGCTCGGTATCGATGGTAGCAGCGCGTAGGGGGCGGGGGCGGGGGCAAAAAAATACCCAGTCGAATTATCATCGTAACGTTGAATTGTTCTACACATGATGAATTACTTCCTCGTATACGAGGCGACGCGACGCACCATGTTTCAATATTCCCAAAACAATAAATTTTGACCTCATCTTCTCCTCCCCCGCCCGCCCTTCGAATATGTGGAATGAAAATACGCTACACGACAATTTCGCAGTTTCGCGGTGAATAATCGCCCGAGTGATGAAAACAACGCCGGCATTAAAATGTAACTTATGGTACCTTTATTGAACATCCATTTGGGATTATGTTAAACCGCGTCCAATGTGCTCCTGCCCCCTTCCCTGCCTTCTAACTGCCTCTCGAGTATCAGTAATGTACGGTGCGAGGTAATCAGCAGCGTTAGTATTTGGTTCTATATCCATAAAGCACTATAATATATTTTATACTAGAATTCCGTTAAATAATACTATAATACCTGCAAAATTTGACAAGGATGAATGGGTAGGGGAGGGCAAGGTAAGGTACGATGATTTAGTAGGTATCATTTTTATATCGATTTTTTAAACCATTTTTTACGTCAAATAATTGTTAGATATTATAAAAATAGAACATTATTTTCAACAATGAATTTTTAGGACCAGTTCAATGATCCCCAAAATAGTAACACGATTTATTTAGAATTTCAGGCACTTGAAAGCATGAAAAATAGAAAAGTTTTTCATGCGTCAAATTCTTTTTCAAAACTATATTTTTTTAGAAATTATTCGTAGATATTTTGGGAACCATTGAACTGGTTCAAAAATACTTACATCAATAAAAATTATTAGTTTTTCAACCCTGATTTTTTTAGAATCACTTTTTCGTGTCAATCAACTAAGTATTAAAACACGAATACTTCTGCTGACGAATTTTTTTGAACCAGTACAGTGGTTCCCAAATAGGGGACAATTTTTTTTAATCTAGTTTGCGAGCATGTTGCACAGCATCAGAAATCGATCATTTTTCCACTCAATTTTTTATTGCAATTTTTTGACAATTATTTGCAACTGTTTGGAAATCTCTGAACTGGTTCAAAAAATACCTCAAGTCAATATCAATAGAATATGTTCAAGCTTTAACCCCGATTTTTGTAAATTACTTTTTCCACAACAGATGAACATTAAAAATCGAATACTCTGACTGATAAATTATTAAAACCAGTCTAGTGATTCCCAAACAGTAAAAAATAATTTTTTTGAAAAATCCAGATGTACAAAAAAATAATTTGACGAAAGTATTAGAGAATCAAAAATCGTAAATTTTTTGACTAAGTAATTTTTTTTTTTTTTTTGAAGTATAATAATTTTTGTGAGAAATAATTTGCTACTGTTTGGGAACCACTGAACTAGTTTTTAAATAAAAAACAACAATAAAATATTGTTAAATTTTTATTTATGATCTATTGAAGTAAATTTTTCCACAAAAAATTACCATTAAAAATCGAATACTTTTACTGATATATTTTTAAAACCACTCCAGTGATTCCCAAACAACAACAGACAATACTTAAAATTTCAGAAATAATGGTCATTGAAAATTTATCATTTTTTATGTGTTGATTTTTTTTTTCGTAAATTGGTTTTTGAGAAATTATTCTATTTGTCAGTCATTTAGGGAATCATTGAACTGGTTCAAATGTACCAATAACAATTATTCAATTTTCAAACCTAATTTTTCCCAAGTCTAATAACTATTAAAACCTGGATATTTCTGCTTATGAATTTTTAAAACCAGTCCAATGGTTCTCAGTCATTACAAATATTTTTTTGAAAAAATCTAGCCAGAAAAAAAATTATGTAAAGTGTTTTACAACACTGAAAATTAATCGTTTTTTAATGATTTTTTTTTTTGTTGAGATATCGATTCAATTTTCAACAGTTTGTGAATCGCTGAACTGGTCTAAAAAATACGCCAATATAAACTGCTCAATTTTTGAACCCACGCCCGATTTCCCGTTCAGCCATTTTTTTTTTTTACCAGAACTTTTTCCAAAACAAAATCATTGATAACTTGAGAACCAATGATTTTTTTTTGAAAAAAAAAAAAAAAATGAACCGATTCCAAAAATATATAATCGTAAGAAAAAATCTCCAATTTTTTAAACCACTTCCAATTTTACTTCCAGATATTTTCTCTATCTCCGCTGACCTGGCCTAAAAATCGCTTTCATTTTCGAATTTACGACTAGATCGAATTTTTTTCACTCCAAATCCAAAATGCTTTCAATCCATTCCATAAATTTATTTTGTATTTACATTGAAAATTCCCTCGCGGATACATCAAACCACACTAATGTAACCTTTAAAATAATACGATGCTGCAGAAAAAAATTCTTCTCATGTTATCTCTGATGTTATAGAAGCCATATTTTCAACATTTACGACGTGGATTTTGCCATCGCTGCCCCCGGTATACTCGTATATCGTTTTGCGAAAATACAGCCCACACGACTTCATTATTTCAAGGGGTAAAGAAGCAACAACGGAGCTCTGGAAACGTACTGTCTAAAAATTCCACATCGTACACGCGAATTCGCTCGTATAAAATTCGTATAGCTCAGAGGTTCAATAAACTACGTTTGCATCAAGGGCATCCATCCATCCATTCGGAATTTCCATAAATTGCGAAGATGGAGCATCCGTGTTTTTTTCCATTCCTTTCTTTTTTTCTTCTTTTTATAAATCATCGCGAAAATTGGTTTAAGAAAATAAATATAATTGAATAATACCACGCGCGGTCGGAGTAAAGCGATGCTAATAAAAGTCGACTTGAAATTACTCTGTAAGTATTTACGAGATGACATATCGAAAGCTTTGATAAATTTATTATGCGAGGTACCCCGGACCCCGGATAAAGAATTTTTCTTCGACTATATTAAAATATCTACATTTAATGGAGAACATTCCATTATAAATTGGGAAATATTACCCAAGCTCGGGTACCTTTCTCGGCAAAATAGTACGTGATGAGGATATTTTCGTGTTGATAATAGTAATTGATGCTCGATGGTCATTTTGGTACTTTTTATGAGGGAGAGGGAGGGGGAAGGCATGAAATTAATCGACAACATTGAATGAAGATTCGAGTTTGAATTAAAAATGAGATTTCGTTAGTTTTCTGAAGAAAGGATGGTAAAAAGAGGTAAAAACGCATAAAAAAATTTCAGCAAAATCGAAAGATCCAAGGTCCAAGCGTGGCCAAATTGACATAGAATGTCTTTTCTGAAAAATGATAACTGTTGACAAATAATTTCCTGGGAATACCTAATTCTGATGATAATTATGATAATCTAGAAAAAGTTTCAGAAAAATGATACAATCTGATAATATGCAATAAAAATTGACAAATGATAACCCTGAAAATTCTGAAATGAAAAATGACAATTGACTTACCTATTCTGAAAAATGAGTTTCAGAAAAATGATACAATTTGATAATACGTCATAAAAACTGACAAATGATAACCCTGAAAAATCCTGAAATGGAAAAGACAGTTGACTTATTCTGAAAAATGATAAAACTCGAATAGAATTCTGAGAAATGACAAACTTGACAAATCACAGCTCTGACAAATTACATTCCAGAAAAATTCTGACAAATGATAACGAGAACTCTGATAATTGGAGAATTATGAAAAATGATAACTGACAAATAATAACTCCGATGTACAAATATGATAATCCAGACATAAAATTTGGAAAATCAAGATTCTGATGAAGCAACCCTGATAAAAAAATAAAATAAATAAAAGCCTCAAAATTGACAACAATGGCCAAATAAAAGACAAAAATGAGGGGAAATGACAACACTGAAATGACAAAAAAAACACATCTGTTGGTTTTCCTTAAAAACAATAGATAACTTTGACAAAATTTGACAAATGACGATTCGGATGAATCAAATCCTGGCAAAAATTGTCAAAAATGGCAATACTGAAAAAAAAAAAAAAAAAAAAAATCCTGAATTTCCGATCATCAGAACCTCAAAACCACTAAAAATACAAAATGGTTACTAAGAACGTCACTTAATGGACAAGAAATTATGAAAAGTTATAATCCTGACAAATTATGACATACTGACAAATATCAATCACGACAAAAATCTGAAAAATGTGAACCCCCTCCCCCCACAAAATGAACCTCGAGAAATGAAAACTGACCATTGGATAATTCTAACGAATCATAATTCTGACAAATGGTGATTTCATCAAAAAACCTCAAAAATGATAATTCTGATAAATTATAAGATAATTCTGACAATTTGATAATTCCAACAAACGATAACTCACATCTGTCAGAAACTGAATTCTGAAAAATATAAAAAATATAACAAATATCCCCACAAAATTTCTCAAAAACGATGGTATTATGAATAATACCTATTCCTGATGAAAATTCTTGAATGTGATAACTACCTCGGATGAATAAACCCGATAAAAATTCTGATAAGTTGGATACCTTATTTTAACAAATGATAACTCCGACAATTGGTTTTCTAAAAGAAAAAAATTGACAACGGGAAATCTGACATGACAAATCTGATGATAATTCTGGTGAATAATAACTCTGATAAATATTACCCTAACAAAATTCTGACAAAATGAAATCAGGTGAAATGAAATCTGGCAAATGATAATTCTGATGAAAATCCTCAAAAATGATGATCTTTACAAATAATAATCCTCAATTCCTCATAAAAATCCCAAAAATTATTACAATTGGTTAAGAAAGACAAATGTGACAGACAATGAATGAAAAATTCCTGAAAAATGACACCACTAACAAATTATACAATTCTGAAAATGACGAATAAGTATGACAAACAATAATAATTCATCTTTCAAAAAATTTGAAAAACGAGAACTCCCGTCAAATAATACTTACAAGGGACCTCGCCAACTCATCGCCTTCGATTGAGCTGAAATTTGGCTCACTGAAAAAGTATGTCACCCAGACTTCAAAACCAAATTTTTAGTTGCCAAAGTTGATTTTTCGATTTTTGACGAATTTTTGAAAATGGCTAAAACCTCCTCCAAAAAAATCATTTTTTGAATTTTTTTTTGTAAATTTCGAGATAGAATCCTGAAAATTGGTTTGTACACTAAAGTCGACCCACCAAGTCGATTGGAACAATTTTCGAAGTGATCTGGAGCCTACAGAAAAAGTTGACTTTTCTCCAGCGCACTGGAACTGCTCAAGGCGACGCTGTAATCAACTTCGGCAGCTGAAAATTTAATCCTAGCGTTAGTATGATGCCATCTATCGATTGACGTAGTTGAAACTAAAATCTGAGGTGACGAGTTCGCACGAGTTTTTTTGACGACTTAAAAATTCTGCATTTTTTAAAAATTTCCGAAAAATCAATTTCTCCAGCACATCATCCGAAAATTCATAATTATACCCCCAAAGTCGATCCCCCCCCCCCTCGAGTCGATTGACACCATTTTCGAAGCGATCTGGAGCCTCCAAAAAATTTTGACTTTTGCTGTTTGGAGAGATTCCAGTGCGCTGGAGAAAAGTCAACTTTTCCTGGAAGCTCCAGATCGCTTCGAAAATGGTGCCAATCGACTCGGGAGGTTGACTTTAGTTTACAAACCAATTTTCAGGATTCTATCTTGAAATTTACAATTTTTTTTCAAAAAATGTTTTTTTGGAGGAGGTTTTAGCCATTTTCAAAATTCTCCAAAAATCGAAAAATCAACTTCGGCAGCTAAAAATTTGTTTGTGAGGTCTGGGTGACATGCTCTTTCAGTGAGCCAAATTTCAGCTCAATCGCAGGTGACGAGTTGGCAAGGCTCCCTTGTTAAGTAACTATGACGAAAAATTCTTACAAATGAAAACTCTGATACGAGTAAGTTATGAAAAAATCACAAAAAAAACAACGCAGCAAATGCCAAATACCTTTAGTCTTCATTTAAGTACATACATAATTTTTTTAACTACACCAGCCTTGACGCAACATCAAAGAGATTTAGCCTACTTTGTCCTAATGGATTATATCCTAATTCCCTTTTCCCCTCAAAAAGGGGAAAATAGTGGATTATATCCTCAAAAATTTTATGGCGAGTAAAATTTCCCTCAAACAGGAAAAGCCAGTGGATTATATCCTAAAAAATTTACTCCCTATAAAATTTCCCTCTTACAGGGAAAAACAGTGGATTATGTCCGAAACGTTTCTCGTACATGGATGATAGAACACCTACCTACTTGAATATCGTACACTTTTAAGGAAGATTAAATATAATTATGATTTTTAATTGGGATTGAAGATGAATATAGTCTTTCCAGTTGTGTAGGTGGGGTATGTAGGTACACATAGCTACCTCGAAAACGCATACTCATCAGATGTGATCGTAAGTTACCATAAATTTCATCAGCAGGGCTAGGATATTCTTTCTCCAAAAAAGGCAAAATATGCGCTTAAAAATTTCCTAAAAAACATGAAATATTCCCTTTCAATATTTTGAAAGACGTTGAGAATTTTTTGTAAAATATCACACAGAAATTTTTTTTAAACGAAGAAAAAAACAGAGATTTAAAAAAGTGAAAATTAGTTTTTCAAAATTTTTCGAGACATTTTCTGAGGTACACGAACACAAAAATTTTAATGATTTTTTCTTTTTTTTCTTTCAATTCAGATTTTTTTGAAAATACAAATAGATAGCAGTGTTGTAGAATTCACTTAATTTTTCTCCTATAAAAAATTACTAAAAATCAATAATTTGGTTGAAATTAAAAATTTTCAAATTAGCAATAGGTAATTGTTGCATTCGTTTTCTGTCCACTTGAATCATAATCTTCTTTAAAAGTGTACGATATTTAAGTAGATAGGTGTTCTATGTACGAGAAACGTTTAGGACAAATAATCCACTGTTTTTTCCTGAGAGAGGGAAATTTTACTCGCCATAAAATTTTTTAGGATATAATCCACTATTTTTCCCTTTTTGGGAGAAAAAGGGAATTAGGATATAATCCATTAGGACAAAGTAGACATCACCCATCAAAGATTTGGACAAAAAAAAACCCGCCAAATCTGCAGATCCCTCAGAGAAATCTCAAAGGCACACCATGCAAGAAAAATGATCATTGAATAAGTAGGGCATGTTACAAAGGGGAAAAAAAGTAGATAGCAGATTTTGGTAAAACCATATATTACACAGAGGTAACAATGCGGCTAGACCGTACAGTCATACAATGATACTTCGGTACATAGAAAATCGAGCAAATACGTAGTGAATTGCACGGCATAATGTACACAGAGATAGAAAATGTGCAACGTATTGGCAATCGAGTCTCCAGGGAAAGGGTTAACAGGAGTCACACAGGCAAAATCGCAATAGCATTCGGCTCTAACACGTCGTGTGGCTGTGGCAGTCGAGTCGCAATCGGCCGCATGAAAAATCTGGTATGATTAGTAACATGGTTTTTGAATTGCCTGGTTGTTAGTATGTTTGGAGAGTGAAAGAAAAAGAGAGAAAAAAAGGCGCGTAATAGAAAATAAAATGGGAGGTGTAGGTAAGTACGTCGAGTGAAATATATACGCACAGGCGTATTTTTCTGATTAAAATGTCGCCATTTGGTACGCCTGGCTCTTTTTTCTCCCTTTCCCCTTCGTCTTCTCTTGTTTCCCTTTGTTCTGTGCAAACGACACGAGCAAAGCGATGGTGTGATTCGTACAATAACGAGGGAAAATGTAGAATACGTGTTTTTACGTAGGGTCTGTGTGTGTGGTTCTTCTCTCTTTTTGCCAGGCCGCTTATATTCTCTTTCTTTCTTCCTCGCTGTACCGTCATTAAAAGAAAAAGCTAATATTTTAGAAATTATTTCACTAGCATTCTAGGTAGGTAGCCGATTAAATGGTTGATCGTATCGGGCCAAGTTAATTACCAATTTTCGTGTTCCACGCGTAATGCTGCGGTGCGTACAGTCAGACCGGGCCAGGCAATCAGAATTTATACTGCAGGCGACTCGATTAGCTTACACTTTTTGCAGGCTATATTGAAATTAGTATTAAAAACACGTTGCACATCTAAAATAACGTTACCTCTGGCCTTCGCACTCGGCTGCCCCCTTTTTTTCCGGCACTAGGCGGGAGTAAAGGGAGGTAGGCGTGATTTACATTAGATGTACTTGGGTTCGGGCTCGCATTAGATGCTTTATACTATATACGTACCGTATTATACAGTACAGTACGCTTTTGAGCCGAGATAAGAGCTCGGTGAATTTTTTAAGCTACGCAATTATTTAACTTTTCTGCCACCGCTTGCACGTCCCTGTACGGCAAAAGCCACCGAGATTTTGAGATTTCTTAACGACCAGGGCGGAGTCGCTTAGGCTAATTGCCTATGCAGCGGAGAAAAAACACAACTCTGTATTTTTTTTGAAAAAGATCAAAGATATTCTGCCGCAGAACGAGGTGAAGAGGCCCAGAAAAGGACAAAATACATCCTAATTCTAGCCTAACCTCGACTACAGTCATTCACACAGATTATACGATGAATAAAAGAAGAAAAAGAATTTTAAAGCGATAGTCTTATGGAAAAAGTATCCTGCTTACGTAAGTATCCGAATTCCATTCTGGCTTCTTTTTTCGCTTTTTAAAAATATTTTTTCCACTTTGTGGTAGGTACAGTTGGTTTTTTCGCCGCTTATTACATGGATACACGAGACAGAGGTTTTCTCCTCATGTTTCGTGTTATTAAACGCTGCACCATCGTCGTCGTTGTCGTCGTCGTCGAAGAAGATTTTGAGCTCTAAATGAAATTCTCTTTCGTATTAATTTCGTCGAATAGATAGAGAATTTTTTCGTAGCCTTTTCTATTCTTTCATGTTCAACAAAGGACGATGGAGAAGGGTACGCACTTTGTGCTCGCAAAAGCAAAATATTTATTCTAGTTATTGATACCATATTTCGACAGCGCCGCAGAATAAATTCAATATGGAAAGAATTTTGCGAGCTGCATTTCGCCTTCGTGCATATCCCGTGATTGTTTTCCTTTTTAGAATCTTCAAAGTACCTTTTTTTGCGGTACATCCAAGTCCAAGTACACAGGGATTTCTTTTCTGGTTCAGGTGTGTGTATGAGAGTCGAAGAATGTAATTAAAAAATACCTACACAAAACATCGCACAAATCTTTTTCAGTTTAGTAGTCGATACTTTATTCGGAGCGTAAATCATTCACGAACGACTAGATTTTGAATCTGTTTAAAATTTATAGATTCTTCATTGATTCTTTGCGAATGATGAACCATTGCACGAACGAATCATTCGCGAACGGCTCGTACAAAAAAAGATTTTTCAAATTTATCAGCGACCACTAACGAGAAATCCACTTTAAATGATTCGTTCGTAAACAATTCAATTCTCTAAAAATTGAATCAGTTTGAATTTTTTGGAATAAAATTCACACAATGTCGTTCACGAACGATTCGTATCATGAAATGAATCACTAGGGAGCGATTTCATTTAAAACGAAATTTCATCAAAATGTAACAAAATGACATAAGAGTAACATAGAACATTTTCAAAATTGGTCGTTCTCGAATGATTCGATCCGAATGAATCATATCATAAAGTGAATCATTCGCGAACGATTTCATTTAAAAACAAAATTTCATCAAAATGTAACAAAATGACATAAGATAACATAAAACATATTCAAAGTTGGTCGTTCTCGAATGATTCGATCTGAATGAATCATATCATAAAATGAATCATTCGCGAACGATTTCATTTGAGATGAAATTTTACTTAATAGCTCAAAATATGAGAAACAAAATACAAAAATCAAATCGTTCACGAATGATTTATATCACGAAATGGATCCTTGGCGAAATATAATTATAATTTGAAATGAAATTTCATCCAAAATGTGATGAACAACATAAGACATTTTATAAAACATTCGTTCGCGAATGATTCTTTTTGAATGAACCTAAGATTAAGATTCATAAATAAAATAACTCATAGTATACGTAAAATTGAAAATAGTCGATTGCTTGCGAAAGATTTGAAGAACGGATAATTAAATTATGTATTCTGTGAAGACAAGATCGATTATTTGTTGAAAAAGTCGTTCGCGAACGATTCATCCATTTATACAAAAATGAATCGTATGCAAAAAATGACTACTTATAACGATGTTTCATTAAAAATAAGATGTGAAAAATAAGTTGAAACATGATCAAAATTATTCGTTCGTGAATGATTCATTCTGAATGAATTGATCGTTCACGAAAGAATCATACTACAAAATGAATCACTCTTTTTCGAACGATTTGATCAACTGAAAGCCGGTTCAGTTCGAAGAAAAAAATAATTCATTTTGAAAAGTCGTTCGCGAACGATTCATTCATTTTTACAAAAAATGAATCACTGGTGAACGATTTCATTCACAGCCAAATTTCCTCACAGTGTTAAAAATAACATGAAACAAGAACAAAATTAGTCGTTCGCGAATGATTTGTTTTGAATGAATCGATCATTCACGAACGAATCATATTACAAAATGAAATCACTCTTTTTTGAACGATTTGATCAACTGAAAGCCGAATCAGTTCGAAGAAAAAAAATTCATTTTGAAAAACCGTTCGCGAACGATTCATTTATTTTCACAAAAATGAATCACTGGTGAACGATTTCATTCACAGCCGAATTTTCTCACAATGTTACAAATAACATGAAACAAGTTCGAAATTAGTCGTTCGCGAATGATTCGTTTTGAATGAATCAATCATTCACGAACGAATCATATTACAAAATAAAATCACTCTTTTTTGAACGATTTGATCAACTGAAAGCCGAATCAGTTCTAAGCAAGATTTTTTTTTAAATGAGACAATTTCAAAATTAGTCGTTCGCGAACGATTTGAGTCATCCTTAAACATGACTCAATTTTCAACAAATATGAAGTTGAATTAATCGAAAAATAAGAATGAATTTAACATTAGATCGTTCTCGAACGATTCACTATTCATCAATAAAGAAATTTCAACTCTTTTCCTCTTTCAATGCTCATCTACACCTAAAAAATCTAAATCTCCACTCCTTTTAAAGAAATATGTATCATCACTTTCAATATCTTCTATCATCTTTCGTCTTCTCCGCCTTGAGGAAGAAAAAATACCACGTAAAATAATTCAATACCCAGTTCCGTTGACTGCGGCATGCAGTGAGAGAAAAGCTCTTCTTACCCCTTATCCTTATCACCTTTCACCTCATAAAACCTAACCGGCTCCTCGGTCGGCTTACGCTATTCGGCGTACGTACTTACTTTTTTTCTCCTATACTCTTGGCGTGCTTATACTGATAACTCGTACGTCGAAGGAAAGAGATTTCTTATTTTTCGACGCGTATACACAATATACCCTATACAGATGGAAGTCATGCTTTCGTCATAAAGCTGAAAAAAGCACACGCGAGAACGAGAGATGCTGTAAAGTCGTCGCCCTAGCTGTTTGCCGGCGTGAAGCAGGCAGCACGGCGGGCCCGGTGAGGGGGTTCCGAACGAACGCAGATCCCAGAAAACATCGTACATGGCGAAAACGTTTTAAAACAAAACGTACTCGTGCATTTCTCGCACGCATACCAATAAGCGACCGAAAGATGCCGCCAAGAATACCAATTTCGCCAAAACGCCGCAGTTTTCCTTACTCGCGTAATCTTTTATATATTCTCGAGCCGAGTTAGCATGTTAAATTGCTCCATACTCTACTCGTATATAGGGATACGGATACGATACGATACGCTGCTAGTCGAGTATGTGTATAGTACGCGAATTTTTCAAACCGATTCATGCTCCTACACCCCGATTGTCTTTGCTCCATTCGTATTACTCGCATCGAGATTACAAAATCAACGAGGAAGAGAAGAGCAAGCTGAGACGAACGAGGGGTTAGTCAAATTATTATACCGAGAGATGAACCCCACAGATAGAGAGGCGAGCACATGTGATTGCTCAGAGTTATTTCGGTTCGTCAATTTGTCTAAATACTGCAAAAACAGGGTGTTTGGGAAGTGAAATGTCCAAAATTGTGATTTGGATACAAACTGGAAGTCTATCTTTGAAAATGAAGGAGCTATAGAAGTTTGAAATTTGTCATTTTCCATGCAAATCGATTAGCAACACTGCTAAAATTTTCCAGACTCGCCAGTGGATAGAATTTTAAAAAAGCTAACGAAGTTCTAATCACATTAGAATGTCTATCTTTGAAACTGAACGGCTTATTGATCTAGATGGGCAACGAGAAATTCTTGCTACGAGCATTACATCCCTAAATACAAAGAGGGCACTAAAAAGGCATGAAAATCTCAAAATTTCATCAAGAAAAATCCTGAAGCAGGGCAACTTCTTAAAAGGGACAAAAAAAAGCTTACAAATTCAAAAGATTTGTCAATTTTCGAAAATGAAAGCGTCACAGATCTCTAAACTTTGAAAAAATAGTATGATAACCCCAGAAAACATCGATTTTCGAAGCTCTGCAGTGCCTTCATTTTCAAAGATAGACAAATTTTCCATAAGACTTTTTTGTTCCTCTCACAAATTCAGTACCGTAGCCAGACAGGCATGTAGGGGGGCCCCTCCCACTTAAATACGCCATTGCAAAAGTTTACTCCTATTTCATTTATTATTTTAGTAGAATTTTTAAACTTCTGTAAGACACAGAACCTTCAAAATAGAGATAAGCACCTGGTGAAATGAAGTTTTTTATTGGGTGTCCAAATCTCAATTTTGTACACTCACTTCCGGAACAACCTGTATACTTTTTGGAGAGGAGGGAGTGGTCAAAAACAGGATCCAAAAAAAAAACCAATTTCCTTCGATTTACCATCAACACCATCAAAAAACCTGGGGGTTCCGTCGATCATATTTCAAAAACACAGCTCGGAGCAACTTCACCGTTTAACTGACTCTCTCGCAAGCCCACTTATTGGTTCAACAGTTCTGTTAAGCTGTTGATACAAAATTCTAACTTTCTATACGTTTTCCGTACATTGTTTACGAATATGAAGGAGCACCAGAATGAGAGAGATGGAGAGACCAGTACCGAGCAAAGTTTCTCGTTGTACTTCATGAGCACAAAAAGGATCGAGTGAAAGGGTGGTCGTCGAGGGCACGGTTGCGATCCGACACTCGTTCTTACGGACTTATTTCCGAATGCACTTTGTAAAGAAGACGCACCGAGGCATCGGCAGTGGCACGTTCCACGAGATACGAACGATGATCGGGTGTGTACGAGTATCGGAGATGTACGCGTTGTTATGTATTCTTTGGAAGAAATACGAAAACATAACGTATGGTAACGTTACAGCATCGACTTTCGCATCGAGAACCGACAAAAGCAAATACGGCTCGCATACCAGACAAAGGCAGAGTGAGAGAGATAGAAATACGAGTACGATAGACGCTTTCATCTTGAAGAAAATTTTCCTCTTCTCACTACACGAGTTATTTCACATCTTTTGTTAACTTTGAAACTTTGTTTGTCGACAAGATGCCTTATTTTTCACATTCGCTTTTATCCCTTATCACTTATTACCAATTCAAAATGAATAACGAGAGTTGACGTTTCGTCAGACAAGTACTCCTCCCCACACTTTACACGTCGCCATGTGCATTTTTTTTTGACTTCTTGTACTTATGTAATCATTTACGTGTCTTTGTCTTCCTCTCCCATCCGATCCATTCCATACACGAATAAGTATCATTTTCGAGTTACGACAGCGAAATATCGTACGTGAAGTTGGAGCATGTCGATATTCAATATTTCGCACGTCTTTTTATTTGTGACACGTGTATTCCGACTTGACCCCCTTTCCCCTGCCAGCCACCTTGTACACGAATATTAAAATTTATATCGTTCGGACTGACAATGAAAGACGTGGAAATTTAAAATGGAGAAATCAACTCTATGATGTGGCATTTTTGTTATAAGTAGCACAAATGATACGGGAATATTTCAAAAATTGACAACAACGTCTTGGAAAATGAATAAAATCATAAAACTTCGAGAAAAAACTGAAAAATAAAGTGACTCAAAATGTTAAATAAATTCGTTTTTGAAAAAAAAATCGAGGCAAAAATTGAAGAAAGTGCTGAAATGCATTGAATAGAATAAGCAACATTTCACATAATTTGTTTTTTTAATTTTAATTTTATTTTCAGATTGGAATTTAAAAAGACTAAGATGAAAATTGAAAAAAAATTGAATTAGAGTTTTGAAAAATAAAAATAAAAATTTTGAAAAATATACCAAGTAAAAAATGCAAACGAATAATTTTATAACTTTCATTAAAAAATAAAAATAAAAAAAAAACATTTAATTTTTTAAATTTTAATCCTTGCAATTTTTTTTCAATTTTTATCTTAGTCCTTCTTTGATTTTTTTTTGGTATTATTTTTTTTACAAAATGTAAACAATTTTTTATTTATTTATTTTTAAGTTTTGACAAGGTAGGTGTCTACCAAATTTTCAAAGCTGAAATTCGCGACTTTTAGCGACTTTTCGCGACCTCTTTCGGGATTTTTTCGCGACTTTTTTCGTGATATTTTTCTCTTGTAATGTAATTTGAATTCACGAATTCTGCATTAACCTCTTTAATACAATTATTCATGAGTATTAGGGGGGTTAACAAAAGTCAAAATGTCAACGTTAGGGTCTTCAACAAAAATAAAATTTGTGCTTCGGATGGAAGGGAAGGGAAGGGGAGGGGAGAGGAGGGGTTTGGAAGATATTTCCCAGTGATTCAAAACGTTTAGAATTATGAAGTGTTGTATTTGTTTCGTTTTGACTTCTGGGCTATGAGGTTCCTATGTACAGTTCATTTTCTACATTTAAAAAACAGAGGAGTATAACGAAGCTATTTTGAATGGGATGAGGCATGAGACTCAAATTTTCCCATATTTTTTCCAAATTTTTTTAATTTAATGTGTGACAAATTGACAACGGTTTTTAAAGATAGTATTAAGATTAGAATCTACATTGAAAATTTGAGAAAAATATAATTTTCAATGGAAAATAAAATTGTTCAATTTCTTCACAAATTAAAAAAAAAATGATTTTGGTTTGGATTGAAAACCAGAAGAATACCTACTCATGTCGCCCGCGCGAAGCGAGTGGAAAATTTTTTGAATAAATTGAGCTTTTGAAAGAAAAACTTCTCACTGCTCTCATGAGTAAAAGATTTTTTTAAAATTCATGAAAGCATTAGGATTCAAATAAGGAAGACACGTGCTGGCCGAGCGAAGCGAGGGCGAAAATTTTTGAAAAAATTGCAATTTTTAAAGGAAAAAACAGACATTTTTTGCAAAAATTTTGAAAACATGATAATTTTTGGATTATAAAAAAATATAAAAGTAGCATGTTGCCCGAGCGAAGCGAGGGCGAAAATTTTGAAAAAATTGGAACTTTGAAATAAAGAAATAATGCATTTTTAGCATAAATTTGAAGATTTTCAAAAAGATGAAGTTTTGGAGAAATTAGGAAAAAATTCGCGACTTCAATGATTTTTTTGGCGAATTTCGCGACTTTTTCGCGACTTTCGCGACCAACTTTTGAATTCGCGACTTTTTCGCGACTTTTCGCGACGGTAGACACCTTGTTTGAAAAAAAAAATCATCAAAACCTTGAACCAATTTTAAAATTCAAGAAAGAAAATTGAAAATTGAAAACATGGAAACCGGTTTCACTGACAATTTATTTTTCAAATCATTCGAAAATTAAAATTAGAGAAAGTCAAGAAACATAAAAATAAAATAAAATAAAAAATTTCAATTTTTTCTCATTTGTTATCTTTTTTAATTCAAGAATACAAGTGATTACAAAAAAAAAAAAATTATAACTTTTTAAAATTTAATTGAAAAAAAAGGCAAGAAATCAAAACCGGTTCCATTTATAAATTCCTAATTTCTGTTTTTTGTAATTTTTCAAAATTAAAATTCAAAAACAAAAATTTTAAAAATCTGCAAAAAACTGACATATCTAAAACGACAATTTAGATTTCATAAAAATGTGTAAAAAATTTTGAAAATTAAAAAATAATACTTTGATGTATGGAAATTATGTAAAAAATAAGAACTACCTACAAAAACGAAAAATAATTTTTACAACTTCAACATTGAAATTTGAAAGAATAAATTGAAGATAGAAATTTTGATAAAAATATCTAAGTTCAAAACAAACTAAAAAAAAAAAATGAATTGTACCTATTGAACCTATTGATAAAAATTTATGAAAATGTGTAAACTGAAGTCTGAAAAAAAAAAAATTAATTCAAAGAAAAAAAATCGAAAAAAAAAAATGAAAAAAACCCCAACACAGCAATAAAGTCAGATAAAAGGATTTTCGGGATCAGCTTTGCAACAAATTATTCACAAAATTGAAAATTTAATGTTTTTAAAATTCATTCACACTTCTAAAAAAATTGAATACGCCAATTTTCAATAATCATAGGTATGAATTTAATCAAATTTTTCAATTAAATCTCCAAAATTGAGTACATTTGGTCAAAATCTAGAATTTGTAGAATATTCAAAATTTAATAGAATTTTGAAATTTTGTCATCTTCAAAGTTGCTGAATTTTTGAAATTGGGTAAATTTTTGAAATCAAGTCATCTTCGTAATTACGATATTTGAGAAAATTTGAAATTTTACAAAATTTCAAAATTCCATAATGTTTAAACTTGATTGAATTTTTGAAATGAGATCAATTTTCAAAATTTGACGAATTTTTGAAGTTGAAACCGTTTTTGATATGACAAATTTTCAAAATTGTATCTATATTTTTGAAATTTGATAAATTCTTACAATTTTTGATGTTTGGTAGATTGATGAAAATTCAACATCTGAGAAATTTTCAAAATGTGATAAATTAGAGTGATTTGGAAAGGGTTTGAAAATCAATGATATGGAAAAAAGAAAGACATTGTCAAGAATGAATTCGGATCTCAAATGAACTTGAAAAAAATCAAAACAATAATTTTTTTCTTCTTCAAGTTCAGTTTTGACCATCCTAACCCCTTATAGTACTCATATCTTACCACTTATGGCTCGAAAAAATTTTGAAAAAATTTCTGAATCAAATCCAAACATCTGGTACTAACCTAAAACATAAAAAAAAAAAAAAAACGAAAACATTAATTAAAACACGTTTCAATAAACCATCACGAAAAAAACATTAATATTATATAAAATGTAATAGTTAGTAATCAAATCGATGGACCCAAAAATAAAAAACACAACCTAAAAAAGGAAAGCCATCTCCACGTGTTCTCTTTGGTCAATTACCAGCACACTAGAGGAAAAAAATATACATAATAGAGCGAGCACGACGAGAGAACACACAAAATCCAACCATATTAGACCATCGACCCGCATAAAACGTACACAAAATATTGCGAGCTTATTCGAAAGCTTACGCGAAAATTTGTCAAGCCATCGTAGCGCATATTTAATTCCGGAGCCAAGAAATTGTGTACATTACGGCTATCTTTTTAATCTGCCGTATGTTATAGCTGCGCTTTTCTCTTTCTCTTTCACTCGTGTGTATACGTGGAGTGGTTTACAAGCGGGGAAGTGGCGAGCAAGGGTTGGCGGGGAAATGGCCTATACCTCTATCTGTCTCCGTTTTGCTCTCGGCATGTCGTAAAATACTTTAATCCTTTCTTGCTATGCTCCATCGTATAGCAGCATTCGCAATTCAAAGCACGTCAATTCCAATAATTTAATGCACGGTGGTAACTTTTATCAAAACGGCCATTTCAATTTCTCAAGTATTTTACCCGTTGACCAATATTACGCGCGTACTATACCGTACTGAATTAAATTATAATTTCCAAACATTTTAGATAAAAGGGGGCAAAGTTGAAAATTTTAAATTGTCAAATGTGAGAATTACATTTTTTATTCAAAAAATTGACTGGTTTTTATGTTCCAAAAAATTGCAATTATTTTTGATGCAAAAATTGAAAAAAAAAAATAGTTCAAAAAATCGATATTTTTTCATATCTACCTACCAAAAAAAAAAAAATATTTACAATTCAAAAAATGAAAAAAAATTGTCCCAAAAATTGAGGAATTTATTTCTTTTATTCCGAAAATTTTTTAATTTTTTTTCAAAAAATTCAATTTTTATTCCTTCAAAAAATCGAGATTTTTTTCCCGAAATAGTTGACAGATTTTTTTATTCCAAAAAATAAGAAATTCATTCAAATCCCAAAAGCTGTAATTTTTAATCCCCCGCCCTCCAAAACACAGAATTTTTCATTCCAAAAAAAAAAAAAAATACAAAATTCTTTTGATTCTAATTTTAAAAAAATACAATAACTTTTTTAAATCTAAGAAAATTGAGAAAAAACTTATTTTGAAAATTAAAAAAAAAATTGAAATTTTTTCCCTCCAAAATATTGAGAATTTTTCTAATTCCAAAATACATTATCCATGTCAAAAATAAATTTCCTTCAAAATGAGTCAAATTGAAATTTTGTTCAATTTTTTTTTCTTCAAAAATTAAAAAAAAATTCTTTTAAAAATTCAATTTTTATTCCTTCAAAAAATCGAGATTTTTTTCCGAAATAGTTGACAGATTTTTTTATTGGTTCCAAAAAATAAGAAATTCATTCAAATCCAAAAAACTGTAATTTTTAACCCCCTCCCCCCTCCAAACACATATTTTTTTCATCCCAAAAAATATACAATGTTCTTTTGATCCAAAAAATGAGATTTTCTCATTTCATAAAATACAATAACTTTTTTCAATCCAAGAAAATTGAGAAAAAACATTATTCTGAAAACAAAAAAAAAGAAATTTTTTTTCTCCAAAATATTGAGAATTTTTTTATTGCAAAATAAATTATCCATGTCAAAAATAAATTTCATTCAAAATGAGCCAAATTGCAATTCAATTTTTTTTTTCTTCAAAAATCCTTAAAAAATTTTCTTTGAATAATTCAATATTCCTCCAAAAAATCGAGAAATTTTTTTTCCAAAACAGTTGACAGATTTTTTTATTCCAAAAAATAAGAAATTCATTCTAATCCAAAAAAATGTAATTTTTAACCTCCCATCCCCACCAAACAGATTTTTTCAATCCAAAAAAATATGCAAGATTCTTTTGATCCAAAAAATGAGATTTCCTCATTTCAAAAAATACAATAACTTTTTTTAATCCAAGAAAATTGAGAAAAAACATTATTCTGAAAACAAAAAAAAGTAAATACCTATACAAAGTTCTTTTGATCTAAAAAAAATGAGATTTTCTCATTTCAAAAAATACAATAGGTAACTTTTTTTAATCCAAGAAATTGAAAAAAAAAACTTACTTATTCCGAAAACTAAAAAAAAAAAAAAAACCTCCAATAATATTGAGAATTTTTTATTCCAAATTACATACCTATATGTCAAAAATAAATTTCTTTAAAAATGTGTCAATAAATTGAAATTTTGTTCATTTTTTTTTTTTTTGTTCAAAATACCACCTTCCAAAATCCATTTCACTTTGTTCCTGGCGCTAGTTCCTCGAAATTTCTATTACAAAAATGGCCTAATTTTTCGAAATTAGCCCTTTTGAAAAAAATACCCCCAGCGTAGTTTCGCCACCTACCTACGCAGGTAGTTCTTTTCCTTCTTTTCATTTTTTTCTCCACTATTGAACTCGTGTACAGAATTATACGGTAAAAGAAGACCCAGGTATGTAGTACACACGACGAAAGCACGTAAAATAGACGTATTGAAGGAAAAAAGTAATGAACTCCGTCGTCGAATGAATTTTTCCCCCATACCGTATTCTTTGACGTCACAGGAAACGATATCGGTTTGAGTCTTCCGACGACGAATACGTAGGTATAGGTACTTATTCGTGTTTTACAGTAATGAAAAAAAAATCCCACTTACGAGTGTTTCACGTCGCGTCGTCGTCGGTAGCACACAGCATACGTCGACGACGTACATACAGACATTTATCCGGGCATGAAATACTCAGCACCCACTCGCACACATACGTAGTAAATAACGAATAAGTAGATATTATGTATAGACATCAGACGTACAAATACGTACGATACGAGTACGATGAGTCTATGTAAATATATATATACGTATTACGTACATCTACACATACGACCACCGTACGATGACATCGATTCCAACACCCTCCTCGTGCCTTCTACCCTCTACCCTAATTACCATGCAGGCTGCTGCAAAGGCCTGTTAACGCAGTGTGTCTGGAAATTAAGTCGTATAATAAAACTGACATTTTAAGCCGAGCGTTATTTTTACAGCTTGAAGGATCCGTGTACGGTTGAATTCGAGAGGGATCGATATATGCTAAGGTAGGTATTATTAGTGAAATTTTTCATTACACGTTCAGGGAGGTAAGGGTAACGATAAACTTCACCTGTCTGGAAATTTTCTCCAATTCTTTACTGCATAAGTACCTAGTTATTTAATTTAGTCGAGATTTTTCAACCCCCCCCCCCCCCCCGCTCATCAATTCGTTTCAAAAATATCCTAGGATAATAATTCTGGGGGAAAATTACAGGGTAGGTATAACTAATTGGCTTCGTAATTGCTCGATTCGAGTCAAATTTCAAATAATTCTTTTTTCGACAAGTAAGTAAATCTCAAGAATGTTCCCAGTTATACAAATATTCTACAGCAATATTTGTTTCTAATTTTAAGGGTTGAACGAGGTGTAGGAAAAGAAGGGAAATAAGCTGATTTAATTCATCGTAAAAACATCATACCTTACCTAAAATTTTAAAAACTGAAATCGGGAAAAATTTCAAGAAACTGAGAGAAAAAATTGAAAAATACGAGTAAGTACAAATTAATCAAAATCCAAAATTGAATAAAACCAGTAGGTACAATAAAGAATAAAATATTGATCAAAAATGGAGAAAATAAAAAAAATTACATGGAGTAATTTTAAAATACTGAACAAAATTAAATATCAAATTATTTGTATGTACTACAAAATGTACAAAATTCAAAATGAAAAACAAGTCAATAAAGCCAAAAATAACAACATTAAAAAAGTGAGTAGAAGAAGTAGAAGAAGAAAACCAAAAATAGAGGAAACGAAGTGAAAAATTCAAATTTGAAGAATTTAATTGAACATAAATAGTTAATCCAAAAATTGAAAAAAATTAAAAATTAATGCACTAAAAAAGACCAAAAACCCAACAAAAATGAAAAATAAAAAATTTGATGAAATTAAAAAATTGAGCAAAATTGAATTGCAAATTTCTAAAAACAAGAAAAATATTCGAAACTTGAAAAACTTGATACTTAGGTAACTACTTACTTTAAAAAGAATCGAAAAAATAAATAAAACCAAACAAGAACAAAAATTAACCAAAAATTGAAAAATCGATTTTAATGGATTAATAAAATATTTACAGGCAAGTATTAAATAAACTAAAAATTATTGAAAATTGGACACCGATCAAAATTTGAAAATTTAGTAAATTGAGCAACAAAATTGAATAAAATTTTTTCGAAAACTTCACGAAATTCAAATTTTAATGGATAGAAGCAATTGCAAGAAAATTAGTAAACCCTAATTACATAAAATTATCAAAAAATTTGTATGTTAATGCAGTTTTTTAAAAAAAATTATGCAATTTATTTGGTCAATTAAAAAAAAAATTCAATTAGATACAAATATTCTCCAAAAAAAAAAATCATTTTTCTTTGATTTAGGTCAATTTTATACTTTTAATTTATTTTTTTGAGTTCTGTTGCTCAATTTTTCAAATCATTATATTTGAAAATTATTTTATTTTTTTTAATTTTTGTTCAATTTTCTTTCACTTTTATTCTAATTAATTTTTTTTGAATTTTATGGTAAATTTCTTTCAATTTTTAATTTATTTAATTTTTAGAGCTGTGAATTTTTTTAATTTATGATTTTGTTTAATTAATTTTCTATCTTTTTTAATTTCATATATTTTTTTTTAATTTACATTTTATTTTTATTTTGAATAACTGAAAGAAATGAACAAAATAATTCAGTTGAATAAAAATGACTGAAAATTGAACATGACTGAACATTGAAAAATTGTAAATAAAAAATAAAAAAATAAAAATTAGAAAAAATTGATGAAATTAAAAAAAATCAGAAATTAAAAAAATTAAAGCTCAAAAATTTGAAAAAATTTAAAAATTGAACAAGTTAATTTTTAAAAAAAATTAATTAATAAGAATAAAAATTAAAGAAAATTGACAATCTAATTTTCAAATATAAATGAATTGAAAAAATTGAGCAACAAAATTGGATTAAATTATTAAAAATTATGCACTGAAAATCGAACAAAACTAAAATTTAAAAAATTGCAAATTTAAAAGAAATGAAATAACAAATTACAAATTAGAAATAAGTTCTAATTGAAAAATTCAAGATTGAAAAATAAAAATAAAATATGTGTACCTATTTCAAAAAATGGAAAACAATTTGTTTTAAAAAAATACTAAAAATTGAACGAAGTTTAAAATTATTAATTGAATCAAAGATTCACAAAATTGGAAAAATTATCATCAGAATAATGAAAAACAAGTTAAAAAATTCAAAAAAATAAAGTTGAAAAAATTTCGAATTTGAAAAATTAAAAAATAAAATTAATTGAAAATCAATGAAGAAATCGCAAATTTAGAACAAATTATTATTTAAAAGATCGGGAAAAATGATTAAAATAAAAAATAATTGAAAGAAATAAAAACAAACAAGAATTTGGAAAATTAAAAAAAAAAAATAGAATTACATTTGAGTAAAGCATTTAAAAAAATATTGAAACAGAAAAGGTGTCATTTTAGCAACATCGAAATTTCAATTGGTACAAATAAAAATCAATAATGAAAGAAATTTTAATCAAAAAATTTAAAATTATATTTTTTTAGCATTATTTGAATGATTTTAAATACCTACATAACCTTCTCACAAAGACAAAAACAAAACAAAAAAAAATACAAAAAAACATTATACCTACTTAGTACTATTCTGGTTCGTAGTCGAGAAACAAATTATGGACACTCTGTATACCTAATGCGAGAGGTATCGTTAGCCGGACATAATTTATCGGTAAATTTTCAAAAGACTGGGAGTACAAGCCGAGTGGACGATCGATGAGTACAAAGGGAAAGGAAAGGAAATCTGCAACTGCGAATAGATCTGACTATAAAAGAAATATGGTCGTATTAAACGCGACTGTCGTTACAGCACGGTGCTGCTTGGCAGGCCGCGTAGACGTGATTTATTTTCATCCTTAAGATAAGTTTTTTTTTTCAAGTCCGAATTTCTAAAATTGTTATAAGTTGCGAGAATAAGTTTGCTACAAATGCGCTACGACATACGCTACATGTACACGTACATATAGGTTCTTCAAGGTGCATTCGTTATATTTGTGTGGAAGCCCCTTGACACCGGTGTACAAGACGTCATCTTCAAAGGGTGTGAAAATGTCGCTGCGAAAAAAGTTATCGGTAACATGACAAGGTTTTGGCCGGGCCGGGTTCGCAGTCATCGCTGCAGCGACAAATGGCGAGAAAAATGCCAGGTTGATGAAATCACAACGATGGAACGCAAAATTGGGGTAAAAAGTCGCTAGGGAGACGAGCTACATAATTAAAATATCAAAAGAATATAATCGAATAATTGTCGAATTCTGCCGAACGATGAGAGTTCGTCACCTCATTCTCATCCCCATTCCCCAGCTCGTCGTCTTATTCTTTTTTTCGTCGATCGCGACAAGAAGGGAAATTTAAAAGCGTAAGAAATTTATTAGATAATCGACACGAAAAGCGTTTGAGAAGATGATTACGGCAACGTTCATGGGGAGGGGCTAAGGACGACGGGAGCAACTACGACAATGACGAAAATAGCGAGCGTTCTTGCGGGAAAATAGATATAAATAAGATTTTTCCACTTTTTCAATCTCTCGCTCACTCTCTGGGTGTTTGATTAAATCGTAATGGTGGCGCGAGAATTGGGGGGGGGGGGGGGGGGTGCGAACAGTTGAAATGAAGAGAAGAATTTACACGCCAGGTATTTTGTGCTTTCTTCGGCGTCGTTCGATCGTTTCTTATGCCATTGAATATTTTCTTTATAAATATTTAATACGCGAGCAATACGTATACCTTTAGTCCTTTACCTACCTTTAGGATAATGCGATGATGATTGAGTGGAAAATGGGCATGGTTCGCCAGAGGGGTTATAATTTTTTTTGTTTAAAAAAAAACCACGTCGACGAAATGTCGCTGAGACGGTTTTATGATCGATTTTTAACTTGGAAATTATTATTCGAGACCTTTTAAGAGTTTTCAGAGTCATTAAAAAATTTACCGAAATGTCTGAAGAAAAAATTGATAAGTACCTACGACATTGTGATTGCTCTATTTTTGATGTTTTTTTTTTCAGCAATAATTTATGAGTACTTGCTATACCTAGGTATCGATTAAACAAAACTGAAAAAAAAAGAAATTGATTTGTTATTTGGATTGTACTGTTTTTTGGTATTCAATTTCAAATGTTGTTCCTAATTTTTTACACTTCAATTTTTTAAATTTTACACGACTTTCAAGCTATTTCATTTTTTTTTTTTTTTTTTTGGTACCTATTCAATTTTAAATCTTGTTCTTGAATTTTTTTTCAATTTTGAATTTTAAATTTTTTATTCACTTTATACAATGTTTGTACAAGATAATTTTTGATTTTTTTTGTAGGTTAAATTCTTTAGAAATATATATTTTTTTTAAATTTAAATTTTGTTCAATTTTCTAGGTAGGTATTTATTATTTTATTTTGTTATTGAGTGTTTGAAATTATTCGATTTCAAAACTTTTTTCAAGTGTGGGGTATTTTTTTATGTATATACCAAATTTGTAATTTTATAAATATTATCCAATTTTCATTAATTTTTGATTTTACTAATTTTTTCAAAGTTCCTCATTTTTATACTTTTTTTTTTCTGGGGTTTATTATGTTTTTTTCCCCGTCATTTTTCTATTTCATTAAACTTTCATATTTTGTTCAATTTTTGGGGATTTTAATTTTTTGTAATTTCTTATTTTTTGAATATTCGATTTATGACTACCTAATTTTTAACTTCCAGATTTTTTGAATTCTTGACATTTAAAAATATTTTTAATCATTTTTAATTTCATCATTTTCCTCCATTTTTTTAAATACTCATTTTTAAATTTCTTTCTATTCAGGAAATGCTGATTAAATATTTCAATCTGGAATTTTTCAATTTCAGGTTTCGCTAAATTTTCAGTTTTTTTCTCGTTCAATTCAAAAAAAATTGTTTTTAGTTGATAATGTACTTATACTATCTATTACTGTTGATTTCAATTTTTTTTTTTACAATTTTACGAAGTTTAATTCATAGGTATTCCTTATATTTTTTATCTTGTGTAATTTTTCAGTAATTTTTTTGCCGTCTTTTGATGACAAACTTTCATTTTTTTTGTTTGTATGAAAAAATGTTCAACACAAAAGATGTTCTTGGTTAAATTTTCTATGAAAGTTGTTCCCATTTTTAAAAAATTTATTTATCGTATTTTTCAATATTCAACTGAGTTTTTCAATTTTTCAGTTTTGTATAGGTTTATCAACCATTTTAAATTCTATTTAATTTTTAGTTTTTTCTCAATAATCTGTAATAATTTTTAATTTTAGAATTTTAGAAATATTTATTTATTCATTTAATTCTTAATTATTTCCAATTTTTGAGACTTTCACTTTTTAAATTTTGGATTTTGTACAATTTTCAGGTTTTTCAAAATATTTTATTTTGGTAAGTATTGAATGTTTTTTTTTGGGTTTTTTTTTTAAATTTTCGGATTTAAATTTTTATATTTTTCTCAATTATTATTTATTCAGGTACCTATTGTACGATTTTCTGTCAGGAACTTTTTTATTTTGCAAATATTATACTTTTTCTGATTTTGGAAATATTTATTTTTTCTCTTTCAAAGTACGTAGATACTTTTACAATTTTTGATTTTATTCCATTTTCAGTAATTTTCAATATTATTTTGCTTCCCATTTTTTTCCCAAACATTTCAAATTAATTTTTTCTCAATTTTTTTTTTAGTTCGAATTTTCAATTATTTTTCATTTTATTTTGCTCTCGAGTGTTTAAAATTTTTCAAATTTTTCAAAAACTATTTTCAATAATAGCACTCTACATTCGTTTTTTTTTTCGATAATTTTTTTTTCAGACAGGAAAAAATTTCTCATTTTTTGAGAGAAAAATTTTCTCAATTTTTTTTGAAATGAAAATTATAAATCTTTGGGAAAAAATCGAATAATTTTTTGGTAGTAAAAAATTACTAACTTTTTTTTATCTATTTTTTAGTTCCTCTCAATTTAATCTTCTTTTATCAAATTTTTGAAACATTCATTTTTTTATAATTATATGGGTAGATTTAATCTATGTACTTATTTCGAAAGTGTTGATCATTTTGTCCAACAATTTTTCATTTTTGAGTTTTGCACAAGTTTCAGTTCTTTTCTTGTTGCTTTTAATTCATTTCCCCCCTTTATTTTCGATTTTGAACATTTTTCTAGTATTTTCTATTTTAATCAATTTTTCAAATAATAATTATGTAGGTAATATAATATTTTATAAATAATTTTTTTGTGAATTTTTGATTTTGTACAATTTTCCTCAACTTTTTTGTGATGCTTTGTTGATAACTTTTCATATTTTGCTTGCATGAAAAAATGTTCAATAAAAAACCTGTTCCTTTTTGAAATTCGAATGAAAAAGTATTTCATGAACTTTTCTCTGTGGAGTTATCTCATTTTAAAATACTTATGTCGCAAAAAATATTCTGCACTTCTGTAAATCCTCCTCTCAAACTCCAACCCACCCTGCCCACTTCTCCATCTGTATCTTGTCCTATAATATATTTCAAACACGTGGTTAATACAACTACCCCACCATCGTCACTCCAATCTTATTTCCTATTAAATAAGCTGCGTTTTTTCATCCGCTTTCTCACTACTTTCCCCCTTCCTCATCCCTCAGACAATCGTTAATTAAATAAAGAAAGTGCGCTGCTCTGGAAGTTTACTCCTTTTAAATATTATCTGACAAGTTAATAGGAAAAACAAACAATACCATAGTTCGATACGGCCACGTACCGTACGTTCCGTACGTTGTACACGAACTTTATATAGATACATTGAATAAATATACAGAGTTGCTTTTCTTCTTTCCTGTTACGCAAATACACGCACAAAAAGCTATACAATTATTTATAACGATGCTACGTAAGCAATTTTTTTTTCACAAACTGGCTTTTTCCTTTTTTTTAGAAGAGGGGGAGGGTGCAGGGTACGGTATCCGGGCTTTTTCTCAATTTCGAGAAATATAAATAATTTCAAATCTATAGCTAAGCGTTTTAATAAGCGATTAAATGGCAGGCAGGAAATGATTCGTCATCGAAACAGCTTTCGGGAATTTTCCACCGTACGTATTGCCTACTGGTAAAAATAAAGGCTCGTTTCCTCCCATAATAATGGATAATATTAAACGATGAAAAAAAATTTACGCGGAGTCGAGAGGAAAAAAGTAAAAGAAAATGGGCCACAGCGAAGTTTGAAAAAACTGACAAGAAAACCCAAGAATTAACACACCTGCTGGGAAGGAAGAAAAAAATCGTACAGAAAATAGCGAGTATATCGCCGAGTTGAGTTTCCTCATTCCAATTTCTCTCGCCCTCATCTGTTATCTCATTTCATCGGTATATACGATCTGCCACCTGTAACAATTTTCCTAATAGCCGAAGGCATCTCCTGGATAAACCTCATTAATGCGAGGAAAGTGGAAACCTCGTCATATCAAAGGAGTCGTCGCTGCGCCGCGCCACCTAGCGCAGCGCATTGCGTTTTATACTGTTCAAGGCACTTTAAAAGAGCGCCGCAAATACGACCGTTCTGCAATAATATTAACACCAGTCGTTTCTCTCGTCGACGTCGTCGCTTATAAGCGACTTGGCAATCGAATTCGCACAGGGTTTGCACCCGAGGCCTGCGATCGTTGAAAATGAATTCTCTTTTTTTTTTTTACGAATACGTGGTATTTTTAATTTGAATTCCCATTCTGCCCCTTCCCACTACACTTCTTCTTCCTATTAGTTTTTAATGTCGTACAAAGCGCAATAAAAAATCTTTTTTGGGAGAAAAGTGCACCATGCTGGTATCAAAATAATGCAAAAATGTATTTTCACTGCAAATAGATTTTCAAACCGAATATTTTCGAAGTCGTTAAGATAACTTGATGAACGAATCGTCATAAATTTCAACCGAGTCGTTCACGAACAAATTTAAAAAAAAATTGCTATAAAAATACAAAGAAAATTAGTAACCATAAAAAATAATCAAATTTGATAAATATTTCAAAAAATTGAAAAATCTGAAACATTGAAAAAATCGAAATATCTTGAAATTGAGAAATTATGAATATTTGAGTGGAAATTGAGTAAAAATTTTTGAAAAATCAGAATTGAAAAATTCAAAACGAAAATTTTTAAAAATGAAAACGTAACTGAAAATTGGAAAAATGAGGAGTGAAATTAAAATTTAAAAAACACTGAACAAAACTTCAAATTTTAAAAAATGTAAAAAATAAAACCGATAGGTATGTGAGAGAAAATTAAAATAAGTCAAAATTGAAGTAGGAAAATAAAACTTTGGTAAAAAAAAAAAATTAAAAATTGTACAAAAAGAGGATTGTGAAAGTAGATTGATAATAACCAAAATAGAGTAATGTACAAAAATTGGAAAAAATGAATCTTGAAAAATGAATTGAAATTGATACACCTAAATGAAAAAAAAAATCAAAACAAAAAGTATTTTCAAAAAATAAAAAATTATAATTTTTTTTAAAAATACTGAATCAAAGAAAAAATTTAAACAACTACTGTAGCAAATTAAAACTGAAAGTAAAAAAAAATCATGACTTGAAATTAGGAAATTAAAATTTAAAAAACACTTTTCAAAAATTCAAAAATTCAAAAAAATGTAAAAAATAAAACTGACATGTGAGAAAATGGAAAATAGGTCAAAATTAAAGTAGGAAAGTTAACATTAAATTTTTTTTTCAAAATACAGATTTTTTTTTTTTTTTTAATCTTAAGAAATCAGAATTGTGAAAATAGATCGAAAACAACCAAAATACGTAATGTGCAAAAATATTGGAAAAAATAAAAATTGAAAAATGGATTTAAATTGATAAGAATGAAAAAAAAATCAAAACTAAAAGAATTTTCAAAAATAAAAAAAAATTCAGAATCAAAGAAAAAAAAATCAAACAACTGTAGCAAATGAAAACTGTGAATTAAAATTGTGAAAATTATCACATTTAGAAAATTAAACCTTAATAATGAGCAAATTTCAAATCCTTGCCAAATTCTGAAAATTTACTGTAGGTTTAGGTATTGTAGTAATCTTAGAAATAGTAAAAATTTAGAAAATTCAAAAAAACTCGGCGCTTCACGCCTCACCTTGTTGATTCTATATTCACACTATACATTTGAATTTGTTCGAAAGAGGATAACGTTGGATTTCAAATTATGAAATTATCCTTTTTTTGTACAATTTAGTGCTTTGTAAAATAATTCAAACGAAAATGCGCTATTTTGTAAAACTGCGCGAAATTGAAAAATAATTAAATCATTTAGAAGGTAACGTTATGCTCGCTCGAACAAGCTAGTATGATACTTAGTTTCCCAAATTCTTGCTTAGAGTTATTTAGAAAATGCTATGAAACACGTAGTAATTTTCAAACAGAATGATTACCTTTTTTTTTACATTCTCGCTGAAATCGAACGTTATAAAAAATAAATACGTCCGATTAACTCGAAAAAAGGATTAGCATAATTTGAAATACAACATCAAACGCGTTATTCAGTTCAATCAAAAGATCGACACGAACAATAATATACCTTGTATTCGTTGAAAAATTCACAGTATGCGGTAAACTTAACGAAGCATACGCGAAATTTATAGATAAAGAGCACCAATTGCAAATAATAACAACACGAAAATACCTACAGCAGAATAACATTTCGAATTAAATACCTTACTCGCGAAACAACAGATTAAATTCATTTTATAGCGTAAATTGAATCAATTCCGTCGCGACGACTACATTTTTTTTACTCCAAAAAAAAAAAAAAAATGTTGAAAAAATTTCGGAAAAATTATTTCAAAAAATGAGAAATTAATACCTAATTTAAAAAAAATAAAAAACAGCTACAGGAAAAAAAATGAAAATTAAATTCTAAAAAATAAATAAATAATAATAATAATGAAAAATATATTTTATTTTAAAAAATAGGAAATTTTGTTGGTATATTATTATATTTTTTGAAAATTCCCACGAAAATTTCATATTGCCACATCTCATTTCATTTCAAACCAAAGAAGAAATAATTTCTCGCCATATGGCCAAAGTAGCTCGAAATACGAAAGGAACCCGTAAATAGCCACGGTTACGTTACTCTCAAGTATAATATTTACAGCTTTGTTGAAATAAATTGGATATGAATTTTTCATTAAGGCGAACCGCGCCCTTGCTTGCCGCAACCCAGTACAAGCTCAAAAGAAGAGAACCCAGGTAAAACGAAGCAACTAGAATGGGGTCCCGCCGATCCGAAAGTATAAATGGATATTTTTCTGTATAAAGAAATTATACCGTATGTGGTTAATTTTTTACCGACCACGTTTATATCGAGTTTCGGTTTGATTATTTAGAGCTACCACTTTTTGGGGTTTTAGGATCGACCAGCGACTCTTTTTTGGGCAAGGTGCATGGGTCGAGGACGAAGAGCGGGGGCACGTTTGAAAACTTGCTTTGGTGTATACTGTACTCGTATAGAAATATCCTAAAATGTGCGTAGGCTGGTATGTTGTTAACGTACCTACGTATAAGGTAAGTATAAGGGCTGCTTTTTCGATGGTGGCTTTACTCCTGCCAGTTTATTCTGGTATTTTCTTCGTGCTCGTACCAAGTTTTTTGTGAGCTGCTTTAAGAGAATTGCTTGCAAAGAGAAAAGTATGCCAGGCTATAAATTTATTAAAGTCTTGAAGAAGAGTAAAATAATAGTTTGGCCGCAGTTATACATACGCTGCTTCGTATATGAGACATGCGATGCGTTGGGGGGAGGGGGAGGGGGTAAATCGAGTACGTACAGTGGAGTGGAGATATAAGACGGTAAATGCGTGTAGGTATTCGAAGCTACAGTGGAACCAATAAAGATTCGCACACCTTACATTTTCGTCACATCAAATCTCACGTACATTTTACAAAAATTTCAACACCCGCACATCGTCAAAAATAATCATAAATAACGAAAATTGGATAAATTATTTCATGTAAAGCGAAAGAGACAAAACAACAATTTTTGGAGATGAGGCGTGATTCACAATATTTCCTAATTTTTTGAGATGAAATTTTTTCATTCATTTTGATATGGAAAAATTTCCAACATTTCTTTGAAAAGAAATCGAATTTTTTTAGGAGTAAAAAATTTCTTAATTTTTTTGTAACGAAAATTATTTTGAAGAAAAAATTATTTTTTTTGCTTTTTCATCATTATTTTGTAGATAGGTATGCTTTTAAATAAAAAATTTTAATCTGAATATAAATCTGAAAATGTCTCATTTTTTGAGGCAAAAGTTTTCTAAATTTTTTTGATCGTGAGATTAAAATTTCTCAATATTTTCAGGAAAAAGTTTTCTCAAATTTTTTGTGGTGAAAACTTTCTCAATTTTTTGGGAGTAAAAAATTTCAAATTTTGTGAGATCAAAATTTTATAAGTTGTTTGCGACTAAAGAATTCTTCAATTTTTTGATACGACACGTGATGAAAAATTTCCCATTTTTTGAGATCAAAGTTTTTTAATTTTTTCAGATAGAAATTTTCTCAATTTTCTTGAGATATTTTTTTTAATTTTTTAAAAGTAGAAATTTTTTCATTTTTTAAGATTGAAAAATTTCTTGATTTTTTAAGATAAAATTTTTTCAATTTTTTTCAGAAATTTTCTCAATTTTTGAGAGTAAAAAATTTCTTACTTTTTGAGTTAATTTTTTTTCTTTTTTTCAGATGGAATTTTTTTTTCAATTTTCTTGAAATGAATTTTTTTTTTAATTTTTAGAAGTAGATTTTTTCAAATTTTTTTCAGATAATTTTTTTTTCAATTTTTTACAGAAATTTTCTCAATTTTTTTGAGACGAAAATTTTATAAATTTTTTGGGACTAAAGAATTTTTCAATTTTTTGGAAGTGAAAAATTTCTCAATTTTTGGGAGAAAAAAACTTTTCACTTTTTGAGTTAATTTTTTTCATTTTTTCAATTTTCTTGAAATGAAAATTTAAAAAAATTTTAGAAGTAGATTATTTTTAATTTTTTTCAGAGTGAAAAATTTCTCATTTTTTTCTGATGAAAATTTTCATAATTTTTTTCTGATGAAAATTTTCATAATTTTTTCATATAAAATTTTCTTCAATTTTTTTCAGAAATTTTCTTATATTTTTTCAGATTAATTTTTTTTTATTTTCCAGATAGAAATTTTTTCAATTTTTTTTGAGATGGAAATTTTTTCAATTTTTTAGAAGTAGAATTTTTATACTTTTTTGGGACTGGAACTTTTTTTCTATTTTTTGGGAGTAGAAAATTTCTAATTTTGTGAGATCAAAATTTTATAAATTTTTTGCGACTAAAGAATTCTTCAAATTTTTGAGAGTGAAAAATTTCTAATTTTTGAGATCAAAATTTATTCATTTTTTCAGATAGAAATTTTCTCAATTTTCTTGAGATGAAAATTTTTTAAATTTTTTGAAAGTAGAATTTTTTTAATTTTTTGAAAAAGTTTATCATTTTTTCAGATAAAATTTTTTCAATTTTTTGGGAGTAAAAAATTTCAAATTTTATCAGATAAATTTTTTTTCACTTTTCTTGAGATGAAAATTTTGAAAAAATTTTAGAAGTGGATTTTTTAAATTTTTTGAGAGTGAAAAATTTCTCAATTTCTTTTCAGATAAAAATTTTCATATTTTTTTCAGGTAAAAATTTTTACAATTTTTTTCATATTGAATTTTTACAATTTTTTCAAAAATTTTCTCTATTTTTTTGAGATGAAACTTTTTTTATTTTTTCAGATAAAAATTTTCTCAATTTTCTTGAGTTGAAAAATTTTTAAATTTTTTAGAAGTAGAAGTTTTTATAATTTTTTATAATGTTTTGAAACTGGAAAATGTCTTAATTTTTTTCAGATAAAAATTTTTTCAATTTTTTCAAGATTACAGATTTATCAATTTTTTTGAGAAAAAATTTTCTCAATTTTTTGGTAGTGAAAAATCTCTAATTTTTGAGATGAAATTTCTCTCTTTTTTTCAGATAAAAATATTCTCAATTTTTTGAGATGAAAAATTTCTTAATTTTTTTTTGAAATGATAATCATAAATCTTTGAGAAAAAAAATCAAATAATTTTTTGGGAATGAGAAAATTTTTTGGTTTCACTGTAGGTTGGATGACAATGTGGCTGACGTTTCGCTCAGGTATCGTGCTCGTATGTTCGATATACAAGTCGAGCTTCGCCAGCGTGTTGCTTTTCTCGAGTAATATTTCTCTGCAAGTCCCACACGTACCGTTTTGAAGTCGGCTAAATTGACGATTATAAATAATGCAGACTATGAAGCGTTAATATAAGTCGTAATTTTAAACGCGTGCTAGCGTCGAAATGCTCCTGCGGCCGCTCCACCACACTACGAAAAGGCAAAAGGCAGCCCAAAGTACACAATGTCGAGCATGCTCTCTGGCTTTGCACGGAGCTATGCAGTCTAACTCGACGAGCAGAAGTTTTCTTGCGGTGGTATCTTTAACAAGGATTGATTGTAGGTATTTCTTTGGTGAAAAGTTTTCGCTCATACAATTTATAGAATGGTTGGCTCCTGTAGCAGAATCCGCCTGCGCTGCCATCGTCGTTATATAAATGGCCATTCTTACTCGGACAACTTTAATGGTGAGAGCTTAACGTCGCCGGTGCCCGCATCCGTCCGCGAGAGTCTTACGCCACCGGCGAAACGACCGCATCGACATGCACGCCGATGCAGAAGCAGGAGCAGGAGCAGGCGAAATACCGCACACCGTGTACTTCTCATCTGCGCTCTTGACAATTGGGGGATCATATCGCTACCGCACGTTCTGTAATGAGTTTTGTAACTGATAATGCGGTGTTTGAGATTTGGAAACCAAAGAGCTGAATACCAAGTAGCGCGTGTGCCTGGCGATGGCGATGGCGAAACGGCCCAAGGGGCGAAGCGATGATTGATGCGGCGGCGATGTCCTTACACGACGATTGGTGTCGCTCTCCAGTCACTACTCAGCCTGTATCACGAAGACGACGACGCGACGTCTACGAATGAAATTTGTAAAAGCTGCTGTGGTATTCGAGCATATACGAGAGGGAGCGGAACATCGGGTAGTTTTCCGTTCGAGTAGACTCTTTTTATTTTACGTGAAGCAAAAACGACGAGGACGACGACGACAAGGTGCCACAGTTTGTTCTGCTCGCTGTAAATGACTACGCGAGAATTGATAATGAAATACGCGATCTGCGCCCCTGGTCCCTATCCAATATGTTACGCCCGATACGTACGTGTATTCTCTGGACGATGGTAAAAGGAAATTTATCACGATCCTTATGCCTCTCTCGTAACGCGCCACTCGCTTGCATCCGGGAATTACGCGAATTTTTTTCCCATCTCGTTTTGAAAGTTTCGCTCTACGATGGTGAAAATATTTGAATAAGATGAACGGTGTATTTTTTTCTTCTTCGATCAACCAAGCTAAAGGAAAGACGCAGGCGGTTCCCTCATCGACCATCTCCCCCTTCGGCTCATTCTGCAAAGCGAGCTTTTTATTTCCTCTGCTGTAGTGTAAGTGTATACTTAGTATCGCTGCGATATGTTTCGAACGAGTATAATAAAAGGGCGAAATTACGTCGAGCTCGTCTGCTAGCCTTTTGGGAAAGTCGACACTAGTGGCATTGGGGTAGAGCGAAGAAGTTGATTTGAAATAAACTCCTGAAGTAGGTGACAGCGTTGTCTTATCGAGGTTTGACGAAAGTATATCAAGCCACGTTGAACTTGCTTCATCCCAATCGTCGCTGCCACCACGTTCCCAAGTCTCGAATTAATTTACGTCGCTATTTTTACCATACCGAGTACACGAAACAAAATGCTTTCGTTCTGGGATACCTTTTCATTTTTTTTGTAAAAGATGAGATTTTTTCTGCAGTTGACAAAGGTACTCGTACATGTGGTTGGAGCTAATGACTGCAGGTTTTACGTGTCTGGTGTTTGGAGCAGTATGTCTCCCTGAGGATCCTAAGAAGAGCATTAGTGTTGGCAAGTTAGCGAAGAATTATTGTATCCGTATCTAATTGGTGTTTAGGGGGGAGGGGGGGGGGAGGGGGGGGCGTTGAAGACGAAAAATGCAAATCTCTTAATAAAAATCTACCAGAATTTTTTTTCCACATAGAGATCGTTTGCAAACGATTGATTCATTTGAATGAATCATAAATAATTTATTTTGAAAAGTCCTCAAACGACTGGTTTGGTATTTGAAATAAATTTTCCTCAGTTCTTAACGATTTATTTGTGTTTTTGAAGGAAAAAAATGTCATTCGAGCCAATAATTCTCTAACAATAATGTCGTCATTATCTAATTTTACAAATTATTATCGATTCAGTCGGTCGTAAAAATTGACAACATATGGTTCCAAAACAAAAAATTTCAGATCGAGACAAATGGCAAAATCATTCGGGAACGACGTAGTTGAATAATGTAATCGTTCATGAACGATTCACATCTTTTGAGCAACTCGTTCGCGAACGAAACGAGGAACACAAAAACACAACATGAAAGTACGTAATTTACTAATTTGATGACAAAATGATTAACTCGTTCACGAATGATTTAGTTGAATAAGGAAATCGTTCTTGAACGAATCGCGTTTTTTGAAAAAATCGTTCTTCAACAAAACGAAGAAATAGTTAATACCAAAAAAACAAAATGAAATTTATTTCGTGTCAAAATCTTTAATTCGTTCGCGAATGATTCAGTTGAATAACGCGATCGTTCGCGAACGATTCACATCTTTTGAGCAACTCGTTCGCGAACGAAACGAGGAAGTGACGACACAAAAACGCAACATGAAAGTACGTAATTTACTAATTTGATGACAAAATGATTAACTCGTTCACGAATGATTTCGTTGAATAAGGAAATCGTTCTTGAACGAATCACGTTTTTTGAAAAAATCGTTCTTCAACAAAACAAAGAAATAATACCAAAAAAACTTATTTCGTGTCAAAATCTTCAATTCGTTCGCGAATGATTCAGTTGAATAACGCGACCGTTCGCGAACGATTCATATTTTCTAAACAAATCATTCGCGACCGAAATTATAAAATAGTTATAACACAAAAATGCAAATGAAAATTATTTGATGTCGGATGATTAATTCGTTCGCGGATGATTAATTCGTTCGCGGATGATTCAATTGAATAACGCGACCGTTCGTGAACGAATCATATTTTCTGAACAAATCATTCGCGACCGAAATTATAAAATAATTGTAACACAAAAATACAAAATGAAAATTATTTGGTCATTCAAATGATTGATTCGTTCGCGAATGATTCAATTGAATAACGCGATCATTAGTGAACAATTCATATTTTCAGAACAAAAATTGTTCGCGACCGAAATTATAAAATAATTATGACACAAAAAATTTTGTATTTTTGACAAATATACAAAATGAAAATTATTTGGTGTCAAAATGATTAATTCGTTCACAAATGATTCATTTGAATAACACGATCGTTTCGTGAACGATTCATATTTTCTGAACAAATCGTTCGCAAACAAAATTATAAAATGATTATGACACAGACAAAAATACGAAATGATTAGGTAATTCGTTTGCGAATGGTTCAAATGAATAGCGTGATCGTTCGTGAACGATTCATATTTTCTAAACAGATCGTTCGCGAACAAAACTAGGTATGAAATAAATTGAGAAAATTGAAATTAAAAAATTTGAAAATACAAAAAAAATGAACATATCCAACGTGATATCATTGAAACAAATGAAGAATTGAAAAATAAAATGAAAATTGGACGAATTTTCTAAAATTTTGAAAATTGAAAAATACTTTAAAAATTTAAATGGAAGATGAAATACGTAATTGTGAAAACACAGTGAAAAATTCAAAATGACTTGAAAATTGCAATTAAAAAAAAATCAAAAACTGAAAAATAATTTTTTTTAAATTCAAATTAAAAATTTGCTATTTTTAAAAAAATACAAAAATTACTTGAAATACGAAACCTCTACAAATTGTGAAAATAAAAGTTATGAACTTAAAAAAATTACAATTGAAAAAAGTCAAAATTTCACAAATATTTTGTTTAAGAATCACATTAAGATTTTGTAAAAAATAAAAATCTTTAAATTATTAATTTACAAAACTCAATATACCTAATGTAAATTGAAATTTGAAAAAATAGAAATGAAAAATAACTAATAATTAATAAATAGTTCAAAATCCAATAATGTATAAAGTTGGAAAGAATGAAAATTGTGAAAATAATAGTGGAAAAATTAGGTCAACTTGAAATCAGAATGAAAGTAAATTAATACATTATAATTATTACAAAATAATTTAAAAATTTTAAAAAAGTTTGAAAAATAAAAAGCTGAAAAAATTTAAAAATGGAATTTAAAACGAAAGGATTTTTAATCAATTAAAAGATATAAAAAATCGAAAAAAAAAACTTATAAAAAAACGAAAAACGAAAATATTTTTAAAAGCAGAGTTGAAATTAAAAAACATTCAAAATTAAAAAAAAATTTCTTCCCAAATACAAATAAAATAAACGTAAACTTGAAATATTAAAATTTTGAAAATTAAAAAAAAAACTGGTAGGTGCTATATTGGAATAAGTAAATAAAAAATTAAAGAAAAAAAAACTCAAAATTGTTACACTACTTCGAAAATAAAAAAATAAGAAAATAATCAAAATCTTAAAAAACAATTCCCCGCACGATTCAAATCAAAAAAATGTAAGAAAAACCTCGAAAAAAAATTCTTCGAAAGTGTGACGACACATTTTTTGAAAAAATCATTACACAACGGTCTGACAAAAATAATTATGACACAAAAATAAAATCATTTGTTGTCAGAAAAATTAATTCCCAGTTTAATCGAATCATTCACCAAAGAAACCAATTCATGTACCATAAAATTTAGAAAAGTACACATTTTCTCACTCTCCTATCAACTCATAATTTTTTTTTTTTTTTTAAATAACTTTTTCCTGCCATCTCACCCCTTCTGCCAAATAAATAAAATCCGTTCGCAAACCAACCATATGGTATTACAAAAGTTGTGTAAAATTTCACCACACCCCTCCATTCTTGGCTGGCCTCCCTAAACCCAGTTTATTCGAACCACCTACGAGATAATTTCATTATTAAATCAATCGAAATAATTCACTTTTAACTTAGTTTCGAAAACACCCATTGACTTGGCCTGGCCTAGCTCGTATAAACCAAATCTAGTACCATAAACTTAAACGTGTACATAAAAATCAGCTCCCATAACGCACAAAAAGCGAATGGGGATGTTTTGCAGCCAGGCCAAAACTTTGTAGTAAAATGTGCCGCCTGCACTGCCCCCAGTCTAAGTCATCGGCGAATGGAGGAAAAACTAAGAGAAAAATTAATTTACTATGATATTATGGGCACGGTAGTAGTACTCGTAGTCGTAGTAGTGTGTACAGCAGGGGCAAAATCGGCCCACGACGCGGTTAATTTTCCGATAAGCCGAGTTAAACACGGCTTTTATAAAATTTCAAGCACGTGTTCCATGTTTTTATCCGTTTCGCGAATCGGGTCCCCGTTCGGGAGGGAGGGCTGTAGAAGGGTGAGTGAGTTTGTTAACAACGAAACTACAGTATCTGGAATTTATCACGCTTTTCGACTTAAATTATTAATTAACATTCTAGTCTCATATTTGGCGCGACAATTGTGTCGACAATAAAAACTATAATTTTCAAATAGGCTTTTGCGCCGCCGACATTTTATAGTGTATTTTTAGTTCGCCCTTATCGCGAGTTCTGTGGCCGCCACCGCCACCGCCGTATCGTAAAACTTTTTCATACCCGAAATTCTCTCTCCATTTGCCAAAATTGATTAATAAATTAAAACCAACAACTGCGTAGCGTTTCTATAGTATATGGTCGTACCGTCGACCCCCGCCCAGCCTGCGTGACCGCTCTTCCTTGTTCCTTCTCCTTCTCGCCGTGTACTTTTTCAACGACAACGAAAACTATGTGTTGTGGAGAAAAACGTGTTAAGAATACACAGGCATGGCACCGAATAGGTATAGTATTGGGACACCTGCGAATATCCGAATTTACTCGAATCGGCGACGACGACGAAGACACTTCAATACCGTCGTATATTCCCATCCTTTAGAGCATATCTAACCTTAAGCTATTTGCTGCTAGCTGTAGAACAGACTACACGTGGTACATAATTCCATTTTCGTGTCGATTACGTAAACATTATTATTTTTCTTTATTTTCTTTTCAAAATAACCAGACGCGATAACGAAAAAAAGAAGAATAAGAAAAACATTGCGTATAGAAAACACATTCGACTAGTATGACATGATAGGTACGCAGACGCACTACGCAGCGTTCGGTGTGAAACAATTACGATAACAGAATGATTACGTTGAAAAAATGCATCAAATTTTTAAAAAATTGACACAACTCGAAGAAATGGGATTCAGGAGTTGGGAGCCCCATTCAAGGAATGAAGAAACCAAAAGGGCAGAAATTGAAAAATAAAGAAAAAATATCACTTATCACACAAAAGAAGAATGTTTTTTTTTTTTTTTTTTTTTTTTTTTTAAAGTTCTATCAGGTGCTGTGCAAAGAAATTTTTTATAAAATATAATTTTTTGAATTTTGAATTTTTTTTTAATTTCTTCAAAATTTTACATTTCAAAAATTCATAAAAAATTTTGTAATGGAAACGCGGGTACCTATAATTTTGGTTTTGTAACTTACTTACTCGAGTAGTGAAAAAAAATAATGAAAAATTACTATAGTTTTGATACCTGGTTGAATAAACGTTCTCATTCTTCCTCACAAATCCATAATTTTTCCATCAATACAAGTTAAGTTTTAGTACTCACCTAAAACAGAAACACAAAAAAGAAGAACTCATTAGTTAAATTGAATAATAACGATTATATAAGTCTAAGCATCTATCATTATTTTTAAATAAGTAATATGAATATTATTAGGTATAAAATTTTCAAATTCCTGAAAACTCCACAATTTCATTTTTCCAGCCCATTAATGTACTAAAACTCCAAAACAAAATTGAATTTTTCAATTTTAAAAAAAGTTTAAAGTTGTTTCGATAATTTTTATTTACTTACATTTTTACTTAATTAATTTCAATTTCAATTTTCAAGTTACCTATCTACTTAATTTTCAATTTTTTCCAACTGTTAATTTATTATTACGTTTCCAGTTGATTATTTTTTCTTCCAATCTAATTTCGAACTGATTCGATTTTTTTTTCAATTTATTTCAACAATTCTCATTTCTCACAATTTATTTAATTGGCCTTCTTTTCAATTTTGAATATTTCCTGAATATTTATTTTTCAAATTTCCTTCAATTTTCATTTTTCATTATTTTATTTTTAATTTATTAGGTACAATTTCATGTCAGATTTTTTCCCCAAACATTTTTATTTTCTACAATTATTTACAAGAATTTAAAAAATAAGTTTATATGATTTTAATTCATAGTCATTTTTCATTTCAAGTTATTTTGATTTTTGAATTTAATTTTTTTTTTTGGAAATTCTTCAATTTTTTCTAATTTTAGTTTTTAGTTTTTTTTTTTTTTTGAGTTCCTGAGATTTTCAAATATAGATAATCAACAACAACAACTTTTTTACTGAAGTCAAAAAAATCGCATTTTAATTTTCATTCAATTTTTATTCAGCTTTGATATTTTCCCTTTGTTTCCAAAAATTGTTGATTGCCTTTTTTTCTCCACTTCACTCGCACTTCGAATTTTCAATATTTGGTTTCGTTAGTTTTACTTTTGACAACTTTTTAAATCGATTCATTTTCAATTTTGGGTTTGTATTTAACAAAATTAAAAAATTTTAAAATTCTGTTGATTTCATGTTTCTTATTATTTTTCAATTTTCTTACCTAATTTAGAGTGATTTTGTAGTCAGAATTATTTTACTATTTTTTCTCAAAATTTTCATATTTTTTACGGAATTTTTTCAATTGAAATTTTAACTTTTATTCAGTGCCAAGTTACTTGATTTTTTTTATTATTCAAGTACTTACTCATAAAATATACCTAAAATAATTTTTAATTTCTTATAACTTTCACTTTTTTTTTTTTTTTTTTTGCAAATTCTTTCAATTTTGACTTTTTTCTCAATTTTTTCCAAATTCATGTAATACGTATTTAACAATTTTTTTTTCACTGGAATTTAAAAGAAAATCTTCAATTTTTTTCAATTTTGGTCTTTACTTTTCAAGTTAGGTAGGTATTTTGATTTTTTCAATTCGCTTCCAAAAAACTTCCCTTGGATATTTTTTTTCACAGTTTCTATAATTGATGTTTTTTCAATTTTCAATTTTTAAAGTACATTCAATTTCTTTTTTTTTTCTTTTTTATTTATCAAAATCTATACATACTATTTTTTTCCTTAAAATTTTATATTACCTATTCATAGGTATTTCACATTTTTTTTTATTGAATTTTTCCAACAATATTTTTCAATATTCAAAAATTTTATTACATTTTCAATTAATTTTGATTTTTATGAATTTATTTTTCATAATTTTTATTTTTCTCAATTTTTTTTTCAACTTTGAGATTTTTTTTTTCATTACTTCATATACCTTTCTATTTTACAATTTCTATTGCGAGAAATTTTGGCAAACTATTTTTCAATTTTCAGTCAATTTTTTCAATCCTAACTTTTTTTCAATGTTGAGTTATTTTGAATTTTTTCAATTTATTTTCACAATTTTTTATTTGGGTTTTTGAAAAAAATTCAAAAATTTTCAAGTAACCTATTTATCAATTTTTAATTTCAAAAATTTCTAACTCTGATTTTTCTTTTCTTTTTTTTTCTTTTTCAAGCCACTTTCATTTTTTTCAATTTAAAAATTTTTCATTACCTATTGCCAATTTTTAAAATTTTACCTAAATTATGAAAATTTAGAAAATATGTGCAGAGTTTATTTTTGTTCTGGGAAGGGGAAGGGGGTGTATTTCTCGTCCGAATCCAATAAGTATTTTTAATTGAGAACAATTAATTCATACTTCTAAAATCGATTCTATTTTAGGTGATTTTTTTTTTTTTTAGAATTACATCAGAAGAATTATTTTCTCTGAGCAACTTCATCCAACTTTCGAACGTTTTCGACGTAAGAACTGTGTTTTTCACCGAATCGCACCACTTGAAAAATAGTTTCTCTCAATACTTGACATAGACGAATAGAAAACACGTCAGAAAATTTTCGTTTATAAAAGCCATAAAAAGTATCCACATTTCCACAGTAGAGTAGTACAACCGATCGCAATTATAGTTGAACAACTCGAGCTCGAGTCCGGCACATCCATCCAGCCATCAGCATCTCGAATTCTCGATACAGTTACTTCGAGAAGAACGTAGGAGCTTACGCGGGAGGAAAGCTACAGCGCGGCGCTCCGGCAAAGAGCACTTTAAGTATGATTGATCGCAGAGTCGTTTGTTAATGACTGTCGTAAACGACGTTTTAAAACGTCAAAGTTTTCTTCCCAAAAACCTTAGCTGCATTTCTGTACATTTTAACCGCATTAAAGCGAGCAGCTCGATGCCAGAGACTACATTTACACTTTGGCATGCCACGCCACTCCTCACACAGCGAGCTGCGTGTATTTCACCTTGCTCGCTCGGCTCGGTCGTCACCCAGGCTGACTCGACAGCGACGCCTGGTTCGGTGCCGCGCCACGACCGCTGCGCCCCAAAAACCGAAACCGATGTCACCCCTTCACCGCATCTATTTGCTTTTTAAGTTATTAAATGTTCGAAAACGACAATGATGAATAATGTGAACAAACTTTCCGAAACGGTTAGTTTTGTAATTTTAAACGCGAGCGAGCTCGCTGCCTCGCGCCCGCGCCTCGTACCGAATATGATTGAGCGTATTTCAACGCTGCGAATGAACGAAGCAAAAAAAAAAACGTTGGCGAAAAAAAAGAGAGGTTAATGTAAAAATCTCTGATATTTTTTTCCCTTTTTTGGTTTTTCCTTAATAAAGATCAAATATAATTTTTTTCTCTTTCACGACTCGTGCTCCACTCTTTTTGCTGATATCTCATCTCGATACCTTTCTCTTCCCTCCAGGACCCCACGTACCCTATTCATGGTACGTATTCTCATCGAATGAAAAAAACAACGTCCTCATCCATCTTGGAATTTTGCTTCACCTTTCGAGAGCTTCGGACGTCGCGACGCCGTAATCGTCGTCGTGTCCTCGTACAGTCTAATTTTCATTGCAAATTTTTTTTTTTTTTGTTCCTATGTCTCGCGTACACCAAAATATTTTTTTATTGCGATTGTACGAATTTATTTTTAATTTGAAAAATAACTTACTCTCGAAAAAAGATATTGAAAGAAAAAAATTAAAGAACTCTAACTTTTAACAAAATTCGGAAAAATTATTTTCGGACAAAATTCAAGTTAAAAAGTACTACACCTTGAAAAGTAAATGTCTAAAAGTCACGAATATTAATTTCCATGGAAATTTAAAAATCCAAAAAGTATAATAAATAAATAAATTTTCAAGTTTCAGAATGTCTGACAAAATGTCTAAAAAATGTCTAAAAGTCATAAAATTTCAAAAAAAATTACAAGTTTCAAAATGTTTGACATAATGTCTAAAAAATCGAATTTATTAAAAAATTTCTAAGTTTTTTTATGTCATCCAAACCTAACCTAATGTAACCCAATCCAATGGGATCGGATTTTGGTCTCGTTTTTTTCTATTTTGGTCTCCGTAAAAGCATATACCCGAGCGGTGCCACTCGATCGATAATATCGGAAGATGTAACGTATCGATAAAAAATCGTTTGAAAATCTATAGATGTTCTCACGATATTATAAAGATTTATCGGTACAACTTCATAGGCAAAAAATCTAAAAACTATCGAATTCGATATTATTAAGATTTTATGACGATATTCGTCAACGATACTATCGACAAAGAATATTAAATTTATCGATTCCGATTTTCCACCGATTTTGTGCAGATATTTGAAACTACATTATCGACAAAGAATATTAAATTTATCGAATTCGATTTTTTAACGATTTTGTAAAGATATTTAAAACTACATTATCGGCAGATTATATGAAATTTCTCGACTTCGATATTTTACCGATTTTTTGACGACATTTGAAACTATATTATCGACAGATTATATTAAATTTATCGAATCCGATTTTTTAACGATTTTGCAAAGATATTTGAAACTATATTATCGACACATAATATGCAATTTCTCGAATTCGATTTTCTAACGATTGCGTGAAGATATTTGAAACTATATTATCGACACGTAATATGAAATTCCTCGAATTCGATTTTTCAACGATTTTGTGGCGATATTTGAAACTACATTATCGACAAATAATCTGAAATTTGTCGAACGATTTTTCAACGATTTTGTGACGATATTTGAAATTATTTCCAAATTGGTGAAACTTTTTCTAAGTCCAACACGTCTGGAAGTACTAAACTGCCTATTATAAGCGTTTTATTGCTAATTCCTCAACGATAAGGTATGGCATAGTGGTTAAGGAAGAGGATTACCGTGCAGGAGGTAGAAGGTTCAAGCCCCACGGGTGGCAGATTTTTTATAATTTTTTTTTGACTTTTTCTGAAATGATCCTCTTACCGTAACATGAATAATGTGTTTAGGCATAGTTTAATGTATTGATTATGCTAATTAATGATTTTTAATTATAGAAAGAAGCTAGTAAAAGACGAAAAATCGGAATAAAAAATCGATAAAAAATCGACAGAATATCGAATTTGATAAAGTGTCGCAAAAGTTCCGCCTAAATTGTGAAATTATCTTTCGATATTATAGATATATTATGGATAAAATATCTTACTATAATCTCGAAATTTTTGCCAACTATAATTCGTCGATAATCTATCTATATATCGAAAGATAATTTCACGATTTATGCGGAACTAACGCGACACTTTATCGAATTCCATATTCTGTCGATTTTTTATTTCGATAATTTGTCGATTGTGCTGCTCCGGTACTATGCTAAAAAATTAATATTTTATATACCTACCTATAAGAAAAAATCAAAAATAATATGTTAATACCTAAGCAAAACAAGCGAAGAAATTTTTTTTGAATAAAGACTTTTTACACTGCAAAAAGTAGGAATATTCCAAAAAAATCAGGGATTTTTCTTCATAAAAATAGATTTTTTTATCTCTAAAAGTAAAACGTTTATTCCTCAAAAAAAAAGAGTAAAATAAACAATCTTTTTCAAAAAATTTTTAAATTGATTTCTCCAAAAATTGAGGGTTTTTAAAAATTTAGACAAAAAACTATACTTATTATTTTTTCAAAAAATAAAATAAAATACCCAGGCAAGTCTTTTTACTACAAATAGGTTGAAAAATTTTTATTCCAAAAAAGAGAAGTTTTTTCTCTAAAAGTGAAAGGTTAATGCTTTTCTTCTTAAAATCATAAGGGGAAAAAATCTGCAATAAAATTAAATGATTTTGATTACAAAACATAAGTTGCGTTTGAATGTTAAAAGCAGTATGTAGGAGAGAGTATGGATGATGTGGACAGGTGTAGTTGGGAATATTTTTAACATTTGTAAATCTCAAAAATTAGGTAATTTTTCAATTTCATTTTTGTAAAATTTGAGCTACCTATTTTGTACAATTTTTAAAATTTGAAAAAAAATTTCCAAAATGAAACGCATTCTTTCAAATTGAAACAACATTTAAAAAATTGCAACTTTCAAAGTAAAGAGGGGCGGCAACTTATGAAAAATTTATATTTGAAAATTTTAAAAAATATTGGTTTTCGACATAACCTGATAAATTTATTTTGAAAAATATTACATGATGCAAAATTTTAATAATGTGAATTTTTCAAAGTTGATCTCGAATAAACAAATTTAAAAAAAAGTGAAATCACGAAAAAACTGAGCAAAACTTTGTTTAATAATCAAGAGTGTAAGCTAAAGTGTACATTGTACTTATGTAGCATCATTTGGTTACTCTCTTATCACGTTTACACGCTCTATTTAAAAATTACAAAAAGAATATTTGAATCGTAGATTATCAATATTATATGACTACAATCTCTTTCAACCAAAATATGCTATACTCGTGTATTATGATTTTTAATTATATCTAAAAGGGCCTTGAACAGAGCGCCGAATTTTACATACGGTACAATTTATCATTTCATAAACGTAGTTACGTGTGTAATTACTTGCGAAGTAAATTGTGAACAAGGTATTCGACCATTAATTTACTTCTTTTGAATGCGTTTTTGTTTCTTTCATCTTTTGGTCCGGCTGTATTGATCAAAAAATAGTCGTGGTGAAAAATGAGTATATTAGTAACGTTTGCAGGTCTAATTATAATTTCGGTCTTGATTAAACTAATTTTCGAAAAGCGAAACCGACGAATAAATCAACAATTGAAGCAGTTCCCTTCACACCCCACCTACCCAATGATCGGAAACGTGCATCTACTTTTGAATCCTACGGAGAGTAAGTTTTGAAAAATTTTCACAATTTAAACCTTTGGCTGAAACAGAGTTATTCGGTATAATGATGAATCTATAATGGTTCAAATCAGGTCTTCTAGAAAAAGCGGAAAAAATTGTACAACCTTATGACCGTCAGGTATTCAAGTTGGGTCCGCTTAAAGTGTTACTATTGAAAAAATACGACGACATCGCGGTGAGTTTTTTTTTTGTTATTAAATATCTACAGAATTTTTTCATTTTGTCTCAAAATAATATACATTTTTTTCCGCATATCTAATTATGTTAACCGTAGACTGTGGTAAGTCAATGCCAGGATCGTGATTGGATAGGATTAATGGATGAATGGAGTGGCATTGGGATACTAACTGCCAGATGTAAGATGATGAACATCACCGTCAGGATGCTCTTTTTGTTTTTTTGATTTTTATGGCCTCACCTCCCAAAGTAGTTTCTTTTTATGAGCAAACGATTTCCTTTTTTTATTTTTATGTCAACTGAATTTCAAACGGTGCCCACAAGCCCCAAGTTTTGAAAAAATTGAAAAATTCACTCATTTTTAGATTTTTTTTATTCCAACTCATTAAAGCATAAAGTAACCTTTGCCCATCTCCAAAAAAAATCAATGTGCCCTGAAGGCGTTGAATTTTGTTCACAGATTATTTGCACACAATTTTGAATAATATGTTTTCTTTAGTTGAAGAAAAAATGAAAAATAGCGAATTATTTTTTCATGAAAAGAATCAACTTGGGAAGGTTTAGAACAAAAAAAAAATCAATTTAAATAATGCTATTATCCTGATGAACGTACATAAAATGTGTGGAATTTGGGAATTCTATAAAATATTGTAACTCACACTTTCAGATACAGAATGGAAAACATCCAGAAGAGTTCTACACCAGGCTTTCACTTCGGGAATGCTTTCAAAATATCTACAGGTTTTCAACAAAAATGCTTCAATTCTAGTAGAAAATTTAAAATCAGTAGCGGATACCGGCGAAGAAGTAGATGTTTTGCATTGGATACTAAAAGCGAGCCTGGATTCCATTATAGGTAATCAACAGGGTTCGGACATTCTTTCTCGAAAAAACGGGAAATATGCGCATAAAAATTCCCTTAAAAAACACGAAATATGCGCGAAAAACCTAAAAATATTCTCGAACGATATGGGTGTCAATTTAAAGAGGAAAACGCCAGCTACATGATTTTGATTCATAATTGGACGTATTTAGAACACATATTGAGAAATTACACAAAAAAGAACGAAAAATGAATTTTATTTTTACTCAAAAGCAAAAAACGTTCTAATTCTAATTCTAATTTGGTAATTCTACTGATTCTAATTAAATCAGAGAAAATAACGAAATTGTATTTTATCAAAATAAGTAGGTAAGTTTGAAAATTAAATTGACTCGCCAAGCCGGCATATGCAAAAAAGTACCACCAGTGTTGCACATTCGGGTGAAAAAAAAATAGCGGTATCAGTTTTGCTAAATTTTTAGGTGAGAAATTGCAAATTTGTCAAAATATGCTCGAAAAAACTCGAAAATCGTGAAATATTCTCGAAAACCCTAAAATATTCCCTAAAAATACCCAAAATATGCGTTTATATGCGCTGAAAGGTGAAATATGCTCAAACATGCAAAAACAAGTTGGGTCAATTTTACTTAGAATTTTCTGAAACGTAAAGATAACTTGAAAATTCTCGATCTAGTATTAAACAAAAAAACATGCTCGAGCATGAAAATCCGAACCCTGGTAATCAATAATCATTTTCATCCGCCACTTCGAATTCAAGTTGCACTCTAATGAAAATTCACAAATGCTTATTCGGCTATTTCAGAAAATGTGTTGAGCATTTCAATCAAAACTGAAGAAAAAAGTGAACAAGAATTTTGTAACGCGATAGAAGAGTAAGATAATTATATGCGATTAGTCAATTTTCAAATCAAGAATCAGAACCATTACCCCAATCTAATAAGTATTATCATTATTAAATATTATACAACTTATAACTTTTTAGAACCATGAAGAGCATATTTCAACGCATACAATATCCCTGGCTGTTTCTAAAGTACACATACAGGCTGCATTTAAAAATTACAAGGAAAACTAGAATTATTGAACATCTAAACTATTTACCTACTCAAGTAAATTATACCTAATCTCACTGCTAGTTACTTGTAAGAAACGCACAACTGAATGAGAGAATTACTCTTCTGATCGTGTTTTTTTTTTTTTTTTTTTTTCCAAATTAGATATTAAGAAAAAAATTGAACGAACTTCAAGATTGTCAACGTCAGAATGGTAAGTCTACATTTAATAACAGTAATTTCTCTAGTAAACAAAACACATACCAAACACCCTCTCCTCCAAAACAGAAGAGAAAGAATGAAGGAAAACGTGAATCGGAATCGGGCATTAAAATAATTAAACGAAAATTTTGGAAGCAATTGAAAACTCTGTAAAATTACTGCTTTAATGTTATAGCGAATTCATCTAAAACAGTGATCGATTTACTGATCAAGCTAAACTCGACAGAAAAGAACTTCACTGAAATGCGAATGAGAGACGAATTAGTACAACTAATTGGCGCGGTAAGCACATTGTATACCATCATTAAATTCTAAAGAAAACTCGTCACAGACTGCATTCAACACCTTCTGGTATATTTATTTTTCTTCTTTTATTCTGCTTCATATAAAAAAGGGAATCGAAACAACAGGGCTGAGCGTGAGCTTTCTACTTTTGATGTTGGCCATACATCAAGACGTTCAAGTACGTTTACCATCACTTCGATGGTTACTTTCAATAACACATTCAACTGATAATCTGTCTTATCAACTTTTTGTTATAGCAAAAAGTATATGAAGAAATCACACAACTTCCAACGTCATGGAACGGCGTCGAAGACGAACTCACTGAAAACGATTTGACTAATTTGAGATACTTCGAACAATGCATCAAAGAAACTTTAAGAATGTTCAGTCCTGTGGCACTTGATATCAGGCGAACGCATAAAGAAATTTTATTAGGTAGAGGTAGTTTAGTTTCCACAAAAATACTTAATAAGTTGAATATGAAAATTTGTTGAAATTTATAATTTTCTCATCACACATCACTTCAGGCGATAAAATTGTCCCAGCGAATGTATTAGTTATACCTATAATTTACTTTGCCAACAAGGATAACGAATTGTACAAGAATCCGCTGAAATGGGATCCGGAACATTTTAGTGTTGAAGCAGTTAAAGAACGTCCGAAAGCTGGTGAACTGATTTTTGGATACGGACCGAGAAACTGTATAGGTAAATTTTTATGAACAGATTAGGAAAGTGAACCACTGAACCTATGAACAAAATTATAATGAAATAGCACGTCGAACCTTTCTTTTTTTTCTTTTTTTTTTCATGAAGGAGCCAAGTACGCGATGATGACTATCAAGACGCTAGGTGTATACATCCTGCGTAGATACCATTTGTCAACCAACATAAAGGAACTAACACAGAAAGATTTGTCAATGGATTTAAGTATCAGAAGTAAACTCGGTTATCCTGTCATATTTACAAGCAGATCGGAGGCAAGAACATGAAGAAAACAATACAAACGTCGTTTTAGATTGTTAGTAATAAAAATAGTTTTTGAAATATGAAACACGGAAAGGTTTTCAATTTAATAATTTACAACTTGGTACTAAAGATTTAAGAAACTTAATTAATCATTTGTTATGCGATTTAGAAGAGATTTTCTTTTTTCAAAAAATTGAGAAATCGTTTTTTTTCAAAATTTACTACGTAAAAAATTTAAAAAACTTATACTCCAAAAAATTGATAATTTTTTTCTTCGTAAAAATGAATTTTCATGTCCAAATCAATTTTTAATGGAAAAAAAAGAAGTTTCTTAAAAGTTCAGACAAAAAACAATTTTTATTTTTCCAAAAAAAGAAAAGTCTTTTTGCTCCAAAAAAGTTTAAAAATTTAAATTCCAAAAAATTTTGGGATTTTTTCAAAAAAAAAAAATCTCTAAAAGTAGGTATCTCGAAATTGAAACAAAAAGAAATGCAATAAAATAAAGTGATTAGACTCCAAAAAAAGTTTTTCTTTTTTGAAAATATGAATTTTTCACTTTAAAAGTAGAAGACTTCTTTCAAAAAAAAAAAAAAAAAAAAAAAAGCTCAGCACAAAAATAAAACATTAGAGATTTTTGTTTCAAAAATTTTGAAAAATTTCATTAAAAAATTAAAATTGAAACATTTTTTAAAAATACTTGCCTAAGTATATCTTTTTTTCAACAAGTGAAAAGTATTTTCACTGCAAAAAGTTGAAAAGTTTATTTTTTATTCCAAAAAATTCAGGGATATTTCTTCATAAAAATAGATTTCATATTTCTGAAAGTAAAAGGTTCATTATTCCTCGAAAAAAAAAAGAAGAAGAAACTTTTTTTTAATAATAGGTACTCAATAATTCAAACAATTTTTTACTTAAAAAACTGAGAGGTTTTTTTCAAAAAATTGTACTGGAAAGCTACTGAAGGTCAGAAAAAAACTCATCAAATCGATGTGCAAATAAAGCACAGATCTAAACTTGAAACTTATCTCCTCAAAAAGCACCTATTTTAATGAATTACCAATTCATTTTTAAAAATCAAAAATAAATTGCGAATGTTAAAACCTTATTCTGTTATCAGTGTCTTTTCGGAACACCTTACTTTATGCGACAATTTTTCCAAACATATAAAAAAAACACTTCAGTTTGGGTCGCGTGTCTCGATAACTCACACAACACATACACATGCCAAGCTTGTACTTCGAACTATATCCTCGGCGACCCGCTGTCTACTAAATCGCAACATGACAAGCAGTTTTTAGCCACGAGTTCGACTTTGTTACTCATTCGTAAACGTATAAATTACATCTTTTTATAGACAATAGACCCAGGCCACGTGGGCGTGTTTATACTCGTATGTACGAGCTTTAATTGGCATATCACAATACCTATAATGACGACGCAATGCGGACAACGTCCAGCGATAATTCGATTCCGATGCCTCTTTCGTTCGTGCGATTCGCAAATTATACCCGTACGAATACCTACCTGACGTATGTACGAGTAATATAATATGTATGAAAGGCTATCTATCGCTTCTGCCAATTTTTCTTCCACGACTACGTCAATCGAATCAATCATCCGTGCTAGTTGTATGATTAAAGGGTGAAAAAAAATCTCGCAACTTAGTATACAGGCTATTATAAAATTCGAGATGACGTTTGACAAAAGTATAGGTATGTGCAGACTATCCCAACATAGGCGCATCCAGAAGTTTTTTTTAGTAGAGCGCGCAAACTAGCCTTGATACCTATTACCTACCTACGTATTTTCATGGGCTGTATTCTATTTTATTCTTGGAATCAAAAAAATATCAACAAAAATTGATTATTTTTTTATTATTTCTTTTATAAATTTTTTAAAAAGAATTTAAACAAAAATGAAAATTGAAGTTTTTCAACAAAAATGAAAATAACAAAATCGAGATTTTTTGTTTTTCAACAAAAATTTAAGATTTTTTTTCAAGAAAAAATTTGACATTCAACAAAAATTGAAAATTTTGTTATTCAACAAAAATTGATTTTTCAACAAAAATTGAAAATTTTGTTATTCAACAAAAATTGATTTTTCAACAAAAATTAAAAATTTCACCTTTTTTTAACAAAAATTGAAAATTTCACTTTTTTTAACAAAAATTGAAAATTTTGTTTTTCTACAATAATTGAAAATTTTGTTATTCAACAAAAATTGGAAATTTCATTTTTTCAACAAAAATTGAAAATTTTGTTTCTCAACAAAAATTGAAAATTTTGATTTTCTACAAAAATTGAAAATTTTGTTATTCAACAAAAATTGAAAATTTTGTTATTCAACAAAAATTGAAAATTTTGTTATTAGTACACGATGTATTAGATCAGAAAAATATACCTAGACGATGATAGACGCCTTGACAGGTGTTTGTTTTTTTTGTTTTTTCCAAAAATACCCAAATGACGCCATTTTGGGAACCCACAACCTCTACAAGATGACCTAGGGGCCTAAAAATCATGTCTGGGCTTGTTTCGAGACGATATTTCGCATATACTACAATTTCAGCAAAATCGAGAAACTTTGACTTTTTCAACTTATTTCATGCATTTGGTTTGACATTTTTAAAATTTTGTCCTATTTGACGGACACGTTGCTGAAATCTTGGTAGTTCTCGATTATAAGACTCTTAAAAGTGAGAATATGCAACAAAAAAAAAAAAATCATAATTTTTTTTTTGGAAAATTCAAATATGGAAAAAGGGCGTTAATGGACTGTTACAAAAACGGTTATTTTGGCGTTATAACGAAACCTTTTTTATTTTTTTCGAAATATACCTCAAAGAACACACTACCTACCTACTATAAAAGATTTCACTTGAATTTACCACATTTCGCAATATAACATTTCAAAACTTTGAACGTGCTTTTTTCACACTTTTTGAAATTATCTAACTCCCTTCTTCCACCAAGCGCCTCAATTGAAAATTTTGTTACTCAACCAAAATTAAATACTTCACTTCAAAAACGACGTAACCCGGGTTACGTCGTTTTTGCAGGGGCTAGTGATTTATACTCTATGAAGCCTCTGCCAGCGAATGAGACCACGCCCACTTCGCTAGCATCAAAACTCGCCGAGCAATAGCGATTTGAAAAGTATAAAGTGCATTTATTAGGTATGAAAACCCTCAACATTACTTATTTTTTATAAAATTCCAAACCTAACCTAATGTAACCTAACCTAACCCAATGGGATCGGATTTTGGTCTCGTTTTTTTCTATTTTGGTGTCCGTAACAGCATATACTATGCTAAAAAATTAATATTTTATATACATATGTTAATACCTAAGCAAAACAAGCGAAGAAATTTTTTTTGAATAAAGACTTTTTACACTGCAAAAAGTAGGAATATTCCAAAAAATTCAGGGATTTTTCTTCATAAAAATAGATTTTTTTATCTCTAAAAGTAAAACGTTTATTCCTCAAAAAAAAAGAGTAAAATAAACAATCTTTTTCAAAAATTTTTTAAATTGATTTCTCCAAAAATTGAGGGTTTTTAAAAATTTAGACAAAAAACTATACTTATTATTTTTTCAAAAAATAAAATAAAATACCCAGGCAAGTCTTTTTACTACAAATAAGTTGAAAAATTTTTATTCCAAAAAAGAGAAGTTTTTTCTCTAAAAGTGAAAGGTTAATGTTTTTCTTCTTAAAATCATAAAGGGAAAAAATCTGCAATAAAATTAAATGATTTTGATTACAAAACATAAGTTGCGTTTGAATGTTAAAAGCAGTATGTAGGAGAGAGTATGGATGATGTGGACAGGTGTAGTTGGGAATATTTTTAACATTTGTAAATCTCAAAAATTAGGTAATTTTTCAATTTCATTTTTGTAAAATTTGAGCTACCTATTTTGTACAATTTTTAAAATTCGAAAAAAAATTTCCAAAATGAAACGCATTCTTTCAAATTGAAACAACATTTAAAAAATTGCAACTTTCAAAGTAAAGAGGGGCGGCAACTTATGAAAAATTTATATTTGAAAATTTTAAAAAATATTGGTTTTCGACATAACCTGATAAATTTATTTTGAAAAATATTACATGATGCAAAATTTTAATAATGTGAATTTTTCAAAGTTGATCTCGAATAAACAAATTTAAAAAAAAGTGAAATCACGAAAAAACTGAGCAAAACTTTATTTAATAATCAAGAGTGTAAGCTAAAGTGTACATTGTACGTATGTAGCATCATTTGGTTACTCTCTTATCACGTTTACACGCTCTATTTAAAAATTACAAAAAGAATTTTTTTTTTTTTTTTTTTTTTTTTTTGGGTGTTTATAATTACGAATCGTAGATTATCAATATTATATGACTACAATCTCTTTCAACCAAAATATGCTATACTCGTGTATTATGATTTTTAAATATATCTAAAAGGGCCTTGGAACAGAGCGCCGAATTTTACATACGGTACAATTTATCATTTCATAAACGTAGTTACGTGTGTACTGACTTGCGAAGTAAATTGTGAACAAGGTATTCGACCATTAATTTATTTCTTTTGAATGCGTTTTTGTTTCTTTCATCTTTTGGTCCGGTTGTATTGATCAAAAAATAGTCGTGGTGAAAAATGAGTATATTAGTAACGTTTGCAGGTCTAATTATAATTTCGGTCTTGATTGCACTAATTTTCGAAAAGCGAAACCGAAAAATAAATCAACAATTGAAGCAGTTCCCTTCACACCCCACCTACCCACTGATCGGAAACGTGCATCTACTTTTGAATCCTACGGAGAGTAAGTTTTGAAAAATTTTCACAATTTAAACCTTTGGCTGAAACAGAGTTATTCGGTATAATGATGAATCTATAATGGTTCAAATCAGGTCTTCTAGAAAAAGCGGAAAAAATTGTACAACCTTATGACCGTCAGGTATTCAAGTTGGGTCCGCTTAAAGTGTTACTATTGAAAAAATACGACGACATCGCGGTGAGTTTTTTTTTTTTTTGTTATTAAATATCTACAGAATTTTTTCATTTTGTCTCAAAATAATATACATTTTTTTCCGCATATCTAATTATGTTAACCGCAGACTGTGGTAGGTCAATGCCAGGATCGTGATTGGATGGGATTAGCCGATGAATGGAGTGGCATTGGGATACTAACTGCCAGATGTAAGATGATGAACATCACCGTCAGGATGCTCTTTTTGTTTTTTTGATTTTTATGGCCTCACCTCCCAAAGTAGTTTCTTTTTATGAGCAAACGATTTCCTTTTTTTATTTTTATGTCAACTGAATTTCAAACGGTGCCCACAAGCCCCAAGTTTTGAAAAAATTGAAAAATTCACTCATTTTTAGATTTTTTTATTCCAACTCATTAAAGCATAAAGTAACCTTTGCCCATCTCCAAAAAAAAATCAATGTGCCCTGAAGGCGTTGAATTTTGTTCACAGATTTTTTTTTTTTTTTTTTAATTCATTTATTGTGCCATATACAAAGTACTATGCTTAGAGGCACATTCTTATTTGCACACAATTTTGAATAATATGTTTTCTTTAGTTGAAGAAAAAATGAAAAATAGCGAATTATTTTTTCATGAAAAGAATCAACTTGGAAAGGTTGAGAACAAAAAAAAAATCAATTTAAATAATACTATTATCCTAATGAACGTACATAAAATGTGTGGAATTTGGGAATTCTACAAAATATTGTAACTCACACTTTCAGATACAGAATGGAAAACATCCAGAAGAGTTCTACACCAGGCCTTCACTTCGGAAATGCTTTCAAAATATCTGCACGTTTTTAACAAAAACGCTTCAATTCTAGTAGAAAATTTAAAATCAGTAGCGGATACCGGCGAAGAAGTAGATGTTTTGCATTGGATACTAAAAGCGAGCCTGGATTCCATTATAGGTAATCAATAATCATTTTCATCCGCCACTTCGAATTCAAGTTGCACTCTAATGAAAATTCACAAATGCTTATTCGGCTATTTCAGAAAATGTGTTGAGCATTTCAATCAAAACTGAAGAAAAAAGTGAACAAGAATTTTGTAACGCGATAGAAGAGTAAGATAATTATATGCGATTAGTCAATTTTCAAATCAAGAATCAGAACCATTACCCCAATCTAATAAGTATTATCATTATTAAATATTATACAACTTATAACTTTTTAGAACCATGAAGAGCATATTTCAACGCATACAATATCCCTGGCTGTTTCTAAAGTACACATACAGGCTGCATTTAAAAATTACAAGGAAAACTAGAATTATTGAACATCTAAACTATTTACCTACTCAAGTAAATTATACCTAATCTCACTGCTAGTTACTTGTAAGAAACGCACAACTGAATGAGAGAATTACTCTTCTGATCGTGTTTTTTTTTTTTTTTTTTTCCAAATTAGATATTAAGAAAAAAATTGAACGAACTTCAAGATTGTCAACGTCAGAATGGTAAGTCTACATTTAATAACAGTAATTTCTCTAGTAAACAAAACACATACCAAACACCCTCTCCTCCAAAACAGAAGAGAAAGAATGAAGGAAAACGTGAATCGGAATCGGGCATTAAAATAATTAAACGAAAATTTTGGAAGCAATTGAAAACTCTGTAAAATTACTGCTTTAATGTTATAGCGAATTCATCTAAAACAGTGATCGATTTACTGATCAAGCTAAACTCGACAGAAAAGAACTTCACTGAAATGCGAATGAGAGACGAATTAGTACAACTAATTGGCGCGGTAAGCACATTGTATACCATCATTAAATTCTAAAGAAAACTCGTCACAGACTGCATTCAACACCTTCTGGTATATTTATTTTTCTTCTTTTATTCTGCTTCATATAAAAAAGGGAATCGAAACAACAGGGCTGAGCGTGAGCTTTCTACTTTTGATGTTGGCCATACATCAAGACGTTCAAGTACGTTTACCATCACTTCGATGGTTACTTTCAATAACACATTCAACTGATAATCTGTCTTATCAACTTTTTGTTATAGCAAAAAGTATATGAAGAAATCACACAACTTCCAACGTCATGGAACGGCGTCGAAGACGAACTCACTGAAAACGATTTGACTAATTTGAGATACTTCGAACAATGCATCAAAGAAACTTTAAGAATGTTCAGTCCTGTGGCACTTGATATCAGGCGAACGCATAAAGAAATTTTATTAGGTAGAGGTAGTTTAGTTTCCACAAAAATACTTAATAAGTTGAATATGAAAATTTGTTGAAATTTATAATTTTCTCATCACACATCACTTCAGGCGATAAAATTGTCCCAGCGAATGTATTAGTTATGCCTATAATTTACTTTGCCAACAAGGATAACGAATTGTACAAGAATCCGCTGAAATGGGATCCGGAACATTTTAGTGTTGAAGCAGTTAAAGAACGTCCGAAAGCTGGTGAACTGATTTTTGGATACGGACCGAGAAACTGTATAGGTAAATTTTTATGAACAGATTAGGAAAGTGAACCACTGAACCTATGAACAAAATTATAATAAAATAGCACGTCGAACCTTTTTTTTTTTTTTTTTTTTTTTTTTTTCATGAAGGAGCCAAGTACGCGATGATGACTATCAAGACGCTAGGTGTATACATCCTGCGTAGATACCATTTGTCAACCAACATAAAGGAACTAACACAGAAAGATTTGTCAGTGGATTTAAGTATCAGAAGTAAACTCGGTTATCCTGTCAAATTTACAAGCAGATCGGAGGCAAGAACATGAAGAAAACAATACAAACGTCGTTTTAGATTGTTAGTAATAAAAATAGTTTTTGAAATATGTAACACGGAGAGGTTTTCAATTTAATAATTTAAAAACTTGGTACTAAAGATTTAAGAAGCGTAATTAATCATTTGTTATGCGATTTAGAAGAGATTTTCTTTTTTCAAAAAATTGAGAAATCGCTTTTTTTTCAAAATTTCCCCCGTAAAAAATTAAAAAAATTTCTACTCCAAAAAATTGATAATTTTTTTTCTTCGTAAAAATGAATTTTCATGTCCAAATCAGTTTTTAATGAAAAAAAAGTAGTTTCTTAAAAGTTCAGACAAAAAACAATTTTTATTTTTCCAAAAAAAGAGAAGTCTTTCTGCTTCAAAAAAGTTTAAAAATTTCAATTCCAAAAAATTTGAGGATTTTTTCAACAAAAAAAAAATCTCTAAAAGTAGGTATCTCGAAATTGAAACAAAAAAAACTGCAATAAAATAAAGTGATTAGACTCCAAAAAAAGTTTTTTTTTGTTGAAAATATGAATTTTTCACTTTAAAAGTAGAAGACTTCTTTCAAAAAAAAAAAAAAAAAGCTCAGCACAAAAATAAAACATTAGATTTTCGTTTCAAAAATTTTGAAAAATTTCATTAAAAAATTAAAATTGAAACATTTTTTAAAAATACTTGCCTAAGTATATCTTTTTTTCAACAAGTGAAAAGTATTTTCACTGCAAAAAGTTGAAAAGTTTATTTTTTATTCCAAAAAATTCAGGGATATTTCTTCATAAAAATAGATTTCATATTTCTGAAAGTAAAAGGTTCATTATTCCTCGAAAAAAAAAGAAGAAGAAACTTTTTTTTAATAATAGGTACTCAATAATTCAAACAATTTTTTACTTAAAAAACTGAGAGGTTTTTTTCAAAAAATTGTGCTGGAAAGCTACTGAAGGTCAGAAAAAAACATATCAAATCGATGTGCAAATAAAGCACAGATCTAAACTTGAAACTTATCTCCTCAAAAAGCACCTATTTTAATGAATTACCAATTCATTTTTAAAAATCAAAAATAAATTGCGAATCCCGAGCGGCACACTCGATCGATAATATCGGAAGATGTAACGTATCGATAAAAAATCGTTTGAAAATCTATAGATGTTCTCACGATATTATAAAGATTTATCGGTACAACTTCATAGGTAAAAAATCTAAAAACTATCGAATTCGATATTATTAAGATTTTATGACGATATTCGTCAACGTTACTATCGACAAAGAATATTAAATTTATCGATTCCGATTTTCCACCGATTTTGTGCAGATATTTGAAACTACATTATCGACAAAGAATATTTAATTTATCGACTTCGATATTTTACCGATTTTTTGACGACATTTGAAACTATATTATCGACACATTATATTAAATTTATCGAATCCGATATTATTAAGATTTTATGACGATATTCGTCAACGATACTATCGACAAAGAATATTAAATTTATCGATTCCGATTTTCCACCGATTTTGTGCAGATATTTGAAACTACATTATCGACAAAGAATATTTAATTTATCGACTTCGATATTTTACCGATTTTTTGACGACATTTGAAACTATATTATCGACACATTATATTAAATTTATCGAATCCGATTTTTTACCGATTTTGTAAAGATATTTGAAACTATATTATCGACACATAATATGCAATTTCTCGAATTCGATTTTCTAACGATTGCGTGAAGATATTTGAAACTATATTATTATCGACACGTAATATGAAATTTCTCGATTTCGATTTTTTAACGATTTTGTAAAGATATTTGAAACTATTTTATCGACAAATAATCTGAAATTTCTCGAATTCGATTTTGTGAAGATATTTAAAACTTTATTATCGACACGTAATCTGAAATTTCTCGAATTCGATTTTTCAACGATTTTATGACGATATTTGAAACTATATTATCGACACGTAATATGAAATTCCTCGAATTCAATTTTTCAACGATTTTGTGGCGATATTTGAAACTACATTATCGACAAATAATCTGAAATTTGTCGAACGATTTTTCAACGATTTTGTGACGATATTTAAAATTATTTCCAAATTTTAAAAATGGGTGAATAATTTTTCCAAGTCCAACTCGTCTGGAAGTACTAAACTGCCTATTATAAGCGTTTTATTGCTAATTCCTCAACGATAAGGTATGGCATAGTGGTTAAGGAAGAGGATTACCATGCAGGAGGTAGATGGTTCAAGCCCCACGGGTGGCAGATTTTTTATAATTTTTTTTGACTTTTTCTGAAATGATCCTCTTATCGCAACATGAATAATGTGTTTGAGCATAGTTTAATGTATTAATTATGCTAATTAAGGATTTTTAATTATAGAAAAAAGCTAGTAAAAGACGAAAAATCGGAATAAAAAAACGATAAAAAATCGACAGAATATCGAATTTGATAAAGTGTCGCAAAAGTTCCGCCTAAATCGTGAAATTATCTTTCGATATTATAGATATATTATCGATAAAATATCTTACTTATTTCATGCATTTGGTTTGACATTTTTAAAATTTTGTCCTATTTGACGGACACGTTGCTGAAATCTTGGTAGTTCTCGATTATAAGACTCTTAAAAGTGAGAATATGCAAAAAAAAATCATAATTTCTTTTTTGAAAATTCAAATATGGAAAAAGGGCGTTAATGGACTGTTACAAAAACGGTTATTTTGGCGTTATAACGAAACCTTTTTTATTTTTTTCAAAATATACCTCAAAGAACACACTACCTACCTACTATAAAAGATTTCACTTGAATTGACCACATTTCGCGATATAACATTTCAAAACTTTGAACGTGTTTTTTTCACACTTTTGAAATTATCTAACGCCCTTCTTCCACCAAGCGCCTCAATTGAAAATTTTGTTATTCAACAAAAATTGGTTACGTCGTTTTTGCAGGGGCTAGTGATTTATACTCTATGAAGCCTCCGCTATCGAATGAGACCACGCCCACTTCGCTAGCATCAAAACTCGCCGAGCAATAGCGATTTGAAAAGTATAAAGTGCATTTATTAGGTATGAAAACCCTCAACATTACTTCTTTTTTATAAAATTCAACTGATTTTGAAGTATAAAGTTCAAGTGATTTTAAAGTGTCATATCTTCGCATTTAGTATAGAGTTACAAAAAAAATTCAGATAAAAAAAATTTATTTTTTCACCCTCTATAACTTTTGTTTCGTGAATTTTTTTGAACTCGGCGTATCTACGAAGTTACAGCCAAGAACGTGTTGCGCGCCACTTTTTCACTGAAAAAACGACGTAACTTTTCGCATTTTATACAGGCTGCCTACCAAAAAGTTTCGCGTAGAAAATAAAGATAGCGCTGTTTTTGTATAGTGGAATAGTGGGTCTACAACATATTAAATTCACAAGTTCCCATCTCAACCATTACTATATGAGAAATAAACGTAAATACTTTGAACACGTTTTTGAAAAAAGTTGCTTTTTTAGTTACGTCGTTTTTGAAGTGACGTATTCAATTGGAAATTTCATTTTTTCAACAAAAATTGAAAATTTTGTTTTTCAACAGAAATTGAAAATTTTGTTTTTCAACAAAAATTGAAAATTTTGTTTCTCAACAAAAATTGAAAATTTTGTTTTTCAACAGAAATTGAAAATTTTGTTTCTCAACAAAAATTGAAAATTTCGTTTTTCAACAAAAATTTAATTTTTTTTTTCAACAAGAAGTACACAGTGGTAGCTCAAATATACGCACATTCAACTCGAAAATGCATTTAAAAATTGAACGAATTGAAATTCGGCACAGTTTGGGGGCTAGCCCCTTGGATGCGTCACTATATCATATCCCAAAACATCGGCCATTTTGAAAATCGACATCGACGACCGATTACTTCGCTTGCTAACCTAGGTGGTAATTTTAAACCGCGATAAATAGCACGTTTTCGTTTTATAATGCGCACCTCGTACAGGAAATTGAAATTGAAATTAACCAACCATGATGAACCAAGTGTACACAAGCACATACGAGTACGTTAACTGCACACATTTCGCACCATGCCATGTACCGAATAAGGGCATCGATATCTATCGCCGCACGGATCAGGGATGGTCAATAAAGGCAGAGGCACCACGTTCCATTTAAATGGCAGAACGTCCACGTAACAAGGTACCTTTGGCCCACCAGTTGCCTTTGCTGCTGCTCGTGCTGTTCAGCCACTTCATCCTGAGCTCCCCATCGGCCCCATCCCTCACCGATGTTCGGGTTTCGTTCTATTTATACTTAGAAATGCCTAGCGTGATCTAAAATGTTATTATTTATCTTGCGGAATGTATCGAAGTCACGTTACCTTTCGCAGAAAAACTATCTCTACCGACCTTTCGTCTTCGTCCCTCCAAATATACTCTTTTTCTGCGAACCTCCTCGTCTTCATCGTCGTCGTCTCGTATATATAAACATCGCTCCAAATACGAGTACCTCTACGTACAAATTCAACGAAATGTCTAGCTACCCACAAATAATTTTGAAATTTTACATTTCGCGTGAGCTTCACCCTTTTTTTTTCTTTTTTCTTTATTCTTTACGACCGAGTCATTTATATATTTCTCGCACTCCGCGCTTATGACTCGAAGCGAACCGAGTTCGACGTTCGACATCGGTGCGAAAAATATAGTATACCATAGTATACCTTTCGATACGGGTATGATTTTTCATCAACGAGCACATACAGATACTGGTACGTGAACGTATTATCGTAATCGAAGAAAATAACACCTCAACGTGTGAGTTAGGATAGGAATACTGATGTGGAATCGCTGCCAGAAAGCAGCTCAGTGAGTATGCTGGCGCCATTATGAATCGATCACAGTCAAAAATGTAGCGAATAAATTCTCAGTACAGACTTGTCCCAATCATTCTAGATCAGATTTACATTCTACCTCGATGCATTCGGAAAAATACTCGTACACGAATTTCGAGAGTTTTGCAACAAAATTTGAACCAATTCTTACGTCGATTTAGGCGAAAATTTCCAAGTAATCGCCAAGCCATGAATTTTTCAAATTCAGTGAAAATTGTGAATTATAAAAAATAAGAAATTGATAAAATTGACAGTTTTTCACAAATTACGAAAACTGTTCATTCATTTTTTTAATGGATCCATATTTTTATTTCTTGAAATTGATAAAAATTGTAAATTTGGAATGTTAATGAGAATGATTGTCACTTTTTAAAAATTTATAAAAATCAACTATTTTTACCAGATATCAATTTTTAGACATTATTGATATTTAGTAATTACACACCTGTTTCCGGAAATTGATGAAAAATAACCTTTGATGAAGGGTGAATTTTTAAAAATGAATGAAAATTGAAAGAAATTGACAATTTTGGGAAATTAATAGAAATTCTTAATTTTTGAATATTTACAACACTTGGTTCTCAATTTTTGAGAATATTGATAAAAGTCCTCAATTTTTTACCTACCAATTTTTGAGAACTGTTGGAAATTATAAAATTTTGAAAAAAGCTTTAAAAAATAGCTAATTTCCTAATATTAATAAAATTTGTGGATTGAAAAAAAAATGTGAAAATAGCCAAATTTAAAATTTGGAAGATATTGCTGATTTTTTTAAAAATTGGTAAAAATTATTATGGGAATGTCAAAATTTTGAAAATTTTGAAAATTTTCGATTCTTGAAATGTGATTAAAAATTGTCAATTGCTGTAAATTATACAAAATGTAAGATTTTGAAAACTATTAAAAGTTGCTAATTTGTGAAAATTGATTTAAAAATTGATTGAAGAATAATTGTCTTTTTTTGATAATTGATGAGAACACCAAACTGTTGGAAATTTTAAAATCTTGAAAATAGATAAATGAAAATGGTCAAATTTAAAATTGATGGATATTGCTAGCTTTTCAAAAAATATTGACTTTTAAAAATTAATAGAATTAATAAAATTTTATAAATTGATGAAAATTGACGATTCTTGAAAAGTGATAAAAAATTATCAATTTTTAAAAAATATACGAAAATGTAAGAATTTTAAAATAATGAAAATTTCCAAATTTGAAAATTGACCAATTCGCTAATTTTTGAAAAATGATGAAAAAAATGAACAAAAATTGTCAATTTCTGGAAGTTGATACAAACTGCCAACTTTTCAAAATAGAAGATAAAATATAAATGATAGAAATTGTTAAAATTTGAAAATTGATAAAATGACTAATTTTTGAAAAATGATAGAAATTACAATTGTTCAAAAATTGGTAAAAATTTTCATTATTTAAAAATTAATAAAAATTGTCAATTTTTGAAAATTGATAAAAAATGTAAAATTTTTAAAATACTTAATGAAAATTCCAATTTTTGAAAATTGATGCAAACTACCTATCAATTTCTGAGAACTGTTGGAAATTGTAAAATTTTGAAAAGAGAAAAAAATGTTAATTTCTGAATATTAATAGGTAAAAATTGCGAAAATGGTCAAATTCAAAATTGATGGATAATTATATTGCAAGATTGATCAAAATTATATTTCTTTTAAAAATTGACAGAAATTATAAAATTTTGAAAATTGATGAAAATCGTCGATTCTTGAAAAGTTATAAAAATTATCAATTTTTGAAAGTTGATTAATTTTTAAAACATGCTTCAAACATTTGAATTATAAATTTGATTTTTTTAAATGTTATTTCTTTGGTTTTTGAAAAAAAAAAACAAAAAAAAAAAAAAAAACAGATTCATAAACCTTTGAAAACTACATTTTGGCTTAATATTCTTAGTTTACAAATCTCATCAATTGAAAAACATTACTGTTCTCATTGGCTTGATTATTATCAATATTATTTCATCAATTTCACAAAGAAATAATCTTTCAACAATTTTTTAAAGGCTTATCAAAAATGATGTTTTCGAATGATTTAAATTTAAAATTAGGATTATCCTGATCCCCGGGGTCTTCTTTACCAGAAACATATTTGCAATCAAAATAAGTAAACTTCCATATCCAAAGTACGTATAGCATAGATTTCAAAAAATTAAAAACAAACAGCAGCATCATCTGATGATGGAGTCATCGACAAAAAAAAAAAAAAAATAGAGAAATACCAAAACACAGCACGATGACGATTAATCGATACGTTTGAAATTTCAATTCCTATTCGAAAATAAACCCCACAAATAAAATTAATCCGCCGCTTGCCAGTTTTTTTTTTTTTTGCTAAAATTTTACAATTCCAGCGATTAACTGCGAATATTTAATTGGCAAAGGCAACTGGAGCGTAAAAAAAAATCGTTCTAGCAAATGTACATACATACATATACCCCACTATAGTATCAATCGATTATATACGATAGTTTTTAACGAGCTTTTTTGAATCTTTATACCCTTAAAGCGTAAAACAAATCCGAGGGTTTTAGAGAGACTTGGTTAAATTTTATTTTTATTATTTTTATCTGTTGTTTTTTTGGCTCTATGATTATAGTGGTGGCGGTACTGAACGTTCCGGAAAAAATTCATTTGCTGGTAAAAATACAGATACTTTACAGAGGTGTGATTGAAATGGGGGGGGGGGGGGTAGCTAGTAATGTATGGAATTAATCTCTTATTTTTAAAAAAACGAGTATGATGAAACGTTGGTGAGAAAACACTCGAATAACTCCACGTGGTAAAAAAGCTACTTATTTATTCGCGGAATATTATAAAAATAATAATATTCTATCGAGAGATAAAAAAAGAAAATAATACTCGTAAGGCTGCGAACGCTTATTTATTTGTTTATTTATTTAAAGTTGAAGAAAAATGGACTTGTTTGCGATGATGTTCACGGTTGCGAGTCGAGGAAATTTTTAATCGTAGCTTTTTCTATCTTCAGCTCGTATTATTTTAAAGAATTGAAAATTTAAGCGCCAGTATTGAAAACGCTTTTAAGAAAAAGATTTTATTATATTTCATCTCTCACTTTTTGGCGATAAAAAGGTGTTCTTTTTCTATTACATTAAAATACAAAATATAGTGTAAACGCTTGTAAGAAGAGAATAAAGTATAAAATACTGGTCGGGTGTTTGTATAGAGTGATAAGAGGGGTGAAGGAGGACCCAAGTGTTACACATTTTCGGATCACCTTTTTTTTCCTTTTTTTTTCCTTTTTTTTTTTTTTTTTTTAAGAAGAAAGAACTCGTTTGTTAAATTTCTAGGAAAGATTTTCACCGTGTACTGTGTTTTTTTTTTTTTTTTTTTTTTTTTCGTTTTTTTTTCTCCTCTCTCGAATCGTACTTTTTTCCTAAAACGTTGTGTTGACTCGGATAGGCGACTGCGGCGGCGAGAATATAAGAAAATAAAAAAGAAGAGAGAACTTTGAAAGCTTTCGTTTGGTAAATTGAAGGCGTGCGCGCGTAAATTCGGTGTTTATTCAACATACTATGGGACTGAATTGAAATTGGAAAATTATATTTTCATGTTTAACGTGTCGGGTGTAATATATAACAATAATACGTACGTAAGGCGAGTAAGGCGACGAACAAGGCGAGAGCGAAATTCTACGATGAAGCTGAGGCTAGGGAGGGGATGGGTACTCTTGGCTTGGTAAAATGTACAAGGTATATAATATTTCGACTAGAGCGCCGCGTCGAGTTCATGTTAAATGAAAAATTATACTTTTAAGTATTATCGAACATTTTATTTACTACACCAAAAATGGTTGTTAGCATTTCCGCTGTTTGCTAGAATTATACTTTATAATAGGAGTTTCATGCTTTTATTGTTCTTTTTTTCCTTCTTTATTTTTCTCTCGCTCTTACCAACATTTTCAATGTGGATTTCGAAGCTGCAACTCGCACACGTGATAATTTTGTGAGCGCGTACGTTGTAATTATTTGGAAATTTTTAACACCTTCGTGTTGAATTCGTGTTGGTTTTTTATGACTGTCCGGTGTGTTGTTTATTGTGTATAGGTTGATTTAGTTTTTTTTACTTGTTTTCGCCTCCGATATCGTTGGCCTTTTTTTTTCTCTCCTCCCACTATTTTTTTTTTCATTTTATTTTTTTATTATTATTATAGAGTTGGCGTTTATTTTTCGTCTCATTTTTATCGCAGCAAGGTGGTGCGACGGACGCGGAACGCAACGAATTTGATATTATTTCGATACGTGATTATGTGGCGCGGAAATATGATTTATTCAACGGGTCCTCCACGAGCCTCCCTTTTGTTTACAGGGCTCGATCGTAATACCAGGTTGAGGTTGCTATTCCGTGCACTTTGTAGTTCGTCGTTGCAGCGTGTTATATTTATAAATAATGAATTGGGTATAAATGAATACGAACGAAATGCGAAATAAAGTGGAATTATATATGTAGTTTCGGATATTTATCGTTTGCTTTCCATTATATAACGAGAAGGGTAGTATTTGATGAAAAATACACAAAGTAATTGTTTTTACAAACATGTTGTAATTCGAGTTGAAATAATATGTTACGAGTTGGAATTTTTTATAGGTGGGTTTATAGGGTGATTGGTGACGAGTGAAGGAGCCAAGGGAAACAAATTGATCGAGAGTTGGATAATTAAAAATGGCTGTATTGTGTATGTAATTGTCGAGTGTTAAAAAAAAAAAAAATTTCAAGAATTAATTTCAACTTTTTCTTCGTCAAAGTGGAGGGCGTCTGGACCACCTTGACCCCCCCCCCTCCCCTCAAATACGCCACTGATTTTCGTTCTCTTTTTCATCATTCTTTATCAATTTCCAAAAATTTGCAAATTAGTCAATTTTAAATTAATTTTCAAAAATTGACAATTTTTATCACTTTTCAAAAATTTACAATTTTTGCCACTTTTCAAAACTTTACAATTTTTATTTTTCAAAAGTTTACAATTTTCATCACTTTTCAAAAATTGATATTTTTTGTCACATTTACAAAATTTACAATTTTTGCCACCTTTCAAAAATTTACATTTTTTGTCACTTTTCAAAAGTTTACATTTTTTATCACATTTCAAAAATTTGTAATTTTTGTCACTTCAATAACTGACAATTTTCATCACTTTTCAAAAATTGGCAATTTTTGTCACTTTTCAAAAATTTACAATTTTTATTTTTCAAAAGTTTACAATTTTCATCACTTTTCAAAAATTGTTATTTTTTGTCACTTTTACAAAATTTACAATTTTTGCCACCTTTCAAAAATTTACAATTTTTGTCACTTTTCAAAAGTTTACATTTTTTATCACTTTTCAAAAATTTGTAATTTTTGTCACTTCAATAACTGACAATTTTCATCACTTTTCAAAAATTGGCAATTTTTTTCACTTTTCAAAAATTTACAATTTTTATTTTTCAAAAGTTTACAATTTTCATCACTTTTCAAAAATTGATATTTTTTGTCACTTTTACAAAATTTACAATTTTTGTCACTTTTCAAAAGTTTACATATTTTTTTATCACTTTTCAAAATTTATAATTTTTGTCACTTTTCAAAAATTGACAATTTTTGTCACTTTTCAAAAATTGACAATTTTTGTCACTTTTCAAAAATTGACAATTTTTGTCACTTTTCAAAAATTGACAATTTTTGTCGCTTTTCAAAAATTGACAATTTTTGTCACTTTTCAAAAATTGACAATTTTCATCACTTTTCAAAAATTGACAATTATTGTCACTTTTCAAAAATTGAGAATTTTTGTCACTTTTCAAAAATTGAGAATTTTTGTCACTTTTCAAAAATTGACAATTTTTGTCACTTTTCAAAAATTTGTAATTTTTGTCACTTCAACAATTGACAATTTTCATCACTTTTCAAAAATTGGCAATTTTTGTCACTTTTCAAAACTGACAATTTTTATTTTTCAAAAGTTTACAATTTTCATCACTTTTTAAAAATTGATATTTTTTGTCACTTTTACAAAATTTACAATTTTTGCCACCTTTCAAAAATTTACAATTTTTGTCACTTTTCAAAAGTTTACATTTTTTATCACTTTTCAAAAATTTGTAATTTTTGTCACTTCAACAATTGACAATTTTTGTCACTTTTCAAAAATTGACAATTTTTGTCACTTTTCAAAAATTGACAATTTTTGTCACTTTTTAAAAAATTGATAATTTTTGTTTTTTTTCAAAAATTGATAATTTTAGTCTTTTTCCAAAATTGACAATTTTCATCACTTTTCAAAACTTGATAATTTTTCTTTTGTCAAAAATTGACAATTTTTGTCACTTTTCAAAAATTTACAATTTTTATTACTTTTCAAAAATTTACAATTCTATCACTTTTCAAAAATTTACAATTTTATCAATTCTCAAAGTTTACAATTTCTATCATTAAAAAAAATTTATCTTTCATTTTCAAAAATTGACGGTTTTTATCAACTTCCCAAAATTGAAAATTTTCGTCGATTTTCAAAATTTGACAATTTTTAGAAATTTTTAAATATTGAAAATTTTTGTCAATTTTACAATTAAAAATTTTTCACCAATTATTGAACAATGATAATTTTCAAAATGTAGCAATTTCATCAATTTCCAAAAATTGGCAATTCCATCTATTTCCTCAAATCGATAATTTCATCTATTTTCAAAAATTGGCAGTGTTTATCAACTTCCAAAAATAGACAATTTCAATCAATTTTGAATACTTGATTGAAATTTTTCATCAATTTTCATCAATACCCAAGTTGTGGAAAATTCTCAGCAGCGAAATGAAGATGGGAAAATATCAACCAATTATACTTTTTCGATAAAAATATATACATACTGGCATTCCATTTCCCAGATAGAAAGATGAATTCATAAAAATTAACTTCTCACCAAAAACTAACAATAATTATGAAAAGTAGAGGGGTCCGAAAGTAGATACCTTACACATCGGACTGCACAAAATCGCGCCATTCAACAAAAAAAAAACTCGTATTCTATTCTCCAAAACGACGGGGCATATATGTAGGCTCTTTTTTAAACCAATTTTTCTCATCTCTCATGCCAAAAAAAGAGCTCCCGAAAAAATACTCCACCTCGTAATCCGTCCAATTGCTATCCTTTAAATCTACCTCGTACGCTCGTGTAAGGCCTTCTACGCTCCCGTATTATAACAATTCACGAGTCATGACACGCCATACATCGTTCCAGCACAACGTAAAGTCTGCTTCGCAGGCAGACATACTAACACACCACCGCTGAAAAAAGAAGAAAAAATGATCCTATATATCACTTAAAAATAACGGAATTTTTTTTGGCCAAAAAGCGAAATATATAATATTTTTAGGCGCTAAACGCGGCCAAAATGTTTTTTCGAAAGATAAATATATTTTCTTAATGTAAAATTTACCAAGTGTAAATTCACACAACTTCTCCTTTACCCCTTTCGGAGCGGTGGCGGGAGGGTGAAGCAAAAGAAGAAACATTAGCGCGACATTCGTAAAAACACCCATTATTAAAATGTGAACTAAAGGGGGAAAAAACCTCGCTCGACGTTGAATTAACTCTAATTCTATCTCTTTCTGGCGCGTATCACATAAACCATACCATAGGCTGGAATTACAGCATTAACAGCAGCTTCGAGGGCGAAGGCAAAGTGCGTGTTAAATGAAAATAATATCATCACATTAGACCACGTATACCTAGTACGTTACGAGTATAAACTGGTTGTTCACGGGGCATTATCTTTAAGCAGGAAGTTTTACGTATTAAGAGTGGGGGCAACGCTCCGGGGGATGGGGGAGGTGGGTAAAAAATAAGCCTACTTTTGATGGTATCAGTACTCATTGATAAATTGGGCTAGTTTTTCTCTCTTTTTTTTGGAGCAATACGATACTTGATCGTATCTGTTTCCCCTGCTTACACGAGTCTATATCCAAATGAGTGTGTTAGAGGGGGCAGAAGGGGCTAGAAAGGTCTATGAGAAGGTAGTTAGTATTTTAATCTATACGAGATAACGATTTTTTGTAGAACCGAAATAAGCCGCAAATTATACTCGGAAATGCTTAATTTTTATTTTTTTCCAAAACACATGAAAACAAATCTAATTAATTACCTCGTTCGTCGTTTCCTCTACGCCTCGTTTCGTCTTTCAAACTTTTCTAATGTTCGGTATAAAATTTCGATTACTTATGAATGCGATGCGGGGCACGGTTCGGTAGACTGTCCCCCATAGATCGCCTCCCCGAGGGGCAGACAGAGGGTTTAATGCGTGTTTTGAAAATTTGCCAACTTTGCAAATAATTTAAACGATGAAAAAATTAAAGTCATTATATTTCGCGTATAAGCAGGCCGCGTTATACTATACACTAATTAAATAAATTGTAAAAGTTCTCTCTCAAGTCCGAGGCCGGCTTCTAGGCTGTAAATCACCCTTTATTTATTAGCTTTGTACGCAACTTACCAACACATACCGAGTTTCGAATCGCATCGTGGCTCTATTCTCTCGACGTTGCCTTGTCTTTCGACTTCGGGACCTCCTCACGTGTATCTGCGTATACCTCTAGACCTAACTACTCACACAGAAACCCCTGCAGAACTCTTACAAAAGACTTACCTATACTCGTAACTTAGGCTAGGTACGCCATGAAACCACCTAAGCTATGCAGACGTCATTATATCGCCAAATCACGACCCTTGGCGCCGTCTTGTCTGCCGAAAATATGCACAACCGAACTACGCGCGTACGTAGTATTTCTTATACGTATGTAAAGTAAGTATATAAGCTCCTAATATCAGGTGTGCTTCTGTTTATTTTCCTAATAACTTACACACGGCTGCTCGTGCCTTTCTACTCGTATAATTTCTCTTTTAAAACAGTTTCAAGGTTGAAAACATTCATCTCGTGGGGTTTCTTTCGAGATAAATTAGGAAATCTGAGTGCAGAAGGAGAAAGACGATTAAAAGAAGGCAAGTTTCTCACGAAATGTAAGTAGGTAACGCGAAAAACTTTTTGACAGGGAAACGTTTTTAGCGAGGGGTGAGGAGAAAATGGTATAGCATTTGTGATCAAAATTAGCAATTTTCGTAACAAAAGTGCTTAATGGGAAAGGAGAGTGATTCAGAGATTTTTTTTCAATTTTTTTCTTCATTTCTTATATCTTGAGCTGAAATGTTTTTTTTTGTTTTTTTTTTTCATTTTTTCGAAAAAAATCACCCTTTTTCCAAGAATCTCAATAAATAAGTAAATATAATCATATAGGTATAATTTTTTTCATAATTTCTGAATTATTTCTAGAACAATTTCCAAAAAAAATTCACTAAGAAAATGCAATGAGAAAAAAGGTTGAAGTAATAATCCAAAGCTGAATGACCATCATACCATTTGCTCCGATGAAAAACCTTACCCTGAGCGAATTTGTCAAAATTTTCCTTTTCAGTAAATTTCAAAAAATGGAAATTCGCATTTACTTAATTGATGACAAAGGCTAATACCATTTGCTTCAATAAAAAAATCATACAAAAATCGAATTTGTCAAAAATTTTATTTTCAGTAAATTTCAAAAAATGGCATTTTGCATTTAATTAATGACAAAGGCTACCATTTGCTCTAATGCAAAATCCTACCCTAAGCGATTTTTTGGCAAAATTTTTATTTTCAATAAATTTCAAAAAATAGCATTTTGCATTTAATCAATGACAAAAGCTACCATTTGATCCAATGCAAAATTCTACCCTAAGCGAATTTTTAAAAATTTTTATTTTGTGAAAATTTCAAAAATGTGAGCTTTGGCAAAATTGCATTTTTTATTTAATGAAAAAAGCGAACCTAAGTTCCCACGCAAAATCCTCCTCTGGCTGAATTTGTCAAAATTCTTATTTTCTGTAAATGTCAAAAAAATGTGAGTTTTGGCAAAATTGCATTTATTCAATGAAAAGAGCTACCTCAAGCTCCCATGCAAAATCCTCCTCTGGCTGAATTTGTCAAAATTTTTATTTTCAGTAAATTTCAATAAAATGACAATTTGCATTTAATTAATGACCAAGGCTACTGTTTGATCCAATGCAAAATCCTACCATAAGCGAATTTGTCAAAATTTTCATTTTCTGAAAATTTCAGAAAATGTGAGTTTTGGCAAAATTGCAGTTATTCAATGAAAAAAGCTACCCTAAGTATGGGTGGTTAAGATAGGTGATTTGGGCCCGGAAACCGATTTGGGTCAAACCTATACCCCAAAAGATCGACCATGATGAGAAAAAATGTTGACAACAATTTTAGACCTCCAGCGCAAGTATTTTGGGGGTGGGGAATCGAAACGTGATTTTTAGTCATTATTTTTTGGATTTTCGCCAAATTAAGATAGAAATTTCACGTTTTTTCTAATAGATTCTACGTATATCATTAGGGGAAGCTGTAGAAATTTTTTCGATTTTTTCAGATCATTTTTCGCCGAGTTATAGCGATTTAAAAACTTTGAACCGCCATTTTTTATTGAAGCCACTTCGGCACAATCATAAGTTTTTTACTGAAAACGTGTTATCTAACCCGAAATATACTGTAAAAATTTCGAGACGTTTGTAGTGGTGCATCATTGTCAAAAATGCACAAAAACTGATTATTTTATCTATATTTCCCTCTTAAGTGCGTCATTTCTGGTCGAAAATTTTGTTTCTTGAAATATATCATTAATGACACTAATATACACCATCAACCTGAATTTGGACCAAATTCGTTCATTTTTTCCTTTTTTTCCAAAAATACCCAAATGGCGCCATTTTGGGAACCTCGAACCTCTTCACGATGACCTAGGGGCCTAAAAATCATTTCTGGGCTTCTTTCAAGTCGATATCTCTCATATACTGCAATTTTAGCATAATCGAGCACCTTTGATTTTTTAGCTCATTTTCAAGAATTGAGTATTTTGGACTTGACAAAAATTTTGCATGCAAACTTGGTGATGATAAAATAATTTTTTAAGTCTATGACTTTAATTAAGTAGAATTTCAACAATTTTGGTGACATTTTAACGTATAAAGTGTGGAAACCAGCCTCGAAAACCATGTACCTCCAATCTCCATCCCTTCGTCCATATTTTCGAATCACCTCACACTGCAACTAGCATCACACAGTGGGAAAAATAACTCACATTCGTATAGGGATGATACCTCTCTAGCTTCAGGACACAGACAGACGATAGCTACTAAAAAGCAGCAACAGCGTAGTCTTGGGAAAGAAGAAAAAAAGCACGATATGTCGGAGAATGTACGTCAAACAATAGGATGGAAACAATTGAGAAAGGTTTTCGAATTAGGTAATTAACTAGCATTTTTAGCCGTGAAATGCTAATTAATATGAAGGAAGTAGGGGTGCTGGTTGCTGGTAGCTCGTTTTCTCAACGTCGTCGGCGGCATCAATGGTGCTGGCAACTTAACGAGGACGAGCAGAGTGGCGCGCATAGTTTCCACGCGTTATTGCATACCTTTATCGTCTTCGTACTGTGCATACACATTGAAAAGCCGAAATAGTGAAGAGAGCGAGAAAGATGGAGCAAGTTGTACACCCTGTGAGGGAAAGAGACGATTGCTAGTTCTTCCTCATCCACCCCCTGCCTACCGAAAAAAGGGGGAGCTTATGTTTGCGTCATTACTCAACGTATATATACTCGAACACGAAACGGTATGGTTACGCGAGTAAAGCCAGAAATTTTGATGCAATGATTAACCCGAGTGGAATTATAAAAGAGGCGCGTTTTCTCGCTCCAGCCCCGGCTGCTAAGGCTGTTGCGAAACTTCGAGAGCTAACGAGGGCGTGATATTTCCACTCGTTTTATCTAATACACACGCCAAACACACCGTCGCCCAATTTTTTCTCATTTTCGTCGCAAAAATTTTCCCTACTAATCTACTTTAATCCTGCCGCATGCTCGAGTACGAAAATATACTAAACGCGAGTATCTCTCCTCCTTTCTCGCTCCGGCATATGTCGAAGTACCAACTTTTATACCCAAAAATCCTTACCCACCTCCCAACCTGTCATTTCACACCCTCGTCTCTATACAGGGTGTCCGGAGAGTGGTCTGACAAAGTTGAAATTTGGATACAACCGAGTACCTACCACTAACAAAAAACTTTATGTGCATAATATATTGACTAACATCGAAAATGAAGGAGCTACATAACTTTGAAAATCGGTATTTTACCAGCAAAATTGGTTGGCAACACCGCGTCCAAAAAATTTTCCAACACCGTCAGTGGATAGCACTTAAAAAAAGGAAAAAAGTTGTAATCACGTTGGGATGCCTATCTTTGAAATTGAAGGAGTTGAAGCAACACGAAATTCCTGTCAAAAATATTGTCTATCTCACAAGGGAACCTCGCCAACTCGTCACCTCTGATTGAGCTGAAATTTGGCTCAGTGAAAGAGCATGCTACCCAGACCTCACTACCAAATTTTTAGCTGTCGAAGTTGATTTTTCGATTTTTGGCAAATTTTTGAAAATGGCTAAAAACCGCCTCTAAAAAAACATTTTTTGAATAGGATCCCGAAAATCGGTTTGTACACTAAAGTCGACCTCGCGAGTCGATTGGGACCATTTTCAAAGCGATCTGGAGCCTCCAGGAAAAGTTAACTTTTCTCCAGCACACTGGAATCTCTCCAGACTGTAAAAGTCAACATTTTCTGGAGGCTCCAGGTCACTTCGAAAATGATACCAATCGACTCGGGTGGTCGACTTTAGGGGGTAGACGAAGTTTCAGATAATATGCTGAAGAAATTGATTTTTTGGAATTTTTTTTAAAAATTCAGAATTTTTAAGATGTCAAAAAAAAACGTGCGAACTCGTCACCTCGGATTTTGGATTCAACTACGTCAATCGATAGATGGCATCATACTAACGCTAGGATTAAATTTTCAGCTGCCGAAGTTAATTACAGCGCCGTCTGGAGAGATTCCAGTGCGCTGGAGAAAAGTCAAATTTTTCTGGAGGCTCCAGATTGCTTTGAAAATGGTCCCAATCGACTCACGAGGTCGACTTTAGTGTACAAACCAATTTTCAAGATTCTACCTTGAAATTTACAATTTTTTTTTTCAAAAAATGGTTTTTTGGAGATGGTTTTAGCCATTTTCAAAAATTCGCCAAAAATCGAAAAATCAACTTCGGCAGCTAAAAATTTTGTTGTGCGGTCTGGGCGGCATGCTCTTTCAGTAAGCTAAATTTCAGCTCAATCGGAGGTGACGAGTGAGCGAGGTTCCTTGTCAGTTTCAACGGTGCATTGGTGATACACCAAAATTTCAAAATTCCATTAAAACAATATACACAAAGTAGGGGTAACTTTTTGAGAAGAGCAAAACAAGTTATGTGAGGATTTTGCCTAATTGAAAATTAAGGCGCTATAGAGCATTAAACTTCGAAAATATCAATTTTCAAAGCTTTGTAGCCCCTTCATTTTCGAAGATAGGCAAATTTTTCATACATTACAACAATTCTTGTTCCTTTCAAAAAGTTACACCTGTTTCATGCATTGTCTTGACAAAATTTTGAAATTTTTGTGGACCACTGCCCCTTCAAAATCGAGATAGGCACCATGTGTACATGAAGTTTTTTGTTAGTGATACTCGGATCCAAATTTCAAGTTTGTCAGACCACTCCCCTGGACACCCTGTATAAATGCAATTTCATTTATATTTACAAAAAGGCAACGACGATTATCAAATGCTATTCTCGCAGTGGCATTTGTAATTGGTATTTGTTTTTCGTACATCGAGCATAGGCAACCCTTCTGCCACCCTATCTTACACTCTGTCGCTTGTATTTTCTCTAGATTATACCGCAGTTAGCGTGAAATCGATTGAAAATCGTGTCAAAGCTCATATCAACCTTCGTTCCGCGCAATAAATTCGACAACTAGCTTTTGCAAAATTGCCCATTAAATTTTGGGATGCCGAAACTCTGATAAGAATGTCGTGCAACGGCGGCTGCGACTGGGACTGGGACTGGGCCGCTTAGTTTTATCAGCATCGAAGCCTACCTCTTCTCTGACTCTCTCTCTACATAATTTCGTTTTCGCAAGCCCTGCTACTATGTACGAAGAAGAAGAAGACGACGACGTGAAATTCCCATTTCGCAGATGGATATCTTGCGATGGATTTTTTTCATTGCTGGCCCTAGATGTGTTCTCTTCCTCTTCGTCGTGCTCCATTACACGTAGAGGTAGTACTCTGCTTATGTACGAACTACAGACATATATTGTGGATATTTATTTTTATTGGAAAATTTCGGCAAAAAATCCACCCTCTCGGTGATGGCTCCCATAAGTTTCAAATTATATTTCCGCCTGCCTAAATGTGGTGCTGCTGGGCTAACGATGTGAACTGTGCAATATATAGTATATATATTTGTATTTTAAACTCGCTATTAATTCAACGTACGTATTTATCATCTTTTTACCCATCTCTCGTATATCTTATTAATCTTTCTCTTCAACACGAGCAACTCCATAAGCATGACTGCCATAAATACAGGTTTTATGAACGCGGCCTGGCAACGCGACCGATTTATTTATTTAATTAAATCAAACGTACGCGAAAATTCGCTTCATATATCTAGAAAGGTATAGGATACGTAGCTATAGTATAGCTCTATGTCATGTCTACGCTTAGGAGACGTACCCGTTATATATGAATATACGCTGAATTAACACGTTAAATATAGCGCCTCTTGCGAACCGCAAAACAGAAATGTGGAACGGGCAAATGACCGTAATAAAATTAATAAATTTACATGAATTACGTGAATAATGAAGCGTTTCGATGCAAAACGAAAAATACGTAATTTTTGACCGGTATTAGCGATGTGTATAATTAGGTATATGGGCAATGATCGAGCAAATTAAAACAAATCGAATTCCGTCCAAATGTACCGAATGCATAATATCAATTTTGGTGGAGATGTTGAAGGAATGAATGAAAATTTGACATCAAACAGGAGAAAAAATAAGTCCTTTGAGAATCTGAATGTGAAAACTTATCAAAAACCAGAGTTGGTGTTTTAACCAATAAAAAAAAGTTTAAAAATTTTTTTTAACGTGATTTTTTCAACTTGAAAAAAAAATACTTAAGCAGTTTTAATAAAAAGTTGTTTCTAAGCAATGAAAAATAAAAAAGTTTTAAGAAAGAAAAGTTGTAAAATCAAAATTTACCTAATGAAATAATTATGACTAAAAACTGAAATAGAAAATCTGAAGAATAGAAGTCAAAAGAATTTTAAAAAAAAATTAAGACCAGAATGTGTGACAAATTGTCTAAAAGTTACCACATTAAAAAATATAATTTCCATGGAAATACGAAAATTATAAAAGTCTAACAAAAAAATATTGAAAACTAAAAAAAATTATTTCCATGGAAATGTAAACATTAAAAAAAATTACTGTGTGATAAAATGTCAAAAAGTCATAAAAAATCTTTGCAAAAAATCTTTCGTTTTTTTTTTTGAAATACCTACTTAGATGAAAAAACGCCCATCCCTTTTTGTAAATAATAAAAAAAAATTAAAAAATCTCTGGATTTTTTCAGAAAAAATTCCTAAACATTTTTTGTATAAAATAATATTAATTTCCATGGAAATTTGAAAATCAGTAAAAATTAAAATGTCATAAAATTCTAAAAAAAAAAAATTCCAAGTTTCGGAATGTCTGAAAAAAATTATAGAAAATGCCCAAAAGTTAAACTTACAAGTTTTAAAATATCTGACAAAATGTCTAAAAGCCATAAAATTTCTATTAAAAAAAAAAAAAAAAAATAGATTATATCAGAATGTCTGACAAAATGTCTAAAAAATCGAATTCATTATAAATTTTCAGTTTTTTAAATGTCATCCAAACCTAACTTAATGTAACCTAACCTTAAAAACTATCCTAACCTAACTCAATTTAGTGTAGGATTTTGATCTCGCTTTTTGGTCTCATTTTTTACAATTTTGGTCCTCGTAATCGTAAAAGCATAAATACTTACTACGCTAAAATAAAATTTTGTACAAAAAATTGAAGAAATAAAAACAGCCAAAAAAATTAAAATTGGATAAAATTGAAGAGCTGAAATTGCTATGGAGGAGAATCATAACTAAATGAGTGAAACATTAATAAAAATTGTAAAATTTGAAATACATAAAAATTGGGATTTCAAAAATTGGAAGAGATTTTTTTAAAATAAAATTGATGACAGCAGAAAGTTCAAAATGTCCAAGTAAAAAATTGGAAGAAAATTTCAAATTTTGAAATTTTGAAAAAATTGGAAAATTTCCAACTAAAAAAAATGAAGAACAATAGAAAATCGAAAAAATTATTGATAGAAAAATTGTCAATAAAAGAATACTAAAATTGAATAAAACACAAAAACATTACTAAAAATTGAAAAATTTTCCTTGAAATAACTATTGACTAAAAATTGAAAATGCACGAAAACAAAGAAAATTGTAAAAAGTGAAAAATAAAATTGTCTTTGAATTTTTTGAGGGTTTGTAACACTGTTTGAATTGAGAAAAAAAAACCATAATTTGATGTCTTTCCATTGCAACTTGGGAGTAAGTAAATACTCGTTAGTTTAAAAAAAAGAAGAAGAAGACGTCTTCTGAGAAGGTAATCACGATGAAAGAGCTTTTGAATCCGGTGTTTGACTCACAGATGCTATGCTACAATTGATTACAAGAAAACAACCCCAAAGTAGGATGTGTTTCAGAATTCGATTTAATTTGCGAATATTTCATGGAAGACGAATTGAGAAACCATCGTAATATTTGGTTCGGATTATAATTAACCACCGAATAAACACTCCTTTCTCAAACTTTGAGTAATGCAAGTACAACTCACCCATACCAGCCATTTTCTACATTTCCAAGTCAAAAAACATTGCTTACCTAAAATCAAACAAAAAAAACAAAAACAATTAATAATCATTATCTTAACTCGATTATTTTAAGCAAGCACAAAATGCAAAATAATTAGATATGGTTTTAATAGAGGATGATGTTCAAAAATAACCTAATTCAGCTCAGATTTACCACTCAAGCAAGTTACACTTCATTCTGTATCATTTGCTGCCTATACACAACACCGTAGGAGCAAAAATCCAAGAAACCTCTCGTATATTGGGACATTTCGAGAGAACCCCTGGCCTAGAATCATTTTATTCCATTTGTTGTCTATACAGCTAATCTCAGACTGATCTAAACACTCAAAACTCTCTTCAACTGGCATCAAGAACCCTCCAGTACAGTGCAGGACGATCAAACTGGCATAAGAAGAAGAACATAAGAAAAGTAGTATCCGAATCCACGTAATTACTTCCGAGAGAAAAGAGTACCAAAACCTAGTACGGCGTCACGAAGACGATGATGGAGACATCGTCATCGGATAAATAATCCGGGGTTGAAAGGAAACGTCGCGCGTCGTCGTTGTTTCACAGAAATCGGTTAGCGTAGTACGTACGTCCTACGTACTACATTGATGCTATTAAAGCTAACGTAAGTATGCAAATAAGTTTAATCGCTTTGTTTCCTGACAACCGGTAGGATTTACTCCATTTTGCGTATCTTTAATTGCGCTACGTTGAGCTCGTCGTCGTCGTATAGCTTCCTGCAACGCTATGCTGAGACAGCTTCGAAGTTTATTTGAGCCAAAAACCCGACCCCTCGACCTCTGCAAACTATGGAGCGGCGTGTGAGGCGGTACGACTTACGTTAGAGGAAAATCTTCGTGAAACATGACTCGAATCCATCTCGGGACCAAGGTGATGCATCTTTGCTAAAGTATACGCCGAACTACGCTATGCCAACCGCATCTAGACCACAAACTACCAGTACTCTGCGCTCTGAGAAGAATTTACCTAGCGCAATGCACTATGGATGGGCACTGGGTTGGTATCTCGTACGATCTCGTATGAAACTGACGAAAAAATACAAGGAGTTCCGTGAGTAGTGTTGGAAACTTGAGATTTGAATATAATCGAATGGTACTGGCAAACGGCATTCTCACATTCAGTTTTGAAGATGCTGTAACTTGGAAAAAATATCAAAATTCAAAATGAAACAAATGTAACTTTTTTTGTTTTCCTCAGAGAATTGAATCCTGAATTACTCCGGTTTCAAGCATTTTTTGACACAATTTTTCAATTTTCATGTCTCCGCTAGTGCATCACAATACAGATTGAACAAGGTCTGACTAAATCTCAAAAATTGAAAAGCAGCGACAGAATTTCTCCGTTATTAGAGTTTGAAAATAATAATCTAAATTTAAAAGACTTACGTACTACAGTAAAAAAAAATCTCAAAATTTGGATTTTTACCGAATTTCCAAAGTTGGCCAAATTTTGAAATTTGATCGAAATTTTAAAAGTCTATCAAACTTCATAAACATTCTACTTTTTTCAATTTTTCAAAATTTATCCCAACTAACTATAAAAATTTAAAATTTTGAATTTTAAGTATAAGATGAATACCAAGTTTGAAAAAATTTAAAATTGTAAAAATTATGAAAACTCGTCATAATTTAAAAAGTATTGATTCAATTTTTAGAAATTGGTTAAAATTTCAAAAGTACGAAGATTTTGAATCTTTCAAAATTTCGAACTTTCACTAATAAGTAAGTACCTATTCCAAAATTTTCAGAAATTGAATGACATTAAAATACTCAAATATTAAAATATTAATCCAATTTCAAAAATTTATTGTGATTTAAAAATCATGAGCTTTCAAAATTTTTGAAGAGGTACAAAATTCAAACAAACAAACATGCGTAAAAAATTGTAAGAATTTATAAAGCTTATCAAATTGATCCCATTTACCAAATTCATTAAAATTCAAATATTTATCACAAATAATGTCAATTTTTAACCAAATTTTCAATTTTTAACAAATCAAAAATTTAAAGAATTTTAAACATTGACTGCAGTTGGAGAATTTTTGAATTGATGATGCAGATTCAAAAATTTACAAAAAATTAGAAATGGGCTAATTTCAAACTTTTATATAATTTTGAAGATATAGAAAAGTAATATCTATACTTTATAATTTGACTCAATTTTAAAAAATTGATAAAACTACCAAATTTGAATTTCTAGTAAAATTTTAAATTTTTTCCAATTTCATAGAGTCTATTATTACTTTTTATTAAATTTCAAAATTTTCAAAATTTACATAATATTTACTTATTAAAAAATGATAAAATATTCAAAAATTCATAGCAAATCCAATTTCCAAAAAATTGATTAAAATTGCCAAAATTAGAAATTTCAACAACTTTTGAATTTTTACCAAATTATTATACCTATTTGTTCAAATTACAAAGTTGGTTCCAGCATTAAAATCACAAATTTTCAAAATTCTCAAACTTGAATTAATTCAACTTTACCCAATAAATATAAAAAATTAATTAAAATTCAAAAATCACAAAAATACCAATTTTTAACTAAATCTAAATTTTTAGCAAATATTTTTTCTTCAAATTACAAAGATTTACTACTTAAATTCAAAAATGATCAAATCGGAATTTTCATTCATGTTTTAGAGATATTTTAGCAAAATACGAAATCTTCAAACTTCAAAATTTTGATAAAATTTAGTCAAAATTCAAGTTTTTATTAAATTTTTGATTTCTAAAAAAATGTTTTTTTTTTCAAATTTCAAAGATTTGCTAATTTTTCCAATTTTTTCAAATTGTCCCAACTCTAAAAATTCATTAAAATATAAAAATTACCAAATTTTGGATTTTCATATAATTTTGAAAAATAAATGTGCCATCGTGCAAAGATGTAAAAATTGAATCAATTTCATAAAAATAATTTAAATACGACCAAATTGAAATTTTCATATTTTTTTCAAATTTTATATTTTTTCAATTTTGATTTTTCATCAAATTAAAAAAAAATCGAGATAAAATAAGTCTACACAAAATTTTCAACATGGAAGTTGATTATAACTTCAAGAATCCTTACAAAAATTACAATTTCGTCAAATTTTGAATTTTTACCAAACGAACTACCTATGTTTTTTAAATCCTCAGGATTTCAAAAATTTTTAAAATTTTGAAGATCTCCTTTGATTTTTTTTTTTTTATAAACGTACAAAATTTAATACCTACTTAAACATTAAACCCAAACAATTTTTCAAAGTTTGAAAAAAATCCATTCTTCGAATTTTCGTCGAATTTTGAAAACTTTAAAAAAAGTATAATCTCAACCATTATTTATTGTAAAACTTGAAAAAAATATCAGAGCCATTACATAACATTTTTTGTTGAGAAAGGTAGTACTACTAACTAGTCTTTTTTTCTCCAAAAAATTTAATTTTTTCCCCCTTTAATAAAAAATTTGAGATTTGAGATTTTTTTTTCTTCGTTGAAATCTGAAAAAAGAAAGACGTTTCTAATTGCTTCAACATCTTCCATTTCGAAGATAGACATATTAATGTGATGATACCATTTTTTTTTTTTTGCGTTTTCAAATAACTCTTTTCTGCCAGTGCAGTAAACTTTATGAATGTAGTATCCCCAGTTGACATTGCAACGAGAGCATTTCAATTTTCGGAGCTCTCTAGCACATTTATTTACAATGATGGGCACTCAGTGCTCATGACGTGTTTTGTCAGCAGTGGCATTCAATTATATCCAATTTCAAGTTTCTACCACCCGTACGAAACACCATGTATAGTTAAATTATTTATCCATCAACACAAAGCATGCTTTTATGTAAACTTAAGTACCAACAAACAGTACATAAAGGTATATCTGGCAAGACTGACATATAAGCTACATACCATACAAATGTAGGTAAAACCACAAAATGCATAATAAACATATACTTATACACAGTAGCATACCATACCTTCGCAAATACACTACACTTTAATTTTGAATAAATTTCAATAGTTAAGCAACCAAATAACCACCCTCTCTGTGTTTAGAAATGCGTTTTAATTACACGTTCGAGCTACTGCATTTTAATATAAATTACTTCCTTTTGTAGGAAACATTAACAACTATTCACTGTTTGCTCCGTCTCTGTCTGTGGGTCTGGCTGGATACAGACGCGAGTATGTGCCCCTGTACGTCCGCCGCATCATCGGATTTTCCGCGCGGCGCGGCGTGCCGACCTGTACAAAGAGAGATGGCTTCGCTTTGTTCTGGGTACTGTTTTTCCATTACTGATTGATGTCTGTAATATGTTATTTGCGCGTTCGCGCGCGCGCGCTCACAGCCCACCGCCATTGCAGACCGTGCGAGAAGGTCCAGGTCTGGTATTCCATCGAAAACCATAAATACTCCATACTCCTCGGTCCTCTCTCTCTCACACTACGTACAATATCCGAAATGAACCGAGCACGTAGTAGGTGCAAAAGGTATGTACCTCGTTCGTTGTTTACGTAGCTCTATCTGCACAAGCTAAACGCGATATAGATAGTTAGATACTCGTCGAGCTTTAAATTACACAATACGCTACCTCGTATTTTCTCATTATCGTACATCCGTTCCTCTAAATCCGTTCACCGCATATATACTCTACGTACACGACTACGTGTACCTACGAATACATTCCCACCCCCTCTGGCATTCCAACTCCTCGCAACGTCTACGTGAACGATGCATTTGCCTCCGATATATTCATCGTTTATCTCTTCACATCATTTACATCTTCGTGTATTTGCAATTCCTTCTCTCAATATATGTAGTCTGATGTCTGAATAGGTCTGTGGATGTACATGAGTTCCATTTGCGAATGCTAGCCCCCTTTACCCCTCCATTCGTACTTTCTCGCATGCATTTATAGTGAATCTGCAAACCCTGTATCTTGACATGCTGTCGTTCTCGTTCAAAAAATTTTTATACCTACAATCAGGTACATCTACGTATGTCAGTAATGAGAATGTTCGATGAAAATAGTGTTCAATAAGTTTTCAACAAAAAAAAAAGAAAGATAGGTAGCTACTAAAAAAAATATTTTTCCAATTTTCATTTTCTACTACAAAGAATTTTTTCCATTTTTAAATAGGTCAATTTTTCTCATTTTCAATCTAATTCTAATTTTCATTTCAATATGAACCAAATTTTCCAAAATTCAATTTTAAAGTTTTTAAATTTTAGTTACCTTGTTTAATTCAATTTTAATTTTTCTATGTTACTATTTTTTTTAAAATTTTCCTTCAAAACTTCAGATCCTTCTCAAATTTTTATAATTTTTTACAAATGTAAATTTTCCATAGTTAAATTTTTTCACTTTCTGACACTTTTAGTTTTTATTAATGTTTTATTAAATCATCTTAATATTTTTCTCTAGTGTGATTTTTTTTTCAATTTTTATATATATATTTTTTTTCAACTTCTATTTTTTTAATTATTCCATTTCAAAACTTTTTACTTTATGCTTCGTTCTACCAATTTTTTTCTATCTTTGATTTTTCTCCAAATTTTATTATTTTTGTAATAGCAAATTTTCCCAATTTGACAAAATGTCAATTTTTTAATATTTTCACGTCTTTAGTAATGTTTTATTCAATCTTAATTTTTCTCTACTGCCATTTTTTCAATCTTTGATTTCTCGCCAAATTTTATCATTTTTTCAAAAGTAAACAATTTTTCAGTCCTATTTCGTACGAATTCTAATGAATACAAAATCACGAAAATATTGATTTTTTTACTTATACTAAGTATAAATGAATTTTGAACTGAAAAAAATAAATTCGTAACAAATCCTCAGCTCAATAGGCCTAAGTTTTCTAAAAAAAAAAAAAAAAAAAGTCAAAAGTAAAAAAAAAATAATTTAAAAGGAATACAGTTCATGATTACAAATCAACAAAAAAAAAACCTCAGAAACCCGAGTGTTTTAAATTTATTTCAATTTTATTTCATCGCTGCCCCCTCAGCTCCCTCATACGAGTATCATCTAATATGGTATCCATGATAAAAATCCGCACTTTAAAAGAAACGTTTCCCATCTCACAGAACATGGTTCGTACAGAAATGAAAAAAGCTTCGAGGTTCAATTTACGACAAAAGAACATTTCACGTATACTTATTTCCAACGGTAGAAAAAAAAATCTGTAAAATACATCGGATTGTTCTAACAAGGGCAATTTTTCATTTTATTTGTCGCAGCCGCAATTCAACTCAACTTTCTTCCAAACAATACTGCGATACAATTTTTTTTTTTTTTTTTCATTGATAATCCGTCTCCATAGCGGATCTCTTCTCTCATCCTACGTATAATCTCATAAGCGATGGGGAAAAAGAAAACACTTGAAATAAAACTACAATTTACAAATTGCTGACAAATAGTTAGCCCCTTTTCATCTTCTTGATCTCTGATCTGTGTACCGTTCATTTTGTTATAGCAATGTATGTGTCACCGAACCAAGTCGACAATCGTATTAAAGCAGTGGATCTTTCACCTGACAATGTTGCCTTGTTAATGGCACTTCGGATTTTGATGAGTTAAAAAAAAACAAGCTCGCATGAAATATTATGAATTCGTCAAAATTACGCAACTGCCAAAAATTATTAATGATTAGTTGAAGTAGCCATTTTTTAGAATTATGCCACAGTTGCGCTCACTTGGAGGGGGGGGGGGGGAGAGAGCTCACGTGACAAAGTGCGAAAAACCAGACGAATATATTCGAATTCAGCACCATAAAATTCTGTTCACTTCGTCTTCGTCAATTTTTTCCAAAATTTTAGGGGTCATAGCTGACTTGAGAAAGATTTTATCAAAAAAGTTGGAACATATTCGAACTTGGTGCCACTCTTCTAATGCAAATAATATTCAAAAAAACTTCGTTATTATTTGCAATTTTGAAACTGAAAGTGTAAGGAAGTCTGAGGGGGCTAAGAATGGTCCAATCGAAAAAATATAATTTAATTTGTGTTCAGCACCTACGAAACATGACATTTCATATGTCACATTATTATATGAGGTTTATTCGTTTGAATTTTGACCGCAAGGGGGAGGGGTGCGGGGGCTTCGGTAAGGTTCAATCGTCAAGATGAGGTCATATTCATGTTGAGCACCTCCAAAAACTAATAATTTCATGTGTCGCATTACAGAGATTATTTTTGTGAATTTTGGGCACATTAGGGGGGGGGGTCTGGTGCCCTTGAAAGAGGCCTAACCGAAAAATTAAGGTCATATTCGTGTTCAGTACCTCAAAAAACATAACATTCGACATATCACACACCTGTATTATTTTTTTGAGCTTTCCACCCAAATTTGGGGGAGCTACCCACTTTCCCCTGGTCATCATTTGTCAAAAACTTCCGATTGCCAGAAATGCAGAATTATTATTCATCAGGTATAGCATTAATTTGTCATCATTATTACTTGTTAGATTAACCATTTGTTAAAGTTATCCCTTGTCAGGATTATCCTTTGAAAATTGTTTATTAGAGTTATCATTTATCAAAAACAAAAACATATTACATTTGTCAGAAGCACTATTTGTCATTTTTATAATTTGTCAGAATTATCATTTATCAAGTTTTATAATTTCTCAGAAATTCAGAATTATTCTATTATTAGGCTATAATTGTTTGTCGTAGTTGTCCAACTACATATCAGAATTATTATTTGTCAGGATTACCATTTTGTCCGAATTATCACTTGTCAGAGTTATCATTATCATTTGTTGGAGTTTTGTAATTTTTTCAGATTTCTGTTCATCAGATCCAACATTTTTATTATACCAGTGCCAAATTTTATAATTTACAATATTGATATCAAAATGTAGGTTTTCGAGGTCGCTGAATTCGATTTTTGAACTTAAATTCACCTTCGACCCCATAATGGGCTCCTGTAGGGGGGATCGTAATTTAAAATTTTGAAATTTACAATATGGATATTGAAATGTATGTTTTCGATGTGAATGAATTCAATTTTTGAACATAAATTCACCCAAGACCCCAAAATGGGCATCTATGGGGGAAATTTCTCGAAATCTGAAATTTACAATATGGATATTGAAATGTAGGTTTTCGATGTTGCTGAATTCGATTTTTCAATTTAAATTTATCTTCGACTCTTGAATGGGCACTGGGGGGGGGGGGTTAAATTTTGAAATTTTGAAATCGAAATGTAGGCTACTTTACAATCAAACCATTACACAAATTCGTTCACGTAAATAAGGGAGCAGTTTTCACGAAACACCCTGTAATAGCAACCGCTTCATGAGTCGTTCTTTCAAACTAAATTTGCCATCATTTTTCACGAAACCATTAAAAAAATGCAGGCTTTCAAAACCCATACACGGGTACTTAGCTTTTACAATACTCGAAGTAAAAGAATCTGCTTCGCGGGCACGGCATGCAGCAGCAGGGTAATTTCCGCAATACGATGAAGCGCTCGTTTATTAATCAACTTGCAACTTTCTTTGATTCTTGTTTTGTTTCTTCGAATCGAGTGCCTCCTCCCGTTACTCCATCCAGCTTCTCTCGTTTGTTCGCTCGCTCACTCGGTGCTCGCAGTCTCTTACTCTTTCTACGTTCTCGTAAACAACTTATTGTTTACCGACTGCTGGCGCGCTAAACAATTTAAATGTAAAGCTTCTCTCGCTCTTCTGGTGTACTCGAATAGAAAGAAAACTTTTCTCTATCGAACTTCTCTCCCGAAAGGCAACGCGAATAAGAACGCGCCCGAGTATATCTATATATTAATGTAGCGGAATATGTTAGACGAGAGATCTTATTTAAATTGGAGTGCACTTGGAGCACATAGTTTATTTTTAATCGAAGCGCGAAAAACACAGCGCTATAATTTACCGCCAAATCAAGAAGAGCTTCTTCCGCATTCGCCTCCTCTTTCATTTTCGCCCTTCAACTAAAATCCAACAATAATATACCTCCTTTTCAATCTAATTCTCTTTCTTTACCGAACGAACTCGAGCTAACTCCGCCACCACACCGCCTCAGCACCGTACAAACGCGAATAAAAACTTCGATTTACATCGCGCGAGTATATACAATTATTTCGTTCAACTTTTACCCACTGCACCGCCCCCTGCCGTTTATCTCGGTGCAAGAAGCAGCCAGGTTTCGAGCTTTTCGAATTCGAGTATTACCCAGTTTTCTTTCACCCTCTCTTCATGTCATCGTAGGTAAGTGTATACTTGGCTCGTGTAACAACCTAAAAAGCGAAATAATTAATCACAACAAATACGAGCTCTGCGCCAGGCGCTGTGCCACACTACAACAGCAACAACAAAAACAGCACAGCTACTAATCTTCATTTTTCTTATATTTCTCACTTCTTCCTATTTCACTTCAATCCAAATCCCTCCGTCGCAGATCTTTTCGTTCTATTTTACCTGTAGCTGTACACTCTCATTCTTCATCCGGATAATATTCGTGTATAGTACTCGAGGTGGAAAGGATCTATTGTGCGGTTTCAAAAAGGCCTTTATTAAAGATCGTTCATCTCATCAGCACAATTTTCAAATATTTTTTTCAGATAATTTTGACCAGAATATACCTTTTTTAGCAGGTACTTACATAAAGAAATTCCAACAGAAGAAATTAACAAAATTTTGTTAGCAAATTGTTCAAAATAAATTAAATCGAAGTAGGTACTCATTTCAGTTTTTTTATTATTATTATTCAAATTTTAACTACAATCAAGTTTTTACAAACTGAAAATATTTTCTTTTTTAGGAGAGGGGAGGAGTAGAAATATCACATAACAAAAATAAAGAACTTACCTACGTTTCTATTGTCTTATTATTCTTACTTCAAAAATTTGGTACTCACCTGAAACAAAAAAATTAAAATTGTCGATTAGTTTCAAATTTTCAGAAAACTATTAACGAAATAATACTTAATATTGTATTCTAAACTTTTACTGGGGGCAGAGAGTGTGAACAAAGATCAATTTGTAAAATTGAAGCACAGTGACGAATTTTGATAGAAATTATTTTCAAAAAATGAGAAAATATTTTTTCTAAAAATTTTTTAATTATTTTTTTTTTTAAAGAGCGTAGCAGATTTATGCAAATACTTTAGATCTTCAAAAAAATTGAAAAAAATCACAAAGTTTCAAAAATACTTCAATTTTTTCCAAAATTTCCAAAGTCACAAGAAAGTTTTGAAAAATTCGACAAAATTTCAAAATATTAAATTTTTATAAAATTTTGATTTTTGCACAAACATTTTTGAATAATTTCTTTTAAATATCATAAAAAATGGCATTTAAAAAGTGTTGATGAATTTTAAATTCACAGAATTTCTAAAATTTCTAAAAAAAAATAAAAAACGATTATTCTTGAAAATTTATCTTCTAAAAACTAAAAAATTGAGAGAGGAAAGGAAGGAGATAGGGAAGGGTCCAAGTAATAAGTAATCAAAACTATTTTTAAGACTTCAAGCTAGTTACAACTTTTGCTTGAAAATTTTTTCAACTGAACCCCTATCTTCACCAGTTTTTATTAATATAAGTATCTGAGTCATATTATGTGAAATTAGAGGGGAGGGGAGGGTCATATTGAAAATTTTCTAATAACAAAAATTATTTCTAGTACCTTAATCTACACCTTTCATTGGAAAAAATTTCCTCACTCCTCAAATTTTCAATTAGCATATTCGGAGTGTATGCAAAATCGGGGGGGGGGGGGGGGGGGAGAGAGGGGTTCAACTGAAAAATTTTCCAAACAAAAGTTGCAGGTTGAAGTCTTAAGAATAATTTTGGTCATTGCAAAATTTTCGAGTGGACCCCTCTTTCCTTTCAAATTTTGAATATCAAGTATATTAAATACTATCGGAATTTGTAAAATTCAACAACCACCACCCACAACCACGTAAATAAATTGAGTAAACTAGACACAAGTAAAATGTGGTACCTACTCTTAAAATTTCAACTATTCCTTAAAAATTAAAAAAAAAAAAAAAAAAAAAAAAAAGATTTCTCAAATATTAAAGGCTTATAAAATTTATTTTCTTAGTAGAAATGACAAAAAATCTAACATTTACAAAAAATTGTGATATGATGAAATTTATAAAAAAAAATTGGAAAATTTCAAGAAGTTTAGTTTCTAACAAAATCACAAAACATCATTTCCTCAAAATTTCAAATATTCTGAAAAATTGCAAAAAAAAAATATTTCTAGAGAATTTTGAGTTTGGACAAAGTTAAAATTGACAAAATTTTTAAAACGTTTCTTCTTCAAAAATGTCAAAAAATAGGAATCTACCAAAGGCAAAAATTTTTAAAAAGTTGAATTTCCAATAATTCAAAATTCTTGAATTTTTTTAAAACCTTTGAAATGCAAAATTTCAAGAAATTTTTTTTTTTTATAAAATTACAAAAAAAATATCTTTTTGAAAAAGGTAGGTAGGTATATTAACTTTTATTTTTTTATTTTTTTTTTCAAATTTAAAAAAATTGTCAATTAGGTAGGTACTTAATTAAAGAAAAAAATGGCTGAGGAAGATTTTTTAACTTTTATACGGGGAAATTAAAAAATTATTAAAATTTTTTGAAAATTTCAAAGTTTTTTTTTGAAAATGTCAAAATAATATCTAGCATTTTCAAAATTTTCATGCCAAATTTAAAAAAAGAAAAAAAAAGAAAAAAAATAGAGAAAAAATGACATAACTTTTTTGCGAATTTTTTACAGTATTGTTTTAAATTGCAGGCAATGAGGAACACACCTAAGCATCTTCCTATTTCAGAAAAAAATCCTGGAACGAAATTTGACGTGGACGAAATCAGTCAAATTTTTCAAATGTTTTCCAGGACTTTATTACGTTTGTTGTGTGGGATTAAAAGGACATAAAGACCCCAAGGATGATTTTTTCAACGAATATAAACGAGTAGGTATCATATTATAGATTAGGCTAAAACCTAAAATTTCCATCACATTCATCATGTTTTTCACTTCGCACGTCAAAAAATTCGCACGCTGAAAATACACATTCGTATGGTTAATTTATTCGCGAGTTGAAATTTTCAACTCATTAGCAAATTGACAGTCCATGTAGTATAGTGGTGAAAGGGAATGGAAGAGGGGGGTTGAGTATTTGGAAACATTTCACGATCCTATTCGCACATAATGTTTGTAATAATAATATTGTACTGTACATATAATCCATCAACTGAGTTTACTCATCGTAGATTTGGAGCTCTTAGCATTATCCAAACGAATATAATTACTCTTGTCTTATCGTTTTCCAACCAAGTCCATATTTTGATTAGATAGCAGCTTGTGAGGGTATGAAGAAAATGTTTGGGGTGAGACGATAAGGATAAAAAAATCAGAGAACTTCGACAAATGCGACCGACGAATCGAGCTATAAAATTTCTCGTATAGTTGATTTGTTTTTTGGAATGGGGGCTTTGCACAGCAGAAGACAGTACGCGTAGGTTTTGCAAATGATGACAGGGGGAGAAGGCGAGGCGATTGTGTGACGAGTATGTCCTCTGGGTTTCGCATTCGCCTTCGTCGTGGTGTATACTATTGCCGAGTTGATGACAATGCATTAACGTTTCTATATCACTCTCTTTATTTCTTTTCTCTCGCCCGTTTTCATTCCGTTATATTCGCTCTTATTCATTCCATTTACTTTTTAAAGTTTTCCCCTCCCACCTTACCGAAGAAGGGAGCAGGCACACAGGGGAGATTCTTTTTTTGCCATTTGTTTTACAGTGTACTCCGCCCGTGTCTTCGATATCTTATTATATATCCTTAGTTTTTACTTCAAAGGTTTAGCTGTACTTTCGTTTTTCCCCTCTGCCTCGTTCGTTCACTGGTTGCAGCGAATCCGCGTTGGTTTTTATTGTTGCAAAACAAATTCTTCGGCCTGAACGTTTTTACGGGTGTAATTCCATTATAAAAAACCTTTTAGACTTGGAAACAGCTTATACTTTTTTATTAGTCGTTAAATCATTTGAATGCGAAATACCTCTTATAGCCCTATGTGTAGGATCTACCTGTGCTTTGTACTTTACTCGCGATAATCAAAATGAAAACTCGTTGGCAATCTACGAGTAAATTTCCGACACGACAACCGAACGAAACAAAACAAAAGAAGAAGAAAAACTAATTTTTCTAAGTGTTAGTCTCCTTTTTCTTTTTTCCTTCCAACTGTTTTTTTTTCCTTTTCGTTTTTTTCCAAGCAGGAAAAAGGATCCCTTATTTGGTGAATTTTTATCATGTATAGAAAGAAGCGTTCACCTTCGAATGTCCATAATTAATAGACCGTATTGAGCGTAAAAAAAAAAAATACAGGCAGAATAATAATAGGTAACAACAAATGCACGAAATGTAATCGTTTGCGAGTTCTTCATGCTGGTATAGAGTTCATTCGACACCTTTTAGGCTGACAAGCTATAATTATACGAGTATATTTAAAAATAACGTTGTTAATTATTTATTTACAACCTGTACACCTTCCCACACACATCTATCAATGGATTTGGTTTTACACCCTGCTTAAGCATGGCGGTCTTGTCAGTGATCTCCCCCTCCCTCCCTCATGAATAAAATATTCCGTCGTGTTGGCTGGTTTTATCGTATACTTTTACTTTTTACACGCTTTAATTCGATAAATATGTTAATTAGACCGAACGAAGGGTTGGAAAAAAAATACCGAACCACCTGAAAGGAAAAGCCTTATGCGTGTAGTTTTAATTTTTGGATGAAATACCGTGTCAACGTAGAATTACATCGGTGCGGTTTTTGGGTGTATCGTTGAAAAACAGTAGGTATAAAAAATGTTTGCCCTTTTAAAATATGAAAAATATGAGAGCGAAATGTGCCTCGTACTTGCGGAGGCTGATTTTGTATTCGAAAGAATTTTTTATTACTAGTATTATTTTTTTACGACGTGTGGTTTTTCTTTGCCAGGTTTTGCGGATGTTTCGAAATACGTGGCAAGGCATCGTTTGGAATAATTGTTCGGAAATACACGTAATTCGATGAGGAAAATGCCTGAAAAATGCTGCTGATTGATAAATTTAGAAGATTTAGGGGGATGTTTGAAGTTGTGTTGAGAAGTCAAAAGTAGATTGAAGAATGGTAGGCTTTATATATATTTCTTTTTTCAGAAATGTTTTGAAATTTTTAAAACTTTCTTCGTCGATTTGACAGCACAAAGTGGGTCAACGTACTCGTAAGAGAAGAAGAGAGCTTAGAATCGTAGTCAGTAATTTGTTCAGGTAAAACATGCAAAAATATTCGATCCATATTTTAACAAAAGTTTTTATAAAATTTCTTAATAATATGGATAAGTGACATTGTGCGGTGGGAAGGGGGGTCAAACATTTCAGACACAAGCCAATTCTACAATAGCATGAGTTGAATTTGAAATACCTACAATATATTTTTTTTCAAATATTTAGGTATATCAATTTTTTTTTCAATTCAATAATTTTCAAAGTTACATACTTACTTGATTTTGAAAATTAAAATTTTTCCAAAATAAGCTTCATTTTTTTTCAAATTTGTAACAATTCAAAATTGCTTAATTTATTCAATTGGCAATTTTTCCGAACTCTTCAATTTTTAATTCATCGAAATTCCCTAATTTTTATTATTTCAATTTTCAATGAATAATTATAATGTCCTCCAAAATTGTTCTATTTTCAACATTTCTTCAAATCACCCAATTTTTTTTATTTCTTACTTCCAATTCCTCGTGATTCTTTATTTTTTCGAATTTCTAATTGCTTCAGAATTAAAATTCTTCAGTTTTTCTCAGTCCCGGTTTCTCAATAGCCAGTTAAAAATTTCAACCGACTGTTAAAATTAACTGGCCAATCACATTTGGATAACGGTAAAATTATTCGAATATCATTGGCCAGTCAAATTCAACGGTCGGTTGAATTTTTTAACTGAGTACATGCATCGGAGCGAAATTTGAAAAAATAAAAGTAACTTTAGTAACCTGAAATTTCAAAAAAAGTAACCAAAATTATGGAAAAAATTAACTAAAAATTTTCCATTTCCACTTGAATATAATGACTCATAACCCCCTCCCCTCCCCTCGTCACCATTTTTCTCATATTTTCGCTAAATTTGACGTTTCACAACTCTTGAAATCAATGGTAAAAATTTTGAAAAAATCAAAATTTTTAATTCAAAAATAATAATTCATGCATTTTTTCTTTTTCTATAATTATGACGAATTTTAATAGAATAGTTGGCTTAATAGGTGCTCAATTTTTATATCATAGGAAATTTCAATTCTTGAGAAGCTCACAATAAATAATTTTTGAGTTCCTACCAAATCTTAATTTCTTTTGAACTCAATGTTGAAAATTCAAAAAAAAAAATTTTTTTTCTTGAAAATACTTGATATCAACTTTTTTAAGTTTTTGAACTCTTATTTGTTTTGAAATAGTTTTCAGTTTTCAAATAATTGTTGATTTCAAAAAACGTGAATTTTAGAAACATTTTAAATTACAAACAGTACTGTCCTTTTTTTAATTTTTAAATTTTAATTTTTTTTCAATTTTTTTTATTTTTCAAACAATTTTTAATTTCTATAAATTTAAATTTATTAACAATTTGTAATTTCTAAAAAGTTCTGGATTTCAAAAAATTAAACTTAAAATTCTCAATTTTTTGATTTTTAAACAATTTATATTTAATTTTTAAGAAATAGCCGTTCCTAAAATTCATGTTTATTCAAATAAAAAATTTCCAATTTATAAAAATTGTAATGCCTAAGAATTTAAAGTCTAAAAAAATCAATTTTTTGATTGGCTTATTGCAAAATGAGTAGATACAAAAAAATTTAATTTTTGAAAAGTCTTCATTCTCCACAAAAAAACAATTTTTCAACATGTGAAATTCACAACTTTTCAAAATTTTTAAAAGGAAAGTTTTGCTCATTTGAGAAATATCAAATTTTTGAAGCATTTTAAGTTCACGAGTTGAAACGATTTTATGTTTCATTTTTGAGAAGTTCTCTATTTTTCAAACATAATTTTCAAATACTTCGTTGAATTTTCCATTTTTTTACACGTGTTATTAATTAAACTGTCATTTATTTTCAATTTCTTCAAATTTTCTAGGTAATTGAAAATATTATAACTATAGGTATCTGTTTCCAGTTTCTCATTTTTTCAATTTTTATTCATCAATTTTTTTAAAGTTTCAATATTTTCAAAATTACTAAATTTCTTTGATAGGTATGATTAAAAAAAAATTAAATCATTCAATCTTGCAATTTCTTGATTTTCATTTTTTTGCATATTTCTTCGCATTTTAATTAATTTTTCACCTAATCACTTGAAATTTAAAATTTTTCTAAATTTCCTAATTGTTACAATTAAAAAAAAAAAATTAGATACTTGCCATTTTCAAAATTACAACAATTCTATCAAATTTTTTTTATTTCTTCAATTTTGAATCCTCCAACATTCAAAATTTTCAAATTTTTTCAATTTTCAATACCTATTCCTAAAATTTTGTTAAATTTTTTAATTTGAAAATTTTCAAAATCATTCAATTATGCAATTTTGTTGTCTTTAATATTTGTACATTCTTAGGCCCTTAATAATTTTATTTCAATTAATTTACAGATTTTCTCAGAATTTCCAAGTCTTATAAATTTTTTAATAGTTTATTTTTTTTTTATTTTTTCCAATTTCCAATCTTGTGCATTTAAAATCGTTCAATTTTTTTAAACCATTAAATTTCGCAATTCATCAATTTTTGATTTTTTTTTTTTTGTATTTTTCATATTCAAATTTTTTCAATTTTTTTTAGAATTTTTAAAGTCTTCTCAAACTTTTTAGCCATTTTGAAATTTTTTCGTTGTTCATGAATTCCGAATTTCATAATAATTTTATCCCTGAAAATTTCAAAATTCTTTGAGATTTTTTAATTTATAAATTTTTTCAAGTTTTTCAAATTACTTACAATTGTAATTTTCTTATTTCATTCAACTTTTTACTATTTCTGAGATTTCTTATTTTTAGATTTCCACAAATTTCTCAATTCGCTTTGATTTCTTAATTTTTTCAAAATTATATTTTTGCATTTTTCGAAACTTGGAAATATTAGGTAATTATTTTCAATTTTTTTCGAATTCTCGAAGTTTTCTAATTTTTTTAAGCATTTGAAATTTTCAATTTTTCCAATTTCCTTATTTTTTAATAGTTACTCATATAATTCAAATTACTTGAATTCACAAATTTCTGTGGTTTCTCAATTTTTCAACTTTTTTAATCCCTTAAAATTTTCAAATTTCATTTTTTTAAATTTTATCTCAAATTTTAAAATTGTTCTATATTTTCAACATTTCTTTAAATCACTCAATTTCTCTATTTCTCACTTTCAATTCCTCATGATTTTTTATTTTTTCAAATAAATTATTACTTATTGACTAGGGTGAAAAGGGAGTATCATCACAACAATTTTATCATGCATTCATATTATTTACAATATTTTGGCAATTTTCATTTTTTTTGGGGGGGGGGGGGGGGGGGATTTTTGAACGAAAAATTTATTTTCCTTAGCTACACCTACTCTGAATTTCGAAGAGAAAATGTTTTCATTCTTCACCAAAAATTTTGTGATGGAAAAAAAGTAGGAAAAATTCTTACTTTTTTACCGCGTACCAATTCTAGCAAAATTTATCGTTTACGAGCTACACATGCAGTTATTTAAGCACGAAAAATTACCGCCTACATTTAAGAGCGAACTCGGTTATACGTACTATAATGTATTTTTTACATACATTTATATACGAACGAGAGAAGGCGAGAAAGAAAGAAAAACGCCACCAGCCACAACGAAACGTACACATACATAAATATAGTGCCATAAAGAAGAGAGGAAAAAAAAAAAAAAAAAGAAAAAACCACTCCATATTTTTTAAAGAAACATTTCCCGTTGAATTTTCTAATCTAAACACCATCTGCACCACTCCTGGTAGCGAAGGCTGCTGCTAACTCCATCATGTAGCATATAATATGCAACCAAGCATATACCCATAGCGAATACATACGTACGTATAGCCTTGTATCGCGACAATCTCGCCAGAATTTGTAAAACGTCCAAGAATACACTTAACACCATCGTACACGTATTAAAAAACGCTCTAGACGCGGGCGTCGCGTCGCGTCGCGTCGCGCAGACAAGAAATAGCTCTGGATATATTTCGCTACCCCTTCGTATCACCGCAACCCCCTCCGGACCCGGTCTGACAAACGGTGTACACCACTTGAGCGGTGAATTTTTCCAACTTAGCTTAAATACATGATTCATCGCGAGTACTTCAGTACCATTTCCACCCCTCGCCTCGCCTGTCCTACCTCGTTCACGTAAACGTTGCACGTGTGTGCGGTATTTTTTTCTCTCTGCGATGCTCGCCCACCCACGCAATTATGAAAACGAGCCGAGTTTTGTAAAAAGCAATGAAAAAGAAGCTCGTTTAATTGCACGAGAAAACGGAGAAAAATAGGACGTGCGAGGTGAGGGAAGGGTGGGAGGGATGGAAAACGGAGCTTTTCAACCGAAGCTCGTACACGAACGATATTCGATTCGGTTCGCTTTTAATGACATATTATTCGCGCCATATTCCGCACGTTAATTTCACTTTCAACTCGTACGATGTTGTTTTTTTGCTAAACAAATATCGCGTAATTACCCATACCTCGAAATAACTTCTCCATTATGGAGTCTGGCGGTTGGAAAATTCACGCAAACCATACGTCTGAGTACTTATGCGAAAACAAATGAGAAAGAGAGTAATCTACACGACGAAACAAAATACCACTTCCTTCTTTTGCAAGCTCCATATATTGAGGAGAGAAAAAGAAAGAAAAAAATTGAAGAAAAACAAAGCAGAAAGAGTGTAGAGAGGAAAACAGTGTCGAGGAACCCCCCCCCCCCCTTCCCTTCCATACTCCACAACAACGTATATAAATTCAAACTATACGCGCGTATAGTGTGCCAGAGAGAAGCAAATTACAATTTAAAATTCATTTGTTATTCGCTTTCCTTATTTTTCTCTTCTTCTCTCAAAGTAAATAGCGTGGAAGAAAACAGATTTTGTGCGTCGAACTGAGTTCAAGTTTGTTGCGAAGCGGGGCGCGGCGGCGTGGGCGGCAGAAGACGATGTAGCCTATTCAATTTAAAAGGCACAAGTTGACATAAAATTAGTAGCACTTTTTTAACATCAAGCGAAGAACATTTTTCTTTGGCAAAAGCACACGAAAGCGCTGGCGAAGTATAGCGCAAAGAAAGAACACCGTGGAGGGGAGGGGCAGGGGTAAGGGAAAAAAAGGACGGCATGGCAAAAAAAAACATGACTCTGAAATCAGAACAACGAAAACTTTTTAATTTCTCCTGTTTTTCTTTTAAAACTTCCCGGCGTTTTCTTAATGATATAACATCTATAACACGATGATACAAGATTTTTTACTCTCTTCTCTTCATTATACATAGTGGTTCGCAAATAAGGCTGCGATGGTACCCTCTTGGGGACTGTACTGCCACCTATGCCTGAGTTGAATAACTTGGCACTTTGGAAAGGCGTAATGTAATTGTGCGTCTGGGTGGTACTTTGTTTTCGTTGGTACGAATATTTGCGATTTTTTTTACGATTTTTCTCGCTATTACATCTCGAAGGGTAAGATTTTTACGAGAATTTTTTTTGTAAATTTTTTTATCTACTTTTTAGGTGGACGAAAAGTTTTAAAATTTGAAAATTTATCAACTTCTGAAGAAGACTTTCTTTGATAGGAAATAATAGTTCAAAGTGTTGGCTTATTTTTGAATATGCCCAAGTTCAACCTAAATTTTAAGAATTGAAAAAAAGAAATCAAGAATAATCGCGAATATTTAAAAGAAAAAAAATCGTTTCTGTAAGTTTCATTAGGTCAAAAAAAATGATCAAGAAAAATCACAAAAAATTGGTATATTTGAGGAAATTGAATAATTCAGGAATTTCAAAAGAACCGAACATTGAAAAAAATGAAGAAATCAAATAAATTGGAAAAATCGAAAATTTCGAATGATAAAAAATTTCAAGAATTAAAAAAATCAAGAAGAATTGAGAAATTTCAAAGAATTCATTTTTTTTTTTTTTGGAAAATAAATGATGAGAATTGAAATAAAATTTTAATACATGAAATTTGAAAATTTTAATTGATTAAAATTGTTGAAAAAATTGAGAAACAATGGAGAATTGTGAAACTCACGGAATTTGAAATATGAGCAACTTTTCAAAAAATGAGAAAATTGGAAAAATTGAAAATTTTAAATGATTAAATTGAAAAATTTAGAAAACTTCGGAAATTCGAAAAAATTGAGCATCAATTAAAATGTCCAAGTTTCGAAAAATACAAAAATAATTATAGGTAATTTTGAAAAAATTGAGAAACCAAGGCGAATTGAGAAAGTGAAAATTGAAAAATGAGAAATTTCAGAAATAGTAAAAAGTTGAATGAAATAAGAAAATTACAAAAATTGGAAAGATTGAAAGTAATTTGAAAAACTTAAATTGAAAATAATCTTTTAAAAAAATGAAAAATTGTGAAAATTTACAAACTAAAAAATACCTAGATATAATTAGATATAAATAAATTAATAATTAGCAATCGCTGTTGTTTGAAAAATATTGGAAAATACGATAAAAACAAAGAAATTAAAAATGAATGAAAAATTAAAAACCAAAAAAAATTAAAAAATTAAAACTAAATTAAATTTAAGTAGAAAAGGTTCAAAATTAAAAATGATTCATAAAATTAAAATAGGTGAAAATTGAAGAACATGAACAAATAAAAAAATTGAAAATTAAAATTACTTCAAAAAATGGAAAATTGTAAAATTGAAAAAATTTACAAAAAAAGAAATTGTAAAGCTCTAGAACTTGAAAAAAAATGAAAAATGCACATCTGAAAAAATAAAAAAGTGGAGAAAACATGAAAAATTCGGAAAAATGCGTAATAAAAAAATTGAAATCGACCAAAAAAATGGGAAAATTTCAAAATTGTGAAAATTTATCGAATAAAACAGAAATTGGAAAATGATGAAAAATTTGAAAAATAGGGGCGGGAAAATGTACATTGGGAAAATTTATAAAATGAATAAAAAAAATCGAAAAAGTGCACGTATCTGAAAAAAATGAAAAATTGTAAAAATGTAAACTGAAAAGAAAATAGAAAAAAATAGAATTTTCAAGTTAAAAAAATTGGTAGAGTAGGTAACTGAATAAAAATAAAATTTTATAAAAATTCTCAAGGGGGGGCCTATAAAAATTTTTTTTTGTTGAATGCATAGAGTTGACAAGCGGAATTTTCTAAGACCTTTGCATGACGTCAATTTGATTTTTCATCTATGAAGTTTTGAAGAAAAATTGGAAACTAATTTCATCTCGCTTTCCTCAGAATGTTTTTTATTCAGTACAGTCTGGTCTGTAGTCTGACGAGAGGGTTTCGCGAAATTATAATTTTCCGACCTTTCGAATTGAATGGAATACTAAGATGAAATTCATAAGAAAGTTAGATAAAATCAGGGGGAAAAGTAGGAATTTCGCAAAACCCTCTCGTCAGACTACAGACCAGACTGTACTGAATAAAAAACATTCTGAGGAAAAACCTCGTGGGTTGCATAGTTTTTCTGGAAACGGGGCATTAAGAAAAAATCGTGTTTTTCTCCAATTTCAACGCTTAAAATTTTTGATTTTCCAAAAAATTTATCAATAATTTCTACAAAATGACATCATTAAAATGCAAAATGAATATAATTTTTTTTTTGAAAACTCCATGCATTTTATTTTTCAAAAATCAAAAATTAATTTTTTTTTGTAAAAAAAAAGCGAGATGAAATTAGTTTCCAATTTTTCTTCAAAACTTCATAGATGAAAAATCAAATTGACGTCATGCAAAGGTCTTAGAAAATTCCGCTTGTCAACTCTATGCATTCAACAAAAAAAAAAAAAATTTAGCCCCCCCCACCCCTTAAATGAATTAAATGGTTACCTACAAAAAATTAAAAATTGGGGGACATGTGCAAGTGAAAATATCAAAATTTGAAATCAAATTAAAAAGTATGGGGAATTTTCAAATGAATTAGAAAAGTCGAGAAAAGTATTAAATTCAACATAAACTCGCTGAAAACTGAAAAAAGGAACTTAATAAAAATGATACCTAATTGGAAAAAGTTTAAAAGTGAGTTTTAAAAACTGAAAAATGGTGGGGGTAAAAATCAAATTAAAATAATCTGAAAATTTAAAAAAATGAAATGAAATTGAATTAGGACTTTAAAAATTTTGAAATATAATAAACTAAAGAAATATTAAGGGAAAAAATAAAAAAGTCACAAACATCTGAAGAAAAAAATTAGGTACTAGAAATTGGCAAAAAACGAAATAAGTTGTTGATTTTTTTCCAACTGACACTGAATTGAAATTTTGAAAAATAAACTTGATATTTGAAAAATTGAAAAAAGTTGAAAATTTTGATAAAAATTTCTTAAAACCGAAAATCTAAAAAAAAAAAAAAAAAAAAAAAAGAATGGAAAGGAAAGGTAAAAACTGGGAAAAAGATTTAAAGATGCATAGAATTGTAAAACAATGACTGAAAAACTAATCAATTTTTTAATGAATTATTCGCGGATGTGATAAATTTTCCTGAATGATGGCGGGCGAGGAAAGGAGGGATTTACAAATTATTTGAAGCTGCACGCAGTCATTGCACAATACTGTACAATGAGATCAAAAAAATTACTCAAAATGAAGTAAACAATGAGAGAAGTCTGCCAAAAATTCTGGAGAAATAAATAATTCTTGCTCATAAAGGGGTACAAAATTTTTCAAATTTTAACTGATAAAAATCAGTGTTTAAAAAATGCCACTTACAGAAACACTTCCACAATATGTTGTATATCGCTTCCTATGATAATTTAAAACTTTTCCATCTTAACGATCTCCTCAAAAATGGGCCATAATCAAAAAAAATTCACCACACATCACCACTGACTCGTAATTTGTGGAATAATGCTTTTCTGGAAGCATCACTCACTACCATCGGCACTGAGGTTTAGATAAGCGAGCAACACACCCCGCACTTGCCTCCTCGTGGCCTCCGATCTAGCCACAGACTCCTCAGTACTCATAAAGGCGACTCGACAGACCGTAGTAGACCTCGCAAAGACGCCGAATCGTTTACAAACTTTTAATGCGGCTTTTGAAGAATTGAAACTTTCCAACTAGTCAACACGGGCGCGGCACCGTCGCGTCCTAGGGCAGTGCCAGCGCCATCCTGCGTCCGCGTTAATTCGCCGCGTCGCGTCGTAGTAATCTGTCAAAAAAGTTTTAATTCGTTCTTTTCACTGGAGGTTCTCTAGAGTACGCGCGTCATAGAAGAAGGCGCATCTAGCAGGCAACCCCTTGGAGGGGTCCGGGGCAGAGGTGGGGTGGAGGAGTATACTCCATGTTTGGAGCTGACTCCTCCAAGACTGTCTCGACGTACAAACACGGTACACTGTTATGAGTTCAAATTCGTACAACACGAACGACGAGGGGCATAAGGCAAAGGCTTGCAGCAGCGGAGTAGGAAACGACGCCATTCTTTTCTCTCTGGTTTATCTACGGATAGAAGAAGTTTTTCCCCCTGCAAAGTCGGATGTTTAGAAAAATGTCGAGCAGCCACAAAACTTCTTCCATTTTATTCCATTATAACTACGAGTATTTCTTCCTGCCATGCCACACTTTTTAAAGATCCGTTTGTCAAGCATCTCAATGAGCATCGCGACGGACGCTTTTGTGGCCTGCCATACCATTCGGGCATAGGCCGCCAGCGCCGCACTGCCAGGCAGGCTGCGAGTATCTTGTTACGATAAACGGCACAATGACGCGCGAGGTCACCGAGAAGAGGTTTATTTATTAAAAACTTTATGACACGTGGAGAAACAGGCCGTGCATCAAAGTGGGCATCGTGTTTTTGACATTTTTCTACTTTTTTTCGTCTTACTGCGTCTATTGCCAATTTGCTGCTCTCGCTCACACTCACGCCATCTGCGTGGTACACACAATGTCAACCCTGTTTGACTGCTTGCCCTTTAGAAAGCACGTTTGTGCTTCTTAAACGTTTTGCCAAGGTTTTCAACGTGCTCAACCTATCCGAGCTTACTCTTCCTCCAACAATGGGTTTTCGCAAAATGAACCATGCCCTTTATGATTCGACTTCAAAGTCGTAGATGGTGCAAAAAGTTTGTTCTATACCTTGCGATGGTGTATGGAAAAGAAGTAATTATTTCATCAAGCTCGAATTCATTTTCTTTCGTCATTAATAAAATCTACTCTTTGATTAGTGCTCACTACAAAACTCTTCTCCTGTGAACAGCGTTTGTTTTCGAGCGTAAGAACAACCCCCGCCCCCGCCCCCCCATCATACTCCAAAAATTACAATAATAAGCACACAACCTCGATATGCAGAGGGACCAACAAAATCTCAAACCAAAAAATCAGAACTTACAGACGAGTGGATTCCGCAGTACTAATTTTTTGGCACCATCGAAAATTTGCTTCATGTCCAATAACTACATAGATACTTGAATTCAAATTTGGAGGAGAGGGAGGGGTCTAATCACAATTCTTGTAATGATCAAAATTATTTCTAAGACTTCAAGCTACAATTTTTGTTTGAAATTTTTTTCAATTGGACCCCAACTTCCACAGTTTTAAATAATGTAAGCAAATATCTGAGTCATATTATGATAATTGGAGGGGAGGGGAGGGTCTAATCGAAAATTTTATAATAACTAAAATTACTTTTGGGACCATAATCTACAACTTTTATCTGAAAATTTTTTCAATTGGACCCCTCCTCTAATTTTGAAAAGGTGTCTACCTGATGTTATGTGAAATTGGAGGAGAGGGAGGAATCCAATCGAAATTTTGGTAATAACCAAAATTATTCCTATGACTTCAAGCTACAACTTTTGTTTGAAAATTTTTTTAATTAGCCCCTTCCTCCCTCACTCCTCTAAATTTTTAATTAATATCTTCGGAGTGTTATGCAAAATTGTTGGGGAGGGAGGGGTTATTGCATTGGGCCCCTCCCTCCCCTCCATTTTTGAATATCAAGTGTCAATGTAGTATTGGACTTGACGAATTTTCGATGGTGCCAAAAAATCAGTACTGCGGTGATCCACTCGTGACTTTCAGTAGCTTCAACAGAACTTTTTCGAAAAGAAAATTAAGTAGGTAGCTTAATTTTAAGTATGTATAAAGTGACGAAATGATCAACTATGGTCGAAGTAACTTTAATCTAAATAAACAAACAAACAAGAAAAAAGAAAACTTGAAAATGATCAGATATCAAATTTTTACCAAACAATAGAAAAAATTTAAATATTAAACTTTTATTAAAATTTAAAAATCTATCAAACTTTACACGATGATTTTTTGAAAAATTTCAAGAATTAGCCCAACATTGAAAATTTTTATAAAATGCAACTGGCCCAATTTCAAAAATTTATTAATGTTCAAAAATTTCTAATTATTTTCATCTGAATTTTAAAAATTGTAAAAATTCATCAAAATTGATTCAATTTTGAAAATTCGTTAAAATTTAAGAACAACCAAAATTTTAATTTTAATAAAAAAATGTTGAAATAATAATCTTAAAATTTTTACCAAATTTTAAAAATTAATCCAATATCTAAAATTTATTACAGCCCATTTTGATATTTCACCAAATTTTAATAATGCGTGATATGTAAAGTTCAAAAAATTGTATGAGTTCATCAAACTTCAAATTGACTCAGGTTCAAAAAAAAATCTGGGTATAAAATATTATACCTAGACTTTCCCATTTTCATAAAATTTCAAAATGTATCCGAATTTTATCTGTCTGAGCTTTTGGAGAGATAAAATTGATCTACTACTTACTCTACAAAACGTTATACGTAGTGAACCCAATATCGACGATTTCTTTCACCTACGTATACTTACCCTTGTCCCTCCACTCTATTATATATATTTTTAATCAAGTCGACCAACTCATCATCGTGGCACGTAAAGAGTTTCCAAACTTATTCGCATGTCGTATCGTGTTGAGCTATTCGATGAAAGGCACCTTAGCTATAAATACCTGAGTGTGGGCGACAAATTCTCATACACGTTGTCATTTTTTTATCTACCTTTTACCAATGATACGACTCGTCCCTTCAGCCCATTCGTGTGATGATAGAAATGTTGGTTAGTACATCTACGTATACCCATTGTAAGTAGACCTTTTCGACCTTTTATCCACTTAATATCGAGTACGGTAGCTCTTTCGAGCCACCCACGTATCGTAAGCGATGCAACGTTTAGTTTTCGAACTGTTTACATTCGTTTTTACCCTTTCTGTTCGGGTCGAAAGCGTCTAAAAAGACCGTTAATTACACCTCGAGTCATTTGGAATGGTATAAAAGTAAGTTATATGGGGGGGAGGGGGGAGAAGGGAGTAGAAATGATGGAAAAATTAGCCATCATACTTGAACGTGATAGTCAAGTACATCAGGGGATGAAGTTGATCGCAGTTCACAACTTTCATTTCATTCTCCCCTTTCCCCTCCATTCAAGGAATGATTTTTAATTACCACTGTTATTTTAGTATCATTTATACCTTTTACTCTTATTCTGATACTTATTTCGGTTTTAGAGCTCATTTCTCTTGTCATTCGTTTTTTTTTTTTTTTTTTTTTGTTATTCTTTGTGATTTTTTTGATTTTTTTTTTTCATTGTCATTCCAATTTTGTTTCATTCTTACTCCATGGGTTTGTCATTTTTATTTTTAATTTGTAGAATCATACTAATTTATTTGTTATTTTTTTGAAATAGTCGATCACAACCATCATTCTTCAAGGCAATCTAATTTTCATTCTTATGTTTCATTTTTCTCGACATTCGTATTTTCATTTTTTCCAAAAAAAAAAAAAAAAAAAATGAAAATACGAATGTCGAGAAAAATGAATCATGAGAATGAAAATTAGATTGCCCTGAAGAATGATGGTTGTGATCGACTACGTAAAAAAATAACAAATAAATTAGTATGATTCTACACATGAAAAAATAAAATTAAAACCCAGTCTTGGTCATTTTAATTCATTGTAAGTACACTGTAGTTCTTATTTCCAATTTTATCATTCTTCTTTTCATTATTTTGATCATATTTCTTGAAGTTTTTAAAATTGGCTCATTGTCATTCTAATTTTGTTTCATTTCGCTTCAAGTTCTGTTTCATTTTTGTTTTTAATTCTGACAGTCATTTTTATTTCCTGTTCTTTTGTTTCTTTCTTCATTTCTTTTTCCAAGTCGAAAAAAATTTCAGTTTTGTTATTGTTATTTTTATATAATTTTCAATCTTATTATTTATCATTTCATTCTTATTGTTTATTTTCCTCAATCTTATAAAATTTGCCTAGGTACTTGTCATTCTAATTTTGTTTCATTTTACTTCAAATTTTGCGTCATTTACATTTTTTTTTCTCATTCTGACAGTCATTCTTAACTGCTGTTTCTTTCTAGTTTCTTTTTAATCGTTTCCTCCTTATTTTAGTCAATCAAATTTCCAATTTTTCTCGTCATTTACATTTTCATTTATTGTTCCACAGTCATTTTAGACATTCTTTTGCACATCTTGGAGTTCGAATTCGTATCATTCTAATTTTACCGGGTCATTTTTTTTTTTTGCTGCATCCTAATTTCGAATTTAGATTGTAATTTTTTATGCATTTTTTGTTCTGATCATTCTTATTTTTGCTATTTTGGTCACTTGTGGTTTGCAGCCTCTTTTTATTCCAATTTTTAATGCATGTAAGATAATAAAAATTGATCTTATTTTTGTAGTTTTCAATTTCATTTTATTTTCCCTCACTTCCAAAATCATTCACATTTTCCACATTTTTCGTGAATTTTATTCCCGTGTCATTCTTATTTCAAGTTTTGTGCCATTTTTCATTTATTGATTAATTATTCTTATTCGTCATTTTTTCAGCGATAAATCATTCCTTTCATTATTCATGTCATTCTAATTTTCATTTTTATTCTTCTTGAAATTTTTATTCACAATACTTTATGTAATTTTCATTTGACATTCATACAGTCATTCTTATTCTAGCTAATTTTCTTTAGAAAAAAAATCTGCCATTCAATTTTTTTTTTTCACTAGTATTCCTTATTTTCCTCGTTATTATCATTCTTCTGGTCATTCTAATTTTCAATTTTTATTGCCTGTTCATTCCCAAGATATTTTCATCTTTTATTATTCTTGGTATTCTTTTCTTTTCTTTTCTCATTTTCCAATTTCTGTGTCATATAAATTTTGTTTGTACCTAAAACTATCTCAATTTTTCAATCTTTTCGACGCATTTACTTTTTGCATTCTAACTTTTGTTAATTTTCATGGTCTTCAATACTTTCTCATTTTCAAGTCATCTCCATTTCAGATTTTTTTCTATATTCTTATTTTTATTTTTATTTGAATCTTTTTGCTGATATTTCAGTAAAGAAATCATCAAAGCGAACTACATTTCTTTTTTTTCTTTTTTTGTCAAAATCAACGATCAAAAGGTACCTATTGTTGAAATGTATCAATTAATAAAATACGTAATGATAAGAACTATACACATATAGCTAAGCATAATGATGACTAATCGTTAACAGTTGGTAGAGCGCTACCTACGTAGCATGTAGATCAATTTTCATTCAATAAATCAGTTTAGTCTCGTCGTTCATTTCGGGAGTGGCTAAATCCACAATAAGTAATCACATTGTAAGGGCGATGTCGTTCTTTTTTATTCATCTTCTTTATTTTTGTACAAGTTTTTTTTTCAAAGTTCAACCAAATTTTTTGCAAGTTTTCCTCTGAAAACTTTGGTGTTTTATTTAAAACGAATCCATTCTTTCACAAAATACTCAAAAATATGTTTTTCATTTTGGGTAGGATTCTCAGTGTTGTTAAAACTGAAATAATTCAGTTTGAGTTTCAGTTTTCAGACTTTCAGTTAACAGTTTTCCCTATTTCAGTTTACTTCCAGTTCCGGTTTCAGTTTTGATTTTTTTTTTTCAGTTTCAGTTTTTTGTATAAAAAATTGAAATTTTTTTAAAAATTAATAAAAATATAAAAAATAAAAAATCAATAAAAAATTGGAATTAAATTAAAATAATTTAAATCTATGAATTTGAAATTAAATTATAAGAGATTTAGATCTACAACATTTGTTTGAATTTTTTTTTAATTCAACCCCTCCACCCACTCCATTTTTCAATATTGAGTGTCTTCGTACTATTATGAAAAATTAGAGGGGAGGGTAGGGTCCAATCAAAATTTTTATAATAACAGAAATTATTTCTAAGATCTTAATCCATAACTTTTGTTTGAAATTTTTTTTTATTAAACCCTCCCCTCCCTCCCAATTTTCAATAATGAGTGTTTTCTTACTGATATGCAAAATTCGATGGGAGGGGAAGGTCCAATTGAAATTCTTATAATAACCAAAATTATTTCCAAGATCTTAATCTACATCTTTTGTTTGAAAAAATTTTCAATTCAACCCCCCCCCCCCCCCCCCCCCCCCCCGTAGTTCCAACTCTAGTACTCTATAACTCGAACTCAACTCGATTAATAATAATTAATTATACCTATAATATTTCAAAATTCAAATTTTAAATTCAAATCAGAAAGTGAAATTAGTCTAATAAGTCATAAGTGAACTTAAATTGAAAAAATGAAAAAAAGAACTAGCCTAAAGTAGAAAAAAAAAACTAAAAAAAAATTGAAAACTGAAATAAAAAAACTGAAAATCATTTCAGTTTCAGTTAAGTTTCAGTTTCAGTTTCAGTTTTTACCAATCAGTTTAAGTTTTTTCAAGTTTTTTTCAGTTTCAGTTAAAGTTTCAGTTTCAGTTTTAACAACACTGAGGATGCTGTTTTTTTTTTCAACAAGTCTGAGTATTGAGTAGTTAATGTATTGTAGTTGAGTACCTACTCAATTTTGAAATTTGAAAAAATTAAAATTTTAGTGAATTTGAAGGGAAAAAAAATTGAAAATATTTTTTGAAGGACCAAGGACATGAAGGAAAATTGGAATTTACTGGAAAAATTTTGATGAAAATTATTGGAAAAATTCGAATGAGAAGTTAAGTTGCCAGTTGGGAAATGAAATAGGAATATTTTGATGACAAATTTAATTTGAAATCAAATTCCAAATTGACAATTTTATTGGAAAATTGGGAGGGGGTGATGAACAATTATTTTCTTGAAAAAAAAAAGTAAAAAAGGTCGGGAAAAATTTAGATAGAAACCTCAAAAATAAACTTGATAAAAAATTTACTTGAAAAAAATTTCAAAAGAAAAATTTGAAAAGTATGGTAGAGATTTCGAAGCATTTCGATGAGAAAATTTGATGAAAAATCTTTAAAAATCTAAATGAAAATTTAAAAATAAATTTAATTAGGTAACAATATTCATTTAAAAAAATTTTAAAAATAAATTGAGGGGTCCTTTGTAAAAACCACCATAGTCGAAATTTTCGAAATTTTTTTTATTCAATTTTCTATACTAAAATTTCACGAGAAAGACGATGGTGATAAAAGTTTTTGAAAAAAATTTGGCCATAATCAATTTTTTTCAACTTCAAAAGTACGTGTTTTAGCTGATTATTTTGTAAAAACCACCATAGTCGGTATTTTTAAAGGGAAAGTGGTAACATTTTTCAAAATTTGGAAAAAAAATTTATTGCATTTCTTGACATTATAGAAAATTTTATGATCAATTAACACCATCTGAATCAAATTTTCGCCCCCAAACCTGATCCGAACACGTTATTTCGGTCTCCTGTAAAATTTGATTTTTCGACTATGGTGGTTTTTACAAAGGACCCCTCAATTGAAAAAATTATTGACAAGTTTGAATGAAGAAATTGGAAAATTAAAAATAAAGTTTCAACTTTTAAACGACAAACAGAAAAAAATTGATGAAAAATTTGAGGAAAAATAGGAATAAATAATTAAGTATTTGATGAATGATGATTAATTTCTTCAAGAATTTCTTTTCAAAAATCGAATGAAAATTGAAAATGAAAAAAAAAATGAAAAATTTGAAGAATAGAAAACTTGGAAAATTTTTAAATATTTTATTAAATTAAACTTAGGTAGAGGAAAAATCTCGATGAAAATTTTGTGAAAATCAATTTCGATGAAATCCACTTTGCAATGACGACCACCGCGACCACGACAACGAGTTTTCAAAAATTTCAAACAAGAATATGAGATGAATCACGATGAATTCTCGTTCGTTCATTTTCGTGATTACTTGTTGTGGATTTAGTCACTCCCGTTCATTTCAATACCTATTTCCTGGCTCCCTGAGAAATGCTAACGAAACCCTTGGCTACCAATTTTTCCCCGACAAACCGGACCATTACGTAAATGCTAAAACAATTCAAACATACCAAAAAAAAAAAAAAACTTCCAAAAAAATATGTCGAAAAACATTCGCTATACCAACCCCATGGAAACGATATGTGTCATTGCTGCAAACCTCGCTCGGTATGGGGTGCGTTCGGCTCGTCACAAACATAAAATTGATTATAAAAGAAAAGATTGAATCGACGACGCAAACAGCAGGGTGAAGAAGAGTAAAAGTAAGGAAGGGAAAAAAGTGAAAAAAACATCAGAAGAAGGTTACAGCCGAAAACAGTTGAACTATTCGGAGTACGAGCGAATTGGACGGGGTCGGGCAAAAGAAATGGAAGAAGAAAATTGAGATAAAAGCCATAAATTGATATTTCATTTGTCACTTTTATCCTTAACGGTAAGAAACGTGAAATCCTTCAATAAATGGCACGATCGACGGCGCGGGTTTTAAACGTCCACTGGGATTCGGCTTCGACTTCGGCGATACGACGCAGGAGGGCATACGTAAGCAAAGTTAAGAGGTAAGGTATAGTGAAAGCACGATGCGATTGCGAAGAGGGGTCCAGGGGGTACGCTGAGCAAAAGGTAAACGTTGCTGCGCTGGCTTAAATGAAATAGAAAGGTTTTTGGGCACTGTTTGCCAAATGCCAGGCTAAACATGTAATTTAATTGAATGGTATAAAGCGCTCGCGCTATTGTTTCCTAAAATGCGTATACACGGCGGGTTTTTTTCTTCTTCCTCGCTCGCTTGTACGCCTCGTATGACGCTGCTGGTCTCTTTGGCGTCGTCGACGCCGCCGACGACCATGCTGACGTTGAATTGTTGACTCGAGAAGGCGTGTTTTGCTCGGTTCCAGCTCCGGGGTCGCGTTACTTTGCGCTGCGCTCTGTATTGTATGGTTATATGGTAATGGCGAGATAAATTATGAAACTTGACGCGTGAGAATTTGGAATTTTGAAAGCTTTGTTTTTTGAGTGCACTGCCGTGTAATGGACTCTTGAAAAATTTTGTTTATGGGCGTTGTCGTCGAGCCGCGTCCCGCGCCAAGCTCAGGCGACAACGAGCTGCGCGCAGGGATTCGTTATGGATTCCGGAAACCGAGACATATACAGAGAGACGATGCGATGGCGAAGTGAAAGAGTTAAGGATGGGAGTAAATTTGATTATTCGACGGCGAGCGACGCTAACACCACGCTCTGGTACGCGTTAATGATAATTTTTTTTAATGATATGGCTCCGGCCAAATTACTCTTACCCTCTTGGCTTCGGATTCCCTCCGAGTGATGGATACGATGAGGTCGCGGGTTATGAAATGGGAGAGAATTTTCAAGCTGAGAATATACCATAACGTACGTTTTGCCGCTTGCTAAATTTAAATAAATTACGAAGGGATTTCATTTTTCATTTTTATTTCCAACGACGGCGAATAAGATTACGTTGCAGCTGAGAAAAATCCGCCAACGATGTTTTCTCAGATTGCCAGCGCATCAGGTCGCAGATTTTCTAACGATGTCATCTCACATGTTGCATATTTTTTGTGCTGTTGATGAATTTCTCGACTTCGATATACGAGCATTTTTGTATTATGCTATACCTACGTTGTTGTAGCGCTTGGAAAAAGAAATAAATTATGCTGATAAAATTTTTCAATTTTCAAAATACACAACATCTCCGCAGAATTACCTACTTTTGTCCTCTTCTGTCGATTACAAAGTAAAATTAATTTTTTTACCTTCGACCACCAAATGATACATGCCCGAGCAGCACACTCGACAAATTATCGAAATAAAAAATCGACAGAATATCGAATTCGATAAAGTGTCGCGTTAGTTCCGCATAAATCGTGAAATTATCTTTCGATATATAGATAGATTATCGACGAATTATAGTTAATAAAAATTTCGAGATTATAGTAAGATATTTTATCGATAATCTATCTATAATATCGAAAGATAATTTCACGATTTAGGCGGAACTAACGCGACACTTTATCGAATTCGATATTCTGTCGATTTTTTATCCCGATTTTTTGTCTTTTACTAGCTTTTTTCTATAATTAAAAATCATTAATTAGCATAATTAATACATTAAACTATGCCTAAACACATTATTCATGTTACGGTAAGAGGATCATTTCAGAAAAAGTCAAAAAAAAATTATAAAAAATCTGCCACCCGTGGGGCTTGAACCATCTACCTCCTGCATGGTAATCCTCTTCCTTAACCACTATGCCATACCTTATCGTTGAGGAATTAGCAATAAAACGCTTATAATAGGCAGTTTAGTACTTCCAGACGTGTTGGACTTAGAAAAATTTTCACCAATTTGGAAATAATTTCAAATATCGTCACCAAATCGTTGAAAAATCGTTCGACAAATTTCAGATTATTTGTCGATAATGTAGTTTCAAATATCGCCACAAAATCGTTGAAAAATCGAAATCGAGGAATTTCATATTACGTGTCGATAATATAGTTTCAAATATCGTCATAAAATCGTTGAAAAATCGAATTCGAGAAATTTCAGATTACGTGTCGATAATAAAGTTTTAAATATCTTCACAAAATCGTTAAAAATTCGAATTCGAGAAATTTCAGATTATTTGTCGATAATATAGTTTCAAATATCGTCACAAAATCGTTAAAAAATCGAAATCGAGAAATTTCATATTACGTGTCGATAATATAGTTTCAAATATCTTTACAAAATCGGTAAAAAATCGGATTCGATAAATTTAATATAATCTGTCGATAATATAGTTTGAAATGTCGTCAAAATATCGGTAAAATATCGAAGTCGAGAAATTTCATATAATCTGTCGATAATATAGTTTTAAATATCTTTACAAAATCGTTAAAAAATCGAATTCGATAAATTTAATATTCTTTGTCGATAATGTAGTTTCAAATATCTGCACAAAATCGGTGGAAAATCGGAATCGATAAATTTAATATTCTTTGTCGATAGTATCGTTGACGAATATCGTCATAAAATCTTAATAATATCGAATTCGATAGTTTTTAGATTTTTTGCCTATGAAGTTGTACCGATAAATCTTTATAATATCGGGAGAACATCTATAGATTTTCAAACGATTTTTTATCGATACGTTACATCTTCCGATATTATCGATCGAGTGTGCCGCTCGGGTGATCAATAAAAATTTCAACTAAAAAAAACTTACATATTTTTGACCTTTTTTTTCAAAAGAACTTTTCTTGAAAAATTATTTTTAGATTTTTTTTTCTTTTGATGGAAGTGAATTATTTTTAAAAATATTTTTGTTCCAGAAGATTTTTATTTTCATTTCTTTGAGAAGAATTTTTCTCAAGTAAATTAGGTATTTTCTCTCAGATTTTTTTTCCAATTAATGAGATCACCTTTATAAAATTTTTATTACCTATAAATTTTTTTTTGAAAAATTTCATTTAAAAAATAATTTATTCATTTATTCACTTTTTTTTTAGAAGAATTTCTTCTGACAAAGGAACCTTGGTAACTCAACTCCGATTGAGCTGAAATTTGGCTCACTGAAAGACCAAGTCACGCAGACCTCAGCACCAAATTTTGAGCAGCCAAAGTAGATTTTTCGATTTTTGGCAAATTATTGAATATTGCAAAAATAGCCATTGGTGAATCAATTTAAAAATAAATCAAGAAAACTCTTCTTCTTTAAAAACTGCTTTGTCTAAACCAATTTTAAAAGTTCATCTCAAAATTTACAATCTTTGTAAAAAATTGATTCACAAATGACTATTTTTCCATTTTCAAAAATTTACCAAAAATTGAAAAATCAATTTCTGTTTCTCAAAATTTGGTTCTGAGGTTTGAGTGGCATGCTCTTCCAGTGAGCCAAATTTCAGTTCAAGCGGAGTGGACGAACTGCCAAAGTTTCTTCGTGAGTAATTATTTTTTCATTATTTTTTTGTCACAATCATTTTCTCAGGATAATTTTTCAACACAATTTCTCTATCAACTTTTTTCTTCATTTTAAAAATTTTTTCATCAAAAAAAAAATAGATTATTTTTCAATTATTTTTTTCTGCTCATAATTAGGTATACAATTTTTTTTTAAATTATTTTTTCCAGTAATTTTGTTGAGGATTTTTAGCTAATGATTTTTTTTCAATCTTGAAATAACTTTTTTGCTTTTTTTCAAATAAATAGAAAGTTTTGAATAAAAATTTTTCTTTGAGAAGATTTTTTGGAAGAATTTTGCAAAAGAAATTTTTTATATGTATTTTTTGAAAGTAGGTACCTAATTGAAACGATTTTATCTCAAAAGATTTCTTAGGAATTATTATTCTACCAATTTTTATTCTTTTATATGAGAAACCCCCTCCCCCTTCCTAAGCAAAATTATTATTTTCTTCTTACACGAAAAAATCTGTTTTTTTTCTCGAAAAAATTGCTGGGAAAGAATTTTTCACATTTATAAAAATGACATTTTTTTGAAGTACCTAACCTAACATCTTAAGGGAAATATTTTTTGGAAATACGATCATTTTTTCAACATTTTTCCAAAGAAGGTTTTTTCTTCAATTTTTTTCTTCTAAAAATTAGAAGAGAATTTTTCAAGTCTATTAATTAGGTACATTTTTGATTATTTTTTCAAATACCTAACCTGATAACTTTTTTTTGGAAATGAAATCATTCCTTTCAAAAAATTTCTTCTGGAAGTTTTTTTTTTTTTTTTTTTTTGATTAGGTAATCCGTAAATGCAAGAAAAAATTTTAAAATATTTTTTTGACGCAATTTTTTACCAAAAAAAAATTGTTTAGGATAATTTTTTATCCGTCATTTTTTTTTTCACTTGAAGTGCTTCCCCTCAAAAAGTCATTTTTCGAAAAAATTGTTGGGAAGAATTTTATTCTATCTTTAAATAGGTAACCTTTTCGATTTTTTTTTCATGTGAAGTATGTGGCAAATTTTATGACATTGTTTTTCATAGGGTGGTTCGAAAGTCATTTTTTCACACTTCAATGAAGTGTTTACGAGAAAATATATCAAATACCAGTTTTGTTTTGTTTTGTTTTCTACATCAAGACTTCGAATAAAAAAATCAAAAAGGAAAAAATACGAAATGACGAAAGGGTAAAAAAGAAATGAAAAAATAACATTCTTTAAAAAAAATGAAAAAATGACTACGTACTTTCGAAACTGATATGTTGAGCAATCCATCCTTAAAATAAGAATAACCCTCCCTCTTTTGATAATTCTCACATCCGGACAATTAATTATCCATTTCAGAACACCCAATACGTTGACTTATCCCTCGTAAGGTAGGTCAAGGTTGCGATATTTCTTCGAACCGTCGATTCAGACGGAAAAATAATTCAATTCCATATCTTAGGTCGTTCGCTCTGTAAATATTATAGCACCTACGTTTAAAATAATATGTAAATCTTGGTATTTCGCTTCAGCGAAAATTTTATCGAGCGCTCTACCTTCGACGACAATAAAAACGCAGGTTGATGGTGAGGGGAACGGCATCGTGCGTATATTTTATAAATTCGACGGGTATGGTTGTGCTTTCCCTATTAAGGAAAATGTCTGCGATGGTAAAAATGCCTGAATTTGTGCGGTATCGCATATCACGTTACCCGCTGATACTTCGAATAGGGTTATTCTCTCGAGGAAGAGTAAGTAGAGCGTCTCGTCGGGTCTCGTGCTTTGGTCGTCGAAGTGTTTTAAAAGATTTTAAAAGGTATTTCAATAATTTACAACGCGCTAATGAATTATTCGTAGCGGTAAGTAGATGAATTTGTCTCAGAATCGAGCTACCCTCTTGGGAGATTATTATTCCGCACGTGGAACGAAGCGGAATGGCGAGAAAAACGCGTAAACTAGGCAACATCCGAGACCGAGAGAGAGAGAATTCCTTTCGTTTTCTATATCTATAGTAAGCTTGAAATGTGACACAGGAGAGAAGACGCTCTGCGACTATTCGGAGACAATTCGACTTGAAAATTCATTCGAGGTGTACTATAGGTATGTCTAGGTACGTTTAATTTGATAAATAACGCGGAATGAGAAGAAAAAGAATAAGAAAAAAAAAACGCCTGTTGAAGTATTATACTGCGAGCCTCATCAAACAATCGATAACTTGTTGCTAAGCGATATTATTTACGCGGATTCGTCCGGATCGTCGACTAAAGGTCACGAAAATTTCAATTCACTGTTGTCGTGTACACGTTTTTCTGCTCATTTTCTGGAAGGAATGGGGTTGTTACGAGAAGGCACTGTACAGAAAGTAAAAAAAAAAAATTATACGAACACAAACCGTTGTAGTGAAATAATTTAAAAGAACAACCGAGGACTGAAGGGTCCCGATATAATAACCGATCTCATACTACACGACGACAAAATTAAGTGTCGGGTGTAATTAGCCATCTAAATGACGAAAAGCTTGCCTAAAAGTGCGAGCATTTTTTTTTCTTTATTTTTTTGACGAGTATTTTATTTTTCACTACGTTTATACAGAGCACACGTAGATACATATCTCAACCTAAAATATTTTCGCAAAGTTGGAAAAAGTGCGATAGCTACGAGTTTGATATACGAAATCGAAGGTCAAAATACGCTTTATATATTTTCTATATAGAATAGGTACCTACATATAATATGCTTGCGTGAGTATGTCAAATATCGTACGAAACGTGGTGTTCGTGTAATTTCTCTTTTGTTTTTTGTGTTTTTTGCTTCTTTTTTTGTTCGTGTAATTTCTCTTTTGTTTTTTGTGTTTTTTGCTTCTTTTTTTTTATCAACTTTTCATCTATTTTTTTTTCTATACCAAAATTATTCGATAATGGTGAAAAAAATTGAAATGTAAAATGGTCAGAATTGAAACAGATTTTATGGACAGTTCTCAGATCAGGGATAGAGTATCTCGCGAAGTTTTTTCAGCAAAAAATTGGACTTTGAATAGATATAGAAACTTTTCCATACATAAATACTCCAACTGTCAAAATGAATGAAAAAAAAAAACTAAATTAATTGAAAAAATGAAATTAGAAAAAAAATTAAAATTGAAAAAATCTTGAAATCCAAAAATTAAAAAAAATATATAATTTATTAAAACTACAAAAATTCAAACTTCCGTAAATTCCAAAAAAGTAGGTAAAAAATTTTTTTCAAACAAAATGAAAATTGAAATAAATTAAAATCAAAAAATAATTAATTAAAAATTGGGAAAAATTCAAAATTTAAATGTTGAATGAACTTCATACCTAGTGGTTTTTTCTTTGAATTAACGATTGTTTAATATTGATAAATCAGAGCAAAAAACTAAGAATAAATAAAAAAATTTCAAAACCAAAAATATCAAAAAAATAATTATAAAGAATTAATGGGTAGGTATGACGAAGTTGCGACATTGGCACATAAAATAAAAGTTGAATTAAAAATTAGGAGACAAATTAACAAAGTTCCAATTGAATATCGTAAAAACCAGAGGTGAAACTTGATCATCTGGGGGGGGGGGGGGGTGAAAAATTTTGCGAAAAACAAGTTACCTACGTAATCACCAGTAATTTTGTCTCTACTTATACTATAAAGCACTTGAAAATAAATTGAAAATATTAAGAAAAAAATTGGAAAACTAGAATTTTTTCAAAAAATGGAACATCATAGAAAAAATTAAAAATTATCAATTTGAATTAAAAATTTTAAAAATGCAATTTTTTTCAATTTGGAAAAATTTGTGATAAAAAAACAGAAATATTGGAAATTGAAAAAAAATTAAAATTTTGAACAGGTAAACTTCAAATTATGTTTATTGTTTAAAAATTAATTAAATTCGAAAAAAAATTAAATTCACATTTTTAATTAAACAGAAATCAATAAATAAAATTGGAAATATTTTTTAATAGCATTCGAAATCGATTTTGGAAATAACTGAATCAATTTGAACATTGCGGTACCTAAAATTAAAATTTCAAATTTCAAAAAAGTTGAACAATGAAAATGGGAGAATTTATAATAAAATTAAGAATTTCAAAAAATTTCAAAATCAGGTACAATCAAACTGAAAAAATATTTTAAAAAAAGAATCGAAAATTTCAAAATTATAAAAATAAATATATTGAATCAAGTGAAATGAAAATTCAAATTCGAAAAGTAAATAAAAAAACACCTTTCAAAATAAAAAATAAATAAAAAGTTGACAGGATTTGAATGATTTGTAAACAACCAAGAGAAACAATCGAACAATTTCAGATAACAAAAGACTCTATCGTCAGACTACTTGGAATTTATCGTGGGTACGTGATTGGGGAGGGGGGGGGGTACACATCACCTTTTCTACAAACTTTTAGACTAGTTATGATCGCAGGACAACTCCGACGAACAAACAGTATCAAGTTTTTATTTCGATGAATAATTTACTCGTCGAAAGTTGGAGTATCCATCTACTCGTTACGTGATATTGAAAAGGTCATTTTCAGTTCGCCACCATCAATACAGATATTACAAATCAAACCGTCTCGATACTTGTTCCAACTTTCAACTACCTAATTAAGAAAATTAAACCCCTTTATTTTTGTTTGTTCGTATAATAATATTTCATTAAGCATCCTGAACATTGTCGAGCTTTTTACTGAATCACGTCACGTTTCGGTACGATGATGTTTCAAAATCGAAGCTGAACTCTAAAGGGTACAAAAAAATTCTCGCGATTATTGGATTCGATTACACGGTGTAAAGAAGGTGAAGAGCTGAGCAAAAAGGTTGTCGTATTGTAAATCGTAGAATATAAGTACAATAAAGGTGTGATAAATCATATATGCTAAAGTTGCATTTTCGAGACCGCAAACTATGTACGTAGACGTACCTACTACGTACGTACTCGTACATACTACATAGCGATACGAGTGTGCAAAAAAAAATGCAACTCAGCCATTACGCCTATAACCTAATTCGGCAAATTCATTACAGCACGAAGACGACGACGACCGAACGAACGCCAAGATTACAACAGTTTGGTTTCGTATACGTACATTTACGACTATTTTGCTTTTTATCAACTCTACATCCAGAGTCGAAGTCGTAAACTTCATCAAAATGGGGGTAGGAGGAAGGGTTCAGCAGATGATCCAACGTTTTTCCTTTTAGTTATTGTTATTACACACGATGTAATCCATAACTCGTCGACTAATGCATAGCTTCGTACGAGGCAACGCATTTCAGACACTGTCGAGTACACATTTGAAAAAGGTAAAAAGAAAAACGAATCGAAAAAAAGAAAATGTAAAGACAACAACGAAGCAATTAAAACTAAGCAATCATGCGCAAATACACGCGTTAATTTCAAAAGTACAAACAAGAAAGTTTCAGTTTTGCAAAAACCCAACTCGGCATATCGAAGCCTGCATCTCACATCCTTTATATCGTCGGGTATTACCGACAAAAAAGCGCTTCGTTTTTTTTAGCCGATTTTTTTTTTTTTCTTTTTCTTGGTCGTTGATTTTCCTTTTCTTTTTGCATACGTTTTCTGCTGGTTCTTTTTAGACTTGCTTCCAGCATTTCTTTTTTTTTAATCTCGGTACAAAGGTGTACTTTGCCGACATAAAAAGCTATTCGAATATAAAACCGAGGTGGTGCAGTTAAATTTTTAATTATAAATTTTTCTACGAATACTACACATCGCATAATGAGGATTTAAATAATTAATGCCAAACGGCGAATTGCACTTTGCCGTAAAAATAACGATAAAAAATCGCTCGGCGTACACCCCGCTACTATCCAACCAAGTATAAGCCACACGGTAGACTACACGCTCGAGTAGCAAATTGCGAACCACCTTCTTTTCTGAAAGAAAAAGCCTTTGAAATAGAAAAGGAATCCGGGAAAAATTATAAATACAACCCAATTTCAATATTTTGAAACTTTTGCTCATTATAAACGTGAAATACTTCTCGGACATCATTTTTAAGAGCATTCTCTTCTTCATTTCTGGTACTAACTTCGTGAATATGGGTCAAATCAAAAAAACACTTTCATATTCCATTTCAGAGACCTTGAAAATGTAGAAATCGATATACGACTCGATATTTAATCAAATGTACCTCTAGACCAAATTTCATGGGGCACATGAACCCCACAGAGGCTCAAAACGTAAATAATTCGACCGTAGTCGTGTAGGTAACTAGGTATTCAAAATACAGGAAATTTCAAGCGGAAACCAACGAAATCGGTTATAACATCATTACGACAAAAAAATTATTCCATTCTTGGTACCATCTTTGTAGATAAGCGTCCAAACCAAAAAACAGTTCCAGATTCTGTTTGGGCGACCTCAAAAATGTAGAAATCGATATGCGACTCGATATTTTATGAAATTTACCCTTAAGACCAAATTTCATGGGCACATGAACCCCACAGGGGCTTAAAACGTAAATCATTTTGACACAGTCGTGTAGGTATTCAAAATACAGGAAATTTCAAGCAGAAACCAACGAAATCGGTTATGACATCAATACGTCGGGTATTTCTCCTCCATTTCTAGTACCATCTTCGTGGATAAGATTCAAAACCAAAAAACAATTCCACATTCTGTTTAGGCGACCTCAAAAATGTAGAAATCGATATACCACTCGATATACTCGAAAATATGCCCCTTCGACCAAATTTTGGGAGGCACATAAGCCCCGTTTTGGGGCTTAAAATGTAAATTATTCGAATATAGTCGTGTGGGTATTCAAAATATAGGAAATTTCAAGCACAAACCAATGGACTAAATTATGACTCAGATTTTGTGATATTCCAACGTCAAAGAGGGCATAACACTGAAAATTCTAGCTTAACATAGGTCTAAAAATTAAATTTTACGAATTACAACCATGTGGGCATTTGAAAAAAACGAAATTTCGAATTAAATTCAATAATCAATCAGCTATCTACTTCTCCTCACTCTCATTCTCACGGGTTCACAGCGAATACAAATTAGATAAAAATTACACGTTATTTTTTTCCCGTAGAAATAAAACGTATAAAAAAGTTTTAAACCAATTTCAATCGTCTGCAACATCAAAAAATTCGTATCTAACTTCATTTCCATTAAAATAACAAACTCGACGTACAAGCTTTTTTCACACAGCTCGAGGAAATCTATAAATTAATGAAATGAAAATTACACGAGCGACGATTTAATTGCTGCGAAAAGGAGCCAGGAGCCTAATAGAAACCTATCAATATCACCCGATAATTTCCAACCATTTACAATGAACCAATACGCCGTCACACGTACAAACAGAATCGATAAAACAAATACGTAAATTTACAAAACGAACAGAAACAGAATGAAAAAAAGCACCATTCGAATGAGTTCAAAGTAAAACACACGCCCAAAGGTTTATCCATTCCCTCTAAATGAAGCAATAGCCGGTGTTTTTTTTTTGTTGTGTTTTTTTTTGCCAACCCTGAAATACAACGAATACCTATCGTGTCGTAAACTTATATATACGAGAAAATACCTACCTACCTACATCAAACGAACAAAATATATAAATATATAGTGAATAACAACCGAATTTTCCAATATATTTATGTGAAATTTTCACGTACAGATTCTTTTTGATTTGTTGATGTTTTTAGTCGAGTTTTCTTTTTTCTCTTCCTCTCTGCCCTTCGTCCTGTACTCGTATTAGGGCAAACATTGCTACCATTGGTTCATTGATGATTTGTCGATTTGTTGCATTCGTGTTTTCATTTCTCGCTTGTAAAAATTGATAAAAATAAAGTAATTTCGTTCGTTCGTTCGTTCTTTTTACCAAGGTATGTTACTTTTTCCAATTCTCTTATCAATTATAAATTTGAGTTATCGAGTCAGTGAACTTCAAACGCGTGCATCGCATCGCATATTTGCACTCTCAAAACACCCCATTACCACTCGAGGTATTGAAATTTGATCCAATTAGGGAAAAAGTCAATTTGAAAATTTTCCTAATATTTTCCCATAGATACACTTCGAAGCTGAACTTTTGATACATTGGTTACACGATCGAGTCAAAACACCATTACATCACTTGCTCGTAATAAACGAACCCTTTCTCGCCGATTTGATCCCTTTCGAGACTAATTCCCATCCAAGAAAAATACCATGGTACGTATACGTATTTTTTAATCATCATCATGCTCGCATAGAGCAAAGCGACCCATTAATCCATCCGCAGCTGCGATAAATACATCCATCGAAGGTAATAAACACCGACGAAATGCCACTAAGCAGGGTATATAGCGAGTACATAGAAGATTACAGTACCGATGACACGTATAGATTAATCGCGCTGCTCGCCAACGTTGCTGGTTCGTGCATCGCGCTGACTGCTTTTTAAAATGCGCCACGAATACGTACATATATTCCGCACGCAACATGTGCACTAAGTAAATTAATCCTTCGAATGTATTCGTACAAAGTACGTACCCATATACGTTGCATATATTTACCGCAATGTACGAGTACGTACGTCTATAATATAAGCAGCATACGTATACATTGGCATAAATACGAGTACTATATTCAGTATATGTCAGCCAGCGATGCTATGTAACGTTTAAAAAAAAAATCCTAGATTGCGAGTACAGTATGTTTCATAAACGATGTCAACGACAAGTGCTTGCGATAAAATTGTGGGAAAATACGAGTTCAAAAAAATTTGCCAACGAATGGGTTTTTTTGAGGGAGATGCGAGTTGGAAAACAAAAACTCAGACTACATAAACTACTGAGACAACAGCATAGGCAACCATTCAGACTTCCAGAATACGCGAGAAAGCAATAAAAACTAAACTTGAACAAGGACAACATGGATAAATATTTATTTTGAGTTATTCAAAAAACAATTTTTCCAATTCAATATTTACCTAAGAAACGCTGTCTTTAAAACAAATTCCAATTACGAAAAAAATTTCTCAGCAAACATTTTTTTTTTTGGTGGGGAGGTCTTTCATGAAACAGGATCAGTTTGTGAAATTATTATCTTCGAAAAAAATTATCTCGGAAAATCTTCTTCACAGAGAAATCTTTCAACTTCTGGAAAAACATTCCATTAAAGAGATTTACAAAGGAATAAACCCTTTTCACCAAAACATCTCTTTAATAATAAAATTATACAAATCTTGGAAATGAATTAAAATTTGGCCAAGAATAATTATAGTTGGAAAACATGTTTCTAAAAAAAATTCTCTCACAAAAAAAAAAAAAAAAAAAAACACATTAAAAAGAATTTTCATGACAAAAATATATACCTACCTATTGAAAAAAAAATTGAGAAAAAATAATAAAATTTTGGAAAACTATCCCCTTGGCATCACTAAAAATATTCTCTTTTTGATGGAAGTTTCCTTTTGAAAGTAACATTCTTTGGAAAATAATCATCTCTACAAAAAGAACTTTTCACAAAACTATTTTGAAATTTCATTTCAAATGATGTAATTTATTCAGAAGTTTGATCAATTGAAATTATTTTTACGAAGAAAATAGTTGAAAAAAAAAATCTGATGTTTTAATACGTAATTTTGTTCTATTTACAAAATACAAGTTATTCAAAATTCATTTCAAAATACCTACACGTAAATTAAATTTTTTTTCTATTTTGTAAAAAAAAATATAATTCAAAGGCTTTTCTTTAAATTCTGTTCAAAGATTACAATTTACTTCAAATACTTTTACAAAATTTTTCATTTTTTTTTTTCAAGAATGATTGGGTAGGTATTATAAAATTTTACTCAATTTTCAATTTCTTCAAAACCAACAATTTTTACCATCATCTTCAGGAACAGTAGGTATTAATTATTTACAAATTTAATGACTTTTCGAGAATATTATTCGATTTTCAATTTTTCCAAAACCAGCAATAATTTTCCCTAAATTTAATTTTATCAGAAATAATTTCATTTGGTTATTTATTCCAAAATAAGCATATAAATTTTTTAATTCAATTTAAGATTTAAAAAAGTAGCAATTTTATTTTTACAATATTTGTTCAAAATATATTTTTTCAAATTTTCCAAAGTAATTTTTTTTTTTTCAGGTATCTATAATTTTTTGAATTTTATTTTAAGCACAACAACTTTTACAAAGAAATTCTTTAATCATTATGAATAATTTTTTCTATTTTTTTTTTTTCAGTGCAGTTTCTTAGAAAAAATTTCTGATTGATTTCTTCAAGATTTTTTTGTTCAAATTTTATTCCATATTACTTTTTTTTAGTTACTCATTATTTTTATTTTTTTTTTCAAGCACGATAATCTTTACAACAAAAAAAAAATTGAAAATAATATTTTTTACCCAGAAATTTTTATAAAATTTGTTTAAAAAAATTTCATTCTAATGAAATTCTATTTTTTTTTTTTTGAAATTTTGTTCAGTTAGGTACGTTTCTTTTTTCAAAAACAATAATTTTTCAAATTCATTCTAAAAAAAATGAAATTTCATTTGATAATATACAATTCAAGAATTTTTTTAAAATTTCTTTTAAAAAAATAACAAATTTGTTCAAAAACAATTTTTTCGAATTTCATTCAAATTTTAGCAATTTTTAGAAATTTGTTCAAGGACAATTTTATTTAAGGGGGGGGGGGGGGGGGCTACTTTTAAATCGACTTTTTTTTTATTACATAGAGTACAAATGTATTGACAGTATAGTTGAATACGCCAAGACCGGACCATCCCCGGCTCCACTGACTCCAAAAAAAATAGGAAATTTAAAATTTCAAAAATTCCAGTTGAATATTTTTGAAATTGTGATTTCCTAGATTTCGTAGTAAAAAATGCATAGAGTTTTTGAGACTTCAAAATAATTCTGTTTCATTATGCTTTGGTCAACAAAATAACAAAAACATATGAATGCATTATTGGAAAATCAAAAAACTCTAATTACCCTTTTTCTGTCCTACCCATTTCACATGAATGCCCCATTATCTCAATAACTAATGGAGGTAACGAGCTCATATTTTTTTGAGGTTGTAGAAGAAGTTCTCCTCCATACTTTAACGAGAGGATTTTGCAAAATTTTAATTTGTCGACGATTTCTTTCGAGTCGACTGGAATACTTCGATGAGAAACTATGAGAGGGTGTGATAAAATCGGGTAGAAAGTAGGAATTTTGCAAAATCCTCTCGTTAAATTACAGACCAAACTGTACTGAATACAAAACATTCTGAGGAAGAACCTCGTGGGTTGCATAGTTTTTCTGGAAACGGGGCATTAAAAAAAGTCGCATTGTTTTCCAATTTTGACGCTTAAAACTTTTCATTTTCCAAAAAATCTATCAATATTTTTTGCAAAACGACATCATCAAAATGCAATATGAATATAACTTTTCTTTTTTGAAAACTCCATGCATTTTATTTTTCAAAAATCAAAAATTATTTTTTTTTGTAAAAAAATGCAAAATGATTTTTGTTTCCAATTTTTCCTCGATACTTCAGATAAAAAAAATCAAAAATGCATCATATAAAAAAGTCTTTAAAAATTCCGCTTGTCAACGCTATGCATTAAAAAAAAAAAAATTTAAAGTAGCCCCCCCCCCCCTTAAAACCAAAAGTCCCACTACATTTTATCAGATATTCTTGCATTTTATTTTATTCCATTTAAAAAAAAAGTAATTCCGAGCAAATTTTCTGTTATAGGTACATTAGGTACGAGAATATTGGGGAAAAACGAATAAAATCAAATTTCTATTCTAAAGTACTTTTTTTGAATTTCTTCAATTACAATTTTTCAGTTTTTAAATTCGTAGAAAATTTTTTGAAATTTTATTTCAAAATAATTTTTTTATAAGATTTTTCTCAGCTATTGCTCTCTTTGCCAAAACTATTCTTTTGAAAAAAGCCTTGTTCGTCTTTATAGAAAAAAGTTTTAGAAAATATTCCCCTTCCTCTCTTTCTTTATGTATTCATTTTTTTAAATTTGAAAAATCACTTTTTAAAGAAAAAAATCTTATCAAAAAAGAATCCGTTTGGGGAAAAAATACCTTTAAAAAAATCTTCCAGAGTATAACGAACCCTCTTGACAAAAAAATCATCGCCAGAGAAATTTTCTCGACCAAAACGAATTCTTGGAAAAAATTTCCAATCGAAGAAAACTTCTCGACAAGAAAAAATGTATCTCGCTTCAACAACAATTTGACTATTTTCACTCACCTCCATTCTCACTTTTTTCAATACCCAATCCTCTCGACACAACCATCTTTTCGAAACACCCTATACTTCGGTACCGTGCGATACTTAGTAATAAATCGTCAAGTACAATTTTTGTCGCTCATTCGCTCCTGTCTCTCCTGGTTATCGCATTCGTATTCGTGTATAATTTACGAGACATAAGTCAAATGCATTACACATCGAGCAGATGACAACTATTAAGAGTGGCGTATATGGATCGGAGGAGGGGGCAAGGGGGTAAGGGACAGGCAGCCCATCCGAGCTGAAGCGCATTTCCCGATGAAAATTTTTATGCCGAAACTAAAACAAACGTCAACGGTAATTACATATCTGGTCGTTTAATCTCGGATATAGCTACTCTCAGCTCGTTTCTCGCCCCCTCGCCCCCTTGAGCCTCTCCCGGCGCCGCTCCGCAGCTCAAACACCGGTGACGATAATTTGTAAAAATATTACCAGAAACAAGTTGGCCAAAAAATTTACATATTTCGCTCGTACATAACAATTATTTATGACGTTTACATTTCTACATAATTCATTTAAGTATAATAGAACGCTATATTTTAGAATTAGTGTAATTCGTTACTTTTTTTCTCTTCGTATGTACCAATGTACTACCTACTTTCATTCCTCCAGGTCCGAACACAGTCTCTCTTTTTTTTCCTCGCGTCGTCGTCGTTCGCGTTGTCATCCGTGTGAGGAAAAAAATTACAATTTTCTCTCTCTGCGTATCTCCCTCCGGCAACGTTTTCCTCCTCAGAGTAGTTCCAAGACAAACGCCATTTTAAAGCGAACCCGACACACACATTCGCTCTACACACGTCGCACGTCGCATCTTCGCAAAGGCCGCGCGAATATAAGAGGAAGAGCGACGCTGCTCACATGGCTTGCGAGAGGGAGGAAAAGAATAACGCGTAAACAACGAAAAAGTCACCGACTTATATCTTCTATACCGGATTTCGATGGTGTCTAAAGGGCGGTATAAGGGGAAAATACACATTCCATAAATCGCGGCAATCTACTCTTTGTTTTGTAGCGCGCGTACAATGTTCTGGAAATTTATTGCCGCTTTATTACCAGCGAAATATTTGTTGTTGGAATTCTTCTACGTACTTTCTTATTCTTGGCATGGAATTAAAATTATGCGCGAGTTTATTTGAACGTGCTAAGAAAAGTAGCTTTTAAAAACCTCTCGCCCTCTCGCAGGATGCTCCTGAGCTTTGCGATCCTTTTTCCCACACGTTCATTCGGTGGCTTGGGCAGCAGCCGCAGGGAAATCCCTCTTCTGGCTCGTGCCTCTCGATATCGCTGTCGTCGATGGATGCGCTGGATGGCGCCGCTGATTAATTTGTATTATCATTTGAGCAAAAATTATACAGTTTGGGTACCCCCGTTCTGTGCTTTTTGTCGTTCTCGTTTCTTTTTCAACATACACAGATCCCCCCCACCCCAAATAATGGATTGTAGCAAGCCATCAATTTTAGAAAGAATACTGCAATAAATGATAGAAGCATAAAAGTTGATATGACGAAGGTTGAGACTGTAACAAAATTTTAGAGAATGGGATCTCTTTTATTTCTCACAAGGAGCGTGGGGGAGGAATTTTTGAGGCACCAGCGGTCGAATTCTACAAAAAAAATTGAGATTGCTCAAAAAAAAACCTAAACTGAGAATTTCATTCTAAACACAAAATCAGTTTTTTTGCTCAAAATAGGTATTTGACAATAATCAAGATTACTTTCCCAAAAAAATTGATAATTTTTTTTTCTAAAAATAAGATTTTATCCTTAAAAAAATACTCAAGAGATTTTTTCTCCCCAAAAGAATACAAAATTCTCCTTTTTTTCTTCAAAAAACAGAAAATTTTTTAGATTTTTTTACCAAAAAATTGAGAAATAATTTTTCTGCAAAAAATTGAGAATAATGGTAAGATTTTTTTCTCAAAATCTGACAGATTTCATCCTAAGGTAAGAAAATAGATTTTTTCTTTCAAATACCTGACTGAAGATTTTTTTCACTGCTTTTACTTTGAAAATTCGTGAAATACTCAACTTCAGAAAAATTGAGAATTTTTCTTTTCCGGAAAATTTTGGGGTTTCTTCGAAAAATTTGGATTAATTAGGTAACACAATTTTTCCCAAAAATTACGCAAGATATTTTTTCTCCCCAAAAGAATACAAAATCTTCCTTTTTTCAAAAAACAGAAATTTTTTTCTTTATTATTTTTTTCCAAAAAAATTGAGAGATTTTTTTTACCAAAAATTTTAGAAATAATTTTTCTGCAAAAAATTGAGAATTGGTAAGATTTTTTTTCTCAAAATATGACAGATTTCATCCTAAGGAAAGAAAAGAGATTTTTTCTTTCACATACCTGACTGAAGATTTTTCGCTGCTTTTACTTCGAAAATTCGTGAAATACTCAACTTTAGAAAAATTGGTAATTTTTCTTTTCCAGAAAATTTTGGGATTTCTTCGAAAAATTTGGATTAATTAGGTAACAAAAGTTTCCCAAAAATGAGTTTTTTTCGCTCAAAATATTTGACAATATTGAATCAAGATCGTTTTTCAAAAAAATTAACAATTTTCGTTCTAAAAATAAGGGATTTTATCTTTTAAAAAAATTGATTTTTTATCCGAAAATCTGAAAAATAATTTTTATGCAAAAAATTTAGATTTGCCATAATTTTTTCTCTAAATATGGCAGATTTCATCTTAAGCAGAGAAGAGATTTTTTCTTTCAATTACTGAAGATTTTTCACTGTTTCTACATCAAAAATTCGTGAAATACTCAACTTCATAAAAGTTGAGTTTTTTTCTCCCGAAAAATTTAGATTGATTTAAAAAAATTTCCCCCAAAAAATGAGAAGTTTCATTCTAAACAGAAAATTTTTTTTTTTTTGCTCAAAATATTTGACAATTGGTGGTACCTAATCAGGATTATTATCTCAAAAAATTGACAATTTTTTTCCTAAAATAAAAACAAGAAATTCTATCCTGAAATAAATTTGAGATTTTTGTATCCAAAAATCTAAAAAATAATTTTTCCCAAAAAAAATTTAGATTCAGTAAGATTTTCTTTAAATATGAGAGATTTCATCCTCAGCAATCGAAATTTTTTTTTACTGTTTTTACTTCAAAAATTCAAAAAATAGTCTTATTTCTGAAAAATTGAGATTTTTTTTTCTCCAGAAAATTTCACTCTCCTCCCCCCCCCCCCCCAAAAAAAAACTAAGATTACTTTTTTTTTAAACTAAAAATGAAAAATTTCATTTTGAACAGAAAATCAGTTTTGTTTTTTGCTTAAAATATCTGTAAAACAAAGGTAATCGAGATTATTTTCTCCAAAAAAGTTGACTTTTTTTTCAGAAAAATAAGAGATTTTATATAAGATTTTTTTTTCAAAAAAAAAGTAATTTTTTCCTTTGTTATTTTTTCTCCAAAAAAATGAGAGATTTTACCAGAAATTTGAGAAGTATTATTAGGTAGTCTATTTCAAAAAAAATAAACATTTTTTCCTTTGATTTTTTTTTAAATTTAAAATGATTTTCTTCAAAATATTTGGGAATAATTTTTTTTTTTAATGAATAAGGCTTTCTTTCTGCATAAAAAGAGACCTTTTCTCAAAAAATTTAAGAATATTTTAAAAATTATTTACGTACTTTTGCTTATGTCATTTATTGCAGTATTTTTCAGTTTGAGACTCCACTACCAGCAGAGATCTTGCCTGCCTTGCCAATGTAAGCTGAATAAATGCGGGCATATCGACGGTGACTGTACCACCCCCTGCCACCGTAGCCAAATTTTTCGGCTTGACACATCGATACAGAGTAAATTTTTCTTCACCAATGAGCAATTGAGCATACCTGCCCTGTACCCCCACTGCTGGCCGGATTACAACATAAATTACCGCAATAAAGGTAAGACCCTTGCTCTCCATTAATTTCGCAACGTTTGCTTTTGGAATTTTGCACAGCACGGTGAAGGTATGGAGGCGAAGGAGACGATACCAGCAGCACCCTGCTCTTATACTCCGGCACTCAACTTATAAATAATTTATACGAGTCGAACTCCGCCCGCCCTCGCCTCTCCGGACCCCTCCGGCGCTGCTTCGAATTTATATTTTCAAAAACATAAACCAACAATGGTTGTTTAATTCGCTTACTCGGCGAAAGTATCCTGTTCGTATACGGATGAGGCACACTCTTTGCAAGAGTATAGTATCTCCGAGCCCGTCGCCATTCGTCGTCGTCGTCGTCGTCATCCCCGCGATGAAGACACGCGATCGCATCCCTGCGCCCTCGACTTGGTCGGTTATTATTATTTGGAAGGCGTTTTGGCACGCGAATTCCCCTTTGGCCCGAATCCAAAGAAACCCAATAATTCGTACACATTAGTTCAATAAGCGCCTCCGTGTGTACCATCCTTTCGAGTTAGCACGACAATTCTTGCCTGTCCCCAGTCCCTGCAATGTCTCCTTGTTCGTCCTTCTTCTCCTTGGTTTATCCTGCATGGCCTTGTGCTGATATTCTTCTGCTGTATAGTGATACGTATGTATAGGTGCTACATACATATAAAGGTGGGTAGATAGAGAAGATGAGGTAAAGGGAACCTATCAACCTAATAGCACCGAGATGAGAATGCCCCAGTACGCTGATGAAATTACTGTTTCGTCGTCGTGTAGGTATTTTCCCAATTTTTCCTCATAAATCTCATCAAACCATATACTAACTTAAAAACGTATTACTGACAACGATTACCTATATACGTATAAAATGTCTCCCTTTTTTTCTCGCAGCATCGACGTATACGAACCTACATATACGAAGAAATTCCAAATACGAAACCGCCTCTTCGTTATTGTAACGGATTTATCTTCTTATATAAATTGACCAAGTGGTTGTTTTTCTTTTATTTCTCTTTTTTCTAAAAAAAAAAGGCCTTACACGCGCGTGTGAGACTTTAATATGTGCGTCAACAATTTATTGAACGAGACGATGGCCAGCCTGGGCACTTTGTCAGCGGCAGAATTTCAAAACGCGATGGACAGAGTGAGGCACGCGAGTAGTGAATTTTCCACCGTATGTTTAAACGAGCTTGTGAAGAGATTGGTGTGTTGGAAAAGCTTTCAAACGCCGTGCAGTGTGTTTGGAAAATATGTTGACAGTTTTATAGCGATTAGGTTTTCAAGGCATAACAGATCCTTCTTGAAGTTAGAACGAGCCCCCGGCCCCGCTAGCCCAACGATGAGCTTAAGTATATGGACGATGGATGTTGAAACGGTTACCTGCTTTCAACATTCTTTACTTTTCTCTCTGCGTCGAATGACGCAAATCGTTTAGAATAAGAGTTAGAGAATTCGATGACGTAAAAAAATATGAAAATGGTAGGTATTTTTTAGCTCATCGACTCGACGTATTCGTACAGTATGAAAGCCTCGTTATTCTGGCCAATCTGACTAGACTGGTTGTGAGATAAAATGGAGTTGTACATAGATGGCATTTGGCAAACAACGTGACAATAATGTTTTGGAAGTATAAGTACAGTACAGGTATTTTGAGAAGTTTATAAAAGTAACCTTTAAAATGTCTTCGACTTACTTAAAATCTGTCTTTGTTAAATTTCTATTACGAATATGGTGAATAACTTACCTGAAACAAAAAGAAAATAAAAAAGTTAGAATATCTTCATTAAGTAAGTGGAGATGGGATTAAATAATTATAAAAGTAATTATTACCTACATCTTCGATTCGAAATTTATAAATAGGTAGGTACTAACAAGGGGGACTTGCCAGCTCTTCGCCTCCAATTAAGCTGAACCTTGGTTCCCTGAAAGGATATGTCACCTAGATCTCAGAACCAAATTTTCAACTGCCAAAATTGATTTTTTGATAATTTTTGAAAATGGCAGAAATAGCCCATTGATTGGTCATATCAATATCTAAAAACTTGGTTCTGAGGTCTGGTTGAAATACTCTTTTATGAACCAAATTTTAGTTCAATCGGAGGTGACGAATTGGCAAGGTTTCCTCGTAAGTAATTATTATTTAAATTGTTCGAGAGAATTTGTGGAAATAATTATGATAAAAAACATTTGAACAAATGAAAAAAATGTTTTAAATACCTATGCAAAACAAAAATGTATAATTGTATATAGGCTTACAAATTATGAAATAATGAGCAAGTATAATTTGAAATACAGGGAAACCTGAGAAAAGTGATTGAAAAATCACTGGAAGCATCATGAAAATGAATAATAAGAAAAAGAAAAGTAGAAAACAAAGAAAAAGATGACGATGAAGGGGAAAAAAAGAAGAAGAAGTAGAAGAAGAAAAAGAAGGGGAAGTGGTAGTAGTAGATATACATAGAAGAAGAAGACGAGAAACTACAAAAACAAAAATAAAAAAAAATTAACTACAGAAAAAACGATATTTTTAAGAATCCATAAAAACATTTCAAAATTGCTGAAATAAAATTTTAAAAAAAATGAATTCCGTTATGAATTAATTTTTTTTGAGTGAGTCAGGTATGTTCAACTTCACTTTTCAAAATTCTTTCAAAAATCCAAAGTTCATGATATTTTTTTTTTCAATTTTTAAAAAACTTATTAAATATTAAGTATACGAGTACTTGATTATTTTCGAAAATTTGACTTGAATTCAACTCCACTCTCGATTATGGATCCTCTATTTATGCCTTCGCAAGTTCATCAACACTCAATAAACTCGACACCATCCTCAACTCCAGTATTAGAATAGCTCTTGGTGCATTCCGCACAACTCCCACTGCAAGCATACTTTCTGAAGCTTCAGAATCTCCCCTGAGCTTAAGAAGACAACAAACAATAGCAAATTCGGCTCTTAACATACTTTCTACCCCCAACTTTCACCCTAAATCAGAATTTATTTTTCCATTCAATGATTTAGAACCTGACACTTCCCATTTACTTCAATCTATAATTACAAATGAAACAAAAATCCATCATTATGTCATAAACATTCTCCCACCTTGGTCTAACTTCAAACCAGTCATAAATACTTCTCTGACTGAACTAATACAATCAGATACAAATTCTCTCATCGCTACATCACACTTCAACGAACTCGCTAATAAATACCCAAATCACGAATTTATATTCACAGATGGATCTAAAACTTCAAACCTCACTGCTTGCGCTTTTGTACATAATGACGAAGAATTTTTATACCCCCCCCCCCCTTCTCAATTTTCAATTATGTCAGCTGAGCTATACGCCATTAAACCGGCACTTACCCACATCAATAACTCTTCTTTCATCAACACAATCATATTTTCAGACTCCCTCTCAGCGTTGCTATGTATACAAAATTACAATAAAAAAAAACATCCAATAGCTCAGGAAATATCCCTCATGCTTTCTTCCTCATTAAAAAATACGATTTTATGTTGGCTACCTTCACACAAGAACATCACAGGCAATGAATCAGCTGACAAAGCTGCAAAACTTGCTCTAAATATAACTCCCATACAAAATATTCCTGTTCCTCTTACTGACCTTAAAACCTTCATCAAAGCTAAAACTCAAATTCTTTTTCAAAACTTCTGGAATCAAATTCCCTCCACTAATAAACTGAAAAATATCAAAAACGATATACTTCCAAGAACTTGCTTTGATATCTCTCGCCGAGAAGACGTTCTACTCACACGTATACGAACAGGACACTCTCTTATGACCCATTCTTACTTGCTCAACAAACAACCTCCCCCCATTTGCTCAATATGTAACACTCAAATTTCAATAACACATTTAATTTTTCAGTGTCCAAAATACATAAATGAAAGATCCCTACACCTATCCTCTAATAATCCAAAAGAAGTCCTATCAGATGACCCCATTAAAATTCTAAACTTATTATCCTTTCTATCCAAAACTGGTTTACGATCCCTTCTCTAAGTAATCCTCCTCCGTGACACGCCTCTAGCCTTAGTTGCTGTATATGGCGTTAAAAAAAAAAAAATAAATAAATAAATTTTATCTTAGTTGAATTTTTTTTTTTTTTGGAAATTCAGTTCCATTTTTTTTGAATTTCATTCAAGACAGTTTTTTTTTAAATTATTGTTAAAATTAAATTTTGTTCTGAATTTATATATATATATATATATATATTTTTTTTTTAATTCATTTATTGTGCCATATACAAGTGCTATGCTTAGAGGCACATTCTTAAGATTAGGATAGTATGTAAGTATTAAGTGTATATATTATTTACCTACAAAAACAATTTTTCAAATTTTGAAAAAATCATAATTTATAGTGTCTCGAATGTATTCAACCTTTGTTGAATATATATTTTTAAATTCAACTTGAAAATTTTTTCCAAATTTTGTACAAATATCATTTTCTAAATAATTTTGTCAAAATTGAAATTTTTTTCATTTTGTTTAATGAAAAAAAACGAAAATTTTGTTAATAACCACATTATTGGGATTTGGAAATCGTTCAATTTGTAGCAGCATTTTTTCCCTCGACAAATTAGTTTAGAAATCATTTTTTTTCTTCAAATTTTCAGAAAATACGATTTTATTATTAGAATTGAATTTTTAAACAATTTTATTGCTGAAAATAATTTTTTTTTTTTTTTCAAAATTATAACTTACTTACTCAAGAATCTAATTTTGTAAAATACTCTATCGAAAAAAATCAATCAAAAAATTACAAACAATGACTAGACTTGGTGAAAAAGTAACGAATAATGAATAATTTTGTCAAAAATGGAACAATTTTTCAATGAATTGCTTTGGAAAATTAAAAAACATTTCTTTTTCCAACATTTTGTACAGAAGAAGTCTTTTAATAAAATTCCATTTTCTCGATTATTTCCATCTCAAAAATTTTTCCAACGTAAGCCCGAGACTTTTTTTTCATGTTTTCTGAGTAGAATTTTTCTGTCAACTCATTTTTCAACATTAATCCCTCCTCACTCTCTACCCTTTCCACAGATGACATCAAATCTTTGTTAACCCAACAAATTTACTCAAGCTGGCAAAATTTATGGTCCCAACAAGTAAACAATAAATTATACCAACATAAAAAAACAGTGCACCCTTGGAAAAACCTCTCACAATTAAATAGACAAGATGAAATCATTATAACCAGACTAAGAATTGGACACACAAAAATTACTCACAATTATCTTTACCAAAAAACTCCAAAACCTCTATGCCCATTCTGTACTATTCAACTTATATCTATCCAACATATCCTGTTCGAATGCCCCAAGTTAAAACAAGAGAGACTAACCCTACAAATAAATGAAATCCCCCCAGTTATACCAGATATTCCTTCCGAAATTCAAAAATTCATAAACTTAATTAAAAAACTCAACCTCACAAATAAAATTGAAAAAAAATTCTTCCGATGGGTGTAATAATCCTATAATTATAAACACCCCCCCCCCCAAAAAAAAAAAAAAAAAAAAATTTTTTTTTTTTCATACAATTTCTTGATGAGATACTTTTTTACCATTTATTTCACTATGTTTTTCAAAGTGAACTAGCTATTTTCTTTTTTGAAGAAGTTTTTAGAAACATACATACCCCTTGAAGTTTTGAAAAAAAATCTGCACCAAAATAATGTTTTAATTAGCCCCCCCCCCCCCCCCCCACACCAAACAGATTTTGATTTAAAAAGTCGAAACAACAAAAAATAAAAATAATAACAAAAGGATGAAAAAAAAAACAGAAAAACATTCTTTGAGAAAATAAAAACTAAAAAAATACTTCGAGCACTATTCACGATTTTTCAACCCTTTTTTATAATACTTACCTCATTTTTAAACGATTTTTTTAGTATAATTTTTCGGCAATTTGTACAATCCAATTTTAAACATTTTTCGATTTCTTCACTATTTTCATAGGATCAAAAAACTTACAAAATTTTTTTGTAACTTTTACAATTTTTCAACATTTTTGATGACTCAACATATCAACAATGACACAAACGAATTAAAGAAAACTATTCTCTGGCGAGACTTTTATTTTTATTTTTATTTTTATTAAAAAGATCACATATAGATTATCTACTTATCTCCCTCTTACATCCAAGTATGCATAGTACGAGTATGTTTTACCAAAGGTACAATTTCAGCTCAACAACCTCTTCTTGAACAAAAAACCTTCCAAAAAATTGACATGCTAGAGTGAAAATTTAAATTACCTTTTTTTGCAATAAATTTTTCCAAAAAAGAAACACCCTTATTACTATGAACTCTCGTGCGCTTAAATCCAGAGCCACGCCGCTACATTAATTAATTCTACGATAAAAAGGAAAGAAATGGTATAAAATTTCACAGAAGCCTATCACATTGCCTCACCATGCGTTTAAATCGCATCGTATAATATTTTAACCTCAAAGGGAAAAAAAATCAAAATATCCACGCAAAAAAAATGTACACCCTACGACGAAGCAAATCCATGTTACACGCAAAATTTACACAATTTATTCTTATGGGATAGATCGACGGGGCGACGTGCGTGGAGAGCGGGAGAAAACAAAAACGCGAAAAAAGGATATTTCTATCGTAATAAAGGAATTAACCGCCACTAATTTTAGTGAAATAACGTTATTGCTGTGAAAATTATAAAGCATTAAAAACATAACGCTTGTACGGTGGTTAAATACACAACTTGAGCATTTTATTACCCAACATTAATGCCCATTAAATGACAATAAATATTTTCTTATACGCCAAATAAAGCACGAAAAAGAAACCTTTTTACTACCCAGTGGTTGGGAATTAACTTAAAATATACATACTAACGCGATCCATTTCCATTGTGTGCATTATATAAATCAGTGCTTTCTAAATTCAAGCTCGCCCGCTCGCTATAGTTCTGCTTCTTCGTTTTGGTTGCCTTTTCGACCTCTCGTGCACCCCCTTTCGCAAGCTCTGTTCCAATTCCATGGTACATAGTATACATTCGTACTCTTATATACTCGCGCTTCGTCGTCTTGTTTAATGCAACTTTCAAAAGGAGCATTTCATTTTAACGGCCAGTTTACTCGTTGTTTATGAAACTCGAGAGAAGTACAAAAGTTTTTCACTCGTTCTGTATGTATTTACTCTCCATCTCTATCACACTATTGTACCTATCTATCTGCACCGAATGTAACGTCGCGTAGGCAATCCGCTCTTTTTCTCTCTTTTACTCGCCCTTACAAACATTGTGTTTCGTGTAAAGGCTTTTTGTATACATTTTCCATTCGGTATACGCGTTTAATTTTTACATTAGCCGATAAAATGAGCCATATTGTGTACCAAAGCGACAGCGACGACCATACCTTGTAGAGTAATGAGACGTGAATAAAGTTCCAGTCGCATTTAACCGAATAAAGCTCATTCGTGTTTCATTCATTCTACATTTATTGACGATTTTCTTCGTTCTTCGAGTAAATAAGGGTGTTGCTGGGGCTAGGTATAATTTGCACATAAGACGAGGGTGGTTTTCTTTTTTCTTTCTCGACTTGGTATTTTTTTCATTGTTTTTTTGAAACTTTCTTCACGTGCAATGGTAGTTGCAGAGTTGTTTTTGATCTGATTTTTTTTTAATGAACTTGGTTAAACAGCTGCCATTTTCCAAACTTTGCCAAAAAACAATTCAAAAAAAATTTTTATTCGAAACAAAATATTCTGTTGAATGCATACCATTTTTGCAATTTCAATCGAGTTTTTATTCAAAATCAAATTTTTCTGATTTTTTGAAAACAGTTTGCTTAAATTTTGTAGCAAAGTTTTTTCTTATCAATTTTTTCAAATTTTTTATCTTCGTTTAAAATCAAATTTTCATTATCTGAAATCAAACAATTTCATATTGCTTTGTTTCAAAGGAATAATTTGCGAAAATTTTGTTTCACAATTTTGACGGAGAACCATTTTTCTTTAAATTTTAACAAAATTCAAATTTACATAAAATTTGCTACCACATAAAATGTTGTGCCTACATTCAACATTGATTTCTACAATTTCTCAAAATCCAATTTTGTTCCATACCTAGAAAAAAATTTTCCATCGAATTTTGGTAAAAAACAATTTAAAAATTATACTTTCTTTAAAATAATACTTTTTCAGTTTTTTCAGTTTTTTTTTTTTTTTTTAATTTTGAAAATGAAAATTTTTTTAAAACTTGGTCAATATTTTTGGTTAAAAAATTTCCTCTCTATAATATTAAAACCAAATGAATTCAGAATACTTTTTGCAAGAGTTGATGAGGAACACCATTTGAAATTTTATTAAAATTCATAAGAAGTTATTCACCCCATCCAAATTTTTGTCTTGAAATTCAGAATCCAATTTTCCCATTTTTTCACAATTTGTTCCGAAAAAAATTATTTTCTTGATAAAAAAAAAAAAAAAAAAAATTTAAAAGTTCGTTAAAATTCATATTTTCAGAAATTTTGTCTATCTCATACACAATCAAATTTTAGAACGCCACTGAAAATTATTTTTTCAAAGTCTTCTCGGAAAGCAATTTTTGATGAAAAATAATTTTCTTCAAATTTCATAAATGATTCAAAATGTTTTTTATACTTTTATTGAAAATCAATTTTTGTTAAAATTTTGTTTAAAAATTAAAATCATGTTGAAAATACGAGTTTATTTTTAAAAAATCTTCGTAATTTTTTTGGAAGTCAATTTAAAATTTTTCCCAAAATGGATTAATTTTTTTTTTAATGCCTATAATTTTTCCAGAATTTTTCATCGTCGATTAAAAATCCCAAAAAATCCAATTTTCCACACAAGTAAAAAAAAAAAAAAAGTCTTCTTGCTCGTACTTGACTTGTACAGGAACGTATCAGCTGTTGCACTACCCAACTCTTTAAATTAAACTAAACTTCTCGCCGCCAGCCATCTTTCACACAATTAAACAGCCAAAAAGTCGCTAAATTTTAATCCAACGCCTCTCTCGTCGCCTTCCATCATTCTTGGAAAGTATATTTCACTCACGTACGCTGGAAATATTGAAATATTCATCTCACTAGCACATTTCTATTTTCTGCCGGTGTTACACGAAACAAAACTCCTCAAACTACACTACCGAAGCTGCGAAGGTGGGGAAAAAAAAACTATGCACAACTTTTGTGGCTCTGGTCTCGTTGGCATCAGCGGTGTGAGAAAAAAAAATCAACTAAAACTCGACGAACAAAAACTTTTTTCTCTTCAAATCTGAGGCTTCGAAATAATTTTTCAAAAAAAGAGGAAAAAGAGGAGAGAAACAAGAGAGAAAAAATCTAACACAAAACAACCCTACGCATACGTGCGTTCGGTACGTACTACAATTACAGTATAGTATAGTTGGAGAAAAAAAATAGAAAAACGAAAAATCCAACGTACTACTCGTACGAGAAGAAATAGAAAAAGAAGAAGATTCAAACACTGCTAAAAGTGAAAAGCTCAAGGCAAACCGAAAATACACCGGCATTAAAGTCAAAGCGAACAGACACAAGAATGAAACAGATAAAATCGCTTATCTTTGAATTTAATTCCGACGAAGAACTTCGTTCAACTGTAATCCACCGTTTAAAACTTACCATGGCGTGCTCTCTGCGTCTCTTTCTCCCTCCGCATCTGGCTTTCGCTCGTATTTTGGGGTTTACCCCATACCCATACGTATATATATGTACTCGCAGCAACGCAACTTCCCAAACAGAACTTAACAAACTTCTCCACTATAGTGACTTAACTTTCAACCTAATATTATCCTAAATTAGGTAAGCGTGAAAGTAAATCTATAGCAGTACAATAGTGTGCCAAGTACATATTTTCGAGTGATTACATCCGAAAGCATAAAATGTTTTACAACGAATTCCTTTTAATTTTCATTCAGCCAAAACTCCATTGCTCGCAGATAAAATCTCACCATGCAATTCCTCGTCTCGCGCTATCCCCTTGCCAATTCGATGACTTCCATGCATACACACGCAGCTTTCCTCCCTTAAAGCTACATCTACGTAAACATTTTTATATCCCGTACGTATACTTAGGTAGACGTACCAGCCATAAGCTAAAATAAGAGCGCGTTTGTCCTATTAAACGAAGCGTAAGTAATGGCGAAAACGCTAAAAAGTAAAACAAACACCGCCGTAACACTTATCCTCCACTTCTTCGCTAATGTACGAGTACAGCCAGCAGAAATGTTCGTACATTTCAAATAATATACTTATAAACGCGCCTAAGAACGTCTCCTCGTCCTGCGGAGCTGGAGCATCTGCGACTACAATACCAAATTCTCTCTCACTTTCTGCTCTATAATATCGTAACTGTTCTGTTGTATATACGTAAATACACAATCGTCGTTAGCTGCGTTGTTTTTCACTTCGATGCTAACTCTCGACTCAACTGCAAATGTGTACCTAGTATAGAGCAGGAATCGAGCCTATAGTTTCATTATCTTTTTGTTTGCTTTAATTAAGAGCGCATTCATTTACGAGATATACGCATCCTGCTGCACAGTGCACATACCACCTACATCTTGCCCCTTCTTCGTTTATTCAGCACATCAGCAGTCGGTGAGGTGATTTTCTTTAACAGGTACAGTAGGCACAGGATATAATGGGCATGTACTACGTGGCTATAGGTATTTCATATACTGATATACGGCACACCAGCTTTCTGCCAACCACGTGTTTCAACAACTTTAAAATCCTTTCATTTGCCTTTACACCCAAGCGACGGCTGTAAGCTGTACCACCCATCTTGTCTTCGTGCACAGCAAATAAACAACAATGTAACAGCGTATCTCTCTTGCAAACTTTTCCCTCAAAAAACAACCTTTAGACTATCAAAAACAGAGAACAGGCACAAATGGAAAGATACCATTTTGCGTACAGTCGTTTAAATTCCTCTTTATGTAGGTACCTTCCGCAATACGTATCCAAGAGAACAATGCGAAACGAGAATAATCCTCGAAAATGGATGAAATTACCAAATCAGTCGTAATGCAAAAGGTATTGTTGAACTGCGTCGATATAGGCATCGTACGTACGTAGAAGGGTGGATGGAAAAAATATACTTATACAGTGTGTACTGTGTACTGGATTAAGAGTAAAGCCTTCCAACGAGTAACTATGCAACTTATGTTGAGTCGATGTAGGTATTGTTGCCTAACCTACGGACTGTAGGGGCTAAGGTATGCTCGTCGATTTTTTTTTTTTTTTTTTTTTTTTTTTTTCGGTTTAGCATAGTGTTTTCCATCTTGCGCTTCTCGACAACCATAATACTTAGTTAGAAAGTTGTGCTTTGTGGCACCGAATGGCAAATTTTTCTAGAATTTTTTCAATGGGATTGGTAATTTTTATAAGTGGACAAGAAAGTCTATACAGAGTAAAATATTTGAAAAAGCATTGTAAAAAAGTAACAATTTTTCTTATTTTTCTGTGATAACTCAAAAAGTTGTGCCTTGACCAAGCTGTTATTATTAACTTTTCTAGATGAAAATTTTTTGATTTTTTCAATGACGCAACCTTCACCCCTCTATCTCACTCCAAGTTGAAAAAGTCCAATAAAAATAATTATAATTTTAAAAAAATTCCAATTTTTTTTTCTTGAATAATTTTTTTCAATGTATCAAAAGTTATGAGTAGTTTATTTTTTTTAAAAAACATAATAATTATAAAAAAATTATTTTAAAAAAATAAATCGAAAAAATTTTAATTATGATTTTTCTCAGACATTTTTCAACAAATTATTCGCTTATAACTTTTGATTGGAATGAGATAGAGAGGTGGGGATTTCGCCATCACATAGAAAGGTTAATAACAATAGCTTGGTCAAAGGATAACTTCTTGAGTTATCACAGAAAAATAAGAAAAACTGTAATTTTTTACATGTTTTCTCAAATATTTTACTCAGTATATGGACTTCCTTGTCCATTTATAAATATTACCAGTCACAATGAAAAAATTCAAGACAAAAAACAGGGGCAATTTCAGTTCCTAACCTCCTCCCCCCTCCAGACCATTGAGCTTCAAATTAAATACGATTTTTATTCCCTTCGATTTTTAGTCCTCTACCAGGGGGTATAAAAGTGGAAAAGTACTAGAAAAAAATCGAGATTTTCGAATTAAAAAAAAAAAAAAAATTAAAAAAACGTACTACCTGTTTGGTCATAACCAGGTTTAAATGACTCCTTATTGATGCAAAAAATTATTTCGATAGAAAAATTTATAAATTTTTAATGAAGAGTTACCAATCTTCAATTTTCCTAAAGTTGATTTTTACCTACCAGAAAAATAGGAAAATTTTGATTAGTTATTAAAATCGAAATTGGTAGTCCTGGAATACAATTTTTCAATTTTTTCTATCGAAATGATTTTTTCACATCAATATGAGCCATTTAAGCTTGGTTTTGGTCCCAAGAAGATGGTATTTCGTTATTTTTACTTGATTTGAAAATCTCTATTTTTTGAGGACTAAAAATTGTATCCAATTTAAATCTCAATGGTCTACGTAGAAACTCAAATTGCACTTAAACCGTGTTTTTTTCAAAAGTGACCCTACTTTGAGGTACCCTAGCTTCGTTTCCCTTTGAGATAGGGGTCTAAAATTTTCTGTGGTGGACTTCTTACTAAAAATAAAATACTCCATTAAATTTGGTCAAAATCAGAGATCATTTTTTAAGAATATCTCTATTTTTTTATTGCTTTAATCAATTTTTTGATAAATAATATTTTCGAAAAATTGAACAAATTCTTGATTTTGATGAATCGATTAAATTTCAATAAAATAGAACAAATTTTTAAATTTTAGATTTCAAATAATCGATGTACTTTTTTTTTTTTTTTTTTTACGAATCAATTCATTCATTAATATATTTTTTTAAATTGTTGATTCGAGAAATTTATAAATTTTGATCCATCAATTGATTTTTAATTTCGATGAATCGAACAAACTTTACATTTTGATAAATTAATTTGAAGAAAGAATTTTTTGATTCAACTTTAAAAAATCAATCAATTTTTCAGCCAACTTTCTCATTCTGCATAAATTTAATAGATTTTTCAATTTTGATGAATTAATTTGGATAATTCTTCCAATTATTTTTCAAATTTTGTTGATTCGGTAAAATTTTTGATTTCCAGAAATCGACTAATTTTCCGACCATTTTCCCCATTTTTCGATAGATCGATCGATTTTTGATTTTAATCTGATTTTTTTTTTTCAACACTTCTCAAATTTCTTTGATTTTTATAAATTTTTCGATTTCGATAAATTGGCCAGGTTTTTAATCGATTCTTCAATTCCGTAACTCAATTATTTTTATTTTATTTTTATAAATCTATTTTTTTTTTAATTCAAATGAATCCCAAAAATTTTTTTCTAAACGAATCGAACAATTTTTTTACTTAAGTATTTTATTTTTAAAATTTCACCGAATCCTTAATCTTTTCCATTCCAGTTGACCCAATAATTTCTGCGATTATTTCATTCATTTCATTCGACAAATTCACTTTTTAAGATCAATCGAAAAGAAAGACCTATTTTCTCTAAAATACACATCACAAACCACACACGAGTTTCTGTCAGCATCTCTTTCAAACATCTCCCAATACCACCACGTGAAATGAAACGTATGCAATATGCATGTGTATCGTATGTAGTTCATCAAAATAAACACGTATCTTTGGCTAATCCACGCGTACAGTTTTAAATTTAAAACGACGAAAGCAATAAAAATCTTCCAAAACAAAAAAAAAGACACAAACGAAAGAACCAGTAAATGAAAAAGAAAAAAAAACGAAGATGGTAAAACGCCTGGAGACGATAACGAAAAATGATGCCCGGATAATAAATTAAAAACGTAAATACGATAGCAATAAAAAAGATGCCAAATGCCAATTAATTCTCCATATAAGACGTCGTAAAAATTTAAAAATAGAACGAAAACTTCTTTAAAATCAATAAAACACGCGTACAAATATAATTTCATCCTGGCTATGATGGTGTAAATTTCGTTCTTCATTCGCATCTCTATATAACGTAACGTAACGTAACGTAACGTACGTACGTACGTACGGGGGAACATGGTGGCCGCAGCCGTCGCACAAACGTAACAAAAAAAAAAAACCATCGACATGTCTTCCAACTTTTTCCATTTCTTTCAGTTTCACCCCTTTTTGAAAGAAACAAAAAAAAAAAAAAAAAAAAAAAGCTTTCATCGTCATCCGTCGAATATGCCTGCCTGCGAAATAGTACATAAGGTTTGGTTGGAGACAAAGAGAAGAGGAGATCGTCTGGGTCAAACTCAAAATACACAAATTACGTAGGTACACGTAGGTACTAAAATTCGCCTTAATTTATAAGGCGAACCCTTTTAGAGTTGAATTTCAGATAAATTTACATTGAGAAAAATTAAAAGAATACTAACTACGTTAAACGTATTACGCGAAATGTATAAATCTTGCACACCTTTTTACAATCTTTTTGCTGCCGTCGCGTCGTCACACGCCGCCTGCCATACTGTCCTTCCATTCTTGGGCCTTTGAGGCACGTAGCACCGGAACCATTTGCGGTTTGTAAAGTCGAAAGCTTTCTGTATACGCTTTTAGGAAGAAGCAAAGGTGAACAATACTAGCAACCCCGTATAAATAATGTTTTGCCATGTTATTTAATATTTATAGTATTTTACTCGTTTATGTTCTACACGTCGCTCGTTTCGTTCTTTTTTACTCTCCCGCTTCTCCGAACCTCGAGCTTTCTTCGCGATTTTTTTTTTCTTCCTTCGTCGTCGTGTCGTCTTCAAGTGGGAAATATTTCGTTTTTCACGTAATTCGTCGTCCTCTACAATACGACGACGTGGTGGCATCGCGAACCAATCCCTTGGCAGAAAACGACGAAAGAGAATGCAATTATATTCGTAGGCTTCGCTTCGCCCGAGACTCTCCCTCTTTTACATAGTCAGCTTGCTAATTCTTTCGACGCTCCAACATGTCACCGAATTAGACAACTGAGCATCCGAAAGAGAAAAAAAACGAGGCAAGAAAAAATTAACCTCTTTGTGGAATAGGACTGAGTGAAAGGCCTGCCTTGCATCATTTCACTTCGACGCTAAAATCATTACAAAGAAATGTGCCACGTTCGCTAAATTCAAATCAGAAAGAGAATGTATATACACGAGGCAAGCCGATGCCACTCCTCACTCTTACATCCTATTTTAACGCTGCTGCAGTTTGTGTACCATAAGGCTTGTAGCTTTTTACAATACGCAGCACAAGGTGGTTGAAAAAGGTTGTTCAACTTTCAGGCTAAAAACTTGCTTGACTAACAAAACTAGACTTATGTCTGAATTGAGATAATTGCTGTTGGAATTTTCTAAATTAACTCTCTGAGTAGCATAAAGCATCTGATATTCAAGCAAAAAATCACTGTACATCGTTCATGGCCGGCGTTAGCCCAGTTGCTCTCGTGCTAGAGCATCACATGAGATTTCTTACCTACGTGTTGAGAAATCTCGAACTGCGCAAAAAATTTGAACTCAATGACTGTGTGAAAAATTTCACTCAATAAAAAAAATTAAGTATAACTGTTTTGAGATTTGGGACCCATTCTAAATTTTTTAGAATGATTTTTTTTTTCAATCTTTTAGAATGAATTTTTTTTTTTAATTTTTAGAATAAAAATTTGTTTCAATTTTTTAGAATGAAAATTTTTTCAATTTTTTCGACTGTTTTTTTTTCAATTTTTTAGAATGAAAATTTAAAAAAAATTTTAGACTGAAAAATTTTTCCAATTTTTTAGAATGATTTTTTTCAATTTTTTAGAATGATTTTTTTAAAATTTTTTTAGACTGAAAATTTTAAAAAAATTTTTAGAATGATTTTTGTTTTAATTTTTCAGAATGAAAATTTTTTCAAATTTTTTAGAATGAAATTTTTTTAATTTTCTAGGATGAAAAAAAGTTGAAATTTTTTTAAATAAAATTTTTCAAGTTCCTTTTTTTTAAATAAATAATTTTTCATTAAAAAAAATATTTTTTCCACATTTTTTCAATATTTTTTTGAAATGAAAAAATGATTCCTCAAATTTTTCTAGAAAATTTCACCACTTGAGAAAATAATGATCCGCCGGCTATGACATCGTTCAAGCAAAAAATCACCGTACATCGTTGCGTTCACTGGCTTCATTGTTGCAAAAGCATCAGTGAGTGAAGGTTTAACATATGCAAGTTTGGAGATTTTTGTTGTTAGGAACAACAAATCCATTCACTATCATCCAAATGAGCTATATTGGGTTGAGTTTGCAGTGATATAGTAGCAGATGTAAATTTCTAAAAAAATTACTATCTGAAATGAAGCATCTGGTGATCAAGCGAAAAAATCACTGAACGTTGTTGCCTTCAGTGGCTGAATCTGTTTTTTTTTCTCGAAAATTTAAAGCTCTAAAGATCCATATCAAATCCTTTGAACAATTAAAGAATCTGATCTAGATCAGATTCAAAATTTTGGGTCTTTGGATCTTTAGATGCAGTTTTCAAATTTTAGGGTCCGGATTTAGCCTACTCTGACCCAAATGAACTATACTGAGTTGAGTTTGCAATGATGTGGTGGCAGATGTAAATTTCTAAAATAATTACGTACAATCTGAAATTTTGTAGAAGTGGAATCCATCATAGATTTATTCAAATAGATCTGTCACAAATAAGAAGAGTTTGATACTTCCAATCATCTCTCATTTCACACATTTCAATTTCCCCTCGGGTAGAATTTTCAAGATCCCACACTTCACTCATATAACTACTACCAAAGACACCTTTTCGAAACACTCTATACTTACTAAGCAAATATATTTAAAAAAGACCCGAAAAAGAAACTAAAAAAGCATTTTACGAGCCGAGCCGACCTTCGTCGAGTATGTAACCAGCAAAAATTTTCATAATGTTAAAGATCGCCTCGGCCTCGGTCTTCGGACCTATGCTTTTGCTTATCCCTTCACTTCACAAGCTTTTCACTTTCAAGCCCCCGTCCACGACTTCCGTTCACATTTCGAGACATAAACGAGCAATCGAGCGCCTTCCAATCTCCATACGTCTGTCTCACGCACCAAGAAATCAGAAAATTGGCTCGTTTCGGCCTAATAATGTAACTCTAAACCATTAAAAGGGCACACGGCATGGCACGATCGACTCGGACCCGAATATCTACTTCTCGACGTGTACACTATACTTTCGTATAGCATTTTGCAACTCAACGTAACGCAAAGAAAGAACCAAAAAAAGGCAAAACACGTGTAAAAATACCCTTGGGAACCGAAACAGTTGCTAAAAATGGACAAAATAAAGACGCCGGCTAAAGAAATATTCAATAATAAATTTATTAAAATAACGATGAAAAATTCCGATAAGATAAACCGATACAGTCGACGAAAAATTACACGACGAAAAAACACCAGAGAAAGAAAGAATAGCGAATGAAAGAACGTCAACGAGGAAAAAAAAACACGACGACGAACACTTTGGCAGGCCATATCGAATTTCTTTTGTTATTAAATAAAATGAAAAAAATGAAAAAAAAATCTAAATCGAGAAATCATATTGAAAAATTTTTATACCACGATTAAAGGGTTGTTTCTTTACGCTTGCCTGTCTCACTATCGTATCTACTCTTTTATTTTCGCTTTCTTTTCATAATTGCTACTTAGTACTTACATTAGGTGTGTTTCATTTCTCACGCGTGGAAAAACTATAATTTAATGATATTCTTTCAACTTACTTTTTGATTTGTTTCAGTTTTCTCAATATCAATTTAATTTTTTTTTTTTTCAAAAATTTTACTGCAATACACATGCTTACCTGCAACAAACAAAAACAAGAGTGAGATTAGAAAAAAATTTACAACATATCAATAAGTAAATAAGTGTGTACAATAAATATATTAGGCGTCCCTCCTGGGAAAAATAGGGCAGAACCTGAAGATTGCACGTGTGAAAAGTAAGTAGATTTAAAAGGAATTGAGCAAGCTAGACAATTGAGGCGCTTGGTGGAAGAAGGGCGTTAGATAATTTCAAAAAGTGTGAAAAAAACACGTTCAAAGTTTTGAAATGTTATATCGCGAAATGTGGTCAATACAAGTGAAATCTTTTATAGTAGGTAGGTAGTGTGTTCTTTGAGGTATATTTTGAAAATAATAAAAAAGGTTTCGTTATAACGCCAAAATAACCGTTTTTGTAACAGTCCATTAACGCCCTTTTTCCATATTTGAATTTTCCAAAAAAAAATTATGATTTTTTTTTGTTGCATATTCTCACTTTTAAGAGTCTTATAATCGAGAACTACCAAGATTTCAGCAACGTGTCCGTCAAATAGGACAAAAATTTTAAAATGTCAAACCAAATGCATGAAATAAGTTGAAAAAGTCAAAGTTTCTCGATTTTGCTGAAATTGTAGTATATGAGAAATATCGTCTCGAAACAAGCCCAGACATGATGTTTAGGCCCCTAGGTCATCTTGTAGAGGTTGTGGGTTCCCAAAATGGCGTCATTTGGGTATTTTTGAAAAAAAAAACAAAAAAAACAAACACCTGTCAAGGCGTCTATCATCGTCTAGGTATATTTTTCAGATCTAATACATCGTGTACTAATAGTTGGAGACCTGAAGATTTCAAATTTCCAAAAATATTGAAAAAGGGCGTTATATAGCAGAACGCCCTTTTTCCACCAAGCGCCTCAATTTCACTTTCAGTTTGTCACGTTTCGAAAAAATTGAACGATTTTTTCCCAAACGAACAAAAAACAATTTCCTCGAAAAAAATAAAACATTTTTACTACCAAAAAATTAACAAGTTTTTCATTCCAAAAAATTACTTCAAAAAAGTGGAGATTTTTTTTCTCCAAGAATTTGAAACATTTCTTGTTCCAAAATTTTTTTTTTAATTTTTCAATCCATAAAACTAAAAATTTTTGTTCCAAAAAAGTAGAAAGTTTGTTTTTTGATAAACAAAAAGCAAAAAAAAAAAAAAAAAAAAACCTGATTGTTTCAACTACTTTTTTATTTTAAGAAAAATGAGAAATTTTTTCATTCCAAAAAATCATAAAATTTCTTTTTTCCAAAAAATTTAGAATTTTTTTGGAAATGAAATAAAAAAATATTTTTTTAGAGGCGGGGATGAAAAAAATAATTGCTGGAAAATTGATAAAAAAAGAATTTTTTATTCCAAAAATATTTTTAAAATTTCCCTAGAGTACAAAAAATTTAAGTTTTTTTTTTTTTTGCCAAATCCAAAAAAGTTGAGAAATTATTTCTATAATTATGAAAAATCTAGTGGAGGTTTTTTCCAGAATTTTGAAACATTTCTTGTTCTAAAAAATTTAAAGATTCTTTCAACCCAAAAATTGAGAATTTTGGAGTACAAAAAGTAAAACTTCCGTTTTTTTGAAAAAAAAAAAAAAAAAAAAAAGGAACTGATGAGATACTTTTTTGTTTAAAAATAATTCGACATTTTTTCATTTCAAAAAAGATTTTAAAAAGATTTCTTTGGAAAAATTGAAAAATTCTAAAAATTTTCAATTTCGTTGTTCCCATCACATTTATCTTTCGTCCTTTCTGCATTTTTTCCACATACTTGGAAAGTTATATTTTCTGTCATTTAGATGATTTTTATCGTTTCTGTCACTCTTGTTATCTTCTGTTAATTATCATGTTTGTTTTGTATTTTTTAACACATAAGTATTTTATTTATTATGTTTTTTCTGTAATTTTTATACATCATGTGTATTTCAAATCCCCCCCCCCCCCTATTTGTCATTTTTGTACTTTCTGTCATGTCAACGTTGTAATTTGTGTACTTTTTATCTTTTCCATCAGATTTGTTATTTCTATCATTCTTGTTGTAGTTTTCTGAGTCATTCATGTCATTTCTTTACTTCCTGCAATTTTTGCGATTTTAGTCTTTTCGGTTATTTTTATATTTTCTGTTATTTTTGTGATTTTAGTCTTTTCTACTGTGTTTTCCCCTTCTACCATTTTTGTAATTTCAGTCATTTTTTTTCTGCCACATTTGTTACTTCTATTATTTTGTTGATTTTTGCCTCCTATATAATTTTTGGTCTTGAGAGTCATTTTTTAAACCATTTTCGTTTTTCTGCGATTTTTGTAATTCGTGCATTTTCGTTGCATCTGACATTTCTGCCATTTTGGTGATTTTTAGTCTTTTCTGTCACCCTGTCACTTTCGTGACGCTAGTTCTTTGAGTCATTGGAATCATTTTGAACATTTTTGTCATTTTAAACGTTTCCATTATTTTTGTAGGTAGGTAATGATGTTTTGTGATCTCACCATGAAGTTTAACCTTTTTTGACAAACTTCTTCCAGCCTTCATTTCTTTTTCTTCAAAGAATCACGTGTTCCTAGAGAAATTCTTTCCGTAAAGTCTTTTTGACCATGTAGCATGATTATGAATTACCTAAAGATCATTTATCATTAGAAAAAAACACTCCAACTTTTTTATTCCTTCCAGAGATACCAACATTTGATTTTTTTTAAAGAGGTCAATTTTGTCTCACAACTGGCTTGCCCTGCAATTGGTTCAATACTTCAATTCCAAAAAGCCAAGTCAAATATTCTTAAGTACACGCTACAGATCAAAGTTGTATAAGTTTACTGGCAACTTACGTAAACACAGCACGTAACCAAAACCATCATAATTTTATTTACTCAGCTATCTCGCAGTAGCATTTTAATGTTACTTTTGTAGTACGTCGTCGGGCGGTAGATATTTCCTTTTCGCAAAGTATAATTTATGTTTGGAAATTTCGTATACGCGGTACGGTTGTTCTATGGGGTGGATGGAGGGAGGGTGGAGGGTGGTATGGTACTGTACAATTTCTTCCATACGACGACGCGACGCTTATACATTTTTCGTCGACTTTTCAAAAGCCGAAAAGGAGAAGCGAAGCAAGGCGAATACGAGTAAGGAATAAAAAACCATGTACCAATTTCCCTTCCTTCGCCTTTTTACCTGCCTTCTGCGGCAAATGGCAAATTCTTACCGTAATAAAGTATCAAATTAAAATATCGTCCGAGCAAATACTCATACCGTGTAATGTACCTACGAATACCACAACTGCAGCATAGAAGCAACGACCTCTTCGTGTAGAAAAAGTAATCAGCTAACAAAGCTAACAAGACCCTTATACAATAACGACCTCGGGTTTTTTCAGCTAGCTTTTTAGAAAAAAACCCACCACCGAGCACCTTGTCACCAAGTTTGGCGCACAGCTAGACAATTACCAGCACATTTCGTCCACGCTATGGCGGTCTTTTGCTGCTGCAATCTGCTGACATAACAATCCGCAGCACACATCTGCGAATAACAAATCCGCACGCTCTGACGAATGATGCTGCGTTTTTAATCTCGCTCCACAAAATGCCACAAACGTCTGCGACATAACGAGCTTATCACTTCGTCGTACCGAGAACTTCACTTCGTTTCGTGCTTCTGCTCTCGGCTGCAGCGATCCTTCGCTCTTGATCCGAGAGAGGTAATACGACCGCAAAATATACGACGACCAGACTCTGGATAAAACGCAAACCAAGCACTAGCAATCTTCAATACGGCCGAGACGAGCTGACCTATGGCAACGTAGAACGCAGATCATTATAGACGATAATCCGAACACCACCTTGCACTGCTACACCTTTCTGGTCATGTGGACAAAAACACTAATAAGACATGCGATGTACTTCGATAATATAATGGCGGAGGAGAGGCGCAGAGGAACACCCGAGTGACTCCTCTAAGCCCAGCAATGGCATAAAACGTCTAACAGCCAGAACAGCCGACACGTAATATATTATTCGGATTTAATAACCTTACGTGACGTCACATCCATTTCCATACACATACTACAAACGATGTCAATCTCAAAGGGCATCGAGGCGGTCGCCTGCCCTCCTCTAACCGCAATACTCGACCAAGAATCATCTGTCAATTACCGTTGACATGATAAAATTTATCTGTAATACTTTTTCCTTTTTTCTCTCTTCTTTTTTGCTTTGGAAAAAGTATAAACAAAGGGGGGCAAAAAACAAGCGAACTGAAAAAATAATGACCAAAGCTTCAAAAATGGTACACGGTTTGGAAATCCTCTCTCTAACACGTCGCCCATCACTCCCTCCCCCCCCCACCCCGGCAACAATTATGATTACGTTTCGTCTGTCATTTTTCCATCTCTCTGCCTCTTGTCTGAACACAGTATTTCGAGTTCTCTGCCATCTCCAGTACCTGCCTATGTTGCTCAGGCCGAGCAAAAGTGGTGAAAATTTTTCCAGTTATAATAAGGGTTCTTTTTTAGCGTTATTACTGGAGCACTTTAGGCGCCCATTTTAAATCCATTAAAGGTGTTTCTTTCAACACGTGCCGGCGTAAATTCTCCTTCTGTTCCGCGATCTTCGCTGCTCGTTCGACAACGTGCTATACCCCGAACTAACACCGTAATTTGTTCGTAATTTTTTCTTCTTCTTTTTTTTCTCGTTCCGTTTGTTTTTAGCATTTCTCCCTCGCCACGTCTCTGCGCCTATTTAACTACCCAAAGCCGCGACACGAATAACGCGTAAAAAAAAAGGATACGGGGCCTGAAAAGAGCTTAAATTCATTTTCGCTTCCTCAACAATGAGCATTTTAAATCAGCGTCATTAACGTCACTCCGAGTTTTTCTATGCTTGTTTTTTCGCTCTCTGCTACTTACCAAGAGCAGTTGGCCAGGTTTTACGTGAAGGAATGTCGCAAGGAAAATTAGAAAGAATAGTGGATAAAAGGTGGTGGATGAGGAAATATTAAAGGAGGAGTATGATCAAAGTCTCTTACAAATTTTTCACTTCAAAAAGCAGAAATTTTATAAGACCAGGTATGCAAAATATGAAGAAGTTTTTCCATGAATAGTTCATCTCTCACCCCTCTCCCCACTTCAGCCAAGAAAATATAGAAACAAATAACTAAGTACACATTTTGTACCTACCCAATGATCATTTTAGAATTTTAAAAAACAAAAAAATTCACAACTGAAAATTTTTCATTAGAATTAAAAATGAGCTGAATTAGAAAAACATGTAAATTGAAAAATTGTAAAATTTTCAAATTGAAAAACAACTTACAGTTGAAAAAAAACACAAATTGATAACATTTAAATTGGATTGAAAATTGAAAATAAATTGAAATTAAATTAGGAAAGAAAAATTAAGTAGGTACCTACTTGTTATATTTGTAAAAATTGGAAAAATCGATAGTTGAAAAAATGAGTTCAAATAAAAATGACTGAAAAAATTGAAAATAAATATTGAAAAATTGGAAAAAATTACCAAATTAAAATTTTAAAAAAAATCAATCAAAAATGAGTATAAATTTAAAAAAAAAAAAATGAATAGAATTTTCAAATTGAAGTAACTTTGAGAAATAAGAAATTAAAAATAATCAGGAATAAAAAAAATGAAAGAAATCCTGTTTTAAAAAAATGAATGATGGGAAATAATATTAAAAATTGAAAATTGTAATAACCACAATGGGAAAAAATTAAAAAATTAAACTAATCAAAAATTACTTAAAATTGGAAAAAAATATAAATGAAAAAATTTGGAACATTTTGAAGTAAGTCGTAACAAAACATATCAAATTCAACAGCTTCAACAAAAATTAAAAATTCCTTTGAAAATATATTTTTATATTATATCCGCCGAAATAATTTCCATCTTGAGATCAGAACATCCCTGAGAGCACAGCACCCCAAAAATTTTCTCAAAACTTGAAAAATGTTTTTAAAAAAAATTTAGCACACTGCTTGTTACATCTTTTATGGCCATGAGTTCGAATATTATCTCACTTTTTTGAGAGAATACCCCCCCCCCCTACCCCCTCACAACCTTCAAAATTTTGAAAAAGTGGACAAACTCAAAAAAAAAACAACAACATTGTGTACTATGAGTATATGACATATCGCTTCTCATGTTTTTGATAGTACTGAATTAGAATATTTGCATACTTTTTTGATTGAGGTCTCTAGAAGCCTGGGCCTATTTCAAAACCTGAGAGCTGAGAGGAGGCGTTCGGAGACCCAATCAAAAAAGTAAGTTCAAAACGTGATCGAATTGACATAAAATGACTCATTAAACAATTAATGAGATTCGATTAAAAATGACTTGAAATTGAAAAAATAATATAAAAATTGGAAAAACTAAAAAGAAAAAGAAACAACAAATAAAAAAATTGGAATGAAACTGGGAATGAGTGAAAATTTATAAAAATAGTGCGCTAAAAAAAATATTCCCAACTCTTAAAAATATCTGAATTTTGAAAATCTCCCAAAAAAACTGAAACCCCTCCCCCCCAAAAAAATCATTTTGGATTCAAAAATAGGAATTCAATTCTTAAACTAGCAAGATCCATAGGGTGGATTCGGCACCCAGCAATTTTTTCCCACAAACTAAAGAATTTCTATCTGCACCACATTAGAATTCGAAAAAATTTAAATTATCTGAACTTTTATTCAAAAATTTGGAAAAAATATAGGTTTTCATGGAAATCTGATTTAGCCATTAGTAGTTATAGAAAGTTTTCACTACTCAAAAAATAATTTCCCGTTCTTGAAAGAACTAATTGATATTCCATTCGGGTGTTTATATTTCGTTTCGCCTCTTTCCACTCCCTTCCCCACTCATTCCTCAGAAAATTCTTCGAGGCTGTAAGGCTGTAAAGAATCTACCACGCTACCAGAATAGATTACTTAATACACTCTCTAGTGAGAAAAAAAAATTATGAAGAAAATTGGTAATTACATAGAACATCACATAACAGCGTCGTCATTAGAGAAAATTCACTTCAACTGCGTTCGGTTCTCGACGAGCAACAGAAGAAGAAGGGAGAGAAAAAAAAAACATCTCGCACATCAAAGCTTTTCTACAAGTTGACGCCTTAAACCCAACGAACGAACGCGCAAAAAAGGCCAAAAAAATTCCAAAGGTCTAAGTATACGTAAGAAAGCGTAAAAAAAAGAAGAAAAAGAAAAAAGGAAAGAAAAAAAGTAAAAACGACGAACCTATTAATTTAACCTTACCAACCGAATATACTTTCTATGTAAAAATTAACGAACTGGAAAACGTGTTTTTTCTTTCCTTTTTTTTCTGGGATGAAGCACCACGTCGAGTCGTCTCGTCGTAACATTGCACAAGCCTGCTGCCGGGTCCGACAAATTAACGAAAATTTTCCCAGCGTCGAAAATTCTCTACATATGTGGCATTCCATAAGAAAAGGGCCAACTTTGTCGCTCGGCTCGATTTCGAGTTAGGCACATATTCTGAAACTACATTAAATTCCCTTTAAAATGAGCTATTGGTGAGCCCTCTACCTATAAAATTCACGCTTGGGGACGCGTTTGAAGTTTGAACTTTAAAAAACCTAGTTTTGAGAAAAATAAATTTAAAGTTTTCTGATTTAAAGTGAAAATAATTTTATAAAAGTTATAAAACCCCCAGAAATTATCAGAAATACCTAGTTTTACTGAACTTGGTGTTCCTTGATGCCATCTGTATCGGCGACAAAGTTGACCCTTTTCTAAGTCCACCATCCCGCCCGACCTTCGATGGCATATTATGGTGTTGCCATGGTTAAAAAATGATTTTAAGGGTCCCAACCACTCTCACGTGAAAGTAGAAAGATTATAGTATACAAATCCGTCAAAAACCAAAAATCGATATTTTTGACCCGAAATCACATTTTTGCGTTTTTCTCGAAAACTTGTTTTCGACAAAGTTGACCCTTTTCTTATGGAATGCCACATATACACACTTATACACCCTTTAGACTAGTATCTTGTTTTGTTCGTAAAATTGAGAGAGGATAGTTTGAAACCAATTTTTTTCTCTTCATCAAAATATATCCATAAAGTTCGATTTCGCTTTCCACCCAAAGTACGATTTTTTCTATGGATTATTACAAAATTTCAAGAGATTTTGAACCTCCCCTCCCATATTGTAAGCACATACAGAAAATTCCGTAAGAATACGGCCTCAGTGTACCACATTTCGATTAAAATCAAGAAAGTAAGTCGAAGATTGGCAAAAAGACACGAACCATCAATGTCCTGTTTTTTTTTTCGAGGGGAAAGTTCAACGATCCGAAAAATTCTGGGGGGGGGGGGGGGGGAGAAGAACAGCTTTTCAAAGAAAATATGAATCTAACTATCTGTTCTCTCATTTCTAGTCAAGAACTCTCTCCCTCCTCGACGACCAAGACAACCAAGCCCTTTGCATTAAGTCATTCTGTTCACCTTGCATTATACGATTCTTCGAGAAGAATTAGCCAGAAAGACTGGATGTGTAAGATTTTGCATATTTCTAATATTTAAGGCGTTTTGATGAATTTTCAAATCACATACATTTTTCAAATTTATTTTCAAATTTAGAACTAATTTCAGGGTTTACCATATTTGAACAAACATTTCTTAGGTAAGTCGACCCTGACTGAAACACGTGGTCAGTAGATCGAGGCACAATACTCACAAGAAGGCCGGCATCTCAAGTTACCATAAAAAGCCACACAGTATCGTTGACATTTTTATGAAACACCCTGTGTAAATGCTGCTAAACGCTGTTGGCAAATTATCTCATCGCTTCGCATTCATCGAGTATTTATTTATCTGCACAAATGGACGACGGCGCGGTCGCGTACATTCAAATAATACTGATTATATCAAGAAGGAAAACTGTTAGTAGGCTTTGCAGTTTAGAATATGGCTCATTAAGCTTAGACATTGTAAACAACGTATGTACGCTGCTTCTATATATTTACATATTATTAAAATGGAATGGCCAAATAATAAATCATTTGCTTGACGTTTTTTACATTATCATTAATCTTGGCTGCGTTAGGCTTGGAACTGTGATCCTCATTTTCTTCATCGCGTCTTCTTCTGCCGTATATAGCAAATATACACATATAGTGTGCGTTTTTTTCCAAACTCTCCGTCTTATTTTGCCATATACTCCTCATCTTGGGAGAACCATCTTTCTTTTTTTGTTCAGCTTCTTATTCCGTCTATATGTATATGTACATATATTTTATCTATACTAAATAATGGATTTCACTGGCGCATAATAATAGCAGCGTATTTGTTATGTATAGTGTCCCCTCCCCCAATCTTCTTCTTTGATACTTGTTTTAGACGAGAGATGGAGAAAAAAAAAACTACAAAACCTGTCAGAATGCGAAAAACATGATTCGACAAAATCCACACACAGAAGCAGATCAATATATGTATACAAGGATACCAGCTTTTGCAAGAAACCACTTATACCGCTCTGAACAACCAAAAAAAACGCAAAGGGAAACCTCAAAAATGATCGAAATCACCCATCAAAAAATTAACTCCCCTCTTTTCTCGCTAATTAATAAAGCACTCTAACAAAACACTCGTAAATCCACAACACAGGAAAATTCTCTTTCATTTTTCAAGAATCGATACTTCGCGAACCTAAAAACACAAAAACGAGGGGAAAAATACAAAAAAAAAAGTTACAAAGTCGAACTCGCGTATATCAAACAATACCTCGTGAAAAAGCTTAATTAAAACTTATTTCACGCGATCGTTGCTTCGCATCTGTTATAGAGGAAGAGCTTTTTAAAAAATTCTCTCGTTATCGTAAGTAATGCGTTGAAACGAGCAGAAAAACATAAGAAAAGCGAAGCAAAAAAAAAAAACTAGTACAACAGCAGAAAAAAAACTATAGAATAAATGAAACAAAGCTAAAATGAAGAAGGAGAGAAAAAAATCGTAAAACGAAAAAATATCAAATTCACGGTCTCGCGGTACAGTTTCGAATTTCTTTTATTGTTTTTCGACGCTTTATCATATTTTGCTTGTACTCCGAGCGACGCGACGTGTACGTATACATGGAAGGCTTTTTTCTCTCGCCATGCTGTAAATTTTCCTGCTCTGTTTTACCTCGTCCATTCCATTTTCCTCAGCCCCCTGGTAGCCATCGCCACTCGCTATTTTTCTTCTCATTTTATGTATCAACGTGAAATTGTTATACTGTTTCGTTGTGCAGGTACTCTTTTCTTTATTTTTTTACAGAATGTCAGGCTTTTGTTTTTATTAGGTTTCGATGATGAAGTAAAAAAGACATCTTAAATGAAATTTGACTTCTAAAATAAATTTACAGTGATAGTTCTGACATCTGGATAGTAACGTACATAGTTGATTATCTGGAAAGAATGTCTTTTTCTTCATGACACGATGCCTTCAATGATGAACTTGAACGAAATTACAATTTCAACCTCGACCATCGAATCTCACTCAAAATTTTCTTCATTTTAAGTACCCACACGCTCATATTCTGATACTCGTACATTTCAGCCCTTAGAAGGGCACTTTGCCTATCAAATTTGACTTTTGGGGCACATTTTCGAAAATATCGAGTTATATATCGATTCCAATGTTATCGATGTTGCTGAATTCGAATCTTTGGATATTTTTGCAATTTGACCTCAGGAAAAAAGTTTATTGCTACGTCAAGGCAGTAAATTGATGGAAAATACGTGTAACCCAATTTACCAAATTCTGATCAAAATTTCCTATATTTTGAATACCCACAAGCATATAATCTGATATTTCTACTTTTCAGCCCTTTAAGGGCATTTTGCCCCTCAAATTTGACTTTTGAGGCACATTCCCTAAATATCGAGTTACATATCGATTTCTCGGTTATCGATGTTGCTGAATTCGAATCTGTGGATACTTTTTCGATTCGTCCACTAGAAAAAAAGTTCATTAGCACATGTAACGCGCTAAATCGCTTGAAAGTACACGAAATCTAATTCATTAAATTTCGGTCGAAATTTCCTTCATTTTGAATACTCAAATGCTTACTTTTGAATAGTTTTCACTTTTTGACACTTTGGGGGGTACTTGGCCCATCAAATTTGACTTTTGGGGCACACTTCAAAAATATCGATGTGACATATCGTTTACTACATTTTCGAGGTAGCTGATTACGAATCTGGCGATATTTTTTTAAAATAACTCTTCGTATAGAAGTTACGGTCACACGAATCAACAAAATAACACATTTTAAAATCAAAACAAGCTAATCCATCATAGAAAATTTCGTTTCGTTCGTTTCGACGGCAAATACACCGAAACGGATTTAAAAATTCTCATAATGAAACCGTCTAATTTAAGAATTGCAACGGTATGGAATATCTTATCGCGATACCGTAATGCGTGTAATAACTTGCTAATTGATGGTTACATTTTATCGAAAAAAAATCAAAACCAAGCGTAGACTGATTGAGGGGGGAAATACTAAATAAGTCGAACTCGAGTATTGTCTTTGTTGGAACATTGTTGTGCATATCAAGAGAGACGATCCGAGATTATAATCTTAACGACGTTTTGTGTATCGGAGTATACGAGAGAAGAGCAACAACCAATGAGATTTTTTCCTTCATGGTTTATTGGCCGATATTAGTATTTGCATCACGTCCACGTTCCAGTACCCGCCACCTCCGTCGCGCACCCGCACGCCGTACCTAAACCGTTCAAATGGAAATGAATATCTGTTTGTATTATCGAAAATGGCGATATAGTTTTTGGCGAAACGCGTTTGCGTTTCGTACCTGTGCCCTAATATACGAATCTATTTACCATTATAAGACTTGTCGAAATGGAAATTACACAATATGCCGGCCGCCTCCCTTAGCCCAGCGAAGTCAGCAGCATCGGGTTTAATAAACTCGAGAGGTGGCGTGCGGCATTATAGATGTATAAGACTCGTCTTCGTTAATTTCTTGAGTGGAAACAGGTGATACGTTTGAATTTATAAACATATACCACGTCGAGACTCGCGTGTATCGTGCCTTTATAATTGCACTTTCGTACATACTATAACATAAGCCGCGTACGGCGTATACAAAATGATGAAAACGCGTCGAAATAAACTGAAAGCGATTTTGCCAAAGCTGCCTTCCGTTTGCTCGCGGAGAGGGGGTTATTTAATAAAGTGAGGTTTTACTCAACATGTATATCACGTGGTCGCGTCTTTGATGATCTCGCTTGTATTGCTAATTTAGAATATAATTTCCCTTCCAGACTAATTCAACTATACATTATACACGAACCCCTGATGAACTCGGGGGTAAGTATATCTATTATTATCGAGCTTCACTTCCATATATACGTCGTATCGGTAGCTGCCTGGTAACGATATTATAGAGCGAAAGCGTTTATATAAATTAGACACGAATACTCCAACTCGTCGAGCTTCTAACACCACCGCAACGACCTCAAGAGGAGGTTCGGTTTCGTCGTCGTAGGCCTGCTTTTTGAAGTGTACGTCGGATTAGGTTACCATTTTATACGATATCGAAATATTCCTTTTCCTTTTGGTCGTGCTAAGCACATTACCACTTTAGCCGCGTGTCAGAATTCGCCATCCTAATAAATTGAATGCCGGCGTACTAAAATCTAAGCTTGTCGTATTGATTGGTATTTGCCAACCCGTAGATATTATATATATAAGAAGGAGGTGAGGTACCGGCATCGCCATGGCATGGCAGTTGTGGTTTAGTCGTTTTGACGTTATTGGGGCTTTCGCCGGGGTACTGCGATGTGCAAACTGTGAGAAAATCCAGTTGTATACGAAGTTGCCCTCGGTCTTAAACGCCTTGCAGGTCGATGACGGTTGACCGTTCTTTTGCCAAAATAAATCAAAATCTCACCAAAATGGGACTTTCTTTTTCGTAACAGAGAACATGAAAATGTGCTTTACAGTGGATAGGAAAAAAGAGTGAAAAAATATTGATCTAATAATGTTCGAGCAGAATATTCATGAAAAGAGTAAAACAATTTTTCGTTAGGTATTACCTAGTTTTTTTTTCTAAAAAAAAAAGAAAAAAAAAGAAAAAAATATGAAATTATTTTTTTTTGCAAAGGAAAATTTTTAAACTAAAAATATTTTCCAAGCGTTTTTATTATTTTTTATTTTTGTTTTTTTTCAAAGCAAAGAAATACCCAAGTTAAAAAATAGTTAACTCCATTTTTTTGTAATGACATATATTTTTCAAATTTTTGAAAAAATCAAGTCTCAATATTTTGGAGAAATAAAAAATCCATTTATTTTCTTCATAAGGTAGTCAATATCCCAATTTTTTCAGAATAGAAATATTTCTCAAATTTCTGAATTTTCTATGAATGAAAAATAATGCTTTTTTGCTAATAATTAGGTATCTTCTTTTTTTAAATCTCATAAATAAAGTTTTAAAAAAAATAGTTGAAAAAAATCACAGTTTCTTGAAGAAAAAAATCTTAAATTTTTACCTCACTTAAAAAAAAATGAAATAAAATGCAGGAGTCAGTGAAGAAAAATCCTCTATTTTTCAAGCAAAATAATTGTTTGAAAATGTTTCAACTTTCTACAAAAAAACTCTTTAGAAAAAAATCCCAATTTTTTTTTAAAGAAAAGTTTTGATTTCTTCAAGGAAAAAAAATTCTCGGAGAAAATTTTCTGAATTTTCTTGGAATAAAAATGCAACGCTTACACCAATTTTTTTACAGCCAGCGTTTTAAAAAAATTGATTTTTTAAGGGGAAAAAAGTAGATAAAAAATGTCCCAATTTTTTGAAATGAAAGTATTTCTAATCTTGTTGCATTCAAAAAATTCCTCATTAAAAAAAACATCTTTTATTTTTATGAAGACGAAAAATCATTTCCACATTCAACACCAAAAAATGTTCAACTGGGCTTCTTTCAAGTCGATATCCCTTATATACTGCAATTTCAGCAAAATCGAGCAACTTTCATTTTTTTCAACTTAGGCATTTCATGCAAAATTTTTGTTAAGTCCAAATACTCAATTCTTGAAAATGAGCAAAAAAATCAAAGTTGCTCGATTTTGCTGAAATTGCAGTATATGAGGGCTATCGACTTGAAAGAAGCCGAGATATGATTTTTAGGCCCCTACGTCATCGTGAAGAGGTCTGGGTTCCCAAAATGGTGCCATTTGGGTATTTTTTGAAAAAAAGGAAAAAATGAAAAAATTTGGTCCAAATTCGGGTTGATAGTGTATATTGGTGTTATTAATGATATATTTCAAGAAAGAAAAAATTCGACCAGAAATGACGCACTTAAGAGGGAAAAAATAAACAAAATAATCAGTTTTTTGCATTTATGACAATGACACACCACTTCAAACGTCTCGAAATTTTTACAATATATTTCGGGTTAGATAACACGTTTTCAGTAAAAAAACTTATGATTGTGCCGAAGTGGCTTCAATACAAAATGACGGTTCAAAGTTTTTAAATCGCTATAACTCGGCGAAAAATGATCCGAAAAAATCGAAAAATTTTTTACAGCTTCTCCTAATGATATAAAATCTATTAGAAAAAACGCGAAATGTCTATCTCAATTTGGCGAAAATCCCAAAAATAATAACAAAAAATCACGTTTCGAGCCCCCCCCCCCCAAATACTTGCGCTGAGGGTCTAAAATTTTTGTCAAAATTTTTTCTCATTATGGTCGACTTTTTGGGGTAGGTTTGACCCAAATCGGTTTCCGGGCCCAAATCACCTATCTTAACCGCCCATACACTTTGTAAGTGAAAATTTTCATTTGAATAAATTTTTCCTATGGAGATGGAGATGTACAGTAAGTACACCTATTTTGGGTGTCACGAACTTATTTCCTGATTTTTTCGCATTTGAAAGAAAGCTCTGTTATTCAATTAAAATTTTTTCGCTAAATTCCTAATTAGGGTTTAAAAAATAATTATCTGAAATTTTCATTTTTCAATGAAATTTTTTGAATTTCGTCGATTTTTGTTTCTATTTGTATTCTTCAAGTTCGTTATTACCTGAAAAAACGAGAATTTTTCAACGTTGATTTTGCAGAAACTGCAAAATATCTGTTCTTTTGTTTTGTTGAGATTTCGTTCAACGATTTTTACCTCACCAACACACCACAGCTCGCTTTTGAAAACCTCGCAAACACTCGTAAGCAGTTTTCACGCGCAGCAGTAACAATAATACCCATCCATTAATTCATAACGTTATTCGAGCCCACGCTGCCGCAGCATTTGGCCGACACATCCTTTTAGAAAACTTTAGCCATCACGATAGGCGCATTTAGAACAAAAAACTCTACACTTATCCGCATACTAGCAGTCTAGCACACGCACCCTCTACACCAGGTACCCCAAGTCGAACACAATACTCGCGAAAACCCCCAACAAACTTTGCTTTCGCCAACACTCGTGCGGCTCGTACTGGTATTTGAAAGATATGACGTCTGGTCGCCTCAACTCACCTCGTAGGTCTCCCAGTCGAGTGGTTTTTGAGGTAGAGCACGGACGGACAGCAGACGGGCAAATCTGCTTTATGTGGTTGTACGACACACGTAGTTTAATTTCAAAAAATAAAAAGTACTTAATTGAAAAAGTTTACTCATTCGAATGACGTCGTCGTCAGTTCGTTGTCGTCGTCGTTGTTGTCCCTTCGTCAACCTGCGCCATCCTATATATAATTACAATAAAAACGTCGTCGTCGGTTGTCATTGGGGGCTAGGACGATGTGTGGAGGGGCCGGTCACAGTCGCAGTCACCTGACGACCTATATCACAGCAAATTGTACAACCATAATGGTACAACTGTTTCGTACACAGTACACACAGATCGTACGTAGACGTATTATCAAGAATGTTCTTCGTCTGCAATGATGGTCTACTCGTATCTCCATTTCTATCTCGCTCGTTGCTCATTTTACTTTACACAGTATATGTATCGTCACACATATCCACAGCAGAGACAATTCGTTTCACAATTAACATCCACAATTCCACATGTACGAATACGAGTATGGTGCACAGTGCTCAGGCAGAGTGCACAGAAAGCCCAACGAGAGTATTTAAATTAACGAACGGAGTACCGGTTAAATTTTTATCGTCGTTGACGTTTTTTTCTCTCCTTTTTCTTCGTAATCATCTCGCCATCTCTCTCGCTCTTTTTTTTATTGTACTACTCGCGCAGTACCTGGTACCTACGTTTAAATTAAACGTTAACAAAACGTGAAATTACTGCAATTACCAGTGCTACAGCGAAACGTAGACCATCATCAACGCGAGCATTTATTCGTAATTTCGTACGTACCCAACTACACCCACTCACACAACCTAAACAGCAAAACCAACAACAATATAATAGGAAAAATAATACTATTACACATTTTCATTTTTTGTTTCTTCCTTTCCTTTCGTTTCGTTTTGTTTTGTTTGGTCGCTCTTAACGTTTTATTAGTTTAATTATATCGTCAACGAGAATCCAGATACTTATTTATTCCTGCACATTTCTACTTCGTCCTATGCTGCATTGCTGCGGTGCATTTTTTTTTTTTTTTGTCTTTTAAATCTACAGCTATCTCTCTGTGTCCATATTTATATTGTTGAAGGACCAGCAATGATTTCGAACCATAAAAAAATACACGCGTAAAAGTAGTACGTACAATTATCACACCGTGTTATTATCTGTCTGACAGGTTGAGGTGGACGTCGACATTGCGCTAAGTAAATATTCAAAAGTTAATAACAAACTGCATTTCTATACGACTTCCGCTGCGCCCCGTTCCACAAATGGATGATGAGGTGGCAAGGGTGTTTCCTTAATTTATTGTTCGATGAAATGGCGTACGGGAATTATTTTTACTTTTTTTCATTTTTTTCAGTATCTTTGATCATTATTACTAACGAAAATGTATCGAAGATTGCATTTTTTTCCACTTCAGAAATTTATAAATTTTGGTAAAAAAATTTGCAAATTGCCTTCATAAAAATATTTTCTTGAAAACCCATGAAGGTTTTTTGAGAAACTCTTGAGATTTTTACTGAATCAGGGTGTCTACATTAATTTTTTTTTTGAAAGTTCATGACTTTTTCATGAACAATATTTCAACGTCTTCAGAGGGCCCTCTTCAAGCATATAACTTGGAATGAATATTGGGTGGGGGGGGGGGGGCAAAAATTTCCACACTTTTCCCTACATTTTGTGGTAAATAGCTATTAATAAAATTGAGGGAGGGGGAGAATGCCCCTTTAACTCCCCAAGTTATGCCTATGCCCGCCAAGAACCCCTTTTTTGTAACCAAAAAAATCAATACAATTTTTTTTTTAAAGTTGAATGAAAACTTGGAATTTTCAAGGGTGTAATTCGATCTATCTGTCGATGTCTTCCCTAAAAGGTGGATCCTTGAAATTTTTTTCATGTTGCAATGTAAGAATGATTTTTTTCCTGGAAATGAAACGAAAAATTTACACGCAAAAAATACTCCTAAAAATTTTTTAACAACTTCTTCAACAGAATTTTATTTCTTTTTTTTGGTCCCAAAGTTTAAAAAATATGTTATTTATTTACTTGAGATTTTTTTATTTCAAAAGAATTTTCAAAATTATTGTTCGAAAAAAATCTCAAGTTTTTTTCGAAAATCAAACGAAATTTTTTCCTCACAAAGAAAAAATTAAGAAACTTTTCCACAGAAAATTTAAAAAATATCTTCACATAAGAAAATTTTATAACATTTTTACCCCCCCCCCCCCCCCCCCAAATATACATATATATTTGGATATTTTTAACTCCAAAAAATCCTGAAATTTCTTCCTTTGAAAAAATTTTTACTTCAGAATATTTGAGATTTTTAATTTCTTTTATTCCTAAACAAGTTTTAAAAATTTTCTAACCAAAAAATTCATTTTCAATTTTTTGTATTTCAAAAAATGAGAATTTCATCTCCAAAAAAGACCCTCCTCGCAAAAAATATAAATATTTTATTTTTTAGAAAATTAAAAAAAAAAAAAAATTGAGATTTTATATTCACTCTAGAGTTAGAAAAATATTTTTACTTCAAAACAATTCAATTCCAAAACGATAAAATTCAAATTTTTGATTTTTTTTTTAAATACGAATTTTTTTGTGAAAGTGGTGAAAGTTTGAAAAATATTTTTACTTCAATAATTAATTGAGAATTTTTTTAAACGCCTTGTACGGCAACTACCTAAGGCTAGTGGCATGAAAATGTTTTTTATTCCAAAACAATTTTTAACATTTTTTATACCAAAAAATTCATTTTTTTTCACTCCACAAAAGTGTTTTTTTTCCATTCCAAGAAAATTGGGTATATTTTTTTTAGAAAATAGGGATTTCCATCCCTCGAAAAAAAAATCTTAAAGAAAATTAATTTTCTTCTTCAGAGAAATCAGAAATCGCAATATTTTATGCTTTTTTTTTGGAGAAGATGCAACAGTTAGAAAAAATTTCACTTTTAAGCGAATTTGTAATTTTACCCGGGTAATATTATCAAAAATTCATGACTTCGAAGAGTAGGTAAAATTCATGACTTTTTCATGACTTTCATGATTTTCATGACCTGTAGACACCCTGTGAATATATGGAAATTTTTTTGGAATTCTGTGTCAAGTTTTTCTAATTCTGTGAGAAATTCCTCTAAAAAATTTGTAAAACATTTTCTAAAAATTTTGTTTAAAAAAATCATTCAGGGTATGGTGGAAATTGTCTCGAGTTTTATGGGATATATTTTGTGAAAAATTCAATTTTCTGATAGAAAATTTTCTGTTCCTTCTTTTCAAAATTTTTTGAAGCATTAATTATGGAAGAATTTCTGAAATTTTGCAAAAAATGAGATTATTAAATTGAAAATAATTGATCCTACGTTTTGTAAAAAAAATTTCATTTCTTTTTTTTCTCTGTGAAAAATTCGATTTTTTTCAAAAAAATTCAAAAAGTTCTCGTTGAAAAAAATTTTCTTGTAAGAAAAAAAATCATAAATCCTGTAAAAGAAAATCACAGAGGTAAACTACTTTCATTTGCTAAAAATTCTCTGAAATTTTTTCGAAAAAAAAAATCAAAATCCTCCTCTTGAAATTTTTTTTATGAAACATGAATAAAAAAAGGTTTGAAAAATACATATTTTTTTTGTACAAATGATTCTAGTGTAAAAAAATCCGCATCAAGGAAATTATTCCCCCCTGCTTCCCTTCAACCAACATACTTCGAGGCTCGTGTTCGTCAAAACCGCAGCACTGAAATGCAGGGTGGAAAATAGTCGACTCCATGTCATCATCTTTATCAATCTGCGATCGCTGCTTTATAAATTCGCGACAAAATTCCAGATAATTTAGTTCGCAGGTAATTAAACTTATCTCAGCGTACAGAACCCTTTCGACTTCGTCAGCTTCATCAATATACCATATACGTACGTAGACGTACGCAAGGGATGGAGACGAGGAAGGGGGTGAACATCTTGGCATCGTTAATTTGCATGTTAAATATGGTTAGGAAACCGCTCGCGTTGTCGTTCGTTGCGATCCCTTTCTCGCGTATCCTTTTAAATAAACGAAAATTGCACCGTGTGTATGTTATTAAAACCTCGTAGATAACATCTCTTTTTATTATGAAGTTATTATTGTATATCATCATCCTTCGTCTGCGAGTAATACGTATAGTATGTGTGTGTATTTTATACTTTATATACTTAGTGCATCGACTATTGTACGAGTACATGCTCCTGCTTTAGATGTCTTGGGTAAACCAACTTTACGTACCGAACGACTGACGTAGTATAGTTACCACTTACCTAACCTATAATATAGAAAATTAAGTTGACATAAAATTATACGCATCGTGTGGTATTGTTTCCTGTCTCGGATTAATCTTTCTATTTTTTTGCCGTATTAAATTCACTTCTCGAACGAGTAAGTTTACCAGATCGTTATAAGGGCGTCTTTATGTTTTCCAGCTTAGCTACTCCGAGCATGAAGTATTTATTAACATTGTAGATGGGCATGAGAAATGACGTTAATAGATATATCATATTATAACGTCCGTTTATGACCTGACCAGCCAGGTACCTTATCTCTTCTCTTCCAGGGCTAATTACAAGTTCCATAACGTTGATTTTAATTTGCTCGAACGAGCCACGTCGATTTTTCTACCACATTTTTTGGTTAATCGCTGCTTGAGGATGAATATGATTCGCTTCATTTTTTCGTAATTTACTCTGACAGGGGAATTAACCCTGGGTAAGTTCTAAAATTAGACTAATTTCAAATGGAAATGTGGTTCATCACATTCTACTCGTGATTCCTTTCATTTTATATACTCGCACGATTATTTTTGAATAATTTGAATTTTCTGAGAATCAACCTGGCTTGAATATTATAGTCTTATGTGTAATCAAAATGAAGAAAATTTCGATTCAAATTCGATGGTCTAGGTTACAATTGGAATTTCTGACAAATTTTCAAAAAAACCTAAATGAGACTGGAAATGACTCTGATTTTAGCGATAAATACAACAAAATCAATAAAAAAAAAATCGATGAAACTATCGTTTCATTCTTTTCAAAGTTTCAAAGTAGCTAGCTAGATAAATAATTACAGGTTCTTGGAAAATTATTTTTTTTTAGAAAAATAATCAGGTTTTGAAAATGTACATTTTTGAAAAAAATGGTAGTTCTCAATAAACAATGTTCTTAAAAGTTTTCAAAAATAACTAAAACTAATCTTAAATTTTTTTCCTTCAAAAAAATCTAGGAAATTCTTTCAAACCAGTTTTTTTTTCCAGAGAATTTCTTCAATAATTTTCCTTTCAACTTTCTTCTACAAACTTGATTTACAATTTCTTTTTTTCAAAAAAATTTTCAAAATATTTTTTCCAACTTTTAAAATAGTTATTTCAGAGCCCTGAACATTTTGAACGTAATATTCCGCTCGTTGAAAACACCACAATTGTAAACATCCCGTAAACTACTCAAAACACTAATTATCGTTCAACATTCACACACAACTACAAACAAATCCAACTTGACAACTCGTGTTTTTCGATAATTAATACTTTATGATTATCGTGCCTCTGCTTCCCTCCCCCTCCCATCCATCCAATCGCATCAAACACAAAAGATCGTTTCAATGGCGGAAAAATCATCCGGTATTCGTACACTGTTCTTTACAGTTGATCAATAATTACCACGTAATATGCAAATTAACATAGGTACCCAGTTCTGTACCTACCTATGCAGCACCTATGGAAGTTGGTATACGTACGTCGTACACTCATTACAGTAAATAAAACCCGAAAAAAAGAAGCACTCTCTGGCTGAAAACGACCACACTGACCACGTCGTGCAACGTCGTAAAACGGTGAAAAACATCAATAGACCATTTACACATTTACATTTACAAGGCGATAAATTCACACGTTCTGTTGACGATTATCGCCTATACACGTACAATATCACCTTTCACTGGCCACAGTCATTGCAGTCAATGCACGATGACGTAACATATGGAATCTTTCTACGCGATGACAACGTTTCAAAATGAACGTACGTATTCTCGTACTACACAGTAGACAGTTAGACACACGTATCGTCACCAACATACTGCTCCAGCTCCATGACTGCTGCATACAAAAAATTTATTGCGTACATGCACAAACAGCACACGAGTAAGTAGTATCATACACGCTGTTGAGGCGAATACCTATACCAACATATATATTATGTTATCGCCAGGCTACACATTATGTACCGTACACGTTTTAATGTATACAGTGGCTTTATTATTTGCACCTATTGACAGGTCGTTAACATGGATAAATTGCCTTGCCATTGCCTTGGGACCGTTGCAACATAAATACAAGTAGAGATTTTATGTTATTTTTTTCTTTTCCTTGTATGTACCTTCTCTTCTCGTCGCCAGTGCGTACGTACCTTACGTCTATGGACGTGAAATCCGTGTCCCAAATTCACCTATATAATTGTTTCTCGACACGTGTACAAGACAACCCAAAGTTGATAGGAAAAAATATGGTAAATGAAAGTAATTCAGATATCGATGTTTTAGGTATGGACGTGGAATGGCGAGTGGGAAGTTTTTTTTTACGATTTTCACGTCAATAAAATACTTATCACGTTATACACGCTAAGATAAAACGCGCAGAAGGTCTAAAATTAACCATCAAAATGGCTCAATTCGACTCGAGAATGATAAAATGACTAATTCGTACTCTGGAACTAACGGATTAATGGTTTTCCTCGCGTATTTTCGGGATAACTTTTCAAAATTGCATCGAATCGCAAAAATATTTCCAGATTCTGATTCAGGGGCCTCAAAAATATAGAAATTGATATGCGACTCGATAGTTTTGAAAAAGTGTCCCAAAAGTCAAATTTGAGGGGAGGGTGATGCTCTGAAAAGGGCGAATAGTCGATTATTTTCGAGCATATTCGTGTGTGTATTCAAAATGGAGAGAATTTCAAACCGAGACGGATGAATTCGATTATATTCCTCAGAAGTCAAATTTAGTGGGGTGAGGGGGGTTGAAGGGGCTCAGAATCGATTTTGTGGAAATGTGATGATGTGGATATTCAAAATGAAGAGGATTTCAAATCAAGACAGATGAATTCGATTACATTTTTCAGAAGTCGAAATTGATGGGGGTGAGGGGGTTTAAGGGGCTCAGAACAGATTTTGTGGAAATGCGATCATGTGGGGATTCAAAATGGGGAGAATTTTAAACGAAGATGTATGAAATAGCTTTCAGGCTTCGTCAGTCAAATTTGAAGGAGTGAGGGCCTGAGGGGAAGTTACAGGAGGTTTTATAGAATCAATGTCATCCAAATATGACCATGTGGGTATTCAAAATTGTAGGCATTTCAAATAGAGTGGAATTAATTATTAACTGTATGGATCTGAAATTCAATTTAGAGGGGTAGAGGAGCTACGGGGTCTTATATTCAATTCAAGCACAATCAAGTAGTAAGTATCTAAAATGAAAGAAATTTGAAGAAAAATTCCGTAATATAAATCGATACACCACGACTTAACACTTTGAAAAATTTCTCAAAAATCAAATTTGATGGCAGTTACGAGCGCCCCCCCCCCCTCCTTCAGGACTCAATATCAAAGCAATCCGAATATGGTTATGTGGGTACTCGATATAGAGGAAAATGAAAATGCAATTCGATAAATAAGATTACACCTCGAGCTCGTAAGCCTAAAATCAAACGCATCCCAAAATGGCCACGAGGGGAACCGAAATTAAGCAAATTTCGAGCGGATTTCGATTATTAGGTTATGTCGAAACTTTGCTCGCTTTCCATATTCACGACATTACGAGCCTTTTAGTGCGAGCTCTTCATCTATCCAAGTTTCATTGGGAAATTCCTAATATCGTTTCATTAATGCTCGAATGCAAATTACCAACGCGTTACTAAATCGTTGTAGTTATTTTAATATCACACTCGCGTTCGAATCGCAGCCTGTGCACGACCTTTTCTCTCGCCATAAAACCGCTTATTAAAGGCTTTTCGAAGAAATAATCACGCGAAACTCTCATCTATACGCAAACCGTCGACATAAAATTACTGTTATAGTAAGGAAGTCAATAATTGGTTACGTTTTTCTCGCTTCGACGACGACTTCCAATTCCTTTTTTTCTTCGACAACAAAAAAACAAAACGAGGTGGAAAATTTTAATCAGAACCGTATTTACGCCATTGTTGGTTTTTCAAATCGGCCCGAACGACTTTAGCCGGCCGATTGAAAAATTGCATTAAGGCGGAGCGACGAGCCGACGAACTAAGTAATTCTTGCAACCGCTATCTGGAAGCGAGCAGTAGTACTTCGTATTCAAAAAATTCGCTCACGAGGAAATTCCTCGAGTGAAGTGATTCCGCCTCTCGAATTTTCATTGTTCAACTTCGCCACCGCGTACATAATAACAGCGCCAAAGTGAAGAAAACTTTCCCAAACATAACAATTCACGTCAACTTTACAATAATACGATCACCGATACGTGGCGCGATGAAGTGAGGCGAGACGAGACTCTTGGAAACCGCCGAAACTTAAACATTACTTATTACATGTACTAATTTTGAAGAAAAAAAAACGACCGCAAATTTCAACTGGTATATTATACTCGACGGACGTCGATAAACAGCCAAAAACCTTGATTCACTCGTATCGTATTATACAGAGTATATTTTAGAGAAACCTCCTCGCCAGTTGGCTTCCCTCGTTTGTCTCAGTTCCTTTCGATATTCATTTTCCGGCGCTGTAGCAATATATACGTTTACGTATATACTTATACGAGCCAGCCACCAGCTTACGTATGTATTAATTCAACACGTATACAATTTTCAGCTTCCTGCTTCAGTTCGCAGCACAGGGCAGGCGTACACAGCGGACGTTCGACAAGTAGTTTGGCAGATTTTTCTGTACATTGTATGCTGGAGCCTACGATGCGATGTGGTACGACGTACGAGCGAGTATTTCGTGCCCGGTGATACATTTTGTAGTACCTACGTAAACCTGCTAAATCTCTCATCCGTGATACGTACGAACAAGGTATATAGATATAGCTATAGCGTATTGTTACAACGAAACCATGTTTTATGCTCGATAATTTTAATAGCTAAAAGGTGAATTTATTATCTAACTCGCGTACAGTACACTGTACAGTGTACAGCAGCCCTATCTCACGTTTGCCATACCGTACTTACAGTATATTCGCCAGATATTCGTACGTACAGCAACGTTGCCCTCGCGAGCTACAACAGCATACAAGTTAAGATGGGCGAGGACACCACATCACATCACATCGAGTGAAAATAACAACATCAGCGAAATACATAGATAAAGAGAGCAGTACACTCGACGGCGAATAACAGACTCGCTCTGTGAAGTGTTCCGAGCCGGGTTCTTTGAAAACTTGATGAAGTGCAGTTCGTCCACTCGTATACACTTCACAGTCTTCACACAAGTCTCAGTCTCGAGAATGAAAGAAAAAAAAAATTGCTTCTTTACGCCAGACAGAAATTGTCCAGTGTTCCGACGTATACGAATTATGAAAGTCGGCTTCTTCGTAGACGCGAGCTCGCAAGTACTAGGTCTGGATCGTCTATAACTCACACTAACAACCACCCATCATACTGCTATATTATAAGAAGACAGACCTATCTAACCAAAGGCAAAAGAATCCCATTACTTTCCACTGCGCGCTGTCTCCTTCGCACTAGCAATCAGTGAGTATTTGTCAAATAATGGCGAAATTAATCAGCAACCATGCGGAATTTTTTCAAAATATTTTTCTATTCCAATGTTTGGAAAAATTAAGTACGAGGTTTATTCTCATTTTCAATTTTATTTTTCGAAAAACACATTCGATTTGATAATTTATTCAGAGTCTAAGGAAGATTATAGAACGATTTTTCGCTTCCCCCGGCCCCTGCCTGTCTTCAATTTCGTCACGCCTCAATTTCGATTTCGAGAATCACGAATTTCGCCTTCGTTTTGTTGAACTCGGTCGAAATCGTATATCTGTATAATACGAGTACATACGTACGATTTTTTCATACGCTTAACCGGTCACTTTTATCCGAATAAATTACCGGTTTCAGAGAGAAAATTCCCTCTTTCGTCTTAATTTACTACCTAATCGTCGATATTTGGGTGGTCAAAATTACTCTCACGGTAAATCGTACGTAAACATTCGAATAGTCTGGATTGAAAAAATATAACACCGGAATGAATGGCTGAAGAATTTACGAGGAAAATAGATATCCGATTCCTCGCATTCGCCAGGAATGCCTCTTTACCTCCCGACCACCCTGGTCAAATCAGGTAATAGATACCAAAACCCATTATATTGCAAAAATACCTTCAAATTCGGATTCGACGATCTTAAAAATGTAGAAATCCATATACAACTCGATATTTTTCAAAAATGGCCCCAAAATCAAATTTGAGGAGGAGACTCGAAACCAAAATACAGACATGTTTGGATCAAATCGTGAAGGCATAGCCAAAATCGAACTCAGCGACCTCAAAAACGTAGAAATTCATATTCGACTCGAATATTGATCAAAAATCACCCAAACCTCAAATTTAAGGAATGGACTCAAAACCGAAACAACGCCATGGTCGAATCAAATCTTGAAAACATTTCCAGAAACAAACTCAGCGACCTCAAAAATGTAGAAATCCATACAAAACCCAAACATAAAAAAAAAAAACAACCTAACTCAAATTTGAGTATTAGTAGACTTAAAACCAAAATCACGCCATGTTTGAATCAAATCGTGAAAACATTTCCAGAATCAAACTCAGCAATCTCAATAATGTAGCAATTTATAATAAGACTCAAATATTTTTCAAAAATGACCTTCAACTCAAATTTGAGGAGATAGCTCAAAATCGAAAGAAGGCCATGATTGCATCAAATCGCGAAAATATTACTAGAATGGAACTCAGCGACCTCAAAAATGTATAAATTCATATAGGATCCAAATATTTTTCAAAAATGACCTCAAAACTCAAATTTGAGAAGACGACTTAAAACCAAAATAAGGCTATGCTCGGATCAAATCGTTAAAAGACTACTAGAATGGAACTCAGCGACCTCAAAAACATAGAAATTCATATAAGACCCGAATATTTTTCAAAAATTATACCAAACTCAAATTTGAGGAGAATGTTCAAAACCGGGGGGGAAAACCTGGGATAGAATTGTGAGAACATTACCAGAATAGAGAAGTCAGCGACCTCAAAAACGTTGAAATTCATATAAGACTTGAATATTTTACAAAAATGACTCCAACTCAAATTTGAGGAGAGGCTCAAAATCGAAATAAAGCCATTAACTATTATGACATCTTTTGAAGAAGAATTTTCTTTAAAAAATTGTTCTGGAAATTTTTTTTTGGAATCATTCTCTGAAATTAAAAAAAAAATTACAATTTTTTTTCATGACCTTTTTTACAATTTTTCAAAGAAACTTATGAATTTTTTTGGATTTTTTTTTCATTTTCTCTCTACCTACAGTTTTTTTTTTTTTTTTTTGATTTTTACAACTCAAAGAACGATGAGATGATTCAGAGAAATGTTTTGAACTATTATTAGTAGAAATTATAATTTCTGCATATTTTCGTGAAAAACATTGAATAAATAGTATGTTTTTGGGTAACCCCCCCCCCCCCCAAACAGGGACTTAATGTAAATGTTATGCTAATATAGGCATGTGGGTACTCGAAATGCAGGGAATTTTAATTAGAATTTGATAGAAAATAGTTCACCTTGAATTAATGACTTGAAAATACTGTTTATAGTAATTTTAATGCTTCTGAGTTTTTCTATTTCTACCTACTTGTAATGGAAAAAGTGAAAATAACATACGAATACTGTACAAAACCTAGTTTCAATTTCCAGCCCAAAATACCCCCTCCCCTCTCCTGACAACCCTCGAGAAAATTCTTCGAAAAGGCCCTCTCGTGATGGAAAATCCCTCTCATAATTCGAATTGCAAATCAAAAACATCACTAACCGTGCGGTACATTGGTCAGTTGGTTCTCTCAGAAGGACGAAATTGTAACTTCTTTTGACTTGCACAACTGATACACGCATACCATGTGAATACCCATTACCTACTGTAGACTTGCTACTTTCGCAAAAGTACAATTATTTACGTCGGTCGTAGTTACTTTTTACAACTCATTTAGCACGTAACGCGACTACCATTTATTTCATTTAGAACTACCGTTAAAATTCTATTAGCGACTAAAAGCTAACCGAAACTGATCCTTTACCGTTGAACATTCATTTTATAAATGCGCCTGGCTACGCCGTTCGCCGTACCGTGTATACCAAAACTACGTAATACTAAGCTGTATCTGTATAGGTGTAGGTAGGTAGGTGAAGTAAAAGTATCTCCAACTCGAAGTGAACTACCGACATTTAAATCAGTCTTTCGCTTCTCGCATAGCCGAGCATAGCGGAACCCTAATTTAGATAATAAGACGTCTTCGTTTACGGATGAAAAGTTAGCACAGCGGTACAAGTCCAAAAAGCCACGTTTTTGGTATAAAAGCTACCATAATATCAAACCAAAAATCGAACGAACCCTGCCACAGCAAACTGTTCAATCACTAGGACAACGACAACAACAATATTATACTCCTGCATTAGAGTAATCAAAATTTACCTTCTGCATCTGTCCTGAGACATATCTCTACGACTAGATTCCACTTTTTAGCATATTTTTTTTTTGCAACGATACTGCCAAGTCGGGCGATAAAATTTCATCATCTACAAAAATCACTACGCTGCAGATCAATTCAATTCGTGAATTCGATTCTCGCTGCTGTAGACGGAAAATTTATCCATCTAAATAGACCAATAGGAACAACAATACTACACACGAGTAGGTATATTGCGCAAACAGCAGCACAAACAGACATCCAGAGTAAAAAGGAAAATAAAAAAATAAACAAAGAAGAAAGATGCAGCGATACGGAAAAATCCAAAATAATGAAATCTATTGTTCGGACAATGGCAATAAGACTCGTTCATTCCGTCTCCATTTTAATATAGGATATACCTTAAATTTATGAACCATATAATTCGAAACGAAAATTCTGTACTATATTAGAAAGAAGAAGGGTTTGAAAATAAAATTTTTATCGTACTTTGCCTTTTGAAGAGTCAAACATAAAAAGATATTAAAATACGTAATAAACTATCCTTTCTGTCTTGCTTTCTCTTCTCGACGAATATTATACAGAGACGTTCTCCGTCACTCTCGCTCCCCCTCCCCCTCCCTCTAAATATCTCAACTCGGCAAGTCTGCTGGCTGAATCTCGTATCTGTACGCTGAAATCGTGAAGAAAAAAAATCTTTCGTTTCTTCAACTAAGTAAGTAAGTGAGATTCAATATTCTTGATTTTCTTCCAGTTTCTTTCTTTCTTTCACTATCTTCCTTTTTTAATGTCTTCTTCGTTTCTATATTTCCACATTTCGGCATCCGGCGACTTTTAATGTGCTTTCATAAAATTACAAAAATAATTTGATATTTAAATTTATCAATTTCTTCTTTTTTCCAATTTCTATTTTTTCTTTTACTACAACAACCGTTGGTGGTTTCATATTTTACAGTATAGTGGATAAATTCTACATTTTATAGGAGTGCTATTTTTCCTTGAGAGGAGTAAAAAATTTTCACAGCAACAAGCAGCATTTTCAAGGGAGAAGGTCTTCTACAAACAATTTACCTTTCCCTCCCTCCACCCTCACTTATCCATAAAGAACTCAGAAATGATATTTCAAAGCCATTGAGAAAATCTACCACAAACAATTTTTAATAATTGCAAATTTGAAAAATAAAATAAAATAGAAACTTGTCAAATGATGAAAAAAAAAATTAAAATAGAAAATAGGTAGTTAAAATTTAAAACAAAGAATCGAAAATGTTGAAAAATTTTGAACTAAAAACATCGATTCAAAATTTAAAAATAAAATTGCCATATGCCAATTGAAATAAAAATATTGAATTGAAAAGGCTCTTAATTGAGAACACTGGATAAAGTGTTTTTTTTTAAAGAAATAAAAATAATCATTGAAATTAGAAATTGAAAATGAATAAAAATTGGATAAAATTTTCAGCACGTCAAAAATGGGAAAAATTAAGAATTCAAAAACTTTTAAGTAAAAAGAAATACATATAAAATTAATTAATTTTTTTTAAATCACAAATTGGGGAAAATTTGAAAATTTTACTGCTAAAAAACTTGGAAAATTGAGAAAAAATCAAAACTGAGAAGAATTGAATTTGCAAAACGAAAAAAAAAAACATAACTAAAGTAGTTATTTTTAACTTGAAAAAAGAAAAAAAAAAGAGAAAGAGAAAGAAATTAAAAATGTAGAACTGAATGGCATTTAATACACTAAAACTTGAAAACTGGAGACTTGAAAAATTTTAAATAAATTAAAAATTGAAAAAATAATACATCGAAAATCACAGAAACTGAATCAAGTACGAAATACCTAATTATCAATTGAAAGTGGCCAGAAACTTGATAAAATCAAAAAAGAATTACCAAAAATGACAATTACAATAATTTTACTTCCCAAAAAGAGTTTATAAAAAATTAATTTTGTATTTTTTTTTTTTTTTAATAATTGGCAAAATTGAAATTGAAATTCTTCAATATTTCAAAAATTGGTACCTAATAATTCTCAAAATTATTATTAGCTATTTTTTTTAATCATAGCAATAGGTATATTTCTCAAACTGATAATTTTTCAAAAATTAAAATTTTTCACAGTTTTCAATTGAAGGATGATAGTTTTTTCCTAGAAAGGACCATTTTCAGTAAAACTGATACCTAACTTTTCAAAAAATTACTATTTCTACGTAGGTATTAACACTAATTTTCAAAACTTGGCCGTCCGAAAAAGAAAAAAAAACTAGGTAGGTAGGTATGTATGTATGATTGTAAAAAGATGATGTTTGTCAGCATTTAGAAATTGATAGTTTTTCAAAAATTGATGAATTTAAAAAATTTAGAGTTTTCAAAAACTGACTATAGGTACTCTTTGAATAGTTTACAACAAATTGATCATAATTGCAATTTTTTTTTGAAAAATTACAATTTCTCAAAATTTGTCAAGAATCAAGATGATACATGAAACAAGTGTAATTTTTTGGAAGGAACTAAAAACGTTATTTGAAGAATTTATCTATCTTCGAAAATGAAGGAGCTACAAAGCTTTTAAAATTGAAAAACCGGTTTTTCAAAGTTTCAAGCTCTCCTGCGCCTTCGTTTTCAAAGGTGGGCAAAAAAATGTCAGGAACAGAAAAAGTTTATTTTCTTCAGTACTATCCATGTAACCAACCAAAAATGACTTTTACTTAATTTCATTTTTCTTTGCCCCTTCAATTTTCTAGATAGGCAACATGTTTTTATAATGTTTTTCTGATCGTTATAAGTTGCCTATTCTCCTTGTGGAAGGAACTACATACATCAGCTACCAACAACCTGCATATGGCTCTGAAGTCGAATGAAGAGAGGGGGAAAGCTTTAGAGAGCTTAAAATCAACGTAATCAGAATGTGACCATGTGGGTATTCAAAATGAAGAGAATTCGAAGCAGAATTTTGTGAACTTGATTAAAACCTGAATTTCGAAAGTGTTGGTGATTTATGGCCATTGAGCGTGAATTTTCCCAAAATTGAACTGATTTTCGAAGATTGTCTCATTTTCGAAGCATCGTGTACCCAGTTTTAAGTGTAGGCATTAAGTACGTAACACGTATAAAGATACCGGATACGTACTCAAGTACTTAGCGGGACAGCGAGATGAGTGGTACCTCTCGGTGAATCTAATCTGGTATTAAAATATCTGTCGAGGAGTCGAGAATATGCATGTGCTGTACGTGTACACTGTACAGTCGAGCTAACAATTACGTTAATATTTTTATGCACTCGTATTGTTATTTTGCATGTCGCGTCAATTTTCAACACCTATTAAAAAGTCTCGTGATAGCATATTCGACACAGGACGACATAATACGCTGAGGAGAGGTAGCTTGCGCATACTCAGCAGTCGACGAAGCGACGCTACGAGCACGACGTGAAGTTCTGCCGGCGTCCTAATTATTTTACGCTGCGGTATGGCATTCGTTCGTACTTCTACCTATACAATTTTCTTATCGGGTGTACTTTTTACCATATTTGAGTGGTGTATCCGCCGATATTAGATATGGCACGGTAACTTTGTAAAAATATTCAAAATCACGCCGCGCGTCGATATTATTCGTCGACTTGTATACGATACCGAACGTCTTTTCTCTTTTTTCCCCTCTAAACTTCACCCATCCAATGCATACGTAGGTGTGCGAGTTTCAAAATTGCTTCATATTAACGTACTCCCCCAAAGCCCCCTGTTCTGGCAGACGTTTAATATACAGGTACGATACCACATACACACTCATCCTATACTCGAATATATCATTTATGAAAATGCAACTCGCGCGAGCGGTGATTGGCATTTGAAATGTTCATTTTGAAAAGCTTCGCTTCTCAACTTGCTGCTTGAATATTTCGTCGACGCGGGCTGCGGGCTGCGACCTCAGCCCGAGCTGCTTTTCAGCATTTCGAAACGATGATAAGGCGTAGCGAACGAGAAGGCGTCGAATTACTTTATTATTGATGCGGGGTCGGGCGAGGGTAGCGGGCAGGGGTGCGGCGTCCGTGGACGAGAATTCGATTAAATGAGTGAAACATTTTGACGTTTTATTTTCGATAATACGAGTGCTTTTTTCAATCAATCCGGAGGTTCCCCCCCCCTTTACCTTTTTTCTCTTTTTTTGTTCGTTTCTGGTAGCGTTGTGTAGTACTTGGTGCCCTGTCCACGTCCACCAATTACTGTATAGGTACTGTGTGGATAACACGCTGATGGGGTGGTTTCCCACGGATCGAGTTGTATACCGGATAATTGCATACGAAGCGGGAATTTTTTTTGAAGGAATATTCTTCGGATTGTCGAAATGTAAATCTGAAGTACGTTTCCAGGCTTACCTTGTCGTTCTTTTCATTGTTAAAAATTTATACGTAAAAGAGTGGTCGATGGCAGGTACGAGTATTACGAATTTTTCCAAAGTGTTTTCCAATTTCCACGTAGTCGAAATCTATCATATTGACAAGGGAACCTCGCCAACTCGTCACCTCCGATTGAGCCGAAATTTGGCTCACTGAAAGAGCATGTCACCCAGACCTCATAACCAAACTTTTAGCTGCCAAAGTTGATTTTTCGATTTTTGGCGAATTTTTGAAAATAGGGCTGAAATAGCCTCCATATATAAATTATTTTTTCAAATTTGTAAATTTCGAGATAGAATCCTGAAAATTGGTCTATATACTAAAATTGACCCCCTGAGTGATTTCAACCATTTTCGAAGCTATCTGGAGCTCCCAGAAAAAGTTTATTTTTCCCCATAGTAAATGTACCTACTTGTAAAATTTTCAAGTTGTCAATAAAATGCACGTGCCAACTCGTCATCTTGGATTTTGGATTCAACTATGCCAATCGATGGATGATATCATACTAACGCTAAGATCAAAATTTTCAACTGCCGAAGTTGATTACAGCGCCGCGCCGTCTGGAAAGATTCCAGTATGCTGGAGAAAAATCAACTTTTTCTGGAGGCTCCAGATCGCTTCGAAAATGGTCGCAATCGATTCCGGGGCTCAACTTCAGTATATAAACCAATTTTCAGGATTCTATCTCGAAATTTGCAATTTAAAAAAATGATTTATATAAGGGGGCATTTTAGCCCTAAGGTACATGGCAAAATGTTTTTTTTTTGTTATTTTTTTTCAAAAATGGGAATAATTGAAAAATTCTAATATTTTTTGTCAGAACCACTTAGAATGGCCTCGAATAATGAAAAGAAAAAAAAAATTGAGCAATTTTTTCAATGAAATTAAATTATGGAAAATTTGAAATTCACTAGGTATGTAATAAGTACCACTGCATGGCAAAATGAATTTTTTACAAAAATCGGAATAATTGAAAAATTCCAATTTTTTTCATCAGAACCTCTCAGAATGGACCCGAATAATGAGAAAAAAAATTTTGAGCAATTTTTTCAAAGAAATTAAATTTAAGAAAAATTTGAAATTCACCATGTAACATGACAAAATTATTTTTTTTTAAAATGGGAATAATTGAAAAATTCCGACATTTTTTCATCAGAACTTCTCAGAATGGACCCGAATAATAATGAGAAAAAAAAATTTTGAGCAATTTTTTCAAAGAAATTAAATTTAAGAAAAATTTGAAATTCACCATGTAATAAATACCACTGGTACATTATTGCATGGCAAAATTTTTTTTTTTTTCAAAAAATGGGAATAATTGAAAATTTCCAAATTTTTTCAACATAACCTCTCAGAATGGACTCGAATAGGTATTCTCAAAAATTCGCCAAAAATCTAAAAATCAACTTCGGCAGCTAAAAATTCGGTTCTGAGGTCTGGGTGACATGCTCTATCAGTGAGCCAAATTTCAGATCAATCGAAGGTGACGAGTTGACGAGGTCCCCTTGTGAGGAGATTGCGAGGCATTTTTTTTTCTTCAAAATTTTCTAAAATATAGGTAAATTGAATTGTCCTTTTTCATGTCTAAATTTCATTCAATTTTAAAAGTTCTGCTTGTCATTTTAAATAATTTTATATTTATTATTCCAGATTTTTCTATTTCTTTGTCAATATTTCGTATCAATTTTTTTCTTCGTCGAATACAAAATTCGTTCATTTTCGCCTCGTTTTCTGTCTCTTTTTCTGTCTCTTTTGTCGTATACGTGGCTACGTGTAGATAAAGTCCGAGCGAATGTTCATTTCCACTTCGTTATCTGCGAGAGAATACGTATAAATAGAGACGAGGAGACGACGACAATTAGATAGCTTGATGCATTGCATGTTTACATAGGTACTCGTATGATTTGGTTGACGATTAATTCGTCGTACGATGTTTTTATCAACGTAATTTACGTGTAAACGTAACGTATCAAGTGAGATAAATAATTTATCTTCGATTTACAACCATGATCGACATCGCTACGTATTATTTTTATACGATGTACCTGATGTGATTTGTTTCATTTTATTCAAAAATAAATATCATCTGAAAAAACTTTAAACTCCCAAAAGAAATCGATTGCTTTCAGAACCATAATGCAACGATATTATGAAAATCTGTTGAAAATGAGTAGCGAATTAATTCTTCAGATGACGCAAACCGCCTCTAGGAAAGAAATTCGCATTAATGAATAATTCCAAGATCGGTAGACTCTCGATACGCGATCTTTCTGTACCAACTGCTGCCTTTGTGTATACCTAAAGGTGTATTGTACTCGCACGAGTCGAGCATGAGCTTACTCGTACTGTAGTATCTCATTAAATACGATCTGAAATCTGCCATGCCGCTGTTCTGGTCGACTTGAAACAATAGGTTGTAAAGTAGTATTTATGTATCGATCTGGGCTTCCTTATGTCGGCAGTACTGGCGGCGACCTGGCTTCCAAGTTGTAATAGAGAGTCTCTTAGGTAGGCAAAGTTCGTTCTCTACCTATATGTATAGAGAACGTTTTAGAAAAAAATGCACGTTCACGATCATACCGCGCGTATACCATCCTCTTCTTGGCTTCCGATACCGCGAAGCTGTACACCGTTTGTTTTTGTATTGGCGGTTGCGGCCGGCCGCGATCGATGCTCGTGAATAATTTATTTAATTGGAATTTAAAAAATAATTAATTTCCGACACGTGTGTACGAGTGTATACTTTGAAGTATAAGCCGCCTTATCGTATGTAGATTTGTGCAATCGCGAATCATGTTATCTGTTTTCTTATCTGTGTGTGGGTGTACGTAGTACGTACAATATACCAGGGAGGAAAAAATTGACGTATTGGTAGTGTTGGACAATAGGAGTTGGCATGTACTGTGGGTGGGAAATCGGAAAGTTGTGATTTTTTAAGGGTCAACAACCTGTCTATAAACTTTGAATTTGAATTTTTTTCAACTAACAAAATGTTTCCTATTATTATGTCTCAATTATTTTTATTGAAAAAAAAAAAAATTCTGCAATTTTTCCAGAGAAAAAAAAATGTTACTTTTTTGGAGAAAGAATCTAATAAGTTTTTTTTTTCCTCATTTTTTAGATTGAAATATCTCTTTTTGGGATGGGGGGGGGGAAAGGGACAACTATGAATTTTTCGAAATAAAAAATATCTATTTTTTTAAGAAAAAAAAAAGTGAAAAATTTACTCAATTTTTTTTTTAATTTAATTTTTTGAGAAAAACAATCGCTCAATCCCTTTGAAAATGAAAATCTGTTTATTTTCGAAGAAAAAAAATCTGAAATTTTGCAGGATGAAAAATAGGTATCTTACTTTTTTCTCTTCGAGTCAGCCCTAAAAAATTTCTCAATTTTTTTGGAGTAGATGGAAATTTTTTTTTTGGAAAAAATCTTTTCTTCAATTTGGGACAAATTAACATAAAAATGATGCAAAGTCTATTGGAATAATTAAATTTCTCAATTTTTTTTTATAAATAACCTGAACTTTGTGAGTAAGTAAGAAATTTCATAGAAAATAAAATCCTAATTTTCATGTCTCAATTTTTAAAAAAATCATATAATTTTTTCAGCGAAAAAAAACATTTATTTTTTGGAGAAAGAATCTCAGAAAATTTTAATGAAAAAAAAATCCCTAATTTGTTTTTTGTTAATTTCATTTTGTTTTTCAAAGAAAAATCTCTGTTTGGTAGGGCGGGGGGGGGGGGGGGGGGCAACTCTAATTTTTTTTTAATCTTTCTGCTTTAAGATAGAAAAAATTCCTAAAAACTTTTTTGGAGTATCAAATTCTAAATTTCTCATTCGTTTGTACTTAGGAAAAAATCTCCATCTTTTGTTTCAATTTGAAGAAAAAAACTAAATTTTTTGAGAGAAAGTCTCTTAGTTTTTAAACGAAGAATCCCCTAAATTTTTTGGAGACCTTTTTTTTTCATTTTTTTTTAAATTTAAGTATTCAAATCAGTTTTTGAGATTTTTTGGCGTGGGGGTGGGGGGACTATGAATTTTTGACAAGTTATCAGTTCTTGAAAATAATCAATTTTCTCCAGTCGCAAAATTCTTAATTTTTTTGAAAAATCTGTCGTTCCTTAAAATTTGCCACCTCTGGCGCATTCGCCTTATTGATCCTTAGTTAATCCACCACTACCAAAATTAACTTCTGAGACATGCGATCCAATTCATCCCAATTTAATCCCAATTCTTTAAATTTTGAATACCCACATCGTCATATTCGCAAAAAAAAAAATATTTCAAGCCTTGTTTAGCTCCCCCGTCCCCCTCCCTTCACCAAATTGGACTTTCAAGGCATGCCATCTAATTCTTCCATCTCCACTTGGAATTCCCTTCATTTTGAATACCCACACGACCATACTAAGGTAATGTTGATTTAACGCCTTTTTGAGAGCTTCAGCCCTTCAAATTTGACTTTTGGGGCACTTTATCTGAAATACCGAGTCGTATATCAATTTTTACATTTTCGAGGTCGCTGAAACCGAATCCGGGCGTATTTTTATTATTTGACTTTAAACAAAAGAGTAAATACACAGCCAGTGTAGAAAACATGTACCAAAACCATTAAATTCAGAGAAAATTAAACCGAATTTGCTATAAATTCTCTATAACGATTTCTCTTCCCAAAACTAACAAACTTTTCACCTAAAACACTCGTCAAAAATCGATTCAATTTGAAACCCATAGTTACACAAACGACTCCAATTGGAAATTTTCCAATTCTTGAGCAATTTTTTCCCGTCGATAAAAGCTCAATTAAGGTAGTGAAAACGGCTTTTAAAAAAATCCCTACGAACGATCTGGTGAATTTTTTAAAGCTAGGAAAAAAATACTTTTCCGAATTATCGCAGCGAATTTTCACGCATTAGTACTACATCACTTCTTTTTCATTACCAGTAAATACGAGAAGGCTAAAGCTAAAACCACGTACTCGTACAAATACCAGCATATGTAGCATCTTGTATTAGAAATTCAGCTCAACGTCAACAGCCAGGATACGAGTGAAGCATTCGATTGGCGCACATGGAAAGTGAATTTTCTAACTCGTAAGGTCGTCTTTTAATCATAGCCCGTCTGCTGGCTTCGCCTTAGCCTTTGCTGATGTATTCGAGGGTCAATACGTTTTCGGTAATCAATGCTTAATATAAAGGAAATGTAATTACTTTGTTCGGTACTTTATCCAATTTCGTACTTCTATTTGTTGTTAGGTAGTATTTGCCCTTTGAGTAGCGCATTTACGTTGGAAATTACAGAATTTAAGTTATTTATGCTCGTGTAAATACGTATTGGGCCGGCTCAGCGTACCCATATCTCTTCGTACACTAAATACGAACACTGGTGCAATTGGATTTCTCTCATCGAGTTTGTTCTACGAGAAAGAAGAATCCGGCAAGGTACATGGCTTCGTATTGATATAAGTCGTATTACGAGAACGAGATTTACAGCAAGGTAAGTGGTCGATGGTCGCTCGTTTCGGCACAATCAGACGTATGGCGTGCGGATATTTTTCCACATAGCTTACAAAGCTTTTTGAAATTCTCTGACTGGGTAAATGACCTAAAAAATGTGGCCAGTTATGAAACGAAAATGTATTCGTCGAGTAAATACGTATACTGGTCAAAACCAAAGATAGTAGCGAAAAATGCACACGCACATGACATCGTACTTTGTAGGGTGTGAGGTAATCGACGCTTAAATTTTTGACCTACATTGGCCATATTCGCCAATCGCCTCGTTCGTACCTTAGAATGAGATTAGACGAGGACTATGCTAAATAAAAACCTAAATTATGGTCTTAGTTTATTTTAACTATCGCCACAATAATACGAATTGTCTTCATTGTTCGGGGGAATCACCTATCAATACGTACTTCCAATCGTCTGATTGACCCAGTGAATAGAGTCTTATTACCGCAATAATTATAAACACTTCGAATTTACTTCCATATGCACTCGTACGGTCGTATACCAGTGTTACAGAAAGGAAAAAAATTACGAGAGTGATAGTAAGGAAGGAAGAGAGGAAAAGAAATTACGTGTATACAATTACAATTATTATTATTATTGACGTTATGACGTTATCGCTGGTTCATGAGCGGCGACGATTACAAAACAGTGACATTACTTTAGTGCTGATAATGCAGTTAAAACCATACACCACTGCCTGTTTCGTGAACCGATTACACGGCTCGATGGTATTAAGGTCGTCCTAATTTAGTGTCTATTTTCGAAATGGAATATTAGTATACGTATCTATCTATTTATTAACTCGATGTACGAGTATTTGCAAAATGTAAAATTTAGCTATACGTTCGTTTTACGCGGCCTATACGAGTACGCCAGGTCTAGAGGTGCGTGTTGCACTAGACATCGATTCCCCTTGAGCCATCGAAAAAAATTGTACATGATTGTACACTATGGTACGTACATAATATGATAACCAGATGGCCATGTCGTGTCATCTTCCTTGAACTTTATTTTTATTTTTCGGTCTGTTTTGTTTGTTGAATTACGATGGATAGACCTATAAATATTTCGGTAATGTATTTGTATATACGCGTATAGTGCGATGACATCATGACAAGTACTCGTCGGCCGATGATCTCTGTAATTATAGTGGGGTGAGGGGGGAATAAATTAACGAGCTTAATGACGTGTGAAATGTGAACGAATTAGAAATTCGAAGATGTGAAAAGTTTTTCGGAGAGATACGAGAAGGAGATTTTCAACTGATACTGAACGGAAATGTTCGACTAAAGATATCAAAACAGTCCAGAAAGAAGATTACGTAGTTCATCATTAAATTATTAAAAAGAGATAAATTGAGAAATTAATAAAATGATGAAAAAATTGGATTAATTTAATAAAGGGGGGGGGGGGGGAGAGATGAACCAAGAAATTGGTGACGAAAAATTGAAAGCTTTATTAAAACGAGAATACTCTTCCATTCGGCAAGAATAAAGTATTGATCGAATGAATTTTCCGGTTAAAACAATTGAAAAGTACATAGAATTTTCATCGAAATCAAAAAATTCTAATAAATTATCGAAATTGAAAAATTCGTCCATTCATCAAAAAAATTACAAATTACCCAAGTACAGCTATCGAAAAATTTAATGAAACATTTTAATAAAAAAAAAAAAATGATATTAAATTGAAATTTAAAAGCTCATGAATTTATCAAAATCGAAAAATTAATGAAATATTTTATAATTAAAAAAATGAATCAAATTATCAAATCGAAAAATTCCTGCAAGTTACTGAAATGGAAAAATTCTACAGAAAAATTTATCGATTTTGGAAATTAAAAAATTTTATAATCAGAAAATTCAATCCAATCATCGAAATCGAAAAATTAATTGATTATCAAAATTTAAAAATTAATTGAATAATCAAAATCAAAAATTATCCGACTATCGAAATTAAATAAAATTGATCAAGGTTGGTATATCTTAATTTGAAATTTCAATTTGAAAAATTCAACGAAATTAATTTAAAAAATTGCTAAAATTATCATAGTAAGAAAATCAATTCAATCATCGAAACACAAAAAATAATCGATTAATCGAAAATGGAAAGATACATAGGTACCTAAATTTATTAAAATTGAATAATTCGTCAAAATAACTGAAAAAAAAAATTTAACCAACTTCATCGAAATGGGAAAATTTAATCCAATCATTGCAACCGAAAAATTTAATCTAATTACCTAATTATTAAAATTCAAAAATTCGTGAAAATTATCAAAATTTGAAAAATCAATACAACTAGGTACATTCAAATTTAAATAATAATAGATTCTTCAAAATCGAAAATTTCACGAAATGGATAATCATTCAAGTAAGAAAAATCCATCCAACTATCGAAAAAAACAATACCTATTAATCAAAATCTAAAGATTTATCCATTCATTAAAATCGAAAAATTTGTTAAAATTACTGAAATCAAAAAATTTAACCAATTTTCTCAAAATTAAAAAATTCGAAAAACTTAATGAAATTATTAAAATCCAAAAATTCATCGAATTTGTCGAAACTAAAAAAATCAATAATAGAAAAAAACTCAAATTCAAAAAATTCATTAAAATGATCAAAACTGAAGAAAAATAAACTATAGAATTTGAATGTTATTCCGTGAATCGAAATCGAAAAAATTCATCTATTCTTCTTGGTCGAAAAATTCAACGAAAAAATTTAAATCAAAAATTAAATGGGAAGATCGAAAATGAGGAATTCAGTCCAATAATTAAGTATTAAAATTCAAAAAATTCATTAAAATTATCGAAATTTAAAAAAATTAATAAGCTAACAGAAAGAATTATCGATTAATCGAAGTCGAAAAATTCAATGAAATGTTTGAAATCAAGAAATTAAATAAGGAATTTTGCAACCCATTTTTCCACTTATGAAAATTGAAATAAAAATTGTCGACAGCAAATTGAATTTTTCTTGGCCTACAAAATTGAGAAACTCCTCTCTCCAGAATAGCCCACAATTAATTTAGTTCAAAAATTAGAAAATTTTTTACTCATTTTTTCAACTTACAAAAAATTAATAATTTTTTTCATCAAAAAATGAAAGAATTTTACACTACAAAAATTGTGAATTTCTCGTATTCCAAGAAACCGATAGGTACATACAATCGTAAAATTCATCAATTTAGTGAAATTAAAAAATTGCATAGAATATTATGAAAATCGAAATAAATTAAAATTTAAAAATTTAATCGAATCGTCGAAATTGAAAAATTTATCGATTATAAACTGAAAAATTTAATAAAATTATTGAAATAGAAAAATTTATTAAAATTATCGAAATTTCAACAAAAAAAATTGATTCAACACTATCAAAACTATAATAGTGATCGATTAATTGAAATCGAAAATGTAATGAAATATTTGATTGATGAAATTCTCGAAATTGAAAAATTCAAACGAATCATCGAAATCGAAATTGTCGAAAATTGAATTTGAATTATATGTAGGTACTTATAAATCAGCGATTGGGATCGTTTCGAAGAATTTTCAAAAAAAAATTGTCAAATTTTCGAAATTTAAGACTCTGCATACTTATTTGTATGAAAAAATATCCAAACTCCTCAGAAGTTCTAGATTGTCTCAAGATGCATTTTTTATCCTCATAGATATCTGAAATCGATACGAAATTTGACAGTAAAACCATCCTTTTTTCATCCCTCCTCTCATCCCCTTCCCTTCCCAACTGCGAATTTCTTCCCAACCCCGAACGAAAGGCAAATTTTTCAAAATGGGCAAGGCAGGGCCATATGGGGTATTTTTCAATATACGTGCGTGTGGCTCCACAAAATACGCTCTCGCGAGTGCGAAACTACAAAGCAATCTTATGTTTACCCGCTCGACACCGCTAGAGCTAAATATTTATACTCGTACATCTCACAGTCACACCCCCGCCCTCCACTCCTCTCCATCTGTTTGCAAAGCTATTTAAAACGCTGCCTCGCGTTTGGATTTTTAAATTAAGATCGGCATTCACGCGTATACACACGTCGGGCGTCAAATAATCGTACGTGCTCGGCAAAGTCGACTCGTGTTTCATTTCGACATCGAGTCGGTTTTTCGCGTTCGCCGCATTTTGCATTAAGACGAAGAAGAAAATCAAAATTCACCAGTACAGCTGCGGTGGCGGTGGCGGAGCTGAGCTGAGGTGAGGTGAAAATGGAAGAATTGTCGAATCAACAACTAATGAAAATTTCAACTCACTTTCTCGCCTGATGCCTCAGCCTGCGCTGCGATGTGGCCTTTTGTTAAATATCTTATATATACGACTATATGTATGGCTTCTGCGTAGGTACATTACCTCTACATTATGGAAAATTTCTCTCTATTTTTCGACAATATTAAATTTTCATAGCTCGGCAACACTTACCTGTAAAATAAAATCGAATTAATATACGTAACGTACGTCTATATATACGTTATAATGGATTTAACATACGCTTAGATACCGTAATATACCTAAAGTAAACTTATATACCTATAATAATGCAATTTATATGAAATTTCAATCATTCGCTCGTACATAATCGCATCTAGAGAGATTAAATGGGAAATTAATTACATTTCGTACCTATACGAGAATATTATTATTACGTCGATACACACGCGGTGATAAAATTCAACTCTCGAATCAATTTTGTTGGCATCAAAGGTCTAGATTCTTGGCTCGTCGCAAGCCAAGCCAACGTATACATATAATAGGTAATTACTCGCCTCGTCTCGTCTCAGATTTCATCGAAAATTTCCTCTCGCCGATAGGCCCTCCGCATCCTAGATAGATATATGCCAAGACGATAAAAATTTTCATCTTTCGGAGGTCTTAAAAAATAAAACTGTCAGACGGGCTTCCTTCAACATTCGAGCCAAGTACAAAAGCCATTAACTTAATAGCTGATCATTTCAATTAAGCCACACACACGTCTCTTTGCAATATCTATCAACGGCTATTACTCGACACGACCGACTCGATTCGGTCTTTCGGTGTTTATTTATAATAAGCCGCACAAACACATCCTGGCTCATCATCGTGAAATTGTGAAAGACGAAGACGAACAGTCGAGCACGCAGAAATATAATTTCGAGATGATCAAAACTTCGCAGAATCGAATTTCGAGTCAGCGTCGTGTCGCCATCGCCGCAGTCACGCATCGTACTTTTTTTTCAAAAAGAAAAAAGAAAAAACTACGACACATAATCGCATAAAGTATAGTACGTAGTGAACTAGCGATGCGATGGTATAGATAGATATTCCTCGAGCGATATATTTTTAATTAAAAAAATAATAATAATAAAGGGAGAAAAACTTATTTTACGTTCCAACTTTTTAAATATCTCTTCACCATTCTCGACGAATTTTTATTGCAAAAATCGACTTTACTAGTTTAATATAGTCGTGACGATGGCCACGGCGGCGTGGCGTGTTTATATTTTACGAACGAGACGCCGCGCCAGCCATTGCCATCCCATAGCGAGTTTCAATCAAGTGTTGAAAATTACCGCATTCGAGTCTTTCATCACTCGACCCACCCTCTACTATTTTATACTCTCTTTCCGCAGGCAACGCCAACTAATTTCTTTTTGGGCGAATATTTCGACGTTCTTTGGATTAATTCCATAGTTCGTCGAGGGTCTCGCTGAAAAAAGTACGAATTTTTTTCTTAAGAATTTTTATCACTAGTTTTTTTTTTTTTTAAGCTTTATAACGTCATTAATGCTGAAATCGGACGCAGTAAGAATAAAAGCTTTTTTGGACTTGGTATTAAAGTTTCTAAAATCATTTTAATTCAATTAAGAGAAGTTGCTCGAAATCATTGCACCCCATCCCTCATTTACTGAACATGTACAGATATAGCCAAAGTAAAAATGCAATAATTATTAGGTATTTTCAAATTATGTCAGAACTAATTTTTTTTTTTTGAATTTGAAATTTAAAAAAAACTTAAAATTGAATATTATGTTTTTGAAAGTTTCAAAAAAAAATCAAAACATTGAAAAAATTAAACCTATAAGAACTAAAAAGACATCTGATTAAAAAAAAAAAAAAAAAAAAATTGAAAAAAAAATATAAAATATGACTGAAACATGAAAAAATAAAATTTTATTTGATTAGAAATGAAAAAAATTTTAAACTTCAGATTTAAAATTTGAAATAAATTATAATTACTATCTATCTACCTATTAGTTCTAAACGTAAACTAAAAAAATCAAGAGTAAAAAACAATGACGAAATGAAAAATATTAAAAATTATTTAATATAAAAAATTTATGAAAAAAATTATATTCAATTGACTAAAAATGAACTTAAAAATTTTATGAAAATTGGAATTTGAAGAATATGGCATTTTGAAATTTAAAAAAAAATGGTAACATAAATAAAAAAAGAATTGAAGAAAAAATTGAAACAATAAGAACTGAAAAAATTGAATGTAACTGAAACTAAAAAAAATGGGAAAATTAAATTCCAAAAGGTGAAAAAAATTGAAATTAAAAGTAAACTCAAAATTTTGAAAGCTGGGGAAATTTTCAATTTTAAAAATTGGAAAAAATTACAATAAAGAAGAGAGAAGAAATAGACAAAAATACATGACAATTGTCAAGTACAGGAATTTGATTTTTTCTAATTACAGAGAATTGTTAAAAAATACTTTAATTTGAAAATTTGGGGAAATTACGCATAGGTAATTAATTTTGAATTGAATAAAATTAAATAATAAATAAAATTGAAAAGCAAGAAAAATCAACAATTTAAAAAAAAAAAAATGGAAAAATATTTAGAATGCAAATTTGAAGAAATTGATTGCAATTACTTACATTGAAATCTGAAAAAATTCTTCAATTTTCAAAATTAGGGAGAATGAAGTGAACTTAATTTATTTTAAATAGACTAAAAGCTAAAAAAAAAAAACAAGAATAAAAAAATAAAATTGAGAAAAAAAAAAATCAAAATTTTTTCCAAGAGCATTGCATGAACTTAATAAGCGAGACTTGAAAAAAAATGTACAATGTATATACATTGCTCCCCCCCCCCCCCAAGGAACTTTTACAAAATCACAAAAAAATGTAAAAATACCTACAAATTAATTCAAAAACACTACTTCATTGACACAAAAAAAAAACATAATTTTAACATAGTATATGCTTTTACAGAGACCAAAATGGAAAAAACGACCGACAGGAAAATCCGACCCCAAAATTCAAATGTTGGGTTAGGTTAGGTTACATTAGGTTCGGTTTGGATGACATAAAAAAAAATTGGAAATTTTTTAGACATTATATGTCAGACATTTTAAAACTTGTAAATTTTTTTGAAATTTTATGACTTTTAGACATTTTCTAGACATTTTGTCAGACATTCTGAAACTTATAAATTTTTTTTACAAAGATGACTTTCTGACATTTTGAAACTTGGAAATTTTTTAAAACTTTTTATGACTTTTAGGTTTTTTGTCAGACATTTCGAAAATTGCAATTTTTATTATAATATTCGGACTTTTAAACATTTTGTCACAGAGTAAAAGCATAATATATACTTACTATGTTTCATACTTTCAAACGTAGTGTAAAAATAGAGCCAACCAGGGGGGCGAAGACCCCCCTGGCGAGGCGCGAAGCGCCGAGTTTTTCTAATGGTCATTAATTTTTGAAAAAATATGAAAATATGAATGTACCTACAATATATTTTTTTTAAACAACAACAACAATAACAAAAAAAACAGGAGTTTTGCAGCATTTGCAGGAGTTTTGGACACTTGAATAACCTGGAATACAAAACGTAAAATTTCAAAAAAATAACTGATTTTATTTTTACACTAAGAATTTGAAAAATGCATACTTAATTAAAAAATCAAAAAAGGTAATACCCAAATAATTTTAAATTCACTGAAAGCGGAAATAATTGAATAAAAATTGAATTAAAAACTGAAAAAATTCATTTTTAAAAATTGAGAAGAATTTGCAATAAAAAAAAGTAGTTACTCAATCAAAATTAAACTTGACGTTTCAAAATATTTCAATTGAAAAAATTAGAAAAAATCAACAAAAAAATCATGAAATTGAAAAGAAAGAACGAAAAATAGAAATGAAACTTTAAAAGTCAAAACTAAAAAAAAATAATAGAAAATTGTAAAAAAAATACTTGTTGGGAATTTAAAAAAATCAAAAGTTGTATGTATCATGAACTTGGAAAAAAATCAAAAAGGAAAAAAAGTATCCAACTAAATGAAAATCAAAGATTGAAGAAATTTACATTTAAAAAAAGATTGGAAAAAATCAAAAATTAAAATTAAATAAAAATGTAGAAAACTGAAAAAATTACCTTGATGAAAATTCAATTACCTACAAGCATTTGTGAAATATTTGAGTTCCAAAAATCTAGAAAAATTCGCAACAGAAAAATAGGAAAAATTTACAGAAAAAAATAAAATAAAAATTGTACTTGATTAAAAATATTGAAATTCTCTAAAAATTCAAAAATCCAAAAGTTAATCATGAAAATGAAAGAAAAAAAAATGTTAATTTTTTTTTTTTTAATACCCAAATGAAAATTGAATTTTAAAAAATGTATATTATGAAAATTGAGTAAAAAATGACCCAAAATTGAGAAAAATGAAATTATGCGGTACCTAGATTGAAGAAAATTAATTTCAAAATCTTCAATTTGATCTCCTGCTTAATTTACGAACAAACATCGAAAAGTTATTGGCAGCCATTTGATAATGGAAAATTAACCTCGTACTTTCGAAATATACATAGATCTTATAGAAAGGTAAATTTACAGCTACACTCTTTGCCAGTATCCTCGTTGCCAGGTCGTTCTTCCTTTGGGAGCTACGAGCAGCTAAGGCTTCCCAATGTTGAATTTCTAGTATTTAATAATTACTTAACACCTTTTCGAAACACCCGCACTCTCCTCAACATCTCCTAATCTTTCTCTGTAAATAATCAAGGTTTAGTCGACGTGGCAGGCGAAATGTATGAGGGGGAATCTCAAATATCGTCGTGCAAAAACATCAAAATATTTTATTCTGTAATCTGTACACTATAAGGTTTCTGCTCATTGTTGATGATGAGGTGAATTTTCAATACCCTAGGACCCCTTCGACTCGCCATGGTACTATATAATTACAGGATGGAAATTGGTTGTTAATTTTACTATTTTGCGTAGCATGGTATGACATTCTACATAATATAACCTTCCCTGACCCATGAGCCCGATTGCAACAGTATTCGCCATCGCCAGCTCGTCCGCGTCCCCTACGACCGCGCGTATTATATAATATTACCGGAGTAATTTTATTAAATAAAATCGAATCTACGTTCAAACGGTAATTTTACGACATAATAAAACCATCTGCCTTGCCAATGTCGGTGTTGTCGTGTGACGATGACTTTTAACCATTGTAAAATAATAGCGAACTGGGGTTATTTGTTACAACGTGTCTATATTTTACGAGGTCAGTTCACTTGCAGCGAATCAGCGAGCGAAATTTTTATTGAACATTTTTATTTTTACGTATAAAAATCGCGTACACGTAGTCGTAGGTACATACGTAGGTACGTAAGTCCTCTCGCACACAACTACCAGAGCACTGAATCGTAAACCACAAGCTCCTCCACCGCTTCTCTCGCATCAAATCTAAAATCTCTTGGAATAAAAAATGAAAAAAATCGTACCATTAAAACACGTCTTTTTTGCTCTTCGAATATTACGCGAATTTTAAATATTTTGTCGCACGATAATAATTACGACTGCAGCCGGCAACGTACTCGTACGTAAAACTAGACTTCAAGTTAGAAAATTTATTACATTACTACTCTCGAAGTCGAATATGTGTAATACGATCGCAAACTTGGCCAAAGTCAGAGCACACAGGGCACCGCACGTATAAAAATTATTACATTTATGCACATTTCGCTCCCGCCCCAATCCCCCTCACATGAGGCGAGCATGAATAGTCGAATACGTTGTAAAATTCATACGTACGTACATCGCGATATCATTATTTTTTGCGAGCTTTATCGGTATCGTATAAATACTCGTGACGGTGGACGACAAAGACAAAAATGCAATTCGCTATATAATATTCCGCGTATGTTTCGATATTTTTACGAAGCTATAAGTCGACCTTATTTTACGTACTCTTACGGTCGCGTAAAATTCTATAGTGATTTTTCCCTCTACCCTTCCCTTCCCTGCCACAGTTGATTTCATTACACATCGTACAGTTCAGTAGTAAAATGAAGAAATTCCATCGTCGGCATAAGAGAAAAGAAGAAAATGCCTCGTATACGAGGTTATTCTACTTATTCCACTTCTGCCGATGCCGATGCAAGTATGCTCGAGTAAAAGAATATTCCAAGGCGAATATCTCTTCCACCCTCCTTTATTAATTCGATGCACATTTTTTGCGAAATAATTTCCATTTCTAATTAAGGATCATTTCGCCTTTTTTTTTTGTTCTGCATAAATCGTGCATATTTGTACTTGGAAAACATAAAACGAGATCATTTCGCCAATTAGGTAAACCCACTCGTAGTAAATTTGAATGAAAAAACGAAAGAAAAAATTTCTCAGTCACAAAATATAACATGACGCCTGCTTCGAGTCAGTTTTCTCGTTACTATAAGGCGTTGTACAGCGAAATACTAATTACAACCTGCGGACCATTTTCGTAATTTATTAAAATAATTTCGTAATTAGGGAGTTATCTAAGAAGCTTATGCAGGTGATCAAAGAGATGCGACAGAAACGTTGTTATAATAAAATTACGTTTGAACGAATCGAAAGTCGGGTGAAGAAAGGTGGGAAGCTCCGAAAGTGCAAGATTTACCAAATGAGAAAATTACGTAGGTAAATCGTCGTCGTTCGTTCAACTCAAAAATTAAAATAGATGTAAAATTTTTCAAACCTTGTGGAGCCTGAAATAACTCGAGTAGGCAATTACGTACTTTTAATTACGTATATACTTAACCTCGATCTTTTGCAGAAATCGACGAATAAAACAAAAAAGGTTATTTACACTTTTTGACACCTATTTTTTTCATAAGGTATTCGTAGAAGTGCTGCGACGACATTTCAAATAAATCAAAATAACATTCACAAAATATGTAAAAGGGCTCTCGGAGTCTAGAGCTCTAGACATATTAAAAATTTGAAAAAAATCAATTTGAAATGATTTGCATTTTAGGAGGAATCCACCAACTTCCAACGAGGCACAAAACCACTTGAAATTATCCATGTACAATAATTTCAAAATTTGAAATTGAAAAAAAAAATCAAATGATGAAAAAATTTTAAAATGAATCAAAAACTGCGAATGATTACCTAATGTTCAAATCAGTAATAAAAGTTGGGTACTAAAAATTTGTATGAAATGGAACAAAATTTAGAAATAAATGTACTTAAGTATCTACTTCATCGTAAAAATTGAAAAAAAAAACTGAAAATTTATAGGGGCTTGAAACTTATTGAAATGTGAAAATAATTAAAAAGTTACACAACAATGTTTGATTTTCGACCATTTTCTGTAGGTGAATTTAAAAATTGCCAAATTTTGAATTTTTATCAAGAATTGAGAATTTTTACTTTATTGAAAATGAACGAAATTAGTATCAAACTTGCAAATTAATTTTACCTACATTTTTTTTTTGAAAACTTAACCTGATTTTCCTACATTAAAATTAAAAAATTGGAAAAACCCCAATTTTTCTCAATTTTGAATTTTTACCAAATTTTATAAATTCTATACTTAGATCTGTAGTGCTCGGTTTCCAATCGCGTCTATATACGTAGTACTTTGCTACTCGCATATAAACAGCCGAGGAAAACACTATATAACCTCGGGCCAGATCCTTATGTAATCGAAGACCATACGACTTGTAATAAACACAACCTTTTTGATATCTCGTAACTACGTGTTTTGTTGATCTACAGTCTTCCTCTAGTGTAGCTCGGTGGTGTCGCCTTGCTCCTAGAGTGTATAGGTAGGCATACAGTCGCACCCGTCGACTTTACCCTTCTCTTCTTACCTACCCATAGGACACCACTACCTACAGATCCTAAGAATTTAGGTACCTACTAAAATTTTAAAATGAACTAATTTTAAATTCTTGCCAAACTTTGAATAAAAATAAGTAGGTACTAAATTTTGAAGAATAAAACAATTTTAAAAAATTTCTCAATTTCAAATTTTTATCAAAGATTAAAAATTTCCAAAAAAATTATTTTTGAGCAAATTTTAAATTTTTGTAAGAACAATTTTGAAAATATTTCAAATTTTTAAAATTAATCTTTCAATTCTGTTTTAAAAATTAAGCTCTTTTTTAAAAATTGATCAAACTTCAGCAATTTTTCTTAATTTTGAATTTTTACCAAAAATGAAAAATTTCCAAATTCTTATGGTTAACTACACAAGATTATTAAAAAATTTTAAAATCTACCAAATAAGTTTCAAAACTACCAAAATATTTTGAAGAAGTTTCAAATTTCAATGAATTACTTACTGCATTCAAAAAAATATTACAAAATTTTGAAAATTTAAATAGGTACCTAAGCAATTTCAAAATTTGATTCAACTTTGAAAATTTTCAAAATTTTCAATTTTTACCAAATTTTAAAAATCTATCAAACTTAACAAATTGGCCTTTTAAAAATTAACAAAACTCAAATTTATATCAAATTTTGTGATTTTTCTCAAATTTCAAAGCAGCAATAAATTTTGAGAAATGCCACATATTTTCTTAATATACATATTTCGATTAACTGGATGAAGGAATTTCCCATAATACGAACGTATTCGTATGCATCTTCGATGAAATACTCGTACGTCCATCACATACCACAAACGTCAACCCTCTTAATCTACTCATCTAATCTCATTTCATCCTATACGTAGAACATTCCTACCCGTAAACGTTATATAATCGTCGTATAGTACACTCGCACACTGACAAACGAGGATAGGAAATAATACATAAACTATCCAACACACGAGTACATATTCGAGACTATACAAAGATACTACTAGTACCGCATAACTTCCAATTCGAGAAATTATCTCGGTCTTTAACAATGTTCATCCGGTCATCTACTCATCCACACTCTCTTAAACACAGGAGACCATCGCACATCGCCGAGAAATAATAATAAAAGATAACCATCTACAAAGGATGTGTGAGTCAATTCTTTTAAACAAAAAACAAAAAAAAGCCAACCAAAGCACAGTGATCCAATACCCCCTTCGGTCACTGCGCTCCTTACACTGTATACACACCCTAAATAGTACGTCTGGTCTGGTGGAAAAATAATCAGCAGAGAGAATATACCCGGAGCTAGACATAGACGAACTCAGTCTCAGTTCCGTATTAAATGTCTCCGTCTCCGGTCTCCGGCATTATATATTTATCCGCAGCTCGCACAGAACATGCGTAAATTACACCGAAGGTATCACGTCCGAAGCTAAAAACCTCCCGGTTCTCTCTTTTGCTCGCACATTGGCTCATTTCATCGCCATAATACCCAAAATTGTACTCGTCGTATTAGCCAGATACGGTAGGTACAGTTGCCGAAACACGAACCTATATTAACACTATAATGTTGTTGATGCTGGACACCGGAACGGACATCATGTATAAAGTATAAAACAAAACCATCTTCAGCTATCGCGGTCGCATACTCGCCCTCGTATATTGGTCAGGCGCCAATATACCCAAAACAAACATTCCATCTTGTTCATAAGGCTCGCAATCTGCTCTCGTAACACGAATCATCCATAAAGGTAATGTTATATGGTCCCCTGCTGTTCCTCATATAATATAACCATACATATATTGACCCTGCGTACTTCGGCAGCCCGTCAATCGTCTATCTTCAGTTCTTCACCGATTCCAGATTGTATTCTTGGATGAAATTTTCATCGACGCGAGTTGCGTTCTTCTCTTTGGTCGATAGCTTTTTTTCTTCTTCCTTTCTGGCTCGTAGAATGGAGAAGAAGAGGGATGCTGGGTATACGATAGTGAAACATACAGTAACATGGTCAGTAGATCTTTCTAATACGAGTTGTCGTTTCTTCATTAATTTTAAAATATTTTATAAGAAGAATGCAATCTGACATGGTTCATCTCGTCTTCTACTCTCGTTGCTGTTTTCTTTCCTTAGCTTGGTTTTCGTACGTACGTCGTCGTAATATACCAATAATGATGGGTATTCTCTAAATCTACATACAGGGTGTCCGGGGAGCACTGTAAAGAACTTCAAACATGAATAAAACCGGATACCACTAACAAAACATGTTATGTACACATGGTGCCTATCTCGAAAATTGAAGGGGCAAGGAAGGATAAATAAAATTGAGAAAAAATTATTTTTATTAGGCATATGTATGGTACTTGAAAAAATGAACAATTTTTTTACTCTCGAGATTTTTTGTCAATGTTCGAAAATGAAGGGGCTACAACTGTTTGAAATTTGGATTTTCAAATTTTGATGTAGGTGCCACAGCTCTTTCATTTTCAAAGATATGCAAATCGCATTCAAAATGTTTCTGTTTCTGCCAAAGTGTTACAATACTGCCTAGTTTACTCGATTTTTCTACATGGATGTGGAATGTGGATCGTTATTGTTTAATTTCACCAAGTCCAAGACTACATATATACTTGCTATTCAAAATTGGAGAGGAGGGAAAGGTCCAGTCAAAATTTTTGTAATGACCAAAATTATCCCTAGGACTTCAAACTACAACTTTTGTTTGAAAATTTTTTCAATTGGACCCCTCCCTCTCCACCGATTTTGCATTACACTCCGAAGATACTAATTAAAAATTAGAGGAGTAAAAGAGGAAAATTGAGAATTTTTTCAAATGAATGTTGTAGATTAAGATCTCAAAAATAATTTTGGTCATTATAAAAATTTCGATTGGATCCCTCCCTCTCCTTCAATTTCATCCAACATCAAGTAGATACCTTTTTCAAAACTGGGGGAAGGGTCCAATTGAAAATTTTTTCTAATAAAAGTTGAAAATTGAGGTTCTAGAAGTAATTTTTGTTATTATAAAATTTTTGATTAGAATCTTCCTTCCCCCTCCAATTCCACGTAATGTTGACTCAGATACTCGTATTATTAAAAACTGGTGGAGGTAAAGGTCCAATTGAAAAAATTTTCAAACAAAAGTTGTAGCTGGAAGTCTTACAACTAATTTTGGTTATCACAAAAATTTCGATTGGACCCCTCCCTCCCCTCCAATTTCACATAATATGACTTAGATACTTATTATTATTAAAAACTGGTAGAGGCGAAGGTCTAATTAAAAAAAATTTCAAACAAAAATTGTAGCTGAAAGTCTTGGAAAAAATTCTGATCATTACAAAAATTTCGATTGGACCCCTCCCTCCCCTCCAATTTCACATAATATGAATAAGATATGTAGGGGAATTCAGCTCTCGCATTTCCCCTATAGCTTATATCATTTTAAGTTTGTAACGATTGCTACCCTGTGTCGAAGCGCTGGCGCTCTTTTCGCCTTCTCTCGGCTATAAAATGCGAGCCGACACAGGGTGAAATCGGAGTCTGGTGCAATCTCTCGAGGTTGTACCATCTCTCGCAGTCTTGTGCCTTAGCTAGTAATAGACGATCTTCTTTACTTTCGTTGTTTTACTTGGCTCTCTCATAATCATTACTAATCATAGCTTATCGATATTATCATGATACTATTTCATTTTTTTCTCACGAGGATCGCGTAAGTAACAGAGATTGAAACGATGCCGTTTTTGTGTCTAGTCCATCAAAATGTTGAAATTTGCTCAAAGCACTTTGTCACAAGAAAAAGGGGTCAAGGGTCTATGGCACTAAACCCTTTTTTCTCGTGTCAGGTCCTAAGGGTTCCTCAAACTGTTGAAATTTGCTCAAAAAACATTGTCACAAGAAAAAGGGGTTAAGGCCCAATGGCTCTAAACCCCTTTTTCTCGTGTCAGGTACCAAGGATTCCTCAGAATGTTGAAATTTGGTCAATGCACATTGTCACAAGAAAAAAGGGTTAAGAGCCTATGGCACTTAGCCCCTTTTTATCATGTCAGGTCCTAGTTCATCAATTTATGTTGATTATCACAAGATAAAAGTTGATTCAACTTACGCGATCCTGGTGACGAAAAATGAAATTATATCATGATAATTATCGATAATTTATCAATATCTGGCTAGATATCGATAATTATCGATATCATATCATATCATCCCTGGAAACCATACGATCGAGTGGTCCGCATTGGACGCAAGGCTCGCCTTCTCAATCATACGACCGTGTGGACTCATACGGACGTGTGTAGCTTGAGCATGTGAAATCATACGCCAGCCAGGTACGCATCAAACGCATATCCCGCACTCCTCGTACGACCGTGTGGAATCACACGGACGTGTGCAGCTCGAACGTGTGGACTCATACGATCGGGCACATCGCGAATTGCACCCCCACGGGCAATTAAACTCAGGCAACACGGCCGATCCGACCTCGTCGCGGTACTCACTAAGACCTAATCGCTCTACCCGCGCTTACGTCAGCTCTCCCCTGCGCAGTAGATCTACAGATACTATTATTAAAAATTGGTGAAGATAGAGGTCCAATTGAAAAAAATTTCTAACAAAAGTAGTAGCTGAAAGTCTTAGAAATAATTATTTTGGTTATTACAAAAATTTCGATTGGACCCCTCCCTCCCCTCAAATTTTGAAACCCAAGTATCTGTGTAGTAATGAACGTTGTAAAATTCAACAATGATCCACATCCATGCAAACGAATTGAGTAAACTAGACACTAGTAAGAGTTACACCCCATAACATTCATTGTCATAATGGAATTATTTTCGATTTTTATGTCTCGCTAGTTCTGATTGATAATTTTGAGGAAGGCAATATCTTTGACGTGAGTTTTTTCTTGCTATAACTTCTTCAATTTCAAAGATAGGCATCTTAATGTAATCGAAACTTTTTTTTTATTTTTTAGAGTACTATTCCCTGGCGGGGTTAGGAAAATTTTTGGATGCAGTGTTGCCAATTGATTTTGCGTAGAAAGCAATGTAGTGCCTTCGTTTTCAAAGGTAGGCAAAACATATCAGGAGTAAAAAATGTTTAGTTTTTCAGTAAAAAAAAAAAAGATCACCATAGAAGATAATTCGACTTCTTCCAAATAAATTACAAATCTGTATACTTGAATAAGTAAAATCTCTTACATTACGTGATCTACTCTCAATGCGAAAAAAAAATTACCAAAAAAAATACCCCAAAATTACATACGAAATACAATATGGAATATCTACGAATACATCGTACGCGTACTTCTTCAAATAGGCATAAATTTACGCCACACTTATACGCGTTATTACCCTACTGACCACGTGTACCCGTCCCCCTCCGCCCCTGCCCGTGCCTTAGTGCCCTGATATGTACTGCGTTAGCGAAGCCTTTTTACGACTACCGTGTTAGTTAATAATTTGTCCTGCAGATCCCAGTACGCGATACGCGCTACCAAATTTAGTTATTTATAGTTCGCACGCGCTTAATGTTAGCCCGCTGAGAACTTTACTTAAAGTTTCGCTCTTTATGCTATTTTGGATCGTAAATTCCCGTGGATTATAAATACGTCCCGTTAGAATAAAGATATCGTACGTATACTTATATAAGCCGACCGCAATAAAGGCCGCACAAATTCAAAAATGAAAATGCCGGCTACGAGCTCGTACGTATGCGCGGCACGCCGCACCATGCCATGCCAAGTACAGGAGAGCAGAGGAGCGAGGCGACAAGACACGTCGGCCGATGCTGAGGCAGGTCTTGAGAAACCTTTTTACCACATGTAGAGTTCCTGCAACAAGCAGGTGAAGGGAAGTTTAAAGACTTGTTTGTGGTATATGGTTTTTTGGAGCTATTTTTTATTTTTGTTTCAGATGTACCTAATCTTTTTGTGTGTGTATGTAAAAAATATGTAAAAAGCAAGCGTACTAGCTGTTTTGGGAAAAAATTATTCATAAAAAAATTTCATTAGGGCTTGAAATGGCGAAAAAAAAAGGAGAATAAATTGAATTAAGTAAAAATCACAAAAAAATGAATAAACGAAGTTATGAAAAACACAATATTGGGAAATGTGAAAATAAACATCAAGATGGGACTTGTCTTATTGAAAATTACAAAAAAAAAAAAAAAAAAAAAAAAAAAAAGAGAAAAATTTAATGCTTAATTTTTCTTAAATAGAAAAAAAGGACGAAATGTTTCAATTTTTCGAGATAAAAACTTTTTACTTTTTAAAAAAGATAATCTGTTTTTTTTTTTTTGAAAAAAAAAGTTTTATTAAATATTAACTTTTTTTTTTTTTAAGTAGGTAGATACAATATATTTTTCGAGTTTTTTAAAAAAATTATCATTCACCTATTTAGGTACCTAATTAGATATTTTTTGCAGCAAAATTTTTCCTTAAATTTCTAAAGGAAAAATTGCTAAATTTTTAATGAAACAATTACTTATTGAAAAAAATAAGTCATTAATTTTTATTCAATTTTTTTAGTACCTAAGTAAGTCAAATTTAAAGCATTACATTTTTCAGAAAAAATAAAAATACGAGTATTTACTTATTCAAAAAATTCCAGCTAAAATCCAAAATTGAAAAACGGCCTAAAATTGAAGAAATTTAAAATTCAAAATTATATGCATAGGTAGGTACGTATTTACAATTTTTTTGGAAAGCAAAATTCAATTGAAAAAAAAATTAAAAAAATTATTGAAAATGAATTTAAAAAATAGTAAAAAATATTTTTTTAAATAAAAATTTTTAAAAATTAAATTGAAATGAAAAATGCAGAAAAGTTCAAATTTTGAGAATAATTGAAGTTGAATGAAGAAAAAAAATCACTTAAAATTTAAAAAAAAATGCAATAGTAACTTGAAAAATTGTAATTAAATTTCCAAAATGATGAAAAGTGAGAAAATTCGACATTTCAAGAAATCACTACTTCTACTTCTTCACTAATTTAACCCCCCCCCCCCCAATTACCGGTACAGAAAATTAAGGTTCTCTCAAAAAAAATTACTATCCTAATAAGTTCAGAAAAATATCCGGAAACATCTTAATGTTACCAATACGAAGAAAAAACTTTATAGACGAAATGTTTTTTCGATTTTCAATATTTTGATTTTTTCACTACTTTCACTTGAAAAATCAAAATTTTCAGTTGGAATTTTTTTTTAATGGATTGAAAAACATAAAAAATTAATAAAATTAGAATTGCAAAAAATAAATTAAATTAAAAATCAGGAAAAAATATAGGTTAGGTTAGGTTAGCCAGAAAATAATTAGAATTGAAAAAAATCAAGAATTTGAAAAACTAAAATTGAGTCAAAAATTACTAATTTGAAGGGCAAGAAAAATTAAAAAATTTCAATATTCAAAAAAAACTTACAACATTTTCGAAAATTAAAAAAATTAACAATTTAAAAAAACTAAAATAGAAAAAATATGTGAAAATGAAATAGCTCTCCCCCCCCCCCCAAAAAAAAAATCAAAAATAATAACTATTAATTAATGAATGATATTGAAAATTATAGAAAAAATGGAGAAAAATATGCAATATTCAAAAAGATTAAAATTGGAATAAAACGAAGTTTTAAAAAATTAAAAATTCAAAGAAATTGCGCTGAAAAATGAAAATTTCTTAAGACATGAAAAAAGTTGTCAGCAACTCAAAAATGACCAAATTTGAGGGAAAATGAAATGAAATTGAAAATCACCGAAAATTGTTCCATACCCAATAAAAGTTGTAAATTCGAGGAAAAATAACTTTCAAGTAGTAGTTGCAGTACTTGCAGGACTGTTATCTCCCTTCTCAACAAATTCGGTCCATTCAAGATTTTTCAGTGTAGCAATTTCTTTTGACATTAACCAAACTAATCGGCAATATTGATTTTGATGATTTTTTTTCAGTTTAATAAAATTTACATTTTCATGATGCCTCCTGAATTCATAAAAAAAAAAACACCATCAACCGCGAGGATTCATGAAGAGACAACGTATAATAATATTCCATCCATATTTCTTCATTTTGGCGCACACTGCTGCTTTTATTATTTTCTGAGAACCCCCTAGTACACAGTGCACCGAGTACACCATGCGATGGTAGCCGTAGGGGATGTTTTAATGTTTTAGGTTACTCTTTAATATTTGCTTCTTCGTCTTGCTCGGTTTGTTTCCCTTTCTCCTTGTGCACTTCTCGTCCTACATTTATACGCGGTACTTTACAGTTGTATAGAGAGTCGAGTACTCGAGAATATGTTGTTATTCGGTAAAAGGGTGACCATGACTATATGTATGGTGTAATTTTAAAAGGCGCTAAGTGCCATCTTGGTCGAAATGGAGTTATTGCTATCGTAGTATACTATGTCCATGCCGTCATAATCTGAACCTATCAAAGACGTCAATATCTGTTTCTAAATAGCTCAAAATTCGCTCTAAAGATGGCGCAAATAAGCAAAATTTGCTAAATTTGAGGAAATCAAAAACGTAAGACTTTCGCATTATAGTAAATTCAATTTCCCGTCAAAAAGGTCCTCTTCACTTTTTGCATATCTTCAATATTTCAGGAGCTATGCGAAAAAGATAAAACATTTTTGTCAATTTTTGAAAATTTATCAATTTTTTGAAATTAGAAAAAATAATGTGTATTTGACTTTGAATGAATAAAAAAATAGATCTATTTTGTAGAAAATTAAATTTCCTTTCAAAAAGATTCTCTTAACTTTTTGCCTATCTTCAATATTTTAGGCACTAAACAAGAATAAACACTATTATATTTAAATTCAATGCTCAATGCGTTTTTTTGAAAAACCTAAAAATGATTCAGAAATGTTGATATTGGTTCGAGTTTTGCTCAAAATGATGATGACGTGTTCAAAGTATTCTATGTACCAACATTTTCACCATTTCAACCTTTCCTATAAGTCTCCAAGCTATGCAAACATTTAAACGCGATTATCTCGAAAACATGTTTTTGGCACTTAGCGCCTTTTAAAATTACACCATACATATAGTTAGCTTTTTCATTTTAAAACCATCTCTCTGTCTTGCTCTTTCTTCATAATGCCTTCTCAGCCCATCAATGGCATGGGTGTGTAGATCCATTTTGTACTTACGAATCTGTATAGCTAAGAAGACTCATATACCAAGCTCCAGCTTACTCGACTACTCTCGTACATAAGTGTTGTTAATCTGCAGCTTGGATGCTTGGCAGTAGTCTATAGGCACACATCCTATACATAGGTATCTCATATTACATGTTTGTGTTGTCCATTCTGCAGTCTCCTCATCTCCAGCTCTATGGTATTTTCAGCTCTGACGCTCTGACAACTGATGTACGCAGACGTTGGCCATCGTGTTAAAATTATCAATCTTACATCTAGCGAGCGGCTTGTCGAATATGCTTAAAGCGTATTCATAATAATGCTTCGTGTACGATAAGTATATAATAAATATACTCGTACTATAATACGTACTATTTATACATGTACGCGTATAGAACGAGTAAAGTCACAGAGGAAGAATGCGTTGATCGAGATGCGAGATGTTTGGGTCGAGTCGAGTCGAGCATCGAGCAAGCACAACACACTTGTCATACTCGTTCCATAATGTTGTAAAACAGCGAACGAGGGGGTAGAATGGTGTCCCTCTGGTTCTGAATCGTACATAGAGAGAAAGGCAGACAGACAAAGTGGCGAGGGAGAGGAAAAATATAATCATTGTATGTATATATGGCATGGCAAATGTTTATCCAAACATGTGTCGAATCATTCTAGATAATTTGTGAGGAAATCGATGGCGATGATGTGTCGAGATATACGTCGAGATACGAGGTCCATCATAAAAATAGCTGATTACTATACAACAATATCACAACGAGAAAGACGTGGAAGCAAAAAAGAGGTTGAAAACCTCGCTAGGTGCACCACTTACTCCAAAGACGACTACTTAAGCAAATTACTCGATAAGCCGAAACAAAGCCCAAATAAACAACAAAAAGAGTCGAATTTGCATCGACTTCGCTCGGCGTAGACGATTGATGAAAATGGTCCAAGCCTTTGCCGCCTCCACAATCATCACCACAACAGTAACTAAGTAGAAAGCATTTTGCAGAATATGTACAAGCAGGGGCAGAGCCTGCGGAGGGGGGTAGAAACAAAGAAATGTCGGAATTGCCGACGTCGAGCGGTTTTTTAAAGGAAGCCTCCACCCCCTACCCCAGCCTCATTTTCACCAGTAGGTTTTACGTTGCTGTATTTCTTCAAAGAAAACGTCCAGAGAATCGAGTTGAATGCTGCTGAATTTAAGGGTGCAGCTTTTACTACTTCTTGTTTCGCGAATCGAGTCGGTTCTTTCTTCTTTCCTTTTCACTTATTTTTTTTTTCTTTAAAAAAAATAAAAATAAAAAATAAAATTATACGAAAAGGATTTCTTCGTTCTTTAGTCGGTCTATTTATGTAATTTTTATGCGAGCGACGCGACGGTGCTTCTTTTGTTTATTTCTTTCTTAGCAGCGGTAATTTCTTCTATATGGAAGAGGTATTGAAGATTTCAAAACAGAGGAAGGGGAGGGGGGGGGTGTTGGCGGGGCTTTTTTACCAACGAGTTGTTAAGAATGTTATTTGAATAATTTTCGATAATATGCAGAAATATACAAGGTTTTCCACGGTTAAGACCATTAACATTAGACTTGGGAAAATTATATTTCGCGAGAGAAAATTTTCGATTTTTTTCAGCTGTTGTGAAGTTTATTCTTGAGACTTATTTCAATTTTTAAATCATTCGACGAATTTCAGCACTCAGTGGTTCTCAAACTGCTGAAATGCTGCTAAATTTTTTTATTAAAAACAGAATGTGTTTAAAAGGAATTTATTTTCAGAAATTTTCAAAAAATGGAAATTTCAGCAAAATTGCATTTATTCAATGAAAAAAGCTACCCCAAGATCCAATGAAAAATCCTCTTCTGGCTAATTTTGTGAAAATTTTTGTTTTCAGTAATTTTCAAAAAATGAGAAATTGCATTTAATCAATGGAAAAAGCTATTCAGGGATCCAATGCAAAATCCTCCTCTGGTTAATTTTGTGAAAATTTTTATTTTCAGTAATTTTCAAAAAAATGAGAAATTGCGTTCAATCAATGGAAAAGGATACCCTAAGATCCAATGCAAAATCCTCCTCTGGCTGAATTTGAGAAAATTTCAAAAACTGAGTTTTTGCAAAATTGCATTTAATTAAGCAAAAAACTTCGTGGAAAAATTGCGAAATTTTAAAGTTTCCTTTTTTCATGATTTTTTAGAAAAGTGTGATATCCAATGATAAATTGCTCAATATTTTGGTCTAAATTAAAAAAATAAAAAATAATTTTCTTGCAACAAAAATTTTTTCTCTTGCGTTTTTCAATCATAATACTTATTCCTTAAATTCTTGTAGAAAAAAAATTTAATTTCTTTGGGAGGAAAAGTCTCTCAGTTTGTTTTGAGTAAAAAAATCTTTCAACTTTCTAAGGTAAAAAAAAAAAAATTCAATTTTTTTGGAGAAAAAAACTGAATTTTTTGTCAATTTTTTTTCTTTTAGAGGGAAAACTTCATTTAAATTTTTTTTAATGATAAAATAATAACATGCAATTTTCTTGTGTACCTAAAGAAAAATCTCCAAAATATTTGAAGTACATGAAGTAAAAAATTTTTGGACGATACCTTGGGATTGGGAATAATCCTGGTCCGTTGCAATTACACATTTTTCGCCCCCAATGTCATACTTGCCAAAATCTTGAAAAAATGGTTAATCTTCTGCCTATTTCAAGATATTTTTTTCAAAACAAAACAAAATCAAAAATATTTCTGCATAAAAATCTAGAGATTTTCACTCCAGAAAAATCAAGTCCCCCCCCCCCCCCAAAAAAAACATGAAATTTTTTCTGCGTAAAAATCAAAAGTTTTTCACTTCGAAAAACATTGAAAAATATGTTTTTAACTAATTCAAAAAATTTGTTGTTTTTTACAAAAAATTGAATGTTTTTTTTTAATTTCAAAATAAAATAAAAGACAAAAAATTAAGTTCTTTTTTCTCCCAAAAATAAAAAGGGTTTTTTTTATTACAAAAAGTTGAAAAATTTCATGCTAAAAAAATTAAGAATTTTTTCCTTCAAAAAATGAGATTTTCAAGTCCAAGAAAATTGATTTTTTTGGTTTTCAATTGAGACAAAAAGTTGAGATATTCACCATAGGGTGTCACCATTTCCTAAATCGTGAAAAAGAAGGAAGTTTTTGCCTATAATTAAATGATAAAAAAAAGTATGACGATGTGATGGGAAAAGGGGTAACGGCCATTTTCCTTCAAAAAATCGCTTCAGCCTTTATCGTTGCCAATATCCTCCATGGTGCGTTATCGATTTAAACGTTACCCTCTAAATTCTTCAATTTCATTCTTTCAATTATTTAAATTTTTTGAAAATCTTTCCGTTGATCCGTTAACTTTTTCATATTTTCTTCAAAAAATGTTGTGATTTTTTTTTACAGCGTAAAGTATCTAGTTTCGTTGGAAATGTGATGATGAAATCGTTCATCACATATGTATTTCACCTTCGTTAATCTCTAATCTACGTCAGTAGCTAGAAAAATTCTATAAACAGGAAGAAAATTTCGCAATCCTCCACTTACTGCAATTTCAACCCACACGAGATCACGACATACTATCAAACGTGAACCAAAACAAAATGATGAATTCATTGCGACGACGAATGAAAAATTTATCAGGCGTCGGTAGTGGCATCAGGGGGTACAATAGCATCGGTTGGGCGCAGGATGCGAAACAAATTACAGTACGATTCGAAATTTACGTTTTGTCTCTTCCCGTCTGTTTATCTCGCTCACTCGCAATATGCTCGTGTCGGTGTCTCTCTATGCTATCATTAGTTGGTATAGCGTACCGCAATTGTTTCTTTAAATAAAGGAAACGTGAATAAAAACCTATTATAATCGTTGCACACTTCCTTTCCAATTCTCCTCTGATTGCGTTTATAGGTATATCGCATAAAGCAGTCGAATATATACGCTACATTTTTTATTTTTCTCTCTTAATAAATATTTCTCGAGCGACTAGTTCTCCATGGCATGGCCAGTCTAGTGCGACTGCGGCTGCGGCTGCCGCTGACGTCCTCTCATCCTCTCTGTGCACACCTTAATTTTCACACCTCAAGTAATTATTACGATTACGACCTGTTGGTTTGGTCATTATTCTTCTCACCCCCTTGAAGAAGAAGAAGAAGAAGAAGAAGAAGAAGAAGAAGAAGAAGAAGAAGGAAAAGCAAAGAGAAACCCACATACTACAGTTTACCTTTTAATAATTCATAACTTCTTTTTTCCGCATCCGTGGTAAATTTTAAGAGTATACCTGTTGGTATTTTGTCATCGTACAGTACATTTTGATTATGCCTGTTTTTTCTCTATCTTCACAACACACCAACACATAGAGAAACCGGTATTTTCGGACAGAAATAAGACGAGCAAGGGGTGGTGGACATCACGAAAAAAAATATTTGTTATTCAACTCGCACTACGAGCCGACCAACGACAATAAAATTCAACTTTGGAATTAACGAATAGACTGTGAGTAGACGAAGAGGAGGGTTTAAAAAAAATAACATCGTCGTAACTATCCCAATAGAATGGCTTGGGTGCTCACTGCTCACTGCTCAGTGCTTAGGCTCGCGGTAAACACGTCTTGTCCTCCCAAACACACAACTAAGTTTTGAAGATTAGCATGCATACGAGTAGCTCATCACTGCCTCTCTGCTAAATGCCTATTTCTGAAAAAGCAACTCGAATCCGAAATACGCCGCCGTTGACGTGAATAGTTTCTCTAATGAAATATATTAGGTATAAATTACAAAAATTGAAAAAAAAAAAAAAAAAAAAACTGAAGCTGAATCAAAAATAAATTGGAAATTCAAAAGAAATTCAAGTTGAGAAAAATTAACAACTGAAAAAAATGAAGTAGAAAATTTGTAAAAAAAAAATGAAGATTAAAAAATAAAAGTGAAATGATTAGTAATAATTGGAAAAATTCGAATTCTACCTAGGTATATTGAGAAAAATCAAAGAGTAAAAAATATGGGAAAAATTATTTTGACATATTTAAGAACTGGAAAAAATAAAAATTCAAATACTAAATAATTATAAATAATTGATATTTTTAGTTGAAAAAAATGAATTTAAAATTAAAACCCCAAAAATTAGATTTTTTTTTTCAAAAACTAATAATTTAGGTATAATTTTTCTCAAGACTTGAAAATTTGGTGTGAAGAAAATTAAAATTCAATAAAAATCCAAGACTTATGAGTATTTTTGGGTTTTAATTTTTTTTTTTAATCATGCCAGTTCTCAAAATTTTTTAAAATTTTGCAAAAATTCAAAATTTGATGAAACTTTTGAGATTTAGTCATTTTTGAATTCATAGGCATAACTACAGGTTGTGCCAATTTGGCACAACGTACTTCATCCAAATCCAATCGTTGAATCTTTTTAGGGTAAAAAGATTTTTCAAATGTTTGCAGCAAAAATTAAATTTTTTGAGACAATTTTTGATTTTAAAAAGTTTTTAACTCTTTTCAAAAATATTTCCTGAGTTTTTGAAACAAAAAAAATAAATTTCTTTGTAATAAAAATTATTTATTTATTCTTAATGGCTTTGAGAAAAAAATCTCAACTTTTTCCTCCAATTTTTTGAAAAAAAATCTTCCAATTTTTTATATCCTTGGAGTAAAACATTTATTTTTAATTTCTTTAGAATAAAATTTTTTTCCAATTTTTGAGGGAGATTTTTTTCAATTTTTTGTAGTAAAAAATTTTGTAATTTTAAACGAGAAAAAAAATTGTCCGATTTATGTGAAGAACCAACTTTCCAATTTTTGGGAAAACATTTCTCAATTCGGAAATTTTTTGAAAAAAAAACTTTCTTAATTTTCATAGATATTGAAAAATACTTATGGAGGTACAAATCTCATTTTTTTAATATTTCAATTTTTGAGAAAAAAATACCTAGCTTCTACAGAAAAGAAAAAATTAAAATTTATTTATTCTCTTGAAAATGAAATATTATTTCAATTTTTTGGGATAATTTTTTCTAATTTTTGAGAAGAAAAAAATCTTAATTGCTTGGAATATATAAGTACATTTTTAAAAAGATTTTTTTCTCTTTCCTGCAAAAATACGTCTTAATCCTTGATTTCTAATTTCTCAAATTTGGTGAATAAAATTTTTAAAAATTTCTTAAAATTTTGAAAAGTTTTCAAACATACAAAAAATGCAAGAAGTGTTTCTCAAGCTTCATTAATGAAGTGGTTTTTGATTATTAATCATTTTTTACAATTCAAAAATTTTGAAACATTGTTTAAATTCAAGGAATTTCCAAAATTTAGAAAATTTAAAATATTAAGTAAATTCAATCAATTTTTCAATTTATTTATATTTTTTTGGCAGTTTTAAAAATTTTGGACATTTTAAAAATTTAATAACTTTTTTGAAAAAAAAAGTTTATTTTTAAAAAATTCTAAAACTGAACGAATCTCTGATTTTTTAAATTGATACAAAATCAAAATTTTTTTTATTTATTTCGAAAAAGAATACAAGAAGCAATCTGTTACAGAATAGTAACATTAAGCTTGCACGGGATATACGATTAAAATCTCACTGGCAGGTCCAATATGTGACATCTACGCAGACGATATATTTCTTCATCATGATTTAGAAGATTTTTCACTAGTATATTGTCGTGGTCAATAATTCTTTCTTGATAGATGTTGCTTCTAAAGGATATCGTCGATTTCACACTAGGTATTTCCAAATCTTTGAGAATTGTGTTGTTCTTCACGTACCACGGCGCGTTTATAAGTTTTCTTAGAATTTTGTTCTGGAACATTTCGATAATTTGGATATTGGATTCACTAGCCGAACCCCAGAGTTCAATACCGTACAACCAAATTGGTTTGAATAAACATTTGTATATTAAAATCTTGTTTGGTCGGTTCAGCATATCTGTTCCAAGAATCCAATAAAGGGATTTGAACTTTTTGTCCAGTTGAGCTCTTTTCTTCAGAATATGGTCTCTCCACGTGAGATGGCTATCAAGGTGTAATCCCAGATATTTGACGACGTTTGTTCGAAGTATTTCATCGTTATTAAACATTAGTGAGCGAGTTCTTTCGATTTTTCGTCTGGTAAAAAGGACGTAGCTTGATTTTTCACTATTGATCTTGATTCTCCAAGTTTGACACCATTCGTTTATTGCGTTTAAGTTGTTTTGTAATTTGTCCATTGCAACGTCTGGATCAAGATCTTGAGAGGTAATTGCGGTGTCGTCAGCAAATGTCGCCATCGTTACGTCGCTTGTCAAAGGGATGTCACCCGTGTAGAGGAGATATAATATTGGACTCAATACGCTTCCTTGTGGTACTCCTGCTTGGATTGTTCTGAAGTCGGAGAAAGCATCGTCGTATTTGACTCTGAATTTCCTATCACTTAGATAGTGAGCCGAACATTTTATTTTGAAAATTCAGTATATTTTTTTAAATTAGTGAAAACTGACAATTTGGTCGTTTTTGAATTTTAACGCATTTTCGATTTTCATAGTTTGATCAATTTTTAAAATTCAGCTGATTTTCAACAAAAAAAAGCTTGATATGACCGATTTTTAAAATTCGATAAGAGTTCAAAATTTGAAAATTTTTAACATTTTAACAAAAGTTCAATTTTATAGCTTTTAAATTATTTTTTAAATCATCGAAATACCTATGTTTTTCATTTTTGTACTTCAAGTTCTGAAAGTTGATGAAAATTGAAAATTTCGTTGTTTTTAAAATTTTTACGTTGTTAATTGAAAATTTTATTAAATTCGAATTTTTTGAAAAACCTTTTTTATTTCGAAAATTTTCTGTTGAAGTTTCTGCAAAAGTCCTGCTTTTTGGTTTTGACATTTTGTTAAGACCTTCTGCACAAGTAAAAAATTTATGGCCAAAAATGAAAGATACTCGTACAAAACTGACCTTTGGAATCAGTGATATGAGATTTCTAAGTCTGGATAATGTTCAGTGGCGTATTTAAGGGGGGGGGGTCTAGGGGGTCCAGAGCCCCCCTCGACGAAGAAAAAGTTGTAAAAATGACGAAATTTCAGCTTTTTAATGGTCTTTTTTTACAAAAATTTCCTATTTTTTTGGGGTCAGACCCTCCCCCCCCCCCTTACATGCCTGTCTGGCTACGCTACTGATAATGTTATCTTGAACTTGGTAGTTGGCACTAGCATTTGTCTGGTGAACATCATTCGTTCAATACACCCAGACCATGTGAGAAGCTAAACCTACGTAACGGTAATAAATTACAGGATAAATGAGGAAACATGGAATAAAGATGATGTCCGAGTCGTGCGAAGAAATTCTCGTGGCAGCAGCGACAACAGTAAGATTGCATTATGTGTATTATAGTCTACGTATATTTCGTATATTTCTACACTCGATACTCTTCATTATTGTCGCCTCGTTGTTGTAGTAGGTTTTTAATTAATTAAGCGTCCGGGTGTGTGCCTGAATGGCTACGTTAAGGGCATAGGAACCCGGTACATTCTACGACAACTCACAAACTACACAGCATAAGAGGAACCGCCAGATATAGTACGGTCGTATTTCCCAATTATTTTATCGTCGATGATGACGAGGCGATAAGAGAACAAAAACTGTCACTCTCGTTGTCTAAATTATATACGTAAACGCGTTCGCTGGCCTTATCGAATGGTAATCGCGTGAATGTGTGGCGATATGGTGGCTACAACCGCCACGTATCGCTGCTGGGGCCACCGCAACAAAGGCTTGGCACGAACGAGGTGCGGTGCGCCCGGTCCCGGTCACCTTTATCCATATCGGTGGCTTCTTCTTTTCCCTACATTTTGTACAGCTCGTAATAAAATTTTTATCTGCATTCGAAATCATACGTATACTCTAGGGTGGCCCTTATTTTTCGAATTTTGGAAATTTGGTTGGGACGGGGGGTCAATTGGTGACATATTGGTATAAAATAATTCCCTATTTTTTATTTTTTCTCTAACTGAATTTTAAGCCGTTTCTCAGGGGCCCCCAAATTTGAAAAAATAGAAAAAATAGAACATTTTGAAAATTTTTGAAATTTTTTAGCAAAATGGTCATATAGGAATGGTATTTCTATAAGACAAGACCATTTTCGATGATTTCTTATCTTTACCCCCCTTTTCATGGGACATGAAAAAACGTCATTTTTTACGTTTTTTAAAAAATTTGAAAAAAATGGCTAAAAATTTAAAAAAAAAGAAATTTGAATAAACTGGTTTCAACATACATGTTATCACCCAAAAAGGTCATTTACGGTGATTTTTCACCACTGCCGTATCAGTGAGAATTTTTCAAAAACTATCAAAAATTGAAAAAATGAGGTTCCCAAAAATGAAGGTAAGGATGAAAAATCGCCGTAAATGACCTTTTTGGGTGATAACATGTATGCTAAAAACATTTTATTCAAAAAAAAATGTTTCTTTAATTTTTAGTCATTTTTTTCAAATTTTTTAAAAAACGTAAAAAATTACGTTTTTTTATGCCCCATGAAAAGGGGGATAAAGATAAGAAATCATCGAAAATGATCTTGTCTAATAGAAATACCATCCCTATGACCGTTTTGCTAAAAATTTTCAAAAATTTTCAAAATGTTCTATTTTTTCTATTTTTTTGATTTTTTCAAATTTGGGGGCCCCTGAGAAACGGCTTAAAATTCAGTTAGAGGAAAAATAAAAAATAGGGAATTATTTTCTACCAATATGTCACCAATTGACCCCCCGTCCCGACAACATTTCCAAAATTCGAAAAATAAGGGCCACCCTAGTATACACATACCGAGGTATGTAGGATAAAAGCGCGCGTACTCGTAGGTATGAGCCGGAGCGTCATGTCAGGTCGTATGGAATGGGGAAAAAAAACCAGCAGCTTTTTCCCAAGAACCGATATCGAAATGTTTTTCATAGCAACGAGCTTTATGGATAGAATACCCTTCTCGCCTATAAACGTTGGAAAAAATATTGGTAAATTTTTTTTCCACCCTATAGAATACGAGTTTGGCTGACGCTGGATGAAAATGGGTTCGAGATGCGGCAGCAACGACCACCACCGTGGTGGAACGATAATCCGCGAGCACAGATGGTCGCATCGTTAATTGTGTGGAATATTCAATTAGTTCGACATTAGCGGAGCATTGGCGAGAAGTTGGTGGTGGATTCGGGGCAGGAGGGGGCAGGGGTCGGTTAGGATAGTGAGAATTTTTGTCTTCTCGTCTCGTTTCCACCATCGTTGATCAATTCGTCGCATCGAGCGAATAATAAGTATACGAGATTTTGTAACGGAATACCGTTCCGCTTCTGGGTATCTGCGCCGATGCTTTTTCTTCTTTTTTTCATTTTTTTTTTTCATTTTCATTATTTTACGGAATCTCCGCCCGCAGCCTATACCAAGTTGCACGACATTTATATAAAAGAACGAATTTGCCAGTCAAGGTCAACTTAGTTAACAGATAGAGAAACATAGACCATAAGACCTCATAGCAAAGCAACGTCGCCTCATTACCATTATACCACTATGGCACGATTCGGGTATACCTAGCCTACTATTTTCCAGCACATGATACCGTTTTCTCCAACGTCCAGCCTACCTGCGTATAAATTTGGCAACGCGAACGCGTTTGCGTGTGGCTACAAGCTAAGCTCAGGCTACAATATCGAGTTACGAGTACCTACGTAAATCTGATTAATCGTCAGGCGAGAAGTGTCCAGCAGATGCTCGACGAATGAGAAAAGCGAACCAGGCGAGGGGCTAATTTGATTAGTGATTTTTATACTCGTACAGATGAGTACCCAGTATCCACAACACCAAAGTACATCTCGTACAGTGGTTCCTACTCACGATACGTCCAAAAAGCTGGTTTTGGCTTTTAACGCGAAAATAGAGAAAAATGGGCGACACATGTTGCAAAATTTTCGTTTCATATCGTAAACGATGCGATACCAATTGAACGTACGAAAGGTAAACGAAGAGTATTCGAAGGGCACCTACGACGATTCAATTATTTTTTTGTTTCGTTTTTCGTTTTTGTTTTCGCTTTAAACGTGCGAATGAAACGAAGATAAAACGTATACACGATCGATTTTTAAAATAAATGCGAAAACTTTTAAAAGCTCGGGCAGAAAAATAGAGTACCATGTTGCTCGGCGATAATTTACGATACCCTGAATGGTCGTGCACGTATTTCTTTTCCTCGTCCCTTGACCGGCCTATGACGTGGTCAAACTCAAAGAGTAAGATGGAGTGAGGGTCTACGAGTTGAGAAAATTTTATTATAAAAAGTAGATTTGCAAGATCTGTAACTTCAATTTTTCAAAATATAATTTTTTTTTTTGAAGATTTTGTGATTTCATTTTTTTTTTATTTTTTATTTTCAATATCGTAGAAATTTATTAAAATTTGAAAATGAATCCAATTTTAAAAATTTAGCAAAGTATGAAAATTCACACAAATTTTGAAGATTCACTACCTAAACAGAAGAAAATATTCAGCATTTTTTTGCTTTTTTGCTTAAATAATTTTTTTTGCCTAAAGAATTGTTTGCATTTGAAGCATTTATTGCATTAAAGCATTATTTTTTAGCATTACAGCATTTTTATTTTTGCTTAAATATTTTTTTTGCATTTAAAGCAATTTTTTGCTTGAAGCATTTTTTTTTTTTTGCATCAAAGAATTTTTTTTGAAACATTTTTTTGCTTGAAAGTATTTTTTTTTGTTCAAATCATTTTTTTAAAATTTAAAGAAAATTTTTCGCTTAAATCTTTTTTTATGCATTAAATCATTTTTTTTATTTGCTCAAAGTATTTTTTTGCATTAAAGAATTTTATTTTTGCTTTAAAGCATTTTTTTGTTTCGAGCATTTTTTTTTTTTGCTTAAATCATTTTTTTTACATTTAAAGCAAGTTTTTTGCTTGAAGAATTTTTTTTTGCATTTAAAGCATTCTTTTTGCTTAGAACATTTTTTCGCATTAAAGAATTTTTTTGCTTACCTAAAGCATTTTTTTTGTTTGAAGCATTTTTATTGGCTGAAATCATTTTTTTTGCACTTGAAGCAATTTTTTGCTTAAATCATTTTTTTTTGTTCTAAGCATTTTTTCGCTTGAAGAATTTTTTTTTGCATTTAAAGCATTTTTTTTGCTTAAATCATTTTTTTTGCATTTAAATCAATTTCTTGCTTAATTTTTTTTTTTGCTTAAAGCATTTTTTGGCATTTGAAGCATTTTTTGTTTAAAGCATTTCTTTTTTGCTTAAAGAATTTTTTTTTGCATTTAAAGCAGACATATCAATACTCAGATTTTTTCCCTCTTTTAATTACGTAAGTAAAATCAAAATTGAAAACTCCGTTGCTCAATTTCCGGAAAACTCGTCGACTTCTATAAAAAGAAATTCCCCACCCTTTTCTTCGACTTCGAAAAAAATACCCATGCAAAAAAAAAACGCCCGAATTTCACAATCGACGAAAAAATTCGTCGCAATTCTATTCTTCACGACACGAAACATCTCTGCCCATCCCTTTCTATTTGTCTTTTATACGATTTACACAATATCGAATATTTTGTTCAATTTTCGAAATTCTAAATAATAGAAAAGACGTAGAAAACACCTCTGCGACTAAATACCTCAGTAAATACCTCCCCGACTTGAGGTTATCATATCAAAAATTCCAAATCCCTTTTTCATACTGGTCGTCTGTCTATTTCCTTGAGAGAGAAAAAAAAACGTAGGTGATGATCCATCGGTCAGCTAAGAAAGCATTCTTTATAAATACGAGCTGAGCTGAGAAACAGGTGCCTTATAGATATATGTAGAAGCTCAAGCAGGAGTATTTTTATTCGCCAACGCGGTATTAAGACAGAATTCTTTCTTTTGCTCTATTTTATTCTTTCTTTTTCTTTTTTATCCTCTGACTCGATTCCTTATTTTTTCATTATTATTTTATTTATTTTTTTTGCAAATAACTGCGCGACGATTGACGAATACTTTTCGACGACTCAATAAAAGTGGGATTGAAACGTATTAGAATAGAATCGAAAAAAGGGAAATATTAAAATCACCGTAGGGCTGGATTTGGCCCGACACGTGATGACGGTGATAAGTACTACCCAGTACCTACTTGGTATGTTGGAAAATTAAATTTCTTCTTATTTCGACTTTTTATACGACGGAGGGAGGGGCAGGTAGCTTTATTAGGTTTTTTAAATTCCGACACGAAAGACTTTTAGTGATTCTGTCAGATATTAATAAACTTTGGAAACTTTTTAAAAAAATTTGACGAATTTTAGAAATTTTGTCAGTCGTTCTGAAACTTGTATGTTTTTTAAATTTTTCAATTTTGACTTTCAAGTATTTTTTTTTTCAATTTTTACATTTCAATGGAAATTAATTTTTTTTACGTTTCAATTTTTACTACCTAATTTTCATATTTTCATGTTGCAATTTCTCATGTTTTGATAATTTTTTCCAATTTTTGAAAACTATCTTCATTTTTTTCGAATTTCAATAAATTATTTTTCATTCGACTTCAATTTTCTCAATTCTTCAATGTTCAACTCTTCTTCTGTTCTCATTTCAATTTTTTCCATTTTCCATCAATTTTTGATTTCTCATGTTTTGGTAATTTTTTCCAATAATTTTTGAAAATTATTTTCATTTTTTTCGACTTTTAATAATTTATTTCTCATTTGACTTCAATTTTTTCAATTCTTCAATGTTCAACTCTTCTTCTATCCTCATTTCAATTTTTTCCATTTTTCCTCAATTTTCGATTTTTAGCATAGTATGATAGTATAAATGCTTTTACGATGACCAAAATTGAAAAAAACGACACCAAAATCCGTCACGAAATTGGGTTAGGTAAGATTAGGTTTGGATGACATAAAAAACTTAGAAAATTTTTGAGTTTTTACACATTATGTTAGACATTTTGAAACTTGTACATTTTTTGAAATTTTATGACTTTTAGACATTTTCTAGACATTTTGTCATTACATTCTGAAACTTGTATTTTTTTTTTAGAAAGCTGAATTTCTGACATTTTGAAACTTGGAAATTTTAAAATAATTTTTATGACTTTTAGGCTTTTTGTCAGACATTCTGAAAAAATTGAAATTTTATTTAAAATTCCCTTTGAAATTAATATTTGTGACTTTAAGACATTTTGTCACAGAGTAAAAGCATATACTATGTTTCATACTTTCAAACGTAGTGTGAAAATAGAGCCAACCAGGGGGGACCATGGGGGTAACCCCCCCCCCCCCCGGCGAAGCGTTGAGTTTTTCATCTTTTAAATTGAAAATTTTTCCAGTTAGGTATCAATTTTTTTTGAACTTTTTTCAACATTTTTTGTGTAATTTTCAATATTTAAAAAAAATTAAAATATTAAAAATCATTCATTCATAATATTTTTTTAAAACCAGATACGTTATCAAAATACGTTTTTGTCAATACTACCAATGTTCGCGACATTTTGATAAATTTAATACAATCATTTCAATTTTTTATCTTTTATAATCTCTGAAAATTCATTCGTAATTCATAATTAGAAAAAATAATGTGAAGTTTGATTAAATTCGAAAAAAATCAACGAGATCGAGGTTAGCCTAAAAATTGAAAAAAACAAAATAATAGATGATTTGGAATCCTTTGGGGGAAAAAGTAAATAGAGGAAGTTATCCACCTTCCACTCTCAACGTGGTTAAATAGAAATGAACAGATATTTTGGCGAAGTACTTATCGTTATATGGCGTGTTACGAGTATCACAAATTAGATTGTTTTACTATTCAATTTTGTTTCCAATTCGATCCTACAATGTAAATACGAGAGTCTCGTCCTACCTAAACCTACGTATTAATCGCGTATGATTTTGGAATTTTATTATTAACTTTTTTTTCGTCCGTTGACTGTTTTTTTTTCCTTTCACATTTCCACGTATATCTCGAATAGTTCGCCTTCAGCCAGCTCGTTTGTGACGGAGAAAAAATTCCTCTACCACGCCTATGACGACGTATGCGGAGGCGGCAAATATTCATTATTATGGTTTTATTTTGTGGTACTGGTGCTTTTTTCTGCTTATGTATCCGGTTTTTTTTTCTTCAATTGATCTCTTCTTTCTAGTACCACTATACAGGTCTGTACTATAAGTACAGATGGCTAAGCTAGTACATTAAGCTGAAGGTAAAACGATTCCAGAGAGTGAGAGAGAACGACGAAGACGAAGAGACGATCGATTTTGGCGTGAATATTTTCACGCTCACTATTTCATAAGGAGGTGTACTCCACACTGATCGCGATTATAATGTTGTTGCTTTTTTTCATTATTATTTTTTCTTTCGCGGTCATATCGTTGTTCGAGTTTCTTCCTCCTTGCTCGGTCTGCAGGTACCAGTACCGTACACCGATAATCTATATATACGTGATTATTTTAAACCCATCGTACGTATATGCGTTGATTATTATTGTGTAGGTGTGTACTCGTATCTCCATAGCATGATCCGTAGAAAGACCACGATGGCTCGAGAAGGATGTTCAGGAGCAGAAGGCAAGTGTTGGCAAGATAATCTAAATATACAGCAGGCTGATTAGGTTCGACGATGCGTATGCCGTATGTATACGTCTCATGTGCAGAAATTCTTCTCCATCTCGTCCTCCTGCTTCCTCCTCTCTGTGTGAAAATCGTGCGAGATTAACGAGCTGCCCAGGTATACTTAATTACGTACACACGATAATTGTGCTAAGTAGAATTGCATCGACTCTTCTCAGCCAAGGGTCAAATTGAGCCTATCTGTATAGTTTTTTGAGATGGCGTGGCGACCACATCGACGAACCGTCGATATAATGTCAATATTGAAGAGTTTCAGTTTCTGAAAATTACGTATTGTTTACTCGTTGTTGTTATCATGTATTTGCGCGCGTTTTCCGATATTGATAAACGTGATGCACGTCTGTTTCATTGTGTTGATATGGTAATTTTCTCTTTGTGCATGAATTATGCATGTAAGCCGGGCGTTTTGCTACTGGTTTTACGCATGCCACACGTTGCAACGTGTATCGCACTATAGATAGTATAGGCGAGAATGCGTACCTTGGTGTTTACCGTTGGTTCGTTCGTTCATTCTTTCGGTATATTATAGATATATTGAATATATAAGGTGTACACGACTACACTTAGTATACTGCAGCCAAGATTTGAAGTAGCACAGCGAAGAAAAACAGTAAGATATAAACGGATGGAAAGGAGGCGAGAGGGGGAAGGTTCACTTTTTTAATAACACCACGCCTAGAGCTTGAAAGATAAGGAAAACTAAATTTAAAAAAATGATAGAATCCTTGGGAAAATTAATCAATGATCAATTTATCAAAATTTGAAAAAGATCATCGAATAATCAAAATTGAAAGATTTGCTAAATTTGTGGAAATAAAAAAATCTGCTCAATTCACCAAAAAAAAAAAAGATTATAAAATTGAAAAATTGTTTAAAAATTGAAAAAAAAATTATCGATTAGGTGTAGTCGAATTTGAAAGAATTGATTAATTTGCGTAAATTTGAAAAATGGGCCGACATATCGAAACTGAAGAATTTTTGGTCAAATAATCAAAATCAAAGATTTAGTCGATTTATGAAAATTTAAACATCTCAATTCATTAAAAAATTCAAAAAATATCAAATAATGGAAATTGGAAAATTAATCAAAATTGAAAGATTCAGTTATATTTGTGTAAATTCAAAAAATTGATCGATTTATCAAAATTGAATAACATTGATCACATAATCAAAATCAAAAATCAAAAAATGAAAAAATACTCGAATAATAAAAACTGAAAGAATTGATCGATTTTACAGAATTAAAAAATTGATGTAATAATTAAAATCAAGACGATTTATGATTTGTGAAAATTGAAAAAAATATCTAAAATAATCATAATCGAAAGAAAAAATTGTACATTCAAAAATGAAGAAATCGTCGATTTGTCAAAATCGATCAAAGAATCAAAATCAAAGGAAACGGCCAATTTGTCAAAACTGAAAAATTATTCGAATAATCAAACTCGATAGAATCAACTGTTTAATCGAGATTGAAAGATTTTGTAGATTTTTCAAAAATTAAAAAATCACTGATCAGTGAAAATTGGATAAATTTGTCGATTTATCAAAGTCGAAAGAATCGGTCGATTTTTCAATATGGTACATGCTGAAAATTTTACCAAATCAAAATCAAAAAAATTCAAAAAAAAAATCAAAATTGAGAAATTTGGTCGAATTACGGTTGATTTTTCAAAATTGATCGAAACATCAAGATTAATCGTACTTAATGGTAAGTTTGTCAAAATTAAAAAATGATTCGAATTCATCAAAATTGAGAGAATTAATTAATCAAATCAAATTAAAAAATTGATCAAATGATCAAAATTGAAAAATTTGTCAAATCACAAAAATTTATTAAAATACCTACAAAAAAGACCAAAAATTCAAATTTTATCGAGTTTTGAGTTTTTCCCCAATTTTAGACTTTTTTCAAATTTTATATAGATAAAGAATTTTGCTGAATGTCAAAATATTAAAAAATTGATTCAGCATGAAAAATTCACCAAATTTTGAAAACTATCAAACTACCAATTTTCATCAAATTTTTAAGATACACAAAATTTCTGAAATTTCTAAATTTTATTGAAGTTTGAAAATTGATTCAATTTTTAAAATTCTATCAAAATGTGAAAATTACAAAATCCCAATTTTTTCAATTTCTTTTCAAATTTAAGAAACTACATTAATTTTAAAATTCACTAATACGTTGAATTTTTCAATTTTTTCAAGTTTGAAAAATGATTCTAATTTTTAAAATTATAGAGGTTTAGTAGACTTCGAAAATTGATTTAATTTTTTAAATTTATTCAGAGCGAAAAAGTACGAATTTGGCATTGACATTCAAAAAAAAACAGGACATTTAACATGAAAGCAGGGCTTACGAAGAACTTTTTGAATACCCACCTATAATACGTACCTTCTAGCAAAAAAATAAAAAAAATGTTTTGAGGGGCAACTTATTTTTGCAATTCAATTTTTTCACCAATTTTTAAAATTTAATAAAACTTTAAATTCTTTTCAAAGTTTTTGATGTTTTTAATAATATTAATAAAAATTCAAAATTTTCAAAAAGGAGGAATTTTCAACATTTTAAAAATTTCGATTTTTCAGGTTTTAGATTTTAATCAATTTTTGAAATTGAATAAATGATACATTTTCACAATTTTAGATAATCTGCAAAAATTTTCAAGAATTTAGTAAACTCTCAAAAATGTAAAATTTTCAAAATTTTTAAAAATGTCAAAAATTCGGATTTTGTTAGTTTTAGATTTTAATAAATTTTTGTAGCTAAGTGAATAAATGATCAAAGTTTGATAAATTTTTACAATTTTATTAGCTCTTTTTTTGCTCTTTTTAAACAAAATTAAGCTTTCAGCTTTTCAAAATTTCAAATTCTGGCAACCCTGCACGAATCAGTAAACTCAGCTTCATTTTCATCTTGGTGCTTTCAATGCACGTGCTAACTGCTAGGTCGCCAATCGAATCGCTAATTTCCAACGTGAAGAAGGTCAAGCTCCTCGCGCAGCTCGTACCTACACAATCGCAACGCAAAGACACAGGATAAAGTACTCGTGCTCTTGTACTCGTCGTATATATATAGAACGAGCATCGGAGCAGCAAGCGAAAAAGAGCACGCACGAGAGAGAAAGATGGAAAGCTCACACTGCACACATTTCATTATTAGTACACTCGGAGCTATTGCTATTGTTATTACTGCTGGAGTACTCGTATACTATACTATGGCTGTGGCTTATATATGAACGTATGGACGCTAGGAAAAATACCCGTATCGCTTTATTAACAAACGACGGAGACGACGCAACGGCGTCGCAGCGTATTCCAGTTCAGTTTCAACCATGCACAAAAGATTTCGCCCGCGGTCGCACCGGTGACAATATAAAAATATAAAACAAAAGCAAAACCCGATGGAAAAAAATAAGATAAAATACGCGAACTACGCCTCGGCACGCCGCAGCATCGTCATCCACATGCTGGAAAGAAACAGAGACAGCTTCGGTGCATCAGCATGGCAGCAGAGCAGGAATCGAGCCCGAGCGAGAGTGATACACCAGAGAGAGGTCATTCTGTGATGAGACATTGACCTGGTGTATAGCACTCGTAATCACGCTATCAACCGTTTGATATATTGCAGTCGAACCAACGATACAATGTTGGCGACGCGGCGCTGTCATATTTTCTGCACGTCCTCGATCAATCTGCACAGACTCCTCTTGGGCTAAATACACTCTCACACTGCCAGAGACACCAAGAAAACAGGGAACAATATGCTCAGCATCGGGTGTTGTTATTTCCACCAGCCTGGGTGAGTAGTTGCTCGGATTTGTAGTGAACATGAACGATATTGCTCACACTTCCTACTTCCATCAGTTCAGATTCTGGACTTGGAATATTTCTTTCAATTAACGTGTGTTTTATTCGAAATTGAAGGGGAGGGATGGGTCCAATCGAAATTTTTGTAATAACTAAAATTATTTCCAAGACTTCAAGCTATAACTTTTGTTTGAAATTTTTTTCAATTGGGCCTTTACCTCCACCAGTTTTCAGTAATATAAGTATCTGAGCCATTATTTTGCAAAATGGGAGGGGTAGGAAGGGTCTAATCGAAAATATTATAATGACAAAAATTATTTCTTGGACCTCGATCTACAACTTTTGTTTGAAAAAAATTTCAATTCGACCCCTTCGCCAAATTTTGGAAAAGTATCTACCCGATATTATGTGAAATTGGAGGAAAGGGAGAGATCCAATCGAAATTTTTATAATGATCAAAATTATTTTTAGGATCTTAATCTACAACAAACTTTTATTTGAAATTTTTTTTAATCGGTTTCTTCCTCGCTTGCTCTTCTAATTTTTAATTAATATCTTCAGAGTGTTATGCAAAATCAGTGGGGAGGGGGGTGGGGTCCAATTAAAAAACACTTCAAACAAAAGTTATAGCTTGAAGACCTAGGAATAATTTCGGATATTACAAAAATTTCGATTGGACCCCTCCTAACGCTCCAATTTTGAATAAAATGAATGTCAATCGAAACTTGAAAGAAATATTTCAAGTCCAGATAAAATTGTAGATTCACTTGATTCACTTCAGTGAACTACTCACCCAGGCTGGTGGAAATAATAACACCCCGCAGCATCCCAATCACACTATATACCTACACTTTAATAAATTCACACACATACGAGATAACCAGCTCGCTTTATCATATTATACAACCACGCAAAATAATAATAAAAAATAATAAAAAAACTCAAAATTTCGAACAAAAAAAAATCATTTTATCGTCGCGAGTTAAATCACCATCATCTTGGCGTATACCATCGACCATCGAACCCTCGTCAGTCGTTCTTCGGTCTTCGGGCCGGACGGACGGACGACGCTAGAGTTCATAGGCCGGTTGCGACGCAGGCAGCGTCGTGGCGATCTCGAACCTCTTCCTTCTCTCTCCCCCGGCCTCAGTTGCCGCGAACAAGTAGGCCGTATTCGTGCCGCATGTCGATTTCAAGATAAAACGGCCGTGTAATTTATCGAATGGAAAATTTTTCAACAATATGCCTTCTCAACGGAATTAATCCGTTCGAAAATTTACTCGGCACATTAATTATTGCCAAGTTTCTTCGCCTGTCTATCGCCTCTCGCGACTCCCTCCCGCGCCTCCCCTTCTTGTCATTATTTCCAATTCCAATTCGTATTCGATACGATATTGCTGGCTATGCTGTGCCGTATTGCAGGCTCAGGCTGGGCTGATGCCTCTCGTTCGGCCCTTATAGTCAGTTCCAGTAACACTCGGCCACAATGGATAATATATCAGTTGTACACAACCTCGAACTGTTATCGATTATTCGCTCGTTGCGTATTTTCGCCCGCAGAGTCGACGTGAAATAATTACCGGCCAACGCTTTTATATGGAATATAATTGTGTAAAACGTAGGTAAACGTAGGCCCCGTATCTGCATCTACCTAGTAGGTAAGTCCTACAAAATGTCTAAAGAACCTTCGACGTGAATTTTTCAAAAATAAAAAATGTTGTAAATTTCAACGAAAAAGAAATATTACATATTGGATTTGAAAATTTATTCAATTTTTAAAATTGTAAAAATTGATAAAATTTTAAAAATGAACCTAACCTCGTTTGAAATTAAAAAAGTGTTTTCAGAAAATTTCAAAGATACCTCCAATCATTTTTTTTTCATTCACAAATTGAATTACCATACTTAAAAATTCAAATTTTTATAAAATTCTAAAAATTTTCCAAATTTCAAAGTTACTAAATTTTTAAAATTTTCAAAATACACCAACTTTTAAAAAATTTTTAAAATGATCAAATTTGGAATTTTTGTGCACTAAATTTAAAAAATTGAAAAAATTTAGCAATTTTCAAAAAATTATCCAGTTTAGTCAACTTATTAAAATTCCAATTTTTATCAAATTTTAAATTTTTATTGAAATTTTGAAATTTTTGCAAGTTTTAAAGTTGACTATTTTTTTTTCAATTTATCCAATTAAAAATTCAAACAATTTATTGAAATCTAAAAATAGATAAAATTCCAAGTTTTAAAGTTGTAAAATAATTATTTAATTACACCTAATCATGAAAGTTTTCTAAATTTTAATAATTCGCTAAATTTTTAAAATTTCCAAAATTTTTCGAACTCTAAAAATTGATTTAATTTTGAACATTTATTTTAATTTGAAAATGGCCTAATTTTGAGTTTTTATCAAATTTTGAAAATACAAACAAATTACTTTTTTTTTTAAATTTATTAAATTAAAAAATTGCTTCAATATCAAAAATTTAATAAAATTTAAAATTGAACAAATTTCGAATTTTCACAAAATTGTAAAGATACAGTGAATACAAGAACCAACATACCTACTATAATTTTATTATAAAAATTTATCTAATTTTAAAAATTCATTCAATTTTGAAAAATTTGTAAATTACAAAAATTCCAAATTTTATCCATTTTTGAGAATTTTCAATTTTAAAAATTACAAAATACACCAAGTTGAGAAAAGATGTAACACTCCTCAAATAATACAAATCATAAAAATTCCACTTTTTGCCCAATTTTAAAAATTTGAAATTTTTTCAAGTTTTAATAAATTTTTGAAATTTTTAAAAGAATTTTCAACATGAAAAAGCTTCAGAATTGAATTCTGTTTGGGGGGAGGGGGGTTTACAAAGAAAACAAAAAAATCCTTCAAAGACACTTCTAAAATAGGCCTTTATAAAATTTTCAAAGATGTGAAAAAAAATTCCTAGGATACTTCAAAAATTGAAAAATTTTCAATTTTTATTCAGAACTTTTAAATAAAGAGACGCGGATTATTGCTGTCTCTTCAGGTCTCTCCACAAAGCAAATTTATTTGCTTGGTGTTTTTTTTTAAAGTGATAACACTGACTACGAAATAAGTTTAAAAAATGTTTAGGAAGGTGTTTTTTTTACACTAAATTCAAAAAAATTAAAAATTGTAAAATTATAAAAATTACCAAAATTTTAATTTTTATCTAATATTTTGCGATTTTTTCAATTTTTTTTATTTTTATTAAATCTTGAAAATATTTCAAAATTCTCAAAATTAAAAAATCATGAAAATTACATTTCTATCAAATTTTGAACTTTTTTTGCTAAACACGTATGAAATCAAAACCCCCAGGCCCCGAACCAGCATCATTTCTTGATCATAGGTACGTAAATTATAGACACAATTTACGGAAACCACCGCAGATTTCTCATCTTCGCCAGAAAATTTTTAAAACCTTGAAATTAGCTGTTCAATATTAGGTATACAAAAAATAATGCAGCAATAAACGTTCGACTAAAAAAAAACAAAAGAAAAACCTATCAACTCGTTCAACGCGTTTACGAATCCAATTTCCCCAAATACGCCTGCTAATCATCTCGTCTCTTCTCTAAATAATTATACAACACATAACTATCTATACGTACAATACATGTACATATAGGTACCTATAAACACATGCGTACATGGTATTTTTCTTCTATACGTTTATGATGATTTCTCCATCATTAAACAACAACAAGAACAGCACACTCGAATATATACGGTCGTGGAAACAATACGTCGCTCGTTTGGCGGTGAGACGAGCATCAATCGAGGCCAGGGGTCGAGTAACACGCTCGTCCATCATGGTGATTTTCGTACCAATCGAGCTGAATAATCGTTAATGAGCAAGAGCCGCAGTCATTATCATCTGTGAAGTGTTGAAAGCAAACTTGCACGCCAATTCCCATAGTCTTCGGATGTTTTAGAAGCCTTTCGAGCGTCATAGCGCCTTCGATATCGAAGCTGGGCAAAAAACCTACATGGGCTTTATTGGAGTACCCTTTGAGATCTACAAAAAAGGTCGTATGAATATTTTGCCTATTTGCGATATTGAAGGCGCCATGAGGGGTGGGAATTTCGTGATTTTTTTCAATTTTGAAGATAGGCCAAAAACGCATGAGATCATTATTTTTGCAAATTGAAGGTCCAATAAGAAAAATGCAATTTTTTGGGGGGGATGAATTTTCACCCTTAGTGGTTCTCAAATTTCGTAAAAAAAATATTAATAAATGAAAAAAAAAATTGGAAAAACGATGCAATAGATAATGGTAAAGAGGTACAAAAAATGTCATTTCAATATTTTTTCCATTTTCAATATTCAAAGCGGTGTAAAATTTGAAATCTCCGTAGGTCTTTCAATTCGAATTTAGGCAGAATTCTCAAAAAACATTCTCCAGCTCATTCATCAATTCACCATTATACTTTGTAAAAATTATAAAATATGTAAATTTCGCATTTTTCAACCTTTTCTTTCAAGTTCATTGACACTCCCGCTGTCCCAAGCTACTCCACCTCAAAACACACAAAAATACCCCCAACTCAGGTACAACCAATTCCTGCTGATCTCATATTGTACCACACACGTCACAAAACGAACGAAAAAAATTCCGCAGGCCCCCTCCTTCGGTCAAATTCGCATCCATAAATTACGTAAAAATCCTCCAGACCATACACACACAGCTGCGAACCCATCGCACAAACGTCATGTCATAATTACGTCAAACACATTCGCCAATTCGTTACATTAACCCAGCGCTTATGTAGGTATCAACTTTAAAAACGACCCAACGACTTAATTTTACGCGCCAACGTTACATTTTCTTCTTTATATCGTTATTATTAATGGTATATTTCAAAGCGGCGATTAATCAAAAAAAAAAGGAGAAAAAGAAAAAAAATCCTTCTACTTTCGTTCTCTTTGCAATTAATCAAATCACTCGTGTTTTTCTTCTCGCGTCGCGTCGCCCTCTAGAAGACGTTGTCGTCTTCGTCGACGGACGCGTAGCTCGAATTCATTCATCTGTTGCCACCAGACCAGGCCACTGGTGTACCTTTACACAACACTTGCGAACGAAGGGTATAAAACAAAAAGTAGATGGTTTTCTTTCCCCTCCTTCTGCCCTTGTTATTCGTGTAACGCCTGCTACAGCAATCTTTCCTTTGGTCATCGTATATTTTCGTGCAATGATCCGAATGGGTGAAAATTGCTATACCGAGGAGGAAAGGTCATTAAGAAGGATGGAAATATTTTCTAGTTTTTCCTACCCCCTTTGGTACTTGTATACGTAGAATGGATTTACCTACTCCACCCGTATCGTTTTCGCTCTTCTTTCAACGAAACCCTTAAGATTGATACTTTTTTCTCTCTTACTTTACGAGGAAATTCATTTTCAACTCACTTTTTCATTTTTCTTATTCCAAACATACGTCTAATAATGCGATTGGAAAATGTAATGAAACGCTTACCTGAAACACAGAAAAAACACATTGATAATTAGTAAAAATTGTTTAAAAAACATGAAAATAATATTACAAAAAAAATTAAACTTGTGGGTATAGACGACAATTGATTTTTTTTTTCATGAACTTTAAAACAGAATTGTTCGAATCTATAGAAATATCTTCGAAGAACAAAATCAAACTCTAGCTTCAATTCTTTAATATGGTTGAATTCATTCTTTTATTCAATAAGTAGAGGTGGGTACAACAATTTTAAAAAAAAACTTTCAACTAAAAAAGTGTACCTATAATAAGTATTCCCCGTTTTCATTGTTTTTTCATCGAATTGAACATTTTTTTCATTAAAAAAAACTCATTCGTCAAAAAAAAAAAAAATCATCCTTCGCTTCGTAAGAACTTTTAAAATCAATAAGGAAGAATTTTTGAAACATTTTTATTCAGTCGCAAGGTAGGTATGTGATTTTTTTCTGTTTTGAAGACTATTTTTTGAAGATCATTCAAAAAATGGATGAATTCATTCACTTCTTATTAGAGAACTGTGCAACTCATCAACTCCGATTGAGCTGAAATTTAGCTAACTAAAAGAGAATGTTACCCAGTTTTCAGGACCAAATTTTGAGCAGCCAAAATTGATTTTTCGATTTTTGGGGAAAATGGAGAAAGTAGCTTAATATTGGTAAATCTATTTTTTTTTACAAGAATTGTAAATTTTGAGAAAAAAATTTGAGTCGATTGAAATAATTTTCGAAGCTATCTGGATCCTTCAGCCAGAATTGCATTTTCAAGATTTTCGTTTTTACACATGAAAAAATTTTCAGTGTATGATTTTTTAAAGGGAATTATCATCTGTTTTTACTAATTTTTCTTACTTTTTCAAAAAAATAGGTAGGTATTTTCTTTTTTACAAAATTATTTCTTTACTTTTCAAAAAATAAAAAAGCAAAAAAAAATCTCAATTTTATTAATTAAAAAAATTTTAAATTGATTTTTTGAGGAGGAAAAACATTCTATTTTTTTCAATAAAAAATCTTAAATTTTTCAAGACACCGTGATTTTTTTTCAATTTTTTTAAACTTTCAATTTTACTGAATGCACATAGCTCTGAATTTTTGTAGAAAAACTACTCCAAATTTTTAAATAATATTTTATTTTCAATCATTTTGAAGTAAAAATTGATATTTTTGAAATAAAAAACTATCTTTAATATTTTTCGCCTCATTTTTTTTTTTTTGAAAAAAAATGAAATTTTTCAATTATTGTAGAAAAATTTTATGTTCTTCGAAGAAGAAAAAAATCTAAAGTGAACAAAATTGAAAAAAGCATATTTTTTAGATTTTTTTTTTTTTTTAATTTTTTGGAATGAATTTTCAATTCTTTGGATTTTAAAAAAACTGAATTTTTGGAATAGGTAAAATTGCTTTAATTTTTTGTCTTGATCGATTGAAAAAAAAAATGAGTGAGCCTCAACCATAGACATATTTGTACCTATCCATGTCAAAATAATTTTAAAAAAAGTTATTGACAAAGTTTTTGAAAATTTCCAAAACAAATTACTTGAAAAAATAATTCAATTATTGAAATGGATATTTTTTAATAAAAAATTACAACCTAATTTTTTCAAATTGACTTTTTTTTGAAAATGAATTGAATCGTTTTAAAAATATTTTTTTCATAATAATTAGCAATTTTTTAAAAAGAATTAATAACGGTTAAAAAAATCCCAAATTATTACCTATCGAAGAATTTCTAATAATTTTCATGTGCCTATGCTAATTTGAATAATTTTTTTATTAATTGATTTTTTATATTTTATAAAAACAATTATGTTTGATCTGATTCAGAATATGGACTTCTTGAAAAAAGTAGGATTTAGATCAAATTCTAAATTCAAATTTCAAAAAATCACGAACTATCCTACTCACAACATCATTGCCAGTTAAAATTCAGTCTTTCGACATTCCCATAACCATCCCTTCACCTTCTTCAAAAGCCAAAACCTCGGGCAGCACAGCAGCACTCTGCGAACAACAGCTTTTCGAAACAGCACACAATTCGTACATGTGGTACGTAGTACGTATTGTAATACGAGCAGAAAATTAGAGATTGTCCGAGTCAACGACCGCTACATGTTGAAACCGGCAAGACAAAAACCTCAACCACGTGTAAACGTGACTCGGGAGAAAGTAAATGTGTAGTAATAACCGAACGGATGAGGGAAAATAACGACTCAGCTCGACCAGCATTACTGCGTTCTGCTGAGATGCTATCCCAGTAACAAAGCTGCGATGAGCAGACAACCGGGGCAAATAAATAATAAAAAAAAAACTGGCGAAAATGTAGTAAGTAAGTAGACGTATAAGTACGAGTAAGAAGAGTATCCCTATCCATATAGCGACGCACACATCTCACTCGATAATAGCTCGACGTTGTTAGGATGAGGCGCCTTTGCTTCGTACTCGTATTTTGATAAAATATACCACTCGTCTTGCTCGCTAGCGAATGAAAATCTTGACTGGAATTCGTTTTATCGTTTTCGTACAGCTACACACGGTGATGACGATGAGCAAAAAAGCTCAGTTGAACGGGCTTTTTATACCTACCTAGCTCAATGCGATTTCATGACATGGGTTGGGTACTAGGGTGGAATGAAATTCAAAAATTTTCGATTTTCAAAATTTAATACGCGTAAAAGTTGCGTCTAGGTGATACATGGAAAACAAAATAAAAAAAAATTTCAAATCGAATAACATCTTCCGATCGCGCAAGAGCCCTCAAATTTTTAAAAATTTGCAAAAAAATCAAAATTTGAAAAAAGTTCCAAAATGTTACAGAATGGGTTTTATGCTTTTGGTTGGCAAGTATAATCATCGTTATTAATATTTTTTGAAAAAAAAATCCAGAATTCATCAGATCATCGCATTTATGAGACATTAAAAAAAGGTCATATTTTACGTTTAAAACAAAAAAAAAAAAAAACTGAAAAAAATGGATTAAAAATTGAGGAAAAAAATTTGGAATTAAAATGGGTTTAACATACACAGTTTCGCCCAAAAAGACAATTTACGACTATTTTCCATCTTTATCTTCATTTTCAGGAACCATAATTTTCCTAATTTTTTTCAATTTTTCGTAGCTTTCGAAAAATTCTCAAGGGTACAAAAAATATAAAAAATCGCTGTAAATTGTCTTTTTGGGCAAACCTGTGTATGTTAAAACCCATTTTAATTCCAAAATTTTTTCCCAATTTTTTATCTATTTTTTTCAATTTAAAAAAAAAAAAAAAACGTAAAATATGACATTTTTTCAATGTCTCATAAATGTGATGATCTGATGAATTCTGGAAAATATGGCTCGACATGTCGAGCCATATTTGGACGGTCGACAAACATGTCGATAATAAGCTCGACAAACCATCCACAATCGTGTCGACATGTACGATCGAAAAGTGACCGATTTCGATGTGTCGACATTTATATCGACATCCACATCGACATTTGCAATGGTGAAATTTTGAAAAATATGCTAAGTTCAAATATTCAATATAAGTATATATTAAAATTACACCAAAAATAGTGTTCAAGCCAACATTTCGACATTTTTTTGTCAAATATGCGGCATTAAGTCCACCTTTGTAGCTGGACACATGCGAGTGTCCAACTAACATAGAGATGATTCTTAGACCTTAAGTACTAATTCACAACACACTTTACCTGCGAGTATCACAATCACCCTCAAGACGTCGACAGTCAAGTCGATGCATTATTCGACCCTCAACAATTAGATCGACATTAACTCGACTTAAAATTCCTCTGGTCAACACTGTCGACAGTTAAGTCGATGCATTATTCGACCATCGACAATTATGTCGACAATAACTCGACAAGTCGTTGTATTATTCAAAACTTTGAAAAATAAGAAAATTTTGTGATTCTTTCAAAAATTATTTATTCCTGAGCTTAAAATGTTCTTATTAATTGTTTTTAGTTCTTTTTAGATATAAAATTTGTAAATTTAATTGGCAGAAATTGTCGACATAAATGTCGATGCGTTTATCGAGTATCGATTTTTACATCGACTTGTCTATGTAGAAAAACAACGTTTTCTAAATTATAGGAAAATATTGAGAAAAATTCAAAAATTTTGATTGAACAGTTATGTTTAACATAGAACATTACTTTAAATCTCAAATATCATTTTTAATTCATCGTTAACCGAGAAAAAAATGTGTCTGAATTTTGTCGACATAAATGTCGATGTCGACAATTGCTACACGGGCAACGGCATAAAACCCGTTCTGTAACATTTTGGGATTTTTTTCAAATTTTGATTTTTGCAAATTTCCAAAAATTTGAGAGCTCTTGCGCGATCGGAATATTTATTCGATTTGATTTTTTTTTTGTTTTTCATGTAAGTATCACCTAGACACAACTTTTCCGCGGTAATAAATTTTGAAAATCGAAAATTTTTGATTTTCGTTCTACCCTATAGGGTACTCGCTCGTTTAGTTCGTACTAGTTTGCAATGGGCCCAATGGAAGGCTTTTAATAAATGGTCGATCGTCCATGCCTGGTTATACAAACATATCCAAATTGAGTTCTACGAGTAAGTATATCGTTACTCGATACATTACAGTGTGGTTTAAAAACCATCGACTCAACACGACGTCGACGTCATCTCTGCCACATATAAGATGATGGCTTGTACAATGTACACGGCCGGTGCAGCACAGCGGTGGTATACATATAAATACGTAATCGTACGATGTACGATATACATTGACGTAAAAGTAGGCTACACACGTGGGTACTTTTATGCGAAAAGAATATCGCCAGTACGAGAGCCATCAAAGCACCAGTGAGAAAGAGAGATGAAGAGAAGATTACCGTCGCCTATATTCAAAAAAAAAGAAAGAAAACCTAGTTCGCTGTTGACCAAAGTCGTTCGTATGTATCATACACGTGTATCTATGGCCCTGCTGGCCACATCACGACAACAACGCGACCAACGGACAATACGCAGGCTGCATTGACCGCACCATCCTCGTCATAGACCATAGAATAGAAAAAAAAACACATATCGCCATTTCCGATAACATAATAGAAAAAAAGGCACAGCTTTGTAGTATGTACATAAAAACACACACACATTGGCATAGGGAAAACAACCGTAATACACTTAACATTTGTGGAAAGGTGTGCGAATAGTGACATCGTATCGTATCGTAAACCTCGTACTATGTATACAAATAATGAAAAAAATTTCCTACAACATTGTGGGGACTACGACCGCTGTATAATAGTTTCTCTGGCAAGCTATCTCTATCTTGTCCAAGACGACGACGTGTACTCGTGCTATATCAGTAAACCTAACCAACGTCGCGTCGTTTGTCAATTAACCTAGTGCCTAGTTTTTAACCATAACGTAGTGTTTATAGCCTCTTTCTCTTCTTTACTCCTCTATATCTTCTCTTTCGGTTATCGACGGTCGGTGAGTTGGTTCTGCGCTACTGGATGACCCCTATATAGGTGACAAAACCAACCTCTTCGCCTCCAGCTATCGTTCAATTAGCGAGCTGCCAACGTGTGCCTTATTAGTAGATGCTACTGGTTTCTTCCTCACATAATATTACTTTACGAGGATTCCAAAAATTGACCAAGAATTTTTTAAATAATTTTTTTTATACATACCTAAGATTTTACGTAAATATATATTTCCTCTGACTGTAATAAATTTAATTTGAAGCACAATCCCACATGGGTAATGGGTATCTTTCAATATAAAAACAAAATACTAAAATACGAAAGATTTGGGGGAAAAAAGTTAATTGAATGCTGATAAGCCTGTTATCATTTAATAGCCTACGTATAAATATCGCAATCTGGTGCTATACTATACACACTGCACAGACCATAAAAATGAGGGTAATTTCCAATACATCATTTTGTCGAAGCCGGAGAATTCAAATCATTCAACTTGCACATTGATTGCCAGCAATAACTACCTTCGCGTGCGATATGCGATAGAAAATCATTTCCCCCCCTCTCTTGCCTTCTTGAGTCTTCATCATGGGCAGGATTCTTCGTAAGATTTTGACGACACGCATGGTTGAGTTCATCGTAATGTGGATGAGCTAATTCGAATAAATAATAATTTTACAAAAATTTCAATTTTTTCGAAACTCCTTGCCTATTCAAGTACAGAATTTGAAATATTTTTAGAAAAATCGTTTAGAGAGAAAAAGACGTTAAGTAAAATTCTTTGAAATTTTATAAATACTCGCAGGTGGTTTTTTGAAATTTTTTGGAAAAATGTTCAAAATTTTGTAAATCGCCAATTTGAATTTTTTTTTTAATTTTTTGAAAAAAATTGTTGAAATTTTTGGGAAATGTTTTTTAAATTTGTGAAAAAATCTTCGAAATAATGATTTGAAATTTAAAAAAAAAATTATTATATTGTGAATAATTTTTTTTAAATCTTCGAAATAATATGATTGAAAAATTTTTAAAAGATCTATTGTGAATAATTTTTTTTAAAAATTGTAAAAAAGTTCGCTGAATTTTCTTCAGAAATTTCTCAAAAAACTTTGTGAAAAATTGGCACAGTAATTTGAAATTTTCGTTAAAATATTTATTGAAAATTTTTGAAAAATAGTTATTCAAAAATTTATGAAAAATTGATCCAAGTTTTGTAACGATTACCTACTTGAAATTCTGCAAAAAATATTTTTTGGGGAGACATGAAAAAAATCCTCCAAGAACTACTGAAAAATTGTTCAGAATTTTGAATTATTATTCAAGACTTTTCGAGAGAATTTTATTTTAAAAATTCTGAATATTTTGAAACAAGTTTGCGGAAAGTTTTCAAAAAATGCTTCAAGATTAGGTAAAAAATTGTTGAAAATTTAATAATTTGGTAGGTGTAGGTACATTCATATTTTTCCTTTTTCGAAAGTTAAACTAAAATTTTCTGAATTTTTTCCAAGTTTGAAGAAGAATTTGTAAAAAAATATTCAAGATTTTGTAACAAGTTTTTAAAATGTTTGTAATAACTGATAATTATTTGACATTTTTGATAATTTAGTAAAAAACTGATTAAAATTTTATGAAATGAACATTGATTTTTTTTGAAAAAAAATGTTTAAAATTTTGAAACAATACTTGAGAATTTTTTTGAAATGCTAAAATTATTATTATTTGAAAAAAATTGTGAGAAAATTTTGCAAATCATTTTTTGAAAATTTTCATACCTAATTTTTCAACAACTCTTGACAATTTTAAAATATTAGTAAATATTATTTCTTTGAATTTATAGTAATGGTAATATTTTCTGTATGTTACATAATTGCGCTTACGAACTGGTGGTAAGGTAATTTTTCAAACACATATCAAAACTCGTGCCAACAGAAAGGATACATACGTATGTATTAGCCCCTCCAATTTCAGAGATAGGCAAAAGTATGCAATAATAAATTTTGTTTGTTTTTTCAAGTTCTATCAGGTGGTGTGCAAAGAAAATTTTTAAAACGAGTTTTTTAATTTTTGATTTTTTTTTTTAAATTTTTTATTTCTTCAATTTCAAATTTTAAAAATTCATAAAAAAAAATTCAAATGGAAACGGACACCTATAATTTTAATTTTATAACTTACTCGAGTAGTACAACAATTTAAACATGTTATTCGTTTCATTCGATTTCTGGTACTTCTGACCAAACTTCTGACATGGCTCTCGTAAGTCACATTATGCAAAATTGGGGGGGGGGGAGGAAAGGGATGGGATGGGGAGGGTCTAATCGAAAATTTTACAATGATCAAAATTCAAAATTATACGTAGGATCTCATCTACAACTTTTGTTTAAAAAAAATTGAGTTCGACCACTCCCCCATTTTGAAAAAGTATCTACCTAATTTTATGTGAAAACAGAAAAGAGGAAGGTATCCAATTGAAATTTTTATAATAACTAAAATTATTTTTAGGATCTTAATCTACAACTTTCATTTAAAAAAAATTTCAATTGGCCCCTTAATCTCTCACTCCTCCAAGTATTAATTAGTGTCTTTGGAGTGTTATGCAAAATCGGCGCGGAGGGAGGCGTCCAAATGAAAAATTTTTCAAATCAAAATTGTACCTTGAAACCCTAGAAATAATTTTGGTTATTACAAAAATTTAAATTGGACCCTTCCCTCTCCTCCGATTTTAAATATCAACTGTCTATGTACGAGTAGTATTGTACTTTGTAAATTTTCAAAGACATACTGGGACGATCTACTCGTTTACGAAAATTGATAATTTTTAATATTTTTTTTTTCAAATGGGAACTAGTGGGAAAACACTAAAAATCAAGAAGATTAAAAAATTCAAGGTTTCAGAATGTCTGACAAAATGTCTAAAAGTCATAAAATTTCTAAAAAAAATCCAAGTACGAAAATCCGACAGTAAATTGGGTTAGATTTTTTACAAATTTGATAACTTTTAGACATTTTATCAGACATTCTGAAACTTGGAAATTTTTTAGAAAGTTTATGTTATGACTATCTTGTCAAATATTCTGATTTTTATTACCTAATTTTTACATTTCCATGGAAATTAATTTTCATGACTTTCAGTCATTTTTTATTTTTATTTTTTTAATTTGATGACTTTTAGACATTTTGTCAAATATTCTGATTTTTGCTTCCAATAATTTTTCAATCTGAAATAAAATGATTTAAAAAATGGAAACAAAAGAAACTACCCTCTCGAAAATTTACTTTTCAGGTTAAAGTATGATTTGAAAAAAAAAAAACAAAAAAAAAAACGAGTACCTACTTCAAATGTAGATTATAGCGAAGGGCAGATTTTGATTTTGAAGGGCCTAAATGTGGAGAGAAAAGGTGCCAAATTTTGAAATTTGCAATAATGATATCAAAATGTTGGTTTTCGAGGTCGCTGAACTGCGAATGACCTTCATTTGTTGTAATACAAGATCCTGATATGAATTGCGAGTTATCAAATTAGGTACTACATCTACCGTAAATAAACTAATACTGTCTGTCTAAAATCTTTCCTGAAAATTGTTTTGATTTGGGTATTTAATTTAACGGTTAAAAGAGTTAGATAGGTAAATACTTTTTTTTTTCAAACACGCTTTTATTTAATGTTGAGTAGATAGGTATACCTATGCCGTAAAAAACGAAAAATAAATTAAATAAGATCTACTTTCACTTATTTAGATGAAGATGCATTGAATAACATGAAATGAACAATAGAAATTTATTTCCTAAGACTTTTTTCCCCTCAAGAATTTTATTGATGGAAACAGCGTGATGGGATGTGCTAACTGCATATAATTTTTTTAAAGGCATAACTATAACTAACGTATGTACAAAACATTAAATAAAAACGTTAAAAATATATAACTTACTTATTTCATACCTATTATTACTTTAATACTTAAAATAACTACTTATTCTCCATTTTATTTTTTCCTATTTTTTCAAAATTTTTCACAATTTTGAATGAAAAATTCTATTTGAATAAAGACAAATCGTATTTTAATTCTACGAAATGCGCTTGATGTAAATTACTTATTGATGATTTTTTCAAGAAATAGGTAATTTACCCATGATTTTTTCTCAAGAATATTATTTCTTAAATTGTTAAAATTAACTTGTCAATGCGCCGCGAGCATTTTTTCATGAGAAATTTTTCATCATCTTTCATCATCTTCATTTTGATGATCACATCATTCGATTTTTGAATAAATCACATTTCCATCTTGATCTAATTAAGTATTACGAAGCCTTAATATAACTGAAGGAAGTCCGAATTTGGATCACGTATTACATTTTATTTGTATACGTGGATAGAAAATATGATTACATTTTGCCGAAACAATTTTAGGTATGTAACATCAATCAGTTGAGCATAATTTTTAGGAAATCTTCGTCATTTATGACGACGACCTCTCTGCTATTTTGATAACGCGATTAAGCCAACATTCCATACTAATCTCATATACATTTTTGATATTGAATTAATATTCTAGAAAAATTCTAATTTAGTATAAGGGAGTGACATTACCTTCGCACTCATCTACATGAAACGTTACAACGTTACAATTAAAAAATTGCAAAATCGATGGCGAAATTTAAGTGGATTCCGATATTCGTGATTTTATTTTTGAACTTCACCAAAAACGCCGAACAAAATGACGAAATATCTAGCAGACAACTGGGTGAGTAATCGTTTTTAAGTAGGCCTATGCTTTTTGTCTCTCAACGAATCGCTTCCACTCGAAAAAAAAAACTCTTTTAAAAAATTCATTCGCTTAAAATTAAAAGAATCTAATTTAATAAGAAAATAAATTTTCAAAAATTTCTTCTAATGGTTTCATTACTTCATGCAAGTTTTTTGATGTAGTATTGTCAGAGCCAGGGCGAGAAGGAGATGTATAACCCACAGTCATATTTCGTTCGCAGATGTCAGAAATTTTCTAGAAAATTCGATCAAAATTTGACATTTCGAAGGATTTAGCAAAATCTTATATCAGTTTGGCATTGTGTATATCATACGTCAAGTAAATACTTGGGCCTAATCATTTGTATGTATTTCAGACACAAAGGAATTCAATGAAAAAGAACAAAAAATGATTGAAGTTGTTCCTAAAACCGATTCTTCTAAAAGGTACCACATGAAGAAAATGGTTTCCGAACTTCGTATCGAGGTTTTTGCCGAAGGCTTCAGCACCGGCTTTGCCCAAGGTTTAAGCACCGGCTTTGCCCAAGGTTTAAGCACAGGATTTAGCCAAGGTGTTTTGGATTCTATTCAAACTCACGTAAGCAACAAAATATGATTACGAGTAATTATTTTTAAAATATTGGTAGTTACTTAATTAGATTATTAATTTATTTATTTATTGTGCTGATTACAGTTTCCAATGCACTTTCATTGTGCGTTTGCGGAATGGAAACAAATAGCGGAAATAGTCTATCAAAATTATCAGCCTAAGCCTGTGACTTGGAGTACGATTGCTCTAAGGTATCCCCCCCACGAGCAGCACCGTCAGCACCACCGAACAAATGGTACCTGATATACCCAATGATATTCTTACGGATATTTTAGAAAACGACCTATGGGCCTATCATGATATTATACAAAAACCCATAGTTCCGAAGATAGACAAGAAGACTGGTGAATATGTATGTCCCGAAGAGGTCATTTTGCCTTCCAAGAATGACGTTGAAAAACAAGTGAAAGTCCGATATAAAAATTGGTATCGTATTATAACTCGAGTAGATCCAGGAGGGCCTTTCTTCTTATTTTGGTTGAAAGTTAAACTAATGGAAGTGCGCGAAAACGATATTGCTTTCTACCAAAAAAATGGAGATATTTTTGCCAGATTTGCCGCTGTAATGGTAAAAGCCTATAAAATTGCATGTGCGATTTGTCACGAGTATTACAAATACATTGCATACAATCTCAAAATCAATGATAAACAACCTTTCCATGACGAGCTTTTTCGCTGGATCTCCACGTGGAGCATTAATAATGAAACAATTGATTATGTTAACCTGCTCCGATACGTCTATTCCATAGAACAGCCTGGACCCTCGTTAGTACCATATACTCATCATACCACGAACGAACCGACTCTGGATTTGCCTATGATCAAATGCTTAAACGCTAGGAGTGAACACTTCAAAGAAGTCGTATGCATTCCTTATTTCATCTCTAAAAAATGTGATAGTGTTGATTTCGCAAAGGCAAACGATCTCCCCCGTCAACCCTATCGCGCGATATGGAAAACCGATAAATTTCATGTGGATACATTTACCAAGCCATTACCAGCGAATTCGGAAACATAGAAAAATTGTTTTGTATGTTTGAGATAATTTTTATTTTTTTCTGTTTTGTTTTTTTTAAATATATTTATTTTTCGTCGCTCTACCTGACGGTAATTTGCGACGCGATACTATTTTTACAATGATATAACAAATTATTACAATAAATGATATAAATTACATTCTTTTAAGAAATTAAATATCTCAGAGTTTGAATCTCCTAGTATGTCGGGTAATTGTGAGTTTGTATCAAATTTTCTTGTCCTTTGATCTGTATATTTTCTGCAGTTTATAAGTATGTGTTTGACTGTTATTCTTTCTTCACATAGATCACAGAATGGTTCTGGTTGGTTGTTCAGTAGGTGCGAATGGGTGTTGATGCAATGTCCAATTCTAAGCCTAGCACGTAGGGTTTCTTCTTTTCTAGATGATCTGTAAGATGTTGGCCAATCTCCTAGGTTTGGTTTTATTTCATGTAGTTTGTTATTGGCATATGTGGTACTCCATTCTGTCTGCCACTTGGTTTCGATCAGATTTTTGATTATATTTGATTCGTTTTTCAGTTGTCGTTTTTGAATTTTAGGAGAAATTCTATGATTCTGGTCGTATGTAGGTGGAGTGTAGTGTAGTTTTTCGTTATATAACAAACATCTAATGCCAACTGGTTTGGGTTTTTTTGATTTTCTTGCGTATAAGTCGTCAAATCTTGGTTTATAGGTGTTCGTAAAGGTTGGTACTTGTCTTCGATTGGAAAGACCTACGAAGTATTTTACGCAGAGGTACATTCTTCTGAGATCTAGAGGTTGAATATTGGCTTCGACGTACAATATTTTAACATTTTCAGGGACCCTCCCCTCTTCCAGCATGAGTGTAACTTGGAATGAATATTTGGGGGGGGGGGGGGGGGGAGCAAAAAAAATCCTTATTCTTCCCCGGTAACGCAGCTAGGATGAAATCATGGAGGGGGTTCAATTTTCAGGGGTGGTCATTTTGAAATAAAAATTTTCATTTTTTCTTCGAAAACAAAGAGAGCTGTATTTTTGTATTTTATGTCCTTGAGCAGAGAAAAAATTTCACCCCCAAACAGTGACGAACTGAAAGAATTTTTCAAGGGAAAAGGGCAGAATTACTGAAAATATCAAATTCAAGTACCAAAAATTTGAAACTTTAGCAAATGAGATGAAAATAATATTTCCCGAAGAAGCGAGGGAAAAAATTGTTGAAAAAAACTGCAATTTTGAGTAAGAAAAATGTAAATTTGAACTACTGAAAGTTTCAATTCTGTTATGAAATAGAAAACAAAATACTGCTCGAGCGTAGCGAGAGCGAAATTTTTTAAAAGAAATATTCAATTATAAAAGAAAAAAAGGGCAAATTTTGCCTAATAAAAAAAAATTCATGACCTCCAGCAGCAAAATTCATGACTTTTCATGACCTATTATTTTTTTGAAAAATTCATGACTTTCATGACCCATTTTAAAATTTAATGACTTTTCATGATTTTTATGACCTGTAGACACCCTGTTGTTTTTTGTAATTAGTATAATTAAATATGTACATATTATGTAAATAATACGTTACTTTTTTTAAATAAATAATTCATCAAAATTTGTATGTTCTATGCGCACTTTGCGCATCAGTGGCGTATCTAGGATGAAATCATGGGATGGGTTCATTTTTAATTTTCACTGATAACAAAAAATGTATATATTTTTCAAAATTTTTAGATTTTAATTTTTGAATATCAAAAAATCTCTGAATAGTCCAAAAAATTACACTGTTTCTATTCGTGAGAATTCAAATAAAATCTTCCCAAAAATTGAAAAAATTCAATATGTTGAAGAATTTGAATGAAACTAATCTAATAAAAAATTAATAGGTAAGTAAAATTTTGGAATTGTAAAATCAAAAAAATCTAGTTTTGAAAACTAGAAAAAATCTTCTTTAAAAAAAAATTCGAAAAAATCCATCTTAATTTTTTCTAAAGTAGGTAGGTAACAAATATCATTTTTAAAAATTCAAGAGAAAATGATCTCTAAAAACTGAAGAAAAATCATTGATAAAATAATAAAATACCTAGGTATTAATAAAATTTGCTACTGAAAATTAAGAAAAGTTTTCATTAAAAATTATTGGAAAAAGATTCAATTTTTGTAAATCAAAAAAATTTTCTCAACATAAAGGAAAAATTTAACCTTGAAAAATTGAAATAAAATAGTCAAAAAATTTACACAGTTTCTCTTTGTGAAAATTCAAGGAAAAATCTTCCTAGAAATTTAAAAAAAAATCAGAATGTTGAAGAATTTGACTAGACTATTTTTTTTGAAAATTCACTATAATTTAAAAAATCTAGTTTTGAAAAGTCGAAAAAATCACCTCTAAAAGAAATTAGAAAAAATCCTTCTTGATTCTTTTTTTTTTTTTTTTTTTTTTTTAATAACAAAAATAATAATTATCATTTTTGAAAATTCAAGAGAAAATGAACTCTAGAAATTGAAAAAAAAAATTCTTGAAAAAATTGAAAAATCATAATATTTGCAAATTTAAGAAAAACCATCTATACCTAAAAAATTATTCTTGAAAAATAAAATACCACATATTTAAAAAAATTATCCGATCTTTATTTTTGAAAATTTATGAAAAATCAATGCAAAATTTGAAAAATTTTACCAATCTTCTTGTATGAAAATATTTTTCTACAGAAATCGTTATTATGATTTTTTGTAAGAATGAATTGTCATGAAAAAATGTTTGTCAATAGATTCTTATTTGAAGATTTTTTGACAAGAGATTTTTTTCTAAAAGAAATACTTTTTGTGGAATTTTTATTTTTTCCAAATTTTTGAAATTATTTTTTTCAGAATTTGGAGATTATTTCTGAAAATGTTTGTGAAATGATCGATGATTTTTTTTTTTTGAAAAGATCTTGAAAATTTTGAAATGATTCTTAAAGATTGTTTGAAAATTTTGGAAATAATGGTTTGAAAATTGTTCGAAAATATTTACTGAAAATTTTTGAAAGTGATAAATTGTAATTCAATATTTTGAGGGGGAAATGCTAAAAATTTCTCGTTAGAAAAAAAACAAACAAAAAAAAACAGAATGTTTTCTATTTTTTTCAACCAAAAATTTTTTCCATCGTTTTTTGAGCATCAAAAAACACTTTCTGCATTTTTAGATAAGCAAATCATTGAAACTACATATTCAACTGTTCTTACACCTCCCTCGTAAAATAATTTGAAAACATTTTCGCAAAACTTCGAGGGTCAATGTTTCGTTGCACATGATTTTTCTCAGGTCATATCTGAGTTTTCTCACCGCATTCATCATCGATCAACTCAGCCAAACTTCATTAACTGGGGTCGTCAATTCGCCATTTATCACACAGATAACTTTCGCCAACCGGTAGCAGGACAATGGATATTAGAAACCTGGCACTATCACACGTGTCGTCCTCAATTGTACGAGTATCTGCACAGTTCGCGCGTCAAAATCACCATTGTGCTTGCGTATTCTTCCATCAATATACGCACGTGTATCCTCGTATACATATATAGCAGCTTACAAGAAAGTACGAGTATCATAAAGCTATTAAGATTTTTATTTACAGCCCTCCTCCTCTCCTCCCATCACTTTAGATAAACCATCGCACGTTCATTTACAACTTTTCTTACATCATTTCGAATCATTGTATGCGATTTAAAATGTTATAAAATTTACTCAGTTTTCATCCTTGCTGAAATTTAACTTCACGATCAACGTAAATGCTCTTCAGCGAGAGTTGAAAAAATACTGTGTCAATGAAATACGTACCTAACTTGAAAAATAGTTCCTCAAAGAATTTTTTTTTCAATAGTATACCTTCATATTTTTTCTAAACCACCAAGAGAGAGGTGTTAAAAAATTTTGTGTTTTTTTTTCAATGGGGAATATTGAATAAGAAAAAAATTTAAAATATTTTCTTGGGCATTCTTCAAAAAATAAAATGTTTTCCAAAGTTATGATGAAAAAAACATTTACGAAAATTCTCTTTAAAAAAAATAAAATTGTATAAAAGTAGGTAGGTATTTCTTCTGACTAAAAAATCTCTAAAATTACACAGGGGAACAACCATTTTGAGAATGGGTCCAAAATAGGCTTAATCGATAGTATAGACCTAGAAACAAAAAGCAATTTCTCATTTTTAAATTTTATTTGCTTTTGCGGGTACAGGGGGGGGGGGGATTCAAAGTGGCGAAAATCGGGTTTTTTGCACCTTTTCAACTGCTCATAGCGCCATAAATATTGCTCTACGAACGAAACCAATGGCAGATTCGGAATCTACGTTAAATTTTGAGAAAACATCTCTGTCCGTTTTTCCAATTTCCAATTTTAAAGTACCTTGGTAGCGTTTTAATTTTGTTATCGAGATCGTCGCCGTTCCGCGCGGAGACAGTCCGATAGTTACCGAACCGTTCCCACGCGTAACATCGGCGGTCTCGATAAAAAATTAAAACGCTACTAAGGTACTTTAAAATTTGAAATTGGAAAAACGGACAGAGATGTTTTCTCAAATTTCAACGTAGATTCCGAATCTGCCATTGGTTTTGTTCGTAGAGCAATATTTATGGCGCTATGAGCAGTTGAAAAGGTGCAAAAACCCCGATTTTCGCCACTTTGAACCCCTCCCGTACCCGCAAAAGCAAAAAAAAAAAACGAAAAATGAGAAATTGCTTTTTGTTTCTAGGCCTAAACTATCGATTAAACCTATTTTGGACCCGAATACAGAAAAAAGTTCAAAAATTGTTCCCTAGTGTTATAGGTAACTAATAATAATTTTTTTTTTTAATTCAGAAAACTTGTCAAAGGCAGTTTTAGAAAAAAAATCATCAAAGAAATCGTATTTTTTCACTTAAATTGGCATTATTTCAAAAAAATCAAATCTCGCCATATTGCGCCAGGAGCAAGTAATTTTTTTCCCACAAAACTTTGATAATCATTTTTGTAGAAAATTTCACGAGAAACATTTCAACTCGCGAGTATTCTTTTGAAAATTTTTTATTTTCAACCCCCTTAAAAAAAACACAACTCCCTTCCACATCAGCAGTCCTGCTGACGTGAAATACATTGTGATATGTGCATCGTATAGCGAAGTTTCACGTAAATATGAATACGTACGAATATAAAATACGTGAAAATAACGATTATTGACCGGGAGTAAAAAATACGACGTGGGGTCGGCGGAGAGGGGGCACGAGACCAAGGCGAGAAGACGGTGGTAGTAGCGTGCTAATGAAACAATACTACGATTTTGTTACATTAACTCGTTTTTATTACGGTTTTTAATACGCGCATTAATCACGTCGTGAATTCGCTTCCTTTTATCGCGATGCGCGCTTTTAATAACAATTTATGAATGATACTCGCTGCGCTGTCGCCACCGCATCGTATAATATCCTCGCCGTCGCGGTACCGTGTATACTGGTAAATGGAAAATTTCGTATAAGTTTCTAGTGCATGCCCTCTCTAACCCCTAGGTCGTATAGCTCGCCGCATCAGTCGGTTGTAAATAAAACGTTGATTGATTTAAATATGGCGATAATTAATGGCGCTTTGGGGTGTCTGCAGGGTGCATGGTGGCACAGAATTTTGATAATGGGGATGACTGTAGTATGATGTTTCTATTCAGATTGCATTTACACTGCTGGCGATGCGTGGCGATGTTTTGCTCATTTGAGATAGGGAGAGAGACTATACGTGAATCCTGTATAAGGGGAAGGGAGCGTAGCTAGTGAGGATAACTGATCGCAGACCTTGTGGAGAAGGTATATACTGCACATAAAACTTAATCCCTTATCTTCTCGATAATCTCCTCCAAATGTTATACTTAATTACGTAGATTTTCTTGAAGCAAAGTAGGTATTAAAATTTTCAAACAACGTTTTTTATCCCCCCCCCCCCTTCTCCTTAAAACACTGGTGATTTTTCGAGAAAATTTTCAGAATTGTGCTTATATTTAAAAAAATAATAACTATTCCTCGAGAGATTTAACAAAAAAAAAAAAAAAAAAAATCAGCTAAAAAAAAGGAAAAGGCAATGATTTTTTTGATAATTTTTTTCACACCTGTTTTTTTTTTTTTTAGTGTGTAGGTACAAGAAGTTCGACAAAATCTCAAAACCAAAAAACACGACTTTTGCAAGTCTTTTAACAGGTTTACTTTAAAATAATAATAAATGCTCAAAATATTTAAAAATTCTGAAAATTTATAATTTTTGTTTTTAAATAGATCCAATTCTCGTAAATAAATTATTGCAACTCTTTATTTTGAATTTTCATCGCTTGGGCACAAATTGACTTCTTGATTTTTTTAAAGAAACAGCTAATTTTAAAAACTATTGCACCAATGAAAATTCATTAAAAAGCTGTTTTGAGTTTTAATAAACTCTTAAAAGTACGTACAAATGGCCTTTTTTTTTTCATTGCAATTCATCTTACAAAAGAAATTGAAAAATTCTTATTCACAATAACTTGAAGAAGTGTGTTTTTGAAAAAAAGACTTAACTTAAAATGATAAACATATTTTATTCTTCAAAAAGAAAAAGAAAAAAGAAAGAAAGAAAATTGTAAAAATTAATCAAATTTTTACAATTTACAGAAAAATTACACAATTGTGAATTTTTCCATGTTTTGACAACCAATAATTTTAAAAAAAATAACGGTAAAATTTTTTAAATTGTAAATTTAAAAACTTCTAAAATTGATCCTATTTTCAGAATTTATTACCATTTAAAAACTAAAACTAATTTTTTTTAAAAATCAACTAAAATTGTTTCGAGTTCACATAGGATTTTTAAAATACAAAAATAACGAAATAAAAATTTTAGAACATTAAAAAGTTGAAAAACTTTTTCAAAAATTTATTACACTTTGAAAATTATTATCAAAATTCTAATTTATTTACCTTTTGAAGTTTTTCCAAATCTTGCAATTTCGACACAAAAATTTCATGTTCATAAAATATTTAAAATTTTAAAATTTTGAATTTTTACCCATTTAAGGCTCTGGTAAGGTAAGAGGGTCAAATAGTCCTGGACCAAATTTCAAATTTTTTTCACCTTTTTAAATTTGTAGGTGATGATTTTACAACATATCAGCAATATTTGACATCATCCGGGGGAGAGGGGGGATGACGTCTCAAAACACGTGATTTTAGGCTCAAAATTTTCATCTATGTGAGTTTTCTAACTATTTTCACTAAACTTGGCATGTAGGTAGTTAGGTACAGTACTTGAGGTAGTTTTAAAATTAGAAGAGGGAGGAAGGGACACATTGAAAAAATTTTCAAATTAAAGTTGTAGATTAGGATCCTAAAAATAATTTTGGTTATTATAAAAATTTGTTACTTTTTCAAAATTGGGGGAGGGGTCAAACTGAAAAATTTTTCATACAAAAGTTGTAGATTGAGGTCCTAGAAATACTTTTTGTTATTATAAAATTTTCCATTAGATCCTTCTTTCCTCTCAAATTTCACTTAGATACTTATATTATTAAAAACTGTTGGAGGTAGGGGTCCAATTGAATTTTTTTTTAAACAAAGTTGTAGCTCAACGTCTTAGAAATAATTTTGGTTATTACAAAAATTTCGGTTGGACCCCTCACTCCCCTCCAATTTCAAAAAAATCAACTATCTGGGTAGTATTGGACTTGATAAAATTCAAAAACAACGATCCACCACCCATATGTAAACAAATTGAGTAAACTAAACACTAGTCGGGGATCTAGGACCCTCTACTCTTCTTTAATGTTACCTTGATGGTGACTGAACAGACCATAAAATAGAATTCCAAAAGAAGCATTATCTCGTTAAATTTTAATACAAAGGCAAATGGAGTAAAAAAATAGAAATAATGACCAAAAGGTACAAAAATAGATGAAACATGAAAAAAAAAGATTACTTCCTAGCCTTGACAATATCCATCTCCCCAAGGAAATTTATGCATGAAGAGGGGGCACAGCATTTGTGGGGAGTATTCCTTTAGGCTAAAAGAGAATCATAAAATTGAAATACATAAAATAAAATTGAAAATTTCGATTTTTTCAATTTTTTTTAGAGTTGGAAAGAGGCTCGAAAATACCACTCATCCTTCAGCTCATGGACTAAAAATTCATAAAAATTATTTCAGAAATCAAAAATTTTGGCAGTTGAGAGGGTATTTTTTTCAACTCACAAGTACAAAATAAATAATAGAAATTGAAATACACAAAAATAAATTGAAAAATTTTGATTTTTTAACTTTTGTAGAGTTGAAAGAAAATGCTCGAAAATACCACTCATCCTTCATCTCATGAACTAAAAATTTATAAAAATCATTTCAGAAATTGAAAATTTTGGCAGTTGAGAGGGCATTTTTTTCAATTCACAAGTACAAATAAGGACTACGCGAGCTCCTCAATCACATCACACTACCACACCCTACCCATCTGAATTTTTTTTCGTTACATTCATATTATTGGTAAGTATTCCCAATTGGAAAATTTTCAAGCAAAGTACGATCCCAGCAATTAGCAAGTACGTAACACGCATAAAGTCGTATAATCCATCATATATACGTAGATGGAAATAAATAAGGACCAGTTTATACGAGACCATGAGCACTGCTACATAATGTACTCTCGTATTGCGGTAGACGAGAAGGCGACGACACATACGTACAATTAACCATGTACGTATAAATGCGCATAACTTACTATACACGTAGACCGCATGTTTTTATGTACATGCTGTACACACCGCACATTAAGCTAATTAATTTGTCAACTTCCGAGTCACAGTTCGCTCATAGTACGTCGATTATTTCAACACGTACAATTCGTCGCACCGCCGCACCGGTCCGCCCGTCTGTCTTTCGCGTCGGTAATTATTTTAGAATTTTTTCTGCATTTTTTTTTTTTTTTTTTTTTTTTTATTACGTACAACTACGACCAAAAATGCTACTATGACGCCATCCTGCATCGTACTGCTATTGCATAGGTGATGTCGGTGCAGCGTTGCCATAATGCTACTGACTTTTCAGTAAATCTACTACTTTTTCAAAGCTGTAATTCTCGAATTGATTTTATCAATTTCCAAAATAAAAATAAGTTGAAAATTCCCAAAAAATGCATGGAATTGTTGTGCAGCCAAAAACGAAACTAACCACGTGAAAAATTTTTGTGCATCTCATGACAACATTTTTTTGCCTCGTAAATTGTTTTTTGAGAAATAAATGACGTAGTTCCATTTTTTTAATAACCTCAAATTCCCAATTCAGAAAATTTTCAAAACTGATAAACATCGGAAGTCGAATGAAGAATATGACGGCCCCGAATTTTCATTTAAAATAAATCTCATTTTGGAATTTGAAATTTTTAAGTCATTCAAGTTTGTGTTGCGCGTCAGTTAAAATTTTTTTCATCTTCTTCCAAAAAGAAAAATCAAAAGTTTTGAGAAATTTTCTTATAGGTTGTTCTCAAAAAAGTTAAATTTTCACTACTGACGAAAATTTCCCAAGTTCATGAAAATTCCTCATTGGTAATTTAATAATATGAAAAAAATCTCTTTTTTTTATGACGCAATCTTTGCTTCAAAAAGAAAAATTGAAAATTCGAAAAAAAATTTCTCGTGGGTTATTTTCCAAAAAGTTTAACTTTCACAGAATATACAAATTTTCATAGTTCATAAAAATTCCTCTTTGGTAATTTGATATCATGACATCATTCAGTATCAATTTTTTCCAAAAAAGGAAAATTGAAGAAAAAATAAAAATCGAAAATGTTCATTGGGGTTTTTCTGGAAATTAAAAAATGTTATCATACATTTCCAAAATGAAAATTCCAAAAATTTTCAAAATTTTCGAAGAGTTCTTTACCTTTAGTGCTTAGCTAAAGTTGAAGTTGAAAAATTAATCAGTTTTTTAATTTGTTGATGTGACACTTGATACGAACTTGAATGACCTTGAATTTCAAATTTTTCAATTTCCAAAAAGGGATTTATTTTAAATGAAAATTTGGGGCCGTCATATTCTTTATTCGACTTTCGATGGTAATCAATACTGAAAATTTTCAGAGTTGGGCATTTGCGGTTATTAAAAAAATGGAACTACGCCATTTATTTCTCAAAAAACAATTTATGAGGCAAAAAAATGTTGTCGTGAGATGCACAAAATTTTTTCACGTGGTTAGTTTCGTTTTTGGCTGCACAACAATTCCATGCATTTTTTGGGAATTTTCAACTTTTTTTATTTTGGAAATTGATAAAAAAAAATCATTTCGAGAATTTCTGAGAACATTCTCAAATTCCAAAGTGAGGAATTACTCCGCCTAAAATTTTTTTATGCATTCATCTTAGTGAGCTAATGGTACATCTTTTGTTGTGAAAATTTTTCCATTCCGTCCACCAGGTTCTTCTCGGGTCCCAAAGGGTTAAAGCACCAAAAAGTTGGAAAAATAACTCAATTTTTTCACAAGAAATTTAATTTTCACGAAAATACATTCAGGTGGGCGTACTGTATCAACATATAAAATTTCAGCCGAATTGGATAAAAAAAAGTTGTTCTACAGCGATTTTTTTGATTTTTCACAAGGAAAATTCAACTCTTTTCCACCTATAATAGGTTCTATGGGCCGGATCTGGCTCATTCTTGGTATATACATTCATGGGGACCTAACACACTCTCATACCAAAAATGAGCCGGATCCGGCCTATAGAACCTATTTCAAGTGAAAAAGAGTTGAATTTTCCTTGTAAAAATTGAAAAAAATCGCTGTAGAACGACTTCCTTTCATCCGATCCGGCTGAAATTTGATATGTGGATACAGTACACCCGTCTGAATAAATTTTGGCGAAAATTAATTTTTTCAGAACAAAAAATTACGGGTCCATATTACCCTACCAGTACTTTTTTATGAATGGCCCATATTACCCTACCATGCTATTTTTTTTTTTTTTTTTTTTTTTTTGAAGTGGAATTACTTCAAGACTTTGATCTCAAAAACAACATTCATGCACATATTTGGAAAGCTCATTAAATTTCCTATCTCTTTGATATAAAATTTCCCCGAATTCATTTAGTTAAATATAATTTATTATACAATGAAAATACACAATTCCCACGACTACATTCTATATTTTTGCCATTTTTTAAAAAATCGTCACAGAATCGACACTTTTTGAGTAAGACACTTCATATATTGTGATATTTTAAAGGGAAGTAAACCTTATTACCCAGTGAAATCGGATTTCAAAAAAAATGAAAACAGAACAAAATAACATAGGGTAGGTAATATGGCCCGTGTCCCATATTATCCGTCGGTACCTTAGTTTCCATTCTATACAATACAACTTCATGGTCGGTATACGACTATACGTAGACGCGGAAATGCGATAAACGATCTCGCTGACAGGTAATGCGTTTGTGTACCTACTACGTGCGCCAAAGGGAACTCAAATTATCGACGTAGCCAGTTCTGCAGATACCCCTACAAAGTACAAACGACGATATTTCTCCAAGGCTTATCTATAAAACGTATAAGCGACTGACAAGTACATACATTAACCAATTCTCATTTGCCATTAAATCCAAATTACAACCAAAAGGTACCTATCTGTTTTGAAAGGCTCCATTAATCCAAAAGTTGCGGCGAATTTATCGTGATTGAAAACAAAACACGTCCAGTCGTCTATATATGTACGTATAGGTAGCGAGGCATCTAACATACCACAATTTAAATTAAACTCCTCGTCACTCGCCTGCGTTAAATAATTTGATTGCATTTTGCTTGCGTACTAACTACGTAATAGTGAAATTTCGTAGGTATTTGAATTCTTAATCAAATTTTCATATTTTTGACGTGTTTTTTCTTCCAAATAATTAATTTTCTGCGCTGCACTTTAAATTTTGTTACCCCAGTGTACGTGTTTTGACGAAAATTTCCAACTTTTTTTCAAATTCTACGAAAATACATGGCACAATTATACACGTACGAAGTATAATTAAATATTTGCATTATGCAAGTGATTGTTTCACAAGTATAATACAAATGTTCGTATATATACTACAATGTATAGTATATTACATGTGTACTCGTACAATTAAATGCTTTTGCATAAAAACGTACGTACGCGAACGTACGAAACATAATAGTTATTTGTATGGCTGCGATAATATTAATACGAGCACGTCTAGGTGTGTGTATTTAAAATCGAGGTCATCCCTTATTATATGTAGTATTTTGGGGCAGTATTCGCCACGTATATATATATATGAAGTTTATGAACTATACGTACGTCACAAATAATTTTACGTCGCCGGGACCGAATGGAATATTCAATGCATACCGCATAATGTGTGTATAGTACGTTCAATTGTCCATGAATCCGACTATCTAAGGTATATGCAAGTGCCATCAAAAACGGTTACGAACGATGACAGCATAAATTTATTTAATGGTAAGTGCAGACAAATATCTAATGGAAATGAAACCGACCAAAATAATTAGATATTATGAGTAAAAAAGGACATCAAAGTGTCTAGAAAACGAACTAACTATTCTCATAATTTGAAATAAATTATTAAAAATGGGATTGGGGGGGGGGGGGGAGTTGCAGAATTTTGTTGAAAAAAAACACCAATTTATTTTGAATGAAAGATCAAAACAATCTCATACACGAAAGTTATAAAAATACATATTGGTGTAAATTTCGCGATAAATACATATTATTTAAAATGATGAGGAGGATGATTTTTTTTTTTTTTTAGGAATGTTTTTTAATAAAACTTTTAAATTTTTTCCTGAAAGTTTTGAAAATATATTTTTTTTTTTGCAAATTTATTTTCAAACAAATTTCAAGTGAGTAAGTAGTATTTTTTTTGTGATAAGTTTCACCTATGTTTATTTTATAGGATTTATGTTTTTTATTTTTTATTTTAAATCATTTTTGGAAAAAAATTTATATGTAATTTTCAACAAAAAAATAAAATAAAAATAAAAAATTGAAATATTTTCTGACAGCAAATTCCTTCTTGTGATAATTCAGGAGGATCAAAACAGATGGAGGGCGATGTGTTCAATTTTCAAAGTGGTCGTTGAGGGACAGGATAAAATTTTTTAGCATCAATGTCTTATTAAATGGCAGATGGCACCACAGCCACACTAGAAGGTTGGGTTCCGAAAATAATTCAAAACTTTTTCCCCTTCAAATACGAATAAGGGCCACCCAAAATAATTTTTTTCTGTTTTGAATTTTTTCAACAATGTTGTCATTATATTTAAATCTGAAAAAACATATTGATATAGGTACATGAGGTTATCATGAAATTTTGAAGAAAAAAATAGAAGGTAACATTTTCAAAATTTTTGACAATGTTTCGAAATGCAAAAAAAATCCAAAAACATCACCACATGTGCCTACAATCTGTGAAAATTTCAAAATTTTGGAATTTTTTATCCAACCCCCCCCCCCTAAGATATTGCGTATTAAAATTTCGTTACGTAATAAGGGGCGATTATTCGGGAAGAAGCAGGAGGAGTTGAGTTTTTCTACAATAACAGGGATGGAATTTAGGATCATTTTTGACAAAATTAGGGTCAAGAACCGTTTTGACCACTATATTATTGTATTTGAAAACATTTTTGATTTTTTTTTCTTTTTTTAATTACGAGGATTTTTTTTTATTCAAAAAATATATGAAATATATACATTTTTCCAATTCTTCAGTAGGGTGTTAGGAGTTTGATATACTTAGAAAAATTTTTAAATCATGCCTTCCTATGACTTTTTTCCAACAATTTTTTGCATGTAGGTACGAGTACCAAATTTCGAACATTTTTTTTGAAAAGTTCTTGACTATTTTTCAAAAAAAGTTTTTAAAAAAAAATTGTAAAATAATATTTTTTCACTTTTATAATATCCACTAAAAATGAAAAAAAAAAAATGTTTGCAAATTTTTTCCAAAAGCACATTTCTAAGAAATTTTAATAGCATTCATTATCGATATTTCTTGCGACGAATTCCTTTCCACAAGAATTTTTTGTATAAAATTTCGAACAATTTTTAAAAGAATTTTCAATTTCATTTTTAAAAAATTAATTCAGAGAATTTTTGTAAAAAAATGTCATTTGTAATTTTTTTTCAATAGGAATTTGGCATTTGATACAGAAAAAAATTTTTGAATGAATTTTGGATTTTTTAAAATTTTTTGTGAAACAGGGTTTTTCAATTTTCGGATACAATTTTGGAATTTTTCAAGATATTTTTTTTCAACGGTACACGGCAGTAGCACAAAATAATACATACCGTATCGTCTCAGATAAAAAAAATAACAAAGAAAAGAGTGCAAACGAGCAGATTTTCATTCGGTAAAAAATTACACGCTACGTAGACGTACGTATGGAGTATATGGACTTTATACTTCATACACATTGTAGCGTCTGCAGAGCTACGCATCACCGGACTAGTTTCGCGTATGTTTACTTCTCTTACTTAAATCATGTAGCAAAACACTATTTAAGCTAAATCGACATCTGTACAATTTAGTCTAAACAGAACATTTCGTCTGAATGTACATAAATATTAACCTCGTCGTGTTAGATCATTCGAACAGTCTCCTCTCCTTGCGCTCGTGGGTGTCCACTTGAGTGCGGAGTGTATTAGGTAGGACTTCTCTTCACCCTTCTTACCACCTACTTCAGTGGTGACCCCCGACGTTCGCAAATATGTAGTTCGTGTATTTCCGACATTTCGCGATGTGTGCCTCGAACCGCGTTACCCTTCTGATATTCGCAACCTCACTTCCTTCTGATTTTATGACCACGCTACATCATATCGCCATCAGCTCACATGTCAAATAGCACCGAATATCCAGTCAATGTTGCCAGTCAGTACAACGCCAGTCCACAACTCCAGTGTAACCAGTTCTCGCCACTCATCAATGCAGTTTTCTTACCAATTTGAAATTCCGAACAAAACGCTACTCTTCACAAGATGTCTACCAACTTTTCAGAAAAACTCAGCAATAAGATGCAACCGACAGCAAGTACCGAACCATAGCTCTTCAAAATTCAAACGACAAGCTTCCCATCAATTATACGCCTAAACGAAAAAGTCAACTACAATCAATCGCAATTTTGCACCTAAACGACAAAAGCAACAACTCAGCACAAAGTATACGATTTAGATTTTTGGTCTCCAGGCAGCAGCGAATTTCCTCTTTCAGCAAGATTGAGCGCTAAAAAACTACCAAAACCTTAAACTATTGTTAAAAGTATACTGCAATCTCAACTTCGAAAGCCTTCTACATTTTGCGCTAAAATCCGACCTGGCATCACGTTAACGATGATAGCCTAGACCATGGCAGATTTCTTAGCAAAACAAATGTTAGCAGACTCCACAGGAAAGGAACATTTGGAAACAAACTAAAAGTCAGTTGCACCAAGGTCTCATTAAACACATTGCGGCAAGTATCCGAATTGTAAGACTCGACCCACTGAACAGTAGTGGTGAGCCGTCAATGACAAACTCAAGCCAAAACGCAGCACAATTTCAGATGAACCGCTCAAATGCATCATTCTCAGCGCAACTCATCACACTCAACGCATCTCAACTCAAGGCTGGTCGCAATCAAAGCATCACACAAACTCAACAATGCGCACTCAATGTAACGCTGCTCGACTTGATGCAACACAACACTCAAAGGCAAAAATTCTCACTATTATCAAATTATGGAAAATTTTGACTAGTGGATATCGCCAAGCATGAAAATTCCAAATGTTTCGTTTCATCATCACATCATCGCTCATCAGCATTCAGCACATCGCTCATCAGCATTCAGCAACTTAACTCACAACTCAAATTCAACCAATTTTTCTCAAACTTCTCCGTGTATTTCATATTTTGTTCAATATATAGTCATACTTGTTCTCTCATACCTATTTGTACACCTATTTATAGAAACTTTCAATTTTTCGATTTTTTCAGTAACCTGTAATTTTTTTTTACGAAATTTTTCCAAATTTCTGGAAAGGGGGTGTGTAGCGTCTGCAGAGCTACGCATCACCGGACTAGTTTCGCGTATGTTTACTTCTCTTACTTAAATCATGTAGCAAAACACTATTTAAGCTAAATCGACATCTGTACAATTTAGTCTAAACAGAACATTTCGTCTGAATGTACATAAATATTAACCTCGTCGTGTTAGATCATTCGAACAGTCTCCTCTCCTTGCGCTCGTGGGTGTCCACTTGAGTGCGGAGTGTATTAGGTAGGACTTCTCTTCACCCTTCTTACCACCTACTTCAACATCATACCATATACTATACACGCGTTAAAGTTGTGCACCACCCTGCGCGCACCACTTCAACCATCTTAGAGAAACCTATGAACACAAGAAGGAATGAGAATAGGTCAAGTGTTCTGATATCGCGCCATGTACAAGCAATTTATTTAGTGTTACGGTGTTGCTTTTTTTTTCTACTTCATCTTCGAAGGACGAGGACGACGACCGACACAGTCTTTTATGTACGTATTTGTATTACAAAATGCGACCACCATTTTTCCAAACCTCGTCCAGACTAAAAAAAATCCAATTTTGTTGCATGAATATCCTTTATTTTCATCGTCTCCTCAGTCCACAGTTTTCGCTGAACACCATCGAAGGATTCATAGGGCCCCCTCAACATCCCCGAAAACGAATCTTTGAGATTATTTTCGAGTTTTTTCTTCCCTTTCCAATTTCCATTATTCGTCCCATGTATTTTCGAGTAATAAAATTAAATATTCATAATTTAACCGTTTACTTCGTGTAGCTATCGAGTCAAACATCCCTCAACCCTGCCTTCTCCACTTCTCTAAATCGCACCCTCCGCTCGTCCCAGCATGTTTTTACTCGAGGAATGGCAAACTATACAGGGTGTCCCGAAAGTTAATATCCAAACTTGAGATTCGAATGTAACTTTTTTGAAAGCAGTGTTGCCAATCAATTTCGCTTAAAATCACCAATCTTTTGAAGTTCTGTAGCCGAGTCCATAGCAATACTGTGTAGATACCTGATATTCAAAATTAGAGGGAGGGAGGGGTCCAATCGAGATTTTTGTAATGACCAAAATTATTTCCAAGACATGAAGCTACAACTTTTGTTTGAAAAATTTTTCAATTGTACCCCTCCCTCCCTACAGATTTTGCATAATACTCCGAAGATAGTAATTACAAGTTGGAAGAGTGAGGGAAGAAGGGGCGAATTGAATAAATTTTCAAATAAAAGTTGTAGATTAAGATCCTAAAAATAATTTTGGTTATTGTGAAAATTTCGATTAGATCCCTCCCTTTCCTCCAATTTTACCTAATATCAGGTAGATGCTTTTTCAAAATTAGAGGAGTCCAATTGAAAAAATTTTCAAACAAAAGTTGTAGATTGAGGTCTTCGAAATCATTTCTGTTATTATAAAATTTCCGATTAGACCCTTTCCTCCCCTCCAGTTTCGCATAATATGCCTTAAATACTTACTTATTATTAGAAACTGATAGAGGTAAGGGGTAAGGGCCCAATTGAAAAAAATTTCCAACAAAAGTGTTGTAGCTTGAAGTCTTAGAAATAATTTTGGTTATTACAAAAATCTCGATTGGACCTCTCCCTCCCCTCCAATTTTGAATATTAAGTATCCTTTTTTGATTAATGGTGCTTTGTCGTATGCAAATCTCAAATTTGGACACTTACTTCCGGAACACCCTGTATAGTCTTAAAACAGTGTTTAATATTTAATTACGAGAATCGCATTTCGGATCGGCCAGCATCCCCCTTCTTTACCATTTCCACGTTACGTTCGATATATTTCTCAAAAGAAGAAGAAAAGCTCGCGAATAGCGAGAAATTTTGCGCGTTCAACAACAAACTTTCGTATAAAAGATGCTATTTACGAGACCGAATGAGTTTCCATTTTTTTGCTTCTGCTTCTTCATGCTTCCTCGCGAACTGAATGCATGCAACATCGTCCTCTGCAGTGCCGCAGCGGCGAGGTTTTTGATAAATTATTTATTTATTTAACATGAGCAATTTAACAGCCGTTGAACACGCATCTGTATAGAATTTACTTCTATTTTTTTTTTCATTCTTCGCTTTTTTTTCGACTTACTTAAACGGTATAGAGAATTTTTGTTTTCGAGAAATACATAATTTAAATTTTCAGCACAAAGCTTAATGTTGCGTCGCTCGCGCTCGTCTTGTCGAATGGGGAGAAAAGGCACCCAGAGTATAGAGTTGGTGTTTTGAAAAGTCGAAAAGTGCTGTACATGCCGTCAAATGGAGCGTTATGAAAATAAAAGGGCGGATACCTATTGTATCGAGGGGTGAAAGTTTATTATAAGTTGAACGGTTTTGAAAATTTTTCAACTTCGGCGTATAACGGGTTGCCTGCTTTTGCCTCTCTCTCTCTCTAATTTTTTTTTCTCGTTTTCTATGCTGCTTAGATCATTAATCGAATGAGGCGAATTATTCGCTTTATCGCGCTCTCCTCGTTTTTGCCTCGACGAGCTATTCATCGAAAATATACACAAAACGCTTTTTCAACGCAGCCCAGTCAGGCAGGCAGTAGTCGCGGTTTTTATAAATATTTGTATAATATTTTTTAAACCTAAGTATAATACACCAAAACCCAGGTAATACATTTTTACTCGCCCCTCTCACGTTTTTTGAACACGTTGGAAATTAATTTATAATTTTTTTACGCGCCAGTGTACCAACGCCGTGCCGAGCTCGTAGACGAGCAATGAATCAAATTTAGGAGGCATTTAGCGAAGAAAAAAAATTCTCCTACCAGGGTTCATTTCATGGTATAAAATTTCGCTCGAAAAAAATCCAGCCAACAACAACAACAACGCAGCTATCAGTAAAATTAATGGTTACCGGGGTTTTCGGCTTCGTAAATTTTACGTTCGTATATATATTTTTTGAATTATCGCGTTGCTCGCTCCGCTCCTCATCTCTTAGTCTTTATTTCCTGCTCTCATCACCGTGTACCTCTATACGTTTCTGCTCTCTCTCTCTAACGGGTAAGCATTCGACGATGTGGCACTGGGCTTGGGCTGTACAGGATACGATGCGCGATGGCAACAATTAAATTATACGAAAAGCTCCATCCCTTGCTAGCTGTACAGTGCACACATGGTTTCTCATCATCGTATACATGCTGTATCGTCGTGGGCTACAAGATGAAAGTTTAATAGGTTCGGTCAACGCGACCTATACGTATACCTAGGTGTACGTGGCAAAAGGAGCATGGTGGGTATTGATTATTTGCCTATGGAAATATACAAGTACGTACACTGGTATTATATACTTGGTGCTTCAGGTAATGTATAAATGTAAGCCTTTCAGCCAAATGGGTGTGGAAATTCTGCCAACGCTGCTGCAGCTGCTAGTTCCGGTACAGAGGAGATGACCACGTAAAGTTCCAACCCAAAAGGTTCGCAAAAGGTGTTGGTAAACAGTTTCTCGAAGGTTTATATAGGGCGAATTGTAAGCGTAAATTTGAGATAAGTGTGCTCGAAATTAGTCGAGTGTTCGAAATTTCGAAATATTAAAGCGAATTTCATAATTTTTTGGCCTGTGTGAAATGAAGGAGGGAGATGAGAAGAACAATTTCGAAATGAGGTAAGAAGCTAAGAACTGTTTCTTGTAAGAAATTCATTAACAATTTTAATTTCAAAAAAACATAAAAATTGACAAAATCAAAACAAATAAAAATTAAAATATTAGAAAAAATTGCCACCAAGTACAAAAATAAAAATTCAAAAATTAACAAAATTTTACAAAGTTGGACAAAAATAAAAATTTAAAATTAAAAAATTAAAAAAATTGAAAAATCAAAAATTTGGACAAAATTATCTAAAATTGAAAAAAGTAAAGAAAAAAATTGAAACTATTCAAAAAAATATATAGATGGCTAGAAAAAATGACAACTGCAAAAAAAATTTGAGAAATTAGGAGAAATTAAAAAATTGAAATTGAAACAATAGGAATTTATTATAAAGAAATTTAAAAAATGGAAAAATCAGGAAAATAATTCAAGGTTGAAAATAATCAAAACTTAAGGAATTGAAAAATCGAAAAAATTAATCACTACAAAAATTAAAGAACCTATCAAAATATTTAAAAATTGAAGAAAAATATTGAAATTCCATAATTAAAAAAATTAAAAACAAAATTATGAAGGCTAGAAAAATAAATATATAAATAATGAAAATAATGGAAAAATTGAAAATTGAAAAGTACTTGAGAATTGAAAAAAAGTTGAAGAAAAGATAAAAAAAAATTAAACAGTAAAAATAAAAACTAATGAAATTAAAAATTGAAAATTAATAAAAAATTAAACTAGGTACCTACTAAAAAATAAATCTAATCAGAAATTCTAAAATGCTGGAAAAAATCACCATAATGAATCAAAATAATAAAAAATTAAGCAAAAAATTGAAAATTAAAAAAAAAGTAATCCAAAATTACGAAAACTAAAAACAACTACCTAAAAGAAATCGAAAAAATGTAAATTACTAAAAATGAAAAATAATCAGAAATTTAAAAATACTTTGAAAATAGTATTAAAAATTGAAAAAAATTTATGAAATTTTTTCTAAGTTTTATAATGTTTGACAAAATACCCAAAAGTAATTCGTCCAAAAAATGTCGGAATTTCGTTAGGTTTTATTCCATTTTGGTCGTTTGGTAAAACTGTAACAGCATATTATTACTATGCTAAAAAAAAATTTAAAAATTGTCGAATAAAAGTTTAGAAAAAAAAAACATTCGAAAATCGAAAGCAACCAAAAATTTAAAATAGTCAATTGGAAGTTTGAAAAACTTCCAAAAAATCTAGAAAATTAAACTTTAACAATTACGAATTGAAAATTTGAAAATTTTCAATAATTTGCTTGAAAAAATCAAATTGATCAAATTATCAACTAAAAATCTAAAAATAACCATTAAAACGAAAGAAACCAAATTAAATGAAAAATTTCAACTTCAGCTTGAATGTTTGAAATTTTTTTCAGAATTAAAAAAACTGGTCAAACAAGAGTTTTGTGTAAACAGGACTTCTGCAGGATTTACAATATTCAGAAAATGGATGGAAATGTACTAAAAAATTCAAAGCTTCAAAACTTTCCAAAAAATAGAATGAGAACAAAATTTAACTGATCTATTCTTCGCTTTTCCAGTCATAATGAAAAACAAAACGAACTAAAAAATAAAAGAAACAATGAGGAGAAAGAAGGCGTAAAAAAATACCGAAAATGAGTCCCACGATACAAAATATAACACGACATTTATCCTATTAGTATTACGAAACTTAGCAATCCTCTGGTTCTGGCATCTTTTTCACGTTTTCTCAACTTCTCAAAAATACCTCCAAGTGCCGTCAATTATTTTTCAAGACACGTTGAATATTTCGAAATTAGACCATCTCACGGTCTTTTCGAAACTAATTCAACTAAACTTGATTCGTAATTTTTCAACTCAAATTGAAAATTTTCCAACGTCTTCCTACACAACATTGCCTCGTTCTATGCAGACCTTTTTTCAACTTTACTAATTCACTCATCCGTGCAAAAAACGAGAAAAAAAAATATTAACCTACGTAAAATAAACAGCCCATTTCGCGGCTTATTTACAAGAGTAATTTTTTTTTCAACTCGTTTCAAAGGGATAACATAAAAACAACAACGTCGAATAAAACAAACAAACATTACGAGCAAATTCTTCCTTTTAAGCTTTTACGTAGGGATATAGAAAGGTACATAATATTAAAAAAAAAATTATAAAATGAAAGAAATGAAAAAAAATAAATAAAAATGTACTAATAATTTCATTGATGTGTCCTCATCTTCAATTTAGAAACTGTGTTTTAATTGCCAGCTAGATGAAGGGAAAATGAATTCATATCCATAGCACGTCCAAAAATTACCAAAAATATTTAAAAAACGTATTCATAAAGCAAAAATATCTGCAAAACATAATTATTTTAAACTCAGATGTCGAATCTATGTGTAGGTACTTGTTTTGGTAGACACGAAATGTATTACCTTAACATGACAACGACGCATTACATTTCGCACACTTCAAATTGATGGTAATTGAAAATAACGTGTAAACGTAAATTAAGGCTTCGTATATTGGACATTTTGATGCATGATGTCGTGGTAAATCATTTTTTAAAAAAGAGGAAAAAATACCAAACGAAAACACTACAACAGTTCTATACCATACGAATGAAGTACCTACCTATAAAGTTATTATAATAAGGGTACCCAATATTTAAGCATGTATAAAAGTACCACATTGAAGACGAAGTAGCGAAGAGAGGAGAGCAAAAGACCCACACGCAGCATAAAACGAAATAATAGATTAGCTGAATTTAAAACTCTACTATAGGATAATATTTTTGAAACCCTTTTTTATTAATATTGTAAGCTTAAATTATAAACTAGATCTGCTTATGGTATTTTTATTTTAGCCAACAAAAAAATATATACGTATATAGAATAAAGGAGAAACTTTCGGCAACAAACACGCCCGAAATTCGACTATAACCTTCCAGCACGCGCTATACACCCTCTTACCAACAACGCATCCCTTACCTATACTCAATAATAATAGATATAATATGTAAGAAATCAACCAACGAAACTAATTTTTGTCTTCTCACCAAACTAAAAAACTTAGGTTAGATATCGCACCGAGGCAACGACGTGCAGAGTCAAATAACGAGGAAACCAGACCCGAATAAAATTTCATCGAGCAAACTAAACTTGGCACCGCGCCTACCTCTGCACCAGAAAAATTTTTCTTCTCTCGTTGCTGTGTCGAGTTCGAGCTCGAAGTCGAGCAGCAGCGAGTAAAGTTGTTGATAATTTTTCGAAATTGTTACAAAATCTTTTCTTTCTCCCTCCTCGTACATCACTTGTCTTCCTCGTGCTTGCTGCCCCTCGGAGCTATCTGCTCCGCTGTTTTTGAGAACGTATACGAGAGAGCCCGTGGAAAGCGCGCTGTTCGAGAAGAAAATTATACGAGGGTAAGATGAGAGATTGTAAGAGTACTCGTGCATCTGCTAGGTTGATCTTTTATAAATTGTGAATTTCGTACCGGTATAACTTTCAAGATGGAAATTATTTTCGATAATAAATGACTTTTTGAAACAAAAAGGTAACGCTATACTATAACACTTCAGCCGTCATTGTTGTGCTCCGCTGCTCCTCCGGCCGGAGCCGGCTCTTCTCATCCTCAATTTTCGCGCCAAGCGATGAAGTGCAGATTGGCGAAGGTGTAGCTACGTGCCGGAGGAATAGGAGTAGCAGCAGCAGCAGCAGAGGTGGATAACGTAGTAACGCTTTTTCGTTTTTATGATTTAATGCCATGCTATTTATTTATCGAACGGGATAATTTCTTCAGGGTCTGCTCGAATAACGAGGATAAATGTTTGCATTTGGATGGAAGCTGACCAAAGTTCTCCAATTGTACTTTCATCTCCACATCTTTACGCTTCCTCAATACACAAAACCTGCAAGGCTTCGAAATGCTTCTTCTACAATTTCAATTACAATAATGAAAATGATTAATTCAATCGAAAACATAATTGATAATTTTTTTTGAGAGAACTTTTCACGTACTTGATATTATTTTTGAAATTTCAAAAAAAAAAAAAATAAGAAAATTATTTTACATTTTTTTAAGATAACATTTTGAATTTTAACAAAATTTTGAAGATTTACTGAACTCAAAAAATTATAAAAATTTGATCATTTTTAAATGTTGGAAAACTTGTCTGAATTTGGTAAAAAAAAAATCATTTCAAAACTTTATTAAAATTTCAAAATTACAGAATTTTAGACTCACAAAATGTTTTAAAATGTAAAAATTTGTCAAATTTTCAACAAAAAAAAAATTATCAAAACCTAAGTATCAAAATTTTTCAAATTTACTGAATTTTAAGACCTGAAAAAAAATTACAATAGGCACGTTTTGAATTTTTAACATAGGTTCTGGTGCAGTAGGGATCAAAAGCCGCAGAGCCAAATTTCAAAAATTTTTCACGTTACCAAATTCCATTTAAGATTTCTATCGATTTTCACCAAACTTGCCAAGTACCCAAGAGTAGTGTTCTGTTGGGAAATTTCCTTAGATTTTTCGACCCCAGAAACGACGATGAAAATTTCAAATTGTTCTGGAAGCATCGTTTTGGAGCTGACGAAAAAGGGAAATTTTTCTCGTTTACCAAACTATTTTATAATTTTTCACTTTTTTGGGAGGGGCGGAGGGAGGTATCGAAAGCTTAGGACCCTGCGAATAATTTTGGTTATTATAAAAATTTTACCTGGACCCTTCCCTCACTTCCAATTTTATATCAACACTACGTACATATTATAATAATCAAATTGGGAGGGGAGGGAGGGGTTCAATTGAAAAAGTTTTCAAACAAAAGTTGTAGAATGAGTTCCTAGAAATAAATTTGGTCATTACAAAAATTACGATTGGGTCTTTCCTTCCCCTTCGATTTTGAATAATAAATATTTATGAAAAATTGGAGAGTTGAGGAGGGTCCATTTGTAATGACTAAAATTTTTCTAAAATTCCAATCAATAGAACTTTTATTTGAAAATTTTTTCAATTGGATCCCTCTCTTCCCTCCAACTCAAATTTTGAATATTAAGTATTTAATACAGTAATACAACGAATTTTGCAAAATTTGAGGAGAAGGAGGGTTACGGAAGGTACAACCGAACGTTTCATGATCTCCAAAATTATTTCTAGGATTTTAACCTGCAACTTCAGTTTTGAAAAATTTTACCTATTAAAATTCCAAAATGACCAAATTTGAATTTATAGCAAATTTTAAAAATTGTAAAAAGTTGTTATAAACTAACAAAATTAATTTTTTGAAATTTTTCAAAATTTTAAATGATTTTTATAATGTGGTCCAATTTTTAAAAAATATTAAAATCAATAAAACCAAATTTTGAATTTTTTCAAATTTAAATATTAAAAGTTTGGAATGATTATTGTCCCTTTAAATTTTTTCAAAAGTTCAGCTGGACTTTAAAAATTGACCCAATTTGAAAAAACAATTAAAATGACGAAATTTCGATTCTATTTATAAAGTTATTGGATTTAAAGATTTAGAAAATTTCAGGAATTAACTTTTTAAATATTTTAGAAAATTCAGCCAATTTGGACGAATTTCAAGAATTGGTCCAGCATCAAAATTTGAATGAAATTTGTAATGGGCCAATTTTGAAATTTTTACCAAATTTTTGAAATTTCTCCATTTTTAAAAAAATTTAACTAAAATTTAATCCATTTTTTCAATTGTCATTTTCTTAATTTTCGTCAAATTTTTAATTTTTATTGGATTTATAAAAATTTTTAAATCACACTTTACAAATTGACAGAATTTTGAAAATTGCAAAAAAAAATTGAAGAATTGTTATCTATGAATTTGAAATGAAAATTAACTTTTTGGCTCTGTTGATTCTGTGGAGGGGGGGGGGGGTTGATTGAAAATTCAAAAAAAAAAAATCTTTATTCAATGGCTTGAGAATAACTTCTCCAATTTTCTGTATCGTTTTTACATGAAACGTCATTCATTTATAATTTTTTAAACCCAAAACTTTGAATAAAAATCCAATACAGTAAAAAAAAAGTATGAAAGAAATTACTGCTTAAGCACAAGCCCTGCATCCATTTGATCTTCAATTCGTTCATCGACACAAAAATTACAGAATTATGCTGCGATGGTGTAACGCTGGAAAAATAGCACTTTTCGGCCACCGAAGGTGGCAGAAGGAGAAGGGGTACCAACAACTCGATTATTTATTCTCATTATTCTTCTGTACGCGCCGGATACCATTCTTGTACTACGTATAACGCCTCCTCTTCCTCCTCTTTCCCTTCCTACAGTGTATACGCACGTCGTGTATCATTATAAAATATCGTACGTAGGACGTACGTATGTGTACATATTTCGTACATTATAATACAAAATGGAAAAATTTTTCTTTCTTTTTTTTTTGAAATATGGACTCGAAACAGATGAACGAATTTTAATCAGGAGGAGTTAACTGTGCGGTTATAAGTTATACCGCCAGCGTGTCGGCGTCCGCCGCCGCCACCGTACATAAGGGTGCGTACAAAGTGTCCAACTACCCTTAATGTTTGATAGGGCCGCGCGTGAAACTCCGTAGACCGGAAATTGAACTACCGGGTCTTGTACACAGTATACAGTACACTACTGGGTGGTAGTAGCCATCGTCGTACCGCACCGCAATGCGTAATACTACAAAAAAGGTCATATGCAAGTGTTGCCTAAACGCCACGTTCAAGGCACTAGCACCAGAGCTGAGAATTTCCTAAGAAAACGGTACAAAGTCTTTCCATATTGCGTTTCCTCGACAATAAATCGTTACCTATGCAAGATTTTTCATTTCTCGATGCCAAGGAGAGGAGGGTTCGATACAAATGGGGGTATTTTTCGTGTCAAGGGAAGATGGGGATAGTTCCTGAGTATGACAAATACGTTGTCTTGGTCGTCTTCAGATTCAATATGCAAATTCAGCGATCTCAAAAATTTCCTTTAAGAGCAAAGTTTGGTTTTTGGAATTATAAAGGGGGTAGAAAAAATTGCGCTGTCACCCCAAACTCGATCACTCGAGAATCTGAGTGAATCGACTGCTTTCACAAAATAAAAAGTTGGAAATTTGGTGGTTATTTATAGTTACACGAGGTGATAATTATTACGTGAACGGTATGCTAATTGATTTTTTTCATTGACGAGTTTTTTGCACTTTCAGTGATACCCAAACTGAACGAGGAAATTAATTTTTTCATAAATTTCGAGAATTCGATGAAGCCTTAAGCATGATGAGTACAGGAAATCCACCCCCACTACATTTTTTTACTGCTAATCTCAAAATTTTCAGAGTCAACCCCCCTCCTCCTCCGAAAAATTACAGAAAGTGACGACATCCTCAAAAAATTAACCTATCCCAGAGAAGTAACCACTCTTTAATAAATCAGGATCTAATTTTACAAGATACAGAAAACTTTTAAAATACCAGGAAAAATGTCAATGTTGCCAATTAATTTCAAATTTTAATTTAAAATTACACTAGTGCCCAGTTTACTCAATTTTTTACATGGACGTGGATCGTGAGATGTTTGATATTCGAAATTGGAGGGGAGGGAGTGGTCCAATCGAAATTTTTGTAATGACCAAAATTATTTCTAGAACTTCAAGGTACAACTTTTGCTTGAAAATTTTTTCAATTGGATCTCTCCCTCTCCACCGATTACGCATAAGACTCCGAAAATACAAATTAAAAATTAGAGGAAAAAGAGAGGAAGGAGTTGATTGAAAAAGTTTTCAAATAAAAGTTGTAGATAAGACCTTGAAAATAATTTTGGTTATTATAAAAATTTCGATTGGATTCCTCCCTCTACTCTGATTTCACCTAACATAAGGTAGATACTTTTTAAAATTGAGGGAGGGGTCAAATTGAAAAAATTTTCAAACAAAAATTGTAGATTAAGGTCCTAAAAATTATTTTTGTGATTATAAAATTTTCGATTAGACCCTTCCCTCCCCTTCAATTTCGCATAATATGACTTAGGTAGTTATATTATGGAAAATTGGTAAAGATAAGGGTCTAATTCATAAAATTTTCAAACAAAATTTGTAGCTTGAAGTCTTGGAAATAATTTTGGTTACTACAAAAATTTCAGTTGGACCCCTCCCTCCCCTCCAATTTTGAATATCAAGTATCTATGTAGTATTGAACTTGGTAAAATTCAACAACAACGATCCACTTCCATGCAAAGAAATTGAGTAAACTACTTACTAGTGACAGTATGCTGCCTAGTTTCAATATTGAAGGAGTCGAGGTTCCACAGCACCTAAGCAAAATCAACATTCAACATTGAATTTTTTCGAAATATTCGTCAAACATTACGAAATAACCCCAAAGAAATTCCAATTTCTCAATTCTCCCCATTTTAAAGGGTTCTCAAACTGCCGAAACAACTAATACAAATCACGTTGAATATTTCACGCGATCTTGAAATTTTCCAAAATTAATTTCCAAGTTTTCCTCCCCCCCCCCCCCCCTCCTCTCTTCGTCAATCCTATCGAAACATTTCAATTTCATTCAAATCGTTTGAATGTTTTATAACCCATCAGAGATTCTGGCGAAAACTTTTACCCAAAACACAATTACTCGTACCTTGGTTTTTTCTTATCAAAATATCTTCGGAATCCTTACGAAATCCTTTCATCCGACCTATCTTAATTCTCTCTCTCTGTTCGTCGAGAAAAAGCCAGGCAACAATACGGACTATTCCAGAGTCGGTCGACCACTTAAAAAAAAAATTCATTCAACGCAGAACGAAATTTCTCGAGTGAAAGTTTTATTCTGTATACGATGAAATTTTCAACTTGGCGGTCCTTTTTTTTTGAAAAGGTTTAAATTACCCTCACAAAGACGGCCAGCTTTACAACGGCTTTAAAGAATTTCCCAGGCGCTGAAAAAAGAAGGAAAAAACTACGGCAATTTTTTTTTCTTCATTAAACGTAAACTCGAGCAGATACCTTTTTTATTCTTCTTCCAACACATCGATATACCTTTACCTGCCTACAATGGTATGTGTAGTGTACACTCGAGCCGTTAATTATACGCACGAATTTGACCCAATGTGAAAAAAATCTGTCCTAGGTACTTCCTCATTCCCTCGATAGGCATACGGGACCATATATACTCGTGTAGGTACATTTGACAACGCTGTATAATTTTTTTTCTTCAGTAGGTAATACACCATAACGTCAACCGCTTTGATACCTACTTCAATTGCTTACCAAGCTATGACATTCGCTGGGTATGTAACGACGCGATGGAGTAGTGTTTTCATTTCATTTTTATATATATTTTTCTTCAAACATTTCAGAGGGACGAGGATATGTTTCCAGGTTGCGTTTTCCATCAATTGTATTTTTTTTTTTTTTTCGAAAACGACCGAAATAATATATACCCAGGTGACGTACACACATACTTAGGTATATTTTGAAATATAGGTACACAATACGCGAGCCCAGCGCATACAGGGTTATATGGCCCGAGGGGGCTGAACCCCCGAAAAAGGGATGGTGAGACGATGGACGACGCGACGTACATAACGTATAGTGATTAATAGGGCGTAGCTTGAGCACACAGTTTCTAAAATGAAACGTCGTTAAGTTAGAACCAACAACGATTGTGTAATTAAACTAATAATATCGACTACGACGAAGGTTAAATGCGTGTTTGAGGGCAATTAGACCGCTTACGGCGATGTAATTAATATTACAAACACACCAACGCCGCAACTAACGCAGACACAAACTCACACGAATGCAGAGTAAAAGAGAGAAAGAGTGAGACAGAGACGGCAGGGGACGTTTCATTAGAACACCGTATAATATAATACATAAAGTACTCGAAAGTAGTAAACAGCTATGAAAGCCATTACGTGTCAAATACCTCGACACGTTTTCAGATTTTGCGCCCGCGAAAACTTGGAAATTTTGTTGTACGGTTTTTCCACCCTTTTTTCCCTCTTTCTCTGTCTTTCTTTATATTGCAGCGCTATGACTATACATATTTTTTTTTTTTTTTTTTTTTACTCTTTCCTCCTATAAAGGTACACAAATTATAGCTAGTAACCATTAAAGGGTATTATTTTATATTATACGAAAATCGAGAGAGAGAAAAATTCGCCAAATATTTTTTGCCTGCCTGCTCGACTTTCTTCTTCTTCTGAACTCTTTACTCCATACCCTACATTCGAGTAAGTATAAAAACGCCCAGCCTATCTTGATGCGCGTCCTCTTATCTCTTAATATTTATATACGCCAGAGAGCTTAATGGGATAATTTTACTTAACGCGCCTTCGAATTATATTGCTTTATAATTAAATGTTTGGCAATACACACGGGTGCGTAGCCTCCTCAACCTATACATAATTTACTCTCGTACGTAGTACGTAAAATATTAAGATTTTACGCGTGTATCGTATGTGAATCATCATCATCGCCTTCGTAAGTGGTTCATCATTAAATTACACCGCATTTTTTATTCACCAACATATCCAGTAACATATTTATACAATGTTTAAAAAAGTATCTACGTCATGTAAGTGAGAGCAAAAAGATGAGTGCACAGCTTTCATCTGGGAAAATCTGCCAAAATCAACAAATCCTTATTCAAAAAAAATTAATTTAAAAATCACGAAAAAAATTCAATTTAAATGAAGGTCTCAAAACAAATGTAAAACATATCACGACATTTAAGATTTAAAAAAAAATTCTTTAAAAATCAAGAAATTGTCACAAAAAGCTCAAAATTTGAATGAAGATTTTCAATTTTTTTCTCCGTAAGAATATCTAAAAAAACGACAAATTTTTATAAAAATGCACCCTCTTCTCCGGGAGGGTGGAAAATAATAATTGATATCAAAGAAATGAAAAATAATATTGAGAAAAATCCAAAACAATTAATTTTTTCAACGAGTCGATCAAATTTGAAAAAAATAGAATTTGGTTGAAAGTTAGAACTAAAAAAATATTAATTAAAAATTTAATATGAAAAAAATGAGATTTTTTTCAATTTGAATGAAAAAAATCAACATGACTTAAAATTGAATAAAATTAATAATAATTTGTAATAATTACAATTTAAAATCAAAATCAAATGAAACAAATAAAAATAGGAAAAAATTAAAAATTTGATAAAAACCACAATTAAAAAAATAATCAGAAAATTTGAAGAAGAAAAAATTGGAGAAAATTCACAACTGAGACAAATTTAGGTACTTTACATACCTTCTACCTAAGTAAGATCAAGTGTTGAAAAAACTCAAAAAATTAAATGAAAGAAACCAAAAATTCTAAAAAATAAGTGTATTTCATTACTGAAAACAGAACACAGAAGATGAAAATGGCTGAAAATTGAATAAAATAGAACTAGAAGACACTGAATAAATTTAGAAATTGGTCATAGAAAAACTAAACATTAAAAAATAAATGAAATTATGAAATTTTAAAATTAAATGCAGAAAAGAAAATTAAAAATTGATAAGGGAACCTGGCAACTCATCAGCTCAGATTGAGCTGAAATTTGGCTCACTGAACAAGCATGTCACCCAGACCACAGGACTAAATTTTGAGCTGGTAAAATTGATTTTTCGATTTTTAGCAAATTTTTGAAAATTGAGAAAATAGCCCATTGATAGATCAATTTTTTACGAAAAATTGTAAATTTAGAGATGAAATTCTGAAAATTGGTTCATGTACAATCAGAATTTCATCTCAAAATTTATCATTTTTGTAAAAAAATTTATTAATCAATGGGCTATTTTCGCCATTCTCAAAAATTCGTCAAATCAGAATTTTATCTCAAAATTTATCATTTTTGTAAAAAATTTTATTTATCAATGGACTATTTTCGCCATTCTCAAGAATTCGGCAAAAATGAAAAAATCAACTTCAGCAGCTCAAAATTTGGTTCTGACGTACCTATGGGTGACATGCTCTTTCAGTGGGCCAAATTTCAACTCAACCAAAGTTGAAGAAAAAAAAATCAATTAAAATAAATTAAAAAAAATTGGAGACCTCAAAAATTTGGAAATTTTTTCGATAAAATAAAAAAAATAAAAACAATTAGAATAGGGAAAAATTAAGGACTTCGAAAACCTGAAGAAAATAAGGCGAGATCGGCGTAATTTCTAAGCACCCTGTTCCCTCGCGCATAAACATAACTCACTTCGCCGCCGAGAGTCGACCATAATAACTCAGACGCATAATTCGCATTTTCTTTTTTTAAATGTTCCATATTTAAAAGCACAGCACAGCACAGCACATGTTACGCTTACATAACGTTCAAGAGTAAAGTACATACATATAACTAATAACTATACGTACAAGTACCCAAGTACATCCATTACACGATATAAAATCTTGCTTCTTTCGAACGCGATTAGCGAGAGAAGGCGCCGAAGAAGGATACAAGAATCGTAAAAATCTTGGAATTATAAAAAAAAAGTAAGGGAATAAAAGATAAATATACGCGGATGGCAACAGCAAACACACCACAAACTCTACACGAGTACCAGCTATGCCATGAAATAAACGTGCAGCAACAAGCCTTATGCAGTAACCTGGATCAATTTGGAACATAAGTGCGAGTGCCAGAAAGGCGAAAGAAGAGCCAGGTAAGGGCATTGGATGGTAAGGATGTACTCGTGAAAATGTCTGTACAAGTATACCATACGGCCGTACATACATAAGAGAGCAGGTACTACATACGTTATCTGCCATATACCATTATACCATATATCTACACTTCTACATTACATAAAACGGTAATTCTACTCGATGAGTCATTTTCCGCGCATTTAGTTTGCCTACCAACGACCTAAATGGCATAATGAATAATGACCAAAAAGCTTCGTCGACCGTAAACAAATCAGCATGTTTACATTTTGGCGTCTGAATTTCATACGCAAGAGAGGGATTAAAAGCAGCAGCCTCGTCTGGTCCAGTCTACGATTGCTGTCTGTGTACACATCTGTATACTCGTATACCATAGTATGTGCCCACGTCAGCACAACGTATACGTGCTGGCCCTGCAAAATACCATTACAGAGCCACTAGCCCGACAGCGAGTGGCTGCACCGCCATAGCCATCTTCCTAACAAACTGAAATTTGCACAAGCCGCTTTTCAGTCCTGGCCCGGATTCCAAATCGATGAGCTGAAATTCGCTCGCTAGTATAATATATAATGCTAATAAATTCCAATCTCAAACGACTATGTCTTGGAATCGAGACCATTTTCGAAGGGAAAAAATTGCCTAGGCGAAAGAAGCAGACAGACGAGATATGAACCGCCTGCATTACAATAATTAGATAAATACTTTAACCCTTTTCAAATTTAACAAATAGGCAAAAAGCTTCGAAATTTGTTTCATTTCACGTCACAGTAAGGGCTACAAAATTCATTCGATGATTTCTTCCATTTGTTTTCTCAACTTTAAAGGCTATTTGATAGATGCCGCATCACAAAATGGCAATTACGACAGAAAAATCGAAATAATTATACATAGGATAGGAAACAGCAAAATTAGAAAATTACCAAGTTGGCAGAAAATACAAAAAAAGGGCAGAGGTACAAAAATGGCAGAAAACACAAAAATGACAAGTAACACAATTAATACGTATGACAGAAAATAGAGAAATTACAAAAATGACAAAAACCTATCATGACAGGAAAAAAAATGTAAGGAAAATTTTTTACAAGAATGACAAAATCACCATGACAAAAATGGCAAAAATGAAAAAAAAAAATACGAAAATGACAGATAATACAAAATAATACAAGTGACGGAATGACGGATGTGACACAAAAAACAAAAATGAAAAAACTCACCATAATGACACAAATGATAAGTACCTATGAAAGAAAATAAAGAAATGACAAAAATGACAAAAACCTACCATGACAGAAAAGACAAATGTGACAGGGAAAAAATTTACAACAATGACAAAATTACCATGACAGAAATGGTAAAAAAGAAAAAAACTACGAAAATGACAGATAATACAAAATAATACAAGTGACGGAATTACGAATGAGACAGAAAAGACAAAAATGACAAAACTCACCATAATGACACAAATGATAAGTATGACAGAAAATAAAGAAATGACAAAAAAGACAAAAACCAACCATAATGACACTGACAGAAAAGACAAATGTGACAGGAAAAAAATTATAAAATTGACAAAATTTACCACGACAGAAATGGCAACAATGAAAGAAAAAAAATACAAAAATAATACAAGTGAAAAAAAAGCAAATGTGACAGAAAAAACAAAAATGACAAAATTACCAAAATGAGAAAAATCTGTCAAAATTATGAAGAAGACAGAAACTAACAAAATTACAAAAGTGGTAGATATTACAAAAGTAATACAAGTGATGGGAACAATGGAAATAACAAATGTGACAAAAAATAATTTTTTTTTACAAAAATGACAAAACTTACTATGACAGAAATGACAAATATGACAGAAAATATGAAAATGACAAAATCATCAAAATTACAAAAATGAGTAAGAATGATGAAAATGACAGAAACTAACAAACAAAGTGACAATAATGAAATTTTTTATAAAATTGATACAAAGTGACAGAACTGACGAAAATGACAAAACTCACTATAATGTCAGAAAACACAAAAATGACCAAAATCAAAAAAATTGAGAAAAATGAGTAAAAAGGATGGAGAAGATAGAAACTAGAGCTTTGCGCCGCCGAGTCGAGCCGCCGCCGCCGCCGGTTGCTAAAATCACGGCTGAGCCGCCGCCGCCGATGAATTGCCGGCGGCTCGAATCGGCGTTCATTGTAAAAATAAAAAACCATGGTTTCAAGAAAAATTTTGAAAAATTGAATTTTTGAAAGTTTTGAGTTTGAAGTAAAATTTTGAGAATTTTGAAAAAAATTATAGTTTTAAGAAAAATTTTGAAAAATTTTAACCATTGAAAGGAATAAAAATTCTAAAATGAGGTGCTGCAGCCGGCTGAGCCGCCGAGTCGCCGCCGATTTCATCATCAGCGGCGCGTCGGCTGCGCCGCCGCCGCCGACAAGCTTCACCATTCCAGCCGACGCCGCCGATTTATCGTCGGCGCAGAGCTCTAATAGAAACTACCAAAGTGACAAAAATTACAAGACACAGATAAACTACAAAAGTAAGGGAGTAAAAATTACATTACAAATTTTTTATAATATTGAAATTGAGCAAAATCTTCATAACTTTTTACGTCACTTGTCATAACTTTTACGAAAAAGAATACTCAATTTAAATTCAACAAATTTTTCACATTCTAGGGGTACTCAAACTATACAGAAAAGGAAAACTAGTTATTTTGACAGTTCGATTAATTGATACAAGAACTTGTATGGCGGATGAAAAAACATCAAAAGTAGAAATGTTTCGCACTTTAAAACTTTGAAAAGCTTGGCACCTTCAATATTAATTTTAGGCAAATTCTCCAATCAACTTTTTTCATTAATCCTCAAAAGTTTGACAAAAAACAATGATAACTTTTTCAATTCGGCTAGTCTCGTAAAAATTGAATGTTCAATTTTACCTTTGATGAATTTTTCATATTATTAGCAGTTTTCAACATCCCATGTTCCCAGTCCATAAAAAATTCAAGAATTTCAATTCTCAGATGTTATAATTTTTTAATGGTAGGTAATTAAAAAGTCGTGCAGGAAATTGTTCAATCTGGATGTCCAGGATCCAGGAAAACTCAAAATTTGTCAACTACCAAAGCCCCCTGTATTCCAAGCCGTAAAGTTGAAGCTTGGCAACGTCGCACGGGTGGCCGATGGTAACATTATGTCTTATGGGGAATTCATGTTTTCTCCAGTTTTTCTTTAATAACTTTTTATTGGTTGGGGCTAGAGCTTTCGGGAAAAAACGACGTTGTAGAGGGCAAAACGTAGATCATTTTTCATGTCTCAAATACCCATATGCTCGCGGAAAATTTTGAGCAATTTTAATTTGAAAATTTTTTGTCAATTTTTTTTGTGCTTTGAGCTTTTATAACTTGAAAAGTTGAGTGAGCACATGGGTGTTTGAGGCATGAAAAATGATCTACGTTTTGCCTCTACAACGTCGTTTTTTCCCGAAAGCTCTAACACCAACCAATCAAAAGTTGCAAAAGCTCAAATGAAAAATGATCTACGTGTTGCCCTCTACAACCTGGTTTTTTCCCGAAAGCTCTAGCCCCAACCAATAAAAAGTTATTAAAGAAAAACTGGAGAAAACAATGAATTCCCCATAAGACATAATGTTATCGTCGGCCACCCGACGACGAAAAATACGGTGTTGCCTTTTGACGTTCATGGCTTAGAATACAGGGGGCTTTGCAACTACCCATATCACCCCCCCCCCAAATAATCATTCCTCAATCCTCTACACTTCTCTCGAATTTCTCAGATTATCGAGGGCAATGCTCGATAAAAAATTCACAAAATGATACTCCTCATTCCGCACGTGTTTCATTAAAACAATAATAATATAATAATTCGAAACAACACACAAAAAAAAAGATAAATAATGTACGCGGCATGAGATCGCGAGGGCGAAAAAATGAATCTCACAAGTACGATCAGCGAGCACGCATTAAACAAATGTTAACCTGTGATGGAAGGGTTGAGGGCAGGGAGATCATAAGGCATCGTCCAAACATACACAGCTCTACTGCTCTAGTACAGAGCAGCAGAATTACACATTCACATACACATAGAGAGAATTAATGCTCAGTTGGCACGGATTATGGCAATTTTATCGACTCCTCCGAGAAGTTTCCATGTGCCAAGTTTGGTTCTCGAAGAACGATCATACCCTTGACTTTGAACACACATATAGTCCGCGGGACCCGTTCGCGTTTCGTCTTCATCGTACGATATATTTTTTGTGCTGTGTTTGCAAACGCATAAATTTCTCGCGCTCCAAACATTACACACACAAAAATACTGAAAACTGCAGCCAATTTCGAATACTGAGTTTATTTTTGTTTTGTACGTATAAATCTCCTCTCGGCACTATTTGAAACAGACGCCTAACCAATTTCGAAATTTAACATCACCTTATTAAACTTCTCTTCCTCCTTCCTATAAGTTATAATTACTTCCTAGCGTAAAATATGTCACCCATTTACGATGCAATATTTCGTCGCCTATGGTTATTTCGTAAATGTCATGCAAATTGCAATTCCATTCCATTCGCATATACAAAGGTGACGCGAAAATTATTATCAATCGATAAACCACACGTCATTCGTCTATTGCCACAATGTCGATTCGTCTACCTACCTCTTTTTTTCTCGCAATTTTTTTCTACTTCATCACTTCTCTTCATCTATCGTTACGCTGGGCCGCGAACTATTGTTTTTTTCATACCTTCGTCGTGTTTAAGATTATATAGCGCGCAGAAAAGTCAATATTATCCGATAGATTACGTGATTCTCGTAAATTATTTTTTATCGCGTATAATTTGCCACATTCGGCTATAAATTTACGCCTTCAGCTCGGTCCGTTGCCACTCCATCCACTCCTTCGTACATCGTACAAAATTCCACTCCGCTCAGCCACGTACCAATTTTCGCCTCCCTTCTTCATTCAACTCCCAAGACACCTTCTCTCGTATAACCTTTTTTTTCTCTCTCTCTCTCTCTCTCTCTTTCGCTCTGTTTCTAGTTATATCTTTAGAAATCAATTCCACTTCTGCGACATGTTCTTATGTATTTGGGTTAGGGAAAAATAAAAATCTACCTATGCAATTTTTTCAAAAGATGCTCAAATATTTATTAAAAAAAAAAAAAAAAAAAAAAAAAAAAAAAAAAAATGCAATCAATTTCAATAAGAATTTTCAAAAAAAAAAAAAAAAAAAAAAAAAAAAAAATCAACTCATCTAAATAGCATGATTGAATTTTATTTTTTGAATTTAACCATATTTCTTCAAATTGAAGATGATTACATTTTTTTTTCAATTTACATGTCAAAATTCAAATTTTTGAACTTGTAAATTTTCAAAAATATTAATCTACAACTTTTGTTTGAAAAAAATTTCAATTGACCATCTACCTCTCTTCCAATTTTGAATAAAATAAGTATATAATATGTAACTACAAAATTAGGCAAGACGGAGAAGTCCAATCAAAATTTTTATAATGACCAAAATTATACTTCAGATGGTAATCTACAACTTTTGCTTCAAACATTTTGGACCCCTCCTTTCCTTTAAATCACATCGATTTCATTTTTGTAGAAAATTATTCCAAGTCCTTCTTGCAGTAAGATGACATCATGTTGCTGAAGTCATCTGCATTTAGCACGATCCTTATTTTACGAATAATTCTCTCCAAAAATTTTCAAGGTGGAGCTCAAATTTGCGTAGTGTCGTTCTAACCTCTGAGCACCAATATACTCTTCATTCGTGAAAAATCAAATCTTCGACTTTTTCAAAAATCTCGAACAATTTTTACACGAGGAAAAAAGAGAGGAAAAAGAAGAACCAAAGTAATTTATTCAATGTCTTTTTTCGCAGTCCCATACAACGTACGATGAGTATATAATCTATCCTCACATATGAACTTGGCCGAACAAAGAGCAATATAAAACTTTACAAAACTACTATGAAATCTTGGCGTATATATAAAAATACGAGGCGGCGTGAGCGAACCCCAATCGAGGGGACATGAAGCAGAGGGGACAGTGTTGAAAAAAAACTTACCAAAAGAACACATAATGCCTCTAAAAACGTATTATAAACTTTTTCGGTGTCATATCGCTTTTCATAAGAGACAAAACGATTAAACCGGTACAGAAAAACTTTCATCGATGTAGAGAAAGCCGCAAAACCAGCATCGTATGCCCGAGTTCGCCGAATATAAGCTGCAGAATATGAATCTAATAAAAGCTTATGACAAAACACTCTCCACATATACACCCAAAGCTCCTCATTTCCTATTTTCTATGTACTTTGCGGGATATGGAGCGCGTGGGTGGATTAGGGAGCGGTTCGCGAGGTGCACACGACCGAGTATAACATCAACTTACGACGACTTTTCGCCTGCTCCAGCTTTCATACATTGCACTGTACGCCCGAGTCGGGCGACTTATGAAAAGAACTTACTTACAATTATAAGTCGTCTCGGTCTGTCTCTCTCTTTCGCAATATTCAACAGAATGTTGCTCTAAATTGCGATATATTTCAATAGCACGCTAAAACTCTACGTTTAATTCACTTCGACGATATTTTTTTCTCTCCTCTGTACCTTATTTTCCGTCTATATATGGGTTGTATTACGTGTACAACTGTACAAAACCCTCCTATGTCTGTCTCTCTCTCTCTCTCTCTAGTCCGCTTAATACTGATACCGCAAAAGACGCCATATTCGGTACCCCCTCACCCAAACTTTTATTTTTCTCGTTCCATCCCAAGCTCCAGTCAACAAATAACGAAAAATTTTCCATTACTTCGCATTTTATAAATATATATACTCGTACACGTATATACTCGGACCATTTTTCTTACCATTCTCTGCCACACACTCCTCTCTCCTCCTCACAACAGTGTACCATGAAATTTACCCGAAACGTATACTGTACCAATTTTTACAACCTTAAGCTGATAGTAATTTTCGTACACCGCTAACAGAAATACCCTTCGTGGGTCACACCTTGCAGCCTGCCGATGCGATGCTGTGCCGCCCCCGCATCGTCAGCTGAGGTCGTCTTCGTCGCGTTATCTTAGTCGTACCTCCGGTGATGCCAAAAAAAGGTAAAAATATATTCTCTCACGTTTGTAGCGTGCACTACGTACGTACACGTTACGTATATTAACGGGAAGGGACCTTGACGAACACGTAAATATTTCTGCACACAAGGTGTCGCTAAAATCATCATACTTATCATGGTGAAAATAAGCTCTCGATACGAGATTCTCTTTTTCACGTCATTTTTGTCATTATTGAAGAAGGTAGCGCTCATTGAGGAGTGAGCAACTTGACCCAAAATTTGGAAAAATTTAAAGCGAATATTGATTTATGGTACTTGTCTAAAAAAATTGAGCCATGATTGGCCAACTTCATCCCTCCAAGGTTGTTTACAAAAAAAAAAACTTTTTTTTTTTTTATTCAAGAAATATTTTCTCAATTTTTTTTTTTCAGGAAAATTATTTCATTGACTTTTTCTTTTAATCAAGATTTTTTCGAATGAGTAATTATTATTTTTTAATAGTTTTTTTGTACTATGTTTTCTTTACAGAATTTCTACAGGTAGTATAATCTTTTCCAACAATTTTTTTCTTCACCAATTTTTTTTCTTCTACCTATGCCTAACAAATTTTTTTCACTACCTTTTTTTTTTTTGCATTTATTTCAAAGCATGGCTTGAAAGTCATTTTTCCACTTTTCTTTCAACATTTTACTTTATTAATTTTTTATAATCAAAAATTTGAACAGAAAGGTCAAAAGAACGAGGAAATGATGAAAAGGGCAAAATTGAGAGAAAAAATTTCAAAAAATGACCATTACCAAAATTTAAGACATATATTTTTTTTCATCCAATAGTACTGTTTTGGAAATTTTTTTACCTTTACTCAATTTCTATCAAATTTTTAAAATATATATGGCCCTGCCAAACTGTGCATGTTAATCTTTTTTTTTCAATTTTTTTTTTATTTTTTTGAAAATTTGGCTAAATTTTAGATTTTGAGTTTCACCAAAATTTAGAAATTTTACACTCACCTAGGTATTTATAAAAAAAAAAAAAAAAAAAACTTTAAAAACAGGTACCTATCTATTCAAACTTTTTAAAAATCGCTCAAATCTTAAAATTCAATTGAGATTAAAAAAAAAATCAGTAGGTATATTTAATTTTTTAAATTTGTTCAACTGTCCAAATTTTAAACATGATCAAAAATTTCAAAATTGTAAATATTTGTCGATTTTTTAAAAATATATCCAAAGGCTCTTGGTGTGATAAAAGAGTCAAATTGTCCCCTGGTCGAATTTCAAAATGTTTTCAAGTTTCTGATTCGTAGCAGTAGAAGTGATTTTAGAGAGCATCAGAGATTTGGGGTGGGGGTCTTATATAAAACTTGGGAAAAACTTGAACACCATTTTTGATTTTAAAAATTCTTCTTTTCACCTTAATTCATTCGTAATTTGAAAATTACCCAAATTTCCAGTTAATATCAAATTTTTAAAGTTTCAAAAAAAAAAAAAAAAAAAAAAAAAAAATTGAACTGGTCCAACCTCAAAAATTCGTTGAAAAATAATTACCTACCGCAAATTTTGAATTTTCACTAAATTTCAACATTTTTGAAATTTTAAAAATTCATCAAACTTTAAAAATTGATTTAATTTGAAAAATTTAATAAAATTGAAAAATTCCAAAATTCTAATTTTTATCAAATTTTTTAATTTTCAATTTTTACCTCAAAAATTTTAAATTGAAAAAATCGCAACAATTTATCAAAATTTTAAAATTAATAAGTTAGTACAAGCTTAAAAATTAATTCAAATTAAAAATTAAAATTATCATTTTTACCAAATTTTTAAAATTTTCCGATTCTTTTTTTCTCCATTTGGCAAACTTCAAATATCTACTGAAATTTGATAACAATAATAACTAATAAATTTGAATTTTCATTAAATTTTTGAATGATTGACCCAATTTCAAAAATGTATTGTTTCAGCCATTTTACCAAATTTATTTTTTATTATTAATTTTTTTTTTGGGGGGGGGGGTGTTTTTAATATCAAGATTATTACACCCATCGGAAGGGGGCTTTAGATGAAGTTGAAGTTTGATTTTTTTGATAAGGGAGACGATTTTTTGTATTTCAGAAGGGTTATCGCAAATGACTGGATGTTTCCAAATTTTGAAAAAATTTCAAGATTTTTCGGATTAAAATTTTCAGCAAACTTGTGAAAAATTCATTTTTTGGCAATTTTGTAAAACATTTATTTTTTGGCATTTTTGACGAAAATTCATTTTTTATCAATCTTGAGAAAAATTCAGTTTCTGGAAATTTTGTAAAAAATTCATTTTTCGGTAATTTTTTAAAAATTTCATTTTCCAGCAATTTTGACGAAAATCCATTTTTCATCGATCTTGGGAAAAATTTGTACTCCAGCAATTTTGCCAAAAAGTAATTTTTCGGCAATTTTGCCAAAAAATGTGAAAACGTGTTTCCATTATCAATTTTTCAAATAATATTCATAGTAAGGTAACTATTTGACGTTTTAAAAATTTTCCATTGTTTAATTTTCGCTCAAATGGCAAAGTTTCAAATCGGAAAAAGCACGACACTCAAACTAGAAGTACGATTTATCGAATAATCAGTACATTCGAACAAATAGCACTACTTTGGCAGAATGACATCTCCGAAACCCAATTTGTGGCACTTTTATCGTCACATATTCGGTCACATGCCATTCGGAGAATAGATTGAAAAATTTCTCAACACCCTGTATTTTATACGTTCTCTATTTACGTTGAATTTTATTACACTTTTTTAATACCTCGCTCGGTTATTATTTTTTCCTCTTTTTTGGCACTCTTTATTTTTCTCTATACGCTACACCAGCCAGGTACCTAGTATCTACAGTACGTACACTGGTGTACATGCTCTGGCTCTGTATTACCTCTCTCCGAAGAGATCCATTTTGCAAACTCGTATTACCTGTATAATGTGCTCGCACCAGAATAAACTATAGGCTCTGTAATCGCATTCGCAATCGATATCCGTCAAGTTGTAGGTACGAATATACACAGGCACTGTCTTGGACGGACTCGATCGACTCATCAGTACATCAGAAAAGATCACACGAATTACCTATTAATTATAGACTACCAACTCGAGTGCTCAGTGCTCACTGCTCAGTACTCCGTGTTCAATGTTCACATATAGGTGCCTAGACCTCTATCGAATAGTTCGTCTGCATTTATAAAATCAACGGCGCGTATGCATCGACCTCCAACCACTGCCTTCTGCCCATTTATCGGTACACATCTGGAATTCTAATACATGCATACATTTCAAACAATCGCATATTAATTGCTGATAAAATGCATGCAGGAATTATATGCACTCTGCATCGTATACGACGTGTATGCTTGCTCTCTTTTTTTTAAATCTACAATTCTACAATATTATGTACGGTCGTACGTCTACGTACGTGCGTATTCGAGTGAATATATATATTATACGAGTATAATTGCATTTGCATGAGTTTTGTATAACGCACATAGGCGCGATTATGCATTCAAATGATGAAAAAAAATCGCGATAAGCCCTCGTACTATATATACGAGTATGTATAGATGTAATCTACATGCGTTAATCTTACCTATTTTTTTCCAACTCATTGTGAGTAGACCTGAAACACATAATAAAAATTTGTATTAATTAACGGTGTTTATAACCTTTGAAAAAAAAATACTTGCAGTAATATACACATCACGTATGATGAAAAAAAAATCAAGTGCTCTACCTATTAATTTTATTAATACGTAGTTTCACGAGCTATAAACGCGGTTAGCTAGGTCTAGGTTTCCAGCATGGAAAAAAATTCCCTGATTATCGTATCGAACTCGTATATTATTTATGTATTTATGTTACATACTCGCGTACTTACACCACTCTCACTCGTATATCAGCTAATACATTGGCTCTCGCTTTCTGGGTACACGAGCGTATATTATTTTATACGATAAATGGTGAATACTCGTAAATGGATAATATGACCCAACCTTGACGCCTTCGAATTAACCGTATATTAGAAAAAATATCCCGAACTCGCGTACATACTGTATCAACTATGTCGTTTAACTATACTCATTCCTGGCTGCTGCACACGATAAAATTTTAATTCGCTCAAACGTAGCTACACGTGGACGTAGGTAATCACGTAGACGAGCTAGGTAGTGGCAAAAAACCCGCAGATAATGGCTGAAATTGGACTAAAATTAATACAAACGGGTGTTTACAGTCGTATTTTTTCATATTATTAACGCGAAAGCGAAAACACGCCATTGACGGATTGAATTACTCTTCATTGGTGTTGAAATCGGATTATAAAGATGGTGGTGCAGTTTTCAAGGCCGATGGGCCGAAGGAAGGGGCGTGAAAATTGGGAAAGAGCTCGAATTTCGTTCGAACGATATTAAAAAAATAATCAGCACACAAAAGAGTCGAAATTCGTTTCAGCCTCTGCAAAATTGAGACAACGAACTGAGTTAGGAGGAAAGAGGATGTGTTGCCTTTTTTTCTAAAAAAAATTCCACAACTGTCCCAATTTTATTCAAACATTTTTTTCTTCTTTTCGAGAACTTTTCTTCACGAAAAATTTTTGGTACAGTTTTTTAAAACCTTCATCGAATCTGTTGTTGATAAATTTCGAATGCTTTTTTTATTCGTTCATAAGAGATACACTTTTTATGTTTTTTTTTATTTTTTTAATTTTCGCCTTTAGATTTTCTTTCCAAGATTACGTTTTTATTTTCTGAAAAAAATGTTCACAATAATGTAAGCAAATCTTTCATCTTCCTTGAAAAATTTTCAATTTTTTGAAACAATTTTTTTTTCTACATAAATTTTTGTATCAATATTTTTTATTACTTTTTTTTAGAAAAAAGTTTTGGGGATTATATTTTTAATCATTTTTTGAAAAAAAAATCCACAATTGCCTACCTAATGTAAGAAAATTTTTCATCTTTCTAGAAACATTTTCAATTTTTTTTAAACAATTTTTTCTTCATTTATGATCATTTTTGTCTCAATTTTTTTTCATTACTTTTTTTTTGAAAAAAAAATCTGAAGAAAAAACTTTTTCGGAAAATTTCTAAAAAAATGAATAAATAGCCAGATAAAATTCTTCTATAAAAGTTAAATTTTGTTACGTTTCATTAGTCATTACGTATAGGTAAAAAAATACTTTTAGAAAAAAATTATCCAGAAAAAATTGAAAAAAAAAATTATAACTTTTTAAGAACAAGAAATTGTCAAAAAAATCTAAGAAAAGTTCCCTTCAAAAAAATGACAAAAATTTTCACTCGAATAAATACTTAGTTTTTCGGTAAAAATCTCTCATAAAGTTTTTAAAGATAAATCTTCTCAAAAAAAAAAAAGGAATTTTATACAATTTTACAAAATAAGGGTTTGTTAAAAGTTGATTGCTTCACTTGAAAGAAGAAAAAAAAAGTTGTTTAAAATTGTGAATAAAATATATATCCCAAGTGAAACCTAATTTTTTCGAAAAAAATGAAAAAATGTGTTGAATTGAAAAAAAAGATTAAAAATAATATAGGTAATCCCCAAAACTTTTTTCTAAAAATGAAACGAAAAAAAATTAACACAAAAATTATCATATTATATGAAGAAAAAAAATTTCTAGAAAGATGAAAGCTTTTCTTACATATCATTGTGAATTTATTTTTTCAGAAAACGAATAAAAATATAATCCCAAAACTTTTTTCTAAAAAGTTTCTAGGATAATTTTTCGTGAAAATTTTTTTCTTGTACAAAGTTTATTAATTCATAATTTTGTAAGACGATTTTTTTTTCAATTTTTAAATAACTTTTATGATTTTTTTTTTCAAAGTAAAATGAAATTATTTTGAGAGAGCTGAAATGAATCTCTCTGAGTTTCCAATATTTTTTAAAACTTTTTGTTGGGGGGGGGGGGGGGGAGATGGAGATCGAATGTTATGTCACCAGTCTCCACTCATCAGTGAAGTTCTTACGTGAAGCTGCATTTACTTTTTTTTCAACCAAAAATTGGATAAAAAAGCCAAAAAGGGGAAGATTACAAAAATGACCACTTTTGAGCCTTTCCCTGTTCACATTTCCGTTACATTGGAATTTTCTTAAAACAAAATCCACAACTCTGGAAAACACTTAAAAAACCCTAATCGATTCCTGACAAAAATTTCCCACTGTTGCCACCACTACGAGCGAGTCACCGTTCGTTGTATTATTTTCATCGTGTTTTCTAATGTGTGATACTCGTACTCCACAGTCCACATCGAAATTCCACCTCTTTAAAATCTGCCTTCCCTTTAGACGAGATACAAATCATCGTAAATTAGACGAAGGTACACTGCGTACTCGTTTCGCGAATGATAGATTTGTTCAAAATCACGTCCGAGCCGAGAAACGAGCATCCAACGACGATGTTGTTGAAGTGATTAATAAGAGCTCCTCGTCTCGTCTCGCTTCTCTATCCGGACCGAAAACGTAGCTCTGGAGGAAAAAAATTCACCCCCATGTTTCGGGTGTACCTAGACCTACCAACCTACCTACCTACGTAACTTTTGACGACCATTATTAAGCTTATTTGCTGCGAATAAAGTCGAAGTATCTCGCCGCGCGTAGCCGGCCTAAATTTATGCCCAGTCATAACTTAAAAGAGAAGTTTTTTACGTATAGCTAAGCGCGATTCGTTGAGCTTATAAACGTACACATAACGAGTATGGCGAGAAGAGGGAGGGGCAGCAAAAATACGTGGTATAACAAAAAAAAGAGACGTCAAAATTGTGTACATCTTTTAGTCACTTTATCACGCTTTTATCCTCAGTACCTGCTTCGTTTTGTTTTATTATATCAGAACCACGATGATGTGGGGGGCAGGGGCACGACTTGATGCTGCGGAGCGTGTAGAGAAAAACTGCTTGGCACGAGAAAATTGCCCCTAGCCAACGTTATGTGTTCTGTTTTACAAATTGCCTGCATGGAAGAAGAAGCGGCGAAGGGATGTTTTTTCGAACTAAGCACAGAGATGAGAGAGATCGCATAGACAGAACGAGCGAGGACTTGGTTAAGTTAGGCAACCACAGCCCCCCCTCGTCCTGATGGATAATTTGAATTACTCTTTTGTGTCCAATTTGGACGTCACCAAAACCTTCATCATTTTTTTCCTGCACCTCTTTGACAACTCCATACTACGTGGTCAGGTAGTAAAACAAACCCGAGGCGAATTTTCAGCTGATTAAGCACGATACTGGACGGTAGATTTACCACTACAATGGTAATTTGATGGAGGTACTTTACCGAGTATATACTCGAAATATATAGGTACTCGTGTACACTTGGGAAACTTACACCACGCTGTAATACAGGGGGAAAAACACACACATACAAGTACAGAGGTAGATTGGGACAAAGGGAGAAAAATCGACCAAAATTGCAAATGTTCGTTTATTTTTAACCGCTACAACACGCACAAGTTGAAAAGTTTGACAAGTTTAGATATCATCTGAATCGATTTATTCGGCACGTCGAAACCGTCGAGTCTGTATATTTTTCAAACTCTATTCGTCGTATACTAACTCGTACTATACGTCCTAACGGCTAACGTCCACTTCTATTCTCTTTGGGAGCGCGTGTATAGCCGCTCGTATCACTCACCAGAGCTGGAGAAAAAAATTAACAAACGTACACTACACACGCCCACATCGGAGTGAAAAGAAAATTCTATAATTTCTTTGGGAGCAAAATTATACTTACAAAGTTGTAAATACCTAATAGTGTACATAAAAATTAACAAATATCTATCTAGTATCCACATATCTTGTTTCAGTGCCCCCACCCCTTTTGATCGTACTTCATCAGTATACTCGTAAGTACAAATTTAAAGAGAAAAGTTTTTTAATTGAAAATATATCAACTGAAAAATACAGGGATTATAGAAGGTGTTTTTGACTGACATAAAAATTATGCCGCACAAGAAATTGAAGTTTCATAATAATTTCAATTTTTCAAATAAATTAACAAGTTATAACAAAGTCGAACAAATTTTATATTAGTTCAACAGAAAATCGTCAGAAAAGGTATCCTGGACAAGTATTATTACAAGCATAAAAATGGTACAAGAAATATAACATTGAAATTTTAAAAAGAAAACGTCAAAAAAACAGATTCAAATGAAATGATACACACCGAAAATTGTGTGTCTGTTTCGCAGTAATCAAAATATTTTCAGTTTTATTCCTTTACAGTTACAGAATCATTTACTCGAGATATAACAAATTTTCAGATCAAACATCGGTTTTGATTTTTTTTTTTTTTTTTTGATGAAGTTGAGTAAGATTTTATAAGTGTGTTGAAAAATTTTTATTATCAGTATGAAGATTATATTGAAATTCGAAAATTTTGGAAAAGGAACCAACAAGTGTCTGTTAATGTTGAACGTAGAAACTGACTTTTTTTAAACCGGAAAATTGATTTTTTTCACCAAATTTTTTTATCAAAAGAATCAACAATTTTTCACCAAAAAATTGACATTTTATTCATCGTATTTTTATTACCAAAAAAATGACATTTCTTTAAATCAAAAAATTAACAGTCATTGTTTAAAAAAAAAAAAAAAAAAAAAAAAAAAATTATACCTATACATAAAAATTAACATTACCTATTTTGATTGAATTTTTATTAAAAATATTGAAAAATTTTAAATTAAAGGATTGGCATCTTACCAAAATAAACAATTTTTTTTTACCAAAACACATTTTTTTTGACCCAAAAATTGGCATTTTATTCATTATTGTCTTTTCACCAAAGATTTCTTTAAACAAATGTGATTTTTTTTTTCATCAACAAAATTGACTTTCTGACCAAAAAAAAATTAACATTTTCACTCACATAATTGCCATTTTTTAACCAAAACAATTTGAATTTTGTTCACCAAAAAATTTACATTATTTGATTTTTTCATTGAAATTGGACTCTTGGACTTTTTTACTAAAAAATTGACAATTTTGAGAATAAATGAAGAAGGAACTAACCTACTTAGAAATCACAAGAATGGAGAATTTAGAATTTGCAGACGATTTCTTTCGAGTTGACCGGAATACTTCGATGAATATTATGAGAAAGTTTGATAAAATCGGAAGGAAAGTAGAAAATTTCCAAAACCCTCTCGTCAGACCACAGACCAGACTCTACTGAATAAAAAACATTCTCAGAAAAATCTTGTGGGTTGCATAGTTTCTCTGGAAACGGGGCATTTACCAAAAACCGTGTTTTTCTTCAATTTTGACTTGACACTTGAAATTTTTCATTTTCCAAAAAATCTATCAAAATAAAAATAATTTTCTTTTTTTGAAAACTCCATGCATTTTATTTTTCAAAAATCAAAAATTATTTTTTTTTGTAAGTAAATAAAAAGCAATTCGAAATTGCGTTTCCAATTTTCCTTCAAAACTTCATAGGTGAAAAATCAAAATGACGTCATGCAAAAGTATTGGAAAATTCCGCTTGTCAACGCTATGCATTCAACAAAAAAAAAAAAAAAAAAAAAAAAAAAAAAATTGACCCCCCCCCCTAAAAAGTTTTATAATGTCTACAAAATGTCTAAAATTCATCTTTATTTTACTGAAAAATTTTCAAAGTTTTATACTTAATGTCTGACAGAATACCCCAATGTCTTTCGTCCAACATCTAACCGAACTGAATCAAACCTAACCCAACTATCGGAATTTCGTTACCAATTTTGTTGGATTTTTTCCAAATTGAGAGATTCGAAAAATATCAAAAAATAATACATACAGCAATTTTGAAAAAATGAAAAATTTAATAAACTTTAGAAATACTCAATGAATTTGGAAATTGAAATATTGAAAAATCACCCTTGCCCCACATAAGTTCATAATTATTGGAAAAATTCTAAACCGAAAAATTGAGCAATTATGGCAATATCAATTTTTTTTTATGAATTTTAAATTTTAAAATCAATTTCAAGTGATTAAAAAAACAAAATTATGAAAAAATTATAAAAATTGACAATAATTAAATATCTATTGAAGTAAGTATACAAGAAATGTGAAAAATTCACTTTCGAAAAAATTAAGAAAATCGCAAAAAAATTAGCAATTTTGAAAGTATTACAAAAATTTTAATTTAAAAAAATCATTGAAAATTGAAAATTAATCAAATAAATATCAAAAAATGCAAAAAAAAATCAATCATTTGAAAAGATTGAGAAATTGTAGAAAATTTAAAAAAAAATGAACATTCGAAAAAATTGCCATCAATATTAGGTAAATTTTTTCATTTTAAGGGGGGGGGGGGCATAAATTTTTTTTTTTTTGTTGAATGCATAGAGTTGACAAGCGGAATTTTCTAAGACCTTTGCATGACGTCATTTTGATTTTTCATCCATGAAATTTTGAAGAAAAATTGGAAACTAATTTCATCTTGCTTTTTTTTAAAGAAAAAAATTAATTTTTGATTTTTAAAAAATAAAATGCATGCAGTTTTCAAAAAAAAAAAAATTATATTCATTTTGGATTTTGATGATGTCATTTTGTAGAAATTATTGATAAATTTTTTGGAAAATGAAAACTTTTTAGTGTCAAAATTTGAAGAAAAACGCGACTTTTTCTTAATGCCCCCTTTCCAGAGAAACTATGCAACCCACCAAACTTTTTCTTAGAATGTTTTTTATTCAGTAGAGTCTGGTCTGTAATCTGACGAGAGGGTTTTGGAAAATTACCCGATTTTATCAAACTTTCTCATAATTTTCTTTCGAATTGACTGGAATACTACGATGAAAATTATTAGAAAGTTTGATAAAATCGGGTAATTTTCCAAAACCCTCTCGTCAGATTACAGACCAGACTCTACTGAATAAAAAACATTCTAAGAAAAAGTTTGGTGGGTTGCATAGTTTCCCTGGAAACGGGGCATTAAGAAAAAGTCGCGTTTTTCTTCAAATTTTGACACTAAAAATTTTTCATTTTCCAAAAAATTTATCAATAATTTCTACAAAATGACATCATCAAAATCCAAAATGAATATATATTTTTTTTTTTTGAAAACTGCATGCATTTTATTTTTCAAAAATCAAAAATTTATTTTTTTCTTTAAAAAAAAGCAAGATGAAATTAGTTTCCAATTTTTCTTCAAAATTTCATGGATGAAAAATCAAAATGACGTCATGCAAAGGTCTTAGAAAATTCCGCTTGTCAACTCTATGCATTCAACAAAAAAACAAAATTTATGCCCCCCCCCCTCCTTAATATCTTTTACTTCATGTTAAATATTTTTTCGTCATTTTCATCAAAATTTTAGAATATTTTGAAAATTATAACATCATTCTTTAGAACATAAACAAAATATTCAACCACTTCCGTTCCTTTTTTTCGACATTTTACTACGTTTATTAATTCATTTTCACGATATTTTGTAGATTCTAATGTCATTTTGAACGATTTTTACGACATTTCAAAAAACCATTCGCACCGCAGCCTCGCAAAGAAATAAAAAATCCATCAAATCGAACAAGATCGATCTCTGGGTGGCGGTAGGACACGATGGGTAAACCTGTTCGCACATCTCGGAACGACTACCGCTCGCTGTGTGTGCTCGATTGCATATACGCGTATCTACGTTTTATATATATACGCTGCACTGCATCGCGTACGCTATGCAGAAGACTCGAACAAACATCATGAACAGTGCGAAAATAACGGTGAAGTGAACTTGGTGTACATTCAACTTTCAATAACCTTGATTTCAAAGATAAACTAAACTGCTATACAGCACGTCAGACCCATTTAACGGTTTGCGAAATATGGCGAAAAAAAAAGGCAGGCAGGCAAGGCAGAGGAAGAAGAAATGAAGAAATTATGCTCGTTTAAGCCTACGTAAAAATACGAGATGTATAGAGAATATGCTGGTTTGAAAAATTTCGTGTTGTCGGATCCACGTGCGCCAAATGGAGCCAGCAACGATGAGAGAAAAGATGCTCCTTTGAAGAAAATTTGCAACTCGGAGTACGCGTCGGCGTTGATGGTATTTTGTATGTACGATATGTACGCAAATACACCTCCATACTGCTCCTACCTTGCCATATACTCGTCTTATGTACATGCAATGCTAAGTTTTCGCGCCTTGATTCGAGCATATACGACTATCTGGCGCAATGACACGCCCGCATTGCCATTAATTAGCGATAGCTTGAACTTGTTTATAATTCTGCGCGCATACACGTATAACGTATGTGCGTGCTAGTGCCCCTCGCTCCCTCCCCCTCTATCGAGAGCGCCGTGTTTCATCACGACGTCGACGATGATGAATTTGTCATTTATGCGGCGTGTGAAAGATGAAGAATTTCGGTGGAAATTTTTTCCAAAAACACAACCGTATTTTTCGATACGATAAGAAGCCGATACCGAAGCCAAAAAGTATATATACGTAACCGACCTGCGATCCAATTAAAACCCCAACTGTCGTCTATCGTCGATTTGATGATGCGGAATTTTGGCAAAAGTTATCTATTTTTTTTCGTTACAAACTCGAGAGCCGAATGTGTCAGCTTTACCAGCTCGTATACAAATAAACGACGAAGATGGAAGTACTCGAAGTTTACTTACTGATTTTTTGTCTCTCGTTCGCGTTATTTTTTGTCATTTTCCAAACCATACGCGACGTTTCGAAAAAAAAATCGAAACCGAACGAAACACGTACTTATACGAGAATTTTGGTCGGGTGTACACGTACAGCCCGCGTACAAGATTGTATAACGTTCGTGTTTATAGCTTACGTAGGTAACTTACATATTTTATTTTGACACACAACTGAACGATTTTTCGCTTTTTTGATGCTTTGATGTTTACAGTTTTTCTCTACGTATATCGTCGCGTCGCGTCGACTTGACTCACGCCTCGTGCTTCCGAGAACACCCCCTTCCCCACCCCTCGGAACGATCTCATGTATAAGTACGCATTTATGGTACGATATTCGAGTACGTACACCAAATTGTAGCAGTTTTTATTGACTTTTCGTTCCCTCTACCCTTCCTTCCTCTGGCTCGTAGCTCCTTGCGTAGATTGAAATTTGAAATTGTATCGATGCAAGTTGAAAAATATGTCAATTTTTTGGCTCCGGCTTGAAAATTTTGGAGCTTCGTTGCGTTTGCTTGTTGCAGACAAGTCGACGTATCAAGATTCGCGCAAAACTAGTTGGTTGATTGGTATAAATCGTTAAAAAAAGGTGAACAAACGTGGAAATTTTTGAGTTGGCTTCCGGAAGAAATACAAAGGTTGAGATTCGAGGTTTATAATGAAGGGAGAAGTTAGAGTGAGGGATTGTGAGTTGTACGAATTCTCTGGTCGCTCAAGCGTGGTGCCTTTTTTCACTTAGATACAAGTTGTGTAGACTAAAAATTCCAATTTTTTTTTGGTAAATAAACGTAAATTTTGTTTTGGTTGAAAAGTGTCAATTTTTTGGTGAAAAAAATTCATTCCGTTTTTTGAGGGGAAAGGTTAATTCTTTTAGTAAAAATACCAATTTCCTTGGTAAAAAAGTAAATTTTTTGATGAAAAAGTCAAAAATTTCAAATTTTTGGTGAAAAAATTCAAAAAGTCAATAGTTTTGGTAAAAATATCAATTTTTTTGGTAAAAAGTAAATTTTTTCATTTTTTTCATCACTGTATGAATTTTTTATTCATTTAAAATTTCGAACTTTCCTATTTTTATAATAGTGTTCTCAAAATAGATACAATTTCCCAAATTTTAAAGTTTTTCAACTTTTTGAATATTTATGACTAGGTACCTAGTTTATTTCTAGGATTTTTTCATCATTCACATTTCTAATTTTTATGATTTCTCGACTTTTTCAATTAACTATAGCTACGTCGCTTATCAAAAGTCGAAAAATTTCAAAAAATTTTCAAAATTGAATAAGTAATATTCAATTTTTTTTTTTGAATTTTTGAATTTTTAGAATCATTCAATCATGCAACCACATTCGACCAAACTCACAGAGGTGGTTCACTTTGAGTTGAGAACCTCCCAAAAAAAAACGCGGTTTTTTGCCACTTTTGGGTAGTACCACTTACATGGTATCTCGGTGACAGACCTAGAAAAGTGCAATTTGAGTTCCTACACCTCCCCAGACCATTGACCTTCAAATTTGATATCGATTTTATCACCCTACCAGGGGGTTGAAAAGTTGCAGATCGCTAAAAAATCGAGAATTTTGAATTACAAAAAACGAAAATAACATCTGCTTGGTTCCAAAACTGGACTCAAACGGCTCCTATTGATGCAAAAAAATTATTTCGATAGAAAAAGTCGAAAAATTTTCATAGCAGGGTTGCCAACTTTCAATTTTCATAAAACATCAATTTTTACCGAGAAATTTTGATGTTTTATGAAAATTGAAAGTTGGCAACCCTGCTATGAAAATTTTTCAACTTTTTCTATCGAAATAATTTTTTTGCATCAATAGGAGCCGTTTGAGTCCAGTATTGGAACCAAGCAGATGTTATTTTCGTTTTTTGTAATTCGAAATTCTCAATTTTTTAGCGATCTGCAACTTTTCTACCCCCTGGTAGGGTGATAATAAAATCGATATCAAATTTGAAGGTCAATGGTCTGGGGAGGTGTAGAAACTCAAATTGCACTTTTCTAGGTCTGTCACCGAGGTACCATGTAAGTGGTACTACCCAAAAGTGGCAAAAAACTGCGTTTTTTTTTTCAAAAGTGACCCTACTTTGAGGGCCCCTAGCTCCACTCTCCTGAGAGGTAGGGGGCTCAAATTTTTTTTGGGAGGTTCTCAACTCAAAGTGAACCACCTCTGTGAGTTTGGTCGAAATCCGAGGTATGTTTTATTTTCCACTCCACCCTAAACCACATAATAGGGAACAGTTGTGCCGTTTCAATTTTTATAATCTCAAAATCACCAATTTTTTCATATTTGAAAATTTTCAATTTTTTTTTATTATATTTTTTTTTGTAACTTTCTTATTTTTATGAATTTTTCAATAATTTCAATTTCCAAATTTTCTTATTTTTTAAAAATGTATAGCATTCTCAAATTGGTAAATTTTCTATAATTAAAAAATTTCATTTTTGAATTTTTTATGATTTTAATTTTTTAGTTTTTTTCATCGTATCAATTCTTAAACCTTCCAATTTTTATGATTTTTCGATTCTTTTAATTTAATATTCCCTCAAATTGTATTATTTTTCCTTCAGGTTTTCATGACTTTTTTGTTTTTAAATTTGTTTTAATCTTTCAAGTTTTCAAAACTTCCAATTTTTCTAAAAAAAAATAATATTCCCAAAATTGGTTAATTTATTCTAATTTTCTAAGTTTCTATGACCTCTATACCTTTCAAAAATATTTTTTGAATATTTAATAATTTTAATTTCCGGTTTAAAAAAATTTTCAGTCCCAAAAATTTTCAAGTTTTTCAAATTAAAATTTTTTCTGAATTATTCATTTCACAATTTAAAAAATACCATAGCCACCCAGAGCAAAAATACTACTAGTACGTAATAGCTAAGAACAATTTGACATTCCTTTCCTGTTTCCCCTTCCCCTCCAAACTGGCAAAACCATCTCGATTCACCATCGTACATTTTTGTCAAATTATTATTACACAGTTCTCTCACCATCCTATGGGCAATAATTCGTCGAATGAACCACCCTCACCTCACCCCTCCTCTCCTCCATGTCAGCCACTTTTCAAGAAAATCTTACAAGTGATAAAGAAAACGAAATTACACGGTCACGACTGACGCTGACGTCTTTCTTAGTATAAACCTAAACCAACCTACCGAGGCGATCGTAATAATTGAAATTATCGAACAGATGAAGAATCACTTTGCTCACTTTGGCAGATGGCACGATGAGAAAATCCCTCGCATAAAGTACCCTCTACCATCTAATTTTGTAATTTTTTTCCACTCGTTAATGTGAAAATTGCTACATTGTAATGGGATTTTTGTGGTATACGAATAGATTACCTATATCGAATCTAGGCAGATATTCCATAACTCATCCATCTATCTACCTATCTATATCGATCGATCCGGGAGTCATTTCTAAATCATGGCGTACCTTTAGGAACCAGCAATATCGAAGCTCGTACGATACGTTAATGATTCGATGGTTAAGTCATAAGTCGTCAGCAACGTGCCATAACTTTACTCGTACCTACATGTAACGCGGTCAACTCGAGTACGTACGAGTGAGTATTTGATCACGAGCCCGGAGGCTATTCGGTTGGTATATGTTGTACATATTCATAAAGCACATTATCCTATCGAATTGCTGCGGTCGTTCTATCATTGTATTAAACCCACATCGATCGGTATTTCGCGTGTACTATGGATTGGATTTACTATACAGGGCTCGTATCTCAATATAATCAACGCCACAAAATTCCAGTACACCCAAATCCCATAATAACGAGACGACAAAATAAGCAATCAGCATCCGAGGCGATGATGTAATCCGAGAAGAGAAGACGCAGGCAGATTTTCATCAACTACCAGTACATTTTTGTTCTATGTGTTTGCGTACTCGCTCTTCAAATTGTAAATTACTCTCGAGCCTTTGGATCTTTTACTGGCGATGATTTTACCATGCATCGTAGTGAAATTTGAAAAAATAAAAGTAACATTAGTAACCTAAAATTTCAAAAAAGTAACCAAAAGTTTTCCATTTCCACGTAAATATAATGACTCGTTACCCCTCCCCCTTCACCATTCCACCAATATTTTAGCTGATTTTGACGTTTTGCACCTCCCAAAATCGAGTGCCAAAATTTTGAAAAAATTAAATTTTTAATGAAAAAATATGCATTTCCTGCATGATTATGACGAATTATTATATTATTTAAATCGTTGGCTTGATTGGTTTTTAATTTACACTTTGTGGGAAATTTCAATACTTGAAAAACTCACAATACAATTCTTGATTACTTAATCTAATCTTCAATTTGTAAAAAAAAGTCAATATTGAAATTTAAAACAAAAATAATTTCTTAAAATATCCAGTTTCCTAAGCTTTTGAACTTTCATTTTTTTTTTGAAATACTTACGTAGTTTTCAGTTTTTAAATAATTGTTGATTTCAAAAACACGTCAATTTTTGAAAAATTTTCAATTGCAAACAATACCTACCTATTGTTTATTTTTTTCAACTTTTTAATTTTCAATTTTTGAATTTTTTTTCCATTTTCGAAGTTTTTATTTTCCAAACAATTTCCAATTTCTATAAATTTCAATTCATGAACAATTTTTTATTTCTAGTTCTGGATTAGAATAAATTAAATTTTTGAAGTTCACAATTTTCATTTTTACACAAATTTTAGTTTTTGAAAACTTTTGAATTTTTGAAAAATAGTGGTTTATAAAAATATGTTTATTCAAATAAAAAATTCCCAACTTGTAAAAATTATGATGCTTAAAAAATGGAAAAGTGAAAAAAATCAATTTTTAAAGATGTGACTTTTCAAACTTTTCAACACTTTCAAATTTTGGAAAGTTTTTGTTTAAGGAGTTCTATATTCTATAGTTACTTAATTTTCAATTTTTAAACATAATTTTTAAATACTTTGATCATTTTTTTTTAACTAGAAAAATTTCTGATAAATTTTCATAAAAAAAGTTTTTAATGAAAAGAATTTTTTTTTATTCTTCCACGAATTAACCTCTAATTATTTTGAAAAATTTCCAATTTTTTTGAGAAGAAATTTTGACAAAAATTCGTTCTTTTGTAGAGAGGAATCTTTCAATTTTTCCAACAAAAAAAAATTACCGCTCACCTACCTACTTTTTTTTTAGTAAAAATGTGCTTTTTTTAAAGAAATGTCTCTTTGTTATTTTTAGACAAGAATAGATCTTAATTCATTAAGAACAAAATCTAAATTTTTCATCTTAACATGAAAAATATTAAAGAACTTTTTACCTTGAATTCCAATACATACAATATAATACATCGAGTTCGTGGGAGAAAAGTCTCAATTTTGAATGAAGATTTAATACATCCTTATATTTATATTAATTTTTTAATGAATTAATTATTTTTTTTAAATGACTAGTTCGGAGTGGGGGCGCAGAAAAAAAAACAATTATTTTTCCTTCCTTTAGATTTTACCAGAGATGGGCAGATCCATTAGTGAAAGGATCTAGATCCGGATCCAGATCTTTTGCCTCATTGGATCTGCAAAAGATTCAGATCCAGATCAGATCCTGCTAAAGATCTGGATCTAAAGATCCAAGTTCCAGATCCTTTTTTAAGGGGTGGGGAATTACCATTTTGATTAATTTCTTTTGTTGTCTGTAAATCATGTGAATTTTGCAGGGTTTTTTTTAGACAGATTATTGACGAAATAGTAACCAAAATGAGTCCAAAAGTAACCGTAGTAACCAAAATAAGTCCAAAATAAAGTAACCTTGTCGTAAAAAAGGTAACCAAGTTACTAAAAAGTAACCTCGCTACGATGCATGTTTTACCAGTCTCGTTAAACTCAGACGCTGGAAACTCGTGACTGAACGAATCTGCTTGAAAGTGAGCAATCTCGTTCTGTTATTATTTCCTCTTCTTGAAAATGACTCTGATTAAATAACGTGGTTTTGAACTTTTGACTTTGACTTCTGATTTGAGGTCCAATTGAAAAAAATTTCAAACAAAAGTTGTAGCTTGAAGTCCTAGAAATAATTTTGGTTATTACGAAAATTTCGATTGGACCCCTCCCTCCCCTCAATTTTGAATATCAAGTATCTATGTAGTATTGGACTTGGCAATCAATTTTCGATGGTGTCAAAAAAAGCAGTACTGCGGCGATCCACTCATGTTTGACGAGTGATATGATTTCAAAAAACCAAAAAACTCAAAAAAGGGCGTTGAGGTCCTCTCGAGGGCAATGTTCTCTACAATATATCCAAATTTCACATCCGAACAGACTGAAGTTCAAAATAAACGACTGATTAATTATTGTGAATCAATTCGAATCATATTTGAACGACACGAGTTCCCAGCGTGTGAGTTTAACAAGACCCTGATTGGACTTTGAAGAGGAGCACGATACCAGCTTGCTTATTTTTTTTTAAGACAATGGCTCAGGCTGCTTTTTGCTCTTTCTATGATGCTGAAAATGGAAGCACGTTTTTTGTATTTTTTTTTTCTCTCCATCGAATATACGTAGGTACTAGGTAGGTAAGTACGTATGCTTCGTCGTCATCGACGTCGACGTGATATCGAGTATTTGTCTGTGCGGTGCACGGAATATATACATATTCGTCGAGGATGAAAACGTATCCGAGCACCAGAGCGCGTATACGTATATTTTTAAAATCGTTATCCGCTCCCAAGTAATAGGCTATTGAATTTCAAGTATGACGGGGAGTTTATATATTCTAATTTGCATACATGATACGAGTTGGTTTGTGTGGGTTGCCTTAGGACTATATAGCTATAGGTTTGATTTCAGTGAAAAAAAAAAACTTTTCTCTCTTTTGTCACGCTCTTCGTCCTCCTATACACTTTGGTTTGATTTCATCGCCTCTTCTTGGTGCTGGAGCTTGTGTGTGCTGCGAAATTCGATTTTTCGACGTTGTTTTTCTTTCTTTTTTTTTGGGAAAGAAACCTCGAGCCATTGCCTGCATCTTCACCGCTGCCGCAATTTTTCTCATTTTCACCGCCCGATTGGGGATTACGGAAAGAGGAAGAAGAGGGTTTTTATGGCGAGGATGCGAATACACAACTACGCCAGAGTACAACAGTACATAACGTATAATGGGCTATTCTAGATAGTGTTTTTTTTCCCTTCTCTGTGTTCTTCATTCTCACCGTATAGTCAGAGTCGTCGTCGCTGTTTAGCAATTACTTACGTAATTATTGTAATGGTTCACGATTTGGTTGGACGGTTTATATTTTTTATTTGCATGCCGCAGTTGCTCGCTGGTATGTTGTTTTGATGAAAATCTCGTTTTGTCGAGTACTCTCTCGACGGTGTATACGGCGCTCGCGGTCGCAGCCGCAGTCATCTAATATACCATCGACGAGCCGGCGAGAAGTTTTTTCTTTCCATTCTCGCGTTTCGTGCATCGCATCGCACGGTACAAGTACGAGTACGAGTACGACCGACCGAGAGTAGGTACTGCTGTGGCCGTATAGCCGCGATGTAGTTGGCACGTGTAATATAATTTTTATTTTACGCCTACGCTCTCGATCGCCATCCTATGCTGAACTCGATGCATAAGTTTACCTAGTACCATCTGAATAAAATTATCGCCAACTGAAGGGAACTACGGATGGTTCGCGATCGATAGATAAACCAAATCTAGCCGCATCTTTTCGCGAATATTTTTCATTACAGTGTATCTGTTTCTGTAGGTACACTAATTATACGCCGTTTTTTTGATTTTTTTCTTCTTCATGTTTGAAAAAATAATAAATGACCTTGTAAAGGGTCGACTCGAACGAGAGAAGATATATTATCGAATAATGTATATACTTTTAAAAGGCGGTTTTCAAATAATTTAGTATTCCTAATTCGAATAATATGGTAAATTTCTCCTAAGGAAATACGTTCCATAGAGAGAAGGGAGAATGAATGAAAAAGTAGAAAAATATGATACGCCTACCCTTTTCAAACAACAAAGTCAATGTACCAAATACCAATTTGATTCGATAGAAGTGCTGGCTTGGCAGTTTTTATCACTGAATTATAGATATGTCATTGAGAAAATATTGAAAAGTCATTAAAAATTTTCGAAAGAGAGAAAATTGGAAATTATTATCATTATAACAAATTTAAAAAAATGCAATTTTGAATAATCATTAAAAATTTGACAGTTTCAAATACCTACCTAGGATATAAAAAAATTCAAGTAAAACTGAAATATTAGAAAAATGAAAAAAAAAAATTGAAAAATGAAGAAAACTAGAGATTCTGGAAATTTTGAAAAGATTGAAAAAAAATGAAAAAACAGAAAAATTAAAAATGACAAACTTTTAAAATTTAGATAGGTAAGTAAAAATTGAAAATTTGAAGAAGACCGAAGAATTTAGTAATTTAGTGGAATTATAAATTAATAAAAAATTTCCAAAACCAGGCAATTATGAAAAATGTATTAAATCTTTTTCAAAAAATTGTAGGTACAGTTTAGAATTTTAAATGATTAAAAAATTAAATCCACAAAAAATTTTTAAAAAGTGGAAAAATAGTATTAATTAAAATATTTGAAAATACAAAAAAAAATAATGAAGAAGATTCTAAACATTTGAAAAATTATTAGGTACCTACAACTCAATTAACAGTATTCAAACACTAAAAAATATTTTTTTTAAATACATTGATAGCAAAAAATTTGGAAATTTTCGAGAGTTGAAAAAGTATGCGAATTAAACAAAATTCAAAATATTCAAAACATTTGTAAAAACTTTCGAAAATCAAAAATTAATAAATACTAAAAAAATTTGAATGTAACCGAGAAACGTTAATTAAAATTTAAAAATAATAGGGATTGAGCACGCAGCACAAATCCTAAAAATAGGAAATTATATGTGAAGAATTGGAAAGGAGTATTAAAAAATTCAAAAGTTTATGAAAAATTGAAATTAACTAAAATAAATTCTGAAATAATGATGAAAAATTCAACAAAAAAAAAAATGAAAAAAATAAAAGTGACACTCAAAAAGGTTAATAAAATGAAGAAGTCATAAAAAAATTGGAATATCTAGAAGAATTGAAAATTTGGAATCGAAAAGAAAAAAATTAGTTGAAATACCTATTGAAAAAGTTTGAAAATCGGAAAGTTTAGAAAAATTTAAAACAAATCTATCTAGCCATGCTTTTAAAAATATGTAAATTCGAAAAATTATAAGAAACTGTGCGAGGAATTGAAATTGAAAAAAAGTAATTTTGTAAATAATAAAAATTCAAAAAATAATGAAAACCATAAAACATCAAAAGTTTGGAATTGTAAAGATTGAAAAATTCAAGAAATATTGAAGAAATTTGTTAAGAAACTTATGAAAACATGAGCTTTACTGGCCCTCTACATTAGATTGTGCCAGTGTCAGATGTAGCTCAATTCTTTCTGGAGTGATGTCCACTTGAAATTTTTTTGAATGTTGAGTGTGAGAATTTTTTTTCTCCAAAGAGATATTTTTATACCAAAAATAGTTTTTTTTTCTTTTTCAAATGAGACAAAATGTCATTTTTTTTCGTCTCAAAAATTAAGAGATGTCTTTTCTGTGTAAATGAGATTTTTTCAAAAAAAAATTTAAAAAAATTAAAAAAGGAATTTTTGTAAAAAAAAATGAAAGATCTAACTTATCATCGATTTTTTACTTACCTACCTCAACAAAATGTTGTTTTTTTCATGCTGACTCCAAAAAAATCAAGATAGGTAAACAATATTTGAATTCTAAAGAATTGAGATATTATTTTTTTTACAAAATTATTATTTACCTACCTCCAAAAATTTGAAAATTTTTTCATTCCAAAAAAAAAGTTGTAAAAAAATCGGAAAATTTTTTGGAACTTTTTCTAAGCTAAAGTAGTTGAGAGAAAATTGAGGAAAAAAATCATTAATTTTCAAAAAATTGAGATTTTTTAAAATGATTTTGAGATATATTTTGCATTTGTGTCCTAGAAATGAAATTATTTATACATTTCCATTTGGGAGAGGGGGGTTACAAGAGGAAAATTCCATCACCTACCGAAAAAATCAATCAAATAAAAAGCCTAAAAAAATCAAAAAGAAATGTTGTGTTTTTTTTCTTCAAATTTGCAGTTTTTACTAAACGTTTTCTGGTCCCCTCTCCTTGCTTCTCCATGCATCACCCAGGTGAACTGAGTACATTCCAACGAGTTTAAATTTTCTCTCAATTTCTAAAATGAAATTTTATCAAAGTTCGTTCATGTATTAGGTAACGAGTTTCGCTCATAATGAGACTTAAAAAGTGCTAGAATTCCCACACGTCTCGTCATCGGCATCTAGTAAACTCAATATACACTTTATAGAGCAGCATTTGCCTTATAACGAGAGCAGGCTGTCGGGGGCTGGCAGACGCAGGAGGCCGTATAAAATTCGATAAAAAGCGACGGTACGTCCTTGAATAGTACATTTCATTACCGAATATACTTACGTACACGTACTTTTATCGTACCTATAGTCCTATTACTTATATGTGGTACATGCACACGAGCTCCATTTGCGAACATTTTAGCGTCAAAGCTTGAAAACGAAACAACGAATTACGACGGCTGTAATATGTCGATTGTCGAATCTCGAGTAAATGGCAACCTAAAAACTTGTATACTTGAAAGCTACCCTGCCAAATTACCCAAAAATAGAACGAGTATCCTCGTCTTGGCGTATATGTACATGTACGTATACAATACAACCTCAAACTTGAAATCTCGATTAACCCCACTTAAACGCGGACATGGAAAACGCATAAAAATCGACAAATTCTTCGAAACCAATTATATCTGATAAAATTTTCGAATACGAAAAAAAAAACCATGTCAAAGTTGAAGGTTCCCTCTCACGTGGCCGGCTCGGCCAACTTGAGTGAAAATCTTCTAATGGTGAATCGACGACTAGAAGTTAGGACGGCAATGCGATGAGACACACACGAGACTATTGTCTTTGCGACTAGTCCATTTACGTTTGTGGGGAGCGCGAGCGAACGTTGTACTTCAAAACAACAATAGGCGATTGTCTACACGCAAAGTGCCCTGCTTCTCTTACTCACTATCTAAAAACCATAAATGTATTAATCTGCGTACTTCGACACGTTCCCCATCCTCTCTATCTGATGCATTTCTGCAGCAGGTCTACTGTAGGTCTCATTACCTCACCATACCTGCACGTAGAGTACGTGAAAAAAAACCCTTCAAATTGACCGAGGATGTAGAATTGTCTCGAAAACGTATTCAAAATAATCTTCAAATCTGGGGGTCAAACCAAATCTCAAATTCAAATTGTAAAATTATTGTAAGACTTTCTAAAAATAATTTCTTTTTCAAATTTCCATATTTACTAGGTAAATTCAAAAAAAAAAAAAAATTTGAAATCATGAAAATTTATAAAACATTTAATATGGATCAAATTTCGTATAAATTTTTTAAATACTAAATTTTTTAATTTAAAAATTTTCAATTTAAAAAAATTATTCAAGTCAAAAATTTTTTAAAATTTTTAAAATCTATTAAAATTTGAAAATTTTGAACTCTAATTTCCATGAAATTTTTACCAATTTTTTTAAACGTATCAAACTTGGCAAATTTGAATAATTTTAAATATATATTATATATTTTTTTTGAAAATTCAGCCAATTTTTAGAAATTATCTACAAAAACTTAATAACGATCAAATTTTGATTTCTCGCTAATTTTGAAATTTCAACTTTTAAGATGCTTATGCTGAAATTATAAAATTTTCAAAAATTTTAAAATCGTCAAAATTCATTAAACTTTGAAAATTAATCAAATTTTAAGAAGTCGTTGAAATTGAAAAATCACCAAAATCTCAAATTTTTTCGAGTTTTAAAATTTTTTTCAATTTTAATTTTCTAGGTATTTTTGAAATTGAAAAAAAAAAAAAAAAAAAAGTAGAAAAACTTACTAAAATTTAAAAATTACAAAATTTTGAACATTTATACAAAATTTACAAATTTTTAAAAATTTCAAAAAAAAATTATAATTTTTATGGAGACTTGCTATTTATTTTTGTCAAATTTTGAATTTTTGAATTTCCTCTGAATTTTAAAAATTAGGTAAGGTAGTTGCACCAGTGGTGGACCCTTATAGTGGAAGTGTCTTATAAAAAACATTCTGGTTTAAAAACTAATAACGGTGGCGAAATGGTGAATATACCAAACGATTCCTTGTGTATTCTACAACAAAATGCGCTATAATTTTTTAATTTTACTTCTTTTCTTTGAAAATTACGACCATTTTAAGTGAAAAAATAGAAAAGTCCAGTGGTTGGTCAAGATAATCTAGTAGTTGACCACCCAGTAGTTGGTCACGCGCTAGTAGTTGATCACCCAGTAGTTGGTCAATCAGATTATGACAACGGCTCTCAACCATTTAATTTTTTTAAAAATCTATAAGTATTCGGTAAAATTGTCACTCATTAGCCATGAGAAAGAGAAACTATCATTTTTCGTAAATATTTACCAATTTTTTGCATGATCAACCACTAGAACTTTACAAAAATTTCGTAAGTCTAGTACTTGATCAAAATGATCAACTACTGGCTAAACACCATTTTTACCTTCCAGTAAATAGTCACCGCCATATTTGATAGAATTTTGGCAATATTTTTTATTTTAATGAAGAAATGGAATCTCCAAACTCTTCTGATTCAGGTCCAAATGGTTATATTTCAAGTTTTATTAATCTTAATAGTGTAAAATTCATATTTCGATAACACTTCGGCTTAACGAAAATCTTTAGAATTGGCATCATTTTGAAAATTGTTCTAACAAAAAAATTTCAGACGATCATTATTAATTACTTGAACAGAATTGATTAAAAACTTTTATGTGGTTCTATGCAGAAATGTCCCAGGTTTGCTCTAAAAAAAAATTCTGAAACTATTTTAAAAATACGCTTAATTATAAAAAATTTTCTTCTCAAGTGACCCACCACTGGGTCGTGGCCAACGACTGGTGCAACTACCTTACCTAATTCTGAAAATTCAAAAAGTTACCAAATTTTGAATTTTTACCATAAAGACAGTACCTACCTAACTTTTTAAAAACTGTAATAATTTATCATACTTACTTCGGAAATTAATCCAATAAAAAAAATTATTTAAATTAAATTAATTTGAAAATTACAAAAAATAAAAATGTTCATTAGATTACTAAATTTTTTGAATTTTTACTAAATTTTAATTTTTTTTTAATTTTAGAAATGACTTTTCTTGAAGGAAAAAAATGTCAACTCCTCTTCACATGGCCATTTCAACAAAAATCTCCTCACGTAAAAAATATAGTTGCAATCCAAATTAAACCATTCATCTCTTCTCCCCTTTCTTCCATTGAGGTTACTACCCCACCAGCCTTTCCCTTTTACGAAAAATTAAAAAGTCAAATAAATTCACCTGTTTCCATACACCTAATTCGGGTTTCACCCTTAATCTGGGCATACCTTTTCATCCGAACAATTCACCATTCGATTTATTATTACCACGAGTACCAGAATTCGAATCAGCTGTTCCGAGTTCCATGCCGCATTACATTTAAAAAAAGAAAGAACAGAATACCACCACAACAAAAAACTCGCTTTCCTCTGCCTCTCGCTCTTTCCATCTACGCACCTATCTCGTATAATACCTACCTCAAGATTAAAATTCCTTTCATCCCTTTGCCTATCATCAAACCACTATACGTTGCAGCACACATTTCTATATGACCTGCGAACGCTGAAACCATCTATTCGCCTGGCTCGTATCTCGAAAATGTATTCGTACGACGTATGTAAACCAGAAAATCTTCTTTTTTTGTGCTTTCCTAATTCGGTGAAATCTTAATGAAATTCCGAATCCCAGAGAGTTTACAATATGCTGTGGAGCAATCCACCCAACAGGCGTATCTGCCCACCAAAGCAAAAAATAAGAGGCAAATAATCAAAAAACCGCAGCATTGCTAGTTTTCTCCAAAATTAGTTTACACTTTTGGGAATTTTTGAAAAAAATGAATTTTTTGAGTCCAAAATTTGTACTAAATACTTCAATGGGATTTTATATTGAATCACACCATAAAAATCTATTCAATTCAACATTATATGGCAAGAGAAATAATTCTGCATCGTCTTTCGAATTTGAGATTCTTCGCGCCGATATACTCGTACCTAGCTTTATAATGCCTACAACTAAACGAGTATCAGTATGTATAATACTGTATGCCTTATTCAAAGAGACCTAGTTTAATTTGCGCGTTTGTTTCAACTACTCGAGCATGATACTTGTACATTACGTACAGTGCGACTGGCATGGCGAGTAACAACACAAAAATGCGTATTAAACTCAAGTACAACAGACTACAACTACAACAACGAGTACGTTCGTCTTCGTACACGTATAGAGTAAAACAGAAAGATGAGTACCCGTAGATAGCGAAGGGGTTAGACAAAGATGCGTATAATCAATTGAAATAAAAACCTCTGTACAGTGCGCACTGGCCGAACTAGACTGCTACAACAAACCAGTTCTCTATCTCTCTCCTATTTTTTTTTACCTATATAAATGCACGCTTTGCCTACTGTGCCCATGCTCATGCCATACTCGTACTCCACACACAGACACAAATACGTATATAAAGTCTGATAAGACGACGAAGAAAAAAATAAAATAACAGAATTGAACTGAGAAGAAGAAATAAGTTGGAAGATGGATAGATACAAAACAGCGCGTAATATTTACTCACCTATTCGTTCCCTGAGATTTCTTAGTCTTTGGCCTCTTGGTTTCTATTCTGAGATCATTATTTAAAACTGGCCTAGTGCTGGCGTATCCGTGTTCAGCTTCTGTAAAAGAAAAATGAAAAAAAAAAAACGTGAATATACAGACTCTATATAAACATACCATACCCACACACATCCATACAATGAAACGTAAAACGATTTTAAAATAAACAAAAATAAAAACAACGACCAGACTAGTCTAATTCCAATTATAATAGAATGTTAAAAATGTATTCGATCGAAGATTAGGTTAGATAATCCTCCTTGTAATATTATACGTAGCCACGAGTTCAAACCGACCATCGTCCATCCCATACACAGCACGTAGGTACGAGTGTATGGATTCCTAAATGAAATACCTAGGTAAGTGAATTCAGTACGAACAGTAAAGTCCAGTTTAGAATCAAAATAATGATCAAAATTACGATCTATGAAATATTCATCGTCGGAAAGTAGCAGCTCAGTTAGAAAACCTAATTTTTGCATTTGATGACACCTCCTTTCTTCGATTTCAAATCAAAATAAAATATATACCTATTCTCAATTCAACAGGAAAAGAAAAATCAAAAATTAGAAAAAATTAGAACGAAAAACAAAAAAAAAAATTAAAAATATACCTACTATGCTGAAATTGAAGTTTGATTAAAAATAAATTGAAAGTTGATGAAAATAAAAATTGGAATCGAATTAAAAATTGAAAAAAATAAAAATTGAAGAGATGGAAAATTTAATTAGAAATTAAATTAAGAATTGAAAAAAAAAAACTAAAGATCACTAAAAAATGAAAAAATTAATTCATGGGATAAACTTTCAATTTAAAAAATTAGGAAAAATCTGAAATTGAAAAAAATTGGAAAAATTATTGAAGTAAGAGATGACTAAATGACTAAAAATTTGATATCTGAAACGACTATAAGTTTCAAAACAAAAAAAAAAAAAAAAATGAAATTGAAAAGTTGGAAAAAATTAATAACTGAAAAAATTTGAGTTGAAGATGACTAGAATACCAAAAATAGAAAAAAAATCAATAAATGATCAGAAAAATTCAAAAGGACAAAATTGAAATTTCCTAGTAGGTAATTTAGAAAAAATAATCTTAATTTTGAAGAAAAAAAAATCAAAAATTCAACGATAAAAAAATTAAAGAAAAAAAAGATTAGAAATTAGTGTGATTTCAGCAAAAAATGAATTAAAAAAAAGACAAAGTCAGAATACATAAATTTTCAAAGTTTAATAAAACTTCAATACTTTTGTTCATTTTTGTCAATTAAAATTTTAAAAAATTTTCGTTCAATTTTTCAAATTTGATAAATTTATATCTACGATTGAAAATTTTCTCAATTTGATGAGTGAATAAAACTTCAAAATTTATTGTCCAGAGATGAATTTTTCATAGAAAATGATTCATTTAAATCCAATCCATGGACCGAACGATTCATTTTTTTGAATAAATCGTTCGTGAACGACTTGTGAAAAACAATTTTGCAAAAATTATGCAGGTATTGAGATAAGTTTGAAAAAATTGATTTGTTTTTCCAGTTGTGAATCATTCGTGAACGATTCAAATTCCAACGAATCATTTCGTTCGTTCGCAAACGGCACGCTCAGTCTCTCACATAGCGAGAATTTCGCACTTTTTGGCACTTATTCGAACATCGACCTAAATTCTTCAAGTCGTTCGCGAACGACCGGATCATCATGTTCGTTTACAAACGATTCACTATTTCACTCTCATGGCAAAATTTTCACATCATCTGAAGATTATTTGACCTATCCTAAATTTTACAAGTTGTTCGCGAACGACTCAAAACACGAACGAGTGATTTCGTTTGTTCGCCAAAAAATTGTGCAAACTCTTTCGCATCAATTTTATAATAATCGTCGTTCAGCTTCTTCTGATGGTCCCATTTTATCAAATCGTTCGCAAACGAATCGTTCAAAATACCCTAATTTACATCGAAAAAACCTCGACACAGGAAAAAACAATCATCAAAAGAACCCAGCCTAAACAGGGTTCGATTTTATCTACCTTCGACGTTACGAGATTAAATTCCCATTGCCAATCTTTTTGACCTATGGTTTAGAAAAAACCCATATTAAACGCCATTCTAGCACGTGTCACGTATCTATTTTCATCCACGAGGGAAAGGAAAATTACAATCGTAAAATTATCGATTACACGACAAGCCTTGGTTCGCGTAGACACGAGAATGAAAGAAAATAGAAAAATTCGTCGTTAATGATTTAATATTTACATCATTAGCATGGCTCATTCGTATCGTTCGCTGGATTTCACAACGTAACGTTACAAGTCATAGGACCATATGTGTTGATAACTCTCTGAAGCCAAGTTCCGCAGGTCGAGCAGGAACCGCAGCGTTTTAAACGTACTTTTAGTATAGTTCGTTCACATAATAATCTATTTCTTCTGCTGCCTGCCTTAATAAACGTCAGTTCGAGAAAACGCATACCCCATAAAAAAAAATAAAAAAAACTTTCCAGAAAGATAAACAAGAGGGAAAAAATCTAGCAAACCTTATAAATTAAAAACAACTGTTTCCCCTTTTTGGAAAAATAAAATGGAAAAAACTCAGCAACAGATAATAATATTATCTGCGTTGCTTAAATTCTACATCGATACGTGTTCCATTCGATATTATTTCTATAAAAACCGCACAAATCTACGTGCATTGATAAAGGTATCGTATCGTATCGAACCCATATAGTGAAAACTTTTTCCATACCCTTGGAATGGGCTGCGCTACGGCAGTGTTTTGGATTTGGGGGGAGGGGAATAGAAACACACGCGAATACTCCATACATGGCTCGGTATCGTTGTGGTGAACTCCATAAAATGTAAAACTTCACTCGAAATACCTTTTTTTTTTTTTTTTTTTTTGCACACATACATTCAACACAGTGCAACTATATTACTCAATGCTCGAAAGATAACCGATTTACTAAAATAGGATTCCCTTTAATCTGGTAAATATAAGCGCATTCGAAGGGTTAAATCGTAACTATATTTTTAACCCCCTTGTCGAAGTCAACATTAGTTAGGCGTTGTCGCTGTCGTCGTCGTCGGCGACCGAACCGGAAAAGGGTATTAGAGCAGTTATTTTGTATTTAATACGATTGCGTTATTTTTTCATTATTTCTCTACATCGTGTAACTGCATCGAGCCACGTAGTTTCGAATTATTCACGAGTTAATGATTAAGAATAGTTTGTCGCTGGTATTATGTACCATTTCATCCACGCACCTCTCGTAGATTTTACCGCTATACCAAAAGTTGTATGTACTACACTCATACACATCTTCTCATGTGTACCTAGTACTTCTACCTACAAAGTATACCTACATGTTGATGTTGGTACTTTTCCATACTCATACGAGGCTGACACCGACCACCTAAAGTATGTGTGTAAAGTATACCACGTAGAATTCCCTAATAACACCTCTCTATTCACACTTCCTCCGCGTGTAAGTGCTCGAGCATTAAACATAGTCGTCCAGTCGTTGTACTTGTCTTCGTATACCATTGACATTCGATGTCATTTGAAAAGAGCGACTTTGCAGGGTTCATTTTAACGAGCTGCAGCTGCTTGTAACGATTGGGTGAATTAAAAATTTTTTAAGAGAATTCCAAAAAAATATTTTTATTCAAAAACTTGTTTTTTCAATTTTGCTTAAAACAATTTTTTTCAATTTTGCCTCAAAACATTTTCTTTTCTATTTCTTAAAACTTTTTTTGAAATATGGTTCAAAATTTTCTTTGATTTGGCTCAAAAATTTTGTTCAAAACCTCAAAACATTTTCTTTCTAAATTTTTTTTTCAAAAAATAAAAAAATAAAAAATTTAGGTTAAGAGTAATTGTTTTAATTTTATTTAAAAGCATGAGGATTTTCGAAGATTTTGTGCAAAAACTTTTGTAAAATTTTACTCAAAAATACTTTTTTAAAGATTTTGCCCAAAAACACGATTTTTCAAATTTGTTCAAAACGATTTCAATAAAAAAAATTGTTCAGAAGCATTACCCTTCCAAATTTGTTTCAATAGTTCTACGAGAATTCGTAATTATTTTGGGCAAAAAATTTATAAAATTTTGCTAAAAAATAATTTTCTGTAGATTTTGCCCCTAAAATAATTTTTTTTGCAATTTTGCTCTATATATTTGTATATATTTTTTTTTTAATTTTGTCCAAAAAAAATTTTTTAGGCACAATTTTTCAGAATTTTTCTTAATCAATTTTGTTAAAAAGTAATTTTTCAATATTTTTCCACAGTAAACCCTTCTTCATTTTTTGATTCAGTTTTTGTTAAAACCAATTTTCCAAAATTTTGTCAAAAAATCACTTTCAATTTTCTTCAAAAAAAGTTACTGAGATTCTGTCTCCAATTTATCGAAATGTTTTCGAAAGACTTTTGTTTTCAATTTCGTTCAAAAATAATTTTACAAGACACCCTCTCCTAATAAAACAGATTTCTGTTTTTTTTATTAATACAATTTTTTTCAAAAATAATTTTGTTAAAATTTTGCTCAAGAACAATTTTTTATGATTTTGTTTCAAAGCATTTTTTTCATGCTTCTACAAAAATTTGTAATTTATATGTCCAATAACTTTCATTGCACCTAAAAATTATTTTTCAAGATTTTGCTGCAAAGCATTTTTTTTTCGACCTATCCTTGAAATCAGTTTTTCAAAATTTTGTCGAAAATTTAGGTATATTTTCAGTTTTGCTGAAGAATAATCCTTCAAGATTTTGCACCAAAATATTTTGCCCCAAAACATCATTCTGAACCAATTTTTTCAAAATTTTGTTAATTAAAAACCACTTTTAATTTTGCTCAAAAATGATTTGTCAAAATTTTGCCCCAAATTTTTCAATTTTGTTCAAAAGCAATTGACTCTGTTCAAAAATATTTTTATTTAAATTTTATTCGATGAGAATTTTCAATTTTTTTTTGTACCAAAATGTTTCTAAATTTACCTCAAAAAAATTGTTATCAAAGGTTTGCTCTAAATTTTTAAATTCTGCTCAAAAATAATTTTTAAATATTCTGCTTAAAAATAATTTTCACCATTTTTGGTTCAAAAATATTTTTATTTATATTTTGTTTTATTGAGAATTTTTCATTATTTTGTCCAGAACTTATATTGATTCTATGCAAAATCAACACCTATTTCAAGATTTTACTTAAAAAGATTTTAAACATTTTTTTCTGATCATCGTTCATTTCTTCAAGTCCCCCCCCCCCCCCCCCCCCCCCCCAGTAAAAAATGTTTTCAAACAGTTAGAAAAAAATATTGAGTCTTGCTCAATAATTTGAAAAAACATTATCATAAAACTCAATTTCTCACTTCCTCGACAACCTTTTTAAAACACGAATTTATTCGGTGCGTGATGAGGGTCCTAGACCCGAAAAATTCTTAGAAAAGACCCTATATCTATCTCCAAGGAAATCACCTTTATAATCAAACCCATCATTAAACCCCTAACATTCTGGAATCCTTAAAACTCCAGCTCAACTCGTCGCTAAAGAAAAGAAAAAAAAAGACTAGTCCCGTCAAAGAATGAAAAATAAAAACGCTTCGCAGAAGGGGAAAAATTGAACATACAAAACCTGATTATTTTTTCCATCAAGAAAAGGAAAACTTTCTTCAAAAAGGGAAAAAACTTTACTTTTTAATTTATTTTCAAAATATCTGAAATTATCCAGAAATTAGCTTAATAGAGTAACGACATATTACTTCGTTTTAGAAACTTTTTAAAATTACATTGAAAGTGCGACAGACATCTCTATCCCCTTTCCATGCTGTGCCTATAATAAAAAGTTTTATACCAACCGACTCGGTATCGTCTTCATTGCAATATGCTCGATTGCAAGTAAACGACAATTTTGACGAAACGTGGTCGAAATTTATTTTCTCTTTCTCTCTCTCATTTCGACGATGTACGTAATTTTTTCACGAGAAAAAAAAATACCCAATAGTACGTACTTATAATACAGACTCAAACAGATGAACCAACTTTTCGTCACAAAATCCTATCCATCATACAACATAAATACAGTTTCGCAAGCTTCAAATCAAAATACCCCTAGAAAACAAAGTCGAGCCGAGTTGAGCCATTCGAATAACAACATTTCGTCGACAGATGAAATCAACCATTTAATCAATTTCTTCTTGGCTCGACTGCTACATACGAGGAAAAAAAATACCAATACCGGAACCGTTCTGACCATTACATCTCGAACATCTCTACGAACCCTCGTCCGGGTAAAAATTAATTTAAAAACCCCTCCTCCTTCGTCGCTTCCGGCTAGAGAAAAAAAAACAGTCGGGAATTTTTAAATTACACGCTAAAATTAAACGCACCATCGAAGGCAATACAATCAATATGAATATGATTGTCGTGTAGATATCCTCCTCTCTATCGTTAAATAAAATTGGATTGTTTCTACAATCTGCATATCGAACAATATTTTGGACAAATACCAACTCAATTTACATTTTTTGTCTTCTTTTTTAATTTTTCTTTTTTTTCGCCTCCTTTTGTGACTTTCTTATCTGCATAGACTTCGAACTCTAACGTGATCGTCAAAAAAACCTTATTGCTTTCGTTATTTTAGGGAAAGTTCTTCTTTATCCAATACCTTTTAGACCTACTGCAAATAAAACAATACCAAAAAAATCTAAAACTTCAACTCGTTATAGTATAAGTTGTTTTTTGCATTTTGATGGCAATTTCTATTAAATTCACTTTCAAATCGAAACAAAATTTACATAAATGAGAAAAATTTCAATTTAAAAGATCGACAAAAATTTAAAAATTAGAAAAATAAAAAAGTAGAAATAATAGAAGACTAAACATTTAAAAAAAAAAATCAAAGTAACATTTTTAAAAAACGAAAGTTGAGGAAAATGAAAATTCGAATAAAATTAGAAATTGGGAAAAATTATTCGCTGAAAAAAATTAAAAATAAGCTTAAGAAAACTAAAAATTACCAAAAAATAAAAATTATTTTAATAGGTACAAAAAGTACAGATAATTTTAGAAAATGAATGAAAAATAAATAATTGGAGAAATTAAATTTTTTTAAAAGCATTAAAACAAAAAATATTTTAAAAAATTCAACGAAAAAAAGAAATTGAAAACTTGAAAAAATTTATGTTGGATCAAAAATAAATTTAAAATTGAAGAAAATAAAAATTCAAATAAATTTGAAAGTAAGAAAAAATTATTAGCTCTAAAAAAATTGAAATTTAACTGAAGATGATTAGAAAACAAGAAAATTAAAAAATTAAAAATTGAACTGAAAATTTCAGAATTTTTAAAAAAAAATAAATGAAAAATGAAGAATTTATTAAACATTTAAAATTAAAAACATTGAAAAATATGAAAAAAAAACTTTAAAAAATTGCAAATTTGCAAAAACTGAAGTTTGAATCAAAAATAAGTTGAATGTTGAAGAAAATGAGAATTCAAATAAAATTTAAAATTGATGGAAAAAAAATTGTACTAAAAATGACTAAAAAGTTCGAAAATTTAAAAAAAAATAAGAAAATCAAAATTTTTAAAAAAACTGAAAAATCGAAAAAATTGAAGTTTAATTAAAAATCAACTGAGAATGGAAAAGTATGCTACAAGCTACAACCCAATAAACTCGGAAGTTCCAACAACAAAAATTAATGAATAAGAAGTGAATAATAGGTAGGAAAATTTTAAAATTAAATACCTCCAACCTGCATCAAAAAAATCAAAAATTAAAAAAAAAACTGGGAAAAATTGAACAGAAAAATTGGAAAGATAGAAGATGAATCAGAAATTAATATTAAAAATCGCAGAAAATGAAAAATTTTAAACAAAACTGGAAGTTGGAAAATATTGATCGTACAACAAAAAATAAATAGTTACCTAAATATATAAATGTCTGAAAATTAATGATAAATTGAACGAATAGATAAATAAAGAGTTTTTCAATTCAAAAAATAGAGAAAAATCGAAAACCTAAAAAAAATATTGCAAAGAAAATTGAAGTTATCCTACATCTAAAATGATGGAAATTGAGGAAAACATCCTTAATGAGTTAATGACTAACAATTGTAAAATTTTAAAATACTTGAATAGCTCAAAAAAAAAATTAAAAAAATTATCAATAGGTATAATAACTACCTAATGAGAAAAAAATCATATTGGAAAAAAAGGTGATTGGAAAAATTCAAAATTTGAATTAAAACTTGAAAAAATTAAATTGAATTAAGGATGATTGCAAGTTTGGTGAAAATAAAAAATAAAAACACATTGAAAAAAAGTAGGTAAACTCGAACTTTTAATTTAAAAAAAAAAAAAAAAAAAAAATCGGGATTGGGAGAAAATAAAAATAGCCTGTGCATAAAATAATGAAAAATAAAAAATGCAAAAATAATTTTTTTTTAAATAACATCATAGAGTACTATTTTTGAACTCTGGTAAAAATATCAAATTTGACAAAACTTCAAAATAATAAATTTATAAAAACTTGAGAATTTTTTTTTAATTTCCCAAATTTTTCTAAAATTTTTAAAGGGTTAATTTTTCGAACTTCATAAATTCTTACATAAAATGAATAATATTATTCTTTTTCATATCGTAATCAATACAAATACATAATACAAATTTAAATATAAATACCAAAAGGCAAAATTTATGCCAAGTAGAGATATTAAAAAATAAATAAACCACCTCAACCCTCACCAACGAGTCAAATTCAACACCAGCCCTTTTTCATTCTAAAAAATCAGCTTAAAAAATATCCGAATCTAGATTTAGGCAGCAGACTGCCTATACCCAACACACGTGTACCCAATTTCACATCATTTTTCTTTCACACTTTTCATGTTTCTATCAAATCTTCGCATATAGTTCATTTTTCCACTCGCTTTATCCTCGCTCGTTTGGCTTTTGGAGGTCGTGCCTGTGTCGGGAGGTTTTTAATGCGATTTTTTTCCTCCTCTGTGGTTACTTCTTACGTAAAATATACGACGCTCATCCTTATGCTCTGCGTATTATTATCGTATCTCGCGATATAGTTCGCTTCATCCCAACGGACACGTTTCCGCTAGCCTGAACACCTCTATATCGAAAATCCGATTTCCGAAATATCCTGCTCCTCTTCGGTACACCTCGATTGGTCTTTTATTTCGTGCGGCATCGCCAGGTACGCACACAAATCGACCATCTTTCAAGAATAATAATATCGTTCGTACTCGTACTTTCTCATACGTAGGTTAGGTATAGTCGTATAACTCTCACATTATTGTTTATCGTTTTTTGAACTAGCTCGACGCGAATCTATTCTACATTCGTCGTCATCGTCGTCGTGCGATTCATAACTTTCCTATATCTTATACCATAATGTTCCGCTCGACGATACCTTCCAAAAACACAGGTAGCTTAGGTACCTACGTGTACGTATAATACTGGTCTGGTACTCGCTAGCGTATAAAATTAGAATAATTAATTTAAACTTAGCAAAGTACAGGCCGTGAAAATACAGCCTAAATAATTTTTTCGTTGGTATGAAAAAAAAAAAAAAAAAAAAAAAACAAGTAAAAAAAACACACAGCAGCGCACGTTACCATTCAACATCAAATATTAATTTTTTTATCAACATTAAAAAACGACTATACATTTTTTAGTTACGTATTTTTTCCTCTACCCTTTTATTTAATTTCCTGCAAAGCTAAATAACAATGAAAAACTTTATAACAATGTTTCAAAAAGGAACGAAAAAAAAACGCCAACATAATAAAAATGAGGGTTTCATTAACCAACATGAAAATATTTTTACAACTTGGTATAAAAATTCCGAAATAATTTAAGAATTTAGCTCGTGGCTCGTGCGAGAACCCAGGTAGGCCTATATTTCCGCCCTCTTCCTCCCATTTTTACAAGTACATGTCGAGGCAAAGGGCTGCACGTAATTATTATACGACGTTTATTAATAATACTCGAGATGTACATGTTTCGTAGCCACGAAAAAAAGTTGCTTCGAAAGCTGCCATATAGATGAGGTATTATGACCCCGTCCTCCCACTTCCACAAGCAGGTACATTTAAAAACCCATCGTGTAAGCTGTAGAAGAAGAAAAGAATCGACAAGGAGACTGAAACTTGAGAAAATGGAGATTTTTGTATATTTTATGGTCGAATGCTGATCGGTAGCTTTATATTTTGCTGTAGTGTTTGACATGCAAATGCCACGTACACAATCAGTGTCGCCTTGGGGGGAGAAAAACAAAATACGATATTCAGTAATTTTTTCGTTCGCTACAAAAAATAAAATAAAATACAAAATCTTAGAGAAAAGTTGAAAATTGAACCCTTTCCAAGGAACCGATTCTGTTTCAATTTTCGTACAGATTTTAGCTCAATAAAATAAGGAAATTGAATTGAATTTTGGGTGAGCAACTGAGCAAAAAAAAATTTGATTCCAAAATCTTCTTTCCAGTGTCCCAATTAACCATTAAAAAGTCCTCGAACCTCATTTCTCAGCATATTCCTCAAATATGTACTCGTAATGCATCTTTTGTTGTGTTTTTCGCTTCGTAACTCTTCAAATATGCTTCTAAACAAAAAATTCATCGTAGCTAAAATTTTTGACACAAAAAATCATACGTTAATTTTTCTCGAAAAATGAACGGGTGGCGCAAAAACACGTGTCAAAATACACAGGGTGAAAAAATTGAAGATTTCCCCTCATTTTTCAAGGATAGGGCGCAATTTACGAGCCTACGAAGCGTCACCTTGTCAAACACATATTTCGAGTTATTTATAAATTGTAAAAAATTCCATCGCAGTCGCACCAATACTCGCATAAGGGGGGGGGGATATAATTTTTTTTTTGTTGAATGCATAGAATTGACAAGCGGAATTTTCTAAGACCTTTGCATGACGTCAATTTGATTTTTCATCTATGAAGTTTTGAAGAAAAATTGGAAACTAATTTCATCTCGCTTTTTTTTTTACAAAAAAAATTAATTTTTGATTTTTGAAAAATAAAATGCATGGAGTTTTCAAAAAAAAAAAAAAATTATATTCATTTTGCATTTTAATGATGTCATTTTGTAGAAATTATGGATACATTTTTTGGAAAATCAAAAATTTTAAGCGTCAAAATTGGAGAAAAACACGACTTTTTCTTAATGCCCCGTTTCCAGAAAAACTATGCAACCAACGAGGTTTTTCCTCAGAATGTTTTTTATTCAGTACAGTCTGGTCTGTAGTCTGACGAGAGGGTTTTGCGAAATTCCTACTTTTTCTCCTGATTTTATCTAACTTTCTTATGAATTTCATCTTAGTATTCCATTCAACTCGAAAGAAGTCGTCGGCAAATTATAATTTCGCGAAACCCTCTCGTCAGACTACAGACCAGACTGTACTGAATAAAAAACATTCTGAGGAAAAACATCGTGGGTTGCATAGTTTTTCTGGAAACGGGGCATTAAGAAAAAGTCGTGTTTTTCTCCAATTTTGACGCTTAAAATTTTTGATTTTCCAAAAAATTTATCAATAATTTCTACAAAATGACATCATTAAAATGCAAAATGAATATTTTTTTTTTTTGAAAACTCCATGCATTTTATTTTTCAAAAATCAAAAGTTAATTTTTTTTGTAAAAAAAAGCGAGATGAAATTAGTTTCCAATTTTTCTTCAAAACTTTATAGATGAAAAATCAAATTGACGTCATTCAAAGGTCTTAGAAAATTCCGCTTGTCAACTCCAAATACGTTATAAATCGAAAAAATCTGAAAACCAGGTCACAAACAACATACGAAAATTTTCCATCGAAAAAAAAAATCGAAAAAGGTGACGGTCGAATCGTTGGCTAATTTGGTTACTTATTAAAAGAAACCTGCTGATCAGCGGGGCGACCACGTAAGAAGAAGAAAAACTACCTGCTTCGACTTCGGCACACGCAAAGTAAAAAATCTTACCACCTGCTTATACCAGTATACACACTTTGTAATACTCGTAGATGGTTTTGTGCATCGAGTTCAACGAACCTTCAACCCTCTTCTTGCAAGTACCTTGCAATTATACGCGACAATGTTTACTCTGTACACGTTTTAAATTAGCCTGGCGATTTTTCTCCTCTTTTTTCTTTTTACAGTGTGCCACAAGCAGGAGTTATTCAATAGCCTGAGATCGGACACTTTCTCTCCTTTTAGCTGCTTTGGGTGTGTGTGTGTGGAGAATATAAGAGAGGTAGATGGAGCACATGGCTATGAAGGTGAATACGACCGACGTGTCTTGTATAGAGCTCTCTTTCACCTATTTTCAATACGCCACGTACCATGCAAGAGGGTATAGCATCTTCCGTCTCCAAACACTTGTCATCTTTCACCCCTCTGGCTCGGAACACCGAAGCTCGGTTATGTTTTATATTAATTTTTTTTCTATTAGCATTTTTCCTGGCTGGCGCTGCTGCTTTTTTTCCTAACGTCAAATCCTCGTATTTTTTCCCAGCGAAAGATAAAAATTGAAGGATTTTCCATTTTCGCGAGAATAAAATAACCAAGCGAGTTTTTTGAAGAAGCGTTATTTTATTCATTTTTTTCTTAGCTCCTTCTCGAAGTAATCGATCGGTCATTTGAGAACGAGAGGTTTGCGATTTTTTCGATGAAATTTTCGTCACGTTAATTGATCGATTATTTCAGGGCATCGATTTGGAAGATTAAAAAAAAGTATTTTTCAATCAATTTTTGTATAGGAAACCCATATTTTACCTACATTTGGAGTAAAAAATTCTTCAATTAAAAGAAAAAAAAATTAATTAAATTTTTTGAAAAATAAAAGAATTACTAGGTAACTTTTTGAAAAAAAAAACATCAAGAACGAAAATTTCTTAAATTTTTGGAGAGAAAATCTTTTAATTTTTTGGAGAGAAAATCGTTCAATTGTTTTTACGTAGAAAAAGTGTTCTCTTTTTTATTCGGAGGAAAACATCATCCAATCTGATTTTTTGAAGTATCTAAAAATATTTTACATTTTTTTGGAGAAAAAGATCTCGTTTTTACGTAATAATAATACATTTATCAATTTTTTGAAAAAAAAAACATTTTTTGCGAAAAAAAGAATTACGAAAGAGAAATTTCATAAAAAAATTTTAGAATACAAAATATAATTCAATTGTTTGGAGAAAACATTCTTCTCAAATTAGAAGGAAAAATTTCAATTTTTCAGGAGAAAAATTTCCACAACTTTTTGGAGAAAAAGTCATTTTATTTAATTTTTTCAACTAAAATTGTTTTACCTAATCTTTTTTTTTTTTTTTTTTTTTTTTTGAAAAAAAAAATAATGTTTTTTGGATTAAAAGTATTTTTAATAAATTTTGACATCAGGATAAGCATAGCTATATTTTTTAATTTATGTACTTCGGCAAATAAATCCCAATTTTCGTCTCAATTTTTTGGAGAAGAAATCTGAGAAATAATCTTAATTTTTTTAAGGGAGGAAAATGAATTCTTCAAGAATCACCTGAAAAATTTATAAATTTTTTTTACGAAAAAAATGACTTTCATTTTTTCTTACAGAAAAAAATATACCTATCAATTTCATTTCCATTTTTAAAATTGTGTTCAGACAAAAAATTTCTGGATTAGTCAGGAATGAAAAATATATCATTTTTTGGAATCAAACAAGGCAATTTTCGAAATTTTTCTTGAGTAAGTACTAAATGGAAGAAAAAAATATTCTACCTAAGTATTCCATATGTTGGAGAAAACATTTTCCTTACCGTTAGTTATTTTAAGGGAAAAATTTTCAAAAAAAATTCCCTCACTTTTTTGGGACAAAAATCGTTCATTTTTTTAGAGCAAAATCTACAATTACTCTGAGAAAGAAAAACTCTATTTTTTAGATGTTTTTTTTTCATTATTTTGAAAAATCTCTTTTTTTGGAGGAAAAAGAAATCACTCAATTTAATTTTTTTTAAGAAATCGTAATTTTTTGGAGTAAAAATATTTTTTAATTTTTCGACAATCAAATCTCAATTTTTTGGATAAAAAATATTTTATATTTAATTTTGAGAAAGAAGTCATGAAATCCATTTTATAAGAGAAATCTGACAATATCAAGAGAAAAAAAATTTAATTTCTGAATTATCTAGGAATAGAAAAAACATCCCAATTTTTTGTTGAGTAGATACGAATCATTTTTCATCATTTTAGTGAGGAGAAAAAAAAAAGTAAAAATATTCCTCAATTTTTTTCAAAAAAAAACCTCACTCGAGTTTGGTGGAAAAAATCTTTGAATTTTTTGGGAAAGAAAGTTTCTGATTGTCTTGGAATAAAAAATATTTAATTTTTTTTGAAGTCCGTGTAAAAAAATCTTTTGATTTCTTTCGACGAAAAACCCTTTTCATTCTGTTAGAAAAACAGTGTAGAAAATTTCAAGTTGTCGACTCTGTCTTCACTGAAAACGTTCACATCATTTTTGAATAAAACTCATCAATTCTTCATCGTTGCTTCACTATCTCGCGTACTCGTCACGAAATTGACATTTTTCGCACATTCTTTTCTAATACACTCTACCTTTTTTGGAAAAATGCCTGAAATGAAAATAATAGGTTATCATTGCCAACCTACTCAGAATGAATTTCACTTATTTCTCGCAAAATATTTGCGTTAAAATGAAAAATTTATAATAAGTGAAACCTTCCTTATGAAATTTTTTAAGAAAAAAGTTATTACGAGTTTTTTCGAAAACACGGTCGTTACTTCACGTTCATAGTCACTCGCGATTCCTTATATGGTAGTGATTTTCGGAGGAACATTGTTTTTGACGATTTTTTTAGAGAAAAATAATAAATAACGAATAAAAAAAACTCCTACAAATTTTTTACACAAAATCAACATAATTTTTTCAGAAAAATTTAATCGTTGAATATTCAACATTTCGTGTCATTTTTTTCGCCTATAAAATATGTCTCACTGTGTAGTAATTTTTCCCCCAAAAAAATTATCAGAGATTGAGATGTTTTTTGTAAAATTTACTACAAAAAAGATTATTAGCAAATTTCAAAAAAAAGTTCTTCGTCGATTCGTAATTTTAAATACTTCATCGTAAAAACATCACGTACAAGAATATTTTTTTCAATATTTTTTCGAGGGGGGTGGGGAAAAAATATTGCTTTAGAAATTTTCGAAAAAAATATGGCAAATGAAATCTATTTTTTACATTAAATTTCAAGAGTGTTTATTTTTTGTGTCATTTCTTCACTAAACATTCAATTTATTCGAGAAATATCGCTATCGTGACGACCATCCGACGTTTAATTCCCAGTAAAAAAAATACGTTGTCATTTTTTGACAAAAAATAAACGATTTCGTCGACGTGACACGTGATTCAGTATACAGGTGGACATGTCACATGTCGACAAAACACGATCTCAATGCATATTATGACGTTTGCATGCGAGAAAAGCGTCGAAACGAAGATGACCAGACTGGTAATGACATCTCAACTACTTTATTCATAAGAAGTAACGTTTTCTCGTTCTGTTGAAATTGAGGAATATTTCATATTTTCATCTTTCTCTATATCTTGCGAGCTAAAAAATGATCACTTCGCGTTTCATTTCTCGACAATCTGCCAATTTCTATCATTTCTCTAGCTGCGAAAAACGTCTGTAAAAATCTCACATAAAATTACTACACGAAAAATATCCACTAGGTACTTCTCTGCAGTTGAAGACCTTTTCATCGTCACTTTATACCACTCGTTCGTCTACGAAATGTCCTTCAATCCGAACGAACGAACGATATTAATACCCTAAAAACTCCTCGACTCGCGTTTATAATCAGCCTGTTGATTAATTAAAACGCCTACAACATCAGCACAGCCTAAATTTACGCCTCGGTCACGAAATACGATATTTTTACTCGACTCGTTCCAGATTAATCAAAGTTTTTTCTCGGCTATGCGAGAAAAAACTTTGCAACAAGATAGTTACGTGTAAAATTTACCAATAAAAAAATGCACCATTAGTACGGATAATTTTGCAAAATTGCTCGTATACGTATGTATACGTAATATACGACACATATGTTTCAATCGAACGATATCTATCGTGTACCTAGCGTGATTCATACGATAAAATGTAAACCTTCGAACACTATACGTTCTACACTCGTAGACTCGTGGAAAAAAAACCTCAACTCGTACATTCGATTTATAAAAACATCCATTAATTCTTTCATGCTACTTGTTTTCGTAATGAGTGAAAAAAAATTAAACCGACTGGCGTTGGCCACTAAATGAATTCTTCCAAGCACAAGCATATTATACGAACAGCAACAACCTCGTCATCGTCATAAGTTGTACAATAATGACATTCGCAATAAACAGAACGTTGGTACCGAGCGAGCGTGTCACGTGCAAATCATGCCAAAAAAAAATTCACCTCGGAAAAACACGAGTAACACTCTCAAGTTCATCGGAAGACATTTTTACCTAAACGGTGTTCGTATTTTTGTATTTTTTAGGATTTTTTCCATTCGGTTAGAAGCTTTTTTTTCAATTTTGAAAGAGGGAAAAAATGAAAAAAATCACCATGTCACCGGTCAAAATATAATGAGCGAGCCTTAGTTTTTTTTTTGAAGTGTAATTTTGTACGTTGAACAGAGATTAATTCGACGAGAGAGAAAAATCGTCCTGGGTTTATTTACAAAACATTCGAACTGATAAGATACTCTACCGAGAAAGAAACAATTCGACGAATTTAATCCGAGTTAGCGTTGTAAAAATAATTTTAGGCAATTTTCACCGTGTTCTGCACGTCGTCGTTTGGTTAATTATCAAAAAATTGAAATTATTCGGCCACTAAACCTACCTCTATCCCGTCTTTCTAAAAATTCGGCGGCTTCTAGTAAAGCTGCGATGCTCATTATAACCAATATTATAAAAAATCTCACTACCGCACGAAAATTATCAATTTGAATAGAAACAAAATAGGTAAAAAATATGTATTCACGTGTTTCGAAAAAATTTTAAAAAAAGCAAAAGCCCGAAGAAAAAAATTGCAAAATAAAAAATAAAAACGAGAAAAACACGAACACGAAAATAATTAGTCGGGCCGAAGTAAAAAAAATACAAGTAACGAACGTCCGACCGACCTCTAAAGCGATAACAGACTAAAGAACTCTAACTCGAGCACAGAAAACGTGCTGATGACAAAGCTACTGATATAAGGTTAACAACGCTTTTTTGTGCATGTGTATGCGTGTTCGGCGTATATAAACGAATAATGTTGCGCGATTGGTTGAATGCGCTTAAAACGTTACCAACGTTCTGAATCAACTCAAGAGTTATTACATCTACATGTTATATCAACGAGACACGTGAATTTCATAGCTTTAAATTAACTTTTCACTGCCATGTATAATAATATCAAACATGAAGATATTATTTTTCCATTCCGGTGCGATTAAATAGCCCAATTTGATGGATGTTTAGACTTTAGGCCATTGCTAACTCCACGAAGACGCCTAGAACTCCAAACAGATCAGTGCAGATGTAAGATTACTCCAGTGTATTACTACAAACTCATCTTCTCGTTTCAATATTCACACGAATAAAGTGATTAATAAGCATAATCATCGCCCAGAAGATCATTTTGTGATATACTCGAGTCCTTCGAACTTCCTAAACCATGGGAACCCATTCGAGTAGCTAAGAATATTGAAACTATCACCATTGATGACTTGCATCTCTCTGTCGAGTCCACTACCTAATAAATAATAATTCACCTACTAAATCGAAAAACTTGATCGCTTTCTATGTTCGGAAACAACTTCTCAATATAGTGATCACCTAGAATGATGACTTGGCTAAGTAAAGATACTCAAAGCAAGCGATCAACCTAACACCGGATGATTCTAATTCTACAGTGTACCTGTCTGTGCCTAGTATCCTCCATTTGGCAAATATTTCAAATTAGACAGTACGATACACTCTTTTATAATTCACTAAATGCATCGTGAACAGGTATTTCATTTATTTAAAATACCCAAAGTCCAACATGCATAATTTCACAACATGTATGTGGGGATTGATAATCATCTTACGTCCAATTAGGTTAATTAGTTAGTCACGTAGGTAAGATGTTCCACGATACACCACCCTTCTGCTATGGTTAACTCTTGAAGAATTCCGTGTAAATTATCATCAAATGCGTTACTCTAATTTGCATATTATAATACCGAATTATAGTAATAGTAATCTAATCGAGAATAGGTGCAGTGTTCTTTCCGACTTGTTGGCGAATTACTTACATTTCGATGAAGTGTTGCACGACTGTAGTCTGTAGACGACTTAAGTAAATCTAGAGTACGGTCATTTAATTCGATTTGGTTTCATTTCATAATCTGACAGAAAGATATAAACCCGGTAACTAACGAATAATTAACAGATGAGCGTGTGGATTATTTCCCACGAAGTACGACATAATAACGTAGAAGTTTGAATGCACTCACCGATATTCGATATCCATCGTTGGCGTTGAAATTGAAAACAGCTCATATTCAATTAAGAATGAAGTTTCAGGCAAGTTGTGATCAAATGAACGATACTTTTGTCTTCTGGTACGTCTTGAGGTTGCGATGAAGAATACATATCATGAAGTTACGATTAATTAAATATTATATAATAAGATTCCGCGAAGGAAATGCTTTACCCAATGTCATAACGAAAAGTCCAGCGTAACTGCACCATAAATTCGATCTTCGACGAAGAAAAGACAATGAAATTCACTAATTAGAACTTAAATTAATGAATTACTCACGCGAAAACTATTTTACTAATTTCCGCCATTACAAATTCCAATTCCAGCGATTTTGCAAAAAATCACAATCAATCATCGCAAAGGTTCGACAACTTCGAGTAAAAAAAAATAAAAACACCGATTCATGCTTATTTTTACATAGAGCTCCAAGCGGATTTTTTATGAACTAAATAAAAAATAAAAAATTCGAGGCAACGAAACCTAAAAAGTAAGAAAATGTGATTGAAGTGTGAAATGTTTGGTGTTTGGTTTTTTGAAAAATAAAAACAACGCGGTCGTGATAATTATTTTAGTTTAATTAATTTAATTTCGTTCTAATTCGATCGAATAATTCATTCCTACAAAGATGACGGAAAACGCAACCGAAGTATTGGAAACGCCCATGTTCAAATGTGAATTGAATACGCTTTCGAGAGCAGATGGCTCGTGCATTTATAGTCAAGGTATGGCCAATCTTCAAAACACAATTCACTAAAATAGATAACAATTTGGATTAATTGACTTAATTCTAATCGATGATTACTTATTCGATGCACTTGTGTCGTTATTATTTCGTGGAAACTATCGAAGCAAAAGGCTAATGTTGGTTTCATATGTTACAGATGACACTGTAGTAGCTACAGCTGTATATGGCCCAGTGGAAGTGAAACAGCATAAAATGCATATAGACAAAGCTCACGTCGAGATACTGTTTAGACCAAAGTGTGGAGCATCTCGTGAGTAATTTTATTTCTAATTTAATGCGAATGAATCGAAATAACTTTGGTTTTTGTACAGAATTGGAAGATCGACTCTGCGAATCAATTATGTCGAGAATTTGTGAAACAGCTATAATCACGACCGCATACCCTCGCACAGCAATTTATGTAATTATTCAAGAAATGCAAAATGAAGGATCCGTAAGTATTATCGAGTTAAAATATACGTATTTTTCGACAAAAATATTGATTAATGCGTTGTTTTTTTTCACAGTTATTAGCTAGTAGTATAAATGCAACATGTTTAGCTTTAATTCATGCTGGAATTTCGATGAATTTCTTATTCGCCGCTGTAACTTGTGCAATACCTCAGGAAGACGAAGATTTACAATTTAAGGTAACGATTCATATTCATTTTTTACAACTTTTCGGTTACACAAGTTCCTAATTTCAAATGTTATGATTTGCAGGAAGAAGCTTCGGAAGAATGCTCGTTGACGTTCGTTTTTGAAAACACTTCGAGTAAAATTCTTGCTATCGATTCGCACGGTAAATTCACCGACGAACAGTATAAAAGCTGTTTGGAAGTGTGTAAACGTTCGTCCGAAGTTATTTTTACGTTTTATAAAGACATGATTAAGAAATACGCTACAAAGATGTGATGAGTAGATTATAATGTTACCTAGTGTTTTAATTCAATTATATATTAATATAAGGCGTGCCGAGTGAAGTAGTGTGTGTTAGATTATCTTTTGTAAATATTCTTAATTATTTGTTTTTTATTGAAGAATAAATTGTACTTAAAAATATGCGTTTATTCAACACCAGATCGATGTATTTATTCGTAGTATAATATTTTTATTTTACATTTTCATACATGGATGCATTTTTTTGATTTCAATTTTTAATGATCGTTCTGTTCAGGTTATTGAGAAGCTTCAAAAATCGTTTTTACATCGTACATGTTAATTTTGGATTTTTCAGGAGAAAAAAAAACGTAACTATTTTGATTTATGCTGACTACCTCGTACATTTGAAGCTAACGAGTACTGTATTCGTACAGCTATCTAGGACGAATTCTTCTAAAAAGCTGGCTTTGTCTCTAGGTTGGTTAATCATCGTCTTGTTGAGGATGAGGATTGAGGATCGTGCTCAAAATTGGTTGAGAGTAAGTATGAGATATTACCATTGATGGATGGATGTTACGTCCTGTTTATCTCGTTACGTACACTTACCTACATCTACTGTGTGGAAATACGTTGACGTATCATCTTTATTATAACTAATTGTTTTTTGATTTATTGAGTTGGTAGAAATTCGTAAAATCATTTTGATCAAGATCATCAGCTGAAATACTTTTTGGTTAGTATTTTATATTTTGTCTGATGAAACACCAGAAGTTGATTGCATCATGTGGTACATTCGTCTAAAGAACTACGTACATATGTACTTCCAATGAATTTACAAAATAATGAAGAACTTCAAACACAAATACATGCTTGACTCAAAGATATTTTATTCTCGTAGAATCCAGTGTAATTGTGTAGTTGAAATATCACCTAAATCAATTTGAAAGTTGAACAGTGCAATGATTTGATTTCTTTTCATTTCATTATTAAATAGAAACCATAATAATGAAAAGCACCTTGTTTTCGTTTGTGATTAACACTTCTAACAGCATTAGAGTATTTCGTTCGTTGAACCCTATAAATAAGATTATACTGTAAATAACTTCAAAGCATACGAACTGTTGAATGTGTGTAGGTTAAGATGTTAGCAGTCACAAGTTAGTATTTGTGAACAGAATTCATTTATTCTACGCGTAATGTATTGTCTTTCGTTTTTCTCATAATGCTCTTGTTTTCAGTGGGTATTTCGACTAAAATGTAAACATTATAACAACATTAATCTGATGGGAAATGTGACTTGAAAGCATGTTGAAAGCTTATAATTATTTTTAAAATGTGTATCGAGTCGTTTGATAAGTTTTCTGAATTGTTTCAAAGAGGGAAATGGTTGTTGAATTTGTCCCTCATCATACAGTATTCATTGATTAGGTACTGTAATAGGTAATTAACGTGTGTAGGTATCGATATCGATCGAATACTAATGTCCCTTGATTATTAATAATAATCAAGGCTAACGTCGTTACAAAGAAACAGATGAAATTTATAGTAGGTATATTGCCAATTTTTTATATCGTTTTCAAGTTTTGAAAATATGTACTTAATAATTTTTGTACAGTTTTTTACACATGATTGAAGACTCAGAGTATTATTTATTTATTTTTTTCATTTTGACTATTTTGACAGAGATCGATACTTTGATGGCAATGAATAAATTAGGCATCATATTTAATTATTTATTGAACAACCTGAATTATTTCAGGTGTTTTATTAAACGAATTGACACACTTCAAAGTTCAGTTCAAGCTGTTTATGTTTATGTAAGCAGGACTTTCTCAGAATGAGCGAGTCAGCTTATCTATGCCGACGACATGATATTTTAATTCCATTGTAAATTTATTTTTCGTTTATATAACCCTATTTCACTTTGAAAGTTATTATTTTCGTTTGTAGATAAATAAATCACGCTATAATGGAAGACGTTGTGAATAATCATCAAGTTAAGGACAAAAATTACATCCACTTTAACCTCGAAAACACTCTAATAAAATGATGAATTAATTTTATACCGTCGTAAAAAAGATGATAAATGTATCGAATGGAACAATCGGCTATTTTTACGGAGAGCCCTTGCTGTTTCATATGCTCACCTTGAATTTTTTACCAAGTCCAGTGCTACATATAAATACTTTATATTCAAAATTGGAAGGAAGGGAGGGAGGGGCCCAATCGAAATTTTTGTAATAACTAAAAGTATTTGTAAAACTTCAAGCTACAACTTTTGTTTGAAAATTTTCTTAATTGGGCCGCTTACCTCCACACAGTTTTTAATAATATTGTATATTTTGAATAAGTGGGAATAAGTTATATTACTCAAAATTGGTGGGGAAGGAGGGGTCCGATTGAAATTTTTTTTATAAATAAAATTATTCCTAGTACTTCAAGCTACAACTTTTGTTTGAAAATTTTTTCAATCGGGCCCCTTACCTCCCCCCTGTTTTTAATAATGTATTTGAATGAGTTGGATTATCCAAAATTGGAGGGGAGGAAGGGGTCCAATCGGAATTTTTGTCATGACCAAAATTATTCCTAAAATTTTGAGCTACAACTTTGTTGCACAAATTTTTCAATTGGACCCTTTCCCCTTCACCCTTCAATTTTTAATTAGTATTTTGGGAGTATTACGCAAAATATGTGGAGAGAGAGGGGCTCAATTGAAAAAGTTTTCAAACAAAAGTTGTTGCTTGAAGTTTCACTAATCCTATTGGTTATGATAAAAATTGCGATTGGACCCGTCCCTCCCCTCCAATTTTGGAAAATCCAACTCATTCAAATACATTATTAAAAACAGGGAGGAGGTAAGGGGTTCGATTGAAAAATTTTTCAAACAAAAGTTGTAGCTTGAAGTACTAGGAATAATTTTGGTCAGAACAAAAATTTCAATCGGACCCCTCCTACCCCACCAATTTTGAGTAATCTAACTTTTTCACATTATTTATTCAAAATATACATTATTAAAAACTGTGCGTAGGTAAAGGGCCCAATTGAAAAAATTTTCAAACAAAAGTTGTAGCTTGAAGTTTTACAAATACTTTTAGTTATAACACTTATAACAAAAATTTCGATTGGACCCCTCCCTCCCTCCCTCCCTTCCTTCCTTTCTTCCAATTTTGAATATAAAGTATTTACGTAGCACTGGACTTGGTAAAAAAATTCAAGGTGAGCAAATTAAACAGCAAGGGCTCTCCGTAAAAATAGCCGATTGTTCGAATGGAAATGTATTCGCATAAAATGATACAATTTTCAATTTTTCTACAAAATCTTCGATCAGCATTGATCTAATCAGCAGAAAACGCCAATCCACTCCATTCATCAGCCCACTTACACCAAATATTTCGCTACGTGGCAACACTGATAATTCAAAAAAACACGTTTACCCGCTCTTCGGCCTCGCTTTCGTTATCATTTTCCTCGTCTCGCTCCCTTCTCAACGTTCTGTTGTCGTTGAAGCTGGATTGGATCAATTCCGCCAGTCTGACCGCTGGATTTGGTGTTTAAACTTCGTGTTCTTCGCGCTTATTGAATTTTCATTTATTTACGTTAAATTATCGTCTCTGATTATTTTTTCGAATCGTTCGATTATCGTTCATTACCTAACATTTCGTCGCTTTTAATTTTCCAAAGTTCGTAAAGTGCAAAACCGAAAAAACCATGCCCGTCGACGAAGAATTGAGTAATGTTTTGAACCGAAGACAACAGATCAACGAGGGTGAACAAATTCCGCAACGTTTTGTAAAAGTGCACAACAATGTTTATATGGAATTCAAGGAATTTTCGCGTAAACAAATCAAGGATTACGAAACCACATTTAATAGGTAATTAATTCTTTATTGTAATAAATGCGGGCTTTCGAATCGAGCTAAGGTGGTTTTGAAAAAAGCTCGTTTTCGTTACATATTACGATAGAAAATACGTTACGTTTGAATTTGAAATATGCAAGCACGTCGATGTTGGTTAGTGTTGCTATTGTTTATTATTTTCAATATCTTAATCTGAAATATTTTTCTACCGCAATGTGTTCTGTTCTGACCGAACCTTGGAAATAACGCGCATTAAAATTGACTCATTTCAACTTTCAACCGATAATTTCGCCGATTCCGGTGACTGTATCGAAGGAGTGCCAATCTGCCAACGTCTTTATGATTTCACAGCACCGATATGATATTCAAATCGCAAGAATCTGCTTGCTGTGTTATAAAGTGAGAAAAAATATCGTATCGCCGCATGTCGAGCAAAAATAAACCTCACATCTCGTTGTTCAGGATATTAAATTTATTATCGCATTCTTATCGACTCGTTAGTTATTCAAGTGACATCGAGTAATTATTTTTATCGAACAATGAGGCGGAAAATATGCGATATTTTCCTCCATGCCATTTTGAGTATACAGCGAATTCGTTACTGCATGTGATTCAAATTCAAATTGTAACGTAGTTAAGAGTACGAAATCGTATCTTCAATTTACAAATCATTTAATGGATTTGGCCTCTTGACACCAGAGATGTAATCTCACCCAAATGAGTACGTAATTTGCGATTACGATTTGCTATTTTCACGTATGTATGCGAAATAATGAGCTAAAAAATTTCATTTTATTTCACGTGTTTTTGCTTCGAGCAATTTTAGGTATTTACTAATCGATAAAAGTCTATAGAGGGCGAACCAAGACGGGTGTATGGGTTAAATTGAGTGTACAAATTATACAAATAAAATAAATGTCAAGGTTCAACTTGTTCAAGGTTTGCTAATTTTGGGTTATTGGGTTGAAAATGGCTAAGTACATAGTTTGTGTGTTTATTTTTGGATCTGATTTTCCTGCTTGGGCTTTTCCTCGGTTCAAATTAATCGTCACGAATTTCATTGGGATTGTTTTTTCTGGTTATTTTACTTTTGGAATTATTGAAGAAAAGCACTACTTTTTCTGATGCTCTTTTCATTTAAAAGTTTGTATAGAAAATGAGCTTATTTTCTGGTTTTTCCAAAATTCGTCTATTTTCAACCAAAATACTTGTCTGTCGCCTCTAAATTTACCCCTAATCAATTTGCAATCGGTGCTAACTTGAATGTCAATGTTGTTAACGTAAAAAAAAATATATATTTCCTCAAATGTGTAAGTCTCATAAAGTTCTCATTTCCGCCTATTTCGTAAATATTTGTTTTGAATTACACATCACACCTGATTACCTAACTGGGTGATCGAAAATTTCAGCATGTTTAACTTGCAATAGAATCATTTCCTTGGTAATTCTTCATCCTCGTAATTCTTAGGAAATTTTTATTTTTCTTACGTATGAAGTATTCTTCTTGCAATTTTTACTCTTCTTTGTGATTCTTTCGGTTCGAATGCGAAAAAAAATATATATATTAGGTAGTAATAATTTCGATATTTTGATCTCGACCATCGTTGTATTTTTCAGTTAGCTCAGAAAAGTTGGGAAATTATATTGTATGTGCTCTATCGAGTGATCAAAGATTTTCAAATTTTAAATTAAAATGTTCCCATTGGTGTCTTGATTCATCCCCAAGAAGTCTCTAAAATTTCACCCCACAACATGCTCTAAATTTGAATCTAAAATGACTCGATTGTTGTTTTTTGACTCATAACTCTTCAAATATGCGTTCAAACAAAAATACTGTCATTACTAAAATTAAAGTACATGAAATGTGTAACAAAAAAGGTTATCTTCATTTTTTCGAAAAGCGAACTGGTGATATGAGAATAAGCGTGGAAGATGTAAGGCTAATGGCACCACTTGAAGAGGAGCAAAATAAAAAAAATAGGAAATGATTTTCTAATGAAATGCTTCAATTTCCAATGTTAAATGAAAAATTTTTGTCCATTTTTCTCTCTTTTTTTTTTTTTTTTTTTTTTTTTTGAAAAATTGAGGGCACTTTAATGTACCACTTAGAATTGAGTTGAGGGGGAGGGAATGAAAAATAGGGGATTCATTCTCATGAAAAAAAAACAACTTTGATGGGTTATACTCGTAACCAAAAATAGGCAAGATTTTGAAAATTGGTCAATTTTTTCATTCTTCAAAAAAAAAAAAGGATGACCAGGGTCCACTTAAAATTCAGTGAGAAGGCAATTTCTCATAAAAAGAAAGTACTTGGGGCGAGGTAAGAAAAAAAAATCGAAAGTCTGAAATTGATAATTTTTTCATCACTTTTCAAATTAGGAGAAATGAAAAATAATAAAACGTAGAGAACATTTTTTAATAAAATGCCAGGTGAAAAAATTTTATCATTTTTTTGAAAAATTGGGGGCTTCTCAAGGTACCACTTAGAATTAGGACAATAAGGTAGAAAATGTAAAATTGAGAATTCTAACTCTGGTGGGTTATATTTCAAAAATGAGCAAGATTTTGAAAATCTGCCAGTTTTTTTTTTTTAATTTCATATAAAAAGAGGATGACCAAAGGGCCACTTGAAATTCATTTGAGATAAATAAGAAATGAGGAATTATTTTCTCACAAAAAAAAAAAAATTAATGGCAAAAAAAATTGAAAATTTGGTAATTTTTCATTATGTATTTTTCAAAAGGAGTGGGCCAGAGGCATTCTCTAAAATTCACTCACGTTGAAAATGAAAAATAAGAAATTATTTTCTAATAAAATGCTCGGTAAAAAAATTTTGCTATTTTTTTTCAATTGGGTGCTCCTCAGGCCAAGGTACCTACCATTTGGAAATTAGGAAGAGAGAAAAAATGGAGAATTTGGAATTCATTTTCATGGGAAGAAATGACTTTGTTGGGGGGAGGGGGGCTGACCAAGGGACCATTTAAAATTCCTTTAAAATGGACAAAAATGAAAAATAACAAATTATTTTCTCACAAAAAGAAACAATATTCTGGAGATATAATGTCAAATAAAATCTGAAAAATCTGAAAATTTTATATGTAGTTTTTCATTATTTTTCAAATGGGGGAAGAAGGGATCTATAGAGGCACTCCCTAAAATTCAGTTAGGTAGAATCTCAATTTACAAGGAATTATTTTCTCACAAAAAGAAACTGTTTTGGGAGATGATGACAAAAAAAATTGAATAATTTTTCAAAATTTGGTGCCGGGGTTAGGAATTTTTCTAAAATTCATTTAGGTTCAAAAAATGAAAAATGAGAAATCATTTTTTGATAAAATGCAACAAAAATTAAAATGACAGTTGGAAAATTTTTGCTCATTTTTTTTTTTTTTTTTAAATTGGGTAGTGGAGGAAATAGAAAATTGAGAATTCATTCTCATGGAAAAAAACAGTTTTGGTGGGTGATAACAAAAAAAGGGAAAGATTTTGGAAATTCATCAATTTTTTTTCACTTTTCAAAAGAAAGGAGAGTTGAGCAGGGGCCACTTTTTGTGGTACTTCAGGACACTGAAAGGAACATTTTGACATTCAAAAAAGTCGTTAATAATCCAAAATGCAATTTGCTTAATTTTTTGGGGAGGGGAGGGGTAGGGTCTTTCGGAATCTCGTTGAATTCCAAAACCGTACTAGTTGTCTATTCACTTTAAAAATAAAATTTTCTTCTGCATGCTGTCCCTTGAAAAATCTAACCCCTATGGCTCACTTTCCCCCACCTTTTCTTCCTCTGTACTATTTATTATACCCGTACACGATCGACTTCCGTTCCAGAATTACCTAATATTGCCCGATCCTCGGCGTTTCCATCGACTACCCGCAGAGCCAATAAAAAAATATTATTCGCCAATTACCAGCAGACGATGGCAAACTGTTGCAAATGGTGCGATACTAATTACGATAATGTTTACGTAACTGGTGCCTTTATTACGTATTTTTTCCTTTACTATGCGTCGAACACAAGATGCAGCTGGCGTAATCGAAAATAGATCATTTTTCTAAAACACAGAGACCTAGTTTCACGGCCAATTTTAAGAATTGCCAGGTTAAAATAACTACTTGGAAGTGAATCTAAAACAATGACTGTGCCAGTGCAACTTCGATCAAATTATTGGTACAGGTTGTAGAAAATGGTGGAAAGAAGGTACCTAGACCTACCATTTATCACTCCAATTGCAAGGTCTCATTATCATACGATTGTTGTAACCATTGTTTACTTTGATGGTATGAGGACGAATACTTTCGACTATGTTTTTTAAAAATCCTTTTAAAGTACTCGAGGTATACTTGGAATCTTGAAAGGAAGTGTCGATTTTTACACAGGAAGTTATTCCAATAGCTTCGGGCTTCGTATCTTCAGCGTCACCTTTGCATGTGCATGTTACAATTACGAGATTCTTTTTCGAAAATTGACTGGTATAAAGTCAAACTGCGGCCAAGGTCGGTTACAAAAACATCAAGTAGATAGCAAAGCAAATTACGTACGATCGTATTATTTTGAAATCTCTTTTCTCTTCGTCTCGTACAGAGCGTTGAATTATATCACAGATACATAATAATAATTCCTACACAAATTTATGTACCGAGACTGGCACAAAAAGCCGATCACAGTGTCATCGAGAGGCTTTCTCTGCCTTATCTCTCGACTTATATACTGTAACATACTCGAACACGTAAGATTAACGACTCAAGTATAAAAATACCGTATCGTAAGCAGTCCAATAAACCTTATGTGTTTCGATACCATTGATAGAACAGAAAAAAAGTCATACGTCGACTCTCTGTCTCAGTCTGTGTCTGGATACATAAGGATGGCCGTGGCCGTCGTGAAATATGTATTCTTAAAGCATTAACCCTTTACTTGATTTTATGACCGGGCTTGTCGGTTTTATTGCTTGTTAAACATTATTCGCCTCTAAGTAAGTGCTGGTCTGATATTGTGAGATTTGTTACTGCTGTGACGTTACATCTTGATTGTGTCAGCTCCATGTTTCCAAACGACGGTCGCGAACTGATGAATATTGTAATACTTCCTACGGTTTGGGTTCAGATCGCGGTCATAGCGAAATGGTCATTCGATCGATGCTGCGGTATAATTTTCCGATTATTTCATTGTGCGTTGGATTAGTGGAATTTTTGATAAACTTTTTTCACCGTCGTCGTAGATTTTTTGGTATTTTTGTGAAAAGAGAAGGAGGGAGGTCAGTTGCAATCAAATTTTCACAAAATTGATGATTTTTTTCGAAATAATTACTCGAGAAACCCTACAGTTGTAGGGTTGGAAAAAAATCCAAAATTTGATGGAATAGAAAAAAAATTGTAAAATTATCTGGAATGGAATAAAAATTTATTGAAAAAAATTTATTTCACTCATAAATACAAATTCTTACAAAATTGATGATTTTTTTTTTTTTTTTTGAAATAATACTCAAGATACCCTACAGTTGTAGGGTTGAAAAAAAAATTCCAAAATTTGATGGAATTGAAAAAAAATTGTAAAATTAGCTGGAATTGAATAAAAATTAAATGAAAAAATTTATTTGACTCTATCTTGTTTTTTTGTGTTTGTAAACGCGAATTTTGAGGTCTTCGATGCTTCTTTTCATATTGCTACAGAGGTCTTTTTTTTAGAGAGGTCATTTTCCAGGATCTCTCTATTTCTTTCTATTTTTTCATAATCTACGCGAAAAATTACGCTAGAAAAATTTTTCAAAATCCAGATCCGAGCAAAGACCTCTCTTTTCCATGTTCATGAGAGTTTTACACAAACTTTTTGTGTATAAAAAGTGTATAATTTTTTGTGTATCCATTAGACATTTTAAATGGATAGTGGGGTCATTGCAAACACACTGAAATATTGAGGTCTTTTTTTACCACGTTGCCATACATTATACATAGTACGTACAAATTCTCAAAAATAGAGAGGTCTACATAAGGAGAAGGATAAAATTAATTTCTTAGAAAATAAAATTAAGTGAAGTCTATTGTAGATATACATCAAGTTGAGATTAGAGAGGTCTTAGTAGTTAAATTCCGTGGTAGCACTGATTTTTAGTTGGCTAGCCTGTATGAAGCTCGCATCATGTGGCTTTATAGTTTATTTCTTACCTAGTGCGGCAATTGCAACTGTTGCACAAAAAAAATCAAGTTTTTAAACTTAAAAAAAATTATTATTTTGTTTTTGTAAACATTTACAAACTTTATTATTTGCAAATATTTTCTATAAAATACTAATCACTAGAGCCCGGATTTTTATGCGCTTAAAATAGCAAAATAAGCGCTTATGTCAAGCGGTTAAAATATGAAAAATAAGCATAAATATGCCCTATAAAACCGAAAAAAGCAAAAATAAGTGCATTAAAATTATACCATCATGGGTATCAAAATGCAGGTATTTTAAAATCGCGTTCGAAAAACTTATCAAATCGTACATATGTATAAACTGAAACAAATGTGGAGCAGAAAAACATTAAAACATTCATTTTTAAAATAAATAATGCGAAATTCAATAAATTTGAACGCGATGAGACTTCACAATCGAAATCGATTAGATTGAATTAAAATTAAATTATAGTATGAAAAACGCCTCCACAACTGAAAGTTCCTTCAAATTGCAACTTGAAAAGTAAAAAAAATAAAAAATTGAAAATACAATTTTTTGTATTTTTTAATTTTTTTTTGGTTCAGTTTTTTCAAAAAAAAGCGCTGAAAACTAAAAAAAAACGCAAAATATGCGGGTTTTTGATGTTTTTTTTTGGCAAAAATAAGCGTTTTTAAGCATTTATACCTAAAATAAGCAAAAATAAGCGCTTAAAAATTTCACATTCGTCTCAGAATTGCATGAAACGTAAAGAAAATTGTGATATGCCCTATCTAGTGCAGCAGGAAAAAATAAGCAATATCATAAAAATCCGGGCCCTACTAATCACGCATAATGTTTGAACAATATAAGTTTTCCATTTTTTAAATTTTTTTGTTTTATTTAAAAAAAGAAATTAAATCAAGATTTCCATATCATGTTCTTACTTGGGTATAATTTTAATTTTAATTTTTTTTAACCGTCATACGAGGGTCAGCTGATAAAAAGTGCACAGTGACGCATAACTCGCGTAAAAATGGAGCTACAATTATGGTTGAAAAATTTTCATGTAGCTACATGTCTCCTCTACACCTCACAAAAATTTGGTCAAGTTACGCTGAGTCGTTCATGAGTTATAGGCCTTCAACTGAGGCATGATCACGCGTGTGAAGGTTGATCAAAGTACTGTGGAACTTTTTTTTTGCGATAAGAAATGGGCTTATCTTACGAAAAAATGAAGCTACAGTAATGGTTGAACAATTTTTAGATAAGGACATGTTTCCTTTATATCCCACAAAAATTTCGTCAACTTGAGTTGAACCCCTCTTGAGTTATTCGCCTTTAACTGAGGTATCAATCTTCATTTTTTTCTTGATTTCAAATTTTATTTCATTGTAAAAAATTTTCAGTCCTCTTTACAATTAGGTACAATTTTTTTTCTCAATTTCTTTATTAGATTTTCAATTTTTTAATGGTTTAATTTTAATTTCATTGATCACATTCAAGTTAAAATTTGATTTTGACTTCAATTTATTCCCCCCCTATTTTTACCTGTAATTTTCCTTTTTTTTTTACAGCTGTACCCAATTTTTGAGGGTTTTTTTTTCATTTAGGATTCTGGGAAATCTTATTTCTCAGTTTACTCAATTTTTAGTATTTTTTTTTTTTAATTTTCATACCTAATTTAGTCAATTTTGAGATGTTTTTTCAATTTAAAAAATTTAGTTTTTAGTTTATTACATTTTTTAAATTTTTGAGTTTTTCAAATTTAATTTTTTTCCAAATGTTTAAATTCAATTTGTATTTCAAATTTCTTACAATCTTCGATTATTTTTGTTTCAATAAATTTTTTAAAGTTCTCTATTCAATTTTAGTGAGTATTTTATCGTTTTTAAAAATTTATTTTGATTAAAGAAATTTTAAAATCTTTTTTTCAATAATTTTTTTTTAAATTTAGTATCTAGGTAGAAATTTTGGTTGAATTTTTAATTCTTTTATGGTAAATTTTTTAAAACTTTCTTTTATGACTTTTAATTAAATTTTGATTTTTAAAATTTTTATATAATGAGGTATGAGAATTTTTTAATTAACAATTTTCCAGTTTGAAATTCCTTTGCAATTTCTTCGAATTATATTAGGATTTAATTTTTTTTACAGTTTTTTCAATTTTTATTCAAGTTTAGGTTCTTTATTTAATTTTCATTTTTTCAAGTTCAGCCTTCTTTTTCAATTTTACTCAATTTTTAGTTTTTTTTTCAATTTAATTTACTGTTTCGATAATTTCAAGTTTTTTTTCAATTCAATTTTAGATTTCTGTTTTATTCCGTTTTTAAAATTGAAAATTTTTCCGATTTTCATTTTTTTCAAAATTTTAAAATTTATTTTGATCTCAAATTTTTTACATTTCTTAATTTTTTCTGTTTCATTACCTCTGAGCACGTAATTTTTTCAGATTGATTTTTTTACTTTATATTTTATTCAAATCTTTTCGATTCTGATTTTTAAATTTTTTTTCAATGTTCAATTTTAATTTCGATTTGAAAAAAAAAATCAATTTACCAAATATTGGAAAAATTTATCCAAGTTTTACAAGTTTTTCCAATTTTTATTTTTCTCAAATTTATGATTTTATTTTGATTTCAATTTTTTTATGTAGGTAAGTATAATTAATAGGGCCCGGATTTTTATGATATTGCTTATTTTTTCCTGCTGCACTAGATAGGGCATATCACAATTTTCTTTACGTTTCATGCAATTCTGAGACGAATGTGAAATTTTTAAGCGCTTATTTTTGCTTATTTTAGGTATAAATGCTTAAAAACGCTTATTTTTGCCAAAAAAAAACATCAAAAACCCGCATATTTTGCGTTTTTTTTTAGTTTTCAGCGCTTTTTTTTGAAAAAACTGAACCAAAAAAAAATTAAAAAATACAAAAAATTGTATTTTCAATTTTTTATTTTTTTTACTTTTCAAGTTGCAATTTGAAGGAACTTTCAGTTGTGGAGGCGTTTTTCATACTATAATTTAATTTTAATTCAATCTAATCGATTTCGATTGTGAAGTCTCATCGCGTTCAAATTTATTGAATTTCGCATTATTTATTTTAAAAATGAATGTTTTAATGTTTTTCTGCTCCACATTTGTTTCAGTTTATACATATGTACGATTTGATAAGTTTTTCGAACGCGATTTTAAAATACCTGCATTTTGATACCCATGATGGTATAATTTTAATGCACTTATTTTTGCTTTTTTCGGTTTATAGGGCATATTTATGCATATTTTTCATATTTTAACCGCTTGACATAAGCGCTTATTTTGCTATTTTAAGCGCATAAAAATCCGGGCCCTAATAATCAAAATGTTTTATAGTTTTTTGGTATTTCAAGTTTATACAAATTTTTTAACTGTATTTTTTTCAATTTTAATTTGTTTTATTTTCTTTTATATTAGTTTCATTTCCATTTGTCCTCTATTCTTCAATTTTGCTATTTTTTTTTTTTTTTTGTAATATTTGTTTATATAATCCGTAATTTTAAAATTTACTGGTTTTCATTTTCAATTTTTTTTGATTTCGATTTTTTTCAATTTCCACGTTTTTTATTTTGTAGAGTTAAAATTCGATTAAAAATTTTTTCACTGTAATTTTGATCCAATATTTTTCATATTTATTATTTTTGAATTTTTAATTGGATTTTTCTTTATTTTTCTCCTTTTGAGTAGTTAGATGAAAAAATCTTACCTATATTTCAGACAAAGATATACTACTTTTTGTTTATTTTCTCATTTTTTTGTACATTTATTGAGCAATTAAGTGAAATCGATTTTTTATTCGTTCCAAGCAAGATTTCAGAATTTTAGATCATTAGAATAATCATTGAATTAATCGAAGAACGCGAGTGTCGAATAAGAGGACAAAATGTGATATTTTCGTAAATGAATATGATCGTTTAGAAAAGATTAGATAAAAAGTTGAGGAAATACGTATATGTTGGAAATGTAAACATAATTTGAAGTCCAGAACCCCTTCTACCACTTGGAATTCCTCCGCTCATTTGGTAGGTAAATTCCTGAAGTTGGCGCGTGTCAGTCTCATTGCTCAGGTCGGTAATTTATCGATAGATCCAGAAAAACCAGTATGAAGAGGAGGGAAAATTTCGGATATGGGAATAACATGATATGCCATGGGTTTAATTTCAAATATTTTGATTACGCATCTTATCGCATATAAACCGCTATTCGTTGAGTCACGGACGATCGTTGAGCCACACTATAAACAGGAGGTTTCCGATGTAATGAGGCTTATTGTTTTTAAAAACCGCGTAGAGGTTCGACCCTTTTGTGTAAATTATACGCGTGTGAGTGTATGTGTAAATTCGGGTATTAAATTGTTTCCTTATTTGTAACCAAGCGATGTGCTGGTAGATGAATCATCGTGGTTTTCGCTATAATAAATCAGGTATTACATATGATAAGCGATTTTTCGCGTGCGAAATATATGTATACAGTGTGTCCACATAGTGACTAATCGTCGAATGGAGGTACGTCTACGTAGGTCGTCGTATGATTATTTCAGCCAACACGTCTCCCTTCGTCCCTTCACATTTTAAGCTTGGGGCAATTTTTTTCAGACACTGAGACACCGCACGCGATTCAATATTCGCGTTACTATAACGACAGGTTTTTTTATTTTATTTTCCGGGGTTTATTGAGGACGAGGATGAGTCATACGGTTGACGAGAACTCGAGTCGAGAAGCGGTCAATGGTGCAGATTTCAAATACGTAATACACATTACATTACACACATGTACCACCCTGACGAGTCGATAAGATTTTCAAGGCGTACGCGGGTGCGGGTGCGGGTGCGGGTGCGGGCCCAGGCTCCTCAGACAGACGCACGCGTCCGCCTGTCTTCTTCGCTTCTTGTGTCTTAATTACCGTGAAAGCATCGAGCCATCGACGCACCAGTTTAGATGATAAATTCGTCATCGTTGTGTATGGTTTGGTTTTTTCTTTCTTTCTTTCTTTCTCTCTCGGTCTTTGCTGGAGCCTTGGACGTGAGATGCAGCTGTGCTGTGTTGATTAATTTTTTCCACGTGTCGATGTCGGTGTTTTAAATACTACAGAGGAAAAAAAATGATTAACGTTGATGTAATAATACGTATGTACGTACGATACAGCGAAGGAAATTGGAAAGTCGGTTATCGTGGTGAACAAAGAACCAGAATTGATTGCAGGGGCTCAGTGTGAATCAGATCGGACCTTATGACAAGTGTTTGAAGAAAAATGACTCTGTTATGTCGACCAGTCAAAAAAATAAACGTAAAAGCTTCAAATTGATGAAGTACTTTGTTATTTAGCTCGGTTCAAGTGTCACGAGAGGGATTGTGTTTTCACTTGTTGGTGTTCTGAGCTAAAATAGGGGGTAATTAATAGCTTATGCATTTGTACGTACATAAATTTGTTGTATCTTAACTCATAAATTTTTTCAAATTCTAGAAGTTATTTTGAAAATGAGCAAAAATATACTTACATCATTTTTGAGTTTTGATAAAGCTTTTGATTTTTTTTCAATTTTTCAGAAAAAAAATTTAAAATGCTTGAAAAAAATTTTGATAAGATTTTTCAATTTTTTTTTAATAATTCATGTAGGTATGCAGATTTTATTCAAATTTTTTCCCCTACCTTTGAAAAATTTTCCAACTTTTTCAAAAAATGAAATTTTTTTGTTAATGTAATTTCATTTCAAGGAATTTTTTTTACTTTTTGTTTTTTTTATTTTTAAAAAGGGTTTGATAACATTTAAAAAAAATTTTAACGAAAATTTCAAAAACATTTCTTCATACTTCACAAAATTTTATAAAATATTTTCTTTTGCAAATTTTATTCCAATAGAATTTTTTTGTTTCAAAAATTTTTTTCAAATTTTTACAAAAATAAAAATTTCAAAATCATTTTCTGTTGCATTTTTTTTTTAAATAAGAGAATATTTAAGCTTTTTCGACAAGTTTTTTTTTTTTTTTTAATTTTAAATACTTACTTATTAGTTATTACATATTTAAATTTTATTGCTAGAGCTAGACTAGAGTATTTCTTGTTGCAAAAATTTTTTAAAACATTTTTTGATTTTTTTTTTCTGGATGGGGGGGGGGGTGCTTGTACTCGTAATAAGATATTTTTTCAATTTATTGATAACCTTCAAGATAAAAAAAAATTGAAAGAATTTTTTAAATAATCAATTTCTTATTTTTTTTTAAATGATTTTTTAAAATAGGTACTTAACTTTTTGTATTTTTCCAATTTTTTTATAATAATATGTGTAAGATTTGATTTTTTTTGTGAGAGTGAATAGTTCCCTTTTCTAATTCAAAGATAATTTTCAAATATGTTTTTATTCAGTTTTAAAATTCATCACTTTATTTTTTGGCTGGATTTTTCAAACGAAAATTTAAAAAATATTTTGTTATGAAAATTTATCGATTTTAAATTTTCAGGGAGTGGTCTAAAAATTTCTCAATATTTCTTTTCTGTAAATCTAATTTCAAGAAAATTTTATGTTCCAAAAAATCTAAACTTTTTTGTATTTTTTTTTAGGTATTAATAAACAAAAAAACGTTTGTGAAAATAATTGATGTTTTTTTATAGCAAGATTTTTTCTTCAATTCCTAGAGAAATTTTTGAATTCATTTGTCGGAGCTTTTAAAATAATTATTTCTTTCCTTCAAATTCCATTCCAAAAGATTTTTTTTCAAGTTTTCACATAATGCTTGATATGATTTTTCAAACGAAAATTTTAAGAAAATTTCCTTTATTCAAATTGTTTTTTTTTATTTTTAATTTTTTTAGAACGACAATTTATAAATTTTTTGATGAAATTTTAAAACTTTCTGCAAAATTTTAAAAAATATTTCTTTTTTGTAAATTTCCATTTCTAGAGAATTTTTTGTTTCAGAAATATTTCCAACATTTTCTTGATTTTTTTTTTAAAGAGAAGAAATTGCTCGTAAAAATATATTTTTGTCAATTTGTTGGGAACTTTCAAGATTTAAAAATGAAACAATTTTTTCTAAAGAATTTTTTTGTCAGTAGGTATACTTTTTAAATGAATGTTTTGAATTCATGATTCCGTGAAAATTTTCTTTCTACCAAATTTCATTTTAAGAAAATTTTTCGTTTCAAAAAATATTTTTTTTCTAAGTATGCAGGCACTTTTTTAATTTTTTGATTGGATTTTTAAAACGAAAATTTTTAAAAAAGTAACCTATTTCAATTTTTTATGGGTTTTTGAAAATTTTTCTGGAAAATTTTTTAAATAATATTTTCTTTTCTGCAAATTTCATCCCAGATATTTCATAATTTTTTTGAAAGACGTATTGATTTTTTTTTTTTGTCAAAACATTTATTTAAAGAAAATTTCTTGTAAATTCTACTGAAATATTGTTATAATTTTTTGATAGTTTCTTTGAATTTATTGTAGGAAAAATTATCAAAATAATATCCTTTTGCGAATTTCTTTCTACTGAGTAGATTTTTTTTTCTACTAGAATATTTTTTTCTCGAATTTCTACAACTTTTGAAAAATCAGTATTATTAGTATGATTTTTCAAAAAAAGTGTATTGAGATTTTTCTTAAAAACAAATTTTTTACAAAAAAATCTCATAAAAACTTCATTTGGAACTTACTTACTTAAGTATAAGTAACTTACTCGTATAAAAATAAATCCAAAAAATTTGGTTTTCACCTTTCTAGAATTTTCAAGTTTTATTTCGTGAAATATAAATTACTTCAGAAAAATCTCTCTTTATCAAAATTTTGATAATTTTATCTCCGAATTGCATGGTTTTTGATCAATATGAAAAACGTTCATTTTTTCCTAATCTAAATAAGTTTCTCCTATTATTGAAATTGGATTATTTATGAATCATTCGTTTAGTTGAAAAATGGTTTGATTACTACGAGTAATTTCCATTAGAATTCATCTGGCGTATCATCATTATTTCATATCTTGGCAACATTCTATAGGAACCCACACTTGGAAAAAATCATTCGTATGCTCGTTCGATGGTGTAGGAAAATTCTTCATAATTTCTGTTAACGTATCACACCTTCGTGATAACGTCCTTGATAATAGCTTAGTTAAGCCGTATTAATGGCGGATTTTCGCGGTACAAGTGAAAAATTTAACCAATAACCATAGATAAAGAGTATATCTAATTTAGGTATGTTTGGTGGTAAAATAAACCGGTCAAATCGAACGTAGCAGCGAACAATGAACATAATCAAATTAGAAGTAACAAATTTATCAATCATTTTTGTCACTTTAGAAGCTAGAGCTTTGAGCTGAAACATTCTAACTTCGTGAATTATGTTTCGATTCAAACTACACTGCAAATGTTGCTATAAATATTTTACGCTTACCTGGGTCACTGAAGCTAGATTTGTAGTAGATTTTCTTATCTGACAATCGGGCCAGTTGAGCACGAAGTAATTTTCTATATGGTCACGCATTTCTTGACCTTGCTAATGCGTTTTGTAATATACGTTTAAAAACGAGACAAAGATTATAAAATGTCGATGGTGTGTTAGTGTATGGTTCGTTAGCATCATTGGAATCATATGTGTATTGTGTAGTGCACAACTCATCGCTGGCTGAGATTAAAGGAATAGAACGATACACGTATGTACGAGTATTTCACGATTTTTAATGTATTTTCTCCACTAAAACAGTAGGTACCGAGCTAAAAACGGGAACATGCCTAGTGTAGCTTTAATTATAGGCTTAGACGATAACTGTAATGGATTTTGAACCAGGTCTGCCTGGAATAATTGCTTCCAAGACTGACGAATGGACAAAAGAAAGACGATGTGTGTCAGTGATCGAGATGTGTTTACAGGAAGACTCATACCTGCTATTTTGACTGACTGACTGACTGTGCTGAGGTGTTGTTCGATGGCAGCGAATGAAGGCGCGTGTGGTATGAATTCCTCATATTTTTATAATACGCTTTGCTGGTTTACCGGTGTGTAACTTGATATGTAAGCGTTTGTGTAATTCGTGTACGATGAAGACTCGTACGTGGACGTGTGATTGTTTTGCATGTACCAGTATGTATTTTATTGCGGAATTCGACCGAGGTATAATTGAATTATGTAAATTACCCTGTGATTAATTGATGAAGTGACGAAAAAAATGATTTATAGAGATGTTTCCTCTTCCGTCGTATGTCATGTCGTTTCAAATGGAACGAATATCGATCATTTTTGTCATCGCATGTTCGAGTTCGAGTGAAACTGTTGATGCCTGCATTTTCTCTGAAATTTATGTTATCTTAATACCATCATTAGCTTATCGCTCTTTGTGTGATGAATCCAAATGAACTGTCTTCCTAATAGACCTTTTCACAGAATGTAGAACAACCATTTCGAGGAAGAATTTCGAAATTGATAAAATTCACGTGTGAACTGTCGAACCGTCTCTTGTGTGATGTCTCCAAAATGAAGGAAGTTGAAAATGTTTGAAAATTCGTAGCCCCTGCAATTTTCAAGATATGCATAATGTGTATATGAGATTTTTTATTTCCCCTGATGTGATTTGTAATATCCAATACTTGGTTTTTTGATTTGATGATTTTTTTACACTTTCAGTGATTCCTAAACACGAATAAAAAAATTTGTAGGTCCATAGCACTTTCAATTTTGAAGATATTAGATCTGTAGATATGACACTTTTTGTTCCTTTCGACGATTAAAATATTTTCTGGCTATTGGTTTCTCGATTCGTTGAATTTTCTCGTTTTCAGTGGTGCCTAAAAGACACAATGAGCATTTGAAAATTCAGTACAAAGCGAGCAAAAATTTATCAGACAAATTGTATTCATTTTTCAGTGAATTCTGACGTCATTTATGGTTAATTTATAATTTAATGGAGTTTTTCGTATTTCAGTGGTTTCCAAATAGGACTAAAAATGTTTGAAAATTCGTACGTGTTTCAATTTTGAAAATTTTCGACAGATAGATATGACATTTTTTGATCCATTTGATCAGTAAAATATTTCCCAATGATTGGTTTTCTGATTTGAAGAATTTTTTCTATTTCCAGTGGTGCCTAAAAGACGCAAAAAGTGGCTCAAAATTCAATTTCATGGTGCAGGGAAAATTCGACACCTTAATTCTCAAACGTTGTATCTACATTTCGAAAATTTTTGTTTGGGACAAACTTGAATTACATTTTTTTCTCGAACCGTTGAACACACTGTGATTTACCATAGCTTAATCAAAAGGTAGATAGAATGAGGTCCCCCTCAATAAACATAAACTGTAGTGTATCCAATGATCCAATGGTTGAAGAAAAAAATGCAATTCAAGTTTGTCCCAAAAACGAATTTCCGAAATGTAGATACAACGTTTGAGAATTAAGGTGTCGATTATTCATTGAATGAAATTTCTTCATTTTAGGAAAGACTGTGTGACCGCAGCGTCTTGATGGTCAATTTGCAATTTAATGAAATTTTTTGTGTTTCAGTGGTTTCTAATTAGGTGTATAAATGCTGGAAAATTCATTCGTGTTTCAATTCTTGAAATTTCCAATGGGTACATTTATGACATTTTTTGATCCCTTTTATGAGTAAAATATTCACTATTAATTTTTAGCATAAATTTGAGTTGGTAAAACTGCAAATTTTTCAACTTATGTACAAAAACCACAAATTTGTCAACTTTTTACCAACTTTTAAATGCTTGGGGCAAGCTTTCCCCTTGCCCCCCTTATGGGTTCGTCCCTGCTATTATTGCTAAATCTTGATTTTTCAATATTATTAGATTTTTGCAGTGGTGCTCAAAAGACACAATGCGTGTTTGGAAATTCAACTATAGCAGTGCAGGGAAATATTTATTGGTTAACTTTTCCACATTTTAGGGAGGAATATGTATCTTAACGGCTTCAATTCCAGTTTGATGAAATTTTTCGTATTTTAGGGGTTTCTACATGGGACTAAAAATGTTTGAAAATTCATACATTTTTCAATAATATTTTTGTCCCTTGAATGAGTAAAATATTTCTCTACCATTTGTTTTCCTGTTTGTCGAATTTCTCTGTTTCCAGTAAAGTCTGAAGGGTACAAAATTTAAAAAAAATTATTAATTAAAGAAAAACTGAAAAAAATTCCGTCCAGTAAGTTTCGATAAAATCTGGAACCACTTATTTGCATTAAAATTTAAAAAATCATCTTACACAACGAAATTTTTGAAAAAAAAAAGTGTGAATCTACCAAAATTAAAAGCAATTTCTCCTGAAAAAATTGAAAAATTGTTTTCTAGTAAAGTTTTCTAGATTTAGACTTCAGCTGCGACTCGAAAAAAATACGATGTCAAGGATTTTCAACAATTTTCTTTTGAACGAAATTTAGAAAAAAAACCTTATCGCTTTTTGATAAAATTTTTTAATTATTCTGTTTTCCAATTAAATTCTAAAAAATTATTAAAATTATTCTTCAATAAAATGTTCAAAATTTGCAATTTATTAAAACTCGAAAAAAATTAATTTCACATTATACTTATTTCCAAAATAATTCTCTTTTGAAAAAAATTAATTTGAAAAAATAAATTCAACTAAATTTTGAAAAATTGTCTTACACAGTGAATTTTTTTTAAAAATGTGTGAATTGTGATTCTACTAAAATTGAAAGCAATATCTTCTGGAAAAATTAAAAAATTGTTTTCTAGTAAAATTTTTGAGATTTAGACTTCAGCTACACGACTCCAAAAAAAAATTGATTTCAAGGAATTCCAACAATTTTCTTTTGAACAAAATTTAGAGAAAATCCCTCTTCGCTTTTTGATAAAAATTTTAATTATTAAATTCGAAAAAATTATTAAAATTGTTCTTCAATAAAATGTTCAAAATTTGCAATTTAGTAAAACTCGAAAAAAATTAATATTTCCAAAACAATTCTCTTTTGAACAAAATTTAAAGAAATAAAATCATCTAAATTTTGAAAATTGTGTAATTTTACTTGGAAAAAAATTGGAAAAAATCAACGTTCGAAAAAGTTTTTTAAGAATTTGCTCTTCAGTTGAATTTGAAAAAATTTGTGTTGAACAAAATTTTGGAGAGTGCGTATTTCTAGAGAGAAAAAATTTCCTCTTGGTCAAAATTTTGAAAAATTGTATGACAGAATATCAAGTGCATCTTAAAATTTGAAAAAAAAAACTCGAGTGATTTTTCGTTTCCAATTCTTTACAGTTTGAGAACGTCTGAAAACTCGAAATTTGGCTCGAAATAAAATATACGAAACTCAATTTCTCTGAAGAAAAAATATTACCACCAGATTCTATGAGATTACTATGTACCAGACCTACTACTTAGTGTACTTCGTGTTTTCTGCGCATTTTTTCCTTATTTACTTTGCGGATTTTGCGGTCTACGTGCATCTACCTCTAAATATATACGTAGCAAAATAACGTGCGAAATTCAATCATCATTCAGGCCTGACGAGAATGAGAAATATGTCGAAATTGATTTCCTGTAATAAATGGAAAGTTCGAAAAAAGGTATATAGACCGGTGAATTTGTAATATCCGCGTATTTTTTTTAATATCTTCATCCAATCTGCACACACAGCTCTGCTGGTTATTAAATGAGAATTACTCGTACATACGTTTGGAAAAAGAAAAAAGTAGCTTATTGAAATTGACCTTTGCCAGTAGAATGGTCATAGTGCACTTGTATAATTTCTCGTCGACTCGTTCAGAAACTCGCATAGGGGACAAAGAAGGAAATTAATTAATTTTTTTCCACCGATTACTTTCGCCTATTTACAGAATCCAGTTGCCAAGGTGATGAATAATCGATGGTAACGCGTTGGTCGAATATTATATTTGGCCAGTGGAGGTCTGTGTATTTTTGGAAATTGATACGTGTGAGACCTTTACACGTGTGAGGACTTTGGTTTCGTATTTTTTCCTCGTCGACGATGACGAAGAAAGCGAGTGAAATTTTATTCGAAAAGATAACATTAGGTTGAAGTGGAATTATCGTGTTTAAATTCATCCTCTATTACGATGTCAAATCGATGCGAAATAAGTGCTATAATCTTTGAAGATAAGCATGTGACATTCGTAGAAAGCTTTCTGTGGTTTTTTTTTCTCGGTATAGAATAAATTGAGGTCTTGTATGTATTTATGTACGATAAGTTTGTGACATTGGCTCGGAAGTTGTCGGCCTGAGTGGAATGTTGGTGGTGATAATGGGTTCAGTTTTGATAATTGGCAGGATTAGGGAAAATAATGCTGTCTGGTTTCGGGAAAACGATAAATAAATTCCTGGAAAATTTTCAATTGAAGGAAAAAATGCATTTTGATAATAATGGAAATTTTAATAAATTAAAAATAGCTCGTTGATTAGAAAAATAGGCAAGTTTCGTAATCTTTCAAATTTTTGTAAAAAAATAACGATTTGATTAGTTCTATACCAGCACTTTCGCCCAACTCAATCACCAATTCGGTCCATCATTTGATCAAGTGCCCTCGATGTCAATCGATCGATCACTCACAATGCTCTCAATCATAGTGAAATTCGTTGAACAAATTTTCATCGGTTTATTTCGATTCTTCGACGACTGATACGACTATAAACCCCTCATGCATCTACTTCCAATAGGTCCATTCCCTTCTCTCTTATCACAACTTGATCAATGGACACGATCATTAAACTCTTTGGCACGGTTGAAAGCGAAACCTTATCTACCTGTTGTAATCATGCTCACGCAAAATGCAATGCACCTTTTGATCCGGCCGGTAAACGTTTGTATAGTGTTAACGATACAATGATGAGGTTTTTTCCAGCATAAAACATGTGTCTTGGTAATTACCCGATGAAAGGTGTAGGTAGGTACATTCGTATGTAAGCGAGAGGTTATTTTGTTTTTTTTTTTTATGGCTTCATCTCGTGCATTAGAATTCTAAATTATAATTTGTTCTCGGTTCGGGTTTAAAATAACTTTTAAGTTTTGTATCGCTTTGGTACGGCACGTTTACTCTCTGCTGGAGTTGTACTGTTTGAGTACCTACCACGTGTTCCAGATCTACCGTGGACGTCTCTTATTCAATGCCAATTTTACCCGAAGCGTGGTAGAGAAATTCGTTTAAGATTGGTGAATTGCCATAGAGATGAATTTAATATACGTGTTTTAAAAATAATTAAATGACCCGAGGATTGCAAACAATGGAGGAGAATTTATAAAAATGAAATGGAATTTAAGAAGTGGAAAAAATTAATTTCCAAAATTAATCATAAATATATAAAACAAATTTCTCCGACTTGATTAATTGAAAAAAATATGAAATTGGCTATTCGAGGCAGAATGTTCTTCTAATGGATATTTTTGTTTAAAAAACAGCCTAAAATAATATTCCACATTTACAGTCGCCATCGAGCAAATAGATGCTCTTATGGCACTACCCTGTGAGAAGACATTTTTGTAATAAAATCATTTCAAAATATTGCGTCATTTTCATCCCTGAAATTTTATCAAAAAATTTCTTCTTTTTGCTTCCTTCAAGCTGAAATAGGAGAAAAATATGAAATTGGCTATTCGAGGCGTAATATTCTTCTAATGGATTTTTATGTTTAAAAAACAGCCTAAAATAATATTCCACATTTACAGTCGCCATCGAGCAAATAGATGCTCTTATGGCACTACCCTGTGAGAAGACATTTTTGTAATAAAATCATTTCAAAATATTGGGTCATTTTCATCCCTGAAATTTTATCAAAAAATTTCTTCTTTTTGCTTCCTTCAAGCTGAAATTGAAGAAAAATATGAAATTGGCTATTCGAGGCATAATATTCTTCTAATGGATTTTTATGTTTAAAAAAACAGCCTAAAATAATATTCCACATTTACAGTCGCCATCGAGCAAATAGATGCTCTTATGGCACTACCCTGTGAGAAGACATTTTTGTAATAAAATCATTTCAAAATATTGCGTCATTTTCATCCCTGAAATTTTATCAAAAAATTTCTTCTTTTTGCTTCCTTCAAGCTGAAATAGGAGAAAAATATGAAATTGGCTATTCGAGGCGTAATATTCTTCTAATGGATTTTTATGTTTAAAAAACAGCCTAAAATAATATTCCACATTTACAGTCGCCATCGAGCAAATAGATGCTCTTATGGCACTACCCTGTGAGAAGACATTTTTGTAATAAAATCATTTCAAAATATTGGGTCATTTTCATCCCTGAAATTTTATCAAAAAATTTCTTCTTTTTGCTTCCTTCAAGCTGAAATTGAAGAAAAATATGAAATTGGCTATTCGAGGCATAATATTCTTCTAATGGATTTTTATGTTTAAAAAAACAGCCTAAAATAATATTCCACATTTACAGTCGCCATCGAGCAACAAATGCTCTTATGGCACTACCCCGTGAGAAGACATTTGTACGAAATTTATTAAAAATTTAAAATAATCAAAATTCAAATTTTTATTAAAATGTTAAAAATATTCGTACCTATTCCAAATTTTGAATTTTTACGAATTTTAAATTTTTAACAAATTGAAAAAATTCATCATTATCATTGAGAATATGACATTTAATATTTTTGAAAAATTAAGCCGAATTCTAAAAATTATTTCAATTTAAAAAATTTATCAAAATTCCTGTTTTTATGGAATCTTGAAATTTTTTCTTTTTTCTAGCGAATCCAAAATTATAAAAATTCATCCAACTTCGAATATTGTCCAATATTGAAAATTTATTAAAATTTAAATCTTTACTCAAATATTAAAAATATTCCATTTTTTTTGTTTTTGTTCAATTTTAAATTCTTAAAAAAATTATCAAACTTTGAAAATTGACTTTTTAATAGTTTCCGAAATTTTCCAAAATTTTCGCTTATGAATGACTGAAATATCGTATCATTCCCTTCCTCTGTCTGAACTTCACGAAACAGAGGGTCTAAAAACTCTGTTTGCATTGCTACGTAGTTATGAAAAAGTACTGCTTTCTGCTGGAAGGTCTTGATTTTTCTGATTTAAATTAAATAAATTTTTGAAATAGGAATAATCCAGATAAATTTTTATGAAATGTTAAAAAATCAATTTTCAAATTTTGATGAACTTTTACAATTATTTTGATTTTGATAAAATTGTCAAATTGGAAAAATTTCAACATTTTGATAAAAATTTGAATGTTGCTCATTTCTAAATTGTAATACATTTTTTTTAAAAATTGTATCAATTCTTGAAATTTGATAAATTTTTGACAATTTTGGAAATTTTGTGCATCTTGGTAAAATTCAAAATTGAAAAAATCTTGATTCAATAAAAATTTAATTTTTGGTCATTTTTATATTTTAATAGAATCAAATTTTTTATGTTGGAGTATATTTAGCGTTTGAAATTCAGACAAATTTGATTTGAAATTTGATAGGTAGGTAGATAATTTTTGAATTTTGAAAATTTGAAAATTTTTGAAATTCGGAGCATTTTTTATTTTTAGATAGTGCTGTTGAACGTTAATGAATATTCCTCATTTTACCTTCACTCAAGCTGTAATTAAGGAGAAAAATTTCATTGGCTATTCGAGGCACGATATTCTTCCAGTAGATATTTTGTGTTTAAAAAACAGCCTAAAATAATATTCCACATTTACAGTCGCCCATGAGCTAACAAATGCTTTTATGGCACTACCCCGTGAGAAGACATTTTTATGAAAATTTATTTAAAATTATTGTCATCTTTCCTTCTCCTCAACTGCATCAAAATCCTCCTTTTTTTGCCTTCTTTCTAGCAGAAATTCTTGATCTTCTCTTCGATAGTTTTATTTTCTGGTGCCTCCCTGGAGCTAAATCTACCCTTTTCTGGTGTTAATTATGTGATTCCTTATACTAGTACATAATTGAATCCCGAAGGACACCTCAAATAGTTTGGAAAGTATTAAGATAGTTTTGAAAGAGAATTGAGAAGGTGAAACGACGAGCACCTGGTATGATTCTCTTCCTTTCATTTTCTTTTCATTGTTGTTGTTTTGTAATTTAATCATGCTAGAGTACTAGCTAGAAACTATGCCTACTCGTAGTACACTACACATATGCCGGCACTTTATAGTCGCCAACGCTGCATTCGTATTCGTACATCTACGAGTAGAATACCGATGCCAAAGATGGTGTTCGATTATACGTGATATTGTTCTTATAAACTCGTACACTGTTCATTTGTAATAAGTCGAATAGTACTATTTTTATTTTTTAAGATATTGGTAACGTGTACAAATGTACGTGCCCGGTGCCTGGATCTTATCTTCTCCAGAGAATCTGGGTTCTTTTTTTTACCGTACCATTTCTAATCTTCGGAGGATGCGTTCGAGATGAGTATCTGATCTGTCTGTTCTGTCTAATTTGGACATGGACGCCGTACCACGAATGTATTATTTTTTTCATGTTTATATTTATTTCTTTTCGAGAAAGTCTATACAAATGCCCTGTTAATCCGGCGTAATTGAGCGGAAAAAGTATTTTAAATACGTAAAATACTCGAGGAAGTAGGGTACCTAGGATTTTTTTCAAATAATTCTTCGATTCGAATTGTATCAGTTGTCGGTTTTGTATTTTTTATGAGTAGATTTTTTTTATCCGCTTTCCTTCAAATTTTGTACTAATCGAAATATTTTTAACTCCTGAGTGGTTCTTCTTGTCAAGTGTTTCGATTAGAAATGTATTTTTGTTATTTTTTTCCTGAACTATTTATTTAATTCCACATGAAAATGGTATAAGCAAGTTCAGAAAAAAAAAAAAATTCAATAGAAACATTTGATAAGAAGAATCAATCAAGAGTTCAAAATATTTCGATTACGTAGTAATTTTTTTTTTAATTCTCATTATTTTAAGTTTATTTTATTTACTCGCGTTTTCTTGGCTTTTTTTACAAGTTCTTGAATTTTTATGAAAAATTTCCTAAATTTCATTTGAGTAAATTAAAAAAAAAATCATTGCTTTGTTCATACATCCAAAAATACTTATCTACCTATATTTGAAATTCTCAGGGATGAATAATTTTCGTTATAATTTTTTGATTCCAAATCCTTTTTTTTTTTTTGCAAAATATTTCAAACTTGTTTTTTTTATTCGTTGAAAAATAATTCTTTTTTGAGTTTTCTTCAAACATTTGCAAATAATTTTTAGAATTCAGCTAAATTTTCAGACAATTTTTAAAAGTAAAAACTTCCTTAGTTGTTTAAAATTTTAAAAAAAATCAAAATTTGAACGATTTTTAACATCTTGATGAAAATTTGAATTTTAAAATTTTTTTAGAGCCTATATTAATAAGTTTTTGTAATTGGGTTAATTTAAAAAGTTGGATAAAATTGCAATTTGGTGTGTTCTAAATAGGTAGCTACAGGCAAAAACTCAAAATTAGAATAAAATTCAATAAAAATTGAAATTTTGGTAATTTTGAAATTGCATCAATTTTTGAAGTTTGATAAATTTTTTAGTTTTGCAAAGTTTGGTAGAAATTCAAAATTTGTTGAAGAATAATTCATTTAAAAACAAATTTTCAAGTTCACAATTTTTTTAGGCGAAAAAAATTTTTGTAAATAAATTTTTGAAAATTTTATGTACTTAGGTACCTAATAATTTGTTGAAAATCTTTTTTTTAAACTCCTGTTCAAATACAACTTTCACAAAATTTTTGTAAAAATTTATCAAATAATATTTCAACATTAAAAAAATGTTTCCAATTTTTTCCGAAAAATCTTCAAAATTTGTACTTACCATAAATGTTTGAAAATCAATTTTATGAACAAATTCAACTTCTCAGAAAGCATAGAAATTTTTGTTTTTTGAAATTGGCGATGAGCCCCCCCCCCCCCCCCCCCCCGCCCCCCGTTCCTCATTATTCTTTTAATTTTAAAAAATTGAATAAAATGTATAAATTGTCTTGATACTCGTATTTTTCAAAACAAATCTTGAAAAATTGTTGGGTTTACTTCAAAAATTAATTCTCTCTTATTCCAATTTTTAGAAAGAAAAAAAAAAACATAGAAAAATTAAGATCCTTGATAAAATTTTGGTTATATAAAAATTTCAATTATACTATAACTATATACCCTTCCCTCTCCTCCTCACATAACAAATTAGGTACCTAGACCTACTACCTAGATACTTATTTCAAAATGGGGGAGGGGTCCAATTGAAAAAAAAAATCAACAAAAGTTGTAGTTTGAGATTCTAGGAATAATTTTGGTTATTACAAAAAAAAATTATTGGACCCCTCCTTCCCTCACTTCCTTTCCCTCCCTCCCTCTCTCCACTCCAATTTTGAATATTGAGTATCTATGCAGTTATTTTAATTTTTAAATAAAAAGCATTGAAAAAAATGCCAATAAAAAGTGAAAAAAATGAGTAGGATTGAAAAAATGGTTAATTTTTTTGACAAAAATACTGCTACCTAATTTAACAAAAAAAAAACAAAAAAAAAAAAAGTAAGAAAATGAGATTATTTTTATAGTGGGATTCAACCAACAATTTTTCCATACTTAGTTTTATTATAAAAAAAATCGAATTAAATTTTTAAAAATAAATCTTGTTAAAATTTAATCGTTTCTTAAAATATTTTCAAAAATGGACTTTACAAAAAATTCCAATCATTTTTCGGATAAAATTGAAAGCCTGAAAAGAAATTGCAAATTGGACGCTTTAGTATCGTCTTAACATAATTACGTATAATTATATGGCACCAGTCCTCTTAATCCCTATAAGATTCATTCAAGGATAAATCAATTTGAAAGCATCATTTTGTATTTTCTCGTTGCGAATTTTTTCTACCAAATCATCGTCAATCGCCCAACAATAGGTGATTTTGTTTAATTTAATATAAATTACGAGAAAATTCGTTCCGAAACTCGAATCACACGTCTCAATATATACTAAGTACCTATAGGACGAAGGCACCTTGGCACTCTCCCTTTCTCTTCGTTATAAGCCGACACCGAGGATTTAATTTTAAACAGCCGAGTAACCCACCGCACTGCACCGTTCGTCGTCGTCATGAATGAATAATCAAGCAATTAATTTCCAATTATACAGGCTTATTATTTATTTTGTTATTATTTATACGGAGTCGACCCATATATATAAATCTAGAACAGATTCCCTTTCATGCGGTGCAAGAATGGAATTTGTCTTACGCGCGTTTTTTTATACTCTTTTCCCTATGATCACGCTGATCACATGGTTAATTGTCAATTCAAATCAGCGAACCGGTCACGGATAATATTTCACGGTCGATTTGCCCAGGCCAGGCATGGGCATCTTGTCTTATTATTATGTTGTAACGAGCGTGTGTCGTGTCAGGCTGAAAGTGAAACAGTGTGCCAATCTTGACACGTGTTTTGCATGCGTATCGCTTTCGGTAAATCGATGATGGTAAAAACCAAAAATATTCGATTATAAAAATTCCACCGGTGGTGATTTTTAATTTTTTTTTTAAATTAATAATTTTTTTCCTCTGGCTACTCGAATTACTTTAGCAAATCGAGTCGTAGTCGCAGATTTCCTTATAAGGATATCTAAGCTCAAAATACTCGTTTCCAGTTACACCCACCTACGCCCTGCGCTGCCTTTTTGGCGGGCGCCAGCGCCTAGTAAGCGTGGTCGTCTATCCAGGGTGTTCACTGTTCTCTGTATTAAAAGCTGCGGGTTCGTATTCGGAAGCTTGTTGCGAAAATTACCTCTCGGCACACCCATCGCCTCTGCTGTCGCCTTCGTGTGCTCGTGTTGCAATATTTTGACTGCTTCGGTCGATAACATCGAGCTGTATATAGTGAAAGGCGTCAATATACATATATAAGTTTAACGAGGCGCGGTATAATTAAAAGAGAGAAACAAAAAATGATCGTGGCATAATCAGACCATACAAAATGGTCAAAATCATCGTTTCGATATTATAATCAGGAAGGGCTTTATATTATATGTATTTTATTATACTCGTACTGCTGATACCTAAATTTACATTATATGTCGAGTACTCGCAATAAGATTGCATATCTTCTATGCCTTTTTGCAGCCCATATAATTCGTCCGTTAATCGGATGCTTTTAACACTCGAATATGTATAACACTTTCTTTTAAATAACCTGTAATTATTATTATAGTTGGGTGCGGTGTCTTATAATAAGCCAAGTACACATTCACGCGCGTATTGTACTCGGCGCGGCGTTTCCCATTCATCGCTCTTCTTCTTATGCCTTCGACATAAAAAATCCATTCGAACTTCGTGTAGAAATTTTTTTCCCATCGTTGGGACCTGTCGAGAAAAATGTACGCGTGTAGTGCTGCGTAAATATTCCTTTAGCGTGTACGATAATGCGTCTAGGAGGTAAACATGATTAAAATTATCGACTCGGGTGCCGGATGCGGAAGTTTCAATCACTTATTGTGGAGAATGACGGCGCGAGAGTAGCTCGTTTTGTTTACGTATGACCATAGAAATTTTAATAAACGAGAGTGTACTTATTTTATTTTTTTATTTTTTGGCAGAAGTATTTCCTCTGAGATTATTATCAATTTTTTTCATCCTAAAAAATAGGTAGTTTGAAGAAAAAGTTCTCTTGAGAATTTTTTTTCAAAAACAAATTCCATCTGGGAGAAAAGTCTAAAGAAAAAAATCCCTTTATGATGAAATTTTCTTGAGAAAAAAAATTAAAAGACTCTTTGACTGAAAAAATCTTTAATTTTTTTCAAAATTTGTAATTTGTTCTACGCAATTGTCCTAAAAATCTTATTTTTGAGAAAATTGAATAAATATTTTTTGTTCTTTTTCAAGTCTCATTAAAAAAAAATTTTGAAAAAAAATCTCAAAAAACTCATATTGGAATTTTTCAAATTTCAAATCACCTGAAAACAAGCTCCGAAAATTTATTTAAAAAAATTTTCTACCTAATGAAATCTTTTTGAATCTCACTGGTTATTTTTGTGATTAGGTGTATAAAGTTGAAGAAATTCTAAAACAATTTATCTAAAAAATTCTCGCTATTTTTTTTTTTTTTTTTTTTTTGCCAATAAAATGTCAAAAATAAAAAATTTAAGAAATGTCATATGAACAGATGTAAAATAAAAATGACAAAAAAGTTATCAAATTTCTTGAACAAATCTTTTCACAAATTAATACTTTTTTCGATAAATCTTCTGAAAAAGTTCTGGCGAATTGCAAAAATAAAAATCTTTAAAAATTCGCATTGAACATTTCTTTATCAAATTATTTTCAAAAAGGACCTAAAAAAATGATTTTTTAAATAAAAAGTATTATAATAAATTTTTTTATGAAGAGAAAATAAAATCCCATAGAAATACTTGAAAAAAAATGTTTTTGGGCATATCTATATTACGTGATTTTTGTGGATAATTCTTTCAAAAAACTATTCTGAAAAAACCTTGACGAAAAAGATGATTTTTTTGTAAAAAAAGTTGATAAAAAAGTAGGTGGTATGCTTCTTCTTGAAAATTGAAAAAAACTGATTCGATGAAAAATACAATAACTAGAAATTTCTCGAATAGATCTTTTCATAAATAAATGAATTTCCAGGTAAATTTTCTGTAAAAAAATAAATAAATAAAAAAATGACTCCTATAAAAATCTTTGCAAAAAGTGAGTCAAAAATGTCAAAATAAATTGAAACAATGACATGAGAATGGCGAAAAAATTTGAAAACAATTTTCAACGAACTGTGAAAAAAATTTTTTTTAGCATGTAGGTAGCCAAGGTAGGTTTTTTTTTTTTTGAAAATTTTAGTGAGTATAAAAATCTTATTGAAAATTTTTTAGAAAAAATGATGAAAAACCCCGTACCGTTCGAGAAAAAATCTCATTTAAAGAAAAGTACCTAAAAAAAAACTTATGAAAAATACTTGAAAAAATTTCTAAAATAATAAATTTCTAATTAAAAATATTAGATAGCAAAAAGTGATCAAAAATTCTACTGCAGAATAAAATTGAGATAACAGGATTTTTTAAAAATTCGTTGTACTTAATTTAGAAAAAAAAAAAAAAAAAAAAAACTGATTAAAAAGTTAACGAGGTCAACAATGTTGCTGTGAAAATTGTTTCTGGCAAATGAAAAAATATTGTTGAAAGTTTAACAAAAAAATCGAAAAAATTGAAAGGGTGATTCGTTAAAAGTGTATTTTAAATTTTTGTTAGCAAAATACACATTCTCAATGATCTTCAGAAATATCTTGGGAATTAATACTCATAGGTAGTTACATAAGAAGATTACGAAACATTTGTTTGAACATTCTAAAAATGATCAATAAAGAATATAATTATTTTGAGCAAAGGTAGATGAATGTTTTTCAAAAAATTATACCAAAAAAGTTTTAAAAAATATTTGCAGACAAATATCAAAAATTAAGTTTGTTTTTTCTTAAATCGTAGAAAAATTTCGGTAAAACTGGGATCGGAAATCTTTATGAAAAAAACAATTTCTAAAAAAACTAAGGCCTTGAGAATGACAATTGCTAAAAAAAAAGGTTCTTGGTTATTCATTATTATTCTAGGAAACTTTTTGAAGAAAAAAGAATTGGATACGCATAGAAAAAAATTCTTAAAGCAATTAAAAAAAAGTTTGCAAATAAAGATAAAAACTTGCTTTAAAATATTTTGAGAGAAAAAAAATATTTTGCAATTTTTTTTTAGGAAGTACAAATTTTTTTTGAGAAATCTTTGCGAAAACACTCAAAATTTTCCTATAAAAAAATTTATGAAAAAAATTACAAGAAAATCCTTTAAAAAATATAATTGTCAATTTAAAAAATTTTGGTTGAATAATTGGAGAAAAATTTATGAATAAAAATCGCTTGTAAACTTTTCCCTTTAAAAACTTTTCATTTTTCTGTTTTTTATTTTTTTGGTTTTTTTTTTGTTAAAATATTTTTTAAATTCAAAAAACTGCGAGTCTATCAAATTAAAACAAAAAAAAGGCATGAATAAATTAGAAAATATTGGTGAAAATTTCTTCCAAACTATCGTTACAGAGTTTTTAAAAATTCTTCAAAAAATTAAAAAGATTCCCCAAAAATATTTTTTTCAAATTTCCTTGTAACTACCTTTATCTATCGTAAAATTTTCACCACAAAACTCACCAGCAAGAAGCCAGCCAACAGCCAACATTTTGAAAAACAACCCAGCCAAACAAAAAAGAACAAATATTTCAAATATTTCGACCATCAATAAGACAAGAGAAGCAGGGTGAAAAAAATACCAACTCTGATACAAACTAACCTTTACCCTCGTATGAGTTTTACAAAGAAAGGCCATTATCGTATCCAAAGATCACACATACTCGTATACACATACACAGCACACAGGAGGCCAGGTGCAGAAGCGACTATAGAATTCCTGTGTAGTGTGTAAAACCAGATCAGGCCAAAACAGCTGACACCATTCATGCTGAGCTGTACTCGTGTAATACATAAAGGAAAACCGTTTTAGACGCGACGATCGTCGGTCGAAGTGCAAAAAAAAATTCATTTCATATAGGTAGAGTAAGGTAGAGGTATATCTACGATTCTACATACTCGGTTGTACTCGGCAGTCGGCACGTACATCGGTACATTGGAAAAGGACAGATTGTGGACTGGATTTGGGTGAAGGGGTAAGACAAGGAATGATATGGAAGGTCAACCAGGTGATAGAGTAGTGATGAGCGAATCGTTTACACATGATTAGAATATACTCGTATATATATATATATATATATTTTTTATTGTAATGCAATTACGAGGACTTATTAGCTCTTACCTATATTTTATACATACCGGCAATAGCGACCTCATAAAAGAAACCGAGTGTACAGAATAACTGATAACGTCATCGTGTGAAACGATTACCTACAATAAAAAGATTGAGAGGGAAAATCGAAAAAAAATATACATAAAAATATTCGTATTTTCAAGGTGAATTCAGTGCACTGTGCACTTGTACATCAAGTTCGTATAATTTTACACAAATCTCAAAACACGTGAAAATGGCAACGATGCCAACTCTCCGATTCTGAGGTAGGTAGTCTGCTTCCGTATGCGGTATTTTATTGATCTGCAGAGGGCTCCTTGTTCCCATAGTAATTGCATCTTGAGCCTATTTTACCGGTGGCAGATCGTTGTTGAATTTTACCAAGTCTAATAACATACAGATACTTGATATTCGAAATTGGAGGGGAGGGAGGGGCCCAGTCGACATTTTTATAATAATCAAAATTGTTTTCAAGACTTCAAGCTACAATTTTTGTTTGAAAATTTTTTCAATTGGACCCCTTCCTCCTCATCAATTTCGCATAAAAACCCGAAAATACAAATCAAAAATTGAAGGAATGAGGGAGGAAGGGGCTAATTAAAATTTTTTTTAAATAAAAGTTGTTGATTAAGATCCTAAAAATAATTTTGGTTATTATAAAAATTTCGATTGAATCTCCCCCTCTCTTCTGATTTCACATAACATCAGGTAGACACTTTTTCAAAATTCGGGGAGGGGTCCAATTGAAAAATTTTTCAAACAAAAGTTGTAGATTGAAGTCCTAGAAATAGTTTTTGTTATTATAAAATTTTCGATTAGACCCTTCCCTCCCCTCTAATTTCACATAATATGACTTAGATACATATATTATTAATAAGTGGTGGAGGTAGGGGTTCAATTGAAAAAATTTTGGAACAAAAGTTGTAGCTTGAAGTCTTAGAAATAATTTTGGTTATTACAAAAATTTCGATGGGACCCCTCCCTCTCCGCCAATTTCGAATAGCAAGAATCTAGCCTACTAGTACTGGACTTGTCAAGTACACCTTTCGAGTTCTTGTCAAAATATGCTGTCGCGTGCTCAGTGCTAAGTTCCTCTTCTATACTTCTACATTACTTAGAATATCGATACGTGCGCTCAAACAATAATACTCGATGAGCCGACCATGTGAAATAGAAAGAAAAGAAGCTTACGAAAATTAAATAGAAGAAACAGTTACGTAAGTTATATTCTTTGAAACCAATACGATGCTAATTCGAGTTAAACCAATTTACTCTTGTCTTCGTTCGCTTCATTTCACATAAACTAACCAGCAAGCTCGACCAAAAACAGTTAAACAAACGTATTCGTTCGTATTTGTAATTACAGGTTGAAAATATGTAACGTGAGGGGGCAAATGGGAGGATTTTTCGCCCTTATATTCGACCAGAGAGACCTGTATAAAATGCATCTGGGAGTGTTTAATTATTACGTGTGTTTGTATAATGCACATTTTAAATTACCATTCATATGGATTATCTATATACCGGTAACCGAAAGTAAAAGTCACGCGAATAAAATGCACAGTTATACTCGTAAGTCGAAGAAAGTAAAAACTTGGCTGGTTCGAAGACCCAGCTTTACGTCATTAGCTCACTTCTAATCACTTCGTTTAATTTTTCTACCCGTAATTGGTATTGGCACTTGGTAGCTCGATAATGTACCTACCAGTTCGCGAGATTATGCCTCGTTTTAGGTTTTTCCCTCTATCGCACCTGTTTCTATTCCAAACTGTTTGTTCTATCGCCGCTAATTAGCCGAGAATAAAAAGGTGAAATGATATGTCGTCGATTTGACTCTTCATTGATGGTGTGAGTTTTTTTTATGCACTAGCTAATGATGCAGTTTCTTGTAGTGCCCCTCATAGAGTTCGAGTTCTCGGGCAGTTTTAATTTGTGGCACGTGACAACGTGATGTTATGATAGTGAAATCGTTGGAGTATGCAATTGGCAAACATATTTCTTTGATATGAAATCCGAGAAATTACGTATAATTGAGTTATTTTTAAAAATGTCGATTTGTGGTGTTTAGATGTGAAGTGGAAGAAGTGTATGGTGGAGTTGGAGGTGTAGTGAGGCGAGAAGAATGCCCTTTAAAACTTCAAATTTTTTTCCTTCCTTAGAATGGAGATGAGACATGTCCCAGAGTAACTACGGGTTGTGCCAGTCTGCCTATACTTACTTATTTTTTTTAAAATTCTGTTGAATTTTCTCGAAATAAAAAATAGTTGAAAAAATGTTGTAATTTTTAAGGACCCATTTAGTACACTCTTTTCAATTTTTTTAATTTTTTTTTTTTTTTTTTTTTTTTTTTTAGTGGAATAATTTTAATTTTTTAAAGAATATGAATCTCGACTTTTTCGAAAAAATCTATCAACTTTTTCTACAGTAAATTTTTTTGGGCAAGAAATCACTTTATTTGAAGGAAAAAAATTCTTAATTTAATTTTTTGACAAAAAATCGTAATTTTTGTCTAATTTTCTTTTTTCAACTTTCTATTTCTCACTGTTTTGGAATTCGTACAATTTTTTTTTTTTAGAATAAAAAATTAATATTTTCAGTGAATAGAATTTATGTTTTTTTCATTTTCAATTTTTCGGAATAAAAACACTATTAATTTTTTTGGAATTGCAAAATTTCTCGATTGTTTAGTGGGGGGGGGGCATTTTTTTCAGCTTTTCTGGCATTTTTTTTTAACCTTTTGAGAATTAAATCCAATTATTGGTCTCTAGCTATTTTTTTTTTTTTTTTTTTTTTTTTTGAAAATACCTAAATAAGGCCCGTATTTTAAAAATTTCCTTATACTTAAGGCGAAGCGTTCTTACACAGACCAAGTAGTTTTGTTTATTTTTTCCATACAAATAAATGGCTGCTCGATGTAAATTGACACGATACGTGTGAAATCGCCTCGCCTTAAGGTCAATGTTTGCTTAAGCAAATTTTTAAAATACCGGCCTAAAACTATTTCTTGATCCCTTTGAGGTAAAAAATAACATTTTTTTAATTCTTTATTCTCAATAAGTTGGTAGAGTTTCAAATTTTTTCAATCATTTTTTTTTAAATTTAAAATTGAAAAAATTTTCATTTTTTGAAAACAAAAAATTATTAAATTTTTTTGGGTTAAAAATGTTTTTTTTTTTTTTTTGGAATTTCAAATTTTTTTATTGTTTTTAGTTTTTTCTGGCAATCTTTTTAAAACTTTTTGAGAATAATTCCAAAATAATATAGTTTTTTTTTTTGTTTTTTTTTGTTTGAAAAAATCTTCCATTTTTCAGATTTTTTGAAAAAAAAAATTTCTTGATTCTTTTGGGGTAATATTTTTCAATTCTTTTGAGTAAAAAGTTTTTCTCAACTGTTTTTTTTTAAATCTTTCATTTTTTGAAATGACTTTTTTTTAGATTTCGTAGGATTAATTTTTTTTAATTTTTTGTACCTAAATAGAAAATTTTCATTTTTTTGGAATGCAAAATTTTCCAATTGTTTTGGGGTAAATTTTTTTCTAGTAAATTTCTTTTTCACCTTTTTGAGAAAAAATCCGAATACTCCTTTTTTTAGTCTCAAGTATATTTTCGTTTTCTGAGAAAATATTTTCGTTTTCAATTTTTTGCAACTAAAAAATTCCTCATTCTTTGGAATAATAATTTTTTTTTCAGTTTTTATTTTAAATAATATTTGGAATTTTCAATATTTGTCGTTTTACCTATTCTATCAAAAAAAAAAAAAAAAAAAAAAAATGTTTTAATTTTCCAGAGTAAAAAATTTCTCAAATTATTTGGGACGAGTTTTTTTTTTGGGGGGGGGGGGGAGTTAAAAATCATTTCATATCCAACATAAATCAATTTTGAATTCGACAAATGGATCTAGAGAATTAAGAATCAATCATTTATTATCTTCTAGCTAAAAATAACCAATTTTTTTTTCAGTTATTTTCGTATGACAAAAAATCGTTCAAACAATTGTACTACAATGTATCTAAGTGGTGTTTATCAAAATTTTATCCTCGTCTGCGAAGGCCACTTTATTTAGCTTATCGCCGGTATACGAAGACAAAGTACTCATATCGGCGATACGTTGAAAATCGTGGTATCGAATTTTAATTTGGCCCATTTCCTGCAAAATGGAAATATAGGTACCTATACTCTGCTGTAGGTACGTTTGTTTGTTTGTTTACCACAAATTTTGAGGATTTTCGCCGCGTTAATATCAAGGTAATTTGTTATTATTCGCGGCATCGTGTGCTCAGTACGTATGACTGGATGACATACGCACATACGGACACCACGAGTTGTTTTACGTCTCCTCTCAAAGTCTTTTTGACGACATGAGAAAAAAAACATCGCGCAAGGACGATAAATAAAAACTGTACGATACAAAGTAACTTAATTATCGTGTGTGTAGTCGAATTAACCGCTCTTGTGGTGATTTTCCGACCTGGTTTGTCGTATAATAAATACGAGACCGTGACTAGGGCGTTGGATGTGATGTTTCGAAATTTCAAAAATCACTGCAATGAAAATTGAAATCTGTAAAATTGACAAAATTCCATTGACAATAATTTCGTGTATTTTGTTGTTATTTTTTATTTATTTTTTTAATTCAAAATTTTCTATAATGAAAATTTTTTGTATTCGTCTATTTTCATAAAAAAATTTCCCTAAAAAATTGTTTTAAAAAAATGTAAATTTACATTTTTTTTTTCAAAAATTACAGTTTATAAAAAAATAAATGGGTATGTTTGAGAAAATTTTTTGATTTTTTTGACATTAATTTTCGTAAAAATTTCAAAAACGATAATTCAAAAAAAAACTGCTAAAATAAGAAAACAAATTGGTTTAAAATAGTTGTATTAAATGTTTTCTTTCTTTTTTTTTTTTTTTTTTTATTTCCAGAAATTTGATTATTTTTGTTATTTTCTTGGCAATTTTCGTAATCATTTATTTTCATAAAGATTTCAAAATTTTCAGTTTCAAAAAATTGATAATTTTCAACTTTTTTCAAATTTTTAAAGAATTAATGTTTACAAAATTGACGATTTTTGTAATTTTTTCGTCAATTTTTGTACTCATTTATATTCATAAAAATTTCAAAAATTCCTACTTCAAGTAAATTAAAAAGTTTCCACAAAAAATTGTTTGTGACATTGCTGGAAAAGGGGGTCTAGATAAATAAAAAATAAACATAAAATAAAATTTCCAGCTGGGAAGGAAGAGGAACGAGAATCAGCGATTAACCTATCTCTATTATTAGAAAATGGGATTTTAGGATAACGTGTTAGGTGGGAAAACTAGCTCAAGGAATAGGGAAAAAACAAGTAGGTACGTTTTGGAAATGTTGACAAGGATAGGAAAAGCAATGCCACAAAGAAGAAATACCCTACACCTACACACGTAAAAAAAAATATTATTAAATTTAGAACCAAAAAGTAAAGCGAGTAATTTTGAAATCCAAAAAGAAGTAAAGTAGAGAAAAAACATGTATCGGGTAGGTATCGACCTACCTGACGTATCTACAACGAAAATTGTATCTCAAAATTTCTAAAAATAAATAAATAAATAAAAATACCACGATGGTAATTTTCAACTCTAAAATCAAAAGAAAAAGGATCCTGAAAGGATCATATCAAATTTGGGTGTGCCTGATCAGACGATCAATTTATGGCAAATGAAAATAAACTTAACTCCATGATGGAGTATTTCAAAGATAAAAAACTAAATTCTAAAAACTAGTGGGGAATTTTGGGGGGACGAAAAAAAAAAGAAAATCGAACACTACCACTCACCTAGCCCATGGCTAAACTACCCTAGCCTTGCATTTTGGCAAAGACGACTCAAAATTCACACTAGAGAAAAAAATCTTTTAGAAATCATATTAACACCAACTCAGATAATAAACCGTCTATTCTGACATTACAATAACATATTGAAGCGTTCGAGCTTATTGAATATAATCTTACGAAAAACGAATTAACAAAGACTAGGACTCCGCCTATCGGACGACTTTTAAAAGTCTATTAAGAGTAGGTATCCTAGTTTTCAATATCACATAGATCCCCCCCACTCGGTTAAAAATTTTGGCTACAAAATTTTTCAAAATTGAGTGGAGTAGATTATCATTCTAATTAAACATCTTACAAACTAGGTAGGTAGTCAATATAACTATGCTATCGATCAGCGATCTTGGGACTACGCTGTATCTGGTGGCACTTGTTCATTTTGGATATCTGGTGGGGTATGAGCCATGCTAGCGATCGATGTTTTGACTGAGTCAGCATAGAGTAGCTTGCATAGTTTTGCGTCGAGATTAGCGAGATCATCAGGTACTCGCCTATCTGTAGTTGGTAAAGACCGACGATTTGGACAGGTGGTTGGCGTAACAATCGGCGTACTTTTGCTAGACGATGTTTTGGGCGATGAATTATTTTTCGACGAGTTAGTAGGTACAGATGACGCATCGACGAGCGGTGGATTGTTATTAGGCAGTGTAACTGGATTCGTATCGACTTTGTCGACGTTCGGATTGGGCATATATCTTTGTAGCTGCCGAATATTCTCTCGGATGATATTGGTATCATCGTGGACGTCTACTAGCTCGTAGACATTCGGGTATACTTCTCGTGTTACTCGAAAAGGCCCTCGCCATTGTTCAGCAAGTTTCGATGATATTTTCTTGTCTTTGGAAGAGAGAATATGGGTGCGAACTTTGACGAGATCACCAGGTTGGAGTTTGGTGAAGTTGATTTGACGTCGTTTTCGCAATTCGACGTTTTTCTTCGTGTTTTCGCGCGCAAGTTCGATAAGTTTCGGCGAGCATTCTCTGGTAGGTACGATGATATCAACCAGAGTGTCAGGAACTGGCTTACCATACACTAGTTCATATGGTATGGCTTTTGTTGTCAAGCTTTCGGTGTGATTAAGCTTGGTTTCGACATCCTTGATTAAATTAAACCAAGCACCTTGCTTGTTGGGAATGTACTTTCGGATGGTACTGCCTATAGTGGACATCACTCTTTCTGCCGGATTGCTGCTAGGCGTATAGCGTGATGTATGTCTTATTCGTACCTTTCGACCTTTCCAGTGGTTCTTCCACAGCGACGATGAAAATTGTGATCCATTATCGCTTAGGATCGTGGTAGGTGTACCAAATTCGGAAATCCAACGCTCAACTCGTTCGATGGCGGTACTTGAGTACATTTTCTTGAGCGGATATAGGCGTACGAATTTCGTAAATAAATCTTCGATGACTAGAATTGAATTTACGCCAAAATTACTGGGTGTAAGCGGACCAAAAAAGTCAACGCAGAGAACTTCGTTGAATTGGGTTGCCAATACACTGGTGATTGGACCTTCGAGTCTTTTACTGGTACGAGTTGCAAGTTGACAATCTATACAGCCATTTACATATTCAGCAACACGTAAAGTCAAGCCTGGGAAATCGAAGTGTCGACGGATAACGATGACGAGCTTCGTGATGCCTATATGGTGGTAGGCATGATGGTAATGCTCAACCAGGGGAAGCTGAACTGGCTCCGGAACATATATGCGATACCTATTATCGCGTCCGCCGTATTTAAATAATTGTGTCTTCTCGTCAAACCGAACTCTGACGTCTTCTCGTCTCAAAAACATTTTTAATCTTTCATCTGAATTTTGAAGTTCATACAGGTGACGAATTTGATTTTCTACAGATGGTGAAATTTTATGCTCGATTGAAAATATGGACAGGTTCATTTCTTTCTTCGTCGTGATGAAGGAATACCGAGAAAGAAAATCTGCTACGTGGTTTTTTACTCCGGAGATGTGCTGCAAATTGATTCTAAAATTTTCGAGGTACAGCATCCACCTTAAGACTCTCATCGGCAACATTTCATTTCTCTTGAGATAGGTGATTGAAGCGTTGTCAGTGTATAATTCGATCTGCTGTCCGAACAGAAGATAATAATTTTTCGCAAGTGTGTGTACTATGGCGAGCAGCTCCAGCTCCATCACTGTGTAGTTTTTTTCATGGTTTTTCAGTGATCGACTTGAAAACGCAATTGGCTTCATCACAAGGGAATTATTTTGGTCGAGTTCTTCTTGCATCACTACACCCGCGATTGCCTTTGTCGAAGCGTCAGTGTAGATGACGAAGGGTCGATTAAAGTCAGGATGGACTAATAAAGTTTCCTGAGCTAATTTGACTTTGAGTTCTTCGAAGTTTTGAATACGTTCGTCAGTCCAAATAAATTCGGATTTTGCTGACGTCATCTGGTATAATTCGTCACATAACTCGGAGATTTTTGGTATAAAAGCTCGATAGTATTGGTAGAAACCAAGGTAGCGTTGCAAATCTTTGATGTTGGTAGGTCTTTCGAAGTCTAAGATTGTCTGGATTCGTTTGTTGTCAATTTGTGTACCATCTTTGGTTAATATCAATCCTAGATATTTAATCTTGTTTTGGCACCACTTCGACTTGGTTACATTAAGTGTCATATTGGCATCTGCGATACGTTTGAGCACGATTTTGAGATGTTGTAGGTGCTCTAAAAACGTTTTTGAAAATACTAGGACGTCATCAACATAGCAACTGACAAATCCTTCGAGTCCTCCAAAAACTTCTTGCAAGCCAATATTAAACCCCTGCATGCTATCGTTTGTACCAGGAGGCAGGCTACAAAAACAATATGAAACTCCTTCAAATGTAAACGAGCAATATTTCCATGAATCCTCGTGAAGGGGAATTTGATGGAATCCTTGATAAAAGTCGAGAGCGGAGAACCATGCACAGCCTTTGTACTGCATTCGTAGGTTTTCTATTTTTGGCACTTCGGTGCTATGCATACGGATGAAAGGATTTAGGGGCCGGAAATCGCCACATGGTCTCACTTTTCCGCCTCCCTTGTCCACGACAACAAGTCCTATTTTGTAGGTTGAGGGCCTTTTTATGATCACTCCTTGAGACAGCCAGTCCTCGATGACTTCTCGAACTGCTGGTAAAAGTTTATGCGCAACTGGGCGTGTTTTGCACCAAACCCCTTTTGGAGTATCATTTTCTAACTCGAATTTGTGCGTATACTTGTTGCAACGACCTATACGATTTTGAAACACTGTTGGATAATTGGAAATCACTTCTCTCAATTTTTCTTTTTCTTCAGGTTTCAATTTTAGCTGGTCGATGGTGTTTGCGAGTTTAATTTCGAATTCTAAATCCACATTCGGCGCAAAAGAGCATATTTGAAATTTTTCATCGATTACAGCAGTCTGAATATTTGCGAGTTTTGGTAACGATGCAATTATTTCGCAGTTCAACTTCGGCTTTGTTTCTCCAACAAAGGGAATATTATATCGAATTTCTGTTGTCGGGTCTTTCACGTTAATGACATTTTCATCGAAGTCTACATTTAAGCGAAGGTCTCGATATACGCTTCTGCCAATAATCAAATCTTCGTTCAGGTCACGCGTTACTAAAACAGTCATGCGGTATACAAAACGTGGCGGTGGTTGACCTTTGAAGTTGAATTCCAGAAAAGCAATTTTGGTGATTTTTGGCTTTGATTTACCAGTAGCCAGCGTAAATTTTTCACCAAGACCTCGAGCGTTGATTTCATTCTTCGTGACATTCGGGTATCGCTCAACGATTTTATTATAATGGGACTCGTTCATAAGGACATGCGAACATCCTGTGTCGATCAAGGCGGTCATCGAATATGTCCCAAAATTGACCTCGACTTTGGGTACAATATCTGCATCTTTTCCATGCAATGTGGTGATGTTTGATGGCGAAGTAACGTCTTCAATGGTGTCATTCAGCCTGAATAACGATGGTTCGTCGGTTGACATTCCTAAGAATGTATCGATGATATTATTTTCAGCTTCAACGATATTTACCTTAGCTGGAGGCAGGAGCGATTTGTCTCGGAATATTTTTTCCAAATATTTGGGGAAAATTATACGAAATCGGTCGTAGGTCTCACGATTGAAGTCGAATTTATTGGCACTTCCGTCGACGTTGATTTTTTGGTACATATTAATATTCGTTTCGTACAATATTTCGTTCTGATGGACGTAAATGTACCAATTTTTTACGTCTGTATAAATCTTTTTCCGGGTGGTGAAAATCGAAAATAAGTTCCAATAGGCACATTTTTCGTGGTCGTGACTGGCGTAATAAATTGCTCTATTTGCTTCCTGTAATCGTTGCCAATAGTCAATATCGTCATCATGATCGAGCTCTGGAGGTATTAGGCATAAAATGATATTTTTTGCTTTTTCTCGATCTTGTAATAATTCGATAGTAGCGTTCAAATCTGCACGAAAGCGAGTACAGTCGAATTTCGTATCTTTGACATCAGGATAGCCGATTGAAATTATAACGTAATTCAACTCTGCTATTTTTAGGGAAGGGCATAATTTCAGTTTCGAATATACGTTGGAAATTGTATCGATATTATTAACTAGCAGCATTGGTTCAATGTGTTTCTCATTTTTCAAATTTGAGAAAAAATTGGCTACTGCTAAATTTCCAATATAAATCATATTCTCATTTACAACGAATACTTTATCATCGATGTTTGAATTATTCGTTGGCAGCGGCGTCGATGTAGGTAAGGTAGGTACAGGTGTAGGTATCGATGTAGGTACGGATATGGGCTGATTGGTCGATTTTGATTTGGGCGGTTGAATGCTACGACCTACAGCATTCAACATTGGTCGTTTCCCCGTACATCAGAATCCTCTTCAGTTTCTACATCGTATTCTATTGGCTGGTCGATGGGTATTAATGTACCATCGTCGTCGTATTTATAGTACGATGGGTTGGCTTCGTCTTCGACGTATTCGAAGTAACCAGCAGGATCAGCGCCGAGGGCATTGACCTTGCCTTTGGTAGGTAATTTTTTGGGGTCCTTCGGATTATCGTTCGAACTAGTTTTCTTGGGCACTGACGCAGCTGGTTTTTGGGAGGTCGAAAGAGAGTCCTTAGATTTGAAACTCTTCCAACGCAGCTTGCTAGGTTCGAGTTTTTTATCGAATTTAGACGTTTCTGGAGGTTTGTTGGATTTTTCGACCAGAAGCTCTTTGTATTTTTGCTCGAATTGGGCTCTAGATCCGGATACCATTGGTTTCGTCGAGATGTTGTTATACTCGGTTTCCTGAATCATCAATAATACTCCATCCATTGTCGTGCCTGCTGGATAACGGCTGGAGTCTAGACAATCGATCATCACCATTGGCTGATTAGTTTCAGACATCTTTTTTCGTAGCTCATTTAAAACCCAGAGATTACTAGCGTATGGGTTATATCGAAGGCGGTTGATCCAATAGCCACAGAACATAGAGACAGTTTGACCTTGAACTGTGGGAAACTTTTCGCCAAGGAATATCGAAATCTCTTGGTGGAGCGTTGTATCGTCGACTGTCCTTCTTATAAATTCTTTTAGGACGTCGTCTATGGGTGTGTGGCGATCGATAGAATCTTTGAAAAGAGCCAAGTGGATGCTTTTGAGATTCTGTGTAAAAGCATGGACTGCGGTAACGTTATTCGTGCAATACGGAATAACTTTGGTGACGAATTCCTCTACGAACTGGATGGGACTCCGCCAGTCCTCTCTGCCTAGGTATGGTTTGATCAGGGAGATCTGACCAAAAGTCGCTGTCAGATTTCTGGATAATGTTTCGGGTATCGTGTTTCTGGTATTAAATTGACGTTCAGATTTAATTGCGTCAATTTCTATTGGTACCGTTAGATTATGGAACTTTGAAAGAATCCGTTCTTTCTCTGATGCATCGATACTCGTGGCAGGAGGGGGGTTTTTTCGAATAGATTTCGTATCAAAATCTTTCTTACGCGAACGTCTGCTACAGTGGCTGCTATCGGATTCGTACATGGCGTATTTTTCATCGATCTGCTGCAGCTTTTCGTCAAGCTTTTTCTCCCACTTTTGCATGGATTTGCCCAATTGCTCGTCAAAATTCTGGACAAGTTTCGCGATGGCATCGTTGAGCTGTTTTTCTTCTCCACCAGCATCACTCGGTATATTCTCGTTTTCTTCTACAACGATTTGTGGACTGAGTGGAGGTGGAGGCTTGACTGTGGGAGAGCCTCTGATATTTTGAGGGATTTTAGCTTGAGGTGATTTCGGTGGTGGGAAAAACGCCTTTTTACTCGATTGATTTTTGTACATTAGCTGATGTAAATCTGGATCTGATGATTCATCACCAGTGTCGTAATAGTCAGAATCATAATCCTCGACTGTGACTGGTGGTGTTTTCTGATGTCGTCGAGGTGGTTCGAAAGCTGGGAACGACTGAGGTGCACGTGGAATTGACTGCTCTGCACGTGGTAGGTTCGGCGCTAGTAAATGACCCTGGCCAAATAAGAGTCTCGAATTATCTCGTACACGTCGGATATTTTCGTCTGATAGGGATTGAGCTCGGCGTAATAAGGGCGAGCCATTTTGGCTAAAATGCTGACGTTGAGTACGAACAATTTCTGCATTATTTTCGTCAACACCGAATCCTTCAGGTGGCGGTATCGTGCCATCAGATAAATGCGAATTGGCAGGCGGTAGCTGTTGAAATTCGACCTGCGAAATACCATCGTTTGGCGTGGTGTCGGCGGAGGGCGGTAAAGGTACTCGGCTTGGATCTACCTCAGGTGAATTGATGTGAGGGATCGCCGATGGACGCCAACCTCTCAGTTCGTATGTGACGTTTGCGTTAAATGTCGATACAGGCGTCGAGTCTTCGTACCTTGTCGATTGGTAGATGGAATTTTCGACGTACACGGAGCGTGGAATATTGTGAGCTTCTCTGGGACGGCGGTGAAGTAGATTATGGGCTACAGCCAGCGGTCCTACAGCTGAATACTGATGTTGAGATTGGCTGGTGACGGACGGTGCAATTGTGACCGGTTGCAAACGGTCTCGATGTGGTCTTTTGGGAGGTCTACCTCGACCTCTGACTGGTTTCATATTTACGCGATACGATATTATTTTACGCGATACGAATATATTTCACTTTACGCGATACTATATTACTTTACGCGATACGAATAGATTTCACTTTACGCGATACTATATGAGACGACTTAGTCTGGGCATAGGCTCATGAATAGTGTCGATTTTATACAAGGGTTTGGGGGGTCATAATCTAAAACTAATCTAAATTTAAAATTAGGCAATGTGTTTCATCTGACGAAAATACCAAAATTGACCGGTTGGTCTGTGGTAAGAACCACACGAAGGGCGCCAGCCGAAGTAACTCGACAATTTAGATGTCGAGGAAACACATTTTATTACGAAATAATTACGATGGAAAATTTTGAAACAAAAAGAAAAATAAATTGACCAAATTTTAACGCGAGAGAAAAAAAGGATTTTTTTTTTTTTTTTTTTTTTTTTTTTTTTCAAACATTATGACGAGCTCGTAAATTTACATATACGTAAATCTACAGCTAACTCGAGTTTATCCGGCGCTTCGTATACCTGATATAATACAACAAAGGAAAAGGTTTCGAGTGCCGATAACGTTGGTCGAACGTAGATGGTTTAAAAATCACATTCGTATGAGCGAGATTATTTGCACCGACATACGATCAACCCACACGTAACGTATCGAAACAGAACGTTTGATTTTTCAAGTCTCAACTTCGATAAGCAGTTCTTTTGTTCTACCTATCCAAGTTGAAACTTGGGATAAATTTAGGATAGGAAAATTACGAATGAGAAATTTTTGGGAAAAATTTTAAAAGGAATCAATACGTACCCACGATGTAATTTAAAGTACAGCAGCAGTGGGTTACTAGCTGGATATACCAAGACGTCATACTCCACACTCCTGTTGTACATGAAATTACACCCTGAAGCACATGTTGAATTAAGTAGGCATTTTTAGTAGGATGGACTACGATAGGCAACCTCTCTCGGGCCCCACGTTGGGCGCCATTTTTCTCTGTGACATTGCTGGAAAAGGGGGTCTAGATAAATAAAAAATAAACATAAAATAAAATTTCCAGCTGGGAAGGAAGAGGAACGAGAATCAGCGATTAACCTATCTCTATTATTAGAAAATGGGATTTTAGGATAACGTGTTAGGTGGGAAAACTAGCTCAAGGAATAGGGAAAAAACAAGTAGGTACGTTTTGGAAATGTTGACAAGGATAGGAAAAGCAATGCCACAAAGAAGAAATACCCTACACCTACACACGTAAAAAAAAATATTATTAAATTTAGAACCAAAAAGTAAAGCGAGTAATTTTGAAATCCAAAAAGAAGTAAAGTAGAGAAAAAACATGTATCGGGTAGGTATCGACCTACCTGACGTATCTACAACGAAAATTGTATCTCAAAATTTCTAAAAATAAATAAATAAATAAAAATACCACGATGGTAATTTTCAACTCTAAAATCAAAAGAAAAAGGATCCTGAAAGGATCATATCAAATTTGGGTGTGCCTGATCAGACGATCAATTTATGGCAAATGAAAATAAACTTAACTCCATGATGGAGTATTTCAAAGATAAAAAACTAAATTCTAAAAACTAGTGGGGAATTTTGGGGGGACGAAAAAAAAAAGAAAATCGAACACTACCACTCACCTAGCCCATGGCTAAACTACCCTAGCCTTGCATTTTGGCAAAGACGACTCAAAATTCACACTAGAGAAAAAAATCTTTTAGAAATCATATTAACACCAACTCAGATAATAAACCGTCTATTCTGACATTACAATAACATATTGAAGCGTTCGAGCTTATTGAATATAATCTTACGAAAAACGAATTAACAAAGACTAGGACTCCGCCTATCGGACGACTTTTAAAAGTCTATTAAGAGTAGGTATCCTAGTTTTCAATATCACATGTTTGAGAAAAAAATAATGTCAATCTTCTTTTTTTCTGGCCAATATTTTTATTTATTTATTTTTGTTTACATGAAAATTTCAAAAATATCAATTATAAAAAAATCATCGATTTTCATTTTTTTTCTCAATTTACTATTTCTATGAAAATTCTAAAACAAATAAAGTTCAAAAAATTGACGATTTCTGAATTTTTCCATAATTATAATAAATCTTTATGAAAATTCAAAAAAAAATAATCGTTCACAATTTTGTTGTATATTTTTTCAATTACACAATTTCAATTTGATTTTTTCAGCTATTTTTTTTTTAATTTTCCGATTTTTATCAATGAATTATTTCTGATTTACAAAAATCTAATTTGCTTCGTTTTTCTTCTTTTCCACAGATACGACGAAGGACGAGATGGCTTCTTGGATTTGGAAGAATTAAAACGAATGATGGAGAAATTAGGAGCTCCCCAAACGCATCTGAATTTAAAAGCCATGATCAAGGAGGTTGACGAAGATGGAGACAATAAAATCAGCTTCAGAGAAGTAAGTTTTCATAACCTATTTTCAAAAAAAAAAAAAAAATATATATATATATAATAAAATAAATATTACGTAAACATGATGTAATTTTGGGACACTCTGCATATTATTATCTTCATTTTCTATCTTCTCTAAATTGATCATAATGCACATGTCTAATAAATTTGTTTTCTTATTCGCAGTTCTTGTTAATATTCCGCAAAGCGAACGCAGGCGAATTAGTCGAAGAAAGCGGTTTGAGTAAATTAGCCAGATTGACGGAAATCGACGTCGTAGAAGTCGGAGTTGGCGGAGCCAAAGAATTTTTCGAAGCCAAGGTAAGATTTACACTACAGCCAGATAAATACACCAAAAAATCGTCCATTTTTTAATTCTCAATTCATTCTACAGATACAACAACTCAACAGGAGTAATAAATTCGAAGACGAAATCAGGCAAGAACAAGAAGAAAGAAAGAAAGCCGATGAAGAAAGACACCAAAGAAGATTGGCATTCAAAGAAAAAGCAGCCATTTTCCAAAACGGAAGCTAGTCCATTGGCTCGAAAAAAATAACAATTATGACCATTTCGCGCCTAAATACTTTTTTCCAACTATAGCTTTTTTTATACGTACCTTTACTCGGATTTAAAAATCTAAAAATGAAAAAAATATATATACCTATAAGGCGATACCTCTATGATTATAATGTATTTATTTTTGTTCAGTTGAGAGCACTTTGAGATCGTTTTGCTATTGTAGTTTTTAATCGTGTGTTTGAATTATTTTTGCCTTAGTTGGATTGATCACCGTGTGTTACTGTAATTTTAAAAAATTGATTTTTGATTTGCTTATTTTGTGTTTGTTTGATGTGTACTTCACGATAACGTGGAATTTACCTTTATTTATTATTGACCCTCCTCTTTTTTTTTTCTTTGTCTCGTGTAATTTTTATTATCGATTATACCATATTATTATAAATATTAATTAAAGTTTTTTTTATATTGAAGTTTGTCGGTTTTTTTTTTTGCATAAAGAAATAGGAATTGTGTGCTTACTTACGAAGCATTTCACTTACTGTTGAAAACTGCCAGGACATTGGTAATATTTTACTACCAAAAATCGAAAAAAAAAATCAAAAACTTAGGCATAGGAAATATTGAAATAGGTAAATATTTTGATTGAAAAAAAAAAAACAAGTACAATATTAAAAATTTGTTCACTAAAAAAAATCAAAACAAAAAAAATTGTTGATTAGGTACTTCCTTGAAAATTCAATTTTTTTACTTCGAAAAAACGACAAAAACTACAAGACATTGGAAAAATTACTAACACAAAATAACTATACAAAAAATTGGTAATTTTTTACAACAAAAAAATTAGTAATTTTTTACTACGAAAAATTTAGTAATTTTTACTGCGAAAAATTTAGTAATTTTTACTACGAAAAATTTAGTAATTTTTAACTACGAAAAATTTAGTAACATTACTATGAAAATTTTAGTAATTTTTCACTACGTAATTTTTACAAAAAATTTGATAATTTTTTACTACGAAAAATTTAGTATTTTTTTGCTACGAAAAATTTAGTAATTTTTTGCTACGAAAAATTTAGTAATTTTTACAAAAAATTTGCTAATTTTTTACTACGAAAAATGTAGTAACATTTTACTACGAAAAATTTAGTAATTTTTTACTACGTAATTTTTACAAAGAATTTGGTATTTTTTTACCACAAAAAATTTAGCATTTTTTACTACGAAAAATTTAGTCATTTTTTCCTACGAAATTTAGTCATTTTTTACTACGTAATTTTTACAAAAAATTTGGCAATTTTTTACTACAAAATATTGGTAATTTTCAACTACAATATTTTTTTTTTAATTTACTGTAAATACGAAAAAACTACTCACAAAAGAAGTTGCCAATTTTTTCGCTGCAAAAAAGGTACAAACGTGATGGATTTTTTTTTTGCTCCAGAAGAATAGGAAATTTATTTATTTATTAGGTAGGTACTTGAAATTTGAAAATTGGAACTTATCCTACTGCAAAAAAACGTACTTCCAAAAAACTATAAGACATTCGAATTGGAAATATTTTACTACCCACCAAAATAATTACGAAAAACTTAGTATCGTTTTCGTGATAGCCCAGTAATTTTGGACTATAATAGTGAATTTAGAGCCAATTCCATTTTTGGTAGGGAAATAATTTTTTTAAATTAATATTTATTTGATTGTACCACATTAACCACAAAAAATTCCCTCACCTCACCCCTCAAGAAACCCTATCTGTGGACCTGAAGAGACCCCTTTCCTTGTTCTCCAGCAGAATTTTCACATCACTGATGGAATAAAGATCAATTCGAGTAATTTCTAAAAATGCAGTTTTAAAAACAAAAAATAATGGTGTTTATTCGAACCATGAAACAAAATACAAAATCTCACTTAAGTAATAAAAAATGATTACTTAATTACGAGTATGTAGGTAATAAATAATTATCTACACAATATACTTAAATATTGGTAAAAACAAAAAGTTATCAATTTTAAATAGAGATACTTAATATAATTGAAAGTTTGAAGTAATGAGAAGCTTTTTAAGCTCTCCCTAAAAAAAAAACACATTCTTCTCAATTTAAATGAAAATATTTTTAATCCCTGAATTCAAAAAAAAAATCCTTCACTTCTACTCGAAATTAATATAAACATTACTACAATTCTTAAAAGTAAAGTATTTATTAATCAAGTCCTTACGTCTATCTCTCAAATTACGACCCCCTTCGGATGATTCTCGATTACCACATTCCTTCTCTTCATTTTCACATAACACAGACATTGGGAAATTCATCACAACTTCGTTTTCATCACGTATCACAGTGGTCTCGACAACCGACGTAGACGAGCCTGAGCCAGCTGACAAATTAGGAGCTAAAACCGAATCTATATCGTTCGAATGACTATAGCTGGCTGAAGAAGAATTATCCTCATCGTAAGTCTCACGAGGAAGCTGCTGACTTACTTGAGATTTCTCAGCTTCGTTCGTGGTTTCTCGTTTTTTATCATCGAGTGCGATTGTCGATTGCAGCTTATGTTTCTTGGTCTTACGATAATGAAGTCCTGATTTGGTTAAAGATGTTTTACGAAGACTGTGGCCTAAATGAAAAGATAAACATATAAGTCATTCGTATTACTAGGTTTAATTATTATTGAGGAAACGATAGGTACCTGTGAAAAGGTGAGCATTTTCCAACTCCAAAAACATAGCTACTTCTCTGGACATTGCAGCCATTTTAGTTTTACCAATAACTTGAACGGTACATTTCTGCCTACGATAGCTGAGAAAGAAACGATCGGTTTGAACATTTGGTGGTCTTAATTTTCTATATTTCTCTACTATATCGAAGTATTTATCCGTAATGGTGAACGATCGAGTGATAGATGGTTGGTCTAGCTTTGGAATTTTAACCAGATATATACGTCCGTGAGTTTCGACGTTTTGATCTTTCAAATTGGTCAGCTCGTCTGTCGATAAACCGCCCAAAAGGCCGAAAATTAAGGCGACCTGGTAATAAACAAATAGGCAAAATTAGTTTAAGTAAATATTTTGAATTTAATTATATTTTTATTACATCACCAATGAACGTACTTTCGTTACTAGATATTCGGAATCCGGCGCTTCGTTCATAAATTTGTTAATCTGCTCGTCGGTAAAAGTCGGAGCAGTCACAGCCACATAGCCTTTACAAAGGTCTTTCAAAAATTTCAACACTTCTGTGTAAGTTCTGATGTCGATATTGTTATGGAATTTTATCATAGCTTTTAACATGGAATATGTACACCATAAAGTTGAAGGTGATTTGGTTTTTGATAAGTCTCGAAAATACCACAAGATTATGTCTTCTGAGAATAAATCCTCCAGGTGGTTTTCTTTTTTCCATTTATTGAAACATTCGTACATGTATTCGTATCTGAATTTCGACTTATCTGGAGGTAATGAGGCGATATTACTCGAATTGTTTGTCTCAACAACTGTTCCATCTTCTCTTCCTAAGTCAGGTGCACAGTGGATTTCTTCGATGTTGTAATATTCTTCGAAGTCAGTCATTATTACCACTCGCAGATGGATGATGAGGTCTTGAAAATGATGTAAAGTTCACTTTCCGAACTAAATAGTACACAAAATTATCAGTAATCTATAAAGAAAGAATTACAGACGCGAAATGAAATTAAAATGGATGTTAAATGGGCTACTTTCGCACGATCGGCTATTTTTACAGAGAGCCCTTGCTGTTTCATTTGCTCACCTTGAATTTTTTACCAAGTCCAGTGCTACATAAATACTTTATATTCAAAATTGGAAGAGAGGGAGGGGTCCAATCGAAATTTTTGTAATAACTAAAAGTATTTGTAAAACTTCAAGCTACAACTTTTGTTTGAAATTTTTTTAAATCGGGCCCCTTACCTCCCCCAAGTTTTTAATAATGTATTATTTTTGAATAAGCAGTGTGAATAAGTTATAAGTATTACTCAAAATTGATGGGGAAGTAGGGGTCTGATTGAAAGTTTTGTTATAACCAAAATTATTCCTAGTACTTCATGTTACAACTTTTGTTTGAAAATTTTTTCAATCGAGCTCCTTACCTCCCCCCTGTTTTTAATAATGTATTTGAATGAGTTGGATTATCCAAAATTGGATGGGAGGGAGGGGTCCAATCGAAATGTTTGTATCAACTAAAAGTATTTGTAAAACTTCAGGCTACAACTTTTGTTTGAAATTTTTTTTAATTGGGCCCCTTACCTCCCGACAGTTTTTAATAATGTATTTTGAATAAGTGTGAATAAGTTATATTACTCAAAATTGGTGGAGGAGGGGTCCGATTGAAATTTTTGTTTTAACCAAAATTATTCCTAGTACTTCAAGCTACAACTTTTGTTTGAAAATTTTTTCAATCGGTCCCCTTACCCCACTCCTATTTTTAATAATGTATTTGAATGAGTTGGATTATCCAAAATTGGAGGGGAGGAAGGGGTCCAATCGAAATTTTTGTCATAGCCAAAATTTTTTCTTAAATTTTGAGCTACAACTTTGTTGCACAAATTTTTCAATTGGACCCTTTTCCCTTCCCCCTTCAATTGTTAATTAGTATTTTGGGAGTGTTATGCAAAATAAGTGGAGAGAGAGGGGCATGGCCGGCGTTAGCCCAGTTGCTCTCGTGCTCGAGCACCACATAAGATTTCTCACCTGGTGCTCTGTGTAAAAAAATTCAAACAATAAAAAAATATATAGGTAATTTTTTTGGATTGAGAACTTTTTAAATTTTTAAAAATAATTTTTAGAATGAAATAATGTTTTACAATTTTTTAGGATAAAAAATTCTAATTTCCACATTTTTCAATATTATTTTTTTTTTGGAAATAAAAAAATGATCTCAAATTTTTCTAAAAAATTTGAAACATTAATATGAGGTCGGTCGTAGAGTAAAATTGAAGAGAAATCGGGTAATAAAAAATTGACCGATTTTTGGGCATCGGATAATCTCCGCGAAAAAACCGGTTCTTTTTACATGGCAAAAATGAATTTTTACCAAAAATGCGTATAATTGAAAAATTCAGATTTTTTTTTATTATACCCTCTCAGAGTGAACCTGAACGATGAGAAGAACATTTTTTTTTGGGCAATTTTTCCAATAAAATTGAATTTCGGGAAAATGTGAAATTGCCCATTATACTAAACGAATTTTTTCCAATAATGCGAATAATTGAAAAATTCAGAATTTTTCCATCATAACCTCTCAGAATGGACCCGAATAATGAGAAAAAATTTAATTTGAGCCATTTTTTCAAATACATTCAATTTTAGGAAAATTTGAATTTCACCATGTAATAAGTACCATTTGGCACTTATTATATGGTCAATTTTTTCAAAAATGGGAATACTTGGAAAATTCAGAATTTTTTCGTCATAACCTCTCAGAATAAACCCGAATGATGAGATAATTTTTTTGGCAATTTTTCCAATAAAATTGAATTTTGAGAAAGTTTGAAATTGCCTACTTATTGCAAAATGAATTTTTTCAAAAATGCGAATAATCGAAAAATTCAAAAAATTTTCATCATAACCTCTCAGAGTGAACCCTAATGATAAGAAAAAATTGTTTTTGTCAATTTTTCCAATAAAATTGAATTTTGGGAAAATGTAAAGTGGTCCGCACTGCAAAACGATTTTTTCCCAAAATGGGAATACTTGGAAAATTCAGAATTTTTTCGTCATAACCAGGGTTCGGATTTTCATGCTCGAGCATGTTTTTTTGTTTAATACTAGATCGAGAATTTTCAAGTTATCTTTACGTTTCAGAAAATTCTAAGTAAAATTGACCCAACTTGTTTTTGCATGTTTGAGCATATTTCACCTTTCAGCGCATATAAACGCATATTTTGGGTATTTTTAGGGAATATTTTAGGTTTTTCGAGAATATTTCACGATTTTCGAGTTTTTTCGAGCATATTTTGACAAATTTGCAATTTCTCACCTAAAAATTTAGCAAAACTGATACCGCTATTTTTTTTCACCCGAATGTGCAACACTGGTGGTACTTTTTTGCATATGCCGGCTTGGCGAGTCGATTTAATTTTCAAACTTACCTACTTATTTTGATAAAATACAATTTCGTTATTTTCTCTGATTTAATTAGAATCAGTAGAATTACCAAATTAGAATTAGAATTAGAACGTTTTTTACTTTTGAGTAAAAATAAAATTCATTTTTCGTTCTTTTTTGTGTAATTTCTCAATATGTGTTCTAAATACGTCCAATTATGAATCAAAATCATGTAGCTGGCGTTTTCCTCTTTAAATTGACACCCATATCGTTCGAGAATATTTTTAGGTTTTTCGCGCATATTTCGTGTTTTTTAAGGGAATTTTTATGCGCATATTTCCCGTTTTTTCGAGAAAGAATGTCCGAACCCTGGTCATAACCTCTCAAAATGGACACGAATGATGAGATAAAATTTTTTTGGCAATTTTTCCAGTAAAATTGAATTTTGAGAAAATTTTAAATTGCCTATTGCAAAATGAATTTTTTCAAAAATGCGAATAATCAAAAAATTCAACATTTTTTCATCATACCTAACCTCTCAGAGTGAACCCTAATGAGAAAAATTTTTTTTTGACAGTTTTTCCATTAAAATTGAATTTTGAGAAAATTTGAAATTGTCTATTGCAAAACAATTTTTTCAAAAATGGGAATAAATGAAAAATTCAGAATTTTTTCATCATAACCTCTCGAAGTGAACTCGAATGATGAGAAAAAATTTTTTTTGACAATTTTTCCAATAAAATTGAATTTTGAGAAAATTTGAAATTGCCCATTGCAAAATGATTTTTTTCTAAAAATGCGAATAATCAAAAAATTCAAAATTTTTTCATCATACCTAACCTCTCAGAGTGAACCCTAATGATGAAAAAAAAAATTTTTTGTCAATTTTAATGGACCTGAATAATGAGAAAAAATTTTATTTGAGCAATTTTTTCAAATACATTCGATTTTGGAAAAATTTGAATTTCACCATGTCATTGTAATAAAGTACCATTTGGCACTTATTACATGGTCAATTTTTTCAAAAGTAGGAATAATTGAAAAATCGTGATTTTTTTTGTCATAACCTCTCAGAATGGACCCGAATAATGAAAAAAAAAAATTTGGACAATTTTTTCAACGAAATTAAATATTCTAAAGTCTTTTTTTTTGGTGAAAAAATTTACAACATTTTTACCCCCCCCCCCCCCCCCCCCCCCCCCCCCGCGACACCACAATCTGAGCACCACTTGAGAAAATAATGATCTGCCGGCTATGGAGAGAGGGGTTCGATTGAAAAAGTTTTCAAACAAAAGTTGTTGCTTGAAGTTCCACTAATACTTTTGATTATGACAAAAATTGCGTTTGGACCCTTCCCTCCCCTCCAATTTCGGATAATCCAACTCATTCAAATACATTATTAAAAACAGGGGTGAGGTAAGGGGACCGATTGAAAAAATTTTCAAACAAAAGTTGTATCTTGAAGTACTAGGAATAATTTTGGTTATAACAAAAATTTCAATCGGACCCCTCCTTCCCCACCAATTTTGAGTAATAGTATAACTTATTCACACTTATTCAAAATACATTATTAAAAACTGTGGGGAGGTAAGGGGCCCAATTAAAAAAATTTTCAGACAAAAGTTGTAGCTTGAAATTTTACAAATACTTTTAGTTATTACAAAAACGTCGATTGGACCCCTTCCTCTCTTCCAATTTTGAATATAAAGTATTTATGTAGCACTGGACTTGGTAAAAAATTCAAGGTGAGCAAATGAAACAGCAAGGGCTCTCCGTAAAAATAGCCGACCGTTACTTTCGCTCCTAGAACTTCAGTGTTACCTTCAATGCAACAGAAAAAATATGTTCCAATTTGATAACAATCTCACGTGTTTCCGCGCTTTTTCTTCAGCGAAAGCGAATGGAAATATTGAAATACAGAGCTATTTTATTGGTTTCGCTTCGATAATACATAAATTTTCGTTATTCAAAGGTTACTGATCAAAATAATTTTGTGACCAATTCATCATCTTCAGTATAATCATATCATACAAAAATCTCTATTAGAAAATCCATATTACACTTGAGAACCTACTCAGGTACAAATAAATAATAACGATATCTAGTTTCCAGAACACATAGGCAACTTTGCGAAAGAACATAAAGTTTATTAGTAGAAAACTGGACATAATTAAAAATCAGCTGGACACTGGAACTTTTTTAGCAGCTATAATAATATTCTGAATCCTCGGACGTTTCCTACTCTTCCTCAAGAACACCCCATGCTCGACATCATCACTAACAGTAACAGAACAAGCGGCCGCAGCTACCTTGAAATCGGTCGATTTAGGTGGTTCTACTTCATCAGCACATCTTGAGACGATTTCAACTCTACCGACATTTTTAAACGGTGACAGCATTCTTTGTTCGTTGATCATGGGTATCTTGACAGTAGTTTTATTACTTTCAATCTGCGGGTATTTTTCTTTCAAAAGATTCGGTGTTTCTTTCAAGGGAGTTATCAACTTCCGCGATTGTTTTTTCATACTGAAAAGGGCAGCTTCACAAGACCGTAAGCCATTCCTGGGACCGAATAGTTCTTCGAAGATACTTTCGGTTGGTTTTTCGTGAACAGCTTTATTCGAAGTGTTATCGGAACTATTGGAAATATTCTGCACTTTTAGATCGTGATTTAAACTCGACGACGGAATTTCAGCTCGACCTTGTGGTTTCATCGGATGTATTTCTTTATTTTCTATAATTGTTTTCTGCGATTTTTGATCGTGGAGTTGATTTTTCATTCTGGGAATGGCTGCTTCCCAAGGCACGTTGGCATTTCTTCGATCGAGTATCTCCTCGAGTGGATTCTCAGTGGGTGTTTCTTGAAGAATTTTATTAGAAGCGTTATCATAGTTAGTAAGAACATTTTCAACACAGTTTGAACCTAATGACTTAGTAGTTTCAGTTCGATCATTTGGCTTAATCGAATGTTTTTCTTTACTTTCGTTAGTTTTCGTCTGCGATTTGAGATCGTGTGATTGATTTTTCTGACTGAAGAGGGCTGCATCGTTACATGACTTCTTTAGTTTTGGACGGAGAATTTCCTCGAGTAGGTTCTCCATCGTTGTGTTTTGAAGAGGTTGAGAAATACTTCGTACTTCTGGATCATTCTTCGAAGCAGCAGCAGATGATGGATTAAGTCGATCACATGGTTCAGTTGGATGTTTTTCTTTACTTTTCGTATGTTTAGTTCGGGGCTTGTGACCATTTGACTCATTTCTGTGATGATCACTGCTTCTGTCAGAACTGTTACGCTCTTCTTTTCGATTTTCAGTAGGTCTTTCGTGGAGAGCGTTATTCGAAATGTTATCGGAAGTACGTTTCTCTTCTTTTCGATTCTCTGCAGGTCTTTCGTGGAAAGCGTTATTCGAAATGTTATCAGAAATACGTTTCTCTTCTTTTCGATTCTCAGCAGGTCTTTCGTGGAGAGCGTTATTCGAAGTGGTATCTGAAGTTCTAGGGATATTTTGGGCTCTTGGATCATGCTTCAAACTATACGAGTTCATTTCAATTCGATCGTTTTGTTTATTCGAATGTTTTTCGTAATTTTTCACGGTTTTCGTATGAGACTTTGGACCATTTGATTCGTCCTTGTGATGATCATTTCTATCAGAACTGCTGCGTTTCTTTTCGATTAGATTCTCAGTTGGTTTTCCTTGAAGAGGTTTATTGGAAGTGATATCGGGATTACTAAAACCATTCTGCACTTTCGAATAATTTCTTGAACCAGATGATGAAATTTCAGCAGTTTGGTCACTCGGTTTAATCGGATATCTGTCTTCGTAACTTCTCTCAGTTTTCGTCCTTGACTTATCATCGTGTGATCCGTTTCTGCGGTGATCGTTTTTGCCATAACTGTTACGTTTCTCTTCGCTCGATTCGGAGCGACGGTGATCGATACGATGTTCATCTGGTATTTCGCGAAAAGCTTTATACGAATTACTAAAATTATGTTGAACTTCTGGACCATTCCTCGAGCCAGATACCGGAATTTCCTTTCGACTACGTTTAATAGAAATTCTTTCTTTTCGGTGATCATTTCTGTCAAAATGGCTATGCTTCTCTTCGACTGATTCGTGACCACGGTAATCGTTTTTCTTGTGATAGTTTCGTTGCTTATCATTTGATATATATGCGTATCTTTCGTAAGCAAGATTAACATCTTCGTCGTGATATTTGTCGTAAAATTCTCTGTGATCGCGTGCTCTACTTCGGTTGTAGTTCGTAGATCTATCGCAAATATTTCCACGACGACGGAACGCTAAATCATCGATCCTGTAATTAAAAGTAAAACATCGATTAATTTACGAATCGACTTGGAAATTATAAACTCACTAAGGTCGACTTACTCTGATTGTAGCTCGCTGAGCATTTTTTGTTTTCGCCCCATTTCAGCGAGTGCAGTTCTATACAAAGATGAAATATTTTTTTCGAGAATTTCCACCTTTTTCTCCAGCTCATAGATTCGTTTCAAATTACGATGTTTGTCTATTTCCAACTCTTTGATCAGCTTTTGAGAATCGTCGTATTTTTTCTTATAATTCTTCAACTCGTTTTCTATCTGTAATGAGTAGAAAATGTAATGCTTATGAATGGTGTTCTCACAATGAGTGGTTGAGATTGCGAAATAATATTAGATACACGTATAATTACCTCGGCTATGTAATCGCTGGTGGTCTCTTCTGGTAGATCGTTGTAAAGGTCGTCATCGTGACCCATTTTTTCTTATTTTATTGCAAATTATTTAGAAAAATGTATAACTTTCCAAGTATCCCGCATTTTTTCAAAATTTTTACCTTGTTATTGTTGTTTTTGTTAAAATGATAAGAATTATTACGAAATTTATTTTTGGGTGCGTTTTAAATTTCGTTTGGCTCTTACAAGTTGGTTCAAAATCAAAACGTACAATGTTTCGAATTTTCAAGTATTTTGATATTTCTCTTTATTCTGGATAAAATAAGTCAAATATAATAAGAAAAAATGTAAATAATGCAGAAAATTTGAATTATAATCCTAAACTGCAGGTATTTGTTAGAAAAAAAATGAATTATTCATTCTAAAAAATTGTACGATTCAATCATTTTTAATTTTTTTATGTGGTTACACTGATTTTTTCAATCTCACATGATAACAAGCTGCGATCAAAATTTTCAAAATTTCAAAATTCTCATAAACGTTTCTGTTTGAAAAAATCGTTAACTCGTTGTCGTTGCAATAAATTCGAGTATTTTTCTATTAATTATTTAATTCTGAAACTTTTCAACATCGGCGAGTAACCGACTAACAGTCTCGTGTTGTTTTCATAGTCTCGTTATGTTTTGTAAATAATTGATACAATATTCAATACCGAAGAACCGAAGAAAAATGTCGTCTTTGAGTGAAGAACAACTAAGGCGAATCGAAGAAAATAAAAAGAAAGCTTTGGCCATCAGAGCAGCCAAAAATGCTTCCATCAGTTCACCAGCTAGCTCGCTCAACAATACTCCCACATCTGCAAGTACACCTCCGGCTTGCCAAAATGGTTCCAAAGCGAGTAACTTTTTTGGCGGAAATATGCAGCAAAGAAACGGACAACTGTCGATAGAGAAGAAGACCCCTACTCAGGCTCATAAAGCAATCTCGGTTGAGAACTTTTACAGTCCAAGTCCTAAACCAGTTACCGTTAATTGCGTTATGATTTCGAGGGACAGATTTGCCGTTGATTTTACGTTCAATAAACAAATAATCGATGTATTGAAGACACTTCCTAATAAACTATATCGTTTGTATTTATCCTAATTTATGGCTGAGGGATTTGTTGTATTGTTTGTGTAATCCATTTGATGTATGTTTAGATCCGAAAAATGCTCGATGGAGTTTTCCTCTAAGCGAATACAGTAAAGTCAGACCCGCGTTGCAGAAAATTCAAGAGTTTCCCGTTATTATTAACCAGTTACCAAATTATATATTTAAAGTTGGTGCAGATTGCAGAATCATTGAATTATAATAATCGTATTTCGTTTCATTAATTCTGATTTTTTTTCCCAGGTATTTTCAAGTCAACTCAGCAAAAAACTAGATTATAAAACTATTGATTTATCAAGAATAGATGAAGCTCTACTAAATAGTTTATATCCTTTTCAAAAAGAAGGTGTACAGTGAGTATACTTATTACCTGCTTCAAGTGCCATACTATCGAATATCAATTATTAAAGACTCATTTTAAACTTATTTATTTAGATTTGGAGTATCGAAAAATGGTCGATGTATCATCGCAGACGATATGGGTCTCGGAAAGACAATCCAAGCTATCGGTATTGCTCACTATTACTTCAACGATTGGCCTCTTCTGATCGTTTGTCCTTCCTCCATGAGGTAAACACCACTCACGAGTCGTGTAGCAATAAAAATAAGAGAATCTCATATCGAATTACTCTTTCAGATACCAATGGGAACAAGAAATTATGAACTATCTTCCCAACGTGCCATTGACCAGAATATTCGTCATGAGGAATAGCAAAGAGCAAATTGTAAATCCGTTGGTGCTTATTACGTCTTACGATTTAATGTCCAAAACAGAGCCACTCTTGCTTACATTCAAATTCGGTGTCATCATAATGGTAAGTCCAACTAGTCTAGAATTTTCAATCGACAGACACCTTTACCAATTTTAATCTCGTTTGCAGGACGAAAGCCATTCGATAAAGAGTTTAAAAACACAACGAACGAAAGCAGCTCTTTCTTTAATAAGTAAAGCCAACAGATGCATATTATTGAGTGGAACTCCGGCGTTATCTAGACCTTTTGAGTTATACCCTCAGATGAAAGCTATAGATCCGCAAATTTGCAGCTTGTACGTATTTTTTTTTTTTCTCCTCAGAATCTTTTTGTAAAATTAATCTATTGGTAATTTTACAGAAAAGAATTTGGTTTGAGATACTGCGAAGGCAAAGAAAGTAAATTTGGTTGGGACTATACCGGTTGTTCGAACATGGAAGAGCTAAAGATACTTCTCGAGGAAAGATTCATGATTAGAAGATTAAAAGCTAACGTATTGAGTCAATTACCATCTAAAATAAGGTAATTAAAAAAAAAATCAAATTATTTCAAAGAGACTCTCGAGGAACATTTTCTAATTTGAATGAATTTTCGTATTTACAGACAAGTCGTAGTTCTGGATGACGATCTGATCAAGTCAGAAACCAAAGCAATGAACGAGTTATCAGCAAAATTGAACGACGAAAACATCAAAGGAATGGAACGAAGGGGTACTTTATTATCGTATTATGCGGAAACAGCCAAGACAAAATTAAAAGCCATCAAGTGAGTTTTTCCTCTACGAGTAATATTTTATATTTAATTATTGTTTTCTAAATCAATCGCATTTTTTGTTTTAAAGAGATTACGTCGGCCAGGTCTTGGAAACCGGTAATAAATTCCTATTGTTTGCTCACCACAAACAAGTCCTAGACGAAGTATGCCAATTACTGGAAGAAAAGAAAACATTGTACGTGACTCGATTCCCGTTCAATCTCCTCTTAGCTTCTTTTATTTTATTCTAATTTCGATAATATTTTTGTAGCTACATCAGAGTCGACGGATCAGTCAGTTCGGATGCTCGTAAAAGTGTCTGCGATCAGTTCCAAACAGAAGAGAGGTTTCGAGTGGCTGTTTTATCGATAACAGCAGCATCCACCGGACTTACGTTGACTGCTGCGAATCTCGTCGTATTTGCTGAATTGTTCTGGAATCCTGGAGTAAGAAAAAGCCTACTCAAGGATAACATATCAATTTCTTTTACGTTTCATGTTGGTTTATTTTCGTTTTACAGATTTTAACCCAAGCTGAAGACAGAGTTCATCGTATAGGACAACAAGATAGTGTCCTTATACAATACCTGATTGCTCGAGGAACAGCTGACGATCATTTATGGCCCTTAATTAAGACCAAGTTGGGTATTTTGAATCAAGCCGGCCTCAGCAAAGATAGTTTCTCATGCGAACGTACCACGATGAAAACAGTAAGGAGAATTTTTCGAGCAAAATAAATTCATCATGTTGTTTGTCTTGGTCTAATTGAAATATTTTCATTGTTCTTTTTTTCCTAGTCGAATCAACCGTCGATATTGGATTTCTTTGGTGAGATGAACGATACCGATCAAGATCTGAGCAACATACTCGATGAAGTCGAAGGAGTCGAGAGTAAAAAAATGAAGCTGAATTGAAATTTCATTTTTTTCTCGTATATTTTTTTGTTCAACTACTTTTTCTATTAAGGTTTTCATTTTATTTGTGTATAACCATAACGATCTGTGTTCTTTTTCGTGAGTTTTTTATAGTTTTTTTTTTAAATTACATTTTGGAATAAATTTTTCTTGTAAGTACGTTCAACGCGATTGCGTAATCAACTAATCATTTTTAGTATTTTCATGTTCTATCGAAAATTTAAGATTTCCAGAAGTTAGAATGTTTGTGATGACTATTTTTTTTTTTCAAAATTGAATATTGATAGAAAAAAATTAGTGTTGAGTAAAAACATTCACATTTTTGAAAAGTAGAAACTTGGTGGTTTATAATAACGTGTTTGTCTTTGTTTGCCTGAGATCGATTTCGAGATGAAAATTTCATTTCTTCGTTATCTCATATCAGCATTTCTTCTTCACATACCAATTAAACATGCAATTTATAATATAACATACCTATCTGCATGTAACGAAACATTCTTATTAATCGAAAATTCTAATTTTCAATATCTGCGAATAACCTCTTTCGGTCCTTTCGATCGCAAAACTGATCATCGCTCAGGGTCGATCCTTTCATTTTAGATTCCTAGGTACTTCTTATGCAGGATGTACTTCAGATTTGGATTTTGTAACTGAATACCACTAACAAAAACCTTCATGTACACCAGGCTGCCTACGATTTAGAAGGGGCAGTGATTTACAGAAATGTCAAAATTTCGTCAAGGCAATGCTGGTATCGTATTTCACGTGTTAGCAAAGTTAGCATTTGCAAGATGATCTTTGTCTTAGAAAATGGGTAGGCAAATTCACTTACAATGAGTAAGTGTGCCAAAAGGCAAAATGTAACCAGGGCATGCGGCGTGCCGCTTTTTCCATAGTGTTAGCTTATAGGGAACCTCAAGGGCTACCGCCTACCTCTGGGCAAATTGTCAGAAATTTTATATGCATAGGAGGGGAGGGGGAATTTTTCAAATTTTGTGTAGAATTTTTTAGTGGGGTTGATCATTGCACTGAGTGATCAGGTGGGTGTGTACTGTATCTGTATTAATTATCTAAAAAAACTTGTTCAAAAATTGAGTTTTTTTTTTCAATTTTTGAGGAATGCAAAATTATTTAAAAAAATTTAATAATCTATAAGACAAGTCACTGACGTCACTGTACCTACATACATTACAGAAAAAACCCGTAAATGAGTACCTAAATAAATAAATAAACAAACAAAATTAATTTAAGCCATTGATTCTTCAATAATTTCATCCATTCGTTCTAATCTCCCTTCGATAGGCAGTAAAAATTCTTTTTTGAAATCTATCCATTCTTCTTTAGTCTTTATTCGTTGAAGAAGTATATCTTTAAGGCAGGTCATCGTATCTTCGATTTCTTGTTGGAAATTCACATCGTCTGAGAAGTAAAAAAATGAAGACAATTAGTATTTTTTTAGTTTTTCTTTTAAAAATTTTTTTTAATACCGATCAAACAATTACCTTCGACAACGCCTTCCAAAATATTAATCACACTTCCATCACCAGCCACGTAATAATAATCCTGCATAACGACAGCATCGTTGGTACTGCTGCTGACGGATTCTTCATTCAACGTCATCACCAGCAGATGAATATGCTTGCACATATTATGATGAATAGCCGAATCCTGACAGGAGCACGAATACTGATGCAAGCATGCCTCGCACTGGGCGCATTTGAGCGAACACGTTTCACCGACTGATTTAAATTTTAACAAGGCACATCTCGGTATTAGCTTCTGAATAAAACTAATCTGACGTCCGCATTCGATCTGCCAACATCCTTCGGATAATAAACTAATGGTAACATCTTTCTTAATGGCGAGAGCTTCGTCGTGACTCTTCTTCAAAGCCTGCAGTTTATCTGGCTGATGCTGAGCGGACGTTTGTAGTTTCTCGGCTAGGAATTTCTTCAGGTGGTGTAGTTCTTCGGCGAGCGATTTAATTTTGATTTTTTTTCAACTTATCGTGAAACGATTCGAGGTGGTGGTTTTTATCAATTCCGGCATGCATGCGGTAAAAATACGCTCATCTTTCGGCTGTACCTGCGTAATTGGCCATGAAATAGGTGAGGAACTCTTACAGCTCGGGATCTTGGTCGTTGAGGAATCTCTCCAACGTTTCTCTGAATTGTTTCTCGTTCAATTCTCGCTGCATGTTGCGAAGCGCGTTTCGAATATTTTGCTGGGTTTTTTCGTTTTGGATCAAGATCAAGTGTTGTTTCCAGCATTTGGTGACTTCTTGGGAACAGTAGAGCCAGGTTTCCGGTACAGGGAATATCTTGGACCAGCAGTCGTAATAGGTTGGGTCTAGATTCGACATGAAGGTTTTAATTTGCACGTTACCGATGACAGAATGGATACGATTGAGGAAAACCGAGACGGTGACGTCGTCGTTTCGAGTACTCAATACGTAAGCTATGGGAATGCCTTCGTCGTCCAAGTTCAGTACCATGAGGGTAATTAGTACGAAGTTGTAAGGATTGGTATCCAAAGTGGAGCTCATGCAAACGACACCGTCTTCGGCGAACAGTTTTAGTTTCTGTTTCAGCGTCGAGTCCAAGTAAACAAGGACGAAATCGTATCGAAGAAGGGGCAATCTTCGGGCTCGTTCTTTAGTACGTCGATAACAGCGGTATTTTTATGTTGTTATTTATAGTAAAGAATATTTTCTCGATTCGATTCAACGAACCAGTTAACATTATCGTAATCTGTATCGATGGGGAACAGACTAACGACGTGTTTACGTTCGATATTGCTCAAATCTTTCCTCTGCAACGATCTCTTTCTATTATTACAAGTGCCATCCAGCAACGATTTTTGCTCTTGTTCGATTATCTCGGTAGGTGGAATATTTTCGGCTATTTTACTAGCGATTTCGTCTCGTTTAGCTTTATCCAAGTTAATATGAGCTAATTCTTCTTCGTTGCCGATTTGATGGCCGACGTGAGTCGACTGGAAGGTGATGGTGCATAAACCATCAGATTTATTCTCTTTGAGTTTTATCTCAGCTGGGCAAGCTCCTTGTAGTTTTTTCGAACCTTGCTTTTTCAAGTTACGTAAACGTACGTCTTTCAGGGTGCGTTCTTTGTAGACGCCGGAACGATGGCATTCGTAAGCTCGATACGAGTGCTGGGTCGTGTTGCAAACTCGTCGACTCGTGTATTGGGTTATTGTCGATACTTCTAGTTTACATTTCCATTTTTCGAACTCCTCGCGAGACTCGAACTTCAAAGTTTCGTATTTGAATTCGATATTGTGCTCGCTCGCGTAGTGCTTGGTGAGAGCGTATTTTATTGGGAATTGTGTACCGCACAGAACACAGATGACGGATGCTGTGTAGCTGTTTACCTGCGAAATAAATCGGTGGTGAATAAATTTAGTATATAAAGAGATCAATAATGCTGGTGAGTTCAATGGTACCTTGGCTCGTTGGATGCATCTTTCGTAGTGCTGCTTTAATGATTCGGCCTTTACGAAATTTCGAGAGCAACGTGAACATGACTGGAAATACATTAGATGGTCAGAACATTGAAAAATATATCAAATATAAAATCATAGCCCAGTAAAATAAAAATAAAATGGAATCACATTTTGATTTTCAAGTCACATAATTTTTTTTAAATTCAATTTTTTATTTTTTTTATTTTATTGAGCTTTTATTTACTATTTAGCTTGAACGAAAAAAAAAAAAAAAAAATGGAATCACGAATGAAACCCACGAATAAAAAAAATTGTAAATAAATTCAACCATTACCAAGTTCTCTTTTGATTCGTGCACAGAACGAATATGCTCTTGTAGTCTGTGTTTATTACTGTAAGCTCTTTTACATATTTCACATTCCTTCAAATGAGAAAAAAATATCAATACATTAGCAATTTAACATAGATTGATTTTCAAGCAAATAAAAATACTAGAACAAAGCTTACGAAGTTTTTGGCCCCTTTGTGACTACTGCGTACGTGAGAAACGATATTTTTTCTTTTATTATATATTCTTCCACAATTGTTACATTCCTGTAAAAACATCAGATTCGATATAAAACTCGTACAATCATACGTGTCGACAAGTTTGACGATCAACTTACGTAATGTTCATTTTCATCGATACATTTCGGTTTAGTATTATATTTTGTGCTACGAATCTGCAACGTAAAAATAATGAAATAAAGTATAACTCCACGTTCAAGACATATTGCCTAATTCGAGTATAGAAACAAGTTACCTTTTTTGTGAAGTTATTACGTTCCAAATGCGTTTTAATGTGACGAATCAAACTATCTCTACGAGGGAACTTGGATCCGCAGTAATGACACTCCTAAAAATAAGGCAAAATTAAATCGTATTACTTTACGGATGCAGCTATAATGTAAAACTCTTACAAATGCAGGTTTAGGTTCATCGAGATGGAAAAACTCCATATGACGTTTCAGATTCTCTTTCCGGCTGAAAAATTTCTTGCATATTTCGCAAACCTGAACCGAACATCAAAATTAAGCTCGAGTTTTCGTTAAAATCTACAAATTAGGTATGTAATGAATCTTCTTACACATGCTAAATCATTCCCTATGCCGTGTACGGTTTTTAAATGACGTTGTAAAGCTCGAGCTTGGGTAAAGGTGTATCCACAGATGTGACAAACGTCACGCATCTTTACGAGTGGTATTGTCTGGCGATGACTTCTCAATGAACAGTGATGGTGATTTTAATGATATATCTTCATAGAGACTTCATATATCTGTAAAAAGAATCAAATTAATCGAAGCTGTTTTGATTTATGGCTTGCTCAGTTTACTGTGACTGAAGGTGAACTAAGCGAAGAAGAATAAATTTTGTAGTACAGAAAGTAACTGAGTATTACCTGATATGAAATATTGAACGATATACAAACTCATTTCACTAATTTCAATCATTTTCGTTAATTTTTATTCGTTTTTATTAAAAAATTTGTTGTTTTACTGATAACAATGATAAAATTTTCCTTTCACTTTACAAAAAATAAAAGCTAAAAGGCGCCGAATCACGATTTTTTATTGCACTGTATTCCCGCCATCGACCAATCAGATAAGCTGTATTTTGTTTACTTTTTTTCAAATTTTTTTTTTATCAGTGCCAGAGCAAAAGCATGAGAAAAGTTGTTGGAGTTGGTTTGAAAAAAATGTATTCGTTTTAAAATCGTTTCATCGAAATATTTGAGTTAAAATGGCAACTTCTGCAGCTCCAGCAGTAGTCAAGAAATTAGACGAAACTGTAGTGAATCGAATCGCTGCCGGAGAAGTAATTCAGAGACCAGCTAATGCATTGAAAGAATTATTAGAAAACAGGTAAAACACACTTTAAAAACTCAACAGTTTAATCACCTTTACCTTAAATACTTGTGCATTGATTTCAGCTTGGACGCCAAATCAACCAATATTCAAATCACAGTAAAAAACGGAGGTTTGAAGTTACTCCAGGTAATCAAACGTTACTCGACCAATTCATCCCATTTCCTGCCTCTATAATCGAACGATATTCTTTCAGATTCAAGATAATGGCACAGGTATCCGTAAAGATGACCTGGGCATCGTATGCGAACGTTTTACTACCAGTAAACTAACCGAATTCGAGGATTTAAACACGATAGAGACGTTCGGATTCCGTGGCGAAGCTTTGTCGAGTATAACTCACGTTGCTCATTTAACCATCATCACCAAAACAGCTTCCGATCCTTGCGCTTATAGGTAAATTTGGAGATTCTTTTCACAAAATCTGCTACGATATATTTTTGTTTAAAAATTTCTTCTTGTAGAGCTACCTACGAAGATGGTAAGCTGAAAGGTGTTCCTAAAGCTTGCGCTGGTAATCAAGGTACTCAGATCATCGTCGAAGATTTATTTTATAACGTAGCCACGAGAAGAAAATCCTTAAGAAGTACCAGCGAAGAACATGCTAAAATTACCGACGTTGTAAGTCTCTTGATAGATTATCGAACTTTGCCAGCTTGAAATTTATACTCTTGTTTGGTTCTAGATCAGTAAATATGCGATTCATAATCCGTCTGTGGGATTTACGCTTCGTAAACAAGGCGAAAGTTCGACTGATGTTAGAACCAATCCGAATTCAACTCATGTAGATAACATTCGCAGTATTTATGGTTTAAATGTGGCCAAGTAATCGACGATTGATTAATTCACGTATTTCAAATACGTAAGGTTAGATTATTTATAATATGTATTTTATCAGGGGACTTGAATTAGTCGAAGCTAAAGACGAATGCTTGAAATTTACTCTCAAAGGATACATGTCGAATGCTAATTTTCCAATGAAGAAGCAAATATTCCTATTATTTATTAATAATCGTTTGGTCGATTCTCAAGGTAATCATTTCGATCGTACTTATGTCGAGATTTTATTCGACCAATAATTTTTTTCGTATGTTATTCAGCCATAAGAAAAACTCTCGAACAAGTGTACAGCTTATATTTACCCAAAGGAATGCATCCTTTTTTATACCTAAGTCTATCGTTGGATCCGCGTAACGTCGACGTAAACGTCCATCCAACCAAACACGAGGTTCACTTTTTACACGAAGATGTGATCATCGATAAAATCAAAATCGCCATCGAGGCCAAATTGACTGGTTGTAATACGTCGAGAATATTTTACACCCAGGTAATTGCATTCTTATCAGCTACCCTTCTGTGACTTCGTATTGAATCTTTTATCCTGTTACAGACTAAATTACCCGGAGAACCGAAACCAGCCGCTGGGCCTGCTCCTAAAACAGATAAAAGTGGTTCAGAAACTGCTCCTGCTCCTGCTCCTAATTATACAGTACGTACTGATCCTGGCACTCAGAAAATTGATAAATTCTTCGGTCCCAATGTTCCTAATCCAAACATCACAAATGCCAATGTAACCGTTTCTGCTGAAACCAAGTACGATCTATAGCTCTACTTTTGGGGTCGTTGGTAAATTTTGCAGTGTTTTGATTTTATTGTTTTGTCTGTGTTAGGAGAGACATCAAACTTACCAGCGTGTTGAAGCTGAGAAAGGAAATCGATTCCGAAGTCGATGAAAAGTTGAAAGAAATTTTACGTAATTTTTCATACGTCGGAGCAGTGAATAAAATCTGGTCGGTGATTCAGCATCAAACCGAATTATACATCTGTAATAATGCGTTATTATTGTGAGTAAAATGCTTATTTAATGAAATCTGCATAAATCTATTTTCAATTTAAACAAAACTGATTCTTTTTCAGCGAAGAAATGTTTTACCAATTGATGTTATCGAATTTTGGCAATTTTCACGTTATTAAATTTACGGTAAGTTTGAACAATCTCGAAAGAAAATTTTTGTTCAAATAAGTAAAATCAAATGGCATTTGTTCACAGACACCTCTGTACCTACCTGAGCTTATATCGATTGCAATGGAAGAAATAGAAGGCAGCGATGAAGAAAAAGCTGAGATAGCTAAAACTGCTGCCGACGTTATTGATTCCAAAAAAGACATGTTGAATGATTATTTCGCGATGGAAATCGATGAGAATGAGAATCTGCATACGATTCCTCTATTATTAGGTAAAGATTTAGTCTCTTCGATGACTTCGTATAATTTGTAACGAATAAAAAGACCAGGTGATTAGTCCAGGGCGGATCTTTACAAAATATCAATTACTTTTTCAGACAATTACACTCCTAGTGTGGCCGGATTACCTTCGTTTGCCTTGAGCTTAGCTACTGAAGTGAATTGGGAAGAAGAAACGCCATGTTTTAGAACTTTCTGCGAGCAAACTACTTCCTTCTACGCTTACGAGTGGAAAAAAGAGAACGCCCTCGATGACGAAGATCCTTCGGTAATGAATATTTCCTTTTGGTTGAGTTAAAATCGAACTATTTGGATTTTAATTTTATTCCCTGATTTAGGATGAAAAATCATCCAAGTGGACGTGGACTCTGGAGCATGTTTTGTATTCTGCTGTTAAAAAGTATCTCCAACCGAGTAAAAAACTTTTCAATAATCGAGCAATTTTACAGATCGCCAGCTTACCTCAATTGTACAAAGTATTTGAAAGATGTTAGAGTAGATAATATCAGTTTACGTGTTTTATTACATAGTTTTTTTGTTTTTTTTAGCCGAATTTTTTTTTTAAATTTAGGCTATTGTGTCCGACCCTGATTTAGAAGGAGGGGGGTAGAAGAGTTTTGACCCCATTTGTCGACGTTTGGGACCAAAAGATGACGATCTGTCACATGTCACATATTTATATATATATATATATATATATATATATAATTTTACCCCTACTTTTGGAACTCTAGGGCCGAGCCTAACAGGTCAAATGAGGTCAAACTTGATATGTAGGGTCCCCTCGGTGTAGGAATGATGCAAAAAATTTTTGGGGCCCTAACTCAAAATTGGGTATTTTACCCCTTTTTGAGGGGGTGCGGGGGAGCCCCAATATCATGAAATTTTTTGAAACTTGCCCCAGGGATGAGAACTCTAATTACCTACACCATAGTAAAATTTCAGCCCCCTAAGTCATCCCCACCCCATTTTAGGGCCCAAAAAGTGAATTTTGGGGTCATTTTTTTCACGTTGATCAGGCTACAGACCCCCCAAATGGGGCTGGGGGGCCAAAATTTTCATCATGGCTCAAGTTTGTGCCCCTGATGTGCCTTTTGTAGGTTTCAACTTTTGGGCCCCCTTTGACCCCTGTCAAGGGTCAAAAATCAAGATTTTTCACAATTTTTCATGTTTTTTCTCGCTTCCCGGTACGTTGATCAGCCTGCAGCCCAAACCAAATGACCTTGGATGCTAAAATTTGGTATTTAGGATAGGTAAGGGTCACTGAGGTGCCTTTTGGGGGTTTTGACCCTCGAGCCCCTAAATTGGGGCTCGCCCTTTTTTGAGAGGGGCTCTAAAGAGGCCCCAATTTGACAAAATGATTTGAAATTTTTACCAACAACAGTGACTCTGATTGTCTCCACTGTATCCAAATTTCAGATTCCCAAGTCATCCCCACCCCATTTTAGGGCCCAAAAAGTGGATTTTGAGGTCATTTTTTCACGTTGATCAGGCTACAGACCCCCCAAATGGAGCTGGGGGGCCTAAGTTTTTATCATAGATCGAGTTCATGCCCCTGATGTGCCTTTTGTAGGTTTTGACCTTTAAACCCCTTTTGACCTCGATACAGGGTCAAAAATCAATATTTTTCAAGTTTTAACCTGTCTTTTCTGACGCGTTGAACAGCCTACAGCCCAAACTAAAAGACCTAAACAATCGAAATTTGGGATGTAGGGTCAGTAGAGGTCACTGATGTGCCTTTTGGGGGTTTCGACTTTTGAGCACCATTTGACCCCCGTACAGGGTCAAAAATCAGAAATTTTCACGTTTTAACCTCTTTTTTGGTGTGTTGGCCCTCGTCTGAAGAGCTGAAAGTGTGAAGGGGATTGAGAGCGAAGCCCTCAATCCTCTCCTGCCATGTCCCTATTGAGGGTAAAGACCCCCAATAGGGGCATGGGGGCGGAGCCTCCATCTGAAGAGTTGGAAGTGACGAGGTGGTTGGGGGCTTAGTTCTTTGAAAAATAATGATATGATTTTTTTTATTGTCAACCCGCCAAAAAATTTAGTATTTTTGTTTCTTTAAGTATTTGAGAAAATATTAATTTCTACTCCTGAATAACTTTTAAGATTTTTTTTTACCCAAGAAACTGAAATTTTTTCTCAATGAAAATCAAAAATTTTTAGAAACTTTTGAAAAATACATATGTTCACAATTAAAACACAACCCACAACTTCTCAAAATAGACGAAAACTCTTTAATCATTCCAGATAACCCTAACGAAATACACAAATTCATTACCCTAATCAAAAACTGTAAACTTGCCCACCTAATCTAACTCTTATATCGTTGGGTGTAATAATCTAGCAATTAAACACACCCAAAAAATTAAAAATATATATATATATTTTTGTGTTTCGGAAAATTAAAAAATTTCTCCTTTTTTTACATTGAAAATTAAGATATTTTTATTCCAATGAGATTGACAACTTTTCAATATGCCACTCGCTCTCAATATTCTAGTAATTGATTAAAATTAGGTATTTTTTTCAATTTAGCATTTTGAAAGTTGTGATTTTTCAGATTTTTATAATTGGTTAATTTTCCGAAATTTGATACTTCTTTTCATACTTGCGAATTTGTCGATTTTGAAAATCTGTAAGATATATTTTGCAATTTTTCAGTTTTCAATTTCTAAAATTCGTCAAGTTTATTCTGATTTTCTAGTTTGTTAGTTTTGAAGAGTATATAAATTCACCCAAATCAGTAAATTTTGAATTTTTTAAAATTCATTTTACACTTTTTTTGAAAATTGTCAATTTTTTTCAATTTTTTGGTATGTCAATTTTTTTCAATGTTTTGGTATCTATTTCGAAATTTGCTACTTTTCAGATTTACCTACCTTATTACTATTTTGAATTTTTTCGTTTATTCGATTTTTGAACTCTTTCTAATTTTCTAAAATCATTTTTTTTAAATTTCATGATTTTTCAAATAAAAATTATTCGATAATTTTCCAAAATTTGGTACTTCCTTTCAAAATCGTCGATTTTAGAAATCACTTTTTTGCATTTTTTTGAAAATGTTGAAGTTTTCAACTTCTTCAAGTTGACCCAATTTTTCTCAATTTTTTAATGTACGTAGGTACTTTATAATTTAAAATTTCTTCCGATTTACTAGTTTTCTAGAATTTTTCAAGTTCGTTCTGATTTTAAAACTGTGTACAAAATTGTTTAAAATCATCGATTTTGAAAATCTATATAATTATTATACTTTTTGCAGTTTTTTTGTTTTTGATTTCAAGAATTTGTTAAGTTTGTTCTGATTTTCAAATTTGTTAGTTTTGAAGAGTATATTATTCTAAACAAATGCAGTTTTTCTCTCCTGAAATTTGAGGAGAAATGTTTGAACTTTTATGTTCTAAAAATATTGAGAAATTTTCTTTCCATTTACCTAGAAAAATAATTTAATGATATTTTTCTACAAAGATGATTGAAAGATTTTTTGCTTCAGTGTTTTTTAAAACAAAATTTGGAAAAATCAACTTTTTTGTAAGTAGATTCCAAAAAAATGAGCAGGTTTTTTGTCAAGAAAATTTAGAAATTGATTGAAAGATTTTTTACTTCAATTTTTTTTAGCCAAATTTGGAAACGTTGAAATTTTTGTAAGTAGACTCCAAAAAAATGAGCAGTTTTTTATAAAGAAAATTGAGAATTTATTTTCTGGAAATGAAAAATATGCACAATTTTTTATTCTAAAAATTCAGAGGTTTCTCTCCAAAAATTTGAGAAGTTTCGACCAAATGGCAGCCTTTGTCATTGCAAAAATGCTAATTGTCACTTTTTGAAAATTACTGAAAATTGAAATTTTTAAACATTCAGCCAGCGAAGGGATTTTACATTGGATCTTGAGGTAGCTTTTTTCATTGATTAAATGCAATTTCTCATTTTTTGAAATTTACTAAAAATAAAAATGTTCACAAATTCGCTTAGGGCAGGATTTTGCATTGGCTCAAATGGTAGCCTTTGTAATTTAAAAAAAAATGCAAGTTGTCACTTTTGGAAATTTTCTGAAAATCAAAATTTTTCTAAATTAGGTAAGTATGTGAATTTTCTTAATTCGACAAAAAATTGCAATTTTGTTTCTTTTTGGATCGATGTTTCAAATACCTATAGGTAAGGTAGTATACTGTTTGGAATTTTGTATTTTTAAGAAATTATCATAATAATAATAAAAAAAAAATCTAGGTTCTTAATAATTTTCTTTTTAGAAATTCTGTTCACAAATTGAAAAAAATATATATATAAAAAAATTTAATCATATAGGTTCAAGTTAAAAAGTTATAAAATTCAGTTTATCTTTTAAATTAAAAAAAAAAAAATCGTCGGTAGATCAAAAAATCAGAAAAATTCCAAAAATTGGAACAACTAGGTACCAAGCTTTTATGAATCATTCTTGAAGGTGATCAATTTTTACAGTTTTTAGCTTTTGCTTATCTACCTTTGAAACTTGGTGAAAATTCATAATTGGGAAAATAATTATTTCTAGTTTTAAAAAATTACAATTTTGTTAATCTTTGAAAATTTTAAGCATGTTTGATAAATTTATGAGACTTGATAAAAAAAATTTGATATTCAGAAGAAGAAAAAAACTCAACTTTTATTCAATTTTCCACTTTTTTTAAAATTTTTCAAGTAAATACATACCGTATCCATGTTTTCTATCTCAATTTGAAACGAGTACTTATCGATTCTAATTGATGTGTTGTTTCCTTTTGTTCAAATTAGATGTTGAATTGCATCCTATTATGGTGGACGTCCGTCCACATTTGAGCGATTAATGGAAAAATATTACCAACTTACACTTGACAGTCCTCAACAGGAGAGTTTTGGACCTGGAAATCTTGTTCAGCTTCATGAACCAGAGATCTTCGGCACAGAATCCAGACAGATTTTTGAGGTAAATCATTTTTATTATTTTTTCAAGTATTAATTTCATTTTATTGAAAAATTACTGTGAGAGTAACTCTTAAGTCTTATCGGTTAAACTCGTGAAAAGTTTGAGATTTTTTTAAGTTTCCTTTTTTCAAAATTTTGAAATTTACCAACTACACAATTTTTCGAAACTTGACCATTTGGTAAAATTAGCGTAATTTTTGCATACCTTTAAATTTTTCATGATTTTTAAATTTGCTGATTTATTAAAAATTTTCCAGTTTCCAAAAAACTCGTATTTTTGTGTTTTTTTCTTAGCTGGGTAATCCAAAATATTAACCTTTCAAATGATACCAAGACTCGTGAAAAGTTTTAAAAAAATTTTATTTCGTTTTTTTTCAGTATTTTAAAATTTAGCCCATCAACTCCATACAATTTATTAAAATTATCTATTTTTTTACAACAATTATTCATATTTTTAAATTGCTGATTTATCAAATTTTTTTATCGTCCTTTCAAACGTTAGCCAACTTCGAAGATGTTCTAGTTTTCAGATGTTCTAGTTTTCTAAATATTTTAAATTTTTTCATATCTTCGTTATTTGCATTTTTTTTCTCGTTATTTTCATTTTTTTAAACGAGATTTTCACTTTTCAAGAGCATAGTGATTTTACAATATTTTCCGTTTTTAATATTCTCAATTTCTGAAAATATTACTTTTTCATATTTTTTAAAGCGTTTTCAAATTTTTTACTTTTTTAATATCGATTTTTTTTTTGGTTTCATCGAAGTAGGGATTTAAAAAAAATGAATAACTACTTTTTACCCTGAAAAATTGAAAATCCCCAGAAATTTTTATTCCCGAAGATTTGCGACATCTTTTTAAACCAGAAGACGAAAAGTGAAATTTTTTTCTTTAAAAAAAATTGATGTTTTCGTTTTTTCCTCAATGTGATTGAGAGAATTTTTTACTCCAGAGAATTTCAACATTTTTTTGAAAAACTGATAGAAATGGTGTTAATTCGAATTCTTTTTTTAAATTTTACTTAATTATGTTTTAAACGTTTGAGTAATATCATTTGACAGACCATTTTTTTTGATGGATTATTGATGAGGTCATTTTGGAATTTTTCCTTTTGTGGAAATTGACCGTATTTTGAATAATTATGTGATCGTCGCAGACAAAACCGACCTTATAATGTGCTAAAATATTTTTTCTCTTTTTCCTATTTTTATTCATCACACTCTTAAAATTCGTTTAAAACCACCTCCGACCTCCTAACTCAAAAAATGAAAGCTGTAGAAAGAAAACTATACACGTATCTCAACAAAATTTTAATGAAATAAATGAAAAAAAATTTCAAAAAAATTATTATTTTACGTCCTTTCCTCAGAGTTGACCTTTTTTCGTTGATATTTCCTTGTATTCTGCTCAAAAATGTTCAATCTGATGGCGCAAATCTCAAAAAAAAACCGCAGAAATCCTCATTCCTCAAAAAATATTCCAAAAACTTTGAACGCGTTTATCTCAAAAAAATTTTTTAGCACATAAGGTCGGTTTTGTCTGGGACGATCACATATGCGTTATGGTTTCTTTCCTGGAATTTTATTCTTATTAAGTACGGTTGGTACTTGAAGAATTTTCCAAAAAATTGAAAAATTCAGAAATATTTTTCTATTTAGAAAAATTTTGCAATGAATATTGTCTCTTTCCATTATTTTGTTGGCTTCATTCTGAAAAATTGAAAGATTTTCATGTTTTATTATTACTCAAAAAACTGAATTTTCCAACAACAAAAAAAAAAGTTGAAAAATTGAGAAATGATTTTTCACTCCAAAATTTTTCGCAATGATTAAAATCTCTTCCAATTTTTTTGTAAGTTTCATTTTTCATTCTAAAAAAATTGAAAGTTTTTCATGTTTTAATCATTTTTTGAGAAATATCATATTATTTTATAGGTGTAATTTTTTTCGAATGCTGCATAGCATCTTTTGTTCTGAAAAAAACTACGAATTTTTTTCAAGAAAAAAATCTCTAGTAAGAATTTTTTTTTTTTAATTTCACATTCTGAATTTTTTTCAAGAAAAAAATCTCTAGTAAGAATTTTTTTTTTTAAATTTCACATTCTATCTGAATTAATAATGTTCCACAATTTTTTCAAAGTTTGTAAATTTTCAATATTTTTGGAGAAAAACATTTCCGAATTCTCTAGATAGAATTTAAAAAATGCCAATTTTTTTTAATCGTTCAATTTTTTCTTATGAAAAAAAATCAGTAATTTCAAAATGTTTTTTTTTATATAAAATTGAAAAAAATTTCAAGAAGGATTTTTTCCAATTAATTGTTTCGGAAGTGATATTTTTTTTCTACTTCTCAAAACTACAATCTTTCTAAATTTTTCAATTCCGAAATTTTATTCATCAGTTGGTTAAATTTTTCCTTTGCTGTAAGAAATTTGTTTGATTTTCAAAAATTTAATCCTAAAAATTTTGAAAAATGCGGTTTAAAATTTTTTTCTAATTATTTTTACCTAATAATAAATTTTCTTAATTTTCAAATTTTTTCAATTTTTGAAATATTTTTTCATTTTTTTCATAAATTTTCAAAAAGAAAAATTGGGTAATTTAAAAAATATATTTTTTCATTTTATCAATGAATTTTCTTGAATTTTTACTTTTTAGAGATTTTTTTAAAAGAGATTTTTTTTCTATTTTTCAAAACTAAATTTTTTCAAATTTTAGAATTCCAATTTTACCTTTTTTCTGTCAATTAGTTCATAATGTTCGATAAAATTTTTCCTTTTTTTCTGTATTTTCGTTTAATTAATTTGATTTTTTATTGAAATATTTCGAATTATTATTTCAGTCGATTGTGTACTTACGTTGTTTTTTCGTTTTTGTTTTACAGTGAATTACATATCAAACCAGATGCACCTACCTGTATGCGACCTCATCATACGAACGCCAACTCTAGTGACGACTTCCACGACTTGTCGGATTAATTCTCAGATGTGGATGGTAAATAAGTACATCACTTCGATACGTGCCATTGTGGATTTCGCACTCGTCATATTTATTTAATCTCGAATGTGTCAGGTAAATAAATGTACCAATGAGAAGTTTCGCTTTCTTTGAAATACTTAACTGCCTAGAGAATTGCATTACTAACCCATTTTTTTGTGATTGCTTCTATTCAGGATTTTTTTGGCGACCATTGTCATTCGACGGATTTCACATACAGTGTTACGATGTGCAAAGAATACCGACCAGATGCCAAGTTCGTGTGATTTTTTTTCCATCTCCGAATACGAAGCGAATTTATAACCAGGCTGCGTTTTGATTTTGAATCGTTGAATTTCCCGAATATTTACCATGTTGACAGGTCATTTATGATATTTATATTACGTATGTACATGCGGCACAATCCTTTTGTAGGCGTATTTTCGAAGTGGCGAAATTATTACGTAAAAATTCAGATGGATTGAATTTTGAAAATTTTCTGCTCGGCGGATTTAGTAGAAATTTTATAATATAATTTGATTGCACTGTGGCCATTCTAGTTGATAATTGGATGTTTTTTGCCATGTTTATTGAGTGTTGCCAGTTTAATTTTTATAATGCCACCAAATGCAACAGAAAATGATACCGAGTTTCTCAATATTTAGTCACGATGATTATTCCAGTCAATTTTTCGATTTTTTTTTTGCCCTTTTGTTGATTATTGTATCGCCATGTTCAAGTTATGTTTTATTAGATACTTTTGTAGTTAGCGAATTGTGTGATTGAAATTCCATCATGTAGGTATATCGTTAGATCATAGCTTCCAGTTATTCTATTCGATAGCTGAATTATTTTTTAAAATGACCCTGATTTTTTTCCCCCAAGTGTTTGATAAGTCGTTGTCCAAATTTTTCATCGTGTTCGTTGTCTTCGATTTCGTATTTTTCTCGGATAGGTGCCTGAATTGGAATCGTCGAATGTTGGTGGGGCAAGGTGGTATTTTTTTTTCAATTCTTTGGTGCGGGCATCCGCGCTTGGTTTTGTTACTGGGTCGTGCTTTATGAGCTCAATTATCAATATCGGTGCCGTCCACCGTTGATAGTTGGAGCCATTTCACGATAACTCTTCTTCGGCAGACAAGGGCTGATGAAGGGATCCTGTAATGAAATTGGGCTCAAAATTGATTCGTTTTTCGCGTACATGTTTTCTCAATTCGTCCGCGGTTTAGGTGTCCGACGTTTTGGTTTTCCGGGGTTGTGCACTGTGCTCGATTACCAACGGTGCCGTACCACCTTTGTTGGTAATCGTACGGGCCAGTTGGCAACTTTATTCTTCTTCGGCTGAACGAGGGCTGATGGAAGAATTCTGGAACCAAACGTTTGGTCGGTCTCGCATTTGAGGATCTTCGGAGGTGTTGTTTTTGACGGGTGGTGTGGACAATCGCGAGCTCACACCATGTCTGTGAAACGCATCTCCGACTAGGATTAGCCATCGATGTCGGTATCTGTGTCTGGAGACGCTCACGACATCGAGAAAGACCTGTAGTTTTTTACGACACTGACACGGTCTTCCCCGGGGTATCGTTTGGCTGGCGACCTGGAACCGGAGGGCAGTCAGGGTTAGTATCAAACTAAAGGTATTTAGGATTGTCTCTTAGCATGCTTTCAATGGATTTCGTGAACTATCGCGAGTTCACGCAATGTCTGCGGAAGCCACACCTGTTAGGTTATCCATCGATCTCGCACGGCATCGAAACAGCAATCGATGTCGTGGGACATCGAGAAAGACCCGGAGTATTCTACGGCGCTGGCGCGAACTTCCCCAGGAATGCGTCGGCCGGCCGGCGACCTGGATCAGGAGGACATTCCAGAGCCGTATTAAACGAAGGGTATGGAGGGTGCGAATGATTCGCATACGCCCGAGTAGAACGTAGCGTTGTTTGGATTGCGGATCAAAACTGTACGAGTTGGGTATCAAAATTTCTCTTATGCGAAGTATCAGTCCCGGACCATAGGAGTAGATGATTATCCGGGGCTGGCCAGGACAACGGGATTTGCGTCTTGGGTACTGCGAGCTCGGAGGGCCTTACGGCACCCTGCACCACCATCATTCGATGGGGAACTGGTACATTGCCTAAGAGGGGTCCTGAGATGACCGCGGTAACGGCTTCGCAAACGGGAACGGTTTCCTAGTGTTATCATTTCTGTAGGCCACGAGCTCCATCAAAGAGTTTGAAGGCTGGTCGGCTGTTTTGGCTCGACCGATTTCGGTCTATATTGTTCTTCGGGCTGCGTGCCACCAGTACGATGTCCGAAGAATAATCTAAATTTAAAACGGTCGCCTAATAGGCGTACCGTAAGTTCCTTTGCCTCGACAATGGATGACTCATTTGGTTTTGCCCGCGATGTTCGCGCCTTGTCTACTGGTTACGGTCTAGCGAACATCGCCTGTGGTGAGTGATCTCCCTGGGTCAAGGTACTGCCTCGCTCGTTGAGGCAGTTGAAGAGTGTGTGAAGTGAGAATGTTGATCCGGATTGTTTCGCGATGCTACGTTGTACTCGGAGAGTATGGGTTTTGTTTGCTTCTTTTAGTGGATATTGTTTCAAAATTGAATTAGTTTGGAATCGAGTTATTATTTAATAATCTTTTTTTTTTTAATTTTTGCGAAATTATTGAAAAAATTGGTAATCAGGACCTTTTGGCCTCAGGATAATAATTTTTTTGCGGAGATTTAATTTATTCGTCGTCGTTGCTTGTTTGATCAGGTATTTTTTCAATAAAAATTTGTTTTTGATTTGATTTTTTCTCCAAATTTAATAGTTTGTGGGGTGTCTCTCTGGCTCTGGGTGAAGATGAAAATTGTAATTATTCCGTTTCCTTTCGAAATTGTCAGTTTTAATAATGTGTCAAATCAAGCCCTACCCCCTCTTGAAAAAGCATCCCTCTCAATCGCGTATTATTGTCAGCTCTTTTTTCAGTATTATTCAATTTTTCTCATGTTCGCGAATTATGTCGTTATTTATTCATGTTGTTATCATTGTTCTATTTTTAAGTAAATATTTTATTGCAAATTATTGTGATAACCGATCACGGTTTTTCACTGCTTTGCGGTGGGCAGTGTTTTTTAACCCAGATCGGTTAATTTAGATTTAATATTGTAATTCATTCTCGTCTTAAAACGCCGCACAGTTTAAATAAAACAGAAATTCGTTTGGTTTTTCATTTTTCATCAACTTTTCAGGTTTAATTGCACAATAATATGATTCTGGGAAGATGAAGAAGAAACACGAAAAGTTGAAATAATGTCTCAAAGTTGAGTTTGGAAAATAACAATAAAAATTATCCAATATTACAAAGGGAAGTGCAATTTCATCAAATGACCAGAAATGTTTCAAGTAAATTGTAGTTTTGGTCAAAACTAGTCAATTTTTTTGGTTTAGGTATTTTTTGATGAATAGGAAAAACGTATCTAAGTTCTGGAGTTCTCACTAATCACATATTTTCAATGAAAAAATGGCTTATATCGTTAGATACATTCCAGAGGCAAAGTGTGCCCATAAAACGAGGTGAGTAAATTCGCAAAACTGTTGATATCGCTTGGAAATTGAAACTAAAATGAAGACGGAGAAATCTTGGCCAACTAGGAAATCATTTTTATTGATATTTGCAAAGACAGGAGCTCATTACACCCTTAAATAAATCTAAACGATGCGAAAATATGAAATCAATTTTCCCCTCAAAACGGCTGGTTATGCAATTCTATCAATAGTCATTCGCAACGAAGGTATCATTACCCCTTGAAATGATCAAAAAACATGGGAAAATGCTTGTGAAATTATTCCTGCAAAACACGCAGTTAGGCAGCCGCAATAACACACTACCAATTCGCCATTATATCGTTGATATCTCTGCAAATTTTGATGCGATTTTGAAACGGATTGCGAATTTGCAATCGTCGAGTTCGACTCTATCAGACTAGACCCCTAGATGCCCAATTTTCGATAATTTTTTTATTCAGACCCAAAAGGTCGAAATTCAAAAATTTGCCATGTTCTTGTTTATGGTTCGATTGAGCTGAAATTTGATTTGTATGCTCATTTCAGGTCGTGGATTTCAAAAATGTCTGTATAAACGTTGCGTACTAAAGAACTTGCAAATTGAAATTTTTATTTTTCGAAGTTGGCAACAATGCGTCTGGATGTTCTCAAATTTATATTCTGCCACCTCATATTGAAAGGGAAATACACTTTGAATCTACATTTTATGCGCATTTCAAAGGAAATACGTCAAATTTGATATTGCATGTCAAATGGGTTGCATAAGCAATACATTTGAAGGAGCGAACTTTCACAAATTAATATGGAAATGCGACTGTTTAAAACATCAATTTTTGAATTTTTGAATTATTTCTTCGGTTTATTACTAATTCGAGGTCGCTGATCACGATTATGGTGTTGGTTTCAAGTTCGCGTACCTGCTTGCCCACCAAATGTGGATTTTCGTAAAAAAATTGCGGGTTTCAAGAGGAAGGAGGGGTGCGTGAAGAAAATTAATATCATATTCGTGATCAGCGACCTTCAATTAGTCGATAACGAATCTAATCTCGATTTTTTTGAAAATTGCTGAATTTTCAAAGTGCTCGTATTCGCGAACAAAGCTTCGTAGAGCAAAACTGATAGCAGAATCGGAATCAGCGGGGTCGACTTAGTCGAAAAGCACTCTTATCTCAATTTTTTTGGATGTCAAAAAAATCGAAAAAATCAACGATGGTTAACCTTCCTTTTTTTTTGGAAAAAAACCTTTTTGTCTCAGATCGACGTGTGAGGTGTCTAGGAGGGGGCAATCGGACCAGGCGAATCGACCCCAGCGATCAGTTTCCCGATCGGAGGCGAATTCGCGGAAATATGAACCATTTTTCGTAACTCAGAAACTATGCATCGGATTTGAAAACCGATGGCATTTTCGGGTTCAGCGATCTCTAATTAGCCCACATACTAAATGTTAACTCGATCCGGCCATAAATAACATTTAAAAAAATTCCTAAAAATTAAAGCAAAGAATTGGGTAAGTTTGTAATTTTTTGCAAAATTTGAAAAAAATTGTCGAAAATGGGCGTACGAAGGGTCGATTCCGATAGAGTCGAACCCGACGATTCCAAATCTGCAATCAGATTCAAAGTTAATTATTATTATTAAGCGGACGTGAGGCGCTATCTGTAGTTGCACACATAAACTAAAAATGCGATGAAATGAAGAAATACGATTTCGAAAAATAAACCCACAAGTAGCGCCATCTATCAGAAGCAATACTAAACTTTGTTCTGTTTTTAAAAAATCTGGTCCACAAAAATCAAGTCCAATTTCCAGATATGCGCGTGGCGCTATCTCTCTGAACATTAGTGAACTAAGGTCTAAAAATGACCAAAATAGGCCTCAAATAAGAAAAACTATTTTCTCGTAATTACCACGTAATTACGGTAATTTTACCGGTAAAAATACAATTTTGATCCACTTTTGACAATCCCAAAACCAGCAATCTAGACTGGCAGAGCGCCGCTAGTCTAGATTGCTGGTTTTGGGATTGTCAAAAGTGGATCAAAATTGTATTTTTACCGGTAAAATTACCGTAATTACGTGGTAATTACGAGAAAATAGTTTTTCTTATTTGAGGCCTATTTTGGTCATTTTTAGACCTTAGTTCACTAATGTTCAGAGAGATAGCGCCACGCGCATATCTGGAAATTGGACTTGATTTTTGTGGACCAGATTTTTTAAAAACAGAACAAAGTTTAGTATTGCTTCTGATAGATGGCGCTACTTGTGGGTTTATTTTTCGAAATCGTATTTCTTCATTTCATCGCATTTTTAGTTTATGTGTGCAACTACAGATAGCGCCTCACGTCCGCTTAATAATAATAATTAACTTTGAATCTGATTGCAGATTTGGAATCGTCGGGTTCGACTCTATCGGAATCGACCCTTCGTACGCCCATTTTCGACAATTTTTTTCAAATTTTGCAAAAAATTACAAACTTACCCAATTCTTTGCTTTAATTTTTAGGAATTTTTTTAAATGTTATTTATGGCCGGATCGAGTTAACATTTAGTATGTGGGCTAATTAGAGATCGCTGAACCCGAAAATGCCATCGGTTTTCAAATCCGATGCATAGTTTCTGAGTTACGAAAAATGGTTCATATTTCCGCGAATTCGCCTCCGATCGGGAAACTGATCGCTGGGGTCGATTCGCCTGGTCCGATTGCCCCCTCCTAGACACCTCACACGTCGATCTGAGACAAAAAGGTTTTTTTCCAAAAAAAAAGGAAGGTTAACCATCGTTGATTTTTTCGATTTTTTTGACATCCAAAAAAATTGAGATAAGAGTGCTTTTCGACTAAGTCGACCCCGCTGATTCCGATTCTGCTATCAGTTTTGCTCTACGAAGCTTTGTTCGCGAATACGAGCACTTTGAAAATTCAGCAATTTTCAAAAAAATCGAGATTAGATTCGTTATCGACTAATTGAAGGTCGCTGATCACGAATATGATATTAATTTTCTTCACGCACCCCTCCTTCCTCTTGAAACCCGCAATTTTTTTACGAAAATCCACATTTGGTGGGCAAGCAGGTACGCGAACTTGAAACCAACACCATAATCGTGATCAGCGACCTCGAATTAGTAATAAACCGAAGAAATAATTCAAAAATTCAAAAATTGATGTTTTAAACAGTCGCATTTCCATATTAATTTGTGAAAGTTCGCTCCTTCAAATGTATTGCTTATGCAACCCATTTGACATGCAATATCAAATTTGACGTATTTCCTTTGAAATGCGCATAAAATGTAGATTCAAAGTGTATTTCCCTTTCAATATGAGGTGGCAGAATATAAATTTGAGAACATCCAGACGCATTGTTGCCAACTTCGAAAAATAAAAATTTCAATTTGCAAGTTCTTTAGTACGCAACGTTTATACAGACATTTTTGAAATCCACGACCTGAAATGAGCATACAAATCAAATTTCAGCTCAATCGAACCATAAACAAGAACATGGCAAATTTTTGAATTTCGACCTTTTGGGTCTGAATAAAAAAATTATCGAAAATTGGGCATCTAGGGGTCTAGTCTGATAGAGTCGAACTCGACGATTGCAAATTCGCAATCCGTTTCAAAATCGCATCAAAATTTGCAGAGATATCAACGATATAATGGCGAATTGGTAGTGTGTTATTGCGGCTGCCTAACTGCGTGTTTTGCAGGAATAATTTCACAAGCATTTTCCCATGTTTTTTGATCATTTCAAGGGGTAATGATACCTTCGTTGCGAATGACTATTGATAGAATTGCATAACCAGCCGTTTTGAGGGGAAAATTGATTTCATATTTTCGCATCGTTTAGATTTATTTAAGGGTGTAATGAGCTCCTGTCTTTGCAAATATCAATAAAAATGATTTCCTAGTTGGCCAAGATTTCTCCGTCTTCATTTTAGTTTCAATTTCCAAGCGATATCAACAGTTTTGCGAATTTACTCACCTCGTTTTATGGGCACACTTTGCCTCTGGAATGTATCTAACGATATAAGCCATTTTTTCATTGAAAATATGTGATTAGTGAGAACTCCAGAACTTAGATACGTTTTTCCTATTCATCAAAAAATACCTAAACCAAAAAAATTGACTAGTTTTGACCAAAACTACAATTTACTTGAAACATTTCTGGTCATTTGATGAAATTGCACTTCCCTTTGTAATATTGGATAATTTTTATTGTTATTTTCCAAACTCAACTTTGAGACATTATTTCAACTTTTCGTGTTTCTTCTTCATCTTCCCAGAATCATATTATTGTGCAATTAAACCTGAAAAGTTGATGAAAAATGAAAAACCAAACGAATTTCTGTTTTATTTAAACTGTGCGGCGTTTTAAGACGAGAATGAATTACAATATTAAATCTAAATTAACCGATCTGGGTTAAAAAACACTGCCCACCGCAAAGCAGTGAAAAACCGTGATCGGTTATCACAATAATTTGCAATAAAATATTTACTTAAAAATAGAACAATGATAACAACATGAATAAATAACGACATAATTCGCGAACATGAGAAAAATTGAATAATACTGAAAAAAGAGCTGACAATAATACGCGATTGAGAGGGATGCTTTTTCAAGAGGGGGTAGGGCTTGATTTGACACATTATTAAAACTGACAATTTCGAAAGGAAACGGAATAATTACAATTTTCATCTTCACCCAGAGCCAGAGAGACACCCCACAAACTATTAAATTTGGAGAAAAAATCAAATCAAAAACAAATTTTTATTGAAAAAATACCTGATCAAACAAGCAACGACGACGAATAAATTAAATCTCCGCAAAAAAATTATTATCCTGAGGCCAAAAGGTCCTGATTACCAATTTTTTCAATAATTTCGCAAAAATTTAAAAAAAAAAGATTATTAAATAATAACTCGATTCCAAACTAATTCAATTTTGAAACAATATCCACTAAAAGAAGCAAACAAAACCCATACTCTCCGAGTACAACGTAGCATCGCGAAACAATCCGGATCAACATTCTCACTTCACACACTCTTCAACTGCCTCAACGAGCGAGGCAGTACCTTGACCCAGGGAGATCACTCACCACAGGCGATGTTCGCTAGACCGTAACCAGTAGACAAGGCGCGAACATCGCGGGCAAAACCAAATGAGTCATCCATTGTCGAGGCAAAGGAACTTACGGTACGCCTATTAGGCGACCGTTTTAAATTTAGATTATTCTTCGGACATCGTACTGGTGGCACGCAGCCCGAAGAACAATATAGACCGAAATCGGTCGAGCCAAAACAGCCGACCAGCCTTCAAACTCTTTGATGGAGCTCGTGGCCTACAGAAACGATAACACTAGGAAACCGTTCCCATTTGCGAAGCCGTTACCGCGGTCATCTCAGGACCCCTCTTAGGCAATGTACCAGTTCCCCATCGAATGATGGTGGTGCAGGGTGCCGTAGGGCCCTCCGAGCTCGCAGTACCCAAGACGCAAATCCCGTTGTCCTGGCCAGCCCCGGATAATCACCTACTCCTATGGTCCGGGACTGATACTTCGCATAAGAGAAATTTTGATACCCAGCTCGTACAGTTTTGATCCGCGATCCAAACAACGCTACGTTTACTCGGGCGTATGCGAATCATTCGCACCCTCCATACCCTTCGTTTAATACGGCTCTGGAATGTCCTCCTGATCCAGGTCGCCGGCCGGCCGACGCATTCCTGGGGAAGTTCGCGCCAGTGCCGTAGAATACTCCGGGTCTTTCTCGATGTCCCACGACATCAATGGCTGTTTTGATGCCGTGCGAGATCGATGGATAACCTAACAGGCGTGGCTTCCGCAGACATTGCGTGAACTCGCGATAGTTCACGTAATCCATTGAAAGCATGCTAAGAGACAATCCTAAATACCTTTAGTTTGATACTAACCCTGACTGCCCTCCGGTTCCAGGTCGCCAGCCAAACGATACCCCGGGGAAGACCGTGTCAGTGTCGTAAGAAACTACAGGTCTTTCTCGATGTCGTGAGCGTCTCCAGACACAGATACCGACATCGATGGCTAATCCTAGTCGGAGATGCGTTTCGCAGACATGGTGTGAGCTCGCGATTGTCCACACCACCCGTCAAAAACAACACCTCCGAAGATCCTCAAACGCGAGACCGACCAAACGTTTGGTTCCAGAATTCTTCCATCAGCCCTCGTTCAGCCGAAGAAGAATAAAGTTGCCAACTGGCCCGTACGATTACCAACAAAGGTGGTACGGCACCGTTGGTAATCGAGCACAGTGCACAACCCCGGAAAACCAAAACGTCGGACACCTAAACCGCGGACGAATTGAGAAAACCTGTATGCGAAAAACGAATCAATTTTGAGCCCGATTTCATTACAGGATCCCTTCATCAGCCCTCGTCTGCCGAAGAAGAGTTATCGTGAAATGGCTCCAACTATCAACGGTGGACGGCACCGATATTGATAATTGAGCTCATAAAGCACGACCCCGTAACAAAACCAAGCGCGGACGCCCGCACCAAAGAATTGAAAAAAAATACCACCTTGCCCCACCAACATTCGACGATTCCAATTCAGGCACCTAACCGCGAAAAATACCAAATTGAAGACAACGAACACGATGAAAAATTTGGACAACAACTGATCAAAAATACATACCATTAACGCGCAACATTAATATACGCGAATATTATCGAATAAAAAATAAAAAATTCCAACGCGAAGTTCGGGCAATAATCTTCAAAATTCAAATCGAATACTAGACTTTTAAAAAAATATAGGAGTTTCGCTTCAAAAAAATCATTCGCCAGTAAATTGGATAAGTATACCTATGGGTCCATCTGTTGATTCGCCAATACAGTATTGCTCGTATATTCAAGGGATAAAAAAAAAAAAAAAAATTATCTCTAGCAAAGATGTACGCTGATCTTCAAAAACATATGCAAAGGTCGTATCTTTTGGAGCAATATCTTAAAAATAATTCAAAGGGTCGCTGTAAAAAATAATTTGCCTGTAAAAATGGAATATACGTAGGTAATCCTTGCAATGTTTCTCGTGAATTCATGCGTTAGAAATAATTCATCTTCAATTACGACTCCGTAATAAATATCGCTTACTTATATACAGATTTTAAAAATAGTCGAGGGGCTCGTCAATTGATATAGAAAATAAAGGTCATCGTGTCAATCACATCTCGACTGCTAAAATGTAGTCAACGCTTGAAAAATAATCAAAAGAAGATGAAGAAGCCTTTAGAAAAACTTCACATTCTTGGAATTTTTTGGTCAATGCTGAATGGCTCGTTAGCTCTCGTGAATACTTCAAGATGGGCGAAGTTTTTAAAAACCCATTGAAGAGGGGTTCGTCATACGAAATTATAAAACTACCTGAAAGACGACATATAAAATAATATTCAAGCTTGCGTGGTGGCTACAGATGCTCGTTGACTTTTAAAGAATATTTCTGCTGACATCGTAGGTGTTTAGATGATGATAAGAATACGTCGCTTTCTATGACAGTTGCAGCAGATGATTATTGAATCTTGATTGAATAATCCTCCAAGTGGTGTGGTAGGTAGGTAGGTATTGATAAATTGCAATCTTATCCTGAAATTTCAAAAACATTAAAACAAATTATGAGAAAATTGGCTAACGATTTGAAAAAATTGATAAATTACCAAAAAAAAAAAAAAAAAAAAATGAATAGGTAAAAAATACATGATAAATTTTTAAAAACAAAAACATAATTAAAAAAATTCAGAAATTGACAAGTTTCAAAGAACGCACGAATGCCAAAAAAATAAAACGTCGAATGAACTCTTGAAAAAAAAAATTGAAATCTGGATGGTTGTGAAAAGATGATAAGTAAATTTTGAAAAATTGAACAAAATTTCAAAAATTTCAAAAATTCTACGAACTTTAAATATTTTGAGAATTTTGAGGGATTGCAAAAAATTTGTAGGCAAATTTTTATGAATGAGACAATATTCCAAAATGAATAAAATACAAATTTTTGAAAAACATGTGATTTTGAAAAGTATAAAATATCTTCAAAGTATAGGTAGGTATGCACTATGTAATTATTGTTATAAAAATGAAAATTTTCAAAAAACAAAAGGATTTACAAAAAATTTGACAAATTGACACGAATGCAAAATTTAAAAAAAAATTAATAAGCGAACAAACTCTTTAAAGAAATTTCAAATTTTCAAGGTAAAATTGAACAAAAAGGCAAATATTACAAAGCTGTGTAAATTTTTGAAAAAAAGAATCATGAGAAATTCTAAAAAACAAACCATAGGTAATGAAAAAATTGAGAAAACAAACCAACTCTTGAAGAAAATCTAATTTTGAAGAACCGGATAATTTAGTTGAGTTAATGAGTTTCAAAAAATTATAAAAAAAAGAGACAAATTTTAAAAAACCACCGAATTTAGGAAAATTTAAAAATTTAGGACAATTGAAAAAATCGGTAAATTTTCGATACAGATAAAATTCAATATCGAGAAATTTTTTTTTCTAAAAAATGATAAAATTAAAATTTTGGGAAAATCGTAAAAATTGATAAATTGGGTAACTTAAAAAAACAAACATTACAAAAAATTCGGAAAGGTTGACAAAATTTAAAAATCTGCGAATTTATTGAAATATCGATTTGAAAAAAAAATGAAAATTTATCGTAATTTTTTTTGAAATTAAGATAACTTTAAGAAACAAACATTACGAAAAATTTGAAAAATAATATCCAAAGAAAATTACTAAATCTAATAAAATTATAAGAATTTGAAAAAGTTTACAAATTTTGAGAAATTCGAAAATTCAATGTGGTTGAAAAAAATTGGTCAATTTTAAAAATGAAACTATTAAGTAATTAAAATTGAAATAATTACCAACAATTTATGCAAACCCAGTGAAAAAAAATAAGAGATTATTTTACATTACCAAAAAATTGTAAATTTTCAAAACGAAAAAGTTATCTACGCAAAAGTTGAAAAATTTCGAGAAATTGAGCAAATTAATGAATTATTTTTAAAAAAAGGAAAATACGTTAAAAAATCAAGAAAAAATTGCCAAATTTTTTAAAACTGAAAATTTTCAAATTTTACAAATTTCAAAAAATAGAAAATCTAAGAAATTGTCAAATTTTGAAAAACTTTTTTTGAAAACTCGAAAAAATTTTCAAACTTTGATAAACCAGCAAATTCAAAAAAAAAATTAAACATTTTGTGAACCTAACGTTTGATTAAGTAAAGGTAGGTTTGTAAGCCTGCAAAAAAAAAATCATTTGTAGCAGAAAAGCAAAATTTATTATCAAATGAATTAAATTGATACCTTTGAATTTGAATCTTGATCCTCCGCCAAATGGGTAAAAGTATTTTTTCTCCTTTTCAGGAAGTCGTACAGGATTGGCGAATTCATTATACTCGTATGCGCCATGTTGATGACTGTAATGGTACGTATTTTTAAGCATGGTACGGCCTTCCCCATCTGTGGCTAAATCATCGATGTTAACCATAAGAATTCAACCTGGACAGAAAAACAACACATTTGTTAGAAATCAATCCAAAAAAATGAATTTTCTATACCAAAAGGATAAAATTAAAATTTACAATGACCAGATTCTGAAAATTTTAAAAAATCAACAAATCCAATTTTCATGATAAACAAAAATTACAAATTTGTCAATTTTGAAAATGGATTTGAAAATCACCGAATTTCAATTTTACAGTAGCATCAGTTGCTGTATATGTTACGCCTAAATCGTGAAATTGCCTAATTCATGAAATAGGCAAAAAAATTGCCTAATCCGTGAAATTTTCCTTGTTTGTGAAATTTTCAACTTGAAACGCTTCTATCATTTTTCTCAGTCGACAAATTTTCCCCCCCAATATTTCAGCTCAAAGTACAAGCTTTCTGCTTTGTTTTTAAAAAAAATTCACCCTCCTGAGTTTATTAGAAATTTTTTTTGAGCATAAATGAATTTAGATGTCCTCTTAAATTTAAACGGTCACAACAATTTTTCTGTTTGAGGTAACAGACTAAATTTTGTTTCAAATCAAAGCTGAAAGCTTGTACTCTGAGCTGAAATATTGGAATTTTTTTTCGTCGACTAAGAAAAATGATAGAAGTGTTTCAAGTTGAAAATTTCACAGATTAGGCAATTTTTTTGCCTATTTCATGAATTAGGCAATATACAGTGTTGAAAAAAATATTCCAGATTTTGAAAATATGCTAATATTTATAACAATGTGAAAATTGATCAAACTTCAAAACTTCACTCCAATTATTAAGTTTTTTTTCAATTTTAAAAATTCACTAAAACATTAAAATCACCTAAGCAGGTTCGGGATTACAATTTTTCACATTTTGAAATTTTGTATAAATTACTGAATTTTGAAACCTAACGAAATTTATGAAATTGTAAAAATTGATCAAAAAATTGAGAAATTAGTTCAATTTTCAAAATTTAAAAATTATTAATAAGCTTTCAACATGAAAGCGTAAAATTTCACACATTCATCACACTATTAAGAGTCTGACCTCATGAATTAAAAAATTAAAAAATGACCAAAATTTCATTTTCCACCAAATTGAGAAATTTTTCACATTTCCACCTCATTTTTGAAAAAATTTTCTTTTAAATTTTGAAGTCTTACTGAATTTTAAAAATTTTGGGACCTAACAATGCCTTAAAAATTTATCGAATTTTATGAATGGGCAGATTTTGAAAATTTGTCATAATTTAAAAATCATTTTTCAAATTTCGAAGGTAAACCTAATTCACCAAAATTTTATAAATTTACCATCTTTGAAAATTTATGCTAAGTATTTTTTATAGAATTTACAAACTAATTTAAAATAATGTTTTCTTTCAATTTCAAATATTTGCAAAATTTAAAATAATACCTAATTATAACCATATTAAAATTTATGATTTTTTTTAAAACTTACAACACAATGATAAATGTGACCCGGTTTTGAAGTTTGAATACATTTTGAAGATGCATAAGATTAAAAAAAGAAAAAAAGGGCTAATAAAAATTGATCGAATTTCTAATAAAATTTTGAATGTTACAAAATTTCACAGATTTACTAAAATTTTGAATTTTTAACATATTTCAAGGATATACAAAATTTATGAAAATTTCAAAATTCGTAAAATTTCAAAAATCAATAACATAAAAAAAAACATTGACATTTAAAAATTACCAAAATTTCAATTATTGTTAGACCTTAAAACTTTCATTAATTTTTTCAACTTCAACGACTTGTTAAATTTTCAAAATAAAATTATTTCAATTTAAACATAACTCTCAATTTTTAAAATCTATCAAACAAAAAATTGATTAAATTCCTAAAATATTTTGTTTATGTTTTAAAAGGGTATAATTCTGAACTTTCATCAAATTTTGATAATTTTGTAAATTTGATAGTTGCATGAATAACTTTTTTCAAATTACACAATTTTTTGCATTTAAAAACTTTTCTATCTAGTTATGTAAATTTTTACTCAAATGTCAGGAGTTCAAATTAGAAACAAGCTAGAATTTCAATTTTATTGTAACTTTACCTAAAAGCAAAACTTTTGCAGGATGCAGGGAGGTACGAGCCATTAGATAGCTACGCTACGTCTACGGTATTAGACAAATGAAAATTCTCCACATAAAAATTGAACCATGGATAATTGTGGAAAGATGGCAAATTTTGAAAAAATCTAACAAAAGTTAAACATTTCAAAAAATCAACCAGTGGCGTATCTAAGATGAAATCATGGGAGGGGTTCAAATTCTGTTTTCGAGAGTGGTTAGGTATTATGAAATAAAAATTTCAATTTTCACTACCTATAATAACAAAAAATGCATTTTTCAAAATTTAAAAAAATCAAAAAATCTCTAAAAAGTAGTCAAAAAAACAACACAGTTTCTATTCGTAAGAATTCAAAGAAAATCAAATTCGAAAAAATTTAATTTTTTTTCAGTAGGTAGGTAACAAATATCTTTTTTGAAAATTCAAGAGAAAATGATTTTTTCTACAAATAGATAATTTTTTATTTTTGAAAATTTATGAAAAATCATTTCAAAAATTGAAAATTTTGTTATTGAAAATTAAGAAAAGTTAGGTAGGTATCATTAAATATTATTGGAAAAAATTCAATTTTAGAAAATCAAAAAAAAAATACTAAGCATGAAGGAAAAATTTAACCTTGAAAAATTGAAATAAGATGATCAAAAAATTTACACAGTTTCTCTTTGTGAAAATTCCTTTCTAAAAATTGAAAAGAAAAGTCAATATGCTGAAGAATTTGACTAGATTAATTTTTTTGAAAATTCATCATACCTAATTGAAAATCAGTAAGTAAAATTTCGGAATTGTAAAATTAAAAAAAAAATCTAGTTTTGAAAAGTAAAAAAAAATCACCTCTAAAAAAATTGGAAAAAATCCTTCTTGAATTTTTTTTAAAACAAAAATATTATTTTTGAAAATTCAAGAGAAAATGAACTATGAAAATTAAAAAAAAAATCATTCTTGAAAAAATAGAAAGATCTTATTATTTTAAAATTTAAGAAAAATCATGTATACCTAGATCTACCTAAAAAATTAAAAAAAAATATTCTTGAAAAATAAAATACCTGTTAAAAAAATTATCCATTTTTTATTTTTGAAAATTCATCAAAAATTGAAAAAAACTGACCAATTTTATTCTATAAAAATTGGGAAAATTTTGAAAAATCTCATTTATGAAAAATTAGGGATGCATTTCGAGAACTTTTCACAATTTTAGGAAATTTTTGAAAAATATGTAACATGAGCATCTTTGTTATGCAAGATTTTTGAGGTATTTTAAAGCTTTTTTTTATGCATAATGGGAGGGGTTGGGACCCTAAAACCCTCCCCTTAAATACGCCACTGAAGTCAACGAATTTTCAACATTTTTAAAATTTTGAGTAATTCAAAAAAATATATAATAGGTAGGTAAATTTTTATGAAGAAATACAGATTTTTGAAAAACGTGTGATTTCTAAAGGTGTAAAATAAAAAATTAGTTTTCCTTTGAAAAGTTTAAAATATCTCCAAATTATAGGTAGGTACTACGTAGGTAATGTAATCAAATTTTCAAGGTAAAACTGAACAAAAGGGCAAATATTACAAAGTTGTAAATTTTTGAAAAAAAGTAGAATCGTGGTGAATTTTAAAAAAACGAACGATAAAAAAAAAATTAAGAAAACGAACCAACTCTTTAAAAAAAAATCCAATAATACAGATTGAAAAAAATCCAATTTTGAAGAACTGGATAATTTAGGTAAGTTAAAGAGTTTCAAAGTTACAAAAAATTGGCATTTAAAAAGCCAACGAATTTTGGAAATTTGAAAATTTTAGACGATTGAAAAAAAAATGTCAAATTTTCTAAAAAAAAAGGTAAAAATTTGAAAATATTGATTTGTAAAAAATGAAAATTTTTGAGAAAAAAAACGTAAAAAATCGATAAATTAGGTAATTTTAAAAAACAAACATTACTTGAAAAACTTGTCAAAATTTAAAAACACGGATTTTGAAAAATTCGAAAATTTCTTTTGGTTGAAAAATTGGTTAATTTTAAAAATGAAACGATTAATCAATTGAAAAAATTACCAAATTTTAAAAACCAATAACTATGATGTTCAAAAAAAAGAACAACATATACATTACCAAAAAATTTCAAAAATGCACATAGGCTAATTATTTTGAAAAACAAACAGATACGAAAAATTGTAAATTTTTTAAAACCAAAAATTTTTTTTCCTAAAATCAAAAAACTCACACTTCAAAAAACAAACCGACAAATATCCACGAAAAATTGAAAAATTTCGAGTATATGATCGAGGAAATTAAATGATTTTAATAAAGAAAAAAACATAAAAAAATCAAGGAAAAAAAGTCAAATTTTTAAAAACAAGATTTACAAATCTACAAACCTTACAAACTTCAAAAAAATAGAAAATCTAAGAAATTTGCAAAATCCTACTCTTAATGAATTTGAGAAAATTTTTATATTCTGTAAGTTTCAAAAAGTGGCAATTTTAATTTGATCAGTGGCCCTAGAAAACGATGCAAAATCCTAAAAATGCAAATTTGAATTTAATCAATGACAAAAGCCACTATTTGGTCCAATGCAAAATCCTACCATTACTAATAGAGAAAATTTTTATTTTCAACAAATTTCAAAAAAATGGCAATTTTAATTTAATGAGTGGCAAAGGCTACCATTTCGTACAAGGCAAAATCCAACCCTTATTGAATTTGAGAAAACTTATATTTTCAGTAAATTTCAAAAAATGGCAATTTTAATTTAATCAGTGGCAAAGGCTACCATTTCGTACAAGGCATCTTTGATCCAAGTGAATTTATAAAAATTTTCATCTTCAGTAAAAATTTCAAAAAAATAGGAATTTTTATTCAATCATTGGCAAAGGCTACACTTGGTGAATTTGTGAAAAATTTTCATTTTCAGTAAATTTCAAAAAATGACAGTTTTAATTCAATCTGTGGCAAAAGCTAGCATTTGATCCCATGCAAAATCCTACCCTTACTGAATTTGAGAAAATTTTTATTTTCAGTCCGTTGCAAAAAATGACAATTTCAATTTAATTAGTGGCAAAGGCTATTATTTCGTCCAATGTTAAATCCTACCCTTACTGAATTTGAGAAAATTTTTATTTCAGTAAATTTCAAAAAATAACAATTTAATTTAATGGCTGGCAAAGGCTACCATTTGATCCAATGCAAAATCCTACCCCTAGTGAATTTGAGAAAATTATCATTATTCTCAGTAAATTTCAAAAAATGACAATTTTAATATTTTTATTGTCAGTAAATTTCAAAAAATATCGGTTTTAATTTGATCAGTGGCAAGGCTACCATTTGATCCAATGCAAAATTTTACCCTTTTAGTGCATTTGGAAAAGCTTTTATTTTCAGTACATTTCAAAAAATGACCATTTTGGTTCAATCTGTGGCAAAGGCTACACTTGATGAATTTGGAAAAATTTTCATTTTCAGGAAATTTTTAAAAAAGATAATTCAAAAATTGACAATTTTAATTTAATGACTGGCAAAGGCTGCAATTTCATCCAATGCAAAATCCTACCCCTAGTGAATTTGAGAAAATTTCTATTTTCAGCAAATTTCAAAAAATGACAAATTTAATAATTCAATCAGTAGCAAAAATTTTCATTTTCAGTAAATTTCAAAAAATTGCAATTTTTATTCAACCATTGGAAAAGGCTACATTTGGTGAATTCGGGAAAATTTGTATTTTCTAGTAAGTAAAATCCTACCCTTATATGAAAAATAACAACACAAAAAAGATTGAACACTCAAGACGCTTAAAAATGAAGACAACATTGACAACAAAAGTCACTAACACAACACTACAGAGAAGGCAGATAATGACATCATACTTATGTATGTGTCATTGTTTGTGCTTGTGCCGCAGCGCGGAGGCAACGAGGAACGAGCTGACCCACGCACCTCACAACCACACACACACACACACACACACACACACATAATCTTATTCAAATTTCAAAATGATTCATTGAGAATGACTGTATTTATCTGTACATTTACTCACACTAACACATACACACACGTATTCCTAAAATGAATCACGTGAATGCAATACTACGTACGTAAAAAGGGCACATTCAATTCACACAACAGCAAAGCAGTTAAGAAGCAGTCAAATTCATAAAATCCGAAGAAAAATATTCAAACGTTTCTAATCCCAATTCCAAATCCAAAACTCAAACCCAACGAGTAACGTTGTAACGTGCACAAATAAAAGTAACCGAAAAGATCGAAAAAATGAAACACTTACATAGTAAAGCGGTACACAAAATACGTGAATTACACGAATTACAATCCGAATTTTTAAAGCAAGTGCAACGATTATAACACTTTCACGATTTCAGTATTTCATAACGGCAGCCATTATTACGGCGTCTCTCTTAACGCGAATAAAGAATTAAAGAACAGAACGCGAGTTTTACGGAGTTATAATTTACAACGATTACATCGAATTTATAAATTATAAAGCACGAACTTAGCACAAACCCACAATTTTACTTTTCATAAAATCGTCCATTACTTTCCGCCACATCACGGCGTCTCTTTTTCAAGACATCGGAATTTTCACAGAAGAATACGCCACGCGTCGCATACGCACGCCACCCTTCACTTTACAAGCGTTAACTAGCGCTCTCCTAGGCAGCGTCACAAACTAAACTGAATTCTATTGGTAATTTCTTTGTAATTTCTCGTATTTTCGTATTTTTTCACGATTATTATTTTTTTTTCATATTTTCAATTTCTTAATTTAATTAGAGTTAGATTTTGAGAGTAGCCGACTTTTGATTGAAATTCTCATTTAATTTAATTCGCAGTTAAGATTTTTACGCACACAGTGACTATTAAATATCAATTGACGACTAGACGTCTTCTATTCAATTAAATATTCGATAATTTTAAATTTATAATAATTTATGTTAGTATTTTAAATTTTTCAATTAAGTATCTTTATTTCTTTATTATTCATATTCTTAAAGTTTTTTCGAAAATAATGTGGCGATTTATCGCCGAAGAATTTTTTTTGTTTTGAAAACTCAACTCTATCATCAAAGCATTTTTTTGTCGAAAAATTGACGTATTTTAATCAATTAAAAAATTATAAGCTAGGTATGAAAAAATAAAAAGTATTTAGAAACCTAGAAAATGTTGAAAGTGTGTACTAGGTCCTAAGAACTGAATTTGGAAAAATTTTCATTTTCAGTAAATTTCAAAAAATGACAATTTTAATTTAATCAGTGGCAAAGGCTACCATTTCGTCCCATGAAAAATCCTAAACTTGGTAAATTTTAGATAATTTTTATTTTCAGTACATTTCAAAAAAATGACAATTAGTTTTAATCTAATCAGTGGCAAAGGCTACCATTTCGTCCAAGGCAAAATCCTACCCTTGGTGAATTTGAGAAAGTTTTCATTTTCAGTAAATTTCAAAAAAAGGCAATTTTAATTTAATCAATGACAAAAGCTAGGTAATACCATTTGGTCCAAAGCAAACTCTTACCCTTACTGAATGCATGCGGGCATTGACGAAATATCGTAGGGATGAAAGGTCTAAGAAAAAAATTAATACACAGGTATACCTCAAGGACTTCTTGAAAATAATATTGATTGAATGCAGTCGTCATGCTGGTACGAGTCGATGTTGATATCGTAGGTACAGATGATGCCGAAGTTGTCTTCTCAAGATCGCTGTGATTTCTAAGGTAAAAAAAAAAAAAAAGGCAAATTAGACAAAAATTATAAGTCAATTTTGAAGAGCTGAATTATTGAAGAATCTATATACCTAGGTACATTTAAAAGTGGGAGAAATTGACAACATTTTAAAATAAATTTTGAGAAGTTTGAAAATTTGAAAGATCTTACAATTTTTGAAAAATTGGAAAACGATGAGACAATTTTCGTAAAATAAAATCACAAAATTTTTTTGAGAAACTTACAAAATATAATGATAAAAAAATATAATATAAAAAACCCGGGAAAAAATTAGAACTAAAGAACTGGGTTATTTAGATAAGTTTGTAAATTTTGAAACGCTGAAAAAAATAAACAAATAAACAAAATAATTCGAAACACTTTTTTTTTTTTTTTGAAAATGATCAGAATTTTGAATAAGTACTTGAAGAAATAGGTAGCTTTTGAAATGAAAATCAAACATAAAAAATTGAAATTAAAAATTTGAAAATTTTAACAGGTGCAAATTTTGCAAATGTTCAAAAATCGACAACTTTAAAAACTGAAAACAAACAATTTTAAATATTAGAATAAATTCAAAAAATTAGCAAACATTACGGAGTTGAAAAAGTTTCTCCATTTCAAAAATAAACAATTAGTTAAGTACGAGAAAATTGCAAATTATAGTTACATTTTCAAAATTTAAATTTGAAAAATTCAAAAAAGGTTCAATTTTGAGAAATCTGAAATTATGAAAAAAATTGAAGAAAAAAAAAAATGATTATTTAAAATACCTGGAATTCGTCAGAGTGGCCAGGGTATGAAATTGAAATAAAAAAATTACAGTAGAATTTTAGAAGTCAACTTACCCAATGAGACTTCATTTAACGAATTCAAATCGGTGGTTTCTTTTTGCGTACCACTCGTAAAGCACAATGAGTAAAGATACCCGGCACTTGAAAAAAGATTTACAATAAAGGTGACCGAATCTGGTAACAATAATTTTCAGCATATAGCTTCATCATCATCTGCTCGTTGATACTGATGAATCCGGTAATCCATAAGACGCGCGATCAAAATGAGAAAGGTGACCAAGCTGGAAAAAGTTACACATGAATCAATATATATTATACATTACAATGAATACCCTTTTTCCAGTCGCGTTTACGTTTCAATTGAACTTACTCATCGGTTGCATTCTGCGAATGAGCTCTTCTGGATAATATTTCAAAGCAGATGCAGTATTCGAGATCTTATTCACCAACTATAAGGTTTGGCTTTGCATTCTACCAAGGCTCTGAAATTAGCATAAAAATATACAACATAGTTTAGTAAGCTTTACACAGCCTATTTCAGTCACACTAGACACACATTCCACTCGAGTAATTATTAAAGAGGAGGTAGATCAAGGTACGAATCAAAACCACCGAAAAAAGAGTTCAAGATCTCACCATTTGTAAGATAACTGCATCTCTAGTGAGTCCGTGTAGTGACGATGAATCGATCAACGAGGTAATTTTGCTATCCATTATTTTGGCAATTTGATCATTTCATAATTATCTTCGAATCATTGGAGAACTAATTGCGAACAATGCCTATTTTATCAACTGCTCCATCGATGCGCTAAATACAGAGAAAAACGAAACACATTACGTCCTTCGTCTGTACATGATAATTTCACTTTTTAGCAAAACAATTTACGCATAATAAACTCACCATGAATAAGTGTAGGTATCAATTTCGATCACAGTTTTATCAACGATGGTACTCTATACAAAATCGCAAATCAGCTTCGTATCACCGGTTCAGTCACTTCTTTTTGTTGAGCAGCGGTTACATTCTGCACTGAAAAACAATATTATTCGATTACTTTGATCAATTAGATATACAATACACTGAAAAAAGTTCACAGTTCACTCACCAATAAGTAGAGATAATCACTAATTTTTCGTAAGCTAGTCGATACTTAATCTGCTCGAAAAGTAAACGTCATACCAGCTGCTAGATTCTTGAGTAGATAACATGAACAGACGTTTTTATTCTTGATTTGTTCGGAAGTTCGGATCTAACATAAGCTGATGTCCTAAACACAACAAACACCAACGCAGTTAAAATTTTGAATTTTTGAAAACTGGACAAAATACGCTAATAATTAATCATAAATTAAACGAAAGAATCAGGATTGAACTCAACACAGCCAGTACATACAATAATAGATACGACTACGACATGTCAACTAAACAAATACCGAAGAAAAATCGCGATAACGACAATCACAGAAAGCTTGAGTGATTGTAGGTAATGTAGATACACTTCACTATGGAAAATCATGAAAATGAAAAGAGAAAACAACCATGAGAATGGATATTGAATAACTAAGGAAAAACTGACACCTACAGACTAGAATAAAGTATAGGTAAATGTCACTTTATCAAAGATTTAGATTTATGCAAAACTCACTTTTATATTTGAAGAACCAAAGATCCAATTCAAGCAGCCTTTCGGTCAGGAACGTTTGTTTGAACTTTGAATACGTAACACAAGCATCAAATTCGAATATCAATTCCATTCTGTTGAATTCGTAGGTGGAGATCGCATATTTGTCGAACAGCCAAAACATCGCCGTTGATTTTGAAACCATCCATGTTCTAAAGTTGAGAAAATCCAAATTAATTAAACTAACACCAATGAACGAATTTGAATGCTAATACGATACGATCTTGAGTTTGAACCATCTCGTCGAAAGAAAAAACAAACCCTACTAAAATGTAAAATAACATACCTAATAAGAATAACTAATAAACAGATGAAGAGATAAACTAAAACGAAAAAATTAGGAAAAGCCAGAATGAGTGGGTTCAAAAATTTTGCTCCGTTCCAAACTAAACGTGTTTCTCAACTAGCCGTTAGCCACCGAAAACTCCCGATTTTACTCCGACCAATGAAAATGTGTTTACCATTCCTCTTACCTCCTTCTAAAATATACTGATAGTGGTTTAAGTGAAAATGTCTTTAATTTTTTGTCATTTTGGTAATTTGATATTAATTTTCATAAATTTGGTAAAAAAAAGGAAAAGATTGTTCGTTTTATTTAAATTTCGACCAAAGTCTCAATTGATCAGTTCGTAGCGCGCGCATGTTGACTGGTTGCGAAGTTGGTTGAATTTTTTCCAAGTCCAGTACTACGTTAGATACTAATATTCGAAATTGGATGGGAATTAAGTTTCTAATCGAAATTTTTGTAATGACAAAAATTATTCCTTATATTTCAGTCTACAACTTTTATTTGAAACCTTTTTCAATTTGATCCCTCCTCTCCTTCTGATTTTGCATTTTACTGTTATAAATGCGAAATGAGTGAGGAGAGAGGGATGCAATTGAAAAAAGTTTCAAATAAAAGTTGTAGACTGAAATATGAGGAATAATTTTTGTCATTACAAAAATTTCGATTAGACACTTCCTTCCCATCCAATTTCGAATATTAGTATCTAACGTAGTACTAGACTTAGAAAAAATTCAACAGCCGCATAGGACAATGCATTGGTGGTGTGAAGGGAATGGTAAACACGTTTTCATTGGTCGGAGTAAAATCGGAGTTTTCGCTGGCTAAGGGCTAGTCGATTTTTTTGTTGGCAAAATTTGAAAAAAGTGAGGTTTTTCGATCGATCATTAATGAAGAAAATACCGCTACCGGCTGAAATGTTGAGAGCAAATTTTATAGTTTGTAAAACTCGTAGAATTCATTACAGAGTAAAATGGTACTGCAACATGCAAAGATGACAAGTCGGTACAAGAAATTACCACCTACATATATTTTTTACAACTTGTCCAAAGCAGAATCTGGCCCAGTTGGGCGGTCTCCTATTTCCAACTAACTAACATGTTTGTTTGATGTTTTCATTTTATTATAGGTATATTACATTTAGACCGAAATATTTAACAGCATCTTTTTTCATAGTCAGGCTCAGAACACCTTACTACATATATGACAGAGATGGGAAGATCCATTAGTGAAAGGATCTAGATCCAGATCTAGATCAGATCCTGCAAGATCCAGATCTAGATCAGATCCTGCAAGATCCAGATCATTTTTTGAGAGATGGGAAATTTAGTTTTTGATTCATTTCTTTGTTGTCTTTAAAAGTATAAAATGAAATTGATAACAGATGAAATCAATTTCAAGAATTTGGTTCAGTTAATTGGTTTGGGACGCGGGTCCAAGCAACATTTCTATAAGAACCAAAATTATTTCTATGATGCCAATTTACAACTTTCATTTGAAATGTTAAAAAATTTCATCTTTACTTTCTCTCAAATTTTTAATTAATTATTATATTTTTCATAAATTGATTAATACAGCTCGGAACTTCAAATATTCGAATCTAATTTTATACAATTCGGACAGTATGAAATTTTCAGCCCTGAAAAAGTTTCATCTAATTGTATGTTCTCAATTTTGCTACATTTAATCTGCGAAATTAATAAAAATAAACCAAGAAGAAAGCCAAAAGTCCTAAAATTTGAGGTTTTTTTTTTTTGGTTCTTTATCATTTTTTACTTACCTACTTATTTCATTGATTATTGGAGTATTGAAAGCACCAATGAAAAATTCATTTCACAGAGAAAAAACGATGAACTGAAGAAAAAAAGTTTTTTTGGATCTGGATCTGTTTTTTTTTTTTTTTTTAATTTCTAAAGATCCAGATCAGATCCAAAATTTAGGATCTTTGGATCTATAGATCCAGTTTTCAAATTATTAGGATACTCTGCTACATGACATATAAAAAGTCATCATGAATTCGAGCTAGTGAATTCCTTTCTTGAGGGTGAGATCTCCTTCTAACAGATTTTCGCATTTCCTGGTCAAAAAAGGCAATAAGAAAAAACTTTTCGAACAAAAGTCGCAAAAAAAATCATTGTATGTTTTCTATGTATGACCCTCCAAAAAAAAGGGGTCCCGTAGTTTGGATTCGTGATAACTTTTTATGGGTATGTCAAATAGTAAGTTGTTCTTAACCAATCTATGAAAAAAGAAGTGCGGTTAAAATCTGACAGATTTTTCTGACCGATTTTTCCGACGCCAAAATCCGCTACCAAATTGACTCAAGTAAGGTTGAATTAGGTTAGGTTTGGATAAAATACATTTAAGTATTTTTTCTGGCATAAAAAACTCTTTGGGAATCAAATTTTCTTCCCATTATCATCATTTAAAACAATATTTTTTCACCAACAAAATAACCAAAATAAATCGTCACCATCCAAGATAAAATAAAACTCAAACACCAAATAATGAAAATTGTTAATATTATTTATTACATTAAAAATTAATAACACTAGATACACATATTATACCATCGTGACAATTCCATTCTTTCATTCTTATAAAAAAAAAATAAAAAAAAAATACAGTTAACAATAAATTAAATGATAAAAAGGAACACATTTTATTTTATTTATTTTTTTGGGAAACGAAAAAAAAAATCAAAAAGAAAATAAAAGTGAACTAAATTAAATTTTAAATTAATTTCGATTTGAGCAACGCTTAAAACAATTTCTTTTGTTTATACATCGAAAAGAATAATTAGTAAAACATCAAAACACGAGAAATTAAAACTGAACTAAAATTACGTACTTTTGACCGAAATTTTTCCCCTCGAATTATTATTATTTTTTTGGTAACTAATCCGTAAATTTTTAAATGATTTTCGGAGTATACCGCGGTACCGGGTCGAGTATTAATGTAATAAAAAAGCGACGAATAAGTGAAAATTCCACGTCTGTAAAAGCACTTCCGGTAAATAATAAAAATATGTGTATTTTGTATTAGAAAAAAATCAAACAAAAATCGAGAAAACGAAACGAAACGAAACAAAAAAAAATAGAGAAAACAAAAACTCATTTTTTTATAAACTATTTTATGGGAACGAATAAGCTGCTTATAATATATATTTTTTTACGTACTTAAACCAGTTATCAACTTAACTTTATTGAACTAACAGTAACAAAAACCTAACAGTAAACGAGAATTCATTGTAATGTATAGAAATGTGATCGCGTTTCAAAATTTAAAAAGAAATTAAAAAGCTTTATATTTTTCAGTGGCATATTATTTTTTTCGAAAATTAAAACTCATTTCAGAACGTATCGAAATTCAATTATTTTGAGGCCTAAATCAAAACCATGTTTTTTGAAAATTCTAGTTGACTGTTTAGGAGAGTGAAAAAAAAAGGAAATAAAAACCAAATAACATCGACTAAAGTTTAAAACGATAACGATTTGGCATAAGCGAGAGAAAAATTCTGAAAATTCAACCATTAACAAATTAACATTAAAACTTAAAAAAATTAGTATTGTATTGCTTAAAAATGCTAAATATAATCAACAAATCAGTATGTAGCTATTTCATGGAAAGCGTGTTTTCGTTCTATATCGAGCTCTGTGATTTAAAAAGTAGGTATCCAAAAAGGAGAAATTGCCTGGCAAGGATTTTTTTTTTAATTTTACTTTTTTATTCAATAATTAGAATTTATAATTGAGATGATTTTTTAATTTGATTTTTTTTTCAAAATCAATTCTGGATCTCTTTTTTTTATTAAAAAAAAATTGATTTTTTTCAAAATCAATTCTGCATCTCTTTTTTTATTTAAAAAAAAAATTGATTTTTTTTCAAATCAAAATCAATTCTGCATCTCTTTTTTTATTAAAAAAAAAAAAGTTTTTTTTAAAAAAATTAATTCTGCATCTCTTTTTTTATTTAATTTAAAAATTGATTTTTTCCAAAATCAATTCTGCATTTCTTTTCTTTAAAAAAAAAAAAAAAAAAAAAAAAAAACTCGAAACAGAGCTTGGCAAAAGAACGAATATTCGAGTCAGCTATTAAAAAAAGCAATGAATATTGAAAAAGCCTTATTGTTAAATTATGAGAGAAAAATCGTAATATGTAATGTAAAAACTGTCGTACTGTAATATGTATCTATTGTAATAAAAGCATTGTATATTTAGATACTGTGTCTATGTATTATTGTAAGTTTTACGTAGATTATGTTGAAAATGTAAAATATTGAAAATGAAACCCATTTGGGTTGGATATGGAAACGTATTGGAAACGGAGTGAGAGAGAATCTTATACTGTGCAGTGTGTAAGTGGCTTGTAGATTGCGATGGATTATTAGGTATGGATTAAAAAACTGAACTGAACGCGTATATTGGACCTATTGTGCATGAACGAATGGTATTGTAGTAAAGTAAGCTGTTTGTTAATTTTTCTTTAGAATAATATGCCTATTCATTAATACTTATGTATAGAGAACACGTAGTATGCATAATGAATATTAGAGTAGGTTTGGTATCAGTGATTGCACATTTTTAATTTAAAAAAAACACAGATATTTAACGGTATATAGGTAATAAAAGAACTGAGAAACTGAAATATTACATCTATATATGGAAAAACGTAATCGTATAGCATTTGAACAAGCCTATAATAATCAAACAAACAAAAAAAAAACCAAACGACTGTATTTTTCAAGAATTTATATAAACACCAAAGTGTGAAATAAATCCTATCATAGGGTCGTTTATTGAATGTAATTTTTTTGTAACTAAAAATCATGCTCGTCCTGTTTGTATTATTGTATTTTAATTTAAAAAATACGTTGTAAAAATTTACGGAATTTTTTCTTAATTTCTCATTCTGTCGTCAAAATTCACGAGTAAATTAGCTACATTGTTTCTTAAAAATTAAACGAAAAAACGAAAAAAAAAAAAAAAAAAAAAAAAAGGTTTATAGTACAAAATACAATACGTAGTGAAAAAAACGTATACAGGCATTATATTGTACACAGAAACGTTACCAGAATACATGGTTACTGATTCGGTTATCTACTACAGCAATCAAAAATTCCAGTGCATTGTTAAGTTAGGATTGGGATGAGAAATTATGTACGGTACGCATTCTGCGATCAACGTAGGGCGAAATAAATCAAATAAACGTAACGTGGGAGACGAAACTTAACCATTAAAAAAATAATAAAGCTGCGTTAACTATTGTAAAATTTCATCGTCTAACAATAATAATTTTCGAACAAAGTATCAAAATTATTGCACATGGGTTCGCAACGATAAAATTGGAATAGCTAATTCGAGCAAGGTTAAATTTTCATCTTGGAATTTAATATTTTGTAATTGAATTATTGTTTTAGTGTTGGAAATTTGCATTTGCGAAGAGATGCTAGACTGGGTTCGAAACTATTGCCAGGTTTCTAATTCCTGAGATCTTGCTCGATTTTTAATCTTAGCAAACTTGAAACATGGACATTGAAAATGAGAAAATTGTATGAGGTATATTTATCTACACTATTGTATATATTGTATCGTTATTGTATTAACACGTGTTGAATTTTATGAGTACCCTATTTTTTAAACTAATTTTTGGCCATAATTTTTTTAGTAAATATTTTCAAACTTTGTTATAGGAAGAGATAATTTCATTTTTAATTCGTGTGAAGTGTTAGTAAGATGATGGTTGGTACGAGTGTGAGGTTGGAGAGGTGTGCGAAATTTTGGTTCAAATTTTATGAGAAAAAAGAGGCAGTTTGAAATTTTTTTTAGTGTCACGTAAATTCTATCATACCACATGAAATGATAGGTATAATTTTTTTTTTAAATTCAAACTGAAGCAAGTAAATAAAAGGAACAAAATTAATTATTCAAAATTTTCATGGATCAATTTTGAAAAATTCCATCGATAAAAATCCAAAATTTCCAGGGGTTCAAAAACTTCATTTTTTAAAACTGAAATTTCTCATTCTTTGAAACAAATTTCCCCCCCAAAAAAAATCTATGATGATAATCGAAAATTTTCAAGTTCTTTCAAACTTGTTATTTTGAGTTGAAATTTCTCAAAGACTTTTTTTTTTTTAATTCCAAAAATGAAAAGTTCATAAATTTTAGGGGTCCTCAAACTTGACATTTTCATCCTTGAATCTCTCAGACGTTGATAGAGAATTTTTGGGAAAAAATTTAGTGATGAAAAATTCAAATTTTACAAAGATACCCGAACTTTATAATTTTGAAACTTGAATTTATCAAACACTGACAGCAAATCAAAATAAAAATAAAAATTTCCTAGCATTTTTACATTTTATATTTTAAAAATCGAAAATTTTAATGACGGGAAATTCCAAAATTTTTAGAGGTTCCCAAACTTGACAATATTTTGAAATCTGTATTTCTCAAAAAATAAAATTGAAAATTTAATTTGGAAAAAAAATCAGTATTTTCAGGGGTTTTTAGACTTCAGCTTTTGAAAATTGAATATCTTCGAATTTGACAAAGAATTAATCAAAAAAATTTCAAAGCAAAATTTAAAAATTCCAATGACTGAAAATTCCAAAAAATTTAGGGGTTCCCAAACTTGACAATTATGAAATCTGTATTTCTTAAAAAATCAAATTAAAAATTAAGTTTGAAAAAAATCAATATTTTCAGGGGTTTTTAGACTTAAGATTTTGAAAATTGACTTATCTTCAAATTTGCTAAGAATTAACAATTTTTTTTCAATTATTGAAAATTCCAAAATTTTTAGACGTTCCCAACCTTGGTAATTTTGAAATCTGAATTTCTCAAAAAAAAAATCAAAAAAATTCCAATGATTGGAAATTCCAAAATAATTTTTAGAGCTTCCCAACCTTGACAATTCTAAAATCAGATTAATTTCTCAAAAAAATCAAATTGAAAAAAAAAATCAATATTTTCAGGAGATTTAAGACCCATTTCTTCAAATTTGATAAAGAATTGACAAAAAAAAATTACTAATGATTGAAAATTCCAAAACCATTAGGGGTTCCCAAACTTGATAATTTTGAAATCTGAATTTCTCAAAAAGCCATTTTTACAAAATCAATATTATTTTGAAAATTCAATTTCTTCAAATTTGACAATGAATTAACAAAAAAATTTTCAATGATGAAATATTCCAAATGTTTGGTTTTTTAAATTCTAAATTTTTCAAATCGATCATAGGATTTTTTTTAAATTTCCAAGGATGAAAAAGTAAAAAATTTCAGAGTTTCCCAAACTTTACGTTCTCAAGAGTTGACAAAAATTTTTTTTAAAAACTTTAATGACGAATTTACGAAAAATATGAATTTTTCAGTGGTTCCTAAATTTTATACTTGGAAAATTGCATTTTTTAAATCTTGAAAAAATATTTTCAAAAAAATTTTAAGTTATGAAAAATTCAAATTTTTAGGTGTTTTTTGAAATTTTCATTTCAAAACGAAAATTCTTTCAAATTCTGATAGAAAATTCGAAATGAATAATTATAAAAATTATTAGGTACGATTTTGATTTTTTTTCTTTTTTTAAAATTATGTTCCTGGAGCTGCTTTTATTTTTAAATTTCAACTAGCCAATTTTTTTTTTTCAAAAAATTTTGAGTAAGATAAAAATGTTCAAATAGGTACAGATTTCAACTAAAAATTTCCCCATCAAAAAAATGTTCCCCATTACCCCCTCACACCTCTCCTAAACCCACAAATATCGCAACATCCTAAAAATTCGATTCCACTACATTATGTTTTTTTTTGGTAAATTAAAAGATTAAAAAAAAAAAAACACAGATAAGATAAAACAAAACTAAAACTCAAAGAAACAAATCATAGAAAAAGAAAAAACGAACGAACCAAACGGCTAAAATGAAACTTGCAACTTTGAAAAATAAAATTAATTAAAAAAAGATAAATAAAACATAATAGGGGAGGAGGGCGATAGAGAGAAAATAAAAAGAAAAACACGCAACGAAAAATATCACAGTCTAACTAAAGAAAACGTACACAACTAAATAACAAAAAATAATAGTAAGTAATTAAAATCTAAAATGAAGATTCATTTAAACGATTGCGACACGAAAAAAAAACATTATTTTTATCTTAGTTCATCAAAGGTAGGTACTCATTGAAATATGTAATTATTAATTACGGTTCGCTTAAGCATTTTGGCAAAGTGAATGTGTGTTGTTTTTTTTTGGTATATTCGTACATTAAAAAAGATGGGTTCGACACGAAATAAAAAAAAAATTTACAAAAACGAAATAAAAGAAGAAGAAAAAAAAAAATGAAAAAACGATTGACGAAACAAAAAAGTTAAGAGAGTGTTAAAATCGATAGATAAATTTATCAAACGTAACAAAATTTCTTTAATTACTCAAAACAACCGTAGAGTCTTATGGTCTTTGGGGATACAGCGAGCTGCCATACCCCAATGGTATCTTTTTTAATACGAAAAATAAAATCATAATAAAAATAAAATTAACAACAAAACTAACATCTAGTAAAAATAAAAATTCGGAATTATCTAACACAATGTACAACATTTAAGAAAAAAATAAACCTCGCTGTACATAAAATTATTTACATTCCTCACGTACAATACATTTATATTTTGACGTACAAAAAAAAATCATAGAAAAAAAGGGCCAGGGCAAAAGGGGAGGGGAGGGGACAAAGAGAAAAAAACCAACGTAAACCTTTGAATTTATGAGACGAAAATATACCTAAGGATTCATATGATGCTGCTGGGCATTACTGAAGGAAAATCCTAACGCTCTGGGATCACCATGCATTCGTAATGCTTGTTCCAAGCGTTGCTCTTGTAACCTCAACGCTTCCGTAAGCTCCGGCGAAACTTGAGATTGATGGTGATACGGATGATGTTGGCCATTGACCAGGGTGTTCTGGTTACCCATCATGTTGTGAGTCGAGATACCATGCATTGACTGTAGGTTATTGCTGGAGTTGTCTCCGGATGACGTCGAGGTAGAAGCAGCGACTGCCTGAGAGACAGCTAGACGTAGGGCAGCCTCGGCTTGAGATCTGAGGATGGCCTCTTGCATGCGAAGCGTGGGCGAGGTCGACGATTGCGGTTGCTGGTGCAGGATCGATTGGTGGTTGTTTTGTTGATGGTTCAGAGAAGCGTCCACCATTGATGACATCGATGCTCGAACTGCCGCGTTCATGGCCATTTGCATGGCGGCCATTCCGTCGTTTGCAGCGTTTGACATGCCTCCGAATGAGCTGAAAAGAGAATTAAATCGTTAAATGAAGGTTTAAGGTGAGAAAAAATTCAATTTTTTAATAATAAAGGAATTTTCTGATCAGGGTGGAAAACATTTTTCTGGAAAAATAAGTTCAAATCGAAATTATGCCATTGGGACTTTACCTACACAACCAAAAAATTAATAAAAATAAATAATAGGTACTAATATCAGTCAACTTTAAAATTAAATTTTTTTTATCAATCTTCCCCGTTTGAAAATTTGTAAAATTTTACTTTTCAACTTTTTTGTATAATTTTTTGAAAATGATAATTGATATCAATTTTTTAAATAATGCAATTCAGAAAAAATTTTGTTTGCCATATTTTCAATTTTTTTTCAATTAATAAAAAATTAAAATTCTATGTACAAATTTTAGAAATTAAAAATTTTTATTCCATTTAATTAACAATGGATAATCAAATTATTCCGAATTTTCACGACCTGGGTAACTGGTGCAAAGCACTAATTTGATCAATTTTTACAATTTTTATTTTTCGTGAACTCATCAAAAAATTACATTAGGTGCCTATGATTTTCAAAATGTTCATAAATATATTTTATTGAATTCGCTTGAAATTTGTCATACTTAATTATTATTATTTTTTTCACTTTAAAATTATAAAAATTTAGGTAATTTTGACTTTTATATTGACTCATTAAAAATAAATAAATTCGATTATTTGCATAATTTTCAAAATTCCAAATTTTTTATAAAATCAAAAAATGACATTAATTCTGCAATTTTTTTCAGTGCCTAATAAATAAGAAATTAAAAATTTAATTATATTCTCAACTCGAGTAATACGCATGAGTTTCAATAAATTTTTCGTTTTCTAAAATTTCGCAATTTCATTTAAATTTTTTGAACAAAATTTTTTTTATAAATTTTGTAAACTTTTAAATTTTGACTTTTTTATTGATGAAATTTAGAAATTTTCTTATTCATTCGTGAGACTTTATTGAAATCCCTTCTATAAAAATGTCTCAATTTTCGAGATTTTTTTCATAATATAAAAATTTTGTCTGTTTGGCAAAATAAAAAATTATTTATTTTTTGCTGATTTATCGAAAATTTTATTGTGAGTTTCAAGTCATTTAGGAATTTTTTAAATTTTTCATATAATAAAAAATTCTATAGGTAATTTTACCACTTTTTTGCTTATTCATCAACAAATTACCAATTTCATTGATTTCATCTCCAGGGTGACCTCGAATAATTTTAATAAAATTGATTTTTTCAAATTTCTCAATTTCTCTTACTTTTTTTTGGAATCCAGAAATTTTAATAATTTTGAAAAATATAAATCTATTACTTTTTAAAAAACTCATTAAAATTATTAGCAATTTTATAGTTTTCAAGATTTGAATGATTCGTAAGATTTCAATGAAATTCACTTTGTAAAAATTTCTCATTTTTCATTTTTTTTTTAATAATTTCAAAATTTTTGTAAATTTTGATTTTTTGAACTGATATCAAAAACGTTGTCGATTTTGCAAAAAATGAAATTTTGACCGTTTTGCTGAATTATCAAAAATTTTTAGTTTCCAATTTTCTCAATTTTCGTAGTTTTTTCATAAATTCAAAAATGTTGTCGATTTTGCGAAAAATGAAATTTACTCATGAATATCTTCTTCAAAAAAAACCTACACCTAATATTTGCCCTTTTTGTCAGGAAAATGACTTAGCCCTTCGTCACATCATCTTAAAATTTAACACATTTTCGTCTGAAAGAGCTCGATTGAATTTAACGGAGATTTCTATATCAAAAATGTATGATTTGTTTATGTTTTTGTTAGATACTAAATTATATCGTTTTTTATAAAAATAATAGATACTTATTTTGATAAGATTGTAGCTTAATATTAAGTATGTATTAGTGACGAAATGATCAAAACATGGTCGAAGTCACTATAATCCAAATAAACAAACAAACAAACAAACAAATTTCCTAATTTTCTTGATTTTTTTAATTTAAAATATATTTTTGTGAATTTTGTGGAAAATAAAAATTTAATGTTTTGCTAATCTATCAAAATTTGAAAAATTCAATTTATTTTCAAAATTTCACAATTTTTGTAATTTTTTTCATAAGTACCTAATTTTTTTTTGTAAATTATGCAAAAAACAAAATACCTACTCGTATTTTGACTTTTTTGTTGATTTACCAAAAATTGCAAATTTCAAAATTTTCAATTTGTTTACAAATAATTTTTTTATCATTTCTTTGAAGTTTGAACTTTTCAATTTTTTGTTGAATCATCAAAAATTATTATGAGTTATATCATTTTGATGACTCTAATGAGCTTTTGTGTAACTTTAATAAAAATAAATAGGTAGGTAAGTACCTAATTTAAAATATTCAATTTTTTTTTTATATAAAATAATATTTGCTGCTCAACTTTGATTAATTTTGAAAAATTCGTAAATCTGCAATTTTTTTTTGCCAATTTGGTAAAAAATCTGAATTTTATCATTCTTATGGCTCCGAATGAGCTGGTATAATTTTAAAAAGATTAATACTAGAAAATTTGTTCATTATTAAAAAAATTGCAAAAAATCTTATTATTTTTTTTAAACATTAAAATTGTTCAATTTTTTGCCAAATCAGCAAAAGTTACAAATTTTATTATTTTTTGAATCAAGTAGGTAAGGCTGATACAATTCATAAAAAAATATTTCTTTAAAATTTTTTCATAAAAAAAATATTTCTTTAAAATTTTTTCATAAAAAAAATATTTCTTTAAAATTTTGTCATAAAAAAAAATCATGTTACTAAAAATTTTGATTTCATAATTTTGTGAGATTCTGAAGTTATACATACTTTTTTGATGATTCAGCGAATATTATAAGTTTGATCATAATTATGACTCAAATGAGCTTGTATAAGTCTAATAAAATTACCCCCTTGAAGTTTGTCTATTTTTGAAGAAAAAAAAGCAACCAAAAATCTGACTAATTTTGTAAAATTGCAACTTGAAAGTTTTAATTTTTTGCTGATTCTACAAAATTGACATATTTGACAATTTTTATGACTCGAATAAGAGCTCGTATAATTTTACTAAAATGTGATATTTTAAATTTTTCATTATTAAAAAAAATATTTTATTTACCTACTCATCAAAAATCTGATTAATTTAGTAAGTACCTATAAAATCTGGAATTTTTTACTTTTTTGCTGAATCATCAAAAATTCTGAATTTTATCATTTTCATGACTCAAATGAGTAGATGCAATTTTTGATAAAACAATTCAAATTCATTGTCTGAAATTAGCCTATTTAAAAAAAAGAAATACAATCAAAAATTTAATTATTTTGGAAAAATTTAGAATTATTTATTTATTTTTGAATTTGTTGTTGTTGTCGTTGTTTTTTTAACGACTTATTGAGAGCAAAAATCAATAATTTACACCACACGATTTTAACATCTCCAATACTCACTTCTGATTCGAAAGCTGCTGACTATGCTGAACTAGCGACGAAGACTGCGTCATCCTCATAGCAGCCGCCAAATTGGCAGCAGCTACTTGAACCGCTGTCGAAGGAGATCTCGAGTCTTGGGCCGATGACACAGACTGAGCTACCGCTGCAGCCGCAGCCACCGCTTGCTGCTGACTCATTATCAACGCTGTAGCAGCTCTTTGCAATTCGTCGGCGTTAAATTGATGCGTATTTTGTTGATTCAAGTACGGATGGTTGGTATTCGAAGCTGAAAAAAGAACGAAAAAAACAATTAAATCAGCATAGATCGAATATAAATATAGATCTAGGTAACCTTGAAAATGATCCTCAAACTTACCACTTTTACCAACCATCAACTCTGCTAACTTCATGGCGGCTACGTTTTCGTTATTGTTATTGTTATTATTGTTATTGGTATTATTATTGTTATTATTGTTATTGTTATTGTTGCTACTACTGTTGTTGTTGTTGTGCAGCATGGTAGCGGTCGATGGTTCGGATCCGTTGCTGGACAATCGTCCGTCTCCGTTATTCGAAGACGTATCCGAATGCACCGACGGTGAAGGGCAAAGCGAGGATTGCGTTCCGGTTAAGCCTAATGGTAAAGCTCCAGTCGTCGAAGCCAAAGCTGCCGCAGCCAACAATGATTCTCGTTCGCGTCTCTCAGCTGCCGCTCTGCTCAACACGTATTGGGCGGCGAATTGATGTTTCGGGTCCATTCGCATGTGTTCCATGTGACTGAGTAAACCTGTGAAACAAATTTCAAATAGAATTAGAAACAAGAAAAGGCACTTGGCAGAGAAATGGGAAAGCTCTTTTTCACAATATAGGCGTAGGAGAAGGGAAGAGAATTTCCTAAAATTTGAAACAGCCAATAAACTTGGCCTTTTGGCAAAATATAGGAAATGGAAATCGTAAAAAATAATCTGTAGTCCTCTTTATTGCCATTCCTACGCCTACTTATTGATAAAAAATTTAATTCTGGATCCCGTAGAAAGTGGGAAAGGACAAATTACCAGATTCGTGGGTGAATACAGCTTGACAAACCGAACAAGGCCACATTCTGAGAGACGTTGCTAACTGCGCCGTTTCAGGATGACATGCCAGATGTTTTCGTAAACTACCTTCGTTAACGTAATGTTTACCGCAAACGGGACACGGATGATTGGCTGTTCTTCTTTTTGCAATATACGGATCTTTAACGTAATCAACATACATTTCTAAATTAAAAAAGAAACCAGAAGAAAAAATATTCACTTAGAAGAGAAAGAATAAAACGGGATTACAGAAACCAATCTCTTAATCAATAAGCTCAATAGTAGGCTGATGTACGAACAGACAGATCAAAAGGACTATCGACCATTTACCCAAATGCCATGCTATGTTAAAGCATTTAAAATTAAGCCATCTAGGCGCGAAAGCGTCCTTTGCAGAGAAAGGTTGTTATTTGAAGAAGAAAAAAAAGTGATAATTACTTGTAAGCGGACTGGGCGGTGGGTTCGGGTCTTTGTGGTTGTACTTCATGTGCTCGATCAAAGCGTCTGTGCCGATCAGTAACTTGTGGCAGATCGGACACGAGGTTGTGGCTGCTCCACCGATCATGGCGGCGTGCTGTTGCAGAACATCCATTCGTAGTTCGGCCTCCTGTAACAAAATATTGGGTATTTGGTCAATGGTGGCATAAAATTTCAACCATTAACGTTTCAAGAGCCAGGCTCCATTTAGTTAGATTGATGAATTTTGTCAATACAGTAAATCTCGTGCAAATTAATTAAATTTCTATCAAATTTTAAACAATACCTACCTAAAATAAAAACCCACTAAATTTTGAGCAAAATTAATGCAATATTTCTCGAGATATCAGCAATGAAAGTTTTCAACCCCCTTCCCCCTCCAATAACATCTCAAATACAGCAAAAACCAAAACATTGTATATAATCTTTTTTGAAGAACGTGAAAAAGTCTACAAAAAAGTTATTGGCTGATTTCATCTCAGTGAACTGGTTCTCGAGATATCCACGATGTAAATTTGTATGCCCTTTTAAAACCTCAAAATGGATAATTTGGTAGGCCTATACAGACGATATCTACGTAAAATTAGTATGTACATAACCTTTTTTGTAACACTCAAAAATATCAAAAATGAAGGTCATGTACTTACTCGTTTCATTTCTGTGAACCGGTTCTCGAAATATCCGCAATGTAAATTTCCAAAGCCCTTTTAACACAATTAAATACAGCAGATGCATAAATTTTGTAAATGACTTTTTTTTATAGTATTCGAACAGATCTACAATAAAAGTTATGTACTAATTTCATCTTGGTGAACCGGTTCCCGAGATATCCGCAATTCGAATTTTTTTTTTTGTAAATTTTCCAAGACTTCAAATTATAAGCAGATACGTATAAAAAGTATACATAACTTTTTCTCGTAGGTCTTTTGAAATTCTATAAAAAAGGTCATGTACTAATTTCACTTCAGCGAACCGGTTCTTCAGATATTTGTGATTTTATAATTAGTTGTGAAAGATCAAATCTTTCGTAAAATTTTCTCGAGAAATTGTCAAATAAATCTCTCCGAGAAATGAAAAATTTCATCGAAATTAAAATTACTAGATATTTATGTGTATTGCTCCTTCAAATAATTACATCGGCAAGACTTTTATCACCTGAGTATGTTTAGTTGCATACGTTGATCCTGATAATGAAACAAATACCCCCTCCCAAGTGTCAAAATATGCAAACCTTCGTACATACACGTAGAAATAGTTCAATACTGTTAACAAATCAAATAACCCCTTCAAATGTCAAAATATGCAAACTTTCGTACGTAGAAGTGCGTCAAGTTGCATTACGGTGAAATGTAAATTAGCGGAACGACTTCAGAAAATTAAAATAATTATGATTTAATTTATTAGCAGGGTGTCCCAAGAGTGGTGGGCATCTTTTGAGGTTTCCATATAACCGAGTCTCACTAACGAAAAACGTACCTTGTAGGAAATTTCTTATCCAATCAAAAAGGTTCTCTTCACTTTTTGCCTATCTCTAGTATTTTAGGTACTCTTCGAGAAAAACGACGAATTTGCCATTTTTTTCTTCTAGAATTTAACAATTTTTTTGACTTTGAGAAAATCTAAAGTACTTGATATTGACTAAATCAAAAAAGTAAGTCTATAAAAATTGTAGGAAATTGAATTTTCTTTCAAAAAGGTTCTCTTCCATTTTTGCCTATTTTCAATATTTTAGGCGCTATGCGGGGGACTCGTCATTTTCTCCAAATTAAAAAACTTGATAAATTTTTTGTTTTTCTTACATAGCTCCTGAAATATTAAAGATAGGCAAAAAGTAAATTTGACCTTTTTGATTGGAAATTAAATTCCCTATAAGGCGTGAGTCTTATGTTTTCAATTTTCTCAAAATTAGAGTCAGTATCATGACTTGAAAAATCAAACTTTAGGTAGACATAATATCTTATTATTTTGATGAAGAGTAAGTGGTTGGAGATGCATTATGATCGTCATTCGCCACGATGCGAGTTACACGTTGGTACAACTCTCGTGTAAAACTGCCATATCACCTCTGACAGGCCAAAAAGATCCTCGTATATAAGATACAAATTTTTTCATAAAATAAATTCCTCTGAGGAGACTAGGAAACCCCTGCCAAAAAATTCTCGAAAAAGACCTACTTGAGAAATTTCAAACTCGTGCCCCAAAATTTTACACGACTTCGAAAAATGTAAAAAAAATCACCGAAATTGAAACAGGAAGACGTTGCTTTTTAATTAATGAAAAATCTGCAAAATTTCATCCACCTTACAATGAGTAAGTTTTGTTGCCGAGTTTGGTGCCTATGATGAATGAAATGACCCTTTCAAATGCCAAAATATACTAACTTTTGTCCATCCGAGTATATGAAGTTGCATCACATTATGAGTTTCTTCTTACAATAACTTCTTCAATTTCAAAGAAATACATCCAGATGTAGTCAAAACTTTTTTTTTGGGAGTAAGGTTACTAAGTATTCCCTGGCGGTGCCAGAAAATTTTTTTGGATGCAATGTTGCCAATCGATTTTGCTTAGAAAGTTCTGTAGTGCCTTCATTTTCAAATATAGGCAAAAAATTACAAAAATAAAAAATAAATGTTTACTTTTTGAAATACTAAGTACACATAATATGCCCAATCAAAAAATTATTTCTCAGTTTTATTTTGCCTGCCCCTTCAATTCTGGAGTTAGGCACCATATGTATGTAACATGTTGTCAAAACTCCTGATTTTTCAGGATATCTCCTACTTTTTCAAGGCTCTACTGATTTTCTGAAAGAGCTCCTGATTTTTTCAAAAAATCTTCCAATTTGTGTAGAATGTGACTCAAAAAAAAGGAAACAATTTTTTTTTCATGTTTTAAGGCTGATTTTTTTACTCAATATATTTTTCCAGTGACAACAGGACCATACATAATTTATTTATGAAAAAATAAAAAAAAATAAATGAAATCCTGAACCTGTTCTTTTTTATGAAAAACTCTTGAAATCTACAACTTTTTTATGGAAAACTCAGAAATTTACTACTTTTTTATGGAAAATTTCAGAAATTTACTACTTTTTTTATGGAAAACTACTGATATCTATCTACTACTTTTTCACGGAAATTCGTTTCTCCTGAATCTACTTTTTTGAGAAAATATTACTTCCACTTGGCAATGCTGTCAAATCTGAAGTTTCGTAAAGTGCTTCTCGTACAAACGTGTATTTGTCCATCCGTTTTGTGTATTTCCGGATACTATAGAATTTTGCAATAATTTTCACCTCATGTAAGACCTTATTTTAGTGTTCTTCAATAAAATTTGGTAGATAGTACTTTTTGCAAGAATTTTTTATTGCTACAACTTCTTCAATTCCTTGCTCTGTAAGAAGGTATTAGGTAAGAGTTGTAATGAAAAATGTTTGAGCATTTTATTATAGGCGAGCGAAGAATGCTCTTTTATAAAAATATAAAATGCTTGGAGCACTTGGGAAATTAATTATCACGCAGTGCAAATGCTTCGTTTGATATAAAATTTGAAATCATTAGAGATAAAAGAATTAACATTTGTTGCACAATGCAGAAACATTCACCTCAAAATTACAAATTAAAAAAAGGAACAATTGTGCAAGATGCAAATGACTCATCATTCAAAAGTCAACAAAATTGCAGAAATACTCAAAAATGCTGCAAAGTTTGACGGTATAGCTATTCAAAATTATATGTCATTATACGTATTTGTAGGTAAGTTTCTTCATCTCATCGATCAGCTCCCAGCATACACATTCGCCTCTTAATCCAATCTTTTTTCATAAATCGATCTTTCAACATGAAAAAATTTCACCCTCCCCTCTCCCACCAGAACCCTTTCCGAAAAAAAGCCTAATAAAAAATTCTCTCCTAATATATACGAGATTTTTAATTTTCAATTTTGCTAATCTGGCGTTAACTTGGAAAATGAAATATGTCCTCTTATATTGCTTTTTCGTTTGCGCAATTTATATTTTCTTCCGTCTTTCCTTCTTTTAAATTATATTACACGCAAATGGAAAAAGAGTATTTTCTTGGGTCCGAGTGGTACGAAATACGAGCAAGCATCCCGCGTACCAGCGACCTAAACTTCATACCTAGGACACACTCTCTCTCTCTTCTCTCTCTTCAACCCAAACACTTATGATTTTCTTTTAATTAAAAACCGTTTCGAAATATACGTCGTTTTGCTTTCGCATCCGCCACCTCCACAACTTTTTTTCACTCGGTCGCTCTGGCGGCTCCGGCTACGGCATTTATTTATATTAAAATATTACACCGAGCAGGCCGCATCATTTACAGAGTAAATATGGCTTCGCTGGTCATCCCCAGCTCTATGTATTAAACCGACCATAGAGAGATGCCATAAGTACATTGACATGGACGTACGATGAATCAACTTATATTAATTTTTAATCCCTACTCTTGTCCCGTAGCTCCACACACAAGCTTTCTCGACAATCAAAACTATTGAACTGTGACGTTGATTTTCACATCTATCTCCGCCCATTATTACTACGAATAGAGGTGTCCTATTTGAGAGAGACCAGCTGCATAAATTAAATACTAGTTAAACGTTGAAACGTTTTAACTTTATCCACTGGCACTGGCAGCGGTATCCTATACTAATATGACGACCATGTACATAGAAGAGAGAAAACCCAGAGCTAGACTTTTTTCCATATCGCCAGTCCCATTTACGCGAGGCTGCCATAATGACATTTACATTAAATTATAATTGTTTAATCGATTAAAAAAAAGAGCAGAGAAAAAAGCTGCACAGAGAAACACAGCTACATATATCTACGATTATGCAATTCCTTCTCTTTCTCTCGCTCTTTTAAATAATTCCAATATAGCAGAACGTATAGCAACGTACCAGTATACGACATTTTACAATATAATTCTTTTTATATATTCGAACACAGAGTGTACGTATACAGGGTGAACCAACTTCGTTTCTGAATATCGAACCATGAGATACCTGAGTGTTGGTAAAATTACATGGGTGTAAAATTTTGGTCTGACAAATATTTAAAATAAAAAATTCTCAACAATAATGCGTCTGAGAGAAAAATTGAAAGAATTCTTTTTTGTAGGAAATTTAAATTGAAACAACTTTCGTATGAAACATTTTTTCATTTAATCAAAAAATCCAAAGTTATCAAAAAAAACTCTGAAAAAGGTGAGAAAAAACATCAATTTTCGACGTATTCTCAATTATTTCAGGAAAACTATCATCGTTAGAGAAAAACTCTTCAAACAAAAATTATTCCCCATTAAATTTCCCATCAAAATGCTTCTATTCATTTTTTTGTAATTTTTCACTGGAGGAAGTTATATTTCCTTTAGTATAATTTTTTTTGTTTTTTAGAAAAAATTTTATGAAAATTTTATTGACACTAAATGAAACATAACTTTCTCCAGTGAAGAATTACAAAAAAATGTATAGGAACATTGCGATAGGAAATTGAACGAGGAACAATTTTTGTATGAAACTTTTTTCTCTAACTATGATATTTTTCTATCGAGCATCAAAAGAAATTTTTAAACCCGTGTAACTTCCCCATTGAGCGGTTTTGCGCATTCACATAATATAATTATGAACTTTTTATACACGGATACTGAGCTATCTACTGGTCCAAGGTCGGGAAACGAAGTTGGCTCACCCTGTAGATATCGTATACACTTATTAAGAATTTTCACTCTTTTAATGTTGTCCTTATTTGCATACTTTTTCTGTTATAAATCTTTTACTCGTACTAACTTTATCCACACGTTACGTCTACCATCTCTCGCAGCATTATTTATTATTACCTTTTCTCTCTATCTATATACAGCCGGTAATTACAGACGTAATATTTTATAAAATAATTCTCTCTCTATAGGTACATCTGTCCGATATCCATAGTGTTTACCTACGACTAAATTTTTTTTTTCTAGATGATTTTTTTTATTTAATTTACTTAGTCAGATTTTCCTCTCCAGTCTCATGCACTCGTCATACTGGGTAAAGAAAAGCAGAAATGAGGGGGAGGGAATTTTATATATAGAAGATACATTAATTTACAATCGCCAAGTCGTAAATATTTTTTTATCTGCTGGTCGCCTGCCTAGATTATTTACATCGTCACCCCCCTTTTTGCAACTTGCCAAGTATATGGGTATTTTCTCAGCATATTGCAGTGCCACGCTATACTACGAGTGTATGATCATCGTGCGAGGTGTAATTTTGCTTATCATTGCATATCACGCCAACGTGAAATTTACGAGAACGGTGTGCCTTACTTAGGTATGGGTTTCCATTTGGCAATGGCCATAGTGCTATCTTTTGCATTTCATCTGATTTTTTTCTACAGTATGGTAGGTGCAAATTGGGTGAAATATAGGCTATTAGTTCGATTAAAGTAGGTATAGTCATCATGTATGTGACCTCGGGGCAACTGATGAACGAGTGACAAAGGTACCTATCCATTTATTTGAATGGTATATGAGATAGGTTATGCTATTATAGTGTTATGGCTTATGAATGAATGATTGATTGATTAGTGTACCAATCACAAGAAGAAGAAAAAGTCTGAACGATCCAATTAGTATTATTGTTTCCACAATAAATTTGGTAAGATTTTATTTCTTTTGTTTTACTGTTCCATCCATGAAGAAATTCTCCAAATTCAAAACAATTTTGTGGAGAATTTCGTATGGATGAAGCCTTCCAGCATTGTCACTAGATAGAGACAACACCACTTCGATGAAATTGAAATCGCACTCGTCATTATGAAATCACGCGAATCCATATTAAAATCGCCACTTTTTTATCGTAAAAACAGAAAAATTTATATTCCATTCGAATTCTATATTGAAAAGTCGTAAATATTTCAATAAACATCAAATTTCATCGTAAAGTCAGAAGAATCAAAATCAATTTTTTTTAGATTTTATTTATTTATTTTTTAGCCCCCCCCCCCCGCCTGGACCACCTGGTTGACTTTTAGGTTAAAAAATTTAATTAAAAAAAATTCTTTAGAATATTTTACGTTTCTTTAATAAGAAATTTTTACTCGTCAAAAAATTTATTATCAAACTTTTGTTAAAAATCACTTTAAAAAAATATTACCTACCTAATTCTGATATATTTTCTTTTCAAAAAAATCAATTGTTTCAAATTTTGTTCAAAATAAATTTTTTCTAAATAGGTACATTTTTAAAATAATATTTAAAATTTTGATTAAATTAATTCAAATTATATTTGAAAAATCAAGCAATAATTTGAAATTGAAAGAAAATTCTGTTCTTATTTTTCCTAGCTTCAATATTAGAAAAAAAAAATATATATATAAATAACCAGTACCGATTTACAAAGAAAAAAAAATTATTTTTTCAAAATCAATTTTTATTCAAATTTACTTGAATAAAAAACATTTTTTTTGAAAAATTCTTTAAAAAATTCTCATTTTTAAAAAATTGATAAAAAATATTACTGAATCAAATTGTTAAAAAATAGTTTTTTTCTATCAAAATTGAAAAAAAGAAAATATTCATACTTTTTAATGACGAAATTTGAAAATACATTATTGAATTTTTTTTAAAAACAATATTCTGAAAATAATTTGCTAAAAAATTGAAAAAAATTATATGTCACCAAAAAATTCAGATTTTTTTCACGAAAATGCAAAAAAATAAAATAAAAATAAAAACAGAAAGTACCTAAGTACCTATTTATTCCAAAAAAATATTACCTAATTAAATTTTCTATTCCAAAATTCGAAAAAAATATTCAAAAAAAGGAAAGAAATTAATGGAATTGGAAATTTAGTGAGAATAGGTATTCAACATTATCAAAATAAAATTGGATGAAATATAAGTACCAAAAAATTGTAGTAATTTTCATATAAATTGAATTTAATGGTCATATTTCGGAAACGACCATAGATACGCGTTTTAATTGAAAAATCAATAGAGTAAATAAGTTTTTTTACTTTTTCGTTTCTTTGAAAATCATTTATCTTGAAATTTCTTTTATTCAAATACTTAAATAGGTATTTAGGTACTCATTTTTCAAATAAGTATTTAACATTTTAATTTTTATAGAATATTATTTAAAATTTTAGATTTAACAATATTCTCAATTTTTTAATAAGTACAGCGACGGAAAGAGTTGCAAAAATTCGAAATTTTTACATTAGTTGCTTGAAATATTTGATAGAAAATTAAAAGAGTTTTTTCTCAAAAAAAAAAAAAAAAATAGAAGACCAAACCTACTGCACAAATTGATTTTTTAATCAAAAAAATCGAGTCCAAACTCCTATTCTCAAACACAAAATATTAAGAATAAAAAAAATAAAAAGAAACAGATTTTTTTTCTGCATAAAAGTCAAAAGATTTTCACTACAAAACATCAAGATTTTTTCTTATAAAAAATTAATACCTAGATTTAAAAAAATTAAAGATTCTTATTTTAAAAAAATAATTATGACTGAAAATTGAGATATTTTTTCCCTCTAAAATGAAAAAAAAAATACCTCATAGATAAAACAACGGACTGTTTCCAGCATAATTGAAAAGTTTTATTTGAAAAAAAAGTAAGAGGAAAATCATGATTTTTTTTCTTTTTCTTCTTCAAAAAAGGAGAAGTTTTTTCTGCACCAAAAGGTTGAACAAATGTTTACACTGAAAAAATTGAGAGACGTTTTCCTCAAAAAAGGGACTATTTTTCTCAAAAAGTAAAGGATTTCTCCCTCAAACAAACAAACAAAACAAGAAAGTGGGGGTTCGCATAAAAAATCAGAAATTTTTATACCAAAAAAATTTTTAAAACGTTTTTAGGACAAAAACGTTAAGAATCTAGTATTATTATTTTCATATAACATCTCAAATGAAAATCCAAAAATTATTCCTAACATTTAAATCTACAAATTTTGTTTGAAAATTTTTTCATTTTGACCCCCTCCCTCCCCTCCTATTTCAAATAACACTGTGTAATAGCTTATTATTCAAAATTGGAGGGGAATGAGGGGTCCCAGAAACATTTTTATAAAAACCAAAATTATTCCCATTTATTATATTCAATTTCAAAAAATAAATAAATGAGTAAGTAGATGATTTTTTTTTCCAAAAAATTTGAAGATTTTTCGAGTTGTGTTTTTTTTATTCCAAACAAATTTCGGTATTTTTTTTCCTACAGAAATTTAAGGAATATTTCTATCACACACAAGAGAAAAACAATCGAAGTTTTTTTTGTTTTCAATTAATTTGAACCAAAAATTGAAAATTTTCCTCAAAAATGAGATTATTTGGATTTTCTCGAAAAATAAGGAAGCTCTAGAATGCTGTACTGTAGGTAGTAAAAGACACAGTATTAATAGAAAACATTTACAAACATGAATGTTTTACTCAAGAAAATTGTAGGTAAGATTTTTTTTCTCTTTGGATAAGCAATTTTATCTGCAAAAAATTAAAATTTTCTCCCCAAATAATTAGAGTGTAGGTACCTATTCCTTAAAAAAAAAATTAGCTATGAGAATTTTTTAGAAGATTTTTTCTTTGAAAAAAAAAAGAGATATGATATGTATTTTTTATTTCGAGAAATTCACAGTGAGAGATTTTACCCTCCAAAAATTTAATTTTCTTCGTGATTTCTCAACTATTATGATCAAGTTACCATTTAAGATAGGCAGATGTGTTCTCATTTTACTGTACTACTTATTTCTTAAGTTTTTAAATTTTTCTGATATTGTAGGTACATTTCAATTTTTCAAGTTTTTTTATTATCTAAAATTTTACAATTTTTTAAATGATTTTTCAATTTCATAAAATCTTTATTTTTTTTTTTCGAAATTGCAAATTTTTCTAAAATTAGTATTTTCTTAATCTTTCAGTTTTTCAATACTTTCAATTTATTCATTTTCAAGTGGTTTCACGATTTTTCCAAAAAAACATTAAATTATTTTAATTTTTGAGTTCTTTGATGTTGGTTATTAATTTTTTTCAATTAGTATTTCTGCACATTTTCATTACCCTTTCAAAATTTTCAAGTTTTAGTATTACGAAAGTTTTATTTTTTGCGATTTTTTGAATTTCAAAATTTCGATTTTCTGTAATTTTTCAATTATTGTATTAAATTTTTTATATTTAATACTGGTAATCTAAAGAAAATATACCTAATTTGAAAAAAAATAATAAAAAACCATTTAAATAGGATTTTTAGGCACCTAAGACCCTAAGTGTTGAGAAGCAAGCTTTCTGACCTAGTCACCACTTGAATATGAACATGCAGTGTAAGGGCAATGCCCTGAACATATGTCAGTACATATTTCACTATGTGTTCACAAAGTTGCATAATTAGATAGAAATATCTAAGACAATAATAAAATTTCGAAACAAAAAAATGTAAAAAAAGTGAAATTAGAAAATCTGCATTCAAAAGTTGAATATTATCCTAAAATCGAAACAATTCGCATCGAAAATAAATCTCTACACAGAATGAGAAAAATTTACATCAAAATTGGACATTTTTTACCCTCACGTAATAAATAGGTCTATACGAACAAAACTTGCTCAACCTGAAACTTTTTTCCCACATAAAAAAAGCACAAACCACCACATTGTTGATTGGAATTTGGAACCACAGTCTGGTCAACCGATACGACCAACTTGGCCAGAAACAAATCCCTCCAGAGAGCTCGGATCCCAATCGAAATGAAAAATTAATTCGAATACCGCATCCTCACCTGCGCCTGTCCTTCTACGAAAAAAACACCACGTCGTAGCCGCAGCCTTCACACGCCGAATAGTTATTTTTTTATTCTTTCGGCACGTTTTTTTTTTGTCTTCTTCTCCAGGCTCCTCATCTTCGCACCCTTCTATTCGTCGCGCACTCTCTCGGTATCATTATTTTTTGCTGTTTTCTTAATGCACTTACATTTTCGCGAATGATTTAGTACTTTAAATAAAGCTCGATGGTAATCGCGATACCCGCAAAGGTTTTTCTAGATTAGTGCAAAAAGTGCAAAAACCCACTAACGACCAGAAAAAAGGGGTTAAGTTATTAACACAAAATATATGGCTCCGGTTGCCGCCGTTGGTCGTGTTCGTGTTGCGAACAGCATAACGAAACTTGGGCCCGAGTAGAGAAAAAAAAAATCTCTTAAATAATTCCTTCGAATATTTATTACCCTGTTTTTTTCGCCGATATTTTCCAACCCTTTGTAAGGTTTTTTGAAACAACTTTTCTTTTAAGTCTATATTTTCATTAAAATTCTAGTAGAAAAAAATACCGTATATAAACGGACGCAGGCCGAGGAAAGGGCCCGAGCCGCGAGTTCGCGTTATGAATTTTTCTTTTTTCCTCGCCTCGTGCATGAAGAGTAAGAGCTTTGTTGTGTAAGGTGCCCATCACGCTGTTTAAGAATTCTACGCTTGTGGACGTCACGAGATGAGAGAAAAAAAAGCGACCGATGGTCCACCTTTTTTTGTTCTTTCATTATTTTTGGCTGACGGTTGCGGCTCGTTTGTATATTTTATTAATTGTTGTAAGGTGCAATTGGTCTCGAGAAATGATAAAGTATTTTCGGTTCATTGGTGAAAAAAAAAAACCATCGATAAATTAAGCGAAACGATCGAATGCCTTTTGGCGTATTTGAATTTCACTTTAGACTTGAAATGTGTGAAAACACCTGTTGTCGAGCGTTTAAAAGCTTGATAACTCGTTTAGAGGGCGAGATAGGTAGAATTATGTTACTGTGTTTTAGGGCCCAGTACTCGAAGAGGATAGGAAATTGCATCTTCGGACAATGAATATTTTTTTGGGTTTAAAATGTCCCTTTCAATGTCTTAAAGTTATCCACCAAAAAACCTGACCCCCCCCCCCTTCGACATGTCCCTAAATCCGAACACAAAATGATCTTTTTCGTTGTTTTTCGTAATGATGGCGAGAGGGGGGGGGGGTGCAGAAAGTGCACTTGCACCGAGCAAACAATTTTGAGATACTTCAAATATTTTGGAGATTTATTTTTTCTTCAAAAAATTGAGAAATCTCTCCTCTTCAAAATTTACTTCATAAAATGTTTCAAAATTTTTGACTAAAAAAAAAAAACCACAACAACCAATAACAAACAAAAGAGAGACACCATTTTTTGTAGAAAATAAAAATTATTTTTACTGCAAAAAATTGTATCTAAAAGTTTTTTAATTCAAAAAATTCAGGGATTATTTTTTAATGAAAACTGATTTTCATCTCTAAAAGTAAAAAATTTATTCCTAAAAAAAAATGGAGAGAGAAACTTCTTTTTAGATACGTAATCTCAACAGTTCAAACAATTTTTTCTCAAAAAATTGTTGGGTTTTAAAAATTTAGGCAAAAGACTATTTTTTCATTTTTTTGAAAAAATTTAAATAAATAAAATGTATTTTTACTTCAAAAAAGTTTTAAAAAATTTTATTCCAAAAAAATTTAAGGATTTTTCTCAAAATTGAAAAAAAATCTGCATTAAAATTAAGTGATTTTGATTCCAGAAAATAAGAGATTTTCTTTTTCAAAAATGAGATTTTTCACTTCAAAAGTAAGAAACCTCTTATCAAAAAAAAAAAAAAAAAAAAAAAAAAAATACTTTTTACAGCAAAAAAATATTGTAAAAGTTTTTTATTCCAAAAAATTCAGCGATTTTTCTTCATGAAAACAGACTAAAAGTAAAATTTTTATTCCTAAAAAAAGGGGGAAAAGAAACTTTTTTTTATGGATAAACTCAACAGTTCAAACAATTTTTTCTCAAAAAATTGATGGGTTTTAAAAATTTAGGCAAAAGGTTATTTTTTTTTTATTTTTTTGAAAAAATTTAAATGAATAAAATAAAAAGTATTTTTACTTCAAAAAAGTTGAAAAAAAATTTATCCCAAAAAAATTTAAGGATTTTTCTCAAAATTGAAAAAAAAATCTGCATTAAATTTAAGTGATTTTGATTCCAGAAAATGAGAGATTTTCCTTTTCAAAAATGAGATTTTTCACTTCAAAAGTAAAAGACCTATCAAAAAAAATATTTTTGTTGTCTCCACAAAAATAACTTCAAAGTAAATGTAGGGACCTAAAAAATGAGTTAAACTGAAGGTTGAAAAAATTTTTACCACAAAAAATTTTAAGAATTTTTTCTCTTCAAGAAATATTGCAAAAAAAAATTTTTTTTGCTCCAAGAAAATGGAAAGATGAATTTTTTTTGTTGGAATTGAGACAAAATTTGAGATTTTTTCTCAAAAAATTAAAATTTTTTTTTCTTCAAGAATAAGAGTTTTCTTTCCTGGCACCAAAACAAATAATAGGTAAAAAAGTGTTTTTTTCAAAAAAATTGAAACAAGAAATTTAGAGATACTTTTTTTTTTACAGATCAACCACTTTTTCTTCAAGAAGTTACATAGAAATTTACTTACTTTAAAAAAAAATAGATTTTTTTCTCAAAAAACTCGAGAAGCTTTATTTTCAAAAAATTGTGATAGATAATTGAAATTATTTTCTATTCTAAAAACATTAAAAATCCCCGAAAATCGATTGAAAAATTTTAGATTTGAAAATTTTTCAGACGTAGTACAAAAAAGGTAAATGGCGTCCATCCCAGACAATCTCCAAACAATTTTTTTATCATTTTTTTTTTTGAAAAGGTTTTTGTCTGTAACTTTTCAATTATGTGTTTAATTTAAAAAATGATCATAACCAAAATAAAAGTACATCAAATTTGCAACGAAAAAGGTTACATTGATTTTCTTGAAAAGTGAACGGGTGGAGCAAAATACAGGGTGTCCTAGTTTAGAGTAACCAGACTTGAAATTTGGGTATAAAAAAAACTTCGTGCCTATCTTGATTTTGAAGGGGCAATGGTATAAAAAATTCGAAATATCATCAAGACAATAAATATGAAGCAGGTGTAACTTTTTGAGAGGAACAAAAAAATTATGTAAAAAAATTGCCTATCTTTGAAAATGAAGGGCTACGAAGCTTCGAAAAATTGGTATTTTTGAAGTTAAAGGCTCCATAGCGCCTTCATTTTCAAATATAGGCAAATTTTTCACAAACCTGTTTTTGTTCCTCTCAAAAGGTTACACCTGTTCTACGTATTGTTCTGATGAAATTTTTCAATTTTCACGTCTCATCTGTGCACCGTGATAAATGAGGTACGCAATATTTCTTAATGGAAATTCGTGTGGCTTCAACTCCTTCAATTTCAGAAATAGGCAACCGAATGTGCTTAGAACTTTTTTGCTTTTTCAAAGTGCTATGCACTTCAGGGATCGATTTTTTTTTTGAAAACAGCGTTTCAAACAAATTTTGTTTGGCAAAATATAAATTTTCAAAGCTTTTTAGCTCCTTCATCTTTAAATTCAGGCAACATGTGAACAGGCCCGTAGTCAGAGTGACTTCGTAGAGGGGACTGACTAAATATTAGAGGGGGCTTGAACCTTTTTTTGCAAATTTTTCCTACTAAAATCTGTTTTTTGACCAAATTTTGTAATTTGTTAGAGGGGGCTCAGTCTGACGCTTCTAGCCCCCCTCTGACTACGGGCCTGCATGTGAACATGAAGTTTTTGTCAGTGGTACTCGTTTGTATCGAAATCTCAAGTCTGGGTACTCTGAACCGGGACACGCTGTATAATGAGTGAAAAAATTGTAGTTTTTTTTTGCCATATTGAAAAAAATGAATAGAACCTCTTTTGTAGCAAATTTTATGTACTTTAATTTTATTTATGATCATTTTTTTCATTTAAAGAAATATTTGAAGGCTTATAGGCAAAAAACAACGAGGATGTAGGTAACTACGAGTTCTTATTTTGGGGGACATACAAATGGGTGAAGTTTGAAAAAATTTTATTTGATTAATTAGAACACCGAAGGGAATATTATTCTACAATCAAAAAAAAAAAAAACTTCTGTGACCTAAAATACAATTTGCTCAATTTTTATGGTCTAATTTTAGTAGACAATTTGACCTTTTAAAAAAATGTAAAAATGATACTTGTATATTCAACGAGCTCAAGAGTAAAATAATCTTTAAATTTTTCTCACCGCATCAAACTCCTCCAACACTCGTGAAAGAGCCCTCAACACATCACCACACTCTCTCAACACAGCCTCCCAGTTTCCAGATACATTACATTACAAGCCACCACATCACCACGTTGAAAAAAACCACACGATAATTTATCATCATGTGCCAGACAACTTAGCTTGGCACGGTGCAGCATTCGCACCGAAAAGGCAGAGAGAGGTAGGCGAGTAACGGCCACCGATAAAATCAAATATATTTGTTCGCACCTGTTGATTTGTTTGGTATTTTTTTCCTCATTTTACCAGCACTAAGTACACATACGACTACGTATGAAATATGTGGTGTAAAGGCGTGCTCGCAGGTACACCCGAAGAAGACGCCAAAGGTGAATGTTAAAATGATAGGGTTAAAGCTGACGCTGACGCCTGTATATTGTTATGTTCGCTACGTGCCTCTTAATGTTTACCATAATATTCGATTCGCCAAGCCCGTCTAAATTATTACCTATGGCCAAGAAATGAAATAAGTATTCTCTTTCGACTTCTTGATAATCGCGATGTGACTGACTGCTGGTTTCCTATCTATTGGAAAAGTACAGAGTGGTCGAGGAAGAAGAAAAAAATCGTGGGAAATTGGCGGCCATCTGATTCTGGCTGCGGGTTTTTGTAACACAATCGCAGGAAATTGAAGATTTATCGAGATGCTCGATGGTATTTTCGAAATACAGACTGGCGTGTTACGTGAGTGAGGTGGGAAGTATGTAGAGGGGAAGATTATTAAAATTGGTAATTTAAGGTGTCGAGTATCAACGTATTTGAGAGTTGTCGAGAGATTTTCAAATTTTTTTACAAACTTTCTCAATTCTCAATTGTTTAAAACCTTCTTAGGTTGTAAGTTTATACCTTGGCAGAAAAATTATTTGAAATAAATAAATAGATAAAATTGAAAAAATATCATTGTAAAGACGAAATAAATTTGAAAAAACTGACGATAGGAAAAAAATCAATTATAGTGAAAATTCACAAAAAAAATTAACACTCAAAATAAATTTCTCTGTTTTCTTTTGTATTTTGATGTTTTATTCAATTTATTAGAAAATTTTCAATTATTTTAGAATTTTTATTCTGAATTGAAACTTTTTTCTTCATAAATTTTGAAACTGATTTCAAATTTATTCTCAGTTGCTTATTATGATTTATTTTTTTTTGATTTTTTTAGTAGATAATTTTAAACAAATTCTTTTCCAGCTCTCAAAATTTCAAATTTTATTCATTAATCTGTCCGGGAAAAAAATACATTCGTCATCTATTCCCAATTAATCTAAATTTTTGTTGTAAGTAATTTTTTACATTTCGCAATTTTTCTCAAATGAGTAATAATTATTATTAATATTTTTCACAATACAATTTTATGAGTTATGAAATTCAAAGTTTTAAACTGAATCTAAATTATTTTTTTTTTATATTTTCAAATTTTGTTTTTTTATTATTTCTCAATTTTTAGGATTATGAATTTTTTCTGGAATACTCCCTCGATTGTTTTAAAAATCAACCGAGATTAAAACGAAAAATTTGCAATCTTCTTGCATTGCCAACTTATGAAGGAAAAAACGACTGCTCCTTCTGTTAATTTGAAACTTATGCTTAAACAAATTGGATCAACAAAGGGCAAAAAATGATAAAAATGCATTTTTAAGTAAGTAGTCGTTAATTTTTTAAAAATTTGTTTGCATTTTATTTTTCTATTTTTTTTTCAAATTTCCATTCTCTAAAACTAAAAACTTTTTTGATAAAGTATTTATAAGTTTATAATTTTTAAAAATTCTAAAAAACTCGATAATTTTCTTTTCAATTTTTATTTCATTTTAAATTTCTACTTTTTAAAAATTGAAATAGGAATTTAAAATTAAAAAATATAGAAATTTGAAATAAATTAGGAAATAGATCTGGTGAAAAATTTTCAAGAAAATCGGTCAAATTGAGATTTGGAAAAAATAAAAAAATAGGGGAAACGGCAAAATTCATCGACAATGATCATATACCTAAAGATGAAAATTTCAATTCAATAAGTCATTTATTTGGATCAGTTTGACAAAAAAAGATGAGTATGATAATGCATTTTTAAGTAGTGATAATGCATTTTTAAGTAAGTAGTCGTTAATTTTTTTTTAAATTTGTTTACATTCAATTTTTCAACTTTTTTAAAATTTGCTTTCTCTAAAATTGAAAACTTTTCTGATTATTTAAATTTATAATTTTTAAAAATTCTAAAATTTAGGCTTGATAATTTTCTTTTTAATTTTTATTTCGTTTTAAATTTATACGTTTTAAAAATTGAAATAGGTAGGTAACTAATTTCAAATTAAAAAATATAGAAATTTGAAATAAATTAGGAAATAGATCTGGTGAAAAATTTTCAAGACTATCGGTCAAACTGAGATTTGAAAAAAATAAAAAATAGGGGAAACGGCAAAATTCACCGACCACGATCACATACCTATGTACCTAAAGATGAAAATGATAATGCATTTTTAAGTAAGTAGTCGTTCATTTTTTTTAAAAATTTGTTTACATTCAATTTTTCAACTTTTTTAAAATTTGCTTTCTCTAAAATTAAAAACTTTTCTGATTTTTAAAAATTCTAAAATTTAGGCTCGATAATTTTCTTTTAAATTTTTATTTCGTTTTAAATTTCTACTTTTTAAAAATTGAAATAGGTAGGTACCTAATTTAAAATTTAAAAGCATAGAAATTTGAAATGAATTAGGAAATAAATCTGGTGAAAAATTTTCAAGAAAATCGGTCAAATTGAGATTTGAAAATAATAAAAAATAGGGGAAAAGGAAAAATTGATCGACATGCAAACCTCATAAAGATGAAAAGATAATGCATTTTCAAGTAAGTAGTCGTTAATTCTTTTTAAAATTTGTTTACATTTAATTTTTCAACTTTTTTAAAATTTCCATTCTCTAAAATTAAGAATTTTTCTGATTAATTAAATTTATAATTTTTAAAAATTCTAAAATTTAGGCTCAATAATTTTCTTTTCAATTTTTATTTCGTTTCAAGTTTCCACTTTTTAAAAATTGAAATAGGTAGGTACCTAATTTAAAATTGAAATAGAAATTTGAAATAAATTAGGAAATGGCCAGGTGAATTCAAATTCAATTTTTTTCCAATTTGTCAAATATTTTCTACTTTTCAAGTAAATATACTTGTAATTTGTTATTGTTTTTTTTTTCAAATGTGTATTCTCACTACAATTTTTCAATCGTTCTTAATCAAAAATTTGAATTATTCCTCATTTTCCATCCTTAAAATGAAATTATTTTTAAATAAATAATCGTTACTTTTTACATTTATTTTGAATTTTTATTTTTTCCACAAACCTTTAGGTAGTCATTTTTAATTCAGTTTCAATTTCCTTCATTTAAAAAAAAACAATTTCTCCAATTGCAAGTTTCTTTTATATTTGCCAATTTTTTCCATTTTTCAAAAAAAATTATACCTAGATACTTCTTACTTATAATTCCTATTTTTGTAACAGTTTTTTTCGTAACTTTAAATCGTAATTTATCTGCTTTTTGAATTTTTTTGAGGGCTCTTTTCTTTCAAATTCGGATTTTTTGAATGGTTTGAGTTTTCAGTAATTTTTAATTCTGTCTCAGTATTTTTTCATTTTTTTTTAATTTATAAATTTTTTCCATTCTTTAAACATTTGTTTTTCTCAATGCACCTTTATTTTTATTACCTAAGTACAATTTTCAATGGTTTTTGATACAGTTTATGGTAACATCCGAATCATCCGAATTTACATTTTCCAATTTAATTTTTAGTAAGTAATCGTTATTTTTTATATTTTTTCAATTTTCGTTTTTTCCATCTCTTCCAATTTCAAGTAATACTTTTAGTTGCTTTGGTTGCTTTCAAATTTTTTACATTTCTATTTTTTTTTCAATCAACAGTTTTTTCGATACTTGAATTTTCAATTTTATTTAAAGTTTAATTTCTCCTAGTCCTACATATATTACAATTATTACAGAGATAATTAATATTCAAAATTGGAGGGGAGGGAGGGGATCAATCGAAATTTTTGTAATAACCAAAATTATTTTTAGGACTCCATGCTACAACTTTTGTTTGAAAAGTTTTTCAATTAGACCCCTACCTCCCCCCAATTTCGCATAACACTTCGTTAATACTTATTAGAAATTGGAGGAGTGAGGGAGGAATGGGCCAATTGAAAAAATTTTCAAACAAAATTTGTAGATTAGAATCTCAGAAATAATTTTGGTTATTATAAAAATTTCGAGTGGACCCCCTCCCTCCCCTACAATTTTGCATAATATGACTAGCTACTGGAAATATTATTAAAAACTTGGGTAAGTAGAGGTCCAATTGAAAAAAATTTCAAACAAAAGTTGTAGCTTGAAGTCTTACGAATAATTTTGGTCATCATAAAATTATCGATTGGACACCTCCCTCCCCTCCATTTTGCATAATACCAGCGTCGACTTCTTAAATTATTTAAAACTGAACGAGGTAGGGATTCAATTGAAACAATTTTCAAACAAAAGTTGTAGCTTGAAGACTTGGTAATAATTTTGGTTATTAAAAATTTTTCGATTTGACTCCTCCCTCCCCTCCAATTTCTCATAATACGAATTTAATTGCAAAAAAAATCGCACATGCTAAAATAGAACCTCATCAAAACAGGGGCAGGGTCATTCCAAACCAACCTGAGACATTGTTCAGAGACGAGCTCTTCACAATGCGAAAATTGTTTTTTGAAAATTATACAATTTACCGAAGAAGCCAACCATATAATGATAGAATTTACAGCAGATCCACAAATAGGTATTGTCCGACACACAAACCTGCTATATACCTAAGCAGAAGCACTACAATTAAACTTAGGAAAGCGTAAAATACCGGACGACATACGAGTATTGGCCCAGGGCTCACACAAGTACGAGTACAAGAGACCGGAGACGTCGTCGGTGGCGACGACAACGCATATATCATAATTTAAGGAGTAATTACATTGTCGTATGTACAAACTGTTCTTAGAATTAGTTTTTCGCCTTCTGACCCATATACGAGAATACATGTATAGATATTTTCCAGAATGTAGGCAATAAGATCGACCGAGTCAGCGCCAGAGCCAGCCTAAGCATATGGTTTTCTATTACGATGAGACTCGAGACATCATCATCATCGAATAAAGGTGTTGATTTTGAGCTGCTCGGCTCGAATGCGAGGCAAGACGGTCAGCGACGCGTGTCTAATAAAGAATTATTATATTTTCGTTTGTAATACCATGTTTACCTTTCGATAAAAGCCGTAAACGTATAATCAACGTATACCAGCTGTTCCTTTTGGCATACGGCGGCACATTAATCATAATTGTAATAATCCTTTCGGCCAGATATCACTTAAGCTCGCCTACGACTACGGATAGGTACGTCCGAGTAACCGAAATGAGTAATAATACGAAAAGGTGTCGAGACTCGAACCGCAACAAGACGTGAAAACTTTTTCCTACTTGGAAATTTCTCAGACTGTGTGCGAATGTTATAAAAGATTATTGTACAAAGTTTTCTTTGACCTGTTTCTCTGCAACATCTTTCTCGACTCGTCGTCGTCCTCCTCGTGTTACTAAGACGACGACGACGCCGTCGTGTGTATTTGCCTCAGAAAGGGTTATACTACGAAAAGGGTGAGATTTCCCTACACGTACAGAGCATCAGCTTAGACAATATAAGGGAAAATTTTACCCTAGGTCCGGGACACTCCATATACACTTTAATAAACGTCGATGGCTCAGAATGAATCATCCACAAAGCACACCTCGTAAGTACACTTTCAACTACACAGTTACATCGTTACTTTTTTCCAATTTTTTTTTTTTTTTTTTTTTTTTTTTTAAAGACCCAAAGACCGACTAATAAATTAAACATCGTCTTTCGCCAACCTCTCCCCACCACCATTTTTACACGATAATTTGCAGCAGGCGAAGCGATAAGAAAAAAAACCTCGATCGAGTTTTCCATCAAATTAATAAGATTATCGAGTTTTCCAATTCGTTTTATTCCGAACGTATTTTAAAAAGAAGTAATTAAAATAATAGAAGATGGGCAGGAGTAAAAAAAAAAGGTGCGAAGATTAAATCAGATAGAAAGTTAGCACCGCATTTCGTTTCCTTTTCTGGCCTTTTTCCCCTAACCATTGGTCTGGTTCGGTTGGGACTTTTTAAAAGTATTTTCAAATAACACTTTTCGCAGAGTTTTTTCCCTTTCACGAAGGGTGAGAGGGGAAAAGTTGACGAGGTTTTTTGGGCGTTAATTTAATCCTACTTTTTTTTTTACGTCGGTGGAATTTTTAACCTTAAAAAATATGGAATATTTCAAAGATCGAAGTCGACTTTTTTTGATGAGTTTTTCTCAAATTCTAGCAAGAAATTCGAGTTAGAATAAATTGTATTTAGAACAATTTTTTTTTGAGTATATAGGTACTTATACTTAACACAAAAACTTACATGAATTATATTTGAGTGTTTGGTAAAAAAAAGGTAAGACTTTTCCTGTCTTTTCACGAGTCGATCATTGCTAGGAGAAAACTGGGAATATTTAGCAAATTTTTTTCATTTCTCGAATAAAGAAACGAATACGTTACAAAAGTACGTGTGGCATACTAACTTAGAAAAATTTAAAAAGTTGTTACGTAAATTTTCCTTTTTTTATTTACTGAAAATTTTAAAAATTTCTCAAAAATGAAAATTACAAATATTTTACAAAAATTGAAAAAAATTAACCAAACAAACGAAGGACGAATTTAAAAAGAAATACACATCTTTTCAAACGCATTGAGAAGCCTTGGACGTGGTAGGGAGAGGGTCAAATGGCCTCTGCTCGAATTCAATTTTTTCAGGTCTGGGGACTGGTGTCTCGAAATAGATGATTTCAAGTTTAAAAATTTCATCTCCGTGAATTATCTATTGATTTTCATCAAACTCAGCATGCAAATACAAGTACCCAAGGATGACGTTGGGAATTTTTTTTTTAGATTTTTCCGACCCATAGAAGAATCTTAAAAACGTCTGTAAAAATTTCAAATCACTCCAGGAACCACCGTTTTAGAGGTGTCAAAGTGAAAAAAAAATCTCGTTTTTCAAACTATTTTATACCAAGTACTGAAATTTTTTAAAGATTTTTGTTAATATCTATCTAAAAACTTCAGATCAATTATTTATTCGAGGTTTTTCTCCATATTGAACGCCCATTATTGGTCAACAATTTTTTTCCTCGAAGTACAGCTGCCCCAATTTCACCTCAATTCATACATTTTTCACGATTTTTTTCTTCCATAAGTTGAACGTGATCAAAACTAGAAATGATCGATTAAAAAATCTAATCAAAGATTCGAGTTCTGTACTTCTGTAGGTCAAACTACATATCTCGATTTAGATCCTTTCAACGATCATCTTGGCCAAACTCTTAAAAAGTCACATTTTACTTACAAAATTTTCGAAAAAGCACCCAAGTAGCCTAAGTAACTTTTTCATTACTTTTTAAAAATTGAACGAGCAATTTATTTGAAATTTTTTTCAAATTACTTTTTTTAGACAGATTTTTCTCAAAAAATATTTTCATATGTATTATGTGCTTATCTGCACTTGAAAAACTTTTTTTCCAATTAAAAAAAATTCCAAATAATGTTTTAAATATTTTTCAGAGTTTTTTTCCCAGAGGATTTTTTTAAAAAGGAATTTTCGTTAGCAACTTTTTTTTCGAAATAATTTGTTTCGAGTAATTGTACAAAAAAATTATCTAAAAATCCAATTGATAATTTTTTGACTTTTTTTTTCTGGGGATAGGTAAGACTTTCCCTCTGTTTTCATAATTCGGCCGTTGCTGGATAAAATCCAAAGGAAAACTGCGAATACGCTGCAAAATTTTTTCAATTTTCCAATATTCAGCTAATTTTTATCAAAAAAAAGAAAGAAAAAAAATACAATAATTTAGAAATTTTCCGTTTTCTAATCCTTGAAAATTTTTAAAAAATCATTCACAAACGAAAAATTACAAACATTCTACAAAAATTGAAAAAAAAACAAAAAAAAACCACAATGGCAAATTTAAAGAAAACTACATATTTTCATGTTATACCTGCCTACGCATATAAAAATTTTGAAAATTTCCCTGCTAAAATTCGACTTTTTTTGTATTTTTCAAAATAACTTGAATAATATTTTACTTCTACATTTCAAAAAATCTTCAAACTTGAGAATGAATTAGATAATTCTGTAAATTTTATTTCGAATTTCAAATTTAAAATAATTAATAACCAGATTGGTAACATTCCCCATTATTATAATTCTCTTCATTTGGCCACACCAATAAGGTAAGACATTTCCTTTATTTTCATAATTCAACCATTGCACTGCGAATATTTTGTTAAAATTATAATTTTGTCAATGTAAAATATTTGTAAATTGCAAAAAAATTGAAATTATTTCACAAAAATTTTGAAAAATAAAAATTTGCTATTTTGAATTTAATAAAATTCATATTTTCGCATTATTTTGTTGAAAATCTCTAAAATTGTTCATCATGAGAACTGTAGGCTAAATTTTTTTTCCTCAATTCAATATTAACGAAGATAATGAACTTTGAAACCTTGGAATACTAAAATATGTTTCTCAAAGGTTTTGAAATATTATTATAAAAATCATGCTTCGATGATGCAAATCGTAAATAAAAGGTGATTTTTGAAAAAAAAAAAAAAAAATCTGTAGGTATAAACGAAGAAATAATAAATTGGTATAATCAACTCTGGCAAAGCAAAAATTATCAAGAAAAAAACACCTTTTCCATCTCATTCCACGACTCATCATAAATTTTTAAACCTCTGAAGTATCTTCAGTGTTGAACTTTGACAAAATTCACAAATCAATTAATTTCTAGTTTCGATCAATTGAAATAACATTTCTCGTGAGAAAATTTACCCTTAACTTAATATTTACGAGGACAATGCACTTTCAACCCTTGAAATGTGATAGTATTCAAGAGAATGGATGACAAACCTCCGTAAGATTTTAAAATAATCGTAATATGAAAATTATGCTTAGGTAATTTTAGATCGTACATAAAATGTTTTTTTTTTCAAAAATAAATTTCATAAAAAATACTCAAGTATACGAAAATACATACAAGAAAAAATATTAAAATTGTTTCGACTATTTTGAATTTGAATAACATGTGTGACGTGCCCAAATATGTGGAAGAGCTTCCATCGGAGTATAATTTTTCACTTTTTGAGTCTTAACACTGAGGTAAGACTTTTCCTTTATTTTTACGATTAGACCACTGCTATTGTAACCTTAATGGAAACTTCAAACACCTATTTTGTAAAAAATTTTTGATTCTCCAAATTTTAAGGTTACCTTCGTAAAAAACGAATTTCAAAAAATGTGCCAGAGCTTAATTTTTCTTTTCCCCTTTACTTAAAAATTTCGAAAATTTCGCACAAAAGAAAAATAACAAAATATTCTACAAAAATAAAAATAAAAAAAAAATAAAAAAATCTCAATGGCGAATTTATAAGAAAATTTTACCATTTTGTACTTCGAAACTTTCAAAAAAAATTTCGTAATGAAAAATTTACCACAATTGATAACTTTAATTCAAATACGAGTGTAAGTTAAAAATTTCAAAAAAAAAAAAAAATTACAAAAGTAAATTTTAAAATTTTTTTTAGCCACTTGGAGCAAAAAAAAATTTAATAAAACAATCATACGACCACATACGTACTTCACCCCCTTCCACCCTGCATCTCTCACCGTATTCTCCAGAAATTGAGAGAAAAACAGTAAAAGACAAAGAGTCCGAGGAAGAAATATAACGATCTGGGTACCTCGTTAAATCGTAGATAATTTAAGTAGGTACTATGTATAGGTAGCTAGGTAGGTACGTATATAAAATGCTTAATAACAAGATATTAAATTTACCTTGGCGGCGTGAGTTCGCAGACTAGATTCGGTGGCAAAACCTTTACCGCAAATTGTACAATGAAATGGTCGGTTTTTGGCTCGTTCTACTTGCGCGTCGTGGTTTCTTAGGTGCTGCTGCAGATTAGATAGTTGTATAAAGGCTCTTCCGCATTCGGCCAGATGACAACGATAAGGACGTTCACCTATGAAAATGCAACATCCATATGAATAATGGGCTGGGTTGGGAAAAAATCGTGTATACGTGTACGTGTGCGATGGATGCGATGGAGATTAACAGGTGCTCTTGTATAGGTATTTTAAAATAATATAGAACCCTTTTCGACACGTAAGGGTTACTTTTGTCGAATATGTAGGCCCAGGTATCTCTACAATTGTACTACGAATACAGTTAGGTAGTTCGAAAATCCAACTATGAAAACTAATTGCTTCTTTTTTCTCAAAACCACAACAAAAAAATTAAATAAATGAATAAAAAATATATCCTTCTATACAGGGTGTCCGGCGAGTGGTCTGCCAAACTTGAAAATTATTTGAAAATATTTAGATATAGATAATCAAGTAGGTACCACTGGGTACCACCAATAAAAATCTTCATGTACACATGGTGCCTATCTCAATTTTGAAGGGACAGTGGTGTACAATTTTTTTTTTAAATTTTCGAAAAAAATGCACGAACCAGGTGTAACTTTTTAAAAAGAACAAAAATAGTTATTTCAAAAATTTGCCTATCTTTGAAAATGCAGGAGCCAGAAAGCTTTGAAAATCGGTATTTTCGAAATTCAACGCTCCGTATCGCCTTAATTTTCAAAGATAGGCAAAATTTTCACACGACCTTTTTTGTTCCTCTCAAAAAGTTACACCCGTTTCGTGTATTTTTTGCCCAAATTTCGCAATTTTGATATTTTTAATTAAGAACTAATTAATTCGAGCAGTATTGCCAGTTTGGCACACGTTAATTTTCTTTTTTAAAAATCTGTTTTTTCGATGTAAAAAAAATTAAAAATCATTTTTTTTTTTTTTTTTTTTTTAATAAACCGAGAAAAAATTCGAAATGGACGTCGTTGTTGTAAATCGATGTATTTTTTCACCTCGTTGGGTATTTATTTTTTATTTTTTTTATTTTTAAAAATCGAATCGTGGAATTTTTATAGACTTTTGTGCATTCGAATTGAATCACGATGGCGTTAATCGATCGAATTTCTTTTCATATTGGATTTTGTTATTTTTTTTCGAGGAAGTGTTCCTTACTCGTTAGTGTAGTTCGCAAATATTCCATTTAAAATTTGTAAGTATACTTTATTACTTTTCAATTTTTTACGGGAAGAATTTCCCAATTTTTTATGGAAATGTTTATTAATTTTACTAGAGAAATTAATAGGTATATCTATCTCTAATTTTTAGAGATTAAATTTGGTTTTAAGGTTTGCAAACGAACGAATCTGGTTTGTTAGTTTGATTGCTCAATCTTGTATGTAGTTTACTATGGGATTGGGTTTGAGTACTTATATTGTACTATAAATTGAGGTAGGCAATACTTTTGACTGGGATATTGCGTTGCTGTAACTCCTTCAATTTCAAAGATCGGCATTCCAATATGATTACAACTTTTATTGCTTTTTCGAAGATCTATCCACTGACGGTGTCGAATTTTTTTTTGAACGCAGTGTTGCCAATCGATTTTACCAGGTAAAATAGCGATTTTCAAACCTTTATAGCTCCTTCATTTTCAAACTTAGGTAATATGTGTACATAAACTTTTTTGTTAGTCGTACTAGGTTATATTAAAATTTACAGTTTGAAAGACCACTCACCGGACACCCTGTATATCGTCACGATAGATTAATACAGGTATGAATTTTTCATTTCAAGTCGAGTTTTATACTGGATAAGTACACCTCGTACATTTTCCACCAGCTCCATAAAAAAAAATCATCGTATCGGTTGGTCAAATGGCAAGTCGAGGTATCAGGCATGGCGCACACACCACACACACATATATATTAAACACGCAATATAGTATATTTTAAATTTTCATGTATAGCATGACCAACGAGGTAATAACATATCGATTACATTTGTAACGTCGTCTACGCAGTCTTATGCATAGGTACTCTTAGTATACTCGTACGAGTACCTTTTATCCAGTATACCCGAGCGAAGTATTGTTTATTAGGTTTATGTTCATTGAAAATAGTAAAACTGGATTTCCTACTCATTAGAACGAGTTTAGATGCATTTTTTTTTCATCTACCTGAGTGTACGTACGTTCTACGTACGTTGAGCGTACCTAACATCGTTTAAGTTATGGTATTTATTGAAAGTTTTATGGGTTTCGTTGGCTTCATTAAATACGCGTTTTACTCTTTCTACTTTGCTGCAGTACATTTTATTCACAATGTTAACAGGAGTAGGTACGTGAGTACTTGGTAATTTATTAAAAGAGGTTTAGTTTTTTTTTCTTTAATCTATTCTTACCTGTGCGATTTTTTATCTCGATTTCAGTTTAAATAATATCATTGATTTTAAGATGATTTATGTTGGTTTTAATTTTTTTTTGAAATTTCTCAAAAAAATTAATCGAAGTGAAAATTTTTTATTACTGAAAATCATCTAACAAGGGAACCTTGCCAATCTGGTTACCTCCGATTGAGCTAAAATTTGGCTCATTGAAAGAGCATGTTACCTAGACCTCAGAACCAAATTTTTAGCTGTCGGATTTGATTTTTCGATTTTTGGCGAATTTTTGAAAAAAGCGAAAATAGCTCAATAAATGTAAAAATTTTGAAATAAAATCTGAAAATGGATCATATTAAAGTCGACCCCCTGAATATATTTCAACCACTTTCGAAACGATCTGGAGCCTCCAGCAAAAATTAAGCTTTCTCCAGCAAACTATTTTTCATTAATTTTTTTTTTCAATTTTAATGAAAATACACGTGTTGACTCATCACCTCATGATTTTAGGATAAACTGTGCTAATCGACTGATGATGTCAAGCTGACGCTAAGATTAAATTTTTGGTCATCGAAGTTGATTCCAGTGCGCTGGAGAAAAGTGAAATTTTGCTGGAGGCTTCAGATAGCTTCAAAAATGGTCGAAATTGACTCAGAAGGTTGAAATTAGCATATAAACCGATTTTTAGGATTTTACCTCAAAATTTACAATTTTTGAAAAAAAATTATTTACCTACCTACATGATATTGAGCTATTTTCGCCATTTTCAAAAATTCGTCAAAAATCGAAAAATCAACTTCAGCAGCTAAAAATTTGGCTCTGAAGTCTATGTGAAATTCTCTTTTAGTGAGACAAATTTCAGCTCAATCGGAAGTGATGACGTGTAGGCAAGGTTCCCTTGTGAGAAATCCATTTAGATAAAAATTGCAAAAAATCTCCATAAAAAAATTGAAATCTGGCCTAAAGAGAGTAATACTGACAGAAAAAAACTTTACCCAAACCGAAAGTAAATTTTGTCATTTTGAAGTTGAATGTATCTAAGAAATTTTTTTTTTTTTGAAATGGAAAAGGAGCTTTAACATGGGTGTCTGCCGGAATTTTCTTCTTCGAAAATCACTAATTTTTTTAAAATTACCCACACAATTACATCGCGATGAACTAGAAGAGTTGCAAAAAAATTCAACAAATAAGGTATAAGTAGGTAATTTTTTTTTTTTTTTGAAATCGTAAAAGAGCTTCAAAATAGAGTCTACTGAAATTTTTTTCTTCGAAAATCATCAATTTTTTACCATTACCCACATTGTGGCAAGATTAAGAAAATTTTTAAAAATTTTCAACAAAAATATACCTAAGTCAGGTAATTTTTTTTTTAATCGTAAAGGAGCTCTGAAATGGAGTCTACCGGAATTTTTTCTTCAAAAATCACTAATTTTTTCAAAATTACCCACACAATTACATCGCGATGAACTAGAAGAGTTGCACAAAAATTCAACAAATAAGGTATAAGTAGGTAATTTTTTTTTTTTTTTGAAATCGTAAAAGAGCTTCAAAATAGAGTCTACTGAAATTTTTTTCTTCGAAAATCATCAATTTTTTACCATTACCCACATTATGGCAAGATTAAGAAAATTTTTAAAAATTTTCAAAAAAAATATACCTAAGTCAGGTAATTTTTTTTTAATCGTAAAGGAGCTCTGAAATGGAGTCTACCGGAATTTTTTCTTCAAAAATCACTACTTTCTTTACCATTAACCACAAAATTTTCATGAATCGAGCATGCCAAACATGAAAATGAGGTTGAATCTTCATTTAAACTCCCCATAATACTTCGTTTGAGAACGAGTAAACGCATTGAAAGAGTTTCTCTAATGGAAGAAAAAATTCCATCGCAATAACCTTCGAAATTAAAGGATAGGAAGCTCATGCCCTTGTTAACCATCGTTAGCTAATTTCTTTAGAAAGAAATTAGATCAATTGGAATTTCTTGAAAAATGATATTTTAAAAATTAGACAGAAAATCAAAATTAAAAATTTGATCTAAAATTTTTTCTTTAAAAAAAATCAGCTAAAAATACCTACATTATTTCAAAAATCTCAATTTTTTTTTTCTTTATCAAGATTTTGTATAAGAAATTTTTTTTTGAGTAGTTGTAACAAGACGTAAATCTGAAGATGATAATTCATTCATTACCTATAATGTCTATTTCTGTAAATGAAGGCTACCGATTTGAAGATTGGGAATTCCTCGGTAAAATTGGTTGGAAACACTGCATTTTTAAAAAAATTTCAACCCTGCCAGGAGATAATACTTCAAAAATGCAAAAAAAGTTGTCATCACATTGGGATGTCTATCCTTGAAACTGAAGGAGTTGGAGCAACAACAAATTCTTGTAAATAGTATTGCATATCTAGATTTTTTGAAGGGCGTTAAAAGAACAGAAAAATGCAAAATTCCTTTAAAACAATACATGAACCTGGTATAACTTTTTGAGATGAACAAAAAAGGTTATGTTGAAAATTTGCCTATCTTTGAAAATGAAGGCGCTACGTGCTTCAAAATTTAAAAATTTCCACTTTCAAAGCTTCGTAATGCCTTAATTTTCAAAAATGGGCAAATTTTCAACGTAACTGTTTTTGTTCCTTTCAATAAGTTTCACCTGTTTCGTGTATTGTTTTGCAGGAATTTTGAAATTTTTTAAAAACATCGCCCGTTCTAAATAGAGATTGACACTAGGTATATAAAAGTTTTTAATTTGTTGGACTACGTTCTATCCAAATCTCAAAAAATGTGCATCACTCCCGAGCCACCCTATACTTAATTCAAGTTAATGCGTAAGGAACCGATTTGCTCATACTCGCCTTCAGCTACCCGCGATAGAGTAGTTAAAGAATAAAAAATTAAAATAAAAAAAAAGTACCTATAAGGAAATAGAGATTGATTCTATTGTTAATATAGAAAAATGATTAGTTTTCCCCGAAAGCAATAAAATTCCTCAGTTACCACAAAAATCTCCCCTCCCCTTCGTCAAAAACTTCATCCACATTTCTAACCATGGCCTTATAATAGCCAGGTCAAAAATCCACCTCAGCTGTTACCCTCGTTAACAATATATTCGCCATATTGCCACACACAAATACCTCGAAGACCTCCTGCGACTTGGGGCGGCCGTTTAATCTTTGAATCGTACGTCAAGACTCCGGGTTTACGCACATTTCACTAATAATTAAACTCTCGTAAAATCCACTCATCAAATAAACCACTGCTACTGGCACCACCTTATATGTGCAGCAACTGGTTTCCCCACACCTTGTCATTTTTTTACCTTTTTAATAGCTCCATTGGTATAATATGCTTTATGTGACGTTAAATAGTAGTAAATTAGGGAGGGTATAAATGAGTCTAAGAGAGAGGCCCATTTGTTGAGCCAAAATGGAAAACTGCACTATATATTTACGATCAGCAGTGAATGAGTGAGAGTGAGAGAGCCAGAGAGGGAAGCTAATTAGTGCACTGAACATACGATCGAGAGTTGAAAAAACTCGTAAAAATCATAGCCGGCGGATTATTATTTTCTCAAGTGGTGCTCACATTGTGGGGGGTGGGGGGACTTCTATTCAATTTTGCCCTACGACCGACCTCATGTTGATGTTTCAAATTTTCTAGAAAAATTTGAGAAATAATTTTTTCATTTCAAAAAAAATAATATTAAAAAATGTTGAAAAATTATTTTTTTAAATGAGAAATTACCTATTTATTTAAAAAAAAAATGAAAACTTGAAAAATATTATTCTAAAAAATAAGATTTTTTTTTCATCCTAAAAAATTTCATTCTAAACTTTTTTAAAAAATTAAAAAAATTTTCATTCTGAAAAATTGTAAAAAAAACTTCATTCTGAAAAATTGTAAAAAATTTTATTCCAAAAATTGTAAAAAATTTCATTTTGAAAAATTGTAAAGAAATCTTCATTCTAAAAAATTGAACAAAAGAAATCGTTCTGAAAAATTGTAAAAACTTTTCATTCTGAAAAATTATAAAAAAATTTCATTCTGAAAAATTGTAAAAATTTTTATTCTGAAAATTGTAAAAAATTTCATTCTGAAAAATTGTAAAGAAATCTTCATTCTAAAAAATTGAAGAAAAGAAATCGTTCTGAAAAATTGTTTAAAATTTTCATTCTAAAAATTGTAAAAACTTTTCATTATGAAAAATTGTAAAAAAATTCATTCTGAAAAATTGTAACAAACTTTTTATTCTGAAAAATTGTAAAAACTTTTCATTCTGAAAAATTGTAAAAACTTTTCATTCTGAAAAATTGTAATAAAAATTTCATTCTGAAAAATTGTAAAAATCTTCATTCTAAAAAACTAAAGAAAAGAAATTGTTCTAAAAAATTGTAAAAACTTTTCATTCTAAAAAATTGTAAAAAATTAAAAATTGTAAAAAATTTTATTCTGAAAAATTGTAAAAAATTTCATTCTGAAAAGTTGTAAAGAAATCTTCATTCTAAAAAATTGAAGAAAAGAAATCGTTCTGAAAAATTGTTAAAAATTTTCATTCTAAAAATTGTAAAAACTTTTCATTATGAAAGATTGTAAAAAAAATTCATTCTGAAAAATTGTAACAACTTTTTATTCTGAAAAATTGTAAAAACTTTTCATTCTGAAAAATTGTAAAAACTTTTCATTCTGACAAATTGTAAAAACTTTTCATTCTGAAAAATTGTAAAAACATTTCATTCTGAAAAATTGTAATAAAAATTTCATTCTGAAAAATTGTAAAAATTTTCATTCTAAAAAACTGAAGAAAAGAAATTGTTCTAAAAAATTGTAAAAACTTTTCATTCTGAAAAATTGTAAAAAAATTTAATTTTAAAAAATTGTAAAAAATTAAAAATTAAAAAAAATTTCATTCTGAAAAATTGTAAAAACTTTTCATTCTGAAAAATTTTGTAAAAACTTTTCATTCTGAAAAATTTTGTAAAAAACTTTTCATTCTAAAAAATTGTAAAAATTTTCATTCTAAAAAATCAAAGAAAAAAATCGTTCTAAAAAATTGTAAAAAATTTTCATTCTGAAAAATGTAAAAAGGGCCTCAAATCTCTTAAAAATTGTAATTCTTTTATTGAGTGAAAGCACGAAAGCAACTGGGCTAACGCCAGCCATGGTAAAAATAACCTCAACGAGTATTTTTTCTTTTTTTTTCTAAACCATACCGACTTACTATAAAAATTTCCTCAACTTCAAGCCAGGTATACGGAGCTCGGCATCGTAATGCACAAATAATTACACAATTACCAGAAGAGGTGCTTGCTGCCTAGCTGCCTATCTATGGAAAGTTATCAAAGCGTAAACATTGTGGATGATTTTTTCATACAATCGTTTCTCTTTTTTTTTTTAGTACCTACATATAAAGGTAAAAACTCACTCCTCCTCCCAGTATGATAAAGTAATTTTTACACAAACGGAGGATTTTTTGTATACATACATTCGGGCATCGCTATTCAAACGCATTCATTCAGATTAAGATTAATTGTACGAATAAAATTTACAACCGTCAACACACTGGCGCGCTCGTACCATACCTTATAATGAATGGCGAATAATAATGGCCATTAATTAGAATGTTTTTCCATTTGTGGACACGTCGCCATCGTAAAAAGAATAGGTACTGGTACGAGCGAGTATTTTTTCGCTTCTTTGCCGACGTAAAATTTTATCATGCGCACTCTTCGGGCCCACCGCGATTGCTTTAAAAAATTTTCACATTCCAGTGATTTTTATGATTATATACGCATCGCCCTCGTCCGCTCCGGGGCTCGGTTTAAATGAAAAATGCACCATCATTGTTCATTGAGCATAAAAAAAGCCAGTCGAGGTGCAAGTTGATTGCGCACGTGAAAAAAAAAACACACAGGAGAAAAACCGTACCACCAATGATACTCCTAGGCCCATCATGGTATTGCAGTTCGGTTACGAATGAGTGACCATAACTGCAATTACTCTGTGTTCTACTGTCTTCCTCTCTCTCTCTTACTTGAATATTCTTTGTTGTGAAAAAATAACTATAGGAAAAAATAAACAAATAGAAGTACAGCGTGGGCAGTATATTTATCCAGCTTTAATGGCGGATTGGCATCGCTATATATATCTATCGTAATACATTGTGTATCACATTATGTAAATAGGTATCCTCTCTTCTTTTACACTTATTCTATTCTTTATAAAAACTCCCTTTTTGATAACTTATAAATAAAGAGGGTAACCCTGCACAAGCACCTAGTGACTCCCTCACCAGACTGATTCCTTTCATCCGCCTAAAACCGTCCAGCTCTTCTATTTACACAAACTCGAAAAACGGCCGACATTTCGTAACATTTTTTCGCAAACCTGCTATACTCCCACTCGCGCATCTCATCCGCATTATTACTCAAATAACTCGTATCGAGAGACACAAAAAAAGTACAAACGTCTCTCGAGATTTGGCAATATTCTCAACAGCTTTTGCCAGACGAGTGTGGAGCCAGTTTAACGGTTTTTCGCGTTTTTTGAAAAAGATTTTAAGGTTTTTTGCACCTTTCAGGCACCATGTACAAAATAAAAGGGATGGGTGAGGTAAGGAAGACGTTGGATTTGGCAGATCCAATGTTTGGTTGTCTTTGTAAAGGAGGTAAAAAAAAATTGGAGATTTTTAGCTCGATTGTAATCTTCTGATGACTGTAGTTCATACATTGCACTGCAAAATCAGGAGTAGGCAACCATTCGACTGTTTTTTAAAAATTTCAGTACTAGTCAGATTATTATTATCCGAAATTGCAATGGAAGGAAGGGTCAAATCGAAATTTTTCTAATGACCAAAATTATTTCTAGAACTTTAGGCTACAATTTTTGTATGACATTTTTTTCAATCGGATCCCTTCTTTCCTCCCTGATTTCGCATAACGCTATGCAGATGCTTATTTAAAATTAGAGAAGTGAAGAGGGAGGATTTAATTGAAATTTTTTTTGAACAGAATTGTAGATTGTGGCCCTGGGAATAATTTTGGGTGTTATGAAAATTTTGACTGACCCATCTCTCCTCGTCAATTTCAAGTACCGTTATGTAGATACTTTTTCAAACTGGAAGAGGGGTCCAATTGAAAAATTTCCAAACACAAGTTGTAGATTGAGATCCTAGTAAAAATTTTTGTAACCAGAAAATTTTCGATTTGACCCCTCCCTCCCCTCCAATTTCGCATAATACGACTTGAATTTTTATACGTACTATCAAAAACTGGACAAGGTAGGCGTTCAGTTGAAAAAAAAATTTAAACGAAAGTTGTAGTTTGAAGTCGTAAAAATAATTTTGGTTATTATAAAATTTTCGATTCGACCCCTTCCTTTCTCCCCTCCAATTTTGAATATTATTTATCTATGACTGGACTTGACGTTGATATACTTAAGAAAAAGTCGAATTTTAGCGGGCTCCTGATTATAGGAATGCAAACCATATGAGCTGGTTTTCTGATGTAGACCTATGTGTAGGTGATATTATCTATAAAGTGCAAACGAAAATTGATAGGTACTTTTTTGAAGCAGCCAGCGTGAAATACCATGTTCGTGATGCGATTTTCACGCTCGATGGGAATTAAAATTATGTTAAGTACTGATACAAAGTTGTTTATGGAATTAGCTAGATCTTTTTGATCTGAATGCGGAGTGAGAACACATTCTACTGGAAGAGAACTCCAACATCGACTTTATAGTAGGTAGTTTTTCCTCAATAATCGCTATTTTTCATCAATATTTCAAACAGCACGAGGGGATAGAAAACGAAACGGTTTGGACACTAAAAATTTTTGGATCAACGGAACAAAATGTCCAAAAAATCAGAAACCATAATTTTGGGTAAAAAATCCAGTGAATTCCAACTTCATTTGTCATATGAACTAAACACGCGGAATGAAGATGGTTCAATTTCATTGACTCGGAGCCAGACGTCAATAATTTTTTCAAAAATTCATATACAAAAAAACTTTCAAAACAAAAATTCAAGTACTTAAGAAACTGAATATTTTTTATCTGAAATAATTTTGAATTGGGTCAGTGGTTCTCAAGATAAATATGATTTAAACAAAATTAAAATTATGAAAAAAAAACCTGTCTTAACAGAAGATGAAGTAATCAGTTGAAAAATACCTACTGAACGTGAGAATGATTTTTCATCTCGAAAAAAATAAAAGATACCTATTTTATTCGCCAAAAAAATTGTGAATTTTTTCAATTCAATGAAAAAGGAAAATAATTTTATTTCAAAAAATTATGAAATTTCTTCACTTCGAAAAAATTGAAAGGCTTTTTTCTTTCAAAAATATTGAATACTTTCAACATATTTTTTTATTCCAAGATACGAAAAAAAATTCACGCTGACTACGAAAAAATCGACATATAGGTATAAGTATTCGTATATTTTAATGTCAAGAAAATTCAGAATTGAAAGGTTCCCTCTGAGAAAATTAATTTCTCTTTTTTCCTGTAAAAAAAAAAGAAGGAAAAAACGTGGAATTTCGGATTCTGCTTCTAAGATAAAAAGTTAAAATTTTTTATTTTACTTAGGTAAGTATTTTTATATTTTTTTAAAAGTTGAAAGTTATTTTTAGATTTTTTTTTACTTTAAAAATGAGAAAATTTTCACGCTGACTCCCAAAGAATTAAGATTGAAATTAAGTATTTATTAAATTATTTTCTCTGAGAAAAATAAAAATTTCTCGTTGATTTTTTTTTTCAAGTAGGTACATAGGCAAGGCAAAAAATAGAGAATTTTTCTCAAAAAAAAATTAGCGATTTTTTTCTGCTACACTTCAATTAGAGGTTTCTTTCTAAAATAAAACAAAAAAAATCTAAAAAAAATAAAAAGGAATATTCTTTCGAAAAATTCAATAAAAATTTTACTTAAAAAAAATAAATGAGAATTTTTTTAGCTGATTACGAACATGTTAGATACTCAAGTACAAATTATAAATTTTATTCTCAGAAAATTCAGAAATAGTCTTTTCCAAAAATTTGAGAAACAGTTTCACACTGAATAAGTCGAAAGATTTATATTTTACAGAAAAAAAAATGAGAAATTAATTCTCAAACACACAAAAAAAAATTGAAATCACCCAGTTTTGGAAAAACAGTTATAACGATAAAATTGAAAAAATATTTTCATTTCTCGTTATTCTTGGGGGGAAAAAAATCATAAAAATCTTTGTTTTTTAAATTGAAATTTTTTGGGGTTTATTCCTCCTCTCAATAAACTAATAATTTTTCAAAAAAAAAGTATTTAAATCTGGGAACAAATTTTATAAAACGTACTAGAAATATCGATCACTTTTCATATAGACTGTATCTCATAATTGTTGAATATCTTCAGTGGTTCATAAAATATCGATGAATATTGATTTTGAAAAAATCGAGACATGGAAAAATTCTAGAAATTTTGTCTTTACAATAATTTATGAACCGATTCAGTTGTTTCTAAAATATTAACGATTTTTCAAAAAACCCAAGTGAGAAATTTTTTTTTGAAAAATAAATTACCTACCTATACTTGGAAAATTTTAGAAAAATTAGCATATTTAATTCCTTGCAATTTTTAAACCAGTTCAATGGTTTTCTCATAATTTGTTGATTTTAAAAAAACATGAACGAAATGAACGATAGATATACGGTTACATACTGGTAATAAAATCTCAAAATAAAATTCGTAGGTAGTAAGACATTTTTTTAGTTTTAATTTTTCGATTCAGCCAAAGTATAATTTTGTGCATAAATTTGGCTATTTTTTAATCATTAAAATCACTCGCCTCAACTATCCAAAAAACGAAAGTATAAAAAAAAAAATAATAAAAAAATCACCAAAATCAGCCACACAGCCGAGTTCATAACCAACCCACAAAAATTCTAAAACCATCCCATCGCATACTTTACGAACCACCCTGTACAATATAAAAATGACAATCGTTAAATACCAAGTAACAAATTGCAAAAAATAACGCGTCCCGGCAAAAGAAGAAAAAACAAGCGAAAGAAGTACGTTGGTAAAAAAAAAAAAATGGGGGAAAAATGAAAAACGATTATCATTACCTTTTAAAAGCATCGGAAAATGAAAATAAATTATGAGGGTTTTTCGTTATTTTTTAAGTATTGAGTAAATTAAAGGAAACGGGTGGTTTTTCTTGTTTGCTGTCATTCGGCAAAAATCGAAAAGATTTTTAATGGAACATTAACACCTCCATTAAATTGTCGCAGTGATACGTAAAATGTTGTATGAGGATAGTCGGATGCTGTGCTCTGGACCTGTGAGTAAACTCTCTGGGTAAGTTGTCTTTTTTTTTTTTTTTTTCAAGACTAGGTCTGATGAGTTTGATTGATTCGAAGGAGAGAATATTTGTGGAACTTTTATGCAAGTAGGTAATAAAATATAGTCTCATTTTTATCATAACTCGAGAAATATATTTTCCCATTAGTTTTTTCTTCAATTCCTCTAATTTGGTAAGTTTCTTTTCAAAATCCAATGCTAAAACTTGAAGACAGATATCGTCCAATTCAACCCAATCGCAATCCAAACCTCACCTCACCTCACCATACCTTGAAACCTCGAACAAACTCAATTTTTCGAACCCATTGGAAAAATGAAAAACGATTAATTTAAAAAAGGCTTTAAAAAGGGGAGTGCGGATCGGACGCCGGGCACACCGTTGCTACTTTCTGTCAACGTGATTCGAATACTATTGTCTGTTTAAAAAAAATACACTCTCTCGTACCATTTTACCTCTGCATTGGACCCAATCTATCTCCATGCACCGTGCATCTCCCACGACGATGAAAAATTCTGCCAATTTGTCGACTCGACTCGACCATCAAATCAAGCTAATGCATCTTTTTCACACGAATTTTGTACCTAAACCGAAGCTGGAATTTTTTTTTAATCAAACGGTTAAGTTCATTGAAACAGACAGAATGAAAAGAGGTAATTATTACCGAAGTGAGGGTTCGACACATTCATACTCGGAACTGTACCTAGCTGCATGTAAAAAGAGTACGTACCAAAGGTCCATTATCATAACGAGTTTAAAACAAAAGAATATTAATTCGTTAGATTAATCCCTTTTCATATCCTAGAAAGAATTTTTTTCTCTACCAACGATGGTAAAAAAGATCCCTGCGAGGGTTTCTTTATCTCGCGAAGGGACCGTCCTCCTTGTACGTCCTTTTCCTGTGTGGTGTTTTAATACGCCAGAGGTTCCCAAGTCCGGTAGGCTTGTTTTGAAATTCTTAAATTTTAGAGACCGTTAAAAAATCTCATTGTTTTAAGAATATATTGTACTGTGAAGGCTTCCTGCGCTGTGCTGTGCTGTGGGGCGAGTATCGTGATGAGAAATTATTAACGGGCTGGTGCTTCGGACCAGAGTGATTTATTAATTAACGACAGTTCACGAAGATATTTTAGGTATTGGTAGATCTGGGAGACGAAGAAGAGGGAAACGCTTTTCATTCATAAAAACGTTCAGGTAAGAAGGTAAGTAGTTTCTTCTTAATCATTGCTATTTCCAATCAATAAATATAATTATACTTACTTAATTATCTAAAACAAAGATTTCAACTAATCCTACACTTTTTCATTATGAGGATTTTGTGATTAAAATTCTATTTTTCTAGATTTCTCTTCAAATATTTTAAGAGTAGGTACGAGATTTTGAAAATTTTCAAATTTTCATTTTATTGGTTAACTTTTTAAATTTTATGTAATTAATTATTCCTACGAAGAATTTTGTTATGTGAGAAAATTGCGTGAGGCAAAGGAGAAAATATGAGTAAGCTGGATTTTTATTTTGATCCTATTCCTGTAAGTAATTTTTTCTCAATTTTTGACGACTTTTTTAATTTTATAATTTTTTACAATTTTTGTAAAAAATTTTCAATTTTGGACATCGAATACTTTTTTTAAATTAAATTTCAGTCCTTCGACTTGAATTTTTTTGAATAATAAATTCGAGTTGGCTTTTTACTCAAATTCTTCCCTCTTCGATTTCAAAATAAAAATAATTAAGTATGGGTAGGTACTGGAGCAGAGGAGAATATCTGGCTCCTTCGGATCTTCTGGGGAAACGATGATTCTTAACTAACCCCAGGCATGATTATACTATCACCGAGTGATGGCAAAAAGAATTGAAAGCGATTGCTCTGCAGTTCAGCACGTTTGTTAACAAAAAACTTTCTCCATTTTCTTGGAATTTTTCGATTTTATAATTTTAAAATAAAGTTTGCCATTTTTGACATGAAATGATTTAAAAAAAAAATCAGAATGTAAATCTCACGATTTTCATTTTTACGAATGAAAACATCTCACCGATTTCACTATACCACCTAATATTTTTGTTCCATAATTTTTTCTCAATATTGTTCGATTTTTTCGACTTGATAATTTTTATAACGAGTTTTGTCAATTTTTGACACAAAATAAATTTCATTCGAATTTTAGAGTTCTTCAATTTCAAATTCCAAAATTAATCAATTTTGAAGTTATTTCAATTTTCCAAGAATTTTTCGATTTTATAATTTTGAAAAAAAAGAATTGTTAATTTTTTATCTTTTTTGACATGAAATGAAGTTTTGATAAAAATTTCAGTTTTTCGAGACTGAAATTAAAACAAAAAAAAAAGAAAAAAGGGGAAAAAAGAAGGAAAAAAGGAAAAGGGAAACAAGAAATTGAGCAGAATTTTTATTCAACGTGTAATCTCTTCAAGTTTTTAATAAAAAGTCGAGGAGAATCAATTTTGGAATTTTCTTGATTGTTTTCTCTTTTTTATTTTTTTATTTTTTAAATCAAATGTGATTTTTATTTGCATGAATGAAAAACTTTCACTTGTTTCACTACTATTTTTGTTCACTAATTTTTTCTAGTGTTATTATTCTTCGATTTTTTTCATAAAAACGTGAAGGGAAGAAGGTAAGTAGTTGCTTCTTAATAATTGCTATTTCCAACCAATAAGGACACATATGTATCTAAGAAAAAAATTTCAACTTATCCTACACTTTTTCATTATGAGGATTTTGTGATTAAAATTCTATGTTTCTAGATTTCTCTCCAAATATTTTAAGAATAGGTACGAGATTTTGAAAATTTTCATATTTTCGTGGTCAACTTTATAATTTTTACAAAGAATTTTGTTATGTGAGAAAATTTCAGAATTCACAAATTTTTTAGCAAATCTGAAATTAATATTTTTATTTTGATCCTATTCCTGTAAGTAATTTTTTTTCTCAATTCTTGACGTCTCTTTTAGGGCCCCAATTTGAGAAACCCCGCAACGCGACAACGAAACGCGGACTGCCATCTTTCACTTGCCAGACTACACATTAAAACGTGTATACAACGAGATTTGTCAATTTTTGACACAAAACAGGTAAATTTTATTCAAATTTTACAGTTCTTCAATTTCAAAATCTTAACTGAATAAATTGTTAAGTTATTTCCATTTTCTTCAAATTTTTCAATTTTATAATTTTGAAAACAGATTTTGTCGATTTTTCATCCCTTTTGACATGAAATGAAGTCTTGATAAAATTATTAAAATTGAAAAAAAAAAAAGAAATTGAGCAGAATTTTACTCCAAGTCCAATTTCTTTAAACCTTTAGGAGAATCAGGTTTCGAATTTTCCTGATTCCCCCTTAATTTTCGTCTAGTTTTCCTATTCATAAATTTTTTGACTCAAATTTTTTAAGATATTCATTTTAAATTAATTGTCTATAAGTCTATCTCTATATATATTATACCTATAATTTATATTTGATTTAGGTTTAATTTTATTTTTTACATTCAAATTTTTATTTTATCTGTAGGTAATTTTGATTGAATAATGATTATTCAGATTTTAAAATGAAATTTAATAACATAAATAACATTTTAAAATTCATATTATCTATCGAGAAATTCCCATTTAAAAATTAAACTGCAATTTATAATGAATAGGTAATTCATTTCCAAAATCTACCAATATCGAATCTCGTCACCCCTCCCCCGTTTCTTCTAAATTTTCGTCTCATTTTGCAATTTTTTTCACAAACCAAATTTTCACTAAAATTCCATCAGTTTTTCAATTCACCAAGATAAACGAAAATAAATCAGACAGAAAGCAGACAAGAGAGATAGCAGGGTTAATTCTGCACAGACACAAAAAAATTCATCAAAATTCTCCGCACGAGCACCCTTTAAAAAAACGACGATTTTGAGAAAATTTTCAAATTCCATTCTACAAAAAAGTTCTCCTCGCGGTATTCGATTTTATAAAACAGTATAAAAGCACAAAAAAGTATAATTTTCATCTCCACTCCCCTCATTCACCTCTTTATCGCGCAAACCACCTCTCTTCCTCTCCCCATCTCCGGACTCACCACCGAATACCAATTTATTCCACACCGGACACTCAAAATCCGCAAAAAAAGCAGCAAAAAATTCGCACTGGTGAAGAAAAAATGAAAAAAGAGAGAGAGCGAAAGAGAGCAGGCAGACCCTATCGAACGTCAAAATCGAAAAATAATTTAAATCATCGGTAAGTAATGCGAGAAGAAAAAAAAGGGTTATTTTAATGAAATTTTAATCAAATAAAAGAAAAAGCAAAAGCAGCAGCAGAAGATATTGAAAGAATAATATTAAAAAGATTGAAAAGAATATTAAAAATTAGCCCAAGATGCTTTGTAGTTAGCGGATAATTTCGCGTTATATTAACCCTTTTTTTCTTCACTTCTTTCTACTCTTTTTTTTTGTGCGCTGCTTCGGCAACTAACGCCATTTGCAGGAATGTAGTTTAAAGAATGCGGTATGATTTTTCTTTTTAACGAGTTGTCGAGATGAGGGTGGAAGTGCGACATAAAACTATCTATAATTTTTTAAAATGGGGTTAGTAGTGTAAGATATTTGATAAGACGATGTGGAAAAAGTTCGAAGTAGGTTGAACGTCTTAAGTTTTTTTCGAGCTGTAGATATCACTGATGCAAAAAGTTATTCAGTAGGTAAGTTTTTTTTTTAGCGAATTTCACTCATTTTTAAAAATACCTACAATAAAAACACCTCCGAGGTCGATTCGAAAAACTGTCAAGAGAAAACAATTCCAAAAAATACTCGCGTCGACGATATTTCGAGATAATAATATAATTACCGAGCCTAAAAATATTATTTTTCTCAGTTATAATGCGTTTTTTCATTAAAACTACATTACAACCCTTTTTCAAAAACTCGACTCTTTTTTTCGTTTTTCCTTTCTCCAGCGTCGAGCACAATTACACGAGTATTTTTCAATTTTGAAAAAACATTTAACGAGTTTCTCGACTCTCGACAGGGTAATTTTTTCAACATCGAAGTGCCTTAAAAAAAGAAGAAAAGTGTGAAAAATGAATTGAAACCGCACCTCTTGCCCTCTTTTTCGAAGTAAACTAAGATAGTCCTTATATTTTATGCTTGATAATTTTTTTGAATTTTTTATGGCTCGTGCCACGAAGTTGTTGTTGTTTTTTTCCTTGAAAAAATAATTCTCTACTTTTTATTTTCCCAACGACTGAATTTTGAAGTGAGGCTACAAACCCCAATATGAAAAAAAATGAAAAAATTGAGAGATTTTGAAACTTTTATATTTTTTTGATTTTAACCCATCAAAACCGTAAATTTTTATGAGAAGAAATTTCCTATTTTTTATTTTTTCTCCAAATAAATTTTAAGTAGATTTAGGTAGGTATAACAATGAAATTGCATGCAAAATACGAGGAACCACACGAAATTGGGAAAACACATACCCATAATAATCTCGCACAAGATAAGAGGTAACCAAAAGCATTAATACAAAATTAGACGCGACAATAGCGAAATACAATTTATCTACCTGTTACCCGTAAGTAAGTAAGTAATTTAATTTTTCAAAAAATGACAATTATAGATCACATCGGCTTAATATTTATTATTCGAGGGGAAGGAGGGGTTCAATAGAAATTTTTATGATAACAAAAATTATTCACATAAGATTTCAACCAATAATTTTTATTTGAAAATTTGTTCAATTGAACCACTTCTTCTCTTTCGATTTAACATAATACTCCGTAGATTAGATACTAATTCAAAATTGGGGGAATGAGGAGACGAGGGTCCAATTTAAAAAATTTTCAAACAAAATTTGTAGAGTAAGGTCCTAAAAATAATTTTTGTCATTATAAAAATTTTGATTGAACCACTTCCTACCCCTAATTTTGTATAACTATTCAAAATTGGGGAGGGGGAGACGATGTCCAATCGAAAATTTTTTGAAAACCCAAATTTTTTCCAGAACTTCAAGATACAAATTTTATTTAAAAAATTTTCGATTGAAACCCTACCTCCCCCAGTTTTTAATTATTTAGGTCGTATTATGCAAAATTGGAGGGGAGGACAGAGTCAAATCAAAAATTTTATAGTAACAAAAATTATTTCTAGAACTTCATGCTACAAATTTTGTTTGAAAAAATTTTCAATTGAACCCCACCTCATCCAGTTTTCAATAATATAAGAATTCAATTCGAATTCCGCGAAATTGGAGGGGAGAGAGGGGTCGAATCAATAATTTTATGATCATCAAAATTTTTTCTAGGATCTCAATCTCCAAATTCTGTTTGAAAATTTTTCAATTGGACACCCTCAATTTTGAAAAAGTATCTACATAATAGTACTGATAATTGGACGAGGAGGAAGGGGTCAATGGGAATTTTTATAACAACCAAAATTATTTCTAATGCCTTAATCTACAACTTCTGTTCGAAAATTTTTTCAAATGAACCCTCTCTCCCCCACTCTTACAATCATCATCAATCATCAATATCAATATTCAATATCAATCAATATTCATCAATATCATCATCAATATATCAATATTCATCATCAATATTCAATCAATTTCAATCATCATCAATCATCAATATCATCAATCAATCAATATATATTATAAGAGAGAAGCCGGATTTTTTGTCACGCATGTTCTCGAAAACCGCTGAATACGCGTTGAATCCGCGAATAGCGTCATATAGAGCTCGACGAGGACTAGGTTTTAGGCGCAAAAAGTTTGAAAAAAGTTGCCCGGAAGTTGAGAAAAACCCGTTCAAAGTTTATTAATTTCGACCAATCAGAATCGAATATTTTGAAATTCGACTTAATTTCAAAACATGGGTAGTAGACGAGTCGTTAAGAGCCCCGATCCTCATCTAGGGTACCCCGGTTCGAGCCCCGGGCAAACAATTTTTTTTTTGAATTTTTCAAGTTGCAAACTTTTTTAAAACAATGAGAAAGCTCCAAATTTTTTTTGATTGAATTTTTCAATTTTTTTGAATTTTTTTTTGAATTTTTGAATTTGTTTTGTGAATTGTTCAAGTTGCGAAATTTTTTATGACATTTTTTTGGGATGAATTTTTCAAGTTGCACTCTTTTTTAAAACATTTGAGAAGGCACCAAATTTTTTTTGATTGCATTTTTCAATTTTTTGTGAATTTTTCAAGTTGCGAAATTTTTTTATGACATGACAATTGCATTATTCAATTTTTTTGGAAATTTTTTTGGAGGAATTTTTAAAAATTTTTGAATTTGTTTTGTGAATTTTTCAAGTTGCGAAATTTTTTATGACATTTTTTTGGAAATTTTTGGAATTAATTTTTCAAGTTGCGAACTTATTTAAAACATTTGAGAAAGCTCCAATTTTTTTTTGATTGCATTTTTCAATTTTTTTGGAATTGAATTATTTTGAATTTTACAAGTTGCTCAAACTTCCACAAAATTATTAATTTTTTTTTTCAAAATTAATTATTCTACAGTTGACGTGGGGTTGAATCACACGAAGAAGAAACTGTCAGATATGCTGAAAATTGAAGAAATTGGTTCAGAATAATTATTCAGCTCAAAAATTTAAATTTACACAAAATGGATGAATTTTTTTCGGGCTTTTAAAGAATCTTAAGAGTTGTGGGGTTGAATTTAGCAAAAAAAGTTTTAATCTAATAAAAGTTGATGAAAATGGTTCAAAAGTACGGTTTATTATAGTGCTGTCTACAGGAACTTAGCCTATACAGGCATATTCGACGTAAGATGTTCGACTGATAGATTTCAATTCTCACAAAATGAATGAATTTCTTCTCGAATTGATCGACTTCAATTTATAATGTGCCAAAAATTGAAAAAATTTGTTAGAAAAAATCATTCGATTCATAATTTCGAATTTTCCACGAAATTCATGAAGTACCTATTACTCCAGAAGTTCGGCAGTTAGGGTAAAAACCTACGAAAAAATTGTCTAATAATTATGATGAAAATTGAAAATTGGTACCTACCAATAAAATTTTCAATTTAAAATGTCAATTAATGTTAAAGATTGAAAATAACTACCGTAACTGGGTGACTGCACGGGTAAACAATTTTAGTATGTTATCTTTAAATGTTTTACCCATCGGAACGACGGGTACTCCGCTAGTTTTTAATAAGTGAGTGTTTACAGAGTGTTATGCGAAATCAGAGGGTGAGAGAGGGATCCAATTGAAAAAAATTTCAAACAAAAGTTGTAGCTTAAAGCACTAGGAATAATTTTTGTTATTACAAAAATTTCGATGGGTCCTCTTCCTCCCCTCCAGATTTGAATATCAAGTACCTACGTAGTATTTTAAGTTTTTAACTGTGCCTAGGAGTATATATCCATTTCCATGGAAACAAATTTAACAAATTAAGACTCCAGAATGAATTTTTTTATCTCAAAAAAAAATAAATAAAAAAAAAATAATAATACCTAATAATAATAATAATAATAAAAAATAATATTTAGGTACTTAGTACTTAATACCAAAATTCTGACTTCTCAAAATTTTACTTTTTTTTATATTTAATGTGCCTTTAAATATTTAATTTAATTTGTTTTATATTTTAAATTATCTGTTGTTTCTTCTTTTGTTTTTCACCTTATAAAAATATTAAAGTTCTATAAAAATCCATAACTTTGAGGAGAAGGGTGAGATTGAGACCAAAAAATAAAAACAAAAAATAAAAAATGAAAGATTTTTCGCAGCCATTTTTCCATCACACACTTTCTCGTACATGTGACGTCATAACATAATGGTCGACACATCGATGCTACCTATAGGGGGGTCATTCCAGAGTCGATCCCTCAACTTTGTCCAAACTGCACACTCCAGCATAATAATACGAGCCTAGTATAATGAAATTGGTCGAGTTTTATGTGACGTAATCCTTTATGTATAATGCCGGTGTGCGAGTTATAAGTAGGATATAATTCATCATGCGTTATCTATTATTACGCTATACTCCCACGCGTCGCGTCATCATCGCAACGTGCATCGCATCGTATCGTGCCGTGCCGTGCCGAATGCATAAAAATTTTCATTTCTTTTGCACTTTTGTTAAAAGCACACACACCCTGCTGTATTTCGAAGGGGTCGTTGCACTTGCAAAAGCTGTTTTAAATATGAAAAATATTAAATTTATTATGCCCGGTGTAGATGCACTATAGGGTGGGTGGGGAGGGAGGACCGTTGATGGGTGGATTGCGCCATACCACGTTTAACTCCTGCATCGTCATGTCATTCTGCTGCATTTCTCGTATCTCTTCCTCTTTGCTACGCACATTTTTGCCAACATCCGAATGCATAGTGCTCTTTTTTCTCCCCCTGCACTTTTCCTCGTGCTCGTTCTGTTGTATTGGAATAGGTACGTTCATTCCTATGGGTTGGCTGATGTACCCTCGATGTGTACCTTCCTGTTCGTATGCTACCCGTATCAAATAATGAATTTTCTCGTTTGTGTGTTACTATTTTATATGTACTTATACGTAAAAGTTTCTCTTTACGTATATGTGTGTGACTATAGGTAGAAGTGAATGGGGCATTGGACAGAGAAATTTTAACGAAATAATGTAATATTGTGAAAAGCTCGGGTTTAGATCAATTTCCTATGTATATTTTACTGATGCCTTTGTGGGAGGGTATAGGCCTACGAGTATTCGTGATCAGTATTCAGCCATAGGCACCCATGACTTATCAAACATAGCACCAACAACAATACTACAAGATTATCTTGGGAATGAAACATTTTGTGGTAACATTGAATTTTTATTTTTAGGCACATAAATACAAATGTAAGTAGGTTCCTATATTTATCCTATTCAAAAATAATTTTTTTTTACTTCTCAAAAAATAAAATATATCGCCAATCTAACTTCATCACCTTATCGGCAATCAAACTTTAGAATCTTCGTCTAAATTCAAGATTACACAATGAGACGATAAGAATGAATTTTCACGTCTTGGCAAAATAGTAGGAAATCATTCTAAAGAAGATATTTCCTCTCCCTTCCTTCTAAAAAAAATTCATCAATAATTTTTCGACAATAAAATCAATATAGCAACTAAAGATGAATCAAAAGACTCGTACTTTTGATTCCTCATACCTAATTATGTTTTGGAAATGGTTTCGAATTTATTTCGAGAATGGTGGTGATAGGTAAACTTGGAATTCCTCGTATGTTGCTCACTTTAGTGTAGAATTATTACGTAATGAAGGGGGGGGGGGGGGGATTAGACAGATGAGAAAGAATAAAACAGAGTTCGTCAATTTTTCACTCTCGATAACAAACTGATCAGGTTGCTCATTTTTTATTTTCAAAAAATTATTGTAAGTATATTTCTAGGCATACCTATCATTTGTGAAAAAAACATGAGTTGGACCATTCAGTTCATATGGAAGTAATGGATGCTTTATACCCACAATATATTTAATTTTCTAAAAAAAAATTGAAAATATTCATAAATTCGCCTGTATTCATAATTTTCCAATTTTTTTAGTCTTGGAGATTAGCATTTTTTTCCCCTCGAAATTTACGAAATGAAAAATTATTTCGAAATAGCAAAATTTTCAATACTTACGAAGTTATTTTTTTTTACCAATTTAATTTTGAGAACAATTAGTAAAATTTCAAACGTTTGAAAAAAACTGAAATATTTAGCATGTTTACCTATTTAAAAAATTTACAGATTTTTTCACTCTCGAAGAATAGCAAATTGCAAAATATTTACAAATTCGCTCTTTGAAATTTTTTTCGAAAACTTCAATCTTCGAAATATGTAACATTTTCATGATGTTCCCAAATTTTATCCTTCCACAATCAACATCTACTACATAAACATAAATTCATACTTTTCAATTTCTCAAAATGAAGTTCCATTTCAAGAATGTTGTACTACATTTTCAAAAAAAAAAAAAAAAAAAAAGAATATGGAAGAACGCGATTACCAGCGTACAATCATATTCCTATAAAATAATAGGTAAGTTGATAAATAAAATTTGAATTTTTTTTCAGTAGTTCTTCTCTATTATTATTTTGACATGTCTCAGTTTCGCTCAATTTCGTTTAATCTGGTATTTTTTGACCATTCTTAAGAATCACAGGTTGATTTGGTAGAGGGAGTAATTTAAACCAGGCATAGAAAATTCTCAATTATGGGGAGGGGGGGGGGGTTGTACAGGGGTATTTTTGACCTTGCTTAGGAATCAAAATCACCCAATGTCTAACTGGGGTAATTTTTTGACCTACAATGCTTAGGAATCACCGGTCACTTTGGTCGTAAGGGGTAATTTGGACCAAGGTGATATTTCTGACCAGGTATAAAAATAACCCAATTTTGACTAAACCTCCAAAAGTCGAATTAAGGTATTTTTCAACCATGCTTAGGAATCACCCCACTCGTTGCTTTGGTCGTAGGCGTAAAGTCAATAATCGTATTTCCTCAGTTTGGCCAAAATTACCCAGTACCAGGGGGGGGGGTGGTTTTGGACCAGGGGAGCGGTAGGAATCACTTGTTATTTTAGTCTAAAAAATGGACCAATTTATCAATCTTTTGTTGGACTTTTGAAAACTATATTTTTAAACAATAATATAATTAGGCAGGGGAAAGAAATTTTAAGAAATTAATTCAGTTCATCAAATTTAACCTCTTTTATGGCAATAAGACATATCCATGTATGAATATGTCGAAAGTGCGTGGATCTAGCGATCTAGGTATTATTTTGTTTTAAATTTTCATTTTGTAAATTTTTAGTCAAAATTACTATTTTTTAATTAATTCTTTTCAAATTTTTTTCAAAATCGGATAACTTTTAGACATTTTGTCTAGAATTGTCTCGTAGTGAAAAATAAATCGAAATTTTCTTATTTTAAAAAAATTAAAAACGGTGGAGATGAATTTCTACTTTTGGGTAAATTGTTTCTAAAGAACTTTCTGCCTCCTACTCACTCTTATAATTATAGTAAAACAAACATCACCATTAGGCCTAATACTTTTTCGACCGAAAAAAAAATCAACAAGGCAATCAGAAGTATTAAATTACCTAAAAAGACTCGTACTTCCAGTCCTCAAAATGAAGTTTCACTTCAAGATTATTTGATCGAGTTTTTTAAAATTTGAAAAAAATTTAGATCTATCTGAAATATAATTTTAGATAAAATCAAATACTTATTTAATTTTCTAAAATGGTAAGCGGATGAGTAAAGAAAAAATATTTTTTTTCAAAATTTTTAATTTTCACATAAATCTCCGTTTCGCTAAACTTCGTTTTTATCCTTTAAGTAATTTAGGAAAATACTTCAAATCGAACTCAATTTCTGAAAATTGATAAATTAATCTACATAATTTGATTGATGATGTATCGAAGCTCAAGTACCTCTTCCATAGATTTCTCAATGACAAGGTTCGTGCTCTTCGACTTGAAGATACGAGTACGAATGACAAAATCATCTACCACCGTTGAAATCGAGATCAAGAATGAGGTGGTCTCAGGTAAGTTATTACTTAAATTTTCTGATGTTGAACCTGCTCTGAGAAATTTCGAGTCGAGTAGGTACTTACATTAAAATTTTTTCAAAAACTCAGTTTCTCATTCCAGACAATACACAAAAAAAATTTCAGGAAAGTTTAGAACTCTTTTTAATTGCACATAATATGAGAAATTTCATTTCAAGTATCAGCATTGAAAAATTTTCAGAAAATATCAGCTCATAAGTAGGTTTTATTTCGTTTTCTACCTCAAAGAACCAGACACTACAAAAACCACCTTTTTACAGACACACACACCCATCGCCAATTCAATTCCTCAGCCATACTTTTTATCAAACAAACTATTAATTCAGTATGTACTTATTCTATTAGCATAAAAAAAAAAAATTCCTGCACATTGTACCAGTAGTATTTAAAAAAAGATTCATAAATTATAACGAGTTGTAACGAACAATACAAAACGAGTAATTTAAGGTGATAACAATGAAAACTCAATAAATTTGATTCAACAACTTAACAACTATAACGCCTTGAGCCTTGTGAATATTTCATGTTAATTAATATCACCTGCTTTTCGAACATGCGGTCACGTCGCTTGGAAAATTTTTGGCCTAGGGGAGAGGGGGAAGGGTGTGGCGGACAATTGTGCACCTTACATAATGATACAACCTTATATTCGATTCGTGTTAATCGTGGTGTGCTAATTTGTATCGTTATTCGGCACTTTATTAAGTAGGTATAAGTAATGGGTGTTTTTTCTCTCTCTTTCATCCTACAAAAACTAAAATAACTTTTTTTTTCTGGATCAAAATTCATTAAATTGAAAATATCTTCTTTAGAAATTTCTATATCTAATGTAATTCCTGAACTTGGTAAATTCCTTTAACCCCTTCCTCCATCTCCCTTTTCCACTGCAGAGCTAACTTCGTCTTCCAGCAGCGTTGCCAAATGGAAATTCAAAAAAATCAGGTGATTTTTTTTTTCTGAAAAAAAATCAGAAGATTCAGGAGAAACGAATTTCCGTGAAAAAGTAGCGGTTTTCAAGAGTATTCCATAAAAAAAGTAATAAATTTCCCAAGTTTACCATAAAAAAGTACTTACAAGGGAACTTCGCCAAATCGTTACCTCCGATTGAGCTGAAATTTGGCTCACTGAAAGAGCATGCCACCCAGACCTCACAACCAAATTTTTAGCCGCCGAAGTTGATTTTTCGATTTTTGGCGAATTTTTGAAAATGGCTAAAACCGCCTCCGTAAAAAACATTTTTTGAAAAAAAAATGTAGATTTCAAGATAGAATCCTGAAAATTGGTTTGTACACTAAAGTCGACCTCCCGAGTCGATTGGCACCATTTTCGAAGCGATCTGGCGCCTCCAGAAGAAGTTGACTTTTCCCCATCACACTGGAATCTCTCCAGATGGCAAAAGTCAACATTTTCTGGAGGCTCCAGATCGCTTCGAAAATGGTGCCAATCGACTCGGGGGGTCGACTGTAGGGGGTAGACGAAGTTTCGGATGATATGCTGAAGAAACTGATTTTTTTGGAAATTTTAAAAAAATACAGAATTTTTAAGTTGTCAAAAAAAACACGTGCGAACTCTTCACCTCGGATTTTTGATTCAACTACGTCAATCGATAGGTGGCATCACACTAACGCTAGGATTAAATTTTCAGCTGCCGACGTTGATTACAGCACCGTCTGGAGCTATTCCAGTGCGCTGGAGAAAAGTCAACATTTTCTGGAGGCTCCAGATCGCTTTGAAAATGGTGTCAATCGACTTGGGAGGTCGACTTTAGTGTACAAACCAATTTTCAGGATTCTATCTTGAAATCTACATTTTTTTTTCAAAAAATGTGTTTTTGGAGATGGTTTTAGCCATTTTCAAAAATTCGTCAAAAATCGAAAAACCAACTTCGGCAGCTAAAAATTTGATTGTGAGGTCTGGGTGGCATGCTCTTTCAGTGAGCCAAATTTCAGCTTAATCGGAGGTGACGAGTTAGCGAGGTTCCCTCGTTGGTAGATTTCAAGAGTTTTTCATAAAAATTTTCTGAGTTCATTTTTTATTTTTTCATGATATATGATGCATGGCCCTGTTGTCACTAGAAAAATATATCGAGTGAGAAATCAGTCGTAAAAATTGAAAAAATTGTTTCCTCCTTTTTTGAGTCACATTTTACACAAATGGGAGATTTTGGCTAAAGTGAAAATCAAAGAATTTTGCTGAAAATCAGAAGCTCTTGCAGAAAATCAGGAATCTGTGCTGAAAATAAAGTATGGTGAATCCTGAAAAATCAAGAGCGTTGGCAACGCTGCTATGGAAATATTTCAAAAAAAAAATGTACAATATTGAAATTAAAAATTGACGAAAAAAAAATTGGCAAACGGGTGGTTGAAAAAAACCACCCTGCATACACGTACGAATATGCGGAGGCGGACTATAACGTATTACACTTCGGTCAGGGCATGTCTGTTTACTTATTGCACATACCCCATTGGGCATTGTGTATACTAGGGTGGAGATTTGCAACCCCCCTGCGTATTCGAGCCGAAAGGATGCACATTGTGTTTCCATATGCACTCGCACACTATACATACGTGTACATATATGCGATGCACCACGACTTATATAGGTACCGAGTCCGCCACCCCCGGAAACGACATCGTTCATTTTTTTTCCAACCCCGATCCACCGGCCTAGCCTAGTATTTCTCTCTCTCTCGGTCTCATTCTCGATGTGCACGTGAACTCGTCCGTCGTCGTAGGTACTGTACTTCTCTTTAAAGCCATGTTGCAATTCGATGCAAGCTAATTCGTATTCGGGTAATTGCTTACATAAACGAACTGATTGCATCGGTAAATTCGTTTACCGTTCGGCGAATTTTACTACGTCAAATGCTACGTTAACGTTCGTAATTTTAACTTAATGGTTATTTTGAATTGTACGTAGAACGTAGATGTACCTACGATGAAACGTAGGTAGGTATGTGTAGGTCTAGGGTATAAGTAAGGTGCTTTATGGACCGTTACGTGAATCAATCTAGATGCACCCCTTTTCCCCCACCTTATTGTGGATTTTTTTTTAGCAGAAGAGAGAGGAATTTTGAGAAAAATACACCTACATTGAATCTTGAGGCACATTTTTTTACGAAAATTCGCTGCTGCTCATTTCCTCACCTTGAATTCTATGTTGATTTTTACCATGTTCAGTACTAGGTACATAAATACTTTATATTCAAAATTGGAGGGGAGGAAAGGGTTCAATCGAAATTTTTGTTATAACCAAAATTATTCCTAAAACTTCAAGCTCCAACTTTTGTTTGAAAATTTTTTCAATTTCGCCCCTTACCTTGCCCCTGGTTTTAACAATACATTTTGAATAAGTTATATTATTCAAAATTGGTGGGGAAGGAGGGGTTCAATCGAAATTTTTCTTATAATCAAAATTATTCCTGAAACTTTAAGCAACAACTTTGATTTGAAAAATTTTTCAATTCTGCCCCTTACCTCCCCCCTGTTTTTAATAATGTATTTTGAATAATTTGAATTATCCAAAATTGTTGGGAAGCAGAGGTTCAATAGAGATTTTTGTGATGACCAAATTTATTTCTGGAACTTCAAGCCACAACTTTTGTTGCAAAAATTTTTCAATTGGACCCTTCCTTCCTCTCCCTCCAATTTTGAACATCCAGACGTATTTATGTAGTAGGTACTGGACTTCGTAAAATCAATTTATGTACCTAAAATTGAAGGCGAACAAATGAGTAGCAGTGAGTTTCCTTAATAATAGCCGATCGTTGGTTCATGGGGAATGGTGATCAATCAACTCAATGTTTTCATGGGAGGTTATCCCCAATTTGACATCGACGCTGATCGGTAATCAGATCCAGAAAAAATGAGTAAAAACATCAAACAGATTTTCCCAATTGCATGACAATATTTCACTGAATTCTGATGATAGAAAAAAATATATTATGGTACAGTTTCAGATCAAAGGGAATTGTTTGAAATTTCTGAAACTATCACATCACGAAATACTCTGACACATCTTGAACAAATTTTCATTATAAAGGTAAGATGAGAAAATTTGTTTTGAAACATTAAGACTTGTGTCTAGTTTACTCAGCTCGTTTACATGGAAGTGGATCGTTGTTGTTGAATTGTACAAAGTCCAATAATACTACGTAGATAGGTACTTAATATTTAAAATTGGAGGAGAGGGAGGGGTCCAATCGAAATTTTTGTAATAACATAAATTATTTCTTGGACTTTAAGCTATAACTTTTGTTTGAAAATGTTTTAATTTGGAACCTTACTTTCCTCAGTTTTCAATAATACTTATAAGTATTCAAGTCATATTATGCGAAATTGGAGGGGAGGAAAGGGTCTAATCGATATTTTTATAATAACAAAAATTATTTTTTAAATCTTAATCTACCACTTTTTATTTGAAAAAATTTCAATTGGCCCCTTCCTTCCTCACTACTCCAATTTTTAATCAGTATTTTCGGAGTGTTATACGAAATCGGTGAGGAGGAAGGGGTCCAATTGAAAAAAACTTCAAACAAAAGTTGTAGCTTGAAGTCCTAGAAATAATTTTGGTTATTACAGTAATTTCGATTGGACCCCTCCCACCCCTCTAATTTTGAAAATCAATTATCTATGTACAGTATTGAACTCGGTATTAAAATTCAACAACAGCAATCCACTTTCATTTCATAAAGGAACTCTGAAAATACATTTGAGGGGTCATTTGTAAAAAACACCATAGTCAAAAAATCAAATTTTACAGGAGACCTAAATGACGTGTTCAGATCATGTTTGGGGCGAAAATTGTATTCAGAGGGTGTTAATTGATCATAAAATTTTCCAGAATGCCAAGAAATGCAATAAATTTTTTTTCTTCAAATTTTGGTAAATTTTACGACTTTCCCTTTAAAAATGCCGACTATGGTGATTTTTACAAAATAATCAGCTAAAACACGTACTTTTGAAGTTGAAAAAAACTGATGGCCACATTTTTTTAAAAAAACTTTTATCACCATCGTTTTTCCCGTGAAATTTTAGTTTAGAAAATTGAATAAAAAAATTTCGAAAATTTCGACTATGGTGGTTTTTACAAACTGCCCGTCATTTTCAAAAACAATTTCAAAAATAAATAAGTTAAAAAGGCTGTTTCCAAAAAAAAAAAAAAAAAAAAAAAAATGCGATCAACTTTCTAATCAATGAATCAAAAACCGATTATCTCTAATTATTCCTTCGTATGGAGCTTCAGGCAGCTGGCACGTTGTAATTGAAAGTATTATTTAAAAAAAAAAAAAAAAAAATGAAAATGTTGAATAAATTTTGTAAATTTTATTTTCAAAACAATTAGGTACTAAAAAAAAATATAGTTTAAAATAAGGACACATTTCTTAGCTTTGAGCAAAATTTCCAATTTTTTCTAAGAAATAATAAGTAATGATTACTTATTCATTGAAAAAAAAAAAATTGAATAATATTTATGTTACCTACTCATTTTTTAAGAATTCAAAAATCAATTTTTGAGATTATCAATTTTCTTAAATTAAAAAAAGAAAGTCATTAATAATTGTGTCAATTATAAATTATTATTATATTCATGCAAATAAATTTAAATTTAAATTTCGGTGTCGTCTACTTTGTTCTAGAGGATTTTGTCCTAATTCCCTTTTTCCCTAAAAAAGGGAAAAAAAGAGTGGATTTTGTCCTAAAAATTTTATCACGTGCAAAATTTCCCTCCAACAGGGAAAAAGGGAGAAATAGTGGATTTTGTCCTAAACGCTGTTCAAGGCATAAATTTACCAAGTAGTCAGTACCTATTTACTTGGAGTCACTGCCTCCATCAAGAGTTCAATTTGTAGATGGCCAAATGCTGTCTTTCTCAACCATTTTCAGATTGTTGTGCAGGCGTATTTTTTATAACTCATAAACTATGACATTTACAAAAAATTTTCAAGAGACCTTTTTTGTAGAGAATTTAAAAATATGAAGTATGGTCCAAAATTTTTGAAATTTCGTGCAGTAGAAGCTGAGATATTGAAAAAACTATGAAAAAGAAAATTAAAACTCTGTTTTCATAGTTTTTTCAATATCTCAGCTTCTACTGCACGAAATTTCAAAATTTTTGGATCATAATCCATATTTTTTAATTCTCTACGAAAAAAGGCCTCTTGAAAATTTTTTGTAAATGTCATGGTTTATGAGTTATAAAAAATACGCCTGCGCAAAAAAATGACAGTCCAGCATACCCCTAAAACAACCATTTCTTTCTTCTAGAAAATAGATTTTGAATGTAACGATTAATTTTTGAATCAATTATTACTGATATTCAATATTAAAAGATTATCAACTAGACAATGCTTCAGAAAAAACTGAAGTAAACCATGGAAAATTTCTAATTTGAATTAGTGCGGTTATTTTTCTGTCTCTATTACAATATTTTAGCAAAGTACATTTTGAAATTGATTGAGAAAGACAGCATTCGACCATCTACAAATTGAATTCTTGATGGAGGCAGTGACTCCAAGTAAATAGGTACTGACTACTTGGTACATTTATTCCTTGAACAGCGTTTAGGACAAAATCCACTATTTCTCCCTTTTTTCCTGTTGGAGGGAAATTTTGCACGTGATAAAATTTTTAGGACAAAATCCACTCTTTTTTCCCTTTTTTAGGGAAAAAGGGAATTAGGACAAAATCCTCTAGGACAAAGTAGACCTAATCTAAATTTCAACTATTTAGGCTAAAATTTTTCTTGTATCAATTAGGTAAGGTTTCTTTTGAAGTTTTGAGATTTGAAAAAAAATTGAGATGAAAATGGGTTTTCATCACTTCGTGGTTGCTAAACTCGTAGGCTAATCCAGTGTAAACTTACCTACGAGTGATTTTTTTTGAAAATCGTAAATTTCAATTTCATCATAGAAAATCAGTTACATTCCCATACGACTTAGTGAGCTAAATATTCATACATCAAGCCCCCCTTACAGAACTTTAATCCTCAAAATCACGTCGTCGATCGGGTCCACAGTATATAGAGACCACGTCACAGCATAAACTTTCCATCTCATAAATCAATCTCATTACCCCATTACTTTTTCGCAGGGCTCATACTCGTTCAAATACATTACACACGCATCGAGCATCATCCAATATTAATCCTGGAAATCGCAGTCAATTTCCCCACCTCCCATTGCCTGTTTCCCTCTCCAGCTTAAAAACCTATCGCCATTTGGCGACGTCAGTTCAACCTTTCAAATTCGCAAAAGTATCCCAATATTTGAAAAACATCTCTTCGTACCCTCCTGCCCTCCTCCTGCCACTCTAAACGCGAACCCGAACAACAATATCGGTTCAAATGGCTTACACCATCGACAGGGCTGGAAAAACACTCGGGCGAATAAAATTCATCTCTGGTTGGCATTTCGGCTCGTAGAAAAATTATTATTGGATAAAACAGGCCGGTTGTGCCCCTCGCCTAACACACGAGCCGAGCTGCGGATCGCGGGGGTGGGCGAATAGCGCGATCGCGTTAAAAAATACCATTTTCCTGTCACCGTTCTCGGACCCTGCGTTTGTTTTCGGTCAGCTCGGCGTGATTTATCGGCCGTAGTTGGCTTTCTGTTTATGAAACGACCAATTCGCCCATCGCCTATCGCGCAATAGGGCCATTTAAAACGAGAGGGCGAGTCCAGCGTTCGTCGCTATTTTGGATTTTATATTAGACTTTTTCGACAACACAAAGCCAAACCTAAAGCCAGGCGCGCGATACAAGGGTCAGAGTGGAAACACCGGACCACCGGGGGGCGGGGGTGTTATTTTTAGCAACATTATCTTCCACCGGCGTATGTGTGCGTGTGTATTATGCGAACGAAAAGCTCGTTATTTTATTTAGGGGTCACATGTGAGTGAAGAGTTTTTAGGTGTTCGTTGATTGGAAGTGGCCAGTGTCCATAATGGCGTTCTCGAATCTCTCCGCACTCGCCTCCCTGCCCTTCGTATCGGGTTAAAAGCATTGTTTCGCTGTTTCGAGGGAGTATACGATCCAGCCAAATATGGCACTAGATGCGAGAGTGTGCGTACCAAACCATACTTTCATATTAAATACATAAACGTGTTGTTGGCCAAATCGTTTTTGGCAATTTTTTTATAAAAATCAACCCTCTGGTTTGGAAATCGCTCGGTTAAATCCGACCGAACGTAATTCCTCGTATTGGGTCATTTTTCAAAATTAAATAATCGTCCTGTGTTTTTCCGCAGCCTGGTCCCTTTCCAGAGTATACGAGGTGTCCGATAAATAATGCTCATAAGCTGTTCAAGATCGAAGCCATGTCAATATTCTGTCTGATGTCAAGAGAAACAGAGAACGGACGAAACTTTAACCTCAGAATTAAATTTATCAATTTAGTTAATAGTGTAAGATGAATCATTAACTCTTGAGATTTGGATACAATCAAGTACCTAAAAAAAATTTATGTACACCAGGTACTCATTCAGGACAATTTTTGTCCCAACAACCAATGAGCAATTTTTTTGAGAATTTCCCTCAAGATTTTAAAGGGGAATTCTGAACAAAAAATTCGACGTAGAATGAGAGGTTTTCAAAAACATATCATGAGAATACAAAAATAAAAATAAAAACAAGAATTTTCACAACAAAGAGCACGAGCGGGTTTATTGGAAAGAGGGGGGAGGGGTGATTTGACTCCAAGTACCAAATTTCAGCCTAAAATCTCCTTCATTTTTTCTTCAAGAGTCTTAACATTTATAAATTCAAATAATTTAAAAATTAAATGAAATTTAAATTTTTTTAAAATCCGTGACGAAATTTGTAGCTCGATATTTCACTTCGAATTCATTTTTGGTGTGGGGGGGGGGGGTGAAAGTGTAGGATTCCATTTTTGACTTTAAAGATAGTACAAAATATGGAGTGTAATTTACGGAATTTTAACGAACATTGGGAGCATTTTTTTAAATAATGCCAAATGAGCATTTTAAGGTTCTGAACGACCGTTTTGGCAACCCCTTGTCAGAAGTGCAATTCTAAAAAAATATAAATATTGTGTATACCTAAACTGGATTTGCATTGTACAACTTCATATTTTTTTAAAATTCAAGTTATTTTTAATTTATTTATTATTATTTTTTTTTTTTGGCAATATGTCATCAAATCCGGGGCCAGCTCTAACGTTTCCTTTCAATATCCTCACCTAGGCTGTGTCTTGGAAATACGGAAAAAGAAGAATCAAAAATTAGTGCTAATAATGCCAGGATCGTCAAAAAAAGAAAAAATTGAGGAATATAAGTAAGTAAATGTAATATTTTTTTTTACAAGAAATTTTCTTCTTCAAAAATTGATTGAATCTCCTGAAATCACTTTTTTTGTTATCTGGTAAAAATGCTAAATCTATTTTCATTTTCATTTTTTTTTTTTTTTTTTTTTTTTTTTTATCATTAGGAAAGGAATTTCATTCTGATTTAAATGAAGTAATTATTTCTGAATTGTCCTACGTAAATATTTTATAATTAAAAAAAACGCGTTTGATCCAGCAGCATACAACATTGGATGATTTTCAAGTTGAGATATTGGCTCAAATTTTGAGCAAATTAATTTTCCACTCAAAAAGGTCCCTTTCATTTTTTGATCATCTCATACGTAGTACGTACATCGGAGCGAAATTTGAAAAAAAGTAACTTGCAATCAGAAATTTCAAAAAAGTAACAAACATTTTTCCATTGCCACTCAAATAATGACTTTCTACAATATTTTCGCTGATTTTGACGCTTCGCAAATCCTAAAACTGACTGCCAAAATTTTGAAGAAATTGAAAATTTTTAATGAAAAAATATCTACTTATTATTTTTTGGTTTTCAATTTTTAAAGTTGCCAATTTTTACTTTACAGGAGATTTCAATTTTTGAAAAGCTTACAACTTTCAAGTACCCGCATCTGAACTTGAATTTGAAAAAAAAAGGTCAATACCTAGCTATTGAATTTTAAACAAAAAAAATCGTACGCAAATTCAACGCTTGAGAACCAGCAGAACGAAATAAACTATATCAAAGATGCTATAAAGAAAAACCAACGTTCGATGTCGAGATAAAAATGAAAAGATGAGACTGAAGACGGATCGAGATTGTTTCTCATTGGTATTCAACGCCTCAAAGGACTTCAGTGTTTTGTTTTAATGTGATAATTAATTGAATCATAATATACCCGAACAATGTATTTTTTTGCCATGTCTTGTGTTAATTCACCACCATAGTTCAAGGTCCAATTTTTTTCATGTTGTTAAGAAATGTAAAAAAAAATCGTATTTTTCGAGAAAAAAAATTTAAATAAAAGTTCCTTAATTTTTAGGTGAATTGTCTCTTATCTTTAGAGAAGAATACATCCCAATTCTTTGAGAAAAAGAAATCTCAATTTTTTATCCCAATTTAAAAAATATAAAAAAAACTTGACAATTTTTTTTTTTATTAAAAAATTTGTATACCTACATACACGTGTGTACCCTTTAATTAAGTATAAATTATTAAAAATTTTTTAGATAAGATAGTACAGCTGTTCTAAAAAGTGTGAGGAAAAAAAGTAATAGGAATTTTTTCCTCAAAAAAATTTAAAAATCCATGAAAAGATTATTCTGCCTCTTTCCCTATGAAAATTTTTCAATAATGAAGTTTTAATTCGCATCGAGGAATTTCTTAAAATTTTTTTTTTTTTTTTTTTGAGAAAAATCTTTTCAAAAATAATTTTTTTACATCAAATTTCTTTAAAAAATTTTGAGATTATTTTTCCAAATACTGATGGATTAGTGCAGTCGAGGAGTCATTTTGACCATACTTTTAAAAAAAATACCTGCTTCGATACTCGACTCCAAAAGTTTACGAATTTTTCGAATCTCCGCGACAATAATTTATTCTCCATCGACATTATAATTCGTAACCGCCGCCCCCTACCTTGGCATTTTTTCCCACCTCAACATACCAATTATTTCTCAACACTGGAGCTTTCATCGAGCAAAGAGGACCAATTAAAAAACCCGTTAAGCTAAAGGAACATCCCAATTAATATTTCACTCCTCGAACTCTCGCAACAAGAAAGGGTAAATTGGAACGAGAAAAAAAAATTACGCAATAATAACATATTGCGAGAGGGGTTCATTCAGACTCCCAGGCTGGCGAGGCGGAGGCGCCGATTTAAAGGGGTCAAAAAAAAAGAAGAAAATTAATAAGAAAAAAAAGAACGAAGGAGCTGGCTATAGGGTGGAAAATTACAACTTTTATACGACGTCGAACTGCCTGGCTTTCCTCTCTCTATCGGTTGCGAAAATAAAAGATGACAGATAATGATGCACCGTGCCAATTCCTAAATCCATCATCGCCTCGATTTAAAAGCTTTTTTGTATAGGTACAGTACCTAAAAAATATGACGAAGTAGGACCCATATTTTTACGTACAAAACTGCAAATTAACTTCGCATTGTTCCTTATACGAGCATTTTCTTCGACGTTTTTGGAACAAGTCTTTCTATTTTTCCTTTTTTTTTTTTTTTTTTTTTTGTACAGCACGCGACACTCCTCTTTTGTTGAATTCGTTCCTCTGGCAGGAAACTCGATAAAAAAAAAAGTTTCCTGTTTAGGACCTATTTCGACTTATTAAGTTTTCCTCGAGCAAAGCCATAGTGCGCCAGGATGCTCTAACGCGTAATTCTTCTTTATACATAAATATATTCTCTATCTTACTCCCCAATCTTGGAAAAAACAAACCTTTCTACGCGAACCCTTGTATTAATTTGGAGTACAATTGGCGTGCGAAAATGGGTTATTTTTTTCTTATGGTGTTTTATTTGTACGTATTGGAGTAGTTGGCCCTTCTTCCACGATAGCAATGTTTTTGGAATTTTCTCTTTGGCTCGGTTTTTTGTATACTCATTTTTTAAGAATCAGGTATTTCTTTTTTTTACAGTTATAAGTAAGTATACCTACTTACGTCAGAAAAAAATAAATAAAAAAAACAATTGAATTACAGTATAAAAGTTTACGTTTAAAATAAAATTAGCATCGATCGTTTATTTTTTGAAATTTAGCCAACAGTCGGAGCACATTACCAGGTATCTGAAGAGCTAAATACAAGGCTAGATTGAAAGGCCATCTAAGAAGAAATACACAAATATTACAACGGATATAAGTATAAGGTTCTCTACTAAAAAAAGTAAGCAAGTTTTTTTTTCGAGACAAAATGTCATTTAGAAAAAAAAAAAATTATTCAAAAACTCGACTTGTGAAATCCGACACAACTAACACGTTATACAATTATCCAAAATTTGGAATCATCAAAATTATCTTGAGAAATTCGTATTTCTAAAAATTCAATGAGTGGATTAATTAGAATGAAAAAAAAAATTCATAAAAAACGAATTCTATAAAGAAATTGTAAATAGGTAAGTGGGGGGGGGGGGGGGGGGTGGAATAGGATCTATCGATAACCGAATTACCTCTCCAATATTTTTCTACATTAAGTAATCGAGTTTTGAGTAAAATCACCTCACTGTCGATACTTAAAAAAAATAGGTACTGAATTTGTTTCCAAAAAATATTTTTCATCCCTGCTTCAAAGATCACTCGTATGATATCAACAGATCAAATTTGAGAATGTCCATTGTGCATCGATATCATATGCACGAATTTTAGGTAGGTACCTATTTAAAAAACGAATCACGCCACTAGCATTAGTTGCTGTACATGGCATTACAAAAAAAAAAAAAAAAGCAATGTACTATACCAGATGAAATTTGTATTCAAGTACATTTTGAACTTAAGCAAGCACTTTTTTTTTTTTTTTTTTTTTTTAAATAGTAAAAAGAACTTTATCAAAATAATTAAAAAATGAATTTTTAGATACCCAAAACTGAATTTGAAAATTTTTCATTTTTTCAACCTTTCAAAAACAAAATGGTTTTAAAAAAATCTTCAAAAATTGAGATAAAAAATCTTCAAGATGTAAAAAATGAATCGTGCTTTTTAAAAAAAATTACTATATTATAGGTAAGTATATTTACCTAACATGATTATGTTTTAAAACATGATAATTGATAGTAATTATTTAAATTCGAATTTTTTCCATTTTTTGAAATTTAAAGACAAAAAAACAATTTGCACGATTTCTTGAAATTGAAACCAAAAATTCTACCTATTCAAATTTTTGAAATCAATCCCTTATTTCTAAAAATTCCCACATTTTATAATTAATTCAATTACAGGAAATTCTGCTGAAAAATTGAATAATAAAAATTGAAAAATTTTCTTCTAGTATCAAAAATTCGGTAAATTGCAATTTTTGAAAATTTTAACGAACTTCGCTGTAAAAAGTCATTTAGGTTCAGAAAATTTATCGTCTATTTCGAAAATTTATCACTCATAACAGTATTTGAAAACCGAGCTAATTTTTGATGACTCTGATTTTAAATAGGTAGGATAATTCGGCGAATTTTAAAATTTCTTTCATTTTTTATAAAATGGAAAAAAATTCAACTGAAATAAATAATAGTGATGATTTGTGAAATTTTCTGAAACTTGGGTTCAAAAATGCCTTTATGAATAAGTTCAAAAGAAAAAATAGGAAAATTTCAAAAAATCCACATCTTTTTGAAACTGATCGATTTTATTCAATTTCGCTCAAGAAAGTAAATTTAAACAGAAATAGGAAAATTTTCATAATTCAAGTATAAATTATTTCAACTTTTTTAGGTAAGACAGTACAGCTGTTGTAAAAAGTGTGAAAAAAAAGTAATAGAAATTTTTTCCTCAAAAAATCTAAAAATCCATAAAAAGATTATTCTGCCACTTTCCCTATGAAAATTTTTCAATTTTAAAATTTTAATTCGCATCGAGGAATTTCTGAAAGTTCTTTTTTTGTAGAAAAATCTTTTCAAAAATAATTTTTTTACATTAAATTTCTGAACACATTTTTGAATTTTTTCTCCTCCAAAATTACTGATAAATTAGTGCACTCGAGGAGTCATTTTGACCATACTTATTTTCTGAAAATTCGGATTGAAGGTGAAAAGATCTGAAATTTTGGAAAATTATTTGCCCACTTCGAAAAATTTCCATGCTTGAAAATTGGAATCATTTTTCATGATTCTTCTTAAAAAAATTCAACATTTTTCAAAAACTCAGAAAAATCAAAGTACGAGTCTACTCCTACTCGAACAATTGTTTCGAAATTAGGTTTAAAATTCATTTTTGTGGTTCAGAAAATTAATTGTCCATTTCGAAACATTGCTGTATTCAAGCATTTGGCTAATTTTCCACAATTCCGCTTTTACAAAATACCTCTTTATTTTTCATAAATTCAGAAAAATATCAAACTATTCGACCAATTTTCTAAAAATTTAGATGAAAAGTACACTGAGTTTAGAAAATCAGTGCTCTGTTTCGAAAAATATTTTTGAGTTGAGATCAAACTTTATTCCAATGATTTCATAAATTTGGAAAATTTTCATTTTCCAAAATTCAGAGAAGTCGAACTATTGGATTTTTCATGATAATTGAGATAAAAAACCGTTAGGTTGAGAAAATTTATGGTCAGTATTTTTTGAAAAATTACCATGTCTAATGATGATTATTCCGTTTCGTTTGAACTCAGAAAAATTTGAATTGAAAAAGAGTAAGTAGGTATTTGAATCATTTTCTGAAAATTAGGATGGAAAATTCCGTCGAGTTCAGAAAAATAATCGTAAGTATAGACTAATTCCCCACAATTCCCCTTGGAAAACATATTTTTCAAAACTTCAGAAAAGTCAAAATAACAGTACCTACCAGCTACCTATTGGCTATTTTTTTTTTTTTTTTTTTTTTTTTTTTTTTGAAAACGGAAATAACAAATTTACAGAAAACCACAATTCTGCTCAAATAGATATTTCAGAAAATTTTTCTCTTTTTTCTGAAATTCAGGAAAGTAGACATTTTTGAAAATTAAAATTTAAAAATGTGACATTGAAATAATCAAGAATTTGAAAATTTTTAAATACCTGATGACGCACTGTGAAACTGCAAGTTCAGAAAATTAATGGTCTAATTTTGACAAATTCGAATACTCAAAAATTGAGCTAATAATTTTCGATAATTCAACAAAATTTGAAAATTTTCATTTTTTTCAAGTTTAAGAAGAATGTAACTTTTGAATAATTTTCTGAAAATTGGGATAAAAAATTCCGCTGGATTCAGAAAATTAATACCTAGTCTAATCGTACTTCGTAAAATTCCCATATTCAATAATTAGGCTCATTTCCTAGGATTCTGCTGAAAAAAAAATATTTTAGCAAAATTTGATTTTTTTTTTGATCAATTCAAGAAAGTTGAACTACTGATTTCAATTTTTTTCGAAAATCAAGGGTCTATAGTTCGAAAAATTCCAATTGTAATAATTTAAAAATTAAACTACGAGTAATTTCCAATAATTTAATAAAATTTGAAATTTTTTTCATTTTTAAAAATCTCAGGAAAGATTATACCACAGTATAATGTGATTAGCTATACCCATTTTACAATAATTTTTTGGGTTTCCACCCGTTTTCCCGAATGCCGAAATCTCGAATACGTATATTGGTGGTTTATTTGAAAAATCAGGTTTAAAAATAATTGAATGTTCATTTTTTGTTTTCTTAGCATTTTTTATTTACTTTAATTTGTAACTTTTCAATTACCTACCTACTTAATCATCCTTCTAAAAATGATTTTTGTTTTCAAAATTTGTCATTTTTCAAAAAAAATCTAATCTTTATACTCTCAAAATCCTGACAATTTTTTATTTCCTCAACATTTGTCATTTTTAAAAATTAATCAATTTTCAAAATTTGTCAAAAATAATTTTATTTGGAATTTGTGATTTTTATTTATTATTTTTTTTTTCATTTTTTACGTTTTTGAAATCTATTAGGTATATTAGATAATCATTTTTAATTTTCTCAACCTAAAAAAAATTGGTCCTCTCACCAAATTTGTAGTTTTTTCAATATTTTTTTAAAACTACTTATTTCTAAAAAAATGAATTTTTACATAATTCTATAAATTTTTAATACTTAATATTTACATATCTTAACAAATTTGGTGGTACATAGAACGACTTCATTTTCGCCATCCGTTTTAAAGTATGCAACACCACTTAATTCCATAGAAACAATTTTTATCAATTCGAGATTTTGGCATTCGGGAAAAATACCATTCGGGATTTGTCTGTGGGATTTCGGCATTCGGGAAAATGCCATGCCCCCAGCCATTGTTCCATGTAATTAATGAGCGATACAGGTAAGTAGGTAAAATAAATTCTTACATTTTGGAAAATTATTAGTCCAATTTGCAAAATTTCAATATTTTAATATTGGGCTCATTATTCACAATTCTTTTAAAAAATATATCGTAGCAAAACTTGAAAATTTTTCATTTTTTTCAAATTGAGGAAAAGATAAACTATTTTAAACATTCTCTGGACATTAAGTGTCTATACTTCCAAAAATTTAATTGTATTAATTTGAACACTTGAACAGTTATCAGAAAATTGAAATAAAATATACTTTCAAAAATTGAAAAAAAAACACAAATATTTGAAACCTTTGTGAAAATTGAGATAAAAATTTCGCAGAGTTCGAAATATTATTCGTTCACTTTGAAAAATTATAATATTAAAAAATTAGGCAATTTTTTTCAAATCAGAAAAATCAAATTAATTAGGTACTCGTACTTGAACCTATGGTTTAAATAGTTCAGTGAATTACTAATAAATTTTCTTCAGCTATAAAACAATTATTCGTCGATAAAATCAACATGCCAACGTAGGGCAAACAAACTCAACCTATTGGCTCATACGTAGGAACGACGAACGAGGTAAAAGTGTACTCGCTTATCAGACGATCATAGGTCGTTGAGACAATTCGCACATAAACGATTAAATTGAGATTGAAAACCTACTTATTCTCGGACAAAATCTTGATAATGAAGAAACGTGTTACTGTTACTCGATCTGGTAACCGAATAGATAATTAACCATAACACTAAAATAGACACATATCCACGAATAACCTTCAAAAAGAAGATATTCGGCAGGGCAGGTATACAAGCCCAATTCTAACCTAACCCTATATCAATTAGAAGTCAGAACCACCTGTGAATACATCCATCGCATCATATGTAGACCTAGGCCTAAGTCCACACGAGTCTAATCAAAAATCTATAGGTAAATTTCAAATCTTACCTGTATGAAGACGAGTATGCTGCTGAACGTGACTAAGCTGCTTGAATCGTCTCTCGCAATAGGAACATTTATATGGTTTTTCGCCGGTATGCACTCGGATATGTTGAACTAGTTGATGATTCGAACTGAAAGATTTCAAGCATTGTTGGCACTGGTGTGGCTTACTAATTTCTAAGCCGCCGCTACTGCTGAAAGAACTGCTACCCACGCTAGCTGCGCCTCCTCCACGTTGTTGCAGCTGCATTTGCATAGATTTGTGCATAAAAATCTGTAACACAAAACCCGCCGTCCGGTTCAAGGTTACGCAATACAACACCGCGAACAAGTTAAGCGTTCAAAGAAGAGACCATCGAACGAGAAAAAAGTTCAACGGAAAACCAGCGACGTCCGCGACTCCGTCTCCCGATGGCCTTTTTCTTCTTTTTTTTTTGCAAGCTCGATCGTGGGTTGTTGGAGCTCGGACGCCGCTGCCAGTTGTCCGGATTATTTTTATTTATATCTCGCGAAAGGTGTACTCGTTCATCATTTGTAGTATCTTTCGCGCGAGCAACAGTTGAATTATGCATGCATCGAGTAAGTATCTCTGTGTAAGAGTACGAGTGCTTTCCTCGTATAGGCCGAGTACATACGAGTAGTCGTATGGTGTCGAAAACCTATACAACTCTGTGGTAAAACCAGATATATTGTAAGACTTGCTTGCTCTGTCTCGGTATCTCATTCTCCCTTCGGTTTTTTTTTCTCGATCGAGTTCTCTATCATACTGCAGAGCAACCTTATATAAAAGCTGAAACGCCATATGCCACTTTTATCATTTTACAAAGTGAAATTTCGTTGTAGACATTTTTTTGGATTGCCAATTCAACAATTGTGCCTACTTTTGTAATATATGCCAACTTGAACTTATTCCTAGAACTTCAAGCTACATTTTTCGTTGAAAATTTTTTCAATTGGACACCCCCTTCCACTCTGATTTTACATAGCATTCTGTAGATTTTTATTCAAAATTAGAGGGAGAGGGGAGGGAAGGGCCAATTGAAAATTTTTCCAAACTTAAGTTTTCTATTAAGTTCCCAGAAATGATTTTGGTTATTATAAAAATCTCGATTGGACCCCTCCCTCTTCTCCAATTTCACGTAAACATGAGGTAGATATGTTTTCAAAATTGGGGGAGGGGTCCAATTGAAAAATTTTTGGAACAAAAATTGTAGATCAAGGTCCCAGAAATGATTTTGGTTATTATGAAAATTTCGATTAGACCCCTCCCTCTTTTACAATTTTACGTAAACATTCGGTAGGTATATTTCAAAAATTAGGGGAGGGGTCCAATTGAAAAATTTTTGGAACAAAAGTTGTAGATCAAGATCCCAGAAATAATTTTGGTTATCATAAAAATCTCGATTGGACCTCTCCCTCTTCTCCAAAAACCACGTAACGTTATGTAGATACGTTTTCAAAATTGGGGGAGGGGTCCAGTCGAAAATTTTTTCAAACAAAAATTGTAGATTAAGGTCCCAGAAATAATTTTGGTTATTATAAAATTTTCGATTTGACCCGTCCTTCTCCTTCAATTTCCCATAATACGACTTGAATTCTTGTATTATTGAAAACTGAGGAATAGGGTGGATCATAATTTCATTTTATTCAAAATGTCGAGGGTTAGCCTTCTAAAAATGGCTCTTTCGGTGTAAAATCAGCTTCCTTAAATTTTTATTCAAAAAGATCATTCTGAGTGGTGGCCCAAAAGCCCCTTTTATTGAGAAAACAAAACAAAATTGAAAAACTAGAATTAAAAAAAAAAAAAAAAAAATATGTCACCACATGCCCAGGTATTTTTATCCAACAAGACCATTTTCGATGATTTTTCATCTTGACCCCTGTTTTTAAGGAGACTTGAAAAACCCCCTTTTTAAAAGTTTTTCGAAAGAAAAAAAAATTGAAAATCAGCTAGAATGGGACTTTTTTTTGGGATCAAAGTGGTCTCAACATACTTTATATTTTTTTAGCCCCCCCCCCCCCAAGAAAAAAGCATTTATGGCGATTTTTCAACTCTACCTTAGTTTTTGGGAACTTCATGTTTTTGGAAAAATGGCGTAGTTCATGCCATTACTAAAAATTGAGTTAAGATTTCGAAAAAAAACTTGCCCTTTTTGCCACCCATGGAATGGAAGTAGAATTTTCCTTATACCACCTCTTTATCCCTATCTCTCAAACGTCTCGCGTAATTTGCAAAAAACGAAAGGGGGGTCACGTTCCATCCCCTCCCACGAAGTTTCCAAGCCAGGTAGGGGTGGTGACCTTTTTTTTGAAGACTATTGAGATCCCAATAAATACTTTTCCGCAATAAAACTCTTGCTACTAATTTTTTATTTTTTTTCCTAATATGCCTGGACTAATAGGCATTTGTTTATTTTTTACTCAGAGCTCAAGTTACTCGTAAAAAGAACATTTTACAGTGGAGCTCGTATGTAACTATAGTCTTTAAAAATAATTTAAGCAAGTAAATTTTTTAAATAGCATTGAATTCAAGCAAATTTGCCGAGGGAAACTCATCAGATTGATTCTTGAAGAAACGAGACAGTTTCAGAAGTCATGAATTCAAACATCATGAAAATTCTTCACAACTTCAAAAATCATATAGATGATTATAGTGCAAAAAAAAATCACAAAACATTTTCAATTAAAATATCAATATTCCTGGTAAAAATCGTGACATAGAAAGTCAAAAGATTTCATTTCAAAATAATCTGAAATTATTTGAGTTCAAAAACCACGAATATTGTTCAAAAGCAAAAATCATGAAAAATAATTGGAATTCAAAAAATTATTAAAATTACATAAATTCAAACACATCAAGAGGCCGTAAAAATCAGGTGATCTTGATTCATTCTTCATGAAATGTGTCGAATTGTCGATGATATTATTCGTATTTCAATAATCATAAAGTTTAACGAAGATTATTTAAAATTAAAAAATCAAGAAAATACCTAATTTACCAAAATTCAAAATCATAAAGATTGTTCCAGTTCTCAAACTATGAAGGTTAGAATTCAAAACAAGCATGAAAACAATCTCAATTGAAACATCCTGATTCGCCCAAAAAAAATTAGACAGATATAAAAACTGTGATAATTAAGTGTTTTTTTCTTCACCAATCACGAACATAGGTACCTTGGATTTGTATTATTAGAGTTGAAAATTATGAAAACCATTTACTAAATCATAAAGATTGTTCAAATTCAAAAATCATTAAATATATTTAATTGAATTTAATAAAGAAGTCGAGAAAACAATTTGCATTTATCCAAAACGTCGAAGTTTATTGCAGAAGTCATAAAGATCTTGATTCAATCGAAATGAGAGAAGTCAGCGATTTGGATTTAAACTTTAGATCTTTGTTCTTTCAACGATAAACGTCTAATTGTTTTTATGACCTTTTTTTTCTCACTCGAATCATCTTCATAATTTAAAAAATCAAGGAAATTATTTTAAATTAAAAAATCATGAAAATAGTTTGAATTCAAAAGTCATAAGAATAAGTTTGATTCAAAAATCATAAAGATGAATTTTGAATTTTTTTTTTTTTTTCAAATCACGAAGACGATTTCGATTCTAAAACTAGGTAAAGATTAACTTATGCTTTCAATTCATTTTTTTTAAATTTACACCATCGATGGAAAAATTCTTTCAACATAATTTACCTATTTCACAACTCTTCCCGATCAACTTCCCAGACCACAGACACGACAGCCAAGTAAAAAGGTAATTTCCAAAAATACCCTCTCAGTCTGAGAAAATTTCTATGAAACGAATTTAAACGTCGTTACGATTATATTTTTGATACGTCTATATCGAAACCGTTCTTCTGCTCCCTTCTCTACTCTCATTATCCTCCCACATTTTCATATTTTTCTATATAATTACTCCATCATGATGGTATGGTATAAAGACATTATTATGGAAAAACTCGATGGTCGTAAAATAAGAAACCGTTTGATTCGAAGAAAATAATAATAAAATATGTACATGTCACTAAATCGATAAATTAGCTAACACTTTGTGTTCAAAAAGTATTAGATAATGATAGCTTACACACACTTTATACCCTATTTGTAAGATAAGCGTGTTTCTTTTATTTAAATCCAACCTAACTCCAACCAAACGAACGTTTTATAAATGAAAGTCGCTTGATAGAAAAATTATATAAATAAAAATTAACTAAGTAATTAAAAATCTTCTCCATTAGCAACAAATATCCTATACTAACAAGGGAAACTCACCAACTCGTCAATTCCGATCGAGTTGAAATTTGGCTCGCTGAAAGAGCATGCCACCCAGACCTCACAATCAAATTTTTAGCTGCCGAAGTTGATTTTTCGATTTTTGGCGAATTTTTGAAAATGGCTAAAACCGCCTCAAAAAAACATTTTTTGAAAAAAAATTGTAAATTTCAAGATAAAATCCTAAAAATCGGTTTGTACACTAAAGTCAACCTCACGAGTCGATTGGCTCCATTTTCAAAGCGATCTGAAGCCTCCAGGCAAAGTTGACTTTTCTCCAGCGCACTGGAATAGCTCCAGACGGCGCTATAATTAACTTCGTCAGCTGAAAATTTAATCCTAGCGTTAGTACGATGCAATCTATCGATTGAAGTAGTTGAATCCAAAATCGGAGGTGACGAGTTTGCAGGTGTTTTTTTGACAACTTGAAAATTCTGCATTTTTTAAAAATTTCCAAAAAATCAATTTCTCCAGCATATCATTCGAAACTTCGTCTACCCCCTAAAGTCGACCACCCGAGTCGATTGGAACCATTTTTGAAGCGATCTGGAGCCTCCAAAAAATGTTGACTTTTGCAGTCTGGAGAGATTCCAGTGTGCTGGAGAAAAGTCAACTTTTCCTGGGGGCTCCAGATCGCTTCGAAAATGGTGCCAAGCGACTCGGGAGGTCGACTTTAGTGTACAAACCGATTTTCAGGATTCTATCTTGAAATTTACAATTTTTTTTTCAAAAAATGGTTTTTTGGAGGCGGTTTTAGTCAATTTCAAAAATTCGCCAAAAATCGAAAAATCAACTTCGGAAGCTAAAAATTTGGTTGTAAGGTCTGAGTGGCATGCTCTTTCAGTGAGCCAAATTTCAGCTCAATCGGAGGTGACGAGTTGGCGAGGTTCCCTTGTAAGTACCAGTGGTACTCGTAGGTATAAAAAACAACACATGACATTAAAAAAAACACCTCGTAATCTCCCGTTGCAACCACTTGAGACATATCCCTCCTCCCTGCACAGCTTTACGTGTACATTGAATTTTTAATACTACACTACCGAGGTAGTAAAAAAAACAAACCACCGACAAAAAATATTACGAAAAAAACGCATTAATAACTTTGTTTCGAGAGCTACGAGGGGGATGGCGTTTAATTTATTATCACGCCCAAATGTAACCAGACAACACATAAAAAGTCGAGCAAAAAATGATATAAAAAATTAGATAACGCCGCCGGTGCGGTGCGTCCCCGGGCCCATGGTAAGACGACGATTTCGTGCTACCTCTCATTTACACTACTGTGCCGATGTTACAAAGAATAACAACCCTTGTAATTTATTTCCACTTGTTTCGGTCTCCTTTTTTTCTCGCTTTAACCCCTTCGTTTCTTTTATATTTTTTTTAGCGTTAATTCTTTTTTCTCTTTTATTTTTTACGAGGTCTTTAGATGTACGAAGTACCTTTGTGGAGTTCTCTAGGTCATGGATATGTGTGAAAAATTATCTTAGGAAGGACCTACAGCGATTTCGTTATCGATATGAGCACAGTGGTAGATAGGTATGAATTTTTTTTGGCATGGGAGGTGTATGAATTGTCCTATGAATTTTTAGGCTAAATTTCTAGTGAATGGTGATTTCGTTTTTCTGTAGGCCTAATCAAGAACAGGTAGGTAATGACATTAGCTTATGAAAAATTATGAAACTACTTATTTTTTTTTTTTTAGAATCGTTCATTTCTCAGGATTGTCAGTTTTTGACTTTTTGAGAATCATTCAGCAATCTTTGAAAAATTACTTTCATATAAGAAAATATCAGTTAAAAAAGAATAACAACTGATGAAAATTAATTTTTTGTAAATTAAATATTTTTGAGAATCTTTATTTTTTTACGGAGTTATCAATTTCTTTTAAATGGCCAATTTTTGAGAAATTATAAATTTTATAAGTAATGTTCAGTGCATCGTTCCAAGTTACTAACATGTTTGTGTATTTTAAAAAGTTATGATGGTTGACTGTTTAGTGGATTTAAAAGTTGACTTTCGTGAAGAAAATGCCAATGCAAAGGGGTTACAAATTCTGCAATATCTCACAGTCGAAACTTTTCTATCTTTACGTGACTTTTTATCAACGTCTGCATCCTAGAAGGAGTAAGTAAATTTGAGAAATCCACAATTGCAGTTCTTGGAAATGATCAGTTTTCAATAAAATTCATTAGGTATACTTAATTTGTGAGAAATCGTATAAGCTTTTGAAAGATTGTCGATACTCAAAAAATCATCAATTTTTGAGAAATCTATAATTTTGAAAAGATAATCATTTTTGAGAAGTACTCAATATGAAAAAATTACTTAAACGTTTTTTGAAAAGTTATCTAATCCTCAAAAATCGCCAATTTTCAAGGAAATTATAATTTTTAAGAATCACCAATTGGTACTTATTTGAAAAATTATCATCAATTTTTGAGGATTTACTATCAAGTTAAAAAAAATTAGCAATTTTTGACGAATCCTTAATTTTGAAAAATTGCCTAGTTTTCACAAACCATCAATTTCCAATAAAATGATAATTTTTGAGAAATTGCCAATATTTTTTCATTTTTGGTGAATCGTCAATTTTTGAGAAAATTATAGGTAAATTTTTATTGAGAAATTATGTACTTTTGAGAAATTATCAATTTTCGAAAAGTCAATCAATTTTTGAGAAATCGATAATTTAAAAAAAAATTGAGAAACAATCAATTTTTCCATATTCCTCATCTTTTGAGAAATATTCAATATGAAGAAGCTATACTTTTTTTTTCTTAAATTAGGTATCTGATCCTTAGAAATTAACATTTTTCGAGTAAATTATAAATATTCGAAAAATTAATCAATTTTTGAGAAATCAAATCATTAAAAAAAATTAGAATAATGAATTAATAAATTTTTGTAAAATCCTTAATTTTTGAAAAATATTTAATATTATGAAGAAATTATAAGTTTAGAAAAAATTATTTAATCCTCAGAAATTATCGATTCTCGAGTAGGTAGGTAAATTATAATTTTTGAGAATTATCAATTTTTGAGAAATTAATAAATTGGAAAAATTAAAATTTTTTGAAAAATCCGTAATTTTGAAAATTACCTTGTTTTCAAAAATCATCAATTTCCGAGAAAATGATAATTTTTGAGAAATTATCAAAAAATTATCAACCGGAGAAATTTTTAATTTTTGATAATCATAAATTTTTGAGAAATTATCAATTTGCGAGAACCCAACTTTTTCAATTGGGATTCATTATTTTTCAAGGATTGCTAATTTTCGAAAAAAAATTGAATGGCCAATTCTCACAAATTGCCAGTTATTGAAAATTGTTTCTTTTTGACAATAAGTAGGTATTGTTGAGAAATTATCGATTTTTGAACTAAATATAAATTTCTGGAAAACTTATTTATTCTTAAAAAATTCATTTTAAGAAATCATCTTGAAAATAATACCCAATTTTTTAAGAATGGCGAATTAACTCCATGCATTGGGGGGGGGGGTGGGTGGGAGAGGAATGTTATTTTTAAAAATATTTCAACTTAATAATTATACTTATTATTGTTTAATAAATTTTTATTAAAAATACGTTAAAGCTTACTTAATTTATTTTCAAAATAAATTCAGGTGGAATGAAAATCAAAAATTTATGATTTTCAAAATATAATTCCGCGGGAAAGTTGCGTCTAGGTGATACATGAGAAAAAAAATCAAATCGAATAACATCTTCCAACCGCACAAGAGCCCTCAAATTTTTGAAAATTTGGAATAAATCAAAATTTGAAAAAAATTCCAAAATGTTACAGAATGAGTCTTATGTCTATGGTTGGCAAGTATAATCATCGTTATTTTGAAAAAAATCCAGAATTCGTCAGATCATCGCATTTATGAGACATTGAAAAAAAATGCCATATGTTACGGTTTTTTTTTTTTAAATTGAAAAAAATAGATTTAAAATTGGAAAAAAAATTTTTGGAATTAAAATGGGTTTAACAAACATAGTTTTGCCCAAAAAGACTATTTACAGCGATTTTCCATTTTTTTCGTACTCTTGAGAAATTTTTAAAAACTACGAAAAATTGGAAAAAAATGAGGAAAATGATGGTTCCTGAAAATGAAGGTAAAGATGGAAAATCGTCGTAAATTGTCTTTTTGGACGAAACTGTGTATGTTGAACCCATTTTAATTACAAAATTTTTTTCCCAATTTTTAATCAACTTTTTGCATTTTTTTTTTAAAACGTAAAATATGACATTTTTTTTAATGTCTCATACCTAAATGCGATGATCTGATGAAATTTGGATTTTTTTTTCAAAAAATAATTATAACGATGATTATACTTGTCAACGAAAGGCATAAAACCCATTCTGTAACATTTTGGATTTTTTTTTCAAATTTTGAGTTTTTGCAAATTTTCAAAAATTTGAGGGTTCTTGCGCGATCGGAAGATATTATTCGATTTGAAATTTTTTTTTTGTTTTTCATGTCTCCCCAAGATGCAACTTTTCCGCGGTATTAAATTTTGAAAATCGAAAATTTTTGATTTTCGTCCCACCCTAGTGCACGTGCCTCCACATCTAGGGAAGCTAAACCATCGCTCAAATCTTACGCTGAAAACAGTCCAATGTTGAAACAGAAGAGAGAACTAGCGAAAAACCCTATATTGTATCAAATAAATTCGATCAAAGAACGCATTCGTAATGTTCAAAATGGGACAATGACACCTGCTATACGTTTATAAAAAATTGCATATAATGACTGAGCAATTGAGAAAAATATCTCACAAAATAGCCTCCTCTAGACGCGTTAACTCTTTAAAAGAGCGAATACTTAACCCATCTTTACAGATCTTAGTCTGATTAAATGATTCACACTTTTATAATACTTTAAAAGCGAAAGGGTTAAAAGAAAAAATGTGTTGAAAACCGTAAATAATGTTTTAATGGTTTCAAAGAGAGGAGAAAAGAAGAAGGCTAAAAAATAAAAAAGGATAAAACACCAAGACGTTGATTCGGAACCTTAAAAGCTTTCGAAATAAATAGACGATTTATTATTTCCACAATTTAAATCTGATTTAACGTCCATTCCAATTTCTTTTTCTAAACTTTGCCTCATCGCCAAATACTAAAAATGAAAAAATTACTTACGTAACATTTACACAGTCGCGTTTGGTCTTAATTGACGAAATTTATCATCTCACGAGTACTCCACGCACACAAATCGATCTACTTTTTTTTTTCAAAACAAAACAAAAAAAAAAAAGTACCACCGTTAAAAACACCAACTTCGTGACGTTTCCTCGACATTCATCGGGATAAAAAAAACTCAAGCTCGATGGTAGGTCGAAAAGAAAATTAGTATCGGTAATTTCGAATGGGCTTACAGCACAGATCACATAGGTGGGGAGTCGAAGGCAGCAAATAGAAATACAGCAATTTAAATAATAGTCTGGCGAGCATCCTTTATTTGTTCTTTAAAACGTATCATTTGTGCAGCCAAGTGAAAAGAGGTTATACCATAAACGGAAACCGCGGTTTTGCTAAATAACCATTCGACTATCTATATTTTCCTATATATATATCTATCGTATGCCTCTGCTGCTTACCTTAGGCCTACGATAAAATGAAGAATTCGTACATACCTGCCCTTTTTTTCCCTTCTTCGAAACGAACATACAAAGCTGACATGAGAAGTACCTACACCCTTATTTTATTAGGCCGATACTTTATTCGATAGCGTGTGTAATCTATCAAATCACAACCTGCACACAGGTATCGAATTTCCCACCATTTCACGTCGTAGAAAAACTAAACTAAAGCCTATTGGGCGAATGAAAAAAACCACACCAATAATCAACCCTGCATCGTCGAAGTACTTGGAAAAAAACCTACCAAAAAGTTTACCTACTTAAACGTGTAATTTCTCTACACACGAATCCACACCCAATTTAAAGGTTAAATTTCTTATTATTATACCAAGAGTTTTAGAGCGCTAAGAGAGAGGGGCAAAGGGGTGAGAGAAATTGATGAAAAATAGGTGCCTTGTACGGCGATATAACTGGTAAATTTTTCATTACCGAATAAGCCATATAAAAGGGGAACTTTTTAAAATACCACGCAAAACCAATGAAAACTTTTCCACACCAATCATTTAACTTTTGTTTTTTACCTTTACCTTCTCCCCTCCTCTCTGCTTCTTCTTCACTACCTTCGGGTATTATAAAAAACACTTATATCGTGGTATGTACGAGAAGCTTTACAAAGGCCATCGATGAATAAATGATTTGTACTAAAATTTTTAGGGCTACTTTTTTATATAATAATAACGAAAGCGATGAGAAAAAAGGAAACTTTCGACTGTATAATTTCGATTACGTAATCGCGTTATTATATTTGGAGTTTTTTTTGGTGGGGTGGGGGGGAGGGGTGGAAAAAAGTACGTGGCGTGTGGAATTAGGAGTTTGACGCTATTTTTGCTGTGTTTGGACTGCTGCAAAATACCCATACCTATACTTATGGTAGGATATTTGACAAAAGTTTCGTAAACTTTTTCAAACCTTTCCCCTCACCTTGTCTTTTGTATCTAGTGATTTTCCATTTTTACATATGTATGTATTTTTTTTTTTTTTTTTTATTTCGTGGGAAAAATTTTTTGTACCTAATAATAAGGCGACGGTTGTATATGTGAGGAAATAGAGGTGTTTTCAAATAGCAGACACTCCACTTAATTATTTCATTATAGGTGGATACTTTTATTATAATGTAGAAATACGAGAACTAATTGTAAGGTGTGTTACAAGGAGAGATGATTTCATTATAAATATTTAATTATTTTATTTCGAAAAATTATGTATTTTTGAATTGGATACCGTAATAGTTTTCGATTCTTTCATTTGAACTTGTAATCAGGATGAGGGGGGGGGGGGGGGGGGGGGGTGGAGTTTGGGAACTCGATCGAGAAAATATAGTTTTATAGTTATTACCTAGGTATCTAGAGTTTGAATTTTGAAAATTCGAGTATAAAATTATGTCATCGAGTATTGCTGATTTTCAAAATTTACAATTTTTTCAATTTTAAATTTTTAAAAAATCCATTTCAGATTTTAAATTTTTTACCATTTTTAAAATAATTTTTTTTTCATTTTTAAAATTTTTTTCATTAAAATTTTTTTTCATTTATAGGTAAAATTTTAATTTTTTTTTATTTTAAATTTTTTTATTTTTGAATTTAAAAAAAAAATTTCATTTAAAAATTTTTAAAATTAAAAAAAAATCATTTTTAAATTTTCTTTTTATTTTTAAATTTTTTCATTTTTTTCATTTTTTTATTTTTAAAATTTTTTTCATAAAAAATTTTGAAATTTCATTTGTTTTTAATTTTGAAAAGTATTATCATCTAAACATTCCAATTCAAAAATTCAAAAATTTTTATTCCAAGAAAAATGAAACCATTTATTTGGTTTGTTTTTCTTTTCATGAAAGATCACATTTTTTATTGGACTATCCTGTATAATGCAAAATGAAAATTTGAACTTAAGTAAAATAAATTGAGCTTTGAAGTAATGCATATTTTTAAAATTCAAAGTTTTTTCATTTCAATAAAATATAAGTACAAATGTAGGTATTTTCGATTCAAAAAATTATAAAATTTAAATTTTGAAAATGTTGATTGTTTTTCAATACCTAGTGACATTTTATTCAAAATGTTGTCAGTAAATTTTTCATTCTGAAAAAATGAAATAATTTATCTACTTACTTTTTTAAATGCAGGGAGGTAAATTTTTTAATAGGTACTTAGAAAATTGCAACGATAATTCTTAATTGCATGAAATTTTAAATATTCGTTTGAAAAAAATCATTAAATCTTTAATTTTAAGAAATTTTCAATTTTTATTTCGAGAAAGTGTAAAATTATCATTCTAAAAAAGTGATGCAGCTTTGATTTCGAAACATTTTAGTCATTTCGAAAAACTGTAGGTAAAATTTTTATCCTAAAAAAAATTAAGCAAAACTGGTTTTCCAAAATTGTAAAGTTTTTATTTTTAAAGTTACAAATATTTTAGGTGCATTCCTCAATACCCTCATAAATACTCGTATTTAATAAAAAATGAATTTTCATTTTGAAAAGTTGTAGGGTCCTATAATTTTTCATTCTGAAAAATTATTACATTTTATTTTAAAATTGTTGAATATTGTTTAATTAGAAAAAACAGTAAAATTTCGTCCTGAAAAATATTAAAAAAAAATTCGATCAAAAATTACCCCTTTTAAGGACAAAAAATGGTATTTTTGAAGATGAAGAGCCACAATTTAAAATTATAATATTTGGTTGAAAACTGCCAAAAATAGAGATCTTCAACGAAAATTCACGTTTAACTCTATTTGCTAAGTCCAATACCCAGATACGTAAATTCAAAATTGGAAGGCAGGGAGGGGTCCAACCAAAATTTTTGTGATAGCTAAAATAATTTTTAAGACTTCAAACTACAACTTTTGTTTGAATTTTTTTTCAATTGGACCCTTACCCCGCCATTTTTTACTAATGTAAGTATCTAAGTCATATTATGCTAAACTGAAGCGAAGGGGAGGGTCTAATTGAAAATTTTATAATAACTGAAATTACTTCTAGGACCTCAATCTATAACTTTTGTCTGAAAATTTTTTCAATTGGATCTTCCTTTGATTTTGAAAAAGTATCTAGTTGATGTTATGTGAAATCAGAGGAGAGGGAGAGATTCAATCGAAATTTTTGTGATGAGCAAAATTATTCCTAAAACTTTAAGCTACAACTTTTATTTGAAAATTTTTTCAAATTATCCCCTTCCTCTCTCACTAATTCATTTTTTAATTAGTATCTTCGTAGTGTTATGCAAAATCGATGGGGAGAGATGGGTCCAATTGAAAAATCTTTCAGATAAAGGTTGTAGCAAATTTTTGTTGGACCCCTCCCTGCCCTCCAATTTTGAGTTTACGTATCTGCGAAGTATTGGACTTGGAAACTTTTCGATGATGCCATCAAAATGATGATTGGCGAACGTTCGATGAGGGTTGTGCAACAATCGTAAAGGCACTCCAATTAGAAAATAGCAATCCGGTAAGAAACACTTTGTCCAGGATGCCATTCCAACACAACCATTAGAAAAGACACCACATCGGCACCGCCTAAAGCCATGGGCTTGAAAATGTAAACACGAATCGACACTATTAATCTGCAATTAATTTGTACCGTATTCTCGCTACACCAGCATCGTCTCGTCTACAACAATAGTTTATATAGAAAAGAAGCACGTGGCTCGTCCTTTGAAAAAAATAAATAAATAACCATACGTTGTAAGATAGTTACACAAGCACGACATACGTGTACACGAGAGCAAACAGATACCATACCGCAGGTGCGAACTGGTCACGTATGTTTATCAGATTTCCTCGCCCAATATAACTGGACACCTTGTTCGAACCCAATGACCCCTTTTTTTCGAAGGTACTTTTCGCAGCACTTGAGAAAAATCCTATGCTTATATAGGGTACTAGGGTGGAACAAAAATCAAAAATTTTAAATTTTCAAAATTTAATACCGCGGAAAAGTTGCGTCTAGGTGATACATGAAAAACAAAAAAAAAAAAAAATTTCAAATCGAATAATATCTTCCAATCGAGCAAGAGCCCTCAAATTTTTGAAAATTTGCAAAAAATCATAATTTGACAAATATTCCAAAATGTTACAGAATGGGTTTTATGCCTTTGGTTAGCAAGTATTATCATCGTTATTAATATTTTTTGAAAACAAAATCCAGAATTCATCAGATCATCGCATTTATGAGACATTAAAAAAAATGTCATATTTTCAAGTTTTTTTTTAAAATTGCAAAAAATTGTTTAAAAATTGACAAAAAAATTTTGGATTTAAAATGGGTTTAACATACGCAGTTTGGCCCAAAAAGACAATTTACAGCGATTTTTCATATTTTTCGTACCCTTGAGAATTTTTCAAAAACTACGAAAAATTGAAAAAATGAGGAAAATGATGGTTCCTGAAAATGAAGGTAAAGATGGAAAATCGTCGTAAATTGTCTTTTTGGGCAAAACTGTGTATGTCAAACCCATTTTAATTCCAAAATTTCCCCCCAATTTTTAATTTTTTTTTTCAATTTTGTTAAAAAAACGTAAAATTGACATTTTTTTTAATTTCTCACAAATGCGAAGATCTGATGAATTCTGGATTTTTTTTTTCAAAAAATATTAATAACGATGATTATACTTGCCAACCAAATGCATAAAACCCATTCTGTAACTTTTGTAATTTTTTTCAAATTTTGATTTTTTGTAATTTTCAAAAATTTGAGGGGTCTTGCGCGATCGGAAGATATTATTTGATTTGATTAATTTTTTTTTTCATTTTTCATGTCTCACCAAGACGCAAACTTTTCCGTGGTATTACATTTTGAAAATCGAAAATTTTTGATTTTTGGCCCACCCTAGTGCCTACCTTTAGCTTTTCGAATCACCCGGTATATGCCAGTACAACGTACTCGATTGTCAGAGTTAGGTAATAAAGAACACCACATATATATACACAGTAGAAGAGAAAACAAAACCGTCGATTTAACCGATAAAAAACTCCCTCCCCAGGTTAGCTTTCTTCATCCACCCGCGCACTCAGTACCCAGGAAACAAATATATAATTCAAATAACGCCTTTTACACTATAATTAAGGAACCGCAGACGAGAGGTACGAAAGGCTTATAATTCTTTGCTAGAGTATTTCTTTCTCGCGCTCTCTCGCTCTATACAACCAAATTACCCTACAAAACGAATTTGTTTTTCTTTCGCCTCGTCTCTGCGAGTTTATTTAAATAGTACTTTTATATACGTAGGTACGATTCTTGTGTTGTTTGTTGATGCGTATATATACTCTATATATACGTAAAGTAGTGTACGCAGAGGTACCTCTGTTACACTCTGCACTTCACATAGTATACGATTATTACCACCAAACACGGGAGGAATTAGTTTGGCCTACAGAGAGATACGTGGATTGATAAAGTAAGCCCTTCCATGGCCCGCCAATCCGCACCTATCTTAGGTGGAAATTAAATTGTATGTGTTTTGTTTTTTCTTCCTGTTACACCCCACACCTCCTCCTTTTGCACCACCCTCACCGGCCACTCTGGATTTTTTCTGGAAATGTTTGCTAGTGTCAAAATAGTAGGTCTAGGTACCAACAATTCGATTAAATGTCTTCTTTAGAATTTTAAGCTTGATTTGGGTAATGGATCGAATGAGGAATAACTGAAATCCAGATAAAAATAAGAAATCACCATAAGTTATTTTGTTTATAAAGTACCTAAGTAAGCAACTTTTTGTATTTTCATTTCAAATAATTAGTATGCCTTTCTTTTTTAAAATAACTACAAGTTCAAAATTATCAAAATAAAAAAATTAATAAATAGAATTAGATCAACCAGCCAGGTATATGATTTTCAGTTTCTGATGATTGGAATGAAAATATGAGCCTAGTCAAGCTCAAACTGGAAATGAAAGATTCATAAATCTAAAAACAAAAATCTGCAAGGGATGATCGAAGAAAACTCGATTTTTATAAGCACAAAATTCACAACGACGAAATCGCCATGAATGCCACTTTTACCTGCATAGAAAGAGGAAGTAAAGATAGACCAGAAAATTAATAAGGAATCGTCCTCTCCATTCGCCATAAAATTTCGATTATTGGACTCGACTAAGGCCTTAAATACCTAATTCCAAACTTTCTTATCGAATTTTCATCACAATTCGACTTATGGACTTGCCAACAAATTAATTATTTTTAGAATTAAAAAGATTTTATTAATTTTAAAAATTGAACAAATTTCAATCATTCTAAGATATGAAAAAATTACAACTTTTGAAAAATTATACCTAATAAATTGTTCAATTTTTTTTTTCGAAATGTTGATCCTGATTTTTTTTTTAGAAATTGGAAAAAAATATTTTCAAAGATGAATTATTTTATACGTAGATAGGTAGGTATTTAATTAATTTCAAAGCATTTTAGCTGATTTTTCAGGTATTTTAGCATTTGTTATGAAAGAATAAAATTTTAAAAAATTGTTTTAAAAAAATCATCACGTTTTTTTCAAGAATGAATTAAAATTTTCAATGGAAAATAAATTTAAAAAAAAAATCCAATAAGTAAAATTTGAAATTAATTTTTTTTTGGAACAAAGCTTGTAAAAAATACACGTATTTGCGAAAAAAAAATTCAAGAAATAAATAATTTAATGAACTCAAAATATTTTAGCTCAGTTAAATAAAGAAATTATTTCAAATAGGTCATCAACGACTTTTTTGCGTTATTAGCTTTGCAAAAAAGAAATGGTGTAGGTAGGCCATTTTTTTTTCATTTTGCTCTTTTTATTTGTTGTACCTACACAATTTCATGATGAAATCAAAAATTTGTTTCGAGAAAAAATTCAAATTTTATGTATTATGAAAATCGTAGTATTTTAAAAAACTGCTTTTAAATAAAATTTTGAAAGATCATGATCGAATCCTACTCTCAGCTTCTCATAATTTTGATTTTATAGTAAAAATTGATTTACTTTTGAAACAGGATCATTAAATTTAGTTTCAAAATAAATATAATATCAGATGATTGAGAATTTTTTTTTCAAAAAATACCTCAGAAGAAAACTGTAAATTTTGAAAGAAAAAAAAATCGTGAAAATAAAAAAAATTGTCAAGAATTTTTACAAAAATTTTTTGAGATTTTTTTTCAAAAAAATTTTTTTTGATGGAATGATAAAACATTTTTTGAAGAAAATTCTTCTCAAAATAATAATATTTCCCATGCAAAACAAAATTTATAGAAAATGTTTTTAAACAAAATTTTGAAAAATAATTATGTAATTCAGTTGAGAACATTAAAAAAAAGTATATTCTCTACTAACCCCTCCTATTTTTAATCTAATCTCAAAAATTATCATTTTTTGAAAATTAAAAAATGATTTAAAAAATAAATAAAAATTATTATATTTTTTGCTAATTTTTTTAAAAGGAAAAATTCCTATACACCAAAATATTTCTAACGATGAATCGATTATTTCTTTCTTTAAAAATATCATTTTCTTTTTGCAAACACAAAACCAACAAGAACGAAATCCACACAATTAACACAATTTAAGACTAGAGCGTAACTTGATATTTTACGGTAAGACATTTCCTTATTTATTTCAAAATTTTCAACATTTCACCACACACATTTCTTATAACCCTTCGAGACACCCTGTATATTCTCTTAATCCGCCCATTTTCGCAAAATTCCAATAAAAATCTTATATTTTTCAATATGCACGTCAAAACCCAACCAAATCCACCCCTAAAAAACACGTAGGTATCTAAAATACCTCGACACGCAACCAACGAAACGTATTATATTTTCTCTTTGAAATATAGTAAACGAGCAAGTACCTACGTAAAATAAATAAAAATAAAAAAAAGGTAGCTAAGTAGATAAATAGATGGGTGGGTACAAAAGGGGCAAAAAAGAAAGAAAAACACGACATGAAAAAGATACTCTCTCGTGAGAAGTACGTAATACAAAAAAAGGAAAAATTACCAAGTATAAAAATGGCTTTTTCGTCGGGCTTTACGATAAAGAGAGAGAAGGAGAGAGAGAGAAGGTAGGTCGTTTTGTATCCAGCGGAATAGGTCGGCTAGTATTTTTTTCAACCCTGTTTCTCCTCTTACCCCCCTGGGGCCCGCTGTGCCAGCATCATTTAGCTTGTACCTTGTATTACTAAACGATTTACAAATGCTAAATTAAGGTGGAGTTTTTTCTCTTTTTTTTCCACTTTTTTCGTGAAAACATTTTCGTTATTCGAGCGAACGTTTCGCCAATAGCGTTCGTTCCATTTGGGCTCGGCCACTCCACCCCCTGGAGCGTGTGTATATTCTCTTCAAATATTACACGAAATCGAATTACACGAATATCGCCGGTCTGTTTGCATAGGATTTTTTTCCCTTTTCAAAGTGCTCAGGGCACGTGCAGGGTACGTTGTTTTAGTTTTCTTTATTTTCTCGTCGTTTTCTCCTCGCGTACCTATATATTTTTTTTTAGAGTCGACGATGACGACGACGACGATAATATATAGGTAGCTTTTTCCTTTTTCCTTTCCTTTGCTTTCTTCGCCTCGGCGTATATTTATCTATTGCTCGCTGTTGTAACATTGTACACGATTAGAATCGCTATAATTACGATTTGTTCTTGTTGTTATTGTTACGATTACGATAGATGGATGTTTTATGTGCGTTGTTAAGATGGATTTACGTAGGTATTTTGTAAAATGTTGCGTTGGGATTTTTCTGTTATTTTTTTCTAATTTTTTTTCCTTTTTTTTTTTTTTTTTTTTGTATGGAGATGGTACATTCGAGTAATTAGTCTGATGTAAGTACAAGAGACAGAGACTCGATTTGTATAAATTACAGAGATATTTTTAAAGTAGATGTTCAGGAATAATTGTGTAGAAATGAAGAATTACGTAGGTGGTTCTGCTTCTGGAAACAAATTCTATCATATTGAAGCATCTAATTAGATTGTTTGTAGGATTTTCCGAAAAAATTCGAGTTAATTGAAAAAAATACCTATTTCTGAAGAAAAATCGAATTTGAAAAAAAAATCATATTTTTATGTACCTATTGCACCTATTTATATTTTTTCTTCATTATACTAGATAGTGTAGATTTAGAATTACAGGTACTTGAAAATAACATCGAATTTTTTTTCTTAAACAATGAACAGAACAAATTGAAATACCAGTAAGACTTAATATTGTAAATGTTTTAAAGGAAGCAATTTTTTGTTTAAAATTCAACTGAAAAAAATTCTGTTGAAGATTTGCAACTAGTACAATGAATAATAGTTTCTAAAATGAATTTTTCAAAATCCAATTCTCGTAAGTTGATCTAATATAAAATTATGTAGATATAGTTCTTCAATTATTTGCATTTTTAAAAAGTTTTCAAAACATAAATGAAGTAAAAATTTCATTTCATACTTTTAAAAATGTAACACAATCATATTGAAAAATGCCAGCCATGCAGTCAAATATGAAAAAAAGTGTAATTAGGGATAAGTAAGTGATTTTTTGTTGAAAATTCTATTTTGTAGGCACTTGAAAAATGTCTGTAGACAAACACTGCAATGCATATATTTTTTTTTTGGGGGGGTCAATCATTTTATTTATAATTAACTACGTATATTATAGCTAGCGACTTTCAATATTTCAACTTAAACAATTTCAAAATGTAAATGAAGTAAAAATTTCACTTCATAATTAAAAAAAAAAAAAATGCGATCAAATAATATTATAATATTGTATATTGCAAGATAGGAAAAAAAAGGTGTAAGAAGGGGTAAGTAAGTAATTTTTCGTTGAAAATTCTATTTTGTATGCACTTGAAATGTTTGTTTACAAACATTGAAATGCAATTTTTTTATTTTCATTTATTTATTTAGGTATTTATTTTTTGAGTAAATAATTTTATTTATAACAACAATTTTTAAAGGGAAATTTTTAATTGAAAAAAAAATTAGCGCGAAAAATAAGATTTTAAAAAATAATGAGAATTTTTTTTAGCAAAAAAAAAAACAAGAAGTAAGTAGATTTGCTATAAATCTTATTTTGTTTTTAAAAAAACTTTTTTCAACAGAATTTTTCTAAAAAAAATTTCTCGTGAGAGATTTTTTAAAGGAAAATTTTAAATAAGAAAATTTCGGTTTATATAGATATTTTTATAAAAAGTTGGAATCATTTTTTTCAAATACCTATGATTTTTTTTCTACAAAATTTGAAAGAACAAATTATTGATGAAACTCTTTCAAAATAATTTTTTCAAAATTTCCGATTATATTTCAAGGAGTTCCGTTAATCGTTAACTGCTGTGATTTATCGTAAAATTTTTAAAGCAATAAATCTGAATTTGAATTTTGAATGATAATAAAAAAATTTAAAGACGAAAATTTTCAAAATAAAATATAAAGAAAAATGAGAACTGAAAACAAAAAACTGATTTTAACATATTTTTTTTTTGTTGAATATCATATTTTTTCAATCTTACAAAAAAACAGGAAAATTTTCAAAAAATAGTTACTATATGCGAGACATTTTCATAAAAATTTCACTTGCGGTCTTCTTTTTCAAAATAATTTTAGTCTGCCATGAGTTTTTTGTATTTTTAAGAAGAACTTTTTTTGGAGATTTTTTTTTTTTAAGGAACTTTTCAAGTGATTGTGAATTTTTTCAAAACTTCTAAAAGAAATTTTCAAACATCAGAAGAAAACTGTAAATCTTGAAAAAAAACATTAAAAAAAAAATGTTAAAAACTTTTCAATTTTTTTTTTGAGATTTCTTTCAAAAAAAAATTTTAATAATGAAATGGAATTTTATAAAACATTTTTTGAAGAAAATTCTTCTCAAAATACGTAACTCATCTTTCCTAAACACAAATAAGTACCTTTCTAAATGAGAAAATTTTTACGTAGAATTAAAAAAAAAAATTTCATGCAAATGATTCTTCCAATATTTTTTCTTTTCGAGAAATTATTTATTTATGCTATTTTTTTTAATACCTAGGTAATAAACTTTTCGACATTTTTGAAATTTATTGAATATTTGAATTTCTTTGACTTTTGAGTGAAAATTTTAAATTTCATGATGTAAAACGAGATTGTGTTACATCTTAATCTTATTACTATAAGATCTTTAAAAGTGAAGTTTATGTTTTCATATTAAATACTTTCCAAGTTTTTTCGCTCAAAATTTCAAAAGGAAAAGTATCAAAAAATGTCTAAAGAAAGACGAGAGACTCAATTTTTTTTTTAAAACAAGAATTTTTCAACAGAAAAATCTGAATGAAACTACTTATTTGAGAATTTTTTCCCAGATCTGAAATATTTGAATAATTTTTAGAATTTTTTCTCAAAAATTCACGAATTTTTCAACAAATTTTTCTGACATACTTTTAAACGAGAAAATTTTAAATTGTAAATAAGAATTTTTTTTGAAATAATGTAGGTATTTGGTTTTTTATGAGTTATGAGTAAAAAATAGGTACATAAAAAGTTTGAGATTTCCCAAACGAAAATTTACGAAATTTCAAATTTTCATCAAGAAATTTTCTGTAGTAGGTAATCTGAGTATTTCTTTTCTGAGAATTTTGCGTAAGAAATAAATGAAAAAGATTTGAGATTAGAAGATGTCATCAAAATTTTTTCTTCAAAATTCGTGAATCTCCCAAACAATTTTTCTGCGATTTCTTCCAAGAATTTTTTTTAATGAAAAAAATTTCAAATTGTCATCAAGAAGTTTTTATACCTGTTTATTGATAATTTTGTATAAAAAATGTAGTAGATTTGAGATCTAGAAAGTCAACGGAAATTTTTTTCCAAAATCTATAAATTTCTCAAAAGATTTTTCCGAGATTTTTTATAGAAAATTTTAAATTGTCATCAAGAAATTTTTTGTAGGTTACTTATTTGTTTTTTGAAAATGTTGTGTAAAAAAAATACAAAAGATTTGAGATTTAATAAAATCGTCAGAATTTTTTAAATAAAAAAAATCTACGAGTATGTACCTAACTATTCAAAACATTCGCTGAGTATATCAATCCATAAATTCTCATCAAAAAATGTTTGGTAAGATAAGCTAGAATTTATTTTTTGGGAATTTCGTGTAAAAAAAAATTATAAGCCTGCAAGTACGAAGACGCGAAGATAATGATTACATTAGTGCGCGTAAGGAGTCAATTTGACCATGCTAAACTTGGGAAATTTCTCTCGTCATTTCATCGGATAAAAAAAAATTTCATTGGAATTTCATCGTTTAGCCTATGAAAAATTGGCCAAAAAATCATCCTGTCCATCCTTAAAAGAAATTCATTCGCTGAAAAAAAAATGAGAATTTTTCTTCATCGAGCCTGAATTTTTTCTTAGCAGGCCTGTTTCGATGTAGGTATTATAATTCTTACGATTTTTCAACAGTCACCTCACCAAATTTTCCGAAAAAAATCATTCTCGAAGAAATAGATTCTAAGCGTTCCATTCAGCTGATTATCTAATAACTCCTCATTGCACGAAATTGCCTAAAAAATTTTAATGGGTTCAATAAATTTGTAAAAAGGTTAATTAGAGGAGAACTTGATAAATTCTCCAAATCATCGTTCTATAAAAAAATGATTTCCAAAACGAAATTTTTATTATTCTAAGAAAAGCCTGGGTAAGTTGATACTTAAAAATTTTGAAAAATACAAAAAAATACCCACATAACAAAAACTACCTACATATTTTCACATCTGAACCATCAATCGAGTTCATTTCCCCACACACGAATCATCACACGTGTAAAAAACCATCACCAATCGTGCATACCTAATAAAATTCACGACGATACCCAAAACCATACGATACACCTCATTGGGCGAAAACTTGGCGAACTCGCGACGAGTCTTATAGCAAAATCATGAATAAAATATACACGAAAAACGTACGTGGAAACTTACATCCAATCATAACCATATCTCGTTCGAATACGAAAATCGATAATTAAATGGAGAAAAATCAAAGAACACGCGATAACTACAGACACAGTGGCGCGTAAAACTACCGACAAAATCATCGTATGAAAACTTTGTTTTAAAAACTAGACCAACGTGCGACGTTTAATTAAAATGCTCGCAGGGGATAGGCACAGGCATAGGCGAATTGAAAACCGGTTAGTTGGTTATAGGTTTACTCAATCGTCGTATAGCCGGATTGCGATAAGGTACCTTATTGTTTCAATCCGGATCCGGCAGCACATGATACTTGGGTAGAGTAAAACGCGGAAGTACACCCTTCTTTGGTATGAAACCAGAGGATACGACCTTTGAAGATTAATTAATTATTCATAATATTATATACGCGAATACGAGCACATTGAAAACAAAACTAACGGCTAAATACCTATACAGAGGTGGCATAAATGAAGAAGAAGAAAAAAAATTTAAGGTGTATGGAACCTGGACCAGGCCATGGGCATTTGTTCTTATATATATTTATATTGTCTCACAATGTAACCATCATCGTCCTAAATAGAAAACGTCCAAAAAAAAAGGGTTTGGGATTTTTTTTTTTTTTACTTAGTCCATGTTTCTCATTTTCATTCTCACACATTACGAATCAACGAGCAGATGTTTTAATGAATCGGTCGCGCATCTTCTTTTGTTTTTAAATTCTTTTATACCTTCGTCGTGGTTCTCTCGATGTATATTTTTTTCATTCAATGGATTTATATAACGAGTACTTGGGGTATTTGAAGGGTGGTATTGGTCAAAGATACCTGATTCGGATGAGAAACTGTGTGTTTTGTGGTAGCTTTTGTAATGTGTAAAGAATGGTTAGGTGTTTGTTTGTTTTTATTATATTTGAGATGTATTTTTCTAGTTGTAAAAATAATTATAATTATTCGACGTGAAATCGATGGATGGGAAGTGATCGAGCCTATGTAAGGGCAGGGTATGAGTTTCGATTTTAAAATTGAAGAAATCTGCCAGTAGGTAAGTATTTCAAAAAAACAACTAACAGTAAGTTTGCACCAATCTTAAATCCATTGCACGAGGGAAAATGAAAGAATGGGAAAATTGAGGAATTTTTCCCGCTGTATTTCCATTCTTTTCGAATTAGGAGAAATTGAAACCTTGAGCAGCTTCTAGAATGCTTTAGGAAATATCCTTTCATTTTTCAAGCACTCGCCAATTTCAAAGAATGAATTTTGTGAAAATTATACGAGCCGATTGCGAGAGGAGTTTTGCGGGGATGTAAAACCCATCTAGTCATTTTTCATTCAGAAATTTGGCAAATCTTTGAAAAATTTAACAAAATTTACAAAATTCAGATTCGGGCAAAATTTTGAAAAATTTCAAATCACAAATTCGGGAAAATTATGAAAAATAAAAATTTTAAAAATAATATACCTACTTAAGTAAGTATAATATATATTTTAGAAATTATTTCCCAAATTTTTCCAATTATCTTCATCAAAATTTTTCTAAATCCCCATGATTTTTTTTTCTCTAAAAATTCTGGATAATTACATTTCCAAATTCTTCCTCTGAATAAATTATTCGTTTTTCTTATTTTTTTTATCCAGGTCTGCAATAATTATTTAAAAAAAAATCAAATTCCCAATAATTTGCATCAAAATTCGTCTTTGAAATTTCTTGCGATTGTTGTTTTTTTTTTAAACAAATTTTTCAACGCAGTAGGTAGTTTATTTTCCTTCAAAATTTTATTCGTAGTACAAATCAGGTTTTGTCTTTATATTTTTTTCACATTTCTCCTCATTTAGGTAAATTTTTCATTTTCAACATAATTTCAAAGTATTTTTTTTACACGTCAAAAAATACAATATCTTTTCCACGAAACAATTGAAATTTTGTTTCAAAAAAGTAAACAAAAAATTGTTTGAAATAAATTGATATCCAAAAATGAATTTCACTGGGGGTTTTTACTAAAAAAAAAATTTTAATTTTCTTTCTCATATGATTACTAAAAACAAAAAGTTGATATTGAAAAATATTATTGAGAAAAAAATGGGATGTCATGAAAAATCGTCGATTAAACTAATTTTTTGTTGTTAGGTAATAAAAATTATTATATTTTCTTGGGATTTTGTTGCGTTTTCAAGGTACAGGTATCTAGTCTATCTTTGGCCCGTATTTTAAAAATTTGCTTAAGCAAACATTGTCCTTAAGGCGAGGCGATTTCACACGTATCGTGTCAATTTACATCGAGCAGCCATTTATTTGTATGGATAAAATAAACAAAACCACTTGGTATGTGTAAGAACGCTTCGCCTTAAGTATAAGGAAATTTTTAAAATACGGGCCTTTGTATCATTGTACAACATTGTAAAATTTTTGAAATTTTCCAACGCCTCCCCGCTCCAAAAAATCTACCCAAATCTTCTCCGCAACCGAGTCATAAAAATGTGGAGTTTGAAATTTTTGACGAATCAGCAAAAAATCAAAAATTAAAAAATTAATATCAAATTAGTATTACAAAATTGATTTAAAAAATTTCATTCGAGAATAAATAGGATAAAAATTGGAATTCTGGACATCACTGAAATCATCCAAACCATTCATTTTATAAAATAAAAAATTGTCAATTTTTTCACGAATCATTAAATAAATGGAAGGCTCTGGTGTGATTGGGGGGGGGGGTCAAAATGATCCCCAAGCCGAATTCCCAATTTTTTCCAGATTTTCCAATTTGTTATTGTGAAACATGACTTTAGAGTGTATCGGCGACCCTTGAAATCATCTCCGGGGCTGGTGCCTCGAACGATCAGTTTGCTCAAAACTGAAAAATTGATATCTATTACATGTACCTATATTTTTTTACCAAAAATTTAACTGAAGAATGTAGCAGTTGAAATTCTACTATATCACTAAATCAAAGTAATTGTGCGTGAGCTTTTTTTTTTTTTTAATTTACAAATTTTCAAAAAATTAATTTCATCACGTATAGAAATTATACTAGCTCTTTCGATTCGTTAATTTGATAGAATATCATTTTTAAAAGGAAAAAATTCACTAAAAAAATTTTTTCAGATTTGATTCATTTTTTTAAATTGATAAATCTCATAAAATTCAAAATGCATTTTATCAACACTGTACAAGCTTGCTCATCAAGGCGCAAAAATGATAAAAATTTATCATTTTTAACGAATCCGGAAAACGAAAGTTATTGATACGTAAATAAATTAATCAAATTTTTGTATGGGTGTGTAAGTTTTCTTTTTTTTTCAATTCACAACTTTCCAAAATTGAATTTCATCAGGTAAAATTATACGAGCTCGCATGGATCATCAAAATTTGAACATTTTGGTGTACCTGGACTTGACGAGTCAGCGAAACATTAAATTTTCGTAATTCGTGATATTGATAAAATTTTTGGTTTTATGAAAACATATCGTACAAATAACTCAAATCATGAAAATGAAATAAAATTTCTCAATTTTATTACTTAAATCAGTAAAGGAGACAAAATTTCCAATTATAAAATTAGTTGAATTTTTGAATTTGATTTTTTTTTTTTTTTTCTAAATCAGAAATTTTAAAGAACAAACTATTAAATGTATGAATTATTCGAGTAAAGAAAGTAATAAAATACTTATAATTAAATTTTTCGAAGATACATATCAAAATGCGAATTCAAATTTTTTCTAGGCTCAATTTTTGAACAAATAAGTACTGCAATTGAAAAAAAATTTGTTTTTAAATCAAAAATTAATTCGTTTATTTAATCCCATTTCTCGTTTAAAAAAAAAATAAAAAAATAAAAAATAGAAATTTCATCACTGAAACTAGCTTTAAAAAACTAATGGTTTAAAAAATTGAATCGATTCCTTTCAAAATTAAAATTTTCAATTTTTCAAAAGTTCAATTCAAAAAGGGAAAAATACCTATGCAATGTTTTTTTTTTCTTAAATTAAATTTTTCAATAAAAAAACTGAAAAAAAATTGAAAAATAAAAAAATCTAGAAATTCAACTTTTACAAAAAACAAAAGGAAGAAGAAGTTTTGAAACAGTTGAAGTTCAGAATAATTTTCACAAATTTTAGTATGGAATTTTACTATTTGATTTACGAAATAAAAAAGAACGAATTCCACATGAATGTAAGCTTAGAAGTCACACAATAAGTAAGTAGGTATTTTTTTTTTTTTTTTAGCGTGTCGACGTAAAATTCAAAATTCAAAATTTCACAAAATTATTACTATTGTACCCATACCTAATTATTCTAGTTATGAAAAAAATAATAAAAATAATAAAAATTGAGAAAAAAAATTTCATATAAAATTTCAACTAAATTTTTGATGATTGTCTCAAATATTTTTATGAGCTATTTTCAATGTTTCAGCATAAAATTTCAAAATAACTGAAATCGATGGCATTTTCATTTAAAAAAAATAATACAATGTATGAATACCTATTTTAAGCACTTTTCATCTCTTAATACTCAAATTCAACTCAACTCAAAAAAAAAAACAATTAAATATTCTCATCGCCATTAAATAAATGAAATTCAAAATAAAAAAGAAGACCCAATTTTATGTAAATTTCACGCCATTTGTACACTAGGTAGAATAACTCCTCCTCTTGCAACCGACTCGTCGGCCCATCATGCCTTTTCAATCATTCGATATTAATTTCGATTAATTTTTTCATTTAATTAAGACTTCGCAGCATCCTTCCTAAGATGATTTTAATTAGAAAATTAGACGATAATTAAAAACTTGCGTAAATATCGTGCAAGTATTCGTAGTATAAGTATCTATACCAGATACACAATTCTCGCACCGACGAAATGGAGAAAACGACGACACAAGGCCAGGGTACAGCGCGGGTACGAATTACTATAAATGGTGAAAAAAAAAGAAGGAAAACACCGCACTCGAAACGTGCGAATGCGGACGAGATGTGAGAGATGAAAAGGAAAAGCGCAGCGAATAATCGTTCTACTAAATCAAGCACAAGAAGCGACATCTGCGGAGTTGGCTGCAAATTACGCTGTAAAACAAGCTTTAAAAGAATTCATAACTTACCCGCTGTAAAGTATTCCAGCACTCTTCCAGAGTGCGCTCCGAGAATATACCGGAACGATTCTGATTTCCGAGCAGCGTGAAGGAAAATAATTTTACATTGTAATTACCTTATAATATTATGTAAGTAGGTAAGTAAATAAGATTATAAATAGGTTATGGAGGTTGGTAAATTAATTCTGTACGAATATAAGTAGGTATAACCAAATCAATGTGTGGTGTATTGGTAAATTAATTATATACGAATAGGTATATAATATAATAAAAAATATGTATGGTATATTCATTCTTTATAAGAGTCTTGAGTCATTGCGGGGGTGTTGAGGTAAAAGGGGTAGTTATGGTAAAATCAAAAAACATAAATAAAAACAATGACAACCATTAATTTATCACTAGGTACATACGATTTAGCATCTTGATCGGTAAGAGATCATTTTTCTTATTTTTATTCAATTTTTCCCCCGAAATGAAAAAAAGAAAAGGTAGTTAAACGTACATTTACATACTTCTCAAGCCCAACCCGGGAAAAAATGATTTGATCAAAATTGATTAGTTTTGATTAAAATCATAATATAAATTGATCAAATTTTAACAAAATCGATCAAATCAGATCAACTTAGATAAACTGACACACGTAGTGTTGGATCAATTTAGATCAAATTTTTTGTGTTTACATCAAATTTGATCAAGACGTATTGTTTGATATGTCTTGATCTAACTGATTAAATCCGATCAATTTTGATCAAATGTTTCGTGTTTAGACTAAATTTGATCAAAGTATTGTTTGATGTGCCTTGATCTAACTGATAGAATTCGATCAACTTTTACCAAATGTTTTGTGTTTAGATTAAATTTGGTCTAAATATTGTTTGATGTGCCTTGATCTAACTGATGGAATTCGATCAGCTTTGATCAAATCCGATTAATTTTGATCAACTGTATTGTGTTTAGATTAAATTTGATGAAAGTATTGATTGATGTGCCTTGATCTAACTGATGGAATTCGATCAACTTTGACCAAACGTTTCATGTTTACATTAAATTTGATCAAAATATTGTTTGATGTGCCTTAAATCTAACCGATGAATTCAATCAAGTTAGATCAAGGTTTTTGCAGATGTATCAAATTTGATCAGAGTAATGTTCATGATGTCTTAATAAGAATTCGACAAGCAAAACAATTCCAAGCAATAGTTGGCCATGTTATTATTGGATTAATTTTGAATTTCCTTGCACAAAAGGGTGTTATTGATGATTATAGTGTTTTCTTTTTTTTTACTCTTATTTGAAACGGAGTTTATGGTCAACAGTACTTAGTGTAGTGCACTTTGTATGAAAATAAGGAAAACCCATAATTTTCATATACTCATATACTCATCATGCAAAATTGAATGAAAGGAGGGTCCAATCTGAATTTTGTAGTACAAAATTGACACTTTGAATTTTGAAATTGTAAGTATTTTTTCAGATTTTTAGGGGTCATATTCTATGTGATTCGCATTGGGGAAAAGGGGTTCACATCATATTCCTCTAATATTTTTTATATAACATTTTTTCTTTTAAAAAAAAGAAGATTTTTGGATATTTTTTTATTCCAAAAAATCCTAGAAGATTTGAGATTTCTCTATTTCAAAAAAAAGTTAAGTAGATAATATTTTTTTATTCCAAAACCATAATTTAAAAAAAAATTTGAACCAATAAAATTCGTTTTCAATTTTTTTCCTACATAATATATTCCAAAAAATGAGAATCTTTTCTCCAAAAAATAGAGACTTTTTCAAACGCTTTGTACGGCAAGTCGGCAACTACCCAAAGGGTGGTGTGAAAATTTTTTTATTCCATAATAATTTTTAAACAATTTTGTACCAAAATAAACATTTTTTTTTTCATTTCACAACATTCATTTAGGTATTTTTCATTACAAGAAATGAGGATTTTTTCAAAAAAAAAAAAAATAATAATAAATAATAATTGGTACATAAATAGATTTCCTTCTCCCTAAAAAAATCAAGAAAATTGATTTACCAACTTTCATAATTCCATCTTTAATAGTGTATTTTTCAGTTTGCATAATTTACTACTATCATCAATATACCTACGAGCATTTATACTTCATTTAATGCTCTATCTCTCGAACAGCACTAGTGGTTGTGTGATCAAAATCATGGATTCTGGAACGGGAGGTAGTGGGATCGAATCCTGACTGAACATGGACTGGGAAATTTTCGTTGAAGGATTTAATTGAAATGGGAAGGTGTGATGCCCTATAAAATGAAAAGTGGAAAGAAAACTCGATTCGGACATGCCAACCGATTTTTTTTTTGAAATTCATTCCGTACTTTGATCAAAATTGATCAGAAAAACGGTGATCTAATTAGATCAAAATAATCTCTCTATCAAAATAGATCTAACTCGATCTATTTTGATCAGAAAGTATCAATTTTGATATAATTTGATCAAAATTATGTCAATTTAGATCAATTTTGATAGGTACATTTTTTTGATCTAATTAAATCACCGTATTTTGATCAATTTTGATCAACCCATTTTTTCCCGGGAATAAAAAAAAATTCATAAAGAAAGGACTTTTCGCATAAATCTGTGAAATTTAACGAATTCTGGTTCTTTCAGCAGCTAGAAAAAAATTTCAAACAATAGGTAAGTATGACTTGTCACAAGGAAAACTTGCAGACAACCAGTAATGAGCCACACAAGATCAAGTATAGTAGTGTAAGTTTATTTCCAGCTTATGATGAATTTTTCACTTCAGCCAAAACATACAAATCCAGATTTTTCGAACCAGTTTCACAAAACTTGGCCATTTTGACAGTTTTAGAGTCAAAACCGAATTAAAAGTGCTAAAATTAAATTTAGAAAAGAAAGATTGAAAAAAAAAAAATTAAAAATCGAATGAAATTTTACAAAATTGCAACAAAATAAATATTTTCGATGTTGAAAAACACGACTGCAAAAAAAATTATTTTTCAAAATATCAAATTTTTTCACGCTCAACATAGAATCAAAAATCCAAAATTGACCCGAAAGGTAAAAATCTAAAAAATTTAAACATCATTGCATAAGAAAGGTAAATTTTTTTAACCTCTTCGAAGATCATTATTGAGATAGGCATTTTGATCACAATCTTGTCGAACCTGCAATATTTACAACGCGTCAAAAAAACCATAGGTATAAAATATTTTATTCGTAAAGATTCCAGATTTTTCGGACCTTTGAATAAAAATTCCTAAAATTTGTCGAGACAGCAAAAATTGAAATAATTTCATCAAAATCGCATCAACTTTCAAAAAAAAAAAGTGACAAGTTTCCTTTGTAAATATTTCAGATTTGCACAATTTCACAAAATCCATTTTTTTACGTCTTCAAGGCACAAAATCGAATTAAAATTTTAAAATCGACTAAAAAAGCAATAATTTAGATTTTTTGACTAAAATTTCCTCCTCGCGTTAAAAGTAATGTTCAACTAACTAAACTGTTGTATTTATCAAAATCCCAAATTGGTAAGAAATTAAGAATGTTTCCCCGCTTCATCCTTATGATAAGGTGACTGACCTGAATTTCATCAAAATCAAATCCGAAAATTTTTCAAACCTGTTTCACAAAAATGTGAATTTATTTTTCGTTTTCAGAGCAAAAATTTCCAACGTTGACAATAAAAATTAACAATACAATAATACGAAATTATTGCTACGCAATTAAGATTGTTTCCCTGCTTATTTCCACATCAACCGATAGACTAAATTTCGCCATAATTACATTTCAAATTTTTTTGAGCCTGTTTCATCAATTGTGAATTCTTTTGTCCTTGCGAGAGCCATAATCGAGTAAAAAATCCTCAACATTGGTCATCTCATGAGTATTAAATTTTGAAAAATTTGAACCAAAATTTTGTTATCAGCAATCTATTTTATAATTTCCCAGGCAGAACGAAAATTGTGTTTGGAAAATCCAATATAACAATTTTTTCTAACCTGTCCTACAATTTTTTTTTTTCAACTTCGAGGACTAATATCGTTCCTAAATAGCAACGTAATATTAAATTGGTATATTATTCAAAATTCAATTTTTTTAGAAAAACATTAATTACTATAAAAAATTAGTACGTAATCAAATTTAGGTATGAATTGAGTTAATAAAAAATATTAATTTTAGTTTGGCATAAAATATGCATGATCAATTTGGTAATCGAAGAATAATGAAATTAACCATGAAAGAAATGTTGGTAAGAAATTAAAAATCGACATTCACAAACATTACCAAATTTTGCCCAAGTCACATCTTTTAATTTTTCTATCCTGTTCCACGAACTACAAGATTTTTTCGCCGTTTTAAGAGCCATCGTATAAACTCTTAGTACGAGTAACAATAACATTGATCACGAGGACAAAATTTTGTCAACGCAGAATGTTTACTCAATTTCTCCAAATCTACTAGAACGGCACGAAACCTTAGATATCACCCATTCGGGTGGAGCCATTCCGAAATTCTTTTTCCAACGTATATTATGTGCGCTACTAAAGTGTTGTTTGAACGTTGTACATTCATTTACACGACAGTGGTCCCTCGAATTCGATGATTATTTTTTTTTCGTTTTTTTGGACTTGGAATTTTTTTCACGAAGACTCCAGATAGGAATATGGAAAATCAGGATTTTAGAAGGGTTGAAGGGGTCCAATCGAAAATTTTTTCAAATAAAAGTTGTACATTTAGATCTCATAAATAATTTTTGTTATTATAAAAATTTCGATTGGGCCTCTCAATTCCTTCCAATTTACATAGTTTGTATAAACACTTCCACTTTTAAGTTGTAACCATAGTATTTTCTGCAAAATTGAAGCAGAACAAGAGGCCCAATCGAAATTTTTATAATAACAAAAATTATTTATGAGATCTCAACGAACAACTTTTATTTCAAAAATTTTTCAATTAGACCCCTCCCACCTTTCTATTTTCGAATATTAGGTATTCACACAGTATTATAGTGGGGAAGGAGGGGTCCAATCGAAATTTTTATAATAACTAAAATTATTTATGGGGTCTCAATCTACAACTTTTGTTTGAAAATTTTTTCGATTGGACCCCTTCAACCCTTCTAAAATCCTGATTTTCCATATACCTATCTGGAGTCTTCGTGAAAAAAATTTGTCCAAAAAAACGAAAAAAAAAAAAAATCATCGAATTCGAGGGACCACTGTCGTGTACTTTAGTAGCGCACATATACGTTGGAAAAAGAATTTCGGAACGGCTCCACCCGAATGGGTTATATCTAAGGGTTCGCCTAGAACGGCGAGGACACTCAATATAAGTACATATTATATGTATATACGAAATGCTTGGGTAAGAAATCAAAAATGCTTTTCTGTTATTTTCTTATAATTATTATTCGACGAATATACGTAAATTTCGCCAAAATCACATCTAAAGATTTTTCCAGCCTCTTTCACGAGAGCCAAATTAAAGTAACAACTCCCAAAATTGAACATAAAGAAGAGATTCAGGAAAATGCTGACTATTATTTTACCAAAGCAGCAATATTTAAAAAATTTTCTCACAAACATAATGTTTTTCTCCAAAAAATTGATGCAAAATTTTATTTTTGAAAAAATAACGTAAAAATTAATTTTTCTTTAATCAAAAAATGAGAATTTTTTTTACTGGGAAAACTTGAAAACTTATTCCACTCCACAAATTGAGAGATTTGTTTTTCTCCATTTAATGTCCCCCCCCCCCCAAAAAAAAAAAATCAAAACTAAAAATTGAGAAATTGAAAGATTTCTTTCTCAATACAAACTAAAATAATCAAATTTTCTTCATAATTATATAAATCGAGGAGTTTTTGAAAAAAACATTTTTTTTTCTATCGCAATTTTTCTTCCCTAAAAGCAAAAGATTTCTTTCTAATAAAATAAATTTTTTAAAAATTGTAAAAATATTTTTATTTTTTTTTTCACTTAAAAAAGTTTGAGATTTTTTCTCGATTTTTTTTTCAGCATATGTGATGCTTTTACGATGAAGAAACTCGAAAAAAAACGACAAGAAATTCCGACACCAGACTAGGTTTAGTATTATTCTGTTACATAGAAGAAAAAAATTGTAAATAGTTGGCGTTTATTTACCGCTAAATTAAGTTTTTCAAGTTTCTCCAAACTCCACTTATTAAGTGTTACAACTTGTCATCTTCAAGATGTAATCTCTCCAAACACGTACTTATTGTTCGGTGTAAATATAATATCAAGTTTATAAACCTTACGGTATAAGAAATTCTGTTATATTCGATCCATAAGTTGTCCCCACTCCCGCTGTGGAAATTGGGGTTCTCAAAAAAAAAAAAAAAGTAGGTGATGGATGAATTGTCATATAAGCCTTCTGGCATTGGTGAATTTAAATCCGCTTAAGACTTCGATGTAATATTCCGAATCATCAAAATTCAAAAAAATTAATTAATTAATTTAAAAAAGAGAAAAAAAGAAAGAAGGTGATGGACGAAAAACTTTTGGGTAGGTATTTTGTCAGGTATTAAAACAAATACAACTTTGATGCTACGAAGTGGTCTAACATGTGACATTGTAATATTCATAAATTCGAAGGAAATATGCGAGAACATTTTTTAGACATTTTTCATTTTGAAAAATAAGAGTTTTGAGAAGGTATTTTAAAAGTTGAAAAAATTTAATTTCAATGTTTTTTACATTTCATGGAAATAATTTTTTTTTTTAATTTTTTGGATGACCTTTATACATTTATAAAATTTTTTCTTATTTCTTTGGAAATTGACTTTTTGGTACTTTGTCAGACAATTTAATACCTACTTTTAATTTTTTAGCATAGTATATGCTTTTACGGAACCAAAATGGAAAAAACGACACTAAAATCCGAGACCAAAAAACGACAGGAAAATCCGAGACCGAAATCCGACAGTTGAGTTAGGTCAGGTTACATTAACCGAGTAAGTTCGGACTGGGGTCCCCAAAAAAAAAAAGGTTAGGTTTGGATGACATAAAAAAACTTGAAATTTTTTAATAAATTCGATTTTTTAGACATTATGTCAGACATTTTGAAACTTGTAAATTTTTTTGAAATGACTTTTAGACATTTTCTAGACATTTTGTCAAATAAGTTTTGAAACTTGGAATTTTTTTTATAATGACTTTTTGATATTTTATTAGACTTTTTTAATTTTTAAATTTCCATGGAAATTAATTATTTTATCATTAAATTTTTAAGAAAATTTTATGACATTTATGCTTTTTGTCAGACATTCTAAAAATTGAAAAAAAATTTATTTCATTAGAATTTTTTGATTTTTAAATTTTTTTTACTAGACTTTTTAGATTTTTAAATTTCCATGGAAATTAATATTCGTGACTTTTGGACATTTTATCAAGTAAGTAGTGAGTTTTTATTATTTAAATAAATTTTATGACTTTTAAACATTTTGTCAGACATTATGAAAATTGAAATTTTTTTAAAAAATTTAATTACTTTTAGGCTTTTTGTCATACATTTTGAAACTTGAAAATTTTTAAATTTTAAATTTCAATGGAAATGAATTTTTTTATGACTTTTAGACATTTTGTCACAGAGTAAAAGCATATGTTATGTTTCATACTTTCAAACGTAGTGTGGAAATAGAGCCAACCAGGGGGTCCAGGGGGCTTCGCCCCCTAGCGAAGCGCCGAGTTTACCTAAATATAATTTTTTCAAGTTTTCTTTGAATTTTTTGGAGAAAAAATTCTCTTCTCACATTTTAATAAATTAATCTGTAGTCGTCCAAGAAAAACAGAGACCTGCTTCCATGTATGAAGAAAATGAAGATCAGTAAGGTAAATTTTTTAAAATTTATTTATTAATTTTCATATTTCCATGGAAATTTATTTTTGAAATTAGCTGACTGTTAGACATTTTTGGATAACTTTTTGATATTTTATCAGACATTTTACCTAAATCGTTGATTTTTTTAAAAATAAGACAAAAATTTGAATTTTTTCTCCAAAAATGAGATTTTTTCCAAGGTAGAATAATATTTTCATTACATTGAAATTTATGGTTTTTTTCTCTCAAAAAATGGAGTTTTCCCACCAAAAAGTAAGAGATTTCTTCTGATGAAAAATTGAAATATTTTTTGGCAATTTTTTATTTGAAAAAACTGGTGATATTTTTCATTCTGAGAAAATTCAAAATAAGATTTTTATTAATTTCTGAGATATTTAAGGTGTAAAAATATTTCTCAGAGGTGGCGCGAATAAATATACTACTCGAAAAAGAAATACTATAGTAGTTAATCTGCTTGGTAAGAAATTATTAATGTAGGTATTCTTGTTTCTTCTTACTTAACCTACAGATGTGAATTTCACCAAAATCACACCCAATGAGAGAGAATTTTGGAAATTCACTACACCTGCATTCAGATCAGTTGATTGATACCCATTTCAGCCAGAGTACCTCCATTGATCTCTGATCACTCAATCGGAGCCAATTCCATCATCAATTCGGGCCAAAAGCCAGTATAAAATACACCTGACAAATTCGCTTCAGAAAGCCATAGTCCCTCCACAAAGGAAACACCACACCATGCGAGCCAATACCTCGCAAAAAAATAAAATCCTTCGAAACGTACAAACACTCGATACTCGATGAATCCGCAATAAATCACTCATCCAAAGTAAACTTGATCCCAGGTCCGATATGGAAATGGAAATCACCACAGTTGGCTTATATTACCTCCAACACCTCGATATAATTTATAACTTGTTTACTCGCGTTATTGGTTCGACCTTCGACCCAGATTACCATTTGAATTGCACGCCAAAGGCGCGAAGTACCGTGCCATTCGGTCGTACGCCACAGTGTGAGGACCTAAAGCACCTAAGAAGCACGAAGACTTTAACCGAAGGACATTACACCAGTTTTGTATTCATCAGGAAGGACGAGGCACGAGAGACGACACAGTAGCAAACTAGGTGAACCTAATACGAGGAGCTAGCCTATACAATGTCGACAAAGATGCCAACTCTCCGCTCAGAGACCGCCAAAGGTACATATAAGACATTAGTCATTTCTATTGTTTACTTTCTGGAGAAGGGTGCTTGCCTACCTTTACCTAGTCACCCCTTTTTTTTCTCTTCAAATTCCCCGCTGCCACTTTTCTAAGACTAGGTGTACGTGCTGCTTATAATATGCCAAGAAATGACGACATTATTGCCATCGTAAGAATACACATTTTATATAAACGAACAACAGAGACGTCAACAGGGTGGCTGGCTCGTGCGAGAGAAAAAAAAACATCTCTCGAAGAACGGCAGCTTTAAAAAGTACCGCTCGTAAAAAACTTGCGACGAGATGTTAAAAAAGTTACACGTACACTTTATGAGCGAAAAAATAAAAAAAAAATACCAGAAGCAGGCGTAAAAGCTCGAGTCAAATTACACAAAGAAACCCTAATGAGCAGATTTGATTTACCCCTTAACCTCGTATAAACTTGACGACAGGTTAAACTATACCAGATTTAGGTGAGAAAAAAAAGACAAACTCGACCATCATCGTCATCATCGTCACCACTGACGTAGAAAAAAGCACCACATCAATCTAGGTAGAAGTTAATTTCATAATAACCCGACACTCAGCTGGGTAGAGAGAGGCAGACATGACACTACACAAATTGTCCACTTTTCCGCCCAAAACTCTCGTTCTCGAGCTCACTTCAACGTACGCAAATATACCGAAAAAAAATCCCTTTTTAATAATTTTTACTCCCCTACCTAACTTAATAACCGGCTTTTAATTTTTCCACTCAAAGTGGTTTAATGGCATTTTTAACTAAGGTTTTTTTGCCTCATTTTTTTTTTCACTCGGTTTTTCCACTTTACCTCTTCCACGTACTTTTACTATGCTGCTTGGCAGATTTTCCTTGCGAAAGCTCGTTTACGTCGACAGACTGCACTGAATTTTTATATACAACTTTTTTACGCGTTTATTTTTATTAGCGCTTCATTTCGAGTACATTTTACGAGATTGTTACAAGCTCATTTTGTCCTGCTTCTGTCTCTTTCATGCCCCTATTTTTAATTTTTTTTTCAGTTTGACATCTCTGCTTCTTATCAGCTCATAATTCAAGAACAAAATTTTCAAATGGTTTGGAAGAAATTTTACACAAAATTTTTATGATTCAATTATTAACAACCCCCCCCCCCCCCATAGTCCAGTCAAATTTGGACATTTGTCCCAAAAAATTAGAGGAATTTTTTTCTTCATGAAGTTGTTCCTAAATGTGTCCTTATCAACATAATATGAAATCCTCAAAAATTGGAGTGGAGCTTCACCCATAAATTACCTTATTTTTGCCCCCAGTTTTTCTTTTCCCATTTCTTCGCGTGTATCTCAGTTTCTGATGAAGATACAGAAAATTTTTCCCCACAAAATATGTATAGAATTGAATTTCCTACAAAATAAGTTATTTACAATTTTTCGGTAGGATTGATAATAACGGCACAAATCGACTTTGAAGTTGTTAATCCAGTCAAATTAGGCCAAAAAATGGTCTTTACTCAAAAAAAAATTCATGGAAAATATTTTTTTCATGAAGTTGCTCGTAAAGATGTCGTATTAACATATGTAAAATCTGCGAAAATCTGAGTGCATCATGACCCTAAAAAACCCCACTTTTCGGCCCCCCAGATTACTCTTTTTCATGTAACTTTATGAAAAAAAAACATTTTTCCCTTTGTTTGGTTCAGGGCCATTTTTTGGCCAAAATTGACTTGACTAAAATGCTCAAAAAAAATTACTCTTGAAAATTGATTTCCACTCAGATTTTTCTCAATTAAAAAAAATAATAAAAAATAAAAACCCCATTTCGAATCTACACCGTCTCTGAAAAAGTGAACTATCGATTCGCACTCGCTGTAAAACATTTCCAATCATTTTAATTTCGAGTCATCCGGAGCGAAAAAAAATAAAAAGCACAATGATGTTTTTAATTCAACCCAGAATAGAATTTAATTATAACGACCCTCGCTCCCCGCCCTCCACCTTGCCCCCATCTCGCGCAATATTTGGCGCATACACAGCTCGCATTAAATATACGCGTCGTACTGCACCGGAGCTGAGCACCAAAGTGAAAAAAAAATTACAAACAAAATGCTTTGTCTCGTTCGCTCAAAATATACGAATTTTTTCCTCCTCCGCCTTCCCCTCACATTGGCGAACCACGGCGTCTGTTTGTGTCGTCGCAACGACCGACGCCAATATAAAAACAAAACAATCGCGTACCAAATAAATTTTCAATAATTGTTTGCTCCCTGTGCAAATCCCCCCTGTACCCGGTACCCTGTCCCCCGCCTCGAGCTTCCAGCTCACGGGTATATACTCTCGTGACACGTCCCTAAAAAGGCAGCGTATACTATTTTTTCGCAAACCTTTTATTTATACACACTTTTATTACACGAGCTTTTGATCTATGGCCTCGCACAATTCGCAAACCCAGCGCAGCCTATAGTCGCCCGCGCGTCCCCCCCCCCCACCCGGTGTGCGAAATTTACACGCTTCGATGTACTCTGACGACGCGTCGCGTTGCAGCAATTTTTCAATGCTTTTTAGCGGGCCATTGCCGCCGCATAAAAAAACCTATTATAAATAGTGGTACCCGGAATTTCTAGTTGAGGTTGGGGAGGAGTTACTTCGATGATATTTGATAACGCAAACGGCATTATTTCGGAAAAACATTGAGGAATTTGAAAAAAAAAAAAATTTCAGCGGTCAAAGTTGATAATATATTTTTTGAAGAAATGATTTTGATTGAGGAAATAAGAGAATTCGAAAAAAATGTTTAAAGAAGTCAAAAAAGGTCAAATTTGATTGCAATGGGGCTCAAGAGGGTGCCAGAGTCATCCCTCGTCTCCTCTTCTCATTCAAGTTCATAGTCACATAGAAAATGGTAGCATCCAATAAAACTCAACGAAACCATTTTTGCTCTAAAATCATTATTTCAGGAGATATGATGGAAAATAGACTATTTTGGGAAAATTTTATAATAGAATGATGAAAAATCCAAAATTCACTCATAAATTCAGATAATTTTTTAATTGGACAATTTCTGTCACTATTCATAAAAATTATCGATAAACTGAATTGAAGAAAATCTAAATCATTAATTATATTGCGACAAAATTGCAAAGCATTTGCTCTTATTAAAGAAATGGGGGATTAAAAAAATAGGATCTGAAAAAATTGCAAATGGATTACAGTACATTTCCATGAATCCGCTAGCTCAAATAGCTTTACCCTTAACGCCATCATCCCGTAAATTTTTATCCGGAATCAGTTTACGCGAATGACCTTTTCTGTATTTCATAGACCCAATTGACCACAACATACGAAATAGACTGTAATTGCTGTTATAAGGTTATGATTTTTTGGTAAAATGATTACTTATGGCATGAGATATAAAGGAAAAATCACTTTTTTCAGGAAAATATTGAGAAAAGAGGTGATACTAACTTACTAAGATCCACCATAAAGAAGGAATATTGTCAAATTCAGATAATTTCTTAGCTGGAGTACATATCTGCGTCAATAGTTATCAAAATTATCGATAAGTGAATTGAAGGAAATCAAAAGTCGATGACTATCACTTCACAACTTCAAAACGACTCCAATAATTGAAGAAATTAGAGGGGAAAAAATAATTCAACAATAAAAAAAATGGTAAAAAGTACTTGACTGGAAAAAATGAAATATGGTTGCAATTACGTATGTATCTTCAAAAATTTGCTAGAGTTCCATCTTCACCCTCTGTAACCCTTTTAGTTTGTGGTCAAGTAGTGCATGTATAATATCATTGAATAAAAATTGACCAAATAATTTTTGCGATAAAATTATTAAGTATTATTTAAGGGATATAAAGGAGCATTTATTAAAAGAGTTGAAGGGATGAAGGGGTTACACCAAAATCCAAAATTTTGAATGAAAATTCACTTAAAAATTCGTTTAATTTTTCAGTTTGACAAAATTATCAATGCCTACTCGAAGTGAAAAAAATTAGTTTCAAAACTCTAGAGCAATGGTTCAGATTGAAGAAAATGAGATATAAAATAAAATGAAACGAATCTGAACATAAAGTTATGTAAGTCAAAAAACGTTGAGGCTGATTGCATTTCAAAAAAAGTAATTAGAGTCGCACCCTCGCCCTTCCCTCCTTCAGAAATTGACGAAATGTAGCATCGAATAAAACTTAACTAAACCAGTTTTGCGCTAAAATCATTATTTTAGAAGATAAGAAGGAAAATCCACTTTTTTTGAGTTGAAAGCCATGAAGGAATGATTTCAAAATTCGTAATTGTGGAGAAAAATTGACTCAAAAATTTGGATAATATTTCAGTTCGACCTTTTGAGCCATGAAGAGTGGCAACTGGCAGGTATTAATGGTATAAAACTTAACTAAAACCGCAGTTTTGCGCTAAAATCATTATTTCAGAAGATATGAAGGAAAATCCACTTTTTTGAGATGAAAGCCATGAAGGAATAATTCCAAAATCTGTAATTGTTGAGAAAAATTGACTCAAAAATTTAGATAATATTTCAGTTTGACCTTTTGAGCCATGAAGAGTGGCAAGTATTAATGGTATGAGCCCAGATTACCCTTCAAGTATTAACGGCATAAGTCGCAATCAGCTGGACTCTTGGCACAGAGAAACACAAATTGCACCTACATTGTCACTTCTTTCCTCGCCTTCGATCTTTTGACTCATATTGTTCGTAGAAGGTTTCCACCAATAGCAGAAGTCAAAAGAACGCAGCCAAAGGAAAAAATGACAAGGTCAGAGCAATGTGTTTCAATGTGCACAGAGCCAAACAGATTTTGATTTTTGCTGTTACTACTTGAAAGATGATCTGGACTTTATCGTTGATACTTGCCACTCTTCATTTGTGAAAATTATCGATAAAAGAGATGAAAACATTAAAAATTGGGCAGAGAAGAAGGAATGGATTCCTGAGGAATTCCAAATTGAAAAATCACAAAAAAAAATGGTGAATGGTCAGTTGGTCACACTTATCTCCTTCCAATTCAGGTATCAACCACTCGATCACTTTTTGAAAAAATCCAAGTCCACGTTCACGTCCACACTATCACGAGCATATTCAAAAGAACCCTAAAAGCTGCACAATGCTCTTTGGACCGCTGTATGCTGCTGCAATTCGACAGTGCTTCCCAATCCAGTTCCATTCACTTGGAAACCTTTAACGTACTACAAAAAATGCTACAAAAGGAGGCAGTCATACACTTCTACGATAGTTCAGATCGCGACTACGACCTCTTCGCGTACCACCATACATACCCTTACCTACATATACCTATTCTATTGTCTACTCAATAATCGCGTATCACCGAAGGCGACTTATAAAAGCGCTGGCCACTCGTGGCTTATTAATTGTCCATCTGCCTCTCTCGCGTAATCGTCACCTGGTCACGGTTCTGGTTCGTGGTCCCTGCTTTTCTACACGAATAATTTATCACGCATCGAGCACCTATACCTCGCCTAATATAGGATTGTAAAACCCCCTCGAGATCCTTTTTCATCCTCGAACTGGCCAGATCCTGTAATCGGATCTCGGAACGAAGAAATTTTTCGGTTGTGGCGCCTTTAGTTTATCGACTTTACTATAGTGACGACGTGGACGTATCTACCGAGCGTGTTTACTGTGTTTATGTTGTTGCTGTTACTGTTGCCGTTGCCGCTGCCGCTGCGGCCAAACCTCGAAAAAGAATTTTGTGTAAAATGAGTATTGTTATGAGAAGTGGGCGTCCTTTATCAAAGTACAGCGCCGCCTTCTCGTTTCGACGGTTTATAAATTTTTTTTCGCTAACTGGCGTTTTTCGTAGCTATTTGCTTACCTAGTTTTTTTCCTCTTTTTTTTACGCGGGCTGATGATGCGAAGGCGAAATGATAATATTTCACAGTGGGCGAATATGCCGCGAGTTTGGAATGGTAAATTTTCAGTTTTTATTTTTTTCAAAAGGGCCTAACTATTTAAAAATATGTAGAACGGAAAGAAATTGGAAATTTTTCGAATTTTTATCCATTCGGGTAATTTTCTGCGCGAATATGGGGTTCAAAAAAATACGTGATATTTTCGGAGGCTGAATCTGCGCGAGTTTGGGGGCGGTAAATTTTCGTTTTTCAAAGTAGGTACAAACAGATTTTTAAAAGTGATGAGAATTAAGATGAATTAAATATTTTACGAATTTCCATCTTTTCGAATATTATTCGAATATTTATTTTCAGAAGGAAAACAAAAAAATATGCCGAACTTACACGTAGCACCCAAAACTAAAATTGTAGGTAATTTTTAAATAAATTTTCAACCTGGTTTTGAGTTCTTGTGTTAGTTGTGTTTTTTAGTTTAATTTTTTTTTTTTTTTATCATCAAAGACTTATTTTGAGACACTTTTGCCCTCTTTATCCTTCCCTCTCCAAACGATGACACCTTTTTATCGATTCTAATTCGACGTTATTCGACTAAAAATAATAATTTTTTCGACCACAAAAAATCCATAATAGAAAAAAACCTATTCCAAGTCAACATCGTGGCCTAGCTTAATACAAAATTAAACACCCAATTTTCATATAAATTAGACGTTTAAAAATGGTACAAAAATGCCATCCTTCCTCTTACCCATTCGTGCTCACAAATTGAGAAATTTACTAAGCCGGAAAGGTCGAAAATACGGGGTGGGAGAAGAGGAGACGGAGGAAATGAATGAGCGTTTGGAAAAATTATAGTCCACTATTTCTAGGTATGGCCTTAATTTATTCAAATATCGGGGCCATTAGGCCTAATTGGCTTGACCACGTGAAATACTCGAATAGAATTTTTCGAGTTGGACGTCGTAAATGTGCGTATTTTGAGGAGGGGCCATTGTTTTGGGATTCTTCATCTTGCTCGAGTGGTATACTAACTATGTAGTAATTAATTTACTAATTTATTAAAAATATCTCCAAGATAAATCGAGGTAATTATTTAGAAATATTTGAAAAATGGTCAATTCTCAAAATCGATTATTTCAAAAAAAAAAAAAAAAATTGAAACTTTTTATTCAATTCATTTTTTTTTTGAACGACCGACTGTTTTTGGCAGGATATTTTTCACTGCCAGCATTTTTTTTTCAAGATCATTTTTTTCTTATAACTGGATTTAGATTTTACCAACTGGGAATTTGCCAAAAATTCGATGTTCGGAAAATTTCTATTTTTGTAGAATCTATTAAAATTAAATACGTACAGATAGATTTATGAGTAAGTAAATTTTTATATTAGGTACAGCAAAATGATTTATCGAATTGGGAACTTTATCATGTATTCAACTTGGATATTTTAAAATAAAATAATTATTTATAAATATGTCTATTTTTTTAAAATGTCTCCAATTTGTTTTTGTTTTTTTGGCTTGGAGAACTTTTTAAGACAATTTTTTTAAAAGAAAATTCTTTCCATGAGTACATTTCTCTGGATTTTTTTGAAAAAATTACAGTGGGTGACTTATACATCTGTTTTCTTCTTCGAAACAAATGAAAATAGATGATCGTCACGATTAGTATTACCGCAGTGACCCAAAAAAAAGAAAGTATTCAGATCAATTTAATCGAACAAAGTCATTATTTGAACTGATTAAGACCAAAATGAGCTTATTCAACTACATCGGTTGTATTAACGTTGAACTTATTTACCTATGATTTTTTTTTAAAGTCAACTCTGAAAATTCGACAAACCTGGGAAAATGACACTATTTACACCACCCCCCCCCCCCGGTGATTTTTGCCAAGTTTCGTCTCTGCGTATGAATAAAAAATTGATTATTTTTTAAACGTGTCTTTGGCGAGAAAAAAAAGTGTAACAAACAAAATTAATAAAAAATGATCTTAATACAAATCAGCAAGTATTTGAATTAATTTAATTGAACGAACGAGGCACATGACGACACATCATCCACGTGTCAATAAAAAATTCTTACTTTAATGGCCACTGAATTTATTCGTGTTTAATTTTTAATTTCTTTTTTCTCGATATAAAAAAAGTAAAAATTTAAAAAATTGATTTTTATTTGAAAAAAATTGAAATGCGAATTTTATGAGCAAAATAACTATGATTTATTTCTTCGAATGTAACAAATTACTAAAAATTATAACTTTTATATTTTTAAGAGTTAGTTATTCAAACCAATGAAGTAAGAGGAGAATGGCAAAATTCGATATTATTTTAAAATCAATTTTTACCCAACAGTTCAAAAAAAGAAAGGAACTGTCGAGCTTTCGAAAAAAAATTCGAAAATCTATCACGAACTAAAAGAGCTTATTTGACCCCTAATCAAATGAACATTTTTCAAATGAAATCCAAAATTAATGCGAACCGAATATACTAATTAATAGAACAAATAAATTAAAAATTTACAAAAATCTGCAAAATTAGCGAAATTGCAACAAAAACCAAAAAAATATCTAATACCTACCGAGGAAGTAATCTATCATTTCAATTATCTCGCATTTTTTCCACATTTAAATCCAAATAATCAACTCATCCCATGCAATACTTATCTATCACTTCCTGATACCCTACCAAAGGTGACGTTTTATCATCGCAACAATACCTAGGTAATTAATTAATGAAGCTAACGCAACGCGAGCAGCTTCCATCTCTTCGTAACGGGCTCGTAGGTATCACGACCGTGAAAATTTTTATCATCTGATAATTCTTTCAATAATACACTTTTCACAAACACTTCGTAATAGAGAATTAATTAAATATGTTTTTTCGCACCTAAATTTACCCACCTTTCGCCCTTTCGAGCAAACAATATCGCAAAAAGATTGCACTATGAAAAAAAAAAAAAAATGAAAAACCATAAACGGGTAAGTAAGTATTAAAATAGAATAGGAATTTATTTCTTTACATAATTTTTCTCTCAACAACACACCAAATGACGGAAAAAATTGAACCAAATTGTTCTAAACATAAATAAAATTTATGTAAGTAAGTAGTACGTATCTATTTTCTATTTACAATCACATCTTGCACATACCTGACCATTCGACCAACTGATAACACCACAACAACATCATGACCACACTCAAATCCAGATCTCAACCATCGGACACTGGCGAATATTCATCCAACTTATACTTCGCGTCCGCGATTACCGCGACTTCGTACAATAATTGCAACCGGTTAAACGGCGCTGGGCGCTGGACTCTGTTCCATTCACAGATAATACAGACGTCGGGCGTATGGCATTCTTTCGCTATTTACTATACTATTTGTGCATTATATACCTAGCTTCGCAGATAGACCCTATTTAAACTAACCTAACTGGTATTTCGATCGAGTGCCGACTCCTGTCTTGGTCGTCGACATAGCACACTCTGTAAGCTAAGAGTTGCTTATGGGGCTCTCTCTCTTTCTCTCAGTTACCTATACTGTGAAACGTCTAACGAGTTATTATTTATATTATTTCATTTTTCAAATACGAGTACGCGTGTGCCTTTGCGGTGTGGTCTAGACGTAATAATTTTATTTTCATGGGATATGGTTTATAGAGGAGAAAAAATTTAAGCGAGACTTATGGGCTCATGGGTGCCTACGTGAGGGGTCATTTTTCATTTTATGAATCTCGTAGTTTTGGTGTTGATTTTACTGGTACACGAAAAAACACCGATTGATGCACTGAGATCAATTCCGAAAAAATAAAGGAAGTAATCTACAATTTTTTCTAAACAGGAGAAGGACCTTGGCAATGATGAAGATCCTAAATGAAATTCTCCAAAAACAGTTATGACAGAGAAGTGTTCAAAGAAGCATGAGATTTAAACCAATATAATAATTTTCATCCCAGAAAGCTTAAGAATCAACAATCAACCTATGTATATCAGGAACAAAGAGCTCCTGCAATATCCCACTTGAGCGAGACAACTTTTCGCGTCCTTTTACCTCAATTTTCATAACAGGACGAATTTTCAAAATCACGCACTTCATTAGAACAAGTAAACTGCTAACTCGCTGCTTTGGTCAATTTTTAAAAATAATTGAAGGCTAGAAATTTCAAATTTAAAAATTGATTCGTGGTTGGACCAGAGTCTGGAATTTTTCCAACGTATGCTGATCATAATTTCGACAAATTAGGTATTTTTTCAAAATCAAAAATTTATTTATTGAAAATATCGAAAAGTTCTTTTCCAATTTTTCAAATATTTGACACTTTTAAAAAATAAGCCTATTAATTGGAAATTTTCCCCTCATTTTTAATTGTTTGGTCGAAGAAATAAGAAATTCAGAAAATGGTGAATTTGTACCAAAAAAAATACATAATTTACATTTTTCAAATTAAATTTCTTTAAAATATTATATTCAAACGAATTATTCGAGGAATTTTTCAAAGTTGCTTTGTACCTACGTTATCAAAATACCAACCTCCGAATAATCATTGAAACATTTGTGAAAATTCATAAGAACACCACAATACTCTCGATATGAAACAGTAGCCATACCTAACTTTTCTAAGCACGTGATAGGTATTTCCAATCGGAAAAAATATCCTGAAATTTACTTTTAAATACGTTAATTCAAGTTATTTTCAAGTTTCAACCATATTTTTTGCTAGGGATGATTTATTTATTTAAACTCTTTGCTTATGCAACTTATTATGCAAAAATTTCACAGACATTTAAAAACTGAAAATGTGTCTAATTAGTTGTAGTTTTTCTTAAAATAGGTAGGTAAATGTCGATTCTTTTTCTTTTCAATGTTGGGCAGTGATGGCGAAAATTTTCAAAAAAATTGGTCATTTTCGAACAAAAAATCCGCCCTTTGACGATGATTTCTAACATTTTTTTAAAAATATTAAAGCACATTTTTATAAAAATATAAAATCATGTTTTCAAATCGGTTTTAGCCCATTTGATAATTTTTTGGACGAGAATAAATCCACACTGAGGGGGGGGGGGGGCTTATATCGGAAATTTCGGAAATGTTTTCGAGATCGGGGGTAAATTAGTGGTACAAAGGTAGAAAATCATCCCCTATTTTTTTAAATGGTCTTGTCTTATAGAAATACCTTCTTATGACCATTTGCTAAAAATTTTCGATTTTTTTAATTTTTTAAATTATTTAAAATTTAGAGGTTCTAAGCGCTGGCTTGAAATTCTGTACCCTAAAGCACCGAAGATGGAAGTTCCAATTTTTTCGGTTTTGAGATTTTTATAGTTTATGAACCTAAAAAGTGTCTTAGATTCAGAAAAGGTAAAAAAGTTGAAAAAAATGCGACTTCCATCTTTGGTGCTTTAGGGTACAGCATTCTGCATGAGTCAATCTTATAACATAACCGTACAAATTGACATAAGCTGTAAGATTATTTTTATCAGTTCACATACCTTTTGGCTGATAAAGCGTAAAATTATTTGAAGATTTCAATACATTATGAATTTCTTTAATTTTTATTCTTAATTTTAAGAGAATTTTTTACTTCTGTTAATTTTTTTGGAAGATATCACTTTAAGGATTTCTTTAATTTTTGGGTTTTATTTTTACTTCTGGTAAGTTGTAGCAATAATAATAGAATTGAAATAGGTTCAATTGGTCGTGTTTTTAACAAGTAGGTAGTTTTTTATTATTTTTTTTATTTTGCAAGTAATAATTTTTTTACTTTTGCTACGCTTAATTGATTTTGACAAATAATTTATTACTTTTGGTCTCACTTCTATCGAGAATTTTTTTTTTTCAACTTTGGAATTTTTGGGAAAATTATAATACTGGTCTCATTCGTATAGAGTATTTTTTTTTTTTCAATTTTGCGGTAATTTTTTTACCTTAGTTAATAAAATTGCGTTGGGGAAAAAATTATTACACTTGGTTTCACTCGTATCGAGATTTTTTCCGCTTTGGAATAATTTTTCACTTTTGGATAATTTCTCACTTCCATCGAGAATTTTTTTTCAACTTTGGAATTTTTTCGGAGAATTATAACGCTGGTTTCACTCGTATCGAACTTTTTTTTGGGGGAGGGGTGATTTTTTTACCTCTATTAGTTTTTTTGGGGAAAATATTACACTGGGTCTCAGTTTTATCGAGATATTTTTTTCAATTTTGGAATAATTTTTTTCAAATATTTTTTTGGGAAAAATTATAATACTGAGTCTCATTTTTATTGCGATTTTTTTTTCTCAAATTTGGAACAATTTTTTGTGGAAAAATTATAACACTTGGGTTCACTCGTATCAAGTATTTTTTTCAATTTTGGGATGATTTTTTTTTTACCTCTGTGAACTACTTTGGGAATAAATTCTTAGGTACACTTGGTCTCACTCTTACCGAGAATTTTCTTTCGCCATCGATAAATTTTTTTTAGAAAAATTATAGGTAGGTAAGTTAATATTTAGTTTCACTTGAATCGAGTAATTTTTTTTTACCATTTCAGGATAATTTTTTATTCGTGTTATTTACTTTGGAAAAAAATTATCACACTTTGTCTTACATTTATCGAGAATTTTTTTCACTTTTGGAAATTTTTTTGAGAAAAATTTCAACACTTGGTTTCACTCTTGTCGATATTCTTTTTTAAATTCCGGAATAATTTTCTACTCCCATTTATCACTTTGAAGAAAAAATTATCAAAATTGGTTTCACATTTATCGAGAATTTTTTTTTCGATTTTGAAATACCTAATTTTTTCACTTTTGGGAATTTTTTTGGAAAAATTATAATATTTGGTTTCACACTTATCAAGTATATATTTTGGAATAATTTTTTACTCGTGTTAATTACTTTGAAAAAATTATCACACTAGATCTCTCATTTATTGAGATTTTTTTTCAATTTTGGGCTAATTTTTATCTTTGTTAATTCTCGAAAAAAAAATTACTTTTTGCACTTCTAAAAATTTTAGGAAAGTTGGAGAAGTTAAAAAAAATAAAAAATTAAATATATACAAAATTGGCATAATTTTTTTCTACGTTCATCTTGATTTTTTTTTTTTCTTAAAAATCGTGAAAAATTTTCACTCGATTTTTTTTTTTTATCAAACACGATGGGTCAAAAAAAAATTACCATACCAAAAAATCCCATCACCTCCAACACCATCATTATTTTTTTCAATCCCAAGCATAAAAACTAGCACCAAAACACACATAATAAAAAAAATTGCAATCAAGCAAATCTCTTACCTGCAACTCGCTGACCAGCTTCTCAGTCATGATTTTATGATCGGGTACGGCGACGGCGTTATTCTGGTTCATGGTGGCATTCTCGATGGCTGGCTGACTATCGACGACTGTATTATTGGTATTTGGCGTATTGGTAGCATTATCAGTGGCGAAATTATTCATAGCTGGTAAATTCTGCTGCTGCTGGTTACAATTCGTATCCGGCGTTCGGCTACTGGTTGAATTGACTGTTTCCTGGGCTGCCGCTGCTGCCGCTGCGGCCACAGCAGCGTTCGCCGGAGCCAGCATATTTTGCGAATTGACCATAATCGGCGACTGATTATTAATATTATTACTCTGGGCGTTTAAACTATTGGTATCGGTGGCATGGTTGGCCATTCTGGCCGCCGGTATGGCACCGTTGGCGTTCTGGATATTAGGCTGGCCATTCTGGGACTCAGCCGAAAGTCTCGACTGATCCCAGAACTCGTTCGATGGATTCATCTTGAAGACCGTACGTTGCAGCAGCATTCCTTGCTGCATGTTGCTGGGCAGAGCTTGCGGCCCTTGGTCGCCCTGCAGGGCGCGCAAATCTAATGGTGCTGAGATCGTGGTGAATTTTTTTATAGGAAATTTATCGAAAGTTATGTCGTAGAAAATTTAAATCCAATTTTTAAACATTTTCTAGCTGAGTTTTCGCATCGAAAATTTTTTTTCAAGTAAATAGGAACTAAGATTTTGACGAAAAAAAAATTATTAGGAACTGGAGAGAAAAAAATTTGTACTATCCAGGTAATCTTCGTCGTGCAGAAAATTTTTTTTCTTAAAAAAAATTCGATTTTTCGCAGAAATTATTTTTCTAATAGTTTTTTTCTTCCTTCGGTATCCTTCTCTGGGCAATTTTCTCCTTTCCGAGCACTTTGCCAGCAGTGGTAATTTTTCTATCGTCGAATTCGCTATTTGTAATATTTTCCACAGGCGTTTTCAAACACCTTCATATCTCTACGAATTAATTTTTCTGAACTCGAGGTAATTTTTTCCTCACGATACTGCCAATGCTACGTAACTGTAAAAAAAAAAAAAATCGAAAATTTTTTTCAACACTGAGTAAAAAAATTATGCACATTCGCGAATTATTTTTTTTTCAAAAAAATCGACTTTGAAAAAAATCATTACAAAATACACGTACTTAGGAAAAATAAAACTCGTATCGAAAAAAAATTATCATCACCGATTTGGCTCGAAATAATGAAACCGAGACGTACTCGCGAAATGCATTTACACGTTGCAGAGAAAAAAAAAATCGACGAAAAATCACTAAGAATACGCGTTCTTCGACTTAGACGTAACGGTAAGATGATCACGTGGTTTAGAGAATTTTCGAAAATTAAAATTCCAGTAAGAACACGTCGCGGAAGCGTGATCTTTAACGAAAGGAGCGTGATCGTATAAAGAAAACATCGGCGTCTGGACGCGAACTAAACTAAGACGTCTTAGCATCCCTTACAAGTGGAAGGAAAATTTCGCCGCGACGAAGATGAAATTATACGATTATCTTTCTCGCACACACTTTAATTTTTCGCTGTCTTTCTCTTAGCAAAGTGTAGTGTCTTTCTCCTACTACCATGTGCGTCGCGTCGCCTTCGCCTTCGCCTCGCACGCACACAACACTTTCCTTAGGAAAATTTTCTGCGCCGGCGTTTTTCCCCGCTCACGAAAAACCATCAACGTCTTCGCCGCCAACATCCCCCACCATCGTACCAGGAAAAACTACCCTCTGCAGGGCCCTCTCTGTGGCATTTTTTCGCCTCTTCTTTTTCTCAATGCAGCGTCGTCCCTCTTACTTCGCCTCCTTACGTGTGTGTGGCGACCACCGTCGCAGCCTTTTTTTCCACCCCCTCACCCCGAAACTCTTCCTTGTACTTTTTTTCGCCTTTTTCCACTTTTCTCTTTTCATACGTACGTATTTTTATTCGTCCTTATACGATTCTGTTCCCCTTTCGAACGATCAACCACCCTAGGGTGGTATTTCCCCGACTTTCGCGGCGAGTTTTCTTATGTCGTCCTTTCAAGTGACCATTGTCCGCAGTTTTAGGCGGCGATTGGCACCCTTGTTTGGTCAATTTTCACGCAGAATTGGGCGAGGATATTTTATTTCATACTCTCGACTCTATTTTCTTCGTAAACTTTGTCGATATTTTGCCAAAAAATCTGTTGCATCGCCGAGTGAAATTTTTTTCCAATAGTAAATTAGGGATTTTGCCAATACCTCGAATTAATTCCCAATTTTTGGATTATTCTAATTTTTTTTTTAGTCCGACCACTTAATTAATCAACTGATGAACTGACCAATACTTTACACCGAAAAAAAAATAGAGAGAATGAAACTACCTCGTTTTGAAATTTCGCTCCAACCAACATCGAATGCTCTCTGTAGTTCGAACAGTAAATCTTAACCCTTTGACGAAGTTCTCCACGAGGTGCTGCTGTCTGGTGCCCGGGCTGGCAACCTCGTTCAACCCTTTACTCTGTATTCTCATTCGGGACACGTCGTCTTGGGAGATTTTCTTATGATTATGCGACAACTAAACGCAGAATGATTTGAGTTTCGCGACTGAAACGCACGTACGAGTAATTCCTTCGAACGGTTCAACTAATAAGAGAAGAATCTCGAGGCTTTTATCTGTCGTGAAATTTTTTTCTTATTCGATACGAACGCGACGGAGAGAGAAATTAATGCATTTTTTTCTCTCGATGGATGCAGTAAACAAAGTGCAATGCACGTGTTTTTCTTGTGGTCGTTGGTCGTGGTGGTGGTGGAATTAATGGAGAGTGCGCTATCTTATATATTATTATATATATACAGGGTGTTCCATAAAGCAGTCCCAATAATTCAACTATAAACGCAACTTGAGTAAAGAAACAAAAAATTATGATAAGTTGTCCATTTCAATTTTTTTTTTGGGGGGGGGGAGTAGGGTGGCCCTTATTTTTCGAATTTTGGAAATGTTGTCGGGACGGGGGGTCAATTGGTGACATATTGGTAGAAAATAATTCCCTATTTTTTATTTTTCCTCTAACTGAATTTTAAGCCGTTTCTCAGGGGCCCCCAAATTTGAAAAAATCAAAAAAATAGAAAAAATAGAACATTTTGAAAATTTTTGAAAATTTTTAGCAAAATGGTCATAGGGATGGTATTTCTATAAGACAAGACCATTTTCGACGATTTCTTATCTTTACCCCCCTTTTCATGGGACATGAAAAAACGTCATTTTTTACGTTTTTTAAAAAATTTGAAAAAAATGGCTACAAATTAAAAAAAAAAAAAAAATTTAATAAAATGGTTTCAACATACATGTTATCACCCAAAAAGGTCATTTACGGTGATTTTTCACCACTGCCGTATCAGTGAGAATTTTTCAAAAACTATCAAAAATTGAAAAAAATGAGGTTCCCAAAAATGAAGGTAAGGATGAAAAATCGCCGTAAATGACCTTTTTGGGTGATAACATGTATGCTAAAAACATTTTATTCAAAAAAAATGTTTCTTTAATTTTTAGTAATTTTTTTCAAATTTTTTAAAAAACGTAAAAAATGACTTTTTTTATGTCCCATGAAAAGGGGGGTAAAGATAAGAAATCATCGAAAATGGTCTTGTCTTATAGAAATACCATCCCTATGACCATTTTGCTAAAAATTTTCAAAAATTTTCAAAATATTCTATTTTTTCTTTTTTTTTGATTTTTTCAAATTTGGGGGCCCCTGAGAAACGGCTTAAAATTCAGTTAGAGGAAAAATAAAAAATAGGGAATTATTTTCTACCAATATGTCACCAATTGACCCCCCGTCCCGACAACATTTTCAAAATTCGAAAAATAAGGGCCACCCTAGGGGGGGAGTGATTACAAAAAATTCAAAATTTCATAATACAATTCATGAAACAGATACAGGGTTCGCCAAAAAAACCGTTCAGATTTAAAAAATTCGTAATTCGAAAACGAATTGACTGATTTGAATAAAACAAAAACCACTAAAAAGTAGAAACTTGGAAAAAAAATTAGAAAAGGTCATATTTCGCAGATGCTCACCTTTATTATACAGGGTGACTCATTTATAAACTCAATAAAAATTAAAAATTATATCAACTCGAAAATAAAAAAAACATGAAATTTTTTATTTTTCAATTTGATAAAGAGCGATTTTTCGGCCAAACTAAGGTCCCTACGAAAAAAATGCTAGGAATCAAAATTGTAGATAATAAAATTTTCTTTCTGCATGAATCCATACATTTTTTTTCTAACAGGCTTAGTTTTCGTGATATCTGCAGTTGAAATAAAAAATTCGATTCAAATTTTTGAAGTAACGAACTTCGACTGCAGATATCACGAAAACTAAGCCTGTTAGAAAAAAAAAACTAATAGAACTATACAGAAAGAAAATTTTATTATCTACAATCTTGATTCTCAGCATTTTTTCGTAGGACTCTTAGTTTGGTCAGAAAATCGATCTTCATAAAATTAAAAATTTCATGATTTTTTTATTGTTGAGTTGATATGATTTTTATTGAGTTTGCAAATGAGTTACCCTGTATAATAAAGGCGAGCATCTGCGAAATATGACCTTTTCTAAACAAAACTTACAAGTTTCTACTTTTTAGTGGTTTTTGTTTCATTCAAATCAGTTGATTCGTTTTCGAGCTACGAATTTTTGAAAAGTGCCTGCAATTTCGAAACACCGATTTTCAATGCTCTGTAGCGCCTTCATTTTCAAAGATAGGCAAATTCTTCAAATAACTTTTTTTGTTCCCGTTAAAAAGTTGAATCTGTGTTCTGATGGATTTTTTCAATTTTCACGACTTGAAACCTGCGCCGTAATAATTAAGGTAGGCAATACTTTCAACAATCTTCATAGCTCCTTCAATTTCATAGATAGGCATATCAACGTGATTACAACTTTTCTCCTGTTTTCCAAGTGCTATGCACTGGCGAGGTCGGAATTTTTTTAAATCCAGTGTTGCCAATTAATTTAGCTTAGAAATGGTAAATTTTTAAAGCTTTACAACGTCTTCAATTTTCGAAATAGGCAATTTATCATAATCAAGTTTTTTGTTCGTTTACTCGAATTGAATCTATGGTTAAATTATTGTGGACACTTCGTGGAACACCCTGTATCTCGTACGTACCGACATTTTTTATTACTTAATGTAATTTATATGTATGTCAGTAGAACGTACTAAGGTATGGGGCACGTTGTATTATATATTATTAGATGACCACATCTCGTGTGTATAAATACCCCTGCCTTATCCTCTCCGCGTATCGAATGAAAAAAAAAAAGAAGAGAAAAAAATGGTCCGCGAACTTGCGTAATATTTTTAAACCGTATACTTCGAGGTACCTTTTCTTTCGTGAGATAAGATAAAACTCGACAACGTGTAGACGTATGTAAGGTGCTCCACGAGACCGCCGCGTACATTTACGTATATACGTATATAAAAATAAGTAAAATAAACACAAACGAGTATTTGTAATTAAAGGTGAAGGTACACACAGGCACACTTTGTACATAGACGAGTCATACGACGACAAGGTGCACCTATATTATCACTATCTACGTATACAATACTAAGGTACACGTAGGAGATGCAGAGAAAAATCCTACAACAACGTATGGACCATCTATAAGTTTCAGTCTCACAGGTAATTTATACATACCGAGTATTTGTTTCATGGGCAGAGAGAGGTATACGAGGGTCCGCAGAGGAAGAGAATCCTGTAAGAGAGGTACAAAAACAGGTAAAGAAAAAAAAATTCAGGGTGTTGAAGTGATTTTCTTATGTACAAGTGTCAGGTAAGAGGTAAATCTAGATATTTGGGTTAGCTATAAATGTTTTTTGTAGTGAAGTGGAGAAGGAAGGGAAGTTCATGGTCTCACTATATTCGAAGGAAAAAAATTTGACCAAAAATACACGACCGAATAAAATTGTGTCGTGAAAAGAGTAGGAGTGGAACTTGATAAAATTTCAACAAAAAAAGAAGAACTGAATCAGTGTCGTAGCTGAACTACAAATGAAGCTTCCTTTCATTTTTTTTTTCAAAATAAAATCTGCAAGAAAAAAGCTTTTGAATCAGAAAATACTTAGATACCTCTTTAAAAAAAATACAGGTCAATATTTTTTCATTTTGATTTTTTTTTTTTTCGAAGGACACAATACCAGAAAACAATTCTACAAAATCATCCGAAGTATATAATTTTACATTTAAAAAGGAAGTAAGCCAGAACATTTTTTTTCCAAGTCATTTAGAAGAAATACTTAAAGTGAGAATGAAAATTTCATTTTAAAAAGATCATAGACCTAGCGTGACGATTTTTTGAGTGAGGGATATACCTCAAAAATGTCAACTCCAAATCTTATAAAAATACCAGTTCAAAATTATCGAATTCGCCTATCAACACCAACAATAAAAATTTTAAATTACTTATAGGATCAGGTAGAACGAAACTTTTAAACACAGGGCACAAGACAGTGCAATAATTTTTCTGGTTTCTCTCTAGTGAAGCTTTTTACTCAGTTTGGAACTGGCCTGTAGTAGACGTCATTCATTTTTTTGTCACATCTGAAAATTTTTCACAACTTACATTTCTCAATTAATTTTTGTAGAAAAACCTCTCATTTCGAGTTTTCCTAAAATGAAAAATATCACCACTTTTTCATATAAAAAAATTTCTAAAAAATATTCATTTAATGAAAATCTTTTATTTTTTGTGAGAATGAATCTATTAATTTTTTTCAAAGAAAAAATCGTACAATAATTAATTTGTAAGAGATGATTTTTTTCATTTTTTCGAGAAAAAAAAATCTCAACTTTTTTTACGTTAGAAGAAAATCTTTTTTTTTTAGAGAGCAACAATTTCAATTTTTTTATCTCAATTAAAAATAAAAGAAAACAATTCAATTTCCTTGAAGTAAAAATTTTTCCTCTGGTGTTGTAATAAAAAATATATGTACTTGTACGTCTTATTTCTCAGATTCTCGGGGGAAAAAAATCCCTAAATTTTTTAGAGTACAATTTTTTTGAACTTGTTGAGGTAAAAAAAAAACATAACTTTTTTGAAGAAAAAAAATTAAATTTTTGTCTCATTTTTTTGGAATAGGATCTTTAAAATATGTTTTCGAAGTAAAATCTTTATATTTTTTTGAGTAAGTAAAAAATAGTTTCCATTTTTTGGAAGGGAGAAAAATTACTTATTTGTTGTCTTTCTTTTTTTTTTTGAAGTACCTTAGTGAAATCTTTCAATTTCTTGATGGAATAAAAATATTTTTCATGCATAAAAAAAAAGAAATTTTTTACTTTTAGAGAGATGAAAAAAACAATCTTTGGTAATACACGTAATACCAGACTCGAAACTATAGTAAGTAAATTTTCTTATTTTCATTCCCCCCCCCCCCTCGACACAGTATCCTATAGTTCATAAGCCATCAAATACGTTAGTAAAAACCAAAAATTTTCAAAAAATACTCTTTGCAAAATCCTACAAAATGATCTAAAAATTTAGAGCAAAACCTTGAAAATTTTGTCAATTTTTTTCATCAGTCGAGATGATCCATCACATGCAAGTGCGATTTAAAAAAATAAACCAAAACATTAATGGCGAAATTGCATTTGGAAACTTACTTCCTATATTATTTTCACGCGAATAAGAGGACATTACACCCTATTTTTTGAAAGAGGGTGAACAATCATGGACGAAACCGATTCATTCTTAAAACGAATAAGGGCATTACTTCTTTGAAAAATGAATAAAAATATTCAATAAATCGTACACATTTTAAGCTAGAAAATTTAAAATTGCTGTTCAGTCAAATTTATACAAATTGAATCATCTGAATCGATGATGAGAATTAATAACTGAATATTCGCAGATTAAAAATCTTGAAAATTATACCTAATCGCATACTATAGGTCCTATTTAAATTTTAAAATCTTGATTTTTGTCAATTAAAAAGTAAAAAAGTTACGTGATAGAGAAAAATCAATTTCATTATTGAAATCGTCAGTGCCAAATTTTAAGTAAAAAATATTCATCAAAACTAAATTAGGTATCTTTTTAGATTAAAAGCTTATAAAACCAAGAAAAAAATGTCACCGAAGGATATGCTACCTATAGTGGTAATTATTCTGAGGAAAGGTATTTTGTTTTTTTTATTAATTTCTCAAAATTTTTTCAACAAATATATTAAAAAAATTCCAAAACCCGTCAATTTTGCCAAAAAATCGCCGGAGACTTTGCCTGTCCCCTTATAGTCCTCATAATTCCGGGCAGTAAACATCTTGATAGACTTGTTCCAAGTACTTCGTTACATTCTGTTGACATTCAAGGAGTTGATGGGCGTTGTATAATTGAAGAGGAGATATTAGGCCAAATTGACCCAGAAAAATTGAAATCTTCAACTTTTTCTCCTATATTCGCTTGAGTTGACTTCATTGTTCATTTTCAAAATTTTGAATACTCAACAATTTTTATTTTTTATTTATTTACTTACCTATTTATTTTTTTATTTTTTTGGCGTATTACTTCGGTTTTTTTTTAGTAAGTGCAATGTTTTCTTGCTTTGATTTGGTTGTTTCTGTGTAATATTATGACACGTATTTTCTATCGAATAAAATCCTCTTATGCTCCTATCAGAAAAAGTTGAATTACTCCAGACAGTGCCTCAATCAACTCAGAGATGGATAAAATCATTTGGAAAAAAGAACAGAAAGATCAAAGTGATCAAAAAGATCATGAAAAGGATCTTGACTTGCTTATCAAAGATATGTATTTTCGCTATTTTTAAAAATTCGCCAAAAATCGAAAAATCAATTTCAGCGGCTAAAAATTTTGTTCTGAGGTTTGAGTGACATGATTTTTTAGTGAGCCAAATTTCAGCTGAATCAGAGGTGACGAGTTTGGCAAGGTTCTCTTCATAGAACTGGTGCTTTGATCATTTTATAAGGTAACATTTTTATTGATCAAAGTTTCACAATTTTCTACCTCCTTTTTAATTCTTGTGTTACCCTTACTTACAAAAAATTTCCTTTATATCCAGTTCTTTTTCCCTTCAGATTTAGGTAGGTACCTATAATTTTTTTGTACCTACGTATATGTCTCATTATGATTTTCTGCTGAAAAATCCAAATCAGAAAATGTAAGTATGTTTCAACGGAAGAAAATATTTTTTACGAATAGAAGAAATAGGTAGGTAAGTTTTTTTTTCATTTAATTTTTAGCCTCTAAAAAAAGTTGACTTTTCTCCAGCGCGCTTGAATTGCTCCAAAGGGCGATTGAATCAACTCACAGGCGGGTAAGATTATTTGGAAAAAATATCTAAAAGATCAAAGTTATCAAAAAAGATCATGAAAAAGATCTTGACTTGGTTATCTGAGATAATTTTTAAGCCTGATATTTTTTCATTTTAATGAAAAAAAATATATCATCAAAATCAAGAACACTTAATTTTTTTTTAATATTCAGCTCAAAAAGTTTTGAAACAATAAAAAATACGTTGTTTTAAATATCCAAGAAAGAAAGAAAGAAAAAAAAACAGACGACGGACGTTCAAAATAAAAGAAAACGTTTGAATTTTGGGGGGGGGGGGGGGTTAATTTATTTTGGTAAATTTCCGAAAAACTGACGAAAAAAATTGGACACCATTAACTTCAACGTGCCATTGTTAGACTCAAAAGTAGGCCAATAAGAAAAAAAAGATCACCTCATAATATAAAATTTTTGTAAAAGAATTGATTTACCTGATGAGCCATTTTCATCATTTTTAAACGCTTTGATCATTTTATTAAGTACAATTTTTATTGATCAAAGCAGAGTTGGGCAGATCCACTAAGGAAAGGATCAATATCCAGATACAGATCTTTTGTCTAGATGGATCTGCCAAAGATCCAGATCACATCCCTTCTAAAATTGATCCAAAATTTTGGATCTTTGGATCTTTAGATCTAATTTCCAAATTTTAGGATCGTGATCAAGCTGGACAATTAGAAGCTTGTAGGGTTTCTTGGCTTAATTTACGGTTTATTTTTCATTCATTTCACAGAATAAATATTGAAGAATTAATTTTTCATGAAAAATAATAATCAATTCACTGAGAAAAATGTGATGAATAGTAGAACATTTTTTTTCTGGATCTGGATCTATTTTTTCAAAAATTTCAAGATCTAAAGATCCAGATTAGATCCTTTTTAGAATTGAACAATCAGATCTAGATCAGATTATTGGATCTTTGGATGTTTAGATATAATTTTCAAATTTTAGGATCCGGTCTGTTCAACTCTGGATCAAAGTTTCTCAATTTTTTACCTTCTTTTTTAATCCTTGTGTTATCCCTCGTCACAAAATTTTTTTTTACATCCATTTAATTTTTTTATTTTATATATTTATAATTCTTTGATATGTATTCGTCTCATTGTGATTTCCTGCTGAAAAACCTGATCTTGAACTTCTTGAAACTCAGAGTATGCCCACCAGATGAAGATTCAAGAATAAAAATTTAAAAAATAGGTAAGTTTTTATTCATTTATTTTATCTTCGTGTTTCGAAAGTAGCTTTTCAAGATTCTATTGTCAAAACGTCTATTTTCAAAGAACCTCGCCGGTCGTTCAAATTTCCCATTGGCAAATTAAAAAAAAAAAAAAATCCTCACATTTAAAAAAAAAACCCTGATCCCTAAAAAATTGGACCCACTCGCCAATTTCTCAATCAAGCGAGAGAAAAAAAAATTAAAAACACCAAAAACCAATCCCCACAACTCTCCGACTCCATTCTATAATGGTACAATTTCCACCATAAAATCCCCCACAGCAGATTTCCGGCAAGGAAAAGAAAAAGAGACAGACAGAGGCAGAAAAAAAAAAGAATAAAAGAAATCACGTTTGCATTTTATCGGAAACGCAGTGGCAGGGAAAATAAGCCATTTCACGGTTAAAAATCAATTTCCATTGCATCTTGGTCGTTTTCGTGCAACTTAGGGTGGTCGTGGGTGCTTGGATGGAGTCCGGTATGCGGGGGCCAAACACGATATAACAATTGGAGGAGTACATAACGAGAGAACGAGCATCGTTTGTTGTATAATACAGACAGGGACATCTTATAATTGGGCAAAATAGGGAAGGAAGCGGATGAAAAAAAAAAAGATGGCCGTAAACATGGTTAAACACACACGTACGAAACACTTGCCGAACAGCACGATGTACTACGATGTGCGGGGGCGGACCCGGACCCGCAATTTGGTCAAAAAATCGAACTGGCAACACGCACGTATCATTTTCGCTGTTTACCCTCGCGCTTGTTCTGGGCAAACGGTCTTTTAAGTAATTTTTAATCGCGTACGAGAGTACGAGTTATGTATTTCGATTCTGTGTAGAGAGTAGAGACCCGAGAGGATGCAAAAAAAAAAAAATAACGAAAATAAAATACACATCGTATCGTATAAGAAGTATCCAAACACGTAAAATGCGACCGCACGTGACCATACTTTTAACAACTGTCCGCTGCGGCCTTGCGTATAAATCCTTCAGGTAAATAAAGGCCTGGGGCTTTTTATTCTACACGTATATTTTACCTATATACAGAGATAGAGATAGTAGGAAAAAAAAAGGGGTAGAATGTTTAAAATTTAAGCCTCGAGTTCGTCGTACTTTATCTGGCAGACCACGTGTTTTTTTACCCATTTTTCCATTGTCTACCCTCGGCGAGCATTTTCGCTGCCTTCTTCGGGGCTGATTTGCATTACAAGAACGAGTCTAGCTCGCGGACCGCGTACTCCGTATAGCACGTACCTTTCTACAAAGTAAAAGAATCGCCTGGCCTGGGTACAAAAAAGGTCAATGTGGCATCTCGCCCAAGCCAGCTGGTCCGCGATCAAATATCTTTTATTCGCGGTCCCTTCGCGAGGTCATTGCGACTATAGCCATTACCTGACCCGAGACAGACGCGCGTGTCCGAAAAAGGGGTTCGCGCCGGTATGGCCAGAGTTGCACTACGTGTCAAGTACCCTCTCCCCTGGCCACAGCCTCCTCAGCTGTAGCCTAATCTCACCTCTTATATGCGTGTACGACTGTACACTGTACATGGTGTACGTAGCCTACGATGGACGATGCACGATGTGCGGCCACTCTGCCATGGCAGTGGTTCGTAAACGTGCGAAAAAATTTCAACGTAGTGGCCAGCTCAGTCAGCTCCGCCAGTCTCAATCAACCCTCTTTTTGCCGGAGCACCGGTGCATTTCCGTTGCACGGCCGATGTACCTTGCCCGCAGCCCGCCGTCCGTCCGGATATATTACGGTGCACGTCCGCGTCCCGACCTCGACGTGAGATTATTTTTCGCGTTATTTTCGACGCACGTAGACGTCGAATCGTGCGGTAGCCCTTCTGTTTTTGGGTATGTGCTTTTCGATATGCAGTATGGGATTTTTTGATAAATTTTCGTGTATTTTACTTGGGAGTCTTTTGTTTTTTTTTTGCTTCGTGATGAGGCTCGATTATTGCGAGAGAACGTGTCATTTTCTGTGATGTCAAGTCATTATTTTCTAACATTCGTCCGTTTATCTATTTTAGCGAAAATTCATCCAATAATAATCTATTACTTCCCGAGCGGCACACTCGATCGATAATATCGGAAGATGTAACGTATCGATAAAAAATCGTTTGAAAATCTATAGATGTTCTCACGATATTATAAAGATTTATCGGTACAACTCCATAGGCAAAAAATCTAAAAACTATCGAATTCGATATTATTAAGATTTTATGACGATATTCGTCAACGATACTATCGACAAAGAATATTAAATTTATCGATTCCGATTTTCCACCGATTTTGAGCAGATATTTGAAACTACATTATCGACAAAGAATATTAAATTTATCGAATTCGATTTTTTAACGATTTTGTAACAATATTTAAAACTATATTATCGACAGATTATATGAAATTTCTCGACTTCGATATTTTACCGATTTTTTGACGACATTTGAAACTATATTATCGACAGATTATATTAAATTTATCGAATCCGATTTTTTACCGATTTTGTAAAGATATTTGAAACTATATTATCGACACATAATATGCAATTTCTCGAATTCGATTTTCTAACGATTGCGTGAAGATATTTGAAACTATATTATCGACACGTAATATGAAATTTCTCGATTTCGATTTTTTAACGATTTTGTGACGATATTTAAAACTATATTATCGACAAATAATCTGAAATTTCTCGAATTCGATTTTTTAACGATTTTGTGAAGATATTTAAAACTTTATTATCGACACGTAATCTGAAATTTCTCGAATTCGATTTTTCAACGATTTTATGACGATATTTGAAACTATATTATCGACACGTAATATGAAATTCCTCGAATTCGATTTTCTAACGATTGCGTGAAGATATTTGAAACTATATTATCGGCACGTAATATGAAATTTCTCGATTTCGATTTGAATCTGAAATTTCTTGAATTCGATTTTTCAACGATTTTATGACGATATTTGAAACTATATTATCGACACGTAATATGAAATTCCTCGAATTCGATTTTTCGACGATTTTGTGGCGATATTTGAAACTACATTATCGACAAATAATCTGAAATTTGTCGAACGATTTTTCAACGATTTTGTGACGATATTTGAAATTATTTCCAAATTGGTGAAAATTTTTTCAAGTCCAACACGTCTGGAAGTACTAAACTGCCTATTATAAGCGTTTTATTGCTAATTCCTCAACGATAAGGTATGGCATAGTGGTTAAGGAAGAGGATTACCATGCAGGAGGTAGATGGGTCAAGCCCCACGGGTGGCAGATTTTTTATAATTTTTTTTGACTTTTTCTGAAATGATCCTCTTACTGTAACATGAATAATGTGTTTAGGCATAGTTTAATGTATTAATTATGCTAATTAATGATTTTTAATTATAGAAAAAAGCTAGTAAAATACGAAAAATCGGAATAAAAAATCGATAAAAAATCGACAGAATATCGAATTCGATAAAGTGTCGCAAAAGTTCCGCCTAAATCGTGAAATTATCTTTCGATATTATAGGTAGATATATTATCAATAAAATATCTTACTATAATCTCGAAATTTTTGCTAACTATAATTCGTCGATAATCTATCTATATATCGAAAGATAATTTCACGATTTAGGCGGAACTAACGCGATACTTTATCGAATTCGATATTCTGTCGATTTTTTATTTCGATAATTTGTCGATTGTGCTGCTCGGGCATCCAATAATAATCTATTACTTGGTCCAGGGAAATTAGCCATAAATAGGCCTCAGAATCCATAGGAAGAACGTTCATCTTAATTTGATCAAAAAATAATATGAAGTTGGTAATTTGAAAAAAAATAGCCCCCCCCCCCCCAAAGACTTGAATTTTTTTTCAAAAGTGATCGAAATCTGTTTCCTAGGGCAAACTAGTAACCCCCTCTCTGTACCCTTAATTGCCCTTCACATGCAAATTTTGAAAATTCTTTGTGGGGTATCGTATCAAAAAATTGCTAAGAACTTTTTTTGTTCGAAATCCAATTCTACACATTTTTTGATACAACTTTGTTCCTGTAGCTGAATTAGTAACCTAGATAAACGTAAAAACATTTTTGAGGGGGAAAATGTTGATTTTGGGGGTGAAGCATCAGTCAATTTAAAAAAAAATTATTATAACTATACATCATTTAATTGGGGCGAAATGAGATCGAATTTCGTGGTAAGAAAATTCTTAATTTTTTGAAATAATTTTTTTTTAAGTTTGGGGATAGGTAAGTTTCTCTTTTTTGAAGCATTTTTTATGCAAAACTTTGAAAAATATACTTACCTATATAATTCATTTATTAAAAAAAAAAAGGTAAAAAAAATATTTTTTAAAAAACGAGAAATTATAGTCAGTATAGGCATACAGACAAAATTCAAATTTAATTTTTTTAAATTCAGAATTTTTTAGAATAAAATTTAAAAAATTTAATTTTTTTAAATTTAAATTTTTGGAATAAAAATATACCTACTTACTTGAGTAATTGAGTATTAAAAAAAAAATGTTAAACAAAATTTACGAGTTTTTTCCTTTTTTTTGAAACTTTTTTTCAAATAAAAATTTTAAACATACCTAAAATATTTCAATTTGATTTCCTTGCAGTAGAGTAGAACCTCGATTATACGAGTTAATTGAGGCGGAAAAGGACCGGATGTCGTAAGTCGGATAGGTACTCATTTTTTCGTTTTTTTTTTTGAAATAATGCAATAAAAAACTTGATTTTGTCTCGAAATTTCATTGAAATAAGTGAAATGACCGAAGAAACAGAAAACCACGAAAAAAGAATACAGTGAATCACTTCGGATTAATCTGAAACTAATAAAAAATAAGTGACAGGTAGGTATAAAAATTCTTAATTTTTTGTAACTTTTTTTTGGTAGGTATTTTTTTTGAAAAATTTTGAAAGATATAATTTTCTCATTTAAAAAAAAATAGAAATTATTTATTTCAAAAAAATAAGAAGAAAATTTATCAGATAGGTACGTACGAAAAAGATTTCAACAATTATTTAATTTTCAAAAATTAAAATTTTAGAGTTTTTTTTTCACTTTAAAGAAGTCAAAATGAAGTCTTGAATTTAAAAATTTTATTCAAAAAGGAGTCTCAAGTCAGTGGTCACAGAAAAAATTCAAAAATTTTATTTTTAAAAGTTCAGAATTTTTTAGAATTTATTTTTTTGGAATAAAAAAATATATATTTTCACCTAATGAAAAATTTTTTGAAATAAAATTTTTAAATAAGTAGGTATACCTACCTATATTTTCATTTTGATTTTTTTGAAGTTCATAGAACCTCAATTATTCGAGTTAATTAGAACGAAAGAAGATCGGATGTCGTGAAAAGTTGGATACTCAATTTTTCGTTTCTTTTTTGAAAAAATGCAACAGAAAACTTCGTATTACCGAAATTTTATAGAAATTGCTGAAGAATCAGAAAACAACAAGAAAGGACACACTACACAGTAATGAATCATTTTGGATTAATCCAAAACTACATAATATAAAAAAATAAGTGATAAAATTCTCAATTTTTTGAAATATTTGTATTATAATATTTTTTCTGGAAAATTTTGAAAATATAATTTTTTCAAATAAAAAAAGGATGCAAAGTTATTTCAAAAAATTGATAAATTACTTATTTAAAAAAAATGAAATGAAAATTTCTCTAACAAGGAAATAATTTTATAAATCTTATTCCCAAAAGTTGAGATATTTAATTTTTCCACTCCAAAAAAATCAAAAGAAGTAAGCCTACATTTCAAAATTTTATTTTAAAAAAATCCCAAATCAGTAGTCACAGAAAAAATTCAAAAGTTTTTAAAATTTTTTCCGAATGTGAAAATTTAATTTTTTTTAAATAAATAATTTCTCATTTTCTTGAAATAATTTGTACCCATATTTCCTTTTTAAATAAAAAATATACTTCTCAAAATTTTTCAAGAAAAATCTCCGAATTTATTTTTACTTTCCGAAGAAAAATTTTCAATTTTTCTGAAACAGGCAAGTAAATATCCAAAACAGAATGTGTCTTTTATTTATATAATACTTCAATTTTTTTTTTTTTTTTTTTTTTTTTTTTTTTTTTTGGGGTGTTTATAATTACAGGATTATTACATCCATCGGAAGAATTTTTTAAATTTTATTTGTGAGGTTGAGTTTTTTAATTAAGTTTATGAATTTTTGAATTTCGGAAGGAATATCTGGTATAACTGGGGGGATTTCATTTATTTGTAGGGTTAGTCTCTCTTGTTTTAACTTGGGGCATTCGAACAGGATATGTTGGATAGATATAAGTTGAATAGTACAGAAAGGGCATAGAGGTTTTGGAGTTTTTTGGTAAAGATAATTGTGAGTAATTTTTGTGTGTCCAATTCTTAGTCTGGTTATAATGATTTCATCTTGTCTATTTAATTGTGAGAGGTTTTTCCAAGGATGCACTCTTTTTTTATGTTGGTATAATTTATTGTTTACTTGTTGGGACCATAAGTTTTGCCAGCTTGAGTAAATTTGTTTGGTTAACAAAGATTTGATGTCATCTCTTTTAGGTAAGTTGATAAAAAAGTTTCCTAATTTTTTGTAAAAAATAAAAAAATCTATTTTATTTTCTTGTTAAAAAGATGATTAAAATTTTTGAAAAGAGACTCTCAATTTTTTGAGAAAACCCCTCCTTAATTCTTTCAGAGACAAAAATTCAAGATTTTTTTTTGAGAAAGATATTTGTAACTTTTTCTGCTAATTTCTATTTAAATCACTTTTTTTGTTGAGAAAACTCTTTTGTTTTTTCCTTTTTTTTTGAATTAATTTTTTTCACCTTTTTCAATAATATAGAATTACTCAATTCATCTGAAATATACTTAACTTCTTTCAATTTATTTTAAATAAAAATTTTAAAAACAAATTTTATTTGAATAAAGAAATTCTTAATCGTTCATAACTTCATTTAAATAGAAAAACTTGATAAATTTTTGTAATAAGTAAATAATTAATTTTTTCAATTCATTGGAGAAAAAAAAACTTCATAATTTCTTGAAGTAGGTACTTACAATGATATTTTCCTATTTTTTTGGAGGATAATGCATCCAATTTGTGGAGAAAAAATTCTGAACTTCCTTGAAATAAAAAATCTGAATTCCTTTGGCACAATAACATTTTTTGATTTTTTAGGAAGTCACTATTTCCAATTTTTGGGAGAAGTCCAATCACAGAAGCAGTATAAGCTAAAAAAATCATTATCAACACGCGGTAAAATGAATTCATTTTTAGGAGAAATTTTCATCAAGAAAGCATCCAAAATGGTATGTAATTTTATTGTAAAAAATTGCACAAGGATCGGAGTCTACTGAGCAGAATGAAATAAAAAAAATTTCAAGAAGTAAATTAGCCCAATAATGGAAGGATTTTGGATAGTTTAAAAAAATATATTTTGTTATTTATTCTGATTCTTTTCAAATATCTTTAGATTTGGAGAAAGTAATCAAAAATAATAAAATTGACTCTGAATTTGAGCGAGAAAATTTCCATTAAAAAAATATTTATAATACCTATATTTAGTAATTAATTACCTATCTGTAAATCCAAACCCTCAGCAAGTGTAGCATTTTAGTAATTTCCTATGTAAATCGCATGGCTTGTTTCACACATAAAAAAATACAATTGAATCTGAACTAGTCTTTGGATATGGTTTCATGATAATGCAATGCATAAATATTGCGAGCAATGACAATGACGCTGCATCAGGTGTATTTTGTTCATCATCATGCAAAACCTGTTCTTATGTCGCCAACATACCTATTATAAGGATGCAATGTTAGAAGGGCGGGTGGAATTCGACAAAAAACGAGGGTCAATGTGTAGGTGCAAGAAAACGTCCCCTTTCCTTCCTTCAATAGGATAAATACGACAGGAAGGAGACTAAAAGTGACCCAGGAACGCTTAAACTGTAAGTAAACTTTCTAAACACCACAAAAGTAAGATATTAGTTTTCATTTCTGAGTTTATTTTTAATAAAAGTCAAATAAATCAAAATAATCTAAAATTGCCTATTTCGGGCAAAAAATAATGAAAACATTGTAGCTCATCGAGAGCAATTGTCTATTTTCATAGCCAATTATCACCTGGTAAGGATTCGTAAGCTGCAAAAAAGAAAATTTTAATTTCAACTGACCTTAATTTTTCCTCTTTTAAATTCACAATTTTTTTGAAAATATTTTCGCAGGGTGTTTTTGCAGATTGTTTTCCACCTTATTTTCTACATAATTTTCATCGATATTTTTAAATTATTTTCTATCATAATTTTCATCGATATTTTTTAATTTTATATTCACAGTTAACAAAATTCTGTTTCGTTTTAATAAGTAGATAAATTTTCTTTTCATGTTTGAGAATAAAAATTTCTTTCATTTTCCAAATGAGTTTTTGTATTTTGAAATATTTGAAAAAATTCTCTTTTTTTTCCAAAATTTTTTTTTATTTTTTCCCAACAAAAAACTGCTCGACTTCGGATTTATTTTTAAAAAGCATCGATTCGAATTTTGATTATTTTTAGGAAATTGAATCCACTTTTGCTTCAAAAAAGTTCGCACTCGAATGAGAAAAAATAATTACCATATTTCATTTAAATTCAGAATATTAATGAAAATCATATAATTTTAGAAGTCTATAGTTATGATGAATCCACAATTAGGTAGAACTTATTTTGAATACCTAATAATTATTTTCAAACTCATATTTTGATTGTTGATCAGCCATGTTGTGATTATTATATTCTCGGTACCTATTACATATAATTATAATTACTTTGATAGGTACAATATTATAGTTTTTGTGGTTATTTTCTAATTTTTCTTATTTCAACTTTTCAATATTTTGTTACGACTTTTTAAATTTTCATATTTTCATGGAAACTACTTTTCATATAGGTACTTAATTTTCACTTTTCAGTATTTTTCCAATCATTTTTATTTTTACGTTTCCATGGAAATAAATTTTTTTATGACTTTTAGACATTTTGTGACAGAGTAAAAGCATTATACTGTGTTTTAATCAATGTACTTTCAAAAGTAGTGTGGAAATAAAATTAACTAGGGGATCCAAGGAGCAAAACCCCTAGCGAGAGTTTCTTTTTTTTTTACCGATGATGCATACGTAATCTGCTCAGCTGTGAGAATGCTTTCAATAATTCGCACTGTCAAAATGAGAAAAATGATGAGAAAAGTCGCAAACAAAGAATATGCCATGACGCATTAATTGCACGTAATATGCATCTAGTTTTTCAGTAGATAATTCAAAGTTTTTAATTTTTTGTGCAGAATCCACGTAGTTAAAAAATGGACTACGAAGCGTTCAGTAAAAGTTTTTGTAAGCATTTGGGTAGATCATTAGAAATAGAAGATACGAAGCCAATTTTCTGGACTGTTCGTAAAATTACTGAAGAAGTAATAAATATTTGTAAGTATTCAAATATATTTTTTAAATTTTTATTTTAAACAAAATCAGTTCCCAACATTTTTTTCAGTTTTACCCTTCATTTTTCAAATCTCGCTTGAAGGTAGCAAAAGCAGTAAAATTGGAAAAAATGGAAACCTATAAATCGTAAAAGGAAAAGAACAACATTTTTGTGCTTGAATCTTTCATTAAAAAAATAAACAAAAATCTCCAAAATTCGTTTTTGATTTGAAATAACTACATATTTAGGTACCCATCAAATATTATTTTGAGAAAATTGTTTGAAACTATTCACCCTACGTATGTAGGTGAGTATAACTTTTTTTTGAATTTTTTTTCCAATCATTTTAGATAATTATTAGTTATCAACTTATCATCTATTGTGTAGAAATTTTCTCTCAACTGGAAAATAAATCATTTTTCTCCTGAAATGTTCTTATTATATCACACCTAAATCCTCTTCTCTATTTTTTTCTGCGTCGTCATTTTCTTCATTATCCTCAGACTGTCTCAGACTGTTCGATAAATTTGAATGTTATTTAAAGTTTTTTTTTTTTTTTTTTTTTTTTCATTTCCATAATAATATTTTCATTTTTTTCTCAATTTTTCTCTGCTTTGAAATAGGCACTTATGTATTATAATTTTGCTTCAATTTTTTGAAAATTTGATTTTTTAACTTGTTTTGAAGTTTCAAAATATTTTTTTCGTTATATTTTTTTCAAATATACTTCATTAAAAAAAATTCGCTCTAAATTAAAAAAATTATTTTAAAATAATTTGTACAAAACAAATTTTCCATTTTTTTTCTTTAAAATTTCTTCCATTTTTTCAAATTATTTTTTCATTTTAAACCAAGTACATATTTGGCTATCTTATAAAAAAAAATTATAACAATTTTTAGAAATTTTTTTTTGATTGCATTTAAGTATTTTGTACAAACACAAATCCAATTTCAATTTTTTCACAAAATTTTCATTTATTTTTTCAAGTATTTTTCGTCTTTTGCGGTTTTTCTTCTGAAGTGTTCCTAAATTTTCTTGATATATCTAAAAGATTTACCCACTTTGAATAGATACACATCAATTTTTCAAAAGATTTTTTCTATTCAAATTTTCGTTTTGAAATTTATTCGAACATGTTAAATTGCCTGTCTTTGAATTGTCCACGAATTAAACAATGCATTGAAAACTTGTGATGACGAGATATTTTAAAAATACATAATTTTCTTTTAGTATAAGTATATGAATTGAGCACAAATTCGACGACCTTTCTACATTTCTACACTGTACAACTGCATCCTGCAATCAACCAAACTCGTGCCTATTTTACGTAACCCTTTTTCCAAAGCAACATATGTCCAGTCGAGTCGACGCGACGCGCGTCGACAATAAGTACGCCAGGTATACCTTCGTACATTGAGACCAAAGGGATGATTCATCCAGCAAGATGGGTGCACAGAGGTCGAGGTCAGACGCGCGATGAAACAGTTATCTACTCCACGACGTACATTTCTACCCATGTCCATTGTTGTACCAGCAAACGCCGCAACGTGGCCCTTTTTCCATTCGAAAGTATAAAAAAAGGAAAACAAAACCAGAAGAGAGGATGTCCACGTCAAATTCCGTACACATTGTGACCTCTCGAAATAATCTGTTGAAATGATTTTACGCTGCAGCTGCATTCGACATGACAAAAAAAAAAAAAAAAAAAGGAAAAGGAAAAGCACCTTCGCAGCGGCACGTTGGGCTACTATTATTTCAAAAGAATTACGAGCAGAAAAAAAAGGACACGAGGTAATTAGTAATTACCCTAGATGAGTTTTTAAAAGGGGTAAATTATTCTGTCTAAAAACCTACATAATACTGGATAATGCAACTTGAAAAACGATATCTCGTACGTAATGGGAACAATTAAAAAAAACGCACCGTATTGTATCCGTGCATTTCTCCGAACATCATAGACAATACATTTCGGCCGGACTGGGTAATACGAAATAGTTGAGTACGGGGCATTGGGCATGGGCAAGTCCACTACAATTGCATAGGACGGCTGCGTGCATATGCGCATCGTTGCATTCCGCACCCTGACCCGTATATGCATCCATCGCCAAATACACTATACAAAAATGTACCTAGACCTAGGCCCACCGTATGTACCATACTGGACTCAATAGAGCGAAATTTTGTACGCGATTTTAAGCAGCAGCTTCGCACACAGTTCGAGAGAAAGAGAGAGAGAGAGTAGGAGTATAGTACTGGCAGCCTGGCTTTGGCTAACAGCATCATCGTTGTTAAGTGAACGTAATATCTAATTAATTTTAATCGAGAGACTTGCTTATTGCAGCATTCGTCCGGTTAATCTTAATGGGTGTGGTCGAAATGAATTATTTATATGATCCGGAAAATGCAACCACGTCGTTTTGGACACTCTTCGTGGCAATATGATACTATGTGCGTCGCCAGTCGTGGTCGTATTTTCCTCCTGTGCACTTTGTAGCATAAGGGTAGATAACGAAAGTATAATATAATTCCAAGCCTACTTTTCCCATCAAAAATATACACACGACATTTCCTACAGCTTTTTATGTGGTTTGATTCGTTAGCAAGATAAACCATTTGAGGAAAAAATGCTAAATTCATTTTTTGTCTTTTTTTGGAAAATGGTTTTTTGATATCATTAGAAAGGAATTTCATTACTGAAACTTTGAAAATTTTTTATTTTTATTAAACTTTTTTTTCAATTTTTAAAATAAATTTTATGACTTTTAGACATTTTGTCAAGACATTCTGAAACTTAGAACTGAGTTAGGGGGAAAATGAAAAATGAGAATTTTTCTCTTACGAAATGCAACAACTTGAAATGCTAAAAGGAACGATTTTGCTCAATTTTCTTGTTTTTGATTTTTTTGAAAAATTAGGGGAGCCCCCAAGTACCACTTAAAATCAAGTTGGAGGATAAATAACAAATTGGGAGTTCATTCTCATGACAAGGAACAACTTTGATGGGTTATCTCTAAAAAACTGCAAGATTTTTAAAATTGGTGAATTTTTTCAATTTTTTTTTTAAAAGGGGACACCGGGGTGCCACTTACAATAACGCTGGGAGGAATTTAAAAAAATGGGAATCATTTTGCACCAAATGGAACGACTTTCATTGGTTAGAACCAAAACAAATGAAAAAATTTAAAAAATTGGTATTTTTTCATAATTTTTTTAGTTTGGGGGGCTTGTGGGTCTACTTAGAACTGAGTTAGGGAAAAAATGAAAAATAGAGAATTTTTCTCTTACGAAATGCAACAACTTGAAATGCTAAAAGGAACGATTTTGCTCAATTTTCTTGTTTTTGATTTTTTTGAAAAGTTAGGGGAGCCCCCAAGTACCACTTAAAATCAAGTTGGAGGGTAAATAAAAAATTGGGAGTTCATTCTCATGACAAGGAACAACTTTGATGGGTTATCTCTAAAAAACTGCAAGATTTTGAAAATTGGTGAATTTTTTCAATTTTTTTTAAAAAAGGGGACATTGGGGTGCCACTTACAATATCGCTGGGAGGAATTTAAAAAAATGGGAATCATTTTGCACCAAATGGAACAACTTTCATTGGTTAGAACCAAAAAAATGAAAAAATTTAAAAAATTGGTATTTTTTCATAAATTTTTTAGTTTGGAGGGCTTGAGGGTCCACTTAGAACTGAGTTAGGGAAAAAATGAAAAATAGAGAATTTTTCTCTTACGAAATGCAACAACTTGAAATGCTAAAAGGAACGATTTTGCTCAATTTTCTTGTTTTTGATTTTTTTGAAAAATTAGGGGAGCCCCCAGGTACGAATTAAAATCAAGTTGGAAGGAAAATAAAAAATTGGGATTTTATTCTCATGACAAGGAACAACTTTGATGGGTTATCTCCAAAAAAGTGCAAGATTTTGAAAATCGGTGAATTTTTTTCATTTTTCCAAAAAAGAGGGGGTGATCCGGCACGGGTTAGAATTCAGTTGGGGGAAAAATAAAAAATAGGGAATTATTTTCTCATAAAATGAACACACTTTGGGGGGTAAGACATTTAAAAAGTCGAAAAAGGTAAAATAAGAGCCACCCTAGTATAAATACCTCACTTTTTTCGTGCTAACCACCCAGACTATTGAAGAATACCGAGTAATAAGCGAGGGGTGGGGGCAGGGGTACCTCCATAACTCATTACATGGTGGGGTAGGGGGGTCACCATTCATTTATGAACACTTTTACTTGGTTACTACTACATTGAGAAACAATTTCAGGTAGGTACTCATTATAACAACATTCATGATTAGTTGCTCCAAAATTTCATATAATCATTTTTTCAAAAAACAAAAGAAAAATTTTGGTAATTTTTTTCGTGAAATTTTCAAAAAAATTTCTTGGCAGAATATCAAAAAAACATGTTTTCACAAAATAAAATTATCAACAAAAAAATGACAAAATTTTTTAAAAAACGTCAATTATTTTGGCAGAATTTTCCAAAAAAAGCTGCTGCAAAATTTCATAAAATTGTTAGGTATTAAAATCTTATAATAAAAAAAATCACAAAAATACATAGGTAGCTTTGGTTAGTAAAATTTCTTCACAAATTTCCAAAAAAATTATTTATTTTTTAAACACATGCTTTTATAAAACTTGAAGAAATTCTACAGAATTAAAAAAAATGCCAACAAATTTCATACAATTTTTTAAAAAATTACAAAAAAAAATCATAATACATTTGAAAAAAAACTGAGAATTTTTTTTTTCAAAAGTTTGAAAAAAAATCATAAAATTTTAACAAAAAAATTCAAAATTTCATAAAATTTTTAACAAAAATATAGAAAAATATTTAACAAAACAACAAAAAAGTTTTGATAATCTTTTTTTAATTTTCAGAAAAAAATAAACTTTTCAGAATTTTGAAAAAGGAACTGAAATTCACGAAATTATTAACACACAGAATTTTTACAAAACAATGGAATAGATAGTAATTTATTTAAATTTTTCTTGAACTTCAGAAATATTATATACCTATCAAATTTTCTGGAAAATTACAAAATATCACGCAATTTTTCACCAAATTACAAATCAGGTTTTCATAAAAAAAAAAAATTGAAAATTTTTTTTTTTTCGGATAGTTCTAACATATTTTGAAAACTGTCTAAATTTTGACTTTTTTGAAGATTTCAGAGATTAGAAAAATGCAAAAAAAAATAAAAATAAAACTGCGAAAGTTCAACAAATCTGAAAAACTGCCTTTTTAAAAATCCTAAAAAATTTACCGCAATTTAAAATTTTTAAATTTGACCTAATTTTGATTTGTACTTGTAACTGTTTCAAAAATTTATTAAGATTTTCCATTTTTTTTTCATGTTGACTTGTACACCCTCAAAAGGATATTTCCACAGCAGAAATTTTTAAAGGAAAATTTCTTCCCATTTTTCAATTCTTTTTATGAAGTATTTTCGTGGACCGAACAAATGATTTTGTTTTGTGGCGGAGTGAGTTAATTCTCTTGGAAGATCTTTGGATGACTCACGTTATTACAGAAGAGGAAAACAAAGATCGATCACCAGATACATTATAGATAAGTTCAATGTAAGGTAAGTTTTTTTTTTTTATTTAATAAATTTTGAAATTCTTATTTCGTATCCATCAGAACAGATTTTTTCTAGAAGAATAAATCTCAAAAAAAAAATTGTTTTGGGAAATTATTTTGCAATTTTAAATTTCAACTCAAATTTAAAACGGTAAAATTTGTAAACTTTGAAAAATATGTAATCGTTCACAAATTTTTTAGAAAATTTAAATTTTGCAAAATGACCCTACTTCAATTTTTTTTCAGATTTAAAAATTTTAAAAATTTAGAATTTTCATCAAATTTCCAAGTATTTTACTTAGATAATTTTAATAAATTTCCATAATTTTTGAAACTGGTAGAAATTTCACAATGAATAATTGTGAAGTTGAGAAATGAAATGTTTTTTCCAACGCAATTACTTCGTTGAATTTTTTGGGGGAAGTATAAGTTCAAAATTGAAGGAGCTACCAATAAATATTTTTCAAAGTCCATAAAAATTATCTATCCAAAAAAAAAAAAAAAAAATGTAGAAAATATGAGCAATGCCTCAAAAAGTAAATAAATTTTATTTCAAAAAATTTTCACCCAACACACAAATCAAGTACGTAGGGATCATTCCCGCACTAAAATAATTTTTTTTGAGTTGATATTTCCTTCAATTCTTGAATGCATTTATTTATCTACCTATCGAGTAAAAATTAATTGAAACAAAGTTTTATTCAAACGAAATACAACTGATTTTCACGATTGATTATTTCTAACGAAATTTATTCGCAGAAGTGGGCGAGAAATAATAAAATTATAATTCTTTCATTTTTCAAAATCCCATTCCGGAATATAGTTAGTAACTTTAATCTTGTTAGACATAGTTAGACGAAAAGGTATACGAGGTAGGTTTTCTTTTTACAAAAATGTATTTATGTAGGCTCTAAGTACAATTTATGTCTTCATCGACGTAGATCTACGTACTATCATCGAATTCTCAACTCACTCCCAACGGATTTTTTTTTAGTAATTTTGAAAAATCTTGCAAACTTAATTCCTCAGTTGAAATTGCCTTTCAAAAGAAAAAGTCTAGGATGGGAAAAAAAATTTGGGAATTTTTTCCAGGTATTTTGAATTTTTTCCAAATTTTTAGAATTGTAAAAGATTATCTATTATTTTAAATTGCATTAACACTTTGAAATGAACAAGTTTTGAATCTTTACCTCAAAATTTTCCAAGACAAGTTTTAAAAATCTATCAAATTTTAAAATTCTAACAAATAGGCACATAAACAATAGACATATCTACTCATGTTTTGACTTCTTATAAACACCACCATCGTACTGTACCTCTCCACTTTTTCAAAGATGATAATACATCAAAAATAACATTCCAAACTATTTCACATGCCATACGACAACCAATGGAACCGCAAAATTGGCACGTATTTTCCATCCATCCATCCATCCATACTCAGCTGGACATTAAGGAAAAAACCATATATTTAAAATGTCGAGCTGTCCTAATATTGAACAAACGAAAACCCCAAATAACTAAGGCTCCAAAGTTGAAAAATTTTGCACTTTTATACTCGTAGAATTACCAAAGCGAAATACCTTAGATAATAAATGAGAGTGCAAGCTACTCTGCCCTCGCCCCTCGCCCCTCCCCAATACCCTCGCGTCCGACATTGGCGAAAAAAAAACACATACCGACTCTATCAATACTTAATGACTGGGCTTACTGCCGGAGGCCATTTCACGCACCCTATAATCACGTTGCTTTAAACTAATCTAATTATAATCTATTACAGACACGTAAGGGTCAACAGTTTTACAGTTTTACTCGTACTGTAAGCGCCATATTAATTATTTCGTTAAAAATCCGCACACTGTGATAGGTTTTTTCGCGTATTTAGTTACGTATTGCATGAAATGTGCATAAGGATTGATTGACGATGCGATGGCGATGGTGGCGTCACTTTTAGTATGCATTTTTCATTTTGCAGCTATTATTTTGCTTGCACCTACTACGTGAAATGACGTATGAGAGCATCTGTATTTTCGCGCACATGCATAATGCAATTTTTTCTGCAAATGTAGTGGTAGGTATAGGTAGGTAGGTCTAGGTAGGTAGACAGGTGGGTTGATTTGTAGAATGCACTCCATGCCAGGTCCAATTTAGAATGACCCTTATTTTGGACTTTTGGATTTTTGAATTTTTTAAAAATATCTTACCCTCAAATTTTTTTTCATTTTATGAGAAAATAATTCCCTAATTTTTATTTTTCCCCTAATTGAATTTTAAATGGTGCACAGTCAAACTATCTTTTTTTTTGAAAAATGAAAAAAATCACCATTAGAATAAATTCTCAATTTTTCATTTTTCCCTAACGTAATTTTAAGTGGCACCTTTGGGGTACCCTCAATTCTTTCAGAAGAGCAAAAATGACAAAAAATGGCAATTTTTTTTCACCTTACCTACATTTTGAGTTTTTCTATTTAATTAGAAAATAATTCTCTGTTTTTTACTTTTCCCCTAATTCAATTTTAAGTGGGCTCGCAATAAGCCCCCATTTTTTTTTTTACAAATTATGAAAAAATTCAAAATTTTCAAGTTTTTTCATTTTTTTGGTTCTTATTTATTTTAAAGTTGTTCCTTTTGGTGAGAAATGATTTCCAATATTTTTATTTTCGCCCTAATTGAATTTCAAGTGGCTCCTAGTTGCCCTAAAATCTTTGAGAAAATTTTCAAAAATCACAGATTCTAAAATTTTTGCATTTTTATTTTTTTGATATTAACCCATCAAACTTATTCCTTATCATGAGAATGAATCCCCCAATTTTTTACTTTCTCTTCAACTCAATTTTAAGTGGTACCTCGAAGCCCCTAATTTTTTTTGGGGGGGGGGGAATGACAAAAATGAGCAAATTTTTTCACGTAGCATTTTAAGTAGTTGCATTTCATTAGAAAATAATTCCGTATTTTTTATTTCTCAGCAAACTAAATTTTTAGTGACGCAGCTAGCTCACCTACAGGCCCTTTGAGAGCCAAATTGGACCTGAAGCAAATATTTTTTCGGGCCCCCTCGATAATTTTTTTTTGTTTGACCTATTTTTTCCAAATTTTTATTGCATTATCAAGTTTTCGGGGGGGGGGGGGGTCCGAGTGGCTCGGGATCGGTTTGGGCCCACTTTGCAACGGTTCAGTCCCGGAGCAAAATGCCCCTTCTGCACCCCTCTCTACGGACCTGCTCACTCATTTTGAAAAAGTACGACAAATTACGAAATTTTTTAATTCTTGCATTTTTTTGGTTCTAACTTCTCAAAATTTGTTTTTTCTTCACGAGAAATTGTTCCAATTTTTCAAATTTTCCCTAAACTGAATTTCAAATTGGCACGTAGTCGTCCCTTCTAATATTGTTCAGAAAACTAAAAAATGAGAAGGGGCGAATCGGTGCCATTTGAAATTCAGTTAGGAAAAAAATAAAAATGTAGGAATCATTTCTCATCAAAATGAACCACTCTGATAGGTCATGAATCGCAAAAATGTCAAAATTAAACATTTTTGTATTTTTTTATAATTTCTAAAAAAAAGGGGCTCGGACTTGCAGGTCTATTTAAAACTGAGTTAGGGGGAAATAAAAAATAAGGAATTATTTTCCGATGTAATTCAACAACTTGAAATGTCAGGTTAAAAAATAATATTGCTCAATTGTGTCGTTTTTGCTTTTTTTGAAAAATTGGGGAATGCGAGGTAAGTCGGGGGGAGGGGAAATAAAAAATTGGAAATTCATTCTCACGACAAAGAACAAGTTTGATGGGTTAATATCAAAAAAAGGCAAAAATTTGAGAATCGGTGATTTTTTTACAATTTTCTAAAAATGAAAGCTCAGACATTAGCTACCACTTACAATTCAGTTAGCTAGGGGAGAAATAAAAATGTGGCAATAAAAAGGAACAAGTTTGATCGGTTAGAATCAAAAAAATGCAAAATTGTGGATTTTTGTATTTTTTTCATAATTTTTAGGGGGGGGGGGGGGCTTGCAAGCTCACTAAAAATTGAGTTAAGGGAAAAATGAAAAATATTGAATCATTTCCTAATGAAATTCAACAACTTAAAATTGTAAGGTAAAAAAATTTTGCTTATTTCACAAGTTTTTGATTTTTTCAAAAATTAGAGAAGTCCCAAGGTGCTACTTGAAATTAAATTGAGAGGAAAATAAAAATATGGGAATTTGTTTTCATAACAAGGAACAACTTAGATCGGTTAATACCAAAAAAAAAAAAAAAAAAAGTAATTTGAGCATCGATGATTTTTTTTATTTTATAAAACATGGGGGCAATTAGAAGCCACTTAAAATTTAATTAGAGGAAAAATACGAAGCATGGAATTTTTTTCTCATAAAATGAAAAAACTTTGAGGGTGTAAGACATTTCAAAAATACAAAAGTTCAAAATAATGACCACCCCAATAAATTGGCCATACTTAAGTACACGTAAGATGCCTTATATTTACGAAACAATTTTTTTTTTCATCGTTTCATGGTATAGGTAGAATGATTTTTTATTTATTTCACAGTAAATTTATCTCGCCATATTAGTTATGGTAGTTAATTCTAATACGAGCGTCCAAACGTTCAATTAAATTCAATAAACCTCTTATCAATTAAGCATACGTTCTCTTTCTCGTATCGGTGTAATATGACTGTTGATCTTTGATTACAGTCATTAACCAGCTACTCGCAGCAACATTTCAATTTAATGTATCAACCATTCATTGAAGTAACCTCAAGTGCATCATTTCGCGACCACATTGATACAGTAATTAATTCTACTCGTATCTGTATAACCATGCGAAAAAATTATACGTCAGTTGCTATCAACATATTATATCTACTGTTGGCTAAGATTCGACAAATAGAAAATAAAAACGAATGAAAGACCAAGGGAAGAAATTCTGGAAAAAAATCCACCAAGAAGGTGGGTGGTACGAGCACCCAGTACCCACGTTATTAGGTATAAAGCACTGTTTTCTTTCACAGTTGCGATATTCTACGCGAGTAATTACTCGTAAATGGGAACGAAACGAGGGATTTGTTTGTTTTAAAATTAGCTCTCTATATACCGAATGAATGCGCGAAACTTCAAAGAACGGCGTATCGTCGCGCCAATAAACCGACGAGTAAAAAACTAGGAAAAAAGAGAAATTTTTAATTGGCTTTTTTTTTGTACGTACAGTCGAGTTGCCAGGGATGATGGCTGACAGAATTACGTGCAGTATACGATTATAGAGCTTTTCGAATTCCCAAACGAGATGGAAATTGTATAAATTTTCGACAGTGTGGAATGCAGCGATGTGATGAGAGCATGAAGTAGGGATGAAAAAATTGAACTGTGGAAATATTTTTTTCGATCGAGGGGTCATTTGCATATAACCTTTAATTGGCATCAAAGAGTATTATCCAAGGAGAATATTTTGACGAGTGAAGTGATCAAACTATTTAATCGCACATTAAATAAACTTAATTAGTTCAACAAATTTGATTGTTTTTATTTTGTTCCTAGTGACTAATTTCTGTACAATGCATTTCAGAATCATTTTGTGTCCCTACCTCCAAAAAATTTGGCTTGCTTGGATCATTGTGCTTTCATTGTAAAAAACAAAAAATACAATTTTGAGATTTTTTACATTATACGAATAACGAATTTCAAAGATATCAGTCGTAAAGAAAATTCAAGAAAAATAAGAATTAATTTTTGAAAATCACAATTGAAAAAAAAAAATCTTCAATGTATTTAACAAAATTACAAATAATTAGTCCAAAAATTCGTAACACTATTGAAAACATTGTTTTTAAACAATATTGGAATTTATTTTTCAACAAAATTTCAAAAAAAAAATCAAAAATTCACAGGATAACGAAAAAAAAAGAAAAAGAAACCAACAAAAATAACAAATAAAATTTCAACAAAATTTTTAAAACATTAAAAAACATTGTTATGTACCTACAATTGGAAAGTTTTTCAATGATTTTGAAACAATCATTTTTTTTAAATTTGAAAAATGTAAAAGTTAGGTGCTTGGATATTTCAACCATTTTTTTTGGAATTAAAAATTTTGAAAAATTTTAATTTAAAAGTTTAAAAATTTGCTCATGAACAAAATTGAAAAAGTTGTCAATATTTTAAAATAAATTCTTGAGCAACCAGTTCTGTATTTGTACCGAGCACATTTTCGGCGGGGGAGAGGGGAACAAAAACTATTCTAATAACAAAAAAATTTAACAGTTTTTCAATTTTTTTTGTTAGCAAAATTTGTGGAAAGTATAACTAAGCGACTTACCTATTTAAAAAAACACACGCTAAAATGCAGTTGAAAAAAATGAAAATTTTCAAGAATTAAGTTTTCCACAAAAAAATTAATTAACTACCTAATGAACAAAATTTAAAGAAAAAATGATTGTTCGACAAATATTGATGAAAATTATCCAAAATTTTGTTTTTCTGCAAATTTAAAAAAAAATGGTTGAAAAAGTATAAAAATCATTTTTGATAACGTTTCAAAAAAATTACTCGCATCAAACATTTTTGTTTACTTCCTCTGCTTACAGTTTAGACAAACCAACATTTTTAAGTACCTAAGTATTTTTGTATTGCAAATTATCAAAAAATTCACTCGTGAACAAATTTTGAAAAAAAAACTGTTTAAAAAAAAATGTTGAACAATTTTAAACGATTATTTTGAAACATTTTTACATGATTGAATCTTTTTTTTCAACAATTTTTGAAAAAAGAAATTAAAACAAATAGATTTTTTTGAGAAAATTTTCAATTTTCACAAATATCAATTCACACTCAAACTAAAATTTAGAAAAAATAAAATCCTTGTAGAATGTATTTTTAATAAATTAGAAATTCACTCGTGAAAATATAGTACCTATAGAAAAAAAATTCAAATAAAATTTGAAGAAAATCGTTAAATAAATTCTAAAACATTATCATTTGGTAAAATTTTAAAGAACTTATCAACAAAATTGAAAATTTAGCTTATTAAAAAATTTCAACAAAATTCCAAATTTTTTCAATCCACATTTTATCACAAAAAAGTGAAAAATGAAAATTTTGAAGAATTTGCATAGTTTGTCCGCAAAACTAAAAATACTTACTCGTTATTGAACAACTTTAATACAAGTTAAAAAAATAAAAAAATAATTTTACGACAAACTTTTCAAAAATTGAGTCACCAATTACCAAATGATCTTTGGAAAAAATTTATATAAATGTAGGTTCCTACTTTCAAACTAACATAAAATTTGAAAAAATGAAAACTTGGAAATTTTTTTAAAATTGATTCACTCACCAACATAGTTTTGAAAAACTTATTTCAAACCCAAATTTTAAGAAAATACGTTTGAAAAATTGAGGAAAAAAATTGTAGAACAAAATTCAAAATAATGTTTGTTTAGCATTATTTTTCACAAAGTTGAAAAAAATTTCAACAAAATTTGGGAAAAAATCTTTCGAACAAAATATAAACAATAATTATTTCTTTATGAAATTTCAAAAAATTGTTACCTATTTGAAAATTTTCGAAAAATTTAATTCAATTTCAGATTAAATTTGTCAAAAAAATTCTTTACTGAAATAAAGTTCATTTTTAGACGAAACTGCAGTTTTCAAAAAAATATCTAGGTACAAAATTTGAGTAGAATTTCATATTTACTCTTCGAGACTATTTTCATGGCTTCCAAATATGTAAACGACATACTTAACGTGCGCACAACGTATTTTGGTTTGGGTAAATTTTCTTTGAAAATAATCTAATTTATATATTGAAAGTGATAGAAATAATTAAATGAAGCTTTTTAGATATGGAAATGAATTCTGTTTCAATCTTTGATTTGTTTCTGAACTGAATGTAATTTCAGTTGATAAATTATTTGAAAATTGAAATTGAAAATTTGAAATCAAAAACGAAATCACAAAAAAAGAAGAGCATATTATTATCTAGATGAGAAGAACACTTCAAACGTGTTCAGCAAGTAACTAATATTTCGTTTGTGCATTTTCTTTGTTGAACTCGGATAAGTACTTGAATTCACGATGGCACAATTTATGTTTTTCAAGGATTTGGTAGACACTTGACAGTCATCTCAACCAAACAAGTTCAAAGTGATAGGTAATTAAATCCATTTTTCTCAAACAAAAGTAAGCAAGCTTTTCATTTATTCCTTCTAAACCAAATTCATACTCGTGTGATTGAATAATTTGTGCATGCAATTTTTCATCCCCACTTCGGTCAATTCAAATTTAAAAAATGAAAAATTCATCCAAACCAGCCAAACAACTATGCACGTGACTGAACCCCCCCCCCCCCCCCCCCCGACACATCACCCCATTCATAATACCAATACTATAGTTCATTAAACGACGACAAAATCCGCGTTAAGCATCAAGGAACCTCCACTTTAGGACATTATATCCAGCCACCCAACGCATCCTTAAACCCTACACTAAAATACAATTATAACGGCAAATCGGTTCCTTAATTGAATAACATCGCGACTGGAATTCTTCTATAAACCGCAGCGATGCAATTTCGCACATACCTACGTACATCAGGCTCTTGCTCTTTCAATTCTAACACCTTTTTCTTCAATTCCTACAATATTGTATCCTTTCCCAGGGCATAAAATCCATATTGAATCTCACCAGCGACCATCATTTCTACACCGAGTCTTTCAGAACACTGCAAAAGGATAGAAAAAGGCACCAAAATCTCATATACTATCGACCAATGCACAAATAAACTCTCGAGCACTATGCCAGACTGGCAGTCCAGCGACCCAACTGCATCGCCGGCGAATGCATCGGCCGCGATACGTTATTAAGTAGGTGGAGGCACTGGCTGCCGGCTCCACCCTAAAATGCAACTACCCTAACATAAAATAGAGGTCCGAAATACGCCATCATGGTCCTGGTCGGTCGTCGATACGAGAATACGTGTACGTACAGAGGCAGACACAGACACACAAGCGAGCAGCATACACTATGCAAGTCAATTAATCAGTTTACTCTGTATTTTAAAAATGTGCAGTCCTTCTCTCCGGCCACTCTTGCTCTTTCCATTTCATTCCGTTCGAGTGAAATTAAAAAATTGAAAAAAAAAAACGCTCCCTTCATTCGAATGCAACGCAAATCGATAACAACTTAGCATTTCGAAAGGGTAAGTTTGTACAATGCATTATGGAAGGGATCCGGGCGCCGATAACGTTCGCTCTGTGTGTGTATAACGTTCGAAAATCATCGGACACGTAACTATTTTCGTGCATATGGAAGCGGCCTGTGATGGGGAGGAAGTCTGCGGGGATGAGTTTTTTTCAAAAATTAAATTTTGTCAAGTTACCGAGTATGTGGAGTGCGTGGGTGGATGGGAAGCCATGGCGATATTTTGATTATTTTTTTGGCACCCTTTCACTTTTGTGTTTGGTAATCTTTTTGGACCAGAGGCCGAACTAGCCCGGATTAAAAGCATTATCTTTAGTACCTGTATAACACACCGACCTAAAATATTACAAAATTCCTGAATTTTTGTGAAAAATAGATGTCATAAAAAATTTTCTAAGGTCCCAATCGAAAAAATTTTCAAATAAAAGTTGTGTATTTTGATCTCAGAAACAATTTTGGTTATTACAAAAATTTTGATTGGATCACTGCTTCTTCTCCATTTTAGCATAATATGACTTAGGTGCTTATAATTTTATAAACTATTAAAAAGGTGGTGGAGGTGGGGTCCAATTGAAAAAACTTTCGAATAAAAGTTGTAGCTTGAAGTCTTGGAAATAATTTTGTTTATTACAAGAATTTCGATTGGACCAATCCCTCCCCTCCAATTTTGAATTATCCGTATGGAAATCACATAAAAATCACGTGCATTATAATGCAAAATTATTATACATTGAATGTATACCTATAGTATAAGCGAAATTTGAAGGGAATGAGTGGTCCAATCAAAATTTTTGTAATAACCAAAATTGTTTCAAAGACTTTGATGTACAATTTTTGTTTGAAAATTTTTTCAATTGGGGCATTGGGTACACATATGAAGAGATTTTTTGGAAAAGAGCACTAAACTCTCTCCTCAATTATCTCTTTTTCTCTGTACCCAAGCCCTCAATTGAAAAAATTTGCAAATAAAAATTTGATATCAAAGTCTCTAAAACATTGCGAAAATTCTGATTGCATTCCGTCATTCCTCTCAGGAGGGAAGGGTCCAATTGCAATTTTTGTAATAACCTAAATCATTTCCAACATTTCAAGCTACAATAAATTTTTGCTTGAAAATGTTTTTAATTGGACCTCCACTTTCAAAATCGAGACAGAAAAAAAATCAATTCATTTTTAATTTTTTTTATTTCCAATTATTTTTAATTTTTGGAACTTGATACTTATCGTAACTGATAATTATGACTGAAACTCGATGTCAAAGATGGATTAGACAACATTTCGATTTTTTTTTTTTTTTGAAAAAGTAAGTAATTTTTTGTTTTTTATTTTTTATTTTGAAATTGAGATGGCTATAACTTTTTAACCAAGTGAAATAGAAAAGTCTGGTTTGCGGCATTCAAAAGGTCGAACTTTTTTCATACCAAATGATGAAACTTTTTTGAGATTTCATCAAAAATTGCAAAAAAATCTCAATTTTTGAACACGTTTTTTTAGATATTCAATACAGTACAGACAGACACCCCTGATCACCTAGTACAATGATCAACCCCACAAAAAAATTGTACACGTCCTTTCCAACGCTGCAAAGCACAACTTTCTACCTATCTCCGTTGTCGAGTAACGCATGGTTAAAAAACTGAAAAAAAAATTCAGTTGGGCATATCTCTGCCCCTTCAATTCACAGGGTCGGCAAACATGCATACATGAGTTTAGTTTGAGTTGACTATATCGCTGGTGAAGGAATGCTAACATGGTGGCGGGACACCCTGTATAGGTATATACAAATAAGTATTATATGTCGTATCATGCAACATTGTAGGGGAGGGAGGGGTCCAATCGCAATTTTTGTTAAAACCAAAATTATTTCTATAATCTTAATCTACAACTTTCGGTTGAAAATTCCTTCCCCTAATTTTGAAAAAGTATCTACCTGATGTTATGCAAAATTGGAGAGGGGGAAGGGGTCCAAACAAAATTTTTGTTATCATCAAAATTGTTCCCGAGATTAAAATACACAACTTTTGTTTGAAAATTTTTTCATTTGGGTCCGTAAAATAATTTTGAAAAATTTGTCAAAAATTAAAACAAATTTTCAAACCCATTCTTTCAAAAAAAAAAAAAAAAAAAAAAAAAAAAAAAAAAAACACGAAAAAAACGAAAAAAAATCGTGTTCCTACAGACAATTTCATTTTTCGTTCAAAACTTGAATGACCCCCCCCCCCCCTTCAATTCAATAATTGGATTTTTAATCAGTTCACCAATTTGTTCTTTTTTTCATTTTCTATACTTTTCGTAGGATATTTCTCACCCCTACTTTTTAAGAATCAAATTTTCTTCCTGCAGTTATTATCATTTAAAAAATAAATATCACACTTCTAGGAGGAGGGGGGGGGGAGCTGAATGGCCTAGTTCGACCTTGAGCCCGAAAGGATTTTCTGAGATAATAAAAGATACCTACATGTAGATTTAAATAATTACGTTGGAATATGCTTTCAAACACCTCTATACCGGTTTTCTTTTCATGTCAGACCCTTACCCAGTTTAAAAATAAGCTAATTTACATAAGAAAGTGAAATCTTAATTCAGCATAACTTCCCACCCCAATTTCATCAACAAAATTCATTCTAAATACCTTCGTATTTGTTTCAAATACCAAACCGTGCAGCAACTTTTCAGCGACCACATCGAGCACCCAAAAATGTCCTATAAAATTATAAAAAACCTCCAAAGCTCACCTTACCATACGGAGTAAAAGTGCATTTAAAATAATAAATATATCGAAGCTAGGTCGACAATAAAATACACATGTAGAGCTTGGCACGAGCTCGTACGAATTTTAATTCGAGCCTAAAAACAACCAACCGCCGTACGTATAAATTACTCTTAAAGTATGATAAAACCTATAACTTTTACTCTGAGAAATATCACAGTTGCAATGTTAATTGTCGAAGTTTAAAACGCGTCTCTTAAACGACCTTTTTGTTTCCGCTATTTAGCTCATAGTCAACATTTTAACCTATACTGTAAGGAACACCCTTATAGTATAAAAAAGAATGGCGTGTTTAAAATATTCATGTCGTCGGTCGTAGAGTCGATGCATACGTAGCTCGTATAAAGGCATAGTTAGCGTAGAATGCGATGCACGGCATTAAGTTACATACGAGAGGTAATAAGCCGCCACAGAGGTAAGTAAGTATAAATCTACATACGACGGGTACATTCTTTAGAGTATTTTCATTTTCAAATATAACTATTATTATTGTATTGTTCACTTATGTAAAGAAGGAAGCAGCTTGCTTGTTATCTTATTTGGATGGCATAATACGAACGGAGATGGATGTATAGGTATTAGCTTAAATAGGTCGATGTGATAGCCTTGATGTAATATTTAGAGTATCTCGGTCATTAACGCGATATTTGTTTCGTTTGATTAATAATTTATCCAATTTTTCTCTTATTTGATAAGAATCAGAAATAACCATACAGGTGTAGGTACGATGATAAGAGTACCTACTCAAAACGTTAAGTCACCATTCAAAAACCAAATCATTCGAAGTACAAGTAAGTTAGTAAAATTCAATCTCCATCAACAGTCACCTCACTCCACCCAAAAATAATTCAAATATTCGCCAAAGTCAGTTTGAATGATTCTATGCATAGACTTCATTCTGATACCTTTGACAAATCGCAATCATGTCAAAATGAAGTCAGAATTAAATCATGTCACACAAACCAGTCTGAGTTGAATCAGAAGTCAAAGTCTCAAAATAACGTCAAAGTTACACTAACCAAAAATAAATCAGAGATTTTCATACCAAACATAAATTATAAACATTGTTGTGATTTAGGATGAACACAAAATTTGAAGTTCCTTGCATTTTTTCACATTTTAAATCCTTAGGACTGATATTTTAGGAAAACCTGAACCAATATCAATGAGTCACCGAACAGTGACGTTCTTTCTTTTTCAATCAAGTATAAAAAAGTGAATCAATTAAATTATTAATTCATGTTTTCTTTTTTTTAATTGTTCACAAAAAATCCATTAGAAACCTAGGTACTTTCATCATGAGATGAAATTAAAATTTTTCTAATAATATAATATAATACCTACCCAATACTTGTCATCTTGAAAAATTCTATAAAAATACAGAAAGTTGTTATTTTTTCAATTTAATAATTATTTACAGAATTTCAAGCAACAGAAAAAATCATTTTCATCCTGTTAATAAAATTTTTATCAGATGCACTGATTTACTGAAGAAAGAATTTTTTCACCAACCTCGGCAAGATTCATCAAAGTATCATGTCACATGTCAACGTGAAGTCGAAGAGAAATCATGTCACAAAGAAAAATCAAAGTCAAATCGGAAGTCACTTCAATTCCGAAATTGATGCCGTGCTGACATATTTAAGTAGTGAAGAAATGAATGTCAGTCAAAGGAAGTAATTTTTCAAATTTTCACTGTGATTGAAACAAGTGATAAAAAATGTATGCATTTTTAAAAATACTTTTCTTTACCCTAAAAAACAAATTCCCTACACTCAGGTACAATGGTACATGGAAGCGCTGAAAGCACCAAGGAATCTTGGAAACACTCAAATCAAAAAGTCATGTCAGCAAGAAGTCAAATATAGAAATCAAGTCACACAGAAAAATTAAAATCAAGTCAAAAGTAAAGTCACTCCCATTTTAAAATAAAGTCAACTTTACAATGAAATAAAAGTAAACAACAAAACCATTAATATTCATTCATATCATCACTATTGATAACCTCAAATCGAGAATTCATGTCACCATGAAGTGACAATGAAATCATGTCACAGAAAAAATCAAAGTCAAATAAAAATTATAGTAATCCCAATTCCAGAACTCGGTATCAGAAATCGCATCGATAGGTACATATACAAAGTAATTGAAAAAGATTTCATTGATTCAAAAAGATGTCACAGTAAAGTGACGACTATGGAATCATGTCACAAAAGAAAATCAAAGTCGAGTCAGAACACATATTATAAATATCAATGTTGACTCGAAGTTCTCCTCAATTTAAATTCCAATATGTCAAAAATTATTCACATCGATGTCGATTAACAAACATTCCACTTGAAAAGTGAAGTAAACTTCGATCCTGAGTGAAGTCATGTCACACAGAAAAGTCACAGTCAAGTCAAAAATCAGTCTAGTCTTGAAATAAAGTCAATGTGACTTGAAGTTGAATCAAAAACCACAAAATCATTTCCACTGATGTCCTTGGCAAACATTTCAATCAAAAAGTCACGTTCTTACGTCACTATGAAGTTAAAATAAAATCATGTCCCAGAAAAAGTCAAATCAGAATACTCACACCTATAATCAAAATTGACTTGAATTGGAATCAAAGATGATAAAAGTAATTCAAATCGATGTCGGTGAAAACATTTCAACCAAAAAGTGACATCAGCTTCAAGTTGAAATGAAATCATGTCACAAAGAAAATTCAAAGTTCAGTCAAAAGTCACATTTATATCAAAGTGACAACTACAAAGTTGTCATAACTTGAGATCAAACATGACAAGAATTATTCACCTATTTGAATTTTATTTTTCAACTTTTGGAAATATTCGAGTCATCTGCATAAAAGTCATGTCCATTTTAGCAAATCGTGTCACGAAAATCAAGTAAGTAAAAATCAAATCAGAAGTGAGATTGACATGGAAAATCTTACATTATTCTGCTATATTGACAACCGTTGGTTTAGGTATCAACATCAATTAGAATATTATAGAAAATTATAGCATATAAATTAAAATATCAAATCAAAATCAAAATAAAGGTCAACTGGTTAACGCTATAATTATCAAGACGGATTAAAATCCAGCCTATCTGCAGTTCATTAAATATTTCGTTGTTGCTTTAATTTTTCTAAATCTTTTAAGTAAGTAAGTAGTTTTTTCATGTTATTTGAAGTGATTATGACTGATTCAGTGGCGTATTTAAGTGGTAGGGAGTCCAGATCCCCTTGACGAAGAAAAATATGAAAAAATGAAGAAATTTCAGCTTTTTAATTGTATTTTTTACAAAAAATTTCACTTTTTTTGGTCAAGCCCCCCGCCCCCTCACTACATGACTGACTGGCTACGCTACTGGACTTATTGGTTGTAAAATTGATTGAATTCGTATGGTATTTTGTAAACTTGAAGATTTTTTGTGACACGAATAATCTATTCAGAAAGGCAGGCATAGTTAGGTATAGCTAACAATCAATTATTATTTGAACTTGAGCCTCACTCACAGATCAACTAACAAGGGAACCTTGTCAACTCTTCACCTCTCATTGAGCTGAAATTTGACTCACTGAAAGAGTATGCCACCCACACCTCACAACCAAATTTTTAGCTGCCGAAGTTGATTTTTCGATTTTAGGCGAATTTTTGAAAATAGTTAAAATCGCCTCCAAAAAAACATTTTTTGAAAAAAGAATTATTGTGAATTTCAAGATAGAATGTTAAAAATTGGTTTGTACACTAAAATCGACCTCCCGAGTCGATTGGCGCCATTTTCGAAGCGATCTGAAGCCTCCAGGAAAAGTTGACTTTTCTCCAGCTCACTGGAATAGCTCCAGACGGCGCTGTAATCAACTTCGGCAGCAGAAAATTTAATCCTAGCGTTAGTATGATGCCATCTATCAATTGACGTAGTTGGATCCAAAATCCGAGGTGACGAGTTCGCACGAGTTTTTTTTGACAACTTGAAAATTCTGCATTTTTAAAAAAATTCCCAAAAAATCAATTTTTCCAGCATATGACCCAAAACTTTGTCTACCCCCTAAAGCTGCCCCCATCCCCCGAGTCGATTGGCACCATTTTCGAAGCGATCTGGAGCCTCCATAAAATGTTGACTTTTGCCATCTGGAGAGATTCCAGTGTGCTGGAGAAAAATTCAACTTTTTCTGGAGACTCCAGACCGCTTCAAAAATTGTGCCAATCGACTCGGGAGGTCGATTTTAGTATACACACCGATTTTCAGGATTCTATCTTGAAATATACAATTTTTTTCAAAAAATGGTTTTTTGGAGGTGGTTTTAGCCATTTTCAAAAATTCACCAAAAATCGAAAAATCAACTTCGGCAGCTAAAAATTTGGTTGTGAGGTCTGGGTGGCATGCTCTTTCAGTGAGCCAAATTTCAGCTCAATCGGAGGTGACGAGTTGGCGAGGTTCCCTTGTAAGGAAGAAATAGAAAAACAAAAATCTACCAAACACTGTCAACTGCATATAAAATAATAAGGACTTTGGTGAAAAAATTCAAACGATCGCCTTTCTAAAACATAATTTGGCATTCACATTGAACTTCTAGCAATGTCATAGCAACATTTACATCAACCACCGCTTCCTCAATAAAATCTAAGGATGGTAAGGATGACTAATCGATCAAACGTACATTTTTAATTAGCTTCGGCGATGCTTTAATTGCACCATTTCCTATTTAAAATAATCAAGGGGAAATGAACCGCGGGCTCAAAATGAAAACTCATCGTGGCAACGAATGTAATGGAATAATTGGAAAAATAAACAAACCCATTATCTCAACCGCGTTAGGAATTATACTGAGAATAAGTAGGTAGGTATGGGTAAGGCAGAACAGAATTTTCTTTTTCAACTAAAAATCGTTCAAATTTTCACCACTCCCACCCACAGCACCAAGCACATCACTCGCTTACACCCGCATATCACCGATAATAATCAAAAATAAATCAAAAACCCATCTCTCTTTCGCTCACTAAACGAGAAAAAACTATCTCCCCCTCCAGTCCCTTACCCATCCCAGGCAAAACATTTGGTCATCGTATCGCGCGGAAAAACTATACACGAATAATGGTCGTTTCATTTCCTCTATCGGCTGTCACCAGCACGGCTTTTTCATTTTCTATTTACTAGTCGTCGTCGCCGGCCACCCCTCACCCCCTCCAGTCGGCTCCGAGTACGACGATAAAACACCAAAATAAAATGCTAAAAACGCTCCCAAACCCTGAAAATATTTTTCAATTACTAGATTCTGAATCGGGATTAACAATCCGCGGGTTAAAGGCGTATAATCCAAAACTTAGTAAATCAATTTTAATTGCTCCGCTGTACCGCCGCGTCCACGTCTACGCAGACCGTCACACATTTTACCACTAAAAATAAAAATTACTTCGCGGCCAACTGTAATTACAAGCCATGCTCGACTATCAATTAATAAAAACGCCAGCCAACAAATCAAACGAGTACGAAAAAATACCAATACTGAGCTCCGGCTCGGGCTTGGCAGGGGTGCGGGGTGCGGCAAAAAGCGCCTCACTTAATTGATTCGCGGGGTTTGATAAAAATTCCAAATGGTTTTTTCCGTACCAAAAAATACTACGCATTGAGAGGCGAGAAAAAAGTGTACCGAAGGAATTTTTGATAGGAAAATTTCGACTGTTTTGGAGATATTAGAGATTGGCGAGATTTGGAAAGTGGAATATAGGTATTTCAATTCCTAGGTTCAATCAGAACTTATTATCACATTCGGAATTTTTTTTATTGAATGATGCGTAAGGAACCAATTTTAGCTGAATATCAAGGTTTTTGTCTTGTTACTTACAAACCATTTCTTTTCAAAGAAAACCTCTAAAAAAAATTATAAAAAAAATCTTTCCAAAAATAACTACATAATTATTATAAGAATTTTTGTTTTATAAAAATTGTGGGAAAATTTTCAGAAAAATCTATTGATTTTTTTTTTGGATAGTACAGAATTTTTTTTTATTGCTGTAAGATAATAAATTGTAAGTAAAAAAAATAAAAATTAAAGAAAAATTCTGAAATTCATGATGACCTCCTTCTAGCTAGTAGTTGGCTAAGTCGGTCATAATTCCTTTACTTCGTCACCATTTAAAAAGGTTGAACCGTATGCATGAAAAATACCCATTTTTTTGGTGAGTTTTTTTTTATGTAGGTATTTATATTAAATTTTTGAAAAATTGCTGAAATAATTTGAGGTATGGATCTCTCATTTTGAACGCATCTTCTAAGAGAAAATCGCATATCAAGTTTTCCAACCGCATTTTCGGTGTCCTCCTTCAAACAACATAATTATTATTATTTTTTCAGATTTTTTTTTATGTACGAGTTTGATAGAAAAGTTTAGTACAGCACTTGGTTTAGTCACAAATACCACAAATTGTACGTTCCAATGGCCATCCCGTTATCAAGGCGACTCTTATAGATAATATCAATTTTCTATACCAACTTTCTTTCAGTATAGCGTAGCCAAACAGGCATGGGGGGGGGGGGGGGGTCGTCTGGCTCCAAAAAATTGGAAATTTTTGTAAAAAAGACCACTAAAAAGCTGAAATTTCGTCATTTTTTCAACTTTTTCTTCGTCAAGGGGGTATGGACCCCCTCGACCCCCTTTAATACGCCACTGCTTTCTTTCATGCAATATACCATCAACCTATTTAAATGACTTAATAGAAATGGTTCCCAAAAACCAGGGTTCGGTAAAATCCAGGAAAAAATTCAAAATTATTGTGATATTTGTGCTTAGAATCCAAATCCAAAATCCATTTTTTTTTAAATTTCACTCTTGACATCTGATCCATGTTAATTTTCGAGTAGGTAATCTCTTACTCATCTCTTATTTTTTTTCAGAAATCTCAATTTTTTGTAGTATCCGCTCAATAGACTTCGAATTGGATGATTTATCAGATCCCGCCCCCTTTGGGGCCGAAGCCGATGCAGCCTTGATACCAGAACAGTTTTACCTCAAATTTAATGGCCTGTTTTTCGATTCAGAAAACAAATTAACGGGAAAAATGGTTATTTTCGCTCAACATTTCTTAGATAAGTATCTATTAATAATTTTCTTTTTTTTTTCTTTTCTTTTTTGAAAAAGAGTTTCTCAAATTTTTTGAATTACAAAATATTTTTCAAATTAAGTACCTAAGTATTGCAAGAAATTATTTTTTTTCAAATTACCAAAAAAAATCTTTTTTTTTGAAAAAAAACTAAATTTTTGGTTTGGTCTCAGTTGAAAAACTTTTAAAAAAATTTTTGTGTAATAAATTTCTGAAAATTTCCTCAATTTTTCATTTTTTAAAATTTTTTTGAGAAAAAAAACTCCTTATCCGTCTCTTAATTTGCTTAAAAAATAGCAATTTTCGGTGTTTTTTATTTAAATTTTTTTGCAGGAACAATGTTTTAGTTTTTTTCTCAAATTTAATGTTTTCTCGATTTTTTACGAGTAAATATATTTCTTTTTTTGCAATAGGTAAGCAGTTTTCTCACTCAATTTTTGAAGGAAAAAACCTCAATTTTTATAATAAAAAATGTCTATAATTTTTTTCCCCATAGATAACTTGAAAAAAATCCAAAATCTTTTCTATTCCAATTTCCAAGGTTTAAAATCCAAAATCCAAATTCAGATTTTGTGGATTTAAAAACCAAAGTGATTTATAAAATCTGCCAAACCCTGCCAAAAGCCCTAATTAAATATTACTACGTATCCATAGGTAAATAAATTTTCAAAAATTTTAACCTATCCATTTACCTATATAGTTTTTTAAAATAGATTTTCAAGAAAGTAGTTTTTTTCTTTCTTCGCAAATTACCTGCAAATGCACAATGCCAATAAAAAATTATTGGAGAAATCGAATAAATCTTCAGAAAAAAAAGAATAATATTTGCAAAATTAAGTATAGGTAATTAAATTACCTAGTAAATTAGGTACGTGTCTAATTAATTAAAAAACAAAATGAAAATTCAATACTTAGATCTAAAAAAAAAATGCGATTACCTATCTCAAAAACTGTGATCAGCCAAATGGGCCCATTACCTACGGAATGGCACATTTATGATGAATTTTGAACATTTACAAACATTTTTACCTACAAAAATAAAAATGAAAAATTCGCAAAACTTTCCCAAAATGTAGTACGAGTTAATTGAAATTTGTAAAAAAAAGTAAAAATAAATATTACACAAATTGAATGAACTAAAAAATTCTTTCAAAATTTGAATAGAAAATTAATAAGTCAAAATAAAATAGTAAAAGTTTTTAACTGGAAAAATATAATAGGTATAATTGAAAATTCAGTAAGTAAATCAACTAAATCAGAAATTTGTAAAAGACGAATAAATGAGATTCGACAAAATTTGAATGACAGAATTAGGAATTTTAAAAAACTTAATGGACTGAAAATTTCTTCAAAATTTATAAAATCAGGAAATGTTTCAAATTTGGAGAAATTGAAAACGTGAAAGTTGAAAAATTGAAAAAATTAGATTTTTAAAATTTAAAATTGAATTGAAAGAAAAATATTTTTTCCTTGCAAAAATTCGAAAAATACGAAGAAAAAAATACAAAAACCTATTTAACTATTTTTAAATGTTTTAAAATAGATACCTAGTTAAATAGGATGTTCAATTAAAAATTTTTCAATGTTGAATATAAGAATCATTTTTTCTTATTCAAAAAATGAAGATTTTTACCCTCCCCCCTCCCAAATATATGTATTTATCTTTTTCATCTCAAAAAAATGAATTTTTTTTCCTCCAAAAACTGAGAAATTTTTTGTTTTAAAAATTTACCACAAAAAATCAAAAAATTCTCTTATTCCAAAAGAACAAAAATAAATCCTCTATCAAAAAAGACAAAAATTAAAATTTTTCTTTAAAAAATTGAGAGCTTCCTTCTTCCAAAAATATTAAAGTTTTTTTTTCAAATCAATTTTCTTGTTTCAAAAAATGAAAAAAAAATTTACGATCACTTCAGAAAATGAAGGTAGAAGATACTCGTACGTTCGAAAATTTTCATAAATGGCCCTTGACATTATCTAACGTTTTCCTCCAAGTTTGAAGAAATTCAGCTGAAAACTGCCAAAACTAAAAATGCTGACCGAAATTTCACATTTAGTTACTATTCCAGGAAGGGGTAGAAGGTGAGATTACAACCAAAAAAATTACCACGTGATGTTTTAGACCATGAGGACCTATTTTTACTAAATAGTTCGAAAATCCTTTCAGAAGGCAAAAATACCTCTAGGTTCTTTTGGGGCAGTCTCAAAAAAATTCTCCCATTGCTTTTTAGGCACATAAAATAAGTATTTAAGCATTGTTAACAGACGATGACGCAACTTTAAAAAAATGGATTTAACCATCTGGGAGTGGCTAAATCCACAATAAGTAATCACATTGTAAGGGCGATGCCGTTCTTTTTCGTTCATCTTCTTTATTTTTGCACAAGTTTTTTTTTCAAAGTTCAAACAAATTTTTTGCAAGCTGTTTTTCTCTGAAAACTTTGATGTTTTATTTAAAACAAAATAAATCTATATTCTTTCACAAAATTGTGTACTTAAAATGTTTATCATTTTAGGTAAAATGCAGTATTTATCATTTTTTATGTTTTAATTGTTTAATTTTTTTTTCAACAAGTCAATGAGTAATTAATTTCTTACTCAATTTTGAATTTAGGTACTTGAAAAAATTAATTTAAAATTTCAGTAAATTTGAAGAAAAAAAATTGAAAAATTTTTTTTGAAGAAAAATTGGAATTTACTTGAAAAAAAAAATAGAAATTACTTAATTAGAAGACAAATGTTGATAAAAATTATTAGAAAAATTCGAATGAGAAGTTAAGTTACCAGTTGGCAGATGAAATAAGAACATTTTGATGGCCAATTTGAGAATGAAATCAATTGACAGTTTTATTGGAAAATGAGGGGGGATGATAAACAATTATTTTCCTGAAAAAAAAATAGTAAAAAGGTTGGAAAAAATTTAGATAAAAAACTCAGAAATAAACTTGATACAAAATTTACTTGAGAAAAAAATTCAAAAGAAAAATTTGAAAAAATATGGTAGAGATTTAGAAGCATTATGATGAGAAAATTTTATGAAAAATCTTTAAAAATCCAAATGAAAATTTAAAAAATAAATTTAATTACAAAATTCATTTTAAAAATTTCAAAAAATGAATTTGAAAAAATATGATGATTAGTTGCATTTTGATGTAAAAATTATTGGAAAGTTTGAGTTTGAATGAAAAAATTGAAAAATTAAAAAAAAGTTTCAACTTTTACACGACAAACAGAAAAAAATTAATGAAAAATTTGAGGAAAAATAGGAATAAATTATTTGATGAATAATAAGAATTTTTTTTTCAAAAATTGAATGAAAATGGGAAAAAAATTAAAAATTAAAAAAAATAAAAAACCTGGAAAATTTTTAATATTTTTATTAAATTAAACTTGGTGGGAAAATCTCGATGAAAAATTTGAGAAAATCTTTTATGTAAAATTAGTAAAAATTTGGATTAAAAATCAATTTCGACAAAGTCTACTTTGCAAATGACAAATCAAATACAACCACGACAACGAGTTTTCAAAGAAACAAGAATATGAGATGAATTCTCGTTCGCTCATTTTCGTGATTACTTGTTGTGGATTTAGCCACTCCCTAACCATCTCACGTAAGTAATCTTTCATTCATTCTACGCTCTCGACAATCACATAAAACCTCAATTCCTCGGAAATTCCTCCCCTGGTGAAAAAAAGTCACTCATACTGGACACTTCCAGCAGCACAGGCCTAACGACCATTCGCCATTTTATCACGCACATCCCAAGCCATGGTCCCGGTTCGTTGGGCAATAAATTCATAACCCGTGAGAGACTGGGACAAGACATTTGACGTTGCGGCGTAATTGGATGAGCCCATAGACTATTAAGTTTATTAATATAATTGCTATTAATTTTCGTACTCGTATCAACTCCTCCTCTGGTGGAAGGAAAAAAGGTGTGTCCAAATGGCGAAACGGCCAACAACAATACCTGGCTCGGTGCTCTTTTCGCATGAAATGAACATTCTCTCGTAGTAGCACGAAATCACATCGTCGGTAAGGTACAGAACAACTAAACACACGGAGCAGAATCGAGGCTACACGGTTCGTTTCTTCGATCTAGCCGCAATATAATACACCTTGAGGAAGTACCCAGGCCGACGTCCGCCGTCTCACATACTCGACTCGACTCGTACTTTGTACACACTCGTATAATTCACGTGTGATTTGTAATCGCGCCCAGACCGATATGAGACACACGTATACAACAATCGTGATTTAAGTTACCTTTATGAGAGAGAAAAAAATACTCGATTTTTTCGCACTTTTAAATTATCGAGCAAAAAAACACGTCGTCGAGTCTCTGATTTCTTTTTTCTCTCGGCTGTTTTTAGAAAAAAAATATATATTAAAGTGATTTACACCCAGGTACTTTTTTTTTCTTCCCTTTACGTACGATATGTTGGGCTTGTGTGTTTTTTTCTCTCTTTCTTCTTCTTTTTCTTCATCATTCCGAATGCAAATATAAATAAACGACTTCATTTACATTTTAATCATGAATTATGTTGTCGCTGGGAAATTTATTTACTCTATGGAGTTATATCTGATATCAGCATGCGTGAACTTTTCTCAATCATAGATTCAGCAAACAAACGCACAGAGGGAGAATTTAAAAAAAAAACTTACGAGGTTCGTACGTATATGTATCTACCTATATGGTAATTCGTTAGGTATATTATGGATATTGTGGTGTAAAGTATAAGTATAGTATATCTATCTAAGAGTATATTGAATTTAAACGTAATTTATAGGTTATAGCATATATTGATTCCACTCGAGACAGCATAAATGTAGATACTTTGCTATTGGTACCTTGATTTTTTTTTCTTTTAGAAAATGATTTCTCAATTTTTTCATCGAAGGTATTTTCTTGCTATCAATATCATTCGAAAAAAAATTTCAACTAAAAATAACTAAATATAGGTATCAAAATATATCTGGTAGGAATTTGTTAAAGAGTCCAATGAATCAGAACCTCTGTGCAGAACCTTTTTTTTGAAAAAAGCGAAGTAGATGAATGCATAACCGGCAATGTAAACAAAAACAAAAAACAACAGTGAAGGTAAATTTTTTCTGAAGTTTACAGTTTTGAAAAATATTCAAAAACTTTATTTCTCAAAAAAAGAATCACAGATTTCAAAAAATTTCGACATTGAAATTTTTTTGAAAAACTATCAGGCCTAGTTTATGAAAACCTAAATGCCATGAAAATTTGTGGGAAAAAAAGAAAAAGAAAAAAAATGATAGATTCCTATTAATTTGAAAAATATATACAAACGAATATTTCGTATGATGAAAAAAATTTACAGTTGAGAGAAAATCGAAGAAATTATCAGAAAATTAGAATTTGGTAAGTAGGTATATCAAAAACAATTTAAAACATTGATTTCTAATAAATTTAAAATAGGCAAAAATGAGTCATTAAGAAACTGTAGAATTCAAACGATGTAATCTAAATTAAAAATTATCAAAAAAATGAAAAAAAAAAAAAAAATTTCAATTCGAAAATATGAAAAAATTGAAATTTTAATGATTAAAAATAAAAAAATAAAAACGTAAAAAAAAATATCGTGACAGAAAAAACTTATCAAATACCTAGAAATTTCTTTCTTGAAAATGGTTTCTCAAGTGTTTTGAAATTTTCTTACAACGAGCTACGCCTACAAGAATTTTTTATGCAAAAAATTTCCAGAAAATTTATTTTTTCTCACGAAATACTTATTTCAACAATTTTTTTGAAAAATTCTTATTAATTTTTCAAAAATTGTAAGTACGTCTACGTATTTTAAAAAATGGTCAAAAATTCGATCAAAAGTTGTTTTAAAAAAATCCATGAAACGAAAACATTAAAAAACAAAAGATGCCGTCAGAAATTCTTTTCTGAGAAAAATTCAAAACAAAAATTAAAGATCATATAAAAAAAATGGAATTTCCTGAAAAATTCAGAATAATCAACCTCCGTCAAGAAAAGAACCTGCGATGAAGGAGAAGTAGAAAAAAAAATCGTAAACACTTATTTCAGACATAATACAGAATAAAATGTTTTAAAAACTTTCTTTAAATAAATCCGAAAATCTTATGAAAAAACTTTTTAAAATATATTTTTTACAAAAAACTCTTCGCAAAAAACGTTTTTGAGAAAAATTCAATAAGTTTTAATTGTATTTAAAAAATGTTTAAATATAAATTTTGATACCAAAATTCAATGATCGCAAAATACCATCAAGTAAAAGTATTAAGTATGCAGTTCCAAAAAATAAACATCTTACAAAAAATTAAGAAAATATTTCATTTACTTAGGTACTAACTTTCATAGATTTTGTTTAAAAGGAAAAAAGAACTGATCGACAGAACAACCTTCGTGGTCGAATAAAAAGGTATCTTATCAGAGCCGGTGCGAGAACGTTTGAGGGGTGTCAACTGTCAACCCCCATTCATTTATCAGGAAATTTGGAAAATCTATAATATAACATTTAAGTACAAAATTTGGTAAAATTTTGAAAAAATCAGCATTCCAAATTCGTTACATTTTTGAGGAATTCCGAATTACAAATTCGGCAAAATTTTGGAAATTTCCAAATTACAAATTCGGGAAAATTCTGAAAAACTAAAATCTTGAAAATATTTTTCATCTATATTTGTGGAATTATTTTGGAAAAGGTCCCACTTTGGTTTTTTCATAGTTTTGAGAAAATCACATTTTTAGGTAAAAATGTTCAAAGTGGGACCTTTTGAGTTATTGATGGATTAAGTAAGTGGAAGTTGTATTACTTCATGTAAACTAAGAATTCACTAGCGCAACTCGCGGGAAGTCGGTTAACTAAGGCATTAAAGTGTCTTTTTTTGCTATCGATATCATTGGAAAAAAGTTTTCAACTCAAAATAACTAAATATAGGTATCAAAATTATCTGTTAGGAATTCGTTAAATATGTAAGTAGTTCCAATGAACTCGAGCCTTTTGAAATCATATGTACTCGTATACGAGATTAACATTTTGGTTGAGACTGTACTCGTAATTACAAGAAAAAAACACAGTAAAGGTAAATTTTTACTGAAGTTTACAGTTTTCAAAAATATTCAAAAACTTTCTTTCCCAAAAAAAGAGTCAACGATTTCAAAAAATGTTGACATTGAAAATTCTTTGAAAAACTATTACGCCTACTTTATGAAAACCTGAAAACCATGAGAATTGGTGACAAAAAAAGAAAATAAAAAAAATGAAAGACACTTATTAATTTGAAAAAATGATATACAAACGAATATTTCGTATGATGAAAAAAATCTCCAGTTGACAGAAAATCGAAGAAATTATCAGAAAATTAGAATTGAGTACATCAAAAACAATCAAAAAAAAAAAAAAAAAATCGATAATAAATTTAAAATTGGCAAAAATGAATCATTAAGAAACTGTACCTAGTATTGAAACGATGTAATCTAAATTAAAAATGATCAAAATTTTTTTTTTAAATATTCAAATTCCAAAATATGAAAAAATTGAAATTTTAATGATTAAAAATAAAAAAATAATAAAAACGTGAAAAAAAATATATAGACAGAAAAAATTTATTAAAATAATAGAAATTTCTTTCTGGAAAATGGTTTTCTCAAGTGTTTCGAAATTTTCTTATAGCGAGCTGTCCTACAAGATTTTTTTTTTGCAAAGAAATTCCAGAAAATTAATTTTCTCACAAAATATTTTTTAAAACGACAATTTTTGGAAAAATTTTCATTAATTTTTCAAAAATTGTAGGTAGAGAACTCCTACAGTTGTAGGGCTGAAATATTGCCAAGTATGCTGGAATTGTCATAAAAAATTTTCCGACTCATAAATTCAAATTTCCAAGAAAATGGCGAATATTTCTCGAATTTAACACTCGAAAAATCCTAATACAGTTGTAGGGTTGTTAAAAACAAAAAATTTCCAAATCTGTGAGTTTTTTTATAAACTATTTGTTATAAAAACCGACGATATTTTACATAGAGTTTTTTGAACAGGTCAACCCAATCCACCTCCTATTCTCCCTTTGCCGCCGGTAGATTGAATGAATTCCGGCCAAATCCAGGTAAAGCTCAGTTCTCACTACTTCTGATATTATCTTACGATATTTTACCGAGTAAATAAACATCTTACAAAAAATTACGAAAATACTCCATTTACTTACTAACTTTGATAGATTTTGTGTGAAAGGAAAAAACTGATCGAAAGAACGACTTTCGTGGTCGAATAAAAAGGTAATCAGAGTCGGTGCGAGAGGGTTTGAGGGGTGTCAACCCCCACTCATTTTTCAGGAAATTTTGCAAATCTAAAATATGTATAGTTGATATTTATTTTACAAAATTTGGTAAAATTTTGAAAAATTTTGCATCACAAATTCGTTAAATTGGGGAATTCTGAATTACAAACTCAGCAAAATTTTGAGAAATTTCAAATTAAAAATTCGGGTAAAATTCTGAAAACCTAAAGTCTTAAAAATATTTTTCATCTATATTTTCAAAAATTATTTTTCGAATTTTTCCAATAATTTTTCATCAAAATTTTTCTAAATCCCCATCAATTTTTTTTTCTTTTAAAAATTCTTGTTAATATCATTTCCAAATTCTTCTTCTAAATTTTTGTTAAATAATTATTTAATTTCTATACCTATTTATTTTTTATTTTTTCAAACTAGTCTGCGATTATTCAAAAAAAAATCAAATTTTTCCAATAATTCTCATCAAAATTTGTCTATTACATTATTCTTTCTAATGTTGATTTTTTTTTGCATTTTTCATCACAGTAATTTATTTTTCTTCAAAATTTTCTTCGTGGTATAGAAATTATTCATCAAAAATTTCCGAAATTGTTGAGTAAAATTTTATCACATTTTTCCGAATAATCATTATCTTTTGTTTGGAAATTCGTATAAAGTGGCCACGATGGTTCGTCAGAACTAATCAACTCAACTAGGATAAGCCATGCAGTTCCAAAAAATAAACATCTTACAAAAAATCTAGAAAATTATTCCTTTCCCAACACTACACAAATTTGTTTGAAAAAAATAAAGAATATAGGTCAAAATAAGACTTCCAGAAAGATAAAATTTTAAAAATGATAAAATTTCAAGCACGCAAACGGGCATTAAATTTTACAGAAAATTATTAAAATCTCCACTTCTCCACGTCTTTAATAAATATTAATCCCTCTAATTTTCATTATTTTTAAAAATTCATTTTCCTCAACTCGACCAAATCCCGCCACATTTTCTAGAATTAAAAATATAAATCATCATCAAAAAATTACTTCGATTCTTTTTTTCCCTCTCTACTCACACAGAGAAATCCATCCTTCCCCACCTGCTGCAAAAACTACCCAGTATGCAAAACTACGTATATCGATCTTCGCTCCATTCCATCATACCCCCGCACCCCTCCCCCTCCATCAAACATCATCCGACTGGTACAAAAAAAACACCTATCTGGCGTTTTTACAAATAAATGCAACCCCTGGTCACACATTCGATTCTGCACCTCGTCTCCCTTTACACGGATACTTCGACTGGGGTAAAAAATACCGTCCGATTTTGAATTAGCAATTTAACAAAATTACCGTAGCGTATTGAAATGTTTTTTTTTTTTTTTGTTCACCATTTCGCTCGACGCGTTATTCTTTATCGCGAATCGAACGAGTATAACGGTGTAATGAAAAAAATCCACGACTGGAGAATCGAAATTTAAAAAAAAAAAAAAATACTAGATTACTATGAAGGGATGGCAGGATATGGTTGAATGATGTGTGAGTACGTGTGTTTCCTATATAAATAGTCGCACGTAGATTTATACAATATATTTTATTGCCTTTTTCATCCGATATCGTCGAATCAAACGTTTGGGCGAGTGAAGATATCGTTATTTGAACGATTTTTATTTAATTTTTGCAATTCGATTCTGTTACTGTTGTGTTCGTTTACGTGGAAAAAAAAGAAATCAAACAAATGAATAAAATAGAAATAGGAATTTAATGGGCGTATTTTTTTTTTTTTAACGTGGAATGCGTAACTAACCCGACTTTGTTGTTCAGTTCGTTTACGTAGCTATTTTTAATGTTTCCAGTGTGGTAATTTTAAATTCAAATGAATTCGAAATTGATAAATTTTTGCCTAAACTAATGGGGGTGCAAAAAGTGCATTTGTACTAAGCCCGAATTTTTCCTAAAGGGCCGAGCAAACGAGTTTTACTGTAGGTACTTCAAATATTTTGGAGAGATTTTCCCCAAAAAAATTGAGAATAGCTCTTCTCCAAAATTCACTTCATAACAATTTCAAAAAATTGTTGACTCCAAAAAAATTGAGATTTTTTTCTGTACAAAAAAACAACAACAACAAACATAACGAAGACAAAACTTTTTTCAGAAAAAAAAATAAAAAGTATTTTAACATCCAAAAAATTGAAAAAGTTTTTTATTCCAAAAAAATCAGAAATTTTTCTTCATAGAAATAGATTTTCATCTCTAAAAGTAAAAGGGTTATTCCTAAAAAAAAATAATAATAAATAAAGAAGTAAAGAAACTTTTTTTTTGAATAAGCTCGATATAGTTTAAACAATTTTTTATTCAAAAAAAAAAAAAAAATGAAGATTTTTAAAAATTTGGACAAATCAAAATAAATAAAAAATAAATACCTAAATAAAATGAGAAGTATTTTTACTTCAAAAAAGTTTTAGAAATTTCATCCCAAAAAAATTTATAGATTTTTTTCAAAAAAAAAAAAAAAAAAAAATCAAGAAAATTGTCTCCAAAAGTGAAAAGTTTATTTCTGAAATCAAAATTTAAAAAATCTGCATTGAAATGAAGTGATTTTGACTCCAAAAAAAAAATCAAGATTTTTCACTTTAAAAGTAAAGTGAGTGTGATATTCTCGGAATTCCGAGTAATTTTAAAATATTATGTAGGTACTTTGAAGTAGGTAGGTACCTAATAATAAAAAGAAACAATGTTTAAGACTAAAAACAAAAGAAAAATTATATTTTTTTCCATTTTGGAATTTTTGAAGAATTTTTTTTTTTAATTTATAAGTATCTACCTAATTATTAAATTTTTTTAAAAAACTAAAATTTTGAGAAATAAAAATTTTGGCAGTGCATATCACGTATTTTTGAAATAGTTAGGTAGGTACTTTTTGAAATTTAAAAAAGTAGGTAAACTTTTTCATATTTTTTAGCTGATTTTTTTTCAATCAATATTTATTAGACTCTAAATTTGAAAATAGGTTAATTTGATAATTAAGTATTAATAAAATGAAAAATTAGTTTTTCTGACGCATTAAGAGTCTTTTATTTGGGTAAATTGAATCAAAGGTTCAAACTGTACCTCAACTATGCGATCAATCTCGAAAACTGTCGGGTTACATGAGAACACATTTATAAAATTATCTTGCAATGACAATGAGTACAACGAAGATCGAGCAGAAATCGCAATTGAGACCATGTGGAAAAAGTTTCGAAATCGATGAACAAAAGGCTAAGCTGAAAAATCCACCATAGCACCATCACTGTATGTGAAAATAGGACTTTTTTCTCCTGAAAAGCAATGACGAATATTTTGTGAGAATTCTTCCCAAGATTTCGAGAAAAAAAAATTTCAACAGATAACATCTCAAGAAAAATTTAAAAATTGAAAAAAAAAATTACAGGAATTTCATTACAAAATAAAATTTTAAGCATTGAATTTTAATTAAATTTTATTTTAATTCAAGGAAGGAATTTTTTCATTAAAACTGTTTCTGGAATTTTTGAAGGAATTTTTAAGCAGAAAACTTTCCCCATAAATGAGGTTTTTCAATTTACCTGAATTTTTTGAAGAAATTTGAAAAAAAATTTCTTTGAAGATTTTTGAAAAGTTTTCAAAATTATTATTTCAAAAAAAAAAAAAAAAAAAAACATGAAAAACATGAGAAATTTGTACAAAAAATCATTTCAATTTTTTTTTATTGAATATTATTTTGCTATAAGAATATTTCAATGAGAAATTTTTTCAAATTGGGAGAATTTTCCAGCGAGAAGTTTTCTGTGAAAATTATTTTTACCAATAAAATTTTTAAAACATTTCTTACGGAGAATTTTTTTCAAAAACAACTTGCGACTTTTAAAATAATAATGTACTTAACTTATATTATTATATGTTTGAAAAATGTCAGTTACGAATGAAAAATGCCATTTACGAATGATAAATGCCTTTTACGAATGATACATATATACATAGGACAGGTAAATTTTTTAATTCTTTGCAATTCGATGCTTCATAGACAATTTGCAAAAAAAAAAAAAACCCAAACAATCCAAGTGATATTTATACATTTACTCATTTGAGAAAAAAAGATAAGTTTTCCATTTTCATAATGAATTTTTAAAATTCGACGCTTCACAAATAAATGAAAAATGTAGGTACCTATAATATAATTAAGTGCGTATAGTTATTTCGGTAAAAAATAAAAAAAATTATGAAACCAGGATGTGTTAATTATGAATTTTTTTTTTTTTTATATTTTATTATAATTCTCTGCAATTTGATACTTCACAGACAAATTATAATAAAGAGAAGAGACGAAAAGATAACTCAAATATCACACTTGAAAAAAAAGGTAAATTTTCTAATCCCATAAATAATATTCGATTCATTCCGCAGTCAAAATCCAGTCATCTCAAGAAAGAAATGATACAACTCTCGAAAATAACCCCCAAAATAAAAAAAATCACCCTCGCCCAATCACTTCGCCTCATCTACTTCCTCATCTTCATTATAATGAAACCTGTCACAGGAATAAATAAAAAAATCACACCTCTCGACAACCACATCTACATCATCCACACTCTACAGGTGTGTGGCTGTCTCCAACTCTCTAAATACACGCGAAAAAAACCCGCTCGTCTCGAAATTAAAAATGCACCGTTTTTTAAAAGGTGAAAAAAAATCATCAGGTTGCAAAACAGCTCGTTTTTTTTCCACGTCCGCATCCCTTTTAATAAAAATAACCGCAGAAGAGGTGTTCGATGCGATGATGAGTTACGTACGTATCCGAATGTTTAAAACAGTAACACTTTTTTCCCCTCTTGCACCTTTTCTAGGTATCGGTTAAACTCGTTTTTTTTTTCTTTCTTTTTATAATAATTTATCACATACACCCACGAAATGAGGGTAAGTATTCTATTCTGGACCACTTTGGCCGGTTCGAATGAAACGAAAAAGACTACGGATGCGTGGGTAGGTATTTTCCCATATCAGACGAATGAATAGAATTCGAGGAGGCCGCTGAGCGGTCGCGGATTTTTAATAAAAGTCGTCCAGTTCACACGTATACGAGTGTCGAGGACGAGTCCGACTTGGAAGACGGATGAATGAGGCGAATAGCCGGATATGTGGTTGATTGCAGGAGATGTCACACGTGAGCATATAGACGAAGAAGAAGCAACGATGCTTTTTTGCGAGACCTTTGTAAGTTATAAAAAAATCCTTCGCGAGCTCCAAGTTACAGAGTCAAGACATCAGCAAACAAAACCAGAAACCACAAAAAAAATCTTACACCAGCCAAATGTGCCGGAAACTTGCCAATTACCAGACAAGAATATCCTCTCTCAACATATGTCCAATGCCACACAAGAAATATGAAAATTTCGAAAAAAAATCACAAAGTAATTACTACTTAGGCACGATAGACACGAGCCATCTGAATTAATACCAGGTTATTATACGAGATGACAATACAAAATCGATGAAAATTAGGTTTCTTGGGTTAGGGAAGGTCAATTTAGCAGCTTCTGTTCGATGGTCAATTCGGTAGCACGAATTTATCGGTGTTTAAGAAAGTACATATATACAAACACGTAATAGAAACCTGCGAGGTATTTGTTTGACCATCCGTCCGTTTTGTTATATAATGATGATGTTTTCTCGTCACGAGATAGCCACAATATCAGTAAATGGCCTAATCGTGCCAATAGATATTTTCATAATATTGCTTTTATGAATCATTCTACTTATGAAGCAAATTATGTATAATTTGGCAGGTAAGTTTTCAAAAAAAAATATAAAGTAAGATATAAAGAGGGTGGTACTACTGCCACATAGTGGCCTATTTATTTTTTATTTCAAGAAAATTTAAAGATTAAAAAATTAGTTTTTTTTTTATGAGAATGCGAGATGTTTTTCTACAAAAATTTGAAAAATATTTTCCTCTCAAAATATTGAAATACCTATCAAGATTTTTTCTTTAAAAAACTGTGAATTTTCTTCCCTAAAAATAAAAGATTTCATCATAATTATTATTATCTTTCAAAAAATTCAAGATTGTAGGTATTTTCTATTCCAGTTGTTTTTTTTTTAAATTTAGATAATTTAATTTTAAAAAATTTCTTCAAAAATAAGAGATTTTAGGTATTTTAAACAGAGAAAGAGATATTTTTCCTTCAAAAAAAATAACTTTTTTTTTCAATTCTTCTGAAGTGGGTAGATGATTTGAAAATTATTCTCAAATTTTTAAATAAAATTTTTCCAATTTTTAAGATTTTTTTTTTTTGAATAAAAAAATTTATTTTTAATGTAGAAAGAAATGCTTAGCTCTTATTTTTTAAGAATAAAATTTTAATTATTCCCAAATTTATTTTGAAGAAGAAAATCTTTTGATGATTTTAAAAAAGTACAATTTTTTGAAGAAGAACATTATTTTCTCAGTTTTTCCAAAGTACTTAATATTTTCTAAAATTTTAGTAGTCAATTCATTGCTGGAACTCAAGGAATAATTGTCATTAAAAATACTTCTAACTTGATTTAGACCACCATTTTAAATTGTGGAATTTGAAATACGAGTATAAAATATACCTACCTAGATATTTCCCAAATATTTGTAGAACTGTTTTTATAACTGTTACTTCCTAAGTATGTTATTTTTAATTTTTGCGTAATTGTCTTCAAAAACCACTTCAAAAAGTAAGTATTTTAATTTGGTAATAATTTTTTTTTAAATTTCTTATTCAACAGATAACATTTTAAGTGGAACGGAGCGATGACCAGTAAAAAGAAATTGAAGAAACGTAAATATCCTAGCTTCAATCTAATTAGTAAGTTACTAAATTCTTTGACGATTTCAATACGTCTTAGCAAAATGAAAAAGAAAGTTCTACGCTGCATGTATCGCTATTTTTTGTAGGTAATGAAAATTGTGACTATATTTTCGTTTGTTTAGAAAATTTTCTTCGATAATTTCACCATTTTGAGACCTCAAGACTTCTTGAAGAAATGACAAGTCAACGAAATTATTACCTACAGCGACGATTAGAGAGGGGGGGGGGTGTAAAAGGTGCACTTGCATCGGATCTTGATTTTCAATTTGGGGTCCGACCAAGAAATTTTTACAATTCTAGAGATTTTTATTTCTGAAAAATTGAAAGAATTTTTCTTCCAAAAAATGATTTTTTTGCTCTACAAATTTATTTTTCTTTCAAAAAAATCGAGACTAAAAATTAATATTCGTTTGCTCTAAAAGTAAGCTTTTTTCTCAAAAAAGAATTTTTTTTTTTTGTATAAAAATTATGTGGTTTTTTAGATTTTACAGAAGTTGAAGGCCATCGGCCTCAGCTTAACCGAGATAAAGGATCAGCATGAAATCACAACCTCAAAAATAGACGACCTAAAACAAAGCAGTCTGAAACTGCAATCCTCGTACTACAAGCAAATACGTCGTGCCTAATCAAAAGTATGTTTTACGTGTTTCTAATATAAGGTAAGATTCCCTCCAAAACAATTTTAAAAAATGTTTACCTCATAAAACTGAGTATTTTTTTTTTAGATTTTTGCTTCAAGAAGATCAAGATTTTTTCATCCACTAAAAAATTGAAGAGAGTTTTACTCCGAAAGAACTGAAAGATTTCTACTATCAAAAAAATTATGAATAAAAATTGAAGATTTTTCCTCCAAAAACGAAAAAAAAGAAAAATCTGGAAAAATACATATTTCTGGGTAAAAATTTGAGATAACCTTCAACACGTTTAAAAAATTTCCCCGCAAAATTGAAGGATTTAAAAAAAAAACGAAAACTTAAGCAGGTAAATAAATACGTAGGTATCCTTTTTTTTCTTAAAAAAAATAAGTTTCTTTTTTACTTTGAAAAGATAAAAAATTTCTTACCGACTCTAAAAGAATTTATGGAATTTTTTTTTCAAAAAATTGAGAGATTATTTCTTCAATAAAATTAAGAGATTTCTCGTCTTCAACGCAAGCATCGTTGAGATCAAGAAGCTCCTCGAATTAATGTTCCTCGAAAATTCGAAATCCAACCCTGTTAAGTTTTCAATTTCAGCCAAAAATTCAGTACGCCCTCAAGAAAGTGATAAGATGGTCAGGTCACTGCTTGTAACAAAACTGTTTTTAACCACACCTAATAATAGGCACATTACATCACAATGAAGAGAGTAAATAAACATACTTAAGATATACACCTAAATATCGACGTAGTTTTTTTATTCAGATTTCAAGAAATAGATGCAATTTTCAAGATTCTAATAATGTTTCGATGTCACGTTGATTTGTAAAAATTGATTCTTTTTGTGAAAATCGTCACAGAATTAAAATTCAGAGAAACGAATCTTTCAATAAGTCCAATGGCTTGAAATTTGAACAATTTTCCCACGAATCCTTAAAATTATTCGGTTTCTTTGGGAAAAAATCGAATCGAAAAATATCGTAATTACTTTTTTGTCAAAATTGACTCCAAAAAAGAATTAACAGGAAAAATTCAATTCTTTTAGGCCTGCAGAAGATCTTTCGATAAATTTTTCTTTAAAAAGTGTCATAAATTTCGACTATTATCTAAAAAAACACGAGCCACTTGAAAATCACTTATTCAACGTGCAAGGTAATAAAATAAATAGGACACATGTCCTCAGCTTCTGTAGAAGATTGATTTTTAAAAATGAAGAACATTCTTTTCAAATGAAATATTTTACAAACAAATGCAATCTTCAAGATGACTTTTCTTGAGAAAATTTAAATTTTGAATACAAGTATAAAATAATCATTTGAATTTTCAATTTGAAATCAACTGGTTTCATTTAAAATTTTCGCGTACTAACTAAACCATAATTGAATTTTTTTTAATGCTTCAAGAAATCAATAAGTCGCTTGCAAATTGGGTGACATGGTGACCAAAGGGATATATAAAATAATGAAAAAAAGCACCAGTAAAATTTTTCTCCGCATGGCCTAACTCCTAAATTTGACTATGACATAAGTTATACACCAACAAATCCATAGCCAAAAGATTGGAGTTCTAGATAATGCGAATAAAATACAAATATGAATAACAACTTAGAAGTTGTCGTATAATTTTTTCAACATTTGTGATTTTTTGCTTATATGCTTGAAATTAAGCAGATAGTGATAGTTATTTATTCATAATTGGGTATCAACAGTTGCAGTAATAAAAAATAAAAAATTTAAAAACACGGCCTACAATCAAAAAATGTGCACCATTACCTATGAAAGCCTACTAAAACTTTTACAGGATTCAGATAGAATAATTGTTATTTGAATTTCAGGACGTTTCGCTGCCATACTTATTATCATTTTTTAAAAATGCATTTGAATTAAAATCACACAGAACCAAAATTCAAATAAAATTTTTTTACCAGTCAGAAGCTTGAAATTTGAACGTTTATTCTCCTTGATTTTTTTGAGCAGAGGTAAAATACAAATTTTTTTTGTAAGTTAGTGAACAGAAATGACGGAAAAATACCACAAACAACAAGAGGACATGATGGGTAATCAGGGAATATTTTTCATTTTCGCCTTTTTGAAAAATATTTGATAATCCGGACCTTCAATTTTCTCAGAGTAACAGGAATTCAAGACTAATCTAAGTTCAGTATAATTAAGTCAATATTTTTCACCCTCCTTCAAATAAATGAATAGTAAGTAATAAAAATTAAAAAGTTCAACGTAATGTATCCAATAGGTGGTCAAAAAGATTGAAAATTGACGTTTACTCACAACTCTGAAGAATTCGATACCTAGTTTTAATGAGACATATGTTTAGGGATAACTACAAAGTAAGCAAGTCAATATTTTTGACATTTTTTTCGAAAACGGTTGTGAGAGTAGAGAAAATAATTATATAGAAATGAGTACCACGCAATTCAACTTATTTCGGATTAAAACCTCTTAGGCCTGGCTAAAAAAAACCCACAGTAAATCCTGAAATCTTATCAAAAAACATTTTAAAGTAAGTAATCATTTACAATCCATACCCTAAACTTACCTCAGCAAAGTTGGACCCTCGTAAAGGTATAAAGGTAGGTAATCGATCTGCACAGTATCTTCCTTGTCGTTGATTTCGCGCAACTTGACACGGAATATAGGAAATTATCACACGATTAAAGGAACATACGAAAAATGAAAACTAACTAAAGTACTCGATATAGGTAAAAACATCAAAAATCAAATTTTTCCGTATAAAAAATCTCATGCAAAAATTTTCTAACAAACGAAAAAAAAAAAAAAAAAAAATCAAAAAACCTCTTACAAACTCAAACTAGTGTAATTTGATCTCCTGAAAATTTAGTTTTTTCTCCAAAAAAAGAAAAAAAATGATAGGGTAGGTTAGGATAGGGTTTCTAGGTTAAATTTTGTGTGATAATGTGGATAGGAATTGGTTTGGGTGTGAATATAACGGAAGGATTGGAATTTATGTTTTTAGGAAAGGAATGTGGTAATTAGGAAGGGTTGAGCCGGAATTAAGGTTAGGTAATAAGTTAACGCATATAGTCCTCTTTGCGATCGACTTTTGAGGTAATAGCCCTCACAAAGTGGCGAAAAAAATCACAAGCAATGCGAACTGTTTAAAGCTGCGAGCACAAGGTGTGTTCTCGTTTCGATCAAATTATTTAGAAAATTACATCATTAAAACCGAACACTGGTCCGCTCGATTTAACAGCCCAGAAGGAGACGTTTATACGATGAAGCCAGATCTATGAGAAAATACGAGTACTCTCTATAGTCATTTTTCTTATCCGGCCATTCGGTCTGTTCGAGCAACAAACGACACGTTAATTGCACAGAATCTTGTTAAATTTCGCGACTCATTTCACATCTGATGAGATATTTCAACGTAACAGTACAACACATCTGTAAAATATTCGTACCAAAAGGTTGGTAAATCGCTACTCCAATTTTATTCCCTCGCCCCGATGAGGAAAATAGGGCAAAAAACGATCGACAGTAATGGCCACGTTATTACGATGAATGATTTATCAAATGGAAGAAACCTCCCCCTTATTTCTTTCTCTATTTTCACATCGAGCTTTGCACGAGCTTTTATTTATTCTTATCTATGACAGATTTCGTAATAGGTATGTATTTTTTGTGAAGAAAATTATAAATTGCGCACGATGCCTGCACACACACACACGTCAAATTACAGGGTAAGCTACTTTTATACTCATTTTCTAAGTAAACTCGCAGCCCCTCCTGCTGTCTATTCGATTACCTCGAACTGTTTACTTATTACGAAACATCGTCTAAGGAAGAATAAATAAGGAAAATAAAATCAAACAGCGCCAGCAAGGGGACAGCTTGTTGTGCTCTATACGTTGCGATGCCAAAGAAAAAACAACCAAAAGCTGCGGAAATTGGACAAACGAGCTTAATTGTTCGCTAAATTGGCAACCGTAATCGAGCTCGGTGAAAAAACAATAAGATGGGGAAAAATGGCAGAAAAGTTTAGCTTGGCCGTGCTGCGGGGGTGCGGTGGAGTGGAGGGGTAGGGGGGGTGAAAAAAACCTCAATTGAATTATAACGATAACTAGGTGTACACAAGACGAGATGCATGCATCAGAGACGTAGACAGAAGAGGAAACCGGAGCGGGATATTGCAATTAAATATTAAAAGGTGAACTTTTCGGATTAAAGTTTCCTTAAAAGCCAATTTCACACGAAGTTTGGTGGCAAACAACACCTTGGATTATTATTCGTCTCGTAGTGAGAACACTTTAATAGGTTTATTTCAATTAGCACAAGTAAAATTTGTAGGGGTACTCGACACAAAAAAAAAAAAAAGAAAGATTTTCACACTTCAACTACAATTTTTCAATTAAGAGAGGGTTCAATCAAAACTTATTGTTTCCACACTTCTGATATTTGATAAAAATTTTCAGTTGAGGCCAACAACAGGGTTGGGGCACAAAATAAATCAAATGCACGCACACTACTTCTGAATTTTTCAATTAGGACAAGCGCAAAAGTGCGAGGTAATCAAAACTGAAGATATTCGCGCTTCTATCAATTTTATTTCAAATAAGAACAAGCAATAGCGGGTTGAGAGCCTAATCAAGACCAATTGTAATCACACTTCTACTAAAAACTTTTCAATTGGGACAAGCACAAGAGTGGGAAAGTAATCATGGAATATGAAGTCGGAATCGAATCTAAGAACTAATTGTATATTTTACACCAAACTGGTAAATTTTCAATAGTTATATTCACAATTTTATTTTTTTTAAATTCAAGTGGGAGAAACACAAAAATATGGAGGGGTAATCCAGACCTAAGATGTTCACAATTCCACTAAAAAAAAATCAATCAGAAGAAGTGCAAGAATGTTGCGAGCTTAATCAAAACTAATTATTACCTCACTTCTATTGAGATTCTTTAAATTGGGAGAAGTACTATGGAGTGTTGCAGTAAAAAAATGAAGATATTCACACTTCCACTAAAAAAATTTCAATTATGAGGAGCACAAGAAAACTGAGAGCCCAATCAACACAAATTGTATCCACTTTCCCGCTAAAAATGTTCAATATAGGGACAAGCACAAGAGTGTAGGAGAAGTCAAGATCAAAGATACTCACACTTCCACTAAAATCTTTTCAATTAAGAGAAGCACAAGACAGTTGGAAGCTTGATCCTAGCTAATTGTTACCTCCCTTTAACTAAAAATTTTTCTAATTGGGACAAGCACAAGAGTGTAGAGGTAATGAAGTTCAAAGATATTCACACTTCTACTAAATCTAAAATCTTTTCAATAGAAGAAGTGTAGGAAAGTTGGAAATCTAATCAAAACCGATTGTTATCACACTTCTGCTAAAATCTTTTCAAACAGAAGAAGCGTATAGAAAAGTTGGGAACGTAATCAAAACAGATCGTTATCACACTTCTACTAAAAACTTTTCAATTGGCACAAATACAAGAGTGTAAGAGCAATCAACATTAAAAATATTCACACTTCTATTAAAATCTTTTCAATTAGAAGAAGCATAGGAAAGTTCGGAACCTAATCAAAACAAATCGTTATCACACTTCCACTAAAGACTTTTCATTTGGGATAAGCATAAGAGTTTAGGGGCAATCAAATGAGGAGCACAAAAAAGTTAGAAGCCCAATCAAAACTATTGCAATCACACTTCTACTAAAAAAAATTTCAATTGGGACAAACACAAGATTATGGGTGTAGTAAAACCCAAAGCTATCCAATTTCGTTAATGGGATTGGGATCAAACAAAAACCTGAAAATGCAATGTGATCGCACCGATTGAAAAACAAGACGACAAAACGGGTTGGGGAAAGATAAAATTGCAGTAGCGATTCCAACACAAAAGTCGTTGAGAAAAGAAAAACAAAACAGCACCGAACACGACTGCAAGTTCGCGCGACGACAAAAGGTGGAAAATTCACGCGATAACAATTGAAAAAAAAAGCTGCACCGTTGCAAAACCAGGATGGTTTTGTGCAGATGCAAAAAATTACCAGCAAAACGCACCGCAGGTAACTTACAATAGAGACGGAGCTTGCAAGCGAACGCGTTACGACACAATACTTTATATACAACTTGTATGAAAACTTTTTTTCTTCTATATTCTACACAATGAAAAAAATTCGATTCGCGACAACTGAGGCGGCGGCGACGGTGGCTACGGCGACCGGGTTGATTGAAAATATGAATATACGTGTCCGTTTATGCACCGGCGGCATTGGCATTTCAATACATGACGTGTCGGTTGCGAAACTGAGCTTATGCAATTTACGATACTTGGTACGCTTAAAATGACGACGGTACATTGGTGGTTGTGATTTTGCACACATATACACACGTACAAGTGAACTGACCGAGGGGCAAGCCGAGGGGGTGGTTGACTGGACGCGCCAACACACATCGAGAATTAAAATAGGCGGGGGTGTCGACCGTCGTCCACCTTTCGTTGGCGGAGCGCGGTACCTCTACTCGCGTCCGACCCTCGGATTTGCACAACCCGGTCCGGCGATCTCTTTTCATCCCCTATATTTCTCTTGAGTGTGGTACACGGTTCGAGGCAGTGGCAGGTCGGAGGAAGAAGGAAGGGGTTCAGTTTTGCAAAACATTTTGCGAAAACCAGGTTCCCACAGTTCGTGGCTGTGGCGGGGTCGTCACCACCCGAGGTATGCGTAATAACTCTCCCATCGTTTTGTCTTTATCACTCTTGTGTGCTGCGTCGCGCTTATCTCTCGACTCTTTCTCGTCCCTCTCTTCGGACGCAGACGCCGCCGACGCTTTCTACACCCTCTTTCCGCAAATATATATTTACCACCGCCTTTCGTAATACTTTACCGGCCGATTCTCATGTACGACCCCGCACAACACCGCCAGCTCTGAGGCTCTACCTACGTGTACTGTATGGACGATCCGTTACTGTTACACTGTGCATATGTATTCTCTTCTGTGGACCTCTACCCGTCTCCTACAACAGTTGGATCGTTACTTCAATGTATGTGTTTCGCGAGTGTGATTTTGGATGAATGCCCCGTCCTCTGCGGGATCCCTGTCCCCCGAAATATTGGGCATGGTCAACAATGCCATATTCTGTGAATGTGCCAGTTCTAGATACAGTGTCATGTCATCTTTTTTTTTTTTTGAGACAGCCTAGTTGAGGAGTAGGTGCAATTTCACATTGTCTTCGTCATCCACTTTGACCACATTAATATTGTACTCACACCTACATATTTCATTCTGCGAGTAATTGTTTCTTTTTCTTTTTTCATTTTTTTTTTAACCGTAGTAGTCTTCACAGCTTGGATGCCGACACCAACCTGTAGTCAATGTAAACTAAGGAGGGAATTTGTAAGTACGGGTAAAGAGAAATCGAAGGACTAAAATAAATATGGAATGAAATACCTAGTAAATAATTCTGTTATTGTTTCTTCCACCCAAGAAAAAAATTGTGAACAGTTGATAAAATCACCTACTTCATTTATAGCCGAAATCTGAAGCTCTGACTGGTCTGACTGACTAGAACATCGAGACAACGCGAAACCATCTTTTCGTATTTCAACAAAATAAGATCCCTCTAAATTCTGTACCATAAAGCACCGAAGATGGAAGCCCAATTTTTTTCAACTTTCAAGATATAGTTTAAGAACCTACACGTGTCAAAAATTCAAAAAACGTAAAAACCTCAAAGTTGAAAAAAGTGACTTTCATTTTCGGTGCTTTAGTGTATTACCTACAGAATTACAATTTTTTATTATGTATCAACAAATTTTCAGAATTTTTCGGAAATATCATATTTAAAAAAATATTTTCAAAACTAGGTACGTATTTCTCCAAAAAAAATTAAACCATAAATACTACCAGAGATGGGCAGATCCATTAGTGAAAGGATCTGGATCCAGATCCAGATCTTTTGCCTCATTGCATCTGCAAAAAATCCAGATCCAGATCAGATTCTGCTGAGGATCTGGACCTAAAGATCCAGATCCAGATCCTTTTCTTCAGAGGGGAGGGTAGTTTTTGATTCTTTTCTTTTGTTGTCTGTAAAGTATGAAATGAATTGATAACAGATAAAATTAACTTCAAGATTTTGGTTCAATTTGTTATTGTTTGTTCGGGAGGGATCCCAGCAACATTTTTATATAATAACCAGAATTATTTCTATGAAGTCAATTTTACATCTGTCACTTGAAATTTTTAAAAATTTTACCTTTTAACTTCTCTGAAATTTTTAATTAATTAACACAACTCAGAATTCTGACATGTCATTCTAATTTTATTTTATTTCAGCCAATTTCGGTGTTGGGTGTTGGTGGTAAACAATCCAGACAATTTCAAATTTCTTGCCCTGAAAAAGACGTATCTAAGTTCTCAATTTTGCAATATCTATTTAATCTGTGAAATAAATTATGAAAATAAACCAAAAAGGAAGTCAAAAATCCTAAATTTGTGTTTTTTTTGCATCATTTTCATTTATTTCATTGATTAAATATTGGAGAATTGAGAACACCAATGAAAAGTTCATTTCACAGAGAAAAAACAACGAATTTAAGGAAAAAAAGTTTTTTTCGATCTGGATCTGGGTTTTTTGAAAATTTAAGGATCTATAAAGATCCAGATCAGATCCTTTCCCCAATGAAAGGATCTGATGTAGATCAGATCCAAAATTTTGGATCTTTGGATCTTTAGATCCAGTTTTCAAATTTTACGATCCTGATCTGCCCAACTCTGAATACTACCTATATTTTCCTAAAATTTCTTTCATTTTTTTTTTTTTTTTTTTTAAATTTCATAAAAATATTTTTTACATTAAATTTTTTTTTTAAAAGTCATTTTGATGGGAAATTGCATCTACTAATTACTAGGTATATTACTATTTTTTATTTTAATAATTAAAAATTGCAATTTAATCTTGGTCTTGAATTTTTTTAAATGACTTTTTCCTAAATGTTATAATTATTTAATTTTACGAATCCTAAAATAGATGCAATCTGCGTCAGAAGACGATTTATTAAAGCTGTTTTGCATGTTCGTCAAGAGGGAGAGGGGAGGAGGAGGCACTTTGCCCTGGGACCAGAGTTTTGCCAGGGCCCATGGCCCAGGCGGCATGAATTGAATTTTTCAGCTTGAGTTGGAAAAATCACAGTTTTTGGTGAAGAATTCTCTTGGAAGAGGGACCCAAAGTCTAAAAAATGAAAATTTTATTTAGTGGACAAATTTCGAAAAAATTTTATAATTATGATGAATAGGTAAGAAAAAAAATATCTTCTTCTTCATTATTAACCAATTCGATAGATTCAGCGAAATCATAATTTCATTTGGAATATTGATGCAAAAAAAAAATTGAGAGATTTCTCAATTCCATTTTTTTTTTTTTCAAATTTAAGAAAAACTGTTTTACACTTTTTTTTCTCTTCAACAAATGAAGAGAATTTTTAAAAAAGATTTTCACTTCAAAGTATTGAAATTTTTTCTTCGAAAAAAGTAAATGGGATTTTCTCCTAAAAAATTGAAAAAATCAAGATATTTTTTCATTTTAAGAAGATAAAAATTTCTTTTCATCCAAAAAATTGAGATGTTTCTTCAGAGGCGTAGCGTAATGATTTTTTGAGGGGGGGGGGATATACCTTCAAAATGCCAACTTTTCAATTTTTTTTTCAACATAATACTGAATTTGCCAACTTTTTGCCAACTTGAAACTCAAAATTGCCAACTTTTCGACTTTTTAAAATCTTCGACCTAACCCCCCTGAACGTTACGCCCCTGTTTTTCTTCGAAAAATTCTTCTCTCCAAAAAGTATGGAGGTAGGTCTCCAATAAGAAATTGATTTTTTTACTTATCTCAACTAGCTACTTACTTCAAATCGAGAAAAAAATTATAAAATTTTTTTCTCAGAGAAAATTGTTGATTTTTATTGCGCAAAAAATTTAGGAACTTTGAGAAATTTGTTATTTAAAAAAGTCATGGATATGTGCTTGATATTTTTTTCTTTGAAAAAAGTAACAAGTTTTTTTTTCTCTCAAAATAAGATGAAATTTTTTTTATCCTGTTAATTTTTTTTATTCAAAAAAATTGAAAGATAACTTATTTAATTATGTCAAAGAAAAGAGACATTTTCTTCAAAAAAGGTAAAAGTAATTTCCTCCTGAAAAAATTGGAAAAAATTTTCTTCAAACAAATCGATTAATCGAAACATTTTTTTTTATCCTAAAAAAAAGTTTTTGACTCAGAAAAATTGAAAAAAATTATCTTCAAATATGTTTTTTATTTTTTCTAAAAAGTTAAGAAAATTTTTCTCCTTATTTTTTTACTTTAAAAATAATAAAAATCATATTTTGAGTCTTAACTGAGAAAATTTCCGGGCTCTAGAACAAGCGAAAATATATAGATCAATTTCAATAATTTGAAATTATTCAGTTTTTAATATTCAATCGAAATTGAGCATTCGTCATCTACGCTCAGATCAAAAAGATAATGAACAAGCAAGCAAACTTGACAGTGGTTAATTTGAATTAGGCAATAATTTTTTTTTCTCAAGGTCTTATATTGACCTTTTAACAATTTATACGTACGAAAATTGTACATCGAGAGCTATAATTAAAATAGAGCGAAAAATAGCACAGAAATCTCCAAAAATCCGATGTTGAAATAGATTAAGAAAAAGTTACCAAGATACCATACAATCCTCTAAATTGGTTATCAACGCGTGTCTACTATGATAGGTAATCATCATTATTTTTGTTCATACTGAAAAATTATAACTACTTTTCAATTCAAACTCCATCAAATTTCAAAATAATTCTAATGAGCTATCAATTCCAGAACTATAATTATAAAAGAAAAAAAAATAATACCTAAACAAGGAATTATGAAAATTTGCTAACCACCATTCAGAGACTTTTATTTATCTCGAAATCCAACACCATCGGAGGAGATCCCTTTTAATCCGCAAAATCTCACATCTGCATTGGCAATTTGTAAAAATACCCGCCAATTACGCCTGTTTTAATCTCGCATCGCCATATACGCGAATAAAACTATTTGAAATATTTGTGACAGTTTTGTGCCGGGCGTTTGGGTCGTTATCACAATAAAACGATAGATAATTTGGGCTCGAACGAGGGCACCTCAGTCACTCGCTGGCCAACTCTCTCGAAAACTGGTCGCTCTAACGAATTAATTTTTGCGCAAAAGAGCTCAACCGGGGGTATTGAATTGTCAATTTTGAAATACAATATTAATCGTTTTAATACAAATAATATTGAAATAATATTTAAGCGTACATATTTATGCAATGCGTGTTATAATAACGGGGCAATTTAAAGCGAAAACTAAACGATGGTTAAATTTTATCGCTTGTTATTGGTGGAAAATGTTTTTTTAGCGAGCCAATAGAATGATTCTAATCCCTTAATAATATTTTATCTACCGACGTTCGTTCGTTGCTCGCCGAGCGTTATGTACGAGAATATTCGCGTACGTTTGCGAATGCGAAAGCGAACCTCTCGAATGGAATTATAAATTATTTCGTTATTCGACCTTCCTTTTGTGTCCCAAATTAATGACTTAAACGTCCTGTATTGTCATTAGTAATAAATTTTATTCCGTGTGATATGCCCAGCGTAGAGTATACCAATGTATGTATTTTTTTACAACTCCTTCCGAATACAATTCGTTCTCGTTCTCGTTGTTATTACGTATTATCGTACGAGTACTTTGCCGATTCGTCGACGTCCACCCGAAAATCGAGTGTTTTCCTGTATTCGTTCCGATGCCCTGCTCTTAGCCTTGGGTATTATTCGTATCCGATGTAATGGCCAGTGCCAGAACCGGTGCTCTCGTCGCTGACTCTTTTACAAAATTTCAATCCAATTATGAAACCATTACAGCTGCCATCAGTAAGCTGCATATAACAGTTTTCGGTCCCACCTCTCATTGTAAGCAATTTTTTTTTCAACTCGCTTTCACAAACAGGAGAAAAAGAAATATACGCCAAAAATTCATACGATCGTAGGATCATCAACAATTTCTTCAATGTTTTGAACCATGATCACTTGATCACTTGATCAGAGCTCGAATTGAGTAAAATTATGAAGTGAAACGCATTTTGATTCAAAATTTTGGCCAAATTATGTCAAAACCCAAAATTAAAAATTGCTCCAGTTTATTAATATTTTGGTAATCCCCTCCCATTTTTGGTGATTTTAAATTTTTTTTTGGGCTGAGTGTTCGATATTTTATAAGTTTTTGAAAACATGGTTGTATAATTAAATTCAAAAAAAAAAAATCAATTTACCAATATATTTTTGTTGTACTTATTCATGAAAACAATTTTTAATAAAAAAATTAATCCGTATCATTTTAGACTTCAGGTAGAAAAAAAAATAGGTAATAAATTCATCAAATTTAAACCCTACTTTGGCAATTAGACATGAGAATTTTTTAATCTGTTTCTAAAAAATAAGTAGATGTACCTGTTTTTTATTCTAACAAGGGAACCTCGCCAACTTATCACCTCCGATTGAGCTGAGATTTGGCTCACTGAAAGAGCATGCCACCAAGATCTCACACTCAAATTTTTAGCTTCCGAAGTTGATTTTTCAATTTTTGGCGAATTTTTGAAAATCGCTAAAACCGCACCTCCAAAAAATCATTTTAAAAAAAATTGTAGATTTCAAGATAGAATCTTGAAAATCGGGTTGTACACTGAAGTCGACCTTCCGAGTCGATTAGCACCATTTTCGAAGCGATCTGGAGCCTCCAGAAAAAGTTGACTTTTCTCCAGCGCGCTGGAATAGCTCCAGACGGCGCTGTAATCAACTTCGTCAGCTGAAAATTTAACCCTAGCGTTAGTATAATGTCATCTATCGATTGATGTACTTGAATCCAAAATCCGAGGTGAGGAGTTCGCACGTGTGTTTTTTTGACAACTTGAAAATTATGCATTTTTTAAAAATTTCCAAAAAATCAATTTCTCTAGCATATCACCCGAAACTTTGTCTACCCTCTAAAGTCGACCTCCCAAGTCGATTGGTACCATTTTCGAAGCGATCTGGAGCTTCCAGAAAATGTTGACTTTTGACGCCTGGAGAGATTCCAGTGTGCTGGAGAGAAGTCAACTTTTTCTGAAGGCTCCAAATCGCTTCGAAAATGGTGCCAATCGACTAGGGAGGTCGACTTTAGTGTACAAACCAATTTTCAGGATTCTATCTTGAAATTTACAACTTTTTTTCAAAAAATGTTTTTTTGGAGGCAGTTTTTTGCAATTTTCAAAAATTCGCCAAAAATCGAAAAATCTACTTCGGCAGCTAAAAATTTGGTTGTGAGGTCTGGGTGGTATGCTCTTTCAGTGAACCAAATTTCAGCTCAATCGGAGTTGACGAGTTGGCGAGGTTCTCTTGTAAGAAAATTGAAATAATTTTTTTTTTCACAAAAAATTATTTTTAGAATGCGAGATTTTTTTCAACAAAAAATTAATGGTTTTATTTTATCTTTCTCCAAAAATTTGATAAATATTTTTTCCCGCCCCAAAAAATTTTTTAGTAAGATTTTTTTTCTCTAAAAATAATAGATTTCATCCTAATCAAAAAAGATATTTTTTCTTTCAAGAAATTGAAAATGCATATTTTTTACTGATTTTCTCTGCAAAAATTCAAGAAAAATTTCACTTCAGACAAATTGAGAGATCTTCTTCCGCCGAAATCTAGCCCCCCCCCACCCAAAAAATTGATATAAATCGAATAAATTTTCCCCAAAAAATTAGAGATTTCATTGTAAACAGAAAAGCAGATTCTATTAGGTACTCCAAAATATTTGACAATAATCAAGATTATTTTCTCAAAGAAATTGATTCATTTCTTTTTCTCCCCGAAAAATACAAGAGATTTCATGCAAAACAAAAATAGAGATTTATTTCTGCAAAAAAATGCAGGTACCTAAGATTATTTTTTATGAAAAATCATCGAAAATGGCCTTGTTGTGGCAAAAGTACCTATGTACCTACCTACTTAGTGACCGTTTTTTTGAAATTTTTTGAAAAAAATGCAATTCCCGTTTTTCGATTTTTTTTTTGTTTTCTTAATAGTTGAAAAGAGCTTTGCGCCACCACTCGAGAAAATTTGTTTGAAAATTTTTTTTTAGTGAGTTGATTTTACACCAAAAGAATCATTTTTAGAGGACCAACCTTTGACATTTCGAAAAAAATGAAATTATGAACCAACCTAACCGACATTGAGCTATCTTCTGGTTTAAGGTCGAGAAATATCGTCGGTTCACCATATTATTTTGTCGCAGAATTTTGGTGCAATTTTTGTAATTTTTCTCGATATGATAATGCATGAAAATTTTTAATGAGATATTTTCAACTTATTTATACCTACATATTTCAATTAAATTGAAAATATGCACTGATGAACAAATCTTTTCCATTTTTCAACATTATTAGGAAGGTACTTTCAATTAAAAAATTTGTTTTAGTTAAGTATTTGAATGTATTGTGGGATTTTTATTTTTACTTTTTAGAAATAGAAGTAATTCTTACAGTTTTTGAACCTGAACTTATGAAATAATTTCGAAGATTAAAAAAACTTTGTACTTGGAAAATTGATTACTTGAAAATTTCAGAGAATTGAATAGGTATAGCCAATAATAAAAAATTAGCAAACTTTAAAGTTTTATAAATTTTAATAAAAGACTTTTTCCGAATTTTAGAGATTTGTTAAATTTTCAAAAAAAATGTATTTCAATATAGTTAATTATAAAATTTCTCGATTTCCAATTCCTCGAAAATTAAGAAAACTGATCTCATTTCAAAAATTGATTGAAATTGAAGAACAACTTCAAATTTAAGAACAAGTGAAAGGAAGATACGACGCAATGTACAAGGTATACGAGTATTAATATCAATAATCGGGTAAGCTGATATTGAAAATTTATTAAATTGGAATTTCCTAAATCTTACACTCTTACACAAGCTGAAAAATTCAAAAATCACCAAAAAAGTAAATCGTAGGAAAAATTAACTACGAATTCTTAACTTTACCGCCTCTCCTCTCCTCTCCGCTCTTTTCCACTCCTCAAATTGCATTGTTTTGCATCCCACTTGAAAGAATTCAATGAAAATAAATAGCTATGCTTATCCAAAATTCAAAAAAAAGTCACCTAAAAGTTTCTGTTGAAGGAAAATTGACATCAAAGTGAGAGTGATGACAAAAACAAATTTTTGCAAACAGGTCGAGAATTTTTTTATTTATTTTTTTTTTGATTAATAACGCCGTGTACAGCCATTGGCTAGAGCCGTATATAACTTTTAGGATTAGATCAGATTAGAGGATATTGTTGTTAATGCTTGCAACAAAAAAAGAGTAGAAAGTTCTGTATGTTTGATAGTCTGAAACTGTCGAGACAGGTGAGGGAAAAATTAGTAAATACAAAAAACTCTCTACATAAATGGCTTAAAAAATTACCAAACAACGAGTAAGGAATTATTTTGCATTCTCCCTCATTATTCATTGTAGGTATTATCTTTATTACCCATAGAGGATTAATGGTACTTAAACCTGTATTGTGTTTGTGCTGAATATACATAATTATACATCCTTATATAAAAATGAAGATTCTTTTTCACAGTTTTTCGCATATTGAAAATATTTTTTTTTAAAAATCAATGGAAAATCAGTCTCGGACATTTAAAAAAAAGTGGGCGAATTTAAGAACATCTATTTAATTTCAAGAATTTATTATAATTTAAAAATTGTCTAATTTCAAGCTTTCAGAAAATTTTATTTTGCACATGGAGATTTCAAAAATGAAAAAAATCGCCAATTTATCAAGCTGTAAAAATTGATCCTATATTTCAAAATTAAGTAATTTCAAGTTTCATACAATTTCAAAATTTTTCTGAATTTGTACAAATTTGAAGGATTTGTTAAATTCTGAAAATTCACCAATCATTAGAATTGTAAAACGTCTATAGTACCAGGCCAAGTTAATGAGGACTAGAAAAGAGAAATTTCGTTAGTAAGTTGCTATTCAAAATTTGCATCATGCGAATTATAGTAAATTTCAAGTAGGTAAGTAAGTAATTAAAATTTTAACGAACCAATTACCATCACCAACGCAAATTCTGGCCTCATCTATGTAGGACATGACTACATTAAAAATTTTATTTTATGGGTAAAACGAAAAAATATAGATGTACTTAAATTAAACCTCAGATCTTCAAACAAGAGATCGGAATAAATATCTTTTGTGTTTCTGTTCATTATATTTTTTCAGGTGTAGGTTAAGCTCATTTTTTTCAACTTTTGATCGGTACATATATTTTACTTACAATTAAATTTGCTTTCGAAGTTCTTGGAGATGATACCTACTTCCACTGGATACATTTTTTGTAAACAATCAGGTAGTAAGTTGATATCAAAAATTTCTTAAATTTTGCCCTCTCTACAATTGAAAAATTGAAAAATTCTTGCAAAATGTTAATTTTTTGCCATTTTTTCCACGTTATTTAATAGTCCAAACGTAAAAATTCGCCGAATTTTGAATGTTTAAAATTGGAGCGAGGGGAGTCAACACCCCCTCCCCCGACCATTTCTCATTCGGACAACATTCACGAAATTTGGTAAAATTTTGGAAAGTATGAATGTAAGAATTTAAAAAAATTATTAGGGAATTCCGAATCACAATTTTTTTGGCAAAATTTTCAAAATTTTAGAATTAAAAATTAAGGAAAATTCTGAAAAATTGAAATTTTAAAAATATTGTTCATCTATATTTTTTCAAAAACTATTTTATTCCAATTTTTTGCCATCATTTTCAAAAAACCATTTCTAAATTTCCATAATTTTATTTTCTTCTGAAAATTCAGTTCTTGTTAATTTTATTTTCAAATTCTTCTTCTAAATGTTTGTTGAATAAATTCATTTCTTCATTTTCCTCATTTTTGTCCCAAACTGGTCTAAAAATTCAAAAAGATTTTTGGGAAGGGAAGTGAGCTCTCTTTTTCAAAAAATCTCTCTATATTTGTATCTAAGGCCTCAATTGAAAAAGTTTTCAAATAAAAGTTGTAGATTAAAATCTTTAAAGCAAATTTGGTTATTACAAAAATTTTGATTGGACTATACTCATTCCCCTCAACTTTTGCATTATACGTATATTTGTACGTACATGTATAATAATTTTATTGTGATTTTTCGTGATTTCCATACGTATAATTGCAAAAATGAAGGGAAATGAGTGGTCCGATTAAAATTTTTGTAATAACCAAAATTTTTCCCGAGATCAAAATACATAACTTTTGTTTGAAAATTTTTTTCACATTTTTCTTCATAGGTAATAATTATAAATTTTTCATTTTCAACAAAATTTCAAAATTAAAATTTTTTTTTTCCAAGTCCAAAAATACAATATCTTTTCAATAAGTGGTTCGGCTTTGCTAAGTATATCTTTTTCTTTTGTCAAAAATTACCTTACTTAATTTTATCTCTTCGTCCATTTCGTTTTCCTGTTTTAGGTACAACTATTCATTTTTTTTTATCAAGTTTTCTTCTAACACGCTCCTCATTTTCACCCATCAGATACTTTTGTTTTGAATTGAACATTTGTGCACAGTGTTTGAATTTTGACACTGTTCAACCACTGTTACAATCATTTTTACACGTTTGAATGTCTTCAACCACTGTTACAGGCAGTGTCACGTCGTAAGTAGTTTCTCTTAAGTTAGCTTCTTCAAAGTCCCAAGTCCATTTGACTGTTTTCTTGTTTTACACATCTTTTTTAAATGTCAGTAAAAATCAATACAGAATTTTGATACCTAATTTCAAGTTAGTATTTTTATTAAGTAGCTCTTTCGCCTGAAGATTATTATTTTATTTCGGTATCGACCGTAAACGATTTAATTTCACTCTAGTATAGAATGAAAATTGACTGTGTACTCAAACAATAGGTAATCGAAATGGATGTGAATCCAAGAAACACGATGATAATTCGCTTGAACATATGTACAAGTGATGGTGATGATTCACATCTAATGTAGGTAGAGGTTTCTGAAGACCATCAAGCCAAAAGTGATACTACAGCGATCTATCTTTGGGATCATGAGATCAAAATAGGTAAGTTTTGTTTGAAATTTTTTTTCAGTCGAGGCCTTGGAAATTTTTTTCAAATATTTATTTTCCAAAAACTTTCAATTTTTTATTGGATTTTCGACAGTATTTTTTCATTTTTCTAAAAAAAAAAAACAAAAAAAAAAACACGTGGGCCTTCATGCAGATAATTCAATTTTTCATTCAAAACTTGAAAGACATTTTCCACCATTTAATAATTTGAGTTTTGAATCGGTTCACTAATTTGTTCTTTTTTACATTTTCCGTGTCTTTGATGGCATTTTATCTCTCATGCCTACTTTTTGAAAACGAAAATTTCTTTCAGTTATCATCATTATTTAAAAAAAATATCTAAATATCACACTTCTACCACATTTTCAATTTCAAAAACCATTTACCTAATTAGTTATGTCAAAAATGCATTTTCATAAATTTTAACGTTTGGAGATTCTCGGTATAAATTATTGACGAATGGTGGGGGGGGGGGGGGGGGGGGGATAGATTCAGGAGTATTGCGATATTTTATGTCATACTGTCATACAGATACAGGAAATCTAACTGGATTTCTTTTGAAAATTCATGATTTTTTCATGTCCTTTTCATGACCTTTTTCATGAACAATATTTCTACATTTCCAGGGGACCCCTCCGGCATAAGCGTAACTTGTGAGGAATATGGGAGGAGGGTAAAAAAATATTTCTTCATTTTTTCCCTATATTTTGTGGTAAATAGCTATTTAAAAAATTATTGACGTAGGGGCAAATGCCCCTTGAACCCCTTAAGTTATGCCTATGCCCTCCGAGGCACCACTTTTTTTTTGCTAACCAAAAAAATCTATACAATTTCCAAAAACAGTTAAATGAATACCTAGAATTTTCAAGGGTGTTATTCGATTTATTCCCTTAGAGGTGGATTCTTGAAATTTTTTCCATGTTGAATTGTGGGAAAGATTTTTTTCCAGGAAATGAAACAAGAAATTTTCATGCAAAAAATTCTACTAAAAAATTTTTTAACGACTTCTTCCACAGAAAAACATTTTTTCTGTTTTCTTTTTGTCCCAAAGTTTTAAAAGTATTTCATTTATTTATTTTGCAATCGAAGAAAAAAAATTGATCCCCAAAAAATTGAGATTAAAAAAAAATTATTGTTCGAATAAAAATCCTAGTTTTTTTTCGAAAATGAAACAAATTTTTTTCTTTACAAAGAAAACATTGAGAAATTTTTCTACATAAATTTTAACAGATATCTTCACATACCTGCTTAAGAAAATTTTATAACATTTTTCCTCAAAAGAAAAAAAAAAGAAAAGAAACAAAAATATTTTTGGATATTTTTTATTCCAAAAAATCCTGCAATTTCTTCCTCCAAAAAATTTCTATACTCCAGAAGATTTTGAGATTTCTCTATTTCAAAAAAATGAGCTTTTTTTTTATTCCAATACAATTTTTGAAAATTTTTGAACTAAAAGTTTGTTTTCAATATTTTTTTTATTCGAGAATTTTTTCTCCAAAAAACAGAGATTCTCCTCCCAAAAAAAAAAAAAAATTTTCAAAAAATTGAAAAAAAATCAAAAAATTGAGATTTTAAACCTACTTTTCAAAACAAATTCAATTCCAAAACGATAAAATTCAGATTTTTGATTTTTTTAAAATGAGAATTTTTTTGCGAAAGTTTAAGAAATATTTTTAGGTACTTACTTCAAAAAAATTGTTTTTTTTAAACGTCTTGTACACCAGTGTCTAAAACTAGTGGCGTAAAAATGTTCTTTATTCCAAAATAATTTTTAAAATTTTTTGTGCCAAAAAATTCATTTTTTTTTCATTCCAATTTTTTTTTATCACAAGAAATTGGAATTTTTTCAAAAAAATAGAGCTTTCCTCCCCCTTCAAAAAAAAAAAAATCTTCAAGAAAACTAATTTTCTTTTTTCAGAGAAATCATAATATTTTATCTATGCATTCTTTCATTTTCTCTTTTTTTTTTGAGAAATTCATTTTTTTCATTCCAATTTTTTTTTATCACAAGAAATTAGAATTTTTTCCAAAAAAATAGATTTCCCTCCCCCTTCAAAAAAAAAAATTTCGAGAAACCTAATTTTCTTCATCAGAGAAATCACAATATTTTACCTATGCATTCTTTTTTTTTCTTCCTTTTTTAAGAAGATGCAAGATGCAACAGTTTGAAAAAATTCCACTTTCTAGTAATTTTTAATTTTGCCCGCGTAATATTCAAAAAATTCATGACTTTAAACTTCAAAGAGGTGAAATTCATAACATTTCTAAACCTAATGATTTTATTTGGAAAATTTATGACTTTTCCATGACTGTCATGACCCATTTTCAAATTTCATGACTTTTTCATGACTTTCATGATTTTCATGACCTTTAGACACCTTGAGATACTAAAAGATAGTGCTCTAATCTAGGCTAGTTCGGTCTCGGGTCCGAAAGGGTTAAATTAATTTACACCTCTAGAAAAATACACTCAAATCGTCTCTGCATCGAATTATCTCAAATCAAAAATTTACCCCTAGAGCATTTCAAGCAAAAGAAAATCACAATAAGTAAAATTTCTATGTAAACAAAAACAAATTCCACCAAAAATCTGCGAAAAAGAGCCCATCACCTCGCAGCACCATTCCAATTGTGAAAAAATTCGCACCTTCATCACTCTCTAACCGACCTCCACGTCCACTTTCGCACATCCCAACAGCGTTATCTCGCTAAAACCTTTCTCACAGCCTGGACCAGGAAAACAAAATGGCCATTATGCGATATTTCGCACACCCTGTATATGTATCCACATCCCCTTACCCGGACTGTAGATATACTCTTCGGTACATTTACCACTCGAACGAATCGGCGATATTTATTCGTACTGGTGGGCATTGCTGCCCCTCAGCCTGCACACAGGGGGACAACTGTCCGGAAATATCTCGACCCGTAGGTATATTTACGACGTCCGTTGTATTCGCAGATCGGCGTATCGTCGGTTTCGCATCGCCAAGTCCCTCCCATTTTCGGACATCGACTGCTCCGTTAGCAGCACACTGTTTGCAACCCTTACGTACGATGATAGCACCGGCACAAGGGTGGACAATAGAGTCCATCTAGCTCGCCACGTTATTGTGGGTGGAGTACTTTGTATCTGCGTGCACCTGATTCTCTCGAAACTGCGCCGATTCGCGTACTCTACTCTTTGTTGCCTATATTCGCTGGCCAAAGTTTACCGAGCTTCGTCCCTTCTGCAGGGGGGTCCTTCGCCGCTTGTCACCGTTCGATTCGCGTATATGCGATGGTCTCTTCTCTGTGTGCAAATACTCGTACGTGTCCGGCTGACGAGGCGAAGCTGCTCCCCCGATTTTCGCGCTTGCACACCATTTGTGCGATTTTTTGGATTGTAAATTTTTCGCGTTTCCTCCGTCTCTTTCGCTTTCGCGCGTCCTTCCTATTCGTCATTTTGCCAACGACGACGACATTGTTTCCGCGTTCAAATGGTAATTTATACGGCGTATTTGATGATTTATTATGATACCGGTTCGGGCGACCGGCCGTGGATAATTTATACGTATTTTTATTTGAGTCGATTTCCAAACAAACGACGATATTATAATTATGACTGAAAGTTAATGATTTCGTAATTTGACTGGTAAAACATCATTTTTCAGTGCCTATTCTAAAAGAAAATTTGAAGCTGTTCAAGCGCAGCTCCAATACCGAAGCCAGTTCCAAAAAAGTGTGCTTCTCACTTGGGAAATATTGATAAATTTTTACGCATTTTTGTTGCAATTTCGACCAGGACCATGGTCCATATTGGTGTGTAATGAGGAGAGGAGAAGGGTAGTGCGACGTCCACTTCGGATTTTTTTAAATTGAGAAATTTTTCAAGTAGGTAGTTTTTCAAAAAATTGAGTTTATTTTCTTCCTAAGAAATTGCAATTTTTTCTCTTGAAAAGATTGAAAGATTTTCCTACCAATAAATCAAAATTTATTTTCAAAAAAATAATATGTTTTTCTTCAAAAAAAAGCAGCAGATTTTTTTTTCAAAAAAATTGAGACATATTTGTGAAAGATATCTATTCTTTATTCCAAAAAATTCAGATTTCTTTTTCTTCAAAAGAATTGAAAAAATTTTTTATTCTAATACATTTCAAAAAAAAAAATCTGGATTTTTCTGCAAAATTTTCAGAAAATTTTTTACTCAAATGAATTCAATTGAAAGATTTTCTCTCAAAAACATTTAGATACATACGTATTTTGCTCCAAATATGGCAAAAAAAAATTCCAAAATCTTGGAAGATTTTTTTTATCAAAATTGAGACATTTTTTACCCTTTTTACTTAGGTATTGCTTCAAAAAAATTGAGATTGATAATTTTAAATTCAGATTTTTTCCTTTCCCAAGGGGTTCCCGCCCTTCCATTCGAGAAATGTCCGTTCGGGATTTTCGATTCGGAAAAATGACCGTTAACCTTCACAAGGATTAGGACATTTTTTATCCCACAAAATTTAAAATAAAAAAAAGGTCCTCAAAAACAATTTAAAAAAAAAAAAAAGTTTTTCTTTTAAAAATCCGAAAAACATGTTTTCAATAAAATCAACAATAATTCTTTCATTAATTTTTTTTACTTAAATAATAAAAGTCATAAAATTTCTAAAATGACAAAACATCTTAAAGTCATAAAATTTCTAAAAACATTTCCAAGTTTCAGAATGTCTGACAAAATGTCTAAAAGTCATCAAATTTCTGAAAAATTCTATGTTTCAGAATGTCTGACAAAATGTTTAAAAGTCATAAAATTTCAAAAATAAAAAGTCTAATGCAGTTGAAAACAAAAATAAAGGGTTTCTGATAAAATGACTAAACGTCAACAAAAAATATAAAAAATTTTATTCCCATGGAAATGTAAAAATTGAAGAACATAATGTCTGACAAAATGTCTGAAAGTCATTAAATCGAAGAAAAAAAAAACAAAAAAAACCTAATGAAAATAATTTCCATGGAAATTTTTAAAATTCTTTCATTCATTTTTTTTACTTGAAAAAATTAAGAGATTAGATTTTTTATTCTAATTCATTTCAAAAAAAAAAATTGGATTTTTCTCCAAAATTTTTAGAAATAATTATTTTTACTCTAATAAGTTCAATTGAAAGATTTTCTCTCAAAAACATTGAGATATTTTACCTCAAAGATAGCAAATTTTTTTTCCAAAAACTTGGAAGATTTTTTTACTCAAAATTGAGACATTTTTAACCCTTTTTACATTGCTTCAAAAAAATTGAGATTGATATTTTTTATTTCGAGAAAATTCCGATTTTTTCCTTCCACAAGGATTGGGACATTTTTTATACCCCAAAATTTCAAATAGAAAAAAGATCTTCGAAACAATTTTTTTTTTGAAAATTTTGTAAAAAGAGTTTTTTTTTCTAAAAAACTGAAAAACTTGTTTTCAATAAAATCAACTAAATTCTTTCACTCTTTTTTTTTTATTTATAAAAATTGAGAGGTTTTTTTTTATTCTACCTAATACATTTCAAAAAAAAATCTATATTTTTCTACAAAATTTTGAGAAACATATTTTTTAGGTACTCAAAAAAATTCAATAATTGAAAGATTTTTGGCTCAAAAACATTGAGATATTTTACTTAAAAAAAAATAACATTTTTTCCCCAAAAACGTTGAAAGTTTTTTTCAATATTGAGACATTTTATTCCTACCTTTTTACAAAAAAAATTGAGATTGATATTTTTTATTCCAAAAAAACTCAGATTTTTTCGTCCAAAAGGATTGGTACATTTTTTATCTTACGAAATTTAAAAAAAAAGTCTTCAAAAACAATTCTTTTTTTGAAAATTGTCGAAAGAGATTTTCTTCCAAAAAATTGAAGAACTTGTTTTCAATAAAATTAACAATTTTTCCACTCATTTATTTTTAATTCAAAAAATTGAGGTATAGGTATGTATTTTTTTTTATTTTAAAAGATTTTTAAAAAATTTCTAGAAAATTAAGATTTTTTTTGTTCAATTCGCTAATTTTTTATATTTTTTAAATCTTGTTTAAATCTCCCATGAGGTGTGTGGAAGGTCTAAAATTCATGTTTGGACAATTCGACATGTTTCAACTCGATATTTCGGATCTCTGGAAATTGACAACAACGCATTTGGTAAAAGATTCGGTGCATATTTACTTAGAAGAAATCATCACCTATGCATAGTACCTCCTAGGTAGATATATGGATTTCCAAAAAAAATGACCATGTTTTTGTTGTTGAAAATTTTCATATTGTTATGACACAGTACACCGCGAGCCATGAAAATAAAACATAGGTAGAAGTCTGATTTCAATGGAGTAAGATGGAGTTTGAATTGAAACTAAGTATACTATCAGATGATCAACGTTTGATCAAGATAATAATTAAAATCATAATATACCCACCAGGATAGGGAAAGACGACCATGTTACGAAAGTTTTTTTTTACAGAAGTAAGTAATTTTTTTTGTTTTTGTAACAGGACAAAGTTTCAAATAGGTATTGTGCTGAAATTTTTCATTTTTCATTTTTGACAATTTTTCATAAAAGCAAAATTGCAATCTTTTTGCGAATATAACTTCTCGATTTAAAAAAAATGAATTTTCGATCATCACGATGTCTATAAGAATTTTTTTTTACAAAATTCACAACTTTTTCATTTCTATTTTTTACACTACAACTCACAAAATTTTCAGAGCTCCCTTCCACGAGAAATCACATCAAGTTGAACTAAAGGCCCTCTTCAAAAAAATTAACCCATCCCCAAACATTGACCTACGTACTCAAAATAATCAGGATCCAAATTTGCTAAGTATAGAAAAATTTTCAAATCGCAGGAGAAAATATCTAGATAAATTTGTAACCGGTGCTCACCAATACTAAGAAAAAATGGTTTATGGACGAAATTGATTTTCACTTAGATTTTTTCACAGCTTTCACTCCAAAAATCATACTTTTTTCACTATCTTCACTACCTTGTAGACACACTGATGATTCATTTCAATGGAATGTGGGGAAATGGTTTCTTTGAAAAATTATACAAATTATTTTATCAATAAGTATACACGCTCAAAATTATTCCAGGAGAACCTAATCTGGAAAGAAATGGAATTGTCAGATGGACCACTTGAGGGTTTTTGGAAAAACAAAAAAATTAGGTATGTAGAAAATTCATCAAAAATTGAATAATTTTGAGAAATAGAAACTTATAAAAACTTTTCCAAGGCACCAATCGAAAAATTTTTCAAACGAAAGTTGAGTGTTTCGATTTCATAAATAACCAAAATTGTTCTTAAGACTCTAATTACCAATTTTTGTATGAAACTTTTTTTAATTGGGGCCTTAGGTACAGAGATAGTGATTTTTTGGAAAATAGAGCTCACCTCTCCTCCTATCTGTGTACCTAAGCCCCCAATTAAAAAAATTTCAAACAAAAGTTGTACATCGAGGTCTTTGAAACAATTTTTGTTATGACAAAATTTTCGATTGAACCACTCCTTCCCCTCCAATTTTACTTTATACGTTACGTACACACTACACACGAATAATAATTTTGCATTATTTATTATGCGATTTTCATACTTAAAGTAAAATTGGAGGATAAGAAATGATCCAATCAAAGTTTTTGTAATAACTAAAATTATTCCTGAGATGAAAATGAATAACTTTTGTTTGAAAATTTTTTCAATTGGAACTGTCAAATTTTTTTTTCAAAAACTTGTCTCAATTTTTAAATGGGGTTTTAACATGATTTTTTATTTTTTCCAAAAAAAAAGAAACCACGTGACCAATCAGACGGTTCACCTTTTTCTTCAAAACTTGAAAGATATATTACGCAATTCAATAATTTGATTTTTCAATCGGTTCACTGATTTGTTCTTTTTTTTTTCATTTTTTGTGTTATTTGATAAGTAGAAATATTTCTCTCAATAATATCATATTGTGTAGGTATTTACCTAATGTACTCAATTCCAAAAATTGGAATTCCGTTTTCTCGTGATTGCAGATAACGATCACATCAACAGGGACAACGATAACTATAAGGAAAGTGAAGTCATCAAGTCAACAGAAGAAGTGTACGTATAAAAGGTGAATTTTTAGGAAATGGTAAGAATGACTTTTCTCTTGGGAATCCAATTTTCTTTCAGTTATATTATAATCATCTAAAAAATCAATAACAAACTTTTTCTACATTTTAGAAGAACGATAATAGTCCCGTACGTCGATTAGATAGGTAAGTAATTAAAAACAAGACAGCAAGGAAATAAAAAGATTCAATTTGTAATAGGTAATTAATTAATGGTCACGTATTAGTGATTACTCATCCATCGATCGAATCGTACTTCAATTAAACATTACACCTAGATCGAGTCATTTCAACTCATCCAATTCTTATCAGTCTCTGCATCGGTTTAAAAATACACCACCATCAATATCATCATTCTATACTCACATCCCAACTAGATCCATCAATCTGCAACTAACCAGCAAATCAGCCACCTACTTTGCACTCCGTACCAATTTTATTTATTCAAACTTCGATTAAATTTCTAAACTCGAAAACACAAATACCCAGCCCAGGTAAGTAAGGTAGGACACGAACGTAACACATAATTGCACTTCTACGTACAACACGGGCATTCATTCCGAAGAAGAATACGAAGAGAGACGGTTAAAATGTGGCTAATTACGGTAACACCTGTTAAAGAAATTACCTCCTCGTTCAACTTGGCGGCAACTCTGGCATTAAATTTTTACCACGAATAAATGCACCGGAGAGAAACACTTCGTTGCGGACATCGGTGACACTTGGTCTTTGGGGCAGCTTTTCCAGGCTACTGTACCTTGCTCTGAGCGTAAAACCGCATATTGGAGTCGGTGTCATGTGTGGTAATCGAAGGTAATATTCACCAGGTCAAAAACTGCGCTGAGTGAAATTTTACCTAAGAGCAATTACACAGTACCTAAGCGTACTGAATGTATCCATGAAATATGCAAATTCGTATAACCGAACCCTTTTGTGGACCACGAGGTACGAACGTCAATTGATGTCGAACTGTGCACCATTCAAGAGGGACACCGATATTGGACATATATCCGTTCTACTTGAACGCAATTGAACGTAAATCACATTTTTTTTTAAATTTTCCATCTCGAGTCTACCACCAGTGGCGCCAAGAGATTTGAAATACAGGATGTCCTGTGAGTGCGGTTTGCTAAACTTGAAATTTCGATACAACCAAGTACAACTAACAAAAAAGTTTATGTACAAATATTGCCTAAGCTTGAAAATGAAGGAGCTACAAAGGCTTGAAAATCGCTATTTTACCTAGAAAAATCGATTGGCAACACTGCACTTAAAAATTTTTCAACACCGACAGTGGATAGATCTTCGAAAAAGCAATAACAGTTGTAATCAAATTGGATTGCCTATATTTGAAATTGAAGGAGTTACAGCGACGCAAAATCCCAGTCAAAAATATTGCCTACCTCAATTTATTACGGTGGAGTGGTGATGCATATGAAAATTGCGAAATTCGATCAAAAAATACATGAAACAGGTGTAACTTTTTGAGAGGAACAAAAAACGTTATGTTAAAATTTTGCCTATCTATGAAAATTAAGGCGCTACAGAGCCTTGAATTTTGATAATGCCAATTTTCGAAGCTATGTAGCGTCTGTATTTTCAATTATAGGCAAATTTTTGACATAACTATTTTTGTTCCTTTTAAAAAGTTACACCTGGTTCCTGCATAATTTTCACAAAATTTGAAAAATTTTGTACACCACTGCCCCTTCAAAATCGAGATAGATGAGTACATGAAGATTTTTGTTAGTGGTACTCGGTTATATCCAAATTTCAAGTTTGGCAGACCACTCGCCGGACACCTGTATACCGATTGTCAAACTTATAAAAGGCCCCCTAAATGTTTTTCAAAAAGGCTACAAAATTTTTTCCTCCCTTGAAACAAGGGCTCATAACTGTCAAGAAAGTAACTGAATTTTTCATTGATCCGTTTTCACAACCTTCTCGTAAAAATTCAAAAATTACGATTATTTACAATTTGATATTGGCAACATTGATCTTTGAAGTTTGGTCTTTGTTCATTTTTCAATTTTTCAATTTTGATAAAAATTTGAACGGCGAATTTCAAAAATTGATTAATATTGAAACTAGGATAAAACTAATTAATTATAAAATTCTGGTTTTTCTAAAATTAAAAAAAAATCAAAGTGTGATATAGGTAAATACTCACAAATTATTAAAATTTTCAAAAATTTGTAAAAAATTCATATTATGTTGATAAAAATGGTAATTTCTGTCATTTTAAAATTTTGATCAGTTTTTGAAATTGGATCATATTTTTTCAAGCGTTGGTAAATCGTTGCTCTAACGTATAAGTTAAAATTTTGCCAAACTCAACTTTACAGGAATAATACCTTCCTAATAAAAATTTAAAACAATTTTCAAAAAAAATAATTGAATTTCTTTTAGGTATCTATTAAAAACAGATGCGTCAATTTCTCTTGATGCCAAATCAAGAATTTTTTTCAAATTTTTGGAGTCGACAGGTTTTCGACTGGCGTATTTTTTTTTTGGAATAAAGATAACACATTAAGGGTGTGCAATATCGTTCACTGTTCGAACATACATTATGCACTCGTTATGATTTTTACCAAGTCCAGTGCTACATAAATACTTTTTATTCAAAATTGGAGGGGAGGGAGGGGTCCAATCGAAATTTTTGTTATAATCAAAATTATTTTTAGAACTTTGAGCTACAATTTTTATTTGAAAATTTTTTCAATTGGACCCCTCCCTCCCCACCAATTTTGAATTTTCCATTTATGTACATATCCATGTAGTATTGAACTTTGGTATAACCATTAATTTTCAATGGTGTCAATATAAAGAATTTCTTATATGTACTCGAAATACTAAATAGCAATCTTTTTTCTTCAAATCAAAATGAAATAAATCGTAATCGTAATGAAGGAAAATGAAATGCACGAAATAAAATAAAAATAAAAAATTAGACTTAAGTCCATTGCTCAACTGAACTAATTGAACGATATTGTGCTATCCTTATTCCAAAAAAAAAAAAATTCGGCTAAAAAATACGCTTTGGGGCGTATATGTTGGTCCGACGAAATGTTTTTGAAGTTTGGGGAAAACTCAGAATTTGAAATTTTTAAATTTCTGTAAATTCCTGAATACGGTTCAATTTTGTAAAATCAACTAAATTTTCAAAAAAATTATTTTAAAAACAATTTTTTAAATTTGATAAATTTCGAAAAACATTTTAAAATTTAATTTTTTTGATTACTTAGGTAAAAATTTTTGAAGATTTTTAAAAGTGTTGTGGAGATGTTTGACATTTGGTCATTGGTACATTTTCAAATTTAGGTCATTTTGATATTGTGTATTAGTGGACTGGGTCCAAATTGATTTTTAATCCAATTTTAATTTTTCATAAACGATTTTCTCAAATTTTTCATCGAGATTTTTTCGCCAAGTTCAATAAAATTTAATAAAACATTTAAAATTTTTCCATTCTTCAAATTTTTTATTTTTTTTGTTTAAAATTTTAATTGTATTTTTGAAAAAAATTTCTTTATTTCTTGAAGAAATTATTCATCACTCATCAATAATTTATTCTTATTTTTTCCTCAAATTAAATTTTTCATCAAATTTTTTCTGTTTGTCGTTTTAAAATTAAAACTCATTTTTAAAAAAAAATATATGTATTGTGTATTTTTCAATTTTTTCATTCAAACTTGCCAATAATTTTTTCATCAAAATGCAACTGATCTTCATCATATTTTTTCAAATTCATTTTTTGAAATTTTTCAATTATATTGTTAATTAAATTTAAATTAAATTTCCATTTAGATTTTTAAACATTTTTCATAGAATTTTCTCATCAAAAAATGCTTCTAAATCTCTACCATACTTTTTCAAATTTTTCTTTTGAAATTTCTTTCAAGTAAATTTTTTCCGAAATTTTTTCCGACTTTTTTAATTTTATTTTTTCAAGAAAATTGTTCATACCCTCCCCCCCCCCCCCCCGTCCCCCATTTTCCAATAAAATTGTCAATTGATTTCATTCTCCAATTGGTCATCAAAATGTTTCTATTTCATCTCCCAACTGAAAACCTGCCTTCTCATTCGAATTTCTCCAATAATTTTCATCACCATTTGTCTTGTCTTCTAGTTCTAATTGAGGAATTTCTAAATTTTTTCAAGTAAATTTCAATATTCAAAATTGAGTAAGTAGCTAACGCTAAGGTACTTAACTACTAACTTACTGACTTGTTGAAAAAAAAAAATTAAAAAATTAAATAAAACATAAAAAATACCCAGAATGGGTTTAAATATTTCGAGTATTTTGTGAAAGAATAAATTTGTTTTAAATAAAACATCAAAGTTTTCAGAGAAAAAATTTGTTTGAAAAAAAAATTTGTACGAAAAAAAAAAACTCGTACAAAAATAAAGAAGATGAAAAAAAAGTACGACATCGCCCTTACAATGTGATTACTTATTGTGGATTTAGCCACTCCCTTAAAAAACGGTGATAATAGCAGGTAAAAAGATAAATTATTGGTAAATTTTTTTATCTATACGTTCAATCCTTGTGTTGTTGTGTAACTGGTTCGTTCCTTTAGTTTTCTTAATTAAAGATGTCGAACAACATTAACCCAAGCGAGGCATGTTCATATGCCTGCTTGATTTTTGGTAAATTTTATTTTCTTCTTCAAACATCGCATCGTTGAAAGGTTCAATTTTCACGGCCTGGCCACCACTGCCTCAACAGCCAGTGCCAGGTCAAGACACAATGGTCGGGGGTGTTTTATCCATACCGAATATTGAATACAAACCGGTATCTCCTGAACTAGATAATTATACTTAGTTAGTAAACGTCTAGGTCTAGGTCTAGGTCTAGGTGATTCCACCTTCATTGTATATAACTTCACGTACCTAGCAGCCTTCTTTGCCCATTCAAAGGCATTGTTAATCCACCTACAATAAACTTTATGCGGGTGGATCACCTACTCTTTTTTTGGGCTAAAATTAACAAAAAGGTAAAAAACTCAAAGGCCAACACCGCCAGCAGAATCCACCAACTCGAGACGTGAGAACCTTGCGACCTTTTTGCACCCACGACTAAGCATTTGATCTATATAAGAAAAAATATCCCATACTCGAATTTCATATTGGAAATTTAGATTCGAGCGACCTTGCATCGATCGTCCATCGAAGGATGGGGGTCCTTGGAGGAGGGGAGCTAGGTGCGGAAGGCGCATACGCTTAAAATATTAAGGGTTCGCTTTAAACTGACAAACGAGCTCATCGTCGGCTAAACTTGGAAACGCGTTATACGTAAAGTTAAATAAGCTCGAAATACAACCCTTTCATTACGCGCTAACCAATTGCATAAATTTACTCATCAGGTTTACGCTAAACGTCCATTTTTACACACACATACAACACTGTTTTCGCGTCCCCGTTTTTGACCTCACCCCGTTCCCCAGTCTTGAGCTTTACTCTCCTCTCTTTGGGTATCGTACTTTTGCGCGCGTTGTAACGTTAAATTCCTCGCGTGCTTTGCGTAGGTACTCTGTGTATATGGACGAGAGATGGGCTGTGTATTTGGGTTCACTCGCGATGTGCAATATGCATATAAAAAGAGTACGAAATTTACATACGCCGGATAGCCGTATGCGAAGGTCTAATCGAAAGCTGTTTTCAGGGTTTTTGGAGCTTGATTCGCGCGAATTTTGGGTGCCTGGATGATAATTCCAGATTGGTGGGAAATTACGGTTTGATAGAATTCAACGTGAGAAGACAATTTAAAAATTGCTCAAGATTCTATAGAATTGACTTGAAAATGTTAGGTTAACAATCAGTCAATTTTTGCGATAATAACTTTCAAACAAGAATTTAAAAACTTATGTCTGAACGAAAATAATTTTTTTTAAAAGGGTCCTTTCATCAGAATTTGAAAAAAAGGTATTTTTCAACAAAACTTGAAAAAATTGTTCTTGAACAAAATTTTAAAAATTGCTTTTTCAACAAAATGTAAGATATTCATCAAGAAAATTTCTTGAAAAAAAATTAAAACATCGTTGAAAAAATTGTTTTTTAACAAAATTGAAAATATTGACATAAAAATAAATAGAATATCTTGACAATTCTAACCTAACCTAACCTAGAAAATTGAAGAAAAAAATTTTTCTTCAAAAAAGTTTCATAATACCTACCTATTGATACAAATAAAGAATTTAAAAAAAATTAAAAATTGATTTTAAAAAAGTTACAAAAATTTACACTAAAGGCTCAAAAACAATATTTTGAAAAAATTTGATAATAAACAAAATTCGACATTTTTTTAATAAATATATTTCAAAAATTTATTATTCAACAAAAATTAAGATGTTTAGGTAAAATGGTACATAATGTACTTTGAAATAAAATTTGCAAAAACAATGGAAATTTCTCATGGATACAATTTTGAGAATTTTCTTTTAAACAAAAAATAAATTTAAAAAAGTCTTACAAAAAAATTTAGGTATTTTTAAACAAATTTGAAAACAATTATTCTTGAACAAAATTTAATTTTTTTTTTTTTTTTTTCAACAAAATGGATATTGACTTCATTACTGACTAAGAAAATTGAAAAAAAAAATCTTTGAGAAAATTGTTCTTGAACAAAATTTAAAAAATTGTTTTTTTTCTTTTTCAACAAAATGGATATTGACTTCATTACTGATTTAGAAAATTGACAAAAAAATCTTTAAGAAAATTGTTTTTCAACAAAATTGAAAATTTCTACATAAAAAAAAAATCACGACAATTAAAACTCAACCTCACCAATAAAATTTAAAAAATTCTTCCGATTGGTGTAATAATCCTGTAGTTATAAACACCCCCAAAAAAACTCTTTGACATTTTTTTTTTTGAAAAATTCCTTCAAAAAAACATTTAAAAAAAAATGTTCTTCAAAAAAATTTGACAATGTTGACATAAAAACAGAATTTGAAAAAATTTGAAATATTGATTTAGAACAAATTTCAAAAATTTACCTTAAAAACATTTTCGAAAAAAATTGATTTTTTTCAAATAGGTAGGTAAAAATATTTTAAAAATTGATTATACAACAAAATTTAAGATGTGTAGGTAATAATAGATAATATGTGCTTTGAAACAAAATTTGAAAAAAAAATTGAATTGTTCGCTCACACAATTTTGAGTATTCGCTTTCAAACAAAAATTTGTTATACTTAATAAAGCCAAATTCGAAAAAAATCAATCAATTTTGACTTTTGAGATATTGATTTTAAAAGAAAATTGGAAACATTGTTTTTGAACAAAATTTGAGACATTTTCCTTTGATAAAATTTGAAAACGAAATTGAAAATTCTGATTTCAAGACTAGAAAAAAGAAGCGTGTTAAAAAAATTTATTCAAAACAAAATTTAGACAATTTAAACTTTTTAGACGTCATCGAGTGAGGCATCACAATGTATGTTTTTTGATCCGCCTAGTCCATTTTTGGAATTATTTTGACTCTTGACTGAAAATATGATTTACGGGGGGGGGGGGGGGGGGGGTGTGTGATCCATAAATTTAAAATTTGTCAACATCATCGAGTGGTGTACACATAATTATAAGAATTAATGTATATTTTTTTACTTCTTGTGTTCATTTTTGGGGCTGTTTTGGCTCTTGACCAAAAATATGATCCACTGACGTGGGATAAAGGATCCTAAATTCAAAATTTTTCAACTTCGTCAAGTGAGGTATCAAAATGTAGAATTTTCTGATCCACCGAGTCTACATATTTTTAACGTTTTTCACTAAAAAAAAAACTTCAAGCCACTCCAGGTGGGTGGAGCTTAACTCAATTTTTTAGAAAATTTTCAAATAGTTACCAGGTACATACATATTTTTTGAATCCAATCATTTCAAAAACAGACTCGACAGGTCAAAAAAATCAGAAAATCAGTTTTTTCAAAGAAAAGTTCAAAAAAATTGTACGTTTTTTTAAAATTTAAAACTGATTTTTTTACTTTTTTAGGTAGGTATAGGTATTTAATAAAAAAATGTACCTACCAAATAACTACATTTAAAAAAAAAAAATAAAATAAAATAAAATAAAAATAAAATAGATTCTTAAATTTTTTTTTTTAAATTGAGAAACATTTAGTTCTTTACAACAATATCGTAGTATGAATCTCCCAAACACCTTTGACCGAATTCAGCTTGGAATACCTATCTATTCATCAGTTGAGGTAAAATTTCAAAATGACTTCCTTGCTATCCACTTTCCAAAAAGTGGAGGCCAAATAAAACCAAAAAATCTTTTTTTTTTTTTCAATATTTAAAATTTTATTCTTCAAAGAGGAAAATAGTTTTTGGAATCACGTTTAAAGAATTTATTTGAAGAAAAAAAAATCAACAATGTCATTTTTTAAGAATAAAATTTATTTTACAAAAATAACTAAATTTAAAAGGTTATTAAAAAAAAATTCCCTCACTTTTTTAAGACCTTCTAATGGCCATGTCCTGACATAAGCTGTGGTGTGATTTGAGTTGGCCTCTCTTGATTTTTTTTTTTTTTTTTTTGATGAAATAAGTAATAACATCAGCAATGCACTCGGAAGGTTAAAAAAATAAATTAAGACACTTTGCTCGATAGCGTAAAAAACTCTGAATTTTGGTACCACGTCTCCTCCCTTCAGTGGGTCAACTTTTGAGTTGGGTGTTGAGGTTCATTTATTTGCTATTAATTGAGTGTATAAGCGAATATTCGTTAAGAGTGGGTTTTGTGTTGTTTTCTGTGATTATTCTTAAATATGTGCAATATCCGTCGATTTTTGGGAGGGCGGTGGGCTAATTGGTACGCTCTGCAGCCGATCTAATTCTGGAAAGAACATGGATAGATTAATAGATTGACGTACCCGAATCCTATTACAAACCGTACTGTCAAGTTTCCTTCAGATTTGATTTATGGAAGATTTATTCTGATTTTTTTTAAAAATAGCCGATTTATTCATCTCTGCTCAAGTTTGATTTATGTATCGTGCATACTATTTAAGTGTTTTTTATTTTTAACGTTCTCGATTGTTTTTTTCATTTACAATTAAAATGAACCAAGTTTTGTTAAAGAGAGGGTCAAAGCTGTTTAGAGCGTATTCTGTGAATCAACATAATACATCGATGGCACCAACAGTCAAAGTCAAGTTCCCCCTGATTTCAAGAACGCCTGTATGGCATTCAAAATTCCTGTTTAGAGCGTACTCTGTGAATCATCATAGTGCATCGAATATATTGGTACCAACAATCAAAGTTAAGTTTCCCCTGATCTCAAGAACGACTGTATGGAATTCAAAATTCGTGAATACATCAAGTGATGACACGACCATCTTCGATACCGTAGAAAAAGAAAACGACAATACAAATCTCGAGAAATGGCAAGCATCCTTGGCGCTTAGTAAGTTTAAATCTAATATACCAATAGATGATAGATTTCAGCTTGTACATATGCTGAGATATGTGATATCGCTATTATGTGTATAATAATTGTTTCTGCTACGTTATTACTCTTTATATTATTCCCAAAAGCTTGTTTCATATTTAGAATTCCTTCAAATTTTCTCTCCTATTTCGCACGTGTGTATTATAATGTAAAATTCGTATTTATTCATTTCAATATTATTTTTTTTAGAAAATGGCTGAATTGGTGAAAAAGTTACAAGAAGTAGAAAAAGAGAAAGAAGCGTTGATTGCTGAAAACAAAAAAAAAACAAGATAAATTGGTAAGATTTTAAAAAATAAAAACAGGAAAAATTTCGCGTATTTTATATTATGTGATAAATTGAAAATTTCAGGACCTCATCAACGAAGCGTTAGATCAGCTACTTTTGATGGGGGCTTTGGAAAAGATTCTCAAAGCGAAGAAGATTTTAAGTAAAGACGTACCGAACAGTCCCAAATTGAACGAAGACGAAAAGAAGAAATTAGCGGACCTGAAAGAAGGAAGGAATACCACCGCTCATCCAGAGATATCCGAAGGTGATTAGATTCGTCTTAGGGCAAAGTACCCTAAGTACTTTCAAATTATTGATTAAGTTCTATGTTTGATGAATAATTACAACCATTCCGGGATACGCTTTCAATATAATCTATAAGACAGTGTGTTGAACTTTGACGCTATAGTCATATTATTTTCTAGAAACAACTTGGCGCCAGTAGCCCAACACATTGTTATACAGCAGAGCTGGGGCGACTCGGAATCGATGAAGTGAGTCGTAAGAGTCGCAATGAATGATTCAGAGTTCGATTCTCGAGTTCGACTCCTCACTTTAATGAATCGCAAATGAATCGCAAAAATCCGACTCTTCCTCGAGAGTCGTTCACTTCAAACACGTGCGACTCTTATTTTGCGACTCCTTTTCAAGATCGCGACTCCTTCCCTCGTTTTTTTTGTTCAATATCAATAATTCTTACGTTGTTTTTTCAATTTATTTCAAATAATACAATTTTTCTAATTAATTTAATGAGAAAAAGTCGAAAAAGAACAAAAATCAACTGCTCATTAACAAATTTTGAGAAATAGAATTAAGATCATTCCATTATTCCCACAAAAGTCGTAACTTTACTGCTATGCAATTATGCATTGATTAATACCAATATTTTCATTATTTTCTTACTTTGGCCTTTATGGAGAAGAATGTTTTTCCATTAGTTTCGACGTTTTGGTCCTTTTCTTTAGACATGATTGTTATTTAAAAAATAAAAATTGAGTAATAATTAAATAAAACTAATTATGGATAAAAAATCATCAAAACTTGAAAATCGTAATCAAATTTGAGAAAGAACACACCAAACGCGGAGGATAGAGTCTAAAATTCCAAAAAAGAGTTGTATGAGAGTGGAAAAAAGAGTCGTAAAAGAGTGAAAAAAGAGTCGTAAGAGAGTGAAAAAAAGAGTCGTAAGAGAGTCGCAAGAGAGAGTCGCAAGAGAGTCGAAGCCAGAAGAGTCGGACTCAGAATCCGATAAACATAAGCAGAGAATCGCGATTCACTGAGTCGAAAATTTATTTATCAAAGAATCGGACTCTCAACATAGGTGAGTCGCCCCAGCTCTGTTATACAGATTATATCCTACGAGGTGGTAATTTCGTTAGGACAATTTTTTTTTCGAGTAGAATCTAGATGCTTATTTTTTATCTCTGCATAAAAGAAAAAAAAAAATCAAACATTAATTTAAATTTCTAATATTAAAACTACCCCAGCGAGTGTCAATTTGGTTGACTTATCCACGACCCCCTTCACTTAACAGGCCAGGAAGGCTCACTTGACAACGCTGTAATATCTCGACGGCGTAGGCTGACTTTTTGTCAGAGCTGGGGCGACTCACCTATGTTGAGAGTCCGATTCTTTGATAAATAAATTTTCGACTCAGTGAATCGCGATTCTCTGCTTATGTTTATCGGATTCTGAGTCCGACTCTTCTGGCTTCGACTCTCTTGCGACTCTCTCTTGCGACTCTCTTACGACTCTTTTTTTCACTCTCTTACGACTCTTTTTTCACTCTTTTACGACTCTTTTTTCCACTCTCATACAACTCTTTTTTGGAATTTTAGACTCTATCCTCCGCGTTTGGTGTGTTCTTTCTCAAATTTGATTACGATTTTCAAGTTTTGATGATTTTTTATCCATAATTAGTTTTATTTAATTATTACTCAATTTTTATTTTTTAAATAACAATCATGTCTAAAGAAAAGGACCAAAACGTCGAAACTAATGAAAAAACAATTGAAATTCGAGAATTGAAAAATTATTCGAAACGTGAAATTCGGGAATATGAGGTATATGGCACTAGAGCATTCAAAATAGAGAATAAAAACGAAAAAAAAAAAAAAACGTTTTTTAAGGTACGACTTTAATATTTAAAAAAGTGGATTTTTCAACAAAATTCAAGATGTGGACCTAGAAAACTATACTTACCTATATAGTTTTTGAAAAAAATTGAAAAAAAAAAGAAAATAATCCATTTTTTTTTCAATACAAATTTTAAAAAAATTCTGGAAAAAATCATTTTTAAACCAAACACTGATTTTTCAATGAATTTCAAGATATTGAAAAAAGTTTTCAAGATTTGTCTTACAAAAAAAAAAAAAAAAAAAAAAACGTAAAAAACGTTTTAGACAAAATTCGAATAGAAATTCAATGCACTTTGTAGGTATCTGACTTTTTACAAGTGAAATCGGATGGTAAGTTTTTTTTCATCGTTTATACTTCAAAATTATTTCTCGTAAATTGAGAAGATGTTGGAACCACCTCTAAATAAAACTATGGTAGGTACGAATGAAATATCAAATACCCAAACATTCTTTCTTCAAAACCAATCAACTAATAGGTACGTAAGATTCATTTTTTGATAATCATTAAAAGAGATGAACAGTTCACGAATGAATAAATAATTCTTTCGAATAATACCTATCTCGTCAAACTTTTATGGGGGTATCGAAAAACATACATATTAATTCAGACGTACATTTAGGCCTACATATTTTTTCAAAATATTCGAGCAAATTGTAGGCGAGCCAGGCGAACAATAAATTTTGATGATCAGCATTTACCTAATAGTCAAAATTAAAAACTTTACCAATTATTAAAAAAATAAATCGGCTCAAAAAATCATTTTGCAAAAAAAATATCATTTTAAATTACAACTACCTCACTTCATTGGTCTTTAATGCCTTTCAGAGTCACTTTTACCATGGATAAACCGTTCACTCGAGTCAGTAGCTCGCCAAATACACCCTTCAGTTTCCCTTCGCCCACCTCAATCGACTCTGCACCACTTTGAAATACTCCTGCACCACTACGTCTTTTCTTCCCATTGCTACACATAGGAGAGTGCAAATATCGCGGCTCGTTTTCCGCCTGTGACCAGAACAGAGGAAAGCGGAGTGGAGCTGTATAAAGATGATTGTAGGACGTAATTTATGGATGGGTTTGCAATTGAAACTAGTTCCATTTGCGTGGGCGTTTGGCGTCCGTTGTAGATATATTCGCCGCCGCCGCCGTGCGACGTAGCACGTTGCCGTCTCTTCTATAGAATTACGCGGAACGCGATTTCAATACGCGGGGCCGCCACTACCGTGAGATAGTAGATAGCCGTTAAAAAACAGGTTACCCTCGATACCTGTCCTCGCGATACGTTGTACGCGAATTTCAAAAAAGAAATGAAAAAAAAAAAAGAACGGTGCCATGTTCGAGTAACTCGTACATAGTAGTACGTATAGAGGTAGAGTGAGAAAAAAATAGCATCGATGAATAAGAACCGTAGAACTGGACTTTGCTAAGAAAGAAGAAATACCGATGGAGATGGCATTCAACCCTTGAGGCAATGAAAAGGTGTATTCGCCCGCACAATGTATCTATTTTGGTATTGATTTAATTGAAGAACCGTTACAGCTAGAAGTAATTAGGGTAAGAATAAAACACTTCTGGCAATTAAAAGCACCCCTCAAAAAAATATAAATAAATAAATAAATACCTAAATAAATAAATTTCTGATTACTATTATTTGTAAATTTTTTGAAAATTTTCACCTTTTTCTGGTATTGATTGCCTTCTTTTTACATTTTGCTATTTTTTTAAATGTTTACCTGTGAATTTTTCATATCGATTCTAATTTCCCAAATTTTTAAAAATTCTCAAATTTTCAAAAAAACTCCATTTTTAAGATTTTTAAAATTTTCTAAAATAACTCAATTTTTAAAATTACTTAAATTTTCTAAAATAACTCAATTTTCAAAAATTTGTCATTTTTTACTATTTTGCAAATTTCAGAAATGTTGTCAAATTTTAATTTCATAAATTTTTTCAAATGAGCAAAAAAAAAAACAGTTTTACAAAAGTGTCTTTAGTGTTTAAAATTCTGTTAATTCCTTCAATTTATCACTTTTGGCCAACATTTTATAAGTTGCCATTTTTTTACATGAATTATGTATTAGAAAAAAAATTCAAAGTTTCTTACTTTGAATTTTTCATATCGATTCTAATTTCCCAAATTTTTAAAAATTCTCAAATTTTCAAAAAAACTCCATTTTTAAAATTTTTAAAATTTTCTAAAATAACTCAATTTTTAAAATTACTTAAATTTTCTAAAATAACTCAATTTTCAAAAATTTGTCATTTTTTACTATTTTGCAAATTTTAGAAATGTTGTCAAATTTTAATTTAATAAATTTTTTCAAATGAGCAAAAAAAAAAACAGTTTTACAAAAGTGTCTTTAGTGTTTAAAATTCTGTTAATTCCTTCAATTTATCACTTTTGGCCAACATTTTATAAGTTGCCATTTTTCTACATGAATTATGTATTAGAAAAAAAATTCAAAGTTTCTTACTTTGTGTATTCAAAATTTTCAATTTCTAAAATTGAATTATATTCAAATTCGATAATTTTTTTCATTTTTTTTATAAGACCAAAATCGAAAAAAAAGACAGGAAAATCCGACACCAAATTGTGTTAGGTTAGGTTACTAAGTTAGGTTTGGATGACATAAAAAAACAGAAAATTTTTAATAAATTCAATTTTTTAGACATTATGTCAGAAATTTTGAAAATTGTAAATTTTTTTGAAAAGATGACTTTCAGACATTTTGAAACTTGGAAATTTTTAAAAAAAATTTATTACTTTTAGGCTTTTTGTCAGACATTTTGAAAAAATTTAAATTTTTTTATTTTCATTAGGCTTTTTTTTCATTATATATTTTAGATTTTTAAATTTCCATGGAAATTAATATTCGTGACTTTTAGAAATTTTGGCACAGAGTAAAAGCATTACTATGTTTCATACTTTCAAACGTAGTGTGGAAATAAAGCCAACGAGGTGGTCAAGGGGGGCTTCGCCCCCTGGCGAGAAGCGAAGCGCCGAGTTATTATTATTATTTGTACCTATTTAAGGTAATGGTACTTGAAAACTGTAGTTCTGTACACTAAAGCACCGAAGATGGAAGTCCAATTTTTTTCGACTTCGAGATTTTTATTGTTCATGAACCTCCTACAAGTGTCAAAAATTCGAAAAACGTAAAAACCTCGAAGTTGAAAAAAATGTGACTTCCATCTTCGGTGCTTTAGTGTACAGAGTTGTAAACATACCAGCGTTCTACTGCCAGTCCCAAGTCTGGAATTTTTGAAAAAAACGTGAGAGCAACTATACTTTTTATTATTAAGTACGTAAGATTAATTTGTAGCTTTTCAATGTTTTTCAGCTTCTAAGTTTTCGTTTCCAATTTAGTCAATTTTTGAAAATTTTCAATTCCTCTTTTACCATTTTTTTTTTCAATTGAAAAAAATCTTCAGGCTTTTTATTATTTACTTGAATTTTCCAGTTTTTCTGACTGTAGCATTTTTTTATTGAATTAAAATTTTACGAGAAAAAAAAATCCCAGCTTTACAAAATGTTTCCAATTGGTTGAATTTACTCAATTCTTAATTTCTGCCAATTTTATAAAATATTTTCATCCAATTAAAATTTGTCATTTTTTTCCCTTACAATTTACAATTTTTTTTAAATTAGCTTGGATTTCAATTCTTTCAATTTTTTTAGTTTTTTTTTTAATTTTTTAGTTTTTTAATGTTTATCCAAGTCTTAAATTTTCCATTAGGTATTTCAGTTTCACCGATTGTTGAACAATTTTCCAGTTGTCCAAATTTGTTGACTCAATGTTTCACTGGAGAATGTTTTTGAGAACTTTTCATGAGATTTCGAAGAAAAATTTTCAACAAAATGAATTTTTATGGAGATTTTTTGTCTGAATATTCTTTCAAAATGATTCTTCCTTGAATAATTTCTGGAAGAAAATTATGAAATTTTTTTTAATCTAAAGAAAAACCACGAGATTTTTAAAAAACGTAGGTAAATTTTTTTTCAAAAAAAAAGACCGAGAACTCTCTCTCCACAACTTTGGATTAGCACAGATTTGTTTTTCAAAGCAATCCACGGGTAAACACAATTTTTTTGTTATTTTTTCGAAATTTCTGCTGAATTTTCCTCACTTTTGCTGAAATTCAAGCATTACTCGGTTCAGTACTAAACCAAGAACTACGAAGGAAACGTTTCTTTGGCAAAAAATTATGCAATGAAATCATAATTTCAGTTTTTATAGGTAATACATTACAATTGGCGATTTTCGAAAAAAAAACAAATTCAAAACGATTTTTCCAAATAAACGTTTTGAAGAAATTCGAAAAACGGTTCAAGGAACTTTTCCAAAATGGGACAATTTTTAAGAATTTTACAAAAATTTCAAAGATAAAAAAACTGAGATAATGAGATATAACAATATATTATGTAAATCTTCCATTGAATATTATTTTCCTGAAGAAAAAAATCAAAGGAAGGAGAGATTGATATTTTTTAAAAGGTTATTCAAAGAATTATTTTTTTAATGTTGGTGTCATCGTGCCCCCCCCCCCCCCCCCCCCCCTAAAAACATAAATCTTTTTTCAAAAAAAAATCAAGAATTTTTCAACTACTTTCCCGGAGATTTTTTCTGCGAAAATTTTTCAATGACAGGATCCAAAAAGAAAACCAAAAACATGTCGTAACAAAATGAATGAAATCACCCTTTATTACGGTAAAACGATTATTTATTTTGTAAATCCTTTAAAATGACTGCAGAAGTATAGAGAAAAGAAAACCTGGCAGATTTATAAGAAAAGTTGTTTCAATAATTCTTTTCTTTTGAATATAATTTTTTTAGATGAGAAAAAATCAAAGAAAAAGGTTATTTTTCAAGTTTTTATTGGGATTTCTCAAAAAAAAATTATTTAATAGGTATAAAAAATTTTTCGTGAAATTTTTTTGATATTTTTTTTTTTCCTGAAAAATAATTCTTGTTTGCGAAGAGATCTATTCTGAAGAATTTTCCAACCAAAAAATTCACATCACATCAAAGATTTCCATAGGAATTTATTTATTTATTTATTTTTTTTTAAAACAATTTTTCCAACAAAATTGTTGGAGAAATTTTCATGAAATAATTTTTTAAAAGAAATTTTAGGACATTTGAATTCCCCCCAATATTTATTAAAAAAAAAAAAAACTTAGGTAAATATACTTAGATTTTTTCCAAAAAAAAGAGTTTTCATTGGAAAACATATTTCATATTTTTCTAATGAGAAAATTTCAAACCGAAACAATATTTTTTTTTGAGTCAATTTTTCAAAATCGGTATTCAGCACTTTGGTTCGTCATTGAACTACGAGCATGAACCCAATACCAATTCCCACTTCATTATTCCATTAAATTATAAACCTCCGTTGAAAAAATTCCAAGTTTCGGCTCAGAAACTTTTTTCATATCGACATCCGCCTCTCCTCTCAATCCCGCCGCTTCTCACACAGGCCGCAAAGGCGTAAAAAATATATTAATAATAAAACCAACAAATGAAAAACTTTCAATCCAATCGTTTGGTTGGCTGAGCGAGAATTTCGTAAAAATAATTAAAAGTTTGACAATTTGGCATCCATACTAATGCGAATAAGCGTTCTATTATCTTTCCATCAAAAAGTAATTTCGACTGGATATCGAGTACACCACTCTAACGCAACGTCTTCGGCTGTACCCTGCTGCCCTCCCTCGCATCTTGTATTCTTCTTAACCGCCCTGATTATAGCGAAAAAGGGACACTCTGCGAGGGAAGAAAAAATTATTTTTCGCCAATCTGCCTCGTGGTGGTTGCCTTACCTCGCCTCGAGTCCGACCGCAGAGAGGGTTAAACAATATCATCCATCAAGTTGGATAAATCTGTTAAAGTCGTTTTCAAAAACCAATGCTTTCCCTTTATTTTAATTTTTTTCTTATTGAAAACAACTTAATAAAAACCGATCTTTCTTTTCTTACTAAATTCGACGAAGGGCTAATCGATGGATTTACTCTTCCTCAGATCTTGCAGTTTTATGTATAATTGAAGAGATTTTTATCTTTATTTATCTTCTGAGTCCTCGCACAAGGTATACTGTGAAAATACCCAGGTCCTAGGTACATGTGTACTTGGTCCAATTGTTGAACTAATTTATCGTTATATCGGTTACCATCTGCTTCGTTTATATATATTTTTTTTCAGATACTTATTTTTAAATAGGCTCGGTATAAAACAAAACAACGTATAAAAAAAAGGTACACATTGAAGTCATGAAACATACCTGCCCTTTCACTCCCCTTCCCTCATCTTGACACCTTGCACAATACTAATCCTCGCCAGTAAATGAACGTACGAGTTGCTCGTAATTTACTAGATACCTAGGTAAGTATAAACTTTTTTTTCCATACCGATAAGACCTTTTTTTGTACCATTAGTTTAACCTTCAATTGTTTCTTTTCGATTTAAACACGTTGACCTGTCAAGTACACGAATAGTTGAAAAAATTAAGAAGGAATTTTGGTGCAACAGACGTAAGATGAGTGCAGATGCTTTTAATACACTGAAAAACAAGAGATTACCACGTTAAGAGTGAGTATAAAAGCCCAATTTATCTGTAGTTTTTCCTAAAGCATCGAAATTTCTACGATCAGCTCTTAAAAAATCAACCAAACTACCCCCTCCTCAGCACCACGACCCAAAAAAATTCAAACGTGGGTCAATTTTTACCTCGTAGGGATTTTCGAAACGCCCAAAAAAGCAGCTACAAAGCGGTCTCGTTTTCCACCAAAGCAGGCTAAACTGAAAGGGGAAATTCGCCACTGCAATGGCGTTATAAATTCAATTTCCAACACGCTTTTCAAGTCTCTGCTAATGAATTAAATTTTTTAAACGATTTGGCGTTTTCGCGAGTTCACAAAGGCCACGTTTAAGCGACCAAAGCCGGCAGTAGATTAGGCTTTTAGCTCGACTTTACCACGCAGGTCGTGTCAAAAAATGAATGATGGGGTGCGGTGAGGTGGGCGAAGGAGGAGAGGTGGAGATCGGGTAAGTTTAACTGTTCGAATATATTAAGTATTTTGGTGTCGTGCTCTACACAGTCTTTCGTCTTGTACGATGGTCCCCCTTTTTTTTTTCATTATTAGGTGTGGGTTTTCTTTTCACCCTCGAGGAGGGAAGGTGTCGTTATTTAGAGGAAATGATGAAGAAAGAAGAAAGGTGTCATCTTGTTGTACATTCATGTAGGTGAATATACCTAGGTATTATATTAACACGATGATAGTATTTTAAAATGATAAATCAAATTCACGGCCAGGGGCTCCGGGGGTTGGAGCAAATCGATATATCTCTCCAGACCAAATGAAATTACAAATTTTATTTTACCAGTATACATATTGTATTCTTCCAGTCGAAATAAGATCAGTGTAAGTATTTTTTAAATTGATTTCGTCCATTTGAACAGTTTTTTATTTGTGAGGGGGGCGGGAGATGAAAGTAAAACAAGATATCCTGAAGTAAAAATTTCGAAAAATTTTCAATTTTTTAATCAACTTCTGATAAAAAAAAATTGATTTCCCAAACGTGTAGAGAGGGTAATATAATCGCAAATGTCTCCACCTACTGAAAATTTCCCCAATTTTATTCAGTTTTTGCATTTTTTTGATAAATTGGAGGGGAGGGCCTCAACGATACTATTTAAAATTAAGTTATAAGGTCAAAGCCAAAAAAATATAGAAATTATTTCGTCTGGAAAAGAATAATTTTTGTGAGTTCAAATTAAAAGAAGGCAAAAGCTGAAAAATTTGTCATTTCCTTAGAAATGTAAAAAATATTAAAATTGAAAACTTTTTTCAAGTTTTAGAATAATTATCCAAAACTCTTTCGTTCAAAATATAAAATCTCTAAAATTGAAAAGTCACCAATTTTTAAAAAAATTTACAAGTTTCAGAATGTCTGACAAAATGCCTAAATTTTTTTCTTCGATTTATTCCAGTTTCTTTTTTTAAATATTTGAATGACGCCATATTGGGGACCCCGACCTACTTCCAGATGATCTAAGGGTCTAAAATTCATGTCTGGGCATATCCCAACTCGATATTTGTCATTTATAGCAATTTCAGCGAAATCGATTTTTTTTCAACAACACTTGTGTAGAAACAAAAATTTTTCCAAAGTCAAAAATACGTACTTATGTAAAAATGGACAATGGAATTAATGTTTTCAATTTTTCGTGTAAAAAAAAAAAATTGAAAAAATAAGAAAAAATGAACGAAATTCGGTCCAAATTGAAGTAGATAGTGTATTCGATGATACATGCGGTACAAAAAATTTTCTACCAAAAATTACAATTTTACCCCTTTTTTGCCTTTTCGAAGGGGGCTCACCACGATTTGGAATCCCAAAAAAATATGAATTGGTACAATTAGAACAGGCACATTAGCATAAATTGCACCTCTGGAAGAGTTTACCAAAATGACCCATTCGACCTTGAAATTCAAACCACGAGGACAAACTTTCACTGGATAATTTCAAAATAGGTACATTAGGAAAAAAAAAAAAAAAAAAAATTTTCACATTTTTTTACCTAAAGCTCCAATTGAAAAAACTTTCGAACAAAAGTTGTGGATCGAGGTTTTTGGAATAGTTTTGGTTATGACAAAAATTTCGATTGGACCCTTCCTTCCCCTCCAATTTTGGATAAAACGTATGAGAATCGCCGGATCATTTTCATACGTTTTATGCAAAATTTAGTGGGGAGGGAGGGGTCCAGTTGAAATTTTTGTCATAGCCAAAATTATTTCACGAGCCTCAATCTACAACTTTTGTTTGAAAATTTTTTCAATTGGAGCTTTAGGTACAGAGGTAGAAAAAAATTGTCAGGGGGTGGACTTTTAATGAAGGGAAAACATGGAAAATGAAATACTCGTTCCTTGTTTTATCTAATTGTTTGGTCGAATTATAATCGAATCGATTATTTACAGAATCACTTTCTCACCTCTTGGCTGTGCCCACTCTTACAGCTGCCCAACTGGGATTTAAGTATAATTTTCGTACGTACATTGCAAAATTAGAAGAGAAGGAGGGGTCCAATCGAAATTTTTGTAATGACAAAAATTATTTCAAGGACCTCAATCTACAATTTTTGTTTGAAAATGTTTTCAATTGGACTCTTACCTCTCTCAGTTTTTATAATAGGCCTAATATAAGTTTTCAAGTCATAATATGCGTAATTGAATGGGGGGGGGGGAGGAGGGTCTAATCGAAAACTTTATAATAACCAAAATTATTTCTAGAACCTCAATCTATAACTTTCGTTGGAAAAATTTTTCAATTGTATCCCCCCGGTCTAATTTTGAAAAAGTATCTACCTGGTATTATGTAAAATCTGTGGAGAGGGAGCGATCCAATCGAAATTTTTATAATGACCGAAATTATTTTCAAGATCTTAATCTGCAACTTTTATTTGAAAATGTTTTCAATTGGTTGCTTCCCCCCGACTCCTCTAATTTTTAATTAGTATCTTCGGCGTGTTATACAAAACTAGTGGGGAGGGAGAGGACTAATTGAAAAAAAATTTCAAATAAAAGTTGCATATAGCTTCAAGTCTTGGAAATAATTTTGGTTATTGCAACAATTTCGATTGGACCCCTCCATCGCCTCCAATTTTGAATATTAAGTATCTATGTAGTATTGGACTTGGTAAAATTTAAAATAACGATCCACTTCTATTTAAACAAACCGAGTAGGCTAGATACTAGTAACATAAAGAAATTGAAAACACATTTTCTAAAAAAATTTCAAAAAAATAAAAAGTTAAAAAGCCTATTTCCAAAAAAAAAAAAAAAAAAATCAACTTTTAAAGCAATGAATCAAAAAATGAGCAAGTAACTATCTTTATTTAAAAAAACATTTGAAACATGATGGATAAATTTCGTAAATTTCATTTTTAAAACAATTACTATACGTAATAAAAAAATGGTTTGAAACAAAATTTATGATGAAGCAAAATTTCCAATTGCTTTCTAAGAAATAATAATGATGATTACTTATAAGTTGAAAAAAAAATTAAATACTTAGTTATACTTATTTTTAAAAAAATTCAAAAATCAATTTTTGAGATCATCAATTTTTTTTTTAAATTAAAAAAAAAAGAAAGAAAATACCTCTAAGTTCTAATTAGGCTAAAATCATTCTTGCCTCAATTAATTCTTTTCTTTTAATTCGAAATAATCCATAAGTTAACTTGTAAATTCGAGGTATAGTCGATTTAGTCGTTCTTAAATTTCTGATCGAATCAAAAAAAAACACTTCGTGGCTGAAAAACGGTAAGAAAATAATTCGGTTAAGTTTACTTAATTTGTTTTTAAACCCTTAATAAATTAAAATTGATAAATTTTGAATAATTGCAGACCAGTGCCTCAAGTCAATAGAGGACACACACATTTTGATCGAGGTGTCCCTGAGGAATGCGACCAAAGTCATTTTCTAAATCGCAGGTGATCCTATTCGTAGTAATAATAATTTCCTCGAGAAAAATCTACACCCACGTTCATTCGTTCACCCTAATTTTAGAAACCCCCGAGTAAAAAATTACGACCTTCGTTATCTTCTCCTCCGAAATAACTTTTTCTCGCTTTACTTTTTTCTCGTTGTATTTTAAATTTAATAAAAATGAAAAAAGGCCTTCGCATATACGAACACCGAGCAATATTTATACGAGGAACGAGCAAGAAAGGAAAAAAACCAGTACCAGCAACGCGTCGCGTCGCTCCCCTGCCCCTGCGACTCATGCAAACACTCCAGTAGTACTCATTCCCTCGCAATAATAAAAAGTTACAAAAGAAGGTTAAAATGAAAATAAGAGAGTTTATATTACGTGTAACAATGTAACAAAAATAAAAGTGCCCCGGCTTGTAAATTTATTGCCTGTATCACGAGCAGAGAAAAACTTTTATACTGTGGGAATACAACCGCTTGGTTTTTTTTCAAATAAAAACTTAGAGTACTTTTGTAAGAAAAACTGTTGTTGCTGCTCAACTTAGCGCCCAATTTGTTACCGTTAAGACTATCTAAGGTTTTGCCGCGCTTTTTTTTTTCACTCTATCGATCTTCTGTTTCTTTTCTTTTTTTTCATCATCTTTTTCTAGCAGCGAGTTTTCGAGTTTCTCATTTTACCGGCGTAATTTATGAATTGAATTTCACATCTCGCCACAATGCGCGAGAGGGGACACTGCGCCAGGAGGAGTTTGCACAGATATAAAAAACTTTGGTAAATTAATTTTAACCATCGTGTCAAACAACAGTACATATCCTAGAGATGATTTATCGTCCAACAAAACTATACACAAGGCACGATTTGTTAACGAATAAATTTACCTAGTTTGCTCCGAAAAGTATAAGCAGAAAATTCAAACTGTTCATTTCGTACTATAATAATAATTGTTCCTCGAGAAATTTTTTCATCGCGATTTACGACCACCAGTAAAAAGTATCTCTGGCGTGAAAATTTCGCCCCCTCGCTATCTAAGTACGTAATTGATATTAAGCATAAATTTTATTCGCTGTGTGTAGATAAAATGGGCGGTCATAATACATTCATCATGGTCACAGAAGAAAGAACGCAGGATGACGATAACCCACCCCCTCCCCTCCCCTCCTGCAATCTACAGTAGGCTCTCTGTTTCCAGCAAACCTACGAGTGTATACGCGAGTACGCCGCACTGCGAGCTATTTTTCTTCTTTTTGGTCGTCGTTTTCATGGTTTACAACCATTTGCTTTTTCTACATCGTTTGTTTTAGTTTTCGTTTTTTATACGACAACTTTTCGGCTGTAATTTAATTATCTGCTGGCGATACTTGGAGATAAAATTTCTTCTTAATTGTTACTTTTATAAATGTAACATAAAACACGCCTTTGTGATGTATTCGCGACGTCGAGTATTGTTTGTTGGGTTCTTTGGGATGGGTGTGTGTGTGGTGGGATGGTGGTAGAGTGGATTTTTCCATAAAAAATGGAGTGTTCCTTAATTTGCAGAAACTGCAGTAAGACAAATATTGAACAAAAAATACAGCAAGTCTTTCAAGCATCGTTGTTATAATAAATAATCAGGAGAAAGTTCATTACAAAATATTCGTTGGTATTAATATGTCATCCGAAGAAAAAATCATTTTTTTAGAGGCAGTTTTAGCCATTTTTAAAAATTTGCCAAAAATCGAAAAATCAACTTCGGCAGCTAAAAATTTGGTTGTGAGGTCTGGGTGACATGCTGAAGTCTTTTTTTTTTTTTTTTTTTTGAAAGGAGGAGAGGGTGAGGAATGTAACTTCAAAAATCTTATTATCTGATTGAGGTGATTTCATTCTGACTCGATCAATAATTATAAAATAAATCAACCGATGACCAGATATGCTCAATTGTTCATAATTATTTTGAAATTGATTATTTTTTTTCAATTATAAAAAATTTAAAAAGTGGAAAAATCAAAAAAATTGAGATATAAATTGAAAGGCTACAGCATGAACATTAGCGTAACTAGGATTTTTTTTTTGGGTGGGTACAAAAGGGCCAAGTACCCAGGGTAGGAGGCCAGTTCTTATTATTTATTAGTAATTTTTTCACGGATGAGTGGGGGGGGGGGGGTGAAATGAAGTAGGCTTTGGATCAGGATTGCCAACTTTTATTTTAGGAATTCCCTCATTCGTGATTTAAAAATAGAGAAAAAAAATCCTCTTATGTGAGAAAAATTTCTCCCATTACAAATTTACTTCAATTTACTCCAATTTACTCACTTAAAATCCTAAAAATACCATATTTTTTAGAGGACACTAAATTCTCAGTATTTAATTTTCCCATCGTATATTTCACCAAAAACAGTGGAAGAAGTAAATTTGGGATTACTTCATTTTGTTTCGAAGATGAAATTTAAAATATTGCACGAGCGAAGCGAGGACGAAATTTTTTTGAAAAATTTGTGATTTTCGGGTGAAAACTACGTTTTCTTAGTCATTAAAAAAAATGGAAAATGGATAAAAATACGAAAAATACTAAACCTTTTTGTAAAAATCCCTCAAAATTATGAAAAAATCCTTCATAATTGAAAAATCTCTCTCAAGATCCCTCTACATTCAAAGCAGTTGAAAAATCTCTCCTGGTAGTCCTGGTTGGGACCCCTGCTTTGGATAAAGATGACTATAGGGATAGTGAAAGAAATTGACTTTATTTTGCTGTTCTGATTTTGATTTTTCTATTTCTTTTGTTTGTTTGTTATGTCCATGTTTTCACATGATTATTATGGGAAGTGAAAAAAATGACCATAGGGTAAGTACATTTTACTTTTCTGGTTATGATTTTAATTTTTTTTTTTTTTTTGGAAAAAATTGGGGGCAGAAAATTTTTTGGATGGGCTTGGCCCCTCCAGGCTCACCCTTACTTACGCCTCTGAGCATGAAAAGCATGGTTCTTTGGCCCCTGATCCAGATTTTCAACAGAATCGTTATAGGTATAGGCAGTGGTAAAATGAGTACCTACCTATATGATTTTTGAGCGTATTCGCAATTTTTGATTTCATCCTTGGGAGATTTTGAAAAATTACTCAAGTCTCTGCGAGTTTTCAAAAGATTTTTATTTTCTAACTTCATAAGTAGAAGTGAAAGTACACTACAAGGAAGTACTATGTGGATGTTTTCTTTTGCAAATATTTTTCATTTTTCCAAATTTTTCATCTTCGCTAAATTTAAAGCATGATTACAGTTTTAAATTTTTTTGATTTTTTCAAATTTTTCCAATATTTCAAAACCACTCATTTTTTCAAATTATTATTTCTTCAATCATTTTATTTTACAATACCTTCAAGTACATTTATCACTTTTTCGTGATTTCTCAAGCCTGCAAAAAACTCAATTTTTTTTTTTGATAATTTGAATTTTCAATATTTTTGGTTTCAAAACTTGATGAACTTCCTAAATTTCATTTTTTTTTAATTTTCAAATTTTCGTTAAGTAAGTACTTGGGTTTTTCTAAATAGTCTGTTAAGTTCAAATTTGCCATTTATTCTTTCGGATTTTTCATTTTTTTCAATCTTCTGAAATTTTTAATTATTTTTCGTTTCCAAAGTAAATAGGTACTTACTTGAAAATTTTCTTAGTTTTTGTAATTTCCTAATTCTATAGAATTTTTGATACTTCGTATGGACAATAGTAAAAAAAAAAAAAAAAAAAAAAAAAAAAAATGTAAAGGACGAATTTTTAAAAAAAATGAGCTCAGAGTCTAATTTTTTCAAGCATAACTTTTTCGAGAAACGTCGGAAAAGTTTGAAGGTCGAAGCCCCCCTCTTGAGTTCATAAAGCCCATTGTTTTTGCAAGTAGGTAAAGTGTCTATGAATACGGAAATTTTTTTCTCGAAATATACTTACATCATCAAAGGCGCCTAAATACACCGTGTACCTGATTTTGGACTGAATTCGTTCAATTTTTTTTCCATATTTTCTAATTTTCATTCAAAATATACGAATGATACTGTTTTGGAAATTCAAAACCTTCTCTTAAATGTCCGGGATGTCTGAAATTTATGTCTAGACACATGTCAAATCGATACTTGTCATATAATACGATTTCAGAAAAATTAAAAAGTTTTAATTCTTTTTTTTTAAACTCACATTACTCTTGTACTTACCTACTTATTAATAGATATAATTGTTTAAGGTTTGCAAAAGTCTTTCAAATTATTGGGGAGAAATTTTTTCATTATTTTGGAGGAAAAAAAATCCCAATTTTTCGAAAGTAAAAACTAGAATAGTATTTTTCATTTATTGAAAAATTTCTCGTTTTTTTAAAAAATTTTATAAGAATTCATTGAACTTTTTAGATTGAAAAATATTTTTGATTTATTGGAAAAAAATTCTCGTTTTTTTATTCATGTAAAAAATCAATTTTTTTCCAAAGTGAAAGTATTTCTCATTTTATTAGGGAAAAAAATTCTTGATTTTTTTTGAATCAGAAATCATTCAATTTTTTGATTTTTTTTCAATTATTTTTCTAGAACGAAATTTCTCGTTTTTTGAGACTACCTGCATTTTTTTTAAATTTCATCTCGTTTTTTTAAATTCAATTTTTTAAAATGATTTTTCTAATGAAAAAAATTTCTTAATTTTTCAAGTGGTAGGTACGTATTATACTTACGTAGGTACGTATTTCTCATGAAAAAGATTTTCATGCAAAAAATCTGAATTTTTTAGCACAAATCATTTTATTATGAGATATTTTTTCCATATTGTAGCGATTCTTAATGAAAAAGAAATGTTTAATGCAAAATTTTTAAAAATGTTAAATTTTTCCTGTAGGTGAATAAAAAAAAAAAAAAAAAAAAAAAAAACTATCGAGTTGCTACCTTATAGAAAGTGCGGGCGCCCATGCTATTTATTGCTCAATCACTAATTTATTTTTGGGGAGAACAAAAAAATTTTCAAAGGAGTTACATGAGTATAACTAATTGAGAACTACTGATGTAGATACTTTTAAAAATTAGGGAGGGGACTAATTGAAAAAATTTTCAACCAAAACTTGTATAGATTGAGTTCCTAGAAATAATTTTAGTTTTCATAAAATTTTCGATTAGAGCCCCCCCCCCCCCCCCTAATTACTCAAAATACGACTTGGATTGTTAATATTCCAAGACATGCACGTAATCACATTTATTATGCTTGATAAGCATCGTTCGGTCATAGTAAGTAACTTTTTTCAAAGTGAATTTTATTTAATTTAATAAAAGGATTATTGCTGGTAAAAGTGAACACATTTCCAATCATAACTAATATGGATATTACTTCTATCCATAAATTGATAATTTTAATGAAAATACTACGTATTATTTCAGGGTTAAGTTCACTCTTCACTACCAAATAGTGTTGAGCAAGCTCTTTCTTTTTTTGGAGCTTAGCTCTTTTCAAGCTCTTTACAAAAAAAAGAGCTTAGCTCAAGAGCTTGAGCTATTCATAAAATAGCTCAAAGCTCCTCAAAAAAAGCTCTTCTTCAATAAAGCTCTTCAAAATGTTAAATTTACAGGTACAAAAATAATTAAACTTGAAATGATTTTGTTGGAACTGAACAGGTTTCAACACAATCACATTTTTACAGCAAAAAAAGTACCAAACTCTATAAAATGCTTTTGTAATTGATGTAATTACAGGTAATGGCAGTTTAAGAAATCGAATTTTATAAAAACCTCCATAAAAACCTAGAAACAGAAAAGAGCTAGAGCTTAATCAAAAATTTTCATTTTAGAGCTTAGCTCTTAGCTACTATAAATTTCGGAGCTTAGCTCTAAAGAGCTAGCTCTTTTTAAGCTCATCACAAAAAAAGAGCTAAGCTCAGAGCTTAGCTCAAACTCTGAGCTAAGAGCTTAGGAGCTGCTCAACACCGCTACCATTGAACTTCCACTTCAAAGTTTTGATTGGGTAAATTGTTTTTCGAAATTTGAGATATTCTTTGAACTTGAAATTTAATATCACAAGTGTAATTTGCAAAGCGCATACTCATGAAGATATCACAATAGATTTTGAGAAGACAGATATTTTCTAATTAGAATTAAATTACCTTAAGAGATGAAAACTGCTACGAGATAAAAAGAGAAGATTCAGATACAATTATAATAAAAAATCTCCTCGTTCATCTTTTAAATTGACCAATTAACTATCCATGTCCGAAAAATGGTTTGACAAAATCTTCACCTCATCAGTTCATTACAAATGTGCATATATAAGTCAAAAATTGAAAAATATTACAATATAGTCCGATCTTCTCCATCAACCATACCAAGTATTTATACAAACGAGGGCAATTTTTAGCCAGCACTGCGTACCCACCTGGAGGGAAATTTTCGCAGGTATTTTTGAGCACTGTAGGCAGACGCACGTACCCCTCGAATCATAAATTTAGGCCGCGATAAAAACTCGAGTTCATTTCACCGGTTTTTTAAGCTGCCTTCTTCCTCAGCCTCTCCTCGAGTATTATTTATTGCTGAGAGATGCTTAAAATCTAACGCGATATTTTTCTCAACTTGTAGGTATACTACAGAGAACTTTTTCATTCTTTTTTTTTTTTTTTTTTTTTCATTTGTTTTATATGCGGAGAAGTTTTTCAATTCTGTAGAAGGTTTTTTTATATACCTAAGCGATGACGTCGACATTGGTGTTAGACTACGATGGTGGCGTTGATATGAGTAATATTCTTGTATCGTGTTGAACAAGATTGCCCAAATTACGTGTAGGTACGTAGTAATTTACCAGAGTGTGCGTTAATTCATTAGGATAATTGAATCGGTTCAGAGACCCGAATTAACACAGGAAACAACACGCAAAATACCTAATGAAAGCATCTGGAGATATTAAATAAATAAGTATACGTAAGTAAGTAATTTTTAGATATTATTTTTGTTCTTGCTTCTACGCGAGTTTCACTCAATTTTAGTTGAAAATATTTACGATTTTTTAGCAACCGGTGATGAAATATACTCAATTACTCAGGTAGAAAAAATATTCAATGTTTCAAAGTTATCGATTTTCATAATTAATTATTCGAGCTTCGAAATTGGGTATACGTAATGGGTTCAGCAACATAGAATTCAAGGTCAATGACCAATTGATTTGAAAAATGACTTAAGCCATACAATTTTGGCCAAAGAAAAACAATGATTAATTTTGGTGAAAAATAGACAATTATTCAAATGAATCTTATACCTAGTGAAATTAAAATGTGTTTCGTTTTCTAACATTTTTATAAAATCAGAAATTTTTAAGAGAAAACTTTAAAAAAATAAATAAAAAAAACCTTTTTGGGATGTATTCTCAAATAGCCATTTTAAACTGGAATAATTTAAAAAAAAAGAAACCTGTTCTTTCTAAATACTTTTTTGTAAATTTTCAAAAACACAAATAAAAACACCATGGAGACTATCCCGTAATTCATACACACACAAATAAAATTTCATGGGTAAAACACTTTTTATAGCATTTTTTTCTCACAGAGGAACCTTGACCACTCGTCAGCTTCGATTCAACTGAAGTTTGGCTCAATGAAAGAACATGTCACCAATACCTCAAAACCAAATGTTTAGCTGCTGAATTTCACTTTTCGATTTTTGGTGAATTTTCGAAAGTGATGAAAATAGCGCATTATTAGATAAATGAATTTAATTCGTTCTCGTTGGTTGAATTTTATTACCTATAAATTAATTCATTTTGTTGAGTTTAATTAGTTTTATATCATTTGACTGGTTTTATTTTAAGTAATTTATTTTTGCTCATTTGATCTCATAATTACTTAATCGAATTAGGTTTGTTGAGTTTGATTAATTTTATTTCATGCCCGTAAAATTTGACTGCTGCGAATTTTCAGACATTTAGATCTAAACGATCTGATCTCGGTATGTCGAGTGAACAAAAAATTCTAAACAGTCGCCGAGAACCCGGGAAATTTTTTCAGATTTTTCTGACCGCTAAAATGACCTTGAAAATGACTTTGAAAATGTCAAATCGTCCTGGGAGGCACAGTTTGGGAGCTAACAAGCTGGAAAATTTTTTTCCTTCTTTTCCAAACTATTTTGCATTACTCAGAATTTTTTCAGATTTTTGCCGGGCTGAGGCTGTCTCTTCTAAGGTGCTTTACTCGAATAGGTTTATAGCGTTTAAAATGAACCTATCATGCAATTGAAACTTTAACCTTTTTACTTTATTTTACATCGTGTCCAATGATGCTTAAAAAATGGTAACGCTTTTACGGATAAATAAATGCAAGAGAAAGAGGAAAAGAAATTATAACGCAGGAAAATACGCAAGTTTCCATCTCATCAAAATGTCCAAAAATTGATGAACGAATTTCTGAACTGGCTCAAGCTTAACTCGGCCAACGCGAAAGACATATTCATGTTCGCAGCAGACGCAAAATTCAAATTTCTCTGTATGCACCCATTTATAAAAGGCAACGGGAAGCTCAGCGTTGATGGGGGCTTTAGGAAGGTCCTATCCAAAAAGTGAGTTTTTTTGGCATCATCGTATTTACTAAGTCCAATACTACATAGATACTTGAAATTCAAAATTGGAAAGAAGGGAGAGAGGGAGGGAGGGGTCCAATTGAAATTTTTATAATAACCAAATTTTTGTTCGTTTCTGATCTCATTATCAATCGATGTATACCTACCTAAGTTTGTTGAAGTTGAAGTTGATTTTTTTTTTTTTTTATTTTTTTTTTAGTTTAATTTGACTCGTTTTATTGTATGTAAGTTCTCTAAAAAACAAAATAATTATTCACATTTTGATCCAAGAATATTATTTTTCAACTTCTTTTTTCTGAGGATTTTGTCAACAGAACTTTGTTGAAGATTTTTCATTTTTTTTTTTTTTTTAGACAAATATTTTTTGCATAAATTTAATTGATTGTCTTTTATATTTTCTTGACAATTTTTCAAAGCATTTTTTCATCAACATTTTTCAATACTAACTTTATAATTTTTTTTTTAATAATCAAAAAAAAAAAGTTTCTATAGCATAATTTTTTCATCAATTTCTTTCACCCACACAAGCATTTCTCATGATTTTCTGCCAAGTTTCCAAATGAACTGGAAATTCTTTCAAGACAGTTGGAAAAATGCTCTTTGAGAGATTGTTTTCAAGAATGTCAATTTTTAACATTTTTTTTTCTGGGTGAATTTTTGATAGAATTTTATTGTAAGAAGTTTTATTTTAGGCTAATCATTTTTTTCAAAATGATTTTTTCTTCGTAAGATTTCTGTAAAACGATTTTTCTAATTTACTAGGGAAAATTTTTTCGATCAACTTCTTATATTTTTCATTTTTTACTAATCAACGTGGATATATTGTTGGTCTGGAAATTGGGAAATTTGCGTGTCGAGTTCCTAAATTACACGGAATATTTTTTTCAATAAAAATTCGTTAAAGTAAAAAATTCATTTTTTTTGTTTTTTTTTAAACTATAGGTATTATTTTATTCCAAGAATTTCTTTAAGAAAGGTTTTTCCAACAGTTTTTTTGATCGAGCTTTCATAATATTTTATTTTTTTTAAAACTTCTCACAAGGGAATCTTGTTAACTCGTCATCTCTGATTCATCAGCTGAAATTTAACTCACTGAAATTGCAAGTCACCCAGACCTCGGAACCAAATTTTCTTAAAATAAAATTCTTAAAATGGAGCGATTCCAGTGTGCTGGAGAAAAATCAACTTGTGCTGGAGGCTCCAGATCGCTTCGAAAGGGGTCCCAATCGACTCCCCGGTTTAGACCCTTACAGCGATCATTTTGCCCAAAATTGTAAAAGTTTACATTTTTACCAAAAATTCAATTTCGTTAAAATGAAAAATATATACCGTAAAGTGGGGTAACTTCGGACTGCAGTCTAACTTCGGACAGTCCCGGTTTTTAGATTTTAAATGGCTGTCAACAATGACAAAGTGATTCGATTGCAACGTTCTTAGTCTCAAAAGAAAGATCACACTTCAGGCAACATTTTAAGGTGCAGCAAGCCTTTGGTTGACTTCGTTTTCTATTTTTTAATTTCGTTTGAACATAAAGTAGGAAAAAATAGTAAAAAAGTTACCTCAAAAAACTTTGTCCATCTTATGCAGTAGCAATAATGTGAAGTAATCAACTCCTGTACCATTGAATTCAGCATTTAATACTGATTATTTTTTGCTATTCAACTTTAATTTTCTCACGAAAAGAATGGTGGAAATGTAAGTTTTGTAAAAAAATAATAAGCTAAAATCATGACACTTACGGAGACCTCTTCGTTGTTTTTCACGAATAACTCTTCAAATATGCGTTTAAATCAAAAAATGGTCATAACTAAAATTAAAGATCATAAAATTTCCAACAAAAAAGGTTCTATTAATTTTTTTCGTCAAATGAACGGGTGGTGCAAAAATAAGCTTCAAAGTATGAAGAGTGAAAAAAGTGGGATTTTCCCAAGTTTTTGTGAATATGATGTAATATTGAGAATTTTGACTGCATTTAAAATGTTGGAAATGAAATTTCATGACCATTTGTAATTGTTCGAATCAATTTTTCATTTTTTAAAATTTGTTTGTAAATTTTAGGCCAAAAAAATTCAGTGTCCGAAGTTACCCCGCAATGCAGGGTAATTATTCGGACACATATAAAGTTAAATAACTTCCTTTTAAAGAAATTTTTTGAAACTTTCTATTAGTGCAAATTCATTTACTAATCAAGACGCAACTTTTTTGTTCTATGGTCAAAATCTCTCAAATGCGTTTTAAAGCAGTTATAACGTGCTGAAGGTGCAAAAGTGTCCGAAGTTACCCCATTTTACGGTATATAAAAGTTGAACTTTTTCAATTTAGGGGAAAATGGTCGCTGTAAGGGTCTAAACCGGGGTAGTTTGACCTGCCGAACTCTCATCCGCGATTAGTTTTTTTCATTCGATCATTTCGTATGATTATTCAATTTTAATCACGTAAAATTAATGAAAAAACCGAGTATCTAGTGATGTACCTCGAGGAAAAAATTTTTTGATAAAAAATGAGCGTTCAGTGGGGGAAAAAAGCACGACTAATTGGCCTTTTGAATATTTTGAAGGAGTTGTATCAACGATAAAAATTAGAAAAAATTCAGGGTAGCGTAAAAGGGTGTGAAAAACTGGGGAAAATTTTTTCCGTTGGGCGCACTCTAAAACTGCACCCTCCAGGATGATTCAAAGTGTTAAAAGTCGTTTTCAAAGTCGTTCGAGGAGTCCAAAAAAATCTGAAAAAATTTCACTACACCTCCTTTGGATACTTGTATCTACATGCCAAATTTGGTGCAAATCGGTTGAAAACTCGAAGAGATAGAATTTTTAAGCTAAAAATCACATATTTCGAGGCTCCAGCCCCAGAGCGTGAGAAAAGTGATCGCTGATTCGCTCTAAAATCATCTTTTACGATACAGAATCGGAATCAATGAAAAAAGTTTCGAAGTTCGACCGGGGCCCTTTGACCCCCGTATCACACCAGAGCCTTTTAGAGGGGACGAAAAAACGTGTGCAATAGTTTTTTTTTGCCTCCTGTACATTTTCGATGACATTTTCAAAAATGTGACTTCACCTGTTTTTGCATGAACCCATTCACATATTCTGCACATGAAAATTTTTCAATAAAAATTCGTTCAAGTAGAATAAGTAATTCTTTATTTTTGTATTTTTTTTGAAAATTATTTATTCCAAGAATTTTTTTAGGAGAGGTTTTTCCAACAATTTTTTTTACTCGAGCTTTCATAATATTTTATTTTTCAAAAAACTTCTCACAAGGGAAATTTGACTCACTAAAATTGCAAGTCACCCATAGACCTCAGAACCAAATTTTTAGCTGCGGAAGACGATTTTTGATTTGTGGCGAATTTTTGAAAATAGCATTTCTGTACTAATGGGTTATTTTCGTAATTTTCAAAAATTCGCCAAAAATCGAAAAATCAATTTTGTAAACTAAATATTGGGTTCTGAGTTCTGGATGACATGCTCTTTCAGTGAGCCAACTGAATCGAAGGTAACGAGTTGGCAAGGTTTTCTTGTGAGATGAGAGATGTTTTTAGAACCAGATAGTATTGAGGAAGCTTTGAGTGGAAATGAAAAAGAATTATGAGACGAAGGAATAATAGAGGAATTTAATTCGATTGAAAAGAACGAAACGTGGAAACTAATTAAAAGAAAAGATGTACCAATTTTTATTGGAAAAATAACTTGAACTGAGCAAATATTTCATTTTAGTGTGTTAAGACTTGGCAACAATATAAAAAGTATGATGAAACCTCGAGTAATAAAAATACTGTTCGAATATCTTTGGAATGATTTTTCCATCAACAGGTTTCTATCACTAGAATTTTTTTTCAATAAATAAAAAAAAAAAAAGTCATCTACTTTTTGGTAAGTAATAATTTTTTAATATTTCTTTTTTCAAGCAAACTAGAATTTTTTTGATTTGATTGAAAAAAAAATTCTTGCAATAGCGTTTCCACTTTTTTCATAGGATAGTTTGAAAGTCATGCTTTCACGTTTCTTTGAGTTGAGAATTAAAAGTGAAATAGCATTTATTCACCTACCATTTTGTAAAATAAATAAAAAATAAATAAAAAAAAATAAAATGGTAAGAAAATGACAAGACATGGCTTTCTTGCGGAAATTACACAAAAAAAAAACCCACCACCTTCGAGGAAAATGGGACATTCACCCCAAATTCAACTTCCAAATCTCAACACACACTAGATCAGAAGGCACACTCCAAAACCTTTAAAAATTAAAAAACACGACCATCTCCTCAATGCATCTACCAGCGGAAGATCAACTACAAGAAATCATCCCGAACTTCATCGATGAAGATGTACTATTCGCGTTTATTCAAGATTTCTTACAAATTACAATAGTTAATTAATTTTTCGTTTCTCATTTGCCTTTATTGTTTTTGTTTGGCATCCAAGATAAAATAAATCATGGTGCAAATGCAGAAAAAAATCTCTCCTCGACTGTTGCCAATTACACAATGAACTTGAACCATGGCATTGTTACGAACCCAAACCTACTGACCCCTTCGGTACACCTTGGTTATCTTAATACATTTTATATATCTAGGTACCTCTGCCTGTACCTCCTTCCCCTCTACATACAAATAAACGATGGCCAAGACCAACTGCATATGCACAATTACATTACACTGACATGACACGTACCTACGAATTTCAACAAGGCGATACATTAGATTGCATTTTGTATGATACCTTTGTATATAGACACGCTGCTGCATTTTACACTGTCCCTCTTATTGTAACCTTTTTTATTTCTTACCATAGGCAGTATTATATTATTTGCATTCATCACGATGCGACGATGCAGTAAGGATGACCTTTTCATAATGGTTCGAACCACGCGTCCTCACTTGGCCTTTTTGACCCTTGGATTGATTATTTTCAGGTACCTAACTTTTTGCATATTTTACTGCACTTTTTCGAAAAGAATTGCCAAGTATCCCTTCTATATAAACTAAGAGGGTTGGAGGGAAATGATAACATGAAGATTAACAACGACGTAACATAAATCATAATCACAAAGACAGTCAGTGTATTCAGTAAGCTTATTTTTCCTTATCATCGTACAATTCGTTCTGAAAAAAAAAATTACTTCAAAATCAACCACGAAGTTGCCCTCATCTTTTTTTTAAAAAAAAGTGTAAAATTTCCATTATCTTATTGCTAAAATTAAAACAGCGTTTTTAGCCCTTTTAATAGCAATTAGGTATTTTAAGTCAAATGGATATAACTCGGTTGCCATTCGTTCGGGACAGATAAAACTTCACTTTTTAAAATTAACGTCAAAAGGGCGCCGCTGCGTACGCCAGCCCTGCAACTTTGGGCGAATAAAAATTGCAAAGTCGTGTATCCGTCGCTGCGTCTTGTCGTCTCACCTCGTCGCTTCGTATCCTTTTCACTCGTTTATTTTTTATTTTTTAGGTTCTCTTTTAGCCCTCGGCAAATCGAGCCAGATAACCCTCAAGTTTTTCCTAGTATTTGGAGGGGAAAAGGGTATTATTGAGGTGGGGCAAGGGGGCAGAAGAAGACTCGACAACAGATTTTGGCATGGCTGTAATAACACCTTCAAGAAGATAAAAGGTAGGTAATCTTTTACGTTTTAGCTTAGGAAATTATATTCTGAGTTTGATTAGGAATTGAATGGTTCGAAAAATAAACGAACCTGATGTTTCGAGTGGTTTGTTACCCGAGCGGCACACTCGATCGATAATATCGGAAGATGTAACGTATCGATAAAAAATCGTTTGAAAATCTATAGATGTTCTCACGATATTATAAAGATTTATCGGTACAACTTCATAGGCAAAAAATCTAAAAACTATCGAATTCGATATTATTAAGATTTTATGACGATATTCGTCAACGATACTATCGACAAAGAATATTAAATTTATCGATTCTGATTTTCCACCGATTTTGAGCAGATATTTGAAACTACATTATCGACAAAGAATATTAAATTTATCGAATTCGATTTTTTAACGATTTTGTAAAGATATTTAAAACTATATTATCGACAGATTATATGAAATTTCTCGACTTCGATATTTTACCGATTTTTTGACGACATTTGAAACTATATTATCGACAGATTATATTAAATTTATCGAATCCGATTTTTTACCGATTTTGTAAAGATATTTGAAACTATATTATCGGCACATAATATGAAATTTCTCGAATTCGATTTTCTAACGATTGCGTGAAGATATTTGAAACTATATTATCGACACGTAATATGAAATTTCTCGATTTCGATTTTTTAACGATTTTGTGACGATATTTGAAACTATAATATTATCGACAAATAATCTGAAATTTCTCGAATTCGATTTTTTAACGATTTTGTGAAGATATTTGAAACTACATTATCGACAAATAATCTGAAATTTGTCGAACGATTTTTCAACGATTTTGTGACGATATTTGAAATTATTTCCAAATTGGTGAAAATTCTTTTAAGTCCAACACGTCTGGAAGTACTAAACTGCCTATTATAAGCGTTTTATTGCTAATTCCTTAACGATAAGGTATGGCATAGTGGTTAAGGAAGAGGATTACCATGCAGGAGGTAGATGGTTCAAGCCTCACGGGTGGCAGATTTTTTATAATTTTTTTTGACTTTTTCTGAAATGATCCTCTTACCGTAACATGAATAATGTGTTTAGGCATAGTTTAATGTATTAATTATGCTAATTAATGATTTTTAATTATAGAAAAAAGCTAGTAAAAGACGAAAAATCGGAATAAAAAATCGATAAAAAATCGACAGAATATCGAATTCGATAAAGTGTCGCAAAAGTTCCGCCTAAATCGTGAAATTATCTTTCGATATTATAGATATATTATCGATAACATATCTTACTATAATCTCGAAATTTTTGCTAACTATAATTCGTCGATAATCTATCTATATATCGAAAGATAATTTCACGATTTAGGAGGAACTAACGCGACACTTTATCGAATTCGATATTCTGTCGATTTTTCATTTCGATAATTTGTCGATTGTGCTGCTCGGGTAGATCATTTAAATTATAACACGAGTCGTTTATTTTTCAAATAAATGAAAAAGTGTAAGACATAATTTCTTCTTCTTTTGTCATAATATAAACAAATGACAAACTTGATTTCGTACCTACGTGAAAAAAATCCATACCGAACCCAATCCTAAAGAGATACCTTTGGAAACATAAAAACCAAAGGATGGGACAATTCAACTTTATAAGCCACTGCTTTGTGAACCTTCCACTCAAGAACATAGTAAGATGTTTCTGGAGGAACTAGGTAAGGTAGTTTTTTTTAATTTTTAATTTTAATTTATTTTAATAATGATTTTTTATCTCGTATAGATAATGGTCGTCTTCAAAATATATATCAGTAAACGAATCTCAATATGAGAAAATTAAGCCATGAATATTCCTCAAGTGTCTTAAAAAGAAGAACCAGAGTAAACCAAAGGATTAAATGCTAGCTTCACAATTATCATTGGAAAAAATAATCCATTACAAAAATATCTATATATCTATGATAATAATTTTTCACTCACCAAACGATGTAAACATAGATGATGGTTCCACTTCGTAGCAAAGAATACGCAGCATTTGCTATTACAAGTTCAGCCAATATCTCCATAATCATCTGTAACATTGGTATTCAATTCATTTGAATTATTGTTTTAAACTGTACACCTATAAGTATACGTAATCTGCAATTAGGTAAGTAAAATAACGCCCTCCAAGATTTTTAACATCTGATTTCAAATTCATGATACCCAAAGTTCAAAAACTTTGTATATATAGGTCTTGAAAAAATCACCAATCATCTTGAACATGTCAATTACATAGAATTGATCCCTTCAAACATATGCAAGGTGTTCTCTAAGTGATTTGGGGGAAATGAAAAATCCACAGTGAAAAGAAGCAACTCATGAGAAGCAAAAACTGTTATGCAGTAAAGTGAATACCTCAAAAATTGAAGGGGAAAGTAAAAGTCGTAAAATTAATATCTAATCGCTCATATGGGTCCGTGGTAGTACAAGGCGAACAATATCGGGGGTGTAATAAACCAATACATATAATTGAAAATTCTCAAAAAAGTAAGTAATTTTTATTTTTTATATTTCAAGGTTTTAATATTTTTTTCTTTTTACATTTTAATTTTTTGGTAGGTCTGGGATTCTGGATTTTTTAAAATCAGAATTTCATTAGATAGGTAATCTTTTTTTATATTAGATTTTAATATTTTATCCAATTGTTTCTTATCAATAACTATTTTATTTTATTTTATTTTTTCATTATTTATTCAGGATTTTAGCAATTTTTCAGAATTTTCTATGAAAATATTTTCCCTTGTACTATGTAGATGATTTTAATATTTTTAGAGGGGGCATGAACATGGTGGCTCTGAACAATTTATATTTTGCACTTCTCTTTCAATACTTTTCCATTCATTTATGATGCTATACAGGGTGTCCGGCGAGTAGTCTGCCAAACTTGAAATTTGGATATAACCTGGTACCATCAACAAAAATCTTCATATACAACTGCTGCCTACCTCGTTTTTAAAGGGGCAGTGGTGCACAAATTTTTTCAAATTTTGTGAAAACAATGCACGAACCAAGTGTAACTTTTGAAAATGAACAAAAATAGTTACATATGTCAAAAATTTGCCTATCTTTGAAAATGAAGGCGCTGCAAAGCTTTGAAAATCGGTATTTTCGTAATCCAAGGCTCCGTAGCGCCTTCATTTTCAAAGATAGGCAAAATTTTCACATGCCGTTTTTTGTTCCTCTCAATAAGTTACACCTGTTTCGTGTATTTTTTGACCGAATTTCGCAATTTTCATGTATCAGCACTGCACCGTAATAAATTGAGGTAGGCAATATTTTTGACTGGAAATTTGCGTTGCTGTAACTCCTTCAATTTCAATGATAGACTATTCAATATGATTACAACTTTTATTGCTGTTTTGAAGATCTATCCACTGCCAGTGTCGAATTTTTTTTTGACGCAGTGTTGCCAATCGATTTTGCTAAGTATAATACCGATTTTCAAACCTTTTTAGATCCTTCATTTTCAAACTTAGGCAATATGTGTACATAAACTTTTTTGTTAGTCGTATTCGGTTATTTATCTAAATTTCATGTTTGGCAGATCACTTACCGAACACCCTGTATATGTATACCATTTTGTTTCATTTAAAATTAGGTAATTTCATAATTTTTTATGTTTTTTTTTTTTTTTTTTTTTTTTTGCTTAATAAGTTAATTTTATGCGCAAGTGTGAATTTTGCAATTCATTTATATGTAATCCATTCATCTGATACTTGGATCACGATTATACTTAAAATTACCTATCAAACATGGAAAATTATTGTTTGAAGTTTTTGGAAATTTTAAATAAAAATATAAAAGATGATCCTATTTCAAAAATCCAGTAAAATTTAGTAAGGACTTGATTTTTAATTTTTATCCAACATTGAAAATTGCCTAATCTTTAATATACCTACTTACTTATACCTAGGTACATATTTTTAAAATTGAATACTACTCGACTGGACGAACGTATTCAGGATGACGTTTTGAATATTTCAACATATAACAGACCTAAACAATTGTCGTGGGACTCCACTTGGCCCGAGTTGGAGGCGAAATGCCAAAAATACATGGGGATCGACGACCACAAAAAAAATTTCAAACACGTGCCGCTACAGTACCTGAAAATTGACTACAGAAAGTACGGACACAAACTCAGGACTGTTGAAAAACAGTAAAAAAATGAGTAACGGTAAGAAAACATTTAACAACGGCTCCGCAGTCAGAAGAAGGTTAAAGGGAACTGAAACCACTCCGAAACAAATTACAAAAATTTGTAAAAACCAAATTTCAAAAAATGAAATTTGAAAAAAAAAAAAACTTTCAGTCCCTCCAATAAAGTCATTCCGACTGCGGAACTCTGATGTTTCCCATACACCAAGTAGAAATAGTAGAGTAATGAATTAATTAATTAATCAAACAACAACCTTTTCTTTTCCCCTCCAGCGGAGGAATACCTTTCAAAATTCGAATCTTGTATAATTTTAAAAATACAATAAAATTTAAAAATGGCTAAATTTTGGATTTGTATCAAATTTCCAAAATTGTAAAAATATCATCGAACTTGTAAAATTATTTCTCCGAATTAAATTTCAAAAATTATAATGAATTTATCAAGTTTTGGAATTATTATTTCAACATTTTTCGACAACTTAGATAAATTTATAAAAATGCTACAATTCAAAAATAAAAATAAAATTGAAACTTTTAAGCAGGTAAAATGACAAATATTATTTGGTTTCTCGGATTTCTAGGTAGTAGGTACGACACCTACCTGAAAAAAATACTAAGTAAGTAGTGTTGAAAAACGAGGAAACTTTCAAAAGTTTTTTCCAAGGGGTTGGAAAAATTTGAAAAAAATTCCCAGTATTGCCCTAAGGTACTTGTACCTAAATTCGCGAAACAGACATTTAAAAAAAGTCAAAATCAAGTTCTTCGAAGCACCAGTGCCCCCCCCCGGGGCCTCTAAAATCATATTTTACCACAACAAATCAAAAATGAAAGAAAATCTGCGAAGTTCGGCTCTGAGGGCGATAGACCCCTCTTCCCTCCCCTATTACATCAGAGCCTCTAGAAAAAGTTGAAAACTACCTCGTTTTGAAAATATGTAAAAATTTATTGAACTTTGAAAAATTACCTATATTTTCAGAATTTTTTAAAAACTCGGTCAATTTTGAAAATTTGATATGGGTACCTAATTTCAAAAATTTTACTAAATGACCATTATTTTTTTATTTATTTTTAAACACGTCAAAAGTGTTTTGCCAATTGCCAACAAAGTAAATACGATCAAGCTTGGCGAGGCATTTGATAATAAATACAGCATACAGCATTGCATTAAACTATTTCGACCGAAGAAATCTTCATACCTCATAGGTATAATTTCTTTAAAAAGTAAGATCGAAATTGCACTCATTGAGTTGGGACATGCAACCTGAAAAAGGTTTAAAATAGTGGCCCAAGCACAGAAACTGCAATAATAGATTTCTTATGTATCTACAATTCTACATCCTGAAAAGGTAAAACATTACTCCACTTTTCCCAATTTTAGCTCAAAATTTCAACTTATCACTTTTGTTTACACAAATAGGTAAAAGGTGGAGCGAAAATCAAAATTTTCAGATTTTCGAAATGTACTACCGCGGAAAAGTTACGTCTTGGAGATACATGAAAAACAAAAAAAAAATCAAATCGAATAATATCATCCGATCGCAAGTATCATCATCGTTATTAATATTTTTTGAAAAAAAAAATCTAGAATTCATAAGATCATCGCATTTATGAGACATTGAAAAAATGTCATATTTTAGTTTTTTTTTAAAATCGAAAAAAATCGATTGAAAATTGGAAAAAAATTTTCGGAATTGAAATGAGTTTAACATACACAGTTTTACCCAAAAAGACAATTTACAGTGATTTTTCATCTTTTTCGTACCCTTGAGAATTTTTCAAAAACTACGAAAAATTGAAAAAAATGAAGAAAATTATGGTTCCTGAAAATCAAGGTAAAGATGGAAAATCGTCGTAAATTGTCTTTTTGGGCAAAACTGTGTATGTTAAACCCATTTTAATTCCAAAATTTTTTTCTCAATTTTCAAACTATTTTTTTCAATTTAAAAAAAAAAATCTAAATTAGTTATGACATTTTTTCAATGTCTCATAAATGCGATGATCTGATGAATTCTGGATTTTTTTCAAAAAATATTAATAACGATGATAATACTTGCCAACCAAAGGCATAAAACCCATTCTGTAACATTTTGAATTTTTTTTCAAATTTTCAAAAATTTGAGGGCTCTTGCGCGATCGGAAGATATTATTCGATTTGAATTTTTTTTTCAAGTATCCGCAAGGCCAAAATTTTGAAAATCAAAATTTTTTTGATTTTCGCTCCATAGCTATCGCACATTCGAGATATGAAAATGTCAAAATTCCGTCAAAGTTTATTTTGTCAGACATTTTTTTTTTCAAATTCAAATTTTGATGATTATTAGAAACTTGATTTTTTTTCTTCAAATTTTGATGATTAACTATTAGAAATTTTGTCAGACATTCTGAAACTTGGAAAATATCTGAGAAACTGACTTCCAGATATTTTACTTTTTACATTAGGTTAGGTTTAAATGAAAGACTTTTAGATATTTTGTTAGACAAAAACTTGGAATTTTTTATAAAAATTTGATGACTTTTAGACGTTTTGTCACACATTTCTTTTTCAATATTTTGTTGGATTTTTTCAATTTTTGTATTCTTCTTATATTTTTTAAATTCAGTATTTTATCGGACTTTTTTTTTTTTTTTTTGACTTTTAGACACTTTCCGCGGTGTAAAAGTGATAGACTAGGATGTTCATGCAACATTAAGTAGGTACTTCATTGCTTTTTCAGAATTTTTATTTATGGAAGACCTTCAAAAACAGAAAAATCAGGTTTCTTTTCACCATTTCTCTCCTGCAAAATAGGTATTATTCTAATACATTTTTTTTTCTCTGGCATATATCATCAGAGATACCTAAATAGAACCATAAATCTGAATTTAGACCAAATTCTCTCATTTTCCCCATTTTTTTCGATTTCCGTTTGAAATAACGCAATTTTGAGAACCCACACAACCTCATTTCAGATCATCTAGGGCTCTTAAATTAATGTGAAAATTTCAGAAAAATGGTGAAGTTAAAGTTTTTTCTTTTTACAATTTTTCATTCTTATGCATTTTTGACTTTGAAAAATTATTTACGAGTTGAGAAAAATTTGAAAATTCTCGAATTTCTTGAATTTGCAATAATAATACATACCTATAGTTTTTTATTTTTACAATTTTTAAGACTTATGCATTTTTGACTTTGAAAAATTGTTCACGAGTTGAGAAAAAAATTGAAAATTCTCGAATGTCTTGAATTTGCAATAATATGACAAATACCTATATAATTTTAAAAATCCAGACACGAATTTTAAACCCTCAAAGCCTTTTGAAAGAAGTTGTGGATTCTCACATGTCGGATATTATTTCCAAAGGTGTAACTCGACGCGACGAAGGAGACTAAACAAAACGAAGAAATAGACGAACACGATGACGATGTATTAGATTTAGATTTTGATCCCAGTTATTGCAAGAGGTCAAAGCACTGTCGGTTCAAAAGAAAAAACGAGGAGGTCGAGTCGCAAGCATTTTCAGCAATGTAAGGAGAAAATGCAAGAGATTGAAACGCAAGGAAGCCATTCGACAACCCTCATAAGTTTAGATGAGTATGAAAAAATTTTAAAAATAGGCATCCATATTCAACAAAACAAAACCACAAATATTTTGTTATTAAAATTCAGATGTATTGATTTTTTCATCCGCTTTGGAAGTACCTTTCACTGATACGATGTATGCTCCTGCATTTTAAATAATGTGGTAATTTTTCTTTTTTTATATTATGTATTTTAAGGTTTTGATTTTTTTTTACATTAATTTTTATTTTGTACCCACTTCAAAAGTTTCAGCTATTTTTTTTCTTCAAAGATTTCAATTTTTTTTTATTTTCCTATACTATTTTTAAATATCAGAATTTCACTAGATATCTAATCTTATTTTATTAAATTTTAATATTTTATCTGATTGTTTCTTATCAGCAAATATTTTAATGTTTTTTATTTATTTATACCTATTTATTTATTTATTTATTTACTTATGATTCGATTTTTCAAATTAGGTATAAGTATAATTTTCAGAATTTTCTATGTAGGACGTATGTAAATATTTTTCCTGGTACTATGCAGACGATTTTAATAGTACATCTGCAGAGGGGGCATGCACATTTAACCGGTGGATTTGAGCAATAATTTAATTTTTTTTTTATGATGTTTTGAATTTTTTTTTAAACGTTTACCTAGTTATTGTGGTTCACTTTTTTGAATTTTTATACTCCAGTTTCAGCTCTCTCGACTTATTCATAATATCCGAGTACATTTTTTGCAATAGTTTTCACTCATTTCGCTGAATATTTTCCAATTTAGGTAAATAATTTTTCTTTCAATACTTTCCATTTTGATTCATTTAGAATTAATTTGATACCTAATGTTTTATGCTGTGTTTTTTTTTAATTTTTAGCTTAATCAGTTGATTTTAAGAGCGAGTGTGAATTTCGCAATTCATTTATTGAATCGCTTTAATTCATTTTTGTGATACTTGGATCATATATCTATACGTAATTAGTTACCTATGAAACATTGAAAATTATCTTTTAAAGTTTTTGGAAAATTAAAATAAATAAAAGATGATCCAATTTCAAAAATCCAGTAAGATTTAGTAATGGCACAATTTTCAATTTTTATCCAACATTGAAAATTACCTACTCTTAATTTTTTTTTTTCAATTACTCGACTAAATTTCAAAATTTGATTCGAGTGTACCTAATTTTAAAAATTGTAAAAATATTATCAAAATTACAAAATTGAAGGAATTACTGAAAAGTAAATTAGTATAAAACACAATTGAAAAGGTAAAACATTACTCAACTTTTCCCCCCCAATTTTAGCTCAAAATTTCAACTTAACTATCACTTTTATCTACACCAATAATCGCAACTTCAACCACTTCTACTCCTCTTCACTTCAAAACACAACAATCTCATCTCTTAGCCTCTTTCAAATTTCGATACTTTCGACAATATCGATACAGAAACCCGCCTCGACAAACGAGGAGGGGGCCTGAGGGGGGAACACGAGCTACCGCACCACCAAGCTGGCATCATTCTGGACTAATTTCAAAACGCAGGGATCGCATCATCGGGGTATAAAAGTAATTAAAATTCGTTAGTGTATGGTTTTCGCGGTACTGTAAAATTATTCTTTTTCGTTTCACGTTTGCCAGCAGCATCAACGAACGATAAAGAATGAAAGAAGAAAAACCGATGCCATCTCGGGTCTCGAATGGACGAGCCAAGCCAAACGATACGATACGATACGATAAAAAGAAAAGAATCTCGGATACGGGATGGGGCGAGAGGGCGGGGTGCGACCGGGGGAGACCCCTTTCGGTTGAACTTAATTGATTCAGAAAGGTTTTCACGATGGTTTCTTTTTAGCGCCAGATTTTCTTCTTGTAACTTTAATTTATAATTCCTTTTTTCCTGAATTTAATTATTATTTGGCCAACAGTGCCAAAATGTTTAATCTAGCGTTTAATTTGGCCTAGATGCGTATTAAAAATATATTATTTGCTGTATCGTCGCGCATAGCATCGCATCGGCTCGCTCGGCCTGCCATTTGGCGCAATTAATAGGTGATTTTTTTACTCTTTTTTGGGTTTAATTCCCCTCGTTACTTCTTTGCTTCTATCGTCGCGAGAGTTTTCGCTACGTCTTGGTTTTTTTTTCCTTCCAAGTTTATTGTCGAGTAGATTCGTCGTTATAAGGGGTATTATAGTCGATCGACGACGATGCGTTTATTACTCGTACATTTATCACAGAAACAAACGGTAGGATTAAAAAAATTTACTATTTTTAAAGAGAAGAAAGCGTGTGCCAAATTTTTACGTCTGCGTTAATTTCACGTAAAAGTTGAAGAGAAAAAAAATGAATGGATTGGTAAACGTGAGCGTTAATGGGCTGTAATTACAAGGCCATAGTTTCCCTCCTTTTTTCCTATTTTTAAAAAAATATTTTGATATACCTAGTAGTTATGTTGAGTGTCGATTTGAAAATGCAAATCATCCTGAAGGAAGAATGGAACACGACTTTCGACAAATTCATAAAGATTGGAAACAATATGCAGTAAGTTAAAAATTTACCTCAGATCATTAGTACATTTGAATGGATTATTATTAGAAGCAAAATCGAAAACTATAAAAGTAAATGGAAAAAGGAAGTGGGTATCCGACCATATACTGAAGTAATCAAATATTTCTGTGATTCTATGATTTTTTTTTCGAAATTGTTGGGGGTTGTGGGGACTTAAAGATGGTCCCATCAAAAAAGTGAGGCAATATTAAAGAAAACTTTTCATGAAAATATTTTTCTCAACGGAGATTGAAGCCTTGTGATTTTTTTTTTCCAGAAATACTGTTTTTCTGGAAAATAATTTCTTCTTGATAAAAATTTTACCGCATAAAACTTTTATATCTCTCGAGAAAATCCTGCCAAAAAAACGAAAAAAAAAATTTCCTATCATAATTTTTCGTGAAGAAATTTTTTATACTCACCTAATTTACTTTGAAAAATTTCCTTTGAAAAATTCCTACACGTAGGTAAAAGTGAAAAAAAGATAATGACGTGTTTGAAAATTTTCTAGAAAAAAATTTATCGTGAAAGTAGGCACAAAACTAGCAAACATAAAATAATTCAAAAATTGTTCAATTTGAAAAAAAACTGAAATTACCTATATGGGCTCGATAATTTTTTTGATTTTTTTTCTCAAATAAAACATTTTCCTCGATTTCAATTTTTTAATTTTTTTCTGTTCATTTTTTCAGCAATTTGTTATTTTCAATTTCCAATTTCTTAAATTTTAATTTTTTTCTCTCTTTTCGTTCGTTTTCTTTGAAAAACGTTTTTTTTTCAAATTTTGAATTTTTTCATAGTTACTAAAAAAGTGTTCAAATATTTACCTACCTAGAATAGGTAGGTATAGTAGGTTTTTTGGACATTAATGTTCTAGCTTTGAAAATGAATTCGCATTTTCACGAATGTAACTTAATGGGTATTGTTATTTCCACCAGCCTGGGCGAGTAGTCGCTCGGATTTGTAGTGAACATAAACGAAATTGCTCACACTTCCTACTTCCAACAGTTCAGATTCTGGACTTGAAAAATTTCTTTCAATTACCATGTAATTTATTCGAAATTGAAGGGGAGGAATGGCTCCAATAGAAATTTTCGTAATAACTAAAATTATTTCCAAGACTTCAAGCTACAAGTTTTGTTTGAAAAGTTTTTCAATTGGACCTCTACCTTCACAATGTTTTAATAATATAAGTGTCCAAGCCATAATGCGAAATTGGAGGGGAGGGAAGGGTCTAATCGAAAATTTTATAATAACAAAAGTTATTTCTTGGACTTCAATCTATAACTTTTGTTTGAAAAAATTTTCAATTAGACCCCTTCGCCAAATTTTGAAAAAGTATCCTACCTCATATTATGTGAAATTTGAGGAAAGGGAGAGATCCAATCGAAATTTTTATAATGACCAAAATCATTTTTAGGATCTTGCTCTACAACTTTTACCTGAAAATTTTTTTAATCGGTTCCTTCCTCGCTCACTCATCTGGGTTTTTTAATTAATTATTATCTTCGAAGTGTTGTGCAAATGGATTTTGTGTTGTAGAAGTTTTTTTTTAGAAATAGCTTAACAAACAATTTTTTTTTAAGTACACAGAAAAGTTATAATTCAAAATACCCCCTCCCTCCAGAAAAAAACTTGAAAAATAGACATTTCAATGTTATTATTAGCAATAAAAAATTAGAATGGAAATATTTCTCAATTTTTCGGAATATTTTTTTTAGAAATATTTTTATAAAAAAATACACCTACCTACGACATATACTTATTTATTTTCAATTTATTGGAGTACCCAAGTGAAAAATCAAATTTTTTAACCTAAAAAATCTTTTTTTGAAATCTTTCTGCTAAGAAACTATGGAATGAAATTTTACTTTTATCTATATACTTTTTGCGTAAAAATTTAATGTTTTTAAAATTGAAATTTTTTTCAATTTTTTCGAAATTAAACTTTTTCAATAATTTTTTTTGAAATATGGCTACAACTAAAATTTCATATTAGGTACCTAAATATTTTGAAAAGAAAAAATTCTCATTTTTTGAAATGGAAACATTTCTATTTTTTTTTTTTTTTTTAATAAAAAATTTCTCGTTTCTTTTTTGCAATTTTTTTAAATGAAAATTTTCACTATTTTTTAAATAAAAAAAGTTGAATGTATTTTTCAATTTTTTTTTTTTTAGAAGAATTAATGTTTAACTTTTTGAGGGCGTTAAAGTCGTGCTGCATCAAGATTCGTTTCATAGAAAAAAAATTAAGTGAAAATCGGATAATAAAAAATTAACTGATTTTTGGACATCGGATAATCGAGGGTTGGATAATCAAAAGTCTACTGTGTTACCAAATTTCGAAATTCAGTAAAATTTTGAAAATTATCAAAATTAATCCAATTTCAAAAAATTAATTTATAGATTCAAAAGTTTAAAAAAATTTTCACGTATCAAATTTTTAAAACTGGCCAAATAATAAAAAAAGGAAAATTTTTTCATTTTTAGGGAATTCATAGAAATTGGCAAAATTTAAAAATTGATACAATTTGGAATTGAAATTTTTAAAATATCAATGTTTACAAGTTATATAAAATTTTTGAAATTTCAAATTTTGATCAATTTTTCAGTGAATTTTCAACTTTGAAAATTTAATTTATCCGGCATTATTTATTCATTTTTTTGAAAATTTAGCAGAATAGGTATCAAAAATTAATCAAATTTTTAAATTCATCGAAAGTTCGAAAATTATCAAATGTTCAAATCCTATCAAATTGAAAAAAAAATTGAAATTTTGAATAATTTGACACTAGTTATTTTTTAAAAATTCACATAATTTGTTCTTAATGACAAAGTAATGAAAATTTAAAAAATTTGAAAAACTTTAAACTTTTAAAATTCATTAAGTATAATGTAAAAAATTGGTAGGTAGGTAATATTTAAAAAAAAAAAAAAAAAAAAAACTTCAAAAGTTGATTCAGTTTTAAAAATTTATAAAAATTCAAAAATAAATAAATTTTCAAGTTATTTCAAGTATTTAAAATTTTTCATTACATTGATGATTTCCTTGATTAAACATTTTACCCAATTGAACGAATTAATTTTGATTCGTCGAATTTCATCCAAATTTGCCAAAATTCTCGTATCACGTGGGAATAATATTTCTATACCCCTTTCTCCAATTCTCGAGCACTAAACAAGGTAGGCACATATCCGCTTTGGAAATAATCGATAAAAAATTACACCCACCCATGCGCAAAAAAAAAAACAATAACAAATGCACAAGCTGGAAAAATAACCACCTCGTCCGTATTTCAATCAACCATCAACTCAAAAAATTTAATTACCTCGTAACTTCGTACTACACGCCATAACATAACCTACGACAATAATAACTTCTTCGCAACATCTACTACCTTCTCTATACTCGTACTACTCGCACACACGGTACACGCATTAATCAAGTCGAGAACTTTCGACCTTAAAATACACCACAGACACCTTTCATTGGCTGGGCAAAAAAAAAAATCTTCAATTTTAATACGTACGTATATCTCTATATTCCAGACTAATTAATCATCATTAGTTAGTAATTACGTTCGCGTTGAAAAACATATAGTTTTAAGATTTTCACTTCTACATATTCGCAGGCCAGAATTTCATCTAAGTTAGGATGTAAAAAATAAAAAAAAATGCGACGAGAAGTAAGCAGAATTACTCACATGGTCGTTGTTCGAGAGAACATATTCGAAGTATATGAATGCGGAGGAGGAGGCACTCTCCTGTCGTCGATTTTTTGGCGTAAAATCAAAATATTGTGTTTTCTTCTCACATCGGTATAATTCTTCCTTTACTCGTCGGTTTTTTTAGGAATTATTTTTCGTGAATTGTAAAACACGATGTGCAAATATTTGAAAGAAGGCAGGTCAGGTACGGTTATAATTCATCTTTGATGACGTGAGCTACGCTAATTTGGTATTTTTTTAAATTGCATGTTATCTATATGGCACGAAGAATGTATAGAAATGAGAATTTTGGCCACTTCAACAGGTACAAACAAAATCCAACACGAACGGGAAATTAAAAAAAAAAAAAAAAAAAAAATGCATGGTAAGTTTTGTAAAAATTTATGCGAATTTTTAATTTCATAAAATTAGGTATACGTAGGTACTTTAAAAAAGCGTCAATTTTAAAATTTTGATGAAATCATAAGTTTTGAAAAAATAAAATGTTAAGTAAATCTCGAAAAAGTTTACAGGAATTTTATAAAATTATTGATATAAAAAAAAAGTTAATTCCTCAAGTCGACATAACCGTGAGTAGTGGAAAAATGAAGTGGTATCTACTCGTATACTTAGTTTTAAACCTATAGCTATTGCAAAAATTTATGAAACTTCTTAAAATTGATAAAAAGAAAGGTTTTTCTAAATTCGATAAATTCGATAAAATCGTAGGTGATAAAAATAATAGAAATTGTAAACTATTCATTTTCAATTTTCAACGATTTATGAAATTATTAAAGATGATCAAAAATCGATGAAAACTGTTAATTTTATTCAATCGTTTAAAACTAAGTTGTTTTTTTCTGAGCTGATGACATTTTTTTTTTTCTTTAAAATTTTGACTCCATAAAAATGTTGAAAATTATTTTTATTGATCAATAAAATCGATAAAAATTGAACAATATTTCAATTTTTTTTATTACTACTGGGAATTATGATTTTGACAATTTTCAACAATTGTGGTACTGTTAAATTAATTTTCCAACATAGGTATTTATTTAAAAATTGTAACTATCTAAGTAGATTTTTGATATTTTACTTAAAAATTGAAAAATAAAAGTATCAAGTTCTGTAGAAAATGGGATCTGTAAATTTCCCTAGGTTGATGAAAAAGTAACAGTTTCTTAAAATTAATAAAATAAAACACACATTTTTCAAGATTTTGCTACAATTTTAGAATTAAAAAAATAGAATAAGTAGTAGGTAATATTGTAATCTTTCTTGAAATCTTTTAAAATTTTGGTTTTTGAACAGATGAAAATGATAATACTTATAATTTTTCTCGAAGTATGAACTCAAAGGTGGTTCACTTTTTTATGAGAAAACAATTCCTTATTATTTTTTATTTTTTTTATTTTCCCTCTAACTGAATTTTAAGTGGGTCGTGGTCTTTTACTTTTTTTTTAGAACAAAAATGAAAAAAAATTTAACTATTTTTAAAATCTTTCCCAATAAATAAATAAGTAAAAAAATAATAATAAAAACACGAAAGATTTCTTGGTTTAGCATTTTAGGTATGTTACCTACTGCATTTTATTAAAAATATTCCACTATTTTTCATTTCTCCTCGGTTGAATTCTAAGAAGTCCCACTACCTAGCTTCACATTTCGAAATTTGGTCATTTTGAATTTTTTTTTTAAATGGAGGTTGTTGGGGCCACTTGAAATTTAATTAGGAAAAAAATTTAAAAAATAGGGAATTATTACGTGAAAAAAATGAAACAACTTCAAATGATGAGAAATTTTTTTTGAATATGTTGTTAGAGAATTAGAAAAATTCTCCTATAAGGAAATTTCTTTTTCAAAAATTTTTTTTCTTTCCATCTTCTTTCAAAAATACCAATTTTTTACTCTTATTTTTTTCTACAGGAATTTTTGGTAAAATTTAATTTACCTGTAAGAAGTTCTAATACTTTTTTTCGACATTATTTTTTCATCGTAAGTTTTCTATAAAAATTATATTTCCAATTTGCGAGAATTTTTTTTCAACCAACTTCTTTATTTTTCATTTTTTATTTTTTATTACTGAACTTGGATATATTTTTGGTCTGCACATTGGTCCCAAAGACCGGAAATTTGCTGAACGAAATTGCACGAGTCCGCGGGGGACGGGCTGAACGCGGCAGGGCGCAGGATACATTAACGAAATTAGTTTAAGTAAATAATTTTTTTTTGTCCAATTTTATCACTTGTCAATTATTTTTTCTAAGAATTTCTTTAGGAGAAATTTTTCCAACAAGTTTTTTTATTCGGGCTTTCATCGTTTTTTTTTTCAATGTTTTTTTTTCAAAAAACTTCTTACGAAAGAATCTTGCCAACTTTTCACCTTCGATTCAACTGAAATTTGCAGCTTAACTGAAAGAGCAAGTTATCCAGGCCTCAGATCCAAGTTTTCAGCTGCAGAAGATGAATTTTCGATTTTTGGCGAATTTTTGAAAACGAGAATAACCCATTTATAGGCAAATCAATTTTACAAAAATTGTAAATTTTGAAATAAATTCCTGAAAATTGATTTACACGTATACTAAAGTCGTCCCTCCGAGTCTATTAACTTCTCTGAAAAACAAATGTTCACGCTTTGATTCAAGAATATTATTTATCAACATAGCATAATTTTTTAATTTCTTTCACCCGCGCAATTTTTTTTCATGAATTTCTGTCAAGTTTCTAGTAGGTAATTGAATTGGAAATTCTTTCCAAGAGATTTTTTTTCAATGAATGCCAATTTTCAACTTTTTTTTTCTAGATGAATTTTTGATAGAACTCTAAATTAGAAGTTTCAAGAATTGTTTTCGACGTAATTTTTTCTTCATAAGATTTTTATAAAACGATTTTTCTAATTTGCTAGAAAAAAATTTTTCGAACAAAGTTTTATAAGGTAAGTATTTTTTATTTTTTATTAGAGACACTTATATTTTTGGTCTTGAAATTGGGAAATTTGCGTTACAAAAAATAAAACGGCTCGTGGTTGGTCAAAATTTTTTCAATGAAATTTTTTAAAGTAGGTAATTCTTTTTTTTGTCTTTTTTTTGACAATTATTTTTCCGAGGATTTCATTAGGAGAGATTTTTCCAACAGGTTTTTTTTACTCGGGTTTTCATCATAATTAACTTATTTATTTATTTTTCATTTATTTTTATTTATTTTTTTTAAATTTCTCAAGCGAACCTTGGGAACTTGTCATTTCCGATTGAGCTGAAATTTGGATCACTGAACGTGCATGTCACCCACAAGTCAGAACCAAATTTTTAGCCGCCGAAGATAATTTTTTGGATTTTTGGGAAAACATTTAAATTGGCGAAAATAGGTCATTAGTAAATTTAATAATTTTTTTTTACAAAAATTGTAAATTTTGAAATAAAATCATGAAAATCGGTTTATATACTTACTAAAGTAAACCCCCCGAGTCGATTGCAACCACTTTCGAAGCAATCTGGAGCCTCCAGCAAAAGTTTACTTTTCTCCAGCTAGCTGGAATTGCTCCAAATGGCGCTGTAATCAACTTCGGCAGCTAAGAATTCAATCCTAGCGTCAATGGGTGGTAACATCAATCGATTAGTACAGTTGAACCCAAAATTTGAGGTGACGAGTTGGCATTTTTGACAACTTGAAAATTTCAAATGCATACAAAAAAAATCTCAACTTGTATTTAATAAAAATACACGTGTCAAAATGTCACATTGGATTTTGGGTTCTACTGTGCTACTAATCGATTGATGATATCATGTTGACGCTAAGATTATATTTTTAGCTGACAAAGTCAGGATGTCTAAATGGATTTTTTTTGAAAATTCATGACTTTTTCATGAACAATATTTCTACATTTCCAGGGGCCTCCTTTGGCATAAGAGTAACTTGGAAGAAATATGGGGGAAATTTTCTCTAATATTTCCCCTATATTTTGTAGTAAATAACTATTAAAAAAAATTATTGAGGGAGGGGGCGAATGCCCCTTGAACTGTTTAAGTTTAAGTTATGCATATGCCCTCCGAGACCCTCTTTTTTTGTAACAAAAAAATCTAGGTCTACAATTCCAAAAAAAAAAAAATTTGTCTCGAAACTTAAAAAATATTTTATTTACTTAGTTTACTAGAGAAGAGAAAAATTGATTCCAATTTCAATTTTTTTTTCGAAAATAAAACGATTTTTTTTTCTTTAGAAAGAAAAAATTAAGAAACTTTTCCACAGAAATTTAAAAAAATATCTTCACAGAAAAAAATTTTAATGACATTTTTTCTCCAAAAAAAAAGAAAAAGATTTTTGGATATTTTTTATTCCAAAAAATCCTGAAATTAATTTCTTTCTCCAAAAAAATTTCTACTTTAGAAGATTTGAGATTCCTCTATTTCCAAAAAATTGAGTGATTTTTTTTTCTATTCCATAACAATAAAAAATTCGTTTTTAATTTTTTTTAATTCCAAAAAATGAGATTTTTTTTTTAAAAAGAGACCCTCCACCAAAAAAAATATAACAATATTTAGGTAGGTATATTTTTCAGAAAATTGATATTTTATACTCTGGAGTTCGAAAAGTATTTTTTCAATTCAAAAACAATAAAATTTAGATTTTTGATTTTTTTTTTTAAATGAGAATTTTTTTGCGAAAGTTAAAAAAATATTTTTACTTTAAAAAATTGAGATTTTTTCAACGCCTTATACAGCAACTACTTACAGCTAGTAGCGTGTGAAAATGTTTTTCATTCCAAAACAATTTTTGAATTTTTTTTACCAAAAAATTCATTTTTTTCATTTCAATTTTTTTTTTCATTCCAAGAAATTAGGATTTTTTCCAAAAACATGGAGATGCCCTCCCTCTCGAAAAAAAATTCTTTAAGAAAATTAATTTTTTTCTTCTCACAATATTTTATGCATTTTTTTTTTTTTTTTTTTTTTTTAATGAGAAGATGCAACAGTTCAAAAAAAAATCCACTTTTATTAAGCGGATTTGTAATTTTGCTCGGGTAACTATTATCAAAAATTCATTACTTCAAAGAGTAAAATTCATGACTTTTTTGTCCTACTTAGTGATTTTTTTTGAAAATTTTTTGACTTCTCCATGATGTTCATGGCCCATTTTCAATTTTCATGACTTTTTCATGACTTTCATCATTTTCATGACCTTTAGATACCCTGTAAGTTTATTACAACGCCATCTACAGCAATTCCAGTGTGCTGAAGAACACCCAATTTTTGCTGGAGGCTCCAGAAATCTTTGAAAGTGGTCGAAATCGACTCAGGAGGTCTTCTTTAGTATATAAACCAATTTACAGAATTTTATCTCAAAGTTTACAATTTTTGTAAAAAAAATTGATTTATCTACCTACATAATGGGCTATTTTCGTCATTTTCAAAAATTTGCCAAAAATCGAAAAATCAACTTAGGCAGCTAAAAATTCGGTTCTAAGGTCTAGGTGACATGCTCCTTCATTGAGCCAAATTTCATCCAAATCAGAGGTGACGAGTTGGCAAAATCCCCTTGCCAGGCCTGCAGCCTATAATCTTCAAAATATTTTTTTTTCTAGATTTTTTCAATTTCGTTCAAAAAAAAAAAATTAGTCATCGTCGTCCAAATTGCACCGAATTAAACAAAACGTGTGATCGAGTCGCGTCTAGTCGTTTACTTATTTCTATGGCACCCGAAGTGCATAAAAATAGAACCACTACGTGTACGCAGAGAGGGTCAACGTTTCTATTTTTATTATTCTTTTTGGTCGGCCAGTCGTTCATGTTAGGTTAGGTCAGCAAATAAATATTCTTTCTTTGCCAACAAAAAAAGAAGGAAAAAAAAAACGACGACGACGACGTCGTCGACGACAACAACAACAACAGGAGAAAAGAGATGAAAAAACCACGTAAACTACGTACGTACTATACGACTGGCATATGCGGGGGCGAAGGAATACTTTTTTAAATACCGCATTTCATCGTATGTTATACTCGACTTATATATATTAATAAAAAGCTCGACTGGAGGGGGCGGAGCAGTACGACGGTGGTGCACGCCGCAGAACGTGACCTACCGTAAAATCGACTTATCACTTCATAATAATTCTCACTCAAATGCCATACACAAAAAAGTCACGTAGTATAAAATTTTATTACTACGGTTCGAGTTTTAAAATTACACATGATATTTGTACTTTACTCGACGTTGAGCGTATATACTTTTTTATCGTAATCTGTTTATACACACCCCTCGCTTCGTCGACCCTTCATCTGACGCACGTACGTAGGCCTCCCACCCTGCCCAGCCTGGTCACCGCTCAATTTACCATTTTTTTCTAAATTTTTATTATCATCATCCGGTCGACTTTTTCATCCTGGCTTAATCATTTGGCTGGAAAACTCATCATTGGACGCTGGTCGCATCCTGGTGCAAAAACCTACACCCCCTCCCCCCCTGGTACCACTCTAGTTTGACTTCGGAGCGCCCTAATCCTACATACAACCACCCAATCGACGTACCAATTAAAATACGTATCGAGTGGACAGGCGATAAAAAAGGGAGTGCTTTTCTCGATATTGCGGCCCGACGACGCCGACGCCGCTGTCCATGGTCAAATATGGCGTCGTATTTCACACTTTCCACTTTCACCACCTCCTCCCCATATCCAGCTACCCCTCAGCCTCGCTTGTTTCGGATTTTGAGGAAATTTTTCCATCACAGAGTCGATCGATCAATTTGGTCGCGATGTTATTGGAGTAAAAAAATTTTGAACCGAGTGAGAGGCTGATAGAATGAAAAGGTACAGCTCGTACTCTTGAGTAAGTATTAAGTATTATGCGTCACGTAATGAAAAATATTTTGGCATCGGTTCAATGTTGCCAGTGCGGTATTTGTTCGCTCCAGACATGAGATTTTTCAAACTTTCGACGCTCGAGTACGAGGGCATTTGTCACGATGTTAGAATATGTGCGGTTTAAGGAATACTAAATTATTACTGCAGAGAGTCTGGAAAATATCATCTGCGAATTCTTTCGACTCGACACGACGAAGTGACGTATGACGTGGTAATATGTCCTTTTCAAGAAACCAATATTGCGTACATGTGCGGCTTGCATGCACCTGATACCTTATACTTTTACAGCAGGCGGGGGAAGGGGGGTGTTTGAAAATTTTAGAAGCCTTCTGAATTTTTATGAGAGTCAAAAGTTCGATATTTGGGCAATTGAGCATGCTGCAAACATTATTTTTGAAAGTAGAATTTTTGAAAATTTCTTCAAAAATATTGATTTTAAAAATCTACAATTCTGATGAATTTTCAAAATCAGCAGTATAACGAAGCACGATCTATTTATGAGTGTTTTGTTATGCCATAGGATTAACGCCACTGGCCAATGCCGATGCCACCGTGCGTATAGAAAATATTACCGCAACACGATCGAATTCTCTTCTGGCTGGTCGTACGACAAACTGAACCGTGGTCCCAGCACGGACTCAAATCCGTCGGTTATTTCGTTATACCGAATACCTACAGATTATACCGTGTAGTCGAGTTTAAATATTACCATTTTGAACTGCCTAAGTACATCGTTGTTAAATATGTACCGGTACAAAAGCAGTACGATTTTTGGGTACGAATCGGCTCTTATCTTCTTATTTTTTTCTTAAACCTAAGAATTAAAAATGATCTTCGTTTTGGACAGAATTTCGAAACGTTCTCGTGTCACGATCAAGGTCGTTACATATATCACATCGTAAGTTGAAGAATGATCCCAGAAGGATTTCAAAAAATTAGATCGAAATATCAAGTTCACCAGTTGAGATTGTAGAAATTTTTCACTTAATTGATGGTTCCATTTGAACCTTCAATATGATTAAATTTTTTATTTTTTCTCAATTTTTTATTTTATTTAAATTTTGGTCAATTTTTGATAGGTATTTAAAAAAAAAAAAAAAACTTTCTGGTGGAAAATTGCCCTTATGATCTAAAAATTCTCTAGTACAATTTATGACAACCAACCGCACTCCTAGCCCCCTCAGTGTGCCAAAATATGGAGTTTGGTTATAAAAATTTTAATTCTGCATTTTTTAGCCAATTTTTGATAGACCATACCAAGGGTCATTCCTGAAAATTTTTTCAATTTTTTTTTTCGTATATTCATACGTACCTATAACATGTATTTTTAAAGCATTTTCTTTTTCTATAATTATGACGAATTTTAATAGAATAGTTGGCTTAATAGGTGCTCAATTTTTATATCATAGGAAATTTCAATTCTTGAGAAGCTCACAATAAATAATTTTTGAGTTCCTATCAAATGTGAATTTACGTGAAATTAAAATTGGAACGAAATTTGGGTGAAGCATTATTTTTGATGAATTAATTATTCTTCGTACATTCTACACTAAAATTAAAACTCCTAAACTTCCATTCCTAGTAAAAAGAAAATCTTGCGAGTAAAAATTGTAAAAAAATTTCGAAAAATTTCCTATCAACCTCGTCTTGATGAATTTTATTGAAGGATTAATCTTCAAAACTAGACCAAATGAAGGTGTCCTGAAAAGTAGTACAATCCAACCAAATTACTTGTATGATTAAAAAGTTGAACTTATTCGTAATGATTTCATGAAATTTTCAATATTTTCAAAAATGGATACAAAATTATCAAGTTAGAAATTCAAATGGGTTTTGTAGTTCTACAAATTTTTCATCGACAAAAAGAAGTTTGGCAAATGTGTGTCGTTATCTCATAAATTTTCAATTTCGATCAGAAGTTATTTTATTAAAAAATAAATAAATAAAAAATACTTGAAAAAAATTCATACCTACCCAAACATATTTTTTAGATAAAAGATGATTATATTGAAAAAAAAAACAACTGCTAAAATTTTTTTAATAGGTATAAAAATGTAATAATTATTACGTTTTACAGACAGTTTTGGCTCTGCTTTCCTTTTTCGAGTAAAATGAGCTTTTCATTGCAATTTATTAAAAATTCCTTTTTATAATAATTGAATAAACAATTTTTTTTTGTTGAAAATATATTCTTTTTTCTTTTTTGTAATGAATAACTGGAACAAATTACTTATCTGAAAATTTCTTCAATTTCTTCTTACAAGTATCTACCTAATTTAAACTAGAAAAGTTCAAATCAATGATTTTCTCAACAGAGTATTTTTTAGGTAGGTAAGTAGAAAAATTCTTTGACAAAAAGATTTTTTTGCAAAAATTCTTTTTCCCACTCAACTTTTTTGCAAGAGTTGTTTTTTTTTTCAAAACATATATTTCTTTACTGACAATTTCTCTCGGATGAAATGTTGATGCAATTTTTTTTCATAAAGATTTTCTTAGGTACCAAGAATTTTTTTCTTTTTTCAATTCAGGGATTTTTTTGTAAATATGTATTTTTAGTGCAAAGAATTTTTTGAAAATGACTGAAAATTTATAATTATGTTTTTTAAATTCCATTATAGAGGAGGATTTTTCATTGGTTCTTAAAACAAAGAATGTTGGATTTTGAACAAAAACTGTAGAAAAAAATCTTTTATCAAAGAAATTTCAAGAAATTGATTTTTTATTGATTCTAAAGGTAGCCCCATCCCCCCAAAAAACTACTTTCATTTTACAACGAATCACAAAATTTTTACCCATCCCCTAAAAATTACAGAAAAATTGCTGAGTCCCTCAAAAAATTGTTTCTAGCCAAGGAAATTAGGATGCAAATTTACCAACTAGTGTCTAGTTTACTCAGTTTGTTTACATGGAAGTGGATCGTTGTTGTTGAATTTTTACCAACTCCAATACTACTTAAATACTTGATATTCAAAATAGGAAAAGAGGGAGGAGTCTAATCAAAATTTTTGTAATGAACAAAATTATTTCCAAGACTTCAAGCTACAACTTTTGTTTGAAACTTTTTGCAATTGGATCCCTAACTCCAGCACTTTTTAATAATAAAAGTATCCAAGTCATATTATGCAAAGTTGGAGGGGAGGGGAGGGTCTAATCGAAAATTTTATAGCAATTAGAATTATTTCTAGGACCTCAATCTACAACTTTTGTTTGAGAAAATTTTCAATTGGACTGAAGTCCTACAGTTGTAGGGTTAAAAAACCAAAAAAATTTCCAAATCTGTTGGAATTGAATAAAAAATGTCAAATCTGCTGGATTTAAAAAAAAAATTGACTCTTGAATCCAAATTTTCACAAAATTGGTGATTTTTTTCGGCAGTAATTATAATAATACAGGACGGTTAAATCATAAGTTTTCCTTTCCTGATTGTCGTTTTTTTAGACTTATACGGTAAGACACCACCTCAATTTTCTTCATCCACCAACCTTTGACAGACATTTCAGTTTCATGGTTCCTTATACAAATCTAAACCTAGGCAGTATGCATCCATCCAAACGGTATACCCGACCAACTCGCTAATTTGTTCGCGATTAATATAAATTTAAGGATATTTACGTCGTACTTAAACCAGCCTATAAAGTTACCGCGATAAATAAACCATACTTCGCCGCCGCGGTTCTAACCTTTCATTATATTACTAGCAAGTCGCTCGAATGCCGCCACCGTGCCGCTCATTTACACAAAAAAAAAATTAATAAAAATTACTAATAACACGAAATATTAAGTACATAACGACCAACGACGCGATTATACATAAAACACAGGTCATATGTATATGTGTATGTTACTAACCAACCACAAGTGTTGGTTATTTTGTACCACTATGTAATTTAAAAAGCAACCCGAGTAAAGATAATATGGTCTGGAAGTACCTTATTGTAGGCTTTTGCTTCTTTCTCTAATAGTAAGTAAGTATATGACTCGACTATAAAGGTGTATAGGTAGGTATAAGTATTTAGTTGTCGATTATTAGCCGCATTGTTTTTACTACATTCGTATATATCTACTTATGAATAACATGGAGAGAGGTTCTCACTTTTTAAATCAATAAAAAACTAATAAAGAAAACGTCAAATATGATTGACGTGAAATACACCTTGGCTCTATCTTTGTTGCGAGCTCGCATTCTCTTTTTCTTTCCTCGGTTTTTCTTCCTGATTCTACATACAGGGTGTCCGAGGAGCTTTGTTAATAAAAAATGATATACAAACGCCATACGGTGTCTATCTCAGAAAATGTAGGGGCAAGAGAAAATAAAATCGAGGAAAAAAATGTTAATCTATCATATGAGTGGTGCTAAAAAAACTGAAAATTTTTTGTCTATTTTTGAAAATGAAGGCGCTAAGGTTCATCAAACTTTGAAAATCCAAATTTCGAAGCTTTGAAAAGAACTTGAATTTTCGAATATAATAGGCAAAAAATCTCAAAAATAAAAAATATTTAATTTAGTTTTCAAGTATCACCGAAACCACCTAGACACTACAAGCCATGAAGTTAAATTTGGCAACCTTGCCGAAGACGGCCGACTTGAGCAATTGAAAATACGTTTTCTGGGCAAACGAAGTGTTTTTCGAAAAAATTGATGGGAACCAAAATTGTAGAGGTAAAAATTAACTTTCGTTTAGAGTAGTATTCGGAATTTTGATTCGACTAATATTTCTCGAGTTACGGTCAAAAAACTGATTTGAAGATGGGCCGTCTACCAGATTTTCCCTATTTTCCCGGTCAAAGAAGCGATTTTCGTAAAAATTGATAAGAACAAAAATTGTAGAGCAAAAAATATCCTTTCATCCTAAAATTATTGAAGTTTCGATTCGACGAAAATACCTCGATTCATTAGCAAAAACTGTTTTCTCAGATATGCAAATTTTCATATTTTCCTATTTCGCGGATAAACAAAGCGTTTTTCATGAAAATTGATAAGAACTAAAATTGTAGAGCAGAAAAAATTCTTCAGTTTTAGTGCTTTTAAAATTTTTGATTCGACCAATTTTTTGAGTTATCGTCAAAAACCTATTTATTTTTTCATTTTCGAGATCAACGACCCCTTTTTTGTGAAAATTGATAAAAACCACAATTGTAGATCAAAAAATTTACTTTTGTTTGGTGTAGTCGGAATTTCGATTTGACGAATATTTCTTGAGTTATCGTCGAAAAACTGATTTTAAAAGTTGGTCGTCTACCAAATTTTCCCATTTTCCCGGTCAACGAAGCGATTTTTGTGAAAATTGATACGAACCAAAATTGTAGAGCGAAAAAAATCCTTTCACCCTAAAATTATTGAAATTTCGATTTGACGAAAATACCTCGATTTCTCAGCGTAAAATGTTTTCTTGGATATGCAAATTTTCACATATTCTCATTTTAAGAGCGAACGAAGCATTTTTCGTGAAAATTGATCTGAACCAAAATTGTAGAGCAGAAAATTTCCTTTCGTTAATGTGTTGTCAGAATTTCGATTCGATGAATATTTCCCGAATTATCGTCAAAAAACGGATTGGAAAGTCGGCCGTCTACTACTCGAAAATGCGACGATGCCTTTCTACGTTCATGGCTTGTATCTCTAGGTGGTTTTGGTATAACCCATTATTATGCTCAATCGAAAAATCTTCATTATTTTTATTCTACTTTGCTCCTTAAATTTTTGAGATAGGCACCAAGTGGTAAAGGTGGAAAGTATCTACAAATTCCTTTATGAATATTAATTCCCAATTTTTTTTTATCCTTGAAAATGATTATTTCAAACCCTTTTTCCATTTTTATTTTTATGATAGGGAGGTATTTCACTTTGCTAAATTAATTACAAATTTTTATCATTTTGGGGAAAATAATAATTTGTGTAATTTTCCCATTACTGAAATTTTAAGTACTTAGTGTAAAGATAAAATAAAAAATAAAAAATAGAAATCAATCCAATTTCTTTACTTTAAAAAAATCGATTTTTCCAAATATTTTGAAAAAAAAAAATAATTCCAACTTTTTCCCTCATCATTTTTAACATTTTATAATCGAGTATTTAAAAGGAATAGTTTCAAGATCATTTTTAAAATTATTTATCATTCTCGTTTCACATTTATTCAAAATTTACGTGAATTTCTGCGGATTGCGACTTTCGAAAACACTATTTTACGATTCCTCTTAAAATGATGGAAATGTGCACCGCCAAATTTTCAAGCCTGTAGCGGGGTAAGCGAAAAGGCTAGGATTGGGAATTTTAGTGACTCACGGCAGAAGAAGGAAATCAACCATTAGATCAAAAAACAAAAATCCAATCGTACAAGTAAGTAATTTTTAGTATTTTATAAAAAACAATTTTCGAAAGTTCTATTTAGAGAGAGGCCTTTTTTCCAAAAACAATTCTTTTAAAACTTTGTAGAAAAATAATAGATGTAAAAATTCATTTTTTTTTCAAGTGATCATTTTCCTCGATTCAAAAGAAAAACTTTGTGCCTCTAACCATAGCAGCAGAAATATGCAACCGAGGACCAAAGTCAAAAAGTAGCGGATAATAAATTGTTTTTTGTTTATCTTTGTACAAAGGTAGAGCATTTTTGTTGTATCCTTTATTTTTCTTTTGCTTGCTTTACACATTTCGAGTTAAGAAATAATCACAAGATATTATCTACTATTATTTTTTAATTATTTGCGTTTATAAAAAAAAAAAAAAATTTAGAGGTGTTTTGAACGTTATATTAAAACACTTGCCCCCTCAATTTTGAACTTGCTCAGAGATTTTTAATCTTACTTTCAAAAAATTCAGAAGATTATTTAATATTTTTTAAAAGTAAGCATAACTAATTGTCATCGCGAAGCAAATAATAAAATTCCTATACAGGTTAATTTTTTTTGTAAGATGTATTGTGCAATTGTGGTATTGAATCAAGGTCTTGTAATGCTTTTTGAATAGCATAATCGTAGAAGTTCGTTGAAAATCTTTTGATAATATAAATCACAAAATTTTATTCAAAGTGCTGTTTTTCATTACTTTCTACACAAAATATAAGTACGAATGTCACAGAATACTTCTCTCAACTCCAAAGCCATTGCAAATATCTTTTCACAAAAACATTTTATTCTTGAATCAGTTGAATAAATACTTTTTTATCGAGTAAAAGTCCCATTTCATATTTTTGTGACAATATTATTTCGTATATATCTATGTGATAAATTTAGCGATTTCACGACGTGACACTCACTTCGTTTTCTTATTATGAAGTAATAATAATAAAGACAGCGGGTAAAACATTTGTTTTATTCATTTTGCCAATTTTATGAAATCAAAAAAGAAAAATTACATTTACTCGGGCTCACTAAGAGTGGATTTGAAGTGTATTCAATGTCACCAGGCTCGAATTTTCTCAGACCCGTCGAGAGGGGAGGCAAGAGGGGCACTTTGCTCCGGCCCCGGAGTTTTGCGAGGGGAACCGAATTAATTTTTCAGCTAAAGTTGGAAAAATAACATAGTTTTTGGTCAATAATGCCCTTCAGTTCAAACAAGACCCAAAATAATTTTTGCCCCCGGCTCACTTTGGCTCTCGACGGTTCTGAATTTTATATTAAATTTTTTAAATTTTTTACCTGATTAAAATTTGTTTAAAATTGCTTCGGATGTTCTGAGAGTGATTTTGATTTCAAATAATTGTAAGGGTCTACATACGTATTCAAAATAAACAAATAACACGTGGTATCGAATAATTTGATCAACACTACCTCGAGCAAACCATAATAAATGTATTATGTACAAATTTTCATTGAAAATTTCCGAATGGAAAATTTATACCGTCACAAATCTCATCTTACAATTATCCTTGACTTGAAAAAAAATCCATTCCCTCGACCCAATTGAGAAATAAATTATTTCAGAAAAGTCAAGATATTTTTTTCTTTAGAAAATTTAAGTCTTTTTTCAAAAAAAAAAAAAAAAAAAATGAGATCATCAGATTATTTTTTAAAAATGTCCCCAAAAATGAGAGATTTCATTCTAAATAGAAGAACAGTGGTTTTTTTTTCTGCTTCAAAATATTTTAATGTTAATTTCTCGAAAAAATTATCATTTTTTTTCTTTCAATAAGACAAAAATGGAGATTTTCTCTCCAAAAAATTCAAGACCATTTTAAACCAAACATTTGAGAAATAAGTACCTATATAGGTAATCATTTCAGAAAAATTGAGAATTTTTTTCTTCAAAAATGTGAAAAATAATTGAGAGATTGCATCCGAAACAAAGAAGAGATTTTTTGTTTCAAATAATTGAAGATTATTTTTGATGATTGATTTTTTTTCTCTTTTACATCACTTACGTGTTTTTTAGTTTTCGTACGTCGCGTTGGTTTAATCGATTTGACCACCAGTTTTTTAGACTTTAGTTCGGATCGTATATCAAGGAAATAAACGAAGATGATGCAATATTCGACGCAAGCTGGATTTTCAAAACAGAACGAAAACCGGAGAAAAATGAAGTGAAAAATGAAGAGAAAAAAGAAATTAATTTTGCGGTCAGCAACGATGGAGTTAACGGATCGTCCTTAGAAATGTACAAGGAGGTGTGGTCGTATGGTACAATTCTGTTCATGAGATAAGAGGGTCCGAAGAATGGTGAGTACGATTTAAATTTTGGTCGTTTGTTTTGTTCGCGTAACTTCTTCTTTTTTTTTTTAAATTTGAGAGATACATTTTTTCAGAAAAATTGAAAAATTTCTTTCTTTAGAAAATTCAAGTCTTTTTTTCAAAAAATTGAGATTATCAGATTAATTTTTAAAAATTCCATCAAAAATGAGAGATTTCGTTCAAAACAGAAAAATAGTTTTTTTGCTCCAAAATATTTTACATTTAGGTAATCAAGATTAATTTCTCAAAAAAATTGAATAAAAATAAGATATTTCATTCTAAACAAAAATGGAGGTTCCCTCTAAAAAATTTACGAGATTTCTTAACCAAAAATTTGAGAAATATAACAATTGCAAAAAAACTGAGCTTTTTTTCTTCAAAAAATCGTAAGTATTTTTTTCAAAAATTCCAAAGATTTTTTTTTTCATTAAAATATTTGAGAATAATTATTATTTTTTAAATGAAACGTTAATTTCTGCATAAAAAAAGAAACTTTTTATCAAAAAATTAAAGATTTAAAATTGAAAAAAAATTCTTTAATATTTGTCCAATTAAGAAGAACTGAAAAACCAAAGAATTTTTTATTTTTTAAATTTTGATGAAATAGAAAATATTTGGATTTTTCAAGAACTAAAACGATTTTTGTTCTTTTTCACGAATCAATATAAAATTGTTAGAACGTTGAAAACAGCCCATCAATTTGATAAAATGTATATGTACCACTAAGACTGAGACAGATCCAACAATACTTTGATCTAATTTGAAACATTCGCATTCACAGAACATCTCTTTGATATATTGATCAACGATCATTGCTACTTCAAGATAGGTAGGTAAAACAATACGTTTATCTTTGTTCTTTGACTTTGCCTCAAAACATTTGATCAAATTCAACACTTAGATCAAGCTACATCGCACAATACTTTGATCGAATTTGATGTAACCACAAAACATTAGATCAAAATTGATCGAATTTGTCAGTTCGATTACAGTTTGTCGATTTTGATAAAATTTCATCAATTTATGTCACGATTCTGATCAAAATTCATCAATTTAAATCAAATCATTTTTCCATTCTGGATACTCGCGCCATTTTTATTCACTCTGTTACGCAATAAGTTACTACCTCGATTGCAAATTACTACCAGTGCCTTAGTCTAGCATCGCACATGGCACACCATTAACTCGGGTCGTTGATTAATTACCCACGAGGAACCAACATCGCACATCGTCCAGCCTCGACGAAGACAACATACCCTGATATTACTCTATTTAAAAAAAAAAAATTATCTCTCGATTCAATTACCTGATACCTGGCGATTCCATTCCAGCATTTCTTCGTAGTCAGCCACAACTCTCCGAAAAAAATCCCCACGATCCAGATACTCGAGCTGCCACACAATACACGTAAAAACTACAAAAAAAAAAAAAAAAAAACCAAAAACCGTCAGAAAAAAAAAATCGTATTTAACGTTTACATAAAAGCACAGTAATCCGACGACCCTCCCAAGACGTAATTTTCGTTCGCATTTTTATCTAAAAATACATCCAAATTTTTTTTTAAAATCTCTCTGAAAAAAACTACAACGACGCACCCTCGAAACCCCGCAACAGCACCCGCCGCACCACGACTTTACAAAAAGTACGAAAATTTCACGCAACACGCGATAAGAACCGGCGACGGCGATGACGACGACTTGGTCGAAAGTCTAGGAACAGATGCGTGTGTGTGTAATAATTGCGACAAAATGCAATGCACCGAGTCGAGAGTTGCATTCGGTGCATAAAACTACCTCCTTAGAGAGCCGCGAAAGAGAAAGAAAGATACCAGTGGGGCCGGCGGGGAGGGGCAGGGCACGATGCAGAAAATCGGCGATCATTTATTAGAGATCGCCGTTGAGTATTGGACGAGCTCGGACTGGGATCTCTGGCTGAGGGTGGGGAGGCGGAGGTGAACCGATCGGATGCATTAGAGTGAGACACAGAGATGGGTATAAAATCTGAGGGGGGCACTTATTTAGAGAAATAGGGAAAAAAATACACGCGTAGTGCGTATATCTACGTATCATATATATAGAGAGACGAGAGACGTCCACTGAGATAGAAGGAGATGGAAAAATAATACAACGGGTACTCGAAGAAAGAAAACAAAAATAAATATAAAAGAAAAAAGAGACGCACTTCGCGCACTCACGCGTCATAGACGCAGTGAAAGAGGATGAAGCAGGAGGAGGAGGCAGCCTCTCATATGTAGTATTAGTACTACTAGTATACGAGTGTAAAAAAAACAGAAGGGGGGCTTTGCAAGGGGGACCAGGGAGACACCAACTGCAACGCGCGCGAACTGTGTGATCACACAACATAGAGATGCAGGGGGGCAGGAGGCCGCCAGCCAGCAGCCGGGTTGCCACATCATGCAAATAAATAATTATAATAATAGTTATTCGTTGTGCGCTGCGTTTACACAGAGCATACTTTTTTACATACCCAGTGTACATGCACATTGCACATTGCACATTGCACACCATAGGAAAGTCATAGGCATACGAGATGCAACCGGGTGTTGTTATACCCATCAGCCTCAAGCCTGGGTAAGTATTTATAGAAATGAATCAACTGAATCTATAATTTTATCTGGACTTATAATATTTCTTACAAGTTTTGATTGAAATTCATTTTATTCAAAATTGGAGGGGAAGGAGGGGTCAATCAAAATGTTTGTTATATCCAAAATTATTCTTAGGTCTTCAAGCTATAACTTTTATTAGAAGTTTTTTCTAATTGGACCCCCCTCCCCACTGATCTTACACAACAGTTCAAAGATATTAATTAAAAATCCGAGATGAGTGAGCGAGGAAGGAACCGATTAAAAAAATTTTCAAATAAAAGTTGTAGAGCAAGGTCCTAAAAACAATTTTGGTCATTATAAAAATTTCGATTGGTTCTCTCCCTTTCCTCAAATTTCACATAATATCAGGTAGGATACTTTTTCAAAATTTGGCGAAGGGGTTTAATTGAAAATTTTTTCAAACAAAAGATGTAGATTGAAGTCCAAGAAATAATTTTTGTTATTATAAAATTTTCGATTAGACCCTTTCCTCCCCTCCAATTTCGCATAATGGCTTGGACACTTATACATATTATTAAAAAATTGCGAAGGTAGAGGTCCAATTGAAAAATTTTTCAAACAAAACTTGTAGCTTGAAGTCTTGGAAATAATTTTAGTTATTACAAAAATTTCGATTGGGGTCATCCCTCCCTTCAATTTCGAATAAATTACATGTTAATTGAAAGAAATTTTCCAAGTCCAGAATCTGAACTGATGGAAGTAGGAAGTGTGAGCAATTTCGTTCATGTTCACTACAAATCCGAGCAACTACTCACCCAGGCTGGTGGAAATAACAACACCCGATGCAACCGTGTAGTCGGCTGCCCCAGCCCAGAGTCCAAAGGGGACAAGACCTACGGGCGGATATGGCCATCGAGGGGGCATATGGAATGGAGGCATATACTCATAGATCTGCTGCCAATACCCGAGGTAATACGGCACACTACACATAGGTGGGCACAGGAGGGGCACCCAGGGCAATGCGGTGTGCGGTCAGTGCCTCCCCTCCCCCTTGCACGCCCCATATTATACTATTATCGTTTACCGATAGATTTTACGGCTAATCGTAAAAATAACTAAAAAGAATTGCATTGTGCACTGTGCAGTTTCTTCTGTCTTTCTCTCTCTCACTCTCTCTCACTCTGCCAGACTTTTTATTCTCTATAATATACTTTTGTTTCCGCGGTCGTCGGTCGCCGCAGCCTATAGCACCAATGTGCATATATCGAGTCGCTGTATTACCAATACATATGGAAGAGTATGTAGACGTAAAGCAACGTAATGGTCGTAAAATATTATCGTTTCCGTACTGGACCTAGCTGCAACCCAGGTACGTTCATCGACCCCCAGGTGGCGATGAACCGTATCAATATTTCACCATTGTAGCCCCCACCCTGCCACGCACAAAAAATTCTGGAATCAATGACAGTGGCAGTGGGTGGTTCTCAAATTTCAAGAACGATTCGTGTCCCAATTTAGCAGGGTTTGGTAAAATCCAGGAAAAAAGGGATTTATAAAACCACAATCCAAAATCCTTTTCACTCCTGGATTTGAAATCCAAAATCTATAAAATCCTTTCCATGATTGGATTTTGAAATCCAAAACCCATTTTTTTCTCTTTTACCTACTCTGACATCTGGTCCAGCATGTCAATTTTCGAGTAGATAATCCCTTACCTATACAAGGGTGGAGCAAAAATCAAAAATTTTCAATTTTCGAAATGTAATACTGCGGAAAAGTTGTGTCATGGGAATGCATGAAAAAAAAAAAAAAAAAAAAAAAATTCAAATCGAATAATATCTTCCAATCGCGTAAAAGCCCTCAAATTTTTGAAAATTTGCAAAAAATCAAAATTTGAAAAAAAATTCCAAAATGTTACAGAATGGGTTTTATGCCTTTGATTGGCAAGTATTATCATCGTTTATTTTTTGAAAAAAAAAATCCAGAATTCATCAGAACATAGCATTTATGAGACATTAAAAAAATGTCATATATTTGTATTTTATGTTTTTTTTTTTTTTAAATAGAAAAAAATAGATTAAAAATTGGAAAAAAGTTTGTAATTAAAATGGGTTTAACATACACAGTTTCGCCCAAAAAGACAATTTACGACGATTTTCCATCTTTATTTTCATTTCAATTTTTAGTAGTTTTTGAAAAATTCTCAAGGGTACGAAAAAGATGAAAAATCGCAGTAAATTGTCTTTTCGGGCAAAACTGTGTATGTAAAGCCCATTTTAATTACAAACATTTTCCCCAATGTTTAATCTATTTTTTTCATTTTTTTTTTAAAAAAACGTAAAATATGGCATTTCTTTTATGTTAACCCCATTTTAATTACAAAATATTTGTTTTCAATTTTTAATTTATTTTTTGCAATTTTTTTTAAAAAAACGTAAAAAGTGACATTTTTTAAATGTCTCATAAATGCGATGATCTGATGAATTCTGGATTTTTTTTCTTCAAAAAATACTAATAACGATGATAATACTTGCCAACCAAAGGCATAAAACCCATTCTGTAACATTTCGGAATTTTTTTCCAATTTTGATTTTTTGCAAATTTTCAAAAATTTGAGGGCTCTTGCGCGGTCGGAAGATATTATTCGATTTGATTTTTTTTTTGATTTTTATGTATTTCGAAGACACAACTATTTTCGCTCCACACTCTACTCATCTCTTAATTTTTCCATTAATCTCAATTTTTTGTCCTTTCTTTTTAAAAATGAATATAAACATCTTTCAATTTTTTTTCTTCAAAAACCTAATAAATATAACAAGATAGTTTTTCAGAAAGAATTCTAAAACATTTCTTGTTTTTTAAATTTTTTTTATGTCAGCGTAGGTAATAAAATTTATTTATCATACTTTATTGCGAACTGGGCTGCACTCGTTTTACAAAGCATACTAGGATTCCGTGCAATACAATCTTTCATGAGTGAACTTGAGAATCGCGTCAAAGGGACCCGGTCCGAAAAATTAAAAGCATCAGGCGATGTAGCATTCTTTTTCGGGTTCCGGGTGTTGGCGACCTACACTGGCTTCATGCAGCAGTCAGACGAAACGTCAAGTAATAATTTATGTTTAAACTCGTGAATTTGAATTTAGGTTCCATTTATTTTTTTCAACCTTACTAAAATTTTCAAAGTTCAACAATTTTTTTTTGTCTTTTTTTATTTTATTGTTTCTGTTTGTGTTTTCATTCAATTTTTATCTTTCAAGATACAACCTCTTCCTGTCCGGATACTAACTTGCAAATTGTTCCAAAAAAAATTCTCTTCGATTTTATTTTTTGAAAAGGAAATTTTAGTTTAAAAATTTATATATCCCATCATTTTTTCAAATTTCACAAAAAACCTTCCATTTTTTTTTCAAGAACATATTTCAAAATTTATTTGAAAAGAAATCAAGCACTTGGCTCTTTGAAAAATACACCAAAAACACGAGAAATAGGTACCTATTTCATCAACATTTACCTAATTTACTCAAAGTTACCAGCCAATACCTCAAAATATTGAATCATTTATGGCAATATCCCTCTTACTCCTCGAGTGTTCACGGCGTTCATAAAGCTACGACTTCACAAGATGAGGGATTTTGAAAAATACCAAGTCTAATGTCTGATTTTATTCACCAGATAGTTGGATTTTTGTCATTCTTCACCATCGGTTATAATGCTTCAGAGAACGAAGATTGCAGAATCCTTGACGGAGTATGCAGTCACTGTTCATGACTCCAAATGTAAGGAGAACAAATTCATCAGCCGAATGAACTTTCGGATATCAATTATTTGGGTTTGGAGGAGGTACCTCGAAATGGCGAGGAAATAAGCCAAAGCATAATGCTAAACTTTAACATAGGTAGGTACATGGAAACACAAGCTGTTTGAAACATGTAAGGCCCAAACACTTTTTATTTCGTAAAATAAATTTTCATTTTCAGGAACGGACTTCAAGTAAAGTACTCTGTCTTTTACTTACTAGGCCAAAAAGCCACAGCATCATTGAAAATAAGAATGCAGAATTTGCGAATAATTAAACGTAAATAGAAATACACTGATCGAGAAACATTCCAAAAAAGAGAAAATCCCACCCTCCCCATCTCATGGGACTTTTTTATATCTGGGATATAGGAATGCATCATCCTGAAAGTGATCACTGCACCAATTAAAGAAATTCTCTCACTGTATATCATTCAAATTAAAGTGGTAATTACTGATCTCAGAAAATTCAGAATTACTTTATATGTACATTTTATAAAATTAGTAGGTGTGATTTTTATTTTTTTTAAAGAAATTGTGATGTGGTCATTTTTTCACTCGAATTCCATAATATGATGAGTGAAAAAGGGGATATTATCCCAGTATTTAATTTTTCAGTATTATTATCATTATCTCAAGATAATTGTCGAGACAGCCATAGAAGAAATTCATCGAATAACATCGAAACAGAAGCCAATAGCTATAATGATTGGTAAAATAAATTGTCATTTTTCAAATAATTTTAAATATTCCATTTTTTACTATGCCACCACAGGCCATAATATTGTAAACACTAAAATTAAGATAAGTACATAAATTTCGCCACAGTAAAATAAATTTTCATTTTCAGGGAAGAATTTCATGTAGCTATAGGTAGGTACTTGAAAAATGGAGTACATTTTGTATTACGCCCAAAGTCGAAACAAGCTAAAAAAGAAGCGAAAAGAGCTAAAAGACTAAGGCGAGCAGTGCGAAATAAAAGGATACGTTTAGAGTAAATTTTTTGGTATAGATATGTATAGTTTTTTTTTCGTTTTTTAATGTAAGATGCAGAATTTGCAAGTAGATAGGTAATTTAAACGCAGATATTCTCTGATTAAAAAATATTCGAAAAAAAAAGATGAAATTCCAACACTACCCATGGGATCTTTTCATCTTTGGGAGATGAAAGAAAATATACCACTTTAAAAGTGAACGCTATATCAATCGAGTGAATTCTCTCAATGATCACAATTCAGACCAAATTACATGAAGCATCTTTCAATTTTTTGAAGTAAAAACTTGTTTTGGTTTTTTAAGGCAGATTTTTTCTTTCTTCTTTGTGGATGGGGGGTGTGGATGGGGGGGGGGGGGGTCTTCAACTTTTAGAGAAAAATAATCTCAATTTTTGGTTCCAATTACACTTCAAATTTTTTGGAGTAAAAACATTTAAAATTTGTTTCGGTGTAAAAATGTATCGATTTTTATGTAGATTTTTTTTTTTGGGGGGGGGGGAGGAAGAAATCTTCAACTTTTAGAGAAAAATGATATAAATTTTCTGGTCCCAATTACCTTTAAATTTTTTGGAGTAAAAAAAAATCTCTCTCAATCTTTTTGAAGACAAAGAATCTCTCAATTTTATTGGAGATTGCCATTGTTTCTCCAAACAATGATTAATTTTGATATTCTTCCATCTTTTCGATCAAATGTGTTTTATCATCAAAAATACTGGAAAAAATAGGTCTCGTTTTCACCTTTGAAACCTCGTGTGCTGTGCCCTTTTCTCCCCACACCAAAGGAAACGTCTGCAGCAGCATCCACTAGGGTGGAATGATTTTGACTTTTTTTCGAAAATCGAAACAGCCTACGGCACAAAAGTTGTGTTTTGGTGTCAAATGAACATGGTAAAAATTTGAGCCCCCTCGGTCAATATTAACCCATGCTTCAGGGGGTCCAAAGTTTTCAAATTTCAGTAAAATTTCTCATATAATAAATTTTTTTTTTTTTAAATTAACAATTTTTCAGAGGTCTAGTCGATGGTAGGGGTCCTCTTGGTGACCCAGAACCCGGTCATCCATCAAAAAATTGCATAAAAGTATAAACAGGGGTTTCCAAAATATCCACATTTTTGCATAATTACACCAAAATCAGGAAATGCGCGAATATTTTTATTTTTTGAGATATGTTGCATATTTTGAGGTTTACATATTTGAAAATATCTTCGAAATGAAAGGGAAGTCCCATCACCACCACCCCTCCATAGAAAATGGGACATTTTGCTATGAAAACTTTGTCCTGTGTTTTTTAATGAAATTACTCATTTTACCTAATTTGTATTAGGGCAAAGTGAAAAAATTATCATTCTAATTACTATATGCATGAGAGCGGTTCATTTTGTGTTGAAAACATCCCATCAGAATATTGGACTCCTTCCTCAAAGGCGCAGGGCGTTAGGGATCCTCAAAGTGGGGTCAGTTTTGGAAAAACAAAGTTTTCATGGCAAAATGTCTCATGTTCTATGTAGGGGTGGTGGTGATGGGACTTCCCTTTCATTTTGAAGATATTTTCAAATATGTAAACCTCAAAATATGCAACATATCTCAAAAAATAAAAATATTCGCGCATTTCTTGATTTTGGTGTAATTATGCAAAAATGTGGATATTTTGGAAACCCCTGTTTATACTTTTATGCAATTTTTTGATGGATGACCGGGTTCTGGGTCACCAAGAGGACCCCTACCATCGACTAGACCTCTGAAAAATTGTTAATTTAAAATAAAAATATATATATTATATGAGAAATTTTACTGAAATTTGAAACTTTGGACCCCCTGAAGCATGGGTTAATATTGACCGAGGGGGCTCAAATTTTTACCACGTCATTTTGACACCAAAACACAACTTTTGTGCCGTAGGCTGTTTCGATTTTCGAAAAAAAGTCAAAATCATTCCACCCTAGCATCCACGTCCAACTCATAAAACTCAACTCGTTGTTCGTATCACCATTACTCAACATCCCTGATCCCACACAACTCGTTCTCGCATCCTCCATTCTTCATATTATTTTTTTAGCCATTTTTTTCTCATTTTTAGACACCAGAATAATGATACATAACAATTCCACGCTCTTCGTTCTATTCTTCCACATCACCCTTACCCGTTGACCCGATCCTTACACAATTAGTTGGCGAAAACTCGCCTTAATAATGGAGAAATCAACAATACAAACTCCATTGACATTTTCTCCCCCGATCGCCATCCAATAGGATAACAATACTATGCGTAGGTGAACGCAGAATGCAGATCATGTGGTCTTACAATGTATTTATTTCTATACCTCCTGCAAAGGCCAGACCGGTTCGTGGGACTGTTGAGATGGGTATTGTGATCCATATACTGGGGTGTATCTAAATTTCTTTAATTTTTTTTTCTTTGGAGTTTTGTTACTTTTCCCGTTGTTAAAGTACTTAGTACTATGTGAGAGAAAACCCTCGAATATGTAAATTGTTTCGTCACGAGATATTAAAGTGTACCTATTTGGAAGGGTGATTCAACGAGTGAGCCTATTAATGTAGGTGTGCATTTTTGTCGCAATTATTACTCCTACAACGTACTTTTTTTTATAATAAAAATATATGGTAAGGGGGGAGGTGAGATAAAATAAGGGTTGAATGCGAATATGTAAGTGGGACTATCAGCGTTGTATATACTTCTAAGAGGATCAAACTTAGAAAAAACGACACCAAAATCCGACAGGTTACGAGTATATTGAACTGCATAGGTTGATACGTAATTACGAAATCAAAAGGTAAGATAGATCTATTTTTCGGGGTTTTTATTTCAGATAATACGTAGGTAATCTTGAAATACATAACATCAAGATATTGCGAATCACATGCAGGTTGGTTACGTTATTACGAAATCAAAAGGTAAGATAGATCTATTTTTCGGGATTTTTATTTCAGATAAACTTGACACGTATGTCTAGGTACATAGTACAAGTAGCCAAGGGCAATGTTGGGAAATTTCTTCAGATTTTTCCAACCCCAAAAATGATTTTAAAAATGACTTTGAAAATTTCAAATCGTCCTGGGAGGCACAGTTTGGTAGCTGACAAACTGAAATTTTCCCCCCATGTTTTCTAAGCTATGTTACTCTACTCGAGATTTTTTCAATTTTTTTCGCAGTGGGGGGGGGGGGGGGGTCAGCGGGTGTCATACCTAAAAATCCAAGAAACCAATGACATCTGTCATTTCATTTTCTTAAAAAATTCGCGAAGTGGCATTTCTAAGTTTAATATCACATATTTTGTGGAATCTGCCCGGGGGGGGGGGGGTGAGATCAAGAATCTTTGAATTCGGCTCTGGGGCCGATTGACCTCATATCACACCAGAGTCACCTTTCATTTTGACAATGAATTTTTTTTTAATGGTAAAAAATTTATTTTTTTATAAAAATCAACGAAAATTATCTGATTTTTAAGGATTAAAAAGAACTGCGACTTTTCTAAAATTGTTGAAACATTATGATTTCTCACAAAAGATGTAAATTGAAAGTTTATTTTAATAAATTTCTTCAAAACGTTAGCTTATTAAAAGTTGTGGACTGATTGAAATTAAATCTAACATTCAAGATTATTTCTCTAAAATCAATTTCAACAGTAATTTTCAACACACTCACAAAATTTGAAAATTTTTAAAAATTTACAAAAATTAATGAGAATAGTAGATTTTGGAAAATTCGTGGAATCTGTCAAGTAATATTTTAAGAAAAAAAAATTAAATGACAATTTCCAAAAATTGTAACAAAATATTGATAATTGATATCACTGATAAAAAAATGTACTTAAAAGTAAGTAATTTCTTTTTAAAATCTGCTGTGCGCCTACTTATTGTCCGTTTTTTCCGGAAATGATTAATTCAAATCATTGACCATTTTTATTTGAAAAACTCCAAAAAAATTCAAAAATCCGTAATTGCGGATTTTGAAAATCGCTGGAATTGGTAAATTTTCCAAAATTTATTAAAATTGTAAATTTTATGAAAGGAAACTGCGATCGTCCAAAATCAATACAGATAAAAGGAAGATAACAAATTTCTTAAATTATTCAATAAAACATGAGAGTAGGTGATGTTTTAAAAATCTGTAAAAATCGTTCATTTCCTAAAAGTGAACGAAATTCTCATTTTGACCATTTTTGAAAATCTGGAGCAATTTTCAGTTTTCAAAAATCGAAGAAAATTGTGGATTATTAAAATCGAAGGAAGTTGTAAATATTTTTTAAATATCGTTGGAAATTATGATTTATGACAGCTGTGAAGTAACAATTTTCAGTTTTTCAGTGAAAAAGCATTGCAGATTCCTGATAAAGATATGTTGTTCGATTAAAATCCAGTAAGTAGTTAAGTTTCCGATTTTTACAAATAAATTGAGAACTGGATTGGTTTGTCACTCAGCACTTCAGCAGTAATGGATTCTCGCGAATGAGAACAAGTTCTTTCTTTACCATGTATCTAAGCCAAATTCGCAATCCAGAGTTTCATCGTATAATGTAATTTTTTGATGGTTGCTATATGAACAAGTAAGTGTATATTGTTTTCCGAATCGTCTTTCTTGCGGAAACCTCAAGCTTTCTTCCACCACCATAAAGAACCGCAATCTTTCTTTGAGATACAACCACGATCTTCGTTCTGTTTCCATGTAGACCAACCCTCATACAATTCATACAAGATTTCAATTACCTCTAATATTTCGAACAACCTCGACAATTCTGTTCAAGACACGCCATCTATGGCGAATAATCGTACCGAATTCGTTAATTAGAAAATGGAAACAGTTGAGACTACCCTTTTAGAGCGCTCTGTTCGTCAAATCGAAAGGGTTGAATAGAGAAATTAAATTCACCCTCGAATGTTATCGTTTGTAAGCGTACGCGACAAGTTACAATTTATAAATAGTTCCAGAAGAAATTACCCTAAATATTAAATTGATAAGGTATGAACTTTAAGTTTATACCCATTACCTACAAGAATGAAAATAGAATTATAAAATATTAAAATTTCACCATCGAGATGGCTCTTCGAACAATTTTCGAAAAATTGTTTCAATTAATTCAAACAACGAATGAAAAGTTCAACAGCACAGTAATATTGATGAAATAGGCATAGCAAAAGTTACTAATGTTAGTGACAAACTGGAATTAGAAATCAAAATTTAAAAAAAGGAGGTATCATTGATGAGATAAATCCTCTTCCTGACCAAATTTCTCCAATAAATCGCATCGCAATGAACCAAACTCACACCTTCTTACTTCCAGGGCATACCTAACTACTTATGAAAATTCGGGCCCTGCGACAAAAAAATTTCCAACCCTTGACCAAAAAAAAAATTGATATAAAAAGAAGTATTTTTTTATGCGAGAAAAAATTGCATTTTTCTTAGCAAGGTATTGAAAAGACAACAAAAAATTGAGAAAAAAGGTCACTGCATTAAAAAAAAAAATTAAAAACAATGAAATTAAAAATAAAAATCGAAAAAAGAACTGGTCGTATTTTTTTCACTTGAAAAAATGTTTCAAAAACACTCGTATAGAAATTTTTTGGAAAAAACAAGAAAAAGATCATACTTTTTTCTTTGTTTTAAAAAAATCTTGAAATATACTAAAAAAAAAAGAAAATTGCAAAAAGTTTTTGAAATGCAAACAAAAAAAGATATAAGCAAAATGAGGATTTTTTTCTATACCTTCTTCGAAGAATTATGCAAGTAAATTTTTTCTCTCGTTAATTGATTTACCTATTCATCAAGAAAATTGTTTTACTAAAGAACAGCCCTGTTTATTGTTTATTTTTTTTAAATGAAAATTGAATTATGTATTTTATCATAATTAAGTAAGTATGTAGGATGAATTTTTCATGTTTATTTTTTATTTTTTCAATTCGATGATTTTTAGTCATATCTATTATTACTTTATTCGTTATCGTTCTTTTTTTAAATTTAATTTTTGTTCAATTAAATGACCTTAATTAGCATTTTTCTTGAACTTTTTTTGAAATTTTTTTTTTTTAAACTGTTTCTCTTGAAGGGTAATTTACTGGTCAGTAAATTATTTTTCCATTTTTCCACCAGAAGAATTCTTTCTTTGAAAATTAAACAAAATCGTTTACTAGCATGTATTTTGTAAAGATTCAAGAAAGTAGGTAAGATTTTTTTTTCTCAAATGAAACTTTTATATGTACCTATTAAGTACCTAATACCTACATGTACGACGAAGAACGTAATGAGACAGAGGTGTATTTAAGGAGGTTCAGGGGGTACAGGTCCTCTTTGACGATAAAAAAGTAGAAAAAATGACTTCGGTCAAGACCCCCCCCCCCTTCACTGAATGACTGGCTGTTTGCGCCACTGACTATATCCCACCTATTCTCCAAGTATAGGTCCGGCTCACATTTTTTTCCATGATTCAAGTCACATGACACACATACTACATTGACATTAGATATTCCAAATTGGAGAGGAGGGAGGGGTCCAACCGAAATTTTTGTGATAACTAAAATTATTTCTAGGACTTCAAGCTACAACTTTTGTTTGAAATTTTTTTCAATTGGACCCCTCCTTCCGCACTTATTTTACATAACACTCCGAAAATATTGATTAAAAATTAGGGAAGGGAGAGAGGAAGGGGCGAATTGAAAAAAATTTTCAAACAAAAGTTGTAGCTTGAAGACCTAGAAATAATTTCGGTTATTACGAAAATTTCGATTGGATTCCTCCCTCTCCTCTGATTTCACATATCATCAGGTAGATACTTTTTCAAAATTAGGGGGGGGGGTCAATTGAAAAAAATTTCAGACAAAAGTTGTAGATTGAGGTCCAAGAAGTAATTTTAATTATTATGAAATTTTAGATTAGACCCTCCCCTCACCTCCAATTTTGCATAATACGACTTAGATACTTATATTATTGAAAACTGGTGATGGTAAAAGTCCAATTGAAAAAATTTTCAAACAAAAGTTGTAGCTTGAAGTCTTAGAAATAATTTTGATCATTACAAAAATTGCGATTTGACCCCTCCTTCCCCTCCAATTTTGAATTCAAGTATCTATGTAGTATTGGACTTGTCAAATTTTTGATGGTACCAAAAAATCAATACTACAGCCAGGGCCGGCGAGAGCCAGGTCGTGCCCCAGGACAAATTTTTCTCTAAAAAAACACCAATTTTTTTATTTTATTGAACAAACAAAAAAAATGCTTCTTCACTTAGTAATTTCAAAAAAAAAAAAAAAAAAAAAATGGTTCTCAAAGGAATTTGAAAATTTTTTGAATGTAAAGTACCTAATTGACTGAATTTCAAAAAAAATCCACAAAACTTCTAAGAAATTCCCTGGAAAAAATTTTCAACTAAGAAAAGTGAATAAAATGTTACCAAAATTTAAAAAATGAATGTTTTTACTGAATTCAAAAAAAAATCGTTCTCAAATAAATTGGAAAAAAATATTATTATAAAGGAATTGAATAAATGTAAAAAAAACTTGTTCTTGGATAAAACTTGAACAAATTGAAAGAAATTTGAAAATTTTTCAATTTAAAAAAAGTAAAAAAAATCTTCCATTCAAAATTCCAAAAAAATGTTTATGGTTCTCAAAGAAATTTGAAATTTGTTAAAATGCAAATGAATTGCCTGAATTTCAAAAAAAAAACAACTGTTTTTCAAAAAAAAAAAAAAAAAAAAAATTGAAGGGAAATTTGAGAACTCTCAAAAAATTCTTTGCTGAATATCCAAAAAAAAAAAAAATAGTTCTCAAAGAAATTTGATTTTTTGAAAAAAAAGGTGATGCAAAAAAGAAATCTTCCAAAATTTTTTTTGACGTTTAAAAAAAACTCTCACAGAAATTTTTAAAAATCGGAAATAAAAGAAAGATTGAAAAAAAAAAAACGTTTACCCAAAATATTTCTCTCTTGATTTTTTTTACAATTTTGTTGAGAAGACAATTTTTATTTTCACTTTAAAATAATTTTCTCTGATTATGTGGTTCTGTGGTCGCGTTGTTTACATTGAATTGAGACCACGTTCACTGCTCGAATGATATAAAATTTAGAATTTTTCATTTGAATTGTTCATTTTTTTATGTATTGAAATACTTGGGACCCAAAGAAATTTTGCCATTTTACTTTGAGAGCCCTATGAAGAGGGGGGGGGGGGGGGGAAGTCTGGAGTCTCTGAGAAAAATCTGGGCCCAAGACTTGTGTCCCCCTTGTCCCCCTCACTCGCCTGGCCTGACTGCAGCGATCCACTCGTCTCATGATAAACTTCTATAAGATCATTGTAACTACTTTTGACAGCTGCGTCGAACCGTTGGCACCTTATTGACCCATCTTTTCCAACGCAGGTATATATCTTTCATCGCGATGGACAGGTCAGGTACTCGTACCTGCAGCTTATCGACACCTTTCACATTACACAATCAGATATCTATATCCGAAAGAAGAAATTTACAGCTATGCCCATACCCTACTGACTGGCACAGGCACACAGACGTAAACGACCCTTGCGTAAAAAAATTCCCAATCGATGGCCATCTGTGCGGTACGCTACCAGTGCCTCTTCGGAGGCTGAGGAAAAAAAGCAGGCCACACGTAAATATACGAGTAAGTAATATTTTCATAAATAGTAATTACTCGCACAATATTGTAATCATAAAATTGTAATGTTCTTTTGTTGATTTTCAACGGTACTTTTAATAAACGCGCCACCGCCGCCTCTATTTAGCATCGAAGATGTGGCAGAGAAGGTACTGGGAGGGGAGGGGGGGGGGGTAAAAAAAGGTAAAAAATCACCGCGTGTGTACCTACATAACCTGTACGTACGCAGACTGCGTGTATTAGCCCGACACGTAGGTACTCGGTATATCTTTTTAAAAGAGTAAGTAATTCATGACTAAACGAATACCACATGTCCAGTAGTACTTACATTATTATTTTCTCTTTATTAGTGAGCGTATAGTATAGGTACTATATTTATATGCAGTTAAAGCCGGCGATGGATCGTTAAAGATATACACAACCGAGTATTACCTTATGACCTCGTTTATTTATTTATTCTTTTTTATTTACCTGTGCCTTTTTTTCAACTTTTTTTTTTTTTAACTTCTAATCATTCGTCTTTTTTATACGCTTATTTCTTTACTAAGTACGTATTTCTTTCTCACTCTGTCTCCCTCGGTCTGTCATAGGTATAGCTGAGTACAGTATATCTATTCTTGTTAGGCCGAGACAAGAAATGCGGCTTATTTAAATAAAAAGAGGAAAAAAATCACTTAGACGAGTACACCGAGGAGTACATAGTACTCGAGCTAGACTTACAGATACATGAATCAACGTGGATAAATCATTGCATCTGGACACTTCGTTAAACGGACGTTGTTGCTCGCGACCAAAGGGTATTGTATGTATCGATAGGTACATGTATCCGAGAGGAATCAAGTATACGAATCCACACGATGACCGATTCGGAATAAAGAAAAATGTTGGAAGGTGGAATTTGCGAGATTGGGAATCTTTTGGGATTCTTCATTTTGGAAAAATAAACCGGATTGTAGCAGTTTTGATGAAATTTTGGTTAGTTCTACTATGAAAATTTTCAAATTTCAATCAAGTTTCCATTTGAAAAAGTATCGATTCGTTATTGGGGATTGGTTCAAAAATTCAAACTTTAGAGGGTGATTAGAAAATGCAACGTCCAAATAGACCAAAAAAAAAACAACAAAAAAAAACATGCACATTGGAAGCCTATTTTGGTAAAGGAAAGTACAAAAGACCTTCGAAAATTACTATTTTCTGGCCAAAATCAATTGGCAATATTGCATTAAAAAATTTTCCAATCTTCCCAAGATAGTACTTCGAAAACGTGAAAAAGGTTCTAACCATATTTGAGTGCCTACCTTGTAAATTGAAGGTGTTATAGGATCAAAAATTTCTTGGCAAAAAACATTGCCTTTCCTAATTTATTGTGATTAACAAAATAAGAAAATTGACAAATTGATCACCAGAAGTACTAAGAGAAAACGCAGTAGGTAATATAAAGGATGGAGCAATTTAGTAAGTTATTAATCTACCTTAGATCTTTACCATACTTTAATTAACTATCAATAGTACATAATACATAAAAACAAGATTTTCAGCTTCCAAAAAAAAAAAATAGTAAAGAAAGATCCACGTTTGGATAAATGAGAACAATTTCGAACATCTCCGTACTCACTTGAAGGAGAAGAAAAAAACACCGATGTCTTCATCAGTCTTAATTCACAACTCAAAAGTATACGCCAGGTTCATTTGAGCACAAAGAAAGAATCAACGACTGAAGCAAAGTAATGGTACTTCTTCTTATTTTACAACTTTATTTTTATCCAAGAAAAATCAATTTGAAAAATTCCAGAGAATCCCCCCCCCCCCCCGAAAAAAATTATTTTGTAAATTTTTGAGATGAACAAAAAAGTTGAGTATATGTGAAAATTGCATGTATCTTAACATCTACATATACAGAGTGTTCCTGGACCAGTGCACCCCTTCAAACCAATGATGCTGCTACCTAAACTACACAAGTGTATGTATGTTTGTCGACCCTAAGATTTGAAGGGGAAAAGTTACGTATTCGTAATGGTCATTTAATTCAGACCCCAAATTTGTCAAATTTGGAGAAAGTTACGCCTCTTTTCATGTTTCAAATGGTTGTAGTTCCTTCAATTTTAGCGTTAGGCAAAATATCAATAGTTCATTTTGTTGAGCAGACAGATCAAAAAAAAAATTGTTCCTGAAAAATTTTGTCTAATTTGAAAATTGAAAGAAATTACAAGGTGCACAAATTGTCAAATATTTTTGAGGTTTTGTGAGACATTCAAATAGGTAATTTGATTTTTTTTTTGATGATTTTTAGGTATTTTGTCAGACGTTCTTTTTCATATATATCCATGTTTTATTCAATTTTTAATATTATGAAACTGACTCTTGAACATTTTGAAAATAAAAAAAATTGACTTTTAGACATTCACATTTAATTTTCATATTTTTTAGTTTTTTCAATTTTCATATTTCCATGTATGAAACTAAATATTTTTTTTTTATGACTTTTAGACATTTTATTTTATTTAAAACAGAGTTGGAAAACATAGGGAATGAATTTAGCTCAATTTCAAGCTGTTGATGTATTTAAATTTATTTGAAGATATATTGTAAAAGAAAATTTTTCGACGAAAAATGTCTTATTTTCGGTGGAGGAAATCGCGAAAAAATTAGGTTCTTCGCATTTTCGACGATGCTCCACAACTTCAAAAAATTCTGAAGAAATATCAATACATATTATGTGGATGCATTGCATAAGATTTGAATTCTTATAACTCAGCCTTGAGTACGAAAAAACAACTTTAAAAAATTGAAAAAAATGTCAGTAAATTTTAATTGAGAATTGCAGGAAACAGCCAAATTTTGGGCACAGCACATATTTTCCAAGTTTCAGAATGTCTGACAAAATGTTAGTAATCAATTTTTTAAAAAATATTTCAATTTTTTATGCCATCCTAACCTAACTCAATGTAACCTAACCTAGCCGAACCTAACCCAATTTGGGGTTGGATTTTTGTCTCGGATTCTGGTCTCGGAATTTCCTGTCGAATTTTTGCTTAGATTTTTCCATTTTGGTCTCCAACTATGCCAATTTAATGAAAAATCGTCTCAAAAAAATGTATCGAAAAAATTCTGCGTGAGCAACGACCCGTGTAGCAACGTCGATGCTAATTTCGATATAAATGTCGACACATCGAAATCGGTCACTTTTCGATCGTACATGTCGACACGATTGTGGATGGTTTGTCGAGCTTATTATCGACATGTTTGTCGACCGTCCAAATATGGCTCGACATGTCGAGCCATATTAGGCCTGTCATTGTCATGAAAAACCTCTTCAAAATTTGACTTCAAAGAAATCGAAGACAATTTGAAAACAAAAAAAAAATCACGTAATGATGAAAAATGAAATAAAACCATAGCTAGGTATCTTGAATCGATAAAATTATTTCGACCTTATAAAAACTAAAATTTTTAAAATTAAATACGAAAAATTCTTCACCAGTAAATAATTTAAAATTCAAAAAAAAAATAAGAAGAAAAAAACAGTTTTAAAAATCAGCCAAAAATTTGAATTTTTGAACGAAAATTAAAAAAATAAAAATAAAATAATAAAGACTAATATTTCTATGAAAAATTTAATAATGATTTAAATGAAAAATCCACTAGATTCCCCCATAAAAAAATTGAAATTTCGAAAATTGAAAAAAAAAACCGACACGAATTGGTAATAAATTAAGCTCTCGAAGATCTAAAATTCTGTTTAATTTCAAAATAAAACTAAAAAGATTTAAGTAATTTCATATATTCATTTCCATGACGAAGAATATAAGACATCCATCAAAAAATACAAAGAAACACCTCTTTAGTCTATCTAACTCCATCTAAATCATCACGATCAATTTACCAGGATCCAATCCAAAATATACCTAAATACGAGTATAAGCGGAATCTTATTATCGTATGTTCGCCACCTTGGTAAAGTTCCCCATAGGCAGCTCATACAACTTCTACGTACACAAACGTACCGACCAAACCAGCTGAAGGCTTCGTAGTTCGCTAATATTAATATACTTGCTTCAGAAAACTATTATAATCACCCTTCTCTTTCCGTTGACCCACGAACACGAAGTATAAAACCCTCACTATGGTACGCGTACTTTGCGGTAATATCCATCACATTTGGGTTATCAGGAGGTGACATTTCATCCAAGACAGCTTGTGTGGAAGCATGCCGGACTATAATGCACCAAGCATATAAAAAGTACGCTTATTTAAAATCATATTTAGACGGAGGTGACCTAAAAGCCTTTGAAGAATGGATTTGTGAAAAAGAATATAAATCCCACGAAGAAAAATTTCCAATTCCATTCAATTAAATCGTCATAAACCGTACCCAAAATAAGAAGGATGAGTTCGGCAGGGGAAAATAAGGAGATAAAAGTACAAACCAACATGAGCCGAAAGGTACAACACGTGACCATTTTTGAGGTGCAACGTATTTCGTCCGATCATAGATACCCTGACTCACCGTGTTCGGATTTTGCAAAATTAATTACCAAATGGATTATTAAATGGTTTCATGTCATAAAGTCCTTATTGTATGAACTATTGTAGACGACGATACGATGGGACGCGGTATCCAGATAATAAAACCGTATAGGCAATTTTCCTAATTGATATTTTATGTTATTACGCCCCGAAGATAACCTGCTAGTAGGTTACTTTCATCCCTTCTTACCCCCGGTACTTCGGTTTCCTTTAAAAATATTCGTAATACGTAACGTAGCGTCGTTACACACAAACACGATGTGGAGGTTTTTTTAAACTCGACGACGATTTTCTTCGTATATCGAATAAATGAAGTGAAAACTTTCCCCGAAGTAGGTAATTTAATCACCAATGGGTACATTTCCCACCAAAATGATCAAAGAACAAAAAATGATTATAAAATCATAAAAAATGGAGCACTTTTGAAAAATTTAAATTACATAAATTGAAAATCGTATTGAATGAATATGACGAACACTCTGCACCACCGGTGGACGCGGAGTAAGACGATTTTTTTTTTTTTGAAAAATCATTATAAAAGTTTTATAATTATTATAAATTATGTTTTTTATTTGTAGACCTACTGCATTTGCAGATGCCGCGATAAATGTTGGTCTCGAATTGATGGATTTGAATCCGGAAAGAGCTGCAGCCCCGTAAGTACATAAAACTATTATTTTTATCTAAATTAAATTAAAATTACGGATTTCTTAGTAGGTAATTTTTTTTTTTTAATTGGACATTTTTTCGAGTTTTTAAAAAATATTTTGAATTTTCAGGATCTAAAAAAAAACGTAAATTCATTAAATTTTTTGAAATCGATGAAAGAAATCAATATTTTTAATTTTTAATTTTGATCAAATTTCAATTTATTCTCTCTCCACTTTCTAGTTTTATTACATTTTTGAAATTTGAAAAAAAAAATCAATTAAATAATAACTCGGCGCTTCGCGCCTTGCTATGGGGATTTGCCCCCTTGACCCCCTCACCCGGTTGACTATTTCCACACTAGTATATGCTTTTATTCTGTGACAAAATGTCTAAAAGCCACCAATATTAATTTCCATAGAAATTTAAAAATAAAAAAAGTCCAATAAAAATATAAAAAAAAATTAAAGTTTCAGAATGTCTGACAAAATGTCCATAAGTCATAAAATTTACTTAAAATTGAAAAAAAAAATTAAAGAGTCTAAAAGTCGTAATAAAATTTCTAAAATAATAGGTATCAAATAAGTCATTAAATCTACTTATAAAAAAATTCCAAGTTTCAAAATGTCTGAAAGCCATCTTCTTAAAAAAATTTCTGGGTTTCAGAATGTCTGACAAAATGTCTAGAAAATGTCTAGAAGTCATAAAATTTCAAAAAAAAAAATTACAAGTTTCAAAATGTCTAAAAAATCGAATTTATTAAAAATTTTCTGTTTTTATGTCATCCAAACCTAACCTAAACTAACCTAACCCAACTGTCGGATTTTGGTTTATTTTTTTGGGGTCGGATATTGGGGTCGTTTTTTTCTGTTTTGGTCTCTGTAAAAACATTTATACTATGCTAAAAAATCGTCAAATACCTACTAGAAAATTCAGGAGGATATTATGTTAATAATTTATAAATCACAAAAAATTAGAGATTTTGGGAAAATTAAAAATTTTTAAATTATAATTGAAGTTTTTCAAAAAAAAAAAAAAAAAAAAAATGAAAATATTCCAAAAAAGTATAAAATTGATGTAGGTCAATAAAATATGCAAAAGAAAAATTTGGAAATTGGGGTTAATGAAAAATTTAGCAGCTTAAAAGATTGTAAATAACCAGTGGTATTGAAAAAATAATAAAAATCAAAATCAAAAAAATCAATAAATCAATAAAAAATTTTTTTTTTAAAAAGTCGTAGAACCTTGGAAAATTTGGGAAATACCTACAAAAATTTTTAAAAATTGAGGATATTATGAAGAAATTGAAAATATAATTGAGGAGTATTTCATCTCGAAAAATTTTCTTATGGTATCGAAATTATTTTTCAAATGAACCAAAAAATTTTCAAAATTTTTCATCGAAACAAATTGTGATTTTTTTTTCAAGACGTTGAAATTCAGAAATTTTTTAGTTAAAAAATTAGGAACATTTGAGATTTTTTCATTTTTTGAAGTTGAAAAATTGCGAGATAGGTATTTGTAATTTTAACAGATTTGAGAATTTTTTATCCCAAAAATTTAATTTTTATGCCATCTAGTTCAGTTTGAAATTAATTCAACTTTTCTAGTGGCAAATTTTATACACTTCAATATTTTAGTTATAACAAATTTTCTATTCAGATGCATGGATTTTTTAAAGTCCAGCGCGCAGCAGGGTAGTAGATAGGTAGGTAGGTGGGTAGGTATTGTACAGCGACTCACCTAATTTTTAAACAGTGTTATTTTTATAATAATTATTTTTTTAGGTTCCAAAAAACATTTATCATGTTGATGAAGTGTGTGTGGTCCCGAACCTGCTCCCTTTGGAGCAAGAAAACGTTGGAGTTAATACCTATTTGCTCAAGAGACTTATATTATGTAAAAAGCACCATCTGAATTTTTCAGTAATTTGGAAATTTTTTGATGAAGGACAGCTCGGATTGAAAAAATTTAGAAAACTTACACTATATATAAACAGAGTTGCCGTAAATCTTATAAAATGCAACAGCTTCAATAGTAGGTAATTTTTTTTTTTTTTTTCAAGTTTTCTCATCAAGAAGAATAACTTTGATGGGTTATAACCAAAAAAATACCAATATTTTGAAATATGATCATTAATTTTCAGGAAAAAAAAATATGATCAAGGAACCACTTGAAATTCATTTGTGGAAAAATAAAAAAATAGGGAATTTTTCCTCATAAAAAGAAACAATTAGTTTTGAAAGGTAAGACAAAAAAATATATAAGAGTTCAAAAATTTGTTTTTTAATTATTTTCGAAAATGGGGATGGGCCAGAAGCATAACCTAAAATTCAGTTAATGGAAAAATAAAAAATAAGGAATTATTTTCCAATAAAACTCAACAATTTCAAATATAATATGTTTTTTTTTTTAAACTGGTGACGTTCCAAAGTGTTTTTTGTGGTGAAAATAAAAAATTAGGAATTACTTAATTCTTATGAAAAAGAATGATATTGAAAATTGATCAATTTTTTCATTTTTACTTTTTAAAAAAGGATGATCAGGGCCCATTTAAAATTCTTTTGGAAAAAAAATACAAAAGGGAATTATTTTCTCATAAAATAAAACAACGGGGAAAGTGAGTGCTACCCTAATAATATGTATAGTCGACAGATGTAATCTAATAACGTACTAGTGCAGTAAGCAACAATTTTCGCCTGACACGTCGTACGCCTTAAAAGATAGTTTAGGCAACTTTTCAGCTACGCTGAAGACTACGAATTATAACTCACCTTAGATTGCAAGAAAAATTTCAAAAGTTCGTAAAAAGGCTCGAGGAAACGGGGGAAAAAGATTAAATCGCTTCGATTACACAATAAATCACTCTTAAATTCTGGCAAAGATTATTAGATTATTCCCAGAATCAATTCGTCGATCCGTAAATAATTCATCAACTTAGATATTCTGTACTATTTCCGCAAATGCGTGTAAAATCTGAAATAAAATAACCTCGAGGCTATCGAAATTTCAAACGAATGAAATTCTTGTCCGATTTTCTTCGTGATTAGTCTCGCGTATTTTAATAAAATTATAAAATAATCTACATTTTACCCTCGCGCGTAAAGTTTCGAGGAAGTGAATTTTAAAACTCGAGCTAAGATAGCTCGATAGGCCTTTTAAAAGCTATCTCGAAAATTAAAATGAACCCGGAGAAGAAATTCTTCGAAGACGTTGAAAAAAGAGGAAATCGAATTTCTGAGAAATCTGTACGCCTAAAGACACTCCCTCCTCTCTGTATAAGTGAATAGGGCTCGTATCATGGTAATTCGTAAAACATCGTTACACAGTGGTTTAGCAGCTGAATACCATGTACATAAGGGTGGCCCTTATTTTTCGAATTTTGGAAATTTTGACGGGACGGGGGGGGGGGGGGGGGTCAATTGGTGACATATTGGTAGAAAATAATTCCCTATTTTTTATTTTTCCTCTAACTGAATTTTAAGCCGTTTCTCAGGGGTCCCCAAATTTGAAAAAATCAAAAAAATAGAAAAAATAGAACATTTTGAAAATTTTTGAAATTTTTTAGCAAAATGGTCATAGGGATGGTATTTCTATAAGACAAGACCATTTTCGATGATTTCTTATCTTTACCCCCCTTTTCATGGGACATAAAAAAAACGTCATTTTTTACGTTTTTTAAAAAATTTGAAAAAAATGACTAAAAATTAAAGAAACATTTTTTTTTGAATAAAATGTTTTTAGCATACATGTTATCACCCAAAAAGGTCATTTACGGCGATTTTTCATCCTTACCTTCATTTTTGGGAACCTCATTTTTTTCAATTTTTGATAGTTTTTGAAAAATTCTAACTGATACGGCAGTGGTGAAAAATTACCGTAAATGACCTTTTTGGGCGATAACATGTATGTTGAAACCATTTTATTAAAATTTTTTTTTTTAAATTTGTAGCCATTTTTTTCAAATTTTTTAAAAAACGTAAAAAATGACGTTTTTTCATGTCCCATGAAAAGGGGGGGGGGAAGATAAGAAATCATCGAAAATGGTCTTGTCTTATAGAAATACCATCCTTATGACCATTTTGCTAAAAATTTTCAAAAAGTTCTATTTTTTCTATTTTTTTGATTTTTTCAAATTTGGGGGCCCCTGAGAAACGGTTTAAAATTCAGTTAGAGGAAAAATAAAAAATAGGGAATTATTTTTTACCAATATGTCACCAATTGACCCCCCGTCCCGACAACATTTCCAAAATTCGAAAAATAAGGGCCACCTTAATGTACATAGATTAAATAATTATGTAAGGCTTTTCAAATCGCGAAAAATTACCATTATTATCCCCCTTCCCCAAATTTTCTCTTCAAATTTCAAATTGCACACTGCAACCTGCCCAAAACCCTTTCCACATTTCATCACAACGCTAATATCCGGCTCACATCGCCACAAACCCTTTTTTCTTCAATCCGGTCTACGCTGCAACGAGTTCGAGGCACAAGGCTGGGGCAATGTAGTCGACAAGTGAATCCTAATGGCATAGTAGGCCAGTTAACCTGCCCCCTCATCTGCCATATGGCCCATTGATCTAAACCGTATCCGCTAATAAGTTGTCGGAAAACCATCGTTACCTCATTTGTGAAAAGGATTACATAAATTACGCCAAAGTCTATGCCCCTCCCCCCGGTTTGCTGTGCTCCGCTATCGTAAATGCATCGCGGTATAAACGTTAACAAAGATTGCAAGTTACAGGGAACTGTTGCTAATTAATTTCTAACCGTGTAGACCTTTATTGTACACAGAGCAATGTATACTACGAGATAAGTCATTCGTATAAATGGATAAATACGTACAAACAACCTGACCTAATAGGTACGACATCATTGGCGCGATGAATGAACCCCTTAATACGCTGATGCTGCGGCCTTTATCACGAATAGGCACAAAATTGGAAGAAAAAATGCAACTCATGATTGTGTAGGGTGTTTTTCGAGTGATGTAGCAAAATGTACACAGTGAATGAAAATGAACGTGCTACAAAGGTTTAAAAATTTCTAGAAAAAAATCCTTAATACAATAATACTTGATTATATGATATTTTCCTATCTAAAAAAAATTCCTCAAGTAAATAAGTTGAATTCTTTTGCAAAGGTCCTTAACAAAATTCATTCTTTCAAAATTTTCTTGAAAACAACTTTCGAAAAATTATTTTTTCTCGGAAAACTGTATTCTAATACCTACAATTAGTAATTTTTTAAATAATCTTTATCAAAAATGTCATTCTATTTTTTTTTTTTTTTTTTTTTTTTTTTAGAAAAATTAAAAAAATTTCAAAGAGAAAAATCTTTCTTGAGGAAATTCTTCATCAACTAAAAAAAAATTGATATTATGAGAGAAATTATCTTGGAAAAAATGAAAAGAAAAAGAAAAATATCTTTGGAAAACATTTTCAAGAATAATCTAAAAAAAATTCTCTTAGGAAAAATCTCAAAAAACTTTTTGGAAAGAAAAATTCAAAAATAATTCGGGCAAAATTTCATTGAAAAAATTTCGGAAAAAACTTCTCACAAGGGAACCTCGCCAACTCGCCGCCTCCGATTTCGCTGAAATTTGGCACACTAAAAGAGCATGCCACCCACACCTCACAACCAAATTTTTAGCTGCCCAAATTGATTTTTCGATTTTTGGCGAATTTTTGATAATGGCAAAAATCACCCCCAAAAACCAATTTTTGGAATAAAAAACACAAATTTTGAGATAGAATCCTGAAAATCGGTTTGTACACTAAAGTCGACCACCCGAGTCGATTGGCACCATTTGCGAAGCGATCTGGAGCCTCCAGAAAAAGTTGACTTTTCTCCAGCACACTGGAATGGCTCCAGACGGCAGTGTAATTAAATTGGGCAGCTGAAAATTTAATCCTAGCGTTATTATGATGTCATCTATCGATTGGCATAGTTGAATCCAAAATCCCAGGCGGCAAGTTCGCACGTGTTTTTTCATGACAAGTTGAAAATTTCGCATTTTTTAAAAATTTCGAAAAAATCAATTTCTCCAGCATATTGCCCGAACCTTTGCCTACCCCCTAAAATCGACCTTCCGAATCGATTGGCACCATTTTCGAAGCGATCTAATATCAAACAAAACTGCATAAAAAAAGTTTTGAACAGAATCTTGGAAAATTTCGATCTGAAGCAAATTTTTAAAAATACGTTCAAGATTAATTTTTCAAAATGTATAGAACAAAATTTTTTCAAAATTGAAAAGACTTTCCCTTGAACAAAATTTATGAACTTTTATATGTTGAAAAAATTCAAAAAATTTGTTTTCAACACTTCCTTTAAAACACAATTTTTAAAAAATTTGAATTTGCAGTAATTTTTGTGAAAAGTTGATTCAATCCAAATTCGAAAAAGTATATTGTAACCGGTGGTTTTGGTACTTTTTTCATTTTAAATTTTTATTTTAATTAACGTAAATAATTTTGGAATAAAGTAAAGTTTTTTCTATTTTTTTATTTTTTTTATTTCACTTTTTGTTTTATAACTTTTTGGAAATCGATTGTTTTTAAATTATTTTTTCAGACCAACAGTTTTCGTTAATTTTTGATTTTTATATACTAAAATGGTCGAAGGAGGAGCTTTTTGAATCGGTACTCTTCTATTTTATTTTATTTTTATAATTCTTTCTATATTTTTCATTTTAATAATTCTTTTCATTTATCTATCACATGAGTAACGTAATAATGAAAGTTTTTAATGTTTTTTTTTATAGTTTTTTAGTTGGTTTTATAATTTAATTTTACATAAAACGAATAAATACTGATTTTTACCTTTTTGATAGCGTTTTAATATATTTCTTAATTAATTTCATACATGATTTGAGTTTTTTAAATTGTTTTTATGGTTATAATTTCCTCTAGTTGAATAGATTTACGGTTTTATATAGTTTTTTATGCAGTTTTCTGCTGATTTTTAATTTTTCTAATGATTTTTATGATTGATGAGTGTATTTTCGTGATGTTTTGTGAGCTTTTTATAGTCGTTTTAATTATTTTACAAGTGTTTAAAGGATTTCTGAGTTGATATTGTAAGAGAGGAGGTCGTAATGAAGATTTTGGTGCAAGTATAATTTGTCTGTGTGACTTATTGCGTTTTAATTTAATTTCGATGATGGAAGTTTATGATCTTTTATGGTGTTAATTTCGATATGTTTATACACTCGTATATTAATTGTGATATAATTCGTTCATATAGCAAAGGTAGGTAGATTAATTTATGCCTATATTGTGCCTAGTCAAAATATAAAATAAACTAGAGCAGATCGAAAACGAAGTCCATGGTATATCATTCGAAGGTTATGAAAAATTAGAACATAGTTATGCTAATAGAAAAATCAGACCACCCACCGGACACCCTGTATACTTCGGTACTTTTTTAAAACATCTTTTGGAAAAATTCTTGGACCACATCCAAATTTAAACAAATCATCGTGAAAAACAATTCTATTAAAAACAGTTTTCTCGAAAAAATTCTCAGATGAAAACTTGTTTTGAAGAAGAAATTCTTCACAAAAAGGTCCTTCACCAATTCCTCAAAAATTACTACCCCTCTTCGGCTCGAAATAAGACTGACGTCGACGATTTTTTCTGCCAAGGTGGAGTATACCGAAGTACGATGAGAACTGGGAAGCTCGTCGTAATGCCAACGGTTACCAAATGCCAAGCTAAATTTCACTCACATAGCGGAGTAAATCAGAGTTACGAAATTCTTTCGGCATCGTTGTTATACAAAGATGCGGGTAAAAATTTTCCACTGTAAGAAAGAGGCGAATTAAGATCGAGGAAAAAACCAAGAAGAGGAAGAAGGAATTACCGTCAACTCGGCAATGTGTTCCTCTTCCTCTGCAGCAGCCACAAAATAACAAAAAGACGCCTCGACGTGGTCGGAGGGGAGGGGGGAGGGAAGGGAAGGGTACAAAGATACACCGGGCAAGGCGTAAAATAAGGATGCAAAAAGCTCGTCGGCTCGTGACGGGAGAAGGGGCATATGTAATAGTCTTCTTCTTATATTGTTTGACGAGCTCGGTTGTTCGTACCGTACTGTACGTACGTACTACGCGTATAAATACTACTAGAGAGTTTCTCGCCAGCAGCGGCATCGGCGGCGGCGGCAAACACCTCTAAACACGCCGAAAATAAGAAAATAGAAGAGAAAATCTTGGCTCATATTTCACTGTCACTATTCTCTCGGCGGCGCTGCTCATGCCCAGGATGGGGGACGAGTCGGGGAACGTGTTGTTGTACGAAGAAATATACTACAGCATCGTCTTCGGAGACGAGACGAGCGAGAGAGGTTCGAGGCCCCGGCGTTTTTACAATAATAACGAGACGTCGCCGCCGACGCGACGTCGACGATGCTGATGCTGATGCTGGCTGCTGCGAGAGTAAAAGAGAGACAGCGAGAGAGCGACATCCAGCAGGATGGGTTCGTGTGTCGGGTTTTGTAATGAATTTTCTTCTCTCTGTGAAAGAGAAGAATTGTTTGTTTCTTATATACTCGTACTGTGTATAGAGAATGTACGCGGAAAAGCGCGCCATCGTGGCTCCCGCCCACCACCTCGGCACCTGCCGACAAAATGGCAACCATCCATCTATTTCACAGCGTCGCGGCTGCTGCGCCAAATTTACGACTGTAATTAAATATATAAGAGTGGATTTTTTCACGCAAACGTAACTATGAAATCGAGCCAAAATGCGAAAAGTGTGTTTTTCTTTTGGTCTGGCTCGATCTCTAACTCTGGATTTCCCGTTTCCATTGGACCATCCATCATGAACGAAAAATCAATTTGAAGATTCAATCACCCATTTGAAAGGGTTAGTTATTTCTTTTTTCAATTTACTTAATTCGTGTTTTAAAAAATGATAACTTGAAACAACTCAACAACAATAGAGAAAATTCTCTAAATCCTGATAAATTGAAAATTTGTTAAAATTTCAATAAATTTGAAATTGGCAAAAAAAAAAATATGAAAATGAAATTATCGCCTTCGGCCTTCGATGTTCGAGCTGTGAGGACTGAGGAGAAGTAAGCAAGTTTTTCTTTTAATGTTTGTTGACGAATCAAAATTTAACAAAAATTGAATACTTGAATTAAAAAATTCTGAAAAAAATGATCAGTAAGCTTACTTGTAAAAAAAATCAATTCATTTAAAAAATTAGGATTTTTATTATAAAATTTAGCAAAAATGAATGAATCTCAAAAATTTCCCAACATTGATTAGATTTGAAATTTGTTAAAAATTCAATGATTTAAAGTAGGAAAAATTTTTAAAAATTGTAAAAATAATGATAAATTTTAAAAAAATTTAAAATGCTCCGAACATTGTTAAAAAACCAGGGATTCATAAAAACTGAAGTTACAAAAATGAACAAAAACTTAAGGAATCAAAAGTTTGCAAAAAATCATCACTTATGGGGAAATTATCAATTTTCGAAAAATTACTTGCCTATCAATTTCTGATGAACTGTCGATTTTTGAATAATTTCAGTTTTAAAAAAAAAAAACATCGATTTTTTGGAAAATTATCAATTTTCTAAAATTGATCAGTTTTTGAAAAACTATCAATTTTTGGAATTTTCAAAAGTTCATTAGTTTTTTGAAAATGATCAATTATTGTAAATCCATCATATCGCACCTTCGGAGTAATACAATGATAACTCAAAAAAAAAATTGACCTTCATTTTTTTTAAAGTTATTATTTGTATTACTCCGGAGGTGCGATATTGGGAAAATAAGTAAGTAGGTAGCTAGCTATACCTATCAATTATTCTCAAAAAATCACCAATTTTTAAAAAAATATTACTTTGCGAAAAACTATAGGTACCTATCTCCATTTCTGAAAAATTCAATTTTTTGGAAAATCGTAAATTGTTGAGAAATTATCAATTTTAAAAAATTATTGGTTCACAAAAACCAACAATTTTTTGAAAATTATCAAATATTTAAAAACTGAAATAATTTTCAAAAAATCGTAAATTTCTGAAAATTGTCATTTTTTTGGGAAAAATCAATTTTTGAAAAAGTTTTGTTTTCAAAAAAATCGTAAATTTCTGAAAATTGTCATTTTTTTTGGGAAAGATCAATTTTTGAAAAAGTTTTGTTTTCAAAAAAAATCATCAATTTTGGACAATGGCCTGATAATCAATTTTCGAAAAATCACAATCTAAGTAGTTTTTGAAAAACCATCAATTTTTTGAAAATAATCAAATATTTAGAAATTGTAATAATTTTCAAAAAATCGTACGTAGGTAAATTTCTAAAAATTGTCATTTTTTGGGAAATATCAATTTTTGAAAAATCACTGTCTAAGTAGATTTTGAAAAACCATCAACTTTCTGATGAATTATTAGTTTTCAAAAAAAAAATCATTTAATTTTGAAACATTTATTAGTTTCTAGTTCCCACCATTTTTTTTTTCAAGTATCTACACCTCGAAAAGTTATCAATTTTTGGAAGATTTCAAATAATCAAAAATTATTAATTTTCGACATATTTTAAAGAGCCTATCAGCTTTTGAAGGAAAATGCCAATTTTTAAAATATTATCATTTTTGAAAATTCGTCATTTTTTGAGAAATTCTTAATTATTGAAAATTTATAAATTATTCGAAAATTATACATTTTCAAAAAAGTCGTTAATTTCTGAAAATTACCTATCAGATCACAAAAAAAAAATGTCAATTTTTCAAAAATTACGAGTTTTTAAAAAATCATAATTTTTATTGAAAATTCTCATACATTGGAAATGATAAATTTTTGGAAAAGAATCAAATTATTGGAAAATGATCGATTATTGTGATAGGTATTTTATCATCAGTGCTAAAAAAATCATCAATTGTCACCCGGCATGACAAAAGGGACCTAGTAGGTATTTTACAAATTTTTCAAGAGAGCAAAAACAAACTTTGAGAATGAATATCTTTGGAACAAATGGACCGATTTTTTTTAAATTTTGAGGAATAGTTACTGGATATGAGTGAAATATTTTCCAATATTTTTTTCAAAATTTTGTGCGAAAATTTTTTTTATAATGGGTAAAGGAAATTTGACCAATGTGTTGCCAAAATAATGAAAAAATTTTGTGATAATAAAATTTTTGAAGCTTACTGATAACAAATATCAGATCGATTTTTGGCTAAATTGTGAACATTTTGCGTCATAAAACTAAAAAAAAAAAAAAACATTGAAAAACAAACATAATTCATGCATCGGAGCGAAATTTGAAAAAATAAAAGTAACTTTAGTAACCTGAAATTTCAAAAAAAGTAACCAAAATTATGGAAAAAAGTAACCAAAAATTTTCCATTTCCACTTGAATATAATGACTCATAACCCCCTCCCCTCCCCTCGTCACCGTTTTTTTTTTTTTTTGCTAAATTTGACGTTTCACAACTCTTGAAATCAATGGTAAAAATTTTGAAAAAATCAAAATTTTCAATTCAAAAATTATAATTTATGCATTTTTTCTTTTTCTATAATTATGACGAATTTTAATAGAATAGTTGGCTTAATAGGTGCTCAATTTTTATATCATAGGAAATTTCAATTCTTGAGAAGCTCACAATAAATAATTTTTGAGTTCCTATCAAATCTTAATTTTTTTTGAACTCAATATTGAAAATTCAAAAAAAAATTATTTTTTTTCTTGAAAATACTTGATATCAACTTTTTTAAGTTTTTGAACTCTTATTTGTTTTGAAATAGTTTTCAGTTTTCAAATAATTGTTGATTTCAAAAAACGTGAATTTTAGAAAAATTTTAAATTACAAACAATACTGTCCTTTTTTTAATTTTTTGATTTTATTTTTTTTTTCGATTTTTTTTATTTTTCAAACAATTTTTAATTTCTATAAATTTAAATTTATTAACAATTTGTAATTCCTAAAAAGTTCTGGATTTCAAAAAATTAAACTTAAAATTCTCAATTTTTTGATTTTTAAACAATTTATATTTAATTTTTAAAAAATAGCCGTTCCTAAAATTCATGTTTATTCAAATAAAAAATTTCCAATTTATAAAAATTGTAATGCCTAAGAATTTAAAGTCTAAAAAAATCAATTTTTTGATTGGCTTATTGCAAAATGAGTAGATACAAAAAAATTTAAATTTTTGAAAAGTCTTTATTCTCCACAAAAAAAACAATTTTTCAACATGTGAAATTCACAACTTTTCAAAATTTTTAAAAGGAAAGTTTTGCTCATTTGAGAAATATCAAATTTTTGAAGCATTTTAAGTTCACGAGTTGAAACGATTTTATGTTTCATTTTTGAGGAGTTCTCTATTTTTCAAACATAATTTTCAAATACTTCGAAAACATTTTTTTTTTAATTGAAAAAATTACTAGGTATTCTCATTTTAAAAAAAAGTTTTTAATGAGGAGAAATCGGTTTTATTCTTCGACGGCCTCTACTTTTTTTGAAAAGAAATTTTGAGAAAAAATCGTTTATTTGTCGAGAAAAGAATTTCTCAATTTTTTCAAAAAAATACGGCTTATCTACTTACATTTTTTTTTTTTCAAGAAATGTGGCTCATTTTTAGACAAGAATAAATCTTAATTCTTCAAGAAAAAAAAATCACAATTTTTCATACTGACTTGAAAAATGCCTATAAAAGAACTTTCAATTTTTTTAGGAGCAAACATTTTTCTACCTTGAATTTAAATACATAAGTACAAAATAAATATTCCTGAAGTTCGAGCAGAAAAAATCTCAATTTTAAAAGAAGATTCAATAAATTGTTCAATTAAGGTCAGTTGGGGTAACTGGGCCACGTTTTTACAACTCTAAAAAATCTTTATTCAAAAATGCCTCACTAGTGAAGAATAACCTTAAATCTTCAAATGGGACGTGTAGAGGGGTGGCATAGAGGTACGATCACTTTTTTGATTTTGAGGGTGAAGCACATACCTGAGCTGAGGAACACCTCACTCTACACAAAGAATGGTGGCCCAGTTACCCCGAAAAATGGGGTAACTGGGCCACCAAATTTTTTTTTTATTAAGGAAGATTCAAGATGTGTAATTCACTTACCCCAACTCAAATCTGAGTTTTGGGGTAACTGGGCCACAGTTGTTGGGGGTAACTGGGCCATGTCATGTTACTCAAATTACTGAGGCCTCCTCAAGGGGAGCTAGGAACCGAATGATAATTGTTATGGTGGGCTTACGATGTCAGTGTTACCATGCAACCAACCATTTACGTCAAGACGATTTTGGAGGGGATTAGGAAGAGAATGGCCCAGTTACCCCAACTGACCTTACTTAATTCATTTTTAAATAAAATATTTCAAATTTTTTGGAAGCAAAATCTCTGAAAAAAACTTTCAAAATGTTTTTAAAGAAATTTTAAATTTTAATGGCAGCTGTTCGTCAGATTTTTGACGAAATAGTAACCAAAATGAGTCCAAAAGTAACCATAGTAACCAAAATGAGCCCAAAAGTAACTAAAGTAACCTTGCCTTTAAAAAAGTAACCAAGTTACTAAAAAGTAACCGTGTTCCGATGCATGATAATTAGATTTCATCGATTTTAAATAAAAAATTATTGTGATCAATGAAGATTTTAAAAATTGATCGAAAACTCTCAAAAGTGGAATTTTTTTGGCTTAAAATCACGTATTTCAAGCATCAGCCCCGGGGTGAGCTATTTTGTAACAAATTAGGAATATATTTTTACACATTTTTATTCAAACTCTTGAAAAACAGCTACATTGCCTACTAGGTCCCTTTTGTCATGCCGATTGGAAATATTGATTTTTTCGAAATTTTGAGTGGCTCTGATGATAGACCTCAGTTAGTAGAGCTCAAAACATGAAAAAAGTGAAAATCGATTTTTTTACCTACTAGGTCCCTTTTGTCAGCCGGGTCACAATTTAAAAAAAAAATTAGTTATTAGCTTCCCACTGAAAGAATTGAAAAATGATCAAAAATTCAATGAATTGAAATTTTATAAAAATCAATTAATTGAAAAAATTGAAAAAAAAATGTATCTAGTACTTATACTTAGATTTGAAAAAGTTTGATAAATTGAAAAATTTACCAAATTTTTTCACGATATCAAGACATAATTTCTGATTGCAAATTTTTTTGAAAACACATTATGTAACGAATTGAGTAAGTTTGTGTAAATCAAAATAAATCAGAAAATTCTCCATTTTTATTCTTTAATTTTTTTTTTTGAAAAAAGAAATACTAAACAAAAAAACATGCATTATTTCATCAAAATTTCCCCAAAACTTGACGAAATTAAAATGTGTGAAGAATTCAAAGAGTATCAATAATTTTTCATGAGTTACCTATTCAATCCAATTTCTAGGAATTGGGAAAAACTTTTTACAAGTTACCTACATTGAGAGAAAAAAATTCGCTCACAAAAATTGAGAAATTTTTTCGAAAATGACAAATAAGAACAACAAAAAGCCTCTCTAAATACTTTAAATTCAGTTTTAAAGCGTTACGTTGTAATCTTGATAGAGATTTACCATCGACACAGATTTTGAATTCGTACGAAATTACATGTGAAGATTTCATGAAGAGACTAGACCAGTGTACGGATAAAAATACCTTCCCGAGCCAAGTTTTATTATCGCTTGGTACTGGTGATTTACGTATGCGGATAAATGAGCCTAAAAAGTGTGCAGATTATTGTCTCAAATTATTTCGTTTTTAATTCTTAGGTATATATTCAACTATTCAATTAAATAAGTAGTGTTTCATACACTAAAAAGGATTGCTATTTCAAATCTCAAATTAGTCCATCCTTGGTGACCTGAAGGCGAACATTGAACGATTTCTCAATGCTTGGATAAGGAACATTTCAAAAAAATTTAATAATTTTCAAGACTGACCCTTGGTATAGTACATTATTCCTAAAACTTGGAAAAAATTCGATTGAGAGTTGCAGAATTTGAAGCTTACGACGAAATCCCACATTTTAGGCCCACTTGGTGGGTAGGAGTGAGGTAGAGGGTCGAAATCTTTACCAGGGAGTTTTTAGAACATGGGGATCAACTCCTACTAGATAGTTCGAAAATTCCATTTAAGGGATGATTCACCACTTCACCAGCCTACCCAGTTCACTTATTCATACTCCTTGATTTGTGAAATTCAAATTGTAGGTAATTTTTGAATATAAAAAAGAACTAAATCAAGCGATTGAAATCTGTTTCAGAGATTATGTTTTGATTCTTGTTGAGTTTTGAAGGTAAGTATGTCATCTTGCTCGACCCCATATGGGCCATGATGGTGAATTGATTTTTTTCTGTCATATTAAATTAGTTATTCAAAAAGTTACGAATCAAACATTTGTTTTACGAAGATATGTTATTAGAGAAAGGTTGGTACTATTTAACAGCCTAATCCCCACTCGAAAATATTGAAAATTGGATTTTTCACGGATTTTCAAAGTTACAATGTAATGCATTGCCCTCTCTTCCAGATAATCAAATTGAAATACATTTTGAAAAAAAAATCATGCAGCATCAAAAAACACAAAAAACCACCGATCATTACCATACAGCTCATCTCAACTCACCGTGAATTGACCACCTCAGCGAAACCCCACCGTAAATGAATTTCTTCATCGCCCCAAAAAACCACCACCATCCTCTTCTTTCATAATTTATTCCACCTTGGAAGATTTATCCGCGGTCGGAGATTTATAAAAGCGACAAAGGCGCCGAAAAATTAAGAGAAATTACCCTCACACACAGGTACACTACACACGCGACAGCTCGAGAGAAGAACCAAAGTGCTGGATGGGGGACGAGGGTCTGGGGGTGTTCCGCCACTTGCTACAAAATACAAAATGATATCATCAGAGGTATGCGGCGAACTATTAAGTTATATCGTCGTCGTCGTAGCCTTATTATACGCTCACTGTGTACTTAGACCTACTCTTCGTATATGTGTATACGATTTCACGTAGGAAGGAGAAGGAGAGAAAGGATGAGAGAGGTTAGACGTCGTGTAATTCATAATTCTATGTCGAGGGTTCCAATTCCAACCCCAGCCTGAGACTGAGAGTGATAATACCCTTCTCGAAGGCCAGGTCCACTTGTACACACGTTCGCGTACCCTTTTATACCGCATGTAAATCTATATTTTTATGTCTGCAAATATGGTATAGTTTTTCTTCTGTACAACCGAGTCGAATAAGTTGCCTATGTCTTTGTTGTCGTGAGCAAATCTAAATCTATCGTTTTGGAATCAAGTATAGGAGCCTCATTTCCCCCGAAAATCCCCTATCACCGTTCCTAAGGTACTAATCGAATACATTTTCAAACAAAAGTTGTAAATTAAGATCCTTGGAATAATTTTAGTTATTACAAAAATTTCAATAGGGCGTCCTCTTCCCCTACAATTTTGCATAATACGTATAAAAATTGCCCTTGAATTTTAATTGTTGATTTTTCTGTTGCCTTTAATCGCCTTAATGTAACCTAGAGTTGTAGTACAGCCAAGAATGAAAAAATTGGTTCTGTGAGCAGTTGAAACGATTGCAAACTTGATCAGACAACTAGAAGAAGCAAATTAACGGGCATGCCATTTTTAAAGTCTCCCCTTTTTTGAGGGTCCACCGCCCGTCTTTAGAATCCTTTATCTCCGTTCCTAAGACCCCAATTGAAAAAATTTTCAAATAAAAGTTATAGATTGAGATCTTTGAAATAATTTTTATCATCACAAAAATTTCGATTGAACCCTTCCCTCCCCTTCAATTTCGTATGATACGTATGGAAATAAATAATTGTTGATTTCGATACTTACGTATTATATGCAAAATTGAATGAGAGGGAGGGGTCCTATCGAAATTTTTTATATGATCAAAATTATTCCAAGGATCTCAATCTACAACTTTTGTTTGAAATATTTTTCAATCGGGGGCTTAGGAACGGAGATAAGGGATTTTCGGGGTAAGGGGGCTGGGCCCTCGAAAAGGGAGAGCCTTTAAAAAAATGGCATACCGGCTCATTTTTTTCCTTACAGACTCTGGATTGAAATTCAGTCATAAAATTGCTTTTAACAATGTAATCGCGCGGAAGTTACTTTTGCGACTGTATACTAATATCACTAATAACTCAAATCTTGAATTATTCTACGTGCATTTTTTTTTTTTTTTTTTTTGTAATCTTGGACCTCTACTTGAAGACCTCATTCGTTAAGAAGAAAATCCAAAAAATACAAACGAAGAAGTAAGTTCTGTAACGAAGCATATGCACCTTTGTATTCGCACAAAATAAGCAAGAAGAAGAAAAATGGATTTTAAATCCTGCATCATATTTTATCTCAAACAACAGAAAGATATGGGTTCACTATATAGAGAAAATTCTAATATTTATCTGGGGTCTGGGGTTGGGGTATTGAAGAAGAAGAAGAAAACGAGTACCTCGTGGGGTGACGTAAGAGGAAACGAGAAATAATGGCAGAGAAAAAGGGACTATGTTTATTGTAGGTAGGTACGTGTAATATTCGCGAACGCATTGGTAGGTATGAATATGTACGCTTACTTCTACCTATATCTACTTAATCTTGATTGATAAGCTTCTGTGATGGCGGATTCGAGAAGCTGTGGCGTCATTTTTTAGATCTTGGATTATATTTTCGTGTCTTGGGTGGAATGAGGGCGATGACTTTGTTTGGGAAAAACTGATGAAATATATTTTTTTACTGATTTTCGTCATCAGAGGTGTCCTTCTTATTTACTAAAAAACATTTTGACTAACAATCATCAAAAGTATGCTGTATACGGATACTTTTTTAAAAAAAGCAACAGCAAAATGCAGTAAGCAATCTTCTACGCTTTCATTTCATCCACATTATCCTGACATGAGAATCGACCAAATTGAGGTCATTAAAATTTCGATCAATAGCGACATGATTTCAAAAAACATGAAGGAAGACGCATTTTATTTTTAACTTCAAATAAAAATTAGCTGGGAGCTTGTAAGGAGACTTTGGGAGACCTCAATCAAAAAAGTAAGTTAATATTCGAATTCTGCACAATCAAAAACCGAAAAAACTATAATATCACAGTATTGCAGCCTGCATCATTTTTTTTTTCTTCAAAATTTGAGGAGTCGTGGCCTCGTGGAAGGAGCTTGTTAGAAGTACGATTGTGCCATTTCAAAGTAGTTTGTAAAGCCACAAAAGCAACAACCCCCATGGGTTTGAATCGAGGGAGGACCGAGGAATTCCTGAAGAAACGTTGATTTTGGTAACTTTTCTTTTCAGTCTGTACTGGGTGTGATCGATCCTCTCGAAATCACGAAACGATGAATAATAATAATTCGTTTTAAATCATTATTTTTTTTCAAACAAATTGAGAACTTTTTTATGTCAATGAATGCAGAAAATTTCTACTTCAAAAAATTGAATTTTTTTTTACTTATACAAGGTGTGATCAAAGTGTAGTGGGACTGCGCTTATAACTCCTGTTGTAAATATGTTAAAGTAGTCATCTTGGTCTCATTTTATACCTGTAACCCTTCTCTATTCAATAGTACCTGATTGGTTTCTCTAGGTAGAGCGGTTCTCAATCTGTGGCCTAAAAAGCAGTGGTACCTAAACTTCGATCTGCGATTTTTTTTTTATTTCGTGAAAAAAAAATACATAAAAATTTGTAAAAAATATTTTAATCGGCAAGAGCACGTGAAACATTAATTTTCTGTATATCTCCTTCAAAATAACAACTTTCGCGTTGATACACCGCTTCCAGCGACCTATCCACGTCTTGAAACACTTTTGGAAATCTGCTTTGGAAATGTTGCGAAGCTCGCGCTCAGTGTTCTTCTTGATTTCAGCAATCGATTGAAATTTTTCTTCTTTCTGTGGCGTCTTGAGGCGATTAAATAACCAGAAATCGCAAGGGGTAAGGTCTGGCGAGTAGGGGGTGGGGCACCAGGGTCATCTTATCGAACGAAAAACACAAAAATCGCAGACGGTGACTCGACTCAATGTAAAAAAACGCGCGTAGCAGCTCAAATAAGTGAGCTACCGGTTTCAGCGACCACTCATTCGAAAGAAGAAGGATGTAGAATTCCATCCCCACCAAAACGAACCCTGTAAGTGAATTAGAACGGGAGTTATACGAAAAGTCTCACTACACTTTGATCACACCTCGTAATGTCTTCATTAAAATGAGAAAATTTTCACTGCGAGTAATTTAAAATTTTTTTGATTTAAAAAAAACGAGTACATCACAGAAAAATTGAAAAAAATTGGCATAATTTATCAATTTAAAAAAATTCTTTGCGATTTTATAATCAAAAAAAAAAAATCACAAATTTTTATTCAAAACTTTGCACAAAGAAAAGGCCAATTATTGCTGTCTTCGGACAAAATTGATTTTTCATTTTTCAATTTTGATTTTACATCTTGTCAATTTTAAATTTAGTTCAATAATGGACGATACCACCATATTCGAAATGCACTACGTGATAAAATGTACCTACTGTTGAACGTGAAATGTTTCTTCGTTCTCGTTTTCCAGAGAAAAAAGGACAAACAATTGTCCAATACGTCACAAAATGGTTCTTGAAAATGAAATATAACAAAGGCATGTCGACAGGCCCGTAGATAAGGGGGGGCAGAGGGGGCAATTTGCTCCGGGCCCGAGGTTTTGCTAGGGGGCCCAAATTGAATTTTTTCAATCAATGTTGGAAAAATCACATAGTTTTTGGTCAACAATGCCCTTGAAAGAGGACTCAAAATAATTTTTGCCCCAGGCCCATTTTGGCTCTCGACGGGCCTGCATGTCGATTGAAAAGTCAGATTCAAAGGACGCACTGGGTGGTTTTTCGACAAAAATTTCATGATTCCCCCTCCCTACTTTTATAGAAATTTTCACAAAGTTCACTACTTTTTCTCTACTTTCACTAATCACTACTCTGAGATAACCTGAATTTATTCAAATTTAAACATTGCTACCTATATCTACATCAATTTAAAAGTTTATTGAATAATTTTTAAAATTTCCCGATACTTTGTACACTACATAAATAAACCCTCTCATAGTTTTTCCTCGAAGTATTCCAGTCAACTCGAAAGAAATCGTCGACAAATTAAAATTTTGCAAAATCCTCGATCTCGTTAAATTATAGACCAGACTCTACTGAATAAAAAACATTCTAAGAAAAAGTTTTGTGAGTTGCATAGTTTTTCTAGAAACGGGGCATGAAGTAAAAATCGCGTTTTTCTCCAATTTTGACCTTGAAATTTTTAATTTTACAAAAAATCTACCAACATTTTCTACAAAATGACACAATCAAAATGCAATATGAAAATAATTTTCCTCTTTTGGGAACTCTATGCATTTTATTTTTCAAAAATCAAAAATTAATTTTGTTTGTAAAAAAAACCAATTTGAAATTAGTTTAAAATTTTTCTTCAAAACTTCATAGGTGAAAAATCAAAATGACGTCATACAAAGGTCTTAGAAAATTCCGCTTCTTATCAACGCAGATGCATTCAACAAAAAAAAATTTAAAGTTAGCCCCCCTTCCCTTAAATTTTCAAAGAATACGATTTTTCAATTTTTTCAAAAATATTTTTTTTTTCTTCAGTTTTTAGAGTTCATTTTCTTTTGAATTTTCAAAAAATTGATATTTTTGTTATTTAAAAAAAAATAAGATTTTTTTTCTACTTTTCAAAACTAAATTTTTAAATTTTACATTTCCAAAATTTTACATACCTACTAATTTTTAATTATGAAAAATTTTCAAAAAAATTAGTTCAGTCAAATTCTTCAAAAAACACATCGAATTTTTTTCAACTTTTTGAGAAGATTTTCTTTGAATTTCCAAGTATAATAGGTAATAGAAACTGTGTAATTTTTTTGACTATTTTATTTCAATTTTTCAAGGGTATGTAAATGTTTCCTTTGCTCGGAAATTTTTTTGATTTTCAAAAATTAAATTCTAAAAATTTTGAAAAATACATATTTTTAAAAATTTTCAAAATTAATTTTTTTTAACAATAATTTTTAATGATAACAATTTTCTGAATTTTCAATTACAAAATTTTCGAAATTTTTCAATTTTTGGAATGATTTTTAATAATTTATTTTCAAAAATAGAATTGGGTAATTTTTTAATTATCATATTTTTCAATGAATGTTCTTCAATCTTTAGAGATCATTTTCTCTTGAATTATCAAAAATGATAGATATTTTGTTACTTTAAATTTTAACTTTCAAAAAATTAGTTTAGACATAAATTTTTCAACATACATATCGAATTTTTTTTAATTTTTGGGGAGATTTTCTTTGAATTTCCACAAAATAGAAATAGGTAGTGTATTTTTTTGACTATTTTATTTCAATACTTTGAGGTTAAATTTTTCCTTTGCTTACAGATTTTTTTGATTTTAAAAAATTGAATTTTAAAAATTTTGAAGAATGCATTTTAAAAAATTTTTAAGATTGAATTTTTTTCCAATAATTTTTAAGGATGACATTCCAATCTATCCGAAAACCCTCTCAAACCGACTAATTTTTCAAAATAATTTATTTCATTTCTAGTTAGAATATTTCAATTTAAGATGTACCTATTTTTAGTAATCGTATTTTGAATAATCTGTTTCTGTTTAACAGTTCGTCTTCCGATGCAGCCGTAACCACCTACATCCCCTGCGATCCGAACTGAACCCAGCTGCTATCGCGATTAAATTAACCCATTTTTTTGTTTCACTCGCTTTAGCAAACCAGTGTCAATTTTAAGGAAATTCATTTTGGACCTTTTCCCCCACACCACAGTCACTTACGTTAGGTAGTATTGTGAATGAAACTTGTGGGGAGTTGGTTTCTGCATCGTCCGGAATTGGGGAATAGGAATCTTGGTATTTCATTTTTAGCCGCCCACGAGCGTGGAGCTTTTCCTCGGGCAAGCGGTCATTTGGAAGAAGATTGGTTTTAGCTTTGTTTTTTATTTTCTAAATACGTAGCTACATATAATATACAATTATTATTTTAGCCAAATATATCACTTTCGGCTGGGATTATCTGAGTTGGATGAGGGAAAAACTAGAGAAGAAGGTACTCATAAACTACACAAGAAATTTGTCATTATTTTCAAAGAATTAACCTGAATTTTAAATGGTATTATCTTTTTTTTCCCATCGATTATCTGTATGAAGCACATACTTAGTTTCCTTTTATTTCACTAGGTACTGATTGTACAAATCGCTTACACTTATTGCTGTCAAAAAATGTTGAGGCTATTGAACAGAGTTCAACAGCATGGAATGTAAGAAGATGTTTGAAAATCTATTGGGAAAACTTATCTTGAGTGAAATTTTCTTCAAAAAAAATTATCTAATAATTTCTTGGAAAAAATTCAAATTTTTTCAGAAGTAATTTAAAAAAAAGTCAAAGTGATATCTAACGATTAATCAGGATGAAATATTTGGAAAATGTAATAAGTACGAAATGAATAAGTACCTAATGAGAAATGCTTATGAAATGAAATTATGAAAAATTAATGAAAATAGTAATAATGTACCATCTTGATATTAAGAACATACTGATAACTATGTAGGACGTACACGTAGGTATATTGAAATTCATAAAAAAGTAATGGAATTTACATCGACAAAAGTACTTAATTATACAAACTTCTTGGAAACTAATAGATAGGTAAACTAATTCTCATCAATTTTTTGTATGTATGAGTATTGAGTACTGCACCTATTTACAGACTAATTTTGAGTTGAACGTTAAATTGCTTAATTAGTAGGTACATATTAATTTGTTTACTAAAAGCTTGGAGAAATCAATATCAGTAATACTTCATTTATATAAATCTAATTTTTTCCTATCAATTTCAACACACAATTAGATTTATGATTAAAATATAATTCCACATTAGCTAGCTTTTGACGGAGTAGGTGACGGCGTTGTATAAGTGAAAGGTTGCGTTGGGGTAATGTGGTCTGCTAAATTAATCTTACTACATTCTTTTGATTCCAAATACGGAATACAAACCACTTTCTTTTCTTTGTTTATTGCAGATAGACATGAAATCTCGCCACCAATTTTTCCAAACTGTACAGTATCCCACCCTTGATATTCTCGAATACTCGACCTTAGAATGTTGATATAGACTAATGTCTCGCTATCCAAGTACCAAGTTGGTATAACATCGAATAACTTCTCGACAAAATCGGCATTTGGATTTGCTTCAAAATAGTTACGCAAATCAGGAAGCACGCGATGATGCATTGTGCAACTTAAAACATAACTTCGTGCAATGCACGCCGCGAATCGTACCTTTATGCATTTGTCTTTGTAAAAATTTGGATACTGCTTGGCGTAATTTAACAGATTATCTTTCAATTTCGTGGACAAAGTCTCTATTGTTTCTGAGCGTACATCCAAAAAATGCCACCAGTTCCTGTACGATAGTTCTAGGCCACGCCTACAGCGTCTACTGAAGAAATCCGCGTCTCTTGATGTGGGTATAATGGGGGGATGCTGGCTATTCGACTCCACAGTGCTTGTGGTTTTTGGCGGAGCAGGGAATGACTTTGGGTCATAAGTATCCATCCATCCGTCACACGTATTATTCAGACTAACGATATCTTCTGGCATACTTGGTATATGCTTCATAGCAAAAAAATTAGCTTTTGGTAGATAACATAACTGATTAACGAGTTCCAACATTGGTTTCAACGCTTGAAAAGCACATTCAACGTACGTAATGAACTGCAATATAAGAAACAAGGAGTGTAATTGAATGTTTAATAAAAATATATCATTTTTTTACTTATGAAATGTGTACTTACTTGAACTTCAACAAGATTGCAAAATAAATTGGAAACTTGCTTAGTTGCTTCGTGTTTTACATCGGAAACTTGCTTAGTTGCTTCGTGTTTTACATCGGAAACTTGCTGAGTTGCTTCGTGTTTTACATCGGAAATTTGCTTGGTTAGGACATCGGCAAAGTGTTGGGAAAGTGAGTAGTGTTTTTTAGAAATATACTGTTGAATCTTCACAAAGTCAGTGGATGAAACAAGCTTCTTAAGTTCCTCAGATTGCTCTAAAATAGAATAATTCAAAATTGAAATTCGAATGGTTCACGATTTGTAATGTGAATCTATACGCGTGTGGTATATAGATGAAATGTGCTCAAGAAAAACAAAGTTTACTCACCACTTGATGCAATTTCATTTTGATTTGCTCCATCGTTTTCATTAGTCCAAGCCAGAAAAACACAAAACGTAGACACAATGAAAAATAAAAAAATGATTCGAGTCGTCATTTCGCAGATTTAAGTCGTCTTAGGAGGGGGGGGAGGGGGCTCTTGAAAAAAGTTCAAAAGAGTGAAGCTCTGATGCAGAAGAACCGACATCCAAGAATATAAAACGAATATTGAAATTTTTCTAAAATTAATTTCGTACTGAAAGTACCTAGATGATATGTTATCGGATGAACTGCCAGCTAATATAGGACGAGATCAGATGAAGTGAGATGATATGAGAGCAAGTTAATCGTTACTTATACTGATATAATCGCTCTGTTTCATTTGTAATTAAATGCTGGTACACGGAGAGAAAAGTTCTGGTAAAAACTACATAGATTATTCTGTGTAAAACGTTAGCAAGATTGGAAATCGAGCAGAAATGACAAGGATTTTGTAATTAAATTACAATACTACAGATTTGCAACTTAACTCGAAAGTATAGCATTTTTTACCATCGACTGTTTACTTAGTAATTATTATACCTAGGTAATTTTGTCACATGATAAATTGCTATCGAATTGAACAACAAAATGTTCTTTATTATTCTACCAATATTTACCAGACTATGCCTAGTAATTATTGGTGGAATAATGAAGAACATTTCGTCATTCAATTCGATAGCATTTTATCATGTAATAAATTACCTATACCGGGTGTTTGATAATATGCCGCACACCCGGTAAACTACTAATTCATTGAAAAAATTTCTGCACAATCCTCAAAATTTTACTCCAGTAAATTTCTTTTCAAAAAATATGCTATTAGAAAGATTGTTTAAAGTGAAATTTTCTCCAAAAAATCTTCATAAAATTTGTCATTAAGTAAATATTTTCCCCAGAAAAATCTCTCCATTTTTTTTTCTTTTTTATTTCAAGTTTTCTTTAAAGTCTTCGAAACTATTCTAAAATCTTGAAAAGTTACACTGAAAAATTCTTCCATAAAATTTTTTCTTAAAAAACCAATCAACGGAATTGAAATTTTTAAACAATTTGATGTAAAAAATGAAATTTTTGCACAAAAACCTTCTCTTGAATTTAGGTACTGCAATTATTCATACATATCGAATTTTTTTTAATTTTTGGGGAGATTTTCTTTGAATTTCCACAAAATAGAAATAGGTAGTGTATTTTTTTGACTATTTTATTTCAATACTTTGAGGCTAAATTTTTCCTTTGCTTACAGATTTTTTTGATTTTAAAAAATTGAATTTTAAAAATTTTGAAGAATGCATTTTAAAAAATTTTTAAGATTGAATTTTTTTCCAATAATTTTTAAGGATGACTTTTCTTAATTTTCAATTACCTACAAAATTTTCGCAATTTTTAAACTTTTGGTAGAACGTTTATAATAGCTAGGTTATTACGTCCATCGGAATAGGCTTTAGGTGGAGTTAATTTTTCAAAATTTGAATTTTTTCTTCATCTTATAATAAATGATTTTTATTAAATTTTCAAAAGAATCTTTGTTGTTTATAGATGTAGATATAATACATCTTCCATCAATCATTCAATATTGACTTTTTTTTTTTTTTTTTTTTGTTATTATTCATTGGTGAAAATTAAAAATTTTGTTTCATAATTTCTACATTCGAAAACAAAATTTGAACCCATCCCATGATTTCATCCTAGATACGCCAGTGGGTCAACGACATCATCTAAAAAAACACACTTCAGCATTCCAGAGTCTAGCGTTAAAAAAAAAATCTTCGCAAAATTTATCAGATACAATTTTTCAGTTGAAAATTAAAAATTTGATGTAAATTCGAAAATGAAGAGTTTATAAGTTTTGATAAATTTTTGAAATTGGATTAATTTTTAGAAATCAGCCAATTTCTAATGATTTTAAAAATTGATTTTTAAGGTTTTTAAGGTTCATAAATAATCTACTTACTATTGTGATGTTTCAGGTAAACTTTCGAAAATTGTTCGAAGATACTAAAAAGCAACTAGATCAAATGAGAATTTTGATGGAAACATTAAGACAAGAAAACGCCAATCTCCAAGAAATCATTGAAAATCAAAATAAAGAAATCGCCGGTCTTAGGGAGCGACTAAACGAAACTCCAAAAAAATGATAAATTGTAAATTATAGATAACCAATGAACTTCTTTTTTGAGTTTTTTAATGTACATGACTTTAATATGTACCTACCTATTTATTTTAAAGAAGACCAAGGTATTTTGCCTGCTACCGATTATGATTGAATTAACTATTAAAATAAATGTAAGTCTCATACTCATAAGTTAGATTGTGCGGAGCTGAAAGAGATTTTCTGTTCTTTTCTACGAAGTAACTATATTGTTATGAAATTAATTATTTCGCTTAGCACATTATTTCATTACGTAAAAATATTTCACAATTTTGTCGGAATTTGAAAGAAAATGTGAAATTCACCATGGCAAAAATTAATTTTTCCCAAAAATGAAAAAAAAAAATGAAAAATTATGAATTTGTTCATTACCTCTAAGAATGGACCCAATTATTGAGAAAAATTGGATATTTTATAAAAAAAAAAAAAAAATCAATTTACTCGATGAATCATATTTTTAAAATTTTCATTTTCTGAAATAAATTTTCTATATAGGTATGTATATATATTTTTTCTTTCAGGAATTACTTTCAAATTTTTCAAAAATTGTATAATAAATTGATTTTGCATTTTCTTTTTTAATTCCTTAATGAAAGATATTTTTTCAACAATCCCAAAGCTAACTCAAAAACAGACTAAAAAATTATGGTAATTTCATGTAGGAATTGAATTTATTAATTTTTTATTAATTTACATTTTCAAAAAGCTAAAATTTATTAAAAATCAATTTTTCATTTTTTCAAAATAGTTTTTTTTTTTAATTTTTAAAATTAAGTACCTTATGTGAATTTATCAAATTAAAAAAATTTCAGAATATAATTTTTTGAGAAACTGAACTTTGTTTCACATTTCTTTAGGAATTTTTTCCCATTTTTTGGAAATTTACTCAAGATGTCATAATTATTATAATTTTCCCAATTAGATGAAAACCTTGGAAACGATCATTTTTTTTTTTGCTTTCAAAATTGAAACATAAAAATATAATATTTTCACTTTACAAGTAATTCATGAAAACTAAATTCATCAATTCAAGAAAAAATAAAAACTGAACAAAGTCTTTATTTTTTAAAATAAAAAAACAGTTTCTAAAAAAACAAAAAAAATCGTAAATAAAATAAAACTTGCAGAAATCAGAATAACCATAGGTAAGTATTTCTTTTCCAATTTTCCAAAATAAAATTTTACCTATCTACTGATTTAAAAAAAAAAAATCGAATTTCTCAAGTAGATAAGGAATTTTCTCGTCGGTTTGCGGCGTCTGGCCTGTGTATAAACTTTGATTCGGACATTTACATTATCAGGAAACAATCAGGTAGGTACCTGAATTTGAAATCGTTTCCATTTACATGAATGGTAAAAGGATACCAAGTAGATCTTATATTGTTTTGTTTTATTTCACTAGACACTAATTGTCCAAATCCAAAAAGTCACCTACAGAGTACAGAATTGCTTTCGGATATTTTGCTGTCGAGAAGATACACAATATATAATTGAAATGCTTAGATTATTCTCCAAAGTTCAACAACGTAGTAAATATTTACGAATCCTGAATTTTTCTCAGAAAAAAATCATCAGACGTGACGAAGCCGATTCTTAACAACGTTCAGCGAGTAAGTTATTATTTTTATCAGAACCTCTCCGCACTCCAGAAGTTTCAATTAAAATCTTAGAAATGTTGAAGACCGATCGTGCGGTTGAATTCTCCAGCATTTTTTATTGGTTGGAAGCAAAAAAAGGTATATAATTTTGAAATCTTCAATTTTCTTTTTAATTGAGAGACGAGGCACTTCTTAAAATCCATTCAGGGTGAATTTCTCATACAAAAAAAAACAATTTCAGAAAAAGACCAAACAAAATTGAGAAAAAAATACATCAAGCAAGGACCATCCTAATCCAGAGGTCCCCTTTACCACGTCTTCCCCCAATTTCGCCTCGAAAACCTAATTTTTCACTCATTTTCTTAATCTTCATCTGCTCTCGAATCATCATTTATAAATTCACGTCGAGCGTAATTGAGAAAAAGCATCTCGACGTCTCCTCCTCCAATTATTTTCTCTCTTTTTCGACGCTACTCCGCTTCTCAAAGTATACGAAACTAAACAACGTATTCGTACACTTAAACAATCACGTTGAAAACCCCCTCCCTCCTTGCCTTTCGCTCCTCGTGTCTCATCAGGCCAACGTACTATCGCCTATAGGAAAAAACCTCGCATTATACTGCAGGCTTATTCGGAAGAAAAATTAAAATAAGCGCAGAGAAAGATGAAGGAGCCTGGCCCCTGTTCAACACCTCCTACCTTCAGACGTCTCGTTCATAACATCGGTGTTCGCGTTCGGCTTGGTAAAAAGAAAAGAGGCAAAAAGGAGAGAAACAAAGTAATCGTGCGAAAGAGTAAAACAAAAAGGGCTCTTCAGTAAAATAATTTAAAACAAAATATTAATGGCAGAAATTAATTTAAAAGCAACGCTCGCTTCTTCTACTTTTACTTCTTCCCAGCCCCCCCAACCCTGTCCCGAACCGTGGTAGCGTTTCTTTCTACGTATATAAAATATATATATAAGGATAACACAACGCCATCGTCCTGCCCCCTCGCATTCTGCGTGTTGTTGTGCAGAAAACGAAGAAAGGAAATATTTAAATTAAGGACGAAACACGTCGGCGCTGGACGGGGTTGGCGCTGGCGGCGTGGCCGGGGCGGGGTACGCGGCGACGGAAAAGGAAAAAGCACTAGATCCAGGGACCTTATTTCTGACAAGAAACGTTTCTCAAATTAATGACTGTGAAATAACGAAATTATTTCCAACGACGGGGTACCCTCCTAGCCCCCTTCTTCTGGCCCGGATCAGGTCTCCCTTATATACCATAGACCCATACCAATTTCTCTCTCTTTGTATCCGAGCCTGATTATTTTTTTCCCTCTTCGTTTTCTTTTTCTTATGCGAGTATTTTTTTTTTTTTTTTTTTTCTAGTAAAAGGCAGTGATCTTTGGTGGCTTCAGAGCCGAAATACTTTATGTTGATTGTTAGGTACCTATGCAGAAAAAGTTATGAAAATATGCAACCCAAATTTTGAGCATTGCAGAATTGTAGTTAATGCAATTTTTAACAGTAAGGTTGTATGAATCAAGACACAGAAAGAATGTTAAATAAATAGGTAAGTCATAGTTCGAGGTCTCTTCACCCCACTGATCTATTTACTTACATAGAAAATGAAATATTTGCAATTAAATTCGACGACAGGTCAAATTTGTTTCGAATTGTGAAAATATTTCAAACATTTCCTCCCCTCTTCCTCCACCCCGAAAAACAACAACAGCAGGACAATAAATTCAAATAACAAAGTTTCAATTTTGATTCAATTACCTAAAATATCTCAAATTCAAGTAAAACTGTGAACATTTCAATTCAAACAAAAAATACCAAATATTTTAATCTCTAACAAAATTATAAAATCTTTAATTTAAACACAATTCCCGAAAAATTGTACTCAAGTAATAATTTCAATCTTGATATTATTCTCAAAATTAAAATTCTCACTAAAATGATACAATTTTTAATGTTCGTATAAAAACAAAAAAATTCAAATTCTACAAAATACAAAACTTGAAAAAAAAAAAAAAAATTGCTAAAATTGACACAACCACGAGTTTTACAAAATACTATAAATTTATTTTTCATGAAAATTATCTTTCAAAATTATAATTTCCACAGAAATTGAAACTCGCAAGAAAAATACCAAAAAGTCTCAATATTATACAAAAAATTGTCAAAATTTCAATTTTTGTGAAATTGTAAAATTTTTAATTTTTGCCAAAATGCTAAAAGTTTCATTTTTTCTCAAGTACAAAAAAAAGTAAATTGAATCAACATAGTGAAAATTTAAATTTCCACGCTATACCAAGAATTTCAATTCTCATTAAGTATAATTTTCATGAAATACCTACCATAAAAATTAATTTCCACAAAAATTGTAAATAATACCTATTGAAATTATAAAAATACATAATTTTTTTTTTAAATACAGGAAATAAAAATGTCGATAATTAGATTACTAATTCTTAAAAATCAAAATTTCTACTAAAATAAAATTGTAGGTAAGAATTTATGATTTCGAATACAAAAAAAAATGAATTTTCACCAAAATCGTAAAAATAAGAATTTCCATTCTAAAAAATAATTTCATAATAAAATTTAAAAAAAAAAAAAAAAAAAAAAAAATCAAGAAAATTTAGATGATTTGAATTTTTCTAAAATTCCCAAAATTTGAAATTTCCATTTTCCACAAAAATTGAAATGATTGCTAAAATTCAAGATAAAAAAATATTTTTACAGAAAATTTAAATACCTAATTAATTTAAATTTTTCAAAAATTACCAAAAATTTTAATTTCTACCAAAATTGTGAAAATTTACAATTCAACAAAAATTGGGTCAATTGAAATTTTCATAAAATTCCACAAAAATCTAAAAGATTGTTAAAATTCCAAAATAACTATTTTTACAGAAAATTTAAATACTTACTTCATTTGAATTTTTATACCTAGAATATTTTGGCAAATAATTTCAATTTTTACAAATTATACTGGAATTTTAAAATTTTTATCGTTCCAAAAATTGCAATTTTCACAAAAACTGTAAAAATTGATAAGTTTGTAGACATTTCAACTTTTGAAAAAATTTCAATTCTCGTTAAAATTGTAGAAGTTTCAATTTCAATAAAATTGTGATGACTTGAATTTTTATCAAATTAAAAATAATAAAAAAAAATCTTCTACATAAACCTTCAAAATTATAAGTTCAATTTTCTGATGAAATACTCACCAAAAAAATTAATTTTTACCAAAATCATAAAAACTACGATTTTTATAAAATTTCAAAAAATTAGAAGAATTTCAATTTTTTTGAATGACCAAAATAAAATTGTAGAAATTTCAAATTTTATAAAATACTCATCAAAAAATGTTATTTTTATAAAAATAATTGTACCTAACAAAAAATTATTTTAAAACAATTCCAAAAATATTTAATTCCTGGCAAAACTAAAAAAGTTTCCAATTTTAAGAAATGATCGTGGGCACCGAGGAATCTCATCGAAAAATAAGTTTATGAAAGTAAGATTACATGAATCGAGAGACAAGCAAGACTAATAAGTCATAGTTCGAGGCCTCATACCACTTTCAATACCTCACAGTTTCAACTTCTATCAAAATTATAAAAAATGTAGATAATTTTCACAAAAATCTTGAAAATTCCAATCTTAAAATGACAATTTTCCTATAAAATATCAAAACATTTCATTTACAGAAAAATTGTAAAAATTACCAAAATTCCAAAAAAAAAAAAAAAAATTACAGAAAATATGAATAATTGGAATTGTTACAAAACATTCACATTTATTATTTTAATTTCTACCAGAGCAGTAAAAATTTCAATATTGTAGAAATTTCGGGTCCCAATAAAATTACAAAAAAATTCATTCTATATAAAACTTTCAATAGGCCTGGATATTATAATTTCAATTCCCTTATAGGTAAAACATTTTTACTAAAAAATATAATTTCCACCAAAATCACAATAACTCAAAAATTTCAAGTAAGGTACAAAATTCTAAAAAATTGAAAAAAATGAATTTTCATGAAAGACCAAAAATTTCAATTTCCATCAAAATTATAGAAAATTGAAATTTTCAACAAAAAAAAAAATGTTTTTACCTATTAGAAAAAATTGAAAATTTTCAGTTTTTACCGAATATCAAGAAGATGTAATTCCACCAAAATTGTACAAATTTGAAAAACGAGTAAAACAACTAACATTTTAAGAAGAAAAAAATACAAGAAATTGTAAAAATTTCAATAAGCATTGTTACTGAAAATTGGTTTCTCAAAATTGGTGCTAGGTATAGATACCTATGTACCTAGGTATGTATTCGAAGAGCAGATTCCGTTCCTTCCTCCCTGTAGGAAAATGATCCGTCAGGTATTTCGTTTCTTTTCCATTTTAAAAAAGTACAATTCGTCAATTTGTAAAAATTCAAACATCTTTCTACCCAGATACAATTTCATACATTCGCACTTGCCCATTGTCCACTCTTTCGAGCCAATTTTTTCCTCCGAAACGCCCCAAAAAAATCCAAACGAATAAAATACACATCAATCCCTATATCACATGTACTTGGGACCAGCACGTCGGCGAAATTCTAATAAATAACTAAGTTACCCCGCGCGCAGTGAAGAAGAAGACGGCGACGAATAATATCAGCCAGCACTAGGGGTAAAATTCGTGTCGAAATTTAACTTTTATAATTTGCAGAATATTAACACGCATATTAGGAAAACTGGAGAGAAAATGAAACAAGAGCGAGAAAAGGCGACACGTACATTGGATCCAGACAAAGACGCAGAGACTGACGAGAGAACAAACGAATAAAGTTTACAGTACACACATACACATAACACGTTCACACGCTGGTAATAATTACTCTTCAGTTTTCACGTAAGTATATATATCCAGGTATATTATATAAAGCGTAATACGCCACCTCCCTCGGCCCCTTTTTCATCTTTACCTCATAAAACCATTTAAACATCAACGAATTTTTAATTTGGCTCCGTGAAAGAGCGAAGTTCATCAAATTAAAAACTTTTTACTCCCTATAGCCCGTCCTCAGCTGTGTATGTGAGGCAGCTCTATACTTCGGAACCGAATACCGCTATAGGCGAATAAAAATCAATGTTCAAACTTTCAAAATTTTCAAACATATTTACAAGAATACATAGGTAGGTGGGTGGGTGGGTGGGTAGGCCTACACGTACTTGTATACTTTCACTTCGTCTCTCGTGTATACTTTCTTTCGTTATTTTAAAGTCAAAAAGTGCCATGTATGGTACTTCTATACTTCGGTGCCTACCTAGCTGTATAATACATCGTCGAATACGATACACGAAGGTGTGACTTTTACAAGACGTTGCTAATGAGGTACTTTTTTTTAGTTTATTTCTTTCCTTTTTTTAAATTTTAAGACGAATTACTGTGAAAGGATCGACGAATTGACGATGAAAAAATTAATTTTGGGAAACCATAAAAATATACCAAACTTTCTACCTATTCGAAACGTTTCAATCCATAGGTACAAATACTTAGATCTAAAACTCAGTAAGCAAGTATACTCTCTTTTTCATCATAATTTACAATAATATGTAAGGTCATTGCGCCTAATTGTGAACACCGCCTAATTGTGAACAGAGCGAATATCTCATTCCCTAATTGAGCTACGAAAATTGTTGACATAAGTTAATTTGAAGCGTGAACATTCGCCAACATCATACAAAAATTTCATGCTAATCGGCCGGATAGAACGCGCGGTATGGTCGAAAATGCGAAAGATGTTTCAAATTCGTGATTTTTAAATTTTCAGATATTTTGGAAAGACGTCATTTCTGATGAAAAATCGAGATTCAGCCATCGAAACGGTACCAAACTATACTAACTGAGGTCCTTTAACACATGGCTGAGCAATTTTTTCCATAAACAGGAGGGTGTTCACAATTAGGCGAAAATTCACACTTGTTCACCTAATTGTGAACACCTTGTAAACGCGACTTTTGATGACAGAATCGGTCATGTGTGAGGATTCGTCCATTGTAATTCGTACTATTGCAAGTCTGGAGGGCTGGGAAGGGCTTCGGGAGACCCCAATCACAAAAGTAAGTGAATATTCGAATTCAGCACCCTCGAAAACATAACAAACGATATGCCCCACCCCACCATCGCCTTACCCCCCCCCCCCATTTTTCAAAATTTGAGGGGTCATGGGGGAGCGTGAGGGGGTTTTATCAAAAAATAAAGTCAAAATTCGAACTCAGCACTATCGAAAACATAACAAACGATATGTCACACTATTTTTTCCATTTGGGTCAATTCTTCTCCAAATTTGGGGGGTTGTAGAGGGCTTGGTAAGGGTCCTATCAAAAAATCAAGGTGATATTCGAATTCAGCGCTATCAAAAACGTAACAAACGATATGTCACTCATTTTTCAAAAAAAAATTGAGTTTGGGTTAAAATTTTCGGCCGCGGTGCCCCCCAGGGGTTTAGGATGTCCATCACGAAAATTATGACACAAATGTAGTATAGTAATGTCTCTTCGCAAGAATTTTAGTAGATTTTTTGATGAGGTCTCTGAAGTTCTGCGTATTTTCAAAAGTTGCGCTTTTCTCAAAAAAGCTCAACTTTCAAATTTTGAACTTTTCATTAGTGATTCTGAATCTACTTTCAATGTTCTTCAAAACCCCGTTTATCGATTTTCGATACCTAGCACCAATCATGAGATACAGCTCACCAAAGTTGGGTATTATAACAAGAAATCTCATAAGTGCAAAAACAAACCCCCCCTCCAGAAAGCCCACTCTGTGGGTTATGGAGAAAAAAATGGTGGTTTTCTCACTTTAGGGATTAGAAAGACTCGTAAAAAATTTTTGAACGAAATCGGAGAACCTAAGGTCAAAAACGGGCCGTCTTGACATGGAATGACCCCGCTGCTATTTTCGCGACATCTGGATGCAAAAAATTCGACGAAAGCGTATCCCCCCCCCCCATACTTTCAGTTTGACCAATTCATAAAAAAAAATGTCAAGTACAATATTCTTGTTGAGAAATCATCACACTATTTTTTTTTAATTGATATTTTCGACCTAAATCGATTGATGCTGAAAATTTATCCATTTTGATCATTTTAATAAATGAATTTAGTAAATTTAAAAAAAAAAAAAATTTTTAATAAATCAACGATTTCATCAATTTTGATCAAACTGATCGAGTGACAAATAAAAAAATTATCGATTTAATTTTTGTAATTTTTTTTTCTCTTTCACATGCTTACATTATAGCACTTTTCAGCGAAGCCCTGTTATTAATTATTGCATTCGAATTGCGAAACTTGTACCACTTACACGTTAATGGTGTTTTTACGTCACCCGTTCATTTTTTGGAAAAATTGATTACAACCTTTTTTTGGTTGCAAATTTCATCTAATTTTAGTCACGATCATTGTTCTGTGTAAACGAATATTTGAAAAGTTACGAGCGAAAAATAACGAGGAGGTTAATTTGAGTGGGCATTTGGGAGGCTTCCCGAGAAATGAGTTCGGGAACTAATTTTTGGTTAGGTCTAGACACCGAAAGATACATTTCAAGATCAAAAAACTTCATCTAAGCTATAAAATTTAATTTGCTTCATTTTTTTTAAAATCCAAGGTAGGTGTAAGTGGGGTAATTGCTTAGTGAAAATTTTATAATTTGACTTGGAAACCCTATTTCACCCAAATCTAGTACACGATCGGAATGAAATTTATGTAGTAGGCACTTTGGAGTATCCTGTATAACGTACTAAGAGCACGTAGCTCTAGATTTTGATTCAAATTCCTACGATAAACACATTTAAAATAGCGAAATATAATTTTTGCATTTTTTTTTTTTTTTTGTAATTTTCAAAGAAGTCGTTTTTTTGACAAAAACAACGCAGTCACCTAGAGACTTTTATAATCATATTGAACATCGAAAAGCAGCAAGTAACCTTTTTAAATTTCTACCTCAGCACACCACCAAAATTCGTCCACCGCAGACCCCTTCCGCACACGATCGACAATTCAATTCCACCAAACACATTTCCCATCCATATTAAAAAATAATCCACCATATCGTCGCATCGACTCACACATCCGTATCCTTGCTCATTGAACTGCTGCCCCAAAATGAGAAAAATTCCACTCGCCAATCTACTCCGGTCCGGTTTATCTAACCGAACACGTCGCATTAAAAATACTCTAAACCTTGGCACATATGCGCGGAAACATCTTCGGCAACAATTGAAAAAGAAAAAAGGGTTGAAAAAAATTACCTCCGCGTGTACCTGACTGAACCCTCGATTTCGTATGGAATATGTACAATAATAATATTCTCAGCTTGTCCCGTGTCCGAAAACCGGACTTGGCGTAATCGGTTAAGCAACCTCTATTGTATGGTGTACTTTTATACATTATACTCGTTGTCCATTCTGTGTTGGTCGTTTTTTCCCAATTGTAAAATATGCGACTGGTACGTACGAGTAAGTAAACCCTTTGGAGATTTCATCGGTGTCCACTATGTTGCCGGAATCTCTTCGCCCTTCACCTGGCGAGTAAGGTATTGGCTTGGGCTATCGACCATATGACCATCGAGTATAATATCTCTTGCACCCGCCAAAAAATAGGAATAAAAAAAGGGATAGTGAGTTTGCTTACCGGTTTTTTATTCATCGTGTAAGTATATTTATTTATTCGTTCGAGACTAGTTTGACTGGGTTGATTTAGGTTTTTTTTTTTCAACTCTCCTATCTGAAGTCTGGTACGATACGATGTATGAACATTAGAGTAAGTTTGGTTGTTGATCGTGGTTAACATATGAGAGTATTGATATTAAATCAGTATAGAATCGCGAGTACATAGGTAGTTCGAACAGATAAATTTTCGTTTAGATTACTTTAGCATGTGATTTTTGTCTAAAAATTAAGTTAAAGTCGAAGTATGGAAATGATTGACCCATCGTCTGGATTAATGGATTCGAATTTCGAAGAGTAAAAGAAGCGCAAAAACAATTTCGGATTATTAGTCATTGATCAATAATCCTTCAAGTAAGTAAGTATAAAATTTCATTCAATTCCCAACAAATTCAGTACCTAGGCCTACTAGTAGAATTCCAGGCCTTGGGACCAAAATGTACGACATAGATGGTTGATATTCAAAATTGGAGGAGAGGGAGGGGTCCAATCAAAATTTTTGTTATAACAAAATTATTCACAGAACTTCAAGCTACAACTTTTGTTTGAAAATTTTTTCAATTTAACCACTTTCCTCCTCCCAATATTTTTAATAAATAATAATGTATCTCAAGTAAGTTGTATTATCCAAAATTGGCGGGGAGGGAGGGGTCCAATCGAAATTTTTCTTATAACCAAAATTATTTCTAAAACTTCAAGTTAAAACTTTTGTTTGAGAAATTTTTTAATTGGACCCCTCCCTAGGTACCCAATAATTTTGGATAAAACAACTTTTACTTAGAAGAAAAAAACTCGCCAACTCGTCACCTCCGATTGAGCTGAAATTTGGCTCACTGAAAGAGCATGCCACCCAGACCTCACAACCAAATTTATAGCTGCCAAAGTTGATTTTTCGATATTTGGCGAATTTTTGAAAATGACTAAAACCGCTTCCAAAAAAACATTTTTTGAAAAAAAAAATTGTAAATTTCAAGATAAAATCCTGAAAATCGGTTTGTACACTAATGTCGATCCCCAAGTCCATTGGCAACATTTTCGAAGCGATCTGGAGCCTCCAGGAAAAGTTGACTTTTCTCCAGCACACTGGAATCTCTTCAAACTGCAAAAGTAAACATTTTCTGGAGGCTCCAGATCGCTTCGAAAATGGCGCCAATCAACTTGGGGGTCGACTTTAGGGGGTACGCGAAGTTTCGGATAATATGCTGGAGAAATTGATTTTTTGGAAATTTTTGAAAAATGCAGATTTTCAAGTTGTCAAAAAAAAACACGTGCGAACTCGTCACCTCAGATTTTAGATTCAACTACGTCAATCGATAGATGGCATCGTACTAACGCTAGCATTAAATTTTCAGCTGCCGAAGTTAATTACAGCGCCGTCTGGAGCTATTCCAGTGCGCTGGAGAAAAGTCAACTTTTCCTGGAGGCTCCAGATCGCTTCGAAAATGGTCTCAAACGACTAGGGAGGTTGACTTCAGTGTACAAACCGATTTTCAGGATTCTATCTTGAAATTTACAATTTTTTATTTTCAAAAAATGGTTTTTTGGAGGCGGTTTTAGTCATTTTCAAAAATTCGCCAAAAATCGAAAAATCAACTTTGGAAGGTAAAAATTTGGTTGTGAGGTCTGGATGGAATGCTCTTTCAGTGAGCCAAATTTCAGCTCAATCGGAGGTGACGAGTTGGCGAGATCCCCTTGTTAGGATAAGTACATTATTGTTTTATTGATAATGGGGGAAAGATAAGGGGTCCAATTGAAAAAATTTTCAAACAAAAGTTGTAGCTTGAAGTTCTATTAATAATTTTGGTTATAACAAAAATTTAGATTGGACCCTCCCTCCCCTCCCCTCCAATTTCGACTACGAAGTGTTTATGAAGTACTGTATTTTGTATAATTTCAAGACAGTAAAAGTGACAAATAGGAACCATAGACGCTTGTCCAGGCATATTAAAAGCCAAAATTTGCTTCACTCATTCATGATTCTGGGCCCCACAGGACACCTGTCCCACCTAGACCCCTCATGTTCATTTCCACACACTTTTTCCCATTTTCGAAACACTTATCGTATCCTACACACAAATCACACTCTCTTCAACCCATCATCGCGTTTAGAGGTAATTTCTTCACCACTTTCTCTCTCTCGCAATTCTAACACACCCTTTTGAAAATCTCTCGTCTGTTCTGCCATTCTCCACCCACACATGGTCTGTTCCATCTCACAAGTTATATATTCCGAGACCGACATGGAACCCATCCTCACTCGAGACTTGTTGCTCGCGACGTTTAAATCTAAACCACCACACCACGTAAACAACACTTTGAAAACCGAGAGCATGAGGACGAGGAGTAAAGGATCGACTCCGGCAGGGTACGTTATTCACGTTTAATTACCAACCTTACCGACGATATGGCATTGTCTATAGAGGCAAAAATAGGGCTCGGTAAGTGCATGGCACTTGCATATGCATAAATTAAATCTAGGTACATTTTTTTTAAAACAATCAAACCGGTTAATAACGTATATGTACGTAGAATGGGTGGATGAAAAAAACAAAAGGCATTAGGGATTTTAAAATCAGTCAGGTAGGTTCTTTTGTCTTTGGTCGGGTAAGTGTGGGATTTTTTCACCTCGTTCACCAGCTCGATGAAATGAAAAGGGTTGCGTTGGGTTTGAAAATATTCACTTGCTCTTTTTTTTCTTCCTTTGTTTTTTTTTTTTTTTTTGTAATTTAATCAAAGCCCATTTGATATGATGATGCACTTTACACATTAGTTTCATTAAAAATCTTATACCTCAAATAAAACACTCTCTATTGGCATCAAAGTAGGTAATTTTAAAACTACAATATTGCCATTCGATGGCAGGATGGCTACCTTCCCATTTGAGAAGGGGGTGGTGGTGGAAATAAAAGAGGGTGCCTCGTACTGGAAAAAAATCGCGAATTAAACTCCAAAGATGGGGTAAATCACACAGCCATTAAAAATAAACCACGTCGATTCGATATCGCAGTTGAAAAAAAAAAGAAAAAAAAATACAGGGTGGAAAAAATATTCGCATTTATAAAGGGTGGAATAAAAATCTATACCCGCATCGTACTTTGTAATGAAGAATTATCGTAAATGCTCGTCAATTCAACTCGCGAGAGTAATGGTTGCCACTATTATAGCTCACCATCGCGACGCTTTTTTTATTGCCGTAGCGAGGGTGGCAGGAGGGGGAGGAAAGGGGGTAGGAAAAGCAGGAAGAGGCGGTATCGCAGTCGTCGATATCGTAACTGGGTAACTGCCTAGCGTTCGTTGTTTTTCCCTAATATATTTTTTCGCTTCCGAGTCCCATCTTTTTCTGCAGCCCTTTTTTTCGGTTTTCAATTTACGAGTTCAGATGGGGCAGGTTGGGTGGGGTGAGATAGAGCGACGGTTTATTAACTATTTACAAACGTGTGTGCGTGTGATTTGGGAGAGTGTGCGTTGGATATTTTTTTATTTTCGAATCATTATATTAGTTTGTGCTTCTCTCGCTCTCTGTCTTTTTTCTTCTTTTTTTTCACCCCGTCATGTACTACGACGAGTCAGTACGCCATCATCTCAATATGGCGTCTTTTTTTGATATCGAACTGCCATTTTTCTGCGTTGAAAAATTATGTTTATAAGAATTAAGGAAATCGTTGAAATGAGAATTTGTTTACAAAATCACAAAAAATTATGGAAAATTTTTCATACAATTTTTTGTGAATTTCAGACGACTTTCGAACTAATTTTCAAGACTTGCTCGAATTGAGTGAAATAAACAAGTGGAGCGCATTTTAATCCAAAATTTTGCCAAATCACGTAAAAACCACAAATTGAAAATTGTTCCAATTAATTTATATTTCGTTAGTTCCCCTCCCTTATTTTTGTTAATTTTATTTACTTAGGCCTATTTTTTTTAAGCTGACTGTTCGGTATTTTATAGGCGTCTGAAAACATATGTACCTATATTTTACCGTGAGAACTGATTTTTATAAATTAATCCAGTTAAGTAAATAATATTTTATATTTTATATAACAAAAAAAATTTCAGTTCAATCCATCTAATTTAAACCTTTGGCAATAAGACATAAATTCATGTGCCAATTATGTCTGCTTGAAGAATGGATACATTTTAAAATGAAAGTCGAAGAAAAAAGTTTCAACTTTTCTTCAAAATTATATGACTTCTAGACATTTTGTCAGACATTCTGAAACTTATTTTTATAAACATCAGATTTTCAAAAACATATTTAGCCTTTTTTTGCTTCATAAAAACTGAGAATTTTTTAAAAAGAAACTCTAAAGAATTGGGGGTAATTTTTTTTCAAGGAAATTGAAAGATTCGATTATTTTTTTATGAGAATGCGGAATTTTCTCTCACAAAAAAATCAAGAATTTTTTTCCCTCCAAAAATTTGAAAACTACTTTTCTCCAAAAAAAAAGATTATTTCTTTCAAAAAGTTAAAGATTTTATCTCTCAAAATTTGATAAATACTTTTGCTTCAGGAAAATCAAGAATTTTTTTCTTAAGAAAAATTGTTTTTTTTTTTCAAAAAAAAAATGAGAGATTTCGTCCTAAAAAAAAATAAAAATTATTTCTCCCAAAAAATGTAAGATTTCTTTTTTTTTCAAAAAAATTTAACAATTTTTCTAATTCAAAAATTTGAAAAATATTTTTTTTAAAGAAAAAAACTAAGAAATTGTCTTCTCCATAAAACTAAGTATCTTTTTCAAAATTGAAAGCGGTTTTCTTTTAACATTTGAGAATAATTAACATTTGTTTTTCTTAAATTTAGAGCTTTTCTTCTACATAATGAAAAAAGTGCCTGAACATATTAAGTCATTCATCATGTGGTATATTGCCATATTACCTAAATTCAATTGATCTATTTTCTAATTTTACCCAAAACTTCATATGTCGACTCGAGGACCGGTTTCTTTCTCCTACCTTTGGTTAGAGATAAAAATACCTCGAGCCAACTTTGAAATCAAACGTTCGAGTGAGATTCATTACGTTTTCGGTCCCCGATCAGAGCATTGCACGCCGATCCTTTTTTCCCAATTTATTTTTGTATTATTTAAACACCCATTCTTTATAATTTTTATTTTTAATAATACAGTACGTTTTATTTATGAATTATTTTCGTGTTTTTATTTATTAATTTTTTAATCATGGTGTAAAAGTGGGCCTCATGGCCGGTTAGATAGGTATAGATTCGTCCGTATGGCGAATCCTGCCTAGATACCTTCTCCTTTTACCCATTGGGTCAATGTGGTCAGTCTAATGACCTGATTCAATGGGTATTTTCCCATTTCATTTCTTTATGACCTATTAAAAGGTCCAAGTTATCCCTTTTCCCCATCTGTCCTCATATGATCAATTAAATGATCGAGGACAGAGGTCAAATCATTGTTTTATTATTGCCTATTGAAAGGTACATGTTTTTCAAAATCATTTCGTAATTTTTTTTTAGTTTATTTTTGGCCTGTTTTCTATTTATTTCGTGTTTTAATATGTGGTAAAAGTCGAGCAAAATACGCCACAATCAATATAATCCTTCAAGTAAGTAAAATTTCATTCAATTCCCAACCAATTTACAAGGCCTATACTCGTAGAATTCCACTCAAAAAAATGAAAGATTTTTTCAAAAAAAAATTGAAGAATTCTTCTTTAAAAATTTGTGAATAATTTTTTCTTACTCATCTACCACTTCAGAAGAACTGAAAAAAATCAAACCATTTTTTCTACTGAAAATTTTGGTAAAATGAAACATAATTAGATTTTTCACGAACCAGAACGAAGATTTTTTTATTTATCACGAACTGGAACGCAGAATTTTAATTTCTCACCTCGCTCGTTCTGGCTCAATTCGAGCACTGGATTTCAAAAATTATTTTAGTATTTTTTCAACTACTTTTCTCGCATTCGGTTGATATCTGCGACATCCAGACAATTTTTACAACATTTAATTTTTTTTCCTTTGGTTTTGAGTGACTTTTGAGACGTTTCGATGACAGAGCACAAACATTTTTCATCTTTTCTAAGATTAAAAAAAAAAAAAAAAAAAAAAAAGTGATCAAAAATTATTTAATCAAATTTTTGTGAATTTCAAAAATTTTAAATTGACCTTACACGATTTTTAAATTACTTTTTTTAATTGTAAAAAAATTGCGTGTTTTCTGAACATTTCTTCTACACAAAAACATACGAAATATTTTTAAAAAACCATTTCTATACTGTTGATTTCGTGTTGTAGGACATTAGAGTCGAGGGGCAAAACAAGGAAAGTAATTCTGCAAAAACAGCTTCGAAACTTTTTCTTTATTATGTAAGTAATTTTTACACCATCATTTCCACCATTTTTTTTATAACTCCGAGAATTTTTCAAGTTTCTGGGAAACTTTTGAAATAAATTTTTATCGCGCGAAACCCCGGCCCCGCGCCATCTATCACAGCCGGAGGCACCAGCGTGGAAAAAACTATAGCGAAAGAAACGAGCTGATGCTGAGCAAAGGAAAAAACACCCCAGTTTTAATATTTGCTTTGAAATTCTGCGCATACTTGTCTTTTAATTTTTATACTTCAACTTGTTTTTCGCGATTACGACGACGAAAATGAGAGACAAGAGGAAGGGGCGAGCGAGCGAGGGAGCAAGGCAAGGACACCGGTACAAGCCGAGAGTTTTCTACGCGAAAAGCAATTTCAATCATTCTTTAAGAAAACTTCTTCGTTATCATCTTGTTCTTCTCATTTTAAAAGATAACTTTAACTTGGTACTTTGAAAATTTGTTTGAATTTTCATTTCGAAAGGGCGAAAGAACTTTCAAGTCCTGTAATTAGTTTCGTTTGTTTGCCAACAGTTAACTAGCGCACAGACATGTAGAGCGATTCGAAAATATCGTTTGAATAAAAAATATCTACTCACGCCAGTGAGAGGAAATTTCCAATTGGTGGGATTCCTTTCCTCTATGCCTGGCTCGAATTTTTGTATTGAAGACGCCAAATTATATAAGCATCTGGCGAATAGTTGGTGATAAAGTTGAAGTTTAAATTTAAATAGGAAAAATATTACTTATTCAATAACATACATGATTGTATGAAGAATTATTCGTCTAAGAAAATTAAATTTAAAACAAATAAAATTTAAATTCGATTCTTTCTTTTGAGTTGGGAAATTTAGATGAAGCTTGATCACCAATCAGAAAATACCACTGGCTCTATTGAATTCCATGCATGTACTTAGTAAATTATTAATAAATCTTTTTCATTCTTTGATAAAAGGGCCACCTTATCACGCAAGAACGTACGAGTATGAATTCGCAATTATTTTGAAAGTTGCCCAACAAAGTTGATCACCTCAGCTGAATTAGGTTCATTTGAAACGAACTACTTTTAGAAATATAGATACTTGCAAAAATTACTTTTTTATAAAATTTAAATAAAATAAAAAATATAAAAAATGTGCCTGAACAGAATTACGAGAAAGTAGGTAGGTAGTAAGAATTTGCTTAAATACCTGTCATTTCTAACTATACGCAAACAATGTTATTGACTCTGAGGCAATTCAAGTATTTATAAAGATATCATCGAGAAAATATTACCTAAGAAAAATTCTACCAGAGCTTCGCGACAAAAAATCTGATTTTTTCAATTAATTAAAAAATCACACATGACCAGAGAATCGGTTCAATGGAGTGAAATCAGTGTACGATATTTTCCCAACATTTAAAAAATACCTAAACAAAAAGTTAAACAACTGCGAAATTCACGTACCTAATCGACTGTTTACAAAATATACAAGAAATAGGAAAAACTCATCGACGATATCTCAAGAACTGGTTCATCGAGAAGAATTCGGCACATGAACTTGGTTTTTCAAGTGATGTAAAAAAAGTTACATTCATATTTTACACGTGTGCTCTATATTCGAAATGTTATTAGGGTTGGAAAATTTTCATCATGGATATCTCCATAAAATAGGTTCATTAATTTTACTCAAAATCACCAAGAGTTCCGTATAAAAGTAGCCCTTGATATCTTACGAAGATTTCATCTCATTTAAAAAATAATTGTTTTCAACAAACTTTCAAGAAGTTCAAGTTTTGGAAAAAAAATTTAAAAATTGTCCACGATGAAAATTTAGAAAAAAAAATGTTCAACTCTAGCAAACACATGAAATTTAAAACCAACCAGTAACCAGATGAAGTTCGTATAGTAAATTATTGAAATATCTTTTTCATTCTTCGATAAAATCACCCTCCTGTCAAAAATTAATTAACGAAAACTCGATTGTATTTCAAAACCTGATCACCAATTCAGTCAATTTTCCCCACCATTTCGTATTTCGTAGCTCAATTTTTATTACCAGAGTCCCATGGAATATTTTCAAAACTGTGAAAAAATCTTTCATCGTAACAAACGCATCTTCTTCAAAAAAATCCTCCAAAAAACGGGAAAATCATTTGAGAAATTGGGAAAAGTTCAACACAAATTCCATATGAGTAAGAAAATTGAAAAAAAAAAAAAACTCACGCAGATTTACGTGAGAACAGCTGATTTCCGTTGTCAAATTCAGAAAAAATTGTTTTAAGAGAAGTAATCATTCAAAACAATGGATACGATCGTTCCACACTTTGTACTCATCAAAACATTTGTAACGCCTAGTTAATTACTCACGTCGAGTCGTCAACTAAAAGTAAATTATCAGTATCTTTCTCACGTCAATTTCTCAAATTCAGAAGATTCAGCGAAATCGTAATCTCATTTGGAACATTGATCTCAAAAAAATATTCTAAAAAAATGAGAAAAGTTTTCACTTTTTTAAAGAAAATAGTGAAAGGCTGTTTTTATTTAAATAAAAATCAAAATATTTATTTTTGAAAAGGTTGAGAAATTTTTTGACCTACTCATTTTTCATGTTTCTATAATATTACACTACTTCAAAAATTGAGACCTTTCTCTTCAAATAAAGTGAAACATTTTTTTTTCTTTCAAAATAACTTTAAAAAAACCTCACTCATTTTCTACCTTTAATATGTATTAGGAGAAGTCATTTACTCCGAAAAAAATGAAAAAGTAAGTATTTTATTTCCAAAAAAATTAATAGACCTTTTCACTTCAAAAAAAAATTGAAATTTTTAGCAGAGTTTCTTTATTATAATTTTTTTTCAAAAGATTATCTCTTCACTTACCTATTGATTGTTTTACGTACCTAAAGTAAGTAAGTAAGTAAGTTTTTTTTTTTTTTTTTTTTTTTTTTGAAAAATGTAAAATGTTGTTTTCTTCCCATTTTTTTTTTTTTTTTTTTTTTTTTGTAAGAATTAGTCAATTTCTTTACTCTCGGGTTTTTCTCAAAAAAAAAAAAGGAAAAAAAACTGTAGGGTACGATTATATTTCTCCGAAAATTGATAATAGCTTTATTTTTTTATCGCGGATTCTGCACAATCTGGATTATGGATTCTAACATTTTACTTCTTAAAAAAAGGTTTAGAAATGTTCCGATCAATTATTCTGAAAAGTTTATCGAAAACAAAACAAAAGAACACAGTAAAATCCATAATCCACTTTCATAATCTACTCATCGAGCAGATTATTAAATGGATTCGCACAAACCCTCACAATCCAAAATCCAGATTGTGCAGAATCCGCGATAAAAAAACAAAGCTAATGTTAGATCAGATATTTTTTCTTCACAAAAACTAATTCATTTTTTCAGTAGGTTAGGTACCTACATTAAGTTTTTTTTACATATCAAGAATTGAGATTTTTTTTACCAATTTTCTTATTCATCGTCATCACCTATTTCAACAAATTGCGGATTTTTCACTTCCAACAATAAAGCTAAGTAATAAATTTTTTTCTAAAAAAAAATTTTCAAAATAGAAGCACACTAACATGGGACATGTCAGGAGTGTCAAATTTAGATTGTATTCGATGCATGCTTAAAATGTAGTATCATGAATGTAAGGACTATTTACAGGTGCACGTTTCAATTTGAAGTTTTAAGAAATCGAAAAAATTCAAAATTCAAAATAGTATTTAAAAATTGTTTCTCGATAGAATTTGAAAAAAAATTATTATAACATATTTTTGTCTATCCCTGAAATTAAAGGGGCTAAAAAAGATAATCCTATTATAATTCAATTTTTAGAATTAGTAATTTTACAAAAAAAAAAAAATCGAATTAAAAGGGCATTTTATTTTTTACGAATGTAGAACAATTATCCATAGTTGTTAATTTTTACCATATTTGTGGTGACTCTTGCTATAAGTTGTTTTACCTCAAAAAGTGTTGCAGAGTTGACTATTTTCTGTGGCGATTCCTTGTATAGGTAATGAAGTTTTAGCTAAAACGTGTAGTGATTTAGTCTATGTGCATAGTTTTTTTACCGACATTTTTTGCTGGGAGCCACTTCTAATACACTTTATGGTGAATTTTACTACTTACAATTTTTGAGAAAAATCACTATTTGTAGGGAAAAGTGATATATTCCTATATCTCACTGTACGAAGGGAGGAGGGTAAATGACGTGATGCAGCGAATTCAAAAACTAATTCATATGAGTTGGCACTCACTGTTGGCAGTAAGTTATCAACAAATCTTTCTCATTATTCGACAAAATTACCATTAGGATTTTCATTTTTTTTCGAAATGTCAAGAGCTTCTCTAAAAATGATTCTTTTGGTGTAAAATAAACTCCCTAAAAATTTTCCTTCGAAAAAATTATTTCCAGTCGTGGTACAGAGCCCATTTTATTGAGAAAACGAAAAAAAAATCCATAAGTTGTAACTGAATTTTTTTGATTTTTTTTTTTTACAAAATGGTCACTGCATCGGTACTTTTACTTGACAAGACAATTTTCGGGGTTTTGAATTTAAAAAAAAATAAATAAAAAAAAATAAAAAAAATAGCTAGAATGAAAAAAAAAATGGATCAAAGTTGTTTCAACATACATATTTTTACCCAACACTAAACCACTTATGGCGATTTTTCAACGTAACTTCAATTTTCAGGAACTGCATTTGCGCCATTTTTCCAGAAAGATCAACTTCCTAAAAACCAAGTTAAAGTTGAAAAATCACCACGTGATAATATTTTGAAAATTACTCAGCTAGGTTCATCTTCGATTCAGCTGATTTCCACAATCATACCGAGTGAAAATCCTCCACATCTGCACCCTTTTTTCTTACCCCTTTTTCTAATACCTTCGCAAAGACCCTATCTCTCGAACAAAACACGAAAAAAAAATCCCCATTTCGTCGTATATCCGTATTAAAGAACAAGAAACCTTTCTCTCGAATATGCTGGAAGAAGCAAAGAACGGGGTAATAATATAAACCGTACATGGCATTTGATATTACACGCTACAATAAGAGCGCATAGCATTAAAAAAAAAGGGTCAGAAGGGGGAAAAACTGTAGGCAAGTCTTGGTTCTTCCTCGACATACGACGACGATAATATAACATAACGAACGAGCGAGGAGGGTTTGGAAGCAGAAACGTATACAACGACGATGATAAAAAAAAAAAAAAAAAACGCACCCAACGAGATAAGAAAAAGCACTTCAAGTCGAAAAATTTACTCATTTTTGCAGGGTATCTTTTTCCTCGAGAATTAAATTACCCCTATGGCAGAATGAGAGAGAAAGAAAAAGAAAGAAGTATACAGGGTGTTTCATAGATGACTGAGTTCCTTCCACCGGGTGAATAGGCAACCCATAAAGAAAAAAAAATGGCATATAAACGTGTTGTCTATCTTGAAAATTGAAGGGGCAAGGGAAAACTAAGTTGAGAAAAATAATTTATGATTGCACCAATGAATAGTATGCTAAAAAATCCTTCCACCAGGTGAATAGGCAACTCATAAGGAACAAAAAAATATCATATAAACATTGCCTATCTCTAAAATTGAAGGGGCAAGGGAAAATTGAATTGAGAAAAAATAATTTCTGATTGGGCCAGTGAATAGCATTAAAAAAATTAACTTTTTTGTTCTGGACATTTTTTTGCCTATCTTTGAAAATGAAGGCGCAAGAGAGCTTCAGACTCTGAAAAACAGGTTTTTTAATTTTCAAAACTCTGTAGCTCCTTCATATTTCAAATAGGAAAATTCACCACATAACTTTTTTTTGCTTATTTCAAAGAGTTACACCTCTTTCATGCATCATCTTGACAAAATTTTGCAATTTTTATGTCTCATTCTTAACTATCGATCATTTCAGCTTCAAATTATCAGTGCACATCATTGGAAAATGAAATCTTCAAAATTTGTCAAGATGTTACATAGTAACTCTTTGAGATGAGCAAAAAAAGCTATGTGATGAACTTGCCTATCTCCGAAAATGGAGCAGATACGGAGCTTTGAAAATTAAAAAACCTGTTCAATTTTTTCAAAGTTTGAAGATTTCTTGCGCCTTCATTTTCAAAGATAGGCAAAAAAATGTCTAGAGCAAAAAAAGTTCACTTTTGAAGTACTATTCATTAGCTTAATCAGAATTTTTTTTCTCAAAATAATTTTTCCTGGTCCCTTAAATTTTCAAGATATGCAACCTGTTTTTTTTTTGGTTACTTATGGGTTGCCTATTCACCTGGTGGAAGGAACTCAGTCAGCTATGAAACACCCTGTATAAAGAAAGCTGCCATGTAATATGCCAGTGACGTTATTCAAGAGGAGGAAGGGGCAGGGATGTAAAAAGGCGACATTTGAAAGAATATTGTATTAGGGTGTTGGCACAACCGACGTGTGGCATGGCAGGCAGTATGTAGAAGAAAATAAAATAACGGGGTTAAATTTCGCCGATAACCGAGCCTCGGCTCGGCAGGCGAGAGCTTTTTATCGTGGGCAGTGCTGCGGATCTTCGAGGGCAGCAGGGGGGCATCAGGGACGCAGCTAAAGGCGGGATTGATATATGCTGAGAAAGAAAGAGAAAGCGGACGGGTGCGGACCTAAGAAAATCGACTGCTAGTGGGAAGAATACGGTACGATGGAGGGTGAGGAGGGAGCGGCGTTATAAAAGAACGCCAAACGAACCAGAGCAGCTCGTGAGGGGCCAGCAGGGTATCGAAGGGCGAAGAGAAAAAAGCCTTTTAGGTTCTTTTGTCAGTTAGGAAATTAGAAAAGAGAGAAAACGCTGGATCGCGTCGCGTATCGCGCCCAGAGAGAAGTTTTAAAAGAGTATACGAGGAGAGTTGCTCGCTCGTCGTGCTCTCACTCTGACGTTGAAGGTGATGGTCGAGTGGACGGGAGGGGTTCGAATAGATGCGGCGATATGGAAAGAGAGCAGAAAGAAAAGAAAAGAGGGTGGTTATTGTGGGGCCACCCTTTGCCGATACGTCTAAGGTAGCTTTGGTCGTATTATGTGCCGGAGAGAGTGAGGCTGCTGCCAGCGAGACGACGAACACAATGGGAAAAAGCGCAGGGAGGCGGGACGAAAGCTGGCTCGGCGAGGTGAATTTTTCCCATTAAAAAGATGGCGACGACGGCGAGAGGAGGTGGCGCGGACTGCACGAGTCTTTTCTTCTTATCTAATGTTATAAAACCCACCTTTAGTTTTACTTTCATCAAATAAAAGACAATACCTACTTTCGGGGAAAAGTTTTTAATGAAAACTGCTGCCAGCTTTTCTTACATTTAAATTGCATTAGCCACCCTTTTTCCCGACGATTCGTTCTCTCTGCTTTCGTTTTTTCGCTTTCTCCGCGGCGGCCTCGCGAGAGAGCTTGTATCCGCCCCCGCCCCTCACCGCATCCGCAGCCGTGTGCGCCACGACGCCGAGGCTCATTCTGCGATTTTCTTCTTTCTTTTCCTATATATACAACGTACAGCACTAGAGGTACCACACCATTCTTTATATATTCTTCTTCTTCTTTCGCTATGGTACCGCTTCGCACACCCCATCGGTGTGTTTTCATTCTCAAGACGTCTTTTCCCTTCTGTTATATAGCTCGAGCCGAGTTTCTTTTCTTTTGGCTAAATGAGCTTTTGTCGTTTCGCCTCTTTTTTGCCAAGTTTTCTACGTCGGTAGTGTGGGTATACCCTTCGCATGCTGCTTTTCTTTTTCTTCGCGTTATATACACGTTGCTCTCGCCTACCTTCGTCCTATCCTACGAGTATACCTAGTATACATATAAAAAAAGGGGTGCAAAAGTTTCTCATTTTTGTTTTGTTCGATGAATACGAGTACGTGCGAGATGCGGAGAAGTGGGCTAGGCAAAGGTGGCAAAGGCGACGTTAATACGTGAACTCGAGAATGGAAAATTTTGCTCGAAAATAAAATACACCCCGGGAGCTGCAGCTTTTTCTTGTCGACGTCGACGTTTAGTCATCTTGCCATGGTAAAGTTCTATACTTCCAAGAAAGAAAAAGTTAGCCTTATTTTTTTAAAAACAAGTGAAACGTGTTTCGTATTTTTTTAAATTGTCGTTTAAAAATCGATAAAAAATGATTTTTTCGACGTTCCTGAGTGTGAAAAGCATCATCCGTAGTTCAACCCGCTCGTCATATAACGCCTGAGAGATGGAGAAAAAAGCTCGTGTACGAGTTTGGAGAAACTTTAACGTGTGAAATATGATATTCCTCCTCATTGATGGGGAAGGGATGGTTTGTTCACCTATGTAATTTTGCAGTTTGTCGTACAAATCGACCATAGATACGTATAGCCCTATAAGGGTTTCCTAAAGAAGAAAATATCCCTGTAGAATTTCGAGTCAAAAAAAGTAGGTACTTACCAGTTGAAAAAAAAAAAAAAAACAGAGAAGAAGGAGGAAATGCTTCGATGACACCGCAATATGAGGCATCGTAAGAGCGAAAAAAATGGAAATAGAAAAAAAATTCAAGTATACACATTTTCAACCAGAAAGACCATTAATGACGATTTTTCATTATCATCATCTTCTTGATAATTTTTCAAGAACTATTGAAAATTGGGAGAGAATGTGGGTAAAAATATAGGCATAGGTAGGTACATTAAAACAATTTCAATCACAGAAACTTTTAAAATAATTTTTTATCTTTATTTTTCAATTTCTAATAAATTGAGTACCTAAAATTTTATTTCATTAAATTTAAATGTTATTTATTTCTCACATCCCACATTTCTGAAGAGGGAAAAAACATAACTTGGATTTTGACCAAATATCCACGGGGGTGGTTCATTTTGAGTTGGATACCCACATTAAAGTTTTTTTAAACCCTTAGCTCAAAAGGGAGGGGGTATGGGTGCTCAAAGCGGGGTAACATTTGAAAAAGAAAACGAGAACAGCGAATGGACAACCTTAAATTATGATTTAAAAAATACTATGAACTTGTGGGTAAGAAATTTTTTCAATTTTTTTTTCTCTCAAAATTTATATTTTTTTTTCAAGTTTTACAATTATTTTTCATTAGTATTTTTAAACGTGTTTCTTTCTTTAGAATAAACTCTCTCCATTTACTCGAGAATTTATTTTTTCAAAAAAGAGAAGTTGCAAGAGTAATTTTTTATAAAAGCTTTTTCAGACTCATATAAATACTTATTCTTCTTCTTTTTCTCCAAAAAATTCGCCAACGGGTTTTACATTTTTGGAATGAAGGGGAGTTTTTTTTTTTTTTTTAACATCTATTACTGAAATAAGTTAAGTGTTTTTTTTCAACATTTCTATGACATTATCAAAAAAAAGAAAAAACCCCATAAAAATGAGTAATATTTTTTAGGGGGTTTCAAAGCAAACTTTGAACATTTTTTCAAAAGTGAGCCATCTCAAAATACTTTTTTGAACGTTTTTCCATTTTTAAAAATTTTCAAAAACTTTTACAAGAAAAAAAATCTTTCTTTCATTTTTTTTCTGGATGAGTCATTTTTTTAACAAGTTGAAGAAAATTTTTTTTCAAAGATTTTTCTTCTAAAAATGTTATGCTGCATTCAATTTGATTTTAAAATTAGTGAGTAATCCACTCACATTTTAATGTTAATGTATTTTTTGTTTTTGTTTTCAGAACATCCAAATTTTCAAAATAGATCTATTTTTGAGAAGGTAAGCTTTTCTCTTCAGAGAATTTCTTTGGAATAATGTTCCTATCAACTCGTTTTATTTAATCTAGAATTTATTATTTCAATCGATATACGTTTGAAAACATAACTTTTAAAGAAATTGTTAAATTTCTCGATAAGGATTCCTTTCCCCGGCCTTACAGAAGAGGCCCAAAAAAACAAGTACCATAACGATAACGAGATCAACTTCGACCAGGAAAACGAAAATTACAGAAAATTGCCATGGAACCTACGTTCGATTATGAGGAATACGCTATGTGGACTGCCTCACTTCAAGTGGTCGCCTAAATTTATTTTGGACTCTATAGCTACATTAAGAAGGTTAGTTATCAGTTTTGGACTTTTCTAAACTTCTGAATAAATTAGAAAAGAATTAATCCGAAATCCGAATTAAATCTTTTGTGGTAATAAGGCATGTAAGTATTAACAATATGTCCGATTTAAAAGTGGATAATCTTCATTTTTTTTTACAAAATTTCAATGAATGTTTCTTCATACCTATAATGTGTTATAAGAAATTGCGATTTTGTCTAAAAATAATGAACAAAGAAAAAAACGAACAAATGAAACTTTCATTTTTTTTCCAAATAGGTAAGAAATTTTTTTAATTCTATTTCTTGATGATTTTTTTTTAGAGCGGTCATCATAATTGCCAAGATTATTACGCCCATCGGAAAATATTGTAGGTTAGGAAGGGGTTTAGTTCAACTTTCAAATATTTTTTGAACGCAATTTTCGTACAGGAAATTTATTTAAATATTTTTAAAAAGTTACTTTCGAGGACCATCTTACAGTTTCCTCTTCTCTTCTTTTCCTTACATGAGGTGTTGAATACATCCCCTTTACATTGGCTGGATCCATTTATTCACCCAACCCCAGCATTATAACTCATTCTATCCACCAATTCATTTTTTTAAATTTTTTAATCAAGATATGAATAAGAGCAGTGGTCAAAACAAAGCCCCATTTCTAAGTAGCCAATGTCATTTTGCATTATTTTTTAATAATATTTTTCTGTAATATTTCTTCAGGAAATGGACGTCACATTTAAATGGATTGAAGGATACAGTTGAGAGAAAATACAACTTAAAAGTATCTTAGTTGAAAGGACTTTCATGGAATTGAACAATTCAAGAAAGACAAGGTCAAAACAGTAGCAGTTTACATTACATAAGAAAGAATGAGTTTCTTTGTTGAAGCTAATACGATGTAAGTATTTTTTAAAGAACCAAGCCAACTTGTCTGAGATTCGCCACTCAAATGAGAGAAAAATTACGAAGAAAGATCATAAGACCTATTTATATGATATCTTATTATCATACTTAGTTCCCATTAACTATTGCCTCAAATCGATGAAAAAGCTTTCTGATGTATTTTTCCCATGATGAAACTTCACACTCGTATTTTTTCGAATGAAATTCCACGCGAAAAATATTAGCAACTTGATACAAATTATTTTCAAAAATATTCTTTCTGTTTCTCGCGGTCAATATTTGAAATTTTTTGTCAATTTTCAGATAATCACTGCACTGGTCACATTAGTAGGCAAAATACCTGGTATTATAACCCAAAATGGCAAAATGGGAGCACCTTTACTCTCACAGTCGATATATAACCATATCAGTAAGAACAACCGCAAAAAAAAAAAAAAACAACTAAGTATAGTATTCGTCACTAGTGTCTAGTTTAGTTAATTAATTTGCATGGATGTGGATCGTTATTGTTGAATTTTATCAAGTTCAGTACTACATAGAAACATGATATTCCGAATTGGAGGGGAGGGAGGGAGGGGTCAAATCAAAATTTTTGTAATAACCAAAATTATTCCTAGGACTTGTAAGCTATAACTTTTGTTCGAAAATTTTTTCAATTGGAACCCTCCTTCCCCACCGATTATGCAAAAAACTCCGAAGAACTAATTAAAAATTGAAGTAGTGAGAGGAGTATGGGCCAAATGAAAAAATTTTCAAATAAAATTGTAGATTAAGATTCTAAAAATAATTTTGGTTTTTATAAAAATATTTCGACTGGACACCCTCCTCTACTCGGACTTCATATAAAATCAGGTAGATATTTTTCAAAATTGGGGGAGGGGCCCGATTGAAAAAATTTTCAAACAAAAATTTTAGTTCGAGGTCCTAGCAATAATTTTTGTTAATATGAAATTTTCGATTAGACCCCTCCCTCCCCTCCAATTTCGCATAATATGACTTAAGATACTTACATTATTAAAAACTGGTGGAAGTGAGGGTCCAATTAAAAACATTTTCAAACAAAAGTTGAAGTTTGAAATCTCAAAAATAATTTTAGTTATTACAAAAATTTCGATTGGACCCCCCCTGCCTCCTCCAATTTTGAATCTAACCCGACACTAGTCAAATTACTCGAGTGAAAAAGCTCGAAAACCATAATTTCTTTAATTATGTTTTCAGAAAAAAATTCGTCAACACCACTCAAACATATAAAAAACGGAATGTGCTAATTACCAAATCGTCTCGCCGTGCAATGAACCATCCTAGGTACTCCACTTTCGAGTACCTCTTCGCTATTCTTTGAGAGAAAGAAAAAAAACCATCTCATCACGCTTCTACACGATACTTCATTAGAAATTTGCAAAAATCCACCGTCGTACATAAGCGGAGCACGTTGGCAGGTACGATGTGGAGGCTGGAGGAGAGTATACGTCAAAATGAAAACGAATACCAGAGCATGTTTCAAACGCTGGGATATTTTGACAGCAGCAAAAACACAACGAACGTAAAGAAAATAAACGAATGATTCTCAACTCGACTTGTACAAATTTCTTCGTTCTGATGGGAAGGAAATGTGGGGCAGGGGGGCAACGCCAGCCAACGAATTAATGGCTCATCTCTAGTGGTACTCAAAAGTACCATGAGTACACTTCCGTATAATTTCGAGCATTTTTTTCTTAACATGAATGAATCAGATTAAGTACGTTAATGTTACAATATTATTAATTGTACACAAACAAAATAAACGCATTAGGTAAATTTTCAATCCCTCCTCTTTGCCTCTCTCGTTTCGCACCTCGGCTGGAAAAATTCTCCGCCAACGTCGCGTGTTTCTTTCACCTTCGCGAGCTAATTAATTAGTTTAGAGTATAAGCCGCGGTTCTGCTGGCGTTTACATTATTGTAAGAAAAACGAACGCTAAGAAACCCTGACTTTTTTGGGTAAATATCATATGATAATTTTCGTCAGACGAGAAGCTTTTCCGTTGGGATTATTAATGAAGTGTATCTTCTAAAACACCAATAAAAGTGTGAAACGATGTATAAAAGGATGAACAACCCCCCCCCCACGGCTCAAAGTTGCCCCACGACTCCCTCTCACGGTGTCGTTTACCGCATGCATCTTTCTATACTTTTCTATCACTCTCTCTCTCTCTCTCTCTCTCGCTCACACAGCGGTGTTTTCCTACATACACCCTCTTCCTCGCCCCTGTACCTTGTTAGTTTCCCTATCATGGATTCATTCTTTACATAGTACGTAGGTAACGAGCATGATGATGATGACGGTTGCGGTGGTGTGGCAACTTAAGTGATGACATCTTTTTCAAAAGATTTTCGCCAACTCATTAAAAAAGCCCCAGTCTCTCTGCCCCGGCCTCGACGCGATGTCGACGTTGGTTTCACGTATACGAGTATAACCATCATCGCGAGTATAAGAAGAAATAATATTGAAAGGTGAAACGAGGAGCTTAATCCGCCCAACACGACGAACACCGTGACTGACACGGTAGCGAGAAAATTTCGCCAAAAAAGGAAATTATATTTTATACGATATCTATTCGCGAGCTTCTCCGCCACCACCCGTCGCACTTTCTCTTTTTCCGAACCAAATTACACGAATCGTATTCACCGTATAAATAGAAAGAAAACATCCGCCATTCTCTATACTTTATACGTATACACGATAATATACTTTTTCTTCTTATAATTCTTAATGAATATCACCCTCTTAAAATCTCATTACAAGATCTCCCCTCCTCACTCTACCTACTCTGCGTACTCGCAGCTCTTTCAGGGGTGTTGTAATTTCCACCAGCCTGGGTGAGTAGTTCGTTGAAATGAATCAATTGAAAATCTACCATTTTTATCTGGACTTGAAATTTTTTTTTTCGAGTTTCAATTTATATTCAAAATTGGAGGGGAAGGAGGGGTCCAATCGAAACTTTTAAAATATCCAAAATTATTGCTAGATCTTCTAGCTATAACTTTTGTTCGAAGTTTTTTTCAATTGGACCACCCTCCCCTCCCCCCCCTAATCACTGATTTTGCATAAAATATTTTTACAAGTTTCAATTTATATTCAAAATTGGAGGCGAAGGAGGGGTCCAATCGAAATTTTTGTCATATCCAAAATTATTCCTAGGTTTTCTAGCTATAACTTTTGTTTGAAGTTCTTTTCAATTGGACCCTCCCCCTACCCACTGATTTTGCATAAAATATTTTTACAAGTTTCAATTTATATTTAAAATTGGAGGGGAAGGAGCGGGTCCAATCGAAATTTTTGTCATATCCAAAATTATTCCTAGTTCTTTTGGCTATAACTTTTGTTTGGAGTTTTTTTTAATTGGACCCTCCTACCCACTGATTTTACATAACACTCCGAAGATATCAATTAAAAATCGCAGAAGAGTGAGCGAGGAATGAACCAATTAAAAAAATTTTCAAATAAAAGTCGTAGATTAAGATCCTAAAAATAATTTCGGTCATTATAAAAATTTCGATTTCTCAAATTTGACATAATATCAGTAGATACTTTTTCAAAGTTTGATAAAGGGTCCAATTGAAAACTTTTTCAAACAAAAGTTGTAGATTGAGGTCCATGAAATAATTTTTGTTATTATAAAATTTTCGATTAGACCCTTACCTCCCCTCCAATTTCGCTTTAAATGACTTAGATTTTTATATTATTAAAAACTGGGTGAGGTAGGGGTCCAATTGAAAAAATTTTCAAACAAAAGTTGTAGTTTGGAGTCTTGGAAATAATTTTAGTTATTATAAAAATTTCGATTGAACCCATCCTTTCCCTTCAATTTCGAATAAAACACATGTTAATTGAAAGAAATAGCTCAAGTCCAGAATCTGAACGGATGAAAGTAGGAAGTGTGAGCAATTTCGTTCATGTTCACTACAAATCCGAGCAACTACTCACTCAGGTTGGTGGAAATAACAACACCCCTCTTTCAGCAGACGTGTAATAAATTTCATTGAATTTTTTTTTCGTTCATTTTCGAACCGAAAACACCCTCGATAGTCATCTGCTGGCACACGAAACGCTGGGCAAGGACACCAGTAGCATGCATTATGGAAAAAAGCAACCAAAAAAAAAACAAAAAACACAGATGCCTAAATGAGTTGATTTTTTTATAAATGACCACATTAGTATCATATACGATGTGTTTTTAATGTAGTCGAAAAATTATGACGACGGATACCTGCCCCCCCTCTTCGACTGTCGTTGCACGTCCGTTCATAATTAACTTTTGAGTTGCACCCTCTCGTCCTTGGCCGTCACCTTTATTACGCGGCGTGAAATTCAAATTAATAAAACAGCCCTATAGATGGGTTGTAATGCGTGATAAATGTTTGAAAAAAAAATCACATTCTAAAAAAAAAAGGGTTGCTGGTCGAGACCGAGGGAAAAAAAGCGTCATTATACCAGACGCGTTAATAAAATAAATACGAGTAACAGTATCAAACCACGAATGGGCCAGGCCACCTGTAACACCTTTTGAGAAAGCAACGTCTACATAATGTGGACAAAAAAATTTCCGAGGTATTTTTCAACTGTAAGACATTATTTTAATTTCACAAAATTTTGCATGTTGGATTTTGATTTCGAAAATTTTTTCTATAAATGTAAAATAAAGTGGAAACAAAAATATTACTCAGAATTGGCAAACTTTAAAAATAAGTAGGAATAATGAACTGGCTTGAAAAAAATGTACCTAGTTACGATATTGGATTTGATTTTAAAATTCGAGCAAGTATATAAAAAAAAAGTGGTAAAATTGAAGGTTGAAGAAGAAGCAAAATTTATAAGTATTGTTCACTCAAAATGTTTAGTACTTCAACTATCGCCATTATAGTATGTTCCACCTTTTTCTCCCAGCTGTTCGATATTAAATTCAATAAAAATTCCACCAAAAAAATTATTTTGAAAAATTGAAATAATATGACAAAAAATTCAAACTTACGTTTGAAATAGTTATCTTACAAAATATCATTTTGTAATTGGCGAATGAAGTTTGAAAAAATCATGGACAATGCTATTTCCAAAAATAAAATAAATGCACTTGAATGAAATTTCGAAAATTATTTTGAAACAAAATTGTAAAAATTTACAAATTTTGACCCGATTTTGAAAAAAATCAAAAATTTTAAATTAAAAAAAATGCTCTTCAAAATGAAATTTAAAAAAATTAAGACTTGAAAAAATCTGTTTGCTAAAATTTTGAAAAAAAGTCACAATCATTTTTTTTTTAGAAGTTTGTATGATAAAATTTAGAAAAAATGACATCCGATGATAATTTATAGGATGTTTTTTTTTTTTAAATTCACCAACGTTGAAACAATTTGGAAAAAAAATCAAAAATTTGTCTTTCAAAATAAAATTTTGAAAAATGAGACTTGAGAAAAACTTGAAAAAATCAATGTTTGTAAAAAATTTTGAGAAAAAAAATCACAATAATTTTTTTAGAAGTTTGTAATCAACAAAATTTAAATTATAATTATATCCAATGAAAATTTCTAGAAAATTAAAAAAAAAATCACCAACATTGAAACAACTTGGAAAAAAAACATCAAAAAAAATTGTAGGTACTTCAAAATAAAATTTAAAAAAATAAAACATGAAAATATCAATTTAATCAAAATTTTGAAAGAAGAAATACGCACTACAATTTTTTTAGAAATTCGTAATTGACAAAATTTAGAAGAAACGACATCCAATGACAATTTTCGAGTTTTTTTTCAATTTATCAATATTAAAACAAGTTGGTGAAAAAACTTGATTTTGAAAAAAAATTTCTTTCAAAATAAAATTTTGAAAAATTAAGCTTGGTAAAAACTTGAAAAAATGTTTTGTTAAAATTTTGAAAAAAAAATGCACAATAATTTTTTTAGAAATTTGTAACTGGATACATTTAGAAGGAAATCAAATCTAATGAAAATTTATAGGTACCTAAGAAAAAAATTATTTGGATAATATTCAAAAAAAAATTTCAAGTAAACTACCTGGACCTGAAAATTTTTTTAAAAAATCCTCATTTGAAAATTTGAAAAAATGGGTTTATTGTCAACTGTAATGAAAATTTTCCAATCATTACTTTTTTTAATCAAATAAATATAAATTTTGAAAAATTTCTCAAAAAATTATGTACCAACTTATTCGAACAAAATTTGTAAAATTCTTCGCAGAGCATTTCGAAAAATTGTTTTCAATAAAAATTTGAAAAATTCAAATAGACAATAGAATAATTTTCCCGAATGTAGTTTCAAACAAATTGAAAGTTTTATACCAACTTTCAAACGATCAATGCTGATTAGATTGGGAAAAAAGTTCAAGCAATTTTTTTTTCAAGTTTGCAGTTGATTGACAAGAGAAATGTTATTGTATGAAAATTTCTTGAGAAATGTTCCTATGTATTTGAATGAGATTTTTTTTAATCGATAAGTTGAATGAATTTACATCAAAACACTTTGAGAAATAAAAATTTTGAAAATTTTCATTATTGAAAATTCATGCTTCAGAGAAATTACCTATTTGCAAATAAAATTTCCAAAAAATATTCTCCATATTATTACGTATTATTTTAGGTATGATATTTAAAAAAAAAAAAAAAAAAAAGGAGGAGCCACAATCAATCAATCGAATTAGATGATATGTACCTACGTAGGTGATCACTGATCTCATCGGGTACATTGCAATCTCGTATGTACAAAGAAGGATGAGACAAGGAGAATATTGTAGTACGTAATACGTTTCTAGATATTAATATGTAGATACCTTGTTATCTTTCTCCCCTCGCTTCCTCCCCAAACAGCATGATTTCAAGGTACTATAAATTGTACGCAAACATTTCGTAGCATCCGAATAAACTCTTTAAAAAAGGGTTTAGATTTAGAAGCTGAATTCAAAGAATGCAAGGAATTGTACGCAGCTTAATGCCTGCTTTGAAATCGAGTATTTCGGAAACACTATACGTATCGAACTATCGACATGCACAATTCTCCGTAAGTAATGGCCGACCATACTGTAGCACAATAGCCTTATCTTTTTTCACAATTCGACAAAAGTTAAATATGAAGCCAACCTATACTCGCAAAACTCTGCAAGTACCAATTTTTACACAAATTAATGTCAGCAATAGGACAAAAAACACGATTTTTTTTGTATTTTTTGGCTTAGGCATTATGACACGAGCGAGGTGAGTGATATTACTCGTATATAGTATGAACGTGAATCTTAAAAATTACAAATTTTGAAAAAAATGCGACCCAAACATCACGAAGAAAAGTGAGCAAACGCCAAAAAAATCAAAAGTATTAAAAAATGAATCAAATTAACGATACCATTTATCTCGATAAAATTGAAATGACCGACGACAGTGGCAGAATCCATTGACTAATTTCACCTTCTCGTTGAACCGGCATTATTGCCTCCACCAGGCATCATAGGACGAACCAGAAGTCGAAAAAAATATTCAATTTATCGCGAATATACGCACATTATTTTCACAATCAATACGACATCGACAGGCAATCATACTAAAATGAAGAGAGTACATTTCAATTTCTTACGTTAGCTCGATCGCAAAATCGTCGATTTACCCCTCCCGTCTACCTAACAGATAAGAAAACTGGTCTAAACGAAGTGCACAATAGCCAGAGCACAAGTTGGGTAGATAAAGATATCTATTTATTATTTCGGAAGTACTATCGCATGATACCTTTACCTACATCTTCAAGTTCGGATTATTTCCGAGTACATTATTTCGCATGTTTTTGTATTTCATAGGTGCATATTATATTTCTGAGACACATTCTATTCAAACGAATATCTTATATTTGCAGAAGTGTTTTCCCGTATCGAAATTAAAGAAAAATGTCGATAAATCAAACAAAACTGAGAAAAAAAGTTTTGAACAGAATCTTGGAAAATTTCGATCTGAAGCAAATTTTCAAAAATACGTCCAAGATTTACTTTTCAAAATGTATGGGACAAAATTTTTTCAAAATCGAAAAAACTTTCCCTTAAACAAAATTTATGAACCTTTTTGTGTTGAAAAATTCAAGAAATTCATTTTCAAAAGTTCCTTTAAAATAAAATTTAAAAAAATATTTAAAAAATTTGAATTTGCAGTAATTTTTGGGAAAATTGGTTCAATCCAAATTCGAAAATGAATATCAAAAACCATCTTTAAAAATTTTAATCTGAACAAAATTGATGGAAAAAAAGTTTGAAATTGCATTTTTGAATTATGTTCGAATGAAAGTTGAAAAAAAAATCTCTAGAAGAAAAATTATTTACCTACTTATGTATTAATAAAAATTTCAAAAAAATAACCTTCCGAAACAATTTTTTTAAAAATTGTTTTTAATCAAGATTTTTGAAAATACAAAAGCTACCTATTTTTTAAAAATACCTACTTATTTAATTTGAAGAAATGTTTCAGAAAACATACGTATGTTCACTGTTCAGACAAACCATTAAAAATATTCTCAACCGAATCAAGAAAAATTTCAATCTGAAGAATTTTTTTGCTATTTCCAAAATATGGTGTTCAAATCAAACGAAGCCCAGCAAAAAAATAAGTAGCTAAGTATTGACAAAATATTAAAAAAATGTGTAAACAAAAATTGAAAAATTTGTTCAATTAAGTGCATTACCTAATCAAAAGAAAGATAAAAAAGAGTAAAAAAATCCACAAAAAAAAACCTACGAGTATAGTTTTGAACAAAACTGAAACAATCTAAATATGAATTAATTTTCCAAACTTTCCATTAATAAAATAATGTTGGTTTTTCTTTGCGAAGGAGTTCGACTAAAAATTACAATAATGCCCAGAAGTTTAAAAATTACTTTGAAATTTTTATTAAAAATTGAGTAGGAGAAAATTTTTAGAAATTTCTTTCGAAAATTGAGCTTGAAAAACATATAAAAATTGTAATTCAAGACAAAACTTGAAACATAAATGTAGTTTTCTACAAAAATAAAAATAAAATAGGTACGTTGAAACAAAATTCAACTACAAATTTTTTTTCGAAGAAATTAAGAAAAATTGATGGTTATTTATTTTTATTCATTTTTTCAACAATAACTAGATTGAGTTCTACTAAAAATTTTAGAAATTTTTATTTGAAAAATTTATTCTGGAACGAGGTTTTAATAATTCACAATAATTTGAGAAAAATTCAAAAATTTAATTTGTAAGTAGGTATTATTTTCTTCAATTTAAAAGTTGCTTTTAATGTTTGAATACTAGAACAATTTCCTTTCAAGTGCGAATATAATGGCGATTATGTCAAAAATTGAGCTGGTAAGTAGATAAGTATAACTTTTTACAATTTGTATATCAGAAAAAAAATTAATGAAATTGACAGATATCCACAAAATTGATAAATAACGTTATCACACCTTAAACAGAACAGTAAAATAAAATAAAAAATACCCAATAGATAATAAAAAAAAAATTCTGAACAAAATTTCAAATTACTTAGTTTGAAATTTATAAAAAATTGAATCTGAGAAAAATTAGACAAGTTGTTTTCAAGATAAAAATAAACTCATTGGGTTGGATTGAAATCCAAAGTACAAATAATTATAATTATATACATACAGTTCAGGAAAGTCAAATTTTTATATAAACTCAGGTAAGTAATTAAGTATATTCTCGCGATTTTTTTTTAAAGATTAATTTTATCCTCCATTGTTTCTCACAATATTCAAAAAAATCATCGTAACTCGTACCTAACTCTAAAAAAATTTCAAAAATTTGTTGGAAATTTTTTATTTAAAAATTGAATAGGTAGGAACAGGAATGAACTTTGAAAAATTGTAATCTGGGCAGCATAATTTCAAAAAAACTATTTTTTCAAAAATTGAGTTCGAACAACATTTTAAATATTAGAAACAACAAAATAAAATACTTCATTTAAGACAAAATTTGGAAAACTGTTTTCAACAAATTCTAAATATTTATGAACAAAATAGACCGCTGAAAAAAATCAATTTCCAACAAAAAGTAGCAAAATGATTTAATTTTAGATAATGGAAATCACGTATTTTTTCATTTTATTTTTCTGAAAAATAAGTTTTATTCCAGTTCTTTCAAGTAAGAAAGAAAAGATTTTTCAAATCTTTGAAGAAAATAATCATTCAGATAATTTGATTTTTAGAAGTACCTAAACATTTTTCTAAAATTTTCGAAGAAAAAATCTTGAATCTCATGGAAACACCTTAGTTTTTAAGCATGTACCTAATGTACATACTCAGTACTTAAATACTACCCTAATTTTAAGAATGTGCCTCAAAGCTTAGTTCTTGTACATGGCACAATAAATTAATTTAAAAAAAAAAAAACTTTTCAATTTTTTCGATGTAAAAATGATGAAAATTTTTCCAAAGTGAAAATTATTTTAAAAATTTCCAAAATAGGTAATATTTTTTTTTTCATTTTTCATTTTTTTTTTTTTTAATTTTTTTGTAGGGAATCATACTCAAGTTAAGTGGGAAAAATTGAAGATTTTTTTCAGAATAAAATAATCTATTGATGAAAACCCCTGTATTCCTATTTACAGATTCCATGATTGGCTTAGGTTGAATAAACATTTTTAAAAAATACCTAAACCCTTCACCTTGCCTCTTTATCTTTAAATTTTTTAAAGAAAATTTTTCAATTTTCGAGATCAAAATTTTCAAAAAATTCAAAAATAATAATTAAAACTTGGAAAATTTAATAAAGATGAAAAACTACAGAATCACCAAACAAAAGAAATGTTATTTTCAAAAATTTCCCAGTGATTAAAACATTGCAAATTGAAAAAAAAAATGAAAATTACTAGGAATAATGGTTGAAAATTTTATACCTAGGTAATAAGTATTTTCAAAAATTTTAGAATAATTAAAAATTGAATAAAAATCAAATATGAGAAATGTTCAGAACACTGTTCAAAAGTGAAATTTTCATTATAAATACCTACCAACACAATTATTATTTTTTTATTTATTTATTGTATTTCATTGATTTCTGGGGTTTATATTTTTGATCCAATGTTTAAGTCTGCGCTCAACATTGAACCCAATGTCATCCAGGAGAACTACATATTCGCTAAATTTATGAGTAAATAAGTATGTATTGCGAGTAAGTTACCGTATTAATTTTTGATTTCAGGTCCATTTCTAAGACATTCTGATACAATTTAGACTAAACCATGCTTCGACGCAAAACGAGTCGATCCCCCCCCCCCCCTCCACCCCTCCAGCGAAATGAAAATTTTTCCAACAATTTCATGCAAACTGCACCGGAACTTTGACTCGACATTTCAACTTCTAACTACCCCTGGAAGTCCTCCACTTCCCTACTTGACACACTCGCAGAAACATCAGGCCACTACGATGGCATTGCTGGTATATGGCACAACGAATAAGGAGAAACCTTTCGCAAAAGTAGAAGAAATAAAACAAAGAACAGCAATAAAGATTAAAATTTAAATTAGGCACGACCGAAAAGAGAGCTTTTCCATTTGGGGGATTCAGTTAGCAGAGCTAGAATACTTTTAAAAGTTGAGAAAAGTTTATCACGGCAGTAGACGCGCTTGGATATCTGTTGAGGATAGCGTACCACACCACACCACCTCACCCTGTCTCGCCTATGTATGACAATATCTCCCAAGTCCCGGTGGAGATTCACTCCATCCTGCAACTTCACCGTATCCTTTTTCCTTTTCGATGCTGGGATTGCTGGGTGACGTGTGTGTGAGAGTGAGAGAGAGAGAGAGTGGGAGGCGAAGGAATTTTCCAAAACCGAATACGACGACGACTTAGCTTCGTCGTAGTCCTATATACAGGGTGTCCGGTAAGTGGTGTACAAAATCTGAAATTTGGATATAACCGAGTACCACAAACAAAAATCTTTATGTACACAGGGTGCCTATCTTTATTTTGAAGGGGCAGTGGTGTACAAAAATTGTCAAATTTTGCGAAAACAATGCACGAACCAGGTGTAACTTTTTAAAAGGAACAAAAATAGTTATGTCAAAAATTTGCCTATCTTTGAAAATGAAGGCGCTACAAAGCTTTGAAATTTGGTATTTTCGAAATTCAAGGGTCCGTAGCGCCTTAATTTTCATAGATAGGCAAAATTTTCACATGATGTTTTTTGTTCCTCTCAAAGAGTTACAAATGTTTCATGTATTTTTTGGCCGAATGTCGCAATTTTCATGGATCACCTCTGCACCGTAATAAATTGAGGTAGGAAATATTTCTAACTGGGATTTTGCGTTGCTGTAACTCCTTCAATTTCAAAGATAGGCAATCCAATATGATTTCAACTTTTATTGCTTTTTCGATGAACTTCCATTGCCGATGTTGAAAATTTTATTGGATGCAGTGTTGCCAATCGATTTTGCTAGGTAAAATAGCGATTTTCAAACCTTTGTAGCTTCTTTATCTTCTAACTTAGCAGGGCGTCTAAATCAATTTTTTTTTGTTGAAAATTCATGACTCTTTCATGAACAATATTTCAACAAATGTAACTTGGAATGAATATGGGGGAGGACAAAAAAAATGTGCACAATTTTTCCATGATTCCCTTTTCAAATTTCATGACTTTTTCATAATTTCCATGACCTGTAGACACCCTGAAATTTCAAAAAATGAGAATTTTAATTTAACTGATTTTCAAAGGCAACCATTTGGTCCAATGCAAAATCCTACCATAAGAAAATTTTTATTTTCAGTAAATTTCAAAAAATAAGAATTTCAATTTTATCAATTTTCGAAGGCTACCATATGGTCCAATGCAAAATCGTACCCTTACTGGAAATGAGAAAAGTTTTATTTTCAGCAAATTTCAAAAAATGACAATTTTAATTTAATTAATTTTCAAAGACTATCATTTGGTCCAATGCAAGATCCTACACTTGATGAAAATGAGAAAATTTTCATTTTCAGTAAATTTCAAAAAATGCCAATTTCAATTTTATTAATTTTTAAAGGCTACCATTGGCCCAATGCAATATCCTACCCTCACTGGAAATGAGGAAATTTTCATTTTCAGTAAATTTCAAAAAATGCCATTTGAATTTAATTCATTTTCAAAGGCCACCATTTGGTCCTATGCAAATTCCTACCCTTACTGAAAATGAGAAAATTTAATGAAAATTTTTTTATTTTCAGTAAATTTCAAAAAATGTCAATTTCAATTTAATCAATTTTCAAAAGCTACCATTTGCTGCTATGCAAAATCCTATCCTTACTGAAAATGAGAAAATTTTCATTTTCAGTAAATTTCAAAAAATGTCAATTTCAATTTTATTAATTTTCAAAGGCTACCATTGGTCCATTGCAAAATCCTACCCTCACTGAAAGTGAGAAAATTTCAAGAAATGCCAATTTTAATTTAATCAATTTCCAAAGGCTACCATTTGCTTCATGCAAAATCCTACCCCTACGTAAAATTGAAAAAATGTCAATTTGAATTTAATTAATTTTCAAGGGCTACTATTTGCTGCTATGCAAAATCCTACTCTTAGGTACTAAAAATAAGAAAATTTTCATTTTCAGTAAATTAAAAAAAATTTCAATTTTAATTTTATTAATTTTTAAAGGCTATCATTTAGTCCAATGCAAAATCCTACCCTTACTGAAAATGAGGAAATTTTCATTTTCAGCAATTTCAAAAAATGTTAATTTTAATTGAACTAATTTGCAAATGCTGCCATTTGGTCCAATTTGCAAAGTCCTATCCTTACTGAAAATGAGAAAATTTTTATTTTCTTATTTTTATTCCAAAACAATTTTTAAAATTCTTTGTACCAAAAAATTCTTTTTTTTTTTTCATTCCAAGAAATAGGAATTTTTCTAAAAAAAATAGAGATTTCCATCCCTTCGAAAAAAAATTCACAATATTTTATGCGTTTTTTTTTTTTTTTTTTTTTTTTGAGAAGATGCAACAGTTTATATTAAAAGTTCCACTTTTAGGCGAATTTGTAATTTTATCAGAAATTCATGACTTTCATGATCCATTTTCAAATTTCATGACTTTTTCATTATTTTCATGACCCTTAGACACCCTGCTCAGGCAATTTTGTTAGTCGTACTCGGTCATATCAAAATTTCAAGTTTAGCACACCACTCACCGGACACCCTGTATATGCGTATGTATGTGAATTGTATTCTTATTCTGGTTTTATCGTTGTCGTTGTATTGCGTGAGAGATAAAAAGAGCTAGAAAGCTGCGACTGGCTGGAAAGCCTCTAACCCTTTTGTACACTCACTACACGTATATCTCTCTGTAGCCTCTGCTTACCTTCGCCATCATACCTCCAACCTCCGCATGCAGCAGCATCCACGCCATGCCACAGGGTTCAGTTTAAAGAAAAACGCCGCCTGCGCCTCGCCAGAGAAGGCGGACGTTTATAGTTATAACTTTTAATTCTCATTAGTAAAAACTAACTTTTAACCGAGTGTACAGTGTTATACGCTTGTCGCCTACCGGTGCACATGACAACCTAGTAAAAATTATGCTCTTCGCGAAACGAAATAATTGCCTCGATGCTTTTAACCTCTTTCTCGCTCACCCCTCGCAAGCTACCATCCTTACGCCACCCTCTCGAGCTATATACCTAATTGCTGCGTTGAAAGACGAAAGGATAAAAAATTTTAAGAACTCGAAGTCGTAGCGTAAGACACGTACGTACGACGAGGTTCTTTTCCAAAATGCTACGTGAGATGATGGTCGTTGCTCGGAGAGCCCGCTGCCAGTGAAAAATATGCTTCCAAGTTGCGAATGAAATGACGCCGAAGCAGGCGTATCGCAATGTACCCTACCTTTGCATAAAAAATAACGCCTTCGTTTGTCGTTTCTCTTAACGATCTTCTTACAACATTAATACTACCTACCCCCATCCGAGAGCTGCGGGCTGTTGCAATTATACTATATTATCTTCTTATAATATGCAAGAGGGAGTTTTTCGCGATTTATTATGCCATTTCTTTTAATATATACGAGAAATGAATTCTAATTCCTTTAGGAAGTCGAATGAGAAAAAATTCTTTCGTAGTTTCGCGGAAGAAAATATAAGTTTTCCAAAAAAAAAAAAAAAAAAAAAAAAAACGAAAAATAAATATCTTAAAACCTGGGTAGGTAGGCACTTATTTTCTAATTAAACGCAGTAATGAGGATGTATACAAAACTACCATAATTATATTTTTTGAAAACAAAATTCACCAAAAAATCTCAAGAAAACAAAATCTTAAAAAAAAAAAATCACAAAAATTTTGTTGAAGTTATTTGTGTAGAATTTTCTCCAAAACTTGTTCATAATGTTTCTTGATACGAATTGAAATCATCACATTAAGGGTGTACTTTTCTACTTTATTAGATAGTTAAAGCTAAGCAGACATTAACAACACAATTCAAGACATTGAGAAAATGCTTTTAATTTTTTGAGAAAAAAAATTCAATGAGAGTGATTATTATTTTCTTTTGATAGAGAAAATAAAAGAAAAAAAAATCCTGATATTAATTGAAATTTTCAAGAAAAAATGCATTCGTAGAAAAAATTTTCTGTTATATAATTCAAACAAACAAAAAAAAAAATTTCCTGCATGAAATTCTTTTGAAATTTTTTGAAAAATTTCCTCCTTTTTTACATGCAAAAGTGATAGGTACTTCGATGAAAAATAATTGACTAAAATCAATCTCTCACATTTCTTCCTGTTTTCTTTTGAGATAATTATAAACTTAGGTACTCACAATTGTGAATTTCTAAAAAAATACTCCTTCAAATAATATTTCATTTCAAGAAATAACTTCGAAAATTTTTTCTAAGTAGGTACATACTTAGATTACTTTCAAATGATCTCAGAAATTTGTATTTCAAGAACAGAAGAGTTTGTCTAAGAACAAAATAAAATCTTACAAAAATCTGATTCTTGAATTTTTTTTTGCTAAAAAAATTAAACCTCATTATTGAAATGAAATTTTCAAGATTTTTTTTTTTTAAATCTTACATTGTTCTTCCAGTTAAAAAAATTTCTTTTGAAACTTGAAAATTTTTTACTTAGTCATTTTAAAAAAATTCATTAACAGTTGAAAATTTTTTAAATAATTTTTTTACAAATTCTTTATTTTTTTCATTATTAGGTATCTATTTTTTTGAAAATTTACCTCCTTAAATTTTTATGGAATTTTTTCAAACCTCGTGAAAATCTCATTTTTTAAAATTCCTTCAACGTTTTCCATTTTCCTCAAAAAATTAAGTTGGATAAATTTTTTTTTTTAAATTCCATGAGTTTTTTGACAACGATAGCTTGAATCTACCCTTAGAAAATCATCTTGAAGAAAATCTCATTCGTATGAAAAATTTCAACATGAAATTCTGTCAAAAATTTCAGGAAACGTTTGAAGAACAGAAGAATTTATTTAATGAAACGAAATGAAAGTCTTATGGAAATTTTTTCAAAAATTCTTAAAATTGGTTTTGTTGAATTTCTATGAAAATCTCACGTTTCTTTTCAAAATTTTGGCACAATTTTTCAAAAATTTATTTTTGTTGTTTTTGAACTCCTTCGAAAAAAGCAATTTGAAAAAATCATATCGAAAAAATTTTCAAGTTGTACTTAGAGTTTGTACCAATCATATTAGAAATTTTTGTTACATCGAGGCTTGAAATAAAATAAAATCTTATAAAAAAATTCAATTCTTGAAATTTGATTTTTCTAAAACAAAATTGAACTTTTTTATTTGAATAAAATTTAAATTTAAAAAAAAAATACAGCATCGCCATGCCGAAGCCCACCCGAAGAGAACCTCATGACGATTAGACCTACAGGAAAAAATTTGTCGACACCAGAAATGAGTTCTTGAAACATATCCGTGACACATTTCCGAGCAAATATTCAACACTTGTAAGTTGTTTTTTACTTAATTATTTTAATATGTCATGCCGATCCGGGAATGTGGAACTCATGGAGGTGTTGAAACTGTTTTTTTTAATCACAGAAAAAAATACTTCAAAAATTTTGTTGAGATTTTTTTTTCAATTCCTCAAAAATTCGTACCTAATAAAATTGCTGATGAAAATTTGAAATTTTTTTTCGTTTTCAATTTTTTCTTGCAGAAAATTATTTTTAAAAATTGCAAAAAAACACCAGAACATTGTTCAAGTAATTTTGTGTGCGAAGCTCTTATTTTTCTTCAACCCCCCCCCCCCCCCCGCCTAAAAACTCGTGAAAAATTTAATAATTTTTTACAGATACCTCATATGTTTTCCAATTTCTTCGAAAAATTTATGTAGCTCAGAAAAAATCAATAAAAACTTTCTATGAAATTTTCCAAACACAATAGCTTGAATATACACGCTGAAAATGATACCATAGAAAAATTTCATTCGTAAGAAAAATTTTCCACACAAAATTCTATCAAAATTCGGCGAAACTTTTTTAAAGAAAATGCATTTCTTCAGAAGAATAGAAAAATTTATTTCTTAAAACAGAATTCAATCTTATAAATTTTTTTTCAGTGCACATAGTCGGTCCGCCGAGAAATCAAAGCATCCATTTTCATTAATTAATAATTATTGAATTGCATTCGATTGTACAGTAAGTTCATATAAATTGTAGATTCAGATGCATGCATCGGAGCGAAATTTGAAAAAATAAAAGTAACTTTAGTAACCTGAAATTTCCAAAAAAGTAACCAAAATTATGGAAAAAAGTAACCAAAAATTTTTCATTTCCACTTGAATATAATGACTCATAACCCCCTCCCCTCCCCTCGCCACCGTTTTTCTCATATTTTCGCTAAATTTGACGTTTCACAACTCTTGAAATCAATTGTAAAAATTTTGAAAAAATCAAAATTTTTAATTCAAAAATAATAATTCATGCATTTTTTTTTTTTTTTTCTATAATTATGACGAATTTTAATAGAATGTTGGCTTAATAGGTGCTCAATTTTTATATCATAGGAAATTTCAATTCTTGAGAAGCTCACAATAAATAATTTTTGAGTTCCTATCAAATCTTAATTTTTTTTGAACTCAATATTGAAAATTCAAAAAAAAAAAAAAAAAAATTTCTCGAAAATACTTGATATCAACTTTTTTAAGTTTTTGAACTCTTATTTGTTTTGAAATAGTTTTCAGTTTTCAAATAATTGTTGATTTCAAAAAACGTGAATTTTAGAAAAATTTTAAATTACAAACAATACTGTCCTTTTTTTAATTTTTTAATTTTATTTTTTTTTCAATTTTTTTTATTTTTCAAACAATTTTTAATTTCTATAAATTTAAATTTATTAACAATTTGTAATTTCTAAAAAGTTCTGGATTTCAAAAAATTAAACTTAAAATTCTCAATTTTTTGATTTTTAAACAATTTATATTTAATTTTTTTAATTTAGCCGTTCCTAAAATTCATGTTTATTCAAATAAAAAATTTCCAATTTATAAAAATTGTAATGCCTAAGAATTTAAAGTCTAAAAAAATCAATTTTTTGATTGGCTTATTGCAAAATGAGTAGATACAAAAAAATTTTAATTTTTGAAAAGTCTTCATTCTCCACAAAAAAACAATTTTTCAACATGTGAAATTCACAACTTTTCAAAATTTTTAAAAGGAAAGTTTTGCTCATTTGAGAAATATCAAATTTTTGAAGCATTTCAAGTTAACGAGTTGAAACGATTTTATGTTTCATTTTTGAGGAGTTCTCTATTTTTCAAACATAATTTTCAAATACTTCGAACACAATATTTTTTTAATTGAAAAAATTACTAGGTATTCATTCTCATTTTTAAAAAACGTTTTTAATGAGGAGAAATCGGTTTTATTCTTCGACGGCCTCTACTTTTTTTGAAAAGAAATTTTGAGAAAAAATCGTTTATTTGTCGAGAAAAGAATTTCTCAATTTTTTCAAAAAAATACGGCTTATCTACTTACATTTTTTTTTTCAAGAAATGTGACTCATTTTTAGACAAGAATAACTCTTAATTCTTCAAGAAAAAAAACACAATTTTTCATACGGACTTGAAAAATGCCTATAAAAGAACTTTCAATTTTTTTAGGAGCAAACATTTTTCTACCTTGAATTTCAATACATAAGTACAAAATAAATATTCCTGAAGTTCGAGCAGAAAAAATCTCAATTTTAAAAGAAGATTCAATAAATTGTTCAATTAAGGTCAGTTGGGGTAACTGGGCCACGTTTTTACAACTCTAAAAAATCTTTATTCAAAAATGCCTCACTAGTGAAGAATAACCTTAAATCTTCAAATGGGACGTGTAGAGGGGTGTCATAGAGGTACGCTCACTTTTTTGATTTTGAGGGTGAAGCACATACCTGAGCTGAGGAACACCTCACTCTACACAAAGAATGGTGGCCCAGTTACCCCGAAAAATGGGGTAACTGGGCCACCAAATTTTTTTTTATTAAGGAAGATTCAAGATGTGTAATTCACTTACCCCACTCAAATCTGAGTTTTGGGGTAACTGGGCCATGTCATGTTACTCAAATTACTGAGGCCTCCTCAAGGGGAGCTAGGAACCGAATGATAATTGTTATGGTGGGCTTACGATGTCAGTGTTACCATGCAACCAACCATTTACGTCAAGACGATTGTGGAGGGGATTAGGAAGAGAATGGCCCAGATACCCCGGTGGCTCAGTTACCCCAACTGACCTTACTTAATTCATTTTTAAATAAAATATTTCAAATTTTTTGGAAGCAAAATCTCTGAAAAAAACTTTCAAAACGTTTTTACGTCAGATTTTTGACGAAATAGTAACCAAAATGAGTCCAAAAGTAACCATAGTAACCAAAATGAGCCCAAAAGTAACTAAAGTAACCTTGCCTTTAAAAAAGTAACCAAGTTACTAAAAAGTAACCGTGTTCCGATGCATGCAGATGCCGTTTTCATTAGACATAAACTACCCTACAAACAACGGCAAGATCAGGGCTGTCTGTATAAGTAAACAAAAAAATAACCCACCAGCCTTAGATGCATCGAGTCTTTCTATGAACACTTTCGAAGCACCCAGAAAATTATTGCATAAATAATACAACTGGTCATATTTGACACAAAATTTTTGAGCAGCCCAGAAATAATTTTAGTTATTACAAAAATTTAGAGTGGACCCTTCCCTTCCCTCTAACTTCGAATAATAAGTATCTATGTAGTATTGGACTTGGTAACATTTAACAACAGTCCACAAATTAACTAAACTAAGTTTTCTTTTTTTAAATAAAAAATCAGCTCAATCATCGAGCCTATCCAGTAGATTCGTTCGCCCCTTCTTTCAAACCACAATTTATAAAAATAATAAATTTTCAAAAAACAAAAAAAAATCCTCAAACTAATCCATCTGCAAGAGAGTCTAGTCTGACCAGCTCACCTCGCTTCATTTTCAACATCCTCAACTAGATAAAAAGAGCAAACTACGATTATACAAAAATGGAACAAACACCACGAGAAGGTACAAAGAAAGAGAAGTGCGAAAGCTAATGGCGAGGTAAGGAGGGGGAGGGCATTGCTGTTACGCACGCCGACGAATAATACCACCCAGCATACGTATAAGGTACGTATAACGCACCGCAGAAAACGACACTACGAAACAGCAAAAACAGCTAAAAAGCTTAAGTACCAGACCACCTTGCAACTTTAAGCTGAAAAGATTGTTATGACTGTAAAACTTTATTATCTTTTGGCGGGAGTTTTCGGAATAATAATAACCGGCAACCACTAACGACTACCCGGTGGTTAGTGCGCGTTCGCTGACGCTTCTCTGCTCTCTTTTTCTCATTTCGCGTATACGTAATACGTACTATGCATACAGCGAAAAACCTCTCGCGATGATGGAGCGAATACATTGCCTCCCCAACCGTGTCCTGCCAGCGTGGCTGAGAAGCGACTCGTTTTCTAATCCTTTTTCCTATATGGGTGTGTGTGTGTGTGTGTGTAGTGGGCCTTTACCTGTAAGCTAACTGTACATATGGTGGCCTTTTTTCCTATGGATGAGTGTTGATATTTTTCACTTTTTTCTATATTTTTTTATGACACCCTGAACGAAAAAATGTGCTTCTTTTCAATTCAGGGGCTCGAAAAACCAGCTAGTTTGATATAGCATATCTAAGCATAATTTAGGCAAGGTCCATAAGCAACATGGAATGAATTTAAATTTTTCAATTTATACTTAGTGTTTGACCTTAATGTAAGTATAATACAACGAGTGTCCGGCGAGTGGTCTGCCAAACTTGAAATTTGGATATAACCAAGTACGACTAACAAAAAGCTTTATATAAACATACTACCTATTTTTGAAAATGAAAGGGCTACAATGCTTTGAAAAACGAGTGGATCGCCGCAGTACCTACTGATTTTTTGGCACCATCAAAAATTTGCCAAGTCCAATACTACATAGTAGATACTTGAATTCAAAATTGGAGCGGAGGGAGGGATCCAATCACAATTTTTGTTATGATCAAAATTATTTCTGTGACTTCAAGCTACAACTTTTGTTTGAAATTTTTTTTAATTGTACCCCTACTTCCACCAGTTTTTAATAATATAAGTATTAAGGTGGAAGAAAATCAAAAATTTTCGATTTTCAAAATTTAATACCGCGGAAAAGTTGCGTCTAGGTGATACATGAAAAATAAAAAAAAAATTCAAATTGAATAATATCGTCCGATCGCGCAAGAGCCCTCGAATTTTTGAAAATTTGAAAAAAATTCCATAATGTTACAGAATGGGTTTTATGCATTTGGTTGGCAAGTATTATCATCGTTATTAATATTTTTTCAAAAAAAAATCCAGAACTCATTAGATCATCGCATTTATAAAACATTGAAAAAACGTCAAATTTTTCGTTTTTTTTTTAAATTGAAAAAAAAAGAATTGGGATTGAAATGGATTCATCATACACAGTTTTCCATAAAAAGACAATTTACAGCAATTTCTCATCTTTTTCGTACCCTTGAGAATTTTTCAAAAACTACGAAATATTGAAAAAAATGAGGAAAATGATGGTTCCTGAAAATGAAGGTAAAGATGGAAAATCGTCGTACCTAAATTATCGTTTTGGGCGAAACTGTGATGTTAAACCCATTTCAAATTTTTTCCCAAATTTTTAATCTATTTTTTCAATTTAAAAAAAAAAACCGTAAAATATGACATTTTTTCAATGTCTCATAAAAGCGATGATCTGATGAATTCTGGATTTTTTTTTCAAAAAATATTAATAACGATGATAATACTACTTGCCAACCAAAGGCATAAAATCCATTCTGTAACATTTTGGAATTTTTTTCAAATTTTGATTTCTTGCAAATTTTCCAAAATTTGAGGGCTCTTGCGCGATCGGAAGATAATTATATTATTCGATTTGAATTTTTTTTGTTGTTTTTCATGTATCCCCTGTAGACGCAACTTCCAACATTTTTTTTTCAAAATTGAAAGCGTGCTTAACGAAATTTTGAATTTTAATGGCAGTATAATTATTGTTTTTTTTTCAAGTCAGATTTTTTGGTGAAATAGAAACCAAAATGGGTGAAAAAGTAACTAAAAGTAACCTTCTTAGTAAAAAAAAGTAACTTTAAGTATAACCTAACATGAAAAAAGTAACCAAGTTACTAAAAAGTTGGAAAAATAATGAACCAGGCGATTTAAGTACATATACTAAGTTACACTTATCTAATTGGTAAGTAGATACATGTTTTTCAAAAAGAAAATCTGACACCTTATTCAAAAAGACAACGTGTCTAAAAAAAAAAAATCCTCGCCCAAAAATCAAACGAGTAAAAAAAAGCTCGACACATCCATCTAACTCAATCGCAAAAAAATACGTAGGTATTACATTCACCCCAGATAAAGGATTCTCGAAATAAGGAATGAAGAACGAACCGAGGCTTAAAAAGGAAGCAGAAGAAAAGGTGGTAATTATTTGGATCAATTACCAGTTTTTAAAATTTCAAGTTTTACTTTATGGGAAATTTCAATTATTGAAAATCTCGCAATTTTCAAGTACCTAGATACCTCTAACCTTCAATTTGTAAAAAAAAAGGTCAATTTTAAATTTCCGAAATGTCCAGTTTCCTAAGTTTTTAAACTTTAAAAAATTTTTGTTTTGAAACAGTTTTCAGTTTTGATTTCAAAAAACGTTAATTTTTATTGCAAGCAATTGTAAATTTTTTAAAACTTGTCTTATTAATTTTCAATTTTTGAATTTTTTGTTTTTTTTGAAGTTTTTATTTTCCAAACATTTTTCAATCCAAGTTTAAATTTTTCAAATTTTTGATACATAGGTATCTAAAAAGTTCTGGAAAAAAATGAATTATATTTTTGGAGTTATCAATTTTAAAATTTTCAAAAATATTTTCAACTTTTGAAAAAGTACATACCTAAGGTAGGAGAGAGTGGTACACAGTGAGACACTTTTTTTTCAAAAATTCATAGCTCTGCTATTTATCATCAGAAATGGTTGGTTATGATATCAAATGAAAACTACATCATTCAGGTTCATAATACAGCCAAAAAACCCAAAAAATATCATTTCAAGTCCATCGTGTGATTTTTCAAAATTTTTTGAAATTTTCATCTCTTTCTGTACACGGGTGGCTCAAAGTGAGACAGGTCAGGGTACACTATGAGACAGTATCTAAAATAATATAATCCAAAGGAAATACGTGCTAATATAATATTTATTCATCAGTTTATTGTGATGTTGTAACTGGAAAAATTCACAATAAATAAAAAAGAAAAGCTGAAAAAAAATTCAAAAAATTTTAAAATTTGATAAAATTCGCTTTGCATGAAACTTGTTCATTTTGTTCATTTCTGTCTCTTTGTTGTTGTGAGCCTCATTATTACCATGGAACAAACACAATATGGCAGCATTATACAGTATAACATCTAGAAAATCAGATTTTGGAATTTTCTACATGTCATTGGCATTGAATTTTCTCCAATTTGGTACACAGTGAGACACCGTCTCAAGTTGGACCACAGGCGTTTTTTTTCTTCAAAAATTAATAACTTTTGATGTTTCACACTTAGAATCCTAATCGTTGCACTAAAATGTACTTACTTAGTTACATTTTACGTTAACAAATAAAGATATCTCTAAATTAAATTAAAAATATGAAAATTTTCACAAAACAATTTTTTCCCAAAATTTCGAAAAAAATGGATTTTTAAAAAAAGTTGCAATACGAGTTTTACCATTATTTAAGCATAATGAAACATTAACAAGTTCATATGATACCTTTGATGAAAGGCAGTGCTGTGTCTGAAGGAATCCAAAAATTAGCAATATTAAGTAGGTAAAAAGTTGGCTGTTTCACCCTGTCCACCGTCTCACTGTAGACCACTCTCCCCTTTCTAAATATATGTTTATTAAAATTGAAAATTGAAAATTTGTTAAAATTATACCTAATGCCTAAAAAATCATAAGTTTGGTTGAAATTTTTTTTTGTGATTTGCAAAATGAGTAGGTACAAAAAAATTTTCATTTTTGAAAGTCTCCATTTTCAAAAAAAATTTCAATTTTACAAAATTTTGAAATTTTGAAACGTTTTTCTTATTTAAAAAAATGCAATTTTTGAAGACTTCCAAGTTCACGAGTTGAAACAATTCTTTTATATTTCGTTTACATGGAGTTCTCTATTCCATATGTATAATAAATTATTTTCAATTTTCAAACATTGTTTTTAAATACTTTGGTCACATTTTTTTTAATAAAAAAATTGGCGATAAATTCTCATTTAAAAAAAAAGGTTTTAGTGAGAAGAATTCTGATTTTATTCTTCGACGAAGTAAAGTAACCTCTAATTTTTCCACTAAAAAATTAAATTATTGCCAAAAACATGAAATGGAAAAAAGAAAATTGAAAAATTGAAAATAGAAGTAAGTAGGTATTTTTTTTTTCAAGTGAAAATTTCGATTTTTGGAGAAAAAGTCGTTCACTTGTAGAGAAAAGAATCTCTAATTTTTTTCAAAAAGATCATTACCCATCCTTTTTTAGTAAAAATATGTTTTTTTTTTTCTTTTCAAGGAAATGTCTCTTATTTTTAAAGAAAAATAAATCTCAATTCTTTGGGAAAAAAAACTCAATTTTTCATCTCAATTTAAAAAATATAAAAGAGCTCTCAATTATTTTGGAGAAAAAAAATTTTCTTTTGTGTTTCAATGCATACCTACACATATTCCTCGAGTTTGTGAAGAGAATAATCTCATCTTTAATAGAAAATTTAATAAATTCATTTGTTCATTATTTTTTCAATTTATTCATTTTTAAATAAAATCTTATAAATTTTTTCGAAAGAAAATTTCTGATTTTTTTTAAAGCAAACTAATTTTTGATTTTTTTGAGATTTTCCCAAAAATTTGTAGTGTTAGGTACCTGTTGGAAAGCGAACAAAATTTCCAACATTTTTTTTTCAAAATTGAAAGCGTGCTCAATGAAATTTTGAATTTTCATGGAAGTATATTGTTTTTTTTTTCAAGTCAGATTTTTTGGCGAAATACCTAGTAACAAAAATTGGTGAAAAAGTAACTAAGAGTAACCTTCTTAGTAAAAAAAAGTAACTTTAATTATAACCTAGCATGAAAAAAGTAACCAAGTTACTAAAAAGTAACAAAATAATGAATCAACCAATACAAGTATAGTAAGTTATACTTAATTGGTAAGTAGATACATGTTTTTCAAAAAGAAAATCTGAAACCTTATTCAAAAAGACAACGTGTCAAAAAAAAAATCCTCGCCAAAAATCAAAAAACTACGAATAAAAAAAGCTCGACAGATCCATCTACGTAACTCAATCGCAAAAAAATATACGTATTACATTCACCCCAGATAAAGATTCTCGAAATAAGTAACGAAGAACGAGCCGAGCCTTCGAAGGAAGCAGAAAAAAAGTGGTATTAAATTAGTTAGGATAAATTACTGCCGGTTCGGATAAGAAAAGAAGATTTTGCCAGTAACGACGTCGAACCAGGGACTATACGCTGTGCGCTGTTCGGCGTTCGTAGCTCGACTAGGGGCCGGAGGCAGGGTCGGGGCCGCGATAGGGGTATAGAGCGGGTTTAGCGAGTAGCTCAACGTCTTACGAATAATTAATGTATCTCATTTTACTTTTACTACCCTCTTTGGAGTTTTCATAGCTAAATATTAAGAACTTTCAAAATGGCCGCGTCACTCAGAAGAAAATTAAAAAGTGCGAGAAAGATGGTAAACGATAGCTGGCGTTTCGTTAGAAAGAGTCGGAAGAAAGAAAGTAGGAGGGAAGAATAATAAAGAGAGGTGGAAAGAATATAAAAGGGAAAATAAATGAGACGGTGGACGAGCGGTATAGCGCAGAGTTTACAGGTTTATTGGATTTTCCTCCATTAAGAAAGAAAATGAATTTTCCTTCGTATAAGTCGTCTACTGCGGCCTTTGCCGCCTCCGCCAGCACGGTCGCTCGCTTCGCGCGCAATCTCTTCTCTCGCTCGCTCCTTCGCTCCTTCGCTCATGGTACCGTAGGTACGTACGCGGAGCAGCTGCGGCGCTTTCGCTGCGAACAGAAAAACCCTTTATTCTGCTCGCTACCCCCGGCCCCGGTCTCCGCATTCTATGCTTTTTCTACTACCAACACCAGCGCCGATGACGACGACAATGTTACAATGGAGAGAAAAAGAAAAAGCCGCGCAACCTAAGGACTAACTTTAAATGAACTAAATTAAAACTTCCAGGGGTAAAAGTTACACCGATATTATTCAGCCGGAATTTTACCCGAAATATGCTCTCGCGCAAAATTTCATACCAACTACAACCTATCGATACGGTGCCGCCAGTGTCGGGGTACAGTCACAGCCGAACATAGGAGGCAGGGGTACCAGATTCGTTCGTCGACTCTCCACTCCATCCTGGGCTTCCTGCCTGTACTTCGGCAGCTGCCAACTTTCTCCGGCTTTATCTACTCTGCCTATTTTATAAAAGCTGGCGTTTGGCTGATTCTTTTTTTCACCTAGCTTTTCTTTCGTTTTCTTTATAAAAAATATAGGAACCACATTTTTTTTATACCAAGTTTAGAAAGTATAATAGATACACGTAGATACACACACGCGAGAGCATTGGTAAGTTCATTACTTTATGTTTTATTCGAAATTATTTTAAAATAATATTTATTAAAGAAAAAAAACCTACGTTTTGCAAACTCCATTGCTTCTACCTTTCAAAATTTCCCCAGTAAGTAATCATTGGCGCAACCAAGGGAGGAGCTAGCCGGCTATTTGAGGTGGAACGAAATTTTTTTTCAATTTTCAAAATTTAATACCGCGGAAAAGTTGCGTCTAGGTGATACATGAAAAACAAACAAATAAATTTTCAAATCGAATAATATCTTCCAATCGCGCAAGAGCCTTCAAATTTTTAAAAATTTGCAAAAAATCAAAATTTGAAAAAAATTCCAAAATGTTACAGAATGGGTTTTATGCCTTTGGTTGGCAAGTATAATCATTGTTATTAACATTTTTTGAAGAAAAAAAAATCCAGAATTCATCAGATCATCGCATTTATAAGACATTAAAAAAAATTTCATATTTTACGTTTTTTTTTTAAAATTGAAAAAAATAGATTAAAAATTGAAGAAAAAAAATTTGGAATTTAAATGGGTTTAACATACACAGTTTTGCCCAAAAAGACAATTTACAGTGATTTTTCATATTTTTCGTACCCTTGAAAATTTTTCAAAAACTACGAAAAATTGAAAAAAAATTAGGAAAATGATGGTTCCTGAAAATGAAGGTAAAGATGGAAAATCGTCGTAAATTGTCTTTTTGGCGAAACTGTGTATGTTAAACCCATTTTAATTCCAATTTTTTTTCCAATTTTTAATCTATTTTGTTCTTTAAAAAAAAAAAAAAAAACGTGAAATATGACATTTTTTAATGTTTCATAAATGCGATGATCTGATGAATTCTGGGTTTTTTTCAAAAAATATTAATAACGATGATTATACTTGCCAACCAAAGGCATAAAACCCATTTTGTAACATTTTAGAATTTTTTTCAAATTTTGATATTTTGCAAATTTTTAAAAATTTGAGGACTCTTGCGCAATCGGAAGATATTATTCGATTAGAATTTTTTTTTTGTTTTTCATGCATCACTTAGACGCAACTTTTCCGCGGTATTAAATTTTGAAAATCGAAAATTTTTGAATTTTTGTTCCACCTTTGTATAGCTCTGCCCAAAACGTAGTCTACCCCTCGAAAATTTTTTAGCATAGTATATGCTTTTATTTGAATTTCATTTTTAAAAAGCCTAACAAATTATTATTAAGACGATTCAAAAATCCAATTACTGACCTTTCGTCAAATGTCTTTCGAATTTTGAATAATAAATGAAATTATTTGAAGGTTCATGTAGTTTTTTTTTTTTTTTTTTTTTTGAAAATCAAAAAAATAATGTTGAAAATTCATAAAACATTTTGTACAAATTTTTGAATATAATTTCAATGCTACAGTTGAAAAATGTTTCCAACAAAAGTGGTATATTTAGATCTTAGAAATAATTTTGGTTATTACAAAAAATTTGATTTCTCCTACAATTTCAAAATTAGAGGGGAGGGAGGGGTTCAATCGAAATTGTTGTGATAACCTAAATTATTTCTAGGACTTCGAGCTATAACTTTTGTTTGAAAATTTTTTTAGTCTGACCCCTCTCTTCCTACCTATTTCGCTTGACACTTCGAAGATACTATTTAAAAATTAGATGAGAGAAGGAAGGAAAGAACATGGGGTCGTCGTTTGAAAAAATTTTCAAGTAAAAGTTATGGATTAGGATCCTAAAAATAATTTTAGTCATCATATTTCGATTGGATTTCTCCCTCTCCTCGGATTTCACATTATAGTGTACGTAAAATGCAAAATTGAAGTGAAGAGAGTGATCCAATCAAAATTTTTGTAATGATTAAAATTATTCCAAAGACTTCAATGCACAACTTTTATTTGAAAAAAAATTCAAGTAGGGGCTTACTTTAAGAGATAGGAAGATTTAAATTCTAGCTCTGACCAAAAAATCGTTCTGGCTGCGCCAATGTACAAAATAATGTTTTCTTCCTTGAAAAAAAAAAAAAAAAAAAAAAAAAAAAAAATTAGAACAAAAACTGTTGACGTGATTTTCACAAAAAACTAGGCCTATTAATGTACAGAAAATTAAACAAACCCAACGAACTACTAGATTTAACGAGAAAAAAAAAACATCTTGAGGAATTTTGCGTTGAAATAGTTTGAGTTAATTTCAAAGATTATAGATTATCAGAAAAATTATAAAATATTATTTATTATAAGAGCATGAACATTCTCAAAAAAGTATCCTCAAATAAAATTCAGAAAAATTGCCCCAAGCGAATGCAAAATTGTTTTTCGACAAAAATTGCACTTGAATAAGTATATTTTTAAAATTAATTTTAATTTTCAGAAAAATTCAACGAAGTAGCTTTATACCTACCTACCAAAAAAATTATGAAATTTTAATTTTATGTAAAATCCCTTTTAGAAAAAAAAATGGGAAAAATTATGTTTAAAACAATATTTTTAAGAAATTGTATTTCTGCAACATGAAATACCTATACCTAAGAATCTTTGAACCATATTTTTTAAATGTGTTGAAATGTGATTTAAAAATTTTTAATGCTCAGCAAATTTTCAGGAAAATTCGCCTAAGTTGCTTCTTACCTATACCAAAACATTTTACAGAAAAATTTCTGTCAGATAAAACTCAAAATATACTCAAACTTCAGAAAATTATTTCTATTATTTTTTCAATTACTTCATAAGGTTAGTGTTTATTCATCTTTTATGTTTTAGCGACATGCTAGACACGCCAACAAAGAATTAAATATAGCTGCGAGAGAGCCAACATGCAGATTGGATTTCGTAAAAAAAATCTTCAACTTGGACCATGACAATGTTATTCTACTCACAACGTTTTAAAGATCTTAACAGCAGGATACCCAATAAAATTTTTAAAAATCACGTTTAGATATACAAGTAAGTAACAGTGAAATTTATGATTGCCAGCAATTTTCAACTCTCGAAAAAAGTTTATAAACTCGTAAAAAAAATCGAGAATAACTAGGTAATCAAAATAAAAAAATAAAAATGTGGAAACATATTGATTCTTGAACATTAAAAATAATGTTACAACAAAATATCAAGTACGTGATTTCCTTAACATCTTTTTTTAAATGTTGAAATATAATTTTGAAATTTTTTATTCGCGTCGGGTTTTCAATAAAAATCTAGGAAAGTTACTTTTGAACCAAATTCGAAAATGAAGTTCCCAAATTAAACTTTAAATCAATATCCTCAAATGAAATTAAAAAAAAAAATCGCCTGACATAGTATTGTTTTTCGACAAAAAACTATAGGTACCTATCTGAACAAACAACATGAAAATTCTTCAAGTCGCTTCATACCAAAAAAATAAAAAAATTAAACATTCCAAAAAAAAATCTCGAAATGAATTCAAAAAAAAAATCACATGACATTATCAAACAAAAAATAAATTAATAGATAATTTTGAATACAATTTTTAAAAATTACTCTCTCAAAAAAAGTAGGAATTTAAGACTCAAAAAATTTTGAAAATAAAAAATATATATCGTGTTGCAATATAATTCTGAAAATTTTTCAGCTTCAACAAAATTTTAACAAAATTCTAAAAATTATTTCTCTGCAAAATTTGAAAAAAAATATTTATTTTCGATTTGTCCCTAATGAAATTCAACTGTTTTCCGACAAAAATTTTATTATAATGTAATTTTAGAAATTTTGGTTTTCAGTAAATTAAATTCAAAAATAAAATGAGAAAAACTTCTTTTGAACAGAATTAAAAAATATAAATAATATAAATTTCCTTGATAATTGAATTTCAGCAAATCATCAACCTCTCAGTTACATTAAAAAAAATATATATTCTGTAATAACGTGAATAAAAAAAACTCAAACAAAATAATTCGAAAAAATTAAACTCAAACAAAATTTATGCTAAAAATTTTTTTAAAAATCTATTTTAATAAAAAAAAAAACTGAATAGGTATTATTTTTTAAAATTTTGATTTTCAACAAACTTTCAGTACAATTTCAAAAAATCTGGTTTTCATCAAAATTTTAAAAATAAGCGATAGGTATCTATGCGATTATTCTTGAAAATCAAAAAATATACATACTTAATACCTACATAATGTTTGAATAAAATTTTTTTCAGAACGGAATTTCATGCGAAATACATCAAAGTCACATTTCTACAAAGTTTTTGAAAAATTTCAACAAACCCAAAAAAGTACAGTTCAAAACAAAATTTGACTAATTTTTTTTAAAAATACATAGAGATAATCCAATTTTGAGAATTTTGATTACAAGCAAATTTTCAGAAAAATTCACAGAAGAAGTTCTTCATCAAAACTTTTAAAAAAAAGAAATAAGTTTGAACCATTTTTCAAATCCTTGAACAAAATTGAATAAAATTCAGTTCAAGCATGCTCCACAAAAATTCAGAAAAAAAAATTTCGATAAAATTTTTGAAAAGTTGTAATTGCTTTATTTTGAAAACTTTGATTTTTCACCAATTTTTAGCGAACAAAAAATGTTCAAAGAATATTAAAATTATGAAAATCTGCAAATGAACGATATAAAAAAAAAATAAATAAAAAAAAATAGCTCCATCAAATCTTTTTTTGACAAAATCTTCAAAAAATGAAGGTATTTGAATTCTAAATTTTGCAGGAATATTTAACAGAATTGAAAAAAAATTTAAACTGATTTTTTTTTATTCAAATGTTCCACTACTGTAGGTATAATATTTAAAAAAAAATTGTTTTCTTAATTTGAAAACAAAATGCTATACTAAAATTTATATAAACTCTTTCCAAAAAAAAAAAAAAAAAAAAAAAAAAAAAAAAACAACACTCAGAATTGTTATTATGCTTATAAAACTGTTTCTATCCTACCAGACTATCTGGGAAAATTTCTTACACTATTTTGACTGTCTCTACTTCGGGGACACAAGAAATTACAATCAATTGACTATTTTGTTGCACAGTGGCTCGGTAAACAGGTCGAATAGTAATCCTATTCGATTCGTCCATCGAAATTCACACCCAAGCCTAAAAAATCTTCGAAGGACGTAGCGAATTTATCGCAAATCATATTCTAATCTTAATTCGAACAACATCTCTTCCTCTCTCTTTCTACGAAACACATACCCAGCATCACTTGTTGCTTTCGTAAGTATCAAAAGGTCCACCCTCGCACATGCCAAACACTTCCATCAAAGCCTCCCTCTAGATAAAACTTTCGCTCAATTTCGCATACAATTTTAATAACAATTCGGGCAAAAAAAGCACGAGAAAAAAAAACACCACCGAGAAGAGAATACAAAGGCTTCCTCGGTGAAAACAAAAAGGATGTAGGAGGTTTTGGCTGCGAAACAATTACTTTAAATTTAGCGCCCTTAAAAAGCGCATATCTTGTACGAATGAGACAGAGCCAGAGACAGAGGACGAGATAGCGTGGCCTAGCTTGCAAAAATCCCTCGAGAATGAATTATCGTTCCGTGTACGACTCTATCTGCCTCGGTTTTTTCCACTAGGACACATTCGGGGTACTGGGGAAGTAAAGAAAAAGCGGGGTTTTATTCTTGTGTGCCATGCCTGGGTACCCCGACCAAGACACAGCGACGACGACGACACCGTTCTCGTTATACTACATATTAGAGAAAAGAAAACCGTACATATATAACCGGCGTAGCGCCGCTGCAGCAACGTTCCAGATAATAAGGGAAACAAATGGCGTAATGTATTACATTAAATAAAGAACAGTGGCGCAGACACATAGATACAAATACATCCACACATACGAGAGTTAGAGTGAGAGTATGCGATGCGATGCCAGCCGCGGTATATAAAACAAATTTTAGGCCAAAGGACTATACAGCAGGAAAACGACGAAAATTATAAAATATATCGTATCCTAAGTTTTATGTTTTTGCATGCTCGACGATGTAATTTGAACATGTTTTATTCTCTTGCGACTTGTAAAAGAGGGAAAAACAAATGCCGGAGCAAGTATATATGTACGACAACACACACTACAAACAAAAAGAGGAAAACTATATGTTATAATGACGAAACTTTTATACTCTATATATATACACGTATATGTAGAGTAGAGGTAGTGTACTACAAAACCCCGCACAACAAAAAGAATATCTGGCTAGATTTTCTCTAGTAACTGCTTTATTATGTACGTACACCTACAACCCCCCCCCCCCCCCCCCGGTGCAAAGTGTACATATCTCCTCTCTATACGAGTACTCGTAACTAGTCTTATATGCAGTACGATGTAGATAGTAAACTCTAGTAGGTGGAAAGGGTGGTAAGGTGTATTTTATAGAGTGAATAAAATGGCTATTATTGAAGTAAATTTTGCCATTTCTTTAATACTCGAGTCAACTACGAATAACGATTAAATATGAACATTGAAATGATCACCCTGTGTCAAGGAACAACTGGATCGCGAAATAATTTTCTCTATTGTAGGTAATAAACAGGTAAGTATCTATTTTTTTTTCAATTGAAAAATGTATTTACAAGGAAACCTCGCCAACTCGTCACCTCCGATTGAACTGAAATTTGGCTCACTGAAAGAGCATGCCATCAAGACCTCACAACCGAATTTTTAGCTGCCGAAGTTGATTTTTCGATTTTTGGCGAATTTTTGAAAATGGCTAAAACTGTCTCCAAAAAACCATTTTTTGAATAAAAAAAATTGTAAATTTCAAGACAGAATCCTGAAAATTGGTTTGTACACTTGAGTCGACCTCCCGAGTCGATTGGCATTATTTTCAAAGCGATCTTATCATGTGATTTTTGACTAAAAATCTAGTTACAATTCGAATTGTGGAAATGATCGATCCATCGCCTGGATCAATTGATTCGCAGAGTTTACGAACCATAATGAAATTCCTGCGTGATATGATACGTCATTGATGATTGATGAATAATCCTTCAAGTAAGTAAAATTTCATTCAATTCCCAACCAATTCAGTAGGCCTACTCGTAGAATTCCAGGCCTTGGGACCAAAATGCACTACATGAATATAGTTCATATTCAAAATTGGAGGAGAAGGAGGGGTCCAATCAAAATTTTTGTGATAATAAAATTATTCACAGAACTTCAAGCTACAACTTTTGTTTGAAAATTTTTTCAATTTAACCACTTTCCTCCTCCTAATATTTTTGAAAAATAGGTAATAATGTATCTCAAGAAAGTTGTATTATCCAAAATTGGCGGGGAGGGAGGGGTCCAATCGAAATTTTTCTCATAACCAAAATTATTCCTAAAACTTTTGTTTGAGAAATTTTTCAATTGGACCCTTTCCCACCCAATAATTTTGGATAATACAACTTTTACTTAGAAGAAAAAAACTCGCCAACTCGTCACCTCCGATTGAGCTGAAATTTGGCTCACTGAAAGAGCATGCCACTCAGACCTCACAACCACCAAATTTTTAGTTGCCGAAGTTGATTTTTCGATTTTTGGCGAATTTTTGAAAATGGCTAAAATCGCCTCCAAAAAACCATTTTTTGAAGAAAAAAAAATTGTAAATTTCAAGATAGAATCCTCAAAATAGGTTTGTACATTAATGTCAACCTCCCGAGTCGATTGGCACCCTTTTCGAAGCGATCTGGAGCCTCCAGGAAAAGTTGACTTTTCTCCAGCAGAAACTCTCCAGACTGCGAAAGTGAACATTTTCTGGAGGCTCCAGATCGCTTCGAAAATGGTGCCAATCGACTCGGGGGTCGACTTTAGGGGGTAGACGAAGTTTCGGATAATATGCTAAAGAAATTGATTTTTTGGAAATTTTTGAAAAATGCAGATTTTTAAGTTGTCAAAAAAAAACACGTGCGAACTCGTCACCTCAGATTTTAGATTCAACTACGTCAATCGATAGATGGCATCGTACTAACGCTAGCATTAAATTTTCAGCTGCCGAAGTTAATTACAGCGCCGTCTGGAGCTATTCCAGTGCGCTGGAGAAAAGTCAACTTTTTTTGGAGGCTCCGGGTCGCTTCGAAAATGGTCCCAAACGACTCGGGAGATCGACTTTAGTGTACAAACCGATTTTCAGGATTATATCTTGAAATTTACAAAAATTTTTAATGGTTTTTTGGAAGCAGTTTTAGCCATTTTCAAAAATTCGCCAAAAATCGAAAAATCAACTTCGGCAGCTAAAAATTTGGTTGTGAGGTCTGCTCTTTCAATGAGCCAAATTTCAGCTCAATCGGAGGTGACGAGTTGGCGAGGTTCCCTTGAAACTTTTATTGAAATATTGAGAAAGGTCACTATTTTTCACAATCCTAAATCATTTTTCAAACCAAGAGCAAATTTTTTTGTGACGAAAATTCAAACGATTGCCTCGGAATAAAATTGAACGTTTTTTTCAATAAAATTTAATAAAAATTGTTTCTAAATAAAATTCGTAAATTAGTTCAAAATTAATCTCGCTTTTATAACTCACGTCATGAAATACGCAATAGGTAAGATAAATATAAAATTTCGAGCAAAGTTTTAAAAAAAAAATCAAGAAAAAAGAGCACAATATACCTACCTACGTATTTTTAAAAATTGAAGTTGAAGTTTTACAGCACATAAAATTTTTAAAAGTGGTATCATAAAAAAAATCGTAAAAGAAATTTAAAAAAAAAATAGAAGAAAAACAGTTAAAATACCTACTAGAAATTCACTCATGAAAACAAAATGAAAAAATCTCTGTGTAATCAATCACATCTTCATGATGAATCATCAGCAATGGGTGAATCTTTGGCAAAGGATTTCTAAATTACCGAAGTCTCCGGTGCTTTCATCTCTAACAAATTCGCAGCTTCTTCAAGGAAAATATAGTAAAAAAGAATGGTTTTCAATAAAATTGGGGAAAAAATTGTTTGAATTGAATTAAAATTTCTCTCACAAAGAATTTCGAAAATCATAATCGAAAAATTCATCAAAAAAACAAACCTTGTAAAGAAATATCAATAGGTAGGTGCCTATCTAAAAAATTATTTTCAAGCAAAATAAGAGAGAATTAACAACGAATACACCAGTTGTCTCTATTGTAGGTAATAGATAGGTAAGTACCTAAAAATATGTATTCAGTAAATTATAATATTCAATTAAGTTCATTTCCAATAAAAAATAATAATAATAAAAATAAGATGCAATTCAAGTCCCTTGTAGAGAAATTTTCAAAAATGATATCAAAAATGAATTTGAGAGGTAAAAAAATCTAGATTTCCATACCCACATGAATTTTTGGTAATTTTGAATGAACACGTGGGCAGTGAGCAGTATATTCCTTCATTTTCAAAATTTCAATTTTATTTTAATTCACAATTTGTTATTTTTTTTTATAAGAATGAAAAGTTTCATAAAAATTTTAATTTTAAATCAATTTTTTCCTAGGGGTGTCCAGTTGAAAAATTTTTAAAACTTGAAAAGAGAATGTACCTATAGTTAGTAGTTACCTATTGTATAATGAAGTTTTTCTCCAAAAAATGCAGTTTTTTTCATGAGAAAATTTTTTAATGTAATTTTCTTTTCAATCTCTAAAAAATAAAATTGATTTTTCCACTCCAAAAAATTAAAAAAAAATTACCTACTTTCAGGAAAGTAACTAAGACATTTCTGATTCCAAAGAAGTTCTGTTATACAAATCCCAAGCAACTTTGATACTTTTTTACACCGAGTCACTGACTTGAAAAAAATCCAAAGAAATCGAGATTTTTTTACTCTAAAAACCCCAAAAAATTCAAAATTTTGAAAAATTGAATTTTTGAATTTTCAAGAAAATCATAAGTTTTTTTTTTCAAAATCAACTTCAAAAAATTGTCTCAAAATAATGAAACTTTATCTAGACAAGAATTGAAAAACATTATCTTCAAACTAACTATTCAATTTGAAAAAATTTACACTTGAAAAAAATTCAAAAAGTTGTTTTCTGAAAAATTTTCAAAAACATTAGGTCATAACAAAATTATTTTCTGATGATGAGGTATTTAGAAAATCGTCAATCATGAAACAAAACTTGAAAATATTACCAAAATTTGAAAAAAAAAATTGTTAATAAAATTTATAATTATAGTTATAATACTAAAGTTGGACTGTTGAATTTCGAAAAAAATTATAAAAAAATAATACGTTGTTTCTCATCAAAATTTAAAAAAAAAGTGATTTAAGAACTAAAACCTAAGAAGAGGGATTCTAACCAGGAACCTATGTACTCACAAAACTTTCAAAAATTGTTTTTGGGCAATATCTATTTTTTAAAAAAATTGTTCAATAATAAAAAAAAAATATTATTCAGTATAACTTGAAAAGTAAATATTCTTAGGATAAACTATCAAATTTTTAAAAGACAAATTTTTTTTAAAATTTGTTTGCGGTCAAAATAATGTTTTTGATAAAGATTGAAGTAAAATCAATTTACATTCAGCAAAATTTTAGAAATTCTTCTTAATCCAGATAATATAGGTAACATCCTACAAAATGAAAAACAGTTTTGAATAAAATTATAAAAATCGTTCTCCAACAAAATTTAAGATTTTGTTTGCTTTTCAGAAAAATTTCAAAAAATTATGTTGGAGCAATCAGAATTTGAAAATTTAGTTTTTCAATATCTACTCGTATAATTTGAAAAAGGTTGTAATTGAACTTCTTATCTCTGTCAGTGTCAACACTGCCGTCTACGATCGAAGCCAGATTTTTTTTCTTCAATTTTATAATTATGTTTAAATTATGTTTTAAAAATTTGTGAGGTACTAAATTATGTGTAAAAAAAAGAATCGTCTATGCTATTAACGAATTCATCTAGGATATTGCAAGTATGTATTGTATTTAGCATTTCTCTGTCGTTGTAGTCCCGCACTCCCCCTCACCAAGTCGCAACGTCGAAAGCTTTCCTATACATGTACATATAGAATTGAATTATTTGAAGTAGGTAAATCATTTTTTGTTTTAAAATATTCTTCAAAAAAAAAAAAAAAAAAAAAAAATCAACAATTTTTCAACTCTAGTCTTCTATTGGGATGTATCGGTTACTGGTACACGAATAGAGAAGGGAGGTGAAAATACTGTACACATACACACATTTCATACTTTTGATACACCCGTGTTCTTCCTCCCCATTAATCCGCCATAGGTGGACAGAGAACACGAAACTTTCAAAAATGAAACTGTACAAAACGGATTATCGAATCACTTGAAAAATAATTAATAATGTTTTATATACTACCGGACATTCATCCCTTCGCCACCTCAACCCCTCATCGCTGCTCACCTCTTCGCACACGTTTTCGAAAAAACCATCCAAATACATGTACACATAACACGTATCTACCTCTACCAGCTCCTATTACGTACATATAATTTATTGATAATATTTTCATCCAATTTTTAGCTCCGTTGTGAATTTAAAATCAACAACACGTATTATATATTTGCGTATCTTTTATTTTAATGGAAGAGATGCGAAAGGCTGGCGAGGTATGGGTATCCGCCGGTGAAAATGAAACACCATCGCGCTGGCGGTAACTGCGCTGCGATAAACGAATTATGTCGAAAAAACAAGCGATACTAATGGAAAAGAAGGGAGGCGAAGGGTGTTCAAAAATTGCTTTAAGTATTTTCATGTTCGTCATCGCCTGATATAGTTTTTTTTACATCGTTTGGTACCAGTAGGTAAGTAAGTATATCATTTTACGATGCATTTACCAAGTTTACAAGTGATTAACTTGGTATTATGCTGATGCGGATATTGCATTAATTTTTTAATCGAATTCGAACTTAATATTGCTAATAAGAGTTTTGAAGAAAACGTTTACCACTTTTAGTTCCTCAATCGAAGTTCTTTTGTAAAAATCGTTACTTTAAATGTTAATTTTCAAATTATTTTATTAACCCTTTTGCGACCCGAGACGAACCACCTCGACATTCAATTTGCTATCGAGTTTTGAGCGAGTGAAAATTGACCCATATCTTTGTCAATTTTTTGTCGATTTTAAAAATCGACATTATATGGAGATCTGACCTGCACAAATACCACGAAGATTATAAATGGTAAAACATCAACAGAAATTTGATTTCAAATAGACATTGAGTTCTAAACAAGCACACAAAAAGACAGGCATTCATGAATTTGGAAAGTTGATGGCAAAAATGGTCTCGAAAGGTGTGAATATCTTTTCTGCTTCACATTTTTCGCACATTTTTGAAAATGAATGCGCAGAAGAGCTTCAAACTTTGAAAAAACAGGTTTTGCGATTTTCAAAGCCTTGTAGCTCCTTCATTTTCGAAGATGGGCAAATTCATCATTTACGTTTTTCGTTCCTCTCACGAAGTTTCAGCTGTTTCCTTATCATCGTGACAAAATTTCGCAATTTATTTGACAAGCGACTATGGATCCAACCAATGTGTCACATTTTACTCTCTTGAATCCTACCAAGTCCAGCACGTCATAGATATACCTACTTGATATTTTAAATTGGAGGGGGGAGGGATCCAATCAAAATTTTTGTTATAACTAAAATTATTCATAGAATTACAAGCCACAACTTTTTTTTTGAAAATGTTTTCAATTGGACCACTGATTCCCCCCCCCCTCATTATTAATAGTGTATCTCGAGTTGTATCATCCAAAATTGGTGAGGAGGGAGAGGTTCAATTGAAAAAATTCTCAAACAGTTTCGGGAATAATTTTGGTTATAAAACAAATTTTGTTTGAACCCCTCCCTCCCCAACAATTTCGTATAATACAACTCAGATACAATTATTAAAAATGGGGGGGGGGGGAAGGAGGTTAAGTGCTCAATTGAAAAATTTTTCAAACAAAAGTTGTAGCTTGAAGTTCTATGAATAATTTTGGTTATAACAAAAATTTTGATTAATCCCCTCCCTCCAATTCTGAATATCAGGTATTTATGTAGTATATGGGACTTGATAAAATTAAGAGAGTAAATGTGTCACATTGGTTCGATCCACAGATTAAAATAAAATTTCGATTATTAAACAAATTATATAAAATCCCAACTATAAAAAATATTATTATAGAATTAAATCATGAAAAATTAATATATATATAATCATATTTAAATTTAATTTGTATTTTTAGCCAATTTTTTTAATTAAAAAATAATGGCTATTGTGTCAGACCCTAATTTAGAAGGGGGGGGGGGGGAGAAAAGTTTTGACCATATTTCTTGACGTTTGGGACTAAAAGACGACGATCTGCAAAAGTCACATATTTATATATAATGTTCCCGCTACTTTTGGGACTGTGGGGGTGAGTCCAATGGGTCGACTGAGGTTCGATGAATAAAACAGTTTCAAATCAGAACAAATAACACCAAATTGTCGATTTTAGAGAATTATTTCAAACTTCATCTTTTAAACTGAGAAATTCCACCACAAACGTATGCGGATGTTTGACGTTTACGTCGAAGCCTAACGTTTCCAAAAGTATATTCTCGTTCATGACTAGTTTTTGTAGGTACTTGGTCCAACCAAATACGACTCGGAGGTAAAATTCACGTTGGCTTGGCTCTTCGTTAAACACCATTGAGCAGCGAGTTTGCGAGTTTGCTCTTCGACTTTGACCGCCAAGAATAGAGATGCCATCGCGATAGTGTGCCATTGAAAATGCGTAAACGAATGGAATACGTGGAATCGATGCATATACACAATGGCCGTACTAATACACAACTGATTCACGGATAGGCATTTGCGACTACCCATATCCTAAATCAAATTGGCTGCCACTTGTTTATAGTTCAGCTCTTGATCTGCATCTATGCCCAATTTCCTGCTCGGCGAATTTTCCAACTGCTCCTTGGAAAAATACCATCGTTCGCACGACATTATTGTCTTATAATATTCGTTTCGAAACCGAAAATTAAAAACTTTTCCACAAAAATTTAAAAAAATATCTTCACACCAGCAAATTTTATAATACTTTTTTAACAAAAAAAAAAAAAAAAAAAAAAAAAAAAAATCTTTGGATATTTTTTGTTCCAAAAAATCCTTAAAAATTTCTTCCTTTGAAAAAATTTGCTACTCTAGAATATTTGAGATTTTAATTTTTTTTTATTCCAAAACAATTTTTAAAAATTTTTAATAAACAAATTTTGTATTCCAAAAAATGAAAAATTTTCTCCGAAAAACAGAGACCCTCCTCCCAAAAAACAAAAATTTTTATTTTTTAGAAAATTGAAAAAAAAAAATGCAAAAAAATTGAGATTTTATATCTACAATATTTTTAATTCAAACCAATTAAATTCCAAAACGATAAAATTCAGATTTTTATTTTTTTTTAAATAAGAATTTTTTCGTGAAATTTTGAAAAATATTTTTACTTCAATAAAATTGAGAATTTTTTTAACGCCCTGTACAGCAACTACCTAACGGTAGTGGCGTAAAAATGTTTTTTATTCCAAAACAATTTTTAAAATTTTTTGTACCAAAAAATTCATTTTTTTTCATTCCACAAAAGTTTAACTACTTACCATATTTTCAAGATTTAGAGCTTAACCTATCCCCCCCCCCCCCAAAATAGAGATTCTCAACCCCTCTAAAAAAAAATCTTCAAAAAAATTAATTATCTTCTTCAGAGAAATCACAATATTTTATGTTTTTTTTTTAAATATGCAACAGTTTGAAAAAATTTCACTTTTAGCGAATTTGTAATTTTGCCCGGGTAATATTATCAAAAATTCATGACTTCGAAGAGTAAAATTCGTGACTTTTCATGACCTAGTAATTTTTTGAAATATTCATGACTTTTTCATGACTTTCATGATTTTCATGACTTGTAGACAGACACCCTGCTACACCCTGCTTTTAGTACGTGTTCAGACCGTGTTGAAAAGATGATCAATTATTTTTCAATTTGTTGAAGTGACACTTTATTATGAACTTATGAACTCGAACTTGAAATTTCAAAATGAGAATTATTTTAAAGTAATTATAAAGATTTAGGGACGTCGCATTCTTCATTCATCTCCCGATTACACTGAATTTTGAAAATTTTCTGGATTGGGTATATTTTATGGTTATCAAAGAAATAAAACTATCATTTAGTTTTTGATCCCCCCCCCCCCCCAAAAAAAAAAAGTTCACGTGGGATATACAAAAAATGTTCATGTGGTCGGCAACAAGTTGGATCGTGCTAAATGCAGATGGCTTCAGCAACATGACGTCATCTTACTGCATGAAAGACTGAATAATTTTCTACAAAAATGAAAGCGATGTGATTTAAAGGAAAGGGAGGAGCTCAATTGAAAAATGTTTGAAACAAAAGTTGTAGATTTTGATCTGAAAAATAATTTTAATCATTATAAAAATTTTGATTGGACCCCTCCGTCTCGTCTAATTTTGAATAATACTACTTAAATACTTGAATTATTCGAAATTGAAGGAGAGGTAGAGGGCCAATTGAATATTTTTTCAAACAAAAGTTGTAAAATTAGGTCTTAGGAAATAATTTTGGTGATTTCAAAAATTTCAATTGGACCCATCTCTCATCTTATTTTTAATTTTCACAATCACAATAATACATAAATACTTATTATTCCAGAAATTGGAGGGGTGTGAGGGGTGCAGTCAAAATTTTTGTGATGATCAAAATTATTTGCAGAATCTTAATCTACAACTTTTGTTTGAAAAAATTTTCAAATGACCTTCTCCCTCTCCTCCAATTTCGAATAATTCAAGTATTTATGTACTATTATACAAAATTAGACGAGAGGGAGGGGTCCAATCAAAATTTTTATAATGACCAAAATATTCTTCAGATCTCAATCTACATAACTTTTGTTTCAAACATTTTTCAATTAGGACACTCCTTTTTCTTTAAATCATCTCACTTTCATTTTTGTAGAAAATTATTTAAAGTTCTTCGTGCAATAGGATTACGTCATGATGTAACTAAAGCCATCTGCATTTAGCACGATTCCAACAGGATCATACATTTTTTTTTGGACTTTTCGCATATTTTCATTTAGGAAATTTTTTAAAAATCACTTTCAGAATTTTTGAGCATGTTTTCAAATTCATAATGCATTCACTTGTTAACTTAATTATCTTGAGTTGAATTGAAGTAAGTCTTTTTGTTATTGCTTTCCCTTTTTTTGAAAATAGGGTCTTCAAATCACACCCGAAAAATTAATGAAAAAAGTAAGAGCATCTAATTGTTTACCTATTCTTGATACCGATACCTGCTCGTGCAACGTTCATTTCACTTTCACTCAAATACCTCACCTACGAAAAAACAACCTTATTAACAAGTGATTTACCCTCTCATTCGCCACACGACAAAAAACACCCATTCCTACCCTACGAAAGTAAGATCATCACACCAGCACAGAAAAAAACCGACCGCAGAATAAAAAAAAGGTCGATCCACACGATCCACATCATTATTAGACAATTATTCGGTGGTCGAGTCGAGTATCTATAATATGTGTAGTAATTCTCTCCACAAGTATCAACTAGTGATACCAGCAATCTAGCAACGAATACCCACGTGCTAATGGTACAGGGGGTTGGGCTGCTGCCAACCGTGCACGTCCGCACCCATCCGCAAAAAAACCAATTAATTTACACGAGTTTGAAACAAAAAAAAACCACCTCCAACAAGGGTGAAAAAAGTACATTATGCGGAAAGAATACGAGATGGTCGGTGTGGAAAAAAATACACGAGAAAAAGGTTACCTTCATGTACGAAAAAACGCTTATTCAGGGAGAAAAAAAGGAAAACCCAATTTAAAATTATTTTCGGTCTAATCTGGTACCTTGGACGCGTAAACATATTCGTACCTTGCATATGTTTTGTTTACAAACATTTTTATAATAAAAACTCGTACAGGTCTCGTGTGTTTAACGCGACATTAAACAAATGAAGGGTCGAAAAAGAATCCTCCGGTGTACAAAAAAAAAGGTCGCGACAAATTGTGCTGAGAATGGTGAAAAGAAAACAAAAAAAAGTAACAAAAGCAGAAGCAAAAAAACACGTCGAGATAAAAAACCACCGTAGGTGTATGTTTTTTGTACTTATAAGGGTGGTAATTTACCATACGAGTGAGTGTAAACAAACATGCAACTTGGACGTGATAAAAAAAATTCGACTGAGACCAATTAATTTCTATGTGAAAGAAACTGGCTATACAGATGGTAATGAAAAATGAGAGTTATTTAAATTAGATTTTTCGAGAAAGAAAAATTAATATAAAGAAACCATCTCGATAAACAAATAGTCTTTCAGTCTTCGCTACATCAAGGTTAAAATTCGTAATAAATTGTCGAAGAGGCTTTTGGGAGGGGGAGGGGTAAAATGTTCAATTTCGTTACTAAAAATAATAGAAAAATTTTCTCAGAAAGGTTTCAAATGATTATTTTACAAATGTATGTAATTATAATACGAACATGAAATAGGTATATTTTCGAATTCGTAAGTGATCTTATTTGTAGTTCATTTTATTAGATACCTGTAAATTCATTACTTATTTTAATTAATATCGTTATTTTTACTCGTGTTAAAGTAAACCATGTGACGAAATTTCCTCCCTAAAAATACTTTATTTCGTTTGGTTGACGAACGAAAACGCACACGTAGGTAGGTATTGTACCTAATCGTAATGATACACGTAGGAGTGCCATTAATTAAAAAATTCGAAAATTCAAGAAGACGCCGTGTACTCGTTTTTATTTTGTTTTAGATCGCTAAATCAGATAGATTGCCATCTACGAACGTATGTACAGTACGTACGAAGTCGGTCATTTTTTTCATCATTAAATTTTTCAAAAAAAAACTCTTTAAAAATTGAAGTCTTTATTAATTTATGAAATAAAAAATTATGAATTAATCAATTTCTGAAAAATTGCAATTTCAAGTATTATTTTAATTTTTTTTTTGATTTTCAGTTACACATTTATGCTTTTTTTAATTTTCTGTCATTTTGAGTTATTCTTTCGTTGTTTTATTATTTATTTTTTTTTTTTTTTAATTTTATGATTTCTTCAATTTTTATATAACTTACTCAATTTTTTTTTCAACTATGTTTGTTTTCATTAGGACTTGTTTTGAACTACTGCTAGAGAAATTAGAGGGTGTTCTTCACCCTGTAGGTTCTCCATGTAGGCCGACAGTACCCGCAGAAAAACAATTGTCGGCAGTCTTGTGGCTTCTTGCCACAGAAGACACATATCGGTATGTATCTTTGAATTAAAAACAGTGCTACCCTGTGTTCAGCACCGATTGAAATCTTTTCTTGTTCCTTAGAACAGTAGCAGTGAAATCTAACCTCGCAAAGTCTACTTTGTTTCAATGTTTCCAACGAGTGGTGGAAGCACTTATTGCATTAGCACCTCTTGTGATCCGATGGCCCACCCCTGCAGAGAGGAAAATGATTAGTAAGGACTTCAAACTCTTTGCGGCGCGAAGTGCCGAGTTTTTATGAAGATCAATTTAAAATGTTTTCTCTTTTTCTCCAAAAATTGGAGATTTTATTTCTCCGTAAATTTTTTTTCTCAAAATGAGCGGGTTTTATCCTAATCAAAAATCGAGATTTCTTCCAAAAGTTATACTCAGATGTAATCAATAAGTTACTTTATTTCCATTACCAAAAAGACGGCGGAAACAATGCTATTCGTTCAATAAACATTCCCAATGGTGAGATAAAGTTACAATATGATGTCGCTACTATTAAGTTTCGCTTCGCGAAACCCATACGATTGCGGATGGATTCGTTTTTCACCAACATGGTGACTACTTTCTACAGAAATTTGTAAGTTTTTTCAGTTTTTTTAAGATACTTAAGTGCTTAGTAATTATCTAATAAAATATTTCTCTTTTAGCATTGAAATGGTCGAAAAAGGCGAAGAACCGATTTGATAACAGTCGTTTACGAATTGATCGATTATTCGGAGTCAGAGCTGGGGCGACTCAGAATCGATGATGTGAGTCGTAAGAGTCGCAATGAATGACTCAGAGTTCGATTCTCGAGTCCGACTCCTCACTTCACTGAATCGCAAATGAATCGCAAAAATCTGACTCTTTTTGGGAGAGTCGCTTATTAAAAAGCATTGCGACTCCTTGCGACTCGTTATCTTGCGACTCTTTCCCACAGTTATGTTTTGTTCATTTTCAATGTGAGAAGCAAGTGAGAAGAAAAGAAAAATACTATTGTGCCTTGTAATTTGTTAGTTATACAGTGCTATTCAAAGTTGGGGTGAGGGGGACTCAAATTTTAAAAAATTTCAAACAAAATTTGTAGATTGAGATCTTAGAAATGATTTTAGTTATTAATTTAAGATTTCCTTAAAAACTAAAAAAAAAAATATTTGGTATATCCAAAAGTTTAATAAATATTTTCATTTCAGAAAAAAGAAGAAGAATTTTCTCTTTATTCGCTAGTCTCGTAATATAGTCGAACACTAATCTCAAGAAATCGAAGTGAGTCCACCTATTCCTACTTCAGTTTGATACCTACTGAACCAAAAAGTAACTTTCTTCTTATCCTCTTTCAGTAGGTTCCTCAGCGACCGAACTTCTGCTCACGGGGAGGTGAAGAACTCTTGGAAAATTCCAGATTTGAACTTGGAGCGAAAATTTTTTTTTCCTTTTTATTTATTTATTTGTTTACTTATTTTTTCTGAATAAGAAAAGATCGTGATATTTTCAAATGGAAAAATTTTTTATTTAAAACGAAATAAGACATCTGTTAAGAATGAAAAAAAAAACTTTCTTTGCTTCTTTTATTATTGATTTTTTTCACTTAAAAGTCATAAAAAAAACTTCAAGAAATTTTTGAAAATTTCAAGAATTTTCATGAACAGACTCGCACTAGGTAAGTACCTATCGAATATAAACTCGATTTTAAAATTAGAGACAAGGCAAGTATTTTTCAATTTTTTTAATTACTGAATTATCTGATTTTTTTTTTTTTTTTTTTTTTTACAAAAATAATTTAGCAAGAAAGCAATTTTCAAAAAAAATATTAAATATTTTTTTCAATTTTTTTTTTTTTAAATTCAAATTTATCGTTCAGAAATAAGTTTTTCGAGTTCGATAAAAAGTCATTTCTTGAATATTTGTGAAAAGACGATTATATTTAAATTAAAATAGACAACAAAATTTTCTAACCTTGAAAACCAAATCTTGAAATTGTTGCTAAAAATAGACCCTTCAACTCTCTCAATTTGAAAAAAAAATACCATAAGTAGGTATTACTAAACCATACTTCGTTCAAAGGGAAAAGACGTAGGTAAGGTAGGTATTGTACCTAATCGTAATTAATTATAAAAAATCGATAATTTATTCAAAAAGAAAATTTCTAAAAATTTTCAATCGAAGTATTTTCATTTTTGCACTTGAGCCAAATCAGCAAATTTATTCGATTATCAAAATCGGCAATTAATGTACTAAGTAAGTATATCTATTACGTTGGGTGCAAAAAAAAAAAAAAAAAAATCAAAATAACATTTTGATAATCAACCACCAATTTTCTAGATTTTGTTATCAATTCCAAACAGGGAACCGTTTGTCACCCTCGGCGCGCGCATTAATTAGTAAACCAAACATAAGCGTATTTAGTAGCAGGAGCAAAGAGTGAGAAAAGCATAGATTATCCCAAGTAAAATACAAAATTGTATAGGTACCTATTCTCTTTAAAAATATTTTGTTACATCGTGATATTAAAATTTAATGATATCCTTAATGATTGGATTGCATTTTTTTTCAGAAATCCCAATCCACTGCAACAGCAATTGGCACAGCTACCATTAAATTTCGGGTAAGCTTATTTTTGTTCATTGTTTTTTTTTTCAATATGTAAGTAAATTATTAATCTCATTTCAATTTTTTCAGAGATCAGGCTGCTCAGGAGGCACAGGCCGCTGTGGAAGCGGCGTTGGAGGCGGAGGCCAGCAGGAGCAAAGAGTGAGAAAAGCATAGATTATCCCAAGTAAAATACAAAATTGTATAGGTACCTATTCTCTTTAAAAATATTTTGTTACATCGTGATATTAAAATTTAATGATATCCTTAATGATTGGATTGCATTTTTTTTCAGAAATCCCAATCCACTGCAACAGCAATTGGCACAGCTACCATTAAATTTCGGGTAAGCTTATTTTTGTTCATTGTTTTTTTTTCAATATGTAAGTAAATTATTAATCTCATTTCAATTTTTTCAGAGATCAGGCTGCTCAGGAGGCACAGGCCGCTGTGGAAGCGGCGTTGGAGGCTGGCTGTGATGGTTATTTTTATTTATTTTTTTTTATTTGCACCCAACGTAATAGATATACTTACTTAGTACATTAATTGCCGATTTTGATAATCGAATAAATTTGCTGATTTGGCTCAAGTGCAAAAATGAAAATACTTCGATTGAAAATTTTTAGAAATTTTCTTTTTGAATAAATTATCGATTTTTTATAATTAATTACGATTAGGTACAATACCTACCTTACCTACGTCTTTTCCCTTTGAACGAAGTATGGTTTAGTAATACCTACTTATGGTATTTTTTTTTCAAATTGAGAGAGTTGAAGGGTCTATTTTTAGCAACAATTTCAAGATTTGGTTTTCAAGGTTAGAAAATTTTGTTGTCTATTTTAATTTAAATATAATCGTCTTTTCACAAATATTCAAGAAATGACTTTTTATCGAGCAAGTATTTTTGATTTCCACTGTTCTCAAAACAATCCCCATGAAAACTAGAAATGGCTGGCAAAAAATCAATGAGACAGTTTACTCTGTCCCTTAGGCTGCAAAAAATACCATACCTACCTACATTTCTACACATTCACAATACAAAGAAAAGGAAATATCCTTAACATAAATTTCAACGTACCCTCTAAAAATGCATGTAAACCCAATCCAAGATTATAATTTGGAAAAATGCCTATACGCACCTTTGCCTCCTTAATATTCATTTTTAATCCGACCATGACTCTTGCAAAGATCCATACAAGAGAACAAGTTGCTGCGCAATATTGTATAAAATTGAACGTGACGAGGGTCGGTACAAAGGGGTGGTTTTTTTCCTCCTTGGAGATAAGGTACGGAACTGAGGCGAGCGGGCTGCCGTCAATTAAACTGGCGAGCATAGTCGAAGAAGAATACACGGGACAGTTGTGTTGGTTACAGGAGGCGACTAAAAATCGATAAATGTAAGAAAGAAAAAAACTCCCTCGACCGAGCACAGAATTTCACACCGACATTTGCCACACCTTTTCTTGGCTCTTGCCTTGTCGCGTTCGGTGTTATAATAAAGATGCGAAAATGGAATTGAGTGGGGAAGGGTGGCTTGGATGGACATGAAAAATTGGGGCAAAAGTGGAAAAAATTGAAGTTTTGTGTGATTCAAGTTTAATTCTTAATTTATGGAAAGAAATATTTTGATAATGAAAATATAAATTTTCTAGAGTTAAGTGTATCCCATGCTCTGGATACACCCAACTTATTAGAAATACATACAAAACAGAGTCATCAAAAAGTACACCAACTACCTTGGAAAATTGATAGAAAATTAAAATATGTCGATGCGAAGGAAATAGTTCAAACACAAACGCTGTTGAAAAACGTACGAGAAAAATTAACTATGTAGGGTGTTTCATAACTTCATAAGTATTCTATTCATTTCGAAATGTCAAGGTCTGACCCTCTAAAAATAATTCCTTAGGTGTACGTAAAATCAACTCTCGAAAAAAAATTTCCAAAAAAAAATATTTCGAGTAGTTGCGAAGAACCAATTTTATTGAGAAAACGAAAAAATCAAAAAAATTGGAACTGATTTTTTTTCAAATTTTTTCAGAAAAATGATCACTAGGTACAGTTACCTATAGGTACTTTTTGCCAAGAAGACCATTTTCGATGATTTTTTTTTGTTCTTTTCGCCTGTCAGGGTGTTTGCCTGGATTTTTTTTTTTGAAAATTCATGAGCATGACTTACCTATTCATGGCCTTTGGCATAAGCGTAACTTGGAAGAAATATGTGGGGGGGGGACAAAAAAATTCCCTCATTTGTCCCTAGGTATATTTTGTGGTAAAAAGCTATTTAAAAATTATTGAGGGATGGAGCGAAAGTCCCTTCGACCTCCTAAGTTATGACTATGCCCTACGAGACCTCCTAAAATTTCTTCTTCAGAAAAAATTTGAGTATCTTTTTTTTATTCCAAAACAATTTTTAAAAATTTTTAAAACAAAATTCGTTTTCAATTTTTTTTTCAAATGTCAAAAATGAGATTTTTTCTTCAAAAACAGAGACCCCCCCCCCCCCCCCCATCCAAATAAAAATATAAATTTTTCAAAAAAATTGGGAAAAAATCCAAAAATTTAGATTTTATACTCTTGAGTTAGAAAAGTACTCGAATCTTTATTTCAAACCAATTCAATTCCATAACGATAAAATTCAAATTTTTGATTTTAAAAAAATGAGAATTTTTTCGCGAAAGTTTAAAAAATATTTTTACTTGCTCCAAAATTTTTTAAATATTTTCTCAACGTCTTCTACAGCAACTACCTAAGGCTAAGGGACGTGAAAATGTTTTTTATTCCAAAACAATTTTTAAAATTTTTTGTATCAAAAAATTCATTTTTTATACCAAAAAATTCATTCTTTTTCATTCCACAATTTTTTTTTTTTTCATTCTAAGAAATGTTTTTTTTTTTCAAAAAAAAATTGCAATTCCCCTCCCCCGCTAAAAATATTCAAGAAAACTCATTTTCTTCTTCAGAGAAATTAAAATATTTTTATGGTTTTTTTTTTTGAGAAGACGCAACAGTTTGAAAAAATTTTACTTAGGTTATAAGCGAATTTGTAATTTTTCCCGGGTAACATTATATCAAAAATCCACGATTTCAAAGGGTAAAATTTATGACTTATCCATGACTTGTATAGACACCCTGCCTGTTTTCAAGGGGACATAAATAACATATTTTCACCGAAAAAATCACTTAAAACGATTTTTCAACTTTTTCAAGAGCTGCATTTTCTGGAAAAATGGCGGCAATTCCAGAACATTGAGGTAAAGTTGGAAAATCGCCACAATTATTTTTTTTTTGGTACCCAAGAATATGCATGTTGAGACCACATTGATCAATTTTTTTTTCATTCTTAGCTGATTTTTTTTTTTTTTTTTTCAAAAAACCCCCAAAAAAAAGTTTTTTTGTATGTCCTTTTTAAAAACAGAAGAAAACTGGAAGTTAGAGTTGGCGGTCATCCAGATGGAACTGTCCTGTCAGTGTGCTCCGTTTTTTGAAAGTGTATCGACGCAGGCCAAATAGATGGCTATGGTTCGAAAAAGGCGAATCGAAGATAAAGATTACAAATTGAACCACGAACGGTATAAGATGCTGGTTCTAATGAAGATGAGAGAAAAAGATATCGTGATGAAGAATTACGTCAAATTCGAGTACAAGAAAGAAAATTCCGATAAATTATTTTAGATAATATTTATTATTCGCTATATTCGCTTTCCCCCGTGTTAAGATAAGCAAAATGTATTTTATTTTTTTTAAATTATTTTTAGTCCAACTTTCGTATTAATTTCAAATTAAAATTCAAATAAAAAGTAGAATTATTGTGATAAAGTTGGATAAATTTCGTATTAGCATGTATGAGGAGCTAAACTTTTATGAAAATCTAATCATCAGTTCTTCACAAAGTTTTGAATTGACCAAGTAAGTAAATTTGTATCTTAATTACAATCATAAAATTAAAAAATTTAAAAAAAAAATATTCACACCAACAGCATAATATTTTTCTTCATTTCCAGAAGAAAAAATTTAACCTCGTAATTTGCGAATAAAAATTCACACCAATTCATTGAAAAATAAAATTAATCCAGCTCTCCGCCAAAAAAAAAAAAAAACACGTCAGTTGAGCCCTAACTATCCATCACACAACCCCTCCCCTCCTGAAACTTCCTCGGACATCCTCGCACACGGCATTAACACCTAGCACGTCACAAGCCTCGTCATTTCGAAAAACAAAATGCCCATCAAGCAACGAAACAAAAACAAAACAGCAGCGAGAAAAAAAGGGAAAATATAATTTCATTAGGTGGAATTAACAGATATAAGCGTGTATTTTACACCCATTTCGTAGGCTAGTAGATACATTTTACAGGCATACACTTGGACGACGAGGCGACGACACGCACACGTTTATTAATAACTGAAAATGTGGCGATAACAGGAAAAATGTTTTCGCGAAAACACACTCTTTTCTGTGTCGGTTGCCGCTGCTCTATTCCCAATAGTAAAATAGCGGTTATAAAAACTATTTATCATGTCTGGTTATTAATTGGCTTATTTCCCTCATCTATTGTCATCTACGATGGACCAACGTGTGTATATTCGTACGTACGAATACGTTCGAGGTAGAGATAGGTGGTATATGTGGATGTATGTGTTTGCTGAAGGGATGATTTTTTTTTTCACAACTGTCACTATGTTGCTGGTTTTATGGCTCGGTTCGTATCAAAGATGAAAAATTCCATTCTACGTACACCTAATAACTCTCTATAGAACTATAAAATTTTCAATTCCAATAAATTATTCTAAAAAAATGAGAAAAAAATTTTCATTCCAAAAGTTGACTTATTTTTTACTTTAAAAAAAAATCAACTCATCTCTTTTTTTTTTTTTTTTTTTTTTTTTTTTTTTAAATTGAAACAGAGTTTGAGGTAGAGATAGGTTGTATATGTGGATTAGGGTGGCCCTTATTTTTCGAATTTTGGAAATGTTGTCGGGACGGGGGGTCAATTGGTAACATATTGGTAGAAAATAATTCCCTATTTTTTATTTTTCCTCTAACTGAATTTTAAGCCGTTTCTCAGGGGCCCCCAAATTTGAAAAAATCAAAAAAAAAGAAAAAATAGAACATTTTGAAAATTTTTGAAAATTTTTAGCAGAATGGTCATAGGGATGGTATTTCTATAAGACAAGACCATTTTGGATGATTTCTTATCTTTATCCCCCTTTTCATGGGACATAAAAAAAACGTAATTTTTTACGTTTTTTAAAAAATTTGAAAAAAATGACTAAAAATTAAAGAAACATTTTTTTTTAATAAAATGTTTTTAGCATACATGTTATCACCCAAAAAGGTCATTTACGGCGATTTTTCATCCTTACCTTCATTTTTGAGAACCTCATTTTTTTCAATTTTTGATAGTTTTTGAAAAATTCTCACTGATACGGCAGTGGTGAAAAATCACCGTAAATGACCTTTTTGGGTGATAACATGTATGTTGAAACCATTCTATTAAAATTTTTTTTTTTTTTTTAATTTGTAGCCATTTTTTCAAATTTTTTAAAAAACGTAAAAAATGACGTTTTTTTATGTCCCATGAAAAGGAGGGTAAAGATAAAAAATCATCGGAAATGGTATTGTCTTATAGAAATACCATCCCTATGACCATTTTGCTAAAAATTTTCAAAAATTTTCAAAATGTTCTATTTTTTTGATTTTTTCAAATTTGGGGGCCCCTGAGAAACGGCTTAAAATTCAGTTAGAGGAAAAATAAAAAATAGGGAATTATTTTCTACCAATATGTCACCAATTGACCCCCGTCTCGACAACATTTCCTAAATTCGAAAAATAAGGGCTACCCTAATGTGGATGTATGTGTTTGCTGAAGGGATGATTGTTTTTTCACAACTGTCACTATGTTGCAGGTTTCATGGCTCGGTTCGTATCAAAGATGAAAAATTCCATTCTACGTACACCTAATAACTCTCTATAGAACTATAAAATTTTCAATTCCAATAAATTATTCTAAAAAAATGAGAAAAAATTTTTCATCCAAAAGTTGACTTATTTTTTACTTTAAAAAAAATCAACTCCTCTTTTTTTTTTTTTTTTTTCTAATTGAAACAGAGATTAAAATCACATTTTTGGTACATTTCGAATTTCTTCCAAACATGAATCCATTTTTTTCCCAAATAAAAGATAGTTTTCTACTACACAAAAACCACCCAACTATCAAAAAACCAAAATTTGATTCACCTCAAATATCATTTCATCATGACATAATTCAAGTTACACATACCACAGTCAGCTGAGCCTGAGCTCAAAGTTCATCAACTATTTCATCCGGTATAAAATCTGGTACGCGAAATACCCTTCAAACTACCCCTATATCGATACCATACGTACCATTTTTAATCAACCCTAGACGTAGAATAAGCTGCCTGTTTGATTTTCGAAGGAGACGACAAGTTTGAATATCGAAAATTCGGGCTAGATGCGCTCTCTATGGCGACCTTACCGAAGCGATTACCATTTTCGACGCTTATTCAACGCGAGGGTTGGTTTTTATGTTGCGACTAAATGCAGATTAATTTTTCGGATCAAAGAGGGATGTTTGATTCACGAACGCGATCTAGAATCTAATGGGATAAATATAAGTACCATGTCAATGTTCATATTACGAATGACATTTTCAACCTAGTAAGCTGGTAAATAAAGTTGTTGAACAAAATTGCAGGAACTAACAAATTTTCATTTTCAATAAATCATTTGAAATAATTTCAATATTTGAAACCATTTTAATAAAGCCTACAGAAAAATCAAGGAAAACTTTTTAAACAAAAGCGAAATGGAAAATTTCAACAATAAAAATGTTTTGATTTCGTTTTTATCACATACTTTTTTCTATTTTTCTGAAAATTGAACGTTGAAAAATTTTTATTTGCAAAAAAGTAATAATAATGAATTAATGATGATAAAGCGGAATTGAAATTTTGACATGTTCAATGTTCACATCTATAAATTATGATGCATTAATTCATTCGCAAATGTTGCCTCTGAAGGAATGTCAATACTTAGTAGGTAAAGAGTGGGTTGTTCCACCTTGCCTATTGTCTCACCGAATACCTATCTTCCCTATGGCTTAAATATTAGCAATAATTGAAAGAAATTTCTCTTTTTTATTGTTATTTTTATATTTTTTAGTCTCTAAAACAAAATAAAAATAAAAATAAAAAATTCGGTATTTTAACTTTTTTTAAATTTATACCTATGAAAAATTACGTTCAATTTTTTATTTTTATAAAAATAAAAATGTTGAAAGAAATTAAATTTCTTCAAAGAAAATTTTTTTCATATTTTTGGAATGAAGAAGAAAATCTCATCCGGGGTAAAGATATTTCACAAATTTTTGGAGAAAAAATTATCCTAGTAAGTATTATGATATATTTATTCAATTTTTCATTTGTTTTTGTTCTTGTTAACTTTCTTTATCATCGTAACTTTTTTGTTGAAATAATAATGATCCGGCCCCCGCTCGCAAAAATGTCTATTTCACGAATTAGACAGAATTTCCCTGTTACTGTGAAGGATTTTCGAATAAAAAATAATAAGAACTTTTACAAAGGAAATTTTTCAAGATATTTGAGAATTTCCATTTTCCTTCAACATACCTATTATAGAAGAAATTTAAAAAAAAAACATGTAAGATGAATAAAAATTTTTAATTCATTTTATGATAACTTTTTTTTAGCTTTTTCAACAAAACAAGCAAGCAAACAAACAAACAAAATATGAACAAAACAACAAAAAAACAAGGAATTTTCATTATGTCAATGGTTCTCAATTAGTTTTGCTCGTGTATTTCTTTTTGAAAAGAATTTTTTTGGGCGTACCCGCTCCCCCCAAAAACCAAATTAGTGATTGGGCAATAAATTAGCATGGGAGCCCGTACTTTTTTTATTCAACATAGCACACTTTGGAAAGTTTATTTTTTATTTTTGGAAGAAACTATTTTAAAGTGAATCCTTAAAAATTCTGCATAAAAATTTCTTGCTCAATAAAAATCACCATACTTGTATGAATAAAATCTTTCAGAATGCGCACCCTGTGCAGGATATGTAGGAGAAGTGCTTGGCCCGAGGTGCCCTCGGTATTTCCGCCACAGGGCAAACCTCAACGAACATTGTCGATACGTTCATGCCGGAATGGACTTTACTAATATTTGGGATAAAAAAATATCACTTTTTTTTTGTTGCAAGAAACAAAAAAGCACATTTGAAAATCCTTTTTATGAGAAATACACAAGTAGGTATGTATTATAACACCAGATAGATTGAGAAATTTTTTTCATCAGAAAAATTGGAAAAAAAATCATCAAAAAAATAAATAAATAGTAGGTATAAAAAATACTATGTATCAAAAAACGAGAAATTTCATTCTAAAAAAATAATTGAAAAAAAAAATTGAAAAAATGAAAGATTTCATATTCCAAAATAATCGGAAAAAATGAGATATATATAATTATTATGAATGAATGATCAATTGATCATTTATTGTAATGTAGTTATTACCCTTTCTACAAAAAAAAACAAACAAATAACTGAAAAATAACAGATGCGTAAATAATAACAGATAAATAAATAAATAAAATAGTAATGAAGATTGTTAAGAGAGATGATATATGAAATGGGAGAAAATATTGTAGCTATTAGTTTTTTTTTTTTAGAAATTTAATCGTTTCTAGTTTATTTTTTCCACACCGGAATTTTCTCAGTCGCTTTTATATATTTTTTCGATCTGAATTTTCTCATATCATTGAATTTTACTCTTTTTGAAATTATATTTTATGTAGATAATATTTTTTTGTAAATTAGGTGAATTTTGCCCGTCTAGCTTAAATTTTTGACCAACGGTCTGTTGGTTTTTTCAAGTTTTCGCAATTTTATTCGATGCATCACGCAGGACACGTAATACCACACAGAAGATAACGCCTCAGCAGCAGCAAGATTGTGATTGCAGTCTGCTCTTCTTTATAGTCGACGATTCACGGCCATTTTACCTTGTAAATGAAGACGGATTTTGTGATTTTATTCGGATAATAAATCCCATGTGTAAGCTTCCGTCAGCGATGCATTTAACCTACTTATTGGCAGAAGCTTACAAATTACAATCAACACCATCTGAACTTGATAAACCATCTTCAGGATAGTAAATTGTGGCAATTACTTCAGATTAACGGTCCATTGGAAATGTAATAATTGTTTCTATTTTTATTTTTTGTTCTGCTAGCTGCATATTATAATATATGCCTGTAAGTAGTAATGTATTCGGAGGAGGAACAACCGGAGAATCTCAGATTTCGTTATTCAACGTTTCACAGTTTTTTGGACCGACTGTAAGTGTACTTTAATAAATTTTGCCGTTTACTTCGTCTCAGTCGTTTATTCGTTTTCTCTCGTGTATATGTCTGGACATATTTCAACTCGGTATTTGTCATAACTCATAAAAAATATTGCCATTTCAGTCAAATTGGAAATTTTCAATTTTTTTTTTTCAAAATCTCGTTACGAATAATTTTTTGAAGTCAAAAATAGCTGATATTTGTGAAAGTGGGCAAAAAATGGAAAATTCCCGAATTTTGCTGAAATTGCAATAGGTATATAATTATGACTAAAAAAGATTTTTGGATATTTTTTATTCCAAAAATTCCTGAAATTTCTTCCTTCGAAAAAATTTCTACTCCAGAATATTCTAATTTTTTTTTATTCCAAAACAATTATTTTTTAAACCAAAAAATTCGTTTCAATTTTTTACATTCCAAAAAACAGAGACCCTTCTCCAAAAAAAAATTTTTTTGTTGTTGAGAAAATTGGGAAAAAATCCAAAAAATTGAGATTTTATACTCTGGAGTTCGAAAAATATTTTTACTTCAAAACAATTCAATTCAGATTTTTGACCTTTTTTTAAATAAGAATTTTTTCGAGAATGCTTGAGAAACATTTTTACTTCAATAAATTGAGAATTTTTTTTAACGCCTTGTACAGCAATTACCTAAGGCTAGTGGCGTAAAAATGTTTTCTATTCCAAAACAATTTTTAAAATGTTTTGTACCAAAAAAAATTTTTTTTTTTTTCATTCCAAGAAATGAGAATTTACCTACCCCAAAAAAAAGAGATTTCCATCCCCTTGAAAAAAAAATCTTCAAGAAAATTAATTTTTTTCTTCAGAGAAATCACAATATTTTATGCGTTGTTGTTATTGTTGTTGTTGTTGTTTTGAGAAGATGCAACAGTTTGAAAAAATTTCACTTTCAAACGAATTTCTAATTTTTCCTTGGTAATATTATCAAAAATTCATGACTTTTTCATGATTTTCATGACCTGTACACACCCTGTCAAAAATCTCAGTCAGAAGGACCAATTTACCCTTCTTACCCGGTTATGCTCTTAAAAAATTTTATACAAAAAAAAAATCGAAACATTTTTTTGAAAAAATAGGTAGGTATTTCAAAATATTTTTATTCCAGAAACTTCGAGAAATTTTTTCACTTCCATGTCCACGAGTGTATAATAGGGTGGAATGATTTTGACTTTTTTTCGAAAATCGAAACAGCCTACGGCACAAAAGTTGTGTTTTGGTGTCAAAATAATATGGTAAAAATTTGAGCCCCCTCGCCCAATATTAACCCATGCTTCAGGGGGTCCAAAGTTTTCAAATTTCAGTAAAATTTCTCATATAATTTTTTTTTTTTTAATTAACAATTTTTCAGAGGTCTAGTCGATGGTAGGGGTCCTCTTGGTGACCCAGAACCCGGTCATCCATCAAAAAATTGCATAAAAGTATAAACAGGGGTTTCCAAAATATCCAAATTTTTGCATAATTACACCAAAATCAAGAAATGCGCGAATATTTTTATTTTTTGAGATATGTTGCATATTTTTTGAGGTTTACATATTTGAAAATATCTTCAAAATGAAAGGGAAGTCCCATCACCACCACCCCTCCATAGAACATGAGACATTTTGCCATGAAAACTTTGTTTTTCCAAAACTGACCCCACTTTAAGGATCCCTAACGCCCTGCGCCTTTGAGGAAGGAGTCTAATATTCTGATGGGATGTTTTCAACACAAAATGAACCGCTCTCATGCATATAGTAATTAGAGTGATCATTTTTTCACTTTGCCCTAATACAAAGTAGGTAAAATGAGTAATTTCATTAAAAAACACAGGACAAAGTTTTCATAGCAAAATGTCCCATTTTCTATGGAGGGGTGGTGGTGATGGGACTTCCCTTTCATTTTGAAGATATTTTCAAATATGTAAACCTCAAAAAATATGCAACATATCTCAAAAAATAAAAATATTCGCGCATTTCTTGATTTTGGTGTAATTATGCAAAAATGTGGATATTTTGGAAACCCCTGTTTATACTTTTATGCAATTTTTTGATGGATGACCGGATTCTGGGTCATCAAGAGGACCCCTACCATCGACTAGACCTCTGAAAAATTGTTAATTTAAAAAAAAAAATTATTATATGAAAAATTTTACTGAAATTTGAAAACTTTGGACCCCCTGAAGCATGGGTTAATATTGACCGAGGGGGCTCAAATTTTTACCACGTCATTTTGACACCAAAACACAACTTTTGTGCCGTAGGATGTTTCGATTTTCGAAAAAAAGTCAAAATCATTCCACCCTAGTGTATAATATCCATCATGAAAAAGAGAACCTAAAAAATATGCACTCAAAAGACGTACAAAAATACCACCACTCGAGTCGCGAATTCGACACCCATGTACGACATACACGTAAGTATAACCTCGGGAAAAAACTTCCCATCATTAACAAACGGAAATTACCAAACTTTCGGCATAAATAGCGCCTTCGTTCAAAGAGTACACAGTATGTTGTACATATACCGATGCGATGCTGGCAATGTAGAGGATAAAGTGCCTACGCAACGTAACTCAGGGCTGGGCGAGGTGCTGAGGCGGGGGCGGGGGTGCGAGCGGCGTTAAAATACGAAGAAAAATTAGCGTCGATGTGAATTCGAAACAGGCAACGAAATTAAATTTAAACTTGAATAGACTTTTGAGAAAGTTACTAATTTATCAGAGCTAATATGGCATCCGAAAAGGCGTCAATTAGAATTTTCGTTTTCGAGGGCTTTGCCGAAGGCGAGGCGGCGGCGCGCCGTCAACTTATATTAAGCTTTAGACTTTAGAAAAAGATTTTTATTCGCGATAACAACGCCAGCGAAAGGAGAAACGTGCCAGCCAACCATCTTTCGATGATGCCTTTGCATATGATACTTCATATCTATACCTACTTTTCCAAACTGAGACGACGAAAGAAAAAGCTTCATTCCCGCATGTAGCTACCTTTCATTTTTTTCAATTTTTCAAAACTGTGAGTAATATTTTCTCAATTCACACTTTGTGATCAGATTATCCCAATTCAAGAATAGAAAAAAGAAGGAAAAATAATCAAGAGGTAAAAAAATGACGCCGGCGCTAATATCCATTCATTAGACTTCTTTTCACATCTTCAGCACTCCTATCTTTTTTTTTTTCCTTTTTGAGCACAGAAGGTATTCATTTCTGACGCGTGTATAAGTTCCTCCCTTTCGGCATTCAAAAAAAAAAAGGAACGTGCTCGAGGTTTTGTTTTTAATCGACTCGAATCAACACACGCTTACGCGAATTCGTTTTATTTCCTACACATACGAATGTTCAGGCGCTGCAAAACAAATTAGTATACGTTAAAAAGACCTCTTTCATTTTTTACTTTCCTCGAGAGGGTATTTAAAAACGCATGTACAAATAGGTAGGTAGTATAATAAAGCAACGAAGGGCAGGATATCATATTTTTTTTCCTTTCCATAACATATTTAACCAGCTTAGAGCCAAGTCTAAATTCCACCGAAGAAATCTCTTTAGATTTAATTTATGTAGATGGGTTGAAAATGAAAAAGGCCAGGTAAATTAAAATGCTTCCTTTTTCTATGCGATTAAAAAAGGTCGACAAACGTATGAATAAAATTACCTGCCAAGATGGGCGATGAAATTGTAACCTTGTTTTTATTCCGGTTCAACATTTTATTTAATTTTTTCGCAGTCGTATGATATCGTACGAAAGAATCCTGCTGGCCTGGTTAAAATATTCTGGTGAAATTTCTCTCACGAATTTTTACTAAAAATTCGATTTTTCGAAGTATGAAAGGGATAATATGGTCGTTGGTTGATTGAGCTGAGACAGGTGTGGAATAATTCTGTTAAAAAACTTATCGCGAAAAGACTCAATGACCAGAAAATATGAAGTGAGAATAATACAGTATACTCAGTCGAGGAATACTCGAAAAATTACGAAAGAAAGTTGAAGAAAATAAATTGAATCGTTGATACCAGAACTGAAAAATAAGATTCCGAAGCCCTTTTTCGCCAAAATTGATGAAAATGGGAAAATGTAAGGCTTCTAACCAACTATGGCGAGAGGAAAGTGCGAAAGGCATCCTTGCGCCAACTGGTCCCGGGGTTTTCCCAAGAATTCAGTCGATAGATTATTATTCTTTGTGTACGTCAGAAATTTAGGTTTTTTTCAGAAAAAATATTTCTTCAAAACATTGATGGATATGGGATCGAAAGATGGTTCCACTACGAGCGAGATACTTAATTTTTAAAGTAAGAAATTTTTTTTTCTTCTTCAAAAAAAAAATTAGTACCAAGTTTATTTTCTTTTTCTCTATAACCAAAACAATTCTGCATAAAAGAACCTAACATACTCTTAAAAATTGAGTTATTATTCTGTAATGATACAAGATTTTTCAAGTATTATTTTAGAGAAAAAAAAATTAAACAAAAAATTCTCTTTTATGAAAAAATTTTGAACATTACAAAAAGTGAGATTTTTTATGCTTCAAAATCATACCTAATATTTTTACTTCAAAAACAATTGAAAATTTTTTTATTAGGTACAAAAAATTTGGAGATTTTTTCCTCGAAAAATTAAAAAAAAATTATTTTCAAAAAAAAAATGAGACAAATTTTTTTTTTCAAAAACAATGAGGGACTTATGCCTCTAAAAAACTATATATTTTTCTCCGAGAATTCCAGAAATATTTTTATTGTAACACTGGAGAAAAATTTTCTATTATTTTTTCCAACATCGACAAAGAATTGAGATCTGTTTTCCTCAAAAAATAAGTACTCAAGTTATTTTTCTCCCCGCGAAAACAAATATGTAAAATTGATCTCTTCAAATAGAATCAAATGATTTTTTCAAAAAAAATTATACCTGTATATTATCTACCAAAAAATAAGGGGTTTCTTGAAAAAAATTGAGATTTTTTCTCGCCAAAAATTAAACGATTTTTACAAAAAGAGATTTTTGCGATTTTTTTTACTTAAAAATATTTTTCATTTTTTATTCAGAGAAAATTCAGATTCAGAGATTTTTTCTCCAAAAAGTAAGTACATAACTGAAAAATGTAAAGAGTGAAAAAATTTCAGAGATGGCAAAAAATTGAATGACACTCAGCAGAGGAAAGTTGAATAAAAAGTATAATGGAGTCATTCAACTAATTATTAAACAAATACTGTACTGTTTTACAGCACTTGTTTCAAACTCATCTTAGAACGCATGAAGCATATGATTCACCCTACGGGTTAAGTGGGTAAGTCCACCGTTGACCCCAGAAAACAATTAGTAGCTGTGTTTTGAGTGTTCAATTTTTGATAATCATTTTTTCCTAGCTTTAAATTTAATTACTCAAAAAAAATTGTTTTTTTTTTGAAAATTTTAAAAATAAATTCTTCAGAAACATACTACTTAGTACTTAGATACTGATTTTTGAAAATTTGATTGTTCAAGTGTTTTTCAATTTTTAATTGATCCCAGAAAACAATTGTTAGCTGTGTTATGGCTGTTCAATTATTGATAATCATTTCTTCCTACAGTTTTAAATTCAATTACTCAGAAAAAATAGAAAATTTCATCAGAAATTTTAGGATATTTTTTTGGAAATTTCAAAATCAAATTCTTTAGAAACATACTTAATACACACTGATTTTTGACCATTTGATTTTTCAAGTTTTTGTCAATTTTCAAAAAAATAGAGAATTAAATTAAAAATTAGAAAACAATTATGACCTCAAAGACTTGAATCGATAATTTTTCTATTTAATTGCCTACGAAAAAAAAGTTAATTTTATAAACTCAACAGTTTCAGGACTTTTTTTTTACAAAATTTTATTAAATTTTGAAACAATTTAGATTTTTTTGAACCATTTTAGGACAAGTTTTGAACAAACTTCATTTAAAAATGGAGTAACGTTATACACGACACTAAATTAAAACAACCCACGACTGATGAAGACTGGAGTTCGTTATTTGCAGTGTTGAATATCGACGGAATTGCCGATCAAAAAGCTATAAGAGCCATAGTCTGCAACTACGCTGAAAACATTCCATCATCCTCCGATTCAAAAGAAGAATTAAAGTCGAAAAAAGAAGATAATCCCGAAGTAAAAGTTATTGGCGGATTCATCATTATAGCTAATGTTGATACTACTGCGTCCAATGAGATGATTGAACAATATTTCCGCAGTAAGGATGTAAAAGTCATCAATATTGCTCGATTAGTCGACAAAAATAATAAGAATAAAATAGGCCCTTTTGTCGGATTACGTGTCGATAAACTGCAAGACGCTGTTGATTCTTCGAATGGCGTTCCTAGGAACTTATGCGTAGGTGTTTATACTAATTTTCAAATCTCTGAAAAACATCTACAAAAAACCGTGTTTTTTCGAAAATGACCCCTCTTTGAGATAGGGCTGCTCCCCTTCTGAGTGACCAAGGAGGCTAAAAATTTATATTGAGATGTTTCAACACAAAATGAACAACATACCAGTTATAAAAAATTAGCAAAATCGAAGTTTTTCGCGATCCACCCTGGTGGTTCCAAACATAACAAGAAAAATATCTATCGACCAAAGGCAAGTTGAATTTAAATAATTTTGCAATTGCAATTTTCATAGGTATTCAAAAATTTATCAACGAATATTTCATCAATTCCACAGTTGCAGAACATTGGAAACTCCAAATTTTGATATTAATTTTTAGGAATTACAACAGCTTCTAAGTTATTTTAATAATGTAGAATTAACGCGTATACTAATTTCAGCCCGTCAACGCAAGAGATGGTATATTTTTTGATGTTCCGATGAAACTTGCACATCAACTTGCTCATGTACTTGGCGGAGGAAACCAAAAATATTTTCCCAGCTAGATACACGCTATTCCGAATCCCCTCCTACCCTTTCACCCCTTCACACGGTTCATCCACCTCTAAAGTGAAAATTTCGTTACGACGAATTTCAAGTTTTCGACGCCAGATCTGGCTTCGGGCTGGCCCATGTTACTGCCTTTAGGATCCGCATCCTTCCAACTTGCTTCCAAAAAGGACTTTTTCCATTTCAATAAAAATGTAATTATTGAGTAAGTATCCTTGTATTTTTAATAATAAGTTTAGAAAGTTGTGTGAAATTAATTCGATCATTTCATACGAAATAGATAATTTCGAACTGAAAAATAATATCACAGTTGATACCAAAAAGAAGTAAAAAACCAATCTAAACTCTGGCCAAACATTCTCCACTAATTTACAAACACACTATTCCACATCCCTTCCTACCTCACCCCTTCACATGGTTCATCTACCTCTAAGGTAAAAATTTCGTTACGACGAATTTCAAGTTTTCGACGTCACATCTGGCTTCGGGCTGGCCCGTTCGATTAAAACTCATCGAACGAGATTGAGATTGAAAAAAAAAACAGCCACGACACTAATTTTCATAACGAGTTAGCATTTTACCATCCGACTGGTGAAAATTTTCAATCCCTTTAAACAATACACTTTGAGAAACTGGACAATCTAGTTTGAAAAAAATACATACAACGAATCTCTAAACCTTATTAACAATGAAAGGAAAAAAATGTTAATAAGGGAATCGATAATGTATACATTATAGAACATTATCCGATGACCAGAATGACCAAACCGGACACCGCGTACTTGTCGAGCACCTATGCCGATAAAATATGCAAAAAAGAAGATCCCTTTCCGTCCTTCGAAGCTCGGTCGTCAGCCCGAAGCTACGAATAACTATACCGCGGATAATTAACTCGCTCCCGAAACCTACAGGTACCGGTATTTCTTATGTGTACTTTATCGGGGACAACGAGTTGAATTTTGATGACTTGTTTTTTTTTTTTCTGCTTCAGTTTTTTCAAACACTCTGTACTATGTGTTTGCTGGTTACCTAAGGTGCGTTTTAATGCAGTTTATAGAAGTATACAGTGTTTGTGAACTATGTAGGTAGCTAGGTACTACGTGCTGATTTTTTTTCCCTTAATTGAAAATGGGTGGAATTTTTTTCATGACTGTGTTTCTGCTGCGAAGTTAATACACCTTTGCTTGTACGCGAAGAGTGCAGGAGGTCTCGTAATACCTTCGGGGCTTAATTACTATACTCGTATTATTATAAAATAATGTCGTTAACACGTTCGCTGCTGCTAAATGTATCTACTTGAATATCCAAATCACAAAATGAACCTTATCTTGGATTTCAATTTGTTTTTCGAGAATCTCGATAGCGTGTGACTTGTGACAGATTTAACAAAACGAGAAGAAGAAAAAAATATAAAGTAAGTAAACCTAGTTGGTCTAATTCCATACCTATCAATTTTTTATATTTTTTCCAAATTGACGTCCATTCGAAAAGAAAAAAGGTCAAAAAATAGTTAAATTTCCTCGGAAAAATACAAATCCAACGTAAATAAATTTTCATTCTGAAGCTTGACAAAGTCTAATTCCATATCAATTTTTTATATTTTTTCCAAATTGACATCCATTCGAAAAGAAAAAAGGTCAAAAAGTAGTAAAACTTCCTCAGAAAAATACAAATTCAACGCAAATAAATTTTCATTTTGAAGCTCGACAAATCGTTATTTTATGTTTATTCATAAATTCGAAAATTATTACAGCTTCAATGTATAAATTTCAATCTAAATAAACCCAAAGAAAACATGGGTAACTTTCTTTTAATAATAAAGTGCGGAGTCCAATGACATTTTTATTTTAATGCATCACTACTAAAACCCTAATGACACTTTGGTAAACCCTCTCACCACTACATAGTCCCCAAAAATCCCAAAAATGATTTTGAGTGTGGGAGAGGTGCTACCTTATTGTGCTGTTATTGTGTCAATTTGTGCCACAAACTTAAATTGTGTGTCTTTCCCCTTTTCGAGATATCATCAATTGAAATTTAGGGGGAGGGGGGGTTAGAGTAACGAAATTCCTCAAAAGTGGAATTTCTTGATCAAAATATAGTACCAAAACATTCTACTCTAATTACGCAAACTAGTGCCACAAATTTCCACATCTGTGTCATTCCCCTTCCCTTATAAGGAGGTGGGTAAGCCTCCAAGTTGTAATTTAGGGTCGAGAATGGTGTCAAAAAATTGTGCTCTAATCGTACAAATTTGGGCCGTAAACTGCCTACCCCAACTCTCGACCATTCCCCAAGATGTGGAATTACCTTTTGTGACTCAGTCCCTTCCATCAACATGGAATTTCCAGTTTAACGTGAAGCCAAACTTTTTCTCTAATTGTGCAAATTTGAGAAACATGTCTCCACATTTTCGCTATTCTTTATCCAGAGTTATGAGGTGGTGGGTCAGTCCCCATTTCAAAAAAATATATATATTGTAATACTTGATTGAATTTTCAACAAAAAATTTTTTTTTTAAAAAGCTAGGTATTAAAAGTAAAGCCATTCTTGAAATTTTCTATTACTTACTTATTTTTGAACAAGCTTGAAAAAAATTTCAAATTTCAAACATTTATCCTAAAAATGAAACAAGAAGGTACATGGTCAAAGTTTTTCATAAAAGTAAGTTTGTACACCAATAGGTTACTTTTACAAAAATAGGTTTTTGGACAACCGTGGGATTTTTTTAAACTTTTTTTTTTCTTTCAAATATTGCTTTTACTGAAAGCAGACAATATTTTTCCAAAGCTGTAAAACTGAATTATGTATAAAAAGTATCAATGTTAAAGAATCTTACATGTTTTGTGCAATTTTTCTTGAAATTGAGTAAGGGAATTCCATTTCATGAAAATTTCTGCTGAAAAAGGTATCAATTTTCGATATCTCTTTGGTATTCGTAGATTTATCAGGAAAAAAAATCATTGCAATAAAACTTCTAATCTTGAACGAAATATTAAATGATCAACATCAAGTACCATGAATATTCAAATATGTAAATTTTTGCAAAGTATAAAAATTCGAAATCTAAAGGATTGGCAAAAAATAATTTTAAACCCATAAAAAACAAAAAGAAAAATTCAAAGCACTAAACGTTCTTAAAAATTGATTAAAATTTCAAAAATTGAATTTAAAAAAATCAAAATTTAAAAAAAAAGACTAATGAATGGAAAAAAAAATCGGCGTAGGTAGGTGTAGAAAAGTTGGATGAATTCATCAACAGAATGAGTGAGAGTAAATGTAACAGTATTCGCAAGGTGTCTACTCATTATTATTATTTTTTTTTTTTGAAAATTCGTGACTTTCCATGACTTACATTTTCAAGTGGATCTCTTTTTTTCTTTTTAGGTGAAATTCAACGACAACGATCCACTTCCACGTAAGTAAATTTACCAAAATGGACTCATTTTTACCCAAATGTACTACATGAGCAATTTAAATAAAAATGCGATTATAAAAGAAAAAAGGCGATCGCTCAATTTTGTCCAAATGCCCAATGAAAAGCCAAAAATTCTTGGCTTTCCTTGACCTGACCTGACCCAATGATTTTTTTTGTTGCAAAATACATCACTTTTCCATGACTTTCATGACCTGGATAAATCTTGATTACTTGATTAGTGTTGGTCAAAAATATGAGGGTTCATTGACAAACCAAAACCACCAACTCTAGTCATTCGCTTTTTGAAATTTTCTAATGCGAACAACAAGGTTGAACAGTGCACACGACGTAAGGGTACAATCTCGCCTATAGCAGCACGCTATTACGAGGGATGCAGCTCCAAAGGCCTCCTGTTCAACTGTAGTTGGTACCAGGTTAGAACTAGGACCTGGATTTAATTTTTCCAAATCCGCAACTCACACATTCGGCTAACTGGTCGGTGAGAATCAAAAATGCCAAATGCAACACCAACTCAAGTCGTTCGCTTTTTGAAATTTCCGAATGCGAACAACCAGGTTGAACAAGGTGCGACGCCGTACGGTTACGTTCTCGCCTATAGCACGCTATTACGAGGGCAGCAGCTCCGTAGGACTCTTGTTCAACGAAAGTTGGTACCGACCAGGTTCACCTGAATAGCAAGAAACGGTTTGGCCACTAAATAATCAAAGTTTTCGAAATTCCAAGAGACTCAATAAGTTCATGGAGTGAAGGTTTTTTGAAATCGGAAAAATTGGAAAGAATAGTTACCTACAAAAAAGTTTGAATGTTGATAATTCAAAACATATGTAAAAAGTTTCAGGTAAGAACGTCTTTTGAAAAAATGTTTTACAACCTTGAGTCCTTGATCCTAAAAAAAGTCAAAAATTCACACATTTTTCAAACATCAAATGAAATGAAAAAAAAATTTGCAAAGAATTAATCTTAAAAAACAAAAAATATCTAATGAAAATTCAAAAGGACTGAAAGTTGGTGGCTCGACCCAGTATTCACATCCGAATGCCAAGTTACAGAGAGGATAATAACTGAAAATATCAGCTATTACGAGGGTAGCAGCTCCATTGCAGAGTGGGACTCTGTTCAACTACAGCTAAAAATTTGATTCCGACCAGGTTCACCAGAAAAATAAGTAACATTTCGAGCACCGAAAAAACAAAATTTTGAAAATTCCAAAAAAAAAAGTTCAAGGAGAATCTGAAAAATTGAAAAGCGTCGACCTCGATACTCAACAGAAAGGATGCTAGTTACAAATTCCAGATTAGATATTACCAGGCCAACGGCACCATATGACTCTAGTCCAACAACAGTTACCTCCAACCAGAATTATCTGAATGGTAAGGGACAGTTTGAAAACAAAATTGTTTTTCTCACTAAAAGGTTTGGTTCGAATTTTCCTTAAATTGCCGTCTCATAAAATTTATAATTGATTTTGAGAATTTGATATCTAAAAAAAAGTAGATAATTACATTAAGTATTACAATCTCAAAAAATATTTTCAAGGAAAAATAGTGGCGAATTTTAACAAGATTTCTCGTTTATAAATTACCTCATTGAATTTTGGTGTTTTTGTGCAAACATAAAAAAAATTAAAAATTTCAATTAGAATAAAAATCAATCGTATGATAGATAAAATCTGCACACAATTCGGATAATCTCCAGGGTGGTAAATCACATGAGATTGAATTAAGGTGTTACCACATGCTACTTCAAAAGAATTTTCTAAAAGTGCAAGTGTAGTGTACAAAAATCCCACTGCCTACATCCTCCACCTGTTCACATTTTGATTTTCAATAGGAGTATGACAACATGGAGACTGTTTTTCAAATGTAACTAATGTAAGTAAAGAGTTATTTCTATATTATACTTCGTACTTATTTACCTATAGATGAGGTAAGACATTTTCTTTCTTTTTAATATGGAAACGTATGCATTTTTGCTTGAAATAAGCAAAATAGGCAATATCAAAAAGGGTTCAAAATGCAGGAAAAGATATACACGATATCATCATTATAACTCTGAAAAACATGCAGTCTCATAAAAATCATTGCTCTGTACATCAGGTTAGATTTGAATGACAAGACTTTGAGTATTTTATCTGACAATAAAAAACTTAATTTTTTTAGACATTTTGAAACTTATAAAATGTTTAAACTTTTTGGATGACTTTTTGACATTTTTATGTGATAGCAGCGTTTGCAAAAATAATGACTATGATATCAAATCACATCGAGATTGTAAAAAAAGTAGAAAGAATACGAACTTCGCCCGGAATACAAAGTAATATTTGTAAAACAAAATGGTTTGCGAGAGCCCCACAAAATTATATTTCAAACTAAGGAATATTTTACATAACCTTACTAAGTACGTACCTACTATTAATTTTTTCAACTTTTCAATATTTTGTTGGAATTGTAATTTGTTTTTACTATTTCAACTTTTCAACACTCTTATTATTTTATTGATGCATCGAAAAATTATTGATGCCATAAATTTGAATGCACATTAGGCTTCCCTTTCCCTGCAATATGAAGACCAATTTCAAAATTCGAACTAGTTAATTGGGCCAATTTTCAAATTTTTTTCCACCAACTGCATTCTAGGAGACTTATTATTTTTTACAATGTGTATATATTATTACTCGTATATCAGATCAAATCCGCGATCGAAATTTCAAATAATTTATCAGAACAGGAATTAAAATTGAATTTCCAAAATTGAAAATTTGGAAAAATTGGCCAAATATTATATAAAAGTGGTCAATTTGAACGCTTACGGGAAATTATATATTTTTTTCAAAAAATTAGATACATTCTCGGTTTTAAAAAAGGGGTTGATTTTTAATTTTTTTTTTTTTTTTTTTTTTTTTTTTTTTTTTTTTTTTTTTTTTGTATTGAACGTGGATACTCAGCAAATTGATTTTTTCCAAGTATCTAAGTATATATTTTCGTTAATCAACAAGTCATTTTCGAATCAACGATATCTCAGTTTTCAGAGAAATAATCGTACCTAAATCAGATTTGGCCAAAATCGACCTACATCACGGTGTAATTTGCTCTTCAAATCAAGGGAGCCTCCAAATCATTCGTTCAATGGATCCTAATAATATATAAGAACCACCAAAATTATACAGTGTCGCAATTAAAATAAGACATCACGTGAAAAATCGAAGAGGGAATAAGGGGAAAAAAGGTAAGTTTCCATCATACAATCTAATCATTTCACAACCATTGAAAAAATTCTACAACCCGATTCTGGAAATTCTGCCAAAATCCCCATTGGCCAATCCCATCCAGGGTAAAAAAATTCCAACAAAGTCGTACCCTTTTTCGTGGAACCTTTGCAAAAAGGCTTCTACACGTACGACATTCATAATTCGTTCGTCAAAAGTGGAAAAAACTCTCTCTTATGACGCAAATTAAACATCACTGGGACGCCTACGCTGTTCCCTCCGCGTACACTCCATCGCTGGTAATTTTCGCCGGTTCGCTTTGCAAAGCCAGGCTGCTCCCTCCCAGGTACGCCATGCCATGCTTTAAAAACTATTTTTCATCGTTTAAAATTTTCTTTCGAAAACGCAATAGATGTAGAGATTAAAGGGCCGGGGGAGGAGAAGCGCTACGTTAAGTAACTGAAGAGAGCATAGGGCGCGGAGCAATGCAACCCTATACACGTTGGCGCGCTTAATATTTTATCCTTTTGCTGGAGAAGAAAACTTTTAACCGAGCGAGTTTCTCAGTTTAATAAGGGAAATTTTCTTTGCCGAGGAATTTTCCCTCATTACTATTCCGAAATAGCTAAATATTCATAAAATACAGCCAAGGGCTGCTTCTTCTCATACTTTTCGTCGGTGGCGTGGCGTAGAGCGTGGCAGCGACAGCGGCGGCGGCGTACTTTTCCTACACTAATAGAACACAAGGGGTTGAAAACTTAAAAGGAAGAAGTGCGAATAGGGACGACGACGACGATGGTATAAGTTACGACATGCCGAGTACACTGCTCGACGTTGAGGAGGCTGGGCGGCGCGGCGGCGGCGGCGGCGGCGGCGGGCGAAAGAGTAGAAAACATAAGACGAAAGATGAAAGTTTCTTTGAGCGAAAACTGCTTTTTGTAATGCGAAGCTCTTTAAGGCTTCTTTCTTTTCACTATACATATATATAAGGCTTCGCTGGCGCGTATACCATGCCATGCCATCATCATCATCATCATCATCACTACCCTTTCTCAGCCTGGATGTTTCGCCCCCATCCGGCATCGCATCGTTTCGTTCTTATTCTCTTTTGTAAGTATAAAATACACAGCACGACCAAATAATGGCGCTGACTGTACGTGAACGTAAAGAGAGTTCGCGTCAGCAGCATCGAACGATGTGGGGTGGGTATAGATATTAAAAATATATACCATTTCAACCCCCATACGTGTACATAGTGCACGTATAATGTACATTGTAGGTACGTACGTACGTACGTACGAGTACACATACATTGCTGGCTGCTCTCTGAGGTTACATTAACTGATATCGAGAGAATAAGGGGGTGTGACTTGCACAAGACCACCACCCTCTCACTCATTCGTACGATATCAGTTTTCTATACTAAGCAGAAGCAGCTCCAGCGGAGGCAGCGTTTCAACCCTGCTCGCCATTACCTACCCTTATTTCTTTGTAATGGCGTAGACGCGCTAGCAACTCTTTTTTTAGCTGCTAGCTTTTCTTTTTTATGATGTACCATCGTTTCACGACTAAGTAAATGTCGTGGTGCCCTGTCTGAGGATGTTTTTTATAACATCGTCGTCATCGTCGTCTTTGCAGCTTCATCCACCAATATCATTGTTGTAATCAACGCCAGTGTAGTTGTCGTGACACCAGCTTCTTGAGCTGTAGCTGCAGCCTTTGCCACGCCAAATGCCGCGAAAAACTGGGTCTTTCTTTACCCACCAATATATTCCTCGAAAGGGTAAAAAAATCTCAACCCCCAAAAAGGACATCACGAGATGAAAGATTTGGTGAATGTTCTATGACATATCACGCTTGAACATGTTTCTCAAAAAAATGGAAAGCATGTCATTGGGTGAAAGATTTGACGTCGGTGGCGGGGTGGGGGGTACACAGATGCCTGAACCCGGGTTATTCCAATTGACTTTTGTCATTTTTTTAAATGAACGATTTTTTCACTTTTTCTTTTTCAAACAAACCTAGAATCTGAGTTTATAGGTACTTCTTTTTATGGTAGGTACATTTTTTCAGTGGATTTTCTCGAATAACATTTTTTTTTTTTCAATTGATTAGAAATAGGTAAGTAGAGATTTTTTTTCAAAAACTTTATTTTTTTTCAACGGAAGATTTTTTTCTTTTTTTCCAAACTAAGTATATTTTTTCTATAAAAAAATTTTCAATACTTTTTTTTCTGACAATTTTTTTTAAAGAATATAGCTAGGTATATCTTCTGAGTACCGACTTATTTTTTTGGTACAGTTTTTTCTTCAGAAGATTTTCTTTATTGTTAATTTCTTTTTTTTTCTTTTTTTTTTTTTTTTTTTTAGGTGAAAAAATGACAAATGAAGATCACTTCTGAGCGCTTTCTCTGAATTCGCAGGAAAATTGGATTGAGGCAGGAGGGACAAACATAGCAAACTACTGATTTTTTGGGACATACCTCCTTCCATACAGAGAGCAAAAAAGCACAAATTTTTAATTCTTAGTGGAAAATACGGGTTTTTTTAAACCCATAATCTCAATGTTGCTACCATGGCATGGCACTTCTCACCGAACATTGTACCTTCAATATTAATCTCTTTTCAATACATCCATTGGATATAATCATAGTTGAGAGTTTTTTATCCAAATATCTCCCTCGTGAATTATTGGAGGAAAGGGCGGCTAAATTGGGCATACTGCCTTCCCCGAAGGGGAAAAAATGCTCAAATATACATATTGTTTTTTTTCTTCAAAATATCAAAGTTCGAATAATATCTTAACCTTGGCATCGTTCCCGAAACTCGATGCTTTCAACATCACACTTTCTTTCAATATTTTCAAGATATGAATTTGTTGATATTTCGATCCAAAAAAATTGCACCCAAAAAAGAATAGGGGCAGGATAGGGTACCTCCTTTTATGTGGAAGCCAAAAGGCTTGAGTTTGGTAGGTTTTTTTTTTTTAAATATAATGGCACATTTCCCCCAATCCCTTGATGTCATCAACATCAATCAATTTTTTTCATTATTTTCATTCAATACAATTGTTGAATATTAGGGACTGAATGGAGCACACTTCATTTCAAAAGTAGCAAAAAGGCTCAAATTTCTTATACTCGTACAGTCGAAATACAATTTTTTCAATCTCATCATTATGGAGACTAAATTAAAATTGGCTGAACATTTTTTCGTTTGAACTTCATAAATGAAGTACTCTTATATTAATCTTCTTTGTTGGTAGGGGGAGTAAAAATGGAGGTAATAAGAGATGAAGAGCAAAGTACACACATCATAAATCGATTAGCCTTATTTTCCTTCATTTTAAATTCTTCGTCAACAATCGAATAAAATGGAAGCTACTGTTTGATTGCCTTGTATTTTATTCACCTTTTAAGAATTTTTTATCTTTTTTTTTCATGTTTTTGTGAATAATTTTTTTCAAAAAAAGTAGGTAAATAATACTTGATGAGTAAAAAAAAAAAAAATTAAAAAACATATTCCACTACGTTAGAAACATTTTGCGATAATTTTTTTGAGATTTCTGTAAAAATTAAAAAATTCTATTTTTTCAACATTATTTTCTTAATAATTTTTTTACAAATTTTGCTCAGTAGGTACCAATTTCCTTTTTTTTTCAATTTGGACTACAAGTTGCTTTTTGAGCACACGAAAAAAGAGCTGAAATTAGCACAAGAGAAATTAGATTCCTTAATTCTAGTCGAAACTTCAAAAAATGTAATTTTTGTTTTACCTAGGTATTGGTAATTTTTTTTTCAAATTATGTTTTTTTTTATAAAATCGTCGAGCAGAAAGAATTACACCGCGTGAATTATCTCAAGCCCAGTGCCATATTTAGGATGACAATAGTCGGGCCTCTATTACAAAAAAGCCTCCAAATTTTATCATCTCCATGTTCCCAGATGATTATACTCTGGCTAAAATCAAATAAAAAATTTGTGAGTATTTGTATTTAAACATTATTGAAAAAAAAAATGCAGAGTATTTTCCATTATACACAAACCGGAGAGTCCGATTCCAATTTACCTATACCTATAATGCTTTGCATAAAAAAAAAAAAAAAAAAAAAAAACACCAGGTTTCAAATTCGTATTCTTTCTGTCTGCCTTTCATCATTTCGAAATTTCAGTCTTCCTATGTTGGTTCGAGAGAAAACCCATAAATTTTTTCAATTTCCTCCCCCCCCCCCCTTATAAATTTTGCACGCCAATGCGAAGTCAAAATTACCAAATAATTATATCCTCATATCGTCGAGTAATTAATTTATTACACTAGCAAGAGCAGGCGATAGACGCTTTGGCAAATTACCACGGACTTTGCAGTATAAACTATTACGTAGAGGCGAACTTTTCGACACTTTTGTGGTAAAACCATCACCATCAGCTAAAACTTACACACGTAGGTATATAAATTTATCCACAAAGACGGGCAGAGGGGCTTTTGCATAAAAGGAGCACCTCAAAGAAGGTATATGCCTTATACGATGGATTTCTTTAAGAAAATATATACGAAGGCTAAAATTGAAAAATCCTTTTACGTACTAGACCGTTAACTTATCAGAATGGCGTAAGTATCTATATAGTCGAGTTAGCTCTTATAGTTCACAAGATAGAAAATGGTTCTCCACTACTACTTGTACCCCCATCAGATAGACGCAAACTTGGCAAGTATAGATAAGAGAGCAAGGGGGGGGGGTGTTACGTAATACGTATACGGCGGTACACCTAGGAGTAAATTTTATTATCAAAGGATTCTTTGCCTTAAAACAAATCCCAGGCTTAAAATAAAATTGAATTACATCAACGCTTTTGATAAAGTACCTTGTAGCGACAAATTAACGGTAACCTTAATCAGATTACTCTGCAGTACCTTCAGAATTTTCAAATTTACAACATATCCAGTATACCTACGACTTGATATAGTATATATTTTCACCCGTAAGGAAGAAAATAATTATCTACAAAAGCTTTATGGTACCTATAAAGTAGACATTAATGAAACCAATTTATAAAGGTTGATAATAAGAAGGTATTTTAGACACAGTGAAAAAGCAGCAGCGAACGAGCGAGCGAGAAAGCCAAGCCCAGACGAACGACGAGTATACATATACCTAAGACGAAGAGCAGCGAAATTTCAGATACATTGTTAGATGTTTGTGAGCTATATTTTATAAGTTATATTATAGAGTGTAAAGCTACGATAAGGGCTGCTGGCAAGAATTTATAGCATCTTTCGCAGCGTACGCTGCGACAGCGGCTACGATCGCAGCATCCACAATATATGTATATACTATATATATAGTATAAGAACGCGCGAAGAAGAAGAAGAATATACTACTACTACGACGACGAAATATTACGAGAAATCGACCCTTCTACGGTTACTGCACGCAGTTTAAGTAATAAAACCGAAGAATCTAATTTGGAGTAAAAGGGCGAAGATAGAATTCCACATGGACATCTATATTCTTAACGCGCGCGCAAAGAGATAGACAGCAAGGCAGGGGACCGGGGGGGGGGGGGGGGGAGAATCGGCGAAATCCAACTACAATATACCGAGAGAGCAACAGAGATAGATATTGGCCGATCCGGTACCTATTTGTTGAGTGTTAATGCAGCCAGATTCTTTCGTCGACGGCTAGACCCAAAAGAAAGGGGAAGACTGAGAAAAGCGAAGGAATACCCCTAAAAGTGTTGTTATTTTCTCGAGTAGCTTACAGGATATGTTACCAAGAAACCAGTGAGAAAGACAGAGAGACTGAGGCCAGCACCGGTATAAAAGGTAAAAGCAATAAAACGAGGAGCTTTCCTATGTATGTGATAACCCTGCTATCAACGAAATTTGCAGTCATCAGTATTCTAAAAGCGAAGTATTTGTGCCTCGTCCACAGGCAAAGGTATTTGCTGCGTTTTGAACCACTAAGAGGTAAATTTTTACTAGAATCAGCGACCAGTTTTGAAGCATTTTTGAATTTTTCGAACCACATACTCAATATTTTTGCAAGTGGTTCAAAATACAACTAAAAAAATCAAAAAAGGTGGATTGTTGAGATTGTGAAATTTTTCAGGGTGAAGCCCCCCCAAAAAAAAAAACTTGTATACATCAATCAAAGAAGCTAAAAATGAATACATCAAAACATTGATCGACATAAGATAAAAATAAACAAAAAATAAACAAGGTTAGTAATTTTTTTTTTTTTTTTTTTTAGTAAAATACCTTAACTTACTTAGAATAAATAGGTACTTATAAAATTCGCGATTTACTGTTTTAAAATTGCAGTAAAGCCCCCCCCCCCTCCTCCCTCTCCGAAAGATTTGCCTATTACTAATTTATATCTTACCTATACTTTTCATGGCTTGACGCGTGATTAAATTTTTTTTTAGCAAAAAGCAATATTTATCCAAGATTTAGGCCTATAGAAGTTCTTCTTAAATGTAGCGCAAACTTGCACAATACACAATTGGAGCATTACTGAGTGACAACCCTGATACCCTCAAAATCTGAAATGAGGGCTGGATATTAGTGGAACTGTTTTTATCACTTTTTAAAAACAAAAGCAAGGGCTATTTTTTCCAGCAGAAATTTTATATATTCCTCTTTGTACATCGGTAAGTAATTTTTCGAGCTTCTGCGATCAAACTCTTGATTTTTTTGAAATTTTTTTCCTCACAAAAATCAATATTTTTGAATATTTCCTTCTTTTTTTTTTTGTCACAATGATAATTAATCAGTTTTTTTAATCATCACATTATTATTACTACTTCGATTCATTGGCCACAATAAACATTTTTAAATGTTTAGAAATAAATTGTAATTTAATTTTTTACGAAATGAAAATGCAACATTTTTTGCTCAAAATTGAAAAACTTAATTTTTTTGGTCACATCGGTGACTTGATGGTCCATTCTTTGGTCAAAATCGCCATTCTTTGATTAAATATAATTTTTTTTTCAAAAATCGAAACGTTTCGAATATTGTGCTCGATTACGATTTTTGGTCACCACCCTTAATTTAAAAAAAAAGAACAATTTACACCAATGCAAGAAGTCAATATTTTGAGAAGTTGCAAAGACCCTCTTTTATTGAAAAAAAAAAAAAAAAAAAAAATCAAAAAAATTGGAATTGATTATTTTTCTATTTTTTTTTTTCAAACAAAATGGTCAGGTAAGTAACTACTTTTACCCAACAAGACCACTTTTGGCAATTTTTCATCTTTACCCCTTCCTTGAAAAAAAATATGTTTTTTTGGATAAAAATTTTTTACCACAAAAAAAAAAAAAACATTTATGGCGATTTTTAAAAATTACCTACCTCAGTTTTCAGGAATTGCATCATTTTGGAAAAATGACACAATTGATGCAGTCCCTGAAAATTGAGGTAAAGTTAAAAAATCACTATAAATGTTATTTTTTTTGTGTGTGTGAAAAATATGTATGTTACGACCACTGATCCACAAAAAAAAAATTTCATTCTAGCTGATTTTCAATTTTTTTTTTCTTCAAAAAACACAAAAAGGAACTTTTTTATGTCCCCCTAAAAATAGGGTTAAAAATGAAAAATCACCGAAAGTAGTCTTATTGGGTAAAAGCACCTATGTAGTGACCATTTTGTTAGAAAATTTAAAAAAAAATTAAATTCTGATTATTTTATTTTTATTTTTGTCTTCTCAATTAAAGGAGGCTTTTTTCAATCACTAAAACTAATTTTTCTGAAAAAAAAAAATTCCAGGGAGTTGATTTTACACAAAAAAATCATTTTTAGTTGGCCGGACCCTGACACATACAAGGTAAAATTAATTTTCATTTATAGGCATCGAAGCATTAAAAAAATCTATCATTTCTTTAAATCTCAGTTCAGGTCCTTCTCAGACGAGAGCAAGTCGAAGACGAAATAGAGAAGTATGAGTTTCTCAAAAGGACACAACAAACTCGGCCACAAAACACACTGGTATAAAAGTAGCATCCTAAACGCTACATCGCAGATAATGCATATCAGAAGAGAGGAATTCTCAAGCTGGAAGTTTTATTTCGGCATCTTTCTCTCCGACTCGTATATACGTATATATCGGTACACATACGAGCAAAGGCCAGGCTGGTGGCTGGCGTTCTTTTACTACACAGATAATATACGCTATGACCGCAAATTCCGTTGACTGAAACGAGCACTTCGCCAATTTGACGATTCACTGGTTGTGTTTACTTTCTACTATACCTCGCTCGTACCATTTCTCCGCATATACATAGAAATGTGTGCGCTCGTATAGGGCACACGAAGAAGACGACTGTACGTTACATACCCACCCCTATGAACAAAAACAATAAATTAACCGATGCCTCGGGCTCGGTACGGCATCGGGTGGAGAAAGAGACAGACACTAAGTCAGCTTTCTCTGCGTATAAGGTTTTAAAGCAATCGAATTTGGAATCTTGATTAAAATGAGTCGCAGAAAGTATTTTAATGTAATCAAACCGCTATTTTAATTTCCTTCGGCGAAGGTGCGTGCGCCTCGTCTTGCCCCCCCCCCCCCGTTTGCTCGTTTCTACACGGGTACTTCGAGCGACCAAGTTTTTATACCCCTTTTGTAGGGTAGAGTTGGCCTAGCAAGTGGATACCAAAGCGAGGCCGGGGGGAGGGTTGTATGCCGTAAAGGTGATGAAAGAGGTTCGTCTTTCTCTATAAAATGATGAGATTTTCCTACGAATACAAAAAGGCTATAGCGAGTGAGAAAGACGAGAAGTACAAATTTTCCGCACAAGATATATTATAGGTGGTCTTTTGCGACACGTAGAGAAAAAGCAGAGGGTGTGGAACAAAGAAGAAGCCATGTAGAGTGGTCGGGGTTTAATTGCGTTTATGAAAATACTGCTGCTGATTCATTTATCTATAGTAGTACGTCTTGCCTTTATTCTTCGATGTCTGAGATGGACGTGAGGTAGATAGAGAAAAATATTTATGACGAATGAGCTTCGTTTGTGCGGATGGATTTTGCAGAATGCGATGGATGCGGGGACCTGGTTTGAGGAGCTATTGAAGTCAGAAAGATATACAAAATTTCTAGAGCGCCTAAAAAAATCATAACTTCACATTTCAGCCACGGATAGGTGATGAAAAAAATTTAGATTCCAAAACGATGGAAAATATTGGAAATAAAAATCAAATGCAACTGGTCTTCGACAACATTTTGAGAATTTCCATCAATCAAACATTTCATAAAAAAAATTTCAAGAAGTTTTTTTTTTTTTTTTTTTTTTTTTTTTTTTTTTGAAAGTTTGCTCAAAAATACGTTTGAAAGAAATGATTGCTCACAATGACCTTCAATAATTTACACAATTCAAGAAAACAGAGTGTACCTAAAATTAATGAGCCCAATTCAAATATTTTAGAAAATGTACAAAACTCCAGGTTGCACTGAAGAAAAAATGCAATAACTGTTTTAAAATTTAGTAGGAATCATTCCTCAATGTTGAGTGACGTGAAGACATTGGGGGACTTGAGTAATGGCTTCTCAAAAAAATTCAATTGTTCCACTTTCAAGTTGTGTAATGAATATACAACATTTAAGAACAGTTCACTAACGTTGAGAAATCACTCCTAAATATTTGAAGAACGATTACAAAAATTTAGGGGTATTAATTACTCAACGTATGGAATAATTCCATTTTTTTTAGAAGTCGTTCCTCAATTTTCCCAATATCCCGACGTTACTCAATATATTGAAGAACGATTCCTGCTAAATTGTATAATAGAACAGTTACTGCATTTTTTCTTTCAGTGACATGCAAAACAGAATTTTTAAAAATTGAGAAACTGGGTGACTTTTGAAATTCTACCATCAGGCCTCACATTTTCATGAGGAATTTGATTATATCACTCCTTTTCAAATTGACCTACGAAAATTCCTATACCTATAACTGGGATTCGAACCTATGACCCTACGTTCCTAACTACCCTAACTTAACCACTAGACCACCGGGGCTCTACCATATTTAGCATGTTTAAAATAATATACGGTTGTGAAATGAATGCATTTTTATTAAAATACTCAGTTTAAACGTTAAATACGTATGTCAAAAAAAAAGCATGAAAAAAAAATCATTACTTCTCATTTCTTCCCAAAAATTTTTTTCTTCAATAGATTGAAAATTTTCTTTTTGTAATAATATGTATCTCCCATTCCCACAGAAATTTTTTTTCAACATAATTATGATTCGAATTCAATTTTTTTAAATGCAAATTACTAATAAAAACATTTTTTTTTCACTAAAATTTAAAAGAATCTGTTTTGATATTTCAAATATGAATTTCACTTTCAAATTTGAATCAAATTTTTGAAACATTTGTAAAAGGAATTAAATTTTTTCATATTTACTGAAGAAAGAAAATTATGGAAAAATCATTGTTTTGTGTGAACATTGATAACGTTTACATAAAGGTTTAGGAATGATTACCAAACAGCGTGTTATAATGATTCCATTTCAAAGTTTAATAATAATTCATTCAAGGGGTGAGGAATGATTCCACAACGTATTTGAACACTTGTAAATTTTGTATATTGGTTATTGACTCTTAACTAAAACCAAGCGTTGTGTAATTATTGCTCAAAACTTGATGAATTAATATTCAATTTTTATAAATCATTACTCTAGGTTGGGTAAAAATAAATTTTACTGCTACATAGAGTAATGATCCTACAATGTTGGAAAACTGTTATACCTAAAAAAAAAAAAATTCTTTCAGTGTGGTACTCACAAATTTCATGACAAAATTTTTAAAGAGATGCATTGCCTCCAGTAAAGCTCAACACTTTCAGCCAACTAGTCCACAGTAATCGAATCGACCCACGCCAGAACCACACAATCCAATTCTTCAACTTGAACATTCGGCCAACTGGGTGGTAAGAATCAAAACTATTATCTGCTCACATACAGAATTTTTTGCAAACCAAATCCCCAAACTCTGATTATTTGCTTTTGGAAATTTTTTAATGCGAACAATCAGGTTGAACAGTGCACACGACGTAAGGGTACAATCTCGCCTATAGCACGCTATTACGAGGGCAGCAGCTCCGTAGGACTCTTGTTCAACGAAAGTTGGTTCACCTGAATAGAAACGCTTGGTGGAAGAAGGGCGTTAGATAATTTCAAAAAGTGAAAAAAAACACGTTCAAAGTTTTGAAATGGTATACCGCGAAATGTGGTCAATTGAAGTGAAATCTTTTATAGTAAGGCGGATAGTGTGTTCTTTGAGGTATATTTTGAAGAAATTTTTTTTTTTTTTAAATTTCGTTATAACGCCAAAATAACCGTTTTTGTAACAGTCCATTAACGCCCTTTTTCCATATTTTAATTTTCAAAAAAAAAAAAAAAAAAAAAATTTTTTTTTGCATATTCTCACTTTTAAGAGTCTTATAATCGAGAAATACCAAGATTTCAGCAAGATGTATATGAGTTTTATCCGTCAAATAGGAAGAAATAAAAAAAAAATCAAACCAAATGCATGAAATAATTTGAAAAAGTCAATGTTTCTCGATTTTGCTAAAATTGCAGCATATGAGAAATATCGACTCAAAACAAGCACAAACATGATTTTTAGGCCCCTAGGTCATCTTGCAGAGGTTGTGGGTTCCCAAAATGGCGTCATTTGGGTATTTTTGGAAAAAAAACGAACGAATTTGGCCCAAATTCTGGTTGATGGTGTATGTTGGTGTCACTAATGCAATGATATATTTTAAGAAAAAATTTTTTTTACCAAAAATGACGCACTTAAAAGCGAAAAATGAACGAAAAAATCGATTTTTCAGATTTTTAAAGATGACGCACCACGATATCAAGTTCTACAAAAATATGGTGTTGTGCATATAGACTAAGTACACAATATAGATTTTTTTCAGAATTGCACCTCTGAAAGGGATTACCAAAATGGTCGCTATAAAGCTTAAAATGTCTATATGACCTTGAAAAAGTACGCAAAATTTTTTGTGAAAAATTCCATGAATTACTCTTGTATTACCCACCATCCCTGGAATTTTGAAAAAATTCAGTTAAAAATTACCAAAAATAGAAATTTTTAACGAAAATCCACATTTAACCCCCCTAGAAGGGGATAGAGTTGAGATATCGAGCTGAAAATTTTGTCACGGGGGTTTTAGACCATAAGACAAACTTCCGCTGGATAATTTCAAAATTCGTGCTGAGGGTCAAATTACCCCCCATAAACTCGGAACTCGGCTATACTCATTACGCGGATGCAAGTGTCGAGGCGTCTATCATCGTCTAGGTATATTTTTAAGATCTAGGACATCGTATACTAATAGTTGGAGACCTGAAAATTTCAAATTTCACAAAATATTGAAAAAGGGCGTTCTATAGCAGAGCGCCCTTCTTCCACCAAGCGCCTCAATAGCAAGAAACGGGTTGGATACCAAATAATCAAAATTTTGAAAATTCCTAGAAAGTCAAAAAGGTCAAGGAGAATCTGAAAATCTGAAAGATTCGATCTTGATATCCAACAGAAAGAATAATAGTTGAAAATATCAGCTATTACCAGGGCAGAAGCTCTTTAGTACTGCAGTTCAATAACATTTGTCACAATCCAGAAGTACCTGAATGGTAAGGGACAGTTTACATCAAATAATCAACATTAGGTACCTATGAATATTCCAATTTAAAAATTTTTGGAAAGTATAAAAATTCGAAGTCCGATGAATTGGGAAAAATTATTTTAAAATCTCAAAAACCATGAAAGATCCAAAGCACTAAATTTCTATTTGTAAAAATTTTTGAAATTGAAAAAAAAAATCAGTGAAAAAAAGTTGACAGAATTGGCCAACAGAATGAGTAAGAGTAAATGTAACAGTACATATGTCATATATTCCCAAACTGTCTACTTGATTTTTTTTGTTAAAAATTCATAATTTCCCACGACTTTTTTAATGGCCATTTTTTTCACATTTCAAGTGGATCTTATTTTTGAGGTAGAATTCAAAGATAACGTGCTATTTCCACGTAACTAAATTTACAAAAGTTGACTCAAGTTTACTCGAACATGGTAAGGGCGAAAATTCAAAAAGAAATACGATTCCAAACTCAAAGAAAAAGTGATAGCACAACTTTGCCCAAAAATTCATGACTTTCCTCGAACACATAATTTTTTTGCAAAAAATGTACATGACTTTTTCATGACTTTCATGAACTTTTTTTCGAAATTCATGACTTTTATGACCTGAAGAAACTTTGATTAGTGTTGGTCAAAAATATGAGGGTTCATTGACAAACCAAAACCACCAACTCTAATCATTCGCTTTTTGAAATTTTCTAATGCGAACAACTAGGTTGAACAGTGCACACGACGTAAGGGTACAATCTCGCCTATAGCACGGCTATTACGAGGGATGCAGCTCCAAAGGCCTCCTGTTCAACTGTAGTTGGTACCAGGTTGCAACTAGGACCTGGATTAAATTTTTCCAAATCCGCAACTCACACATTCGGCTAACTGGTCGGTGAGAATCAAAAATGCCAAATGCAACACCAACTCAAGTCGTTCGCTTTTTGAAATTTCCGAATGCGAACAACCAGGTTGAACAAGGTGCGACGCCGTACGGTTACGTTCTCGCCTATAGCACGCTATTACGAGGGCAGCAGCTCCGTAGGACTCTTGTTCAACGAAAGTTGGTACCAACCAGGTTTACCTGAATAGCGAGTAGCGGTTTGGACACCAAATGATCAACATTTTTAAGACAGTCAAAAAGGTCAAGGAGAATCTGAAAAGTGGAAAAATTCCATCTCCATACCCAACAGAAATTATACTAGTTGAAAATATCAAGCCTCTATCAGGGCAAGAGCTCTTTAGGACTGACGATCAACAACAATTGCAACAACTGGAATTACTTGAATAGTAAGGGACAGTTTGTCACCAATTTATCAACTTTGTAAATATTCAAATGTGCAAAATTTTAGAAAATATAAAAATTCAAAATCCGAAAAACTGAGAAAAAATTATTTCAAAACCACAAAAATCAATGAAGAATTCGAAGCACTAAATATTTGTAAAAATTAATTGGAATTTCGAAAATTCAACTAAAATTAAAATTTCAAAAAATGGACTAGATGAAAACAAATCTTTGTGGAAAAGTCGAAAGAATTAACAAACAGAATGAATGAGAGAAATGTATTAGTATCAGCAAAGTATCTGCTTCAATTTTTTTTTTTTTTTTTTTTTTTTTTTTTGGAAATTCATGATTTTCCATGACCATTTTTCTACATTTTTCAAGTAAACCTTTTTATTCAACTGGAGTAAAATCGTTCAAATCGTTACAGAACTAGAGTAAGATTTCTAAAAAGTAAATTTCGGTGATAGGTATTAGTTCTGAAGTTGGGTAGTGTCATGTGTGCACAAACTAAAAGCCCAGTTGATTTATGACTCAATTTCTTAATTTCATTCTCATCCTTTGACTTATAATCTCAATACTACTTATAGCCTAAATTTTAAGCAATAAAAGCAATATCTGGAAGTGGTGTTGAGAGAATCAAAAATTTTCAACCCAGATTTTACTTCTCATGGGCTTATTAGATTTCATGTTATTATACACACATTTCATGCAAAAAAATCCCACTTTCATCGTGTGTGCATCCAACAATCATGCATTTTTTGAGATAAAATTCAACTACAACGGTCCACTTGAAAGTAAATATATTTAAATCAAAATTGGACTCGAATTTGTCCAAGCATTGAGAGAATTGAAAAAAACTGGAGTTTTGTATGAATGACTCTTTTTCGAAATACATGACTTTTTCAACACTTTTATGAGTTTCACGACGTACAGAAATCTTGATTACTTGATTAGTGTTGGACAAGAAGACGAGGGTTCATTGACAAACCAAAACCACCAACTCTAATCATTCGCTTTTTGAAATTTTCCAATGCGAACAACTAGGTTGAACAGTGCACACGACGTAAGGGTACAATCTCGCCTATAGCAGCACGCTATTACGAGGGATGCAGCTCCAAAGGCCTCCTGTTCAACTGTAGTTGGTACCAGGTTACAACTAGGACCTGGATTTAATTTTTCCAAATCCGCAACTCACACATTTGGCTAACTGGTCGGGGAGAATCAAAAATGCCAAATGCAACACCAACTCAAGTCGTTCGCTTTTTGAAATTTCCGAATGCGAACAACCAGGTTGAACAAGGTGCGACGCCGTACGGTTACGTTCTCGCCTATAGCACGCTATTACGAGGGCAGCAGCTCCGTAGGACTCTTGTTCAACAAAAGTTGGCACCGACCAGGTTTACCTGAAGAGCAAACAACGGTTTGGATACCAAGTAATCAAAATTTTGAAAATTTCAAAAAGTCAAAAAGGTAAAGTAAAATGTGAAAAAGGGAAAGATTCTATCTCGATTCCTAACATAAATTATACTAGTTGAAAATATCAGCATATAACAATTACCATGGCAAGAGCTTTTTAGGACGGCACTTCCAACAACAGTGGCCCCCATCTAGAAGTACCTGATTCAAATGCGAAAATTTTTGGGGAAATATAAAAATTCAAAATCCGAAAAAGTGGGAAAAATTATTTGAAATTTCAAAAATTGAAAAAAAAAAATGAAAATTTCAAAAAACCGACTGATGAATGAAAAAAAAAATTGGTGTGGAAAAGTTGAAAGCATTCACCAACAGTTTGAATGAAAGTAAATATTTCAGTACAACCAAAATGTCCACTCAAACTTTTTTTTTTGGAAATTCATGACTTTCCATGATTTTCCCCTTTGCCATTTTTCTACATTTCGAGTCGAAACTTTTTTTTTCCTAGCTAAAATTGAACGACAACATGCATCGGAGCGAAATTTGAAAAAATAAAAGTAACTTTAGTAACCTGAAATTTCAAAAAAAGTAACCAAAATTATGGAAAAAAGTAACCAAAAATTTTCCATTTCCACTTGAATATAATGACTCATAACCCCCTCCCCTCCCCTCGTCATCGTTTTTCTCATATTTTCGCTAAATTTGACGTTTCACAACTCTTGAAATCAACGGTAAAAATTTTGAAAAAATCAAAATTTTCAATTCAAAAATAATAATTCATGCATTTTTTCTTTTTCTATAATTATGACGAATTTTAATAGAATAGTAAAGTTGGCTTAATAGGTGCTCAATTTTTATATCATAGGAAATTTCAATTCTTGAGAAGCTCACAATAAATAATTTCTGAGTTCCTATCAAATCTTAATTTTTTTTGAACTCAATATTGAAAATTCAAAAAAAAAATTTTTTTTCCCTTGAAAATACTTGATATCAACTTTTTTAAGTTTTTGAACTCTTATTTGTTTTGAAATAGTTTTCAGTTTTCAAATAATTGTTGATTTCAAAAAACGTGAATTTTAGAAAAATTTTAAATTACAAACAATACTGTCCTTTTTTTAATTTTTAAATTTAATTTTTTTTTCGATTTTTTTTTATTTTTCAAACAATTTTTAATTTCTATAAATTTAAATTTATTAACAATTTGTAATTTCTAAAAAGTTCTGGATTTCAAAAAATTAAACTTAAAATTCTCAATTTTTTGATTTTTAAACAATTTATATTTAATTTTTAAAAAATAGCCGTTCCTAAAATTCATGTTTATTCAAATAAAAAATTTCCAATTTATAAAAATTGTAATGCCTAAGAATTTAAAGTCTAAAAAAATCAATTTTTTGATTGGCTTATTGCAAAATGAGTAGATACAAAAAAATTTTAATTTTTGAAAAGTCTTCTTCTCCACAAAAAAAAACAATTTTTCAACATGTAAAATTCACAACTTTTCAAAATTTTTAAAAGGAAAGTTTTGCTCATTTGAGAAATATCAAATTTTTGAAGCATTTTAAGTTCACGAGTTGAAACGATTTTATGTTTCATTTTTGAGGAGTTCTCTATTTTTCAAACATAATTTTCAAATACTTCGAACACATTTTTTTTTTAATTGAAAAAATTACTAGGTATTCTCATTTTAAAAAAAAGTTTTTAATGAGGAGAAATCGGGTTTATTCTTCGACAGCCTCTACTTTTTTTGAAAAGAAATTTTGAGAAAAAATCGTTTATTTGTCGAGAAAAGAATTTCTCAATTTTTTCAAAAAAATACGGCTTATCTACTTACATTTTTTTTTTTCAAGAAATGTGGCTCATTTTTAGACAAGAATAAATCTTAATTCTTCAAGAAAAAAAATCACAATTTTTCATACTGACTTGAAAAATGCCTATAAAAGAACTTTCAATTTTTTTAGGAGCAAACATTTTTCTACCTTGAATTTCAATACATAAGTACAAAATAAATATTCCTGAAGTTCGAGCAGAAAAAAATCTCAATTTTAAAAGAAGATTCAATAAATTGTTCAATTAAGGTCAGTTGGGGTAACTGGGCCACCAAATTTTTTTTTTATTAAGAAAGATTCAAGATGTGTAATTCACTTACCCCCACTCAAATCTGAGTTTTGGGGTAACTGGGCCACAGTTGTTGGGGGTAACTGGGCCATGTCATGTTACTCAAATTACTGAGGCCTCCTCAAGGGGAGCTAGGAACCGAATGATAATTGTTATGGTGGGCTTACGATGTCAGTGTTACCATGCAACCAACCATTTACATCAAGACGATTTTGGAGGGGATTAGGAAGAGAATGGCCCAGATACCCCGGTGGCCCAGTTACCCCCAACTGACCTAACTTAATTCATTTTTAAATAAAATATTTCAAATTTTTTGGAAGCAAAATCTCTGAAAAAAACTTTCAAAACGTTTTTAAAGAAATTTTAAATTTTAATGGCAGCTGTTCGTCAGATTTTTGACGAAATAGTAACCAAAATGAGTCCAAAAGTAACCATAGTAACCAAAATGAGCCCAAAAGTAACTAAAGTAACCTTGCTTTTAAAAAAGTAACCAAGTTACTAAAAAGTAACCGTGTTCCGATGCATGCGACAACGATCCCTTTTCAAGGTATGCAGATTTACTGAAGTGGATTCAAGAAAATTCGAACATAGTAAGGGCGAAAGTTTAAAAAAATTACGATTTCAAATGAAAAAGTGATAGCTCTATTTTGTCCAATAAAAAGACCAAAAATTCATGACTATCCTTGACCTAATATTTTTTTTTGCAAAATACATCACTTTTCCATGACCTTCATGACCTGGATAAATCTTGATTACTTGATTAGTGTTGGACAAAAAGATGAGGGTTCATTGACAAACCAAAACCACCAACTCTAGTCATTCGCTTTTTGAAATTTTCTAATGCGAACAACAAGGTTGAACAGTGCACACGACGTAAGGGTACAATCTCGCCTATAGCAGCACGCTATTACGAGGGATGCAGCTCCAAAGGCCTCCTGTTCAACTGTAGTTGGTACCAGGTTAGAACTAGGACCTGGATTTAATTTTTCCAAATCCGCAACTCACACATTCGGCTAACTGGTCGGTGAGAATCAAAAATGCCAAATGCAACACCAACTCAAGTCGTTCGCTTTTTGAAATTTCCGAATGCGAACAACCAGGTTGAACAAGGTGCGACGCCGTACGGTTACGTTCTCGCCTATAGCACGCTATTACGAGGGCAGCAGCTCCGTAGGACTCTTGTTCAACGAAAGTTGGACCCGACCAGGTTCACTTGAATAACAAGAAACGGTTTGGCCACCAAATAATCAAAGTTTTCGAAATTCCAAGAGACTCAATAAGTTCATGGAGTGAAGGTTTTTTGAAATCGGAAAAATTGGAAAGAATAGTTACCTACAAAAAAGTTTGAATGTTGATAATTCAAAACATATGTAAAAAGTTTCAGGTAAGAACGTCTTTTGAAAAAATGTTTTAAAACCTCGAGTCCTTGATCCTAAAAAAAGTCAAAAATTCAAACATTTTTCAAACATCAAATGAAATGGAAAAAAATTGCAAAAGATTTAACTTAAAAAACAAAAAATATTCAATGAAAATTCAAAAGGACTGAATGTTGGTGGCTCGACCCAGTATTCACATCCGAATTCCAAGTGACAAGAGAGGATAATAACTGAAAATATCAGCTATTTTTAGGGTGCAGCTCCATAGCAGTGTGGGACTCTGTTCAACTATAGCTAAAATCAACCAGAATTTCAATCTAATTCAGTTCTTCATTAAAAAACCAGGAAGGTCAAGTCATTCAGCCAACTGATCTCTTCTTCACAGACAAACCAAAAGTCACAACCTCAAGACAGGATGTAAAAAGTTTCAAAACAACTATACATTGGATGAATTTGTTTTTGAATGTAAGCAGTGTTTTTCTTAAAATCACATTTTTCACAAAACTGGTATGTTAAAATTTCAACATTTTTAAAGAGTTTTGATTCTTCATTAAAATTTTGAAAAAGCTTTTTCGAAGAAAATTTTCAAAAACTTGCTTTTGACACAATTAGAAGAAAAAAACATTTTTCAACAAAATTCGACTTAATCTTGTAAATAGTATTTATCTTAAAGTCACAATTAAAAAAGTCTGTGAATGAAATTCAATTCAATTTCAAAAGGTCAGAAAACAATAAATTTTCAAAAAAAGTTGTTTTTCAACCAAGATGTGCTCTTAAAAAATTAAAAATTATTATTTTTCAACAAAATCAGAAGTATTTGCTTCATCACAAAAATTTTAAAAATTTCTATTAAAACAAAATTTGAAAAAAAAATCTATAAAATTGAAAAATTGTTATAAAATGTCAAAAAAATCAAGTATCAGACAAAATTTTTGAAAATTAATGTTTGCACAGAGTATGCAATGCAAAATCCAAAAAAATATCGAATTAAAGTTATAAAAAAATTAATTCATGGGCAAATACATAGGTAGTTCCCCTATTAACCACATGATCACATCACAAAATCGAAATCTCACTTGAAATGATTATTATGTATCAACTTTTCTTTTGGCTCGGCGATACCTCACAAAAACTCCCTATCGAGACATAACGAGCAGAAAAAAAAACCAGCCATTATTTAATACCTTGGTTTTTCATCGTGGTCATCTCCGACCACGACTAGCGGTTAAACAAAATACCAAAAATAACCCAACTCGGAGGATATCCTTAAGAAAAAATGTCCCCAAGCGTATCCAGTCTGACAAAACTTTCCCGATATCGAATTTATTTTTACTACTCCCTCTACCTCGTAGAGTCTAACTCTGAGCTTTTGGAAATAACCACTTTATAAAATTTATCGACTGTTGGCTGGTAATTTATAAAATCTTACGAAATAGCTTGAGGCAGGGGGAAGGGATCTCGAACACATTCACATGTTCTTCTATGTTTTCGTATAGTTGTGCATTTGTACTATAGACGCACACAAAAACAGAAAACTTTTCTCTATTCGGTTGGTTGGTTGTTGGCTGATTCGTTTGCTCGCTCAGACACAGCACCGCGATAGTATATATGAGAATACAATACAAGAGTATAAACGAGTAACCGAAACAAAGTTTGCCATTTTAAAGTGTTAAGATTTTCTTGTAACAAATAAACTCCGTTGCACACACTTTAGTTTATCGACTAAAAGTTTAACAACGTTTCTTCTTAGCCGTCGTCGCCACGCTTATAATTAAATAAAGAACAACGCGGGCTCGGCCTGGGTGAGAGGAAAACTCTTGTTCGCAGTTAGAGTAAGACTTAATTATTTGCTGACTGAAAGCCTGCCTACTATCTCTCTTTCGCCATCTTTCTCTCTGCACTGGTTGTTAATTTATCTAAGGCTGTATCGCGTTGTCTTTGTCACTCTCGCACGTTATGTTAATAATGCCGTATATATAGTCTGTATGTATATGTAGGCTATGTACTGCGGCGGCGTATGCTGCTGTAAGTTTATGTAGTTATATATTATAAGTATACGGAATACAGTCATTTATAATTCAAAGTTTTCGTTCGTTCGGTTTTGCAACTTTCCGGTAGTTAACATATTTCTAAACACAACAACCAAGAATTTATAAAAATTTACGGGAGTGCGGCTAAATCCACAACAAGTAATCACGAAAATGAACGAACGAGAATTCATCTAATATTCTTGTTTGAAAACTCGTTGTTGTGGTCGTGTTTGTCATTGCAAAGTGGACTTGGTCGAAATTGATTTTTAATCCAATTTTTCATCAATTTTTCATAAACGATTTTCTCAAATTTTTCATCGAGATTTTTCCACTACCTAAGTTTAATTTAATAAAATATTTGAAAATTTTCCAAGTTTTCTATTCTTCAAATTTTTAATTTTTTTTCAACTTTAAATTTTCATTCGATTTTTGAAAAAAAAATCTTGAAGAAATTATTCATCATTCATCAAATAATTTATTCCTTTTTTTCCTCAAATTTTTCATCAATTTTTTTCTGTTTGTTGTTTAAAAGTTGAAACTATTTTTTTTAATTTTCCAATTTTTTCATTCAAACTTGCCAATAATTTTTACAAATTCATTTTTAAAATTTTTTAAAATGAATATTGTAAATAAAATTTATTTTTAAATTTTCATTTGGATTTTTAAAGATTTTTCGTCAATTTTTCTCATCGAAATGCTTCGAAATCTCTACCATACTGTCTTTTCAAATTTTTCTTTTAAAATTTTTTCAAGTAAATTTTTTAACAAGTTTATTTTTGAATTTTCTATCTAAATTTTTCCCGAACTTTTTATTTAATTTTTTTCAAGAAAATAATTGTTCATCACCCCCCCCCCTCCAATTTTCCAATAAAATTGTCAATTTGATTTCATTCTGAAATTGGTCATCAAAATATCCCTATTTCATCTCCAAACTTAAACTTAACTTCTCATTCGAATGACGAATTTTCCCAATAATTTTCATCAACATTTTTCTTCTAATTGAGCAATTTCTAAATTTTTTCAAGTAAATTCCAATTTTCCTTCAAAAAATTTTTTCAATTTTTTTTTTCTTCAAATTCACTAAAATTTCAATTTTTTGCAAGTTCCTATCTAAATTCAAAATTGAGTAAGTACTTAACTACTCATTGACTTGTTGAAAATAAAAATTAAAAAATTAAAACAAAAAAATAAAATACAGCATGCTACCTAAAATAAAAAACAATTTGAGTATTTTGTGAAAGAATAGATTTGTTTTAAAATTTAAATAAAACATCAAACTTTTCAGAGGAAAACTTGCAATTTCAAAAAATTTGGTTGAATTTTGAAAAAAAAACTTGTACAAAAATAAAGAAGATAGATAAAAAAAGAACGACATCGCCCTTACAATGTGATTACTTATTGTGGATTTAGCCACTCCCAAAATCTACACAGCGTTGTACTACTTCGGTACCATGAACAACGATTACAGTGGCAACACTGCATTCAAAAAAAATTTCAACGCTGGCAACGGACAGCACATTGAAAACAAAATAAATTTCAACAAACTAAAGGATGTCTGAGTATATTTTGAAATTGAAGGTATTTTTTTCATCAATGGTATTCCTTCCTCAATTAATTAAAGGGCATTGCCTGAGAGAGGAAAAATAAAATCGAACCTCTCTCGTTTTTCTAACTGAGTCTCACACAATCTGGCAGAACTTAAGAAACAAAACACAGCACCTATATACGATCGAGAGTTATAGGCCATTTCAGTAATCATCGGAAAGTGAAGGAATTTACGATCTATGACGACCACACAAACTGTTGACCTTTGCATTTACGAAAAAATCTTATTGAAGCGAGTGTCAGCCTGCGCCGTGTGGTGAGGCAGCGGGATTTATTCTCAAAATTTTCTACAGATGCAATCAGCTCAAGTACCCAACTCAATAACTTTTCAATGAAAAAAATTAAAAACGAATTATACATTAAGCACAATGCATTTATGTAGGTTGTTATTCATAGTTTTTGTGACTGTTCTGATCTACTAATATCAGCAGTTCAGCAAGTCAAAAATTTTGCATTTCGATGACAGAAAAAAATCCATCATCCTATTTCTGTTTTGTTAATCTTTGATTTTTTTATCGTTTTTTTTTCTTTTCATTTTTCGCATAGATCTTTGATTTTTCGTGAAAATGATTAAAAACTGATTATCTATTATCGAGACCACACTACTCAAAATCAGTGAAACCATCATCTCATCGTCAATTATTCTCTGTTCAAGTTTTCAGCATGAAAAAAATTAAATTATTTCAAAATGAACTACTTTACAATTTGATATGAAAAAAATTGTTGAGCTTTTTTATCTTTTGTGAAAATGTTTGAAAATCGATGATCAAAGCAACAACCGAAAATAATTTACTAAAATATTCTTATTCGTATTGTATATGCAAGCAACTGAGTAAACTTCTATTGAAGCATTTCTATAAATTACCCAAGTAACTAGATTAGGGTTACTCTTTTTTTTTGGGAGGGGGGGGGGGGGTTGGAAATGTTTTTGGGGCCGGGCGTCTATTGGTGACACTAATTGAGGAAATCATTAATTATTTATTTTTCTCATTCACATAAGAAGAGAAGAATTCCGAATAATTGGAAGACGCAATGAAAGAAATGTCAGCGGAAGGTGCTGCTTACTGCAGGTATGATGTTATTTAGTTTTTGGGAGTTATTTTTAAATAATCATAAATTCTAAGCAAAATGATCATAAAGGTTGGTATTTTCATATAAAAAGACCATGTTCGATGATTTTTCATCTTCATTCCCGTTTTCGTTGGACATTAGGAAACGATATTCTCACATTTTTTGTGAGGGAAAAAATGGAAAAAGAAGGTTACACGAAAAAAAAAATCTATTCAACATACAAATCATTACCCGAATACTATTTACTTACGAGTGGATCGCCTTCGCCTCAGTACTGTTTTTTTGGCACCATCGAAAATTTTACCAAGTCCAATACTACGTACATAGATACTGGAATTCAAAATTGGAGAGAAGGGAGGGCCCAATCACAATTTTTGTAAGAATCAAAATAATTTTCAATACTTCAAGCTACAACTTTTGTTTGGAATTTTTTTCAATTGGACCACTACCTCCACAAGTATTCAATGATAGGTATAAGTATCTAACGGTAAGTCATATTGTGCAAAATTGGAGGGGAGGGGAGAAGAGGGTCTATTCGAAAATTTTATAATTATTAGAATCACTTTTAGGACCTCAATCTACAACTTTTGTTTGAAAAGGTTTTCAATTAGACCCTTCCCTAAATTCGGAAAAGTAGTATACCTGATGTTATGCGAACTCAGAAGAGAGGGAGGGATCCAATCGAAATTTGGATAATAACCAAAATTTCTCCAAAGACTTCAAGCTACAACTTTTATTTGAAAATTTTTTCAAATATCCCCTTCAGAGACGATTTGAGCAAATTTTTTTTGGGGGTGCAGATTGAAAATGCCGAATGAAAATTTTTAAAATGCCGAATGAAAAAATTACAAAAATGCCGAGTGAATTGTAATTTAAAATTTTTCAAAGTTTTGCCGAATTTATGATTCGGAAATTCGGAATTTCCCAAAAATTTACCGAATTTGTAAATTTTAATTCAAAAATTTTCGAAACTTTACCAAATTTTGTAAACGTACCTAATTTAATTTGTCGAAAATTTGCCGAACAAAGACTGACTGGGGGTGTTCCACCCCCCCCCCCCTCTCGCACCAGCTCTGAGCCCCTTTTACTCTACCTCTTCTAATTTTTAATTCATATCTTCGGAGTGTTATGCAAAATTGGTGGGAAGAGAGAGGTCCATTAAAACAAAAGTTGCAGTTTGAAGTCTTAAGAATAATTTAGGTTATTACAAAAATTTCGATTGGACCCCTCCCACCCCTCCAATTTTGAATATTAAGTATCCATGTAGTAGTGGACTTCGCAAATTTTCGATGATGCCAAAAAAACAGTACTGTGGCGATTAGGGTGGCCCTTATTTTTCGAATTTTGGAAATGTTGTCGGGACGGGGGGTCAATTGGTGACATATTGGTAGAAAATAATTCCCTATTTTTTATTTTTCCTCTAACTGAATTTTAAGCCGTTTCTCAGGGGCCCCCAAATTTGAAAAAATCAAAAAAAAAGAAAAAATAGAACATTTTGAAAATTTTTGAAAATTTTTAGCAGAATGGTCATAGGGATGGTATTTCTATAAGACAAGACCATTTTGGATGATTTCTTATCTTTATCCCCCTTTTCATGGGACATAAAAAAAACGTAATTTTTTACGTTTTTTAAAAAATTTGAAAAAAATGACTAAAAATTAAAGAAACATTTTTTTTTAATAAAATGTTTTTAGCATACATGTTATCACCCAAAAAGGTCATTTACGGCGATTTTTCATCCTTACCTTCATTTTTGAGAACCTCATTTTTTTCAATTTTTGATAGTTTTTGAAAAATTCTCACTGATACGGCAGTGGTGAAAAATCACAGTAAATGACCTTTTTGGGTGATAACATGTATGTTCAAACCATTTTATTAAATTTTTTTTTTTTTTTTAATTTGTAGCCATTTTTTTCAATTTTTTTAAAAAAACGTAAAAAATGACGTTTTTTCATGTCCTATGAAAAGGGAGGTAAAGATAAGAAATCATCGAAAATGGTCTTGTCTTATAGAAATACCATCCCTATGACCATTTTGCTAAATATTTTCAAAAATTTTCAAAATGTTCTATTTTTTCGATTTTTTCAAATTTGGGGCCTCTGAGAAACGGCTTAAAATTCAGTTAGAGGAAAAATAAAAAATAGGGAATTATTTTCTACCAATATGTCACCAATTGACCCCCCGTCCCGACAACATTTCCAAAATTCGAAAAATAAGGGCCACCCTAGTGGCGATCCACTCGTATTAATTTATATTTTTAGGGAGTTTTCATCATTGTATCAATGAGAATTAATTCAAAAAATATAAAAATAAAATTGAAGAAAATATTAAAAAAATAAAAATCATCTAAAATGAATGGTTCCTTGTAAATGGTGTTAAAAATTTTCCCTAGTTAGAATTGATCTATAAATCAGAAAAAAATCTTGAAATTCCTAGATAAATTCGGCAAGCAAGAATCCCAGCTGTACAAATTTTTATCCTCAAAATCCATAATTCGTGAACGAAAGGGTTAAGGGGCAAACAGTTGTTTTTAGAATTTTGATGTTTTTATTATTAGGAGTTCCTTAATAAGAAAAACGCACCTGAAAACATCTAAAATCTAAAAAAAAGTTTTCTTTCTTTGTAAGTATACCTTTCCAATGACCAGGTCAGATGGAGAAAGACGTTCTCATTTTGAATATTCTCGAAATGTTTGTGGGATCACCGACTGTAATACACATCTTACATTAGACCCAATTGACAACGTGTATGATAGCAGGGCATAGCTCGCATTGCATGGTAAATTTTATTTCATTCAACTTAAGATTTGAAGATCGAAGTATAATCAGCTACTTTCTTTCAGAAATGAGTAGAGAATCTGTACTTGGAAAAGATAACCCAAAAAAATCGTACCTGCTCAGAAAATAAAAAAGTAAGAAACTCATCCCTAATGAAATAAGCACGGCGATAATTTCATTCGAAATAAAAATAGGGTTCATTTTTCCATCCACATTCGAATGCAAAAAAAAAAATACTCGCTGAGGTAGCGACAGATACGAGTACATTATACCCCTAAATCCGGTTAATTGTTTAAAAAAAGAAACACGGCCCGCTTCAACGAGCATTTCCATATGCGGTGATTTCATCGCATACGCGTGCTACACCCGATTAAAAATTAATTTTCGTCTGGTTCTTCTTCTTGGGCTCATTTTTTGTTTCCAACTGGCACGAGATAACGTTTTAGTCAATGTGACGGGGGGTACATGGTGGGGGCAGAAAAAGGGACGCAAAAAAGGCCACTTTTTCGACCCTTTCGTTTTGAAACAGATTTTTTCTCGCTCGTTGAAGCCGAAGCTCGCGGTAATAATACGTGTATAGGTATTCTCGACGTGTTTTTTTTCCTCTTATACTAGGGCCGGGAACGATGGTGATGCGTTAAGTTAACCATTTTTAAAAGAGCTCCCCTTGTGCTTGTAGTTAGTTGTTGAAACAATATGTTGTTTAATGGGAATCACCGCGTCTAGGTGGCTCTTTTTTTCCTACCTCGAGTAGATTACTTTTTCAAGAGATTGTTTATTAAATAAAACACGTGCGACGGGATGTGTGTGAGTTGTTTGTTAATTGGTTACATTATTTTTAAGTATGTTTTGTTTCCCTATTTAGAGGGAGATTGTAATATGATGGATGGGCTCGTAATACATAGGTACGATATCTACCTGTACCTAGGGTGGAATGATTTTGATTTTTTTTCGAAAATCGAAACAGCCTACGGCACAAAAGTTGTGTTTTGGTGTCAAAATGACGTGTTAAAAATTTGAGCCCCCTCGGTCAATATTAACCCATGCTTCAGGGGGTCCAAAGTTTTCAAATTTCAGTAAAATTTCTCATATAATAAAATTTTTTTTTTTTAAATTAACAATTTTTCAGAGGTCTAGTCGATGGTAGGGGTCCTCTTGGTGACCCAGAACCCGGTCATCCATCAAAAAATTTCATAAAAGTATAAACAGGGGTTTCCAAAATATCCACATTTTTGCATAATTACACCAAAATCAAGAAATGCGCGAATATTTTTATTTTTTGAGATATGTTGCATATTTTGAGGTTTACATATTTGAAAATATCTTCAAAATGAAAGGGAAGTCCCATCACCATCACCCATCCATAGAACACGAGACATTTTGCCATGAAAACTTTGTTTTTCCAAAACTGACCCCACTTTGAGGATCCATAACGCCCTGCGCCATCGAGGAAGGAGTCTAATATTCTGATGGGATGTTTTCAACACAAAATGAACCGCTCTCATCCATATAGTAAGTAGAGTGATAATTTTTTCACTTTGCCCTAATACAAAGTAGGTAAAATGAGTAATTTCATTAAAAAACACAGGACAAAGTTTTCATAGCAAAATGTCCCATTTTCTATGGAGGGGTGGTGGTGATGGGACTTCCCTTTTATTTTGAAGATATTTTCAAATATGTAAACCTCAAAATATGCAACATATCTCAAAAAATAAAAATATTCGCGCATTTCTTGATTTTGGTGTAATTATGCAAAAATGTGGATATTTTGGAAACCCCTGTTTATACTTTTATGCAATTTTTTGATGGATGACCGGGTTCTGGGTCACCAAGAGGACCCCTACCATCGACTAGACCTCTGAAAAATTGTTAATTTTTTTTTAAAATTATTTATTATATGAGAAATTTTACTGAAATTTGAAAACTTTGGACCCCCTGAAGCATGGGTTAATTATGACCGAGGGGGCTCAAATTTTTACCATGTTATTTTGACATCAAAACACAACTTTTGTGCTGTAGGCGGTTTCGATTTTCGAAAAAAAAGTCAAAATCATTCCACCCTAACATCTTCTTCCTTTTTTTTTTTTTTTAATGAAAGAATTTTTCACAACCCCTAAAAAGGCAAAAGTGAGCCTCCCCTATGTAAAAAAATTACCTAAATTCATCTTATACGAGAAGGAAGAAAATCTTCGACGACGCAGGATAACGACGAACGTAAGAAGACTGCCATCATAACGAGCATACGTATATAAGAAGTTTACATTCGAAGATATTATTTCGACAAATTACCGTCGAAATGTACAATTAATACGACATTAGAGACGCCGAAGAAAGAGGCAGCAGATACTACACGACGCGGAAGAAGAAAGTGTGAGAAAAGTCATCAACGATTGCGTTAATTGAAGCGATGTCGTCGTCGTCGTCGTGTCTTTTTGGCTGTTTGGGGAAAACGTGACGACGATGATTTGGTCGCAACGAGGAGAAAATTTTGATTGGTAAAATACTACTGTGCTGGAATAGGTAGGCTTTGCTTTTGTATGGCCGGGTAGGATGTGTAGTGTGATAGGGGGGTAGAGGTAACACGAGGCGTTTTGGCTTCAGTCGCGACAGGTGCAGATAATTGTCTCTCGTTTTACGCGTATTTGTAGCGATCTATGCTACAAGAGTTTTGTTGTTTTAATTAAATGTACCGAAAAAGGTGTGCAGAGCAAAGTGTCGAATAAAATTTGCTCGGTAAAAAGCAGCAGCACTCTCGAGATTGTCTTACAGAAGGATTTTCGTTTTTAAAACATTCAATTTCGAAACTTTAAGTATTGGAAATTTGAAAATGATGATAATTTTTGGAACATTCGAAACGTTTTGTTTCGTATTTTGAAAAATTTTCCATTTCACAAAATTTAGATAATATTTTTTAAAATGATACAAAAAAAAATGCTGAATTGGCTGGATGATGTAAACAGTAGACATTAAATGAAAATAATCTTTGGAAATTTGACGCTCATTCCAAAATTTATTCGAATTGTGAAATTAGGTAATTTTAGAATTTTACAAGTTAAAAATTTTCAAAAATTGTAGATATCAATCATTGAAATTCTGCCAAATATTCAAAATATTTTAAGATTATTTTCACAATTTTTAAACGACTGTAGACATTATTAGTGCTGAATTGAATTTATAGCTGTCAAATCAAAGAACAAATTCAGAAAAAGATTCTCGCTGGCATAAGAAAGGAACCCGAAAAAATTATTGCTTTTTTTGCAAATGACGTCAGCTACCAAGCAAAGTTGAATAGAGTTATTTTCAAAAATATATAAACATAGACTCAATTTTCAAAACAGAGAATTACTTACCTACTACATTTTGCTTAGTAAAATGTCAAAAATTTATTACTACTTTAAACAGCAAAATCAATGACTTTCCGGGACCTATTGATTTTCTTGCTTTATTTATGACTTTTCCATGACTTCCAATGACATATTAGACACCTTTTATTCATGATTTTCATTAATTTTTGAATCAATTCAATTATTTAAAAATAAAATAAAAATAAAAACGAAAATAAAAATTGGAATAATTAATTTTAATATTTTTCACTTTCTGATATTTAGTTAGGTAATTATTTTTTTTGTAATGAAAAAGTTTTGAGAAACTTGAAAAATTGTCAACAGTTCCATAGCGGATTTTAAAAAAATCAGCTAAAAGTAAGTTATCATTTAAATTTCTCAACTCCAGATGGCTATTTCCCATTTCTTAAGGGGGAGGGGGGGATGAATTTTTTTTTGTTGAATACATAGCGTTGACAAGCGGAATTTTTCAAGACCTATGTATGACGTCATTTTGATTTTTCATCTATGCCGTTTTGAAGAAAAATTGGAAACTAAATTCATCTTGCTTTTTTTTTACAAAAAAAATTAAATTTTTGATTTTTGAAAAATAAAATGCATGGAGTTTTTAAAAAAAGAAAATTATTTTCATTTTGCATTTTGATGGTGTCATTTTGCCGAAAATATTAATCGATTTTTTGGAAAATGAAAAATTTCAAGTGTCAAAATTGAAGAAAAACACGATTTTTGCTTAATGCTCCGTTTCCAGAGAAACTAAGTATGCAACCCACACGATTTTTCTAAGAATGTTTTTCATTCAGTAGTCTAGTCTGTAGTCTGGCCGAGAGGGTTTTGCAAAATTTTAATTTGCTGACGATTTCTTTCGAGGTGACTGGAATACTACGATGAAAAATTATGAGAAAGTTTGATAAAATTGGAAAGAAGGAGGGAATTTTCCAAAACATTCTAATCAGACTACAGACCAGACTCTACTGAATGGAAAACATTTTTAGAAAAATCGTGTGGGTTGCATATTTTGTTTCTCTGGAAACGGAGCATTAAGCAAAAGTCGTGTTTTTCTTCAGTTTTGACACTTGAAATTTTGCATTTTCCAAAAAATCTATCAATACTTTCGACAAAATGACACCATCAAAATGCAAAATTTAAAAACTTTATCTGTTTTTGAAAACTCCTTACATTTTATTTTTTTTAAATCCAAAATCCATTTTCTTGTAAAAAAAAAAGCAAGATGAAATTTAGTTTTAAATTTTTCTTCAAAACTGCATAGATGAAAAATCAAAATGACGTCATACATAGGTCTTAGAAAATTCCGCTTGTCAACTCTATGCATTCAAAAAAAAATTTTATGCCCCCTCCTTAAAAATAAAATAAAAATAAAAATAGGAAAAATTGATTTTAATATTTTTCATTTTCTGATAGTTGAGTAATTTTTTTTCTAATGAAAAAGTTTTGAGAAACTTGAAAAATTGATAGCTTTTTAAAAACGGGAAGAAAACTGCCCCGTGCCAGCGAAGTCAAAACTGTAGTTGCTTTCAACCAGGGTTGTTATTACATATTTATAAGTTAAATAAGTAAAAAAACGCTTAATTTTATATTTTATTCTAGTTATTTCGTTAAAAATATCAAAATTATTAAAAAGTTTACACTTCTAATTGGTTTATTCAACGTTCTTTAATCCTATTTTTCAAAAATATGTTTCAATTTTTTCCAAAAATTATTTCAAATTCAGTAAAATATAATTATATTAGGTGTAACTTTTAGTATTTTGACAATTTTTTTTTTTTTGAATTCCAATAATTTCAAACTTGTATCTCTCTGTTTTGAAATTTCAACTTCAATTTTTTTTTTAATTAAAAAATTAATGATAAGTATTAAGTAAATTATTTTTCATCATCACATTTTTATTTTCTTGAATTTTGATCTTGATTTTAAATTCAATTTTGTAGTTTTCCGAGTTGTTAATTTCTGAAATTTTCAAAATTTTCAATTATCAAATAAAATTCAAATATTTTTCAATTTTTTATTTCAATTTCTTATGATTTATTTTGTGTACATATTTCGTATGATTTTGCGTATCTAAATTCTAAATTCATATTTCTGACATCTTGAGTTTTTTACTTCATCGCGTCTCACTATTCTTTAAATTCGCGTAATTTTTTATCAAAAAATGCCTTTTTTTTATTTATTTTACTCATTTTACATTTTTTACAAGCTTATTTTACGTCATGTAAAATAAGTGTAAAAAATTTAAATTGTAAAATATTTATATTTTACGTTTGCAACCCTCCTTTCAACAACTCCAATAAAAACAGAAAAAAGTAAGTTATCATCTAAATTTCTCAACGCCAGATGGCTATTTCCTTTTCTTGACCTTTTTCAACAAGATAATTTTTTTTTATTCTCTAAAGTAAAATTTCAATACCTAATAGAGGTCTATAATGACATCTCATACACTTAGTTCATATAACTACAGATTTCCAAAAAAAAACAACAACAATACCCCAGAAAAAAACATCAACACTTTTCTTCAATCTGTTCAAAAAAACAGCCCTCTTCACAAACATAAAATAAAAGGGAAAGAAAAAAAAACACGAAACTGGAAACGTCGTAAAGTGCACTACACACACCCATAGTACACATAATATGTTGAAACCCAACACAGAGAAAGGTCACGCTTGGGTAAATTCGTCGAATCGACGACGGCATCGTTACATTTGAATACTGCTTTCATCCCTCTCCACCCTCAGCTAAAGCTACGTACTTATGCGAAAGTAACAAAAACATGGTGGCGCAGCACTTTCTCCCTTTTCTCAGAAATTTTCATCTCTTTCTCATTTTCTCGGCGTGCCAAGTGAAAAAAAGGCACCTCGCATAGCGCACTTCCACATCTTATATATATATACGGGCACGGGCGCCCAAAGGGGTGGAGGGTGAGGGGGTAAAATGGCGAAAGAATCCACTACACTCGGGCGTTGCGTCGGGTTATGCGAAAGATAAGGCGTGTATACGTTAATAAGGGTTCAGAGAAAGAGCAACGAAACAGCGCGCAGAATTTCAAGTGAATTAGAAAACGGCGAAGAAAGGAAACTTAAACTTCGTTATCTAAATATAATGTAAGACAAAGTAAAAGCATTAATTATATGAATGACTCGAGCGAGAGAGAGTGTGGTGCGTACCCATAGCGAAACACGAAGAAGTATACGTAAAACTTATACTATAGAAAATGCGAGGAAGGGTTAATTTTATATTCTGCCTTAGGGGTGCACACTTTAAAAGGTGAGTACACGACGAAAACACTGCGAAACAAAATGACATCGCAAGTTCTCTCGTCTCGTAGCTCTCTCTAACACACGCTCACCAGCACACAGCCCGAAAACACATCTCGAAATCACGTACAAACTGCAAATAAAATAATACCAGAGCACCGGCATGGCATCGTACCCTGGTACCCGGCGAGAAAATTCCATAACCAGGGATTCTCATAATGTTGCTCGAGCCTTACAGAACCTATACTTTCTCTCTCTCTCGCGTGCCATTTTCCCAAGCCAAATTTGCGTTTTCGTTTTCTCTCTCGCGAAGAAATCGTCTCGCGAGCAAATCTCGAGAGAAAAATAAGCTCGCAGCGAAAGATACAAGCGCAATTAGAAATCGCTCTTGTATAAGTTGATTAAGCCGAAACTCGGGTGGCTGCGGCTGGTGCTGCTTTGCTGTGCGTGTTGCGGTGATTATGATAGAATGGCGTGGTATCGGGAATATATTCGTCGAAATTATTCCACAATGGGAAATTTCGCTGGCAACAGTTGAAAATAAATACAGGCGGCGCAATGTCGACGATCAAATGGTAAAAGACGTCGGAGTAAAGAAAATAATACGCCAAGATACTCGATGTAAATGTTTTTTTGCTTCGGTGAGCATACCCGAGGTATGAGAAAATTTCGATACCGTGCCATTGAAATTTAGAATATGTTTTCAAATCAAGATTCTGACTCAATTTTGGTTTGTTTTCATATTGTCGATAAGACATCAAAAATGCACCGATTGGCGTGAGAGAAAGTCAAAAAGAAATAGGTATTTCAGATGAATAGACTTATGGTTTGGCAGAATTTCGCAATTTTTATGTAGCACAATAAAAGTGTAACTGGACTTTTTCATTTGGTTCAAATGGCTTGATTTTTCCCAAAGCGTTGAAAACTTTTGATATGTTGAATTTGAAAATGACTCTTCTTTTTCAAAAAAATATAGAAAAATGTTTAAAATCTAAACAAATCAATGAAATAACAGACGATATAGATAGGTATGCATCTATTGGCTAGTATAAGTTCAGTTAAATGTAGGTAATCAGGGTGTCTACATTAATTTTTTTTTTTGAAAATTCATGACTTTTTCATGAACAATATTTCAACATTTTCAGGGACACCCCCCCCCCCGCCTCTTCCAGCATGAGTGTAACTTGGAATGAATATGGGGGGGGGGAGCAAAAAATCCTTATTTTTCCCCAGTGACGCAGCTAGTATGAAATCATGGAGGGAGTTCAACTTTCAAGGGGGGTCATTTTGAAATAAAAATTTTATTTTTTTCTTCGAAAACAAAGAGAGCTGGTATTTTATGCCCTTAAAAGCAGAGAAAAAATTGCACCCCCAAACAGTGACGAACTGAAAGCATTTTTCAAGGGAAAAGGGCAGAATTACTGAAAATACCAAATTCAGGTACCGAAAATTTAAAACTTCAGCAAATGGTATAAAAATAATATTTCCCAAGCGAAGCGAGGGAATTTTTTTTTGAAAAAAACTGCAATTTTGAGTAAGAAAAATGTAAATTTGAACTACTGAAACTTTCAATTCTGATATCAAATAGAAAACAAAATACTGATCGAGCGTAGCGAGAGCGAATTTTTTTTAAAGAAATAAGAAAAAAGGGCAAATTTTGCCTAATAAATAAAAATTTCATGACTTCAGCAGCAAAATTCATGACTTTTCATGACCTAGTGATTTTTTTGAAAAATTCATGACTTTTTCATGACTTTCATGACCCATTTTCAAATTTCATGACTTTTCATGATTTTCATGACCTGTAGACACCTTGGTAATGTATTATGATACGATAGGGTGGATGAAAATGAGGAGTGTGGCGGCCAGGTAGGGTTGCCACACGTTTAGTAATTTAACGAACAGTTCGGTATTTCGTCAATTTGTTCGGTGTTCGGTAAGTCTTACCAAACAATAGAAATGTTCGGTATTTTCAAAAAATTGACAAGAGCAAAAAAAAAAAAATTGCAAAAAAGCTCGAAAATGACATGAAAATGAAAATTTTTGATTCCCTTGGCCTGTAATTCATCGATTTTTCGTGTTTATTATGTAGTTTGGAAGTAAAATATGCAAAATTTTTCCTTTTTTTTGCTCTTCAACGTTTTGTTCAGTAAAGTCAAAATCAATAACCTTGCGTTACAACAAAGATCTAGATATGCACCTATTAGCTAGTAAGTTCAATTAAATGTAGGAGATTTATCTATATACCTATTGAAGAATCCGAAAAACTTCCTCCCTCCGAAGTTGTCAAATATGAGGATGACGAATATCGAGTTTTCTACAACGACGCTCAGATCAAATGCTTTATATGCCACCAATTTGGTCACACTACCCAAGCATGCGAATTTGCCTACAAAAATTCTAAAGGTACAGATAACCAAACGAATAAACCTGAAGATCTTCAGAACCAATCTGACTCTGTTACCCATCCCTCCTCTCAAGAAACACCAATCATTACTGATATTACAGGACATACCGTAGATGATCATCTGTCGATAAATAACAAAGACGTACCAAATCTTCAGACTGAATACATCGTTGAAAAAAATCCAGTTGAAAAAATGGAAGTCATCCCAACAACAATAAAAAGACCTCTATCAACTAGCACACAATCGAATGATTATCATGAGTCCAACCAGTCAACTATACCAACAAAAGAAATTAAAGCTGTCAAATCTAAAAAACAACCGAAGAAAAAGGCTAAACTTCTAAATGACGATACAAAAAATTCAAATCCAGATCCATTATCCATTAATCAGTTACTCGAATCAATTGAAGAAAATTACGAAAAAAATAAAAAATATTATCCAATTTCGTTTACCAACTTCAAACTACTCATGGACATGGTAAAAGGTCACAAAGTTCCCATTCTTAATGTGACACAATTAACTGACGATATCGATGGAGTCATCAAAATTCTATCCGAAAACTACAAACATCTAAAACATCGATCAAAGGAAGATTCGATTTACGAAACTTCGCCACAAGCTACTGAATAAAACTTCCGAAGAATCAAATTCATCTGGATCGGAACTGTCAGAAATTGAAGTCGAAAATGAAACCAATTAATAGTGTTTCATAGATCTATAGTACAGAATTTCTTAAATATAAGCTGTACCTATAATGTATACCTACTTATCATGTCATGCTTAGATATCTATGTAGATTATAAAATATTTTGGTAAAAATTATTTTGTTTTTAAATCAAAAAGAAAAATTTATAATGATAAAATATTATTTTATTAATTGATAAATGATTAAAATAAAAAAATCAGCTTTTCTGACGCATTAATGCGTCAGAGTTTTTTTTATATCATCCAAACCTAATTTAAGCCCATTCGGTGTTGGAATTTCCTGTCGGATTTTTCCAATTTGGTCTCCGTAAAAGCATATCTAGGTACTATGTTGAAAAAAAAGAGAGTAGGTATAGCAGGGTGTCTACATTAATTTTTTTTTAAAGTTCATGACTTTTTCATAAACAATATTTCAACGTTTTCAGGGGGTCCCCTTCCAGTATAAATATAACTTGGGATGAATGAGGGACAAAAAAATTTTTCCACATTTTTCCCCCATGTTTTGTGGTAAATAGCTATTAAAAAAATTATTGAGGGAGGGAGCGAATGCCCCTTGAACCCTCGAGTTATGCCTATGCCATCCAAGACTCCCTTTTTTTTGTAATCCAAAAAACCTATACAATATTTTTTTAAAGTTAAATGAATACTTCGAATTTTCAAGGATGTAATTCGATTTCTTCCCTAAAAGGTGGATTCTTGAACTTGTTTTCATGTTGTTATGTGAGAATGATTTTTTTTTCTAGGAAATGAAATGAAAAATTTTCACCCAAAAAATACTCCTAAAAAATTTTCAACAACGTTTTCAAAAGGAACTCTTTTTTTCTTTTTTTGTCCCAAAGTTTAAAAAATAGTTTATTTATTACTTTACCTATTATCAAAGAAAAAAATTGAGATTTTGTTATTTCAGAAGAATTTTTAAAATTAATATAACAACAAAAACGAATATAAAACTTCGCGTGGTTATATCAATGATATATTTTAATAAATCAAAATAACGTGAAGAAAAAAATTGGAAAATAGCGTAAAATTCGACGTTTCGGCCGTCAACGTCGAATTATACGATATTTTCCTATTTTTTTTCTTCACGTTATTTTGATTTATTAAAATAAATCATTCAAAATTAATGTTCAAAAAAAAATCACAGTTTTTTTTTCGAAAATGAAACGAATTTTTTTCTTCACAAAGGAAAAGCTGAAAAACTTAATTGAAAAAAAATACAAAAAAATTGCGATTTTATACTCTAGAGTTCGAAAAATATTTTTACTTCAAAACAATTAAATTCCAAAACGATAAAATTCAGATTTAATAATTTTTTTTAAATAAGAATTTTTTCGTGAAATTTTGAAAAATATTTTTACTTTAATAAAATTGAGTTTTTTTAACGCCTTGTACAGCAACTACCTAACGGTAGTGGGGTGAAAATGTTTTTTATTCCAAAAATTTTTTTCGATTTTTTTGAAGTGCTTAAAAACAATCTCCGAGTAAAAGTTCTTAGTTCTAATTTCATTAAAACCAGGTCGCAGCAAAATTCAGCTCCTAATATTAATGCGACCGGATTTGTAAATAGATTGAAAACTTCATTCCACAAAAGTCTCATTTGTCATTTCAAGAATTGGGGCTTGGCCTATTCCCTCCTCCCTCAAAAATAAGAGATTTCCATCCCCTCGAAAAAAAAATTTCAAAAAAATTTAATATCTTCTTCAGAGAAATCACAGTATTTTATGTTTTTTTTGTTTTTTTTTTCTAAAGATGCAACAGTTTGAAAAAAATTTACTTTTAGCGAATTTGTAATTTTGCCCGGGTAATATTATCAAAAATTCATGCCTTCGAAGAGTAAAATTCGTGACTTTTCATGACCTAGTAATTTTTTTGAAAAATTCATGACTTTTTCATGACTTTCATGACCTGTAGACACCCTGCAAAAAAAAAATTCAAGATTTTTTCTTGTTTTTTTTTTACCACCAAAAATTGATTTTTTTACCCAAGTCAAAATTATGATTTTTCTTGATAACATTTAAAAAGTTTTTTTCTCGTCTCCAGAAAAATTGAAATAATTCCAACCAATTTTTTCTATAATTATAAACAAAATGATGATTTATTTTATGCTGACTACAAAAAAACATCCTTTTTTTTATTCAAAGAAAATTCAATTCATTTTTTTTTCTTCAAAAATTTGATAATTTTTTCACTCTAAAAAAGTTGATTCTGAATAATAAAAATGAAGTGAGAAGTGTGTTTTTCTTTATGAAAATCATGTTTGCTCCAAAACTGATTGAAAATCAGAAATTTAAAAAATAAATGTCAATATTACTTATTCTTGTTGTTAGGTATATCGGATTTGCGACTTCGTTTGTTCCTTTCGACTTCGTAAATCCTTCAAAGTTTACACATCGAATACAAAAGGAAAACGTATATAGGATATACAGACTGATGAAATTTTAGACGATATCGATCCCTTCAAAACATTTATGTTCAAAATTCATGACTTAACCAAAAGTACAGTAACTAGTGAGTAGCTATGTACCTCTATGCAGGAATTACCACGCTTCTATTATATTACTATCTGAAAATAATATTGTAGAAAATTCAAAAAATGATATTAAAATTTTAAAAATACAGAATAAGTATAAAATTTACTTCTCAACGAAAATTTGGAGGAAATGACAACTGAAACACAATTTAATTGAAGTCAAATGAATGAAAATCTAGAAAAGAAATTTTAAAATCATTTTAAAAAAGAAAAAATAAGTGGGAAAAATTAAAAAAAGGAAAAAAACGTAATAATTAAATTCGAAGTGGCTTGAAAAGGCTTTTGGAAAAAGTTGAGAAACTTGAAAAAAATTGTAATTGATTTTTAAAATCACTGCAAATTCAGAAAAAAAAATTGAAAAAATTTCAATTCGAATGAAATTTGAAAAAAATGAATACCTGGTACTTAAAATTGAAAAAAAAATCAACAAAAAGTGAAAAAAATATATACACTAGAATCATATTAAAAATAGGAAAAAGTTTGAAATAGGTGACAAAACAAAAAAAAAAAAAAAAAAAAAGTATAAATAAAAATTTAAATTTAAGAAATAATTAAACATTTGTGAAAAAATGTACAGTTGAAAAAAATATACTTAATCGAATATTATAGCATTAGTTTAAAAATTTTAATTTTATCAATCTTCAACTATTTCATTCATTAGCTCTATATTTCTGAAATTTCAAAAAAAAATTCCAAGGTATATACTTTCAAATTTAGATGGAATTGGAATATTATGAGCCTTTTTTTTATCGATCAAATTTTAAAATTGAAACGATTCAGCACAATATTATTTGAATAAAAAATTGAAAATTCAAGTTGATTTTTTTATGCAAATATATGATACAGGTAAAAGAAGAAGATACCGAAGCAATGACCAAAGATTATGTAAATGTAAGTACTACACTTCTAGAGAAAACTCAACATTATTTTCTTCAAAATGTGAGGAACTTTTTGCTGATTTTTTTCTCTTTTAGTATCTTCGAAATCAATTATTTTCTTAGAAGGTAAGCTATTTATGTTCAATTCGTTAAAAATTTTACTCATCCATCAATGAATCTTCTGCTCTGCTTAGAATTCCACCCAATCAGAGAAAATTTTTTTTTACAAACGTACCTCTCAATTCAACTCTTCTTTCTCTCTCAAAAATAAGACGAAAAAAAAAACCACTTCATCACTCATCAACGTCACACCCCAGTACCCTTTTTTTTAGTAAAAAGACGTACCAGAAACACAGTCAGCAGAAAGCACGCTGCATCGTCGACGACGCTGACTCCGCCGCCACCGCCGCCGCCGCTACAGCGGCAACAGCCACGAAGACGACAAAAGAAGAACAGCAGCACGGGTGACGCGCTGACGCAAATTTGAATATTTAACAACAGGAGGCGAAGGAAAACTAATTTTAGTAAACCTTGCTAACTTTTATCTTCATTTTCTGTGTAAGAAAAGACTTTCGCGTAGAAGTTTATCATAATAAAGTTGAACAATAGCACTCGAGCTGCGCTTCTTTGGAAAGCTCAGCACTGAAAAGAGGTGAAGCAATTCCGTTTAAAACTTAGTCGTAGATACAAAAGCATTTTGCTCGCTAGAACGACCCCCGGTATATGGCAAATGGGGAGGACGGCGGTGGCGGTGGGAACGCCGCGGCGATGGCGGCGTCGACGACATAACCCGGGCATAGCATCGCGACGGTGGCAGCCGAGGGGAAAGGTGAGTCGGAATAATCGTAAAATGAAAATAAATAGCTGGCACTTGGAAGTTGTACAACGACTACGAAGTAGTTTACAGAAGAAATGAGAGCGAAAGAGAGAAAGAACGTCAGAGATGGTGCTGATGATGGTGTTTTTAACACCGCCGGCGAAAAAGCCAGTGCTACTCAGAAAATTCCACTTTTACGTTGCGTCGAGCTTCGGTGACAAATATATACAGGGTGTCCCGGGAGTGGTGAACACTTTTCGACATTTAGTTAGATGCGATCGAGATCGAAAATCAAAAAAATTCATCCGAATACGTAACCTATATTTGTAAATGAAGGTGCTGCAAAAGTTTTTGAAATGATATTTTCCAAGCAAAATCGATTGGCAACACTGCATTCTAAAAACTTTGATGCCTATACTAGCCCCACTGGCAGCAAGGCCAGAATAGGGTCATTGAAAAAAAAATTGGTTGGGTTAGGCGTTGGACAAAAGACAGTGGTTTCTACTATTTGGTTACTTGTTTTGTAAAATTGTACAATTATAGGTATATAAGCCTTGCCTGAGCTTATTGTTATCAAACTTTTTTTTTCCAGCTGTGTGTTCGATATTTTTTATGTTGGGGGGGGGGGGGGGGGGGGGTGTCAAAAAAAATTTGTTGAATGCATAGCGTGACGTCATTTTGATTTTTCATCTATGAAGTTTTCAAGAAAAATTGGAAACTAATTTCAAATTGTTTTTTTTTTTTTTTTTCAAAAATCAAAAATTAATTTTTTTTTGTAAAAAAAAAACCAATTTGAAATTAGTTTTCAATTTTTCTTCAAAAATTCATAGATGAAAAATTAAAATGACGTCATGCAAAGGTTTTAGAAAATTAAAAACATTTATAATTTTTTTTAATGCTCCAATTTATCAATATTTCGTTGGACTTATGAAAACAAATTTTTATAAATTAATCCAATCAACTGAAAAAATTATCTCTTCAAGACTTCTTTAAAAATGTTATTCAAGAAACTTTAGGTATTTTTTATTCCAAGAAAATTGAAAGATTTTTTTTCAATTTTTTTTATGAGAATGCGAGATTTCCTTCTATAAGAAAATCAAGAGATTTTTTTCTATAAAAATTTTAAAAATAGGTATTTTTCCCTCAAAAAATTGGGATCTATGAAAATAAGAAAATAATTATGTTTTCCTTAAAAATAAAAAAATTCATTTTAAACAAAAAAGTGACTTTTTTTTTCTTTCAAGAAATTGAAGAATTTTTTCACCGTGTCTTTTTTTTCATATGCTAAACCAACACGTAAGGCTTCTGTATCAACAAATTCGAAACGCTCTCAATCATAATATGATTCAGTTTTCGTTGGTAAGTTTAGTATGAAGTTAATGCAAGTAAATGGACTAGTTAGTATGTGGTACTTAGTAAATTTGCATTTTCAGATAGATAATATGAAACATATTGAGACATCGATTTGAGAAATTCTTTCAAGTACTTATTTTTTCAAGAAAATCGAAAGATTTAAAAAAAAAAAATTTTGTATGAAAAAATCAAGAGTTTTTTCCTATAAAACTATTGAAAATATTTTTCTCTAAAAAAATTGAGATTTATGAAAGTAAAACATGTTTTCCTTAAAAATAAAAGATTTCATTCTAAACAAAGAAGAGATTTTTTGCTTTCAAAAAATAGAAGAATTTTTTCACCAGTTTTTTATTTTTTTATTTTGAGATATACTTTCCAAGTACCTACTACAGAAAAATTGAGAAATTTTCTTCTCTAGAAAATTTAGTTGTTTTTCGAAAATTTGAGACTAATTTAAAAAGATTTCCCCAAAAAATTGGACATCTTATTAAGAGAAAAAACGATTTTTTGCCCTAAAATATTTGACAATAACCAAGATTACCTAGGTATTTTCTCAAAAAATTGACACAAAAATACCCTAGAGGATTTTTTCTCCAAAAAAATGTCGGAATAATTTTTTTTTCACCAAAAAAAAAAAAGAAATTTTTTCTTCAGTTTTTCTTTCAAAAAAATTGAAAGATTTTTCATCCAAAAATTTGAGAAAAATATTAGGTAGGTACCTATCATTTCAAAAAATTGAGAAATTCTCTTTGAAAGGTTTTTTCCTTCAAAATATTTGAGAATACCTAATTGAATTTCTTAAAAATTGTGAATTTTCTTTCTGCATAAAAAGTGTTGTTTTTTCAATTTTTTTTTTTTTTTTTTTTCATGAAAACTGAAAAATGTTATTTAAAAATTTGTGGACTTCAAATTATCTGCCTACCTCAGAAAAACTGGAAAAAAAAACAAAGAATTTTTTCAAATTTTGGTCAAATGGAACATACATTCAGATTTTGCGCAAAATTCGAGAACCTGAGGGGCAAAGGAGGTCGCTGGGCCCAGAGTTTTGCCCAGGGGTCCGAATTGAATTTTTTCGTCTTGAGTTGGAAAAATCACATATTTTTTGGTCAACAATTCTCTTGAAAGAGAGGCCAAAATAATTTTTGCTCGGTGGCCCGCTTTAGCTCTCGACAGCTCTGGATATATCGGTCTTGGGTTCAATTCTTACCTTGGCAGAATTTGGAAAAAAAAAATCGACTCATACAAGGTGTCTATCTCAAAAATTGAAGAGACGAGGAAAGATTCAATCCCGAAAGGTTTTAGGCACGTTTTTCATCTCATTGATCTATCGAAAGTAAATTTTAGGGATACATTGAGATCACACCAGCGACTACATACATACAAAAGTTAAGCTCCATGGAATGTAAACGACACCTGCTTTTCAACCATAACAGACCAAAACCATACTCCACGAACCTGTTTCACTACATCTTCAACACGAATAGCTTGAAAAAATTCAAGTAATTTTATTACTTCAACGGGCTGAATTGATAACCAGATAAAAAAATATTTCGCATTACAATATTTTGAACATTTCCTCTAAGCAAAAATGACACTCGCAGTGTAATCCCTTCGAAATCTTGCGAAACACCCTCCATAGCAACACGTACACTTTCAAAATGACCACTTTAAAAATACAAACACGCTGCTCGCCTCTAAATCAAAAGACAGAGCGGATTAAAAATTGGCACACATCTTGGTCGAGCATCGCAACGACTCGTGCTACAGAAAATACCACACTCCAAATAGTTTCCCATGTCGTTTCGTCCCTCTCTACTGTGGAAAAATAGACCAGACCTTAGGAAAACTTTAGTCTCGAGCCGGACCCACAATGAGAGCGTACATTCGTACACGTACAACATTAAAACAAATTCCGCACATCTGATGCTAGATCCCATTTCCCATTCAAAAAAGGCGACTAACACACGAACGAAGAAAGTTAGTCGTGAAGGCGAGGCGAGGCAAAAAGACGCAACCATAGAGTTCATAGACGAGCTGGACGCAAGAAGAAGAGAAAAGCTCTAAAACTATTTTTAATTCCTGCTCTTTTCGGTGGCAATCTCAACTCGAGCGACGTAAAAATAAGGTCCGATATCAGCCAGCGTCAGGCACCGGCACACCCGCGTACTATTACGTACACAGAATTTACAAATGGCCGACAAGGACGCCGGTGCCCCCGCTCGCCTATTCCGCCAAAAAGAGAGTATGGAATTTTAAATGAGAAAGAGCGACAAAGAAAAACCCTCGCTAAAAGTACGATACGACTGCGATGTAAAACGTTAACGGCGCTCCGGCCCCCCTTCGGCCCCCTTCTCACGCTAAAAAGAAAAGCCAACGAAAGCGTTGAGAAAATATAGATCGAGAGAGCGAAGTTTAAGCAGCTTAGTCTGTCTCTGTTACTCGTTCGCCGGCCCACTCTGCATTTATAGTCGACTCGTTTCTCTTTCTTTTCCCTCTATCTTTCCTAGCTCTTTTTCTGCGCTCCGCTGTGTACACAGTATCGTTAAAAACACGACCCTTTTCTTCTTCGTCGAGCCTTTTCTGCTGCCTTTGCCAACGTCGCCGCTCTTCCTGTGCTACAGCTACTTCTGCTCCGCTGCTCTTCTTCCTCGCAATGTACTATATAGCTCGTTGCTTTTGCTTTCTCTGCTGCCTCCTCCCAGCACCCTGCACCGGTTCCCTTTTTCCTAGTTTCGTGGCCTTTGCCTTTCACCTCCTCGACGTCGCTGCCATCGTCGTCGTAACCGACTCTTTACTCTCTCGGTATATATTCTTCTGCGAGTACTAGTACACACTTCGCCGCCTCTCCCACCTTGCCAGTTCCAACTCAGCCAGGCAAACATACTACCACCAACGCGTTACTACTGTTTGTGAAGTGAAACGCGCCAGCATGGAACATAGCACATGCAAATTGACGTTCATTTAGCCGCTGCTTAAGAAAACAAGCGGCAAGAGTAAAAACTCCGACTGTAAATAACATCTGTTTTCTGGTACACCGGCGAGAAATATACCTCCTGCTTCTCGCCCATAAAATAGCGAAGAAAATTCTATAAAACGTGAAATAATTTTCGATACTCGACGAAATGAAATGAAATTTCTACGACTCGTGTCGTAAACTTAATTTCGACGCTATGACTCGACAGCGGCTCGAAACGAATGAAAATCTAATATCGTCTAACTGTACCTTAATTTTTAATACCTTTACCTACGTGCCTATATATACACACCCTTTTTTTTTCCTTTTGCAACCCTCACCTCGTGCTCTTCGTTCCTTTCCCCCTTCGCTCATTGGTAACCCTCACCAGGAGATTCTCTCGAGCTATAGGTGTACGTATGATTTGAACAACGAGTCGATGCAGGCAGGTAAACATACTTTTCAAAAGCAAAAGATCGTCGAACGTTGAATTAGAAAACGTAAAGTAAATCGGGAAATGAAGAAAACGGATAGAGTAATTCGAAACTCGAACGGTTTCATTGGTTCATTACGTACGAGTAATTACGTTTTTATATTTTCATTACGAAAAAATATTGTACCTTGGCGTCCTCCTTGAAAAGTTTGTAAAAGACTCGAAAACATTCATTAGCTCATATAAAACTAATTTTAGGCAAATTTAAAAATAATCAAGAAAGGTGTGAAAAGATTGGCTTTGAAAAATCCGCAGAAAAATAAAAAACCTTCACAGGACTCAGGAATTTTTTTTTAATCGGATTATATTCAAAACTTTAATAAATTCAAAATTCGAAACGATGGAAAAATTGACAATTATCGAAGAACTGAAAAGTTGAAAAAATTCGAAATGAAATAAAAATTGAGAAAAAACGATAATTGTAGAAAATTGAAAAATTAAAAATGACGAAAAATGAGAGAAATATTAGTCAACTTGAAATAAAATTACTGAAAAATAGGAGAAAATTAAATTACATCTACCTATTCCTTAGTTTTTCCACTCCAGTCAAGTATAAACATTAAAAACTTTGAAATTGGAAAAAAAATTGCAATACTTCAAAATAGGTATATTTTCAAATTTTTATCATTTTCCAATTCTAAAAATTGGAAACTATTTTCAAATTGTAGAAAAATTTCGAAATTGAAAACAATTTTGAATAATGAAAAAATTTCAAATTTTTCAAAGTTGAAAAATATCCAACATTTTTCAAAATGAGAATTTTTTTTCAATTTTTATTCAAAATTAACATAATTTTTAATTTTTTAAAATGAAAATAAAATTAATATTTCTAAATTTGGAAGAACTTTAAAAAAAATTTAAATTGGAAAAAACTTCAAAAATGGAGAATTTTTAATTTTAAAAAATTAAATTAAATAAAAATCGTGAAAATTTGAAAAAAAAATCAACAATTGAAAATAAAATATGAGTACCTAATTGAAATTCGATTCAAAATCGATAGAAACACAAAATTAAACCAGCTGATTAAACATTGGGAAAAAATCAATTTTCTAAAATCGGAAAAAATTTCAATTTCCTAAAATGTGGAAAACGTCAGAAAAGCATAAGACACTATGATTTTTTATTTTGTTAAAGTAATATTGTAAGTAATTTCTCAACGTTTATTGTGATTTTTTACAGAACGTGAGGATTGTTAGCGAAAAGCTTGGTACCAGAAATCAAAACTAATGCCAATCATCGCGATGTCAAACGTTGTATGATTTTATTCTTATATGTACATGACTAAAATGATTGATTATGAATAAGTATTAATTTCAAATTTATAACCTTAACCACCATTCGAACAAATTTTTATACTTTTTGTAATTTTATTCAATAGATCGAAATTTTTTAAGAATGCTTAATTTCAAAAAACTGAAAGATTTTCAAAAAAAAATGCATAGTTAATAATTTGAATGAAAATTGACAATATTGAGAAAAATACAATTACCTACCATCTTAAAAGTCCAAAAATTCAGGTAAACAATCATGTCATCAATAAGTAAGTTTTTGAAAAATTTGAAATTTGCAATAAGGTAAGTGACCAATATTGTTGATCATGGTTTTTTTTTTGGGGGGGGGGGGCTCATGCAGCCACCAAAAGGGTTGGATGATGTACGTAAGTCTTGCATGAAGGTGCAAGTATGAATCTTATCAGGCTATTATGTGAGATGGGCAACCAAATCATGCTCCCTCTTTATTAGGGGGGAGGGGGACATTGAAAAGGCTCAAAATATCAACTGTACGTACCTAAGTGCACGATGAGGGTTTTTCCAGTTTTTACCTATTTTCTTTTTAATAGCTCAGGAGCAATGCGAAAAAATTTAATGAATTTTTTATGTATTTGACCACATTATTATTTTTTCTTCTCGCATGACACCTGAAATATTGAAAATAGACAAAAAATGAATGGAACCTTTTTGATCTGCAATTTTATTTCCTTCAGTGTACTAATCTTAGTTTTTTATATTTCACAAAATTTTAGCCAATTCTTGAACTTGATTTTGCAAGAATAATAAAGATTTCATTTTTTTTCTCGCAGTCATTCAGTGACAGAATTAGAGACCACGCATATTTCCGGTGTCTGGGGCATCCCATCAAAACATTTCAGTAAAAAAATTCTGAGAATCCAACAATTTTTTTTTCAATTTTGTAATGGCCAAATCATTAAATTTTTGAAATGTGAGAATCACTCATGTATTTAAAAAAAAAATATTTTGTGAAAAATGCCAATTGTTGATTGATCCAACAATTGGCACAAAATATATGCTCAATTTTACTCTGAAAAAAATTCAATGTTTAGTTCAAAAATTTGTTTCCAAAATGTTGATGAAATTTTTTGTGCCATTATAAATAAAAACTGGCCGCACAGAAAAACTGTTCTTGAAAAAATTGCAAAAAAAAATAATAATAGAGACTGTGAAAAAATCACATTTAGAAAAAAATTTGAATTACGACCTCTCCCCCTCAACAAACGTCAAGTTTCGACCTAAAATCATCCGCTCGATTGACCAAATTCGATGGACAGTTAGACGTCCTTCAGACATAATATTTCAATCACTATCCACTTTCAAACCCTTCGCAACAAAAAAACCACCTCTCTCGTCGAAACCCCTTTTTTAACGCAATTTCAGCCTAATTTCTGTCAATTTTTCCTCTATTCAATTACCACCAATTGGTTGATTTCTTCCCATATTCTTTCCGTTTAACCAGGCAAAAAACCCAAGACTGAAAAACTCGACCCACTTTCGATTGCACCCTCGATCTACCAAAGCGAATCAGTTTTTCGCGAATGAAATTACTCCCTGTGGCGTAAAATCCGCCCTCGCCAAAATCACCCCATTTCCATCCACTTTGTACCGTTTTAAACCATTTTCGACACCGGGACGGTGCGCGGTGCAGCGAATACCGCGCGCTTTGCTTTTTAATAAAATATGTATCGTATTTAAAAAACGACCCGAGCGACTTCGTCTCCGCTACCGCATCGCCAAGGAAAGCGAGACCCGAAAGAGTAGAAAAACACAAAAAGATATACCTCTCGATTGCCCTTCGCCCTCTCGACGACTACGCGATTACCCAGTTGAGCTTTTTAAACTGCGAACCGGAAAAATGGAAAATAACTTTTCCGTCGACGTGCAGCAGCAACAGCGGCACTGGTGCACAAAAAACAGAGTTAAACTTTTACATGCTGCCGTGCGGTTTTAATTTTATATTATTTCATTTAAATGCATTATGAGACCTCGTCGTCGCGGTGGAGCAAAAATTTTCCAAGAGCTGGATTTAATTTTATATTATTCCCATCCACCGTTCAGACGACGATGACTGGAAGCTGCAGTGAATGCAGGGAGGATGTGTCCGGGGCGCGGGGAAACACCAAAAATATCATCCCGTAGAACTTGGAAGAGAGACAAAATTGTGGTGTTGGTTTTTTGTCTCGTATTCATTCTTTTCCATCCCTATAGAAAGAAACAAGGAAAAATATTTTTATTGTATTTACGACAATAAACTTGCTGATGATTTTTCAAACTCTTCAGCTTTTGGCTCGTGTAAGTCATTTTGAATTATTTAGCACTTATTGATTTCAAATATTTTTCTACCCGATTAAAAATTGGGGAAAATAGTCAAATACAGGGTACTTGGTGAATGGTGAAAAATATTTGGGATTATGATACACAACCGAGAAACCCAACAAAAAATTTCATGTATTTATACAGCACATTCGTCCATCGGATACCCTCGATCGTCTGAAGAGCTTAAACAAAGACGAATTAAACCAATTGATTGATTCACTCCGTCCGTATCTCCAAACTTAATCAATCTTTGTTTAAATCGGTATAGATCGTAATTTTCATTCGATGTTTTCGAATATGTATAGATTATAATTTTCGTTCGATGTTTTGCAGTTAAAATTTTTTATTTTATTACTTTCTTATTTTGTTAAGATCGTTAAAGTTTACTTTTTTAATTTTGTACTTAGAATTAATTGTAATGATTTTCTAGCGAAAATATTTCTTGGTGGGGGGGGGGGGGGGGGGAGATTTATGTGGTATAGTAAGGTATTAACCCAAAATTTCTCTAAGTCCTATTCGGCAACTTTCGGCATAATTCGTTTTTTCTTACTCCCAACACTGAAATATTTTCGCTAAGATGATCGTAGAGGTTTTTTAGAGGTTATTCGTACTTTCGTTTCTCGTTTGATCATACTAATTTTATCAAATATTTGAATATGTGATAATATTTCTTTAATTTCTGAATTTTGAATCGATTGTACTTGAATAAAAACACTACAGATCATCGAAAATTTGTACTTTCCGGGCAAAATAAATTAGCAAAACTGGAATCAAAAAAAAAAAAAACCGACGCCGGCAGTGGACATAATTTTGAAAACCTCCATAAATTTCTCATCAAATAGGGACGGATGCATATTACTGAAATTGAAGGAGTTGTAGCAGCAACAATTATTGCCAAAAATATCCCCATCCTCGATTGTTTGAGGGGCACTTAAGGATACGTGAAAATTTCAAAATTCTGTCAAGGCAGTACATGATACAGGTGGAACTTTTTGAGAGGAACAAAGAAATGAGAAAAATTTGCCCATCTTTAAAAATATGCTTCAAAGCTTTCTAGCACCTCAACTTGCAAATATATGGTAGATATTTTTTTGAAAATTTACCTATGACTTTTTCATGAACAATATGTCTACATTCTCAGGGGCCCCACCACTTGGAAGAAATACGAGGGCAAAAAAATTTCCTTCATTTTTCTCAATATTTTGCGGTTAAAAAACTATTTAAAAAAATTATTGAAGGAGGGGACGAATGCCCCTTGAACACCTTGAGTTATGCCAATACCCTCCGAGACCCCCTTTTTTAAAATACAATTTCGAAAAAAAAGTTGAATGAATACTTGAAATTTTCAAAGGTGTAATTCGATTTCTTCTCTAAAAGGTGAATGCTTGAAACTGTATTCATGTTGTAATGTGAAAATTATTTTTTTCCTGGAAATAAAACAAAAAATTTTCACGCAAAAATTTCCCCTAAAAAAATTTCTAACAATTTTTTTTATGTTTTTTTTTGCCATGAAGTTTAAAAAATATTTTATTTATTTGTTTTACTATCAAAGAAAAAAAATTGATACCCAAAAAATTGAGATTTTTTTATTTTAGAAGAATTTTCAAAATTATTGTTAGAAAAAAAATCCCAGTTTTTTTTCGAAAATAAAACGATTTTTTTTCTTCACAAAGAAAAAATTAGGTAAGAAACTTTTCCACGGAAATTTTAAAAAATATCTTCACATAAAAAAAATTTATAACATTTTTTTTTTCAAAAAAAAATTGAATATTTTTTATTCTGAAAAATCTTGATTTCTTCCTCCGAAAAAATTTCTACCTTAAAAGATTTGAGATTGCTCTATTTCGAAAAAATGAGTAATTTTTTTTATTCCAAAATTTTTTTTTTAATTTTCGAAGCAAAAGAATTGTTTTAAATTTTTTTTATGTAATAGCTACTTAATTACGTACCTATTCCAGAAAATGAGAATTTTTTCTCCAAAAAACAGAGACCCTCCTCTCAAAAAAATAAAAATATTTTTACTTTTCAGAAAATTGAAAAAAAAAAATCCAAAAAATTGAGATTTTATACTCTGGAGTTTGAAAAGTATTTTTAATTCAAAGCAATTCAATTCTAAAACGATTAAATTCAGATTTTTTGATTTTAAAAAATGAGAATTTTTTCGCGAATGTTTGAAAAATATTTTTAGTTACTTCAGAAAAAATCGAGAATTTTTTTAACGCCTTGTACAGCAACGATAGCGACGTAAAAATGTTTTTCAGATCAAAATTTTTTAAAAATAATTTTGTACTAAAAAATTCATTTTTTTCATTCCAAGAAATGAAGATTTTTTCAACAAAAAAAAAATGGAGATTTCTCTCTCTCTTGAAAAAAAATTCTTCAAGAACATTAATTGTCTTCTACAGGAAAATCACAATATTTTATATGTTTTTTTGAGAGAATGCAACGGTTTGAAAAAATTTCCATTTTAAGCGAATTTCTAATTTTGCCCGGGTAATATTATCAAAAATTAATGACTTCAAAGAGTGAAATTCAAGCATTTTCTTGACATAGTGATTTTTTTTTTTGACAAATTCATGACTTTTCCATGACTTTTATGAGACATTTCCGAATTTCATGACTTTCATGACCTTTAGACACCCTGAAATAACTTTTTTCCCCTCTAAAAAAGGTACACATGTTGCATTGTACTGAGAACGAAATTTTAGAGAAAAAATTAAACTATTGCTCCTTCAAAATCGTTTCAAACTGTCAATTTTTTTCAAATGGAGAAGTAAGGAAGTGCATAGTTCTTTTTCATGAACAGACAGCAGACTTGGGCAAGTTCAGTTCATGAAGGAGTTGTTCAGCGATCGTTCAAGCATTTTTACGTGAACATGAACGATTTCGTTCACTTTTTTTGTGAACGATGGAGTTCGTTGGGTGTTTGAAAAATGATAACGTCACGAAATACGAAAAATTCACTAGAATTATCAAAACGTTCGTAAAATGATTAAAACTCAGTAAGTACTCGTAAGTAATATTTGAAATTGAACGTTATCGTAAAATTTAAATCTACTAGGTACTTTTAGCACATGTAAGTAATTTTGAATATAATTTCGTACTTTTTTAGTTTACATCACGGAAAATGTGGGAAAAATTAGATCATCCAACCAAAGAGCCTAGATAGTCGATATACACAAAAATGATCATCTCTAAAAACATTTTTTCAAAAAATTCCTCTAAAAATCCTACATTCCTCCCTTAATTAGAAATACGAAATACATACTTCTGAACTATTCTTCGTCTCAACTATAACATCTCTCCTCACAGCTCAACCACCCCCCACATAATAAGAAAATACCCCTTTACATTCTGCAGGCGCCAAATTATAAATATATACAAAGTCGCCAGATAGATAAAGAACTTGAAAAGATAGGGCCATGGGGTAGTACAAGATAGAGGCAAGTATACGATACGCTATCTTGTTTTACAATATTATTATTACTCGTTCGCTTGCTCGCGCTCTCGCGTGCTACCTTAATGAAGCAATTAAATCGTTCGCTAAAGAACAAAGTTTCTCCAAACTCGTGGTAATTTTATCAGCAATCAAAGTATAATACGAATAAGGATTCGGAGTCGGCGACGGTGGCTGTAGCGACGCACCAGTTACTACAAACGACACCGAAGAAGAAGAAACAAACGTACGAAGAGTACCATACAAAACCATAGGTAAGTAGGTAGAGGTACCTTATACCTATACGCACATACAAACGCATCTCGCCTCTTCCTCTCTCTCTGGAAAACAACCATCGCAGATATGAGCCGCTCACCAGGCTAAAAGCTAACGTATCGGTAAACTAATATACCTTTGGGAGGTACATTTCGCTTTCTTATCTTTTCTCTAACAATGAATATAGCAGAGACTAGAATCTTTATTATTATACGCGTATACCTACGTATGCGAAGATAGAGAAACTGGCTAAGGTAAAGGTATATCTCTAATACGTTAGGTAAGTATACCACCTATAGCTACTGTACCATTATACTTTGAAGAAAAACTACGCGAGGTATTTTCTCCTGCGGCTCTCTCTTTTGTACAAGTAGTTATCTAATAGGATCCTTCGAGATGAGAGCGAATTTTCCTTCTACAGTGTGTTTTGTTCTTCATTTTTTGAAGTTTTCTTATTTCCTTTCATCTTTTGCTTGCATAATTAGTGCCTTAAAGTCGCATACGTGAATCTACTTCAAGCTGTCTACAAGGTCATACAACTTACTAGTCATAATTTTAGCTAAAGAATTTTAAAATTTTGTCCCAATATTGGGTACTTACTTCAAAAAATCTCAATATTTTTTCATAAGCAAGGAAATCAACGAGCTCGAAACAAAGAAGAAAAATTTAAAATGTTTCAATTCTGTACTTATTCCCTTCATCTCCTTTCTTTGTTTGGTTAAAATTTTGAAAATAACTTGAAATAAAATCAATGCAAATGTGATAGAACTGAAAATTTTCAGTTGTTGGAGTGGAAAATTCTTTTCGATTCGTCGCGATAGTCTTCTAAAAAACTGACCCTCGAGAAATTTTTCTGTTTGAAGCAGCTGTCAAAGGCTTCAAAAAATCTATCCAACTTCAAAAACGCTCAAGAAAAAAATTATAGACGATTCAAAGTATCAAGTCATTAAAATATTGGAAAGTAAGTAAATATTTTTTTCATTTTCAGGGTTTGTGACAATTTTTTAATGCGGAATTTTGACGACTTTTCTGAAAAATAATTTTTTTTTAAATAATTATGTACAGAGATTTTCGTCAAAAAAAATTTCAATTTCTTTTCAAAATTAATTCTACGGAACATTTTTTATTTTTTCAATTTTTAATTTCAAATAAATTATTTATTTAGCATTTCTTTCCAATTAAAAGTGAACTTTTTCAAAGAATTTCGCAAGTACCAAAAAAAAATTTATTACAAAAGTTTTTCAATATTTCATCATCACGATCACAATAAAATGTTCCCATATTATTTTTCCAAAGTCGAAAATAATTTTCAAATGCCATAAAGCGATGTAGTGATGTAAGTAAGTACCAAAGTACTCGCACTCATGTATGGGGTTTCATCGGCTAAGGCTTTAAAAACTAAATACCTGAACCAATGACAAGTAAGTATATAAAGGTGGTGCCACCATTATGATTGCATAATACGAGTAAACTTTACTCAAGGGTGTGCCCATTAGGAAATAAGAGAAATTTTTGTTAGGTCAGAGTTGGAAAAATATTGGAAATTTTTTCAAGAAAATTGCATTATTAAGAGTATTTTTTTTTTTTAATTCAGAATAATTAACTGGCAGGTATATTTTTTTGGTGAAGAACTTTCTCAAAAATACTTTTCGATTTATTTTTGTTACCTATCTATTAATTTTATTAATCTAGATTTTTTTTGATTTTTTTTTTTTTTTTCAAAGAGTTATTAAAAATTTTGTTCAATTGAAAATTTTTTATTTTAAAGAATTTTTTATCTAATTTAAATCCGGCCATGGTTCTGAATTGCGCTGCAATGATCGATCTCATAGATACTTCAAACAGACTGAATGACGAAAGTTTACAACTGTTCTGTTCCCAAGTCGATAAGATTTATAAAAACATCGGTTTTGAAAATGAAGCACAATTCCTAAATATCGCATTTAGTATACTGTTCGAATGCAAGAAGTTTTCTACTTGCATCGAGATCTCTTCCGAGGCAGGAAAAAGAACCCGATTCGACATTTTGTTGTTAGCACTGAAAGGCGAAGAAAAAATTGGGAGTCATAATCGAGTTCAAGTTCAAGCGTAATGCCAATAAAGGATTGCGTCAAATCTTGAAAAAAAAAGTACCACCAAGCATTTCAAAATGAAAAATATAATCCACGAAAAATCCCGTTGGACTACTATTTTTTGATTGGATGCAGTACATCTAGGAATAGAAATGTTACATTATCAGTTCTTTACAAATCTTTAATTTTCTCTAATAAAAAACAAATTGTCTGTAAAGAAAATAGTATATAAATAATTATAAGTAAATTTAATTTATTAGCTCAATTATGTTTTTTTTAATAACAATGCTTTCCTATCAATATATGATTTTTCATTTTTTCAATGAGAATTTTGTAAGAATATTCAAAAAAATTGTTATACTTCCTTGCAATTTTTTTGCAATTTTCTATAAGGATTTATTAAATTTTTCAGGGAAAAAAATTATCTCCTGACAATTCAGAAAGATCTCTTCCATTTCTTTTCCTTGAGAGATTTTTTATCAAAAATTTCTTTTGAAAAATCTTTCTTTAAAATTTTTATAAAAGTTGCAGAAGTAAAGTACTAGTTTTCTTGAATTTTCGAACTTTTTTGAATTCGTTTTGTTTCAATTTTTGACAATTGATAGTTTTATTCAAATTTTCCATTTTTTTCGATTTACGACTATAGTCAGCTTTTTCTTCAGTTCATTTCTTCAATTTAAAATTTTATTTACACTTCATTAAAATTTCCTATTTTTTCAATGTAAAATTTTTTCATTTCATTTTAGCGTTGGCGAAATGAAATTTTCAATGTTTTCTCAGTTTTTCATTTTAGGTACTTCAAATTTTGGTCAAACTGATAATTTCAATTTTATTTCAAAAAGTTTTTTTTTTTGTGGGTATGTAATTAAGTAGGTAGGTATATGTCAAGAAATACAGAAACACCACAATTCCGAATTCTTCAACTGTGTTTAAAAAATCACGAAGAGATACCTAGAACCAGAAGAAATGTAAATCATCGATTTTTCTTTTTTTCACCCAGTAAGTTATGGGAGTGGCTAAATCCACAACAAGTAATCACGAAAATGAACGAACGAGAATTCATCTCATATTCTTGTTTGAAAACTCGACACCCGTTGTTGTGGTCGTGTTTGTCATTGCAAAGTGGACTTGGTCGAAATTGATTTTTAATCCAATTTTTCATCAATTTTTCATAAACGATTTTCTCAAATTTTTCATCCGAGATTTTTCCACTACCTAAGTTTAATTTAATAAAATATTTGAAAATTTTCCAAGTTTTCTATTCTTCAAATTTTTACTTTTTTTGTAACTTTCAATTTTCATTCGATTTTTGAAAATAAAATTCTTGAAGAAATTATTCATCATTCATCAAATAATTTATTCCTTTTTTTCCTCAAATTTTTCATCAATTTTTTTCTGTTTGTCGTTTAAAAGTTGAAACTTTTTTTTTCAATTTTACAATTTTTTCATTCAAACTTTCCAATAATTTTTACAAATTCATTTTTAAAATTTTTTAAAATGAATATTGTAAATTGAATTTATTTTTAAATTTTCATTTGGATTTTTAAAGATTTTTCATCAAATTTTCTCATCGAAATGCTTCGAAATCTCTACCATACTGTCTTTTCAAATTTTTCTTTTGAAATTTTTTCAAGTAAATTTTTTATCAAGTTTATTTTTGAATTTTCTATCTAAATTTTTCCCGAACTTTTTATTTGATTTTTTCAAGAAAATAATTGTTCATCACCCCCCCCCCCCTCCAATTTTCCAATAAAATTGTCAATTTGATTTCATTCTGAAATTGGTCATCAAAATATTCCTATTTCATCTCCCAACTTAACTTCTCATTCGAATGACGAATTTTCCCAATAATTTTCATCAACATTTTTCTTCTAATTGAGCAATTTCTAATTTTTTTCAAGTAAATTCCAATTTTCCTTCAAAAAAATTTTTCAATTTTTTTTTCTTCAAATTCTCTAAATTTTTAATTTTTTGCAAGTTCCTATCTAAACTCAAAATTGAGTAAGTACTTAACTACTCATTGACTTGTTGAAAATAAAAATTAAAAAATTAAAACATAAAAAAATAAAATACAGCATGCTACCTAAAATAAAAAACAATTTGAGTATTTTGTGAAAGAATAGATTTGTTTTAAAATTTAAATAAAACATCAAACTTTTCAGAGAAAAACTTGCAATTTCAAAAAATTTGGTTGAATTTTGAAAAAAAAAAAAACTTGTACAAAAATAAAGAAGATAGATAAAAAAAGAACGACATCGCCCTTACAATGTGATTACTTATTGTGGATTTAGCCACTCCCGTAAGTTATCAATTTCATTTTCTGAATTGGCATACCAATCCAATAGGTGACGTAACACTCCAATGAACGTAATCACAAATTCAAATACACAAAGCTGGGAGGAAACTATGTACTTCAAAATGATCTCACTCGATATCATCATTTTTTTTGAGTTTACATATGTATTGGAAGGTAATTCACAAAAAATGCTGAACTCTTCGTAATATTTTGCGGTAATCATAATCATTATGGAACGTAGACGGTCGAGACACTCAAAGGGGGGTTAATTTGTTTCAATAACGTGTATCTGTGTCACCAAAATACACCGAAACACCCTGCCTTCTGCAAAACCCTTCATTCTATACGCTATAAAGGCAACAAACCGCAAAGACGAGTCGAACACAGTTGCGGTTACAAGATGTAATCGAGTCGACTTTGTCGACACCACTGTAGTATGTCGCGTGAAAGGTACCTGGGGCTTGAGGGAGGAGGGGAGAATAGACTGGGATTACAAATCGAACCGAGATTTTTTTTTCTATCATTTTCTCAGAAGATTTATTATTGGTGATTGTTTTAGAAAAGACAACAAAATAACATCATCGTCTACACGTCTAGATCACGATAATTTATAAAAAGCAAGCAAGCATTTAATTTTTTCAAAATTATTTCATTTTTTAAAAAATTGATAAAAATTTTCCAACTTGGACTACTTATGGGTAATTCTCCGAAAATCGGCAAATTTGAGTAACAGGCTGATTTCTCAACTCCTGTACTATGCCCAACTTTCATTTTTTGGTTATTTGTACATTATAACGTCCTTAATCCATCATGCTCAATTTGATGAATACCACCCCACTCCCCTTGAGTACAAGTTAGTCTAAACCTCAAAATGTCCATCGTCGTGGCCTGTAGCACAACATGTTTTTGAAAACAGATTTCAAAAATTATGGAAATCACCATGTTTTTGTGAAAAAAAACGTAAGTACACGTCGTTAGGAAGTTCAGTGTATAGGCTAGTGTGAATGATGATCACAAAAAGTGTTTAGTACAACTACACCTGATCATTGAAAACTGTAGCAAAGATTTGTGTCCATCGTCGTGGCTAATTTTTAAAAATTTGTCTCAGCTCGCTGAGAAAATATTTTTTGCTGCTGAATGGCTACACTGATTTGTTACCTTTATAAGACTACTATCCACATTTGAAATTTCGAATGCCAATGCACAGAGCGATTTTTTACGTAATCATCTGTGAAAATTTCAATATTTACAAAAATAGTGTCCATCGTCGTGGCTTATCATTCCTCCGGTATAAAGAATCTGATCATCCTAAAAACTGAGGAAATTTACTCTAATTGGTAAGTATCTTATTATAGCTTATTAATAATTAATAAAATTTCAGTATTATAGCTTATAGAATAACTAATTGTCGAATTGTCCATCGTCGTGCATCACGAGTGGTTGTCTTTCGTCGTGGCGAAGATGAATTTTTACAGCCACGACGATGGACAATTCGACAATTAGTTATTCTATAAGCTATAATACTGAAATTTTATTAATTATTAATAAGCTATAATAAGATACTCACTAATACCTAACATCTACCCGAGTTTGAAAAAATTTGGTTAAAAACTGTCAAAATCAAAAATTATAATCGAAAAATCACATTTTTCGCTCCAGGAGGGGGTGGGGGTGAGGTAGCGACCTAAAAATTTGGTCACGGGGGTTTTAGACCATAAGGACCAACTTCCACTAGTTGGTTTAAAAATTCGCTCTGGAGGGGCCAAATCACCCTATTTTACCCGGCTATACCCCTTTTTGAATCATCCTCCCCCTCCTTTTTGGGAAATGAATTGACCCCAACACCATAAAAGTACTCGGGGGCATATATATTTCCAATTACCTTGAGAAAATTTTTTTAAAAACCTGTCAAATTTCTGAACTTTTACAGTAGTGAAATTTGCCGATTTTCTGAGAATTACCCTTATAATACCTATCATCTTTTTATCAGGATATGAGTTCGCATCCACGTACCTCTATGTACGAGATATTCGCAGCAAGTGTACGTACAAGAAGCGAGGAGGTATACGGGCACAGAAGGTAACAGAGCGTTTATAATCTGCTCAAGTTATTTCGCGTGCAAGAAGGTAGCTTTATTCACATGTTCCAAAGCTCATCTCCAAACAAAATGGCGTTAAAACCAACTTTAAATTGTAAGAACAACAAAACTTTTAATTGAAACATCGCGCAGCATATACATAAGTTAAGGAAGCCTTTCCCCCAAGAAGCTGCTCTGTATACTCTATAGGTACGTACGTACCTTCTTCCTTTGTATTTTGAATTTTCTTTATTCGCGACGACAGCCGCCAGCGGCAACAGCACACGCCCTTATTTACTCTTTTATAAATATACGTATACTACGTGGAAAAGTTATCTTGAAGAAACCACGATGAAAAGTGCTTAGATGGTGTATAATTATACGAGCAGATATAAAGGTAGGTGCAAAGTGGCTCCTCCGTATTGTCTCAATCCTCAACTTCTACCTATATAGCATATATTTATGGTACTCACTTCTCTCTCTGCGCGAGTTTCTTTTTTGTTTACTCGTCGAATCGGGAATTTATATTTTCGCAATTTTCTTCGACGATTATGCAAAGCATGCAGGATTGCTGCAGATCATAAATTAAGCTATAAAGTGGGTGACACTAGTGCCACACAGTAAAGTATGATAGTAAGTACCTAATTATTTTTCAATTCAAGAAAATTGAAACATGAAAAAAAATTTCTACGGAAATGCGAGATTTTTTTCAAGTACAAAAAAATTGAAATTTAATTCTCACGAAATTTGAGAATTAATATTGTAAGTATAACTCTAAGGATGTTTTCAAAAAAAAAAAATAATAATCATTCCTAAAAAATTATGTAATTATTTTTATCGTACTTGAATATTTTCTTTCAAAAAATCAACGATTATTTTCACTATTTTTTTTATGCAAAAATTTTATAATTAGGAAAAACTAAAAAATTTTCCCTTCGGATTTTTTTTTTTTCAAATTGAAAGGTATTTTTAAAAAATAAATCCTCCAAAAACATTCTCTGAAAAAGAATTAGTTACCGCCCTCTTGCCAACCCTAGTAACACTGTGCCAAATATAATTTTTTATTTTAAAAAAAATCTTGAAACATCAGGTAAAAAATGTACTGATATCTATTAATTTAACCACCCTCCTAAAATACGAGTAAGTTCTTGAAACCTTAGGTAAAAAATGTTATGATATAATTTAATGAACCGCCTCCCTTTTTGCCCCCTCTCACCCCCTTCTCACCACCACGGCTTGAATGCATGAATAAAACTACTTTGCTATGTGCAAAAATTTTGGAGAAAAAATAGTAGAGAGCTCAGTCGTACTTAATTTGAAATTAGATGTGCCTTTTTTGCAAATACATAGAAGCAGAATATAATTATAGTGCCGCGGTCACTTTGTTTATTTTTAGATGGGGAGGGCGGGGGTGACGCGACCGCGTCACTATAGTCTGTCGCGCGAGAGAATACTGAAACAACACAGCCATGTTCACAATTATTTGCAAATATTGTTGGTTGCTAATACCATGCATCGGAGCGAAATTTGAAGAAAAAAAAGTAACTTAAGTAACCTGAAATTTCAAAAAAAGTAACCAAAATAATTGAAAAAAGTAACCAAAATTTTTCCATCGTCACTGGAATAATGACTCATAACCCTCCCCTTCAGCCATTCTCCTCCAATATTTTCGCTGATTTTCGACGTTTAGCAACTCTCAAAATCGAGAGCCAAAATTTTGAAAAAATATTATAAAAGAATCGTTTGCTTAACTGGTTTTTAATTTTTCCTTCTATAGGAAATTTCAATTCTTGAAAATGTCTCAAGTTTCAAGTGTTCATTTAACCTTCAATTTGTAAAAAATTAATGATGAATTTTCCAAAAAAAAAAAAAATCGAAATGTCTAGTTTCCCAAGTTTTTGAACTTTGAAAAATCATTTTGTTTTGAAAATTTTGCAATTGCAAACAATTAGTCATTTTTTTAAACTTACAAATTTTCAATTTTCATTTTTTTTTTTTTTTTTTTTTTGCTTCTTGAATGTTTTTATTTTCCAAACAATTTTCAATTTCTATTAATTTCAATTTATGAAATTTTTTAATTTTTGAAAAATAGTTGTTTCTACTCGTAAAAAGAATAATAAATATTAATTCAAATAAAAAATTTCAAATTTATAAAAATTATGATGCCTAAAAGATCATTGGTGGAAAAAATTTTTGAAGTCTTTGTTTTCAAAAAAAAAAAAAAAAATTTTGGAACGTTTTTCTCATTTTAAAAAAATCCAGTCAATTTTGTGTTTCGTTTTTGAGGAGTTTTCTATTCTTTAAAGTAGCTAAAGGATTTAATGTTCAATTTTCAATCATTGTTTATAAATAATACTTTGGTTTGGTCACATTTTTTTTTTTTCTAAAAATAAAAAAATTGCTGATAAATTCTCATTAAAAAAAAAAAAAGTTGATGAAATACATAACATCAAACTCTTCTGAAAAAATTTCCAATTTTTTGATAGGAAAAAAACGAAAAAGTCGATCATTTGTAGAGAAAATCATTTCTCAATGTTTTAAAAAAAATTCACTCTTTGAGGAGAAAAAAATCTCAATTTTTCATCCCAATTCAAAAGATATAAAAGAACTTTCATTTTTTTGGAGTAAAAAAATGTTCCCTTGCGTTTCAATACATTCAAATATTCTTCGAGTTTATGAAGGAAAAATTTCTTTTTTCAAATTTATTATTAAATTTTGTAAATTTATTTACCTATTTGTAAATAAAATCTTTCAAATTCTTTCGAATAAAAATCACTTGATTTTTTGCATCAATTTTTTTTTCAATTTTAAAGCGTGCTTGACGAAATTTTGAATTTTAATGGCAGTTTTGTTTTTTTCAAAGTCAGGTTTTTGACGAAATAGTAACCAAAATGGGTGAAAAAGTAACTAAAGTAACCTTGTCGTAAAAAAAGTAACCAAGTTACTAAAAAGTAACCGCGCTCCGATGCATGTAATACTCTTCAAATTGGGTTCCTAATTTATTGCTCATCCTCGTTGAATTTGGTAAATTATTTTCCTTTTCCTTCCCCCTTGGCCCTGATACTGTTGGTTGCTAATACTCTTCAAATTGGGTTCCTAATTTATTGCTCATCCTCGTTGAATTTGGTAAATTATTTTACTTTTCCTTCCCCCTTGGCCCTGATACTCGCGTGTTGTTTCGGTATTCTCTCCCGCGACAGACTATAGATAAATGAATGAATTTGTATAATTTATAATAATAACGAAATTTACGTCGGTCAAAACCAAGAGTTACAAGCGAACAAAGTTGAAATTGTCGAATCGTATACAGCGGTAAATTTATTTGCTATTTTCCCCGAACCTGAATTCAATAGCGAAACAGGCGTTGTTAATTAGAGATTTAGGAATAATTAGGCTATTTTTTCTCACAAAGTGAGAGCTTTCCTTTCTACATAGTGTAGTATAGATGACAGGTCTCTCAGCTCTCAAAAAAATTTTCAAGCAATAATTCGGATTAGTTCGGATACCTGAAAACATCTCAATAGACTTCGAACTTATTTTTTGATCGTAATTATTGTATCGTATTTTATCTGAAAAATATCCGAACGTCTATGAGAGCTCAAACTTGTTGCAGATCCGACAAAAAAAAATTACAGAAAATATTAGATATTCGAAGAAATTTTCATCGAAAAAATCCGATCCTATTCCACGTGATAAAAATCCAGAAAAAATTTCCGGTCAAATTTCCACTAAAGAAAGTTCTGAAATTTCAAACAAAAATTCCAATCTATCCGAAAACCCTCTCAAACCGACTAATTTTTCAAAATAATTTATTTCATTTCTAGTTAGAATATTTCAATTTAAGATGTACCTATTTTTAGTAATCGTATTTTGAAAAATCTGTTTCTGTTTAACAGTTCGTCTTCCGATGCAGCTGTAACCACCTACATCGCCTGCGATCCGAACTGAACCCAGCTGCTATCGCGATTAAATTAACCCATTTTTTTGTTTCACTCGCTTTAGCAAACCAGTGTCAATTTCAAGGAAATTCATTTTGGACCTTTTCCCCCCACACAGTCACTTACGTTAGGTAGTATTAGTGAATGAAACTTGTGGGGAGTTGGTTTCTGCAACGTCTGGAATTGGGGAATAGGAATCTTGGTATTTCATTTTTAGCCGCCCACGAGCGTGGAGCTTTTCCTCGGGCAAGCGGTCATTTGGAAGAAGATTGGTTTTAGCTTTGTTTTTTATTTTCTAAATACGTAGCTACATATAATATACAATTATTATTTTAGCCAAATATATCACTTTCGGCTGGGATTATCTGGGTTGGATGAGGGAAAAACTAGAGAAGAAGGTACTCATAAACTACACAAGAAATTTGTCATTATTTTCAAAGAATTAACCTGAATTTTAAATGGTATTATCCTTTTTTTCCCATCGATTATCTGTATGAAGCACATACTTAGTTTCCTTTTATTTCACTAGGTACTGATTGTACAAATCGCTTACACTTATTGCTGTCAAAAAATGTTGAGGCTATTGAACAGAGTTCAACAGCATGGAATGTAAGAAGATGTTTGAAAATCTATTGGGAAAACTTATCTTGAGTGAAATTTTCTTCAAAAAAATTATCTAATAATTTCTTGGAAAAAATTCAAATTTTTTCAGAAGTAATTTTAAAAAAAGTCAAAGTGATATCTAACGATTAATCAGGATGAAATATTTGGAAAATGTAATAAGTACGAAATGAATAAGTACCTAATGAGAAATGCTTATGAAATGAAATTATGAAAAATTAATGAAAATAGTAATAATGTACCATCTTGATATTAAGAACATACTGATAACTATGTAGGACGTACACGTAGGTATATTGAAATTCATAAAAAAGTAATGGAATTTACATCGACAAAAGTACTTAATTATACAAACTTCTTGGAAACTAATAGATAGGTAAACTAATTCTCATCAATTTTTTGTATGTATGAGTATTGAGTACTGCACCTATTTACAGACTAATTTTGAGTTGAACGTTAAATTGCTTAATTAGTAGGTACATATTAATTTGTTTACTAAAAGCTTGGAGAAATCAATATCAGTAATACTTCATTTATATAAATCTAATTTTTTCCTATCAATTTCAACACACAATTAGATTTATGATTAAAATATAATTCCACATTAGCTAGCTTTTGACGGAGTAGGTGACGGCGTTGTATAAGTGAGAGGTGACGGCGTTGTATAAGTGAAAGGTTGCGTTGCGGTAAAGTGGTCTGCTAAATTAATCTTACTACATTCTTTTGATTCCAAATACGGAATACAAACCAATTTCTTTTCTTTGTTTCTTGCAGGTAGACATGAAACCTCGCCACCAATTTTTCCAAAATGAAAAGTATCCCACTCTTGATATTCTCGAATACTCGACCTTAGAATGTTGATATAGACTAATGTCTCGCTATCCAAGTACCAAGTTGGTATAACATCGAATAACTTCTCGGCAAAATCGTCTTTTGGATTTTCTTCAAAATAGTTACGCAAATCAGGAAGCACGCGATGATGCATTGTGCAACTTAAAACATAACTTCGTGCAATGCACGCCGCGAATCGTACCTTTATGCATTTGTCTTTGTAAAAATTTGGATACTGCTTGGCGTAATTTAACAGGTTATCTGTCAATTTCGTGGACAAAGTCTCTAATGTTTCTGAGCGTACATCCAAAAAATGCCACCAGTTCCTGTACGATAGTTCTAGGCCACGCCTACAGCGTCTACTGAAGAAATCCGCGTCTCTTGATGTGGGTATAATGGGGGGATGCTGGCTATTCGACTCCACAGTGCTTGTGGTTTTTGGCGGAGCAGGGAATGACTTTGGGTCATAAGTATCCATCCATCCGTCACACGTATTATTCAGACTAACGATATCTTCTGGCATACTTGGTATATGCTTCATAGCCAAAAGAGTAGCTTTTGGTAGGTACCATAACTCAAAAACGAGTTCCAACATTGGTTTCAACGCTTGAAAAGCACATTCAACGTACGTAATGAACTGCAATATAAGAAACAAGGAGTGTAATTGAATGTTTAATAAAAATATATCATTTTTTTACTTATGAAATTTGTACTTACTTGAACTTCAACAAGATTGCAAAATAAATTGGAAACTTGCTGAGTTGCTTCGTGTTTTACATCGGAAACTTGCTTGGTTAGGACATCGGCAAAGTGTTGGGAAAGTGAGTAGTGTTTTTTAGAAATATACTGTTGAATCTTCACAAAGTCAGTGGATGAAACAAGCTTCTTAAGTTCCTCAGATTGCTCTAAAATAGAATAATTCAAAATTGAAATTCGAATGGTTCACGATTTGTAATGTGAATCTATACGCGTGTGGTATATAGATGAAATGTGCTCAAGAAAAACAAAGTTTACTCACCAATTGGTGCAATTTTATTTTCAAGTGCTTCATCGTTTTCATTAGTCCAAGCCAGAAAAACACAAAACGTAGACACAATGAAAAATAATAAAATTATTCGAGTCGTCATTTCGCCGATTTAAGTCGTCTTAAAGGGGGGTGGCTCTTGAAAAAAATTCAAAAGAGTGAAGCTCTGATGCAGAAGAAGAACCGACATCCAAGAATATAAAACGAATATTGAAATTTTTCTAAAATTAATTTCGTACTGAAAGTACCTAGATGATATGTTATCGGATGAACTGCCAACTAATATAGGACGAGATCAGACGAGGTGAGATGATATGAGAGCAAGTTAATTGTTACTTACACTGATATAATCGCTCTGTTCCCTTTGTAATGTTAAAACTACATAGATTATTCTGTGTAAAACGTTAGCAAGATTGGAAATCGAGCAGAAATGACAAGGATTTTGTAATTAAAATATAATACTACAGATTTGCAACTTCTAACTCGAAAGTATAGCATTTTTTACCAGACTGTTTAGTAATTATAGGTAATTTGTCACATGATAAATTGCTATCGAATTGAACGACAAAATATTCTTCATTATTCCACCAATATTTTCCAGACTATGCCTAGTAATTATTGGTGGAATAATGAAGAACATTTCGTCATTCAATTAGATAGCATTTCATCATGTAATAAATTACCTACACCGGGTGTTTGATAATATGCCGCACACCCGGTAAACTACTAATTGTTATTACAAAGATTGTTCAAAGTGAAATTTTCGCTAAAAAATCTTCATAAAATTTGTCATTAAGTAAATTTTTCCCTAAGAAAAATCTCTCCATTTTTTTTTTCTTTTTCATTTCAAGTTTTCTTCAAAGTCTTCGAAACTATTCTAAAATCTTGAAAAGTTACACTGAAAAATTCTTCCATAAAACTTTTCTTAAAAAACCAATCAACGGAATTGAAATTTTGAAACAATTTGATGTAAAAAATGAGATTTTTGCACAAAAACCTTCTCTTGGATTTAGGTACTGCAATGATTTCAATTCATTTATTTACTTTACCAATTATCAAAGAAAAAAATTGAGAATTTGTTATTTCAGAAGAATTTTCAAAATTAATACTTATAACAACAGAAACGAATATAAAACATTCGCGTGTTCGTATCAATGATATATTTTAATAAAATAATCGAAATAACGTTTAGAAAAATTTTCTTCTTGACGTTATTTTGATTTATTAAAGTATATCATTTAAATAAGATCAGTTTTTTTTTTTTTTTTTTTTTTTCGAAAATGAAACGAATATTTTTCTTTACAAAGAAAAAATTAAAAAACTTTTCCTAAGAAATTTTAAAAAATATCTCCACATCAGAAAATTTTATAATACTTTTTCAACAAAAAAAAAAAGAAGTTCGTTCCAAAAAATCCTGAAATTTCTTCTTTTGAAAAAATTTGTACTCTAAAATATTTTTTAGCCGAATTTAAAAAAAAAAAAAAAAAATGATGGCTATTGTGTCCGACACTGATTTAGAAGGAGGGGGTAGAAAAGTTCTGACCCCATTTGTTGACGTTTGGGACCAAAAGATGACGATCTGTCACATGTCACATATTTATATATATACTTATACATAAGTTAAGGAAGCCTTTCCTCTAAGAAGCTGCTCTGTATACTCTATAGGTACGTACGTACCTTCTTCCTTTGTATTTTGAATTTTCTTTATTCGCGACGACAGCCGCCAGCGGCAACAGCACACGCCCTTATTTACTCTTTTATAAATATACGTATACTACGTGGAAAAGTTATCTTGAAGAAACCACGATGAAAAGTGCTTAGATGGTGTATAATTATATACGAGCAGATATAAAGGTAGGTGCAAGGTGGCTCCTCCGTATTGTCTCAATTCTCCTATAGCATATATTTATGGTACCCACTTCTCTCTCTGCGAGAGTTTGTTTTTTGTTTACTCGTCGAATCGGGAATTTATATTTTCGCAATTTTCTTCGACGATTATGCAATAGGGTGGAATGATTTTTGACTTTTTTTCAAAAATCGAAACAGCCTAATGACGCGGTAAAAATTTGAGCCCCCTCGGTCAATATTAACCCATGCTTCAGGGGGTCCAAAGTTTTCAAATTTCAGTAAAATTTCTCATATAATAAAAAAAAAATTAAAAAAAATTAACAATTTTTCAGAGGTCTAGTCGATTGTAGCGGTCCTCTTGGTGACCCAGAACCCGGTCATCCATCAAAAAATTGCATAAAAGTATAAACAGGGGTTTCCAAAATATCCACATTTTTGCATAATTACACCAAAATCAAGAAATGCGCGAATATTTTTATTTTTTGAGATATGTTGCATATTTTGAGGTTTACATATTTGAAAATATCTTCAAAATGAAAGGGAAGTCCCATCATCACCACCCCTCCATAGAACATGAGACATTTTGCCATGAAAACTTTGTTTTTCCAAAACTGACCCCACTTTGAGGATCCCTAACGCCCTGCGCCTTTGAGGAAGGAGTCTAATATTCTGATGGGATGTTTTCAAAACAAAATGAACCGCTCTCATGCATATAGTAATTAGATTAATAATTTTTTCACTTTGCCCTAATGCAAAGTAAGTAAAATGAGTAATTTCATTAAAAAACACAGGACAAAGTTTTCATAGCAAAATGTCCAATTTTCTATGGAGGGGTGGTGGTGATGGGACTTTCCTTTCATTTTGAAGATATTTTCAAATATGTAAACCTCAAAATATGCAACATATCTCAAAAAAAAATATTCGCGCATTTCTTGATTTTGGTGTAATTATGCAAAAATGTGGATATTTTGGAAATCCCTATTTATACTTTTATGCAATTTTTTGATGGATGACCTGGTTCTGGGTCACCAAGAGGACCCCTACCATCGACTAGATCTCATAAAAATTGTTAATTTTTTTTAAATTTTTTTATTATATGAGAAATTTTACTGAAATTTGAAAACTTTGGACCCCCTGAAGCATGGGTTAATTATGACCGAGGGGGCTCAAATTTTTACCACGTCATTTTGACACCAAAACACAACTTTTGTGCCGCAGGCTGTTACGATTTTCGAAAAAAAGTCAAAATCATTCCACCTTATTATGCAAAGCATGCAGGATTGCTGCAATCATAAATTAAGCTATGAAGTGGGTGACACTGGTGCCACCTAGTGAAGAATTAGTGCCACACAGTAAAGTATGATAGTGCCTATTTATTTTTTACATCAAGAAAATTCAAAGATGAAAAAAAATTTCTACGGAAATGCAAGATTTTCTTTCAAGTACAAAAAAATTGAAATTTTATTCTCCGAAAATTTGAGAATTAATATTTCTTCCCAAAAAATAAAATAGGTATAACTTTAAGATTTTTTCAAAAAAAAAATAAAATAATAATAACCTTTTCTAAAAATTAAATAATTATTTTTATCGTACTTGAATATTTTCTTTCAAAAAATTAACGATTATTTTCACTATTTTTTTTATCCAAAAATTTTATATTGATCCTTGAAATGGAAGAAGCGGCCGTACTAAAATGCTGGAAATGTGGTAGAGTGTTCAAGAATGCACACAATTTACGCGATCATTTGAAAAAAAATGCATAATATAAGTGGTTGGCTGTACGTTTGCGGTATTTGTAAATCATTATTTCGTACTGAACAACATTTAGAAAACCATATCACAACGTCGCACGGTAAGAAAAACTAAAAAATTTCCCCTTCGGATTTTTTTTTTTTTTTTTTTTTTTTTTTGAAAAATTAAAAGGTATTTTTTTTTAATGAATGAAGGAATGAATTTGTATATTTGTTAATTAGAGATTTAGGAATAATTAAACTATTTTTTCTCACAAAGTGAGAGCTTCCTTCCTACATAGAAAATTTAGACCTTTTTGCCAAACAAAATGAAAATGTTTTTTTCTTCTTCAAAAATATTGAAAAGATTTTCTTTAAAAATTCGAGAATAATTTCCACTGATACCTATTTATCAACTTTGAAGGAACTTTTTTTCAAATTTTGATAAAATGGAACATTCTTAGATTATTTTAATTTGGGGGTGGGGAGTACAGAAAATTAGTGAAGATACTTTCGGAGAAAAACATTATGAACGAGGGCGAGTATACGCAAATTATAACGGAAGGAAAAATTGTCACTTTAAATTATTAGTGCAACCCAGTGAAATTTGCTTAAAGTAAGTGAAAGTCCTCGAAAATGAAGACATGTCGAAACCCACACACGAGAACGAAGAAGTAGAAGTAGGTAACAAGAAAAGTAGGTAGTTAAGTAATATTTGTAAGTACCTAATTTGATTTCTGCAAAATGTATAAAAAAATGATCACACAAATTGGTAATATTTGCAGAACTTATTCGCAGCTTTGCGTCTTCCATCATTAGATACCCAATTATTATTTAATTTTTCCATTAATATTTTTCATATTCTGTACGTATTTATAGACTAATTTTGAGGTAAAATTTCTTAGGTAGTAAATACATATTAGTTTACTACAAACTCCAAGAAATCATTATCATTATTACTTCGTCGATATAAATCTCATTATTTTTTTTATTAATTTCAATATACAATTTGATTTACGATTAAAATATAATTTTACATTATTTAGCATTTAACGGAGGAGGTAACGGCGTTGTTGGGGTTAAACGAATAAAATCAGTCTCTAAAGTTGAATGGAGGTGACGGCGTTGTATAAGTGAAAGGTAACGTTGCGGTAAAGTGTTTTGCTAAATCAACATTACTCCATTCATCTGAATTCAGATAAGGAATACAAACCAATTCGTTTTTGACGTTTCTTGCAGGTAGACATGAAACAACGTCATTAATTACTTTAAAAGAATCATTGAACAGTTTGTCTTCTCGAATAGTTGACCTTAAAATGTTCAAATAAAGTAGCGTCTCTGAGTCCAAGTTCCAAGTTGGTATCTCTTTAAATAATTTCTCGGCAAAATCGTGTTTTGGATGTTGAAAAAAATAGTTGAAGAAATCAGGAAGTACGCGATGGAGCATCGTGCAGCTTAAAATATAACTTCTTGCTATGCAAGCCGCGAATCGTACCGTTATGCTTTTGTCTTTATAAAAATCTGAGTAATGTTTGGCGTAATTTGACAGCTCTTCGTTTAATTTCTCAGCCAAAATAAATCCTTGGTCTGCATACAATAAAAATATGTACCAGCTTTTGTAATATGATTCCAGATTGGACCTCCTGGGTTCAGTGGGGAAATACCTGTCCAAGGATTTAGGATCGTAATCGTCTATCCATTGGTCACACGTCTCATTCAGATTAACGATATCTTCTGGCATACTTGGTACGTTTATAGCAGCAAGAGCACTTTTCGGAGGATACCATATTTTGAAAATGAGTTTTAGCATTGGATTGAACGTTCTAAAAGCACATTCAACGTACATAATGAACTGCAATATAAGAAACAAGGCGTGTAACCGAATGTTAAATAAAAAATAATACTATATTTTACTTTTGAAATTTGTACTCACATTATGTTGAATATGATGTTGAACTTGTTTGTAAAGTAATTCGGAAACTTGCTTGGCGACATCCAGAGTTGCTTGGTATTTTGCATCGGAAACTGGGTTGGTGACCTCCAGAGTTGCTTGGTATTTTACATCGGAAACTTGCTTGGTGACATCCAGAGTTGCTTGGTATTTTACATCGGAAACTTGCTTGGTTGCGACATCGGCAAAGTATTGATAAGGTGAATAGTGATTCTTAGAATAATACTGTTGAATCTTCGCAAAGTCAGTGGATGAAAAAAGCTTCGCAAGTTCCTTAGATTGCTCTAAAATAGAATAATTCAAAATTGAAATTCGAATGGTTCACGATTTGTAATGTGAATCTATACGCGTGTGGTATATAGATGAAATGTGCTCAAGAAAAACAAAGTTTACTCACCACTTGTTGCAATTTCATTTTGATGTGCTCCATCGTTTTCATCAGTCCAAGCCAGAAAAACACAAAACGTAGACACAATGAAAAAGAAGAAAATTAGTCGAGTCGGCATTTCGCCGATTGAAGTCGTCTTAGGGGGGGGGGGGGGGGGGGGGTCTTGAAAAAAATTCAAAAGAGTGAAGCTCTGATGCAGAAGAAGAACCGACATCCAAGAATATAAAACGAATATTGAAATTTTTCTAAAATTAATTTCGTACTGAAAGTACCTAGATGATATGTTATCGGATGAACTGCCAACTAATATAGGACGAGATCAGACGAGGTGAGATGATATGAGAGCAAGTTAATTGTTACTTACACTGATATAATCGCTCTGTTCCCTTTGTAATGTTAAAACTACATAGATTATTCTGTGTAAAACGTTAGCAAGATTGGAAATCGAGCAGAAATGACAAGGATTTTGTAAGTAAAATATAATACCACAGATTTGCAACTTCTATCTCGAAAGTATAGCATTTTTTACCAGACTGTTTAGTAATTATAGGTAATTTGTCACATGATAAATTGCTATCGAATTGAATGACAAAATGTTCTTTATTATTCCACCAATATTTACCAGACTATGCCTAGTAATTATTGGTGAAATAATGAAGAACATTTCGTCATTCAATTCGATAGCATTTTATCATGTAATAAATTACCTATACCGGGTGTTTGATAATATGCCGCACACCCGGTAAACTACTAATTCATTGAAAAAATTTCTGCACAATCCTCAAAATTTTACTCCAGAAAATTTCTTTTTTCCAAGTAAAAAACATCTCGTATTGGTTTCTAATCACTACCATTGTCTATACCTTCATCTACTTATCGTTTTTTCAATTCTCTAAAAACCACCCACACCTCCCGTCAATTCATCATCATCGTCGTCATTCATCACCCTTTATAAACATTCTGAAGTTATCCTACACTATACTACGTACCTATCATAAAGAAATACTGGTGGGAGAAAGGGGTCTAATCGAAATTTTTGCAATAATCAAAACAATTCACATTACTCTTTGGAGAACTGAATCAAATTTGAATTTGTAGTGTTTCAACTCTCATCTCACATCTGAGATCCATCTTGAAGAGGATCCTGTCCATCTCTGCTAGATAGAAATTGAAAACCTCTTCTCTGAATGAAAATTGTTTTCAACTGAAATATGACTATCTTTTCAATGTTGGCACGATTTTTTGCGTTTTTTTTTCGTAATTATTAAGTGGGTGACACTAGTGCCACACAGTAAAGTATGATAGTAAGTACCTAATTATTTTTCAATTCAAGAAAATTGAAACATGAAAAAAAATTTCTACGGAAATGCGAGATTTTTTTCAAGTACAAAAAAATTGAAATTTAATTCTCACGAAATTTGAGAATTAATATTGTAAGTATAACTCTTAAAATGTTTTCAAAAAAAAAAATAATAATAATCATTCCTAAAAAATTATGTAATTATTTTTATCGTACTTGAATATTTTCTTTCAAAAAATCAACGATTATTTTCACTATTTTTTTTATGTAAAAATTTTATAATTAGAAAAAACTAAAAAATTTCCCCTTCGGAATTTTTTTTTAATTGAAAGGTATTTTTAAAAAATAAATCCTCCAAAAACATTCTCTGAAAAATAATTAGTTACCGCCCTCTTGCCAACCCTAGTAACACTGTGCCAAATATAATTTTTTATTTAAAAAAAAAATCTTGAAACATCAGGTAAAAAATATACTGATATCTATTAATTTAACCACCCTCCTAAAATACGGGTAAGTTCTTGAAACCTTAGGTAAAAAATGTTATGATATAATTTAATGAACCGCCTCCCTTTTTGCCCCCTCTCACCCCCTTCTCAACACCACGGCTTGAATGCATGAATAAAACTACTTTGCTATGTGCAAAAATTTTGGAGAAAAAATAGTAGAGAGCTCAGTGGTACTTAATTTGAAATTAGATGTGCCTTTTTTGCAAATACATAGAAGCAGAATATAATTATAGTGCCGCGGTCACTTTGTTTATTTTTAGATGGGGAGGGCGGGGGTGACGCGACCGCGTCACTATAGTCTGTCGCGCGAGAGAATACTGAAACAACACAGCCATGTTCACAATTATTTGCAAATATTGTTGGTTGCTAATATTCTTCAAATTGGGTTCCTAATTTATTGCTCATCCTCGTTGAATTTGGTAAATTATTTTACTTTTCCTTCCCCCTTGGCCCTGATACTCGCGTGTTGTTTCGGTATTCTCTCCCGCGACAGACTATAGATAAATGAATGAATTTGTATAATTTATAATAATAACGAAATTTACGCCGGTCAAAACCAAGAGTTACAAGCGAACAAAGTTGAAATTGTCGAATCGTATACAGCGGTAAATTTATTTGCTATTTTCCCCGAACCTGAATTCAATAGCGAAACAGGCGTTGTTAATTAGAGATTTAGGAATAATTAGGCTATTTTTTCTCACAAAGTGAGAGCTTTCCTTTCTACATAGTGTAGTATAGATGACAGGTCTCTCAGCTCTCAAAAAAATTTTCAAGCAATAATTCGGATTAGTTCGGATACCTGAAAACATCTCAATAGACTTCGAACTTATTTTTTGATCGTAATTATTGTATCGTATTTTATCTGAAAAATATCCGAACGTCTATGAGAGCTCAAACTTGTTGCAGATCCGACAAAAAAAAATTACAGAAAATATTAGATATTCGAAGAAATTTTCATCGAAAAAATCCGATCCTATTCCACGTGATAAAAATCCAGAAAAAATTTCCGGTCAAATTTCCACTAAAGAAAGTTCTGAAATTTCAAACAAAAATTCCAATCTATCCGAAAACCCTCTCAAACCGACTAATTTTTCAAAATAATTTATTTCATTTCTAGTTAGAATATTTCAATTTAAGATGTACCTATTTTTAGTAATCGTATTTTGAAAAATCTGTTTCTGTTTAACAGTTCGTCTTCCGATGCAGCTGTAACCACCTACATCGCCTGCGATCCGAACTGAACCCAGCTGCTATCGCGATTAAATTAACCCATTTTTTTGTTTCACTCGCTTTAGCAAACCAGTGTCAATTTCAAGGAAATTCATTTTGGACCTTTTCCCCCCACACAGTCACTTACGTTAGGTAGTATTAGTGAATGAAACTTGTGGGGAGTTGGTTTCTGCAACGTCTGGAATTGGGGAATAGGAATCTTGGTATTTCATTTTTAGCCGCCCACGAGCGTGGAGCTTTTCCTCGGGCAAGCGGTCATTTGGAAGAAGATTGGTTTTAGCTTTGTTTTTTATTTTCTAAATACGTAGCTACATATAATATACAATTATTATTTTAGCCAAATATATCACTTTCGGCTGGGATTATCTGGGTTGGATGAGGGAAAAACTAGAGAAGAAGGTACTCATAAACTACACAAGAAATTTGTCATTATTTTCAAAGAATTAACCTGAATTTTAAATGGTATTATCCTTTTTTTCCCATCGATTATCTGTATGAAGCACATACTTAGTTTCCTTTTATTTCACTAGGTACTGATTGTACAAATCGCTTACACTTATTGCTGTCAAAAAATGTTGAGGCTATTGAACAGAGTTCAACAGCATGGAATGTAAGAAGATGTTTGAAAATCTATTGGGAAAACTTATCTTGAGTGAAATTTTCTTCAAAAAAAATTATCTAATAATTTCTTGGAAAAAATTCAAATTTTTTCAGAAGTAATTTAAAAAAAAGTCAAAGTGATATCTAACGATTAATCAGGATGAAATATTTGGAAAATGTAATAAGTACGAAATGAATAAGTACCTAATGAGAAATGCTTATGAAATGAAATTATGAAAAATTAATGAAAATAGTAATAATGTACCATCTTGATATTAAGAACATACTGATAACTATGTAGGACGTACACGTAGGTATATTGAAATTCATAAAAAAGTAATGGAATTTACATCGACAAAAGTACTTAATTATACAAACTTCTTGGAAACTAATAGATAGGTAAACTAATTCTCATCAATTTTTTGTATGTATGAGTATTGAGTACTGCACCTATTTACAGACTAATTTTGAGTTGAACGTTAAATTGCTTAATTAGTAGGTACATATTAATTTGTTTACTAAAAGCTTGGAGAAATCAATATCAGTAATACTTCATTTATATAAATCTAATTTTTTCCTATCAATTTCAACACACAATTAGATTTATGATTAAAATATAATTCCACATTAGCTAGCTTTTGACGGAGTAGGTGACGGCGTTGTATAAGTGAGAGGTGACGGCGTTGTATAAGTGAAAGGTTGCGTTGGGGTAATGTGGTCTGCTAAATTAATCTTACTACATTCTTTTGATTCCAAATACGGAATACAAACCACTTTCTTTTCTTTGTTTATTGCAGATAGACATGAAATCTCGCCACCAATTTTTCCAAACTGTACAGTATCCCACCCTTGATATTCTCGAATACTCGACCTTAGAATGTTGATATAGACTAATGTCTCGCTATCCAAGTACCAAGTTGGTATAACATCGAATAACTTCTCGACAAAATCGGCATTTGGATTTGCTTCAAAATAGTTACGCAAATCAGGAAGCACGCGATGATGCATTGTGCAACTTAAAACATAACTTCGTGCAATGCACGCCGCGAATCGTACCTTTATGCATTTGTCTTTGTAAAAATTTGGATACTGCTTGGCGTAATTTAACAGATTATCTTTCAATTTCGTGGACAAAGTCTCTATTGTTTCTGAGCGTACATCCAAAAAATGCCACCAGTTCCTGTACGATAGTTCTAGGCCACGCCTACAGCGTCTACTGAAGAAATCCGCGTCTCTTGATGTGGGTATAATGGGGGGATGCTGGCTATTCGACTCCACAGTGCTTGTGGTTTTTGGCGGAGCAGGGAATGACTTTGGGTCATAAGTATCCATCCATCCGTCACACGTATTATTCAGACTAACGATATCTTCTGGCATACTTGGTATATGCTTCATAGCAAAAAGATTAGCTTTTGGTAGATAACATAACTGATAAACGAGTTCCAACATTGGTTTCAACGCTTGAAAAGCACATTCAACGTACGTAATGAACTGCAATATAAGAAACAAGGAGTGTAATTGAATGTTTAATAAAAATATATCATTTTTTTACTTATGAAATGTGTACTTACTTGAACTTCAACAAGATTGCAAAATAAATTGGAAACTTGCTGAGTTGCTTCGTGTTTTACATCGGAAACTTGCTTAGTTGCTTCGTGTTTTACATCGGAAACTTGCTTAGTTGCTTCGTGTTTTACATCGGAAACTTGCTTGGTTAGGACATCGGCAAAGTGTTGGGAAAGTGAGTAGTGTTTTTTAGAAATATACTGTTGAATCTTCACAAAGTCAGTGGATGAAACAAGCTTCTTAAGTTCCTCAGATTGCTCTAAAATAGAATAATTCAAAATTGAAATTCGAATGGTTCACGATTTGTAATGTGAATCTATACGCGTGTGGTATATAGATGAAATGTGCTCAAGAAAAACAAAGTTTACTCACCAATTGGTGCAATTTTATTTTCAAGTGCTTCATCGTTTTCATTAGTCCAAGCCAGAAAAACACAAAACGTAGACACAATGAAAAATAATAAAATTATTCGAGTCGTCATTTCGCCGATTTAAGTCGTCTTAAAGGGGGGTGGCTCTTGAAAAAAATTCAAAAGAGTGAAGCTCTGATGCAGAAGAACCGACATCCAAGAATATAAAACGAATATTGAAATTTTTCTAAAATTAATTTCGTACTGAAAGTACCTAGATGATATGTTATCGGATGAACTGCCAGCTATATAGGACGAGATCAGATGAGGTGAGATGATATGAGAGCAAGTTAATTGTTACTTATACTGATATAATCGCTCTGTTCCGTTTGTAATTAAATGCTAGTACACGGAGAGAAAAGTTCTGGTAAAAACTACATAGATTATTCTGTGTAAAACGTTAGCAAGATTGGAAATCGAGCAGAAATTACAAGGATTTTGTAATTAAAATATAATACTACAGATTTGCAACTTCTAACTCGAAAGTATAGCATTTTTTACCAGACTGTTTAGTAATTATAGGTAATTTGTCACATGATAAATTGCTATCGAATTGAACGACAAAATGTTCTTTATTATTCTACCAATATTTACCAGACTATGCCTAGTAATTATTGGTGGAATAATGAAGAACATTTCGTCATTCAATTCGATAGCATTTTATCATGTAATAAATTACCTATACCGGGTGTTTGATAATATGCCGCACACCCGGTAAACTACTAATTCATTGAAAAAATTTCTGCACAATCCTCAAAATTTTACTCCAGAAAATTTCTTTTCAAAAAATATGCTATTAGAAAGATTGTTTAAAGTGAAATTTTCTCCAAAAAATCTTCATAAAATTTGTCATTAAGTAAATATTTTCCCCAGAAAAATCTCTCCATTTTTTTTTCTTTTTTATTTCAAGTTTTCTTTAAAGTCTTCGAAACTATTCTAAAATCTTGAAAAGTTACACTGAAAAATTCTTCCATAAAATTTTTTCTTAAAAAACCAATCAACGGAATTGAAATTTTTAAACAATTTGATGTAAAAAATTAAATTTTTGCACAAAAACCTTCTCCTGAATTTAGGTACTGCAATTATTTCAATTCATTTATGTAGGTATATTTCAGGCATTCATACACTTTTTGGATCAAATTGATAATCAGGGTGAGTCGACTTCATAAATGCGCCAATAAATCGTCCAAAACAGAAGTTAAACGGGTGTAAAATTTGTTTTGACAACATAATGGAAATGGAAAATTTTCAACATCTCAGTCTGAGAGAAAAAACTTGAAAAATTCGAAGAATACTTACAAACGTTGGTTCTGTACAAGTAGCTAGCATAGTTTTAATGTGTACGTAAATGTCAAGTTATTTTGTTTTAATAGACGAATTTGTCATCGAACAGTTTGTTGGTTATTTCAGTTTAATGTCTCAATCGAATGAACAGGTAATTCTACAGTGTACAAGAAAATAGTAGTAGTCACTTTGTCATTCTAGTGATTTTTAAAAAAAATTCATGACTTTTTCATGACTTTCATGACCCATTTTCAAATTTCATGACTTTTTCATTAGATGCCCTGTTTATATATTCGTATTTATACAGATTCTGGTAATACTATTTTGAAAAACACACCGAAAGAGGACTCGCCTGAAAAAAAAAGGGAGTCCATAGCATTGACGAAATAAGTTCATTTTTACATTAAGTAGGTACCTATTTATATTTTTGCTTCAAGTAATGCTGATATAAGTATGTTTTTTTTTCTAAAAGAAATGGCTGAATTTTATCCATACCTGGAAGTTTTACCACTAACACATAAAATTGATGCCGAAACCTTAGTCAGATGCAAGATAAAAGATTACTTCTCCAAGAGAAAATTGACGATTGTAAATCCGAGAATGAGTTCCTCGGATGTGGTCAAATCTATCTACACAAACTGGGGAAAAAATGAAGAATTCGTTTCTGAGAAACAATTAAGACAGCCAGTTTGGAACGCTGACTCCTCATTCATCTATCTCAGCATAGATAAGGTAAGTAGTATAGGTACCTATACAAACGAAAGGATACGACGAAACCCCAATAAATATACGTATACGACGTCGAAAAGGAACGCCAATCCATCGCCTTCGGCTGCGCTGGCTGCACCAGCGAGAGCGACAGCACCAAGACACAGGAAAGCCAGTGGTAGCGTTGGGGCGACAAAGAAGAAGAAGAAAATAGGTGAGAAGCTTGAACAGCGGCGGCGACGAGGAAGACACGGCAGCAGAAATATATAGCGTAGACGAAGAAGAAGAAAGGACGAATTCATTAGAAGCTTTTCCCATAAAGGTTATAAATTGAGCACTATTATTTTCCGTAGGAATGTGACGGGAATGCTGATGACGGAAAAGGCATTCCATTATTGTGTGTTGAAAGTAATGAGTCGCTCTGTTTGACTGACTTGAAAGAAACTGGGAGTGGCGTTCATTACAAATGAAAGATGAGGTTATAACTTGTGAGAAAAGGGTTTTTGTAGCGTGGCACTCTATTAACCACCTTTTTGTATCGACTCGAGACTATACACTCGTATATACGACGACGACGTATAGTCTATTTTCTCTCTTCATCGTCGTTGTCGTCCTCGTCGTTTTCTTTTATACACTCAAAGTGTACCGAGAAGAAATTTCCACCAAGGAAGTACGTTGTTCGTCACAGTAGGTACATTGACGACGAAGACGACAAAGACGTATGAAAAATAAGCCAGCCTGCGTCTTACGGAAAGCTTTCTTATTCCTTTCGCGATACGTCGAACTTCCCTTCTCTCATTGCACCTTCGTCGTCATCATCGCCATCATCATACTTCGTCGAAGCAACTTATATAATATAAAGAAGTCTTCGAAGCAGGCGTTTTGAATAATCGCTATATCTAATAGCTCGAATGGGAATAGAAATACGAGCGATGAGGTATTTCACTGCGAGTAAAGGCGATTCGGCAGGAACTGTGCTCGGCACCAGGTGCAGGGGGGTTTTCGTCGAGGTACAAAATAACTCGCGAAGAAAATGTAATTGACTTTCTGAGTCATTTATTAAATAAGACACAGGAGAAGAAGGTGGTGAACTTTACACGCGTCTAGAATAAGAGAAATCGTTTTCTCTGTGCAGAATAAGAAAGTAAGACTCTATACGCGAAGAAGTATAAGAAGGGTTAATTTTGTTGTTCGCATCAAAAGCGAGCTATAACCACCCTTCTTCTGCAGTCGCCTTGTCGAGTGTTAATTCGTATAGAAATGACTCCCCCCCTCCTTTGTATTTCGCTTCCCTTTATACGTGATGGTTGGCCTTGCGAGATGCCTATATTTTCTAATCGTAGCAGTCAAGACAGCGAGGTGTTTTGAGAAATGGTTTGCTAAGAAAGTTTGTACTGGTAATTTATAACTTACGTAGGTAGGTACGTAGTTGTACATTTTTCGCGATACTTGAAAAGGCCTCGCATATTCAAGTTTTCATACCATTATGGCATGTTGAAATGAAATATTTCTAACTGGTATGAGATTAAAATTCATACAACATTAGGGGTACAGATTTTTTCTTCATGATAAATAAGTTGATCACGACAGAAGGAAATGATCGCTGCTCTAAGAAAATCATGTCGAAGAGGTCTTGTAAATAATTTTCAATTTCACTTTTTTTTTCAATAATTATTTGGAGTCTCCTCTGCGCATATGAAATAGTCGAATTTCTAAAAAATATTGCGAGCTGTAAAAAAATGAGAAAAAAGGCCAAAATGAAAAACCTATAAAACCTCCCTAGCTTCAGAAAATACTTATTGCTGAAACATGGTGTCTTCATCATTTTTTTTTTTTTTTGTTGAAAATTCATGACTTTTCATGGCCTTTTCCATGAACAATATTTCAACGTTTTCACCTCCCCCCCCCCCCCCTTCTAGCATGTATTCGTCGGCAGCGAGTAACAGATTGAATTTGAACTTTGTGCCCTTCAATTTTTCTTTCACCACTTTACCGGTGATAAATAGGTAAAACGTAGCATTTCTAGAAAAACGTCCTCGTCAATATCCCGTATGACAATACTATTCCTATGACATGGGCGCATCCAAGCGGGGAGCTAGCGGGCTAAAGCTCCCAAAAACTGGGCCCACTCCTTGAATTTTTTTTCGATTGTTTCAAAAAGCAGTTTCGAAGCTTTTCGTGCAGTGAGAGTGAAATAGCACAAATAAATCGTTTAATAATTGTGATGTTCAATTTTTTTAAAATGCATTTTCAAATTGAATGTACGAGTACGTATATAATTGAGCTTCGAGCTTCCACTGTGCACTTCATGTTGAAAAACAAAATTTTCAATTTTTGTTAAAACCCAAAACTTTTCAATTTTTGTTGAAAAACAAAATTTTAAATTTTTGTTGAAAAACAAAATTTTCAATTTTTGTTGAAACCCAAAATTTTTAAATTTTTGTTGAAAAACAAAATTTTAAATTTTTGTTTAAAGACAAAATTTTAAATTTTTGCTTAAAAACAAAATTATAAATTTTTGTTGAAAAACATAATTTTAAATTTTTGTTGAAAAACATAATTTTAAATTTTTGTTGAAAAACAAAATTTTCAATTTTTGTTGAAAAACAAAATCTTTAATTTTTCTTGAAAACAAAAAATCTTCAATTTTGTTAAAAAACTTGAATTTTCATTTTTGTTAGAAGTCTTTAAAAAAAATTTGCAACTGTGTTTGAAAAACAGTTGATAAGCAAAATTTATTGTTGAATCGCTCGATTTTTCGTTATTAAAATATCTACTAAAACCATTCTCAACAGTGGTTTTGATCTCGTTTGCTAGGACGAAAGAAACTTGGCAATAGATTGTCAGCGTAACGCCAGGCAATAATGATCTTGTGTTACGTACATGAAGGCAAAAAAAATTCCACATTTAGAGATTTTTTTTATTTCAGGAGAATTTTTAAAATTATTGTTCGAAATAATTTCAGCTTTTTTTTTCGAAAATGAAACGAATTTTTTTCTTCACAAAGAAAAAATTGAGAAACTTTTCCACAGAAATTTTAAAAAATATCTTCACATCAAAAAATTTTATAACATTTTTTCAAAAAAAAAAAAAAAAAAAAAAAAAAAAAAATTGGATATTTTTAATTTCAAAAAATCTTTATGAAAAAATTTCTATACTCAAGAAGATTTGAGATTTTTAATTTTTTTATTCCACAACAATTTCCAAAAAATTCGTTTTTAATTTTTTATTATTCCAAAAAATGAGAATTTTTCCTCCCAAAAAATAAAAATATTTCATTTTTTAGAAAATTGAAGAAAAAAAATCTAAAAAATTGAGATTTTATACTCTATAGAGTTCAAAAATTTTTTTTTTCAACGTAATTGTCTATTATCGCATTAGCACAGCCAATCAAAAATCAAAGATAGTTCGCTAAGCCCGATTATTGACACAAGAAATCTTACACGTGTTTAATACCTATCTAAAAATTTTAAAAAAAATACGATAAGAACTTTTGAAAATTATAAGACAACCTTGTCATTGATTTTAGATCACACCACACATTTCGAAAAACCGTTTCTTCAAACCGGACATCGTGTGAAAAAACGACACAAAACTCGTTTAGCACGTCGGCCGACCCATGTCTGGTCAGACCACCGATACTGACCAGTCCATAGAACAGTTATCAACGTTCACACCGATATTAAAGGTAAGCCGGGAAGCGGGGGGATTCTTCACCGAGCAACCCTTATTCTAACTTCGTTTTATGCCGAAAATGCAAAGCAGGTAGTGAAAGAGTCACCCATGGATTGAATGGGTGAATATTTTAAAGGATTCACACTTAGCAAATGTTCTCAGACGTGCTGAAGAAGGAAGACATCGAGTAGTAGACGAGTAAAGCCAGTGGACTCGAGAAATACGGTCGATGAGTTGATAGAAATCGGCCTGCTAGGCAGCCACAGGTGGTGGATCATTTTATGAAGTTTGAAAACAACTGCGAATTTATTAGTTCATATTTTACCGATTTAAAAGACCCTTAAATGAACCAAGTACCAGGTTCTTGTTAACTTGACGTTATGGAAAGAACGATGCTGAATTTCAGCAGTCGTTATTGGAGGAACAATTTTTGTAATTTACTCACTGCTTCTCGTAAAAAACACAAAGAGATACTTTGATTAAATTCAGTACTTATCCTTTTCTAAAATTGGAGTTCGTTCAAGTAGATAAGTTTTTTTTTTCAAGTGTTATTCTTTCTGAGAAATTTTTCAGTTTTTCCCCCGAAATATAACCAGGTACATACCTAGATTAAAATTGATAACAAAAAAATAAACAAACAAAAACAAGAAAATTCTGAAAAATTAAAATTTGAACAAAACTTTCGAAAATGTTGACGAAGTATAGGCAAAAAAATTATTCTTAGTAATAAAGTACAAACAAGGATGGGTGGGTGGCATAAGGTCCTTTTTTGGAGAATTGATTTTCTGAATGTCTCATTCCTACTTCATCATTCTATCAACTTTTAGCTCATTATGAATGTATAGAGCACGCTAGTGCATTTTTTATACGTGGAGATATTGCGATTTTTACTATTAGTTCAAAGTCAAAAATTTGGAAAACATGATATTTTTTTTCGTTTCACTATAGATACTTTTTATAAATGAAAAATGGAGTTTTTAAATTTAAGAATTTGTTGAATTTATTTGATTAGTTATTCTTGGAAAAGAAACTTTTTTTGAGAATTATTTTTTTGAAAAATCAAGTACTTTTTTTGTCAAATTTATTACCTACTTTTAGCATTTGGTACCTCAACAAAAACCATGAAAAAATACCAAAAAGTTGATTTTCGAAGAATGTGTAATTTCACAACCGACATAAAACCCCAAAAAAATAGCAGCAGAAATGTCAGCAACTCGTTTTCTGAAAAAAGGACAATTTTTTGGAGCTTTTTTTGAACGTCCATACTGAAGTCTATACAACTGATTATAAGTAATCTACCTTTCAACAAAAAACGCAAGTAAGTAAATTTATGAACCTATATAATGGATTTGAAAATTATGCATTTTAATCGAAATCATGATAATAAACATTTGGACGAAATTAATCTTACGAATCGATAAACGTTCTTTAAAAAACTTTCCTAAAGATTTAAAAACATGGGTATAATTTGATTACTTAACTGATAATTGATGAAAAAAACCAAAATTGAATCAATTTGTTAAGGTTTGGCAAATTTTCAATTTCAATACCTATAATAGTATTCCAAATGTGACCAATTTTACTCATTCAAAAAAAATGTATCAAATTTTGTAAAATTTTCTAAAAATTTCAAAAAGTCAATTTCAAAAACTTTACACATTTTACAATTTTTAAAACTGTTTATCAAATTCTGAAATTGGGTAGGTGGTAAATTCTCAAAGTGTAAGTAATTATTAAATGTTTGTAAAAAAAAAACTTTAAAGTTTATTTACATAAATTGAATGCCCAACATTTTACATTTTTTAAAATTTTTTTATGAATTCGTTAAATTGGATTAAGTTTTTTTAAATGTAACCATTTTTTTTCAATCTAAAAATTTGAAAAAAAATTTCAAAGCTAAATTTTATGTTCCTAGGTATTTAATAATTAAAAAAATTTTAGATTGAATAAATCTTCATTTTTTTTTTCAATTCAATTAAATTTAATAAAAAATTTCAAGTAGGCAATTTTTCAAATTTGGTAATGGGTCCCCAAACTTGTATTGAAATCAAACAATTTTTAAACTCTGGATACATTTTCAATAAGGTTAATTTTTCAAGTATACAAAAACTTAGCAATCCTTGAGATTTTGGAAAATCCTAAATTCATTTTCAAGACGTGTTGTACTCGTATTTGTGGTGTACGATACCACATAATATGAAGATGAACCTAATAAAATTAGTGTTAAACATACAAAAACTTCATCACGAGTATATTATGCTCTCGTAAATTTTTTAATTTTTTGTGAATAAATGGAGTTATAATGTATTGTTCTTTGTTTTATTTAATTTATTTTTGCTTCATTAATATCTTCGTGTTTAACTTTTTCTGAGAAATATCACAATCACTCCAAACCACCACAATTTCGTAAAGTTCGCCAATCAATTTTTCTTTACGAAAATCAACCGAAAAAGTGCACCTATCCAACTTTTATTCTGCTCTAAAAAAATAAAAAAATAAAATCCTCTCCGACGAACCCGAGAAGGCAATTAATTAAGACGATCTGGGAACCTGTCACGCTATATTTTCAAGTCATCGTCGTCGTTGTCTAATTTAACGCCTAATAAATCGCCTTATACGCCCCGGATTATCACGTAGAAGCTTAGGTAAGCGAAAATATCACGTCGATGTTAACTTTTCTCTCCCAAACGCACACAATTCCGAAAGGTTTTCTTCGTCTATACATTTTATACCCGGCCTTATACCTACCTATATACTTTTGGCAACCGTTAGGTACACTACACACTAAGAGCAAAATATCCTGGATGGAGATAGCGTCTCTCCTCGCCATCTCCTCATCCCCTAACATCTTCCTATGTACGACGAAAACAAAAGAAAAAAACCCACCCTTTTGTACGCGCACCACTGAAACGTGTGACCTATAAAAAAATCTCCGCCGCTCTCCGGCATCCCCAGCCTCGCAGCAGACTTTCTTTGCGTACAACCCCCTACGTTGGTATTGGTTCGTAGAATACAACACACCTTACACTCAAAAGAAGAAAAATTACCCGAGCTGGCGTTCTTTTCGCTGCGCACATCGCGTTCGTAAGCATTACCCATCTCTTCGGCTCACCCTGCCTTTGCCTTATACTACATTTCGCGTCGCCCACCAAGAAAAACCTTCTTCCTCTTTCGTACAGGCTGTATGCATGCTGTGTGCGAAGAAAGTGCAAAAAAATAAAAGCAACGCCCGCACGCTCTGTACCATGCCATGTCGTCTCAGCATCCGATATATACTTATACACGCATTCAGAAAGCAAACCGACGTGCTGGTGAGGTGGTGGTGTGGCGGCGGGCCGGCGTACACACCAGAGAAATGGGAAGTTTCGTCGTAACAGAAAATTTAATTTCCACGCCATTATTTTCGAGGTAAACTTTTAACTAAACGCGCGCGATGAGCAGTTGCGGCAAAATTTCATTTTAAACGTGCAAGATAAAACTATAAAGTTTAAAAGCTAAAGGCAACATCTGCTTTCTGCTTACAAAGTTTTCTGCTTCTTCTTCTTCGCCTTATACTGTATACTATTTCTAGCATTCCTCTCTATATGTATACTCTTCCTCTCTTATATTTTGTAAAATGTGCTGTCGTCATCGGCATGGTGCTCCTGGCGCAGTATCAGAAGTACTCCTGTGCGCCAGGAGTACCATCACGATGGCGATAGTACATTTTACACAATATAAAAGGCAAAAGGTATACACATGGTGGACATTTTTTAGAGATTTGGATAGAAGTGTTCAAAAAAAAAAATAATAATAATACAGGGTGTTCTAGACCTACGGTAGAGCCTTCAAACTAGTAACTATGCAACTCATGGTGACTGGTGAGTTGATGTAAATTGGTTTGCATACCCTCCGAGTCGCAGGAGCAAAGTTATGCGCATTGATTTTTTTTTTTTTTTTTGTTTGTTTTAACCTATAGTGTTTTTAACCTTGTGATTTTCGACACCACCATTAAAAATGATTAGAGTTGCGACACCACCTTCAACATAATGGTTAGAGTTGCAGTATAAGATCAGGTAAATTTTGTCTTGAAGTTTTTCACGAGACTGGTCAGTTCTATAACTGGACAGGAAAGTCTATAGGTACCAAACAATTATGTATTTGAAAAAACATGTAAAAAAAAGTGACCATTTTTATTATTTTTCTGTATCAACAAAAAATTGTCCTTCGAATGACCTGGTTATTAATAATGTTTAAAAATTCGATTTTACGAAATTAGATATTTTCATGCCGTTGCATCAAGATAATAATCATTGGTCTGTTGATGAAATTAATTTGGCGACACAAGTTTTGTGTCACTGATGTGATTAAAAAGCAAGCTGTACTCCGTGAAAGCGATTCATCTCATAGTCTTGAATATTCTAAACGAATATCACACAAAATTGAAAATTTCAAGTGTACCAACTTAATTTTGCCTCCTCATAACTTTTCAAATTCTTACAGGATCATCTGATACAGCTTAACGATTTCAATTGTGATACGTTCGTTTGCGGGTACGCCAATTGGAGGAGTAGAATGAAACCAGTAAATTTCAAACAAAATGATATGAGAAATTTTTTGAAAAAAATCATGATTTTTCGTTTTTCGCTTAGCTGCGATGGCAAGTGAAAAATCGGATTATTTCGAGGAAAAATAAATAAACCAGTTGACTGGTATAATCTGGTACGAGGTGTTTCATCCGCAGGCAAAAATACCAAGAAAAAAACACCGTTCAATGTGATTGAGAAGAAATACTCAAGCTTTCTCAAATTTTCTTCATTTTTTCAAAACGAACTTAATTTGTCAAAGAAAGATACCAACTATTGGTGAGTAGACGGCGAAAAACAAACAACACACAAGTCGCCCAAGATTTGCTTGTGGAGTGAGTGAAATAGAATTTTGCATCGGAAAGGTTGTGTACTTGATACACCTTTTGTTGAGTAGGTGCTGCTGCTGCATTCTGCAGAAGCCTACTCAACGTCTATCACACTACCAACAATACCAGAAGCGGTATTGTTGAAATTTTTTCATGAAAAACACGTTAGCGCTATCCGAATTATCCGAGGTACTAAATTGTTATTTTTTCATAGTCATCGATAGTGAACGATAGAGAACCATAGACACTGGTCCCGACCAGTGTCTATGGATCTCTATAAATCGTTATTAGTGTCAAAACCAAAGCACAATGCAAAAAAAAAAGAAATTGAAAATTTTGGATAGTGTGTGATAGCGCTAGCTCTTGCGCTATAAAAATTTCAACAATACCGCTTCAGGGTGTCTAACTTGATTTTTTTTCTCGAAAATTCAAGTCTTTTTCATGACATCATGACCTTTTTTATGAACAATATTTCTATATTTTCAAGGGCCCTCTGAAAGAAATAGGGGGGGGGGGCAAAAAATTCTCCCTCGCCTTTTTTTTGGTAACCAAAAAAATCTACTTGTACAATTTCAAAAAATAAAGTTGAATGAATACTTAGACTTTTGTAGATTACATATTGCTAATAAGTTCAGAGACAGCGTAGCGATACAGTTTAACGACAGACGGTGTCAATATGGTTTATATTTTGATTTGGGAAGTTTCAAGGTTGTAATTCAATTTTTTCCCTAAAAGGTGGATGCTTGAAATTGTTTTCATGTTGTAATGAGAGAATGTTTTTTTACTGGAAGTAAAACAAAAAATTTTCACTCAAAGAGGTATTCTACAAAATTTTTCAACCACTTTTCAAAAAGAAAGACATTTTTTCTGTTCTTTTTTTTTTTTTTTTTTTTTTTTTGGTCCCAAAGTTTAAAAAATATTTTATTATTTTATTTATTTCACTATCAAAGAAGAAAAAAATGGTCCTCAAAAAATTGAGTCGAGATATTTTCTCTATTTCAAAAAAAATTGAGTAATTTTTTGCATTCAAAAACAATTTTAAAAAATTTTTGACCCAAAAAATTCATTTCAATTTTTTTTATTAGGTAGGCTACAAAAAATAAAAATATTTTCTCAAAAAAAAAAAAAAAACAGAGACCCTCCTCTCCCAAAAAATTGAAATGTTTTTATTTGTCAGAAAGTTGAAAAAAAAAATCAAAAAATTGAGATTTTATACTATAGGATTTCGAGAAGTACCACCACTTCCGAAACCTACTCAAAAACAAGAGTTAACAACTGAGCAAACGGGCTCAAAATAGCGTCGTTTTGACCAGCTCATCTTACAAAAACGCATTAGTTATCTCTTTAAAATCCATCGCATCGAAAAAAAAATGACAACGGAGCCGAATTAATGCAGGTGAAAAAAATGAGCCAAAAGCAAGTGTATCCGGAAGAAATGGACCAAAAGCTAGCATATCCGAGGAGAGGAACCAAAATCACGAAACGTTAGAATTATTCGAGCCAAAAGAGGAAAAGTTTGAAAAAAAAACCTGTAACGGTATATCTGAGGCCTATAGGATTTTATTCATCTTAGGTACTTTTTTCAGATCGAATGTTTGGTATACGCAACTCGACCTTTTTTCCCTCCCCTTCACGTCCAGTTTCCTTTCCCATCCTGTTTGTCCATTCTCTGCTTTCTCATCCAATTACATCACGTCTTCTTCTTTATTTCCGTCTTCACCCCTTTTCTCCTGTCAATCCTTCGTCCTTTCGAGCTGCATATATCGAACGCGATCGATTACGTATATAAATTAGTCTATTTAGGAGACCTTTACCAGGCACTTGTAGATTCAACATAAATCTCTCTTTTTATCTGGTCATAATGACCGAATCTAGTTTTAATTTTTACTGAATAATTTTCAATCTGCTAATAAAGTGTAATTTGTGAACTCTTGTCGTTTTCGTTTCATAAATTTACTAATGGTTTTCCAATTTTCCAGATAAAAATCGGGTTTAATATTGTCGCGTTAGTTAAAATTAAGCAACTTTGAATTTTCGCATTTTCGTATTTTCGGAAATAAAATATTACGTGACAAACCGCGAGTAGATGAAAGTCCTGATGAGGAAAATTTCGATGACGTAGTTTATGCAAGAAATGTGGACGATTGGTTTCGGTCTCATTTGATGTAGTCAAAGACCTTTAGATTAAGTCAAAGTGATTTTCAGCAGTTTGTGATTTCATGTTGGGCTGTTTCAATTGTAATGGGGCCCTCAACAACGCCAGAGGTTTCATCGGAATCAGGTTCTTCTCAATCAGAAACTTCAAATTCGACGACTTGACCTTTTGATTTAAAAAAAAATTGACCTTTGATCCCATTCCATTCAGTCAGGGTCTGTAGATTGAGTGATTTTCGTCAATTTTAGATTTTATTTTCAACCATTATTGTCAATAAAATTCAACTTTTATGAATAGAATCAATTTCTTAATTTATTTGTACAGGTAATCCGTGGTTTTTTTAGTGTATTTTTATGTGGTACGATTTAAGACACAGATTCCAAAATCGTACCGATTTTTGAGCTTTGCGAGAACTCAAGTAACTTCCTCAAATGTTGTTTCAGATCATTTCCATTAAATGCGCAAAGGTTCGCCCCACATTTAGGAAATTTTTTTTTTAAAAACTACGAATTTTACGCTGTGTACCTCAAAAAAATCGTAACGTGGTTCGATATAGGCTACCTTACCCTAAAATTACAATCTATCTACGCACTTCTGTGCAAAACAAACACCGGCCAAAAATATCGCCGATACACTCGAAAACTAAACAAATATAAAAAGCGAACGCCAGAGAGGAAAATGAAAACTCGAAAAAAAAATGGCAGAGAAAGATAAACCGAAGATAAAGAGAGAAATCGTTACAAATGGGAATAGGATGAAGCTCATTCATAACGAATAACCGCGAACCAATTAAAAAGGGCACAGCGAGCAACAAAAAGTTATAAAAACCGAAGCTTTCTGTTCGATATGGGTTCGTTGGCGTTACCCTGTATGCCTCACTTGGCCATACTTCCAACGCCATCCACTCTTACCGCACGCAAGCCGCTAGAAAGAAGAAAGATATTATATCAAGAGGAAGAGTTACAACAAAATCTAATAAAATCGTTCCGAAATTTACACCACATAGAAATGGTGTGCGAGAGAGAGAGTTACATTTTACATCGTATAACACGCAGATGTAGCTGTAGGTACCTATATTTATGTATATTTATCTCGCGCTCGCGGATACAAACGACCTAAAGGCGAAAGCGAGAGAAAAACTATATCCAAGGAATGAGCTTGTACGTACAAGACGAGGTAAAGAATAGGGGAAGGCGAGGATATGCTACCGAGGAGTATCGTATAGTGGAAATTTTTCGCGAGAAATCCTCTCTTTTTTGTACCTTCCCTGCTTTCTCTTATGGTATATCCCTTATTCGATAGGGTAGGTAATGCTTACAAGTACGGATACTACGCGGCTATGGCTCGTAAAAGTTTTTGATTAATGTGGATTCAAGAAAATCATCTAAGCCTCCTATTATGTATTCTCTTCTCCATCCTCGATTATACCTACATTCAACACGATGCACCTCGCCTCGCCGCCGACCAAGGAATATAATAAAACCGATAAAACTCTTCTGTCCGGTCTAAATCCGAATAGGTAAACTCGAAAGTATGAAAATATACGCGAAGGCATATATGTATATAGGTGGAAGGGTGGATAGATCAGGAAGGTAGACAGAGAAAGAGATACCTTAATAGTGTGCACGAATACACTACCTTCGTACGTATATACGAGTTTTTTATCGTACATTTATACCCCTAAAAAAGGCTGAAACCTGCTGCTGGGATTTTTACGCGGATTTATGCCACTGGTATTCGCAGCCAGTACTTGTACTTTTCCTATTTTAGAGCAGAACCAAGATACCTATAATTTGTTTGGAGACTCCGAGCCTATTGAACGAAAATTTGAAGCACTAATTACGTCGAAAAATTTCAAAGTGAAACAAAAGGAAATTACTAATTCATCGTCGTTAAAAATAAAACCAGAAATTAAGATTTTTTCATTTTTTTTAAAAAAGAGATTTTTCTAGCAAATGTAAGTTTTTTTTCTTCAAAAAATGTAAAAATTTATTTCAGTGTTTTTAGTTTTAAAGAATTCAGCACTTGAAAAAAAAAAACTTGACTTTAAGAGATATTTTTTATTCCAAGAACAACAGCGCTCTTTACCTATTGATTTTTATTTTTCAGTTTTTCATATTTTTCGAATCAATTGCTAAAAAGTGGAGGAATTTGCAAAAAATTCGAAATTCTTTCAGTTTTGGCAAGAAGTGCTGAAGCCTTAAACCTCAAATAGAATTTTCTCAAGAGACAATGGCTAAAATAAAAAACTTGTAATAACTTCAACTCTTTAGAATTAAAAAACGAACAATTTTTGTTCAGTACTTTCATTGTATCATTTCAGTTTTGGACAGACTTGATGAAGAGGGGGTTAGGCGCATCATTTTATATGAAATTTAATTTGAATTTCACTCTTCCATTACTTTCCTCAGTTTGGCTGGACTCGTAGTTCAATAATTCCAAAAATAGAAGAAAAATGCAAGTTGAAAATTCGAGTTTGAAAAATACAGAATTTCAGAAATTAATGTGTTATTTACCTATTTTCGTCATTTTTCAAAATTTATCGACTTCAATGTTTTCTCGTCTTCTTTAAACTTTACTTTGTCACAAAAAAAAATTAAGCATATGAAATTTAATTTTTTGAGCGTTGGTTTAAAAATACTCAATTTTCAAAATTGATGTGTTTTATACGCCTACAAAAGAATCTGATAGTTGGACATATTTTTTTCAAAAAATTTATCACAAATTTTTACTCGAACACCTACATAATTTTCTCAAGTTCCAATGAGTGTATAAGAAAAATATCGATAAAAGTGTTCACGGGCTGTACCTCATCAATTTCAATAGTAAGGTTAGGCAGACAAATCTACATATCATTGAAATGATTTGCCCACTTCTAATTTTGAAAGGGGGATATTTTTAATCGAAACACTGTTCTATATAATCATCCTCTTATACTCAATTCATTTCAAGGCTTTGTCTATAGATTTTATACTGAACACATTGAATAGAAGTTTGAGGATCTTGACGATTTTTCTTTTAAGATCACATCACATCATTACTTCATTAGTAAGTAATTTACTGTGTTTGTAAATTTTCAAAAAATATACGCAAAGTCTCTTACTAACGCTATCTATACCGAAAGTACTCTACTTGTGAATTCAAAGTTGAAAAAAGGTCTCCCTTTAATTCACCCTCGAAGAGGGTAGTCTTCGTACAAGTTGTGTTCTGCGCCACGAAACAAAACAGAGTCTCGCTCTATTCTGCCCCCATTATACTTGTACCCTTCGACTACGATTCCGAAAAAAGTAGCTTCAATATATCTACCACTAGAGATCGCTCGATGCAATAAAATAAACTCACATCATATCATAGCACTACAGGTAATAATGTATTATGTATCAAGAATCGAGATGGAAAGCCAAATCAAAGGAAAAAGAATATACATATTTTTTTTCAATTCTAGGTCTCTATAGAGTTCGAACAAAAAGAAAAAAAAAATCGTTAGAAAATAATCGTAAAAAAAATGTAATTCAATGAAAAAGTTGATTATAAAAGCAAGCATGAAAAAATTACGATCATTGGAGATTTACGTATTAAAACCATCGATGAGAAAAAAAATTAAAAAATATACCAAAAAAAGCTACCGCGAATTTGCAATGTCACACACACATGAAAAATATGGTATACGTATATCTCTCATCGATTATTTCCATTTCCTTAACCAACTTCTAGAAAATTTTCCAATTTTCCAAAAACATTGAAGGAGGACATTTTTAAAAGAGAATGTGTAGAATAATTTATACCCATTTGCACAAAAAATTATTTTACCCAATAAATCTTCAATTAAATATGATATCATTTTTTTAAATCTTCTACTCAAAGAAAGGAAGAATTATTCAAGTTTCTTAAAATTATTTTATTACTTATTATTATTATGCATACTTATCTTTTTTAATTCCTTTTTTCTCGTGTACTAATATAGTAGTAATAATCCGGCCCCCGCTCGCCATCAGGCATAGGGGGATCGTTAAAATGTTGTTTAACTTATTTATTATTGTTGTCATGCTTGAATGTAAAATTGTTTTTTTTTTTCGAATTGGAAATCTCAAAATAGTGGTGCAGAGCTACTAAAATTGTCTATCAACACAATTCAAAAAGTAAAGCAACCTGATGGGGACTTTACTCGACCAAAAAAATGTTTGAAAAATGATTGTACTTAGGTATCGCAGTTTCACGCCGCTACGTATATTTTTAAGAGAAAGGCAAGAAATTACGCGTTCATTTCAATTCTATTTTACTTTACCCAAATCAATTTTTTTCAAATAGTTTAGGCAACACCAATACACAGATTGCATTTGACAAAGAAAAAACTGTACAACAAGTGACCACTGGTCATCAAAAATAAGTCATACAGTCTATTGACCATTATCCATTTTCATCACTCCGTTCATCTCAACCAAAATATTTTCACTTAACCGAAAAATTCATTACACAAGAAATCCTCTTACCAACTTATGTAAGCATCCACGTTGAAACAAAACCTCACATCACGTTTTGTAGGCCCAAACTTCACCCTTAATGAAACCAGACGCAACATCAACGCTCATCAGGGACACGATGAACTCGCGTGAAAGTCAACACCACAAGAAAAAAAACCACTCGACAGAATCTGCCAAATTAAATCACATCAGGCAGTTGTCTTATAAAATACGCCACTTCTCGTACACGTTGACTTGAAATTTTGCAAAATTAAATAAATTCTGATTTTCCTGTAGGCACCAACCTGGCACAAATAGACGACTGACATCGACTGACGGTGACATCCTGTACCATTTACGTCGAGATTGATCATAGGTAAATTATTTCGAACGTTTTAGAAAAGAAACATTCCCCAGGGAATCAGGTGAATTCTGCGCCAGGAGCCAGGAAATGTGAAGAGTGAGATAGGCATCAAGATTTGATGATACAACCAACAAACTGCCGAAGGATAGGACATGTACGTCGAATAATTGTTAATAACGAAGACGTCTTGGCGGTTCAAATTGCGGTAGTTGAAGGGGGCACATCTTGTGTATGTGGCCCCCTTTTTAGAATTACCCCGACGCAGGCCGCCAATTCGGTGGCCGTGGTTTCACAGGAAACCGAAGATTATGGATACGATTTCACGCAGTATGCAAAAGAACACGCTAGTTATGATAAATTTTATTTTTCGTTGATCAACTTTAATCATCATAAACCGGTGTAACCGAAGAGTAAAAATATCGTTCAAGATTGCTGTACATCAAATTGGAGTTTTGTCTCAAGTTTATCTTTCGTAATTTAACAGACTCCACATGTTTTCGTCCGAACTCCAAAAGGCTATAATTTTAAATAGGTTCACTTATTGTTTTGTATTGTATTGTATTGTATTGTATTATTATTCTCTTAGTATTTAATAAAGTTAAAACGATGGAGGCTTGTTGTCTAAAGAACCACGAAGAACTTCATTTTTTCAACTTTTCTGCTACATATTTATTTACTTTACTATATCGAAGAAAAAAATATTGATCCCCAAAAAATTGAGATTCTTTTATTTGCGAAGAATTATTAAGATCATTGTTCAAAAAATAATCCCAATTTTTTTTTCAAAAATGAAAGGAATTTTTTTCTTCACAAAGAAAAAATTAAGAAACTTTTCCATAGAAATTTTAAAAAATATCATCACATAAGAAAATTTTATAACATTTTTTTAATCAAAAGAAAAAGAAAGAAAAAAGATGTTTCAATAGGTATTTTTTATTCCAAAAAATTCTGAAATTTCTTTCTTCGAAAAAATTTCTACTCCAGAATATTTTTGAGATTTTATTTTTTTTATTATTATTCAAAAACAATTGTCAAAATTTTCAAACCAAAAGATTCGTTTTTAATTTTTTTTATTCCAAAAAATGAGAATTTTTTCTCCAAAAAACAGAGACCCTCCTCCCAAAAAATAAAAATTTCATTTTATAGAAAATTGAAAAAAAAATCCAAAAATTGAGATTTTATACTATAGAGTTCGAAAAATATTTTCACTTCAAAACAATTGAATTTTAAACCGATAAAATTCAGATTTTTGATTTTTTTTAAATAAGAATTTTTTTGTGAAAGTTTGAATAATAGGTATATTTTTACTTCAATAAAATTGAGATTTTTTTTCAAATGCCTTGTACAGCAAGTAGTTACCCAAGGGTAGTGGCGTTTCATTTCAAAGCAATTTTTAAAAAATGTTGTACCAAAAAATTCATTTGCTTTCATTTTAAGAAATGGAAATTTTTCCCAAAAAATAGAGATTTCCACTCCCTCGAAAAAAAAATATTTCAAGAAAATTAATTTTTTTCTTTAGAGTAATCAAGATGCAACAATTTGAAAAAAATTCACTTTCAGCGAATTTATAATTTCGCCCGGGTAATTTATCAAAAATCCATGACTTCGAAGAGTAAAATTCATGACTTTTATGATCTAGTGATTTTTTGAAAAATTTATGACTTTTTCATGACTTACATGACCCATTTTGAAATTCCATTACTTTTTCATGACTTTCATGATTTTCATGACCTGTAGACACCTTGTAATTGTAAATAAAAAATAATTGTGTTTTGAAATTTTTTGCAAATTTTCGAAAATTTGAGGGCTCTTGCGTGATTAGAAGATATCATTCGATTTGATTTTTTTTTTTCATGTATCCCCAAAGACGAAACTTTTCCGCTGTAGGTACCTATTACATCTTGAAAATCGCAAATTTTTTTATTTTTGCACTAGCCTACTGTTGAGGTGAGTAGGTTTTGGTCGACGATATAAATTCATAACTCATCAAAAGGGCTTGCGATCGCTTTGATTGTACCTCCTACCAAAGAACTACCTATTTTTTATACCTATACAATGCATACAAATACGTACTCATTTATCTATCTATCTATCTATCTATCTACTCCACGATATGGCTGGCATAACGACAAGTACAAAAGAAACGAGAACATGGGGCAGCCGGAGAAGGATGGCTCGACCGTCGACGACGACGACCAAGAAGAAGAAGGATCGCAACTTGCATAAAAGCTTTCAAAAGCTTTCAAAGGTTATGAAACTTTCCCATTAGGTTGGAATATAGATGAAAGATATAACTCTAAGGAAATTTAAATTACTCTGTGCACGGTCGAAAACTTCGAAACAATAAATTGGATACAAAGCTCTTCCTCCGCAGCCAGCTCTATCTGCGTCTCTCTGTGTGGAGCAGCGTTGTCGTCGTCCACGAATATGGGATGTTGGTGGTAAGAAGAAGAGGTACGGGCGGACGGGGCAACATACCTGCAAATTTTCTCCTTTGCTTTAAATCTTGGCAGAGCGAACGCTGCGGCTGCAGCGCTTCGTTCGGGTATGAGCCGGCGAATAGAAGATTTTGGTTGCGCGAAATCTTTACGAACTCTTGACATTTCCCGAACGTTGCTAGAGAAGTTGGTGCCGGAGTTGGGTAAGGTGCGGGGCGGGTAAAAGGCTTAAGGTTTTGACGTATTTAATTTATTTTCGAAGCTTGTCAAAAACAAAATGCTTTATGCGAGTTTGTGTGCGCTTCGGTGTGTATAAAAGAGGTAACTCCGCCATCTCGTCTCCTCCTCGTCCTTTCTCTGCCCCCCGGATTTTCTACAGCGAGTTTGCCTGCGCCTCAGATTTTGCTCGGCAAACGACAACGTCGTAGGTATTACCAAGTATACCAAGTATTTTGTTGTTTGTAAGAGAAATTTCTGTAGAGGAGCGACGTGCCATGCCTTTGCCTTCGTCGTATATACCGACGCGCTCGCTACGCTAATTAGAATAATTATTTTAATTAAAACAACGTTTTAATATGTAAATTCCTTCATTTTCGCGGTAACCATCGAGCAAGAGAAAATAATGATTTCTTCGTACGCCTGCGACGAGTTGCGGTGCTAAGAACTTTCCAAGCAATGGATGCGAATATACGAGGTGCTGGTGCGCCGAAGGGTGGGGTACGTTGCTCGAGATTGTGTGGAGTAATTTAATTTCTTCCAAGATGGTATGAGCTAGTGGTGTATTCGTATTTTCAAAAGAGGCTTGCAAATGATGGCATAAGACATTGTTTATGCGTTGATTTTAGTTCACACAAATTCCAGTTGATTGCAATTTTTCGCACAATTCCGAAAACCATTCTCAGTATTGGCCAAGTTCCACTTTGCTCTTCAAGATTTTGGTCGACAGTATTGTTATGTTTGTACTTTGTGAGTACGAGGTTGGAAATTTATGATTCTGATGAGTGAAATATCGAAAAACAATCAGGATAAAAAAAACACAGGGGGATTCTTCAGCGATTTTTTATCTCTTTTTCAAATTCCTCGACATTTTGCAGATGGAAATTTACAGGTGCATGGAATTTTGTTGTTGTTGTTATTTTTATTTTCATTTTTCATTTAAGAGTTTTTTCAGTGCGCTTGACTTTTTTGCAGATACATTTTCACAATTTTTTTTTCAAGTTGAACAAATACTATTGGAATTTCAAGGATGTAATTCAATTTCTTCCCTAAAAGGTGAATTCTTGAAAATGTTTTCAAGTTCAGGCTGTCTGTCTACATTAATTTTTTCTGAAAATTCATGACTTTTTCATGAACAATATTTCAACGTTTTCAGGGGTCCTCCTTCCAGCATAAATGTAACATTTTCCACATTTGTTCCCTACATTTTGTTGTAAACAGCTATTAAAAGAATTATAGAGGGAGGGAGCGAATGCCCCTTGAACCCCCAACTTATGCCTATGCCATCCAAGACCACCTTTTTTTTGTAACCAAAAAAATCTATACAATTTTTTTTTTTAAAGTTAAATGAATACTTGGAATTTTCAAGGATGTAATTCGATTTCTTCCCTAAAAGGTGGATTCTTGAAATTGTTTTTATGTTGTAATGTGAGAATGATTTTTTTTTCTAGGAAATGAAATGAAAAATTTTCACGAAAAAAAATTCTCCTAAAAATTTTTCAACAACTTTTTCAACAGAAACCATTTTCTTCTTTTTTTGTCCTAAAGTTTGAAAAATATTTTATTTAGTTATTTACTTTACCTAATACCTACTATAAAAAAAAATTGAGATTTTTTTCATTTCAGAAGAATTTTTAAAATTAATAATTATAACAACAAAAACGAACATAAAACTTCGCGTGTTCATATTAATGATATATTTTAATAAAATAATCGAAATAACGTGAAGAAAAAAATTGGAAAACATCGTAAAATTCGACGTTTCGGCCGTCAACGTCGAATTACACGATATTTTCCTATTTTTTCTTCACGTTATTTTGATTTATTAAAATATATCATTTACTTTTAAAATAAAATCACGGTTTTTTTTTTTTTTTTTTGAAAATGAAACGAATTTTTTCCTTCACAAAGAAAAAATTGAAAAAAACTTATCCACAGAAATTTTTAAAAATATCTTCACCAGAAAATTGTATAATACTTTTTTAACAGAAAAAAAAATCTTTGGATATTTTTTGTTCCAAAAAAATCCTGAAATTTCTTCCTTTGAAAAAATTTCTACTCTAAAATATTTGAGATTTCTGTTTTTTTTTATTCCAAAACTATTTTAAATTTTTGAACAAAAAAATTTTTATTCTAAAAAATGAGAATTTTTCTCCAAAAAAAAAGAGATCCTCCTCCCAAAAAATTAAAAAACATTTTATTTTTTAGAAAATTGAAAAAAAAATGCAAAAAATTGAGATTTTATACTCTAGATTTGGAAAAATATTTTTACTTCAAAACAATTATTAAATTCCAAAACGATAAAATTTTAAATAAGAATTTTTTCGTGAAATTTTGAAAAATATTTTCACTTCAATAGAATTGAGAATTTTTTTAACACCTTGTACAGCAACTACCTAACGGTAGTGGCGTGAAAATGTTTTTTATTCTAAAACAATTTTTAAAATTTTTTGTACCAAAAAATTCATTTTTTTTCATTCCACAAAAGTCTTATTTTTCATTTCAAGAATTGAGGCTTGGCTTATTTCCCCCACAAAAAATAGAGATTTCCATCCTCTCGAAAAAAAATTCTTCAAGAAAATTAATTATCTTCAGAAAAATCACAATATTTTATGTTTTTATTTTATTTTTTTTAAAGATGCAACAGTTTGAAAAAATTTCACTTGTAGCGAAATTGTAATTTTGCTCGGGTAGTATTATCAAAAATTCATGACTTTTTCATGACTTTCATGATGTTCATGACCTGTAGACACCCTGAAGTTGTAATTTGAGAAAACATTTTTTCCTGGAAATTAAACGAAAAATACTCCTAAAAAATTTTTAACAACTTTTTCAACAGAAAACCTTTTTCTTTGTCCCCAAGTTTTAAAAATATTTCAGGTAGAGAAGTATTTACTTTTACTATCAAAGAAAAAAAATTGATCCGAAAGTAAATAAAAAAAAGTTTATTTCAGAAGAATTTTCAAAATTATTATTTGAAAAAAATTCAGTTTTTTTTTTCGAAAATTAAACGAATTTTTTTCTTCATAAAGACGAAATTAAGAAACTTTTCCACAGAAATTTTAAAAAAAGGAAAGGAAAGGAAAAATATGTTTGGATGGGTATTTTTTATTTCAAAAAATCCTGAAATTGCTTCCTTCGAAAAAATTTCTACTCCAGAATATTTGAGATTTCTATTTATTTTTATTCCAAAACAATATTTTTAAAAATTTTCAAACAAAAAAAATCGTTTGTAATTTTTCTCATTCCAAAAAAATAGTTTCTCCAAAAACCAGAGAGCCTCCTCCCAAAAAATGAAAGAAATATATATTCTAGAAAAAAGAAAAAAAATTGCGATTTTATACTCTAGAGTTCGAAAAATATTTTTACTTCAAAACAATTCAATTCCAAAACGATAAAATTCAGATTTTTGATTTCTTTGAATAAGAATTTTTTCGTGAAAGTTTGAAATAGTATATTATAACTCCACTAGGGGCGAAAGTGAGCGATTTCTTGGCGAGTTTTTTTTCTCATAAAATTGTATCACTACTTGCGGACACTTTTTATGTGCCTCTTTCGCAGGCACTATATTGGTTTCTTCACAATTTTTCCATTTCATCAAGAAACAATACACGCCGTCATTCTCGACAGCTCCGATTATCTCTGCAGGTTCCAAGCCTCTCGCAAAACCACATTTCGATGAGGCAGAATCGCGTTTTTTCTTTTTCGAGTCTTCGCAGTCATTTACATCTACTCCAGCGAGATTTTTCGCACTGAACGAACGATTTGCTTTACCATTCTTTTCGCTGTCGATACTTTCGTCGAGCTTTTGTTTCGAATTGTTAAGGGATGCGTTCTTCTTTGGGGTGAGGCTCTTACTTCACTCGCCTCCGGCTCGTTCAGCAAAACACACTCACCAAGAAATCGCTCACTTTCGCCCCTAGTTCAGTAATATACTATTTCTTCAAAAAAATTGAGATTATTTTTTTAACGCCTTGAACAGCAATTACCTAAGGGTAGTGACGTGAAAATGTTTTTTATTCCAAAACAATTTTTAAAATTTCTTGTATCAAAAAATTCATTTTTTTTCATTCCACAACAGTCTTTTTTTTTATTCCCAGAAATGGGAATTTTTCCCAAAAAATAGAGATTTCCATCCCCTCCAAAAAAAATTCTTCAAGAAAATTGGTTATCTTTAGAAAAATCACATGCAAGTATTTTGTGCATTTTTTTTTCTTCTTTTTTTTTTGAGAAGATGCAACATTGTGAAAAAAATTCACTTTCAAGCGAATTTGTAATTTTGCCCGGGTAATGTTATCAAAAATTCATGACTTCGAAGAGTGAAATTCATTACTTTTCACGACCTAGTCATTTTTTTTTGAAAAATTCATGACTCAACATCACAAGTCTGATACTAAGTGGTAGTACTGAGCGAGTTAGTGGGAAATGATGGAGGTAGCATTCGATCTATCAAACTGCCAGTCCAATAAAATAGAAATCCTAATAAAACTACGCCTGCAGCTCCATACTTCAATCCAGCATTCCAAAAAATAAAAAACCAAATCTCATCAAATTCCATAAAATTATCAAACGAACCGTCTTGTAAAATAAATCTCATTCGCTCAAGTATCCGATCCCCTCGTCTCCTTTCACTTCTCATTCCCCTCAAAAAACAAAAAAAAAAAATACACAAAAAAAACAAAAGGGAACGACATCTTTGACAAACAATCGTCTAAAAACGCCCCACAACACGACGATGTTTTCTCCCAAAATTCGTCGTTTTCGTTTCACTACACAGCCCAGTAGTGGTATCTTGTTCAGCACAGAAGAGAAAATTACTTTGGAATAACTTATCCTCCTCGATACGCTGCCGCCTGCTTGTACCATCAGTCCCCTCTGCCCCACTCCGGCCTCTCGTCATTCTTCTTCGCATAGACGAAGAAAGTACCGCGTAAAAAATCGAACTTGCCGTGTAAAAAAGGCCTCGTCGAGCGCCTCAACCACGCCAACTACCCTGCATACTCGTACCCTTCTCCGCCGCGCCGCGACGGCAGAAAGAGCCGCTCAAAACACCTACCTACTTTCCAGCACTCTTATATAAACTATAGGATACGAAAACAGCATCACGCAAAAGTATACACCCTACGGCGACGACTACGACTACGAGAAAATATTATACTATCTTAGCGACGACAAAGGTATGCGGCGGTAGCGGCGTAGCAGCGAGCTGCCGACGCGCGACCAATAAGAAAACGCCAAATCTAAAATAAGGGACGAGCAGTTTCCATAATATAAAAGAGCCAGGGTAGGAAACACGCCGAGTAAAGATGGTTGTTTTCTTATTGGCAACCGCTATATATACCTACTCTAAACCAACCCTGGTTACATTTTATTACCTACGTGTATCGTGAGAAAGAAAATACCCTGCAAGTCAATGTAATTAGGTATTTTATAGAAACGCTAGGTATCTATAGAAGAAAATATTTAATATGGTAGGGCATTATTTCCTTGGCTGTTCATAAGTAAAGATGATTTTTATTTTTATTCATTATTTTTTGATTTAATTATTCGTTTTTTCTCAATTTTTCAATGTCTTCTTCTTCAAACTTTTGAAAATTTTTTCAAGTCTATTTCCGTTCTAGCGTGCTAACGAAAACAGATATTTTATAAAAGGAAAAGAGGTAAGAGAATATTCTCATTATCCATTTGTCTTGGAAAAGACGAGACTTCATGAAGCTGATATAGTTAATACGTGAATTTTTATTCACCTACCTATTGTGAAAAAAATAAGTCATCAAACTGACGAAATGCACCATTTTAACTTTCATTGGACTTCATATCGTAGATGTCGATATATTTTACAGTTTTTATTGAAAGAACGAGCGCATTTCCCCGATATCCGGAATCTACTTTTTGGAAATCATTTTTTTCTTCAAAACTCTAAAATGAGATCTTTTATTTAGCATAAACAGGCTTTGCACATGGTCGCTGATTTTCGAACATGAATCGAGTGTAGATACATTGACTATGCGGTAATCTACCTTATTTCCATAAAGCTACCGATTTTCCAAAGTCTCACAAAAGACCTTTTTTTATTGAAAATTTTTTGGATCTATTCATCGTCTGTAAATTGTAATTTTTTTTCATTTGACAAAAAAAATTATTTTCAAAATTGAGCAATATTTTGGGTTTATTATTTTATTTTTCTACTTTTTTTTTTTTTTTTTTGAATTCTTAATTTTCCTCAAGTTTCCACAAATTCTATCCAACCTTTTATAATTTGCAGTCATTTTCAATTTGATTCCTCATGCACTATTTTTAATTTTTACCCATTTCAATTTTTTTTTTGTATTCAATTTAAAAAAAAAAAATTTTCGTCGCTGTTGTTGTTGTTTGCTAATTTTTAGTAATGTTTAAACCCTGCTTTTGATGATTGCTAATTTTCAGTTATTTTCTGTTTGATTTCAACTTGAAAATTTTTTCAGCACCTGGGTAATTGATCCCAACTTTTAATTCGATTTGAAAATTTAAAATTTTTTGTAGAACAGTAATGTTTGTTGATTTTCATTGCTATGTCTATTTTGATTTTCATATTTCCCAATTTTTAGTACTCTAAGATGTACTTTGTACTATGCACTTACACAATATGAATGTATTCAATTTCAATTCAATCTCCCCCACCCCATTTCATTCTACTCAAACTGCAGTGATGTATTTTTTCCAACTTTTCAATTTATACCTTTTTGTCAACTTGATTCGATTTTTCAATTTTGTTTCAATTAAATTTGTGGATGGCGATTTTTAGTAATTTAAGAATTCAACATCAAATGTTAATATTATTAATTTTTTTTAAATATGTTTCAAATGAATATTTTCTCAATTTTTAATGTTTATTTGTACCTATTTATTTTTATTCTTCATTTTCTTTCATTTTTTATGCAGTTCTATTTGTAATTTTATTTCTATTTGAACTTAATTTTCACTTTCCAATTTTATCCAAATTATCAAGTTTTGTAATGTTTGCTAAATTTTCAGTTATGATTGTTTTGATTAACAATTTCCACACTGATTTATATTTCACACTACCCAAAAGTAAATGTTTTTTTTCAGTTACATGTTTTCAAGTAAGTAAGTATTCATTTTTGCTTCATTTTTCATTAATAAGTACATACCTGTTTTAATACGACCACAATTTTCCGTTTATATAATTATATATTTTTTTCAAATTTGAAAATTTAACCTCGTTCAATATTTTAATGTTTAGTTTGATTTTGAATTCTCGATTTCGTAACTTCAAAGTTTACACATGATCTGACCCTAATTTTCAGTTTACGTAGGTACATATTTTATTTTTTCTTCAAATTTTCAAATTGCACCTTAATGCTGGCCCAACTTCAGTTACGATTGCTTCGATTTACAATTTCTCAAATATTCCAATTTTTGATCATAATTAGTTTGATTCTTATAATCCTCGATTTGGTAACTCTCAAGTTGACATGCTGGAGTAGCCAAAATAAGACCCGCATAACCCAATTATTTTTATTTTCACATTTTCAAGCAAGTAAGGAAGTATTTTTTTTATTCTTTTTTTTTTGTGAATTTTTGTAGTTATTTTTAATTGACCCTAATTTTCAGTTATACTTAGTTACAATTTTTTTCAAATTTTTTCAATTAAAACTTTTTAAATTATTAATGCTTGTCAAATTTTAGGCATGATTGTTTTGATTTTTAATTTCTCAGTTGCTCCGATTTCTCAATCATTTTTTGCTTGATTTTTAATTCTCAATTCGTTGCTTTTTACAGCTGATTGAATATTTTTTTCAGTGCCTATTCAGTTTTTCAATTTTTCATGCTGGCCAATTGGAAGTCATTATTTTTTCCTATTTTTTCCATTTTTCTGAGGTACACAAGCGAACGAAACGATAAAGAGCTTGTTGAATCCGAAAAGTTTTCACAAGGAAACGAATATGGACGAAGTTTGCACTAAGACCCAGAGAACTTATTACAACCGACTACAGATTGCTACCTATTATTTATTATTTTCAAGCAAGTAAGTTTTTTTTTTTTTTGTCATTTACCCTAATTTTCAGTTACAATTTTTTTTTTCAAATTTTTTAAGTGAAACTTTTTAAATTTTTAATGCTTGTCAAATTTTAGGCATGATTGTTTTGATTCAATGGACTTGTGCCTTGTTTGAAGTGTCCAAGAACTAAATCTCAATTTCTGGCCTTTTTGTGTTTACGAAAAATTTGACTTTATTAGGGAAAATTCAGATTGAAACATACTTTATACGAATTCGTACAGTATGTAAAACAGGATTAGACTTACTTGATTCTATTACCAGTTCACTGGTATCTCGTTTACATATCTTTAGTTTTCTTTCTTTTCTTATCATCATTTTTATTTTTAGCCGGTTCTCTCGTCGAGTTCGACGGTTAACGAACATATTAGGTAAACTAGTTTCAGTACGAATTCGATTAATTCTAGTTACTTTCATTTTTCATTCCCAGAAGTAAATTCTTTCATTTTTTATTCACCTTTTATCTTATTGTTCGCCACGAATGATAATCTATGAGTAAATTTTTAGTTAGATTATTTAATCCTATCCAAATTACTCCTATTTTTTTATTTATAGGTAGAACCTATAATAAAGAGTAATAGGCCTAACTCTCGTCGCCATTTAGCCTAGATCTAGCTAATTAGAAAATAGGTATTCAGGTTATTTTTAATTTCCAGTTTTCTTTTTATTTTGTATATTTCGTAAAATATACTGGCGCTCGAATAGGTAGGCTCGAGTAAAATCGAGTATTTAGTTTTAGATGTATGTAGATGTAGGCCTAAATAGTATTAGCTCCGGTTGCATAGCCGATTGGTTATGTAACCTAAATAGGTACCTAGACTTTCCATTGCACCCATTACCTAGCTTTCTCACCCATTCCCCGCTCTATGAAATCGATTGATAGATTGTAACAAGTTATTTTTGTCTCTTTCTTTGAAAGTCTTTCGTTCAAAATTTTTAATAATTTTGTTCACGCTTAAAGCGTCCAAATTTCCTTTCATTAATTTTATAGCTATTTTATTTGTATGTAAAATTTGTGTATCGGCGGTCAATGAGTAAATTTAACCAGACGTACTCGAGAAAGAACTAGCGTCCTGATCGTCGGTTTGGTAATTTTCAAAACCAAACACCACCAACATTACTGCCGGGTCAAACACGCTCCGGTCAGCAATATTCGCACGATAGCTTTTACAGCTTGCCGTTTCAAGGCAACTCGTTCGTTTCATCAACAATGACCCCTCGTACCCCACCGACAGACCCACAGGGGTCAAATACCACTAATAATTCTGATCCGCAGCAACAGCCACCACAGCAGCAGCAAAACTCCGATTCAGCTAACTCCAATGTTACTACAGCTGGTGCTACTATAGGAACTACCACAGCTACCACAGCTGCTGCTGCTACTACCAGTGGTGATACAGCTACCCCGTCGATAACTGGCACCAGGACGTATGATCGTTATTCTGGTAATTTCACCAAACTAATTCTTCAAATGCTTGGTGATACCCCCTCTGGGCTTAATCTATCGACTATACGGGAAGAAACTGAAGGCAGCTCGATAAATTTAAATATTACCGGTACAGAAAATCAAGAAACAGCTGTAAACCCAATGAAGGACATAGTGCTGATGATATCTAACCGAATGCAAATATTGCTCGATTCTCAGCAAGAAGCTGAACGGAGAGCTAACGAACGTATTGAAGCGCTCGCTGAAATGATAGGTAATGCAAGAAGAGGAACACCGACAGAAATACCTACTTCGATGCCGGATTCAATTCCTATCCCAACAATAGCATCGGCAACCGGTGCTCAAACGACTCTTCCGGTATTTCACACAAATAGTATCAATCAGTCGATTCCTTCGGCGACCGTACCACCAGAGTCGATTCCTTCGGCATCGATACCGGCAATGCAACCCGGTCAGTCATACGTATGGCCACCTCCGACATATCTACCGCCGCCGCAGTCACAAACAGCGATACCAACGGTAGCCATTCCACTTCCGTTTCCAAATACGACGACTTTAGCAAATATGAAGGCCGCCGATACAAGTACCATAAACTCAAACTTCAATTATTATGGATATTACGGCCAACGACCGCCAGCACGTCCAGAACTCGGTCATATTCCACATAATACAGTCCAATCGCCGAATATTTCGCTCTTGCAACGACCACAACTGCAATCGAGCACGCAAGTACCAGAGTTAGAGTTAGTTAGGTGTGGTTCGTCGTATGAGAAGTTCGTCGTATGAGAAGGATATATTCTCGTCGATTATTCGCTATAGTGATAGAGTAAAATGATAGTTTTCACATTATAATTGTATTCGTGTGTATATCATTTTCCCGGTTGGCTATCGTACTGTTCTTGTCATATACCAGGTTTATAATTAATTAATATAATGTTTAACGAGGTATTGAGTATTATTTATTCGGTAGACATAGTTAAGATGGTAGGTTAGCTCCACTAGGTAGGGACGGTGGGTTGATAGGTATGGGCTAGGTAGGCAATTGGAAAGGTTTAGTTAGATAATGAGATTTTCTTTATTGAAAATAGAAACATGGTAAGATTTAATCCTGTTCACTAGACTTTATTTTTTTTATTTTTTGAGAAATCAAGTTTGAACCACTTGACAAGCCTAAGATAGCCTCGATTTTTGTTATCCGGAGGTGAAGATTTAGGTAGGTCATAAACCTACTCTAAAATCACGTCACAAAAATTTGAGGATTTTGAGCCCCATGTCTGCCTCGGTGGTGGTTTGTCGCTGGTCAGAACGCGCCCTTCCACAAAGGTGTCTTTTGTCTCTGAATTTTTTGGCCTGGATTGATGGATGCTTGGACTCGGACGCTCTTTTTGCTATCGTAAAAATTATGTCTTAATTTAGGTGACCTTGAATTCAAGGTCGCATACATTCAGCTGACCTTGAATTCAGGGTTGTTGTTCAGATGACCTTGAAGGTCAAGGTCGCCTACTTGAATGACATTGAGTTCGAGGTCACCTATATTTAGGTGATTTTTAGGCGACCTTGAATTCAAGGACATTTCAAAGGTCACCTAAATTCACACATAATTTTTACGATACTAAAAAGAGCGTCCAGGTCCAAGCATCATCAATCCAGGCCCAAGCATCATCAATCCAGGCCAAAATATTCAGAGACAAAAGACACCTTTGCGGAAGGGCGCGTTCTGACCAGCGACGAACCACCACCGAGGCAGACATGGGGCGATCATGGAGGTGATGAAATTGTGATGGGAAACTCACGGCGTACCTATGTAATGGATGTGTATGGATGTTAATTGTACGAGACGATCGACTTCTCTTATGTGGAAAAATGGACGAGTTACGCAGGCAATTCCAAGAATTCAGACAAGACCAACTTGCAATAAATCAGGAATTAAGAGATCAAATAAAGTCTTTTGAAGAACGAGAACTCCAAAGAGATAAACACCTACATACTTTATCGTTAAAGTTAAACACCCTCTTGGTAGGTGAAGCCGCTGCCAGATTGATCGCCCCGAAGATTAAGCGCCCACGAGTAGAGCATTGCAGCAGTGAACCGGATGAAATTATCTCTGGTACGTTCTTCGATGCTAGGTACGGTTGACATGTAGAGTGTACGATTTTTACCATCTGATACGGCCACGATGCCTGGACTTCTCATTTGATATTGACCGGAGCTTAGTATTTCGATGAATTCGTTCAGTTTGATTCCGTCGTGAGATACGTCGACGTATTTCGGTCTGGATGCGGGACTACAAACTAGACAGTCTTCTTTTCGTTCGGCTTCGTAGGAGTATGTGTAAATTCCGTCGACGTCGTTGAAGACCATATAATTATTTAAAATGGAGCAGCAACTGGTGGCTAGTTTGAAGGCTTCGGTAACGCAGACAGCGGCGATCACAGCGTTGGTAGAAGCTACAGCTGGGATAATATGTTTGACGACGCCTTGTACTAGACGGTAAGTGACACCGTGGATACCTATTTTTTAGAGTTGATCAATTTTTTTTTTTCAATACCTATTCAGTTTTTCAATTTTTTATACTGGCCAATTGGAAGTCATTATTTTCTTCAATTTTTCCCATTTTTCTAATTTGTACTTTGTTATTTCTAGTTGACTTCGATTTTTTTTTCTTCAAATTTTTGAATGATAATTTCTTTAAATTATTGTATAAATTAATGTTCATCGATTCTTAGTAATTTTTAGTTTGATTTCAATTTTTGGTACTTATCGTTAAATTGAATAAAAAAATTCATTCCAATTTTTAAAAATATTTCCAATATGGATTTTTTCCTATCTTGGCCTAAATGGCACGTTTTCATTAGTAAGTAGTATTAATAACATATTCGTACTTTTTCCAACCCGATGCCTTACAATAATGTTTCCAAAACTTGTACATATCTTACACGACCATACATAATATATCCGTGGAAAAGCACATAGAAACCACCACCATGACGTTGCTTCGAGAAAGCATTATAATTATAATGGCCGCAACGGTATACTATAAAGTATCAGCTCGCGAATACCGGAGAGAAGATGGAAGAACTAGCAGAAGAAACAGCAGCATTACAATAAGAAGACGCATACACGAGCAGAGCATAACGTACAAAAGTATTCTATACGGACTTTGGAGCAAGAGTCTCCGCTCCATCGCGATAGGGATGGAAAACTGTATTATATCCCAAAATGGAAAATCTTCTGGTGAATAGAAAGTTTCTCTCGCAGAGTAGAAACATTTCCGAAGTATTTGAATTTATTGTGTATAAAGCGAAAGAGATCGTATAAAAGGCAGCCATCCCGAGCCCAAGTTACACCAACGAACTTATGGTGCTGCGTATCTCTACCCGTACCACTGCACTGCTGGTGCTGTTGGTGAATATAGCTCTTCAACGCGGCGACTGCGGTCGCAGCAGCAGCAGCCACCAGCCAAAAAGTAGGATGAATGAGACGCTTTTGCAGCATCCGCGTACCACGCAGCGTACTAGAAGAATGCGGTTAGATATATACGTACAAGGCAGAGAGATAGAGAAAGAGATAGCCAGAGATACTATATCTATATAGTATATGGCATAAGAGAGAAGAAAATCCAGAAGGTTTAGAATTCCTTCTGTTACATTATAAATTTCTACTTAGAAAATGGGCTTGAAAGAGAAGATCGGGTGCGGGCGGCGGCGGCGCGGGATGCGCTGAGAAAAGGGTTTTGATGACGTTGAATAAATAATTAAGATAGAGCCGTAAGGTGAGGAGGTTATAGCAATCCGCCTTCCTTTTGTCTTTAAATCACATTTTACCTTGGCAGAATGTTATAGTAGCGAGTATTTTCGGGCTTTTCGTATACGGTACGGTCCCGCCCCCCGCATCGTGCTCCACATTCCTCCCTAAGCGCGCGCTAGATGAGTTTTCTCGTCGTATAATACCTAGCGTATATATAGATTCGCCGAAGAAGATGGTAGAGAAAAGTGTTGTCGGTGTGTTCGTTCCTACTACTCGTTTACCAGTATACCTATATATCGTACGAGAAAAGATAGATAGACAGAGAGAGACAGAAAGAAACATCACATAAAGAGGGTATACCTACTATGCATGTTTAACTTAAATCTCTCTTTGCCGGGCGCACAAGGCTTCGTCCTTCTAAATTGTCCCTTTTTCGTTCGCTCGTTCCAGCTAGGCTAGGCTGAGAAAACGGAGCAAATGAAAATTTCTCATTATATACCAGTGCGACCCAAACTGGGTTTAGCTTTCGTTTCCACAATACGTGAAATGCTTTTTAAAATTTTCTTGAACCAAAATCACAACTTTTACAGCTCTTTTATGGAAAATGGATGAAAGTTCTTCCATAAAAAGTTCACGAATCTCATCATCCTGTTTAAAACCACTATTTCACAGCAATGCAAAAATTACGTCCATTTTGAAGAAGAAAAAAAAGGTTGGCAATTGAAAGCAATCAAGAATCAAGGTAAAATTGAAAACAAATTTGAAAAATTTAAAAAAAAGAAAAGAAATGGAATCTGAATTTATACCTACTAAAAATTGATACGAAATGGAAATTATTGAAAATTGAGTCCAAAAATTTCAAAAAATTTAAAATTAAAATTACACACTACAGGATTGAAAATAATTGAAAACTGAATAAAAAAAAATTGAGCTACCAAATAAAAATTGAAATAGCTGAAAAATGAAAAATATTACACAAAAAAGTGAAAAAAATTCGAAACCGAAAGTTGAAAAAAAAACTTGAAATTAATGAAAGCTGAAAAGATCACACAGAAATTTTAAATATTTTATATTTAATTCTGACATTTTTCGAGAATTGTTAGTTCCTATAGATAAAACATAATGAAAATGGGCTACAACAAAATATGTATCGTGAAGATTAATATCAATAATGGAATTAGATAAAATAATACCTGTTAAACCCCCTAAGGTAAATATAATAATAAATCCAATAGATCATAGAGTAATTGATGAATTAGAAATTTTTTTTCCATTTAAAGTTATTATTCATCTAAAAATATCAATTTTTTTTCTTGTAACCAGTTTCAATCGAAGTAATTTGATTTACAAAGTAATTGAAAAATACGGAGATTTATTCGAGACCATTGCTGACGTGATCACAACGAGATACAAAAATCAGAGTGGAAAATATTCTTCAATATAAAAGTTGAGAAAATATTTATTTTAAAAAAAAATGAGAAATTTTATTAATTAATGCAGAAAAACAATACCTAGCTATTTCCAGTTAATACCCTCGAAAAGTTGGAATTTTTTTTCTAAAAAACATGAAAAATTGTTTTATTCAAAAAATAAATGAAAATGAGAAATTTTTTCAAGAAAATTAAAAATGCATAGTAATACTTTCACTCCGGAAAAATTGAGAAGTCCCCTGCCCCAAATGATTCTTTTCAATGAAAAATATTTCTACTCAAAAAAAATTAGAAATTCGATCTTACTCTTTCTCGCCTCAAAAAACTTTCTATTTTTTATTTTTTTTAGGATAGACTAAAAAGATACGACATGAAGAGACCCAACGCTTCCTATGCAAAAGAGGAATAACCCCCCCCCCCCCCCCAAAAAAACCGACCAGTTGGTCTTGTGTTCAAAATCTAATCGAAAATTGCAAACCAAATTTAAGAAAAGCCAATAGATTTTTTTTTTAAAGAAATATTTCAAAATTTGTTTCAAAAAATCAAAATTCCATTTAAAAACAGGTTTTTGAAACGTAAAAAAATGAAAGACGAAGTAACGAAAAAAAAAATGAAATAAAAAACGAAACGAAATGAAGAAATCAGAAATGAGTAGAAAACGAAACAAAACTGAGAACGAAAAAGCAAAATTTGAATTTTGAAAATAACGAAATGAAATAACTCAGTTTAGAAAAAAAATTAAAGAACTGACTTTGTGTAAACAAAAAACAGTGATAATCACACAGCATTGAAAATTTTTTAAAAAGGTTACCATTTTCTTAAAAAATTTTATCAAAACTTTTTGTTGGAAATTCAAACAAAAATTTTGTGAAAAGAATTTTCTTTTTTTGGGGTTTTTAAAACTTTTCGCAAATAAATTTTTACACCAAAAAAATTATTACCTATTTGAAAATTTAAAAAAATATAGTGGAGATTTTTTTTGAATGATTGAAAAATTTTTATTTTGTGAAGAAGTTGTTTCAATTTTTTAAAAAACAAAACAAAAAAACAATAACTTTGAAAATTCATTTGGAATTTTTGAGAACGCTTCCTTTTTTCAAAATTTTTAATCGGAAATATGATAATAAATAAATAAATTTAAAAATAAAAATAAAAATAAAAAAAACTAACCCAAAATTTCAAGAACTAAAAAAATTTATCATTTGAATGAAAATCTGAAAATATCTAATATTTTTTCAAACAGACTTGCTTTAGCACGAAAATTAAAATCCAATCAACAGAATTAAATTCTGGACAAAAATTCCAAAAAGTATTTTGAGTACCCACATAAAATTATGAATCGCTGAAATGACGAAGTAATTTCGATCAACGTCACGAAAGGTGAAAAAAAAAGGGAAATTCCACTGATAGGAAAACGAAAAAAAAAGTTTCGTTTCAAAATCCTGTTAGAAAATCTTGAATAATTTCACCTGAAATTTTTTAAAATAGGCTTCTTGGATAGTATTTCGTTTTTTTCAAGCGCATTTTTTCAAAGGAAATTTTTGAAATGTTTAACTTCAAAAAAATTTTCTAACGATTACGTGTTTGGACATTTTTATTCATCTATAATTCCGTGATAGCAAATACCAGAAGGTATCATAGGCGTAACCACATAATATAAGGTAGAGTGTGCCAAAGCACCACCAAAATTCTTACAAAAGCACTACGGGTTTTTCACAAATTTCGGCTAATTTTTCAAAAAATTGTAATTTTGAAAAATCATGAAATCTGTGTAGAAAATGCATTCAAAATCACAATTTTTTAAAAATTTTCGCCCTCGCTTCGCTCGGGCATCACTTCATTTCCCATTTTTTAAATAATGATTAATAAGTGACCTCAAAACAAAGGAGGAAAATAAGGAAAATTAAAATTTTTTCCATTGTAAATGAACAAAAAAAGAAAAGGTCAAATTCTCGGAGGACAACTTTAAAAAAAGTATCTTTTTAAAATTTTCGTAACTTTTTATTGAACAATGAACTTTTGAATCATTTGAACTTTTTCTCCTCTTTCCCCAACCCCGATTGGTGAAAAAATGAGCACCACTCACTGAATAGGTCTAGTTACGCCTATGGAAGGTATTTTCACAATGATAGAGCACTACTGGGTGATAATGATAATGAAAAAATTGAAGAAAACTGTAAATAAAAATTCAGCGAGAGTTAAACAAAATACCGGACTTTTATCGTACCCTATAACTATTTCATCGTAAACTTATCGATATTTTAAATCATCTTCAAAATTCTACCAAGGGACTACATAGACGAGATGACGAGAATTTTCAAACAGTGAAAGATTTTAAGAAGTTATTGCAAAGCGATATTTCTTCTCTTAAATTATTATTTAAATCTCTTTATTAAAATTCAACGAAAAGTAGGGAAAATTTATAATAGAAAATTGGAAAAAATCAAAAGTAATCCAATAAACCAAAATTGCGTCAAAAATTATATAAAATTGGAATAAAATTGAAAAATTTATGCTTATAATATTTTTTTTGAAAACTTTTGATTGTGCATCAACTGTGTAACTGTAGCTATAAGTAGTGCAAGAACAGGCAAACCCAGAGTAAGATAAAATTCAATTTTTCGAGACATCTCCTATCCATAAACACAACCATCCTGAGCAATTTCCAGCGACACCATTTTACCCAGCATATTTACGATTAACTCGAGCACTACAGCATACGAAGCGTAATACCGTAATATACTTAAATAAATATATACGAGAACGTTTTCTCGAATGTATATCATGGGTATAGAGCCGGTGTAATGGCATTTTCTTAATTCAGCACTCTGCCTCCGCCATCCATCTCTTTACAAGTTCGCTTTTCCTTTAAAACCGCAAACGAACGCGAATCTCGCTCTGGGTCTTCGTCGTCGTCGCAAACAAACGTACACAATACAACTCTTCGCGTCGTTGTCTCCGTCTTTGCCGAAAGTATATACAGTACACAGCACACTCGACGGAAACACTTCTCCATTCTGCAGTCACGCCGTTAAGAAAACAACCTCTCGTAGACGACGAAGATGGCATCTCACACAGCACCGAAACCAACAGTAACTATACGACGAATGAAAACGAGACAGAAGTATAGGAAAGGATCAGCGAGAGAGAAGCAAGAGGAAAACCTACCCTTAGGCGACGCCATCTTGAATATTTTCCCGCTGAAATTCGTATTTCGTATGTATAGTAATAAATGGCGTAACTGTATGCGGAATAAGTGGCGACAATTTAAGACATTCGCCGGAAATGTAGCTAAGCTCGGCAATCTAAATATAAATCTTGAATTAAATTCAAGATGGGGGTGATCTCGCGGTATATATTCTATTGTTTCTGAGTTCTGACTCGAGCACGAGCTCGGATGCGAGGGGAACGTAATAAAGTAAGTAATATGTTTCTTTCATTCTGTCAAGATCTTCTCTCGCTTTCTCGTACTTTTCACTCCGCTTACACAAACTCTCTCGAGTGTTTCGTTCTCGAACGTGCGTCACCGTCATCCTCTCGTCATTCGCAAAAGACGCGAATAGAATTAAGCATTCGGGTTTTTGCTGCCTAACTCGAGAGCTGCTGCTCTGCCTCTGCTTGCCTGCCAGCAGCAGAAGCGGCACCAGCAGCGGCAGCTAATTCACGTATGGTACATTGTGACATCGGCATGTGAATTTTCAAACTTCCTTCTAGCTGTTAATTAGTTTTGAAACTAGAGTAAATTGTATAAGACGTCAGTTTGACGAAAAGTGAATACGAGGCACGAGCTCAGACCTCACATCTTGGTACCTATGAAGACTTTATAGGCTCAGCGATAGCCTAAAATTTAAATGAGTGAGATTTCAATCGCCAGAAAAAAATAATTATTCATTTCAAACGGTAAAATGTACAACAGTTTACCAAATTATACCTCCAGGATTTACATTGATCTTCAACTTGACGCAATCCTTCGATCATACCTGCTTAACACTCGCTAATCGAGTCACATTTCTCACGCCATTTCTCACCCTTGGCACAGGACTACATTTCACCTTCTATCGCATTTTGTTAACCATACCATAAAAACTGGTACCTACTTGTGAAATTAAACCTTCATCTCGATGAAAAAGAAATCCACCAACTCGTACTAATCAAACGAGAATTACTCGAATTCTAAATCAATAGGTCGTAGTCGGTCATTCGAGCCATGTCTGGGAAAATGTACAAATTGAATATTATTTGCATATAGAAACAAACCCCTCTGTGTCGAAGACCGCACCCGGTTATTCGAACTACTTACAAGACACCATCGACGACGACGACGTAGAACTGGCCAGCAGCGGGGCTAATTCGGTGGACAGGTATTAGGACGCGACTTCGCGTTACCGTGACCGTTTCTTCTTCGTCACCCTTTTTTTATCAAGTATTTTGTTTCAAAATTCAATACGAGTAAAGTACTAAGTAGAAAATTAAAACTTCCAGTGCAGTGTTCCTATTTGATTCGTGATATTTAAATTTTAGAGTGTAAGTAAAACGTATAAATGGATACAAATTGTGATGCCATAAGAGCATTTAAAAAAAAAATCTTTTCATTCAAGAACTTCTACAAGCAAGGTGTCTCAACTTTTTTTTTTTTTTTTTTTTTTGGAAATGCATGACTTTTTCAGTTGAATTTTATCCAAATCTTGAGTTTCATTTTTTTTTTCTTTCAGAGTAACATTTTCATCAGTGGATTTTACAAGTTGGAGGGGAGAGGGAGGTAAAAAAAAAAAATCACTAAAATGCCGAAATTTTTTAACTCTGTTGTCAAATAGAAAGTGGTACTGCTCGAGACTCGAGTCTTTTCTCCGACAACGACCACGAAACCGGCAGAGCACAGAGTGAGTAATGTTTTTTTGTAGGAATAAACAAACGTATTCCTTTGTATGAAAATGTACAGTGTACTTGTTAAACACTTATTGATAATTAATCGTGATGTGATTGAAAATTTTCCATTTACAGACGAATCTGCGTCCTCTGCGTCCGATGATGTAATTATTAATATTCCTTCTCAACCAGATCCTTTCATAGACCTAACGTTGGATTGTGACGAAAAGATGGAGGAGTTGACCGGACCTGCAGGGATTTCCGCAAAGGCGAGAGTAATTCTACATAGAATCTTCAAGAAATCCGATTTCACAGAGTGCCAAGAGAAGGCGATCGTTGCTTGCGCACAAAATCGTGATTGCCCGGTCATCGTGAGAACCGTGGGTGGCAAGAGTGCAATATTTACGATAGCGGCACTTCTAAAACATGTAGGAGTTACTTGGTCATTAGTCCTCTCATTTCCCTAATCGAAGACCAATGCAGAAAAATGAAAGAAATGGAGGTAAGCGTTAGTCTACTGCATACTCTGAAATGTACAATTATTTATTCAATGATGACAACTAGTGCGGCAAATTTTCATTACAGATACCGGCTGAGAGACAAATTTAAAATTTCAGTTTTTTCCAACCTCTAATTTCTTTTGAATTTGAATTTTCTTCAATTTTCAATCATTTTTAATTCTTCTCTTCAATTGGCGATTTTTTCTCATTTTTTTTTTTAATTCATCAATATTTTCATATATCATTTTTAATTTTTATACCTACTTCCATGAAAATTAATTTTTTTTTTTTTTTTTTTTTTTTTTGTTAGATATTTATCCAATTTTAAATGCCTATTAATATGATTTTCATATTATTTGATAAATTTTAGATATTAATAATTGTCACAGAGTAAAAAGTAGGTATAATTTTTATTTTCAGACATTTTAATTTTCAATTCTTTTTTTTTTACCAACTCGGTTGTCGTTTCAATTTTGAATTTTCATTTCTTCATCTTCAAACTATTTTAGTTCAATTTGTAGGTATTATTATTATTTTTTCAATTTTATAAATTTCAAATCAAGGTATTTATTTCTTACTCAATTTTCAGATATTTTCGACATGGATTCCTTTCTTCAACATTTTTAAAATTTTTAGTCATATTTTCTTCAACAATCCAACTAAATTTAAATAAGTATGTTGCGGTTGTCGACTTGTCCCCCCCCCCCTCTCCTAATTTCAATTTTCTTCAACTTCCGATTCATTTTTGAGAGACCCCTAATTTACATCAATTTTACCAGATTTCAAACCTGCAATACCTATGTAAGTAGTTCTATTTTTATCTGAGAAAATCGCAGCTTCAGTAGAAGCGTTGATAATTTTTATGATTTTTTTTTTAAATGTTTTTTCATCTAATTTTCTTTTCTCTTTTGGAGTAATTTGAAAAATTTCAGAAACCTTTTCAAACGAAACTTATCAAGCTTTTTGAAAATGTTTTCCAAAAATTCAAGAGAAGGAATTTTCAAAATAGGAAGTGAAGAAAAATTGAAAATCGAAAAAAATTATTTTGACAATTTTTCATCACCTACCTTTACCTATCATTTTGTTCGGAAATAATTCTTTTTAAAAAAGGGGGGTTAAAAAATTTGAAATTTAAAAAAAAAGGATTTTTCAATTCAATTCTCATCAGGAATCTTGAAAGAATTTTTTTATGAAAGGTTTCATTTCCAAAGATGTACGAGACTTTTTCCCACAGATACTTCAAAAGGAAATTTTTACAAAAAAAATCGAAGAAACAGTGTGAGAATCATGATAAAGATTCATTTTAAAAAATTTTCTGTAATTTAAAAAAAAATTACTTTTTCAAGATATTATTACAAAGAATTTTTTTGTACGGAATTCTTTTCAAAATGTCATTAACGTCAAAGAAAGAAAGATGCAGCTAGAAATCATCATTATTCAATGATTTTTTTTTTTTTCAAGTAAGTAAGCATCTAAATTTCTACCTTAGCATACTTCGTAAATTACAGAACTCGAGTTTTACTTAAGTAGTTGAAAATCAATACCTACCTATTTCAATTTTTTTTTACCAAAATCAAAGTTCCAAATTTTGTTTCAAAAGAATTATCATGTGATCTTTTTTTTAACAATTTCTAGAAATTTCATAATGAAACCGAAATAAACAGGAAAAACCGAAACTGTAAAGGGAAAACTGAAACTGAAACCAAAACCGAAATTGAAATGTAAAAACCGAAAACTGAAAACCTAAACTGAAATATTTCAGTTTTTCCATCACTGGAAAATGGAAAACCCTTGATTAGACCATTTTGGTGTATGATTTTACCAGGTTTTATTTATTTATCCTTTGTTTTACCATTTCTCATACTTCGACTATAGCGTTCCTGCTGGTGAATTCAGAATAAACTAAAATTTCTCAAACGATCAGCCACGCGAATCAATTATTTGTTGTGCGGGATCCGATGATGCTTCTCGCCAGTGTGAACTGTAAAGTATCATTTTATATTTTCAACTACATATTTATTCGACAGCTTAAATGAATAATAAAGTGCAGCATTTACTTCGAAAATAGTGCTTTTGACAAGTAAGTTATGAATTTATTTTTATTGATGTATGTATATCTATTTTAATCAATAGATTCCGGGTGATCCGATAGATCCAAAATATGACAAAGCGCTTAAGCAAACATTCAGAGTCGAAGGTAACAAATCCATAGCTAAACAGTTCATTACCGATGTTACCCAATTGGATGTCAAAGACCTGACCCTTGTCAACACAAACCTACCCATTGACCAGTATAGTCAATCTCAAGGAATAGTGGCAGCAAACTATATTCCAGTCAGATGTTGACGAATTTTCATTATATAAGATTTAAAAAAAATTTTGTTCACAAGTATTATATTTCTCGAACACTTAGAACAAGTACACGAAATAACTCGATACCAATTTTACACGATTTCATTCCAAAAAAAAAAAATCCTCCTCACAATACTTTCAAAACACGAATGAAAATACTGTAGAAAATTACTACCTACACGAACGGTTAGGTATAAAAGGCGTGACGTTGTAGAAGCAAAGCAAGGATAGCGTCAACTCTATATACTAAACTTATACCTACTTAATTTACATACACACAGTGTGCCTGCTTGTATATGTGATGCGGTTACGCGAGTTTCCTTAGAGAGATTGAATAAGGTGATACTCTTTCGTGAGCGAGCGAATCAGCGAAGGGTAGAGTTAGAAATCTACTCGCTTAGAAAGAACCTTAGATAGAAAGCTCGGTAAGCATAATATATGAAAAGTTAGCTACTTCGTTATATAGACACTGACGTGCGGATACGAAATTAAGAAAGACGAAGACAGCCGCACACAGCGAGTGAGACGGAAAATATAAATAGGATAAGGATGGAAAGGCGAGACGTATTACAAAATACATCGCACAGCATCGTCGCAGCATCAGCGTAACCTAGCTTAATAAAAGATACACCATCGTATACTCTCTCTACGATAGAGAAACACGACACGAACGTAGGTAAGTAAATTCGTATCTCGTATTTATCATAAGACATTTTGAATTTGGAGAAAGGCGAAACGAGGCGAGGAAATGCGAAAGGAAAGGAAACTCTTGAGCGGTGTAGCGCACAAGCCGGGTACAAGGTTTAAATTCCTTTTGAAGTTCTCAAACACACACCCTGTCTTCCTTACCTCTACATACGCGTCATATCGTTCTTTCTTGCACGTATACGTATAGATAGATAGAGAAACGACGTCGAAGAAATATATTACGAAACGCGAAAGCTGCAGGGAGGCGAGTAGAAAGCAAATTAAACTTATACAACTTATATTGGATATACCTTTTCGGCGCATATAGATTCGAAATTCTAGCAGCCGAGTTATTTGATGAATTCGCGTACTTGGGCTACGAGAGTGCTCTACAACTTTTTGAACTTCTCCGGTGTACGTAGGTATATATAGACGAAGCTAGCTAGTATATAGGTAGGTTAGAAGGTAGGTATAGGATGGCTGAGCAAAAGAAAAAAAAACCGTACCAAAGTTCGTATCCACGTGCGCCTCGCAGCACCCGAAAACATTCCAACTCCTCACGATTTATCTTACTTCGAATTCGTCGAGTGTAAAAGTTTTGCGATTCTAACTACCACTACATCGTGGTGGTAGGTATATACCTAGAGTGAATCACGTAGCTAGGCTTCTCTCTCACTCTTTCATAAACCAATATTTCGTAAAACATTTGGAAATAGTGATTATGGTTCTACGGATACATTTTAAACACAGCAATAAAAGAAACGCTAGAATCTACCAACATGCTTATTTCAAGTATTTTTTGTAAGCAAGTGAGTTGTGAAAATATTCAGAATTAATGAAAAAGCTCCTCACGATCGAATTTCTCCTATCAGTAGCTAAAAGTTATATAAAGATACGAGTACATAATAAAAACGTTGTACTCCCATTCTAATGGCAATAAATAAATCAAAAAAATTGTCGAGTACTTAACGACCAATATTGGCAAATAAAGAAAATTTTTATGATTCATTTTTGGAAAATAATACGTATTATTGTTTTTTTCTTCATCTTTTTACAAGAATTTCTTTTCAAGACAATTTCAAGTACATACCTAGGTAATTCGGACCACGAGCGCGGAGTTGCTGAATTCTATCGGCAAAAATGAAAAGGTCTGAAAAGGTGCACCATAAACAAAAATTTGCTTATCACTGAAATTTTTCAAATGTTATCACGACCAAATCATGACAAAATCAATACAAAATGCACCTTATTAGCGAAATCATCACAACACAGCCATATGTTTTTAAGAAAAAATAAACAAAGGTGCACCTTTTCAATACCTACTTGATCGTAATGTACACTAGCGCGCCATACCTATCCTTGGTCCCAATAAAATAATATATTTTTTTGAGCGAACTTGTAAAATAGGTACTTACATTATTTTCAATTATCTTTCCAAAAAAAAAAAAAAAAATCAATTTTACCTACTTTTTTTCAAAGAATTTCGCATTAGAAAGTACATTTAAAATAATATTTTTCCTGAGCACCTGGGTAAATTTTTTTTTTTCAATTTTGAACGAATGTTTGAATTGTTTTCTTCAGAAGATTTCTTCAGGATAATTTTTTACTAGTAGAACTTTTTCTATGTTTTATCTCCTTTTCATAAAAAAAAATCGTCATAATAAATTTTTCATGATTTTTTTTCTAGTCAGAGTAGCGATTTTTCATCGAGTAATAAAATAACTTTTAAAAAATACTCTTCGAGATATTTTAGATACAAATAGAAAAAAATATTTTTTCCGAATTAAATGATTTTTTAATAATAAATTGAAAAATATTTCTAAATAGTTTTTTTTTTTTTTATTTCACAGCAGTTCTTTACTAAAAAATTTTACTCAAGGAATTTTTTTAGAATTTAGTGTTTCTATTAATTAGTATTTCAATTTTCCTATTCTATAAAAATTCAAAATTTGTATTTTTTAAAATTTCAATAAATATTTGATCACTATTCAAAATTACCTAGATAAATTTTCGAAAATAAAGAAAGCAAATTTTACAGTTTTGTAGTTTTTCAAAATTTAGTAAAAACCCAAAATTTGAAAAATTTTTAACATCTGATGACAATTTGGAATTTCCTTAAATTGTTAATTGATTGAGTGATCAAAATTTGTGAAAATCTTTAAAGGTAAATGAAATTCAGTAATGGACTCAAATTGTCAAAATTCATCAAAATTCAAAAATTACCGAAATTCCAATTTTTACACAATTTCGAAATTTTTGAAATTTAATATTTTTACATTATTTTGAATTTTTACCTATTTTATTTGAATTTTTCTGGGCTTTGATTTTTCATTACTATATATTTTTTTTAATTAAGTACCAAATTTAGAACTTTCTCTAAAATTTGAAGATTAAAATAGGTATGTGCATAGTAAATTTAGAAACTTGTAAGACTTGATACAAGTTAAAAATTGCCAAAACTTCAATTTTTTCAAATTTTGAATTTTTATCAAAATTCTAATGTACTAATTAAATTTTTAAAAACTAGGTGCGAAATTTTGAATTATTATCTCAATTTTTTTTCTTAAATGGTTTGTTTATTGTCGCATTCTCAGGATAGGAGCCATTCTAAAACACTATAATTATTTTGATGACCTTAAAGTTTAATGTGTAGGTAATGTTTTCTTAATAGTTCCTTTTTTCTTTTAAAGGCTCATTCCATCTTTTCCACTAACATTGTTCATTTTTTATATAGAATGGTGCATGATCCTGAAACATGTATAGAATTTTTACAAATTCATTTCTATTTTTATAAAAAATTGATTTTTTTTTTTCGAAGACAAACATTGAATGAATCGCATAGTTCATTTCACAGCTTTTCGCTTTTTTGAACTTTATTTCAATTTCTTATAATTATTAAGTAGGGACTGGGAAGGTAATTATTATTTTTTTTTTTCAATTTTTCAAAAATTATTTCCTTTTTTTTTCATTTTGCAAAATATGAAAAATCATATTTTTTTAATTTAATACCTACCTAATAGAATTTTTTCAATTTTTTGAAAACCTAATAATTCTTTACAATTTGGAAAAAAATGAGAAAATTTTTTTTTAGACTAAGAATCAAATTTTAGGGGCATAAATAATTTTAAGTACCTATTAGCTACTTGAAAAGTCACGGTGAAATTTTTTGAATTTATTTTTTGAATTCTGCAAAGAAAGAAAAAAACTAAAAAACTTTTTTTCGGAAAAGAAAGGAAAAATTTTCAAGTTTATACAATTGAGTGAAAAATTGAAAACAGTACCAAAAAATTGGTAAACATTTTAATTTTGATTTTTTTCTTTCAATGTTTTTTAAAATAAATATTTCTTCATAGTTGCTTTTCACAAAAATTTATGCTTTTTTGAGAAATGAAAACCATTGTAAATTCAGATTTAATTTTAAGTACCTATTAGCTACTTGAAAAGTCACGGTGAAATTTTTTGAATTTATTTTTTGAATTCTGCAAAGAAAGAAAAAAACTAAAAAACTTTTTTTCGGAAAAGAAATGAAAAATAATAAAAAATTTCATTATAATTTTGTATTATTTAAATGTATTTTTTATATAAAAATCAATAAATTTAATACAATACGAGTAGGTATTGAATTTAATTTTTTAATTATGTGCAATGTGCAAAACTGTTTTGAGTTTTTTCATTTGAAAATTTACGCGAATGTCAATGGAAAACTGAAACATATCTGAAACTGAAACTAAGTATACATAATAATTTTAATTTTTCTTACAGAGATATGTCATTTTTTAGAATTACAAAATCTGTCAAATTCAAAATTTTCATTTAATAGTTTTCATTTTCACTGTTGTTGTAGCTTTTTTTTATAGTTTTGATTTTTTTTAAATGCAAAACATGAAAAATTTGAACGATAATTGAAGAACAGAAAATTAAAATCAACTAGAAAAATTATAGAACTGAAACTGGATGTGAGAATGGATGCATTATGAATTCTATGTTTAAAATTCTCCCCAAAAAATTGACAAAATTTTCTCTAAAAAAATCATCATTAAATGAAATTCTTCTAAAAGTACAGAATTCTTCACGAAAAAAAATTTTAAAAATTAATATTCTCGAGGAAAAATAATTGTTAAGAAAATACTTTTTAAAAAGCTTTTTTTTCGAAAATAATTGAAAAAAAACTCGCAAAAAACAAAAAAAAAAATTGTGAAAAATCTCTCATAACTTCCCGCGTTCTTTGAAAAGTTCTCAGGGTTGACATTTGAAAATTCTAAAAATTAGTTTAATAAAAATAATTTTTTAAAAAAATGTATTAGAAATAACAATTTTCTTCCAAAGAAGAAATCAAAAATGTTGTTTTGAGGAAACTTCTTTTGGAAATTATTGATTTTTTTTATCAAACAGTTGTAGGTATTTTAAAATTTTTCATAAAATAATTTTCTCAAAAATAATAAGAAAAATTGCCAAAAGAATATTGATAGATAGGTGACATTAAAAAAATGTTATTTTTAAAAACGGTAATTTTTTTTTCATTTTTCTAAAAAAAGGAGTGGGTGACCTGGGGCTATTTAAAACTTGATTAAGGGAAAATAAAAACTAGGGAATTATTTCATCACCAAAAGAAACAACTTCGTACGGTGAGACAAAAAAAATCTTTCAAGTCCAAAATAAGAGCCAACTTATCAAGTAAATAATAAATAGGTACTCATTCGTATTTCACGATAAAGTCTATTGAAAAAATGCTTTTCTGAAAAGAGGTCGAGAATCTTCAATACTTCAAATATTTTTTCGAATTTAAAAAGTGTGTTGTAAGATATTTCAACAACTGAAAATTATCAAAAGTTCAAAACGTAATTTGTATACTTAGTTAGGTACTGTAGGTATGTAGTTATCTTCCCAATACTTAATTTATCGCCTGGTAAGGCATTTTATAACACTTTAAATAATGTTTCACCATATATTTTGAATAATTGAAATTATTGATCGTTGTCTTAATGAACGATTTGTATGTACATACGAAGAAAGTGGTTCAACTATGACTATGCGAATTCATGTGAGAGAAAATTCACGAAAGATTTCCTTCTCTTTCGTAAATAATAAATGTAAATTTATAATAAGAGTGGCTGCTGCTGCTGTTGCTGCTACTACGTAAGCTCTTGTAGGCCTATCGAGCTGTTCAGCTTCTTAAGCTTTTCGCACCGAATACGAGAGCTTTTGCGCGATATTTCTACTGGTTGGAGTATCATTTTCTCGTAGTTGGTTGTTTTATCTCTTTGCGCACCAGTCAAGATTTGCCATTTTCTCATGCCCTGTCTCTGTCTTGTATTCATATTACCTACACTTATTATTCATGTAAGCCTATATTGTGTACTACATATTGAAATACGAGCTTTAAGACTACGCCTTTACGTATAAAATTAATAACTTGGGCTTTGTCTTAACGAATGCGTCGTAATTTATCATGTAAGAATAAGAGTATGGTGCAGCGAACGTCGTGTATTCATAAGCGAAAAGCTATTACGAGCGAGGGTTCGTTATGTATATGTTTACGTTATCGTAAGGAAATGAAGAAAGATAACGAGTAGGTATTTTCGTTGGTTTGGTATATGAAATAACACTGTAGCTTAAAAGAGTGCGAATATGATGTACTATCTTCCTTCCCCAAGGGAGGAATTTGAAAGAAAAAAAAAATTAATCGGTTATACTTTTAAAGAAGGAATTGAATAAATGGGAGGAGTACGTTGTGAAGATGAAAAATAAAAAAAGTGGAAAAAAGAAAAATCAACAGAGATCGTTGTTTATCGATTGTTTCTCTTCAAAAAGAAAGTGTTCGAGTGGATTTTCAAAATTTCTCGACTTGAAAAAAAATTGCATTGAAAGTTCGAGGGGTATCATAATTATCATGTATTTTATCAGGTATAAATTTAGGTATCGTTGACTAATTTTCAAAATAAAATAAATCTCTAATTTTTTTCAGATTTTCTTCTGAAATGTTCCTCTTTAAAATTTTTGGAAAATTTTTCAAAACTTCCCTATCCTATGTTACCTAACGTAAGTACTGAAATTTTTTCAATAAAAATTTTCCTAGAGGAATCTTATTTAGGTAGGTATGACAAAATCTCTTCGTGTTTTAGAAGAAAAATCCATTCATATCAACGATTCAACCGAACCCTTAAGTACATAAATACAACTTTCTGAAAAAATACGAACTACAAATATATTTTCTCAATAAAACATTAGGGAGTTTCACCCTCACACGAAGTCTGACTTAAGCAAACCCTCTTTAGCATGTTCCACATATCCCACGTACCTACTTATACGAGGGCGGTCGCAGAAGTCGATGAAAAGTTGGGAGCTTCTTACATGGAATTGTACGATATTGTCGAAAAAGCGAAAAAAGCGCCACTCTTACCCATCCACGATCCTGATTATTCATCTTATCTATAGCACCGTAGACTTAGGTAGCTTTATACGAATACGACGAATAAGAAATTCAACGTATGTATTTTGTATCTTTTAGTTGAGACGTGCGTTGTCTAATAAGAACGAGCTTCGGTTTTAATGCAAAAAGGGCCAGAGGGTGCTTGAGGGGGGAGGGGGGGGGGGGGGTTGCTCGGTGTGTAGGTGGAGGCAGCGATGGCGTAAGGAAACCGTTATAGGCGCACGGACTACTAAGTTATGGCATATTTTAATTAAAAGGATTTTGACGAGGACGTATCTACCGCTAAGTTTTAATGAAGGAGTTCACAGTTGGGTGGGTCTATACCCTTATATTAATTAAAGATGTCTGCGCGCTGAGGAAGAATGGCTGCTGATGCTCATGGTTTTGCGTAGATAGATATATGAGTATAAAGAAACGTGAGTTTATCTGTATGCCACACATGTAAGACATCTACATACGCAAACATACGAAACGTTGGTAGATCAAATAAGAAGATTTTTTCAAAAAGTCGAGGAATTTTGCGAATTCGTTTGCAAAAATTGATGTAATTTTGTTTGAGAAAAATCTTTCAAAAATGAGGCTTGAGCTGTTCTTGAAAAAGGTTTTTTCTGAGAATTTTCTCAGCGAATTTCATTTCTGGAAAAAACTTTGAAGGATGCATGCATGTAACAAACGCGTGAAGGTGAGAACTCGAATTTACTGAATATTTCACGTATAAAAAATCAATTTAACCATTTTAGAATATTTACATTAACTTTGCAAGCCAAATGTTGAAACATGTGTTAATGTATGCACTGAACAGTCCACTTTCAACTGACATTTATAATAATAATTCTGTCCAACTAATTTTTAATCAGATAACGAACCGAATAATAAGTAGGCTAAATTTATTCCGAGAAAAAAAATAGGTATATTACCTAGAAAAATGGAAAGAACAAAGGCCAGGTTTTTTATAAATGTATCGTAGGTCCAGGTACAGGACAAGTAGAGTAATACAAGGTGTGTTATAGACAAGACAACTAGTTAATCTTGATTTGGTCATCGTCTTCCCACAGATCGTCTATGAGACTCGCGACGCGACGATACCACATTAATCCCTTCTTTCCTTCGCATATTAATCGCCTCCGGTCAATATGCACCGTTATCGTTGAACCGTACGAACCTTTGATGACCTTTCTCGCGCGATTCGAGTCGAAGGAAAAGCTAGTTTCGGACTGATCGGTCTTCGACCATAGGAATTAGCCACCGTGTTAGCTGGAAAGTGGAACCCTTCGCTCGGTGTAGGTATCTACTTAGTTCGACTCGTTTTCGTTTGATTTTTTTTTATCTTTTTCTTTAGGACTTGAATAGTATTGAAATTTTTTGTTTCGATTATTTTATTCGAAGTGTGCGAATGAATATTGGACATCGCTGGCTTAACTCATTTTGAAAAAAAATGAAATAAAAAAATATTTATATCTAATCAATTTCATAAAATCTCTAATTGAATAATTTTGGACGAATTGAATCGCCTCAACTTATAAAATCGAGTATACGACTAAATTAGACGAAAATAATGATAAATTACCTCTTTGGTACTTCAAGACTAGCCACGGTTACCACCAGCGATATATTTCATTTAGAAAATATATATCTCTGTTGAGCTTGTTTCGAAATTACAAAGTGTAATAAGATCATACCTAATATCGAATGTACATATTTTACTACGCAATGATACTTTAACCAGCGATGAATTGCTAAAATGTATAATTTTATTCATGGTCTATTCAGCTTAAATTATTCGCGCTCGCTAAAGATGGAATGATTGTTTTTATTCGAATTTTAAATGAAATCGAATTTTTAGAAAATACCTTGAAATATTGCTTGATTTTTCGATTTGATCCAAGCAGTCTTTCTCGATTTTTTTTGTGCTTTTGTTTCTATGGGAAGTTCTCAAGATGTCATATTAAACTAAGGGTAGATTCAGCATGTGATAAGGTTAACAGGTCGATTTTGATTTTATAAACCAGTAAGAACAACCTGTTCTTCTCACTACGCGACTTCATACCTGAACCGCGACGACGTTTACCTTCTATTAAAAAAGGGGTGTTTGAGAATATAGATAATTTGCATTTCTCCGATATTAATTTTAATTTTAACCTGTAATCGTATGGCTGTTTGGAACCCTTCGAAACAATTGAACGAATATTTTTAAGTAGATATACGATTTAAATTAGAACCGTTTGTGGATGATTTTTCTCATCATTTAACATTTTCTCGAGCAATGTTAGGGGTTGCAAATTCGAATGCTTAGCGATATCAATATACTTATAGTCTTGCTAATTGATTGGGTAGACTTGACAGCTTCTTAAATTGGTTTTTCACTTAATTAAATATTTGCTTGAAAAGAAAGTTGCTTTCTTACTAATTTGAAAATTGAGGGCATTGACTAATTATTTGATCGAAAATTAGTTCCAAATTTTGGAATGTCCTTTCTTGGTTCATTTCGATGTGGAGTTAGTTTATAAATAGTTTTATGTATTTTCGTAATTGTTCAGATGCTTTTTCAAATATATTTATAACAACTGTATTAATTTAGCAACTTTCTTATTTATAAATTATATGCTTATAAGCATGTATAACCAACTCGCGCAAGGGCACTTCCCTCCCCCTTCACTGTCCCTAAATTTTCCAAAATTGAAAATTTTGAAAAATTTCAATTCGTCAAGAGGCGAGGGATGTGCCCCCAAAAAGAACGGCGATGAAGGTCCATCCGATGTGACTGAGTCTGTGTCCTTTTTGTGCGATGGTCTATCCAGTTCGTGGGATAAGTCAATGGTGGTGTTGTTGATATCGGTATCAGCTGCTCGTTTTCAAAATCAAAAAATGGTCGCTTGGGAAAAAGTTGATGCGTGATTCGCGTACCGTTTTTCCTTTGGTGAATAATTAAGTAAAAATAATGGAGTTGATCGTGTTCTGTGTTGAGTTCTTGAAACTTTTCGCTCTATGACGACCATCCTTCATCTGAGTTTTCCCCGTATCGACTGGTAAGTAAGTTTTCATTACATTGTTGTTGTTGTTTTTCCCTTGTTTACCTTTTCATTTACGAAATTTCGATGTGATTTTTCAGCTTCCAGTGCGATGGCTTGCCTTTGTGCTTGATCGGTGATAGCAGATTTCCTTTGATGGGCTTGTTCGAGATGGTACTGATGTATTCTTCGTGTTTGGCCTCGTTTTTCGAGGTCATTTCAGGTGAGCTGTATTAATCGTATCTTGTTATCGTATTTTTATTTCTTGTCAATTTATGATCGAGATGAAGAAAGTATTGAGCCTGAAACTGACCAGTTCAGTTCCTCGGACGCAGAGAACAGCAACGATGGCCAGCCGCGCATAAAGAAGGCGCGTAGTTCGAATTTAGGAATAGAAGATCGAAATTTATGTGTTCCCTAGGTCATTTTTTGTGCCGGTTCGATTCTTTCACGTCGACTGCAAATGCTGAAATTCTCTGAGGCAAGGATCCTTTGACGAACTTGTTACTAACCATATTTATGCACGAAGCTACTTTATTGTCTTATTCCTGGTGTTGATAAGGAAAAATAAAAATGACTGATTGTGGCTATGTTGCTTCCTGTGTTTTTTCGTTTTGCTTTATTTGTTTGCACGTTTTTTTTTTTTCGAGGAGCGAGAGAAACAGATCCCGCGACGACGTCTTTAGAGCATTCGCTCAAGTACGTGGGATGGTGGAGGCGCTACGCAAACTATTAGAAGATACAAATTTCCAGCTAGAAGTAAGTAAGTTCTTTTTTCGACACTTTTTGTTCAGCGAATTTTTTCAATCAAAAATTTTGCAAGAGAAAATTTATTGAATTTTTTTTACAAAATAACATTAGTGTGCCCTAACTAATTTTGAAAATTTTACAAAAATATATTGGCAGGAGGTGCCTACATTGCTATGCCTTATACGAAAGTAACATTTGGAAAAAAATTCACCATCGTAGTCGCGGTAAAAGCTCGCGTATACGTTGGCATACGTGGGTGCTCGCGAGTGTGAGTGTGCTTGCGATGCCTTATCTGACGAGGGCGTGGTTCATGGGGACGAAAGAGCTTTTCCAAGAAGCGTGTGCCACGTTCGTTACCGCGGAAAAATGGTCGCGATTTACGAAAGTATATACAGTTTGGATACGAGGTATAGAAGCTGGTGTAGGAGAAAGAGAAAGATGTGGTACGTCTCCTCGCCTGCCCTCTGGATTTCTATACCCTTCTAGGTATACTCTCGGGTACGGTACATGTGCCGCGACCCCCTCACCTCGTCTAGTGCGTATCTCGTACCTAAGAAAATCAATAGTAAAATGAGAAACGAATGGAAGAAATTTTCTCCCGCGACGAGTTTCTTTATAGCGGAAATTCGCCGTAAGAGGTACATGCGCCTGTGGTAGTGTATATAGGATAGTATATAGGTAGGTGTTTCAGGCGCGTCGTTGTCGCTACTGCCGTCGCCGCAGATGCTAAATGGGAAACGTTCGGTTTGGGGAGGTGCGAGGGGAGCGACGCAGCCTCCTGGAGAAAAGCTTCTCTCGCGCGGATATATTTTCTTGAGGTTGTATTATCGTACGTATGCGAATAACGGATTGGATTTTGTGCTCAGCCAGCGTACGCTATAAAGCGCAGCTATTTGGGGCCTTTTTTTTTTTCGGTCGTTCTTCTTCTTAAGGCGATGCTGCTGGTAAGAATTATGTTCCGCGCGGCGAAGATTTGTAACCGAGAGTGTCCTTAAGTAGAACTATATATTATACGAGGATATAAAGTTGGTTATTTCGGGGTCGCTCGAGAGGAAATTAAAATATCCTTAGAGGTGTGGAGCTCGAACGAGGGGTGTGTTATGCGGATTTTGGTGGCGGCGTTATTGGTGTTTTTTTGAGATTTTTTCGAGATGAAAATAGGTATTTTTTCATCGATAGAGAAGTGGTAGGATGAAATATTATTTTGAGCAGACAACCATTAGCACACTATTAACGTCGCCTACTACAAAAACATTCTGAAGAAAAGCTTCAATTTTAAACATTGGTTTCAAATTAGAGAGGCCCAATAGCGGCGTGTAAGTAAAACAATTAAAAATGTCTCAAGGACAATGCGTAAAAAATGAGTTTTCACAAGTCCCCCTCCCCACATAATAATATTCGAAAAAAATGATAAAATTGCCACACATTCCCTCTAGTATCTATACCCAATAAGAAAGGGTCCAATGGGGATCAATAGATCGAAACTCCTGAAAGTTTAATTTGATTCCAATTCATTTCACATGTGAAAGGACGTACGCATACGCACTCTCAGAGTCAATTGAGAATCATCATGTTAAAAATTACTCAAACAGGGTGTCTACATTTTTTTTTTTTTTTTTTTTTTTTTTTTTTTTTGAAAATTCATGACTTTTTTATGATCTTTTTCCTGAATAATATTTCAACGTTTTCAGGGGCCCCCTTTCAGCATAAATGTAACTTAGAATGAATATGGGGGAGGGCAATTTTTTTTGCACATTTCCCCCCTTTATTTTGTGATAAATAGCTATTGAAAAAATTAAAGAGGGAGGGAGCGAATGCCCCTTGAACTTCCAAGTTATGCCTATTCCCTCCAAGACCTCATTTTTTTTTGTAACCAAAATATCTATACAATTTTTGAAAACAAAGTAAAATGAATAGGTACTTGGAATTTTCAAGGGTGTAATTCGATTTCTTCCCTAAAAGGTGGATTCTTGAAATTGTTTTCATGTTGTAATAAGAATGATTTTTTTCCTGGAAACGAAACAAAAAATTTTCACGCAAAAAATACTCCTAAAAAAATTTTAAGAATTTTTTCAACAGAAAAGAACCCCACTTTTTTCCTTTGTCACAGTTTGAAAAATATTATTTTCTTTACTTTACTATCACAGGGTGTCTACATTAATTTTTTTTGAAAACTCATGACTTTTTCATGAACAATATTCCAACGATTTCAGGGGTCCCCTTCCAGTATAAATGTAACTTGGAATGAATGGGGGCAAAAAAAATTTTCCACATTTTTTCCTAGATTTTGTGAAAAATAGCTATTATTAAAAAAATTAGTGAGGGAGGGAGCGAATGCCCCTTGAACCCCCATAGTTATGCCTATGCCATCCAAGAACCCCTTTTTTTGTAATCAAAAAAATCTATACAATTTTTTTTTTTAAAGTTGAATGAACACTTGGAATTCGATTTCTTCCCTAAAAGGTAGATTCTTGAAATTGTTTTCATGTTGTAATGTAAAAATGATTTTTTTCTAGGAAATGAAACGAAAAATTTTCACGCAAAAAATACTCCTAAAAAATTTTCAACAACTTTTTCAACAGAAACCCTTTTTTTCTTTTTTACTTTTTTTATCCCAAAGTTTAAAAAATATTTCATTTATTCACTTTACCTACTATCAAAGAAAAAAAATTGATATTTTTTTATTTCAGAAGAATTTTTAAAATTAATATAACAACAAAAACGAATATAAAACTTCGCGTGTTCATATCAATGATATATTTTAATAAAATAATCAAAATAACGTGAAGAAAAAAATTGGAAAATATCGTATAATTCGACGTTTCGGCCGTCAACGTCGAATTATTCGATATTTTCCTATTTTTTTCTTCACATCATTTTGATTTATTAAAATATATCATTTAAAATTATTGTTCGAAAAAAAAATCACAGATTTTTTTTCCAAAATGAAACGAATTTTTCTTTACAAAGAAAAAATTGAAAAACTTTTCCACGGAAATTTTTAAAAATATCTTCACATCAGAAAAGTTTACAATACTTTTTTAACAAAGAAGAAAAAAAGGAAAAAAAAGATCTTTGGATATTTTTTATTCCAAAAAATCCTGAAATTTCTTCCTTCGAAAAAATTTCTACTCTAGAGTATTTGAGTTTTCTATTTTTTTTTTATTCCAAAACAATTTTTAAAAAAAAAATTTTTGTATTCCAAAAACAGAGACCCTCCTCCCAAAAAATAAAAATTATTATATTTTTTAGAAAATTGAAAAAAAAATTGAGATTTTATACTCCAGAGCTCGAAAAATATTTTTACTTCAAAACAATTGAATTCCAAAACGATAAAATTCAGATTTTAAATTTTTTTAATGAGAATTTTTTCGTGAAATTTTGAAAAATATTTTCACTTCAATAAAACTGAGAATTTTTTTAACGCCTTGTACAAAAACTACCTAACCGGTAGTGACGTGAAAATGTTTTTTAATCCAAAACAATTTTTAAAATTTTTTGTATCAAAAAATTCATTTTTTTCATTCCACAAAAGTCTTATTTTTCATTTCAAGAATTTGTAGCTTAGCCATTTCCCCCAAAAAAGTAGAGATCTTCATCCCCTCAAAAAAAAAAAATTCTTCAATAAAATTAATTATCTTCTTCATAGAAATCACAATATTTTTTTTTTTTTTTTTTTTATGTATAAAGATGCAACAGTTTGAATTTTTTTTTTTTTGGTGTGTTTATAAAATTTCACTTTTAGCGAATTTGTAATTTTGCCAGGGTAATATTATCAAAAATTCATAACTTCATAGAGTAAAATTCGTAACTTTTCATGACCTAGTAATTTTTTTGAAAAATTCATGACTTTTTCATGACTTTCATGACCCATTTTCAAATTTCATGACTTTTTCATGACTTTCATGATTTTCATGACCTGTAGACACCCTGTTATCAAAAAATAAAAAATAGATCCCAAAAAATTGAGGGTTTTTTTTTATTTCAGAAGAATTTTCAAAATCATTGTTCGAAAAAAATCTCAGTTTTTTTTTTTTCAAAAATGATACAAATTTTTTTCTTCACAAAGAAAAATTTGAGAAACTTTTCCCACAGAAATTTAAAAATATCTTCACATAAGACAATTTTCTACCTAATATTTTTTTAACCGAAAAAAAAAATTGGATAAATCAAAAAAAATTTTACACCACAATATTTGAGATTTCTAATTTTTTTAATTCCAAAACAATTTTTGAAAATTTTTAAACAAAAAAATTCGTTTTCAATTTTTTTTATTCCAAAAAATGAGAATTTTTCTCCAAAAAACAGAGACCCTCCTCCCAAAGATAAAATTCAGATTTTTGATTTTTTTTTAAATAGGTAAGCATTTTTTCGTGAAAGTTTGAAAAATATATCTTTTACTTCAATCAAATTGAGATTTTTTTAACGCCTTGTACATCAACTACCTAATGAATTAGACAGGTGAACTTTCAGTTGATCAGATTTCATAGTTTTGCCGCAAAAATGACAGTTTCCGATTGATTAGACCTTTGGAATCGAATTCATTTTTGCAGTGAGGGCAATTTTTCAAGCAAAGCCTAACATGTTCCAGACACTTCTCAAAACATTGACATTTTTCGCGACATGCGCAGCCAACATGCCTTTTTATAAATATATCCGATGAACATGCCTTCATCGGAGTCTTTGTAATTGCATATCACACAATTGTAAAATTTCGACTGTTGCTCGCTATGCCAATCTATATAGTGAGAGTACAAAGCTGAGGCGTCGGAGAGCTTCATTTTGCAATAACGACATGTGTATTCGTTGCCTCATTTTCGAAGAAGTCCAACTTCTCTAGCAGATGCGAACTTTGGTCTAGTGTTTTTGTTTTTGTAACGAAATCGTGAAATGATTTTACGATGAATTTGAATTCTTCTAACTTAAAAAACTTCTCAGCCCACAAGGCTGCACGTTGTATTGTTTGACTAGATTGGATTCTATGACTAAATATGTGCTCTAGCACCTTTTTCGTCACCTTCGGATCCAGTGAAAAACATTTACAACAAAGAATACATTTGTTGTAAAGTTCAATCGTTGGTAGAATGATTTTAAATTCTTGATGAGTTTCGTAACTTGCAGATTCTGATCGTTTTTTGGATATAAAATGGTCTGGTTCGTAATTCTGTATAGAGACATCCATCGTAGGAGTTTAGCTTGTTCTATGTTGATCTTCAATCAATTGTTGGAGAATATGATGCAATAAATCCTCCAAATTTTCGTGAGTAAAATCTTTCCCGACATTTCTCTAAAAAGGTAAGTTTTCATTTTTTTCAATTTTATTTTTCAAGCTATGAACCTCGAACTTGACATTCAACAAATTTGAAATAAGATTAATACGTTGTAAAATTTTTTCTCATTTCTTTAAAAATCTTACGATTTTTAATATGACCTCAGCCCCCAAGGTGCTTGATAATCTTGAAAATTTTCGAAAATTTTCATAATTTTTAAAAATTCAACCAAGTAAATACATTTTTTTATAAGTTGAAAATTTGCAGGTGTCGATTTTATTCTTAAATTATTTAATTTTCCACCGTTTGAACGATGTCCAAAAACATGTGGAGGAGTGGGGGTGTGGGTTCAAAATTTGATTTTTGGTGCTCAAAAATGGACTCTCGGGGTTCGACCGAAATTACACGTAATTGTGACCCTGCACTTAGCACACATACTGAATTCCAGAATTTTTGAACTAATTAGTAAGTAAACCCATTAAAAAAAATCAAATTATTAAAAATTTCAATTTTTGAACAAATTTTTTTTTTATGGGTTTTTATACGAAAGATGCCTGAAATACGCGATCGAAATTTAAATTATGAAAGAAAAAGATTATGTGCAGAGGAACTTATCAGCAAGCTGAAATTTCAGAAGATTTTGAATCGAATTGATTATGCAAAATTTTGTGTGAAATGTGGATTTGAAATAAAAGTTGAAAATGCATATTTTGAAATACCTAAAAATTAAAATGACGAAAGAAAAAGAATTTATTCGTAAAAACATTCTCGTCGCAAGATTCACCTCGCATTTGACTTATTTGGCCCTCAGATGAATCAAAAAATTCGTATCGAATTTTTTTTCCTAAACTTTATTGTAAGAGGTCCCTTCTACCCAGTCAAACCATTACGAATTACGATGGATGTCTTACTATCGTTTGAATTGAATCACGATTGCAGTATAGGTTTAAAATTTGAAATTAAACAGAAAAAGACAAACCATATTGTGAGAAATTTGCGAAAATAAGTAGGTATCCATAACACGTAAGCACTAAGCAAACAGAAATACACGCAAAATCCCACCAGCAACCAATGGAATAACAAAAGCGTACGACGACATATTCGGTAAAATTTCGTTTTTTCCTTTCTTTTTCAGGCCTTTTCCCTTCGAACTCCTCACACACGTATCCTAATATGGATTTTTCGTTTAGTTTCGTTTCGGCGAACGAAAAACAAAGCTGGTCCGTTGTGAGAAAGCCAGCCATGAGCCGGGCAAGCAAGGGGGTGGGGGGACTGGACAAGAAAAGAAGAGAGCAGATATACCGTTTGTGTGTGTATTGTATATAGTATACGTAGTCGCCTAAGAGATTTTTTGCGTGTTTCTACGTTTTATCTCTCTCTCTCCTTCGCTCTTTTACGTACGTACTCTGTGTGTGAAAACACGCCCGGAGAAAATTTTTCCTAGCAACGTTTCTCACTTTTATCGATTTCAAAGTTTCCAACACAGAATAACCATTACGAAATAGGTACGACATTCATCTCAAATGCAAACTACCAAATCGTTCGCAAAAAGAGGGTGAAATTTTTTAGGCATAAAATATCGTTACCGAAACTACAAAATTACCTTCAAGAGGAACATTCGTCTTGAGACTTACAGGAAGGAGAAGACGAAGAAGAAGAAGAAGAACCTGGAAAATCTCATCGTGTTCACCTTCTTTGTCTTCGTATTACATCTAAACCCAGGATTGGTTAAAATGAGAAAAGGCGCAGCGAAGAGCTCGCTGATGTAAGTTTATACTATAAAATTAGGCAGCAACGCCGACTACAGAAGCAGCAGTCGCCTTGCAAGTCGTTATTATGATGGAGCGAAGACGAGAAGCGGTGCAATTTCCTTACTTTCCAACATCTTGAGGGGGTATTTGGTGAAACATACGTAGACGCAGATACGTGTATGGTACGGGCACGGGTACGGGCATGCGGTACCTAAGAACGAACGTTGCGAAATGCAGGATTAAACATACACCGACACCGGTAACCTGCCATCTTGCCTTCCTGCCATACCGAGTATAGGTAATACGAAGACGGTGGTATATTAAAGATATACCAAAGACTTAGGTCGTTAGGTCGTCGTTACTTATAAACGAATACGACGCCCTAATCTACTTTAAACATGCATGAGAAAATTAATCTCGTACCCCTCTTTCGAGTACCGCTCTGTAGATCCGGACGTAGTAAGAAGCTATCTTACGTATAGCTTTTTAATTTCGTTTATTCCATCATCTTCGTTCGTACCAAGGATAGTTTTCAGCAAACAAACGTTCAAGTAGAGTTACCAGTTCAAAAGTTTTACATAAAGGAATCGTAATCAAACCATTAAAAACAGAAGTACACAAGTTGTGATTTCAAATCTTACCATAATAATCCAGCACTCAAATTAAAATCACGAAGCGGAACGAATTTTGATTCAAAATTTTCTCTAAAATCATATAAAACCAACAAATTGAAAATTGTTCCAATTTATTGATATATAGGTATAGTAAATCCCCTCTCCTTCTTTTTAGTAATTTTAGATATTTGTTTTTGACTGGGTGTTACATATTTAAAAAAATAATTTGACAATAAGGCGTGAGAATTTTTTTCAAAGTGGCTCCAAAAAATAAAGGTATTTTTTACCTATTCCAGGAAAATTTTAGATTTTTTTCAAAAAAATAAAAAAATAGTTTTTCTTTTTCTATGAGAATACGAGATTTTTTTCTACAAAAAAATTATGATTTTTTTTCTCCAAAAATTTGGAAAACATTTTTCCCTAAAAAGTTGAGATTTAGTTACAATTTTTTCGCAAAATGACCGAGAATTTTTTTTCACTAAAAATTATACTCAGATTTTAGATACCTATCATTCGAAATGAAAAGTTTTTTTTTTCTTCAAAAATTTGATGCATTTACCTACTTCAGAATAATTGAGTTTGACAATAATCAAGTTTTTTTTTCTCTAATAATGAGATCTTTCATACTTACTTAACAAAAATTGAGACCCCCGCAACCTAAGTACACAAGATTTTTTTCCCCAAAAAAATAAGATACCTACTTTTTTTAAAGAAAAAATTATCAACTTTTTCTCCAAAAAAAATTGGAAGATTTTTCATCCATTATTTCAGAAAAACTGAAAAATTCCGTTCTCCAAAAAATTGTCTTTTTAGAAAATTTTTTATAAATTTCAACAACCATTTTTGGCAAAAAATTTTAAACCTTGTCATACTAATCATCACTATGGCAAATTTCTTTGATGAAACTTTAAAAAATATTATGTGTTTTAAATTAAAAAGTTTTATGTAAAAAAAAAATGTCATATTCAACTAAAAGAAATTTTTTAAACTTTTTTCAAAACCACTTTCTCAATTCAAATTTTTTCAAGAATTAATTAATTCAACATTTCGTTTAATTATATAGGATATCTTTACGAAATTTTCTTGAAGAAAATCTATTGGAATTTTTTTATATAAAATTTCTCTACATTATTTTCTGACATAATTTTTTCTTTAGAGAGTTTTTTTCAAATGGGAATTTTTCTTCAAAAAACTTGTAGAGAATTTCAAAATAAGGCCTTAATACTATTCCCAACCGCATTTATTCTCATAAAATACAAGGATTGGTAAGGAAGTAAGGCATTAATAGACCAATCTTAGGGTTCGTCCCATCATTTTCGTAGGAAGATGCAAAATACCTGCGAAAAATTCTACTTACTAGGTACTCGCTATATAAACAAGAAAAGTAGATATGTCGGGTGCTGGAATAATAGGATCGAGGAAGAAGGGCAGGGACTCGCACGCGGCGAATAGAAAACGCCGTACGAACGAGCACCGGCGAAAAACATGAAAACAGAGAAGCAGCAAGATAATTGCTACTTTATTACAGTCCCCAAGACTGCGAGAGTAAAAGCAAGAGGAAAACAGCGCGCTAAAAGAGAGAAAGAGAAGACGTTCGAAGATGTTGAATATATAATGAAGAAAGTTTAAACTTGCGCGGGTGCCGCTGTCGCCGCCGCCGCCGCAACAACGATGGCAGCGGCAGCAGAAGCGGCAACATGACTATACGACTTAAAAGCTAACATCCCCCCAATAGAAAGAAGAAGCAGTAAGCCCCGGAGCTCAAATTGGAAATTGAAATGACGGTAAGTATAAAGAAAATTGGAACTTGGCAGATTAGGTAGGTACGTAGATTTACGCTAAGATTGAAATGAATATCATACTTTGAGAAAATCTTGCTACTCATATTCTTAATATAAATTACCATCGAATTATCTTGTGGTATAAAATATATAGGGAGTATAAATATTTTTTTATTCTTCATTTTAGAATAAGTAAGTACTAAGTAGGTCAGGTATATTTTAAAAGGAACGAAAATTACCGTCATAAAATTACCCGTTTTTGGCGTTTTTATACTTCACATTTCATTTCGATACGTTGTGTAGATATATAGGTAGGTTTTTAGTTCGCCTTCCAAATCGTTCACTTTAATTCAAGAGCTCGATATTTTCGAACCCAAATTCACAACAATTCTTGTAGAAAATGGAATCTAGTGCTTCTTTCACATTTCCTTTCATATTTTTTCCCAAAATTTTTACTTAGTTAATATTCGTGCAGAGTGTCTAACATCTCAAAATCAAAAAAGAACTTTGCATGATCTTCAACATGAGTTTTTCAAAAAAAAAAAAAAATTCCAAATTTTAAAATCAATTTATAAATTTTTAAAATCGTGATAATTCATTGAAGTTGAAAAAATCATACAATCGAAGTTTGGGAAATAAGCAAGCATTACGAATTTTCACCCAATTTAATTCCTAATTATCAAGTTTCAGATTTTTTATCAAATTTTTAAAAATTCACCAAACTATGATAAATTGATAATTAACCTCCCAATTTTTAGGAACAATTTTATTTTCATTGATAGTTTTATATTTTAACATAAGTAAGTAGGTAATTCGATCAGTTCTATTTTTCAAAATTCAAAAATTTATAATTTAAAAACTGACCAAAATTCAAAATTTTCTAAAATGTTCTATTTTCATTTTTAAATGTAGAACTTCTACGCAATTTATGAATTTATTTTTTCTAAAATTCAAAAAATCATTATTATACTTAATGTAGGTATATAGGTATACTCGTAAATATTTGAAAAACTGGCTCAAATTCAAGATAAAAAAAAAATAAGTAAAGTTTGAAACCAACTACTACGTAGTATACGTATACCCAATTACAAGTACCTACTAAATTTTCAAAATTGAACAAACTTTAAAATTATAGGCAATTCCTTTTCAAAAATTTATGGAAATTTAAAAATTACCAACATTCTCAACAATTTTGAAAAGACCCAACATTAAAAATACGTTAAAATTATAAAATTTTGAAAATAAACTAAATTTTTCAATTCAATAAATTTTTAGAAATTATCCAATTTCAAACTTCATTAAAATTTGAAAAATTACTCGCAAAATTTTCAATTTTTCAGATTGCAAAATGTTATCTAGATAGGTATATGAAAATTCAGTGATTATTTTAAAATATCTACAGGGTGTTCATCGAGTGATGTAGGAAAATCCACAGGGTGATTAGGCAACCCATAAGGAACAAAAAATTTCATATACACATGATGCCTATCTCGAAAATTGAAGGGGCAGAGGAATTGAAAATTGAGGGGGAAAATTTTCTGATCAAGTATCTGAGTAGTACTCAAAAAAACAAACATTTTTTATTCTTGACATTTTTTGCCTATCTTAGATTTTTATTCTTGACATTTTTTGCCCTATCTTAGAAAATGAAGGAGCCACGAAGCCGCGAACTTCAGAGATTTCAATTTTCCAAGTTCTGTAGCGGACCGTAGCTCCTTCATTTTCAAACTTAGACAAAAAATGTCAAGAATAAAAAATGTTCATTTTTTTGAGTACTACTCAGATACTTGATGAGAAAATTTTTCCCCTCAATTTTCAATTCCTCTGCCCCTTCAATTTTCGAGATAGGCACCATGTGTATATAATTTTTTTTGTTCCTTATGGGTTTCCTAATCACCCTGCGGATTTTCCTACATCATTCGAGGAACACCCTGTATACCAAAATTCCAAATTACATTGAACTTCGAAATTTTTCCTAATTTTTAATCTTCATCTAAGTAAATTTCATTGTCAAAATCTAATGATTTATCACTTTCCTGAAAATTTCAAAAACTGACTCAACTTAAAAGCAAGTTTTTAGAATACATACTTATTCTGTTTGAAAATTATTGATATAATTTTGATTTTTTTTTTTTTTTGATATTTACAAATCAACATAAGTACACATACCTATTCCTAAAAATATTTACAAATTTTCCAAGCTCATAATAGTTATCTAAGTAAAAGATTAATTTTTTTCCATAACTGAAAAACTGATCTACTAAATTAAAAATTTTAGAAACTGATCAAACCTCTAAAATTCATCAAAATTTAAAAATTAGTAAATTTTGAAAGTAAACTTGATTTTTGAAATTTAATACATTTGAGAAATGATCCAATTTCAAACATTTATTAAAATTCAAAAATAAAAGGCATTGTTATCGAAATTTGAAAATTTGAAAAATTTAAAAGCTAAAATTTTCAAAATCTGTTCAATTCAAGGAATTTTTTTTTTTTTTTTTCATTCATTACCATAATTCCAATTTTTATTGAATTTAATTTTTATCTTGGTAATTTAATTTTTAAAGAGTTAAAAACAGACCCAACAACGACATTTATTAAAATTTAAAAATTAAACCTTAATTTTTAGGATATTATGAATTTCTAAAAGCCAGCATACTTAAAAAATTATTCCAATTTTCACAATATTTTGAAATTTTCAAATCATTAATAATATTTTAATTTTCATCAGTCTTTAAAAAAAAATTCAGGATTGATTAAATTTTTTTAGTTGTAAAAATATCTAGATTTTTCATAAACTTAGAAATTTTATCGAATTGTTAAACTTCAACAAAGTTTAAAATCATCAAATTTTGAAAACTGTCTACACTTTGAAATAAAATTTCAAAAATTTACTGAATTCACTTTTAAAAAAAGTAAAAATGGGTTACCATTGAAGATTTTTCAAAATTAGTAACGTATTTGGCGTTTAAAATTTTTTCCATTTTTTGATTTTTGCTTATAAATGACCATATTTAAAATTTGCATGAAGAAGACGAAAAACATTCAACATGAAGCAGGACATTTCAAGACTTTTTGATAAATCAGTACTTTCTAGTGAAAAGCATTTCTTTTCCAGTACCATAGATACATACATGCAGATTTGTTAGACACTCTGTCTTATACAGGCTGGCCCACTACTCCCTAGCCACCCCGAATAAGTAAAAAATCTTACCTTTAATTACGAAAATCAAACCGATCTTGATTGAAAAATCAAAAAACACTAACCTGAAACAGAAAAAAAGAAAACATAGACATTAATAATCATTACTCAAATATATGGTACTTATCACTCTTAATCTTCAATCTCGGAGTATATGCTATAGGCAGGAAGAGGGAAGGGGTAAGATGGTGCACATTTATTGACGTAGGTCACCGCACGTTGTTTATACTCGTAGATGATGATGACGTTACACACCCTTAAAAACCGCATTTCGCCATAAATTCCCACAGCAACCGAAATTACCGCGTGCAAAACTGACCGTTCTCAAACTATACCTACGTATATCAGGGTTCAACGAATATCCGGTTCTTCAAATACTATTTGAATATTGAATATTCGGATATTCGCTTAAAAGCTACTTCATTAAAAAAAACTGTAGCAGCGCTAAATAACGACATCAAAAAAGGTCGATAAAAATGTCACAGCAGTGATAAAACCCATATAAAACCGCTATTCGGATAGTATTCGAATATCATTTGCGACTACGAATATATTCAATATTCGTCTATCCGAATATTCGTTAATCCCTGACGTATATTTACGTAGATATGCTATACCATTAGATGGCAGACCTTGTAGCAAAATACATAAATACCTATATAGTATATAAATACAGTAAATGAATATCTACCCACTCAATTTTTATTTTCTAGTGGTCATTGTAAGAATGATTTTAGCATAGTATATGCTTTTACGGCGACCAAAATGGAAAAAAAACGACCAAAAAATCCGACACCATTGGGTTAGGTTAGGTTACATTAGGTTAGTCAAATAGTCTATAAACATGTATTACTCATAATTTCATTAAAAGAACTAAGTTAAGTTGTACGGACCGCCGCCCCCTACGTTATTCATAAGTTGTCTAATTAAATATTATTTTAGTGCTACCACAGAGTAACCCGAAAAAGATTTGGTCAGGGGCTCTGTGGTAGTCATATGTACACCTATTTTTGAAATAAAATTGCCCCACCACGTTAGTGTGGACTGAGGTACCTCGTTAAAAAAAAAAAAAAAAAAAAAAAAAAAAAAAAGGTTTAGGTGACATAAAAAAACTTGGAAAATTTATAATAAATTCGGTTTTTCAGACATTATGTCAGACATTTTGAAACATGTAAATTTTTTTAAATTTTTATGACTTTTAGACATTTTGTCACGGAGTAAAAGCATATACTATGTTTCATACTTTCAAACGTAGTGTGGAAATAGAGCCAACTAGGGGGTCCAGGGGGCATTGCCCCTCCCTGGCGAGGCGCGAAGCGCCGAGTTTTTTTTTCAGAAAATAAATAGGAGAAGGAGAACAATGGGAGCGCCTAAATCGAGTCTCAAGCCTGAAATTTTCTACTGATGCCTCAGTATATCTTCACCCTTCTGCCCACCCCTCCCTCATCAAATTGTCCAAAAAATTCTTTCTCATACAATTCGTTGAAATTTGATTCCCAAAAAGAAGAGATGAGAAAGTATCCTACAAAGAATATAAAAAATTTAAAAAAAGGAATTAGTGAACGGATTCAAAAATTCAATATTATTGAATGGAAGGAAATATCTTTCAAGTTTGAACGAAAATGGAATTGTTTATGGGTTCTTTTGAAACAAAAAAAAAATGGTGTCGAAAATCCATTTAAAAAATTTTTGAAAAAAAAAATTACAGCCCAATTGAAAAATATTTCAAATAAAAGTTGTGTATTATGGTCTCAGGAACAATTTTGAATATTATAAAAATTTTGATTGAACCACTCCTTCCGCCCAATTCTACATTTTACGTATGAAAATTGCATACGTGAAATGCAAAAGTATCATTTGTGTGTGCGTATAATGCAAAATTTGAGGGGAAGGAGTGGTCAAAACAAAATTTTTGTAATAACTAAAATTGTTTCAAAGACTTTGATATGCAACTTTTGTTTGAAAAATTTTTCAATTGAGGGTTTAGGTACAGAGATTGGGAGATTTTTGGAGGGGGGCGTGAGCCCTCTTTTCCAAAAAAATCTTTTCATGTCTGTACTCAAGGCCCCAATTTAAAAAAATTTCAAACAAAAGTTGTGTATTTTAATCACAGGAACAATTTCGATTATTACAACAATTTAGATTGGGCCACTCATTCCCCTCATTTTAATCTCAGGATCAATTTTGGTTATTACAACAATTTTGATTTCGCAAAAATGGAGGGGGAAAAAGTGGTCAGATCAAAATTATTGTAATAATCAAAATTGTTCCCAAGATCAAAATACACAACTTTTGTTTAAAAAAATTTTCAGCTTGAGGCAGTTTAAAGAAGTTTTTATAACATATTTATTTTTTGAATATCCTTCAATTTTTTAATGGATTTTCTGCATTCATTCTGGGCTATTTCGGTCTCGGGTTCAAGCGAGTTAAAAAAATACACCACATACAAATACTTCATCCGCCATTTTCTGCACACCTGCTATTTGGTATTCTCATTCGACCCAACAGCATTTTCATCCCGATCGCAACAATAAAAGAAAATCCCAACTATGATTTTCAATTGTCAATTCGATTCTTTTTCTCCTTCCTCATCCCCTAGGCTTCCTAAATCACCCTCGAAAAACTCCACCCATTATATAGGCGCACCACCATTCGATAAGGTATAAAACTATCGCGAAAAAAAACCCACACACGTCTACATATAGTACTATGAGTACGAGGGAGGGTGCCATAACAGAAAAACGCGCATGTTATCCGGAACAATGGAGGCGCTAGAATACGCGGTGATTAACAAGAGGAAAAAAACTACAAAAAGAAGGAGAAAAGAGTTTAACAAAATGGAACCATTACCCGTATGTATATGGTACAGAAAGCGATGGAAAAAGAACCCCTTCTGGGGTAGGTGGGCCAAAAAAAATCCCTTCTTTTAAAAAGGTGTTTTGGACGCCTCCGCCATCACCCCCATTGTCCAAAGTTTGTATTCTTTTTTTACACACATCGACACCCTTGGTATCCCTTCTGGCTCTGGTAGCTCCCTAAAAATGCAAATCTAAGCCAAGTTTTTCTTTTCGCCAAAAAATTACACTAGCATAGTTTTAAATAACGCGGTACGCGAAAGTTCGCTAATTCTGAAGATGAATTATTTTAATTTTTTTCAAATATAGTTTCGAACTAGTTCGGTAGTGCGCGATTTGTTCAGTATTATTAGGTTCAATTACAAGGTAGGTGCAAGAGGTATAGGTTTAGGTATAGAACTATTTTACAAACGATAGTTTTAAATTCGCCTAAAGAAATATTCCAGTACTTCTGGAATCTCTAGTAAATCTCCATTCTTCTCAAATACCTTCGAATGGGTGAGAAGTGATAAGCAAATACCATCGATAAAAGCTTGACTCGAGGTTTTTAATGTAATATTTCAAGTTCTTCAAGTTTTTCTAAAAATAGATGTTGAATTTTTTCCGAACAACGATTAAGTATTTCGTCTACAAATTTTTTCGTTCATTTTCAAAAGAGCTTTTCCTAAAATATTATTTTCACAATTTTTTTACACTAAAGTTTTTTAGATTTTATCACCAAGCAGATTTTCTTTGAACAGTAGAAGATTTTATTTTTTAGATTTTTTTTTTTTGAAGTGAACTAAGACAATTTTTAGGAAGAATTAAAAAAAAATCTTGATGAAATTATTATCAAAAAAACGATTACTTCGTCTGAAAATTTTTTCTACCCATTTTCAAAAGAACTTTTCTCAAATAATATTTTCACAATTTCATTTTCACGCAAGTTTTTTAGATTTATCTATTCTAGCATAATTCCTTAGATTTTTTTAAAGCGAATTTTGACAAATTTTTTGGAAGAATTGAAAAATATCCAACCAAATTTTTGCAAAAAAAAACAACAACAACAACAACAATGATTATTTCAACTGAATTTTTTCGTCTTTTTTCAAGAGAACTTTTCTTTAAATATTACTCATTTTCAAGAAAATTGTTTTGAGCAGATTTTTTTTGAAGCGAACTATAACTTCTTTTGTGAAAGAACTTTTAAAAAAATAATTGAAGAGAAATTTTTGCCAAAAAACAATTATTTCATTCATACTTTCCACCTCAATCATATTCAAAAGAACTTTCCTAGTTTATTATTTTGACATGATAAAAAATTTTGTGCTGGGAAATTTTCAATTTTTATTTTTGAAAAAAAAATTGAGTAGGTAGAGGTCATAGGTAGGTAATTATTTTTCTATGATTTTTTTGAATTACGTAATGTTTTTTTCTTTTCAAAAAATAAGATCGAGGGCGGTCTTTCATCAATTATTTTTTTTAATCACACAAAACTTTTTTGTTTTTCATCAATTATTTTTTTTTAATCACACAAAACTTTTTTGTAATTTCATTTCTTGAAAACTTTTCTATTTTTAACTGGAATTTTAAAATTAATATTTTTGAACGGTTGTAGAAATTTTTTTTAGACTCTACTCCCAATTTTCCAACAACTTTTTTTTTCAATTCTATAATTATGTTTTTCAAAAACTATTTAGGCCAAAAAAATCTTTTTTACTTTTTTCTCGAGAGTTACTTGAAAGCCAAATTTTTCTTCTCTTTGTGAAGTTTGCACGTACAATTATTAGCCAATTAATAGTTCTTTTACGACAAAAAAGAAAAAAAAAGACTGCTCTCGAGCTCCGGAAAACGCGTACAACAGAACTCGAATTGTGAAAAAATTTAGCTCGCATTCCAAGCTGGAAAAACACCCCATATAGTTATTGGTTTCACATTCGAACGTCAACAGCAGCACTTTCCGGGCAACGCATATTTTACTAAAAGAGTTAAACGCAGAACGACTGAAAATCAACCCTTTCGACAGCAGCACTAGCCAGTCGAAGCATAATTTACCGAAAGGGTTAAATACAGAACGAACGAAAACTACGCTTATACTTGAGGTTTGCTCTGCGAATAGTCGCACTCATAAATCCGAATTGTTCTCTTTTCAACCCTTTAGTCCCACATTCGAAACAGCGTATGGTTTCGATGATCGCTCCGAAGAGAGCGTCGTCATTGTGAGAAAGGGTTAAAAGCAGCAAGAAAATAAATATGTGCTTCGATCACACATTATTCTAATAATCGTATAGACAGCTGACACAAATATTCTATAAGTAAGAGTAAGTAAAACGTAAAAGTAATTATTTTATTGTTGAATGGAGGCACCAGAGATGGATTTAGGTACCTTCAAATATACATCTAAAATGAAAAACTGGTATGGTGAATTATCCAACTATTCGTCGATTCAACGTTTTTCATAAATCGATCATTTTTCAAGTTTCGAAAAACAGCAATAATTAGTAAAATTTGAACATTGGAATTTTAAATAAAAAATTGAATAAATTCAACGATATAAGGAAACAAAAAAAAGAAAGGCAGACAGTGGTAGGCAGCTAAATTATCAATGGCCATGGTACATCACATAATTACATAGTCTTCTTCTTAAATAATTATTGTAAAAAGAAAAGCACGTACAGCTGGAAGAAGACATAGGGCCAGCTTTTCTTTTCGCACACAACAACGCAAACTCACTCTAAATTGCTAACAATCCTTTATATTTGCTAATGGGCGCGCATTTCGTTATAAATTTCACTTTTTTCGCGTTCTTCGTCTTCCAACGCTCGAAAGTCGAAACATTCGCAGAAAAATGTTGAATGCGAGTTTTTTTTTATATACAACCCAACAAAGAAAGAAGAAGAAGAAGAAGAAGAAGAAGAAGAAGAAGAAAAAGAAGAAGTTTTTCTATTTTAAAAACATTTTCCACTTTGAAAATTTATTATTTCGCAACACTTCGGTAATTTTCTCTCTTTTTCAAAGTTATACCATACACTTTTTTCATCTTTACACCCCTTTGAAGTTTTTGTGTTTCATAATTGGGTTCTTAAAAATTATAAAGAGTTAGAAAGGACGGGCGTGGAAGGTCGACACGGCGAGAAATACTACACTGTATAATTTCCAATAATGAGAAACAGCTACGACGAGCGACGTTCGCTGGCAATGGAGTTTCGAAATGAAAAACTAAGAAGAAGAAGAAGCAACTTGGCAAAAAAAATCGTACTTTTTGAAAATGTCTCGAAGCTATTAGGTCACGCGGCGAGAAGAATTTCGTCGAAAGAGAAAAGAAAATTGGAGTCGATGAGAAAATGGGGTAGGGTGGGGTGTTACCATAGTATAAGAGCTTATTTTCGAAATAGCGATGGTCTTTTTTAATATAAAGAACCGAAAATGTGTTAATGGAGAGAATTTTCTCAACCAAAGTTGAATTCAAAAACAACCAATTTTCGTTTGGAAAAATGATGTTGAAATCACCTTTGCATGATTTTTGGTTATAGTAGTTGAATTATTGGAAAAATGAACGATAAATTCATCGTTCCAGGATTTTCACTTTGAATATCAATACATCAGCTCAAAACATTTTGAGATACATAATGAAATTTGACGCAACTCAAGACGCAATCGTTTTCCCTCAGCTCGTAAAATTAGCGATCTCGATGAGCCATCGTTTTGGTCGGACCCTCTCTGGCGTTTTGTCGATTTTAAACTTACGAACTATTCGAGAACCTACGAATTTCTCGACGAAACGAAACGACCCTGCAACCGTAATCGTTTCACTCACCCTCTTTTTCTTATACACAGTTACGCTAATATCGGATCGTTAGTTTTTTTCCCGCTTTTCTTTTCTGGCTAAAAATTATTTTGCTAATATTTGCATATCATTAGGACGCGTAAAAAAAGATGTGGTGACGGCGAACAAGTTTTGCCGGATGCGGTGGCATGGAAAACGATGGCGCTGCTGCTGACGACGCAGCTTTCCATCATTCGTCGTTCTTGTTCGGGATGTCTAAATTTATTTCGTTCCCTTCTTTCTTGAGGTAGTTCAAAAATAAATACCTATTTCACATCAGTGATGCAAAAAAACGCCTTCCCTTAAAATCCATTGAAACGTGAAAAAATACCTTTTTCAATTTAAGAAAAATGGAAAACTAAAAATTTTAGAAAAATTGAAAATTAATAAAAAATAAAATAAAACTGAAATCATAGAAATTTTTTTTTAATTTTTGCATTTTTTGTTCTAGGTTTTTTTTTTAAAGTAAAAATTGAAAGGTCTATAAAAAATGAACATCGATGAAAATGACCAATAATTTAAAAAAAAAATTAATATACATACATTAAAAAACTACCCGAAAAAATAAAAACTGAAATATGTGAATGCGGATGCAATAACTGATAACTTTAAAACTTTGCACAATCATCGAGAGGTCCTAGTGGAATATTAATTCCCTCATAATTTTGACCCCTCATGTTTATGGCCTATTTCATAAAAGGGGTGATTTTGAGCGAAATCAGGGTTGTCAAAACTAAAAAAATATATATATATATTTTCAACCATGCTGATTACGAATATTATACTCATAATGTCAATCTTTTTGTGTTTCATGACGTTCTCGACAATTTAAAAAAATAAAAATAAAAATGATAAAAAAATAAAACATGAAATTTTTTTTTAATTTTTAAAAAAATTTAAGAAATTTAAATTAAAAAAAAAAATTGGGTTAGTCTTACCCTCTGGGAGGCTGAATATTGTTCCAAAAAATTGATTTCTGATTTTTATTGATTTTGGGTAGGGGTTGTCCTCTGGAAGGCTGAATATTGCTCCTAGGACCATGGAAACCATTTTTAAATGAAAGTACAGGTCGAAATTGACCAAAAACAGTCAAAACCCCAAAATCGATTTTTTTCCTGCTTAGGTCCCTTTCCCCATGCACACTCACATATACTAAAAAAAAAATAATAATAATAAAATGAATTTTAAAAAAATCATTGAAAACTATCATTTCCTTTATTTTTAAAATATTAGGCTTTTTCACTTGACGTCATACGCGTGTATTGCGGGATAGTGGACTCGGTTTGCCGTACGCGCGGTAGGAAAACAAACTTTTCGAAATATGCGTTTTTAGCAAAATTTAATGATTATGTTATTTAAGTAAATTTTAAAGGTTAAATTTGCGTTTATACTAAATTTATAAGATCTTTTAAAGCTTAAAAACTGAAGAAAAATTGAGTTCTATAAAAATGTCTAACTGATAACGAGTGATAAGTTTTGTTTTCCTACGTTAAGTAAGGCGAAAAAACGCAACACGCATCAAAGTGAAAAAGCATAATTAAAAAAAAAAAAAAAATTAAAAATGGAATGTCAACCTCAACTTTGCAGAAAAAAAATATTTTCGAATCAGGTTTACAGAAGCTTTCTGAACAACTTCATCACTTTTTTTTTCAAAAAAAATCTATTGGCTTTGTCAACAAAGTTTTTGTTCTGAATTTTCAGTTACTGTCGAAACTTTCAACTTCCACACCAACCCCCTACCCCCAAATTCTAGCTACGTCATCAATTGAACACCCTATTGATGGATAAAAATAACATGAATATGAAAAATACGAATAAACTGATATGTGATAAGATGACAATACATGCTCAATTATGAATTGAAAATTTTTTTTAAAAACGGAAAAAACGCAATTTAAAAAAACAAATTATTCAAAAAAAATGGGATAAAATTGGGTAATTTAAATCGAAAAAATTCGAAAATATGAAAATTTGAATAGAAAATTTTTTACAAATTAACACAAGATTTGATACTTTGAAAAATGGAATAAAACAAAAAAAACTCTGAAATTTTAAAAAAAGAGTAGGTATTAAACGCTTAAATATTTTTTTCTCTTGAAAAATCAATACTTCAAAAAATTGAGAATGATTTTGAAAATTGAAAGAAACTGGCAATAAGCAATCCATTCCAAACTGAAATTTGAAAAAATTTATATCATCAAAAAATGGTAAAATTGACAAATTTTGAAAAATGAAAAAGTGAAAAAAAAAATAAAAACCAAAAAACTCTGAAATGGGGGGGGGGGGGGTGCAAACTCTAATTACAAATAAACATATTCATTTATTTAAAAAAAATGGTAAACGCTTAAATATTTCTCTTGAATTACAACCCATAAAAGTTGTCAATCAACAGAAATAAGAAATAGTGAAAACGTTTGAAATTTTCCGGAAAATTGGACAAAAAGAGATAAGCAGAATAAAAAATCAATACCTAGGTACTTTTAAAAGTTGAGAATTGATAATTTGGAAAAATATAAGAAACTGACGAAGAGCAATGTTCATTGAAATTGGAAAATTATTTAAAAATTTTAAAAATAAATAAAAAGTATACAATTCGGAAAATTCAAAAAAAACAAGATTTAATTATTTTTTTTAAAATGTGGATTTGAATTTAATGAATGTATACCTAGTTTCCATTAAAAAATGAAAACCCAAAGATTCAATTTTATTGAAATAAAAACTATAAAAATAAAAAATAATGAAAATACTTATCTGAAAATTAGACCAGAAAAAAATAAAAACCTTAATAAAATTTCATAATTCAAAAACCGACTTTTTCAATGCCTTTGACGTAATGTTTTAGATTCGAAATTTTGGAAAAATTTGAGAAAGGAGATACATTTTTTTTTTACATAACATTTAAAATTTTGATTTTTGCAAAATAAAAACATAGGTAGTCTTCAAAGAAGAAAAATAATTTCATTCATTATGTTGGTGTCCTTCCAAGAAAGATATTGATGACATGATGACTGATGAGATTTTTTGGAAAACAAAAAATTGAAACTTCAAAAGTAGCAAAAAATGAGGCCTTTGCTTCTAGCCCCGTTTCCGGAAAAACTATGCAACCTATGATGCTCTTTTTATTTTTTTTTATTCTGGATTGCTTGATTTATTATTTAAAGCGAGGATTTTGCAAAGTTTTAGTTTGTCATGTGATATTTACCGAGTAAGATAACTGAAATATCACGATGAAAATTATGAGAAAATTCAACAGTTCAGGTTAAATCGGAATTTTTCTAAATCCTCCCTTCGAAATATGGGAGTTTTCAAATTACAAAAATGAAGATTTCGAACGATTCTATTCTATTTTTTTCGTTTTATAATTTTCCAAATTTTCATTTTTTTAGTAGTTGATTGGAGGCTCTGACAGCTTATTCAACCACACAGTGAATTTACTTCTGCTGTAAAAAAAATTAATTCACCTCTCCCTTCCAAATTAAAAATTTGTAAAAACTGGCAATCGTTCAAAAAAAATTATATAAAAAATTATTATGAATAAATTGAACAAAAATAAAAACTGTAATGAAATTATAAAATTCTAAAAAATTGAAGAAAAAAAAACTGATCAACTTCAGAAATCGCAATACAAGTATAGGTAAAAGAATAGGCCTACATATTATAACTCGAGCAGCAGATTTTTCCATAATATCCCACTCGAAAGACGAACGCCAATCATTGAAAATCCACTACGGATTATATCGAATAAAACCAACGCCGGAGAAAAAATCTCCCTGCGACTTGATCCTTTTCGTCGCTCACCCCACTTCCATCATCCCCTATTCTCTGCTTCTTCTATCTATGAATTGTACGAGAGAAAAAAAACCCATATACCTATCGCGAATAAGCATCGGAGACATTTACAACGGCGCGGCGAAGATAAATGGTCGAAGAACGTCGACTTTTTTTTCTCCTTTTACGCGTCTCTTTCTGGCACGCCAGGGTGCGAGGGTGGCGGCGGGCGGGAGACGTTTAAAAAGACAAGTTTTTCGTAAAAGGGTACAAAATCGACGTAGGGCAGGAAGCATACCTACCGGTGTTGAACTCGATACACGCCGAATAACATTTGAAAGATAGCGTGGCGTTTTTCGCGTATAAAAAATAACGAGAAAAAGAGCTGAAAGGGGGCGAGTGAGTAAGAGCGATGCGGAGATCGCGAGGTACGTACGCGATAATTCCCGCGAGAGTGAAAAATATCGCGAAATGTTTTTATCTCGGTGCCTTGCCAGAAGGAAGAAGGTGCACATTTTCTTCGAGAAATACTATCTACGTACCACTGTCAGTGAGAAAAGCAGAGGATAGCTGTTTTTTTCTTCGCCGTTTCCGTCTCTCCCAGCCCTTGCTTCGTGCTCCAACTGACGCGAGCGGAGACAGAAAAACAGACAGAGAAAAAGGACGCGTCGAGGATTTGCCTTTTTAATCGCTGTACTTTTAATCCGCTTTTGAAATAAATTGTTTCAGTTTTAACTATTCATTGATAAATTATCGCGAGTTTTTTTTCCTTCTCTTTCTTTTCCTCGACTTAATTTCTTTCCTTCGATATATTTTTAATTTCATTATTCAGTTTTATTTCCACTCGTTTTCTGTGTTTTTTTTTCAACCCTGCTTAGAGGAAAGCTCCCATTTCAACAATAGCCTGATCGAAGGAGATGGCTACACCGATCCAATCCTCTCCTTCGATTAAATTTTTCCCCAAAAAAATTTGCACTCTTTTATCGATGTATTCGCTTGTTTACGTGGCACGTCACAACCGAAGAGGAAAAACTTTTAATTAGGGAAACTCGCGAGGTTACAAATAGAAAAACAACAAAAGGAAAAAAACCATAACCCCGCACCCAAATGCGATGGAATGAGAGTTGAGGGAAAAATAAAAGGCCAGCTCAGCAGCGAGAGGCGAGGCCGAAGCACACGACCGATGTGCGACCGACCGAGGAGAGCTCGCAGATACGGCACAAAAAACAGCACGATAAAGGTTAAATTTTCTTTTAAACGAGAAACAAAATGAGAACGAGAAAAAAAAGTGAGCGGGAAAAAGAAAAAGAAAAGCGCAAAAAGGAAAGCAACCTAAGAAACGGGAAAGGCTATAATTTAGAAGTCGATAACCGAGGCGGGAATTTCCAAAAGGGAAGGACGTAGGGCTCGCGAATCCGCGAATAAGGGTAGGATAGATACGTTCTTTTTCATAATTAGTTTTTTGTTTGTACGAGTAGAAACACGATGAAAGGCATAAGAACTACACGACCGAAGCAGTGGTATTTCCTCGTATAACTATAGTCTTTGTGTGTATTTTTGCCTTTGTTTTCATTGTTGTTTTATATTATTATTATTTATTTTTATTTTTTTCTCCGACTAACCGGTTGGTTCATGATGTAATAATATCCAGCAGACATATAGTCGCTGTGTATTGCATTCGTAGTTAGTTGAGCAATGGGCTCAAATACATCTCAACGAAACGGCATTAAACTAAATAGACGAAGAAAAACACAACATCGAAAAATTATCAACATTCTAAAGTTTTTTGCTAAAACATAATTTTGACAGAAAGACAGTCTCAAAAAAGCTGGAGTTCTAACTGCATTTTTTCAAAAAAGTCATTTTTTCAAAAACTCGTCTATTTTTTTTTTTTTAAGTACAAATCAATTTTTGAAACTTGTCTCTTTTTCAAACGTTGGTAGTTACTTTTAAAAATCTAACATTTTTGAAAGAATCCCAAATAGTTCAAAATGATTTTTTTTTAAATAAATAATTATTTTTCTTTTGTCATTTCAAAAATTTGAAATCTAAGTACCTAGGAAGTAATTTAATCAAAATGAGTGTTTTTTTTCGAAAAGCAATTTTTCAAATCTTCTAAATTTCTAAGAATTTGTCATTACCAAGTCAATTCTCAAAAATCCAATATTTATTGATCATCATTCATCAAAATAAAAATTTTTCAAAAAGTGATTCATTGAATATGGTATTGTCAATTAAGAATTGGTCATTATTTTTTATCTCAACTTGATCATAAAAAAAAACAACATGAACAACAACAACGAAAAATTACAAATAAAATAAAACAATTTTTTTCGAATTATGTAAATTTTTGATAATCTCAATGTGTTATCATTTTGACACGTTTTAAAAATTAATAATTTAACCATCAATTTTCTTTCAAAAAACCATTTCTTCATTTTAATGAATTTCAGGAAATTATAGTTGGTTTTTTCAACTCAAGTCAGTGTTCAAAAATTCCCTATACAATCGAAATGTTTTATTGTTTTTTTGGAAAAATCGCTTTTGAAATTTCGTAAATTTCCAAAAATGTCATTTAGGTTAGGATGGCCCGGAAAATGGCTTTTTCAAAAATGTTTTGCTCCCAGGAGCTAAATGTGTTCCTTTTGATGTAAAAACACACCACAATTTTTTTTTTAATTTTTGAAGAATTTTTAGAGGTGCAGCAGTCGATTTGAAGTTTGAAAAACTACTTAACGCGCAGCGCGTCGATTCCCACGCCGCAGCAACGGGGAATGCAATGTCTTCGTACGCGCTAACTACGCGGTAACGTTGCGTTTCTTTATCTTGTTGATATCACTCAATAACTTTCCAAGAATTAAAATCTATCGATCATTTTTGGATTTCTTGATGACCCTACACTACCACCACTACCCCAAGGCATTGAGGGAATTTTTTAATTCATTTTTTGTTAAGGGGGGCATAATTTTTTTTTTTTTTTTTGTTGAATGCATAGAGTTGACAAGCGGAATTTTCTAAGACCTTTGCATGACGTCATTTTGATTTTTCATCTATGAAATTTTGAAGAAAAATTGGAAACTAATTTCATCTTGCTTTTTTTTACGAAAAAAAAATAATTTTTGATTTTTGAAAAATAAAATGCATGGAGTTTTCAAAAAAAGAAAATTATATTCATTTTGCATTTTGATGATGTCATTTTGTAGAAATTATTGATAAATTTTTTGGGAAATAAAAAATTTTTAGTGCAACATTTGAAGAAAAACGCGACTTTTGCTTAATGTCCCGTTTCCAGGGAAACTATGCAACCCACCAAACTTTTTCTTAGAATGTTTTTTATTCAGTAGAGTTTGGTCTGTAATCTGACGAGAGGGTTTTGGAAAATTCCCCGATTTTATCAAACTTTCTCATAATTTTCATCGTAGTATTCCAGTCAATTCGAAAGAAAATTATGAGAAAGTTTGATAAAATCGGGGAATTTTCCAAAACCCTCTCGTCAGATTACAGACCAAACTCTACTGAATAAAAAACATTCTAAGAAAAAGTTTGGTGGGTTGCATAGTTTCCCTGGAAACGGGACATTAAGCAAAAGTCGCGTTTTTCTTCAAATTTTGCACTAAAAATTTTTTATTTTCCAAAAAATTTATCAATAATTTCTACAAAATGACATCATCAAAATGCAAATGAATATAATTTTCTTTTTTTGAAAACTCCATCCATTTTATTTTTCAAAAATCAAAAATTATTTTTTTTTCGTAAAAAAAAGCAAGATGAAACTAGTTTCCAATTTTTCTTCAAAATTTCATAGATGAAAAATCAAAATGACGTCATGCAAAGGTCTTAGAAAATTCCGCTTGTCAACTCTAGGCATTCAACAAAAAAAAAATTATGCCCCCCCCCCCCCATAACCTAAAGAAATAACTGTTCATATGTTAGTTCCGAATTATAAATTTGAATTTTAAAAACTAAGAAATAAAGTTTTTGTTTGAAAACAAGGATAAACTCGAACAAAACAAGGTATTAAGAAACCAAGGAATAGGGTTTAATTCAAAAATGAGAATAAAACTGCTTTCTTTGTTTTGTAATTTGAATTTTCATTTCAGAACTAGCGCCCAAATAGTTATTTTTGTAGATTAACAAAAAAAAAATTAAAAATTCCTTCGATGCTTTGGGGTGAGGGTGGTGGTGTATTATCACCAAAAAATTCGAAAATGAGTAATAGATTTTAGTTTTTGGAAAATTACTGCATAATATCAACGAGATAAAGAAACTCAACGTTACCGCGTCGTTAGCGCGTACGAAGACGTTGCATTCCCCGTTGCTGTGACGTGAGAATCGACGCGCTGCGCGCTAAGTAGATTTTCAAACTTCAACTCGACTGCTGCACCTCTAAAAATTCTTCAAAAATTCTTTTAAAAAATTGTGGTGTGTTTTTACATCAAAAGAAACGAAAAAGCCATTTTGCGGGCCACCCTAATTTAGGTATTATTTAAATAATTTTTTTTGAATAGCCACTATTCAGAATTTGAAATTTTCACTAAGCTCCTTACTTCAAAAATTTAAAAAAAAAAAAAATTAAGCAAAAATATTTTTTTACCCATTTCATAAATTTACAAAAAAAAACAACAATTTCTATCATTTTTTTTTATCATTACTGCGCCAATTTTTGAAAATGTAAATTTTGATAAGATGTAAATATCAGTCATTTTTGAAAAATTCATAATTTAAAAAAAAAATTCCTTTCAACCATGAGTATTTTCAAAAATTCGTCACTTCAATTAAAATGATTTTTTTTTTCGAATAGTTTGACATTTTTAGGAATATTTCATTTTTTCCAACTTGTTCACTTGAATTTTTTTTTATAATTTTCAAAAAATATAAAATTTAATTAATATAATTGTTGTTTTGAAAATTTGGTTCCTGCATTTTTAGTTTTTTGATAATTATACATTACTCGGTCACTTTTGAAAAATTCATCACTATATTTTAATCATCAGAACGAAGTTTTCATTAGAAAATAATTTGTGAAATTTTGTTAATTTCAAGAAATTGTCATATTCTCGTACTTGTTTTTTTTTTCAATTCGTCATTTTTAATCAAAATGAGGTTCTTATTTAAAGTCATTTTTCAAACATTCATTCAATAATTTTCAAGTGTTTTTTCAACGAAAAATTGTTTATGCAATTTTGTCAATTTTTCCAATTTTTTTGAACCACGACAATTTTTCAAAAATTCGTCATTTAATCAAATTAAGTTTTTTTTTCGAAAAGTTATTTTGAAATTTTATCAAATTTCAAACTTTTACAATAATTAATTGAATAGAGTTTTTCTTCAGAAAAGTCATTTTTCAAATTTTGTCAAATTTTTTCAAGTTTAGCCATTTTTTCAAAAAATCATCATTAAAATATATTTTTTTTTATTTGCTAATTTCGCCAATTTTTAAAATATGTAAGAAACTGTCAAAACGAGTGTTTATTTTCAGCAGCAACAACAACAACAACAACAACAACAACAACAACAATAACACAAATTGCAGTCAGTTTTCCAAATTTACCATTTTAAAAAAATGAGTGATTCTTTGAATTTTTTCCCCCAAATTTCTTCAATTTTTAGAAAATTTGTAATCTGATCAAACGGAGTTTTTTTTTTAAACATCATTTTCGATGATCAAAATTGTTTTCTGTGTTTTTATTCTAATTTTGTCAATTTTCCGAATTTTAATATTTTTTTTAATTTGGCGATTTTTCAAAAGTTTGCAATTTTTTGATCATTTTTTTTTTTTTTTTTTAAATCAAATTTCGAATTTCGTCAATTTTCAAAATTTGTCCCTCAATCATAATGTGAGTTTATTCTCAAAAGTTGGATATTTTTCAAATTTTGACAATTTTCAGAATTTTCGATTTTTTTTTTTTCATTTTTCAAAAATTTGCCATTCAGTCAAAATAATATTGTTTTCTTCGAAACGTCCAATTTTCAAAATTTTTAGGTAACTATCAGAACGAGTGTTTATTTTCGAGAAAATAATGCAGTCTAATTTCAGAACTTCTCTTTTTTTTAAAAACCAAGACATTTCACATTTATTCAAACTTTCTCAGAAATTTGATTTTCAAAAATTTGCCATCGATTAAAAACGAAATTTTTTAGAGCCGATCGGCTTCAACCCCCCCCCCCTCTCCCTCATCATTTTCTCATCTTAGATAACCTGCTCACCTAATCATTAGGTTTTGAGGCTAGGAAGGGGGTGATTCGCGTAATTGTCGAAGAAAATTATTCCAACGGGTAGGCAATCAGCACGAGACACAGACCTGCGCCGTGTAACGAACGCCCAAACTGAATAATTTTATTTTTGCACTTTTAATTACAATTCAGAATACAGCAAGGTTGACGAAGGAGCCAACCGTAGGCGAAGTCTACGATTTTAATGAACATTTTTCAACACATCAAGTCACTCGACTAATTCGCCAATCTTTTAACCCTTTTTCGAGGTTTTAAATTCACTCGGAATTATCTGTACGGGTTAAGTGGTACCTTATAATTAATGCACCCCCACGAAACATGAAATCTGATGCAAAATGTTTTAAAAGAAAGGACGCAATATCTTATTATCGCGAAGAAATTCGTATTTCATTAAATCATTGGAATTGTGACATTTTCGAGTTGCTGGCTTTTCCAGCAGGTCTATACGAAGGGCGCATATAAATGCTATTCCGAAATCATCGGTTGAATTCTTGACATTTTTATTCATTCTTGGGTCGATTAGGATGGAAAAAATCAATAAGAGTACAGATCCAACAAACGTGAAAATGAAAAGCTGAAAACTCGTCCAGAGGAAGAGGATGACGTTAGAAAAAAAAAAAAAAAAAAAAAGGAAAAATCATTAAAGACTTATAACAATGTGTTCACGATGGTCTTACAATATTCGCACTATGTTCGACCTTTCTGCTGAATAAATTTTACACGATGCAGAAAACCTATCACCATTATTCTCCCAATGTTTTGCGGCAAACATTTCCATACTAAAGATAAGAATATTATCAACCACGCTGACGAAGCTATTTTAATTATATTTACGTCTTGGAAAAAGTCTCGCACGAAACCACCACAAAAGCCACGTTTAATGATGAATTACGTCAATGGTGAAAAAATTCCATAAGCTGGGCCCAGCAGCCGCTCACCTCTTCGGATGGAGGAATCACGGAGGGTTGCTGGTTGCTACGTGTACAACTATTTGTACACGGCGCGGCTCGGCTGGGCTGATGGCGAAGAAAAAGCCCGAAAAAGAAAATATCTACTTACGAGGTTATTTCGATGGAAAAAGATAAGTTATATCGAGGGGAATATTCTTTAATGGGCGTTCAAATCAGAGGACGGATTGAACGGGGGCGCGGCGGTGGTCCGGGAATTGTTTTAAAAGTTGTTTTCAGAGTTTTTCAAAAGAGGGTTTTTATGCAGATTGGGTGGCGTTGGCGGGAGAACGCAGTTCTTTGCAAAAGAAACGAAACTCACCCCACCGCCCACCCCCCGGTCGCCTTAAACGTTGGCACCGAGGAAAAACTGTTGGTAAAAATGTTGGAAAATGTCGCCTTTCTCAATACAAAAGGCTTCTAATATATAACAGTTATCCATTCTTTCGGTATAATTATTCGTTACACGTCCCCTTTAATTAATCTTTCTACGTGGTGCTGGCAAAGTGTTTCGTCTACAAGGGATGAATATAAAAGAAAAAGCGGTTTTCAGTTCGACGATTTTAAAGAAGTATACGCTGTTTTCTTCGATACGATTTTTTTCTCCTTCGCTGCCCCTCCCCTCCTCTCCTCTCCATCCACGGCGTCAGATTTTACGACGAATTTTGACGAAATCGAATTATTCGTCAAGTCGGAATCGAACTTTACTATTTCAAAGTAAGATACCACGGTCATGTCGACATTTTTTTGGGGCAATGCTGTTTGGATTTTGAACTAATCAGGGTGTCGAACTTTTTTTTTTGTTGAAAATTCATGACTTTTTCATGAACAATATTTCTACATTTCCCTCAATATTTCTCTCAATTTTTCCCTATATTTTATGATAAATAGCTATTTAAAAAATATTGAGGGAAGGGTAACCAAAAAAATCTATACCAATTTCAAAAAAAAAAAAAAGTTGAATAAATATTTAGAATTTTCAAGGGTGTAATTCGATTTCTTCCCAAAAGGTGGATGCTTGAAATTGTTTTCATGCTTTAATGCGAGAATGATTTTTTTTTCTGGGATAAATGAAACAAAAAATTTTAACGCAAAAAATTATCCTAAAAAATTTTTCAACAACTTTTTCAACAGAAAAAAAAAAATCTACGTTTTTTTGTCTCAAAGTTCAAAAAATATTTCATTTTTTCATTTTATTATCAAAAAAATGAGATTTTTTTATTTCAAAAGAATTTTTAAAATAATGGTTTGAAAAAAATTCCAGTTTTTTTTTTCGAAAATGAAATGATTTTTTTTCTTCACAAAAAAAAATTCAGAAACTTTTTCACTGAAATTAAAAAAAAATATGTATCTTCACATAAGACAATTTTATACCATTTTTTTCCAAAAAAAAAAAAAGATTTTTGGATATTTTTTATTTTAAAAAATCCTGAAATTTCTTTCTCCGAAAAAATTTTTACTCCAGAAGATGTAAGATTTCTCCATTTCAAAAAAAATGAGTATTTTTTTGTTCTAAAACAATTTTTTAAAAATTTCAATCAAAAAATTCGTTTTTATTAATTTTTTTCAATCCCAAAAAATGAGAATTTTTTCTAAAAAAAACAAAGACCCTCCCTCAAAAAAATGAAAATATTTTATTATTCAGAAAATTGAAAAAAATATATTCTAGAGCTGAAAAATATTTTTAATTCAAAACAATTCTATTCCAAAACGATAAATTCAGACTTTTAATTTTTTTTTAATGAGAATTTTTTCGCCAAAATTAAAAAAAAAATTTACTTCAAAAAAATTGAGAATTTTTTTCAACGCCTAGTACAGTAACTACTTAAGGCTAGTGACGTGAAAATGTTTTCTATTCCAAAACAATTTTCAATTTTTTGTACCAAAAAATTCATTTTTTCTTTACATTCCACAAAATTCTTTTTTTTTTCATTCCAATAAAGGGAGATTTTTTCCAAAAAACAATAGAGACTCCCTCCCCCCCCCCAAAAAAAAATAAAAATTCAAGAAAATTAATTTTCTTCTTCAGAAAAATCACAATATTTTATACCTACAATTTTTTTTTTTTTGAGAAGATGCAAACAAAGCATCAGTTTGAAAAATTTCCCTTGAGCAAATTTGTAATTTTGCCCGAGTAATATTATCAACATTTCATGACTTCGAAGAAAAAAATTCATGACTATTCTTGGCCTAGTGATTTTTTTGAAAAATTTATGACTTTTCCATGACTTTCATGAACATTAGACACCCTGCTAATCAACGTTCTAAATGTCTCACGGGTCTCACCCCACTCCCAATTTCTTATTTTTCTGAAAAACGTGGAGGAGCGACCAGGTGGCATTTGAAATTAGGTCAAAAGAGCAATTTTGAGAGGTGAGAACCAAAAAACGTTAAAATTCAAGAATTTGGTAATTTTTCAAATTTTTTCAAAAGGTGGTGGGGCTAGCTGCATCACTATTAAAAATTGAGTTGAGGGGGAAAATGAAAAATAAGGAATTATTTTTCAATGAAATGCAACAACTTACAATGCTAGGTGAAAATTTTATATGTTAATTTTGGTCGTTTTTGCTTTTTTCACAAATTGGGAATGCCTCAAGAGACCATTCAAAATTAAGTTGACGAGAAAATAAAGAACTCGGAATTCATTCTCATGACAAGAAACAACTTTGATGGTTCATCATAAGTTCATAACTAAAAAAGAACAAGATTTTAAAAATTGGTGATTTATTCATTTTTCTAAAAAAATTGAAAGTGACTCAGTGTCACTCGAAATTCAGTTGGGGGGAAATACAGATTTGGGAATCATTTCTCACCAGAAGGAACAACTTTCATAGGTTAAAACCAAAACTAACACAAAAATTTAAACTTGGTATTTTTCGAAATTTGAAAAAAATGGGGAGGGGAGAATAGGGAATTGTTTTCTAATGAAATACAACAACTTGAAATGCTAGGTGAAAAAAATTGGTTCAGTTTAGTAATTTTTATTTTTTTGAAAAATTGGGAGCGCCTCAGTGTACCACTTAAAAAAAGTTGAGAAAACCCATGACAAGGAACAAAAAAGATCCGAGATTTTAAAAATCGGTGATTTTTTCATTTTTTTAAAAATAAGAGGATTACTCGACACCCTTTTAAAATACAGTTTGGTAAAAAATGAAAAATATGGAATTTCTCTCTCTCAAAATGAAAAAACTTGCAGTGTAAAACATTTAAAAAATTTAAAAATCCGAAATATGAGGCACCCTATTGTAGCATTCAACATACAAATCGAGGTACTCGAATAAGTACACTTCTTCGTAATCACTCCAAAATCAGAGAACGCTGATAAGTGAAATTTCTCTAATTTTATTATGCACCTAATTTCGCAAAACAAAGGAAATTTTTTGCCATCATTTTTTTTCCTCAAGAAGTTCGCATAATTTACCGACAAAACGTCGGAAAAAGTCTAAAATTTAATATCTTTGCTGTGGTACATGGCATAGCAGAGTGTAGAATGAAATAAAACATAAACTGGAAGATACGTAATATAAAAGAACTGGAGGCGTCATTACGTCTTCTTTTGTTTTTCTTTTTTAGCGTCGACTTGGATATTGCATTTTCCCTTCCGAAAACTGGCCGTTTCATTAATATTCTCCCGAAATATAAAATATAATGTTTTAGTATATACAAGTGGCTTTTGTTATGTTAGGGGGTTTCTAAAATACCCGAGTTTATTAAACGAGCACTATTTTCAATTTAACGGGCATATTTTTAAATTGAAAATAATATGTAGGCCTAGGTATGAACGAATGGAACTTGTAAGAAACAAATTTTCGAGCAAGGATATAATATGTAGGTAATAGGTATACGAATCAATTACCACTATTAACACCGCGAGAACGTACGATACAATTTCAAATTTGAAAAATATAACCAACAAGAAGGTAACTATTTTTTGGATCTTCTAGGAACCACTGTATTTTTAAATTACAGACGAGGCAAAAGAACTGCTCAACGTTACTGTAATAATAATCTTTTTTATTCCTTTTTATCCTTCTGTTTCGCCAATAGTACGCTCACTATTATTAACCATCTGTCTATTTCCTTTTATTCGAGTCTTTTTTCTTTTTCGTCTTGCTGGCGCTTTTTTTTCCGCCTCTATCTTCTGCTCCTCTGGTATTTTCCATTCTTTATCTTTTTCTTTTCGTCGTTAAAATATTCCCGGAGTTCATTTACATTTTTTAAAACTTTAATATTCCCTATCTCCTCCGGCATCTTTTGCTGTAATTGTTTTCTTGGAATTATACACTTTCTCGAGTAAAAAGCAGGCGAACCTCCCAGCGAGCAGATATCGATCATTTTGAATTTGCGATTTATTTTATAAATATTCTGAAAATTAATCGGCGACGTAGTGATGGCGGGCGGTGAAGTGGTGCTTTTGTTTCAGAATGAAAAATCAACTGAGACACAATTTATGGTATTTAGCACAGGTGTAGCTTATTCGTGTGTTTTGAAAAAAACAACATTCAATTTTTTGTTACAATTTTAGGTGTGTCATTTTTTTTTTCTTTTTTGATTGGCCAAAATTTCAAATTTTATTGGAAGCAGAGTTTTCAAGTTTTTGAAAGAAAGTTAGTACATTTACAATTGTTAGGAGATTCTTTTAGAAAAAAATATTTCAATACTTAGGTAGAATTTTTTCAAAGAAAAATATTTCTCAATTTTTTGGAGAAAAAAAATAATGTTAATTTTTTGGAATAAATTTCTGAAATTTCTTGGAATCAAAAACATCAAACTCAATTTTTCTCAAGCAGTGAAAAATATGAAAAAAGTCTAAATTTATTTTTTTCAATACATAATTTCAATTTTTTGAAAGAAACCCCTTTCATCGCCATTCTTGACGAAAAAAGTTTCAATTTGTTAGGACGAAAAAATCTTGTCGACAAAAAGTTCAATTTTCTAGGGTGAAAAATCCTGAATCTTTTGAACAACATAAAAATTAAATAATTGAAAAATTTCTCAAGTATGAGTCGTACCACTCTTCAACACTCGTAATGGAACCGGCTCTGATCGAAAAATCGTCAAATTGTAATAAAAATGCCTCAAAATTTCTCAAGTGGGGATTAGGTATAGCTCTCACCACACTCACACAAATGGAACTGGCCCCGGTAATGGAGCTGCGCTTGTGCAGCTCGAAATTTTCCTTAGAATTGGCACTAAATTTAGCTACACAGCTCTGTTGAATCGAATCTGCAGATTTTCATTTTGGACATTTTTAAAATGCTCTGTTATTTTGACTATTTTCAAATTTTATAAACTTTTCGAAAGTTTTCAAATTTTTATTTCCATAGGTATAAATTATATTTTTCATGATTATTTTTTAGAAATATTCGGATTTAGCCATTTTTGAATCTAATTCTCATTTTTAGCCCTTTTGAGATTCTTTTACTTTCAGTAATTTTAAAACACTTCCTCACTTCCATTTTCGACATTTTTTAGAATTTCATTTCAGGCAATCCATTTTTTGATTCATTTGTCATTTTGTGAAAGGGTACAAATTTTCATATTTGTTAGAAATAGGTAGGTATTATTTGATAGGTTTACTTTCGTGAACAATTTCTCGTTTATTTTATTCGAACCGTTTTTCGTTTATTGTTGGCTACCTATTTCATTTTTGTAAAAATTTTTTATACGATCTTCGTGTACAAATTGACCAATGGTAATTCGTACACGTAAGATCGTAAGCTTATTCCTGAGTGTGATTTTTACTATTCGCACTTCCATTAAAAACGTCGTCATGTAAATGTCAACTTGTCTTATTTTTTCGTACGTATTTTTGAGTCGAATTTTTTCATCATATTTGAATTTTATCCACCACCTCGAACATGGTAGGCAGACGCGTAGTTTTTAATTCAATATGGTGTTTAATTGTGTTATCCGTTTACGTATTCGTTTTAGTACGTTATCAAGTTCGTAAATTTCGTAAATGATTTTTTTCTGAAATTAAAAAATCTAAATATTGTATGTCGGTTCCTCCTCTCGCCCGTGTTCGAAGAAACGATAGTGGAGAAACGTCTCCGTCGACCGCGAGTAAATCAAAAGCGAGAAAGAACCGACGGAAAAATACTCAAGATTTTTTCCGATCACTCGAACCAAAAAATCTTTTCGTTTCTGAGTCATCCAAAGGTGACCAGCCTGTCGTTTCGTCATCTAGATACGGCCTCCGAGAATTTGTCGGAGTCGTAAATCAGTTCGGTGATCGTTTTCGTTTAAATCGATCCGTTCCGTCCGTCGAGCCGCCCGTAGAGCAGCAAAAATTCGTTGTCGAGCCGCCCGTAGAGCAGCCAGCCAACAACGTAGTCGTCGAGCCGCCCGTAGAGCAGTTCAACGTCGTCGAGCCGCCCGTAGAGCAGCCCAACGTTGTTGTCGAGCCGTCTGGTAATAATCTCGGTACTGCCGTATTCGTCGAGCCGCCTGTAGCGCAGCACGAGAACAGCGTAGTCGCCGAACAACCAGACTTCGAGCAGCCAAACGTCGATTCGTCCGTAAGCGTTGTTTCTGGTCCGAGCCAAGTTGCTGGTACTTCGTTCGTTGCCGGGCAGCCCGTCGATCCGCTCCTCGAGTTGTCGCAACTGTATTCCGATTCCAGCTTCGAGCTTGAGATTCCTGAAAATAATAGCGTAATTAGTGGTAATATAAATAACGATAATTTATCCGATATTGATTACGACGAATCCGATTCCGACGCGAGTGTAGATAATTTATTTACGATGAACATTCCACCACATCTAATCCTCAGAGGATCAGATAATTATGAAACGTGGAAGTCTCGAATGCAACTTTTATTAAAATCTAAAAAATTAGGCGATACGTTCAAAACCGCCGGCGGTGATGCAAATAAAAATTTAGAAGCATTTGAGAAACTCGTTTCTCATATCGACGATAGCGTATATCGTCTAATTCGCGAAAAGGATGATCCTTTCAAACTTTTCGCCGAATTGGACGATAAGTTCCTAAAAAAAGACGAGGCACGAATTGTCGATTTGAGGGCGAAATTAGCGACGGTAGATATTCGAAATTTTAGCTCTCCGTCTCTTTACTGCGATCATGTTACGAATCTCGTAAATCAGCTGGACGCGTGTGGGAAAAAGATCGATGATTCTGAAGAATACGCATATTTAAAGGCAGGGCTCCGCGATGAAAAATATGCAATCGTGAAAAAAACGGCTGAAGGTTTACTTAACGTGACAAGTGCTAAGCCCGCGATAATCCGAAATTTGCTTTTATCCGAAGAAGTTCCGAAAGCTTCGACGTCGTCCGCGAATAATCAAGCTTCGAAAGGAGCCGCGTTAGTCTCGACCGGAAATTCCGAATCCGCATCTAAAAATAAAAAAAGAAAAAAGTGCATGTATTGTAAAAAATTCGGTCACACTGTTGAACAGTGTCGAAATAAAAATAATCGAAATTTTAATTCCGGTAATCGAAACGCGAACGGGAATAATAATAACAATTCGACCGAAAATAATAATAATACAAACCGGAATTCGTATACGTGTTTTCGATGCGGACAGGTGGGCCACATAGGCAAATTTTGCCCTCGGTACGGCGATAATGCTAATGCTAATCGTCGTCCGATCGGTAATTTGAGTCAAAGTGCGCCACCAGTTTCTGCAAATAATACCGCAAACGTCGTCCAAAGTTTTTCGTCGGATTTTAATTCGCCGCGTGCGTTAATATCGTCTTCGTCGATCACCGAAACTCCCGGTAAAGTCTCGTTCGTTTTGGACTCGGGTGCGACGACGCATATGGTGAACGACGCTTCGTGCTTTTACGAGCTCGAGGAAGTAAAAGACGACTCGCGAGATATACTCGTAGCTAAACGAGACGTACGTATGCGTTGCGTTGGTGTCGGAAAGATCCGTGTACGTAACGAGATAAATCAGGAGTTCGTAATCGAAAATGTCTCGTATGTACCCGAACTTAGTCTAAACCTACTCTCGCTAAATACGTTAGCAGAGAAAGGTTGTGTTGTAAATATAGGCAAGGATGTCGAATTCCTTTTTGCCGATACACGCGAAAAAATTACAAAAGTACGAACCGAATCGAATGGTTTGTACATCGTTGATTTTACCGTCGTTGAAAATTCTCGGTCAGATGTATTCGCGCTAAACTCGTTGTGGCATCGCCGTCTTGGCCACGTATCGCGCAGAGTACTTTACCGCGTAAACGATATCGACGCGAGTCACGAGCACTGCCCGTCCACTACTGAGTGCGACGTTTGCGCTCGTGCTAAACAAACTCGCGGGCCTTACAACACGACTCGGGACCGACGACCGAGACCACTCGACCTCGTCCACGTAGATATAATGGATATGTCTACCGTTGCTATCGACGGCGAACGCTACGTGGTGGCGTTCGTCGACGATGCAACGAGATACGCGGTGACATATGCTATGATTGCTCGTAGCGAGGTCGGTGACGTTTTCGATAAATACGCTAGAATGGTAACGAATCATTTTAATACGTCCATAAAAGAAATTCGGTGCGACAACGCCAGAGAATTTACTGGTGGTCGTTTCCGCGAGATCATCGAGCAACGTGGTATGCGCTTCGTACCTGCGGAGCCATACGAACCAGAACATAATGGCGTAGTCGAGCGTTTCTTTAGGACGTTACAAGAGAAGACACGAGCTCTTCTATTCGATACCCGTGTACCTGCATCGTTGTGGGTTTATGCCGTATACGCCGCAACATTTTTGTATAATCGTCTCCCGTCGACCGTAAATTTGAAGTCACCCTACGAAAAGTGGTTTAACAGAGAACCAAAATTAGTGAACACGCGCGTCTTCGGATGCATTGCTCGTTATTACGTACCTGATCAATTCCGAAAAAAACTCGAACCTAAGATTCTTCTTTTTCTTCTCGTTGGTTTTTCTGATACCGGTTATTTTTTACTGGATATCAAAAAGAATCGTATTTATTCTTCGTCGAACGTTACTTTTGATGAATCTCGTGGTTATGATGACCTTTTACGAGAATTAGAGCGTGTTGAAAATCCATCTTCGATCAATAGTCTTGACGTTCTTTCGGACGCTAGTGGTATGAGTGTATCTGAAAGAAATAGTGCAAAGTTAGCGTTCAGAATAAATTTTTATGACGATGGTGAACGAATCGAATACTCACTTGTGAGCGAGAACGAAAGAGAGTTGACGTACGAGAAGGCAATCACAGGTCCAGAAGGTGATGAATGGCGAAAAGCAATTGAAGCCGAACTTGAGGCCATGAAGTTGAAAGAAGTTTGGTACGAGATGAAACGCGAGGACCTGAAAGATAAAGACGTTAAGATTATAGACACGAAATGGATTTTAACTAAAAAGGTGGATTCGTCCGGTGTTCGGTTCAAAGCACGTCTCGTCCTACGAGGATGCTTCGATAAGAACTCGTACGAATTATCTGAAATATACGCACCTACAGCTGACACGACAGCTATTCGTTTTATCGTGTGTCTCGCTGCTTATTATGGATGGCTTCTGCGCCAGGCGGATGTTTCAACGGCATTTTTAAACGGCTTCGTTAATCGCTTAATTGTGTTTTATCCTCCTAAAGGCGCTAAAAAAAAAGAATCGATAATTTTAGTGTTAAATAAATCGATGTATGGTCTCGTTACTTCGCCAAAAATTGGCACGACAAGCTCGATAAGTTTTTACGTACCCTTGGTTTTGTTCCTCTTGCATCCGATCCCTGCGTTTATATTTACGCAGGTGCTCCATTGGATTGCATCTTTGTCGTTTACGTCGACGATTTCCTCGTGTCTGGTAACAATTCCAAAATAATAGAATGGCTTCTTAAGTCGCTGAATTCTGAATTTGGTATTCGTGACTTAGGTCAAACTTCAAAATTCGTCGGAATTGAAATCGATAAACAGCACGATGGATCGTTGTACCTACATCAAAAAACATACATTAATTCGTTGATCGATAAGTATGGAATTCGAGAATCTAATAACGTCTCTACTCCGATGGAAAATTCCTTGAAAATAGTCGACCAGGTGTTCGATTTTTCCTACGAAACCAAACTACGAGGTTTAGTAGGTGCACTTTCGTATATTTCACGCGGAACTCGACCCGATGTAGCCTTTGCGGTAAATTACATCGCACGATATCAGCACCTGGCAAATAAAGAACTTTATTCGTATGGTATTCGTATTTTAAAATATTTAAAATCGACTATTAATTTTCACCTGACTTATCGTAACCGTGTTTCCGTCGATCCATCCTATCCAGTGACAATTTTCGTAGATTCCGACCACGGTGGGGATCCTATCGAACGGAAATCTACCACGGGATATATCGTTTTTCTTTTCGGTAATATCATTGAGTGGTCGACACGGAAACAAACTATAGTTGCGACATCCAGTGCCGAAGCCGAGTACATAGCTTTGTGTTCGGCTGGCAAGTTTGGATTTTATCTCAAACAAGTACTCGAACAAATAGGTATTGAATGTTTATCGATACCTTTAAATTGTGACTCGAATTCGGCCATCGTAATGGCAAACACGTCGTCGTCAAAACGCACTAAACACGTTGATATTTGTTACCACTATATCCGCGAACTCATCAATCGTGGTATTGTTTTTACTAATAAAGTTCACACGAAAGAACAACTCGCGGATATTTTAACAAAATCGACCACGTTGGTAATTTTTCGTTCGTTAGTTAACCGTATTTTTGAACTCGAATAATTCAATGAAAGTTAATCATCGAGCTCGATATTCTCGGTGAAAAAATTTTTTTTTTTTTTTTTTTATCGTGCACTCTCGACGATTATTTTCGGTCGTGCACGATTCTAGACACTTATGTTTATTTCGTTATTACACTCGTTTTGTTATTTTTGTACGTTTTTAATTATAATTACTTTTTTATTTCATAAAACCGGACACGAAAACGTTTTTTTTCTAATGTGTAAATATTAACGTTGTGTTTTGTTGGATTTGTTGTTATGTAATTTTAATCGTGCCGGTATAAATTTTTGTCTTGCGTTTTTATCGATTGCATCGATAAACCCTTTTCGTTTAGATGCGCCCATTAAATAAATTTTTACGGGGGCGTGTTAGAAATAGGTAGGTATTATTTGATAGGTTTACTTTCGTGAACAATTTCTCGTTTATTTTATTCGAACCGTTTTTCGTTTATTGTTGGCTACCTATTTCATTTTTGTAAAAATTTTTTATACGATCTTCGTGTACAAATTGACCAATGGTAATTCGTACACGTAAGATCGTAAGCTTATTCCTGAGTGTGATTTTTACTATTCGCACTTCCATTAAAAACGTCGTCATGTAAATGTCAACTTGTCTTATTTTTTCGTACGTATTTTTGAGTCGAATTTTTTCATCATATTTGAATTTTATCCACCACCTCGAACAATATTTTTGGAAATTTTTTGATTCACTATTTTTCAAAAAAAAATTGTATATTCGTGGCTTGGTTAAATGACCAGATTTTATCATTTTTGAATCGAATTTCTATTTTGGGCATTAATTTTAATTTTTGATTTTCAAATTCTAGAGTTATTCTCGTTCTATGTTTGCAGACTGTACTGTCATTTTTTAAAATTTCACGACTTCCATTATCTTACACTTTCGTTATTTCGAAATGAAAAATTCCTTTTACTTGATTTTTTAATTTTTGAACCAAATTTTCATTTTCAACAATTTTCAGATTTTTTCATTTCCTTAGACTTCCATAATTTTGAGAAATACTCAAATTTTTCATTTTAGAACCAAAATTCAATTTAGCATAGTACATATAGGTCAACATTCATTTCAAAATTACGTTGGACTCAATTTTGGAAATGACAAATATGGCACCATTGACAGGTACTCGCACTTGGCAAGCTCAAACTGAACTGAAATACATTATTATTGTATTAGTCGAGCCAATATCGACGATGAAAACCTTATCTATTTGAAGACGACGAGGACGATGACGACGACGACCAAAGATTATCTTATCTCATCAGATGCGAAATAACAAAGGAAATGCTTCGACTGGCAAACTTCTACATACGTAAATGCTAGAAATATCATTACAAAATTACAGTCAGACCATCGAGCAGTTGCAAACCCTATCCAGAATGCAAACGTAAATTTTTCAAGTATAAACACGATTGCAACACTCATTTTTCCATTTGAACGAAATCAACTTGAAAATGAAATGAAAAAAAGATCGTTTAATGTACATACACGTACGACTACGAGTTCATAATTTAATCAATTCTGAATTTTAGCAGTTTTTAAATTTTTACATTTTCATACCTATGTATGTCGAACATTGATAAATTTTCTAATGTTTGAATTTCATGTTATTCCCATACAATTTTCTTAGCCTGCCAAAGTTGTCATGGCAGAACCAACGAGTAGCTCGGATCATGGCACGATCGTGGCGATCACAACGCACTACACACAAGCCTCCCTATCTCTTCATCGAAGGAAGTTATGTATACCTAAAGTTTAAGTTTGCACCTCGAGGTACTGGCTCAAATTTTGAGCAAATCAAAAAAATTGGACTGCTCAGTTGTAGGAAATTTAATTTCCTTTCAAAAAGGTTCCTTTCACTTTTTGCCTACCTTCAATACTTTAGGCACTACGAGGGAAAAAAGATAAATACATTAGGTACACTTTCATTTCTTCCTGGCTAGAAAATTTGAAATTTTTTTGTATCTCTCGCCTAGCGCCTGAAATATTGAAGATAGGCAAAAAGTGAAAAAAACCTTTTTGAAAGGAAATTAAATTTTCTACAAGTTAACAATCTCACCTTTCTGATTTACTCAAAATTAAATAAGTACACATAATTACCTCTCAAGTCCAAAAAATTGACAAATTTTTCGTTTTTTTTTTTTGCATAGCGCTCTAAGTATTTTAGATAGGCAAAAAATGAAAAGAACCTTTTTGAAAGGAAATTAAATTTTCTACAACTTAGCAGTCCAACTTTTTTGATTTCCTCAAAATTTGAGCCAGTACCTCGAGGTGAAAACTCAAACGTTAGGTACAATTTTTTGTAATAGAATTTTTCCATTTTGAAAAAATTTTTGGATTCATTCTATTTTTAAAAACTTTCAGATTTTAATGCTATTTTTGAATTTTAAAAATATTAATTTTCAACAATTCGCAAATTCATTTTTGATACTTGAAATTCGACTTTTTTTCAAATGTTTTTGCCCTTATTTCACTCGAAATCAACTCTCCTCGAATTTCACAGAAACACAGACTCTGTACGACTTAATTTTGTACAATGATTGTCGTTATATTTTTTTGGTCGTTTTTAATTTCTTCAATTTAGTTTTCTCGAGTTCTGTTTTAAAAGCAATTTTTTTATACCTTTGTAAATTTTTCATTTTTAATTTTCACTCTTTTTTTTTTGAGTTTTAGTTTTGTTTTGAAATTAATTTTTCTTTTAAAAATGAGAAATTAGGTATTTGGTTTCCTGAAACACATATTCTTTTTGGAATTTCAACCCAGTCAATTTTACTTGAAAACAATTTTTTTGAAATTAGTTTGAACACACCCACAGAATTCTTGTTTAAAATTCCAATTTTAATAGATACGTTGCTTTTTAATTTTCTCGATTACATCAATTAATTTTCAGATAATTATTGATAAATTTTTCTCATGGAAATACAGATAAATTTTTATAAATCTAAAATTTAAATTGATTCAAACATGGGGCCTTATTTTTGGAGTTTTTCACGATTGGATCCCTGCAGTACCGATTTTTTTGGCACCATCGAAAATTTGCTAAGTTCAATACTTTGTAGATACGTAAATTCAAAGTTGACGTGCAGGGAAGGGTTCAATCACAATTTTTGTAATAATCAAAATTATTTTCAAGACTTCAAACTACAACTTCTGTTTGAAATATTTTTCAATCGGGCCCCTATCTCCACCAGTTTTTAATAATATAAGTATTTTTGTCATATTATGCTAAATTTGAGGGAAGGGGAGGGTCTAACTGAAAATTTTATAATAACTGAAATTACTTTTAGGACCTCAGTCTACAACTTTTGCCTGAAATTTTTTTCAATTAGACCCCCCCCCCCTTTTGACTTTGAAAAGGTATCTACCTGATGTTATGTGAAACCGGAGGGGAGGGAAAGATCCAATCGAAATTTTTGTAATAAGCAAAATTATTACTAGAACTTCAAGCTACAACTTTTATCTGAAAATTTTTTCAAACTAGTCCTTTCCTCCCACACTATTTCATTTTTCAATTGGTATATTCGGAGTGTTATCATGTTATGCAAAATCCATGGAGAGGGCGGGGTTCAATTGAAAAAAAATTCAAACAAATGTTGTAGCTTGAAGTCCTAGGAATAATTTTGGTTATTATAAAAATTTTGGTTGGACCTTGAACCCCTCCCTGACCTCCAATTTTGAATTTACGTATCTACGAAGTATTGGACTTGGCAGATTTTCGATGGTGCCAAAAAATCAGTACTGCAGGGATCCAATCGTAGTTTTTTGAAATCGCAATAACTAATTTGGGAATTCTTACCCCAAGAAAAACCTAAATGAACGAGATGGAGCCTCAAACATTTCGAGAACATCTGCTCAATGTACTAAAACGACCCGTCATCAGTTCTGTGACCTATTTGGCCATAACTCTCGCCAAATACCGAACTCGCCACGTTACCAATTTCATTTCGAAAATAAGCTAAGCGCTTTAATCAAAACATTTTACATCGTTTGAAGGAGAAAAAAATTTGCATTTTAATACGCGCAGCGTTTTCTCATCCAACGAAACGACGAAATATCTCTTCGTTTTTTATTACTTTATTAAAAATTACACGAGCGACGCGGAGTCGGTGGTTGAGGGGGATGGGGTTCTGTGTGGAGATACGATAGAACAATGGCATGGTAGTGGGGGGGGGGGGGGTACAAAAGCTGACAAAAATTTAGTATATAAAACCGGAGAGTTCGCCCCCACCTCGTCGCCGCCGCAGCTCGGTCCGCAGCGTGGAAAAAAATAAAATTGGAGACGCGAAAAAGGAAATTATACTGATAGAAAGGAAGAGAAAACGACACTGCCGAGATAAAACCGGCGGCGGCGCCCGTTAAAACAAAAATAAATTTCTTTTAATAAAGATAGAGAGAAAGCAAGCACGAGCATGAGACAAGGATGAAGAACACTCGCACACACCAACAACGGGCGGCAATGTAAAAAGCAAAAGAAAAAGGAGAAGAAATATAGAATCGAAATAAATAATTGTTCTTCGAGACAGAGACAGAGAGACGCGAGTCGAGAAATTCTAAGAGCAAGTGAGGCTCTCTGGCGATGGCGTAAACGAGAAAAGAATATAGAGAAGAGACCATCGCATCATTGGTGTATAGCGACGCGTTCCGGCATTCAGGCTAGACCCCCTCACCCCTCCGGGGGGACATCCACTTCGCCATAACCAATTTTCCAAGACGAAGAAAAACGCCAGCGTCGCGTCCCCGGTCCCTTGCTCCTCCGAGCTCGAGAAAAGAGTGAAAATGAGAGATACTTTTATTCGTTAGGTGGGTACACAGTGTTGAACGCTGGTGAAGCGGAAAATTATCAGCGAAATATACATTTTTCCATTTTATTCTTTTTCTTCTTTCTTTCTTGGGTGGTTTTTTTTTAACCCTCTACCCCGTTTTATTTTATTCTCTCGTCGTTCGCTTCGTCGTCGTCGTCGTTGTACGATTCCCGTCTCGTCCGCAACGGCGTTGGGAAAAGAACGACGACGCGAAAATGATGAGGATGGTGAAACGGCCTCGACACAGGGCGCCGGGGCAGGCGCGGGCGCGGCCCAACATTCGCTAAGAAAAGAGAGAGAAAAAATCAAAATGGCTGCGCGTTGCTGAGAAAGTTGGTTTTAATTTCTTCATTTTAAAAGGGCGAAGTATTTAATTAATATTTCGTCTCCCCCCGATCCTCCTCGACCCCATCGATAAGGCAGCCCCCGGCACCCAATATAGCTTTTTTTTTCTTATTCGCCGCGTCTCTTCTTCTTCTTTATTTCTTTTTTTTATTCCTCGTCTTAGCGTGTTTTTTATACTCTCGCGAAACAATACCGTAGAGTAAAATGAATTTTGTAATTTCGAGTCAAGAGTGGTGGGCAGATCTGGAATAATTGCCATTTTTTCCATGGGCCAGAAATTATATTAAATTTGCCATAGTTTTTTTTCTTAAATCTCTCGCTAATGGTTTCTACTCTTTCGCTCATTGTCGAGACGAAAATAACGTGTAATAGGTTACGACGACGATAATTTTCGGGGTATTTAACGCGATGAAGACGACAACGATGGGGTTATACAAACTTACTCTATAGGTAGTTAGAATATATACGTAATATGCTCTCGAGTATCAACAAGTTGCCGCCGTATACTACAAAACTTATCCGAAAATACAAACAAATCGCGATGTTTAGGTATGTAAACTGTGCGCTGCGAGAGAGTAAAGAGAAAGTGAGACAGACGGAGATAAACGCAAAAGCCAAAGAAAGAGGAACAGAGCGAGAGTTAATACTATGGCAGCTTTTATAGTAGTACTTTGCAGGGCGCACCGACGACGACCGCCGTCGCACCAGCCACGTCTCGCGTCAAAAATTCCTTCATTCATGAAAGAACTTATCGTGCACATAGTTATACCTACTCTCTCCTCACAGGAAGAACGAATCTCCAAGGGTAGGGAAGCGGTAAGAGGGGGTAGAAATTGCATACAAACCATACGTTTTCAAAGGCAGTCTAAACTCATACTTGAATATCTTAAGTGGTCAAAAAAGGTTGAGAGCTAATTGAAACACTGAGCCAGTTGGATAAAAAAGGGGAAAAAATTATGAGAATTGTTAAAAAATGACAACATTTGAAATTTATCAACAAAAAAAAACTACTACTAAAATAGTTAGTACCTACCTAGGTATTTAAAAATTTCCCAAAAAATGAAAATTTTCAAAAATGACAAGATTACGTCAATTATTAATAAAAATAAATATTGATACCTACATTTTTTTCCAAATTGGAAAAATCTAAAAATTTGCCAAAATAGTAAAAAAAAAATTGAAAATTTCCAGAAATACAAATCTATAAATTTACCAATAGTATTTAAAATGACAAATGTGAAAATTTTTCAGAATACTTAGCAAAAATTCGAGGATAGTTGAGAATGAAAATCAAAAACTTTCAAAAATGACAAAAACATCAAGAACTGTTTGAAAATAGAAGAAATTTGATAATAATCAAGAATCTGAATAATTTCGAATGAATAATTATCCAAAATGAAAATCTGGAAAATGTAGGTAAAATGTAGGTAAAATAAAATGGAAAAATTTGAAAATACAAAATCCGAACATTTGTCAAAATTTTCAAAATTCAAGAAAATAAAATTCAGAAAATTATTAAAAATTGTAATAAAACCTAAAAAAAAAAATGGAATAAAAAAATTTAAAAATCGTTAAAACGACCTAAAAATCAAAAAAGTGATTTAATGAAAATTTTGTTTACCTATACATTCGTCAATGTGAAAATATCTAAGAAAATAAAAATTTCAACATTTCAAAAATTATAATACTTACCTAAAATTTGAAAATCTTTTATCAAAAAAAATTGTAAAAAAAATGGAAAAAAAACTGAAAATTTTCAAAATAACAGAGAACGTAAAAAATAACAAATAATATATTGCATATGATTCCAAACGAAAATCTATGAAAATTTGATTCAAAAATATAAAGTCTGAATATTTATTTTGTCAAAATTAGCAACAAAAATCTATACCTAGAAAAATGTAAATCAAAAAGTTTTCAAAAAAGACAGTAAAATCTGAGAACTGTCAAAATAACACGAATGTTGGAAAATCTATAATAAATTGTCAGAATAATTGTAAAAAGTGATACTTAATATTTAGTTCGAAAATCACGATATCTGAAAATTTTTTCAAGATGATAAAAATCCAAGAAAATGAAAATCTGAAAAAAATTTAAATGACTACAAAATAAAAATGGGCATTTTGTTCAAAAATCATGAAATCTGAAAATTTGTCAATTTCACAAAAATGTAAGGAAATGGAAATCAGAAACCAACAGTGAATATTTTCCAAAATGAAAACCTGAATTCGTTGAAAATTAACGTTTTGTTTAAAAATTATGAAATCTAAAAATTTTGTTTAGGTGACAAACACCTAAGAAAATGGAGCTCAAAAAATTCTCAAAAGTGGCAATAAAATCTTAGAATTCTGAGAAGTCAGAAGTGTCAAAATAACAAAAAAATTAAAAAGTCAAAACGAAAATTTTTGAAAATGAAAGAATTGAAAATTTTTAATTGCCGTAATATATAACATCAAGTTTTGAAGAGAATCGCCCTAAAATTAGGTACGAGAGTATATCAAGTAACTTTTTGAAGAAAAAAAACACAAAATTTGCATTGTAAAAAACAAAATGATTTTTATACCTTAAAAAAATTATAGGGTAAAAAAATTAATTTCAGAACAGAACTGAAAAAATTTCAATTGGAAAAACTCAAATTGACAATAATAGGTATTATGAAGTTTCAAGCAGAATCAGAAAAAAACATTGTCTAATCAAGATTCCAAGAAAAGTATTTTCCTGCACCCAAAATTATAATATAGAGTAAAATTTTGAAAGAAATAAAAAAAATAAACTAAAAATACCACAATAGATAATTGATACTCAAAATTGGAGGAGAGGGAGGGGTTTTATAGAAATTTTTGTAATAACCAAAATTATTCTTAGGACTTCAAGCTACAATTTTTGTTTGAAAATTTTTTCAATTGGACCCCTCCTCCCCTACCAGTTTTGCATAACACTCCGAAGATGATAATTTAAAATTAGTGGACGAAGGGGGGAAGGGACCAATTGAAAAAATTTTCAAATAAAAGTTGTGAATTAAGATCCTAAAAATTATTTTGGTTATTATAAAAATTTCGGTTGGATCCCTCTCCCTCCTCCCATTTCACATAACAACAGGTAGAGACTTTTTCAAAATTGGAGGAGAGTCCAAATGAAAATTTTTTCAAACAAAAGTTGTAGATCGAGGTCACGAGGTCCTAGGAATAATTTTGGTTATTATAAAATTTTCGATTAGACCCTCCCCTCGCCACCAATTTCGCATAATATGACTTTTGATACATTATATTGTTGAAAACTGGTGGAGGTAGGGGTCAAATTGAAATAATTTTCAAACAAAAGTTGTAGCTCGAACAGTGATGGCTCGCGCAAATGCGCGCTCGCCAAAAAATGCGCATTTGCGCGCTTTTAAAAAAATCTTAAAAATCGTGTGACATATCAAAACACTCGTCTGGTAGCACTGAATGATAAGGTAGTTGTATTCCTTCCATTTCTCATGAAAATAACAATCGACTTCTCTGGGGGTTTTTTTGCATTGAAAAATGAGAGATTCCTATTCAAGATTGGACTTAGTTTCTTTTTTTGAAAAATTCTTGCGCGCTGCGCGCAACCAGAAATTCAAATGCGCGCATTGAGCCATCACTAAGCTCGAAGTCTTGAAAATAATTTTGGTCATTACAAAAATTTCGATTGGACACCTCCAAGATTCAAAATTGGATACTTTCAAACTAAGTACACATTTCGCCATCTCTCTTGAAAAAATACATCAGAACGGAGTTTCAAAAAACTGAACCTTTTTTCGATATTTTCCAATTTAGACGAGTTATAGGGGGGGGGGGGGGGGGAAATAGCGAATGACGAGGCGTACGAGGGCGTATACGACGCCAAAGCAACGACGAAGACGACTAGTTTATTCATTTCGCGCGTTGGTGGAGTTTCGGCAACAGAGTGTCTTAGTATGGGTACAATTTGAAAAAGATGAAGACGAATAGAACCTTGGTGTACAGCAAAGAAGATGAGTACAGAACGCCAGTGTGAGACAGGAGCTGCTCCTCGATCAAAATAATTATCGTAATTTGTGTATTCATCAAAAGAAGAAGAAACTTTTTAACTATCACTTTTCACCTAATGAATTTTCCTTTCAATTTAAAAGCAACAAATTGAAAACGTTTAATAAAACTGGCACGCTGGCAGCAATATCGCGAGCGAACGTTCATCGGCTAATACCCTACCCTCGTTATTTTTTTCATGTCCATTCGTCGTACCATTTTATATTGGTGTTTTTTCTTCGCTTCTCGAGAGCGTCGATGGGTAAAAAATCGATTCGCAAAAATACGAGAGCATCTTCGCAATAATTTTAAGAGCCCGGATTACTCGACCAAAAATACTGCGATACGCTTTTCCAAACGCGAATACACGAGCGAACCGTTCCGTTCCTTCATTAATACGGAAGCCAATCTAAAAACCCTGATGCTGTCCCTGTCCCTGTCTCATCGACGACGCATTTATCTACATCATCGGGCTATCAGACTCATACCCCCTTAATCACATCTGTCCAGTAAACAATACCGGCGTAGATATCGGCATTACGCGGATAAGACGCGAAAAGTGGTCAAACTGGTCGGCGAAACCGATGGCGATACGAACAGCTGAATACCCGGCTGGGCAATCGTCGTCGTATAAACAAAAGGTCAGATTTTTTCAAACTTAGGTGCACAAAATAAAAGACAATGGTCACTTTTTTTAAAATTCACGCATCGTGTTGCAATCCTCTTTGGCTACCTTTTCTACCCCTTTTTTTCTATTTTTACGTCCGGCAAAAGGATATGTAAAATAGGTAACCGTTCTTGCGCGGCGGACAGGGACAGGGTTGTGAGAAAACTGGACAAACTAGTTTCCCGGTTCGGCTACGTAAGGGTTTATTGTGCAGTAATGTTGCCTCTTTAAAACAATCAAGAAATTCGGTACCTACGTCTGCACTCTGCACCCCTCTTCTTGTGCAGCACCGTTCAAATTAATGACCAACAATTGTCCGGTTTACGTGTTTCGTAATCGGTATTGTGTATTATCTTTTTTTTTTTTATTAGGCTCCTTCTGTATAGGTGTTTGCATAAATAGATGAGGTAGAGAGAGGTGCTTCGTACTTGTAGTTAGGCTTAGGTGTGTGTAAAGGTGGTAGGTATTTTCTATAAGGGTTGAAGAATCATTCAAATGGGCAAGTTTTCAAAAGTGGACAAGTAGATACCTCGACCTACTGAATTTAATCTTATATCGTAGTTCTTCGGATTAGCTCTTTCGGTGATAACGATACTTAGGTATTTGAAATTCTTTTTAAAATGTATAATGTTTTTAATGATCTGTTTCTGTACGTGAAAAAATGTATAGAATTTACTCGTGTACTCATATGATTTTTTAAGTTAATTTTGTGATTTCGCATCGTTCATTCATCGCCTGGGTACGTTCAACTTTTATTATTCATTTTTAAAGCTTTGATCGCGTTTGAAATTATTTACTAAAAAATTTAAATTTAAGAAATTTGAAGTACTTGACGAAAAAAATCTATACAAATGAAAACAATACGAGTACAAATAAATTCGAGACCAAAAATCTCCAGAATTTGAATAAATTTTTTTTTAAAAATGGCTAAATAAAAGTGAAAAAATAGATAGTTATTTTAATAGATAGGTAACGTTTGAAAAAATTTACAATCAAACTAAAATTGAAAATCGGAGAAAATTTTTAAAAAAATTTCAACAGATGAAAATTAAAATTTGATTAATTGAAAATTATGTTAAAAACTGAAAATACTTACATAAAAAATTAAAATTCAGAAAACTTGGAATAAACCTCGAATTTCAATAAAATTTTTAAAGAATAAAAAAATAAAAAATGGTCTAAAAGTGGGAAAAATAGATAGTTAATTTAATAGATACCTCGGTCAACATTTGAAAAAATTCACAATCAAACTAAAATTGAAAATCAAAGAAAATTATAAAAAAAATTCTACCGATGAAAATTGAAATTTGATTAATTTGAAAATTATGTTAAAAATTGAAAATAAAAACTAAAATTCATAAAACTTGAAAAAACCCTTAAATTTCAATAATTTTTTTTTTTTAAATGGCTACAAGTGAGAAAAAAATTGATATCTAGTTATTTTCATAGATATGTCAACGTTTGTTTAAAGAAAATAAAAATTCGAGTTGCATTTTAAAAATTGAAGAAAAAATATCGAAATTGGGAAAAATTAAACATTTACCTAATAATAAAATTTTTATTTTTTCAATTTGAGATTTCGTCTTCTTTACAAAGCCATGCACTTAAGTAAGGAGAAAAATGAGAATAATAAATTTAAAACGAGGCCATAAACTGGAAAAGAAACAAAAAAATGGAATTCAAAAATAATGTAGGTACTTTTTTAATTCCTACATTTGTTTGCAATTCGCGCTTTTATTACAAAAAAATTATTTTAAAAAACCTGCTTCAAAAAATTGTGCCTGGAAAAATTTATAAAATTTTGAGAAAAATTATTAAATTTTTCGACTTTCCCAACATTAGGTTAGTTCTCTGCAATTTTGTAAAAGTTTTCTGTTTTCGTTTTTCATTTTTTTTTTTCAATTTTCTGCATTTGATAAATTTTAAAATTTTTGTAAAAAGTTAGTGGATCAATTTTGAGTCAAATTTGAAAAAGCCAAGAATTGTGTTTGTACAAAATTTTTTAAAACATCAAAAATCATTACGAATTATTAGAATAATTTTTTTCAAAAGATCGAAAGTGGAAAAAATACAATTATGAAAGTAGTACCTAGTAAGTGTAAGGAACAGAATCAAGATATATTTTTTTTAATTCAAAAAATATCTAATCAAAAAAAATTGAGAAAGAAAAGAGAAATTACTTAAGTAAAAAAAACAACAATTATTTTTGTTAAATGAACAAAAAGTAAGATTGCAAAATAATAACCATGTACTTATAGGGATAAAAATTTTGAAAAAAAGAAAAAAACGAAATGAAATTATCAAAAATCAAAAGACAAAAAAGATTAAAAATATAAATGAGAATTGAATAAACTTGAAATTAAGCTTAAAACATCTGAGATTGAAATGAAGAAAAGAAGGAAAATTGACTATTTAAAAAAATTTAAATTGGGAAAAATACGTTTTCTCGATAACTGAAAAAAAATTAAAATTGAATGCATTAAAAACGACACAAAAAATTGAAGGAAAAAAAAGGATGTAAAAATAAGGCAAAAAATCCGAGAAAAATCAAGGTGGGCCTTACAAAATTTTTTGTTGAATATATGCAATAGACATGCTGCCATTTACAAGACGTTATAAATTATGTATTTTTGCAAAAAATCAAGAAAGTAGGTAAGATTAATTTAGATTTTTAGACAAAATTTAAAATTTTGATTTATGAAAAACAAAATGCATGACGAAGTTCTCACTACAGATAAATAATTTTCATATTTTAATTTGATGGTGTGATTAAAAAAAAAAATATATTGATAGCTTTCTGGAAAACCAAAAATTCAACCATCATAATTCGCTTTATTCCCAGTTTTCAGAAAATCTATCACACCTATGACGCTCTTTTTTTGATTCTTTTATTCGCTAAAGGCTAGTCCATAATTTGAAGGGAAGATTTTACAAAATTTTAGTTTGTGGGCGATTTTTAACGAGGAAATTACTTGGAAGAGTAAAAAATTATTGATTAACAATTTTATCAACAATTTAAAAAAATATAAATTAGAGAAACTCAATTTTTTCAATAATGAATATAAAAATGAAAATTGAATAGATATAGAAAAATCGAAACAAATTATAGATTAAAAAGGAAAAAGTTGAGTGGAAAAACCTCCGCAACTTGGGAAATTTCTAAAATGGGGAGAAACAAGTAAAAATTAGGAGACAAATCAATCTTTGTCAATTGAAAAAAATATAATCATACGTAGTCAAAAGAGAAAAATTCAACCAGAAATTGAATGAAATTAAAAAAAATAAAAAATTAAGGAACATCGAATTAAACAAAATGGAAAATCACTGCAAATAGACAAAAATTGAATACTTTTAGGAAAAAATAAACATTTTACTTGATTATTGAAGTTTAAAAAATAAAATAAAATACTCTAGTTGAAAACGATATTTAAAATTTGAAAAAAATCGAAGTCTGAAAATTGATAAATTAGGTACTCATAAGAAATGAAGAAAAGTTTCGCTTCAAATCTCAAAATTTCGATCTAAAAACAATCCTTTCGCAAAATCCCCATTTTTCTCAGGACATTTTGGCATTTTGGAAATTCACAATAACTCGATCAACTTGCCACACTACGTATATAATTAATCACACCAAAATGAAACAAGTACCTTGTAATATAGGTGCATTTTACCGCACAAGAAAATAAATCGGACAAACCCGCGAGCCCATCTGAACTGCGAAATTACCGCCGTAATATTCTCTCGAACATTAAAATGGCAATTTAAAAGTATTAAATGATAAAATAAATAGGCAATGAAAAAATTAAGGCCAGATTAATGCGTTTCGAAAGATTAATGACTACAGGAGCCATTCGGTCGCTTAAGGGTGCTCAAAATTTAAACAAAATGTTTGACGGAAAGTTTAAAGTGTTGCCAAAAAAAAATAAAATGAATGAACGTTCATAGTGCGACAATTTTTCATTCGATAAAAAAAGCACTTCTGGAGACAATGTATTTCGTCTTCTTTCTTAGGGAAAAAGGTAGGCCTATTTTTTGCAAGGGTTCTCATGATCGATTCATATTTGAGAATTATTTTTTTTACAAAAATTTGGGCAAATAAGTAAATTACGATGACTTTTGTTAATAATAAAAAAATAAATACATAAATAAAATAAAATTTGAAGAGGACGATTAGAACTTTTATACAGGGCGTTCTTCAGCATTTCAATTTCTTAGTTCTTTTTTTAGCTCAAAAAATGATTAAAACATTTATTAATTGTTTTTTTTTCTCGCCATTTTAATACGGGGTGGTTTAAAAAAAATACATATTTCATTCTTACATAGAAAGGAAACACCAAGATGGTGATTCACAAAAACATTCGACTTATAAACATATTGTGTTATTTTTAAAACAGATAAATTGATGAATATTTTTCAAGTGGGATTTTCAAGTCGATTTTGAGCCACCCGGTATAAACAAACTTCTAAAATAAGATTCGTAAAAATAACTGCATCTAGGTAATTCAACTTGCGGAAATTACTATTAGAGAATTTTCATATCCCTATTTGATACAATTAATTTGAACAAAATTATAACGTTTTCAGATACCTACATTTTTCTATGTATTGAAAAAAAATGAACGAAACGAAACAGACCATTTTGTTCTTCGATTTAAATATTCTTCTGGAGAAAGCCCCGACTAAAGGGCCCCGTTCATCGTTCAGCTGTTACGATTTCAATTTCAATTATTCGCCAGTATACGATAAATCGAAATTACTTAATAGAATTCATCGTACTTATCTACCTATTGTTTTAAACTGCGAAACGAAGGAATGAAAATAGGATTACGTAGCAGGGTAGGTACCTACAAATCGAATTCTTGACGTTGATTTTTTTTTTCTCATTATTATTTCAATCTTCGACTTTTACGTTGGGTCGAAAAATTCAATTTAAATTTTAATTAAAAAACCAGGCGAAAAAATACAACCCTTCTGACGTTATTTTCTTCTATAAATTAAGAAAATTTTCCATTAAACGAGATAGCGAAAGACCAATCGTCGATGAATAAATCGACCAATTATAAAATACCTACCTACGCTTTTCATGCTGTAATAAGAGTTATAAAACAAAAACTAAATAATAACGAAGAAAAAGGGAAAAAAATACGCGAAAGCGAAACGAAGGGCTGCTTAAATGGTCCGTTTTGCTGGCGAGCAAATCAATAAAAATCAAAATTTTCGCAATGTTTGTAACGCTTCGAGAAAAAGAAAAGAGACGAGCGGAGGTGTTGCGGAGAGAGGGCTAAAAGGCAGCAGAAGCAGGACTCGGTGGGACAGAGGGCGAACGCAGCAAAAAATAAAAAAGGAGAAGGGTTTTTCTTCGGTACGAAACCGATAAACATTAAAAAAGAGAAAAGAAAATGGAACTAAAGGCGATGTTTTCTTTTTCTCTCTTTTTAATGGAAGATCTGTCTAAAAAAGAGGGTTGCTAAAAATTTAATCTTTCTTTTCGGTGAACCCTCCGGCCACCCGCCGCCTCACGTCGCCAAACTCCTACCCCGTTCCGGTCCATCGTTGGCCATTACCATCACCAGGCCACCCTCATTTCGCATTTTCACCCTTAATATTTTCTTTTCTTTTCGTTTTACGTCCGCTCGCCCCGCGCACACTGCCCCCGACCCGCCACTCCGACGGTTGCTCCGCGTTGTAGAAAGATTGGCGGAATAGAGTGATTATTCATCCGCGGCGCGATATGGCGACCAGTGCGGCCCGTCTTACGTCCCAGCACGCCCAATATCCGTCTCTCCTGTTGAAAAATCATTTATTTTTGCGCCTTTATAAGTAAAGGGTTTTGTTGTTTTTTGTGTTTTTTTCCTTTTCTTTTTTCTTCTTCTTTTGCGCGTTTCTTCGTCGTTTTTTTCCTCGTTTTTGTTTGGAGAATTGAAAAAAAAAAAAAAAAAAAAAAAAACTACGTCGAAAAAGCTCATACTTATTAAACCCCTGTACGAATGCAAAGAGGACTTATTGAAATTGTAGGTACCTATATTTACTATTCTCGAATTCAAAAATATGTAAGAGTGCGATTTACTAAAATAATCTAAGCATACACTTCAAAGAAGTGGAAAGCCTTTCAAACTAAAACAACGCTTCGCCCTTCTGTAAATATGTTCATTTTTCAAGATGATTCTAGGGAAAGCCTTTCAAACTAAAACACCGCTTCGCCCTTCTGTAAATATGTTCATTTTTCAAGATGATTCTAGGATTCTCTTCTACTCTGCCTAGGTATATAACTTCCTTTCGACCATTGCCAAACAATCACTCAGTTTTTAATTTTTTTATAATACGAGTATATTATTTTATAAATCTACTTTCGAAGATGAAATATGATTTTTACCCTAATTTTAATAACACAATAACGACTAAATCAATCAAAATCAAAAAAAAAATCTGCTTCAAAAAAAATTTTAAGATTGGTTTTCCGACAAAATTTCAATAAAAAAGTACAGAAGATAAAAGGCCAAAAGTGGAACTTCACAGGGAACAGAAAAAACAAATCATCTTTCAAAGTCACATTACGTAAAAGTTTAATGCTTTATAGGTATTTTTATTGAATACCTAACAATTTTAAAAAGGAAAATTTAATTCAAATATGACAATATAAAATAATAACATATGAGCTGAGCAAAAAATGATGTTCTTGGGAGGGGGAGGGAGGGGACATAAAAATTCTTGAAAATTTTTGTAAAAGTTAAATAGGTAACTCCGGTTTTAAAAAAATGAAAGATCAACGTTTATTTAGACAAAATTTTAAATAAATTGATGTTGAAAGTTTTTTCAAAAAACTGGATTTCAACAAAATTTAAAAAAATATTAGGGATAAAATTTGTTTAAATGATTTGAAATTAAAAAATGTTTCAAAATTCAAATTTAAATAAAAAAATTTCAGGCAACTAGTAAGTAATAATTTAAATAATTATTTGAATAATGTTTTTTTCTCATTTTGACAAAAAACTCAAGTATGAAGTAAAAAAATTATTCGGAGGGGGAGCGACTTGAGAAATTTCATAAAAAAATTTTCATGCTAAATTTTGAAAATCCTACATAAAATTTTGAAGGAAAAAAATTATACCCATTAAAAACAGCTCAAAATAATAATTGCAATTCAACATAATTATTTAGGTAAACATGAGTAAGAACGAAAATTTTGAATAGAATTACAAAAAATTAAAATTTTAAAAAATGAGTAAAAACGGGGAGTTTTTTTTCAAATATGATTTGAGATAAAACATTTATAATGGTCAAACTTTGAATATAATTTCAAAAAATTAAATACTTTTTAGTCAGTATTCAGTAAGAACAACATTAAAATACATATAATTTCAAAAACTAATAAAAATTTCAAGTTGAAAAAACAATCAAAAAAGTATAGTATCTGAGCAATTAGGGCTATTCTTGAAAATTTTTTATAGAATTGTTTTCGAACAAAATTCGAAAAATCCAACTTGGCAAAAAAAATTGAAGGCTCGATGTTGGAACAATTTTTTTTTTAAAATTGGTGTTATACCTAATGAAACTTTGTAAAATGATTCAGAATAAAATGTCAAAAAAATTTAATTTTGAATCCAATTTACGAAAATTTCTATTGAATATTTTTTTCTTGAAAAAATGCAATAGATCAACATTTAAACAAAAGTTGAAAAATTCAGACTGTTGTTCGAAAAATGCAGATAAAAAAATCTCGAAATTCTTTAATTTTTGTAACTTTTTATTTATTTACTTTTACTGAATTTTTCAATTACTTAAAAATTTTTCATTCTGTACGACTTCTAATTTTGTCGAATTCTTGATAAGATTTTTTAAACGTGTATATGAACAATTTTTTCCCAGAAAATCATTTCAATTTTTCTTCTTCATGTGAAATTGTTTTTAAAAAAATTTCCAAGGTAAACCAACAAAATTTTTTGAATAAATTTATTCTCCTTAAAAAATATTTCGAGAGACATTTTCATCAAAAAAAGTCAATTTTTGCATTTTTTTTTCGTGATTTGAGAACCATTTTCTCATTTAGTTGTGAAGTTTTTACGTGATATACTCGTAGCATTTACCAATTTTTTCACACCCCAAAAATTTGAGTAAAAAGACTACAAAGGCAAGAAACAAAAATAATAACGAAAGAGGGGGGGGGGGGGGGGTGGCAAAAAAACCTATTCTCAAAAAAAGAACCGAAGCCCTATATTAGTTAGAATAAATTTTCGTAAAAAAAAATCTACCGAGAAGAACACGAAATTAAAATTGAAATTAGAACACAATTAGTAGGTATAATTAATTAGAAAAAAAAGTTGAATGTGATAAAACTACATCCATTCGTATTTTTCGAGAATTTCATTTCGCGAACAACAAAAAAAATGAAAAGAATAGAAAAGAAAAGGGGTAAAAACCAGAAAAATAATTTCTTTTTTTCAATTATTTCCAAACAAGTCGAGCGTTTAATTGAATAATAAATGAACAATAAAATTTCTAGAACTTTTCAGCGAGTTGATAATTTTTTTGCGTCGAGATGAACGAGGAAGAAAGCCAGAAGCGAAGCTAAGGGAGAACATCCAGCCTCGAAGATTTAAAGCTCCGGCGGTTTTTTCCATTTATTTATATTCTCGTGGCTATTCAATTCTTCAGCAAAAAATGAATTCTTAATTGAAATGCCAACGAGTTGAAAATCTGTTGAGTGAACTTTTTGGTTAAAATGAAAGATGGGAAAGAAAAAAAAACGTAAAAGACGAGGACAGATTTAGAAAGAAGTTTTCATCGTTGTCATTCACATTTTCTCACATAGATAGGTATTCTTTTTCTTCGCGATAAACGTGTAGGTACAATAAACGCAATCATTCGCTTATTACGACTTCCGCGTATAAAGAGGGGGTAGTTTTATAACACAAGCTTAAATGTATTTTTTCTTGTTTATCTGGCTGGTTTTTGTCTCGTGCTTTGTATTGTGAGTGCTGCTTTCTCAAGATGTGGAAAACCCCCTTGAAGCTTGAATTATAGCTCGTTTCACCCTCTCGCAGCGACGATAGGAAAAAAGATGATTCAAAAATTACCGAAATAATAAAACCGGCGCAGTTGGAAAAAAGGAGGGTAAAATGTGTAAGAAAGTCTGTAGCTATTATCTTTGACAAAACGAGGCCCGGATCTTTCTAATGCGGTGTACGATGGTGGACAGGAGCAGCAGGAGGGGGCAATTTTTTGCGCGTTCACACGAAAAAGCTAGGGTATACCGGTGGTCGCGTCACTATCGGTTTTTCTTGGCTGTCGTCGCTGATTTTCTTGGTATTAATTTAGTGGGAATTAATGCAGTTTAAAAACGGTGACAGGGGTGGAAGATTTTTCAAATTGGGGAGACGCAGAAGTGCGGCACAATGGTGATAGGCGGACACAGATGAGGGGTGAGAGGCAAAAAGTGACAATAAAAACTATGGCAGAAGTTTTCTTTTTGTCTTTGCTGAATATTAAAGTGTAGGAAATATTCACAAATTCTCGTAAGCAGATAAGTTGTGTTAAAATATCTTCTTGGACTGTAATCTAATGCCCACTTTATTCAAATTGTGTTGAATGTTTTGCCTATCCAGGTGATTTGAAGGCTGCAGAAGGTGTAGTCATTCATAATGGCAATTATTTCAACAAATCCTACATAATTATATTCTAGAAATTCTTTAGAACTGCTCAAAGTTGTAAATTTAAGCATAAATTCACATTTGAAGAAATAAAATAAAGTAATAAAAATACCCCAAATTTTCTAAATTTGATTTTCATTGAACTGAAAAAAACAACTATTTCAATAATATTTTGTGAAACGAATAAATTTTTTTTTTGAACCCTCAAATATAGGTATGCAAGAAATCATTTCAACATTTTAAAAAAATTACCATGATGATGATGAATAGTTTGAAAAATAAGAACAGAAATTTTCAAGAAAATAATTCAACGTCAATTTTTTAAAAATGTTTCAAAATTTCTTCTTGAAAATTAAAAAAAAAAAAAGTAAGAATTTATAAAAAAATAACAAATTCTTTGAAGACCGTGCAGTTTCTAGATTTAAAAAACAAATCATTTTGAATTATTGAACAAAATTTGGAATATTTTACTCACAAAAAAATTTCACTCATTTTACAAAAAATTGAAAATGATAGTCTTAATCTACCTCATGAGAAATATTTCGTTTTATATCGAATAAGTACAAAAATTCAGCTCAAATTTTTTTCAAAAAATTACTTTTACAAATGGAGCGGTTTTGGATTTGTGTATTTGTACTCAGGAAAATGGGATATACAATTATACTTATTTGTTTAATGAATTCGAAAAGAAAATTATTGCTGTAAAATTAAAAAAAAATAATACATAGGTAATGAAATCAAAAATAAGAGATGAAAATATTTTTGTAAAATAATTTAAATAAATGATGGAAAAATTGGAGAAAATTAAAAGAAAAAAAAATATTAATAAAAATCAATGAGAAATAATGCCCATCATTTCAAATTAAAATATCCTTCTCAAGTTTTTTTTTACAAAAGGAAAAGATTTTTCGAGAATTAAAAAAAATAAAAAATAAAAATAAGGGGAAATGAAACGAAAATACCGAAGAAATAAATCAAAGCGATGTTATTCTTCACAGGTTGATGTTTTTAGAATTAATAGAACGATGGGGAAGAAAAAAAATAAGAAGCACTAATAAATACAGAATCGAACATTAATAATTTACGTTAAAAACAGCCTAACCGTCTTATACAGCCCTCGGGATCATTTTATCCCGACGAATGAAGGGAAATATCGCGTAGGAAAAAGAAATAAGACAAGTACAGTACGAAAGAGCACAGAGACCGAGACGAAAAGAAGCAGAAGAAGGGAACTGATTTTTCTTATAATTGCCGCGGGTGAAGTAGAGTGAAAGAAAAAAATGACATACTCGTATTATAAACCATAATAATTTAAAAAATAAATGATTGAAAAATTGATGAAAATTACTGGATATATAGAAAAATGTTAATAAAAATCATTGAGAAATAATTTCCATCATTTTGAATGAAAATGTCCTCAATTTTTTTTTCAAAAAGTATTTTTACAGAAATGAATATACTTTCCGAGAATTAAAAAAAAATTAGGTATCTATACCTAAAAAAAACTAACTTCGATGATAAATCGGGTATTAGGTAGTTATATAAGATGAAATATGAGAATTTTACTGATTGTTTAAAATTTTTAACGGTTTCGAAAATTTTCAATTTTTACTTTCAAAACAAATAATTAGGTATGAATGTATAATATTGACGTTTCAATTATTTACGTAATTATTTTTTTTTCAGAGGCAGCAAACACAAAAAGAAGAAAGATTTCGTTGGTCATTTCAGCTTTCCAGAAAAAATTAAAAAAATTATAAATAAATTCATTTTCACGAGTCTAGCTACATTATTTTCAGCGTACGCCCATTAAAATCTCAATACCTAATTAAGGTACAGGTACCTGTTACAAATCATCAAACAAACAAAACCTTTGCAAACACGAAACGCAGCACAAAATAAAGAGTACCTATACGAACTACAAACCAACCCTTACGAACAATGTGGCGCTATCTACACTTGAATGTGTGTAAATATTTATCAATGTAGTCCAAGGGGTTGAAAACAGAACGATTTGTACTAATTTACAACAGACAATTTAGGTCGGGTGCTTGAGCTACACCCAAAAGCCAAAAGTGAAATCAACTATGTTCTAGATCACTTCGAAAATGCAGAAATTAAATACGTACATTGAAATCTCAATTTTTTGGAGGGGAAAAAGCTCATACATTTTTTAGGAATGTGAAAATAATTGTTTTTGAACCAAAAACATCTTTCAAGTTTAAATCAATCTTTGAAAATAACATTCTCTTTTCTAAACCTCAGCAACAAAAAAAAAAAAAATAGAACTTTCAATAAATGAAAAATAATAATGTCAATTATTTGAAATCAAAGCAACAAAAATCTAAATTGAGAAAGAAAAACTTTCAATTTTTTTGCGAGGGGGGGGGGGGTCAATTTTTGGAGGAAAAATTTTCTATTTCAATGTCTCAATTCAAAAAAAAAAAAAAACTTTGCTTATTTGCGAAAGAATTTTAGAGGAAAAAATTTCTCAACATTCAATGCGTTCAATTCATTTCGGGGGGGGAAAATCATAATTTATGAAGAAAAAAATCTCAATAAGGTATATACTTGGTCTCAATTTTTAGAAAAATAAATATTTCAATTTTTTCAGGAAAATAAAAAATACAATTAATCAGGATAGAAATATTTCTCAAATTTTTAGAAGAAAACAAATCAGAATTTTTTTACGATAAAAAATATAACCTAGGTAGGTAAGTCTTATAAATTTTTTTTATGATCAATTGAAAAAATTTTCAATTTTTTTCAAGTCGAAAGATAGATGAGCCTGAAAAAATTTCTGAATTGATTGGTAAGATCCATTTTTTTTTTAGAGAAAACATGTTCAAAGAAAAAGAAAATATAAATCTCAATTTTTTGGAGAAAATCATTTTAGGAGTACAAGATTTTGGGAGAAATAAAAATCCACTTTTTTAATTTGCAACAAAAAAATACCAGCAATAAAAAATATTTCCTCCAACATTTTTTAAGAAAAACTATTTTCAACTTCAAAATTTCAATTCTTGATTTTCCTAGAGCAAAAATATTTCTCGAATTTTTGAAAAATAAAAATATTTAAATTGTTCTGAAAAAAAAATTTCATTTTATAAAGCTTTCTAATTTTAGAGAAGAAAATCGCAATTTACGAAGAAAAAATTTCAATTAGGTAGTTCATCTCAAGTTTGAAAAAAAACTTTCAATTTTTTCAAAGAAAATTTTTTGAGAAAAAAATTATTCAATTTATTAAAGAAAATTTTTTCAATTTTGTAAGCGTAAAAAAAAATCGAACCCTAGTAAAAAAATTCAGAATTTTCTAGAAACAGGTAGTTACCTAAAAGTATTCTTCAGAATCAATGCAAAAAAATCTCAATTTGAAAAAAAATCAACTTTTTTGGGGGTCTCAATTTTTAAAAAAAATTCTCCAATCATTTGTGAAAAAAAATTATCTTCAATTAAACATCGCAACTTTTGAGAGGAAAAAATTTCTCAACATTTTAATGCTTTCAATTTATTTCGGGGGAAAAAATCTTAATTTATGAAGAAAAAAATTACGATATTATGTACTTAGTCTCGATTTTTCGAAAAACAAATCATTAAATTTTTTCAGGAAAATAAAATGCGATTAATTAGGATAGAAATATTTCTCAAATTTTCAGAAGAAAACAAATCAGAATTTTCTTACGATAAAAAATAAGTATAACCCAGGTAAGTCTTTTCTTTTTTTTTTGATCAGTATGAAAATTTTTTAATTTTTTCCGATGAGCCTAAAAAAATTTCTCAAATTTTTTGGTAAAAAAAACTTCAATTTTTTTTTAGAGAAAACAATATATTCGAAGAAAAAGAAAATAATTATCTCAATTTTTGGAGCAAATTATTTTACGAGTACAAGATTTTTAGAGAAATAAAAATCAACTTTTTCAATTTGCAAAAAAAAAACAGCAATTCTTCAACAATAAAAAAAATATCCCCTCAAATATTTTTGAAGAAAAACTATTTTTATAGAGCAAAAATTATTTCTAAAATTTTTGAAAAATAAAAATATTTCAATTATTGTTCTGAAAAAAATTCTCATCTTTTAAAGCTTTCGAATTTTGGAGGAAAAAAATCGCAATTTACGAAGAAAAAATCTCAATTAGGTAATTAATCTCAAGTTTGAAAAAAAAAAAAAACTTAATTTTTTCAAAGAAAATTTTTTATACCTAGGTACCTATACGTAAAAATACTTTTCTCCAATTTTTTGAGAAAAAATATCTTTCAGTTTATTAGAGAAAAAATTTCGCAATTTTTCAATAGTAAAAAAAATTCGAACCCTTGTAAAAAAAATTCAGAATTTTCTAGAAATAGACACCTACAAGTAAAAAACATCTCAATTTTTTGGAATCAATGCAAAAAATCTCAATTTGAAAAAAAATTCAACTTTTTATTTGGGGGAGGGGGGGTCAATTTTTTGGAGGAGAAATTTTGCATCTCAATGTCTCAATTCAAAAAAAAACTTCCAATTATTTGCGAAAGAAAATCATTTCATTTGAACATCACAATATTTTAGAGAAAAAAATTCTCAACTTTCAATTCATTACGGGGAAAAAAGCATAATTCATGAAGAAAAAAAATCTCAAATACTTGGTGTCTCGATTTTTCGAAAAATGAATCTTTCAATTTTTCAGGAAAATAAAATACAATTCATCTGGATAGAAATATTTCTCAAATTTCCGGAGGAAAATAAATCAGAATTTTCTTACGATAAAAAATACATATAACCAAATTACATCATTTTTTTTTGAATCAGTATGAAAATTTTTCAACTTTTTCCAAGTAGAAAAATAGATGAGCCTAAACAATTTCTCAATTGTTTGGTAAAAAAAAAAAACTTACTAATCTGCAAAAAAAAAAAAATAGAATCCTCTAGCAATAAAAAATACTTCTTCAAATATTTTAGAAGAAAAACTATTATAAATTAAATTTCAAAGTTTTTGGAGGAAGAAATTTTTCAATTTTTCTAGAGCAAAAATTTCTCAATTTCCTTAAAGTAAAAAAAAATTCGAACCCCAGTAAAAAATTCAGAATTTTCTGTAAACAGGTACCTACAAGGAACTAAAAAAATATCTCAATTCTTCAGAATCAATGCAAAGAATCTAAATTTGAAAAAAAATTCATTTTTTTGGGGGGGGGGGTCTCAATATCTTGGAGGGAACATTTTGTATTTCAATGTCTCAATTAAGTAATTAAAATAAATGAAACGAACCTTTCTATTCATTTTACAATAAACACACACTTCGGATTAATAATCTCTGCATTTTGATTTTCATCTCGATTATCGCCATTGAAGAAAAGATTACAGCAGAGAACCGACATACGTACACTGACGCGACAGCACGAAACTGCAAAGCACAATTGAACATGAACGATGATTAGGTTTGAGTGGAATTAGAAAACGTAGTCTAGATACCATGCATTTTACGTATAAAATATAAATTCCGGTCACTCAAACTACCTGAATACAATAAATCATGATACCGGCACTGAAACACATTCTAACACTAACGAATTTATTCACTTATCCAAAACCACCGGTGGTTTTGACTTCTCCTTTCTCGAAGTCGAGATATAAAAAAAATTCAACAAAAGATGAAAAGACGAGCTAAAAATAAACCATTCGAGCGTCAAGTTGGATCTGTTGAATTCGGCAGGTTCAATACTGAAACTTGAATAATTCTCGTTGCAGACAGCTCGAATGGTTTCTAGTGTAAAGTTGAAAATATGAAGCTGTCGATTTAAAAAAAACGTACATTATGAACTTACAATTTTGATTAGGCGTATTTTCGAGATTATACTGACAATTATTTCACTAAAATCGACTATACGAAAATGCCCTACACATGTGCACGAATATCTTTAGCCATTTAAACAATAACTACACTTAGAAATAAATTATATGAAAGTCAATACCTGCTGCTGTCGATGAGTAGTTAAATACCGCAAAATATGTGTGAATAAATTTTAAACAAAAAACCGAACAAGTTTCCATAAAATAAAAAGAAAACCGCGAGCGGAAAAATGAGCAAAGTGAATAATGAAAAAGAATGAACACGAAATTGCGCGAAACTAAAATGGTCGAAGGAAGGAGCTTGTTTCATTTTCATGATCCGGTAGATCACAAATTCACAACTTCACAACGATCGAATGTTCTAGAACAAAATCAACAAGTAAGCGAAGTATCGGGAACATTCGTTCTTTTTCAACTTTTTTATTTTAGGAATTTTTCAATTTTTTTAAAGCATAACTTGATAATCAGGTGATATTTCTTTTGTAAAAAAGTCCTTGTTAGATCCTTTTTCGAATTTTAGTTCAACTGCCTTTCGCAGTTGACTCCTTTCTTTTTTCTAATTAAATTAATTAATGAAGCAAATCGAACGTAAGCTCAATTTATTGTGCAACAAAGTAGTAACCAGTGTAGCCGTTTGAATATAAATTTAAAAATCGTTATTCATTTTTTTGAAATTTTTTTTTTTTTTTATTGTTTTAGATTTTAATTTCAAATTTCAAATTTTTGTTAAGAACTTAATTTTTTACAATCGTTATCAGTTGGATTATTTAATGTGAATCTAAAATATATAATTAAACATAAACTTTTCTCGAAATCAAACAAACCTTTCAAGTTTCAATCCTATTTTAAATTTTATAACTACCATAAACTACCTTCGTATTTTCAAAACATGATAAAATTTACCTAAATCAAATTCTATTTCTAATAAAGCGAAAATTATTCAACTATGAATTGAACTAAAAATAAAAAAATAAGCCTTCGATGTTCAACCTAACGAAGTAACGAATAACAATTAATTATGAAGGATAAATGTTTTCTTAAAATTCTTCATTAAACGGATAATCTTTATGATCTTTAGTCCTGTAACAGAAAAAATGATTTGTATACAAGATTAGTATAATGCAAGTCGAGAAAAAATTCTCAAAAAGAATACAAATTCGATCGGCGATCGCAAATCGTTACCAGTGGAGAGTATTATAACGAAGACCTCTATCCAAGCAGTCGATTTGCTCCATGTCCTCTTTGCTAATAGTGAAATGAAAGAGATTGTAATTTGATACGATACGTGATTTAGTGACCGATTTCGGAGCTATAATATTCCCTCTTTGGAGCTTAAAACCGGAAAAATTGATAATTAGTTCAAAGAAAGGATAACCAAACGTATGTAGGTAAACTTTTGATTTGATTAACTCGACGATCATGTCAACCACGAGCATCTCTAGCTCAGAAGTCGCGACCTTCGATGAATTTTTTACCAAGTCCAGTGCTACATAATACTTTGTATTCAAAATTGGAAGGGAGGAAGGGGTCTAATCGAAATTTGTGTTATAATTAAAAGTATTTGTAAAACTTCAAGCTACAACTTTTGTTTGAAAATTTTTTTAATTGAACCCCTTACCTCCCCACAGTTTTTAATAATGTATTTTGAATGAGTGTGAATAAGTTATATTACTGAAAATTGGTGAGGAAGGAGGGGTCCGATTGAAATTTTTGTTATAACCAAAATTATTTCTAGTACTTCAAGCTACAACTTTTGTTTGAAAATTTTTTCAATCGGGCCCCTTACCTCCCCCCCTGTTTTTAATAATGTATTTGAATGAGTTGGATTATCCAAAATTGGAGGGAAGGGAGGGGTCCAATCGCAATTTTTGTCATAACCAAAAGTATTAGTGAAACTTCAAGCTACAACTTTTGTTTGAAAACTTTTTCAATTGAGCCCCTCTCTCTCCACTTATTTTGCATAACACTCCCAAAATACTAATTACAAATTTAAGGAGGAAGGGGAAAGGGTCCTATTGAAAAAATTTTCAAACAAAAGTTATAGATTGAGATCCTATAAATAATTTTAGTTATTATGAAAATTTCGCGTGGACCTCTCCTCTCTCACCAATTTCACATGTATTTCATATACTTTCACTATATAAGTAATAAACATTTGTAATCAATAAGAGTGATTTTCTTACATATTATGCAAAATTACAGCAGAAGGAGAGGTCCAGGAGAAATTTTTATAATAACTAAAACTATTTGTAGGATCTCAATCTACAACTTTTATTTGAAAATTTTTTCAATTGGACCTCTTTCTCCCCTCCAATTTTGCATAATACTCCGTTGATATTTTCAAAATTAGAGTAGTGGAGGAAGAAGGAGCCAATTTGAAAAAATTTTCAAACAAAAGTTGTAAATTAAGGTCCTCCTTGGATTATTATATTTATGTCGTATTATGCGAGATTTAAAGAGAGGGAGGGGTACAATTCAAATTTTTCTAATAGCCAAAATTATTTCTAGGACCTTAATTTACAACTTTTGTTTGAAAAAAATTTAAAATTGGCTCCTTCTTCCTCCACTACTCTAATTTTGAATAAATATCAACGGAACGTATTATGCAAAATTGGAGGGGAGAGAGAGGTCCAATTGAAAAAAATTTCAAATAAAAGTTGTAGCCCACAGTCCTAGGAACAATTTTGGTGATTATAAAATTTTCGATTAGAACCCTTCATCCTCTTCAATTTTGAATATTATGTATCTACGTTGGTTTGGACTTGGCAAAATTCAACAAAAATACGTGGTCGCGACTTCTGAGCTAGAGATGATCGTCATTAATTCAACCCTATCTACCTGATATCTTAGGCAAATCTGAGCCGCGGTAACGTTATATTTCTTCGCTAGTTCATTCAATTTTGGATCATCCAACAAAACAGGCTCTTCTTTCGTTTGACCCGGAGGTTTTTCATCTCTTGGTCGTCCTGGAGCTCCCAACGGACTGTAAACACCCATCGTGATATTTCTATCTAGTAAAAACTGGCGTAATTTTTTCTGAGTCAAATACGGATGACTTTCCACCTAAAAGTAAAGTAACAAGGGTAAGAGGGGCAGATCGAATGTACATAATAGGTAATTAGCAACTCTAAAAAAAATAGGTACCTGATTAACAACTGGTCGAATTTTACAATAATTTAAAAGGCAGTCGATTTGTTTACTATTGAAATTTGACACACCGAGTGATTTCGCTAGACCTTTTTCAACGCATTTTTCCATAGCTTTCCAAGCATCTTCTATACAAGCATCGCTGTATTGTACTTTTCCATTCGCATCTTTAGGCCAATCGTCACCTCCTTCCTAAAGTAGGTATACATTTTATGATCAGATCGAGTATCGAGGGTGTTTTCTACAACGAGGAATTCGAAAAGTAAAATAATAACTTTGAACGCCATGGGCCAATGCAATAGGTATAAATCCACGCAGCTTATTTGTAAGTCACAGAGAGTTTTTCGTAACGCTGGTTCTACCAATTCTGGTTTATGAAATGTATTCCATAACTGAAATGAATTAGGTATATTTAGGTTACCTATACTTGATAAACATAATGGATCATTCATTTTCTAATGAAGTGAGTATAAAAATGATCAGTGGCGTATTCAAGGGAAGGGTTTTGGGGTCCAAACCACTCCCATTATCAAAAAAAAAAAAAAAGTTAAAATACCTCAAAAACCTTACATCACAAAGATGCTCATTTTACATATTTTTTTTTAAATTTCCTAAAATTGTAAAAAGTTCTCGAAATGCATTCCTAATTTTTCATAAATTTTCAAAAAAGAGATTTTTCAAAATTTTCCCAATTTTTGGTCGCGATGAATTTTCATATGGTAAGATTGGTCAAATGTTTCAATTTTTGGAATAATTTTTCATAAATTTTCAAAAATAAAAATTGTATAATTTTTTTAATATTTCATTTTTTAAGAATTAATTTTTTCAATTTTTTATACGTGATTTTTCTTCAATTTTCAAAGAATACGATTTTTCAATTTTTTACAGAATGATTTTTTTCCAATTTTTAGAGATCCTTTCCTTTTGAATTTTCAAAAAAATGGTAGGTATTTTTGTTATTTAAAAACAAAATTGTTTTTTTCCAATTTTTTTACAGTTGTTTTTTTTCTACTTTTCAAAGCTAGATTTTTTTAATTTTACAATTCCCAAACTTTACTTACTAATTTTAAATTATGATAAATTTTCAAAAAATTTAGTTTGGTAAAAATCTTCAACATACACATCTAATTTTTTTCCAATTTTAGGGAAGATTTTCTTTGAATTTTTACAAATAGAAACTGTGTAATTTTTCTTTTGCTTGGAAATATTTTTGATTTTCAAAAATTAATGCAATTTAAATATTTTTTCAAAATTGATTTTTTTTACAATAATTTTTAATGATAACTTTTCTTAATTTTTAATTACAAAATTTTTGAAAATTCTCAATTTTTGGAATGATTTTTCAATTTTAATTTTTTTCAATTTTTAGAGATCATTTTCTCTTGAATTATCAAAAATTATATTTGTTACTCTAAAAAAATTTCAAGCTGGATTTTTTCGATTTTTTTTTAAAGGAACAATTCCGAAATTTTACTTAAGTAGGTACCTATTAATTTTTAATTATGATAAATTCTCAGCAAAAAAATGGAGTTGATTTTTCAAAATTAGAATTTTTTCTTCATCTTATAGGCTAAATGATTTTTATTAAATTTTCAAAAGAATTTGCACCATTATTGTTTATAGATAATGATAAGTATACATCTTCTACCAATTATCTATTTCCTATTGGCTGTTTTTTTTTTTTTTATTATTATTATTATTATTATTACCTACTCATTAGTGAAAATTAAAGATTTTATTTCATAATGGCTACACTCAAAAACAAAATTTGAACCTATCCCATGATTTCACCCTAAATACGCCACTGAAAATGATCGTACATTTCAAATTTATTCATAGATACCTTGCTAGTTAAAAATATATCCTCTCTTTTTATCTGGCCTTCTTTATAAACCTCTTGGAGGCTTTGGCCAATCGCTTTTTCATTACCGTACACGTAAGCACAATCGATATGTCGATAACCAGCACATAGTATGGCATCTTTCACAGCTTCCATCAGTGCTTTTTCTTCAGACTGTACACGAGTATTTAGCACTTCAGTTATATACTACTCTAGCCTAGATCGATCTACAAATTTTATAAAAATGATGATAACGCAGACACGTACCTGCCAAGTTCCTAAAGAAATGAGAGGACACTTCTGACCATTTGGGAATTCGACAAAAGCCTGTTTCTTTTCGTTATCAACAGTAGTGTTGGGAGTAGGACGTAGCACAGCAGATGCCATACTGCAATTTTAAACTTAATTTCTTTTAATATTAAAATTCATGTATCTTGAAATGGAACCGAATGGAATGAGAATTTATTCATTTTTTTGAATCGTGGTGTGTTTACGTTTATTAATTGACCACGAATGTAATAACCAACTATTTCTAAATGCCAAGTTCAATACTGTATAGATGCGTAAATTCAAAATTGGAGGACAGAGAGGGGCCCAATCACAATTTTTGTAATAATAAAAATTATTTATAAGACTTCAAACTACAACTTTAGTTTGAAATTTTTTTCAATCGGACCCCTACCTCCACCAGCTTTTAATAATATAAGTATTTTTGTCATATTATGCTAAATTTGAGGGGAGGGGAAGGTCTAATTGAAAATTTTATAATAACTGAAATTACTTGTAGGACCTCAATCTACAACTTTTGTCTGAAAATTTTTTCAATTGGACTCCTGTCCTAGTTATGAAAAAACATCATTCTGCCTGACCATTATGTGAAATCAGAGGAGAGGGAGAGATCCAATCGAAATTTTTGTAATAAGCAAAATTATTCCTAGGATTTCAAGCTACAACTTTTATTTGAAATTTTTTTCAAATTAGCCTCTTCCTCTCTCACCATTTCATTTCTTCGGAGTGTTATGCAAAATCGGTGGGGAGGGAGGGGTACAATTGAAAAAATTTTCAGACAAAAGTTGTAGCTTGAATTCCTAGTAATAATTCTGGTTATTATAAAAATTTTGGTTGGATTCCTCCCAGCCCTCCAATTTTGAATTTTACGTATATACGAAGTATTGGACTTGGGAAATTTTCAATGGTGCCAAAAAATCAGTACTGCGGGGATCCAATAGTACCTTTTTCTCAAAAATAAGGTACCATCTCCAAATGAATTACTCTATCTCAACGACAAAGAGTCAACAAAAATCATTTCATTAACAAATATATTTATTAAACTTACAAAAAAGAGCTTCGTTTCTAATTATCACAAAACATTACAATCTAATTCTATCGCACGATTTTCACAGGCTGGAAAAAAAAACATTCGCGAACCAAAAATACTAATTTATTTGGTAACAACTATTACAAATAGTGATACTAATTTTAAAAAAATAATAAAAATAAGGAAAAAAGAGGGAAAAACGAAACGAAACGAAACGAACGAGAGAAAAAAAAACATATAAATCAGTAAACAAATATTATGATAATGACTACTGGAAAAAGTAATTTAAAAAAATATTACAATAAAAGAAACAATCTACGAAAACGTATAACAAATTCAGCTCGATCACATTCAACTATCATTATCGAAACGTTCACACTTTAGTAGCATCAGAATCGTAGAAATTATTACTCGCATCTCTGGAATTAAAATACGTAGTAAGTAGGTAAACCACAGCTTCGTAGGTGGCCATCATGATGGCCGTATTCGGAATCTGTCTGATTAACTGTATCGATAATCCTTTATACAGTCCACGGTGTCCTTCTTCTTGATACACTAAAGCTAGAGTTTGCCAAAAGCTTCGATACTTTACACCTTCTTCTCGGAGTCGTGTTCTTGCTACCTCTGTAAAAAATATCACGAAAGACATTAGATTTCGAACGTTAAGATGGGTTAAGTACATTTTTCTAGCACTAATATAACATTAGAATTAACGATTCGAAATTGAGAAAACACCCAAAATTAGATGGATTACTATTGATTGGAATTTTTCTAGTTGTGACGGCGCATGGAAAAAGAGAACTCTAAGGGTAAAAAGTGAAATTGTTCAAGAGTCTAGGAGAGCAGTTTAAAGTTTACCATTTATTTTCGATGTTTTTTCTTTGTAATTATGTATTCACGTAACAAACAAAATTTAATTTTTTTCAAAAAAAAAGTTGAAAAATTTTTTGAATTTTTTTTGAATTTTTTTTTTTTGAAATTGGGGTAAAATTTATCGAGAAATTGAATGAAACCGGTCCGAGGTTCCTGAAGTCATTTTTGACGAAGATACAGCTGCTTAAAGTGAGTAAGGTAGAAATTTTCCCCAAAAATTTTGGAACATTTTTATATTTTTTACTCACTTCAAGCGGCTGTATCTTTGTCAAAAATTACTTCAGGAACTTCGGACCGGTATCATTCAAATTCTCGATAAATTTTACCCCAATTTCAAAAAAAAAAAATCAAGTTCGTGATGCTTAGGTCCCTTTCTCCATGCGCAGTCACAATTGCAATAAATTAAGTTTAGAAAACGAACCAATGCCCACATCAAATGAATTACTACAGATTGGAAGTTCTCTAACGTAAATTTCAAGTTGAAATTAACATTTCGAAAAAAATTTAAAGCACATCGACACCTACAGGTTTTCAAAAAATATTAATTTTTTAAAATAACCAAGCCCACTGGTCCTATGTTTGACTAAATAATATAAAAATGGAAATTTCAATATTTCTAAAATTAGCCACCGATGATACCCACCATGAGGATAGGTTAAACATGACGCAATAGTCTTCGAAACAGCACCAGCCGCCATGAATTCGGCAAAATCACGTGAAGAGCGTTCGTTGACGTCTGCATCCAATGCTGAAAGTCTTTGCATCCGTTTCGTCATCAATTCTGCTTTGATGGCTTCGTAAATGACGAAGTGTATCACAGTCTCTGAGATACCGAAATATGACGCCGTAATACCTTTATAAAATCCTCGAATTCCCTGTTGAAAAAAAAACAAAATTAAAATCGGCGAGATTAAAAAATATACCTACAAATGTAATAAAATAATCGAAATAAAGCCAACAAAAACAATACACGATTCAAAAATTCAACCTTATTTATACCACAGTGAAAAACAACCTTTTTTTTAAAAATTCCATTCACCTGAATAAAAATCTAGACTTCCATGAACATAATCTGGCGTAATAAAAGCAAAAGTATGTAAATGGGAAAGAGAAGAAAAAAAATCGCGACCATGACTCAACGTAAGTAAAAATTGCGACGACTCGAGGGACTCGACGTCTTTCGTTTTATTGACGTAATTTGTCCAGTATGGATTTTTTCAGTTTATTTTTAGCAGAATTTTCTTCGTTTTCGCTATAAAATGCTTTTATAACGGTTCAACGTACGAAACAAATAGATGGGTGGGGGGGGGGGGGGGGGGGGGGGGTATAATGCGATGTCTAGAGAAGCTTTCACTTTTATTAACCACCTCTCCATTCGTTTTCAACCTTAGAAGTGAAATTTCAGTCAATTTTCAATAAGTACATTCGTGTGGTTATTATTATTAACTTTGGATTTTCTTTGATCTTACCACCCCCTCGCTTAAAGTTGTTTATATCTATGAGAAAAGATTTCACTATTTTATACTTTTTCTCCAACTGAATTTCAAACAGAATATAATTGCACCCCCTCCCCCCCCCCCCCAGGTTTTCAATCTTTTTTTTCTAGTTCTCCATCTGGATTTCAAGTGAGGCCTTGATGTTCGCTCAAATTTCTTTGAAAAATAAAAAATTTAAAAAATTAGCAAAATTTTCAAAATTTATCAGAGTGGCTCCTTTTTATGAAAAAATTATTTCCACCAATTTTTCATTTTTCCCTGAACTGAATTTCAATTTGTTTCAATTGTTTCTAATTTTCATGAAAATAGTCTATTTATTCTCACAAAATTGTTAGATACAACTTTGAATTTAAACTAAAATTGTCATTCTTTACTTTTTGCATTTTTTGAGAAATTGAAGGGCTCCAAAAAGCACTATTTAAAATCCAGATGAGAGAACAATTATAAATTCGGAATCACTTCACATGACAAGGAGCAATTTTGAACTAGTGTCCAGTTTACTCAATTTGTTTACAAGGATGTGGATCGTTTTTGAATTTTACCAAGTTCAATACTACGCACATAGTTACTTGATATTCAAAATTGGAGGTGAGGGAGGGGTCCAACCGAAATTTTTGTAATAACTAAAATTATTTCTAAGACTTCAAGCTACAACTTTTGTTTGGAAATTTTTTCAATTGGACCTCTACCTCCGCCAGTTTTTAATAATATAAGTATCGTAAGTCATATTATGCGAAATTGGAGGGGAGGGAAAAGTCTAATCGAAAATTTTATAATAATAAAAATTATTTCTAGGAGCTCAATCTACAACTTTTTTTTGAATAATTTTTTCAATTAGACCCCTTTTTTCTACTTTGAAAAAAAAATCTACCTGATGTTATGTGAAATCGGAGGAGAGGGTGGGATCCAATTGAAATATTTATAATAACCAAAATTATTTTTAGGACATCAATCTACAACTTTTGTTTGAAAAATTTTTCAATCGGCCCCCTCCACCCTCAATCCTCCAATTTTCAAGTAGTATCTTCGGAGTGTTATGCGAAATCGGGGAGGAGGGAGTGGTCTAATTGAAAAATTTTTCAAAAAAAAGTTGTAGCTTGAAGTCTTGGGGATAATTTTAGTTATTACAAAAATTTCGATTGGACCCCTCCCTCCCCTCCAATTTTGGATATCAAGTATCTATGTAGTATTAGACTTGGTAAAACTTAACAGCAACGATCCACATCCACTAGTCAATTTTGATGAATTACAACTATTTAAAAAAATTTGCTTTTTCATTTTTTGCACTTTTTTAGAAATTGAAGGGCCCTAGAAGCACCAGGCATTTACAATGCAGGTAAAGGGTAGAAAGTTGGAAATAACTCCACACAAAATAGGGTAAATAATGGATTACTACAAAAAAAAATTGCTCATGTTTAGTTTTGAAAAATCAAGAGGCCTCCAGAAGCATCATTCAAAATCCAAAAAGGGGGGGGGAAAGTTATCATTTCACATAAAAAAAAGAAGTAATTTTGATGGATTAAAACCAAAAAAAAATTCCTCTCATTTTTTAAATTTTTTATTTTTCAAAGAAATTTGGGAATTAAAGGGCTTTAAAAGCACCATTTAATATCTATATACTTAAGAAAAAATGAGAAATTGGGAATCACTTTGCATGAAAAGTTGTAATTTTAATAGATCAGAACCAAAAACAGGCGTATCTAAGTTGAATAGGTATCTGTAAATTTTTCATTTTTTTAAAAACAAGAGGAAGTAACTAGCCACCACTTGAAAGAAAAATAAAAAATAGCAAATTATTTTCTCATTTAAAATCACCAAAAAAAAAAAAAAAAAAAAACAGCCTTGAAGTACCTACATAATTATCCATCGTTATGAACGAACAGCATAAATAAACGAAGGAAGATAAAATCAAATTTTTAAAATTGTCTTCTATTCTTGACCAATTTTTTTTTTATTATTATATTTTTTAAACAATTTCCTAAACAGAATTGAGAAAATTCGGCCATAAAAAAACAACACTTCTTCAACGAGCCTATTTTTCCTCCCAAATAAAATCCCCTCTCACCATCTACATGTTTTAGACCCACACACAACATTTTTTCGTGTCGAATGAATCAAACAATGAAGGAAAAAATGTCACACGCAGACTTTCTGCCTCCTTCTACTCATCGATTTTTTCTTCTTCTTCAAACATATTTGAATTTCAAAACCTATTAAGAATATTTTCAAAAATTTTACAAATTAAAAATAATCAAATTTTACATCTCACAATGCTGAGAACTTTTTTTCTTAAAAATTGAATAAAAATGTTCACAACGTTGTTTTATAGGAAAATTATGACGTGGGTGCAATTACTCGAGTATACTTCGTATTCGATTGAATGAAAAAATGCAATATGCTGTTTCCACCGAAGAGGGGATGGGAGGGGAATGCATCCGGTACAACATTCTCGCCATAATTACGTCAAAATGTGCACATAAAAATACATTGCATCGTTCTAGATTACCAGATTTTAGCATAATTTTGCCTTTTCTTCAACTTCCCCTCGGTCATATTATGAATTTTATACCACTCGTAATACAACATTGGCAGATAATAAATTTTTCGACGTTTTCTTTGGCTTTATTCCGAGACTAAAAAGTGGACTAAAACAAGCAAACATTCGTACCAACAACGTTTCTCATTATGGTACATTATATACTTACAGTTTGATTGTATATTCTTCTAACACATTGGTAAGTAGTTAATTTATGGCCGTTTTTAGCATTGTCTAGTTGCAGCCTGGTCTTCACGAACCATATTGGATTAGTTAAGGAACTCGCTGAGAAGCCTGAAAAAAAACCAAACAAACGAAAAAATCGACCATTAATTCGATTCGAGTCTCAATTTACTCGTAAATTGTAATATTTAGCTAAATAATGTAGAAATAATATGCGATGTTAATTCTTCGAAACAACAAACACGACGATTCAGCGCAGTTCTACATTCATTGCCTGTCCCACCATCTTCCTCCGCTCACTACATAACCATAATTTTACTAGAATTTGCATGAAACTGAAAACTACGAGTCTACGATGGTACAGTGCAGAAAACACAAACAATAAAAACAACATAGTAAACAAGACGAGCCTACTACGAAGACTAAAATGTAAACATTCGGCAAAAAATTCATCGTTCTAATCGAGCGACTTGAACGCAATAAAAATTTAAAAAACAACCGTACTCGACTCGTACTTCCTTCCCTCTCGCACTCTTTGCTCATGCTTTCGAATCAACAACAATAAATATCTATTGTCGCGAATAATTAGAGTAAAATCGAGGCAAATGGCACCGGCGGAGAGGAAACAATCGTCGAATTAAACTCGCCTGTTCTATTCATAGAAACCGGGCATTATACGTCCATGTGTTCCTGTATATTCGAGCAACTTCACCGAGTTCGTAAATAATTCGACCTTGGAGGTGGATAAAATGATAAATGCGAACTTGGTACTTGGTAGGTATGCAATTCGCCTCTTTATTGGTAGTTTACCACGTACTCGACTAATCAATTTACATCGAGCCTTCGAGAGTTTTTCCAACAATTTTCGTAATCTTTCACTTCGTAAGAATGGTCGAAAATCTCACAGAGAGAACTTTCGATCTTCGAGTGTATACCTACACCTTTTTCAATCCAGCTTCGTACGATTAGGTTTGTCTTTATGGTTGGATTAACCTTGCAGCACACAGCACAGACACCGACAACATAAAATACTACATTATGATAACGACAGCGACGACTACAACATAAATATGTGCTTACGACAAAGGAGGGGCCGGCCGGCGTACGATGCAGGCAAAAGTTACATCGTAAATACGAAACGTTGCCAAATGAACGCGAAGAAATAAAAAATACACAGCATATTTTGTTCCCCTCCCATGAATATGATGTGAAATAATTATTTCGTGTCATCGTTGTTGACGACTGATGACTGATCATCGATCTCGATCAGTTAAGTTAATCGTTCAATCCTTCCTGCCATCTCGACTGTATACAGAATATCTTCGTAGGTGACACGACGTCACTACCTCTTCTTTTAATTTTCATGTTTCCATCAAAATTTTGAAAAAAAAAAAATTGAAAAAATTTTCATCGAACGAGACGATATTCCTAGTGTCTAGTTTGCTCAATTTTTTTACATGGATGCGGATCGTTGTGGTTCAATTTTACTACATAGGTACTTGATATTCAAAATTGGAGGGGAGGGAGGGGTCTAATCGAAATTTTTGTATCAACAAATATTATTCCTAGGACTTCAAGCTACAAATTTTGTTTGAATTTTTTTTTAATTGGACCCCTCCTTCCAGACCCATTTTTCAAAACACCGAATATACTAATTCAAAATTAGTGGTGGGATGGAGGAGGGGTCCAATTGAAAAAATTTTCAAACAAAAGTTGTAGATTAAAGTTTTAGAAAAAATTTTGGTCATCTTTAAAATTTCGATTGGATCCCTCCCTCTCCTCTAATTTCACATAACATCAGGTACCAGATTTTTTTACAAAATTGGAGGAGGGAGTCTAATTGAAAAAATTTTCAAACAAAAGTTGTAGATTGAGATCCTAGAAATAATTTTCATCATAATAAAATTTTAGATTAGACCCTACCCTCCCCTCCAATTTTGCATAAAATGACTTAGATATTTTTTATTACTAAAAATTGGTGGAGGTACGAGTCCAATTGAAAAAATTTTCAAACAAAAGTTGTAGCACAAAGTCTTAGAAATAACTTTGGTTATTATAAAAATTTCGATTGGATCCCTCCCTCTCCTCCGATTTGCATAACATCAGGTAGATTCATTTTCAAAATAGGAGGAGGGGTCTAATTGAAAATTTTTTCAAACAAAAGTTGTAGATTGAGATCCTAGAAATAATTTTTATTATAATAAAATTTTCGATTAGACCCTTCCCTCCCCTCCAATTTCGCATAATATGACTTTGATACTTATATTGTTGAAAACTGGTGGAGGTAGGGGTAAAATTGAAATAATTTTCAAACAAAAGTTGTAACTTCAAGTATTAGAAATAATTTTGGTTATTACCAAAATTTCGATTGAACCCTCCCTTCCCCTCAAATTTCGAATAATAAGTATCTAAATAATCCAATTGGGTAAAAATTTTCATAAAATAATATTATAACACCACATTAAAGTAAAGAATCTTAAAAATGATTCATTTCTATATTTTTTCAAAAATGTCAAATTAAAGACGTAAAAACTGCCTCATTTAAACACACACAAGAAAAAGCCCTGAAAATAATTTATTTCCCTATTTTTTCGATTTTTTACCCCTCTAACCAATTTTTCAAGATATTATTACCTATAATCTAAAATTTTTTGTAAATCCTCAAAAAATGTAAAATTACCAAAAAATGATCTTATTGGATGAAACTATCCATAATTAGACCATACCGAAGACAGAATATTGAAAATAATTCATTTTTCTAATTTTTACCTGAAAACACATTTTTTACTACCCCCTGAAATGAAGAAAAAAAAACCTGAACCCTCAAATAAGACCTCTTTTTAAAAAATATTTCTTCTACGCTCATTAAATTTCAATTTAAAAATTTTTTCTCAAAAAAATTAATAATAATAAATAATTAAATATGGAACCTTTTTGTATAAATAAATTTCAACTTACAATACGAGTACAATGTGCACATTTACTACTTTTTATTAATACCGAAATTGAGAAAATTAAAGGGCAAAATGAAATCGTGACCGATTACTCGTAACCTACACCATGTTATCTGTTTGTTTACTAAATATGCAATTGCGATTACAACAATTACAGAAGCATCTCAATGTTGGTATTTTTTTCGTACGAGTACATAACAACTGTCTTCGCTTATCTGAGAATATCATTTTTAATCAAAAATAGACCATACGGGGAATTTAATTTATCAACTATGTTACGATATCGTTTTCGAGTAAATTGTTACAATTTAAACAATTCTTTTTTTTTTTACAAAAACAACACTCAAATCGAGATACATACATTCCACTAACTTTTGAAGAAGATTTTGACGTCATGAGAAATAATCGTCTGCTTAGGCCTTTACTAATGATTGTTATGGGGTTTCCCTTCTTTGCTTTTTTACGTGGGATGGCACCTTTTTAAGCAAATATTTAGCAAACAAAAATAGACGTAAGAAATGGGAGTATTTTTTTTATTCAAACATTTGATGCACGTGGCTCTCTCGAGTAGGTTACATAAAAATTTTTTTTCTGACTATGAAAAAATTTGTTTTCAAGGAAGTTTCCTTCACAAAATAATTTGTTTTTAGCATTTTTTTTTGGTCAAAAAATTTTTTTTACGAATTTTTTTACCTATTGATTTTTTTTCTTCAAAAATGATACCAATTCGATCATTTTTTTGAGATAATTTTTGTCAAGAGATTTTTTCAAGGTTTCTTGTTAAGAGCATTTTTTCGAAAAGATCATTTTTTTGAGAAAAAAAATGTCCATTTTGTTTAAAAAAAATTTATTTTGAACATTTTTTACCAGGATTTAAAAAAAATTGTGATCGAGAAATTTTCTTTGAAGGGGTATTTTTCAAAACGATATTTTTACATGGAATTATTTGTGGTCAAGATTTTTTTTTTTCAAGATGAGTTTTTTTTGCAAATATTTTAAAGAAAATTTCCTGTTGAGACAATTTTTTGCAAGAAATTTTCAAGTGGAGTTTTCAGTAAAGCTTTTTTAAATGAAATTTTTTTCAAAAGAAATTACTTGGCATGAGAATTTTTCAAAGTTTTTTTTTCCAAGATATTTTTTAACATTTTTATTATCAAGTAGGAACCAATTATTATTTTTTTCAAGTTTTCTTTTAATTTTTTTTTGCCAGAACAAAATATATTTTCAGCATTTTTTTGTCAAGTGAAGATGAATTTTTTATGATTTTCAGCCAAGAACTTTTTTAAAAAACATTTTTCATTTCAAGAATTGAGATTTTTTTTTCAATACGTTTTTGTTAAGATTTTTTTGTAAGAAATTTTCCAGCGTTTTTGGTCAAATTTGAAATTTTTTTCAAAAAAAAATACTCGACATGAGAATTTTTAGAAATTTTTTTAAAAGATATTTTTTAACGCTCTTATTTTTATTAGGTAGATATTTTTTTTGAGAAAAGTTTCGTTTGATAATATTTTTTTGTCAAAACAATTTTTCAACATTTTTTAGTGAGGAAATTTTTTTTCAAAATTTTCTGTCAAGAATTTTTTTTCAGGATTTCTTTTTTACTAAACATTATCTTTTTTCAAGCAAATTTCTGGTTATAAAATTTTTTCAAAGAGATTGTTTTTTGTTAAGATTTTTTGGCATGAAAAAATTTACTGTCGATTTTTTTTTGAGAAGTTTTATTGAAAACATTTTTTCTTTTTTTTTTAGTGAGAACAGTTTTTTTAAATATTTTTTTGTCAAGAATTTTTTTGGCAAACCAATTTTTTTATAAGATTATTTTATGATGTAATTTTTTTCGAGAATTTTTTTATCAATATTATTTTTTGAGAAGACTTTTTGACTAATTTTGAAAAAACATCGTTGTCAAAATTTCTAGTAAAATAAAAAAAAAATCAGTAATTGGACAAAATAAAAAGTTTCTCGAAATTTTTCCATAAAACTCAAAAAGACACTATGCCTCAAAACTCCCTTCTCCCCTTTCCTTTATAAATTGAAATGTCAAAAATTCACTGCTCACTGTTTCAACACTCTCCACCTGCATCCAACCTTCAGTACAAAGAGTGAATTTTTTTCAACGTTCTCAAATAAGCCAACGTGTCACTGACACTTTCAATATGGTAAACAATCAAGAACGTCGAGTATTCTCGTCAAAAAAATTATTTTCGTTCGACTATTTCTCACTTTAATTATCTAATACTCGGCTGGGGGCCCGAAACAGGAGTTGAACGATAAGATAACCGCTCTTAAACGCAGGTACATGTAAAGTATCCGATTACTTAGCATACTCCATCGTCATATTTACCCAAGTCAAGTGTTTTTTAAAAAAAATTTTGACATAATTATAATTATACTCGTAATCTTTTTTACGTACCATCGTTGCAGATTAATGAGAGATTAAGCTATCAATTTTTTTTCAATTTTTTCCAAACGTCGACATATTAATTAAATATCGGACGAGTGAGTATTATAGGTACTTGCGATAATATTATATCAGCAACTTTCGAAAGATAAATTTTACACACGTCACATTTCCAAATTTTTCTGTTTACCTATTCAATTTGCAACTCTCGAAATTTACACGATCGATTCGACCAAGTGAAAAACAACCATGCTACGAGTACTTTCGATTTTTCTTTTTTCTTCTTTTATACTCGTATCTTTTTTCCTTTCTTTCAGAAAAATCTGGTTCACTCTCCGTTTTCAAATTAACTTGTTTTTCTGTGTTCGATAATGTAATAAAATTGGCAACTTTCCCGTCCACAGCCGGCTAGTGTGTGCATTAACACTCGGGTCATACTGTTCTTCCGAGTGTTTTTAATTTTTTCCATCACCATGTAACGAAAGGGAGAGTGAACGTATCATGGGAAACAACTTTAGGACGTGGTAAAAATTATATAATTTTGTTCTTAATTCGAGACAATTTTCAATTTTTTCTGGCAAAAGGGCAACAGATGCAAGTTACAAATTTTTTCAAACGTGATGACTAATGAGCAAAAGTAAAATTGAACGAAATATAAAAAAAATTGAAATTGAATAAGACTGAAAAGAATTGAAATAAAATTGAAAATGACTAAATTTTAGAAAAATTAAAAATCGGAAAATTTGAATAAAATTAAAAAGGAGTAAAAATTAGCACGGAATTTAAATATAGAAATTACTTATTAAAATTTTAAAAAAGGGAAAAATTTGAAAAAACGCATTTTAAAAATTGGAAAATGTTGAAAATAGGAAAATTCAAAATTCAGAGACGTGAAAAAAATTAAATAGGTACAATTATAAAATATCCAATATTTTGTGAATTATGCAAATGTGGGAAAAATAAACCAAAAGTTGAAATTACATGAAATGAAAAAACTGAACAAACAAAAATTGCAAGGAACAAAAAATTAATAAGCAGTGGAAAAAAATTTTAAACAATAAAAAATGAGAAAAATTAAGTAGAAATTGAATCGAATGAAAAAAATTAGAAAAATTGATAATTAGAATGAAATTAATAAAATGACTGAAAATTGGAGGGAAATGAAAATTTCAAAATTCGAAATCGAAATTTTCAACATCAAAAAAGTTCAATACAATTTTTAAAAAATCAAACTAAAAAATATATAAATAATAAAGAATAACAAAAAATTGAAAATTAAAACAAAATCATCGTGAATAAGTACTAAATTTGGAAACATTTAAATTAATTCAAAATTGGAAAAATTCACCAAAAATATAAAGATGGAAAATTGAAAAAAAAAAAAATAAAAGTCATAAGATTATTAAAAAATTTTCCAAGTTTCAAAATGTCTGACAAAATGTTCAAAAGTCATAAAATTTATTTTAAAAAAAAGTCATAAAATTTTTTAAAAATTTTCCAAGTTTCAAAATGTCCAAAAGTCATAAAATTTATTTTTAAAAAAAATTTCTAAGTTTGAGAATGTCTGACAAAATGTCAGAAATTAAGTCATCTTTCTAAAAAAATTTCCAAGTTTCAGAATGTCTGACAAAATGTCTAAAAAATGTTAAGTCATAAAATTTCAAAAAAATTTACAAGTTTTAAAATGTATGACATAATGTCTAAAAAATCGAATTTATTAAAAAATTTCTGTTTTTTTATGTCATCCAAACCTAACCTAATGTAACCTAACCTAGCCCAATGGTGTCGGATTTTTGGGTAGTTTTTTCCCATTTTGATCATCGTAAAAGCATATACTATGCTAATAATGAAAAGCAAAGACAACATTTAAAAATGACCAAAAAAAGAGGAAAAAATTGAAAAATTGAAGATGAAAAATTTAAAAAATTGGAAAAAATCACGATAAAATTAATAATTACTAATTAAAAGGTAGAAAAATACATGCAACTTGAAAAAATGTCAGTTAAAAAAATTTATATTTTATAAAAATTTCAGAAAAAAAAAAGTAAATTCGAGAAAAAACAAATATTGACAAAAAATTCAGTTTTTGAACTTAGGTAGAACTGTTACAAGATTTATAGAATTTCTGGTGCTTGGTGGTGCTTTAGTCACTCAGCTGCCTGTGAATTGCGACGAAAGTAAAGCAGAGTACTTTTCCACGAATCAATTTCGCTTTCTCCTCTAATCCTTGAAAATCACCTCGTAAAATTTCCAAATATCGACAAATCTCGTAAATATCTACGCAAAATGTAACCCAACGACCTACATCATTTATAAATACACCACAATATCACTTGATATCCTCGGGTATTTACGAATTACACGCATCTAAATTGCTCAGCTCCCTTGAAAGTCGTAAATAAAGGACTATAAAAAAGTTTCATATCCTTGCGGAACAATTCATTTCATTAGCCAGTATTCTACGACCTACCATATGAAAATCTGCCACAAAGAGGCATATTAATTGACACCTCTGCCGTCCACATACGAGACAAATCCAGCCAGCCGCAGCCGGCCGGCATTTTCGAACCCAAAAATAAAGAATAAGTTCACTGGTACATACGACTGACGTCTTCGATACACTTAAAAATAAAATCGATCACGTGACTTGTGCGCTGCACAAGCACATACATCTCATCATAGATCTACATACACATTAAGTAAGTACCTAGCTACCTACTATACATGAAAACTACCTACGTCCTACGCACATCTTTTTCAACTTCATACGCTTTCTTAACCGTTTAAAATTATCGTAAATATAAGTACAGGCGATAACGAGACCAGCAAACCCATCAAATACGATATGTACGAGTTACGAATAAATTAGGTAGAGGAATTTTTCACGTTTCATCTAATAAATAAAAACGTCATCATCATCTGAACCACTCACTGAACTTGCTACATATTGAGAGATAAGCTCGCTAGTATGAATGTGGAGAGGATGCAGAGCTCAAGCTCGATAACAGGCCGCAGCTTTAGCGTTGTAAATACGTGTAAAATGACTAAAAATAGCCATTCTTACGTCGATCGGTTGATCGGTCGATTAATCAATTGATAAGGAGGTAAATTAATATTATTTTTACATATTTTTGCCTAAGGTCAAATTTCGTAGCAACGGCATACCGCACGATACTGCCATCGACACGAATACGAATCATGAAACCGGAATCAAAACAGCCCCTCAAAATCAATTTCAAAAAAAAAAAAAAAAAAAATTAGGAGACAAAAAATTGTTAATGCGATCAAAAAGTTGAAAAAATGTTATGACTTGATTCGTAATCTAGGACGTATGTTTAGAAAATTAGCTGGGGTTCCATTTCTTTAGGTGTCCCTTTCCTCGAAAGTCATCCCCATTTCCAAAAAAATCACCCTATCTCTGTACTAAAGGCCCTAATTGAGAAAATTTTCAAACAAAAATTGTACGTTGAGATTTTTGGAATAATTTTTGGTATCACAAAAATTTCGATTGGAACCCTTCATTACCTCCAATTTTGTAAAAACATCTATGAAAATCATCCCCGAACCTCAATTTGCACAGCTTGCAGTCACCTCATAAAGAAGAAAACGTTGATTGCTCTATTTAATAAAAAAAAATCGATTAAATAACGAGATACATATGTCGTTTTTTAAAAACTTGTACTTTTTTGAGAGTTTATCCCCTTTCTTGAGAGTCTGTTACATCGTTCCTTAGGACCCAAAGAAAAATTTTTCACACAAAAGTTGAAAGTTGAGACCCTTGGAGTAATTTAGGTCATTACAGAAATTTCGATTGGACCCCCCCCCCTAAAATTTCTGGTAATACGTATGATAATTGAGGGATGATTTTCATACGTTGTGATTTTCGTACTTATTATTCAAAAATTGGAGGGGAGAAAAGGGTCCAATCTAAATTTTTCTAATGATCGAAATTATTTCTAGGATCTCAACCTACAATTTTTGTTTAATTTTTTTTTCAACCGAGGCCTTAGAAAGGGATATATGGGACTTCTGAAAAAAACGGATCCTCGAAAAGGGTGTTTCAAAAAATGAAACCTCAGTTCATTTTTTTTTCCAAATAATTATGTACTATGAAAATAGCTATTAGCATTGAAATTTTCATCGCATAGAACTTCCATTTGAGACTGCACTATAAATAATTGTTTAGTAGAAATGGGAAAGTTGTAATTTTTCCAAAAAAAAAAGTTCAAGTGGGTAGAGGAGAAGGGGAACTAGTATTTCTTCCACGAAAATGATTTCAAACTACTTCCACCTTGAAAAGCTCAACATGCAGACTACAATTCCAACTTTTCAGAGCAATCATTTAAAGACACATGCCACGAACCTCACTCACTCTTTAACAAGATCAAGATAGAAAAATACCAAGATACCCAAAAATCCCCTCCCCCAAAAAAACGACAATTCGGTTCAAACAGCTCTTCCTAGCCAATTTTGAGAATAAGAATGTTTTAAAAAACAACAAGAAACTCACAAAAAAAAAAAATCACGAAATGTATTGCAATATCTCGTGATATCGCACAATTGGCTCATATTCGTGTTCTGCGGATATCAAAATCAGAACATGTACCAACGTAGTACGTCTCAGCTCGAAAGGAAACTCGGTGACACGAGGAGAAACTCACGTAGACGTCAACTGAGCACCTTAAGGAAAGAGTCTTCCAACCTTCTAATGTAAAATGTATGTTGGTTCTCCTTCTTACGTTCATCACATTCATTCACTATTACCAAAATACGACACCATTACATACAAAACAACTTTGTGTGTAGTATAAAGACTCATGTGGCAGGTAAAATCGTGGCATGGCAAGGTGTATCGTGCACACGAGCAATAACACGAACGCAAATATTATTGCGAGTAAATTAAAACGTAGTTTGTAGGTAGGTATAATATTTGAAATTAATCGGATCGAATTGGACAACCTTTGAAATTGGATTATGTATGCAAATTCCAACTGCAATTGATGCGTAGTTTTTAGGTACCTTCTTCGAAGTTTAATTTTTTTTATTTGAATAATGAATAAAAAATATATACGAGTAAGTAAAAAAAGTAAACTTATTTTTTTTGTTGTCTTTTAAGACGGAATTGATGGTTTCTTTCAATTTTCACCTTTCTATGCAATAAATTTATTTCTTTTCGAATTGAAAAAAAAAAAAAAAATTAATACCTCATCGTGGAATTGGAATATAATTGCAAAATATGGTTTCAACCCCCTCCCCCCATTTTAAAATTAAAATTGCAAAAAATTCATCAAACTTTAATCGCTGATTTGATTTTAGAAATCTACCAATTAAAAAAATTTTAAAACGACTAAAATTACAATTTTTATCAACTTTTGAAATTTTTCTTAAATTTAAAAAATTGACCTTTTAATTTTTTTTGTTGAAAATATTGCTTAAATTTCAATGTTTGCCAAATTTTGGAGATTCACAAAATTGAGAAAATTTCCAAAATTCATCAATGTGCAAAACTGATTCCATTTCTAAAATTTAATATTTAGAACTGCTGCATACGACTTTTATAAAATTTTGATGTTTTCTCAAATTTTCAAATAATTATCTTAATTATTTTTTCAAAGATTTCCCAAAAATTTATCAATAATAAAAAATTTAAAGTTTATTAGAATTTTAAAAGTACCAATTTTTTTCATATTTTCAAACTTTGGAAACTGATCACTTATATTTTTTTGATGATTTGTCTGAATTAAAAAATAATAATAAAATATTTTTGAGTTTTCCTCAAATTTTTGAAATTTGCTAAATTTCCAAAATTTATAAAATTTAAAAGAGCGATTAAATTTCAATATTTCACTGAAAATTTAAATTTAGAGCTATCTACTAAAATTAAATTTTTTATCAAATTTTGATCTTATTCATCCAAATTTTCAAACATCTACAATTAAATTTTTTTTTTTTTGAAAATTCAGTTAAATTTGAAAAAATAATCAAATTTCGAGTTTTCACCAAATTTTGTAGGTATACCTAATTTTTAAAATTTCCAAAATTAATCAAATTTGAAAAACCGATTTAATTTCTAAAATTCAAAATTTAGAGCTAACCTCCCATAATTTCAATTTTTATCAAATGTTGCTATTTTTCTAAATTTTGAATTCATTTTTCAAATTTTCGATTTTCATCTAATTTAAACTGTTTTTAATTTCAAAGATTTCCAAAAATTGACTAATTTTTCAAAAATTTATCAACGACACAAAATGAATCGATTTTTAAAATTTCCAAACTCTAAAGAAAAATTTTCAAGTGGAATATGTTCGTTGCGTATCTGGAGGGAAGGGACTTCGAAAAAATTTCCACTGTGTAAATTTCCTTAAAGGATTTCAAATTTCAAAATAAAATCTGAAACTTTTCAACGACCCGACGTAAAAAAGCAAGAATTTAAAAAATCAGCACCTTCAACTTCAAGCAACACCAGGGTTGAAACTTGAAACCATTTCAATGTAAATGCGAAAAAATGTCATTTAAATCGTAAAACAAGACGAATAACGATACTTCTAGAAAAATTGCTTATCTGAAATTATGGAATTTTCCTTTCCATTATTTTTAACCGAATCGGTTAGACGAAGAAAACAATACAATGCGACGTGAATAGGCGAGATAATTACCGCGTGACCTGCATTTATATACGTGTAATTAGAGAAGCCAACGTCAATGACTTTCATTCCACCGAGTTTATCATTCTGCTCTTACCTTTACAAATAAATAACTCCCTATCATGCTGACGATTATCATCAATTCGAAATGATTCGTATGGATGATACGATGTGATAGAGATGTAAAAAAATACACGTAGGAAAACATCTACATTATTATGAAGTTGATATTGATAAGTACGCCAGTGGAGTTGAAAACTTTGGAAGATAACGAGATGTAACTTGAGATCGCGCAGATTAATTTTTTTTGCGTCTTTAGGGGCTGAAAAATAACGACAAAGTTCTAGAAAGGAAGAGTAAGAGAAAAATAAATTAGTGTCTAGTTTACTCAATTTGTTTACATGAACGTGGATCGTTGTTGCTGAATTTTATCAAGTCCAGTACAACATAGATACATGATATTCAAAATTGGTGGGGAGGGAGGCGTCCAGTCGAAATTTTTGTAATGACCAAACTTATTTCCAAGACTTCAAGCTACAACTTTTGTTTGAAAATTATTTCAATTTGACCCCTACATCCACCCGTTTTCAACAATATACGTATCAAAAGTCATATTATGCGAAATTAGGGGGAGGGGAGGGTCTAATCGAAACTTTTATAATAGCCAAAATTATTTCCAAGACCTCGATTTACAACTTTTGTTTGAAAAAAATTTCAATTGGACTCTACTCCAATTTTGAAAAAGTCTCTACCTGATGTTATATGTGAAATGGGAGGAGGGAGAAGGATCCAATCGAAATTTTTATAATAACCAAAATTATTTTTAGAATCATAATTCACAATTTTTATTTCAAAATTTTTTCAATAATTGGACCCTCACTTTTACCAGTTTTTAATAATATATAAGTATCTTGAGTCATATTATGCGAAATTAGAGGGGAGGGAAGGGTCTAATCGAAAATTTTATAATAACAAAAATGATTTCTAGAACCTCAATCTACAACTTTTGCTTGAATTTTTTTTTAATTGAACCCCTCCCTCAATTTTGAAGTGTCTACACGATGTTATGTGAAATCGGAGAAGAGGGAGGGATCCAATCGAAATTTTTATAATGACCAAAATTTTTTCTAGGACCTTAATCTACAACTTTTATTTTAAAATTTTTTCAATTGGGCCCCTCCTCCTTCCCTCCTCTAATTTTGAATTAGTATCTTCGGTGTTATGCGAAATCGGTAGAGAAGGAGGGGTCCAATTGAAAAAATTTTCAAAAAAAATTGTAGCTCGAAGTCCTAAGAATAATTTTGGTCATTACGAAAATTTCGATTAGACCCCTGCCTCCCCTCCAATTTCGAGTATCAAGTATCTATGTGGTATTAGACTTGGTAAAATTCCACAACATAACAGCGATCCACGTCCATGTAAACAAATTAGGTGTAAAAAACAAGACGTCCGATGAAGTTGGAATTACATAAACGTAAGAATAATTTCAAATTCATACTGACTCATACTTTCGCTCTCGCTGCTGCCAACACTCGGACCAATGAAATTCAGGACTTATACGAGAATTCGAACAACATCGTACGATGAAAATTTGAACCCATGCCACAGACAGTGTGTAAAATTAATAACACCGCATTGGAAGAAAAGGTAAACATAAACACAGAGATGGAGAATATAGAATGGTATCAACACGTGGGCACCACCACCTGCACCGTTCACCTCACCACACACCTCTCGAAGCCGGTCGTAATAATCTGTACATCTCATTAACAATTTCCTGCAGCGGCGTTAGCGGTCGCATATCGTCGTTTTATAAGCTCTATAGAGCTCGGCAGCTTCGACTGCACATTGCACGCATCTCTCTTTACATAATATACCGTAGCATAGCTTCGGATATTTATGTCAAAGGTACCCATACGTTCGCGTTCGTTAGTCGGTTAAACGCATACACAATTCGAGCCTACGTGACCGGCGACTCGTAGCAAGCCGAAAATACATCCAAACTTCAAACCAGTTCGACAAAAACAATCCTCGACCGAGGCAAATCCGTTCTTCGATGAGACAGCGACCCCGCTAAAAGCTCCGTCCATGTCCAAACTGGTTTACGCACTCGGAATACAGCAGGCAACAGGCAACATACGATCACATAATGCACCTTCATTCTCTAAATAACGCAAAATCTAACAATATCGTTAACCTTGCAGGTATCGTGTAAAAATAGCTACACTCTACAGAACGATGAATTTTTTAAGTCCAGTGCTACAATAATAAAAAAACTTTATATTCAAAATTGGAAGGAAGGAAGGAAGGACGGGGGAGGGAGGGAAGGAGGGAGGGGTCCAATCGAAATTTTTGAAATAATTAAAAGTATTTGTAAAACTTCAAGCTACAACAGCTTTTGTTCGTAATTTTTTTTTAATTGGGCCCTTTACCTCCCCCAAGTTTTTAATAATGTATTTTGAATACGTATATTACTCAAAATTGGTGGGGAAGGAGGGGTCCGATTGAAATGTTTGTCATAACCAAAATTATTCCTAATACTTTAAGCTACAACTTTTGTTTGAAAATTTTTTCAATTGGGCCCCTTACCTCCCCACAGTTTTCAATAATGTATTTTGAATAAGTGTGAATAAGTTATATTACTCAAAATTGGTGGGGAAGAAGGGATCCGATTGAAATTTTTGTCATAACCAAAATTATTCCTGGTACTTCAAGCTACAACTTTTGTTTGAAAATTTTTTCAACCGAGCCCCTTACCTCCCACCGGTTTTTAATAATGTATTTGAATGAGTTGGATTATCCAAAATTGGAGGGGAGGGAAGGGTCCAATCGCAATTTTTGTCATAATCAAAAGTATTAGTGGAACTTCAAGCAACAACTTTTGTTTGAAAACTTTTTCAATAGAGCCCCTCTCTCTCCACTTATTTTGCATAACACTCCCAAAATACTAATTAAAAATTGAAGGGGAAAGGGTCCAATTGAAAAATTTGTGCAACAAAGTTGTAGCTCAAAATTTTAGGAATAATTTTGGCCATGACAAAAATTTCGATTGGACCCTTCCCTCCCTTCGAATTTTGGATAATCCAATTCATTCAAATACATTATTAAAAACAGGGGGGAGGTAAGGGGCCTGATTGAAAAAAATTTCAAACAAAATTTGTAGCTTGAAGTACTAGGAATAATTTTGGTTATTACAAAAATTTCAATCGAACCCCTCCTTCCCCACCAATTTTGAGTAATATAACTTATTATTACAAAAATTTCGATGGGACCCATTCCTCTCTTCAAATTTAGAATAATTATCAAGTATTTATGTAGCACTGGACTTGGTAAAAAATTCAAGGTGAACGTCCAAATGAAACAGCAAGGGCTCTCCGTAAAAATAGCCGATCGTTCTACAGAGCATCGTGTTTGTTTACCAAAAAAAAAAAAATTGCTCGCAAACTTATCGATTTCTGACCAAATTGTACACATAACCTTCTTGGACAAGCGACGTCGGTGTTATTTATATTTATTATCGTACTCGTAGCACGTACACAGCCGAAATAGCTTTACCTTTCGGTTTCAACTTACCAGCAAAAGAGGCGGAAATAATATGAACTGCTGCTGTATCTGGAGTTAGAATCGAGTTGAAAAATTTTTTTGATTGAGAATAAGCGCCAAAGTATATAGCTCTTGAGGGTGCTACGCCAACAATATTAGGACCCAAACCTTTAAATAACGATCTAGGACCTTCGTGTTCAATTATATTCCTGCAATGTAAACAGTGGTCGTATTAATCAGCAGAAGTACTACTTTTTTCAGATACTTAAATTGAACACATTACGTTCGCAAATCTAGCTAGCTACTCTACGAGTGTTGTGAAAATTCGCTTACAAGGTGTTTGGTGCTTAAACACGAAATTTTTCGACGCCCTGAATGGAACGAAAAAATTCCACAAGCAAATAAGCCAAGTTTACACCGAGCTAACTCGTACTCGCCTCGAAACTTCTACTTATATCGGCTGCTACGTGCACTAGCGATTTACACGAATTACTATAATATTCCTAAACCCGATCAAAGTAACAATTTGATGATCGATTACTTACTTAAGGCATTGTATCAGTCCCATCGACTGACTAGGATGGTAGGAAGGCGGCGGCGACGAATAATGTGAAAATGTAAGAACATGGTTGGAAAGACGATGATTAAGCGTACTTATGTGTCTCCTCTGCTCAGAGCTGATGGTTTTACAAGTAACGTGACTAGCATTGCGATCATTTGAGGCTATTTTGGGCACGTGGACGTTTTCATATAGGAAAGTATTCGTCGAAGATTGCAAACGTGTTTTCACTACTTCTAAAGGGCACGTAACCACCGCACCGATTGTACCGGCTACGCTGTAACACACAAAATCGAGTTCGAATTATTCTGTACCTAACTTGTATCCAAAGATCAACATACGACCTGATACTGATAATAAAAAAAAACACCGAAATTCAACGTCAACTTACCCGCCTGCCGTCAAATGGATAAGCGTGTCTCGAGAATGATTGTTCGTTGACATATTTGCAAAATATTATTTCATCGCGTGATCGTAAGACTCGAAAATACAGAGATTTTTATGCACAAATGTCACAGGATTGAGCAATGTTGCGTTACGCGAATCAATAGTTTTCGCACGATCACTAAATTGGCGAATTTTTCGATTAATTGGGGGAAAAATTAACACCACAAAGAAAGCATGTTATGAACCGCGACTCGAAATGAATAATATCATCGATATAAACTTATGGCAATAGCGAAACACCATGAAACAAGATAATTTTTAACTGCAGCAACTTCTACCTCTTTCGTCTTTCGTATTACGCAATACGCAATTCGAACGAATTTTCAAGTGGGAGAATCGATTGTGACCGGGGAGGAGAACGAACGAAAGGAACGAAACAATGAAAATGATATCTATAAGGATGCCATAAAACGTTCGTTTTAGAACGATCGGCAGATCTGCTATTTTTACGGAGAGCCGTTGCTGTTTCATTTGCTCACCTTGAATTTTTTACCAAGTCCAGTACTACATAAATACTTTATATTCAAAATTGGAAGGAAGGAAGGGACGGAGGGGTCCAAAGGAAATTTTTGTAATAACTAAAAGTATTTGTAAAACTTCAAGCTACAACTTTTGTTTGAAAATTTTTTTAATTGAGCCCCTTACCTCCCCATAGTTTTTAATAATGTATTTTGAATAAGTGTGAATAAGTTATATTACTCAAAATTGGTGGGGAAGGAAGGGTCCGATTGAAAATTTTGTTATAACAAAAATTATTCTTAATATTTTAAGCTACAACTTTTGTTTGAAAATTTTTTCAATTGGGTCCCTTACCTCCCCACAGTTTTTAATAATGTATTTTGAATTAGTGTGAATAAGTTATATTACTCAAAATTGGTGGGGAAGGAGGGGTCCGATTGAAATTTTTGTCATAACCAAAATTATTCCTGGTACTTCAAGCTACAACTTTTGTTTGAAAATTTTTTCAATCGAGCCCCTTACCTCCCACCTGTTTTTAATAATGTATTTGAATGAGTTGGATTATCCAAAATTGGAGGGGAGGGAAGGGTCCAATCGCAATTTTTGTCATAATCAAAAGTATTAGTGAAACTTCAAGCAACAACTTTTGTTTGAAAACTTTTTCAATAGAGCCCCTCTCTCTCCACTTATTTTGCATAACACTCCCAAAATAATAATTAAAAATTGAAGGGGGAAGGGGAAAGTGGCCAATTGAAAAATTTGTGCAACAAAGTTGTAGCTCAAAATTTTAGGAATAATTTTGGCCATGACAAAAATTTTGATTGGACCCTTCCCTCCCCTCCAATTTTGGATAATCCAACTCATTCAAATACATTATTAAAAACAGGTGGGAGGTAAGGGGCTCGATTGAAAAAATTTTCAAACAAAAGTTGTAGATTAACATTCTAGGAATAATTTTTGTCATGACAAAAAATTTCTATGGACCCTCCTTCCTCTTCAATAAATTTGGTACAAATAGTCAAATACTACCCAGTTGGGGGAAAAAACGCGTTAAAGTTCGTATAAAATTTCGCCCGCGGGAATTTGGTACTTTCCGCGGTTAGAAATTAACGCCATAGAAAACGCAGTGCGTAATTATGCGCGTTTTTTTTGCATGGAAAATACGCTTCACCGCGTTTTTTCATTTATGAAAAACTCGCAGAATTACGCACCGCGTTGTTTATGGCGATTATTTCTAACCGCGGAAAGTACCAAATTCCCGCGGGCAAAATTTTATGCAGAATTAAACGCGTATTTTTCTTGCAATTTGAAAAAGTGCAAAGTGCATAATGCACTTTTTCAAATTACAGGGAAAATATGCTTTCAATTCTGCATAGGTAAATAAATACCTAAAAATGAATGCATTATTTTTTTTAAAATTAGAAGTTTATTTAACGGAGAACGAGTGATATATAAGTAAAAAATATATAAGTATAATTATAATTATAATAAAAACGGCTATAGTCGGCTAATGGAATGATCAGATGATATCATTTTTTCAATTATCAGTATTCATCTGGTTGTAATACTCTAGATCGTATGTGTTGTTGGCGACGTATTTTGTCCTCTTCATCGTCAGTACAATTATTTCAAAAATTAAAAAATTTCGAAAATTTTGTATTGAAAATTAAGAAAATTTATTATTAGGTAGAAAATTATTAGAAAAAATCAATTAAAAAAAAATTTTAAAATGCATTTTTCAAAATTTTTAGGATTAAATTTTTGAAAATCAAACAAATTTCAAAGCAAAGGAAAAATTTAACCTTGAAAAATTGAAAAAAGTAGTCAAAAAAATTTACACAGTTTCTTTTTGTGAAAATTTAAATCAAACCTCCATAAAAATTTGGAAAAAAAATTCAATATGGCGATTGTTGAACATTGAAGAAATTGTTTTCAAAATTCAAAGCATCAATTACCACTAACATCTAGATTGATTGTTTTGTTTACATTCATGGGGTGCAACTTCGATAAATTTTTACCAGTCCAGTGCTACATAATACTTTATAGTCAAAATTGGAAGGGAGGAAGGGGTCTAATCGAAATTTTTGTAATAACTAAAAGTATTTGTACAACTTCAAGCTACAACTTTTGTTTGAAAATTTTTTCAATCGGGCCCCTTACCTCCCCCCTGTTTTTAAAAATGTATTTGAAGGAGTTGGATTATCCAAAATTGGTGGGGAGGGAGGGATCCGATTGAAATTTTTGTTATCACCAAAATTATTCCTAGTACTTCAAGCTACAACTTTTGTTTGAAAATTTTTTCAATCGGGCCCCTTACCCTCTCCCTGTTTTTAATAATGTATTTGAATGAGTTTGATTATCCAAAATTGGAGGGGCGGGAGGGGTCCAATCGCAATTTTTGTGATAAACAAAAGTATTAGCAAAACTTCAAGCTACAACTTTTGTTTGAAAATTTTTTCAATCAGGCCCCTTACCCTCACCCCGGTTTTCAATAATGTATTTGAATGAGTTGGATTATCCAAAATTGGAGGGGAGGGAGGGGTCCAATCGCAATTTTTGTGATAACCAAAAGTATTAGCAAAACTTCAAGCTACAACTTTTTTTTGAAAACTTTTTCAATTGAGCCCCTCTCTCTCCACTTATTTTGCATAACACTCCCAAAATACTAATTAAAAATTGAAGGGGGGAAGGGGAAATGGGTCCAATTGAAAAATTTTTGCAACAAACTTGTAGCTCAAAGTTTTAGGAAAAATTTTGGCTATGACAAAAATTGCGATTGGACCCCTCCCTTCCCTCCAATTTTGGATAATCCAACTCCTTCAAATACATTTTTAAAAACAGGGGGAAGGTAAGGGGCCCGATTGAAAAAATTTTCAAACAAAAGTTGTAGCTTGAAGTTGTACAAATACTTTTAGTTATTACAAAAATTTCGATTAGACCCCTTCCTTCCTTCCAATTTTGACTATAAAGTATTATGTAGCACTGGACTTGGTAACAATTTGTCGAAGTTGCACCCCATGAATGTAAACAAAACAATCAATTTAGACGTTAGTATCAATTACCATGCTAAACTTAATTATAAATTAGAATTACGCTAAATCTGCGTCTTAATTTTGTACGTCAATCTTAACAATTGACATGGTTCATCATACAAAATATTACAAAATCTTCTCACACCACGTGGCACCAGAATAACACTTTCAACGTTCAACATGAGGTTTAAAATCGTATATCGCCACGTGGCGATATACGATCTTAAACCTCATGTTGAACGTTGAAGGTGTTATTCTGGTGCCACGTGGTGTGAGAAGATTTTGTAATATTTTGTATGATGAACCATGTCAATTGTTAAGATTGACGTACGAAATTAAGCTCATTTCACTAAAATTAAATACAATGGTGGATTGATAAAAATTACTGTGTAGGTACTTACGAAGAGTTGTTTGGCAGCAGGTATATCCTATTTTAATCACTTTAAAACACAAAACTGAACGAATTTTACTTTATGAAAACAATTCCAAATATAGTGTCTCAGCCCCCTCCTACAATGATGGGTGTATATTGCGCAAGCGCATAATATGAACACGTTGTGCGGTGGTGCGGAATATTTCATGGATTTTCGCTTAGAGAAAATAACGCGGTAGAGCGGATTTAAGGTGCGGAATTTTGGGCTTCTTTTAACGCAAATTTTTGTGCAGAGAAAAAATAACGCAGTAGAAGTAGATCTTATTCGCGGAATTTCAAGCTTATTTCAGCAAGCTGAAAATAACGCCATAGTGTAACGTATTTTTGTGCATCATAACGGCAATTTAGCTGCGGTTTTTTACGCTTATACCGCGTAATTTTCTCTCAAAGCGCGAATTTTTTCGCAGAAATAGCGTTTTTTCCCCCAACTGGGTACATGATACAATCAATATAGGTACATAATACGTAACGTACCTTGATAAAAAGTAGGTATGAATTTTGCTGCAATTTTACGTATATTGAAAATTAAATTTTGAATTAATAAATCTGTGAACTTTGAAAACATTGAAGAAACTTTCAATTTCGATAATTTTTGCAAAACAAAGTTCTTTAAAAAATGGTGTCAATTTTTTTTACGTGTAAAAGTAGGATTTTTTGAACAATTTTGTGAAACAAAATTTTAAAAACTTGATTTTTTAAAAATCGTCCCAAAAAAAATAAAAATTCAGTAGGTATAAGAAATTTTAACGAAATTTTTTTTGAAATTTTTTTTATAAAAAACTCGACGCCTCGCCCCCTTTCTTCTCCTCATTAAAAAAGTCGAATAAAATAATGAAAAGTTGAAGTAGGTAATAAAAAATAAAAGTCATGAAATACCTATAAAAATAAATTTTTGGGAAATATGAAAATTTAATTTAAAAATTTTAAAAATTTCCATATACCTAATAGAATTTTTCTAAAGTGAAAAAAATTGAGAAAAAATATTTTTATGTTTCAGAATGTGTCAGAATGTCTAAAAGTCATCCAATTTTGAGAAATTTTCCACTACTTCAAAAAAATACCTACTAATTTTTTCCCTTCAACAAAATAAATAAAATAAAATAAAAAAATCCAATCAAAATTAAAAGACTTTTACCCAGAAAATTTGAAAAATTTTTATTTCAAAAAAATGGAGAAAAAAATTAAGGTTTCTTTCCCTAAAAAACAGGTAGGTATAACTTCCAAAACAATAGAGAAATTCAACCCATTTTTCTGTTGAAAAAAAATTATCCACTCCGAAAAATTGAGAATAATCTTTTCGAAACAAAAAATAGGCACTACCTATTCTTTTTTCAGAACAAAATCAAGAAATTTTTAATTCATTTTTTTTTACTTCAAAAAAATATTTTTTTCTATTTTTTTAATATGAAAAATTAAAAAAAATTATTTAGCTCACAAAAAATGGGGATAATTTTCAATTTTTAGTCCGAAAACCCGAGAAATGATTTTCTTCAAGGAATTATACTTTTAAAATGTTCTCCAAGAAATTGAGAGAGATTCCTCACTCACCATTTAAAAAAATATCTTCCTCAAAAAAGTAGAGAAAATTTCATTTTTAATTCAATATAAAACATAAGATTTTTTTTATTCAAGAAAATTTGAAAAAAAATATTCTTAACAAAGAAAAATTCCAATCCGAACTTCGAAGAGATTGATTTTTTTTTCATTTTCAAATTTTCCCTCCTTACTAAAAAAAAAAAATTGAGAAATATGTTTTTCTACAATGAAGAAATTCCACTCATCGTCAGAAAATATCGAATGATTTTTTATCTCTAAAAATGTGAGGTATTTTTGTACCTACCCCTGTCTCCAAAAATATTCAGAATTTTTTTCCAAAAAAACTGAAACGTTTTTGTTCAAAAAAATTGAAAAACTCCTCACTTTTGAAAAATTGGGATTTTTTCGATTTAGAATATCCCTACTCCTCCCTCCCCCCAAAAAAGTTGAGGAATCTTCTTATTCCAAAAAAATAAAATTGCCTCTATTTCTTTTGAAAATTTTTTTAGTTCGTTCAAAAAAATACGTATAATTATTCGGAAACTAGTTGAACAAAATAGAAATTACTGTCAATGATTGTTTCAAACGGTAATAGAATTTTTTTTAAGTAAAAAAAATAAGAAAAAATATTTTTATGTTTCAGAATGTGTTAGAATGTCTAAAAGGCATCCAATTTTGAGAAATTTTCCACTTCAAAAAAATACCTAGGTACTAATTTTTTTCCTTCAATAAAAAAAAATCAAAAATCAAATAAAAATTGAAAGACTTTTACCCGGAAAATTTGAAACATTTTTATTTCAAAAAAATGAAGAAACAAAATTAAGGTTTCTTTCCCTAAAAAACGGATATAACTTCCAAAACAATCGAGAAATTCAACCCATTTTTCTGTTGAAAAAAAAAATCGTTGAAAAAAAAATTATCCGCTCCGAAAAATTGAGAATTTTTTCGAAATAAAAAACAGGCACTTTTCTCTTTTCAGAACAAAATCAAAAAAATTTTAATCCAATTTTTTTTTTACTTCAAAAAAATTTTTTTTCACATTTTTTCAATGTGAAAAAATTGAAAAATAAAATTTATTTAGTTCATAAAAAATTGGCATAATTTTTACTTTTTAGTCCGAAAATACGAGAAATTTTTTCATGTTGATTTTCTTCAAGGAATTATTTTTAAAATGTTCTCCAAGAAACTGAGAAAGGTTCTTCCCTCACAAATTTAAAAAATATCCCCCCCCCCAAAAAAAATAGAGAAAATTTCATTTTTAATCCAATATAAAACTTGAAAGATTTTTTTTTATTCAAGAAAATTGGGAAAAAATTCTCATAAAAAAAATTAATAAAATTTTTAAAAATTCCAATCCGAACCCCGAAGAAATTTATTTATTTTTCTTCTTCAAATTTTACCTAGGTACTAATTACCTATTAAAAAAAAAAAAAAAAAAAAAAAAGTATTGAATGATTTTTTTTTATCTCTAAAAATTTGAGGTATTTTTGTACTCCAGTCTTCAAATCAAAAATATTCAGAATTTTTTCTCCAAAACTCAAAAAAATTAAAAAACTCCTCACTCTTGAAAAATTGGGATTTTCGAATTGAAATATCCCCCCCCCCCCCCAAAAAAAATGTTGAGTAATATTTTTATTAAAAAAAAACAAAAAAACTAATAAAATCGTCCCTATTTCTTTTGAAAAAAATAAAAATAAAAATGAAAACTGAATTTTTCTTCTCCAAAAAACTGAGAATTTGCCACAATTATTATTTTATTAGGTGCATACTCCTTGCTCATTTTCAGATTTTCATGAAGCATAGAAAGATCTTCGAACAACTACCTACAGTATCTTCCGGTCTCATATTATTTCAAATAAAAAATTTTAGTTCGTCCAAAAAAATACGTATAATTCAGAAACTAGTTGAATAAAATAGGAATTACAGTCAATTATTGTTACAAACAAAAATTATAATCATAGACTAGTTTTGAGGCGATAAAAAATATAAAATACGATAAATATTTGCTACTGATGAAATAAAATTATAATAATACCCGGGCAGTTAAATCATCTGATTCGAAATAATTCTTTAAATGAATAAACTTGTAATATTAATTAAAATTCGTAGGTAGTTGAAAAATGAAAATTAATATCAATAAAGAATAAACTAAAAACAAACCAGCGTTTGATTGATTTTTCGAAATCGAAATATTGATAATCACAGTACATCTAAGGAAATGAATAAAAATAACGAATAAACGATTTGCCAAATCTGATTAAAAAAATATAAAAATTCATTATCTTAAAATTTAATAACACCGTAGGTTTACATCAAACCGAAGAGTAGAATTTTGTGTCGCGAAATGTACGATTAATAATTAAAACACTATAAAATATAGGTACCAAAATAAAGCTATATCACTCGAATCTGTTTCGATCCAATGGAAATAATAAGTTATAATCAATAATCGGTAACCGAAGTAAAATAAAATGATAGTTAAAAATAAATCTGCGACAGCTAAAATAATAAAATATAAAAATCTAATAAATGCTTTTAATCTTCCTAAGCTTCGTCATCTCCGCCGTTTATAATTGGTTCTTCGGAAACGACGGTGCGTCTTTGTAGAGCACGAATGTACGCAGCGAATGGAATGATTTTATAATAGAAGCACATTCCCAGCATTAAGATGGAGAATCCTAGAAGCTGCAAGCAAAATACATACGCACGTTAGTTATGAAGTCGATGGTAAACAAGTGTGTCTAACGTTTACTTAATATGGGAATCGAATCGACTATCTCATTTGAAACAGGGTATATTGTATATTGTTGCCATCGAAGTAATTAGAGCGAGTATTTTTCCATTATGGCGATACGTCATATTTTTGGTTCTACGTATGTAATGTATTACTCACTTGCAAAATGTGGAATTGTTCCCATCCGAGTATTAAACAAGCGATCCAGATAAAAAACGTACGAACAGTATCTATGATCATTCTCGACGTAGCTGAGACTTCTTTCGTCATACTGATTCCAGCAAAATTGAAAAATGCTATACTGATCATGGTACCTGTAAAAAGTCTACCTTGTGATACCAGTTCCAAAAAAAACAACAAAAACCCTCATTTGAGACTAGCTCCTAGTTTTTATAAGTCCAAAACTATATAAACGCCTAATATACGAAATTAGAGAGAAGAGAGGGGTCCAATCGAAATTTTTATAATAACCAAACTTATTTATTGGATCTTAATCCACAACTTTTGTTTGAAAACTTTTTTAATTGAACCCCTCCTTCCCCCATTTTCCAATATTGAGTGTCTTCGTACTAATATGCGAAATTCGAGGTGAGGGAAGGGTCCAATCGAAATTTTTATAGTAACCAAACTTATTTTTAGGATCCTAATCTACAACTTTTGTTTTAAAAAATTTTCAATTCAACCCCTTTCGCCCTCCCAATTTTAAATAACAAGTGTCTTCGTACTAAAATGTAAAATTAGAGGGAGGGGAGGGTCCAATCAAAATTTTTATAATAACCAAAATTATTTCTAAGATCCTAATCTACAACTTTTGTTTGAAAATTTTTTCAATTCGAACTCTCCCTCCTCCCCAATTTTTCATATTAATGCATAGATACTCATTATTGAAAATTGGCGAGAGGTTACGGTTGAATTGAAAAAATTTTCAAACAAAAGTTCTAGATTAGGATCTTAGAAATAATTTTGGTTATTATAAAAATTTTGATTGGACCCTCCCCTCCCCCCCAAATTTTGCGTATTAGTACGAAGACATTTGTTATTGAAAATTGGGAGGGTGAGAGGGGTTGAATTAAAAAAATTTTCAAACAAAAATTGTAGATTAGGATCCTAAAAATAAGTTTGGTTATTATAAAAATTTCGATTGGACCCTTCTCTCCACTCGAATTTCGCATATTAGTACGAAGACACTCAATATTGAAGAATGGGGGACGGAGGGGTTCAATTAAAAAAGTTTTCAAATAAAAGTTGTAGATTACGATCCAAAAAATAAGTTTGGTTATTATAAAAATTTCGGTTGGACCCCTCTCTTCTCTCCAATTTCGTATATTAGGCAAACGCCGCAGTGCAAACTAGGAGCTAGTCATTTGAGATTTTTTCAGTCTTCTTACCAACGCAGGAAACAAGAAGCCATCCGTTGTTATAAATTTGAGTTATAGCGTCTGGAAAATCTTCCAAAACACCTCGAGGATTATCAGCGAAGGGAGGTCCAACTTTGATAAAATAGAACGGTATCAATAAAAAGCTCAATACAGCGAATCCAAAAGTGCCTACAAATCAGAAAAAATAAGCAATTATAGCGGATCTGATGCCACCGATTAATGTGTAATCAATTTATAAACGTTATCGTTGTGATAACGAAAAACAATGTACCTTCCCAGCCGACGGCTTGTAATGGTGGAATGTCTTTATCGACGACATATTTTTCCTCGTATACCATTTGACAAGCGGTTATTATCTGAGCCATGATTACGAGCAGGTCACCTACAAAAAAGCAGACAGCAGAGTTTTAACGATGCGGGTTGGAAAACAGCAGTAAAAATAAGGGTGGAATGAATTACCAGTTATTAAGCTATTTCTATCCTTGTTATCTTTGTTGTCTTTCGAGCCAGATACGTCGGATAAACCGACAGTGACCAAGCCTGCGATGATAATAGCAATACCGTACCATTGATGAGCTTTCGTTTCACGTCCTACGAAACTGGATGATAACAAAGCCACGAAAACGATTACAGAACCTGACAATGAGAAGTAAAATGGGTTTGATTTAGTATCAGAAGAGTAAATTGAATCAATACGTGTTTGGAAGTAATATTATACCTCTTAACATTTGGAAACTCGAAGAATACGTTAAATTTAGCCCGACATACATGATCGATGTGGCTACCATATCAAACATGGCCGGAGGAAAGAATAAAAACGGGTTGAAATTCTGATTACCTCTGATCAAATCGACATCTTCAACGATTACCTGTCGTATATTCAGAAAAAATGGTTATAGTCGAGTCTATCATTATAATAATGAGAATGAAATATTATAAGTTCTAAAATACCTGTCTAGCGGTGTAATATTTGAACATTATTTTGAACGCTACCAAACACAAAATTTCACCCACAAACATGAAACAAGATTGAACAAAAGGATGATCAAAGTTTCGTTCTTTTCCACCATCTGAACCTTTAGATTTAAGACGGTCTGCCCATCTGTTGATCGATAATCCAAAAATTAGTTTACATTAATAAGAAAAATAACATAGAGTGAAATGGGTTTTAAGGCACGAACTTCGTAGTTAGAGTATTCATCGACCCAGTAGCCACCATAACAACGATTAAAAGCACTTGGTACTTGGTAAATCCCATGATTGATCTAGAACATGAAAACACAGCTTTTAAGTGGTTTGAATTTGCCAACTTTATGAGAGAAAAATACTTCACTTACCAGCTTGAATTAGTCCCAAGAAAATGAAGAATTGACGAAAGCAAGTACTAGTCAAAAGTTTGAAAAGAACATTAGAAAATAACAATATTATTCCAATCGAAATTATTCGAAATTTGTATTGTAATTGTCAATGTAAATATTTCTTATCACACAAAAGGTATTTTGAACGAACGCCTATGTAGCACAGTTTGCTCTCTTCCATCTGCTGCTCTCGCTCTCGGAAGTGTTCGGATGTCATCGGAACTACGACTTCGTTGCCAGTGAAAAACTTTAAAAATAAAAACACTGAAAATTCAGTTTTCTTTTCTATAAAAAAAAATACTAACACTAATTTTTTTTAAACGCAATGACGTGACCCCCCCTTTCCAATTCACCAAAAAAATTTTAAAAAATGAAAAGAAATCGAGCAATTCATGAATTTGAGACATGAGACTTATGTTTAAAAAATACCCATAGTCTAAATTTACGAAAAAATTTTATTGCATTTTGCCATTTTCTAAATTCCAAAACCTATGATTTTCAATTTTTCAACTGATTGGAAAAGGACTAAAATAAAATTGCAATTTTTCAAAAATTGAATCATCATTTTAAAGGAAGAAAAAAATCAAAAAAAAATCTGAATAATCAAAATTAAAACTATTGAGTAAGTAGGTATTTACAAACTTTGATTGCTCAGAGAAGCTAAAAATAAAAATAAATTACAAAAAAAGAAAAAGAAAAACTCGATCAATTTTTTTGAAGAGATTCAATTTTACAAAAAAAAAGGTTCAATTCTTTTCAAATTTTTGGATTTGGATTAAAAAAGTTGAATAGGTAATGTCATGTGCCAATAAGTGTTCTTTGACATATCGCACTTTTTGATTTTTTTTTTCAAAAATTCTGCTCTTTTGGATTAAAAAATCTCTCTAATTTTTTTTTGGTAATTTTTTTTTTTTGGAAAAGAACAATTTTTTAATTTTTTGGAATATAAAATCGAATTTATTCGTCAACATTTTCTCAGAGAAATAATTTTTTTGAAGAAAAAAAAAGTATTTTATTGTGTTTTTTTATTGGATGGGGAGGGGAATCTTATTTTTTTAAAAGAAATATCTTCTAACTTTCTTGGAGTGAAAAATTTCAATCTGCATATGTGACCGGGCATAGGGAAAGGGTATTAGTGTCCATTCGAGAATTCCAAATCGCAGACATTGCAAGAAATCAATTTTAATTATAATTAAATCGATTTCCAATGTGAATTATAATTGAAGTTACGTTTAATATAAGAGAAAACATTTTTCAATTTTTTGAGGAATATCTCATCACATTTTTCATTTTTCATCTCGTAAAAAAAATCTTCCAACTTTTGTGGGATGACAAAATTTCTCAATTTTTTGAAGTGAAAATTTTTTCAATTCTTTGAGGTTCTTAGAGTAGAAAAAACATTCGATTTAGTTATTTGAATTTGTTTTCTCTTGAAAAGTCGGTGACTTACAAAAAGTTCCTAATTTATTTGGGACTTGAATTTCTCCTCCGAAAATTCGCCTTAAAAGAAATTTAAAAATTGAGAAAATTTAATTTTGGCTCCGAAAAAATTGAGAAATTTTCACCTCCAAGAAAAATGAGATACTTTTTACTTGGAAAAAATCTAATTCCAAACATATTGAAAAATTTCTATTCAGAAATGTGTTTTCCACAAAAAAATTAAAAAATTGGCTCCGAACAATTGGATAAATTTTTGTTTCAAAAAATTGAGATATTTTAATTTTTCACTTCAAAAAAAAATTAGAAAAATTTCTGCTCCGAAAAAGTTTTAAAAAATTTCGGCTCAAGAAATCAAGAAATTTTTCCCTTCGTTAATTTGGGTGATTGTTCGCTAAAAAATGAAGAAATTCGTATTTCTCAAATATTGAGAGATTTGTTTTCCAAAAAATCGTGAAATTTTTACTCCAAAAATTGAAAGATTAATTTGTTTTATAAAAAAAAATTGAGAATATTTTATGTAGCTCCGAAATAAACATAGAATTTTTGCGCAGAAAAATTCAAGATATTTCTGCTTCAAAAATGTCGAAATATTTTTCTACTCAAAAAGTTGATAATTTTTACTTCCAAAAAATGAGAAATCCTTTACTCAAAAAAAATCGGAATTTTTCAACTCCAAACAGAAATGATTAACAAAAATTTTCATCTCTCAAATATTGGAAGATTTGTTTTCCAGAAAAAAATTAAAATTTTGGCTTCGAAAAAAATGAGAAATTTTTTCTCAAAAAATCGAGATAATTAAGATGATTATTTCTATTCTAAAAATTGAGATTTGATTTTTTTTCAAGTTGAAAAAATGTTGACTCCCAAAAAATTGAGGAATGGTTTCCTAAAAACATGAGAAAATTTTATAGCTTCGAACAAATGAAAAATTTTTCATTCCAAATAATTTAATAAAAATACCTATGAAATTTAAAGGAAAGAAAAAATGAAAATAATAAATGATAATTCGTTTCCCATGAAGAACTAAAAATTTATTTGTTGAATTCAAATAAATTAAATTAAAGGGCTTCTGCCTTCTGTGACCTTCTATCATTTATTATGTAAGAAAATTTTGAATCAGAGGCACAGGAACAGCTGCCCAGGTTTTGATTTTGTCATCACAAATTTTTTAAATACAATTTTGAACTTTTTCGAACGTATATTATTTTCTAAAATTTTGTTTAAAATTAAATATTTTTCAAATTCAAAATGGTACACTTGTACACAAATTCTTCATTGAATTGAATTGAATTTCAAATTTCAAAATTTTCAGTTTTATTTTATTGAGATTACTTTTAAAAATTAAAAAAAAATGTTTTCAGTTTTTTTTTTTTATTTTTTAAAGTTGATAAGTTGAACTTGAAACTCGGAAAAATTTGAACTTAGTTCATTATCTTTCATTCTTTACCGACTGTAGATATTGAAAAAAAAATTGATTTTTTTTATGCAATAATTTTGAAAAGTCATTAAAATTGGGCCTCTGCAAAATTATGGCGAAATTCTTGAAAAATTACAATTCAAAATTTTTTGCTTTTAAGAGAAAAAAAAATTGAAAATTTGAAATAATTCAAAATTGAAAATTTCATAATTTCAAACTCAAAGAGAAGAAAAGAAACTGATTAATTTGAAGATTTTGAATTTGAGGGGCCGTTTGTAAAAACCACCATAGTTGAAATTTCCGAAATTTTTTTTATTCAATTTTCTAAACTAAAATTTCACGAGAAAGACGATGGTGATAAAAGTTTTTGAAAAAAATTTGGCCATCATCAATTTTTTTCAACTTCAAAAGTACGTGTTTTAGACTTTTAGCTGATTATTTTGTAAAAATTAAAAACCACCATAGTCGGTATTTTTAAAAGGAAAGTGGTAAAATTTTTCAAAATTTGGAAAAAAAAATTTATTGCATTTCTTAACATTATGGAAAATTTTATTTTCACCCCAAACCTGATCACTTGATCTGAACACGTTATTTCGGTCTCTTGTAAAATTTGATTTTTCGACTATGGTGGTTTTTACAAACGGCCCCTCATTTTTGAAAAATTAGAATAATGATTTTGATTTTTCAATTTTCAAAATTCTTCTGAATTTCATTTTTTTTGCAAAAATTCAAAATCAGCCAATTATTTAAAATAACAGCAGTAATACCGTAAATTACGACGCTTAGGCTTACAACTCGTATTCATTCAAAAATTCCTCTCAAGTCGAGGCATTTTTGATTATCACGGTTGCAACCACCGATGACATTTACATCTCAACGATGAGCAAAAATGGTAAAAAATTCGCTTGAATTTCATTTCAATGGGTATTTTGGAAACGGACACACTCGGAATATCTTCGTAAAATCTAATTTACCCGGTGCTAAATTATATAGTTTTTGGTGAAATTTGTGTAATTAATTGTGGTCGTTTGTCCACAGGTAAGATTCATCTAACAACTACTCGGTTACCTATCAAAATTCATCTTTGCGGCGTATTCGCTATCGAAATTCATTTCGACGTTACTCGGTTTTCTATTACAACATATTGTCTTCATGGCGGGAATATCACAATGTTTCGGTTTTATCACTAATCTTGATTATGTTTCAAAAAGGTTTACGTAAAAAAGAAAATTTTATCATCGGTTTTTGACCACCGCCTATTCGTCGTTGCTTCAGTGAACTTGCTAACAGAGCGTCACCTTTGTTTACGAACGTTAGCGATTAGGCCAGCTTCTTATAATATCACTAATATCTATCTTTGTTTCGTTTCAGGGTGTATTTAATAATCAACTACGATGGGTGATGATATGCCTACATTCAAATGCGTCCTCGTCGGTGACGGGGGCACAGGAAAAACAACTTTCGTCAAAAGACATTTAACGGGTGAATTTGAAAAGCGGTACGTAGCTACGTTGGGAGTTGAAGTACATCCGTTGGTGTTTCACACTAATCGTGGCGCAATTCGTTTTAATGTTTGGGATACCGCCGGTCAAGAGAAATTCGGTGGACTTCGAGACGGATATTACATTCAAGTTAGTCGATATTTTCATTATTCTACACCTAAAACTGTGGTTCTGATTTTATAATCAGTACTATAGATTGTTTGATCAAACTCAAAGTACGAATCGAGCGATGTTCTGCGCCGGTTTTATTACCAAATTAATTCTATTGCTTTATTTTTCTAGGGCCAATGCGCTATTATTATGTTCGATGTGACCAGTCGTGTAACTTACAAAAATGTTCCTAACTGGCATCGAGATTTAGTTCGCGTCTGCGAGAATATTCCAATTGTATTGTGTGGTAACAAAGTTGACATTAAAGATCGTAAAGTAAAAGCTAAAACAATTGTATTCCATAGGAAAAAAAATTTACAAGTGAGTTGATTTCAACTGGACGAATTTAAATTGTTTTCGAAAGAGAAATTAATTCGTTATTATATTTCAGTATTACGACATCAGTGCCAAGTCCAATTACAACTTTGAAAAACCGTTTTTATGGTTAGCTCGTAAATTAATAGGCGATCCGAATTTGGAATTCGTTGCTATGCCCGCATTAGTGCCTCCGGAAATCACAATGGACCCTACTTGGCAAACGCAAATCGAAAAGGATTTAAAAGTGAGGCATTCGTTCTTACTAACGTCTAGTTTGACAGTTTCGTTTTTTGTTTACATTCATGAGGAGGACCTTCGATGAATTTTTCACCAAGTCCAGTGCTACATAATACTTTATATTCAAAATTGGAAGGGGGGAAGGGGTCTGAACGAAATTTTTGTAATAACTAAAAGTATTTGTAAAACTTCAAGCTACAACTTTTGTTTGAAAATTTTTTCAATCAGGCCCCTTACCTCCCCTCTGTTTTCAATAATGTATTTGAATGAGTTGGATTATACAAAATTGGAGGGGAGGGAGAGGTCCAATCGAAATTTTTGTCATAATCAAAAGTATTAGTGAAACATCAAGCTACAACTTTTGTTTGAAAACTTTTTCAATCGGGCCCCTCTCTCTCCACTTGTTTTGCATAACACTCCCAAAATACTATTAAAAATTGAAGAGGGAAGGGGAAAGGGTACAATTTAAAAATCTGTGCAACAAAGTTGTAGCTCAAAACTTTAGGAATAATTTTGGCCATGACAATAATTTCGATTGGACCCTTCCCTCCCTTTGAATTTTGGAAAATCCAACTCATTCAAATACATTATTGAAAACAGGGGGAGGTAAGGGGCCCGATTGAAAAAATTTTCAAACAAAAGTTGTAGCTTGAAGTACTAGGAATAATTTTGGTTATAACAAAAATTTCAATCGTACCCCTCCTTCCCCACCAATTTTGAGTAATATAACTTATTCACACTCATTCAAAATACATTATTAAAAACTGTGGGGAGGTAAAGGGCTCAATTGAAAAAAATTTCAAACAAAAGTTGTAGCTTGAAGTTTTACAATTTTTTTTAGTTATTACAAAAATTTCGATTAGACCCCTTCCTCCCTTCCAATTTTGAATATGAAGTATTATGTAGCACTGGACTTGGTAAAAAATTAATCGAATGTCCTCCTCATGAATGTAAACAAAACTATCAAACTAGACGTTAGTCGTTCGTACTAGAATATTTTCACAATAATTCGTAATATCGCTATGGTATTTTACGTAACTATGGTTTATTTCTTAGGAAGCGCAAGATACTGCTTTGCCTGAGGATGATGAAGATTTGTGATTGGATACTTTTTCATCAAGTTGATAAACAATTTTGTTTTAATTTTTTAAATAAGCTTTTGGTTTTTTTATTTTATTATACTTTACCGAAATATATCATGAAAATTTTTATAAAAATATGCAACTAATGCTGATCGAGTATCGTTTTTTTTTAACCACCAGGTACAAAGATCACATGAGATCTGTATAATTCGATACCTTTTGTCTTGTTTCGGTACACCAACGTAGAATAATTTAAAAACCTGAAATAAGTAGCTAAGTACTCTTTAATATAAGTACATACAACTAGTTCGTAAGTAATATCATCCATCATAAAACTCTGTAACTAATTATCGAGCGTTGCGCGAAAAACCGATGTACGTATTTGTAATACATGTATAAGTTCGTTATTTATTTAAAGGAAAATATTTTCATTTCAAACGACTGGTACACGTTTAATATTCGAGGAAGAATTAAAATACGTATTTTACGAAAATAATTTGTTATTTTAAACTGCGTTTGTACGCTAGATCTTTACTTAATTTATTCATTACGTTGGGCAAATATGTACAATAAAAATGAAGGGTTAACTCGTCGTATTTCTTTTACAAGATTTTTAAAGGTCGATTTTTCGATTTTACAAATAATCGCTGATCAAGAAATTCAGTAAGTAATTGGTGGGTTCGAATACAGAACCCTGGACCTGTCGTTAGCTATTCGTAGTATTATTAGCCAATTCGAGGTCACTGAACACAAATAATATTTATATTGAAAGGAAAGGAGCCTGTCTTCTTATAGTTCTGCATTTTGATGCCAATATGTCCCTTTGTATTACTGAAGATTTGGAAGAAAACTAAACAGAATCGAAAAAAGGATTAGAATTAGGGTATTGGATCAATTTTATTGTAAATTTTCCCATTGCAGACACCTACTGGTTACATTTTCAAAATTTACCAGGATAACGAAAGAAGTTCTATGTAAACATTGCATCAAACACGATCTCTACACAACACCTCATCTAAACGATGTTCTATATTTTTGCATTTCAAAGGTATTTTAATCAGCTGACCTATTCATTTTTTTCCAATTCGAGTGCAATTTTAATAAACCTTGAAATGTGTTTTTTTTTTAGGATATAAATAGGTACATAGAAAACTTGGAAGATTATACAGGTTTAAAATGCCTTTGGCTGGACCTTAATAAAATAGAAAAAATTGAAAACCTCCAATCAGGGCCTATTCTAACGTGCAGTTCTGCCCATTTTGTGGAACTTCAAAAAAAAAGTTGTGCAATTTGAAATTACTTTGTGCAGCTAAAAATTAATTTTCGACAAAAACATTTTCAAAACATATCTTTCTAACAAAAAATCTCCAAAAAGCCTTGTATAAATTCTTTTTTGACCAAAAAAATCTTCAAAAAAATTTGAAAAATATATGTTTTTGACCAAAAAAAATTTGCTGATAAAAAAATATATTTTTGACAAAAAATTTTCAACAAATATTTTTTTGACAAAGAAATAAGTAGGTAGGTATTTTTTTGACAAAAAAATCTTCATATTTTTTCAGCAAAACATTTAAAATAAGTATAAATATTTTTTTGAACATAAAATTTCAAAAAATATTTTTTGACCAAAAAATTTCAAAAAATATTTTTTTGTAAAAGAAATATTTTTTTTTGATAAAAAATCTCCAAAAAATCTTCAAAAAATACCAAAAACCCTGGCCCCCCTGGTTTTTAATTTTTTACGTTCATTTTTTTCTTTTAGCTTTTAAAACTTCACTTTTTTGATGGACGAATTCCCTGTCAAAGTAATATGGTGAAGCATAATTTTCCGGCGCGATGGCAGCATCTTTTAACTGACTTTTTTCAATTTTTCTATCTCGAAATTTTCTTAAACAATTTTCAAGCCAGAGTTTTTCTCAATCATTTTTTTTTTTCATATTGCAATTTTTAATTTTTAAAATGATACAAATTTTCAACAATGACAGGCTGCAAAAAATTTTCAAAGAAAATGCATCCAATTTTGAAAACTAATAATTCTAAAAGAAAACGATGAATTTCAATTTTAGAAAAAGGAGTAAAAGCTTTTGGTAGACATCTTTGAGAAGTGGGAATTTTTTTTCCAACATTTTATGTGAATTATTTTCATTAAAATTCAAGTGAAAATTTTGTTCAGTTCTCTTTGAAAAAACATAGTAGGTACTGTTTTCAAAAATTACTTGTAATAAAAGATCAATAATTTCAGTGTTATGAAACTGAGCAAAAACTTTCGACAAAAAAATTTTAGGTTGGACATAATATTTTCTCAAAATCTTTCAATTTTTTGGAGAAAAAAATTATTCATTAAAGAAAAATAGAAATACCTACTTAATGTCTTATCTCTTGAATTTTTGAAGAAAAACATGTTTCAACCTTCAAGTGAAAAATTAATTAATTCGTACACTTTTTTTTTGAATTCAGATATTTTCAATGTTGTCAATTTAATAATTTTTCTCTTTTAGATTTAATACAAAATTTTTGAATTTTTTTAGATTTCAATTTTTAATTAAGTGTTTTTCTCAGTTTTTGGCAATTATTAATTGAAATTGAATATCTTTTTCATTTTGTGATTTTTTTTTCAGAATTCTGATTATTTTTAATTTTAATTTTAGGTCCTTCCACGTTATTGATTTGAGAAATTTTCCAATTTAAAATTCTCAATTTTGTCAAATTTACATTTTTTCAAATTTTTATCAACTGTTCATTTGTTCAGTTTTCTCTAAAACTTTAAAAAAAATTTTTTACCAATATTTTAAATAATGATATTTCCTGTTTCGAATTTTACTATTATTTTTATTTTTACGTATTCAAATTTATTCAGATTTCATGTCCTTTAATGTGACAAATTTTTTTAGAGTTTGAAAAAAATCAACTGATTCAAATCGATTTTTATTTTTCAATTTTTCGCAACTGTCAGTTTTTTGTCTGAAAAGATGCTTACGATTTTTAAAATTTCAATGGCAAAATTTTAAATATGATGCTATTGCTGTTTTAATTCTTCTGCGATTATTTCTTTGTATTAAGATTAACGTGTTTTTAATTTTTCAATTTTTTATTCTAGGTATCCTGACTGGAATTCTACTACGGTTTTTCACTGCCTGGCGACGGGCAGTGTTTTTTAACCCAGATCGGTTAAATATTAGTTTTAATATTGTATTTTTTTTAATGCCGCATTTTTTCTAATTTTTGAACAAGAATTTTTGGCTCCAATGTTTTATTTCTCGTGATCGATATATTTGAAAGTGATTTTACAAGCTACAAACTCGTAAGAAATGATTATTTTTCAGTTTGAATAAGTGAAACAAGTCGAAAACTTGAAAAATATTGCAACTACCAATGATCCATGGTGGTTTAGAAATCAGGGCTTAAAAAACGAAAACGAAAACCCAACAAAAACGGTATTTTCAGCATTAAAAACGTTTAACGAAACGAAAACGCTACGCTGTTAAAACTTGAAAACGTTATAAAAACGAAAACAAAAACCCTAAAAACCTATAATAGCGTTTTTTTATTTTTTATTTATTCAAAATTTCAAATGAAATCAAATTTAATTCAACAATAGCTCAGTGTCAGTTTCGAAGTTTCAACTTTCAAATTTCAATTTTTAATTTTATTAATCAATTATTCATCAGTAATCACATTTTTTTCTCAGTTTTTCTTTTTTCACGCTTTTTTTTTATCACCTAATTTTAAAATTTTTGCTTTTTGCTTGTGACCTTACGGTGTGTGATTCAAATTTTATACAAAAAATTACATTCAAAAAGCTCCCCCACCCTGAAAAAAAGAGAAAAACCTCAAAAAAACAAAAACAAAAACGAAATTTCATTCCGTTAAACGAAACGAAAACGTTATCTGGATGATTCCGTTTATCGAAAACGTAACGAAAACCGAATGAATCGTGTTAAAAACAAAATCATAACGAAAACCGAATAAAAAAGATTTCGTTTTTTAAGCCCTGTTAGAAATTACATAGTCGTAAAAATTTATTTATTTCAGTTAGAATTGGTAGAAAAAAGTCTTAACCTAGGACAAAGTGTCAACTAAAGCGATGGTAAGTAAGAATGCCCGAAAACTACTCCAATAAAAGCTTTGAAAATATTCGAGTTACTCTTTTTTAAAATTGAATTCAAGGATTGGGCAATATTTCTAATACTAGAAGACGAATTTCTGCGGTAATTTACAATTGACAAAGATATCTGCAAAAAAATGCAGTAAAAAAAAGCTGACGAAAAAAAATTTATGAGTAACGAGTGTCTGCAAAAGTAGACGATAGGCCTCTCAAACAACACCTCAAGGCTCAAATACGCCAGCCCAAAACAGTGCTCGTAACGCTATCTATCGGTGAAGAACAGAAACGTCGTTCTGTTTTTCAAAAAATTCGTGAGTGTCGAATAAGTTGCATACGCTGTTCTCCAGTAGGAATAATTTTTATACTGAAATACGACACTTTTTCAAAAAACATCGTATTTTCGTATTATTGATGTCGTTTATGACTATTTCAAAGTCGCTGATCACGAATATGCTGTTAATTTTGAGAGTACATACTTCGTTGTGCCCGAATAAGCATTATTAGAAATAAATTCTTCGTTTCTATAGGAACAAGAGGTAAAAATTGAAAACTAATGGTAGATTTTGAATCAGCGAGGGCAACTTAGTCGATAGCAATATTAATCTGAATTTTTTAGAAAATTTGCAAAATTTCAAAGTCCGCGTACTGGGCGGGAAAGCATCGTAAAGCAAAACGGACACCAGAATCGGAATCAGCGTGGTCGACTTAGTCGAAAAGCACTCCTATCTCGATTTTTTTGAAAATCAAAAAAATCGAAAAAATCGACGATGGTTAACCTTCCTTTTTTTTTCAAAAAAAAATTTTTTGTTCCAGATCGACGTGTGAGGTATCTAGGAGGGGGTAATCGGACCAGGCGAATCGAATGACGCGATCAGTTTCCCGATCGGAGGCGAATTCGCTGAGATATGGACCATTTTCTGTAACTCAGAAACTAAGCATCGGATTTTAAAACCAATTGCATATTCGTGTTCAGCGACCTCGAAATAGCCCATAAACCGAATTTTAGCTCGATCGGACCATAAATAACAGTTTAAAAAAATTCATTAAAATTAAAGCAAAGAAAATGATGGATTTGCGATTTTTTGCAAAATTTGAAAAAATTGTCGAAAATTGGGCATCTAGGGGTCTAGACCGATAGAGTCGAACCCGACGATTGCAAATCTGCTTTCATTTTCAAAATCGGACCATTATTCGCGGAGATATAAGTGTTCAAAGTTTTTGACCGGATAATTCAGACATAATTGTCGGATATCCGACCATCCTTGGAATTTTTTAGGATTATTGCAGCTTCCAGAGTACGTAGAAAATTGTTTTTGGTGTGTAATAGTACTATTTCGAGGTCGTAGAATTCAAATTTGAAATTTGTTTCGAGCAGGGTTGCCAACCTGACGAGATAAAAATTTTATCTCGTCAGGTTGGCAACCCTGCTCGAAACAAATTTCAAATTTGAATTCTACGATTTCGAAATAGTACTATTACACACCAAAAACAATTTTCTACGTACTCTGGAAGCTGCAATAATCCTAAAAAATTCCAAGGATGGTCGGATATCCGACAATTATGTCTGAATTATCCGGTCAAAAACTTTGAACACTTATATCTCCGCGAATAATGGTCCGATTTTGAAAATGAAAGCAGATTTGCAATCGTCGGGTTCGACTCTATCGGTCTAGACCCCTAGATGCCCAATTTTCGACAATTTTTTCAAATTTTGTAAAAAATCGCAAATCCGCCATTTTTTTGGTTCAACTGTAATGCCAAAAGTTCAAAAATTCACCACGCTCGTGTTTATGATCCGATTGAGCTGAAATTTGGTTTATAGACTATTTTAATGTCGTAGAATTCAAATTCGTTATTTATTAAATTGCAAATTTGAATTCTACGACTTCGATATGGTGGATATTGACTCTTCATTCAGCTCCATAGGGCTTCTGGAAGGTGAAGTATGGTCGAGAAGTGTTTTTTTTGCCTTAATTTCGCCTTACTAGGCAACCGCAATAACTCATCCAAAAATGCTAGTAATGTGTCCCCTATTAAGTGAATATTTCAACAAAATTGAGGCCTTTGGAGGAGGTTCAAAAGTGTAGGATGCATAATTCGGGTACGGGGAATCTGAATTTGTAATTTGTTTAAATCACTGTTGCCAATCACGTGAAATAAAATTTTTATCTCCCGAGGTTGGCAATACTGATCGAAATAAATAACGAATTTGAATTCTACGACCTCAAAATAGTCTATAAACCGAATTTCAGCTGAAGCGAACCATAAACAAGAGCATGATGAATTTTTGAATTTCAACCCCTTCAAATTGATTTTTTTTCAAAATTTGAAAAAAATTGTCGAAATTTTGAGATTTAGAGGTCTATACCGATAGAGTCAAACCCGACGATTGCAAATCTGCAATCAGATTCAAAATCGGATCCTTATTCGCGGAGATATTAAACGTCAAAGTTTTGGTAACGAATAACAAAGGACTTTAGGAGAAGTGTTCTGTGATTGGTCCATTCACTACCAAAACTTTGAACTTTAATATCTTCGAAAGTAATGGTCCGATTTTGAAAACGAAAGCAGATTTTGTATTCGTCGAGGTCGTAGAATTCAAATTTGAGATTAATTTTGAGCAGTGATGCCAACCTCGCGAGATAAAATTTTTATTTCGCCAAGTTGGCATCACTGCTCGAAATAAATCTCAAATTTGAATTCAACGACCTCGAAATAGTACTATAAGACACCAAAAACAATTTTCCAGCTATTCTGGAAGCTGCAATAATCCGAAAAAGAACCAAGGATGGTCGGATTCTCCGACATTATCCGACCAAAATTTTTGAACACTTATATCTCCGCAAATAATGGTCCGATTTTGAAAATGAAAGCAGATTTGCAATCGTCGGGTTCGACTCTATCGGTCTAGATCCCTAGGTGCCCAATTTTCGACAATTTTTTTTTCAAATTTTGCAAAAAATTGCAAATTCGCCATTTTCTTTGCTTCAATTTTAATGAATTTTTTTTAAATGTTATTCATGGTCCGATCGGGCTATAATTCGGTTTATGGGCTAATCTGAGGTCGCTGAACACGAATATGCCATCGGTTTTCAAATCTGATGCTTAGTATCTGAGTTACAGAAAATGGTCCATATCTCAGCGAATTCGCCTCCGATCGGGAAACTGATCGCGTCATTCGATTCGCCTGGTCCGATTACCCCCTCCTAGACACCTCACACGTCGATCTGGAACAAAAAGTTTTTTTTTGAAAAAAAAAGGAAGGTTAACCATCGTCGATTTTTTCGATTTTTTTGATTTACAAAAAAATCGAGATAGGAGTGCTTTTCGACTAAGTCGACCACGCTGATTCCGATTTTGCTATTCATTTTACTGTACGGCGATTTCTTGCTGAATAAGGGCACTTTGAAATTTTCAAAAAAATCAAGATAAAATCATTATAGACTAATTTAGGGTCATTGACCACGAATCTCATGTTATTTTACTTCTCTCGCCTTTCCTTTTCCCTTAAACGAGCAATTTCTTCAAAAAAGTCGACAGTTCGAGGAGCACTGATATCACATTCCTTATCTGTAGCCTCTACTTGGTCATAAATCGAAGAAAAAACTCAAAAATGCGATAATTTTTGAAGAAAGAGTCGCATCAAATATTGATTTTTTTCAAAATTCCTTTCGCATCGATCTGAGATTAAAAAAATTTCTAATTTTTTTGAAATTTTTTTCCAGATGGAAATTTCTTAATTCTTGAGTTAAATAAATTTATTATTTTAGTAAAAGAAAAACCAAGCAACTGAAAATGAAAACAACTTTATTTATATTTGGTAATAGTAAATTATTTACAAATTATAAAAAACAAATATGGCTATCAAAAAACTGGCTTAATAACTTCATTTTATTCGATATCATCTAGCGATAGAATAATCTATAATATCATATTCGTTAGTACATCATGCGATATAATCGTAACAATAAAAACAAAACAAAAACAATACAAGTCCGGGCAATCCAAATTCATGCTCGATATTAAACCGTGTAAAAAACATCAAATAAAACGAAATAATTTTGTAATTTGGTTACAAAACAAAATAATTTAGAATTTCTCTTCGTACGACAAAAAAAAAATTATGCCTTGAAAAAAGGCGTAAAAACGAATAAATAAATTATAAAAAAATTCAAGGTTGAAATAAAATCACTAAAAATAAACTTTCGAACGGAAAGTTGAACAAAATTTGTAAAAAAAGATTGAAATTTTCGTAACTTAAAGTTCACAATGCAGTACGAGTATTTATACTGACCACGTTACCTCGTCGCAGCGTTTCGCTGCTAAAATTTCCAGTTGTTCTTAAAAAGCTTTAAAAAAAACAAATTTTTGAACGAAGAAATTTTCAACTAAAAACTAGTACTCGAAATAAATACAACGCGAAGTCCTCTAATAAAATTTAAAAAATAAAAAACAATACATAATAGTCAATGACATACACAATAAAAAAAGAAATAAAAAAATAATTTACATTTGAAAAAATAAACAATTTTTTTTTATAATAACCGGTAACTTATATCAGTACAATATCGATACAAAGTACACCAAAATGGTCTCATTTTGAATACCAATTTCACGAAATGGGAAAAATCGGGTCAATTGGTCGGATGGGAAAACAAATTTAAAAAATCACCGATATAGAACGAAGTAAGAGAAGAAAAGGCGTTTACAACGAAACAAAAAAAAAAAAAGAAAGGAAACTCGAACTGAAAATCCTCTAGCTGAAACCGAAACTCAACATCAACCTCGACCTGACCCCTTTTCCCCTCAACTTTGGTGTACTTTTGGCCCTTCTAAAGCGCTGAACGCTACTACACGTAAGACTCTTCATCTAAAAATGTTCTCGTAATAACGTACTTTTGTATTTGATTACAATCTCCTAAATAATACGAAGTAATGGGTGCTCTACGACTAGTTGCAGGTGGTGGGGGACGATATGGCGGTGGGGGTGGTAATGATCGACTGCGATGAGCGGCTCGATCTTCTTTTTTCTTCAGTCTGCCTCGTACGACGCACGTTTCCGAATGTACGGCGGCCGGAGAATAGCGCAGTTTGGTAACCACTTCATTGCCTCGCGAATTGGACCGAGATACGTGGGGTGTGCAGTCTTCATCGGACAGAGTGCTCGAATCTTCGCACTCTGAATTTTTCACATCTTCGATCTGTTCTCGAACCGCGAAGTAATAGTCTCCGGGCCCGAATGGCATCGACGATTTGTCTTCGACCGGTCGACCATTCGTCGAATTTACGCCGATCACGTTCGAATAGTGATTCTCGTTCGACGATCTCTGGTGCGGCGACGAATTAACGCTGCTCGTGTCGCATTTACTCGTCAGAGGAGGCGCTGACGATGAGGCCGAGGGTATAAAACGTCTGAAAAATGAGTTAACCAATCGATTAGTAACGTAAAAGACGAGAAGGGGAAAAAATGGCATGTGAGTGCAGTTATGGCCAACAACTTAGAAGTAGCTCCAATGATCGAGTTACACTCAAAATTTCAAAAGTTGAATGAGCTTTTAAGAAAAAAAAAGAAAAAAATTTCGAATTTTTCTATAGACATTGAAACATATTTCTTTTTTTTTCTTGGAGAAAATATGAGACATATCTCTCTATTTTCAAAAAAAAAAAAAAAAAAAAAAAAATTAAATGATAAAATTTTATTGAGGAAACTCTTTCAATTTCTTTGGAAAAGAATCATTGATTTTATTTTTGGAGTATGATGATTAGAATTTTTTCAACTAATAAAATTTTATTTGAAAAATATCAATAAATATTTTGGAAGGGGAGAAGACACTCATTTCTAAAAAAATAATTAATTTCTTTCAGAAAAAAATCATTCATTTTTTTAGATGATTTAAATTTTTACCGAAGAGACCATCAATTTCTTTGGGGAAAACAAAAAAACAGTCAATTTAAAAAAAAAATTAAATCAATCTATTTTTTTGAAAAATAAAAATCAATCCATTTTTTTTCAGAAAACATGAAGTTATTTTTTGAGAAAAACAGTCAATTTTTTGGGAGAAAATGATCAATTAATTTTGGTAAAAAAACACTCAATTTCTTTTAGAAAACAAAAAATCATATTTTTTAAAATGATAAAGAAATCAACTTATTTTCTGGAGAAAAATTAGTCAACTTTTTTTTGTTGAAAAAAAAATCAGTCATTTTTTTGATTTTTTCAATTTTTTAAGAAAAAAAAAACTGATTCTTTTGATGGGAAAAAGCATTCAATTTTCTGGCAAAAACAATCAATTCCTTTTCTTGGGGGGGGGGGGGGGGGAGTCGATTAATTCTTATTTATTATTATTTTTTTTTTGGAAAAAATCAATAAATTTCTTTGAGGGGAAAAATTATTAATTTCTTGAAAATTAACTGAATTTTTCTCGAAAAAAAAATCATTCAATTTCAAGAAATCATCAATGAGGAAAATAAATAATTTTTCAGAAAAAATCAATCGATTTTTTTGATGGGGAAAAACACTTTTTTATTGACAAAAATAAACAATTTTTTTTGTGATGAAGAGAGGGGGGGTGTGTGTTGTGCTTCGTTAATTTAAAAAAAAATCAACCAATACTTTCAAGGGGAAAAATCTCAATTTTTGAAATGTTGTTTTTTCCCCAAAAAATATATTCAACTTGATTAATCAGCAATTTTTATTAGGGAAAGCAATAAATTTCTTCGGGGGAGGGGATAATCTATTATTATTTTTTAAAGGGAAAAATTATCAATTTCTTTTTTTGTGGAGGGGAGGGGAGGGGAGTCGATTAATTCTTATTTAATTTTTTTTTTTTGGAAAAAATCAACCAATTTCTTTGAGGGGAAAAATTATTAATTTCTTGAAAAAAAAACTGAAAATCATTCAATTTTATGAAATCATCAATGAGGAAAATAATCAATTAATTTCAATTTTTGAGAAAAAATCAATCGATTCCTCTGATGGGGAAAACATTACTTTTTTATTGACAAAAATTAACAATTTCTTTTTTTGTGATGAGAAGAGGGGTTGATAAATACTTCTTCAATTAAAAAAAAATCAACCAATGCTTTTAAGGGGAAAAATATCAATTTTTAAAATGTTGAATTTTCCCCCAAAAAATATATTCAATTTGATTATTCATCAATTTTTATTAGGGAAAACAATAAATTTCTTCTGGGGGAGCTAGGGGGTAATCTATTATTATTTTTTAAGGGGAAAAATTATCAATTTCTTATCAAGTCATTCAATTTTTTTTATTTTTTATATTATTAATTTTTTTTTTGAATGAGAAAATGTAGAAAAAAATCATTCAATCATTTTCGAGAACAAAAATCAGTCAATTTTTTCGGAAAAAATTTACCTATTCAATTTTCATCTAATTGTTTTAGGGGATAAAAATCTTTAAAATTTTTTGGGAAAAGATCATTATCAGTTATCGCATTTTTTGGAAGAAAAAAAAAATTTATTTTTTTCAATCATAAAATTTTTTGACAAAAAATCAGTTCTTTTGCTGGGTCATTCAAGTTTAGTTCAATTTTTTTTTGAAAAAAGAAGCAATCAATTTTTGTTTAGAAAAAAAGTTAATTTTTTTAGGGCGAATCATTTAGTTCATGGAGGTGAAATAATTTAACTTTGGGTATCATTCAATTTTTTTTAGGAAATAATAATAATTTATCTTTTGGAAAAAAAATAATTTTTAGAAAAGAATTTTCAATTTTGTGTTGAAAAAAAATCTGTAAGTTTTTTAGGGGCAAACTTTTTTTTTACCTATTACTTTTTGGAAATAGAAATATTTTTCAAATTTTTACAGAAAAAAAATCTCTCAAAATCCTTCTCACATTCATCACCGAAAAAATTTTAGGATCCCTTAATTCGGGAAAAAATTCGAAACATGCAAGAAAAATCTAAATTGTCGGCCTTTGCTCCATCGCATCGGGTAGAAAATGTTGTCGTGCATACCTTTCCAGCATAGGAACTGCGGATCCATTTGATTCTTTTCTATTATAACTGACGACGGCGTACGAAGAAGACAAGTCGTTATCCGCGGAGCTGTTTTTACTTTCAGCTTCGGGGGAGGAATTATTCGACACGTCGAGTCTCCTCGGTACGACGGAATTTTTACGCGGGTACGCCGGAGTTTGCTCGTACTCGTGTACTTTACGCCTAGGAGGGGTTGGCGGAGGAGCCGAATTATCTAGCAGGCTTTCCTCCGAGGCGCTCCTTCGGACGTCGTTTTTGGTCTGCGTCGACGACGAGTTCATCCTACGCGATCGTTGTCTGAACCAGGCCTGCCTTTGGAAATAATTTGGATTCAGTCTTTCTTCCCAACCACCGTAAACGCGCACGTAATTGGTTGGCATTGATATGGAAGGCGAAACCTGCCCAAAACACGAATCGATTAATAATTTAGGAAAAATATCTCCGCGAAAAAAGAGCTCGCGAACGTGAGGGGGTTACCTTCGCATGAGATTCAAAAGCCGGATCGTAACCACTCGAGCTAGTCGAACCGCTTTCTTCTTCGTCCGGCGTGTATAGTTGCGAATCAGACATCGTCAGGCCGGAATCTCGACTCAGCGACATTTTATCTTTCCTCGGTGGCGGACTGCATTCCAAGCTGTCGATCGATGAGTCATCTCTTTTCATTGCTGCAAAAACAATAGCATTAGTCATATAGCTCGGAAGAAGCGAGACTCGTCTGGTGTTCATTCTGCCATGCCAGATGCCATTGCTCCAGACTCCAGTCCAGATACTTACAATCGGATTCTTCGGTACCCGAATCACGCAAGTCTCCCAACAGACTAGGTACATGAGATCCGCAGAGAAATTCGCAATGTGTGATCAAGCATTCGACTACGGCTGGCACGACGCGTAAGTCGTCGCCGACGTTGGGACAATCCGACCATAGCAGAGAGGGTCCGACGCATACGCCCAAGTTGGCGGCCGACATCAGAGTATGACACGATCTTCGGGCGATATGGTAAAGTACGCACAAGAAATGTATCAATAGTAGGTGATTTGGTTTAGGTAATTGGCCCAATACTCTGCACAAAAAAAGAAAAAAATATTAGTAAAATGCGATCAAATTTTTTTTTAAATATAGGTAAAAAAAATACAAAAAAACTTCATTAAATTAAAAAAAAAATTACAATAACAATCAATTTTGATTTTAGCATAGTATATGCTTTTACGGAGACCAAAATGGAAAAAAACGACACCAAAATCACGATTTTGACCAATTTTGGAAATGCGAAAAATCAACGATTCGACAGTATTAAAACTTTTTAGAAAATTTGACAAACCGACAATTTCATTTTATTTTTATCAGTTCTTGAAAATTTTAGATGAATTTCAAAGATTTGAGAAATCTATGATTTTTATCATTTTTTAAAAAATTGGAAAATCGAATTTTTGGATAAATTTTCCGAAAAATTGGGAAATTGACAAATTTTAAAAATTTGACGAATCTACAATTTCTATTCGTTTTTTAAAATATCAAAAATCGACGATTTTTATTAGTTTGTAAAAATTTAAAAAATATTGTTCATTTTGATAAATTTTCAAAAAAATCGGAAAATCGTTCATTTTGAAATTTTTTGTATTTTGACAAATCCACAATTTTCATCAGTTTCTGAAAATTTGAAAAATCGACGATTGGTATAGACTTTTTAAAAAAAAATTTTAAATTTACAATTTATGTCAATTTCAAAAATTGATAATTTTGAAATTAAAAAAAAAAAAAGAATTGATAAGTCGACGATTTTTATTTTGAATCTTTTATCAATTATAAAAATTTGGAAAACCGACAACTTTGAAAAAAAGAAGTGACAAATTTGGCAAATTGACAATTTTTATCAGTTTCTAAAAAATATATTGAAAATCAACCATTTTCATTAATTTTTAAAAAAATTTAAAATTCACAATTTCGATTCATTTTTGAAAATTTTAAAAATTATCCATTTCAACGAATTTTTGAAAATTTGAAAAATCGTTCATTTTAAAAATCGACAGTTTTGAATTTTTAAAAGTTTGTCAAGGCTACAATTTTATTATTTATTCAAAATTTTCGATCAATCACTATGAAAAAAATTGACAATCAACGATTTTTATCATTTTTTAAAAATTTTAAAAATTTACAATTTTGATGCATTTTCAAAAAAAAATGAAAAATCGTTCATTTTGAAAACTTTTCATAAAATTTCACAAATTGACAATTTTTATTAATTTTTGAATTCTGAAAATCAGCTAATTTTAAATTTTTAACATTTGATAGATCAACGATTTACATCACATTTTGAAAATTTGTCAAATCAATATATTTTTGTATCAGTTTTGAGTTGAAAAATCAAAAATCTACAATTAGGTAGGTATTTTTATTTTTATTTTTTTTTTAGATGGAAAATCTACAATAGGTACCAATTTTTGAAAATATTAAAAATCTGCGATTTTTATCAGTTTTTTAAAATTTCAAAAATCGAAAATTTCGTCAATTTTTTGAAAATTAGGAAAATATTAACAAATTCTTATTGAATTTAAATTTCTCCGATTTTAAAACTTTTATATTATTTGGGAAACTGAAATATCCGTAATTTTTGCCTAATTAAATTTGAAAACTTTAAAATTCAGTTCAATTTTGTGGAGTCGTTATAATTTCCATTGATTTTGTTAAAATTATTTTGGAAGTTTTATAATTTTTTGAAAAATTGATCATTTAAGAAAAACATTCAGTTTTTCACAATTTTAAAAAACTGAAGTTTTTGACTAGATGAAAAATATTTACAATTTTTAATTAATTTTTGAATCTTCTTTATTTTTGAAAAATTTACAAATTTGGTAAATTGTTAATTTTCATCAATTCTTATAGATTAGCATTTTCAAATGATTTTTAATAAAATACTCGTTAATTATACGGCCAATTTTTTAAAATCAACAACTGGCAAACAATTTTTTAAAATTGCATTTTCAAGTTGAATTTTAAAATTTACAAAAATTAAAATTTTTTGATTTTCTATTTTTTTCCAAGTTAGGAAAATTGACGATTTTCAAAAAATAACAATTTTAATCAATTTCGAAAAATTCAAATTTAAAAAAAAATATTCACCTATTTTCAATTACATAATTCTTAAATTTTCATAATCAAATCATGAATAATAATTATTAAAAATTCTCATTGTTTTTTTGTTGTTTTTTTTTAATTTACGATTCTGAATAATTTTGGAAAAGTTGATTTTTACTTGATTAAAAAAAAAATTCGAATCCTGAAATTAATTTTCCAATTTTTATGAATAAAATAATTATGGAAAATAGACAGTTTCAGACAATTCTAGAAGAAATTCACTATCAAGAATCAAGATACCTAATAAATTTAAAAATCTGTAATAGGTATTAAGGTATTTCAATCAATTTTTGAATTTTTACGAATAATTAAAAAAATGGATTTCAAGAATTTTAGAAAATCTATGATTTTTGCATTTTTTAAATTCTCTTAACATAGTTAGTTTAAAAAAAAATTAGATACTATTTTTAATAATTTTGAAATTTTTTTGAAATAGAAATTTCTATTAATTCAAAAAAATCAGCATAACTTTAAATTAAGAAATGGGCCTTATATAAACATATTTAAGCCTACCAATTCCACGCCCACACCTACATTAGCTTCGTCTAGTCTCCCTCCCCTCCCCTCCCAATGATAAATTCAAGTCTCTCGAAATATCAATTTTTTTCATCTTTCGTAATCCAGTTCCAGCCACTTATAAACCAGCTACACGTAATAAATCCACCCAAAGCACCGGTCGAGTGCTTTACTCGCACACAGGACAGGACACCCGATCTAGCATAGTAATCCACCCCACAGAATAAAAATAGACGAAGCGATCGAGCTGTCAAAACGCATCATTCGATTGCGCGTACTCACCCTTTCATTCTATACAATTTGGTATTCAAATTAGGAGCTTCTAAAGCGGATCTCCATTGCGGGTACAAAGCGGTCGTCAGCAAAGGCTCGGGTAATGAACGTAAAAAATCTTTGAGTAAAGCTGCCGTCACCAGGACCGGTACATGTTCCCAGGTAACCTCTTCTCCGGTATCGAGTTTATCTCGTAATTCGCGTACCAGACGAGCGTTCGCCGATTTTCTGAATATACCTTGCATGAAAGGTCCTTTGGCGAACACTTGATATAACATATTCTGCAAACAAACAAACGAGAGGTAAATTTATAAACATCGGAGTGACGATTTGCTCTATTCTGCGAGCTGATTCCATGTTTGGTGGATGGATTCGTGACCAACTGTCCAGTCCATGGTACAGGTGTATTCGTGGTCGTAGGTACAGGTACGAGTGGAATTAATGAATCATACTGTGACAAATAGAAAATAGAAGTTTCGCTTACCATAATAGGTTTAGGTAGGACTTCGCCGTCCGTTAATTTACACAATGGAATTCCGAATAAACACGCTGACTGGTCTTTGCTTAAACTTCTACGAAAAACATGGCCTATTTTCATCGTTTTGGTACTAGATTTTTTGTTATTCTTTTTATTCTCTAGGACTGGATTTTTTGCTGAATTTCTGTGCCAGAAAAAACATACACAAACGTCGATTAGCATATTAAGAGGGTTGGATCTTACTAGCTCCTAGTTTGCACTGCAGCAGTTGGGATTGAGTTGAATTTTTCAAGTTCAAATCTATATACACGCTCAATATACGAAATTAAAGGGGAGGGAAGGGTCCAATCGAAAATTGTATAATAACAAAACTTATTTCTAGGATCTCAATCTACAACTTTTGTTTGAAAATTTTTTCAATTAAACCCCTCCCTCCCTCCAATTTTTCAATATTGAGTGCCTTCGAAATAATATACGAAATTGGAGGGGAGAGAAGGGTTCAATCGAAATTTTTATAATAACTAAAAGTATTTCTAGGATCTTAATCTACAACTTTTGTTTGAAAATTTTTTCAATTTAACCCTTCCTTCCCTCCAATTTTTCAATATTATTGAGTGTCTTCGTACTAATATGCAAAATTAGAAGGGAGAGGAGGGTCTAATCGAAATTTTTATAATAACCAAAATTATTTCTAGGATCGTAATCTACAACTTTTGTTTGAAAAATTTTTCAATTCCACCCTTCCATCCTTCCCATTTTTCAATATTGAGTGTTTTCGTACTAATATGCGAAATTAGAGGGGAGAGAAGGGTCCAATCGAAATTTTCATGATAACCAAAATTATTTTTAGGATCTTAATCTACAACTTTTGTTCGAAATTTTTTTAAATTACACCCTTCTCTCCCACCCATTTTTCAATATTTGAGTGTCTGCGTACTAATATGCAAAATTAGAGTGGAGGGGAGGGTCCAATTGAAAATTTTATAATAACAAAACTTATTTTTAGGATCTTAATCTACAACTTTTGTTTGAAAATTTTTTAAATTAAACCCTTCCCTCCCTCCCATTTTTCAATATTGAGTGTCTTCGTACTAATATTTGCGAAATTAGAGTGGAGGGAAGGGTCCAATCGAAATTCTTGTAATAGCCAAAATGATTTCTGAGATCCTAATCTACAACTATTGTTTGAAAAATTTTTCGATTGAAACCCTCCATCCACTCCCAATTTTTTATATTAATACATGGATATTCATTATTAAAAATTGGGGAGAGGTAAGGGTTGAATTGAAAATTTTTTCTAACAGGGCGATTATATGTATAGTTTTGGACTTGGAAAAATTCAGCTTAATCCTAGCTAACTTGGATACGTCATCGACCAAAAATAATTACCTTAATATAAAATGACACCTGGCCACTGGGTCGTGTATATTATTACAATGATCCAGATCGAAACCATCTTCGGAACTTAGACTATCTCTTAAACAGCTTAATTTTATGGCAAACGGACGTTCGTGACCGATCAAAGGATATGGCGCTTCGTCGCGAGCAGTCTTCGCCCAAAGTTGAAACTGATTATAATCCAAGTGTCTCATTTCCAAATGTTCCAGAGCTAATTTAATGCAATCACGAGCAGTTTCTTCCGGACCAACGCTGAATGTTTTGCACTGCAAAAGAAGAACCAGAAAAATCATATTAATAATGGTCAACGAAAAAAAAAAAAAAACTCGCCATTTCCTGCCCTTTTTTTCACTACCTCACGACAACGACCTTTACATATGCAGTGTACTCTGCCTTAAAAAGCAATTATAGCCGAGTATGATGAATTCAAACGAGCTCGGTTCTACACTGGCCTAGCATAAGAGCGTGTTACAATGGCGGTTTGCATTGTCCTCAGCCACGTATCTGCCGTCCGAGAGTATATTGTGTATTTGTGTATCAACTTGAATGATGAATTTATCTTTTGATGGAAACAATAACAACAACGACAGACATAGCTAAGGTATTCTTGTTCGTCTTTCTCTCTCTACCTCCCTCCTGCTACCGCTCTCTCACTCGTATGTGTACTTTGTATGCATATTATTCAGAGCAAAACTCGAATCATTTAGTAAAAATTCTCCCTCACACGATCTCGTTTTTATTTTCTACTACATTTCGTAAAGTTGGATCTAGTCGATCGGGCATGCAGGGAGGGGTAGTTTTTACCGAGAATTTTTCATAGACTATTCAGGAGGGAGGGGGATCAACCCTTGAAACAAAACGACTACATGCTTCTTTTTTCGAGAATTTTTACTTAAAGAAGGAATTAAAAAGACAATCGATGTTCCTGGAATATCGAAGACTCCAGAGAATTACCTTTTGAATGATGTTTTAAAAAGATAGGTACCTGGGATCGATTCTAAGTATCTTTTTTATTCAAATTCTTGCGTCAGTTTCCGAGTAAAGCTTTTTAAAAAATAATGGAACATGAGAAATTGGAAAAAAGTACCGTATGGTGAAAGCCAAATGAAAAGATTTAGAAGATAAAGTAACATTCGAGATGTTTACCAAAAAATACTTGAAAAAAATAATAATTTTGGGAAAATTTTTATTTCAGAAAATCGACAGTACTGTGACAATTTTTTTTCAAGTGGAAGTTTTCTTCAGATTTGAAAAAAAAAATTAAATAAAAATTTTGCACCTACCAATTTTGGAAAATTTACTACAGGTATTTTTATCAATTTCCTTCATATAATCAATTTTTTTTTTGGAAATTCAACAATTTAATAATAAAAAAATTAAAAACCTACAATTTTTCATCAATTTTTGAAAATGAGACTGTCTTTAAAAGATTTACAAAAATTACAATTTTTTCAATTGGAGAAAAATTGCAATTTTTAGCTATTTTAATTTATAAATAATTTTCAAGCGCATACCTTCTTTGGAAATTTAAAATTTTGAAAAAATTCCCCAAGTTTTCAATTTTATTGGTTTTGAAAAATTGAAATTTTATAAAATTGAAAAATATCAATTTAAAAAAATAATAATAATTACACTCGATAATTACTGCCAATTTTATTCGGATTGAAAAATAACATTTTCAACCACCTTAAAAAAATTTGGTCATTTTTGCCAATTTTGAAAATCGAAATCCACCACTTAATTAAATGAAATTAAAAATCTAAAAATTGCACAACAATTGTCCATTAGTTTTAATTTAAAAATCTATTCTGAAAAAAAAAATTTTTTTTATTAAATTTGGAAATTTACAATATTCAAAAATTATAATCCTTATCGATTTCAGGAAATTTGCAATTTTCGTAAAATTAAAAAAAAATGATAATACAAATTTTTGAAAAAAATCATGATATTCTACAATAATTGAAAATTATTATCTAATTGTCAACATTACAATTTCTAACTAATTTGAATAATATTTTTAAAAGTTCACTATTTTCAAAAAATATTGGAAAATTGTAATTCGTAGGTACCAATTTTTGAAAATTTGAAATCTTTTTTTAAACCAATATTTTTCATCAATTTCAAAATTTTCCTCAACTTGGAAAATTTTTGAATTTAAACAATTTTAAGGAATCCAAAATTTTATTTAATTCAATATTAGGTACTTTTAATAAAAGGAAATTTATTTTGAAAGAAAAACCTAAATATAAATAATTGTCAATTTTCAATTTTGTCAATTTTTCTGATTTCTAACAAGTCTAGGAAATTTGACATTTTCTATCAATGAAGTAAAAAAAAAAAAAAAAAAAAAAAAAAAAAAAAAAAAAAAAAAACAATTTGTATCAAACATCAATATTTTCCAATCTTTTAAAAAAATGACAATTTTAATTAGATTTTTAAAAAAACTCTCATCATTTTTGGACTTCACAATTTCCATTTTTAATCAATAAATCATAAATTTCCATACTTCATTTTTTTCAAATTCATAGTTTTCATTAATTGTGAAAAAATCAACAATTTTCATCAATCTTGAAAATTCAAAATTTTCAAAAATTACAATACCCATAAGTTTAATTTTAATTTGAAAAAAATTAAAACATCAATTTTCGTTGTCTAAGAAAAGTCATAATTTTTCATTATTTTAAAAAGTTCAAAGTTTTCGTCGATTTTTTAATTTACAATTTTCATCGATCTTTGAAAATTGAAAATTTTTTCGAATTAACTCTGATGAAATCGAAATATTTAAACTTTTTTCTGTCATTATTTTTCATCAATTTCGATAAAATTATACCTAACATTTCTTTGTCAACTACAGAAAGTTGATAATTTTGATGAATAATTTTTTATTATCGTCAATTTCAGTTTCTAGTATTTTTAGGATTTTTTTTTTTAAATTTTGATCAGTTTCGAAAAATTATTTTGGATTAAAATAGAAATCAATTTTGAAAGATTAATAACTCTAATCAATTTTCGAAACAACATAATTTTTAAGAATCTTGCAAATTTATATTTTTCAAAAATTCATTAAAATCAACGTTTTTTACCATTTTTGAAAATCAATGCTTATTTCTATTCCTTTCCAAATGGTCACATTTCACGTTTTGTAATTTTCAATTTTATTAAAAATTAGCCAACTTCGTCAATTTTTAAAAATTAATTTTCATTAATCTTGGGAAAATTTTGTCAATTTTTAAAAATTAAAATGTTTTAGAAAATTTATTTAAAATAATTTTAGTAAATTGTTATTTTTATTATTTCAAGTTATCAATACGTCGAAAATTTTTAACCATTCTAAAAAGTCAACAATTTTATCGATTTTAGAAAACCCATACTTTTTCACCAATTTTGGAAATTTACAAATTTTCTTCTGATTTTAAAAAAAAAATCAAAAAATCGAGAAACGAAACAACGTCGTTAAAAAAAAAAAAATCAGCAAACGATTGAAAAAATAAATAAAACAAAATGAGATACCAAAAAAGAATTGAAAATAATTCAATCACATTTCGTACATTTTTCACATCTCGAAAAATAAAAATAAAAATCATCAATAAAACTATCACTACAAACCACAAATACGATAAGTTCATCAACACGTAAAAATAATGTTTTTTCACCCACCGAGCATAGTAATAATAATAATACAAAATACGACGTACACAGTACACACACATACAAATTCTCAACACCCATATGCACCACAATATAAGCTGCACGCTCAGTACACTTCTAAAAATAATACCCCTCTCAATTTCTTCCTGTTTTATTCACCAGCATAATTATTTACATAACCTATAAAAAAACGTTCCAACACAAAGACGAATTCATTGCAAGTAACAATACTCCCAACACTTCACACAATACGCTATTTCCTTCGAGGTTTTTTTCACCCATGCACCTCTCCTTTCCCCCTTTCCTTCACCTCGTAAGGTCGTACAATACTAGTATGAAAAACCAAAAAGACCTGCAGTGCAGTTGCAATTGAAAAAGCACAAAAGTACAACTTACATATTCGATATTAGTGCTGGAATCGTAGTACATAACTTGGACATTGGTCGTACAAGGTTCTTTTTCGTTTTCCGTTCGAAACACTTCTAGTAACTTGTTCCACCAAAGATCTCGAGCCGCTTGAGTGCTGCAACAAAAGCAATGGAAAAATTCGTATTAAATTTCAAATTCAATCCGTCGAGAGTCGAGAAATCGTACATATATTTCAAAAACTTTCACGAATTTGGATAATTGAGCCATTATGCGGACACCTACGCTTATCGTACGAGCCAATTTCGTAATTTAACCGAAATAAAACGAAAATACCTACGTATCGGCGATAAACTATTAAATTATGCTGACAAACAGTCGGGCTGTGGCATAAACAATCGCGCCCAGTACCTCGATAACATCTCAATTATGCAATTTTGCCAACGTACGTGTCTCTACGATCGCCTCTCAGAGATGGATTTCGGTTTGCGAAAATAATCCACATACAAAGGCGTAAAAGAAACAGAATCTCATCGTTTGGGCATTCGAAATTACACCATTATCGTACGCCCTCGAACAAGAAAGTATGCTACGTACGTACTTTCATCGTTCGTTGTAATCCAATTACATATTAAAAAGAGCCGGATTTCCTACATACAGAAGATATATGTGTAAGTACGCAAATGCTCGAGCCATCGCTGAATATTCATGGTAGGTATTTCATCTCACACAGATGACAGATTCATATAGGAATAGAAAATTATATTAATACTTTTTTCACCTTTCGCGAATTAGGCACGTTTCGTTTGAGCTGATTTTTTTCCAGAATTTTATTCACTAAAGAGTAAAGAGTACTCGTATACCAAATGGCCAAAAGGATTGAGGAATGAGAGACTATTTCCTTAAAGCTATTAATAGTGTACGTAGAACCCTTGGTGATAATCTACCTGAAGTTAACAGTACCGAAATATACCTACAGCTAAGATGTTTGTTTCTGTTTACCACAATAAAGGGTAGATATCATTTGCCAGGAAATAACCCTTTCTTAATACCTACCATAACGGTATTATTAAAAAGTGCAGATTTGCAGCAGTAAAAAGGGATAAATTATTAGGAAAAAGTTGCTGGCTTTCTTTGAATTGAGATTATCATTTTTGCAAACGATAAATAATTATTTTAGCGGAATCGTTCTAGTCGTTATGGGCGAAAGTCATTTACAAGATCAAGTTGGAGATGAGTAAATTTTTAAAGGAAGAAATTTCCCATCGATTTCATAATAGCCAATTTTGCATTATCATTGACCATATTCAAGGTATTAGGACAAATTACAGGTTGCCTCAGAAATATACCGAAATTTTCTTTGAAAAAAAATCAGAAGGACTTCAGTTTAAGTCGACTCTTCCAAAAAATACGTTTTATTTTTTCAGGAAAATTTTTCAACAGATCTTTGTTTTTTATTTTGTAAGCATTTCTTCGAGAATTATTTTTAAAAAATTGTTAATATTTTTATCGAGAAGGTTTTTTGGAAGGATTTTTTTCAAAAGACGATTAATCCTTCTACAACAATTTTTCAAAAGATAATTTCATAAAAAATAAATTAGAAGATTTTTCAGAAAATTTTTTAAGAAAAAGTTTTACGATTTCTTCAGAGACCTCAATTCATTTTCCAAACATCATCACATTTCAAGAGAATTTTTTTCAACTGATTATTTTGTTTCCAATTTTTAAAGCTTTTTTATGAATTTTCACGGAGGATTTTTTAAAAACAAAAAAAAAAATGAAATAAATTCTTGGGATGATATTTCCTGGATTTGTTTTTTTTTTCAACAAAAGGAAAAATATAAAATTGCTCCAAAAAATTTTACAATGTAAATTTTAAAAATTCACAGATTTTTTCAAAAAAAAAAAAAAAAGGAAAAAAAATTTTAGCCTGAAAAATATTTTACAAATAGGTATTTTTTGCAAAAGAATGTTCAAAATTATTTTTTGCAAAAAAATGTTCAAAATTATTTTTATTGAAAAATAAAATTATTTTTTAAAGGATTTCTCAGAAGAATTTTTACAAGGATAATTTTTCAAGAGCATTTTGTTTCAAAGAAACTATTTTTTTCCAAACAGATTTTCAAGGTGAAAAACATGTTGAAGATTTTTCACGACTTTCTTCAAAAAGTGTTTTTAGAAGAAATCTTCCAGTAAGATTTTAGAGTTAAAATTTTTCAAGCAGACATTTTTCTTTTCAAGTGATTCATTTACGAAAAATAGAAATATTATTTGTAAATTTTCTCAAGAGTCATTATTTTCAAGAGGATTTTTTTTTCAAAGGAAACTCATTCTTTTCCCAAAAGATTTTAAAGATTTTTTTTTCATGTTTATCTACAGAGACTTATGAAATGCATTTTATATTTCTTCATTTTTTTTTCTTCAAAAAGCATAATATTTTTATATTTATAGAGATTAGTTGATTTCTTCTGTGGAAAAAAATTATTTCATCAAAAAAACAATAATGCAATAAACCTTAAAATTTCCTCACTTATAAGTATTTCAAAATAATTTTCTAAAAAAATCAAAGGTCATTTTTTCAAACATCTAAAATTTTTCTAAAGAAAATTTTTGTAAAAAATATTACTTTTTCAATTTTTTTTCAAGTTGTTCAATTAGTTAAGTATTATTTTAATATCAAGTATTTTTTTTTTTCATTTCAACATTCTCCATTTTTTAGTTAATTTTTCAAGTTTTATTAAAAAAATAAATAAATAAATAAAATACCTAAAGACAAATTTATTTTTCTTCTAAAAAAATGTTGGTAATTTTTTTTTCTTTAGAAAATTAACATTTGAAGAAACTGTTTTTCAAGATAATGAAAAAAATCATTCCGTGATTTATTTTTGAAGAAATTTTTTGAGAATTTTTCACACAAAAAAATTACCAGAGAGAACTTTACTTCCGAATTTTTTGGCAATTTGCAGTCATGAAAAATATTTTTCGAAAAATTACTTACATTTCCCAATTTTTTCTGCTCCAAAATTCCCATGTTTTTTTTTTTTTTTTTTTGAAGGAGGAGAAGAAAAAGAAGAAGAAGAAGCAGTCTTCGAAAAAACATATTCCTCAATTTTTTAATGAATAATTTTCAAAGACAACATTTTTCAAAATTCTTGCAAAGAAATTTTTGCAAAAAACTCAAGAAACTTTTCAAAATTTTTTAAAACTTTTTTTTGGTAAATTAGCTATGATTTGAAAAAATACCTACATAAATTCAAGGAATTCGAAACGATTTTTTAAGGATTAGAGTTTTTTTTTTGAGAATTTCATCAAGAAGACTTGTAAAGTAAGACCTTCTCTTCCAAATGATCCCTCCTCAACTTTTAAATTATTTGAAATCAGAAATCACTAACCACCCTCCAGTTTTTCATTTTCGTTTTAGAAGTATTATCGATTTTGAAGATACAACGCCCCCCCTCCCCGCTTCGTAAGCTTTCGAAATACGTCATATATTATTTCTTCGACGTAAAACGCAAACTTCTAACGTCATAACCATTCACTCGACTCATATAAACCCAACCAAACCGGAGATAATTTACCTAAAAATAAGAAATTATCTTTGAAAAAATAAAAATAAAAGTCCACTCGAAACATATCACAATAGCAAAACAACAACACAATAAAAACGCACTCAAACAGAAGGGAAAAAATTACAGCTATAAAAATACACGAGGTAGGTAAGTAGGTATAGGTAACCGCAACTCGACGTAGGTAACTAGGTATAGAAATCGTAACATATAAAATAAAAAAATCTAATTAATTTGCATGGGTGAGCTTGTTAAACAAGGAAATTCTTTATGCCAAGGTTTCACGTAAATCTACACAGCATACACAGTATATCAACATGACGATAAAATTATATCCAAATCAATTATGAGTACCTACCATCCGACCTGGGCTTTGTTTTGAAACAGGAAAAAAATAATTTTAAAAATTTAAATAGCGAACTCATTATTTAAAATTCCACATTCATTTTTACAGCACGCCATTAAAATAATGAAAAAAAAACCTCCTAACCTGGAATGCAACCTCATTCGAAAGATACCTATGAAACCCTAGGAATTTTTTGGGGGGAAACTGTCACTCGTAGGCCTCTCTTGACATTATAGAACACACCTATGATCAAAAATAACCCAACATTGGCACACAGCGAACAGTGTTAAATTTTATTACATTCATAAAGCATCCCAACTCAAGCTCAGCTAAACGAGCTGACAAGCTGCCCTGTCTGTTAATAGTACATACGAGCCATTAAAAACTATAAAAAATATTTCTTAATCGAATACGAATAGCCTCCTGTAGCTGGAAGCTTATCAATAGAATTGGTGCAGGTGTGAACCATATAAGAGTACAGGTTAATTCAGTATGAAAAAGGGTAGTTCTGGTCTAGGTAGGCTGAATTTCGGTCTTCTTTATTATTCGTCAATTGCGACATTTCGTGTACAAAGAGAACTAGGAGATTTACAGCCTGCAGCAAGGGTGCCTACTGCCTGGTTTTGGTTTTTTCTCCCTCTTTATTGCCATAACACGAGTAATAATCCTTTATAGAGGTATTTTTTTAATAGGATCGACCTTACGATGCTGCGGCGGTTGGAAAAAAAACTAGACTGGGTCGTTTCGAAAGATATCAGTAGTCTTTTCAAAACATCTCCTAATTTGCACTGGCAAAATCGGGAGCCCAATATCATTCGACTGTGTTTCATCAAGTCCAGTACTGATTAAATTCTTAATATTCAAAATTGTAGTGGGGGGAAGGGTCCAATCGAAATTTTTATAATAACCAAAATTATTCCTAGTACTTCAGTGTACAACTTTTGTTTGAAAATTTTTTTAGTTAGACCCCTCCCTCTTCACCGATTTTGCATAATATTCCGAAGATACTACTTGAAAATTGGAGGATTAAGGGAGGGAGGGGCCAAATGAAAAAATTTTCAAACAAAAGTTGTAGATCGAGGTCCTAAAAATAATTTTTGTTATAATAAAATCTTCGATTAGATCCTTCCCTTCCCTCCAATTTCGCATAATATAACTTACGATACTTATATTATCAAACACTGGCGGAGGGAGAGATCCAATTGAAAAAATTTCCAAACAAAAGTTGTACCTTGAAGACTTAGAAATAATTTTGGTTATTATAACCTTTTCGATTCGACCCCTCCCTCTGCTCCAATTTCAACTTTCAAGTATTATTAGTTCATTACGTAGATATTTTTTCAAAATTGGGGGAGGGGTTTAATTGAAAAATTTTCAAACAGAAGTTGTAGATTGAGATCCTAGAAATAATTTTGGTTATTAGAAAATTTTCGATTCGACCCCCCCTCCCTTTCCAAATTCGTATAAGACTTGAATTTCTATATTATTGAAAATTGGATGAGGTAGGGGTCCAATTAAAAAAAATTTCAAACAAAAGTTGTAGCTTAAAGTCCAAGAAATAATTTTGCTTATTATAAACTTTCCGATTTGACCCCTCCCTCTTCTCCAATTTCAAGTACCTACACGTAGATATTTTTTAAAAATCGGGGGAGGGGTCGAATTGAAAAAATTTTCAAACAAAAGTTGTAGCTTGATGTGTCAGAAATAATTTTGGTTATTATAAGAATTTCGATTTGACCCCTCCCTTCACTACAATTTTGAATATTATACATCTATGGACCTAATACTGGCTCTCGATTTTGACAGTGCAACTAGGAGCTAGTCCTATACCTTCGCCTTTGCCTTTGGTCTCGCCTCTGCGATCATTTTCGCGCTATTTTCTAGATCACACCGTCACAGTGTGAAAATATGTACGTGAGCGAAACGTACCATCGAAGGATGTAAGGCCGCGTATTTCCTTTTTTTCTCGCTCGACCATCTCCGGAAACGTGTCCGCATGGATGGCCAGCGAGACTAGGCCCACTCAGGGTGAGGGGGTACCGCGAACCTTTGCCAGAGCGCGCCGCGAAGACCAGACGCAAACGGTGCGCAGTCCAGCTCCATCGCCGCGTGCACCATTTTAATTCATTCACCGTCTTATAAATGCTTCATTAAAAGGTCTAGACTTTGCTGCAAACGTATAAAGATCCATGGCTTCGTGGCGTTGCTTGGCCAGAAAAAGCAGCGACGGCGCGCGACGTGTGGTCGTCGACAATTATCGGTGATTTGGCATCAGATAAAAATCTCGTCGTCGATTATTTAACCTTTTCTTTTGCTTTATTCTCCAGCGTACATATGGAGACCAGCGAAGAGCTCAGTAAGCTACGTCGTCGTGGTCAGTCAGTCGCAATGAAGGACGAAACGCATGCACCGAATATACGAGTACGAGAGAATAAAAATTCTTAAGTCATGTCGCGATGATCCACCGATCTATTCGGTGAGAAGATCGTGGTTATAAATATGGGTGTATATGGTGGACTTTCACTATATACTCGTATTATGGACACGAAGTAAATTCGGTCTTACTTTTAGAAATACGTATCTTGTCTTATCTGCGGGGGCTGGTCCAGTTCAATTGAAATCGAACCGAATCATCGTTTAAAATTATTATACGCTTTATCGATAATTTAACCGGCTTCGGAGACGATGTAATTGAGCTGACCACCCGGTACATGCTGGTTCGATGGCCGAGCCAAAAATTCGCCATATTTCTATTCGTACGTACTTCAAACGAATCGTTTATTTTATTGCAGTGGTGTTTGACCTGAAAGTGACACTGTCGAGTGGGCAGAATTGGGAAGTTGAACCTATGAGGTGGAGAAAGATACGCAGCAACTAGCAAGGTAATCGATTTTTCAAAAATTGATAAAAAATATGTAGTTTTGTAGATTATTCCAATCGAAAAAAATCGATAACTTTTCGAAATTTATCAAAATTGCAGATTTTTTAAAACTGCTCCAAAAATTGTGAATTTTTCACCATTCATTTTTCATGTTGGTCTATACTAAGGATTTTAGATTTAATGAAATTGTAGAAAATGACGATTTTTAAAAATTAATAAAAATTGTGGTTAATTCAAAATTAATGAAATTAAAATTTTTCCAAAATTGAAAAATTTTAAATGAAATTAAGCACAAAGAAAATTGTAATTTTTTTAAAAAATGACTAAAAATACATATTTTTAAAACTGTTGAAAATTGCGGATTTTCCAAAAATTGAAGAAATACGGTTTTTATGAACTCCTTTATTTTCGAAATTGGGGAAAAATTGTTGATTTTATAAAATTATTGATGCAAAGTGTTATTTTCCAAAATTGGAAATCATTTTTCAAAATCTGCAAAAATTATGGATTTTCCAAAAATAGAAAAATGAGGATTTCAGAAAATTGATAAAACAAATCGTCAATTTTTCAAAAATGATAAAAACTGTAAATTAAAAAAAAAAACAAAAAAAAAAAACAGATTGCTAATGAAAATTGTTAATTTTTGAAATTAAAGAAAATTGATAAAAGATTTCGATTTTTCCAAATTAATGAAACTCGTTCATTTTCAAAATGCCCAAAAATTGTTGATTTTATAAAATTATAGATGCAAAGTGTTATTTTCCCAAATAGGGAAAAAAATCATTTTCCAAAATCTACAAAAATTATGGATTTTTAAAAAATGCAGAAATGAGGATTTTAGAAGATTGATAAAACAAATCGTCAATTTTTCAAAAATAATAAAAACTGTAAATTTTTAAAAAAGCAGCTTGCTAATAATTTTTTTTTTCAAAATTAAAGAAGAGTAATTTTTCAGAAATTAATAAAAAATTATGATTTTTCCAAATTAATGAAAATTGTTGATTCTCGAAATTGGAGGAAAAATTGATTTTCTGAAATTGATGGAAAATGTTCATTTTACAGAATTGATCAAAATTATTCATATTCAAAACTAATATCTAGGTAAAAACTAATATTCCCAAAATTGAAAAAAATGTTAGTTTTGGAAAATTATCAAAAATCGTACAGCTGCTTTTACAAGCAGCTTCAAGTCTTTTATTTTTGAAGTTTGAAAAAAATAGGAATTTTACAAAATTGATAAAAACAGTTGAATTTTTCAAAATTGATGAAAACTGTCAATTTCATAAAAATGAATGAAAAATTGTTCATTGATAAAAATTATGGGTTCTCTAAAATTACAGAAATGAATGGATGTTGACTAATTTTCCAAAATAAATCCAAATTGTAGATTTCCCTAAATCGAAAAAAAAGATTGGCTAAATTTGATAAAGAAAATAATGTTGATTTAATAAAATTGATGAAAATTTTTCATTTTCCGAAATTATTAAAAATTAAGTAAGAATTTTTCCAAATTGATGAAAACTGTACAAAAATGCGGATGTTACAAAATTGATGCAAATTGATGAATTTTGAAAAATGATACAAATTGCGAATTTTTCAAAATTGATGAAAACCGTCCGAATTTATAAAAATAGTTGAAAATTGTATTTTTCCAAAATTTATTAAAATTATTCATTTTTTTCAAAGTGATGAAAATTCTTCATATCCAAAATCAATTAAAATTACGAGTTCTCCAAAATTGAAAAAAAAAAATTATTTTCTAAAATTAATCAAAATTTTGGATATTTAAAAAAATGGATTTTACGAAATTGATAGAAAATATTGATTTCATAAAACTGATGGAAATTGTAGAATTTTCAAAAATAAAACAAAATAGTGAATTTTTCACAATTGATCAAAACTGTCGATTTTATAAATTTATGAAAATTTTGTTTTTCCAAAAATGATTAAAATTATTAAAAATTGAGGATTTTCCTAAATTGACGATAATTCTTTATTTGAAAAAATTCATAAAATTATGATTTTATGAAACTGATAAAAATGATTCATTCGATAAAATTTAAGAAAATTTGTCGATTTTTCAAAATTGATGAAAATAATATAAACATTCGTTTATTCGAATTAAACTTCATGAAAATTGTTTTCTTTTTAATGAAAAATTGATTGAAATCCGGACGAACTTTTGCACCTTTTTCATAACTTATTTCAGCTTTTGAAAAATCATCGAACCTCAACCCCCCCCCCCCTCACTTCACCATCCTACGTATGACAAATATTTCGATGAAATCGGGAAAAATGCACCTCACACTGATGCAAAGTTTAAAAAAACCACATTCTACTCCAAATAACTATCTCAATCCGATCGATGCATTCATCGCGGTCAAAAACCTGACGAAAAATGTTATCTCATCGATCTACTTTTCTTCCCAAAAGCAACAAAAGTCAACTCCAAGGCCACAAAATAACACGCTTTTCGATCATTTCCATCTAGAAAGCTTTTCATTACCCAACCTGTGGTTTGGATTTCGATTCGGTGTACTTTGAACTTTGTTAGTCAACGCGAAGCTTATAGAACATCGATAAAGACATTAGTTTGTCAACAAGACGAATAAATTAGAAATTAAACGCGATTATCTCGACTGCTTCGTCGCCTGTTTTGTACACAAAAATTTGAGATAAATGCAGGTTCCGCAGATCCCCTCACTCCTAAAGTAGGTACGTGATAAAGTACAAATACGAGAGACCAGTAGTGTGAGAAGGGAACGCGAAAATCTGGTGAAAACAAAGTAGTACCTATTTCCTGTATCCTCTTTGGATTTACTCGCATCTTTCGATAACCTTAAACCATCATTGTGACAATTGCAATTCCTAAATTGGCGGAAAAGGATAAGTTTTTCACGTGATACGGGTAGCGGAGGTTAAAAATAGGTAAGAGCTTATCTTCGAACATGGGGATTGAATCATTGGCAGCTTATAGTACGACAAATTACACGAATTCCACTCGAAGGCTTATCAATTTACTTGGAAATACAATAAATAACACGCCATTATGGGCATAATAGGTAATACAATCAAACCAGCCACAGAGTGGATCGTACAGGAATAATTCCGAGACAAATGAATCAAAAAATACACCGATAAGGTGACGATTTGGCGAGCTGTGAAAAAATTTCAAACGATAACTCACCGATAAATAGTACATTGGCCGGGTTTCTTTTTCGAGTAATAATTTCCGATAAAATCCATTTCGGTGTTGTAGCTTTTAGAATTTTTAAAACACCAGCATCCGGACTCGTATCCGACCGGATTCGAGGAGATCATTTTCACCATAGTTTAGAAAGAAAACACTACCAGCACAAATTAAGTAATAAAAACACCTCGATTAATTAATCGTGTAAATGAAAAAAAAAGCAGGGAGAAATCATCCGAAAATTACATGTTTCTCTACCCGAATCGAAAATCAACACAACTGGTTGTGTTTCGAGTGTCACATCCACACGAACGACAAGCTCTGTTTTCCACGACACGATCGTTCGTATCCGAATAATCACACTGAGGTGGGCATTACAATGTACCGGAGAGCAGAGACTCTCAGAACGCGACAGTGTTGCCAACCTCTTTGCAGCTCGACTAGAACACGTTGTAATTTTCTACCATTTTTTAGCTGATTCGAAAATAATTTGAATGTAACGTATTTTCGCGTCTCTCGCGACTTGGAAAATAACGATTGGATCCTCGAAGTACTGATTTTTTGGCACCATCGAAAATTTGCCAAGTCCAATACTTCGTAGATACGTAAATTCAAAATTGGAAGTCGGGGAGGGGTCCAACCAAAATTTTTATAATCATCAAAATTATTCCTAGGACTTCAAGCTACAACTTTTGTTTGAAATTTTTTTCAATTAAACCCCGCCCTCTCCAAGGATTTTGCATAACATGATAACTTTTTGAATATACCAATTAAAAAATGAAATAGTGTGGGAGGAAAGGACTAGTTTGAAAATTTTTTCAGATAAAAGTTGTAGCTTGAAGTCCTAGGAATAATTTTGCTTATTACAAAAATTTCGATTGGATCTCTCCCTCCCCTCCGGTTTCACATAACATCAGTTAGATACCTTTTCAAATTCAAAAGAGGGGTCTAATTGAAAAAATTTTCAGACAAAAGTTGTAGACTGAGGTCCTAAAAGTAATTTCAGTTATTATAAAATTTTCCTCTCAAACCATTTTTTTTTTTTTTTTTTTTTTTTGAAAAAAACTTACTATTTCTCAACATAGATCTAGATACCTACTTCCTCACCTCTCAACATTGAACCAGTCTCGTAAATCGCGACGATCGATTTATTATCCTATCGATTATACTGGGTAACGACCAAAGCACCCAATTATTTTCCAATCTGTCGTACCTCGACTCGTACCATATTTTCAATGGATCATCTACGTACCCGCCCCTCACCCCGACACCTCGTTACTTCCGCCAAATTAGGCACCCTATTCATAGAGACGAATCGCACCTAGCGGGTTTTCTTTCCACGCCTTAGCTACGAAATCGATTTAAAAATATTATCTCGACATAATAATAATAAGACATACATAATAAAAATCCACATAAAATTATTGGTTAATCGTAGTGTCTTTTTGAATGCTCGCAGCACAACGACGAAAAATTACAAAGAGACGATCGCGATCGCTTCGTTCGTCGTGGTCCACACAAGTGGGATCTCGAAGGTAGGACAGATTTATTAAATACGCGATCTTTTTTTTAAAAGAGAGGTAATTGTATTGCGGTTATATAGGTTCTTTTTATCAATGGACAATTATTGAGAGGTGTAGGTGTTACGATCGTTATGATGAGGCGATTTGGCGGCTCGATATGCGGGATATATGATTATAATATGGCCGATTAATGCTATACGAGCTTTTAAATTGGCCGGCCAGAGCCTGAGCCAGGCCGAGTCATCCGAGTGTGAAATGATTCGGTCAAGATAAATGTGTGCAAATAGGAATAAATGGCTCTCTGCGAGGCGAGAAATACAATATTGTGCGGTTGTTGAGGAACCCAAATCTGGTCGTATGTCCAGTTACTTATTTTATAATTTTTTTTTATTCGATTTGGACTGCTGGGTCGTTAAAAACACTCTTTACTTGAAACCAGAGCAAACCCAGTTGAAAAAAAATTACGAGAAGAAATTTTTACGATTAGATCCCCGCAGTACTGATTTTTTGGCACCATCGAAAATTTGCCAAGTCCAATACTTAGTAGATACGTAAATTCAAAATTGAAGTGCAGGGAAGGATCCAATCACAATTTTTGTAATAATCAAAATTATTTTTAAGACTTCAAACTACAACTTTTGTTTGAAATATTTTTCAATCGGACCCCTACATCCACCAGCTTCTGATAATATAAGTATTTTTGTCATATTATGCTAAATTTGAGGGGAGGGAGGGTCTGACTGAATTTATGGTCAATTTTTTTTAAATGGATTTTTCTGAAAGTGTAAATTAATGTTTCCAACCCTATTTATTCAAACTGGTCAAGTAGGTATATTTTTGATTTAATTTTAAGCATTTTTAATGCTAATCCATTTTCCATTTTCCATTTTTTTTTTTTTTTTTTTTTTTACAAATAAAACTTTGGCAATTTTTTCCACAAAATAGAATTTAAAAAAATATCTACCTATATAAATATTTGTGAAAGAATTTTTTTGCAAAACTATTATTTCCTCATGAAGTTAATTTTTTAAAGAGTGTTTTTTCAAACTATCTAATTTCTAAGATTTCTTTCTTTAAAAAAAAAAATCCAATAACAGGTTTTTTTCTAATTTTTTGGTGGAAGAATTTTTTATTTTAAAATTTTTATACGATTTTTTTGTTTAAAAAAATTTTTTTTTTCTACACTAACGTTATTTTTTTTAAATTTTTTTTAAAATTAAAAACATAATTTTTTCAACGTAGTAAGATTTTTCAACGATTTTTTCTAATTATTTATTAGAGAATTTTTTTGATTTTAGTTATTGTAGATTTTTTTATGATTTTTTTTCAACCAACAACTATTTACTTCTAATAAGTGGAAAAAATTTTCTTGAATAAAAATTTACCAACAGGATTTTTGACTGAATAAATTTCTTCTTTCAGGAGATTTTCCAAGGATTTTTTTGATTTTTTTTTCAAGAAGGAATTTTTCCTTACAAAATTATTTTTTGATGGCAATTTTTTGACTAATTTTTTTAGTTGAAGAACCTTTCTAGAAAAAAAAATTCCAATAAGATTTTTTCAATACCTGGGTTTTTTGGCTGCAAAAATTTCACTTTTCAACCGATTTTTTTTTTGCAAGAAAAATTTTTCCTTTGGTTTTTGGAATATTTTTTAAATACTCAGAGATTTTCTTGAAAAAATATAATTTAATATTTTTGAGTGTGTGTGTTTTTGACAAGATTTTTTTAAATGAAGAATTTTGGAACATTATTGAAAAAAAGAAAGGAAAATTATGTTTATCAATACGTAGTTTTTTGGGTTGTTCGAGAATTTTTTATTCAAAAATTATCTTCAACCAATATTTACAACAATTTTTTTTTTCAAATACATGTTTTCCTAGACAATTATTTTTTATTTTTTAATATCTAGCATTTTTTTGAAACTAAGATTTTCCACGATTTTTTGAATTTTTTTCTTCAAGAAAAAACCTTTGTAATAGATTTTAAAAAATTCAAACCACTCCACTCCTAGGAATTTTGTTTTTTGACTAATTTTCCCAAGGGGAAAACCTTTCTAGATTTCCAAGATTTTTTCGATACCTACGTTTTTTGACTGCAAGAATTTTTCCTTTTTGGTTTTTTGGAATAATTTTTTAATAGGGATATTCTTGAAAAAATATAATTTTTCTATGAAAATTTATTCGCAGATGAATTTTTTTCAAAAAATCTACTTTTTCTCGAGTGTTTTTTTTTCAAAATAGGTATACAATTTTTGAGCGTTGATGTTTTCTGACAAGTTTTTTTTTAAATAAAGATTTTTGAGTTAATATTTTTTATTTAAAAATTTTCTTCGAGTAATATTTTCTGCAATTTTTTCTCAAAGATTATTTTTCAAGAAAAAATTTTCACAACTTTTTTGTGAATGATTTTTTGGGCTGGATACTTTTTTCTGAAAAATAATTGATCTTTTCAAGTCATTTAAACGATTTTTTGCAAAACATTTTTTGGCAAGAGATTATATTTTGCTCTAGATAACTAGTTTATTTAAGTATAAAAAAAATTTCAAGATTTTTCTGTGAAGAAGAACTTGATTTTGACTTTTGAGAGTGTCTAGCTCTTACCGAAGATTTTTTTTTTTCAAAAATATTCATTCCAGATTTTCTTAAATTGTTTTTTTCGAAAGAGAAGATAATTTTTCCTACATAAAACATTAATTTGGTTCGAGTTCGAGAATATTGTTTTTATGTTTCCAAAAACGAATCTTTTCAATCTTATTTTTTGTTGAGGGAGAGGGGTTGGAGCTTTTTTTGTAAGATTTTTCCACGTTTTAGGTAAAAGAATTTCATCTTAAAAAAATATTCTGATATCAATCGTGTTTTATTTTTTACTTGGAGAATTATTTTCAAATCTTGCCTCTTCAATTTCCTTCCAAAATTCAAGGGGAAAACACACCACTTTCTATTACCAAAGATGAACGATAAATCCAGAAAACTAGTTACAGATCTTCCAACCAAGATACAAAATACCAATTTTCACTGAAATTCCATCTCAAAACACGAGGCATCTTTGAGGCTAAAAACCATCCGCACGTAAGATCTAAATCCTAAATTCAATGATAAAGAACTCCAAAGAAGCACCAGTCAAACACGATGAAAAAATTGATACGTCCACTATGATGAACAGCAGCAGCCTCCTACTACACATTGCACGTGCTCCAAACGTGTACTCGAACATGTAGGTAATAGGTATATCTATGTATACTAAAGAGTAAAATTTATTAAAACTAATAAAATAAGATATTGGCCACCAACATGGATTTTCATACGCGTCGTGAGCCAGAAGCTCTAATCTTTCAATTTATACCTACTCGGGTTGTACTCGTATTTAATCTAAGAAAATCAATCGAGCCGAATTCGACTTTCATTTGTATTTCCCGGCAGCCAAGAGCGTCGAACGGATGGAAGGTGTATCGATACCCATTAATCTGCACGTTGTCGACTCGGCCCCGTATGTTATAATAATTTTTCCGATAAAAATTATTTTAAAACCAGTTTCCAATTCATTCATCAAATATTCATTTAATTTACAATGTAATTATCTCTTTCAAGGTAAACCAAAATCGTGAATCGGTTAATAAATTAACATAACTCGGAAACACGAAAGATGATCGATTTATCTCATCGCGTCGATCGCGCGAATTACGCGCCAAGAATTTAATAACACGATGAAAAAATTCTTCATAGGCCGATTTCAGGCTCGTAAAATACATATAATTTTCGCGCCCGAAAACAATTTGCATATACGAAAAATAAAGCTCGTCAGAAGCCTCAACGTAATCTCAAAATCTCAATCGTACCTCTACGACGATGTAGAGATTGAGTAACATAATTTGTAACTAACCGATGACCTTGAAATTATAATATTTATACGTTCTGAGTAAAATACATATGCACAGCAACATTATGATTTGATATGAAATTTACTATCAGCTCGAGGCGTCTTGCTATGAAAACTAGTGCGCGGTTTTCCCGAACGCAATATTACGCAAATAAGTCGTTATTTAATTGAAATTTTTCACGCAGATTAATTCAAATGCGAATTTCTACGACTGAAAAATACGCATAAAATACGACAAACACAAGACCAAGATGGCTGCTCTGGAATACTACTAAATCACCCAATAGTACGTATTTTTCCCTTCTCGTTTCGTGGAAATCAACCTCGATAGTCGAGTTGATACATTGGATTGTTATTCGATACCTTCGTACCTTGAAAATTTAACCAAGCGACCTAAAAATGAAAAACTTCCATGTTTTCGTGCAAGTACGATATTACCTATGGATTGATTGTCGATGTCGAATGCCGACACCTCGTGCTAACTCGTTGATACATAAGCAACACGCTACCTCCTCTTTGCATCCATCAAAACATCGTAAAAGGAAACAAATCAACCATCACGAGAACGCTGATCAGTTATCTCGTCAGACGAGTTAACCACCAAAGTGCCCATAAACACCGAAGCAGACATTTCGTCGACGATATATCGAACGTTTCCGTTCGTCTGGCTCGAAATCAAAGGATATTGTCTTTAGGTATAGATATTGATACTTCCGAAAACAGTGCTCTTTTAAGCGTGATTGATGGGTTGAATCGAAACAAGACATTTTAAAGCAGTTTTTCCACAAAAGACAAAAAAAAATATGAACAAATACTAAAAATATTTTTAATCGTTTTAATTTCCTGCAAAACAGACAATTAATCGACTCAACAAAGTAGAAGAAATTGACTATTAATCAAAATCAAAAAATACTAAAGTTTATCTAAGTCAAACATTTTTCAAAAAAAAAAATTGAATTATTAATGAATTGAAATTGAAAAATTAAGCGATTAATCAAAATTGAAAAAAAAACGTTTAAATCAAAAAATAATCAATTATCGAAATCGAAAAATTTATTAATCATGAATCGTCTAATCAAAATCGAAAAATAATAGATTGATCAAAATCAAAAATACTTCAATTCACCTTTTTTTTTAATTCATAAATTTTTAAATCAAAAATTTTATCAATAAAAATGTAAAAAACTAATCGATATATCGAAATCGTAAAATAATTTATTAAAAAGAAAAAGAAAAAAAAAGATGCATAGAATTCGAAAAATTATACGATTTATCGAAATCAAAACAAAATCAAAAATTCTCTCAACAAAAAATAGGAAAATAAACTATGATGTATCGAAATCGAGATATTGATCGATTTATCGAAATTGAAAAATCAACTAATCAAATTTATCAAAATAAAAATTTTGAAAAAGCATCACTAAAAAAAGAAGAAAAAAATTTATGAATTGAAATCAAGAGATAAATCAAAAATAATATACAATTCATCAAAATCAAAATTTTATCAGTAAATAAACAGAAAAAAAAATCGAACCGATGTGTTGAAATGACAAAATTACCCGATTTATCGAAATTGAAAGATAATTGATTGATCAAAATCGAAAAAATCAAAAAAAAAAATTATCAATAAAAAAATGAAAGTAGAAAAACTGAATCGATGATGCATCGAAATCGAAAAATTTTATTATTCAAATTTTATTTATCAATATTGAAAAAATAATCGATAAATCTAAATCGAAAAATGATTAATTCGTCAAAATCAAAAAATACTTCAAATAATCATAGGTCAAAAATTTTATCAATACTTTGTCGAAATCGAAAAATTTACCTATTAATCAAAATTGAAAAAATTGATCGAATTCAAAATCGAAAAATAAACGATCCAGGCACTTTTGATAAATTCCCATAAAAATTATGATTAATTTTCTACAATTTTGATTTGAAAAATCCAACAAAAATTGACCAAAAATGAAGCCCAAAACGAGAAATTTGTCGAATCGATATTATTCCCTCCCCTCCCTCCTCGTCTACGATTTTTCACTGCCACAGCTACATAAATAACCTTCGTTATAAGTATTCATTATTCAGCTATAATAATTCATTAAATCTAATAAATTTTTCATAATTTTTGATTTACGAGGGTACGTCTGCCAATTCTTTCCCCTGCTCGCCTCCTCTTCCACGTCACACTCTCGCCCATTCTCACATCACCAATGCCACCTTTCGCGATATAAACCCGATTAGAAATTCCGTTCTTTGTAATGTTAATCATTTGCCTTCCAACTCGCTCCATTAACGTGGAAAATGGCCATAAAATGAGAAAAAATTACTCGTAAATTGATAGATAGCAATTTTTCCACAAATCTACTTACAATTTCGGAACGGTTGGCACGAATGGTGAATTTTAGACCAAATAATCGCGTTAGTAAGTACCTAGTAAATTTTCAACGCTACAAATTCGCACATTGGAATATTTTTTTCGCCATAAAACGTCTCATTAACTACGTTCAAATTGAAGATAATGAAAAATAATTATCAGCACATTCCTATAATAATAAATCATCTCTCGTTGCTCGTCTTGAAAATATAGCTAATAAAAATGGTCGTCGGACGTTGATGGTTGGAAATCTACCTCCTTGTAATTTCAATCGACTTTTATTTATTTTTTCAATTCGATTCAACGAGAAGAAGGAGTCACGTAGTAGTCCAGTAAAATAAGAGAATGAAGTTGCATTATGGTTAAGATGGAAATTTCTTCTTTAAATGTTTCTTTTTTTCTTGAAACAATAAGGTTTTTATTTCAAAAATTTGAAAAACTTTTTACTTTATTTGTCTGCAAAAAATTAAGTTTTTTTTTTGTTCAAAAATAATGAAGATCAAAAATTGAAATTTTTTCTCTAAAAATAAAAAAAAGAGATTTTTTTATGTATTTTAAGACGAAAATTTTTTTTTCTGTTGAAAAATTAGGTTTTTTACTACAGAAATTTGAAAAGTTTTTTACTTTCAAAAAAAATTGAGACCAGGTTTCTTCAATTCCAAACAATTTTTTTTTCAAAAAAAAAAAAAAAAAAAAAAAATCAAGACCAGAAATAGAGATTTTTTCTTTGGAGAAAAAATTCTTTTAAAAAAACAAGATGTCGTTCTGCTACGTCAAAAAATTTAGAGGTATTCTATTCCAAGACGATTTTTTTTTTCAAAAACATAAGAAGTTGTTTACTATGAAAAGTTTAAAAAAAATTTACTCTAAAGAATTAAGAGATTTTTACTCCAATAAAATTGAGAGATTAGTTTTCAAAAAAAAAAAAAAAAAAAAATTTTTTTGCTCCAATTTTTTCCCCAAGAAAAAATTAAGACCAATATTTTAATAGAGAATATTTTTTACTAAAAATTGTAGTTTTCTTTCCAAAAACACAACAAAACAAAATTCTGGGTAAAAATTAGTAGATTTTTTAGTGTACCTAGTTCTTTTCAAAAATTAAAAATCCAACATTTCTGTTGTCCTTTTACTAACAAGGAAACCTCGTAAACTCTTCACCTTCGATTGAGCTGAAATTTGGCTCACTGAAAGAGCATGCCACCCCGACCTCACAACCAAATTTTTAGCTGTCGAAGTTGATTTTTCAATTTTTGGCAAATTTTTAAACATGGTTAAAACCGTTTCCCAAAAAAACATTTTTTGAAAAAAAAATTGTAAATTTCAAGATAGAATCCTGAAAATCGGTTTGTACACTAAAGTCGACCCCCCGAGTCGATTGGCACCATTTTTGAAGCGATCTGGAGCTTCCAAGAAAAGTTGACTTTTCTCCACCGCACTGGAATAGCTCCAGACTACGCTGTAATTAACTTCGCCAGCTGAAAATTTAATCCTGGGGTTAGTATGATTCCATCTATCGATTGACGTAGTTGAATCCAAAATCCGAGGTGACGAGTTCGCACGTGTTTTTTTCCGACAACTTGAAAATTCTGCATTTTTTAAAAATTTCCAAAAAATCAATTTCTCCAGCTTATCACCCGAAACTTCGTCTGCCCCCTAAAGTCGACCCCCCGAGTCGTTGGCCCCATTTTCGAAGCGATCTGGAGCCTCCAGAAAATGTTGACTTTTTCTGTCTAGAGAGATTCCAGTGTGCTGAAGAAAAATCAACTTTTTCTGGAGGCTCCAGATCGCTTCGAAAATGTCGCCAATGGACTCGGGAGTCGACTTTAGCGTGCAAACTGATTTTCAGGATTCTAATTTACAATTTTTTTTTCAAAAAAAGGTTTTTTGGAGGCGGTTTTAGCCTTTTTTAAAAATTCGCCAAAAATCGAAAAATTAACTTTGGCAGCTAAAAATTTGGTAATGAGGTTAGGGTAGCATGCTCTTTCAGTTACCCAAATTTCAGTTCAATCGAAGGTGACGAGTTGGCGAGGTTCCCTTGTAAATAATTTTTTTTTAATGACTGATAAAATCCAAAAATGAAATCATTTGGTTCACCCATCTTTACGTAGTTTCTTTACAAAAATTGGTCACTTTTACCTACTAAAGTACACCCTTAACAAAAAAATTTGCTCGTTAAAGAAATTAGAAAATTATTCTTATTTGACCCTTTCAAATTTCCTCTTGGTGGGTTTGATTTTTGGTCACTTTTTTTAAGATTTTTTCGGCCGTCACTTTTTCAACAATTTTCGGTCTTCCAAGCCCCTAAAAAAAAATCAAAATAAGGGATTTCATGTCTGAATTTGGGGGTCTTTCACGAAGTGTGAGCTTAGGTGACTTTTTTGGATTAATTAGAACAAAAAAAAATTATTTTTTTTAATTTAAAAAAATAAGAAAAAAATTCTATGTAAACCAAATTGCAATTTGCGCCTTTTTTTGATCTTATGTTATTGGGTTTATAATTAGTAGGTATCAATTTAAAAAAAACATTTTTGGTACCTTAAATTTTATAGTTTCTGGAGCAAGCCAAGATTATTGAAATAGGAACAATTACACAATGTACAAACTCACTGCTCTCTCTGTCGAGCCCAGGGCCCAATATTATAAAAAATCTTATAAACTGATCGACGTAATCGATGTACTTAGACGAAAAAATTAAGTAAGATTTCGAGAATATCTTAATTATCGTAATTTATCAGATTTTTAACCGGTTGTAATTACAGAGTAAATGTTTTCGCACAGTTTTTTATCATTATTTCATCATAATGCGTCTACGCAAGTCTACATATAAACCGATATAGAGGTAAACACCAAACAAGCCGAGCCCAGAGGCTAAATTACACCTTATTTATGGCTTTTATCGAACACCTGTAACTGTAAGGGCAATAGATGTCGAATAAATTACGATTTACCAAAAAAAAATATATATATGCTTAGGAGATAATCGTAAACTCTACGTGTTTGGAAGAAGAAAAAAAAAAGAAAGACTATAAGAGCACACTAATCGAACAGTTTATTGAATGAAAGATGTGAAAAATTCATTAATCTTGCCAGCTCGTACGTCACGTTGACCTAGTCAAATTAGGTAATCGTAGTTCATTGATACATCGAGCAGCGTTTGTTTTGTTTTTGTGCATCTCCTCGTGCTCGTGCTCGTATCGAATACACCGTCCAACTTCCTAGATCACAATTTCCGGCTTTCCGCGATGGCCCCCTCGATACAATGGACGGCACGGAGCGAAGTAATTAAATCACAAATTGATATTCGCGGCGTGAAATTACAGCCACATACGCGACTTGGTAATTAACAGGGCAAAGATGCACACTGCAGATTGTTTCGAAGCGATATGTACGCACCTATTTGGCCAGCAAAGGGTTTATACCTTTTATAAGGAGTCGTCGAGGAAAAAACCACTTATAACGGTTCATCTTCTCACATCGCTGTTGAAGAGTGTTATACGTACGTCCAAGTCAGCAGTGAGTTTTCAATCGCCGACTTATTTCGCTATTTTAAAACGGTATCTTTGTGTTTGTTTACGCTATCAATTTTTTCTCCGCTGCTTACGAGTAATTTTATGTATATACGCGTATACACAGCCACAGGCGGCTTTTCAATTGATTTTCAATTTTAATGGCGCTGATGGCGTTAGCTATTCGTACTGTAGTCTTTGGCTTGGCTTGGCTTGGCTTGGCTTGGGTCTCTCTCGTCAGCGCAGAGACGTTACTTTGCTCGGCGAAAAAATAAGCTTATTTCAATGTGTTCTTTTTACTACGCTATTTTCAATACCTTTTATGTACATTTGATTGGCTCGTTGAAGTTGTAATGTGCTAACGCGTACGTTTTATTATACGCTCAAGTAGCAGGAAAGAAAAAAAAAACACCACTCGATAGATGATAAAATTTATAAGCTGGCATTAAACGCTACCGTTGCACTTTGTCCATTCTAGATTCGTCGAGTACGTCTGTCTTCTTATCTCGATATAATATGAGAAAATTAATTACGTACGTGTATTCGCGTATATATAAACACTCGTACGTACCAAGCACAACGTATTTGCCACCGCGAAGCACATTTTTCTTTTATGGTTCTTCTTCGAACCATCGTACTAAGCTGGCATCACTATGTCATGGAATTCTCCAAACGAAAAAAATACCATTGACGTATCTTCAGTCTCTTATGTAGCCAGTTTTACGCGTAGTACTTTGGTAATATTAAGTATTACCTACTATACATATGTGGTTTCGTGGATCATCCCACGATATGCAATATGCGCACGAGCTCGAGAATGCGGATGATTCGACGCAGGAAAAATTTTATCGGTTATTGGGCTACTCGATCTGGTGCCTTAGAGAACCGTACTCGACTCCAGATGAGAAGAAGGTCGTGTGAAAAATTAATTCGTCCAGGCCAGTTTCCTAAAGATTGAAATTTTATAATTGGATCAACGATTTAGGTGGGTCTGGGTAGGTATTATGTATTTGATCTGGGCGATTTTTTGAATAGTTCTTCCTCGTCTCACGATCGACTTTTCGTACATTTTTTCGGCCAAGAAATGCCAAAGAGCATAATATTCCTCCCATAATATAATGAAAAATTTTATGGAATAATTGTTTTTTTTATCTTAATAGAAAGTTAGGAAATTTTATTTATTTTTTTTAAATGAAAAAATTTAAGAAAATCATATCATTCATCTCTATCGAAAAAAAATTCCAAGTAAGAAAAATGCGAGTGAATGAACTACCCTACCCTACCCCGAAAAATAATGACTCAATTTTCGGAAAATATTCTAGAAATATTTTTGTAGATAATTATTTCATTAAAAAAAAAATTGATGCAAACAAAGAACGAACATTAACTAAGAAAATTTCAACAATTTAAATTGGAAAAAATAATATTTTGGTAAAATTACCTAAAAAAACAACAAAAAAAAAGAAAAAACATTTAAAAAAATCAGATGATGTACTTTGAGAAGTCGTAAAAATGTCAACAATTCACTTTCAAAACTAATTGGAAGAAAAAATAAGAATGAAAAAACTAACCCCCTCCCCCCCTCCTAAAAATAATAACCTAATTTTTGGAAAATATTACAGAAAATAATTTTTCATGGAAAAATCAGTATCATTTTAAAAATAAACTAAAAATGTACCTACTTCAAAAAAAAAAAAAAATGAAATCATGTTAAAAGAATTGGAAATTGATTCAAACAAAGGAAATAATTCAACTTGAACCAAAAAAACTGATTACCTCATTTTTGAATAATAAGTGTCAATGTTGAATTTATTTGAAAAAAAATCTGAAAATGTAGGATTGTAGGTGTTTTCAAAAATTGGAAATAAAAGAACGAGAAATTCAGTACCTAAGCAAAAATTGAAAATTATTTTGAAAAATCAAAAGTACACTTTGGAAAATTGAAAATTTTTAACAATTCGTTGAAAAAAATAAATGTGATAAAAATAAAAATAGAAGAACTGAAAAAATAGAGGAAATAGTTGTCTCCCCCTCCACTCTTGACAAAAATTGAAACAGTATGTTTGAAAAAATATTACACCAAGGTCTTTGTAAAAAATCAATTCGAAAAAAAAATGAAGGTACATAAACTTATTGGGGAAAAAATGAAAAAACTCACGATGAAAACAAAATTTAAAAAGCTCTTGGCAAAAAATTGAAAATAATTCCAAAAAAATGATGAATAAAGATAGACTTGAAAAATGGATTCTAAAAAATACACGTTTGGAAAATTACAAAAAATTCAGAACTAAGTAAGTAATATTTTCAAAAAAAGTAGGTATCAATTTTAAAAAATTATCTAAAAAACAAATCATTAAAAAAAAAATTAAAAATATTCGCAATTTTTTTAGGAAAGAAAATTTTATTAGAATTACTCCACCCTTCCCCCGAGGAAAAATCATAACCTTATTTTCAGAAAACTCATAAAAAATAAAGTTTTGAAAAAAATTATTTTGAAAAACCTCTGAAAATGTTTTTTAAAAAATTATAAAAAATTGATGAAATCATTTTCAAACCAAAAATAAATAAATAAATAAAAATTGATTCAGATAAAAAAAGAAAATTAATTTGAAAAATTGAAAAAAAAATCAGGAAAATGTACTTTGGAAAATTGAAAAAAAAAATCAGAATTTTTTAAAATATCCATTCAAAGCAACATTATTTCAAGAATAAGAAAAAAATTCGTTCTAAAAAAAAAAATCACAAATTTTTTTCAGGTAAAAAAATGCAAGTAGTTAGCATAGAAAAATTTATTTAAAAAAAAAAAAATATTCCCGGAAAAAAAAATTAAAAACATTGAAATTACATTTTCAAAAATGAAAAAAAAAATTAAGAAATCATTTTGAAAAAAAAAGACTTAAACCCAGAAAGAAACTTAATTTTAAAAATTGAAAAAAACCAGGAAATACGTATACTTTGCGAAATCACGAAAAAGCTTAATTTAAAAAAAATAATGAGACAAGTAGGTGCCATTCCATTCCATTCCCTTCCATTCCCCTCTCCTCTCCCTAAAAATTATTACCCCGTTTTTGGAAAATATTAGTAAAACATTTCAAGGTACTCGCGTAAAAAATCATTTTACAGTCTCACGCTTGAAGAATTCATTTGGAAAAAAATTAAAAAGTCATTTAGGTATAATCAAAGAGGAAAAAGTAATTGAACATATTTCAAACTTCATTTAAAAAAAAATATATTTGACTCAAAAAAGAAGAATATAATAATATACGTAAGTATGATATTTTGGAAAAATTGGAAAAAATTGAAAAAACCAACTTTCAACAATCTTTAAAAAATAATTTTGAAAAAGAAACTCAACTATAAAAGCAGGGAAAAATTATAAAAATCATTTTTAAAAATTTGAAAAAAAAATTGATGAATTGATGAACATATTTTAAAGAAATAAAAATAACGTCTTTTCATTTTCAAACTAAAAAAATAAATAAAATAAGGGGAAAAAATTTTTAAACAAAAAAATTAATGATTAAAAAATTTGGAATAATTCGCTTCTTTCATTGATTGATCTAAAAGATGTTAAAAAAACTTGGAAATTTCAAGAGTCAAATGGTTCATAATCTATTTCAAGAAAAATGAATTTTCGTTCTGATAAATAATTATTTACGAATTTGATTCTATACTCAGCTCATTGCTGAGATCCAACCACTCTCAAAATAAAATACTCTCTAGCTGAAAACTGACCATTTACCTCCCCTCTGCGATTTAAATCAACCCTCCTTAGCCCCACCGAATTACCCTCACCCCCTCATTGCGCTGTACAAGTCGTAACATTTCAACCTTGGGCAGAAAAAAAAATACATCAAACTCGCATTACATTCGTTCATCGTGCATATGCACTTACACAAGACGAAAAAAAAAAGTAATTAATTATCCGTAACATAAATCGGCCGTAGATTTATTCCGGATTAGGACAGCTCAGTCTTGACAAATTTGTTCGTTGACAGGATAAAAAGCAGAGAGTGAGGAAGATGGAGGCTCGCAGAGATCCAATATGCTCGTACCACGAATATCAACCGGAGATGTAGATATAAGTACGTAGGACGAACGAAGGTGTACGGTGACAGACTACAGAGATATAGGCGATGGAAAAGGGGATGAAAGGCTGAAATTAACAAGATATCTTCCAAAAGACTCCTAATGATGGATTGTTTGGTCGCCTGGCGGATGAAAAATTGATGCTTCGGATCGAACACGAGAGTGCTCGCAGTGTCTGCTCGTGGTATTATTCTTACGTACCTCTGGTCTCTCTATGCCTCATCCTCGGATGAAGAAGATTTTCAAATCATGACGAAGGTATCGAGGGAGGGGTAGGGAATGCGCCGCGATGAGTACGTCCGTCCATCGAGGCTATAAACATTCGCCAATGATAAACGACCTATTACGTGTACATATTTACTCGGGTAATTAGCGAATTAACGCCAATAACTGGCCATCGTGAAAACAATATTAAAAACACGTTGAAAAATTACATTACACATTAACGTTTATGGCGAAACAGCTTCGAGCTATTTGCGTACTTATACGATAGATTTTCTCGCGCATATATGCAATTTATATTCGTATTTATACACTTGTTGTACATTTGCAATTACACTCGTCTAGAAGAACTTCCGCGTCGATGGAATTTCAAATTAGAAAAATCAACTAAGCAACGGGAAATTTTACACCATTAATCGTTTCTTTGGTTGCTCGGTCGCGTCGTCGCGTCGGTTCGAGCTTCATCTACACAGAGAGCATCGTGTTGCCTTAGGAATTTCATCGACGAGCGACATTTTCGCCTTATAGATACCAGTTCCACATGCCCAGTGCACTGTCCACCAATCCACCATATTCTCGCTATTCATTCTGCGGCGTATAATCAGCCGAGAATAAACGCATAGGACGACATAATTCGTGAAATTTAATTTCATCTTTTTTCCTCCTCGTCTGGCGAAGGACGTGGACACGAACGTGGCTGTGGCGTTCTTCAAAAAACTCATTCGCTACGGTTGGTCTTCGTTTGATCTGCGCCCTCGGACTCGAACCCGAAGCTGGCTCTGGCTAATAAGCAGATTACCACGTGTCCATGCATGACTCGCACAGGCACAGGGCACAGGTCCACAGGTAGCCGAACCTCGTGGGCGAACCGGCATGCAACCGCTTTTCGTATAAATAATTTATCAACCGGTGGCAGATAATTTTAAACTATTCGGCTTGCAGCTTGCTACAGTTTGTATTTATACAAAGTATATTATATACCTCGGCCTCGTCGGTCGCAGTCGTGAACTTTTGAATGCGTGCCAAAATATGTAGATACCACTGCCCCGACCATGCAGGTATTTTCCAGCAACGCCATCCGGATTGCTGGCATTTTTTTTACATCTTCGACTTCGCATAGCCAAACCATAAGTATACAAGATGAACACAGGTACGTACATGTGTCTTGGTTGAAAAAAATCCCAGATAAATTTATACTACAACTTCATCGAAGCGTACGAAATTCAACCTGCTGTCATCGCCACAAATAGTGGGCTGCTGCGTCGAAAGCGTAGGGGGAAATAGATAAATATTTTGCATCGAGAAAATGGCTGCAGGGGACCAGACTACACTAACAGATTTTTTTTTTGGATATTTATAAGAGTGGTAGTAAATTTTATAGAATGTCAAGAATAAAGAGAAGTGAAAAAATGAATTTCCTGAGTAGATAGGAGGGGGGGGGGCAGCTAGCCCCTCCAATATTTGAAAATTTTCTGTTTCAGTTGGGAATTTTTCATTTCGAGTTGGAAAAAGTTGGAAAATTGTGAATTTTGGGCGGGTCGAAAGACAGAAAATCGACAAAAGTTGTAAATTTTCAAGATTTTGCCCTCCAAAAATTCCGAATTCGGCTTTTCCCTGGGGGGGGGGGGGTATTAAATTTTTAATATTATCAAAATTATGAAACTGACTTCATAAAATAGCAGAAAAAAAATTCAAAATGAAACAGTGAAATAAAATTGAAAAAAATTGATTGGTGATCGAATAGGAAAAATTTACTTATTTAAGTAGATTCCATGAATTGAATGATATATATAAAAAAATAAAAATAAAAATAAAAAAAAACCGATTATAATAATCGAAATCGAATACATCAATTTAACGAAATCAAAAGAAATTGATGATTAATTTTCTTCAAATCAAAAAAAAAAAAAAAAAAAACTCAATAGTTTTTAAAAATTGTTTCTATCACAAATTTGTGGAAATCAACCCGTTCTCAATAATTAAAAAATTTTTGGACTTGAAATCGAACAAGCATCAATAGTCGAAGATGAAAATTAATTTATGGACGGAATTTTCAAAATCGAAAAATTCATCGATCAATCAAAATCGAAATAATTGATACCTATCAACATTTGAAATCTTTTTTTTTTTTTTTTTGAAATCAAAAATTCACAATGTCGTCATAAAACATATTATCGATAATTGAAATCAAACACGTATCAATAGAAGAAATATATAGAAAAATATTGTTAAATAAAAAAATAACGATTTGTTGAAGTAGAAAAATGATTGAAATTAATCAAAAGTCAAAATCAAAAATATATCAAATCGCCAAATTTCGAAACCAAACATCAAAAATCCATAAAAAGAATTGAAATTAAAATTTATCCATTTGCTAAATTCTTCAAATCAAAAAATTCGTCGAATAAATTAGAGCAAAAAATATAATAAGTACATTCATATATGTAAATATATATTTTTTCATTAGGATTCTTGATGTCGATAATGAAATTTAACAGTCGAAATCAATAAATTATCGATAATCGAAAAAAGATTTTCAAAAACATTAAAATTTATCAACTTGTCAAATTCTTCAAAACATCAAAAAATTCGTCAGAGCAAAAAATATTTGATAATGAAATTGAACAGTCAAATCAAAAAATTATCGATGTATCGAAATCGATAAATTATCGATAAAAATCGAAATGAAAATTTATCAAATCACATTTTTCAATTTTCACTTTTTTTTCTGAAAGAGGAATGAGGTTGATCAAAAATATATCAATCAAATCGTCGAATTTTCAAAACCAAAAAAAAAAAAGTCGATGATTGAAATCGAACAAGATCAAAAATATTTGAATATATTCGGAGATTTTGCTCCTCGAAACTGAGCGTACATAAAAAAAAAATTAAAAAAACAGTCGAAATCAAAAAATTATCGACGTATCGAAATCGATAAATTATCGATAAAAATCGAAATGAAGATTTATCAAATCACATTTTTTTTTTTTTTTTTTTTTTTTTTGAAATAGGATGAGGTTGGTCAAAAATATCAAATCGTTGAATTTTCAAAATCAAAAAATTAAACGACTTAACGATGCCAAAAAAAGATTTTAAAAAATAAAAAAAATCGATAACTGAAATCGAACAAGTATATCGATGATTGAGATCAGAAAATCAAAATCGTCGAATTTTTCAAAACCAAAAAATTTAGAAATTAAAAATTATCAATTTGTCGAAATTAAAAAATTATCGATAGTCGAAATCTAAAATTGATCAAAAATCAAAAAATTCGTCGATTTATCGAAATTAAAAAAAATATATATTGAGCAAATAAATTATTGATATCTAATCGAAATTTAAAAAATATATTATATGATCGAATTTTCAAAACAACGAAAAAAAAATCAAATGATCTGAAATCAGAAGCCACATCGATCGTCGACAGAACTCGTCGACAAAACAAAAATCTGAATTTTCTGCATTTTTACAGCTACAACTCGACATAAGGGTGTAATCAAAGGTCAAGGATAGATCCAAAATACTCGAACTCAACATTGAAAAAAATCCTTCGTCATATTTCTCGACATTCAAACCTAACTATGTACATGCACATAATTCAAATCGAACCGGTTGAAAAATTACGACAGCGTAAGTACGTAAAAATAGCAATCACGATTCGTATAATTTTTGCTACCTGCTACGTACTTCATTCCCTCCACACCAGCTGAATTTGACGTAAAAAAAACTCTACAGTTGGCGAATTGATAGCTAATTTATATTCGAAGAACCATAAGGAGTTCATTCATCCGATTGTCGAGCACAATTAAATAAAATGTAAATTAATGACCCGCCTATATAGACTATAATAAGAAATCCATTTCGGTGAACATCCCTCCTATTTCGGTTATTAATTTCAGCTTGGCAGGATACAAGAAAAATAAAAAGAAGAATACACGTACGAAAAAGACAGAAAACTAAAACATACGAGGTAAAAAACGTGGACGAACTGGACCATCATTAGTTATTGTATAGATATAGGAGGCTCGTACGAGTATACGTTTGAATAAACCTAGCAATTTTTTGAATTTTAAGAACTATATATATATATATATATATATATATATATATATATATATATAAGCTGTAGCATATTTTAAAGGGGGAAAAAAAGCTGCTCGAGTAAACGAGCGAAATACATATATAACAATAACAATGAATAGGTACCTGAAGGTAACTACAAGGTTGGTAGTAGGCCATCCCATAACAAAAGACGTATCTTCGGATTTGTTCAGTTCACTGACATCGTCCAGACAGCATTTCGTTAGCCATATTTCTGATATTCTGACTTTTTCCTTTAATTTGAAATTACCGCCAGAGCGCGCTTTCGCTATTAAAAGCAGGTCATTGAACAGAAACAGGTGACGGTCTTGACTTTGCACACCCTGCGAAGCAAAAAACAACACAGCGAATGTTTGAAAAATGGTCCAATCTGTCGTCCTTACTCCTTATTGTTTCACTATCCTATTTTACTTTCTGGAAAAAAAATTAGGCCAACAAAAGCCAGCCATTTTTTACACAAATCACACACGCCAGATATACGAAACACCTTTACTGCGAATTTCTTTCATCTATTCAAAAGACAGAGTCGTTCAAAAGATTTCTTTTTTACTCGTATTTGCTCCACTAGTTCATCAAACTTCATACATCAGAGAGATTTACGAACACATCTGCATATATATAGGTATTAAGATGAAGGACCTTTGCGAACAATTAATACGTAAAATATATTCGCGGAGCCTGACCAGACCTTGTAATACAGATTTCGGCATCATTTCCTAGAAATACTTTCGAATCCAGGAGAGTATTTCTTTTCATACCAGAGCTAACTGACGACTAATAAAAACGTCTTTTTTCTCTATTCTCTAAACAATTATTATTCATTCTCCATATATCTACATAGCAATCGGACCTTTCACGAGTATCAGGAATTAACATCATTATACTTACGCTGGAGAATTGGACCGGAGCTTCCATTAGAAAAGTCCTCTGTTCCGATCCTGACAGCGGAGTTTTCTGAGAAGGAGGCGACTCCGATCTTAGCGATTTGGTGGAAAGAGCCCTTTGAAGTCTGGCAGCAGCGCCCGATCTTTTTCTCATCAGGCCTTTGACCTTCTGTAATACACATAGTAAGTAAATAGCATCATCAAAAGAATAGCAAAGCAAGGCTTGGTAATTAACTCGTGGTCGGTGATAAAGTCACACTTTGACATCCTAATCTGATTTTTTTCTTCTAACCCTTTGATTCTTGTTCGACGTCCAAAGCTCAAAATAGCGTCATTAGCTCGCGTAGTAATTTTTAAACGACTTTTTCCCCTTCTTAATTACCCTCGAGTGAAAGGATCGAGCAATGAGCATCCTAGTTTAGACAATTATTGAACAACATTCGTTAACGTGTTTATTCATTTTAATTACTACTCGACTTGGTTAGGTTCAATCGTAAAAAAATACTTACTGTTTTATTATTTAACTCGTATTTTGGATTAAAATCAAAAAATGAGGTATTTTTACTTTGTTTGGGCCAAATTATAAGTAAAATAAAAGATCTAGTCAAAGGAATGCCAAATGTGTGTTTTTTTTTTTTTTTTTTTTTTTTGTAAATTAGAAATTGTAATTTTAAAAAATAATGAAAAATAATAATTTGTTACAAAAACACAACTCGTGGAATTGAATAAAAATATTCAACGAACAAATTCAAAAAGCTAAAAAAAATGTTCAAAAATTTATCAAAATAAAATAAAATTGAAGAAATGAAAACAAATAATTGTTCAAACGTCCAGATTTGTTGAAAAAAAACCTGTGAAAATAGTAAGTTTCTGCCTTCGAAATAATATTAAAAAATCAAATCCATTAAAATTGGCAACAAAAAAAAAGGTAGGTAAATGACAATTTTTTTAATTTTTTTTTTTTTAGAATTTGTATCTCTTTCAAAATAGGTAAATAGAAAAAGTCAATTCGATCATTAAAAAAAAAAAATCAAATCAACAAAAATTGAACCGATCAATGATTGTTGAAACAAACTGTACCTAAGGTAATTAACTTCTTGGAAAATTTTCAAAATAGATCAATTTTTGAATTTTTAAATTGTAAAATATCAATAATTTTTTTCATTAAAAAAAAATATCAAAAAAATTCTAAAATCATTATTTTTTCAAATCGAGAGATTTTTTACACAAAGGTGTATCATGCACGAATTTTAAAGATTTTTTTTCACGAATGAGATTTCTTCTCAACGAATTGTTATTGAAAATTTCATCAATAAACTTTTCTCAACATGTTTTTTAAACTGAATTTGTTGAAAAAAAAATTAAAAAACAAAGGAACTTATCCATAGAAAATTTCCAAGATTTTTGAGCAATTTTCTCAAAATTTCGAAAAAATAAACTTTCAAAAGAAAATCTGAAAAGAAATGTGGGGCTTCAAGATTTAAGTGCTTACAAAAAAATTATTCCAAGATTTAAAAAAAATCAAATGATAATTCATTTTTTTAAAAATCTTACAAAGCAAGAGGGGATTTCTGAAGTTTTTCTCCCGGATATTTTATAATAATTTTATGCAAGAAATTTTAAACAAAAATTTTTCTAAGAATTTTTTACGAAAGTAGTGTAATTTTTCAGTGAAATTGGTCCCAAGAGAATTTTTAATGAGAAAATTTCAATTCTCATGAAAAATTTTTATGGAGAACTGCTTTGAGAATTTTTCTTAAATAATAATTTTTCGCCAGGGACGCTCCGAAAGGGGGACAAGGGAGCAGCTTGCCCCTCCAATATTTGAAAATTTTCGGTTTTGGTTGGGAATTTTCAGTTTAGAGTTGGAAAAAGTTGAAAAATTTTGAATTTTAGGCGGGTCAAAAGTCGGAAAATCGACAAAAGTTGTAAATTTTCAAGATTTTGACTCCCCCCCCCCCCCTCCACAATATTCCGACTTCGGTTCTTCCCTGATTTTTTCCAACAAAATTTTTTACGAAAAAATGTTTCAGAAAAGAAATTCTTCAAGGTAGTGAGAATTTCATCCAAGATTTCAAAAAAAATTGAAGAAAAATATGGGACTTTGAAAAAAATCAATGTTGTTATTTTCTCATCCAAGAATTTCAACTGATTTCTTTGAGACTTTTCTTCAGAAATTTTTTAATCAGAAAATTTGTACTGCCGAAAGACATTTTTCAGGATATTTAAGCGAAGAAAAATGCGAATTTAAAAAAAATCATGAGATTTTATTTTCAAAAACAGACAAATCGTTAGAAAAATTTTATCGAGAAAATTTCAAAAAAAAAACCTTCCAAATACTGAATCAAAAAATCAAAATCCTCAATAATTATTTCACTCCAAAAATAAATCCAATTCGATCAACCTGAGCGCCAAAATCCTACAGATGAGCGTACAGGTGACAGGTTCCACGATGTCCAGACTACTTTTCCAAAGCGACTACAATATTGTACACGAGATGGAGCCTTTATTCTTCTCTACACTTTACATGAATTATCGAATGTCAACCTTCATCCCAAAACTTCCATTTCAAACCGAAACAGCGACGTTTGTTTAGAAATGCATCTCGAGAAAGATCGAAAATCTCTAGTAGGATTAATATTCTTAGCATTTACTCACTTCTTGCATCAAATGGAACCATCCGTTTTAAAAATTTACAAATGGTTGAAGAAAAAAAGCTTCGCAGATTTACGAGATTTAATACCCAAGATTAAAAAAATTTTAAAAGATAATTTTTTCATAGAAATATGGGCAAATAAAGAAAAAACGTCCATAAATGGCAACTACTTGGTTACGCAGGCACACGCCACACGCCGGTTACATTATTACAATTAACAATTACACGTTCAATAATTGTAAACTCTTGTAATGTTACCTTCTGCCCCACATTGAGTAACTGATTGTAATTGTCTATAAATGTAGAGAAATGTAACTACATACTTTAAGGTTTCGTGGAGGTATCAATTAAAACACATACAAGTGTATTCTCAAACCACCATCAAAATATACACGAGTTTGAGAAAAGCATCACCGACCGTATATTTTAGTGGCGTAACCAAACTGATAAGAATGCATAGGTAAAGTTGGTAATGTGTCTGTATACTATAATATATGTCTACATTATATGCTTGTGCAGCACTTACCATTGTTAGAGCTTCTGCGTCGTACAATCTCAGACAGTCATTAGGGAACAGATCTTGTATACGCTCCAAATCGCTTTCCCGTTGTCCTCTCTTCGCCGCCTGGATAACATTTTAAAAATACACACGTTATAGAAATATATATAAAATATATCTACACTATAAGTTTATACTATTTATGTAAAGTAAACCTACGTGTACACTACACGTAATATAGAGTATAATAAATTTCAGTTATTAACGCGATGATAATTAGGCGACGCGAATACTGCACTGTAGTCTGTAAATGGAAGCCTTATCAATTCCACCATCGCAGAGTCGTACTACTCTTGAACCATTTACCTATTCCTATTCGTTCCTCGTTCCTATGCTTTTGACCCTGCTACTATGATGCTACCGTTTAGTAGCTTAGTGGGTGAGTGACATGACATTCGTGATTCCTATCTTTGAAGAAATTAATTAATTCATACTTCTCCATTTTTAATAAGCTGAAATAAAATGAAATACCTAGTCATGAAATTTTTAAAAACTACTTAAAATTTTTTAAATGAAATTTGCTTGGATGAATAAGTAAATATAAAAATTCATCTCCAAAAAAAAAAAAAAAAATGAAAAAAAAAGAAAAAAATATATTACCTATTTTCGAAAAATATGAAAAATTAAAAACTAAGAGTCATATTTTTGTTAAAATATATAAACATTTTGAAAAAATTTCTAGATTTTTCATTTTAATAAAAAAATTATTAAATCAGGAAATTAAAAAAAAAGTAAACACGTTTGAAGAAATAGAGAAATATATTTTTTTTCAAATTAAATTTTTTCATAAATTTTCAAGTCCCTCCATTGAAATAAATGAAAAATTTATTACCTGAGAAAATGCAAATGAATTTTTGAGGAGGGAGGGAGGGGGAGATAATGATAATATTGAAAATGAAAGAGCTTATACCCAATAATTTTTTGAAGAAAATAGAAAAATCATTTTTCAGAAGAAAAAATAAATAAAGATTAGGTAAATAAAATGAATAAAACCTCATTAGAAAAAAATACAATTTTTCTTTTAAAAAATGTATTTCTTTTTCTTTAAAAAAATGGGATTTTTTTCTGCAAAAAAAAATACAAATAGGTAGAATCATCTCGATTGATTTACTTAGGTACTTATGAAAAATATCATTTTTTCCATCGAAATACAAAAAAAATCGTCTTAAAAAGGACCAGATAACCAAGTTGAGAGATTTCCCACTGAGATTTCAAGAATCTCCTCATTCGCCGTCATTACCTCCATTTTGGAAATTTTAATAAAAATTCAATAAATATTTTTCGCGAACACGTTTCTGTTAGGAATGTTTCTGCTTCTTCGATTGGTCAATTAAATTTCGACTTACGAGTAGGCACTTCGATAATTTGATTACATTTTTCACAAAAAATGAGTTTTCAATAGTACATTTTTTTAATTTTCAAAATTCTTTGGAAGTTATTGAATTTATAGTCGTATTTAATTTGACTTTTATTTAATTCTTTTTGGTCTTCTCAATTATTAATTATTTTCATGGCGTTTTACAGTTTTTTTTTTTGTTTTTTTTTTCAAAAATCATTGGGAAAGTACTTTTTTACTGCCACATTTCACTACTTTTCACAAAATCTTCAGAAAACCATTTCTTTAAAAATGGTCCCAAATTGAGAAGTCTCCTCTGAAAAAAATTAAAACTAAAATCTATTACAATTTTTTTTTAAATTATAGCCGAGAAAAATCTAGTCTGTATTTCGAATTTTGTCCAAAAGGGACGAAACTTTGCCATTTTTCGACACAGATTTTTTGATTTTTTTACTACTTTTATAAAAAAATTTTAAAAATTCGATTTTTTTCATTACATTAACTATATGTAGACACTACACAGTAGGCACACTAATTTTTCACATTTTTCATTTTCAATTTTCCTCCAAATTTTTATTACTTAATTTTAGGGGGAAAAAAACATTTTTTATTTTTATAATTTTTCTAAATAGTGTCAAGATTTAAAAGATTCTCGATGCCTTTTTCTGATATTATAAAAAGAAATTTTACAACAATTTTTTGATTTTTTTTTTTTTGAATTTGAATTTGAGGAGATTCATAAAATTTTGGAAAATTTTTCACTTTGAGAATTTTTTACAGAACTGCTGAAATTTCTTGAAGGATCAAAGTAGAAAACATTTCGCAAACATTCACAGAATTTTATACGAGACCTCAGAGTTTTTCAAAAAATTCCTGAGCATGTTTTAAAAATTTTAGATGATTTTAATTTATATATAACAATAATTCCTGAAAAATTTCTTCGCAAATTAGAGAATTATTTTAATAAAAATTTGAACTTACAGAAAATGGTCGAGAATGTTCAGAAATTTTTAGAGAATTTTCCACAAAATTTTGTCCTTCGAAAATGTTGAAAAAAAATTCAGAAAATTTCTTTTTAAATCATGATAAATTTCTCATAAATTTTTGGTAAAGTTTTTAGAGAAATCTCAATTTTTTTCTTCAAAATTTCATTTCAGATATTTTTTTACAATTCTCTACGAAGTTTTAAAAAACGTTTATAAAATCCCTTTTCCAGACTCTTGGCATAATTCGATAATTACTTTTCATCATTTTTTTTCTTTCAGATTTATTCGAAATACTAAAAATAAATAAATAAATACTTGAATAAAAGGGCAAATTTTAAAAATACCTATGTTCAATTTTTTTTAAAGAATTGAAGTACCTCATAATTATAGGAAAATAGCTCGTTGCATTTTTTCTGGAAATTCTGACACCAATATGTTTTTTTTTGTTTTTTTTTTTTTTTTCAAGGAGAAAAAGTATCTAATCTAAAAATTAATTTTTTTACAATTTTTCAAAAAATTCTCATCTCTGATTTTTTTTTCTAGAATTTTTCCAGACACAGTTTCAAGTTCTTTCAAGTCATTTTTTTCAATAGTTACCTGACCTAACTATCAACCTACACCTAATAACTATACGAATATTTCTCAACTTTTTTTTTGCCAAGTTTCGTTGAAAAATTTTTTTTGAAAAGTACCTAAAAAAATTTCATTTATGAAAAGCCTTACCAAAAAAATTAAGGTATAAAAATCTAATTAATTACGACTTTTTTTATAAACCACATTTTTTTGAAGGAATAAAAATTAAAAATATTTTTTTGAGAAGTTGAAAAAAATTATGTAGAAACTCTTATTCCTGCGCGTATGAATTTTTTTTAAAATCCAAATTTTGAAAGAATGAACTGAATTCATTTTCTTTTAAAGAAAAATTATTTTTTTGATTAAAACTCTTCGAAAACTTCACCATCTCGACCCTCATGGAGTTCAAGAGTTCATTCAATCGTCAAAACACTATACTTTGGAAAAACTCTTTCCATAGCATTATTAGCTTTCTTCGTCTGTACATTCAAAAAATAACTTTGTTTCTATTTTCACGTGATTTTTTCGAAACTATCGATTACCCAATATCCAACACACTTGAGATTTCACTTCGTCTAATTTCCGATAGATTATTTTCCTTTTTTTTAATTTACCATTGCTCAAGACAGCGCCGATAAACGATACCTATCTGTGTTATTATTTGTTCAAACATTACCGAAGAGTACGACGACGACGAACGAGTGGCTCGAGTTGGAAATTTCATTAAGCGTTGTTTTTCTCCTAATGAAAGCGATTATTTTTGTTGACGTTTGAAACCGAAAGCGCCAATCCAATATGTATACAAGGAAATGGTACCGTATAAAACGTATTTAGCTAATACCAAAACCAAAATCTTCAGAGCTTTATCTGTTTTTCTGAACGTATGAGTTAAGTACTCGTACTCGTATATATGGATTATACACGGATGATGTCATTATGTAAACGTGATCAAGCAGCTAATTTAATCTCAGCTCGGTCTTCTCTCTACCGTGTGTGCACTGAGTATGCATTATGTACGTTAAAATGATTTAATAATCGAAAGTATAAGCTCGAATGGCCGATAGGATGCTACCGAAGAAGCGAAGAAGCGATTTAATACTCATCTCGGTTTCAACTCCGGAGGTAAAATTTGCATTTCCAAGCACTACGATGGCGGCTATTGCCTTCTACTTTGCCTGCAGCCTAATCGATTAATTTTTCCTACAGGGCAACGATTGGCTAATTAATGAATTAAAAATATGACCGCCAAGGTACCACTTAAAACGTTTACGTTTGGAGATTTTTTCCAGGAGACATGGAGAGTTGACGAATGTGATAACCTCGTCGTTGTATTGTGTTACGTGATACTTATGGGTGGAATCTCTCTGCATTATCACTTCGTAGTATATTGATTGCTGCGGTGGAATGGCAATGTAGGACTGTAGGACATTGCTTCCAATATGTTCTAGTAGTCTCACTGGAGGTATAATACCATGTTCATTTCACCGTGTATAGGATTACTTGGCGAAAAATTTTCAAATTGGATATGACTAAGTGAAATTTAGTATAAGATTACATGTACCCATAAAGTCTCGACCGAGATGTAAAATTATGTCATCGGTACATTGAGGTTAGTTTTTAAGCCAATATGTGCTAGAATACCAGTATTTGATAAGGTTTTTGTTAGGTACTTCTTAGCTGATTTTTTCATAAATGAAAAAAATCAGCTATTAAATTTGACCCGTTGGTAAGAGTGGGAGGTGGGAGTGATATTTCTCAACGTTTTATGACAAAATATGACGATTGACAACAATTTCGCGATTTGGTATTTCTTTATATATAACTATATGTATGTATGTATGTATGTACTAAAATTTGTCACTGCGATAACTCAAGTTATAATTGATGGAATTACTTGAAATTTATATCTGTGGTAGAGGGTCATTGGGAATAGAAGCCTATTGAATTTGAGCGAAATCGGTTCGCGGGTTCGCAAGATATCCGCGATCGAAATTTTCAAAACTCTGAATTTTCATCAATTTATCAGAACTGAAAATTTCATCAAATTATCGAAATCAAATGAATTCATCAAATTAACAGATTCGAAAAATTTTCATCAATTTATCAGATTTGAAGAATTGGTTGAATTATCTAAGTGGAAAAAATTCATCAAAATATGAATCAGTTCGAAGTATTTCCATAAATTTATCAGAGCCAAAAAATTGATCGATTTATCTAAATCGAAATAAGTAGTATCGAATTTGAAAAAAAAAGGATTAAATTCACTGATTCAAAGAATTTTCATCAATTTATCAGAAATTGAAATTTGATCAAATTATCGAAATCGAAATAAGTATTGAATTAATGAATTCGATAAAAGTTATAAAATTCACAGATTCGAAAAATTTTCATCAATTTTTCAGAACTGAAAATTTGACTAAATTATCGAAATCAAATGAATTCATCAAATTATTAGATTCGAAGAATTTTCATCAATTAATTTATCAGAAATTGAAATTTGATCAAATTATCGAAATCGAAATAAGTATTGAATTTATGAATTCGATAAAAATGATAAAATTCACAGATTCGAAGAATTTTCATTAATTGATCAGAACTGAAAATTTGATCAAATTATCGAAATCAAGTAAAATCATCAAATTAATAGATTCGAAGAATTTTCATCAATTTATCAGATTTGAAGAATTGGTCGAATTATCAAAATAAAAAAATAAAATCATCAAATGAATTAGTTCGAAGTATTTCCATAAATTTATCAGAGCCAAAAAATTGATCGATTATCTAAATCGAAATAAGTATCGAATTATCGAATTGAAAAAAAATAATTAAATTCACTATGATTCGAAGAATTTTCATCAATTTATCATAAATGAAAATTTGATCAAAGTAACGAAATCAAAAAAATTCATCAAACTAACAGATTCGAAGAATTTCATCAAATGATTAGAACTGAAAAATTGATCGAATTATTGAATTCGAAAAAATGATAAAATTCACAGATTCGGAGAATTTTTATCAAATGATCAGAACTGAAGAATTGAAGATATGCGATTTTTGCACATCACCTGTTTTATGGAACGTTACGATAACGGTATTTTAACGTAACAAATCAAATAAATCGGCGTTCGAGGATGATTCGTTCAATTGAATCAGTAGTTCGCGAACGATTTGTTAAAATAAATCAGTCGTTCGCGAACGATTCGTTAAAATGAATCAGTTGTTCACGAATGATTCGTTCGAATGAATCAGTCGTTTGCGAACGATTCGTTGAAATGAATCAGTTGTTCGCGAATGATTCGTTCGAATGAATCACTGAATCAGTCGTTTGCGAACGATTCGTTGAAATGAATCTGTCGTTTTCGAATGATTCTTTGGAATGAATCAGTCGTTTGCGAACGATTCGTTAAAATGAATCAGTCGTTTGCGAAAGATTCATTCAAATGAATCGGTCATTTGCGAAACAAAAAAAATCAGCTTGTCTACCGCAGATGCTGCGGTAGAGTTTTTTTCTTCTTTTTTTTCTCACAAAAGTGGAAAGAATTGTAGTCCTGTTTACTTTATAGGTAGGTTTATACATTGAAATATGAAATATTACATTAGGTATTCCTCCTTATACATAGTATTAGGTATAGCCACGTACAGTGTCTTATATGTATGTGTATTGACGGCGAGGGCGAGTCAATGTTCACCATTACCTACAACCTTTGCCTTCTATGGCAATGATTCAATATAAATGATAAGCTTTGGAATGTGTCCCAAGTACCGAGGTTGTTAATTGAATGTTATTGTCTTGTAATTTTTTCGATATAAGTAATGATACCAGGCCGTGATTTGTCGCGTGTTCTTTTCATACGTAATGTTCGTTTGCACGGTTTGGATTAATTATGTACTTACGTTTGTTTAGTTGTATTGGCATCGGTTTAAATATAACACCGAAATGGTAGCTTGTGTGTTGACGTTTCGTGTTGTAAGTGTGAGTGTATTTAGAGCGGGTATATTTCATTTGCGCCAATGATGTTTTTTGGACGTATCATTTGCGCCAGTGGAAAACGTTTCAAAAGCGCCAAAAAAAGTTTTCATTTGCGCCAATTAGGGAGCAAGCTCGTTTCTAAGGAATTGTACGTAGGTAAGCCAGATTATTCGCAATTTGATTTTTTAAAACTTATTTCATACGACATTTTTGTCAAGTCCAAAATAAATACTCAATTCTTGAAAATGAGCAAAAAAAATCAAAGTTGCTCGATTTTGGTGAAATTGCAGTATATGAGAGATATCGACTTGAAACAAGCCCAGACATGATTTTCAGGCCCCTAGGTCATCGTGAACAGGTTCTGGGTTCCCAAAATGGCGTCATTTGTATTTTTGAAAAAAAAAGAAAAAATCAACGAATTTGATCCAAGTTCGGTTTGATGGTGTATTTTAGTGTCATTAATGATATATTTCAAGAAAAAAACTTTCGGCCAGAAATGACGCACTAAAGAGCGAAAAATGGACGCAAAAATCGATTTTTTGCATGTTTGAAGAAGACGCACGATATCGCAAGTTCTACAAAGACCATGAGGACCAACTTCCACAGGATAATTCAAAATTCGGTGCTCAGGGTCAAATCACCCCTATAAACCCGGCTAGACTATTTCTGCGATCCTAATTTATAGAGAAATGTCTTGGCGCAAATGAAAACTTTTCGTTGCCGCAAATGAAACATTTTTTTTGGCGCAAATGCTACTAAAAATGGGTAAACTGGCGCAAATGAAACTCTCCGTTTAGAGCACAGGGTGTTTCGAAACTGTCATGCTGACGAAGTCTACAATTTTGGAAATTGGTCTTATTTTCAAAGGGATTGACTATGTAGATTTACATTCTTATCAATGTTTTTTTTTTTTTTTTTAGAAAAATGTAAATAAATTTTCAAACTTGAAAAAAACCAAAAAGGCATTCAATTGTTTAAAAATTAATTTTTTTGTTAGCAATTTTTACATTTTAAAAAATTCCCTTCAAAATTACAACTTTTTCAATTTTTTTTTTTTTTTTTTTAAATCGAAACTGAGAATTTTATTTAAATTTTTCCCTCTAAAAATTTTAATAAACACAAACGTCAATATTTTTTTTCAAATTTGTGAAAAAAATTCTCTTCATAAAATATATTGTTGTCTACCGAAATTTTTTGTTCAAAAATCATTACACTTTTCATTACCTTTTTCACTACTTTTTACAAACTTTTCAGAAAATTGCTCCCCAAAAATGACTAAAAATTAAGAAACTCCCCTTTTCTCAAAAAAAATAGAATCAAAATTCATTACAGAAAAATTTTCAAACATCGAGAAAACTTGTTTAGTAATAGATGAAATTTTGTCATTTTTCAACATCGACTTTCAATATTTTATTTTTTCTATGAATGTGCTTTTATTGAAATTTTGACTGAATTCACTTCTTTTTTAAGACCAAAGAGAAAAAAAATACTTTCTATTCTAAAATTGTCAAATTTGAGAAAAATTTAAGAAAAAAACACATAGGCATGTACAACTGAAATTTATCAATTAATATTCAAAAGAAATTACAATCGTAATCGTAAGAAATTCTAATAATTGTTCTTTTATCCGATTTTTCAACAAAATTATTTTATTTTTTATTTTTTGAGATATTAAAAAAATTGAAAATGGTACTAGGTAGGGTAGTTTAATTCAAGCAGTAACTTGTGAAATATTTTTAATTTTTTGTTCAAAACGTTGTTTTCTCAATTATTATTTTTTTTCATTTCAATGTCACAATTTTCAAAAAAAAAAAAAAAAAAAAAAAAAAAATGGAAACATTTTTTAATACTTAGTTTGTACAAAAGTTTTTGAAAAATTCTTCTAAAGAAACCGTATCACTTTCTTAGAAATTTCGGATAAAATTATTTTTTCCAGTTTTTTTTTTTTCAAAAAATTTATTAAATCAAAAAACATAATATAAATTATAGGTATGCATAAGAATTGACTATTGAATTTTAATGAAAATTTTTATGGTGGAAACCAGGAAAGGGGAGCAGGAGGGGAATGATTTCAAATTAAAATTTTAGAATTTAAACCAAGAAATTTTCAAAATTGGTCGTATCCTTCAATATAATATATTGATTTATACGAAAATTGTTTAATGCTATAGATTTATAAAATTGTAAGGAGTTCAAAAAATTGGAAAAAATTATAATGAACTTTTTTATTAAAAAATTGGTTAAAATTTTGTAGAAAATCTAATTTTCTTTGATATTATATATTTTTTGATGAAATAAATTCTTGAAATTTTTTCCACCGTCTCATTTCAATTGAATTGAAAGATGGAAAAATATAATTGAAAATTTAAAAAAATGTAAGCATCTAACTATGTTTAGATAATTTAGGAAATGAATTCTGGAAAAATTAGGAATTTAATGAAAATTATTTTGATAGGTAGGTACCATACTTTTTGACGAAATTATTTTTGAAAAATAATTTGAAAAATGAGATTTAAAAAAAATTATTTGAAATTGAATGAATTTTTTCCTTTAAAATCTGCTAAAATTTCTGTAAAAATGATTTTTTTTTTTAGAATTTAAACCAAGCAATTTTCAAAATTGGTCGAAACAAAAATATTCTTCGTTTCTTCATTCATTCATTTTTTTCCAATGAGTTTTCTAATCATTATTTTTCAATATTGATAAAATTTCATCTCAATAAACCTATAGTTTTTATTTTTTTTTGTTGCAAATTTCAGAAAATTTTGTTTATTAAATTTTCACCAAATATGAATGTATATTTTGTATTTTAGAAAATGTCAACAAAACTTGAAGGAATTTTCATGTTGGATAATTTTATCCAAAATTTAAACCAAAAATAAAATGTCAAAAAATTTCATTTTTTTAAAATCAAAAATCCCAATAAGATTGAAAATTCGACATTTTTTTCGTGATTATCAAACTGAAAGTCTTAGACTCGTGACTCTTTAAAAAAATATCTTGCCCATCCCTGTTCATAAAAAATTAAAAATAAGGAAGAACTTCAGTTCAGTTTTATTAAAAAACCTCCCCAGGAAAGTAAAAATGGCAAAAGAGAGTGAGAAGCCACAATGCATTGAATAATCTTATACATCGAAATAAAAAAAACGACTTCAACACTTCCTATAAAATAATTTCAGGGTTACACCGAGTACAGAATTTCTTTAAAAAATCGGCTCTTTTAATCTCTCCGCTACCATTTAATAAGCTCACTTATAACCCATACCAATTGATAATAATTTCACCTGCACTCGTTCGATACAATAAATTCCTCTATAATTTAATCGGATCTCGTATACTCGCAGCCGTGTAATTACTCTTCATAGTATTAAGTGTAGATAATCAACTACGTATAAATTATAATCGCGTATAGAATATCACACCATCGCAGCACCAGGCAATAACGCGAGAATAAGTGCAAGTATATATAGATTTATCACCACCGAAGAAAGTGTCAGTACTCGTATTAACCTATAAAATTGAAAACCTATATGGCCTACAATAAATGGCTGTTCACTTCAGCTTATAAATCGTGTCATGTGTCAATCAAGCGAGTTGAAAAATTGGAAGGAAAAAAAACACTCGGAATGGGTATAACTTTTCATTTCATTCACCTCGTTTCGCGTTTAAAAAAAGAAAAAACTGGCGCGTGTACTTTCTAATCATCGCATCTCGTCGTATTCAATTAAAGCTTATAATTTTTCATATTTCCAATTAAGCTCTATATATGAACTGCATTTTTTCCCCCCCTTGTCAAACCCACACCATACAATAGTACAACACATGCAATGCAAATAACTCGCAGCTATGTGTAAAATTACTTTCGTCTTACAATAGGAAGAATAAAAGAGAAGATTCGGAGCAGGTATTTACACGACCCCGATTTACCACACACGCACAACTCGAAATAATTATCGCAGCTATGTACGGACGTACCTTTGCTGTATAACAAAATAATACCAAAATGGTGTAATCGGATCAAACTCGAGTCGAGTTTTTATCTAAAAATGTCATAAGGTCATCCCCTCCAGCCTGCTGCTCGCTTCTTACACACACACGCCATATAATGCGAAAAATTTCCACATTACAATGGAGCCAGCGAAAATGAAACACCACCAAATATCAATCTTTTCAGCTCAGATAGCGAACAAAACATGATTCGCCACTTTACGCGCTTCGGTCAATTTATACCAGATGAATTGATAAACAAAAGATGACACTGTACACAGCTATTGTACACTGCGAACACCTTCAAAGGTAGCTAGAGCAGCTAATACCAGCAGTATCTTTACCTGTACATGTAACGTGTGCCTTGTGCCATGTAAACTCAGTCACGCTTTTCCTCTATGTCATCAACAATGACCTAGAAATTCCTACTTACACTCGATGCTGCTTAATTCAGCCTTTTTGATGACACTACTGCGCCATCCAGTGTACACAGCCTCCTCTCGTATTTCCCTTCAAGTGAAAATCCCACCAGGATCAAGGAAAAAAATGAAATCTATGGGCGTAATACGAGCTCTTGGTAGGAAATTATTAAAAACTGTTGACCCAGTTGGAGGTTCCTTTATTCGAAACCGTTTATACATAACACTTTTCAATACGCCTTCGCAAAGGGCTACGTGCGAATGAAAAGATCACCATACTTGAGAAAAATTGAAAAACATAACAGCTTGTGGGAAACACTGTGTGTACGTTTATTTCGAGTAAAAATTCTAATAGATTTTTTCTTTATTATTCGAACCCACGTATAACGGTTTTAGAGAATAGAAAAAAGCTTATTACGAGTAAATAGTATACCGCGGTGTTATATTCGTTCATCGGTCTGGCAAATCATTAAAAATTTACACTGGTTAGATTCATATTTAATCTTCCTGTTGGCAAATGACAGATTAAAAATTAAGACAGAAAAAAAACTCGGATAATTTTTTATACCAAGCGAACTAGTTGTTCAGATTGATAAAGACGAAGGACCAGTTCGAAGGCAATGGCGAAATAAAATTTTCAAAATTGTTTCGAAAAAATGAAAAAATTCAGCAATGGATAAAATTAAATTTCCAGAATCATTTTGAAAAGAAAAAAAAAAATTCAAAATTGTTTAGAGAAAATGAAAAAATTCAGTAATGGATAAAATTAAATTTTTAGAATATTATTTTGAAAAAAAAAACCCGCAATGGATAAAATTGAATTTCCAGAATCCTTTTGAAAAGAAAAGAAAAAATTCAAAATTGTTTAGAAAAAATGAAAAAAATTCAGCAATGGATAAAATTAAATTTTTAGAATATTTTTTTGAAAAGAAAAAAAATTCAAACTCTTTTTTCACTTCTCTGGTGTTCTACAAACGAACTACATAACTCGATCTTATTCTTAATTGAATTCTAGTCGTAATTACGAAACATATCGAATCGTTATACAGGTAGGTAATCGAATACACTATTTTCAATGTTGTTATTGACTTACTCGTAATCGTAACAACGAAAAAAATGTAAATAATTAATCAGGAAATCGGTTTCGAGTCCTTCGAAAATTTATACTTATACGCGTGAATTATGTCACCGGGCGAGCCATACCGTGTTTTCTGTATCCTTCAAAAATTAAGCTATGCAAATTCGAAATGTGATTGTATGTTGAGTTGTTTCCACGTGCGTTGGTTTCGAAATCGAACGTAATAAATAGATTTAGATACATGAACGTGTATCAACAATTATATTGATCTGTGAAAACGATTACGATGCCAGAAATACATGGAGAGGAGGAGGTGGAGGGTGGGTACCTTAAAAAGACCTTCAATTACGTTCGAGAAGAATTGAAATAAACTAAATATTGAAATTTTCACAGACGGAAGAAAATTATGTTACTCTTACTTTAATGACAAATCGACAAATCATAATTATGATTAAACTAATACCAAAAAACACATACAAATAATGACTAATTTTGGCAAAGAAAGGGGAATTTTTTTTGATCACTCCCATATTTTGTGAAATTATTACTTTTATTTTTGTCGAGAAGAATTTTTTTGAGAAAAAATGCAATAGGTATAAAAAGTAATTATTTTGGAATAATTTTCTGAAGAGGGACTTCAACAATTTAATTGAGAGGGAATTTGAAAAAAAAACTTAAGATTTTTGCCGAAAAATTATTTTTTTCAAAAAAACTCCCCTCGAAATATTTTTTTTGAAAATTTTTCAAGAAAATTATTTTTTGAACATTTTTTAAAAGAGGTTTTTCCTGAATTTTTTTTCACGAGTACGAAAATTTGCGATATTTTTCTTTACGGAATTTTTCCTGAGTAGTTTGAAGTTATTTTTAAATTATTTTATCGACACAATTTTTTTCATAGAATTTCTCCAGGACGATTAGATGATTTTTTTTATCAAAAATTTTTTCTAGAATAGGTACCTAATTTTTTAATTATTATTTTTTTATTCATTCATATTTTTTTTTCATAGGTACCTACTTGAAAATCTTTTTTCAATTTTTCTAAAAAAATTTTTACAAAATACTTTGATTTTTCCCATGAAAATGATCATCTGAACAGAATGATTTTCTTAGAAAATTTTTAGCATGGAATTTTTTTGAAATACCAACTCATTATTCATTGTACTGAAACATTTTCTTTTCTTCAGAGAATTTTTTTAGAATTTTTTTTTTTTTATCAACTTCATTCTTTTACTCAATTTCATTTTTTTTACTTGAATCTTAAAAAAGAAATATGAAGGTTCTCCCAATTTTTTGATTTTATTTTTAAATGTTTTATAAGTTGTTGTTGTTGTTGTTGTTTTTTTTTTTTTTGAAATTCAATAAAATTATTTTTTCAACATTTTTGTAGAAAATACAATGCCTAGCGATTTTTGACTAGGATCGAAAATTTTTTGAGTCAATTTTTTTTTTTTTTTGAATAGTAATAATTATTTTTCAACCACCTTTTACTCAATGATTTTTCCCCCCAAAAAGTGTTCTTGAAATCATTTTTTATTATTATTTTTTTCAATTCGAACCTTCTTTATTCCAAAAAATTTATCATGAAGGATTTTAAAAAAATATTTGAATAACTTTTTTTAGAAGGAAAAGAATGAAGTGAACAAATACTTGATTTTTTGAGATTTAAATCAAGAAAAATACTCTGAAAATTTTTTTTCGGTCGTTGGAATTTTTTTCCAATTTTTTCAAAGACAATTTTTTAGTTTTTCTTCTAGAGGCAATCATTTTTCAATCATTTTTTAGATGATTTATTGTGCTCCCAAAAGAATTTTGTATACGAAACTTTTCAATATTTGCTCGGTAAACATCAAATTTTTTGAGGGAATTTTCTTCTGAATATATTTTTTTACCCAAGATAATTTTTCTATGATTTCGAATCACGTTTTAAATCAACAATAGCTTAGCCAATGGCCAGACACAGCGTTGCAGTAGATCTACTACTTTTTCAAAGCTGTACTGATTTTCTGCTGTTCTACTGATTTTCAGCAAAAATCTACTGATTTTTTTTCAAAAGCGTTCCAATTTTTGTAAAAAGTGGTCTAAAAACAGATTTTTAGCTTATTTTTTCTTTAACTGTCCTACTTTTTTTCACAAAAAATTCACCTTAAAGGTATAACTGATGGAAAAATAATTTTTTCACTCCTGACTCTACTACTTTTTAATGAAAATTTGTTTCTTTTAGACCTACTACATTTAAAAAAAAAAATGATTTCTGCTGAAAAAAAAATCCACTAAAAGACATGAATTAATGCAAAAAAATACTTTTTTCTCCTGAATCTACTACATTTTTTTGGAAATTTATATCTACTGAATCTACTGATTTTTTCGAATTTCCATTCGGCAACGCTGGCCAGACAGTAATTCAAAGGAGGGAGGGGGGTTTTCGAAAAAATTAAATTTCACATGGGTAAAATTCAAAAATTGAAGAAAAAAAATCATTACTAATTTTGTCAAAATGCAGGAAATCCATCATTATTTCCAACTTTTTGTTCATTAAGGAGGGTCCTGATCACCTAAACCTCCCTCAAATATACCTCTGAAGAATGAAGATCAAAGATGTTCAAAATCAGAGTACTTTTCATAGTGAAAAAAATCCATCCAAAATATTATTTTTCGTCATCCCCCTCCCCCCTCCAACCACTCATAATCTCGAGATCAGCCCATTGAAACGCGAATCATCACAAACCGTGAATCATCATAAAACTCGCTTCTTCCTTCTCTTCTTTCCCTACACCACTGCGGGAATCGTGTTCGACTGATGTCCAAATAATGGGCCCTGTTCTTTGAAATACGACATCGGATTTTTATTATTTTACAACTTAGCTCGATTCCATAATCTCTCTAAAAGCTTTGCGCCATAAATGACATCAGACGTTTTTGATACTTTAATTCTACACATAATAGGTTATTAAAGAACCCACGAATATCGATTCAATTCGAAACCAGCTTCTTATAACGACTCGCGGTTGGTTGCGAAATTTACCTACGAGTAGCTGGAATTTGGGTGATAAAGGAGGCAGGATGGGGACACGCAGGGGAGGCGACCATTATTGAACTCTAGTAAATCAAAAACTTGGACACATCTTACCTGTTTGCATTTCGCTTTAGCTTTATTGACTTCTTCGATGTTGCACAGGTCTAGTCTGGATTCATTCAGCAACGTCTCGAAATATCGTTCGTATTCTGATAAACGCTGCACCTGTTTTAGGAAAGCATGGAAAAAATTCAGAAATTAGAACAAATCGTAGATAAATAAATACGTTATGGAAATACACGAATGAACATAATAGTTGTACAGATCAGCTTCTTGTATATGATTGGGTGAGGAGTGGGAACCAGTTGGAGCATTCCAAATGCACATTTTTCTGCTTCGAAATGATTTTATAAGCGGTGATTTCCATAGGACACTGGTATAGTTTACATTTTTCCATAATAACAAATACCATACCCCGAATACCGCGAACGATTAGCGTTAATAATTTGAATTAATTAACATGTAATTCGGATGTGCTCTACGTTCATGGTCATTGGAACGCCACGAAGTCTTGGAACGTTGAGTCGCTGAGCTGCTGAGAGAGAGAGAGAGAGAGAGAGAGAGAGAGAGCAAAGAAATCACAGCGTTCGGTTTGGATTGGATTGCGTCATCGACGAGTTAAAAACACATTATAGGATAGCGCAGAGAGAATTGGCGTACAAGAGCCATAATTTTTATCCGATCAAACGATCAAACGAACCTGTTTACGTACGTTAACGTTTAATGAACGGAAAACAAGCTGATAATAATTCGCGGTATAGCGGCGGCTTTCTTAGCAAGGTGACCAACATCTAGCTTCTGTCATGAAAATTATACCGATAAACCCGGGCAAGGCAACGTTCCATCGATCTGGGATCATTTGAACGAAGCCTTCGTTCATCTCGTATTGAAAATAAACATACATACTGGACCATGTCATGTACCTACCGAAAAAAGTGTAGGCGGATCTATGTGACGTAAGGTGGACCAGTCAATGACACCATGTAGGATATACTAAGAACCATTACTAATGGGTTACGAGAGTTACACGATGAACAGGGCAGAAGGCTCAATATGCACATTGTACTGACATTCGTAACGCATTAGTAATCACGTTCACGCTAATTTTACTACTAAATTGGTTACGTACAATATTGCATCGTCCGCTACGCATGCATCGGAGCGAAATTTGAAAAAATAAAACTAACTTTAGTAACCCGTAATTTCAAAAAAAGTAACCAAAAATTTTCCATTTCCACTTGAGTATAACGACTCATAACCCCCTCCCCTTCACCGTTTTCCCAATATTTTCGCTAAATTTGACGTTTCAAAACTCCTGAAATCGAAAGCAAAAATTTTGAAAAAATTAAAAAATTTTAATGAAAACGTAGCTACTTAATTATACATTTTCTGTATAATTATGGCGAATTCTAATTGAATAGTTGGCTTGATTGGTGCTTATCTGCTTAATTTTTACACTATAGGAAATTACAATTCTTGAGAAGCTCACAATACAATTTTTGAGTACCTACCTATCTCACCTTCAATTTATTTTTTTATTCAAAAGTCAATATTGAAAATTCAAAAAAAAAATCATTTTTTGAAATATCAACTTCACAAGTTTTTGAACTTTTATTTGTTTTGAAATAGTTTTCAGTTTTCAAATAATTGTTGATTTCAAAAAAAAAAAAAAATTTTGAAAAATTTTCAATTGCAAACAATACTGCTCACTTTTTTAAAATTTCTGATTTTCAATTTTTAAATTTTTTTTCTTTTCGAAGTTTTCATTTTTCAAACAATTTTCAATTTCTATAAATTTCAATTCATGAACAATTTTCAATTTCTAAAAATTTCTGGATTAAAAAAACGAATTTTTGAAATTTTCAATTTTTGTTTTCAAATTATGAAAAATTTCGATTTCTAAATCATTTTAAATTTTTGAAAAATATCAGTTCCTAAAATTTATGTTTATTCAAATAAAAAAATCCCAATTTATAAAAATTGTAATGCCTAAAAAATTTTAATTCCAAAAAAATCAATTTTTGAGTGGTTTGCAAAATGAGTAGGTTAGGTACAAAAAATTTTTCATTTTTGAAAAGTATTCATTCTCCACAAAAAATCAATTTTTAAACATGTAAAATTTACAACTTTTCAAAATTTTTAAATTTTGGAAAGTTTTACTTAGGTATTTAAAAAAATCAAATTTTTTGAAGAATTTCAAGTTCAAGAGTTGAAACGGTTTTATATTTCATTTTTGAGGATTTCTCTATAATATAATTTTAAATTTTCAAACATAATTTTTAAATACTTGGACCACATTTTTTCAAATTGAAAAAATGGCTATTCTCATTTAAAAAAAGTTTTTCATGAGAAGAAATCGGTTTTATTCTTATACGAAGTAACCTCTACTTCTTTTGAAAAAATTTACTATTTTTTTTGAAGAAATTTTGAGAAAAACTCGTTTATTTGTCGAGAAAAGAATCTCAATTTTTTCAAAAAAAAATTACCGCTTATACCTACTTACTTTTTTTTAGTAATTTTTTTTCTTTTTAAAGAAATGTTTCTTATTTTTAGACAAGAATAAATCTTAATTCTTCAAGAAAAAAATTACAATTTTTCATACTGGCTTTAAAAATACCTATAAAAGAACATTCAACTTTTTCGGAGCAAACATTTTTTACCTTAAATTTCAATACATATGAGTAGGTACAAAATAAATATTCCTGGAGTTCGTGAAGAAAAAAATCTCAATTTTAAAAGAAAATTCAATAAATTTTTCAATTACTTAATTTTATTTTTAAATAAAATTTTTCAAATTTTTTGGAAAGAAAATCTCTGAAAAAAGCTTTCAAAGCGTTTTTAAAGAAATTTTAAAGGCAGCTGTTTTTTTTTCAATTCAAAAAAATTCAAAAATTCAAAAACTGTAAATTTTGAGAATTTTTGTATTGAATATTCTCTTGGGGGGATTTTGTTGTTGAGAAATTTTTTCAAACATGAAAAGTTTTCCTTCAAGATTTTTTTTTTAATTCAAAAAAATCCAAAAATTTAAAAAATGTAAATTTTGAGCATTTTGGATTGAATATTATCTTGGTGAAGGTATTTTTCTCGAGAGTAGGTATTCTTTCTCTCCACGACAAGTTAACCTTCGAGAATTTTTTTTTTCAATTCGAAAAAAATCAAAAATTCAAAAACTGTCAATTTTGACCATTTTTGGGCTTAAGATATTCTCTTGCCGAGGAAATTTTTTTTTATCTTGGGAATTGTTTGTTCACGTCAAGTTTACTTTCAAAGTGTTTTTCAAAAATTCAAATTCAAAAAAAAAAATCAAAAACTGCCAATTTGAATATCTTTAGGGCTCACATAACTATTCCCATTTTTGGAAAAATTAATTTTTGCCATGTAAAAAGATCCGGCTTTTTAGAGGATCTTTTTACATGGAAAATTTCACAAATTCAATTTCTTTGAAAAAATTATCCAAAAATTTTTTTTCTCATTATTCGGGTCCATTCTGAGAGGTTATGATGGACAAATTCTGAATTTTTCGATTATTCGCATTTTTGGAAAAAAAATCATTTTTGCTATGCAAAATGAACCGGTTGTTTCAGGGAATGATGAAAAAATTCTGAATTTTTCAATTAGGTAGATAATTCTGTTGCAGAGGGAATTTTTTCCTCGAGAGAATTCTATGTTCAAGACCCATTTTTACAACTCAAAAAAATCAACAAAAAAAAAATCAAAAACTGTCTATTTGAGCAACTTTGGGCTTGAATATTATCTTGCTGAATTAATTTTCTTCTCTAAAAAACTTTTTGTTCACAATAAATTTTTCTTCATTTTTTTTTTCAAATATTAAAAAAAAACTGTCAAATTTGAGTATTTTAGTGCTTAGATATTCTCTTGCAGAGGGAATTTCTTCCCAAGAGAATCTTTTGTACCAGATTAGTTTTCTTCACAGTTTTTTTTTAAGATAAATTTTTCCTTTTTTTTTTTGAACATCAGTGCTGTTTTTTATTCAAGAACATTTTTAATGAAATTTTTCAAATTATTTTGTTTTCTTCGAGAGTTTCCTGGAATTTTTGGTTGAAATGATTTTTTATGCTGATTTTTTTTCGAAGAAAATTTGTGATGACCTAAATTTTTTCTTTGGGGGGGGGGGGGGAGGAGGGATATTTTAGAATTTTTTTACGAAGTTTCATTTTCGGTTGAGATTTGTCTTGAGGAAATATTTTTTGATTGGGACAATTTTTCTTAATTTTTTTTTCTCAATAAAGTGTTTGCTGAGATTTCTTACTAGGTTTTTTTTTTGAAATTCATCCCTCGACAGAAAAAATTTTTTCAAAGAAGTTTTTCTTAAGAGAGAACTTTTTTCAAAGTTTTTTCTTCAAAGAAATACTATTTTTCTTGGAAAAGTGAATTCTTTGTTGGTTTTTTTTCAAAAACATTTTTTGGAAGAAGCAATTTTACTTCTTTTAAAGATGACTACAGTAATTTTCAAAGTAGGTATCAACAATTTTTTTAGCAAAAAAAAAAAAAAAAATGAACTCTAAAAAAAGAGGAGAGTAAAAAATGAACATTTTCCAACTAGTTCAGTGGTTTTCAAAATAAGGAAGATTTAAAAATAAAATAGACAACATCATTAGATTTCCAGTAAAAAAGGATCTGTTTTTTTTTTTATGTTTTCAACATTTGTTGAATTTTCCAATTTTTTTACCCATTTTTTTAAATTTAAATTTTTTGAAATCAATACCTCGAAAACTATCAATCTGATTTTAAAATTTTATTTGATAAAAAATTTTGGTTTTGATCCTTTACAACTTTTATTTGTTTGAAGTTGAAGATTATTTTTGCATTTTTATTATTTTTAGAGCCTCTGAGGTAGTTCGAAAATTGAGTATTTTTTTATAATTTTTCAACTAGTTGATAGGTTTTTAAATAATATAGATGACTTTTAGTTACATTTTGGAAGAGAAGGTGTAGAACATCAAAAAATCAATTCAAATACCTATTCGAGATTTTCTTTCAACGACTTTTTAGGTGATGAAGTTTTTAAACTTTTTTTTTGAAAAGTGTTTCTTTTGGAGGGGGATGGGTTACCAAAATGAGTTTCAAGATCATTATTTGAGCTAAGATTTTTTTCTAAAGACCTTTTTTTTTACCAAGATTTCTTTCAAAAACATTATTTCAATAAAACCACTTCTTTTAAAAAAAATTTCCAGTGGAATCATCTTACTGAGAAGATTTTTTGTTTTTTTCTACGCGAAGATTTTTTTTCAACGAATCGCTTTATTGAGAAAAATCGACTTCTAAACGACCTCACAATACATTTTACAACCATTCCACACCCCACAATTCAACTCACATTACATGCACTCGAACACGAAATTAAATCCATATTTCAGGCTTCCGATGGAAGAATATCCAACGCATAAAAACCGAAACGCCATCGCATCGCGACTGCCTTATCGCCACATCCAAGCCATCATGACGAGCAGACGACAATATCTTTACGACATCGACCCACGTTACCAAAACAAAATCACTCAAGTGAAAAGTTAATCTAAAGAATAACTCCTTTTCCTGGTTCACTGGGTTTTCTATCCGCTTCGTCTACTCCACGGTGCTGGCTCTTCGAGTACATACGTACCATAGTCTACGTAAATCTATCAAAATGCACTCGAGATTATAACATTAAAACGTGTATCTTCCGCCCGCACCTTATAGCAGACTCGTATACTTCAAAGACCCAACCTTTACGTAATTTACGTGTCCTTTTCTTCTCTTACTACGTCTCATATACTCGCGTCGCGAGAAACCAGTTTCACGGAATCCTTCCTTTTTCGTAGTAAAATACATTTTAATGATTTCATATGACAGAAGGTCTCTCTCGAGTCGAGAAAAAAACATACAAAAAAGGGATTTAAGATGTACCATCGAATAAAGTATTCTTAATTTCTTCTCATCTACTGCGCAGCTTAATCCTAGAAAATATTAAAAAATAGTGTCGCGCAGGGTGGCATTGGTGGAGTTATTTTTGAAGTTTTTTTTTTTTTTTTTTTACCCCAAAATATACGAGTCCGAAGTACAATAGAATGAGTGTGCTTGGTACAAGACCGCATTAGAAAAAAAAATACTGCCGCTGAAAGGTCAGCACGTTCTTTTTTATTTCGTCCTATTCAATAAACTACACGCGTTAATGACTGGTTTGTGTGAAATCTTTTCAATACTAGTGCCCTTTTTTGTTTGACTGACCGACGATGGTCGAAATTCACGATGGAAATACTACTATATTGAATCAACAAGACAACAAGTGATCAAAGAAATGGCAGATTAACAAGTTTTGGATAAAAAAAAAAGAAATGTCCTAGTATTGTAAGGGTTAAAAATCGAAGATCCTTATTTTTTTTTATAGAGTGAATCATTGACACAGAAACTGTTCCAAATTCCAGCAACAAAATCTCAGCCACTGAAAATACTCCAAAATCTCCTCACCATTTGGCTCAAACTACTCTGCACAGCTTGTCGCATGCGGCAACCATGGCACCACATCTCTAGAGTTCTCCACATCACCGTCATACTTGATTTCATCCAACAACCTACATTAATACATCGGCATCGCGTATCCGTCGAGTTGATACGATCGATGATCGATCAAGCGTTACGCATATATTTTTAAAAAATCGGCCCCAAACAACAATCAACGCGTAATTTGTGTTTTTGTTTGTTCGTAAAACACATTTCAACTTTTCACAAATATTGGAATATTTTTTTCAACTCTCGTATATATAACAATATTTTTTAGTCATCGCCATCGTCGACCGAATTGATCTTGGAACGTTTTTTCTTCTTTCGTCCCCCTCCTGTTTGGAAATTCTCTTTCATCGAGACAACGATGATTTTGTATATTTTGTCGTGTAATCGCCAAATACGATATGAATCATTTTTACATACATATTACTATATCAACATGTGAGTGCATATTGCTTTTTTTCTCAATCGTTTTGAATTTATGTCTGGTTTTTTTTTGCAGCTCTTAGGCAATTATTGTTATTTTTCTCAAACATATGGACGAATTTATGGTCTATTGGATGAGTTGAAATGAGCCAAGAGAGGAGGGGAATGTTTCGTCATTGCTTTATCAATATTTCAGTAAAATAATTATTCATCACTTTTCAGAAAATGAAGAAAAAAAAATTAAAAACAAAAACTTGTTGTAAAAAATTCAAAAATAGTAAAAAATTTAAATAAAAAGAGTTGAAATAATTGCAAATTCAAAAAAAATTATGACAAAATAGGATATTTGAGAAAAAACAATTTCTGTAGAAAAAAATGAAAACTCCTAAAAAATACTAGTTTTGGGACATTAGCAGAATTCATACCCAATAAAAAAAGAAATATTTCTGCACTTTTTTCAAAAAAAAAAAAAAAAATCAAGGAAAATAGCCAAATAGGTACTAGTGTTTTTTATATAATTTGTAATTTTGTCAGGAAAATTTTCAAAACATTTCTATTTTTCAAATTTCTCACCAAGAGCAGTTTTCTTGCCAGAAAATATTTTCCAAGCAATTTTTGTAATAATCCAAGTGAGCGTATAATCTAAAAATTTATTCCAAGAAGCATGTTTTTTTTTTGTTTTTTTTTATTTTTGAAATAATTTTTGAATTGGTTTTTTGTTTGATTTCATTTTCAGGAAAATTTTTCAAATATTTTTTCTTTCTTCGAATTTTTCATACAGAGAAGTTTTAGTGCTAAAAAAAAGTTTTCAATAAATTCTGAAATATTTTTCAAATCACTATTTCTTTTTTTTTAAATTGAGAACTTTGGATTTTTCAGCCATTTAAAAAAATATACTACCTAGTTTTAGATTTTATTTTTCATTTCAGCATAGATTAACCTATAAATAGATAGCCAGCCCTTACGTAGAGAATGTCTCGCCCTGCTTTTAGTCAACCTTTAAAAAATAATCAAGTTCCACAGTTTTGTGAAAGAGGGCGTCTTAAAGTGAACATGCGCGAATGCAAGATAAGTCTGCGTCCTTCCCCTTTCCATCCTAAAATCGTTGCTACGTAACCGCCATCTGGGAAAGAGTTCCATTACTACACGAAAAACGGGCTCCTTTTTAACAAAATAAGCGAGATTTTTTTCCTGCATGGGCTGGCTACCTATTTATAGGTTAATCCATGATTTCAGAAAAGTTTTGGTAGGTACTTGCTCTTCTTCTTTTTCTTCTTCTTCTTCTTCTTCTTTTTTTCGGGAAAACTTTTCAAAATAGGTATGGGTTTGTAAATTTCTCACCAAGAGAGGTGTTTGTGATAAAAAATATTTTTCAAACAATTTTCGTAATAATAGGTAAGTACGTCTAAGCTTAGAATTTTTTGTTGAATTTTTCGAAATAATTTTTGAATTGTATTCCTAAAGTTTTTTGTTTTGTTGTCTTTTAAGGAAAATTTTCAAAATATTTTTTCTTTCTTCATACATTTTACATAGTTAGAGGAGCTATTGTGCCGAAAAATACGTTTCTAACTGGTGATTTTTTTCTGAAAATTTTTATACTCAACAATTCATTCTTTTTTACAGAATTTCTCACCAAGAAAATGTCACTGCGCTAGAAAAAATATTTTTCAAACATTTTTTAAAATAGGTACTAGATTTTAAATTTTTTTTATTAATTTTTTTTTGTAAGAACTAAGCACTTTTTTTATGGAATTTTTTTTAAATTCTTCAATATTTTCTTTTTTTCAATTTTTATTGAAAAAAAAAATTGTGCCAAAAAATATTTTTCAAACATCTGAATTTTTCAGAAAATAATTACGAGAATTTCTCGCAATCTTATTCAAATAGTTTTTAAAATTTTTAATAGTACTCTATTTATTTTAAAATTCTTTTATTCTAGAGATATTTTGACTATTTCTTTGAAAAAACTTTTAAAACATTTTTCGAGAAAATTTTGAAAATATTTTCTTCTGACGAATTTTGTGTTGATTTTTTTTTTTTTATAAATCAATCAATAAATCAATTTTTTCAAAAAAAAAATGTAGTTAGGAGAATTTTTGGCAAAAATTAATTTTTTCTCATTTTTTGATAGTGCTAGTTTCGAATCAATTTTTTCGTAAATTTTTTTATGGCGTATTTTTAGTTTATTTTTATATTTTAAAAACTTCCCTATTTGAAATTTTTGAAAATTGGTAAAAAAATTCCAGAAATTGTCTTATTGAAAAAAGTTTTCATAAGACAATAAATTATCTAAAAAAAATGTTTGCAAAAAAATAATGAATAAAATTTCTCAATTTTGGAGAATAATTTGCAAATCGCAAGGAAATTTATTTTAAAAAGTCAGAAAAAATTTCTGTAAACAAATTTTTGATTATGAAAATTTTCATTAGGTAGAATAAATCTTTCCTGTACTATATCGAGGTAATCGTATAATGATCATATTTTTAAGAAGAGGTGTATATTTTAACAATTTTCAAGAGCATATTTCATGCCTTTTTAGCAAAAACAAATACACATCTCTCACTTTCAAAAATGCCTACTTCACCCTGCCTCACTAAACATCCAAATTCCCATTAAAATTCAAAACAATTTGAAAAACTCGATACACTCCAAGCTCCGGAAATGCCCCAACCATATTATACGAAATATTCTCCAACATTCGAATTGCCTCACACCCATACCCCCTGCGGCCATAAAATTCTTCACGTAATAAGCACCATAAACACAGTCCAGATGGTTTTGTTCGTAATTCATAAATAAGAAATATTATTAATCTTCTCGCCTCTTATGTCTTCATCGCTTTCGGTCCACCAAAGAGTCAAACCAAACCGCCTGAAGACTATTGGGAATGTCAAATCAAAGCCATTATTCGATTACCCTCTGCGAATACAAATTTTTTAATTACTATTGAGAAATTCGTTAAGATACGTGTGGCTGACTAGTTTTTAAAACGAATGATAAAACGCTCCGATGCTTGATTTTATTAATCACATTTGCAGGACATGTTGCACGTCTCTGTTCTTGGCAGTTGGCACATCTGTGTAGAGGTATATGAGGCAGCAAATTACTTAACCTTGTTACGCGCGTTGTTGCGTAACCCTTTTTTTACATTGGTAAAAAAAAATGCCATTTTTACAGGTGCGTACACACCTGCGTGTAGCGTGATTCTGGGCGTATCGCGAACGTGTGTAGGAAAAGGAAAATGAAATAAAAAAAGAAGACAACGTACACGCACATGAACGTCTACAAGAGTACAGAGTACAAAATAAAATAACATACCTACATACAAATCTGAATCTATACGTAACGTACACAATAGAAATGGTAATTGGTTATATGAAAAATATTTCCACCACCGCGGCGATTAGTATCAATATATTTATATGTTCGAACAAAGCAGTATGCTTGTGGTAGTCACGTTTTAAGGATGATTCCAGTTATCGTTTATAATTGGCAGTGACAGGACAAATTAATGTTATCGTTTCCTCGTCATTAGGCGTATAGGTGATGTTAAAGCTCGCACACGATCTACTCGACTATAGGACTGCGAGTTATTTTGACGTTTTGGCGTCTACGATTGCGATGCCCTTTTAAATCAAAAAAAATTTTCTTCCTTAAATAGACATGTTCGGTAATGTTCCTCGATAAGCTGAAGGACTTCTTCGAAAGCCCATTCGTCAGAAGTCATTCTGCATTTTCTCATATTGCATTCGTAAGTATGCGAAAATCGACAGCATTTTTTCGCATCCTGTGGTCATTTTCATAGCCGGCGGATCATTACTTTCTCAAGTGGTGTTCACATTGTGAGGGCGAGGGGGTGAAAAATGTAAATTTTTTCACAAAAAAAAGACTTCATATACACACACTATAAAGTACAACCTCGATTATCCGATTCCCAAAAATCGGTTAATTTTTTATTAGGTACCTACCTGTAGATTTCTCTTCAATTTAGCCCAACGACCGACCTCATATTAATGTTTCAAATTATCTAGAAAAATTTGAGAAATCATTTATTTATTTATTTCAAAAAAATTATATTGAAGAAATGTGAAAAAATTATTCTTTTTAAATGAGAAATAATTTATTTCATAAAAAAATTAAGAACTTGAAAAATTTTGTTCTAAAATTTTTTTTTAAATTCATTCTAAAAAATTGGAAAAAATTTTCATTCTAAAAACTTGATAAAAATTTCATTCTAAATTTTTTTTTAAAAATTGCATTCTGAAAAATTGAAAAAGAATTGTAAAAATTTTTATTCATTTTAAAAATTTTAAAATCTTATTTCATTCTAAAAAATTGAAAAAAATTTCACCCTAAAAAATTGGAAAAAATTTTCATTCTAAAAAATCAAAAAAAAAATCATTCTAAAATATTTTTAAAAATTTCATTCTAAACAAATTGAAAAAAAAATTTATTCTAAAAACTTGAAAAAAATTGTAAAAAAATTGCATTCTAAAAATTAAAAAAAATTTTTTTTTTAATTTATTCCAAAAAATTAGAATTTTTCATTCTAAAAAATTGAAAAAATTTTATTCTAAAAATTTTTAAAAAATTGATGAAAAATTTTATTCTAAAATTTTTAAAAAAAATACATTCTAAAAACTTGAAAAAAAACTTGATGAAAAATTTCAATTAAAAAAAAATCCATTCTAAAAAATTGAAGAAAAAAAATTGTAAAAAATTTAAAAAGGGTCCCAAATCTCATAAAAATTATAATTTTTTTTATCGAGTGCAATTTTTTACACATTTGAGTTCAATTTTTTTTGCGCAGTTCGGGATTTCTCATGTGGTGCAACGCCGGCCATGCCATGATTACCAATCTAACAAATATTTGGAACAACAGTCACACAATTTTTTACAAAAATGTCCAATAAAAGTACGAGTACCTACGTCTGGCACAAAACTATACCCAAATGGTTACCCTGAGACCAAACCCAAGTTATTAGACCGATAATGATCTCGACTTGGTCGCGTGTATCATGTATCAGTTTAGATATTTGTCGAAAAAATCATGAACCATTATTATTCGTAACAAGTGAATAATATAGCCTCGTGAAAAAATACCTACGATCTTTATCATTGTTTAGCAAAAAAACCGAGCTTTCAATTAGAGCTCAAATTACCTAAAAAAAAATCATATTTTCGTCTCTTTCTTCAAATCATCCACATTTAATGAATCATTTGACCTTGAAAATTTTACACGAGCGCATTTTTACTAAAAATTTACCTCGTTTTTGTTTCATAAAAGAAGAATTGGCCAAATGAAAATTCTCATTTCAAACAAGATACGATCGCAATACTAACTCAATTTGTTTGTACTTCCACGTTTCTCCCTCCTCCTTCGAGTTTATTCCATGTGTCATTAATGGATAATTAAACCATCGCATCGAATGAGTTTCAATTTTTACCTCACGCTACCGCGAAATTGTCTTATCGCGAGGCAAGGACGATCAGATGATCGTAAATTATTAATTGAGGTTTTTTTCCCATTTCAACCGTTTGAACACGTTTCGGTGCGGGTATTGATTGTTTTTCCGGTTAAAAAACGAGCGAGTAGCTTTCCCAGAATCTGGAAATTTAGAAATCGATTATGGCAGTTGACGATCTTAATTGATTCTCTTATTGATATCGACATAGTTGAGAGATGAAATCGCGTTAAATTGATCTCGTATTAATCACAAGTGACAAAAGGAATTGTACTAAATGGAAACATCCGCACGAGTTGAACATTTTAAGATTGCATGAAAATAGACAAAATAATGAAAAAAAAATTTCTTAAATCAAGTTTTAAAAAAATTAAAAAATGAGCCAAAATTGGAAATTGGAAAAAATTGAAAAATCAATAAACAGTTAACATTCACATAACTACAATAAAAAATAATTTTAAAAATAAAAAGTTGAATAAAATTGATTAAATTTTAATAAATTGAACTGAAAACGGTTGAGAAACTCGAAAAATGAAATACATGTAAAATTAAAAATACTGGAGGGACATTAGGAGAAATTAAAAACCTAAAAAATTGTAACCTAAATAAAAATACTATTAAAATTGAAGAAATATGAAATAATTGAATAGGTTTATAGAAACGACGTTTGTAATTCAATATAAAAATGGCCAAAAATTGATAAAAAATAAAACTAAAAATGACTGAAAATATGCTAATGAGAAACATTCAAAATTTGATAAACAAAAAAAATCACAAATAAAAACAAATTTAAAAAATCAAAATTTTGAAAAAAAAATCGTATCATAATAAATTTTGAAAAAAATTAGAAGGAATCGAAAATTTTGAAAATGGAAGAAATTGACAAATGAAAATATTGAATGAAAATAGGAAACCGTCCATGAAAATTTGATATAAATAAATTGTCATGAATTTAATAAAATTGAAAAAAAAAAAAAAAAAATTCAATGCATAAAAAAAATTGACACTCAAAATAATTGAAAATTTGAAAAAAATTGAATGACACTTGAAAAATAATACAGTTTTAAAATGGAGAAAAACTGATTCAATAATGTTGGAATTGAAATAACTGAAAATGACTAGAAACTGGAAGAAATTGAAATTCAAAAATTAAAAAAAAAAAGGCAAAAGTACCTAATTAAAGGTTTGAAATAATGAATGGACATAGTAAATAAAAATGGCTAAAAATTGAATAAAATTGGGTAACAATTGAAAATTACTGGAAATGGTGGGGGGGGGGGGTGAAGAGGAAAACTTTAAAGTTCAAAGTAATTTTCAAAATCTCAAATTTGAAAAAATTGCATTAATGTCAGAAAAAAATCCAACTTTAAAAAATGGGTAAAATACCTTGGAAAAATCAAAAATCGCAAGAAATCAAAAATTGGAAAAAAAAACTGGAATAAAATTGAAGGAATGGTGAAAAATCAAGGAAAAAAATTATATATTTAGTTCAATTCGGAAAAATCTTAAAATAAAATTTTAAAATGGCCAAAAATTGAATCAAGTTGATAAAAAATTAAAACGATACCTATTGTATGTGACTGGAGATTAAGTACAAAAAATTCGAAATTCAATAAACAAAAAAAAATGATTGAAAATAATTAAAAATTTAAGGATCAAAAATTTGAAAAAAAAATGAAATTGAATTTAATTGGCTGAACATTGTGAAATTTATTTTTGAAAAAATTAGAAAAATATTACAATTTGAAAAAAATCAAAACTTGTAAAAAAAAATTAAAAGTTTAAACCAAGTAACTAAGTCCTGAATTTCTGAAAAATTTCAAAAATTGAGAAACTTCTTATAAAATTTACGATTTTAATCAAAATAACATTCACGACTCTCGACGAAATTCACGCCTCTCTTGCCAAAATTCTGTCAAATTTTCAATACCCACACCACTTTTAACATCAAAAAAACTAAAAAGTCAAAACTTACACTAGAATTTTTCCTTCAACTCAAAAGATACAACCCACTTCTCTCCGATTCCAAAAAACCTTCAAAATTACCCCTCAAGTTGACGCATTTCCTCTCGTAAATCCATCCAAGCTTCCCAAACACTTATCCGCAATTTAAAAATATCCTTAACCTTGGCTCTACAATACTCAACAATTGCAAATTACGCAACAAATCGCACATTTCCCACAGACTCGTACGCACGCACGTTGCAAGATACGAAATAAAAATAATGAAGAAAAAAATGCACCGGGAGTTTTATTCGCCTAAATTATCTCGTACTTGATTTGGTATAGGTAGGTAATTTGCTGGCCAGTTCATTTACCTAAATAGCTACTTCACTGGGCAGTTTGGTTAATATTCCGTTAAATCTCAACGTTTTGGAAAAAAAAATTCTTACATGTAATTTCGACAAGTGCGATGTAAATAAAAAAATAAATAATATGCTCGTTATTGCAGCGACCACTCCGAATATTATAATTTTATTGAAGTCGAGCCCGCGTAAAGAAATACAGTACTTAAATATGAGTATAATTTGCATATAAAGAAAATGGAAAATAAAAAAAAATACAATTACAAACGCCGTTAGTATAATATACTTCTTAACTGGTTTTTTTCTTTTATTTATATGCTGTGTCGTATGACCTTGCTGAAAAGCTATTATAATTTTTTTGTGCTTTTAGTGAATAATCAAATATTTGAACGTAAGAAAAGATTACATACTCAGTTGCAAGGGAGGAGACCGAGATGAAGTTTTTTTCCTACCTATTTAACCGTCTCCGAATTCACACCCCTTTAACATAAAATTACCATCAAGCAAAAAACTCCCCATAAATTTCTTGGGCAATTGTATAGTTTGAAAATTTCACATATATCACTGCTAATAAACCAGTTCTATAAAACTCTAATCACTTGCTGGATGCGGTCTACCATCATCTCTCTATGTGGTTTTCCAAATGGTAAAGTAAACAGTTCGTTTCTCGGAGATAATTATAACCTGCTAAGAAGTAATTAGCAAAATCATCATCAGCGCCGAAAACAAATCGTAAAAAGAAGCTGATACGGTAAGCGAGACTCGGACAATAAATTTATCTCGGCACATCATTAGGGCAACTCAGACCAGAAGAAACCGAGTCTGAGATGTCTAAGAACATAAATTTTCGAGCTTGGTAATTTACTCGAGTTAAGATTTATCTACTGCGAACGAGATGACTAGTCACAAAGTCTAATAGCTCGGGTTCAATTTCACTTTTAATTTTTATCGCACGTTTTTTCGCATCTTTTCTTCTCTATAAGTACAAAGCTTGCGGTTTTTTTTTCGCAATTGTACCCGAGTAAAATTACAAAAACCACTTTCGTTGATTGAGGGGGCAGATTTTGGCAATGAATGTACCTATGAATGAGAGTACAAATCTGTATTATTATAATGAATCATATTGCATCTCGGTTAACTTGATAGGAGAAATTTGGCTTCGGGGTGAGCTAGTTGGCGTATTATACCTGCATTCAGGTGAGTGCTGTTTCTGTTGCAAAAAAAAAAAAAAAAAAGATGATCAGTTTGATCACCTAAGGAGATGGCATGATATTTTCCGGTACATCGACCTGCTGCCGCACAGCCCAAAACTCGTATCGTCTTGGATGCATCAGCGATTCCGCATTTTACTTTCATTATTCAGACCAGTTATTCGATAATAAATACGTCTGACCAGTTAAAGCTCGATTATAATAATCGGTGCTACCAAAACATAGGTACCGTTCGATGGGAAGAACCTGCTAACTCGATGTAGACTTCCACTTTGGGTTCGTTTCCTCATTTAAGTAACTGTAAGTCTCGAGAAAGATCAGCTGATTTATTGGGGGGGGGGGGGAAGCAGAGTAACATATTCTTTTTCAAACTAGAATTTCGGGGTCAAAGTGGAGACAATTCTTCAAAAATTAATGGAAAATGTAAATTTTTTTCAAATTTTTAAAAGTAGGTAATTAAAATCAAATTTTTTCAAAAATTGATGCAAATTGTCGATTTTTTGATATTTTTTTTAAAATAGACAATTTTGGAAAAATAACTACCTCTACGAATAAATTTGATCAATTTTTCAGATTTTTAAAAATTGATAGAACTTTTTCAAAAGTTTCAAAATTAAGTGAACAAAAATGCAATATTTTAAAAACTAATTGCTATGTTCCAATTCTTAAAAAAATTGAATAAAATTGTAAAAATTGTAAAAAAATAAAAAAAAAAAAAATTTTCTCAATGGATTGAAATTGCCAAATTATTAAATTTTAAAAGTTTATCGAATTTCAAAAATAAATTAAATTATAGATCTTTCAAATTCAGCTATAAATTCAAATTTTTCAAACACAAAGAAAATTGGAAAGCTTCTGAAATGAATTAAAATCAGTGATTATTTAAAAATTTGTAAAAATTCCAAAATTATTTAAAATGAAATTTGTCAAAAATTGCAATGGCAATAGTCAATTCTCAAAAATTGAAACGACACGACAAGCTTTGAGAAATTGATTAAAAATCGAATGTGTTTTTTTTTTAATACATTGATTTTAATCGCTTAACTGTTAATTTTTTTAAATTTCGAAAACTTCAAATATTGAGTAATTAAAATTGTACATTATATTTAAAATGTGGCTAATATAATTTTTTCAAAATTGATGAAAATAAGTATTTAAAAAAAATTATATCTATACCTACCTAAGTAAATCTTGATTGCAAAAACTAATAAGAACTGAAAAAAAGTTGAACCAAAATTTAACAAGAAATGCAATTTTGCATTTTTTTTTTCAAATAATTTAGTTTAAAATGTAAATTTTTTTTAGTTGATTAAAATAAAATTGTAGGTAGATATTTCAAATTTAGCCAAAATAAATGCAAAATTTTCAAAATCCATAAGAAATCAACATTTTTTTTCAATTAATGAAAATCGTTATAGATTTCACAAATTTGAATTATTGAAAATTTAACAAAATTGTGGATACCTAAGTATTTCGAATTCGGAAAAATTTAAATTTTTTAAAATCATACCGAAAAATAGACATTTTTTAAAAAATTACCTGACAAAAGTGATTAATTCATTAAATTTTCAAAAATTAATAGAAATTCAACAAAAAATGAAGCTTTAAAAAATAGATTGCAATTTTAAATTAGATTTTATGAAATTATGAAATTTTCAAAATTTAATTTACCTACAACCTTTTCTTCTCAATTAATTTAAACGGTCGATTTATTAAAATTATCGATTTTTATAAACTAATGAAATTTGGAAAATTAAAAAAATTTCTGACATTTCAAATTCAGCAAAAAATGTGAAATTTTCATAATTCATAAAAATTGAAATTTTTAAAAATGATTAAAAATCGTAGATTTTCTAAATTTTTAAAAATTGATAAAAATTCATAAAATAGTAGATTTGAAAAATTTGATAAAAGATGCAATTAAAATTGATTGCGATTTCCCATTTTTAAAAATTCAATAAAACTGTAAAATTTTCCTATTTAATATGAATTTTTGTATTATTTAGTGTTGATTAAAATATTGAATTCCAATTTGATTTTTTCCAAGAGATTCTCTCAAGCATAGTTTGGTACTTTTTTTTTTTTTTTTTTTTGAAAAAATCCGAAAAAAGGGGAAAATAATTTGTCCAATTTTAGAGAAAAAAAAGTTACTGCAAAAATAAATAAACAGAAATATTTTTTGAAAAAGATTAAAAAATTGGTTTGAAAATAAAATACAGAACGCTATTCATAAAAATTACTGAAAAGCTAAAATAAACTTATGTTTTTGCAAGAAAACTTTTACTTTTTAAAAATGATGAAACTTATCATTTTTTAAAAACAAAAGTTGTTCAAAAATGAGATTTAAAAAAAATTGAAATTCAGTTAAACAATTTATGAAAAATCTGAACAAAAAAATTTACTTGGTAAGAAAAGTTTTCAAAAATTTATTTGAAAAAAAAAAAAAAAAAACATTTCAAAAATGATTAAATATTCTATTTTGCGAATTTTTGCAATTTTGTTATTTCTTGAAAAAAATATCTTCAATAAAACTTCATGAAATTAAATTTCCCTGAATTTTAAAAGATTTAGAAAAACAAAATACTTACAAAAAATGTGCTATTTTTCAAACACGAAATCTAGAATTTTTTCTTACAAAATTCAAGTTTTCTACAAGAAAAAAAAATAAAAAAGGAAGGAATCTTCAAAAAAAAATATTTTGTTTAAAATTTTCAAGCTTTCCAGCATTTTTTCAAAGTGCTGATAAATAATTTAACAAAAAGTCTCAACTTTTTAAATTTCGGGGTAATTTTTTTCAATTTTTGAAAATTCTGAAAAAAATATAATTTTTAAGTGATTGATTTTTTTTATTTTTTTTTTGTTGAAAATTCAACAATTTGAGTTTCTAGAAAAGAAAATCACCCACGACCTCACAATTTGAAATGGATGGTTTCAAAAATTGCCAACAATCGGAGCAATTTTTTTTTGGTATTATTATGAACTCAAAATTTCAGTTTGGGGCTGAGACATGATATTAGCACTTCCAAAATTGGGAAATTTGTTGCAAAAATTACAACAATCAATCAATTAACAATAATATTCAACAACTATCCCATCGACGAAATGGAACATTAGAGTAGGCGTGTTAATAACAAAAATTCGTTTCCTCATACACCTCTAAACTACACATTACACACATGTCGATGTCATCTGGACCCATGATTCATTCACCGTTCGTAAACCAGTTCGCAATACCGTTCAATTCCCACGCTACTCCTGCACCGAGGTTTTCGTCAGCACTCTAACATGTAAAAATTTGTAACTTTTTTTTTTGCTAACCTGCATGCATCCTTTCGGATACAAAATTCCGCTAGGCCGAATAACCGTGAATGTGCAAAATTGCTCCGGTATGTGTTTATCGAAACGCTGCATCGAATATATGGGTACGAATTGCGCCTGCGCCGCCGCCGCCGGCCCCAGCCCGTACATCTTCGAGGCATTGGATGCCTCTGGGAAAGCTGCACCGTTAGCGAAAAATCCTCGCATTTTTGCAATCATTTATCGCATTTCGATCGAACAACGTAAAAAAATAAATCATTTATAGCTTCCGACGATTATTACGATTCATAAGGCCGCATTTTTTCTCTTCCTGTAAACGCGGTCACACGCGCAAAAAACACTATCAATATAGGCAAATATGTTGAAAAAAAAACCTGACTAATGATGAGGAAAACTCGAGTATTAAGAGCTAAATTTTTCTACTTATTTAGTGATTCATGGTACTACAAAATGTAACAAGGTCGTTCGCAGACCTCTGTATATATATTTTTTGTTCCAACCCATCCTGATTTACATTTGAAAAATTGCTATCATTTTCAAGTCGTATTTCGCGTCTCGAAAGATAAGATAATTTCTGACACATTCACCTACCTATACCACTATAAAGTAGTTGTAGTCTACGTTCAACTTGGTCTTGCCAAAGGTCAGTTTTTGCCAAGTACCCCGTAATTTCACCTGTTTCTTTTTTCGTTTTTTTTTTTTAACTTCTTCACTTCGTAGAAAGAGAAAATGAATACACCGTGAAGAAATTAGCTCTAGCAAATCGTTCCTAATACTCGTGTATAATTAACATATACACACGATCGGGCAAGGCTACGTACAGTACACTTGTACCTGTACAGAGATCGTTTTCACACACATACAACAGCGCACGTAGGTACGACAAATTGTCCAACTAGTTCATTATATAGCTAACGAAGGCTACACATAAACTATGTCTTTTCCCCCTCCTGCCTCACTTTTCCCTCGCGAAGCTATCATACAGCATAACGTCTTCTGGTTTGCTCGTACTGCTATAACGATGTAGGAAAAATTGCCTATGCTACCTGCCTCGTCTCTAAACTATATTATTGTGGCTCTGATGCGTGAAATATTACGCGTTAAATAAATTATACATGTGTGTAAACTATTTTGTTTATTAGTTTTAACGCGCCAATAACTAAGTGGTTACCGGTTTATGAATATCTATTAGCTTTAACAACGTTGCTATGATATGTAGATATCATTTTTCTTCTACATATTACGTATAGCATCCACGCAGAGCACTTTGGCCATTCGACGATCTGGATTTGTATTCGCATATTTAGCCAACAAACTGTAGACCTAACTGTAAAGATCGATCGCATAGATAATCCCATATCACAACCGTTCGACTTTAAATTCAGAATTGATTACGAATCGAATGACATTCTACTCGGGTTCGGTCCACCTTATTCTCATTTACGATGTTGGAAATGTACCAGGGTGTGAGAAGATTTTAATTTGGTAGAAAAAGAGGAGCGAAATTTAGGTAAATATTTATTATTTACAAGTAATATAAAAATATTCTATCGAAATGAAAATGAGTAACGAGTAAACATGAAAGAGTTGACACTTTAATCGCTTATTATTAATCCCTAGCCAATTAATTTGATTATCAAAAATTTAAAATTGATTGGATTTTTACGTCGAATTAATTTTACGAGTTTGAATTTTTTAAAACCGTTTCGATGTAGCTGTCAATTCTGGCCTGGTCTTTAATAAGACCACCTGACATGATACGTAAGATAGTTAAATTGATATACAAGAAGGCGTATAAAGATAGTTTGTGAAGGCTGATTCAATTGATACCACAATTAAATGAGGAAAAAATCGTTTTTATTTTATTTTGAAATTATAAAACAGAAACAATGTAGAAAAAAATTAATAAAAAAAAATTAATTGTAAATATTTCAATAAAAAACAAGGGGAAAAGAAGGGATAAAAAATAATCAGGTGTAGCAAATTGAACCAAAAAACAAAAAATGTACTTCAAAACCAGAAAATTCGGGAGAAAATGAGTTAAAAATGAGCCTAACACACAGCCCACTCTTTTCTCCTCTCTCATCCCTTCCCTGAAGATGAATGAAAATTTTAAAATGATTTCAAATGATATTTCCTCTTACAGGGGAAAAAACAAAGGTTCTAATAGAAGCAATAAACAATAAGTATCAGTATCCAAAAAAAAAAAATCAACAATTTTAAAAATTTTAAATTCAAAGCAAAACTGCAAAACTTCATGAAAGAAAACAATTGTAACGAGAAACACTATCAAAAAATAAATTCAAAAAAAATTGGTAGAAATTAAAATAATTTGAGTAGGTACTGAAAATTAAAAATAACAATTGGAACATTTGATAGAAAAAAGAAAAAAAAAGAAAAACAGAAATGAAATAATAAAAATTTTTTTAAAAAACGAAAAAAATTATTCTGGATACGAATAAATTTTTCTTCAAATTGGTATAAATATCTAGAATATTTTTACAGTAGTAAGGAAACGAAAACTGATTGGGTGGGGAGGAGGGGGACAAAATTTCAAATTGCCAATAAATTTAAATATGTAAAATCATAATTTTGTCAGGTTGAATTTATAAAAAAAAATTGGGAGAATTTTGAACTAATTTACACCTTGAAAATTCAAAGAAAAAAAATCAAAATTTGATACAAAAAAAAATACAACTATAAAAAGGTATTTCAATTTTTTTTCTGGGTGATGAATCACCGAAAGATAGAAAGAAAAGCAGGAGGGGTCAAGGGTGGACCTAAATCCAGATCACTACCTATAGGTACTCCAAATATTTTGAAAATTGAAATTTTGCAACCAAAAAATAAGGAAAATTTTAACAAATTTAAAAGAAAATCTGCAAAGTTTAAATGGAAAATTAAAAAAAAAGGACCATACAAATTTATTTTGAAACATGTACTTTCAATTCCAAATATTTTTTGGAAATTAGTCGAGGAAAGAAAAAAAACTGGTTAGTTGAGGGGTGAAATAAATTCCAGGACGCCATTAAAAATTAAAAAAAATCAAAATTTTGCTAAAATAAATTTTACGAAAGGATTACAAATTTTCAATAAATATTAAAAAATATTAAATTTAAAAAAAAAATGGGAATTTAAAAAATATTAACAGAGAAAAATCACTAAAAAACAAAACTAAAAAAAAATTAATTTTGATTTTAAAAAATTGAAAAATTTTACAGACAAAAAAAAAATATAAACGTTATTTTGAAACGAAATTTTTATTTCCAATTCCAAATATTCTTGGGCAGTGAATTGGAGGGAAAACTGGCGAAATGAAAAATTAGACAAAATTCCAAGGCTCCCTCATAAATTTAAAATATCAAAATTTCGTAAAACTCATTTTTTTACCAAAAAAAAAAAAAAAAAAAAAAAAATGGAAATTTTTAACAAATCCAAATTTCAAAATTTACAGAAAAACTGAAAAAGTGGAAAATAAAAAAAAAGTAGAACTGAAAATTTTGAAAAATGGAAAAAAAGAAGAACTAATCAAAAAATATATTGGGGGAAAAATGTAGAAATTTCAACAATTCCTGATATTAAAATTCAAACAAATAAGTATAAAAAACATTGATACAGAAAAACAAAGAAAATTATCAAAATTCGATTTTAAAAAACTGAAAACTTTTGTGCAAATAAAAAGCAAAGCAAAACAGAACCATAAAAAATAATTTTAAAAAGAAATTATTATTTTTTCAATTGTAAACATTTTTTTGGAGCAATAAATTGCGACAAGAAAGAATAACGAGGGGAGTGATGGGGTGGACAAAGTTCCAGATCTTCATCATAGATTCAAAAGAAACGAAATTTTGCAAATTAAAATTTTTCCAACAAAATGGAAAATTTTTCACAAATTCAAAAAATTTAAATTCGCAAAGCAAAACTGAAAATTGACAAATCAAAAAAAAAGAGACCTATCAAAAAATATTTTGAGAAAAAAAAATGCGAAAAATTTTAACAAATCCAGATATTGAAAATTAAAAACTATTGACAAACAAAAATTGAGAAAACCTCGCAAAAACAAATCCTTGAAAAAACGACTAAAATCAAATCTCCACCTTCCCCTTTCCCCGTCCTACCCCGATCAAATCACGTCGGAAACCCGTCGCATTAAAATCTTAGATATTCTAAACGAGGAAAAAAATAAACAAAATACACCCCCTCTGTCCCCTTAATTTCCACCAAAAGCTCTCCAACCCAAGGACTCGGCACACTTCTCCGTAGAAAAAAAAATCCACTTCTCTATCCAGCTACAGCATCCGAACAGATCGTTCGTCCTCGATTATAAGTCATCAGGCAATCGTGTACAAGAAGGTATAATTTACGACGATTTTAAGATCACCGACGTACACACAAAAACCATAATTAAAACGATGGAGAAGAAATTACAGGTGTTGGCGAAATTAAATCGATCAAGTTTATTAAGTGGTATTCAAAATGCTACTTTATAAGAAAGTCTACTCTTGCAGATGATAAGTGTTTCAAATCACGCCATGTCTTGTTTTTTTTCTCAATGAACATATAAACATGACGCAGATATGAAAACTAGACAGTTTTGCAACTAAGTAAAAACGCATTCATTGATGAAAAACTCATCACTCGAGTCGAAGAAGAGAACTTCGTGGAAAAACAGCGCGTAATTCGAGCGTATCCACGATCTTCAAGGTTACGTCAAATAAATATTTGCGCCGAGTATCATCGAGTAAATCATGACACGACTAATTATCAGGAAAAAGAATACTCTCGGGATAAATATTGCGACAAAACGGGGCGTCGATGATGGCTATAAGACTTATCGAGTAAACACTTCGTAGTTCGCATATTAATTATACAAAGCTGGCGAAAAAAAAAACGAATTTAAAAATCTGGACGCGTATCGTCGAGTATCTTCGATTTTTCATACTCGTATAGTACAAATATCACGTAAGCGAATTCAAGGAGAGATAGACAGATCGACACCCATCGACTACAGACAAAGGTACAAATACAAAAAACCTGCACCTTTTTTGGGACACCCCGTCTCGTTCGAGCCCAACTTTGAAACATCTTTGGTACGCGAAAATAGGACCCAGAGAAGAAACAATCGCGGGTATAAAAATCAGGTTTATAGCCGAAGGAGGTACAACCATAGGATGATGGTCAATTTAGTCCGAAATGAATTTAAATCGACCCCTCCTCTCTCCCTCTTTCGGTATTTCAAAGATGAAGTAATACCTGGCTGTTCGCTGCGTTTCGGCTCAATAAAATATATCCAACCTTAATGACAGAATTGATTTACCTAATGCCCGGCCAATTTAGCTTCGAGACTTGATTTCGCGCAGCAGCTATTAAACCTCTCCCAAACGTAGGCAGAAATCGCTGCCGGCCTAAATGGATTCGAAATTACGTTATTTAATGGATCTTTGACAGGCAGCATTGTCTAAGGAGAAGAAAAAAATACCATCGAGCTCACTCTCAGCTGACAAGTACAATTAGCTTTGTAATGCATTCCTCATCGTCGTGCAAAACCTGCTGCTCTGGATAGTCCAACTCGCAAGCACGTAATTCACCACCATAGTCTCGCGAAATCTTACACCACGTAGGTCAATTTATTCGTACACTTTTGAAAAAATAAAAGACCTTTTCGATAAAGATGGGTTTTTTCAACGCCTTTATTTGCATAGTTTGAATAGCCGCGCGCGACCATACATCTACAAGGTCGATGACTTTATTTGCACGCATCAACGATGAAATGAGTTAGTGACGTTCCCAAAAAAAAGCACCAACGAAACAAAAGCAACACGTGCATGCTTTACTGTCATTAATTTTGCGCTACGAATTATAGATACATACGATAGGGCAAAGAAGAAGCAAAAAAATGAAATATTTTTATTTTAAAATTATTTTAATTATTAGTCGAATGTAGGTATAACCGCGGTCTTTTTGTTTTAAAACGATATAGACCGCTCGTTGGGTCATTTTTTACTTTTTAATGGTTCTTTGTAAGGAAGGTCAGTGACCAATGGTTCTTATAGACGAATTTTCATTACGTAAATTTTTAGCTATAGTCGACTTGTCGAGGTTATCGTTGAATTTTTACCAGTCTGGCTATTTTAAAAAGTAATTAACGAAATTGAAATTTGGCTCATGAAATATGGATTTGGCTTATAAACCGATTGAAAACAGTATTCAGCAATTTCTGAAGTTTTCAGGGGCATTCGAGTCTCTTCTAGAATTTTTAAAGTTCTATAGAATACAAGAAAAATGACTTCAGTAACTGAAATCTTCGTCATAGAGAAATAATGCATCAAATGAACCTGTCAAAGAGACTTGTTTTTGCACCACCCGTTCACTTTTCGAAAAAAATGAATATAACCTTTTTTGTGGCAAATTTTAAAACCTTCAATTTTGGTTATGACCATTTTTTCGTTTAAATGCATTCTAGTCGCACTTCACACCACGAAGAGTTTTTTTTTTCAAAAATAAACTCATCTTATTTTTTAAGGACTCTGTGTATTTAATGACAGGCATTTTTGAACCACCCGGTAGGTTACAAAAAAAAATGAATGAACCTGCTTTGAAGGAAATTTCGTGGGATTCAATCTTTATTTGAACTTTTTTTGATTCGAGGCACCTATGAAGACTCATATAAATTTGAGGAAAAGGGGTCTCATACATGCCCACATATTGAGAAAATTTGGGTGGGTGGAGGAATGTGTTTTTCGGAGTCTTTGGTGTATCATCATTCCAATAAGTGAGGTCATCCAAGAAATTGTATCATATTCACAAAAAATTTGGGGAATTTTTTAATTTTTTTCACCCTATATATTTTGACACTGGTTTTTGCGCCACCCGTTCACTTTTCGAAAAAAATGAATAATATGACGTTTTTGGTTGTAAATTTCATGTACTTTAATTTTGGCCAAGACCACTTTTTTATTTAAATGCATATTTGATGAGTTATAAGCGAAGAAGAAGTAGTAGTTTTTTTGGGTCTCTTATTTGGAATTCACCTCCTATATTTTGATACTCGTTTTTGCACCATCCGTTCACTTTTCGAAAAAAATGAATAAGACCTTTTTTGTTGAAAATTTTATGCAAATTATTTTTAGTCAGAACCAATTTTTTGTTTAAATGCATATTTGAAGAGTTATAACTGTTATAAGCGAAGAAAAACTAGTAGTTTTTCTGAGTTAACGTTTGAAATTCACCCTGCATATTTTGACACTCGTTTCTGAGCCACCTGTTCACTTTTCGAAAAAATGAATAGAACCTTTTTTGTTGCAAATTTTATGTACTTGAATTTTAGTTATTATCAATTTTTTGTTTAAAGATATATTTGAAAAATTATAACCGAAAAACCACCAGGAGTTCACTTTGGTCCACATTAGGAAAAAATTTTCAAGATTTTTGTTTTAGAGAATTTTTTTTATGGTTAATCACGACACCGAAAGGAACACTTGAGGAGAGATTTGGTACTGAAAAAGAATCACCAAAATTCACATACTTCATTTTTGACATTCAATCCACCAAAAAACTGAGAAAATCTTTGTCTTTTAAACCACTCTCGACTGCAAAATCCTCCAAACCAAATAAGAAAAAAAAATCAATTAAAAATTTGGATCGAAATAAATTCCTCATATACCTGCACACAAACACTGATCAAGGTTAAACCTTATGAAAAACTTTTAAGGATGCTGGTTCGAAAACAATAGAGATTAAATAATACCCGTGATTCATATAATAAGAACGCCTGATTCAAAGAAACATTTACCGCGTTCCTAGAATACAGTTACGTAGCGATTCTTTTCAATGAAATGTTCGCTCGCTCACGGATAATTATTGGAAATATTTGATATATTGTTCGAAAACAAGCATCGGAATATGGTTTGAAACTAAAAAATGCAACCTTTAAAGTAGGTATACTACGAGAAGGTTTTTTAAAAATGCTAAAATAATCACACTCTCTCATTATCTAATCTGGTTCATTTCATATAATAATCAAAATCCAATCGATATAAATATTCATTAAAAAAAAGAAACAGGTGATATAATCGACCAAACCAGAAACCTTAATCGTTTGAAAAAATTGCCCATAAATTCATTACTCGAGTTTTCCTATCTATTTCAAAACACCATATACCTACTTAATAACGAACAAATCAACACAAATATTAGACACGTTCTTGGAGAATTCGATTACGAAACCATGGACATAACTTGTACTAAACGAACAACATCGACGGAAACAGGAAAAAAAATTACTTCGAAATACAAAAAAACCGCATTCGCGAATTCCTTTTCGAGATTAACGAACTAATTTAACACCGAATTGAATCCTGCCTGCCACCTCCAGTCGATGTCGATTACACAAAAATTACATCACCGGATTCACCACCACAAACAATCGCACAGGCACAAAATTGAAAACGATAATTCGCGAAATATGTTCTCGAATAAAAAATACGTGTAGGTATATCGAAAATAAAAAACGCCTCGTACTCGAATACACAATTAATAAATCGAAAAATACTACGAAAAAACCCGAGATGCGATAAAAATAAATAGCTTGGTACACGAGAAAAATTTATAATACGCGAACAAATGAATGAGCGAGCGTGCACGGCGCGATGTTCATATCGCGATATTATGTTTACATCTAAAACACATTTTGTTCGGAGACTTCAATGCGCGAACAAGAATCAATTCAACTACGTCATTGAAAGATAACTTGCAACTTCGCACGGCGCGCGAGGTAATTTACCATCGGAGACGCACCTGTTAGAGCCGTTACAACATCGGACGCGAAACTATACGTAGAGTGCTGTCATTTGATTTAATTTTTGATTTGATGATGATGGTTTTGTTTTCTTAGTTTCTTAAAGACTGTTGGTAACGATTTTCGGGCGGAAGGGGATGTAAAATGAATATTAACGTATAAATTGTTATTTTGTCATTTTCCCCAGGGGGAGGGGTATAAAAGCCATTAATTTGAATGATTTTTTTTTCTTTATTTTTTGAAATATTTATTTTTTATCCGTTGTTTTTTTCAATTTTTAATTCTTAAAATACTCACTCATTGTATCAAATCTTCATTTTTTGAGAAATTAAATTTTTTAGTTTACAATTTCATTATTATTTTTTCAATAATTATTTTTTTAGTTTTCAATTTCTGGAAATTTTTTCTCCTACCTGAGATCACAAAAAATTTTAGTTTCAATATTTTTAGTATTTTTTTAAACAAAACTTATTTGTCAAAAATTCAAAATTTTTCATCATTTTTCAATTTCTGAAAATATTTAGTTATTTATTCTCCAATTTGTCTCAATTCCGATTTAGTTAACAATTTTATAATGATTTTTTCAATGATTTTTTTCAGTTTTTTAATTTTTGGAAAAATTTGTTTTCCAATTTTTTAATTTGTAGAATTTTTTTTAATCCTTCAAAACAAACTTCAGATTGAATATTTTAAATATTTTATAATTTTCAATTCGTAAAAAATTATTTTCTTAAATTTTCAGTTTTTTATCGCAGTTATTCATTTTTTATTTATTGTTTTTTTTTTCAATTTTTAATTTTCCAAATACTTAATCAGTGCACCAACTATTTATTTTTGAAAAAAAAATTATTTTTTTAGTTTACAATTTTATAATGACTTTTTCAATGATTTTTTTTTCAGTTTTTTAATTTTTGGAAAAATTTGTTCCTACTTGAGAACACAAAAAATGTTAGTTTCAATATTTTTGATCTATTTCATGACTTTTAATTTTTTTAAATATTATTTTGCAATATTTTTTTGTTCATTTTGACTTTTCCAATTTTCAATTTTCGAAATATTTATGGTGTCAGTTTTCAAATTCTGGAAAAATACAATTTTTTCAATTTACAATTTTATAGTAAGTCTATGTAGGTACAACCAATATTACTCACCCAAGTATTTTAAAATTATTTTCAATTTTGAAAAATCAGTTGTTCAATTTTTCAATTTTCAGAGCAATTTCTTTTTTTAATTATCCAGTTTTTTTGGTTGGGGGGGGGGGGGGGGGGATTCATGTATCAAAGTCCCAAAAATTTTCAGTTCCAACATTATTATTATTTTACTTTTTTACTGATTTTATTTTTCAAAATTTTTCATTTTTCAATATTTCTTGTTCTAATTTTTTGAAAAATTCGTTTTTCAATTTTCAAAAATTTGGAATTCTTTTCTTTATCGTAGAGTACAAAAAATTTCAGATTCAATATTTTTAGTATTTTTTTTACTAATTTTATTTTTCGATAATTCAAATTTATTCAATTATCAATTTTTCTTCATTTTTCAATTTTTGAAAATCTTTTGTTGAGTATTTTATTCTCCAATTTTTCTCAATTTTAATGTTGAGAAAAATTTGTTTTCCATTTTTTTCAACTTTTATAAAATTTTTAGATTGAATATATTGAACAATTTATTATTTTCAATTCTTGGAAAATTAAATATGAGAGTTCCTTTCTTAAACTTTCAATTTTTTCAGAATTTTTCATTTTCTTGAAAATTTTTCAACTAAATTTTCAGCCACACTTCATTTTTTTCAATTCCAATTATTGGGAAAAAAATTTTCAGGCACCCATGAAGAAAATTATTTTTTAATTTAATTCAATTCTGATTTTTAGAAAAATTTGTTTTCCAATTTTTCAATTTTTGGAATAATATTTTGCAATTCTTCAAAAAAAAATTCAGTTTGAAATTTCGGGTATTTTAAAGTTTCTAATCTTTTGAAAATCAAAATCTTTGTTTTTTTCAATTTCCAAATTTTTTAATTGATTTTTTTTTGCAATTCATTTTTCAACTACCTTTCAGTTTTATTAATTGATTTTTAGAAATATTCAGCTAATTAAGTACATATTATATTCATTTTTTAAATTTTTTCTATCCTAATTTTTTGTAATTCACTTTTTTAATTATTCAACCCTCCACTTATTTGAGAGTTCAAAAGTATTTATTTTATACCTATTTTTTTTACAAGTTCCAATTTTCGTCATTTTCCAAACATCGATTCATTATACTAAGTAGATAAACTTAAATTTGTAGAAAAAATATTTAATTTTTTTTTTTTGATTTTTTCTAATCCCAATTTTTTTAAACAAAATATTCTTCTTTTCAATATTATATAATTCATTCCATCATTTTAATTTTCAATACATACTCATTTTTTCGATTCATATTTTTCAAATGTGTAATTTTTCAATTTGTAATTCTAAATTTTTAATTTCTGTGGTCCATATTATTTAAAATTTAATTTGAAATTTTTTTTCAATCATCATTTCAGTTGGTCTTCTCGATTTTTCCCGAATTCGATTATCAAGGCAGTCCACTTTCTGGACCCTCTGGTGTCCTTGGATTTCATTTCATCTTAATTTTCTCTAAACATGCACGCCAAAAATTTACATTTTGATAATTTTGAATTTGCCATCCCCAAAATTAATATCTACTCGTAAATACAATTTAATATTCCGACAATATCGTTTATTCCTTTCAGAAAAAATTTTCCAGAACCTCTTAGAGAAATCGAATTTGAATTAATTAAATAAAAAATTAAATAAAATGACATACTCTTTGGAACGCACACAAAACAAAAAACGACCGATGATCTCATCTTTAGAAGAAAAAAAAAAAACTAAACTCTCGAGCTTGAGCAAACAAGTAGTTAGAAAAAAAACAGCACGTGAAAAAAAAATCTAAAAAACTGATAATTAATTCAAATTTTCCAACCGAATAAATCAATCGAAAAAAATAAACACATTAGAGAGAAAAAAACGTCAGAATTTTACACAAAACAAGATTCTCCTGCTGACCCTTGACTTCTCTCGGACGATGCAAAAAAAAAAAAAATTCTTCGAACCATGACGTCCGCAAACCTGAGCCATCAGCCCCACCCAAAACATTTCAATTATTTCATTCCGTCATAAATTTCTACCCCGTTCGACAGACGTCTGTTCGCTCCAGGGGGCACGAGCAAGGGAAGGGGGTGAAGACCCAGACAAAAGAAAATTTTCCATCGAGTCGATGCTAGCAAAGACCCAGAGCTCTGGCGAATAATTACCATGTGCGGCACATGAGAGATGTTATCTTTTATAAATTTACCAACGTTATAAAGATTAACCGAGTCTACAACACGCTTGTCTCGTTTCCACGAGTAGGTAAAAATTCCCAGGCAGCAATTTAAATCGAATGGAATGCGACTTTGACACGATGACTCCTGTACATTTTGTGTAATTCACACCCACACGTATGCGAAATACGTAAAGCTTAAAAATTTACACCGTATCTTCAATTTACTATCGCCGTCGATGTGGTTATCCTTGAGATATCCTCTACCACAGTAGGTAAATAGCAGCACGCCGCATCCACCAGCCTGAACTGAGGAAATACCACCTTCTCGTATCCTAAATTCATTAATTTTTTTAATACGTTCTAGGGCAAAATTGCCAAGTAGTGCAGGGTAGATACAATTTTCCAATTTTTTTCTTCCAGCCAAGACGACCACCTCGTTAAATCTGGGCTCGATTTGCATAAATCCTTGATACCCGCCATCGATCTCATTCTTTTAAAAGTTGCAATTCGCCTTACTCGACGCCAAATACATCTAAATCATCACCCTATGGCTCGACCTACGTCCACGTGAAGTTGAAATATCGCATGAATGAAGTTCATTTTGCTTTCCATTCTTCTTCTCGTACGTTCGCATTGCAGTTCCTCCATATAATAATATCGTAACAACCGAATATTACGCATTTGGGTATGGACATCGCGAACAACTGACCTCGTAAGTATATATCGTCTATTACCAAACACCATTGATAAAATACACTGCGTAGGTTTTTATTACTCGTATATACACATATAATACCTACTAACTGATCTATCAAACACATACATCAGCTATTCTTCAGCTTCGTAATCTGACCAATAATTCTTGTATTTAGCTAATTCAACGCTGGCTGTAAAATATTACTATGTACAGATCACTCTTCTCTCTCACTCCATCACCTTCTTACCTCGATTAAAACGGATTACATAACGTCCCACCTCACCACACCACACGTCATCTTCGATTATACCAATTCGCCAACTTCCCGCATCTGGTTGACCCGCATCCATCCAAAGGATCCACTTACATCATTGTTTCCCTTTGAGAAGATCCAAAGTTCTCCAGTAGCATACCCTCAGCTTGAGTGGTAGCTCTTCGCACGCATATTCCAAGACGATCGGCTATTTTTACGGAGAGCCTTTGCTGTTTCATTTGCTCACCTTGAATTTTTTATCAAGTCTAGTACTACATAAATACTTTATATTCAAAATTGGAAGGGAGGGAGGAGTCTAATCGAAATTTTTGTAATAACTAAAAGTATTTGTAAAACTTCAAGCTACAACACTTTTGTTTGAAATTTTTTTTAATTGGGCCCCCTACCTCCCCACAGTTTTTAAATGTATTTTGAATAAGTGTGGATAAGTTATATTACTCAAAATTGGTGAGGAAGGAGGGGTCCGATTGAAATTTTTGTTATAACCAAAATTATTCCTAGTACTTCAAGCTACAACTTTTGTTTGAAAATTTTTTCAATCGGGCCCCTTACCTCCCCCTGTTTTTAATAATGTATTTGAATGAGTTGGATTATCCGAAATTGGAGGGGAGGGAGGGGTCCAATCGCAATTTTTGTCATAACCAAAAGTATTAGTGGAACCTCAAGCAACAACTTTGGTTTGAAAACTTTTTCAATTGAGCCCCTCTCTCTCCACTTATTTTGCATAACACTCCCAAAATACTAATTAAAAATTGATGGGCGGAGGGGAAAGGGTCCAATTGAAAATTTTGTGCAACAAAGTTGTAGCTCAAAATTTTATGAAAAATTTTGGCCATGACAAAAATTTCGATTGAACCCCTCCCTCCCCTCCAATTTTGGATAATCCAACTCATTCAAATACATTATTAAAAATAAGGGGGAGGTAAGGGGCCAGATTGAAAAAATTTTCAAACAAAAGTTGTAGCTTGAAGTACTAGGAATAATTTTGGTTATAACAAAAATTTCAATCGGACCCCTCTTTCCCCACCAATTTTGAGTAATATAACTTATTCACACTTATTCAAAATACATTTTTTAAAACTGTGGGGAGGTAAGGGGCCCAATTTAAAAAAAATTTCAAACAAAAGTTGTAGCTTGAAGTTTTACAAATACTTTTGGTTATTACAAAAATTTCGATTGGACCTCTCCCTCCCTTCCAATTTTGAATATAAAGTATTTATGTAGCACTGGACTTGGTAAAAAATTCAAGGTGAGCAAATGAAACAGCAAGGGCTCTCCGTAAAAATAGCCGATCGTTCTGTCAAGTGCGGCAATCAGCCAACAAATCGGTATATCCACAGGCGTGATTTGATTCTATAATAGTTTTTTCTTCTTCATAGGTACATCTTCTTTTATTTATATATGTATTTTTTCATACCAAGTATATTATGCGTACACAGTATATATGTATACTCAAGGGCCTCTATTATATTATTATACAACTTTATAATAATCACTTCACGTAATATAAGCATCAGTCTTTTTTTATTTTATTTTTTTTTATTGGTTCAACGCGAGCATATAGAGTGAGCGATAAAGTAATCTTCGAAATATAATTTTTATACGTACGAGCTATGCTATTCCTCAAACAGCTATTTACTTTGTTTACTCAGGTACGTTGGTACTATGTATAGTACATTACCACATTATAATACACGATTTTATGTCAATAGTAATACGTGAAATTTTTCAAGTGTCACCCGCATCGTATATCGTAAAAAAGAATTTCATTTTTTATTGTTTAAACCTTCCTGAAATAACCTTCGAGTTTAATTAACTACCTACACCTCGCCATGGCCGGCTCGGTCGTACCTGGTCAAGTTCGTAAGAGCTTTGTGAAAAATTGTACAAAACGTGACAAATTTTTGTGCCAGATACCATCGAGTGTGCGAGGTAATTCGAGTGGTTACGAGGTGGGGAATGGGAAGGGTCGAATCGTTGATACGAGCTAGGAAAAATTTTAATTGATTTTTTTCGCTAACCAAAAACTTACGATTTTCATATGATTGGCCACCCTGAATTATTCTGCAACTTTGCTCCTCCTTCTGCATTAAATCATCGCTATACATAGATAGTAAAATTTGGAAGAAGCTGATCTGTAAAACTTACCACTTTGGAGGACAATACAGGTCATATAATTTCTATTTTTCATTCACTCACCTGGAAAAAAATGAAATAAAAAAATACATTAATAAATTATTTCTTAACTCAAATCAAGTTAAGGGGGGGGGGGGCTACTTTTAAATCGACTTTTTTTTTATTACATAGAGTACAAATGTATTGACAGTATAGTTGAATACGCCAAGACCGGACTATCCCCGGCTCCACTGACTCCAAAAAAAATAGGAAATTAAAAATTTCAAAAATTCCAGTTGAATATTTTTGAAATTGTGATTTCCTAGATTTCGTAGTAAAAAATGCATAGAGTTTTTGAGACTTCAAAATAATTCTGTTTCATTATACTTTGGTCAACCAAATAACAAAAACATATGAATGTATTATTGGAAAATCAAAAAACTCAAATTACCCTTTTTCTGTCCTACCTATTTCACATGAATGCCCCATTATTTCAATAACTAATGGAGGTATCGAGCTCATCTTTTTTTGGGGTTGTAGAAGAAGTTCTCCTCCATACTTTAACGAGAGGATTTTGCAAAATTTTAATTTGTCGACGATTTCTTTCGAGTTGACTGGGAATACTTCGATGAGAAACTATGAGAGGGTTTGATAAAATCGGGTAGAAAGTAGGAATTTTGCAAAATCCTCTCGTTAAATTACAGACCAAACTGTACTGAATACAAAACATTCTGAGGAAGAACCTCGTGGGTTGCATAGTTTTTCTGGAAACGGGGCATTAAAAAAAGTCGCATTGTTTTCCAATTTTGACGCTTAAAATTTTTCATTTTCCAAAAAATCTATCAATATTTTTTGCAAAACGACATCATCAAAATGCAATATGAATATAACTTTACTTTTTTGAAAACTCCATGCATTTTATTTTTCAAAAGTCAAAAATTAATTTTTTTTGTAAAAAAATGCAAAATGATTTTTGTTTCCAATTTTTCCTCGATAATTCAGATAAAAAAAAAAATCAAAAATGCATCATATAAAAAAGTCTTAAAAAATTCCGCTTGTCAACGCTATGCATTAAAAATTTTTTTCAATGTAGCCCCCCCCCCTCCCCTTAAATAAAATAATTATTTTTAAATAAATAAATAAAAATAATTTTAATTTATCAAAAAATGATAAATTTGCAACACTATGAGCCTCGAGCAAAAATTGAATTTTTTTTTTAGAAAAATTGTAACAATTTTTCAAAAAAAATTCCATAACTAAAAAACTGATTCTTTCTAAACAACTTCATAGGATTGTAATTTGTTTGAAAAAACCATAATTTGGTCTTGACTTTGAACTGTGAAAATTTTCGTAATTTTACGTGATTTCTGGAGTAAAAATCACGGCCTTTAAATACACTTTTAATTTACTTAAATTCCTCGGAGTCTGAAGCTTACCTTTCCCTCTTCCTCCAAAAATTGAAAAAAACTACTTAGATCATGACCTTCTTACATTTTTTTTTTTCATTTAAAAATCGTAATATTTCCCCCAAGTATTGACTTTTTATGCAAAAAAAATAGTTTTTCTGTAAATACGAGTATACCTACTCACTAATATCTTGACTACTTTTACAGAGTTATATTTTTTTAAAAGGTCTTTTTTCTGATTAGCTACAATCATTATTTCAAAAAATATATCAAAACCAAAAACATACCTACAGAAAAAATTTTCTAAATTTTTTTTTGAAGGAAATATTTCAAAATTTCCTTGAAAAAAAGTTTTAAAAACTCTCTTGATTGAAATGCATGCGATTTTCATATGTAAAATGCAAAATTGAAGGGAAAGGAGTGGCCCAATAAAATTTTTTGTAATAACAAAAATTGTTTCTGAGATAAAAATACACAACTTTTGTTTGAAACATTTTTCAATAGGGGCCAATTTTTTTTTCAAAAACTTGTCAAAAATTCAAAATGGATGTTTAGAACTTTTTGATTTTTTTTTTGAAATATTTTATTTCACAAAAAATTCGATTAAAATTTCTACACGTATATTATTTCAATAAGATTTTGAAAAACAAAGTTTAAAGAATTTTTTGTGAAAATTAAAGAAATACCTATCCTACAAAATTTTATAGAATAGGTACCTAACTAATTGAATTTTTCAGAAAATTTTAAAAATATTTTCTTTTAAAAAGAATTGTCCAATTTTTTTTAAATTTTCGATATAATTTTTGATTTTTTCAGAATTAAAAAAAAAAAATTTCAAAATTTTTTTTTTACACTTTACGATTTTTGGTAAATAAAAAAATGATAGGCCCAACATTTTTTATGAAAAAAAATGGAATTTTTTAAATAGAAGATTATTACAAAAATTTCAGAAATTTTTTGAAAAAATTACCCATTTTTGATGAATTTAAAAAAAAAAAAATTTGATGGGATTTTCAATTTTGTATAACAGTAAATTGTGTTTACACCTTCCGCTGTTTCGTACACAATTACAAAATTTAGTTTTCTCACATACTGGAAAAAGTTGAGAAAAAATTCTCGAATGAAATTTATATAGAATAACAGTTTTTGAGTTTGAAAAAAAATCAAATGGAATATATATTTTTTTTTTAATGTAAAGAAAATATTTTATAGAAATATTTATAATTAATAATGAATTCTATTATTGAACAAATTTAAAAAAAAATACGCGTTCAATTCAAAAAATTGATTCCAATTTTGTCCAGTTTTCTTCATTTTTACCAAGTAAAAATTATGGTATCGAAGCATCTAATTTTCCTAAAATTTTTCCAGTCAAAACGAAAAAAAATTTCCAATTTATTTTTATTTAAATATTTTTTAGAAAATTTTAAGGTCTATCAATTTTTTTTTTTTTTTTTTTTGATGAAAACTGCAATTCTTCACATTTTTGCCACACTCAAAACAATATTTGTCGTCTTTCCAGAAATTTTTTTCTTGCAGTGTTGCGTAATAAATTTTTTCAAAACCTAAAAAAATCAATTTTTTGACTTTTCTGAATTAAATCTTTTTACGACATTTCCCCTAAAAATCACTATTTTACGATTCGATTTCCACAACAAAATGATTTTTTACGACTTTTAAATGGCGATCATGACCTATCCACGCCCTTCAACTAAAATTTACGACTCGCAAATCGAAATCATTAATAACAACTTTAACGAGACAACGAACGATGAAAAATTTGACGAAATAAAAAACTCGTCATCTTCTCCACACATCATCGATCAATTCACCACTCGCACGCCAAATTAATCTCTTCACCACCGCCACCATCATCATCACCCACAAAATCGACAGTAGGAAAATTAATTTCACTTTTAAAGCAAATTTTATCTTGCATTCGTGTCGATTCTTTTCTATATACTCGAACATCTCCATAAAAGTACCTACTGGTAAGTGGTACGTACCTAAAAAAGTCATAAAAATCACCAATAAACACGGTCGCAAACTGGAATCGATACTGGGCAGCCCCCGTTCGCTGTTTTATTCGCCATTTAAATATAAAGCGAATTCCGCATTCCACGCAATTATAACGGTGTTTCGCACAGTTCGTCTTCCACCTTGTGGTGTGCATACGAACGTATGTAGATGCGGCTCGTATGTACAAGGTGCATGTGCATTTTACCTTGCTGGTATGAAGAGAGGCGAGGGAGGGTGTCATATGAGAGTGGGTAGTTTTTCAGTAGCACGTTTCAATACAGATTCACAATTTCACGAGGCTGGCTGATTAGCTCCTAGTTTGCCTTTGCAATGCCAAAATCGGGAGCCTGCTAACATTTCGACTGTTTTTTACCTAGTCAGCTGTTTAATATTCAAAATTTGAGGGAAGGGAAGGGTCCAATCGAAATCTGTGTAATAACTAAAATTATTTTTGGGACTTTGAGCTACAACTTTTGTTTGAAATTTTTTTTAATTGGACCCCTACCTCCACTAGTTTTCAATGATGTAAGTATCTAAGTGATATTATGAGCAATTAGAGGGGAGGGAAGGGTCTGATCAAAAATTTTATAATAACAAAAATTATTTCTAACACCTTAATCCACAATTTTTGTTTGAAAAATTTTTCAATTGGACCCCTCCCCTAATTTCAAAAAAATATCTACGTAATGGTACTCGAAATTAGAAAAGAGGGAGGGGTCCAATCAAAATTTTCATAATGACCAAAATTATTTCTAAGACTTCAAGCTACAACTTTTGTTTGGAAATGTTTTCAATTGAACCTCTACCCCCACCAGTTTTTAATAATGCAAGTATCTAAGTCATATTATGCAAAATTGGAGGGGGGGAGGGCATAATCGAAAATTTTATAATAACAAAAATTATTTCCAAGACTTCAATCTATTTGAAAATTTTTTCAATTTGACCCTTTCTTCCTCACTTCTCTAATTTTTAATTGGTATCTTCGGAGTGTCATGCAAAATCGGTAGGGAGGGAGAGGTCCAATTGAAAAAATTTTCAAACAAAAGTTGTAGCTTGAAGTCTTGGAAATAATTTTGGTTATTATAAAAGTTTCGATTAGACCCCTCCATCCCCTCCAATTTGTATCTATGTTGTACTGGACTTGCTAAAAAAAACAGTCGAAATGTTGCCAAGCTCAAGATTTTGGCAGTGCAACTGCCACCTACAGTCAGTCAGTCAATGGATCAGAAAGGAGTAGAGATGGAAGGAATGCGGATTACGTAAGTAAGGTCCCAATGGTCGACAAGGGACGTACTATAACGGATGGCTCGATTTCTTACCAAAGTGCAACGAGTATGGCTATTATTAAAAAATCATAGGCTTCTAGACGAGTAAGGGACATACGTGTGCACTGTGCACTGCACACTGCACACTGCACACAAACGGATACACCGCAAAAACCAGAACGCGCGCCTTGAATACACAAACACGCTCGTTATCGTATCTATGACAGATCAAGATTTTTTCGAGATTTTTATAAGTTCGTTAACCGGATAACTGCTCTCTTGTAAAAGATCAACAACGGATTCCAGCTAGTCTAATTTAATGAGCTATCTGTTCTATCTTTTCATTCACTTATCGCCTATGTAATTTTTCGCATTCCACGTACTTGACATTTTCCCCAACTCCGGCTCATCCGTTCATGCTTTCGGACCGTTAAAAGTAGATGAAAAAAAAAAGGCTCACAATGAAAAATGAATCGAATGAGAATTCCAGGCGAGGGGATTCGGCGGGTTCGCCACCATCGCACGTATAATTAAGATCGATGTTGGTGCGCTTTTAATTAGCATCGGAGTGCGCTTCGCCATTATCGATAGTACGGTTCGCCAGTCCGATTTTAATATCATATTCGACGTGTTTGGAAAAGTTATAGCGTACATAAGAAACGGTTTTATGACGGCTTCGTATATCGTGCTATCTTTGTCTATCGCGTAATGCGTATAAAAGAAATGCCAGAGCCAGAGTACGTACCACGTTGATGGTGGTAGTAGTTACCATCATGATGGCGGGGTTCATGATCTTAGATATTTTATTTCGATCTAGAAATTATACGTGTATACGTATCTGTTTAACAAGATAACAGTATCTCGACTATATAAACACCGCCTATGGCTCAGGGTTCAAAAATACCATAACTCCGGATACAGCCAAGACCAACATTGGACTATTCCAACAGCAAAAAAATTTGAAAAATTGACTCTACTTGGAAATTTTTAGACAATATTGAACCATTCAATTGGCCGAGGCACCAAACTCGAAAAAAAAAATCAATAACCGGTCTCTTTTGTAACAGAAAAAAGGTGATAATTCGCAGATCCTCTCACTCAGCCTTCGATGGCAATTTTTCACACACCAAGAGTACTGTCCTGTCACATAAACGCCCATTCTAGGTACTTTTTGAAAGATGACGAAGACGCTTAAAACAACACAACCACTGACATCTTCTTTATTATTTTTATGCTCCAACAATTCGGGTGATTGAACTTTTACATTTGTTTTCTTCTTCTTTTCGCAATAAACGAAAATATTCGCAGTCAGCCAACATCTCTACCACCAACGCTGTCGCAATACCTTATCTGCGGTTTAGATTTTTTACCTTGTTCGCCTTCTTTCTCTGTATCTCTGGTTTTCGCGTAGTTGCTTATTTTTTTTGTTTTTTTGCCTCGTGTTTGCAGTTTTTATTAGGTACGATTGTTTTTTCTTCATTTTGTTTGTTGCGTTTTTTGTAGAGTCGCAGTTATACAATTGTTGTTGTACTCGGTGTGTGGGAGGTCGCAGCGGTATATGTAGGTAATTTAAACGTAGTTGATGGACTTACATCGGGGTGTACTCGTATTTGTGGTGAAAATACGAAGAAAATTTCAACGACAATTTTACGCTCAATTTCACTTTAAATTATATTCTTGAAAAAATTTTAATCTCTATAGTTGAAATTCTCTCATCAGCTTTTTTTTCTCATAAATAGTACAATTTAGTTTCTTAATTGCCCCCAAATTTTTAGATTTTTTTTAGAAGAATATAATTTTAATAAAATTGTTTTCCATCTAATTTTTTTTTTCTATAAATCATTTGTCAATATTTTCTCATAAAATTGTTTTTTCTTGAAATTTCCTTCCAATTTATTCTCAAAACTCTTGAATTAAACAACCTTTTCCCAAAAAAATTTCTACAACTTTTTTCAAAATTATTTTTTTATAAAATAAAACTGATTAGAAGATTTTTTTCAATTTTTGTTGTTTTTTTTTTTGCACGTTTTCATACATTTATTGTAGATACTTAATAATTATTCATCATTTTTTCCCTCTTATGCTGAAAAATAATTATTTTTGTGAAAATTTACTCAAGTTCATCAAAAGTCAAAACTTATTTTTGAAAAATTATATTTCTCGGATTTCTATCCTGTAATTTATCATAATGATTTTTTCTTAATTTTTCAATTTTTTTGCTGAAAAAGAAAAATGTTTTGCCAAAAAATTTTTCATTCCAATTTTTTTGAAATTTTTTTCATAATTTTCATTCTCAAAACATTTCTGTAATTCAAAATACTTTCATTCTAACAATAGGTTCTAAAATCGTCTCTATAAAATATTTTTTCACAAATTATTATCATACGTAATTTTATAATCATGATTATTTTTTTTTATTGCGAAAACTTCTTACCTTCATTTTCCATCATCTCATTTTTTTTTTTTTCAAAAAATATTTATCGAAATTTTTTGTTTTGAAATGCAATACATAGTTTTATTTTCATATTTTCCATTATAAATAATTTCAAGTTTGTTTGCACCGAGTTATTTTTTCAAAGGTATGTATTTTCATCATAAACCTAAATTTATTGCCACAGTTATTATTTATCAACTTTTAATTTATTTATTTTGTCATGAAAAAAAATTATTCTATTTTTTCCAAAAATTATTTGTTAATAATTTAATTTTTTCAAAATTTTCTCATTTCATTAGACTCATTTTTAGGAAATCGTTAATTCTCGAATTTTCTTCTGACAATTAAGCACAATTTTCCTCAATTTCAGTTTTTTTTATTTTTATTTTTTATATAATATATATATATATATAAAAATTATCAAGATGAACGTTTGGGTATGTTTTTATTCGAAAATCATTAATAAAAATTGTCTTCTCACTATTCAATCTCAGAACTTCTTTAAAATTCTAAGAAAATTTTCCACTCAGATTTTTTTACATTTCTTTTTTTATTTTTTCAAAAATATTAGGTAGTTAAAATTTTCCATTTTATTTTTATCATTTTCATCACAAATGATTTCAATTTTTTTTTATTAGGTATTTGTTAAAATTTGCTCTATTTTTATCTAAAATTTTTCATTTTGAAAAACTTGTTTGCAGTAGGTAGTAACAATGATTTGTTCAACATTTTCTCATCAACTCATGTTACTTTTTAAATTTTTTAATTCTATATCTACCTACTTCTATTACCACGATTTTCCTGATTTTTTTGATTTTTTTTTACTAAAAAAATCTACCATTACAAAAGATTTCTCACAAAATTCAATCTCAGAGTTTCTTTCATTCTTTCTAATTTTAACGAAATTTTTTCAGCTTGAAATTTTTTCCCATATTTTTTGTCATTGCATAGAGATTTTGTTTTCTTAAAAAATAATTTTGTCATAATTTTCTCATCAGATCATTTTGAGAAAAATAATTTATTTTTCTAATTTTCATCAAAACATTCATCAATCATCACCATCATCATTTTTTTCTCCATTTTTTGATTTTTTTTTCAGTAATAAAAAAACACTCAAATTTTTTTCAGACTCCAATTTTTTGTATTTGAAAATTATTTGTAATTTTTTTCACAATTTTAAATGGGTTTTCCTTGAAATTTTCTTATAATTTATTCTTAAATTTTCTGTCTTATTCAACTTATTTTTTATTGTTTCATTAAATAATTATTTTTGTCAAAATTTCTAATTTTTTAAATTTTTTTTCATAAAATTAATTATTTAATTTTTCTTGATTTCTGACTGAAGGGGTTTTCATGCTGAACAAAACAAAAAAACTTCCTCAAAAAATCTCTAATTTCCTTTATTTTTTTCCCCGTATTTTGTTCATTTTTTTAATTTCATTGAATAATTATTTTCGTCGAAATTATTGCTCAAAAACTTTTTTCCAACATTTTTTCACCAGAATTGTTCTCAAGTTGGTCATTTTTTTTCAATTTTGACTTTTAAAAATTATTTTAATTCGCTATTTTTTCATTCAAAATTTTTCCATGCTTAAAATTCTTTCATGGAATTTTTTGAGCAGCTTTATCAGATGTTTTTCTCAATTTTCTTCGCATTTCCATGATAAAAAATAGTACCTTGCGAGAAATAACAAATTCCAAGTAAAAATTTTTCAATAAGTTCTGATCACGTAGGCAAGGATTAAAAATCACCTAAACTGGCAACCACATAGAGCATTAAATTAACACGATGGATACCTGAACCCTGACAAGTTCTAAATATCGCACATTAGTACCTCTGCCACCTTGCCACCATTTGATATACCTTTACATAGAACGTGACAAACACTATTATTCGCACCATCCAATCCATGTATTCGCGAAACCGTCCAGGTCCAATTAGCGATATCCGCACGTCAGCGAATACGAGTAATAATGAATAGGTGAAAAGAAAAACACACCATACGTGAGCATCAGCATCTCAAACAGCAGTCAACCCCCCTGGGGGGTGATATTTTTCAAATTAATTTAAAGCCAGACAAAAACCTACAACACGAGGAGGAGAGAATGCTATTCGGCGATTTCGATACTTCATCGTCGAGTCATTTCTCAACTCCTTAGGATGAAAAAAATCGGTTAAAAATTACCCATCATCGAAACACCTCTAAGCACATTAGATATACTCGTAGGTACTTACATAAGGTAATAAGTGAGTAAATTTCGACGTATTTAAAAACCAGTTTTTTTTCATTTCTAATCTTAGATACGTACGATTTTTCAAATTTTCTCATACCCTCTGGATTCTCTTTGAAATTTCACACCTTTCTCGCGTCGCGTCGAATACCAAACGCAAGAGAAATCATACAAAGGCGGAAAAAAATTCATTATTAATTCCTCTTAAGTCAAAGCACGCCATACAGCGCTCGTATATAAGTAACCAGAACCACACCTTCATTGTTCAAAGTCGATGAACATTCATAACAATTATGCACACACGCCGAAGTCATCCGAATCACGGTGCCAGTGCTTTGCCGCATCGCATTCGAGCTCGAATCGAATCGAATTCTGTCGAGTCAAGTTTACACGACTTGCATAGCTTATCTGTTCGACGAGCCAGAGCCATTGCCAGTACAGTACGTTCGATAAATCAACCTCCGCTTCGTCAATCTGTCATTGCACATGGCGCCTCTACATTATCGCAAAAATGCCAATTAATCGACCGTCATTGTCGATCGTTAATTTAAAAATACCTATAAGCTTATCAGGTAACTCCCGCGATCATCCCATTATCGCATTCTTTCATCCGAGATGCATAAGACAATACATGACACTGTCCATCTTCGTCAAATTTAGTACATTAGCTTGAAGTAGAATTGAATTTTTGATTCGTAATGCGTTCCAAGAAGCTGCATTTTTGTGGTAATTTTTTTTGGGGATATTTAAAAAATGTTCGATCCCATATCACTATCAGGGCAAGCCTTCTATCAAATGGAATCTTAATTACTCCAAAAGAATTCTTCGACCGAGTGTCTGACAGAAAATCTAAAAATCAAAAAGTGGGATTTTTGCAGGATCTCCCAACAAGACTATTTCAAAATGAATGATTTATGCTCCAAATGTCAAAAATTTACTAAATTTTTTAAATAAAAATAAAAATCCAATCATCAAACTTTAAAATAAGGTATATCCAATTTTTAAAACTTATTAAAACTTGAAAATTACTAAATTTTGAATATTCACAAAATTTCTCAAATGATTCAACTTTGAGAATTTTGGAATGTCAGATTTTTACATAATTTTGGATTTTTATCAAATTTCAAAGATAAATTGGTATGTAGTTACTTACTTACCAAGTAAATATTTCAAAATTAACCAAATTCCAATTTTTTACCAAATTTTCAAGGCATATTAAATTTCGAAAATTACTACATTTTGAATTTTTACAAAATTTTGAAGATGAATAAAATTTCAAAACTGACCCCATTTTAAAAATCAATTAAAATTTGAAAATGAATATAAATTAGAAAAATTGTAATTTTTATCAAATTTTGATATTTTTTAAATTTTGGACTTCTTCAAAATTTTTAATTTTCACCAAATTTTAAAGAACGCAAACCTCGATACATTAATCAAATTTTGAGCTGCTAAAGTTGATTTTTTTGGTTTTTGGCGAATTTTTGAAAATTGTGAAAACAGATCATTAGTGAATCAGTCCTTAATAAAAATTTGAATTTTAACACATAAATCTGAAAATTGATTTTTGCAGTAAATTCGATTTCTGAATCAATTCCGATTAGGTATTCTCGAAGCGATCTGGGGCAATTCTAGTGTGGTTGAGAAAATTCGACATTTTCTAAAGGCTTTACCTAGATCACTTCAAAAATGATCGCAATCGACTCGGGGTCGACTTCAGTACATAAACCGATCCATAAAATTTTATCTCAAATTTTACAATTTTTGCAACAAATTGATTTACCAACGAAGCTATTTTCGCCTTTTTTAAAAATTAGCCAAAAATCGAAAAATCAATTTTGACAGCTCCAAATTTGGTCTTAAGGTCTGGTCTAGATGACATGCTCTTTTAGTGAGTCCGTTGGCGAGTTGACAAGATTCCATTTATAGGTATTGTAGTGAGTAGTACCTACCTAAATTTAAAAAAAATACATAATTCAAATTTTCATCAAATTTTGATTTTTTTTTTTGAATTTTTGATTTTTTTCGTATTTTAGAATTTTTACTCAAAATGAATAGGTAAACTCAAAAACATGTAAATATACAAAAATTTCAAAATTTCAAAATTTTATATTTTTATCAAATTTTTAAAACTTTTTTCAAGTATAAAAACGTCCAAATTTTGAAGGAAAATGGAATTAAAAAATTGACCTCATTTTGAAAACGATCAAAATCCAATTTTTACCCAATTCTGAAATTTTTTGAATAATTCAGTATGAATTTTTGATTTTTTTCGCATTTTAGAATTTTCACCGAAGATGAATAGGTAAGCAAACTCTAAACATGTAAATATACAAAAGTTTCCAAATTTTCAAATTTTATATTTTTATCAAATTTTTAAAACTTCTCCAAGTCTAAAAACGTCCAAATTTTCAAATTTTACAAAATTTCGAAAGAAAATGAAATTTTAAAATTGACCTCATTTTGAAAATGATCAAAATCCAATTTTTATGCAATTCTGAAATTTTTTGAATAATTCAGTACATTAAGATTTTTTTTTACCAAATCTTTTAATTTTTTAGATGTTCTATTGTACCTACTTTATTATTTTTTTTTTTCAATTAAAAAATTTTAAATTTTGACCCAATGTAAAAAATGAATTTTAAAATTTTCAAAAATCAATAAATTTTGGAAATTTGAATAATTAAAAAAAAAAAAAATTGATGAGCATTCGAAATTATTGTACAAATCAAAAATTCAGAAACTTTGGGAAAAATCAAAATTTCGAAAATTTACTAAATACTAAAATTTTGATAATATTCAAACTTCAAAAAAAAATTCAAAACTCTGTCTATTTTAAATTTTGATCAAGTCGTACAAGTTTCTCAATTTATGTATTTTGTAACCTATTTATCTTCAAGGTAATTTTAAAAAAATATTAATAAATTAAAAATCTAGAAATTTTTTAAAAAATTGTAAAAATTCAAAATGATGTGAAAAAATCTAAAATTTTAAAAAATTTCGTAATTGTGTAAAAATTTAGATTTTGGTCATTTTTAAATTTTGATGAATTTTGAAAATTGAGTCAATCATTAAATTTCATTTACCTACAAAGATTTTCACAAATTTTTTGACAATTTGGGAAATTCCAAATTTTCATCAAAATATTTTTTAAAATTCAAATTTTTGGTTTTTACTAAACAAAAAAAAAATCCAAAACGGTAAAAATTTGCCTTCTGTGAATTTCGAAAATTGATCAAATATTTATTGAAATTGTAAAAATACTAAATTTCCAAGGTTCAATAAATTTTCAAGAATTAAAAATATTGTAAAAATCCATTCAAGTTCAAAAACTACCAAATTGCTTATTATTTTTTATCAAATTTTTGAAATTTTCCAAACCGTATCATCAAACCTCCTGATACTTTTTTAGGCTGAAATGACAATAAAATAGACTGGAAACTGGTACCTCCAACTTGAAATGAAACTCGTGTTATTAGATATTTAGAAAATTCAAAAATTCATAACCCCACAGCTCACTTTTTAAGGCAACCTCTCTCGTGCATTTTTCAAACGATTTTGTCACAATAGTGGCCGTAATTATGATATTTATACACAAAGACGACAGAAACAGGATGCATTTCTCGGGCACGTGTAAAAACTCGAAAGATTCTTAGCGTTTCGATACGCACCATCCTTGGGTAATGGGTAGTGGGTACCTTAAACTAATAATTTATCGTCTCCACGAGCGCAAGTACAATGCGATTGATTTCAATAAACCATCTCGGCATTTCTTTGTATACTGGATGTTTAGTTGTATTTTGGAGAACAACCATAACGCATACTCGCTTTGAATACGACCGTCTAATGAAAACATCACTCGATGACGGATGAGGCCACCCATTTCTACAACCAGAGTGGAAAACAAACCTATGTAAATCAATACTCGACACAAGTGCATATGTAGGTATCGCATAGAACACGACACTTTGAAAGCAACCTGTCATATTTTACATGGAATCTGCGACCTAAAACAAAAGACCCTCTTCTCGACGATCCAATCTCAGCTCACCCTCGAGTAACTTGAACACCCAGAGAAATATCACCACCGCGGGGAACCTGCTCGCGTTCGTTTCTTTGGGCACACATGTGCGAAAAATATTTTGACTATTCGGTAGCCGGTGCATCGTGACGAGCACGTTCCATACACCAGAGAGGAAATCGTCATTAGCCACCGTCAAAATACCACCGCGCATTCCTCAATGAATCATTCGACACTTTGGAAATTTCACCTTGAAAATTTTTTCAATTCTGATGCCGCAATTGACGTTGATCCTCACGTCCCTCTTGCAGTCTTGCCCTCGTAAATACGTATAAAAAATTCTAAATCTATTCCAATTGCGACACCGCATCCAACTCCCGAGTGGATTTCAATTCGTCGATGTTGAATCTTGGCTTAGCTATGCTCTTCGTCAAACAATCACGCCTTGTGCTTCTGTTATTACCATCAACATACAGACATGGCATCGCAGGAAATTACTATGCAAAATGTACACACAGATACAAATTAAAGCAGAAGCGTAAATATTAATTACGCGCCGCTTACGGCGATAAAGCTTGAATCCGGTTTCCTATCTGCACGCTCATGCGCAAACATACACATATTATACGCCAGCTGCGGCGCACCAAGCAGGCAGGATACCAGCTCTGACGACGATTTTGTATAATAAGAGCGCCAAATCTACCAAAATAAGATACGTATCAACTTCCCCAGCACCTCGATCCTTCCTCGTATACCGTCCACTTTACCTCCTTCCTTCCTTCCACTGATTTCCTCTCTGCATCTCTTGAATCGAAATAATAATAAACATAAATATTATTATACCTGTTTGATCGTTCAATGACGAAGTAAAATTAAGACGACGTATATAAAATAATATACATATACGCAAGTACGAGGTACTTCTCTTTTACGTGTACCGCGATAATATGTTTTGTGAATTGAGACGAATCGTGAAGAATGGCTAAAAGGAGAGAAGGGCTGTAAAGAAGGTCATTATCGAACCTAATATGACAACGGAACTGATCTGAATTATGGAAATCATATTTCAATCTATCTAATAAGCTCTTCATTCACTGGCTTCCTTTATACTTCCTTCATTTTCATGACCAATGATTCAATTGTATAGGTGATTTTTTTCCCCATTGGAAATGAAATCCATTTGACAGTTCGAATCAAAAATTGATAATTCATAACATTTATAATGAAAGAAAGTAACGAGAAATATGTATTTTTCATCATAAACATTTTTTCCAAAAAAAAACAACAATATTTAGAAATCGCAATTTTTTAAATTGAAATTACAAAGAATTTTCTTTCTAAAAAAATCCACCATTTTTTTGAAGAAAATTCGACAAGTAATATTTTAGCTCATGAATCAAAAAAAAAAAAAAAAAAAAAAAAAAAAAAAAACTCGTGTTTAGTGAAATGAAAGAAAAGAAAAACTGCTCGATTTTACTTCATGCTTCAGGGCGCGAAACACCCGTCACACATGACTTTACAAAGATTTGGGCAGCATTGCCGAAATGTTTTTTCATTAGGTAATTAGATTCTTGAAAAAAGTAAGAGCCAAAAAAATTCAGTCAGTACGTTTTTTAAAAAATTTGTTTCGCTTTGGGGAAGAGTGAAAAATGAATAAAGTCTTTGTACAATGAACCAGACACTTATTTAAGGGAACAAAACAGAAAAAAAATCGGATAAAATATTTCAATAAGGATATTATTTATTTTGGGGAGGGGAGGGGGGGGGGGGGGGGTCAGTCGAGATTTGCGTTAGAAAAATTACGACGAAATCCTGCAAAACATTGGAACTTAAAAAAAATATCTAATCTTGAAAATAATTTTTTTTAGAACAAAATTGGAAGGAAAAAAGGAAAATAAGATGGAAAAATGAATTGAAATAAAATGGAGAGGAGGAAGGAAAACAGGGGGGGGGGAAGAAAACAAAGGAAAAAATGAGCAAAATACAGAAAAATGAAATAATTTGTTGAGGAGACTATTGACTGAAATATTTAGTTTTTGCAAAACAATAATATACTTACTTCCCTTAAATCATTGAATTTTTAATAAATTTACAATTCCTTCAATTTGAAGAATTTTTCATTTCATTAAACTTTTGCGAATCTTCATTAGGTATAATTTTTTTTTTCAAATTTATTAAACAAAAAAGTGAAATAAATAAAAATTCAATAATAAAAATATAGAAAATTCAAAAATCAAAATACATTATCACAGGATGTCTACATTATTTTTTTTGTTGAAAATTCATGACTTTTTCATGAACAATATTTCAACATTTTCAGGGGGCCCCCTTCCAGCATAAGTGTAACTTGGAATGAATATGGGGCAAAAATTTCTTTATATTATTTTGTGATGAATAGTTATTTTAAAAAATATTGAGGGAGTGGTCGAATACCCCTTGAGCCCCCTAAATATACCTATGCCCTCCCAGACCCCTTTTTTTGTAACCAAAAAATCTACAATTTCAAAAAAAAAGTTTAATGAATGCATATGAATACTTCTGCTATCCAAAGAAAAAAATGATACGAACAAAATATTCGAAGGTATTTGGTACAAAATAAGTATAAAAATAAAGAGAAGTGATGCTTTTCGGGGGGAAGGGGAGTATAAAAATCACTGAAAATGTAAATTTGAACTACTGAAAGTTTCCAACTCTGTTATCAAATAGAAAACGGAATACTGCTCGAGCGTAGCGAGAGCGAAATTTTTTTTTGAAGAAATTCAATTATGAAAGAAAAAAGGTGCAAATTTTACCTAATAGGCCTAAATAAAAATTTCATGACTTCCAGCAGCAAAATTCATGACTTTTCATAACCTAGTGATTTTTTTGAAAAATTCATGACTTTTTCATGACTTTCATGACCCATTTTCAAATTTCATGACTTTTCATGATTTTTATGACCTGTAGACACCCGGTATCAACATTAGGTAAATACTTTAAAAATCGCGAAAAAATTAATAAAATCAGTAATCAAAAGAAATATATCAGTAACAGCTAAAAAATTAACTTTTTATAAAAATAAAAATACCTAAAACGGAATGAGCTTTCACATAAAACTGTTCAAAATCATTTTTCACAATTTTTTTCTTTCAAATGAGACTACAAAATTATTTTTTTGTGAAAACTTCAATTTCAATGACTTTTCCAAACTAATGAAAAATCATTACTTGCAGAAAAAAAACAAGTTTTCCACCTAAAGAAATCAGTGATTAATAAATTCATCAAAAAATGTCCAATAATGTCTGATTTTGACCTCCCTCCCCTCCAAAAATGACTAACTTTGTCGTAAAATTACGACTTTTGAAGTAGGTACATAAAATTACACTACTTTTTGCAAAGAAAAAAAATATTAAAAATTGATTAAATCATTTCAGAGGATTTTCTTCTTAATGAATTTTGCAGAGGAAAACTTTTTAGAGTTTTTTTTTCTGAGCACATATAAAAAATAATTAAAAAAGTTGCTGAAAAAACTTTTTCCTGATTTTCAAATCCTTTTTTGAATTTTTTCAATGAAAATGATGAATTGTGAATTTTTTGAGAAAGTTCTATTAAACATAACTAAGTATGTAGGTACTAGGTAGGTATAGTTTTTTTTTTTTTTTTTTTTTTTTTTTAAATAGATTTTTTCATTTTTTTATTAAGTTTCTATGTGAAATAGCATTCATTAATTTTTTCAAACCAATAATTTGAATTAAAAAATCAAAAAAATTGCGCTTAAACATAATAGAAAATTACTTTTTGCTGTAAAAATATTTTCAAATTTTATTGAAAACATTCCTAAAAATCATTTTTTATAAAAATGACTGATTTTTCACAAATCTTGAGAAAACTGTGGTGACTGGAATTAGCCCAAAGACACGTAATCCATCGTATGAGAAAATTCACTTCTCACATCGATGAAATTTCCACCTATCTACTCTTCCCAAATTGCAAAATATTTCAATTTCATTCAATAGCACGTTCGAAGCAACACGAGATACTAGAACAGAACCACCGCACGATACACGTATAATAGAGGTGCGTGATCTGGAAGAAAATACCCATAATTTACACCTCATATTGTCTCTTCTCCGGACAAAGAATGATCTCGAAATTATACCACACCAGAGCTATAGAGCTATAGTATCTTCTCCAGCACTGACAGAGCCCAGAACCTACTCAACACTCTTAAAATATCTATAATATACTTTTAAACCCTATAATAACACATTTTAGAGCAGTTTCATTAAAAAGAACCTATCCAGTTGGTAATTGAATATGCATCTAGATGAGTTCAAAACAACTCTAGGCACATGCTTCGGGTCTAATGAAAGAGAAAAATCTCAACTTTAACGAGTAGTTTACGTTGGTACCTCTTTACTTTCGACATGAAAATGATTTTTTTTTTTTTTTTGCATAAATAAATCGTAAATGGGGTTTTTGCACAGCTTAGTTAGTCATCGCAATAGAGCCCTCATCACGATATTTTCTCATTTTTTTTTTATAGTTCGAAAAAAACCTCCGCTTTGGTGCATGCAATCAGGCGTACGAAATTCGTCGATATCCTTGAAAGAGGAAGATGAAAAAATACACCGACGGTATCATTTCATAATACACCCATAGCAGTGCCGATTAAGTATACAATAAACATGGCAGATGCATAATGGACGCGGTGGCATGCAGCGTTCAATCGGGCAAAGATGTTGGGATAAGGTGCAGCGTTAAATACAAAAACATAAGAATAATTGCAACATTAAATCTAGCAAGCCACGTACATACATTTGTACGTATGCACGCGTATTATTTTCTAATTACATCGTAGCTATTTGTTATGCATTTGATAAATCATCGGAGCTTATCTTCGGAATGGGCAAAAATCATCGTAAAGTGTTTATTTCTTTCGCAAGGTAAGATGAACAATTTAGGATGGCCCTTATTTTGGAAATTTTTTGAAATGTTTTGAATATCAGGCGTCCATTGGTGAAGAAAATAATTCATTATTTTTAATTTTTTTCCTAACTGCATTTTGAGTCGTGCCGCGCCCGCCTCCGGGTTTAAAAAACTTGAAAAAATTTGAAAAAAATACAATTTTCAATTTTTTTGTTGAAAAATCGTCATATTATGGGCATTATTATAAAAAAATACTATTTTCGAGGATTTTTCATCTTTACTCCCATTTTCATGGAACATTGAAAAACGTCATTTTTTTACAATTTTTGAAGAAAAAAAAATGAAAAAAAATGGGTAAAAATTGAAAAAAGTTTATAATTGATAAAATCGTTTTTTTTGGGGGTAATAAATTATTTTTAATGAATGCATAGCGTTGACAAGCGAAATTTTCTAAGACCTATGTATGACGTCATTTTGATTTTTCAACTATGCAGTTTTGAAGAAAAATTGGAAACTAAATTCATAATAACTTACAGTAAAATTAGGGGGGGGGGGGAAAGGAAAAAAATGCTTACAAATTTTTTTTCGCGGAAATGTGTTGAATGAGGTCCCATTAGTCTCCACACAAAACCCTCGATCCCCACCTACCTTGGCATCTTCCCCAGGGGGCAGAACGTGCCCCCATTTTCGTTTTTAGCGAATGAATTACACGAGATGTTGGTGAGATAGCGTAAAATAGGTGGTATAAGAAAAAATTCTACATGAAATTTCCTATCAAACGATACCATACATTGAACCCCACCCTTCAATGCAAGCCCCCCTAGGGGATGTGGCAAATCAAGCAATTTTTAAAAATAACAGTTCTCGTAAATAACTCGAAAATTAAAAAAAAAAAAAAAGAATTGTTACAGAACAAAAAATGTTTCCCATGAGCTTTCCTACAGAATGATGTAACTTCAATTTAGCACCTCTCCCCCCCCACCGGACCCCCAAAAATGAAATGTTACAGAGAAAAGTTTCAAGCAAAAGTTATTCACTTTTCAATTCTAGACAATAATAATTATTACCACTTTTTCATTTTAATCATTACTTCCTCAGAAAACTTCACCTAAAGCTACGGTATTTACTCTCCAAAATTGAAAATTTTCGCGTTAGTTGCAAAATCCGCTAGTTTTCTTTGAATAACTCGAAAAATATCAGCAATTTGAGAAATATAGTCTGAATGAATGTTGTTCCCCATACGATTCTCTACAGATTGGTGTCATAGTATGCCCCTTAATCGCAATTCAAAGGTCACAAAAGAGGGATGAACCATAAAAAAAACGTGGAAAAAACGTATTTTTTGTAAATAAATCGGAAAATTTTAAAAAATGGAAAAAATTATATAGAACAAAAAATGTTTGTCGTAAAATTTTCTAAATAATGATGTCATGCACGACTATGAGGGTTTTTGCCGTTGTGAGTATTGCCCGTTTTGCCTTGCGCAATTTATTCTTCCTCATCCCCATGAAAACGAGGGTAAAGATGAAAAATCATCGAAAATAGTCTTTTTATGTAATAATACCCACCTTTTGAGGATTTTTCAAAAAAAAAAAAAAAAATTGAAATTTTTAAAATCATCTATTTTTAAAAATTTTTTACTTTTTTTTTAAACTGGAGGGCAAAGCCGGCGGCACGACTTAAAATGCAGTTAGGAAAAAAATAAAAAATAGTGAATTATTTTCTCCATATATATCACCAATTGACGCCTGATATTCAAAACATTTCCAAAATAAGGATTATTCGCATATTGCACCTTGTTTGGGAGTACATACAAAAGAGGTGTAATGAAAATCAATAATACGAGACTGGGATCTGGGATGTCTTCCTGTCTCCCAATCCGAAATACATTCAAGGTATATCCGCATATGTGCGAAGCTGAAGAGCGGAATCAAATCAACCATATAAGTATTCGCCTCAATCTAAGGTCATCGAAATATTACTCTATGCTAGACGTTAATTACGATGCTAATAGTAACAAGTATTTATTAACGACATCGCATACACCACGTTCGCGGTATTCACGTCTCACTCTTACCTTCAAAAGTTCATTTATCCTTTTTTGGGAGCCGGTGATAGAAAAAACAACAATCCACCCGAACACAACACTGGGCGCTAATAGCCACTAAGAAAAAAACCGTATATGTTAATTAAGCACTTAGAAAAAGTGAAAAAAGGAGGTACGAAATTGAAGAGGAGAAGAAAAAAAAAACGCCGAATAAACACAACTCGCTGCGGCACTTTCAAGACGATGAAAAAATAAAAATTTCGTCGTAGTTGCAAAAACAAACACAGCACCAAAGAACGAACGCACGCGAAAGTTCATACATGCAAATACCACCGCGTATTACCACAATAGCTTCTGCATCTGTGTTGTTTGCTCTCTCTGACATAATCTTCTACCCAAACCCATTCACTTGTACATGCCGATGCGAGATGCCGGTTTACCCAACTACTTAAACAACGAACGCTACCAACCGGTACAGCCGAGAACTAAATCGTATACATTAATTAAACTCGTTACCCGGCTCTCCGGCACTCTGCCCTAGGTTTCCTTTTCCTCTCTTCCAGTTCTTTTCGTTTATTCGGTTTTAACTTTTAATTCCGCCGACATGAGACTCGTGTGTGCGTACAAGCTGAAACCGAATTTACCACCAGAACCGGCGTCGGAGGAGAGTCCGAAAGGTACCCACGCGACAATGTCCGGTCAATTAAATTGCTCGCGATTTCCTCCATCCGAGTGCACTTGCGCCTCCGAACGTCCGAACCTGCCTGCCTGCCTGCCTGCCTGCGTTTTCTTTCTCGATGCGATGATACGCGTAATTAATGCGCTTCCGGAGGCATTCCGTAGATTATTATCGGTCGTTTAGGTTAGGATTGCGAGCGTAGGGGTCCTGTCGTGGTGTTGGAGTAGAACTGGTTCAAAAAAAGGTATTCGAGTAATTTTTGAGGAAAGAAAAGGGTAAGGATTGTGGTTAGGTTATTGACTGGTTAAAATGACCCTTTGGAAATTTTCGTCGTGCAATAAGCAAAATTCTCCATTTTTTACAAACTTTGGTTTTCTGTTATGAATTTTTATCATTTTTTTTTACAAACCAATTTTTTTGTAAAGTCATAGCTTTGATTTGTCAGCATTTTTTGATGTCGAGAGATATTTATTTATGGTACCAGAATTGTTCCTCTCGTATCAGTATTTCTGATCATGTTGACTGTTATTGTTAAAGTTATTTTTTGCCAGAGTAACTTACGTATTTTTTGGTCAGAATAGATTTTCGTTAATCATTTTTTTCATCTAAGGTTTTTGTCAGAATGTTTCAATTTGAGAATTATTTTTCGGTCAAAAAATATTTTTGTCCGTTTTTTAGGGTCATTCGTCAGTTTGTTTTAAAATCCATTGTTTGACTTGTCATTCAATTTTTTGTCAGAGATTTCATGTCACAACTATTTATTGTCAGAGTTACTTTTTGGTCAGAATTATTTTTTGTCAATAATTTTTTGACAAAGTGTCAACTTTCCAAAAAAATTTACTATGAAAGTAAGTAATTCTTTTGTCAGAATTACTTTAATTTTTGGTACAATGTTTTTCACCAGGGTCATTTTTTTGTCATTATTTTTTTTGTTAGAGTATTTTATTGTCAATGTTAATTTTTGGTCAGACTTATTTATCGTCAATCATTTCTTGTCAAAATTTCAATTTTTCCAGGATTTTTCACAGTTGACACTTTTGACAGTATTTTGTTTTTGTCAGAATTTTTCTCCTTGCACGATGTTTTATTGTCAGACTCAGAGTTACTTTTTGTCACTCAATTTTTTATTAATTTTTGTCAGAATGTTTCAATGGTAGAGTTGAACACTTTTTGATCAGAATTTTTTTTTGTCAAAATTTCAATTTTCTACAATTTTTTAGTCAGATTTTTTTCCTTGTACAATGTTTTTTTGTCAGAGTCATTTTTTGTCACTTATTGTCATCAATAATTTAAATTTTCCAGAATTTATCACTGTCACATTTTTTTTTTCGTCAGAACTGTTCTCGCTTTACGACGTTTGCGTTTTCCTCAGTCATTTTTTTGTCATTATGTTTTTTGTCAAAAAGATTTTGTGGTGAGATTTTATGGTCAGAGTTACTTTTTTGGTCAGAATTATTTTATGTCAATACTTTTTGTCAAAATTTCAATTTCCTAGAATTTTTGACTGTCTCAGTTCTCGCTGTACGACGTCTATAATCAGTCATTTTTTTTATCAAAAAATTTTATTGCAAGATTTTATTGTCAGAGTTAGTTTTTTGGTCAGAATTATTTTATGTCAACATATTTTTTTGTTAAAATTTCAATTTCCCAAAATTTTTGACTGTCTTAGTAAAATTTTGTCAGAATTGTTTTTTTCATACAAGGTTTTTTTGTCAGAGTAATTTTTTTTTGTCAGTAGGTATTTTTTAATGTCAAGAGATACTCTTGTCAGAATTTTTCTCCTCGCACAATTTTTTTTTGGTCAGAACTTTTCATTTTCAGAGTTACTTTTTGGCCAGAATTATTAATTGTCAACATTTCACTTCTCAAAATTTTTCACTGACGTAGTTAATTTTTGTAAGAATTATTCTCATCATACGATGCTTTGTTTCAGAGTAATTTTTTGTGATTCAATTTCTTGTCAATCAGTTTTTGTCAAAATTTCAATTTACAAAAATTTTTACTGTCATGAGTGATTTTTTTGTCAGAATTGTTCTCATTGTACAACGTTTTCTATTTTTCATTTTTTTGCCATTAAATTAATTGTCTAAATTTTTTGCAACCTTTTTTGGTCAAAAGTATTTCATGATTTCATGTCAGTCATTTTTTGGAAAAATTTCAATTTTCCAGAATTTTGGACCGTTTTAGTTATTTTTTTGTAAAAAATTTTCTCCTTGTACAACTTTTTTTTTTTTTTTTTTTTTTTTTTGTTGGTCAAAACTTTTCAATGTTGGAGTTATTTTTTGTCATTCAATATCATAATAATTGAAGGTTTTTCATCAAAATCATTGTTTGTTAGATCAATTGCTTGCCCAAAAATAGTCAATTTTTATCTACAGTTTTTTTCCAGTTTCAATTAATTAGAATTGTTTACTGCCTTGGAAACTATTTTGTCAGCAGCTGTTCCTGTCAGACTAACTGTAAGATAACAAATTTTTTCCAGAATAATTGTTCAACAAAATTATTTTTTACTCAGTCTTGTGTATTTTTTCAACTTACTTCTTTATGTATGAATTTTTTTTGGAATGTTTGACAAATTCTTTTATCGAAGTTATTTTTTTGTCAAAAAGTCAGAATTTTTTCTGGCCACGATTGTTTTCTGTCAGAGTTGAAATTTGTCATAATTTGTTTGTCTGATGGATTTTCATTTTTTTTTTCAAATCAAAAACAATTTTATATTTATTGATTTTCAGTAGGTACTTAATATTTCAAGTCAGAATTTGTAATTCTGGTCAAAATTATTTTTTGTCAGTTTATTTTCAGAGTTGTAATTGGACATTTTTTAATTTTTTGAATTCATCAACATTTCTCTTATTTAACGATATTTTCGTCCTCGTTCTTCTAAACGTATTTATAATTTCAGTGTTCTTTTCAAGTTTGTCAATTTTCCATCAGAATTTTTTCTTCCTTTATTATTTCTTTGCAGATTGATTTTTCCTCATAATTATTTTAGTCTTCATTTTTCATGAGGATTGCTTCTGCCAGTTTTCAATTTGGGAAGGGGTGGGGGGGGGAGGTGAGCTTTGTCAGTGAATCTGAAAATAATTATTTTTCATCTTCAACTAACTGATTCAAAATTCAAATTTTTTCATTCCAGCCAGGAAATTTCTACATCATACAACAGGATGATCCGAAAACTATTCATCCAACCCATCACCAATCCCACCTAAATTATTTCCAACACGATTAAATTCAATTAAAATCAATTCCACACACAGCTCGAAGTTATTTTCATCTCACTGCCTCGAAAACTGCTTTCGACCTACCGACAATCCCAATCATAAAAAAAATAAGAAAAAAACCATCATCAAACTATACACGACATAAACATCAGAAAACTAGTCTAAGCGATCTAAAAATACCACTACCGCCATTTAGTACATCGTGTACGCGTTCCGAAGGCGATCTTAAAAATAGAAAAATGACATTTAATTTAGCGGTAATATTGTATTTAAAATATTACATACATCGAATTACGTAAATATCTAACTTCATTAACTTCCAAACACCTTTTATTTTTCGAATGTCGTTTAAAGCTTAGGCATAACCATGAGATACTTATGTTTTGAGACGCACTGTGTGCGAGCCTGGCTGGCTAATAGAAAAAAAATACCCAACTTGTCTCTAAACGACGTCCAGGAATCTGCTAACGCTGTACCAACCTGTTCAGCCGAGATGTAATATCAAACGCGCGCTTATATTTTAGCAATTTCATCGAAACTACATCTCATTATATAATCGAATTTTAATGTTTAAACTATCCGGTTTTTTATTCTTTCTTTCCTCTCTCTACTGTCTTGTGCGCCAGCCAGTGTAATAGATAATCCGAAAAAATTATTTTTACTGCCTGCTGCTACGGGAATTATCATTTTTCCACGACGATAAATTTCACTCGGCTGAACAACAAGAGAGAATTTGATAAACGGTCGACACACGTTATGTATTCGGCACCAGAGTCGAATTATTTTTTCGTAAAAAATGGTGAAAAAATAATAATAAAATCTAACTTGTAATTTTTTATTATTTTTGACAAGTTGAAAAAAAATGATTTATTCGTCATTTCGTACGAACGAATGCAAAATTAAAAATAATTTCAGAGAGGTTGTCGAGTTTTTGGATAAATAATCCTTCACCAAACTCACCCCTTCCACGCTGACCCCCTCTTCCAAAAACATCATCGTACAACGTTGAACTTCACCAACGAATCCACACGTTCAAATTTTTCTACTGCCAAAGAAACCACGTGCACCAAAGACCGAACAGCAAAGTAAGTATTGACCAAACGGTAGCCATCTGTTACACAAAAGAAATCCATCCATTGAAATGCAGAAGGCACCCGTTTGATCCAAGGCTGCTGCCGATAATCACATAATCATCTTATGCATTGGCACTGGAATGGGAGTGGTTACGCGATCATTCTTATCACATGTAAATCTTCTATTCGCTTATTAAACGTTTTCCAAGTTATGAAAAGCAGGCCTCCGATGACCTTCGTCGGGTCAATTACTAATATAAGAAGAAAAAAAGGCTGCTCACTTGAGCTAGCCACAAAATTCTTTCAACCTAATCCAATTAATAAGAAAGCCAGGTTTGATGACTTGCGAAAGCCTAAAGCGTTATAGGAGTTTCCATGTTATTTTTTTTTCGTACCCCTGCCCATGCCTCGGTATCTAACATCTCTAGTATGCGAAATATACCTATGTTATAATTTATTCGTGCCAGCATCGTTTATTGGCTTAGTCACTTTATTCTTCGGATAAGTAAGGTAAGTGTACGAAACCTTATCGATACATTTGCACAAACGTCCCGATATACAAGAACGTGATTGCCATCTGACACCACTTTCGGATTACGCCAATACATAATTCATCTGCGAACGAATCCATCTTCTTAAATCCTCTGCAGGCTACATCATTTCTTCTCATCTTCGATCAAAAATTTCGACCATCGTGTAATGATGCGCCACTACGTTAACAACATTTCAAGATGATTCGCGGATAACACAATAACAAATCCAAGATCGAACCCTGCAGAGAAACGAGACGAATCAATATGACCCCTAGACTCATCCCAAATCATGTTCCAGGGTAGAATTTTACTTCACGCAGTTTCCAAATATGACTATGCTCATTCCACGTGCATTCTTTGAGGAAAAAAATCACCCATCACCGAAGCCAACTTCTTCCTTTTTGGACAAGGAACCAGGATATATTACCTTCGTATTTACTTTATGGTTGCAGACCTCATGCTACATACGCATCGACATCCGTGAAAATTATTCCAAGTGCGTGTGCTTCTTTATATCAAATGGAATACATAGCTAGGTACATGTGTATTCTTTCAATAAATCCATTAGCCGTGTTCGACCAATATCCTAACAAAAACCTCATTAACACTACAATATGACATTATTTGATGCTTTAATGGATTTTTGATGATGGTACTGTAGTATATCCACTACTTACAACAACTCGCGTATACTACACACAGTACACAATCAACACAATCGTTATATTATACCTATGGCAAATGTATTCTCAACATAATAGCCGACTACACACAAAGATGAAAGGGACAGTTTCTTTTCGAAGGTTGGCTTTATCTTATACGAACCAGACCTTCAACTTAACCCTAATACATTTATAACTGGTGCCTATATCGACTCTATACAAGAGTTCAACAAATAACACGTTAACACAATTCCACTACATATGTATTAATGAACCAATTAGTGACCTTTAAAACATGGCGCGAGCGAAAATGAACTACAAGATAGGTAATCTACTTCGATGCTATGCTCGTGTTAATTTTCAATGAACAGTTAGTAGTATAAGGGTTAAGATTAGAACGGTAAAGTCGTTCTAACTCAATTCGAATAAGAGTTTCATCAGAGATTCAAGGAATGTAAAGGCGATGAAGGGGTGCCACAAAATTGATAATGACATCGCAATTCCACCAAACGATTTCATAAATTTGGTCAAAATGACGTGAAAATACTGAAAAATCATCACCTGAATTGGTAACAATATCACCAAAAAATGCTCAGAAATCGTCAAAAATATTTCAAATATCACCAAAATTGTTGAAAATGAGAAAATAGTGAAAAAAATCATAGTATCAGTTGAAACGGTATAAAAATTGTTGATATCGCCAAAATTGGTCAGATGTCACAAAAATATCTTAGATACAAATCACCAAAATTGTTGAAAGTGGTGAACTACTGGAAAACATGCTAAAATTGGTTGGTTAATCAAAAAATTGTTGATATCACCAAAATTGCTCATCAGAAGCCGTCAAAAATACTTCAAATATCACCAAAATTGTAGAAAATGAGAAAATAGTGAACTATCAGCTGAAATATCATAAAAATTGTTCAGATTTCACCCAAAATAATTCAAATATCACCAAAATTGTAAAAAATGAGAAAATAGTGAAAAAATCTTACTATCAGTTGAAATGGCATAAAAATTGTTGATATCACTAAAATTGTTCAGATGTCACCAAAAATAATTCAAATATCACCAAAATTGTAGAAAATGAGAAAATACTTAGTGAAAAAATCTTACTATTAGTTGAAATGACATGAAAATTGTTGATATCACCAAAATTGTTCAGATGTCATCAAAAATAATTCAAATATCACCGAAATGGTATAAAATGAGAAAATAGTGAAAAAATCATAGTATCAGTTGAAATGGTATGAAAATTATTGATATCACCAAAATTGGTCAGGTGTCACCAAAATATCTCAGATACAAATCACCAAAATTGTTGAAAATGGAAAAATAGTAGAAAACACGCTAAAATCCGTCCCTCTATCAAAAAATTGTGAATATCACCAAAATATGAGATATTCAAAATAATTGAAAAATGATGGAAAATTTGACTGATATCACCAAAATTGTTCAGATGTCACCACAATTGTAGGAAATGGAAAATAAGAAAATAATTATCCAAAAATCACTTGGAATATTATAGAAGTTATTTATTTCATAAAAATGGTTCAGATGGCACAAAAATTGTTGAGAATGGGAAAATTGAAAAAAAAATATACTAAAATTAGTTTAGATGCCATAACAATTATTAATATCACCAAAATTGTTGAAAATTAAGAAATATGAAGATATTAGAAAAAACTCTGAAAATTAGTTGAAATATCATAAAAATTGTTTTATATCACTAAAATTACTCAAAGCCACCAAACTAATTCACAATGAGAAACTAGCAGCAACAATTGTGCAAATGTCACCAAAATTGTTAAAAATTGTGAATTGGAACTTGAAAGAGAAATACTAAAATTAATTAGACTTACTTAGAGTAGGTATTATGAAAATTGTTAACATCACCAAAATTGTTCAGATGTCACCATAATTATTGAAAATGGAAATTACGAAGAAAGTCACCAAAAATTAGTGGGAATATCACAAACATTTCTTAGATGTTAAAAAATGGTTAGAAATTGGAAATTAGTAGAGAATATCTTGAAATTGATTAAAGTAATATCATGAAAATTGTGAAAACCATCAACATTTTTGAGATGACGTGTCATTATCTCTTCAAAATTGTTGAAACTGCGAATTAAGCTGAAAATGTAAAAGTAGTTGAAATTCTACAAAAATTATTAACATCGCCATAGTTTTTGAAAATAAGGAAATAACACCAAAATTGGTTAAATTACTACTAAATATGAAGTGCCTTGAAAATTGTCAAAATATCACAAAAGTTTCCAACCATAACTTACTGAAAGAGTTACATTGTTAATTGTACCTGATTTGTCGACGCAAATGACTAAATAGTCGAGCGTCGTAAAATAAAATTATTATGATGATGATGAAGAGTGATTTTTGAAAAATTTTCAAAATTAGAATATTTCAAAATCATAAAATAAGTAAGAAATTACATATCATCAAAATTTGAATTTGGATGTTTTTTTGAATATTTTACTCTTCTTTTCCATTTCTATACTGTAGAATCATTTTCAGATCGATTTTTGTAATGTTTGATCAATATTGCTCGCTCAAACCGCTTTGTGCAATATTTTGGAAACTATTTGAAATATTTGAATGATTTACGTAGCGTTTTGGAAGATTTTGATGCATTTTGGGTAAACTTTTCACCTTCTCAACAATTGTTGTCTCATTAAAAGAATTTTTCGTGTCATTTTGAATGATTTTTGAGACATTTCAATAGATTTTCAAGGAACATTTCAGGATATATTCATCAACTAAGTGATAAATTTCTAATAAATTTGAGTATTTTGTTTCAAACTGCACCTTCCAGACCCATCGAGAGCCAAAGTGGGCCTGGGGCAAAAATTGTTTTGGACCCTCTACCAAGGGCATTTTTGACCAAAAATTATGTGATTTTTCCAACTCAAGCGGTAAAAATTCAATTCGGGTCCCCTAGCAAAACTTCGGGGCCAGGGCAAAATGCCCCCTCTGCCCCCTTCTCAATGAGCCTGCCACATTCCCATGCCCTTGATCAAAAAATTTCTTCATAACTCACAATTTTGACCCGCTCCAAACAATCGAGATTCAAAAAATCGGAAAAGAAACTCTCGAATTTCAATTTCATGTACTAATTTCTCGTACACACAAAAGAGGAAAACTAACCACAAAAGATCTTCTACCGGTGCCTTGGGAGAAAAAAAAAAGACCATCGAAAGGACAACAATTTGTAAATTGAACAAGGAACGATGAAATTTCACTATTTACATACTGGCGAACGTCCATCACACAATGCTCTCTATTTCTCTATAGACATTATACACTTGGAAAAATTTCATTTTCGCTTCTTATGGGCAGCCGGGTATAAAAAGTATATAAAAACTGCGATCTAGGCGGCAATTAATTGCCGTATAACCACTCGATAACCTACTCGTAGAGAGACGTCTGTGTGCTCATCGAGACAGTGAATGATATCCGTTACGACGACGACGACGATGCCTACACATACCGCAGAAACTAATTTGTCCTCAGGCCAAATATTACCGTTATCATTAATGAACTTCTTTATAGAAATGGTTCGAAGCGAATACTCACTCTTAGGTACGTAGGTAAATCGCCTCTCGCCGCTCTTTGTAATTTTTTCGCCTTGTTTGCGAAGCGCGCAAGGCACGTCTTAACTTTATAAGGTGCCAGATCGATAAAAAGACCTTTTTATCTATTTTGTTCTATCGAGCGAGCGCCATCCTCTTGTATCTTCACGCCGCAGAGAATAGAGTACGAGCAAAAATCGTACCAGTAACACCGTTTCAGTGCCGGATTTCATGCCGGGACAACGAGGGCGGGGGCAGGGGTCAGGGAAACCTAGCACGCGCGTAATTAGCCCATCGTTGCGGAATAGATTTATAATATTAACACCATAAATAATTACTCGAGTGTAAGGCCCATATTCTGAAACGTACCTTAACGTCAACTCCTTAACGAATCACAATCGTCAGATTCGTTCTTCACTAGTTCAGAAGGAACCCTTAAAGTTAAGGTATGTTTCAGAATATGGGCCTAAATCTTGCAGACTGCTCGTTGCATATGCGACAATGCTGCTCAGTGGCGTATCTAGGATGAAATCATGGGATGGGTTCAAATTTTGTTTTCCAGAGTGGTCATTATGAAATAAAATTTTTAATTTTCACTAATATTTAACAAAAAAAAAAAAAAAAAAAGAAACTTGAAAATTTAATAAAAATCATTATAAGAAGTAGAAAACTTCAAATTTCGAAAAATAAACTTCATCTAAATCCCGTTTGTGATGGGCGTAATAACTTGGCTATTGTAAACTTCCTACCAAAAGTTTAAAAATTGCGAAAATTTTGTAATTGGAAATTAAGATAAGTCATCCCAAAAGATTATTCGAAAAAATTTTATTTTGAAAAAATTTTAAAAGGCTTTTTCCAAAATTTTTAGAATTCAATTTTTGAAAATCAAAAAAATTCCTAAAAAAATACACTGTTTATATTCGTGAGAATTTAAAGAAAATCTTCCCAAAAATTAAAAAAAAAAATTAATTTGTTGAAAAATTTGACTAAACTAATTTTTTTGAAAATTTGTCATATTTAAAAATTGATGAGTAAAATTTTGGAATTCTAAAATTTAAAACAAAAATTTAGTTTTGAAAAGTATAAAAAAATCTTCTTTAAAAAAAAAATCGAAAAAATCCATCTTGAATTTTTTTTAAAGTAGGTGATTTTTGAAAATTCAAAAGAAAATGATCTCTAAAAAGTAAATATTGAAGAAAATTCATTGATAAAATAATAAAATATTTAAAAAATTACCTTTTTTTTAATTATTAAAGAAAAATATATTTCAAGGATTTAATTTTTGAAAGTCAAACAAATTTCTAAGCAAAGGAAAAATTTAACCTTGAAACATTTAAAAACGTAATCAAAAAAATTTACACAGATTCCCTTCGTGAAAATTCAAATCTTCCTAAAAATTGAAAAAAATTGAATATGTTGTAGAATTTGACTAAACTAATTTTTTTGAAAATCTATCATAATTAAAAATTATAGTAAATAAAATTTTGGAATTGTAAAATTAAAAAAAATATATAGTTTTGAAAAGTAAAAAAAAAACACTTCTAAAAAAAAGTCGGAAAAAATCATTCTTGAAAAAATTGAAAAATCTCATTATTTGAAAATTTAAGAAAAATCATGTACTTATACCTAAAAAATTAGAAAAATTCATTCTTGAAAAATAAAATACCTAGGTATTAAAAAAATTATCCAATTTTTATTTTTGAAAATTTATAAAAAATCATTCCAAAAATTGAAAAATTTGACCAATCTTATTTTATAATAAAAATTCATCGTGACTAAAAATTGAGAAAATTTTGAAAAATCTCATCTTTGAAAATTTAATAAAAATTAGGAATGAATTTCGAGAACTTTTCAAAATTTTAGAAAACTTTTGAAAAATATTTAAAATGAGCATTTTTGTTATGCAAGGTTTTTGAGGTACATCAAAGTTTTTTTTTTTATGCATAATGGGATGGGTTTGGACCCAAAAACCCTCCCCTTATGTACGCCACTGATGCTGCTACTGCTGTTGACGCTTGAAATGGCCTGCATCGCGACAAGGATCGATTCTACTCGGCAGGAGGTGATGTTTACGATACGATCAACATCCTTATAAATAAATACCTAGTTCATTCAGGTGTAGACTGGCGACAATCGCCACCGTTGATAATTTCGATTAAAAAAAGGATGTAAAAGGTATTACAAGGATTTCATTGTCTTCTCCTCGGGGGAGTGGTGACCGGAAGTGGTCATTTTGAAAAGGATTCGCTGTTTGGAATGTAACTTAATAAATAATCAGCATCACTGGGTAGAGAGATTCGTGTCGATGATGGATTTTTAAGGCTCCGGCTAGCCACAGAAAAGCCACAACGAGGCTTATAAAATAATTAACGTGTCTAGTCAGCTCGTTTATTACGACTGCTTGGCCGACAGACAAAGACAAGAGTACCAATCTCAGGTACTCGATACATCGATACGTCCAAATGGCTATGGAAGGATTCATATGTGGGAATAATTAAGCTCGTGTAACATTTTGGTCAAGTGCATGCAAATCACGAATCTTCAATCGCGTTTGCACAATTCCAAAACATAATACGACCGTTAACAATGTTGATTTTTAAATTCTTACTTAACAAATTAATTTGCATCGAGCACGTTTCGTTTTTTTTTTACGAGAGACCGTGCATGATGCGAGAGGGGCAAAGTCCAGGGGGATATACAATTGCACCGGCACGATTTACAATATAACAACATTACCTTAGTATGTTTCAAGTTCACAAATCCGATGTTGTTGTATATGATGCCGCCGTGCTATTTGCAGACTGCCCCAATGTCCGATTATTTCACTCGGATATTAATTAATAGCGTAAATAAGCCGCGAAATAATACTCATTTTTCGCCAAGTTATTATAATTCTTTTTTTTAAATTTTCGTTTTGCTTTTTCACGATAAATAAAAAATCATAGGGTGTACAGAAAATAAAATATCGTTGATTTGTGGTTTTTAATTTCGTATTCTAAGGTGTGTAGATGTAGATGATTATTATAATCTTACGGCCGAGCCAGCATTCTTCTTTACATATTTTCCAACACACAAACCGTGATCACCTTGAATCTTCGGCAAAAGTAAGAAAAGTGATTCTACGCGTGATAAGTGGAATACGTGATCGGAATACGAACGCGTAAATGCTGTCAATAAACAAGACCAAAGGGAGAGAAAAAAACGCCTTGTTTTGTTCGCTGCCCCGCACTATGGTGCTACTCAGTCCACATGAGATGCCGGCCCCGCAAATGATATAATTTTCAACGCTCAAAAAAACTAACCGAATTCCGAGGCGACCAATAGCACGACGCCGGTGTAGCTTAAATGGCATCTTATTACATCGTATTTACCTAGGTATCTCGACTCATGTCAAGGAGGCGCAGCAACGCGAGATGACGCGATCGTGGAAAATTTTCACAGCTTTTTCAACGCCTAAAATAGGTATATGGATTCGTGCGTCGTCTTATAGACCTTCCCCCTTTTTTTTTTGTAATTAAATATCAAGTGAATAGCTCACGATTTGATGAAGATGGCCAATTGTGTATTGGTTCAAGGTACGTGTAAATACGACATTGCAACGATACAGCATCGAAATCCATCATTACGTTCCTTTTGATCTATCTGCCAATTAAGTACAACGTGGATGAAAAGTATTTTGAGAAATTCAGTTCAACAGTATCTATGAGAATGAACTATCCAAATGTTAGGTAAGTGAACGAATTTTCGAAAAAACAATTTACTTACATTGAGAAAATAAAATCAAGAAACAACATTGATTGATCAAAATCGAAAAATGAACCGATACATTGAAATCGAAAATAGATGTATCGATTGATGAAAACCCAAAAAATGATCAAGTAAATCAAAAAATTGACCTATTTAACAAAATTAAAGAACTGATTGAAACTTTCATCGATTGATCAAAATCAAAAAACTGATCAAACCCACAAAATTGAAAAATTCTTCAATAGGTAATTTATTAATTTAAAATTGGTAAAAAATTACATTAAAACACATGATTTAAATTTTAAGAAAATTAATAAGTCCAATAGTAGGTAAATGAAAATTGATCATAAATTAGAAAACTAAAAATTTGAGAAAAAATCAAAAACGAGTAAACCTTATTTTAAAAAAGAAAAAAAAAGAAATTACATAACAGAAAATCAAGTAAAGTTAAAAGTAGGTAGAAAATTTTTACAAAAATTTAAAAAATAGAAAATGATAAAAATGAAAAATTGTAAAAAATTTGATTAAGACATAATTAAATGTCGATTAAAAAATTGTAATTAATAAAATAATTGAAATAATGAAAACATCGAAAAAATTGAAAATACAAAACAATACCTAAATAAAAATAATTGTCGATAATAAAGAAAATCGAAAAATTTGAAAAAATAAAATATTAAAATATATTTTGTAGTTTTGAAAATGTTAATAAAATAAAGAAATGCGAATAAAAACTATAATTGGAAAAAATTAGAAAAAATCGAAAAACTGAGAAAATCTAATATTTAAAAAAATACATTAAAATATGCATAATTCAAATTATTTAAGGAAGAAGGTTTGAATGAAATGAAAATTACTCACTAATTGGAACAATAAAAAATTTAGTAAAAAAAACTGAGAAAAATTGAAAAATTTTGTTTTAAAATAACCAAAATTGGACAACTGGGGAAAAATCAGATTTTCAAAATTTCTTCTGTTTAATCAATTTTTTTTGATATTTTCAGTTTTTTTAATTTTTTCTTTTTCTTTTTCGTTGTAATTATTATTATCTGATTTCTTCAGTTTACTCATTTTTTCACCATTTTTTTAAATTTGTAATTTTGTAATTGAAAAAAAAAGAAACAACAAATAAAATTACAAACCAAGTAAAAATTAACACAAAATGAAAATTGTTCCAAAATTAGAACAATTAAAAATTGAAGAAAAATCAAATACTTACTTGTCAATTCATTTAACTTAGGTAATTTACAAAAATTGAAATTACAAAAAATCGTATGAAATTCCAAATAAAAAAAAAGTAAAATAAATAAAAGAGTAAACTAAAAAAATCAGATACCTATTAAAGTTGATAAAAAAAAATTACAAAAAAGAAACAGAGTTAAAAAAAAAATCAATACCAAAAATGTATCCATTAATTAAAATCAAAAAATTGATTAAACTAACAAAATTTAACAACTCATCAAAATCTGACTTAAAAGAATCAAAATTGAAAAAAATTACTGATTCACTAAAATCAAAACTTTATCAACCAATCGAACTCAAAAAATTGACTAAACTAACAAAATTTAACAATTGATCAAACCTTGAACCATTGATTGATTGATCAAAAAAAAAATTAACCAAAGCAGCAAAATGGAAGAAATGACCAATATTTGATCAACTGATAAAAAACAAAAAAATTATTGATTTACAAAATTTAAAAAAAAAATGCAAATTTTTTTTTTTTTTTAGTTTGAACAACTGATTCAAATTTAGTGGACTAATCAAAGCTGAAAAATTAGGTAATCGATTATTTGATAAAAATCAAAAAATTTATTGATGCATTAAAGTTAAAAACTGATGAATTAATAATTATTATAATCAAAAATTTGATAGATTGATCAAAAAATAATATTGAATGAACTAGCAATTGGATAATTGATCAAAATTTCGAAAAATTTATCGAATCACTGAAATTTTCCAAATTTATCAACTAACGAAAGTAAAAAATTGATTCAATCAGATAAAATTGAAGAACTTCGTCCATTTATCAAAATCGAAAATCGGACTTGTGAACTCGATTCATTGAAAAATTGGAATCGAAAAATTACATATTTATAATTTCATAAAATAAATAACATTAAATAATCGACTCATCAAAATCTAAAATGTATCTATAAATCGAGGTCGATAAAGTGGGAAATTGTAAAGTTGAAAATTTTATTGCTTTAAAGAAATCAAGAAAATGTATCGTTCAACGGAACCATCATCAATTTATCAAAATACAAAAATTGTCCGATACTTATACGTATATCGAAATCAAAAATACACACAACAAATCCATTATCAAAAATATATTAAAAATTAGTAAAAAATTTACTTTTCGATAAAAAAAAAAATACAAAATACAAAATAATTGCTTTACACATTAGGTGGTTGAAATTCGATCGATATTAAATTCGGCAGCTGCCACGCCATTTTCATAATACTCTCGTGTCACCCTCGAATGGAACAACCCCTTCAAACACGCCGCCTTTTAACATCTCCTAAAATCGGATTCAGTCCAATTATCCCTTTATCAATTACTTCACCAATTAGAATTTCCCATACGATGCAAACTCCTGCGCAAAACAACCCTTTAAATTTAATGACACAGGTCCTAGTTTCCTCTTCTGGCTTGCCAGCCTCTTTGGTAAACCCTTTAAATGAGGAAATCAAACCACCAACTTCCCTATTCCATTGCCAAGGCAACAAAGTTTGGGTATTTCGTAACTAAGGGCGTTTTCCAATCATTTTTCCATTTCCCAAAATGTCTATTTACTACCCTTATAAAATAAAACGTTACCATTAAGGGTGAGATTTACAGCCATTAATACGTTTAATCGAATCAAATAGAGAATATGGCGAAATAACAGACCAATAGCACGTACATACGAAGATCAGAATAGTTGATCATTCTATTCTATTCAGTTCATAAAATGACCCATCGAAAAGTAATGACGTCATATGACCAACTACACAGGAGGCAAATGATTTCATCACATATCTGATATTCAAGTATTCGTACCTGTACATAGAAATTTCATGAGTCGATGAGTAATTGAATAAAAAATGCATCCGAGTAAGGGAATTTTATATAGGTACTTGTATGTATTTTATGGAAGAAGACTTGAAATGAGGAAGGAGTAAAAAATTGATACCAATATTTCAAATTTTTTTTTACAATTTTTTTTTAACTAACAAACGGCTTACACGTGGAGAAAAAATTCCACCTATTTTTCAAACCAATTCCTCACCTGTCACCCCCCTTCTAACTTCAACTTAACTAAAAAGGAACTCAGCATCTTAAACAACGCCGACACTGGACTTATCGATTCTATCATAATTAACGAGCACACCGTATAAATCACACCAGTCAAATATTACAAATACCCTACGATATATCAATCGAACAATGCCGATAATTAGACACAGGCGAGAATCAAATAATGTCATTTTATTACTCGTTTGCGGTCTGAAGCCACCGCAATATCTCAGATTACTTTCCAATCAGTCAAGATCTCGACCACACATTTCTTTCAAAACTTAACCACATCGCTACAACACCTGAACTCTTCACACCGAGACTTTTGGCGGGTAAGTTCGAACTCCGAGACGGTTATTTTTGAAAAAAATGTACATATTCGAGGTATTAAAATTCAAGTCGTGAAGAGCATTCATCGTTTTCTTCATAATCGAAACATGATTTTAGTAAACAGCATCACGTACGAATAAGATTTTCAAACACGTTGCAAGGGCAGCGATGAAGCTCGTAAGAGATTTGTTGCATTTTGTCATATACCATATACACATTCGATAAAAATCGATTACACGTTATGATTTCTAAATTAACGAACGTCAAAGTTATAGTCTTTAGGGGAGGGGGTGGGGGGTGAAAAAACATTTTTGTTGAATGCAAAGCGTTGACAAGCGGAATTTTTTAAGACCTATGTATGACGCCATTTTGATTTTTCATCTATGCAGTTTTGAAGAAAAATTGAAAACTGAATTTCATCTTGTTTTTTTTACAAAAAAAAAAAAAAGAAAGAAAGATTTTTGAAAAATAAAATGCGCATGGAGTTTTCAAAAAAGAGAATTATTTTCATTTTGCATTTTAATGGTGTCATTTTGCAAAAAAAAAAAAAATGAAAAATTTTTCAAGTGTCAAAATTGAAGAAAAACACGATTTTTGCTTAATGCCCCGTTTCCAGAGAAACTATGCAACCCACAAGATTTTTCCAAAAATATTTTTTGTTCGGTAGAGTCTGGTCTGTAGTCTGAAGAGAGTGTTTTGCAAAATTTCAATTTGCTGACGATTTCTTTCGAGTTGACCGGAATACTACAATGAAAATTATGAGAAATTCGGATAAAATCAGAGGGAAAGTAGGAATTTTCCAAAACCCTCTAGTCAGACTACAGACCAGACTCTACTGAATAAAAAACATTCTTAGAAAAATCTTGTGGGTTGCATAGTTTCTCTGGAAACGGGGCATTTACCAGAAACCGTGTTTTTCTTCAATTTTGACACTTGAAATTTTTCATTTTCCAAAAAATCTATCAATATTTTCTGCAAAATGACACCATCAAAATGCAAAATGAAAATAATTTTTTTTTCTTGAAAACTCCGTGCATTTTATTTTTCAAAAATCAAAAATTATTTTTTTTTGTAAAAAAAAGCAAGATGAATTTATTTTCCAATTTTTCTTCAAAACTGCATAGATGAAAAATCAAAATGGCGTCATACATAGCCTAAATAGGTCTTAGAAAATTCCGCTTGTCAACGCTATGCATTCAACAACAAAAAAAAAAACTGCCCCCTTAACTTCGCAGGGTGCCTCGAAAAAAAAGGTGCAAAATTTCATCACGATTTGAAATAGAATAAAAACAAACATCTTGTTTAGCTCGTCTTCTTCACCTTCTTACGCATTAACAAACAATCGATAATACATATTTTTGTTTACTACGAGTCTACGAGTACATCTACATATACGTACAAATCTGCATAGAACCACCCCACCTCGAGATGACATCACGATACAAACATTCGGTCGAATTTGCGCGTAATTTCGAGCTTCGAAAAACATCTCTGGGTTAATCCAAGCCAATGGAACCAGTTCCAGTGAAAAAAAATTTTCAACCACGAATCCCTCGCAAGCTTCCGAATTATGAATTTCAATTCGAAACCTATTATATCGTGTTAATGGCAGGAAATGTACGAGCTCGAGTTGACATCGCTCCAGCAGAATACCAAACCGAAGGAATAAATCGACGATCACGTACGTATTCGTAGAACTACTGGTCAAATGCCACGTACTTGTACGCCATAGCGATGGTATCGTCGTCACATTGACGTATTTCGGTCTCCCCAGCCAAATCGTTGACAACGTATAAAATTCCAATAATAAATTTATCGTCGAGCCTTTATTTTTCGATCGATCGTAAAAAAAATATACGTCGTCACCTAAATGATCAAACGCCATAAAAAATCGGACGCTTAATTAAATCATAAGCGCGCGAGGAAGCGCGAGTTTAATTTTACGATCTAGATTATCAACTTCTCACTTTCCATTTTTTTTTTCATTCTACAATAATCTTTAATTTTTTATCATTTTTGATCGTATTATGCGAATAATAAAAAAAACATATTAACGCTCCGAAAACAAATCAATTCGTCTTGTAATAAATTAACATTTATTTTTTCAATCTTTATAAGCTCCTAGATTTCGTGCCAAGTAACAGGTTTACCTATCGAATTATATCGAATTCTAACCGACCAATAATTCGCGACGTGATCTCAAACACGGAGCACGTTTCGCAAATAAAAATTTTATTTCGTGGTCGTAATTAATACATTCGTAAGTTCGATGAAGCTGATTGAATTAATCGCCAAAGTCGTTAAAATCAATTTTTAAGACCCAATTGTAACGTACCCTAGAGTGTCTCATAATTTCATTTTTCTCGAAATGTCAAAGTCCAAACAAAAAAAATTCAAAAAATTGGATTTTTTTTTGAATTGTTTAAACGAAATGGTCATTATGTAGGTACAATGCCAACAAGATCATTTTCGATGATTTTTCATCTTTGCCCCTGTTTTTAAGGCGACATAAAAGCTCACTTTTTACGTTTTTTGAAGAAAAAAAAATTAAAAATCAGCTAGAATGAAAAAAAAATTAAATCAAAGTAGTCTTAACATGCATATTTTTACTCCAAAAAAAAAAAAAAAAATTATGGCGATTTTTAAATTTTACCTCAGGAACTGAATCTTTGAAAAAATGCAGCAAAAAAATTCTTCAACAATTTTATAATGTTTTGGAATCCTAAAATTTTCAATTTTTTGAGGAAAAAATCAATTTCTTTTGGGAGAAAAAATTCAATTTTTTGGAGCAAAAAATCACTCATGTTTTTGAAATAATTTTTTTTTTCAAATTTTTGAAGAAAAAAAAAACTCAATAATTGTTTGGAGAAAAAAATTCTAAATTTTCTTGGAATGAAATCATACTTATTAATTTTTTAAATGGGTAAGTAAAAATATGTATGTTGAGACCACTTTGATCAAAAAAAAAAAAAAATTGTTTTTTTCATCCTAGGTATCTGATTTCTAATTTTTTTTTTTTTTTTTCAAAAAACGTTTTAAAAAAATGGTTTTTATTCCACTTAAAAACGAGAGTCATAGGCGTATTTAAGGGGGGAGGGGTGTCCGGGTCAGACCCCCATGGACAAAATAAATTGGTTTTTTTGGTAAGTATTCGAAGAAATCCAATCTTTAATAACTCAAATTTATGCAGATAACCGTATTTTCTTGCTCAAAATTGCAATTTTTTTCAAACATTTTTGCCCTCGCTTCGCTCGGGCAGTATACCTTTGATCAAATTTAGTAAAATTAAAAATTTTTGGTACTTAGATTTGGTATTTTCATTAATTCTGCCCCTTTTCCCTGGAAAATTCTTTCATTTCGTTCCTGTTAGTAGGTATTGTTTACTAGTTTTCGAAGAAAAAATGAAAATTTTCATTTCAAAATGACCACACCGGAAAGTTGAACCCACTCCATGATTTCATCCTAGTTACGCCACTGACGAGGGTGAAGATCGAAAAATCACCGAAAATGATCTGTTTGAGTAAAAGTACCTCCTTAATGACCAATTTTGTTAAAAAAAATTTGAAAAAAATTCAATTCCAATTTTTTGATTTTTTTTTGTTTTTTTGTTTTATGATAAAAAGGTACTCTGAATTACCACTGAAAATAGGTAGATACATAATTCTTTGACAGAAATTTTTTTAGGGAATTTGATTTTACACCAGAAGAAACATTTTTAAAAAGCCGGATCTTGACATTTCGAAAAAAATGAAATTATATGACACCCTAACACGCCCTTCTAATAATGTGATTTTCACACCATAACGCCTTTCATGATATACTTGACGATGGAAAAAAGAACACGAGAAATGCCCGAACATAACGAGCGAGAAATCTACACCAAAAGAGAGACTTTCTATCGCCCAGGCCCATGCAGGTCATTCGCCGAAAGTACGTGATTCATGAATGACAGCAGCAGATTGTCGTTTATCGTATATATTAATTACTCGGACCCCAAAAAGAACACCATCCATTCAATAAATGCTGACCTTTTACAATACAATACCGTAGAAACGTGCTGCACCTGTACAGCTCGCCTATTCACTCCGGTACTGAGAGAGAATCTGATGTTAGGAATTATTTTATTGTCGAGCTTATGTATTTCCTAGCATGGTTCTAACTAAGCTACATCCCTCGAGACAATGATCAAGTTCCGGTCCGAAAATTCGTCCATTTACTCCCTTCGCCTTGGTATTGGTATTTTTATTGCGGGTAGGTCTTCTAGAGAAGTTTTACACTCAAAAGCACCCAAGTATTTTTTATATTATCATTTAAAGGGAGATGAGGTATAAAGATCCTATTTTTTTTTTTAGATTCGTTTTTATTATTCCATCACAAGCAAAGACGAACGTAGTCGAAGATTACGCCTCAAATAGCGTTCTATAGGCAACTTTACGTACATGTTCATTTTTTCGTGTTCAATTTACCTACTTTAAAATAAGACGAGAAAAAAAATTAAAATTGGGTAAAATTGCAAATTGGAACTTGAAAAAAAAATTGAAAATGACCAACAATTGAACATTACAAAAAAAAAATTGAAATTAATTGAATAAAATTGAAATTGAAAATAAAAAAAAAAAAAAATTAACGAAATAATGCTCTCTCTATCAGCTGATGGAACTCGAAGTCAAAATAAACACAACGAAATCGTGGGAGAAAAAGTACGCAGATGGTCCATAAGCGATCCGAACACATTAATTGGACATTTTGATAAAGATGCTCGAGTTGAAAAGTTGACGGAACCAAAGAGGATGCGGGTTATTAGTATTTTAATATGGTACTTGGAAAGTTGAGAATATAATATACCTAGAAGTGAGGATACTTTGTCCACTATACGAAAAAATACTCCAAAAAAATTAACATACCTATAAGACAGAGGCAGAATGCACTACTTGAACATATGTATCTCCATTTTTGTGATTAAGACGTGAAAAATTTTTATCGAAAACTGGTTTCCGCGTTGCGACTCGAGTTTGTGAGTTAAAAAAACTATTTCAGTGAATTTTATAAATAATATGACGCTAAATTGTAAGAAAGACGACATCGTAAAAAAATAATAATGTGTAAAAAAATTGCTACAGCCGGCGTGAAAATTTAATGTCGTGATTTTCACTAAAAATGCAAATAATTTCTTTTTAATGTGTCAATGGTTTTGACAAAGACGTAAAAATGTTGTAAAAGAAAATAAATTTGAAAAATACTTCATTATGCCTCTGCGTGAACATTTTTTCAAGACGTTAAATTTGCATAAAAAAAGACTGATCGAGATCACGGAATTGATTTTTTTTAAATCATAATTTCACATTTCTTCAAATTTTTATTTAAAAAAAATAAATAAATAACATTTTAACGTTTTTTGGGAAACACACACATGAAAGATTTTTGCCAAAAAAATTTAAAAACTTCTCTAAAAAAATTTTATAAACAGTTTTTCTGAAGAAAACAAATCGGCCTTTTTCTTTATCCGCAGAATTTTATCCAAAAGTTTTCACTTTTCAAGATAAGTAAGTATATTTCATTTAATTTTTTTTTTTCATTCTCACATATTTATGACTTGTTTTTAAAACATTTTCTAAATTTTTTTTTCTTCAAAAAATGTGTTTTATTTCTGAAAGAATTGAAAAAAAAGAATATAATTATGACAAAATCTCAGAAGAGAAATGCAGAAAATTTTGAAGACTGTTTCCTAAAAAATAAAAAGTTCCTTCAAAATTAAAAATCTCAAACATCGTAAGAATTGCTTTTAAAATTTGATAATAATTACCTATAGATCAAATTTTAAAAATAAGTATGCAACACAAAAAAAATCAATAGATAAGTATAAAAATTACAAAATTACATACTTTTATTAAACGTTGAAAATTCTCTGAATTTTGCATTTTCGCAAATTTTTAAAATCTACAGAAATTTACAAATCGACCTTTCGAATGTTTTTTTTTTAATTGATTTAAATTTGAACGAATTGACGATCCAAATCAAAAATAAAATAAAACATAATTATCAAATTTCAAGGGTACATTAAGTTCTCAAAATTCATAAAATCACGAAAATTCACTGAACTATACAAATTTTGATCACATTTTGAAATATTGCCTTAATTTTGAATTTTTACCAAAGTTTTCAAAGTTTGAAAGTTGTAAGTTGTAACAAAAAAAAAAAAAAAAAATTTAAAAAATTTAAAAAATCGAAAATTTAATACTTATTTAGGTAAACTTGAAAATAATCAAATTTCAGATTTTTATCAAATGTTGGAAATTCTCTCAACTTTTAAAAAATTTCAAAATCTATAAAATCGCAAAAATTATTCCAATTCGAAAAATTTATTTAAACTTTAAAATAACAAAAAAAAAAACAATTTTGATCAAATTTCTAAATTTTCCCTTCACTTTGAATTTTCACCAAATTTTTCAAATTTTAAATATTTGCAACAATAGAAAAAAAAGTTGCAAATTTAATAAGTAAACCTAAAAACTACCAAATCTCAGATTTTTGATGAATATCGTAAATTCTCTGAATTTTGAATTTTTATCAAATTTTGAAAGTCTATAAAACTTTACCAAATCGATCTTTGAAATTTTTTTGAAAATTTATTCGAATTTTAAATACTGATTCAACAATAAAACCTGAAAATTTAATAAAACTAAAAAATTATCAAATTTTGAGGATGACTTTTTTTTTAGAAATTTCAAAATTCATAAAATTGCACAAATTCATTGAACTTGAATAGTGTTATCAAATTTCAAAAATTTTAAAAAGATAAAAATTCCAATTTTGATTATTTTTTTTAAACTTTTCTAAATTTCGAACTTTTATCAATTTTTAAAAAATTTAAATTTAAAAAATAGGCGGATAGCTTAAATTTTAAAAATTTAATAAACATTAAAAATTGATCAAATTTTTTTAAAAATTAAAAATTTTGAAAAATACCAAATTTCACATTTATACAATGTTTAAATGTTTTGTTCATGTATAAACTCTTTTTTCTTTTTTGAAAAATTACAGAGAACTGCTATGCAGCACTTACTCATTCCCACTCTAAATATGTAAAAACACTCCATCGACCAAACTCCATTTTTTCACTTACCTGAAAACAAAGAAAAAAAGAAAACATTAAAAACAAATCATACGTAATATCAAATAATTACATCTAGAATGTATAAAAATAAATACATAGCACGAGCCATAATTCTGACACAATGTAATGTCGCCTTAACCCATAAAACCAACTCTAGCTCGACACACAAGTCCGGAAGGTCAAACAAGTTGCCTACTCGTAACACCACAGACAATAAACTTTCTCATCAACGCTACGCCAACACCTTCTTCTATACCTTCTGCCCAGCCACCTTGCACTCTCAACATGTATTCAAAGAAAACAAGCGGTACTTTATTACACCTATATAAAATAAAACACCTTTCGGAGAGAGGAAAAAAACCACCTCAATAAAAATATTATCCTGATAAACGACCACAGCACCCACTTCAATGGATTACTACCGCATCGAGGCCGATGCAGATACTTACAAAATAGCATACATATAACCACCGTTACCACTAGCAATAGCAATAACGGTTCGGTAGGAAAAAGGCGTGTAACTGTGTACACCTTTTTGCACTTTTCTTCTCCATTATTAGTAAAGGTACAAATATATTACAATGATAAGAAGATTTTAGAAGAAAAAATATATTGAAAACGACATCCACAAGTACGCGGAAATAAAAACTATACGATTACGACGAATATTATGGAGAGTTTTTCCATGTCACACCCATAAACATATACTTCACGTTGCCAAGTAAATAATAATGAAATCAGTCATGCTCTACATGATCCAACTGTTTGTTTTGTTCGATGTGATTTCGTCGTGTTTTGGTGATAAATTTATCCTCGTATGTATAGTATAATTCGTGTGTAGATTACTCGTTGTATTGATCACTGCTTCACTCTTCAATGCTGTTATGACTTGGAAATTTCACACTTTTTTGGTAGCTATCGATGAGTTTGGAAGTGCGACGATAATAAATCAAGACTTAGAGAAATGAGTCGGGCCTATACACGATAAACGTGCTGCCAAGTTTGGATTATTTTCGCGTATCAATCACGTTTACTTATTGTTTCCTATTTTACTGCTGAGCTGAGGTACTTTAAATGGTCGTAAATTGATAAAGTCTAAATGCGGATGGAATTTATACTAAATATGCGTTATTTTGAGTTTTATATGATCTTTTTGAGCAAAATGAGCCAATTTTACATACAATATTACTCATTTGCAAAAGACATCTGAAAATTCCTCTGATTTGCAGAATGTTCCTGGCCAACGAACTTTTGTCTTTTACACGACTTTATGTAAGATATATTGTATAAAGGTACTTTCAAGTTGGTTTGCCACCCCTCTCTTCCCTCCGCAGGAAATACAAAAACAAAATTTTCATTTCAAAATTGCTCAAAAACTCGATGAATTCATTAGTTATTATTAAAAAGGTAAAAATTAGACAAAATCGAAAAAGAACTCAAAAATAATTAAAAACCGAACAACACTGAAAATTTTGAAAAGTAGGTACGTAAGAAATTGTGGAAAACTCAAAAATTTTAAAAATTGAGAAAAAAGACACTGGAAATTGAAAAAAATTAATCAAATGAAAAATATTGAAAATTGAAAAAAAAAACAAGGTTTAAATTTAAAATAGGTTTGAAAATTATTTCAAACAAAAATAATTAAGATTCAAGTTGGATAAAATTTTAAAAATGAGAAGTGTTTCAAAATTTTGAAAATTTTATTGTAAAATTAAAAAAAGAAAATGGAATTCAATGTTAAAATGTCAAAAATTGGGAAACGTAAAAATGAACCAAAATCAAAAATTACTAAATTTGGACACAGTTGAAAATTTGGAAAATAGAGAGGGAAAAAAATTAAAAAATTGGGAAACATTTTCAAATTAAAAACAAGAAAGAATGAAGGAGAGAAATCAAATGAAAAATACTGAAAATGAAACTGAAACATGATTATTGATTAAATTTGAAAATGATTTGAAATTAAAAACAACAAAAATCAAAATTGCATAAACTCAAACATAATTTTTTTTTTAAATACAATTTTTAAAATTACCAAGTTCTGAATTTTTTTACAAATCATGAAAACTGTAAAAATTGATTAAACTTTTAAAATTCTCTTTTTCGGTTTTTTGTCATTTTTTGAAAGTTCAACTGTTCTAAAAATTCATGTACGTAATTTCAAAAACTCACTAAAATTTGAGAAGTACTGAATTTTGAACCTTCATATTAGATATTATGAATTTTCAAATAAATTCTGGAAATTGTATAAATTAAAAAAATATAAAATTATTATGAAGATCTCAAAATGATTAAATTACAATTTTTCAGAAATTAAAAAAAAAATTAATTACCTAAAAATTGACAAAAATTTAAAAACGACGTAATGGTAGATTGAAAATTGAAATTGCGAATATGAAATTCACAGAGATGGGCAGATCATTGAAAAAAAATCAGATCTTGAAATATCGGATCAAGATCGCGATCCTGTGATCTGATCTGGCTAAAAATTTGGTGATCTGAATCTGAACTTTTTTTTGAATAATAAGATTGCGAGAAAGATCAATTCAATTTTTTTTTTTTAATAAAAACTAATATCACTTCGTTATTTTGTCGTTTTATTGTTTCATTTGATTTTTTCTGTGATGTGATGACATGAGATCTGTGCTGACTGTTGACTTTGAAATTTTATTTTAATTTGATTAATTTGAAAATTATCTTTTTTGAAACTGATCGTATACTTAATCTGATCTGGTAAAAAATTTTGTGATATGATCTTTGATTTGATCTCGTTAAAAAATTCGTGATCTGATCTCGATCTAATCTGATCTCAAATTTGGTGATATGCCCATCTCTGGTCAAATTCACTGAATAAGCGACAAAAAATCAACAATCAAATCCACGTAAAGAAATGAAAAAAAAAATCAAAAGTTTAAAAAATTAGTCAGTTGTAAATCGAAAAAATCAATAATTGAAAATCATAAAAAACAAAAATTCAAAAAATGTCGAAGGATTGAACATGAACAAAAAAAAAAAGAAATTGAATTAAAAACAGAAAATAAAATTTTTGAAAATGTACTAATCGAAGTCAAAAATTATTAAAAATTGGGCAAAATTGAAAAATTGAAAAAAATTACTTACGTAAAATTTAAAAAAAAATCAATTTAGAAAAATTCGTAAAAAACCAAATTGCAAAGAAATCAAAATTAAAACAAAAAAGAAAATTAGTAGGTACCTAGGTATCCGAAAAATTGAAAAAAAAAATTAATACAATCAAACAGTGGCAAAAAGTCATAAAAAATTGTTACCTAAATGAAAAAAAAATCAAGAATGCATGAATCCTATAATAAAATTACAAAATGTTCATTAAAGCAAAAGTAATTAGGCTTTTTCACTTTGATGCGTGTTGCGTTTTTTCGCCTTACTTAATGTAGGAAAACAAAACTTATCACTCGTTATCAATTAGACATTTTTATGGAACTCAATTTTTCTTCACTTTTTAAACTTTAAAAGATCTTATAAGTTTAGTATAAACGCAAATTTAACCTTTAAAATTCATTTAAATAACATAGTCATTAAATTTTGCTAAAAACGCATATTTCGAAAAGTTTGTTTTCCTACAGCGCGTACGGCAAACCGAGTCCACTATCCCGCAATACACACGTATGACGTCAAGTGAAAAAGCCTAATTCATTTCTCGAAGAGAAATCCTAACAACAACCTTCATTCTCCTTCGATACACGAGATAGGCAAAACATTACACACTTTTCTACACCAACGATGAAGCAACTCTCACGCACTCATCAATCTACCTTAATGGGCCAAACAAAGCCACCTACAAAACAAAACATTACATTCGGACCTCACATTTGAAAACCCTATTTTTTTTGCAACGTATTCATCTTATGTGCAATTGGTCTACTAGAGGCATTAATTTACTTGATTACATCGTCCTATTTCCGTCTTTAATGGCGCGAATAAACGACAAATACGTCATTACTGTAGTAAAAAAATCATCGCCTTCGATCACTTGTGAACCTGAAACGATGGCCGAACAAATGATCCATAATCTCACGCATTAGTCTACTAATCAAGTCGGTTTTTTCATTACAATAGTCTTATAATCTCATTACGAAAGGGCAAGAAAGACCTGCAACTCGAAGACCCGATTGCTACGGTTGTAACAAAAATAAAAAAAGGGCTAATGTTGGAGCATAGTGGATTACATAATAATGTAAAATTCTTCGAAACGAGGAAACTACCGAAAAAAATACAAACGCCCTACCACCGAGAGCTTATCAAATTATCAATGTTTATCGACATCCAACGGGACGACGTTTCCAAATAGTCGAAATGAAAGTGTAACTAATACGATAATCGTCGGATAAAACACTTGGTACGATGCTGGAGAGGAGAGAATGGTGGCAAATCACCTCAGAGTGCACATTAAAATCTGCATCCAGCTTGGAAATTGGATTACGAATAAGATAATTTGTCAACCTTGACATTTACCTGCGCAGGTTACGAAAATTATCGCTTTTTTTTTTAGAATAATTTTTGTAATTCACGATATACCAGTATGCACTTCCTCATTGATTGAGGTTTTGAAAATTTATGTACCTATGTTGTGTGAAAAATTGCCCGAGTCGGGTGTATGGTGTGCCTGACTATGACTGAGCCTGTGCGCTCAGACAAGTTACACCGGTAGCTCGGGCTTGGTCGTGGATTACTATTGAGCCGGCGGCTACAATTATTTGAATGAAACTAAAAGCCGAACGTCCTTCGGTTCGAGTAGACGACTTCACAATGTATACTTTCTAAGTTCGAGAAAAATCCATCTTGTACGACGTATACTCGAACGGTGTACTTTTATCGTAAAAGTACCTTACCAATAGGTACTACCTCTGTCTGTAGCTATAGTTTATACTCGTATACTTCTAATGCCAATATAATCTTGTAACATAATCATGATTACGACGTTTAACCTAACCCTAGTATAGAATAAATAATAATCGTACTTTAAGCGTGATTTTATATACTCAATCAAGTATAGCTAACTACCCGGTGTAAATCAAGGTCTAGACCTTTACAGTTCGCTGCACAGTGAGGAAAAATTACGATTGGAAATTTATTCGTTGAGGTGTATCTGCGCGGTCTACGTACACGTATTATTATTATAATGGACGAGATGTAAAGATACGTAATCCAGTGATTTTTCAAACTAATTAATATTTTCATTGAGACATTTCAAGTTCTTAAGTACTTACAATTGGCCAATTTCAAGAATAAAATAGTCTCCATTGAAATGAGATACTCTCATCACAAAAAGTATTATACTTCATGAAATCGAATTTATGAAATTTTTTCAAAAATACAAACATTATTTGGAGTATTTAAAAATTGTAAAAAAAAATTCAACGTTGCAATGATGGTTTCAAAGTTCATGGAATTAGGTATTTATATGTAGAAAAAATTTCAATATTCGAACTTTCAAAAATTAAGAAAAAAAAAAAAAAATTATACGAGACAAAAGTCATTTTCGAGCAAATTTTATTTCTATGTACAAATTTGAAATGGTGGAAATTTTTCAAAAAAAAAAATTGAAAATCGAACTTGAAAATTTTTTGAAAATTTATAATATTCACAATATCAATTTCAAAAATGAATTTTAAATTCTAATGATTTGGACTGGCACAAATTATTTGAAAACTTTTAAAGCAGCAGAGTTTATTTTGAAATTTAATTTTAGATTATTTTACGAGTATTAAAAAATTTGGATACGATAAAATTTTTCAAGAAAAATTTCAAAAATTAAACTTTTAAAAAAATTGAAAAAAATTGGAATACAGCCAAACCAACACTAGTTTTAAGTTCAATTTTTCATTTTTTTACAAATTTAAATATTCGGATTTTTTTAATGTTCAAAAATGCAACTCAAAAATTTTGAAAAATGTTTACTTAATCCTGCGAATTCTATTGTTCAGTTTTTCATTTTCAATAATCAAATCAGAAATAGATTTTTTTTTAAATTTAATTAATTATCGAAAAAATGGTATTCTAAAGTTAAACTTGACTATGGGAAAAATTTTCAAAAAAAAAATATTGAAAATTAAAGTTGTGAAATAAAAAAAAATACGGTTTTAATTGGGATTTTGAATAAACATAACATTTATGAAAGGAAAATTGTAAAAGTTTTTATGTTCATTCCAAAATTCAATTTCCATTATTTTGGGCATAAAGGTATAATTTTCAAAAAGATTTCAAAAATAGAACTTTCAAAATCACAAAAAATTAAATCGACAAATTAAGTATTTCAAAGTTCAATTTTACTTTTTTTAGTTTCAAGTTATAATAATATAAAGCTGGGAAATTTAAAAAAAAAAAAAAAAAAAAAAAATCGAAAATCAAATAACTTTAGAAATTTAAAAAAATTCAGGCTAATGGTGTGAAATTCATTTTAAAAAATAATTATTAATTTTCAGTTATAACGTTGAGCAAACAAATTTTTTGAAAATCGAACTTTCAAATTTAAAAGGTGCTGAGAACATTTCAAAATTTAATTTTTATTATTTTGACATGGATAAAATTTTCAAAAAATTACAAAAAAATAATGCTGCGAGCATCATTTTAAAATTCAATTCTTATTTTTAGTACCCAGGTAATTTTCAACAAAAAAAAATCTAAAATCGAATGAATACGGTAAAGTTCAATTTTTCATTTTTGATAATTGAAACAATAGGTAGAATTTTTGAAAACGAAAGTTTTAAATTTTAAAATAAGATTAATGAAGCAAACATATTTTTGAAGTTGGATTTTTCATTTTCAATCATTTTAATATTGCAAAATTCTTCTGTTTGAAAAAATCTGCTGTCTTGATGTTGAAGAGTGAAAAGTGTTAAAGTTCATTTATAATAATTTAGAAAACGAAGGAGAATTTCCTTTGATCAAACTTGCGAAAATTGCAAAAAAAAGTCTAATAAAACAAACCCTAATTTGATATTTAATTTTTCAGTTTTAAAAATTTAAACAGAAAAGGAATTTTCAAAGAATTGTTTAAAATTGAACTTTTGAAAATTACGAAAAATTGTAATGTAACGAACTCTACATTGATGTTTGGCATTCCTATTGGATTTGTACTTTTTTCATAGATTTAAATCAAAAATTCTGAAAACTGTAAGTTACACAATCTATTTCACCATTCATTTCTTCATTTAAATAAATTTAAAAAATTTTATTCGCTTTTTTAAAAATAATTTTATGAACGGAATGTTTGTAAATATCTACTTACTGGACTTTCTAAAATTTTGAAAAAAAGAAATTAATAAGGCAAAAACCATTTGCAACTCAATTTTTCTATATTGCAATTTTAAATAATAGGTGGGAAATTTTCAAAAAAAATGGAAAATTATGCTAATTTTTAAATACTGGAAGTTCTTTTCACAGATCGATTAATTATTTTTTCTTAATGATTTGAACGTGGAAAATTTTCAAAAAAAAATTCGAAAATTATACTTCTAAAAAATTTTGAAAATTTTTAAATGTGGAAAGTTCTTTTTACAGATCGATTAATTTTTTATTAATGATTTGAACAAGCATAAAATTTTTGAAAATTACAATTCCGAAAATTTTTTAAACTGTTGAGTTCATTTTAGAGTTGAATTTTTCATTTCTACAAGAACTGAAAAATTAATTTTGAAAAATCAAACTTCTAAAAATTTTAATGCTGAGCTTAAATGTTCCTTTTACAGATCTATTCATTTTTTTAAATGATTCGAACAAGTGTAAAATTTTTGAAAATCGAAATTTCAAATTTTTTTAAAGCTGTTGAGTCTATTGTTAAATTTTTCATTTCGAAAAGAACTAGAAACCTAATTTAAAAAAATCAAACTTCTGAAAATTTTACACTCTCACAAAGGATTTTATTTTTTATTTCTATCTCCTAATTTGGAGGGGGAATTTTTTTCAATAATTCAAAAATTAATTTTGAAAAATTGATGCGTTTTATGGCACAACTTCGAAGTCTAATTTTCCATTTACCATTTTCGAAAATCACAAACAATTTTTTTTTAAATTCTTAAATATCCAAAAAATGATGGCATTAGCATAAAAAAAATCCCTTCATTTTGAAATTCTGTTCACATAAAAAATTGAGGTAAAAAAAGTTCTCTAATAACTGAATTAAATCTCAGAAACTGATCAATTTCTAACCCATTCCCTTCGTTAAAATGAAATGACAGCCTCTATTTTCCAAAAATCCATACATTTCTGGTCCATCCAGCCCCACACACAGTTTGGAAAAATCCCAAAATACAGATTCATTCAAATATTCGACAGATTTCGACCTTGCTTCTCGGTAATAATTTCAAACTGGTACTTTTCTCTTTCATTATCCCGCACACGTCATCGTTGTTTTTGATTTTTTTTACAAAATTTTACAAAGAAAAATTCAAATTAATGATATTCTGCGAAACTATAGGTACCACTCGTATAATCCACCATAGTCTCGGATACATAAACAATGCAGGTAGTAATTACCACGCCACCTTATCGCGGATTTCATGTACAAGGTAGACGAAAAAAATTCGAAATACTTAATTAACGAAATTATCAAAAAATTACGTTCATTCGACAATGAAAAAGATTGGACTCCACTTGAAAAAAAAAGAAGTAAAAATAACAATTTGATAGATTATCGGAGGGATATATTTCAAGTACCTAGATACCCCAAAGAGTCAACCAAACAAAAAAAAAGACCAATTTGTAAAGATCATCTTGTCACAATCGACAGCTATAACGGTATCTTGGTTAAATTACCCTACCGATACTCGATACACGAGTCTAAAAAATTATCCAATTACCATACATCACTTTAAAAGACGAAATATGATTGATGGGTCCTGTTCGGGTTTCAATTGTCGAAGTACATATAAGTGATCCGAGCAGAACCAAGTTCAATTTCCAACTACTTGGTAGAAATTCTATTAAAAAAAGCTAAACGAAAAATAAACGTTGACAAATACGTCCGTGCTGTTCGATTAGAAAAGCATGAAAACACGATACTTTAATTAGAAACGCGATGCGGCGGCGTCTAACAAATGAGTAAAGTTAAGAGAAGGTATAGGCTACAACCGAGGTACATTATGTAAGAAGGGAAATATCACTTATTAAAATTGCTCGGGTCAAGTATTAGTGTAGATATTGTACGCTTTCAAACACAGAACAAAGAATTTAAATCCATAAAAGTCACCGGTAAACCTACGCTTTTCTTTAGTGGTTTTCCAGTCTGAAGTAATACCATGTCGCCGATGGATTTTTTTCCCCACTTTAATTTAGGTCATTTGGAGAATAATCCATAAACGTAAAACCGTAATGTACCCTCGACGATGCGATGATGGTAAAATAACCAACAATTTTAACAGTTTTTCTTATAGCCAAGATAATTGTAATTGATCCTGTCTACCTTATAGTCTGTATCACTCTACATGACTTGGACGATGTTGAAGAAGAAGGTGTTCTATATTTAGAAGATCGAACGTCTCGAGGAATTCCAATCACCGATCCGGAGTCTCGTATTTAACTAGTAATACTATTTATGGAGATCGATATGGTTTCGAAGGAAGCGTAATATTTTTACATCATTGTTAATGATTACAGATTAGGTGGCATTTCTCTCTGCTCCATACACCACCGGAGCACACATTTCTCAAACCAACTGTGCCAGCCACACATTATAGATTCTTGACATACCGTTCGCGTTCAATCACACGCAGCTGGAAATATTGAAAATTGAACCGTTAACGGCGCACAAGGCAATGTCGAAGGCGAAGACGAGGTGACCCCTTCGATTAGTTATTTTTCAACATCTCGTATCGTCAAACCGAGCTCGGTTGGGGTATTGCATTTCACATCGCCATCCATAATATCTTGCGAGTAGTATGTACCCAGGTGATGGTGATTCGGTCCGATCTAGCTAATTCATTTACACGATTGAAACACGTGGAATTGATTGGGTGACGATAAGACGTATCGTTTTTATAAACTCGAGTATGATTTAATTACGCCCCATCTCGACCATTTTATGAGAAATTCTAGCGTATAATCTTATCGTCGTTCGATATCTGGATGAGGTGTTTAAAATAAATTAACTAATCCAGTTTTGTTGACAGATTTAGCATAAAAGCATGCAGGACTGGATGGTGTTGGTCAAGTTGGCAGTATCACTTTAATTAGATAAAATATCTTCGAAGTATAGTGCTAAGAAATTTAGATAGATTAATCATATTTTTTTTAATATTTCAAAAGATTAAAATATTTTTCCAGAGGGGTACCCGGAATTGGATGCTTTGAAAACTGTAAAATTCCGAAGTGAAATTTTCAAAAATAAGTATACCAATATTTTTGAGGAAAATTAGAATATTGTAGGTATTTCTCTAAAAAATTTAAAAAAAATATATTTTTTCAAAAATATATACCTTATTTTTAGAGAAACAAAGCTCAATTCCTTGTTTAAATTAAGATTTTTTTTTGTCAATACTTCCATTTTTCTTAACATTATATTATTTTATTTTTGAAATTAGACCGTTCGATCTTTTTTTGTTGGGTGGGGGGGGGGGGGGTCTCTATATAAATTTTTAGGAGTAAGAGAATTATTTTCCTTTTTTGAAGTAAAATTTTATTGACTTTAATTTTGTTATTTTCAATTTTTTTATTCATTTTTTTATTGAAAAAAGATTTTACTTTCAGAGAAAAAAAATTACGATTTTTATTACATTTGGAAAAAGTCTTCTATTTTTTTGGGAGTTTATGCAGATTTTTTTTTGTTAAAATTTTTTTGTTGGGGAGGGGGGGGGGAGAAAAATCTCTCAATTTCATTGGAGAAATAATCTCTCACTTATTTAGGAAAAATTCCTATATTTTTTGGGCAAACATTTCATCATCTTTTTGAAGTGAAAAAGCTTCTGTTATTCCTTTTAAGTATTTTTTTTCTGTTTCAAGAGATCTCTTGATTTTTACTCAGAAAATTTTTTTAGCCTTCTTTCAGAAAAAATATTTTCACTTTTGGAAAAGAAAATCATGATTTTGGGTCACAATATTTTTTAAAAGTAAAAATCCATAACTTTCCTTGATTTCCATAACCTGTTACACACTTTGAAAATTAGCTAAAAATGGCTGAGATTTTTACATTTCCAAAAATTCTGCAAAGGTCAGTTTTGGAGGTGCCTTTGGAGGATTTTTTTTAGAATTCTCAAAATTGAAAAAAAAAAAAAAATTACAAACAACCGAAAGATTTTTTAAAAAATGTAAAAATTTTAATTTTCAATAAATTTAGAAAAATTGCCAAATTACATTTAACCAATGAAAAAAGCTACCCTGAAAATCAATGCAAAATCCTCCTCTGGCGAATTTTTAAAAAATTTTAAAATAAGTAGTTTTGTGAAAATTTTAATTTTTAGTAAATTTAAAAAATTGCGAAATTGCATTTAACCAATGAAAAAAGCAACCCTAAAAATCAATGCATAATCTTCCTTAGACAAATTTTACAAGATTTTTAAAATCATAAATTTTGTGAAAATTTTTAATTTTAGTAAATTCAGAAAAATTGCGAAATTGCATTTAACCAATGAAAAAAGCTACCCTCCTCTGACGAATATTTCAAGATTTTTAAAACCTTCAATTTTGTGGACATTTTTAATTTTAGTAAATTTTGAAAAATTGCGAAATTACGTTTAACCAATGAAAAAAGCTACCCTCCTCTGACGAATATTTCAAGATTTCTAATACCATCAATTTTGTGGAAATTTTTAATTTTAGTAAATTTTGAAAAATTGCGAAATTACGTTTAACCAATGAAAAAAGCTACCCTCCTCTGACGAATATTTCAAGATTTTTAAAACTTTCAATTTTGTGGAAATTTTTTATTTTAGTAAATTTTGAAAAATTGCGAAATTGCATTTAACCAAAGAAAACAGCTACCCTCTTCTGACGAATTTTTCAAGATTTTTAAAACCATCAATTTTGTGGAAATTTTCAATTTTAGTAAATTTTGAAAAATTGCAAAATTGCATTTAACCAATGAAAAAAGCTACCACTAAAAATCAAAGCAAAATCCTCCTCTGACGAATTTTTAAAAAATTTTGAAATAATCAATTTTGTGAAAAATTTTATTTTCAGTAAATTCAGAAAAATTGCGAAATTGCATTCAACCAATGAAAAAAGCTACCTTAAAAATCAATGCAAAAATCCTCCTCTGACGAATTTTCACTAATTTTGTAAAAATTTTCAACTTTAGTAAATTCAGAAAGATTTCAAATTGCATTTTATGAAAATTTTAATGTTCAGTAAATGCAAGCACTGAAAATTGAGAACTTGAAAAATCGAATAAAATTATTACAAAATGTAAATTATGGAAATAAAATAAATTGGAGATACTGAAAACTGAAAAAAAAATAATAAAAATAAAAGTAAAAAGAAAAAATTTGTGTTTTAAAAAAAAATCAACAAAAATTTGGGAAAATTCAACACTGAAAATGGAAAACATTTTTAAAAAATCTCAAAAAACGAAATTTATGAAGAAAAAAAAATTCAATAATGCTTTATTTTCAATTTTCAGAAATAGTTACTTTAAAATCGTAATAATTTATCAACATTTCGAAGAAATATTGGAAAAATTCGTAAAATCAAAAAAAAAGAAGAAAATATCAATTGGACGATCATTTTTGCTGCTGCAGTTGTTGTTTTTGATTTTTAAGTACCTAAGTAAATTTTCTAGTTTTTTCGGGGGAAAAATCTCCTACATTTTTGTGGATTTTTTCAATTTTCTCAATACTAAAAAATTCCATTTTCCGAATTGAAAAATTTTAAATAGGTAAGTACCTAATTCGTTTTTAGAATGATAAAATCTCTGTTTTTTGCAGAAAGTAACATAAAATACTGAAAATTTTTCAACTCTATACTCCTTAGGGAAAAATTCGAGCTACACACAAGAATATTCCAATCCTCCCATTCTTGAAACTGGCACAACTAGATGAAAAGGCCTAGGTTACGCTTTATGTCCTCTCCTAAAAAATTACGTATCGCTGTACATTTTGATAGATTTTAGATCATAAGTATTTTTACCACAAGTTTTCCAAACACCAAAATCCATGTCAAGAGCTATGGTACGTATATATTATCTTTGAATTTACAATAATTTAACCAGCTGATAGTATCAAATTTCGTGCTTGGTCATTTTCGCCATCTCAGCCATTTAATTATACGTATTTAATACGTACGTAGATACGTCTGTAGGCGAAACAATACACCGTGATTTTTTTCGTCGACACACGCAATAAACGCCTCAACACCACGTTGATATTATTTCAATTAAACTAATTCATCGAGCCATCATTTTATCCGCACGCGTTAACTGCTAGCCACAATTAGTAAAAAAGAAAATACCAAAATCGTCATTTTTCTGCATTTTCATTGTTAAACCCTCTGACATGACACTTGGCACAGCACCGTGTAAGTATTGAAATAGTCGAACCGAATACGAGAGTGTTTTTCCTCTCAGGTGAAGAAGAGATCTCGCGTCTTCTAATAATACAATTTTATCGCCGCAACTTTTTATTTTTAATGAGTGAACATAATTACATTTTTATAGGATGACGCTGGCGAAGCTCGCGTCGTCTCTGGATAAAAACTAAATTAAAATTTCACGCTTATATACGCCATTCATACTCGTATTTCGCGTAATGGAAGGCATACTGTGGCGTCGTACTCACTCTCGATGCGATGGATTTCCGAAACATACCAGCCGATTGAAAGTGCATTCGCTTGTTCGAGTTCGATTTCGCATTCGAACACGAATACTCTGGATGCTGGCGAGAGGTCCACGCCAGGCCAGAGGAGAAAAAAGAAAAGAAAATCGCTAATCGAACGAGTCGAGTCGCCAGGTTTCTCCGCAACATTGTCAAATTCCGCGCTCATATCTTACACGTATCGAGGCAAAAAACCTATCTTTGTGAATGGTAAAAACGTGTACATCGGATTAGCAAAGTAGTAGAAAAAAATCACTTTCTTAACAATCGTCGTATAAAGTACGAGCTACTGTTGTCGCGTAATCGTGGGAACATCCGAGAAGATTAATTGCCCCTTCGAAGATGTACCAATTTTATACCTTGCGAATGACTTAACAAAAATTAACCTTTATCGTGTTTCGATGACAAATATTCGTCATTAAAGATAAATTTTCCTGCGAAATACGTACGAACTACGAAGCGATTCACGAGGTGAAGATTTTGCACTGTTTGTATCGTCCACGCGTTCAGATAAAATTCATCTTATTATGCTGAATGTTTTACGTAAACACATTGCGATAATTAAACGTGCACTTTGTAGGTATATAAGTTACTACAAATGTGAGTGAAACTTTAATTTGCATTCATAGGCAGACATTACGCATAATATTGTACGGATTGTGTAGTCTTTGCGGTCTTATGTACTCGTATGTAGCCATGATTACGTATGCTGAGGCTGCTGTGAGCTGAGTGCTGATGGAATATGCTAACTTTACCTTATAAAAGAACGGATGTAATAATTAATGCGGCGTTTTATAAAATTATCTAATGGTATAGTGGGCCGTCTTCGGATGGAGTTTAGACTCTAGAGAATCACGTCGGTTTTAATTTATTCGTACTATATGGTTAATTGTAATGTTGAGAGAGATGAATCTATTTGAACGCGTCGGAGGTGGCGAAGAAGAACATGTTTTCCGCGAAGGTTTTTTTTTTCAAGTATTATTTTCATATATATAAAAGCCATACTTATTATTGAGCATGTAGACGTACCGATTTGTGGCCATAAGCCGACGCACGTGTACTCATTTCTATACCATCGTCACGTATCGTAGAATCCAGTTGTGTGGTGGGTACGAGAAAAAATTATATGGTATGGAATATCACACAGACGTATAATATTTGTTCAATTCGACAGTAAACTTGAACCCAATGTATCATTCATTCATGTAAAAACGACCAATTTCCTGTTTTGGATAGTCCAAGTTTCGTTGATGGTAAAGTATCTCATGGGCTTTACAAAAATAACAACAGCCGCAACAGCAGCAACAATGATATACTACGTCTTACTAGTGTTTAGCTTACTCAGTTTGTTTACATGGAAGTGGATCATTGTTGTTGAATTTTACCAAGTTCAATACTACATAGATATTTAATATTCAAAATTGGCAGGGAGGGAGGGGTCCAGTCAAAATTTTTGTAATAAGCAAAATTATTCCTAGGACTTCAAGCTACAATTTTTGTTTGAAAATTTCATCAATTGGACCCCTCCCTCCCCACCGAGTTTCCAAAACATTCCGGCGATACTTATTAAAAATTAAGGACTGAGGGAGGTAGGGGGATAATTGAAAAAATTTTCTAATAAGAGTTGTAAATTAAGATCCTAAAAATAATTTTGGTTATTATAAAAATGTCAACTGGATCCCTCCCTCCATGGTAAATTTCAAATTTTCTTTAAATTTAATTTCTTTGAAAAAATTGCTAAATTTTTTTTCTTCTAATTATTCAGGTCCATTCTGAGAGGTTCTCACGAAAAAAATTGAAATTTTTCAATTATTCCCATTTTTGAAAAAAATTATTTTGCCATGTATATAGGTATGGTACATTTCAAATTTTCCTTAAATTTAATTTCTTTGAAAACATTGCTCAAAAAATTTTTTCTCATTATTCGGGTCCATTCTGAAAGGTTCTGATGAAAAAATTTGGAATTTTCCAATTATTCTCATTTTTAAAAAAAATTAATTTTGTCATTGATGTAGTAAGTGGTGAATTTCAAATTTTCCTAAAATTTAATTTCTTTGAAAAAATAGCTCAAAATTTTTTTTCTCATTAATCGGATCCATTCTCAGAGGTTCTGATTAAAAAATTTGAAATTTTCCAATTATTATTCTCATTTTTGAAAAAAAATCATTTTGTCATTGATGTAATAATATTAAGTGGTGAATTTCAAAATTTCCTTAAATTTAATTTCATTGAAAAAGTTGCTCAAAAAAGTTTTTTTCCCCATTATTCTGCTCTATTCTGAGAGGTTTTGATGAAAACATTTGGAATTTTCCAATTATTTCCATTTTTGAAAAAATTCATACATGGTAAATTTCAAATTTTCCTTAAATTTAATTTCTTTGAAAAAATTGTTCAAAATTTTTTTCTCTTATTATTCGGGGCCATTCTAAGAGGTTCTGATGAAGAAATTTGAAATTTTTCAATATTCTCATTTTTGAAAAAAATTCATTTTGCAATGTAATGGTAAATTTCAAATTTTCCTTAAATTTAATTTGTTTGAAAAAATCGTTCAAAAATTTTTTTTCTCATTATTCGGGTCTATTCTGAGAGGTTCTGATTAAAAAATTTGAAATTTTCCAATTATTATTCTCATTTTTGAAAAAAATACATTTTGTCATTGATGTAATAATATTAAGTGGTGAATTTCAAATTTTCCTTAAATTTAATTTCGTTGAAAAAGTTGTTCAAAAAAGGTTTTTTTCTCATTATTCTGCTCTATTCTGAGAGGTTTTGATAAAAACATTTGGAATTTTCCAATTATTCCCATTTTTGAAAAAATTCATACATGGTAAATTTCAAATTTTCCTTAAATTTGATTTCTTTGAAAAAATTGTTCAACATTTTTTTCTCTAATTATTCGGGACCATTCTAAGAGGTTCTGATGAAGAAATTTGAAATTTTTCAATATTCTCATTTTTGAAAAAAATTGATTTTGCAATGTATTATGGTAAATTTCAAATTTTCCTTAAATTTAATTTGTTTGAAAAAATCGTTCTTTTCTCATTATTCGGGTCCATTCTGAGAGGTTTTGATGAAAAAATTCGAAATTTTCCAATTATTCCTATTTAAAAAAAAATTCATACCTAAATCAAATTTTCCTTAAATTTAATTTCTTTGAAAAAATTGCTCAAAAATTTTTTTCCTCATTATTCGGGTCCATTCTGAGAGGTTCTAATGAAAAAATTTGGAATTTTCCAATTATTCCCATTTTTGAAAAAAATTAATTTTAAAGAAAATCATTTCCTTATAAAAAGAATCAACTTTGTGAGGGGGGGAGACAAAAAAATCTGAATTTACAAAATTTGGTTATTTTATATTATTTGTTTTCAAACCTCATAAAATTCAGTTGAGGAAAAAATGAAAAATAATGAATTATTTATTGATGAAATACAAGGCTGAGTTACAAAAAAATTTTCTATGAAACAGAAGAACTTTGAGAGGCTATGACAAAAAAAAAACAAGATTTTGAAAATCAGTCAATTTTTTCAATTTTATGAAAAAATAGTTTATTTATCAATAATTCAAAACTGCAAAGTAAACAATCAGCTCTGTATGCGAACCAATTTCGAACTCTGGTCAGGTCAATCACCCCCCCCCCCTCTTTCGCGATATCTTAAGAAATTCCAACGTTATGAAAATCCGCTCCAAATCTAATACCTCGGAAGGCATAATACCGCATAAGTACATAGATAAACCACCGACTCGCGGAAGATACGTACGAGATTCCTATAATTAATTACTATTTCATTAAGTTGGCCATCTTAAGCGCCAATATCGGCTTAATCAGAGACAGCCGTCGGGCGGCAGGGTGGCCGGCAAGGCAAGCCTTCGCGGACGTAACGCTAACGTGTTTTTAAAAACTAGTAGTAGGTAAAAATGCGAGATACGATATTCTTGGCCGAGTCAAGCCTAGTAACCTAGTGCCATTGTACACGAATAACGAGAGATTCGAACGTCTCACCGACGAATCGCCCAACACCAAGACCGAGACCGAGAGTCTAGCGTACCTCCGCAGATACGCACCTGACTGCACCAAAGTTACCTTTACCTTTCGCAATTAGACCGGAACTATGACGCCTTCAACGACTTCTCCATTCGAGCTCGATAATTAACCAACTCGCAATCGTCGTCGGCCACTAGGACCGCGCGTATCACGTATTTTTCCGCCTAATAAATTAGCTAAAAACTCGACTCGTCGATCGTCGATCGGTTTTTTTCCTCCAGCTCGTTTGCTTTTGCTCGTCTCGTAGTGTTCGAGTTTTCATTCGGAAGTCGTTCTCTTTAGGCTATATCGATCAATCGTATTGATAACAATTACACGTGGTCCAGCATGTACGAGTACATACAAACTACTCGAATCCAGGTTTCCAGATTTGTCCAGAGAAATGCGATTCAAAGCCTGGTGCAGTTATTAAATAAATTTTTATCGCGTCATCCTTGAAATGTTAAAAAATTATGATTTTCGATGTCGAATGGAATTCGTATTCAGAGAGATAATTTAGCATAATGAAAAACAATGAACGCTTCGATGTTGACAATTTCACAATGAGAATTGCGCAAGAGTATAATTCATTATTTTTTTATATTTTATAGCAATTATTTTATTTCACTTTTTTTTTATTATTGTAAATTAACGTACGTATCGGGAAGTGTCATCCAAAAAAGGAAATTTCTTGGGAAATATGTCGAAATGCATGCAAAACTGCAGCTTTAAATAGGAAAAACTCGGAAACGAAGTGAAGTGGATGAGACTGTCGAGTGAAGACGGTAATAAAAATTACTACCAAGGTGGATTGTTCGCAATACTCGAGATTTAATGAAGATTTGACGTACTTAAATAAATGACCGATACTTTTCTGCATAATGTAAAAATGAAGCTATTAACAGGCTGACCTGATTTGGAAATTCAAGATATTTCAACTTCTCTTAATTTTTTTCACTTCATCTCAAGGCGCCCACAGACATATGCTGCATTATTGCGGCCACAATAGGGGCCCTATAAATTCAAGTTTGAGCCCCAAATTTTATTATTTCAAAGGAAAAAATATCCATTCAAAACAATTTCTCAAATAAACAATGATACTTTTTTGCAGAATAAAACATTTAATTTTTTCCATTTTTTCAGAGAAAAAATTTTCCTTATTTTTAAACAAGAGTAACAATAATTATATTTTCTTATTTTTTTGAAAAACGTATTTTTTCTTGATTTTTTTTTTGGATTAACAAATTTTTCGGTTTCTTAAAATAAATGTTTTTTTTTTTTAAATTTTTTAGAAAAAAAAATTAAAAATATTTTCGACCAGGTAAATAAAAATTGTTTGAAGGAGGGAAGAGATTTCTACAAGTTTTCTGGAGTATAAGTAAGATCTACTCCTTTTTTTTAAGAAAAAATTTTCTTTTTCCTTTTTTGCATTAAGAAATTTTTTGGAACATTAATTATACAAAATTCTAGTTTTTTTGGTGTGCTTGAATAAAGGAGTTTTCTTTCTTTCTTTTTTTTGAATAAAAAAACCTTTCAATTTTACTTGAGAAAAAATTCTCATTTTTTTAGAAATGAAAGTAAAAATTTCTCGAATTTTTTGAATGAAAATTTTTTTTTTCTCAACGAAAAAATTTCTCATAATTTTTTTTTAATTTCTATTTTTTTTTAGAATAATAAATATTATTATTTTTGGATTAAAAAATAAATTATTTTCTTAATTTCTCGTGTTGTTTTTTTTTTTTTTTTTTTGAATAAGAATCTTTCAACTTTTTGCAACATGAACTTTCCTATGTTTTTTGGAAGAAAAAATATTTTTTATTTTTTGATGAAAGAATTTCTCAATTTTTTGGGTTCTTACGTATTACTATGATTGAAAATACCCCTCAATCAAAAAGAGGATTTCCATGTGGTTTTTTTTTGAGAATTTTATAAAAAAAAATTCATAAAAATTTTTTTAGCTAAGTACCTAATTTTTTTCCAAAATAATTTTATTCTGTGAGATTTTCATCAGGAGAATTTTTAATGAGAAAGTAATAGGTACGTATTATTTACCAATTTTTAAGGAGAATTCTTCAGAATTTGTTTTAAATCATTTTTTATTTGCAAAATTTTAAATGAAAGTGTTTTTACTTGACAAGTTGAAAATTTGGTATACTAGTATTAAAAAAATTCCAAAACTGCCAATTTCTCCAGAAAATCACCCGAAATTTCGAAACTTCCCTACCCCTGAAGTCGACGACGACCCCAATCGATTGCAACAATTTTCGAAGTAATCTAAAGCCTCCATTTCGTTCTGACTCTGAGTCTGGCTTAGGTACATGTCCTCTTGATGAAGCAATAATCTCCGACTCAATCGGGAGGTGACTAATTGACAAGGTTCTCTAGTGAATAGTGAGGAAATACTGATTTAAAAAGAAAAAAAAAATTAATTAAGAGATTTTAGCAAAAAAAAAATATGTACCTATATATTTTGACTTGGAATTTTTTTTATAGAGTGACTTTATACCCCCCCCCCCCAAAAAAAAATTGTTGTGAAGTTTTTACGTAAAATAATCTTCACTTGTATGATTTTTTTCATGCCAAAAATTCGAATAAAAATTCGAAAAGGGCAATTAAATGACAATAAGAGTGAAACAAATCACAGAAAAATGGAATCCCCTAGAAGAATGTTTTTTTTTCGAGCCTTTTATTTTCAAAACATATCTACCAAATTTTTGAGATTGAAAACATTGGCAAACGATTATTGCCTACTTTCGCAATTTGATCATCTCTGAAATTGAAAGAAACCGAAATATATACACTTGGCCTTTTCTCAAGTCACCAAGGAAACTTCACAGTTCACACTAGAATTTCAGCCAATGCTAGTTGAAATTTTATAAAAAAATATATTTATTTGAATACAAAATTACTTATAATTTCACCAGGATTTTTTTTGGTTTGCTCATTACAGTTATTTTCACCACTTCCCCCTGCTACCACCGAATATGGAAAATATGTTCTTAATTTTTGTCAAACAAGATCTCCTCGTACATCCCATTACATGACTCGTGCAAAAATTTGACCAACTGACCAAGTTCACTGGATACATTGAAATCGTTCAATACTGAAGTCTAGGTCAATATATCACCGCTCGCATCATTTATTTACCAAAAAAATTGAGGAAAAAATCGCAAATCACACACGTACGAGTAAATACCGCATTACACAACAAATATTTATTTTTTTCTGCCAAAATCACCATAATACATAAGAAGTACCTCCGCATTCATCAAATCATACACATAGCACAGTAACTAGATCAAAGCAATGACAAACCCGGCAACACTCACGTCCACTCTGGGTCTCCATTCGCTACAGACCTTTAGAAAATTCATTTTTCCAACGTAACCCCGACACCACCCGCACTAACCTACTTTCACTTTTGGCTAATTGTACGGAATTTCACTCAGATCATCACATGTACCTATATCGGTGAATTTACATATTTGGTGTAATTGTAAATTGAAATAGTTATAGGTATTTATTGTCACGGTGTTGTTTACTCATTGTTATGACGAGGAGCATGACGTGATAACGTGTAAATGTCCATCACGTCGCGGCGGGCGTAGGTAAAGATAGGTAAATTTCTATAAAATTAAAATAACCTAAATACTCGAGCTAATTTTTAATATACACACTCGGCCAGCTCGAACAATTCTCTCATAAAATCGCTCGCTCTATCCAAAGCCAGAAGATTACCCAGATGTGGCAAATCATAGCTGATCTAAAAAAGAGATATGCTTTCTCAAAAAAAAAAAAAAAAAAGTTCTAAAGTGAAGCTGAATCTGCGAAGTTTTTATCTATCAACGGTTCGCGGATGATAAAAAAACGCGATATAAAAGCAAAGAGGGAGGGGGAAGGGGGAAACAGCGCACATTCGGTATGTAACATTTAGTACGTGTTTAATGCAAAAGGCACGTTCAACGACACATTCTTGTATGCGACTATCTCATATAGCTGTATTCGTACGTACGTACGATGCGGTATACGGCGAGTTCGGACATTTATCAAAATGATTTTTCGTTCGGTATGTGCCATGCCATGCCATGCCATCTTGCAACCGAAGAGGTTCTAAACTGTCTCGAAAGGCGGCTAAAAAACTAGTTTCAAAACATTCGGAGTCGGACACGACTTTATACCGAGAATCACCATTACGAGATTCTTTAACAATAAAACTATAAATTGTAAATAGCGGACCGGGCCAAGCCAGGTACTACCAACAACTAAATTCGGTTTAGTACAATGCCCAACTCATGATGGGATTACTTCCCTATATCGTGCTGGTCCGTTAGGATGTCACAAATAAATAGTGGACTTGAATTTGTGCGATATAAGTCAAATTGTGACTGAGTTGGTATTTTTTTTTAAATGTAAAAATTAAATGATCGAAAAAATTTCATTTTCAGAGATATTTAGTACCTAATAAAGTTTTACTATTTTGAAACAAAATTTCAAGAATTCAAAAATTGATGATTTTAAAAAATTACAAATTTTGTAAAAAAAAAAAATCAAAATTTTACGAATTTTGCATAAATTCCTGATTTTAATGATTTGGAGAAAATCACGACTTAAGAAAAATGATTTTCTTAATTAATTTTGAGGAAGGTCATAATTCCGCAAATGTCTCATCAATTCATGATTTTATTAATTTCGATAAAAATCTTCATTATACGATTTTTTTTAAAACTCATGATTTCAAATATCTTGTCAAGTCATAATTTTTTGAATTTTACACGAATTCGTGATTTCATTGATGTAGATGAAAATCATAATTTTGGAAAATATTCATGATTTTGTTAATTTTTTATTATCCAAAGTAAAACATTCTGAATTTCGCTTGAATTGGTCATTTTATTGATTTCGATAAAATCATAATTTAAAATTTTTTAAAAAATTATTGATTTTATTAATTTGAAAAAAATCACGAATTCGTAAAGGCAAAATTTGAAAAAAATCACGAATTCGTAAATTTGGCAAAATCTCATGATTTCATTGATTTTGACCGATAGAAATCACAAATTCTTCAAACAAGATTTCACGAATTCAAAAATTAACGATTGTAATGATTTTAATAAAAATCATTATTTTACAAAGATGCTGTAAAAAAAAACACAAATTTTACAAATTTTGCATAAATTCCTTAATTTTGAATAAGGTCATACTTCTGAAAATCTCACATAAATTCATGATTTTATTAATTTCGATAAAAATCATCATTTTACGATTTTTTTTAAACTCGTGATTTCAAATATCTTGTCAAAAGTCCATGAATTCGCAAATTTTGCAGAAACTCCTGATTTTTTTATTGATTTTGACTTTGGCACAAATCATAAATTTAAAAATTTTGCAAAAAAAAATTCTTTATGTACAAAATTTACACGAATTCATGATGATAAAAATTGTTATTTTTCACCAATTTTTCAAGAATTTGTGATTTTATTGATTTTAACAAAAATCACAACTTTACAAGTTTTGCAAGATATCATCGTTTCACAAAATTCACATGAATTCGTGATTTTATTAATATTGATTATTAAAAAGAATCGTGATTTTACAAACTTCACAAAAGCTCATAATTTAAGAAATAGAAAAAATCTGATCATTTCATGAATTTTACATGAATTCGTTAAAAATCACCATTCCACTCAAAAATTTGTGATTTTCTCAATTTTAACGAAAATTATGATTGTACAAAATTCATATGAATTCGTGATTTAATTTACAGAGCAAAAGCAAAACGTCATTATATTTTTATGAATTTTACATGAATTCAGGATTACACTAATTTTGATAAAAATCATCATTTTAATTATAAATTTTTCAACATTCACGATTTCAAAAATGTTGTAAAAAAAAGTCATAATTTTGGGAATTTTACACGAATTCATGATTTTATTGACTTGAATGAAAATTTTAATTTTATAAATTCTGCAAAAATCACCATTTTACAAATTTTGCATAAACCCGTGATTTAAATGATATTGATGAAAATTTGATTTTACAAAATATTAATTATTTTATCAATTTTAAAAAAAAATCGTTTCGCGAATTTCAGCACATGAATTCGTGATTTCATTGAATTAGGATGAAAAAAACTGTAATTTTTACAAATATTCGTGATTTTGTTAATTTTGAAAAAATTCATCATAAATTGCAATTTTTACATATTTCAATTTACAAATTTTTCAAGAATTCGTGATTTTATCAATCTTGCAAAAACACACCATTTCTATGATGTTTTTCATGAATTTGTGATTTTATTGATTTAGAAGAAATGATTTCGTTATTTAAAAAAAAAAAAAAAAAAAAAAAATCATTAAGTATTTTGGTAGGTACTTTTACCTCAATTTTTAATTTTATTGGTTTCAATAAAAATCATAATTTCTCACGAATTTTTCAAATTAACGATTTTATTTCATTTTTAAAATATTTTTTATTTTGGGGGGGGGGGTGTACAAAAACGATTTTATTAATTTTGATGTAGGGTAAAAAATGTCCAATTTTCCAAGCATAAATCACGAAAAAAAACTTACTCATCTTTTTGTCGTCTCGTACCTCTAAAGTAAAAAAAAAAAAAATTGTACTAACCTGGAACAGATAAACAATACAAATTCTCGATTAGTCGATTTGTATATTATTTCGTAATGCACATTGATAAAATATTGTAAAATTATTATTCAAATTTACCCAATAAAATTATTTTAAAAACGGTAAAAATCGTTACAAATGTCTACTCGTATGTAGTGAAATGATACTTCTATCAATTTCTGAGAAAATGAGATATTCTCAACACAATTTTTTGGAAATTTTTTCAATGATAACCGACCAAAAATTCGCCAACATCAGTGTCCATAAGAATATTTCCAAACTAGGAAAATGGAAATCTTTGGCTGTCGCCCTTGATCGACATATTTGACTATTTTTAGACTGCTTCGATGGCATCATGAGAATTCTTATCAAATTGCGGCATCGGTATCGCCAAAGAGTTCTAATTTGCGACATCGATAACCGATAAAAACTATCCAGCTATGGAGATAAAGATTACCTCGAAATCGAATCGAAAATTCAATGGAAAAATGCTCTGTCATCTCGTTTCTCGTAGATTATCAATTGAATTAATAATTTTATCCGAACAAATGGACGATAATACGTCTGAATGGTCGTGACCTTTTTACTAATCTGGATGCTTATACGACTCGATGCTAATCACAAAATCAGTATAAAAGAAATAACAAGGAGATCAAGAGACTGCCCATGCCAAGAAGACTCACGGTTCAATTCTCGATACCGACCAAACATTAGCAATACATTTTTATTCAAAAAATTCTGAATCACGTAGCAATATTCCCAACTCATCTCAAAATACTCTCACAATTTCTTAGCGGAAAAAGCAAAGTGCATTACTCATATCCGGAACTTGGCCGAAAATCTTGGGCCAATTGCAGGTAAACGATGAGAGAGAAAAAGTCCACTATCGTGGATCAAATTATGTCCTCGTATCATCAACGAATTAAGAAACTGTGACAATTGAGTTTCTTTTCTTCTTCTGCCCACAGATGAGTTCGCGAGTGATTAACACGGTAAGAATGTCGTGGTGTTGTATACCCAAAGCCATAGCATAGCAGGTTTTTACGCTTATTTATCATCCCATCTGTGAATACTAAATTATTATACGGCGCTATAAAACTTCCGGTTTTGTGTATTAGACCCACGGTTACATTTTTTTCTCCACTTTACACTTTGTTCTACTTCTTCGTAAGTGTAAAAAAATGACAAAAATAAAAATATGCCGATGGATGCCATGCCAGCGCCAATGGCGATGAACCACATAGTATGGTATGGTACAGAGAGCATACTGTCATGCGAACTTCGTTAACAATTCGTTGTTTTAATTTTTTTTTTGTACGTATGATTTTTTTCACGCGATGTACGTGTACAAATAAGTTGGCATAATACGACGTATACGCGTATATACAGAAGGCCGGAACTACGGGTAGTTATTACGATGGCCGGAAACTGCGATGTGCGATGTCGGTGAAAGATAGACAAATTTTTCGATCGGCGATTAACGTAGGTACAGGCACAGTTTCATGTTGATGTTGCTTACATGAGTTGAGAGCTGCTCTGTATGACAATATGGCCTATTTTGGACTATATAGAATTATATAGAAGGTATTTCGTAATTGGAATGAGGTGAGATGTGTATAGGGGTCAGATGTGATGAGGCTATACCTGTGTGAGATAGATTTTTAGAAAGTCACAAATGAAATAAATTTGAATAGGTCTGAAAATTGACAATGTTCAATTTTTTGTCAACAAGAATTCGAATTTCTAAGTATTATTATTATTATTATTTTTTTTTTTTACAATTTCATTAGCTTTGTTTTTTTATCGCGGATTGTGCAGAATCTGGATTATGGATTCTAACATTTACTTCTTAAAAAAAGGTTTAGAAATGTTCTGATCAATTATTCTGAAAATTTTATCAAAAACAAAACAAAAGAACACAGTAAAATCCATAATCCACTTTCATAATCTACTCATCGAGCAGATTATTAAATGGATTCACACAAACCCTCACAATCCAAAATCCAGATTGTGCATAATCCGCGATAAAAAAACAAAACTATTAAAAATCATGAATAATTTTTAGAATTGAATTCTTTGTAGTGGTAGAAAAATTGGGGAAACAAATATATCATTTTTTCAATTATTTTTTTTTTCTTTTTTTTTTTTAGAAAACAATAAATTAGAAAATATGTAAAACAAGAAAACAGACCCTAAAAAATTAATTAAAATTTTTAGAATTTTCTTACCCAGCTCATTAATTAAAGTTCAAAAGTCAATTTATATCTCTATTTCAATGAAAACAATGACTGACACGAGTCAAACAAATAAATGACCGAAAAAAAACGATTTCTTTTGAAAAATAAATAATTATTGTTTCCTCAAGAATTCTTTCTAAAAAAAAATTGAAATAGCTTACTATTTTTTTTTAGTAATTTCCAACTATTATTGACGTTGGCAATTTTTTTATCAAGAGAATTTCCAAAAAAAAAAAAAAAAATGAGATAACTTAGAGTTTTCAAACAAATCTTGCAGGACCTTAAACTTCAAAAGAATGTTTTCAAAAATTTACGAAATAAAAAAAAAATTCAATTTCTAGAATTGTAAAAATTTATCGAACCTTAAAATATACTTATCTAACCTACAAAATTCTAAAACTTTATTGAAGTTTTAAAATTGAAAAAAATTGAATTTTCCCTTAACTTTTAAAAAAGTTCGAAGTTTGAAGATTTACCCAATGGGTACTTACATTGAAAAAAATTACCAACTTGAAAAATTTTCATCAAATGTTGAAAATTTTGTAAGTTTTTAATTTTTATCAAATTTTAGAATTTCGAAAAACTTTCAAAATCTATCAAACTGACCTTTTGAAAAATTCATTTTTAAAAAATTACCTAACTAAATTCCAATTTTCATCAAATTTCAAAAATCAGTCTGAATTTTAAAAATTAACAAATTTTGAATTTTCAAACATTTTGAAGATAGGTAAATAATAAGTATCAACTTGAAAAAATTTATAAAATTTTAAAATTTGTTTCATTTTTGACAATTTTTTATAAAAACTCAAAAACGAGGAAATAAATTGAAATTTCATCTGGAATTTTTACCTACTTAATTTAAAAAATTTTCGAATTCCAAAGCTTTGCTAAATATTTTGAAAAATTTCGAAGATATCCGAAATTCAAACCAGTTTTTAAAACTAAATATTGATAAAATTCCGAAAATTCATTAAAACTCGAAAATTACAAAATTGTAATTTCATCAAATTTTGGAATTTTTAACAAATTTAAAATTCCCCCTCCCAATTGCAAAGCTTCACTAAATTTTGAAGATTTATAACAGTTTAAAAATGCTCAAATTTCCAAAAATTCATTTCAATTTATCCGATTTTGAAATTATTGCAATTTTTAATTTTTACAAATTTTAAATAGTTTTAGAGGTTCTCTTTAAAAAAAAAAAAAAAAAGTTTTCAGCTACTAATAAGAATTTCCTCAACATTAAAAATTGATTCCACTTGGAAAATCAATTACAGTTTAAAGAGAACCAAATTTCGAACTTTTCTAAATCCTGGATATTTCCTAACTTCAGAAAATTTTTGAAAACTTACTAAATTTGAAAAATTTAAATTGTTTGTGTCTTGAAAAGTATGAAAATGGGTTACCAAAACAATTTGAAGTTTTTTTTTCTAGAAAAGTTCGATATTCGTATAATTTTTTATTTCAAAAAAATGTTGAAAGAATGTGGAAAAAATTATTTCAAAAAATGAGAAATCATTTATTTCAAAAAAACTTTCAAAATTTTTCAAATCCTTTAAAAAATTGAATTCCAAAAATTGAGAATTTTTTATTCGAAAAAAAAAACAATAAAATAAGTGCACAAGATTCAAAAAAATAAATAAATAAATAAAAATTAAAAGGTTCCAAATCACGAAAAAAATTCAAAAACTTTGATTCGAAGAATCCAGAATTTTTTGTATTCCAAATAATTCAATTTTTTTCTTCTATCGAAAAATTGAAATTTAGTAAAATTAATTTTTTTTTCACTATAAAAAAATAGAAATTAAACTTACGAGATTTTTAAAAAAAGGTCTCAAAAAATTAAGAATTTTTTTTATTAGTTTTAGATTAATTCGAAGTGATTTCCTGTGCACTTTTTTTTGTAGTTTTCTGTTGGTTCAGTCATTTCTATAAATTTTTTCAATACGAAGGTTTTGTTGCATTTTTTCAAAAAAGGAACGAAAAAAATCGATTATCTGACTTTTTACGACATTTGATCTTCTTTCGTCCCAATTAACTCGCATACTCGAGTCTCTACCTACTGTAAATGTAGCATAATTTTTCAATTTTTTTCAAAAAATTTTGTATTTACCTAGGTATTTATTCATTTTTTTTATATTTTCATATTTTAAATAATTTTTTAATTTGTATTTTGAAACGTTTCAAGATTGTGACTCTTTAAACCAAAAATTTGAATAAAAAATACAAAAAAAAAAAGTGAAAAAAATAAAAAAATAAAAATGTTGAAAATGACTGAGTACTAAATCCATGAAATGAAAGACAAAAATTTCGAGATATTATTTTTCAAGCTCAATAATTTTGTTGGGTACTTTGAATTAAAAAAATTGTTCAAATTTGTAAAAATTTGCGGAAACAAAATTAATTTCAACTTTTTTTGTTACAAAAATTTTGAAAAAATCCACGAATAAAAATAATTTGAAAATAGAATCTCAAAAATTGATTAAGTAAAAACTGAAAATTTCATAATTTCCTTTGTAAGTCCTTTCTCTACAAGACGTGGTTAAAAAAAATTCACATAATTCGAAACTTTTTGAGAACATTTTAGAAAAAATTGAAATTCTGAAAAATTTAGAAACTGATTATATTTCCACACCAAAAAACTTTCCAAATCCATCCAAAAAAAAAGTACGAATAGCTTCTGCTCAAAATTCGATTTTTTCTAGCATTTATTAATCTCACACTCGCGATACTTGATCGAAATTCATCTCAATAGCTGATTCGCTTCAGGTATCCGAACCGTTTATGCTTTCTGTCTCTCATTCATGTTCGATTAATTCATTCACACGTCATACTACCCGACGGCAGAGGGGGTGAAAGGTACAGATGCGTGATATCGTATACGGTACAAGTTACAGGTACGTGTCGAAGAGACGAACTCAACTATGTGAAATATATTATTATCGTTATTATTGGCAATACGGTATTATGGTCGTTTTGTCCTGAGGAATTTTACGTATCAACTTTCTTGTTGTTCGAAAATATAGTCGTACATGACGCTATTATTTTGCGCCGGCTAGGCTGAGCCGAGCAGGCGAGCACAGCCAAGTTTTTATCACCTCGGGATATTGTGTTCGTGTATCACATTCGGTAGGTAAGGTAAGGAATACGCGAGTATATTTCATTTCACTCTACTCGTCATCGCATCGCGCGTCGTGTTAAAAAGAAGATGAAAAAACCGTCTCATCTCGTTGATTTACAAAAATCTAGTAAAAAAATCACGACTACTGCGTACATACCTCATACTCATGTGGATGCGTGCTCGTTTCATCTTACATCATATCATTTTCGTGTCGCTCGTATAACTTCTTCTGCCTCTATGACGTGAATATGATTAAGGAAAGGAGGGTTAGTCGGAGGTATGCGAAAAACATAATGTATTGTGAGAGCAAAAAGCATGCTGAGTAATAAGCCTGCCATATTATAGGGTATTTAATACTCGGAATAAAATTATTATGAAATTCTAATTACGTTTTTCAAGCATTCGAAGAGTCGAGCTGTAAAGGGAAACCAATAAAAGGGAGTAATTTCTATAATCGCAGGCCTCACACATTCTCTAAACAATTACCCAGGTAGGTACTCGCGAGCTGCGAGCAGCACCGAGCACATGCGCAGCTACTCGTACCTACACTTCGTGTTAAAAAATTATTACGAAAAAAAAAAATTATTCTACAAAATGACCGCAGTCTAGACGTTTAAATGTTTATGGTAATGTCGTGGAAGACTAGTTGTTTATGAAATCTAGCGGTCGTTATAAAATAGAAATATTTTCACGAGTAATACTATACATCGCTCTACCACCGAGACGCTCTTATAGTCCCAAGTCCAGTCCGCATTTAGATTTTTATTTATTTATTTTTAATCTTAACTATAATGACCACTTCGGAATGATTTGTCATCTTCTGGAATTGAAAATGAAAAAAAAACAACGATAATTTCTTGTTATTTCGTGAGCATTATAGTCGCATAGCCTGCGTACTGTGAGTCTGTGATTTTTCTACGTAAGGAAAGGTCGATGCAGTCGAGTCATATAGACGGGCAAGTTGCGGGTGGCAGCAAGACGAGCTCGTCTAGATGGAGTAAAATTAATTAGGTATTTGACAGCTTCGGGTGTGATATGTAATTACTCCACGAAGTCTTCCAATTTATCCATCGTATGTACGTACACGTATTATGGGTTTTCTTCATAGGCGAATATACTTAACCAGGCACATCTGTAGTACGCGGTGTACGTACTAATATAACTTTCGTCCACTATACTCACTCGTCGTATACAACATCATCAATTTATCATTCTTTGAATCATATTACAAATACGTGTATAGTACACGTGTCCCTCGTAGGCATTGTCTTTCAGTTGCTTCTTCGTTATTTTCAAACAAAAAATGACTCGATTCGTTTTCTTTTCATCGGAAACTGGCTTCTGTGATTAGTAAGTAGGTACTAACACTGTTTCTATATTTTGACAGAATTTCCTCTTTTTAAAAAGAACAATTTTTTGTATGTGGAATTCAAAATTTAAAATCTTGCTTTTATAAAAATAATATTTTTATTTATATATTTTTCAATTTAAAATTTTAATTTTTTAAAAATATTTATAAGAGCTTACCTTTAAAAAAAAAAAATTAAAATAATTTTTGAATTTCTGATGTAAGCTCAGTTTCGAGGAACAAAATCTCCCAATGTGTTTATATAATTGAAAAAAGACGTACCTACTAGGGTGGAATGATTTTGACTTTTTTTCGAAAATCGAAACAGCCTACGGCACAAAAGTTGTGTTTTGGTGTCAAAATAAAATGGTAAAAATTTGAGCCTCCTCGGTCAATATTAACCCATGCTTCAGGGGGTCCAAAGTTTTCAAATTTCAGTAAAATTTCTCATATAATGATTTTTTTTTTTTTTTTAATTAACAATTTTTCAGAGGTCTAGTCGATGGTAGGGGTCCTCTTGGTGACCCAGAACCCGGTCATTCATCAAAAAATTGCATAAAAGTATAAACAGGGGTTTCCAAAATATCCACATTTTTGCATAATTACACCAAAATCAAGAAATGCGCGAATATTTTTATTTTTTGAGATATGTTGCATATTTTGAGGTTTACATATTTGAAAATATCTTCAAAATGAAAGGGAAGTCCCATCACCACCACCCCTCCATAGAACATGAGACATTTTGCCATGAAAACTTTGTTTTTCCAAAACTGACCCCACTTTGAGGATCCCTAACGCCCTGCGCCTTTGAGGAAGGAGTCTAATATTCTGATGGGATGTTTTCAAAACAAAATGAACCGCTCTCATGCATATAGTAATTAGAGTGATAATTTTTTCACTTTGCCCTAATACAAAGTAGGTAAAATGAGTAATTTCATTAAAAAACACAGGACAAAGTTTTCATAGCAAAATGTCCCATTTTCTATGGAGGGGTGGTGGTGATGGGACTTCCCTTTCATTTTGAAGATATTTTCAAATATGTAAACTTCAAAATATGCAACATATCTCAAAAAATAAAAATATTCGCGCATTTCTTGATTTTGGTGTAATTATGCAAAAATGTGGATATTTTGGAAACCCCTGTTTATACTTTTATGCAATTTTTTGATGAATGACCGGGTTCTGGGTCACCAAGAGGACCCCTACCATCGACTAGACCTCTGAAAAATTGTTAATTTAAAAAAAAAAAAAAATCATTATATGAGAAATTTTACTGAAATTTGAAAACTTTGGACCCCCTGAAGCATGGGTTAATATTGACTGAGGGGCTCAAATTTTTACCATGTTATTTTAACACCAAAACACAACTTTTGTGCCGTAGGCTGTTTCGATTTTCGAAAAAAAGTCAAAATCATTCCACCCTAGTACCTACTTATTGTTAGAACCTAAAATTTTAAATCATAAGCCGAAGTTTTTTTTTTTTTTTTTTTTTTTTTAAATATAATCGTATTTTTAAAAATTAGGAGCAATATTTATCAAATTTCAATAAACTGCTTTTTTCGATTCCGATTAATCGATTATTTTTTCGATAAATCGATCGATTCTGGCAAAATGATAAATGTTAAAATCAATCGATCTATTTTTCAATTTTCACAAATTTTTCATCAATTTTGTCAATTTTTCTAAATTTTAATAAACTAGATAAGTTTTCAAATTTGATAAATCTTTTTAAAACGTTAAACAATTCATAATGAATTTTTCGACTTTGAAAAATCGATCGATTAATTTTTCAACTTTGACAAATCGGTCAATTTTCGATTCTACATAGTTACCTAAACCGAAAATTTTTTTTGGTCAATTTTGAATTTTAACGAATTTTTCGATCAATTTTCGAATTCGATACATTGAGCAATTATTAAGCCAATTCGCAAATTTAATGAAATTTTCAATTTTTTCTAGGTCGATAAATCGATTGATTTTAAATTTCAATAAAATCAAACAATTTTTCAACTTTTTTTTTTTTTTTTTTTTTTTTTTTAATCGACGATTAATTTTTTTTTGATTTTGATAGATCGATAAATTTTTTGATCAATTCTTTAATTTCTCGATTTCGATTATTCGGTTATTTCAATTTTGATAAATCGATCAATTTTTTTATTCACGTTTTTTTGTTCTTCTTTTTTACATATTTTTTTCTTTTCTTCTTTATTTTTTCTTTTTTGTCAAGCCGAGTCCCGAAGAGCAAAAATCTCCAAATATTTGATCAATTCTCAAGTTTTCGTAATTATTGATGAATTTCGATTAATTTTACGATCTATTCTTACTGATTTTTTGAATTTCGTGAATTTTACTCGCCGGGACCTGAGCTTATAACAATAATAAAAAAAGTAACAAAAAAAAGGTAGTTCAATGAATTTTTTCGACTTCAAAACATCGATTAATTTTAGTTCAATAATTCACCAATTTCGTAAAACTGTTATTTTAACTTCCGTTTAGGTACTTTTCAATTTGTGGCATTATTTTGGAAAAGGTCCCACTTTGACTTGTCGGTTTAAAATGAGATAAGACCGGGTCTTTGTAGGGCAGAAAATTCTCTGTCGAATGCGATGTTTTCGAAGCCTGTTTGATAATTTTTGAGCGTTTTACAGCGCTTCAAAGTTGAAAGTTCAGGAAATGAAAATTTTTGGGAAAAAGTTTTAAAATTTTGCCCCTAATTTTTCTTATTACTGTAGAATTGCCCCTATTATAGCTAAAAATTGCATTGACCACTCATTCAAAAGGAAATTTTATGCTCTACAACATGGTGGTCTTGAAAATTTCCCTGAGTCAAAATTGGACCTGTCGTAATATGGATTTTGATGAATGGTCAACTCAACTTAGATGCCTTAGTTAACCGATTTCCGGCGAGTTGCGCTAGTGAATTCTTAGTCCACATGAAATAATACACCTTCCACTTACTGAATCCATCAATAGCTCAAAACGTCCCACTTTGAACATTTTTACCTAAGAAATTGATTTTCTCAAAACTATGAAAAAAACCAAAGTGGGACCTTTCCAAAATAATGCCACATTTATTAATTCCAGATTTTCATTTATCGACCAAATTTTTGATCAATTAGGTAAGAAAAAATTTTCAATTTCGATAAATCGATTAATTTTCAGTATTTAGCTTTGTGGATTTTACTCATCAGGACTTAAAAACAAAATTTTAAAAAATTTTAAAAAGGATCTGAGCTTGACAGAAAAATTTAAAAAATGGAATAAAAATTGTTTGATTTCGATGCATTGATGAACTATTAATTTTGATAAATTTTCCATTTCAATATTGACGAATTTTTTGATTGTTTTAATATCTAATTATTTTTTCGATTTCAGTTAATTTTTAATTTCGATAAATCAATTAATTTTTCAATTTTTTTTTTGTCAAATCGATTTAGTTTTCAAAATTGACCATTTTTTGATCAATTCTTAAATTTTTTTAAGTTGATGAATTTGTTGATTTCCATCCAGACGTCCATCAGTTGATTTCAGATTTCGATATATTGACCAAGTTTTTGATCAATTCGAAAATTTTTATCAGTAAATTTTTTGTTTTTGATAAATTGTTAATTTTCAATATTCAACTTTGATATATTGTGTAAAAATTTCGACTTCGAAACTGACGAATTTTATAATCAACTCTTGAACTTCATCATTTTTTCAATTTCAGTCAATTTTCAATCTCGATAAATCGATGCATTTTTTAATTTTGGTAAATTTATTAATTAGCATGGTATATGCTTTTACGATGACCAAAATGGAAAAAAACGTCACGAAAATCCAACACGAAACTCCCGAGACTAAAATTTTATACTAATTTTCAATTTCGATGAATTGATTACTTTGAATTTGGAGATTTCGATAAATCAACCAATTTTCGAAAAATAAATAAATTGGGTACAAATAGATATTCATCTCCATATCTAATATATAAAATTTTCTATAAATTTCAAGTTTGGTTATACTTTTTTCTGAAAATGTCTCTAAATTTTGAATTCAATAGAATCAAAATTTTTTTCAAAAATTCAAAGAGAACAATCTTCATTTAAACCCATATTATAAATAGGTTAATATAAAATAGCTTCAGTCTTCTAAGAAGCATAACTCCATCAAAAATATTTACACTGATTGAGAATCTGGGTTACTTTATTTGCAGATACCTAAAAATAAGGCAAAATTCTCTTCCAATAAGCCTTCTATACCCTCACGTAGTTCCATATTTGCTATATAAATTCGCCATTAATAACACCAGTCACGATTCTAATTAATGGAAAACGGTTTTTCTTGAAAATCATCGACGTCACGCGTTCACCTTTTCGATTCTAAGGCGTTTGCATATTAATAAAAATCATCGGCGCGAATATTCGGACCGGTTCATCAACGCAAATTCTACACCTTTGGCAACAAATTGCTCGGTATATTGAATCGAATCGTATAGGTATGCAAATGATACAAGATACCTACAACACACAAAAGATATCACCTCGCGAACGCCACCATCGTCATCATCCTCATCGACAAACCACCACCGCGTGTGTGAGACGAGAAACAGCGGTAAAAAAAGGTAATGACCGGAAAAATAAAATTAAAATTGTTTCTCGGCAATAGCTCGCGTATCGGTTACGGTTCCAGTTCCAGGTTTCTGCATGCGGATTTAAATAACGAAGGTCAAGACAGTACAATAATGCTCCGGTATGCACATGCACAATATGTAACCCGATCGCAATGGCCGGCCGGCAAGGCAGCTCACCAGAAGTCTTCGTCTTCGGGTATATGGCATGGGCCATACGGTATGGTCCTCGAACCTCGAGCTACGAGCATGTCCGAGTCCATCTCTGAGCTCAGCACCGACATACCACCCGAACGTGATTTTCTCATGGGCAGGAAATACCATTGGGACATTTCACCGAAATGATTACCGCATCAGCATCAGGATTTGCATCGACGGTGAAAGGTTCGAGGTTCGAGGAGCCCGAAGTCAACTAGTCTGGCTCTGGCTCTGGCTCTGTGGATGCTGCTGCGAAAGTCAACACGAATAGTTGACTCACCGCGCAATGCATTGACCATAGTAATCATCGGCTATACCCGGCAACCAGTTAGGTCGCTTTTAATATCATCAAAACAATAACAAAAAAATTGGACAATCTTTTCAAAGAAATTAATTTTTAGGAAAAATGTGTAGGTACTTAATTCGCCATGTGTGGCAAAATTTTTTTTTTTCAGAAATGAAAATAATTGAAAAATTCTGAATTTTTTCGTTATACCCTCTCAGAATGGACCCGATTATGGAGAAAAAATAATTTTTGGGCATTCCCGAGCGGCACACTCGATAAAAAATCGTTTGAAAATCTATAGATGTTCTCACGATATTATAAAGATTTATCGGTACAACTTCATAGGCAAAAAATCTAAAAACTATCGAATTCGATATTATTAAGATTTTATGACGATATTCGTCAACGATAGTATCGACAAAGAATATTAAATTTATCGATTCCGATTTTCCACCGATTTTGTGCAGATATTTGAAACTACATTATCGACAAAGAATATTAAATTTATCGAATTCGATTTTTTAACGATTTTGTAAAGATATTTAAAACTATATTATCGACAGATTATATGAAATTTCTCGATTTCGATTTTTTAACGATTTTGTGAAGATATTTAAAACTTTATTATCGACACGTAATCTGAAATTTCTCGAATTCGATTTTTCAACGATTTTGTGACGATATTTAAAACTATATTATCGACAAATAATCTGAAATTTCTCGAATTCGATTTTTTAACGATTTTGTGAAGATATTTAAAACTTTATTATCGACACGTAATCTGAAATTTCTCGAATTCGATTTTTCAACGATTTTGTGAAGATATTTGAAACTATATTATCGACAAATAATCTGAAATTTCTCGATTTCGATTTTTTAACGATTTTGTGACGATATTTGAAACTATATTATCAACACATAATCTGAAATTTCTCGAATTCGATTTTCTAACGACTGCGTGAAGATATTTAAAACTTTATCATCGACACGTAATCTGAAATTTCTCGAATTCGATTTTTCAACGATTTTATGACGATATTTGAAACTACATTATCGACAAATAATCTGAAATTTGTCGAACGATTTTTCAACGATTTTATGACGATATTTGAAACTATATTATCGACACGTAATATGAAATTTCTCGATTTCGATTTTTTAACGATTTTGTGACGATATTTGAAACTATATTATCGACAAATAATCTGAAATTTCTCGAATTCGATTTTCTAACGATTGCGTGAAGATATTTAAAACTTTATTATCGACACGTAATCTGAAATTTCTCGAATTCGATTTTTCAACGATTTTATGACGATATTTGAAACTATATTATCGACACGTAATATGAAATTCCTCGAATTCGATTTTTCAACGATTTTGTGGCGATATTTAAAACTACATTATCGACAAATAATCTGAAATTTCTCGAATTCGATTTTTCAACGATTTTATGACGATATTTGAAACTATATTATCAACAAATAATCTGAAATTTCTCGAATTCGATTTTCTAACGACTGCGTGAAGATATTTAAAACTTTATTATCGACACGTAATCTGAAATTTCTCGAATTCGATTTTTCAACGATTTTATGACGATATTTGAAACTATATTATCGACACGTAATATGAAATTCCTCGAATTCGATTTTTCAACGATTTTGTGGCGATATTTGAAACTACATTATCGACAAATAATCTGAAATTTGTCGAACGATTTTTCAACGATTTTATGACGATATTTGAAACTATATTATCGACACGTAATATGAAATTTCTCGATTTCGATTTTTTAACGATTTTGTGACGATATTTGAAACTATATTATCGACAAATAATCTGAAATTTCTCGAATTCGATTTTCTAACGATTGCGTGAAGATATTTAAAACTTTATTATCGACACGTAATCTGAAATTTCTCGAATTCGATTTTTCAACGATTTTATGACGATATTTGAAACTATATTATCGACACGTAATATGAAATTCCTCGAATTCGATTTTTCAACGATTTTGTGGCGATATTTAAAACTACATTATCGACAAATAATCTGAAATTTGTCGAACGATTTTTCAACGATTTTGTGACGATATTTGAAATTATTTCCAAGTTGGTGAAAATTTTTTTAAGTCCAACACGTCTGGAAGTACTAAACTGCCTATTATTATAAGCGTTTTATTGCTAGTTCCTCAACGATAAGGTATGGCATAGTGCTTAAGGAAGAGAATTACCATGCAGGAGGTAGATGGTTCAAGCCCCACGGGTGGCAGATTTTTTATAATTTTTTTTTTACTTTTTCTGAAATGATCCTCTTACCGTAACATGAATAATGTGTTTAGGCATAGTTTAATGTATTAATTATGCTAATTAATGATTTTTAATTATAGAAAAAAGCTAGTAAAAGACGAAAAATCGGAATAAAAAAATCGATAAAAAATCGACAGAATATCGAATTCGATAAAGTGTTCCAAAAGTTCCGCCTAAATCGTGAAATTATCTTTCGATATTATAGATATATTATCGATAAAATATCTTACTATAATCTCGAAATTTTTGCTAACTATAATTCGTCGATAATCTATCTATATATCGAAAGATAATTTCACGATTTATGCGGAACTAACGCGACACTTTATCGAATTCGATATTCTGTCGATTTTTTATTTCGATAATTTGTCGATTGTGCTGCTCGGGAATATCCGTATACTTTGTGGTCGACACTTAACTCGCTATGGTCGATGTTCGCGCCTTCGTCTGTACGATAGTACAAAGATCATATACTATATGTGAATAAACCGCCAATCGTTCGATATATCATAAATAAAATCTCTACCAAGGCGTCGTTGGTTCGTTTCACGTCGCAAATTATCTTTCGTCTCTGAGAATAGATGCGTTAATAAGCCGTGAAAAAATATCACTTGACCACGTTTAATTAAACGTCTCTCCAGTTCCAAGATACTACGAGTATAACCACTATATCCAAGTTCAGTCTACGAGGTTTTTATAAGCATTGGTACTTTGTTTCCCTCTTCCACTTCGAATCAGTAATTACTTTTTGATAAATAAATTTTGTATTGTAACGTGATACGCCACATGGGATTATATGTTTGATACGAGCGAAGATGTTCCTCGTGTACGTAGGTACTCATATGCTTTGTTGTATGATATAACATTGGCCAAAGTAAAACACCAGTTTGTATAACGTGTGATTCAATTCGAAGAAAGATACATTGTGAACGTATTCTATGGCTCGGTAATGCACGAGTTCAATGAAATCGGTAAAAGATGTGGAAGCAATAGGAACATTGGAAACAATCAGAATTTCAGAACGTACCTATTTTAAGGATTTTTTAGAGCAGCACAGGCCAGAAAAATTTTACTTCCAGATAAATAACAAAAAAATTGTTTCGACAGAATTTTAAAACATCATTCTGAATGAAAATTTGAAGAAAGAAAAAATTATTTCGAAAGGAATTTCAAAAAATGGCCTATTTTTCAACAAAATCGAAAAAAGATTGAATAAAACAATAAGTATTTCAAAAAATAGTTACCTATGGCAAACTTTCGAAAAAAAAATGAGCAAAACTACACAATACGTTATTTAAAAAAACACACAATTATTATGTTTTTGCACAAAAATTCAAAAATTTTGTCTTCAAACACACATTTTTGAAAAACAGTTTTCAGCCAAATTGAAAAAAAGTTTTGAAACAAAATTGAAATTTTTTAACGAACAGAAAGCTTAATAATTATATTTTTTCAAAAATGAATTTTAAAAACAAAATTGAAAAAAAAGGAACAAGAAAATGCTGAGAATTTAAAAATTTGTACACCTGTTGCATTGTACTGAGAACGAAATTTTAGAGAAAAAATTAAACTATTGCTCTTTCAAAATCGTTTCAAACTGTCAATTTTTTTCAAATGGAGAAGTAAGGAAGTGCATAGTTCTTTTTCATGAACAGACAGCAGACTTGGGCAAGTTCAGTTCATGAAGGAGTTGTTCAGCGATCGTTCAAGCATTTTTACGTGAACATGAACGATTTCGTTCACTTTTTTTGTGAACGATGGAGTTTGTTGGGTGTTTGAAAAATGATAACGTCGCACGGTAAGAAAAACTAAAAAAATTTCCCCTTCGGATTTTTTTTTTTTTTTTTTGAAAAATTAAAAGGTATTTTTTTTTAATGAATGAAAATACCTATTTATCAACTTTGAAGGAACTTTTTTTCAAATTTTGATAAAATGGAACATAGTAGGTAGTTAAGTAAGTTTTTAGATTTTTAATGTTTTTTGTTTTAGTTGCTCTGTGATAGACTAATATAATAACGTTTCATTCATAAAGAAAAAGACTATTATGCAGGTAAAATGGTGAAATCCGCCTCCTCGTCGACTGGGACTTTCCTTTTGCAAGTCACAGTTATTGGAAAATCTCCATTTTTACACAGTTTCAAGTTTTAGGACTTTTTCTTTTTAAATATTTGCAATTTGTCATTTTTAAAAATTTTTATATGTACCTACTTATTATCTTTATTTGTGTAAAATTTGAATAAATTCACACATGTTAAGTAGGTATCAAGTTTTTGAAAATTGGAGAGTTTTTGCGAAACACGTTGGCAAATTTGGATGTGAAAAAATTTAACTTTTTTTCTGATAAAATATTTGTAAGTACCTAACTTGATTTCTGTAAAATGTATAAAAAAATGATCACACAAATTGGAAATATTTGCAGAACTTATTCGCAGCTTTGCGTCTTCCATCATTAGATACCCAATTATTATTTAATTTTTCCATTAATATTTTTCATATTCTGTACATATTTATAGACTAATTTTGAGGTAAAATTTCTTAGGTAGTAAATACATATTAGTTTACTACAAACTCCAAGAAATCATTATCATTATTATTTCGTCGATATAAATCTCATTATTTTTTTATTAATTTCAATATACAATTTGATTTACGATTAAAATATAATTTTACATTATTTAGCATTTAACGGAGGAGGTAACGGCGTTGTTGGGGTTGAATGAATATAAACAGTCCCTAAACCTAAATGATATGCCAAAACAAAATTACTGCATTCATCTGAATTCAGATAAGGAATACAAACCAATTCGTTTTTGACGTTTTTTGCAGGTAGACATGAAACATCGTCATTAATTACTTTAAAAGAATCATTGAACAGTTTGTCTTCTCGAATAGTTGCCCTTAAAATGTTCAAATAAAGTAGCGTCTCTGAGTCCAAGTTCCAAGTTGGTATCTCTTTAAATAATTTCTCGGCAAAATCGTGTTTTGGATGTTGAAAAAAATAGTTGAAGAAATCAGGAAGTACGCGATCGACCATCGCGCGGCTTAAAATATAACTTCTTGCTATGCAAGCCGCGAATCGTACCGTTATGCTTTGTTTTTTATAAAGATCTTGATAATGTTTGGCGTGATTTGACAGCTCTTCGTTTAATTTCTCGGCCAAAATAAATCCTTGGTCTGCATACAATAAAAATATGTACCAGCTTTTGTAATATGATTCCAGATTGGACCTCCTGGGTTCAGTGGAGAAATACCTGTCCAAGGATTTAGGATCGTAATCGTCTATCCATTGGTCACACGTCTCATTCAGATTAACGATATCTTCTGGCATACTTGGTACGTTTATAGCAGCAAGAGCACTTTTCGGAGGATACCATATTTTGAAAATGAGTTCTAGCATTGGATTGAACGTACTAAAAGCACATTCAACGTACTTAATGAACTGCAATATAAGAAACAAGGCGTGTAACCGAATGTTAAATAAAAAATAATTCTATATTTTACTTTTGAAATTTGTACTCACATTATGTTGAATATGATTTTGAACATTTTTGTAAAGTATTTCGGAAAATTCCTTGGCGACATCCAGAGTTGTTTGGTATTTTGCATCGGAAACTGGGTTGGTGACCTCCAGAGTTGCTTGGTATTTTACATCGGAAACTTGCTTAGAAAAATACTGTTTAATCTTCGCAAAGTCAGTGGGTGAAACAAGCTTCGCAAGTTCCTTAGATTGCTCTAAAATAGAATAATTCAAAATTGAAATTCGAATGGTTCACGATTTGTAATGTGAATCTATACGCGTGTGGTATATAGATGAAATGTGCTCAAGAAAAACAAAGTTTACTCACCACTTGTTGCAATTTCATTTTGATGTGCTTCATCGTTTTCATCAGTACAAGCCAGAAAAACACAAAACGTAGACACAATGAAAAAGAAGAAAATTATTCGAGTTGTCATTTCGCCGATTTAAGTCGTCTTAAGGGGGGGGGGGGGGGGCTCTTGAAAAAAATTCAAAAGCGTGGAGCTCTGATGCAGAAGAACCGACATCCAAGAATATAAAACGAATATTGAAATTTTTCTAAAATTAATTTCGTACTGAAAGTACCTAGATGATATGTTATCGGATGAACTGCCAGCTAATATAGGACGAGATCAGATGAGGTGAGATGATATGAGAGCAAGTTAATTGTTACTTATACCGATATAATCGCTCTGTTCCGTTTGTAATTAAATGCTGGTACACTGAGAGAAAAGTTCTGGTAGAAACTACATAGATTATTCTGTGTAAAACGTTAGCAAGATTGGAAATTGAGCAGAAATGACAAGGATTTTGTAATTAAAATATAATACTACAGATTTGCAACTTCTAACTCGAAAGTATAGCATTTTTTACCAGACTGTTTAGTAATTATAGGTAATTTGTCACATGATAAATTGCCATCGAATTGAACGACAAAATGTTCTTTATTATTCCACCAATATTTACCAGACTATGCCTAGTAATTATTGGTGGAATAATGAAGAACATTTCGTCATTCAATTCGATAGCATTTCATCATGTAATAAATTACCTATAACGGGTGTTTGATAATATGCCGCACACCCGGTAAACTACTTTTTTGCGGGTTTTTTTTCGTAATTATTATGATTTTATTATACAACCACGAATAAATTTTAAAATACGTCGTCGTTTTCCAATTGAATCGTATATTTTTTTGTTGAAAACTTTGGTCTGAAAAACGTGAAAACATAGCTGTATCAACCAAATTAAAAAAAAATTAAAACGAGTTATTTAATAACCATGATAATAAATTGATTTTTATTTCAATATATTGTATCGAACATATCATACTATGAATTCGGAAGTCGGATTATTACTTGATATCTAACGATTGATCAGGATGAAATATTGGGAAAATTTATATCCAGTTAACGAATAAGTAATGAGAAATGATTGTGAAATGAAATTATGAAAAAGTAATAAAAATAGCAATAATGTACCTATCTTGATATTAAGAACATACTGATATCCACGTAGTACGTACGTACATGTACATAGGTTTATTGAAATTCATAAGAAAGTAATGAAATTTATATTGACAAAATAGTGAAAATTAATTCCTATTAAATTTTTTGTACAAGTACTGTACATATTTACAGACTAATTTTGAAGTGAAATTGCTTAATTAGAAGGTACATATTAATCAGTTTACTAAAATCTCGGAGAAATCAGTATCAGTAATATTTCATTTATATGAATGTAATTTTTTCTTATTAATTTCAATATACAATTAGATTTACGCTTAAAATTTAATTCTACATTATTTACGATTTAACGGAAGAGGTAACGGCGTTGTTGGGGTTAAACGAATTAAACGACTCTCTAAAGTTAAATGCTTTGCAAAATCAACATTACTGCATTCCTCTGAATGCAGATAAGGAATGCAAGTCAATTTGTTTTCGGGGTTTCTTGCAGGTAAACATAAGATATCGCCATTAATTCTTTCATCGAAAAGTTCATATTTAATAATTGGCCTTAGAATGTTGAAATAAAGTAGCGTCTCTTCGTCCAAGTACCAAGATGGTATAACTTCGAATAATCTCTTGACAAAATCGGCTTTTGGATGGGCTTTAAGGTAAATACGCAAATCAGGAAGTACGCGATGGTGCATCGTGCAACACAAAATATAACTTCGTGCAATGCACGCCGCGAATCGTACCGTTATGCTTTGGTCTTTATAAAAATCATGATAATGTTTGGCGTGATTTGACAGCTCTTCTTTTAATTGCTTGGCGATATCAGAATCATTTTCAGTCAAGAAATAGTACCATTTCTTGTAATCTGTTTCCAGGTCGCTCCTACAGTCTTTATAGAAGAAATCCGTGTCTCTTTCAGCGGGTTTAGCGGAGAGATGCGTGCCAGTTGACTCAATAGTGGTTGTTGTTTTTAGTGGCAAAGGGAATGATTTTGGATCATAATTATCCATCCATTTGTCACACTTCGCATTCAGATTAACGATGTCTTCTGGCATACTTGATATATTAATAGTATCAAGAAAAATTTTCTGTGGAGCGTGAAAGTGAAAAGGGATTTCTAAAATTGGCTTCCAGGTTTGAAAAGCACATTCAACGTACGTAATGAACTGCAATATAAGGAACAAGGCGTGTAACCGAATGTTAAATAAAAAATAATACTATATTTTACTTTTGAAATTTGTACTCACATTATGTTGAACATGTTTGAAAAGTAATTCGGAAACTTGCTTGGTGACATCCAGAGTTGCTTGGTATTTTACATCGGAAACTTGCTTGGTTGCGACATCGGCAAAGTGTTGGGAAAGTGAATAATGTTTCTTAGAAATATACTGTTTAAAAAGCTTCGCAAGTTCCTTAGATTGCTCTAAAATAGAATAATTCAAAATTGAAATTCGAATGGTTCACGATTTGTAATGTGAATCTATACGCGTGTGGTATATAGATGAAATGTGCTCAAGAAAAACAAAGTTTACTCACCACTTGTTGCAATTTCATTTTGATGTGCTCCATCGTTTTCATCAGTCCAAGCCAGAAAAACACAAAACGTAGACACAATGAAAAAGAAAAAAATTATTCGAGTCGTCATTTCGCCGATTTAAGTCGTCTTAAGGGGGGGGGGGGGGGGAGCCTCTTGAAAAAAATTCAAAAGAGTGAAGCTCTGATGCAGAAGAAGAACCGACATCCAAGAATATAAAACGAATATTGAAATTTTTCTAAAATTAATTTCGTACTGAAAGTACCTAGATGATATGTTATCGGATGAACTGCCAGCTAATATAGGACGAGATCAGATGAGGTGAGATGATATGAGAGCAAGTTAATTGTTACTTATACTGATATAATCGCTCTGTTCCGTTTGTAATTAAATGCTGGTACACTGAGAGAAAAGTTCTGGTAGAAACTACATAGATTATTCTGTGTAAAACGTTAGCAAGATTGGAAATCGAGCAGAAATGACAAGGATTTTGTAATTAAAATATAATACTACAGATTTGCAACTTCTAACTCGAAAGTATAGCATTTTTTACCAGACTGTTTAGTAATTATAGGTAATTTGTCACATGATAAATTGCTATCGAATTGAACGACAAAATGTTCTTTATTATTCCACCAATATTTACCAGACTATGCCTAGTAATTATTGGTGGAATAATGAAGAACATTTCGTCATTCAATTCGATACCATTTTATCATCTAATAAATTACCTATACCGGGTGTTTGATAATATGCCGCACACCCGGTAAACTACTAATTCATTAAAAAAATTTCTGCACAATCCTCAAAATTTTACTCCAGAAAATTTCTATTTTCCAAGTAACAAACATCTCGTATTGGTTTCTAATCACTACCATTGTCTATACCTTCATCTACTTATCAATTTTTCAATTCTCTAAAAACTACCCACACCTCCCGTCAATTCATCATCATCGTCGTCATTCATCACCCTTTATAAACAGTCTGAAGTTATCCTAAACTATACTACGTACCTATCATAAAGAAAAACTGATGGGAGAAAGGGGTCTAATCGAAATTTTTGCAATAATCAAAACAATTCACATTACTCTTTGGAGAACTGAATCAAATTTGAATTTGTAGTGTTTCAACTCGCATCTCACATCTGAGATCCATCTTGAAGAGGATCCTATCCATCTTTGCTAGATAGAAATTGAAAACCTCTTCTCTGAATGAAAATTGTTTTCAACTGAAATATGACTATCTTTTCAATGTTAGGACGATTTTTTGCAGTTTTTTTTTTTCGTAATTATTATGATTTTATTATACAACCACGAATAAATTTTAAAATACGTCGTCGTTTTCCAATTGAATCATATTTTTTTTTTTTTGAAAACTTTGGTCTGAAAAACGTGAAAACATAGCTGTATCAACCAAATTAAAAAAAAAATTAAAATGAGTTATTTAATAACCATGATAATAAATTGATTTTTATTTCAATATATTGTATCGAACATATCATACTATGAATTCGGAATTCGGATTATTACTTGATATCTAACGATTGATCAGGATGAAATATTGGGAAAATTTATATCCAGTTAACGAATAAGTAATGAGAAATGATTGTGAAATGAAATTATGAAAAAGTAATAAAAATAGCAATAATGTACCTATCTTGATATTAAGAACATACTGATATCCACGTAGTACGTACGTACATGTACATAGGTTTATTGAAATTCATAAGAAAGTAATGAAATTTATATTGACAAAATAGTGATTACACAAATTTCTTACTTAAACTAATAGATAAATTAATTCCAATTAAATTTTTTGTACAAGTACTGTACATATTTACAGACTAATTTTGAAGTGAAATAGCTTAATTAGAAGGTACATATTAATCAGTTTACTAAAATCTCGGAGAAATCAATATCAGTAATATTTCATTTATATGAATGTAATTTTTTCTTATTAATTTCAATATACAATTAGATTTACGATTAAAATATAATTCTACATTATTCAAGATTTACGTAGGAGGTAACGGCGTTGTTGGGGTTGAAAGAGTAAAACGAGTCTTTATACTTAATTGCTTTGCCAAATCAATATTAGCGCATACCTCTGAATCCAGATAAGGAATACAAACCGTTTTTTTTTGGCGGTTTATTGCAGGTAAACATAAAATATTGCCATTTATTTTTACCACCCTTTTTACATCATTGGACAATTCTTTTCTTTGAATAATTGAAATTAAAATGTTGAAATAAATTAGCGTCTCATCGTCCAAGTACCAAGATGGTATAACGTCGAATAATTTCTCGGCAAAATCCTCTGTTGGATGGGCTTCAAAGTAAATACGCAAATCAGGAAGTATGCGATGGTGCATCGTGCAACTTAAAATATAACTTCGTGCAATGCACGCCGCGAATCGTTCCTTTATGTTTCGGTCTTTATAAAAATCCTGATAATGGTTGGCGTGATTTGACAGCTCTTCATTTAATTGCTTGGCGAGATAAGATTCATCTTTAGTCAAGATATGGTACCATTTCTTGTAATATGTTTCCAGTTTGCTCCTACTGTCTTTAGAGAAGAAATCCGTGTCTCTTTTGGTGGGTTTAGCGGAGAAATGCGTGCGAGTTGAATCAATAGTGGTTGTTATTTTTGGTGGCACATGAAATGCTTTTGGATCATAATTATCAATCCATCCGTCACAACTATTATTCAGCTTAACGATGTCTTCTGGCATACTTGGTATATTAATAGTATCAAGAAAATCTTTCGGTGGAGAGTTGAAGTTAAAAATGAGTTCTAACATTGGCTTCCAGGTTTGAAAAGCACATTCAACGTACGAAATGAACTGCAATATAAGAAACAAGGCGTGTAACCGAATGTTAAATAAAAAATAATACTATATTTTACTTTTGAAATTTGTACTCACTTTATGTTGAATAAGATTGCAACGTAATTCGGAAACTTGCTGAGTTGCTTGGTGTTTTACATCAGAAACTTGCCGAGTTGCTTCGTGTTTTACATCGGAAACTTGCTTCGTGGCCTCGTATTTTACATCAGAAAAATACTGTTTAATCTTCGCAAAGTCAGTGGATAAAACAAGCTTCGCAAGTTCCTTAGATTGCTCTAAAATAGAATAATTCAAAATTGAAATTCGAATGGTTCACGATTTGTAATGTGAATCTATACGCGTGTGGTATATAGATGAAATGTGCTCAAGAAAAACAAAGTTTACTCACCACTTGATGCAATTTTATTTTGATTTGCTCCATCGTTTTCATTAGTCCAAGCCAGAAAAACACAAAACGTAAACACAATGAAAAAGAAAAAAATAATTCCAGTCGTCATTTCGCCGATTTAAGTCGTCTTGAGGGGGGGGGGGGGGGCCTCTTGAAAAAAGTTCAAAAGAGTGAAGCTCTGATGCAGAAGAACCGACATCCAAGAATATAAAATGAATATTGAAATTTTTCTAAAATTAATTTCGTACTGAAAGTACCTAGATGATATGTTATCGGATGAACTGCCAGCTAATATAGGACGAGATCAGATGAGGTGAGATGATATGACAGCAAGTTAATTGTTACTTATACTGATATAATCGCTCTGTTCCGTTTGTAATTAAATGCTGGTACACGGAGAGAAAAGTTCTGGTAAAAACTACATAGATTATTCTGTGGAAAACGTTAGCAAGATTGGAAATCGAGCAGAAATGACAAGGATTTTGTAATTAAAATATAATACTACAGATTTGCAACTTCTAACTCGAAAGTATAGCATTTTTTACCAGACTGTTTAGTAATTATAGGTAATTTGTCACATGATAAATTGCTATCGAATTGAACGACAAAATGTTCTTTATTATTCTACCAATATTTACCAGACTATGCCTAGTAATTATTGGTGGAATAATGAAGAACATTTCGTCATTCAATTCGATAGCATTTTATCATGTAATAAATTACCTATACCGGGTGTTTGATAATATGCCGCACACCCGGTAAACTACTAATTCATTGAAAAAATTTCTGCACAATCCTCAAAATTTTACTCCAGAAAATTTCTTTTCAAAAAATGTGCTATTAGAAAGATTGTTTAAAGTGAAATTTTCTCCAAAAAATCTTCATAAAATTTGTCATTAAGTAAATATTTTCCCCAGAAAAATCTCTCCATTTTTTTTTCTTTTTTATTTCAAGTTTTCTTTAAAGTCTTCGAAACTATTCTAAAATCTTGAAAAGTTACACTGAAAAATTCTTCCATAAAATTTTTTCTTAAAAAACCAATCAACGGAATTGAAATTCTTAAACAATTTGATGTAAAAAATGAAATTTTTGCACAAAAATCTTCTCTTGAATTTAGGTACTGCAATAATTTCAATTTATTTATGTAGGTATATTTCAGGCATTCATACACTTTTTGGATCAAATTGATTATCAGTGTGAGTCGACTTCATAAATGCGCCAATAAATCGTCCAAAACAGAAGTTAAACGGGTGTAAAATTTGTTTTGACAACATAATGGAAATAGAAAATTTTCAACATCTCAGTCTGAGAGAAAAAACTTGAAAAATTCGAAGAATACTTTTTTGTAAGAAATTTAAAATGGAGCAACTTTTCATTCAAAAGTTTTGAATGAAACATTTTTTCATATAGCCAAAAAATCAACAAAACTCTGAAAAAAGTGAAAATAAAACATCAATTTTCAACATATGAAAAAAGTTGTTACAAGACAGAATTTTTTCAAAAAAGTTTTTTTTTAAAGTTTTGCAGAAAAATTTAAAGAAATAATTATTTAACGAAATTCAAAAAAAAATTTTAAATGCATACTTATTTTTAAAAATGGATTTTTCAAACAAGACTGTTAAAAAAAATTAACAAAAAAAAGTTAAAAATTAAAAATTTTTGAAAAAAATTCAAAAATTGAGTGTTTTTGGAAAAAAATAAAAATTTGTTTCTAAACTAAAGGAGAGAAATTAAGAAATTGTTGCGAGAAAATGGTGTCTACAGGATTTTTTTCCTCTAAAAATCGCTCTTTTTTTTTGGCTATTATCCACAAAATTTTCAGGACCCCATTCAAAAAATTAGGATCCAAATTTAATACAGAAAAATCTCAATATTATCAATACGAAGAAATAAATAGGTACCTAACTATCTATTTTGTTCATAAACGGAATTGATTGTTCGATTTTCAATTTTCATTTTTTTACTACTTTTACTCCAAAACTACTAATTTTTCACTAATTTCATGACCCATTTTTCGAATCACTACCTTTTTACTACTTTCACTACCTGGTAGACAGACACCCTTGAGAAAAAATTGTTCTTGAACAAAATTTAAAACGTTTGCTCCTCAACAAAAATTCAAAAAAGTTTTTCTGCAAAATTAAAAAAAAAGTTGTTTTCAAATGAAAATTTTTAAACAAAGATTTCAAACAAAATTCAAAAAAGTTTTGAACAAAAAAAAGTCGAAAACTTAGAAATTTTGACTGTTCATAAGTATTAAAGCTGAAAAAAAGTTTCTTAGAAAAAAAGTTTGGACGTGTTTTCTCCACAAAAATTAAAAAAATAATTTTGCAGCAAAATTCTAAAAAAAAAATGGTTTCTGGAGAAAAAATGTTTTTTTTTTCAATAAAAAGAAAAAAAATGTTGAAAATTTAAAAAAATTGATTATTGACGATTTTTTTTTTATTAATGTCCCTAGAAAAAATTGTTTTTTTAATATTTAAAAACTTGTTCTTCCACAAAAATTTTTTTTTGAAAAAGTTTCTGGAAAAAATGTTTGTTTTTTAGCAAAACGTGGAAAAAACTGTTTCTCAATAAAAAAAATTTGAAAATTAAAAAAAATGAAATTAGAAAATGTTTCATTTAAATCAAGTATGGTATCAATGTTTGAACCAAAACTTGAAGATTTTGATAATTACTTACCAAATTTTGTAAAAAAAAAAAATGTTTTCAATAAAATTTTAAAAATATGTTTTTTTTAATAAAAATTTAAACATTTTGTGTTTCAACAATTTAAAAAAAATTCTCAGAAAAAATTTTGAATTCATTTTTGAGCGAAATACGAGTAGGTAATAAAGAAACATGTTGATTAAAAATAATTGTTCTTCAACAAAATTTTAAAAGTTTAATAAAAAAAAAAAAAAAAAAAAAAAATTAGTAAGTGTTATTAATACTTATGTATTAAAACCAAAATTTATATAATATGTAGAAATCTTTTTAAAATATTTCTGGGAAACAATTTTGAATATTGTTTCTGAAAAAAAAATGAAAAAAATTGTTTTTGAACAAAATAATAGTTTTTTAAACTAAACTTTAAGGCATTCATGTTTGAACCAAAATCAATCTGCTTCCAGAAAAAAAAAAAAAAATTAAAATCAGTTTTTGAGGAAAATGTGAAAAAAGTTGCTTTCAAAAAAAAAAAATTTTCAACGAAATGCAAAAAAAAAATAATACAATTACAAAAATTACTAAAAATATTATTCAAACAATTGAATTGACCCAAAAATCATTGAAATATCCTACAAAATCTCTAAAAAAATTCTACATACAAATCGTTGAAATTGACGATGTAAAATTTTACAAAAATTTCTCAAAAGATCAGGAAATTGATGAAAAGATCGTGATTTTTTTCACACACGTTTAAATTGTCGTAAGATCATTCCATAACGAAATTTCTCAACTATCTCTTCAACCCTCCGCCCCTCCTCCCTTCAATACATAAAATTATCAGTATCACATCGTCACTTCACACCTTCGATAATAATAATGAAAAGAAAATGATTCGATGGCGCCTTCGTGTGTTGAAAAAAATTTCACGTAAATGGTACTCCTTTCAAATCGACTTTAAAAAACACGATAAATTAGTACAACGATACGAATAATGATACGTTAATTACTGCGGAGTCGATACACTCGGATGACTCATCATACTCAGGTATCTATTTATATGTATAACCACATCTCGCCCATCATTAAGATTCTTCTCTACCCCGTTCAACCCATTCGTTTTTTTTTAAAAACTCGATTTTTAGCTATCACAGCGCAAGTTCCACTACTACTACTTTTTATGCATTTGATAAAGAACTAAAAAAAAAAAAAAAAAAAATAGAAATAAAAAATACACAAATCTATAATACGGGCTCCTCAATCTAGACACTCGGGTATATTAAAACTTGCAGCGTTTAATTAAAGGCGAAATAGTAGTTCTGTGTAGAAACCAAACTCGATGACATGATTTCCAAATCTAAATGTGTATTCCCCATAAATCGATGAATTTCTGGTTCTTTTATAATAATATGCAGCTCGATCGCCATTTTTGCTCGTTCACATTCGGAGAGAAAATAAAAACGAGAAAAAATTCACATAGGTAGGTAAGTCCATGGTGTTTTAGTCATAGAGCCAACGACGAAATACGCATTAACAAAAAACAAGACCAGCTCCAGCTTTAGCTCCAGCTTATTTTGAGATGATCTCTGTATCTTATCAAGCACGAGTTATGTCTTATGTGTTTTCTCAGAATAACGTGAACAAAACAACACATACACAATAGAAAAAATCGTAATAGAATCGGATGTAAATGCGACCGAATATTTATGATTATATGTAAATGCTGACCTTTTTTTTATTATTATTATTATTATTATCGAACGTATTAAAATTATACTTTAACAATAAGACGGTTTTATACTGGAAATGGCGCGAGTAAAAATTTAAATTTCAAAATGCTAAAAAGCTCTTGGAAAAGAATCTCGCCGCATCGCATCGCTCGTATATACTATTAGAGCTGTATATACAACCTGGAAATAATATAAAATGTAAATTCGCCTTGTGCTCAATAAAATCAGCTGAAAATTTATTTCCACGCGGTATAAGTACGAGTAAGTATACTGGCGATGGCGGCGGCGGCGCAGACAACACCGTGAGCGAATTATCTTCGGTAATATATGAGATATATTTTATGAATAACTCGATTGTTATATACCAACAAATAATGTGTCATTTGGCTATTTTATTCTCGACGCGAGGTTATGATTTACATTTCCGTATAGGTATAGACCTTTAACCTGGCTTTTTTCAAGTAGTTTTACGAGATTATCTTCATTGTACAATGAAAACGATACCTATAGCTCACCTGATAATTGATTTCGATTACTCGTGTAACCTTTTACGAGGGCTATATTTCATTATTTTATTACCGAGTTTTTTATGGCATTTTGGTCGAGCACCTCTGGTTCGGTTAGTGTAGCTAACGTCTAAATTCACGTTGAAATTCGAGCGAGTAATTGATTTTATACCGAACAAGTCAGGAGAGGAAGAAGTACGTATGTGTACCACATACATAATTATTTCTTTCCAGTGTGTTTGATAACAAATTATCAACGAGGGTATTTTTGAGAAATATAAGTTTTTTCATTTTTGGCCTTTGGAATTTTTGATGATGGAATATTCGATTATTTCTCATTTTCAAAGGTTCTAAAAAAATTACGTGGAAACTGAAAATTATATGAAAATGAGCAAAACTCACTACCTACTAAGAAATTAGCAAATGTGAAGAAATGAAAAAAACTTAAGGCAACCAACAAATTGAAATAAGAGACAAAATAAAATATACCTACAAATAGATAATTGAAATTAAAAATGACAGAAACTGATGTAAAATTGAAAAAAAAATTGGGGAACATATTTTAAAAAATAGGTTTTAAAAAAAAGAAAATTCCAAAAAAAACTAAAAACTTGACTAAATAATAAAAAATTTGCAATTAAAAAGAAAGAAAATTGTGAAAAATTGAAGAATGAAAACCGTGCGAAAACAATTTACAATTTGAAAAAATTGAAAATTGGGCAAAATAGTAAAATATATTTTTTTTAAATGGGCAATTGGAAAACACAAGAAATTATGCAATTGAATAAAATTTTAAAAATTCGTAATCGAAAAAGAAATGAAAATTGAGAGAGAAATTTAAAGTAAAAAAATAAAGTAGAATGAAAAAAAAAATGTAAAAATTGAATGATGACTTAAGAAGATGAAAAAAATGGAAATTATGGGAAATTTGAATATAAAAAAATTATACAAAATGGGGGGAATGAAAAATTGTAAAAAATAGTACATGAAAAAAATTAAAGAAATATTAGTCAAAAATGATGAAACGTTGAGTAAAATTGAAAAAAAATGAAAAATATTTCACAATTTAAAAAAATGAAAATTGGGAAAAAAATATTAAAAAGGAAAAAAACGGGTGAGTAGGTCATCATTCCTTTTTAAATGTTAAAAAACTAGGAAAAAATGACAATTGGAAAAATTCAAAGGAGAAAAAAAGTGAAAGGAGGCGTGTTTTTCCAAAACGGCTTAAGTACCAAAATATCGCGTTTAACCTGCTCAAAAAGCTAATATTTAAAAAAGTAAAAAACAAAGGATGGTACGAAACAGCCTTCAAATTTGCCTAAAAATTCTTCCAAAATGGCCTCTGTCCATGTACTTGAATTCACAACTAAAATATTCGAGGACTATCTGCTCTAAAATTGAACCATTACCTCCAAAATAGCTTTTTAATATACGATTTTATTACGTTTTTTGCTTCTCCTGTAAAATTTTAAAAAGTGGACTTAGGCCGTTTTGGAAGAACACGCCTCAAACGAAAAATAACGAAATGAAAACTTGTAAGAAATTGAAGATAATAAAATTTTTAAGAAATAAAAATAAAAAGTGACCAAAAATTGGGTATGATTGAAATAATTTGAAAATGACGATAAGTAGTAAAATATTAAACTTAAAAAAAATGAATAACTTTTTTTAATATGGAAAAAATAGAGAAAAAATTGATAACTGAAAAAACAGAAATCAACTGAATGAAGATGAAAAAATTTGTAATCGAAAAAAATTAAAAATCAAGAAGAAAATCAAAAGCAGGAACAAAAAGTAGGGATGGATGATACTGAGAAAAATAGAAAAATACAAGAAAATCAACAAAAAAACTTGTACAAAGTAATCGAAAAAAATGAAAAATATTACGAAAACTTTAGGATTAAAAAATAGAAAATTATTTAAAATTCGAAAATTCAAATAATAAAAAAATAGAAAAATGATAATTTTACAAAAATTATTACGAATTACGAAAAATTGAGAATTGAAAAATTTTTTTTTTTTAAATGGAGTGTATTGAAAGAAATTCGAATTTACGAAAAAATAAAATAAAAAATTGAAACAAATGGATTCCAATAAAGGAAAATTAATGATTTTAAAAAAATGATAAAGATTGATACGTAGAGAAAATTTGAAACTAAATAATGAAAATAATGAAAAAATGTAAATTAAAAATGGGTGAAAATTGGGTACTTACAAAAGAAAATTAGTTACCTAAAATAATTCAGAATTTCAAAAAAAAAAAATTTTTAAATGGTAAAATTATAATTTTTTAAATTTTTAAAAATCAGGGAAAGCTTGAAAATTGAAAAAAAAAATATATGAAATTGATATCTGCCTATTAGGAAAAATTATGATTGAAGTTAGAATAAAAAACAATTTGATATACAAAGCTCAACAAAATTCATAAAAAATTTTCCTATTCTTGGGAAAAAATTCTTGTTTTTTTTTGTTGGAAGAAAAACTATTTTTTTTCAAGATTTTTTTTTTTTTTTTTTTATAATAAGAAAACATTTAATTTTTTTTAGAGAAGAAATTTTAAAAAAAGTACCTTCTCTCTTTACAAAAAAAAGATCATCTCAATTTTTCATAAGTAAAACATTTTTTATTAGGAGAAAAAATCTCAGTTTTTGGACAATGGAAAAATTTCTTAATTTTTTAAGGGGAGAAATAGTTTTCAAATTTTTCAAGAATATTGTTTTCGTTTTTTTTTTGTTTTTTTTTTTAGAATACAATTTTTTGGGAGTAAAAAAAATTATATTATAATTTCAAGTCTCGTTTTTTTTTTTTTTTTTTGACAAAACCTTGTGTAACTCCGTAAAAAATTCATCAAATTTGATGCTGTCTTATCTGGATTTTTCTTCGAATCTCAAGCTAACCGTTTCAATTAAATTAAACGTTCTGTTCGCAACTTCTCAAACATTCAGAAAAAAAATTGACCAATTCAATCTTGAGATATCTATTTTCTACAATGAGAACTACACTAATATTTTGTTAACCATCAAACTCGAATCCATCCAAACCTCAAGTGCATTTCCACTCTTCTCTTCCCCATCCTCATAGACCACTAACCATAAAACTCGAATCCATCCAAACCTCAAGTGCATTTCCACTCCCCTCTTCCCCATCCTCATAGACCACTGACGTTGAGACGAATTTCTATGCTCGTCTCATGAAAATGCACACGCTGTACGCACACTTCACTCACAAAGCTCACTCTGCATATCTTTATAGAGCCCATACCACGTCGCAAATTGATAATAAGTACTTACATCACGACGAAATTAATGTTATTGGTCGGACGATGCAGTGGTGCGAAGTAAAGTCGCGATGGGTGATCGTCGGCTCGGATATTAATTCGATCTGGATGCGAATTACGTGCACGCTGGCGCAGAAGTGCGAGATGAGCGATCGTATTACGGATGGAGCACGAGTAGAGGATGAAAACAAGACAGAGACAGAGAGAAAGCATAACTTAGCGCAGGAACAATGTATAATATAGAATGATTGTTTTGGTTTGAAACAATAGAGTTGAAGAAGAACGCGTATCCACATAATTTGGTGACAGTATTTAAAAAAAAAATTTTTTTTTGTACCACACCTCATACTACTTTAGTCGAAAGTGTATTCCATTTTGTCGCAGATCTCTCTAATTATGGTCTTTGAAATGTATTCTGCTTGGCTTACGGTATCGTATCGGAGATGAGAAGGTCTATTTCGAGGATAGACTCGAATCGAGTATACGAATATCAGGAGGATTATGGCGACGAATTTGGGTTGTTTTTTGGTGCCGATTTGCGTAGGTGGTTTTTAACGACGACGCACATATTTTACCTTCAGTAGGAAGTAGTTTAATGACTGACCGATTGATTATTCACGTACTCGTACTCTTACACGTTGTGTATGCAGTTCCGAGAGCATATTGAGAGACTCTGTGTGCTTGATAATGTAGTTATGAACCACGTGGGAGAGTGAACGCGAACGCTTTAATGCCTATGTACGCGCAAAGTACTATAAATATAGTTGTTTGGCTTGGAATAAAAAAAAAGGAAAAATTATAATGAATACGGGTTAAGTGCGCCAGTATCCACAGAAACGTTTTTATTACAAAATTACCGAGTAATGAGGAACAGTTTTAAGGTACCCCGGAGTCGTTTGGTTCCTGAGCTAATGCGAAAATAAGAATATACGTTTCTAGGTTATCAAATAACGTTTCGATACGACTTCGAATTGATACGCTCGTCCATCGTATTGAAATCTTTGGCCGAATTCGACCATTTCTCATTATTCATCACTGAGGAAGTGGACTCAAACCGGAACTAGCCTCTCCGGTCGTGTTTAGCCAACCCTGAACCAGTACCAGAACCATGCAAAGTTCTCATCTGGGGATGAAAATGTGCAAATGAAACAATCGTTCGAATTTACTAATAAATTTGGTACGTTTTTCTCCTTATTATTGAATATTGATGAATTGTAAATGGTTACAACAGTTACGAGGAACCGTTACAAGCGATTGAAAATTTTACACCTCGATTTCCGAGTAATTATCTAATATCGACGTTATAAAATGAGATATACTTTTCACTCGACTATTTATGGTGGATGGTGTTGGTGTTGGCAGGTTTGTGCTGGCATTCTTATGAGAAACATGAATTCGTGATGATAGCCAGTACAGTCGTCTTCTTAAAATCAAGATTATAAGTCGTAAAATTATGAAAGTTATGGGTAAAATTTGCTCGCCATGACGTCATCGGCGAATCTTCTCTCGATGTGTTGATATTTACTTATTTACTTTTTCGTTATAAATATACACGTATCCGATGGATTGGCCAAGATTCGCTTTTATTAGCTACTTTCGATGGATACATATGTGGATTTATGCAAAACGAGCGAGTTTTTCTAAGTATAGAAGGCATGAAGAAAGATAGGAAATAAATATTTCACAGAAGAGCAATTTTTAATGAGTAATATACTTTATACTTGGATTTAAAAAAGATACAAATATTTTCATGGAAAAATACTCGACAGTTGTTTATACACTTGTTTGTAAAATATCACGTTTCAAAAAATTGAAAAAATTTTCATTAATTATTTTCAAAATTTGATTTGCGTAAATTTCCAAATTTTAAAAATTTTCTATAAAATTTTAAAAATTTACTTGACCGAGAATACTTTAGTAAAAATTTTAACACAAAGAAAAAAATTACCTTTTATAAAATTTTAGAAAATTTAGCCAAATTCTCAAGAGTGATATCATTTTGAAAACTTATTAAAATTTGAAAATGACTAATTTCGAAATTTTTGCCAAAATATAATTTCCCAAATTTCAGAATTTGTAAAAATTTGCCATAAATGTACAAAGTTTGAAAATTGACACAATTTAAAAGTTTCATTAAATTTTGAAAATTTTCAATATTTTTAAATTTTACAAAATTAACGTAAAGTTTTTTTAACGATTTACCAAATTAAAAAAATTACAAAAATTGACCTAATTACAAAATTATCTTGAAAAAAAAACACAATAGATTAGGTATGAATTTTCACGAAGTTTTGAAAATTGTAAAAAATTTCCTACATTTAAAATTGACTTTTTAAAATTTTTCCTTCTTTAAAAAGTTATTGAAATTTTAAAATTACCTAAATATTACTTACTGTTCGCCAAATTTTCAATGTTTACCCAATTAAAAAAATTTATCAAAGTTTGAATTCTTGTCAAATCATGAAAATTAATTTAATTTGTCAAAATAAAAAATATGAAAATTTTGAAAACTGCAAAAATTTTGTCAAATATTGCATTTTAGGCACATCAAACAAAAGTTATATTTACCAATAATTACTGTAAAATTTATAAAAAAAAACTGAAGCAAAAAAAACAATAGGTAATATTTCTGAGATATCAAAAAATTGAAAAAAAATTAAAAATTAAAATTATTCAAAATGTTTGGGGGGGGGGGTGGTGGTATAAACAAAATTGAAACAAATATCAAAAAATTGAAGATAATTGAAAAATTTTAAATCAAATTAAAAAATTCTGAAATCATCAAAAAATAAAATATTGAATCAGGAAAAAAACATCAGAAAATTCACTACTGTGAAAGAATTTTTTTAAATTGAAATTAAGAATTATGGAATGAGGTTACTTACAAAAAAAAAAGTAATTGTTAAGGAAAACATCAAAAATGTCCAAGTTGGAAGAACCAGAGTGTGTAATAAAATCTCAAAACGATTTTCGCAGGACTTTCAAAAGGATTTTTTAAAAAGAATATTCACCAAATTTTTAAAAAAATTATCGAAATTTTTAAAATCTCTCAAACTTTGCCAAATAAACTTTCAAATTTTTTAAAAAAATTTAGCCGAATTTCAAAAATTACTAAAATAAGTATCTATACTGAAGATTATCACTACAAATTAACAAAAAAAATAAAAATAAATAAATGCAGTAGGTAGGTACATGGTATTAAGACAGTTATAAAAATGAGCCAGATTTAGGTATAAACAATAATTCAACTTCGAAAATTTATTAAAATTTTGAGAATAATCAAAATTCCAATTTCCATCAAATTTTAATTTTTTTTTCAAATTTGCTCACAAGATTAGTTGAAAAAAAAATAAAAATTCTTGATTTTTCTGAAATCGCTATAAATGACAATATTGAGTTGAGATGTGTCTAGACATGATTTTAGACACCCTAAATCATCTGGAACGAGTATATTTCAAAGAAAAATTATAGAAAAAAAATGTATACAATGAACTAATTTGGTCCAAATTGAAGTTGATGGTGTGTTTAGGTTATTTCGTGATATATTACAATTTAAAAAAATTTGAGTAAAAATTACTCTGGGCAAAAAATTATTGAATTTTTTTTTCTTAGAATTGCACCTTTGAAAGGGGTTACCAAAATGACCGTTAGAAACCTTATAATGCTCGGTTGACCTTGAAAAAGTGCTAGAATTTTTTTTTAAATCCATAAATTACCCTTGATACTATTTACCAAAACAATGGAAATTTTAACGAAAATCCCCATTCACCCCCCCCCCCTTTCTAAGGGATATGGGATGATATATCAAGCTAAAAATTTTGTAACGGAGGTTTTAGACCATAAGGACCAACTATCACAGGATGATTTCAAATTCAGTACTCAAAGTCAAATTACTCCTGTAATTTTTACAAAATTTCAATTTTCAAAGATCAATTTAATTTTTAAAAATTGTAAAAATTTAATAATCTACAAAAATATATCCAACTTTGAAAAGTAATGAAAATCAAAAAAAAGGAAAATTTCAAATTTTCATGTTGTTTCAAAAAAAAAATTTATTTCAGAGAAATTTTTCAAGGATTTAGATTTTGGTATGTACTATGCTGGATTTGAAAATTTGAAAGAAAAATAAAAGCAGCACTTTTTTTTAGAAATTCAGTTGGTAGGATCAAAAATACAGTCTGATGAAACTCGATATTAGAATTTTGTCCATCATGTAGGTAGTGGTGTCCTGAGGGTAGGTAAAGAGAGGGTGAAGTCGACGGGTGCTATGCCTACCTATAACACTCTAGGAGCAAGGAGACACCACCGAGCTACACTAGAGGAAGACTGTAGACCAACAAAAACAAGATTTAGAGATGTACAAAAAGGTTGTGTTTATTACAAGTTGGATGGTCTTCCCTTACATAAGGATCTGGCCCGAGGTGATATAGTGTTTTCCTCGGCTGTTTATATGCGAGTAGCAAAGTACTACGTATATAGACGCGATTGGAAACCGAGCACTACAATCATTTTGATATCGACAACCCAACGAATATTCTCAATTTACCAAAATACTGCCAAAACGAATCTTCCACATCGAAATCCATCCACTGTTGCCCACCACTTGTTGCATTCCGAGCGAATTTTTCCACTCGAAACGTGGATAGAATTTCTTCAACCAACACCATACCCTGTCTAAACCGTCTGATGCACCACAACGGTAATATTTTCGAACCCATATTCCAGGTAACCCAAACTGCAGCCACACTGCAGGTACTAATTACATCTGTGATAGACCGCTTAGGTAAACCCAAGTCATAAATCGAGGATAACCTTAATATATTAATCTATTCTATCAGCACTAGCCGCGGCCGCGCCATCGCCCGGCCAGGCCAAGCCGTCAAAAAAAAAAGGTTCTTATAAAATACGCCTAACATAACGTAAGCTGGTTCGACCGCTTACGGGTATTAAGGCACCTTTCAGCATCCTTCATCGGTTTACGTACTCTATATCGTACATGCGACTCAATAAAATCAACTTTTCCCTGTTTTAAAATCGATTACACCCGCGCACAAGGCTTCACCTTACACACGATTCAATGTATATACGAGCAACAAAGAGACAATCGAGTTTAGTTTAATTAAAAATTAAAAATGGGGAAAAAATCGTACGCTAATTAGAGGCTATTTATAAACATGGCTGCGTATACACAGGTTCTATGAAGCGAAAACATCCTGTTCATCGGGTAAATACACCGCGTATTCGAAAGGTAAAGGTATAGCTCATATCCACGTAAAACAATTGCTGTGGCAAAATCAAGCATAACCGATTTGTGACGATAATCGTCCGGCTCCGTGGCCATATCCATATCGCTATCGTCATTGATACGAAATGGCCCCAGCCGCAGCCGCCTAAGCCGGTTCGGGCGGATTGCTAATTATAAATGCTGTGCATCGGAAAACGAAACGAAACGAAAATGCCGAACTCGTCCTTGACCGACGACAAGATTATTAACAGTGAGAAATGTAAAAATATTAACCGGCTCGAGCTGTGCCTGTGCTGAGCGCTCCAACAAGAAGGCATCATTTAGTATAAACATATATATATATTATAATGGCTTAAGCCAAACAACCAACTATCAAGCCAACACAATCAACTGCAGTGATGTTTTGAAGTATAAAATATACGAGGAGCCGGTTCTATCAGTACGTCTCTCTAATGCGTCCAGCGTCCGTGTCCATGGCCGTGGTGATGCAGAAGCGAGGAAAAAATTTAAGGGTGATAGAATGAAAAAAATGGTTAAATATTACGAGGAGTCTCGACAACACACGTATTTTTTTCCTTCTTCTGCGCTCTTTACTTCGATATACACCGGCCATATTACCAGATTCGCGCAGATCAGACCGGTTAACACATTATGACCGCTGCAGCTTGCCAAGAATGCGAAATAAATTTTAGCTAATGTCCCGGACGGAGTTGAAAGAGTCGAAAATCTATACGTTGGTCGCGCAGTGTCGCATCGTTTCCACTTCTTCTCTATAAGTATAATAAATCTGCGACGAAGAAGGAAAAAAATAACCAAAGATAGAAGAAAAAAGTTTCACAAAAATACTCGACTTCGTAAGCAGAAGAAGAGGAGAAGAGAAGAGAAGAGATTGTCAACCGAAGAATTGGAAATTCCATAATATTATGGTCCAGAGTGACACATAAGAAATAAACCTTTCGTATCTAATTCAGACCTTTACCATGTACAATTACCCTTATATACAGTACCTGGATATCAATTAAATATAGGTTGGAGTAAGGTACTATACGATACACATACGAACATACGGTGGGTGGAATATAATAGCATCGTTCGTTTGACCTGTGTCCGATATTACACATCGTATCACTTAAAAGTATGTCGAACCTACGACTCACCGACCGACTCTCAGTTGTCGTGCATTAAAAACTGGTTTGTCATAATACCTGACAGAAAAAGTATAACTTCTAAAGATCACCAACACGACTAATATTCCATTATAAATACATTTATTAATGTATCAGCCGCGTCGCGCGCGTACTATATCATCGCATAGTTAAGTATTGATGAGGTTTCATGGATTTTAAATTAGGTAACGTAATATGTAGCCCGGGCCAAGAAGTCGATTTTCTATCTGCGCCATACAAATTGGGCTGCTTGATTCAAACCTAGAGCTTAGGTCAAATATCGCCGCCATGATGGCATACTTTGCGACGAGGTAAAATTTTTAGAAAATCAGTTGCAAAATTAATCCACTATGCTCATTGGTGAATTTTCCACATCGAAAAGGATGTTGCAAGTTTCGTGAAATTCAACTGTTTTATAAAAAGAAAATCAGACGTAAGAAAGAGTCGATAATGCACAGATTCTCATTTGAAAATCACAAAATTTTTAAAGATTTCACCAGCTCTTCCAGAAATTTGGAAGAATTCATAGAAATTTATTAATTCACGGGTTCTTCCTTCCAGGATCTCAAAAGAATTTGCAGAAATTCACTGGAATTCTGAGAAATATAATCCAACCAATTCACATACTAACGCCCATTCATACTTCAATTCACAGGCAGGGCTGGTTGAACAGAACGGAACAGAATAAAAAAGAACAGAACAGAACAAAATAATTCTCTGAACAAACAACAAAAACCAGAACAGAACAAAATAGTTCTCTGAACAAATGAACAAAAACAGAACAGAACAAAACATTTGATTTTTTCTTGAACAAAAACCAGAACGGAACATTAACTTCACAAAATGATTTGTTTTTGAACAGAACATAATAAAACGAGTTGTTTTGTTCACCAGCCCTGTTCACAGGAACTCACGAGAATCCAGATGAATTTGTATGAATCAGAAGAATTCATAAAAATTCAATACTTCATAGATGCCCTATAAAATTCAGAAGTATTTGCAAAAATTCACCAATTCACAGACTCTCATAGAAGTTCACAGACATTTTGAAAACTTCAGACACTTGTGGGTATTCACAAGAATTAGCATAAATTACCGGAATTCATAGAAATGCACCAATTCATAAATGCTCATTTATCGTTCATAGGTAAGGTATTCATAGGCACTCTCAAAAATCCAGAAGAATTTGCTCAAGTTTACTAATTTACAGACTTTCATACTAGGTGTTGACAGAAATTTTAAATAATTCACAGACACTCGCAGGAATTCACAATTGACTTGAAGAAAAATTCACAGAAATCCACAAGTTTCCGGGGATTATCAAAGAATTCAAAGGAATATGAAGAAATTAGCCAATTTAGAGGGTTTCAAATAAATCCACTAATTCACAGACATTCACTGGAAATTGGAAATCATAAAAATTTTCAAGATTCCATAGGTATTCGCTGAAATTTTGAGGAATTCATAGAAATTTACCAAGTCACGGGTTCATTGAAGAATTTGCCAGAAATTCACTACTTCACACTTCACAGCTCCTCAAGGAATTCAGAAGAAATCTGCCAATATTCAGGGGAATTCGTGGAAATTTACCAATTTGCAGATTCTCATAATATGAATTCACAAGAATACTGAAGAATTCACAGGTATTCTTTACTGGAAATCAGAGGAATCCCCATTTTGCAGGCATCAGAGGCATTAATAGAAATGAACTAGTTCATAGGCTCTCTTGAAAATCCAGAAGAATGTGCAAAAGTCCACCAATTCACAGACTCTCATTGAAATTCATAAAACATTTACAAGACTTCACAAACACTTGTGGAAATTCAAAGTTAACAGATATTAAGATTTTATGAGATTTTAAGAAAAATTCTCAGAAATCATAAGTTTTAGAGAATTTTTAAAGAATTCAAAAGAATTCGCAGAAATGTTTCAATTCGCAGGTTCTCCTAAGAATTCAGAAGACTATGCAAAAATTCATCAATTATTCCTGAGAATTAAGAAGAGTTTGTAAAAATTAACCGCAGCATTCAGAAAAATCAACTAATTCACATGCTCCCTAAGAATTCGGAGGAATTCGTGGAAATTTACCCATTTGCCGATTCTCAAATGAATCCCCAAGAATATTGAAGAATTCACAGGCATTTACAGAAATTCAGAAGAATATGCATGCATCAGAGGAATTCATAGAAATTGATCATACTTCAGAGGCTCTATTAGAAATTCAGAAGAATTTGCAAGAGTTCAGTGATTCGCATACTCTCATAGGAATTCACAAGCTTCTGCAGATTTTAAAGCAATTCAGAAGAATCTGGAGAGATTTACCAATTCACAGGCATTCCGAAATTCAGAAGGATTCATAAAAATTTATTAATTCACAGGATCTTCTGAGAATCACAGGCACCATAGAAATTTAGATGACTTCACAACCATTCAAAGGAATTCAAATGAATTAGGAGAGATTCGCCAATTCACAGGTATTCAGAGAGATTCATAGAAATTTACTAATTCACAAGATCTCCTGGGAATTACAGGCATTCGTAGTATGTTACAAGAATTCAAAATAATTTGGAAAAAATCACTAATTCGTAGATCTCAAAGGAATTCACAAGAGTTTACAAAAATTCATAGGCAATCAGACAATCAGAGGATTTTACAATACATCACTGACTTTCATGAGCACTTCTGAGAATTTCAAAAACAAAAGGTAGGGATCAAAAAAAAAGTTTGCAGATATTCACAACAATTTCTAGAATTGAGACAAACTGACAGGAATTCAAGATCCTTCATAGAAATCCGCTAATTCTCAGACACTCTGATGGTATCACAGATATTCGCACTTTTTGAAGATACCAATTTTCTTGATTTTGTTTTTCAAAAATGTTACTATATCAACTTAATTATTCTTTCGCAAAATTTTCATGAAATTTCAAATATTTCTCAAATTAGGTCATAAATTTTAATAATATTCAAAAATATATTATTAAAAAATTCGTCACTTTTTTACTTTTTAGACCCCTTTTCAAGATATTTCATCAGCTTGAACGATATTTCGTATGATTTTGGTGTCTGTTCGGACCATTTTTTACATACAATTCCAGTAGTTATCACTTCACAAGAACCAGTTCTAAACATCGTAAATTTCTTTCTTGAAAATTATGCAAATTCCATTTCCATCTCCACGATATGATTAATGTCATATTATTGCAAAAGTTATCAAACACCGGGCAATAAATCCATTCAATTATGACACTTTTAACGATTACCAAACTCGAGTACAACCTAACGGAATCTGGGTTGACATTTGCGACCATATAAATAAATCAATGCGGTACCCGTACGACAAACTTCAAACGTCGCTAGGGTTTCGATACTTCATATTATTTAAGCAAACGTATCATCTTCGACGTAATAATAATATTGACAAAATAAACAAGAAGCCGGGCCAGCATCGTGGCATTAAGGAAACGAGCCAGAATAAACTAAAACCATCACCAAGTTCGTCGTTAATGACTTACAAATAACTCTCTCTGACACAATTTTAACAAATTGTCGAAATGCCGGCTGATAAAAATGCGTGATTTCTTCACAAAATCATCGATTCGGTTTAATGACAAAATTATACACCGGCAATGGCAATATTGACTGTGAGTATACACGTCGAATTAAAAACCAATAAAAAGCAGGTCTTTTCGCGAGCTGTGCGACGCTCAGGCTCGTCCCATCATGCCCATGAACTCGTGCTCGTACCTTTTAAATAATTCGCAATCATCGATTTCGTCGAAAGTGAAAATCATCAATTAAACACACGTCGTGCCAAACATTAATTAAGTTGGGGAAAATTTTCTTACAAATCATGGTCGAACAAATGGGATGCCATGCAAATATAGCTCAAGTACGTAATCGGCTACCTATGGCGAATCCGATAGTGTCTTCTTTTCTTTACCTATCCTAGCGACAAACCAAAGAGGAGCTTATGAAAATGAAAAATTTCACAATACCGCCGATACAACTTATATACTCGCATAGTGTTCCGAGTTCCGCATTCGCGAACACATAGTACATGCAAAAGTGTAACTGTTCAGCAGCCACTTTCTACTCTTGAAATTACCCATTGGCTGGCCCAAGTCGTCCGAACAATTTCAAAAATGTCGTTTTACTAAATCATAACTATACCGCCGCATCGAGTGGACAATAAACCACGCGTTGGGTATGAATTTTGCATTCGTGCTTGTAAAGTGTAATTCTACCCAAACGGTCTGGCAAGAATTTCGCCTTCCAGTCGTAAAAACTTTGTACAACAAGATTAATTCGTCGAGAGTACGATAATCATCGTCGTTGGTACACTTGTTATAGCTGCAGCGGCTTTTAAAGGTCTAAAAAATGGAATTAGGTTAGAGTACCAGTTTATTAGACCAGGGGAAGCCAAATGTCATATACTTGCATAAGTTAATAAAACAAATTACCGTCACACCATCGCGTCTCTGTTGTCGTAATTAAGAAACCGTATCAGAGGTAGAAACAGAAAAAAGTTCCTTTGAGGCTCTGAATGCTGAATCGTAAAGCGAGATAACTCAGGTACTCGACCCAAAGATTGTTTTATTATACTACAGGTAGCTTCGCTGTCTGGTTCGATTCTATACCTATGCAAAGAACTGTTTAGCATTCTAATGATTCTTTTCGCGGTGCAGCCGTGGCCAGTTGATCAAAATTATAATCACTTCTGTATGGGGTTTTTCCTTTATACCAGAATCTAATATATTTTAAATGCGTTGCGCAATCGGCTACCTAAGGCAATTGATACGTATATTCCACCTAATTTTTTATTTATGGTCAATATCTTGGTACAGACTGCTGAATGCTGCCGCCACTTGGTTCATAAAATATCGTCAAGGTTTTCAAAATATATGAGCATGGTACCGCCTTTATCGAGCTCATTGATTATAAGATTCATTGGGCGCGAGATAATAATGTGCTGAGGCTTCCGGAGCATCTTGAGCTGTTTGGTATTTTTTCCAGAGCTTTATGTGACTAGATTTTCAATATCAACTATTACTGAATGTGCATGATTTGAAACACAAGCGTAACTGGACGTTTTAAGTAGAATGTGTGGCAGTTTCAGGAGCGACAATTAAGAACTTTCTGGGAATGTAATTCAAAATTTCAAATATTGAACATGGAAATGATTTTTCTTCTCCAAAAATTAAGAGATTTTTACTCTAAAAAAATTGAGAAATTTTTTTAGCCCATGTAACCCAAAAAATTGAGAGATGTTTTTTCTCCACAGGTAAATACCTAAAATATTTTTTCAAAAAAAAAAGTTTTTTAATCTAGGTATTTTTTACTACAAGAAATCGAAAATATTTTTTGCACCAAAAAATTGATACCTAATTAATTTTCTTTTTCAAGAAAAATTGAAAGTTTTTTTTTAAGAGGTAAAAATTTGGGGATTTTTTGTGGAAAAAAATTGTAAATATTTTTCTCTCAAAAAAGTTCGAAGATTTTTTTAAGTATACTTTTCAATTCTAAAAAATAAAATGTTTTCATTTTGACTCCTCAAACAGTAAGATAAGCATTATTTTTTATTCTAAGAAAATTCAGATTTTTTTACTCCAAAAATTTGAGAATTTCTTTAAAATCTAGAATAACTGAGATTTTTTTTCCAAAAAGAAAAATAAGATAAGAAATCAAGAACTTTTTCTTTATAAAAATTAAAGATTTTTGGTTGTGCCAAAGTACAGTTTCCACAAACTGAACTTGCACCTATTATTTCAATACATTGAACAACATGAACTCGGTAGAGAACATTTCAAGAATAATGCACATTGCACAGGGCTTAAAATATTTATAATTTTGATCACGCAGTTAATTTTTTGATTTTGATAAATTTTCAATCGATTTCATTCAGTCGTTACATTTTTGACAATAACAATCAAAAATCTATCAATTTATGGATAGGAAAAAAATTATAGTCTTTTTCGACTTTGAGAAATCGATTATTCTATGGTTTTATTCAAAATGAGTAATTAACTTAGATTATTTGATTTCCATCAATTGATCAATTTTCCGACTTTGAATAATCGTTTAAATTGAAAATGCAGCCATCGATCAGAGCATAATCTCCGGTTACAATTTTCTCAATTTTTTATAAAAAAAATACCTTAACTTCCTCAATTTTTTTGGGTAAAAAATCTGAATTTTTTCTTTGTTATAAAATTCCTCGTGTTTTATTCGGGGGAGGGGGGGGGGGGGGTGCCTAATTTCTTGGAAAAATGAAATTTCTCAAATTCTTGAGGTAAAAAATCGATTTTTTGAGTAAAAAAAAATTCCTAATTTTTTCATCACTTCTTCATTTTGCTCCTCGAAACTGAGCTTACATCAACCCCCCCCCCCCAAATAGTTATTTTGGTTTCTATGCTTCAAATTCCGCGGTGAATTGAACAACTGTTTTATTTTGAACATGAGGTCAATTTTTTCTCAACTTTTCATTTTTTAATCGATTTATCGAATCACTTTTACAGTTTTATTGATAAAATAAGATTTTAAATTTTGATTTATCAGTCAAACTTCGATCGATGCTTCAATTTCACTGAATCGATCAAATGTGGGTCAATTTTTTTCTCAGCACTTTTCAATTTTTTTACTCGATTTATCGACTACTTACAGTACTTCTTTGAGGAATTTTTCGATTTCGATGAATAGACAATTTTTTGCTACTTCTCTAAATTTTGGGGTTAAAATAAAATTTTTGATTTTGAATAATCAATCATTTTTTGATCAATGGCTCAACTTCACTGAATCTACAAATTTTTCCATTTCGATAATTGGATCAATTTTTTACACAAGTTAATCAAGTTTTCCATTTTTTTGTAGACTTTTTGATATGTATTCGAGGAATTTTTCATTTTTGATTCATTTTTCTATTTCTATGAATCGATAATTTTTTTGTCACTTCTCCAATTTTGTTGATTGAATAAAATTTTTCATTTTGATCAATCGATCATTTTTTGATCGACGCCTCAACTTCACCGAATTGACCATTTCTCCAATTCCTTTTTTCGGGGTTTCCTTTTTAAATCGATTTATCGACCATTTCTTAGTAATGTAATTTTTCCATTTCGGTCATTCGGTCAATTTTTTTTATTTTTTCAACTTTCAACCTTTAAAAAATCATTTCATCGAATCAATTCGATTTTAATCAATATAAAGAACAGAAATCTATTCTATGGATGCTCCACTTTTGAGCTCAAATTTGTCGAAATTTGAAATTTTAGAACGCTTTCGATACTTCAAAAATCCATTTTAACTCTACCTACTTCATGTTTTACGACTCTCGCCCTCGAACTTCCACCTCCACCTTGAAAATATCACTCGATTTCAGAACTTTTCCGACTTTCGCCATTACTCAAATTTTTGAATTCTAATCCCGAATCTGATTTCACCGCCCAAAAACTTTCCTTTCTTTGACTTCTTCCAAATTAAAATAATTTCCAATCGACCAATCCACATAACGGTGCAAAATTAAATCGAGCATTCGATGAAAAAAAAGCTTTCAAATCGCACAAACTATAAACGACGATTTAATTCGACGACTGTGAGACAATGCTGAGAGCATCAGCTAAATTAATCACGAAACAGAAAAATATATAGAATCAGCACTTAAAAAAAACTAGCCAGCGACATCGCGCTCGGTATAATACAACACAATCGAATCGAGCAAATTAAATAATTGCCAGTTGGACTGGACGAAATACAAACAGAAGCAGCAGCCGAACCTCCGGGCGAAGAAATTAATTCATCTTATAAAACACAAAGTTGTGATATTTAAATTCACAGCAATTTGAAAAAGTAAACGTAGCTATAGAAAGTAGACGTATATCTTCCATAAAGCTAAAACGGACAAGTCATCGTATTCGTATAGCTCTAGCTATGCCATAATTCATAACACACCTAAAAAGATTACCTACAAGTATCAATCAGAATAGGAAAGAGAAAGCATCATAGAACGGATGCAATCGTGGATTACAAACGCAATAATAATAATTACCTCATATCCTTAATTTAAACAATGCTAAGTACGCGTTGAGTTCGGATACCGCGTTCGCGGCCAACAACTCGATAGCTATCCGTCAAAAACTAATCGAATAAAACTTTCTCGATTGATTTGAGCCAGCATCCGAGCCAGGCGAGGTAAAAAAAAATCCATTAGTTAAATTTTTCATACGTGAGGTAGCCATTTGATATGAACCGATGGTAAAAAGTAGATTAAAAGGTGATTGGTAGGAAAAAAATCCAATCTTTGGTAATTCAACCGACTTCTAACGGTTTTGACGCGTTGTTGTTGGTTTTTTTACCTATATTTTTTCCAAACTCCCCTCTGCTTGCCACCGCTCACATAATCCGCTAATTGAGATTTATTTTTCGCGTACCTACGTATTTTTTTCCTTCCTCTGTTTACCAGCTCGGCTTACCATCGATACCTCTTCACACCATTGGCAGCAGTGCGAGCATTTTCCTTCAAATAAGTTCAACACTGTCACCGTAAATATTTTACGTGATGATAATAAAACCGCCAGCCAGCACCACACCGCCTCATCTCCTCTATAGCTTCCATGTTTCGTGACACCAAATGAACCCGAGTGATCAAATCCTCTTCTAAAAAAAAACCTTTCTCGATAATTTTCCATTATAAAGCTATAGTCAGTCGTGTTTATGAAATAAAAAGCCCATCCAACGTATGCGATATACCAAATAACAACGCGTCTAGTTTACTCTCCTCTTTACTCTCCAGGCCATAGGTACTCTCACTCAATTATTATTGTTAATCAGTCGAAGCCGTTAGAATGTACTAACCCGTAAAATCAAGAAGTGACAGTAATACTCATTTAACTTTTCAATCTACTTATAGTATATCGTCGCCTGTTATAATTTTTATTTGATCATCGTCAATATTTTGACATAAAACGTGAATGAGAACGAGTGCCACTGAGACAGAGACAACACAATGCACAAGGAAGCAAAACCACCGACGCATCGAGCAATTTTAATTTCGCACGTGTTTCTATTCAAAGTGGACGCTGAAAATTTCTCATCAAATTTTAAACGAGACGTGATCAAAGATCTAGAGCGGTCAACAAAATCGATTGGAATTCTCCTCTTCACGCTGCCTGCATCAATTGGAAATACAAATACGAGTTTTGAAAAATTCGTATCCCTTCGTGCCCTTTTTACGAATTCGAAAAAGTTAGCATTTGTTCGAAATAACGCTGGATGGCGTTTTTACGGTTAAAATAATCTAAAAATACGAGTCCCCTCTCGAAATGTCAAAGCCAGCAGCATCTGGCCATTGTTTCACAACACACTAGCATACCGCAGTCTCTTCTTCCTCTCTGGACTTCATCTATTCTTGCCCTTGATACTGAAACGGGAAATGGTTTGTTTTTTCGGTCTCTAATTATGGCGCCCGGATTGTCTATAATTATTTGGGAACGTAGTGTTTAAAAGTTTTTTTCCCTCGTAATTTTCGACAATTTAAATTGACGATTGTTCATTAGTCATTACCCTATAATTAGAGTAAAAATTAAGCTGGATATTGGCACCTTCTGGAAATCAAATCGAATTGGTCGCTGAAATTAAAAATTTGGTCAATTAATCGAAATTAAAATCGAAAATTAAATTGAAAAATTTTATGAATAACAAAAAATTAAAATTGATCGAAATGTTTTTATTAGATTACAGAAATTCAAAAATTGGCGGATGGCCTTTTTTTTTGACTTGGAAATTGAAAAATTGAAGATTGATTAAAAATTCGTCGATTTATCGAAATGGAAAAAAATAAACAATTATCAGTGTGAAAAAATTTATTTAATCAAAAATTTAGTCAATTTATTTTACTAAAAATGAAAAATTTAATACATCACAAAAATTGGAGAATAGGTGAAAAACTTGGCCGAATTACTGAAATCGAAAACTTCATTAAATTACAAAAATTGAAGATTATAGCTAAAAATTTAGTCAATTTATTGAAATTTGAAAAATTTACCAAATCTCAAAAATTGATGAAGAATTGATCACAAACTTGGTCGAATTTTTGAAATATGAATAAATTAATCGATTTATCGAAATTTAAAAATTTATAAGATTTATCAAAATCGATTTATCGAAATTGAAAAATTTATAAGATTTATCAAAAATTAGGTTGATTCATCAAAATGTAAAAATTTATTAAATTACAAGAATTCAAGAGTCAATCATTTTTTTTTAATGGATAAATAAAGAATTGAACGATTAATCGAAATTGCAAACAATTATTTAGTTACCTATTAAATTACGAAAAAGATTGATCAAAAACTTGGTCGAATAATTTTAAATAGAAAATTTTAATAACTGACCAAATGGATTTTACTCGTCAGGACCTGAGCTTAAGAGGGAGGGGGCGTCAAAAAAAAATTTTGTTGAATGCATAGCATTGACAAGCGGATTTTTTTAATACCTTTGCATGACGTCATTTTGATTTTTCACCTATGAAGTTTTGAAGAAAAATTGGAAACTAATTTCAAATTGTTTTTTTTTTACAAAAAAAAAAATAATAATTTTTGATTTTTGAAAAATAAAATGCATGGAGTTTTCAAAAAAAAAATTATTTTCATTTTGCATTTTGATGATGTCATTTTGCAGAAAATATTGATAGATTTTTTGGAAAATGAAAAATTTCAAGTGTCAAAATTGAAGAAAAACACGGTTTTTGGTAAATGCCCCGTTTCCAGAGAAAGTATGCAAACCACAAGATTTTTCTGAGAATGTTTTTTATTCAGTATAGTCTGGTCTGTAGACTGACGAGAGGGTTTTGGAAAATTTCTACTTTCCTCTCGATTTTATCAAACTTTCTCATAATTTTCATCGAAGTATTCTGGTCAACTCGAAAGAAATCGTCAGAAAATTGAAATTTTGCAAAACCCTCTCGTCAGTCTGTAGACCAGACTCTACTGAATAAAAAACATTCTCAGAAAAATCTTGTGGGTTGCATACTTTCTCTGGAAACGGGGCATTTACCAAAAACCGTGTTCTTCTTCAATTTTGATACTTGAAATTTTTCATTTTCCTAAAAATCTATCAATATATTCTGCAAAATGACATCATCAAAATGCAAAATGAAAATAATTTTCTTTTTTTGAAAACTCCATGCACTTTATTTTTCAAAAATCATAAATTAATTTTTTTTTGTAAAAAGAAGCAATTCGAAATTAGTTCCAATTTTTCTTCAAAACTTCATGGGTGAAAAATCAAAATGACGCCATGCAAAGGTCTTCGAAAATTCCGCTTGTCAACGCTATGCATTCAACAAAAAAAAAATTGAACCCCCCCCCCCCCCTAACAAAAAATAAAAATAATAAAAAAATATTCTTAAAAAAAATTACAAAAATTAAAGATTAATCAAAATTTGGTTGAAATATCGAAATCGAAAATTGATCAATACATGAAAACGAAAATTAGTCGAAATATATAAATAAGTATATTAAAATGGCAAAATATATTAAATTACAAAAATTATTAATGCATGAAAAAATTGAAGAAATTAACAGAATTACTCACAAAAAAATCAAAAATTGATCCAAAAATTGTCCGATGCATCGAAATCGAAAAATCAATTTTACTAGAAAAATTAGAAAACTGATCGACTTATTAGAATCAAAAATCAATCAATTTATCGAAATTGAGAAATTTACAAAAATTCACTAGAGTATCATTAATCAAAATGTTTATAAATGCATCGAAAAATCGAAAAATTTATTCAAGTAGAAAAATTGGGTATTGGAAATTAAATAGGAAATTAGGTTAATTGTTCATAATCGAAAATGATTACTTATTCGATTTTTCGAAAACAAAAAATTATCGATATTTTCATTTCAGCATTTTACCTCTTTCCTAAAATTGGAGAATTGATCAAAAATTTGTTCGATGTATTGATTGAAATCAAAAAATGATCAAAAAACTGGTCGATGTGACGATGTACTAAAATTGAAAAATTTATTCAACTAGAAAAATTGATCGCTTCATTACAATATACAAAATTATTTCATGAATAAAAATTGAAAATTTTATTTATTACTAATATTGGGGAATGATCAAAAAAATAATAGATTTTGTAGAATAAAAAATTAATCAATTTATGGAAATTTAGAATTTGTAAATTTCTGATTTTCACGATATTTTCGAAATTTTGCCTCTTTCTGCAGCTTCCCAAATGCATCAAATTCTTTCGAAAATTCACCCTTTCGTAACTTCTAATCCTTTCTCTTCCCATATCACCCTCTCATCCACTCGATAATAATCAAATAAAATCTCGACTAGGTAAAAAATTCCTCTCGCGATTCGATTAATTGTATCCGAACGGTAAGATTTTGACCCATACGTCGACCTTAGGTTACACGAACGGCTACTAAACCTCACCGGCACGATTACTACATAATTCATACCTACATAAAATAGCCTTCTATAGCATCTATCAAGAGTAGTTAAATGTAAATTTACATTTTCAAGAACATTCGATAGAGGTGTACACGATGGCTCGCTTTCGTTATAGGCTCACACATAGCCTGGCTATAAGTTGTTACGTGCCCATCAAATAGCTATGCAAATTTTCCAACTTGATACAGTTAGATTTGATGGAAAGTACTCTGAATTCGAATTCACCTCGAGACGAGATTTTTTTTTTCTCAAATCGAATACGTTGTAGTATTTCATTTGCACGAATCGATAATCGCCATTTCGAACGAGTAAAAATTCCACATCACTACAGGGTTGACTCGACTTTCACTGCAGAAGATTTTAAAAATAAGATAAGCATATTACGCATAAGTATATACGATGGGGTAGCTATGGTTATATTCAATTAGTGAAGATTTATACAGATCTGGATCGAATTTACGATCATGTTATGAACAAAACACCATCATAAAAAAGCTCACATTCTAAAGGTTTTTTTAAATAATTAAATCTTCACCGAGCCAGAGAAACACTTGTCAGAGCTACTTCTACGTGCGGTATATTACTAGTTAGTTCACGAACACTGTTCGAAAAATACACAATTACGAGGTAGGTATACAGTCTGTGACTGTGCATTGCGTGGATTAGTCTGCTGCTGTTGAAACGACCAGTGCACATTCCCTTTTCATAAAATGCCGATGAGCAAAATTATCGATAAAACAAAGGTATATAAGAAGAAACGAGTTTGTTGATAGGACGTTGTCGCATACGGCAATATATCTGTCTAACTAGTTTAATATGGAAGTAAATTAACGATCTGGTTAAAAAAACTCCAACTCTACGTCTACTTCTATACTCTGGTTGCCCATCATATACTTCCTTACTATCGACCAGAGTCCACCTTTTATATACAAAACGGAACCATTACAGTGCGATAGATGCAGACGCTGCAGCAAAATTCTAAAATACTTTCTACACCAGACAGCATTTCAAAAGTATCTGATGTAATCTACAAATGAAGTCATCAAAAACCACTTTTTTTCGGTAGGTGAAACTGAATCGTCGTTACATTTGTTTTTATGTATTAAACACAAACACGCAAACCGATGATATTTTTTTTATTAAACGAAAATGAAAGTATAATATCTTTTACTTATAACCCAAGTTTTTTTTTTTTAAATGCTTTGAAATTTCTCCCAAGTCTTGCCTACGAACTATATAGCCCATCGTACCCCGAATAGGTAAACGTAACAGGTTGAATCTAGTCAATTTGTAAATTAGATACTATTTTTTTTTAATAAGGTTATAAAAGTTCAATATTGTCCTAGATCAAGTATTTTTCTCTCTTCGATTTCAATTAAGAGCGAGACTGTGAGCAACTCTAAACCCATATCGTGTACGATTAATGAAGTGGGATTTTATTGAGTTTATTTACGAGCATAAAGTGCACTGTGCACATGTTGTACATGTACAGAGAGCCAGTCTTATAAACAAATTAACTTCAGTAAACGTATTCCATAAAGTAATATTATTGGGTTATTTTTCTGATTCTTTATTAATTTCTTCAGTTATCGAATCAATAAAGATGAATTGAATTTCTTCAAAGAAGGGAGATCAAAGACTGAGCATAATGAAAGAAAAACTCAATCGCTTCTGGGAAAATGACCAACTTTCAGAGAAACCCCATAGAAACCATAGAGTGAGACCATTTGTGAATTTTTTTTTAAATTCTTCGTATTTACTCCACAAAAAATGAGACCCAAAACTGATAACCTTCAATAGAGTAAATATTGTGCCAGGTGAGATCTACATCTGCCACTCCACCAATTTTACTACTTGAAATACTTTTTGAATTGCAGCTTCTCAAAGGCGCAATTCTCAAATTTTTAAGAGGGGATATTGGGAAAATTGAAAAGATAATGCTGAATGGGCTTTTGCCAAAGATTTCAAAGTTGAGTGATGCAAGTTGGTCCTTGGGGTCTGAAAATTTGATGATAAAAGTTTTCAGCCCTCCACCATACTTCCCCCTCCAGTGAGGCCAAATTTGTTTTTTCCATATTAATTTTCATTTCCTACAATTTCTCAACCAAATTTTTTCAAACTTGCAAAGATGATGGACCCCACTAAAGACTATCCCTTGAGGGAGTGGCTAAATCCACAACAAGTAATCACATTGTAAGGGCAATGTTGTTCTTTTTTATTCTACAAGTTTTTTTTTTCAATCAAATTTTTTCCAAGTTTTCCTCTAAAAACGTTGATGTTTTATTTAAAACAAATTTACTCAATGTTTTTTTATTTTAAGTAGGATGTTGTATTTATCATTTTTTTTATTTATAAACGATAATAAGTACTTAATTTAGGTAACTACTTGCTACTTGAAGAAAAAAAAAATCAAAATTTTAGTGAATAATTTGAAGAAGAAAAAAATGAAAGAAATTTTAGAAGAAAAATTGGAATTTACCCGAAAAAACTTGGAAATTATAAGACAAAATGTTGATGAAAATTATTGGAAAAAATCGAATGGGAAGTTAAGTTGGGGATGAAATAGGAACATTTTGATGACCAATTTGAGAATAGAATCAATTGACAATTTTATTGGAAAATGAGGAGATAATAAACAATTTTCTTGAAAAATTCAATGAAAATGTCTGACTTGAAAAAAATTTCAAAAAAAAAGAATTTGAATAAGGGATTTAGAAGCGTTTCGATGAGAACATTTTATGAAAAATATTTAAAAATCTAAATGAAAATTTAAAAATAAATTAATTAACAATATCATTCATTGAGAAAAATGAACTTGAAAAAAATGAAAAAATATGATGAAGATTACTTGCATTCTGATGAAAAAATTATTGGCAAAAGTTTGAATGAAAAAATTGGAAAATTAAAAAAAAAAAAATGAGTTTCAACATTCAAACAGCAAACAGAAAATAATAATGAAAAATTTGAGAAAAAAAATAGGAATAAATCATATAATTTCCTCAATTTTTTTTCAAAAATCGAATGAAAATAGAAAAAAATTAAAAATTTGAAGAATAAAAAACTTGAAAAAATTTTAAACATTTTATTAAATGAAACATAGTGGAAAAATCTCGATTAAAAATTTGAGAAAATCATTATGAAAAGTTGGATTAAAAATCAATTTCGACAAGTTCATTTGGCAATGCCAAACACGACGAGTTTTCATACAAGAATATGGAGAATTGGAGATGAATTTTCGTTCGTTCATTTTCGTGATTACTTGTTGTGGATTTAGCTATTCAACTTTTGGGATGTGCATTGTGCAAGATATATTTTTTCCAGTATTTTTTAGAGTTGTGTAAGAAAGCAAAACCCCTATTTTTTCATTATTTTTCACCCTTAAAACAGGCATTTTTACCCCGAAAATTGTTTTCTTGCAATATATCATCAAAGGCACCTAAATACACCATCAACCTCAATGTGGAACAAATTCTTTCATTTTTTCCAATTTTCATTTCGAATACATAATTATGTATCAAGATTTATTGAAGTTATTCTGTTCAAATCATCATAAAAAGAGGGAGGGTAATTTTGTTGATTTCTAATTTTTTCTTTGATCCTGAATAATAAGATCAAGGTAGCTCGATTTCTGGGGCATATTTTTTTACATAGTTTTAAAAAACTGAAAGATCATCTAAAATTAACATAAAAGTGTTTTTTTTTCTTTTTAATTCAGAAAATGATAATTATACCACCTTGACAGGAAACAGAATGACCGGTTTATTGACAAAAAAATAAAAATAAAATAAATAAAATGAAGTAGGTATTTTAACTTCCTCTAACGATTTTGTAGAAATTTATGAGAATATTAATTTTTTTGTTGCATTTTTAATAATTTTTCAAAAAAAATTACTAGGTAGGTATATTTATGCATTTAGATGTTTCCCCTTTGTCAAGGGCATAAAAAAATTGTCCCGGCCCAAAATTGCACGAACAGGCTCTGATCTAATTTTTTTTTTTACAATTTTCTTTCCATGAAAAAATAAGATCATGGTAGCTTGATCTCTTCAAAATATTATTTTATTCTACGACTATTTTTTTTTTCAATTAAACAAATAGTTGGATCAAATTTTCAATTAAGAAAAGTTTCAGACCCCTACAAGAAAACAGAATGGCCGGTTTATTGACAGAAAAAATTTAGAATGCAGTATTTCGACTTCCTCTAACGACTTTATGGAAATTTACTAGAATTTTAAACAATTCGAACAAATAATAACAAAATGACTACATAGGTACCTAAATCCGAATTTTTCCCAATTTATGAACCCTTCAAACCACCACGATCAGTTCAAGAATCGATCACATTCCAAAACCAAATTCGCAATTCATCAAAAACCTCATTCAAACGCACTAAAAAAACCACTACGCAACCTCATCCTTTCAAAATCCTCGTCTACAAGACAGCTGATCTTACAAAGAAAGATCACAAGTAGGTACTCGAAGACTCTATTAATCGAATAATACAAATACGACATGCCCGCTTCTTAAGCAGCGATATAGACGAGAACGTTATGAAAACATATTGAAAAACGCACCTGCTTTAATCCATCCAGGCGACTCATGGATTTGGAATTTTGTAAATGAAAGGGTGCAGATATTTCCAGCTGTCTGGTACGATTTTTGTCAATTTTTTTCTTAATTTTTGACTTCTTCGTATCGTAACTGCCTCCTCCATCTTCGGGCTCGGATTGCACCTCTCTGTACTCCTGCTTGAGGGATCTTCTTTGATTTGGGGTCTTCATGTATTTTCTTCTCGATGCTTTCGGCGAAGTAATGGGCGATGATACCGGCGACGTTAGGGGGCTACCGATGATTTGAAATTTTTGCACCAGTGAATTGAACATGATTATGTCACAGATGATCGATTATACGTTCGAGCGAGTATTTTACCATATTCGTATTCGAAATATGGTACAACAGGTCAATTTTTAGTACATTCACCGATAAAGAAGACGACGATAACATAGCTTTTCGACGAACATCACACGTGCACCGAGTCACCCTTTTATTTACTCTTTTTTACCAGAAAAACTCACGAATCGAAATACACGTAGTCGAGAAACCGAAATAGGTGCACCGAAAAAAAAATGAAATAAATAAAAAAATTATTATATCGTAGTCGTATTCGAAAAACACACACACGAACTGCAAGTACTATAAAGTAACGAAACAGCGCACTAAACCATCAACATCACAGGTAGAAGCTACACAAAACCAGTTACCACGTCGCTTAAATCGAAAATGCCTTCGGGAACCACAGATATTAGACGGACACATGGTATGGTAGGTAAGGTAGGAAGGTAAGTCGGCTCGGGTATAAATTGCGTACACAGCGAGTCAGCTATACAGACGCATGCATACCAACGCAACACATGCTTCGGCTGCTCCCCGATCAGGCCCGTACGACTCTGGCTTCTCTTCGACGTTCGCTCGTTCGTTGAGCTCGCTCCATCCACCATCCTCCAGTTATCGAACGGCGAACGCGCGGTTCGCGGTATGGCGGCGGTGGTAAGGTTGGGTAAGGGCACATATGTGAACCACTCGACGAACCGCCACGAATGTGGTTTAGATTCCACAAGGGTACGGCCAGGGTACAGGGAACAATCCAGGAGAACCCAGACTCCCAGATACTAGCTTAGAATTGGAAAATTTGCCATAATTTGGAGAAATTAATTTCAACCAAGGGGTCAATCGAAAGATTTCTATTGAATTTGAAATTTCAAATCAATCAATTGATTAAAACAATAGCTTACAACTTGGCAACGTCTAAACTCGTTATCAGCTCAAGTTGAGGAATTTTTCCATGTCTTATCAGAGTCTGCCATAAGCAAATACTCGTATTTTAGCCTTGATCGTTTCTTTCAACTTTTCGATGACTTTTCTCTTTCTTTGTCTTTCATTTCGTCGCCAATAATAAGTTTATGAGACAGCTAAACGATTCATTGCTTGATAGTAAAATGCTGACGATAGTTTACTAGGGAAAATTACCTTTGGAAATTTTTCTAATTTTTCAAAGAATTGGGAAATTTAAAATTTGCAAGATTGTACTTGAAGCTCTGTAATTTTTCATTAGGGATCACATACGTACCTACTACTCTTTTTTTTAAATATTTTGAGAAATTTTCAACGCCTAGGGAATGAACTTGCAATTTTTTTAGTTTCGGGAAAACCTTCTGAAATTTTGTAGGGATTTTCTAAAATTTTTGTTAAAAACATCCTGGGATTCTGTAAGTACATATACTTACTCCAAAGTTCTGTAAAAAGTTCTCTGAAAATTTCTTTACAAATTACTTGAAGTTTTGAAAACAATTTAATGACAAAATTTTCTGACTCGTGTGAAATTTTTTTAGTCTTGAGAAAAACTCATGAAAAACTTGATTAAAATTTTCTGACGTTTCGTGAAATATTTTTCTATAATTTGAAAATTTGAAAAATAATTTTGTGACTTCTCTAAAATTTTGAGCTATGTAATTTTTTTCTGCTCTGATATTTCTTTTTTACCAAAAAATTGTCCTTTTTTTTAAACCAAAAAAATTGACCATTCTTTTTAAACCAAAAAAAATGGTCATTTCTTCAAACCAAAAAAATTTATCATATTTTTTTTTACCAAAAATGATTGATTTTTTTTCTTACCAAAAATAATTCATCATTTTTTAAAAACAAAAAACTGATTATTTTTTACCAAAAAAACTTATTATTTTTTACCAAAAATAATTGATTATTTTTCACCAAAAATATTTGATTATTTTTTACCAAAACAAATTCATCATTTTTTTAACCAAAAAAAAAAAAAAGTTGTTTTTTTTACCAAAAATAACTGATTATTTTTTTTACCAAAATAATTAATTATTAAAATTGATCATTTTTCCCCCCAAAAAAATTGATCATTTTTTTTAACCAAAAATATATTTTTTTTATACCAAAAATGATTGATTATTTTTACCAAAAATAACTGATTATTTTTTTTATCAAAATAATTAATTATTGAAATAGATCATTTTTTACCAAAAAATTGATTAATTTGACCATTTTACCGAAAAAAAAATTTACCAAAAATTTTTTTTACTTTTCTACCAAAAATAATTGATTATTTTTTATACCAAAAAACTGACTATTTTAAAAATTAATCATTTTTAAACCAAAATATTTTGTACCAAAAATAATTGATTTTTTAACCAAAAAATTGATCATTTTTTACCAAAAAAAATTTAATTTTTTTTATACCAAAATTGACCTTTTTTACCAAAAAAAAATGATTTTTTAGCTACAAAAATCTAAGAATCTTTTTTTCCCAGAAAATTGAAAAAATTTTACTCCAATACATTAAGAGATTTTCCTCTTTGAAAATATTTTAATTTTGGTTCCAAAAAATTAAAACAAAAAAAATACAGATTTTTTTTTCTCAAAAAAAAAAGTTGCGGGTTTCCCCCCAAAAATTCTAGGTACTCCAAAAAATCAAATTAATAGGTAAATAGGTAAGTCGATTGTTCTCTTTAAAAAAATTGAATTTCAAAAAAAGTTAAAAACTTTTTTTTAAAATATTCTTCCCCTCAAAAATAAAGTACCAACACCTAAAAAAAATCAGACATTTCTTTTTTCAAAAATATCAAGACACCCCCCCCCCCTCAATGGAAACGATTTCTGAAATTCAAGAGACAGTTTTCTTTTCTGATATTTTCCTCAAGAAAATCATATTTTTGAGTAAAAAAAAAAACAGAAACTTCAGATCTAAAAAAATAATAATTCACAGAGAAGAGAAAAAATCATTCAAAGACAATACCAAAATTGACCATTAAGTAACTATCAGAAATGAAAAAAGAACGAAAAATTCTTTCCAGAATACTTCCAAAATTGAAAATTTTCCAATTTTTATTCAGAACTTCTGCAGAAAGATAAATGCCAATTTTTTTTTTAGATGATTATGTTTATTTCAATTTTTATTGTCATTTTGAAATTAATTTGAATCTTTCGAACTTTTTTCAATTCTTGAACTTTTTTTCACTGATTTTTTTTTTAAATTTTTTACCCACTTTTTCCAATTATTGATCACATTTTAGTTGCCTATTTTCCTCATTGGCTTCTCCTCTTGAACAGAATAACACCAACTCGTACCAAATCATGTCTCAAACATCGCCCAATGAACTATATCCATTTGAGGAAATTCGCCACCACCAATAAATTCACTATACTTTTATTACGTAAAAAAAGAACCATTAAGTACCGCAATTCATAATTATTCTGTTTTTCGATTTCAAAAAAACAAAACAAATTACCAAACGGAGTAAAAAACCGTCTAAAATCCCGATAATTTGCGTTGTTCACCGCTACATGATCTCACTATGAACTTCTCTCACCGCCATGAAAATTCGCTCGACTCATGGAAAAAAAAACACGTGAATAAAGAACAAATAAAAACAATGAACCATGAACGATATCTATCAAGTGCCCTTCTGTTTAAATAATAACGTAATTGATGATTTACGTAATTTCACGATTATGCAGAAGAAAGACTATAGATGAAGAGTGAGAGGGGGCTAGGCATAGAACCGCAGCCCAGGATCATGTCAGCGAGTGCAGATACACGCTGTGTGAAACGGCGCGAATAAATTATTCGAGATTTATTCAATTATCCAGGTACTATGAGGATTAAATAAATAAATAAATAAAAGGAATAAGTATTAAAGAAAATATCAAACTGACGAGTAATTCGAGCGAAATACTCGCGGATATGTGTTTGTCATCATAGTCATCATCATTATTATAACGAATCATGATAGAAAAAATACGCGTAGATTGTCATCGCTTGTATATGATAAAAATAACATTTGGATTGTTACAAAACGCACATAATCAAGAGCAATTACATAGAACAATGGCAAATTATACCTACGAATACGAACGCAATTACTGATTCGATTTTACAGGTATCGTATAAATTTAGAAATGAGGAAAATTATTAATTTTGGCTGCGCCGGCGATCTGAGCCGAGCTGGGTATTTCGCAGTTTTGAAATTTATTGTTTTTTATCGGTTGTTGTCTCATTACAGGTACACAAGCATCGAGCAGGTATATTACGTATATACGAACAAGTCGCAAGCATGGTCAGGCCAGTAAGATCAATTGCATGGACCAATGATGCGAAGCGACATAACAAAAGGCAAAGTACAAAAAACCTAGCTCGTTTGATCGACTGACCAAAACACAATTTGTATAATATAATTCATTAACCAAATTCTCCGTTATATTGAAGTACAGCATTGCCAGCATCTCGGACTCTCAGTCTCAGTGTTATAGCAATTACCGTAACTTAGATTAAATTTCCTCGGCTTTCATGTAGATAAGGTACTTTTTAGCTCTGTTTAATAATACGAACAGTGTCGCCTAAGCTATTACGTCCTGCCTTTTTTCTATACCGTTTTGTTAGCCGGTTACAATGATAGAAAAAGTAATCAAAACGATGTCACGATTCTGTATTAATAACACCACGGTCGCGGCGAATTCTTGTAGAAGCTCTTAAGATATAGTGTCGTTGATGCGCAGCTCGTCGCTCTCAAGACTCGAGCAATAAAATTAATTTTTATTTCAAATAAGACACGTATTAAACCATCGCTAAAATATTTCTCTCGTTAGGTCGTCGTGTCGTTAGTTGGTTGGTTAGACTGGATTAAAAAACTATGCAGATACAGGTAGACGCGTGCTGGATTGTGAAAACACCAATTCCGATTACGGAATTTAAATAACCGACTATGCAATCTAAATAACGACTATGCAAAACATCGTATATACTTTTACTCGCGAAGGGAATCGTTTCGTTTCGTCTGAACTTGGAAAAAATGGTCTTGTTTTTTGGAACTTTTTGTCAATTTTTCTTAGTTTACGTAAATATATTTATGAATGAAATGAAATGTAATAAAGAATTGAAATAAAACACACCTAAAAAATAAACCAAGCCAAAATTTGAATTATAAGTAATTAAAATTTTTAACAACATTAAAATTTAAAAAATCAGGAAAAAATCAACAATAAATTTAAAAAAATAAAAAATAAAATAAAATTAGGTTGGAAATTATCAAAATTGAAAGGTTTTTTTGATAGGCAATTCAAAAAAAATTAAAGTTTAAATTTTCAAAATTTTGGTAAATTAAAAAATATCAAAAAAATTTAATTTAAAAATAGACTGAAAATTTTAATTTAGATTCAAAAGAGCTGAAATTTAAAAAAAGTGACTATTGAAAAAACATTAAAAATAAGAATCCCCTGTAAAAAATTTCAAAAAGTGAAATTTTTGATCTTGACTGATATTAAACTTGAAAAATTGGAAAGTTTTAAACTCAAAAAAACTGGAACTGAGTTTAAAATTCGTGAATTTCGAATTTTTTTGGAAATGAAAAAAAAAATGAAATTAGACTAAAAATGACTAAAACTATTTTTCAAATGTTGAAATTCAAAAATTAGAAAACATTTAACTGAATTTGAACCAATTTGAAAAGTTTTAAAACTTGGAGACATTGATTTTTTTTAATGAATATTTTTTATAAAGTTGTTTATTTTGAGAACATTTAATTTAAATGTACCTACATCAAGTGAGAGAGCGGCTGAAATTTTGAAAAATATGACAAATTAAAAAAATTGAACATAATAATAAATTATGCTAACAATGAGACATTAAAAAATCTAAATTAAATTTGAAATTATTAAAAACTAAAAAAATTCTGATCCAAATGAAATTTGAAAAATTAAACTTTTTATAGCTGATTGGAATAATATTAGGTAAGATGGATTTTTTTTTTAAATTTACTGAATTTGAAAAATTGAGAATTTCAACTCAGACAATTGGAATTGAGTTGAACATTTTAACAATGAAATTAGACTTAAAATAAGATGATTTTTTTTTCAAAAACTGAAAATTAAAAAATAAAAATTATAATTTGTTTTCAATAACAAAAAAATATAATTATAGGTAATAAAAATATTAAAAATTCCAATACTTGAAAACATGTAAGAACTAAAAATCGAAAAAATCAACCATTAGAAATTGAAGAAAATATGTAATTATAAATAAAATTTAAAATTAGCTATATAAAAAAAAAAATTTTTAAATATAAAAAAAACACGAATAAAATGGGATCCAATTTTTTTTTTAAATTTTAAATTTAAAAAATTCAGAAATTCCAACTCAAAAAATTGGTTGCGAGTTTAAAATTTGAGAAATTTTAAATTGATTTTCGATGGTTAAAAAATTCTTTAAATTACATAGCATGGTGAAAATAACGAAGATTTTAAAATCAGAAAATTCATAAACATAAAAATTGGAGAATTTCATCTCGAAAACGTGACAAAATTAGGTATACTTTGTCAAAACATCTTGAGAAAAATTGTTTTCCTCAAAAAAATCTTCTTGTAAATTGTAGAATGAGAAATGACGAAATAAAGAAGTTATACTTATTGTCATAAAAAATTTAAAATTAAGAAAAATTTAAAATTTTGTATAAATGCTGGTAAGTAAAATAATTAGTAACTATGTACTTATAAAAAATTTAAAAATCATTTTTTTTACCAAAAAAAAACAAAAAAAAACTGAAAAATTAGAAAACACTTCAAATAACTTAAATGAAATTTGAGAAATTGGATTTTTTTTCTAATGCAAAAAAAATTACATTACAAAATGTGACTAAAACTTAAAATAATGTAGGTAAAAAAAAAAAAAAAAAAAAAAAAAAAAAAAAATCGTCTATAAAAAAATCCAAATAAAATTTGGAATTACTGAAAACTAGAAAAAATCGGAATCGAATCGAAAATTAAAAATATTGAAATTTCTTCAGCCAGTTAAAAAAAAATTGTTTTTAGAAACATTTACTAGGTAGGAAGGTAGCTAAATTTTAGAAATTGGGGAATTTGAACTCGAAAAATTGAAAGTGAAATAATAAACTATACCTACCTATCTACTGAAAAAATATTTTTTTTTGTTGAAAATATGAGAAAACTTCAAAACTGAAAATTAAAAAATATATATAATAATATTGAAATAAAATTCCAAAAAAAATAGAACTTTTTTCCATTGAAAAAATTAAATCAGATTAAAAATCACTGGAAATTGTAAAGATACAACAATTAGAAGAAAATTTTAAAAAAATATGACGAAAAAAAAATAATTCAAAAAATCGAAATTATTAGGTAGGTAGGTAGTTAGGTACTAAAATCAATAGATTTAGAATCGTGTTGAAAATTGAAAAAAAATTTCTTTATATTATTGTGAGAAAATAATTCTGTAGTTTGTATTAACACTTCCAAAAACTTTAAAGTCAAATTTGATTTTTCCCAGTATTCCCACCAAATTTTCCAATTAAAATGAATGAAAATTAAGGAAAAAATAAAATAATTACTGAACTTGACTTCTTTCATTCATTCTACGAAATTAACCAAAATCCTATCCTCTCATCTCACCGCTAAGAAACTTTTACAAAAAAGATCGAGCTGGGCTTTGGTGAACACACAACCCTTAATTTTCCCACCACCCTTAACACTTCTCATGAAAAAAAAAATCCTTGACACATCAACATCTACACAAATCCTTGCCACACTTAAAATGCAATCCATCGACTCGACATCTCGTTGAATATAGTATTTGGTAACATATCATATCACAGCCCTTTTGAAGGTTCCATTACCTCAAGCCACCTCAAAGCTTCAATAAATCAGACATACTTAATGCATCGCCGACAGTCTGCGATCTGCATCGAAATATGTAATTAATTCGGGATCGTTTTGACGACTAGAGTGAATCCATCTAGGTATAAATACCTGCGATATTTAAAATGGTAATTCGAATACATATCTAAGTACATAACGTACATTATACGCACAGACAATATGACATCATATAAAAAGGTCATCTCGCGTCTACGAGATTACCAATGTATACTCAGCTACATAGAAAACACCTCGGGTTTAATAAATTTGACCCGGTTAAATACGGGTACAGCAACTTTTACGAGAACCCAACCCTATGCGAGTATCATCTTTAAGCCATCAGTATTGCATAAGTTGAATTGTGCAAGTTGTAGTTGATAAAGTTCGATAAATTCGATTAGGTAGGTAAAAAAACCAACCATACATACCGACCGATTAAGTAAAAGAAGTACACATATACCAATCGTATATACACACTAGGCACCGCTTCGGGCACATTTGTTAAATAATCACACAAATAATGAGGATAAGTACATAAGTAAGTAATTTTACAAAGTGGGAAAAAACAAGAAAACATGTCGCTTACCGGAAAATCGATGATTTCTTCCAGGGAATATTTCGCTGCGCCTTGTCGTAATCGACAAATATGTACAAAGTTCTCGTCTTCAGATTTTTTCTGTCGGATTATCCTAAAAAATGAATATCAGAATTAGAAACATTTATGTATTGGACCTCAACGTCAACGCTTTAGGTAGATACAAATACAAATATCAAAAGAATTTTTATAATCCCAATTCGATCATACCTATACATAATGTACGCGTATTAAATATGAAAAATAAATAAAAACATAGCTCGAAGCGATTTCGTAGAAATGATTCGTGAAAGATATATTTGTATTATATCTCTTATGCATATTGATTGATGTCGTCTTCACTTATCATTTTCGAGGGCACGTATTGACACAAATAATTCTAATCAGGTTAAAAATTAAATTTTTTTTTTTTTTTTTTAGCGGTGAGGATAGACTAGCCAAGTAGGTTTGTAATTCTTAGAAGAAAAAAGCAACACAGCTTCGCGGAATTGCAATCGAATTTATCAACTTGCAGGTTGCTGTACTGATGTTTCTTAATCAAGTGCATGAGAAAAGTGCAAGTAATATACGTCAATTATATTCTTCATTATTTGAATAATATACGATTTATAAAGACATTCATTACACGAATTAATAGCGACAGAAATTTTTAGGGGGGAGGGAGAGGTAAAAACAGATGGGTTATTATTAAATATGTTAGCAAAATGAATTAATCAATCAAAACAATAACAATTAATCACAATTTTAGAGAAAACGGGCACAATTTTTTGATTGATACAAAAAAAATATTACAAAAAATCAGAAGAAAATTAGAAAAAAAATCAATGCAAAAAAAAAATTTCAGTCAAAGAAGAATTTTCAGGCAAAAAATTTGAAAAAAGGAAATTTTTTGAGAAAAATTAATAAAATATTTTTAATCATATTTTGATTTAAAAATAAAACAGATTTCATAGAAAAACAAAAAATAACAAAAAAAAAAACGATAAAAAAATAATTTTTTGAAGGTTTCAAAAAAAAATCCGAAAACAGATAATTTTTATGGAAACATTTGTAGGAAACATTTAAACGATAATTACTGAAAAATGAGAAAGAAGGAGTAGCAAATTTTTTTAAACAACAAAATGTTGACAAAAAAATCCTAAAAAAAGTTACTTCTAACAAACAAAAAAAAAAAAAAAGACAGAAAACTAAAAAATATTGTTGGACAAAAGAATTTAAAAAAAAATTGAAACAAGATTTGAAGTAGGTAGACTTTTTCGTATACTAAAATTTGAATAGAATACTTTTGAGAAAATTTTTAAAAATGTCTAAAAAAAATGAAAATGATAAGTAATTTTTTCGACTTATGAAAGAATTTAAAAAAAAATCGAAACAATTTTTTTGAAAAAATTTAAATTAAAAATGATTGCAAAATTATTGTCGAAAAATTCTTGTTCTTTTCTCAGCTAATGAAGAACTGGAAGATGAAAAAAATTTAAAACAGAAAATATCGACGAAATTCTCAAAAATTTCATTGAAACCTAAACTTTTTAGAAAATTCATTTTTGAAGCCAAATTAGGAATTTGCAAAGAAAATTTTCAAGTAAATGACGAAGGTTAGCTTTTATATAAAAAAACAAACCAGATGATTTAACCTAATTTTGCCATAAAGTGGGCATTTGCAGAATATCGAGAGGATCAAGCAAAAAGCTGGACTTCTTCAGAAAAAATAGGCCAAGCAGGAACTTCAGACAACTTGAACTACAATAGATCATTTCAAGAGTCTATCGACCATTTTTTTTTCAAATTTTATAAAAACAGAATTATTCAAAAAAATTTCAAACTACAATCTTTAAAAAATTTTCAAGTAGGAATTTTTTTTTCAAAAAATGAAAAACATTTTATCAAAAACTTTTTTGAAAAATATTTGTTTTCAAATCTTTATTGAGATTTTTTTGTTGAAATTTTGATTGATTTTTTTTTTAAATCATCAGATTTAATTATCAAATAATTTTTGGAATTTTTTTTCAAACACAAACTTTCAAAAACTTGGTTTAAAATTATTATGTTTATAATGCTGTTTGATGATTTTTAAAATGTTTGATTAAAAACACTTTGTTTTTTTTTGGGGGGGGGGGGGCATCATTACCTATTTTCTCATCTTAAATCTTTTTAAAAAATCTCAATTATTGAACTGTGGTATTTTTTTTACCTATACAATAAAAAATTTTAGATACCTATGTATATGAAATCCTGAAAAATGATGTCGATATTCTTGAAACATTCCCAATCTGAATGTTATTATGTTATTGAGAAGTGAAAAAAACTTGAAAATTCGAGGAGAAAAACAAACATAAAAAATTATTTCAAAAAAATCAGAAAATGAATGATTTTTCAATCCTTTCTATTTTATTTTTTATTTTTTTTACTTAATGTTTATTTTTTATCCTTTTTAGCTCAATGAAGTTCTGTAATTTTTTAAAATTCTGTAAAATGTAACACAACATCAAAGAACTTTAACTCAAGAAGAAAATGCTGTACCTAAACTATGAGAGGATGGACATTATAATATCAACACAAAGAAATGGAGTATTTCCTAATTTTAAAAATTAACTTGGAGTGCCCTTATAGTTCCTAAATTGTTGTTTGACTTCTAATGTCACAAAATTGGTAGGCATTAAAACTACCGAGCCCCAAAACCATAAACACATTCAATATTCATCTTAGTTATTAGTTGAAATAAAAATTATAAAAATTGGAAAAATTACGATTTCAAAAAAATCGGATTTTTAAAATTTCAAAATGGAAACAATTGAAATTTACAAAAGAATTTTTGAAGAAATAAACTGACTAAAAATTTAAAAAATCAAATTAAAAGTTGAAATAAGCTTTTTGCCATTAAAACTCACCTCTTGAAAATTCTGTAATTTTGCAAATAATTGTCATATTCTTCCCACACTTTGTCATTGAAAATACAACCTAAAAATTGAATTAAAAACATATACTATTTATCCAGTCGAACATTGAATCATAATAATAAACTAAGTACCTAATTTCAAAGCAAATGTATTCGCAAAATGTACGCAATTGAAAGTAAGAAAAAATTTGAGAAATCGATAAAAAAAATTTTCAAGACAGAATTCGTCGAGAATACGTCTTCTTAAAAATATACACTTTTTCAAAAAGCTACTTCGTTGAGATCTCGAACCAGGCCCGTCGAGAGCCAAAATGGGCCAGGGGCAGAAATTATTTTGGGCCTTCTTCCAAGGGCTTTTTCGGCAAAAAATTATGTGATTTTTCCAACTCAGGCGGAAAAAATTCAATTCGGGTCCCCTAGCAAAACTCCGGGCCCGGGGCAAAATGCCCCCTCTTCAAATTGGGGTGACTGGGGGAGTGATTGTAGGAGGCTAACAAATCAACAAACATACTCTTAATTAAATTTTTAAAATCACAAAAATGCTCTTCCTCCAAAATCCCAATCAACCATTCTCGTACAGCTCTGGAAAATCTCATTTTAACCCTTTACCACCTTAACCACCTCGGTCAATCCAGTCGATATCCAGTCACGCGACCGCGAAACCACTTTCCCTGCGTTGCATTTCAAAAGACCGATAATTTCGAAAATTTCACGTAAGAAGATACTTGGAAATCAATAAGATGAAGGGGAAAAAAGAGAAGCAAAGAATATTCGTGTTGCTGGCTGACGATAGCATCGTAATTGATACTTCATAAATGTAACGTTTCGTGAAGATTTGCAAACGTGCTATATTATTTGTTACTCGTATCTCTGCGGACGTGTAGAGTGTAATGGTAAGTAGTAGGTAAGTATATATTATTCGATGCACATCGACAAAGAAAAGCCAAAGCCGCACCCAAGTAGCACGTTAAGTATCTCTACGGCGTGGTGGCGTGGCAGCTGCGTGAACACGCGCGTAATTTGACCACAAGCCTAAGTCTTAATAAAACAAAACTCTTTGCTTCGAGCTTTCAGTTAATAGAGAAAGTTGCTAATAAAAATAACCTCGGGGTATTTTATGTGTGAATATGTTGCATACGTACATAATATTCTACTCTACACTCGTACGTTCACCAAGTGCTAGAAAACGGTGTTATATATGTATATATATATATTTTTTTTTTGTAAAAAAAGAAAAAAGTGAATGTGATAATGATAAAGAACAAAAAGTACCAACCAATGGCACGCTTTATTGGGAGAAGGAAAAAAAACGTAAATGGAGCAAATCATGTTCTCATTGTACTTCAAAAAAAAAAAAAAAATGAAAAAAATTGAAAAAATTGAAAAATTGAGAAAAAAAGAACTCTAAACTCTGATTTAAAATTGCAACAAAAAAATACCCTTCTCATTAAAGGAAAAAATTCCATCACGAGATACGTGTATAAATCTACGTACACCTAATACCACACTCGATCAAGATATTCAACAAGGAAGGATGCAGTTAACAAGACTTAAACAAATAACGTACGTACAAGTTTTTCAAAGGGTACCCAGAGCATAGTTAAGACTTTCATTTGCGGAATAAATTGGCATCAAAGACGACGGCAGCATCGGCAGATAATACGACATGTATTACATTTACATATCACGTATAGAAACGAAAATACTTGTCGTCACCCTGAGGACATGTTAGCGATACTTAATCGTAAATCGTCACACAATGGAACAACTTAACCGTTAACTTTCCCTATTACATAAAATTCCCAAATGCGATCCAACAAAAGGCGAGCGTCAAAAGACATTTTACGTGGAAAAAACCCTAATTATCGTTTTCCACACACTTGTTGCTCTAAAAAAGGTAAAAATTACATTGTTCGGTGACCGCAGCAGACTGCACAGTGCACATGTTATAAACCTACACCGGAATCAATGAAAGTATTTCCCGCTAAAAAAAAAATATATATATATGTATATACAGCCATCTACTTAATCGTGTATTAGTAAAAGTGATCTGACCACTTGAAATCGTACGTGTCTCGTTTATTCCATTTTTTTTCTTTTTTCATTTTATTTTCAGAATAATCGCTAATTTAAAATGATTAATAGATAACCTATCGCGAAGCAATAGCACATGATCACCGGAAGAGATGAGCAGACAGATGTTGAGAAAATTTCTATTTCATACAATGTCGATGCTAGATTAGGTTGTCGTTTTGTACCATTAAGTAAACCTTGATTTACTGTTTTAAACTTGCAACCTAGCTTGGGGCGTTCATGCAAAACAACATTCTGGTTTTTACTTTATTTTATTTTATTATTTTTTTTCTTCTTTCCTTCTTCTTTTTTTTAATCTTCGCCATAGAAAGGAAAAGTTGATTGTTAAGAAATCGAAAGCTGTTCGTATAGACTTTCAAATGATAAATAAAATCAGAAATTCGTATATTACAGTGTACTATACTGCACTGCTCCTTTATCCTATACCTGGCTATAAGAGATAGACCTACGCCTCGTTCATTATACATATACGAGATGTTATATACTGAATTACCAAGGATATAAATTATAAATGGGTAACTTTATTGCCGCTGTACTTCGTTTTACTCATTCATTCGAATCGTAGTATAACTTTAAGTACATATAAATGGTAATCATCGTCCATCTTGTAGTAAAAAGGATTGTAATACAAGCATCTCTTTCCATAACCGTTAATAGACAAACAGTAATGGTTATAGCGGAGGGGGAAGGGGAGTCAATGTTTCACTAGTGGCAAATCTCATAGGGTTAGTGAAAAGTGAAACTGTAATACACTGAAGCAGAGGCAAGCGAACACTTTTTCAAAAATTATAAGCTTGTCAACTCAGAACTCGAAATTGACAACTTTCAACTTTTTCAAACACATCAACGAGGAAGGGAGAAACGAACTCTAGAAATGATTTTGGGATTTTTCAAATAAAAAAGGCAAAAAATGTAGCAATAAAACGAGAAAGAGGGAATTCTATCAGTTATTGATTTCCAGCTATGTTGAATTGTTGAGCCAAATTACTTGGGTACTTTTTTTAACTGACGATTAATAGTAGGTAAAATTTTAAAAATGTATGCCAACACTTCTTCTTATGATTAAGTATAATTATATGAATATGAGTCAATATCTTCAGATTCTACTCAAACAAAAGCTGCTGAACACAGATTGTGCAACTTTCAAAAAAATTGGGAATATTGAAAAATATATTTTTCAAATTTCATATGAAAAAAATTGATATAGAAATCAAAACAAATAAAAATTCTCAAAATTGAATAAAATTTTGAAAAAAAGTATTAAAAAAATTGTGGATGATGAAATTTTGAGATTTGATCAAATATGAGCTTATCGTTGGTTTCAAAAGTGACTACAAAAACAATAGGTAAGTATGCAAAATAATACTTGAAACTTTAAAAAAAAAAAAAAAAATTTAGAAAAAGTCTCTCAATTTTTTTCTTGCATGAGATTTCGCAATTTAGGTGAAAAAAATTCTCATTAAAAAAAATATGCACCTATGAAATCCTTTATTTTTTTAAGAAAAACAAATTTTTCAACTTTTTTAAAATAAACAAGTTTTTGAACGATCTTGGAATCACTGTGAAAAAAGCTCCCATTTTTTTGGAGAAGAAAATTTCTAAATTCTCTGGAGAAAAAACTCTATTTTAGAAGGACCTGGGGGGGGGGGGAGGGTTAAGAAAATTACTCAATTTTTTGGAATGGAACCATTCCTCATTAAAAATATAAATATCCCTCATTCCCTTTTTTAAAGGCCTTTCAATTTCTTAATTTTTTTCCAAAATCAAATTTCTCAATTGGTAGGAAAATTTCTTTCCTTCTTTGAAACCCTATTTAATTTGTTAAAGAAAAAAAATCAATGTTGATCAATGTTATTTGAGAAAGAAATCTCCTATTCCTAAACAAATGAAATATCCTTCAATTTTTTCAGATTTTTTTTTGAAGTAAGAAAATTTCTTAATTTCTCGAAATAAAAACTTTTCTTATTTCTTTGAAAATGGCTTTTCAGTTTAGTTATCAACTTTTCTAAGAAAGAAAAATCTGGCAATTTTTTCGGAAAAAAGTTTCAAATTTTTGTAAAAAAATAGATTCCAAATTTTTTTATTCGGAGTAATGAAATCTCTCAACTTTTCAGGAGAAAACAAATTTCTGAAGTTTCTTGGAATAAAAAAAAATATTCATCACAATTTTTAAGAGTCAGTGTAAAAAAAAATCGTATAATTTTAATTTTTTTCAATTTTTCTTTGAGGAGAAAATCTTTATTTTTTGGGAAGTAAAAAAAAATCCCAATCAATCGACCAAAACATTTTTTTCAATTTTTTGAGAAAAATAAAAGCTTGGGTTTCTGGAATGATTTTTTCATTTTTTGGGGAATATACGAGCATTTTTTCAAATTTTTGCATTTAAAAAAAAACTTATTTTTTTTGGAGTAAGAAAATTTCTCAATGTTTATACTTACCCTTCTACAAAAGTTTTTTCAATTTTTTGAGGGTGAAAATTTTAAAATTATTTTGAATTAAAACTTTAAAAAAATACATCATACGCTACTAATCAGAAAATTACTTACTAAATTTAGAAAATGATGTTTCAACATTTTTTTGAAAATTTTATACTTTTGAAAATTGAAAAAATTCCTAATAAAAAAACACATTTGGCTTTATTTGACGATATGGAATTTCAAAACTGAGCTCAACTTTAAAAAAATAATTCTTAATAAATGATATATCATTACAAAAAGTTGAAAAAATTGATTAAAGACAAAAAAATTGAAATTTGGGTTGTAGGTACCTGAAGGCGATAAGTAAGAATTTAAAAAAGCGGAATTTTGGTGCCTTTTTTGCAACAGTTTTTGATTTTGTGTTGAACATGATTTTTCAATTTTCGATTAAAATAAATAATTTTTTCAAATATTTTTTTTCTCAATTCATGTTTATTTTTAAAAATTATTTTCAAAACTTCCATTTGAATGTATTTTAAAAGAGTTTTTGATTTTTCATGATTTTTTTTTTCAATTCTTGCTTTATTCATTTAAAAAAATGAATTTTCTATTTTTCATTTTCGAATGGTACCAATGACGGTTCAATTTTTCGTTAAATGTGAAAAATGTCTTTTTCAAGATAAATTTTTCTAAATTTTTTTTTGTAATAAATTCTTAATTGAAAGAATTATATTCACTTTTTTAAACAAAATTTTCCCAAATTTATTTTTCCTTTTTTTTGAATTGTTGTAAATTTAAAACATTTTTAGCATGTTTTTTAGCTACCTATTCAATTTTTTTCTGTTTTTATAAATTTTTGCTCAATTTTTTGGGTTAAAAAAATATTTTTCTTACTTTCTTTGAAAAAAATTGGTGAATTGGAAACTAATTTCTTTACTTTTTCAAAATAAATTTCTTAAATAGATTTTTAAATGACGTTTAAAAACCTAAAAAAAAAATTACTTCGAATTACCTACAAAAATGTTTTCTTATTTTTTATTTTTATTTTTTTGTAATAAATTTTATTTGATCAATTTCAGAACCTTTTTTCAAAAAATAAAAGAAAAAATTACTTATAAATAAACATTTCCTACTTGATTCTTATTTTTAACGAATGGGTTTTAATTTGTTCAGAATAAATAGGGTACCTACGAAGTCTCGAAGAATCTATAATGTTCAAGCTCTCTCAAAGATTACAAAAAGGAAAATTCTCAATTTTTATGCGAATTTTTACCATTTTTTACTCGTCTCTTTTCCAATCCCAAGAAACATCTTCCTTAGCACTCTAGAAAGAGTTTGAAAAATAAGGTAATTCTGGATTATTTGTGAATTCATACGAGTATACCTCGAATGCATTTTTGATTACAATACATAAAATCATCTTATCGAAAATTTTATAACACCCACGAACCCATGCCAAGATCGATGCACATTACCAAATAAATTTTACGACATTAGATAACGTCTTACGTACGTATTATATAGTTTTACCATAAAATGCAATGGCCCGCGTTTATTTCCATTTATGTGATGTTATTTCGTAAAATGATTTTTACGGTGAATTTGAAAAATGCTGTAGACTATTTTATTGTATAACCTGTAATTTGCTTCTTTAATAATGATTTTAATGATATAGGCAAGAATAGAAAAACCAGTTCAACCCTGGGTATTATTACAAATGTGAAACGTTATCTGTATAGCAGCGCAACCCTTGTTAAAAGAAATTTTACTTTTTTTTTCTTTTCGTCGTTCCACCTATTTAAAAACCTGTTGCACGTAGATGCATAGTGCATATATACACAGACTAGCCTTAGATATCATGCAGTTAGAATGCCTCACAAATCATTATTCTAGTTATCCTTTTATATGATTAACATCTGCTTTATCACGAGCGGTCAGTCTCATATTTCATAAATTCGATCTCGTATAAATACATATTCGAGTAAAGGATAGATGCACGTATGTAACTTGACCAACAGAGAGGGAAAAGTGAATCGTTGACTTGATAATACGCGACGCGACGCAACGTATAAAAATAAAGTATCATAATGCTATATTGTACCTAGTCTTGCGAGAGGAGAAAAAAATTTTCAACGAAAATATTTATTCAAAAAACCCGCAGCATCAGCAGTTATCATATTATATTGATCGGATAACGAGTATAAAAGTTCACTACGCTGAGGATATGTTTCTCAAATGTCTGGTTTGATATTATACGAAACGAATTTGAAATTTTTCAAATGGTATGGTAATCAACGAGCCTTCTCATTTTTTTTTTTTTTTGACGAACGAATTAAATCATCGTACCTAACAAGATTAACTGTACGGCATCATTCTAATCTCATAATACCAGAAACAGTTAAATGATTAAAAATTATAATTAATTTATTCCGACACTCGAATTCCACAGCTTGGCAGCCTTTCGTACGAAATAAATTATCACTTTTTAACGCATCCGTAGACATAGCACGTTGATCATCTTTCATTCTTTCAACTTCTTACACACGTTAGAAATTATAGTTACTCTGGTGTGATAATTAAGAAATAAATTCGAAAATAATCTCGCTTATTAGGAATAAATGTAATGAGAGCTGTCTGTAAACATACTACCGACCATTTTTTCGAATTATTTAAGAACCAGGTCCACTCCAGCTCCAGCACTCCGCCGTCCAACCTATAATTTCGGGCCACTGATGATAATTTAATTATATTGCTTCGAAAATTAGAAAGAAAGGTCAAGGATTTATGTCTTCTTTTTCTCACTCTCCTTGTAATTTGCTCATGGGTAATATGCCTACTTACGAGAGTAAAAGCTTGGATATCGCAGGTACTGAGCGAGATGCATTTCCAGAATGCTGAGGGTAAATATTAACCAGATTGAAAGTTAAGCTCGAGCCCGCTAAAATAGTCATTTTTTTTCATTGATTATCGTCGAGTAATGATAGACATTTGATTTTTGAAATTAGATATTTGTACGTATCTATCGTCGATGTATTGGCAATTTCGAATGACTTAATTTTATCAGCTTCAGTTTCCTATTCACTTCTCTACTGCCTGTATATTCATCGCAATTACTATGTAGAAGGAAAAAATGTAAGTTTTTACGATAAAATTCCAATTCTTAAATTGAAAATCTACATTAGACAAAAAATAACTTTCAGGAAAAATAAATTTGTAAAAATATAAATTTTCAATTTTGAAAAGAATCAACAATATCTTAAAAATTATACGAGGTTTTTTTTTTGAAAGAGAATGTTTTTTAAGATTTTGTTTGATAGACCTTCACATTTTTTTCTCTCGAACAAAATTTGGCAATATAAGTACCTATAAATTCAAAATTCTTTCAAAAAAGTAACTTCAGCAAGCATTTTTTATCAAAAATGTACTCAACCAAGAAGTAACCCAATCAACTACCAATTTTATTTATTTATTTTGTGATAAAACAACAGTTTTGTTAAAACACCAAACTTTCATAAATTTTCTGTTAGCAAAAATTTGAAATTTTTTTTTTTTTTTTTTTAAATATTTTTATTTAACGTTACTCAACCGTTTGGTTATTTGCGACGCAAGTAGTGTACATCTTAAACTATATTGAATAACGATTTTTTAAAATTTTGTTCAAAATCAAATTTTTCAAAACTTCTTTGTGAGCACAGAACATAGATTCCTAAAAATTCTATTTAAATCGTTTTTTGAAATTTTGCTCAAGTCATGACTCAATTTTCAAATATTTTTTGAAAAATTGTTTCCGAACATGGACCATACTGAATTTTATTATGCTTTGATATTTTTTTCAAATAAGTAGGTAACTAGCTACGTACATAGGTATTATTATAGCAGATTGAAAAAAAATCCCAAAATTTTGTTCTAAATCAAATTTTAAAAATCTCTTTTTTCAAGCACAATTACTTTTTGAAATTCCATTTAAGTAAGTGTTTTTTTTTCAATTCTGCTCAAAGTTACTTTTCAAGACTTTTTTGAAAAATCATCTCGAACATATTTTTTTAAAAATTATTTTCAAACATGAATTGTTTTGAATTTAATTCAATTTTTTTAAGATAATGCACAATCATAGAATTTTATTTAAAAAATTTCAACAAAAATTTTCAAAAATTTTAATCAAAATCAAAATTTTTAACTTCTCTTTGAGCTCAAATTTGTCAAAAATCTGTTCAAACATCTGCTTTTCCAATTTTCAAGAAGTCGATTTTTAATTTTTCATGGTATGTACAGGAATTTCATTTCAAAAGTCACAAATATTTGTACCACCACACAGAAAATTTTCAGACCCTGCTTGCTAAAAAATTACAGAAAATTGAGAACCTCTCAAAAAAAAAAAAAAAACTCCAACCAAAAATGAGGAATTTAGGATCCAAATTTACCCTAGAAAAATTTGAAAAAGACAGGAAGAATCTCAATGTTACCAAAACAAAGAAAAACTTGGCAATTTGGTTTTCAAAGAAAATTTGATTTTTCGATTTTCAGTTTTGATTTTTTCACTACTTTGTTGACACCTTGTTTTGTTTTTTAAAATTGTTTCGAACATGATTATTAAAAAAAATATTTTCAAACACAAAAATCATTTTGAATTTCGTTTGGATTTTTTCTTTCAAATTGCATTTTTATCACCGATTTTTTTTAAACACTTTTTTCAAGAACCTTGTTCAAATCCAATTTTTTTGAAATTTCTTCGAGCACAATAAAATTGTTCAAAATACCACTCAAACAATTTTTTTAAATGTTGCTTCAAGTCGTTTTTCACGTATTTTTTGAAATTATTTTCAAACCCAAATCATTTTGAATTTTGTTTTAGATTTAAATTCCATGTCGTATCATTATCAAATTTTTTAGATTTTTTTTAAAAACACAAATGTTCAAAAAAATTTTAATTAAATGTTTTCAAACTTTTCTTCAAACACAAAATTGTTCAAAATAGTATTTCAACAATTTCAATTTTAATTTTGCTTCAAGTCAATTTTTAAGACTTTTTTTAAAAATCGTCCCAAACATAATTAAAAAAAATTATTTTTAAATATATCTAAATCATTTTGAATTCACTTCAGTTTATTTATTCTTCTCTGATATCTAATACTTATTCGTCGAATTTTTTTGAAATTGTTTTACGAACACAAATTCTCAATAATTTAATTTGATCAAAATTAATTTTTCAAACTTCACTTCGAATTCAAATTTTTCAAAATTCTGCTTAAATATCTTTTTAAGAAATTGTATGAAGTCAGTTATTTATATATTTTTGTTTAGATTTTTTTTCAGATCGCAACACTATCACAAATTTTTCAATTTTTTTAAACACGAATTTTTAAAAATTTTGTACACTTTAAACATTTAAAAAAAAAAAAATTTCTCAAAGCCAATTTTTAAATCTTTAAAAAAAAAATCTAAATTTTTGAATAAATTTTAACACATCTAATGGAGAATGAGAACATAATAAAATCAGCAAGTATTCTTTCATCTAAAAATGTTTAAAAAATAAATTTTCTATTTTATCTATCTATGAAATCTTTATTCATGTGATTAAAATTTTTGAATTTGCGTAATTCTGAAAAATCTCCTTATAATTGGTCAATAAATGTTTTTTGAGAAATTAATAAAAATTTAAAATTATATCGAAATTCTCGAAAAATTCTAATTCCAAACTAAGTATTATCAAGACCGAGACGTTACAAAAACTTGAAAATTCAAAGAGAAAAAACACAAATTATTTCAAAAATTGAGAAATTTTCTAGTTATGTATTTACTCTCTGCAGGTCCAAGACAAGGTAACTCTACAAAAACACACAAAAAAAAAATTATGCCACAAATTTTTTGGATTTTTTTTTCATTTTTTTTTTGTTTAATTAAAAATTACGAATAAAGCAAGCAGTAACTTTTCAAGAAAATAGTAACGATAGTTAAAAATTTACTTTTGTCTAAGTACTAGTCAATTTTGATAAAAGAGGCACATACGATGACTTTCTTTCTTCTAACTTTTTTTGGATCAATTTTTTCAAATTTCTTCAGAAAGCTTGTAAAGGGGAGATGGAGAAACGTTTTTTAAAATACTTCAAATTGTAAAAGTAAATTTAAAAGGGTCATAAGCATTCGAATAAAATGAGGAAAATCGAGAAAATTGACGAAAATCAATTCTAACCAAAATTTCATCATTCCCCTTCTCCTCGCACGTATACACGTTGGACCTTCAACTCGTACGAGATCTCTCGAAAATCTGACAATTTTTTTACATTTTAAATGAAACGAATTTGCATAAAAATAATTGAACACTTTCTTGGATAACGTGATTTCTATAAAATCCTTCGATCTTTTCTTTTCGCCTTCTTTCCTTCATAATCCGTACCAATAATAAATAAAACGACCGGTATTAGTGTTTTTGATCGAATAGACATATTCAAGGATCAAGATATTAGTTCCGGAATAATTTGCAATATTTTCTCGAGTTTGCGAAACATTACCCATTGTTTTATCGAATTAAGCGTGAAAGATTTTAATTATTTTTTTTTTACAACTTTACATATTTCCTATCACGATCGTTAGAACGATATTGATGATATAAAACTGAGTTGTTAATGGATAAAATGATTCCTACTCCCTATACTTCGGGATAGATGACTTCAGGAACCCATCAAGTATACTATTGCATACCTCATTGCTCATTCAAACACCCTTTAGACACCGCAAGAACTATTCATTTAACCCTGATACCTACTTAACCCGGTACAGTACATTCAATCACGTTAACAAACCACGAAAAAGCACTGCCTTTCTTTCCAGTACGTGTTAATTCCCTCCAGAATGCACTTGCCATTTGAATATCAATTCCGGAAAAGGTAAATAACTTTGTTAGTTACGAATTCCGTGTCGATAGGTACAACAAAAGAATCACATAGGTACCGATTGTAAATACAAATGACAAACCTGCTAAACAAAAATGATCCATGAGTGGAATATTTCATGTTACGAATATTAATCGAACATTGTTCCATGTCCCATCCGACACAAACACATATTTTTCAAACACCTCACTCGATTATTTTTAACGCGCAGTCATCGCCAACGAACACTAAATCCGAATCAAAATTCAAAATTCAAAAACGAAAAACAAAACCAAAATCGATGTGGAAAAAAACACAGCTCAACACTACACAAATTTCTAACCGAGAGATATCGAATGTCCAGCTGAGCATATAGTACCGGAGCACGATGTTAAGTTCTATGAATAAAAACAGGTTGAACTTCACATTGCCGATTTAATAGTAGGGTTACTCAACAGCCAAGCTGGCTAAACGGTTTAGCTTTGATCCAAGTGAACATGTAGTAATACGATAAGGTGTAGCTTTTTATTAGGCGGGTAGTTAATAAATTTTCAACCGAAAAAAAAAAAGCCAACCGAGTAATTTGAACATTTTTCAAATATTTTTAAATCATGACTCAGAAACGTACCTATCACACAATGTGAAAGTTTTCTCTTTTTTTTCCTCCTATACAACAAACTAGTTGGTCGTGTATTCTACATTTTATTCAGAATACTTATTCCTGCGATACAGATCAAACGACAATGTAATAATAATTCAAATACTTACTAACAAGCTATACCGCATGCTTGGAAAATGCTAAAAATTTACCCAAATCTATAGATTTTTCTTCATTATTTCACCAAAATATACCGTCCCAATGGGTCTCTAACAACGTTTCCGAGCGAAAGCGCGACACAGATGCTGAACTCTAATCATTAATCAACGAAATAATCGAAAGTATGGGAGAAGCATGGACCTATGGACCACCTTAACGGCTCAAAAAAATTCTCAAACTATCCGTATTCAATGATCACTTTCTATTATGTAATCAAGAAATAATTAATTTTACGACATGTCATTGCTGCGAACCTCCTCACCATTCCCTTGAACTTCTACGTGATTATCAGTGGTGCGACGATGGGATGTCGTATCTCGTATACTACACTAATAGACATATTCAATGCGTTTCCATTCTAACGCCGGGTTTTCATTAAATGAGAAATTAAGTTTGATTTTTTACGTGCAGTTGTAAGAATATAGTTTTTATCGATGATGGGGCACTGTTTCTCCACATCATGAGAAAACAGTGAATGAGAGAAAGAGAAAAGGCTTACTTACACAAAGGACAAAAATTGATGAGCAATTAATGGAGAATGAATCATATTGAAAATAGGCCTGCATAAAAATTATGAATAAGTTATTTTTTAAAAAAATTTAAAATTGAAATCCTGTTTACTTTCAATAGGTAATTATTCTTAATTTCATATTCTTCAATTTTCCTATACTCTTAATATTATTTCCAGTTACCTATTTTTCATGCGATTCTGAAATATCAGAATCGCATGAAAAATAGGTAACTGGAAATAATATTAAGAGTATAGGAAAATTGAAGAATATGAAATTAAGAATAATTAACTATTGAAAGTAAACAGGATTTCAATTTTAATTTTATTTAAAAAAGATGATCACAAAAAAAATGAAATTAATCAATTTAATTGAATTATAATAATCTAAATCACATAAGGTAAAGTACCAATTCTGGGACAGTACTCTATTGTGGGACAAAATTTCGTAACGCTTCCAGCAGTTACACTGAAAAGTGAAAAAGATCGCTTGTTTTTTTTATTATTATTTTTTTTTTTTATAGTTGAGGTGTATACTAGGGTGGCCTTTATTTTTCGAATTTTGGAAATGTTGTTTGGACCGGGGGTCAAATTGGTGACATATTGGTAGAAAATAATTCCCTATTTTTTATTTTTCCCCTAACTGAATTTTAAGCCGTTTCTCAGGCGTCCCCAAATTTGAAAAAATCAAAAAAATAGAACATTTTGAAATTTTTTGAAATTTTTTAGCAAAATGGTCATAGGGATGGTATTTTTATAAGACAAGACCATTTTCGTTGATTTCTTATCTTTACCCCCCCCCCTTTTCATAAGACATGAAAAAACGTCATTTTTTAGGTTTTTTAAAAAATTTGAAAAAATGGTTAAAAATTTAAAAAAAAAAAAATTTGAATAAAATGGTTTCAACATACATGTTATCACCCAAAAAGGTCATTCACGCTGATTTTTCACCACTGCCGTATCAGTGAGAATTTTTCAAAAACTATCAAAAATTGAAAAAAATGAGGTTTCTAAAAATGAAGGTAAGGATGAAAAATCGCCTTAATTGACCTTTTTGGGTGATAACATGTATGTTAAAACCATTTTATTCAAAAAAAAAAATTCTTCAATTTTTAGCTATTTTTTCAAATTTTTTAAAAAACGTATAAAAATGACGTTTTTTTTATGTCCAATGAAAAGGGGGGTAAAGATAAGAAATCATCGAAAATGGTCTTGTCTTATAGAAATACCATCCCTATGACCATTTTGCTAAAAAAATTCAAAATGTTCTATTTTTTTGATTTTTTCAAATTTGGGGGCCCCTGAGAAACGGCTTAAAATTCAGTTGAGGGAAAAATAAAAACTGGGGAATTATTTTCTACCAATATGTCACCAATTGACCCTCGGTCCCGACAACACAATAATAATTTGCTCTAGTACATTACATACATACTACACAACCGCTTGGTTGATTTTAAAATCGAGTCAAAAAATAATTGTCCCATACAATTGGTTTGTCCCACGATTGGTTCGACTTCGAAAATATACCAAATCGTGAAAAATGAGCTAATTTATTTCGCCTATTTGAAAAAATCTACCTATTTTATACTGTTGATAAATTGATATTCTATTTAGAAAAAACACAAAATTTGAAGTTTCAAAAATTGAACCAATTGGGAAAAACCAGTTGTGGGACAAAATTCACAACAATTTTCGATTTTTTTGTTTTTTGAATAGATCTATCTCTGAAAGGAATAATGTTGAGATGGTTTTTTTCAGTAATAAATGATCGTTAGTTAATGCATAAGCATCTCATTTGGTCAAAATGACCTTAGGTCCTCTTGTCCCACAATTGGTTTTGGTCTCAAAATTTTTGTAATCATCAAAATTATTCCTGAGACTCCAAAGTACAACTTTTGTCTGAAATTTTTTTCAATTGGGCTGGACGCTACACCACAGATAATTATTCAAAATTAGAGAAGTGAAAGAGGGACGGTCCAATTGAAAAATCTTTCAAACAAAAATTGTACATTGAGGTAGTAGAAATAAGTTTGCTTATTACAAAATTTTCGATTAGGTCCCTCCCTCTCCTCCAATTTTCAATATCAAGTATCTATACTTGGTAATATTCAACAACAACGATCCACTTCCATGTAAACAAATTTTTAAACTAGACTCGAGTTCTCTGAACGTCGTATTTACTATTTAGGCAATTCTTATACAACACTAACTACCAGATTTTTTCACATTATTTTCCTCTTTTAGAAATGCGTTTTTTAGTGGAAGGGGGCGTTATTACCAACACCTGTTCAACTCGATTTCGTCAAGAAAACTGCGCACTCTTGATCGATCAATTAACGAAGAATATAAAACAAATACAGCTTTGGACAGCGGAAAAATGTCAACTGGAAAAATTGTATGAAATCATGAGTAAGTAGAAATTTAAATAATCAGAATCGCATAAAAAATAAATAAAAATTGAAAATTACTGATAACTACAATAAATTAAAAATTTGAAATAATCAGAATCGTATGAAAAATGATTGAAACTTCGAATAAAAATATAAATACATAAGGTAAAAATTAAAATTAAAAAAAAGTGAAAGTAAGTTTCAATCTATTTTTTCCTCTTTTTCTCTCACAATTTTTGGTCATTTTTCATAGAATCTTGATTAGGCACTTTGGTAATTTTTTTTTATTTCCAGTTCTTCATTTTTTTTTCAATTTTTAATTTTGTACGATTTGTAGTAATTTTTACTTTCAATTCTTTTCCATTTTTTTTTATTTTTAATTTTAGTGTATTTCAATTGAATTGATTTTATTTTTCCTAAACTGTTTCTCTTTACACTTTTTAAAATTAATTTGGCAGCTGGCACTATATTCGATAATCTGAATGAATAACACTCTTGCATGCCCTTTTTTTCCTGCAATAGTCCTAATTTTTGTTTGAATCTCCCAATGCCAATGTCTTATACAAATCTCCTGCTTTATCGCCAAATTACCTACAGTAAATCTTTTTACATTGGAGAACAAACTCTGTCATCCATTTCAAGAGAAAATTGAACAAAATGTTTTTTCGAAAATCAAAATTGTTATAGCGATTTTTTACTATTTTGTGAAAGTATGATTTTTAGTGGTGGGAGTACATTTCTAATTACTAATACGTACCTAATTGTAAAAAATTATAATTTAAAAATTTCAATTGAATCAATAAGAAGACATTGAAATAGTCCAAGTCACATAAGAAAAACCAAAAATTGAAGAAAAAAAATTAACACAAAAAAAAAATTCCTGATTGAAAAGAATTTATACGCGTACCCCTCCCCCTCCCCCGCCAACAAAAACCGTATTTTAGAGCTTAAAACAAGCCTACTCGTAGGACTTGTCAAATTAACCAAAGTCTTTTCGACACATTTTACAATTCTTGAAATCTCATTCTCTTTCAAAATATCAAAACCTAGAATATTCACCACCTTTGCAATGACTTCCTCGAACCGATCATCGTAAAGTCGCAGAAAGATACCAAGATGACGCACCTCCGCTTCAAAACCTCATAAACGGACTCATCTCGGGACGAAAGATTTCACAACTCGTAAAAATAAAAATTTTTCACGAGCGTTGAATTTTACACCCGGTTAATTGCAATTTTAGAAACCTCGCGAACTTTCTTCTGGCACTTGAGCGTTGAGTAAAAGCAAGAGTGCTTCGACTTCGACTCACGAATTTTTCCCTTTTCGAGCATCATGACAGTTGGAAACCCGCGAACGAAGAAAGCTCAATCGTAAATTAGCCGATCCGGGCACTATATGGACATGGAGATACTCAATTCATAATCATATCCACACGAAGCTCATTAAGCACCCATGTGAAATGGTACTATTACGGCGAATTCGACGCAGAAAGTTATCTCTCTATACTGTTTAATAACTTGGGCATAATATTTTTAATATAATACTAGTTACGCCTTAAACGCATAACCGCCAGCTATTAAGATAATAATTTATCGAATTGCTGCTAACTATTTTTTAAGTGAAAGTGACTAGTGTTCGTTTGGCAGTGTAGCGACATTAACCTTGTGAGCGATTTGTTAGGCGTAAGTACGGTCATCGACCGTGTTACCGGCCAGGCGGCCGGCTCCGTCTGTACCTTCAAATTTTACTAGCTTTTTCCTCTCTCTCTCTCTCTCGCTGCCCTCTCCTTCCTGCAGCCTCTCTCTCACCGGAGATCATTTCGAAACTTTTTTCTCTCTCTTGTAAAGTCAATAATGCGTAAATTATTACGTATACAAGTTTAAATTTCGCGCATATTTTAGCCTTGCGTATTGGCATGCGTATCTTATTCGATAGATAAATCGCGGATTATTGTGAATTGAGGGGTCATTTGTAAAAACCACCATAGTCAAAATTTTCGATTTTTTTAAATTTTATTTTCTGAAAGTAAATTTCACAAGAAAAATGATGGTGATATTCATTTTTCAAAAAAATAAGTCCTTCATCACTTTTTGAGATGGTCCCAAAAAGAGTACCTTTGTAAAAACAACCATAGTCAGAATATGGTGCTTTTTAAAACATAGACCCAGAGCCAAATTTCAAATTTTGTTTTGATTTTCATTTTTGGTGGTAAAAGATGATTTTAGAGCGTATCGGCGATCTTCGACCTCATCCCCGGGGGCTGGTACCTCGAAATACCTGATTTTAACGTTAAAAATTCCAGATTTGTGAGTTTTTCATCGATTTTTACCAAACTTGGCATGTAGGTACAAGTACTCAAGGGCGGTGTTGGAAATTTTTTTCAGATTTTTCCGACCGCTGAAATGACTTTGAAAATGTCAAATCGTCCTGGGAGGCACAGTTTCGGAGCTAACAACCTGGAAATTTTTTTTCTTGTTTTCCAAACTATTTTACACTACTCAGAATTTTTTCAGATTTTTGTCGGGGTGGGAGGGATTTTTAAATATGAATCTCCCCTCGCCCCGGCAAAAATCTAAAAAAAATTCTGAGTAGTGTAAAATAGTTTGGAAAACAAGAAAAAAAATTTCCAGGTTGTTAGCTCCGAAACTGTGCCTCCCAGGACGATTTGACATTTTCAAAGTCATTTTCAAGGTCATTTCAGCAGTCGGAAAAATCTGAAAAAATTTCCCAACATTGCCCTTGGATATTTGTACTTACATACCAAGTTTAGTGAAAATCGATGAAAAACTCGCGAAGCTTGCATTTTTAAGGTTAAAATCATGTATTTCGAGGCACCAGCCCCCGGTGGTAAGGTCGAAGATAACCGATACGCTCTAAAATCATCTTTTACCACCACAAATTGAAAATAAAGAAAAATTGTTTCTACAACAAAACCCTATTACTTTTTCTGAGAAAATTTTTTTTTTGTTAAAAACAACCATAGTTAAGTTGTTGAAGTGCGACTTTTTTCGACAAAATTTGCGTACAGATTATAAAAACTCGAAATATAACTAAGTTAGATTCTGGTGGGATTTAGATAGAATTAAATTTTTTTCCAAGATTAAGAACGTCGCATCGTTGGCGAATACATTTGCTCGAACCAGACTCTGTGTGGTAAAAATTTCAAAACACTTACGAATATCCAGAGACCAACAATTTTCCATGAACAAGGCAGACGTAAGCTGAAAATAAAAAATCATAGATTAGTGCAAATTTCCAACAAAATCTACGACATCTACTCTATAGAGGTCTCTAGCTAAGTCTCCAAGTTCTATAAAATTATTACCAAGACTTCGATCGAGCATCGAAGGTATAACCGGTTCATTGTATGAGCTCGTGATTGAACGAGGTAATTCGTTCAATCGAGTAAACTACGTATGATGATACTATTGCTATTCGTCGAACAGAGCAGAATTGCAAACTAGTGTGACAATGTGAAAAAGAATTGAAAGAAAAAAAAAAACTTGAAACTTGTTCGCATTTCTTCAAATTAGTCCAGGGAAATTAGACATAAATGTGAGTTTTGGTGGAACTAATTGGGGAGGAAAAATTTTTTCACGAAGTTACTCAGAATGGTGCCCTTATTAACATATATGAAATCCGCCAAAATCGGTCCGGTGCTTCACCCCAAAATCCACCTTTTTGCCCCCCAAAAATGGGGTTTCACGATTACCTTGGTTCCTAATCAAGCTACAGGAAAAAAGTTAAATCAAAAAATGTTTAGAAGTGGATTTCGAACAAAAAAGATCATTAGCAATTTTTTGATACGAGCGGTAGAAACCACAAAAATTTTTTTCAAAGTTTGCAAGAAAAGGGTAATTAGGGGTACAGAGGGGAGGTTACTTAGTTCGCCCTAGGAAACCGATTTTGATCGCTTATATGCCAAAAGGTCAACCGTGATGAGACAAAACGTTGACAAAAATTTTAGACCCCTCGGGCAAGTATTTTGGGGGGGGAGGGGCTGAATTTTTTTTCAAATTACCAACTTCATATTTTTTGTTCAGATAAAGAATTTTTGTTCTTTCCTCGGATTCTGAGGGGTCAGAAGAACCCCTAGCCAAAAATTAAAAATTTTTGGGCAATTTTTGGCCGCGTTATGGAGTTTTAATAGTCCAATGAAATTAGCCAGAAATTGCTAATGACCTTTTTTGTTCAAAATCCACTTCTAAACATTTTTTGATTCAACTTTTTTCCTGTAGCTTAATTAGGAACCAAGGTAACCGTGAAACCCCATTTTTGGGGGGCAAAAAGGTGGATTTTGGGGGTGAAGCACCGGACCGATTTTGGCGGATTTCATATATGTTAATAAGGGCACCATTCTGAGTAACTTCGTGAAAAAAAAATTTCCTCCCCAATTAGTTCATCAAAAATGTCTAATTTCCCTGGACTAAATTACTACTTCGTGATTCTGCGTAGATACGTTCGATGGTCGTACAATGCTCGCTATACAGAAAGACAACAGAGCATGGCAGCTTTGACACCGAGCAACGTGCTCCGAGCTATCGTCTTTTTTTCTCCATTTATACACGCCGTGTACAAATTATTAAATTTGAAGTCATTTAACATATATTATTCGGATAGGAGAATTGAGAAATAGGCTTTTCTGCGAGTATGCTGAATGTTACACTTTCGGTATTCCAACTCATTAATAATTGTCATGTTACCAATGAATACGAATGTTACGCGGTTTATATGGGGGTTAACCAATAATTTACCACATGCAAATAAGAATTACTAAGCCTATATATTTTAAACTGGAACGTGTTTTCCTACTGGCAATTATATAGTCGCGGTACTGGACTATTCGAAATTAATCGTGTTTACCTAATAAATCTGTACGTTGGTTTATTTCCATCAATTACCAATTATCTTCCCGAGATAAGCCAAGCGAAATTCAATTTAATAAAGGTAAACGTGCGTAAGAAATGTTTTAAGAAACGTGTTTGGACATTTCGTATCAACAGGTAAACTATTAGCATGACAATATTGACCAGTGTAATAAGTTGCATATTCGTGTTTTTGAAGGAGTTGAAGATAGAGAAAACTATTCAATATTTTTTCTGATATTGGGAAATTTTTTTTGAAAAAAATAATGATTGGGAACAAAGCTTTAAAAAATTGATTTACGATGAAATTTTCAACAAAATTTCATGAAATTTAAAAAAAGTAGCGTTTGAAAAAAATTTTATTGATATTTTTGAGCTCCAGTTGTCTGTAAAAATACAAAATAAAATTAGGAAGAACTAGATTGTGAATAATTTTTTTTTTTAATCTACTCGCTATTGTAGAAAAATTGTAAAAATTTGATTTCAACATAATTTTGAAAACATTGCATTTTACATAATTATCATTTTTTTTAGATCACAAAAAAAAATTGAAAAAGTTGTTCTGTTTGAAAAAATTTCAAAAAACTATTTTCGAGCTTTAATTGGCAGAAAAAATTAAAAATAAAATTGGGAAAACTTTTTTGGGAAAATAAATTTGAAAAATAAGTTACCAAATTAGATTTTTGAAAATTTTTAGAAAAAAATCGATTTTTTACAAAATTATGAAAACATAGCATCTACCAGAGCAAAATTTAGGTAAAAAATACATGTATTCTCAACTTCTCGTATATACACGTATACTTACGTAAGTAGTAGGTACATCAAAATTTTGAGAAATTTTATCAATAAATAAATCAATGTTTAAAAAAAAAGAATAAAAAGAAAAAATACATTCGAGGTTTAATTGAATGAAAAAATACAACCCCTGATTTGTGAAAAAATTGTAAAAAAAATGTTTTCAACAAAATTATAAAAAAAATTTTAAAATGTAGTGTTGAAAAAAAAACTTGAAAACTCAACAAAATTGTAAACAATAGGGAAACTTTCAGTCTTCTTTAGAAACACAAAAAAATCGATTTTTAGCAAAATATTTCAAAATTTCGAAAAAAATTGTACCTACTGTTTGAAAAAAGGATGGAAAAAACTAAAAAACAGATTTCTACTTTTCTTTTGAAAAAATCAATTTTCAACAAGGTTTTGCAAATTTTGAAAAGGAATTGTGTGTTTGAAACAAATAATTTTCAGAAATAATTTATTCGAGGTTTAATTGAGTGAGAAAATGTAAAACAAAATTATAAAAAACTAGACTACGAAAATAAATTGAAAAAATTAATTTTTAATCTGATTTTGGAAAGTTGTAAAAATTGATACTTCGTAAAAAATAGAAAAAATCATAGTGTTTGAAGATAAGTTGTAAAACAATCATGATCGAGGTTTAATTTGATGAAAAAAAATGCAAAATAAATTTAGGGAAGCCCCGATTGTGAAAAGGTTGTACAGTTTATCAATTCTCAATTTGATTTTTTTAATAAAAAAAAAAAAAAAATACAACACCTACAAAAAAGTTTACAAAATTAAAAAAATAGGTTTAAAAAATTATAGGTATTCTCATGCTTTTGTCTGAAAATATTCAAACAAAAAAAATAAAGAAACTTTGATTGCAAAAAAAAAAATTGAAAAAATTAATCCTCAATTTACTTTTGAAAAAATTGCAAAGAATGTACCAACCTATTTTTAGCATAATTTTACAGAATAAAATAAATGTAAAAAAAAAAACAAAGTAAGGTAGTTTCAAAAAATTAAAAAATCAAAAAAATTTTAGGGTTTGAAGTAAATTAAAAAAATTTAATTCAAGATCAGTGAAAATGCAAAACGAAATTAGGAAAAAATCGATAGCAAAAAAAAAATCAACCTGCTTTTGGAAAACAATAATTGTAAAAAAATGGATTTTCAACAAAGTTTTGATAACAATGAATTTTTCTGATTAAATTAAAAAATAAAAAATTGATCAAAAAATTTTTGATGAATTAGAGTTTGAAAAAAAAATTGGAAAAGTTGGCGTTTGTGTTTGGAGATTTTTGGAAAAATGAAAAATTTGTTGATTCATAAATTTTTTGTAAATACCTTCAAAAAAAATTCAAAAAACATTGAGTATTGATATTGAAAAAAATAACAAAATACCATCTTTTTTGAATGTCTACTCTTTTTTTCATCAAAATAAGATTTTTTTTAAAAAACCAAGTTTAAAAAATTTTCTATTGTTCTTCTCAACAAAAATCATTTTTAAAAATGTTTACAAAAAAAAGTACCATAAAAATTAATTTTGGTATCCATACGAAATTTAAAAAACATTTGTTCTTCAAAGACAATGCATTTTTAAACAATTAAAACATCAATTATGTTTGATTTTTTTGAGAATTCAAAAGATTCTTTGGGTTATAATTTCACATCTTTTCTACTGCAAACAAAAATCACAATCACAAAGTAACCGCAAGTTTACCCAGAATGCAACAAATTCTTCAACTACCTCATATATTACTACGAAGTCTATAAAGACATTTACGTCATATCGTAAAAATGGCGAAATTGCACAGAATAACTATTTATAGGTCAAAGAACAAGAACTCAATGCTCGATCAATACGCCAGAGTTCCAACCATTGAATTTTTTTGTAACAATAATAGAAAGAAGAAAAAAATTAGCATACGCGTTTCTCCATTTCTGGGTAATTTTTCTGAAGCTATAAATACGACGAGAACATAAACAGAGGCGAATTTTTCAAAAATAGCTCCCTATTCCTAATTATTTTAATACGAAGTACGTATACTTAGATGGTAAAAAATATTATTTAATGCTTACTTCATTGACAACTCCACTACAAACGACCCCAAGATTGTTCAAGCTTTGAAAAACAACAGATAATTCGCAAATGGAATTGTTATCTGTGGAAGTTGGATTATCGTATAATTCGGCTGCCGATGAGAGAACTTTCACGTATTCCGATTCTTCATTCATAATTTTCTCGATCAACTTATAAAAATTCATCGTAATACCTGGCGAACAAAACATGAACATTAGTTTATATGCCTTCGAAGCAATGAGTATGTGAAAGTAACGAGATTGGTGTAAGATGGTGAACGTTTGGTAGTATTGAAGGCGCAAGATATAATTATGTAGAATCAATTTACCATCTACTTGAGTTGTTGGTTCCTTATGTTCGACGATTAGAACGTTTTCGTACAGATAAATGCAATCTGCCTCGGGTTGGACTATAGCTTGAGAACCTCCTAGGTAAAGTTTTGGCGAAGAGATTGAAAATTCTTCCAATATTGGAGTTATTACTTCTACGATGTGTTGTCCTCGTGTACATGGTAACTAGAAAAAAATTAATATGTACATTAATCGTAAATACAATGCAATAAAGAAAAAAATTCCACAGCAATAAAATTATCCAGGTACTTTACGTCGAGATTATGGCGAATAAAAATCAAAGAACAATACTCATTTTAAAAATAGTACACCAATATCTATAGGATGACAAACCAAGTCATTCTCCATTTAAGGTGCATTGAAAGGAAATTCAAGAGGACGTCGAATAAATTAAGTATTTCTTTCTTTGTACGTATTTGTTTTAAGAACAATCGACTAAGGTGTATCAATCTAGTAACATATTTCTATCGAGGGTTTTCCTGTAATCAGCGTGATAATTCGGTTATACCGCTGTACTTATAAATAAAATAAGGAAGGAAACTAAACATTATAGATACGCCCATTTTCAACTTAATCGCTTCGATGAGCAATTCATTTCGTAAAATTAAACTATGTAATATGTGAGTAGAGTAGGTAGTAGGTACGTCATAGATAAATGAAACATAACACTATGAGAATGGTATAACTTTGAAGAATTTACCCAAAAAGGGGCGTAGACAGGTGGTAAAAAGGTGAAGAAATGAAACATGGGATGAACATGTGAACAAGTTATCACTTCTAAATTACATTTCGAGAAAAAATTAAAGACTTTTTATTGAGATGGAAAACTCAAAGAGAAGGTGGATGAATAAATTAGAATTTAGTTTAAGCCAGAAATATTAAATCTGTTAGTCGTATAGTACTTCAAAAAAAAAATACAAAAATGATTTAAACTCGTTCAGAAATCAGAAGAATTTTTTTCATGAGTAATGATGATTATTTTCATCTGATTAGCTCATCAATTTTAATCAATTATCATACAAGGAGTAAAAAAGAAAAATACAGTGCTTGGAAATAATTTTATTGTAATTTTAAAAATCTCAAATTTAAGCTCAAAAATGTTGAATTTTCGTGAAAGAAAAGTCATTTCCATGGCGTATCCCACGTCGCATAAAATTAAAATGTTTTTCATTTAAAAAAAAAAAAAAAAAAAAAAAAAAAACATTGGGTAAATTAAAATATTTTGTGAAAATTCTCGAAGTGGAAGTTGAGAATTTTGTAATGGGACATGTGTAAAATATATTTATTATGAGTAATTTTTGTAAAAAAAAAAACTATTGTTTTAACTTTTTTTAATAACTTTTTTATTTTTCATTTTTCAAGAAAATTATTTTCTTAGAGATTTTTTTTCAAGAATTTTGTAGGTATCAAAAATCTATTAAGTAGGTACCTATGTAGGTAGAATTTTTTGAAAGAATTATTTTTGAATACCTAATGATAATGAATTCAAAATAGTTTTTGACATGATTTTTTTTCAAGCTTTTTTTTTACATTTTCTTCTTTGAGAACTTTATTTATTTGATTTTTTTTTTCAGATTTTCACCTGAACACATAGATAATTATTTCGACAAAATTTTTTCTTCAGAAAATTCCTGCCTTAACTGTTTTCTACTTATAGGTACAAATTTTTTAATAATTTTTTTGAACAGACTTTTTTTTACAATTTTCAAATTACCTACTTCTTGATTTTTTTCAAGGTGACCTGTAAATTTTTTGAGATAATTTTTCTAAAAATATTATTCGGAGATATTTTTAATAGAAATATTTTTTTTTTTACAATTTGTTTTTATACAGGGTGGTTTGAGAGTCATTTCTTTATTCTTCTGCGAAATGTTTATGTAAAATTTCCTTCATTAATTTTTTCAAACCAAAAATTTGAGTAAAAAGACAAAAAGAGCAAAAAATGACAAAACAGTGGATAGTTCAAGTTTGAATAAAAAAAATTTTAAATTGAATTTGAACGAAATTCAAAGGAATTGTAAAATTTTTTTCTAATTTTTATTCAATTCGAAGCTTTTAATTTTGTCCAAACTTTATTTTAAAGAATCTTATTCTACATAAAATTCAAGAAAAATTCGTATATTTTTTTTCTTGGATAAATAACCTATCATATTTTAGTTCATGAGATTTTTTTTTTCAAAAAAAAAAATAAAAATAAGAAAACACTTACAATTTTTTCAAGTTGCCCTTTTTAAAACAAAAATTATTTTTCCAACCTTTTTTCTAAAAGTTTTTTTTTTTCAAAAAATTTTGTACAAGAATTTTTCGACATAATTTTCTCTTTAGAGAATTTCTTTAAGATGATTTTTCATAAACTTTTTGTTTTACTCCAAGTTTTTTTTTTTTTTTTTGAAAAAAAAATTCTGATGACAATTTTTTATAGATTTTCAATTTTTAATAATTCTTTAAAATTCTTTAATGAAGATAATAATTTTTTGATAAAACTTGAAAAAAATACCCCTGAGATTTTTCCAAAAAAATATTTATTTTCTGTAACAAGAATAATTTTTTCAATATTTTTTTTTTGAAATTAATTTCATTTTTTCATGATTTTACGTCAGAATTTGAATTTTGAAAAATAAATAGCACTTCATACACATAAACCAAAAATTTTAATAAATAATTTAAAGGGCAAAACACGATAATGACTACTTCTAAACTTTACAAATAGGTATAATTATTTTTCTACAATTTTATCCCACTAAATTATTCCTTGATTTCAAGAACTGCTTAAGCCTAATAAAAACAGACTTATTTACATATCACGACTAAATTACACCTCAAAACAAAAGATTTTTCAATAAGTACTCTATTTTCATACCACTAGAATCGATCAAAAAGACAAAAAAAAATCGCTAACAAGCGACACCTGTTTAATTACCCATAATACCGTGAAATTTCTACCCGAAGTACCAGATTCGTGAAAATTCCATCGATTAAAAAACACCTAAATTGGAAAACCGTTATTCTAAAAAATTTTAATTAACCAATTTGAATAATTTAAAAAAAAATTTACGCTCGAGTGTAACGACATAACGACATGGTTACGTACACCTACTTCATATTGCTTCGATTGTTTGTAAACCCAGCAGCTAATAAAATGTTTCAATAAAAAGGCGTAATAAAGTACCTATATATACGAGTACCTAAGTAAGACACTATACCTACATAACGTATCAGGAAACGGATTTATTAATTTCTGAATCAAGTATGGTAGGTACCTATTTTGTGAATAATGCAAATTGCTTTGGTTTATACCTCGTATATGGATTTTAGATAGCATATCAGCGTAATAAAACCTTTTAAAGAACTTTTTTCAAATTAAAAAAGAAAAAAAGTAATAATTACATTAGATTAGAGATAAAAAGCATTCATGTTTAGATGTTTAGTATCGTAAAAATTTCAATACTAAGGGTAAGGTGGTAGTTTTGATAAAGTTATCAGTTACCTGTGATAGAAATGTAACAAAAGTAAAACTGATCGAGTAATTTTATGAAGACAATACATTAACAAGTTGTTAGAAATCGTATCTGTCATTTTTATCTTTATCGAATGCAGACCAAACATGATTTTGATTTCTGTTTAAAAACTCTCTTTCGTGTGTATCTTTATTTAGAAAAAATGGTACATGTTTTTAGCAATGTTTTCTTATCACGAGTACCTAATCCACCCACCATTTCCTCACAATTCCAGACAGCGGGCACTTAATCCATCACATTTTTTTAATTTCTTTTTTTTATCAGATTGAAAAATGTCCAGACTCTTCGATCAGTTATTGTTATTTCGTCTACGTTCTTTTTTAGATTTTTTTTTTTATGGTAAAACGTAGGAAATGTCTGAAAAAATTGATTAATCTTTCTAACGACGAGATTATTAAAATATTAGGCCAAATATTGAAACCGAACTTTACGAAATTAAACAAACATAATGTATCACTGATGTGATAGGAAAGATATACACATGTACAGGTAGTAGGTAGAGGTACATTACACAAAGCATCTATGTAGTACACACATTACAGGACTTTGTCACGTTCGTTTAAACAAATTTTTCAAATTAAATGTCATATATGTGCAGCAAAGCATGAATACTCATACGTATTAGCTTTCACTACAATCGAGTGATAGCATTATTGAGATATAGTATAAGAAAAATGTTTACACGTACACGCATAATGTACTAACACTTTCGATTTACGATGTAGTATTCGCCTTATATACCGACACAGGCGCGTGTTATGATTTTTCCATCGCCTCGTAACGCGTCATATCCGCACTTGCGATTTTCAATAACACCTATATTTCAATTTTCTCGATTGATTGTTAATAACAATGTGCGTTATTAACGTGTTATACAAGATACAAGTAACAGGTGTTACCTCAGAACCGCACTATTGATCTAGATTATCTCTATACATTCATTTCCATATCAAATGAGAAACAGACGTTGATTAGCTTAGGATTAGGTGTCGGTGGATAACGAGAAAGGAGAAGTGAAGACTAAAGAAAGCTACTGAGATTGAATTGTAGTTCATTAACTAGATGAAAAGAAGTACATTTTGTTACTTGTAATTTTTATACCGATGATAGAGATGTACGACAATTTCGAAAACTGAATCAATTCGTGTCAATGGTGAGCACTTAGGGTTGCCTTCATTTTGGACTTGAGGATTTTTCACCCCCCCCCCTTTCTCACAAAACTCGTTATGTACATGATAAAGTAATTTCATATTTTTTATTTTCCCCCTAATTGAATTTTAAGAGGCTACTAGTCATCCAGTTTTTTGAAGAAAAAATTTAAAAATTCGATCAATTTTCAAAATCTGGTCTTTTTTTGGCAATAGACCATGAAAGTTGATTGTTTTCATGAGAATGAATTTCCCATTTTTTTTCTCAAATTAATTTCAAGTATAGTGCCTTGGAACACCTTCCATTAAAAAAAAAAAAAAAAAAAAAAATGAAAAAAAAATTTTAACTCAACATTTTAGGTACACTATTTTTTATTTTTTCCCTAAATGAATTTTAGGTGGTGCCTGTAGGACTTCAATTTTGAAAAATGATGAACAATTACAAAATTTTTCGAATCTTTCCAAGTTTCTGCTATGTACTGGTTAATATCGTTCGTTTTCAATATACCTAATAATTACCTACTTTTGTTTTTTCGACTTTTGTACACTTTTTTTTTGACAAAAATGAATAATTTTCAAAATCTTTTTCATCAAAAAAAGTTTTCAAGTTTTTTTCCAACACAAATTTTTGAATTTTCACCTTGAAAAAAAAATTATCGAGCTATTTTTGATTTTTTGATTATTTACCTATTTTTTTATTTTCATTTTTTTATGGATATGATGTTTCAAATTTGTTTACGAAAAAAACCAAACATAAGTAGGTATTTTTCATTCAATTTTTGAATTTTAAAAAATATTTTAAAATTTTTACCTGACAATATTGCCAGTACGTAAGTCTAGGTACCTCATACCTATCTTATTCAAAATTTTCAACTATTTTTTTCATTTTTTTTTTTTTTTTAATGAAAGTTTTTTCTAATTTAATGGTGATGATGAAACGTTTATCGTTAAAAGTAAAAAAAAAAATTTCATAAAAAAATTTAAATCTTTTCAAAAAAAAAATTGAACTATTTTTGTTGATTTTATTGTTCTTGGTTACCTAATATGATATTTCAAATTTGTGTTCTGAAAAAACAAAATTTAGTTTTTTTTTCTTTACTTTTGAATTTAAAAAAATATTTTCACGTAAGTACATATTTGACATTAAAATTTTTTTTTATTCAAATCCTTTAATGACATTTTCTTTTTTTCTTTTTTTTGTAGTAATGATGAAATTTTAATCATTTTAAAAGAGAAAAGACAAAAAATTTTATGAAAAATATTAAAAATGTCATTAAATTAGAGAAAAAATTGGATTTAAGAAATGTAATAAAAATTTTGAATAAGATACCATTTTATAAGACAAAAAAGAAAACCAATAATTTTTTTTAAACACCAAATCATGATTTTTGTAGTAGGTACATTAGTTTCAAATTTTTTATCAATTTAAATGAAAAAATTACCAAAAATAACTTGATAATCTTTTTTTAAAAATGAAAATTTTGATCAGTTTTCAGTTTTAATCACCTACCTATTATTAAAAAAAAAAAAAAAAAAAAAAAAAAAAAATCATGAAATTTTTGAAGTTGCAAATTCAATTTTTTAAGCTGTAGAAAAAAATGAAAAATTTTCAAAGAGATATTTCAAAAATAATTCATAATTTGATATCCACTCGTCGAAAAAGTAAAAATAATAAATAGGTAGATAAAGGTAGGTATATTATCTATTTTTCCTGTAACTGAATGTTGAGCGGTGCCGATGGCCTCCAAAATGATCAATTTTCTGAATTGGGAGACAGTGGCACTTCATATAAGGACATAATAAAATGTAAAGAAAAATTTTCCAAAAAAAAAGCAATCACTTCAAATCTTTAGTAGGTATTTTTTTTTTTTAATTGAGGCGTCTACCTCAAAGAACACAATAAATTGGAATTTATTCTCGTAAAAGGAACAACTCTGATGGGTTATAGGTAATAACCAAAAAAAGTCAAGATTTTAAATTTTTTCAAAAAAAAGGAGAATGCCCAACTCTAAATGCTACCTAGGTAAAAAAAATTGCTAATTTTTTTCATTTTTTTTCGAAAAATGAGGGCACCTTAGGGTACGATTTAAAATTGTGTTTGGGGGAAATGAAAAATTGAGTATTTATTCTCATAAAAAAACAAGTGTAAGATTTTGATATTCGGTCCATTTTTTAATTTTTCTAAAGAAGGGAATGGCCAGGGATCACTTAAAATTCAGTTAAGGGAAAAATATTACAGATAGAGAAGTACTTTCTCATAAAAAGAACAACTTTACGGGGGAGGGGGGAGGCCAAAAAAATTAGGAAGTTTGAGATAAGGGTCATCTTAGTGATTTAGTGACAGTGACTGAGCACCCCGCAAATAGAAATTTTTGAAAATTGAAATTCAACTTCTACGTCCGTCCATGTGAAAGGCATCACCATCGCACCAAAACTGTATTCCAAAACTATACCTTGCATATTGAATGGTAGAAATTAGAAAATGATAGTTCACCGACATACCAACGTAGATTTTTCGAGCTCCAAATAAGAATAACGAACGGACAATTTCTAGAGTGTGACGAGAATCATTAACATGACCATTAAAAGGTAGCCATACGCCGGATCGCGAATAGAATTTTTCTCATATGCTGACACTGACCCGGTTCATACCAATCTGGCGAGTTAATCTTTCAACAAATCAGTTGCAAAAAAGACAAGAAGAATCACTACAGTGAATATGTAAATAGATACGGACGGAAAACCGAAATCAAAATACTCAAAATCGTTTTGCAGTTCACGTAGGTATACCAGTAGATGTACCTACGATTTGCCCTACTTACCCAGAACATTGATTTAACGCAGTTGACTGAATTTATGTACGTACATCTCATGTTCATCGTATGGTATATGTTGGGATAGGTAGATACACTAAACACACGCAACCGAGAAAATCTAGTAAAAATACGTACACATAAGTACGTAGTAGTGAGTACATTTAACGCATAATAACGATGTAAGATTGTTCGAATTTTTATAATAATTTTACGCGTACGTACTAGAATAATTACTGCAGTGTCATTCTACTGTACTCCAAATAGCTAAACGAACAACTTTCGCAATAAAATCACTCATTTTGATAGCATGTACCGAGGCAGAAAGTATAAAATTACCTTCGACTCGTATTCAACCATTAAAAATGATTTTTTTCAAGGTGTATCTCGGCAAGCACACATATTTAGCTCGCGACTCGAACAATACAGTTCGTCATATTTCAAACAATATCAACACCAGCTAAAAACTTGAACGTTTTGTTCCCAAAACGTATAATAATGAATTAGAAATGTGTCGAGTACTACAAGTTTTAAAATTAGCATTCGATAAGTATACTAATTACCGACACAAAACAAATGCTAGCCAATTTTCTCATTTGTAAAAATATCCCACCGTGATTGATACCAACTGAATGACAACTTGGCGCAGATGAATACATGAATATGCTGTATTGTTAATCCATTCGTACAGATTTTGCAAAACGAATAAGTAATAATTTGCAAATCAATTCTACAATCGTATCCGAGACACGAGTGTTCTCTGTGTGTGTTGACATTGAAAACACTCGAACGGTGAAATTGAACAAAAAATGTAAACAAAGTGATCGACTTCATCTACAAACATAAACTTCTTCAATTTCTTATTACCTTATTACTTACTCACAACAAACGTAAGAACTTGAGGTGTCAGAATGACACAATTTCCTTGATTTCGATAATTCAACATATTCACACAGTGTATTCGTATACGTCAATTGTCAATTATGGATTGAAAACAAGAGCTCTATAGTTACCCACACATGCACTTGCCCATACTGGAAACCTGCATTCGCGTTTAAGTTCGCGGTATTGAAATTGATTAATTAATATGTCGTTAACCATCGTGATACGTTTTATAATATGGAATAATAACCGGTTGAATACGAGTCTGTAAACGAAACTTTATGACAAGAGATACCGAAAAAATGCCATATTACAGCTTACTATCAACTTACTATAATATCGGATCTGTAACGTTGCTTTGTACTAGAATGTTGGAGCTTACTCATACTTGGTAGAACATTGCGATTAATTAATACTTAAATTCACTCGATTACGAATTACGAAACACGAAAGTTGACAAAGTAATAATTGAAAAACCACGAAACTAATCACTGACACCGGCCATGTTAAAAAGCAAACTTCCTTTTGCAAAAAAAAAAAAAAACAACAAAAAAACGAGGGAATAAAAAATATGTTGCCAACTTCACAAAAATAAAAAAATTTCTCATTTTTGAATTAATTATTAAAAAATAAAAATTAATTGAAACTTTCTTCAAAAAAATAATTTTTTAAAATTTGATGTTTTTTTAAACTTGTTTAATCCAACTTTCTGGAAATTTGGAAAATATTACTTTCAAGTTTCAATTCAATAAAATATTTATTTAGATATTTGAAAAAATAAATTTTGTGATCGGAACAAAACAACACTGCAAACATTTTAAATTTTTTTTGTTTTTTTTTCAATTTTTTTTACACGATTGTCTATTTTTACGGAGAGCCGTTGCTGTTTCATTTGCTCACCTTGAATTTTTTACCAAGTCCAGTGCTACATAAATACTTTATATTCAAAATTGGAAGGAAGGAAGAGAGGGAGGGGTCCAATCGAAATTTTTGTAATAACTAAAAGTATTTGTAAGACTTCAAGCTACAACTTTTGTTTGAAATTTTTTTTGATTGGGCCCCTTACCTTCCAACAGTTTTTAATAATGTATTTTGAATAAGTGTGAATAAGTTAAATTACTCAAAATTGGTGAAGAAAGAGAGGTCCGATTGAAATTTTTGTTATGACCAAAATTATTTTTAGTACTTTAAGCTATAACTTTTGTTTGAATTTTTTTTCAATCGGGCCCCTTACCTCCCCCTGTTTTTAATAATGTATTTAAATGAGTTGGATTATCCAAAAATGGAGGGGAGGGAGGGGTCCAATCGAAATTTTTGTCATAACCAAAATTATTAGTGAAACTTTAAGCTATAACTTTTGTTTGAAAATTTTTTCAATTGAGCCCCTCTCTCTTCACTTATTTTGCAAAACACTCCAAAAATACTAATTAAAAATTGAAGGGGGAAGGGGAAAAGGTCCAATTGAAAAATTTGCGCAACAAAGTTGTAGCTCAAAATTTTAGGAATCATTTTGGTCATGACAAAAATTTTGATTGGACCCCCTCCCTCCCCTCCAATTTTGGATAATCCAATCCAACTCATTCAAATACATTATTAAAAACAGGGGGGAGGTAAGGGGACCGATTGAAAAACTTTTCAAACAAAAGTTGTAGCTTGGAGTACTAGGAATAATTTTGGTTATAACAAAAATTTCAATCGAACCCCCCCTCTTCATCAATTTTGAGTAATATAACTTATTCACACTTATTCAAAATACATAATTAAAAACTTCGGAGAGGTAAGGGTCCCAATGAAATAAGTTTTCAAACAAGAGTTGTAGCTTGAAGTTTTACAAAATATACTTTTAGTTATTACAAAAATTTCGATTAGACCCCTCCCTCTCTTCCAATTTTGAATATAAAGTATGTATGCATGTAGCACTGGACTTGGTAAAAAATTCAAGGTGAGCAAATGAAACAGCAATGGCTCTTCGTAAAAATAGTCGATCGTTTAATTCCAATGCAACCATTTTCTGATAATGAAAAATGAATGATAAATTTTGAATCTTTCAATCTTTGAACTTTTAAATTTGAATTTGGATATTGGAAATGAAAACTGCGTCTCAAACTGCAAAAGAACTTGTCAACGACCTTTTTTCATTGTTAATTGAATTCACTTGTGTGGTAAAAAAAGTTGAAAACAAAAATTCCAGTGAAAGTTGCCCAAAACGCCATAGTATCTACATCTAGTGAAAAAGTGACAAATAATCCTCAGTAAATTGAAATAAGAGATCAACATCATTCCAGTTTCAACGAATTTATCTACAAATACAACGTGAGTACCTCCTGTTGTTCAATTTACTTAATTAACACGATTATATAACATATTATTTTCGTAGGTATTTATGTAGTTCTGTTTCTCACACAGTGCATAATGATCGCATTAAATCACCATAAGCGAAAATCTAAACCAAAATTGAAGTCTGTTTTACTCCGGAAGTCTTGATAAAATCCAGAAATAAATCCACTCGACTATTAATCAATCTATAATATAAAACTTGGGCAGGCAATAGGCATTTAAATCGTTACGATGTATAATGTACTATACATAATGGACACACTAGAACTTGCATCTTTATTTACCTACTACAGAGTTCAACGTCCAAATTTCTTCCAAGCTTCAGCTGCAGGCGAAGGGAATCGATGCAACTAAGACGAAGATGGTTTCATACATTAGAATTTTTATGCCAGAGTTGAAAGGATTGTATTATATTTTGGGGAGGTAAAACGAATATGCGTAAGAACTCATCTAGGAAGTCAAAATAAAGCGTAACGATTATTACAAAATGATGGTCCTTGTACTCGCTAATAAGATGTTATTATAATAATAATTCACAATGAGCATGGTACAGTTGAGATGCGAGAGTAACACCATGAATAGAATGGATTAACAAAGGCACTCTCTTTAAGAGGACGAGGTCGATAGTATCGGTGTGAATAGCACTTTTTTCTTTACAGTCATCATGTCACCGGTCACATAAACGTTTTGCATATTGCTGCAATATTGTCAGCAGAAAAATCACCGTTTAACATTGCGAAGGTTCCTATATGAAGCCATGATGTGTGGACCAAATAGTACAATGACAAATGTATAGTATAATAGGCATTATAGTAACTATTTGAAAATGCCTACGATCGATTAATAATCGAGATGTTTTATTTCTGGCTCCTATCAAGGCTTCTAAGGCATACTTGAACGTAAACAGATCTCAATTTAGGATTATTTTTTTCGCTTAATGGTCATTTTTTGAGAAGCAAAGTAATATTTTCAAACAAATCGTCGAGAATGATTCATTATGACTTCAGATGGTGTTTTCAGAACACGTCTAGAGTCACTCCAGATGATGATTACGCATCGGATTACTTTCCAGTAATTCCCTCGGCGTAACCGGTTATACTTATAGTACAGTAAGGTAGATATATCGGATCTGAATTATTTTAAACAAGCTTAAGTTAATCTTGATCGGTATAATTTTAATTCGCAGGTGAACTTGTAAAACCTTTAACATATTGCCATATTTCGGTTCGCATATTACCTTTCTCTAGTTCCACAGCATACGATAAGGAAAATTATTTAGTGTAGAGGGTTTATAAATTATTACCTAACAGGCTACTGTTTTTAATTGATAAATAAACTTTCTAATACACGTATAAACTTTACCGCTACATGGATGTAGTGCTTAAAGGCAAGTACACGGGTGTATTTTTTTATTTATTTTTTTTTCTAAGAGAACATGAACTCATATTGGAAATAATTTTTCTAACGTGTTCACAGCAACGGTCACCAAAAATAGCTAGTTTATGCTTGCTTGTAACGGGAATCTGTGTAGAAAATAAAACTTTATTGATCTTTAAACAAACTACCAATTCGAGATCGTATTTTAACGGTAGTTTCATTCGATGTGATCATCTTTTGTCATGCATCATTAAATTCAACTTCTGTCTGTAAATATTACACAATCTTTGTGACTATATTGTTATCACAATTATGCGGTGATGCTTTTTTTTTTTTTTTTTTAATTCAAATTTCATGGTTTTATTAATCGTTGCCTATATTTACGTACCTCTGCTTTGTCTAGTTTTGAAGGTTTTCAATTTGATTTGCTTGTGTGAAAGAAATCGTGATAAAGTTCAGATCATCTCTTACCTACGAGCATAGCAGACGGATCATTATTTTCTCAAGTGGTGCTCACATTATTGGGGGGAGGGGTGAAAAAAAATTGCCCTACGATCGACCTCATATTGATGTTTCAAATTTTATAGAAAAATTTGAAATCACTTTTTTATTTCAAAAAAAATAATATTGAAAAATTTGGAAAAATCAGGTATTTTTTTTAAAACGAGAAATTATTTATTTCAAAAGAAAAGGAACTTGAAAAATTTTATTCCAAAAAATTAGATTTTTTTTCCCAAAAAAATTGAAAAATCTTATTTCATTCTAAAAAATTAGAAAAAAATTTCATCCTAAAAAAATTGAAAAAAAAATCATTCTAAAAAATTGAAAAAAAAACTTCATTATAAAAAAATTGGAAAAAATATATTTTCTAAAAAATAAAAAACATTTTCATTCTAAAAAATTGAAAAAAAATCGTTTTAAAAAAAATTAAAAAGGATCCCAAATCTCAAAAAAAATATAATTTTTTATCCAAAAAAATTAAGTGAAACTTTCCTACCTATTCCAAAAAAATTTTTAAATCAGGCCTGAAAAAATTCAGATTTTTTTATCACTTTGTAATAGAATGGAAAAATTATTGCAATTGACAGTAACTGATGTTTCATTCTTATCATTGTTTCATTTTTGAAATAATTAAGAGGAAAATATAATAGCTCGAAAACAATTTACCTAGGTACCAATTTGGTATTGATTTTTTTTTCTTTGAAAAAAATGAGAATGAAAGAGTTATTAGAAAATAGTAAGACGAAATAGATTTCCTAGATATTCTCACGAAAAAAAAGTTCATTATACATAAAGGTCAATTTCTTATCAAAAAATTGATTGAAAAATTGAGTTATCTAACGACTTTTAATCATCGGGCCCTTTCGTGTAATACCTAATCCAAAGAAATAATTTCCCACCCGTATGACTGTTGTTTTGTTGTGGTTTTTTCTATCCCTAAATTTCCAAAATATTTTATCGATTTGTCTTAACGTTGTTCTTTCTGCGAAATTCACATTATTCAACGAATAAAAATGTTACCATTGTGCAAATGTACGAAGGTAATTAGTGCATTTATTTGAGATACCTATTATACCTACGATCCCATTAAGGGAATAGAAACCTGGCAATATGTTGAACCTTTCAGAAGTCACGAAAGTATTAATGTATATTCCAAAAATGTCGACCAAAGTGCCTAATTATCTGGTAGGAAATTTACTTACTATACGTTGCGTTTTATCCGGAGCTATGATAATTAAATCAAAAGATTTAATTTCTGATAAAAATTCAGGTCCGTTGGAGTTGGAATTGACCAGGTCCTGTTTAAATTTGGCATTTATTATGGAAGGGACTTTGGCCATGATTGAAAGCCTTCGACTCAATTTACGTCCCAAAGTCGCAGGTGGCTTTTTCTCCATTTCTTGAGGTTCCGTGTTCGTCATTTCTACGTCGTGTTTATTTGTTGCACTTTTAAATATAACAAATACTTTTCACACTGTGGCACAATTCACGTCACGAAAATTTTCCGGAACACCATCGTAATTATTATTGAAAATAAAAATTTATAGGAAAAAACACACCGCGAAAAGTATAAAATTCGCACGAAATCATTGTAAAAAATAATCGTAAAAAATTGAAAATGAGCACTGACGAAACACGAAACGAAATTTTCAATGAAATTATCGCTACGTTCGAGTTAACCGGTTCAAAACGCGCTGTAAACGATACTAGATCTGCCCGGCTTTACCGTTCAATACTGTTTCAAGGCGGATCCCTCCTTCCTACTCGTGGTTTCGATGATTAATGCATTTCGTTATCAAAAAAATAGTAACGAAAATTGTTCTTGTTACGTTATTTTTGTTACAAGTTCCAAAAATTATGAATTTTTGGTACTTGGCGAGCACCGGCTGCTGTTTATTGTGTTGATTGTTGAATTTAATTTTTTTAATAATCCAATAGATACTTACTACTTACGTTAGATACTTAATATTCAAAATTGGATGGGAAGGAATAATCTAGTCGAAATTTTCATAGTGACCAAAATTATTTCTAGAATATTCATCTACAACTTTTGTTTGAAAATTGTTTCAATTTTATCCCCTCTACCCTTCTGATTTCGCATATTACTGTTATAAATGCATAGTGAAAGGGGTCCAATTGAAAAAAGTTTCAAACAAAAGTTGTAGACTCAAATATTAGGAACATTTTTTGTGATGACAAACATTTCGATTGGATCCCTCTCTACTCTCAATTTTTATGTATAAGTGTCTATATTGCAGTATAATGCAAAATAACGGGGGAGGGAGGTGTCCAATCGAAATTTTTGTAATAACATGAAATATACTTTATATTTTTGTGTACAACTTTTGTTTGAAAATTTTTTCAATTCGACCCTGCTCTCCTCTCTTATTTTTCATTTATAACAGTACCTAATATGCGAAGTCAGAATTTTTGTAACAAATTCTTCTCACTTATAATTTTTTTTTTTTTAGAAAAAAAAAGGATTTTTTTGAAAAAATGTCGCGATTTTAATCGAATTGAAGGATCGACTCTAATATGTAAGCCAGTTTTCAGAATTTTATCTCAAAATTTACAATGTTTGTAAAAAATTCATTTACCTATCAAATGGGCTATTTTCTACATTTTCAAAAATTCGCCAAAAATGAAAAAATCAACTTCGGCAACTCAAAATTTAGTTCTGAGGTCTAGATGAGGATGCTCTTTCAGTGAGCCAAATTTCAGCTAAATCGAATGGTAACGAGTTGGCAAGGTTTGACAGTATTTCTGAAACTAAAAACATTTTCGAAATCAAAAAATTTTAATATTTCAAATTTTTTAAATTGAAAAATCCATCAAAATTATAGAATTCTACGTTTCTGAAATTGAAAAATTCCCTAAAATGAAAAAATCTTCCCGAATTGAAATAAATAAATAGGTAAATACATAAATGAATAAATAAATAAATATAAATAAGTAAATAAATAAATAAATAAAAACTCGGAAATATCTTTCCACGTGAAAATAATAATTTTTTAATTTTTCTCCTAATTTCAAAATCTATCCAAAGTAAGAAAAAAGTTCTAAAACCAAAAAATCCAAGTTTTTCAAAATTAAAAATTTTTTTAAAATTTAGAATCTTATAATTTTTCAAATTAAAGTGTGAAATTATAAAATTGAACACTTTTCAGAACTAAAAAACAAAATAGGATTAGAAAATCTCTATAATTCTTCAATAACAAAATATTGTTTAAAAATTTTTTCGAAATTTTCAAAATCGATTAAAAACAAAAAAGTTCTAAAAAACCTAAAAACTCTTGTTTTCCAAAATTGAAACAGGTAATTGAAAATTCATCATCTACATTATCAAAATCAATTAAAAATGAAAATAAAAGTTATAGGTACCTATAATTAAAAGAAAAAATACCTACAAGTTTTTAAAAACAAAAAAATTCCAAAACCTAAAAATTATTCTCGAACTTCCGAAAAAATTTAAATTGAATAAAAAATAGCTTGAGACATTCTGATATTATTTATAGAAAAAAAAACATAGATTTTTCGTTAATTAATTTTGAAAATGTATTTTTAAAATTTTTTTACAAAAAAAATTGAATGTTTTTTTTTGACTACCTACTTAAAAAAATACAAAATCATGGAAAAATTGATTTTTTTTTTCCAAAAATGAGAGTAATCTAAAAAATTTGAATTTTTTCATCATAACCTCTCAGAATGGACCTGATTATGGAGAAAAAAAATTTTTTGGACAATTTTTTCAAAGAAATTCAATTTTAAGAAAAACGTGTAATTCGCCATGTAATAGTACCACTGGTACTAAAATTATTACATGGCAAAATTTTGTTTTTTCCCAAAAATGGGAGTAATATAAAAAAATTTTGAATTTTTTCGACATTACCTCTCAGAATGGACCCGATTATAAAGGGAAAAAAATTGGACAATCTTTTCAAAGAAATTAATTTTTAGGAAAAATGTGTAGGTACTTAATTCGCCATGTGTGGCAAAAATTTTTTTTTTCAGAAATGGAAATAATTGAAAAATTCTGAATTTTTTCGTTATACCCTCTCAGAATGGCGAGATTTTACGGAGGGTGCATTTCACACTGTAACACAATCATCCACCGCAACATAAATTTTACTGAGTCCAGGCCTTGCCACTACGTAGATACCGGATATCAAAATTGGAGAGGAGGGAGGCGTTCAATCAAAATTTTTGTCATAACTAAAATTATTCATAAGACTTCAAGCTACAACTTTTGTATGAAAAAATTTTCAAATGGACCCCTCCCTCCCTACCCATTTTGGATAATGTAACTCGAGTTAGTCAAAATAAGTTCCATTATGCGAAATTGGTGGAGAGGGAGGGGTCCAATCAAAATTTTTGTCATAAATAAAATTATTCATAAGACTTTAAGCTACAACTTTTGTATGAAAATTTTTTCAAATAGTTCTCCCTCTCTACCAATTTTGGATAATGTAACTTGAGTATTAGTTGAAATACGTTCCATTATGCAAAATTGGTGGGGAGGGAGGGTCCAATCAAAATTTTTGTCATAACTAAAATTATTCATTATACTTCAAGCTACAACTTTTGTATGAAAATTTTTTCAAATAGACCCCTCCCTCCCTACCAATTTTGGGCAATGTAACGCATTTTGACTAACTCGAATTGCATTATCCAAAATTGGTAGGGTGGGAGGGGTCCATTTGAAAAAATTTTCATACAAAAGTTGTAGCTTGAAGTCTTATGAATAATTTTAGTTATGACAAAAATTTTGATTGAACCCCTCCCTCCTCCCCAATTTTGATATCCGTATCTATGTAGTGGCAAGGCCTGGACTTTGTAAAATTTATGTTACGAAGGATGATTGTGTTACAGTGTGAAATGCACCCTCCGTAAAATCTCGCCTCAGAATGGACCCGATTATGGAGAAAAAATAATTTTTGGGCATTCCCGAGCGGCACACTCGATAAAAAATCGTTTGAAAATCTATAGATGTTCTCACGATATTATAAAGATTTATCGGTACAACTTCATAGGCAAAAAATCTAAAAACTATCGAATTCGATATTATTAAGATTTTATGACGATATTCGTCAACGATACTATCGACAAAGAATATTAAATTTATCGATTCCGATTTTCCACCGATTTTGTGCAGATATTTGAAACTACATTATCGACAAAGAATATTAAATTTATCGAATTCGATTTTTTAACGATTTTGTAAAGATATTTAAAACTATATTATCGACAGATTATATGAAATTTCTCGACTTCGTTATTTTACCGATTTTTTGACGACATTTGAAACTATATTATCGACAGATTATATTAAATTTATCGAATCCGATTTTTTACCGATTTTGTAAAGATATTTGAAACTATATTATCGACACATAATATGCAATTTCTCGATTTCGATTTTTTAACGATTTTGTGACGATATTTGAAACTATATTATCGACAAATAATTTGAAATTTCTCGAATTCGATTTTTTAACGATTTTGTGAAGATATTTAAAACTTTATTATCGACACGTAATCTGAAATTTCTCGAATTCGATTTTTCAACGATTTTATGACGATATTTGAAACTATATTATCGACACGTAATATGAAATTTCTCGATTTCGATTTTTTAACGATTTTGTGACGATATTTGAAACTACATTATCGACAAATAATCTGAAATTTGTCGAACGATTTTTCAACGATTTTGTGACGATATTTGAAATTATTTCCAAATTGGTGAAAATTTTTCTAAGTCCAACACGTCTGGAAGTACTAAACTGCCTATTATAAGTGTTTTATTGCTAATTTCTCAACGATAAGGTATGGCATAGTGGTTAAGGAAGAGGATTACCATGCAGGAGGTAGAAGGTTCAAGCTCCACGGGTGGCAGATTTTTTATAATTTTTTTTGACTTTTTCTGAAATGATCCTCTTACCGTAACATGAATAATGTGTTTAGGCATAGTTTAATGTATTAATTATGCTAATTAATGATTTTTAATTATAGAAAAAAGCTAGTAAAAGAAGAAAAATCGGAATAAAAAATCGATAAAAAATCGACAGAATATCGAATTCTATAAAGTGTCGCGAAAGTTCCGCCTAAATCGTGAAATTATCTTTCGATATTATAGATATATTATCGATAAAATATCTTACTATAATCTCGAAATTTTTGCTAACTATAATTCGTCGATAATCTATCTATATATCGAAAGATAATTTCACGATTTATGCGGAACTAACGCGACACTTTATCGAATTCGATATTCTGTCGATTTTTTATTTCGATAATTTGTCGAGTGTGCTGCTCGGGTTCTTTTCTAAGAAATTATTTTTTAGGAAAAATGTGTAGGTACTTAATTCGCCATGTATGGCAAAAAAGTTTTTTTTCAGAAATGGAAATAATTGAAAAATTATGAATTTTTTCGTCATAACCTCTCAGAATGGATCCGATTGTAGAGAAAAAAAATTTTGGGCAATTTTTTCAAAGAAATTCAATTTTAAGAAAAACGTGTAATTCGCCATGTAATCAGTACCACTGGTACTTATCAAGACGTAGTATTTAATAATATGCTGCCAAAAATTTTTTCCATCGTTTTCGAAAAAAATCTTCGAATTATTTTTTTAATATTTTGTTTTTTTGAAAGCATAAAAATCAATTGAAAATTTACTTGAAAAAAACACCTTAAAATAAGTGCAGAAATGTGAAATTTCGCAATTTTACCAATTTAAATTGGTCTGAGGCTCTTGCAAATGGTTGCAATCTACTCAGAACGATGAAAGGTGAAATTTTCATAGAACATTATTTTTTAGGAAATACAAATTCCATCTATCGAATAGTGTATTTATTTAGGGAAATTTTTATACTTTTTTTAAAAATTGAGATTGACCTCTCTGAAGAGTCGTATGATGTTGAAAACTTGTAATTTTTTTATATTTTATTCTAAAATGAGTAAAATGACTGAGTTTAGATGAATTTTTGGGAATTGGGAGGACTTAATTTTTAGAAAATAAAAAATCTGATCGAATGTTCAATTCATCATTCATCGGAATTTCACATGCAGTTTACTCAGAGACAGTGATGGCAAAACTGAAACTTAAACCGAAACCCGATAAACCTGAAAAACCGATTGAATTTTGAAGAAATCAAAAACCTAAACCGAAAACTTGAACTTAAAAAAAAAATATGTCGTTTTTTCAAGATTTTACACATTAATTTTGAGAAAACCGATAACCTAAACCGAAAACTAAACGTTTATTTCGCGAACCTTTAACCAAACCCGAAATCTAAACTTTTATTCAATCGGTTTTGCCATCACTGCGCAGAGATACGGAATTTTGAATTATTCATGTAAAATTTTGATGAATAAATCCCTCGATCGGATTTTTTATTTTCTCAAAATTAAGTTCTGTCAAAAAATTCATCTATGCTCAGTCATTTTTGAATAAAACCAAATAAAACGTAAAAAATTACAAGTTGTCAACTTCATGTGACTTATCAGTTATCTGAGAGGTCACAGGTCAATCATCATTCATCAATCTCGATGAAAAAAAGGTATAAAAATTTCGCCAAATACACTATTCGATTGGAATTTTCTTTTCCTAAAAGTAATTTCCTACGAAAATTTCATCTAAACCCGATCAATTTTGAAAAAAATCTAAAAAACGATAAAACTCCACTTGTAGCAATCTCAAAGTACAAAAATTAAATCCTACTATCTGATTGGTTAATTCCGCATTGTTTACATTTTTTTTTCTATAGGTAGTGGGGAGGGCTCCTATCAGTCAGGTGAGAGTTGTAAAAAAATAATATCAGTGATTTAATTATTTTAATTAACGTAATCTAAAAGTTACTTAAAATAAAACAATAAAATGAAGTCATCATTGTGATTAACGTATGTTTTACTTATTGTTACAAGTTCCATCTTCTTGACATGAATCGCTAAGTATAATTTGTTTTTGCAGATTTCTGCGAAGGGGGCCAACTTGCGATGTTGAATTAAATCCTGAAGTAATTTGTGTTCCAAAAGTATCCTATAAAATACAATGGACGCGAGCAGTTCGAGTAAATCCTTACTGGAGAATCACGAACAGCAGTATGCAATTGTATCGGCTGAAATAACATCCAAAATCAATAAGCTTTCAACAGGAGCAGGTACCCTCACCACCTTAACATATTTCCAACTGACTTTATCAGATTCGCTCATGTTTTGATTGATAACTTTGCAGAAGATCGTAAACAATTATGTATCGATGTAGAGAAATTAATCGAAGATGGTCAAGAACTGGTCAGTATGGAAATTATATCATCAAGTTCGAGGATCATATTACAAATGTACACTTGGTTTTGTTTTTGTAGATGGAGCAAATGGAACTAGAAGTAAGAGATGTGAGCTCTTCGTCACGTAATAAATATACGCACAGAATAATGAGCTATAAAGCCGAACTATCCAGACTAAATAAGGATTTTTCTAGAGTAAAGAATGAAGTCCGAATGAACCGTTAGTGTAAATTCACCATATGGCTCGTTCTATTTGATATCGTCTTTCTGTACAGTAATGTTTTCCAGAATTAGGCGATAGCAGCGGATTGTTTGCCGAATTTAACGACATAAATAGGGAACAAAAGCAAAGACTTTTAGATACCACTGAAGAAATAGAGCAGACTGGAAAGCACTTATCAAATGGTTACAGAATCGCCATCGAAACTGAGGAACTTGGTTCAAAAATATTGAGCGATTTGCATTCTCAAAAAGAAACAATTCAGCATTCGTTGAACAGAGTAAGTTTTTTACTTGTTAACTAACAAAATTACATTATACTCGGATGTCTTGGTAAATAATTTGTTTTTTATGTGCAGTTACATGAGACGAATTCCGAAGTGAGAGAAAGTTCGCACATTTTATCAAATATGGTTAATCGATCTATCAAGCATCGATTAATTTTGGGAGGAGTTTTTTCCATGTTCGCCGTGATCATTGTGACAACTATTTATTATAAAATTTAACAAGTGAGTAAATTTTGATATTTTGAAGTTAAATAACGTTTAAGGCGGGTAACACTTCTTGGGTGAAACGAATTCTGATCGAAACTTTTGCTTGGATATTGGTTTATTTTTAAATTCGTACTTTATTTTAACCTCTTTCATTTTTTTTCTTAAATTGCAATTGATTTGATTTTAAAATGGCACTGCTTCCATAATATCTCCTTTTCTGTTCATTTTCCCAGCTTATTAGCTTCCGAATGGATTTTTATCGTTTGTTTTTCGTTGCTTCTTCTGTTATTACCTTATGTGGTGGAAATTTACGATTTCATCATTATTTTTCTAACTTACAGAATTATGGGGCTGAATGGTTGTAAACATTGTGAATATCGAGTTGGCAATGAATACTTCATCTGTGATTTTAGATCGATAGATTTGTTATCGTACAAATAAGTATGTCGAATTGGTTATTAATTTATTCAATTATATCTTCCTTTCCCTTTTCAAATATCGACACGAGGAATTTTCAAATATTCTATGTACATGTTTAATTATTTTAATACCCTTTTCCCTGATTTCTTCGATTGCATTCCACTGGGCTAGTCATACAAGTTGATGTTTGTTGGTTGGAGAACATTTCCCTGAAAATATATTCCTTGAAATAATTATATTTTTGTTTATTTGATATACGCAAAATAAGGTTGTTTTATTTCTATCAATTTTATCATCTGCGACATTCTTGAATTAATATTATTCTGCGTTTAAAAATAATTGTTCGAAGTTACCTTTGTGTCTTTGTTTATTGATTACTCCTATTGGATGAAGTTCTCCGTCAGATATTCCTACTGATAATAAGCGAGCCTTGTTAAATGTTTATTTTAATGAATATTACAACGTCTTTTCCTAATAATTATTATCTATTTATAATTATTCTATAATTCGTTTCCAATTATATACCATAAATGAATATATTCTGTTTCCTGCTGATTTCTCTCACTCTGTGTGATCGACGAGATCAAATATTTACGAGTATATTCTGTTTCAATATACGAAATGGTTTTAAATATCATAATTTAAATATACACGTGAAGATATAAAATGCAGTAAAAAAATCGAATTAAAATATGTACTTGTTGGTTGTAAAAAATTAAATTCATGTGTATAAATATTTTAGGTAACTAAGTTGCTGTTGGAGTTGCGACGAAGATGCGGTCTACGATACGTTATCCTAATTTTTTATACATGTCTTCAATCTGCGGCTTGAAATATGATTTCAATTGGAGTCGCTTGTATTTGAATGTCGGCGTTAGTAGCCCGTTCTGAACGGAAAATGGATCTGGATGTAAGTATATGTCTTTTACCTAGAAATTCAAATTTCAAGTTGAGTTTTTGAACATATTTCATCATCGATGAACCGTTAATTTATCGAAATTAGTCGGAAATTACTTGTTCGAAGGATTTCAGTCCGGCATCTTTGGCCCAAACTGCCATGTCCTCCATAATTGTCTTTTTTACTTGCTCGTTTTCGCATAAATCTGATAACGTGTTGGGTAGACCGTGCTCTTGAGCCCAACTTTTTACCACTTGTACATCTGGTATTACTATGGCTATTATGCAGGACTGTAAAAAAAATAAAAATAAATTGAATAAGTTGAGAGATTTGGAGAAAATGAAAGAAAGAAGAGATGACTTATATTTATTTTTGAAATCAGCTCGAATGATTTTAAATCACTAAAAAGTTACTTTAAAAAAAAAATCGTTTTTTTTTTGAAGAAAAAACCTGAATCTTTATGAAATGAAAAATAGGTATCTCAATTTTTTTAATGAAAAAAAAATCGTTTGAATTTTGAGGGAAGAAAATTACCTAATTTTTGTGGATTAGGAATATTTCTCAAATTTTTGGAGAAAAGTGGAGTGTTTTTTTAAATTTATTTGTAATAAAAAAAATATTTGAAAGAAAAAGAAATAACAATTGAACTATCTAAGTAAGAGAATTCAGTTATTTTTGGAGTAAAAAACTCGGCGCTTCGCGCCTCGCCAGGGGGGGGGGGGGGGCTTCGCCCCCTGGACCCCCCTGGTTGGCTCTATTTCCACACTACGTTTGAAAGTATGAAACATAGTATATGCTTTTACTCTGTGGCAAAATGTTTAAAAGTCACGAATATTAATTTCCATGGAAATTAAAAAATCTAAAAAGTATAATAAATTTACTCTGTGACAAAATGTCTTAAAGTCACGAATATTAATTTCAAAGGGAATTTAAAAAAAATTCAATTTTTTCAAAATGTCCAAAAGTCATAAAATTTATTAAAAAAAATTAAAAAGTCTAAAAGTCGTAAAATTTCTAAAAAAAATAATTGAAAAAATATAAATTTCCATGGAAATTTAAAAATTAAAAAATTCTAAAATTTTTTTTAAAAAAGCCTAAAAGTCATAAATTTTTTAAAAAATTTTCCAAGTTTCAAAATATCAGAAAGTCATCTTTCTAAAAAAAATCCGAGTTTCAGAATGTCTGACAAAATGTCTAAAAAATGTCTAAAAGTCATAAAATTTAAAAAAAATTACGTTTCAAAATGTCTGACATAATGTCTAAAAACTAGAATTTATTAAAAATTTTCTTAGTTTTTTATGTCATTCAAACCTAACCTAATGTAACCTAACCTAACCCAATTTCGTGACGGAACTTCGTGACGGATTTTGGTGTCGTTTTTTTCAATTTTGGTCATCGTAAAAGCATAATATACTATGCTAAAATCAATTTTTCTGTAGTAAAAACTTGATTTTTTCAATATTTTTAAATGAAAATTCTTGAAAAGGGGACAGGAGTAGTTTTCCTGAAATAATTTTTTTAAATCCTGGAATCTAAATTTATTCTATTTTTGGAATGAAGACTTTTTAAAAAAAATAATAATTTTTTTCGGATTTCAAAAATTTTCTTAATTTTTTAATATTTTTTTTTTTTATTGAATAAAATAAAATTTTTAATTTTTAGGAACAATTTGTTTTGAAATTTAACGTATTTTTAATATTTTGGAATAAAAAACTTTTCAGTTTTTTTGAAGTGAAAATTTTTTACATTTTTTAAATTAAAAATTAATCCATTTCTTGGAGTAAAAAAAAGTTATTCTGAATTGAAAGATTTTTCAATTCGTTTGAAAAATAAGAAAATAAAATTTGTAGAAATAATAAAACAAAACAATTTTTTGTAATAAATTTTTTCTGATTTTCGAAATGAAAAAAAAAAAAAAAAAAAAAAAAATGGACTCAATTTTTTAAAGATGTTTTCAGAATAAAAAATTTCTCAATTTCTTGAAGTATTTTTAAAAATTGTTTTGGAATTTGAAGGGAAAATATGGGTTTTCAAAAATAAAAAATAAAAACTTGTTTTAGTTGTTTTGGAATGCAAAAATTTTTCCTTTTTTTTAATGATCAAAACTTTTTTTGGATTGAAAAAAATACATAATTATAGTTTTTCTGAAATTGAAAAATTTCCATTTGTTTTGGAATATAAATATTTTTTAATTTCTTGGAATAAAAAATTTCTCAAGTTTTTAGGAATGAAGAATTTTTATTTTATTTCATTTTTTTTGTAATGCCTAAGTAGTCGACTTTTTTAGAGGTTTTTTTTTCAGTATTTTTGGTGTAAAAAAAATTATTAACTGTTTTGGAGTAAAAATTTTTAAAAAATTTTGAGTGACAAATTTTTAATTTTTTTTTTTTGAAATGAAAAAAAAAATCATTTTTGAAGGAAAAAATAGGGTTTCTGTTTTGATTTTTTTTTCAATTGGTTTAAAATGTGGGGAATTTCAATTTTTGTAAATAAAAAAATAACTAATAAGTAGATAATTTTTTGGAATAGAAAAAATTATTTTTTTAGAAATAAAAAAAAAAAAAATTTGAAATTTTTTGTCATTCACTTTTTTTTAATTTTAAAAATTGAAAAATATTGGAACTATTTTTTTCAATATTTTTGGAGGAAAAGATTTTCTCGATTTTTTGAAGCAATTTTTTTCAAGTGTTTTGGATTTTAAAAATGGTTTTGCAATATATAAGAAACTTGTCAGTTGTTTTAGAATAAAATTTTTTCCATTTTCTTTGAGTAAGTAATTTTTTGGAGTTGAAAATAACTATAGAACAATATAATTTTCAGTTTTCATAAATAGTTTAAGGAAGCTTACTTTTAATGACTCTCCATAAACGAATATTTGTCGAACATATTGGCTCCTCATATAAACACTTTCGATTTTATCCGGTACAACATACTCTCCTTGAGCTAATTTGAATATATGCCTTCTTCTGTCTATAATCTTCAAAGTTCCATTCTGCAAAAAGAACTCTACTTGAGCACCTAGGACCAAAGATATACCAAAATGGGTTGGAATCAATTGCTCACCGGTAACCAAGTGCCAATATCTCCAGTATGATGCCATCCGTTTTCATCAACAGTCTGCATAGTGGTATCGAATTCTTTGAAATATCCCAAAAATACGTTGGTGCCTTTCACGCATATTTCTCCTTGATTGCACGAAGCAAAATACTCCATTTCCGGTACATCGGTTAATTTGATGGCATTACAAGCGATAGGTGGGCCCACGTGTTCGGTTGTACAGTCGCCGTTTATTGTCAAGGTGATAGGAGCAACACATTCGGTCTGTCCGTATCCTTCTAGAATCTAGAAAAATATTTTCACGTGGAAAAGTGTCTTTACTTTGGCTCGTAGTGTAATTGAATCGAATATTTACCATGCATCCTAAAGCGCATCTCATAAAAGTGAGAATATTTCCGGCCAAAGGTGCAGATCCGACGATCATTAGTTTCAGTCTTCCGCCCATGTTTTGTTGGACTGTTCGAAAAACTAGCTTATCCAATAAACCATTTTTCTGTATTATTCCTCTACAACAAACTTGAAAATGTCATGCGTTGTATTGTTAATGTTGTGGTATTAAAAAAATATTCGTATCGAGCGCAGTATTTGCTAAGTACTGGTCAGAGTGGTACTCACCTTTTTAGTTGATTGTGTTTCACGTTCATGGCGATATTGAAAAGTAAACGTTTGAAGAACGAAGGACGTATTTTAGCCATTTCGTTTTCGTAGATACGATTCAGAAGTCTGGGAACAGCCGGCATTACTGTTGGTTTAAGAATTTTCAAGTCTTCTGTTAAATACTTCATGTTACCGTTGAAAAATCCTACCCTTCCTCCGACCATGTATATGCCATTCTGAAACATACCACTGTATTATTTTTTGTTCGTAAAGTCAAGTGGAAACAGGGTGTCTACCAGGAAGTGAAGATAGTGAAAATGAGGTAATTTTGGAGTAAAAAATAGTGAAAACATCAAAACTTCATTGAAAATCCAAAAATCAATTTCATCTATAAACAGAATAGATAATTTTTTCTTCCTATTGGTAACATTGAAATTTTTCCGATTATTTGAAATTTTTTGTAGAAAAAAAATACATTATAAATTATAATTCTTGAAGAAAAAAATATTCAATTTTTGGGGAGAAATATTTAATTTTTGGAAGAGAAAAACGTGATCAAATTTTTTGGGGAGAAATATTCAATTTTTTGGGAGAAAATAATTTTCAATTTTTTAGCAGAAAAATATTTAATTTTTTTTTGGGGGGGGGAATATCCAGTTTTTTTTGAGGGGGGAATATTCAGTATTTGGGAGAGAAAATGTTCAAATTTCTTGAAGAAGAAAAATTTCAATTTTTTGAGAGAAAAAAAATATTCAATTTGTTGGAGAGGTGGGAAATCAATTTTTTGAGAGGGAACTTTTTTTGGGGGGAAATAACTCATTCAATTTTTTTAAGTAAAAATTTTCCAAAAAGTAACAAGATCTTGGTAAAGGTACGAATTTATAATTTTTTTCTGACAAGGGAACCTCGTCAACTCTTCACCTCTGATTGAGCTGAAACTTGGAACACTGAGAGAGCATGCCACGAAAACCTCACAACCAAATTTTTAGCTGCCGAAGTTGATTTTTCGATTTTTGGCGAATTTTTAAAAATTGGTAAAACCGCCCCCAAAAAAACATTTTTTGAAAAAAATTGTAAATTTCAAGATAGAATCCTGAAAATTGGTTTGTACACTAAAGTCGACCTCCCGAGGTCGATTGGCGCCCTTTTAGAAGCGATCTGGAGCCTCCAGAAAAAGTTGACTCTTCTCCAGCACACTGGAATCTCTCCAGATGGCAAAAGTCAAAATTTTCTGGAGGCTCCAGATCGCTTCGAAAATGGTGCCAATCGACTCGGGGGTCCAGTGGCGTATTTAAGGGGGTCCAGTCCCCCTTGACGAAGAAAAAGTTGAAAAAATGACGAAATTTCAGCTTTTTAATGCTCTTTTTTACAAAAATTTTCATTTTTTTTGGGCAAGACACCCCCTTACATGCCTGTCTGGCTACGCTACTGGGAGTCGACTTTACGGGGCTAGAAAAAGTTTCGGGTGATATGCTGGAGAAATTGATTTTTTGGAAATTTTTAAAAAATGCAGAATTTTCAAGTTTTCAAAAAAAACACGTGTGAACTCGTCACCTCGGATTTTGGATTCAACTACGTCAATCGATAGATGGCATCATACTAACCCCAGGATTACATTTTCATCTGCCAAAGTTGATTACAGCGTCGTCTGGAGCTATTCCAGTGCGCTGGAGAAAAGTAAACTTTTCCCGGAGGCTCCAGATCGCTTCGAAAATGGTGCCAATCGACTCGGGAGGTCGACTTTGGTGTGCAAACCGATTTTCAGGATCCTATCTTGAAACTTGCAATTTTTTTTTTCAAAAAATGTTTTTTTGGAGGCGGCTTTAGCCATTTTCAAAAATTCGCCAAAAATCGAAAAATTAACTTCGGCAGCTAAAAATTTGGTTGTGAGGTCTGGGTGGCATGTTCTTTCAGTGAGCCAAATTTCAGCTCAATCGGAGATGACGAGTTAACGAGGTTCCCTTGTGAGAAAAAATTGCAATATTTCAACTTAGTTCTTTGAAATAAAAATAGCTCAATTCTTTAGGGCAAGAAATTTCTGGAGAAAGAGGGATACATTTTTTTAGAAGAAAAAAATCTTTAATTTTTGAGAAGCTTTTCAAGATTTACTACATATAAATTACAAAATAGCTGAATTTTGAAGACTTAATTAATTTGAAAATTATTAAAATTGAAGATCAAAATTTTCAAATTGATTTTCAAAAAAAAAAAAATTAAAAAATTGCTTTGAGAACTGAATTTTAAAAATTGAAAAATTAACCAAAATCTTCAATATTTGATCAAAAATTTATAGGTAGGTACATTTTATTTATTTAATTCAGTTTTTTATCTACGTAAAAAGCCATTATTTTAAAATACATAATTTTTGAAAATGTCAATTTCTAGTTATTTTCAAAAAATTAAATTTTTATTGATTTCCAAAAAATAGAATTCCGACCAAATTTTTGAAAAACTATATTTCGAATTATTTTCAAGATTAGGGGGTTCTAAAAATTTTGTGGGTCAAGTAAAAAAGTAGTAATTTTTGAAAAAGAAAAAATTCTGTGGTAGACACCATGGAAAATGACTAGAGAAAATTAACTCACCTGACAACAACGCTCTAGCATATAAGCCAATGGTAAATACGAGATCATTAAATCAGAACTGATTGGTTTATAATCACCGAGTTGCAACAGTACAGCTGATATGGCTGCTACGACATTCGCATGACTCAACATTACACCTTTAGGATTTCCTGTGGTTCCCGACGTATAGCAAACTGTACATAAATCTGAAGGTTTTGGAGGCTAGAAAATGAAAAGAAGATTAATTCATTTCCTGATTCATTTTCCAATCCCAAGTTACCTATTCAAAGGCGAATGCTTACTCGTTCGGGTTGAGGTCTAGCTGCGCCTTGTTTTTCAACGCTTTGGTAACTAATGATGTCGATTCCTCTGCTTTTGGCTCGCTGCACAGTGGGTGATCGGACGTCTCTCGTAGTTATTAATTTTTTCAAACATTTGGGTGCTCGATCGAGCAATTGGTTGCATTTCGAATCGCTGTCTACGATTATGACGCTGATTTCAGCTGGACAGAGGAAAAAAATCACAATTGTTGAAGGTGTTTTTGAGGGGAAAGAAGTGATGAAAAAATTATCTACCTTGGTTGATTATAAATGCGCAAGCATCAGGTCCTAGGGTATCGTTCAAAGATACCAGTACCATCGAATAAGAGTACGCTGCGTGCTCGGTGATCACCCATTCTGGACTATTGTCGCTGTATATGCCTGTAACACGAATTTATCAAATGAAGATCGACTCAAAAGTGAGAAATATTGAAGTTAAAATGGCACATGAAACGTACCTAAGAAGGTCTGGGGCGAAGGTTGCAATCCTAGTAAGACCAGACCGGATCCAAAATGGTGGACTTTGGTCAGAATTTCGTTATAACGAAGCCAGCTGTAAGGTTTTGAAATGCTATCTCTATAACCGATGCATTGTCCATTTCCTAAAGATGAAATAAAATTGTGGAGTGAGATCAATGTACTCTGAAGTACTCTATATTTTGCAGTTATTTGAAGGTATATTTACCCGATAGTTTGGCGCCTTTGCGGAATGTTTCGTAAACTGTCTTCGCGTCATCGTACAAATTGCTTATGAATTTTCCATCTACTGCGTCTTTGTAAAAGGTCGATACGTGGATGACCCCGTGACCCTGGAAAAATTCAAGTTTGAATAATGATTAGCGAATTTAGTGAAAATATATCAGAAGGTTTCAAAAAAGTTCGTAAAGAACTATAGTTTCTATAGTAGTAGTCAAATTATTATTTTGAATGATTTTTCAGAGTTTCTCAGTCTTTTTGTAAATCTTAAACAAGCTTGCTTATTGATCAAAATTCATAATTTTTTGAATTTTCCTGCAATATGCTCCAAACTCTTGCCCCTCTTCGAATTTTCAAAATTTTAAAGCTTTTAAATTTTTTGAACTATTTTTCTTAAACGTGCAAGACAATTAAGTAGGTACCTTTTTTAAATTTAAATAATTTTTAAAAATTTGTTTTGCAGTTGTTTAATTTAATTTTTTAATGTCAATTTGTCTAATTTTTTCAAATTTCAAACTTTTTACAATTTTTAATTTTTTTGTCTGACAATTTGTTTCCATTTTTCGTTTTGAATTTCGTTTTTTTTCAAATTTATATTATTCATTTATTTTTTTACTTTTTTTAAATTATTGTCAATTTTTGGCACTTGAAAACTAATTCCCCCCCCCCTACTTTGTAGATATAATTTTTTTAAATTTTTTTTTAAATTAACGCCATTTAATTTAACTAGATATTAATTTGTTTTTAATTTTTTTTCAAATAGGTATCAAATTTTTAGTCATTCATTTTTTTCTCAACTGTCGATTTTTTCATTTTTTTTCAATAATTTGTGTTGTACCTTTTAAAAACAATTGGTAATTTGGGTTTTAAAAAATGGCTAATTTTTTTTCAAATTGTTATTTTTTTGTACTTGTTAAATTTTATAGTTTTTCTCCAAATTTCAACTTTTTTCATTTTTTTTCTAATGTGAATTTTTTCAGCTGTCGGTCTATTTTATTAAATTATTTTTTTTCGAAATTTCAAATTTGTACTCCTTCACATCTTTTTTTGATTAAACGTTTTCAAAATTATTATTAATTTTGTAAAAAATTAATTCATCTTTAAACTTCAATTTTCAATTAATTTCTCCATGTATTAAATTTTTTGATCTATCTCCAATTGCTATTATTTTGCTTCATTTTTTTTTCAAATGCGAATTGTCATAGTTGTCAATTTGTTCTATTTTTTTTCAATTGATCTTCAATTTTCAGTTTCTTTTGCTATTTTTTTTAATTGTTAAATTTTAAAATTTTTGTCATTAAAAATTCTTTAACTTTTTAAAAGTTATTTTTTATTTTGTAAAAAATTGTTTCGTTTTTAAGCTTCAATTTTTAGTTAATTTTTTCTAGTTACTGAAATTTTAAATTTGTTTTCAATTTCAATTTTGCTTATTTTTTCCAAATTTGAATTTTTCTAGTGTTGAATTATTAGTCATTATATCTTTTTCAATTATTCTTCAATTTTCAATTTTTCAGTCATTTATTTATTTTTTGAATGTCGATTTTTCAAAGTTTTTTCATTTTAGATTTTTTTTACATTTTTGGTTACTAATTGCTTTATCTTCAAACTTGAGTTTTCTTTAATTTAAAAAAAAAATCATATGCATATTTTTTTAGTTGTTTATCTATTTTATTTTTTTTTAATTGATTTTTTTAAAAGTTTCAAATTTTTGTCATCAAATCTTTTTTTACTTCTTCGAAATTATGTTTTATTTGGTAAAAAAAATTGCTTTATGCTCCAACTTCAATTTTTGTTAATTTTTTTTTAAGTTATTGATTTTTCAATTTTTTTTTAAATTTAAATTTTTTTCAAGTTGGAAAGCAATGCTAATTTTCATGGTTTTCAATCTTTTTTAATAAGTCGTTTTTTCAATTTTTCTTCAAATTTCAAATTTTTAGGCATCGTGTTTTTTCATTGTTGATTTTTTCGAATTTTTCTCCTTTTTTTTTTTACTTTTTAAGGAATAATTGAATGGTGTAATTTTAAAAGGTGCTAAGTGCCATCTTGGTCGAAATGGAGTTATTGCTATCGTGGTCCGAATTTTGAGTTTTTTAGCTGATTTTTCTTCTTGAAAAAGATGTAATAAAATATGGAATTACTTAGTTTTTTAATGAAAGCGAAGTTAGTATGCAATAAATTTAAAACCAAAGAGACGAGAAATTTAATAATTTTCTCTTTCTCTGAAACCTAGATCCACCTCTTTGTCATCAAATCAAAAGCAATTTAATTCTTAATGCAATAAAATTTATAACAAAAACACATTAAAATGATAATTTAAATTTTAAAAACCTCAAAGCGTTCGTAGTATAAAAGACAAACATTCTACATGATACTACATGGGCATCTTACCTTGTTGAGTAAATTCGACTGCTGAGATAAATCGGCCGGAATTTTTATATGCTCTGTGTGGCAGCAAGTTTGGCAACAGTTTAAAGACATTGTTCATCGACGAACAATTCTAGCAAATCATAAAATCACTTTATGATTTCACTTTAGAATCATTCTTTGATACTACGGACCTGCGAAAAAATTACAAGTTCATCAAATACATACAAAAGAAGTTCGCTTTTGATATAAAAATAACTCGAAGCGGGGTTTTTATAATAAAATTTGCCTAAAATTGACCTTCGCCTTATTTATACCTTCGAGTTTGACGTATGTACTTCATTCGAAAGGGTAAAAATTTGTATATGTGACCGCGCATATGGAAATGTACCTAAGAGTCAAAAATTAAATATTTTTTTTATTTTTCAAATTGGAGTAAAATTTATCGGGGAATCGAATGAACCCGGTCCGAGGGTCCTAAAGTGATTTTTGAAAAAGATACAGCCGCTTGAAGTGAGTAAAATAGAAGAGAAATATCAAAATTTTGGAAAAAAATTTCTACCTTACTCACTTCAAGCAGCTGTATCTTCGTCAAAAATGACTTCATAAACCTCGGACCGGTTTCATTCAATTTCTCGATAAATTTTACCCCAATTTCAAAAAAAAAATCCAAAAAATTTTCAACAATTTTTTTTTAATTTAAAATTTTTTTTTTGAAAAAAATTGAATTTTGTTTGTTACGTAGATACAGAATTACAAAGAAAAAATGTCTAAAATAAATAATAAACTTTAAAGTTCTCTCCTGTAAAATTTCGTTTTTGACTCTTAGGTACATTTCCCTATGCGCAGTCACATATAGTGCTTAGTCCCTCTGTTCTTATATTATGGTTTATTCTAAAAATACAAAATATTTTTAGTTTTTTTGATTTACGATCCAAATTAAACGGAAATCTTTATTTATTTTATCAGAAAAATATAATGGAGTTATTACGTAGTTTTCATTTCCAATGATTTATGATGGTAAGGTGCCGGTGCCTTTGGTATGTTTAGAGAAGAAAGCTCGCTGTTGATTTTTGATTTTTTAAACATGGCTCGATAAATGAGCCAAGAGAGGTGATTTTTTCTTGCGAATACAATGTTCGATGTTATGGTCTGCTCTGTCGGTAATGCTTACTATAGGTTTTGGATACGATCCAGGTCCGTCGTATACTCGAATCGTAGTCAGTTTTTTTTAATGATTGTTGGATTTCAAATAGTGAACGAGAAAAAAAGTGAGAATTTCGGTTTCGTTTCCTTGGTGCCAAATTTTAGAGACTTTTTCCGTGTCGCTGCCGATGCAGTTGAAAAAAAAAAATTACTCGTATTTGCTTTGACGACGTCGTTGGAAAATCAGCGTGTATTGAAATTTACATTTGGAATTGCCTCACGTGACCTGATTATACTACGTACAAATATATTAGAGTTTATCAATGTTTAAACTACTTTATCGTCGTAGTTCAGATGACCCTAATGGTAGATTAAATAAACTACGGTTTCATCAATTATTCCATTAATGCGCACGTTTTGAGAATTCGATTGATCTATGGGTGTAGTTTTTGGTTGGGGGGGGCAGTAATATAATGTTAGAGTATAATTGCGGTAATTTTATCGTTTACGAGTTCGTCTATATGGGCTATGGCCGACATGCTTATTTCTTTTACCACTTTAATGAAAATTTTGGCTGCGATTCAGCATACGAGGTTTTTTATCTCTCGTTCGGCTAAGATGTTTGAGAGGTACGTTGATGACAAAAATATTGGAATATTTGCGTGTTATTCAACCGTGATATTTATTTTGACTCGGTGACTGGTCGTTGTAAAGGAAATTGATACACTTTTGAGAGATATAAAATACTTATAATATGAAATTTCTTTTCTCGAAAGTCTCAAATACTCTCGCTACATTTTTTTTGGAATTTGTTTAAATTCTCCAGATCCGCATGAGTACTCTCACTGATTGTATGAATTTCTTGAACACTTTTTCATATTCTTTGATCGTCTGTTTCACTTTTAATTCAAATGTGACACGACGTACTGTTTTTTGATTACACGTATTAATCATTTTTATCAAATTATTATGTATTAGAATTCGAATAAGTACGAAGGAATATCATATCGACTCTAATTATATTCTTTATCTTGGTTAAATTGACGATATTGAGTATCTACGTGCGTATTGTTTTTTTTTCAAATCGGCGGTGTTTATTTTACTATTAATAATTATGTTGATAGGAAAATGATAATGATTAGAAATGCAAACAACCAGTTTTTTCGCCACGTGTAATTCATTCGTATGAAACTACTCGTATGTGTGTTCATTCGATGAGGAAAATTTTCAGATTGTTGCATTTGGTTTCATAATATTTTTTGAGAGAAATTGAAAATTTTTCTCTTCACTCCAACCTCAATAGCAGCAAAAATAAATTCAAGTTTTTAAAAAATTAGATATAAAATCCGCCATATTCTATAAAATTTTAATCAAAAATGAAAACTTTCCAAGAAAATAATTTTTGTTGAATTTTAAAATTAATTTTTGTTTTTGAAGTTGGGAGTTTTCTCAAATTGTAAACAATTTTCTCGAATAAGTATACCAGTGAGGATTTCTTCAAATTTTTGTAATGAGAGCTATTTTCGTAAAATTTTCCAATTTTAAAATTTTTTGATTTTTCTGTTTGATATTTTTTAAATTTTAGATGGATTTTGAAAATTTAGAAAATTTATTGATTGATTTTTTTTTTCATGGTAAAGAATTTACATAAAATATAATTATTGGTAACTTTTCTAAAAATTATTCAATTCTGATTTCAACTACTACCAATAGAAAATTTTGAGAATTCTCAATTTTGAAAAAGTCTTCATGTATTCAGTAATAATGCAGTAGGTATTATTAAAATTTGCTTCAAACTTTATAGAATTTTCAGTTTTTGATTTTGAAATATTTTAGATAATTTGCTTTGAATTGATTTTTAAAAATTTTAATTTTTTTTTATGTTGAAGAATTATTATAGATTTTTTTATTCTGAAAATGTTCCAATTTTGAGAAATTTTTCAATTTTTAGGAATTTGAAAAATGATTTGATTTTAATTTTTTTTAAATTTTAGATTGATTTTTTCCATGTTTTAAAGAATATAAAAAACATACATACAACCTTTAAAAAAATATATCCAATACCGAGAGGTTTTTCAAATTAAAAAAATTCATTTTTCGAAACTATCCATAGAAAATTTGAGAATTTTCCATGCAGCAGTATTTTCTAAATTTGTTTTAAATTTTGTAGAATTTTCTAATTTTTAATTTTGTATTTCTTATTTTTTGATCTTTTTAAAATTTTTGAATGGATTTTAATTTCTGTTTTTCATTTTAAAGAATTTATCAAGGATTTTCCTATTTTAATGATGTTTCGTTTATGAGCAATTTTTCAATTTTTAGAAACCTAATGGGTTTTTTGCTCTTTTTTAATATTTCAGATGGATTTTGAAAATTTAGGAAAATTATTAATTGATTTGTTTTTCATCTTGAAGATTTTTCCAATCTTGAGACACATTTTTAAATTTTACATTTTTTTTTTCGATTCCAAAATAATTTGGGAATTCTAAATTTTTGAAAATTTTTCATCCAGCAATGGTTTTTCAATTTGTTTAAAAATTAAATTCAGATGATACATTCATTTTCAATTACTTATTTTCTTATAATTACCTACGTATAATTAATTTTCTAGTTTTTTTTTGAATTTTGAAATTATATTTTTAATTTTCAAAAACTTGAGTTTTTTGGTTGTAGAACTTTTTTTTAAAATTTATAATAGAAATGATTTTGAAAATTCAGTTGATAAATTTTCAATTAGGTATTTATTTTCTTATACCTAATTGGTACTTGAGTATAATTAATTTTTTTAGTCTTTTTTTTTTAATTTGAAAGGTTTTTCATTTTGAAAAATTTGTATTTTTTGGGTAATTAATACTTGTAGAACTTTTTTATTTTAAATAGATTTTAAAAATTTAGATAAATTTTTAATCAATAGGTAAGTATTATTTATTTTCCAATCTTTTTTTTTTTTTTTTTTTAGTACTGAAAAGTGTTTAATGTTACAGAATTACACGTTTTGAAAGTTTTAAATTTAGAAAATTAATGGATTCTAAATTTTAGAGAATTTTTTAATTTTGAAAAATTTAGCTTCTTTGATTTTAGGACTTTTTTCTTACCTTGAGTATATTTTGAAAATTTAGAAGAAAAAAAAATTCATAATTTCAAAAATTATTGTTTTCATGTTGAAAAATGTATAATTTTTAATTCGACGGGTGGAGGATTTTTTTCATTTTAAAGAATTTTTCCATTTTGAATAATTTTTTAGTTTCAGAAAATTCAGTTTGTTAATTGTATTTTCGTACACAAATCACAACACTTTTAATTTTTAATACTATAATTTTTCCTGCGGACAGTCCTACTGTCGAAGAGTTGAAAATAAAAATCACAATAGGAAAAAAAATAGTCCAACTATTAATCAAACTCGTGTATTGTTTTTTTTCGTAAACATACCAGCATGGTTCGCTGACCCATGCCGTTAATGTTACAAAGAGCAGAGAAAACTTTTATCAGATAACTATGTACACATTGTACCTCTACACATTAGACACACGCGACTACTCATAAATAACATAGAAAGAAGACAATTGAACTGGCGATGATCTTGGGTAAGATGTACGATTTTGAAACATTAAATGAGTAAAACGATCAATACCTCATACACATTACACGTTAATACATTTTTATATTAATTTAATCGCGATTTAGATACAGATAATAATGGGGGGGGGGGGGAAATGATTAGTCAATCGACTTGATCGGTTAACGCGTAAAGTGCAACTTGAAAACATTTATGAGTTAGAGAACAATAAAATATAATGATCAAACAAGTTCAGGTTAAGTAATAGAGTAATTTTTGTCTTGACGTCGACATTCGACGTCATATAAAATTTTGCCAATTGTCATGCCACGTGAATACGAACACCAGCAACTTTATTTTATGTTTAGGTATCAAGATTCTACTTCTTCTTTTAAGGATTTGTAAATTATAGGCAAAAACCCACATTTTTTCAATTTTATTTTATTTTAAAAATTGAAAAAAAATTTATTCCGATAAATTAAGAATTTTTTAATCCAAAAACTTTCAAGAATTTTTTTTTATTCTAAAAATTAAAAAAAAAAGAGTAAGTAGATTCTAAGATATTACCTAGATCCATGATCTAAGTATCATAAATGGGTTAGATGGTGCTTGATAAGAATTAAGTTGAGCTAATGTTATCCCTCCTTTGATCCGATCTGGCGATTTTTAATTTACTTCCCCTCTCTCAAAAAATTTTCCACCTAACATGCATTCTTTATCAACTTTTAGTGGAATATTTGCCAAATGAAATACGTACTCTCGTAATATTAATGGCACGTTTCACTGTGCGTGTTAAATTCTACTCTCTTATCATTGTTTTTTGTTAGCCTGGTTTCCTAACAAAACATTTTGAGAGGATTAACCCGCACAGTGAAAGATGAACTCTTGGTAATAATTCATTTTGCTCTTGCTTCCGCATTCGCGTTGAAAATTTTTTTTTTAGTCCAATTTTTGAAATGATTTAATCAAGGTTCGAGGATCGTTGAAGTGAAGAAGTAAGGCAAACCCAAGCACCCATTGGTGACCTTGGCTGAGTAATTAAATTCGCCAAAATATGCCATAAATTTGATAAAAGTAGACTTTCAATGTACGTACATGTAAAAAGCCAACTATTATTCACGATGATGTTGTGTAACGAGCAGCTGAAAGCTCTTCCATTGATAAGATCTACACTATACGTGGGCATGGGCACTGCAGTGGATATTTTTATTTTTTTTTATATAACGCGTTAGAATTTTTTCAAAATATCGACCAATTTAACGGTTTTGCTGGATGTAGGAAGTGCCACTGGCTGACTGACGGTGGCAGTGGCAGTGGCAATGTGAGCTACGAGCACGTGTTGAAGAAATATTCGATAAGTATGTGTTCGCCTGGCTACGCCGGTTTGGTTTTATCTCATTATTTTATTGTGTTAATGCGTGACTGCTAAATGCATTGCATTAGTGGTTTTAATTTAGTAAATTAATGGTACAAGCTCTTCATTTTGTTCGTTTGCTGTTCGTATACTAATTTACCAAAACATTGTTTATTGGTGTGTGCATTTTTACGAGTACACAGTTTTGTACACTAAAGTGGGATTTATCAACGTGTGTACGAAATCACCAATTGACCAATTATTTCGTTGGTTAAATGAAAAAAAGTGCCAAAGAGGGGGAAAGATGTTTGCCATTTTATACGATTTTTTTTTTTTGGCTTGTGAAAAAATTATTAGTTTTTTGGTACACGAACAAAATGAGAATTGAAAAAATTTTGCATTACAAATGAGTATGGAAGATGCTTCAGCGTGAAACAGTGCCTATTTCAAGTCTGAGTTCACCTTGCTGGGAACCAAAAATCATCATACAGGATTAAAATTGGAAGTCATCACGTCCGTCGGATGATGAAGATGAGTCGGCATAATGAAGCTGGGGGATCAATGCTCGAAAATTATGAATTTAAAATCACGAGTCTATGATTACAAAGTGGTACTCGGTGGAGGAGTTGTTAGTCATTAATTCTGATCTAGCTATAAATTTTAATTTTATTGCAAGTAATTTCGAGACAAGAATCATGAAATTGCAAATAATCAAAAAATTTTGATTTAGTATGACGAATGTCATAAATTATGAAAAAAATACCGTTTTTAGGTAAAAACTCTTCGTTTTGAAGGGTTTTCAGACTTCAGTAATTTTTAGCTTAGTTTATTTTGATTTCATTTGATTCCTTTTTGACGTTTTTTTGCTCATTTGTTTTTTTTTTTTAATTGAAATTTTTGGTTTGAAAAAATTAATACAAAACTTACTATTTTACATATAAAAAATAGCAAGAACAAAGGATTTTTGTTTTGTGAAAAAATTCTTTTAGAGTGCTTAATTTTAAAAAATTCCTTCTTTCCACAATGTAATTAAAAAAGTTGAAAAAATAAATTTTCTCAACAAACTTTGAAAAAAAAATTGAAAAGTTTGTACGAGTAAAAAACAGTGAAATAATAAAGGAATTAAGTTTATCCTAAAAACTTTTTCATTTTTCTTGTAGAAATTTCTGAAGAAAAAATTCTGTCGAAAAATGTATTCAAAAATATTTGAGTGTTCGGAAAATTTTTCTAAAAATGGACCCTATTATTCCAAAAGCGACCAAATGACAGTTATCTGGCATATAAAAACATACCTAAGCGTAAGGTACACTTAGCTATATTTTCATATGCCTGATGAATGCCACTTGGTCGCTTTTGGAATAATAGGGTCCAAATGAAATTGAAAATTTTTCGCTACAAATTTTTTTAAGAAGAAAATCTAGAAAAAATATACCTACCTAATAATTTTTGTGAAAAAAATGGTGTGAGAAACTATTAAAAATTCATAATTCAAAAATAATTTTTCAAAAAAGTTCAAAATAAGTTTTTGATACAAAATTTTTTAAGAAAAAAACTCGTTTCAAGAAAATTTCATAAAATTCATTTTCTTATAAAGTTTTCCAAAAACTTTTTTTTTTTTTTTTTTTTGACAAAAATCATTCAAAAATATTTTACAAAGCATACCTATATTATCCTATATATAATAAAACTGCTGTCAAATTTCATTTTAGAAAATTTTACAAAATATAAATTAGGTACCTAATATCATTAAGTACACAAAATAAATACTTCCCTTTTCCACAAAATTAGACATTTTTCTGCCTTTTTTTAAGAAAAAAAATCAGGCATTATCGTCAGTAATTTTTTTGATCGATTTAGTGATTATCATCTATAAAATTGGAAAAAACCATTTTCGAGCACTTTATTTAATTTTTGGAAATATTTTAGTTTAATTTTTGCCGATAAGTATCTATAGTAATTGACAATTTAATTGAAATTACTTTTAATTTTAAATTTTTCTTAAACTCCTGCAGTCATTTTCAGTTTTTTTTTTTTTTAAATTTCACTCAACTCTTTTTTAATTAAGTATGATTTTACAGCCCTCTTATCATTTTTAATTTGAATTAATTTTGGTCGTTCGTGATTTATGTTTCATATTGTTTCCTATTTTTAATTTAATTATTTTGTTCAATTTCATTTCATTTTAATTTTTCCCAATTTTCTGCCATTTTGTAATTTTAACTCTAAATTTTTGATATAGTATTTTAAATTGAAATACATATTACGATGTTAGTTTTTCCAATTTCCAGTAATTTTGATTTCTTTCAATTCTTCAATTTTATCAATTTTATTCTTCAAAGTTGGGCAGCAAATTTTCATTACTATTTTATAGCTAAAGTCTAGCAAAATACTAGAAAATTGAAAATTTTCATTTAAAAAAAAATTTTTTTTTTTAATTTTCAAGTAAATAATAGGTACCTACTTAACTTTTACCAAAAATCACATAATCATTTTTTCCCATTTTTTACAAAATTTTTAAATTTTTTCATGGAGATATTTCTGAAAATTTCAATTACTTTTAATATTTAATCTTCTAAAATCTTCAATTATTCATTTTAACCCCCCTCCCCCCTCTCCTTTATTTTCCATTTTTTCACGATTTCCTCAAGTTTTTCAATTTTTTAATTTTTTTCGAGTAAGTTTTCTGGAAATGTTGATTTAATTATATATACTCACAGTTCTTCATCTTCTCAAATTTTTAAATAACTAAGTACCTACCTATTCATTTTTTTGAGTTTTTTTGAATTTTTTTATCATTCCAAATTCCAATTTTTTTTCAATAGGTACCTATTTTACATTTTCATAATTTTTTTTTTTAATTTTCATCTTAATTAATGGCAACGATGTTGGGCAGGGCTTCTTTTAATAAATAGTATTTCAATTTTGGGACAATCTGTAGTGGGTGAAAAGCTCTAATTTACAAATACACTTTACGAGTATTTTTTTATTCATATCTAAATATCTCTTTATCAAATTGTTCTTTCTCAAATTTCAATCTTTCATGAATCTTTGACCTTTTTTATTCTCCCAAATTTCTCAATTCTTCACACGATTTCTTGAAATTTTCAATTTTTTTCAACATCCCAAACATCCTGAAATTTTCAAATTTTAATTTTTTTATTTTTTCACGACTTCTTTATTTATTTTTTTTGAAAATTATTTTCAATTGTTTTTTCTAATTTTTTTAATTTTGAATAATTTTCTGATAATTGTGAATTAGTAAATTTGCAGCTTTCAGCACGAGTTTATTTTTATCATATGTTTTTTCGTAATCATACTCGATAAAGTAAACAGATTTCGATCACCGAAGATCAAATCGTAGTCGTGACGAATGTCTGGCGAATAAAGCCAGAAGTAAAAATAATTTCGATGAAGCTGCGAATGATATCGTCGATTCTTTTATGATGTACCTGATGTTGGCACTCGATACGAATTTAGCATTTTACGTGCGTATATGTGCACGTTCGATTCATCATAAAAATCTATTTTTATTTTATCGAACAGAATAGAATTAGATTATAATTTTAGCTATGATCTTGATTCGATCGGACACAGAACATGTTAATTTAATGGGAAAATGATTGAGTGATTTAGACGATACGATTAAGTCGAATTATGATTCAAATGGACTATTTAATCTTATCATTTTATCGAAAATCTGTTTCATATTTTCATTCTTTAAAGTTGTCTTGAAAAAAATTTCATCTGGCCGAATAATTTGAGCTATTTACTTTCATCAGACTGTTTTCATACGAAATGTACAAAATCATAATGGATACTTAAATACGTCAATTTCAATTCTAATTCACACGTCGTTACTTGGAATGACCACGAGAATACGAAATCGTGTAAAAAACTTGGTAATGTTCTTTTTCAACTCTCCATCTGCTCTCTGGCTTTAATTTGTAGCTTAATTATTCGATTGAAAAGACAACTTCACGTTGCATTTTAACGAATCCGAAATTTAAAAAAATGATTAATACATTACACGTCGTAGCGAAATGAGTTTTCGTAGAGTAACCGACTCGATTTGTACTTCATCGCGACGAATGTAACTTGTAAGTAAATTTTGATTAAAATCCAAAAAAACGCACTGAAACCAAACGTACGCAAGGCGTGTATAATTCATCATTTTTAATTGTACGAATACTTACAGTGCATGAAAGTCGAGAGGGTTTGTTCTTGAACGTTTGTGTAATGATTTAGAATAGCTTGAATTTTTTCCACCCTTTGCCAAAAATATCCGCGGATACCTTGGACTGCGAAGTGATTCATTTTTAGAATACACTGTCTCCTAATTCGATTCGAAAAAATACTCGAATCGAATTTTTTTAAAATTCCAAAGTTAACATCTATCTTACGTAGGTATTTGCGAAAAAAAATTGGCCAATTTTAATAAAACGTTGCGGCGAAACGGTTAACGAAAATAACCACTTAGATATCTTATCCAACAATGGTAATTTTTTCGAGACCCAAATTAATTGAAATTACACGTTGATTAAATAGCTACTTTAGAAGTACGAGTACGTATGATTTTGACAAGACTAGCTAATTATTATTTATTACTAGGTAACCTTATCGCAGAGTGTATTCCACTTTTGTAAATTTAATTCGCGTTACTTACGATGGAAATGAATTCACCGATCGATGTGGTTCTAGTAGCACATTAATTTGACCGCACTGACCACCGCACGATTCGAATTTTTGCGAAAAGAAAAATTCACCCGAAAAGAAAATTCAGCTCGTTTAACGTCGCCCGTCGAAAAACAAAAAGTCCAGTATTTAATTACGAGATAAACGATGCACGCGAGGACTAACGATAGAATGATCTTTTGAATACGTATGCTCATGTAGGAGTCCACTACCGTTTCGTTGGATACCAAAATTTTAAGCTCACTTCATACTAACATGGATGCTGCGTGGTCTATTTTTTATTACAAGCGCGAAGCTTCGGAGGAGTCAGAGGGGAAATGATGAGATGAAATGTGTTAAAGGCGAAATGAAATTTTGGATAGAAATTTATTTTCATTTTTAATCAGATTATTTGAGATTTGAAAAATGTTCCAAAAATATATTCTAATGTGGAGGAATCGTCCGATGTTTCGGTAATTTGATAATTTTGCAATTTTTTTTTCAGTCGTCGATAATGGTTTATTCAACTTGAAATCTGATTTGAACTAATGGTGTGAAAAAATCACATTTTTAATTGATTCAAATTTTCGAGAAAAATTTAAAAACTCGTGCTTAAGGTCGTTTCAAACAAATGATGAAATTTCACATTTTCTTTCTAATACCTGCATAAGTTGCATACTTGCGTCTATGGACACTATGAATGTGTCACATTTACTCTCTTGAATTTTACTAAGTCCATCACTTGTCACTACGTAGATACTGGATATCAAAATTGGAGAGAAGGGATGGGTTCAATAAAAATTTTTGTCATAACTAAATTTATTCATAGAACTTCAAGCTACAACTTTTGCTTGAAAATTTTTTCAGATGGACCCCTCCCTCCCCACCAATTTTGGATAAAGTAACTTGAGTTAGTCAAAGTAAGTTACATTATCCAAAATTGGTGTGGAGGGCGGGGTCCAATCAAATTTTTTGTCATAACCAAAATTATTCATAGAACTTCAAGCTACAACTTTTGTTTGAAAATTTTTTCAAGTGGACCCCTCCCTCCCCACCAATTTTGGATAATGTAACTTATTTTGACTAACTCAAGTTACACTATCCAAAATTGGTGGGGAGGGAGGGTCCATCTGAAAAAATTTTCAAGCAAAAGTTGTAGCTTGAAGTTCTATGAATGATTTTAGTTATGACAAAAATTTTTATTGAACCCCTCCCTTCACTCCAATTTTATATCCAATGTCTATGTAGTGACAAGTGCTGGACTTGATAAAATTCAAGAGAGTAAATGTGATACATTCGTAGTGTTCATAGACGCAAGTTAAGTAGCATACGTAAAAATTGCTCAATTTGGATAAAAATAGACTTTTCTTTTTTTTCTTTTTTTAAATTTGGGATGGTTAGTCTTATAAAAAATTCTAACGAAAGGAAACGATTATTTTTTTTAAATTCAATTTGAACCCATATAATAAAAATTGTCTACTGTTAGTTTGGACATACCTTATACTTAGTACATTGAAGCAGTGTTGATCTCATTTTTGGGCGGCATAAGGGGGATATTTAATTACGAATGTACATCTATTTCGGGCTTGTCGAGCGATATTCGCCTTGACGCCTGACATTTGTCGTAATTTCGGGCTAAGCGGAAGGTCGTGACATGCTTTTGTTTTGCGGAACAACATGTCCCGTCGGAGAATATACCTTATGATACTGGTATTGGCAAAAAAATGATGAGGTAATGTTATGCTACATTTAACCATTTCCCTTAATGATCCGCACCAAAGGCAAAAGTAAAAGTAGGCGTGATTAGCAGCCAACTAAAGTTGATGAAGTGTTTGCTGAGATTGTAGAATTTGCCTGAATTGTCTGTTCAGGTGTGTTTGTCAGAATGAAGGAATTTGCTTGAGTTAAGAAATGAGGTGTGATTGCTCAAATAATGACCAATTTTTTTCCAAACTATTACAGAATGCATCATTGCACCGAATTACAAAATTTTACTAATTACTGACCATACTCGAAAACTCGTTTTTGTGAATTTTGATGAGTTTTAATTTTTTGAACCATTTCTACTCGCAAAAACATACAGAGATGCTCGATTTCAATAAAAATTTGATATTGATAATGTATTTGTAGATTCTGAGTGTGAAAATTTTTCAAAAAATTTTCAACTTATGTATTATAAAAATGAGTAATCTTTACTTTAATCTTAATTTTTTTTGCCAAGAACATTTTTATGTATCTTTTTGCATTTTTTTCTTCGAGAGATTTTTTTTATGTAAAAAAAAAATTTTAATTGCTTATCTCTAGGAAGAATTTTAGAATTATTCTCAGAAATATTTTGCTGGAATTTAAAAAAAAAAAAAAAAAAAAAAAAAATTTTTTCTTGATTATAGCACTAAAATTTAAATGAAAATCTGCAAATCTCTTTTAATAATTTTTGAGCTCAAAAATATTTTTGAAGTATTTTTTGAAAGAATCAAAAATTTTCTTGAAGAATTGATTTTTTTTTCTAAATTTTTCTGTGAATTTCTTTTTACCAAAATTTAAATAAAAATCTAAAAATCTCTTTATAAGACAAGTTTTAAGCATGAAGATATTTTTCAAGAACTTTTGGAAGAAATCAAAAACATTTTTTAGTAAAAAAATATACCGATTTTAATTTTAATTTTTTTTTTAATAAATCAATTCGGGGTTACATGCCAAAAAATTTCTTTTCAAGGCAATTTTTCAGCCTAAAAATATTTTTCAATCAATTAAAAATTTTCCTACAGAAAAAATATTTTACTTACATTCAAAAAGTTTTTGAATCCTTTTTCAAAAAAAAGTGAATTTTTTTATGCAGTTTTGAACCTAAATAATCAAAAAATGAGTTTCAAATATTTTTTGAAAAAACTTTCTGCGAATAAGTACTTTTTTAATGCAGCTTCTGAACCAAAAATATTTTTCAATAATTTTTTGCAAAATTTTGACTCTTCAACAGTTTTTGCAAGAATTATTTTTTTAAAAAGAACATGGTATTTTTTATTTTTTTATGCGAAAATTTAAAAAATCTACGAATTTTTTTAAAGATAATTTTTGAGGATAAAAAATTTTTTCTAGCATTTTTTGAAAGAATTTACTTAATTTTTCCAAAATATATTTTTTTTAAGTTTGAATTTAAAAAAATCTGTGTAAATTTTTTTTAAGACAGGTTTTGACCCAAAAATATTTTTAAATTATTTTTTGAATAAATTAAATTTCTCTGTAAAGAATTTTTTGTAAAACATGTTTTTTTTACGCAAATTAAAAAAAATCTGCTTTCTTTTTGAAGGAATTTCCTGTACCAAAAATATTTTTCCCAAATTTTATGAAAAATTTAATTTTTTTAAAAGAATCTTTTGTATCTACAATGTCTCTTTCTAAAAAACTCTTGAGCCTAAGAATACTTACTTTTCAATCATTGTTTAAAAGAATTGAAAGTTTTCCATAAATAAATTATATTTTTTAATAATTTCATGAAGTAATTTATAATCTTTTTAATAAACTTGTAAAAAAGTCTGCCAATTTCATTCCAAGACAGTTTTTTTTCTTTTTTTTTCCTAAAAATTTTTTTTTCAGCATTGTTTGCAGGAATTTTTCTTATTTTATTTTATTTTTTTTTACAAAAATTGACAGATTTCTTTACGTAAAAATATTTTGAAAGTATTTATTGACTAAATTTTTGATTTTCATTTTTTTTTTTTTAAATAATTTAAAAATAATTTTGGTGTGTTAAACTTATTATAGATAATTGATTTTTTCATTGCATTAAATTATGTTTTACAAAAGTTTTTCAAAAAATATTGAGACACGTTTTGTACCATAAAAACTAGAACTTTCAATTAACAAAAAAATATTTTTAAAAAATTTTTGATACAATTTTTGTTTTTTTACGAGAAATTCCTTTTTGCGAATTTTTTTCGTAGATACTTCTTATACATACTGAAAAATATTTATAGAATTTAAAAATTTATTTCAGAAAATTTTTCAATTTTTTTTCACAATTTTCTCACTAAGGAGATTTTTTTACCAAAACAATTTTACGAACAAGAGATTGCCTTTCGAAAATTCATTATAATGTAATATGTTCATTTTATTTTATTTTTTCCAAGTACATAGTTAGGTATAGATACGTATTACTTACCCATAATTTTGGAAAAATCAATAAGTATGTGTTTTATACCAAAATGTTCTCTTGAAAAAATTCTGTTGATGAAATAAATTCTTTCGAAATTTTTTTTATTAAAAAATCATGAACGAAATTGATTTTAAAAGTAGGTACCTAATAAAAATTTTCGAAATAAAATTTTTATTTGAGAAATTTTTTTTATCGAGATCTTAATTGGGAATCTTCGAAAAAATGCACGTTGATTTTACTATCCCTACCCTACTGATCAATTTTAATAGATTTCAAGTGAGGATATTTTCCAAAAAAAAATATCCCCAAGTCGAATTTTCGAAAAACTCCAACTCATCTTCATTACTCGCCATCCACAGAGAAACCCCACCGAATAAAAATTGTCGACTCCTAAATTGCCGTCATTTCTCGTTAATAAATTCTCGAAACGCTGTTACAAAAGAGAATTCGCTCGCCTTCATTCATTAAATATGACAGTTCACGTTTTAAAACAAATTCCCCTAACGATGGATACACGTTAAAAATTTTGTATCAAATATCTGGTGCGGTAAATATTTACAAAATGATTAGGTATTTACCTATTTAAAAGTTACAGTTATTACTATTGGCAAAAGTACAAAAATATTTGCGACAATTTCGCAGACACCTCATCGCACCAAGACGTGCATTAAAAATACTCATCGCCTGATTCGCAGTTTTGTATTAAAGTTTACGATATTGTTGTGTACTAATCGTAAATTAAATTTCACGCACCCGGGTGAATGATTGGTGCAGTTTTCTAGCTCGTAAACTCGGCCTATGGCCCGTTCATTACGAGTACAATGTGTTGACTGGTGAATAAAATATAAAAGCGCGTATGTGCGAAATGAAATTACGATGGAAAAATCCCATAATGTGCGTGAGAGACGTACTTTGGAATAATTTTGATGATACGTGTGGTTGGAAATTATAATTCGAATAATTGGAATTAAAAATTTAATTGTATCTCGAAGACGGCGGCGTGAGGCGTATTAAATTTTTATTTATGATTATGTTAGCGCATGGTTTGTTTATATGGATTAACAAAGTATTCGTGTACTGAGGTCATAAACATAGTACCAGGTACAATATCTGCAGTCTCCGCGTATTAAACATCTGGATGCAGGAAATTATTACACGGTTTCCGTCTACGAGTGTTATTTTCATTCGAGATGGATTAAAATTGCAGAAAAATTTATTATACCGTTGGATTGGAATTAAAAAAGAGTGAAAAAAATCAGAGCATAGAAATGGTTTGACCTTTGGGTCGTTATTTCGTCTTGGATCACCTTCCTCTGAGGCTTTTACCAAGAGGTCGAATGGAAAGCGAAACGTAATCCAGCTTTATCAAGGCTTTTTTTACGATTTGAGCTTTTTTGACCTTTCGAGTACCTACCTACGTATAGTTTGATTGAGATATATTCAAAATTCAACTACCTCTAGGTCCTGTTGCTGTCTTACATAAAAGTGGCTCGTTGAGTGTGTTGATTACAATCTCATGTAAAATAACCAACCTAATCTTAATTCCGATCAGATAATCAGATCTACTACGACCATCTTCGGTCCTCGAGGTAATTTCGAAAACCATCAAAATGGCATATGTAATTCGTACGACTATTATGAAAAAAAAACTGAACCAGTATCCGTTAAAAAGGAATAATTATCGAAAGGGAAAAAACCTTGAACTTGAACTTGAAACACTAAATAACAAAGTTAAAAATTTTAAGAGAAATAGAGAAAAAACTCGAGGCGACGTCTAGATTTTTCCACATAGGTAATATCATAATATGAAACATACCTTATTGTACCTTCTTGTACCTGTGGAGGTAACCAAACGGTGGCTAAATTTCATACCCACCGGCTCGTAACTATAAAGTACATATTCTTTACAAACGTGCAATTTAACTCGCCACTTGGACATCGAGTTATTTATTATCATTGTTGAGGACGTGGTGAGAAGATATACTTATCACGTTTACCTGAAAAAAATTAAATTAAAAGTCGACTCGAGAATCAGATTCGAATTATCGCGTATGTGAATATCGAGTTTTTTTTTTAATTTTCAGTATATTTTGGTTTCTTGGAGAAGTGATTTTTTTGAAGTAAGTCTTTAGAGATAAATGTGGGGTTTATTTTATTTTTTTTATTTAAAAAAAAAATAGTGTTCAAAGTGTTTGAATTGGTGTGATAAGAATAATTATTATTTTTCAATCATTATAATTATCTAAAAATATAATGTCAGAGCAAATGCAGCATTTTTAACGAATTATTTTTCGTTTCTAAAATCGACTTGCATATTTTTTAGAGTGCTTAAAATGAATTCAAGGTCTCCAAAACTATGCTGGTTTTGATGCATTGAATTCATCTTGAGTACATACCTGCGGTTGGCTTATCTATGTGAAATATTAATGAATAGAAAATATTATAATGAGGTAAAACGACACCCAAACCACAGGGTACGATCGAGGAAGCCAAAAAATCTCCATTTTTTTGGAGAATCCCAAAATTGTACCTGTAAAAGTCAAGGTTGCATTTGCATAATTCACTTGCATAGGTATTGATAATCGAGATTTAGATATTTTATTATTTTTTTGTGTGTACTGCTCTTTTCGTTCTTTTTTAGTGAATAGAATTCCAACCTGTAAATAGCTACGTGAATTTGTGGTCATTTGCGGAGAAAATTCGTTGATTTTTATTAAAACGAATTTTAGGTAGGTAATTATTAATTTTTTATGTATTTTTTTGGTGTTTTATATTCATCTTGAAGATTTCTTTTCACTCGTGAATATTAGTTGTTATTTTTTTTATAATTTTTCCTTCTGGAATGATTTACCTATTTTTGTTTTTAAAAATGAAAAAAGTGGGATATTTTTTAGTTTGACTTCAATCCACGAATCCCACTTGTTTTTTTTCAAATTTATGTTTCATTGGTGTTTTTTGTCGAATTCCCACGTTATTCGTTTTACCATTTTTAAAAAATCATACAATTTTCTTTAAATTTTTTATTAGGTCAAAATTTTAATAAGCTACTTTGAAATTTTAATTTTTGCATCTAGCAAATGAGTATTGAGTACAGTTCTTTAACTTGATCATTTTTTTTTTTTTTTTTTTTTTTTTAGAATGTTCATTGTAAAATTGTTATTTTTAAAAGGATTTTTACATCTAAATAAATGGTTCAAATTTATTTTTTGAAACAGAAAAAAAAATTGACTTACAAAATCAGAAATCCTATCAAAAATAAAATGAAATAAAAATAGAAACTTGACAACGAATCGCCTAAACTTTTTTGAAAGAATTTTTTTTAAATACCAAAAGGAAATTTTTTAAAAAAATGTTTGAAAAATTCTCAAAAATCTACCTATTTGAAAATACTTTGTTTGAAAAAATGAAAAATCACATCAGTTATTTATTTTTTGATTTACAAAACAATCAAAAATGCTTCCATTTTTTTCAATTCAACTTATGAAAATTGTCTCTAAAATTTATCTTGAAACGAGATATTTAAAAAATTTTTTGAAAAAGTTGAAATATTTTATCAAAATTTTTCTGCCAATTTTCATAAAAAATCTGAAAAAATTGAGGAAAATTTTTTAAAACTTCTTGGTAAAAAAGTTTAAATGTTTTGAAAAATTAAAAAGTACAATAAAAATAGGTTGAAATTTAAAAAAAAGAAAAAGAAAATGCGTAGGCTTATTTTGGAATTTTCTTGAAAAAATTTAATTTCTTTCTCTACCTAACTTTTATATAAAATTTTCTATTGTTTCAAAAGGGGGAATTTCAAAAAAAAATTAATTTCTAAAATTTAAAAAAAAAATTTACAAAAATTTTCTAAAAATTGTTATTAAAAGGAAATTTTTTACAATGTTTCTGAAAAAATTCAAAAGTCCCATAATGAACATATTTTTTTACTTTCAAAATAAATTGCCCATGGTTTTTTTTCTGAATGAAAACTTACTTCAAAAAAATGTTCAGAAAAATTTTGAATTTTTTTTTAGCATAGTATATGCTTTTACGATGACTAAAATTGAAAACAACGACTCCAAAATCCGTTACGAAATTCCGTCACGAAATTGAGTTAGGTTAGGTTAAATTGGGTTAGGTTCGGATGACATAAAAAACTTGGAAAGTTTTTTAAATTTGATGACTTTTATACATTTTGTCAGACATTTTAAACTTGGATTTTTAGAATTTAATGACTTTTAAACATTTTGCCAAACATTCAGAAACTTGGAATTTTTTTTAGAAATTTGATGACTTTTAGACATTTTTTTGAAATTTCATGACTTGTAGACATTTTCTAGAAATTTTGTCAGACATTATGAAACTTGGAAGATTTTTAAAAATTTTTATGACTTTTAGGCTTTTTGTCAGACATTCTGAAAAAATTGAAATTTTTTTATTTTCATTCGTTTTTTTAATTTTTTTTATTATATTATACTTTTTACTTTTTAGATTTTTAAATTTCCATTGAAATTAATATTCGTGACTTTTAGACATTTTGTCACTGAGTAAAAGCATATACTATATGTTTCATACTTTCAAACGTAGTGTGGAAATAGAGCCAACTAGGGGGGTCCAGGGGGCGAAGCCCCCCTTGGCGAGGCGGAAAGCGCCGAGTTTATGTTATTTTAGAAAATTAATTTTCAAATCATTTCGAATGAAATTTAAAAAAAATGTATATTTAGCATTATTTAAAAAAAATTGTTTTCAAGGCAATTTGAAAAAAAAATTCTTTAATGATTTTTAATGATTTTTTGATAGAATTTTTTAAAATAAAGTTTTGAAATATTCCTTTTTAAATTGTTTTAGGCAACTTTTTTGTGATTTTTAAAATAGTTTTGAAATTTTTAGTTTTAAAAGACTACTAATTTATACTTTTACTTAACCTTATTTTTACCTGAACAGTTTTCAGAAGATTTAAAAAAAAGTTTATCTATCGAAAAATTATCCCGAAGAAATCCTCCAATGAATACAAGTTAATCCTGTTGAAAAAAAGTATGGAAATGAAATATCTGTTTATTCGAAAATAATTGATTCTTCTAGAGAAAAATTATCAAAAAAATGTTTAAAAAATAATCTAGATGACTGAAAATAAAATATTTATTAATTTTTAAAATAGTTCTCTTGAAAAAATGAAAAATTATTCTTGTATTTGAAAAAAATAGGTTTTTTTTTGGCAAAAATCTCTCTCAAATAGAAAGTAAAATCAGCTTTAAAAATTTTTCAGAAAAATATGGTCATTAATTTTTTTTTTTGAAAAAATCTTCTTACTTAACAAATGTACGTATAAGAAGAAAATAAAATTCTAATACAAGATTGATAAAAAATTGACCTTGTGCGTCGATTCGTTACTAGTAGTCATTTTTTGATTGATTTAGATATTATTGCCATTAAAATAGGTAAGCGTAAAATCATTTCCGAACACTGTATCAGTCAAATGTACTTAAAATAAACAGTGATGCAAGCATCACGAACTTTCCGAATCAAAAAGTATTTTAAAAAATATTAACAAAAAAATATTTGTAAAAAAATCGGTCATCGAATATTATGTAAAAAAAATTGATTATCGAATATTTGTGAAAAAATCGACTATAAAAAATTTTTTATATTTAAAACGTCAGCAATTACACTGAAAAACGTTAAACATGACACAAAAATATTCGGCAAAATCACACTTGCTCCATTATTATTAATCGTGAAAAAATATCATGATGATGTAAACAAAACAACCATTCGAATACCCGTACATCTTATCATGAATAACAAAAATGCAAAGCATTGCTCAATGCGCAATTGCGCATGTTAGGGAAAGGAGAGCAAACCGGTACACCCGCGGACATGTCCGGATATAGATAAACACTTGAACCGTTCCCTTTATCGACATCTAAAACGCGACAAATGTGAAACTCGACGATCTTTCGCATAAATCGTTCGTAAATTTTTTTCTATTCAACGTAAAGGCCCCAAATTCTTGCGTAGCCTTCGTTTATATAAACCACTACTCATCGCCGAATTTCAACGAGATATCTCAATTAGGGCGGTTGGAATCGTGTTAACAAATTTTTCGCAAAAAACGCTCGTAAAATTTTTTCTATTCAACGTAAAGGCCCCAAATTCTTGCGTAGCCTTCGTTTATATAAACCACTACTCATCGCCGAATTTCAACGAGATATCTCAATTAGGGCGATTAGAATCGTGTTAACAAATTTTTCTGCACACACACACATACACACATACACACACACACACACACACATACACACACACACACACACACACATACACACACACATACATACGGAACATCATCTGGAAATTGTTCAAAACAAATTTGTACGAAGTCGAAATTTGTCTAAGTGCAATATTCGTGAAAACGCATTTCGCACCGAAAACAATACTTTCCTTACAACGCTACGCGCTGTTCGGAAAGTAAAAATGTTAACAAACATAGGTATTTTACAAATTTTCAATATTTTTCACATTTATACCTTAGATACACTGAAAGAAATTAGTTTAGTAAATACAGGATCCAAATTACTTTACTTTTACAGTAGGTAAAAATCACTGTACTGGGTAGTATTTTTTATTATTTTTTTTTACTGTACTTCCATACAGGATCCAAATTACTGCAATTATAGGATCCATTACTACATTATAGTACAAATTATTGATTTTATGGTATAATATGCTGCATTTCCAGTTAAAAATTCATAATTTCTACAGTACCTAGTACTTTTTCGTTCTCTCAGTATATCATTATTTATATAGCGATAAAAAAAAAAAAAGAAGGAATCCATTGAAGTAATCTGCTAAAATCTGTTATGTACTTGAAAAAAAAATTAAATGAAGGCACCCTATGCTCATACTCCATTGCCTCAATTTTTTACACTTTTTGACGATGTTGCAATTTTAATCAATTTGATCCACCTAGGCTCAGTACGATCATACTATTGTTACAGCAGCGTATTTTGAAGGTGACTTTTGAACGAGAAAATACATAATGCGTTCTTCGATTTTTACTTTACTCGGTTCTATAATGAATCCTCATTTGAGCTACTTCGCTACTTGTATAATCACACGCTATAAAATTTAAGTCCGACTGAAAAAATTTTCGTGCACCGGATATACCCGAGTGAAACGCACAACAAAACCAGAATTCGATTGCTCAACATTGAGTCAACATTTGCAATGAAAAAAATTCGACATCGAGGATAAGAAAAAATTGTGAAAAAATTCCATTCCGGTTATTTACGAGTCGCGAGGAAAAACCTGCAAAAGTGCATTACGTTGTAAATTGCCAATTGAGTTACGATTTTAGTACTTTTTCAGTTATGTAGTTAAATAGGTATGTTACCTATCTATAGTTCTGAACTGATGTCTCGGTCAACTCTAAAGTTAGTCACGAGACTAGACGTGACATGTCAGCTATATTACGTATGAGTCATTATCGCAATGTTGTCTTTTGATTGATATGTGGCTGAATTTCTCATCGTTTGCGTTGAGAAGTCTAAATTTTAAAAACTCGATGTACCTAGAAAAAAAACTCTACGAGTTGTATTATTGAGTCGTTGTCTAACAATTTTTTAATAAATTGCGATTAATTTTTTCAAATTGATCGATATTTTCCGCACTTTTGTAAGTCGATCATAATAAATAACGTGAACCTTTTGAGATAAATTTTCCAATTTTTAACGCTAATTACTTTGTAGATCAATAATGATTGATATATGGATTAATTAATGTGATGAAATTCTGTTCCGAATTTACGTGGTCGCGAGAAAGATTGAGCAGAATTATGCTCTAAAAAGGATGTACCTTTTATCACAGATTTTCTATCTTTAAAATTGCCTACAATAGATCTAATTGAAAAAAAAAACAATCCATTTATAAATTATTTGATTGTTAGTTTTTTACACAACTTTTTTTGTCAGTTACGTGCACTTCTTTTAAAGAGTAAATTACCGTCTTTGAATTCGCGAAAAATTACACCACAGACGTAATAAGCGGCATAAAAATTGCTACTTTATGCGTAGGTATTTTAAATTCAACAGGCATGAAATTAGCACTTGAAAAAACACGCGTCTGACCAATTACGTACGTCACAAGTCACAAATCTGAAGCCATTCATGCATTCATTAATGTTGTATTTTCTGTCGACGGCGACGTATGTTCTAACGATCAATTAAACGAATTACGATGATAAAATGATAAAAGCTACCTAATAATGTGAGAGGAAATTTAATAGATATGTTTTTATTATTCGTCGAGTTTTTCGTACATATTATTTTAGCGTGATATGATTGAAAGATTAGGTACAATTTTCTAGAAAAATAGTTTAGATTTTTTTTTTCTCATTGAACTTGACTTTTTTCGGGGTTATTCTTAGGTACGTCTTTAGCGAGTATTTTAAAATTACTCATTTGTTTCAAAGTTCAATTGATAAGTTAGAATTTTTTTAAGGCCAAGGAACTAGTGATTTTTCATTTTAGGAAAGACTAACTTCATGAATCTCGAGTCTCGAACCATCGTATGAAAAAAAAAAATGCTCAAAAAGTTATGAAAACGAGTTATGAAAGAAAGTCTGTATAAGACGTATGAGTAAAAATGAAAAAATATGGAAAAAGTATCCTGGTTTCTTGGGCAGAAGAGATCATTAGATAAGTAGAAAAAGCAGATGATAGAAAAATTGAATTAAAAAAATTTTATGAAAAAAAGTTTCAAAAAATTAAAAAAAATTCTTTTTAAAAAATGAAAAAATTGTTTTAGTTGAAAAATATATTTTTTACAAAAATTCTAACCATGTATTTTTTAAATGAAAAAATTATTCCAAAATGGTTATTTGGATTTTTTTTTTAAATTCTTTCCGGTGAGTGCGAGAAAAAAACTCTTGAATTCATTGTTAAAACCAGTTGAATGTTCTAAAACATTTTGAAACTCAATTTTAGAAGTTAGACAACAATTCGAAAAAAATTGACACACATTTAAAATTTGATGAAGATCTGAAATTTAGTGTTTTTTAAATTTCATTAAATTTTCAGAGAGCTCAATTTTCAATGATCATGATATTTATTTATATTCAAAAAAAAAAAAAAAACTATTCCAATGAAAAAATTGAAAAATTGAAAAAAAGATCAAGAAAAAACAGCTATGGGAAACAGAGAAAAAAAAGGAAGAATAAAATATCTTAATTTTTTGACCAAAAATATGAAAAAATTGTCCTAAAAAAATTCTCTGAAAAAAATTATTCAAAAAAAATACCAAGAAATACGTAATTAAGCTTTCAGAAAAACTTCATTTAAAAAAAATCAAAAAAATAATTTTCTTTAAAAAAGTTATCAAAAAATGAAAGAAGTTTTTTAAAAAATCAGAAAAAATTTCGTTTTAAATATTTTAATTGGAAAAATAGATTTTTTGCAAAAATATCTAATGAAGTATTTTTTTTCAATCAAAAAATTGTTTCAAAATAATTATTTATTTTTTTAAATAAAAATTCTTCTTGGCGAATGCGAGAAAAAACTTTAATTCAATTTCAAAATAATATAAATTTTCTAACAATTTTAAGCAAAAGGCGATAAAAATTTTTACAAATGAAAAAATTGATAGAAATTTATTAAACGAAAAATTTTAGAAATTTGATGAAGCTCTAAAATTTGATAATTTTCTGTACCTATATTTCATTAAATTTTTAAAATTGAAGAAATTTTTGAAATTTATAAAATTCTCTAAAGTTTTCAAGAAATCAATTTTCAATCATAAAATTGAAAATTGAAAAAAAAATAAGAAACAGAGTGTTACTAATAAAAAATTTAAAGCTTGAGTGACACTTCCAAAAAAATTAATAGAATGGGATCCTGAAAATTTTGTGGGTAATAGCCAAAAAAAAGAGCGATTTTTAGAGAAAAAAATCCTGTAGACACCATTTTCTCGCAACAATTTCTTAATTTCTCTCCTTTAGTTTAGAAACAAATTTTTATTTTTTTCCAAAAACACTCAATTTTTGAATTTTTCTGCAAAATTATTTATTTTTTTCAAAATTTTTTAATTTTCAACTTTTTTTTGTTAATTTTTTTCAACAGTCTTGTTTGAAAAATCCATTTTTAAAAATAAGTAGGTATGCATTTAAAATTTTTTTTGAATTTCGTTAAATAATTATTTCTTTAAATTTTTCTGCAAAACTTTTAAAAAAAACTTTTTTGAAAAAATTCTGTCTTGTAACAACTTTTTTCATATGTTGAAAATTGATGTTTTATTTTCACTTTTTTCAGAGTTTTGTTGATTTTTTGGCTATATGAAAAAATGTTTCATTCAAAACTTTTGAATGAAAAGTTGCTCCATTTTAAATTTCTTACAAAAAAGTATTCTTCGAATTTTTCAAGTTTTTTCTCTCAGACTGAGATGTTGAAAATTTTCTATTTCCATTATGTTGTCAAAACAAATTTTACACCCGTTTAACTTCTGTTTTGGACGATTTATTGGCGCATTTATGAAGTCGACTCACACTGATAATCAATTTGATCCAAAAAGTGTATGAATGCCTGAAATATACCTACATAAATGAATTGAAATTATTGCAGTACCTAAATTCAAGAGAAGGTTTTTGTGCAAAAATTTCATTTTTTACATCAAATTGTTTAAAAATTTCAATTCCGTTGATTGGTTTTTTAAGAAAAAAATTTATGGAAGAATTTTTCAGTGTAACTTTTCAAGGTTTTAGAATAGTTTCGAAGACTTTAAAGAAAACTTAAAATAAAAAAGAAAAAAAAATGGAGAGATTTTTCTGGGGAAAATATTTACTTAATGACAAATTTTATGAAGATTTTTTGGAGAAAATTTCACTTAAAACAATCTTTCTAATAGCATATTTTTTGAAAAGAAATTTTCTGGAATAAAATTTTGAGGATTGTGCAGAAATTTTTTCAATGAATTAGTAGTTTACCGGGTGTGCGGCATATTATCAAACACCCGGTATAGGTAATTTATTACATGATAAAATGCTATCGAATTGAATGACGAAATGTTCTTCATTATTCCACCAATAATTACTAGGCATAGTCTGGTAAATATTGGTAGAATAATAAAGAACATTTTGTCGTTCAATTCGATAGCAATTTATCATGTGACAAATTACCTATAATTACTAAACAGTCTGGTAAAAAATGCTATACTTTCGAGTTAGAAGTTGCAAATCTGTAGTATTATATTTTTATTACAAAATCCTTGTCATTTCTGCTCGATTTCCAATCTTGCTAACGTTTTACACAGAATAATCTATGTAGTTTTTACCAGAACTTTTCTCTCCGTGTACCAGCATTTAATTACAAAGGGAACAGAGCGATTATATCAGTATAAGTAACAATTAACTTGCTCTCATATCATCTCACCTCATCTGATCTCGTCCTATATTAGCTGGCAGTTCATCCGATAACATATCATCTAGGTACTTTCAGTACGAAATTAATTTTAGAAAAATTTCAATATTCGTTTTATATTCTTGGATGTCGGTTCTTCTGCATCAGAGCTTCACTCTTTTGAATTTTTTTCAAGAGCCCCCCCCCCCCCCCCTAAGACGACTTAAATCGGCGAAATGACGACTCGAATCATTTTCTGCTTTTTCATTGTGTCTACGTTTTGTGTTTTTCTGGCTTGGACTGATGAAAACGATGAAGCACATCAAAATAAAATTGCAACAAGTGGTGAGTAAACTTTGTTTTTCTTGAGCACATTTCATCTATATACCACACGCGTATAGATTCACATTACAAATCGTGAACCATTCGAATTTCAATTTTGAATTATTCTATTTTAGAGCAATCTAAGGAACTTGCGAAGCTTGTTTTATCCACTGACTTTGAGAAGATTAAAGCGTATTTATCTAAGCAAGTTTCCGATGTAAAACACCAAGCAACTCTGGAGGTCACCAAGCAAGTTTCCGATGCTATTTCTAAGGATCACTATTCACTTTCCCAACACTTTGCCAGTGTCGCAACCAAGCAAGTTTCCGATGTAAAACACCAAGCAACTCTGGAGGTCACCAAGCAAGTTTCCGAATTACTTTGCAAACATGTTCAACATAATGTGAGTAAAAATTTCAAAAGTAAAATATAGTATTATTTTTTATTTAACATTCGGTTACACGCCTTGTTTCTTATATTGCAGTTCATTACGTACGTTGAATGTGCTTTTCATACCTGGAAGCCAGTGTTAGAAATCGTTTTTAAATTAAACTCTCCAGAGCAAACTCTTCTTGATAGTATTCATATACCAAGTATGCCAGAAGACATCGTTAATCTGAATACGAATTGTGACAAATGGATGTATAATTATGATTCAAGCCCATTCCTTGTGCCACTAAAAATAACAACCACTATTGAGTCAAAAGACTGTAGGAGCAACCTGGAAACATATTACAAGAAATGGTACTATTTCTTGACTGAAGATGAATCTGATTTCGCCAATCTATTAAAAGAAGAGCTGTCAAATCACGCCAAACATTATCAGGATTTTTATAAAGGCCAAAACATAACTGTACGATTCGCGGCGTGCATTGCACGAAGTTATATTTTATGTTGCACGATGCACTATCGCGTACTTCCTGATTTGCATATTTACTTAATGGCCCATCCAAAAGCCGATTTTGTCAAGAGATTATTCGAAGTTATACCATCTTGGTACTTGGACGAAGAGACGCTACTCTATCTCAACATTCTAAGGTCAGTTAAATATGAAATTTTCAAACATAAAAGTAATAATGGCGATATTTTATGTTTACCTGCAAGAAACCCTGAAAACAAAATGATTTGTATTCCTTATCTGCGTTCAGACGAATGCAGGAATGTTGATTTTGCAAAGCATTCAACTTTAAAGAGTCGTTTAATTCGTTTAACCCCGTTAAATCTTGAATAATGTAGAATTATATTTTAATCGTAAATCTAATTGTATATTGAAATTAATAAGAAAAAATTACATTCATATAAATGAAATTACTGATACTGATTTCTCAGAGATTTTAGTAAACTGATTAATATGTACCTTCTAATTAAGCAATTTCACTTCAAAATTAGTCTGTAAATATGTACAGTACTTGTACAAAAAATTTAATAGGAATTAATTTATCTATTAGTTTAAGTAAGAAATTTGTGTAATCACTATTTTGTCAATATAAATTTCATTACTTTCTTATGAATTTCAATAAACCTATGTACATGTACGTACGTACTACGTGGATATCAGTAGATAGGTACATTATTGCTATTTTTATTACTTTTTCATAATTTCATTTCACAATCATTTCTCATTACTTATTCGTTAACAGGATATAAATTTTCCCAATATTTCATCCTGATCAATCGTTAGATATCAAGTAATAATCCGAATTCCGAATTCATAGTTATGTTCGATACAATATATTGAAATAAAAATCAATTTATTATCATGGTTATTAAATAACTCATTTTAATTTTTTTTAATTTGGTTGATACAGCTATGTTTTCACGTTTTTCAGACCAAAGTTTTCAAAAAAAAAAATATGATTCAATTGGAAAACGACGACGTATTTTAAAATTTATTCGTGGTTGTATAATAAAATCATAATAATTGAGAAAAAAAAAAACGCAAAAAATCGTCCCAACATTGAAAAGATAGTCATATTTCAGTTGAAAACAATTTTCATTCAGAGAAGAGGTTTTCAATTTCTATCTAGCAAAGATGGACAGGATCCTCTTCAAGATGGATCTCAGATGTGAGATGCGAGTTGAAACACTACAAATTCAAATTTGATTCAGTTCTCCAAAGAGTAATGTGAATTGTTTTGATTATTGCAAAAATTTCGATTAGACCCCTTTCTCCCACCAGTTTTTCTTTATGATAGGTACGTAGTATAGTGTAGGATAACTTCAGACTGTTTATAAAGGGTGATTGATGAATGACGACAATGATGATGAATTGACGGGAGGTGTGGCTGGTTTTTAGAGAATTGAAAAAACGATAAGTAGATGAAGATATAGACAATGGTAGTGATTAGAAACCAATAAGAGATGTTTTTTACTTGGAAAAAAGAAATTTTCTGGAGTAAAATTTTGAGGATTGTGCAGAAATTTTTTCAATGAATTAGTAGTTTACCGGGTGTGCGGCATATTATCAAACACCCGGTATAGGTAATTTATTACATGATAAAATGCTATCGAATTGAATGACGAAATGTTCTTCATTATTCCACCAATAATTACTAGGCATAGTCTGGTAAATATTGGTAGAATAATAAAGAACATTTTGTCGTTCAATTCGATAGCAATTTATCATGTGACAAATTACCTATAATTACTAAACAGTCTGGTAAAAAATGCTATACTTTCGAGTTAGAAGTTGCAAATCTGTAGTATTATATTTTAATTACAAAATTCTTGTCATTTCTGCTCGATTTCCAATCTTGCTAACGTTTTACACAGAATAATCTATGTAGTTTTTACCAGAACTTTTCTCTCCGTGTACCAGCATTTAATTACAAACGGAACAGAGCGATTATATCAGTATAAGTAACAATTAACTTGCTCTCATATCATCTCACCTCATCTGATCTCGTCCTGTATTAGCTGGCAGTTCATCCGATAACATATCATCTAGGTACTTTCAGTACGAAATTAATTTTAGAAAAATTTCAATATTCGTTTTATATTCTTGGATGTCGGTTCTTCTGCATCAGAGCTTCACTCTTTTGAACTTTTTTCAAGAGCCCCCCCCCCCCCTTTAAGACGACTTAAATCGGCGAAATGACGACTCGAATAATTTTATTCTTTTTCATTGTGTCTACGTTTTGTGTTTTTCTGGCTTGGACTAATGAAAACGATGGAGCAAATCAATATAAAATTCCACCAAGTGGTGAGTAAACTTTGTTTTTCTTGAGCACATTTCATCTATATACCACACGCGTATAGATTCACATTACAAATCGTGAACCATTCGAATTTCAATTTTGAATTATTCTATTTTAGAGCAATCTAAGGAACTTGCGAAGCTTGTTTCATCCAATGACTTGGTGAAGATTAAACAGTATTTTTCTGATGTAAAATACGAGGCCACGAAGCAAGTTTCCGATGTAAAACACGAAGCAACGAAGCAAGTTTCCGATGTAAAACACGAAGCAACTCAGCAAGTTTCTGATGTAAAACACCTAGCAACTCAGCAAGTTTCTGATGTAAAATACCTAGCAACTCAGCAAGTTTCTGATGTAAAACACCAAGCAACTCTGGAGGTTTCCAAGGAAGTTTCCGCAATACGTTGCAAACTTGTTCAAGATCATATGCAACATAAAGTGAGTACAAATTTCAAAAGTAAAATATAGTATTATTTTTTATTTAACATTCGGTTACACGCCTTGTTTCTTATATTGCAGTTCATTTCGTACGTTGAATGTGCTTTTCAAACCTGGAAGCCAATGTTAGAACTCATTTTTAGACTAAACGCTCCAGAGAAAACTCATCTTGATACTATTAATATACCAAGTATGCCAGAAGACATCGTTAAGCTGAATAAGAGTTGTGACGAATGGATTGATAATTATGATCCAAAAGAATTTCCTGCGCCACTAAAAGCAACAACCACTATTGAGTCAGCTAGCATGCATCTTTCCGCTGAATCCGCTGAATCCGCTGAATCCGCTGAATCCGCTGAATCCGCTGAAAGAAACACGAATTTCTTCTATAAAAGATGTAGGAGAGAGGTGGAAACATATTACAAGAAATGGTACTATTTCTTGACTAAAGGTATATCTGTTCTCGCCAAGAGATTAAGAAAAGAGCTGTCAAATCACGCCAAACATTATCAAGATCTTTATAAAGACCAAAACATACATGTACGATTCGCGGCGCGCATTGCACGAAGTTATATTTTGTGTTGCACGATGCACCATCGCGTACTTCCTGATTTGCGTATTTACTTTCAAGCCAATCCAGAAAAGGATTTTGCCAAAAAATTATTCGATGTTATACCATCTTGGTACTTGGACGAAGAGACGCTACTTTACGTCAACATTCTAAGGTCAAATATTCAAAAAGAACCTTTATTTAATGCAAAAATTGGTGGCGATATTTCATGTTTACCTGCAATAAACCGCGAAAAAAAAAAGGTTTGTATTCCTTATTTGGATTTAGAGCAATGCACTATTGATTTGGCAACGCATTTATCTTTAGGGACTGATTTTATTCGTTTAACCCCAACAACGCCGTTACCTCCTACGTTAAATCTTCAATAATGTAGAATTATATTTTAATCGTAAATATAATTGTATATTGAAATTAATAAGAAAAAATTACATTCATATAAATGAAATATTACTGATACTGATTTCTCCGAGATTTTAGTAAACTGATTAATATGTACCTTCTAATTAAGCTATTTCACTTCAAAATTAATCTGTAAATATGTACAGTACTTGTACAAAAAATTTAATAGGAATTAATTTATCTATTAGTTTAAGTAAGAAATTTGTGTAATCACTATTTTGTCAATATAAATTTCATTACTTTCTTATGAATTTCAATAAACCTATGTACATGTACGTACGTACTACGTGGATATCAGTAGATAGGTACATTATTGCTATTTTTATTACTTTTTCATAATTTCATTTCACAATCATTTCTCATTACTTATTCGTTAACAGGATATAAATTTTCCCAATATTTCATCCTGATCAATCGTTAGATATCAAGTAATAATCCGAATTCCGAATTCATAGTTATGTTCGATACAATATATTGAAATAAAAATCAATTTATTATCATGGTTATTAAATAACTCATTTTAATTTTTTTTAATTTGGTTGATACAGCTATGTTTTCACGTTTTTCAGACCAAAGTTTTCAAAAAAAAAAATATGATTCAATTGGAAAACGACGACGTATTTTAAAATTTATTCGTGGTTGTATAATAAAATCATAATAATTGAGAAAAAAAAAACGCAAAAAATCGTCCCAACATTGAAAAGATAGTCATATTTCAGTTGAAAACAATTTTCATTCAGAGAAGAGGTTTTCAATTTCTATCTAGCAGAGATGGACAGGATCCTCTTCAAGATGGATCTCAGATGTGAGATGCGAGTTGAAACACTACAAATTCAAATTTGATTCAGTTCTCCAAAGAGTAATGTGAATTGTTTTGATTATTGCAAAAATTTCGATTAGACCCCTTTCTCCCACCAGTTTTTCTTTATGATAGGTACGTAGTATAGTGTAGGATAACTTCAGACTGTTTATAAAGGGTGATTGATGAATGACGACAATGATGATGAATTGACGGGAGGTGTGGCTGGTTTTTAGAGAATTGAAAAAACGATAAGTAGATGAAGATATAGACAATGGTAGTGATTAGAAACCAATAAGAGATGTTTTTTACTTGGAAAAAAGAAATTTTCTGGAGTAAAATTTTGAGGATTGTGCAGAAATTTTTTCAATGAATTAGTAGTTTACCGGGTGTGCGGCATATTATCAAACACCCGGTATAGGTAATTTATTACATGATAAAATGCTATCGAATTGAATGACGAAATGTTCTTCATTATTCCACCAATAATTACTAGGCATAGTCTGGTAAATATTGGTAGAATAATAAAGAACATTTTGTCGTTCAATTCGATAGCAATTTATCATGTGACAAATTACCTATAATTACTAAACAGTCTGGTAAAAAATGCTATACTTTCGAGTTAGAAGTTGCAAATCTGTAGTATTATATTTTTATTACAAAATCCTTGTCATTTCTGCTCGATTTCCAATCTTGCTAACGTTTTACACAGAATAATCTATGTAGTTTTTACCAGAACTTTTCTCTCCGTGTACCAGCATTTAATTACAAAGGGAACAGAGCGATTATATCAGTATAAGTAACAATTAACTTGCTCTCATATCATCTCACCTCATCTGATCTCGTCCTATATTAGCTGGCAGTTCATCCGATAACATATCATCTAGGTACTTTCAGTACGAAATTAATTTTAGAAAAATTTCAATATTCGTTTTATATTCTTGGATGTCGGTTCTTCTGCATCAGAGCTTCACTCTTTTGAATTTTTTTCAAGAGCCCCCCCCCCCCCCCCCCCCTAAGACGACTTAAATCGGCGAAATGACGACTCGAATCATTTTCTGCTTTTTCATTGTGTCTACGTTTTGTGTTTTTCTGGCTTGGACTGATGAAAACGATGAAGCACATCAAAATAAAATTGCAACAAGTGGTGAGTAAACTTTGTTTTTCTTGAGCACATTTCATCTATATACCACACGCGTATAGATTCACATTACAAATCGTGAACCATTCGAATTTCAATTTTGAATTATTCTATTTTAGAGCAATCTAAGGAACTTGCGAAGCTTGTTTTATCCACTGACTTTGAGAAGATTAAAGCGTATTTATCTAAGCAAGTTTCCGATGTAAAACACCAAGCAACTCTGGAGGTCACCAAGCAAGTTTCCGATGCTATTTCTAAGGATCACTATTCACTTTCCCAACACTTTGCCAGTGTCGCAACCAAGCAAGTTTCCGATGTAAAACACCAAGCAACTCTGGAGGTCACCAAGCAAGTTTCCGAATTACTTTGCAAACATGTTCAACATAATGTGAGTAAAAATTTCAAAAGTAAAATATAGTATTATTTTTTATTTAACATTCGGTTACACGCCTTGTTTCTTATATTGCAGTTCATTACGTACGTTGAATGTGCTTTTCATACCTGGAAGCCAGTGTTAGAAATCGTTTTTAAATTAAACTCTCCAGAGCAAACTCTTCTTGATAGTATTCATATACCAAGTAAGCCAGAAGACATCGTTAATCTGAATACGAATTGTGACAAATGGATGTATAATTATGATTCAAGCCCATTCCTTGTGCCACTAAAAATAACAACCACTATTGAGTCAAAAGACTGTAGGAGCAACCTGGAAACATATTACAAGAAATGGTACTATTTCTTGACTGAAGATGAATCTGATTTCGCCAATCTATTAAAAGAAGAGCTGTCAAATCACGCCAAACATTATCAGGATTTTTATAAAGGCCAAAACATAACTGTACGATTCGCGGCGTGCATTGCACGAAGTTATATTTTATGTTGCACGATGCACTATCGCGTACTTCCTGATTTGCATATTTACTTAATGGCCCATCCAAAAGCCGATTTTGTCAAGAGATTATTCGAAGTTATACCATCTTGGTACTTGGACGAAGAGACGCTACTCTATCTCAACATTCTAAGGTCAGTTAAATATGAAATTTTCAAACATAAAAGTAATAATGGCGATATTTTATGTTTACCTGCAAGAAACCCTGAAAACAAAATGATTTGTATTCCTTATCTGCGTTCAGACGAATGCAGGAATGTTGATTTTGCAAAGCATTCAACTTTAAAGAGTCGTTTAATTCGTTTAACCCCGTTAAATCTTGAATAATGTAGAATTATATTTTAATCGTAAATCTAATTGTATATTGAAATTAATAAGAAAAAATTACATTCATATAAATGAAATTACTGATACTGATTTCTCAGAGATTTTAGTAAACTGATTAATATGTACCTTCTAATTAAGCAATTTCACTTCAAAATTAGTCTGTAAATATGTACAGTACTTGTACAAAAAATTTAATAGGAATTAATTTATCTATTAGTTTAAGTAAGAAATTTGTGTAATCACTATTTTGTCAATATAAATTTCATTACTTTCTTATGAATTTCAATAAACCTATGTACATGTACGTACGTACTACGTGGATATCAGTAGATAGGTACATTATTGCTATTTTTATTACTTTTTCATAATTTCATTTCACAATCATTTCTCATTACTTATTCGTTAACAGGATATAAATTTTCCCAATATTTCATCCTGATCAATCGTTAGATATCAAGTAATAATCCGAATTCCGAATTCATAGTTATGTTCGATACAATATATTGAAATAAAAATCAATTTATTATCATGGTTATTAAATAACTCATTTTAATTTTTTTTAATTTGGTTGATACAGCTATGTTTTCACGTTTTTCAGACCAAAGTTTTCAAAAAAAAAAATATGATTCAATTGGAAAACGACGACGTATTTTAAAATTTATTCGTGGTTGTATAATAAAATCATAATAATTGAGAAAAAAAAAACGCAAAAAATCGTCCCAACATTGAAAAGATAGTCATATTTCAGTTGAAAACAATTTTCATTCAGAGAAGAGGTTTTCAATTTCTATCTAGCAGAGATGGACAGGATCCTCTTCAAGATGGATCTCAGATGTGAGATGCGAGTTGAAACACTACAAATTCAAATTTGATTCAGTTCTCCAAAGAGTAATGTGAATTGTTTTGATTATTGCAAAAATTTCGATTAGACCCCTTTCTCCCACCAGTTTTTCTTTATGATAGGTACGTAGTATAGTGTAGGATAACTTCAGACTGTTTATAAAGGGTGATTGATGAATGACGACAATGATGATGAATTGACGGGAGGTGTGGCTGGTTTTTAGAGAATTGAAAAAACGATAAGTAGATGAAGATATAGACAATGGTAGTGATTAGAAACCAATAAGAGATGTTTTTTACTTGGAAAAAAGAAATTTTCTGGAGTAAAATTTTGAGGATTGTGCAGAAATTTTTTCAATGAATTAGTAGTTTACCGGGTGTGCGGCATATTATCAAACACCCGGTATAGGTAATTTATTACATGATAAAATGCTATCGAATTGAATGACGAAATGTTCTTCATTATTCCACCAATAATTACTAGGCATAGTCTGGTAAATATTGGTAGAATAATAAAGAACATTTTGTCGTTCAATTCGATAGCAATTTATCATGTGACAAATTACCTATAATTACTAAACAGTCTGGTAAAAAATGCTATACTTTCGAGTTAGAAGTTGCAAATCTGTAGTATTATATTTTTATTACAAAATCCTTGTCATTTCTGCTCGATTTCCAATCTTGCTAACGTTTTACACAGAATAATCTATGTAGTTTTTACCAGAACTTTTCTCTCCGTGTACCAGCATTTAATTACAAAGGGAACAGAGCGATTATATCAGTATAAGTAACAATTAACTTGCTCTCATATCATCTCACCTCATCTGATCTCGTCCTATATTAGCTGGCAGTTCATCCGATAACATATCATCTAGGTACTTTCAGTACGAAATTAATTTTAGAAAAATTTCAATATTCGTTTTATATTCTTGGATGTCGGTTCTTCTGCATCAGAGCTTCACTCTTTTGAATTTTTTTCAAGAGCCCCCCCCCCCCCCCCCTAAGACGACTTAAATCGGCGAAATGACGACTCGAATCATTTTCTGCTTTTTCATTGTGTCTACGTTTTGTGTTTTTCTGGCTTGGACTGATGAAAACGATGAAGCACATCAAAATAAAATTGCAACAAGTGGTGAGTAAACTTTGTTTTTCTTGAGCACATTTCATCTATATACCACACGCGTATAGATTCACATTACAAATCGTGAACCATTCGAATTTCAATTTTGAATTATTCTATTTTAGAGCAATCTAAGGAACTTGCGAAGCTTGTTTTATCCACTGACTTTGAGAAGATTAAAGCGTATTTATCTAAGCAAGTTTCCGATGTAAAACACCAAGCAACTCTGGAGGTCACCAAGCAAGTTTCCGATGCTATTTCTAAGGATCACTATTCACTTTCCCAACACTTTGCCAGTGTCGCAACCAAGCAAGTTTCCGATGTAAAACACCAAGCAACTCTGGAGGTCACCAAGCAAGTTTCCGAATTACTTTGCAAACATGTTCAACATAATGTGAGTAAAAATTTCAAAAGTAAAATATAGTATTATTTTTTATTTAACATTCGGTTACACGCCTTGTTTCTTATATTGCAGTTCATTACGTACGTTGAATGTGCTTTTCATACCTGGAAGCCAGTGTTAGAAATCGTTTTTAAATTAAACTCTCCAGAGCAAACTCTTCTTGATAGTATTCATATACCAAGTATGCCAGAAGACATCGTTAATCTGAATACGAATTGTGACAAATGGATGTATAATTATGATTCAAGCCCATTCCTTGTGCCACTAAAAATAACAACCACTATTGAGTCAAAAGACTGTAGGAGCAACCTGGAAACATATTACAAGAAATGGTACTATTTCTTGACTGAAGATGAATCTGATTTCGCCAATCTATTAAAAGAAGAGCTGTCAAATCACGCCAAACATTATCAGGATTTTTATAAAGGCCAAAACATAACTGTACGATTCGCGGCGTGCATTGCACGAAGTTATATTTTATGTTGCACGATGCACTATCGCGTACTTCCTGATTTGCATATTTACTTAATGGCCCATCCAAAAGCCGATTTTGTCAAGAGATTATTCGAAGTTATACCATCTTGGTACTTGGACGAAGAGACGCTACTCTATCTCAACATTCTAAGGTCAGTTAAATATGAAATTTTCAAACATAAAAGTAATAATGGCGATATTTTATGTTTACCTGCAAGAAACCCTGAAAACAAAATGATTTGTATTCCTTATCTGCGTTCAGACGAATGCAGGAATGTTGATTTTGCAAAGCATTCAACTTTAAAGAGTCGTTTAATTCGTTTAACCCCGTTAAATCTTGAATAATGTAGAATTATATTTTAATCGTAAATCTAATTGTATATTGAAATTAATAAGAAAAAATTACATTCATATAAATGAAATTACTGATACTGATTTCTCAGAGATTTTAGTAAACTGATTAATATGTACCTTCTAATTAAGCAATTTCACTTCAAAATTAGTCTGTAAATATGTACAGTACTTGTACAAAAAATTTAATAGGAATTAATTTATCTATTAGTTTAAGTAAGAAATTTGTGTAATCACTATTTTGTCAATATAAATTTCATTACTTTCTTATGAATTTCAATAAACCTATGTACATGTACGTACGTACTACGTGGATATCAGTAGATAGGTACATTATTGCTATTTTTATTACTTTTTCATAATTTCATTTCACAATCATTTCTCATTACTTATTCGTTAACAGGATATAAATTTTCCCAATATTTCATCCTGATCAATCGTTAGATATCAAGTAATAATCCGAATTCCGAATTCATAGTTATGTTCGATACAATATATTGAAATAAAAATCAATTTATTATCATGGTTATTAAATAACTCATTTTAATTTTTTTTAATTTGGTTGATACAGCTATGTTTTCACGTTTTTCAGACCAAAGTTTTCAAAAAAAAAAATATGATTCAATTGGAAAACGACGACGTATTTTAAAATTTATTCGTGGTTGTATAATAAAATCATAATAATTGAGAAAAAAAAAAACGCAAAAAATCGTCCCAACATTGAAAAGATAGTCATATTTCAGTTGAAAACAATTTTCATTCAGAGAAGAGGTTTTCAATTTCTATCTAGCAAAGATGGACAGGATCCTCTTCAAGATGGATCTCAGATGTGAGATGCGAGTTGAAACACTACAAATTCAAATTTGATTCAGTTCTCCAAAGAGTAATGTGAATTGTTTTGATTATTGCAAAAATTTCGATTAGACCCCTTTCTCCCACCAGTTTTTCTTTATGATAGGTACGTAGTATAGTGTAGGATAACTTCAGACTGTTTATAAAGGGTGATTGATGAATGACGACAATGATGATGAATTGACGGGAGGTGTGGCTGGTTTTTAGAGAATTGAAAAAACGATAAGTAGATGAAGATATAGACAATGGTAGTGATTAGAAACCAATAAGAGATGTTTTTTACTTGGAAAAAAGAAATTTTCTGGAGTAAAATTTTGAGGATTGTGCAGAAATTTTTTCAATGAATTAGTAGTTTACCGGGTGTGCGGCATATTATCAAACACCCGGTATAGGTAATTTATTACATGATAAAATGCTATCGAATTGAATGACGAAATGTTCTTCATTATTCCACCAATAATTACTAGGCATAGTCTGGTAAATATTGGTAGAATAATAAAGAACATTTTGTCGTTCAATTCGATAGCAATTTATCATGTGACAAATTACCTATAATTACTAAACAGTCTGGTAAAAAATGCTATACTTTCGAGTTAGAAGTTGCAAATCTGTAGTATTATATTTTAATTACAAAATTCTTGTCATTTCTGCTCGATTTCCAATCTTGCTAACGTTTTACACAGAATAATCTATGTAGTTTTTACCAGAACTTTTCTCTCCGTGTACCAGCATTTAATTACAAACGGAACAGAGCGATTATATCAGTATAAGTAACAATTAACTTGCTCTCATATCATCTCACCTCATCTGATCTCGTCCTGTATTAGCTGGCAGTTCATCCGATAACATATCATCTAGGTACTTTCAGTACGAAATTAATTTTAGAAAAATTTCAATATTCGTTTTATATTCTTGGATGTCGGTTCTTCTGCATCAGAGCTTCACTCTTTTGAACTTTTTTCAAGAGCCCCCCCCCCCCCTTTAAGACGACTTAAATCGGCGAAATGACGACTCGAATAATTTTATTCTTTTTCATTGTGTCTACGTTTTGTGTTTTTCTGGCTTGGACTAATGAAAACGATGGAGCAAATCAATATAAAATTCCACCAAGTGGTGAGTAAACTTTGTTTTTCTTGAGCACATTTCATCTATATACCACACGCGTATAGATTCACATTACAAATCGTGAACCATTCGAATTTCAATTTTGAATTATTCTATTTTAGAGCAATCTAAGGAACTTGCGAAGCTTGTTTCATCCAATGACTTGGTGAAGATTAAACAGTATTTTTCTGATGTAAAATACGAGGCCACGAAGCAAGTTTCCGATGTAAAACACGAAGCAACGAAGCAAGTTTCCGATGTAAAACACGAAGCAACTCAGCAAGTTTCTGATGTAAAACACCTAGCAACTCAGCAAGTTTCTGATGTAAAATACCTAGCAACTCAGCAAGTTTCTGATGTAAAACACCAAGCAACTCTGGAGGTTTCCAAGGAAGTTTCCGCAATACGTTGCAAACTTGTTCAAGATCATATGCAACATAAAGTGAGTACAAATTTCAAAAGTAAAATATAGTATTATTTTTTATTTAACATTCGGTTACACGCCTTGTTTCTTATATTGCAGTTCATTTCGTACGTTGAATGTGCTTTTCAAACCTGGAAGCCAATGTTAGAACTCATTTTTAGACTAAACGCTCCAGAGAAAACTCATCTTGATACTATTAATATACCAAGTATGCCAGAAGACATCGTTAAGCTGAATAAGAGTTGTGACGAATGGATTGATAATTATGATCCAAAAGAATTTCCTGCGCCACTAAAAGCAACAACCACTATTGAGTCAGCTAGCATGCATCTTTCCGCTGAATCCGCTGAATCCGCTGAATCCGCTGAATCCGCTGAATCCGCTGAAAGAAACACGAATTTCTTCTATAAAAGATGTAGGAGAGAGGTGGAAACATATTACAAGAAATGGTACTATTTCTTGACTAAAGGTATATCTGTTCTCGCCAAGAGATTAAGAAAAGAGCTGTCAAATCACGCCAAACATTATCAAGATCTTTATAAAGACCAAAACATACATGTACGATTCGCGGCGCGCATTGCACGAAGTTATATTTTGTGTTGCACGATGCACCATCGCGTACTTCCTGATTTGCGTATTTACTTTCAAGCCAATCCAGAAAAGGATTTTGCCAAAAAATTATTCGATGTTATACCATCTTGGTACTTGGACGAAGAGACGCTACTTTACGTCAACATTCTAAGGTCAAATATTCAAAAAGAACCTTTATTTAATGCAAAAATTGGTGGCGATATTTCATGTTTACCTGCAATAAACCGCGAAAAAAAAAAGGTTTGTATTCCTTATTTGGATTTAGAGCAATGCACTATTGATTTGGCAACGCATTTATCTTTAGGGACTGATTTTATTCGTTTAACCCCAACAACGCCGTTACCTCCTACGTTAAATCTTCAATAATGTAGAATTATATTTTAATCGTAAATATAATTGTATATTGAAATTAATAAGAAAAAATTACATTCATATAAATGAAATATTACTGATACTGATTTCTCCGAGATTTTAGTAAACTGATTAATATGTACCTTCTAATTAAGCTATTTCACTTCAAAATTAATCTGTAAATATGTACAGTACTTGTACAAAAAATTTAATAGGAATTAATTTATCTATTAGTTTAAGTAAGAAATTTGTGTAATCACTATTTTGTCAATATAAATTTCATTACTTTCTTATGAATTTCAATAAACCTATGTACATGTACGTACGTACTACGTGGATATCAGTAGATAGGTACATTATTGCTATTTTTATTACTTTTTCATAATTTCATTTCACAATCATTTCTCATTACTTATTCGTTAACAGGATATAAATTTTCCCAATATTTCATCCTGATCAATCGTTAGATATCAAGTAATAATCCGAATTCCGAATTCATAGTTATGTTCGATACAATATATTGAAATAAAAATCAATTTATTATCATGGTTATTAAATAACTCATTTTAATTTTTTTTAATTTGGTTGATACAGCTATGTTTTCACGTTTTTCAGACCAAAGTTTTCAAAAAAAAAAATATGATTCAATTGGAAAACGACGACGTATTTTAAAATTTATTCGTGGTTGTATAATAAAATCATAATAATTGAGAAAAAAAAAACGCAAAAAATCGTCCCAACATTGAAAAGATAGTCATATTTCAGTTGAAAACAATTTTCATTCAGAGAAGAGGTTTTCAATTTCTATCTAGCAGAGATGGACAGGATCCTCTTCAAGATGGATCTCAGATGTGAGATGCGAGTTGAAACACTACAAATTCAAATTTGATTCAGTTCTCCAAAGAGTAATGTGAATTGTTTTGATTATTGCAAAAATTTCGATTAGACCCCTTTCTCCCACCAGTTTTTCTTTATGATAGGTACGTAGTATAGTGTAGGATAACTTCAGACTGTTTATAAAGGGTGATTGATGAATGACGACAATGATGATGAATTGACGGGAGGTGTGGCTGGTTTTTAGAGAATTGAAAAAACGATAAGTAGATGAAGATATAGACAATGGTAGTGATTAGAAACCAATAAGAGATGTTTTTTACTTGGAAAAAAGAAATTTTCTGGAGTAAAATTTTGAGGATTGTGCAGAAATTTTTTCAATGAATTAGTAGTTTACCGGGTGTGCGGCATATTATCAAACACCCGGTATAGGTAATTTATTACATGATAAAATGCTATCGAATTGAATGACGAAATGTTCTTCATTATTCCACCAATAATTACTAGGCATAGTCTGGTAAATATTGGTAGAATAATAAAGAACATTTTGTCGTTCAATTCGATAGCAATTTATCATGTGACAAATTACCTATAATTACTAAACAGTCTGGTAAAAAATGCTATACTTTCGAGTTAGAAGTTGCAAATCTGTAGTATTATATTTTTATTACAAAATCCTTGTCATTTCTGCTCGATTTCCAATCTTGCTAACGTTTTACACAGAATAATCTATGTAGTTTTTACCAGAACTTTTCTCTCCGTGTACCAGCATTTAATTACAAAGGGAACAGAGCGATTATATCAGTATAAGTAACAATTAACTTGCTCTCATATCATCTCACCTCATCTGATCTCGTCCTATATTAGCTGGCAGTTCATCCGATAACATATCATCTAGGTACTTTCAGTACGAAATTAATTTTAGAAAAATTTCAATATTCGTTTTATATTCTTGGATGTCGGTTCTTCTGCATCAGAGCTTCACTCTTTTGAATTTTTTTCAAGAGCCCCCCCCCCCCCCCCCCCCTAAGACGACTTAAATCGGCGAAATGACGACTCGAATCATTTTCTGCTTTTTCATTGTGTCTACGTTTTGTGTTTTTCTGGCTTGGACTGATGAAAACGATGAAGCACATCAAAATAAAATTGCAACAAGTGGTGAGTAAACTTTGTTTTTCTTGAGCACATTTCATCTATATACCACACGCGTATAGATTCACATTACAAATCGTGAACCATTCGAATTTCAATTTTGAATTATTCTATTTTAGAGCAATCTAAGGAACTTGCGAAGCTTGTTTTATCCACTGACTTTGAGAAGATTAAAGCGTATTTATCTAAGCAAGTTTCCGATGTAAAACACCAAGCAACTCTGGAGGTCACCAAGCAAGTTTCCGATGCTATTTCTAAGGATCACTATTCACTTTCCCAACACTTTGCCAGTGTCGCAACCAAGCAAGTTTCCGATGTAAAACACCAAGCAACTCTGGAGGTCACCAAGCAAGTTTCCGAATTACTTTGCAAACATGTTCAACATAATGTGAGTAAAAATTTCAAAAGTAAAATATAGTATTATTTTTTATTTAACATTCGGTTACACGCCTTGTTTCTTATATTGCAGTTCATTACGTACGTTGAATGTGCTTTTCATACCTGGAAGCCAGTGTTAGAAATCGTTTTTAAATTAAACTCTCCAGAGCAAACTCTTCTTGATAGTATTCATATACCAAGTAAGCCAGAAGACATCGTTAATCTGAATACGAATTGTGACAAATGGATGTATAATTATGATTCAAGCCCATTCCTTGTGCCACTAAAAATAACAACCACTATTGAGTCAAAAGACTGTAGGAGCAACCTGGAAACATATTACAAGAAATGGTACTATTTCTTGACTGAAGATGAATCTGATTTCGCCAATCTATTAAAAGAAGAGCTGTCAAATCACGCCAAACATTATCAGGATTTTTATAAAGGCCAAAACATAACTGTACGATTCGCGGCGTGCATTGCACGAAGTTATATTTTATGTTGCACGATGCACTATCGCGTACTTCCTGATTTGCATATTTACTTAATGGCCCATCCAAAAGCCGATTTTGTCAAGAGATTATTCGAAGTTATACCATCTTGGTACTTGGACGAAGAGACGCTACTCTATCTCAACATTCTAAGGTCAGTTAAATATGAAATTTTCAAACATAAAAGTAATAATGGCGATATTTTATGTTTACCTGCAAGAAACCCTGAAAACAAAATGATTTGTATTCCTTATCTGCGTTCAGACGAATGCAGGAATGTTGATTTTGCAAAGCATTCAACTTTAAAGAGTCGTTTAATTCGTTTAACCCCGTTAAATCTTGAATAATGTAGAATTATATTTTAATCGTAAATCTAATTGTATATTGAAATTAATAAGAAAAAATTACATTCATATAAATGAAATTACTGATACTGATTTCTCAGAGATTTTAGTAAACTGATTAATATGTACCTTCTAATTAAGCAATTTCACTTCAAAATTAGTCTGTAAATATGTACAGTACTTGTACAAAAAATTTAATAGGAATTAATTTATCTATTAGTTTAAGTAAGAAATTTGTGTAATCACTATTTTGTCAATATAAATTTCATTACTTTCTTATGAATTTCAATAAACCTATGTACATGTACGTACGTACTACGTGGATATCAGTAGATAGGTACATTATTGCTATTTTTATTACTTTTTCATAATTTCATTTCACAATCATTTCTCATTACTTATTCGTTAACAGGATATAAATTTTCCCAATATTTCATCCTGATCAATCGTTAGATATCAAGTAATAATCCGAATTCCGAATTCATAGTTATGTTCGATACAATATATTGAAATAAAAATCAATTTATTATCATGGTTATTAAATAACTCATTTTAATTTTTTTTAATTTGGTTGATACAGCTATGTTTTCACGTTTTTCAGACCAAAGTTTTCAAAAAAAAAAATATGATTCAATTGGAAAACGACGACGTATTTTAAAATTTATTCGTGGTTGTATAATAAAATCATAATAATTGAGAAAAAAAAAACGCAAAAAATCGTCCCAACATTGAAAAGATAGTCATATTTCAGTTGAAAACAATTTTCATTCAGAGAAGAGGTTTTCAATTTCTATCTAGCAGAGATGGACAGGATCCTCTTCAAGATGGATCTCAGATGTGAGATGCGAGTTGAAACACTACAAATTCAAATTTGATTCAGTTCTCCAAAGAGTAATGTGAATTGTTTTGATTATTGCAAAAATTTCGATTAGACCCCTTTCTCCCACCAGTTTTTCTTTATGATAGGTACGTAGTATAGTGTAGGATAACTTCAGACTGTTTATAAAGGGTGATTGATGAATGACGACAATGATGATGAATTGACGGGAGGTGTGGCTGGTTTTTAGAGAATTGAAAAAACGATAAGTAGATGAAGATATAGACAATGGTAGTGATTAGAAACCAATAAGAGATGTTTTTTACTTGGAAAAAAGAAATTTTCTGGAGTAAAATTTTGAGGATTGTGCAGAAATTTTTTCAATGAATTAGTAGTTTACCGGGTGTGCGGCATATTATCAAACACCCGGTATAGGTAATTTATTACATGATAAAATGCTATCGAATTGAATGACGAAATGTTCTTCATTATTCCACCAATAATTACTAGGCATAGTCTGGTAAATATTGGTAGAATAATAAAGAACATTTTGTCGTTCAATTCGATAGCAATTTATCATGTGACAAATTACCTATAATTACTAAACAGTCTGGTAAAAAATGCTATACTTTCGAGTTAGAAGTTGCAAATCTGTAGTATTATATTTTTATTACAAAATCCTTGTCATTTCTGCTCGATTTCCAATCTTGCTAACGTTTTACACAGAATAATCTATGTAGTTTTTACCAGAACTTTTCTCTCCGTGTACCAGCATTTAATTACAAAGGGAACAGAGCGATTATATCAGTATAAGTAACAATTAACTTGCTCTCATATCATCTCACCTCATCTGATCTCGTCCTATATTAGCTGGCAGTTCATCCGATAACATATCATCTAGGTACTTTCAGTACGAAATTAATTTTAGAAAAATTTCAATATTCGTTTTATATTCTTGGATGTCGGTTCTTCTGCATCAGAGCTTCACTCTTTTGAATTTTTTTCAAGAGCCCCCCCCCCCCCCCCCTAAGACGACTTAAATCGGCGAAATGACGACTCGAATCATTTTCTGCTTTTTCATTGTGTCTACGTTTTGTGTTTTTCTGGCTTGGACTGATGAAAACGATGAAGCACATCAAAATAAAATTGCAACAAGTGGTGAGTAAACTTTGTTTTTCTTGAGCACATTTCATCTATATACCACACGCGTATAGATTCACATTACAAATCGTGAACCATTCGAATTTCAATTTTGAATTATTCTATTTTAGAGCAATCTAAGGAACTTGCGAAGCTTGTTTTATCCACTGACTTTGAGAAGATTAAAGCGTATTTATCTAAGCAAGTTTCCGATGTAAAACACCAAGCAACTCTGGAGGTCACCAAGCAAGTTTCCGATGCTATTTCTAAGGATCACTATTCACTTTCCCAACACTTTGCCAGTGTCGCAACCAAGCAAGTTTCCGATGTAAAACACCAAGCAACTCTGGAGGTCACCAAGCAAGTTTCCGAATTACTTTGCAAACATGTTCAACATAATGTGAGTAAAAATTTCAAAAGTAAAATATAGTATTATTTTTTATTTAACATTCGGTTACACGCCTTGTTTCTTATATTGCAGTTCATTACGTACGTTGAATGTGCTTTTCATACCTGGAAGCCAGTGTTAGAAATCGTTTTTAAATTAAACTCTCCAGAGCAAACTCTTCTTGATAGTATTCATATACCAAGTATGCCAGAAGACATCGTTAATCTGAATACGAATTGTGACAAATGGATGTATAATTATGATTCAAGCCCATTCCTTGTGCCACTAAAAATAACAACCACTATTGAGTCAAAAGACTGTAGGAGCAACCTGGAAACATATTACAAGAAATGGTACTATTTCTTGACTGAAGATGAATCTGATTTCGCCAATCTATTAAAAGAAGAGCTGTCAAATCACGCCAAACATTATCAGGATTTTTATAAAGGCCAAAACATAACTGTACGATTCGCGGCGTGCATTGCACGAAGTTATATTTTATGTTGCACGATGCACTATCGCGTACTTCCTGATTTGCATATTTACTTAATGGCCCATCCAAAAGCCGATTTTGTCAAGAGATTATTCGAAGTTATACCATCTTGGTACTTGGACGAAGAGACGCTACTCTATCTCAACATTCTAAGGTCAGTTAAATATGAAATTTTCAAACATAAAAGTAATAATGGCGATATTTTATGTTTACCTGCAAGAAACCCTGAAAACAAAATGATTTGTATTCCTTATCTGCGTTCAGACGAATGCAGGAATGTTGATTTTGCAAAGCATTCAACTTTAAAGAGTCGTTTAATTCGTTTAACCCCGTTAAATCTTGAATAATGTAGAATTATATTTTAATCGTAAATCTAATTGTATATTGAAATTAATAAGAAAAAATTACATTCATATAAATGAAATTACTGATACTGATTTCTCAGAGATTTTAGTAAACTGATTAATATGTACCTTCTAATTAAGCAATTTCACTTCAAAATTAGTCTGTAAATATGTACAGTACTTGTACAAAAAATTTAATAGGAATTAATTTATCTATTAGTTTAAGTAAGAAATTTGTGTAATCACTATTTTGTCAATATAAATTTCATTACTTTCTTATGAATTTCAATAAACCTATGTACATGTACGTACGTACTACGTGGATATCAGTAGATAGGTACATTATTGCTATTTTTATTACTTTTTCATAATTTCATTTCACAATCATTTCTCATTACTTATTCGTTAACAGGATATAAATTTTCCCAATATTTCATCCTGATCAATCGTTAGATATCAAGTAATAATCCGAATTCCGAATTCATAGTTATGTTCGATACAATATATTGAAATAAAAATCAATTTATTATCATGGTTATTAAATAACTCATTTTAATTTTTTTTAATTTGGTTGATACAGCTATGTTTTCACGTTTTTCAGACCAAAGTTTTCAAAAAAAAAAATATGATTCAATTGGAAAACGACGACGTATTTTAAAATTTATTCGTGGTTGTATAATAAAATCATAATAATTGAGAAAAAAAAAAACGCAAAAAATCGTCCCAACATTGAAAAGATAGTCATATTTCAGTTGAAAACAATTTTCATTCAGAGAAGAGGTTTTCAATTTCTATCTAGCAGAGATGGACAGGATCCTCTTCAAGATGGATCTCAGATGTGAGATGCGAGTTGAAACACTACAAATTCAAATTTGATTCAGTTCTCCAAAGAGTAATGTGAATTGTTTTGATTATTGCAAAAATTTCGATTAGACCCCTTTCTCCCACCAGTTTTTCTTTATGATAGGTACGTAGTATAGTGTAGGATAACTTCAGACTGTTTATAAAGGGTGATTGATGAATGACGACAATGATGATGAATTGACGGGAGGTGTGGCTGGTTTTTAGAGAATTGAAAAAACGATAAGTAGATGAAGATATAGACAATGGTAGTGATTAGAAACCAATAAGAGATGTTTTTTACTTGGAAAAAAGAAATTTTCTGGAGTAAAATTTTGAGGATTGTGCAGAAATTTTTTCAATGAATTAGTAGTTTACCGGGTGTGCGGCATATTATCAAACACCCGGTATAGGTAATTTATTACATGATAAAATGCTATCGAATTGAATGACGAAATGTTCTTCATTATTCCACCAATAATTACTAGGCATAGTCTGGTAAATATTGGTAGAATAATAAAGAACATTTTGTCGTTCAATTCGATAGCAATTTATCATGTGACAAATTACCTATAATTACTAAACAGTCTGGTAAAAAATGCTATACTTTCGAGTTAGAAGTTGCAAATCTGTAGTATTATATTTTAATTACAAAATCCTTGTCAATGACGATGTTTCATGTCTACCTGCAAGAAAAGTCAAAAACGAATTGGTTTGTATTCCTTATCTGGATTCAGATGAATGCAGTAATGTTGATTTTTCAAAGCATTTTACCGTAGAGCGTCGTTTTATTCGTTTAACCCCAACAACGCCGTTACCTCCTCCGTTAAATGCTAAATAATGTAAAATTATATTTTAATCGTAAATCAAATTGTATATTGAAATTAATAAAAAAATAATGAGATTTATATCGACGAAATAATAATGATAATGATTTCTTGGAGTTTGTAGTAAACTAATATGTATTTACTACCTAAGAAATTTTACCTCAAAATTAGTCTATAAATATGTACAGAATATGAAAAATATTAATGGAAAAATTGAATAATAATTGGGTATCTAATGATGGAAGACGCAAAGCTGCGAATAAGTTCTGCAAATATTTCCAATTTGTGTGATCATTTTTTTATACATTTTGCAGAAATCAAGTTAGGTACTTACAAATATTTTATCAGAAAAAAAGTTAAATTTTTTCACATCCAAATTTGCCAACGTGTTTCGCAAAAACTCTCCAATTTTCAAAAACTTGATACCTACTTAACATGTGTGAATTTATTCAAATTTTACACAAATAAAGATAATAAGTAGGTACATATAAAATTTTTTTTAAAATGACAAATTGCAAATATTTAAAAAGAAAAAGTCCTAAAACTTGAAACTGTGTAAAAATGGAGATTTTCCCATAACTGTGACTTGCAAAAGGAAAGTCCCAGTCGACGAGGAGGCGGATTTCACCATTTTACCTGCATAATAGTCTTTTTATTTATGAATGAAACGTTATTATATTAGTCTAAGTTCCTTCAAAGTTGATAAATAGGTATCAGTGGAAATTATTCTCGGATTTTTAAAGAAAATGTTTTCAATATTTTTGAAGAAGAAAAAAACATTTTCATTTTGTTTGGCAAAAAGGTCTGAATTTTCTATGTAGGAAGGAAGCTCTCACTTTGTGAGAAAAAATAGTTTAATTATTCCTAAATCTCTAATTAACAAATATACAAATTCATTCCTTCATTCATTAAAAAAAAATACCTTTTAATTTTTCAAAAAAAAAAAAAAATCCGAAGGGGAAATTTTTTAGTTTTTCTTACCGTGCGACGTTGTGATGTGGTTTTCTAAATGTTGTTCAGTACGAAATAATGATTTACAAATACCGCAAACGTACAGCCAACCACTTATATTATGCATTTTTTTTTCAAATGATCGCGTAAATTGTGTGCATTCTTGAACACTCTACCACATTTCCAGCATTTTAGTACGGCCGCTTCTTCCATTTCAAGGATCAATATAAAATTTTTGGATAAAAAAAATAGTGAAAATAATCGTTAATTTTTTTAAAGAAAATATTCAAGTACGATAAAAATAATTATTTAATTTTTAGGAAAGGTTATTATTATTATTTTTTTTTTTTGAAAAAATCTTAAAGTTATACCTATTTCATTTTTTGGGAAGAAATATTAATTCTCAAATTTTCGGAGAATAAAATTTCAGTTTTTTTGTACTTGAAAGAAAATCTTGCATTTCCGTAGAAATTTTTTTTCATCTTTGAAATTGTCAAGTATTTCGAAGGAAAATTAAAGCAATATTCATAAAACATTACCTATTTTTGTTGCATCGAAAATTTTCCAATTGAAAACTGAATAAAATTTTCAAAAATTCAGTCAGTTTTAAAAACTAGCATAAAAAATCGCTTGGTGATGATTTTAATATACCTGAAAAAAATTAAAAAGTGTAGCTATGTGAAGTCAGTGAAAGTAATTTCAAGTATACCTTACATAATTTTTTTTTTAAATTATTCTCATTTTTAATGCAAAAAATTTTCTTTCTAGTGAAATTTTTGAAAAAAAAATCATTGAAAAAAACATACCTACTTACCTCAAATCGATTGCATTATTTCGAATTTAGAGAAATTCAAAATTCTTTTAGTTTCTTTTTTTCATTTTTTTTGGTCGAAGAAAAAATAAAAAGTTGTAATGAAATTGAGAGAAAAAAAATGGTTACAAAAAAAATTAACAAAAACTTTTAGGAAAGTTGTAAGAATCATTTCGAAAAAAATGAAAACGATTTAAAAAAAATTAGGCACGCAAATGAAAAAAAATAATATTTTTCCAATGAAAAAATAAATAGAAAAATAAATAAATAAATTTTGATAAAAAAATTGAGAAAATTTGTAGGAAATTTCAATTTTTTCGATTTTGGGGGGGGGGGGAGTCTGAAAAATAAAGTATTTATAATCAATGAAAAACTGAAGAAAAATTCTCAAATTGATAGAATTATTTCGAGTTTTCAAAAGCCTGAAATTTTCATTAATTTTCGAATTGGAAAAAACTTTTTAAAAAATTCGTTGTGGGAAATGGATTTATTATGTATTTATCAAATACTTCTTGAAAATCATGAATTGATGATGAATGATGTGGAAAAAATGATGTCCTAAATCAATAAAATTATTCTAAGCTCTCAAAGATCTAATTTTGTTTCTCCTCTTTTTCCTACGAAAATACAATTTTTTGTACCTCTTAAGCTACTTACCTATATTTAAAAAAATATGAAAAATTATCCCATACGAATAAATTGCTCTACTCTTGAAATCTATCACATCGACCTCGAAAACCTGCAAAAAACATTCATATCGCAGTATTTTCCTCTCCGGAACAACATTTTTGTTCGCAGAATCAACCTCTTCCTTGCGGTTAAGTTGACTTTGTTCTTATCTCTGAAAAGGACCCACCACAGTTGCAATTTTAAGTACATTTTCATGTCGTAATTCAAATCTAAGTGAAATTTCCTAGAAATTTGCACTTTGGTAATTTTTTGGCAAAACTTACATAGTCATCTGTTGTTGTCGTTATCGATTTCAAGTGGTTGTAGGTTCACTCGATCCCACAGTGCGGTGATGAAGAATTTTACCAAATTTCTATCCCTCGTTGTTAAACTATACAAGGTGAAAAATGTTTAAGGAAGCTAGTGGCCTTTAAGAACAGGAATTCGTTTAGTCTGACGACCTTCCAGACAATACAGGTAGTTGACCATCTCGATAAAAAAAATTTCATGACAAATGTTTTTCAATAATGGGTAACAAATCTCATCAAATATATATCGTATCCGTTGATCGCAGTTGATCAGGGTTACTTCGAGATTCAAAACTAGTCCATAATGCTCACACAGACGACCTCCTCGTTTCGTATCGCGTTATTTTATCCATTAATTAATAAATTTTGCCAATTTATGCCAGAACGCATGGGAGGACTATTTTGTAACTTCGGAGTGGAAAAAAGTTCATATTTTGATAGCCTTGGTGGACTCCAAAGGAGAAAAATATTATTGAAATATGATTTGAGAAACACTGCCCGGTATCATTGATAGGAACGTTTAACTGTATTCATAATCTACGAGTATGTTCAAGATATGAAGCAAAATATGAATAAGGTAATGTTTAAGTTGACCCTGAATTTGTGAAAGCTGCATTTCCATTTATATAAGAGAATTAATCATTAGAATACTATGACTGACGTCTCCCTCGCAATTTTCGCGTGATTCGTGTACGTATAATGTACACAGACACACATAATCTTGAAAAGTCGTTCAGAGTTGCCGGCAACAACAACAACAACAGCAGCAGCGACCATAGAACCAGTTTTATATTTTCTTTCTCTCTCTCTTCGGCGATTGTCGTGTATTTATGAATTATTAAAAACTATGTACTTAACTTATCTATGGTTAATTCGCTCCTCGCATCGTAATTGTTCCATTTATCTCGGTTCTAATTTGATAACATTCGCGTTTTATCAATTGGCTAATGAACGAGCTAAATTTATATACGAGAATGAGATACTTTGCCAAATTAATTCGAACGTGATCGAATTTATAAATTTGTATTTATAGAGCAACCTTTTTAAAAAACAATTAACGCGATAAAGCAAAATAATTGTACCGAGGTTGATTTAAATATCTTTCAAATTGTTCGACTATCGTCATATTTTATTTGTATAAAGCTCGCGCTATTCCACTTCAAGGATATGGAAGCGTCATTCATACATCATGATTTCTTGAACTTGAACCTTTATAAGATGTTTCCGTTGAAATTCACGTTACGAATTATCTACAATAAGTTACATAAAAATTAATTAAATTATACGTAATTTTTTCCGTAGGCTGGGTATTGTGTAATTTTTTTTAGAAAAAAACGTATCCGTACTTTCGTTTGGTTATAAGAGTACCTATTGTAGATATAAATGTCAATTCTGCGGATCATTTAGAAGATGAGGTCATTCAGCCGTTTTATATTGTAATATTTTTTTTTCGCCAATTGGCCAATTAAAGCTGCACGGTACCAATGTTGAAACTGGTTGATTTACTAATTGAATCGAGATGTTGGACCGGGTTGGCAGACAGCCTGACGCCGTTATATCATATAAGTGCCTCTTTTAACTCGAATGCTTTTATGGACGCAAATTTGATAACTTGTTTCCTTTTCCGTTTCATCGATAGAAGAGTACTTTTCCTATTAAAGAAATTTTATGGCTGCTATTCCGAAGAAAAAATTTTCAACTCGTAGTGGTGAAAATTTTTAACCGTAGATGAAAGGTTTAAAATGTAGTCGAGACTCGAGAGTACAAAATTGCGGGAGTGGCTAAATCCACAACAAGTAATCACCAAAATGAACGAACGAGAATTCATATCATATTCTTGTTTGAAAACTCGTTGTCGTGGACAATGGACATCGAGATTTTTCCACCAAGCTTAATAAAATTTAATAAAATATTTAAAATTTTTCCAAGTTTTATATTCTTCAAATTTTTCATTTTTTTTTTTTCGTTTTCAATTTTCATTCCATTTTTGAAAAAAAAATTCTTGAAGAAATTATTCATCACTCATCGAATAATTATTTATTCTTATTTTTTCCTCAAATTAAATTTTTCATTAAATATAAATTTTTTCTGTTTGTCGTTTAAAACAACTTAAAACTCATTTAAAAAAAATAATTATACATTTTTTCTATTTTTTCATTCAAACTTGCCAATAATAATTTTTTCATCAAAATGCAACCAATCTTCATTATATTTTTTCAAATTCATTTTATAAAATTTTTAATGAATATTATTAATTAAATTTAGTTTTAAATTTTCATTTAGATTTTTAAACATTTTTCATAAAATTTTTTCATCAAAAATACTTCTAAGTTCTAATTCTACCATATACTTTTTCAAATTTTTCTTTTAAAATTTCTTTCAAGTAAATTTTTTATCAAGTTTATTTTTCCGAAATTTTTTCCGACTTTTTTAATTTTATTTTTTCAAGAAAATTGTTCATACTCCCCTCATTTTCCAATAAAATTTTCAATTGATTTCATTCTCAAATTGGTCATCAGAATGTTCCTATTTCTTCTCCGAACTGGCAACTTGACTTCTCATTCGAATTTTTCCAATAATTTTCATCATTATTTTTTTGTCTTCTAATTCTTATCGAGTAATTTCTAATCGAGTAATTTCTAAATTTATTCAAGTAGATATAAATTCCAATTTTTCTTCAAATTTACTAAAATTTTAATATTCAAAATTGAGTAAGTACCTAAGTAGCCAAGTACTTACTACTTACTGAGGCTACTGACAGTACAGACTTGTTGAAAAAAAAATTGAAAAATTAAAACATAAAAAATACCTAGGTAGAATGAAAAATATTTTGAGTATTTTGTGAAAGAATAAATTTGTTTTAAATAAAACATCAAAGTTTTCAGAAAAAAAAACTTGAAAAAAATTTGTTTGAAAAAAAAACTTGTACGAAAAAAAAATCATACAAATAATAAAGAAGAATGAAGATGAATAAAAAAGAACGAGATCGCCCTTACAATGTGATTACTTATTGTGGATTTAGCCACTCCCCAAAATTGCAGTTGAGGTTTCAGAACTGTTTTACTTTTCGAGAATTCAAAACTATATTTTTTTTATTGGAACTGTAGTTGAGATTTCAAGGAGCTGTTGTCGAGAATTAAGAACCATAGACAGCAACTCATCTGTTATCTGTAGCAGTTCAAAAGTGAAATGAATACCTCGTTAATTAGAGAAATAAGGGTATTTTCCCCTCACAATGCCCTCATTACTTTCGCTAAGAGAAATTTTACCTCGTCCTCCCCCTCAAAATTTGAGTCGCCTGGACCAAAAGACCGTGTAAGTGGTTTTTCACATTCGCTACATTAAAAACGGTATTATTTGTTTGTTTGAAAATTTATAGCGCCACCCCCTTGGGAGGAGGAGACCGCTTATTGACTCAATCGACAGGAACTTTTGAGTACTACAACATTGCTCTGATGAGTTTTTTTTGTAGGAGCGATATTGGAGGAGATAGAAAATAAAACTGGTATTGGGGGTCTGGAGTCCACAATTTGGGGAGAATCGGTAATATCATGCAGTAAATTGTATTGGACATTCCCGATTACATTTATTCAGGCAAATTATACCATTTGTAGCGCAATTTATCTCATTTGTTATTGTTATGTAGAGGGTGGTTGTTAAATGTGGCGAGGGGAGGGGGAAGGGGAGCTCTGTGATCCACTCAAGTACTGAGCACGAGGTCTGCATTACTCTGTCAGCATTCTAACTCTTTCAAATTCGAAATATGAACCTTCCCTGAAGTGTATGATACCGATCTACAAAACCCCCTCCTTTTGAATGATTGTGGCTCCACCCCCCTTGGGATTAGGAAAACCATGTATAGGTCATCTGATAGGAAATTTGACGTAGATCAAGATTTTATAGACCTAATTTTGGGCTAGGGTGAATTTATTTGAGCAGATATGGGCCAAAAACGCAATTTGGGGGGCTAAGATCCACAATTTGGGGGAGAAGCCCGCGGGGGACACGGGGGGACGGTTCAGATTCGGTATACCAAAATTCAGCTTGCCAATAAACTTTTCCTTCTAAGGCCTGTTTTTTTTACATAATTTTACTGGGCTAGGAGTAAATTTTTATTTTATTTTTGGAGAAAGAAAAAATTAATAATTTCGTTGTTTTTTTTTAGAGAGAAGGAAATTCTTTCAATTCTTCTGGAATAAAATAATTTTGACAAATTTTTTGGAATACAAGAATTTTAAAATTTTTTTACCTACATTTTTTTGGAATTTATAAAATCTTTCATTTTGTTGAGAAATCTTCCTATCCTTCGCGAGAAGTATAAATATTTTTCTAGTTTTTGAAGAATAAATGTTTTAAATTTCTTTGGAGAATTTTTTTGTCAATTTTTCTGATTTTTTTTTTTTAAATATAAAAATACTTTGACTTTGGAAAATTTTTGGGAGATTTTTTTTTTTGTAAAAAATTTACCATTTTTTAAGTTGAAAATTTTCAAATTTTTTAGGAGAAAAACACCTCTAAATATTTTTGTGGTTAGAAAATCTACATACCTATAAACACGTAATTCTGTTTTAAGTGAAAAAAATCTCTACCATTTTTTAAAAAAGAAAAAGATCTTCCAATTTTCTTGGAGATATAAATTTCTCATATTATTTTATAGAATAAAAATATTTGTCTGAATTGGGGAGGAGGAAGATTTATTAATTTTTTTGGAGAAATTATTTTTCAAACATTTATTTTTAAGTAAAAAATTTCTTAATTTCCCTGAGAAATTCCTCATTATCTATAACTATAAGACATAAGAATTTTTTTTTTTTTTTTTTTTTTTTTTTTGAGAAAATTGCCTTTTTCCTGGAGTTGGAAACTCTTCAATTCTGTTAAATAAAAAAATCCCAACTTGAATTTTTTTCTAATATTCGGAAAAAACTGTCACTCGGTTAATTTAATTGACTCGAGTTACGCCCTTTTTAAATGGACGCTCTCAATTGCATCAGTTAACACACTGATTTCCGAATTCCAATAAAACGCATGTACAACTTCAGCTACTAATATACTTAGGTCTTTTTTCGAAATTCGTACGACATAATTTTCCAAATTTTAATAAAAAATGGAAATCGGTTGGGATACTGGCGACATCCGCTTCATTGATTGGTTTCGATTTGTGTAATAGTTGAATTATTGGTTTCTGGCAAGGTGGACCTCCTGGTTGACGTAGTAATGGCATCAGTATTCACACCAATTTCTAGTAAAACACGTACAACTTCAGCAACTAATGGGTCTTTCTTCGAAATTTGTAAGACATACTTTTCCAAATCTAAATCAGAAATGGTGATCGGTGGTGGTACGATCGCATCTGAAGGATGAAAGTTGATCAATGAAACGACTTGATTAATTGTGGAGTAAGCTGTGCAAAAAACGTTCACTAATTCAGGTTTAGTTAAATCCGCTTCATTTTGTTTCGATTTGTCATGGTTCAGCTTTTCGAAGTACTCTTTTTTGAATTTATTAAAAGCGTTTTGATACGGCACGGTTAATTCTCCATTAAAATACCAGCAACATTCTTTAAAAGGAGATGGCAAATCACCTATCTTGGTCGGCCAAACTTCAAGTAGTCTGTGAGTGATGCTCCTAACGTAGTCAACTTCTTCAGATCTTAAATTCAAATTGACAGCTATTTCTCTGTATTTGAGGTGTAATGATGCCGTCAGATCTACTACAGTTCTTTTTTCCTCGGTTGATAGCGGGTTTTTTCCAGCCCATTGATCTTTCTTTTCCTTCCAAAATGCATCGTCTCTCCAAATGTTATATGCCGTTTCAACATCTTCGGTACCGTTTAAACGCATGATGGCGTCCCACAATGGTTTGTCACCATATTCTGTAATTCTACCGTCTTTACTGTGGATTTTCAAGTTCTTGAAATCCCGCCAGGCTTTCTGGAAATTCATCTTTTGGCTCTGCTCTCGTGTCAATGTTCCTGCAACTACTTGTGTACTTGAGTTTGCCGTTTTTTGTATTGTTTGTTCCGGTAACATAACATTTTGAGAAAATATTTTCATCATTTCTTGCATTTTTTTAATTCTGTCATCGTGTAGTTTACCAAGTTCTGCATTGATGATATCCAATCTTTCTTTCGATATTTTACCATTCGGCGATGCTCGTATATTCAGTTGTTCCATCAGCGATCTAACGCCTGCGGCGCAGCAGGCTATTTTGGCGAAGTCTGAAATGATACTGATGGCATCGTCCATTTTAGTAAGGTTCTTGTGCAGTTCAATAACAAGGTTATTCAATTTAGTATTATCGTTTTTTTGTGCTATATAATTTCGGGCCAATCCTCGTGCTTCTATTAACATTTCAGAAACCGTATCATATTTCTTTAGTGGGTTCAACTCTTTATCTACTTGCTTTTCCTATAGGAGAAAAAAAAAATGAACGAAGCCATCATTAGTGTTACCTATAATAAATATATAGGTACAACAGTAATTAACTATGAGTTGGTGTTGATTTTTGCACAAAATGAGTTTTGTCATATTTTAATTATGTAACTATTCGAAAGTAAGGTTCTCACGTATGTATACTTTCGTAATTTGATTTGAAAATGTAAAACCATCTGAAAGAAGAACTGCTTGAACTGAAAATTTTTAAATTTCCACTTTTAACCCGAATACTTTTATGATCTTTTCAACGTTCGAAACTTTTTTTAAAAACTTCAAAAAAATTTTGCGATATTTTAATAATGTAACTATTCGAAAATTTTATTGGAATTTAATTTTATGAAAAACTTTTTTTCAAATTAAATCGAGATTTTTTTTTAGAAAATATTAATTAAAAATTTGCATTTGTCACAAGTATTTTTTCATTGCCTCTACTAATGTATAAGTGTCTGAAATTGAAAATTACTCACAATGCTATCTTCTATATACCCTTTCATTGCTGGTAGACTGATGGAGTATCTGCAATTTAAAATAAACGATTAAAAAGACAAAATTTACAGAAATTGTGTTTGAAATTTAATTTTATACTAGGTACTTATGCCAATAGGTACGTACCGAATTAAAAAAAACACGCAGATTATAATGTTGGCTAACGTTTTTTTCATCATATTGAGTATCCAAGAAAATTCAAACTAGGGTGGCCTACGTTGTTCACTTCGATTTTAGACGATAAAAGTGAAGCAATAGTAATAACCTACTGAAAAGTTAAAATTGAAAATATTTCAAATCAAGTGCAAACGATAATCAAAGAAGTACAGAACACAATTTTATATTTTAGTTTCATCAGATAGTAGGTATGCCTAATAATTTCATAAAATTCCTTCGAAGAATTAATTTTTTAAAAATGAGGTCAATCTGTATTGGCTAAATAATCTTTTCATTACCAAAAACCATTAAAGCCGTGATATTAGCGAACGATATTAATAACACTGTGTTACAATTTTTGAACTTGTCTCTGTGTTCGGGGCCAAAGTAGGCTTAATCGATAGTTTAGACCTAGAAACAAAAAGCAATTTCTCATTTTTCGTTCTTATTTGTTTTTGTGGGTACAAAAGGTGTTCAAAGTTGCCAAAATCGCGGTTTTTGCACTTTTTCAACTGCTCATAGCGGCATAAATATTGATCTACGAACAAAACCAATGGCAGATTCGGAATCTACGTTAAATTTTGAGAAAACATCTCTGTCCGTTTTTCCAATTTCAAATTTTAAAGTACCTTAGTAGCGTTTTAATTTTATTATCGAGATCGCCGCCGTTCCGCGCGGAGACAGTCCGATAATTTTCGAATCGTTCCCACGCGGAACGTCGGCGGTCTTGGTGAAAAACTTAAAACGTTACTAAGGTACTTTAAAATTGAAAATTGGAAAAACGGACAGAGATGTTTTCTCAAAATTTAACGTAGATTCCGAATCTGCCATTGATTTTGTTCGTAGAGCAATATTTATGCCGCTATGGGCAGTTGAAAAAGTGCAAAAACCGCGATTTTGGCAACTTTGAACACCTCCTGTACCCGCAAAAACAAATAAAATCGAAAAATGAGAAATTACTTTTTGTTTCTAGGTCTGAACTATCGATTAAGCCTATTTTGCACCCATTCGCAAAATGGCTGTTGACCTGTGTAATACATTTGATCTGAAATTGATATATTATTTTAAGTAAGTATACATGGGAAATGGTCAGTTGAGTCCCAAAATCCAAAAGATGTACGAGTTGGGTCCCAACATTTTAGCAACATTTTTAGTGCAACGTGAGTACACAAGTCAATTGCGTCCCGAGCACGACGGTCGAGCGTGCCGAAATTAGACATGTACGAGTTGAGTCCCGACTAAAATTGAGGTATGTACGAGTTGAGTCCCGAATAAAATACAAGTACTGACAGTCTCTCAGCATTACCCAGGGGATACCACGGCGAGATGGACTGTTTCATTCCCTAAAAATTTTGTACCTACTTAAGAGTTTTCTCGTTGTTATTATTACTTCAAATCTCCTGAAAAAAATCCAAAAATTCGATGGAAATTTTTTAAAAACAATTTTACAAAAAAATCTTGCAAAATTTTTCAGGAAACATCCTAAAATTCCGTTGAAAATATTTAAAAAAAACTTTCTTGTCAATTTTTTTTTTAAATTTTTTTTAAAAAGAAAATTACCTATTTAAAATTTTTTATTCATTCCATATCAACGAAAATACTGGTTTAAAACTTCATACCTAATTCATCTCTCACCTATCAATGAAACGACTTGTTAGAAACTGCATTATCCATCAATGAACTCACTGCAACCACGGGACTCAACTCGTACATGTGCATTTCTTATGCGGGACTCAACTCATACATATCGTGAACTCTCGAAGAAAATTCCCTTCAACGCAAGGGACTCAATTGACCTGTGTCCGGTTTAGAAATTTTCTTCCGGGACTCAATTGACCTACAGCCGTATACATACGTGATACGTTACGTACCTTAGACATACAACTAGATCTTTTCGCGAGTTGATTAATTTTTTTTTTTGGAGATAATGTGGTCCGCAAAATAAGTAAGACCTAGTTCCTAAATGCTTTACTTAAGTAGTTTGCACGTGTTGTAAAATATTATTTATTATAAGTAATTTAGTGCGTGGACAAATGAGTATGAATTTTATGAGGGTGAAACTGAAACGTGCATTAACTCTTGATTTTTTACCAAATGGGGGGGGGGGGGGAGGGGGTTCTTATATTACGAATGGAAATTTTTTGCAATTTTTTCGCTCCCACTCTCAAAGATATTACCTCTTGTGAGAAAATAATTATATATTTTTTGTTTTTCCCCTCTGTGAAAACTCTTCCCTGCGGTGCTCTCCCCATTTTTCAAAATAAAAAATATCGAGGTTTAATCATCGGATTTTGGGTCGTTTTTTTCCATGGTGGTCTCCGTAAAAGCATATACTATGCTAAAAATCTCAATGTTTTGGAGATTTTTTTGGGGGGGGGGATTGAAAGATTTATCTTTATTTGAGTACAAAAAATCTTAATTTTTTCGGAGTTGGAAAATCTTTCATTCTATTAAGAGGAAAAAATCTCAATTTTTTTCTTGGTGTAGATATTTGTATATTTGCGTAATTTCCAATTTACATGCTTATAAATAGGTAATCTTTAAAGAAAAAAAATCTTTCAATTTTTTCGGCGAAGAAAATTTATCAAATTTTATGGAGTGAAAATATTTTTTGGACAAAAAATATTTTAAATTTGTTTGGAAGAAATTTCTACCACTTTTCTTGAAATGAAAAATGTTTTATTTTTGTGTGTAGTTGCAAAATTTTTTCATACTTGTCAAGTTTCAAGTACCTAAGTAGTTTTAAAAATGTTCAATTTTACTGGAGAGAAGAATCCCATTCTTTTTTAGAAGAATTTTTTATTTTTTGAGAAAAAATTTCTCTCTAAAAAAAATCATAATTTTTGGTCTCAATTTTTTAAAATACCTATACTCGTACCTACCTAAATAAATCTCTCAATTTTTTTGGAAAAAATCTTTTAGGCCAGTTTATAATAGTACTGTGAATTTCTAAGTGAAGAAATTTTTTGAAAGAAAAGTAGAAAAATAAGAAAATTTCTAAATTTTGTTAGGTTAAGAGTAATTTTATAAATTTTTTTGTTATGTATATTTTTTTTTAAAAAAATTTCAGAGAAAATGAAAACCTCAATTTAAAAAAAAAACTTTTTTAGAAATATCTTTTAATTTAATTTTTTTAGAGGATAATTTTTTGGAAATTTTCATTTTTTTAAAAAGAAAATTTTCTGAATTTTTTGGAGTAAAAAAATCTTTACTTTTTCAATAGTAGGTGAAGGAATATTTCTCAAATTTTCGCAGAAAAAAAAATCGTTAATTTTCTTACAGAAAAAAAAATCATTCTCATAACTATTATTCAACATTTAAAAAATTCGAGCCATACTCCTGAAAATTTTTTGTTGCCTGTTCGTGGAACTGTAAATAGTTGCGAGTTCAAAACCACGAGTATTTTCAAGAATTCAAAATTGTAATTGAGATTTCAGAGCTGCTGTCGATAAATCAAAACTGAAATTAAGAAATTTCAACCTTACTGTAAAGGGCCAGTACGTACTGCTTTTGAATTTCTTTGAAACCATTTTTTAGAAATGTTGTATTTTTCGCCAATTTTTGAAACATAAAAAGTTTCCAAATGAAATACCTAGGACCTTTCACCTCAGCATAGAATTTTTATCTACATCGATAACGCTGTTGGCAAGTTTTCCACGTGATTAAATATGATCGCCTGATCGGAAGTAAAAACTGTAATCAAATTAATCGTAATAAATTTACATCAATTGAAAAAAATTAATTCTAATAGAAAAATTATATTTTAAATATCCGTCGTTGATTTTTTTCACAAAGAAGTCTCCCTATAGCTAGAAAGACCTCAGTCTACCATTGCACATACTGCACGATCCAAGGCTCGAAGAAAATATAGCTTCATTTCCTCAATTAAAGAATTTCTTCGTGAATTTTTCCTCAAGTCTGATTTCGCATGTCCTTATACAAGAATAAATATTTAAAACACAAAACACAATAGGTTTATTGTACCTACGCAAAATCACGTATCATTTCCTCTTGGTTTAGATATTCCTCGTATAAATATTAACGACATGTGTAATATAAGAGGAAAAGGTTTATTTCTTTCTAGTACGCGGAGTCGTGGAGGTATTTACAAAATAAATATAAAGTTGCAAATTACAATTTGCTTTCGCGTTTCTCAGATCTCGGTACAAGATCAAGTCACAACAAACAGACGTAAATTTATTCCTAATGATATTGCTCGTTGCATATACAGTGCGTCGAGTTGAGAAACAAAAAACAAACACGTTCTGAAACATTAATTATCTAGCATTAAGTGGAATTAATCAAACAGGCGTCCGGCGTGCGTTCTTCATCGCTGTAGAATCTGAAAAAAAAACATCTCATTCTTCGACTTATCCTTAATTAAATAAAATATAATCCTTTTATGTATCGTTTATCACCATTATCACACATTTCGGGGCACGACTGCAGCCAAAAAAAGCCGAATTAGCGCGCTCTTCAGGGTACCCATTACATATGCGAATTCTAGGTATTTTTCCTCCTCCATATCATATTATATTTATACTCAAAGAATAAATTGCGTTTTGAAATTTTCAACTGGAGGAGAGACTATAATACCAAACCAATTAATACTCTCAAGATGAAAAATGGCCAATTCTTATCTCGATTCAATTATCTACCTTTGAACACGGTGACATTATTTTTGACATTTGATCGAGATCGTCGCGCATGTGATACGGGTAGTGAAAAATAAACAATGGCTTGAGGTTAATGACTGGTTACTTCCTACTCGGAACGTTGAAAGGAGTGTGCAGAAATGATCGAATCGCCAGGCAGCGAAGTGCAAGTTGTTGTACTAGGTCAAGGACCAATGCTATGTCTGCGTTGAATAATAATTTTTATCGCCTCCTCCGATTGTTTTAATAGTCTACGAAATAGCTCGAGTCGGTTTACGAATACTCGTATTTGTCGAATATGTGTCATCGGTGTAAGAACGTGTCATCAGTGATTGGTTTCCGTAAACATTGCGGAGTCGCGAGATTGCAGATTTTATCAAATAAATTGCTTTGATTTGTTTTCGTACGAAGGTTGGCTAGATTTCAGGTTGTAAAGGGTTTTCTAAATTTCATAGGTGATCAGCTTTGACTTAGACTGGATCGAGGTGAATAAAACAAATTTGGAGAGATTTAAATTTAGGACTCTTATGATTGAATTGTTTGTGACTAAATCGTCAATCAGGAAAAAATTAGTCCATAATTATTATGGTTTTTTAGGCTTCCTTTTTTAGAGAACCCACCCCCTTTTCATGTAAATCTTCTATCTTCGTTCGGAAGATTTATTTTGAAAAAATTTTCAGACAAAAGTTGTAGATTGGGATCTTTGGAATAATTTTGGTTATTCCAAAAATTTCGATTAGACCCTTCCCTGCCCTAAAATTTTGCATAACAGATACGTTTGAAAATCATCTCGTCATTTTCTTACGTATTATGCAAAATTTGAGCAGAGGGAAGGGACCAATCGAAATTTTTGTAATAACAAGAAATTATTTCCAAGACTTCAAACTACAACTTTTGTTTGAAAATTTTTTCAATTGAACCCCCACCTCGACCAGTTCTCAATAATATATCTAACAAGGGAACCTCGCCAACTCGTCACCCCCGATTGAGCTGCAATTTGGCTCACTGAAAGAGCATGCCACCCAGACCTTACAAACAAATTTTTAGCTGCCGAAGTTGATTTTTGGATTTTTGGCGAATTTTTGAAAATGGCTAAAACTGCCTCCAAAAAAGCATTTTTTGAAAAAAAAAAATGTAGATTTTAAGATAGAATTCTGAAAATTGGTTTGTTCACTAAAGTCGACCTCCCGAGTCAATTGGCACAATTTTCGAAGCGATCGGGAGCCTCCAGAAAAAGTTGACGTTTCTCCGGCGCACTGGAATAGCTCTAGACGGCGCTGTAAGTAACTTCGGCTGCTGAAAATTTAATCCTAGCGTTAGTATGATGCCATCTATCGATTGGCGTAGTTGAATCCAAAATCCGAGGCGACGAGTTCGCACGTGTTTTTTTTGACAACTTGAAAATTCTGCATTTTTTAAAAATTTCCAAAAAATCAATTTCTCCAGCATATCACCTGAAACTTCGTCTACCCTCTAAAGTCGGCCCCCGAGTCGATTGGCACCATTGTCGAAGCGATCTGGAGCCTCCAGAAAACGTTGACTTTTGCCGTCTGGAGAGATTCCAGTGTGCTGAAGAAAAGTCAACTTTTTCTGGATGCTCCAGATCGCTTCGAAAATGGTGCCAATCGACTCGGGGGTCGACCTTGGTGTACAAACCGATTTTAAGGATTCTATCTTGAAATCTACAATTTTTTTTTTCAAAACAAATTTTTTAGAGGTAATTTTAGCCATTTCCAAAAATTTGCCAAAAATCGAAAAATCAACTTCGGCAGCTAAAAATTTGGTTGTGAGGTCTAGATGGCATGCTCTTTCAGTGAACCAAATTTCAGCTCAATCGGAGGTGACGAGTTGGCGTGGTTCCCTTGTAAGTCAAATTATGCAAAATTGGAGAGGAGGGGAGGTCTAATTGAAAATTTTATAATAACAAAAATTATTTCTCACCTCAATCTACAACTTTTGTTTGAAAATTTTTTCAATTTTACCCCTCCCCCAATTTTCAAAAAGTATCTATCTGATGTTATGTGAAATCGGAGGAGAGGGAGGGATCCAATCGAAATTTTTATAATGACCAAATTTATTTTTAGAATCTTAATCTACAACTTTTATTTAAAAAAAAAATCAATTGGCCCCTTACTTCCTCATTCCTCTAATTTTTAATTAATTTGTTCGAAGTGTTATGCGAAATCGACGGGGAATGAGGGGTCCAATTGAAAAAAATTTTCAACAAAAGTTGTAGCTTGAAGTTCTAGGAATAATTTTGGTTATTACAAAAATTTCGATTGCACCCCTCCCTCCCCTTCAATTTTGAATATTAAGTATCTGTGTACCACTGTACCAGTGAGGAAAGGTCCAATTTAGATTTTTGTAATAATCGTAATTCATAAGCATTCCTGGCATCGCAATCTACAAATTTTGTTTGAAAATTTTTTCAAAAGCAATTCTCCCCCCCCCCCCCCCCCCCCGACGAAGAAAAAGTTGAAAAATAATGAAATTTCAGCTTTTAATGGTCTTTTTTTTGGTCAAGACCCCCCCCCCCCCCCCCCCCCACCTGTCTAGGCAACTGGAGTGTGCCTTCAAAAAAGGGTATCCTTCTTGCTCATTTTTTCTCATAGAATCTAGATTTGGGATTTAGTCATTCAATTATTTTAAAATCACAATAAATTTACCTTTGCAACTGAATAATTAATATGTGAAGTGATGGAAGTTGCAGTGAATTATCTATTTCTACCAATAATTAATTTTTTATTTAATTAGTTAAGTAATTATCTAAATTTTGGTGCCTAGATATCTATTTTTAATCAATACAAAATATGCCGAATAGAACACAAATCAATATTTTCGTAATTAAACCTTCAAAAAAAAAAACTCAAATTTTGATTCAAAATATTTTTCTAATTTTACCGCTTCATTTAATATAGATTGCGGAATCATCTGAATTTTTTTAAAATCAAATTATCGTCTAATTAGATCGAGACGATAGATTTTAGCCTATGACGTGGGTAACGTAATTTTACTACCCATTAAGCAAATATTTGATCGCTGATTCGAATATTTGTCTAGAACACGAGCTCTGCTATCTAATAAGACTATAAAGTCATGCCACGTAATGAGCTGCATTATAAAAATATGCATTCACTCTCCCTCAGCCAGCAATCATCCCACAACATATCTTTGTAAAAAAAAAATTAACATCTTTTAAGCTGGTGATAATGTACATAATATTCAGAACAGAGGAAACTTTTATAAATAGATTAGCAAAGTTGCGGTGAACTTAGGACGAGTACCATTTCGACCACGAAGGATGCGTGAGCGTATATTAAAATATCTGGCATCTTTATAAAATAACATGTATTTCTCACGAGTACACGAAAAAAAAACAATTATCTGTGAAACATAAAAGATGCGAGGTTTTTCTAAAATGTCGTTTATTACATAGATAGTCCATTTTGTAATGATGATTCAAAATCGTAGAACAAGGTTTATTTAATTTTGTGTAGTTTTTTTTTTTTTTTTGAAAAAGAATTTTATTTTAAAGTTGACATAATTGGACGATAATACTATACACATAATACATAGTATTGTTGTTAATTATCTAATACTTGTAGCTAGGTACTTGTATTTCGACATGTCGATTTCTCTATTTTAGACTCTCGACTTTATTGTTTGTTGAGGTGAAATCTAAGTATTTTTCTATAGGTTTTAGACGGCGAGGATGTGTAATAACGGAACTCGTGGTGCTTTGGTCTTGGATAATCGATGTATTTGAAAAGCTAGGTCATATCGAGATGATGCGAGTTGTAATTTATTTAATTCCTCCCACCTTCCTTGGCGAGATTCAATTAAAAGATGTAAGGATGTGCTCTAGATTTTAATCATTTGAAGCAGAATTTTAAACGTATTAAAGTCTTGCCAAAGGAAATTACGTCAGAAAATGCAGCTCAAAAGTTGCGAGAGCTGTGGTATGTTGAGTGCATCTTAATTTTATTAGCATTGTATGAGAAAATGTATCAGATCAGATAGTCATAGTCTACCTATCGCTTAAAGTAGGTATCATGCCCCCCCCCCACCAAATTATTTTCTATCATTTGAAATGGATGTTGAATAAAAAAATTGGTAGAATTTATGAATTATGAATTTTTTTTGTTGTGATGAGGCTCAAATTAGAGCAAAAAGAGTAGATTGTATCAAGCAGTAAATAATTAGAATTTTCCTTTCGAAAAAAAAAAAAAAAAAAAAAATGTTACCTACCAAAAGAAATAAATTGTGTTTTTTTTTCAAAAAAAAAAAAATTTGAAGAGAAATGTTCCTAAAAAATTGTTTTAAAAAACTCTCTTGACAAAATTCGTAGATAGTCAATTTTAAAATTTAGCAGGTATATTAATACCTATGTAATTTAAATTTTTGATAAATTTGGTTTTGAGAAATTGTAAAATAGGTAGATATCAGTTTCAAAAGTTTGTAAACTTTTTACAATTTTTGAAATTTGCAGAAAATTAAAAAATACCCAGTTCATTTTTAATTTTTAATCAAATTTTCGAAATCAAGTCATTTTTTTGAAGTTGTGGAAATTAATTGGTAAAATTTCCTGAAATTTTAAAAAGGTTAATTTTTCAAGTTTTATACATTTCTATATTCAACAAAATATTTTCAAAAATAAACCTTAGAAATTTATAAAATTGCATATTTCCCATTTTTTAAAGTGATACTTAGCTTGGACGTAACTGCAGTTTGTCACAACCCACTTTTTCCAAAAAAATAATTTTTTGAGAAATTTCTGAATTTTTTAGGACTAAAAAATAATGCTTGGGTTTGTAAGTATCTTAATTTTTTGTATTCAGCATGAATAAATTCTCATAAATTTAATTTTTTGGGAAAAACCCCTTTAGTTTCTGAGTTGTTTTTTTTTTGAGAAGAAATTGGAAGAAAATATACCCAATTTTGGCTAAATTTTTTTTTAAAACAAAAAACTACCCATCAATTTTTTATGATAATTTTTTTTTTCAATTTTTACCTCATAGAAAAAAAAAAAAAAAAAAAAAAAATCGCTGAAAAATTGCAATTTTTTTTAAACTTCATTTTTTGGGAGAATTAATGGGTTTCAGTTCTTTTGAAATGGAGAAGTGTTTTAAATTTTTTCTGGGGAAAAAACTTTTTTGGAAAAATTAATTTTTTTATTTTTTTGAAATAAAAAATTCCTTATTTTTTCAGATTGAAGAAATCCATTATTTCTCTGGAACAAAAAAACGTTTTATTGAATTTTATACATTTTGAAATTGGTTCAATTTTAAGTGGAAGTTCGAAATCTTCTACTTTGAAATTCGGTGAAAATTTAAATTTTGGCGATTTTATACGTTAAATAAACTATTGAATTTTGATAAATTATAAAAATTCAGCTAAATTTTTGAAAAATTTTAGAAAGTTGATTTTAAAAAAAAACTTTGTGATCCTACAAAATTTCGTAATTTCAAATTTTTAACAAATTCTTAAGTTTGAATCAATTTTTAAAATTTGATAAATCTATTATATCAGTTTGTTTGTGGATCAACTTTTAAAAAACTTTTAAGGGTCAGTTTTGAAAATAAATTTGGTAGTTTTTAAATTGTACCTGATAAAATTTAAAAAATGAAATTTTGTTCAGTGTGGCCAAATTTTCCAAAATTAGATGAAAGTCAAATTTTTCAATTTGTTAAAATCCAAAATTTAGTGAAGTTTTGGAATTTATCCAAACTAAGAAAAAATCACAAACAATTCTTCCAAAAAAAAAAAACTTTAAAATATTGTCTGTGAGGAAAATTATTTTTGCAAAAAATTACTGAAAAAAATCCACTTGGAAAAATAATGCTCTAAAAAATTATTTTTCAAAAAAAATTTCATTTCCAAAAAAACTTTTTAAAAAATATCTGACAATTTCATAAAAAATTGAATCGTTTATTCAATAAATTCACATTTTTTTCGGATTTATCATTTATTTCGTTCGCCTCAACTCTACCCTTCAATTTTTATACATTTCCATCCGGCCCACAAATTCTTACACGCAATATTTTCTCCAATTTTTTGATCTCTTCCTGAACTGATAAAATCGCCCGAAGGAATAAATTTAATTATAAGTTCGTTGCGCTTTTACTCCGGACGACGTATCAAACCCCGTCGTAAAAATGACGTATACACGAAACATTGACCTAAAACAAATCACCTTGGAAATGCCGTTCGTATGGTTCGTACCTGGCAAGGAAATCGTAGCGAAATTTACGAACGTTTGATCGAGACAATAGCCACCAAAGTCTTGACGAAAAACCAAGAGGGAAAAAAAATACTGTCCATAATTTACCCGTAGAGAGTATATGAAATAATGTGCATATCTCGATATGTTAAAATTTATAGTAAAACATTATGCCTAGTCGACGATTTGGATCAAGGTTAAATTTCATATAAAAATCGAGTACCTACGATATTAAATTAAATACCCGATCCGGGCTCGTTTTCGGTATTGTTTTTTCGATGAATAATTAATTTTCCTTCCAAATGGAATAATTTTCGCGAAGATGCGTAGGATATCGCGATATCTACGCTGTATTTTTTCGATTCCATTTCGACATTATTGTATATGCATATATTTAGGGCGGTATAAATGCATATAGTATCAAGGCTACCTAAACTCCTAAAGAGTGTGAGGTTTTTGCCCACGATGTAGACTCGGATTGGCAAAAAAAGTCTATGTCATTGATTGCCCCTGTCAAGATGATGGAGTCGTTAAACTCGCCTATTATCTGCAGATTAAGATCGCATACAGCCTTCGAGGCAATACTTGATTATCGTCTGTTTGAATCGTCTTCGTATGCAAGTGTTTCGCTTCGCACTTTGTTATAGAAATTTTGCTCATTGTGTAATAATTTGGACGTTTTTGAAGTATGAAGTAATCGAACGTGTAGACTCTTTAGAATACAATAAAAAACTAAGGACCTAATTAATCGTAATGACTAGGATGAAAAATTTACTCTGTGAGATCTCTACAGTCTGTACATTGTCTGCGTCCTTCATTTATTGCATTAGTTACGAGGTATTCGCGATGTGGATGTTCGAATCACACTCGTATTGAGGAAATGAATGAAAAAAAGGGACTTGAAAAGGGTCAAAAGATATGAAACTGATGAGAAATATAGGAAAAAATTATCTCAAATTTATAACGAGCTTTATAAAAAAATTTAATCGTTGCACAAAGTGTATTTTTCGATAAGATAAAAATTTATTTTTCAAATATTTTTATTCTAATTTTACTAACCTCCTTTTAATATTTTATTTTTATCTCGTTCGTTTGAAAATTTTCCTTCTCATCGATCAAAAATATTAAAATAACAGCAGATATTAGGGAAAAAAACGAGAGAAATTAATCAAAGGTTATTGCCATCGTGGCATCGACTTGTTGGATACATAATGTATCGATTCTGTGTAACGAAATTACTTTCATTATCTAGATTAAATTTATGGCAGAACTCGCTCATTCGACTAACGCAGCAGTGGGTTCGCAATAAATATACGAAATGATTCGAGCAAACCGTGAAAATATAACCGTGACCTTTACCAGCACTATGCAGTGCAACTACCTTTTAAATTGTACTCGATTCTAGGTTAACCGCGATATAATAAATTATTAATCAATAACCCCACGTCCGTATGTCTTCTCGTAAATAAGCATCCGAATGATGAATTTATATCCGTCTCATTTTTCATCCACTTCAACTTGGGACGATTCTAGGTGAAAAATCAACGTGTTTTTCAAGTTCACTGCAAAAAATTACGCGTAATACTCGTAGAAGTACCTTTATTGTTGTCGAGTGGATTGTTCGGTAGGTATGTGAAGTGATGTGACTGGAAGAGGACGAAGGGGTATTTTAATTGGAATTCATGTACCTACCTGGTTATGGTTTGGAATTTTGTTTTTTCAAAATTATTTACCAACATGTGTTTGTATGGAAGTAGGTCGATTGATTAGATTTAATGAAAAGGTGGTCGAGCATTTTGATTAGTGGTGGTGGCCCTTTTCACCACTTCCTGAATATCAAACGATTCGCTATAGTTCGTTGTGATTTTTTCTAAACGATAAATCAAAGAGTGTACGTAATTCGTGATTGAAATTTTTTCGAAGTAAGTTGTTGAAAAAATTCGAAATAAGTGGAAAATTTTCATCATTTTGAACTTTTCTTTTTTTAAATTGAGAGTTTTTTAATTCCATTTGTTTTTCTAGTTTTTAAAAAAAATTTCCTTGGAACAGTATTTTAAAATTTTTTTAGTTGCACAATTTCTTTTACTTTTTAATATTTAATTTGTCACTTTTTCAATTTTTTCAAAATTTTTCTTTAAAATTTTTAACCAATTTCAAAATAAATTATTCCCCCCCCCCCCCCAATTTGTAGTTCAATTATGTTGTTTTGAAATTTTCATTCACTATTTTTCAAAAAAAAATGTAATTATCAATTTTTACTTTCATTCGATTTCTCACTTTTTTACGGTTTTATTTTTTATACCTACTTAAGTCTAATTTCATTTATTTTTGATCATTTTCAATTTTTTTTATTTCGTTTTTTGTTTTTCAATTTCCCACAATTCTTTAATTTTATTACATTGTTATTCGATTTCTAATAATTTTTCAACTGATTATCTATTTTTTTTTTAAATCTTTATTTCATTTCAAAATGATTTTAAAAATTATTTCAATTTTTGATTCAGTTTCACTATTTTTTTTTTTTCATTTTCTGAATTGTCGGTAATTGTTTTTTTTTATTATTTTTTTATTTTGATCCAATCTATCTATTTTTAATTTACTCAATTTAATTTTTAGTAATTTTCAGTGTATTTCATTTTTTTTTCAGTTTTTAATTTTCACCTATAAAATAATAATATTTTCCCAATTTTTTTTTATATTTTTTTGGTACCTAATACCAAATTTTTTTAAATTAATTTTTCGTTTTGTTCAATTTTCTATTTTTTTTTTAGTTTTCGTTTTAAAATTTATTTCAATTTTGATTGATTTTTGATTTAATCTTTTTTAATTTTTTTTTTTTAGTTTTCAGTTTTTACCTATAAAATAATGAACGTTTTTTGTCAATTTTTTTTTTTTGAAGTTCCTATACCTATTTTTTAAAATCAATTTAGGATAAATTTTTTTGTTTTAGTTTATAAATCGTTCTAAAATTTATTTCAATTTTGTTTGATTTTTAATTCAATCTTTTTTTAAATTTTTTGATTCAAGTTTTTTCAGTTTTTAGTTTTCACCTGCTATAAAATAATGAAAGTTTTTTGCCATTTAAAAAAAAAAAATCATTTTATCAACTAATTTTTAATTTTTTTCATAATAATATTAATTTTGAACTTTTCCACTGTGTTTTTCTTTAAATTTTTTAAATATTGAATTCCTCGTTTAATTCTTGCTGTTATTGTTTGTTTTTAAAAACTTTCCCTGGCTTTGATTTTATTTCCGTTTTGTTTAATTTTTATCTAATTATTGACTAAATTTTAATGAATAATTTAATTTTAAAATAATAACAATTTTTGCCATTTTTTAAAATTGAGTTTTGATTTTTTGATTTTTCATCGCTTTTTTCCTTTCTTTTTTTTCAACATTTTTTTTTTTTTTTTTTTTTTTTTTTTGTAATTTTTGGATCAAGTATCAACTTTTGTTGATTTTCTTCAATTTTCAACGTTTTCCTGTCTCTGGAATTCCTTAACTATTTCAAATTAGTTTTGATTATAATTTTTTTTTCAATGTTCTGTCGTTAATTTTAATTTTTCCTTTTTTTTCAATTTTTGTTTTTGTTAATTTTTCCAAATCATGGATTTTATTTCAATTTTTAATTGATTATTTGACAATTTTTAATTTAATATTAATTTTCTTCGTGCCTTTGTCGTTTCCTTTTCTCTTTTTTTAGATTCAACAATTTTTCGAAGCATACATTTTTGTGAAATTGTTGAGTTTGTCCAATTTTGTAATTTTTTTTTCTAATCTGTACTATCACTTATATTTTTTAATTTTTCAATTAATTCTAAAATTACAACAATTTTTGCCAATTTTTAACCTAACTTCAATTAATTTTTTCTGTCATTTCTTTCAATGTTTTTCATTCGACAATTTCTCCCATTTTTTTCAAAATTTACAATTTTTATTTCATTACATTTTTTAAATTTTAATTTCGAAGCTTTTTTGGCCTTTAAGTTGATTTTTGATCATTTTGAAATTGAATTTCATGTTTTTTTCATTTTTTGAAAAAATTTTCATGAATTGTAATAATTTTTACAAGAATTTAATTATTTTAAAAGTACTCTCGACTCGAACCAAAAAAATTAGCCCTCAAAATACAAAAAAATATGTATAAAATTCAACTTCTTATTTTATTACGTTTTTTTTCTGCTGAAAAAAATAAGTAGGTAACTAACGTAAGTTAGTTTCGAAAAATCAGAGATCAACAACCAATAAAGAAAAATCCGCACTATTTCCTACCAAGAAAAAAAAATCACATTTAATTTGGCAAAAACGTAAGGAAAAAAAAATTTTCCAACCTGTTTTAATAATATATAATTATAAAAAATACGGTACATACGACGCGACGTCGAGTTACCAGCACCGCGAATTGGATTGAAATGTACTGTCGATAATAATTAAACAATTTGCGAATCGCTATTGGCTGGGAAGAGGGGAGAGGTTCACCTTCCCATGGACGTAGTCTAGCGAATAGTTGGTTGATTGCAATCGTTCATTCACGTTCTGGACAATACTGATTTTAACCTCGGCTCAAGTTTCACTTGTGCGTTTTTTTTTGCGGAAAGCTTCTTACACGTGAATCAATTTTCGGCATAGTAAAAAATTGATCGAGTTATACGAGCTGAAGTTTTTTACGAGAGCGGTCGTATCCGTTTGTGATATTTCGCGTGTTTTGGGAAAAAAATTCTGCTGTGTTTTTAAAAATTTTTTTTTTTTATAGATGATTGTGATATTTATTTGTTTTGATAACGAGTACGTATTTTATTCATTTATTATTTTATTTTATGGGTTTTAAGATTTAAAAAAAAAAAATTATTTCTAATTCGTGCGATTTTTAAAAAATTTAATTTTCCAACGTAATTTTTATACTATAAAACTACTTTTATAAAACGATGCCTACATTTTACTGCTTATGCAAAACTATTCTCACAATTGTTGATTTATATTGTTTCGTTCCTCATCGCGATGATATGCTGCTTTCTAGAAAAAAATTGATTTCCGGTTTGTTAGCGAATGTGGAGTAATATTACATAATTTTGCAACGCTCCTGGACGGAGAAAATATTTCCATTAACCAGTCTAGAATTCGTAATGTCTTTTCCAAATAACCTTGAAAATCGACGTTCCTTTTTCTGTACGCGAAAAAATTGTACATTCGTTCGAATTTGATGGAATATGTGTAGTTTTCACCTTGATTCGTCTCTCGAAATTAATACTTAGATAGTTCGATTAATTATATCACTTTCATTACGCCAACATCGCATCGTAATTGTGACTAATGACGAAAGATTTGCTCTTATTAGAAATTTAACGCTTGTACGCAATTTTCTCATCAAACGTGATACTTTCGTCAAGGTTTTTTTCCTTCTTAAAAACCGAATTTTCTTCGAACCACTTTAGGTAAAGATTTTTAATTTGAAATAATTTCAAGTAATTTGTGGTAATTTTGGAGAAATTTTCTCTCGTATTGTTTCGCTCCAGTAATTTTATTCATTCGAGTCCGGAATGGAAGTAGTTGATCGTGCATGTTATATGGTAATTTTTTCCTTCGTTTTTACCTGATTGATTAACCTTGATTGTGAGATGAGGATGAATCGGAAATCGTGTTTGGATTTGATCGAATGGAATGTATTAAAGTCGTGATCTTGCATGAGCGTAGATTCATTGAGAACTTGAGAAAGGTAGCTGAACCTTCTTCGTTGGTGGAGGGAGCCTCAAGCTTAGTGTGTAGGGGTTTCTTTGGCTCTGCAGAGCATCGAATTTGAAAATTATCCAGTGGAAGTTGGAGTCCTTGTGGTTTAAAATTTTCGTGACAAAATTTTTAGCTTGATATCTCACCCCTTACCCCTTTGGAGGGTTAAATGTGGATTTTAATTTTCCATTTTTGGCATTTTTCAACTGAATTTTTTCAAACTTGCAAGGATTGTAGACAGTACCAAGAGTAATTTATGGGAATTAAAAAAAATTGAATACTTTTTAAAGGTCAAACAGACATTTCTAGGTTTCTAACAGCAATTTTGGTAACCCCTTTCAGAGGTTCAATTTTGAAAAAAATATAATATAATTATTATGTAGGTACCTATTCTAAATTTACTATCTCATATTTTTTTAGAATTCCAAATCGTGCTGCATCACTTTCAAAAATTCAAAAATGCTTTTTTCCAACCAATCTTCGTCGTCACTAAAACGATAATTTTTGGTTAAATTTTTTTTTACTGCAATATATTATCGAATACATTGAAACACATTATCAACTTCATTTTGAACCAAATTCTTTCATTTTTTCCATTTTTTTATAATTTATCTTTTAAAAATTTAAAATATCCGAATGACGCCATTTTGGGAACCCACGACCTGCTTCCAGATGATCCAGGGGTCTTAAATTCTTGCCTGGACATGATTTATCCTGATATACGTCACATGCCAAAATTTCAGCAAAATTGACTAACTTTAATTTTTTTCTTATCAATTTTTACAAAAAATCAGTTATTTTTGACTTCGAAAAAATTTATACCCAAGATTAGGTGAAAAAAAAATGAAAAATTTTCTATTTCGCTGAGATCACTACGATTTACAAATATCGAGTGGAAATATGTACAGACATGAATTTTAGACCCCTAGATGATCTGGAAGGAGGTCGGGGGTTCCCAAAATGACGTCATTTGTAGATATAAAAAAAAATTAGAAGATTGGAAAAATATTTTAAAAAATGAACGAATTTGGTCCAAATTGAAGCTGATGGTACGTTTTGATGTATTCGATGATATAATGCAATAAAAAAATTTTCGACCAAAAAATGACCATTTTAAAGGGGAAAAATGGTGGGAAAAACGGTTTTTTTTTCGCATTTTTGAAGGTGACTCAACTCGATTTGGCATCATAAAAAAATATGAGGTAGTACTTGTAGACAAGGTACATAATATAATATTTTTTTCAGAAATGCTCCTCTGAAACGGGGTTCCCAAAATGGCCATTAAAAACCTTAAAATGTCCATTTCAACTTGAAAAATTACTCGAATGTTTTTTTTTTAATTTCCATAAATTAAAGTTGGTATTGTCTACCATCCCTGCAAGTTTGAAATAATTTGGTTTAAAACTGCCAAAAATGGAAATTTTATGGGGTCTCAATCTGAGTTGTCGTTGTTTTTCGCTTATAACTCTGCAAATATGCGTTTAAACAAAAAATTGGTCTCAACCAAAATTAAAGTTGATAAAATTTTCAACAAAAAAGGTTATGTTCATTTTTCCGAAAAATGAACGGGTGGCGCAAAAACCAACGTCAAAATACACAGGGTGATAAAAATAAAGAATTCTTTCCTTTTCCACGAATAAAATACAATGCTGCCATCAACTTGTAGAATAAAATGAATGCAGCAGTTTTTTGGGGAATTTCACGTAATTCAACGTTTATTTGAACTTTTTTTTGATTTTATGCACCGTTGAAAAGTTATTGGCATTATAAAAGAAAGGGGGCTCATACGTCTTCACATATGAGACACTTCAAGGGGGGAAGAGGTGAAAGCTTTTTTAGAGTCTGTGGTGGATCATCATTCGCATGTATGTACTATGCAGTTCCATTTGAAATTTTACCCCATTCATCCGGAAATGGGGATCAATCTTCATTTTTTCACCCTGTGTATTTTGATGCTTGTTTTTGCACCACCCGTTCATTTTTCGAAAAAAATGAATATAACTTTTTTTGTTGCAAATTTTATTTTCTTTAATTCTAGTTAGAATGGATTTTTTATTTAAACACATATTTGCAAAGTTATAAGCGAAAAACAACAAGGAAGTCACTTTGAGTTCTCATTTGAGGGAGTTGCGGAGAGGTGAGGTTAGGGGATTTTTTGGTGGTTAATTGAGACACCGAAACGAACATTTTTTCAAATCAAAGAATCTTAGATGACCCAAAATGTAATTTCATTTCATTTCATTATTTCACTGGGCTACATCATGGCCAAATCACTCAATTACTCCATGAAAATAAAAAAAATATAATGAAATAAAAATTGTAAATTTAAAAAAAAGTGTAAAAAATTATCGAATGAAAAAAATGAAAAAAATGACAGCAAAAATAAATCGAAGTTAAACTAAAAATTGGCAAATTTTATTATAAATTTAGAATTGATTAAAAATTTTAAAAATAAAAATTTAATTGATTAGGTACAGATTAGAAAAAAAGAGCAAACTGGACAAAATTAACAATTTCACAAAAAAAAATTCATCTATTCGATTTTAGAATTTTTTTTGGAGACCATCAGACTAAATGTTGAGGGAAAAAAATCTCCATAGATTTTACTTCCTTTCATACGAGTCGATGGAAGGGGTGATTTCGAAATTTGCAACAAAATTCAGTCCATTTCAATGGCAGAATTTTTGAACATTTTGCTCGTGAAGATTTCCAAGGTCACTCTAGTCTAGAACACCAATCAGTATAAAAGTCACAGCTCGATAGGCCAAAGTGGTCACACGATTTTAAAATTTCAAATTGTTGTTTATCTCGTACGCGTGTAATTTTCCTCAAACTTTTACCGCACCCCTTAGGAAGAATTTTTTGGTACTTAATAAATTCTTTGGAATTTGAATTAAAGTGCCTCTTATGTAATTATTGTCATTTGAATGAGTATTTTAATTGAATAACCTTGAAGCTATTTCCCCGTAATTGTTGGTCATTGATTATTTATTTCCGGTGTTCCGAATCCGAACCTCCGTCGTACATTCTAATTGGGCGAGACTTAGAAGTGTGATATTTTTCACTTTGATCTGTCGCCAGCGTAGGTGGTTAATAATAATGCTTCGTTAGGAAGATATTATAGATCGACGAATATGTAATTAGAGCCGATGTGCAAATGGTATGTTAACAATTGCAGAGCCCAGGTAAAGCATGCTGGCGATTCGAGGCTTTGCTGGTATAATTTCGACATTTGAGGACACGTAGCTGTTCGTACCTGGTAAAAGTTGCAGAGTGGAATGAAATTTTCAGTTGAATGACATATGTTCGATGTGATTATTCGCGTCGACCGAGCATAAATAGATATTTTGCATAATCTGACGCTTACGCTTTCGTTTTCATTTAAAGGTTATGGCGCGACGAGCGAGAGTCCTCGTCAAACTGACGAATTATCTCGGTGATAGTTTGACGCGATTATCCGCGATGGCGCGTGTCATCAAACTGGAAATATTTAAAATACCTACAATGACCTCTGCGGTAGTAAAAATATTTACCTAGGTGTGTCTCGATGTGGCTTTTCCCAATTTCCCTTATAGAAAATGCTACACTTTCCCACGTTTCGTACTCCGGGTGAGAGGATTGATATTTGAATTTTGGCCAGATATGGTTCGATAGTTCAAAATGACACTTTTCATTATTTTGACCAAATAATGCACGCGTCAATCTGGTCTAGCATGATTCACAATTTTGGTATGTAGTATGTACAAATCTATCACTTCTATTGATATGAAGTTTCGCAGAATCGAATAACCGAGCGTGTCTGATTATTAGTACCAACCGAGAAGCAGGATTTTTCGACGAGAAGGGTCTAAAAGAGATTACCAAGTATGACGAAAGCGATTGCGCTCGAAAAATTGAATTTATCATGTGAGAGTTTTGATACCATATCGAACTAATCTTTCAAACGTGAGTTTGATGGAAAAATTCTCAATTTACCGGAGCACTTTGCATTGATAAAACGTGGAAATTTAGGTGTACTCGGTGGTGTTAGTTTTATTGTAATTCAAACGTCAGAGGTGAAACAGTAGTGGAAAGGTGGGCAAAGGGTATTTTCAACCTTCCCCTTTCGGAGCATCCCTTTCTATGATATCTGGTGATGGTAATTTTCTTTTGGTGGGTTGGTTGTGTTTCGTGATTAATGCTCTAAAGAAATCAATTTTTTCCGCGTTGTCTGATTGGTGTATCTGGAAAATCGTACCTATGTTTTTTTGTAAGTAGTGTGAATTATAGGTTGTTTTTTTGCTAATCCGTGGCTCTGAGTTAGTAATAAAATGTGATTTTCTTCGACTCTGTAGAAGAAGATAAAGAATGCGAAAATTCAACTGAAGAAGTATCGAATTTTTTAGCATAGTATATGCTTTTACGGAGACCAAAATAGAAAAAAACGAGACCAAAATCCGACCCAAAAATCCGACAGTTGGGTTAAGTTAGGTTATATTAGGTTAGGTTAGGATGGCATAAAAAAACTTGGAAATTTTTTAATAAATTCAATTTTTTAGACATTATGTCAGACATTTTGAAACTTGTAAATTTTTTTGAAATTTTATGACTTTTAGACATTTTCTAGACATTTTGTCGGACAATAGTTTTTTTATTTTAATAATCATTTTTCTAAAATGTTCTCTTAAAATAATTATTGTAATGCTGAGATGAAAAGTTTTTTAATTTTCAAAAAATATTTATCATAAATTGATTTGAATCAGCAGTGGAATCGTTCGGAAATGATTGAACAGTGCCTACATAATTATCACTGTCTTACTATTCTACGAATATAAATTCTGAAAAAGGTTTTGATTTTTGGTCAAAATTTATGTTTTTTCGAGTTTTAAAATCTGATTTTTTTCCGATAGATAATAAATTGTTTGAACTGCCCTTATCATTTAAAAATAAATGAATTACTCGTTTTTGATTTAGTTTAAATTTTTAAAAAATGTCACTCTTATGTACTACTTTTTTCCCATTCTTATTTCATCATTAAATTTCGATTTTTAATTCGATTTTTTTTTTTAATTTTTGAGTTTATTTTGATTTTTTAAATTTTTAATTTTTCAACTTCTCACTTTTTCTTATTTATTTTTACTCTCTCAGTAACTCATTAAATTTTCATATTTTTTTTACTTACCACTGGGATTTTTTTTAAATTCCTGATTTTATTTTTAACTTCTTGCATGCTTAAATTTTTTAAAATTAGGTATCTACGTATATAATTTATTGTTAGCGTTTGTTAAACTCTCAATTTTATTTCAAATTCTAATTAATTTTTATCAAATTTCACTACTTCCTGATCTAATTCAAATGTTTAAATTTTTGTATTTACTTAGTATAAGTGAGAGAAAAGGGAATAATTGAGAGTTTTAAATTACAAAAAAAAAATTAAATTACAGAAGAAATCAGGAATTGAAAAAATAATAATTCAGGTACTGTTGTCAAAAAAAAAAAAATAAGAAAATAAGAAAAGAAAATTAAATCAAGAATACCTGAGAGTAGAAGAAATCGTATTTACCTAATACTCAACAATGAAAAATTAAAAAACTGAAGAAAAACGACTAAAATTTTCTTTAAATAAAGAAAGGTCAGTTTAAGCAACTTTATTATCCCCATGGGAAAAAATTAAATTTATTGAAAACAATTCTACTTCCTTCAATTTTTAGTTTATTTTTGTTTCATTTTTTAATCTTTACGTCAGTAAATTGGAATTTTTTAAAATTTTATTCATTTATTTTTAAATTTTCGATTTTCAAAGTTTTTTGTTATTTTTATTCGATGTTGATTTTTTATTTGTTTTATAATTTTTTATCAAATTCAAGTCATTTTTAATTTAACTTCATCATTACTCAAGTTTTTATTAATTTTTTCAATTCTTAATTATTATGTTTTTTTTCTTAATTTTTTTTTATTTAAAAAAAATTTCAATTGGGTACCTTCCTACCTACTTTTTAAAAAAATTTTTTATCAATTTTTGAATTCTTTTTTTTTTAGTAATGTTCTGTCATTTTTCACTTGAAGCTATTTTATTTCAATTTTTACAATTTTTTATTATACCAAATTTCTGCGATTCATTACATAATTTCATTTTTTTTTTCAATTCTTTTACTTCAAATTTTTAATGTTTTTGAGTTCTTATTTTTTTTTTCAATTTTTAGTTATTTTTCATTTTTATTTTTTGAAATCGTTAAACAAAGATTTTTTTATTTTTTGTTATTTTTTTGTCTGCTTTATTTTTAATGTTGATTTTTTCAGTTTTTATGAATTCTCAATATAATTCATAGTTTTATTTCCGGTTTTTATAATTTTTATTTTTTTATTTTTTTAATTCAATTTTTTTCTATTTGTTTTATTTTAATTTCCATTTTTTGTTAATTTTTCTGACATTTTTTATTTACGTGTCTAATAATGCTGATTTTTTAATTTTTTTATTAACTTCAGAATTTTAATTCTATTTTAAAACAATCAAATTTCATCAATTCTCAATTTATGTATTCCAATGTGTTTTATTCCAAATCCAAAAAGTTCTTCAATTCTTAATTTTTTCCTGAATTACCTATACATTCGATTTCGAGCATATAGTTTTCAATTTTTAATTTTCTCAATTTCTGGCCAGTTTTTATGCATTCTTCAAGTACCTATATTATTTAGGTACCTATCATTTTTTTAATTTGAAATTTCAATTTCAATTTTTCAAAGTTTTTTGTGATTTTTATTCAATTTTAATGTTAATTTTTTTCAATCTTCACAAATTTCAGTAATTTTTAATTTATTTCAATTTTTATTGAATTTTTCAATTTTCTGGTTTTTACTTTTTAATTTATCGATTTCATTTTTTTTTTCAATTTAAAATTCCTTTGAATTTTTTTGCTCTCAGTCATTGTTAAATTTATTTTGTATTATTTTGCTCAATAATTTACCAGTAAAAAATTTTCAAATCCTTTATTTTAATTTTTGATTCGCCACTTTTTTTAATTTTAATTTCAATGCCCTTTTTTTTCAATCTTACAATTTTTGAAATTTTATTTATAATTTTAATTCTTAACAAATAATTAAATTCAATTTTTCTCAATTTTTCAAGTTTTTACGTTGTTTTTAAAATTTGATTATGATTTTATATTTATTCGATTTGAAATTGTTTCAAATTCTTGATTTTTAAAAATTATAAAGTTGTTTTTTAATTCTTAAAGTTTTCATTTTTCCGCAGTTTTATTCTATTTTTAAATTTTATTCAATTTTTACCCTGCTCTTCTAATTAAATTATGATGTTTTTTAATTGTCAATTTTTTCTTCAATTTTCAAGTAGGTAGTTTTCTTTACATTTAGTACGTTGTTATAAAATATTTGCTTTCTCGTTTTTTTGCGGGGTGGGGCTGGTCATATTGTATTAAAAATCTTTCGAGTTGTGTAATTTTTTTTTTTTTTTTTTTTTTTAACTCTCCTGAAGTTCTCAATATGTATAATATGTTTTCGTCGTGAACTGTGAAGCAAATTTATACTTATTTATTATTTCAAATTCAAAATCTAATTTGCATGTTGTTTTTTTTTTTTTTTTTTTAATATTGCGTTGATGAAATACTTACCTACATACAAAAATGACGTTGATTTTTCGAGGGTACTTTAAATTTGTCATTATGAAAATTGTGTTGGATTATTTCAGCGAAAAATTGCTCGATTGCGACATTATTGATAAATAAATTGAAATCACTCGTACTTGTCCCTCGAAGAGAACTTACTTATGATAAAAATGTCAAAAGACGAATAAAATAATTGAAAATTGTTTCGAGAATTTGACGCAGAAGAAAAAAATTACGCTTTTTAATTTTTTAATCGTCTTCGTATCTGTAAAACTTGAAATACTTACGTTCAAATGCACGACATATCGCGTGCTCGACTCGACTGAAACTTTTTTGACAATCCAACTCTTCAGATACATGTGACGAGAATTTCCTGCAATTTTATCCTCTCACATGGGCATGGGCACATATGGAGTCAACAAGTACCCTCCAAATTTGTTATGATTTTTTTCGAAAACAATAAAACGATCATTGATTTTGTAATGACAAACACTCGATTGTAAAAATTAATTTCGAAGAGACGTCAAAATGAGAAAAGGGAAACAAAAACACATACGCGTAATTTTTACTCGATACCTAAATTTTATTGAACTCAAAATACAAATACAAGTGTACGAGTACATGGCGTAAACAAGCGTTGATTTTTAAAAGAAGAAAATTTTTGTTTATCAGAACGCATTGAACGTACTCGTAGTAAACAGACGAGCGAATACCGCGTCAATAGTAAGCGTTATTTTGGCAAACATTTTTTTAAATGTGACATCGTTTAGGAGAACTATGATTGTTGAAATCTTACCTCATCATTGATAATAAAGCTCGCGAATTGCGCGCATTTTTATTTTAATTAATTAATTTTTCTCCGCTTTTTTTTTCGTTATCGTGTAATTATTTAAGTACCGTACGTACAATTGATTCGTAGCGTAGGAAAAATAATATCAGTGGCGAGGTTTCATTCAACTATCGAACGTGTTACGATGAAAATGTTAATTGGTTGTTTTGAATTTTTCTCGTTACAGAATTCTTTTTAGCGTTAAATAAATATGAAGCAAATTGTATGCAATACGAAAAAAGAATCCAGATGGAACGATTACCGAGCGGTGAGTAATTTTTATTTATCGATTAAATAATAATTGTAGAAAATTTTCGCAAGCTTTTGATACCTAATTTTTCTTTTACGACAATGAACTTCAAATGTGTTTTTTTTAAATTTATTTTAACGGAAACGAATAGAGAATGCGGTGTTGTAAAAAGCTGAGATATTTTTAGGTGATTTATATTTTTTTGTCGTACTTTTGCCCTCGTCGATCTATTTTTATACCCTCAAGAAAGTTTCAAGAGACGAGAAATTTATTTTTTCGATTTTTTTTTTTTTTTTGCAACCAGACGGCGAAGATAATAAGTTGGTGTTGGCGAAAATGGCCATAAAAGTACGTGCGTATGTGGAGACACACGTTTGGGATATTTGTTCAGAAATGGTGGCGATAATTAACTATAATGATAGTTATTATTTTACGCGTCAGTGAAATGGCAATCATTAAAAGTTCGAATGAGTTTAAATTATATCCTCGTTTGTTTGGGAGAAAATTTTTATTCGACGGCTTGAAGCGTAAAATTGTAAACAAAATTTGACGTGTGGGCTTCGGAATTTTATTTTGCCTTTAATGAAGAGTCGCAGAGTGGAAATTATCTGCGTAATTTTAATTTGCAAAATATTGTACTCGTACATTACATACTTTGTACAGGTGTACGTAGAGGTATCATTATGGCGAAGATTGAGGGGAACTTTTTTTCTTTATTTTTGACAATATTTTGCTAGTTTAATTGGGTATGAAATTATAGCAAGGGGTTAGAGTGGTGCTTGTTTTTAACTGTGGGTTTTTTTTGAAAAGGTTTTTCGCCCTTGAGCTTTGTGTTCCCATTTTGAGAATAATACGAGCCTATGAAATTTCATTTTTTGTTTTTAAAAAAAATTTACGATCGTAAAAATATACCTAACGATTTTTTTATCATCATCACACATCTTGTAGAGTTTCTAACTATCTTGATGGTTGTGCTTATTTAATCGACTCATTTTTAAAAATTATTTCATAATCAGCATAATTTCGAATTTTTTCAAAAATTAGATACTACAAACCAAATCATGAAATTTTGAATTTTTATCTGGTTTCGATTTCTTTTTAATTATTTTTTTCTCTGAATCCAGCTTCAAAAATTAATTAAAATTCAAGAATTACTTCGGTATTTAATCAATTTAAAATTTTGATCAATTTTCAAAAATTTAGAAAAATTTTAACTTTTAAATTAAAAAAAAAAAAAAAATTAGAAAATGAAGGAAAAATTGGAAAACTTTAAATTTTGATATTTTACACAGATACTATTTATTTATTTTTCTAATTGAATGAAAAAAAAAAATCCAAAATCGATGTTATATTGAATTTTTGAAATTTTGAAAGTTTACTTGGCTCATAAAATGTAATAAAATTTCTATATCCCCAAATTTTAAATTTTATTCAAATTTTAAAGAAATAGTTGCGTACCCAATTTTTTTTTTAATTTTCAGAATTAATCTGATTTCAAAAATCTGAAAATCACCAAAATTTGAATTTTTACTCAATTTTAATGATTTATTCAATTCCACGGAATTAAAAAAAAAAAAAAAAAAATTATTGAATTTATTCTGAAATTTACAAAATTCCAAATTTATTAAATTAAAAAAAATTTCTGTCTTAGCACTCGCCACAAAACATGGTATATGTGAAAACACAAATCACAAGAAAATTTTATGAAACCATGAATATTAATTCAACTTCAAAAATGTGTGCAATTTTAATACCAGATTTTGAATTTCTTAAATCAAATTTTAAAAATAACCTCATTTATGGGAAATCGTAAGAATTTGGATAATCGGCACTAACAAAAAATTTGCCATTTGTTCAATTTTTTTTCACTTTATTGACTAGGATTTAAATTTGAAAAAAAATAGGATTTTTGCAGGCTTTCTGAAAAATTATTAAATAATTGAAGAAATCTTTGATTTTTGAAGTTTTCAACTTAATAAGAATTTAATATTTTGAAAATTTTTATTTTAAAAATTTTGTATATTTAAAAAAAATTATGAAAATTTCAAATTTGATACCTAAAGTAACCTTTAACTTTTAATTACTTTTGAAGCTGGATCAATTTTCAAAAATTTAATATACCTAAATTGAAAAAAAAAATTGTTTAAAATTTTTTTTTAATTTGATAAAAATTCCAAAATTTAACGAAAATTTGATTTTTAGTAGGTAGTTTAAAAAAATGAAATCATTATTTTGAAATAATTTTTGAAAATGAGTCGATTTTGAAAATCTAAAAAAAGATTTTTTTTATATCTAGGTATACTTTCAAAATTTAATAAAAATTCAAAATTTGGTCATTCTTCAAACTTTTATTTTTTATTAAATCCAGATTAAAAAATTTGAGAAAAATCAAATTGAAGAAAATGAAAACTTTGAAAAATTTCAACATTTGATTAAAATTTGAATTTGAATTTTGGTAATTTTTAAATTTATGAAATGGGATCAACTTTTACAGTTTTAAAAAAGTTGAAAATTTTGAATATCTTTAAAAATTCATGAAAATTCGAATTGCTAAATTTTTGAAGTTGGTCAATTTTGTTTTAATTTTCAAAATTTAATAAATCTTTGATTTGGATTAGATATCTTTATTTGACATGAATTTAATTTTAGAAAAAAAATTAAAAATTTGATGAAAATTTAAATTTTCACAATTATGGGCCAATTTTGAAAATTTTCAAAAATTTGTCAATTCTACAATTTCAAAAAACTTTGAATATGCGTATATATTTTTAAAATTTAATTAACCTATGATATTTAGGGAAAAAATTAATTTGTAAAAATTTCAAAATTTTATAATAATTTGAACTTTTGTACTTGATTTTTAAATTTGAATAAATTTGTAAAATTGGTTCAACTATTGCAATTTTTAAAAAGTTCAAAATTTTGTGTTTTTTTAACAATTAATAAAAATTAAAAATTGGGCAATTCTTGACGATAATCTCAATTCATAAAATAAAACAAAGTAAAATTCGACTGAATCGGAGGGAAAATAAAATACGAGGTATGAGAAAATTTTCAAATTCAATATTGGTAGGTATGTAAATGTATTGAAAAAAATCAAATATTGAAAAATATATATATTCCAGAAAGACTAAGAATTGAAAAATTAAAAAAAAAATTAATTAGGTAGATACAAATGACTAAAAAATGGATAAAAAACATTTTATAAAAAATAATTAGAAAAATTCAAAATATAAAATGACTGACAAAATAAAAAATCAAAAAAAAAATCAAAAAAATTAAAATTGAATCAAAAATAATTGAAATTTGAAAAAAATTCAAATACAAATAAAATAAATTTAAAAATGTAAAATTACCTAGTAGCTTACTTTTTTGGGGAAAAAATCATAAACAATGATGATCCAATTCAAGTTGCTTTATTTTCGGGATAATTCTGCCCGGAACTGGGTCATCTTGCTATCGCACGAAGTCCCGATTTAATAATTCAAATACCCCCCCCCCCCCCCCCCCCCTTTAGATAAAAAATTCCGCATCAGGATCACTTGACGCAATAAAGTCGAGAAAAACAATAACAATGACATCATATAGGTATAGTTGCTGCCGCTGCGATGCAAAAAAATTATACATACTCGTAGGAACTTAAAGTTATAAAATTACATTTTGTGTGCCATGTACGTATCATTATTGTACGATACACCGCAAAAAATACTCATTAATTATTATTTGGCAAAGATGATAACCTATCTGAAACGTCGAAACGTTACAATTTTGCCATATTTTAAGCACTTGCCACTTGCGTATGCCACTGCGTCAATAGTTCGAACGGTATATTGCAAAACTCGAGTTCAAAACTTCACCTTTGTTCAAATTGCTTTACTTTGTCGATCAAGTGCCGAAGATTGCGAGTATTATGAATAATAAAATGAGATATTATAAAGTGATTTTACGATCTATGGGGTTCGGCTATATTCCAATGGAGCCTCTGGAGGTCAGTTATTTTTTCAATTATTTTAATTTTTTAATCGAATAATCAAAATTTTCGTCGTAATTTCTAAATTAAATAAAAATTTTGCTGACTTTGATAAATTTACACACGAGGAAATGTAGTAAAAATGCAAATTGTCTCGATATCTTATCATCGTATTCTGCGAGATTTCATTTACCCAATGACGAAAAAAAAACAAAAAAAATATATGAGTATTTTTATACAACGTAACGAACTTTAGGTTACGTCAACAAAATTATATTTCACTTTGAATTTGACACACCTTCTCTTAATGTTCTGTATCGAAATGAGAAACAGCTGAAATCTCACCCAGTATTTTATCGGTTTACGTATCAAACGAAAAATAAAAATATTATTATCTAATCGTGAAACGCAGTTGACGTCATTTTTTCATTAAAATTTTAACCTTAGGGTGTTTTGAAATGAAAATTTTCATCTTACTATGACCTAAAGTTTATTACTCATGTAACACGATAATGAATTCTAGAGCCTATTTCGAAAAATTTTGGGGACTGCAGAAATTTGAAAATTTTTACTGTCTCGATAGAAGCCATAAAGGCAGCGTAGAATTTTTAAAAATTATAATGAAAAAATTTTTTGAAAAATTTTCAAAACAAATTTTTACAAACTGTGCTTAAAGTTGAACAAAATTTTAAAAATTGCTATTGAACAAAATTTCAAAAAAATATATATATATATTTTTAAACAAGAAATTTGTGTTCAAATAGAAAACTGTTTAAAAAAATTGAAAAAAATCGTTCTCAAAAAAAAAATTGAAAATAACCTAAAACAAAATTTGAAAAAATATTTTCTCCGAAATTAGGTAAAATGCTCAAAACAAATGTTGAAAATTTTAATTGATCAATTTTTTTAAAGAATAGAATGAAACCCATTTTGGACAGAGTTTTAAAAAAATTTATCTTGTTCGAAATTTGAAAAAAATAAGTAATTAAAAAAGACAGGTTTTCCAAAAAAAAAATAAGGAAAAAAATTCAAATTAAATTCAAATTCTTGACAAAATTTTTAAAAATTATCCTTGAATAAAATCTGAAAAATAGTTTTCTACAAAATATGTACCTAATAATAAAAAATTATGCTCGAATAAAATTATAAGAATTTTTATCAGATTAAAAAAATTGAAAAAATTCGAATTTGAACTCATTTTGGGGAACACTTTCAGGAATTATTTTTCTGCAAAATTTTTAAAATTATTTTTGAACAAAAATTGATTTTTTTAAATAAAAAAATTTGTATCAAAATAAAAAACTTTTTTTCAAATGAACAAAAAATTGTAAAAAATCATTTTTAAAAAATCTAAATAATGTTTGACTCTTTGAAAAAATGCTTTCTACAAAATTAAAAAAAAAATGCCCAAGGAAAATTTAAATGAAAATTTATTTGAGCAATATTTTGATGTGAATTTTTTTTTTCAAGAAATCAGCATGGAACATCATTTTGAACAAAATTTTTAGAAACCATTTCTCAACGAAGCCATTTTGAAAAAAGAATTCGATTTTAAGAAAAATTTTAGAAATTGTTCTCTTCAAATTGGAAAAAAAAATGTTTTTGAGCAAAATTTTAAAGAAAATAATTGTTTTTCATCAAAATCAGAATATGTAAAACCCATTTCAGGGAGTCAAAATTTTTTGAAATTTTTCTGCATAAAATTTTTTCAACATCTCTACTCAGGTATTGATTAAATTTTAAAAATCTGTACTTATTCAGTATTGACATGTATTGAACAAAACTATATTTATTTATTTTTTTTGAGAAATTTGTGCAAAATTTTTTTTCCTGAAAAAATTGAAAAAAATTTTTTTTGAAAAAAAAAGTCAAAATATTCGATTTTGAATAAGAAAATTTAAAAAAAGTGCGAGGTGTGTTTGAGCATGATTTCATTGATTTCACAAATATTAATAAAAAAACATTTTGTTCATTTTTAAAAAATGACTTCTCAAGATATATTTTTTTTAATTTTGCTGATTAATATTTGAAAAATTGACAAATAATTTTTCTATGTACTTCAGATCGAAATTTCTTCCACTTCCAAAATACGCTCTCAATTTAATTTCAATTTAATATATTTTTAGAGAAAGAGCTTCGATAAAAAACATCGTAAGTGAGAGATTGATTTATAGTCTGGCGCCCGATTCAGTTTCGGTGTCGATTCTAAAACGCGATTAACGCCCATAGAAGGTCAATAAACGAACGGCTGATTCGCGTACTTTCTTCAATACTAAAATAAGCCGTTTATCGCGGTGTTAATTGAAGACAGTGCACTCGTGCCAAAGTGATAAACGCTCGAAAGATGTAAAATTGGCGTGAAAATTAAAATTTCTCTAATCAACGTGGTGTGTATTTTGCTGTCTCTTTGCCTCTCCCAGAATACACGTAGATTTAAGCATGGACAATTTAATAGAAATTTATCTATGAGTAGATAGTAGGTATACAGATACATTCCTATATTTAAGCACGCTTATAACTAGGTTGAGGTGTCTGTAATCTGGCGTGGATTAGATTGGGTCTCGATGTCAATTGTCGTCAAGATGCCTGATACAACCTTCACGCTGACGAAGAGTCGGTTGTCGGTTCAATAGGTGATTTAAATAGTTACCTACCATTTTTAAGAAAAAATTTTTTCACTTGGATCGATTAATAATTATTGAAACACAATTAGGGACCTTGTAATTTAAACTCTTATACGATCAAATATCGTAGGTGCATATAATAAAATATGATATAGGTAGTATAAATAGATAGAAATACCTACCTTACCTACCTAAGTACCTATGCAGTGTATATTAAAATACTAATAAATATTTGACGCTTGTTTGATACAGGTCATTGCTACCTTTATTACGCATTTGAATTCGATAAATGTTGGCATGTGTCAAGGATACTCGGCTGTTCTTCTTCCTCAGTTACTTAATCCTATCAATGATACCGAAGAAGTGTTGGTGGTTAATTCGGAAGAGGCGTCTTGGATTGGTAAGTATTTTACTCATTAGTGAAAAGCTGATGTGCCTTTGTAAATCTCATAGAATCGCAATTCTTTTCATAAACTCGATTTGATCATGAATATCTTCTTGAAGGATTTTCTGATATTTCAGTTTTCAATTTATTTAATTTTCAGTTTTTCGTGTCATACCTATTTTCAAAAATTTTTATTAATTTTATTTTTAAAATTTTAAATAATTACTTATTTATGCGAAATTTCAAATTTGCTTTCTTCGAATTTTTCAAAAATTGTTGTTTCAGTTTTCTAATTTCTATCAATTTTTAGGGTTTTTTTTAATCGGAAAAATTTCTGTAAGTAATTCTGTAATAATTTTATCATATTATCGATTTCTGTGATTTTTCAAAATTTTTATGACAATTAAAAAAGCTAAATTTAAAAAAGTTGAACTTTAAGATGGAAATCATTTTAAAAAATGGGCAAATTCGAAAAAGTAATTAAATCTTTAAAAAAGACCAAACATTCAAAAAGAGCAAAATTTCAAAAATTACCTATATATTTAAAAAAAATCAACATTGAAAATATGACTGATTTTTAGAAATTAATGAATACAATTAGGTAGGTACTTATTATGAATGAGGTGCTTGAATTTTTTTTTTTTTTGAATATGACTAAAATGAAAAAAAGATCTGAAAATTGGCCAGACATTGGAAAAAGGCTGAAATTTGACAAATAATATGCTCAATTTAAAAAGTTGATAATTCTAAAAAATTATAAAATTCTAAAAAACCTAAAAAAAAATTATAAAAAAAATTAAAATGTTTAATTCAGAAGTTGGGTTTTTAAAAAAAAGTCAAATCTCGAATAAAATTATCTAATTTTATTGAAAGGCTTATTAAAAAAAAAAAAAAAAAAAAAAAAAATTGAAAACAGATCCGAGTTTTGAAAATTTCCTGAGCATTAGAAAAAGATCCTAATTCAAAACACAATTAAGTTTAATCAACGCCTATATTTAAAAAAAATGAAGTGATTCTTAAAAATTTGACAAAAGTTTAAAAAAGTTAAATTCAGTAAAAAATGCTCAATATAAAAAAAATGCTAAATTCAAAAAGAAGCTAAATAATTTCGAGAAAAAAAATCATCAAATTCCATTAAAAGGCAAAATTCAAAACAGCTAGAGCTTTTTTAAAAAAAATTTAATTTAATGAAATAGCAACAAACTAAAATCAAAAAAGAGTTAAATTTTAAAAATTGGTTGAAAATTTAATAATTTTGAAGAAGGCTAATTTCAAAAGAAAGCCCAATTTAAAAAAAAAGATTCAATATTCTTATGAAAAATTACCAATTTTCAAAAAAGATCAAATTCGAAATAAAACCGAGTTTTAAAAATTTTTCAACATTCGAAAAAAATCCCAATTCAAAAATTTATGTTTAATTTAGTTAATTTTAAAAATTTTCCTCATTTTTAAATATAACTGAATTTAAAAAAAAAAAATCACTCAAGATTTAAATAATGATGCTGAATTTGAAAAAATCTATTTTTTCAAATTTTATAGATTTATGAAATTTCAAAAATTGATCGTACTTCAAAAACTTAGGTATTAATATTTTAAAATGATCAAATAATGTTGAATTAATTTTCATTAATTAATTGTGAAAATAAATACAAAATTTTTAAAAACTTTCAAAATTTATCCAATTTTATAAAAATTTAAAAATTGTTCCATTCATTATTTTTATTTCAAAACAATCAAAATTTAAAAAATTTTAATTTCAAAAAAAAAAAAATTAAAAAGTTTTTTTTCCAAAATTAAAAAAAAAATAATAATAAAAATGTTCAGTCATCCACAGACGTAACTATACAGGTTGTGTCACGCGTGCATTAGTACAAAGCTACTTTTTCCAAAAAAATTCAGAATTTCTTTGGAATAAAAAATATTTCAATTTGGAGTGGAAAATTTCATTTTTTTCGAAAAAACCGTAATTTCTTCGGTCTGTTCTGTACTCAATAGGCTAAAAATCTTTTCAATTTTTATTTTATTTTTTATTTTTGAAATACTTACCTAGATCTGTTACTTATAAAGGGAGAAAAATCTTTCATTTTTTTGAGAAAAAATATTAAATTGTCTCATTTAGGTATATTGGAATATTTTTTTTCAATTTTTTGTTTATGAAAACTCCTCAATGAATTTTTTATTGAAATTTTTTGAGCTAAAATTTTTTTAAATTTTCTTGAAGAAAATTATCTGTTTTTTATTTTTTGTTCTAATTTTTCTGGGGTGAAGAAAATTTTTATTTTATTTTTTTAAATTTTTTTTTTGGAATAGAAAAAATCTCTGCCTACCTACCTATCCTTTTTATAGGAAAAAAGTTTCTTAATTTTTTTTTTTTTTTTGAGAAGAAATCTTTAATTTTTTAGAATAAAAAATTTCTTAAACAAAAAGGTAAAAAATTCTCATTTTTATGAGTACCTAAAAAAATTGATTGAGCTGAAAATTTTTGGGTAGGTAGGTAAATAGGTATGTAAAAAAATTCTCAATTTTTTTTAATGGAAAAAAGTTTACGTATTTTTGAAGAAGAAAATTGAAAAATTTTCAACTCGACCATCTCGGCTAATAATATATGTACGAGTACGTATTCCCAAAATATACGAATTTCAATAATATTCTTCCGATTTGCTCAACTCTTGCACAAGGCTCAGCTGCACCTCTAAAAAGTGCCATAATCGTTGAGTTTTTATGATATTTGTCCTATTTCAACGAAATTTATGACTGTTCGACCATTTTTATGATATTTTCGAACAATGCTTGCACATTTGTGATTCTGAGATTTCAACTTGGGTGCACCTAACCTACTCATAACGATCTTTTACTTCTTCATATTATTGTTTATTTTCAGCGAGCTTAGGAGTACTATCAAATCCAGTCGGAGCTCTGCTATCAGGTCTCTTGATGGACACTTGCGGTCGAAAGACGACTATTCTATATACAACGATTCCTTTCGTATTCGGTTGGACAATCATAGGCTTATCCGACAACCTTTATACGTTATGTCTAGGTAGATGTATATCCGGATTAGCAATAGGTACGACACATCTCTCTCCCCAAAGTTCATCTATCCTATCTGTATACACTAATCAGCCTATTTTTTCTCCAGGTATGTCATCATCGTGCTACGTTTACGTCGCAGAAATCAGCACCCCATCTAGTCGCGGTTTTCTCTCAGCATTCGGTCCAGTCTTCGTATCACTAGGCGTGCTAGCAGTCTACAGTTTGGGATACATTCTAGACTGGAAAACGCTAGCGTTCATATGCGCCATAACGGCCGTCATATCATTCATGGCCATCCTATTCCTGCCAGAATCTCCATCGTGGTTGGCCACAAACGGATCCCTAGACGAAGCCACCAAAGCCCTGATGTGGTTCCGCAAAGATCAATCTGCCACCGACAACGAATTAGCCGATATTCTAGAGACTGTGAAAATATCTCGAAATACGAAGCCTCGGTCTGTCAAAGAACTGATCCAGTATTGTCGACGGGGAGCTGTTTGGAAACCTTTCCTCATCTTGGTCGGATTCTTCGTTTTCCAAGAATTGTCCGGTATCTATATCGTGCTGTACTATGCGATCGATTTCTTCAACAGAGCTGGGACCCATTTCAACGACTACATCGCTTCCATCATGGTCGGTACTTTGAGATTCCTCGTCAGCATATTGGGCGCAGTTTGCATTCAGCATTTTAGCAGGAAGAGAATGGCTGCGACGTCTAGTTTACTCATGTGTTTGAGTATGGCCTTTGCAGCCACGTACGAGCATTGGTATTCGTATATGGAAATCGATGCTAGACCTTTGGTGTGGATACCTCTGGTTAGTATTTTGATCAACGTATCGGCCAGTATGTTGGGTATGTTGCAACTGCCCTGGTTGATGATCGGTGAATTATTCCCATTGACGATACGAGGCACAATGGGAGGATTGGTGTCCTCGTTGGCCTATGTTTTCATTTTCATCACGGTTAAATTTTATCCAGCCATGTTGGAAAATTTAGAAGTAGACGGCACCATGTGGATGTTCTCGATAGCCTCGTTTTTGGCCATTTTTTACGTCATGGCGTGTCTTCCGGAGACCAAAGATATGACTTTGTTTCAAATAGAACGTGCTTTCATGAAATCCGAATCTGGGGAGAGTAAAGAGAACCTACCGAGTAGTATAATTACTCAAAGTACGGTGCCTACGATCAGTATATCGGTGCAATGTAAAAGGATATAGACTCGTGGTGTTTACTCAACGGTGATTTAATTTTTTTCTATACAAACCGAACGTATATTGTGCGTACTGATTTACTTTATACGGTTTTGGTTTTGAAATTTAAAATTCTAATGCGTCAGCAGGCTGTTGACGAAGTCGAAGTTGAAGTTGATAATTTATCATACTTGTGTACGTATCTAAATCAATTTTGCGAATTTGCTCCGAATTTGAATACCATCGAGATTATAGAACCATTCAGGTTCATTTGCTTCTTTCTTATCGACGAGTGCGTAATTATAATTATATTTGCGGTTATAATTCTTTCAAACACGTTTTATTTTTGCATTTTCTTTTTCTTTTTATGTCGTTAAACTATTTCTTAGAAATGTACCGATGAGAGAGGAAAAATAACTAACACCCGAGGAAACGAATGTTAATTTATAGTATTGTACGTAAGTAAATGAACTATTATGTGCATTTTGAACGTTTTAATTTTTTATTTATTTAGTTTGGGAATTTACGTGTCCCGTTTGGTTCCTATTTTTATATCGTGTATTTATTATATAGTCAAGATTTTATGTAACTGTTAATCATACTTACGTGCCTTGCGAGCTGCTGTACTGTAATGATTTTTTATGGTTCTTTGATTAAAATTGTGTTTTACTCCTAATACCTAGGTATGATTACGAACGTTGAAATCAGAGCTGAGAATATGATTACTTACTCGTGTGATTAATGGTTACTTTTATGTAGCGTAATACCAAGCAAAAAATGTGATAATATATGGTTTATTTATTTTTTCATAAGTTGATAATATTCTAAGTGTAAGATTTGTTATTATTGTAGTATTTCATAACGCATGTAAATTTTTGTTTATATATTTGTGTTGTGTATGAAAATTTAATTAAAAATTTTTCAATTTTTATATTTTATTGGTCCATTATTGAAATTGCATATCAGATACAAAAGGTAGAATAAAATTATTGGTAAGTACGTTTTAATTGAAAAATTCAGGATCGACAATTTCAGATTTTCTGGAGAAGTAGCTCGATTTTTTCTGAAGAAGAGAAGATGGTTGAGATAGTTTTAATGGGTATTAAAATGTGAAAATAAATGGAGAGATTTTTTCTAAAAATTTCAAAAATATTTTTACTGCAAAAAATGTACCTAGGTTATAATAGAAGATTTTTTTCCAGAGAAATTTTATTTAAAAAAATATTTTTACTTCGAAAAAATAAGTTTTGTTTTCTTCTACCCAAAAAACAGATTTCTTTTATCCGAAACAGTTGGAAATTTTAATGCCTAAAATGAAAAATATGCAAAACTTTTGTTTAAAAAAAATTATTTTTTAATACTTTTATTATTCGATTTTTTTTTAAATTAGGAAATAGTTATTACTTATTATTATTTCAAATTTTAAAAAATTTTAAGATATTATCCATTGGGAAAATTTTTTATTCCAAAAAATTGATTTTTTCTTCTACCCCAAAAAACAGAGATTTACCTACTTCTTCAAAAGAACTGAAAAACTTTTAATTGAAAAAAAAAATTATTGTCAATTTCAAAAAATTTTGAGACATATTTTTACTCCGAAATATTGAGAATTAAATCCTTTTATTTCAAATTTTTAATTTCTTTTTAGATTTTTTCTTTAAAAAAAATTATTTTAAAAGATTTAAAAAATTTCATTTTAAAAATTCTAAAAAAATATCAATTTTATTGGGGAAAATATTTTGAAAACTTTGAATTTTTTCATTTTATAACATTAAAAAAAATTTTACTTGAAAAACTTTATAATTTTTTCTATTCCAAAAAATTGTAAGTCCCTGTACCCCCCCCCCCCCCCCCCGTCCTCCATAAAAAATAGTTTTTCCTTTATCCAAGAAAATGAACATCCCCCTCCCCCCAAAAAAAGAGAGATGAGACAGAAAAATAATTTTGAAATATTGTAAGTGTACCTTAAAAAACTGAGATTTTTTCCTCCCAAAAATTTTCCCTCCAAAAAATTAGAGAAATCGTATATAGGTACATAAGTTTACGAAATAGATTTTTTTGTTCATTTCGAAACATTAAAAATTTTCTATTTAATTTTTTTTTTTAATTTTAAAAGAATTAAGAAAAGTTTGTACCTAAGTACCTATATTTTATAAAAAAAATGAGAATTTTTTTCTTTTCAATCTTCAATATTTTTCATTCAGAAAATTTTTACTCCAAGAACTTGAGAAATTTATTCATTTCAAAAATCAACTTGAAAATTGGGGAAAAATTCAATTGATAAACTTTAAAAAAATTTTATTTTATAATATTGAAAAAAAAAATTCACTCTAAAAAATCTTCAAGTTTTTTACTCTAAGAATAACAATTTTTATACCCTTCCCCTCCCCCTCCCCAAAACAGAGATTTTTTACCCAATAAGAAAATCACCTTCTTTTCTTTAAAAATATTAAAACCACAAAATATATAATTTTTCTTAAAAAATTTAATTTTTTTTCTCTAAAAAACAGAAATTTTTTCCTCCAAAAAATTTAGAAAATATTTTAGGTATTCTTTTTTAGTCCAAAAAATTAAAAAAAAAAACTACCTAATACCTGTTCTAAAAAATTTTATTTTATTACTCCGAAAAAATTTGAAGTTATATCTTCTCCCAGGGAAAACAAAGCCCCCCCCCCCCCCTCCACAACATGAAAACATCCTTTTTTCTTTAAAAATAATATTTTTCTCCAAAAACATTGAGAAACAAATTTTCCCAAAAAAATAATTGTTTTTCCTTCAAAATGGGAATTTTTTTTCTCAAAAGATTTTTTTTTACTTCAAAAAACTGAGAAATTTTTTTATTCTGTATTCAAAAAAATGTTGTTTTTTCCAAAAAACTTCAGAATTTTTTCTCTCTAAAAGAATTGAGAGATTTTTCCCCCAAGAATTAATTGAAAAAATATGTTCACTCGCTCCAAATGAATTGAATTTTTTTTCTGCAAAGAAACGTAGACTTTTATTAGGTAGTACGTATACATGTTTGTATTTTCAAAATATTGTAGAGGCTAGCTCATTTAAAATTTGAAACTTTTGGGGCTACTGCTTTGTGGCAGGCTTTGAAAAAAAATGAGAAAACTCGTCCATTATTTAGTAAAATTCCAACCAGAGTAAAAGATTTCCTACTTATGTTACACCGTTGTTATGGTGATCACATATGTTTATATTGAAAGGAGCACGTCTTCTTAAATTTCTCCATTTTAATGCCAATATGTCGCTTCGTATCACTGAAGATTTGGAAGAAAATGAAACAGAATCAAAAAAAGGATTAGAATTAAGGTATTGGATCAATTTTATTGTAAATTTTCCCATTGCAGATACCTATAGATGATACTGTTTACATTTTTATAATTTTCCAGGATAACGAAAGAAGTTCTTCGTAAACATTGCATCAAACACGATCTCTACACAACACCTCATCTAAACGATGTTCTATATTTGCATTTCAAAGGTATTTTAATCAGCTGACCTATTTTTTTTTTTTTTTTCAATTCGAGTGCAATTTTAATAAACCTTAATTTTTTTTTTTAGGATATAAATGCATAGAAAACTTGGATGATTACACAGGTTTAAAATGCCTTTGGCTGGACCATAATAAAATAGAAAAAATTGAAAACCTCGATCATCTGAAAGAATTAAAATGTTTATATTTACATTCGAATGTAATATCCAAAATTGAAAATTTATCCATCTTGCAGAATTTAGATACGATCAATTTATCGAATAATTTCATCACCAAATTAGAATACTTAGGTAAGTACAAGGATATCCATAACTTTTAAACGTGGGTATCGAAGAATAACACCGACTCCGAAGGGTGCCAATTAACACGTCAATTTGGAAGTTCAGCTCGGTATCATTTTTCATCGTAATTATCGAACGAATAAAAATAGAGCTTTGTTCTACGATGGAAAATATTTTATAGCTTGCACTTGTTTAAATCTAAATTTGCATATTATTATTGATGTTGCAGACTCGTTGCCAAATTTGAGCTCGCTGTACATAACAAATAATAAATTACAGAGTGTTGAAAATATTGAAATACTAAAACATTGTAAAAAGTTGAGCGTTATAGATGCGGCGAATAATAATCTAGAATGTGAAGATATCTTGCAGGTTGGTTTATCAGAAAAGACATATTCGATTTTAACTTTGAATAAAATTTGGGAAATATTGCAGGTATTCAAAATGATGCCAGCTCTGAAAGTCCTTACACTTATTGGTAATCCTGTTGTATCGGTGAAAAATTATAGGGAAATGTTCATTAAATCTTGTGTAAGTGTTTTTTTAGGGAATAGGTCGTTAAATACAAGGTGTAGGTACGTAGTTATTGAAGATTGAGATGTTTATGATTGCAGAAATTATTGACTCATTTGGACGAATGGCCTGTTTTTACAAACGAACGCAGTAAAGCCGAACAAGCAGATGGAAAATGAGCGAAAATTGAATTAAAATTATCTATATTGAGTTCATTTTCAGAGTGTGCTTTTCGTTTACAGTATATTTTTCTATTTTTCTTTCAAAAGTAAATAATAATTATAATTAGGTATTAAAATTAGACAAATAGACATTAATATTAATTAAAATAAAATGAGAAATTCTTCAAATGATGTATTTTTTCGGAATATTCGAGATCAGCGTTGAGATTCCCATCAGCTTTTGGAATTGAAATAAATTCCAGTTCCAGTTTCCAGCAGTTTTCATTCATGATTCAAGTGACTCAAGTCTGAAAAAGCAATAGCGATTATCAAACAAGGAAAAAAAATTCAAGATTGGATCCCCACAGTACTGATTTTTTGGCACCATCGAAAATTTATTGCCAAGTGCAATACTTTGTAGATACGTAAATTATTCCTAAGACTTCAAGCTACAACTTTTGTTTGAAAATTTTTTCAATTGGACCCCGCCCTCTCCGAGGATTTTGCATAACATGATAACACTCGAAATAAACCAATTAAAAAATGAAATAGTGTGGGAGGAAAGGCCTAGTTTGAAAAAATTTTCAGATAAAAGTTGTAGCTTGAAGTCCTAGGAATAATTTTGCTTATTACAAAAATTTAGATTGGATCTCTCCCTCCCCTTCGGTTTCACATAACATCAGGTAGATATCTTTTCAAAGTCAAAAGAGAGGTCCAATTGAAAAATATTTCAGACAAAAGTTGTAGTTTGAAGTTTTAAAAATAATTTTGATTATTACAAAAATTGTGATTGGACCCTTTCTTGCAGTTCAATTTTGAATTTACGTATCTACAAAGTATTGGACTTGACAAATTTTTGATGGTGCCAAAATATCAGTACTGCGGGCCTGCGGGGATTCAATCGTAAAAATTCTTAACTTGAAAATATACAATAAAATTAATTAATTATTATTTTGTATGTAAATTGTGTTTCTGATATTTTTAAATTTAAAAAAAAACAAAAAAAACTTTTAAAAACCAGAGAAAAAAATAAAAAATTCGAAAGTTTTTTTTTGTATCACTCGACTTATTTTTATCGGCGCATTTTGCCTGCACTTTGTGGTTGTCGCTCAATTCACTCGCACAGATGAACCAACTACGTGAATTTAGCTGTGCCTAGTAATTTCGGTTTTTTCCTTTCTTTTTTTCCTTTTTTTTGTTAGTATTATTTTGATTGCAAGTGTGAAAGAAGATAGCCGCGCCCTGGTTGTGTTTGAATTAGTGAATTGTTTAAATTAATTAATTGATTAATAAATAATCGCGGTGTGATTGTTAAAATACTTAATTCCTCGTGTAAAGTTTTAATATATCGGCGCAATGTTTAGTATAAATGGTTTGTGTTGTGTTGGTGTTTGATAGACGGCAAAACGTTACCTCGCCTTAAAAAGAATACGGACAGTTGGCTTGTACTCCATAATTAAGGTAATGGTAATTAAAACCGTATTTTCGAATATATATTTACTGTATTGAATTTACTATTCGGTGTAATCGCAATAAGCGCTTATTTTGCTAATAGTCTTTACTAATTATCGCGTAGCAAATGGCCGAATTGTATGACACAGGTATCGCGACAATGTTCTATCTAACAAGCTGGAATTAACGATAATCGTGGTTATTTTCAATACGGTTACTCGTTTTCACTACTTTTACGTGCCCATTTCCCGTCCATCCGTAACGAAATTTATTTTTCATCGATTTATTACACGTTAAACAATTAGTAAGTTTTTTCACGTTAATTACCTCTACGATGTGCAATGCAACGTTGAACCATAATATGACTATATTCTGCTTATCTGATTATGTTTCATTTCCGTAAGATAACACCGTAATTTTGTTTTCTACAAAACGTTCGCACTTTGATACATTCTACTTGTGTATTATTAATGCATAATGCTGTATTTTTTCCCCATTTTACAATGTACCGATTCACTTTCTTCGACCTCGTATATCCGTTTCTAAACTCGTTGATTTTTTTTTTCTCCAAAGTTACCAAATACCGATGGATTTCTTACTTTGAAGTCGACTCGTGATTGAACCTTACCAGTGGCTATCGATTTATCAGAATTATTCCAAGTGTTACTCGAACTCGATACGAGAATGTGTTTGATTTATGCTTGATTTCGTTTTGTGATATTTTGCTCGAATATAGCATGATAATGATATCGAGTACGCGATGAATGATTTATTTTTAAACTTTGATAAGCTTATTCGAGCTTGTTGTATTAGTGATAATTTCACTGCTGTGTTTTTATATCGATGGATTTGTCCTAGAAATGCTATCGTTTTGAAAATTTATCACAATTTGGGTCCACTTTTGGTACGTTCGAGTGATACTTGAGCTTTGGATCGATACTAATCGAGTCATTTGGTGTGTGAAAAATTTATGTGAACGTTTTAGATGATACTTGATTTGGGCAGGTGCCTATTTGCTAACCTAATCAGGTTGGTGGAATTTTTTTCGTGGTTTAAAATTTGGTTATTGGGGAAATTGGGGTAAAAATGAATAATTAATTCGAGTGATTTTTTTTTTTTTTTTTTTTTTAATAAGAATACTCATTTTATACCTAATATTAAAAAAAAAAAAAAAAAAAAAAAATGGGAGCATAATTTGAACGAAAGCCTCTCTGCGTTAAATGGTTAACATACATTTACGACATTTACAACGAGGGCAACATACTTCGAGGCTGAGTAATGGTAACGTTCGAAGGATGATTTTCGGATAAAGGAAAAAAAAATTGGAAGGAAAAGTGACGGCCATTCTTCTCCAGTGCGGCATGTAAAACTGTTTCGCACTCTGCCCTAAAAAATCGATTTGAATACGCAAGCGCGTACCTTTATAACTTTTGCGATGACGTAAGTCCAGTAATGACGTCATTACGTTTTACGAGGTCCCTTAACGTATTAAATGAAGTAAAAAGAAACCATCTTCTTCCTAAAAGCGTCGTATCGCCTTGTAAGCTTTCACCGTTTTCGTATAATAATCGCTTTAAAGTAATAGATAATGTAAGAGATTTTTTTTTCTCTTCCTCAATTGTTGACCTTCTTTATTTTTCGATTGATTTTTCCACATATGCGGTATGTGAGCTGATGTCAATTCATCATCGCTATGACGAGGTTGATGATCTTACGAAGATCGTAGACTATATTTGAAAACTAGAAGTAGGTTTTTCGAAGAGGTAAAAGGTGAGAAAGTTTTGCAAAGGGTGAGCTCGTCTTCAAATTAGGTGAAAATTTGGTACAGTTTTGATTCCGAATATAACCCATACACTTTGGGAACACTTCTATGGGATTTTTTTCTTCCTCGTTCATTACAGTTTAATGAGCCATAGACTTTGACACAGTTTTAAAAGCAGCACTGCAGAGTAATACGATTTACGTATAATGGCTTCGCCCAGATGCGATTTTTTGCTCCAAATTCGAGACGAAATGAAAATCATTATTGGGGTGTTGTTTTTTTTTCATTTGAGGTGCATTATTTTTCAAATTTGGATTTTAAGATCAAATTATATGTATCATTTTGGGTAAGCGAATCACATTCACGAGGTCATTAGTGTTTGAGCTTGAAGAAAAGTGAAAAGAAATGGTATTTTTATGTTCATTGATGCAGAAATTCAGAATGAAAAGGTCTACGGGTGAATCGAGTTCGTCCTTTATTGATTTTTTCTTCGTTTTCCGCATTATTGTCTCTTTTTTTCTCTCGAATATATATTTTTTTTAAATTGGTGCACCTTTTTTGGAATCGATGATGTGATGAACGATGTATAAAAAGGAAACAGGAACGAGACTTGTGATAAGGATCGTCATTGGGGTATTTTTGGAGAGCTTCGTGCAAAAGGGTGTTGTTATTTCCATCAGCCGGGGTGAGTGGTTGTTCGGATTTGTAGTGAACATGAACGAAATTGCTCACATTTCCTACTTCCACCAGTTCAGATTCTGGACTTAAAATATTTCTTTCAATTAACATGTGTTTTATTCGAAATTGAAGGGGAGGGATGGGTCCAATCGAAGTTTTTGTAATAACTAAAATTATTTCCAAGATTTCAATCTACAACTTTTGTTTGAAATTTTTTTCAATTGGGCCTCTACCTCCACCAGTTTTCAATAATATAAGTATCTAAGTCATATTATGCAAAATTGGAGGGGAGGGAAGGGTCTAATCGAAAATGTTATATAATAGCAAAAATTATTTCTTGGACCTGAGTCTACAACATTTGTTTGAAAAAATTTTCAATTGGACCCTTCCCCCAATTTTTAAAAAGTATCAATGTGATGTTTTGTGAAATCGGAGGAGAGGGAGGGATCTAATCGAGACTTTCATAATGATCAAAATTATTCTTAGAATCTTAATCTACAACTTTTATTTAAAAAATTTTTCAATTGGGCCATTCCTCCCTCACTCCTCTAATTTTTAATTAATATCTTTGGAGTGTTATGCACAATCAAGGAGGGGGGGTGCAATTAAAAAAAACTTCAAACAAAAGTTATAGCTTGAAGACCTAGGAATAATTTTGGATATTACAAAAATTTCGATTTGATCCCCCCTTCCCCTCCAATTTTGAATAAAATAAATGTCAATCGAAACTTGAAAGAAATTTTCCAAGTCCAGATAAAATTGTAGATTCATTTGATTCATTTCAGTGAACTACTCGCCCAGGCTGGTAGAAATAACAACATCCCGTGCAAAATATAATCAAGTCAGGGACAAACTGAATAAGGGGGAGAGGATTTGCCCCCTGGGAATTTGAAAAGTTGGTATATTAGTTGTTTTTGCCCACCAGTTTGCAAAAAAATCTGAATTATACAGGGTGTCCCGGAAGTGGATGGACATTTTTTGTAATTTGGGTTGCCTATTTTTTGAAAATGAAGGAGTTGCAAAGTTTTCAAAATTGTTATTTCCAAGGTTTAAAGATCTGTAGAGCATTCATTTTCAAAAATAGACGAATTCTTCTTATATATTTTTTTCTTCCTCTCAATAATTTACACGGTTTCGACAGAATTTTGAGATTTCCTTGTCATACTGTTTCCCTTGATAAATTTGGGAACCGGACCGGTCAAAATGCCGACTAAAATCTTACGTATTACCATCCGTAAAACACCCTGCGGTGAAGGTTCGAAAACTTGGGATCGTTTCCAAATGAGAATTCACAAAAGAGTCATCGATTTACATAGCCCTTCCGAAGTTGTACGACAGATTACATCGATTAGTATTGAACCCGGCGTAGAAGTTGAAGTTACTAATTGCTGATTCGTAATGTGTTGGATTAAATAAACATTTTTATTACTACCTAGTTGCGTTATCATTTTCCAAAACTAATTCTTTATGAAAATTTAGTTAATTTTCTTGGTACGTTTGGTTTTTTTTTTTGGAATTGGTTCTATTTTCGAATGTTAATATTAATTACTCGACGATAAAATAAAAATGAAAAATGAAAAAAAAAACAAGTACGTAAATTGGTAAAATGTTGAAATTTTTAGTGACTGGATAGAATTGTTTGTTGCTATAACGCCTTCAATTTCAGAGATTGCCATCCCAATGTGATTATATGGTTTTTTTTTGCGTTTCTCAAAATCTGAAAAAAACGCGAATATATTAACCTTCGGTTTTAATAGCGCGTTGGCGAATAAAAAAACTCCTATTTGAGCTGCTATGTAAAGGCACTCGGTTTTTAGCTCAGCTCGTACTTATAAATAATACTTTCTTAGCAGACCTGGACCATCACATACGAATATTTTCTCTCTCAAAATAATAAAACTACCTACCCGTGTGCAAAAGGAATTCGCAATTTACTGAGGTATTTAACCGCAGAACTGTTTTCTACGTCTTTTTTATTATTTAGAATTTCCAAAATTGGACAAAATTGAAAATATTCGATATTTTGCAAATTGATAAAAAGAAAAAGTAGGACAGAGATGTTTTGTATCGTGAACAATTGCGAGCTATTTTTTCGTCGAATGTAGAATTCGTGTGTTTTTTTTCTTTTGCATATAGATTTTTCCCCCTTTGAAAAAATAGTCAAATAAAATGAGAAAATTTTTTTTCAAAAAAATTGGAAGACTTTTTTATTATTTTTTTTACTCTAAAAAAATGAGAGTTTTTCAAGTTGACTCAAAAAAAAAATTAATATAAGCAATAAGCATTAATTTTTATTTCAAGAAAATTCAGATTTTTGTTTTTAAAAAGCTGAGAGATTTCCTTTCCATAAAAATTGAGACAGAAAATTAAGAATATTTCTCAAAGAAAATAACTCATCCCTCCCCTTCCGCCCCTCCAAAAAAGATTTTTTTCCCCTTAAAAATTGGTAATTTTTCTAAAGTTAGTATATCCTGCAGTTACGCCTGTGTTTGAGCTATTTTGTATGATTTCTTCATTTAAAAAAAGATAATTTTCATAAATTAATATAATTTCATTTAGATTCAGAAGTGTAAATAATAAAATCGAACAAAACCCCTTTTTAATTCAAAATCTGCGCATTTCCAAATACTAAAAGCACAGCAGACCCGAAAATTTCAGTTAAAATTCAAAATAAGTATATGACGTGACCTTTGAAACCCAATAAATTATAGATTCTGTGGCAAAATTCATCATTATCAAAACTCGAGTCGTTTATTATGGAAAAAAATTGAAAAATCAAAGTGTCAATTTTATTCTACTACACAGCAACCAAAGAAAAGCTAAATTATGGATGGAAAATTTCCACATCGACGATTTGAGCAAAAATTCAGCGAAATTTCCATCTTACTTTCACATCGAATGGGAAGGATTCGTTCTAACGATAGGACTGGCTCTAAAAATAGGCAAGGTATTTATAGTACAAAACGTTCTTCGAACTCATTTCATCCTTTCGTTAGCTGAGGCCCTTTGCGTGTAGAACAACATTATTGTAGGCAATCGTCGATGGTAGCCTGCAGCCGGAGACACAGACATTAAAAAACAAATGGTTAAACCGAGTCAAACCGCCGTTTTCCACTTTGGTCATTTTTATTTCATTCGCAGACCTCGGACCCATTCTCAAAGACACGCCCGTCGACTGAAAAATTCATCGATTCATTTCGTATCGTGGTATTAAAAGAAGAAAAAGAAAAAAAAAGACGAGAAACATGAACGAAAAAGAAGAAAAAAATCGAGCGATAGATTAAACTGAGGAATATGCGTTTGGATTAAGTATTTTAAAAAGTGTCGAATGTGCCAGGGAAAGGATTGAAAGGGGTCGAGGGAGGTGAAATGAAATGAATGTACTCGTACACGTGCATCTGGCTGTTGCGAAGAACTCGAAAAATGTACACGTTGGTGAGAGAGAAATATAGTGTTTTGATGGTGTAGATGCAACACGCTGTAATTAATTTCATCATATTAATCGATTTATACAGCGGCCGGCGTCGCAGTCGTATGATATGTAGGTACGATGGGGCCTTTTTTATGACATTATACAGCAGGTAGATGGTAGAAAATGCACGAAGTTGTGACCTCCCAGAGTTATTATGGGAGATTTACACGAGGGTAGTACAACGTGTAGCTCGGACAGCGAGGATCACAACTCACCATGCACATTGCACAAGCCCCTGTATCTCTTCATAGAAGGAAGTTATGTGTACCTGAAATTTGAGTTTTCATGTTGACGTATTGGTTCAAATTTTGAGGAAATCAAAAAAGTAAGAATTCCAAGTTGTAGGAAATTGAATTTCCAATCAAAAAGGTTCTTTACATTTTTTGTCTATCTGCAATATTTCAGGCACTATGCAAGAAAAACGAAAAATTTGTCAATTTTTGAACTTCGGAGAAAATGAAGTGTACCTACTTAATTTTGAGTAAATCAGAAAGTCAAGATTGGTAATTTGAAGAAAATTGAATTTCCTTTCAAAAAAGTTCTCTTCACTTTTTGCCTATCTTCCATATTTCAGGCGTCAGGAGAGAAAAAAGAATAATGTTAACTACACTTTCATTTCCTCCAAGCTAGAAATTTTGATTTTCTTTTTTCGTTTTTTTCGCGTAGCTCCTGAAATATTAAAGATAGACAAAAAGTGAAGAGAACCTTTTTGGAAGGGAATTTAATTTTCTACAAGTTATCAATACTTTGACCTGTCTGATTTACTCAAAATTAAGTACACTTTATTTCCTCCAAAGTCCAAAAATTGGTAAATTTCAGAAAAAATAGGTATATAAATTTTTCGTTTTTCTTGTATAGCACCTGAAATAATGCAGATGGGCAAAAAATGAAAATAACATTTTTGATTGGAAATTTAATTATCTACAACTTAGCAGTCTTACTAGTGAAGTGGCAAACTGAAAAATATTGCAATAAATGATAGAAGCACGAAAATTGGTATGACGAACATTGAGACCGTAACAAAATTTAAAAAAACGGGAGCCCTTCACAATGTTATGGGGTATTGTAACTTTAAACGTTTTTTAAATTTATTTTTAACTAATAAGTACGTGACTGGGGTTGTTTTCACAGAACAGTCTTCAATTTCAATCCAATTAGTCTGTTTTTTTTTGTCAAGACACCTGATATTTATTTTAATGTATGTACATATGTGCAATGTGAAACGCATTTTTCATCGGAGCTGCTTCACACTTGTGACGTTTTGTTACGTTTCTGCAAAACTTGTCGAGAGCTTTTGGAAATTTCTCGATTAGAGAAAATTTTTTAAAATGACACCAGTCAGTGTACGATTCCATCGTCATTTATTTAAAGTAGTATACTCGTACGAGACGAGCACTGAGCAGTCGAGTGTGAAGCTGTGCACCTCAACGTATATCTCTGCTTACTCTCCGCGAGTTCTCGCCATATCATCCAGCTACGAGTTGATTTTGACACCTTGTCTGCATTGTTGTTTTTTGCTTTTTAATTAATTCAGTTCGTATTACGTAGGAAGGTCATGAAGTGGTATCCAGGGATCAAGGAGCGAGGTATGTTACCTTGTAGTCTCGACCACTGAACATTGCATACCAGCTCCTACGTGTGCCACGGATTATATTTAGAGAAATGATAGAGATTCGATGATCAAAATCCTTATATATTAAATTACGTATTAAAACACAGATAGATTTTTTTTCGAATGTTGATTAAAATTTTATAATTGTAGGTTAATACTTCATAGCAATAAGGCTAGTGGCGTGAAAATGTTTTTCATTCCAAAACAATTTTTAAAATTTTCTGTACCAAAAACTACATTTTTTTCATTCCTTTTTTTTCCATTCCAGAAAATTCTTTTTTTTTTCATTCCCAGAAATGGAGATTTTTTCCAAAAGAAAAGAGATTTCCCTCCCCCTCGAAAAAAAAATCAGCAAGGAAATTAATAAGTATCTTCTATAGAGAAATCACAATATTTAATGTTTTTTTTTTTGAGAAAATACAACAGTTTGAAAAAATTTTACTTTTAAGCGAATTTGTCATTTTTCCCAAGTAATATTATCAAAAATTCATGACTTCAAAGAGTGAAATTCCTGACTTTTCTTGGCCTAAAGATTTTTAAAAGAAAATTAATGAATTTTCCATGATTTTCATGACCAATTTTCAAATTTTATGAGTTTTTCATGACTGTTAGACACCCTGTCAAAATTGCCTTAAAAATGTTTTATGGTGCAAAAAAAATCACTTGGTGTTTTTTTTTTAACTCGCAACCCTAACTTTAATATGCACTCCTGCCACCACACGCATTGCTACTGTGAGTTCAATGGGCAGAGCGGCTGGAGTGGAGTATACTGAACCAGTAGGGATAGTTATTCCTCCTTCAGGTATGTTTTGAACACTTATAGGTGAACATTTGTTTGTTTAATGGGTAAAATGGAATAAGAGGAAAGGAGTAAATAAAGTTATTTGAAAAATTTGCCTATCTCCGAAATTGAAGGAGCTATAAAGTTTGAAAAATAAAATTACGAAAAATTAAGTACTCGACAATTCTTCAAAATTCAAACTATAGCTCATTTAGGGTTACAGATAAGAAAAATTTTCAAATAACTTTTTTTACTTCTCTCATTCAGTCTACCTTTACAAGACGTTAAAAAAATTCTCAATTTTTTTTATGTAAAAATATTTTTTAAACTTTCGCGAAAAAATTCTTATTTAAAAAAATCAAAAATCTGAATTTTATCGTTTTGGAATTGATTTGTTATGAAGTAAAAATACCTTTAGAAGTCCAGAGTATAAAATCTCATTTTTTTGATTTTTTTTTTTCAATTTTCTGACAAATAAAAATATTTTTCTTTTTAGGAAATTTTTTTTTTTTTTTGAGAAAAAATTCTCATTTTTGGTTCAAAAATTTTCTAAAGTTGTTTTGGAATTGAAAAAATTACTCCATTTTTTTGGAATAGAGAAATCTCAACTCAAATTTTTGAGGATCGATTTTTTTTTTCTTTGATAGGTAGTAAAATAAATATATAAATAAATAAATAAATAAAATATTTTTCGAACTTTGAGACAAAAAAAAATATATAGAAAAAATGTGTTTCTGTTGAAAAAGTTGTTGAAAAATTTTTTAGGATAATTTTTGCGTGAAAATTTTTCGTTTCGTTTTCAGGAAAAAAATCATTCTCACATTACATGAAAACAGTTTGAAGCATCCACCTTTTAGGGAAGAAATTGAATTACACCCTTGAAAATTCTAAGTATTGATTTACCTTTTTTTTTGAAATTCTGTAGATTTTTTTGGTTACCAAAAAAAGGGGGTCTTTAAGGGCATAGGCAAAACTTATGGGGTTCAAGGGCCCTCCCTCAATATTTTAAAAAAATATATGGAAAAACTGAGGGAAAATTTCCCCCGGCCCCTCATATTTTTTCCAAGTTACGCTAAAGGGGGCCCCTGGAAATATACGTAGAAATATTATTCATGAAAAAGTCATGAATTTTCAAAACAAATACAATTAAACACCCGGTTTGAGAAAATTTATCTTCCAAAAAATTTTATTCGTGTAGTACTCGTTGAAGTAAGATGTATAATATACGTGAATTTGAGGTCCTCAGCAGGTGATCGTGCAGAGGAAAGGGTGCCTCAATATCCTCAATTTTGACCAATTTTTTTTTTTGAACTTACAGTGATTGAAAATTTAAAATGCCCAATAATTCGTACTCAGGGTGTTCGAATTTGCTAAAACGACACCACGAACTTGTGAATAAGTGTTTTTGAAGAGGGAAATAATGCGGAACCCATTTGCCTCTCAATTTTCAAAAATCATTCAGAAATTCCTTTATTCTTTGGACGTAGAGTAGGGCTGTTCGAGTACCCGGGTACGTGGATTCGGATATTTTTGTCTATGGAACCGGGTACCCGAATCCGGACCGGTTCCTTATCTTAATCGATCTTATTCATAAAAAATCGTGACAAATTGTCGAATTGCATAAATGTGGCTAATTTTTTATTTTTTTATAACAATTTTTTTTTGTCTAAAATTGGTCGAAAACTCAGAAAACTATAAAAAAAACGCTTCGATTAATAAATTCGAGGCCAAATTGTATATAACACAATAAATTTTGATTCGAAAATCAAGCATACCACAGAAAATTTTCAAGAACCGGGTAACGAATCGAGTACCCGGTTCCATTTAAACGCCGAATCCGATTCCGAATCCCCGATTCGGACCGGGTATCCGAACAGCCCTAACGTAGAGGCACAAAACCTCGATTTTAACATATTTTTTCTCAATTCAAGCCAAATGGGGGTATTTTTGATTTGAAATTTGGGGCACTTCTAGCGACCGAATGTTGGAAGTGAATTACATATTCGTGTTCAGGAAAGTCTAAATATATACAATTGACCCCAAAAAACGTTGAAATTGCTCAACCTTGTCACACAAGGAAGCTGGTGTCTCAAAAGTTCCTCCCCCGCGTACCCTATGGGAAATTAAAGAGGGTTCTCGTTCTCTAAAATAGCAACTTTCACGCTTCTATCATTTATTGCAGTATTTTTCAGTTTGCTCCACTATAGATGGTGCACGATGCTATAAAACTGGCCTACAGAAGGAAAGAGTGAACCGATGTGGATATTTTGAAACGTACGTGCGTACGTAGGTCATCCCAAGATGGGGTAAGTTGAGGTACAATTGCGTGAGTAAAGTGTGGCAGTGGCACTGTGAAACGCATACGTACGTGTTGTATATGGCTTTTCAGATAGATGGATGAATTTGGGGTATGATGATGGTGGTGGCGTTTTCGGCGTTATAAGAGAGAATATGCAGGGGGAGGTGAGGGTGCTGAACGAAGGTGATGGCAAGATTTAATATAATATATGTAAGAAGGAAAAAAAGAAAGGAAAGGGTTATCGGCATACAGGACGATTACATCGTAGGTGGTATGCGCTCGAGAAGGCAATTTTGGCATCATTCGGCGGGCAACACTGTTTGGCGAAAATTTCACCGGGTGCAGGGAAAGTTTTCGGCAAAAGAGGCGCCGGCGCATGTGGATGAAGAAAGAGGCGAAATGACAAGGCGATATGGAAATGGATAGGCTAGAGAAAGATAGGTATATACAGTACGTGTACGAATTGTGTATAGTATTTCGGCATGGTGCTGTCGCCGGCGCGGTGGTTGAGAGTTTGTGCGAGGGTGTGGTTAGGTGTGCGTCGCCACCAGCGAAGAGACGAGAGAGCTTGCGAAAGTACACAGAGAGAAAAAGCTCCGGCGTAGATGGCGAGGAGGGGTACGAGGTGGTAGGTTTTTTTTCGCTTTCCTTCTTCCTCTGTGTAAGGTTGTGATCGGTGGCGGTCTATAGTATATGTAGTAAATGCGAGGCAGCACGCTTGCGCCCTGGGAGCCGAAGCTTTGGGGGGGGGGGTGCAGGGGGCCGCGAATTCGAATCGCTAGTTGCCGGCGAATTGCTGTAGTGTGCGTGTGCGTCGACGTCTCGGGCTGTGTATATTTTATCTACGTATTCGGTGTGATTCGTTTCGATTATACTGCACAACTGTAGGCATATATTGTGCCGGCGTGCGGCGCAGGCTGCCGTTTTTCCGCGACCGCAACTCGACTACCCATCGACAAACCGGCCGGCAGTCCGTACGGTAAGGTTTCACTCTCTCTCCGGCGCACCAGCCGCAGCCTGTTCCTGCGACTCTTTTCACCGAGCCAACTTGGAATTTTCTTTTCGCCCTTTTCCCGCACCATCAATGTATCCCGTGTACGTTAACCCCCCCCCCCCCCCTCCCCTCTTCACGCTCCTCGTTCGCGTACCTAGAATACGCCCCTATTTTTACGCGTCGTATACGTGTAAATTTCTTCTGTAGCTTTCTCTCTCTAACGCCAGTGTACCCATTTTCTGTCTCTCTCAGGCTGGTTTTATCGTCGAACCAAAAGCACGCCGCCGATTCGACCATCGGCATTAGTCGACACGAGCTTATTCGGTGGTGCTTGTGAAGGTGTCCGGTTATCGTCGCGTTCGAGAGCCCAATTTTACCATTGGTTCGTATTTCGACCTATTGTTCGCGATTTGCCCCAAACCAAAGGGTAGTGTGTCGTGGGGGCATTTCTAAAGTACCCGAAACTCTGCACCTTCTTCCAGTGTCTTCCAATCTATCGCGAGTGCTGCTCGAGTTAGTGATCCGAGGTGTGATCGAGCCAAAGGTGGGAATCCACCATCGATCGTTGGTACATTCTGGGATCAAAATGATCCAAATATCGTGATCCTGTCATCCCTACGCTGCTATCTCTAAATACGAGATCCTCTGCACAGAGGACGATGGAGACGATTTCGTGACCACAGGCACAATTTCACGACCGTCGAGTCCCAGCACCTGCTAAATCAATGCTGAAGACGATACAGAGTAGATCGAGTACGTTGATGTGTTTGTTGCTTGGCTTCGTGTTAGGCATTATAATTTGTGAATGAGGAAATGGTACGAACTACGAAGGTATCGGCGAATGAATTGTGAAAGGTGTTTGGTTCGGTCGGGCAGGAAGTACTTAATGGAACTGGAACTTGCAGTGGACAGTGCTACAGAACGAACGTCATTCGGTATACGTAAATTACAAATTAAAATGCCGCATAGGTTGCGGTGCTCCAACAAAATCGATACGTGTGGTTCGGTGATGTTTCGCTTATTAATTTTCACCTCAGTGTGTCACGTCGTGACGACTTCATCGTCGGTATTGCAGCTTTGTAGGTTCAAATTCTCATCCTGCATCCCTTCCCAGCCCCCAAAAAAATGATTCAACAACCCGAATGACTTATAGATTGGAAAAAGAGAGTGAACACAGGAAGAAAAACACCTCCTCGTGAAGTAATCTGCAGGTAAACAGGGAAAAGAGCATTGGCAAGGATTTGTCGAACAAGCATTCTACGAAATGCCACAAGATATTTATTAGAATATGCGAATAAATTATCATAATGCAGATAGTACGAGAGTACATCTCGGTGCATAGACGTATTACACGTAAAGTTTCCAGACACCATACAGAAGGTAAACTGTATTGCAGAAATTGTGCGTGAATATATGAAATTATACGCGGAGAATTAGGCGTGTACGCGTTATCGATTAGTACGAGCGCAAACGTGTGAGAATTTTTTAGCGGATTTTTTTCCCCATCATCTTCTCTCTTTTTTCAATATTTTTTTTTTATTTTGTCGTAGTTTTCATTTCGCGGTTCTGTGCTATGCTGTGTGGTGTTTTTTTGAGGGCAGGAGGAGGAGGGGGTACAAGGGGATGAGAATATTTCGCTATATATATAAATATGTAGTGTGTATATGGTATACAGCACATTACACGCCGCCAGCAAGACCGAGTTGATGGGTTTTTAATGAAGTTAATAGCACATTGAAGATATGTAAATAGGCGAGATGTGGTGATCCGGAAGAGTACACGTATTTCGAAGAAGATGCGTCGACGTCGCAACTCGCAAACCGAAACGACGATATCGATTTCGACACAACTGACGTGAGTGTGATGGATAATGATGGTCGAGTTGGAGACGACGAATATCTAATGGTGCGACTGCGACGATGAATACGCGATGGGCTGTTTTGGGTGAAATTTTCACCAGATGGGTTGCTGAAAGGTGGGACTGATATCTGCTGGAGTGAATGGATCGGTGATTAATCCTGCGATTTGTCGTTAGAAGGATAAAAAAAATTGATTTTTGTTTTTGAGTGGTACTTCGCAGTTTAAGATGACCTAAGCTTTGTGAAATTGAATTTTTCATGACCATGAGCAAAAATGTAATTAAATTTTCACGTCAGTAGATCTACGTATTCAAGATAAGTCGAAACTTCTTATTTTCAGTCCAAAAAATGATTTTTTGCTACAGAATTTGTAAGTATCCTCAGAATGGTTTTTATATCACTATATTCCAGTTGAAATATTTTTTTTAAATTAAAATATTTTTTTTCAAAATCAATTTTTTTTTAATTTATATTTTTTCAATCATTTTTGACTTGTGAAAAAAAAGAAACATAGATAAATCCATAAATTAAAAAAATGAAAAATTAAAATTTTTTAATCAAAAATAATTTGTAAAAAATCAAATTTGATCAAAATTGATTTTTAAAAAAAGTTCAACATTTGAAAAAATTTCACGATTGAGAAAAATAGGTCAAAAATTGAACAGTGAATGAATTTTTTCGCTGCTGTTGTAATATAAAATTTCAGAAAAGCACTCGTCAATGGCAGTCCCCCTGGTTTTTAACATGGAGAAATTTTCATTCAAAACAATAAAATAATCTAAATTTTGAAACTGAGAAAAAAAATCCAAATTTTTTACTTCTTTCTGATAAATTAAGTATGGTGTTCTCTTCTTGACCCCCTTCTTCCCCCTCCTCCTCATTATATCACCTGTGGCTCTTTTTCGATCTGAAAAATAGTTGAGAATTTGAAATAAATTATGGTGTTTTCTTCTTGACCCCTCTCTTCCCCTCCTCATTATATCACCGGTGGTTTTTTCGATTTGAAAAAAATTTGAGTACCTACTTGAAATTGAAAAAAAAAAATGTGGTTACTTGAAATCATGTTAGATCTTTATTTTGTGTTACAAAATTTTATGAAAATTTAAACAAGAAAATAGAGAAGGAAAAAAACTAACCTTCAGAATTTTCACTTTTTCCCAGCATAGGAACCTTCCTCCGACTCCCCTTCATCCAATCATCTGCAGGTTTTTTACTTCGAAAACATAAATTATTGAAGAATTGACCAACTTTTATAATAAATAACTCGGAAGTAAATTTCATCATTTCTTCAATTTCGATATAAATGTTTGTTTGTTTATTTATTGTTGTTGTTGTTGTTTGAAAAATTTATGATTTGATTTATTTTGATGAAAATCACAATTTTTCAAATTTGAAAAAATTCACTATTTGATTGATTTTAATGAAAATTAATCTTACTTTTTTATCCAAAAAAAAAGTTTGTTTAGAAATACGTGGTTATTATTTATCATTATTTTTTCAAAATTAATAATTTGATTTATTTCTATAAAAATCTCGACTTCACTTGTGGTAAAAATCATGATTTTACAAAAGAATCAAAATTCGTAATTTGTTTGATTTGGATGAAAATCACGTCATTTTTAATGAAAACCACGATTTTTAAAATTTTTCGAATTTCACGATTTGATTTATTTGAATAAAAATCACGATTTCATCAATTTCAATAATAAAATATCGATTTACAAATTTTGAAAAATTTGTGATTTAATGGATTTTGATAAAAATCACAATTGCACCAATTTCGATGAAAAACAGGATTTTATAAATTTTACAAAATTCACGATTCGAATTATAATTTTGGTGAAAATCGGGATTCTTCAAATTTTGCTGAATTCAGTGATCATTTGTCTGACATTTTTGCGGATCAAAAAAAATAGCTGTTTTTTTGTAGGTTATGGTACAACATTCAAGAAAATAGATATTTTGGAATTGGAACCTAAAAACCGCCACCCCCCCCCCCCATTTTTCAAAGTCGTTCCGGGACAAAATTTTTAAAATCATTTTGAGTATTTTGAGCCCGAAATTGAGTTGATTTTTGAATATTTTCACAAAAAAAACACGCGACCTATCAAAGTTGGTTAAACCTTTGCGAGAAAATCAAAACTTGCCATGAAGTTTTTCTTTGAACATTTTTTGACCACTTTGAGTTTATTCTTGAATACTTTTACCGCGAGGGGAGGGGAGGGTGATGTCGAGAAAATGACGGATAAGATTTCAGTTCCAAAATGTACCATATTTTTGTAACAATATTCAAAAATTACCAAGTTTTAGTTCGTTGTTTTTCGCTTATAATTCTGCAAATATGCGTTTGAACAAAAAATTGGTCTCGACTAGAATTCAAGTAGGTGAAATTTCCAACAAAAAATGTCCTATTAATTTTTTTTCGAAAAGTGAACGGGTGGCGCAAAAAATCTCCTCACAAAATGTATAGGGTGGAAAAAATTAAGCCCCTCCGCCGGAAAAGTCACTTACTTAAACGTTTATTTGAACGTATGTTTCGTAAATTTTGACTGAATACGTATCAAATCATCACACATTTTTTCTGTATTTTTAAAAAATCAATTCCTTTTTTTATTTTATTTTATTTTTTTAAATTTTGATTTTGATTTTAGATATACTTATTCTTCATTTTTGTCTCGAATTAAAAATTTGATAACTTGTGTATTTTCAACAAAATTGGAATTGAGCCTTGATTTTTTTTAACCGCAACTGATATTTGAATTTTTTTTTCCAATTTTGAAATTGATCAGATTAAAAATAAAATGAAATGTAATCTACACGAATTAGTTAACTCACCTTTTCAACTTGTATCTTCATATTCTGATTCGGCTGAAGAAATATAGAAAGAGAAAGTAAAAGAATAACATACAATACAAGTAAAAAATATCGTTATCGTCGTACATTTTGAAACAGCAAAATACGACGAGTTCAACACTTCGGACGATCAACAACAACTGCGATACCTGACGATAAAAACACCAGAAAAATATTTTGCTTTTATTAATCTCGACCCAGCGACAAAAGAGAGAAAAAATGTCACTCGAAATAAATCGCGATCATAGAGGAATGCAATAACTTGAGCGGTTTGATTTCCACTTAAGTGCCGAATTTTCGTCCACAAATTATTAATAATGCGATAAAATTTTCGGTGCTTCGTGCTGAGCTCGCGATTGAACTTTGAATAAAGCGCATCTTTGGTCTCCGCATGTTTATAGCCAGACAAACTCAGGTGACGATGGCTTGGGGTAGATCCATCCTACATTCAAGATTCATTAATAATTCAATTATAGAAACTTATTTTGACATTAGAGCAGAACGTTAACAATTAAGTAAAAACAGATTAGAATGAGTTCGCTTTTGAGTAATTGAATTTATCACTAACTTGTCTTGTTTCTCGTATGCGATATAAGCTTAAAGTTCAAAACTACGCTTAAACGGCGGCAACGAGCAAAAAAAAACGAATGTCGAATACGTTAATATGAATTATAATTTTTTTACGAGGTGAAAATTGAAGTCGATGTTGAATTATCGGCTCGCTATTACAAGGAGACGATCAACCTACGCTCGCATACGCTATTTTTCTCAGCATTCATATACGACATTTCATACATTTCGATTAGAAAAACTATTGATGTATATTGCACTTTTGACTGATCAGTGATCATTTCAAAGATCTTATCGAGAACTTTAATATTGTGTTAGTTTGAAACTTTGTACATTCAAAATTCTAGGAGAATTAAGTGATTAAAAATACGTTTTTGACACCTTTTTTTTTCATTTCGTTAATAAACAATTTTCACGAGGAAATCAAAAATCTCAATCAAAAACTTTTTGAACATTTCGAGCCTGAAATTGAGTCGTTTTTGAATATTTTCACAAAATTATTACGCGACCTATCAAAGTAAGTTGAAATTTTTCGAAAAAATCATAAAAAGATTGCAATGCTGATGTTGTTAGTGTTACCATACTTTTTTTTTTTACGCAAAATCAAGATTACTTTCAAAATCTGAAACGAAACGGAAAAAAAGTTTTTTTTTTCTTTACCTATTTTGTTTCTTTATTTTCAAAATTTAAAGTTTAGTTTCGTTTTTCATTTTTTTTTAAATTTCCTTTTTTCGTTTTTAATTGTTTTTTTCATTTCAGATTTCCAAACAATTAGGTAAAACAGGGAACGAATATTTCATTTTCGTTTTCCCTTTATTGAAGGTACATCCCCTACCAATTTTTTTAAATTTCTGTACCTAAAGCTCCAAATGAAAAAATTTTCGAACAAAAGTTGTGGATTGAGGCGCGTGGAATAATTTTAGTTATGACAAAAATTTCGATTGGACCCCTCCCTTCCCTCCAATTCTGCATAAAACATATGAAAATGATCAGACGATTCTCATACGTTTTATGCAAAATTGGAGGGGATGCAGGGGTCCAATCGAAAATTTTGCCATAATCAAAATTATTCTAAGGAGCTCAATCTACAACTTTTGTTTGAAAATTTTTTCAATTGGAGCTTTAGATACAAACATGTGAAAACTTTTTGGAAAGGGGGTGGACCCTAGGAAAAGGAGGCCTCAAAAAAATGGAACCCAGCTTATTTTTTAAAAGTTTCCCTCGCTTCGCTCGGTCAATAAACCCTCAAAATCGTCAAAAATCACTTTGTCTCCCTTGGAATCAAAAAATTATCAACAAAAATTGATTTTTTTTTTTCAAATAAGACTTTGAAAATTTTATAGCTAAAAAAAAATTTAAAAAATTGGAGAGTAGATACTTACTTATTTGTTTTTAACAAAAATAAGAAAATTTTGCGTTTCAACTGTTTTTCAACAAAGAGGATAAATTTTTGCAAAAATTTTTTACAGACTTCTAACAAAAATGAAAATTGAAGTTTTTCAACAAAAATTGTAAATTTTGTTTTTTCAACAAAAATTAAAAATTTTTGTTTTTCAACAAAAATTAAAAATTTTTGTTTTTTAACAAAAATTGAAAATCTTGTTTTTCAACAAAAATTTTGTTTTTCATCTAGAAGTACACAGTGGGATCTCAATTATACGTACATTCAACTCGAAAATGCATTTAAACAATTGAACGAATTGAAATTGATATCACTGAGTATAATTAAATGCAAATATAAGCACATGTTACAGTACCATATTGAACGATTTATTTGTGCTATTTCACTTTCACTGCATAAAAAGCTTCAAAACTGCTTTTTGAAACAATTAAAAAAGTTTTGAAGGAATGGGCCCAGTTTCGGGGGAGCTTTACCCTGCTAGCTCCCCCCTTGGATGTGTCAATGACTGTTGCACGACTGTAGTCTGTAGATGACTTATGTAAATCTAGAGTATGGTCGTCTAATTCGATTTGATTTCATTTTATAATCTGGCAAAAAGATATAAACGCGGTAACTAACGAATAATAATTAACAGATGAGCGTGTAGATTTCCTACGAAGTACGACATAATAACGTAGAAGTTCGACTGCACTCGCCAATATTTGATATCCATCGTTGTGTTGAAATTGAAAACATCTCATATTAAAACTTTTATCGAATGTCAGAACGAAAAGTCCAGCGTAACTGCATGAGAAATCCCATCTTCAACGGTGAAAAGATAATGAAATTCAATTATTAGAACTTAGATTAATTAATTACTCACGCGAAAACGATTTTACTAATTTTCCCTAGTGATGGGATATCAAAACGGTCATATCGATATCTTTCCATATTGATATTAAGTATATCAATATCAAAAAAAAAAAAAAAAACTAGCAATTTTTCACAGCTTTCAAAAGCCAAATGTAGAAAAAATGAAAATGAAAAATATGAGAAACCTCCAAGGCATGTTAAGTAAAGGAAATGATGACCAAATGGCAAATATTGATAATGTGTGTGATTATTTTTCTTTTCCTTTTCTAAAAGAATCGACTTATGCGCCAAGGTTAATGATTTCCCTAACCGATGCATCGTCGTCTAGAAAAGTCCACAGCCCACGGTCAGGATGGTAGTCTAATACTCGAAAAAAGTCGCTAATTTTTATGTACATAACGTAATAATGAAAATATAAAAAAAAAGGAAAAGCACCGAACGAGGGGGAAAAATTTACGATTCCGTGGCGCCAGGGAGTGTCGAAATATGGCATGTTCGTAGCGTTAATCGCACGTGTCTCGGAGGTTGTAATTTTCAGTACATGCAACGTTGTGTCGGCTTCGGCTTGGCTTTTTTTTTCCACCATAGCGGTAAATTTACGGACTTTCATCAGGTCGATGGAAAAGCTCGGTTTGAAAATAGGCTTTCATTTTTTATTCATTATAATATTATATAGTTTATTATATTCTATATAAGTTGGTATATGTCTACGTACAATTCGTTTTTTTTTTCTATTTCGTATTTATGAATTAGGTTTCCTGTTTTTTTGTGTGGGTTTGCGTCGTGTTTCGAGTTTCTTTGTTTATTTTTTAATTTTCGTTGTATTTTGTTAGTTTTCCAACTCGATAGTTTCACTAGTGTCTGCTTTACTCAATTTGTTCACGTCCAATACTACATAGATGCTTGATATTGGAAATTGGAGGGGAGGGAGGGGGTCTAATCGAAATTTTTGTAATGACCAAATTTGTTTCTAGGATCTCAATCTATAACTTTTGTTTGAAATTTTTTTCGATTGGACCCCTAGCTCCATCAGTTTTGAATAATATATAGGTATCTAAGTCATATTATGCGAAATTGGAGGCGAGGGAAGGGTCTAATCGAAAATTTTATAGTAACAAAAATTATTTCTAATACCTCAATCTACAACTTTTGTTTGAAAAAATTTTCAATTGGACCCCTCCCCTAATTTTGGAAAAGTATCTACTTGATGTTATGTGAAATCGAAGGTCAGGTAGGGGTCCAATCGAAATTTTCATGATAACCAAAATTATTTTTAGAATTTTAATCTACAACTGTTATTTGAAAAATTTTTCAATTGACCCCTTCCTCTCTCACTCCTCTAATTTTGAATAATTATCTTCGGAGTGTTGTGCGAAATTGTTGGGGAATGAAGGATCATATTGAAAAAAATTTCAAACAAAAGTTGTAGCTTGAAGTCGTCGGAATAATTTTGATTATTAGAAAAATTTCGATTGGACCCCTCCCTACCCTCCAATTTTGAATATCAAGTATCTCTGTAGTAGTGGACTTCGTAAAATTCAACAACAACGATCCACATGCATGTAAACAAATTGAATAAACTAGACACTAGTGATAGTTTCAGTTCAGATAGTTAGGTCTTGTGTTTGGTGAAATAGTGAGGGAGTATAGTTTTCGAAGTTGAGTGTGGCTGGAATGAAGAGGAGAAAGGAGAAGAGGACATGGACATGCCATCAAAAAAAAATAAATAGGATTCAAAATTATTTGGAAAAATTGCCAGGATGCGAAATGAAAATGAAAACCGATCTTGAAATTGCATTGAAAAAATTACATAACTGAGGAAAAATAACCGATGAAAAATTTCCCCAATGAAATCACATTCATTATTAATACAAGTCGAAGCAGCATAAAAATACCGGTTATTATCAAAAAGCTTTCTGCATCATTTGCAAAGATACAGACAATATAATATTTTTTTAATAAAAAAAAATTAAGCTCGACGAAGATAAAGACCGACGACGCGTGCAGTATCACAATCATCATCATCGTCTTATTTAAATACATCCAGGATGAACCCGAAATATATTCTTCGAGCGAAGACAAAGATAGGGAGAGAGAAAGAGGGAAAATGTGTCACATTTCATGGTATTAGTGAGATGATTACGCGGCGATGATAATTTCTGGACGGTTGTTTCGGTTTTTTGAGTAGTTTTTTATTCCTGGCAGATATTCAAGACTAGTTTTCCGTTGCCAAAATTATATTAAAACGTGCTGCACTCGTTTGTATACGTGTACGAGTATCTGCAGCGAAAGAAGAAAAAAGAGAATGATCTGATCGGGCGAGTATGAAGCGTGGTTACAACAAAGTATTAGAGTGAGTTGGAGATAGTGGTATGAAGGGCTAGGGTACGTCTGTATGGTACTTTTTATTCCGAATTTTGCAAATATTTATTGTATGGGATTAATGGCGCGGATGGGAATGATTCTTGGTACATACTAAAGAGTGCTCGGATTTGGAATAGAGCTAGAGGTGGCTCATTGAGGTAGAGTAATCATGTGATGATGTACGTACTCGTATTATGGGGCACAGGCGGAGGGATGGTTGTAAATGTTTGCTGTATTTATTGTATGTATATCCTTCGGTTGTTCGTTAATGTAAATTTTTTATTTTATTGTATTTAATTTACGAGTTTTTCGCTGGGTTTTATTTTATTTTTGGGCAAATGATACCTTTTTGGATGCTGTATTCGTGTGTGATGGTGTGTATTTTAGTTTATTGATCTGATTTTTGATATGAGGCGAAGAAAGTCTGAAAATTTTAAGGAGGTAGGTATTATTTGACAGTCGAGGATTTTTTTTTCGTAATTTATTTCCAAAATTTTTGCAAATAAGTTATCAAAAAACTTGACTCAAAATTCTAATCTTAACACATCGTGTAAGTGACCTTGAGGGAGAGAAGGAGGTCTAGAATTTGGAAAAAAAAATTCATTATAAATTTTATTAAAAATTCTCAACTTATAAGCGACCCTGCAAAAGTAGAAGGGATATCAGAATTTCCAACAAAAAAAAATCTCCTTTTTTTCAAAATTGTTTCGAAATAGTAATAGAAAATTTTGATTCAAAATTCTGAACTTATGAGAGGAAAAAGAAAGAAGTGGGGAAAATTATAAAGTAATTCCACTTATTGTGAAATTATATTTTTCGACATAAATATTTCAAAACTATTGCGAAAAGTTTACTAAAAATCATAAAAAATTGGAATCCGAAGTTTTGAATTGATAAGTGACCCTAGGAAAGGGAGAGGCGGTATAAAAATGTCAACAAAAAAATTCTGATCATGTCGAAAAAAAATTTTTGTTACTTATTCCCAGAACTATCGAAAAAAAATCATAAAAATATTGTATTTAAAATTCTGATGAGATGAAGTAAGGCCGACTTGGATGAAGGGAGTGTAAAAATTTCAAAAAAATTATAATCAAGTTGAAGATTTTTTTGGTAACTATACCCAAAAATTATTACGAAAGAAAATCACCAAAAATCTCATTTAAATTTTTGACCTATTAATGAAATATGACCCTTGTTGAGAGGAAGGAAGTGCAAACATTTCAAAAAAATTCTAATCAAGTTGATTTTTTTTTTTGAAATATATTCCCAAATTCTGGACTTTTATACAAAAGTGATCTTGAGGGAAAAAAGTGGGTGAAAATTAAAGAAAATGTAATATTGTCAAAGAATTTTTTCGTGATTCATTTTCAATTTTTTTTCGAAAAAAAATCATTGAAAAATTAGATTCAAAATTCCAAGGTGATGAGTAGTGGAAGGTAGTGCAATAAAAATGCTGATACAGTTGAGGATTTTATTTTCGTAATTTTCCAAAATTAATACAAAAAAATTGTCAAAAATTTTAATTGAAAATTTAGTGGCCTTAAAGAAGAACAAAGTACTGTACCTACCTAAAAATTTCAAAAAATGATAATCAAGACAGAAAAATTCTTGTAATTTATTATCAAAGAAATTATGGTGAAAAATCATGAAGAAAAATATCAGTTTAAAATATAAATTTTAATAAGTGACCCTCGTGGAAAAAACCTTAGTGTAAAATTTCAAAAAATTCCAATCAAGTGGACGTTTTTTTTTCTTACCTATTTATTGCCTGAATGATTGTGAAAAAAAATCATCAAAAATCTGTACTCAAAATTCTGATTGATGAGTGACCCTGGATGCCGAAAAGGAAATCTGAATAGTTCAAAAAAATTTCAACACAGTCGAGGTTTTTTTCTTAATAATTACTTTCCAAAGTTATTACGAAAAAATTATCAAAAATTTTGATTTAAAATTTTATGACGCTAAGAGAGGGGAAAGGAGTGTGAAAATTCCAAAAAATTCTAATTATGCCAAAAAAAAAATCTTGTAATTTATTCTAAAAAAATGATTGCGAAAAACCAGCAAAAAATTTCATTTTAAATTCTACCTGAAAATAAGTTTCCATGGAGGGGAAAGGAGAGTAAAAATTTCAAAATATTCTAATCATGTAGAAGAATTTTTTTATAATTATGTACATTGTACTTTATTCATTCCCAAAATTATTGCGAAAGTACCTACCATTAATAAAATTTTATCAAAAATTCTAAACTGATAGGTGACTTTGGAGGAGAGGAGAGGGAGGGGTATTATTTCAAAAGAAATTCTTATCAATTCGAAGAATTTTTTTCGACATTTTATGTTTAAAATTATTGCGAAAAAATTATTTTCAATGTTCCGAACTTACATTTGAAGAAGGATTGTGCCTGTCTGAAGTTCTGAGGTCAAACTATCTTCCCCTTCTACTCTTTGTAATCCCCTTCGACAAATAATGGTCAAGGAAATACTCCATAAAAGCGAACTTTAACCCTCTTTTCTCCATCACACCATTTATGCAGGTACATATAAATGAATATATAAAAAAAGCTCACGCATATCTCGATACAACGCTGAAAAAAAAAATTGTACTAGGTAAAATATTCGAATACCTTAAACAGGCGACGACATCGTGTGTCCATACCTTTTTTTTTAATACTTTCGGGGGAAACGAATAGCGGCCTGGCGGTTTTTAATTGCGAATGCTGATAATAGAATAGGTTGCGTGTTTGGTTCCTTTTTTTTTTCAAATTAAACGAGAGAAAGAAAGAGCCACGTTAAAATGGGAGTTGGCCGAATTTATTAATTAAACGAAGCGATCAAAGTATGAAAAAACATACGAGTACGTTTCTACTGGTGCATATTTTTCGGTGGGGGGAAAAATAAAAAAATTTAGGGCATAGTTGAAATGCACGTAATCCTGAGAGGATTAGTATGTACTTTTTGGTATGTAGTTTGGGTTGGAATTTTTTTTTGGGGGGGGGGGGAGGAGCAGTTGTGTGGTTTGTAGATCGGTTTGAGAGCTTGTATTTTAATATTTTGTGGAAAAACTGCACTTTGATGGTGCGTTATCGGTGAATTTGTTATCTGTAATGAATTGTACCTGTGTTGATTTTTAGGGTGAGAGTTCGTGGAAATGAATTCGAGAGAGATTATCGAATATCGAAGGTTTATTGTGTTAATTCGATGATGCATTTAACAGCTGATATAAAGTGTATACACGTATAATAATTTAAAATAAGTTTCATAGCACGTAGGAATTAATACGTACACATTCGCCATCGAGAAATTTGTGAAGTACCTACTAAGAAAAGTGTCTATGTCGATCGTGCCCACTCATACGATATTATTGAACGAGCTTCGTAATACGTACTTATCAAAAGTTAGAACGATTTCGGTGAAATTTTCGAGGCTAAACGGGATTAAATTTTAGCCGAGTCCTGTGTACAATACAATTATAACGTCGACGACGACGACGTCGTCGAGGTAGATCGATAACGCTTAATTAGCATTTTTCATATGCCGTTGCCGTATGTTGCTCGTCGTCGTGGTTCGTCATTGTTACTACTACTTCTGTAGGGCTACGAGTATAGTTGGATACCTACCTGTAGTGATGATGGAAAAACCGTAGTATATACTCGATGGGGATTTTTTTCCTGCGAAAAACTAACCGACTTGTTGAATTTTTTATACGGTGTTGGTACGTGTTTTATACATGACGTACCCAAGTGGCGGCTAATTTTAAAAGCTTCGTTAAGATATGGCGAGGCGAAGAATGGTAAAATGCGAGAAAGGGTTTGATTGAGTGGGAGAGTGTTTTGTCGTTACTCGTTAGTTGAAGCTCGAACACTCGGTACATTGGGTATGATTGGAATAAATTACGAATCGATTAGAAGATGATCACATTTTACTTAGTAGTAAGTAAATAAAGGTGAATCATAATTTTATGATTCGTGATTAGAACTAAATTTGATATATACGCGCTGTACGACACGTAGACTTTTTCGACAGTTACTTTGCTCGAGATCTTAATTTTTTCAAAATTTATTTCCTCAAATTTTTTAAACCAAAGTTTTTGAGCTTGAAATTTCTTCTTTTTTCTTGAATTTTCAAAAAAAAAAAAAAATTTTAATTTCGATTCTGGAATGTTATTGTTTGTATCGAAATGATTTTTTTTTTCGAAACAAAATTCTTAATATTTTTTTCCAATTCCAAGTATCTATGTTGTATTAGGTAAAATTAGGGAGGAGGAGGGATCCAATCAAAATTTTTACAATGACCAAAATTATTTCTAGGATCTCAATCTATTACTTTTGTTGTAAAAATTTTCTAATTAGGCTCATTCCAATTTTAAATATCAGTTTCATGTTTACAATTACCCCAACACGTAAAAAATTGGGAGGGGGGGGGGGGAGTTGTAAACACTCTCCACTTACCATCGTAACAATTTTATGGAAAAAATTACACGGTCACGTGTTAAAGAAACTTTCGACCATTGAATCTCGATTTTTTTTTTTTAGTGAAATAAACCACTATTTTTCAGTAAAAAACAACTTTTCTTTGTGAAACAAAAAAAAAAAAAAACATTTTCAGTGAAAAAAATCACTCTTTTTAGTGAAGAAAAATTCCCCCTCATTTTTTTTATGAAGAAGAAAAATACAATTTTTTTAATGAATGAAATTCAAGTAAAAAAAATTTCTAATGAAAGAAATCACCGTTTCTAGTGAAAAAGAAATCACAATTTTTTCAATTGAAGAATACATTTTTTACTAAGAAGTAGGTAGGTATAAAAAACATTTTCTATGTTAAAAAAAAAACAGTTTTTGGTGTAAAGAACAATCACAATTTTTTAGTGATGAGAAACAAAAACATATTTTTTTAATGAAAAAAAATCATCATTTTTTTGAAATAAAAAAGAACAATTTTAGTGAAATGTCACAGTTTTAAAAAAAATTGTAACCCGAAGTTTTTTAGAAAATTTCATACTCTGAGTACTTGATTTGTTAAAATTCTTTACCATGTTTTTCTTTTCTTTTTTTTTGAAAATTTGTAACCGAAATTTGACAAAGGAAGATCATTTTAAATATGAAAAAAAAAAACTAAATATCTACAAAATCCGAATTTTAATTAATAATGAACATTTTTTTAAAACTTTTCTTTTGATTTCAAAAATTGAAGGAGTGGAAGAGGTCCAATTGAAAAAATTTTCAACAAAAATTGTAGATTGAGATCCAATAGGAATAATTTTGGTCATTACAAACACTTCGATTGGACCCCTCTCTCCTCTCTCATTTCACTTAATACTACGTAGATAATTGAAATTCAAAATTGGGGAAGGGGTCCGATTGAAAAAAATTTCAACAAAAAATTTGTTGGTTATTACAAAATTTCGATGGGAACCCTCTCTCCCCTGATGTTCAGTGAGTGCTGTGGAATTACATTTCGGATGAGTTCACAACCCCCCCCCCCCCCCCCCCCCGTTTGATGGTTAATTGTAAACAGACACTGGGCAATTGAGTTAAAAATTTTATTTCGGTTTCCACTGTCTAGAACTCTAGATTGTAGCCTAGGTAGTTGAATTTTTTCCCACTTTTGAAAAATCCAATTTTGATTTTTGAAATAGATTTTATTGGTTTAAATTTTTTTCCATAATATTATTTCAATTTGAAATTTTTTCTGAATTATTCCAACTCAAAATTTTTCTTAAAGTTTAGTTTGATGAATTCATTTAAATTTTTTTTCATATTGTAGTTTTAGTTTAAAAAAAAAAAAAAAAAAAAAAAATAGGTCAATTGTCATTAGCTCATTACAATTTTCCCACATTTTAGTAGTTTTAATCTTTTTTTCTGTTTTAATTGAAATGTTTTTTTAAATTCAGACTCTTTCAGCAATCGTTTTGCCCAAATTTGAAAAAGTTAGTATTTTTTCAAAAAAAAATCTTATTTGAGAAAACTTGTAAAAATGTTGAATTTTTCATTTTTGGGCAAAATGATCGCGGTAGGGTTCTAATCGAGGTAGTTTGACCTGCTGAACTCGAATCCGTGTTCAGTTTTTTAATTCGATCATTTCTTGCGATCACTAAAATTTCAATCACATTCATCTATAAGAATTTAAAAAACCGAATTTGTGAAAAATTAATGAATTGAGGCGAATATTGAATATCTGGTGATGTACATTTAGGGAACAAAAATGAAAAAAATGATTATTTTTAAAAATATCATTCTTCAGTAAAAAAAAAAAAAAAAACATTTCGAAAAAATTCCGAAAATGAAATTTGTTTTTCCTAAAAAAAAAATTGAATCTTCCATCGGAGCCAGTCCACTATTTCGATAAAATTTCTCTTCTGTAGAGTTCACTAATTCGATTCCCTGTTCTCTCTGCACCCTGCAAAAATTTCAATTACGAGCACGTGAATCGATTTAATTCATAATTCATCGAAACTCGGGCTAATATTTACTCGATTCCTGAGGGAAAAGAATGGCCCTAAGTTAAAGTGGAGCTAATCAAAAAAACGAAATCCGAATCGGATTCGATACTTCTCGCGTCGTCGCACCTTGCCGGTACCATATGGCATGATTATTGCCTAACTGCGATATGAAAGGAGTGTCGAGCATACTTACGTTAATAATAAAATGAATGAACTGATCTCTCGTGACCTTTGTACCATTCAACGATAGTTTGCGACGTAGAGTTTGGTAGATGTTTGGGGCAAATTCAATCAGAATGAGGTTTCGAGTTTGTTAAGTTGTGTAAAAAATGGACATTTGTCGGGTTTCAGGGTGGAAAATTTTGGCGTCAACGTGAATCTTATTTTATATCATATTTCTCGTGGAGAATACCTACAGGTGCGTTGATTTGTCGAAGTATAAAAATTTGGTAAACGACCATGACTTTGAAGTTTTTTTTTTCAAATAAAAGAATAATTTTGGAGAACAGGACGGTGCTGTTGAAAAAATTGATAGTTTATCGACGTTTAGTCGATATTCCAAAATGGGACTGGGGACGTGGGAAGAGGTCATGCTTTTGGGAATACATTGATCAAAAATGGCAAGTGTGAAAAAAAGATTTAAAAGTTTGAAAAACTGACGAAAAAGATGTGCCTACCTACTAATTTTTAGATGACTTGAGGGATGGAAATTTCGTCGATTTGTATTTTTCCTATTTTGCTATTCAGTCCAGGGACTTATCCATTGACGAAAAAATCATCTGGGAAAAAGACCATATTGTAGAAACGAAACGGATCAAAAAATAAATTTTAAAATAACCACCGTTTGTGATTTGGGTCGGTTGCTGCTGATACCGTGTTGTATACTTTACAAACAAGGGTATTTACCAATTGAGAAATGGAAGTTGGTTGCTGGTAAAATGTTAAATATTAAAATACGCGTAGGATTAGGTCGCTCAGGCGGATAATATGTTGCTTGCCGGAGTTAGTATGTAAAATTCTAAAGCTGCTTTTATATGGCATAGAGTGAGGTATAAGAAGATGGAAAAGTACAGAGATGTGGGGTATGGGGAGAACCGTATGAGAAAAAAATTAACTCCCGTGTTTCCTGCGGAAATGGGATTTTATATCTTAATATCCCGTTGTAGTAGCGCGATGCCGATGTGCCTCACTTTGGAAAACTGTTCTTTATACCTATTTGGGAAGGAAAATTAAAGTATGCGTTTTAAAATGATTAAGTACGAGAACTTGATAAAATAAAATAAAATACCGATGTCTTCCTACTTGTTTTCATCTTGTAATACATCTAACGCGATGAAAGATGGTACTAAATACGTGCGTGGTCAGTTCACCAGCCACCGAGATATTGTAATTTATTGGAAATTGGCCAGTCATCGTGTTCGAAAGCTGTGAATTTTTTCGTCCATGTATTCGAAAGAGGAGAAAAAATGATGGAGGGGCAAAACTGTTTTTTTTTCTCTGTTTCCTAAGAATGAAACTGACGCGACTGAATGAACCTGACAGAATGGAAAAGCAAAAATTATATTTCAATTTTATGGATTAAATTTCTGATGTATGGGTGTTAAGTAACCAAATAATATTTTTATAATTAATGAAATGAATAATGGCGTTAGCAGTGAGGCTGAAAAAAAAGAAAAATTCTTTGAAGAAATTAGTTGAAACTACAAATAGTAAGGAATATTTGATCTAATCATTTTTTGATTTCAGTGAATCGATCAAGTTGATTTAAAATAAACTGAGAATAGAATTTTCCTGTCAGATTTGTCGAGCAATTTCGCGTCATAAATTAAATTTTTGATTTTGATGAATCGGTGATTTTTTCTGATTTTCTTAAGAATATTTATATTTTGACTTATGGGGCTCAGAAGTACAAATTTTTAATTTTTTTTTTTCAATTTTTGGTTTTAAACAAAAAAAAAAACCTGATAAATGTTATATCATCATGTAAGTATTTTACAGAAGGTGAAGAAATCAGTAAAGTGACTCTGAAATCCTCCCCCCCCCCCCAATAAAAAAGGTAAAAAAATAGCTGATCAAGAAAAAATATTTTTTAAATTTCAGATTAATAAACTAGTTCACATTAAAAACAAAAAATTCTTTAAAAATTAAGAAAAAATTCTTCACGTAATTAACGATTTTTTTGATGAAAGTTTTTTTGAGTGGAAAAAAATTACGAAGAAAATTTACCTATTCTAAAAACTATACGGAGTAAAAAAACCATACCGTATATAATAATAACAGTTGTCCTGAAAAAATCTTCTGAAGAAAACATGAAAATTTTTCTAGGAAAAAAAATTTCATCTGAACAATCTTTTTTTTTTTGAAAAAATCTCAGTATGAATATTGAAAGATAATAATTTTTTAAAATAAATTTCTAATTTGTTAAAAATAAAAAGTTACTTGAAAAAAAATGAAGGAAAATTTGCTTCAAAAAGTTTTTTTGAAACCAAATTTTCTAAGTGAAATAAAAATGAGTCTCAGGAGTTTTTTTCAAACTATTTCTTCTTCTAATAAATTGCCAATTCACTTTTTTTAAATCAAAAAAGTTGTTTAAAAATTTTCAAAAAAAATTTCATTTTGGTAGGTATAAAATTCTTAGAAAAAAAAAATGAAAATTTCTTCTGGTTAAAACAATATTTATTTGTACGCCTCTAGCCTTAGTAGCTGTGCAAAAAAAATATTTGAAGAAAAACTCAGTTCGAGTTTTTTAAAAACAATTTCTTGTAATAAATTCATTGCTAGTTCAATTTTTAAAAAATTAAAAAAAAAAACTGTTTTCTTGAATATTCCAAAAAAGAGAAAAAAGTTGGTAAAAAAAGTTCTCAGTATTTCAGAAACGATATTTCTTTAGTTTTAAAGAGCTAAAATTATTTTTTTGTACCTATACTTATGAAAAAAGTTATTAAAAATATTTTATTTGGAAAAAAAGTTATTAAAAAAATATGCTTAGGTATTTTCATTTACAAAATTCATCAAAAAAAAAAATTGAAAAAATTCCTTCTGGTCAAAAAACTAGTTTTTTGAAGAAAATCTCAAGACGAATTTTTTAAAACAATTTTGTCAAATGAATTTCCAATTCAATTTTTAAAAAATTCGATTAAATTGTTTGAAAATTCGGAAAATGATAGAAAAATTGTCACAAAAACTTCTCTGAAAACAAAATTTCCTGACTGAAAGAAAATTCCTTAAATTATCCATTATCTGTGTCGAAAAAATTATTTTTAAAAATTCACTTGAAAAATTTATTCAAAAAAAAGTTTTAAAAAATTTTCACTTACAAAATTCAGTGTCAAAAAAGGTTGGAAAAAATATCAAAATTTTCAAATTCGACTGATTTTAATGAATTGAATGGTTTTTTTTTGGCCAGTTCTTCAATTTTTTCCATTTTTTGATACCTAAATTATTCAATTTTGATTAATTTCATCAAGTTTTTGATTCTAGTTCATTGGTCACTTTTTTTTCTTATTTTGTTCAGTCAAATTGGTCATTCATTTTCGAATTTCGTTTTTTGATCTCGAAAACTGATAGTTCTCCAATCATGCCAATTTGACGGATTATTCAATTTCGATAAATCAGTCGATTTTTGGATTGTATTTTTCCCATTTTTTTTTTCAATTTTGATATTTTTAACCATTTTATTTGTTTTTTCCCCAATTTTTTTTTAATTTTGATATTTTTTACCATTTTATTTGTTTTCCCCAATTTTTTCAATTTTGATATTTTTTACCATTTTATTTAAAAATAATTTGATTTTTCATTAATCCAATTCAGAAGATGACTGATTTTCTAGACACTAAACACTTATAAACGAAGATTTTTTTTTCTTCAAATTTTTCACCCCACTTTTTTGAAAAAGGGCGGAGTATTTTGAACAATTAGCACGTGTTTTTTGGCTACAGCTTTACGATAAGAAAAACAACGACAACGACAAAAGTTGAAGTTGAACTCGACTCGTCCCATTAGATATAGGTTCGTATAGAAATAGTAGGTCTTCGCACGCGACGACCTTAAGGCCAAAGATGCCAGCAGATATCGTAGCTGGGTATTTTCGTCTATTTATCTAAGCGAGAATAGTAAGCCAGAAGAAAAAAAAACGAAACAACGAACTATACAAAATGCGACAACAATACGATAATATAACGAACCAGTATTTATGTATGTAGGTACAAAATATGGTACGTGATACATTTGTATATACGACAAAACGCGTAAGAAAAGTAAAAGTGGTTGTTATTTGACGACGACGACAGCTACAGTGACGAAGGTGGGTTTTGGTCGCAGCGTTATGCTCGCTGCGATATTTTTTTCATGTAGTGTATTTTTTTTTTCGTACGTTGTAAACTAATTATCGAGCTTAAAAACCTGAAAATCGCATTCATTGATCGTCGTCGTTATTTTCGCGTACTCGTTTTTTTTTCTCGCCAATTTTTTTGCGATCGTAAATTAATTATGGACTGATGCGAATTAATTGTTCGAGTATACGAGATGGGGGATTTTTTGTCGTCACGATGAATACCTAGGGGGGAACTTCGGACTGGACTGAAGTGATAAACGTACTAGAAGAGTTGAGAATGCGGTAGAAGGAAATGGCTCATTCATGTACGCGAGTAATTTGTAGGTCAGATTTGAACCATCAAGGTAAATTCGAATGTGTAGAAGAATGATTACATGTGTTCGGTTTGCGGCACTGGCAGTGGCACTGGCACTGACGGCGTTCAGTTTGGTTGTTTATGGTGAATGGTTGCTTAGCACCCACAATAAAATATCAGCAGGTGTTTGAGTCCTGATTAACCATGTAGTATGGCTAATGTAAGCAATGCAATGCAAACCAAAGCAGAACCGCAGCGTATAAATTTGGCGCCGTTATGGCTGCATCTCCGTGTACGAAATAGGGGATGATTTTACGTACCTACAAATGAGGGAGGGGGTATTGGAGACAGCGAACTACACGAATATGTAACTAATATGTAATTAAATACGACAAATGACAACGGTATTCGAAAAATAGATAATGACTTTTTTAATAATTCAGTTTTTTTTTCTCGTTATTTGCAGTGTTCAGAGTGTTGCGGGCAGCATTGCGGCAAACGTAAGACGGCACGATTTTTTAGCTAGAAAAGCTGGAGCTGCCGCTTGATTTGGACGTGCAACACACTGGATCAGAAGAAGACGGAAGATTGAAGAAAGCGGTGCTCAGTAACCAATTCCCAGACTGACATTATGAATGAGTTGGACGCGCTCAGACAAGAAGCGGAAACCTTAAAAAATGCCATCCGAGTGAGTACACGTTTAGATTCGATACAGGGCCACAAATTATCAATAGAGGGGTGTTGTTATTTCCACCAGCCTGGGTGAGTAGTTCACTGAAATGAATCAAGTGAATCTACAATTTATCTGGACTTGGAATATTTCTTTCAAGTTTCGATTGACATTTACTTTTATTCAAAATTGGAGGGGAAGGAGGGGTCCAATCAAAATTTTTGTAATGTCCAAAATTATTCCTAGAACTTCAAGCTACAATTTTTGTTGGAAATTTTTTTCAATTGGACCCCTCACTCCCCACTGATTTTGCATAACACTCCGAAGATATTAATTACAAATTGGAGGAGTGAGCGAGAAAGGAACCGATTAAAAAAATTTTCTAATAAAAGTTGTAGATTAAGATCCTAAAAATAATTTTGATCATTATAAAAATTTCGATTGGACCTCTCCCTTTCCTCCGATTTCACATACTTAGGCCCGTATTTTAAAAATTTGCTTAAGCAAACATTGTCCTTAAGGCGAGGCGATTTCACACGTATCGTGTCAATTTACATCGAGCAGCCATTTATTTGTATGGATAAAATAAACAAAACCACTTGGTATGTGTAAGAACGCTTCGCCTTAAGTATAAGGAAATTTTTAAAATACGGGCCTTACTATCAGGTAGATACTTTTTCAAAATTTGGCGGAGGGGTCCAATTGAAAATTTTCTCAAACAAAAGTTGTAGATTGAGGTCCAAGAAATAATTTTTGCTATTATAAAATTTTCGATTAAGCCCTTCCCTCCCCTCCAATTTTGCATAATATTGCTTGGATACTTATACTATTGAAAACTGATGGAGGTAGAGGTCCAATTGAAAAAATTTTCAAACAAAAGTTGTAGCTTGAAGTCTTGTAAATAATTTTAGTTATTACAAAAATTTCGATTGGACCCATCCCTCTCCTTCAATTTTGAATAAAACACATGTTAATTGAAAGAAATATTTTAAGTCGAAAATCTGAACTGATGGAAGTAGGAAGTGTGAGCGATTTCGTTCATGTTAACTACAAATCCGAGCAACTACTCACCCAGGCTGGTGGAAATAACAACACCCCAATGGAGGAATCAACCTGTGTGGTATTTCTAAAAAGGTCGCAGCCTCAGATGTTCGTTTCTTTTTTTGCTTTTTCCAACTTACGAAATAATAAGAAAAAAAAATTTCTAGTGTCGTGTTTGCCTTCAGTATTCTTATTTGATTAGGAAGACGAAATCTTATACTCTGTTTCGAATTACATATACCAAAAACCAAGCCTTCCGAGAAGGTTCGCCTTTGCTTTTCTTCGTCATTGGAAAGGTACGCAGAAGGGAGGTAAGGAGGTGAACGGACTTATGTTGTCAATGGATTACGAAATCGTATATAGTACGAATTCATTTCGTTGTCGAGAAATGCGAAACAGTTTCAGTTTAGGTCCGTTGATTTGGAAAGGAAAAAAATAGGTCGAGTAGGTTCATGTTCGAAGATACAGAACCGAGGAGACGAGTCGCAGGAAGCAAATTATTGTGATTGTTTTATTGAGGTTTCTTTTTTTTTCCGTTCCTAATTGGATGTTGGACGTGAGTAGATGTAGAAATCTGTCCAGGAAATAAGACACTTCGAGTGGACATTTTCGTTCATTAAAAATTTAAAATGTAGCCAGGCCTCGCTGCGGATCGAGAAAGTGTTTCAATTTGCACCGTAGTTTGACGAAAGGGTCGTAAATGTAGAATTTTCATTTGTTTGGAATGGATTCAGTGAGATGTTAGGCTTAAAAAAATTTTGGGGGATTTTTTGGATCACAGTATTGATTGAATTTGAGATTAAGTGAGTTATGAAATAGGTAAATCATCTTTTTGAATTTTTTTTTTATATAATTATAAAATTTTTGTTCAAAATTTGAAGATATTTATCATTCGGAAAATTTTTTTGCAGGGGAGCAATTTTCCAAATTTTTGTCAAAAAATTCTATTTCTCATTTTTGGATAGCTCAGGGTTAAAAATCTCGTTTTTCTGAAAAATTTTGAAAAATTCAAATTTAGTTTTTAGAACTTGGAAAATTTCTATAAAAATAATGAATAAGCACCTAGCACAGTCCAGTTTTCAGTAAAATGACAAGAATATGTCTGAGAACCTTCCCCCGAAAAAACAGAGTTCTGCTTGGGTGTCCTCGACCGCATCGCAATCACTTTTGTGGATTTTCGTCAAATTTTGTGACTTAAAATTCAAGAATTCAAAATAGAATCGATAAATTGAAACTTGTTTGAAACCAACGACCAAAATTTCGTTTTGAGCTATTTGTTATTCTCTCCCGACTTCCTGATCCATAAATTTTGCCTTTTCTTAACCAACATTCTGCCGCATTCGCATTGAAAAATGCAAGCCATTTTCAATTTCTCAAAACTGTTTCTAAAAATATAGACGATGTTGAATAATAAGGCCAGTGTTGCCAAATTATTGAACATTGACAGAAAAATTTGTGGAACAGATGAATTTGAACGCCGGTATTAAATTAAATGACGTGGCCATAAAATGAAGTCCAAGGTTACGCGTGGTCTCGTTTAAAATAAATTTCAAACTGAAAAATTTTTGGTTTTACGATTTCGGTGGTCAGTCATCGGTTTTTGAAAAATGGAACCATTCGTGCAATTTCATCGTCTCTTAACCCTTAAACCCCCAAGAAGATTCAGATGAGATACCGCAAATTTTTTCATATATCTGAATGTAGGCAAGTATGAATATCACAATGATCCATTGATTGCCTACCTGCCCCTTAAAACCTTTTTGGAAACAACAGAAACCTGTTTTCCGTTTTCACGGAAATCCAAAAGGAAAAAAGATTCAACTTCGTTCAATTTTACATAAGATGACATAAGGCCATTAGATATACACTACAATCCGGAAAAAAAATTTTCTATTGCCATTCTTCTGTATTGAAGGAGACAAAAAGGGAGAAATGTGTGAAAAAGCGGGCGCCCAAATGACCCTATTTGTCTATGAGAAATAAAATACATTCTTTCCATAAAATACCTTGGGAAAGTATACAGCCAGAACAGTACGAAGTCATATTCCCCATTTTTGGAAAATTCATTTTGGAAAATGGGAAAGACAAATGAAATTTTAGCAAACAATTTTTATATCATCATTCCAAAAGTAAAATTTAATGAGCTTTTGAACTTTTCATATAAGTGAAAAGTTGAACTTTGGGTTTGATAGACTGGTGGAAAACTATTCAAAAATCACCATTTTTCTTTTTGGAAAAAAATTCCAATTGCTCGAAATTTTTGATGATATTCCAAAAGGAAAATTTAATGAGCTTTGGAACTTTTCATATGAATGAAAAGTTGAACTTTGGGCTTGATAGACTGTTGGAAAATTTTTCAAAAATCTCCATTTTTCAGATTGAAAAAATTCCAAACAAAGGTAATTGGAATTTTTTCAATCTGAAAAATGGCGATTTTTGAAAAATTTTCCAACAGTCTATCAAGCCCAAAGTTCAACTTTTCATTCATATGAAAAGTTCCAAAGCTCATTAAATTTTCCTTTTGGAATATCATCAAAAATTTCGAGCAATTGGAATTTTTTTCCAAAAAGAAAAATGGTGATTTTTGAATAGTTTTCCACCAGTCTATCAAACCCAAAGTTCAACTTTTCACTTATATGAAAAGTTCAAAAGCTCATTAAATTTTACTTTTGGAATGATGATATAAAAATTGTTTGCTAAAATTTCATTTGTCTTTCCCATTTTCCAAAATGAATTTTCCAAAAATGGGGAATATGACTTCGTACTGTTCTGGCTGTATACTTTCCCAAGGTATTTTATGGAAAGAATGTATTTTATTTCTCATAGACAAATAGGGTCATTTGGGCGCCCGCTTTTTCACACATTTCTCCCTTTTTGTCTCCTTCAATACAGAAGAATGGCAATAGAAAATTTTTTTTCCGGATTGTAGTGTATATCTAATGGCCTTATGTCATCTTATGTAAAATTGAACGAAGTTGAATCTTTTTTCCTTTTGGATTTCCGTGAAAACGGAAAACAGGTTTCTGTTGTTTCCAAAAAGGTTTTAAGGGGCAGGTAGGCAAACAATGGATCATTGTGATATTCATACTTGCCTACATTCAGATATATGAAAAAATTTGCGGTATCTCATCTGAATCTTCTTGGGGGTTTAAGGGTTAATACACAGACGCAAAAAATCGATTTTGAAATGTTTCAGTTGACGTGTTTTAGCTAAAATTTCGTTAAATTTTTCATCTTGTTTTTCATTGAAATTTCTACTTTCGATCTTACCTACATTTTGTAGTTTCACTGCTCTTCATTGATGAAGGGTGATTCATTCTTCAATATGTTGTGGAAGTCTGTTTACCTGAATAAAGTAATCTATGCAGCAATCATTGGCATAATTCTATTATAGCACGTTTTTATGACTGGTGACGTACGTAAGATATCCTAATAAAGAAAGGAAAAGAGTATATCTAAATGACCAGCCATGAGATGCATCGCAAAATATCGTATCAACTAAAATAATTATGGTGTGAAGTTACTGTGATCTTAAATGGGGCATTGGTTATACTTTTTTTTATTGAATGTGTGCTACTTTGTTTTCATGTTGATCAAGTTTTTTGATAAATCAAACAAAGTTGTAATGAAAAATTTTGACTAGGGGTGTCGAGAGCCAAAGCGAACTCTGGTCATGAATTATTTTGAGCCCTCTGCCAAGTAAATTGATGACCAAAAACTATGTGATTTTTCAAACTCGAGATGAAAAAATTAATTTGGGCCTTCTGGCAAAACTCTGTCGAAGAATTATCAGGGTATTCAGGGTGTCTACAGGTCATGAAAGTCATGAAAAAGTCTTGGACAAAATTACAAATTCGCTTATAAGTGAAATTTTTTCAAACTGTTGCATCTTCTCAAAAAACAAAAAAAAAACAAAAACAAAAAAACATAAAAATATAATTATTGTGATTTCTCTGAAGACGAAAATTAATTTTCTTGAAGAATTTTTTTTCGAGCGGGAGGAGAATCTCTATTTGTTTGGAAAAAATTCCCGTTTCTTGGAATGAAAAAAAAAGAAAAAATTGGAATGAAAAAAATAAATTTTGTGCAATGAAAAGAAATGAATTTTTTGATACAAATAAGAATTTTAAAAATGGTTTTGAAATAAGAAGCATTTTCACACCACTAGCCTTAGGTAGTTGCTGTACAAAACGCTGAAGAAAAATCTCAATTTTTTTTAAAGTACCTAAGTAAAAAATTCTCATTTAAAAAAATCAAAAATCTGAATTTTATCGTTTTGGAATTGAATAATTGTTTTGAAATAAAAACACTTTTTTAACTGTAGAGTAAAAAATCTCAATTTTTTCAATTTTCTGAAAAATTAAAATATTTTTATTTGAGGGAGCGAGGGGGAGGGGGAAAGGTTTTTTTTTTGAAGAAAAAATTCTCAAAAATTAAAAACAAATTTTTTGTTTCAAAATTTTTTAAAAATTGTTTTGGAATATGAATAAAAAAAATTACCCAATTTTTTTGAAATATCTAGAGAAATCTAAAATCTTCTGAAGTAAAAAATTTCAGGATTTTTTGGAACAAAAAATTTCCATTTTTTTTTTTTTTTTTTTTTTTGAGAAAAAATGTTATAAAATTTTCTTATGGGAAGATATTTTTTTGAATTTCTGTGAAAAAGTTTCTCAATTTTTTCTTTGTCGAGAAAATAGTTTTATTTTCGTGAAAAAAAAACTGGGATTTTATTTTTCGAACATTAGTTTTTAAAATTATTATAAAATAAAAAAATCTCAATTTTTTGTGGATTCATTTTTTTTTCTTTGGTAGTAACATAAAAAAAATATAATATTTTTTAAACTTTGGGATGAAAAAAAAGCATGGAAAAAATGTTTTTCTGCAAAAAAAGTTATTAAAATTTTTTTTAGGAGAATTTTTCGCGTGAAAATTTTTTGTTTCACTTCCAGAAAAAAAAATCACTGTCATTATTAAACCATGAAAACAATTTCAAGCATTCACCTTTTAGGGAAGATATCGAATTACACCCTTGAAAATTCTAAGGCCCGTATTTTAAAAATTTCCTTATACTTAAGGCGAAGCGTTCTTACACAGACCAAGTAGTTTTGTTTATTTTTTCTATACAAATGAATGGCTGCTCGATGTAAATTGACACGATACGTGTGAAATCGCCTCGCCTTAAGGTCAATGTTTGCTTAAGCAAATTTTTAAAATACGGGCCTAAGTATCTATTAAACTTGCTGTTTTTGAAATTTTTGTAGACTTTCTTGGTTACAAAGGTCTCTTGGAGGGCATAGGCATAACTTAGGCAATAATTTTTTTATTAACTATTTACCATAAAATATAGGGAAAAAATGAGGAACTTTTTTTGCCTTTGTTATGCTTATGCCAGAGGGAGCGCTGAAAAATAATGTAGAAATATTTCTCATGGAAAAGTCATGAATTAAAAAAAATCTAGATAGACACCCTGATTATAAACAAATAACAATGTACAAACTATTAAAAAAAAAGGCCACACAACCCAAAACAAATTTAAAAAGTCCATCTAGCAAAGCGAAAAAGTGAAACAGAAACATAAGGCATAGATACCTATTTATAACAGCGTTCTAAAAAGAGGAAAAAATGTAGATCATTGAGGTTTTTTTTTCTATATCAATGAACGAAAGAATATGCTAAGGTCGTTCATGAAAATTAATGAAAGTAAGGAATTGAACGAGGTAGTAAGTAGATTCAGGTAATGTGAACAACAGCCTTTATTAGGGCGGTGAGCGGAGAACGAAGCATACAGCGATGAGATGCTCGATGAGGCGGTTGTTGCTGCTTGTATTGGCGACGTGGTGCGGCGCAGCTTTATAAAAGCTCGGTGACAGTGTTACCAGCCGACATGTGAAAATTTGCTGGCATCTAGTTGAAAGCAAAATACACATCTAAGATCTTGATGTAGGCTCTTACAAGTCTAAAAGAGATGTTCCAAAAAAAAAATCTAAATTTCGAGCAATCGACATGCAAAATTTAAGTATAAAAAAAAATAATGAATGGAATGAAATCACAAATACGCGACGAATTGATCAAAGGGTCGAATAGGACACTTCCGAATATTTGCAAGATTTTTTCTGCTCAACGGTTAAATTGGGTTATATTTTTAAAAAGGGGTAAAGGCTGAAAGGAGCCGTGATAAGGTAACGCGGCGGCGAAATTAAAATATAATTTATGAAGGAAAATTTGTGAAACTATTACTATCGATTAGTAGAAGCGCCGCCGCGCCATTGCTTATATTACATTCTAATCTCGCCGTCGAATACTACGTGTTAACGGCTCCTGAAAATAAAGGTGGCTTTTTTACTGTTGTTGGTCTGCTTGGTGTTTTTTCACCTATTTTTCTATTTCAATAATTTCGTACTTTTCTTTTTTTTTTTTTGGTACTATTCGTTGCTTTTGTTCTTGGTTTTTTTCACGCTGGGATACCATTAAAAAATATATGTAATGATGAAAAAAAAGAAAGGATGTTTTGAAAAGGAAAAAATACAGGTGGGAAATTTATTATTATGTAAGTGTACTTTTAACAGTTATGTGGATGTTTGTAAGGCTGCGATTCAATTTCTACCCTTTGTTGAAGAAGAGATGCCAGTATAGTGGGTTTTGCGATACGATGTGTATATGTGTGCGAAGGTGAGGCCTTTGCGCATGTCAAAGGCGTTTTCAACCGAGTACGACGAAAATTGACGATGTCAACGGTTTGGCGAATCTCGATGTCATTTCTGGCTCATTTGGCACAATGCGACGCGGTACCCGCGAGTGAGGCTTCGAGTTCAGAAATGAGAGCCCATTTTAGGAACGAAATACGACAATCGAAATGCACCAGAAGTGGGAGAATTGAACGAATGATCGTGAATTTTGAAACACATTCGAGAGATGAATAAACGGGGTGTCTGTGGGTCATGAAATTTGAAAATGGGTCATGAAAGTCATGAATTTTTCAAAAAAAAATCACTAGGTCATGAAAAGTCATCAATTTTACTCTTCAAAGTCATGAATTTTTGATAATATTACTCATCGGGCAAATTTACAAATTCGCTTAAAAATAGGTAGAATTTTTTCAAACTATTTCATCTTCACGAAAAAAAAAAATAAAAAAAAAAAAAAACATAAAATATTGTGATTTTTCTGAAGAAGAAAACTGATTTTCTTCGAGAATTTTTTTTCGAGGAGATGGAAATATCTATTTTTTGAAAAAATCCCCATTTCTTGGAATGAAAAAATAAATTGCTACAAAAAATTTTAAAAATTGTTTTGGAATAAAAAACATTTTCATGTCAATAGCCTTAGGTAGTTGCTGCTGTACAAGGCGTTAAAAAAAATTCTCAATTTTTTTTAAAGTAAAAATATTTTTCAAACTTTTGCGAAAAAATTCTTATTTTTTTAAAATCAAAAATCTGAATTTATCGTTTTGGAATTGAATCGTTTGGAAGTAAAAATATTTTTCGAATTCTAGAGTATAAAATCTCAATTTTTTGGATTTTTTCCCTTCAATTTTCTAAAAAATATAATATTTATATTTTTTTGGAGGAGGGTATCTTGTTTTTTGGAGAAAAATTCTCATTTTTTGGAATAAAAAAATTAAAAACAAATTTTTTGGTTTAAAAATTTTTAAAAATTGTTTGGAATAAAAAAATTACCTATTCATTTTTTTTTTGAAATAGATTTGTTTCATTTTCGAAAAAAACAGATTTTTTTAAACAATAATTTTAAAAATTCTTCTGAAATTAAAAAATATCAATTTTTTGGCATCAATTTTTTTTCTTTCTTTATTGATAGTAAAATAAGTAAATAAGTGAAATATTTTTTAAACTTTGGGACAAAAAAAACGTAGAAAAAATGTTGTTAAAAAAATACTTTTCCAACTCTAGAGTAAAAACCTCAATCTTTTGTATTTTTTATTTTTATTTTTTTTGGGGGGTCTCTGTTTTTTGGAGAAAAATTCTCATTTTTTGGAATAAAAAAAATTAAAAACGAATTTTTTGGTTCAAAAAATTTTTTAAATTGTTTTAGAATAAAAAAAAATTACTCAATTTAAAAAAAAAACTCAATTTTTTTTGAAGTAGAGAAATCTCAAATCTTCTAGAGTATAAATTTTTTGGGAGGAAGAAATTTCAGGCTTTTTTGGAATGAGAAATACCCAAAAATCTTAATTTTTTTGGGGAGAAAATTTCTTACGTGAAGATATATATTTTTTTTTTTGTGGAAAAGCTTCTCAATTTTTTCTTTGTCAAGAAAATCGTTTTATTTTCGAGAAAAAAAAACTGTTTTTTTTCGAACAATAATTTTTAAAATTCTTATAGATAAAATAAAAAAAATCTCAATTTTTTGGGGATCAATTTTTTTTTCTTTGGTAGTAAAATAAAAATAAATAAAATATTTTTTTAACTTTAGGACGAAAAAAATTCAAAAATTCATAAACTTAATTAAAAAACTCAACCTCACAAATAAAGTTTAGAAAATTCTTCCGATGGGTGTAATAATCCTGTAATTATAAACACCCCAAAAAAAAAAAAAACCGAAGAAAAAATGTTAAAAAATTTTTTAGAAGAATTTTTCGCGTGAAATTTTTTTGTTTCATTTCCAGAAAAAAAAACATTCTCACATTACAACGTGAAAACAATGTCAAGCATTCACCTTTTAGAGAAGAAATCGAATTACACCCTTAAAAATTCTAAGTATAAACTGTTTTTTGAAATTTTAGGTTTTTTCGTTACAAAAAAAGGGCCTCGGAGGGCATCGGCATAACTTAGGGGGTTCAAGGGCATTCACCCCCTCCCCCAATCATTTTTAAATACCTAACTATTTACCACAAAATATGAGGAAAAAGTGAGGGAATTTTTTTAACCCCCACCCCCTCCCCCCATATTCATTCCAAGTTACACTTTGCTGAAAGGGCCCCCCCTGAAAATGTGAAATATTGTTCATGAAAAAGTCACGAATTTTCAACAAAAAAAATTAATTTAGACACCCTGATAAAGCAGCTTGAGAAGAAAATAAAAACGAAGTGTGCTCTAGTGAACTGGTGAAGAGAATACACGAGAGTATATTTTGGCAAAATATCGAGTTGACCGGACAAACCGCACGGAGCCGGGGCCGGGGTGAATTTAAATAATGGCCGATTGTAAGGTTTTCATGGCTAACTGTTGCATTGTCGATGTCGAAGTCGAAGCGAGGTGGCGCGTGAGGACGGCAAAGAGGGTGGACTTTTTGCCATTTTATGTTAACAAATCTGGTCGTATGCGTTGAATATGACCGCACAAAAAAGGTCATGCTGGGGCTTAAATCAATATTTAAGACGTTCGGCAACTAAACGAATCTACGTAGCGCCTGCTGGCCGCTGCAGTATCGAAAAATAAACGAATTATTGTTCCTACGCGAATAAAATATATCGTCCAATGTCTGCGCTGATGGAGGAAAAGCACTTGCATTTAGCGGCGTATAGGAGAGTGCTAAAATGTGAGATGTTGTGGTTCGTGTGGCGCCTTTGGTATCGAACATGGATTGAATCGAAGATGTAATTAGATTTTGTTACGTTTGATGAGGTTTACCCAATATGATGCAGTTGGTTTAGTGAATGGTGAAATGGAGAAGAAAATGTTCGAAATAAGGGCATACTAAAATGAGTAGACCTTGATTAATTAATCAGGCCTGGGAAAATTCAGTTATCGTTTGTTCTAATTTTCTTATCAAGAGTATCGAGTCCTTGAAAATGATGAATTTGGGCAAAAAATACACTTCGTCGTTTTCATTAAACTCTCATCAAAATATGTTTATATCTAGGTAAAACTTTTGTGAGAAAATTTTTTAAATATTTTTTTTGTTGAATAAATTCACTTGTTGCCCCTTCAGTTTTGAAAATCAATGCAAGAATTCACACTCCAACTTTTATTTTATTTTTTAAATAATATTTTTGAACTCTTCGAATTCCTAAATAGGCCATATGTTCGTACGATGGTTTTTCTGGCGCCGAATTCTCAACGAACGAGTCGAAACATAATTACGATTTATTACAAATATTGATCTTACATCAGCGAAATTTCGCCTTAAAACTCGTTTTTGTTGTTCGTAAATTAGCAGTTTAATCAATATAAAGGCGAAAACTTTGCATTTGGCTAATTTTTAAGGCGCTACATGGATATTTTTGAAAATTGAAGTAATTTTAGATGCAGAAAATCAACGAAAATTACGACATAAAGGACCCTGGGTTTTGTACGATATTCAAGCTTTATTCAGCTTTGAATCGTTTTAGCGGGTCGATATGATTTTAAAGACAAAATTCGAATTTTGGCCTGTATAAAAAAAGTGGATTAATTTTTCCCCTCGAGCTGAGTGTAATATAAAACATGCAACATGGAAATATTTTACAGAATATTACTCAATTTAGCGTACGAATAATTTTAGAAAATTTCTCTATTTACATAACTTCAAATATTACAAATACCTTTGTTTTATTCTTTTCAATTTCTGTTTATAAAAAATTTTCATTAAAAAAAAAATGCATTTTTATTGTAGAACTTTGGAGTTACCAAAAGCTGAAAATAATCACCAAAAAGGAACGACTTTGAGATTTTCACTTCTTGCAATATTGATTTTTTTTTCTATCAAAGTTTACCTATATTTTGAATTATAAATTCTAATTTCTTTGGAATGAGGTTTGAATTTCATTATGGTAATTTATATTTTTACACTCTTTTTTTTTAAATAAAAAGTTTTTGAGAACAATAATAACTTTTGCAGGAAGAGACGTAACTATTCCAGTCTCTTGACAAATAATACCGACTACAAAAGAAGTTCAAAAACGGTTTAGGAGTGTTCAAATTAAGAAAATTAATCGATAATCAAATACAATCGAATTCAAACATATTCTCGTATTTTTTCCAGAGAAGCACATTTTTTTGAGGAAAATTTTCGAATTAAAAAAAAATCTTGCGAGGGCACTTCCAAAATCGAACTTGAGTTTTTAGAACGACGAAAGCAATAATTCTTCTTAGAATATTACCAAATTTGAAAATTGACCAATTTTTATTCAGAAGTTTTGCAGAAAAAGAAGCCAGTGGATTGCTCTCTCTCCAAAAAAAAAACTTTTTTGTGCTTTACAATTTATTTTGACGTGATAACACAAACCGCAAAAGACCTTCAAAAATAGTTTATGACAAAATTGAAAGTTTTCCTTTTTTTATTCGCTACTTTTCCATCATTTTCATAATTATTATGGAAAATTTTGATAAATTATTTTATACCTATTTTATTTTAGGTATTTATTTGAAAAAAATGAAATTCATTTCCCATTTAGTTTTTTTTTTCATTTTTTTTTGGGATTGTGAATTAATTTTGAAAAATTCAATTTGAATTTTTTTCCTCTTCTCCCTTATTAGAATTTTATTTATTTCGTATTTGATAAACTTATGCTAAAAATGAAAAATAAAAAGATAAAATAAAAAATGAAAATAAGTTAATTTGAAAATTTTCTTGTTCATTGTTCTGATTTTTTTTTTTTTGATTGAATTTGTTATCGTATTTTTGTTTCAAACTCAAGATTGTTAATTTTCAACAGAAGAGGTGGGTGGGGGAAGTGGCTTAAGTTTCGAATTAAACGAAAAAAAATTTTTTTCCATTTTCAAATCAGGGCACATTTCCTTTTATTTTTTCAAATCTCCTCATTATCAAATGTGTTAAAAATTTGCCAAATTTCAAGTTTTTATAAAAAAAATTTGAATTCGTTATACCTAATTTAAAAATTGACTTTTTATATAAAATTAACCAAATTTCAAATTTTCTCAAATTTTGAATTAATATGTCAAGTTTTAAAAATTGTAAAACTTTATCAAACGTTGGAAATTGGTCACGATTTATTTAAAAATCAAAATTTTATATTTTTACCCAATTTTAAAGAGTTTACTGAATGTTGGAAGAAAATTTCTTATGCTAAAAATTTATCAACCTTGAAAAACTGTCTGAAGTTTGAAAAATCTTGAAAAGTAAAAAAGAAATATAACATTTTGAAAATATTGTAAAAAGTTTGCGAAGAATTTGTGATTTTGATACTGAAAATCGGATTTTCTCACGCAGTCCCTACGTTTTGACGTTTTCTTCTTTGTATTTGTGAGATTTGGAGTAAAAATGTGGATGAAAAAAAAAATTGTTATAAAATCAACATCTTTTTTGATTCTTTCAGTAATTTTTTTTTCTTTTTTTGGCCCCGAATAATTTTTGAAAATTTATTTGAAATTAATGTTGTGTTTCATTTTGTTCCCATTTTAATCTCAATTTTTTTTCTCAGTTTTATTAAAAATTGAATTTCTCATACTTATTGTGAGATTTCTAGTAAGAATTAGTAAAGTCATTCTTTAATTAGTTGAATTTTTTCGATTTTTCTGTTCCTTTAAATTTGGCCCTCTCTCTTAGAAAAATCTTATTTTTGTGTACTCTTTTTCATGTGGTTATTTAGCAAGGTGTCTAACGGTCATGAAAATCATGAAAAGTCATGAAATTTGAAAATGGGTCATAAAAGTCATGGAAAAGTCATGAATTTTTCAAAAAAATCACTAGGTCATGAAAAGTCATGAATTTTGCTGCTGGAAGTCATGAATTTTTTATTTATGAGGCAAAATTTGCACTTTTTTTCTTTTATAATTGAATATTTCTTTAATAAAATTTCGCTCTCGCTACGCTCGAGCAATATTTTGTTTTCTATTTGATAATAGAGTTGGAAACTTTCAGCAGTTCAAATTTACATTTTCAGTGATTTTTACACTCCCCTTTCCCGAAAAGCATCACTTCTCTTTATTTTTATATTTTGTACCAAATACTTTCGAACATTTTGTTCGTATCATTTTTTTCTTTGAATAGCAGAAGTATTTATGCATTCATTAAAGTTTTTTTTTAATTGTAGATTTTTTTGATTACAAAGAAAGTGGTCTCGGAGGGCATAGACATAACTTAGGGGGTCCCAGGGGCATTCGACCCTTCCTTCAATATTTAAAAAAATAACTATTCATCACAAAATATAGGAAAAAACAGAGGCGTATTTAAGGGGGTTCCGGGTCAGTACAGCTCTCTTTGTTTTCGAGAAAAAAAAATGAAAATTTTTATTTCGAAATGACCACCCCGGAAAGTTGAACCCCCTCAATGATTTCATCTCAGCTACGCCACTGGGGAAAATAAGGATTTTTTGCCCCCCAAATATTCATTGCAAGTTCCACTGCTGGAAGGGGGCCCCTGAAAATGTTGAATTATTGTTCATGAAAAAGTGATGAATTTTCAACAAAAAAAAAAGTTGGACACCATGTCTTCTAAATCATCCTTCGCCATCCTTCTTTCTGGGCTCCTACTACCACGTTCTTCTTCATCCTCGAATACCAAGGTGGCTTCTGTAAAAATTAGATAAACAGCACAAATCTAACGCAATACGTAAAAGTCGTACACGACTATAATCGAAATCGAAAGTAAATTTGCGAATGTAAAACAAGACAATAACTCAGAAGGCAGTACCTTGGCGCGGAAGTACATTGTACAGATTGGTATAACGAGGGAAAAAATGAAAATTGGCGCCGGACCAGGGGCACATCGTTACTTACCACTTGTGGGTTGCATTTTAAACTGACATCGCGTCGACTGCGTGTGCGTGTTTCTCACTTTGAAAATTTTTTTATCGAGATAATGACTTATCCTAGATTTCAATAGTGGCTAAAGACGAGAGGAGAAGGGAAAGAATGCACCGTATGATTATCGTCATCGACAGCTCGATTGGTGTTGCCACGATCATTAGAATACATCGAACTGTAATCGATTCGATGTACAGATTGGGAACGTGTTACGAGAAACTTAGCTACTAATAAATTTATCGCTAATTCGTAACCATACGATGTTGAATGTGAGATGCTGAGATTCTGGAACGATGGCTCTAGTTCGAATATTGCTATTTTCACCGACGTATTAATTAATTTGTTAACGATTGGCGGCGCTGCAACTGCTACCACGTTCACCTTGACTATAGATATAGAGATTTGTTGTATTTTTCCCCTTTTTTCTTCTTCTTGCATACTTATAAATATGCGTGAATCGTGTATTTAACGAGAAAACGACCGATACGAGGGAAAAAAATTAGCTAGAAATAGGGAATTCGTACACAATACGATGAGTTTATATTTGCTAGGGTGGGGGGGTAGGCGAGCAGGGCGATAAGATAAAGATTAGATAGAAGAAGATGCTGGCACGAGGCCAGATTTCCTATTGGTTTTTTTCCTCCTCTGGTTCGATCGGCGATTTACAAGAATGTACGTAATTTGACGAAGACTAGTTTGGCGTTTGGGGTAATTGTTTCTATTAACGTAGGTCGTGTTTGGTTTCAAAAACGGGACGCAGCGAGGAGCAGGGATACGGGTTATTGGTTTAAAAATAGTTGGTAACTGTTTTGTAATGTTTTACTTTTATATCATTAGTGCAGCAGCAGGCGAAGTGCAAATAGAAACAGTGTTTTTTGTTTTGTTTAAAATAGTAATTATGTTGTAGTTTAATTGGATGTGTTTCTTTATTTTTGTACAGGATGCTCGCAAAGCAGCATGCGATACCACACTGGTGCAAGCGACCAGCAATTTGGAACCTGTTGGTCGGGTTCAAATGCGCACCAGACGAACACTTCGAGGACATCTTGCGAAAATATACGCCATGCATTGGGGTTCCGATTCCAGGTATACATTGAATCACATCAATCAGTAATCAAACGATCTTAGTTGAATTGTAAAAAATTAGCAGATGATGAAGGGGAAGGAGGAATTGAGTAATTAGCGCTAAAACAGGCATCGTAATTGATTACTTTGTGTTGATATTTTTTCCAAAAGTTATTATAACGTTTCTTTTTACATATTTTCAAAGTGAGCCAAAACATCTACTTACTGCAAAAATCACGAAAACTAGTCCCTTGAAAAAATCTAATAGCTTTATACAGAAAGGAAATTTCATGCTCTACAATTTTCATTCTTAGCATTTTTTTTGTGGGACCCTTAGTTTGGCGAGAAAATCGCTCTGTGTAAATGTTTACTTGATAAAAATCGTGATTTATTTTCATTTTTGAAATTATCAGGTTTGTAAATAGTCCACCTTGTATATAAATACTTGTAAATAAGGGCGAGCATTTGCTAAGTACAAATATAACTTTTTCTAAAAAAAAAAACAAAAAAAAAAACTTGGAAGTTTCTACTTTTTAATGGTTTTTTGTTTCATTTAAATAGGTCAATCTATTTTTAAGTTAAGTATGAATTTTTAAACTGTGATCGGATCTCCAATTTTTTCACCTCTCAAAAGTCAAACGCTTATTTAGAGTTGGCATTTTACAAGAATCTCACCACCAGAGATTCATTTTAACGATTTTTCAAAATTTTCTAATTTCAAATTTTTTCATTAGGTGCATATAAATAAAGGCCTCGTTCGAATAAAGAATTTAATTTTTTTTTTTAATTTGAAGATGGATTTTTTTTTACAAAATTCCCTCAATCAAAACTTTTAATATTCAGTGAAACATTTTCGTGTAATAGGTATCAAACAATACTGTCAAAACTTTATTTGAAACAAAATTTTTGAAAATTTTGGTGAAAAATTCAAAAAAAAATCTGTAATACGTTACGTATAATAATAAAATATTGAAAAATTAAGGGGGGGGGCTTGTTTTGGAACATTTTTTGTTGAATACATAGCGTTGATTAGCGGAATTTTCTAAGACCTTTGCATGACGTCATTTTGATTTTTCACCTATGAAGTTTTGAAGAAAAATTGGAAACTAATTTCAAATTGTTTCTTTTTACAAAAAAAATTAATTTTTAATTTTTGAAAAATAAAATGCATAGAGTTCTCAAAAAAAGGAAATTATTTTCATATTGCATTTTGATTGTGTCATTTTGTAGAAAATGTTGGTAGATTTTTTGGAAAATTACAAATTTCAAGGTCAAAATTGGAGAAAAACGCGATTTTTACTTCAGGTACCGTTTCTAGGAAAACTATGCAACCCACAAAACTTTTTCTTAGAATCTTTTTTATTCAGTAGAGTCTTGTCTATAATTTAACGAGAGGATTTTGCAAAATTTTAATTTGTCAACTATTTCTTTCGAGTCGACTGGAATACTTCCGAGGAAAAACCATGAGAGGGTTTCATAAAATAGGAGAGAAAATACGAGTTTTGCAAAATCCTCTCGTTAAATTATAGACAAGACTCTACTGAATAAAAAAGATTCTGAGAAAAAGTTTTGTGGGTTGCATAGTTTTCCTAGAAACGGGACCTAAAGTAAAAATCGCGTTTTTCTCCAATTTTGATTTTGAAATTTGTAATTTTCCAAAAAATCTACCAACATTTTCTACAAAATGACACAATCAAAATGCAATATGAAAATAATTTCCTTTTTTTGAGAACTCTATGCATTTTATTTTTCAAAAATTAAAAATTAATTTTTTTTGTAAAAAGAAACAATTTGAAATTAGTTTCCAATTTTTCTTCAAAACTTCATAGGTGAAAAATCAAAATGACGTCATGCAAAGGTCTTAGAAAATTCCGCTAATCAACGCTATGTATTCAACAAAAAATGTTCCAAAACAAGCCCCCCCCCTTAAAGCAAAACTTAAAATTGGGGCTTTTTGACTGATGTGCTCAAATATATTAAAATATGCTCGTAGATAAAATTACATTATTTTTTCAAAAAAATGATCTTCGAGTATCTCGATATCTTTTGAAAAAATTTTCAAGAATTTTTTTCTTTTCGCAAAAATTTATTTTGTGGAAAAAGTTTTTCCAAGGCTTTTTCGAATTATTTTTCTTGAGTAAAACTTAAAAATACATCAAAAACAGTTTTTCTTAAAATTTTTGTGCAATAAAAAATAGAAAAAATTTAATTTTCTCAATGGCGTTGCTCTATTTCCAATACTGTCAAAATCCAATTTTTTTTTGGTGATTTTGGAAAATTAGAAGTGTTTTTTCTCTTTAAAACTTCGTTAAAATATTACGTCGACGATGTCTATCGATGAAATATTACGAAACAAAATGAACGATAAAGCTCAAATAACTCGGCGCCTCGCGCCGAGTTATTTGAGCTGGTTGGCTCTATTTTCCCACTACGTTTGAAAGTATGAAACATAGTATATGCTTTTACTCTATGCCAAAATGTCTAAAAGTGGTGAATATTACTTTCCATGGAAATTTAAATCATTATCAGACAAAATGTCTAAAAGTCATCAAATTAAAAAAAATTTAATTTCTAAAAATAATCAAAATATTAATTGACATGGAAATTTAAAAATCAAAAAATTTTAAAAAATTTCAATTTTCAAAATGTCTGACAAAAAGCCCAAAAGTCAAAATAATTTTAAAAATTTTCAGAATGTCTGACAAAATGTCAAAAAACCTTGAAATTTATTTTAAAAATTTCTGAAATAAAACTCATAAAATTTTTATAAAATTTCCCAAGTTTCAGAATGTCTGACAAAATGTCCAAATGTCTGAAAGTCACTGTCTAAAAAAAATTTCCCAGTTTCAGAATGTCTGACAAAAAGCCTAAAAATCATAAATTTTTATAAAATTTTTCAAGTTTCAGAATGTCTGACAAAATGTCCAAAAGTCATAAAATTTTTTTTTTTTAAATTTCAAAATTTCAAAATGTCTGACATAATGTCTAAAAAATCGAATTTATTAAAAATTTTCTAAGTTTTTTTATGTCATCCAAACCAAACCTAATGTAACCTAACCTAACCCAACTGTCAGATTTTCCTGTCGGATTTTGGGTTCGGATTTTCCTGTCGTTTTTTTCCATTTTGGTCTCCGTAAAAGCATATTATACTATGCCAATATTATTTTCTCTTACTGCAATTTTCCAGTGAATCTAACAACACCAATTTTGGAGTTAGGCAGTTTTAGTTGTGTTTAATTAAGGATTTTTCAAAAATTGTAGGAAATTTAAAAAATGAATCACCCTGTAAAAATTTTGAAATGAAAAAAAATCTTATCAGAAAGAAATTCTCAAAAATTTCCAAAATTCTTCTGAAATAATAAATTTCTTATTAATTTTTTTTATGTAAATGGTGAAAATTTCATAAAAAAAAAAAAAAAAAAAAAACTGAAAATAATTTATTAATTTTCTCAAAAAGTTTGAATTGTATTTTTTGCTCAAAAAATTTATTCAAAAGAAATTCGAACAAAGTAAATATTTCAAAAAAAATTGTGAAAAACAATCAAAAGTATTTCCAAAAATTTCACTTTTTTGATTTTTTTTTTTTCGAAAAATTTGAGTTTTTTTAAAATGTGTTTTATGTTGAAAAAATTTTCTTGTAAAAAATCAGAAATGATTTCCTGAAAAAAATTCAAAAATTCTTCAATTTTCAAGTGTGATTATTTAAAAAAATTGGAGAATTTCTAAAAAAAGTGTTTTTCTTAATTTTAGTAGATTTCTTTCTTTTTTTTTTCTTTTTTTTTTGTTGAGGATTACTTTTTTAACTTTTGGAAATTTCGCAAATATATATATTTTTTTTCAAAATTGTAGGTCTAGTACTTTTGCAAAATTGAAGCGATTTTCAGAAATTTAATTGAACATTTTTGAGATTTTGTTTTTCAAAATAAAATTACACAGTTTTCAAAAATGCTTTATTTAAAAAAAAAAGGATTAGGTTATCACTCTTGAAAAATTTCACATTTTTTCATATTTTTGACCGCCATTCTCCTCCTCTTAAACGAATCTGCATTTTTTTTGTTGAGAATTTGAAATTAAAAAAAATATTAATTATTTTTTAACATTATTTTGAACATTTTTTGCAAATGTTTTGAAAATTGAACCTTTTATAAATCTGATGCGTAATTTTTTGGAAATTTATATTTTCAACTACCTCTTTTGTGAGAATTTTTCATTTTATAAAATTTCTAAATTTTTCAAAATTGGACCATTTTTCTTCAACTTGATATTTTTAGGAAATTAAAAAGTTTTTGAACATGGAAGATTTTTAAAATCCTGTTTTAAGAAAATTAAACATTTTTTTCAACTTTTTATACCTACTTGAAAAAACTGATAATTGATTTTCAAAAAAATTATAAAAAATAGATCGTGAACAAAATTTTAAAAAAATTGTTATTCAGCAGAATTTAAGAAAATTAGTAAGTGTTTTTGAACAATATTGTTATGACTTCAATATTACAAAATTATTCTTTTAAAATATTTGCCCGAGGAAAAGCTTTATCTAACATTAAAAATTGAACAAAATTGTTTCTCAGGTGTGAAGCATTGTTCAAGAAAATTCTCTTCAACAAAAAAAAAAAAAAAATTAAAACTTGATTTTAACAGAATTTTTCGTAAATTTATTTTTTATAAAAACTCTTGAAAAATGCTATTCACTAAAATTTTCATCATTTATGCCAGACAAAAATTTACAAAAATTAAGTGTTTCAATAAAATTGATACCTACTTATATGAAAAAAATTGTGAGAATTGATAGTTTGGGTGGTTACTTTTTAAGTGAAAAATGATTCCCTAAATTACTTGTTGTTTTTTTTTTTGCTAAGAATTTCACTCACGATTCACGATGCTTTCGAAACTATAATTAGAGAACTAACGCGTGTATTTATATGTAAGTAGGATAAAGAGAAAAAAGGATGATGCGGCGATGCCCTTTTTGATAAACTTTGAACCGCGGTATGATAGTTTCGATTCTTTTAAATTTCATCGAGTGTGCATGTGAGTGTGTTTTTTAAATATATTTTATTTATACAAAAGCGTATAAATGCAGATATAGGATGCGGCAACGGCGAACGCGACCGCAGCCCTGCGAGTTAATTTGAAATGAATGACGTCAACTCTTGCCGAGAATCAATGTAAAGCATTTTCTATTTATTCCAATATTTATACGTATACACGTACGGTGTATACGCGCGAATAATGTATCAGCTTTGAGCTTGTAGCGTACTAGTTCTCTCTTCATCGTTCGAAAGTGCTCGACGTTTTATTACCGTATCACGACCACCACCATCGTCGTATGGAACAAGTAGACGAGAGAGACAAAATATACACATTATATTATTCTATGTCTGTGCATGGTTTTGGTTATTGGTAAAAAAATTACCCGATTGGGAGGGAGGTGAAAAGAGAAGATTTGCTTTTCCAAGTATGATAAATTTAATCCCAATAATCCCAAACCGAGTAAATATATAAATATAGAGTAAAAAGTACGAGTAAACGCGAACAATCGTGTGAAATTATTAATCGTTTCGTTTGTAAAATTTTTCTTCTTCCAATTTCAATCGACAGTAATTAATGGAAAAAAAATTCGATCGAATGACCTCGTCATCGTCACACTGTCCTGATCAGGTGCAGGTTATTGACTGAGGTGTTGGGAATTTTTTTTTTAATGCCATTTTTAAAACCAAGTAGATTTTTGTATGGGGTATTGTGAGAGGTATGCGTATTTTTGGATTATTCCCTCAGTCATTAAGTTGATGTGAGAGGTTCTTTTTTTAGAAAAAATCCTAAACTTTCACTTCAGGTTAATGTTACATGAAATAAAAATAATAATTATTTTTAGGTTCGAAATACAATTAAGAAGGTTCTATTTAAGTGAATACGTTAACTGATACCCTTCAAAACTTCAAAAGTAATCATAACTACGACCTAATTCTGTCGAGGTGTAAATGTCGAGGTTGTGATATTAAATTTGGTGACTTGGGAACAAATTACGATTAGATATTGATATTTAGTAAATTTTACAACTTATAAAAGTTTTTAGATTTTGAAGATTATCACCATTTTTCAAATGTCACAGTTTTATAATTGAAGTAGGTTTTAAGATTTTTGCAAATGTCGTGATTTGGACTAATTTTACATTTTGGTGTAATTGGATAGTTTTGTCAAATTTCACGTTTTGAGAAAATTTCGTAATTTTTACAAATTTAACAATTTAGCCACACTTGGCAAGTGATTTTTGAAAATTTCATATTTTTGAAGAAGAAAAAAAAAACTGTGGTTTGAGTATGGTTTAGGCAAATTTTACATTTTTGTGAAGTTGGGCGATTTGGTTGAATTTCCCGTTTTGAGAAAATTTTATAATTTTAACAAATTCTACAATTTAGACACAATTGACAATTTTGCAGTGTAAGGTAGAATTCGTGATTTTTGCAAATTTTACATTTTTGAAAAAAATCGAAGGTTTGAGCAAATTTTGCGATTTAGGCAAGTTTTACAGTTTAGGAAAGTTGTCAATTTTGGCTTTTAAAAGTAATAACTAATTTAGAAAAATTTTACGTTTTAGGGAAATTTCAAAATTTGAGATTTTTTTGATTTGTACCTATTATTCAAAATTTATAATTTATGTACTTACGTAGGTCGATTTTACAATTTTGGCAAATTTCTTGCTTTAAAAAAATTAATTCACAATCTGGGCGAATTTCGTGAATTAGACTGATTTTACAAATTAGTTAAGTTCAAAGATTTTGTGAAAATTTTGTATTTTGAGAAAATTTCTCAGTTTTAGCAGATTTTAATATTTTTCAAGTTTGGAAATTTCCACGATTTTTACCAATTTTATGTTCTGAGGAAATTATCCAAAATAAATTCTAGAAATTATACAATTTTTTTTGTTGCAAATTTACTGTCTTGAAATTTTTTAAAAATTGACCCAACTTTGTCATTTGGAAAAATTTACAATGAACAAATTTTATGATTTAGACAAATCTTACAATTTCAGAATGTTCAACCGTTTAAAAAAAAATTACAATTTGAGAAATTACCTACCTAAAATTCAGCAAATTTTAGATTTAGATTATTTTTACCATTTTTAGAAAAATTGCAAGATTTAGGCTAATTTTACAATTTTATTTGTAGATTCACGATTTTTGCAAATTTCGTGTTTTGAAAAAATTTCACAGTTTGAGTAATTTTTTCATTTAGGAAAATTTTTCGATTTGTGCAAATTTTGTGATTTAGACATATTTTACCATGTGAAGAGTTGAACGATTTTGACGAATAATGAGTTTTGATGAAATTTCCCAATTTTGAAGGTTCAGTAATTTGAATGGTTTTTTACAATCTAAGGAAATTTCACGTTTCGAGAAAATTTCATTTTCTACAAATCTTACAATTTGAGTAGATTTTACGATTTTTACAAATTTATTTTAATATTTCGAAAAAATTTCACAGTTTGAGAAAGTTTTGTGATTCAGACAAATTTTACAATTTTAGAAACTATTTTGAAAAACTTTTTTTTTAAGGGGTCACCTAAAATCTAGAAAATTTTGTAATTTGGACTAAGTTGATTTTGTTTTGAGAAATTGAACGATTTTTACCTATTTCATGTTTTGAAAAAAGTTCACTTACCTATAGCAAATTTTATCGTTAAAGAAATTTAGAAGATTTTGGTAAATTTCAAGTTTTGATAAAACTTCTCATTTTATGTTATAAATCATTGAAAAGAGATTCACGTTTTGAGAAAATTTCAAAATTGAAACAAATTTTTTCAACTATGCAAATTTTTCAATTTACAATCCAAATAGATTTCATGATTTTGGAGAATTTCATCATTTGAAAAAATATCACAGTATGTGCAAATTTTGTGATTCAGAGCAAATTTTACGTTTCTAGAAAATTTTCTAATTTTAAATGGGGAAATAATTTCACATTTTAAGCATTTATTTTGATGATTTTCACAGGGTGACTTGACTATAAGGTAGTGAAATTAGTGATATGAAAAATTGGTCATGAAAGTAGAGAAAAAGGCAAGTACTCATTTTAGAGTAAGAGTAGTGAAAAAATGAAATTTTGAAAATCGAAAAATCAATTTCATCTTTAAACAAAATTGCCAATGTTTTCTTCGTATTGGTAACATTTTTGTGGAGAGGCTGAAAAAATTGTGAGCAATACATAGTAAAAAAAAAGAGTGGAAAAAGTAGTGATTTTTGAAGAAAAAAAAAAAATTCCTGTAGGTAAACAACATGAATATTATTTCAAAATATTTTCGAATTTTTAGGTTAAAGTTTAAATTACCCATTTCTTGCTGTTAAAATTTTTTTTAATTCAGATTTCAAAAAACTACCTATTGCTAGTTTTTATTTAAACAATTTGTAACCAAATTTTGGATAAATTTTTCTTCAGATATTTCAAGTAGGTAATTTTTAGATACAATATTTTAACAATGACAATTTTCAAATATTTTGAACTATTTTGACAATTTCAAAATTCATATTATTGACTGAAATTTTTTATATTTATTTTGGAACAATTTTTGACATATTTTAAGTAATTTTTTAATTATTTGAACTAACTACATACGTTATGGTATTTTTTGATAATTTTTCTCTCGAGTTTTCTTATGACATCTTGGAAATGACTTTAGAAATCTGTATTAGGTAATCATTGCTGGTTTCATTTTTTTTTACCAACCCTCCTTTTCCTTAAAATAAATCATCTGCTAATTCTTCTACTAATTTTGATTTTTTTGTATGTTTTTTTTTTTTTTTTTTTTTTTTTTAGTAAAATACTAATCGATTGTTTAATACTTAATAGTAATTTTATGTTTAAAGAGTGCTAATTTTTTGTTGTTTGATTTTACAGAAATTTAGTATCAGCTTCACAAGATGGTAAATTAATAGTATGGGATAGTCACACTACGAATAAGGTTCACGCTATACCGTTAAGATCTAGTTGGGTAATGACATGTGCGTACGCTCCTTCCGGTAGTTACGTAGCTTGTGGTGGCTTAGACAACATATGTTCCATTTACAGGTAAATTATATGCTCTTTACAAGAATCTTTTGGTAAAAATAACGATAGAAAAATTTAATAACGTATTTTACGTGATTTTTTTTTTATTCGTGTTGCAGTTTAAAAACTAGAGAAGGCAATGTCAGGGTTAGCCGAGAACTGCCAGGACATACAGGATATCTGTCTTGTTGTCGATTTCTTGATGATAATCAAATTGTAACTAGTTCCGGAGATATGTCTTGGTAAGTTGAAAAACCACCCTTACTGCAGCTGTCGAGCTCGTGGGAAAAATTATTACATATATCGGTGTGTGGCTCGAAAACGAATTCCGTTCTCGATATCGAGTATTAAAAAAAAAAAAAAAATGCAATTTTTCCAGCGCTCTTTGGGATATTGAAACTGGACAACAAGTTACGTCGTTTATTGGACATACGGGAGACGTTATGTCGTTATCTTTGGCACCTGATATGCGCACATTTGTTTCGGGAGCTTGCGACGCCTCCGCCAAAGTAAGTTTTGTTTTCTTTCATTTCGCCAGTCCACCGGTAGCGTATTTTTTTCGTACGTAATTCTACGTACGGAGGACGGACGCACTGTCTAGGAAAGATGATGGATAATGCTTGGTTATCCCCCTGCCCCTCGTCCCCTTATGGTCGATAGTTCTTACATGTTTGTGTAATTTTTTTCCTTTTTTTTTATCTTTCTAGTTGTGGGATATCAGAGAAGGTGCTTGTAAACAAACGTTTCCTGGTCACGAATCAGATATTAATGCTGTTACAGTAAGTGTTCATAATAATTGTCGTCCAAATATTATTTTACGCGTATCTTTTTTATTTTTTTTACGCTTTTGGAGCGATCAAACTTGTACATATTTTGTATTGTCGTCTTACATTGACTTACGGTTTATTTGATGTTTTTTTTTTTTTTTTTTTTTGCAGTTCTTTCCTAATGGTTGGGCTTTCGCGACCGGATCAGATGACGCAACATGTCGTTTATTCGATATTCGCGCCGACCAAGAATTAGCCATGTATTCGCACGACAACATTATCTGCGGTATTACGTCCGTGGCGTTTTCGAAATCCGGACGTTTATTATTAGCCGGTTACGACGATTTTAATTGTAATGTTTGGGATTCGCTGAAAACCGAACGAGCAGGTGAGTTTGGATGAAATGTATATTTTATATTGACTGTCGGTGTAAGGTAGCCTCGTCCCTGGAGTATTCGATTGATGCTCTTTATATAGGGTGTCCGGTGAGTGGTCTGACAAACTTGAAATTTGGATACAACCTAGAACGACTAACAAAAAAGTTTATGTACACATATTGCCTAAGTTTGAAAATAAAGGTTTGAAAATCGATATTTTACCTAGCAAAATTGGATGGCAACACTGCTTTTAAAAAAAATTTCGACACCGGTAGTGGGTAGATCTTCGAAAAAGCAATAAAAGTTGTGGTCATGTTGGATTGCCTATCTTTGAAATTGAAGGAGTTACAGCAACGCAAAATCTCAGTCAAAAATATTGCCTACCTCAATTTATTACGGTGCATAAGTGATACTTGAAATCTTCGAAATTCGGTCAAAAAATACATGAAACAGGTGTAACTTTTGGAGAGGAACAAAAAACGTCATGTGAAAATGTTGCCTATCTATGAAAATTAAGGCGCTGCGGAGCCTTGAATTTCGAAAATACCAATTTTCAACGCTTTGTAGCGCCTTCATTTTCAAAGATAGGCAAATTTTTGACATAACTATTTTTGTTCCTTGTAAAAAGTTACACCTGGTTCATGCATTGTTTTCTCAAAATTTAAAAAATTTTGTACACCACTGCTCCTTCAAAATCGAGATAGACACCATGTGCACATGAAGATTTTTGTTAGTGGTCCTCACCAAATTTCAAGTTTGTCAGACCACTCATCGGACACCCTGTATTACGTAGGGATTTGATAGTGGGATAGAATAGGGTCAAAATGAGGGATATGATTTTGGTTTTGAAATTTTATGCATTTTTTAATGCCATATCACTTTCAGGGGTTCGTTTGTTTGAGAAAATAATTCGAATTATTGAAAATTGGAAAAAAAAAAGAGTATCGAATTATTGAATTTTAGCATACAGGGTTTATTCGTAGTACCTATTTGATTGAATGGATTTAAAGAAACCATTTAAACCCCCTACCCAACTTATCACTCCCTCGCCAAATCTAATTTCCAAAAAAACTTAAAATTGAGTGATATTTTGAAATTAAAATTTATATGGGTACTTAATTGAATTTCATTATTATTATATATTTTTTTCCTGGTAATTTCCCTCGATATCTCATTCTTCGTGTTTTTTTGAATCGTTATTTTTTCTCGTGAAAAATAGAATTAATAGGTATGTGTGGAATTCTTTTCGTTGTAAATTTTTCCATAATTTTTGTTCTTTTTGCCCATTTCTTTTTCCATTCTTGTATGGTTTTTGATTTGTTATTTTATTTTAAATTTTATTTCACTCGAATTTGTTTCGTCCATTTAATTGGGTTTCTTTTGTATTCCCATTATTGATTCTGACTACCTCTCATTGAAGCCTCATCGGGTTTGAGTTTTCTTCTTGTAAATTCACCTTTTATTTTTCATAAAGGCGTCTCCAATGATTTTACGAATGTTTTAGATGCTTTGAAACCTTGATTTTAACATTGAAATCGTGTTTTTTTTTCGAAATAGAAATTCACGCTTTTTTCTTATTTCAATTTTATTTTGGCTCTTGTCGTTTTGTTTATTTTTCTCTAAATTTAATTTCTCGTGATTTTTATTCAGATTTTTAAATTTTGATTATTTCAAAGTTCTAATTATTACATTTCAACTTGAATTAATTAAAAAATTCAAATTTTTGTGATTTTAAAATCTAATCTGAATTTTTGTCAATTTTTGATTTTTTAAAAACAGAATTTACTTATTCCAAATTTCAAATTCCAATTTTTCATATTTTCGATTGAATTTTAATTTTTTTAAAATTTTTAATTAAATTAAAATTTTTGCGTTTCCAGTTTTTAATTTTTTTTTTCAAATTCTTCATTTTTACAAATTTTTTGCTATTTTTAATTTTTCCTTTCAATTTCGATAAATTATTTTTTTCTGATTTTAATCATAACTAATTTACCTAGTCGATTTTTTCCAAGTTTGTTAATTATTCCTGATTTTTGATTTTTTTTCTTGTATTTTTTCCTTTTAAAATTGAATTTGAATTTTCGTCAATTTTTGTTTTTTTCCCAAGTCAGTTCATTGTAATTGCATTAGGATGTCTAGATGCAGTGAAAGTAGTGAAAACGTAATGGATTTTGTCCAAATTTACGAAAAAAATAAAATAGTAAAATCGATGTCGAAAAATCAAAAAGTTTCGTGTATTATTGAATAAAATTCAAAAAAAGAGTGCTTCGTGTGATGGAAAAATTTATTGTAATCAAGAGTTCTGGTTAAGCGGGGGCTCAATTTGCGATAATTTTAGCAGAAGTGGTTTCCTAAAAATTTCATGAAAAGTATCAAGTAAAAAAAAACAGCGATTAAGGTAGTAGTGATTTTTGAAGGAAAATCCAGTAGAAGTAGATACCATGAAATTTTTTAATTTTTCAATTTTTAATTATTAATTTTTGCCACTCAAATTTAATTACGTGGTAGATAATTTAAATTTCGTGTCAATTTTTAATTTTTTAAATTGTCCCTTCGATTTTTTAATTTTTTTTTTTCAAATTTTATGATTTTCATGTTTTAGTTTTTAATTAAATTTTTTTCAAAATTTTGTTTTTTGAAATTTTTGTCGCTTCAAAATTTATCAAAATTTAATTTGAATTTCATGTCGATTTTTAATTTTTTCAAGCGGTAATTTATTACAATTTTTTGGGCCTAATTTTTATTTTTCAAGTTGATAATTGAAATTGATTATTTTCAATTTCCAACTTGAGCTGAATTTCATATCTTGTGAATTTTTTTGAAAATGTTTGTTTGTAAAATTTAATTTTTTGAAGCTTCGTTCTCAATTTTCGTACATTATTCATTTTTTTTACCATTTTGTTATCTATTCTAAATTCTATCGATTTTTTTTTACAATTTTTGAATTTTTCAAACGTCAATTTACCTATTACATTTTTTTAATTTTAATTTTTTTAATTTGATAATAATTGAATTTTTTCAATTTTTAACTTATTCCTAATTTAATTTTTTGCAAATTTTTTTTTCTAATTTCAGTTCATTTCATTTTTGGATTTTTTTCGAATTAAATTCTTTAGAACTTTGAGTTCAATTTTCGTACATAATTTATTATTATTATTTTTCACAATTTTGTTATTCTTTATTCAATAAGGGGGTTTTCAAGTTGTTGATTTTTCCAAAATTTTCAGTTTTTCTCAATTTCTGTCGTATTAAATTTTAATTGATTTTTTTTATAATTTTTGAATTTTTCAAGCGTCAGTTTATTGTACAAATGATTTTTTTTCAATTCAATTTTTTTGACTATTTTTTTTGATTTTGTCAAACGCCCGTGTATTATAATTTTTGATTTATTTTCAATTTTCTCAATTTTGGTATGTTGTTAATTCCAGTTCCTCAATGGATTTTTTTTTCAAGTTGTTGATTTCTCCACATTTCAGAGTTTTTCTTGATTTTTATCATACCTATTAAATTCAATTTTTTTAATTTAATTTTTTTATTTTTCAAAAGTCAATTTTTTCCTAAATTGATACTTGATAATTTATTTATTTTTAAATTTTTTTCAAAGCGTAATTTTATTGAAATAATTCGATTTTTAATTTTTTTTTCAATACCTACCTATTATTTTTTTTGTTATTCTACCTATGTTTAATTTAAATTTTTTGCCAATTTTAGGTTTCTTAATTTTAATTTTTTCAAAATTGAGTCTCCTCTTGAATTTTTTTCTCCTTTTCATTTTTTCATTATCAAATTTCGATTTTCCAACTTTTAATTTTTTTTTTGATACATACGACGCGACGTACATTATCAATTTTTTTCTGTATTTTTTGTTGTTATTTTTTATATTGTAATGATTTTTCAATTTTTTAAATTTTCATTTCATTATTTTTTCAAATTTTAATTTTTTTCCATTTCTCTACAGTCATTTCCGATTTAAAAAAAAATTTGAATTATTTTAAAATTATTCGATCAATTGGTGAGTTTCGTAGAATAGGTCTTTTTTTATGCTTATAATTGTGGTGGAGAGAGGGGTGGTGTTAAAGTGGATCTTTTTAGGGGGGAAATCTATAAATTTTGCCACACTTACAGTTACACCAATTAGTCGTAATCTGTCTGAGGATACTAATCGATTAAAATGCATTTTCTAATTGTAATTTGCGAAACCTTCGATCTAAGATCTAATCTATTACGTTATCAATCCGCAGGTATTCTTGCTGGACATGACAATCGTGTCAGTTGTCTCGGCGTTACAGAAGATGGCATGGCTGTGGCCACCGGATCTTGGGACAGTTTCTTACGAATTTGGAACTAAGACGTATATTTGCCCCTGTATAAAAAGCAGCAGCCGCCGCGTCAGCAGCGCGAAAACAATATACAAAAAAAAATTCACGACAACAACTATACCAACATCAACGTCAACCGCCAATCCAAATAAAAAAAAAAAATTCAACAACCCTGATTGAACGACAACAACATCAACAACAAGTAAACAAATATGCAGATAAAATCTATATTGATATATATATGTATTAATATTATATTACCTACTCCTTAACTTTTTTTCTGTGTACCTACCCCCAATATTTATACGTATAATTAGGACGAGAGACGAAATTTCGAATTATTCGAACCCTCCCATTACCCTGCCTCGTTTCTCGAGTAGCGATGATGACTTTATTATTATAAAGTTAGGTTTGAAAATTTACCTCTTTCTTGCGCTCACTTCCTGCCCTGTTGTAATTTGCGTACCTTGTTGGCATCGAAAACAAATTATAGGGAGATAACGTTTTAGTCGGTCCAAGATCCGCTGGTAATCGAACGACGAAAGGTATATTATTGTATATATTTATAAATAATAAACAAAAAATTATTTAAAAAAAGAAAGAGGTAGATGTGCCGAAGCTGCCACTCTCCAAACATCGTTTATATAAATAATTTATTCCATTTTTAAAGAGAGAGAGATGATTCGACCGAAGTCGTTGTCTTCTGTTGAGAGGGCAGCGGAATAATTTACGTATAAATACCCTCTTATATAATACATATACTATATTATATATAGAGATTATAATATTACTACGTACGTATGTACTTGAGCGTGTTAAAAGTGTAATATTCTTCAAAGGACACCTTGGTCATAATTTTAACGCCTTTATAACTGTTTTTTTCCTCCCCCTCACGGTTCGCGTGTAATTCCGAACACACATCTTTTTATTAAATAGTATTTCTTATACATAATTTTTAACGTGTTTTAATCGAATATACATATTATATAAATACGTGTGTTTAGTAAAAAAAAAAAAAAATGTCGTCGATTATTATATTGAATTTTTAATTTATATGTGAAAGTTTTTTTTTTTTTTTTTTTTTTTTTCGTTTCGTTCTTCTCCAATATTATTAAAGGAGAGAGTTTACAAATTGTAAGTTAGCCAAAAAAAAAACGATTTATTTTGCGAAACACCCTCTATATATTTTTATATTTGTTGCGCGATATTATATTGATCGATTTTTCTTTATTTTTTTTTCTTTTTTCTAATGATTATATTATATTTAAATATTATTATAATTATATATTTTACTTTACTCTTATAACGTGTATACAATTACTTGTACATAAAATTTTACGTATGTTGAAAAAAAATTATTGTTGAAAAAACGAAAAATTTTAACGAAGTATCGTATTTTAAAATGAAAAAAAAAAAGGATATTGGAAAACCACGCGTTTGTTTATTTTTTTTTTTGTTTTTTATTTCGAGTTTTTTTGTTCATTTAACGAATTTTACTCATAATCTTGATAATTAATGTAGCATGTAGGTAACTTATATAATGGTAATAATAATCAATGATATAATTATAATTCGGTATTTAAAGGTAATAGTAGGTGAACTTCGGTAGAACGGTAATGAATTTTTTTCTATTTTCAAATTTACTACTACATAGTTTGTTTGTTTTGTAAATAAGCGCAGGCTTCTATATTTTTTTTTTTTTTTTGTCATATCAGGTAACGGAGTGACGACGGAACGTGGAAATAATACACCCGCCATTATTATGATTTTTACGTACTAAATTTTATTTATTCTCGTTTTTGCCATTTCTCTTTCGTCGAAGACTGACAAAAAAAAGTATATTTCCGCTGAGGTTTTGATGGGCAAATATGCAGGTTTTTTGGGCTAGACCGAGTCGAAAGGTGATTTTGAATTGGAGAGGACTTCGTTACCCATAAAAAATTATGTAATTTCGATGAGGCCGTTATTATTAACCTCGGATTTACGTTTACGATACTGGGACCATTTTACGTACGTAATTTTACACTGACAAAAGTAGGCGAAAGAGTGGATTCGAACAAACCAACGTTTTACCCGTAATTTTTCGTTTTTACGTTTTCTAATAATTCAAGCAGCCGATTTTCTTCGTAGAGTTTTCAAATAGTAGCTCACGGTGGTGTATTTTCATCAAAAATACGGATTTGATTCGCGCCAGAAGTACATACGTTGATCACATTCCTGTTGTATTTTTTTTTTCTTTTCTTATCGTAATTTTTTTATTTCCCCGTTTTTAAAAAAAAGGCACGTCTTAACACCAATAAAATTTTACCTCCTTCGAGGAGAATTGATCAGACGAATTAGGCAAGGCATACCTCCCCCCCCCCCTCAATCTAAACTATAAGGTGTTAAATTTCCGTATTTATATAAGGCTGCTATCTTTCTACTACGTTGGAAAAATATTTTCATAAACCGAAGTACCTATTGCTATCAGTCGCGCTTCTTTTTTTCGGTCTCTGGATTTTTTAATTTTTTTCCCGCCCCTCTCATCTGAAATTATATACGTATATTATTTACATGTACGTAATGAAAGTTTTTTTTTTCTATGTATTAATCTTTGTACGCTTTTTGATTTTTATTAAATTATTATTGTATTTATGTTATTATTGTGTAAATTGTGGAAGTGTCGGGGCTCGAAATAGAACCACAGAAGGTTTCTTTCTCGCGCACAAAACTAGCGTACAATTTGTATTTAACACAAGCATCGTAGGAATTTTTTTAGTTGTATTGTATAATTTATTGTTAGTTTTTTTTTTCGTTTTTTTTTCCTGTTTTTTTTTCTTTTGTTTTTACTTTTGAAGATGTGCACGAGTTAGTAATGAAAAATAGTCTGAGTTGAGAAAATATTATTGTTATTCGAAAGAAATGACTTTTTTTCCAATTATCAAAAAAAAAAATCGGATATTGTAATCGTGTACTTATTATTTATTAGGTTTTTCTTTTTTCCCCCCTCCTTTTACTGTCTTTTTTTGTTGGAATGTGTGATTGAATTGGCCAATGTAATTGTATACAGCTTTTGAACTCTTTTTTATACATTAAAAGAAATAATATGGCAACAAAATGCGTTTATTTTGCAAGTACGCGTGGTTGTGGATTGTGTTTTTTTCTCGTGTTTTTTTTTTTTTTTCAAAGGCCCAGTGTTGCCACGTTTGTCGCTTGTTTCGTGTTCAATTAATGCACAAAAATAATTATAAATGTTAACACTACGTGAATTTGTTTTTATTGTTTGTCAGTGTGGGTGCGAGGTAATGATTGAATGTACCCGCCCCTTTTCTCCTCCTGTCAAGGGTTGGTAACCCAAAAGTGTGAATCGAAGTGGTATGATTGGTTCCCCCTTCCCCCGTCCATCGATGAGAATTTTAGCAAAATTTAATAAATTGTTAAAATTAGATATTTTTTTTAGATTTTTCTAATTTTTCAAATTCCAACGTTTTTTTTTAAATTTCAAAATTTATAGAATTTTGTAAAAATTTGAAATTTGTAATTTTTCAAATTTTAATAACTATGTTATTGAAATTGAATTTTTCTTTTAAAAATTTTCGATTTTTTTTTTTTGAATTCAGATTTACAAACTTGGATAAATTTTTAAAATTTAGTAAACCGTAGAAAAAATTGTAATGTGGTAATTTTTTAATTTTTGATTATTTTTGACATTTTATTAATTTTTAAAATGTAATCATTTTTATTGAAATTTAATCGATTTTTGAAATTTAATCGATTTTTGAAATTGATCATTTTTAAAATTTAATCAATTTGTGGAAGTTGATCAATTTTCGAAATTTGATCAATTTTTAAAATTGATCAATAGATTAATATAGTCAATTTTTGACATTATTGATCATTTTTTTAATTTGACCAATTTTTAAAATTTTAGAAATTGAGTCCATTTTTATAATTTAAGCAATTTTTGAAATTAGATCAATTTTCGAAATTCAATCACTTTGTAAAATTTCATCAATTTTTGAAATTGATCAATTTTTTAATTCAGTCAACGTTTTGACTTTTGGTCATTTTTTTTAACTTGACCAATTTTCAAAATTTAAACAATTTTTTGAAATTTGGTCAATTTTCAAAATTTAATCAATTTTTAAAATTCAGTAAACTTTTAAAATTTGATCAATTTTCAGTTTCTGAAATTGATCATTTTTTTAATTCAGTCAGTTTTTGAAATTTCATTAATTATTTTAATTTGGTCAATTTTGAACATTTGGCCAATACCTAATTTTTAAAATCTAATCAATTTTTCAAATTTGATAAATTTTGGAAATTCAATCAATTTTTGTAATTCAATCAATTTTTTGGAATTTGATCAATTTTTGAAATTTAACCAATTTTTCGGAATATGATCAATTTTTAAAATTCAGTCAACTTTTAAAATTTAATCAATTTTCAGTTTTTGATATTTATCATTTTTTAAATTCAGTCCGTTTTTGAAATTTCATCAATTATTTTAATTTGGTCAATTTTTCAAATTAGATAAATTTTGGAAATTCAATCGATTGTTATAATTCGACTAATTTTTGAAATTCGATCAATTTTTGAAATTCGATCTAATTTTGAATTTCGACCAATTTTAAGTATTCAATAATTTTTAAAATTTTGCAAAAAATTTTTAATTCAACTAAATTTTTAAAAAAATTGAAAAGGTAATTTTTCGACATTTCACTTTTTTCCTAAATTTAATAAATCTTTGAAAATATGCAAATTTACAAAATCTGATGAAACTTTGAAATTTTATAAAATAGAAAAGTTTTCCAAAAATCGGAATTCTGCCAAAAACTTGAACTTTTTCCAAAAACCAATATTTTTACCCCTCCCTCGCTTACAAATATCCCCTTCATCCCGTGCCCTGTTTAAAACCCTGTGACGAAGAAAAAGGAAATCTTTAAATTTCCACTAACCCCTGAAATATTGTAACTAGGCAAAATTTCACGAGAACCTTTTTTGTACCTTTTGAAAAAATCTACAAAAAATATTCCGTTCGAAATTTGCCTAAATCCAACATCGAAGGCGCAATGAGCACAATTATTTCTTTCTGCGGTGAACTAAAAAATTGGATGAATTTAATTACGTGAACATGTTGCCTATTTTCGATATTGAAGGGCCGCAGGCAGATTTGGCAGTTGAGAAATGACTGAATGGGTGAGTTGTTCTGGGTTCTACTAAATAATACTACGATAACGTTATATAAGTGCCATAATTATAATTCCACAGTTACCTTAAGACGGATTGGAAATGCTTGGATATGCTATGCATGTAAGCTTTACAAATAAAAGTACCCATTGAAAAGGTATTTATGCTGAAAGTGTATATTTAGCTACCTATAAAGTCGAATACTCGATTTACAATATCCGATTAGTTGTAGTAATTTTTTTGTTATTTTTGTTAACATGTTATCTTGGTGCAAGTGCAAAGAGTCGAATAATTTTAAGTAAAAGCAGAATGTGGCGAGTCGAGAATTACAAAATATAAAAAGGATTACGTACTACGTATTGTAGACCACCGGACGAATCTCCCTAGTCTTTCGCTTCTGTCGTACTGTGTACTAGTCAAGTAAGAAAATTGTACCTAATTTAAACGGAATCAAATTAAAAATCACGCATGAACGGTAGAGGGCGTAGTTATGAAAAAATTTAAACGCTTCGTTCGTGTATTTATAAAGCATTTTTTTTTTCTTATACTTTAAAAATAAAAAAATTGAAATGGTTGTGTCCGCGTGTAGCAAACCACACAAACTGATGGGTCGAGTTCACCTATATCGCACGTTTCGAAGCAAAAATACCTAACTTGATGCGAAAGAAATTTCTAAAAAAGCTAGGTACCTATTTTGATTGGCCCAAGTGCAACTCGAGTCCCCCGTTTTATTTTCATGTAAATTTTGTACTTCTGCAAGCATTGTACAAAGAAAAACGATCAGATATTTTGCTACTTTTATACATATACAAAGTGAAGATTATGTTGTGTAAATTTTTCATTTTAATCAACATAATAATTATGTATTTTTTTTTTTTTTTTTTGTTAACATAACGGTTAAAGCTTCGTATAAATTTTTATAACGTTAACGCATATTTTTAAATATTAGAGTTAATTTATTTAAAAAAGAAGCGTGTTTTTTTTTGAAAATTTGTCATTAAAGTTTAATAATCACGAAATTGCGCGATGAATATAATGCAAATTTTGTCTCACAGTAAGGTTAATGTAAATTGATATGCTTTTTGTTCTTTTCATTCGTCGAAAAATTTCCATCATAGCTGTACTTTTTTTTATTAGAGTAAAATATTTAGTGTTAGCGTTAGTATTTGTAATAATTGTTTTAGTCTTGTCTCGAGACTCAAATTTTATTCTTTTTTCCCCCCTCGGTTACAGTACTGTAATATTTGTGTGCCTAATTTTAATGTTTTATTTATTATTTTTACAATTTAAGAACGTCTTATATCAAATAAAATTTATTCACTTTAAATGGACTGTTGATTTAAAAGAAGGGTCATTGTTGGAGTCCCCCAGAAAATTGTCCTTGTCTCAAAATTCGGGTCTCAAAGGTTAAAATCTTCATGAGGTACATCACTGGCCCCTAAATGACTCTTCGTAGCAAATTTCGGTCCCGTGGGTAATTACATTTACGACTTAAGCTAATCAACATATTATCGAGAAACAAAATACGTTTAAATTTTTGATTTTTGATACTATACAAGGGCCAAAAGAGGTCCAAAAGTCAAAACTTGCCAAACGGCATATCTCAAGTATAAATTGAACCTCCCTTGAAATTTTAGTACCTCTACACTATTTTGGGAGACCTGCAGCTGTGGAAAAAATACCCCAAAATTCAATTTTTTGAACCTAAAAATAGGTGTGGATAAAATTTTTAATTATTTCGAAATTTTGAAAAAAAAATTTCAATTAGGCCTAATTTTAAAAAAAAAATTATAGAAGAAAAATTTCTCAGTTTTTTTGAAATAAAAATAATTTCTCAAATTTTTGGATAAAAAATCTTTTATTTTTTTAGAAAAATATTTAAAATTATGAAGAATTTAAAAAAAAAAAACTAAATAATTTTACATCTTTTTGAAAAAAAAAGTTTTTTTTGTTTAGGATAAAATCTCTCATTTTTAGAGAAAGGGGAAAATTTTTTCAATAAATCTGAATATTTTGAGGAAAAAACTAAATTTTATTGAGAATAGATAATTTCCCAATCTTTTTTATGCAGAAAGAAGAAGCACTCATTTTATTTTATACATATATTTTTTTTCCTAGAAAAATAATGATTTTTTTTTGGGGGGGGGGGGGGGGGGGGTTATTTTTAGAGAAAGGGGAAAATTTTCTCAATATATAATCTGAATTTTTCGAGAATCAAACTAAATTTTCTTGAAAAGAGAATTTCTCAATTTTTTTTGCAGAAAGAAAACCTTTAATTTTTCCCAAATATTTTTATGGAAAACCCCTTTTAATTAAAAAAAAAATTGGAGAAGAAAATTTCTCATTTTTTAGGAAATAGAAATAATAATTTCTCAAATTTTTGGGTGAAAAATGAAATCTTTCATTTTTAGAGAAAGGGGAAAATTTTTTCAATAAATAATCTGAATTTTTCGAGAAAAAAACTAGATTTACTTGAAAAGAGAATTTGCCAATTTTTTTTTGCAGAAAGAAAATTCCTTAATTTTTTAAGAATAAAATTTTTAATTTTTCCCAAATATTTTGATGGAATCAACCTTTTAATTAACAAAAAAAATTGGGGAAAAAAATTTCTCATTTTTTAGGAAATAATAATTTCTCAAATTTTTGGGTGAAAAATCTTTTAGATAAATAAATAAAATTCAATTCAATTCAATATTTACTTTTTTTAGAAAAATAATGAAGAAAAAAATTCAGTACCTATTTTTTTGGAAAAAAAAAATTATTTTTGTTTAGGATGAAATCTCTCATTTTTAGAGGAAGGGGGAAATTTTTTAAACAAAAAATCTAAATTTTTCTAAAAAAAACTAAATCATTTCGAGAACGGAATTCCTCAATTTTTTTATGCAGAAAGAAACACCCTTATAATTTCTTAAGAATAAAATTTTCAATTTTTCCCAAATATATTTTGAAGAAAAAAACCTTTTCAATTAAAAAAAAAAAAATTGAAGAAGAAAATTTCTCAGTTTTTCTAAAATATAATAATTTCTCAAATTTTTGGATGAAAAATCTTTTATTTATTTTTTCAGAAAAATAAAGGAGATAAAATTCTTTTTTTGAAAAAAAAATACTTAATCTTAAATTTTTTTATTTTTGTTTAGGATAAAATCTTTTATTTTTAGAAAAAAATGAAAATATTTCAAAAATCTGAACTTTTTGAAAAAAAAATTAAATAATTTTGAGAAGAGAATTTCTCAATTTTTCTGAAGTAAAAGTATGTATTTTCTCAAATTTTTGTTGAAAAAAATGATGAAAAAATCTCTTCTTTGTTTAGAATAAAATCTCTCATGTTTAGTGATTTTTTTTTTGATAAAAAAAATCAAATTAAATCTCAACTGGAAAAAAAACTCAATTTTTTAGAAGAAAAATCTCGCTTTTTCATAAAATGAAAAAAATAATTTTTTTTGAAAAAAAATCTTTCAATTTTCTTGGATTGGAATAAATAAGGACCTTTATTTTGTACAGCCACCTTTAAAAAAGTTCTTATGTCTTATAGCCAAAAAACTGTTTAAATTCGATGCATAATGCATTGATTTTTTAAAAAATGCAAAAAAAAACAACATGTAGCATATCGTTTGCCTTACTTTTTTACAGAACCCCCTCCCCGCTCTCCCCGACCTCTTAAATTTTGAAAAGCATTAGCGAAAATGTCTCAACTGAATGTCATCTTAACTCGCAACCCCCTCCCACCTATTCTAAATCAGAACCTAACGAAATATCGACAATTTTTATGAAAAAAATCGGTTCAAAAAAGAAGCTCATTACGAACAATAAATTTATTTCTTAAAACTGTCTATCGATTTACCACCATAACGAAAATACTTATAAGATCGATAAATTAATCCCAAATAAATACAGAATTTGATAATCATTAACATAACTGTGCAACAAAATTTAAACCACTTGCATAGGCAACTGGAAACGTACCGGATACGTCTTGAATTTACTATACAAAACGTAGACTTAAAAATGTTCAACAAGGTGGAAAAATCAACAAGTTCATCGGCCGGATGTATCGTACCTAAGAAAGCTGATTGGAAGAGTGGGTCGAGTTCTTCGTCGGCTTCGGTTTGTCTACTTTCGGTACCACAAGACGAACTGTCTTCTTCGGAGTATGGTATGTTTCCGGTGCCTTCCAAAGGCGGTAATCCATATTCTTGATAGACGTCGTCAAGTGTCGAAAAACGACGGTTATTTTTACTCGAGGAAGACAAATGCGATTTTTCCATCGTAATGGTTTTGACTTTAAGAGTCGACGGGTGTGCGAGTTATGAATATGAAAATTTCCATGGTAATTGGGTAGGCTTATTTCGGAAGGCGGTTGAAAAAAAAAACGAACATAAATTCAAAAATGTAATCGATTATCACAGTCAAAGGTCAGTTCAGAGGTTCGGTTACATCGATTAAATTCGAATTTAAAGTGTCAGTATTTTTTTCACTCGATGGTTTCTTTTTCTTTTGTTGTAAATATTGCTCTTTTAGTTGTTCGATGGTTAAAGTTTGATTTGGGTTTGAGAGGGTTTCCAAGTATTCGTTAGTGAAAGGTTCGGCATTTTTGATCCATTCTTCTCGTACGACTTCGAGTTGGCCTAGCATCGTTTTCTTATACCTGCGAAAATTCGTTTCAAAATTTAATAATTTGTTCGAAAAGTCTATGACGATTAGCTCGAGGAGGCATAGATTACTTCGAATATGAGAATTCGTTCATCTGATGAACTACTTTCACATGTTTGTTGAGGTTTCCTTGGGTATTGGATGCGTAGTTGTTGCAGAAAGGACACGTGAACGGTTTGATTCTGGTATGAATCAAAATATGACGCTTCAACTTATGAGAAGTCTTGAAAGATTTGTCGCAGTTTTCGCAAGGGAATTTTTTTTCACCGTGGACACAATTCATATGATTGGTCAAGTGACCGCTTCGGATGAAAGCTGCATTGCATAATTCGCATCTGAAAATGGCCGTTTTGAGCTATACAAAATAATCTCGAGGTGCAGAGTGAATTTTAATTACGTACTTGTACGGTTTTTCTCCTGTATGCGATCTAAGATGTATTTTAAGTTCGACTTTGGATATGAAAACATTTTTACAAATAAGGCAGGCGTATTTTCTGTATATTTTGTCGTGTTTTAGTCTAACGTGTTCTTTCAAGGTATGATTGGAGAATGTAAAATAATCACACTGGAATCAAATGATGAAAGGCACCAATTAGAATTGCAATTTTGTAACACGGTCTAATGCAGTACAATGCATGTACCTTTTGGCAGAAATACTTTTCACTCTTTTCGTGAATCACTTTTATATGATTTTTGAGCCAAACGTTATTAACAAATAGTTTCGAACATATCGAACACTTGAAATTCTTTTCGGAAGAATGCGTTCTTAAATGCTTAATAAGGTCGTCTTTTACGTTGAAACGTACAGAGCAATTGGCACATTCGTACTTCCTATTATTTTCGTGTCTTTTGAGATGTGTTTCTGAAAATTAAAAAGAAAAGTTGAAATGCCAGACTACACGATTCGAGTTAAAAAATTTGAAAATCGTACTAAACAGCTTCCTTTTTCCGTACTGTTTCCCACAATAGTTGCAAATTAAACACGTCTTCGTCTTTGGTTCTTTTACAGGTTTTTCTACAATAATCACGTCCTTCTGTTGAGGTGGGTTTTGAATTGGATTAACGATCACGTCGATGACTTTCTCAGGTTCTACTTGAACAGTTTCTATCGATGGAAAGAAATCAACTGCATTATCGATTGTCGTGGACTCGCAATAATTTTCAATATCTCCGGTCAACTCGACAGGTAATCTACAAATAAGAACGATATCAGATGTAGAGGTATTTTAAATCAATCGTAGCGTCGTATTATACGTGATCTTTACTCTATTATATTGGCATCTTTGGAAGCACCATCTTCTACGATAGTTCCATATGAGATCTCTACAACAGTTTCTTGATTTATATTACTTTCTTGGATAGTGAAATCTGTAAATGAAGTTATCTTGAGTATGTTTTCTTTCGCATGAAGTTAAATATTATTTTTGTTTACCTTTGAATTCCTCGAGTAACTTTATCTTTAGTTTGGCTAATATTATAGCTCTTGATTCTTGGCATAGGGGTCGAAATCTTTCGAAGAGTACCTCGATCTGAAATTAAATTTAATACAGATGGTTTCCAGTGACAAATACTTATTTTGTAAGCGTTACAAATTTACCTCTAGAAGCAAAAGTTCGACGTCTAACTGAGCAGTGGACATTTTAGTATAATTATTCAGATCCAATTCGAGTCTCGTTTGTTTTATATCAGAATATGTTTTATTTTATAATAACTATTTTTTCTAAGCTTTTCTTTTGTCCATTAAAATGCATTTTTGATTTTTTTCAAAAAAATTTAAATTTTTTAAATTTTGAAATAGTGATAAGAAAAAATGAAAAATGTGATAAGCAAAGTTTGTGTTTGTTCAACTCTGTTTTGCAACTCTTCCGATTCGCGAATAGTTCGCAAACGTTGTTCGTTCGATTTGTGAGAAATGAGAATTCTGTGACTTTTCAGCTGTGTCTTCGACTGTCACAAAATTTTTTCAAAAAAATTCAAATTTTTTTTTTTGAAAGTTCACCGTTTGGAGAAAAATTTTTGAATTTGGAATTAGACAAAGGAGAATTATTTTAGGTTTATTGATCGTTTCCATTTCAATTAAAGAGTATAGTTCTTTGCAATGAAGTTTGGTCCAACCACGTAAGTGTTTAACGATTCAATCGTACCTTTTTCGTCTTATTCAAACACTACTCATGAAAATTGATACTCAAAATTTTCAGATCAGAAGCTTCCAGTGAATTCTCAGTTGGATCGAAATTACGGCAGATACCCTAAAATGTGGAAATTTATTATAAATATATTCTGGCAGCGAAGAGCACTCTACTGTTATCTTGTATTGTCGTTATGGATTTTCGTTATAGTTATCGGTATGACATATGATAAACCAAACTTATGACTCCTCTACATGCAAAGTACACTGTTATTTTGATTGTTTCCATAGGTGTGTATCGATATCTCGGCATACATAATTCCAGTACCTCTTACCATGTACCACGTCTCGTCAACGACGACGCAATCGATACTCAGGCGCTGAAAAATAATAACTTGTGGTTCTCTGACAACAGGTTTAAAAAAGTGCATAAATCATGTTATCCGACGAATTTAATCGAAGCCGGATCCGAAAGCAAGTTTAAATTCCATTCAAATATGTTTTTTACATCACTATGTGTAACTTTATGCTTATATTATTCGTATTCGCAGGTATGGTTTATGATAACTACACTTTGGAAGGAATCGCGGTCGTATTTCGTCACGGAGATCGAGGCCCTATGAACCATGTCAGAAACCTGAACGCTATTACTTGTGGATACTCGGATGACTCAAACGTTACCGAATTATACAGCAAATACGCAACGTTCATGTCGAATAATTGGTCCAATTCCAATCAAGGATACACATCTCTGTTTCAATTCATCGGCCAACCTAATAACCATCCTTCGATGCCTTATTCGAAACAATGCGATATCGGACAGCTATCCCTGCAAGGTGTAATGCAACACCTCAAACTCGGTTCCATCTTACGAACGCTTTACTTCGACAAGTTATTCGCCGACGTGACTCAGATTCATACAAATATCATCGCCTACACTACCAAATACAGGCGAACCTTTCAAAGCCTAAACGCATTTCTGTTCGGATTCCTAAAGAGCGAAGGTTTTCTAAAAATACCTCTAAATACGGTCACCAGTATGTCGTATTGCTTCGAAGACTGCGCCTGTCCTGCCAAAGAGCATTATTTAAAAACTGCCATCAGCGAGAATAGTAAACGAATACGGTCCAAAAGCGACGTACTCAAGATGGTCGAAGACGTATCCTCGGTTGTTTACACGTTCAGCGATAGCAGTTTCATTCGTGATCCGTATTATTTGAAAGATGCTCTGATGGCGTATCTGTGCCATAATACTCACTTACCGTGTTTAACTACCAAGTGTGTGTACCCTCAACAAGCTCTCAAGGTGTTTTCTTACGTCGATTGGGATTCCCGCCAATTAGGTAAGAGCATACCTAGGCAAAAATATTGCATTTTGAGTGCATACGGGTTTATCAAGAATATCGTTAGTCATTTACTGAAAATTGTATCCAACGAGAAGCCCAAAGTTGTTCTGTATTCGGCTCACGATAAAACCATTCAATTCATACTGACTGCGTTGGGAATTACAACGAATGAAGCTGTGTTTCCTCCGTATGCTTCCAGAGTAATATTTGAGGTTGGTTTTGTAACGAGGATTAAACCATAATGCTTTTTAATTTACATTCTACCCAAGTTTTTTTCGTTTTTATTTAGATTTATGCTAGAAAAGAAAAGGATTTATCGACGCCGAAAAAATTCTACTTCAGATTGATCTTCAACGGAAAAGATCACACTCAAAGGATTAAATTTTGTACCAGTAAAAATAGAATCAGCTTCGTAAACGACCAACTCAAGACGTTTCTGTGTTCGTTCGAATCTTTGATACGGTTTCTTCACGATGATTATTTTTCCGCCTTCAACTCGACCAATTTCAAAGACGCGTGTATTTTTTCGAAGGATTGAAGAATATTACCGGACTGATCGTGGAATTCGTTCGAGGCTGGTTGCCCTTCTGGTATCGACGACGGCGTAACAGTGAGGTAACTTTGTTTAGTATTGTGATATGATATCGTTCCCTAGAATATCATTGTCATCTGACTGCAAAATATTTGTATCGACGATGTCAAATGAATATGAACAGTATTGGTTTACTTTAGGTGATATAAAATAATGTATATTTTTAAGTTACCAGCAAAGATGAGTTTTTAGGTTTTGAGTAATACTGCCAATATTTTCAGTATTGCAGGGTTTTCGCTTTCGTTATGTTTTGAGGCCTATTTTATTGCACTCAATTTAAACTACATTCCTATTATTGGGTCAAACCGGTGACTGTGGCACTTTGGATTTTATCGAAGGGGCCCTCAGCATCTTTAGGAGATTTTTTTATTTTTTGACCGGTGAATGGTTATTGAAATGTCATATTTTCTCTTGCCATGCTTTTCGATATGATCGAACTGAAATTTCGAAAGAATCTTCATCGAAGTTGTTCGTTGTTATGAAATTTATTATTACAATATGCTGAGTGGAAAATTTTTTCATTATATCGATGGTTTCAACCTTCAAGGTGTGAATTTTTATTTTATCGTTTTCCAACACAAGACTCAAAAGTACCTAGTCGTTTTTTAATTTTTACATTTTTTTTTTTTTTTTTTTTTTTTTGTTATTTCTCTAATTTTTGGTGGGATTTTTGATTTTTAAAAACAGCAACACAAAATAACGGGAAAATATTTGTTTGAAATAATTTTTCAATTTTCTCAAAAAATTGCTTGTTTACTTTGAAAAAAAAAATATCATTTCAAAAAAAAAATCTTAAGAGAATAAAAAGCTCATGAAAAAATTATACTGGATACACTTTTTAGGCAGAAAACAATTCCTTGAATAGAAAAAAAGGGGGTGAAATTGAGCCAGGAGGATGCCTTTTATGCTTTCAAAAAAAAAAAAAAAAAAACTGAATTATTCACTTGCTGAAAATGCAATCCTCGCATAATCATAGCCCCTCCAATTTATTTATTTTTCATAAAGATTCGATTAAAAACGTGTACTTGCATCGATAGAAAATGATAGTAAAAATACGAAGTATAAAACTTACCATACTTAAAATCCGAACTTGACAACAAGTTATTCAAAAGTTTTCTTTTCTTTCTACGTATTACCATAACTATACGAATTTCTTCTACATATTATATGTATATCTACTTATAACATACGTATCTAATAATTGATGATATTCTGGTACTGCAGTATTGTATGTATCTACACGTAATTCGTCAACTATGAAATCTTATGCAGCACTGTTTTTTATTTGTGCTTGATATTTTTTAATATTGTGATAAGATGTCAATAGAACGTAAGAGGTACCCATTGAATTGACTAAAGCGTAACATAATGTTATGTCTTGAGGTATATTTTGCCTATTTAATCATTGCTGTCAGCGCCAGATTTTGAAAACATTTCGAGTTATAAAGATATAACTTGAAAAAAATTTAAATTGTAAAAAATCTTGATTTCTTATTAATTTAAAAAAAAAATTACAAAATCTCAAAATTTTCTCAAATTAAAATTTTTTACCAAAATAAAAAAGTTGAATTTTTTTAAATTTTGAAAAATATTTTACAAAATTGTCCAAATATTTAGAAATGAATAATTATCATTTTTTCTATTTCTTTAATGTAAAATTTAAAAAAAATTATTTTTGAATATCTTTTGAAAATTTTCCTGAATTTCTAAAGTTGGTCCAACTTCAAAAATTTACGAAGTTTTGAAAGTTCCCAATTTTTTAAAATTCAAGAATTCCAAAAATAAATATCAAATTTTTCTCAAATTTTCCAAATTTCAAAAATGGCAGATAAACAATTAAACATTTGAAAATTAATTTTAATTTTTTTTTTTTGCTGAAAATTTAGTTGCAATTTATAAGCTAGTTGAATTTTTAAAATTCATTAAAATTTTGATATTAACAATTTTTAAATTTTTAATCAAACTTAAAAAATTATCAATTTTTACCTACTTCTTTGAAAATCTGAATTTAAAAAATTGATCAAATCCAAAACAAACCCCTATATTTAAAATTTATTAAAATTTTAAAATGACAGAAAAGAAAGTTGTAAAAAATCAAACTTTGAAAAATTCATTCAAAAAATTATTTTTTTTAATAATCGAGCTAAATTTTGAAATTTGATCCATTTTTTTTTTTTTTTTTTTTTTTTGAAATTCATAAGTTTCTAAACGTTTGCAAAGAATTTATAAAATAAATAACAACCAGTTTGTCGGACGCAGTTGCTGCGTTTAAGATATCTTTTTTATTCATTTAAGTATTTTATTTTATTTTTTTATGGATGCCTGAGGTTTTTGGCCTTTTAGGCTCAGTCCTGCATCCTGCGCTGATTGTTGTAGAAAATCAATGCATATTTGTCTGATTTCAACTAAGTTTATTACCAGTTCTTCTTGTTGTTGTTGTTTTTTTTGTTGTTTTTCTTTTTTTCCTCTAAGAAATTCGTCAATGTGATATCGAATAAACTGTGTAATGAAAGGAATACGTCTAGATTTTGCTATCGATGTGTGAGAAGAAATAGGGTGCTTCAGTCTTGAAATAATTTTGGAAATTTTTTACAAACGTGAAAATTTTCAGTATATTATTTTATTTCACGTATGTTCATTTTCATGTTATCACAATAATCAGGTAAAAAGTATACAACTATACAAATTGTAATTGGTTGGTAACTCTATTCCCTTTTGAGTGTTTTCTTTCTATTTGGCTATTTCATTCTGCAAACGATTCAATTCCATTTGAAATATTTTCAGTTTTTTAATCTGTTAACATTAAAAAATGAATTGTCAAAATCACGTGTAATTTTCAATTTCCTCTTTCTCGGGATCATATTTTTTGTAAGTAAAAATCATACCTACCATTTCATCGTAAGTTTTCTTTCCAAGATTCGAGTTTGTTTCATTGTCTGGTATGTTTTTCTGAATGGATTTTCTCACGTGGTTATCTATAATAATGAAACCGAATTCGATAAAAAATCATGGATGATGTTGTGAGGTAGGGTGTAGTTTTCGGTTTTTCAAACCATCGATCTGATCGAGCAGGTATTCAAAGTGTTTTTTAGATTTGACGAAGCAAAGAATCCAGCTTCATTGATTTCTAATTTAAATTTGGACTGGATTGGAATTGTATCAATTTCGAGTACATTATTTATTCAGATACCTATCGTAAGTCGATTTTTATTTTTTTTCATCAACGATTTTTTCAAAGTTTTGCTTAATCATTTTAAATTAATTTTCAGTTGTTTTCATTTCTCATTTTCTCCATTTTTCTTTGCATTTTTGAATTTTTATTCATTTAATTCTTTCCTTCAAATTTTGTTTTTAATTTTTAGTTATTTTAAATTTCATTTTAATTTTCAGTGCTTCCTTAATTTTCAATATTTTCTAAAAAAATTTCCTATAATTTCCACTAATTGAATTCGATTTTCAGTCATTTAAATTAAAATCCTATTACATTTGTTTCTGTATCAAGTAAGTACATACTTACATACTTTGAATCACTTTGTGATCAGATCAGATGATCAAACCAGCCTGTACACTTTTCCAGCATATTTCACCTGTATCCAATACTTTGAATAATTCTGTCGCAACAGTGCTGACTGAACTTTGTACTCGCTCTTTTAGAGTATTTTCATCATTTGCTTTCGATTCAATCTTTCTTAACCTGCAAGTAAATGTGCATTTTGTACTAATAATAAGGGTAATTTAATTTAACAGATATTTTCTATTCGCTTACGAAAGGTTGTTGGAGCGTTGCTGTTTAGAATTTGATCGTTTTTCGTTTCCTTGATAGCTGCGAATATCGCTAGTGATGATGAAATTCGCTTTAGTGTTTTTTTCTGGCTTCCACAGTATGATGTATAATTTCGGTGCGAATAGGAATATTAGAACGATCGAAGAGATTATTGAAACGCTCAGGTTTATCGCTAGCATCTGTGTCAAAATAATATATTTTTTCGATGAAGGTTCATTGATGGCAAACGTTCTGTTCAATTTTTCAAAAATTAAAAAATATGTAGTGAAATACAAACTTCTTAAAATTTTGGTGAAATGAAATTTTAAAAATTTTAATTAAAATAAGAACAAATTGGTCAATGTTTATCTTTAACAAATTTGTCATATTTTATTAGATAGGTAACTGATGATTTCATTGGTCTTATCATCTTATGAAGTTTAGTTTCTCCAATTTTTAAAATTACAAATTGAAAAAAAAAAAAAAAAAAAATTTTGTGGATATATTTTTTTGCCAGTTGTTTGGTTTTTTATCATACCTAATTTTAATTTTTTACACTTTTTTGTTTTGATTTATAGTAAATATTTCAAATGACAAAAATTCAAGATTTGATAAAAATTCAAATTTTGATAAATATTTGAAAATCTAATTTTCAAAGTAGGATGAATTTTTAAAATATTCAATTTTAAAAACATTTTGTACAACCGAAATATCTGCGAAATTGGGTGAAATCTAAAAATTTGTCAATAACTACTTATACATTATTAAATTAATTTTTGAAATTCTGTAAAATTTGCAAAAAATGTTGAAAGGTTATTTAATAAAATTTGATAAAAATTTAAAATCTGGATTCTTAGTTTGTATAAGTTTTTAATAAATTTTCGTAGATAATTAGGTATTATTCTTTTGATTATTTTTTGTTTAAATTTTGTTAATTTTCAATAAATTTAAATTCAAGTCATTTTAAATGGCAAAAATGATTTTTATCATAACCTCTCAGAGTTAACCCGAATGATGAGAAAAACATTTTTTTGACAATTTTTCCAATAGAATTGAATTTTGGGAAAATGTGAAATTGAGGCGCTTGGTGGAAGAAGGGCGTTCTGCTACATAACGCCCTTTTTCAATATTTTGTGAAATTTGAAATCTTCAGGTCTCCAACTATTAGGATACGAAGTCTTAGATCGGAAAAATATATCTAGACGATGATAGACGCCTTGACACTTGCATCCGCGTAAAGAGTATAGCCGAGTTCCGAGTTTATGGGGGTAATTTGGCCCTCAGCACCGATTTTGAAATTATCCAGCGGAAGTTGGTCCTTATGGTCTAAAACCCCCGTGACAAAATTTTTAGCTCGATATCTCAACTCTAACCACTTCTGGGGGGGGTTAAATGTGGATTTTCGTTAAAAATTTATATTTTTAGTAATTTTCAACCGAATTTTTTCAAACTTGCAGGGATGGTGGTTAATACCAAGGGTAATTTATGAAATTTTTTAGAAAAAATTTTGAGTACTTTTTCAAGGTCATATAGACATTTTAAGCTTTCTAGCGACCATTTTGGTAAACCCTTTCAGAGGTGCAATTCTGAAAAAAAAATATTGTGTACTTCGTCTAGATGTACAACGCCATATTTTTGTAGAACTTGATATCGTGATGCGTCATCTTCAAAAATCTGAAAAACCGATTTTTTCGTCCATTTTTCGTTTTTAAGTGCGTCATTTTTGGTCGAAATTTTTTTTTCTTAAAATATATCATTAATGACACCAACATACACCATCAACCAGAATTTGGGCCAAATTTGTTCGTTTCTTTCGGGTTTTTCCAAAAATACCCAAATGACGCCATTTTGGGAACCCACAACCTCTTCAAGATGACCTAGGGGCCTAATAATCATGTTTGGGCTTGTTTCGAGTCGATATTTCTCATATACTGCAATTTCAGCAAAATCGAGAAATATTGACTTTTTTCAACTTATTTCATGCATTTGGTTTGATATATTTTTTTATTTTGTCCTATTTTGACGGATAAAACTCACCCGAGCGGCACACTCGATCGATAATATCGGAAGATGTAACGTATCGATAAAAAATCGTTTGAAAATCTATAGATGTTCTCACTATATTATAAAGATTTATCGGTACAACTTCATAGGCAAAAAATCTAAAAACTATCGAATTCGATATTATTAAGATTTTATGACGATATTCGTCAACGATACTATCGACAAAGAATATTAAATTTATCGATTCCGATTTTCCACCGATTTTGTGCAGATATTTGAAACTACATTATCGACAAAGAATATTAAATTTATCGAATTCGATTTTTTAACGATTTTGTAAAGATATTTAAAACTATATTATCGACAGATTATATGAAATTTCTCGACTTCGATATTTTACCGATTTTTTGACGACATTTGAAACTATATTATCGACAGATTATATGAAATTTCTCGACTTCGATATTTTACCGATTTTGTAAAGATATTTGAAACTATATTATCGACAAATAATCTGAAATTTCTCGAATTCGATTTTTTAACGATTTTGTGAAGATATTTAAAACTGTATTATCGACACGTAACCTGAAATTTCTCGAATTCGATTTTTCAACGATTTTATGACGATATTTGAAACTATATTATCGACACGTAATATGAAATTTCTCGATTTCGATTTTTTAACGATTTTGTGACGATATTTGAAACTATATTATCGACAAATAATCTGAAATTTCTCGAATTCGATTTTTTAACGATTTTGTGAAGATATTTAAAACTTTATTATCGACACGTAATCTGAAATTTCTCGAATTCGATTTTTCAACGATTTTATGACGATATTTGAAACTATATTATCGACACGTAATATGAAATTCCTCGAATTCGATTTTTCAACGATTTTGTGGCGATATTTGAAACTACATTATCGACAAATAATCTGAAATTTGTCGAACGATTTTTCAACGATTTTGTGACGATATTTGAAATTATTTCCAAATTGGTGAAAATTTTTCTAAGTCCAACACGTCTGGAAGTACTAAACTGCCTATTATAAGCGTTTTATTGCTAATTCCTCAACGATAAGGTATGGCATAGTGGTTAAGGAAGAGGATTACCATGCAGGAGGTAGATGGTTCAAGCCCCACGGGTGGCAGATTTTTTATAATTTTTTTTGACTTTTTCTGAAATGATCCTCTTACTGTAACATGAATAATGTGTTTAGGCATAGTTTAATGTATTAATTATGCTAATTAATGATTTTTAATTATAGAAAAAAGCTAGTAAAAGACGAAAAATCGGAATAAAAAATCGATAAAAAATCGACAGAATATCGAATTCGATAAAGTGTCGCAAAAGTTCCGCCTAAATCGTGAAATTATCTTTCGATATTATCGATAAAATATCTTACTATAATCTCGAAATTTTTGCTAACTATAATTCGTCGATAATCTATCTATATATCGAAAGATAATTTCACGATTTAGGCGGAACTAACGCGACACTTTATCGAATTCGATATTCTGTCGATTTTTTATTTCGATAATTTGTCGATTGTGCTGCTCGGGCATATACATCTTGCTGAAATCTTGGTAGTTCTCGATTATAAGACTCTTAGGAGTGAGAATATGCAAAAAAAATCATAAATTTTTTTTTTGAAAATTCAAATATGGAAAAAGGGCGTTAATGGACTGTTACAAAAACGGTTATTTTGGCGTTATAACGAAACCTTTTTAATTTTTTTTTCCCAAAATATACCTCAAAGAACACACTATCCACCTACGTAAAAGATTTCACTTCAATTGACCACATTTCGCGGTATAATATTTCAAAACTTTGAACGTGTTTTTTTTTTCACTTTTTGAAATTATCCAACGCCCTTCTTCCACCAAGCGCCTCAATTGCCCATTGCAAAATGAACTTTTTCTAAAAATAAAATAATTGAAAAATCATGAATTTTGTCGTCATAACCTCTCAGAATGAACCCGAATAATATAAAAAAAATTATTGGGCAACTTTTTCAAAAAAATTAAATTTTTGAAATTTCCCATGCAAAAAGGTCCGCGAAAAACCCGGATCTTTTTACATGGCAATAATGATTTTTTTTCCAAAAATGCGAATAATTAAAAAATTCAGAATTTTTCCATCATAACCTCTCAGAATGAACCCGAATAGTGAGAAAAAAAAATGTTGGGAAATTTTTTCAAAGAAATTAAATTTTTGAAATTTTCCATGCAAAAATGCGAATAATTGAAAAATTCAGAATTTTTCCATCATAACCTCTCAGAATGAACCCGAATAATGAGAAAAAAAATGTTGGGAAATTTTTTTAAAGACAATAAATTTGTGAAATTTCCATAGCAACAATGATTATTTTCCAAAAATGCGAATAATTGAAAAATTCAAGATTTTTCCATCATAACCTCTCAGAATGAACCCGAATAACAAGAAAAAAATGTTATGGCAATTTTTTCAAAGAAATTAAATTTTTGAAATTTCCCATGCAAGAAGGTCCGCAAAAAAAAACCGGATCTTTTTACATGGCAAAAATGAATTTTTTCCAAAAATGGGAATAATTGAAAAATTCATAATTTTTTCGTCAGAACTGCTCAGAACGGACCCGAATAATAAAAAAAAAATTTTGGACAATTTTTTCAAAAAAATTAATTTTTTGAAATTTTTCATGCAAAAATGCGAATAATTGAAAAATTCAGGATTTTTCCATCATAACCTCTCAGAATGAACCCGAATAATGAGAAAAAAAATTTAGAGCAATTTTTTCAAAGAAATTAAATTTAATGAAGATCTGAAATTCAGCAAATCAAATTTTTTTTTTCAAAAATGGGAATAATTGAAAAATTATGAATTTTTTCATCAGAACCTTTCATATTGGACCCGAATAATGAGAAAATTTGGTCACTTATTTAAATTTAAAAAATCTTTTGAAATTATAACAAGTACTGTTGAAGTTCTTGCAATAATCCTACTTCTCATGGTTTTTTTTTCAAGTTTAAGCTCTCAAAGGTAACACTTGACTTCCGTTTTTTAAAAAAATGTAGAATTATTTTCTCATTGAAAAAAATTAAAGGTGGAATTTGGCAATTTGTTTTAAAAACACGTGAGTTTAATATTACCTTTTTTTCACTATTGAAATAGACTAGAGCGAAAGCCATGCCTGTCATCAGGGTTGCATACATTGCAAACCCAATACATTTCGCCTCGTTGAAATTTTCCGGCAAGTTTCTCGTCTTGATGGCATAATTAGTACAGCACAGCACCAAAAGAGCTACAAAAGCGTATGTTTCGATTAGTACGTCTTCATCCAAGTTGCATGTTTCTGAACCAAACCAAGTGTAGTTTTCTTCTTTATAGTTGGTTATGGCTTCAGGTCGATTGAAATATAGCGAGCTCGAACAAATGAGCAATTCGATGGCAATCAGCACGAAGGTAATAGTGATCTAAAAATAACGCTTTAAATTTGGCGCTTTTTAGGGTTTCCTAAAATGGGACAATTTTGTAATTACGCGAATACGTACTTGAGCCTGCAAAGACATGAATTTCGGATTAATGTTGGGGAATTTTTTCTTCGACAAGGCTAACAGACGAGCGATTCTATTGGTTTTTACCAGCAACGAGGCGTATATCATGGTAAAACTCATCGCCGGTATGAATCTAATTAATCCGCAGGTAATCGCATCTAACGATAAAATTGAAACGAATGGGGTAACGTTGGCTAAAATCATTCCAGCGAACATGACGTGGCATAATTCTCTAGTTGTTGACTTTACAGCGGGAGTGTCTCGGTAATTGACGAATACGCCCGAAGTAAATATGGTTAGAGTGATGCAAATTATAGAAAACGACGTAGAAATTAACCCTTCGATGTCGTTCCATTTTGTTTTTTTAACAGGTATCGGAATACAGGCTGTAAATTATTTTGGATTTATAATGCGAGTCCTCATTGTAAAATCTTTGGCTAATATGGCTAATTTATTATATATTTACATTTACTGACCTGTTTTTTGGCTATTTGACATACTACCGTGGTCGCATCTGGTACAGATTGATGTATCGTTTAGAATCTCTGTCGAGTCGCAAGGGTCACATTTCCAGCAACAGGTGTCGTTTTGTCTTAGCTGTAAAAGTGTAAATCAGATTGAAATTTGTTACGTAATTCGCAAGGTTAACAAGAAAATGAAATTTTTATTGGTCCATTATCCCAGCACCCTCATGTTCGATTTTATTGGACTGGGAGCCAGGGAGAATTGGGTGCTAAGTAATTTTGTGTGGTAATTCTGTGAATTTGTGCACTAATTAAAATAAAATTGACTACTACGTATTTTTTAAAATTTTCATCATTTTTTAACATCTATTAAAAAATATTTTAAAATCGAAAAATTTACTCGAAAATTTGAATAGATGGTGTAAATTTTTCTAAAGTACACTCTTCTTTCCAAAGAACATTCTTTTGGGAATCTGGAAATGAGATCTGTCAGAGAAAAATGGCGATTTTAAAACTTTTTTTCTCAACTCATGGCATTTTGTTTCGAAATCTAAAAAAAAATTTCAAAAAAGTTGAAATTTTTATAAATTCGAGTTTTAATAAATTTTTATAATTGAATAATTTCCAAGTTTGACAACTTTTTCACAATTTTTTTTTGAAATTTTGAATAACATCTCCAACACTTATTAAAAAAATTAAAATATGGTCGTTTGGTTTTTATTAAATTTTTGAAGTTGAATAAAATTTTGAAATAATCTATATCTATAAAATTTTGAAATTAATTTGATATAAAAATTGAAGTTTTGCCAATTTTAATAAATTTCCGTAAATTTTGAAATTTGATAATTTTTTACGATTTTTTAAACTTGGAACATTTGTCATTTGTTGAAGATTCAAAATTTGATAGTTTTCAATTTTTTAAAAGATTTTTGAAGAAGGTATGATCAATTTTTAAAAACTTCAAAAAAGTAGGTAGAAAAGTCTTATTGAAAGTTCTACAAAAGTTTGTTTTTTGTTTTTGAAAATTTTTTAGTCTTTTTTTTTTCTTTTTTTTTTTAAAGTACAAATACCTAATATTATGAAAACATTTCCTCAAATTATTTGCAATTTTTCCTATGTGAAAAATGTTTAAAAATTGGAAAGGAAACATTTTAGTAGAAATTCGCCAAGTATCTGTTCTTTTCACAATAGAGACGAAGAATTGCTCTGTAACTAATTTTTTTCCCCATCAAATAGTTATGAATATTGAGAACATTGCAGTGAAAAATTAAATATTAATTTAAAAAAAAAATATTTGTACAAAGAATACTCGAAAAATATTGATCCCTCATTCCATGACTATAGCAGGAGAATAGCGAAAATTGGTAAATTGGTTGCTCAAATTCGTATAATTGGAGTAAAATTTTTGGCACCATTTTGACCTCGAAATTTCAATTTGGGAGATGCTTTACTCTGCTCCTCAATATTTACCTGAGGATTTTGGAGAAGAAGAGTTGCACAAATTTACTCACTTAATACACGATTAGATTGCATCCAATCCACCTATGAAATCATTTATGCAGTGTTCTGGGTAACGGACCTAAGTTTCATACCGTGGCATGTCCAGGAGGACAAGGTTCGCTACAAGATTTCCTTATGCCGGGTGGGAAGAGAGCTAGACTTTCGTTTATTCGCAGTTCTCCTCTTAGACCTAGTGTCCTTCTGTAGTATAAAAACGATTGTATAGTTTTCTCCCTGTTTTGATTCATATTATAGCGATAGCCCGATTTCACATATTCGCCAACTTTGACTGGACTAAAATCATCGTGGAAACAATAAGTTTCGAACCTGTTTCGAGAAAAATACCATGGGTTGTGAATTTGTGACTAAAATGTTATTTAATAGTTGAAAATATGATTCTTGTCAACATTTTTAACGAATGAAGGTACCAACGTTTCAGTTCTAGGTAATCCATCATGAGTGAAGCTCACTTCATCTCCAAACAGAGTAAAATTTGCTCCATTAACATAACTCGACTGTAAAACCATCAGCTTTGTTATTTTAATTAATTCCCATTTCCCAATTACGCTTTCGATTTCGTAAAAATACTCGCCAATTTATTCCAAAATGCAGGATATTCTTGCCAATCATCTTGACTCAAAGTATCGTGCAAACTATGAGCCAACGTGTAAACTGATTTTATCACATTGGCTACCTCAGAATACTGCTGAAACAAGTTGACTTTCTTGTCATCTCGTCTTTGCATCGTCCCTGAGAAAAAAAAGGCCTTCGTCGATAAACAATTCCACTCAAATTAAGTTCTGAGAATTTTATTACCATTGCATTTTTCTTCTGTACTAGTTGGTTCAAATTTACAGCCAAAGTGCTGCTCCCAGAATTCCCTATACCAAGGATTTCTTTCATTATTTTCCACACTTTTCGATAAATAATATTCGGTGAATGGTCTAACCGTGGTTGCCTTTGGAATTACGTAATTTATGCGTATCAACCCTGGTCTCCAATTTTGAGTAGTTATGAGATATCTTGGAAGCCCAGCTCCGTTTCTTTTGCCAGAAATAAAAAAATTTGATTATTTTTGAAGTGTTCATTGGGTAAAAAATTATCATTATGTGAGGTACCCGTTTCCTACGATGATCACGAACGAATTGTTTCTACTGCCATCTCCCATCAGGGCATGTGTCAAATACATGAGTTCTTTGATGTCGCAAATGCAAACGATTACTTGGATCGTATTATAAGTTGGGACCAAGTCCCATAAGTTCTTCTTCGAGTCCACTATTCCTAGCAAACTTCCACTATCCATGACGTGAGCTACGCAGATTCCATTCTCGGCTGCCATGTCTTGGAAACGTTTCGCGTAACGGACTCCTTCGTAACCTTGAATAAAAATTGAGTAATTTGCGAGTAAATTGATGAAATGAGGGAGGGCAGGGTCGGCTGGTACTCACCGATTGAAGAATATTGTAAAGCAACGTAGGTCCAATTGTAATGTATCAGCATTTCAAATATTACCTCGATTATGAAAATACTTCCCGAAGAAATTGTATTAAAGGTACGATTTTTTCCACTACGTTCTAGTCTGACGTCTTCATTAACCAGCATTTCTTTCGGAGGTCCCGAGTAACTAATGTGAGGAACTAAGGGAAATGACTGCAAGAAGGTTTGAAATTTTGGTTGGACTACCCAATCATCCGAATAAATGATTCCAATCAAATGGGATGTTTCGTTTTGGGGACAAGATAGGTTCCCTCCCTGAGGGCAAAGTTCATCTTGTCAGTAAATAAACAAAAAAGTGTACATCGTGCAAATAAATACAGGGTGTTTCAAAGCTGACTGAGTTCCTTCTGCCCGGGGAATAGGCAACCCATAAGGAACAAAAAAAATGTTATATAAACATGTTGCCTATCTTGAAAATTTAAGGGGCAAGGGAAAATTAAATTGAGAAAAAAAAATTTCTTATAGGGGCAATGAAGAGTTTTGCAGTTTTCAATTTCCAATGATGCCCACTGATAATTTGAAGCTGAAATGATCAATAGGTACGAATGAGACATAAAAATCGCAAAATTTAGTCTAGATGATACATGAAACAGGTGTAACTCTTTGAGATAAACAAAAAAAGTTAAGTGATGAATTTGCCTATCATCGAAAATGAAGGAGCTACAGAGCTTTGAAAATTGAAAAACCTGTTTTTTTCAAAGTTTTAAGCTCTCTTGCGCCTTCATTTTCAAAGATAGGCAAAAAATGTCAAGAACAAAAAAACTTTTATTTTTTTTTAGTACTCTTCATTGCCCATATAAGAAATTATTTTTTCTCAATTTAATTTTCTCTTGCCCCTTAAATTTTCAAGATAGGCAACATGTTTATATAACATTTTTTGTTCCTTATGGGTTGCCTATTCCCCGGGCGGAAGTAACTCAGTCAGCTATGAACCACCCTGTATATGGGATAGGTATGGTACCTCAATTTTGATCCAATCGCCGAACCAGCATAATTCTTCGAATAATTTCGAGTCGTTTTGTGTCCCAAGGGGTGGAAAATCGGTGTAGTCTTTGACAACAATGTCCAAGGTGATATTTGGTAGTAGTTCGTTGTCTCTGCATAAATACGTAAATTATTTTTATGAAAGTTTCAAAAAATTTCAGACTTCATAAAATTTTTCTCGAAATCCCAGAAAATTTTTTGCAGAATTTTTTGAAATATTTTCAGAAAATTTGTGCTGATTTTTCATAAAAAATGTTTTTTTTTCTTAGAAAATAGGAAACTTTTATGAAACTTTTTTACAAAATTCCAGATAATTTTTCATCACACATCTCAAAAAAGATTTTTGGTGAAGTTTCGGGAATTTTTCACAAAATTTTTGTAAAATTTTTAACATAAATGATTGTGTAATGTGTATATTTTTTCTAAATTTTTTGGAATTTTTCAGAAAGGCTTTAGAGAATTTCCACAAAATTCTTAGATGATTTTATTATTTTATTTTATTTTTTGAAATTCCCTTCTAAAATTCTAATAAAATCACAAAACTTCTAGTAATTTTCAAGCAGATGTAAGAAATTTTTTCAAAAAAATTTAGGTAATGTTTTTTTCACAAAATTCTAGAATTTTTTTTAAAATATAATTTTTTTACAAGTCACCAGAAAATTTATGAGAAATTTTCAAATTGATTTTTACAAAATTTTTGAAGGATTTTATACACAAATTCGTAATTCCAGAATATTACTTTTCATGATAATTATCCTAAAAAAATTTTTGCTGAATTTTTGTAAAATTTTGCAAAGTTTTACAGAAAATATATCACGAAATTCCAGATGATTTCTGATCAAGTCGCGAAGAATTTCTCACGAATTTTGTATATTTAGAGCTCTTTACAAAATTTTTAGTCAATTTTTCAGAAAATTTTTATAGAACTTTTAACTACATTAGATTTCTTACCAAATTTTCTAGCTCTTTTTACAATATTTCAAAAAATTAAGTAGGTAATCAAAAGTTGTTTGATAATTTTTCACGATACCTGAAAATATTTTTCACAAAAGTTCAGTGAATATGTCCCCAAAATTTTTGTGTTGCCTACTCATTAAATTTTTGACCATCACAAGAAATGATTAAATCAAAAAACTAATCGCGAATTCGGTTTCTGCGTGTCAAACTACCCCGATTTAGACCCTTTGCGCGAAAATTTTGCCCAAAATTGAAAAAATTGCATTTTTTAAAAATCGAACATGAAGAGAAAAAAATATATTTTAAACTAAAAATGCAATTTTTTCAATTTTGGGCAAAATTTTCGCGCAAAGGATCTAAATCGGGGTAGTTTGACACGCAGAAACCGAATTCGCGATTAGTTTTTTGATTTAATCATTTCTTGTGATTACTGCAATTTCATGCACGCAAAAGAAGTGAAAAAACCGAATTCGGGAAAAATGAACGAATTGAGCTGAAATTCGGGCTAAAGGTGTACCAGGGAGTGCTTAGTGATGTACTATGAGGAAAAAAAATTTTGACCAAATTTCATTCCGCGTACACGCGAAAAACGTTGAAAAAACATGTTTTTTTGCCATTTTAGACAATTTCCACCGCTTGGAAAAATCTGAAAAAATTCATGGTGATTCAGAATACACCTAAAAACATATGGTAATTTTTTCGAGATGTGCGTATATCTTAGTTTTTTTTAAACGGCTGTCAAAGTTTTCAAACCACGTTTTGAGGTCATTTTCAAGGTCAAAAAAATCTGAAAAAATTTGGGGTTGTTTCCACTCAGAACCCTCCCCTGTACACCAAATTTCACTTCAATCGGTTGAAAAATATTCGAAAACGATGAAAATCGTGGTTTTTGAGGCACCACCTCCTGTTTGTTTGTTTTTTTAATTTCACATTTAAAAAAATAATTTATCAAGAATCTTTTTACTAAACACCATAAAACTGTTCATGATAATTTGTCATCAAATATTAGAAAACTTCTCACAGTTCTTTGTAAAATTAAAAGAATATTTTTCATCATTTTTTTGAAAAAAATTCTTATAAATTTACTACCTATATATTTTTTCAAGTTTCAAAAAATTTGATGGATTTTTTTTTCAATTCCTGAAAATTTTCTGTTGAATTTTCAAAGAATTTTTCACAAAATTCAAAGAAAATCTTTCGAGAATTTTACAAAATTTCTGAAGTTTAATTCATCAATTCTCATAGAACTTTTTACAAAATTTCAGAGAATTTTCCAAAAAATTCAGGTAAATTTCTCGTAAATTTTTCATAATTTTTTTTTGAATTCTTGCAAATCGACGTGGACGTGTCAAAACCACGTACCTATGTCGGGTTTTTCAGCTAAATCACTTTTTTGGGGTTTCTTATAGGAAAAAAATGGAGAAATCTAATTTTGATCACCTCGTATGTCGTAGTCGAATTCTAACGTTCCAATCGGCTTATTTACTTTTAAAAATCACGTAAGACGCGTGTATTTTTGGCGACGTTTTTTGTCTCTCCTGTAAAATTTTGATATTCCAACATACGTGGTTTTGACACGTCCACGTCGAAATATGTGTTGTATTTTTTTTTTAATTTTAGAAATTCGTTTACCAAATTTCATAGAATTTTTTTTACGAAATTCAAGAAAATTGTTGAAAACACTTTACCGGAGCTTCAAACAATTATGTTGAATTTCGAAAATTTTCGGAAAATTCAGAAGATTTAAAAAAATAGTATTCGCTTCCTTATCCCTTATCTATTTTGATAAAACAAATAATATCAATAGTTAATATTCACTACTACTTACTTACCCATCTATTAAATCCTTAGCATAATAAGCTGCTTCTACCAATTGTAACACAAATTCGTTTATGGATTTTCCTCCAATTATCGAAGTAGTATTTTCTTCATTATACACATAATTAACATTATGGACCGGAAGTAGAACTGCTATCACGAAACGTTGATCTTCAAAATTCCCTTTAGTGATCTGGCAATACGTTGAACTCCACTGCAATGCGACCATGAAAAGGATTACCCGCGGGATGAACTTGTTGTTTTTCATGATGTCAAATTATTTTTTTAGATAGTTCTTCACTTCATTTTGAAAAAGCCACCGTCGCTCGGTAGATTCCATTCAGTTGGCTCGTAAATTCGTCCATATGTTGATGGCACAAGAACAAACCAGAAGGTATCATACTTTATCGACACATGCAACTTTGTATTACACTGAGCACTGGTTACTGAAAGCATGATTTTAGCAACTAACATGGCAATTTGCAATGAAAAGAGCGAACTTGCAAAGTCGAATAAAATTATAATTTATGCAACAGTGTCTCTCAAATGACGGCACATGCATCTCCAAGGATACTTGAAGAAACCCTGGGAGGATATGAAACTATTGCCAAGTTTGTTAATTTTCAATTTTCATAATTGAAGATTTTCTGCAGTTGATCAAATTACATTATTTTACTAATCAAATTAACGTGTAATAAAAATGAAAATGCAGAGAAATTGCCAAACCAAAACATGTGCCACAAATCCAAATCGAATTATTACGCGATAAATTTTTAATTTTTCAACCACTAAAACTTCATGAAGTGCGTTAGAAATTTTTTTTCCAAAAAGGGGCACATGAGCCCACGAAATTGGGAACCACTAAATTACACCGACTAAGCATCGTATTAAAAAAAATTCCAACTCGGTGTTTTCGTATCAAAATTGAGGAAACTGGTAAAAAAAAAATTGATAATGAAATATAAATGAAACCTTGACTGTGTCGTAATAATACAGGCTTTATTCTCACGATCCGGATCCCCCTTCTTCTGCTATGTAAACTACAAAGAATGGGTGATTTAATTCAAGTTCTTACGTACCTATCGGTGTGTAAGTAGATGTATGTCAATTTAATACGTTACAAATTTAAGCAGAAAAAAAATGTAATATTATTTTTGGGAAACCAGTTCTTATGATTCATTTTTTTCTTCCTTGAGATATTTTAGAGGTATAAATTTTCATTATTAAGCCACCTCTACTTTTCACATCACATACCTACCTACTTCTTAAAATAATCTGTCTCTATAAAGGTATGAAGAGGTTTAATCAAGGCGATGCGATTTATTTTGTGTTACTAATTCCATCAGTGGAATTACTAATAATATAGATATATGAAACGAATTTTTGGAAAGAATATTTATAATAATTTCATTGTTACAGAATTAATTGTTCAGTGATTACCGAAACCGACAGTCTGCAGATGTTCCGGTCTGTTGAAGTTGAGCTCATGTTAAGCTCGAGCAGTCCCAGATACATGCTGCTATTTTTAATATGGCTCCACATTTGTTGAAATTCACCTTCAAGTTCGCTGGAAACAAATTAAAACCTTACAACGATGTATGCTGCTGCTCCTGTCACCTTCGATCTTCAGGTAGGCAAATTATCTTACACATTGTAGCATTTTCATGGTCTCAATCGTCGATAGAGGTTGAGGGGTTTCGCTGGTAGAAGATTTAATGCGGATATCATCGAATTTTTCTTTTTAGGGGGGGGGGCATAAATTTTTTTTTGTTGAATGCATAGCATTGACATGCGGAATTTTCCAAGACTATGTATGACGCCATTTTGATTTTTCATCTATGCAGTTTTGAAGAAAAACTGGAAACTAAATTCATCTAGTTTTTTTTTACAAAATAAATTAATTTTTGATTCTTGAAAAATAAAATGTATGGGGTTTTGGAAAATTTCTACTTTCCTTCCGATTTTATCAAACTTTCTCATACTTTTCATCGAAGTATTTCGGTCAACTCGAAAGAAATCGTCGGTGAATTAAAATTTTGCAAAACCCTCTCGTCAGACTACAGGCCAGACTCTACTGAATAAAAAACATTCTCAGAAAAATCTTGTGGGTTGAAAAGTTTCTCTGGAAACGGGGCATTTACCAAAAACCGTGTTTTTCTTCAATTTTAACACTTGAAAATTTTCATTTTCCAAAAAATCTATCCATATTTTCTGCAAAATGACACCATAAAAATGCATAATGAAAATAATTTTCTTTTTTTGAAAACTCCATGAATTTTATTTATCGAAAATGATTTTTTTTGTAAAAAAAAAAGCCATTGGCGCATCCACGGAAGGAGCTGGCGGGCTAAAACTCCCCCCAAAACTGGGCCCAATTTCAATTCGTTCAATTTTTTAAATGCATGTTCGAGTTGAATGTACGTATAGTTGAGCTTCCACAGTGTACTTCTTGTTGTAAAACAAAATTTTCAATTTTTGTTGAAAAAAAAAAATTTACAATTATTTTTATTGAAACACAAAATTTTCAATTTCTGTTAAAACACAAAATTCACAATTTGTGTTTAAAAAAAAAATAATATTCACAATTTTTGTTTTAAAAAAAAATAAAATTTACAATTTTTGTTGAATAAATAAAATTTACAATTTTTGTCGAAAAACAAAATTTTCAATTTCTGTTGAAAAACAAAACATTCAATTTTTGTTGATTGTCAAAAAACAACATTTTCAATTTTTGTCGAAAAACAATTGTTGAAAAACAAAATTTTCAATTTTTGTTGAAAAAAAAAATTTACAATTATTTCTATTGAAACACAAAATTTTCAATTTCTGTTGAAACACAAAATTCACAATTTTTGTTTTAAAAAAAAATAAAATTTACAATTTTTGTTGAATAAATAAAATTTACAATTTTTGTCGAAAAACAAAATTTTCAATTTCTGTTGAAAAACAAAACATTCAATTTTTGTTGATTGTCAAAAAACAAAATTTTCAATTTTTGTCGAAAAACAAATTGTTGGAAAACCAAATTTTCAAATAGTGTTGAAAAACAAAATCTTCAATTTCTGTTGAAACAAAAAAATTTTCAATTTCTGTTGAAGCACAAAATTTTCAATTTGAAAAAATAAAATAAAATTTACAATTTTTGTCGAAAAACAAATGTTGAAAAAGAGAATTTTCAATTTCTGTTGAAAAACAAAACTTTTAATTTTTGTTGATTGTCGAAAAACAAAATTTTCAATTTTTATCGAAAAACGAATTGTTGAAAAACAAAATTTTCCATTATTTTGTTATTTTCATTTTTGTTAGAATTCTTTAAAAAAAAATTGGTAAAGAAATTTTCAACTGTGGTTTTCCTACTAAAAAAAACTTCTGAATGCGCCAGTGAAAAAAGTAAGATGAATTTAGTTTTCAATAATTTTTCTTCAAAACTGCATAGATGAAAAATCAAAATGGCGTCATACATAGGTCTTAGAAAATTTTGCTTGTCAACGCTATGCATTCAGCAAAAAAAAATTCATGGGTCCTTCTCTTAAATTTTTATTGTCAAAATTTATTACTCTTCGGTATTTTTTTTTACTGGTAGGCATCCTAAAAATTTCTGAAACAAAAAAAAAGAAAAAAATGGGAACAGGAAAATTAATTAAGCTTTACGAAAGATAATCTGTTATCTAATTAGTTGGGACTGTTTACAAAAAAACTGTGGGAGATGGAAAATTCCATCGCAGATCACTATACAGATAATTTTTTATATTTTGTCATGTGATCACGTGTCATTGTATGAAAATATTGGGTCCATTGCGTCGATTCACCAATTCAAAAATTTGAATAAATCATCCTACCACGACAACCAAAAAAAGTAAACAAATTAGTATTAGTGAAACGCTATGGTTGAATTTTATGACGATAGGGTAAGGTTCGATGACACATGGCAGATGTCATTTTGGTCGAAGTCGAAATCGCATTGTCTGTGCTTATTCATGGTATCTGACCATGCCCAAAGTACTCGAACAAGACAGGAGTCTATATTATCTATTCTATATCCATCCAAGTACCTAGTACCTATAATTAGTTGTAATGTTACGTAGGTATTACAAAAGTACTTTTCAAAACATCGAGTGTGAGTGACGCTGACGTCAAAGTTGGACAATTAAACTTACTTGCGAACTGCGATGCCATGCTGATGGCGAGCCGGCCGTCTAAACGAAAATAGTAGCGTGTAATTGAGTAATTAACGTTGTTGCGAACTGGCTGACGCTCGACGCGACCAACAAAATACGTAACGGTTATTACGACTACGAGTCGGTGGAGTCAGGTACCTATGGGAAAACACCGTGTACGTAGGAAGGTGTGTATTTGTTGACTTGACAGCTTGTACGGATATAAGTGAAGTGTATTTGCGTAAGAAACAGAGTATTAGTAATATTCGTCCGGGTTTACTGTTCCGTGTGTGGGTGTTGGCGGTCATCGAATGAATTTTGCCATTAACCGTGAACTTGAAATTATGGCGAGCGTTTGATTGTCGAGTGTATTGTTGAGAATTTGGAAAGAAATATAAGATTAAATTTTTTTGAAAACAAGGAAAGACAAAGCCGAATAATCTTCTCTTTTTTTTTTTTTGCTGAAGGAAAAACTAAGACAGATTATTTTGAATTAGAAATTTTTTTAATTTCGAAATTTGAGAACTTTGGAATTATGGTGATTTTTAAATGTTGACCAAATTTATATATATAAAAATTAGATTATTTTCAAAGTTCGATGAATTTTTATAATTATTTTGATATACTTACTTAATTTAATAAATTTTGAAATTGGACAAATTTTTAAAACTCAGTTAATTTTTCAAAAAAGTAAACTTTTACAAGTTTGAAAATTTGGCAAATTTCCAAAGCTTGAAATTTTTTTAGAAATTTATGAAATTTAAAAATTGTGTTTTAGGTATCAATTTGTAAAATTTGACAAAAATTGAAAAATTTAATTCAACTTCAAAAGTCTAGAGCTATACGCGCAAGTTTTGATATTTTAAAATTTTATAGAAAATTTATCCAAATTAAAAAAATATAGGTACATATTATTTCAAAAAATTATAAAATAACGTGATTTCAAAGTTTTACGTATCATATTTTAAAAGTTCATTAAAATTAAAAAATATCTCAATATCAAAGTTTTATTTTATCTTGAAAATTCATTAAAAATTAAAAATAGGTAATCAAATTTCAGAGTTCTAGAGCGCTTAGAAAAAGAAAAATTTCTATCATCTTTCAAATTTTTTTTAACTTCAAGATTTACCCAAAAAACTGATCCAATATATTTATCAAAATTAAAAAATAACCTAATTTGAAAATTTTATCAAATTTTTGAAATTTAAAAATAAAATTAAAATAAGTGTCGAATTTTCAAACTATGAAGAGATTTCACAAATTTCTGCACTTGTAAATTTTCATTTTCTTATTTTTTATTTTTTGAAAATTGAGCTGAATTGAACAAAATTGTCCAATTTAAAAAATTTATAAAAATTTGTAAGTTGTAAATTTTTTTTAAGCTATAAAAATTCCTCAAATCGTGAAAATTGTAATAATTCATCAAACTTTGAAAATAGACCAATCTTTTAAAAAATTTTGAAATTTAAAAATCGTATAATTCATGTTGTAGTACACCAATTTCAAAGTTCTCAAATTCTGAAATTTTAAATTTAAATGCAATTTTTCAAAAACCTCAATTTTTTAAAATTTCCAAAAATAATAATTTTCTCAAATTCCGTAAGGGCAGGATTTTCCATTGGATCAAATGGTAGCCTTTGTCATTGATTAAATGCAAATTTCCATTTTTTGAAATTTACTGAAAATAAAAATTTTCACAAATTCGCTTAGGGTAGAATTTTGCATCAGATCTTAGGGTAGCCTTATTAATTCAAGAAATGCAATTTGCCATTTTTTGAAATTAACTGAAAATTAAAATGGTGGCCTTATTAATTTAAAAAATGCAATTTCTCATTTTTTTAAAATTTACTGAAAATAAAATTTTTCACAAATTCGCTTAGGGTAGGATTTTGCATTGGGTCAAATGGTAGCCTTATTAATTCGAAAATGCGATTTGTCATTTTTTGAAATTTACTGAAAATTAAAATTTTCACAAATTAGCTCAGGGTAGGATTTCGCATTGGGTCAAATAATAGCCTTATTAATTCAAAAAATACAAATTGCGATTTTTTGAAATTTACTGGAAATAATTTTTTTTTAAATTCAGCAAGGGCAGGGTTTTGCATTGGATCTTAGGGTAGCCTTTGTCATTGATTAAATGCAATTCCTCATTTTTTGAAATTTACTGAAAATAAAAATTTTCACGATATCGCTTAAGGTAGGATTTTGCATTGGGTCAAACGGTAGCCTTATTAATTCGAAAATGCGATTTGTTATTTTTTGAAATTTACTGAAAATTAAAATTTTCACAAATTCGCTCAGGGTAGGATTTTGCATTGGGTCAAATAATAGCCTTATTAATTCAAAAAATACAAATTTGCGATTTTTTGAAATTTACTGAAAATAAATTTTTTGAAAAATTCAGTAAAGGGTAGGCTTTTGCATTGGATCTTAGGGTAGCCTATGTCATTGATTAAATGCAATTTCTCATTTTTTGAAATTTACTGAAAATGAAAATTTTCATAAATTCAGTAATGGTAGGATTTTGCATTGGGTCAAATGGTAGCCTTATGTTGTAATTTTTTGAAATTTTCTGGAAATTGAAATTTTTACAAATTCAGCCAGAGAAGGATTTTGCATTGGATCTTAGGGTAGCTTTTTTCATTGATTAGGTAAATGCAATTTCTCATTTTTTGAAATTTACTGAAAATAAAAATTTTCCCAAAATCGCTTAGGGTAAGATTTTCCATTGGATCAAATGGTAGCCTTTGTCATTGATTAAATGCAAATTGCCATTTTTTGAAATTTACTGAAAATGAAAATTTTCACAATATTGCTTGGGTAGGATTTTGCATTGGGTCAAATGGTAGCCTTAATAATTCAAAAAAAATCAAATTATCATTTTTTGAAATTTACTGAAAATCAAAATTTTTACAAATTCAGCCAGAGAAGGGTTTTGCATTGGATCTTAGGGTAGCTTTTTTCATTGATTAAATGCAACCCATACATTTTCCAAATTTTCAACTTAATTTTTAGTTCTTTACTTACTTGAATTGTTATTCTCATTAATTCATTATTATTTTTGTAAAGGAAAAACTTCAAAGAATTTTTTTATGCTTTCAAAAGTGAGATGAAACACGAGGGAAAATACATTTTTTTTTTTTTTTTTTTGAAGAATGAGTAAAATCAAAGGGTGAAAAATTTCCATTCAATTTTTCTAAAAACGTCTCAAATCCGAAGGTTTAATTCAAGGCCAACTCAATTTAGAAGGGAAATATTACATTCCAATTTTTTTTTTTTTTTGAAATCCAAGTAAAAGCGTTACAAAAAAAAGCGCCATTTCTTCATGTAGGTAAGAAACTCATTTGTAAAATTAAGGACACCCTACGAAGTTGACGCGCATTAGTGTTTATATTTAGCACGTTCCCTTAATGTTTCTCGTATTAACCCATTAATCCATCGGCGTGGCTCGGGTTTCCCACGATAATTATTAGTGCATTAACACTACATGCGCGTGTATCCATTTTTTATGGATCGCTTGGCTGTTATTTGACTCATTGTGCGTAATACTGTAAAATAAAAATTACCTCTTAAATCATTCAAAAAAAACCACAATAATTGTCTCGAGTAAGTACTCTAAACACGAGTTTAAGAGGTATTTCAATACGTTCATTATTATACTATGAAAAGGTGGAAAAATAATTTCTTTGAGGTGTTTTCAAGTCTTGTGACTGACAAGGGAACCTCGCCAACTCGTCACCTTCGATTGAGCTGAAATTTGGCTCACTGAAAGAGCATGCTATCCAGACCTCACAACCAACTTACACTAAAGTCGACCTCCCGAGTCGATTGGCACCATTTTCGAAGCGATCTGAAGCCTCCAGGAAAAGTTGACTTTTCTTCAGGGCACTGGAATAGCTCCAGACTGCGCTGTAATCAACTTCGGCAGCTGAAAATTTAATCCTAGCGTTAGTACGATGCCATCTATCGATTGACTTAGTTGAATCCAAAATTCGAGGTGACGAGTTCGCACGTGTTTTTTTTTTTTTTGACAACTTGGAAATTTTGCATTTTTAAAAAATTTCCAAAAAATCAATTTCTCCAGCATATCGTTCGAAACTTCGTCTACCCCCTAAAGTCGACCCCCCGAGTCCATTGGCACCATTTTCGAAGCAAGCTGGAGCCTCCAGAAAATGTTGACTTTTGCTGTCTGGGAGATTCCAGTGTGCTGGATAAAAGTCAACTTTGTCTGGAGGCTCCAGATCGCTTCGAAATGGGTGCCAATCGACTCGGGGAGTCGACTTTAGTGTACAAACCAATTTTCAGGATTCTATCTTGAAATCTACAATTTTTTTTCAAAAAATGTTTTTTTGGAGGCGGTTTTAGCCATTTTCAAAAATTCGTCAAAAATCGAAAAATCAACTTCGGCAGCTAAAAATTTGGTTTCGAGGTCTGGGTGGCATGCTCATAGTCGGCGGATCATTATTTTCTCAAGTGGTGCTCACATTGTGAGGGCGGGAGGGGGGTAAAAATGTTATAAATTTTTTCACAAAAAAAAAAAACTTCTTATAATAATATTATAAAAAAGTAGAACCTCGATTATCCTATGCCCAAAAATCGGTTCATTTTTTATTACCCGATTTCTCTTCAATTTTGCCCTACGACCGACCTCATATTAATGTTTCAAATTTTCTGGAAAAATTTGAGAAATCATTTTTTTATTTCAAAAAAATAATTATTATTTTAAAAATGTGGAAATATTATTTTTTTTTAAATGAGAAATTATTCATTATTTTGAAAAAAATTAGGAACTTGAAAAATATTATTCCAAAAAATTAGAACTTTTTTCATCACGAAAAATTGGAAAATCTTATTTCATTCTATAAAATTGTAAAAATTTTCATTCTGAAAAATTGTAAAAAATTTTCATTCTAAAAAATTGAAAAAAGATTTCATTCTAAAATATTGTAAAAAAATTCATTCTAAAAAATTAAAAAGAATTATCGTTCTAGAAAAATTGTTAAAAATTTTCATTCTAAATAATTGAAAAAAAATTCATTCTAAAAAATTAAAAAAATTAAATTTATTCTGAAAAATTGTAAAAAATTTTTGTTCTAAAAAATTAAAAACAAAAAAATCGTTTTAAAAAAATTGTAAAAATTTTCATTCTAAAAAATTGTAAAAAATTTTCATTCTAAAAAATTAAAGAAGAAAATCGTTCTAAAAAAATGTAAAAAATTTTTATTCTAAAAAATAAAAAAAAAATAATTCAGAAAAATTAAAAAAAATTTCATTCTGAAAAATTGTAAAAAAAATTTTCATTCTAAAGAATTGAAGAAATTGATTGTTCTAAAAAAATTGTAAAAAATTGTCATTCTAAAAAATTGAAAAAAATTTCATTCTGAAAAATTGTAAAAAATTTTCATTGTAAAAAATTAGGAAAAAAAAATTGTTCCAAAAAAAATAGTGAAAAATTTTCATTCTAAAAAATCTGAAAAGAGTCCCAAATCTCCAAAAAATTATAATTTTTCTATAGAGTGAAATTTTTTACACATTGAATTCAAATATATTGCGTAGTACGGGATTTCTCGCGTGGTGCTCGAGCACGAGGGCAACTGGGCTAATGCCGGCCATGGGCATTGGGCATGCTCTTTCAGTGTGCTAAATTTCAGCTCAATCGGAGGTGACGAGTTGACGAGGTTCCCTTATGAGTAGGGGAAAATTCCATTTTGTTTTCACGATTAGCACACGTCTAGGAATTCGCGACGATGTGATGGCGATTCATGTGTATTTTTTTTTTCGGTGCAAAGATAAACGTTCACGTATAAGTAGGTATATGGCATGTGTCCCTATGTGGTTTTACATTGTTTGGATATACTTATAAAATGTAAACATGGTACGATTACATATCTGCTGTATTCTTCGTACGTACGTAATATATGTAGTTACCCATATCCTACGCTTTGTTTGAAAATTGTGAACCTTGTATGTAGGAGATGCGTGCCTTTATGGGGTATTTGTTGGCTTATAAAAAGCTTTATGGCGATTAAGCTTCGAAACGTAGACCTTTGGTATTGCGAATACGTCTTCCAATCTGATAACGAGGGGTTTACGATTACGAGGTATGGTGTAGGTTGCGAAGAAAACTTTCAGCACTCGCCACGAAATTGAAATTGATCAAAGAGTTAAGGATTTTTTAATTTGAAAAGAAAAAACTTTATGGCATATTTCCACGAACTGTTTGAACTGCAATAAGCCAGTGGTGTGTTTATTTGTACGTCTACCTCGCGGATGATGATGATGAGGCGCGATGACGATGGCCGAATAAATTACACCCCAGTGACAGTGAAAATTATCGAGCCACGAATCAGATTCGCCAATTATACATTAAATCAAAGGTCGTTCTCCGCCACTTCCTCTCGCTCTTTTTCTTTCAACGTACGAATATTTCTTATCGAGTTTATTTGCGAATTGCGATGCAGTCGAAAGTAGGTGAATGGATTAAGTACTCGCGTGGACGGTGTAATTTTTGGAAAAGTCGATTTAATTCGCGGTGCCGAATAATTTATTGTAAATTTCGACGTATTGTTTACATTTGGCGAAGAGCTCGCCGAGTGAAATTTAATTTCACTTTATTCGAGGTTAAATCGGCCGCGAAGAAGAGTTTAATTTTTTCTAAGTGCTTTTTCGAGTAATAAGCCACGGATATGATGAACGTCCGTAACCCCCCCCCCCCCACGGTATAACCGTAGCCATCGTCAGCTGCCCAGCCAAGTGCGAATTGTTTTCCATTTTCGTATCTCGTCTCTTCCACTCGATAGACATGTTTTTTCAATGAGGTACTAATTCGGTATTTTTGTACGGCCCCCTCGTCCCCTGAGCTGTTTTTTTTTATCGCCTTGGCTCCGGTGCGTAAAAATATTTACCTACGTAAATCGGTCCTTTACTTATTTTTTATATGTATACAACGGACAGAAGGGATTAAAATCTATCCGAGGTCTTCCCGGAGCCCGTATACGGCGTATATCCCGTCCGAGAGTAGTTTCCAACCAACAAAGTATTAAATGGATTTTTTTAGTCAGAAACGCACACGTGGGAGAGGGGAAGAAATACAATGTGGATTTATTGCGATGTCGCAATGACGTGAAATATGAATCGAATTAACTGCAAGCAACGAACGTTGTACGAAAGAAATGCCCAGATAATCTTGATGATGGGTAATTTAGTCGACGATTTTCTTAAGTAGAGGTATTGTTGGTTATGTTTTTTTCACTCCAGGGAGGATGTGGCTTTCGATTTATCGTGGTTTGGATTCGCGAAAATGAAAAAGAGGCACTGCTTAATCATTTTTGAGCGTAAGTCCGACCAACTTAGCAGCCTTAGCAGTAGCTGGGGTGCTTGAGCTACACTCAAAATGTCAAAAGTGAAATGATCTGCAGTGGTACCCTATTTTTAGTTGTGGAAATGAAATAATCAATCCCCTTCAAAAAACTACGAAAATGCAAAAATTGAATATTCCCTACCTACTTATTAAAATATTTGTGTTTTTGAATGAAAAATCTTTCAATTCCAAGGTGTCTGGTCATGAAAATCATGAAAAGTCATGAAATTTGAAAATGGGTCATTTTTCAAAAAAATCACTAGGTCATGAAAAGTCATGAATTTTGCTGCTGGAAGTCATGAATTTTTTATTTATTAGGCAAAATTTGCACTTTTTTTCTTTTATAATTGAATGTTTCTTTAAAAAAATTTCGCTCTCGCTACGCTCGAGCAATATTTTGCTTTCTATTTGATAACAGAGTTGGAAACTTTCAGCAGTTCAAATTTACATTTTCAGTGATTTTTACACTCCCCTTTCCCGAAAAGCATCGCTTCTCTTTATTTTTATATTTTGTACCAAATACTTTCGAACATTTTGTTCGTATCATTTTTTTCTTTGAATAGCAGAAGTATTTATGCATTCATTAAAGTTTTTTTTAATTGTAGATTTTTTTGATTACAAAGAAAGAGGTCTAGTAGGGCATAGACATAACTTAGAGGTCCCAGAGGCATTCGAACCCTCCTTCAATATTTAAAAAAATAACTATTCATCACAAAATATAGGAAAAAACAAAGGCGTATTTAAGGGGGTTCCCGGTCAGAACTCCCCTATGGGCAAAGTAAATTGATTATTTTTGTAAATATCTGCAAAAATCCAACCTTTAATAATTCAAATTTATGCAGAAAACGCGTTTTTTCTTACACAAAATTGATTTTTTTTATCTCATTTGGTAAAGTTTAAAATTTTCAGTACGTGATTTGATATTTTCAGTAATTCTGCCCTTTTTCCCTGAAATATTCTTTCAGTTCGTCACTGTTTTGGGGGTGCAATCTTTTCTCTGCTTAAGGGTGCCAAAATACCAAAATACAACTCTCTTTGTTTTCGAAAAAAAAATGAAAATTTTTATTTCGAAATGACCACCCCGGAAAGTTGAACCCCCTCATTTTTTGCCCCCCAAATATTCATTCCAAGTTCCACTCATGCTGGAAGGGGGCCCTTGAAAATGTTGAAATATTGTTCATGAAAAAGTCATGAATTTTCAAAAAAAAAATAAAGTTATACACCATGAATTCATTTTTAGTGGAAAAGTATCTCAATTTTTTGGAATAAAAAGAAATCAATTTTTTCAATATAAATTTAAATATTCTTAATTTTTTTGAAAAAAAATCTCAAAATTAGGGGATAAAGGCCTGATTTTGGAGAATAAAAATAAATATGCTAAAAACTTCTCAATTTTTTAGAATAAAAAATTTCTCAGGTACTTCTGGAGAAAAAATTTCAGTATTCTTGAAACAAATAATAAAAAATAACAACTCAATTTTTTGAAGTCAGCGTAAAAAAATTCTGAATTCTTTTTTTTTTTTTTTTTTTTTGAAAACAAACATTCTTATTTTTTTTAGAAGAAAATCATCCTCATCTTTAGAGAATTAAAACTTTTTTTTTTAAATTGAAAAAATTCATTTTTTTTAGAGAAAAATACCTTTACCCGTGTAGCAACGTCGATGCTAATTTCGATATAAATGTCGACACATCGAAATCGGTCACTTTTCGATCGTACATGTCGACACGATTGTGGATGGTTTGTCGAGCTTATTATCGACATGTTTGTCGACCGTCCAAATATGGCTCGACATGTCGGGCCATATTTGGACGGTCGACAAACATGTCGATAATAAGCTCGACAAACCATCCACAATCGTGTCGACATGTACGATCGAAAAGTGACCGATTTCGATGTGTCGACATTTATATCGACACCCACATCGACATTTGCAATGGTGAGATTTTGAAAAATATGCTAAGTTCAAATATTCAATATATGTATATATTAAAATTACACCAAAAATAGTGTTCAAGCCAACATTTTGACATTTTTTGTCAAATATGCGGCATTGAGGCCACCTTTGTAGCTGGACACATGCGAGTGTCCAACTAACATAGAGATGATTCTTAGACCTTATGTACTAATTCACAACACACTTTATCTGCGAGTATCACAATCACCCTCAAGACGTCGACAGTCAAGTCGATGCATTATTCGACCCTCGACAATTAGATCGACATTAACTCGACTTAAAATTCCTCTAGTCAACACTGTCGACAGTTAAGTCGATGCATTATTCGACCCTCGACAATCACATCGACACTATCTCGACTTAAAATTCCTCTGGTCGACACTGTCGACAGTGAAGTCGATGCATTATTCGACCATCGACAATTATGTCGACAATAACTCGACAAGTCGTTGTATTATTCAAAACTTTGAAAAATAAGAAAATTTTGTGATTCTTTCAAAAATTATTTATTCCTGAGCTTAAAATGTTCTTATTAATTGTTTTTAGTTCTTTTTAGATATAAAATTTGTAAATTTAATTGGCAGAAATTGTCGACATAAATGTCGATGCGTTTATCGAGTATCGATTTTTACATCGACTTGTCTATGTAGAAAAACAACGTTTTCTAAATTATAGGAAAATACTGAGAAAAATTCAAAAATTTTGATTGAACAGTTATGTTTAACATAGAACATTACTTTAAATCTCAAATATCATTTTTAATTCATCGTTAACCGAGAAAAAAATGTGTCTGAATTTTGTCGACATAAATGTCGATGTCGACAATTGCTACACGGGTAGTTTTTTTCAGAAAAATCTTTAAAAAGGCTAGATTTCTTAATTTCAAAAAATCTAAAATTTTCCTCAATTTTTTTCAAAAAGAAATATTGAAATTTTTTGTGAAAAATACTTTTTTTTTGAGAAATAAATCTTTTTTTTTATAGGAATTTTTTTCAGAAGAAAACCATCTTCATTTTTAGAGAATTGAAACTTTTTTTAAATTAAAAAAAAATCTCAATTTTTTGAATTTTTCAAATTTTTTTAGAGGAAAAATACCTGATTTTTTTTTTTCAGAAAAATCTTTAAAAAGACTAGATTTCTTAATTTAAAAAATCTCAAATTTTCCTCATTTTTTGTAAAAAATACGTTTTTTCCTTAGAAATAAATCTCTTTTTTTAAAAGAAAAAATTTCTAATTTTTTTAAAGAAAAATCTTCCAATTTTTTGAAATTTTAGCATAACCAATGTTTTACATGTGTACGACATAATTGTTCGATTTTATCGATTTTCAGGTGTTGAAAAGTTTATTCACCTAGGTGAACTTTTTCAATACTTATTTTTTAGGTACTCGTGATTGTAATTTATTTGCAAAAAAGTATCATATTTTTTAATTTTATGTTTCAGCTGTCGTTCGTTGACTCCAATAATTTTGAAATAAGTTGAGATGCGGATGCTTTTCCAATGGCAGTCTGCGGAGGTAGTGTTACCAGTTGGTGAAATTATTGAATTTGAGATTAAGGTAAGCGTATTTACGATTGAATTAAATAAGTTATAGATTTTTTTAAATTCGGTGAAAATTTCAAAATTTTATGAAACGTAAAATTTTTTTTTTGTTAATTATTTCAACTTGAGTAAATTTTTGATGTCAGAATAATTTTGAAATTCAGCTACATTTTCAAAAGATTTTATATGTAACATCAATTTTCAAAATTTGATGGATTTTATAATTTGATAAAAATTTTAATTTTTCGCAATTTTAATTAAAATTTAAAACTTGGTAATTTTTGAGAAAATTTGAATTTATTCGTCGAAAAAAATGTTTGAACCAATTTCTTCTTTGGCAAATTTGACAATTTTTTCTTATTATTCAACCCTACAACTGTAGGACTTCACTAGTAAAAATTTCAAGAAAAATTTCATCAATTCTGTAGAAATTTGAATTTACGAGTCGAAAATTTTTTTATTTATTTGGTTTTTTTTTTCAATTCCTTCAGATTTGGAAATTTTTTCGTACAATTCAAAACCGTACAACCGCAGTGTAGGGCTTCTAGAATAATAATTTCGAGAAAAAATTAATCAAATTTGAGGAAATTTGAATTTATGAGTTGAAATTTTTTTTGAACCAATTTCTTCAATACACATACGCAGCAGTTCGTTTTTTTTCAACCCCTTCAACCGTAATGATTTCAAAAAAAAATTCTTCAATTTTCAAACATGAATAATTTTTTTATACTTGTATCAATTTTCACGATTCAAAAACTTTAAACATTAAAATTTCCTCAATCTTTGAAATTTGGAACATGTTTTGTTTTGAAAAAATCCTTCTGAAAGTCCTGCAAAAGTCCTTGTTTTTGGTTTCGACTTTTGAAGTTTTTTTTTAGACACACTATATTACTTTTGAAAATTTGTCTATCTAATTATTTTTCAATATTTGAAAAAAAAAAAATTCAAAATCTACCTAAAAATTTAACTTATGTACCCACCTCAATTTAAATTTTTGGTAAAATTATCTGTAAACCATTCTGTTGAAAAATGTAAAATACCTGTAAGTGAGTCGAAGAAAAATTCTATTTTCAATTTTTTTTTCTGATTTGTCACGAAACTTGAAGAAATATTTTCAACTTCCTGGATTTTTAGTCTCAAAATTCAGAGAATTTTTTTTTCTACTTTATTCTGTTTGAAAAAAGTATCTAGAAATGGCTTGTATATAGAGTACAATTTTAGGGGGGAAGGGTTAACAAAAATGATCAGAAATTTTTTTAAATTGAAAAATTGTATTTAAAAAATTAAAAATTATCTACAAGTGTAAAATTTGAAGAAAAAAAAAAATCAAAAACTTTATTTTTTGAATTTTTTTCTAAACAAAAAAATTGTCTTAAAAGATGATTTTTTTTGAAAATTTGCAAGCTATTGGGATAATTTTTAAACATTTCAAACTAAAAATGATGACAATAAATCGTTCCAAAAATTTATTCTGAAAAAATGACGAATGAACTACCTACGAGTAAATATTCTGTCTTGAAAATTTTGAACATTTTTCACTTCTTAAAAAATCTCAAAATGTTGTTAAATAGGTATAAAAAATCATCCCAATCATTTTCTCCATTAAAGGGTAATTCTCCGAAAATCGGCAAATTTGAGTAACAGGCTGATTTCTCAACTCCTGTACTATGCCCAACTTTCATTTTTTGGTTATTTGTACATTATAACGTCCTTAATCCATCATGCCCAATTTGATGAATACCACCCCCTCCCCTTGAGTACAATTTAGTCTAAACTTCAAAATGTCCATCGTCGTGGCCTGTAGCACAACATGTTTTTGAAAACAGATTTCAAAAATTATGGAAATCACCATGTTTTTCTGAAAAAAAAAAGTAAGTACACGTCATTAGGAAGTTCAGGGTATAGGCTAGTGTGAATGATGATCACAAAAAGTGTTTAGTACAACTACACCTGATCATTGAAAACTGTAGCAAAGATTTATTTATGTCCATCGTCGTGGCTAATTTTTAAAAATTTGTCTCAGCTCGCTGAGTGAATATTTTTTTCTGCTGAATGGCTACACTGATTTGTTACTTTTATAATAATACTATCCGCATTTGAAATTTCGAATGGCAATGCACAGAGCGATTTTTTACGTAATCATCTGTAAAAATTTCAATTTTTACAAAAATAGTGTCCATCGTCGTGGCTTATCATTCCTCCGGTATAAAATGTCCCACCTTCCTGAAAACTGAGAAAATTTATTCTAATTAGTAAGTATCCTATTATAGCTTATTAATAATTAATAAAATATCAGTATTATAGCTTATAGAATAACTAATTGTCGAATTGTCCATCGTCGTGGATCACAAGTGTTTGTCTTTCGTCGTGGCAATGATGAATTTTTACAGCCACGACGATGGACAATTCGACAATTAGTTATTCTATAAGCTATAATACTGATATTTTATTAATTATTAATAAGCTATAATAAGATACTCACTAATACCTAACATCTACCCGAGTTTGAAAAAATTTGGTTAAAAACTGTCAAAATCAAAAATTATAATCGAAAAATCACATTTTTCGCTCTAGGAGGGGGTGGAGGTGAGGTAGCGACCTGAAAATTTGGTCACGGCGGTTTTAGACCATAAGGACCAACTTCCACTAGTTGGTTTAAAAATTCGCTCTGGGGGGCCAAATCACCTTATTTTACCCGGCTATACCCCTTTTTGAATCGTCCTCCCCCCTCCCTTTTGGGAAATGAATTGACCCCAACACCATAAAACTACTCGGGGGCATATATATTTTCAATTACCTTAAAAAAAAATTTTTAAAAACCTGTCAAATTTCTGAACTTTTACAGTAGTGAAATTTGCCGATTTTCTGAGAATTACCCTAAAACTAATAATTATAGATACAGTTTCAGCCGAAGTAAAATTCTTAATTTATTAGGAAGTATATGTGTACGTCCATAACAAAAGGGCCCATTCCGTCGATCACAGTTTTCGAGATATAGCCGTTTTTATGAAGTTAGGTCAAAAAATGCGATTTTCGGTTTTTTGGATTTTTGGGTGTAGGTAACACTGGTCTATCACCTCAACCCGGCAGAAGGCCTCGGTCGCGTTTTTTCTCCGCAGTGTAGCAACTTGAATAAAACTTTAAAAAGGGCCCATTCTGTCGATGTTAAATTTTTCGTATAATTTTCCGGTTTTTGGACATTGGGTTACTGGAAACACTGTTTTTTCACTCCCCACTTCGAAAAATAGTTTCATTTCTACTCCTTTTTGAAAAAAAAAAATCACTGAATTAGTCTGGAGAAAAAAAAATTAAAATTAGTTTTTGATAATCTTCCATATTTTTCGTTTCGTTTTTCATTTAATTACAAGAATTTTTAGATGATGAAAAATTTTAAGGGAGGAGGGGGATTTTAAAAATTTCAAAATTATGACCAAAAACCACTCGAATGATGGCATAACTTCAGTAGCCATCGAATTTACCTCATAATTATTTCAATTCTTAGAAATATGAAAAAGGGCCCATTCTGTCGTGTTTGAATAGTTGCCTACCTGCGCGATTCAGGGATTGTCTAATATAGTAAAATAAGGCTGAAGTCCATCGAAGTACATGCATTCATATCCATTTCACCTCTTCATAAGTTTTAGGGGTCGAGAAATTTCAATTTTTCACGTTTTTTACACTTCACTTTTTTCAAATGCGTTTTTCTCAAAACTCACTTTTTTCAAATTTCAAATTCAAATTTCTGTAACTCTGGGAGTTTTTGAGCTAGGAGGCTCCTCTTAGTCTCATTTCACGTCAAATTTAATGTAATTTTAGGATCTGGTCTTAACTCAATACCGACAGAATGAGCCCTTTTGTTATGGACGCACACATATACATGAAAAATAATGAAAATTTGAGAAAAAAATCTTCTGACGTCATTGAAAGGGATTTTCAACAAACAAAATAAATATTTTAAAAATTTATCATTTTTCCAACTTTTTTTTTTTATTATTTTGTCCGGGCGGGGGGGGGGGTCGGCTCGATCAGTTCTTTGGACTTTGACCTGCGACTAGTTATTCATTATTTAATCACGACATGGATGGTTTATTTTGACGAATTTTCCAATTTTCCCATTTCAACCAATCGATCAATTGTGCCTTTAATAAATCATTATGTGAGATATTTCCCTCCACTTTTTATTTCATTTCGCCATTTTTTTCGAATGTTTATTTTTTTCAATTTTCAGGCCAATTCTATTTTTTATTAAATTAATTGGCAATGCAATCTGCTTTCTTGGTCGTCTTAATATCGTAATCAAGTCGAACCCTTCATATACTGAATTCTTTACATGACATTCGAATTCGATTCGTGTGCACAATCGATTACCCTCTAACCGTTTATACCCCCTTTCCTAATCTACTTCTTTCAAGTATGCTCGCATTGCTCGTAGTATCTATACACACGACCACACTACCTCTCTCTACCTATAGCTACCGACAAAATACTAAATTATTTACCCACATTGGAAATTCGTCCTCTTTGCTGTCTCTTTTTTACATAAATAATACCTATATAGGCCTACATATAATAACGAAACTAGACGAGGAAAAACGTAACCACATAACGTCATAGAAACACGACTTCTTTATTTAATTTTATGAATCATCAACAACAACTGCATTATTATGCTACATAAACGCACAATTTACGTACTTGTACGAAGTATACAGATACACGCGGTTCAAAAAGTTGTACGAGTACGATACACGTTCGCGAGGATATAGGCTTATGAAGGTATTATAAATAATGAAAATATTTTTTAGTCGAAGAATGTTGCTTGACGACATTTATAATGAAAAACAATAAACACGTACGCAATTTGCCAACTCCTGACGATGGCGTCAATTCGAATAAGGAAAAAAGGCATATTATTCAATATTCATATTGTATTAACGTACATAATACATAGGTACATATACTTACTCTTAAATAATATGTATCTTATAAATGTACCTTACAAATGTAAATAGTACGTAACTTATATCGTCGTACGCGAAATAATATCAAAATAATACATAACGAAGCATTAAGACAAATAATAAAAAAAGAAGAAATAATAAAATAAAACACACTAGAAAGAGAAATAAAATGGAAAAACGAAAGTTGCGACCGTAATTCGAGCCCAGCGATGGTATTTGATATGGTTGCTCAAGTACCATTAGCTCACTGGAAGGAAAAAAAATTTTCCATCACGATCTCGTCACCTGCAACATACCAAAGAGGTGTTCGTAATTAGTCTTATGAGTATTATGACGAACGACATTCGATCGAAATTGGTCCACGATATTACGTCTATGAACATGTGTTGCAGAGCACGTTGCAACAATATGTTATTTATGTAGCGAAAAAAATTTTTTTACGTGGTTTTTTGTATTTGACTCGCGGAAAACTCGTAAATATAATGCTAACGAACAGCTGCGTTCTGAAAATTTTTTCCAATGACGATAGTTCTCCATTTATCCCATATATCGTAATTCGCGATATGTGTGTAAATTTTTGATTCCCTGTGTCGAAAATGAAATGTATGTGAATCGTTCATGTTCACCAACTTGCGTGGCCTATATTGTAGCCTGGGTAGAGGTATTTTTCCAAGTAGGTGGTTTGGTTTGAAATGAAAAGGGTGACATGTGTGTAGGAATTGGGAAATAATAATGAGGTAGAATTTGTTGAGGTTTGTGTGGTTAAAATGGTGGATGGGCTGGGCGAGGTGAGAAAAATAGTTTTATTGATTTCGAGGAATTATAATAATATAGGAAGTTTGGGTTTCCTGTAAAAATTGTGAAAAATGGATTTTAATGTGATATTTTCTCAGAAGCAAAATTTATTCAAAAAGTATTTCGTCAATGGAAATTTTTTTTGGATTGAAAAATGTAAAATTTTCTATACCTAAGTATTTTTATAATTTTTTTTTTTTTTTTTTTTTTTTACAATAAGGGAACCTTGGCAACTTGTCAACTCCATTTGAGCTGAAATTCAGTTCACAGAAAGAACCATGTTACGCAGACCTCATACCTAAATTTTGAGCTATAAATAAAGTTGATTTTTCGATTTTTCACGAATTTTTGAAAATGACGAAAACATGGAATTGGTAAATCAATTTTTCACAAAAATTGTAAATTTTGAGATAAAATTCTGAAAATCGGTTATTGATTTTACCATGGGGATTTTTCCATTCGCCAAAAATCGAAAAATCAACTTCGGCTGCTCAAAATTTGTTTTTCAAGTCTGAACGATATACTCTTAAAGTGAGCCAAATTTCAGCTCAATCGGAGTTGACGAGTTGTCAAGGTTCCCTCGATAGGGTGAATAAATGTTTTCAATTTTTTAGATGGGTTATTTTTGATTTTTTTAAATAATATTATTACAGTATGAAACTTTTTTTCAGAATAAAATTTAGAATTTCTTTTAAAATTAAATTTGAACGGGTATTTTGGGGAGAGGGGTGCAAATGATAGGGATAACATTTAAAATTTTTAAAAAGTTTAGTTTTTAAAATTTTGTAAAAAATGAAATTCAATAATTTTTAGGTTTTTTTTTTCTGTAGTGTTATTGTTCACTTTTTTCAAATGAATCGTTTAAAAAATTTTGTACACCTACATTTTTCAGTATTTATTATTAAAAATTTTATATTTTTTTGAAACGTAATTTCGATTGTAGGATTTTTTTTGTTATTTTTGAAAAATTACTTTACCCATTAATTTAATTTTTTTAATTTTTTCAAAAGTGAAATTCTTTAGGTAAATAGGTATATTTTTATACGAATTTTTGATTTTTTTTGGATATTAAAGCCCTATACTAGTAATTTGGTTATAGACTTTTTAGAAAATGACTTTAATAAAGTACTTTTCATTTCTCTAAATTTAAGAAATTTTGTAAAAAAAAATGTCTTCATTCAAAATTTGGTTTCCAAAGTGGGATTGCCCAAACTTTAAAAAAATGTAGGCACGTAGTTGATTAAATTTTTTCAAATGAAAATTTACTCATTTTTAAGCAGTTTTCAAATTTATAAAATAAAAATTTACGTTGAAAAAAAAATTAATGAAAATTTTCAATTTTTTGAACACAAAATTTTAAATCTTTTCAATATTTAATTTTTTTGAAAAATAAATTTTAATTGGTTCTATTTTGTTTTATAATGATTTTGAAAAGAATTAAGATGGGTACCTAGTATCTACCTAAGTTGATTGAAAATTTTTTGCAGACATCATTATTTATTTATTTTTTTTTCCTATTTTTAAAATAATTATAACATTTCAAATTTATCGATTTTTTAAAATTTTATTCAAATGTAAAAATAGTGAATGGACACGAATCTTTGAGTTGTTTTCTTTTGAAATTTTATAAAAAATAAATCTTAATTTTTTTCATCTTGGTGAAATTCTTCAATTTTTTTTCTTTAGATGAATTTATTTTTGACTTATAACCTTAAGTATTCTTTTTTTGTAAAGTTTTTGTAGAAAATGAAATTTTACCATTTTCCTCCCTAATATTATTGAATTTTCAATTTCTTTTTAAAATGATTTTTTTTTTTTTTCAATTCAAGTTTTCTAAGTCAGAAATTTTCTATGATATTATCTTTTCTTTAGAATGAAATTTTGTCCACTTCATCAAGTAAAATTTTTCAAATTTATTGAACACTAAAAAAAAAAATTGAAAATTGGATCTAAAAGTGTTTCTAATAATCGAATGGATTTTTATTGTTATGAAAAATTATTTTTGATTACATATCTTCGAAGTTTTTTAATTTTTTCATGCACGAAATCTTCAATTTAAAAAAAAAGTGAAATATTGATTATTTCTTGGATTTGGAGTTGAATTTTCCTATTTTTTCAGACAATGTTGAAATGAAGTTAATTAATGAGTTTAAAAAATAATTCCAAGTAATTAACTATATAATTTTAAAATTTTTAATTGAAATTTTTTTCAAATTGAACTTTTAAAAAAAAATCAGATGCTTCCTTTTAGATTATTTTCAATGAAAAATCTAATAAAAAATGCTAATGAAAATATTAATTTCTTTAAAAATTGAATAATTAGGTACCTAGTATAAAGGTGCAATTTAATTTTTTTTTTTTATAATATATATTCTAATTATAGAATTTTTTATTAATTTTGAAAAATTGAGTCACTTATTATGAAATTTTTCAGTTTTTTAGGCACGAAATTTTCTATTTTTTTCAAAGAAAAAATAACTGCAATTTTTTGAAAATTTGAAATTAAATCATATTTTTAGTGTTTCTACAATTTTATTTTGAGTTAATTTTTTTCAAAGTGGCATTTTCAATTTTTCTTTTAGTGAAATATTTTTTCTTGGAAAATGACTGGCATAACAAACGTTCAAAATATTTTTGAAAAATATAATTTCAATAATGAGAATAATTTTCAATTTTTTTAGAAATTTAAAAATTTGTTTTCAAAAAATTCTCAGTGTTAATGAATTTCAAAATTGATGACCGAGCAGTACCTGTCGTTCATAAACTCGACCTTAACTCATTAATCAAATTAAATCGACCACCGCTGTTTTTTGTGGAGATATATTACGATGGAAACAAAATACGTAACGCAGCTTTAATGAAACTGGCTCCTTTCTCTTCCTCATACACTCTTTAATGTACCTGGAACTCGAAATGGTTGATGGGCGAATGGCTCACACGAGCGTAGCCATCGGAACGCTGAAAGGGGGGGGGGCACCGGCGGTGCTTTTCTTTCGAGGAGGTGTAGGCAGGTAGGCACTTGGAGAGGTATCCTTTTAAGGTGTCAAATACAGGGCGAGTTTAAAGCTAGACGTTGCATCGTATTATGAATACAATTCATATTTTCGTCGTATGGTCAAATTTGACACGTAAAATGGCTGTTTTGACGTTATTTTTTTACCATCTGACGCGATGCGATAAACTGACGTATGTTCGAGTAAACAGAAAAGTGTCGTAGGTTTCAGTTGTCCACGGATGGAAATTTTTTACCGTTCCCAGAAGACGAGCCTGCGACGAGCAATGAATGAAATGACCAAATACAGGCGTTAATCAAACGAGTGCTGCGATGAGAACATATTATGTTGGCTGTTTTGAGCTGACCAAAGGTTATTAAACGTGGGGGAAAAAATTTAATTTAGTTTTGAAAAAATTCATCTCCTGTTGGGGTCGTTTTCTAGCCTTTTGTTAGTTTCATTTTAAATCTGCGGGGTTCGACTTTTACTGGCGAACTGTTTCGAGTTCGCTTTTTTTTGCCCTTTTTTCTTCTTCGTGCTTTAAATCGGAACATGCTGAACTGACTCTCTTGGAGGATTACAAAGGAAAAAAGCTGCGTCGAAAGAGAGGTTTTTAATTCCTTCTGTACCAAGATCCGTTTTTACTTTCCGAACAGCGCGTAGCGTTGTAAGGAAAGTATTGTTTTCGGTGCGAAATGCGTTTTCACGAATATTGCACTTAGACAAATTTCGACTTCGTACAAATTTGTTTTGAACAATTTCCAGATGATGTTCCGTATGTATGTGTGTGTGTATGTGTGTGTGTGTGTGTGTGTGTGTGTATGTGTGTGTGTGTGTGTGTGTGTATGTGTGTATGTGTGTGTGTGCAGAAAAATTTGTTAACACGATTCTAATCGCCCTAATTGAGATATCTCGTTGAAATTCGGCGATGAGTAGTGGTTTATATAAACGAAGGCTACGCAAGAATTTGGGGCCTTTACGTTGAATAGAAAAAATTTTACGAGCGATTTATGCGAAAAATTTGTTAACACGATTCCAACCGCCCTAATTGAGATATCTCGTTGAAATTCGGCGATGAGTAGTGGCTTATATAAGCGAAGGCTACGCAAGAATTTGGGGCCTTTACGTTGAATAGAAAAAAATTTACGAACGATTTATGCGAAAGATCTTCGAGTTTCACATTTGTCGCGTTTTAGATGTCGATAAAGGGAACGCGAACGGTTCAAGTGTTTATCTATATCCGGACATGTCCGCGGGTGTACCGGTTTGCTCTCCTTTCCCTAACATGCGCATTGCGCAATGCTTTCCATTTTTGTCTTATTCATGATAAGATGTACGGGCATTCGAATGGTTGTTTTGTTTACATCATCATGATATTTTTTCACGATTAATAATAATGGAGCAAGTGTGATTTTGCCGAATATTTTTGTGTCATGTTTAACTTTTTTCAGTGTAATTGCTGACGTTTTAAATACAAAAAATATTTTATAGTCGATTTTTTCACAAATATTCGATAATCATTTTTTTTTACATAATATTCGATGATCGATTTTTACAAATATTTTTTTGTTAATATTTTTTAAAATACTTTTTGATTCGGAAAGTTCGTGATGCTTGCATCACTGTTTATTTTTTCTATTTCTACGTTTTTATATCCGACGTTTAATTCGAAATTACGAAATGAAAATAAAAAAACGTTCATCTGTTTTAGACAAATCATTTCGCAAATTCATATTTTTCTATCGATATCGAGTGAGAATCAAATAACCATTTCATGATTCGTTTTCCCCTTCACTTCACATATTCCTCGTTTCACAAACCACTTCCTAATCCGATTGGAAAAATTCGTCGCATTTAAAAATAAATTTTGACGAAACATGTTTAAAAAAATTATTCGCACCTTGTAAAATTCGTTTTTACTCTATTAGCTCCCCCTCGAACATCTCACGCTTCGATTGGAAAGTAATCTGCGAATTTGGCGTTGAAAAATGGACGATATCTAGACCTTGAATATGGCATTTGAGTGTCGCGACAGCGCAGCGACTGCGGCGTTTTCCTACTCGATGAAAAGTTGTCTCCGAAAAAATTATACGCTCGAGTTGTTTTGGCTGTAATGAAGGATAGATTACTCTACCCTGTTTCACCGCAGTTTGGTCATCTCGCCGGGCTTTTATTTTCCGCTCACGGAAATGATTTGTGATACTTGAGAAAACGTGTCAGTACGATGGCAATTTTTTTGGCCAAGGAACAAGGAAACGGAGACGAGCTGTGTTTTTGTACCGTTACCCTCGCATGAATCTTTCGATATCTACTCGCGGTTGTTTTTGAAGTTTTTTTTTTTTTTTTTGAATGACGTGTTTATTTATTATTTTTCAACGTGGATATATTTTTGAGCTGAGGGTCAGTTGAAAATTTCCGTTACAGAAAATACACGATTGGATCCCCGCAGTACTGATTTTTTGGCACCATCGAAAATTTGCCAAGTCCAATACTTCGTAAATACGTAAATTCAAAATTGGAGATCAGGGAGGGGTCCAACCAAAATTTTTATAATAAATAAAATTATTTCTAGGACTTCAAGCTACAACTTTTGTTTGAACTTTTTTTCAATTGGACCCCGCCTTCTCCAAGGATTTTGCATAACATGATAACACTCAGAATATACCAATTAAAAAATGAAATAGTGTGGGAGGAAAGGACTAGTTTGAAACTTTTTTCAGATAAAAGTTGTAGCTTGAAGTCCTAGGAATAATTTTGCTTATTACAAAAATTTTGATTGGATCTCTCCCTCCCCTCCGGTTTCACATAACATCAGGTAGATACCTTTTCAAAGTCAAAAGAGGGGTCTAATTTTAAAAAAATTCAGACAAAAGTTGTAGACTGAGGTGCTAAAAGTAATTTCAGTTATTATAAAATTTTCCAGTTAGACCCTCCCCTCCCCTCAAATTTAGCATAATATGACAAAAATACTTATATTATTGAAAGCTGGTGGAGGTAGGGATCCGATTGAAAAATATTTCAAACAAAAGTTGTAGTTTTAAGTCTTAAACATAATTTTGATTATTACAAAAATTGTGATTGAACCCTTCCCTGCACTTCAATTTTGAATTTACATATCTACAAAGTATATTGGACTTGACAAATTTTCGATGGTGCCAAAAAATCAGTACTGCAGGGATCCAATTGTGAAAAACATGTGTATGTACCTGACAAATGGACGAAATCTTGAGAAGACAAAAATACAAAGTGTCCTGAGAGTGGTGAATGTTTTTGAGATTCGGATACGATTGAGTTCGATTAATAAGCAACTTTACGCGCAGATATTGTCTATCTCGATTTTTAAGAGGCAGTGGTTCTCAAAAATTACCAAAATTCTCTCAAAATAATGCACACAAATGAAAAAATTTTCAAACAAGAATTATAGATTGAAATCCTTGAAATAATTTTGGTTTCCTCCAATTTTGCGTAATACGTATGAAAATTACCCTTGAACTTCAATTGTTCAGCATGCAGTAATTTTGTTGCAACTTTGGCTTGTAGTTGTACTGCAGTCTGCAACTTAATGTTAGACGGAATAAGTATAGGGGTAAACACTAAACAAACGATTCGATAAGACAATGAGCGGACTTTGCAATTATTTTAAAGATCTCCTTTTTCGAGGATCTACCTTCTGTCCTTTAGTGTCCTTTATAGCCGTTCCCAAGGCCTCGGATCGAAAAAATTTTCAAACAAAATTTGTAGATTGGGATCTTTGAAATAACTTTGATCATTACAAAAAATTTGATCGGGCCTCCCTGCCACCCAATTTCGAAAAATACAAATTGAAATCTTATGGTAATTTACGTATGAAAGGCTTCTGATAATTTTGTTAAGTACTATAAAAAATTTAGGGTGAGGCAGGGTCCAATCGAAATTTTTGTAATGACCAAAATTATTCCAATGGTCTCAATCTACAATTTTTGTTTGAAAATTTTTCAATTTGGGGTCTTAGGTAAAAAGGTATGAGATTTTTTTGTAATGAGGATGTGTACTCTTAAAAAAAAGAAAAAAAAAAAAAAAAAAACAGCCTTGAGAAAATGAAACCACAGCTCATTAAAAAAAATACGTCTCAGATTTTGAATCAATCATAAAATCGCTTTCTACTTTTCTATATAGCACAAAACAAAGAAAATTGGAAGGGAAATGGGAAAGAGTGAAGAAAAAGTTCTAAAAACTACTTTTGGGGTTTTAAAAAATTCTCTATTTCATAGAGTGGGTTTTAAATGTTTGGTGACATTTTTTCCAATTTCTTTTCCTCTCGCCATTTCAAGTTGTCCTTTATATGAGAAAAATAATTCCCAATTGTTTACCCCCCCCCCCCCCCCCCGAATTTCAAATATTTTTGAAAGAATATGAAAAAATTGAAAAATTTATTTGAAAAATTTTGAGTAATTACTACTTCCCAAAAAAATAATTTTGATGATTTTTCATCCCTGCGTGTTTTTATAGGATGTAAAAATTGCATTTTTAAATGTTTTTTGAAAAAAAAAATTAATCAGAATGTTTTCCATGGAAATTTCTATTAGAATGATATTTTACCAAAAAATATCATTTGAATAGAATTATCTTCATCACCATTGTCTTATACATACGTGAGAGTTTTTCAAGAAATATCAAAAATTGAATAAAATATGAAGGATGGCAGTTTTTAAAAATAGAGGTAATTTTGAAAAATCGTCGCAAATTTTTAATTTTAAATCGGAAATTTTTTTCAATATTTTTAAAATTTTCAACTTTATTTAAATTTTTTCAAATTTTATGAATTTCAAATTTAAAAAAAATTACTTATTTAAAATTTTAGCTTTATTTATTTATTTTTTTACTCTCACAAGGTGTCTAACAATTATATTGAAAGATCTGATTTTTGCTCAAAGGTCTTTCTTTTTTCGTTAAAATTCATCAAAAGTTCGTTTTATCTCAATTTTTTGTTAAAATTCATTAGGAATTCATTATTTTTTTCCAATCTATATACGTTTTTCTGTAAAGTTTTAAAAAGTTTTGAACTGAAGGCATTAATTTTTTCCGTAATTTTTGTATTGGAGGGAGGTTGCTCGTAAAACATCTTCCTGAAGATGTAACCGAATTCTGAAAAGGTGCTGCAAAAAGATGTTGAAAAATTGCTGATTTTTCAATTTTGTATTTGGTAATTTTGATAGAACCCATTTTTATTTTTTATTTTTATTTTTGGTAAATATTTAACTAATTTTTTCATTTAGTTTCAAGTTCTTTCAATCCTTATTTTTTTCAAACTTTTAATTTGTCTTTTTTTTAGCAATGCTCAATTTTTCCCAATTTCTCGAATTTTCCTGATTTTTTTCGAATTTTAGTTCTGCTGTTTTTTTTTTGTTTTTTTTTTTCAATTTGCATTATTTTTAAAACATTTTCTCCGATATGTTTCTATTGGAGGGAAAGGGGAGGGATCAAACTTCAAACTTTTTTCTTCTTTTCAAACCACTCATTTTTTAATATTTTGCTGATTTTTGAAAAAAAAATCATTCAATCTTTTAATTACATATGTTTAATTTTTTTTAAATTAAAATTTTTCGTTTTATTTTTAAACATTATTTTAAATTTAATTTTGATTTTTAATTTTTTCAATTTTCTTCAATTTCCAATTTTTCCAAATTTTATTTTTTTTGAAAAATTTTAGAAGTATGAAAATTACTTTTTCGTTTTTTAAAAAATATACTGCATTTTTCGATAAAAATAACAGATGAAAAACATCCTGAGTTTTATTTCATTTTTTTTTTTTTTTTTTTTTTTTTGAAAAAGACTGAGATACCTGTAGATGCAGTTTTTCCCAAAATGAAATTTGCTCATTTTTTCTCACATATTTAAACGTTACCAAGTTTCACGATAACAGAGAAATAAAACGAGGAGGAGTAAACTTTCAATTATAGCCTGCGATGAACTGTTCAAATACTCGAGAGCTTAAATTTAAAATAAATAGGATTCGAAAGAAGATTTGTTTGAAAGGAATTTTAAAGATTTTAGATTATTGTTTGAATTTCCTTAAACGGAAACTTTTTCCATTGTGAAATCACAGTTTCATATTTTTTGTTTTAATATCCTTATAAAATATTTGTTTTATTCCAATGACAGAAAAAAAAATTCGAGAAAGTTTTCAGTTTTGTATCTTCTTTTGAAGGAAGGTGTAGGATGGAGCGTAGGGGGAAATATATTGAATCAAATGTTTATGCAGTGGTTAAATAATAATTATTCGATGTAACATTATTATTGGGGAGAAAAATAAATCTCTAAATACGCAGGTATTAGGTAATCAATTAATCATAATATTTTTTTTAATCTAATGCCAATTAAAAAATATGGTCCAAAATTTAAAAATTGCAATTTTTTCAAGTTTTCAATTTTTTACTTTTTTTTTCGTATTTTAATTTTATTATGAAAAATATACACTAGAATAGAATCAAAAATATCTAAATAGCGTTTAATTTAAATTAAATTTTTCGGAAGAAGAAAAATTACATTTCACCGCAAATAAAAAACTAAAAAATGTTTTTTCACATTTTAAAATTTTTTTTTAAATTGAAAAATTTTCCAAACTTTGAAAAGTGCTTCGTTTATCATTTTTTTTTCGTCTCGAATTAATTTCAAAAAATAAAATAAAAAAATTCTAATCAATTTGAACGTTTTTTCTCGTTTTTGGGAACTTATTACACTACTTTTCATTGAAAAAAAAAATGAAAAAAAAATTACCTGCGAAAGTTTAGCCATTAATAGGTGGTCTCATCATTTCGGTGCCAATATCTCCAAATTCGACGACAGGAACTTCTAAAAGCGGGCTCGACGATCCGGACGATGCGGACGGAGGTCTATCCGAACTCCTGCTGGAAGAATGGAATCTGTCGTCTAACTCTTCATCGTTCGATCTGACCGGAGTAAAGGTGATGATCGGTTTAGCTGGTAACTTTTCGTCTCTGCTCAAATGGCATTCTTTCATATCTTTGGTGATCTCTGTGATTTCGTTATTTTCGCACGAATTCTCGGACGAAAAGCTGCTCTCGGAGGCATAAGTGTCGTCTTCGGTTTCCATGGATTTCTCATCGTTGTATAATCCTTTTCTTAAATTAATCCTTTGTTTGCGTTTCAACTTAACAGCTTCGTTTTCGCTATCGCATAATAATTTGTTCAATTTTAGGAATTGATTTTCGTGCAGGTGGTTGTAGGTATTGCGAAGGTAGGCCATCGACGTAACGTCTTCGTTGGTGATCTGTGCGGATTCCGGGTCTTCTCTGTCGTTGCAGGATCGTACTTCGTAGTCGATTTGATCGCCTTCGTTTATTTCGTTTTGAGATTCGGGATCGAAATTGGTCATAGCGTTGGGATAGGTGATCTTGGTTAATGGTAGGATCGATCTTACCGATGGCAGTCGTTCCGGAGATGACCTGAGGCGAAGTTTTTTACTCGGAGGTGGTTTCTTTTTTTCGGTTATCGAAGCTCGGTAAACGCCGCCACTGGAGGGTTTCACCGAAAGTGGTTCTTTGCGGAGTCGTCGATGTGGTTGAGCAGAACGGTGCGAATTAGGTACGAAATTCGATTCGAAATTTAGACCGGGTTTGGATACGGATGCGGACGATGTCGATTCGATTTTTATACCGGAGTCGCGATCGAGTCGATTTTTCAAATTTATCCTGTTACCGATTATTTGCAAATTATTTTTAGTATCAATTTTTTTCGAGTTGGCGAAAATCGAACGAGTGAGGAAAAAACTACCGTTTTAAAGCATTTCAAAAATTATTCACGTTACGTACTTGAAACACCGGCAGCTGGATCAAGTTCGCGAATATCTACAATGAACATTATGCTCTAAAACTCGATTCAGTCTGACTGGCTGCTCGAGTCGATTCACCGCTTGCTGTCGTAGCACTTCGAATATTGTTTATAAGGTTTGCAGTGTTGCCATCGTTTGTAATTATTGAGTTTATAGCTCGAAATGTTGACAGCTGTGTAGTGTGTAGCTCGTATGCATGTTCTTTCTTACGTCAAGTACGCGCCAAAAAAATTTAATTTAGTTTTTACGACTGGTATAACTCATTAACGTTTTTTTTTTTACTTTCTGCTCAACCCCTGCCGACACGATGCGTTTTCGTCAACGGTGTAATTACTTTTTAAATTTTGTTACACAAATTATCAAGTAGCGTTGACGTGGTTTTATTGTTTGTAGGTGTAGTTTGTATTAATTTTTTGCTTCTCGAAATGGTTGTAAAATGGCAATTTTTCGATGTGAGATGTGCGAGAAACAGAGGCTCGTTGAGAGGAAACGTGATGTTGTGATTCGAAATTGTGGGAAATTGAAGTATATTTTTTTGAAGTATTGGCTCAACGTCGAGGAATGTAAATTTTTGAAGTTACCTATACTATGTACTAAGCCACATTTGTTTCTACTGACTGCATTGTAGTACCTGCTCAATTTTTGGAGACGAAGCAATTTTTCTTCTTTTTTTAAAAATTCTTTCCTCCCCTGAGATTAATATTTTTGAAACTGTGCTTGGAAAAAAAGCGAGAGATGTTGGCAATTGGTCTAAAAAAAGTTAATAAAAGATTGAAACTTTTTTTGGAAAAACAATTGACAGAAAAGTTATCCTAATAAGAAAATAGCTGAAGAGAAAAATCGTGCCAAAACAATAAATAAATCATCTTTTGAAATTTACAGAAATTTTTTTTTTTTGCAAAATCAGTTAGGGTAGGATTTTGCATTGGATCAAATGGTAGCCTTTGTAATTAATTAAATGCAATTATTAATTTTTTTTAAATGTACAGAAAAAATTATAGCAATAAATTCTGTAAAATAATTTCTAGTAGATAACAAATTGTTTATGAAAAAACCTCTAGAAATTAAAAAAAAAAAAAATATTCTTTGCAAATGCCAGGAAAAACATTTCAAATCTTTCGAAAAATTATTTGAAAAGATGGTATAAAATAATTATTTTCAAGATGTTTTTGGAAAAAATAACAACTAGAGAATTCATGCTTTTCGAGAAACTTTTTTTTTTCAAAAAAGTTCGATTTAAAAAAAATTGTGATAAAGATGTACCTATTGAAAATAAATAAATTTTTAAAAGATTTTTCTGAGACAGAATATATGTATTTTAAAAACATTTTCTGAAATACATTTTGAATTTTTTCGAAAGATGTTTTGTGGGGCCAAATAAAATATTTTTCAGGGCTTTTGTGTACTATATTGTTGAATTTATTTCCGGAATTTCTCTTTGCTCAAATATTTCTTGATATGAATCATTTTTTTAAAGATACATTCAAAAAATAATCAAAAAGCATTTTTTGATGCATGAAAAAATTTTTCTCTGGCTAAAAGTGCAAAAAAGAAATACTTATTTGAAATTTTTAAGAAAAAATGAATCAAAAATCTCATCAAAAAATAATTGATTTTTTTTTTGAAATTCATTTTAGAATTTTTTTGGAAAAAAATGAAAAATTCTATCAAAAAAGTAATTTTAGTTACTAAATACACGAAATTCCCTAAAAATAAGTTGAAAATAAAAGTTTAAATTAAAAAAAAATAATCAGAAATTTTTTAATGAAGTAATTTGTTCACAATAAATATGTTTACAATTTTTTATAAAAAAATTTCAAAAATACGTTCGAAGAACATTAAAAAAAATAGTTAAATGAAAAAAATCGCATAAAATACTTTTGAAATTTTTGTAAAAATGAAACTAAAATTTTTGTCACGAATGTTTTTTTTTTTTGGAAAAAATGCTCTTTAAAATATTATTTCTAGAAATATTCAAAATTTTGGGATATGCAAAAAATCCCCCCCCCCCTGCCGGAAGGAAATATAGAAAGGGAGAATTTGAATTTTTTTTTCGTAATATTAATGAAAAATCCTGTTAAAAATTTTTAATTAGAAAAAATTATTAAATTTTTTTTTTAAAGAAATACATTTTTGAAAAATATTTTTTATACCTATAAAAAATAAAAAAGGTTCTTTTAAAGAAAAATAGATGAAAAATTCAAAAAATTCCCAATTTTTTTTACCAGACAACGAAAATTGTCACAATTTTTTTCTAAAATAACGTCTGTAAAACACTTCCTTCAAAAAAAATAATAAATAGTTAAGTATTTAAAAGTGTTACTAAAAAAATTTAAAATCTTTTATTTTGCGTAGAAATCTATTTAAATTTTTTTTTCGAAAACATTGGAAAATATTTTTCGTTATAAAAATTTCCAATGGAGAAAAGGGGCAGGAAAGGAATAAAATCAAAAATCCGTAGATATTTTTTTACAAAAAATTCTTTTTACCAAATTCATTCGAGGCATATTTTGAAATTTTGTTGCAGACAAATAAATTCTCTCAAAAAAAAATTGCAAGAAAAAATTAAATATTTTTACGACATAGTAAATCAAAAACCCTTCCTACTTGTCAATTTAAAAAAAAAAAATAAATTCTAAAATGATTTTTATGTGAGTAAGGTACTTGAAAAGGATTATTCCCAATTTTTTTGAGAACAATTCAAAAATTCTCTCAATAAATGATTGCAAAATATTTTTTGGCATCTATACTTGGCTACAATTTTTTTTTCAAAATTAAAAATTCTTTCAAAAAAACACATTTTTTTGGAAAAGAAATTTGGTACCTAAAAGATATTATTTTTCACAGTTTTGGTCAAAAAATTCAAAAATTCTATAAATCGCAAAGAAGTGGCGTAAGTATAATTTAAAAAAAAAAATCATACAGCGTTTTGAAATTGAAATTTTAAAATTGTGTCCAACTTGACAAAATTTTGAATTGCAGGAGATTGTGAAACCACCTACCTCAGTTTATTTTCCATAGAACTCTTAAAAAAAGCATTAAAGTTTTTAAAGCATACCTTATTAGGACAGAATTATTATTTTTTCCACTTCTTGATTGAGTTTAAGAAATTTCATATCTATAAGTAGGGGAGAGTCACGTACCTCGGAACAGCATGTACCTTGGAACGATCGTTATAGCTCCGCAACTATCCCCCCTGGGGGAAAACTTTTTGGACCTATATGTAAAGTGTTGAACAAGGACCAAGCCATTACAACTTCAGTACTGTGGTGTTAATAGTATCAGTTTGAGAATAAAAAAAAAATTTTAACATGTGATTTTTTCGCTTTGAATACTTTTCAAAATTTTGAATTTTCGCGGCAAAATTTTTCTAGAGATTGGACTCGTAAATCGTTATATATCATTCGAAAGGGTAAATTTTTCTCTTTCTCCTCATATATTGAGTTTTTGTTTTACAGTTCAGGGAATCCGACAGAATCAAATTTTTAAAAAATGTGACCGAGTCGTACCTTGGAACAAAATATTTATTCATACCTTAGAACTAAAGAACTTTAATTTTTAAGATGCTGCGATGCAAAAACGTAATTAAACTAGCTCCAATTAGCAAATCGTAGTTTTTGCTCAAAAAATGGGGGGAAAATGACAGTTTATTATCTTTTTTAAAGTTTACACCTTTTTTCCTAAGAAGATTTTGGAAATATCCCATTTCTTTTGTGCATGTTCTAACTAATGAAACATTCATGGTTTTTCACTTTTTTCTCATTTTTCATGTAATTAAAGGTAAAAAAAAATATATGTTCCAAGGTACGGACCCCCTGCTTACCTTGGAACGGTTTTTGGGGTTCTGCTAAATTTGATTTTTCTCGAAATACAGTGGGTGGAGGGGGGATCTTTTTAAGCCATTAGATGGACAAAAGATTGGGCTTTCGAATGGTGTATTTACTTTTCATATCAACTTGCTTTAAAGTAGTGTTATTTCAAAAAAACTGAAAATCGTTCCAAGGTACGTGACTCTCCCCTACATAGGTATTAAATTTTCATAGTTTTTCAAAAAACAAAAAAAAAATAATAAAAATGGTCCTATTGGTCCAATGTATCATCAGTTCATCAGTTCATCACACATCACCTAAGGTACTTCTTACATCGAGTGAAAAGTTCTCGAAAGATAAGAAAGCAAACAGAAAGAAGATGAATGGAAATAATAAAAAGTCGAATCTCGCTTTCGGTTTCGGTACCATCGAAGCAATCATATACGCGTGCTTCTTCAAGTAACGATAACCCTGAAACGTTAAATAAAACGGAAATAATTTAAATTACGAATTTCACGCTGCGAGTTCTCGAACTAGCAGAGGCTCGAGGAAATTCTACTCAGCGACCTCAAAAGTTGGAAAACTTTGCGAATTAAAATCAAGTTTGTCGGTTTGAAAAGCTCTCCTATAATATCACATACAACTTGGAAGTTATTCTATTCAATTTGTTTCTGTGGTGCAAAATTTTGCCTCGAGGGGAATTATAAGTTCCAAAAATAGAAAATTGTTCCGAATCTACAGACTCCGTAGAAAAAATTTTAATCAGAAAATTTTCACATCGGATCTAAATTTGATTTATTTGAATGCCATTTTACGAATTAAAATTGAAAGAAAAAAAAATACACTACTCCAATAACGTACCGAATGAACGCGAGTTTTTTTTCTCTCTTGGCAACTGTCGAATTTCTAGCTAAATGAAACTTTTCAGAGAACTCATTGAAAATAGTTAAAACACACGTAGACGTTGAAGCGTCAAATTGTATAAAATTTACGTCCAATATAGGTGTAATTTGTATGCCATAGTTAGTTGACAATTCAAACAAACATTTGAAACACTTTGATGATATTTTTCGTCTTGTTTTTTCGAACGCCAAATTTTTTTCTCCAGTCTGACCCCCTAAATTTGTCAAAAGTTGACTACGTTTCATCGTCGATTGAGCGTGTAAAGATGAAATGTGTTCAAACACAAGTTCGCTATTTACCGTTTAGTTTAAAATTCTCCGTTGTATAGAGCACAATATACCGACGAACGTATCGTCGTAGATTTTTTTTTTTTTTAACAACTTGGTCGACGTTTATTGACGTCATCGAGAAAATGAGCGAGCATTTTAAAAGTACACGTAACAAAATTTTCAGTGTATCGGAAATTCGACTCGATTAGAGGGTAATGTCAGTGGTTGACGATGGAAACGGGCGAGGCAAAGGGACGGGGGGTTAAATCGGCGAGGATATACCGATAAAAGGGTTGCGACTGTACGTCCATCGGTCTTAAAATAACCTCTTATCATATCGTTTATTTTCTGGCCATTAGTTAGTTACCTTGAAAATGAAAGTTAATTTCGGAAAAGCCGACATTTGAGGGTATTAGACGAAGCTGGTGTTCCTGGAATTTGTTAATTAATTTTATAATTACAAGGGTGGTTTTTTTTTCGTCTGAAAAATCTGTAACATTTTATGGTGTAAACGAGTGTTTTCTTTTTAGCTGGCATTTGAACAGTTTTTCATTTATTAAAAATGCCATCGACGAAATGTTCTGAGAAGGTGGAGATGGAGACGTTGCGAGAAATGGATTTGAAATTTAATACGTAAATGAAATTTGTTTACATTTTGGCAATTAACGCCTGCTCGAGTCTGGCTTTCACAAAGGGTTGGATTTCATCCTTGTGAAAATCTTAATTGGATCTTTTTTCGGTGGTAATTACACTTATACCCGAGCGAGGCTATAATTATCACGGTGAGAATTTTCAGCCAATTTGGTATAAGGTAATTGCCCCATACACGAGCTCGTTTCCTCGTACATCGTCCAACTCGGAATGTACCAAGATCCGCACCAAAGGCCATGTTTAGTTGTTTACGTTTTATGTCAACTAGGTATGTATTTCCATATGCGAAATGAAATAATCAAAAGTTATAATCGCGTAGGTTGCAGGTTAGATAGCTATTCCTTTTTGTACATATAATTTTTGACGTTGGAGTCAGTGCGTTGGAGAAAATTTTCATTCGATTTGGATAACACAATTTTATTCGACCATTGGGAACGGTGGCGTGACGAGAATTTTATTCTGGCCCTTTTCTCGTCGAGTCGAAAGTTAATTTTTTTTAATTTTTTGGCTTCTTTTTGTCGAAGATTTTGATACGCTCGATTAAATTTACGTAGCTCGATCTATCTTTGGCGTAAAACGTGGTTTTTTCATTTTTTTGTTTTTGAGAAAAAGTATACTTGAAATTGACTTTTTAATTAATATTTTGTTTTTAACATAAAATTTATTCATACATTTTGCAACAAAAAAATAATGATTTTTTTGCACAATTTCGTAGGTAGATAGAAATAGGTAATTGAATGGTTCCCTTAATTTTGCAAAGTTTTTCATTTCTCAAGCTGAAAATTTTTCAGCAAAGATGAATTGAGTATAACATTTTTTGTGAAAAATTTCCTATAATTCTTGTACTAGCATTTTTGTCTTGAAAAAAAATGAAGCAAACAAAATTGGGAATTTTTTATAAATTTTCTCAAAATGCAAACCAAATTTTAAATTTACTTGCAAGTTTAAAAAAAATTAATTAAAAATGAAATAAAAAATTTTGAATTGCTGAACAATTAAAATTGAAATTTTAAGAAAATTACTACTCTCAATTTTAGAATAGCTAAAAAATAAAACAAATAAAAATACAGTCTATATGAAAGTGAAACTAAAATTTACCTATCTCAAAGTTTGAAATGACTGAAAAATTAAAATGAAAAAAATAAAAAATAAAATAAATTTACAAAAATTATCCAAAATTTTAAGGGCCGAAAAATTAAAAAAAAATTGTAGTTCATAAGTCGTAGCCCACTTCTTTTAATGTGATAAAAAATATAAAATTAAGCAAAAAAATAAAATAACATGAAAAAATTGATGAAAATTTAAAATTATAGAAAAATCAAAATAAAATAGAACGATAAAATAATCGCGAATTAAATTCACAAAATTTTCATTCAATTTTCTAAAAAATCTTAAGAATTTTTTTTCGAAACTTCAAAAAATTTTAACGAATTTTTCTCTCAACTTCAGGGCATTGTTTACGAATCTATACAAAATTTTGGAGAATTTCATGAAATTTTTCACTAAATTTCGAGAAAGTCAACAAATTTTCAACACATTTTTCACAAATCTTCGAAGAATTTTTAAGAAATTTCAAACATTTAACAAGATTTTACAGAATTTCCGCAAAATTTTCAGACAATTGTTACGAAATCTCTGATTTTTGAAAAAAATTTACGAGAATCTTTTGAAAACTGTTTTCGGAGCTTAATCAATTATTTTTTTACTTACACTACCTACATAATTTTTCTTGAGGGGGAGGGGGAGGAAATTACATGAAAATTTTGTAAATTTTTTCAAATTTGAAAATAAAATTTCCGATGTATTTTTTCGTTAATTTTTTCTTAAAATTTTCATGTGTCAGAAATTTTTTCTGAATTTTTCTCTCAACTCCAGAGAATTGTTCACGGATCTTCAAAATATTTTGCAGAATTTCATAATTTTAATTAAATGAATAAAAAAAAAAAAAATTGTTCAAAATTTAATATAATGGTTGAAAAATAAAAATTTACAAAAATAATTACATACCTAAGTAAAAGAAAACATTACCTCGAAGATAAAAATGAAAAAAAATAAAAATCTAAAATAAAAAATGAAAATTCCCCATTGTTTAAAAAAATTTCATTCTAAAAAAAATTCTCTTGAAAAAAATTTGATATGAAGTTTTAGGCGAAAAAATATTTATTTATAATTTCTCGAGGAATTGATGAAAAATTTGCAAGATTTCTCTCTACATTTCTTTAAATTCCCATTTTTTATGTTGTCTTTTTTTAAATTTTAATATGTTTTAGTCATTTTAAAATTTTGGAATGAATGAAGTAGTTTCATAATGATTGAAAAATAAATATTAAAATTGAATAAAGTTGAAAAATTGCTAAAAACTAATTGTAATTGGGAATGGAAAATCAAATGCTAAAAAATAGAAAAAAAAGTATGAAAATTAAAAAAAATGAAACTCGAAAAAAGTGGAAATTTAAAGAAATGTAGAGAAACATCTGAAAATTTTTAAATATGTGAAAAATGAAAATGACAAAAATTGAAGTGAAATAAATTCACCACAATTTAAAAATTACTGGCACAAAAAATCTAAAATAAAAAAAAATAAGAAATAAGAAAAATAAATTACCAAAATACCTACATATTAAAATTCTTTTCAAATGCCTAAATGAAAACTTGAAGTCAATAACAAACTATGTAAATAGGTATTTGGATATTTTTCTCGAAAAATTGAAATAAAAATAAAAGGTATACATTTAAAATTAAAAAAAAAAAAAAATTACTGGAAAATTTTGGAAAAAATTGAATAATTGATCCTCAATTTCAAAATGAATAAAAAATGAAAACAAAAATTTGAAATGATGAAAAAAATCAATGAAATGAAAATTCATCTGAAAAATTAATCGAGAAATTGATCATAAATTTATGTACCTACTTACATTATTTTGCAAATTTACCTACTCGCTTCCTTCACCAGAAAATTTAGATTTTTTCATTTTTTTTTCACTCAAGAGCAATTTGAAATTGCGAATATTTTGGAAGAAATTTTTAAAAGTAATTTCTCAATATCAACAATTTTTTGAAAATAAAAAAACAAAACTAAAAATTTTCCAATTTTTTATTTTGAATTGTCTAGGTAATTGTGTTCTGTATTCTCCTAGTTCTTGATTCGTTTTTCGTCTTATTTTTGAGTTGAATCCCAAGGAAAAATGGCGAATATTTTTTGAAAAATAATCCACTAAAATTTTTCTCAAATGATTAAAAAATTTTATTTGAAGTTTTATCATATCTGAATTGATGAGATTTTTACATTTTCTTTCAATTTTATAAATTTGTGCATTCGTGCTGATGCAGCCCCTCTTCCTCCACCACCCCACCGTGTGATCCTCGCCTCACTACATTTCCGCAAAGATTTTTCAATCAAACGAGCTTAATGGTAGAAAAGTTTATTATTACTTTTATATTAATGGAACAATGGACTTGGTATTCGCGCAGTTGGAAAAAATTCCAATTAGAATCTGAACGAGAATGAGAAATTTTCTTGTACTTTTACGAAGGTGGTTAAGGTGGTGGATTCGGTTACGGTGGAGAGGGGGGGGGGGTCGTTAATTAAAATCCGGTCGTTTTTACATTTCTTTCTGCGTGTTGATATTTGATAAAATGTCAGTAAACATGAAAAACAATACGGTGAACTTTACTAGTGGGCGATTTTCGCTTACTTTTTGAACCCGGGTCTTCTTCATTTTTACGCCGAACCGGGTCTCTCCCCTTGAGAACGAATTAAAGGACTAGGCCAGGACAACAGGCGAAAAATCTAATCGAAGGCGTTCTCCTTGTTGATACAGGAATACAGAAAAAGCTCCGTGAATGTCACGATTTACACAAGTGGCTCGTCCGAAAAAGCTTCACATTCGGTGACGTAAATTGCCGGTTAACAATTATCGCAGTGTTGTTGCCTTTCGGGCGAAAAATTTACACCGAATTGAACGTGGGAAGTTATCAATTTAAAAAATTATTTTCAAAGGAAGCTCTAAGCTTGTCTTTATTTACATATCACGAGAATGGAAAGTCTTTTCGTTTTCTTATCTTTTGATCTCGACTCTTTTGAAAAACTTTTTGCCCAATAAATGAGAAAACTTATTGCGATTGCGGAAAATAAATCAACACGAAGGAAAGTAAATCAATTAACTCGAATACACGTTATTTCAATTAGTTGTCGCATTTCCAAATTCTACTCGCGCTTAATTGTACCCACGCTACCACTTTCTTCTTTTACATCGAACACCTTTTGGCAAAGCCAAAGGATTTCTCGATCGAATGCTGATTAATATTTTGCACAGCGTGTGACCTTGACAAAGAATTTTATTAATAATTCAAATCGTCGATGGGTATCACCCAGTCGAATAATGAATTTTTTAATACCGATTCCATCAATTATTGTATCGAGTAGGTAGGTAGTTATAGGTACACACGTACACAGTGGTTCGAACAATGTCGGCTAATTTTTTGTCCAAGCTTACGAGAAAGGTCGTGTGAAAATCTAATCTATTTTCGGTACCGAGGCGGTTGAAAAGAGGCAATTTTTGTTGTTGATTCTGGAGTATTTGTTTCTCGATTATATTCAAGATGTTCTGTAACCATCTACAGCCCTTTTCAAGGTCAAAAATGACGACTTGATTTACATCGGGGTATAATGGGTTGCCTAATCTTTGAATAATGCATAGTCTAAAATTATTCCGGTTATCAAAGTTTCAGTATTATATCGTGAATAAGCTTTAGGGGATGGCAATATGAATTGTTAAATGTATCATTTTTTCGATAATTTTCAATTTTTTATTTAGAATATTTTTTCCAAGAGGGGTTATTTTAATTTATTTAGGACTGTTTTCAATTTTTTTTTTTTTTTTGAAACGATTTCTTCATAGAACAGATTTTTTGGGAGGCTTTTTCCAAGCATTTTTCTAAAAGAAAAATTCTTCGTCAAAAATTTTTTTTTCAATTTTTTTTTTTTTTTTTTTTGAGAAAACTTTTCAATTTTTTTGTTTAGGACAATTTAAGCCCAGATTCCTTTAATAAACTAGGCTTTTCCGAGTATACTATTTTCGGAAGGACTTCCCTAGCAGAAGATAATATTTTAAGGATTTTTTTTCATGCAAGATTCCTTTCATCCATTTGTGTTTTCAAAATGTGGCTTCTTAAACAAGAATTTTTTTTTCAAGAATATAAGGAAAATCTTTTTCCGCAACTAGTAATTTTTTTGGAGGTTATTAATTTTTTGAAATAGAAAATATTCCTTTTTCTGGAATTGAAATTTTTATGAGAGAAAGATATAAATCATTGTATACTTCATTTCTTTGAGGAAAAATTTTAATTTATTCATCTGGAATAAATTGTTCAACAGGCAAAAATGCTTTAACAGATGAGTTTTAGAGGTGACAACTCGGGATTTTTCTTAGGTACAGTTAGACTTTTTGCAAAGGGTGGTCCAGTTGAAAATTTTCGAAATGTTGTTTATCAAAACGACCCCCCCCCCCCCCCCAAAAAAAAATGAAAAAAAAATTGCTAGGTATGAAAAAATTGAGAAATGTTTTTACTATACCTACAAATACTTATTTAAAAAATTCAAGATTCTTTTCTCTAAATAGATTCAGCGATTTTTTTTATACCAAAAAATTTAGTTTTTTTTAGTTTATAAAAATTCCAAAAAAATAGGAAACCTTTTATTCCAAGAAATCAGGAAATTTTTTCTGCTGAAAAAGTGAAAAATATTGACATACCTCTTATTCTTCTGTAAAGTGAGTCCTCTGTACTGTATGATATTGAGAAAAAAGTAATCCCCCCCCCCCCTTAAGAAATGTATTATGTTCTTTTTTCAAAAAATTATGCCTTTTTCTTCTGGAAAATTGAAAAATTTTCATTTCGAATTAATGAAAAAGTTTTTCAACACAAAAAAATGGGAGAAAAAATTATTCAATGAAATTGAGAATTTTTTCTTCGAGGAAATTAAACGATTTTTTTATTCCAAAAAAAATTGATAATTTTTCCCCAATAAAAAACCTTGACAAAAAATTGAAAACTTTTCTCAAAAAAATTGTGAGATTCTTTCCTCAATAAATACAAAATTTATTTACCTACCTACCTATTAAAAAAAACTCTCAAAAATATTGAACGGGTTTTTCTCTTTTAAAAAAATGAAGATTTTCTCACCTATTTTTTTACTTCAAAGAAATGAAAAACTCTTCACGCTGACTACAAAAATAAGAAAATACAGAAATTTTTTTCTACGAAAAAATTTAAAGATTTATTTTTTTCTGAGAAAATTGAAAGATTTTTTAGTCTGAAAAATTAAAAGTATTTTTTAACATTAAAAGTTTTAAAATTTAAAAGAATTTCGGTAAGTATAGAAGTAAATACTTGAGTAATTTTCTCCCAAGGAAACTTTATTTGTTTTAGGTACTTACTTCAAAAAAATGACAAATTTTTTTTATGTTGACTTCAAGAAAAAAATTTTATTCGAAAAAATTGAAGGAATATATTTTTTACTCTAAAAAAAAATGAAGAGGTTTTTTTTCAAAAAAATTTAGATAAGAAATTAAGGGATTTTTTTTAAATTCTACTCCCAAAAATTGAAAAAAAAATTTCTTCAAAAATTTTATTTAAAAAATTCAAGTTATTTGTTATTTCCAGAGAATTTATGTTGGAAAAAAGGACCAAAATAGGAATTTTCTCATTTTCTTGGAGACTAACTGAGTTTCATTTTTCTGAAGCAAGAAAATTTCTTAATTTCCTGGAGTAAATTTTTAAAACAAGTATTTTTTGGGTTTAAAAAAGTTATCGATTGTTTTAAATGGAAAAATTTTGTTTTAAGGAAGGGGCTCAATTAAAAAAAAAAAAAAAAATCTGTAGAAAAATTATAATTATTTCAGCTGGTACAAATGATAAATTATTCAAGTGGTAAAAATAATTGAACTGGGAAAAAGTATTCGACTTCTAAAAATGATTCGACTGGGAAAGAAATCGACTAGAAAAAAGTCAAAGATGAAAATTTCCATATTTAATTTTTTCAATTTCCCGAAGCAAAAAATGTTCTCAATTTTTTGGCGTGAAATACCTACTATAATTATTTGGTATTTTTGGAATGAAAATTTTTAAATATTTCTTTGGCTTAAAAAACTAGATTATCAATTTTTTTGAAATAGAAAATATTTCGTGTTTTGGAATTTAAAAATTCTTGCTCAACTTTTCATGAGAAAAGAATCTTGAATAATTGAATCGAATGGGAAAAATAATTCGACCGATGAAAATGATTTCTAGAGGATTTCTTCATCAAGAATTTTTTTTAATTCTGTTCAAGAGAATTTTCTGATTAGCTTTTCTTTCTGAATTTTTTATCAAGTGTTTTATTCAATTATTTCTTTTTTTTACAAAAAAAAATTATGTTGATGTTTTGAGAGAATTTTTCCCAGAAATTTAGAATTGACTTTTCGTTAACTATTTTATCATAAAACAGATTTCTTTAAATAAGACTATTTATTATTTTCCATTAGTTTTCTAAACATGTGCTTATGAAGTTTTTTCAAAAAAATTTCTGAATGACTGTATTTTTCCCATTTCTTTTCAAGAAAACTTTTTTGGGATTTTTTTTATTAAATATTTTCCAGGAAATTTCATTTTACGTGTTAAGGATTTCTTCATGAGAATTTTGTTTGCTAAACGAGTTTTTTAAAGAGAATTTTTTAGAATTTTTTTCCCAAAAAAACTTTCTTTATGAGAGGATTTTTTCAAGTTACCTACGACACCTACGTCTTTTGTGTGGAAAAGCACAACGAATTGAAAAGTTGAATTTTATTTCCCCTTGAAAACCCCACAAAATGACTCAGTGTGGCCATTTTTCAAATGTACTCATTTTTTCTTCGCACTTTCTATTTATTTAATTATAATTTTGAGGTAAACGAATCAGAAGATCCAATTATCGTCGAAACAGGTAAAAGTTATCGTTGCTCGTGGTACCCCTGGCTCGTGATGCCGATCAAACATATATACGCACAATGCACGATGAAAAATGAGATTCGAGCCAGCGTGGCGTTTCTTTTCCCTTCAATGACGCATGTTAACATTTAATTTTTACAATAATAAACGTAAACAAAATGTCACGAAAATAATAAAAAAAAAATAAATAAATAAAAAAAAGCAACGAAGTTCGCCTTTACCACGATATTACGTTTAAACTATTTAGCTTGGCAAGCTTCGAGCTTTTTTATATTTCATTGTTTTTTAAAAGACTTATACGAACGAGTGGAACGGTAACTGGCGAGGTGAGGTATACGTGGTGGATCAGAGAAGGTACACGTATATCTGCTCGTATTTTGAAAAATTAGAGACGTTGGGTAGCGGCCAAATGCGATGGAAATTGTAAAATACCTACGACAGCGCTGGTCGTTTGACAAGCGAGGAGCTATCAATATTGCACAAACGATTACGTTCGAACATTTTTTCCTAGCTAGAACATCGGTATGTTTAGCCGCATCAAATACTCAACACTTTTGTTGATCGATTTCAAATAGGCGAGAATTTTTCCGCAAGCCAAGACTGCAAGAATGACGTGAAAAGATAGTCGCCTGTTCGTGGAATTTGTCTGGTTTCAGGTGCCAATTTATGGCTATCGAGGCGTATGTTTTTTCATTGTTGGTTTTGGGATGATTGTGACGTGAGTTTGAGAATATTCGACGCAGTGGTTGGATTACTTTGCAAATTGAATTAAAATTTTTGATCCGAATCCATCGAATTTTTATTTTCCGAATGGGAAAAAAAATCGTAGGTGGTTCGAATTATTTTTGGAGTATTCGACTCGTACGTTTGAAATTTTAATGAAAATAATGACCACTCGAAATTGAAATTCAATCAACGGAAATTTATTCTTCGATTTATTCTTAATTCGTTTTCGTAAATTTCGCATAAATTCGCGCAAATATGCAAATTTTGAAATTTCATTCATTTTCACCCCTGCGGAGCTGTATACAGTGGACTAATCGTCGACGAAATACCGATAAATTATTCGCTAATCGATTACCTACCCTATTAAATTCTTTTGAGAGAAAAAAAAATTCTTCTTGAAAGTTGACGTGACGAGAAGCCAAACTATAAATTTCGCGTCAGTTCTTCCTCCGCGAGACAAGCTTCTCATAATAACTTTCCTTAAGCTAAAACTGGGTTTCAATCACTTGTTGAAAAACTTCACCGAGAATGAAAAATTTTTAATTAGCTTTGCCCTGGTGGAATTTGCAATCGATTCGATACGTAGGTACATTTTGTATCATTTTCGTGACAAAGAGCGTAGGTGGAAAAATGAAATAAGACTCTGCAGACTGGTGACTGGAAATAAGTTATGGATTTTCGACTGTCGTTTCCGATGCTTGTACACAGGTGATTGGGGAGGTGGTGGAGTGGCTGAGCTGTGCGACGACGACTACGACGGCGAAGAAATATAAAACTGTGCCCGCCGTCTTCGTCCTGGCCTCGTCTCGTCGTGTATTCGAGCATAGTCTACATATAGAAACTAAATCAATCGTCATTTTTCTTTTTCGTTATTAGAGCAAATAACTGATATCAAACATGGCCATGTTACCATAGTAGCGTCTCAAATATCCTATTGGAAAAAAAAATCAAGTTTTAATCAAACGATGCGATGGAGTAGCTTTAAGAGGAAAAGCTAGGTCAATCGGGTAATCGATGCCGATGCGAGACTGCATTGGCTTCCAAGAATGGCGTGAATGCGTAAAAGGTGGGTTTTTTGAGTAGGTAGTCTGGTCGTATTTGATATTGAAGGATATATGTAGTATGTAGGTCGAGACTGTGTAAAAAGTATCAAAATTCAAATTTTGGGAGTTACTGGAACTAGGATATTAGTGAGGAAAACCCTAGCTTATTTTTTTTCTACTATGGATATTGCATATGATTGTGTCCTGCCAGTCCTATGAATCCCTCAAAAATACTACACATGTATTTGGAGCTTGAAACTTAATTATGATTTATTTTTTCAAATTATATTTGATTTTTATTTTTTTCTTACGTCAATTTTTTCCCAACTTTAAAATTTTTTACAAATTCAGATTTTTTTAAATCAGTTAATTTTAATGCAGATAATTCAAGGTTTGATTATCTTCAATTTCTTCTTTTTTTTATTTCTGTCAATTGAAACGTCCTTTTAATTTTTTTTTAAATTTTTCATGCTGTCAAAGTTGCAGTTTTAATAAACTTCTAATTTTTTTTCGAATTGTTAATTTTTTTAATTTCATTCCAAGTCCTCATTCACTTTCAATTGCATTTCAAAATTTTCCAAATTTTCACTTTCAGTACCTCGCACATGCTCGTACATAATCGTACTTGCTCGTGCTCGCTATTACCTGCTCCTTATACTTGCTCGTATTTGCTCTTACGTGCTCAAACTTGCTCTTACCTGCTCCTTATACTTTCTCGTACTTCCTCGTATGTGCTCGTACTTGCTCTTACTTCCTCGCACTTGATCGTAATTGCTCGTAGATCTTCGTAGTTGCTCGTAGCTCATCGTAGCTGCTCGTACTTGCTCCTAGTTGCTCGTATTTGCTCGTAGCTGCTCGTACTTGCTCATAGCTCCTCGTAGTTGCTCTTAGCTCCTCGTAGCTGCTCGTAGTTCCTCGTAGTTGCTCGTAGCTCCTCGTCCTCGTACTTGCTCGTAGATGCTCGTACTTGCTCACTTACGAGCAACTACGAGCAGCTACGAGGAGCTACGAGCAATCGTACGAGGAAGTAGGTACAGGGCGTAGGAGAAAGTATGCAAATTTCCTGTTTCAAATTTTTAGTATCTGTTATGTTTCTTAATTTTTTTTCCAATTAATTATTTCAAATTTCAGTTCTAGAACTTTTTTAAATTCTTTTTTTTCAATTCTTCGAAATTGCATGAACTTCTAATTTCAACTTCATTAATTTTTATTTAGGTATCCAATTTTATTTTAGCGTAATATTATGCGTTTACGATGAACAAAATGAAAAAAACGACCCCGAAAAAGACCCCAAAAAACGAGACCAAAATCCGACACCAAATTAGCTTAGGTTAAGTCTACATTAGGTTAGGTTTGGATGGCATAAAAAAACTTGGAAAATTTTCTATAAATTCGATTTTTTAGACATTTTGTCAGACATTCTGAAACTTGGAAATTTTTTTAAAAACATAACTTTCAGACATTATGTCAGACATTCTGAAAGTTGGAAAATTTTTAGAAATTTGAAGACTTTAAGATATTTTGTCATTTTAGAAATTTTATGACTTTTTATTATACCTACTTCATCATTTTAAATTGATGACTCTTAGACATTTTGCCATACATTCTTATTATTTTATTTTTTTTAATTGGCACATACATAATGTAGATTACCTACGTATTGTCTCATTCAATTTCAAAAAGTTTTAATTTTTTGATAGAAAAAACCTTGTACTCTGTTGAAGAAAATATCTCTCATTTTGAGAAAAAAAATTCAACATCCTTGAAGAAAAAAATATTTTCCAAATTTTTGAAGAAAAAATCATGCAAATTGATTTTTTAGGAGAACCTAAAAATTATTCTCGAGTTTCCGAAGAAAAAAATACCTAATTAAAATATTTGGGAAAAATAGCTCACTTTAATAGAAGAAATCAATTTTTGTTTCACATGTATACAAGAATCTTTCAATTTTTTTTTTTTTTTTTTTTTTTTTTTTTTAACGCCATATACAGCAACTAAGGCTAGAGGCGTGTCACGGAGGAGGATTACTTAGAGAAGGGATCGTAAACCAGTTTTGGATAGAAAGGATAATAAGTTTTGAATTTTAATGGGGTCATCTGATAGGACTTCTTTTGGATTATTAGAGGATAGGTATAGGGATCTTTCATTTATGTATTTTGGACACTGAAAAATTAAATGTGTTATTGAAATTTGAGTGTTACATATTGAACAAATGGGGGGAGGTTGTTTTTTTTTGGCGAAAAAAATCAATTTAAAAAAAACTACCTAGGGTAACTACATATATTTCAATTTTTCTAGACAAACAATCTGTTATTTTTAGAGAGAGAAATTTTTTTTGTTTTCGGATAAAAAATCGATTGCTTTTTTTGATAAAAAAAATTGGACCACCTTGGAAAAAATTGATAGGGTCGAACAATTTTGTGAGATGGTCTGACTCACCCAGGCCCATCCCTATAGTTACGCCTCTGGCTTTTTCATTAAATTTCAAATTATTTCAATTTACTTATTTTTGATTTCATTTAACGTTAAATTTTTGTATAATTTTCCAATTTTTTTCTGATTTTCAATAATTTCTCTCCCCGTTTTTGAAGTTTTATGTTTTTTCTCAATTTTTCCAAATTTTGAATTAATTTTTTCTGAATTGTAATTCTGTCTTTTTTCAATTCCAAATTTGAGTATTTATTCAGTTCTTTCAATTGAATAAAAATAAAAATTGATTTTTAATTTAATTATTCGTAGATTTCTTGCATTCTGATTCATTTTATTTCCGATATTTTTTTTTTGAACTAATTATAGAAAAATGTTTATAAATCCAACATAAAGTATTTATTTTTGCTGCGGAAATTTTAACAAGTACCCCAGGTGCAGTTTGCTAAAAACGGTGCGATTCATAATTATACTCGAATTCTAACCCATCTACTCCCCAAGTACCTCGAACCGATCGATTAATCATTCGACAATTATTCATTTCTTAATCTCTTTCATAATCCCATTTTCGAAATTTCGAGTGTAAAATAGTGTATTCGAAGAAACGAGAAATTGATCTTGAAGGCAGATTTGAAAACAAGTTAAGCGCAGCCACAGCCACGGCCGCCACGACGACGACGACGAATGACTGAAGATTACCCAAGAGATAGGAAGGGACTGTTCACCTGCGTCATTCTGTTCGCCACCTACAGACCCATACTCGAGTCGATACACAATACAACATGTACGAATTAAAAATGTAAAACATGGGTTCGAATTTGTTTTGTACGACTCAATTACTACACACAAGAGTAATTAGCATAGCACGCGAGAGTATGGAATGGAAAACAAAGCATCAATAACGAACCAACCCATTGTGATATTCTATTCATGGATTCGATGAATAGGAAATCAAAGAGAATAAAGTAAAATCGCTAATCGAATCTGGGATTATTTAATCGAGTAAAACCGTATACGTAATAAAGATAGGGAAATAGTGTAGAATCGGGTACGTACGTACTCTGGCGAACAATAAATTAACACTCGGATCGAGTTCGATCAACCTTGCAGAGTTTTCTTAACCCTTTGACTCGATTAAATCGTCGATTACAATGATTGATTTTAATTGGCTCCGTCGATGCGAGAACTTTTCATTATAATAAACGATGACCCGTATGTTGCCTGGATTTTGCTCGGCGTTATGACGCAAGTTGCCAACGTTCTCAGCAGACGATCCGGCAATTGGCTCGGGGTATAAAGAATCGAATGACGTTAGAGAACTATACATTTTGTTCGAAAAAAAAAAAAAAAAAAATACGAGGGCATGAAATTTTTCATTTATTTTATTTTTTTGAAGAAGAAGAAGAAGAAGAAGAAAAAAATTATGCCTTGTGTGACGTAGATATGTTGTACTATGTGCTAGGATGTTTTAATAAACTTACCTAAATGTAAAAGAATCCGTATAAATAGATAATCGCTCATATTGTCTCTATTCCGGTCAATTTAGGAGTCGTTTTAGAGGTATGTTATGATGACGTACGTATTACAAAGATACGCTCAAAAATACCTTACCTATTCATCTACCTAATTCCATAAATGGTGAAAAAAAAATCATCGTTTGTGTACAAAATTACGTATTCTCCAAAAAAAGATACAAGACGATTAACATGTTGAAAACTTCATCATCATTACTATACGATGAATTTTTGAAGAATACGAATTCGATGAGAAATTTCACCAGTGCAATTTACATAAAAGAAAAATTTATTACGAAGAAATTACCAGGTATCTGGATAAAAGTACATCGCCTCGGGGCGGATTAGCATTTAACAAAATTTTAATGAGAGTGATTTACAAGTTGGACTACCTATTTATTATATTATCTACACTTTTTTTCTTCTTTCCACTCGGTTCGTGTGTATATACGTACGTAGGTATATGGTATGTGTCAGTTGTAGGCCTATTACGAGCTGTTTTCCGCAGGAGTTTAGCACGAATTATGTCAACTCGTAAAAAAATTCAAAAACGATATGCTGAAAAGTTATTTATACTTGCTTTGTTACTTTTTAAAAACTTTCGACTTGGTCACGAACCTCTTGGTTTATAAGGTGCCATGGAAAGATCGATTTTATCGTGACAATACCTATCGAGGGTCTGAGTATACGTCGTAGAATTGATTGGACATTTGCAAGATTGGCCTGTCTTATGGATTGTTTACCTAATTAAACTGATTTTTCGATTGTTTTGTTCAGTTGAAAAAAATAGTAATTTTTTATCTTACTTTATTTTAGAAAATTTTGCTGAATTTTAAAAAAATTTGTCCAATTTCAAAAATTTATTAAAATTTAAATATTATCTTAAAGCAGGTATATGAGAATTGTAAAAATTCATCAAACTTTAAATTTACAAAATTTATTCAAATCTAAAAATTACAAATTTTCAAAATCGTAACACCTCATTAAACTTTGAAAATCGACTAAATTAAAAAAATTATTCTAATTCACAAGTTTCAAATTTTCACCAAAAATCAGTAAAAATTCGAAATTTGGTTGGTTTTGTTGGTACTTTAAAACTAATTTTTGAAATTAGTCAATTTTTAATTTACTTATTACTCGTAGGTCAATTTATAAAATGTTTCCAAATTTTCCAAAAAAATAAATAAATGAAATGCTGATTTGTATCTGTACAATAATTTGAAAAATTTGGTGAAAATTCTAAATTTGGTCATTTTTATTCTTTAAAAAAAATTAGATAAATTTAGAAAGTTAGCAAGGTCTAATTTTTTAAAAATTAGCTGAATTTTTTTGAAATTAAACTAAAAATTCAATTTTTAAGATTTGATAAAAAATATGTCTTAATTAACCATCATCTACCCAACTTGGAATTTTTAACAAGTTTTACTGAATTTTTCAAATTTCTCAAGTTTTCAATTTTACCCAATTTTTAAAAGTGTAAAGATGTGCCTATCTATGCTAAATTCAAAAACCTGGGCAAATTTAAAATTTTATTTTATTTCAAAAATTTAATAAACTTTAAAAATAACAAAATTTTACCTCATTTTTAAAATAATTGTGACCAGTGTTGAGCAAGCTCTTTCTTTTTTGGAGCTTAGCTCTTAGCTCCCGTAAATTTTGGAGCTTTGCCCAGAGGAGCTAGCTCTTTTCAAGCTCTTTACAAAAAAAGAGCTTAGCTCAAGAGCTTGAGCTATTCATAAAATAGTTCAAAGCTCCTCAAAAAAAGCTCTTTTTCAATAAAGCTCTTCAAAATGAGAAATTTACGGATACAAAAATAATGAAACTTGAAATGATTTTGTTGGGACTGAACAGCATTCAACACAATTACATTTTTACAGCAAAAAAAGTACCAAACTCTACAAAATGCTTTTGTCATTGATGTAATTACAGGTAATGACTGTTTAAGAAATCGAATTTTATTAAAACCTCAAAAAAAAACCTAGAAACAGAAAAGAGCTAGAGCTTGATCAAAAATTCTCATTTCAGAGCTTAGCTTTTAGCTCTTAGCGCCTATAAATTTCGGAACTTAGCTCTAAAGAGCTAGCTCTTTTTAAGCTCATCACAAAAAAAGAGTTAAGCTCAAGCTCTGAGCTAAGAGCTTAGGAGCTGCTCAACACTGATTGTGACCCGGCATGAGAAAAGGGACCGGATTGCCATTTTGCAAATTTTTCAGGAAAGCAAAAAGAAACTTTGTGAATGAATATCTTTGAAACGAATGGATCGTTTTTTCTGAAATTTTAGGGAGTTGTTAATGGGCATGAGTGGAATATTTTCCAATATATTTTTTTTTGATTTTGTGCGAAAGATTTTTTGTAATGGCGTAAGGAAAATTTGACGAAACTCAAGGTTGCCAAAAAGGGAAAAAAACTTGTGATAAGAAAATTTTTAAAGTTTGCTGATAACAAATACACCATCAGTTTTCGGATAAATTTTGAGTATTTCGTGTTATTTTGCTTTAAGTGGTCATAAGTAAAAAAAAAAAAGACAAAAAACATTTAGCTCCCTTTTCTGGTGCCGATTGGAAATATTGATATTTTTGAAATTTCAACTGGTTCACACGACTGGTCTCAGTACGTAGAGCTCAGAACACCAAAAAAGTAATAATTTCATTTATTTGGTGCGAAAATCGATTTTTTTTAGCAGTTAGGTCTCTTTTCTGGTGCCGATTCGAAATATTGATTTTTTTCAAAATTTTGACTGGTTCAGGTGATGCACCTTGGTAAGTAGACCTCAAAACATCAAAAAAGTGAAAATCGATTTTTTAGCAGTCCGGTCCCTTTTCTCATGCCGGGTGACAATTGTAAAAAAATTCAAACTTTAAAACTGACCTTTTTGAATATTTTTAAAAACTTCTTTAAAATTTTAATTTTATTTTAAATTGTGAAAATTTATGAAAAATTGACTTTTTCACAATTTTAGAAAAATTCAGCTAAATTTTTATAAATTGAACAATTTTTAAAATTTATTGAAATTTACAAAATAACGATTTTAAAATTCTATTACATTTTAAAAATTGTAATAAAAATGGTAAACTTTGAAAACCTACATTGTGCATTTTTTTAAAGCTTCGTTAAAATTTTATAATTACTTACCTAGTACTCAATTTCGAATTTTTTCCACATTACTAAGACTCGTAAAATTTGTAAAAATTCATGAAAAATTTAGATTTTAAATTTTTTTTTAAATTCGTCTAAATTTTAATGAGTATCCAAATCTAAACAATATTCTCATTTCAAAAAATTTATTAAAAATTCAAGATTTCTAATTTCATTACATTTTAAAAATTGTAAAAAATTTATCAACACTTAGAAATAATTAACCTTTTTGAAAATTTTAGAAAAATGCAACAGAATTTAAAAAAAATTATCAAATCTAAAAATTGACTTACTTCCAAAAATTTATTAGAAACAAAAAATACCTAAATTTGGAATTTTCGTCACATTTTTTAAATTTTGATAGCTAATGCTTGAATAAAATTTTGGAATCATTTTTCCACCTAATTTTTAAAAATGTAAAATCTCATCAAAGTTTTTAAAAACTGGCTTTTGAATATTTTTTAAAACTTCGTTAAAATTTAAAAATTGCTCAATTTTGATTTTTTCGAATTTTTAAAATTGTGAAAATTTACTTATCAAAAATTGACAGTTTTACAATTTCAGAAAAATTTATCCAGTTTCAAACTTTATTATAATTTAAAAATAAGCGATTTTTATTTTTTATAACTTTTTAAAAAATGTAATAAAAATATCAATCTTCGAAAACCTATACTTTGGGCATTTTTTTAAAACTTCGTTAAAATTTAATATTTTTGTGAAAATTTCTGAAAAATTTGCGTTTTAAAAATTAAAAAAAAAAATCGTTTCTAAAGTACCTAATCTAAAAAATATTTTGATTTCAAAATATTAATTATTAAAAATCTTATTTGTTTTCACTAGATACAATATTTTAAATAATTGTAAAAAAATTAGCAAAACTTAGAAATTAACTTTTTTAAAAATTGACTTACTTTTAATTTATTAAAATTGAAAAATATCCAAACTTGGAAATTTTGCCCCAAATTTTCATTTTCTTTGACCTAATTTTTAAAATTATAAAAATTTATCAAATCTTGAAAATTGACCTTTAAAAATTTCTGAAAAATTCTACTCAATTTTAATAAAAACAGAAAAATTCCAATTTTCACTCTATTTTTAAAATTGTAAAAAAGTGAACTTTTTAATACTGGCCGTTCACAGTGGCGTATTTAAGGGGGTCAAGGGGGTCCAGACCCCCCTCCCCACCCCGACGAAGAAAAAATGACGAAATTCAGCTTTTTAATGGTCTTTTTTACAAAAAATTTCTATTTTTTGGTCCAGACCCCCCCCCCCCCGGCTTCCTTACATGCCTGTCTGGCCGTTCACAATTTTTCAAAACTTCATGAAAATTTTAAAATTATTCAATTTTGAATAAAATAGTAAAAATTTATTTTAAAAAATTGATCTTTCATTTATAAAATTTCAAAACTGTTCAATTTTAAATTTTTCTGATTTTTAAAAAAAAATTAAATGGTCAAAAATTGATGTTTTAAAAATTTTGGAAAAATTCAGCTGAATTTTAGTAGAAAAATTTGAAAATTATTCTCATTTCGAAAAAAATTATTAAATTTTTTAAATGTCTAAATTTTTTTCAATTTTAATTTTTATAATTATTGTAAAAAATTTATCAAATCATCAAAATTGCCCTTTTGAAAATTTTAGAAAATACAGCTAAATTTTTAAATAACTAAATTTTAAATTTTCACCCTGAAAGTGCCCATTATTGACAAGGTTTTTTCATGGTTAAATTATTCAATTTTAATTTTTTTTTAGTAATCGACTTTTCAAAAATTAGGCATCTATTAGAAAATTTTGCTAAATAGTAAATTATAAAAATTATAGGTACAAATTTCCAACAAATTTATTTAAAAGTTGAAAGTAATCAAATTTTGATTTTTCTAAATTTTTGAGAACCTATCAAACTTTAAAAACTGATCTTTTAAAATTACATAAATAGGGTTTATCTAGTCTACTTGACCTTTTGTAAATATTAGACTTTTTGGCTGATTTTAGAAATTTTAATGATTTAATTTAATGATTTAATTTATTTAACGTCGCAATCAGCACTAATCAGGCTATTATGCGAAGAAATTTTAAATTATTCATAAAAATTATACAATTTCGAAATTTTGACTAAATTTTAAAAGTTTGATAACTTTAATGTAGTTACAAAAGCCTATTTTTTCGAAAGGGGAGAGAACGAATGCGAAAAATTCAGGCACAATTTAAATCACGCCACTCAGATAGGTTTTTTTTAACCTTATGCAACATGTGGGGTCGCTTTGGCAATGTTCATTTATTCATGATCATTATCGAGGTATTAATTACCTTATCTCGAAAAACTTCAAAGAAACACATTATAGGATGGTACCATTTACACTTCTTATTTCTTATCGGTCATTTGATTGGGAAAATCGTTCGAAGTCGAACGCGTATTTATCTGATATGTGCTTATTCTTCTTTACATAATAGCTAATTTTTCGTCTATTTATTTAAATCGAATAAATATGAGCAACGAACTAAGGTACCTATAGTTAATTTTCTTCATTATTTTATATGATTTTGCTGAATTTATTATTAATTTTGTGCGTTTTTTATTTTATTTTTACAGACCCGGCCTGTTACTATGTTTAGGAAATCCATTGCTGGATATTTCAGCCCATGCTGACGAAGAAATCCTGAAAAAATACGATTTACTATCGAACAACGCGATCTTAGCTGGGCCAGAGCATAAGACTTTGAATGAAGAATTAATTAAAAATTACAATGCCGAATTTACTGCCGGCGGAGCCTCCCTTAATACGGCTCGAATTGCTCAGGTATGAATAAATTAATCATATTGCACTTTGTACGCCTTCTCGTTAATTAATCTATGTGCGAAATTAGTTTTAACGATAATGCGGATTAAACATGACCCAAGTTGGGTATATTTTTACTTTACAAAGTATGTTAATACGAGATTTAAATAATTTCTACAGATTATCTTGCAAGTACCGTATGTGGTTTCGTATATGGGCTGCATAAGTCACGACGAATATGGTAAAATATTGGAAGAAAAGGCCAGATCGGATGGTGTCGATACCAGGTTTCAGTACACCGACCAAAAACCTACAGGTGATTTTCGTTTAATTAATTGGAAATTTCCGGCGCCTATTTCCGTTTCATTTATTGCTTATGATGATTGATTCAGGAACGAGCGCTGTGATAATTTCAAAAGATGGCAAATCTAGATCACTCGTGGCCGATTTATCAGCCAGTCAGATGTTCACGACGAAGCACATTCAAGATCCAGAGAATAAAAAAATTATCGACGATGCTCAGTATTTTTATATTACTGCGAGTGATTTTTAATATTTTTATTTTTTCTTCTTATTGTAGATATAAAATTTAATTTTTTTTTTTTTTTTGACAGGGGTACTTCCTTTGTGTGAGTCCAGATACCTCCTTGACTATTGCTGAAAATGCTTTGAAGAATAATAAAGTTTTAGTATTGAATTTGAGCGCGCCGTATATTTGTGAATGTTACCACGAAAGTTTAACTCCATTGTTGCCCTATGTTGATATCTTATTTGGAAACGAAACGGTAAAAATTAGAAAGTGGTATCGCCACCTATCATTTTTTCGATATTTCTATTATTTTCTTTCTGTTTCAGGAAGCGTTAGCTTTTTCCAAACAGTACAGACTGGCCACCGAAAACATATCGGAAATCGCCTTAAAGATATCTAAAATGCATAAATATAACGAGAAGAGAAATAAATTGGTCGTCATCACGCAAGGAGAACTTCCAGTCATCGTAGCTGACGGTTGATTATTAAAATAATTCAAAAATTAAGTCTCATACAGAGTTGGTATTTATTTTGAAAAATATTCTGCCCTTTTTTAGGATCAAAAGTTAGTCAATATGAAGTCGCGAAACTACCCCAAGATAAAGTTATCGATACGAATGGTGCCGGAGATGCTTTTGTTGGCGGTACGTTATCTTAATTAGACATCAATTGACATAGGCGTAACTGCAAGTTGTGCCAAGTGTGCTTTGGCACAGCCTACTTTTTCCGAAAAGAAATCCAAGTTGACTTGGAATAAAAAATATCCAGTTTTTTTGAATATAAAATACCTATTATTTAATCGTGATTTGTCTCAATTTGTTAATCGGAAAAGAAATTCAACCTTTTTAGAGTAAAAAATTACAATTTGAATTTTCTTGGAATAAGAAATATTAATTTTGGAGTCAGCATAAGAAAATTTATAATTTTTTGAAGTAAAAAAAATTGGATTTTTTTTTCAATTTTACAAAAGATTGAAAATCTTTCCAATTTTTTTGGAAATTTTTTTTTTTTTTAATTTTTGGAACAAGAAAATTTCTCTAATATTTTGGGATAAACAATCTTTTAATTTATTTGAAGAATTTTTTTTTAAAGACAGTTTTCAAAAGTTTCATCTTTCTTTAGCAAAAAAAAACTCCTAATTTTTTTGAGAGAAAAATTATATATTTTTTTTTCGTTTTTTTGTACTTATTAAAAAATTCCCCATTTTTTAAAATAAGAAAATCTCAATTTTTCGATTTTTTCGAAATAAAAAAATTTCTGAATTTTCTTGTTATAAACAAAATCTCTTCGTTTTTTTGGAGAAGAAAAGTCTCCCAATTTTTGGGAAAGAAATCATAATTTAAAAAAAATTGGAAAAAAAATTTTTGCATTAATTTTCCTCGGTTTTTAGGATTAAATTTTTAAAAAGAAAAATCTCATTTTAAAATTTTTTTTTTGTAGTATATCTGTAGATACAAAAATTTCTCATTTTTTTTAAAATAAGAAAATCTAAAATTTTCGGAATAAAAAAATTTCTGAACTTTTATTGAAAAAAAAAATCTTATAATTTTTTTGTTTAAAAATTTTTATGCATTTTTTTTTAAATTAAAAAACATCCAGAATCCAGATATTTTGCACCTAATTATTAGAAAAAAGAGGTTTTTAATTTTTCTGGATTAAGAAAATTTTTCAATTCTGTTGAAGTAAAAAATCATTACATTTGTTTAGAGGAATTTTATTTATTATTTTTTTTTGAAGAAAGTTCTTTAGGTAGTTTTTGAGAATTTTTAAAAAGAAAATTTCTAATTTAGATATTATTTTTTTTTTGAAAAAATTCATCAATTTTGTTGTAGTAAAAAAATTTTAAACTTTTTGGAGAAAAATACTCCTAATGTTTAGGGGAGGGAATTATCATTTTAAAAATAATTTATTACCTACTTAATTATCATTATTAGGTTTTTTTCTTTTGCATAAAATTTTTTTGCACTTTTTTGCATTAATTTTTTCCCCAATTTTTTTGGAACTTGAAATTTTTTTGAATTTTTTGGGATAAAAAATCTTTAATTTTTTTCCAAAGTCAGTGTAAAAAAGGCTTTCCTTTTTTTGAATTAAAAAAAAAATTTTTTGTTATCTTATTTGAAAATTTTCTCAATTTTTTCGAGTGCGAATATATTTTAATTCAACTTTTTTTATTTTTTTGGGGAAAAATCTAAATTTTTTTTTTGGGAAATAATATTGTTTGCCTTGATTTTAAAGCAAAAGTATTTTTTTTTTTTTTTTTTTGATCTATCTAGAAAAGTTTGCAAATTTTTTGGAGTAAAAATCTTTAAATTTTTTTGGGAAAAATATTTTTTTGAAGTCAATGTAAAAATGTTTTCCATTTTTTGATTGTTTTTTCTGGAGAAAAATTTCAAGTTTTTGTTTCATTTTTTTTCATCTTTAATTTTTTTTTGGAGAAAAGTTCATCATTTTTAAATTTTTTTTAAATGTTCTTTTGCAGTAAAAAATTTTTATATTATAGAATGAGATAATTTATCAGTTTTTCGGAATGAAATCGTCATTTTTTGGGATAGGAAAGAAATCTCAATTTTTCGAAATAAACTATAAAGAAATTTCTGAATTTTTTAAGGATGAAAAAATTGTATTTTTTGGTGGATGAAAAAGTGACTCCGTGTCAAACGAAATACTGAGTCAAACGGCCCCTCTAGCAATCGGCCCGCTTTGAAAATTTTTTTTAATAGTGCGTCAATCGTTGTACTGCGTCAAACGGCCCTGATTGCTTTTCACGGAGATTAATCCCTGAACTTATCGGTCATTTTTAAATTATCCAAAACCAAAGTTATATAGAACAAGATAGTTACCACACTCCGGTTAGCCACGCCCATTTCGCCAAAGTACATCACTGAGAGCGCTGCATTCGACGGGTGATACATATAATGCATTGAATTATATTGAAAGTTAAGGATCGTTCACAATGGACCTTAACTTTTTACTTTAACTTTAACCAGCTAAAGTTAAAGTAAAAAGTAAAAAGCAAAAAGCAAAAAGCAAAATACAGTCAAAACTCCTACTAACCAACCATTTCCAAAATGAATTTTAAGCTTTTTTATGCTTAAAATCGTTTTGAAAATGGTTGGTTAGTAGGAGTTTTGACTGTTTTTTGCTTTTTGCTTTTTGCTTTTTACTTTAACTTTAGCTGGTTAAAGTTAAAGTAAAAAGTTAAGGTCCATTGTGAACGATCCTTTAATGGATTGATTCAATTTTAAATTTGATTTGAATGAATTACCCGCGAAATTTTCATTTTTACTTTCAGTAAATTACTAATTTTGCATTTTTGCTATAATTTTCAACTAACGTCTAGATTGATTGTTTTGTTTACATTCATGGGGTGCAACTTCGATAAATTTTTACCAAGTCCAGTGCTACATAATACTTTATAGTCAAAATTGGAAGGGAGGAAGGGGTCTAATCGAAATTTTTGTAATAACTAAAAGTATTTGTACAACTTCAAGCTACAACTTTTGTTTGAAAATTTTTTCAATCGGGCCCCTTACCTCCCCCCTGTTTTTAAAAATGTATTTGAAGGAGTTGGATTATCCAAAATTGGTGGGGAGGGAGGGATCCGATTGAAATTTTTGTTATCACCAAAATTATTCCTAGTACTTCAAGCTACAACTTTTGTTTGAAATTTTTTTCAATCGGACCCCTTACCCTCCCCCTGTTTTCAATAATGTATTTGAATGAGTTGGATTATCCAAAATTGGAGGGAAGGGAGAGGTCCAATCGCAATTTTTGTCATGGCCAAAATTTTTCCTAAAACTTTGAGCTACAAGTTTGTTGCAAATTTTTTTCAATTGGACCCATTTCCCCTTCCCCCTTCAATTTTTAATTAGTATTTTGGGAGTGTTATGCAAAATAAGTGGAGAGAGAGGGGCTCAATTGAAAAAGTTTTCAATAAAAAGTTGTAGCTTGAAGTTTCGCTAATACCTTTGGTTATCACAAAAATTGCGATTGGACCCCTCCCTCCCCTCCAATTTTGGATAATCCAACTCATTCAAATACATTATTGAAAACAGGGGGAGGGTAAGGGGCCCGATTGAAAAAATTTTCAAACAAAAGTTGTAGCTTGAAGTACTAGGAATAATTTTGGTGATAACAAAAATTTCAATCGGATCCCTCCCTCCCCACCAATTTTGGATAATCCAACTCCTTCAAATACATTTTTAAAAACAGGGGGGGAGGAAAGGGGCCCGATTGAAAAAATTTTCAAACAAAAGTTGTAGCTTGAAGTTGTACAAATACTTTTAGTTATTACAAAAATTTCGATTAGACCCCTTCCTCCCTTCCAATTTTTGTGAAGTAATGAAACTTTGAAAAATCTTACCTTTGGAACATACAATAAGTGTAGCTTTTCCCCATTTTTATCTCGCTTGCTGCTGTTTTTATACCCAGTCTTACAATTAGGAACACAACAATAGGCCATTTTATCAATAACTAAATATTTAAATCATTATAAATGTTTCAATTCACATTAAAAAATTTCACATGCAACAGTTGATCATGGTTAATCACTTCACATTTCATATGATGATTTGATAAGAGTGTATCACCCGTCGTATCAAGCGCGCTCTATAGTGAGCGATTTGCCCGCCGTAAGAGTGGCAGAAAAGAATTGCATTATTCATATGGGGAGTGTGGTAACTATCTTGTTCTATATAACTTTGTCCAAAACCCAACCTAACCTAACGTCACCTCAACTGTTTTTAAACCCAACCTTAACCTAACCTCTCTTCAAATGAAAGTTCGCTTCAAGTGTTTTTAACCCAACCTTAACCTAACCTCTCCAAGTGAAAGTCGGACACTTGTTTTTTTATATAGAAAAACCAACCTAACTTAACTTCACCTCAAGTGTATAAACCCAACCTTAACCTAACCTCTCTTCAAGTGAAAAGTCGGCTTAGTTGTTTTTACATTATCCAAACCCCAACCTAACCTAACTTCACTTCAACTGTGTAACCCCAGTTTTATGAAGACCTATTTTCGTGATTTGAGGGACGGGCCGTTTGACGCAGTAGAACGATTGTCGCACTACAATAAAGAGACTGAGAAAATAGGGGACGTATGCCAGAGGGGCCCTTTGACGCAGTATACCGATTGACGCACTATTAAGAAGGCTTTCTCAAAACGGCCCAATTGACAGAGGGGCCGTTTGACTCAGTATTTCGTTTGACCGGATCCCTGAAAAAGTTATTTTTGCATTCAACTTTTCATAAAATTTCAACTGGCACCCCTTGGGAAAAAATCGAGCTACATCGTAAAATATTTCAAGTTGTTGTCCCTAAAACTGGCACCTCTTAATGAAAATGTCCAGCGAATAAACCATAATTATTATGTTCGTTTTACAGGTTTTTTGTCGCAGTTAATTTGTCAACAATCGTACGAAACCTGTATAAAATGTGGAATTTGGGCTGCTTCCGAAATAATTCAACAGTCCGGATGTGCTCTTCGTGCCGATCGACAGTTCTCAATCGAATGATCAGGTTAATAGATGCATAAATTTGATAACTAAGTACTTAGTTAATTTCATGGAGTGATTTGAATTTTATCGACTTTATTAATTGATGAAGAAGTCGTCACTCGTAATGTTTTGTGATTCATTTAGAATAATAAACGTTTTATTGTCGATATTTGAATTTTGAACTAGTCTTATGTCAGATTTGATAAATTTCGACGTTTCCTTGTGTGATTTTGTGGAAATGTCAAGCTTCAAAGTTCAAACCATTTTGTTTTGAAAATTAGGTTTTACTGTTTTAGGTTCGTAGGTTCACTATCACTATGAAGGTGAAATAATAAAAATTTCAAATGTTTAATAAAAATAAAAATAGAAATAATTATTAAATTTCAAAATACGAGAGATTGAGACAGTGACGAATCGTCACTACCTCAATTTCTTATAATTATTTTGAAATCTAAAAAATATTTCTATTTTTATTAATTATTTGAAGAAAAAAAAAATGGTAAAGCGACAAGCCGACAATCAATGAAATCATCGAAATCGAAACGTCAAAATAGTTTTTATTCAAAATTATAGAGCGCGCTAAAATACGAAAATTTTCAAAAAAGTCCGTTACTTAACCTGTGATATAATCTGTGCCATGTTTGTTTTTTTTTACATTGTTTACTTGCGACTTTCTTTTTTTTTAGGTAACAGCTTTTTTGTGATAACGAAAGTATTTTGAGAAATTTTCTTTATTTCAATCAATTTGTACACCTTTACAAGCTGTTGATCGGCTGAAAATTCATCAATAATGGTATTTATTAGTATAATAATTCCACTCTAACGTATTCACATACCTTGCATTCGTACTGACCCATAAACTTGTTACTGTTTTTTTTTCAGTTACTGAAACTCATCGAAGCCACAACAACCATTCATAATTAAGTACTTAAATCCGTCGTTGCGTATTTGACGTTCTATATTCGCCTAATCTTGAATCAATTTCACTCAAATGACTGTTACAATCTTGCCCAATACCAAACTCATAATCACCGTAAAGGTAACGACGCTTTTTCAACATGTGATTATTGTAGTACTGTGTTAAGAAAGAGTGCATTTCGTAAGACACGTATTTGAAATTTTATAGGATGCAATGTGCTACACGACCACGTATCACGGAATTGAATCCTCATCTACTGTGTGTGCTCTGCGAAGGATATTTAATTGATGCCACCGCTATAACGGAATGTTTACATGCGTGTAAGTATCAGATTAGGTGATATAAACGTAGTAATTTGTGGCAGAATATTAGTTAATGTGATTTTATATATTCCCAACAGTTTGTAAGAAGTGTATCGTTCAATATTTGGAAACGAAGAAGTATTGCCCAGTGTGTGATGTACTTGTTCATAAAACTAAGCCGTTACAAAATATAAAACCAGATAAAATTTTACAAAGTATTGTTTACAAATCCGTACCAGAGCTTTACGAGAGTAAGTCATTGGTTTTGTGTACTTTTTTATGGAAAATTGAGTCCTTATTCGGACGAACTAATCGTAATCGTGTTCATTGCAGGCGAAATGTGTAACAGACGTAAATTCTATTCGAATGTGCATCCGCAACAACGACCCGACAATCCGGAATTACGAGGAGAGATTACCGAAGCTTCTGAATTTTACACAGCCAAAGATACCATCAGTTTATCTTTGGAATATATTAATTTTCTCGGCGATCAGAATTATTTTTATGTTGTAAGTGTGCTATTTTACAATGGAGATTTATGGGGTGTTGTTATTTCCACCAGCCTGGGTGAGTAGTTCATAAAAAATTTCTATGAACTACTCTTTCTATTAGAAATGAATCAACTGAATCTCTGGACATGGAATATTTCTTTCAAGTTTCGATTGCCATTTATTTTATTCAAAATTGGAGGGGAAGGAGGGGTCCAATCAAAATTTTTGTAATATTCAAAATTGTTCCTAGGTCTTCAAGCTATAACTTTTGTTTGAAGTTTTTTTCAATTGGACACCCCTCCGCACTGATTTTGCACAACACTTCGAAGATATTAATTAAAAATCCCAAATGAATGATCGAGGAAGGAACCGATTAAAAAAATTTTCAAATAAAAGTTGTAGAGCAAGATCCTAAAAATAATTTTGGTCATTATAAAAATTTCGATTGGATCTCTCCTTTTCCTCTAATTTCACATAATATCAGGTAGATACTTTTTAAAAATTTGGCGAAGGGGTCCAATTGAAAAAATTTTCAAACAAAAGTTGTAGATAGAAGTCCAAGAAATAATTTTTGTTATTATAAAATTTTCGATTAGACCCTTTCCTCCCCTCCAATTTTGCATAATGGCTTGGACACTTATATTATTGAAAAATTGTGAAGGTAGAGGTCCAATTGAAAAAATTTTCAAACAAAACTTGTAGCTTGAAGTCTTGGAAATAATTTTAGGTATTACAAAGATTTCGATTGAACCCCTCCCTACCCATCAATTTCGAATAAATTACATGTTAATTGATAGAAATTTACTAAAGTCCAGAATCTGAACTGATGGAAGTAGGAAGTGTGAGCAATTTCGTTCATGTTCACTACAAATCCAAGCAACTACTCACCCAGGCTGGTGGAAATAACAACAACCAGATTTATGTTGGATTTTTTTCTAAACTTTGAATTTCTCGTTCGTAGGCTTCTAGTAGTAAACGATACCTGCGATGTGATGCAAAAGTAACCGTTAAGCTCCTACAAAAATTAATGTCGGCCAAGTATGGTTTAGCTACGAAACACGAGATACGTTTCTTTTTCAACGGCATTCAGTTACCAGAACATTTGACGTTGTTGGATATCGCTTATATCTCGTCGTGGAAACGAGTACGTGTCCTGATCGTTGAGTAGATTACTTTATTACGTAGATTTCACATTATTTTGATATTTTTTCAGAACGGATTTATTCGATTATTATATCAAATCTTGGAAGTACGTAAAACGGTCGTGAAATTGGAGAATAAGGCACCGATTACACCTAAAATTGTACAAAATGAAGACACGCCGGTGGATAAATTACCATTAGATGCCAATAATCGTGTAAATAATATCTCCGAACAAGCCAAAGAACCATACCTGTCGACATCTGCGGCTACTGCGACTACTCCGGTGGCCACTGCTGCTGCTGCTGCGAATACCACCGAAGAAACCAGTATCGCTAAAGCTCCTAAAAGCGAACCCGAACCGCTGCCTGTATCTTCTGATTCGAGTACAAATGTGAATAATGCTCTCGTTACTACAGCGACGTCCATTTCAACGCCTGCGACTGCTTCGAATACGTGTAAATCGAACGAGAATTCTGTTCTGAATAAGATAGTCGAAAAATTAGAGAAAAAAGCTTCGACTGGGAACAGCATCGCTGTTGTAACCGCAATAAAACCCGAAGATAAACCTAATCAACTCGTAGCTGTGAATAACAACAAAGAAAATACCGAAAAAACTGGCTCCAATTTCGAAACACCTCCTCAAAAGTCAGTGGCGCCAATTACTACCGTATCTATCGCTCCAACACCGGTTAGCTCCAGCTTGAAGAAGAAATCGCCGCAAGATTGCCATATACCTACGAAAATTCCCAAACTAACTAATTCTGAACTGCCAAAACCGAGGGTGGAAATCTGCAAAGAAGTCGAATCGATAAATACGCCCATCATGTCGGTCATTTCGACAGCTTCGTCGATTACATCTGCGGCTATGAAGCTCATCCCGACTAATCCGATCACCGCGACTTACAATTACTCGCCTTCGAATAAACTTGCCTCTCTTCCGGCTCTGCGCAAGCTACCAATGTGTTATCCGGCCGCTCGGGCCAATTCTTGCGAGTCGACCAAGCCCGTAGCATTCGCAACGACGACCTCGTCGATTAGGAAACCCGTCGCAGAGGTGAAAACCTTCACTAGACCGTGGACTTGCACGACAACGCCGACTGCGGTGGCTCCGGTTAAACCGACGACTGCTTCGGACGCCTCTAAGAGTGGCCAGGAGCAGAAACCGGTGAAATTTCACAAAGCTAGGAGAAACGTGCCACGATTTTTGGGTAATCCGGCCTCGGGTATTAGACCCATGTACCAAATGAACCCTTCGAGTGGGAATGCTCCACCGGACGGTAAATCATACCCCGTGAACGAGTCTCCGATTAAGAAGTTGCCGAAAAGTATCTCTCTGTTAAAGGTGGATCCTAAAACATTGGCTCCGATCTGCTCTTCGTCGCCTTCTTCGCCGAAACCTGCCAGTACAGGAGTGAACTCCAATAAGAAATCTTACTACTCTTCGAAATTATACAATACAATGCCCGAGTACCCTTGTTCGGTTACAAATACTCCCAATTTCGTCGGCAGTTTACCATCTTCGTCCATTACTTCGTCGGCTGCCATGGCAGCGGCGGCTGCAGTGGCTGCCAAATTACCTTCTCCTGGAGGGTTCCCTTCGCCGTACACGAACATGGCGCATAACTCTTTGCTAAATCCGTTACTGTATGGAATCTACCCGTCACATTTCCCTCAGCCCCGAGATTCGACTGTGAACGGTCCTACGTCGTTGGATTACATAAAAGCCATGGCAGCATTCCATCCTCCCTTCTCGCCACCGATTAGCTCGCTGTATGGTCCGCAGCATCACCCTAAGATGAAACACGACAAGGTAAAAACTACCTCCAAACCGGCCTCCAGTCCTCCGGCTATACAGAGAATACCGCCGACTTCGAAAACCCCAGCTACGTCCGAAGCAGCCTCCGCAGAAACGTCTAAACCCTCCCCCGTCTCATCTGCCCCCTCCAGTGTCTCCAACGGAGTATACAAGAGTAAAAGTAAAAAGGAAATTAGTAGTTTTGCTATTAATAACTTGATACCGATCGACGAGGCGAAAAACATATCGCATTCGTGTTCAGCCGACGGAGTTCATCAAGTCTGTGACCAAGTGTCGCCGTCTGCGTCTTCGGATCCGGTACCCAAGACTGCTAACGAGCTCGATGGCCGCGGTAATGCTACCAAAATCAGGCGTAGTGATGAGAAAAAAGATATAACCGATGAGAAAACTACTTCGAAGTGAAATCGTACGTTCTGTCGAATTATACCCTTTGCCCTTCTGTGACTGGGATCAATCGTATTACTTTTTTAATTAAATGACCTAAGTATTGAAGAAATTGTGATTATAAGAAGTTTGCTGGACAACACCCACACACATGAACGCTGTTGATTTTTTTTTTTCTTTTACAAAAAGTTTATATATTTTAACATAAGTCTTTCATCGAGTTTAATAGTATTTTGGATACAAGTATTGCTCAAGTTGTGCCTTTTTTTTTTTTTTTTCGTAGTCTTTTCTCATTTCTTTTCTTGTTTTGTTTGATACAAAAAAAAATTGTGTTTTAATTATTTATTTCTGATGTTTTACGAATCTTAAACCGTGTAATATTTTGAATTTTATTGTATTTTATTTGTATTTCGTTTGTGCTGTGGAATGTACGTGTATTTTTTAATAAGTGTCTGAGACAAGTAGATATGTATTGTGCCTTATATAATACGAATGCTATGCCAGTTTGTGATGAAAATATTACAAATGAGAATTTTGTTAGGTATAAGATTATTTTATAAAATAATTGTACTAGTCATAATTATGCGTAAATTTATATTCGTAATGTATAGTGTTATTGTATACATAATTCGGTTGATGGGAAGTAGTATTAATGTTTGTTTTGAAGTTTTAAACGAAAAAGAAAAAAAAAGTTGAATAAATAAGTATTCGAGTAACATTTTAACCTATCGTAAGCATCATAGTCAACGAATAAGTGTTGTATAATTTTAAATAATTGTAATTTCATTCATTATTTTAAAAATTATTTTTTTAATATATATTTTTTTGTTATCGATCAGTGTTACTCTTTGATACAGGAAAAATAAATTAAAAGATTGGACAGAATTTTTTCAAGAGGATCGACGATTAGCTCCCTTTTTTTAAATCCTCCCCTCCCCCAGATCGACGTGTGAGGTGTCTAGGATGTGTATTCGGACCAGACCAATCCAACGCTGCGATTAGTTTCGCGAATGGAGGCGTACTCGCTGAGATATGGATCATTTCTTGTATCTCAAGAACTAAACATCGGATCTGAAAATGGATGGCAGATTCGGGTTCAGCGACCTCAGATTAGCCCGTAAACCGAATTTCAGTTCGATCGGGCCATAAATAACATTTTTGAAAACTTCATTAAAAACGAAGCAAAAAAGATAGCGGATTTGCGATTTTTTGCAAAATTTGAAAAAAAATTGCCGAAAATTGAGAATATAGGGGTCTAGACCGATAGAGTCGAACCCGACGATTGCAAATCTGCTTTCATTTTAAAAATCGGGCCATTATTCGCGGAGATATAAGCGTTCAAAGTTTTTGGTCGGATATGACTCATAGAATCCGACCAGTACCTGGTAACTTGGTACTTTATTAAATTACTGCAGCTTCCAGAATAGCTAGAAAATTGTTTTTGATGTGTAATAGTACTATTTCGAGGTCGTAGAATTCAAATTTGAAATTTGTTTTGAGCAGGGTTGCCAACCTGACGAGATAAAATGTTTATTTCGCTAGGTTGGCATCACTGCTCGAAATAAATCTCAAATTTGAATTCTACGGCTTTGATTTAGTAATATTAGACACCAAAAACAATTTTCTAGCTATTCTGGAAGCTGCAATAATTCAATAAAGTACCAAGTTACCGGGTATGGTCGGATCCTATGAGTCATATCCGACCAAAAACTTTGAATGCTTATATCTTAGCGAATAATGGCCCGATTTTGAAAATGAAAGCAGATTTGCAATCGTCGGAGTCGACTGTATCGATCTAGACCCCCAGATGCCCGATTTTCGACAATTTTTTTCAAATTTTGCAAAAAATCGCAAATTAGCCATTTTCTTTGCTCCAACTTTAATGCCAAAATTCACAAATTCACCAGGCTCTTGTTTATTGTTCGATTCAGCTGAAATTTGGTTTATAGACTATTTTGAGGTCGTAGAATTGAAAATTACGATTTTCACGGTTCAGTGTTGCCAACTTCGCGAAATAAAATTTATATATCGAGAGGTTGGCATCACTGCTCCAAATAAATCTCAAATTTGAATTCTGCGACCTCGAATTTGTAATAAATGACTCTTCAATCTCTTTCGTAGACACCCTGAAAGTTTCAAAGCTCATTTTAAAGATTTTTAGCATTTGGTGTTGATTGAGTTGCATACTCGATGCATTTGCAGGCAGATTCCAGGTGTATTTTCAAAATATTGCTCTATTTTCAAAAAATATCGCATTTTTGTATTTTTAATGCGGTTTAGTACTATTTCGAGGTCGCTGATCACGAATATGAACTTTATTTTCAATTTGACTTTCTCATTGTACCCCTAACGTCGATTTTTTGAAAAAAATTACTCGTTTAAAGGCGAAGGAAGGGTCAGAATTGAAAAGTATTGACCGAATCGGAGTCAGCGAGGTCAGATTAGTCAAAAACGATATTAATCTGAATTTTTTTGAAAATTTTGATAATTTCAAAGTCTTCTAACTCGGCGAGAAATCGACGTACAGAAACATGGATAGCATTTTCGTAATCAGCGTGGTCGACTTAGTTAAAAAGCACTCTTATCTCGATTTTTTTGAAAATCAAAAAAATCGAAAAAATCAACGATGGTTAACCTTTTTTTTTTCGAAAAAAACCTTTTTGTTCCAGATCGGCGTGTGAGGTGTCTAGGAGGGGGTAATCGGACCAGGCGAATCGAATGGCGCGATCAGTTTCCCGATCGGAGGCGAATTCGCTGAGATATGGACCATTTTCTGCAACTCAGAAACTACTCATCAGATTTGAAAATCGATGGCATATTCGAGTTCAGCGACCTCAGATTAGCCCGTAAACCGAATTTCAGTTCGATCGGGCCATAAATAACATTTTTGAAAACTTCATTAAAAACGAAGCAAAAAAGATAGCGGATTTGCGATTTTTTGCAAAATTTGAAAAAAATTGTTGAAAATGGGCGTACGATGGGTTGATTCCGATAGAGTCGAACCCGACGATTGCAAATCTGCTTTCATTTTCAAAATCGGACCACTATTCGCTAAGATATAAGCATTCAAAGTTTTTGGTCGGATATGACTCATAGGATCCGACCATACCCGGTAACTTGGTACTTTATTGAATTATTGCAGCTTCCAGAATAGCTAGAAAATTGTTTTTGGTGTCTAGTGGTACTATTTCGAGGTCGTAGAATTCAAATATGAAATTTGTTTCGAGCAGTGATGCCAACCTCGAGAGAAAAAAAGTTTTATTTCGCGGAGTTGGCAACCCTGCTCGAAACAAATTTCAAATTTGAATTCTACGACCTCGAAATAGCACCATTAGACACCAAAAACAATTTTCTAGCTATTCTGGAAGCTGCAATAATCCCATAAAATACCAAGGCTGGTCGGATATTCGACAAACTTATGACAATTATCCGGTCAAAAACTTTGAACACATATCTCCGCGAATAATGGCCCGATTTTGAAAATGAAAGCAGATTTGCAATCGTCGGGTTCGACTCTATCGGAATCAACCCATCGTACGCCCATTTTCAACAATTTTTTTCAAATTTTGAGAAAAAATCCAAACTTACTTAGTTTTCTGCTTTGTTTTGAGCTTTGGTGCATTTTTTGCAAGATGGCTTAGTTTTTTTCAAAACTTCAAAAGAAATGTCATTTTGCAGAGAACAATAGTACGCTCGACAAGTTTCTAAAAAAATGTATTATTTTTTTTTAATACGAAAAAATAAATTAAAATTATCTCCATATTAATAAATTCCTAAAAACGCTAATTTTGTGGAACCTTTAGGTGGAAAATATCTCTCTTCCCTTCCAGTCACCGCACCGCATCAACATTAATTCGATTACATCGATCAGCATAACATAACTCACCGGAGTCCATTCTTGATAAAATTCTTCTCCGATCCTTCGTTCTTTTTCGTAATACTCGACCCCGTGCCAGAATCCCATCGCTCCAGCACTTAGCAAACCTGCCAAAAAAAACAAATAAAAAATTAAACTTCATATACCTACACCAAGAAAACTTCCTTCATCGAAGAAGCTGGACATATATCTATGTACCTGTACAGGCATATTTATCAAACTTTTCAAAAAAAAAACAAAAAAAAAACAATTTTATTAGATAACCTAATAGGATAAGAAATGTAACCAAAAGTGTTCAAAAAAGTAACTCTTTTTTAAATTTCAGCAACTTTGGGAACAAAATTTCAATTCCTCGACTGTTTTTGATACCTGCAATTTTTTCGAAGGTTCATTTGGGGTCTGAAAGTTCTCTTCTACTCAAAGAATTCATCTTTACTAAAAACAGTTCTTTATCCAATTCTTTTGGTATCACACTTAAAAATTAGAAAGTCATCAAAATCATCATTTCAAAATTTTCTGTAGATAGATGATATAAAATTTTTCGAAAAAATATTATCGATACTGAAAAAATACTATGAAAGACAGTATGGACCAGGTACACAATTTTTTTTCATCATCATTTGTTTTAAAAAATTCTAATATGAATAAATTGTTCCAAAAAAAATATTTTAAAATTCAACATTCAGAAGGAATTTCCTAGAAAAGATAAGCTTAGAAAAAAATTGAGTTGACATACACGGTTTGCCCTTCTTAAAAAATTATATAATCTAGATTAGATAACTTGTTAAATTTCTGGTATGTATATCTCTAACTCAGAAGTGAAAATGAAGAAACTGTAGAACATATTTGAGAATTGAGAAGGATATCGAGATGGGGTTTAAAACTTATTTAGTGTTATGTTTTGTGATTTTACCAACTTTGCAAGAAAACGGTGAGTTTTTTTTTGCGCCCTAATTTTGCATTTTAAAGTACCTACCTATTAGATAAAATTAAAAATTTATGAAAAAAATTTGAAATTTTGAAATTTTACGCCTCACCACACATGTACCACCTCGTCGGTTAAATCTATTTCCAGTTTTCCACATCCACACAACCAAAATCAGGGCACCCCTTGTTGCCTTTGGGTTCAAGTATCAGTTGGCCAAGTGGCGAATTTTGAAGCAATTTTTACTACTAAGAGGTACAAATTTTTATCCTTTCGAAATATAAAATTATATACTTTGGGCGCACAAAGTGTACGATTTCATATTTTAAAACGATAAAATTTGCATCGAATAGTACAAAAAATTGCTCCGAAATTCGCCACTTGCTAAAGTAACACTTGAAATTCGGCCCTCAAATTTTCCATTATTACTATTTCACCAATTTTTAAACAATTTTCCAGTTTTATAAATTAGTTGACTCATTGTTTCGCTTCATTTCGGCAACACCTAATACATTGTTCTCAATATTTTAAGATCTTTGAAGAAAAAGGAAGCCGAATAGCAAAATAATTAGGTACCTATGTTTGAAATTAAATTTAACTATTGCCCTCTGCAACAAAATGCCCTCAAAAAATTGCCACCCAAAAAAATCTGCATCTCCGCCCTTTGAATACAAACACAAAGCGCTCCTTTAATTCTCGATTTACCGGTACGCCCAAAAACTAAAAATCCAGTCATTGAGTGCTATTCTGTATTTAAATTTTAATTCACCCCAAATCGTATAAGAATAAACAGTAAAGTAACTATGAGATTTTTTTAAAAGGTGATTCGTTCGAAGAAGAAACATTATCTCCAGATCAGGCTGCTATAGTGGAAAAAGCCAAGAACAGCGAAGTGAAAATACTATTGGAAAATGCGTTAAAAAAATCGCAGCATCTTGATAAGAAAGTAGTTCATCTTGATAAGAAAGTAGTTCAACTTGATGGGAAAGTAATTCAACTTAATCAGAATGTAATTAAATTGGAAAAATCTCAAGTGAGTAGAAATTAATCAAAATACGAATAAATTATTATAAAGTTTCCAAAAATGGGAATAATTCAATAATTCAGAATTTTTTCATCGTAACCTCTCACTAAGGACCTGAATAATTGGAAAAAAAATTATTTGAGCAATTTTTTCAAAGAAATTGAATTTGATCGAAATTCACCATAAATGGCAAAATCAATTTTTTTCAAAAATGGGGATACTTGAAAAATTTCAATTTTTTTTATCAGAATCTCTCAGAATCGATCCGAATAATGAGAAAAGAAATTTTGGAGCAATTTTTTCAAGCAAATTAAATTTAAGGAAAATTTGAAATTCACCATGTATACGCATGGCAAAATTAATTTTTTTCAAAAACGGGAATAATTGAAAAATTCGAAATGTTTTCATCAGAACCTCACAAAATGGACCCAAATACTGAGAAAAAAAATTTTGAGTAATTTTTTCACAGACATTCAACTTTAAAGAAAATACGAAATTCATCAATCATCATGTAATATGGCGAAAATATTGATTTTTTCCAAAAATGGGAATAATTCAAAAATTCAGAATTTTTTCAACGTAACCTCTCACAAAGGACCCGAGTAATTAGAAAAAAAATTATTTGAGCGATTTTTTCAAAGAAATTGTATTTAAGGACGATTTGAAATTCACTAAGGAAAAAGACCCGGCAAAACACCGGATCTTTTTACATGGCAAAATCAATTTTTTTCAAAAATGAGGAACTAGGTATACCCATTATTTATTTCAAAAATGGCTTTTCAAGGTATCTGATATTGCGTAGTTGTGTGAACAGTGAACATTAATTTCGTCTTGTCAAAAAATCGACAATTTAGGAAAAGCTTGTAAATTGGCTACAAAAGGTTTAGGAATAAGGAGACGAAAATGAAACATTAATTTTTCTAATAAGTATAATCTTTTCATAGGGCTTCACCATATTCACTTGTTCCGTTGACACTATTAAAGTTGATTTGGAAGAAGTGTATAAGTTCAGCCCTGTATCGTGGACCGAGATGAATGATGATGAGAAGAAAAACACGAAATATCCCAAAGAACTCACTCGTAGGATTCGAGTGTTCGAACATTTAGAAGAAAACGTTTTTCGTATTAAACCTTTGGCTGGTGCAAATATGAGAAAGTATTTTAATCAAATGTTAAAAATATTGAATGCGGATACTAAGCTGTGGCATGACCGTGTGGAAATGGATATTAAGAAAATAAATGAAATTCAGCAGGGATTTCGAAAGTACCTAGGCAGAACTCCTACCACTGCTGACCAAGTTGAATTCGCCGTTGTTGTAGCTCAAATGCGGCATGGTTGCAACGCCTACCACCAATGCTTCACCCCCCCGTATACTTGAAGAAACTATTGCTGCAATGATGAAAAAGCAAAGAACTCCATCGTTAGAATATTTACTCGAGTCGCTGGAAATAATTAAACCATGGAATATAACCGAAAAAGCCGTGGAATATGTAAATGTACTACGTGAAGCTCGAGCCGTTGCAGCAAATAAATATTACCATCCCATCACCGCTGTACCCTCTAAGGATTCAACCGGATCGAAGATAGTGATGCTGACTTATCCGCCTGATTTGTGTCCCAACGTAGATTTCAGACTATGCGAAAGTTGTTCTGTGGTTGCACCAACCTCAACACCGAACCCTAATTCATAATAAAAACAATAGTCTAGGCATCGCAAACTGGTTGAAAATGAATTTGATTACGAGAGTTCGTTGCATTAAATATCGCGGATACGTTTTATGCTCTGCTATACCATGTTTTCACTAGTAATTTCGGGTATAGGTATTCGATAAAATATGAAACATTAATAAACGAAATAACTAATGCATTTTCTCATTATTTATTAGCGCGAACAGAAAAATCTTATTAGAGGGGGGGGGGATTAATTTTTGAGTAATTTATCTTTTTGTTTGTAATGTATAAAATGAGTAAAAGCTTATTATTCAAAATTTGAGGGGAGGGAGGGGACCAAGCAACATTTTTATAATAACAAAATTTTCTTCTATGATGTCAATTTACAACTTTCACTTGAAATTTTTAAAAATTTGACTCTTTCCTAGTACTAGCTTGAAACATTGAAATTTCATTCGAATGTCATTTTATTTCGGTCAACTGTGGCATTGGTGGTAAACAAGTCTGACAATTTGTAATTTTCAGGCCCGAAAAAGTTTCATCAAAGTTCTCAATTCTGCAATATTTAATCTGAGAAATAAATTAAAATAAACCTAAAAAGGAAACCAAACTCCTAAATTTGATGTTTTTTATGGTTTATTTTCATTCATTTCATCGATTAAATATTGAACAATTGGGAACAACAATGAAAAATTCATTTCACAGAGAAAATACGATGTATTGAATAATAAAACAAATTTTTCTTAGATCTGGATCTGTTTTTTATTTCTCGAAAATTTGAGGATCTAAAGATCCAGATCAGATCCTTTCTACAATTAAAGGATCCGATCTAGATCAGATTCAAAATTTTGGATCTTCGGATCTTTAGATCCAGTTCTCAAATTTTAGGATCTAGATCTGCCCATCTTTGCTTTCAACAGCTTTCCCTAACTCAATTCGGACCTCCTGAACTCGAATTTGTATTCCGCGCGAGGGGGTGAATTTTACTCCATTTAGTTGAACATTGAATGGCTAGGTAATTGTAAAATTATATTTTTCTTCAAAAATTGATTTTTTTAAAGAGAAAAATTCTTAATGCATTATTTTTTTAATCTATAGAAAACAAATGATTTTTCTACTCCAAAAAATTGGGGGAAAAAATACTCTCAAGAGATTGAAAACATTTTTATTACAAAAAAGTTTTAAAATTTGTTTTTGAAAAAATGAAACAAAAAATAATTGAATTTTTTTTTTTGAAAAAATCTCAATACCTATGTAAACATAACCGGAGGATCATTATTTTCTCAAGTGGTGCTCACGTTGTGGGGGCGAGGGGGTGAAAATGTTGTAAATTTTTTCACAAAAAAATACTTCATATAGGTACATAAAGTAGAACCTCGATTATCCGATGCCCAAAAATCGGTTAATTTTTTATTACCCGGGTTTTCTTCTATTTTGCCCTACGATCGACCTCATAATTATTGATGTTTCAAATTTTCTGAAAAAATTTGAGAAATCATTTTCTTATTTCAAAAAAATAATCATCTTTTTACTTTGCAACAAGAAATCACTACAGCTTTTCAAAATAATGAAAGTGTACTTTCAGTTTTCTTTGATCTTGAAAAGGCATATGACAAAGCTTGGCGTTATAAAATTCTTAAAAAACTACATTCTATCGGAATTAGAGGTCACCTTGCTTATTTTATTATGTTTTCCACCGCCGAGGTGCCGGCTCTTTATAAGGCTGATATTGTCGAAGGAATGAATGCTGTGGTAAGTGTTACTCATCTCATCCAAAGGGGTGTTGTTATTTCCACCCGCCTGGGTGAGTGGTTCATAGAAATGAATCAGCTGAATCTCTGGACTTGGAATATTTCTTTCAAGTTTCGAAGTTTCGATTGATATTTATTTCATTCAAAATTGGAGGGGAAGGAAGGGTTAAATCAAAATTTTTATAATATCCAAAATTATTCCCAAGTCTTCAAGCTATAACTTTTGTTTGAAGTTTTTTTAAATTGGACCCCCCCTCCCCACTGATTTTGCACAACACTTCGAAGATATTAATTAAAAATCCCAGATAAATAAGCGATGAAGGTACCGATTAAAAAAATTTTCAAATGAAAGTTGTAGAGCAAGATCCTAAAAATAATTTTGGTCATTATAAAAATTTCGATTGGATCTCTCCCTTTCCTCAAATTTCACATAATATCAGGTAGATACTTTTTCAAAATTTGTCGAAGGGGTCCAATTGAAAATTTTTTCAAACAAAAATTGTAGATTGAGGTCCAAAAAATAATTTTTGTTGTTATAAAATGTTTGATTACACCCTTCCCTCCTCTCCAATTTTGCATAATGGCTTGGACACTTATTATTTTGATATCTAAACAAAAAAAAAAACATAATTTTTTGAAGGAAATTTCCAAATGCCTCTCAATTTTTTTTGAGAAAACTTTTCAATTTTTTGGAATGAAAAAACTTTTCAATTTTTTGGGATGAAAAAAATTCTCAATGAAAAAATTCTAAATTTTTTGAAATGTAAAAATTTCTTAATTTTTTGGAATGAAAAAATTTCTCAATTTTTAAAAATTAAAATTTTTAAAATTTTTTAAGAGTAAAATTTCTTCAATTTTTTAGAGCAAAAAAAAATCTTACATTTTGGGAAGGGGTAGAAAAATTCCCCTAATTTTTGATAGAAAAAAAATCTCTATTTTCGGAATTTTTTCTCATTTTTTGCATAATTTTTTTTTACTTTTTAAGGATAAGAAAATCTCTCAATTTTTTGGAATAAAAAATCTAAATTTTTGAAGACGAAAAGTCATCTTCACACATCCAAAGTAAAAAATTCCCATTAGACTTCCCTTCAAAATAATCGATCCACCCCTTAGAAAGGGTGGAAATAACAACACCTCATCCAAAGACGAGCGTAATTTTCGTTTGTATTTTGAGAAATTAACGTTTATTTTGGCAATTTGTTTGTACAGAACGAAGGCAACGGTACCGTAGCGTTCGTCGAACTGAATTCGGACGATTACGAAAGAAAAATGGTATTGCAGTTTGAAAACGAAGATGTCGCCGAAGAATTCGCCGTCTCGTTTCGTTCTCTCAATATACCAGCGTGCCCGAAAACCCATTAAAAAGCGAAGCTCTTAGTAAATTAATTTGTGATTTTATTCATCTCGTTTTGAATTTTGTTCTTTATTTATCGCACTTTATTGTATAATTTTTTTTCTTGTATTATTTTTAATTCCGAATTTTATTAATCGACGAACGCGTTTGATATTCGTTCACCGGTGCGGTATTCTCTTCCTTTTATATCTACATTTTACGAATTATTTACGTCTTATCAAATTGTTTAGTTAACCTTTTTTTTTTAAAGATCGTTTTTAAAAAAAAGTATCTCGTTTTGTTTCTGATTTTTGCCCGTGTGTATATTTTGTTCTCGCCTCGTGGTTGCGTATTCACGAAACGTTGTATTTATTTAATCGCTAATTTTATTTTTTAATTTCAAGTTGAAAATTTTTAATGTGAATGATTTCTTAGTCATCGAATCGATAATGTATCTCTCACTGTTGAGGCGTGTAATAAAATAATAAATTATGTTTCAGGTGTTGCTTGAATCGATTTTTTTTTTATAATTGAGAAAATTCATCATCTTTCTGTGATAATAATTAACACTATGCGACTTCAACTTGGGCAATAATGACACTAATATTGGATTCTTTGAGAATTGCGAATTTTTGAAAACGCTCTTACTCGAGAAATATGCATCGTACAGCAAAATGGATAGTATATTCGCAATCAGCGTGGTCTAATTAGTCGAAAAGCACTCTTATCTCAATTTTTTGGAAATTTGAGAAATTTTCAAACGCGCGTTCACGGCGAACTAAGCTTCGTAGAGCAAAACTATTGGCATATTCCGACTCAGCAGGGTAGACTTAGTCGAAACACACTCTTATCTCAATTTTTTTGGAGATCAAAAAAATCGAAAAAATCAACGATGGTTTACCTTCCTTTTTTTTTTCGAAAAAAAACTTTTTGTTCCAGATCGACGTGTGAGGTGCCTAGGAGGGGGTAATCGGACCAGGCGAATCGAATGGCGCGGTCAGTTTCCCGATCGGAGGGGAATTCGCGGAGATATGGACCATTTTTCGTAACTCAGAAACTATGCATCGGATTTGAAAACCGATGGCATTTTCGGGTTCAGCGACCTCTAATTAGCCCATATACTAAATTTTAGCTCGATCCGGCCATAAATAACATTTAAAAAAACTCCTTAAAATTAAAGCAAAGAATTGGGTAAGTTTGTAATTTTTTGCAAAATTTGAAAGAAATTGCCGAAAATGGGCGTACGCAGGGTCGATTCCGATAGAGTCGAAGCCGACGATTGCAAATCTGCAATCAGATTCAAAATCGGATCAATATTCGCGGAGATATTAAAGGTCAAAGTTGTGGTAAGCTAACTACCAAATCAGAGCTCTCCATAACATCGCAGTCTTTTGTCTCGTACTTTTTGTAATATTGCAGCTTCCAGAATATCTAGAAAAATGTTTTTGGTGTCTAATATTACTAAATCAAAGCAGTAGAATTTAAATTTAAAATTTATTTAGAGCAGTGATGCCAACCTCGCGAGATAAAAATTTTATTTCGCGAGGTTGGCAACACTGCTCGAAACAATTCTTAAATTTTTAATTCTACGACTTCGACGATTACAAATATGCTTTTGTTTTCAAAATCGGACCATTATTAGCGGAGATAATTATCAAAAAACAAAGATTTGGTAATGAATGGACCAATCAGAGCACACTTCTCCAAAAGTCTATTGTTATTCGTTACCAAAACTTTGACCTTTAATATCTCCGCGAATATTGGTCCGATTTTGAATCTGATTGCAGATTTGCAATCGTCGGCTTCGACTCTATCGGAATCGACCCTTCGTACACCCATTTTCGACAATTTTTTTCAAATTATGCAAAAAATCGCAAATTAGCCATTTTCTTTGCTCCAACTTTAATGCCAAAATTCAAAAATTCACCAGGCTCTTGTTTATTGTTCGATTCAGCTGAAATTTGGTTTATAGACTATTTTGAGGTCGTAGAATTGAAAATTACGATTTTCACGGTTCAGTGTTGCCAACTTCGCGAAATAAAATTTATATATCGAGAGGTTGGCATCACTGCTCCAAATAAATCTCAAATTTGAATTCTGCGACTTCGAGTTTGTAATAATTGACTCTTCAACCTCTTTCGAAGACTTTCTGAAAGTTTCAAAGCTCATTTTTAAAGAATTTTAGTATTTGGTGTTGATTGAGTTGCATACTCGATGCATTTGCAGGCAGATTCCAGATGTATTTTCAAAATATTACATTTTTTCAAAAAATTTCGCATTTTTGTATTTTTTTAATGCGGTTTATTACTATTTCGAGGTCGCTGATCACGAATATGAACTTTATTTTCAATTTGACTTTCTCATTGTACCCCTAACGTGGATTTTTCGAAAAAAATTACTCGTTTAAAGGCGAAGGAAGGGTCAGAATTGAAAAGTATTGGCCGAATCGGAGTCAGCGGGGTCAGATTAGTCAAAAACGATATTAATCTGAATTTTTTTGAAAATTTTGATAATTTCAAAGTCTTCTAACTCGGCGAGAAATCGACGTACAGCAAAATGGATAGCATTTTCGTAATCAGCGTGGTCGACTTAGTTGAAAAGCACTCTTATCTCGATTTTTTTGATTTTCAAAAAAATCGAAAAAATCAACGATGGTTAACCTTCCTTTTTTTTTCGAAAAAAAACTTTTTGTTCCAGATCGGCGTGTGAGGTGTCTAGGAGGAGGTAATCGGACCAGGCGAATCGAATGGCGCGATCAGTTTCCCGATCGGAGACGAATTCGCTGAGATATGGACCATTTTCTGCAACTCAGAAACTACTCATCAGATTTGAAAACCGATGGCATATTCGAGTTCAGCGACCTCAGATTAGCCCGTAAACCGAATTTCAGTTCGATCGAGCCATAAATAACATTTTTGAAAACTTCATTAAAAACGAAGCAAAAAAGATGGCGGATTTGCGATTTTTTGCTAAATTTGAAAAAAATTACCGAAAATTGGTAATATAAGGGTCTAGACCGATAGAGTCGAACCCGACGATTGCAAATCTGCTTTCATTTTCAAAATCGGCCCATTATTCGCTAAGATATAAGCATTCAAAGTTTTTGGTCGGATATGACTCATAGGATCCGACCATAGCCGGTAACTTGGTACTTTATTGAATTATTGCAGCTTCCAGAATAGCTAGAAAATTGTTTTTGGTGTCTAGTGGTACTATTTCGAGGTCGTAGAATTCAAATATGAAATTTGTTTCGAGCAGTGATGCCAACCTCGAGAGAAAAAAAAGTTTTATTTCGCGAAGTTGGCAACCCTGCTCGAAACAAATTTCAAATTTGAATTCTACGACCTCGAAATAGCACCATTAGACACCAAAAACAATTTTCTAGCTATTCTGGAAGCTGCAATAATCCCATAAAATACCAAGGCTGGTCGGATATTCGACAAGCTTATGACAATTGAAGGGCTTCGGTTCTAAAGGGGCTAAGTGCCACTTCTGGCAAAAACGGTATTATTGGCTTAAAGTACTCCCCTCACCAAACGACATCCGCCACCAAAAGATTACGTGGACTTAGCTCTCCGTTTGGCTAAAAATGTAACTTGAAATTCTTCTTAAGGGGCTAAGTCCATGTAAATAAAAAATTCAAAATGGGCTAAGTCCAAAAAATACCAGTAAACTGGTATTTTATCATTTTGGTAGGGTGTCATGAGAATTCCAAGAAAACACAGTGGACATAACCCCTTTTGATCTGTAAAAAATGACTGGCTGAGTCGATCAAGTTGAAATTTCAACTGGGTATGTAGAAGGTGCTCAACTTCTCATTTCACAAAAAAAAATATGAAATTTTATATAACTCAAACATCCTACAGTTTTTTGCTTCTCCTGTAAAATTTCTTTTTTGGTACTTAGCCCATTAAGAACCGAAGCCCTTCAATTATCCGGTCAAAAACTTTGAACACTTATATCTCCGCGAATAATGGCCCGATTTTGAAAATGAAAGCAGATTTGCAATCGTCGGGTTCGACTCTATCGGAATCAACCCATCGTACGCCCATTTTCGACAATTTTTTTCAAATTTTGAGAAAAAATCCAAACTTACCTAGTTTTCTGCTTTGTTTTGAGCTTTGGTGCATTTTTTGCAAGATGGCTTAGTTTTTTTCAAAACTTCAAAAGAAATGTCATTTTTCAGAGAACAATAGTACGCTCGACAAGTTTCTAAAAAAATGTATTATTTTTTTTTAATACGAAAAAATAAATTTTTCCATAAATTTTCAAAATAGTTCGAAATGAATTGAAAAACTGTATAAAATTTGATTTGAAATAAATCATGAAAATTTGTTTAAAATGTGAAATACCTAGGAAATTTACCTATTTCGAATAGAAATAATTGATAATTAATTTTGATGCGTGTAATATCTATTCTAAAAAAAAATCTACGAAAAATCATCAACAATGAAAACTATTCGTACGTAATTTCATTAAATATTTTATCGGTTCGAGTAATTTTTCAACAAAAAAAATCAGGTTGCTCGTTTTTTTTTTTTTCATTTTCTCAATTAAATCAAAAAATTTGTAAAAAGAAAATATGTATAAATTTTTCTTTTGAAAAAAAAAAAAAAAAAATGAAAAATCTTTTAAAAAATTAATAACATTCAAAATTGATTTTTAAAAAAATTGGTCAAATCAAAAAATCTTAATTCAAGAGTTGACCATTATTTTCATTCAATTCTAATAGGTACGTATTTCTTCAAATTTTTAAAATTTTCTTAAATTTTAACAATTTATTCTAAAATAAGTAAAAAACATAAAACAAGGTCCAATGTTCTAGAAAAAATGTGAAATACCTATGTCCTATATGGAACTTCGAATAATTTTTTTTTCTCAAAAAAAAAATTAAAATTATCTCCATATTAATAAATTCCTAAAAACGCTAATTTTGTGGAACCTTTAGGTGGAAAATATCTCTCTTCCCTTCCAGTCACCGCACCGCGTCAACATTAATTCGATTACATCGATCAGCATAACATAACTCACCGGAGTCCATTCTTGATAAAATTCTTCTCCGATCCTTCGTTCTTTTTCGTAATACTCGACCCCGTGCCAGAATCCCATCGCTCCAGCACTTAGCAAACCTGCCAAAAAAACAAATAAAAAATTAATCTTCATATACCTACACCAAGAAAACTTCCTTCATCGAAGAAGCTGGACATATATCTATGTACCTGTACAGGCATATTTCTCAAACTTTTCAAAAAAAAAAAAAAAAAAAAAAAAAAAACAATTTTATTAGATAACCTAATAGGATAAGAAATGTAACCAAAATTGTTCAAAAAATATTATCGATACTGAAAAAATACTATGAAAGACAGTATGGACCAGGTACACAATTTTTTTTCATCATCATTTGTTTTAAAAAATTCTAATATGAATAAATTGTTCAAAAAAAAAATTTAAAAATTCAACATTCAGACGGAATTTCCTAGAAAAGATAAGCTTAGAAAAAAATTGAGTTGACATACAAAAAAAAAATTCCCGAAAAATTGTCATTCAGCATTAATTTTTTTTTTTTCAATTTTCCTCGCAACACAAAAATATGGCAAAATAATTTAGTAGGTAGGTAAAAAAGGTACTTGTAACAAAAAAATAGATTCCTGGCGTCTAGAATAACTTTTTTTTTAAATCATCACTTTTTCATAACTATTTACCACCAGTCCACCACCCACAGAAAATTTTAGACCCCAAAAATTATAAAAAATTCAGGACTGTCAAAAAAAATAGGATCCACATTTGAATTAAATTTTTCTTTCAACTTTTTGGAGGCAACATTTGAAAAATCTTCAATGCAGAGAATTTTTTTTTGAAAATTTTCTTTTTAAAAAATCGTTTAACTTATCCGGAGAAAAAATTTCAATATTTTTTAAGGAAAAAATTCGCGTTATTTTGAAGAAAAAAATCTGAATTATTTATAAGAAAAAAACTCTAAATTTTTTGAAGTAAAAACATTGTTTAGAAGAAAAATTACCCACAAAATTTTCAGAATCCTACCTCCAAAAATTTACAGAAAATTGAAAACTTTCAAAAAAAAATTAGGATAAGATATAAATTTATTATTAGTTACAGAAAAATTTTCAAATTGCAAGAAAAATCATAATGAATTTTTCAAATATAGAGCCTTCCGTAAAATGCAATTTTCGATCATTATAGGCCCACAAAGTATCATGAAAAATGTGAATTTTTCAAACCCCTTCGAAAATAATTATCCATTTATTGAATACGACAAAAATTGAGGTAGGTATTCTTTCTCTAAAAATTAATTGAGGATTATATTTGGTCCAAAAAATTGAGAAATTCATTTCCTTCGAAAAAAGTTTTAATAAATTTATGTATCAAAAAATTATTTGATTGAATGTTTTTTTTCTCCAAAATTTTTAGAAATATTTTGCACTGCAAAAATTCGAGTGATTTTTTCTCTACAAAAATTTAAAAAAAAAATCTCCTCTAAAAAAATTTAACTACATTCAAAACTTTTTTTTTTAAATCCCTAAAAATTTTTAACTTTCTTTCTTTCAAAAACTTGAAACAAAAATCGGATTTTCATTCCAAAAAAATTTAAAAAGTTCAATTCTTTTTAAATACAAAAAATTGAAAAATTTTAGTGAAAAGAAAATTGAGATTTACCTATTCTCAAAAATTGATATCTTTCCCTCCAAAAACTGAAAAATACGTATCATTATCAATTTTTTTTCAAAAATTCAAGAATATTTTTTTAGAATAATTATTATTAAATTGAATGTTAATTTTTTCTCCAAAATTTTTATAAAGATGTATACTTAGGTACTGCAAAAAATTGAGTTTTTTTTTCTTTACGAGAATTTTAATTATTTTTTTCTTAAAAAATCAAAAACAAAAGATTCGAGAATATTTGTACAAAATATCGGTCAATTTTTTTCAGCCCAAAAAAGTTGAGACAAAGATAATTAATTTGAATGATTTTTTTCTCTCTAAGAATTTTAGAAAAGAAGGGCAATTTCCTTCAAATTTGACTCAAAATGAGAAATTGCAAATATGCATTTGTAAAGCATTTTTTATCGCACGTTTGATTCGAACAATATTGCCAAAATGAACACTGGAGGTTTATCTAGGTCCATTCGAAGCACAGCAGCATTAAAAACGCCTTTTAAAATGACGCCCAAAAAACTCTATAAAACTGAGTCAAAAACAATTTTTCTACCCAATGCGTTTCTAATTTATAAGGATGCGAAACTGCGGAATGAAATTAATTTTATACGTATTGAGATCATTATTTATCTACGATTTGACGGTTTGCCCTTCTGAAAAAATGATATAATCTAGATTAGATAACTTGTTAAATTTCTGGTATGTATATCTCTAACTCGGAAGTGAAAATGAAGAAACTGTAGAACATATTTGAGAAGGATATCGAGATGGGGTTTAAAACTTATTTAGTGTTATGTTTTGTGATTTTACCAACTTTGCAAGAAAACGGTGAGTTTTTTTTGCGCCCTAATTTTGCATTTTAAAGCAGGTACCTACCTATTAGATAAAATTAAAAATTGATGAAAAAAAATTGAAATTTTGAAATTTTACGCCTCGCCACACATGTACCACCTCGTCGGTTAAATCTATTTCCAGTTTTTTCACATCCACACAACCAAAATCAGGGCACCCCTTGTTTCCTTTGGGTTCAAGTATCAGTTGGCCAAGTGGCGAATTTTGAAGCAATTTTTACTACTAAGAGGTACAAATTTTTATCCTTTCGAAATATAAAATTATATACTTTGGGCGCACAAAGTGTACGATTTCATATTTTAAAACGATAAAATTTGCATTGAATAGTACAAAAAATTGCTCCGAAATTCGCCACTTGCTAAAGTAACACTTGAAATTCGGCCCTCAAATTTTCCATTATTACTATTTCACCAATTTTTAAACAATTTTCCAGTTTTATAAATTAGTTGACTCATTGTTTCGCTTCATTTCGGCAACACCTAATACATTGTTCTCAATATTTTAAGATCTTTGAAGAAAAAGGAAGCCGAATAGCAAAATAATTAGGTACCTATGTTTGAAATTAAATTTACCTATTGCCCTCTGCAACAAAATGCCCTCAAAAAATTGTCACCGAAAAAAATCTGCATCTCCGCCCTTTGAATACAAACACAAAGCGCTCCTTTAATTCTCGATTTAACGATACGCCCAAAAACTAAAAAGCCAGTCATTGAGTGCTATTCTGTATTTAAATTTTAATTCACCCCAAATCGTATAAGAATAAAACAGTAAAGTAACTATGAGATTTTTTTAAAAGGTGATTCGTTCGAAGAAGAAACATTATCTCCAGATCAGGCTGCTATATTGGAAAAAGCCAAGAACAGCGAAGTGAAAATACTATTGGAAAATGCGTTAAAAAAATCGCTGCATTTTGAAAAGAAAAATGCTGCATTGGAAAAATCTCAAGTGAGTAGAAATTACTCAAAATACGAATAAATTATTATAAAGTTTCCAAAAATGGGAATAATTCAATAATTCAGAATTTTTTCATCGTAACCTCTCACTAAGGACCTGAATAATTGGAAAAAAAATTATTTGAGCAATTTTTTCAAAGAAATTGAATTTGATTGAAATTCACCATAAATGGCAAAATCAATTTTTTTCAAAAATGGGGATACTTGAAAATTTTCAAATTTTTTTATCAGAATCTCTCAGAATCGATCCGAATAATGAGAAAAAAAAATTTGGAGCAATTTTTTCAAGCAAATTAAATTTAAGAAAAATTTGAAATTCACCATGTATACGCATGGCAAAATTAATTGTTTTCAAAAACGGGAATAATTGAAAAATTCAAAATGTTTTCATCAGAACCTTACAAAATGGACCCAAATACTGTGAAAAAAATTTTTGAGTAATTTTTTCACAGACATTCAACTTTAAAGAAAATGCGAAATTCATCAATCATCATGTAATATGGCGAAAATATTGATTTTTTCCAAAAATGGGAATAATTCAAAAATTCAGAATTTTTTCATCGTAACCTCTCACAAAGGACGCGAGTAATTAGAAAAAAATTATTTGAGCGATTTTTCAAAGAAATTGTATTTAAGGAAGATTTGAAATTCACTATGGAAAAAGATCCGGCAAAACACCGGATCTTTTTACATGGCAAAATCAATTTTTTTCAAAAATGGGGAACTAGGTATACCCATTATTTATTTCAAAAATGGCTTTTCAAGGTATCTGATATTGCGTAATTGTGTGAACAGTGAACATTAATTTCGTCTTGTCAAAAAATCGGCAATTTAGTAAAATCTTGTAAATTGGCTACAAAAGGTTTAGGAATAAGGAGACGAAAATGAAACATAAATTTTTCTAATAAGTATAATCTTTTCATAGGGCTTCACCATATTCACTTGTTCCATTGACACTATTAAAGTTGATTTGGAAGAGGTGTATAAGTTTTACCCTGTATCGTGGACCGAGATGAATGATGAGAAGAAAAACACGAAATATCCCAAAGAACTCACTCGTAGGATTCAAGAGTTCGAACATTTAGAAGACAAAGTTTTTCATATTAAACCTTTGGCTGGTGCAAATATGAGAAAGTACTTTAATCAAATGTTAAAAATTTTGAATACGGATACTAAGCTGTGGCGTGGCGGTGACGAAATGGATATTAAGAAAATAAATGAAATTCAGCAGGAATTTCGAGAGTACCTAGGCCGAACTCCTACCACTGCTGACCAAATTGAATTCGCCGTTGTTGTAGCCCAAATGCGGCATGGTTGCAACGCCTACCACAGCTTCATCCCCCGTATACTTGAAGAAACTATTGCTGCAATGATGAAAAAGCAAAAAACTCCATCGTTAGAATATTTACTCGAGTCGCTGAAAATAATTAAACCATGGAATATAACCGAAAAAGCCGTGGAATATGTAAATGTACTACGTAAAGCTCGAGCCTTTGCAGCAAATAAATATTACCATCCCATCACCGCTGTACCCTCTAAGGATTCAACCGGATCAAAGATAGTGATGCTGACTTATCCGCCTGATTTGTGTCCCCACGTAGATTTCAGACTATGCGAAAGTTGTTCTGTGGTTGCACCAACCTCAACACAGAACCCTAATTCATAATAAAAACAATAGTCTAGGCATCGCAAACTGGTTGAAAATGAATTTGATTACGAGAGTTCATTGCATTATTATGCTCTGCTATACCATGTTTTCGCTAGTAATTTCGCGTATAGGTATTCGATAAAATATGAAACATTAATAAACGAAATAACTAATGCATTTTCTCATTATTTATTAGCGCGAACAGAACAATCTTATTAGAGGGGGGGGGGGAGGCGATTAATTTTTGAGTAATTTATCTTTTTGTTTGTAATGTATAAAATGAGTAAAAGCTTATTATTCAAAATTTGAGGGGAGGGAGGGGACCAAGCAACATTTTTATAATAACAAAAATTCCTTCTATGATGTCAATTTACAACTTTCACTTGAAATTTTTAAAAATTTGACTCTTTCCTGGTACTAGCTTGAAACATTGAAATTTCATTCGAATGTCATTTTATTTCGGTCAACTGTGGCATTGGTGGTAAACAAGTCTGACAATTTGTAATTTTCAGGCCCGAAAAAGTTTCATCAAAGTTCTCAATTCTGCAATATTTAATCTGAGAAATAAATTAAAATAAACCTAAAAAGGAAACCAAAATCCTAAATTTGATGTTTTTTATGTTTTATTTTCATTCATTTCATCGATTAAATATTGAACAATTGGGAACAACAATGAAAAATTCATTTCACAGAGAAAATACGATGTATTGAATAATAAAACAAATTTTTCATAGATCTGAATCTGTTTTGTTTTTTTTCTCGAAAATTTGAGGATCTAAAAATCCAGATCAGATCCTTTCTACAATTAAAGGATCGGATCTAGATCCAGTTCTCAAATTTTAGGATCTAGATCTGCCCATCTTTGCTTTCAACAGCTTTCCCTAACTCAATTCGGACCTCCTGAACTCGAATTTGTATTCCGCGCGAGGAGGTGAATTTCACTCCATTTAGTTGAACATTGAATGGGTAGGTAATTGTAAAATTATATTTTTCTTCAAAAATTGATTTTTTTGAAGAGAAAAATTCTAAATGCATTATTTTTTTAATCTATAGAAAACAAATGATTTTTCTACTCCAAAAAATTGAAAAAAATACTCTCAAGAAATTGAAAAAAAATTTATTCCAAAAAAGTTTTAAAATAATTTGTTTTTGAAAAAATGAAACAAAAAATAATTGAATTTTTTTTTTGAAAAAATCTCAATACCTATGTAAACATAGCCGGAGGTGCAGGCAGATTCTAGGTGTATTTTCAAAATATTGTTCTATTTTCAAAAAATATCGCATTTTTGTATTTTTAATGCAGTTTAGTACTATTTCGAGGTCGCTGATCACGAATATGAACTTTATTTTCAATTTGACTTTCTCATTGTACCCCTAACGTGGATTTTTCGAAAAAAATTACTCGTTTAAAGGCGAAGGAAGAGTCAGAATTGAAAAGTATTGGCCGAATCGGAGTCAGCGAGGTCAGATTAGTCAAAAACGATATTAATCTGAATTTTTTTGAAAATTTTGATAATTTCAAAGTCTTCTAACTCGGCGAGAAATCGACGTACAGCAAAATGGATAGCATTTTCGTAATCAGCGTGGTCGACTTAGTTGAAAAACACTCTTATCTCGATTTTTTTGAAAATCAAAAAAATCGAAAAAATCAACGATGGTTACACTTCCTTTTTTTTTTCGAAAAAAAACTTTTTGTTCCAGATCGGCGTGTGAGGTGCCTAGGAGGGGGTAATCGGACCAGGCGAATCGAATGGCGTGATCAGTTTCCCGATCGGAGGGGAATTCGCGGAGATATGGACAATTTTCTGTAACTCAGAAACTAAGCATCAGATTTGAAATCCGTTGGCATATTCGGGTTCAGCGACATCAAATTAGCCCGTAAACCGAATTTCAGTTCGATCGGACCATAAATAACATTTTTGAAAACTTCATTAAAAACGAAGGAAAAAAGATGGCGGATTTGCGATTTTTTGCTAAATTTGAAAAAAATTGCCGAAAATTGGGAATATAGGGGTCTAGACCAATAGAGTCGAACCCGACGATTTCAAATCTGCTTTCATTTTCAAAATCGGACCATTATTCGCGGAGATATAAGCGTTCAAAGTTTTTGGTCGGATATGACTCAGAATCCGACCAACCTGGTAACTTGGTACTTTATTAAATTACTGCAGCTTCCAGAATAGCTAGAAAATTGTTTTTGATGTGTAATAGTACTATTTCGAGGTCGTAGAATTCAAATTTGAAATTTGTTTTGAGCAGGGTTGCCAACCTGACGAGATAAAATTTTTATTTCGCTAGGTTGGCATCACTGCTCGAAATAAATCTCAAATTTGAATTCTACGGCTTTGATTTAGTAATATTAGACACCAAAAACAATTTTATACGCATTGTGGAAGCTGTAATATTGTAAAAAGTTTAAAAGAATGACCTGCGAGGAAGGGACGACTTCTGATTGGTCTAAACTTTGACGCGTAATATCTCCGCGAATTTTGATCCGATTTCGAATCTGATTGCAGATTTGCAATCGTCGGGTTCGACTCTATCGGAATCGACCCTTAAATTGCAAATTTTCGACAATTTTTTTCAAATTTTGAAAAAAAAATCTATTTTAAAGGGTCGAAATTCAAAAATTCACCAGGCTCTTGTTTATGTTTCGATTCAGCTGAAATTTGGTTTACAGACTATTTTGAGGTCGTAGAATTCAAATTCGTTATTTATTTCGATCAGTATTGCCAACCTTGGGATATAAAATTTTTATTTCACAAGGTTGGCAACAGTGATTTAAACAAATTGCAAATTCAGATTCCCCGTACTCGAATTATGCATGCTAGACTTTTGAATCTCCTCCATAAGCCTCAGTTTGGTTGAAATATTCGCTTAACAGGGGACACCTACTATCATTTTTTTGATGAGTTATTGCGGTTGCCTAGTACGGTGAAATTAAGGCAGAATGAACACTTCTCATGCATATTACACCTTCCAGAAGCCCTACGGAGCTAAACGAAGGGTCAAAATGTAGTTTATCGAAGCCGTAGAATTCAAATTTGCTATTTGTATAAATCACTGTTGCCAACCTTGCGAAATAAAAATTTTATTTCTCAAGGTTGACAATACTGATCGAAATAAATAACGAATTGAATTCTACGTCCTCAAAATAGTGTATAAACAAAATTTCAGCTGAATCGAACCATAAACAAAAGCCTGGTGAATTTTTGAATTTCGATCCCTTCAAATAGATTTTAAAAAATAAAGCAGATTTGTAATCTTCGAGGTCGTAGAATTCAAATTTGAGAATTTTCTTCAAGCAATGTTGCCAACCTAGCGAGAAAAAATTTATTTCCCGAAATTGGCAATTCTGGGCGGTGTAAATTATAAATTCAAATCATGCGATGATCCATATTTCAGCGAGTTCGCTTCCAATCGCGAAACTGATCACAGTATTCGATTCGCCTTGTTCGAATACCCCTTCCTAGACACCTCACGCGTCGATCTGGGATAAAAAGTTTAGTGTTAATTAAAAATTAGGTACTTACTTACCAAAAAAAATCTCAGAAGCAGTAAGTACATCTACATAGTACATACCTACGTCAGAAAAGTTATTGTCATCACCAACTTCATCGGTAGTACATAATTAAACTTTTTTGAAAAACTGTTCAATTTTCCTCAATTTTTAAAAATTTTTCGGTCAAGTATTATTTTTTTTTTTTTTCGATAAGTAGTACCTTTTTTTCAGTTTTTAATTCTATTCCAATTAGGTGTTGGTCATTTTTGATTTAATTTTTCTTTTTATATTTTTTCAAAGCATCAATATTTTCAACTTTTAATAACTTTTGTTGTTTTTTTTTCAATTTTTGTGCTTCTAATATTTTGTTATTTTTTATTCAAGTTCGTCTATTTCTCTATTTTACAATTTTTCTTCGATTGTTTTTTTTAGGCACAAATTTTTTCCAATTAAAAAAAAATTGTTATTTTTTTTCAATTTCTGTTCCTATAATATTTCATTATTTTTTATTCAAGCTGACTTAATTTTTAAAATTTTTCTTAGATTGTTTAATTTTTCATTTGCATTACATCCTGAATTTTTTTCAAATTTATTTTTTATTTTTATTTCAAATTTAAGTCTGAGTTCAATTTTTTTTTTGATTTTAATATGTCTATAAATTTCTGAATTTTCACAATTTTTCATTTTTGTTTTATTTACCTACCTTTTTTTCCAATTTTTGTTTTTCAAAACTTTGTCAGTTTTGATTCAAGTTGGCCTATTTCTTCATCACTTATTAAAAAAACAAAAATTGGAAAAAAATTCAAAAGTTCAGTCTCAACGTTTTTCATACCAACTTTCATGCTTTTATCATTTTATTGTAGTATTTTTCAGTTTTCGACTCCACTATTGTCTACTTGAATGAAATATTTATTTTCATCATCTTTCCATTTGTTTAGATCCTGCCACTGCCAGAACCAAGAACCAGTGAAAATCGTCGAAGTCGAAGGCAATCATCGTGGAATCATACACGGCGAGTCTGTTAAAAAGAAGTCAGATATAATTATATCGACCATCGAGGGGAGCTATAAAATAATAAATAATAATTACGTAGGTAGTTAGGCGCCACAATTTTTTTTGAAAATCTCCATTTTTCCAACTGTGGTTCGTGGATAGTTGGATATTTTTGAGTATCTATATGTTATGTGGTTATATACGGGCCCGGCGAGAGGTGGGGACAAGGGGGGGACACAATTCTTGGGCCCGGATTTTTCTCCGACGAGACTCCAGATCCCCCCCCCACCTCATTGGACTCTTAGGGTAAAATGACGAAATTTCCATGGGGCCCAAGTATTTCATAACATTAAAATAAGATGAACAAATAATTCTTTGTATCATTCGAGCTGTGAACGTGGTTTCAACTCAATGTAAACAACGCGACCACAGAACCACATAATTAAAGAAAATTATTTTAAAGTGAATTTAAATTTTTCTTCTTAATAAAATTGGAAAAAAATCAAGAAAGAAATTGAATTTCAGCTGAACGTTTTTTTTTTCAACCTTTCTTCAATTTTCGATTTTTTTAAATTTCTGCGAGATTTTTTTTCCAAATTTCGTAAAAAAAAACCATTTTTTTTGAAGATTTCTTTTTTGCATTGTCTTCTTATTCAAAAAATTTTCAAATTCTTTTGAGAAACATTTAAAATTTTTTTTTTTTTGGAAATTTGACAAAGAATTTTTTTTGAAGAGGTCTCAAATTTCCCTTCAATTTTTTTTTAAATTTTTTCGGTTTCTTTTGAATTCTGGCAATCTCTTTGCATTTAAAATTTTTTCAAATTTCTTTAGAACAATTTTTTTAATTCGTTGAAAAAATTTCTTTTTGAATTTCGGATGAAATTTTTTTTTTTTTTTTTTTTAAATTGAAAAACTTTCTAATTTCTTTTAATTTGTTCAAGTTTTGTGCAGGAACAATTTTTATTGAAGTTTTTTTTTTAATTTATTCAATTCCTTTATTATAAAAAAAATTTCTAATACATTTGAAAATGATTTTTTTTAATGCAGTAAAAAAAATCATTTTTCAAATTTTGGTAATTTTTTTTCACTTTTCTCAAGTTGAAGAATTCAAAAATTTGTCCAAGAAATAATTTCTTGGAAGTTTTTTTTTTTTTTTTTTGAAATTTAGTCAATTACTGTACATTGAACATTTTTTCAAATTCCTTTGAGAACCTTTTTTTTTTCTTGAAATTGTTTAAGTGAAGATTTTTTTTGTTTGTTCAATAAAATAAAATTTTAAAAAATGTGTTTTTTTAAGAAAAAAAGGACCCCAAAAATTTTTGTCCTGGGGTCCCACCTCGCTTTCGCCGGCCCTGGTTATACATATTTATGATGGTATATCTAGTGATATACCTACGTTAATGTTCAGTTTGCACCATTCTATATTGTACGTATGATGGACAAACACAATATGGTAGATAACAACATGAATAAATTTTAATAAAAAATAAATGATAATTTCAAGAATAGAATAAAATAAACCGAACACCCTTCAATTATGAAGAATACAAAAAATACTATATCACAATAACGATGGTAAGTCTTGTTAAATTATTTTCGAAATGCGTAGAAAATGGAGCAAAATTGGAAAATTATTATTCGTTCTTAACGAAAACGATTAAAAATTGCGAGCCAAAAATGTGGCCCATAAAACAATGTATAAAAATACGCAGTATTTAATAATAACGATAAAGAGCATTTGAGAAAATCACTTCAAAGCACCGGTCATCAATTTATTCACATGTCGAGTAGCGGTTTTCATTTGAAAAACTAGTTCTTCAAGGTTTTGTACCGAGCAAACAAATCTGATGATTTTCTTATTATTATTCGAAGTAATCGTGACTAATTCAATATGAAAAAATGGTTGGATATATTGCTTGTTGCAATTTGACTGTAAAAAGACGAAAACGAGTAAATTTTAAGAATAACTTGCTTAGAAGCGTGTTTAGCTGATATTTACTTTTATGGTGTAGTCCATTCGCCAGTGGATTTCAACGATATGAGGTAAACTGGTCCCAATCCGCATCAGTTTATGCTGTACTTGCTGCTTAAGTTTACCGTAAGTTTCCACGATGAACGAAATTCTTTCTTGGTTTAAGTTGTATCCTTCCAAGATATCTTTCAAAATATCGCTATCCATGCCATGTCTAGCTGCTTCGGTAAGTAGGACGGTGAGCGACGCGTAGGACACCTTCATTACGTCCAGTTTACTTTCGATAAATTTATCTGAAAGATGAATTTTTATTGAGTCATGTTATAATTGTGAATTGAACTTGAGATTTAAGATGATAAAATGCTTACATTTATTGATTAACTCGTCCGTTTGAATAGCTCGAACACATCTGTCGACTAATTCGTGGAAGTGTTGGTCATTCACTAATGACAAGTTACAGAGACGTTTCAAACCTAGAATGGTTTCTGATGAGAAATTCATTTTGAATTTAATTAATTATCACGGTTTTTTAGCCAAAATCATGCTAGAATTGAAATTAAAAATTATTTTAGCGGTGTTTGTGATATCATTTTTGCTTATCACTAAAAAAAAATTCATAAAAATAAAAATGCACGAACGATTCGAATCACTTCGAACGACTTCAATGATTTTCATTGTTGCTATATTTTCTTTAGTGTAAAAATATTTATATTTCTTTTCAAATTTTTGCTTTTTAAATTTAGTTTTGAATTTTTCTTGATTTGATTGATTGGAAGAAATAATTAATTGATTATTTTTGTATCAAAAAGTAAAAAAATCGTAATAAAATGTTGATCTTACTTTATGCACTTTTGAAAAAAAATAACGAAAATTTTATTTTAAATTTTTAATGCAATAAAATTATTTTTCATCTTTATTCCTGTAACACTGCGTGAATTAAATTTTTTTTTCAAATTTTTTATCAAACAAAAATCAAAATTAAGTTTCCTTTCCGCTGAAAAATTTGAAATTTCAATTTTGAAGTTTTTTCGTTTAAAATATATTATTTCAATTTGAAATAATTATACCATTCTTGCATTTGAGTACGGAATACCAGATACCAATCTACTCGCTGAGCTCAGAGCTGTGAGTATTACACCATTACATTTCGAAGATCAGTAAATTCATATGTTATCTCTCACCGATTTTAAATCTATTCAATTTTAATTCAACAGATTTGTAAATGCTGAAAATTATTTTCAGCTCATGGACACATTCTGAAGTACTCACTGGTTCACCTCGCTTCATAATGAGCACTGGAAGAGTTACGCGAAACAAAAAAAACACCACAAATGATAATCTTACCGAAAGCACCGACGTTTCATCAACTGATACCATCAAACCATCACTTGCAAAAGCCACACGAAAACGGAAGAAAAACGTTGAAATCTCTTACGATGACACCGGTACAAATAAGAATGAAACTAAATCAGCCTACTTCGCAAAACTCGATGATAAATCAGATAAATGGACTCCACCAAATTGGAAATCAGTTCTGGAGAATATAAAAGAAATGCGACGCAATTACGACGCACCGGTTGATACTATGGGTTGTGAGCAATGTGTTAATGAGCAAAGTTCTGAAAAAGTATGGTATTTATTTACGAATAATATTCTCATTGATTTTCGGTAATGAATATTATGTTTATTGCAGGATCAACGTTACCACGCTTTGATTTCTTTAATGCTCTCGAGCCAAACGAAAGATCAAGTAACATTCGCAGCTATGCAACGTCTCAAAGAACACGGTTTAACAATCGATAATATTTTGAACACAGATGACGCTACGTTGGGAAAACTTATAATTCCTGTTGGTTTCTGGAATGTAAGTTTCCATTCCGAAGACCGATTAATTTCTTTCTACAATGTAATTATTACTATATATTTTTGACGATTTCAGAGAAAGGTGAAGTATATCAAAGAAACTTCGAAAATTCTCAAAGAAAAATACGACGGTGATATCCCAAATACTGCTGAATTACTTTGTACGTTACCCGGAGTTGGTCCAAAAATGGCGTATTTGTGTATGAAGAGTGCCTGGGGAGTGGTCAGCGGTATTGGTAAATTGTGCAATATATAATTCATATTTAAAACCTTTACTTATTCAAGCATTCGTGTATAAAAAAACATTGCAATTATTTCAGGCGTAGATACACACGTTCATCGAATAGTCAATCGTCTGAAATGGCTACCTAAACCGACAAAAACTCCAGAAGCAACTAGAATCGCATTAGAGGCATGGTTACCAGAAGAATTATGGCCCGAAATAAACCTCTTATTAGTTGGATTCGGTCAACAGATATGTAAACCAGTAGGACCAAAATGTAACGATTGTCTCAATTTGGATTTATGTCCTTCGGCGAATCGAGCCTCTCCGAAGAAAAAGAAAAATTAATTTATACCCTTGTGTTTGTACCTTTTCGTATGCTAATTTCGTATTTTTGATAATAAATTTATTTTTTTGAAACAGTTGCCTTAAAAATATTTTATACAGAGGATAAAAATTAACACTACAACACGCAATCAACACTAATCGTAATTATATTCTTTTCTCAATTTTGCGATGTTTTCCAAATGGAGTTTGATCTCGCTGGTATCTTCTTTATTTACAATAGCAGTATTCAACTCATTTCTCGCTTGATACTCCCTCAGTGAAAGCATTCTCTTACCTAATGGCATAGCCATTTCATCATCCCATTCATTTTTCCCTCGTACAAATGCGTAAATTACAAACATACTGACAGCCAGGCAATACATAGAGTGACGAAAGCCGTCATCTTCATCTTCCAAAATTTGCGGATCATTGATTATAGCTTTATATTGAGCTTTCCACTGCGCCGCTCGACTGGTTGAGAATCTGATCGGGGCGTTTGGATTGAAGCTTTCATCTTCGTTATATGACGTAACATCGCTCGTCGACTTGGATTTATTCCTAGATGCTAAATTTTCCTGGCCGGTTATCATCACCCTGTGTGATTATCAAACGAAACAGGATGAGAAGTTTTGAAAATCTCATCTACAGCTAGCGAAGAAAGTGTTATGTGATCAGAATTATTACCTGCATGTTAGAAACGAAGATCTGGCTCTACGTAAGAGAACGTTACAACAGGAAGAAGCTGACATGATCTGCTGGATTATTTCGACAAATATTTTCAATTTAAAACTATTATCCTTTGATATTTACAGTCAATCAACCAGAAAAATTAAAAATTGAAACCATGAAAAGGAAAAATTTTGTTTTGATGGTTGAATAGCTGATAACAATTGAACTGTTTTGATAAAAAATTAGATGAACGAAATAGCACATTCTTTTTTTGCTATTTTGTTGTGAAAATTGTGTGAAAATTTATGAAAATAGTACACCCTTGACATTCACCTTATCTAATGATGCAATGTTGAAAATTTCGATTTAAATTTTTGCTTTGCTACTGTCATCTTTTTACTGCGAGTTTAATTCCTTTTAGAACTGTTTTAGTGTAAAATTTAGAATGAATCAATTGAAATTAGTCAATAGATTGGTATCCCGAAGAGGCATATTCATGAGGTAAGCCATTTGAATCACGTACGGTAAAATTGAATACAGAGCACGTAGGTTTTGGTCGACTGTAGAAAATGAAAAAGAACGTCCATTTTCTGATACTTGGAATGGTTTTATCTTGCTTTCTTTCCACTTGGAATTGTATATTAATTTCATTGACTCCAAAATAATGATGCAATTCACACTATACCGTAAATCTTACGCCTATTAATATCTCTCATCCTAAACTTATCTTTAATCATTTCAGTGCCAGTCAGTTCTCTTCAGAACTCGGCAGCGGTGCCGGTAAAGGAGGCGGTGGCGGTGGAAGTATCCGCGAAGCCGGTGGATCCTTCGGTAAACGTGAGGCAGCAGCTGAAGAACAGTACTTTCGTAAAGTTGTGAGTATATTTCATTAATTAGATACAAAAGCGAAAACTTCAGATGTGTCGTTTGATTCACACTGTCACTTTTTTCGTAGCAAGCCGAACAACTTCATCAGTTGAAGGATCATATGAGCGAAGAAGTACATTTCCACGAAGAACAAATCAAGAGACATCAAGAAGCCCTGGAAAAGGCTAAAGAAAGCTTAAAACACTTAACTGATAAAAAGTAAATCTTTGGTCGAGTTTCGTAGAATGTCTTTTCAACCTCGGATGTTTCTAACGCGCGTTTTTTGTTTCTGTGGTTATTAAACTTCAACGTTATGTATAATAAGTAATAAAATATTCTAAATTAGGCCATCATATATTCGTTTCTAGTATAATATAACTGGTAATTGATATAATGAGTTTGTTCTTTAGTACACCAGAGAAATAGGTTGAAAAATGATTGCTCAGCTGTGTTCATTACATCATTGTCATTTGAAACCTAGGTTAGGAACCAGTTTCCTCATTTAGATCTTTGGAATTTAACGTTCAATTAGTGAGCTACTGATTCAGGTAATTTAAATGTTGAAACACATCGATCGTAGCAGGCCTACTTACACGTAGATGATTTCGAGAACAAAATAGGTATCTACAATAGCGTAAATTTTATTCTCAACAATTTATAATTGTAAAAAATCAAAGGAAGTCATTGTACAAGTATAAAATTGAGAAAGGAAAAATCATCCGAATAGGTAACTCGGCATTTTCATCGTTTGTATACGTTTTCTTTTCAACGAACTATTTTCGTGAATTTGTAAAACCAACTGGCCCCATCGTAACATTTCAAAGGAAATACGCTGTAAATCATAATAATATGTAGATACCTACACACTACGATCGGCTATTTTTACGGAGAGCCCTTGCTGATTCATTTGCTCACCTTGAATTTTTTTTTTTACCAAGTCCAGTGCTACATAAATACTTTATATTCAAAATTGGATGGGAGGGAGGGGTCCAATCGAAATTTTTGTAATAACTAAAAGTATTTGTAAAACTTCGAGCTACAACTTTTGTTTGAAAATTTTTTCAATTGGGCCCTTTACCTCCCCACAGTTTTTAATACCTAATGTATTTTGAATAAGTATGAATAAGTTATATTACTCAAAATTGGTGGGGAAGGAGGGGTCCGATTGAAATTTTTGTTATAACCCAAATTATTCTTAGTACTTCAAGCTACAACTTTTGTTTGAAAATTTTTTCAATCCGGCCCCTTACCTCCCCCCTGTTTTTGATAATGTATTTGAATGAGTTGGATTATCCAAAATTGGAGGAGAGGGAGGGGTCCAATCGAAATTTTTGTCATGGCCAAAATTATTCCTAAAATTTTGAGCTACAACTTTGTTGCACAAATTTTTCAATTGGACCCTTTCCTCTTCCCCCCTACAATTTTTATTTAGTATTTTGGGAGTGTTATGCAAAATAAGTGGAGAGAGAGGGGCTCAATTGAAAAAGTTTTCAAACAAAAGTTGTAGCTTGAAGTTTCACTAATACTTTTGGTTATGACAAAAATTGCGATTGGACCCCTCCCTCCACTCCAATTTTGGATAATCCAACTCATTCAAATACATTATTAAAAACAGGGGGGGAGGTAAGGGGCCCGATTGAAAAAATTTTCAAACAAAAGTTGTAGCTTGAAGTTTTACAAATACTTTTAGTTATTACAAAAATTTCGATTGGACCCCTCCCTCCCTCCCTTCCAATTTTGAATATAAAGTATTATGTAGCACTGGACTTGATAAAGAATTCAAGGTGAGCAAAAGAATCAGCAAGGGCTCTCCGTAAAAATAGCCGATCGTCTACACACTTTACATTATTTGGTAGGTAAGAAAAAAACTGCCAAGTTACCAAATTTTCAAATAAGAATAGGTACATTCTAGGAACTCGATTACAAATTAATGAAATAAAATAACAAAAAAAAAAACATAGTTCAAGGTATTATACATCGACTAGGTAATCCTAGAAAGCATCTTTGACGGCTGAAACAAACGCCATTAAATCGGAAGGAAGAGTAGAAGCTCCATTAATGGGAACATTGACGTTCCCTGAAAATGTACCTCAGGATGTCGAATTGCACGAGCTATTAGTATTACCAACAGTAGGAACATATTGTGATAACTCAGCTTTAACACGTCGAGCTATATGGCTTCTCGTATGCTTACGCAGATGATCCTTACGATAGAATCCTTTGCCACACTCCGGACACACGTGTCTTTTTTCACCGGAATGAATAACGTAATGCAAAGCCAACTGTTCTTTTCTCTTGAAGGCCTTCGTGCAAACCGAACAAGCGTGAGGACGATCCGGATTATGGCTTTGTTTATGCCGAGTCAGGTGATCCTTTCGTTTCAAGCCAGCTCCGCAGATATCGCAGAAGAATCTCCTCTCGATGGTATGTCCCAAGAGGTGCTGTTCCAAAAGCGTCTTATCGGGATAAGCCATGTGGCATTCTGGACAACAATACAAAGCTGATCCGTCTAATGCGGTTGTTATTCGTATTTCGCCTGGTTTAGGTTTAGGCTTCTTCTCTTTTGGCGACTTCTTGCGTTTCTTTTTCTTCGCAGTGGTCGTTTGACCGGCTGCGGTGAACAAGTGGCCATCTTGAAGTTGATTCTGTGTGGCTGCGTTTACGATGCTGTCTAAAACGTCTACTTCTTTTTTCACATTTTCGCTAGAATATTTGAAGAAATTGTGCAAAGATAGAGGTATCGAAGAATTAGGTAAATGTGCTGATAAGTAATCAGCCACCGATGTAGAAGGTGCCGAAGGGGCGACTGCTGCAGCAGCTGCGGCCACCGCTGCAATACTTTGCCAACTGGCTACTGAAAGATTTGCTGAAGCTTGCTGCTGACTTGGCAAGCAATCCATATCCCTGTCTTCCTTTTTGATCGCATTGCACATATTTTGTATTCGAATGCAATTGTTCTGGATGGTACGTTTGGACACAGCTAGGTCATGCCTGGTGAATTGTTGCTGTAAATTGTTACGTAAACTTACGTTCTTTTCGTAAGTTATTCCGGCCAAACTATCGTTTGCATTTCGCAGTTTGGCAGATAACAAAGAAGACGTGGAAAGCATGCTGTTTGGCATTTCGTCTGCTACGATTTGAACACCATCTCGGTAATATTTATTCAGCATGTTTTGCTGGTTGTTGAATCTAGGCGTATTCGAATTCTGATATCGACTCATGGCTAGGGCTACCGATTCTGCACTTTTCAGCAGCGAATTCGCGTCTTCCATGTTTAGACCAGAGCCGAGTAGACTTTCTGGTCCATTTGAGGCTGATTCCGAGCCAGCGTTGAACTTCAGGGAAAATTGGTTTACAGCTGTTGAAACCGAAAATGGTGTTGCGAACGAGGAGAAATTCATTATCAGGTGTTGGTATTTTTCAAGTGTGGATAAATTCTATCAACTATTCGGCCTGCAATTTAAGAAAAGGAATAAATTTAGTAAACTCAGATAATAAAAATGATTAGCAGTAGGGAATGTAAATTTTTTTATAAGCAAATATTAATTTGTTGTTTAATGTGTTTATCTATTATTAGATGAGATCCTATAGACAAGCCGAAGAAAAATATCCTTATTTATTAGAATTATTGTTCTCGATTCTAGGCTAATTCACTATCCTTCAATTCATCTCCAATGCCTTTAGAACATTATCAACGAATTTAAAAAACCGTTGCTGATAACGCAAGAAAAAAAAGTTAAAATGCACCCCCAGCTATAGCTATAAACTTTCATCGACGATGATGGGGCACGAAGTGGGTAGTTTTTTTTTATAAATGAACTTTTTCGATACGTACCTCGGCATTATGAATGGAAAAGTTGACGGTAAACGCGAGAGGAACAACCATAGTATACTGCAAAACGAAACATTATCGACGACTCGGATATGCCTAAGCTAGCAGATCGCACCCTTTGTGAAAAGCTATCTCCGATAACAACCCTCTTCTATTTCATTTTCCTGCTTGCTTGCGTACAACTGACCAGAAAGTTCACATATCGCGCAACCCATTCTGCGTTAAATTAGAAACTGAAACTAGGGGTAGTTATTGAGGCTTCACTTTTATCAGAATATTGTATGAATGAGTTGGTAGATATCTGGTGTGGCACTGGCTCACTGGGAAGCTTTGATTTTCAAACCATGTAGTGGGTGGTTTTACTCGTATCTAAAGGGTTGGTTTAACACACTCGCGATGATTGTTTTTTGGAAATGAACTGTGTGTGAAATATCGTTGGCATAATGGAATTGGTCGAGTATTTTCCCCATCGATAGGTATACCTATCTAGCGATTTTAACCTTTTCGAGATGAAAAAATAGTTCAAGGTTGGAGTACGACACTCGTGGCAGGCAACATAGCCTTCGCTTGGGACCCAAAATTTCCAGAAGTGAAATGATTTATGTATAATTTTAGACCACAACTAAAATACGAAAATTGAGTACACATTACCTACCTACTAAAACTACATTGAAAACAAAATATTTCTCAATTCTTTTGGAGAAAAATTAAAATAATAATTTTCTTGGAATAAAAAATATCTCAAATTTTTTGGAATAAAGAAATGTCCCAAAATCTCCGAGTAAAACAATTACCATTTTTTTTAAACAAAACTCAAAAAAAATGTTAATTTAAAAAAATGAAAATAATCTCAATCAATTCAGAAAAAATTTTCCTATTTAAAATAGAAAAATTTTCTCAAATTCTTGGATTAAAAAAACATTTTTAATTTTTTTGGAATAGAAAATTTTTCATCATTTTTAAAATAATATCTCAGATATGAAAAATTTTAAAACGTTTTTGAAATACAAAAAAAATATTAATATTTTTTAAAGGATACAACAATTCTATTTCTTTATACCTATAGGGAAATTTTTTTGAATTTTTTAGAAATGAAAAATTTCATTATTTTTTTGGGAATGAAAAACCTTTATTTTTTTGTACTTAAGTAATAGGTAAAAAAATCTCAATCTCGATTTACTTTTAATTTTTTGCAGTGAAAATATTTCTCAATTTTTTTGAGAAAAAATCTTCTGGGAGAGAAAATCTTTTGAATTTTTTTTGGAATGAAAAAACCAGGGTCAAAACATTTCTTAATTTTTTTGAAATGAATAATTTCAAAATTAAGAATTTTCAAATTTTTTCGAAATGAAAAATTTCCAACTATTTTCGAAATAAAAAAATTTCTCAAATTCTTGAAAAAACAACATTTTAAATTTTTTTGGAGTGAAAATATTTCTCAATTTTTTTGAGAAAAAATCTTCTGGAAGAGAAAATGTTTTGAAAATTGTTTGGAAAGCAAAAAAAATCAAGGTAACAACATTTTTCAATTTTTTTTCGAAATGAAAAATTTCTAAATTTTTTCGAAACGAAAAGTTTCTAAATTTTTTCGAAATGAAAAATTTTCAACTATTTTCAAAATAAAAAAATTTCTCAAATTCTTTTGAAAAAAAGACATTTAAAATTTTTTTGGAGTGAAAATATTTCTCAATTTTTTGAGAAAAAATCTTCTGGAAGAGAAAATGTTTTGAAAATTGTTTGGAAAGCAAAAAAAATCAAGGTAACAACATTTTTCAATTTTTTTTCGAAATGAAAAATTTCTAAATTTTTTCGAAACGAAAAGTTTCTAAATTTTTTCGAAATGAAAAATTTTCAACTATTTTCAAAATAAAAAAAAATCTCAAATTCTTGAAAAAAACATTTAAATTTTTTTGGAGTGAAAAATTTTCATTTTTTTCGAAATTAAAAATTTCTAAATTTTTTCGAAGTGTAAAGTTTTTAAATTTTTTCGAAATGAAAAATTTTAAATTTTTTCAAAATGTAAAATTTCTAATTTTTTTTTGAAATGAAGATTTCCATTTTTTTTTTGTGGAAAAAAGAACCGCTTTTTAGAAGTGAAAAATTCTCAATTTTCTGAAATAAAAATGTGTACCTACGACCTAGAAATTTTTGGAGAAGAATTCTCGAGTAACAATTTTTTTTTCAATTTCTTTGACATTGAAGAAATAAGAAAACCCAGTTTTTTGAGATTAAAATAATTTTAAGTTTTTGCAGGAAAAAATTTCCATGTTTTCTCGGTAGAGAAAGAATTTTTTTTTGTTTATAGTGAAGTAATTCTATGGAAGAGTTTCTTAATTTTTTCGTAATAAAAATTTTTTGGAATATAAAAACAATGAAATTGAAAAAAAAGAGTTTTTCAGAGTTTTAAAATACTTATTTTAAATTTTTTTTAAATTCTCGATTTTTTGGGAATAAAAAATTTGAAACAAATTTTAAATTTTTTGAGATAAAATGTTATCATTCTTTTTTTTAAATAAAATGTTTTCTTAATTTTCTTGAGAAAAAATCTGTTTCTTTGGAATAAAAAAAATTAGTTTTTCAAATTAAAATATTTCCAATTTTTTGAATTTTTTGTAGTTGAAAATTTCACTGTTCTTTGAAATATAAAATACTCAATTTTTTGTTGTTATATTCTCAATTTTTTTGAAATAAAGATATTTTTCAATTGTTTCGAGAAAAAATCTCAAATTCTCTGTAGGAAAAAAATTTCCAAACCTTTTTGTAGGGAAAGAATTTCTAAAATAATTTAAAATGAAAATTTTTCTCAATTGTTTGGAATCAGATTATTTATAAAAATTTTTAGGAAAAACAGCTTTTCAAAATTATTTTGGAATTAATTTTTCTTCAACATATTTTTGGGATCAAATGTTCGAATTAAAAAATTTATCTAGTTTTTTTTAAAAAAATCTCTCATATTTCTTTGGAGTACAAAGTTGCCTATTTTTTTTTGAAATATGAAAATTTTTAATCGTTTTTTGAAATGAAATGAAAAAGTCAAAATTTTTTATCTCAGTTTTTTTTTTTTTTTTTTTTTTTTTGAAATTGGAGAAAAGAAGGAAAATCTCTAAATTTTTTAGAACTGAATATTTTCCCAATGTTTTTCAAAGTTTAAATGTATAGGTATTTTTTTAGAAAGAAAAACTCAATATTATTGTTTTGAGAAAAATATCTCGCTAAAAAAATTCTTACATTCAACAAAATTTTTGACACTTTCTCCCTTCAGGAAAAAAATGAGCCCCACCCTACCCTACCAAGTTCAATATTTCCAGTTCTTTGAACACTTCTATTATTAATTCTTCAAGAAATCGTAGGTACTTAGGCCCGTATTTTAAAAATTTGTTTAAGCAAACATTGTCCTTAAGGCGAGGCGATTTCACACGTATCGTGTCAATTTACATCGAACAGCCATTTATTTGTATGGATAAAATAAACAAAACCACTTGGTATGTGTGAGAACGCTTCGCCTTATGGTGCGTTCAGCTCATCGTAGAATAAGAATAAAAATAAGAATAAGAAAGCCCTATTACCCAAACAAGTGGCCAAATATTTCTTTTCAGTGAAATTTATACTTGTTTGGGTAATAGGGCTTCCTTATTCTATTCTTATTCTTATTCTACGATGAGCTGAACGCACCATTATGGTGTGTTCAGCTCATCGCAGAATAAGGAATAAGAAAACGGAACTCCAAAATATTCGGCCACTTAAAATAAGCCAAAATAGGTAAACAAATTTGATGACGCTGTGTTGTGTGTAGCGAATTAAAAATTCGGTACATGTCAAAAATTGAGTTATTTCTTGAGTGGCCGAATATGTGAGGTTTTGTTTTTTATTTTTTTATCTTATTCTTGTTCTTATCTTTATTCTACGATGAGCTGAACGCACCATTAAGTATAAGGAAATTTTTAAAATACGGGCCTAATTTTAAAAATTTGCTTAAGCAAACATTGACCTTAAGGCGAGGCGATTTCACACGTATCGTGTCAATTTACATCGAGCAGCCATTTATTTGTATGGAAAAAATAAACAAAACTACTTGGTCTGTGTAAGAACGCTTCGCCTTAAGTATAAGGAATTTTAAAATTCTGCATTGAAAAACACCCGATAAAAAAAAATCAGCGAATTCTTCCATCCGGAGAATCCGATCGAATAAAACTGATACAAATATGTATTTAGAGTACAAAAGTAATTTCAACATTAAACTTATACAAATTATTGCTATAATGGCTAAAATAAATATAACGTCGTAAAGAAATCTTACAAACAAGAAAAAAAAAAAAATGTTCGTCGATAATAAAAATTAAATTATAAAAAACCCTGTTTCCCGATAATAATAGATTATTTACAATCGATCGAAGAAATGTAAGTAAATTTTACAAACGTAAATCTTATTGTCAGTTTTTAAAAGTTTATCATTGGCTCTCGAGAAAACATTACCAAAAAAAAGAAACCCTCTTTAGAAATTTTCAACAGGTAAAAAAAGTAAGTACATGATAGATCCCCCTCCCTTCCAAGAGAAAAAAAAATTGGTAACCCGTACCTAGAACGATAAAACAGAATATAAAATCCCCTTCAATTATGTTAAAATACTTCTGTGACATATAAAATTTCTTCGTTTAATTCTGATCACGACTCAATATAAAATCTGCATAAACAAAAATTTTTCAAAAAAAAAAAAAATCATAAAAGCTCAAAAGACTGCTACTTTAAGACAATCGTAATTATGAAACCGAATACGTGCTCGTATCGAGACGTAAGTTCATCTTTAATTTTAATATCACAGTCTGATTTCCTGATGTAGGCTTCGTATTTCATTAAAAAAAATTTCAAACGTAAAAATTTCTACAAAACGAATAATTGTACAAGCCAGAAAAGAAAAAAGGTAAGAAAACAAGTACACTTAAAATATGCGATGAAATGTACGAAAAGAAAAGTAAAAGAAATAACGCTTCGTTACAGACAATCTGCTCACAAATACACATCGTAGATTCATCTCTCGATACGTACATATCGAAAAAATAAAGCCAAGAAAAAAAGAAATAAATTACATTAAATTAAAAACAAACTAAAACGACTAAATTGCAACGTAAACAATAAATATTTGCGTCGGTCATATTTCTAAAAAAAAAATCCTTTACCGACAACCGACGTTATTTATATAAAATTTTATTTTAAAACCGCGATTTGAGAGCTCGGTTTTAGTACTTTTTACTCATTTGTCTTAAAAACGAGGTTTTTCTTACTTTTTAAATTTAATCGACGCCTTTCACCAGGGCCCAATTTCGAATTATCGATTTAAACCACGAAAAATCACGATTGGATCCCCACAGTACTGATTTTTTTGCACCATCGAAAATTTGCCAAGTTCAATACTGTATAGATGCGTAAATTCAAATTTGAAGGGCAGGTAGGGGCCCCAATCATAATTTTTGTAATAATAAAAATTATTTTTAAGACTTCAAACTACAACTTTTGTTTGAAATTTTTTTCAATTGGACCCGTTTCCTTCACCAGTTTTTTTAATAATATAAGTATCCAAAGTGATCTAAGTCCTATTATGCTAAATTTGAGGGGAGGGGGGGTCTAATTGAAAATTTTATAATAACTGAAATTATTTGTAGGACCTCAATCTACAACTTTTATCTGAACATTTTTTCAATTGGACGCCTTCCCTAGTTTTGAAAAAGCATCTGTCTTGACATTTTGTGAAATTGGAGGAGAGGGAGAGATCCAATCGAAATTTTTGTAATAAGCAAAATTATTCCTAGGATTTCAAGGTACAATTTTAATTCGAAAATTTTTTCAAATTAGCCTCTTCCTCTCCCACTATTTAATTTTTTAATTAGTATCTTCGAAGTGTTATGCAAAATCGATGGGGACTGGGGAGGGAGGGGTTCAATTGAAAAAAATTTCAGACGAAAGTCGTAGCTTGAATTCCTAGGAATAATTTTGGTTTTTATAAAAAATTTTGTTGGACGCCTCCCTGCCTTCCAATTTTGAATTTTACGTATGTACGAAGTATTGGACTTTGCAAAATTTTCAATGGTGCCAAAAAATCAATACTGTGGTGATCCAATCGAAAAACCATCGTTCCAAGACAAAAGAGTATATTATGAAAAAAATAAAACTGTAATCACAGACGAACAATTTCTGTAACATTACGTTTCTCTTCTGAGTTTAAAAATTCTTAACACAGTGGTACAATTAACTAACTTCACTCTCTACAAAAATATTCAAACGTACATTACACAGCTTTCAGACAAACATCTATCACTTTACTACGTTATAATACCTATTACACAAATTAACCTTATCGAGAGACGTACTTCTGGGCATTTGGATTTTTCGACGTAAAAACCAATCAGGCAGGAGAAGAAGAATTTCTCATGTTGAACACGAAGAAATACAAAAGATGATTTTCTCCATCGAGACAGAAGTTACCTCGCTCCTTGATTTTCATTTTGAGTTTTAAAAAATCTCAAAACGAAAATCTGGCCTTCTATTCGAACCTCAATTTACTCACGTCCATCAGTCCGAACTCTCGCCTATCTCAACATAGGTTAAAGAAAAAACTTTGGTGCCATTAAAATCTATAAATAAATTCTCCCGAACATCTTTTTCGAAATTTACACGGTCACAGGAAGAGAAGCACGAGGAGAAACCTATATAACAGAACGCTTCAATCGTCAAAGAATAAAACTTAAAAATGAAATTCGCCAAAATCACCACATCGACTTATCCGTCAAACAGAAAATACGTACTTATAAAAAAGAGAAAAAAAATACAATGAAATATGATTCGAAACCACACACGAGACATGCAGCTACCTTGGCGTATTCGCCACGCACAAGGAGGGCATCTGTGCGACGATTTCGACCCCAACATCACCAGTGTGGGCATCCTGTCCGATGCCCACTGCAACGAATCGAGTGATTGGAAGACAATGATGATTTTTCCATCAAGGGGGGGCGCCATCTCAGAGGCGAGGGACACTTTACATAGTACTAAGCCTTTCGAAAATCATAATGTAAACAAATTTGTACAATATTAAAAATTATAACAGTTATTTAAGAGTTAATAGTATAAGAAACGTAAAAAGACTCGACCGTCTTTTTTCCATCAACAATATATCGAACAGAACAATAATAATATATAATAATAAAACAAAACAAACAACAGGTCGAAAGTATAAATTGTCAAAATATGAAGAATACATAAGTAAAAAAATATATAGAAACCAGACCCTAATACCAGTTACCAATATACTTAAATATTTTCCACAAAATACGTCAGTGCTACCTTATGATCCATTTCACTTGATTCTTTCTCTTATTAACACTCTGTCTATATTATTTACATATTTATCGGAAAAATGATACCGAAATAGAAGAGGAGAGACACAGAAAGAGAAAGAAATGAGAATACTGCGAAATTGATAAATTTACATTTTTTTTTCATTTGTTTTAAATCGATTGCATTGATGACTCGAACAAAACAAAATATTCGTCCACATGAAGTGCTTTCCACCACGTAAACGGAAACGATGTCAAAAAAAAACCCTACCAATTTGGACGTAGAAGAACCAGAGAGATAGAAAAACTTGGGAGGACAATTGGCAACACCGGAGTATCTCATTGAAACCAACTTACCCTCACACCGGAGTGGTTATTTCGATAATATAACTATCGACCGGAGAATGGGGGTGGCTTGAAACCAAGTACCATGGATCAGGGTTGTGCGTTCGGTACGACAAAGATGCGTAGGCTACGTTCAGGTTCACGTTCACATTCCCAAGATATACTCATCAATGCAATCAGAAAGCATATCTCATGGTTCCTGTTTCAGGGCGCACTGATTAGTCTGCGTTTGTTGGGCTTGCTCGTGATCGACCATTTCGTCGCACTGTTGCTGCTGTTCTTGCTGCATGGTTCGTTGTTGTATGATCAGAGACGCCTGATGGCCGTTGTTTTCGTCGCCGGAGCTCGCCTGTAGGATAACGGTACCTTCGAGCGGATCCGAAGGCGAGCCGGACGAATTCATTAGCTGTCCGTTGGCTGTAGCGTCGACGTGATGATCGTTGGCTGCGGCTTGGGCTTGAGCCTGAGCAGCGGCAGCTAGAGCGGCGGGATTGGCTTGGATGATCAGGGTGTTCGAATGATCTCCGGTGCCGTTCTCTTGAGGTGTCGTGATCAGTATAGTATGATGTTGTTGCTGTTGCTGTTGTTGTTGCTGCTGGTTTTGTTGCTCTTGCAGCTGATGGAGCTGCTGCTGCTGTTGGTGGAGCTCTTCGCGCATACGCTTGGCGATATGACTTTTGGTGTGTTTGCGCAGATGGTCGCGTCTGTAGAAGCCTTTGCCGCATTCGCCGCAGATCTCGGTTTTTTCGCCGGAGTGGATGACTGCGTGCAGGTTCAGATGTTCTTTTCGTTTGAAACCTGCGAAATAAAGAGAAGAAAATTGTCAGAATGGTAGGGTTTGTGCCATTATAAGCATAAGCGTAATTGAACTTTTTCATTACGTTGTGCCTAAGAATTTTTTTTTTTTTTAAATTAGCCAAAAAATATGATTTTTGTCAAAGAAATAATGGAATATTTCTCGTCTACAAATAAAAAATTTATCTCTATCTCAAAAAAAAAAAAAAAAAAAATAGAAATATTTTTCCCTTAAAAGTTATGAAAAAAAAATTAACCAATTTTTTTTTACTAGCAAAAATGATAAAGTTTTCCATGTCACCTCCAAGCAAATTACAATCAGAATTTTTTTTCTCCAAAAATTTGAAAAAACTTTTATTATAAAACAGTCAGAATCATTAATTTTTTCAAAAAAACTGAGATAAAAAAATTAAAAAAATTCCTTGTTGACTCCAAACAAATTATAGGTAATCAGTATTTTTTTTTCAGTTCCAAAACAATTCAGTTTTTTTTTCTCCAAACATTTGAAAAAATTTTCATTATAAAAAAAGGTCGAATTTTTTTCAAAAAAATTGAGACAAAAAATCATGATTAGATAAATCTCAAAAATTGATATTTTTCCTCAAAAAATTTTAAAAACTTTCCATGTTGACTCCAAACAAATTAGAATAAGAATTTTTTTTATTTTCCAAGAATTAAAAAAAAATGATTATAAAAAAGTCAGGATAATTTTTTTTCAAAAAAATTGACACAAAAAAATTAAAAATTTCCTCGTTGACTCCAAACAAATTATAGCTACTTAATCAGGATTTTTTCCCGTTCCAAAACAATTCATACAAAAATTTGAAAAAATTTTTATTATAAAAAAAGTCGAGACAAAAAATCATGATCAGATAAATCTCAAAAATTGATATTTTTCCTCAAAAAAAATTAAAAACTTTCCATGATGACTCCAAACAAATTAAATTAGAATAAGATTTTTTTATATTTTCCAAGAATTAGAAAAAATGATTATAAAAAAGTCAGGATGATTTTTTTTCAAAAAAATTGAGACAAAATTTTTTTTTTTAAATTCCTCGTTGACTCCAAACAAATTATAAGTACTTAATCAGTATTTTTTTTTCAGTTCCAAAACAATTCATACAAAAATTTGAAAAAAAATTCCTCGTTGACTCCAAACAAATTATAATCAGTATTTTTAATTTCAGTTCCAAAACAATTCAGATTTATTTTCTCCAAAAATTTAAAAAACAATTTCACGATTAGGTAAATCACAATAATTGGTATTTTTTCTCAAAAAAAAAAAAAAATGAAAATTTTTCCATGTTGACTCCAAACAAATCGAAATGAAATTTTTTTTATATCCCAAAAATTCGAAAAAATTTTCATTATAAAAAAGTCAGGATGATTTTTTTTCAAAAAAATTAGGACAAAAAAATTAAAAATTTTCCTTGTTGACTCCAAATAAATTATGTTTTTTTCCAGTTACAAAACAATTCATACAAAAATTTGAAAAAATTTTCATTATAAAAAAGTTGAGATGTTTTTTTTTGCAAAAAAATTGTGACAAAAAAATCATGATTAAGTAAATCTCAAAAACTGATATTTTTTCTCAAAAAAAAAAAAAAAAAAATTAAAATTAAAAATTTCCAATGTTGACTCCAAAGTTCAAACAAATTGGAATGAGATTTTTTTTAATATTCCAAAACAATTTTGAATTTTTTTATCTCCAAAAAGCTCAAAACCTGGTTCTAATCAAGAGATATGCTCTCTCAGTTAGACAAAATTTCAGCTCACTGTGGCTAGGTTGTGCCAAAGCACACTTGGCACAACCTGTTGTTATATTTATGTCGTAATACGAACCTTTGGTGCACACTTCGCAGACATACGGTCTTTCCGGATTGTGACCCAATTTATGTCGTTCCAAGTGTTCTTTGCGTTTTAAGCCAGCACCACATATATCACAAATATAACGACGATCGATTTTATGCGCTACTAAATGCTGTTCCAGCATCTCTTTGTCCGGATACGCCATATTACACTCGGGACAACAAAACAGCAACGTGCCATCCAGCGCTGTGGCGATGTGTACTTGACCAGGTCTCGGGCGACGAGGTTTCGGAGGTTTCTTCTTGTACTTCTTCTTCTTTTTACCTTTCAACTGTAACAATTAGTATTTTATCAGTGATATCGTCAACTGAACGAGACAGGGTTTCGTATAAAATTATACCCTTTCTCCCTCCACCCTTCAGAAATAGGAGAATAAAGACAAAACCTTTGCAAAATAAAATAAATAACTCATTTACAAGTACATAGGAAATTGGAAACATTACTTAATAGTCATACTTCAATTTATTGCTCATCGACGATTTTTTTCCTTAATTAATGAAAAAACTTGCCAATAAAAATAATGAATCGAAAAATTATCTCGAAAACAAAAGGAATTGATTTTAGAGAAACGTCTACTCAACCACATATTTTCGAATGGAAATAATATCAAAAAGAGAGGGAAAACCCTCTAAAAAAAAATAAGAAAAAATAATAATTAAAACTTGCAAAAAATTGAAAACCCAGAAAAATAAGAAAGCAATTTTTTATAATAAAATGAAATTTTGTTGCATAAAAAATACATAAATCAAACTGATAATTTTTGCCACGTCATAATCATGAACTTCAAACACTTTTCATCGATTTCTAATTCTATGTACCTCACATCATGTCCTACCATCCATAAAAGCTAACACAAATAATATTTTGAACTCAATCACTATAATAAGACGAAGGGACAAGGAAAAAATTTTCCCAAGACCTTTGGAAATATACCCAACGCAAAAGAAACGTCTCCCATATTCGTGGAAATATTCCATAAACCAGAATAAATCTGTCATCTTACAAACCTGATCATTTTCAGGATCATCTGGATTAATTTCAAGCATATGTCCTTCGGTACCATCGTCGGGGTTCGATAATGGGGAAGATTCGACGGCCGATTCGCGTTTAATAGTATCGGTAGAAAATTTTAAAAAATGATGTAACGATAGAGGCAACGAATCGGCTGGCAAATGCGATAAGTACTCGGCCACCGACGAAGTAACGGGTGTCGCTTGCCACGAATTCATACCTGTAATTAAAGTAGGTTTTAAAAAAATGATCTCGATAAGAGGAAGAATTCATCTACGAAAATACCTTCTCTGAGGCGTTCTTTTTCTTTGGCATCTTCGGCGCCTTTGTCATTAGTTTCGATGACAGTGTCGCCTAACGCAGTACGTAGAATAATTTCCGGAGGAACGACAACCGTTAGTGGATACCCGGCCGCGTGTTGATCTTGCTGTTGATGTAATTCGGCTATGGTTGGTTTAACATCGAGCACCTATTGAAATAAAAGAAATCGACGTTAAAATACGATCATCTTTTCGTATGGGATTCAATTCTACAGTATTTACCGGACTATCATTATTCATCGCTTGTTGTTCTAGCGATTGGGAAGAATTATTGTCATTATCACTACTATTTGTTTGATCACCAGTTATTTCTTCGCCAACGTCGGATGTCTGCAGCTGTAGAAGGATAAAAATTCGAATCAAAGTGTCTCAATCGAGTTATATGAATATGAAATACTAAAATCTTAGCCTACTTGTAACTGCAATCCATCCGTGCCTTGGTGATTATAAGCTACATGAAGCACTTGGCCGAAATGTTGTAAGGAAAGGGGTAAAACTTTATCGTTATTACCAGTCGAATTAGGATTTACCACTTGGATTTGTATCGTTTGTTGTTGAGGTTGTTCGCCAGGTTTTGATCCCGGAATAGTAATCGGCAACGTTATAATCTAAATGAACAGATCCCATCGTAAGTACCACAAAATACACGTAAACATACCCATAGTGATCGTGTAACTCACTTGATTATGTTGCTGATTATTTAAACCACCTAAATTAACAAATCCATGGGTATCTATTGGCCTCAAGTAGGTTACACCATTGTCATCGCTGTTCAACACAGCTACGACTTGGCCAGCTCCAGTAGTCGTGGCAGCAGTAGCGAATTTGGCCGTTGATAGTTGAGGAACCGAAGCATTATTCACCGGTAGCGCGGTCGAAGTGAATGGAGTCAAAAATGGAGTAAAATTCATGATAAAGTTGTATCACTATCAGGTCATTATCAAAAATACGAAATTACTTCATTCCTTCATTACAAACGCGTCCGACATCTAAAAAATAAAATAAAAATCATATTTATAGACACAGCACAAAATTAGTCATCGGGCAAAACCTCAAAAATGTGTTTTAGCAGCGTAATCAGCGACCATCACACGTAACAGGTTGGACAAAAAATTTCAAATTTAATACACCCAAGTATTATTGTAATAAAACCAATTACATGGTGAACTTTCACTTCACCAAACAGATTATCTATCGACATATACCGAGGAATGGTAACGAAAAAACGCCAAACAAAAAGATTAAGCTACATAACGGCACTATCAATTAACCCATAAGCGAGCAATATTGCAATCAGATTTCAAAAAGAGAAGAAAAGTTTGAATTTTTGCACTTGAATCTTTCACTATGCGATATTTCCAAACCATATAGATTAATTTAATATCAAAAGAAAATTGAGAAAAGATACGCGAATCTAACAGGATGTACAAAGACCTACTTTCTAATGTTGTAATTGAACTTACACGCAGGTAAAACAAAACGTTAGAAATATTGAAATTTTACAATCACCTGTTTGCGAATATTTACCACCCTGTTGTATCGGATTTATAGAACAATTTCATCTTAATATTTTACAAATGAAAATGATATCAACGAAATAAAATCGGGTCACGTATTCGAAAGTTACAAGTTGGTTAAAATAGAACGAGTTGAATTTTGATGCACTCACTTCGATGAATATTCGCGTCCGATTGTACCGTCGTTCGAAAATTCGATATGATGCTGATATAATTAGAGTATTTTAATTAATACTGTATCGAATTTAATAATCAACGTAACACCAAACACAATTTAAAAAGGATTTTATAAAATAAAAACTTCATCAAACTTCTAGGGACTCTCTACAACATCGACAAATTCGACATCGTAATTTGTTATGTGGTTACAGCCAGTATTGGCGTCGGTGTTTTCGTAGCGTCGCCTGTAGGAGCGCTAGGTGAAGTGAACATTTTTTGATCGAATGTCATTTTGATATTTTTTCGTTACAGGGGGCTACGCTACTGTCGCTACAGCACTAAACAATCAACAACAACAACACTTGTTTACGTGGGAGTGGCTAAATCCACAATAAGTAATCACATTGTAAGGGCGATGTCGTTCTTTTTTATTCATCTTCTTTATTTTTGTACAATTAGTTTTTTTTTTCAAAGTTCAACCAAATTCTTTGCAAGTTTTCCTCTGAAAACTTTGGTGTATTATTTAAAACGAATCTATTCTTTCACAAAATACTCAAAAATATGTTTTTCATTTTGGGTAGGATGCAAGGATGCTGTATTTATATTTTTTTTATGTTTTAACTTTTAATTTTTTATTAATTTTTTTTTTCAATTTCAACAAGTCAATGAGTATTGAGTAGTTAATGTATTGTAGTTGCGTACTTACTCAATTTTGAAATTTGAAAAAATTAAAATTTTAGTGAATTTGAAGAAAAAAAAATTGAAAATATTTTTTGAAGGACCAAGGACATGAAAGAAAATTGGAATTTACTGGAAAAAATTTAAAAATTACTCAATTAGAAGAAAAATTTTGATGAAAATTATTGGAAAAATTCGAATGAGAAGTTAAGTTGCCAGTTGGGAAATGAAATAGGAATATTTTGATGACAAATTTCATTTGAAATCAAATTCCAAATTGACAATTTTATTGGAAAATTGAAAGGGATGATGAACAAGAACAATTATTTTCTTGAAAAAAAAAATAAATAAAAAAGTCGGGAAAAATTTAGATAGAAACCTCAAAAATAAACTTGATAAAAAATTTACTTGAAAAAAATTTCAAAAGAAAAATTTGAAAGTATGGTAGAGATTTCGAAGCATTTTGATGAGAAAATTTGATGAAAAATCTTTAAAAATCTAAATGAAAATTTAAAAATAAATTTAATTAGGTAACAATATTTATTTAAAATTTTTAAAAAATAAATTGTAAAAATTATTGGCAAGTTTGAATGAAGAAATTGGAAAATTAAAAATAAAGTTTCAACTTTTAAACGACAAATAGAAAAAAATTGATGAAAAATTTGAGGAAAAATAGAAATAAATAATTAAGTATTTGATGAATGATGATTAATTTCTTCAAGAATTTCTTTTCAAAAATCGAATGAAAATTGAAAATTGAAAATGAAAAAAAAAATGAAAAATTTGAAGAATAGAAAACTTGGAAAATTTTTAAATATTTTATTAATTTAAACTTAGGTAGTGGAAAAATCTCGATGAAAATTTTGTGAAAATCAATTTCGATGAAATCCACCTTGCAATGACGACAAACGCGACCACGACAACGATTATTCAAAAACAAAGTTATATAGAACAAGATAGTTACCACACTCCCCATATGAATAATGCAATTCTTTTCTGCCACTCTTACGGCGGGCAAATCGCTCACTATAGAGCGCGCTTGATACGACGGGTGATACACTCTTATCAAATCATCATATGAAATGTGAAGTGATTAACCATGATCAACTGTTGCATGTGAAATTTTTTAATGTGAATTGAAACATTTATAATGATTTAAATATTTAGTTATTGATAAAATGGCCTATTGTTGTGTTCCTAATTGTAAGACTGGGTATAAAAACAGCAGCAAGCGAGATAAAAATGGGGAAAAGCTACACTTATTCTATGTTCCAAAGGTAAGATTTTTCAAAGTTTCATTACTTCACAAAAATTGGAAGGGAGGAAGGGGTCTAATCGAAATTTTTGTAATAACTAAAAGTATTTGTACAACTTCAAGCTACAACTTTTGTTTGAAAATTTTTTCAATCGGGCCCCTTACCTCCCCCCTGTTTTTAAAAATGTATTTGAAGGAGTTGGATTATCCAAAATTGGTGGGGAGGGAGGGATCCGATTGAAATTTTTGTTATCACCAAAATTATTCCTAGTACTTCAAGCTACAACTTTTGTTTGAAAATTTTTTCAATCGGGCCCCTTACCCTCCCCCTGTTTTCAATAATGTATTTGAATGAGTTGGATTATCCAAAATTGGAGGGGAGGGAGGGGTCCAATCGCAATTTTTGTGATAACCAAAAGTATTAGCGAAACTTCAAGCTACAACTTTTTTTTGAAAACTTTTTCAATTGAGCCCCTCTCTCTCCACTTATTTTGCATAACACTCCCAAAATACTAATTAAAAATTGAAGGGGGAAAGGGAAATGGGTCCAATTGAAAAAAATTTGCAACAAACTTGTAGCTCAAAGTTTTAGGAAAAATTTTGGCCATGACAAAAATTGCGATTGGACCTCTCCCTTCCCTCCAATTTTGGATAATCCAACTCATTCAAATACATTATTGAAAACAGGGGGAGGGTAAGGGGCCCGATTGAAAAAATTTTCAAACAAAAGTTGTAGCTTGAAGTACTAGGAATAATTTTGGTGATAACAAAAATTTCAATCGGATCCCTCCCTCCCCACCAATTTTGGATAATCCAACTCCTTCAAATACATTTTTAAAAACAGGGGGGAGGTAAGGGGCCCGATTGAAAAAAATTTCAAACAAAAGTTGTAGCTTGAAGTTGTACAAATACTTTTAGTTATTACAAAAATTTCGATTAGACCCCTTCCTCCCTTCCAATTTTGACTATAAAGTATTATGTAGCACTGGACTTGGTAAAAATTTATCGAAGTTGCACCCCATGAATGTAAACAAAACAATCAATCTAGACGTTAGTTGAAAATTATAGCAAAAATGCAAAATTAGTAATTTGCTGAAAGTAAAAATGAAAATTTCGCGGGTAATTCATTCAAATCAAATTTAAAATTGTATCAATCCATTAACTTTCAATATAATTCAATGCATTATATGTATCACCCGTCGAATGCAGCGCTCTCAGTGATGTACTTTGGCGAAATGGGCGTGGCTAACCGGAGTGTGGTAACTATCTTGTTCTATATAACTTTGTTCAAAAATTTCAAACAAGAATATGAGATGAATCACGATGAATTCTCGTTCGTTCATTTTCGTGATTACTTGTTGTGGATTTAGTCACTCCCTGTTTACGTTATGCTTGTTTACAAACATTTTCTAATTTTTGGTGATTAGGGTGATTAGAGAAAAAGTAAAATAAAAATTTGTTATTTTGAGTTTTGAGTAAATTGGTTATTATAATAAAATCAAAAATAATTTTTGCTACTATTCGAAAAACAATCTGTTCGTGTATAAGAAGCCTATGGATAAAAAAGTCACGACCGTCGAAAATGCGAATCGCAACGAATTGATTCCTGTTGCGGATCGATTCATTTTTAAGTTTTTACTTAAAAAATACAACATTTCGAGTAAGTTTTCCACGTTAATCGCGATACTTTGATCTTTACGAACTGTATCTTAACCACCTTCATTATATTTTAATGTTTAGGTCACATAATCGACGAGATATGTGGGCGAACTATCGGTTTAATTCGCGACGATTGTTTAGTCACAAATGGTGACGTTGTCAAGTACATCATATTACAAGCCCTGTTACCGTTGAAAGAATACAACGTCGAGGTGAAAGCAGATGATGGAATCTTCTCGGCTGAAAAAATAAAGATATTATAATAACGGTGAAAGATTCAAAAGGAAAGCAATACGACTTCAAACTGCTCGTATTAAATATCGTCGAAGAGAAAGACGAATTCATAGCGATATTAAAAGCTGTGCAAGTAAATATTATGATTTTTGAATCGACGCAACCTACTAAGACGTAATTTTAAATGCACATTTTTTTTTAGGATTACGAAAATTGCATCACCCTTCCAGTTACAGTTCATGACGGATTGAGAAGAACCTACTTCGGGTACATACGACAACTCGTAACTGAAATACTTCTGAAAGTATACTCAATGTTTGTGAACAGTTGGTGAGCATCGTATTCCGTAATACTTCAGTAAATAGGCAATATAATTTCAGTATTTATTTATATTTTATTAATTTTTGCAGTCTGGAAAAAGTAATGCATGGTGACAGGAAGAATCCAAATATTAAAAATATATTATTTTTAGAAGATATCGCACCGACGCAAGACTATAATTAGTTGATTTTTTTAAATTTTACGTTTGAACTCAACATTCGATATTTAATGTAAAATTAAGACAAAAAAATGTCGAATTTGATAAACTATTTTTCGAATACACATAAAAATTTTCTTCTCTTACGTAAGAATTTGAAAAAAAAATATCCTAAAAAAATGCAATTAAATATGAACTCAACAAACACGTTGTTATATTATGTTACTATGTTTAGACATTTTTTTTTAAATGAAAAATAATTTTTTTTTATAAAAAAATGTGTAGGTATATTCAAAATGTGTTTTTCGTGGGTAAATTTAAAAAATTAGCGGGAAGGGAAAAAATTATAAGGTTTTAGCCAGTAACCAGGAAAAACCGAAAAAACCGAATCGATTATAAATTGGTTATTTAACCATAACCAAAAACCGATAACCAGAAAAGAGAATTGATTTGGTTACATAACCAGAACCTATTATTTTGAATTGGTTACGTAACCATAACCGATAACCGATAACCAGAAAAGTCGTTTCGGTTACAATCCCTATCTAATTCTTCTTGACTTGCTTCGGAAAAAGTAAAAAGTGATCTTTGAAACGAATTGAAAAAGCAAATGACGTTTTAATGCATCGTAACATTTTCAAAAGGATAATTTTCAGGTTCACTGTCGAGATAATAAAGCGATTCGAGGAAGGAACCGAAAATGAAACGATATTGTGATTTAAGTACGCGAAATTATTATAATTATAACGCTTCACCGACAACACGAGAAAGTGAGAAGAGAGAAAAGGTTATGGATTTATACACATTTGCCAAGTTCCAAAATTGAATAATTATTTCTTTCTGCAAGCAGTACGAAAAAGTTGATTATTTACCCAATAAACGAGTGCAAAATTAAAAAATTTTCATTTTTACTTTTAAGTTTGAACACAAAAATTTGAAAAATAAAAACTATTCAACCAAAAATAAAAATTATTCAACAGTAAGTTGAGTAATTTTTTTTTTTTTTTCAAATTTTTGTGTTAAAAATAAAAAAATGAAAAATCTAAAAATTTTTACATTCGATTATATAGGTAAACATTCCAAAATCCACCAATCATCTACCTCGAACGCCGGTCTTCGTGACGTCATTCAGACTCTAGCCACTGCTCATCGTTTAAAGGCGTTATTCACGGAGCAGCTGATTATGCAACCCTCTTTAATTGGATTATCGAAATTCGAAATCGTGGTCTGGTGGTCACACACCTAGTTGTACTGACCTTGATAGTAAGTAACTGCGTTTGTTTTGTAATGATGCTTTTGTCGTTGTTTTATGTGTATGTGCAAAAAAAAAATGTAATAAGTGTCTAAAGTTGGTAAAAAAAGTCGCACAATGTAATTCGGCAAATTGATCGATTAATTAACGTACTCGATTCGAAATGTATTCAGCATAATCATGCATTTAACCATCAACCGCACTCGTGTGGAATTGTTATTAATTCGTAAATTTGCTAATATTCGCTTGTCACGTGGTGTTTTTTTTATCTTTTTCAACATTTGAATGGACAAAATAAACAAACAGTACGGTATTCGGGAACTGAAATTTTTTCTATTAAATTTAATGAGTGCGCGTGCAGCGTAGTAAATTTTCTCGCCTTCTGTATCCCAGCTGAAATATGACAACGCACTCGCGCGCTCAAGAAAACGATGCTTGGGCTCTATTAGCCCTCAGATCCGAGTCAGCTCCGGCCAGTCCTACGAATTCCAAAATCCAATGGTGTCCGGAAACCGAAGGAACTGCTATAGCGAGATTGGAAGGAAGAGAATTCGAATACTTAGTCAGACAGAAGAAAATCATCGTCGGACGCAACAGTTCACGTGGTTCGGTTGATGTTAATATGGGCCATTCTAGTTATATTTCGAGAAAACACGTCGAAATTAGATTCGATTCACCGCATTTTTATATGTCCTGCAATGGTAAAAACGGCGTATTTGTTGACGGAATTTTCCAAAGAAAAGGAGCTCCTTCTATACAGTTACCTAAAACGTAATATATTTTTCCTTCTTATATACCTACATTTTTATAACGTTTATGTTTTGTATAGCTTCGTGCAGTAATTTTTTTTTTTCTCCCTCACAACCCAACTGGAGTCCTTGACCATGAACGTTTCACCTCACTAGCGAAAAACTCTCCCTTTAAGCGAAGAAGACGAAAAAAAAAGTGAAAAATTCCTATTGCAGGAAATACATTGTGTAGTTGATTTCTTAAACAAATATGTTAGCGAGTGAAGGTTAAATGGTATAGCGGTGAAAATTTATGCCGGTGTAGGCCCGGCTCTGCTATCTGATGCGTTTTCACTTTTTAATTTTACATATACGCGAACGCAAATACAAATGGCGCTATACCAATTTATAATTTACCACCGACAATTTATTTTCAACCAGATTAGCTATCAGTAATATTTCTTTATTTTCTCTCGTTCAAGGAAAAGCAGCATTTTCTTTACCTTCTTGCTCTCCATCGTACATTAAAAAACCAGTGATTCCCTAAATATCGATTATATTTTTAGTCTCGTATCAGCTGGTAAGTTGATATTTTGGGTAAATAAAATAGTATCATTATCTCGAGCTCATTTTAAGCTTAATTAATTGTGTCGCGTGTTTTTTTATATTTTTATATTTTCCCATTCGCGTTTTTAGGGCGTAATAATATCGAAATAAGGTTCCTTCTAATTGTCGGACGAGCGACGAGGGTTTATCGAATGCATTTCGAAACCATAGTAACAGCTGAATTTCTAAAATAACTGAAATAATGTGTATATAATGTTGCTTGATAACGACGTTGGTACGAAAACAAAACCCATGTGCCTTCGCCCAGCTCACTGACGTACCACACCGTCGTACTTTTACTCTCGTAGGATGTGGCAAAATTTTTACATAACGATCTAATTACCGTCTACATTGCAGATTTTTTTTCCAACGTGCCACGTGATTACTCGAGAAGCATAAAACAAACTCTCACCCCCATGTGCCTCGTCGTAATTCACGCAACGAGGAGAAATTTTTCATCGAGCGGGTTAATCGGCTAACAATTTTCTACTCTGGTTGGGAATCACTGGACGACTTTGCAATTTGATTTGAAGCATTTTATCAGTATTTTCATGGTCATCAATATAGATATTTAATTTCATTTCCATAGTTCACAATTAGACTTTCTCGAATACGGTTTGCAAAGCGTTATGGTTATATTCTCTCTCTCCCTCTCACTCTGGTGCGAATTAGCATCTTTATATAAACAAAGGCCTAACTCGTAAGAAATTTCTAACGCTTTGGAGAAGGCTGTTGGTGTGAGGCGGCGAGGAGTTTGGTTTTTTTCTCTCTTGCCAATTTTTCTAGCTATGTTTAGTCTTTTTCACATTCGGTGTGCGTGTGTATGTTTATTTTATTCACCAGCAAGATGCAGGAGGCCGGTGTTTGTTTATGTTTGACTGACACAATGCTATTAAGATGCATATGCACGGAATAGTAGAAAATTAAGGTCGAAAAGTGGGGATAGAAATATGGCATCAATGTTTTAAGCCATACAGTGAAGAAAAATTGATTACATTGTTGTTAGAGAGAATATTTGGGTGGGATTTTTTGATTAGTTTTTTTCGTCGATGCGAAATGAACTGACTTTGAAACTTATTTTTTTCGATCGAAGGAATAGAAAAGTAGAAAAATTCGCCCAATTTTCGTTTTCTTTAGAATTTTAAAAACTTAAAAAGTTTCGGTATTCCTTAATTTTAAAAATTACGCTACCTTGTTTTCGTTTACATGTTCGAGAGAAAGAAAAAAAAAAGGAGAACCCGATAAGGCGAAAAAAAAAAATCGTTATCTCGACTTACGATAAAATTACATTTTTAATTTTTATTGAAAACCTGAAGTGGTTTTTTTTTTTTTTGAAATACTAATGGACTGAAACTATGTTATCTGTAGGTTTGATGTGGTTTATCGCAAATCCGGAAAGTGAACGTTTACGTTGGTTTGTTTACAAATTCGACTGCTTTGCAAATTTCAATTTTTTGCTCGAGTTGCGTATTCGAGGAAATTTTCGTTATCGATTAGCCGGGCCTGGATGAAAAATAAATATTGAAAACGCGACGAAATCTTCGTTTGCGTTATCGATTTTCAAAATATCAACAAATCGAACGATTCGGTGTGATTTTCGAGCATTTGGTTTATTGACCCAAATTTATAAAGATAAAAAGCAACCTGATTATTTCTCTTTTACATGTGTTATAGTGGATTTTTGAAAATATTGCGGGGTAAGAGGGGTGTAAACGTCTGAATACTGTCGGCTTGACCTTGACCTGTTGACGAATGCCCAAAATTTTTCAATTTCGAGTATGGAAACTGTCTAAAAATGCTGAAATGTTCAATTTTATCGTCAACGATACGTGAAAATTTAATATCAGGAATTTTATCAAAATATAGAATTTATTTGGCCACACTTTTTAGAAATTAATAAACCCCTTGAAAATGCTAAAAATTGAACTGAACGTTGATATAGATGGAATGAAAAAATTACCTAAATTCTTTAAAATTAAATAATTAATATTTTCCTAAAAATTCAAAATTCCAGCCTCTTAAGTCTTGATACATTTTTCAGATCTGTAAACTTTCTCTAATAATATTCAAGGTCAATCCATGTACAAATCGCTCCCTTGAGGCGAAATTTGACAAATTTGTGCATTTTTCAATTTCTGATTGATGACTTTCACTTTTAACAATTTTGATATCCCTCTTTTCCGCTCTTATCATTTCAATTAGAGGTCATCAGCCTCCTAGGTGCATCTTTCGGATTTATCTATAGGCGTGGTCTTCTGATTTTCATGGTCATATAAGGTTCAGAACCGGTTTTTCTAACTGAAATTTCTCCTATGCAATTGCAACCCCCCTCGCCCCAGCTAGGAATATTTCATTCGAAGATCATCGGACTTCCAGGTGTAGGGGCGGGGGGTTTGATTTTCAAGGCCAGAAAAGATTCGAAACCTAATTTTCTCATCCGAAATTGCTCTCACTTGGTAAAATTTGAATATCCTGTGTGATTTTCAATAGTTTATTTATTAATTTCAATTTGAACATTTTTTCTGCAATTCTGACCTCTTTTCTCTCTTTTTCTATGATTATTTAAATTCAAGGTTATCTTTGTTTCTGTCTCAATTTTTTTTTTTCAAATTCCAAGTTTCGAGATATGAATGATTGGAAATGTTGACATTATTTTTAATTAATTTATCTCCCCCCACCGCCCCTTTCCTCTCAAAAGTAGATACGCAGCCGTAATTGCTAGTATGTTTTTTCCATTTGATTTTTTAAAATAAAATTCAAATAATGAAAACAATCATTAATCAACTATCGTAAAATAACGGTCGTAAAAATGATCGTATTAAAAAAAATATCTCCTAATTTAATTTCGACCGGTTTGTAAAAATTGATGAATTAAACAATAATTATGGGACATTGAAAGTTCGAGCTCGCACGTTGTCTTTTTTTGGCACCTACCTAATTATTTTCAAAAAATACTCGTAGGTATGTGAAAAATGTGAACAGTGGTGGTTAAATAAATGTTCAATCACAAAAAATATCAAAATATTTTAAAATAATTTTCTACATTTAATTTTTTTTTTTTTAGGAATATGGTTCAATTTTCATAGGTTTGAAATTGAAGGTGGTGAAAAATTGAAGCATGATTTGACTCTAGATTTACACGTACACCCACCATAACCTTTTTTTAGGGTTGGGGGGGGGGGGGTGAAATTTATTTTTTCAACATTCAAGAATATTTCTTTGCAAAATATTCAAATTGTTGAAGAAAAAAAGTTAAAAATTGCACTTGAGAATTAAAAAAGAAATGAAACAAAAATGAAACAGCTTTTTAAAAAACGACTGAAAATATTTTCCTATAAAATTTTGTTAAGGAAATAAAATTGCTGTTTGAAAAAATTCAAAAAATAAATGAAATATTGAAAACAATTGGGAGCACTTTTTTAAAAAATTGTATAAATTGTATTTAAAAGAACTTTGAAAACATTTCAATTTTTTTTTAAATAAGGAAAAAATTGTTCTCAAAAGTTGAAAAAAAAATTCCAAAATGTTTAAATGCTCTTAAAAAGAAAATTGAGGAAGTGTTCAAGTGTACCTTGATAAAATTAAAAAAATTTTTTAAAATGTGTTGAAAAAATAAAAATATTGTTTTTAAAAGAATATTGAAAATTGTTTTCAAAAAACAATAAAATTGAACAATCGCGCTTGAAAAATTTAAAAATGTTTGTAATAAAAGTTGCTCCCAATTTTTAATTTTTTAATTAATCAAAATAAAATTAAAATCGTTTTCCAAAAAAAATTTTTTTAAAAAATAATTCAAAAATTGGGTCTAAAGATTTTTTTAAAATTGAAAATAGACCTAAAGAAAATTAATGAATTGTTTTCTAAGAAAATCAAAAAAATAATAAATTTCTTCAATTAAAAAATTATAAAAACTGTTTAAAATAAAATCAAAAAAAAATGTTTTCAAAAATGAATAAATTCCTTTTGGAAATTTTTTTATGTTATTTTAAAAAATTCAGTTGAAGATTTTTCTTATGAAAAGAAAATTTAAAAAAAATTAATTCGTTTTCAAAAAATGATTGAACAAATTTACTCTTTAAAAAAAAATAGAAAGTTAATGATACCTAGGTAAAAATTATTTTAATTTTTTTTATCATCAAAAAATGTAAAATTGAAACTATGTTTAAAAATGTTCCCAACATTTTAAGATATTGTGTTCGGAAGAAAATTAAAAAAAAAACTGTTTGAAAAAAAATCATTGAGCAATTTACTCTTTAAAAAATTAAAAATTTATAATAAAAATTACACTTTTTCTTTTTTTCTCTTTTTTTTGATCAAAATAACATTGAAACCGTGTTTTAGAAAAAAGAAAAAAAAAGAAAAACAAACAGCTGGCAAATTTGAGTGTAAGAATGTTTTCCAAAATTTAAAAAATAAGGAATTTCTCTTTAACGAAATTCGAAAAAAAAGTTTTTATAAAAATGTTCCCAATTTTAAAATAAAATATTGTATTTAAAATGAAATTAAAAAAACTATTTGTAAAAAAAAAAAGTTCAGTTCTTGAAAAAAAATAAATGTCATTACCGGTAGGTAGTAAAAATTCAGTTGGAAAATTTTTCGTATGATTTTTTTTTTTCATTATTGAAAAGCAGCCCTCTCTCTCTCAAAATAAATAAATAAAATTAAAATTGTTTTTCAATTGAAAAATTACTCCTATTTTTTTAAAATCGTGTTCAAAAAATGACCAATCGCTCTTGAAAAAAATTGAAGTGTTTTTAATGAAAATTTCCTTCAGTTTTTTTCAATTCGAAAACAAAATTAAAACTTTTTCAAAAAACAGTTGAAAAATTGCTCTTGAATAATTTTCATTTTTTATCAAGCAATTGAGATTTGATTTTTTAAATTCAAAAATAGGTACCTACCTACTACCTACCTAATTGATCTAAAAAAAATCTTGTTTTTAATTTCAAAATTATTGGAAATAAATATGTAAATTTAATAGTTGTTCTTGAATTTGAAAAAAAATATAATAATAAGACGTGTTTTTTGAACTATCAACAATTTTTTTAAATTTTGCAAGGAATTTTTCGGAAATTTGTGAATTTATTTTCTGAGAAAATTGAATTCTATTTATTTCACATGTTTTTAATCTTTCCCCCTCTACCTTTCCATTCATGTCCTCTCTCTCTCCTATTTGCCTTTTTTTTTATCATTTTCTACCCCACATTACATAATTTTCTACTGACCCCCATCATATCCATGTTAGATAATCAACTTATTGTCTATCTCACGACGATTTTTGTAAAAATTATTCTGAAACAAATCGAAGACTCCACTTGGAAAAAAGATGCATTTAATTTTCCATAATTATAAGATAACGACTTCTTAAAGGGCAAAAAAAGTGAAATAAAACATCAAAAGATAACACCTATCTCGTCGTGGATTTTTCAAACAATTGATTCGATTATATTTTTTTTCGCTCTTTCTGAAAGTATAACACAATAGATTTTTACGATAATGTTTAATTTGCATTCTTTTTCTTTCTGTTACAGGTGTACCTTAAAATTTCCAAGTACCAATATTAGATTAGTTTTTCAATCACTAGTAGAAGATCCGGCTGCTAGTAATTCGGTTGAAATTGAAAATGACAAACTGCTTCATAACCAAGTCACGCAGAATAACGAATATTGCAATAATATCAAAACGTCTCCGGATTCTGTTTCAAATTCGACCGGTTTTCGAACGCATATTGTACCAGTATCTTCGAATATATCGACATCCATAGCTAATGCCGGACTGGCTTCGTATGGTAAACATCGAATAGCCTTACCGCCGTTACGTATTAATATACCGATGGAACGCGAACCCATGGTCGGTAGTCCGTTTCCGTCACCTACTGGAACCATTAGGTAAATATTTGATAATATGAAACGATATTTAAAAATCACCGGATTATCATATTTTATTATCATTCGTGTATTACAGTTTTCCGATAAGCGTAATAGTCCCGAGAGCCTACTTACCTTATCAGTAATCTGTACTCAAAATTACCTACTCCAGATTAACTCGCGTTGCAAATCTGAATCATCCCACCACCTTTTACCATACGTTACCTATTTCCTTAATAAATGCGAGAAAAAAACCCAATACCATAGTTTTTCTCGTTCCCAAAAATTACCAGTAATTTACTCGATTAAATCATCGCCTAGTTCTTGGAAATTTAATATAAAAAATTGATACGATACGAAACGACGCACGATGACGTTTTTTTCGCAATTTTGCCTTCCTTGTTTGTTCAGTAAATGGAAACGAGCCGAAGAGACAATGTCGGAATGAAAAAATATCCGAGGGTAGGTTTTGATGATGGAGCATCGAGGTAGATAAAGGATTGAACCTTCGGCTATGTTTACTCGTGAGAGAAGAATACCACCGAGTATTTGCCCAAATGTTTTTTTCCATCTTGCTCCTTTTAAGAAGGGTTTAATCGATTCTACACCCCGGTACCCCGCTAGCCCAGAGAACTCACTTAGTGTCAAATTGAATAGGAATTATGTTAAAATAACCAACAAGATTGCGAATTTTTGGGTATAATTTTTAACACAGTGGGTGGATATTGAATAAGATGTTGATTTGTGCTGGAAAATTTAAGAAGAAAAAACCTACGTGGTGGGATAGAATAAAATTGAGAAAGATGGCGTGAGTGCTGAATTGGAATTGTGGTGGGTTGGAGTAAATAATGAGAAAATTTTATGGCTTCGTTTTGGAAAAAAATACGCGTGAAATATTGCTCGTGTTTTAAAAGTCGATTTAAATGTACAAAAACGTTGACAGGTGAAATACGAATAGGGGTAGTTTCAAAAATCGTTTCCACGACAAGAATATTTTAGAAACCTGTCGAAGTGATTTTTTAAAATTGATTTTATTAATTAAAAGTTCAACAGTGATAATAAATAAAAATTGAACAGGTGAAACTAAAATTGAACTAATTATTATAGAATTTGAATTGAAATATTGTTGCGAGAGGGGAAGGAAAGGTTTAAAAATTAATCGGACAAAAAAATGAATAATTAGTCGATTGAAAAGTATCTTATTCGAAGAAATTAATCGAATTTAACTAAAAGAAATTTTGTAGCCCAAAAGCCCAAGACAACCCTAAACAAAATCAATTGAGAAATGAATTGAAAATATCAGATTTTAAACTACGAGTACATACTTTGGAAAAATTAAAATTAAATTCTTTCTCAAAAAAATTAATCTAATTTTACTTTGAAAATTTCTTTAGGCTAAAAAAAATCCTAAAATAGTTCTAAAATTCAAAAAATGCATAAAAGTAAACTGACTTGAAACTAATTTTAAAAGTTGAAAAAAAATGGCATTCGAAATTGTTTTTAAAAAATCGAATTTGATTTTTGAATAATTCAAAGTCGAATGAAAAATTGAAAAAAATCCATTATTATAATAAAATCAGAATGGTGTCTGTTTATATTGAAGATCGTTAATGAAGTTTCTATAGGATTGTGTGAATTTTTGAAGAAGAAGAAAAAAATAGGTACAGGAATAAATTTTGAAAAAATTCATTAACTTTTTTTAAAATTTTGATATCACATTTTTTGAAAAATAATGCAAAGTAGGAAGTACTCAATCGATTCTAAATTTTATTAAAAATCTTCGAGGAATAAATTTTAATGATGAACCCTTTGTTTGTAAACTTTTTTTAAACATTTGTAATCACTAATTTTTTAATTTCTGATACTTATCGACTCAATTTTTTATCTTAATTTTTGCTTGAAAAATTTTGATAGTCTTTTTTTCGATAACTTTTTATTTAAAATTCTAGCGAATCAATATTAAAAATATTATAATTATGAAAACTTCAAGAGTCGAGCATTTTTCAATTTGAGAAGTTTAATTTTGTAGGTATTGTTTAATTTTTTTTAAAGCCTCGGTAAAATTTTAGCAATTTTTTTTAAAAACTGATCTTCAATTTTTAACTTTTTTTTTGGGGGGGGGGGGGGGGGTGGAATCTACCCAATTTTTGCTTAGAATTTTTTTTTGACAACTTGATGATACAGTATTCAAATTTTAAAGAATCAAAATTGAAAAATATTACTATAGTGAAAATTGAAAAAACTTGAGGTTTTTCAATTTGAAAAATGAAAAATATTTTGGTAGGGTAGGTATTCTTAAATTTTCCCCTTACTTAATTAGTTCATAGCCTGAATTAATTTTTCATTTTTTCCCATTCTTGCTAATTGAAAATAAAAAAACTTGTCCAATTTAAAAAATAAGATACCTATTTTGAAAGTTTTTTTGTAAAACCAAAAATCGTCAATTTTTTTGAAAAATCATGACTTTTTTTCATAACTTTTAATGTTTTTAAAATATTTGATGAGTGAAGATAATTTTTGAAAGATGCTTGTGATGAAAATTCAATAATTGGAGGATTTGTCCACGAAGTATGTGATATTTTTTAAGGGTTTAAATAATTTTTTTAATCAACAATTGGAATAGAAGAGGGAAAGTCAGTGAAAAAAAAAATCAGTGAAAAATCATGGAAAAAATTGAATGAAAAATTTCGAGAAAAATAATTTGAAAATGAAAATATTTTTCCAGGTACGTGCGATGAGCAAAGCCCCCCCCCCCACCCACTTTACAACGGTTCAAAAGTTGCCTAATTCGAATTTTCTATAGAAAAAAAATTAAAATTGTGTAAATCGAGAGTGTTTTTTTTTCCAATAATACAGCGAATTTGATAAATGAACAATACATTAAATTTAGAGGAAAGAGTAATCGATATAATTGGTTTAAAAAAAAGGAGAAAAAATCAAAATTGGAATGAAAAATGAAATTCAAAAAAAAAACCGAAGTGAAACTAAGTACATAATATTAATTTAATGACAAAGAATGGAATAAAATTATAAAAAAAATTTAATCCAAAAAAAACTGGGTTTAAAAATTTAAATTGAATTTTTAAAAAGAAATAAATTGTCCTCGAGCTGAACAATTTTTTCCTCCTAACTTCCCTTCGCTCCCTGATCATCATTTTGAAAAAATTCAAAAATATCGATCTAAGATCTTAAGCGATCTTCGACTCGAATATTTTGTAATTTTACCTCAAAATTAATCCATATTTTTAATTAAATTTTGCAGCGCCGCCAATTCATGTCCGACAAGTCCTGGAGGTATGCATCCTGGTAAACGTAATATAAACGAAGAACTACAAATGTACGCATCCTCACATGCTTCGGTGATCACACCTTCTTCTACGACCTCATCGTATATGATCGATGACAGGTACGATCTACTAAACTGTCGACTACGTACGACGAACAAAATAACAACGAATAATTGTAATTTTTGCAGGTTGGAATGCGTTTCAGTCGGAGGTTCTAGTCACGAAAATATCGAAGTAATCACGTACCCGGGAGACGATGGCGTATCGAATAAAATTTACAAACCTTCGAACGGGTCGACGGCCATGCTTCCATTAAGTCCGTCAAAGGATGAATCCAAACCTCCGTATTCGTATGCTCAGTTAATCGTGCAAGCTGTTGCCTCGGCGCCCGATAAGCAGCTCACACTTAGCGGCATATATTCGTACATTACCAAAAATTATCCTTATTATAGGTATGTCTGTTTCGTTGACACTTGACAGCACGAGCTGTGTGTCCAATTTACGACGATTAATTTCGAATTTTTCTCATTTTATTCTAGGACGGCCGATAAAGGTTGGCAGAACTCTATTAGGCATAATTTATCGCTAAATCGATACTTCATCAAGGTACCTCGATCGCAAGAGGAACCTGGTAAAGGATCGTTCTGGCGGATTGATCCTCAATCGGAAAGTAAACTTATTGAGCAGGCTTTCCGTCGCAGAAGACAACGAGGAGTACCATGTTTTAGAGCACCGTTCGGTTTATCTTCTAGGTACGTTCGACCTGGATGTAACGTCAAAAAAAATTTTTTTTCTAAATAGACTATAAGAATGGGTTATTTTTTTATACGCAGGAGCGCGCCTTCGTCACCGAACCATATTAGTATTGGGAGTCTGATGACTTCGGAGCCCATGTCGCCGGAAACATCTCCAGTTACTACGACGGAACAACCAGTCGCACTCGATTACGTCAGTCAGTCAGCTCCCGGGTCACCCAGAAATAATAATATACCTTCGCATTATTTGCAATCAGGTAACCAAAGCGGTTTTATAAAACGATAGAGGTGGTATGCCTTAAAACGTGGTTCCAAATTTATGCAATTCCATGCTACGGAGTAAGGTCCAAACCGAGGTCATGCGTTCTCTACGAGATAATTTAGTTGATTACGGAAATATCATTTTGATTTGATGATTTTTTTCTCTAAAAATAGTGTATAAAAAAAATGCCAAATCTCGAAGTGAGAATTTTTTCCATTATTTTCATCTCGACCTCGAACGGAGGATCGATGAAAATGTTTCGAACGTTCGACCTACCAAAACCAAAGTATTATATAGAATTTTTAAATATAAACGACAGCCAGAAATTTTAGGGCATTCTTCGTAGCTCAACTTTTTTTCCATTGTGACAACGAAGCTTGTGGATACAAAAGATAAGAAGTGACATGTTTTATGTATTACATGACTAAAGTATCTGTGTGAGGCTAATCTAAGAAAAGAACTTGTTCTGCGCTTGACCTACATTGTAATTTTAAAACGTGGCGATTTTGTTACGAAAATTTGCAATTTGTTTTTTTTACAACGAAAGATCATCTTGTTTGATTCGACAATGATGAAAATAGGCTAGAGAGGTGTTTTAGTGTTCGATCGTTGAGGGTGTATTTGGAAAAAGATTTTTAATTTTGAAAATTATCTTAATGGGAGAGTATCTAAATAAAGGATGATTTTATAACTTGGATTTTTCCTGAAGAGAAATTTTAAAATATTTAAAAAAGTAAATTTTCAACTTTTTATTCATAAACAACTCTTTATATATTTTTTTTGAAATTTTTCTAAAAATCAATTTTGCATTTTCAAGACACAAAGTTCTGGATTTTTTTGGAATTTTTTATCAAAAACAATTTTTTAAAATCGACTGAAGTAACGGTTTTGTATAGAATGTTCCGGAAATGAATTTTTGAATTTTGTACGAAATTAACTTCTTGAATTTAGCAAAAAAAAAAAAAAAAAATTAAAACTGAATTTTCACTTTTTTTCAAAAATTATATTCCCAGAAAACTATTTTTGAAATTGTTTAAAAATTGATCTTTTTATTTATTTATTTTTTCAAGAAATTGTTGTTTTCATAAGAAAACAGTCATCATCCTTGTTTTTGTTTTTCAATTTTTTTAATATGTCTGAACGTGTTTAAAACTTTCAATTTTTTGTACAAAATTGCTTTTTTGATATTTAAAAAAATGTTTTAAAAACTTTTTTTCTCACAGATCATTTTTATTTTTGTTCTGGAAATAAATTTTCTGATTTTCTTCTTGAAAACAATTTTTAGTTTGAAAGTAGATTTTTTTTTGTAGAAAAAATAATGTCTTTGAAATTTTCAAGATTTTTGACAAAACCGTTTTTTTTTTTAATGGTTAGTCACATATTTTTTTTTGATTTGTTTAATTTTGATGTTTCTTTTATACTTTTTTTTTCTAGAAGGGGGGGGGGGGGTGTAATTTCACTTAGGTTTTTTCAGATTTTTTTTTAATTTGCTCGAAAATGTATTTATAATTTTGTTGAAAATAGGTCTAGATCTTATAATTTTTTACGAAGTTTAGTTTTTGATTTTTTTTAGAATAATTTTTGTACTAAATGATTTTTTTCTTCTCAAAAAACAATTTTTTTGTAAAAACACTTTTTGAAATTTTGTTTGAAAATAAAGGTGGGTATTCGTTTTTAAAAAATCATTTTTTAAAAAAAATTTTAGTTAAAAATGAGCCTAGAACATCGAAGAAAAATTAAGGACAGCTGTTTTCTAAAAATCACATTTTCCTCATTTTTTATATTATTTTTGGTGTGCTTGAATGTTTTTAAAGTTTTGAAATTTTTTTACGAAGTAAATTCATTTTCTATGTTGAATTAAATAATTTTTATGTTGAATTTTAAATTTTTTGAGGAATTTTTTTAAAAATTTTGTTCAAAAATAGATAGGTATTAGGTAACTATAATCTTTTAAATTTCAAATCGTCATTTTTAAAAAATTTCATTTAGAAATACTTTAGGCCTAGAACTTAGAAAAAATATAAGGACAGTTGTTTTATAAAAAACCAAACATCTTCATTTGTGTTTTTAAAATTTTGCAAATTTTTACGAAGTAGATTTTTAATTTAATTTATTTTTTGATTTTCTTTTTGAAATAATTATTATAATCACTTTTTTAATTTTTTGAGAAATCTTTTTGAAATTTTGTTTAAAAATAGAGCTTTACGTATACGTACTTACTTTTTTTTTTTTTTTTAGAAAAAAATTTTTCTAAATTTTTTAAAAAATGACTTTTTTTTAGAAAAAGTTTGTATATTGAAAATAGACCTAACGATGTTTTTAAATTTTTCAAGATTTATTTTGTTTTCCTTAAAAAAAAAAAAAAAAAAAAATTGTTTAGAAACTTTTTTATGTTCTGGGAAATGAATTTCTTTCATTTAGGATTTTTTTTTCAAGAGGATGTTTTTGATTTTTCTTTTAAATTAATTTTTCAATCATAATATAAAACAACAAAATATCTTTGAAATTTTTGTTAGAGTTTTGTTTAAAATTGAAAAAAATGAAAAAAAAAATTTGAACTCATTTTTTTTTTTCAAAAAAAAAATCGATTCTCTTGGAAACATTTTTTAATTTATCACTTCAAATTAACACCTTCCTCCCTCAGCCTCACCTCAACTCAAGAATAGCAGATGTATGTAAATGTATGCTCATTTGTCCAATTTCTTCATTTCGATGGAAATTCGGCTAAAAAAAAAATAACGCTACTGGGTTTGCTTTTTTTTCGCAAAACACTAACCTTAGCGATACACTACATATCTACGTTGATAATTATCATTTTTATTCGTATTCGATTGATTAAAATGTGTAATAATTGATCAAATTTAGAAAAACTGATGGGCAAATATTTCGGCGCAGGTGCTTACATTATGAAGGAGACCTCGTCGTCTGTAAAAGTGTTTCCTAAAACACCGGTCATCGTTAAAGCAGCGTACGGATCGTACAGTCCGTAAGTATATTCGATCTATCCCTATAATACTGGCATTCGCCTCTTGAACAAGTTGTTAATTTGCTTACAACCTTCTACTTGCAGCGAATCGTACATAAACTCGTCCGTAAACGAAGAAGCTCAGCCGTTCAACGCGAAATTATATCCGGCCGACGAGCACGACGCCAACGAACTCGATGAAGATATCGTCGTTAAACAAGAACCTCTGAACATCGTCAACTCCAGCAGCGGTCTAGGCAGCTGCGGCGCCATAGACTTGGCGGACGCTTCGCACTCGGAAAATAGGATCACAACGACGGCCGACGATCGCGTTAAGCAGAACGACATCATTAAGCAGGCGGGTAGCGTGATACTGTCGACGTGCTACGAAACGTCGATGCCGACGATAGCCGGCGGTGGCGATACCGTGGTTGAAGCTTACGAAGAGACCGTCAACTGCGTGTCGTCTCCGTCTTACGCGAATGTCTCCGTCTCGGACGGCGAAGAAAATCAAATGCACGCCGAACACGACGAAACGGTGGCAGCTAATGAACAAGTCATCGTCGAAGACGAGCTCGACCAGCTGCCCATCAAGAAGAAGAAACTGTGGGAAGAAAGAGATTCTGTATGATATACGAAATGTTAATGTAAATATCGACCCCTCGTTTTATTTTTCTTCATTTTTTTCTTTTTCTTTCTTTCTTTAATTTTTAGATAAGATTTTTTTCAAATTGAGGGATTGGAATTTTTCCAATTGCAAAATAAATAATTTGACTGGGGGGATTGTTTTGAGAGGGATGATGTTTTTGATAAAAGTCAGGAAGTGAGGGTTACTGAGTTGAACTCAAGTAGTACGAAGATGAAAAATGATTATTGATATTTTTACCGAGGTACTTTTCGCTGCTGGAGTCGTTGCTGTCCCCTCTTTGAATCATTTTGGTGGGAGGAGGGGGAAATGCATGTTGGTTATTGATTAGAAATTGATTTTTGATTGAATTTCATTTTAAATTAGTATAATATTTGTTTTTGAGCCCCCCCCCCCCCCCCAAAAAAAAAAACAACAACTAGGCAAGTGCTCGCATTTTCCCCCTCTTTCCCCTATTCAGGGTTTCCAAAAAATATGTAATTCAATCAATACTTTCAACTCTGGAAGTTGTTGATAATTTTCTAATTTCGATAAGACCTATTAATTTTGATCGTAGGAGGGTATCTGAGGACTTCGTCTCGAAATTCGACAAATTTCAGTAATCATTTTTCAATCTGAATTTTTCGCTGGCCACCATGATTGAAGTAGTTGTTTCGGTATCTAGATTTCTTTCTGCTAGTTTATGATTTCTTACCGGTTTAATGTTTCATTATGTAGTTCTTTTTTCTTCTTTTTTTTTTAAAGTAATTATACATCGACGCTAAACGTTCCTGAAAAAAGGGCACTCATTGTTTTGTTTTTGTTTTTTTTAAATTATTACTTACTTTTTATTGTTGTATATTTACGCGTAATTTCTTCTTTTTACTTTATAATAGGCAAGTAGCGAAAGATGAATTATTCAAAATGCACTCGCTTCAGCATTTCTATTCCAGGTAAAATTATTATTCTTAATTTTATTTAAATTTAGAACGATTGTGATGGTAAATGCATTATAGTACGGTCGCAAATATAGGTTCCCTGCGATTGAAAGGTTAAAATCGATTTGATGAGTGATTCGGAATCTCGGACATGTTTTTAACAAAATTGACTGAAGACCATTTTTTAAGCGATCCTCACTTCTCTAGAGTAGTGTCTAGTTTACTAAACTTGTTACTTCTTTACGTTGAATTTTACCAAGATTCAAAATTGGAGGGGAGGGAGGGTTCGATCGAAATTTTTGTAATACCTAACCAAAATTATTTTCAAGACTTCAGGCTACAACTTTTATTTGAAAATATTTTCAATTGAGCCCCGACCTCCCCCCGTTTTGAATAATCCAAGTCGGAGGGGAGGGTCTAATCGAAAAATTTTTAATGACAAAAATTATTTTTAGGATCTCAATCTACAACTTTTATTAGAAAAAATTTTCAATTGGACCCTCCCCTAATTTTTGAAATCGGTGGAGAGGGAGGGATCCGATCGAAATTTTTATAATAACCAAAATTATTTTTAGGATCTTTATCTACAACTTTTATTTGAAAATTTTTTCAATCGGCCCCCTCCTCTCTCATTTCTCTGATTTTTAATTTGTAATTTCAGAGTGTTATGCAAAATCGGTGGAGAGGGAGGGATCCAATTGAAAAAATTTCCAAACAAAAGTTGTAGCTTGAAATTCTCGGAATAATTTTAGGTATTACAAAAATTTCGATTGGACCCCTCCCTCCCCTCGAATTTTGAATAATTATTAAGTATCTATGTGGTATTGGACTTTGTAAAAATCAACAACAAATTGAATAAACTAGACACCCTTATTTTATTAAGGTCCATTTTGAAGTCTCTCTAACCCCTCTCCCTCTTATGGCCCCAATTGAAAAAAAAATCGAACAAAAGTTCTAGATTGAAATCCCAGGAATACTTTTTACTTTTTATTTTTGGAAAAATGTCGATTGGCCCCTTCCTCCCATCCAATGTTCCATAATACCGAGAATAGATACTTGATATTTTGAATTGTAGGGGAAGGAAGGAGGGGTCCAATTGAAAATATCTTCAAACAAAAGTTGTAGCTTGAAATTATAGGAATAATTTTGGTTATTACAAAAATTTCGATTAGACCCCTAGCTCCTCTCCACTTTTGAATATTAATAGTATCTGTGTGGTATTGGACTTGGTAAAAATCAACAACAAATTGAATAAACTACTAAAGTCCATTTCAAAGTCTCCCTATCCCCACTCTTACGGCCTCAACTGGAAAAAATGTCGAACAAAAATTCTAGATTGAAATCCTAGAAATACTTTTTACTTTTTATTATTGGAAAAATGTCAATTAGCCCCTCACTCCCCTCCAATGTTGCATAATACCGCGTAGATACTTGATATTTCAAATTGGAGGGGAGGTAGGGGACTAGGGGTCCAATTGAAAAAATTTTCAAACAAAAGTTGTAGATTGAGGTCCTAGGAATAATTTACGTTATTACAAAAATTTCGATTGGACTTGTCCCTCCCCTCAAATTTTGAATAATACGTATGGAAATCATCCTATGATTTTCATACATTTTACCCAAAATTGAGGGGAGATAGGGGTCCAATCGAAATGTTTGTAATAACTGAAATTATTCCTAGGATTCCAACGTACAACTTTTGTTTGAAAAATTTCCCAGTCGGGGCGTTAGGTACTGAGATAAGAATTTTTTGGAAGTACGAACCCTCCGAAAAAGGGAGGTTCAGTTATAATCATAAAATTGCTTTCAATCTTTCGATCGCTCGAACGACTTTTTCCCCATTTGTGACTGTACTATTAGCTACAGGGTGTTCAAACGTTAGGTACACCCCTTGTTGCCCTTTGATATCCAACTATCTCTCGATACTCGTAATATTTCTTATCATTTTGAAAACAACATTGAATAGTAAATAATTTAATAATAGAACCTATCTGAGATACAATTCAAAACACGTTATTCGCACGTTACGTTGCGAATGTTGCGAATAAATAGGTAGATATTGTCAATAAAGAATAAATTACTCTGTGGTATACGCGATGCGATAACGAACTCGAATGCGATATCGGTTTCAAGGTGATAAATGTACCTACGATAAATGTCAAGGTCAACGAATCGTAATGTACATACAAATAGACACCCAAGACAAACGTTTGGTTTTCGCATAAAATAACAAGAGCAGGTCACCGCCGATACAATGAGCGGATTTCCAGCGTTGCAAAACACTTACCTACCTTATGATCTTATGAATGATCGATATCGAGAACAGGGGCAAAGGGTGACAAGCTTATTCAAATACCATCACAATCACGTCGACGATTCGATACAAACCCCTTTAGTCGAGCAAAATATTGATAATAACAATTGGTTTTGATTTTTTTTAACAGGTTGTTGATACGTCCTTTCCAAAAATTACAAAAAAAAAATTGAAAATTTTTTTCATGTAGCTCAAATTCCTACACTGCGTTATCCAGAAAAAAATATACCTTTGAAACGTTCTTCGACGAAGAAAAAAACTGACACGAAAAAGAAAATAGTAACGCTTGTAAAACGACGATTTTCTGTCTTTATTTCACATTTTATGTAAAATATTTTAATTACTTTTTTTTCGCGTGTAATATTTTTGTATTATGATTGTTACCAGTTTTGTTGATGAAAATGAATTTATTTTCATTTCAAAATACTATTAATTTCGCAATGTTTTATTTAAAATAGAACGTAGGTTTAAAAAAAGAAAAGAAAAAAGATGTGACTTTTTTTTTGTTTGTTTTATTCTCGACACACATTAAACTTTGTATATTTGTTTTTTCTGCGCTATTGCTAGACGTGTTCGCAAATTGATGTCTAATATTGCGAAGGTACATTTATTAAATCTCTTTCTATTTTTCCCCTTTTTTCTGTTGAGAAAATATAAAAATTGAAAAATTTTCGCTTGTGTGTGTTCTTTTACGGATACAAATTGAAAATTTCCAATATTGTATACGCGGTGACCAAAAAATTAACGATTTTTGATCTCTCTCTCTGCGAAGACCGGGCGGTCGTTAAAATTTTTGGAGTTCGCTTTTATTTCTTTTTGACGTGCTTTCTTTTTCTTTTTTTTTTAATGTTTTTATTTTGTATTTATGTGATACGTTTTGCAAACGACGTAAGAGACTAAGAGTTTTTTTGGAAAGCGTATAGACGCTGTTTTATGTATCTTACGTTCCGTTCTAACTTGAATAGAACGTTCGTTGTCTATATATTGTGAATGTATATGCGCGTGTGTGTACAACCTTAACGTGTAACTTGTTATCAGTACTTAAAGTTGAGAAATAAATGATTTTGAAAATTAAAACCCGCCAATTTATTTTAAAAGCTTGGTTAAGCTGGAGCGGTTTTTTTCGAAGTGGTTTAATGGTCTTTGAAAGACCTTTGGAGTGGAGCGATTAAATGGTGAGTTTGATCGGTGATGGATGAATTATTGAGAGAAGTTACTAAAGTGGCAAATTTCAAGTATATGTAACGAATTAAAAATCGATGATATTTGGTTTATTTAATTTTAAAATATTTACTTATAAAATGAGCAGTTTAACGCCGCGTTGGGTCAACACGACTGGATCTTCTAAGCTTGGCAGGTTCATTGAAACTATGTAATTGTCCAGCAAGTAATTCTCCGTCGTATCGGTATAGTAAAGTGGACATCTGTAGAGATTTACACGTTCTTCTTTCGGCTGTAAAGCGAAAAATTATCATCTTGAAAGAGCAACAAATTTCTTACACGAAGAAAGATGCTCTCGAAGCTTTTGAAAACACGAGTGGATCAGTGGATCGCCGCAGTACTGATTTTTTGACATCATCGAAAATTTGCTTTGTTCAATACTATATAAATACGTAAATTCAAAATTGGAGAGGATGGAAGGGTCCAACCACAATTTTTGTAATAACCAAAATTATTTTCAAGACTCAGGGCCGGCGAAAGCGAGGTGGGGCACCTGGACAAAAAATTTTAGGGTCCTTTTTTTTCTAAAAAAAAAACACTTATTTTTATTTTATTTTATTGAACAGACAAAAAATTCTTCTTCATTTAAATAATTCCAAGAAAAAAAAAGGTTCTCAAATGAATTTGAAAAAATGTTTAATTAAAGTAATTGACCAAATTTCAAAAAAAAAAAAAAAATCAAAAAAACTTCCAAGAAATTATTTCCTGAACAAATTTTTGAATTTTTCAATTTAAGAAAAATGAAAAAAAATTTACCAAAATTTGAAAAAAAAAAATTTTTTACTGCATTAAAAAAATCGTTTTCAAAGGTAGGTATTAGAAAAAAAAATTATAATAAAGAAATTTGTATAAATTTAAAAAAAAACTTCAATAAAACTTGTTCCTGTACAAAACTTGAACAAATTAAAAGAAAATAGAAAGTTTTTCAATTAAAAAAAAAAAAAAAAATGGAAAAATTCTTTCATCCGAAATTCAAAAAAAAAAAGTTTTTTCACTCAATTAAAACAAATGGTTCTCAAAGAGATTTGAAAGAATTTTAAATGCAAAGAGATTGTCTAAATTTCAAATGAAACCAGCTTTTAAAAAAAAAATTAAATTTTTTAAGAAAATAAATTTTAAAAAATTGAAAGGGAAATTTGAGACTTCTTCAAAAAAAATCTTTGCAAAATTCCCCCCCCCCAAATGGTTCTTGAAGGAATTTGAATTTTTTTGAATAAAAAGAAGATGCAAAAAATAAATCTTTTAAAAAAAAATGTTTTTTTGCGAAATTTGGAAAAAAAACTCGCAGAAATTAAAAAAAATCGAAAATTAAAGAAAGGTTGAAAAAAAGCGTTTAGCCGAAATTCAATTTCTTTCTTGATTTTTTTCCCTATTTTATTGAGAAGAAAATTTTTAAATTTACTTTAAAATAATTTTCTTCAATTATGTGGTTCTTTGGTAGTGATGAAATTTAGAATTGTTCATTTTTTTTAATGTTATGAAATATTTGGACCCCACAGAAATTTCGCCATTTTACCCCAAGAGCCCAATGAGGTGAGGGGGAAAATCCGGAGTCCCGTCGGAGAAAAATCCGGGCCCAAGACTTGTGTCCCCCTTTTCGGCCTTGTCCCCACCTCTCGCCTGAACTGTCAAGACTTCAAAAGTTCAAACTACAACTTTTGTTTGAAATTTTTTCAATTGAACCCCTACCTCCACCAGTTTTTAATGATATATAAGTGTTTTAAGTCATATTATGCTAAATTGGAGCCTTGGAGGGGAGGGGAGGATCTAATTGAAAATTTTATAATAACTGAATTTTTTTTGGGACCTCAATCTACAACTTTTGTCTGAAAAATTTTTCAATTGGACTCCTTTAATTTTGAAAAATTATCTACCTGATATTATGTGAGATCAGAAGGGAGGGAGAGATCCAATCGAAATTTTTGTGATGAGCAAAATTATTCCTAAGACTTCCAGCTACAACTTTTATTTGAAAAATTATTCAAATTAGCCCCTTCCTCCCTCGCTATTTCATTTTTTAATTAGTATCTGCGGAGTGTTATGCAAAATTGGAGGGGAGGGTCTAATTGAAAATTTTATAATAACTGAAATTTTTTTTGGGACCTCAATCTACAACTTTTGTCTGAAAAATTTTTCAATTGGACTCCTTTAATTTTGAAAAATTATCTACCTGATATGTTATGTAAAATCAGAAGAGAGGGAGAGATCCAATCGAAATTTTTGTGATGAGCAAAATTATTCCTAGGACTTCCAGCTACAACTTTTATTTGAAAAATTTTTCAAATTAGCCCCTTCCTCCCACAATATTTCATTTTTTAATTAGTATCTGCGGAGTGTTATGCAAAATCGGAGGGGAGGGAGGGGTTTAATTGAAAAAATTTTCAGGCAAAAGTTGTAGCTTGAAGTCCTAGGAATAATTTTGGTTATTATAAAAAGTTTGGTTAGACCCCTCCTTGTCCTCCAATTTTGAATTTACTTATCTAAATCAGTACTGCGGGGATCCAATCGTTTGAAAACTCTGATACCTTGATCCTCGGCTCGATCCACATCACTGGAAGAACTTCGAAGTAATTTTTTTCGCTAATGTGGTCTAATTTCATCTCATCTCGATTCCAACTACTTCCCAGCAAAAGTAACCCCTAAAAAAATGACCATTTTTCAAAAAAAAATTACAAAAAATAATTTATGTTGTTAACCTGGCAACACTGTTTTTAGTGTTTATTTTTTACTTTACCCCCGTTTTACCCCATTTTGGTTTTTACTTTCACTCACTTGAATATGAATTCCAAAGGTATTTCTTTTCTTTTGTTCCTTTTTCAATAGAAAAACAAATTATCAAGTATTCGGATCAGATAACATGATAACGAAAGTCTAAATCGAGGTAACGTAACGTAGCTATTATGTGATGTTTATTGAATGAAGATCTTTATGCCTTTACCTGTTGATGGGTTTTCCATTCATCGGTTGGTAAAGTTGTTTCGTGAAAATTTGTGACTTGACAATGAAATTCGATATCTTTTATGCAGATATTACGATACGAAGAATAATTGTATGAAATACTAGTGAAAAATGCTCGAACGTTGAAAAGTCCAGGAAGCCAGATAACTTCGGGTATTCCATAGTGAATCCATTTGTTGATGAAGATCAGTCTACAGAAAAGCAAAAGTTCAGTTTAGATATATTGGCACGTAATTTTAATTTTTCGTTAATAAGCTTATTTTTCACCACTATTGTGCAAGAGTGATATTTCTACTCGTGCCTTCGATGTTCATTTAGGTGTACTTGTGTCTTTAAATATAGAATTCTAAAACAACAATATAAATCTAATATTGTGTGTTGATAAAATGAGATAGGGCTAGGTACTGGTAATTGCTCTCACCTTTGGTTTAAATTCACAACGTATTGCAAAAGTGATAACGAAGTAGGATACGACGCCTGAGCCCAAGTCCCTGGTAATTCGTTATTTTGTAAAACAACGAACATTTTTCGATGCTCTTCGGTGATGGGAAATTTTCCAAAAATCACATCCTTCAATCGATTCAACGTTTCGAAAATGAAATCGACCAAACGTAAGCACAATTTGATCTCCTACAAGTGACCAAAGAAAACATTAGTCTGTCTTACGTCTTATAACCTACCATAAAAAACAGTTTGATAAATTTACCTGTTTGAGAAATATATTCAAGATATCTTTACCAGAAGAAATTTTAGCATCATCTAGACCTCGATAAAATTGCCCGAGTACCGTTAAAACATCATCAATCAAATTCAGCACAGTGCTTTCGTCGATGATCGACGTATTATCTAGGTTAAAATATAATTTTCTGACCATCTTCCATAACTAATTAAATAAACGACGTTTTCAAAACAAATTTCGCGAAACGTGCCAGGTATTTTTTGAGGTGAACTTACGTTAGCAAAGGTCCATCCTCGTTTCAGACCGGAGCAATGGTATAATTGAAAATCTTGGCGAAGATTTGTCTTCTTCATGGTCTGAGCGTATCTTAAACAACCATTAAACGATATGTCTTCGGGCACTGGAAATGATTTGCTGCACAAGCTGATAGATGTTGGTCTGTAACAATTTATGCAGATTAGCTAACGGTTATTCGGATTTCGCGTAATGATATGGGGGATCGGGATACAGATAATCTATTCACCTAGAAAAATTCTCAATTTTTAAGCTTTCAATCACTTTTGATAATATTAATCGTTGCTCGGTATCGGGTAAATGAGCGCAGTAGTTACATTCGTCGATCAAGTATATGAATCCGTTGGTGAAGTCTTGTTCGCTGGATGAAAATAGTATCTGGAATATTGACCTTGTACTAACTACTAAATATGATGAAAATGTTGCGGGTTTTCGTTGTGGAAAAATTCAGAGGTGGAAAGTTCATCAATTAGTCAATTACATATAAATTATCTACTTACACTCTCAAATCCATTATCAGAAAGATTATCAGTACCTAGCATTTTTGATCGAAGCTAAGAGCAATACTTACCTAAGTATTATTATTATTAATTTACCTCAATAAGTGACGTCATCATGTGTAAATTGATCTTTGTTACAGAACAATTTTGATTCCCACCAAAAAGACCAGTTTTCCATAAAAGCTTCAACATAGAATGACAAAAGTACACGAAGAATAGAATAAATTGCCAGTTCTTTACAGTCTTCTTGCTCTCAAGTAAGTGAGGTGTTAGTAAAGAGGTATATGTGTAAAGATGGTGAATATAAGAGCCTAAATCAGATGCCTCTTTCATCATTATTTTAATTGCTGTAATTTGAAAAAAATATTTTCTTAATTTTTTTCATCTTCCATAAGTACCATTTGTACCTTAGGAGTATGAATAGGCAACTCTTTTTACCTTTCGATGAAACATCTGACGGAAATTCTTTGAAAAGGAAAGTAACAATCCACATTCTAAACTGAGGATTGATCGATGGGCTTTTGCATACGTAATTTGTTAAAAATTCCAAATAACTGGAGCATTTCCGTAGCAAATGACAGTTCAGAATTACAATCCAGGTCCCTTTGGTTAGAGCTTCGTTTATTGAAGTCAATATCATCGGTATCTACGAATGAAATTCAGCTCGTTAATCGAAAAAAATATTTTAAATTGTTATCTTTTGGTCGGTGATGCGGAAAGGGAAGTACAAAAGGTGCACGTGCACTGGGCCTGAGAATTTTCAAGGCTAGGATGTAGCTCGATTTTTTCTCGAATGGAAGAAGGGTTAAAAATTTTGTAAAGTTGAATAATAATTTTTTTCCTGCATTATAACTGTACGATTTCTACTTTTCTTTACTTATTTTGAAAAAACTGATTTTTTTCTCATAAAAGAAACAAAAGATTACTACATAAAAATAAAAAAATGATTTTTTACTGCATAAAAATAAGTGATTTTTACTTGAAAAAAAAAACTTCATAGAATAATAATTGAGGTTTATTTTAAAAAAATACGACAAAAAATTATTATTTTTTCTCATAAAGTTTTATTTAAAAAAAAGATTTTATACAAAAAATTGGAATATCATTGTTAAGAAAAATTAAGACACCTCAAAAACTTGGACGATTTTTTCCATGAAAATTTGAAAGATATTTTTTTTAAAAAAACAAAATAAATCTAGATTCGTTCTCCAACTAAATATTTTTTCTAAAAAATAATTTGACCATTTAACAAAAAATAGATTTTTTTTCTCCAAAAATTTGGAAGATTTTTTTTTTAAATTGACAAAATAATCAAGATTTTTTTTCATAAAAAAACATGAAATTTTCTCCTAAGTAGATTGAAAATTTTTTCTAAAAATTAAATTTTTTTTTAATAAGGCAAAAATTATAAGATTTTTTATCCGAAAAATTGTAAGACTTTTTGATAAAAAAATTTGAGACCAAAAAATTGAAGATTTTTTTTTTCAAAAACAAACGTGAATTTTTTCTAAAAAAATTTTGAAGATTAAAAAAAATAAGACACAAATTGATATGTTTTCTAAAAAAAAAAAAAAAAAATCTTTTTCAAAAAAGTTGAAAGATTCAAAATTTAAGAATAAGAAATATTTTTAGTACAATAAAAATAAAGATTTAATTCTCAAAAAATAAATAAATGAATAATAATTTGAAATCCAAAAAAATGAAGAAATTTTTTCACCAAAATATATATTTTTTTAATAAATTGAAATGTTCTATTCTAAAAAAAATTGAAAAATTTCTTTTGTTACAAAAAGTTTTAGAGATTTATTTCTTCAAAAAAATGAGATTTTTTTTTTATCCACAAAAAAATTATATTTGCTTATTTCGAAATAATTCAGTAATTTTTACTCCAAAAGAATTGAAAAAAAAATTCTCTTCAAAAAATTAAATAGGTACATTTTCTTTAAAATCCAAAAATTAATTTTTTCCTAAAAAAAAAAAATATTTCTTCCTCAAAATCAAACTATTTTTTTTATTGCAAGAAAATTCAGAAATTAAATTTTTTACTTCGAAAAATTCAAAAAAATTGCATTATTTCAAAAAATTGAAAGATTTTTTCCTCCGAAAAACTTGAAAAAAAATTAAATGAGTATTTTTCTTTTTTTTTTTAAATTGAGAAATTATTTTTCACTGAAAAAATCCAGTAATGTTCTTCGAAACATTAAAATAAATAATTTAATTATAAAAAAATAGAAATTTGCTAACTGCAAAAAAATTTCTCCTGTCTCAAAATTAAGAAATTTTGTTCTCCAAACAAAAAGAGTTTTTTTGTATAAAAACAATTTTTTCTTTCGTAAGACATGAATTTTTTTCTTGAAAAATTTTCAAGATTTAGAATATGGAGATAAAAATGGATGTGTTTCCGAATCAAAAGATTTTTTCTCTCAAAAATTAAAAAAAAGAGAACAAAAAAATTATAAAAAAATTTTTCTTAAAAAATTAGGTAAGATTTTAAAAAATAAAATAAAAAAAAATAAAAAAAATAAAAATAAATATAAAAAAATCAGCTAAAAAGGGACAAAAATGTGATATTTATCTGAAAAATTGGAAGATTTAAAAAAAAGTTGAATTTTTTTCAAAACTTGAGGAATCCACACCTACTTGAGTTTCGATAAATGGCACACACTTCATTATATCTTCATCTAGACCCATTTCCGAAGCTAAATTTTGTATGTCTATCAACGGATCGACATCTATATCAGTGAGGCCACAAATAATGGGAAGTCTGACATCAGTATTGTGGTATATTTCGTACAAATTCAATTGCAAAGGTTCTCCATTGTGTCTGAATATTTCTCGAATCAATTCCTATAGGTTAAAATAAGTCAGTTCATATGTATCGATTTCGATTTTTTTGAGCAAATTGGAAATTGACGTACGTGAATTTTAGAAATGAAACATTCTGTGCCCAAAGAATCCAGTAAAGTCTGATCCATTACACTGCAGCTTGTCAGATGACATAATAATGTTTTGAATTCGTGATAAGCTAAATCGTAATCGCATTGTAAATGTTCCAGTGTCAATGTCTTATCACTGTGGAAAAAAAGTTGAAACATGATAAATCGTATCAAAATAGAATTTGCTAAAACGTGTCAAAAACTTTACTCGATATCGCTAAAAGATGGAGGATTAATCCAAGTGAATCTCTCTTTGGCACGTTTTCCAATGATAGGAAGTCGACTTTGGCATAAACTTGGTGATAAATCCTCGATCACGGTTTTCTTCAATGATTCCTACTCGAACCAAGTTGTAAAATTATAATACTTCGAATAAATTACCCCATACTTACTTCTAAGTCTATGGTAAATTGGTAATTAATTCTCTATGTACTTGTATAGGTCTCATCTGCAATGCTAAAGCGAATGCTGCCGGTAGCATGTCTTTTTTCTCCAGGCACATGTCTATTTCGCGATATAAATCGCCGGTGAAACGTTTATTAACAAAATTTATACGTTCTTGCATGACTTGCGATTTAGGGCTCTTCCTCACCGCCTAAATGAGTACGTACTTGGGCAATAATTGTAATGGCTTCTAATTTACTTAATAATTCATTATACATAGAATAAAATACGTATGTACTTGTTGAAACAAACAAATGAACCAGTCGACGGAGAAGCAATACAAAGCATTCATCTGTTGAAGGTTTTGTATACCAAAGTACATGCTGGTTACTTGTTTGCAAATGATTTTGTACAATTTGTACGCCTCTTTTAGATTTTGTTCGGCTGCCAAAGAATGTTTCTGTTTCTCTCGTATTTGTTCCAGTAGGTTCTGAAATGAAATCAGAATTTTTTAATGACTAATAAAACAAGCGCTTCACGAAGTTGTGGGGTGTACCTACCTTGGAATCGTTTAACGTTTGTAGTGCTGTTTCATCTTCCAATATGTTACCTATTGACGACGATAATACGTTCAATATTTTATCTTCGGTTTGGTAAAGCGTTCTGCTATCTTCGGCGCATTGAAGTAGGAGGTTGTTGTTTTGTTCTTCTAAATCCGGAGCGTCCACTGAGATCACCACCCTAAGAAGGCAGTTTTCCAAACCTTCCGGGGTCATTTCGAAATTTATCAAAGTTACCTGGAAAATGAAATCACGATCAAATATTGGAATTACGTAGAATATTTAGTCATCTTTGACTACTATCGATTTGTTGGTACTTCGTTGTTTATATCTGGTATGAAAACTGGTTTACTCTTGGAACAAGTTACGTAAATTTTAAAATATTCATTCAAAGGAACATTTTCTTTGCTCAACTTCAAATAAGTAACGTTTTCTTCCTCGAATGTACTAAAATTAATCAATGAAACTGGAATGCGAAATATTTCGAAGCGAGTTAAATTGGTGGTGGATTGAAAAATCGAGGTACCTAGACCTACCTAGTGCCTGCTATACTTACCAACGATATCGTCCAATTTTTCGGGAATATCTTGCAATAGAACTGGTTGACCTTCTGTTATAGCCTTTTTCAAGTTGTCGACGTAATCTTTATCAGTAATTTTGATGATTTGTAGATCGTTTTTATTTTCTACGTATTGGATATAATTTTTCCCTTGTCCTGTTGATTAAAAAATCGTCTAGTATTTTTTTGAATTTTTAGATAAGAGAAAAAAATCTTTCAATTTTTCATTTAAAAAATCATTTTCTTCAGATTTTGAAAGAAAAAACATATAATTATTTATTATTATTATTTTTTTTTTGCAGTGAAGAAATTTCTCATTTTTTTAGAATTAAATCAAATAATGTTTCGGAGAAAAACATTATCTACTAGATTTTTTCAGAAGAAGAAAATTTCTCAATTTTTTAAAGAAAAGAAAAATTTATTTATTTTTTTCAAGTTTTTTGGAGGAGAAAATCTTGTAATCTTTTGGAGTAAAAATTTCTCAATTGTTTTGAATTGCATCTTTCAATTTTTTTGAATTTTTACGAAATGAAAAAATCATTTTTTTTGTTTTGAACAATTTTCTGAATTTTTCAAAGTAAAAAATGTTTCAATTCTTTTTAAACTAAAACATTTCTGAAATTTTCGGCAATAAAAATAGTTTTTTTTTTTTAGTAAAAAATTTCAATGTGTTTTTTTGGGGGGATTTTGTAGTAAAAAGTATTCAATTTTTGAAGAGAAATTAAAAAAATTCTTTTGGAGTAAAAATTCCTACATTTTTCGGAATAAACCTCAATTTTTTTGGATAAAAAAATTCTCAATTAGAAAAATTTTATTTTTTTTAAAAGTTTTTTGGAGGAGAAACTCTTTTAATTTTTTGGAGTAAAAAATTTCTCAATTGTTTTGAATTGAATCTTTCAATTTTTTTTGAATTTTTTCGAAATGAAAAAAATCGTGTTTTTTTGTATAGGACAATTTTCTGAATTTTTGGTAGTAAAAATTTTTTAATTCTTTTTACACTAAAACATTTCTGAATTTTTCGGCCATAAAAAATAGTTTTTTTTTTAGTAAAAAATATTTGTTTTTTTTTCATAATTTTTTTTTTTTTGGATTTTGAATTAGGTAAAAAGTATGTAATTTTTAAAGAGAAATTAAAAAAAAATTATTTTGGAGTAAAAATTTCTGCATTTTTCGGAATAAACAAATCTCATTTTTGTGGATAAAAAAATCTCAATTTTTTGAAGAAATAAATCTCTGAATTTTTTCATAACAAAAATCTTTTCAATTTTTTTAAAAATCAAAATTTTGGAGAAAAAAATCTTGAAGGTAGGTATTTTGGTGAAAAATTTTTCTAATTTTTTTGGATTTCAAATTTTTATTCATTTTTTGAGAATGAGATCTTTAAATTTTTTGGAGTAAAAATATTTCTTATTCTTGAATTGAATCTTTCAACTGTTTTGGAAAATAGTCTAATTTTTTTAGGAATAAAAAAATTTAGGGAAGAAAATTCTCATTTTTTTCGAATAAAAAATTTCTCAATTTTTCTGGAATTGAATCCTCCAATTTTTTGAAGCAAAAATGAAATTTTTTTCAAGTTGTAGGAGAAAAAAATCTCTGTTATATTTGATAAAAAAATTAATTTATTTATTTGAAATAATTTTTTTAATTTTTGAGAAAACTATTTTTTGAAGAAAAAAAATCTAAATTTTTTGGAATAAAAGTTTTGAATTTTTATAGAAAAAATTCTTTAAAAAAAATCGTCAAGTATAGGTAAAATAAGGAGTACCCTAGTGAGTGCTTTTAACGTGAAATTTTATAATTACCTTGAGGGTCAATGACAACAGGAAGGTAAATGGTTTTTGAAATAATCGTGTAATTATCAACCGAAGCGGCGTCTGTTGATAGTTTGGCCATGTTCCAAAACCGGATATCGTCCGAGTCGATGAAATTCGAAGAAAATGTGTATTCTGGTGATAACGGAAGTTTCATTTCTTTGCATAGATCGCCCCATTCGCGAATAATTTGCTGTGAAAAGTACATAAAAATTAGTCTCGAATTAAAAAAACTGCAGAGTACAATTTATCGTTTTGATTTTTAAACGTTTTCAATTTTATTTTGTAAAAAAACTCGAAATTTAATCAATATCACCAACTTTTCTGAATTCTGACGAAAAATACGACAAATAGGTAATAAATGCGGATGATAAAAAAATATCTCCAACAGATCGAACTAAAGCTTTATCAAGTTCAGTTTCTAATTCGAACCATCTCATTTTTTCGTAACTGAGACTTTCTGAAAATAAAATCCATCTGTGAATTTGTTTCATCGTAAAATAAAAATACTCGTAAATATATAGGTATGGCTATGGATAAAAATTACGTATAAGTTTGCCAGCTCTTTCCAACTTGAGCGTACAAAGTTCGATGGAATCTTCTAATTCTTTCTTTTGTTTAGTCTTTTCTGCCAATTCATCTCTCAACACTTGCAATTTAGATAATACCTGAAAAAAAACCAACTCGAGGATTTAGAAAGCATTTTACTCGTAATAAACCCTCGATTATTTCTGACCTCTGTTAGCTGAGCTCGTTTTTCATTCAACTTCTCCATTTGTAAACCGTAATCTTCCTCTGCCTTGGCCAGCTTGATTTTCTTGGGCCGGACAATTTTGATGACTCGATCGTATATTTCCATGGCTCGAACCCACTTGCATAATCCTTCGCAAGCGTTCGATACTTTTTTCACCGTATCCGGATCGAAATCCGGATGAGTTATGTATCTGTGTATAAAGGTAAGCACAAATATCCGAGTTTAGGGCCTTTAACAATGGGTACTTATCATAATAGCGTATTGTACTCAAGTCTATAGGTTTCATTTTGGAATATAAAAAATACTTACAGGTTGTAGAATGGCTTTTATTGTAGTAAAAAGAAAGTGTTTAAATACTCGTCAGGCTGATGTATGTACAAATTGCCATCGACGTATGTTTAATTAAAAGATATTATCGGGTAAGACGTGAGATTAGCTTGGCATAACGGATGCTTTCAAGTAAACATACATACCTTTCTCGTATGGTGGACATAATATCTGAATCTATGTTTTCTTTATCGTAATATTTCAAATTTTCTAAAAATTTCGCGTCGCTGAGTAATTTCAATGAAGATGGCCAGTAATCTTCGATTGTAACTCCGGTCACTTCGGTTTTCAATTCGGGTTTCATCGCTTTCATTACACAAACTGCTTCTAGAACCTGAGAATTTATCGTATAGAATTGTTTTCGTACCTTATAAGCAGGTATAATATTTTTTTACTAAATACCTACCAATTTTACGATCGATGGCGGATTTTTCATCGCTTTTATGACTGTAATATCTGACGATTTTAAAGTATTCAGAGCATTGGTAGCACTGAATAGAGCTGGTTCAGCTTCCGATAGATCACTTTCACAGTCATCTCTGATAGCTTGAGAGGCTGCTGCTGCTTCGTTGGCCAATGCTTCGTCAGCAGCTACGATCTGAAAAAAAAATTGAATTAGGTACCTATTCATTTCGGTTTTTTTGACTACTTAATTACCTCTTTGGCTGTTTCTATGTTGACAGTATTTTGTTCTATTTTAATCATCAATTTTTCTGTGGCGTCTGAAGTCACTAATAATTTTGGTTTCAAAATTTGTAATTCGTTTTGCATTTGCACGACCTGAATACGTAACCCAAGTTGACGATTCAATTTATATTAACGACGTCGAAATTGATTTTAAAGTTGATTACTTGATCAGCTGTGAAATTTAGCTTCTCTAGACCTTGCTTGTAACGATTTTTTTTCGATGATATTTCTTCGATTTTATTTTTGTACAAGGTGTGAAATGTTGATAGGAATTTGATGTAGGTATTGGATGAAACGAAGAAATTACTTTTGTGTTGTTCGTTATACCTATAATTTTATATAAAAAAAAATAATGATTATTGCAAAATTTGAAATGAATAGCCAAATTTAAAAAATGAAATGATGTTATTAACCCTAAAAAAATAATGAAAATACAAAATTGAATCTCTGTTTTTTGAAGAAAAAGGTAACTTATTTTTTTTTAAAATAGAAAAAAAAAATTGGGAGAAGAATCTCTATTCTTAAACCAAAAAAATCTTTCAGTTTTTTCAACAAAAAAATCTCATTTCTTTAAAGAAAAATAATCTTAAAAGTTTTTTAGAGAAAAAATATTATTGAGTAAAAATGTTTCTCTAAAATTTTAAATAAAATTCTCTATTTTTTGGAGTCTAGCTTGAAAAAAAAGTAAAGTAAAAAAATAGGTGAGTGAAAAATCTGTTTTCGTTGTAATTCTCAATTTTTCGTCTCAGTCGTTCTGATAAAAATCCGTCTTTTAGTTTTTTGGAGAAGAAAACGTTTCAATTTTTTTGCATAAAAAATATTTTTCATATCTTTTAGAAAAAAATCTATACCTAGGTGATAACTTTTTTGAAATGCCAATGCGGATTTTCACTTTTATTTTTTGCAATAAGATTTTTTCATTTTTAGAATGGACATATTTTAATTCAATTTTTCTGAAGTGAATAAGAATAAATATTTTTCAAATTTTGAGAGAGAAAAATCTCAAGTTTTTTTTGAAAAAAAATATTCATTTTCCCCCCTAAAATCGTTCAAATTTTTATAAAAAAATTAATGTTTCAGTTTTTTGGCAGAAAAAAATCATTTAAATTTTTTCGAGTTAATAAATAATCTCTCCAATACCTATGTTTTTACTCAATGTAGTTGTGTCACCATTTTACATACTTGTTGCAAGTTCAGGCACCAAAATTTTCGTTGTGGCACCACGAAATGGTGCCACAACGTTTCAAGTCTAAAACCAAGTGGGGTGGTATCGTAGGTCACCAGGAGTCGATAGGCAAATTTTTGTACTGGTGCCACAACGACACTTATTATAGATTTTTATACGATTATATAAATATCAAAAAATATAATTATACTGAAAACATGTTGAGGCACCATTTCAAGTCTCATGTCTTCAAGTGGAATATCATTTTTAAAAATTCGTTAAAATTTTTATAAACAGAGAGTGCTGTAGGTAATAGGTGCGATTCTCACGTTATACTCATATAACCTAGTGGCACCAGTCGTTTTTCTCCTATCTATAACTGGTCAAGGGAAAAATTTCTGAGAAAATGATGAAGTTCTTCTCACATGGTACTGGTGCCACAAAAACATTCAACTAGGTGGTGCCTCAACTTTATTAAAGTAGATATGGATATATTTGCAGAGAAAAAAAATCTGAATTTTATTTAAATATGTACCTTAGGGTGGCCCTTATTTTTCGAATTTTGGAAATGTTGTCGGGACCGGGGGTCAATTGATGACATATTGGTAGAAAATTATTCAATATTTTTTATTTTTCCCCTAACTAAATTTTAAGCCGTTTCTCAGGGGCCCCCAAATTTGAAAAAATCAAAAAAATAGAAAAAATAGAACATTTTGAAATTTTAAAATTTTTTTTAGCAAAATGGTCATAGGGATGGTATTTCTATAAGTCAAGACCATTTTCGATGATTTCTTATCTTTACCCCCCTTTTCATGGGACATGCAAAAACGTCATTTTTTACGTTTTTTAAAAAAATTGAAAAAAATGGCTAAAAATTAGAGAAATTTTTTTTTTGAATAAAATGGTTTTAACATACATGTTATCACCCAAAAAGGTCATTTACGGCGATTTTTCACCACGGCCGTATCAGTGAGAATTTTTCAAAAACTATCAAAAACTCTCAAAAATTGAAAAAAATGAGGTTCCTAAAAATGAAGGTAAGGATGAAAAATCGCCGTAAATGACCTTTTTGGGTGATAACATGTATGTTAAAACCATTTTATTCAAAAAAAAAAAATTATTTTTAAAAGAAACGGTTTAAAATTCAGTTAGGGGAAAAATAAAAAATAGGGAATTATTTTCTACCAATATATCACCAATTGACCCCCGGTCCGACAACATTTCCAAAAATCAAAAAATAAGGGCCACCCTAAGATACCTAGGTAATAAATATCACAAATTTTCAATTTTTCTGGAGTGATAAAAAAATATAGGCAAAAGAAATCTTTCAATTTTTTGTAGTGAAATAATTTTTCAATTTTTTTGAACTAAAAAAATTTGAGGAAAAAATTGATTTTGTTGTTGTTGTTGTTGTTTTAAATAAAGATACCATGTCTCTTTTTTTAAAAATCTATTTTTTGATCACAATTTTTTTTTAAATACATCTCTCAAGTTTTTGGAAAAATAATACTTATCCAATTTTTATTGGAATAAAAAAATGTCAAGTTAATTTTTTTGGCAGAAAAAAATCATTTAAATTTTTTTGGCAGAAAAAAATCATTTAAATTTTTTTGAGTTAAATAATCTCTCCTATATGTATTTGCAGAGAAAAAAAATCTGAAATTTATTTAAATAAGTACCTATCTAGGTAATAAATATCACAAATTTTCAATTTTTCTGGAGTGATGAAAAAATATAGGCAACAGAAATCTTTCAATTTTTTGGAGTGAAATAATTTTTCAATTTTTTTGGATTAAAAAAATTTGAGGAAAAAATTGTTTTTTTGTTGTTGTTGTTGTTGTTGTTGTTGTTTTTTTTTTTTAATAAAAATACCATGATGTCTCTTTTTTTAAAAATCTAATTTTTTGATCACAATTTTTTTAAAAATACATCTCTCAAGTTTTTGGAAAAAAATATCCAACTTTTATTGGAATAAAAAAAATGTCAATTTTTTCGAACTCAACTTGAAAAAATTGCTCAATTCTTTGAAGTAAAAAAAAAAAAAAAAACACCAAAAAAATCTGTCAAGTGTTTTGATGGAAAAAAATTTTTTTTTTTGAGAAAAATTTTCAATTTTTGTCTCACAATTTCTTAATTTTTTTGGAGAAAAAAATCTCGAAGTATTCTCATATTAAACATTAAAAAAAAATTAACCCACCACTTTTTCGCGAAAAATCGAGCTACAACCTATAAAATTCCAAGTTCTAGACCTTGCCGTTTTTTGCAAATTATTATTCAATACTTCAATAGCTTGTATAATATATATTTACCTTTCTGTATAATTCACAGCGCTTTGATGAATTATTTTACAGAATTTCACACCATCTTTGAGCAACTGGGGATGCTCCGACAAAGAAGTTTTTTGAAGCAACTCTTTGGCAAATTCTTCCAAAGCATCTTCAGGCCACGAAGACGACCTAGAAAAAAGTATAAATAACATTTCGACGAAACACTTACCCTCGAAGTCGAATTTCGATCCAGCTAGCATTTCAAACCAACCATATGAAAGACGAACACTTCAAAATGCAAGGTATCATGTGCAGTCTGTTAAAATAAAAAGTATTCGCCGGATTCATTACAATTGCAATATGTAAATTACGTTTCAGCCTTTCCATGAAGAAATTGTACATCGTAGCCGGAGCTGTGTCTATTTTACTACCCTGCGAAAATTCTCCAAATCGATTATACCTACATACTCGGAGGAAACAAACTAGGTAAATGATATTCAACCTCTTCGTGAGCCAAATCCATCATTTTATTCAAAATGGAAGATTTTTCTTCGGTCGTGTAAATGTAAGAGATATCACCGGTGCTCATAATGGTATTAATATGATCGAAATATCTTTCATCGCGAAGCTGATCATCAGATAACAGAAATAGGTACTGTTTGTTACCCACGCCAGCGGTCATCAACAACTCCTTCAGTTCGTTTTGCCATTTTTCAATGTCGTAGCTGGAATCGGACTCGATCTACGAGTATTTTTAATCTCTCAAATCTCAATTGATACCATCTTGAGCTGAATTAAGGAAAAAATTGTAACAAACTTGGTAAATAGTCAGTTGGGAGACCATTGCTGCCAATTTTAAAATCGTCCTGCGTCCGCTGCCGTTCACACCGACCATTACGACGTGCCCTTTGTCTTTTTGAAAAGCTCGAACGACGCTCGATATACATTCCAAGGCGTATTTAAATAAAATACAGGATTTCGGAATTGAGTACTTTGCTGCATGCTCCTTCACCAAGTTTTTCAAGTCTGACATCAATGCGGTGGTATTTGTGACCTGGAAAATTATCAAAACGAAGGTAAACACCAAAAAAAATGATAAATATTACCAATCAATTGGAAAAATCACTTCGTCGTAATATTTATGTTCGTGAGAGACGAAATTGCAGAAAAATAAATTCCTCAAGTCTCGAGCTCGCAGAGAAGATTGACCCGGGCATATTAGATTACTCATGTATTGTTCGACTCTTTGACGAAGATGCTGGCACGACGATGACTTGATCGAGTTGAGTAATTCTTCCCTGAAAATGATCGAAATTAACAACAAAAAAAGGCTCGATTTTCGCATCGATTCAATCTATACAGTGGCGTATCTAGAATGAAATCACGGGATTGGTTCAAATTTTGCTTTCGAGAGTAGTCATTATGAAATAAAATTTTTAATTTTCATTAATTTACAAAAAAAAAAAAAAAAAAAAAAAAAATCTACTGAAAATTTAATAAAAATTATTTATAAGAAGTAGGAAAATTCAAATATCAAAATCTTTTAAAAACGTCCTACCAAAAGTTAAAAAATTGCGAAAATTTTGTAATTGGAAATTAAGAAAAGCATTTTTTTAAATTATTGGAAAAAAATTCAATCATGAAAAATTTTTAAAACCAATGTGTTTTTCAAAATTTTAAAAATTCAATTTTTGAAAATCAAAAAAAATCTCTAAATAGTCAAAAAAATACACTGTTTCCATTTGTGAGAATTCAGAGAAAATCTTCCCAAATAAAATTTTAAAAAAAATCAATAAATGTTGAAGAACTTGACTGAAACTATTTTTTTTGAAAATTTATCATAATTAAAAATTAATAAGTAAGTACCTAAAGTTTAGGAATGGTAAAATTAAAAAAATCTAGTTTTGAAAAGTAAAAAAATTCTCCTTTAAAAAAATCGAAAAAATACATTTTAAATTTTTTTCAAATTACCTAGGAAACAAATATCATTTTTTTAAATTGAAGAGAAAATGATCTATAAAAATTGAAGAAAATTCGTTGATAAAATAATAAAATATTTAAAAAATTACCCAATTTTTAGTTTTAAAAATTTATGAAAAATCATATCAGAAATTAAAAAATTTCGAAAATTTTGTAATTGAAAATTGAGAAAAGTTAGCATTAAAAATTATTGGAAAAAAATTCAATTTTAAAAAAATTTTAAAATTCATTTTTCAAAATTTTTAGGATTCAATAATTTTTGAAAATTAAAAAAAATTTTAGCAAAGGAAAAATTTAACCTTGAAAAATTGAAATAAATTTACACAGTTTCTCTTTGTGAAAATTCAGGAAAATTTTCCTAAAAATGGAAAAAAATTCAATTATGTTGAAGAATTTGACTAACCCATTTTTTTTGTTGAAAATTTATCATAGCTAAAAATTAGTAAGTAAAATTTCAAAAAAGTCTAGTTTCGAAAAGTAGAAAAAAATCATCTCTAAAAAAAATGGAAAAATCCATTTCGATTTTTTAAAATTTTTTTTTTATACCTAACAAAAATCATTCTTGAAAAAATTGAAAAATCTTATTCTTTGAAAATTTAAGAAAAATCATGTAGGTAGTTTACAAAATTAGAAAAATTCATTCTTGAAAAATAAAATATTAAAAAAAATTATCCAATTTTTATTTTTTGAAAATTTATGAAAAATCATTCCAAAAATTGAAAAATTTGGCCAATCTCATTTTATGAAAATTCATCTTGACTAAACAATGAGAAAATCTTCAAAAATGAGCTTTTATTTTTATATAATGGTAGGGGTTTGCACCCCAAAACCCTCCCCTTAAATACGCCACTGAATCTATACCTCATAATGTCGGTTTCGAATTTATCTCCGAAGACTCTCATCAACTCGTGGACCCATAATCTGAACAGTTCGTCGACACCTTGGCATTTGTGAGCTGACATCAGTCCTATGCCGCTAAACACTCGAAATATATCCTTGTAATCTAAAAAATAACTGGGCATTTTTTTACATTTCGATATCAGCTGTTTAGCTTTCTGGTACACTTCCAAAGTCGCCGTTGTTATGGCCTGTGAAGTAAAAAGAAATGAAACCAGCTTCGTATCCCGCCACCTTACTCTCTATCTATCGTGTTTGAATATTTTGCAAAACAATTACTTGACTAAGTTGGCATATCTGAAGTGAAAACCCATTATTAGATAAATGTTTCTCCAGCACTCCGCTAAATATACTCGACGCGATCGTTTCGTTTAACGGCTTCGAAGGAATAGTATTAACATGATGTATAAACCGAGAAAATAAACTTTTAGATCGATTTGTAGGCGTAGCCATTGCACCGGTGAATAGCTACAAGGTGAGATGCATATTCAATAAGAATGAAAAAAATTATACGAAATATTTCCGCCGACGATAGGTATAAAATCACTTACGAAATCAATCAGTTCGACACGACATGTATCTTTAGCATCGTACCAAAATTTACGTTCTAATAATTGTCGCAGTAATTCGACGATATTTTCTGTACTTTCAGAGTTGACGGATCTTTCAAAATCATCAAAAGCTAGGATGATCTTTTTACCCATTGATGGACCGTAGACTCCTTTACGTCGTCTGTAACCGTCGAGCTGTATAGTTTGCATGATTTGGAATACGAAGGCGTGTTTCTACCTGTACGTTTGTTTATACCTGTCTATCTTGGACATTATCATCTCTTGAACGTTTCGAGCCGAAGTATAATGCGATAAGTTGATTATATTCGAGATATATTTATCTGTCGGCAGGTGCGAAAGATAATGCAACATTGTAGCCGTTTTTCCATTCCCTACCGGACCGACTAATAAAGAAGGCTGTTGGTCTTGGAACCATAATTTCAAAAAGTACATTTGCATCGCGTTATCAGACGTGTAAATAAACAAGTCATCGATCTGGAAGAAAAGAAAACAGATTACATGTAGACGTGAAACACGATAAGGTGAGTAAAACAGTCGTAACGAGCTTACCTTTGTCGTTGCCATTGAACTAGTTTCAATGGAGTTAATCCACGGTATCCAAATACCGGAAGATTTCTTATCGCAGACCCAATCGAAGACGGTGTTCTTTTCTGGAAATAACTGATTCTTTGCTAATTTAAATTTACCCGGTACGGGATATTTTTCAATCTGACCAGCCAACAAATTTCGGTAGAACGTATTGAATAATATTTTCGAATCGTCTAATCGAATAATAAATCGCCGATATGATTACTTCGAATAAAGCAGTACACCTACAACATTCAAAAGCTATATTACATGAAATATTGCCAGCAAACGCCCAAACTATGCAAAACAATAGAACTGATTGGATCCATAATAAACTGGCCGTAGAATCGTTGTGGCTTTCCAAAATGCAAATCATCATTTTAGTAAAACTCTAAAGTAAAAAATGGTAACACGATACGAATATAGTAATAAAATCTTACATTGCCTACCGCTTACAATACGTATGTATGTAAATAGCCTACATTAAACATGTAATTTTCCGACACGATGATTACTTGCTCAGCATGATAGGTTAAAAATTCTAAAACAGCGGGAACAATCCATTCGATAATGTCACGCAGAGTATCTAAATGATCTTGAGATAACTTCTTCTCCAAAACGGTTAAGAATTTCGTAAATAGGCTTCTCCAGTTGATCATTTCCGTATCGAAGTTCACAATTACGCAGTTGCAGAAAATCGACGGAGAAATGAAATCTAAAGAGTCGGTTTCGAAAATGACGTTCATTTGTTTATTCATCTAACGTAAGAAGGAGGCAATTGATAATTACATTCTCGAGGGATCATTATTTAATGTGTACTAAGTTCACCTACTGGGATAATTTCTCCGGAAACGAGGCATATTTTTTTATTTTCGTCCAGAACTGTGGTCAATCTATCAACCCAAGTGTGATCTATCGATCCGTCAAAGATTATCCATTTTGGCGAAGCTACCGTGCTCTCGGCGTATTCCTGATAAGTCTTCGATAATATACCTAATAAATTACGTTTAATTAGATTATTTAATATCGTTTCGTGGTCTACTAATTATTCTCAAAAGGAGAAAAGACCCCTCTTACCATCCGACCATTCGCCCGTTGTTGTATCTAAGTGACCGTATAATTGCTCGATGTTCATTGATTTTTGATTAATGACACAGTGCTGGACCTTTTCTTTGCCCGAGTTTTTTATTAATTCCATTAAAACCTAAATTTTTAATTAATAAGTAATAAAATTATTCAAATTATTGCCATTATCAATTTTTTATCAAAAAAAAAAAAAAAAAAAAAAAAATCAAAAAATCAGGATTTTCCGAATTTGAGCCAATAAAATTCCCAAACAGAAAAATTGGTAAATTTTTTAACTATGAAATTTTAATAATAATATTTATTTATGATGATTTTTAATTTGAAATACAATAATGTCAATAGATGTACGATTAGTCCAAAAAAAATAAAATAGTACCCTACGTTTCAAAAAAAAATGCAAATTTTAAATCATTGGAAAAAAATTGAGAATGTCTTGTTTTCAAATTATGCAATTCTGTTTGATCCGCCATTTGCAAAAAAAAAATAAACACAAAATGATCGAAATTTTTTCGTTTGTTTTTGATCAGTTTATGAACGGTGATTAACGCGTATTTTTATTAAAGTTTCATTAAATTTGTGTCCGTAATTGAATGAAATATTATTAATTTCTGTCGTAGTGTTTCGTGTTCGTGCTTTCATGGAGTAATTAGTGTCCAATCGCGACCATAAATGGTTCAGAATATCCGGCAGCAACAAGTGCAGAAAAAATGTTCATGAACAAACTACGACCGTTTACATTACATCAATACAGTACAAGGTAAGAAACGATATTACTTTAGAATTGAAAATTTTCAACGAATTTATGTTATAATAGAGGATGCGAATAAGTTATTAGCTAAGGTGTTGAAGCACTTGTTAGATGTTAAACGAGACGCCGCCCCGACGTGATCCATGTACCTCTCTCTACCTGTGGTTATTTTTTCATAAAGCTTATCAACACCTGTCGTATATCTATCTACCTGGTATGCTTTCGTTTTGCCGGAAAACGATTTTCCGAGTAGAATTATCCCTTGGTGTAACTGAATCGCTTCGTGTAATTCGAGCAGTTTTTCTACGTAGGAGTCAGTGGAAACGAGATTGCTCGATTCCAGTAGGTGTTTGATTTCGTCGTAAAGCTGTGATTTGTTTTCGAGTGAATTTTGGTCGCCAAATGCTTCGTGTAATACGTTGCTCAGTAGTTTACTGTGCTGAAATTAGAATTCGATTATTTCTTATAAAAATACAATAGTTTCGTTTCGTCATCACTGGATGGGAATATTGGGATGTTTTTGTGAAAAAAAAATCATACAATGGTTGTAGATTGTGATCCTGTGAATAGTTTTGATTACTAAAAAAAAAATGATTGGACCCTCCCTCCCCTCCACTTTTTCCTAATACTACGTCAATATTCCAAATTGGTGGTGTGGTGAGGTGAGGTCCGATTGAAACGTGTTTCAAATTAGCTTGCTATAGTATAGTGTCTAGTTTACTTAATTTGTTTACATTGTTGTGGATCGTTGTTGTTAGTCCAACAAGTCTTGTGATCTGTCATAAGAAAATCAGGTTCTAGTCCGAAAAATCTTTTTTTGTTTTTTTGTTAATTAGTGGTACTTTTGGCGGTGATTTCACTGATCATGGAGAAAACGTTCTCAAACGATTCTGTTCGAACACACAGCAGAGTAAAAAAATCTAGAAAAAAATCAATACTTCTATTCAGAAAATTATTTTCAATCTTTCTTGGAGCGTGATTCAAATGGTGTCTACGTACAAATTTACATCCTGATCGGGTCAATTTTGAGTGGTTTACGACAATTTTATGAAATTTTTTATTAGCAAAAAGTGGAAAATTCAACTCTTTTCACTTTTCATCTCGTATACTGGCTTAAATTTTGAGAAAATCAAAAAACCAACACTACTACATGATAGAAAATCAAATTTCCAACAAAAAAGGTTCTCTTCACTTTATGTCTATCTTCAATATTTCAGGAGTTTACATCTATAATTATTTTTGATTTTCTCAAATAACTCCTGAAATATTGAAGATAGGCAAAAAGCGAAGAGAACCTTTTTTGTTGGAAATTTGATTTCCTATCATGAATTAGTCTTGGTTTTTTGATTTGCTCAAAATTTGAGCCAGTATCCTGACTTGAAAATTTGAAATTTCATTCAAAATTTGAAATTTTTTGTTTCAAGAATGACAACATTGCCTGTAAAAAAAATTTCAATCACCTTAAGCAGTGAATTTGGATTCACTTGGAATGGCTAAATGATGCCCAAAATCAGCTGGATCAGATGAATGGAATGGACAGTGTGAGAATTTTAAATTTTATACTGCTCTCCTGTAAAATTTGTCTTTCGAGTCAGAACCTGGTTTCCTTATGACAGGTTACAGTGATGTTCAAAATTGAAGGTGAGGGAGGGGTCCAATCGAAATTTTTGTAATAACCAAAATTATTCCTAGGACTTCAAGCTACAACTTTTGTTTGAAAATTTTTTCAATTACACCCTTCTGACCCCTCCCCCAATTTTGATAAAGTAATTTAGTCAGATTGACCTTACATACTTACTTCGGTTTTAAATTTTGAAAAATAAACGAATTTCAAAGCTAGAAAAATAATCCGATCTTCTGCCAAATTTGTGGTATTCTTTAAGTATTCGGCGTGTTTTAGGATTCTTTTGATAATTCTCAGATCAGATTTGTAGTGGTATTCGAACGATAACAACTGGTTAGTTAGATTATGAATTTGTAAAATTTTTCCGCTCCACCTTTCGAATAATAATAATAAAAAAAAAAACATTTAAAAAAAAGGTTAGAAGCGCATGCATCGCGTTAATAATTTATCATCCAATCTCATTCACGGTTTTATATTTAGGAAATGGTTAAAAATAATAAAATGTACAAAAACACTTCTAATACAAAAACGGTCAATCACCTCGGTCTCGACCATAGTGTTGTGAATAACCTAAGGCATTAATAAATGTGTAGTGTACCACGCACATATACCTACTAGAACTCATAATAATCCATTAATAAGTTTTATAGAACCTTAGCAGTCTAATTTTATTACCTATGGTAGCCTCTCTCTCTCTACAATGTATCTATAAAGAAGATAAATCGTGTAGGTATATACTATATATACGTACCTACATATCGTAAGCTTTATCAAGAGTCGTTGTTTCCATAAAAGAAAAGAGAAGAGCCAAAGAAACAGAATTTACTCATCTTTGATATAGCTACCAGCGGTATTTGCTAACTTATTGATATGAAAATTACAAATGCATTAATCTTTCACTTTTACCTGGTTGATTCTTTGAACCCGAATGACACGAGAATTCTTTCAATGAGGTGCGAGTAATTTTGCGTCGGTATGATAATGGGTCGGAGAACTTTTCGCAAATTATCCGGTATGGTTTTATTGAAATTATCTCTGCGAAGGATGAAAAATGCCTTTAGATGGCACGATGAGACTAATTATAAAAAAACGTATGTTTATTCATGAAAATGCACACGTATAGTACATTAGGTACGTACTGATGTATAAATGTAAAAGTTATGTTACAAGTTGTATTCAAAGGTATTTCCACTCCGTCGAATTTAAAACGTGTTTTTTTCTCTCGTATCGCTAAATGTATAGAACGTACTTCTTCAGCTGCTATTGACAGTTGTTCGCATTTCATTCGGTCAATATTATCGAAACATAACCAAGCCCCCATTTGCATGCATCCCTTGTACGAAATCCAACAAAATGTATGTCAAAAATTCGTCCTCTTACTCTACAAGGTGTTGAAATTTCAGATTTAGATACAACCCGGTACCAATGACTAAAAATGTCATGTGCATATGTTGCCTATCTCAAAAATTGAAGGGGCAAAAGGAAATATAATTGAGAAATATTTTTTTTGATCAGGTATAGTGACAGTAGTGAAAAAATTAAACATTTTTTACTCTTGAGATTTTTGCCCAAGTTTGAAAATTAAGGAGCTACAGAACTTTGAGAATGGCATTTTCAAACTTTGATACACCTTAGTTCCTTCAATTTTGAAAATAGGCAATTTTTCATATAATTTTTTTTGTTTTTCTCACAGAGTTACACTCATTTCCTGTATTGTCCAAAGAACATTGTGGAATTTTCAATTTCAAAGATATAGACACCCCAATGTCATTAGAACTTTTTTTGTTTTTATAAAAATGTTATCCACTGGCGAAGTCAGAAATTTGTTTGAATGCAGTGTTGCCAACCGATAAATTTTCAAAGTTTTGTATCTCCTATGCCCAATAAATGATTTTTTTTTGATTGCCCTTTCAGTTTTTGAGATAGGCACATGTGTATAAAACATTTTTGTTAGTGATACATTGTATCTAAATCTGAAGATTAAAAAGGTCCTCCTCGGACACCCTGTATATTATGAACGTAAATATTTCCTCGCTTACTTTCAAAAACGTACTGATGGTCTTGTATCCGATATTTTCGCAACATCTGAAGCTACAGTAAGGTTTGGCGACAGCTTTAGAAAAATCTTTGCATGTTTCTGTCTTGCCTATACCCGAAGGCCCCATTAAACATACGAATAAAGATTGTTCCAAGCAACAAGACATCAGCTTGTAGCAACGCTCCGTCTCCGGTGTCATTATCAGTCTTGTAACATTTCCTAAGTATTCGTATCCGTATGTTAGAGTTGTCCGAAGAACACGAATACAGGTTGTTTGTTCTTCATTGTAATATCTGATTTGTTTAATCCAACCGAAGCTACTAGCATCGTATATGTTCTCTTTTAACAGGCTTTTCGTGACGTCCACCACTGCAAGGTACAAAGGTGTGCTTGAGGTAATTCGTGATCGAAGGTGCAGAATGCAGGGTGTATGTAGGGATCGAAGAACCTTACCGTATGATATCAGACCTATCAGCGAGTTTATTGTGCTACGGTTTCTGGCGATGAGGTCGGTGTCGCATAAACGTATTAGTTCGGAGAGAATTTCTTGGAATTTGCTGTGACATTTCTGTAAAACCGAAGTAAAAGAAAGAGTATGGCGAGTGTTTTTTTCAAACTTTCTAAAATGTTGAGCTAATTTTCAATATTTTTTCTGCGTTTGTGATTTTATTAATATTTAATTCAAATATAGATTCGGAAATGAGTTACATAGACCCCAAAAAATTTCCAAAGTTCCTGCTATACGAGAAAAAAATTAATTGTATAAAGACGATTTCTTTTTTTTCTTTTTTTAGTCTCAATAAGCTCCCATTCATGTTTTCGATTTTTCAAACTTCAATTTTTTTTGTAATTGAATCAGTTTCCTTCTACTTGCGTTTGTTTCTCAATTTTCAGTTATTTTAAATTGAATTTTGGTCTTAATTTTTTTAAATTATTTTATTTTAAATTTTTTTGTCGTTTGAAAATTTTTCAATTTTAAATTTAGAAAAACTTGTTCAATTTTCATCAAGTTTTAATTTCATCATTTGTTTTTTCAGTTTATTACTTTTCTCGAATTTTTAAATGAGTTTACTTCATTTAATTTTTTCTACAAGTTTGAATCGTTTTAAATTTGAAAATGTTCTCAGTTTTTCCAATTTTTGTTATTTTTTAATATAATTATTTCAATTTTTTTAATTTTCATTTCATGCATGAGTTACGTATTTGAAATTATGATCAATTTTTCAAATTTCTTTTATTTATTTTTTCAACTGTAAATTTTTTCCAGTGTTTTGATTTCTTTTTAAATTTTAGTTTAGGTATACTTTAAATTTAATTTCAGTTCTTACCAATTTTTAATTTTTTAGTACAAATTTTTTCTAATTTGATTTTTTTTTGTTGAAATTTATGACTTCATTTCGATTTTTAATTTCTTTCAGTTCTTCATAATTTTTTATTTACAAATTTAATTCAATTCAATTTTTACTTTTTTATTTCATTCTCATCTTTTTGGAATTTAAATTTTTTCATTTTTTCAAATTCTAATTTTTTTACATTTTTTTTTAATTTTGTTAAATTTTAATTCGATTTCAGTTTTTTGTAATTTGAATATTTTCATTTTCTCACTTTTTTATTATTTTTTTTTTGAAATTCATTTTTTTTAATTTTTCAATTTTTTATCCCGTTGATAGAATATTTTAAATTAATTTTCAGTAACATTAATTTGGTTTTATTTGAACCAAAAAAAAATGGTGATTTAAAACTTGGTTTTAATTTTTTGAATTTCTACATTTTTTATTTTTTCACTTTTTATTTTTTTTTCAAATTTTTGTGAAATTTTAATTTGGTTTTCATTTTCTTAAAATCTTGAATTTTTTCAAGTTATGATTTTTTTTCATTTTTTTCCTTTTTCGATAATTTTCAGTTTGATTTCATCTTTTTGACTTCTTGATTTTTTCAGTATTATTTAATTTTTTTTTTCATTCATTTCATTTTTGTAATTTTCATCAAGGTTTAGTTTTATTTCTTTTTTTAGAATATTATACATTTTTTCCATCGAATTTAAATCTTCAAATTTGATTTTTTCAAATTTTTAGTCATTTTAATTTCAATTTCAGTCTTGTTTTATTTTCGACTTTAAAAAAATCATTTTATTAATTTAACTGTGATTTCATCAATTTCTCCAGTTTACATAAGGTTTAATTCAACTTCAATTTTTTTCAATTTTAAAATTTTTCTCCACAATTTTTTATCTTAAATTGAATAATTTTATTTTTTTCCTGTTTTTAATAATTTTTATTCAATTCTTGGCTTTATTATAATTTTTAATTTTTTCACTACTTTTTCATTCCATTTTTTTTTCTTTTTTTCAATTTTATTTTATTTTTAATCTACTTTTTTATTTGAAGTATTTTATTTACCTAGGTAAATATATATTTGTCAGTTTTCAGTTTATTTTAATTTGTGATCAATTTAAAAATGAGCATTACTTATTGGTAATTTCTTTGCATTTAGCATTATCACAAAATATTTGGTTTTGTACTCCTTTTTATTTTTGGGTTATGAGTGGTGGTTGGTGAGGGGTAAATATTTTGTGAATTCTTCATAAAATCTTTTGAAAGAAACTCCCTTTTTTGGCTATAAACTCTCTTTAAAATGCTAAGTATGATCATGATCGTGATATTTCTTTCAAAATTAATTCAATCAAATCAAATTTTCTATTTTTCCTGAAGCTTCTATAGCAAAATGTTCTATATTTTTCATTATTTTCAGTTCTCTTAAATAGACGGAGTTCAAATGTACCAATTTTAGAGAGGATTAAAAAAGTAAAAAATTTATTAAAATAATTTTTTTTTAGAGAAAAAAAATGATTAAAAATACATAATTATGTAATTACAGGTATCAGATGGAAAAATAAACGCTAAAAATTCTCATGAAAGCAATATTTTTCTAAAAAAAAACTTACCATTTTTCATGTCTCTTGATGGTGCCAATAAAATTAATAAAATTACACGAAAACTATTTATGGCAAAAACACTTTGAAAAAAAAAGCTCAAATAAAGCTGTTGGTGAACAGTTGCTAACCAATTTCCGAATGATAAAGTATCGTTCGACTGCGCTCTTTATATAGAAAGAAATGTCCCTCAAATCCTTCTCGTAAAGGATATTGCGTAAGACCAATCGTCATACTTATTACGTACGTCTTGGTAGAAATAAAGAAAGGAAATATCCTGCGTCAGGAATTCATCTTACGTATGTCCCTAAACGTACCTATTTAACCAAACTACGCAAGCTCATACAGTTGCAGAATGACGTGGAACTTGCAAAAGAAAAACGGTGAAAGGTGACGCTACATTCTGCTGACGTTTATACCTTGACCTTGACGTAGGTACAAAAGTATTATTTCAAAATAAAAAAAGCTTACATTAAGTTCGTCGATTTTCATGGCGCTTTCAACTTCGGTAGTCCAATTGATGTACAATGCACAGTACGATACCATGGCTGGCCATTGAAATATCCATTTCTCCAGAGGAGTGGTCGAATACGATCTGACAGCTTTGCTATTAATGTCACATAAGGATTGAATCATTGAGTCCTCCAGCTGGTCCAGCCATCTTTCCACAATACCCTATCGTAATGGAAATATTTTAAGTAGGTGGATCTAACAGATTTTCGAAAATTATTTCACTAATCATGCCATACTTTGGCTTCTGCTGGACTTATGGCGCTGTTAAGTGGCACATTTTCTCCTTTATCCGAAATGATACCAATGATGTCGTAATTTTCGGTGATGTCCAGTGAAGATATACCTTCGAAGCATTTTAAATGCGATTGAATATGGGAATAGTCTTTACTCTCGGAGAGAATTTCCAATAATTCTCTGTTCGATAAGAAGAAGAATCTGTAATCGAACAAGATGGTTGTAAATTTGTGTTTAAAATAAAGGCTCGGTTGATTTTACAGATACCTACCTTGGAAAAACCAGTCTTTTTTTCTCTAAGTAGTTATTGAGGCCTTTTTTAATACTTTCTAGTATCGAATTGCAGTCTTTTAAGGTGTTCATTATGTTGGGGTATTCGATGACCACCAAAATATTGGGATTTTTTGTCGTGTAGGCTGTGATATCGCCCCATATTTTGTTCACTTTCTGGAAACTTTCCGATTCGTCTGGCATTTGACGCATGATGTCTTCGGAGCAGAATAAAGGTTCTAGATATAACCACGTGTTTTGTACCTGGAGTTTAGAATGAAAATTTGAAGAAACAAATTGATAAAAAAATTAAAATGCTGGAGTGAAAAGTTGATAGAAGAAATAAAAATAGGGAAAAACTAAAAATTGAAATAAAATTGAAAATCTGAGAAAAAAATACGAAAATGAAAATAATGAGAAAAATTTAAAAAGAGAAAATAAAATGAAAATTGAAAAAATTGAAATAAAAATGAAAATATAACTGGGGGATGAAAAGTTAAGAAAATAGTAATTGTTAAAATACGAGAAATTGAAAAATCAAAAAATGAGATGAAAATTTTGCAAAATTAAAAATATTGAAAATTAACGAAATTGTGGCTCTGAAAATAATGAGCAACACACCTGAAGCCATTGATCCAGAACATCTTGCATCAGGATCAATTTATGCTCCCACGTTTCAATATCTGATTCGATGGCTCCGACAAAAGGAGACCCCCTCATCGTTTGGATTCTGAGTAGATAGTCGTCCAGCATAACTTGTATATCGTCGATACCACTTAAAATCTGCACTTGCGAATCCCTATGAGCAATTTTTAAAATTAACCTTTCCCCCAGAAAAAGTAACAATCCAAGAAATCAATGGATTACCTGTAATTTTCGTATTGAATTATAATATTATTCCATTCGTCTTTCATTTTGAGTAAACTTTTCTCCAAAGTGTATTCTTCGCTGGCAGCTACATTGATATTTTGTAAGAAATCGACGTGCTTGTTCAATCCGTAATTAAGAATTTCGGATATGGTCACATCTTCGGATCGTTTCACCTCAGCTGCGACCAATTCGTCGATCTAGAAAGGATCTGGGATTAATTTTGGTTTGGGAAAGTGAGTCGAGCCTGGCTAAGCTGCAATGTACTTTTTTCCAATGTCTCTCTTGTAATCCTGGATTACAAATGGTTTCTAAGATCGGAATATTTATGTAGAATTTTTCAACTTTGGTTAGGACGATTTCGACGACACGTTTAGAACCTGGTACGTCGTAGAATACTTTGAGGAGGCGGCTCAATATGTCTCTCATTTCTTCGACCGTTGTCTTCACTAGTTCGGCGTTTAGACGGGTGTAAGGACCTGGCCAAGGAGATGTTAGATTGATTAGAATTATAGTATTTCAAAAAGAACTTATTATATTATGAAAAATGTACGTACAATTATACCATTCCTCGTAACAAACGTGAAAATTATAAACAGTATGCCACATTTCACTAAACGGTTTCAACTCGGTAATAATGTCGTGTAGGTTTTGATAGGATGTGGTGCCTGTGTTGAGTAGTTCTTCTTCGATATTTATGTCCTTTTCAAAAAAAAAAAAAAAAAAAAATCATCATTTTTTATTACATTTCTACAGAAAAAACTAAAAAAAGAGTGATTTGAATATTCGTACATTTGCTGTGATCACGTCCTCTTCCAACATCGACATGAATTTATCGACAGCATTGACTATTTCCTTCATCTCATTGATAGATAACATAGGAGGATCTTTTTTTCGAATTGAGTCGAGTTGTTTAGCACGTTCAGCTAAACTGTAAAAAGAAAATTTTTCAGTTTGCAAGTTTCTTAATTTTGGTAATTTTTCTTTTGAAAAAATTCAAAGCGGATGGAAATGCTTACGTTACTGCGAAATCTGATTTTTTGTTTCGTAAAACGTTTTCTACCACTTCCAATTTGTGATTAATTCTGGATGTGGCTAATTCCAGAATTTGTTCGAGGTGTTTTGGCCATCTGAATACTTTGGTGTTTATTGCAATGATGTCCTCTGTAAAATTGAAAATAATTTCCAGTATAAGATCACAATTCCAAAGTTACCAAGTTTCTCAAAATAGTATAATTAAAGCCCTATAGAAGTAAGTATGCTGGACGGTCGCCATTTTGTGACCGAAATAAAACACAGACGACACACACAAACGCAATTGTGTTTGTATGCGTTTGTATATGAGTGATAACACTCTAAATCGGGCACAAAATGGTGACCGTCCAGCATACTTACTTCTATAGGGCTTTAAGTATAATAGGATTTTTCTGTGTGAGACTGAATCGAGCTGAGTGAGACCAACATTCAGAGAATCAGAGTAATTTTTTCCACTTTTTTGAAAAACTGGCAATATTTTGTTCGAGTTTTTTTTATGCAAACTTTTTTTCTTTCTCGACAACATATTTCCAAGATACTTACCCTTTAGCTAATTTTCAATTTTGAAAAATCAGCCATCAAACTTGATCAATTTTAAAAAAAAAATATACTTTTTAATTTTATTTGCTTAGAGCAAAATCAGCGAACCGATTCTTTATTAAAAATTGCACTATTCCCAAATTCTAATGAATTTTGAAAATTTTGAACTTCAAAAAAAAAATGTACTTACCTACTAAATTTTTTAAAAATATGTAGGTACGTTTACCAAAATTAAAATTTTCAATTTTTCCCATATTTTGGATGATTCTTAGAAATTGGATAATTTTTTTAAAAAGTCATCAAGTTCAAAAATTACGCAATTCAAATTCTATCCAAATTTCAAAATTCTTCAAATTTTTCATTTTTACCAAATCAAAAAAAAAAAAAACTTTTAAGATTTGCTACTTGAATTGAAAAGTTTGAAATTCGCATGTCGAATTTTGGAAAACTTAGCTGAATTTTGACAATTGGCTTGATATCAGTGAAAGTCAAAACATTATGAATCATCTATAAAATTTTTGAAATTGATTTAACTTCAAAAATTGGTTAAAATTTGAAAATCACCAAATCTTGAATTTTTACTATTCACCTAACTTTAAATTTTCACTAAAATTTTTTAAGGTAATGATTTGAAATTCAAAAATGACCTCATTTCAAGGTTTTATAAATTTTTCAAAAATAAAGATTAGCTAATAAAATTGAAACGTTTTGTCAAATATTTGATATTGTGAAATTTACCAAAATTTAGCTGAATTTTAAAAATTGGTTCGATTTCAGTAAAAGTGATAGATTTTGATTCATTTACCAAATTTTTAAAACTGGTAATATTTATTTTGTGATTGGATATTTTTTAATTTTTTGTTAGAAATTGAGCTCAATATTAGGAATTGATTCAACTTCAAATATTTGTTAGAACTTGAAAATTACCAAACTTTGAATTTTTACTAACGGATTAAATTTTTTCTGTAAGAATTTTTAGCAATTTTTCGTGATTTTTTTTCGAAAAAAATTATTTTTTATATTTTTAAAAAATCTAGTAGAAAAACTTTCTTTGTAATTAAATGGAAAAAGCCCGTTGAAAATGATCTCTAAAAATTGAAAAAAAAAATCTTGCAAACGTTTCCTCACAACTCGCCACAAGAAATACCTAGGTATATTAGATTACGCAAAAAAAAAAAAAATTGTTGGGGAAAATTTTTCCATCCAAAAAAAATTGATGCAAAAAATATTTTTTTAAGAAAAAAAAGAAATGGGAGAAAAAAAAATTCTTGAAAAAATTTCTACCTACTAACATTCGAAGAAAACCTTTACACAGCTTCGCTCAAATTTCAGTCCCTTTCAACTCATTTAGCTTCACACGATTTTTTTTCGTTCCAACCTGGAATTTCGGCGTAATCCATTAAAAAATCGATGTATTCCGCGCTTTTTGAAAGCTGCTTTTTCAAATCGTATAAAACAATAGTTTTGCTCTCGGTGATGTAATTACTCAAGTCGACCAATTCTTTGGTGGATTCTGGAATTTCGCCAGCTCGTCTGGCTATTTCTTCAAATTTCAACATTATTCTGAAAATAAGAGGAAAAATTAAACTAGCTACTTTTCATCGATCTCCTCCTCCTTTGACCAATTTTTCCAGACCTTTCGTTGTGATCCTTTGAGACGTCGAGAAAATGCTGCGAAATGGTCTCGTGACAATTTCTAATATTTGTCCAAATGGTCTCATTGACTTCGGCGCAATTCAAGTTGATCATATTGAAGGGTACGTTGATCCTGAGTTCGGTGACCTTCCTCTGAAGCGAAATGAGCTCTTTGACTTTGGCAGTAAAAACCTAAAGCAGAATGACAAACGTCTGAGTTGTCGAGTAATCGAAAATTAAGGAAGAATTTGGACAAAAGGTCAACCTTCAAAGGAGGTGTTGGTTGTTTATGGATCAACGTTTGTAAATCGTTATTCGCCTCTTGACTCAAGTAGTAAAAATACGGTTGATAAATCTCGACGAAAGATGTAGGTCCAAAAGAGTTAATCATGCAAACGTCCAATACATTTTTGAGAATTTTTTGGATATGACTTTCGGTCACTCGAACCGGTTTCAAACAAGGGTTTGGTAAATTGATATCTGGAAAAAGGTTGGATAAAAAAATACTTTGTCATTTGACAGGTGTGTATTTGAGGAAATGACGATACCTGAGAAAATACTGGTTTCAATCCTAGGTATATTTTCGCTGACCGATACAATCATGCCGAATATATTTTGTATTTGTAAATTGAACTCGTCGAAAGAAGGCGAAAAGAGTAAATACGGGGGTTGGTCGATGGTCTTCATGTTTATAGTTACGAATGGTTTTTTTAGGAAGTGAAAATCCACGTATTCTTGAAACTCGTTCCCATTCTGTAAATTGAAATTCAGCAACGTGTCGAGTGTTTATTATAATTATGACAGAATACGTTAAATTGATTGGCATTAACACCCACAAGGTTCCAGACAAACGAATACCTCGGTGCTCGTATTAGCATCTCTGGTTACGTATTTTATATATTTTTTTCTCAAGTTGTAATTTTCCCTCGCTTTGCCGAGCTTATTATATATTCTTAAGGTTCGTGCTTCGGAGCGATTTTCTCCGTTTAAATGGTAATTGATAATCACCGATGTCAAGACCATCACGTTTTCGCTCCCCCTCCCCCCTGGTTCGATAATTGTTGTAATTTTTGCATCTTGCCGCAGTTGTAAAATTTCCAACGTTGAAATTTATTTTATTCCTATCTATCTCGGAAGTGTAAAATTTTTGCTTTTTCGAATACAGTCTTTAAACGCCAACGAGCGAGCATTGTCATCCTACTCATTTTATGGTATCTCGACCAAAGCGCCAGTGTGGTAATTTTTTTCGTGCGTCGAGAAGAAACGATCATATAGCTAAAGGCCTTTTTTGCACGTATAAGCCAAGCTCGCGTATGTGAGTCCGAGTATGTGCGTATTGTGAGATGCATAATGAGGGTTGTCAAAGGGCATTCAACCATGTAATTTCACGCCGCTTTGTAGACTTGCATATTTAAAAGTGACACGAAGTTTTGTTGGTTCTAGGTATCTCTTGTGTTGCGATTTGAAAGCGTCGCTCGCGTCGTCTTTTCAAGAAGTCTAGGTCTAGGTGCCATTCTAAATAATACTCGCATAAGTGAATTTATCGTTTCTTACATTCTCTAATTTATTAACGTTTGATTAATGAGTCGAGTAGGTAAATAAATACGAATTATCAATGCGCCAGCGTTGGTGTCTGAGCGAGTTACTGAATGAATCCAGACGCTAAGAAGGTTGCAGTACTCAGAAAGTAACGGGATATCGATGTAGGTGGGAGAGGTGAGGGGAAGGAGCGGATCGCTTCGAGGGTTTTTTCGTTTTGCAATCTTTTATTGTAAAATCGGTTCTAATATTGTTGATTTTGAAATAGTGGAGAGGAAAAAAAATTATTCTGAGAGGATATCATTTTTTTTAGTAAAATTATATTTTTTTTATTTCGGAAGATCCATCAGTTTTTCGATTTGGATGAATCGATTAATTCTTAGAAATGGTTCTTCAATAATTCTCAAATTCTCAAATTCAGTTAATTTTCGATTTCGATCCATATTTCAATTCTGGTATTATGATTAATTTTTAGATTTTGATAAAACGATTAATTTTTTTTTGAAGATTTCTCAAATTTCCAAATTCAACTCATGTTTCGATTTTAATTCATCAAATTACTCTTCGATTTCAATAATTCGACCAACTTTTTAAACACTTTTTAAATGCTCTGAAAATATTGACGTTTTTACTAAAAATCCAACTTAAGAAAATGATGAAAAACATATTTTTTTTTTATTTTATAAAATACATTATTTTTTCGACATGTTTTCGATTTTGAGAATTCAATAAGTGTTGATTTCGATTAGTCGATTTTCATTCAATTATTTTTTCATTATAAAAATTTTGACTTTGATAAATCTATTAATTTTTAAAAAAATGTACTTGAAGTTGAATTCGATTCAATTTCCGATTTCATCAGATTTATTATTTTTTCGATTTCGATAAATGGCTAGTTTTTTGAACAAATTTCCAAATTTTACTGACGTGCAGTAAATTATCCTTTCGACTCTTCTTCGATTACGCGATTTCGATGCGTTTTTGATTTTGACTAATCAATTATTACTCTTAATAATTGAATAATTTTTCAATTTTGATTTTAATAATTCTTCGATTTTTTGAATTCAATAAATTTTCGATCTCGATTAAATTTTAGATTTTGATAGGTAAATCACAAAATCAGTTAATTTGCTGGGCAATTCTCAATTTTTTTTTATTTAATAAATTCGACTTTGACATATCTATCGATTTATTATAAATTTTTTGATTTCTTTTACTTAATCAGTTTTTTTTCAACAATTCTCCAAATTTTTTAAATTTGGCCAATTCAAGTAATGTTTGATTTAGATAGAATATATTTATTAATTTTTTTTTGAATTGAACCAGTACTCGAAATAAGCTGGAACAAGCCGGCTCGTGAAGAATAAAAATTCTGCGTTCTGGTTCATAAAAAATCAAAAAAAATTTCGCTCCGGTTCGTGAAAAATCCAAATATGTTCCATTTTGCCATAATTTAAAAAAAATCCATTGTTTTTTTAGTTCTTTTGAATTACGAGTACGTATAGTTAGATAATTTTGAAAATCATTCTAAAACGTTTTTAATTTTTTTCCTCATTTTTTTTAAATATTTAATTTTTTGAGAAAAATTCAATTTTTTATGCAGAAAGAAAGCTTTTATTTTTTAAGAATAAAATTTTAATTATTTCTAAATATTTTGAAGATAAAGACCTTCAACTTTTGAAAAAAAAGAAAAATAGGTACAATTTTTTGAAGAAGAAAATTTCCTGTTTTTCTATACTTGATAATATTCCTCGAATTTTTAGAGAAATTTTTCAATGTTTTAGATAAAAAAAATCACCACTTTTTTGAGAAAATAAACTTGATTATTGTCAATTTTGGAGCCGAAAAATCTGTTTCTCTGTTTAGAATGAAATCTCTCACTGTTTGGTTAATTTTTTTTTGGTGGGGGGGGGGGGGGAGGGTAAGGGGGAATAGTGAAAAAAAATCTCTTCTTTTTTTAAGATAAAATCTCTTATTTTTCATGAAAAAAATTCTCAGTTTTTTTGAGGAAAAAAATCTTACTTATCTCAATTTTTTGAAGGAAAAATATTTTTCAAATTTTTGTAGGATAAAAATCTTGAAATATTTTTAGAATAAAAAATACCTCTTTTTCTAGAGTCACCTTTGAAAAAATTCTCATGTCTTATATTGTCAAAAGGATTTAAATTGAATGAATTTAATTGATTTTTTTTTTTTGTTTTTTACTTAAAGTCTAAAATACTTAATGTTTTTAATGTATACAAATTGTTTTCATAAGTTCAACGAAATATTGATAAAAAATTTTATGTTTTCGAAAGCCTATGAAATATCAAAACCCAGCAAAAAAAGACCTAAAATTACAAAAAATTGGGAGGGGAACTAACAAAATATTAATAAATCGGAACAATTTTCAATTTGGTGGTTTGACATGATTTGGCCAAAATTTTGGATCAAAATGTGTTCCGCTTGGTAATTTTGCTTAATTCGAGCACTATTCGCCAATTTTTGATTTTGGTACAAATTTTTAATTCATTTCAATAATGTTTAAATAGGTATTACTATAAATCGATCATTTTTTGGACAATTCTCTCAAATCTTCCAATTTTTTAATTTCGATGACTAAATTGAGGAGCAATTTTTCGATTTTGGTTTATCCAAATCAACCTTATATTTTCGTGTTCAGTTTCCAATTTTTTAAATTATTTTTTTTATATCAGATTTTTTAAATTTTTGATATTTTTAACAGTTTTCAAAATACTTAATTTTAAATAATTTGATGTCAATTCACCTGACCATTTTTTAATTTTTCCGTCAATTTCTTTAGTTTTCTTTTTTTTTAGAAAATTTTCATTTTAAAAATTTACCTAATTTCTAAAAAAAATCATTTTTTTCATTTATTTATTTTTTATTTTTTTTTACCAAAAAGAAATTCTTTTAACTAGATTTTTTTTTATGAAAATGAATAAAATAGAATATGGTACCGACGAGTAAGTCCTTTGAAACTTTACGCCACTCGATTTCAAGTTTTTCAATGATATTGACACCCTATAGTTAAAGATGATAAAAATCAAATCTCGAGAAAAACTTAAATTTCCTGATAATAAATTCGCATTTGCAATACTTTTTTGTCGTAAAAATCAATACTCGGGTATTAAATTTTATACGAACGTGTTACTTCCTATTTGAAGTATCTGCATAATAGAAATGAGAATAGAGTGTACGTTATTATAATAATATGATGAAAAACTATACTACAACGGCGGCGAGAGCGATCAAGTTGAACCTGTGTGAGAATTACTGTAAAAGAAGGTATCAACGGTTTCGAATCTTATGTATGTTAATTTTACTTGACATGCAATTCGATCAGCCCACACACGCAACACGATGGTCATTCGAGGTGCGTATGACCTACGTTGTTTTTCAGATTGTTTTTCATTAAATGTAGGCAACCCTCCTCCTCCTCCTTCACCGTCTGTTGTGCACATTGAGGCCTACATATGCTTACAGTGCATATAGGTATACGCAGTATGCATATGGTCTACACGCACAATTATCATTTATATATACGCGTTGTAGGCATTTTAAATACATAAATAAGCTACGAGCGAGCGTCTACTAATTAAATCCTACACAATGGTATACCTCGTAGAATAATACGAAATACAACAAATCGTATAAAGAATTGGTTATAAATCTTCGAAGCTGAAGGGACATTAAGGAGTATACAGCGTTGAAAAATTTCCCCGCTTGTTGAGGCAGCGCCGATGATTGGTCCGGCCAGAGTAACATTTGCCACGATGATTTATGGTACATTAACAAGCCAACACATTGTGTTAGCCAACTGCCGAACAGAGAAGATGAAAAAATTGAAAATTAGAGAAGATCGTGTGTAATTGATGGGCGATTTATTTTCGGTGGTGTATGTTTAAATAATGACGTTATACTCGGATAGTAACAACTGTCGTGACTGATCGCACATTTCAGCTATCGTGATGGCCAGTTGGTTCAGTTGCATTGGTAGTCCTCTCTCTTTAAGGCAACTTGTCTGTATTATACGCTTTACTTCGTACCTTTTTGGCGGAAGAAGAAAAAAAATTAAGTATCACGAATTTTTTCGCCGACGACCTTTTATGATGTCATCGAAAAACTGGTCGTGGCGTTTTCCGAGACTTTACACAAATGATGACCTGGATTTCAAACCGAGGTTAAGGTTTTTTAGCTTCTGTGTGAGCTGCAGGAATTTCATTATAGGTTAAAAGGTACCTCTATATAGCCGAATTAGTGTCGTGCTTTTAGTACAAGATTGACCGCCCAATGGTATTTTACCTATTCGGGCATATGAAAAGAAACCAGTGATTTTGGATGGGTTTTTTCTCCAACGTCTGATACCTATTCGATAAAGTCTCGGAAAGAGTAAGCCTACTGTGCGAATTGTGGCAATTTTCACGCGGACTTACTTTTCGAACCAGAGACGTGCGAGTTGCCTGAGAATCACATGACAAGGAAATAGATTATGCCTCATGAAATTTTTTCCGCTCAATACGCTTTGATGCCACGATACCGGTGCCCGAATCACGAACACAGGAAATGTTAAAGTACGCTCTTTGATTCCTAATATGTGTCGATTTTGCGGATCCGATAGAACGTAGTCCAGAAATGAATCCTTGACCGCGGTGTAGTAGTCTTCGCTGATTTCGTGCTTGTTGGATTCGATAACGAAAATGAATCTGTACGAAAGATCGAAGTTAATCGAATATTGAAGAAGGAGAGAGGCAACGAAAGGGCTACTATTGAAAAAACTGGGCCCATTCGAAATGACAGGCGGGTTTCTTCACGAAAATTTTTTCAAAAGACTCAGTTTTCGAACGAATCGTTCGTGATGACTTGATGAGTATGAGGTGCAATTGTTTTGTTCGTTGAAAAATAGAAAAAAAAAAAAATTATTCAAGAAATTATTTTAACATCCTATTTGAACATGTTCAAGAACAATTTTTCTAAAAATTTTAGTCGAAGATTTGCCTATTCGTTCGCGAAAGATTTACTTATTGAAGGAAATACTAAAATTAGCCATTACTCGTACGTTTATTTTGTTGTTGTTGTTGTTGTTGTTGTTGTCCTTTGAAAAAAAAAATCAATTAGAATTTTGCATTGGACCAAATGTCAGCCTTTGTAATTGATTAAATTCAAATTAACATTTTTTGAAATTTACTGAAGATGAAAATTTTCTCAAATTCTGCCTGAGGAGGATTTTGCATTGGATCTTAGGGTAGCTTTTTTCATTGATTTAATGGAATTTCTCATTTTTTGAATTTTATTGAAAATAAAATTTTTTACAAATTCTGTTAGGGTAGGATTTTGCATTGGACCAAATTGTAGCCTTTGTCATTAATTAAATTAAAATTGTATTTTTTTGAAATTTTTTGAAAATATAAATTTTCTTAAATTCATCCAGAGGAGGATTTTGCATTGCATCTTAGGATAGCTTTTTTCATTGATCGAATGCAATTTCTCATTTTTTTAAGTTTACTGAAAATAAAAATTTTCTTAAAATTATCAAGGGTAGGATTTTGCATTGGACCAAATGGTAGCCTTTGTCATTGGTTGAATGCAAATTGGCATTTTTTGAAAATTTACTGAAAATGAAACTTTTCTAAAACTCAGTGAGGGTAGGATTTTGCATTGGACCAAATGGTAGCCTTAGTCATTGATTGAATTAAAATTGGCATTTTAAAAAAATTTACTGAACATAATATTTTTCTAAAACTGACAAGGGAACCTCGCCAACTCGTCACCTCCGATTGAGCTGGGATTTGGCTCACTGAAAGAGCATGCCACCCAGATGTCACAACCAAATTTTTAACTGCCGAAGTTGATTTTTCGATTTTTGGCGAATTTTTGAAAATGGGTAAAACCGCCTCCAGAAAACCATTTTTTGAAAAAAAAAAAATTGTAAATTTCAAGATAGAACCCTAAAAATTAGTTTGTACACTAAAGTCGATTTCCCGAGTCGATTGGCACCCTTTTCGAAGCGATCTGGAGCCTCCAGAAAAAGTTGACTTTTCTCCAGCATACTGGAATCTCTCCAGACAGCAAAAGTCAACATTTTTTGTAGGCTCCAGATCGCTTCGAAAATGGTGTCAATCGACTCGGGGGGTCGACTTTAGGGGGTAGACAAAGTTTCGGGTGGTATTTTGGAGAAATTAATTTTTTGGAAATTTTTTTAAAAATGCAGAATTTTCAAATTATCAAAAAAACACGTGCGAACTCGTCACCTCGGATTTTGGATTCAACTACGTCAACTGATAGATGGCATTATATTAACGCTAGGATTAAATTTTCAGCTGCCGAAATTAATTACAGCGCCGTCTGGAGCTATTCCCGTGCGCTGGAGAAAAGTCAACGTTTGCTGGAGGCTCCTGATCGCTTCGAAAATGGTGCCAATCGACTCAAAGGTCGACTTTAGTGTACAAACCGATTTTCAAGATTCTATCTTGAAATTTACAAATTTTTTTTCAAAAAATGTTTTTTTGGAGGCGGTTTTTTTAAAAAATTCGCCAAAAATCGAAACATTAACTTCGGCAGCTAAAAATTTGGTTGTGAGGTCTGAGTGGCATGCTTTTTCAGTGAGCCAAATCTCAGCTCAATTGGAGGTGACGAGTTGGTGAGGTTCCCTTTTTATCTATATTTTTTTCATTTTACCAAAATTGGATTTTTTGATAAAAATGTAAACTTTTTCAATTTTGGGCAAAATGATCGCTGCAAAGGTCTACATCGAGGTAGTTTGACCGGCTGAACTCGAATCCGCGATTAGTTTTTTCATTTGATCATTTCGTGTGATTACTCAATTTTAATCACATAAAATTAATGAAAAAACCTAAATTCACGAAAAATGAGTGAATTGAGGTGAAATTCGGGAAAAAGGTGTATAAAGGAGTATCTATTGATGTTCCTCGAGGAAAAATTTTTTTGATGAAAAATAAGCGTTCAGTGGGGGAAAAAAGCACGACTAATTGGCTATTTGAATGAAAAAATTCTGTGTAGTGTAGGAGGGTGTGAAAAACTGGGGAAAATTTTTTTCGCCGAGCGCGCTCTGAAACTGTACCCTCCAGGGCGATTCGAAGTGTTGAAAGTCGTTTTCAAGGTCGTTAGAGGAGTCGAAAAAATCTGAAAAAATTTCACAACATCCCTCTTGGGTACCTCTACCTACATGCCAAGTTTGGTGAAAATCGGTTCAAAACTCGCGGAGATGGAATTTTTAATCTAAAAATCGCATTTTCGGGGCCCCAGCACCCAGGGGGTGAGGTAAGTGATCGCTGATTCGCTCTAAAATCATCTTTTACGATACAAAATCGGAATCTGTGAAAAAAATTTCAAAGTGCGACCGGGGGCCGATTGACCCCCTTATCCCACCAGAGCCTTTATCCAAAGGAGGATTTTGTATTGCATCTTAGGGTAGCTTTTTTTATTGATTAAATGCAATTTCTCATTTATTGAAGTTTACTGAAAATAAACATTTTCTCAATACTATTAAGGGTAGGATTTTGCATTGGAAGCCTTTGTCATTAATTAAATGCAAATCGTTATTTTTTGAAATTTACTGAAAATAATTTTTTTTTTCAAATTCATCTAGGGAAGAATTTTGCATTGGATCATTCTTATAGGGTAGCTTTTTTCATTGATTAAATGCAATTTCTCACTTTTTGATATTTACTGAAAATAAAAATTTTCTCAAATTCAGCCAGAGTAGGATTTTGCATTGGATATTGGGGTAGCTTTTTTCATTGATTAAATGCAATTTCTCATTTTTTGAAATTTTCTCAAATTCAGTCAGAAGAGGATTCTGCGTTGGATCTTACGTTAGGGTCAGGAAAGGAGTAAAAATGTTTTGAAAAAAATTGCATCAAACATTTTTTTCAATTCTTTCGAAAAAGTTCATTTCGAAATGAATGATTCAGTCATTTAGTAGGTACAAAAAAGGCAGCTTTTTTTCAACAAAAAAAAGATACTCAAGTGAAAAATTTTTGAAAATTTTTCTACTCGTTTGTAAATGTTCTCGAGTCCTTCGCGAACGATTCGTTACTAAAATCAAGCAACAAAAAAAAGTTTTCTCAATTTTTTTTTTTTCAAATAAGAAATGAATGTAAAATTTTTTAGTCAAATTGTTCGATAATATTCGTTTTGGAAAATGATTCAGTCCCTTAGTCCAAAGAACTACTGCTGAAAATCTTTAATAACTTAAGCATGATAATTTTGTCCCAACTTTTCCCGCTAAATTCCGATCGAAATAAAATCCAAAAAATTTCAAAATGACCTTGAACGTGCCCCAGTTTCATACGAAATTCCAAAGTCTTAAGAATCTGTTTTTTCTTCTTCCTTATTACCTGCGAATCATCTCAAAGCCTCCGTAACAAGTCTAGCTCTATGGATGAAAAAAATGAAAAAAAAAAATGACCGGAATAGATTTCATGCCCATAAAAGCCTTTAACAAACTAACTTTTTGCGAATTGGGTGAGCGAGGCGTAATTTTTTTGCACTCCAGAAACTGGAACATGTATACTTGATGTCTTCGTGTCGGGCTTCCTAATTACAAAAAATTAACGTGATTTTTTTAATTGGCGTTTTATAGTCATAGAATAGATACGATACGTGTAATTAGAACGGTTCGGTTGTAATGGTCATGGCAGGTTGAACATTACGTCTTACACGATATAAGATGGCATCGATATCCTCCTTATGGTGTGTGGTGGCAGCAGCGGAGGGGGCGAATTCCGCGAACTGTTGGAATTTCGTTTCGCGTAAAAATAGTTTTCGCAGTAGTTGAAGTTGGTGCTCCGGATCAACGGGAAGGATACTGGAAGCGTTTATAATTGCGCTGGAAAAATATACAGTACTGTACTCTATGGCAAGGTTGTGTGAGGTAAACGTTGGTCGGCTTGTCGGCGTCAGTCAGCTCGATTATTAACATAGAAAGAGAGTCGAGAGTACATGAAAAATTTTCAACCGTCAAAGGTAATGACGACGGATGCGCGGAAGGCTCTCTATAAAGGTAATGAAAATATTTTTCAGAGCGAGTAATCATCGCTTTAAACGAAACTAGTAATTAAACAGCAACGTCAACATTAATATCCATTAAGACAAAGTTGTCGGTATAATTTTTTTCTCCTATATAAGTATTTTAATATAAACAAGGAGAGCACACAGTACGCACAACCTCCTGCCTCCTGCCAAGTCCATTCCATACGTCAATTGGCTTGTATTCTAAAAACACACAACGTCCGGCGAACACATTCTCAACGTGAAAATAATTAAGTTAAACGACTAAATAAAGATTTGCTACCTTTAAAAAAAAAAAAAAAAACTCGTGACCATTACATTAGTCGTACGTAGAAGGTATATTAGGTTTATGGTCTCTTCTTCTTTTTTTATTACCTATTCTCGCGACGACGACGAGGTGTTTTATACTTACAGTTTGTCTATTTGCTTGCGAATAATTATATCCGTGGATGAATCTCGATATTTTACCGTTCTCGTTGATTTATTACGCTTCGTATAGGTGTCGGCGAATAAATCCTGAAAATTAAATTCACTTGAAATTTATTTCATTTTTACCATTAACGACGATTTCATTCGTTCGAACCATCGATTCGAGCACGTTCTTAGTCAAAGGATGTTGATTTTTTTGCCTCTAAAGAGACGTACGGATGGTACCGTTGGTGGTCAAATGCTATTAAAATTTATATTCGCGACGTGTAGCTCCCATATTGATGATTTCAAAGTGATAAGCAGATGTGTTAGTCTGGTCAAGTGGTCAGCGGAGGAATATCTTTTTTACGAGCTAATTATGCAGATTTTTAGGAGTCATGACGAACGATGAACGAGTGAGAAGATTGGTATTTTTGGATATTACGTCGATTTTTTTTAGAAGATTTCCAGAATGGGATATTTTTCATGGTATTTGAAAAATTTAGTTGTCGAGATTTAGTTAGTATCTGTTAAAATGTGAGGAGATACGAAAAATAGAAATGAATTCTTTATAAAATGAAAATGTTATCGGGAATAAATTCTCATTGGAAGTAAAAAAATCCGTTAAGAAATCATTTTTGAAAAGTAGAAGTTGAAGGTTGAACTTCGAAGTTGTAACATAGAAATTAGCGTTTTCATTTTTTTTTTTTTTTTTTTTTTTTGGTAGAGATATAGGTATTTAATAAAATTCTTGTCAAGTTTTCGATTTATAATTTTATTTCAATATTTTTCAAATCTCATCAGTTTTTTCTATTTTTACGTTACTAGGGAGATAAAGTGCTACTTTATATACCTCTCGCTGATCTTTCGGTAGTATAAAGAAGCCTTTTTCTCCCTCGTAACGTAAAATAATTTATCCAACTAGGAAAATAAATTGATTTTCAACGATTTTGATTTATTTCCCTCGCTTCGCTCGGGCAATAAACCCTCAAAGTCGTCGAAAATCACTTTATCTCCCTAGTTGAATAAACTACTATAATTTTTTTTTCAAATTTAAATTTTACTTTAATAATTTTTGAATTCTCAACTTTCAATTTAAAAATTTCAGTGCTAGGAAATATACATAGGCATTAATTATTTCATTATTTTTGGTCATTATTTTCAAAAAATATCATTTTTTATCCTTCTAGCTGTTTTTTACTTTTAAAACATACTTACCTAGTATTTTCTGTAATCAATTTTAGTTCCAATTTTTTAAGAGGGGGGCGCTTATAAATTTTTGGGAAGTGGTTTTCTGAAAATTGTGAGAGAAGTGGTAAAAAAGTAGCGATTTTTGAAAAAAAAATCCCTGTAAACACCTAGAATATAGAAACTAGAAATTTTTTTCCAACAACTTTTTGCAAAAAATTATTGTGAGAGTAAAAGTAAAAAAATTTACAAAAATTATTCTCAAAAAAACAAATTCCTCCAGCAAAAAAAAGATGATAAAAATCTTCAATTACTCAAAACTAAAGTTAGGTATGCACAATTTTTTGAAAAAAAAAATTTTGGAAAAAAATTATTTAAAAAATATAAAATGAAAAAAATTGGGCAAAAAAATTTTTTTGGATTTTTTTTTCTTCAAGAGTATGGTAGGTATGTATTTAAAATAAATATTAAATCGACAATTCAAAAAGAAGTGGCGTATATAATAATAAAAAATTGTTTAAACATTGAAAAAAAATTCCAAATTTTTTTTGAAAATAAAATTGAAATTATACTAAAGAGATGAAATTGTTTGTGTTCGTAAAAAAAATCAAAACATTCTTTCGTAGAATTCTTTGAAAAAAATCTTTGGGAATAAAACGATAGAAAAAAAAATTTTCTTCGAAAAACCTATCAAAAAATACGTAAGTATTTTAAAGAAGTTCCTTCATTAAAACAAAAAAGTTCACTTTGAAAAATTATAATAAACAGCTGAGTAGGAATTTGAAATTTATTCAAAAAAAAATCTTCAAAACAAATTAATGCAAGACGTAAGAAAAAAAAAGATTTTAATTTTTACAAAAACAAAGTTTTTTTAAAAAAATCACCTTTTATTGCCAAAATTGGTCGTCATTTTTCATTCTTTTGAACTAAGTATTAGTCATTTTTTTCGATTTAATCATTAGAGGTATATTTTCCTTAAAATCATAGTCCAATGATTTTCGATATAAGAAAATTTCTATCGTTAATTTTATTCAAATTGTTGATTCGAATAATTTTTTTAAAATTTTATTTTCATCTTTTTTTACGTTAGCTTTTCTTCAATTTTTAACTATTATTTTTTTCAATTTCTCACCAACTATCTATTTTACGTTTATTTACATTTTTGTTAAAATCTCAATTTTTAATATTTTTAAATCGTGATTTAAATTTTTCTAAATTGACATTTAAATTTTTTATACTTATTTAAAAAAATTATTTATTGTAAACTTCATTCAATTTTCAGTTTTGTTTTAATTTTTATTCAATTGTCTATTTTAAGTGCCCTTAGCTATTTCTTTTTTTTTTTTTTTTTTTTTTTTTTTTGCAAAATCAGTTTTTAATTTAAAAACATTTCCATTGTAAATTTTATTTAATTATTTTATGCAAATGAGTATTTTATTTTGTTTAAATATTTTTTCAAATTTCAATTTTTTCGACCTTTCTTTCGTTTTTTAAATTTGAGGTATTTTCATTTCAAATCAACTTTAATTTAATTTTTTTTTCAAAATCTAAATTCTTCATTGTTTCAAAATATCATGATTAGGTATTGTCCAAATTTTCATTTTTTTTTTCAATAAAAAAATCTTGTGTATATTTTATTTAGCTACGAGTACTACTTCAATTTTATACTTTGAAAATTTTTACATACCCGAGCAGCACACTCGACAAATTATCGAAATAAAAAATCGACAGAATATCGAATTCGATAAAGTGTCGCGTTAGTTCCGCATAAATCGTGAAATTATCTTTCGATATATCGACAGATTATCGATGAATTATAGTTGGCAAAATCCATCAACAGATAAACTTTCGATAAAATCGAACGATTTTTCTTTTAAAAATCTCAAGATTATAGTTAGATACTTCATCGATAACCTATCTATAAATCGAAAGATAATTACACGATTTATGCGGAACTAACGCGACACTTTATCGAATTCGATATTCTGTCGATTTTTTATTTCGATTTAGTTTCGATATTCTATCGATTTTTTATTTCGGTTTAATTTCGATATTCTATCGATTTTGTATTACGATTTTTTGTAGATTATCTAGTTTCGATATTCTATCGATTTTTTGTAGATAATTTAGCATATATGGGTATATGCGCGCGCACATTTTCAAGACCGGCTGGCGAGTTTGAAGTCGTAGTTACGCTTAAGGCTGGCGAATTTCGTTCCAAATACAGCAGTTTCTACCAAAACAAGCGTCTGTTGCGAACATCGGAGTTCGTTCGCATAATACGAATTTGATTATAATATTCAAACATCTTATGCAAAATTGGAGAAGAGGGAGGGGTCCAATTGAAATTTTTATAATAACTAAAATTATTTCTAGGACCTTAATTTACAACTTTTGTTTGAAAATTTTTTCAAATTGTCCCCTTTTTCCTCCGCTCCTCCAATTTTGAATAAGTATCAACGGAGTATTATGCAAAATTGGAGTAGAAGGAGAGGTCCAATTGAAAAAATTTTCAAACAAAAGTTGTAGCTTAAAGTTCTAAGAATAATTTTGGTCATTACAAAATTTTCGATTGGGCGCCTCCCTCCCGTTCAATTTCAAATACTAAGTATTCACATAGTAATCGTAGTATTGAAGTTGGTAAAATTTTATTTTAGAACAACGATCTGGTTTCAAGTAAAATACCTAGTAAACCAAAAAAACTAGATAACTTGTTTGAAAATTTTTTCAATTTTGATTTCGCATATTACTGTTACACGTAAGTAGGTAAATGCAAAATAATAGAGGCTAGAGATGAGGTCCAATTGAAAAAACATTTCAAACAAAAGTTGTAGAATAATATTCTGGATTTAATTTTGGTTATTATAAAAATTTCGATTTGGCCCTTTCTTCCCATTCAATTTTGAATATAAAGTAGGTATTTTGTGACTAGAAAAAAATCAATATAGTTTCAACAACTATCGTTACAAAATCGTTGAAATATCGAAGTCGATAAATTTCATATAATGTGTCGATAATATAGTTTTAAATATCGTCACAACATCGTTGAAAAATCGAATTCGAGAAATTTCATATAATCTGTCGATAATACAGTTTTAAATATCTTCACAAAATCTTTAAAAAATCGAATTCGATAAATTTAATATTCTTTTTCGATAGTATAGTTTCAAATATCTTCACAAAATCGTTAACAAATCGAATTCGAGAAATTTCAGATTATTTGTCGATAATATAGTTCTAAATATCGTCACAAAATCGTTGAAAAATCGAATTCGAGAAATTTCAGATTACGTGTCGATAATATAGTTTCAAATATCTGCACAAAATCGTTGAAAAATCGAATTCGAGAAATTTCAGATTACGTGTCGATAATATAGTTTCAAATATCTTCACAAAATCGTTAAAAAATCGAATTCGAGAAATTTCAGATTATTTGTCGATAATATAGTTTCAAATATCTGCACAAAATCGGTGGAAAATCGGATTCGATAAATTTAATATTCTTTGTCGATAGTATCGTTGACGAATATCGTCCTAAAATCGTAATACTATCGAATTCGATAGTTTTTAGATTTTTTGCCTATAAAATCGTACAGCTAAATCTGTATCATATCGTGAGAACATCTTTAGATTTTTAAACGATTTTTTATCGATACGTTTCAACTTTCGATATTATCGATCGAGTGTGCTGCTCGGGTACTCGTATTTCTATATTTTTTCAAATTTTGATTTTTATCGACTTAATTTTTTTCAGCTTTTAATTTTGTTGTGATTTTTCAAATTTCAATTTTTTTTATTTTGTTATCGTTTATTTTATGTTAATTTTTTTCCTACATCTCAATTTTTGATTAATTCATTTTTTATCAAATTTTCTTTCATTTTTAACTTTTTTTCACTTTTTTAAAATTACTTTTTATTTCACTTGTTTCTACTCATTTTCTAATTTTATTTTAATTATTTTCATTTTTTCGAGTTTTGAATGTTTTGAAAATAGCAGATTTTAATGTTTTCAGTTTTCATAATTACGTAAATACGTGTATCTACTTAATTCTCTTTCAAAAACTTTCTAAAAAAATATTTTAAAAATGTTATTCTCTCAGGAAGGTGGCAAAAAAAATTTCATAAAATGAATCAGGAAATGAATTTCCCTAGGAAAATAAATTTTGAAAATTCATCCACCCCAATTACGAAAGCCGAATTTCGACCACAAAACGTTTTGGCTCAAATAGCAAAAATAACGAATAAGACGTATCAATAAGTAGACACGTATCCTTACCTTAATATCGATGATTCCGTAAATTTGGCTTTTTTTTCTACTCGGTGCTGCGGGTTGGCTTCGGTTACCATTTGAGGAAGTTGATTTATCGTATTTCGATCTGCTATTATGGCTATTTGCCGTTAATTGGTTGATTGGTATTTTAGGCTGTAGCAGACGTATAGAACTGGTTTGGCCCGAATAACAAAACCCAAAGCAATCAATGGGTTTATAAAATTCGTACTTATGCTGCAACATGCCATTAACAAGTCATTACGCGTGTGTATTTTGTACGAGGAATGGTCTCAAAGTCGTATAGTTTAGAACAAGTGTCGATTGTAATATGGGTGTGCGGGTAATGAAATTAAAATGTTTTAAAGCGAGTGCATGTGCGCTTTACCTACGTTGAATTGTTACACCAGTAGGTATAAAATACTGAAAGACCGAGTCTCGGATTTAGGTAGTAGTCGAGTATATAATCATAGTAATCAGAGCAATAACAATCATCGAAAATTTTCACGTCCAAATGGATTAAAAATATGACAAAAATATGGAATTTAAATGTTATCCGAATCGAATCGAATCGAATCGACTAAGCGCCTCTGAGGCAACATTGATAATTACGATAATGTTGTTCGTACCGAGAACAAGGCGAAGTACGCAATTTGGAATTTTCAAGTTCATCAACATTGTTTTGTTTCGTCCCTCGACCCTCGAGATGTTCGGTTCAGTTATTAGAAAAAACGACGCGTATGATTCCAAGATCCACGCGAGGAATCCCAACGATTCTTCGAATTTATATTGCTAATTGCCTCGGTACCTTGAGAATCGAAAGAGGTGTAATTTACGTGGAAAAGTGACAGATGAATGGTACCATTCTCGATACGATGAAGAAGCAGATAAAAATGTGCTGCGAAAGGTGGAAGTGGAATTACCCGAATTAAAATTTGTGATCGTATTTACGTGTAAATACACTTTTTCGGGCTTACCTTCCAAGGTATATTTTCTCGATGATTTTTACAACCGCTTCGAAACGTATTTAGAAGCTGATCGATAAAATCACCAGCGCCGGAGCTGGAGCTGGAGGCGCTATGTTCTCGAGAAGTACCTCCGCTTTCCATCGACCGTCTCGCACACGTGGTCATATTCGAACCATCACAATGAAGTTGTCGTTTGACTGAAAGTAAACACCGAGTAAGAGATTTTTTCACCTGATAAACAGGTAACGTGTTGGCAAAATTAGCCGACTAATGCTAAAAGTATCGTCTTATCTTGGACGTGTTCCGAGTACTGTAATGAATGCAGCCCGTCGCGTACACTTAACAGTTCAATTGTTTAGATGCATCTTTTACTTCACTGCTTGGCGTTGTCAAGCAACGTTTATAACAAACTGGATTGCTGCTGTGAAGTCAGCGTTGTGTACATATAGTTGTTTGGAGAGAAGGAAAATTAAACGAACGTTTTTCAGCTGAGTAGCATCATTTTAAAAGGGGAAAAAAGTCCCTATGAATGCAGTCGAGAAATGTCTTGGATTAAACTCAAAATTGGTTCTTGGTAATAGGTTTATCAATCTGAGTCAAAGGTGTCCAGAGACACGTTGAAGTATTGTGGCCGCAATAGGGTCTCTAAATCCAAGTTGGGGCCCCAAATTTTATCATTTCGAAATATGTTAAAATTAAAATTAATGAACAAAAGTATCCATTCAAAGTAGTTTTTTGAATAAAAAATCTACTTTTTTGCAGAATAAAATATTTTAGTTTTTGGGGAGAAAATATATAGGTACATGGTGAATTTCGAATTTTTCCTAAATTTAATTTCTTTGAAAAAATTGCTCAAATGAATTTTTTTCTCATTATTCGGGTCCTTTCTGAGAAGTTCTGAAGAAAAAATTTTGAATTTTTCAATTATTCCCATTTTTGAAAAAAAATATTTTTGCCATGTAATAAGTACCATGTAGTACTTATTACATGGTGAATTTAAAATTTTCCGTAAATTTAATTTCTTTGAAAAAATTGCTCAAATAAATTTTTTCTCATTATTCGGGTCCATTCTCAGAGGTTCTGAAGAAAAAATTTCGAATTTTTCAATTATTCCCATTTTTAAAAAAAATTCATTTTTGCCATGAATTTTAAATTTTCCCTAAATTTAATTTCTTTGAAAAAATTGCTCAAATAAAATTTTTTCTCATTATTCGGGTCCCTTCTGAGAGGTTCTGAAGAAATTTTTTTGAATTTTTCAATTATTCCCATTTTTGGAAAAAAAATTTGCCGCATGTAATGGTAAATTTCAAATTTTTGGTAAATTTAATTTCTTTGAAAAAATTGCTCAAATAAATTTTTTCTCATTATTCGGGTCCATTCTGTGAGGTTCTGACGAAAAAAAAATTAATTTTTCAATTATTCCAATTTTTGAAACCAGTGGTCCCTATTATAGGTACCTACGGCATCTCGCATTTTTATTTTAAGAAAAAACAAACGCCTTTATTTTTCGAGAGTAACATAATATTATATTTCTCATTTTTTTGAAAAATTTATTTTTTTAGATTCTTTTTTGAATAACTTTTATTGAAAGGAACAATGTTTTCATTTTTTTTTAATTTTTAATTTTTTTTAAATACCTATACTTAACTAAAATTCAATTTTTGGGGGGAGAGATTTTTCAAATTTTCCGGGAGTATTCCTTTATGTAGGTACTTCTCATTTAGATTTTTTTAAAATGAGAAACTCGTTTTTTGGGGATACCTAGAAGGTTGAAAAATTTTCATATTTTTTTTAATAAAAAGAACCTACCTATTTCAGTTTTATTGGAAAGATAATTTTTTGGAATACATATAGGTACAGGTAAAACAATTTTATATATTTTTTTTAATTTTTGAGTTTTTTTATTGGATAAAAGATTCAATTTTTTATGAAATAAATTGGAAAGAGAAATTTTTCAATTTTTTGGAACACTTATAAAAAAAATCTTTTTTTTTTGGAATACCAAAGTAGAGCAATTTTTCTATTTTCTTTATTTTAAAGTCTTTCGTTCTCAATTTTAGTAAGGAAAAAATTTCTCAATTTTTTTGGATTTTTTTGGAATTTGTGGGTAAAGCAATTTTCTAATTTTTTAGATTTTTTTTTCAATTGTTTGCACCATAAAATTTTATATTTTTTGGAAGAAAAAAAAATTTTAAATAATTTTTCATTTTTTTTACTTCTTTGAGTTTTTTGGGATAAATATTTTTTTCATTTTTTGAAACACTTATAATTTTTTTTTTTTTTTTTGGAATACCATAGTAGAGCTTTTTTAAAATATCGAATTCAATAAATTTTTCTGTTACGATGAATCGAAGTTAATTTTTCAATTTCAAATTTAATTTTCTAGTCAATAATTTTTAGTGTGCGTAAGCACACTATTGTTTTTATTTCGATAAGTCAACTAAATTAAATTTAATAATTTTTTCTGTTTCAAATTTTTCAAATTTTGATAATGGATCAACTTTTGATACAAAAAGTATTGGTTCTACAATTTTTGCAAATCCTTAAATTTTGTGATTTCGTTAAAATTCAACCAATTTTTGGAGTAATTTACAATCAAAATTAAATTTTTCAGTTTCATTTCAATTTTAAATAAATCAAATTTTTAAAATTTATTTTGAATAATTCATTTTGAACAATTTTACAATTTTTGAATCTAACAATTTTTCGATTTTTAAAAATCGATTGATATTTCAATTTCAACAATTTTTGATGAATTTTTTTTTTTTTTTTTTTTTTTTTTTTAATTCATTTATTGTGCCATATACAAAGTACTATGCTTAGAGGCACATTCTTAAGATTAGGATAGTATGTAAGTATTAAGTGTATATATTAGAAGTTAATTTAGTTACATGCTTAAAAATTAAGTTAAAGGTAATTATAAAAGTTTGTTTAGATGGGTGATTTTTATGAATTGGAGAAGTTTTTCGATGTTGTTTTGATTATCTGAGAGGATGTTTTGTAGATTTCCGTCGAGGTAGGTGTTTCGGGCTTGGTGATATTTAGGACAATCGATAAGAATATGGGGAATCTTTTAATTAATTTTTCAATTTTGTTCTTCAATTCGTTAGGTAATTTAATAAAATTTTCTCTTTCTATTAATACAATATACGAGTATATTACAGACAGACGACGTGTCGTCTCAAACACGATTTTCTCATTTGCTCGAGCACCTATGCGATGACGTATCAACGTTAAATTTCTAATATTTTCATATACCGTACGTACATTTACTTCGATGGTACTTAATTTTTTTTCGATTACACTTTTAATCATTTTTTAATTACATTTAATAAATTGTTTATAATCGCACGTGTCGTGTCGTGTCGCATCCGTACTTTACCGTAACTTCTTTAGCTTCAATTTCTTCGCTTGTAGAAAGTTTTAAGCCTTCGAGTAAATAATGACGGTTCTTTCTTACATCCTCGTCGTTGAATAGTGCATTTAAAAGAGCTATTCTATATAGAAAGTATGTACATATTTGTACCTTCGTAGATAATATAATTGTTTTGATAATCATCGTTGAAAATATCTTATAAATTTGTCGCTTTGTTTAAAAATATCCGTACTCAACTTATTCACCTGTGTGACGTCAGATAACCCGACGATGTTTAAGAAATTCACTGAAAAGGAAATCGTGGATGAAATTTATCGAGAACTGACGTAGATACCTAATACGATTTAGTTAGAAATTCAAAATAAATGTAGAGCTAATTTTATCGGTGTTGTAATTCCAAAAAAAAATCATTCGTTCATCCGTATTATCGAAGTACCTACCTACGTATTTTTTCGCCGAATTGTGATTTTTCCAAGTGGTTAGTTTTCGCATGATGGGAATGATGAAAGAAATAGTTACACCCCTGTAAATCTTGTATAACAATATATCACCTGTATTGTTAGTTCTTTTGTCAATAGCAACCTACTGTGTTGACACGGTTGTCGGTGAAAAGGCGCTAGCGATACTAGATACCTGTGTAGGCCTACTTGAAAAGGTTTCGAAGTGATAATATTTCAATTTTGGGGTTTTTGATGTTTTCACGCGTCCCGAAAGATTATATAGATCGGTGTCGACGCAACTGCTCATTTATCAAAATCGCAAACGTGATGTAAAAATGGTTGCAGGTTAATTTGATATTTGTGTGTGGCAGGTCGAGGTCATTAACGAACCAAATACGAGTACATTCGTCGTAGGTATTTTTTGCGAACCAGTTCATCGCCTTCGACGATATGTAATGTACATACATAGTAAATGATTCGATTCACGTATATTATACATGTAAAACTCGTGGACTGACGAGATTTATGGAATTATGCTGGACCCGGGCGAAAACTAAACATACGAGAATTAGAATAGCACTGTTAATGTGATGACGCGACTAGGGAAAGAAAGAGAGAAATACTCTAGCAATACAGGGTGTTCCGGAAGTTGATGTTCAAACTTCAGATTTGGTGATTTTTTAAAAACATTTTTTGAAATTTTTATAAAGAAAAAAACTGACTTCTCACAGTCTTCAAACTCGTCCTAATCTAATTAAGTAATTATCATCTTCATATTGTCCAGTTCTTTGAGCGATCATATTATTTAAAAAAAATCTAAAAATTTTGTTGGAGAGTTATTTTTAAAAGAATTGTTCCTAAAAAATACTTTATAAATTTTCTTGGAAAAAAATCTCTGAAAAACCTTCGGGAAAATCCTTGGATTTTTTTTATGAATTCCCATGAAATTAAAATCCCACATTTCTCTACAATTTATTTTTTGAAAATTTCAATTTGAATTTTAGAAAAAAAAAATCAAATGTCTCAAAAAATTTAGTAGGTAGGAAAAATTACTTATTCTCAAAAAAATTCTCCAAAACAAATTCTTCACTAAAATTCAATAATGAGAAAAAAATTCCCTCCAGAAAAATTTCTTCACACAATAAAATCATTTTGAAAAGAAAATTAGCGAATAAAAAAAATTATAAAAATTAATTTCATTCAAAAAAACTAAAAAAAACACCTTTAAAACAATCCCTCTTTTCCGAAATATTTTTTCAAAAAGGGAATAATGAATATCTAATAAAAAATTTGTCTATAAATAATTTTTTGTGTAACGCTCTCGTTTTTCAAATTTAAAAAATGAACCTCTTGAAATTTTTGAAAAATCTTGGAAATTTTCTTTTGGAAAGAGGCTTTTGAATATTTCCAAACTCCGTAATCGTTATAGAAAAAAATCTCATAAAAATTCTATGGAATTTTTAAATTAAAAATTCTCCTATGAAAATATTCTCATTTAAAAGAGAATCATTTGCATGAAATTCTTTTGAAAAATCTCTGGTTTTTATTAACTTCGAATAAATAAATAAAAGAATTTTCTTTTTAAAAAATACAATTCTTATTTTAAAAAATAAAAAAACAATTTAACATCTAAAATATTATTTTTGAAAAAAAAATTGGATTTTTTGGGAAGATTTTTCTTCAAAAATAATGTTTTTTCACATTTGAAACCCTATCATTAATTGATGGAAAATTTTGCAATGGGAATTTTTCAAACGTCAAATACCTACTTACATATTGATGAATTGTTAGTGCTCAGTAGCAAACCATTTTTACGATTTTAAATTTAAAAATTAGCATATTTTGAAATTTTTTCTCTATAATGTAATGAATAGATAGGTATTTATCTAAAATCGCAATTTTGATTATTTTAATTTTTTTTTTTGGGGGGGGGGGGGTGTTTGTAATTACAGGATTATTACACCCATCGGAAGAATTTTTAAATTTTATTGGTGAGGTTGAGTTTTTTTTATTAAGTTTATGAATTTCGGAATTCATCAATTTTTATAATTTGGGAAATGGGAAAAATTGAAATTTTAATAAATTCTTGTAGTTGACTCAATTTTATGATTTTTTGTAATTTTTAAAATTTGGTATACGTTGAAATTTCAGTAAAATTTTATAGTTGGATCAATTTTTAAAATTGTTAAAAATTAAAATTTTGGTAATTTTTTCAATTTTAATAATTTTTTTAGATCTCTGTTTTCAAAATTTTCAACATTATTTTAGTAAATCTTTAAAATTTTGAAAATTTATAAAAAAAAATCAAATTGCATCCATTTCTAAAATTTTGTTTATTTTAAGAATTTGAGTTTTAACAAATTTTTATACCTGGCACAATTTGAATGTTTTTGAAATTTTTACAACTTTGTAAATCTTTAAAGTTGATTATATTATAATTTTAAAAATTTTTAAATAAGGTATTTGGTAAAAAATTTAAATCTAAAAAAAAATTTAAATAGGTACCCAGGTAAAAATTTAAAATTTGGTTGATGGTATAAATTTTTGTAATTGGCTAAATTTGTAAAATTTTGAAAATTTCGAAAATTCGGTCAACATTGAAATTTTGTAGTCGATAGGTAACTAAACTTTGAAAGTTGGCTCAATTCTTAAACAATTTTTAAAACTTTTGAAATTTTGAAACTTTAGCAAATCTTTTAAAGTTGGAAAAATTTTAAAATTTGATTAAAATTAAACTTTTAATAAATTTTTGAAATTCAGATATATTTTTTAAAATTCTAAAGGTCAATTTATAAAGTTTGATAGATTTAAGAGATTTGGTAAAAATTCAAAATTTGGAAAAATTTTCACTCTTGGTGAGAATTTAATATTATTTTTTTGAAGATTGCAAAATTTAAAAAAAAAATTATCAAATTTTGTCAACCTTCAAAATTTTGTGATTTTTTTCAATTCAGTCAATTTTCTAAAAAATTGTCAAATTTTCAAAATTTGGTAAAAAGAAATCCAAAATTTGATCATTTTTAAATGTTAATAGTTTTAACTTTTTTCATTTTGAAAAAAGCCCCAGTTGATGGTACTGCAAAAGTCCTGCTTTTCGCTTTTGAGATTTTGTCAGGCAGTTGGAAATCTTAAGTTTGGACAAATACACGGACATTCACTTCCGGAACACCCTGTATACATAATATATATTATGCTCATACGTAGCGATGAAATTTCATGTCCGAAATAAATCAAATGCTCGATAATAATCGGGTTGCATTGAAGATGATCCATACACTCCATACAGCGATGAGAATAATTGCACGTTGCAGGGTTTCCAACGAGAAGCGTTTTTTGAAAATTGAATAATAATTGATTTAAAAAAAATAAAATAAAAAAATAAATGAAAACAGACCAGGACCACCTTACATTAGCTTAGCAAGTTCATTTCCAGCGTAGGCGTTCTTTAGTAAGGCTGTCTAAAGGGAAGGAAAAGAAGAGGCATATATGACGGTTAATTTTCCCATTTCCAGACACACGGACACGCGTACGTAAGACGCAGTGGCGTCGGTGGGAGGGTGGTGGCAGCGTCGATGAAACTTTCGTAGCATCGTGGTCTGCAGCTCTGCACTCGCGGGCGCCCACCATCGCCATATTTACATTTTGCAACAACAACAGCTGCATCTACATCTAGTACGGTGCTCTCTGCTTGTGCTTACGTTCGCCTTCGCTGGTGCTATTACTCCTTACCCGTAGTAATCTGCTCACTACTTAACTGACGCTGCTGTGCGGTCGCCTGCGCCCGGTCCCGGTCTCAGTTCCCGCGTCTCTTGCATTCTATGAATCACGCATTCTTCTTCCTTTTCTTTTTTTTCTTTTGGCGTAGTATTTTCATTTCATTCGATATTTGACTCCAGTCGTGTAGCATTATATGATACGTATTTTTTCCAAACGACCTCTCCTTCTGTTGCTCGGACCTCGTATGCAAGTACACAAGTGTTGAACTTGGTGAAGTGCTGTGCGAAAATTTTTCATTTATTTTGAATTTTTTCGTGCTTTTTTACTCGATTGTTCGCGAGAATCATTATTTTTTATTATGGAGTTTTGGACTTTGAATCGAGCTTATTGATATCGACCAGGTAAGTCAATTCTTGATTTTCTTACAGTTTTTTTTTCCATTTTATTTTATTTTTCTTTAGTCGGTGTTATTAATGCGGATTTAGCGAGCTTTTAAATTCAATTTATTCGCGATCGTTCGAGTTTTGAATATTTTGGCATTGACAGAATTTAGGATTTTTTTTAAGGGAATTTTTGAAAAAAAATATGATAATTGTTTTGCCTTTCAGGTTTCTGTGTTTTGAGAATTTTGTCTTTTTTTTTTTTTTGTAGAAGGGAGCCAAACAATTTGTTTACTATTGAAAAATGATGGTTCATTTCTCTTTACTTTGATTTGATCGTTGCACGTGCGACTCCGGGTACATTTGAAGTGTAAATTTATTCAAAAAATGCAACATTCGTTTTTATTTTATTTTTACAAATAATCCGGTTGAGGAATGAATAATAATTAATGATTCACGAATAAAATCATTGCAGGTGTTATGTTACTTGACCTGTGTTTTCTTCTTTGGGTACCTGCCATCGAACGAATATCTTACTCCATAATTTTGTTACGCTGCCGGCCCTCAACAACTTACTTACCCGCTTTAATTTTTATTAGCATAAATGCTTTAGTTTGTCCATATTTTCTGTTAGGTATTTTGGCACACGACGAATATTGTCGCTTTTAATTCAAAATTTGTTTACGAAAAGAAATTATCTTGGCCTTCCTCGAATTTGTAAAATAAAAAAAAAATTGTAAATCTTTTTTAAAAAAATTACTTGAAATTGACAGCCTCCATCTATATCTCGATTTGGACCAAATCACTCAAAAGGTGTCGAAAATAACCCAGGTACCTATAAAATAAGGTACTTTAGGGGGGGGGGGGGGGCCATCAAATTTTTTTTGTTGTTGAATGCATAGCGTTGACAAGCGGGATTTTTTAAGACCTTTGCATGACGTCATTTTGATTTTTCATCTATGAAATTTTGAAGAAAAATTGAAAACTAATTTCACCTTGCTTTTTTTTACGAAAAAAATTAATTTTTGATTTTTGAAAAATAAAATGCATGGAGTTTTCAAAACACGAAAATTATATTCATTTTGCATTTTAATGATGTCATTTTGTAGAAATTATTGATAAATTTTTTGGAAAATGAAAAATTTTTAGTGTCAAAATTGAAGAAAAACGCGACTTTTGCTTAATGCCCCATTTCCAGGAAAACTATGCAACCCACCAAACTTTTTCTCAGAATGTTTTTTATTCAGTAGAGTCTGGTCTGTAGTCTGACGAGAGGGTTTTGGAAAATTCGAGAAAAATTCCTACTTTCTCTCCGATTTTATCAAACTTTCTCATCGTAGTATTCCAGTCAATTCGAAAGAAATCGTCAGCAAATTAAAATATGGCAAAACCCTCTCGTCAGACTACAGACCAGACTATACTGAATAAAAAACATTCTGAGAAAAAGTTTGGTGGGTTGCATAGTTTTCCTGGAAACGGGGCATTAAGCAAAAGTCGCGTTTTTCTTCAATTTTGACACTAAAAATTTTTCATTTTCCAAAAAATTTATCAAAATTTCTACAAAATGACATCATCAAAATGCAAAATGAATATAATTTTCTTTTTTTTAAAACTCCAAGTATTTTATTTTTCAAAAATCAAAAATTATTTTTTTTTCATAAAAAAAAGCAAGGTGAAATTAGTTTCCAATTTTTCTTCAAAATTTCATAGATGAAAAATCAAAATGACGTCATGCAAAGGTCTTAAAAAATTCCGGTTGTCAACGCTATGCATTCAACAAAAAAAAAATTTTATGCCCCCCCCCCCCCTTAACAAATATGATAATTGGCGTTATATTTGGTTCGAAGACATAACAGTCGATTTATTTCCACATTTTTAGACGCTTCAGAAAACGGATAATTTATTCAGAACGTCTTTTTTTCATACTATGACATAGGTAAGAGTTCAATTTTGGCATCGTTTTATTCATTGAGCTGGAAGATTCGCATATTCAATGTACCTTTTAGGGTGTGTATAGGTTTTCAAATTTTCTCGTGCAGAATTGTCGTTCTGGCTAAACAATCATACCGTGAATATTTCATACTTCCAACTCATTGAAAACCTGAACTTGAAGTTGTTTATGAAGATGAACCAAGGATTCGTTCTGGTGAGAAATTGGACAGTTCAATAATTTTTTAATGAATTGAAAAGTTTCCACCATTTTCAAATTTAATTTTTAGTGTTTCTTGAAATTTTGAAACTTTGAGATAATTATATTGTGATTTTTTTGCAAAAGCAAATAATACGTATACTTATCGCCTCTCAAGAACTCAAAAAAAAAAAAAAAAATTGATTCGTTTCGAAATTTATAAAAAATGAAAAAATCTATTTTAAAATCTTTTTTCGAGGCCATTTTACAATTCTTTTTCACGTTTACGTTATAATGTAGAAACTTCTTTTAAAAATCATACCAAATGTTCTCGAATAAAATGCTTAAAATTTGGTTTAAAAATGAAGAATTTAGTACGCCACTAACCTTATACTTGCTTTTTATGGCGTTGAAAAAAATCAAAAGCATTGTTGGAACCCCTGAGTATCATTTTTTGGCGGATTCTTACCCAAAACTTGAATAACTATTTGACTAAGAATGGAGCCCTAGGATCTTAAATGAATATTCAGATAAGTATACCAGTTGGAGAAAAAAATTGAAAATAAGTATCTGGAGAACCCCTAATAAAATTTCGAGTCAATTCCACCATTTTCTTGTTTCCAGATGGGAAGTATTTTTGGAACCCCTGAATATAATTTTTCTGCCTATTCCATGCGTTTCTAGTTTCTAAAACGTATTAAATATTTGACCAAAAATTGAATTTCACTGTCTTAAATAACTTTATTTGGATCCTATCTGTTGAAAAAAAAAAAAAAAATGAAAATATCTTTGAGACCCCATACTTGAATAAAATTCTCCGATCAATTTTACTGTTTTAGTGTTTCGAAGTAGGAAGTATTTGACCAAAAAAATCGATCATTTCAAAAAAAGTTTTTAAAAAAATTGAACGTATTTTTTTAGAACTCCTGAAAATTATTTTTTGGTTAATTCCATGTTTTTCGAGTTTCAAAATCTTACATTTGCTTAAAAATTATAGTAAGGTGTCTCAAATAAATAGGTAGATGGTCAGATTAAATATAAACAATTTAAAGAAATTTAAAAAATATAAGTATGTATTGGCTACCCCTGGCCATTTTTTGAGTCAGTTGCGTCAATTTTATTAATTTTGTGTTTCGATGTGAGAAGTGATAAAACAAGACACCCCACCCCCCCCGTTTCTTCTATTTCCACACTACGTTTGAAAGGATGAAACATAATTATTTTACTCTGTTAAAATGTCTAAAAGTCATCAAAATAAATATAAAAATAAATTTCCATTAAAACTATGCTAATATGAAATTAATTTTTAAAAAATTAAAAATTTCATTATAAAAACTTTTTCTTAAAGTAAAAAAAAAAAAATAGAAAAAATATAAGTTTCAGAGTCATCACATTAAAAAAATCGTTTAGGAATATTTGGCAAAATGATTAAAAATCGTCGAATCAGGAAAATAAAAAATAAACAGAATAAAAGTCATCCATTTTTTTAAAAAATAATTATATACTAAGTATAATATGCTAAAAGTTTTTTGTCCAAAATAAAAAATATCTAAGATTGAAAATTCATCAATTTAAAAAAAAAATCGTTTCAAAATTGCTGACAAAATGTCTAAAAGTCATCAATTTTTTTTAAAAAATCCAAGTTTTTGAATGTTTGACAAAAATACCTAAAAGTCTTTCGATAGAAATTTTTTTTGAAGTAAAAAAAAAAATGACAAAATGATTGAAAATCATTGAATTAGTAAAATAAAAAATAAACAGAATAAAAGTCATCCAATTTTTTTTTTTAATATACCATACTTAAAGTTTTTCGTCCAAAATAAAAAATTGCTGAAATTGAAAAGTCATCAATTTAAAAAAAAATTTCAAGTTTTTGAATGTCTGACAAAAATACCTAAAAGTGTTTCGATATATATTTTTTTTAAGTAAAAAAAATTCAGAAAAAATATTTATAAGTTTCAGAATGTCTAACAAAATGTCTAAAAGTCATCCAATTTCGAAAAAATCCCAATTCAAAATGTCTGAAAATTTAAAAAAAAATATATGTTTGACAAAATGTCTAAAACTCATCCAATTTTGAAAAATCCAAATTTTAGAATGTCTGAAATTTTTTTAAAAATCCAATTTTTAAAATGTCTGAAAAATTGAAAAAAATCAAGTTTCAAAATGTCTTAGGCCTACAAATAATTAATCCAATTTTATCCTAAAGTCATCCTCAAAATATCTAAAAATGATTCAATTTTGAAAAAAAATCCAAAGTTTGAAATGTCGAAAAGTCTTTCGTGACGAATTTCTGTCATGTTTTTCGCAAGTTTGGTCATCGTGAAGGCATAATTATACTACATTTAAAAAAAAGTTCAAAGGTCTTCAATAAAATATTTTTTGTTATTTTTTATCCATTTTTTAAAAATCAAAAATATTTTTAGAACCCCTTGGTATTATTATTTTTATTTAATTTATCATTTTCGAATTTTCAAAACAATAATATCCGACAAAATAAATGCCATTCGAATTGATTCGATTATTATAAAAAAAAATTAAAAAATTTTGAAACCCCCTTGAGATAAATAAATTTGTAATTTGATCCCTATCGCTGAAATCTGTAAATATAGGTATTTTGGATCTAAATCGTGGGTACCTACTACCTAACCATTTAACATTACATAGTTCGTATCGCCATCACCATCGGTACCGTGACCAGCTCGGCGGTCTGCGGCGATCTTCGAGAGATACATCAATTAAGTAATTACGCAAACCGAATCGAAGAAAGGTAGAGAAAAAAACGCTCTTCGAACTCATTACACGTGTAATAATTTATACGGTGTTACTCCGAAAACCCGCAGCACCAGTCCACAGCCACACGATACGAGCTCTCGAGCTGCAGTGCAGTGTATAAAATAATGATATAATAAAAACATGTAAAGAAGCTAGAAAAAATCCGTTAGTGTAACAATGTACTGGTGCACTGTGTGCCATAGTCGTAGCAATAACACCTCGGTACGCAACATATTAGCATATTCTCGCTAAATCCGCGCTAATGTTCCGCTAACTCTACATGTTTCCAGTTTGCAGCCAACCTAGATGTTTAATTCTCGGATTTTTCGTTACAGAATGCATCGTCTACCTGTAATAATAATATTATCGTCGACGGTTCTAATCGTGCAGACGATCGAAGCCATCAAACCAGATTACTCCGGGTCCGGCACCGACGTCGATTCGTTTGCCACCAATTCCAAGTCCAAGACGAACTGGCAGCCCAATTACATTCGTGTGCTGAAACAAGACCCAGCGCCGACGGTCAAAGGCTCGTCGTCGAAAGGTGCTAAAAAATCCAACCGAATACGTAAGAATAGCCCGGCTAATAAGCACGTGCTGGCCAAACTAGGCGTCAAAAAGGTTACCCGGCCGGGTGCCGATTACTACAACGATAACAGCGAGTCGAACGTGGTTATTGTTAAATTACCACCTAACCCCAACTATTACATAAATATGCAACCGTGCGACCAAAACAGCAAATTGTGCCCGCCCAACAAGGGCGCTAAAAATCTACCTTTTAATTTCAACATAAATGGGAAACCGAGTAAAATATATCATTACAATTTGCCATTTCTCGATAAAGCCCAAAGGTTCAGAAGCAGCAGTAAGGTGCTTTCGCACAAGAGACAGACGAAAAACAACGTTAGCGTGTATCAACCAGCATTACCTAACGCTGTTCCGGTTAACAGCTACTTCAAAGGTAATGGCAAATTCCAAAGTATATACGTTATGAGCAAGAAGAAAAAAAGACAGTTTCAGTCCCAGTCCTAGTACCGCTCGCTGTGGACATTTTTAAAGCCTAAATTATCGATATGTAAATTTTACGATGTACAGTTGTTGTCAATTGTCCTATACGATGATGTATTGTTGTCAGCATCTCGTTCTTCTGATGATCTTCTCATAATAAATATTTACCCAACTTGACTCGTACATCGTCAGCTGTCTCATTGATGAGAGAACTGTTACGAAGACGTGTTTTTTGTATCGAAATTACTCCACGTATATCTGTTGAGGATTATGTACGTATTTTTTTTTTATTTTGATTTTTTTCCTACTTATTTTGCCTATGTTTGTATATGTTTTTTTACTTATTTCTCGGTATTTAATTTTATTATTTTATTATAATATATTAACGTATTGTTAAAATTAGGTATTATAGACGAATACCTACTTCCATCCTATTGACATTTTGGTAGCTATTTAATCAAATTCATTTTTTTCACGTTCGTCGAATCAAAACTACAATACCTATAAATAAGGGCTTGTGGCGAATTGTCAGTAGGTTTTTTCATATTTTTTTTTTTTTTTTTTTTTTCATTCATTAATTAGTCAATTATCTATCTATGTACTTTGGTATGAAAAAGAGACTGAGTTTACTTTCAAGTTTGACAATTGCATAATTTATATTACTTTGTATTATAATCGTTATTAGTGATGTAGGTTACTTCATTTTGTATTTTGTAATAAATTATGTGCCATGTCATATGAATTTTTATGGGTTTATAATTTGGTGTGATTTATAACTACCTACGTGTAAGTACGAGGTACGAGGACGGTTTGGATATGCCTGTGTAGGTATAATTATCGAGGTGTGTGATGAGTGGACTATTCGAATGGGTTTAGGAGAAGTTGCCTCGGTTTGTTAGAAAAAGGTGTGATTATTCGAGGATCAGATTTAATATGGTTGTGTTGTTTTGAAAACGATTGGAATCGATTTTAGATAATAATGGTTTCTATCTCGAGTATAAAAACATAATTATTGGAGTGGCCCTTATTTTGGACTTTTGGATTTTGTAAATGTCTTACCTCCCTCCTCAATTTTTTTTTCTTCATTTTATGAGAAAACAATAAATTCCTTTTTATTTTTATTTTTCCCCTAACGTGATGCCGAGTCACCCTCTTTTTTTAAATGAAAAAAAATCATCGATTTTTAAAATCTTGCTCTTTTTTGGTTATAAACCGTCAAAGTTGTTCCTTGTCATGAGAATGAATTACCAATATTTTATTTTCTCCTCAACTTAATTTCAAGTGATACCTTGGGACATGACATCCCCAATTTTCCAAAAAAAAGCAAAAACGAAAAAAATTACCAAAATTTTTTCACCTAGCATTTAAAATTGTTGCATTTCATTAAAAAATAATTCCTTATATTTTTTTATTTTTCTCTTGACTCAATTTTTAGTGATAAAGCTAGCCCCTCTCCGCATTTCAAAAATTTATGAAAAATTACTAAATTTTTGAATTTTACATTTTTTGGTTCTCACCTCTCAAAATTGCTCTTTTGATGAAAAATGATTTACAATTTTTCATTTTTCCCCAACTGAATTTCAAGTAACACCTAGTCGCCCCTCCCTATTTTTTAGTCTTCTGAAAAATTAATTGCCTATACGCAAATTACATAATGGTATTGTACCTACTTATTTCATTCTGAAGCAAATTTTTAAAATAAAAAAAAAAATTGTTCATGTCAAAATAACTTCATTTTAAAAAATTCTGGTCAAACTAAAATTTCATGGAATTTCTCTTTCAACACAATTTTTTGACATTTCGTCCTAAAGCGAATTTTTCAAATTTCATCAAGAATGAAATTATTTCTAAAAGGTCTCAAAATGAAAAATTTTTAGAATCATTTTTTTTTTTTTTAAATCAATTGTACTTAACAATATACTTGATAAGAATCTTGATTTAGAGGTGGTAAAAAAATTAATTTAAAAATAAATTAAAAAACAGTGAAACTGTTTCAAAAAATAATCACCTATTTCGAAGAAAAGTCAAAAATACTCGTACTTAATTCGTATTGACTTTGAATGGAATTTAAAAAAATTCATTTCCGAACAAAATAAAAATTAGTAAGAGAGAAATAATTTTTGTAAAAATAAATTCCTGTTGTAAAAAAAAATATATAATATATTTTTTGAAAGAAAAAGTCAAATATCCTTTTATAAAATTCAAGAAAGTCTACTTGATAAGTAGTCTTTTTTTCCCCTAAAAATCTTTAAAATCTTTAAAAAAGAAATACTTTGTGATTATTTTAATAAATTTAAAAAAATATTTTCAATCCTGTCAAAAAATTTGAAAAAAATTCTCTTGATGTTTTTTTTACCTACCAAAAAAATGTCTTTGAAAAATATTTTTTTGTTGGAAACATCTCCAGGAATGAAATTAACAAAAAAATAAATAAGTAGATATGAGTAGATAAAAAAATCCCTGAAAATTTTTTAAAAATTGTATCCTAAAAATTTAAAAAATGTTTTTATCTTCTTAAAAAATCGATGAAAATAATCGAAAATGGTACCAAAAAATTCATGAGAAATAGTTTATCTTGAAAACATTATAAAGTTCCGACAAAAAAATAAAAATATTTTCTATTGATTTTTTATTAATCATCGATTTGAAACATATTATTGAAAAGTACTTTTTTGTATAAAAGTTCTCCTGGGGAAAGAAATTTACAAAAAATTTCCTGAAAAAAATCAAAATAATTAATAATAATTATCAAAAAATGTTGTCAAGTCGTAGGCCTAACATAATTAGAACTATATAGGTACATTTTCTCGTTATTTCTCTTCTCTTCTCTCTCTCCTTTTTTTTTTTTTTGAAAAAATGGTTTTAAAATATTTAGAAAATATTTTGTTGTTGAAAAATTTTCTCGGAGGAAAATATTTAAGCAAATTCCTGGAAAAATTCAAAGTTTTTATCGGTAAAGTGGGTAAATAATATTTTTCTGAAAAAATGCTCTATAAAAAGTTGCTAGAAAAAAATCAAAAATCTTATCAAAAAATTCTGTTGAAAGATTTCAATCTCCACAAAATAATTAAAATATCTATCTTATTCTCTTGATTTTTTCTACTCACTTATTTGAAAAATATTTTTTTGTTGAAAAACTTTCTTTGGAAAGACAGGTACGTACCTAGTAGGTATATTTGCAAAAAATGAAAATTAAAATGAAAAATGTTTTTTAAAAAATCCTGTAAAAAATTTGAAAATCGGATCGTAAAGATTGAAAAAAAATCTTGAAAAAATTATCATGAAAAAGTTCATGAAAAAAATCAAAAATCTTATCAAAAAAGCATAACTATGCTATAGGTAATGAAAAATTGAAAAGGTTCTTCATAAAGTACTTACTTGAAAATTCGTTGAAAATAAGTACGTATTCTTAATAATTTTCTTGAAAACTTCAATGCCTACGTATGCCATGGATTTTTTTTTCAAAGTGAAACAAATTCTGCTGAAAAAACGTGAAAGTCCTATCTTTTGTTGAAAAAAATTCCAAATTCATTCCATCAAAGCATGTTTAGATATATTCTAATAATTTTCTTTAAGAAATTCGAAAATCCCATCATAAAATTGGAAAAAAATTATTTTTCTGAAGCTAATTAAAAATTTGAAAAAAATTTACTTACCTAATTCACTTTATAAATTACTACATTTTTGGAAAAATAATTAAAACCCTTACTTATAAAAAATGATGTTACGTAATATTCACTTATTTTTACAAAATAGCCTGAAGCATTATTTGAAAAAAATTAAATCGTTCTTTCTCAAATTCATCATCATGACCATCATTTACCCATTTCCATATTCAAGATGCTATTAAAACTGACTTCTGAAACTTCACTGGGTAATTTGCAAAGTAAAAATTTGTCTCCCTTCATTTCGTAATTCTCCAAAAATTACCCCAACCTACGTTAACATTCCAATTACTATATTACAACTTCCTATTTAAAAATGCCGTTGAAAACGAGTGACAAGTCTCATAAAGATCTAATTCGAACCACATTTCACGACCTTTAATTTGGTATCTGACATGACATATCCAGTAATTCCATATCCAATACCTACATCATATGTCAATCATTTTTAATTACGACGTTTCCAATTTGAAATACACTTCCGATAGGTCCAATTAGAAACGCCAGATATATTGTCATCGAGGTGTAACGTACTGTCATCCGACTGTTACTAACTGGTTCGATTCATTCTTGGTAATTTCCTCGTTGACTCTAATCGTAAATCAAAACATATGCCACACAGCTTTGAACATATATTATATTTACGATAAGTAAATAAAATTACATAAATGCGGTAATCTAACAAATGGTAAACTTAAGGAAAGAAAAAAGTCTCTAAAAAAAAAGAACATAATGCGTTTGATCGTACGTCTACGCGAGATCTCACGTTTTTAACTGTGGCACAAATTTGAAGGGAATAAATCACTCGTGAGAAAATATTGGCAAAAATTTGGACAAGGAAAAACACAGTATTAAGTAAAGAGCATCGAATCCCGACCATCGAGGTCTATCAAAAAATAAATTAAAAATTAAAAAAATCGAATATAAAACATAAATATAAAATTACGAAAAAAAAATTGATCTAAAATAACAAAATAATTTAAAAAAGTCGTTTAAAAAACAAATCTAAAAAAATAAATGCATTGCACGCGATGAAAGGGATTATTAAGTAGAGTATTGCGTTGATCACGTTGGTGTCACCAGAGACGAAACTTTGGTAAAAATCTGGGGGATGAAATGAGAAATTTGCCGAATTTGCCCACTAAAATTTGAAAAAAATTACAAATTTGCCGACTAAATTTTTTTTATTATTTTTTTTTTTTTTAGCGAACGAATTTTGAACTTGGTGTTGGCAAGTCGAAGTATCTCAAAAATTGCCGATGTTTTAAATTTTCGGCAACATTTTAATGAATTTTCCGAAATTTCCGACAAAATTTTGTCAAAAATCAGTAAAATGGCCGAATTTTAACAAAATATGTCCAATTTTTCCAAAAATTGCCGATTTTTCAGGAATTTGCCGATTTTTTGAAATATTTTCAGTGTGGGGTGGTCCCCCCATATCCCCTTGTTTTGTCCCTGGGTCGCAGATTCGCTTCAGGTACGAATTAATTGGACGAGTTACCGTTCATAATCTTCTCGACGGGTTTTTTCACACGTTTACCGATGGTATAAACTTCGAAACCGATTGCAGCGAGATTCTCGTGTTGTAGAATTTTACGACCGTCGAAAATATACGCCGGTTTTTTCATAGAATCGTAGATACGTTCGTATTCTAATTTCTGTGAAAATTCAAGTACATTCGTTTTAATGATCGTTTGTTTGATTTTGTTTTTAGGTAAGAAATCATGATTTACTTACGCAGAAATCATCCCATTCGGTGCAGATAACTATGGCATGTGATTTGGCCGCCGCTTGGTACGGGTCCGAGAAAATATTTATCGAATTTCTAACTCTTTGAGGATCGTCGGTGAACGACGGATTGGTCAAATCTCTGATTATTTGATCATGCGGAACCTAATTATTCGTAGAAAATTTCAAGCGTCGTTAAAGTATACCGGATGATAAGGTCGGATGGGATTTAGCGAGGCTTATCGATTATGGGTAACTATTTACGTATTATTTCGAGTACTTATTTATAATCTCGTTCGTACCTTGGGATCGTAAATATTTAAACGGGCACCTTCGTCGAGCAGATATTTGCAAACGTAGATGGACGGCGATTCGCGAGTATCTCCGGTATTCTTTTTGAACGAGAATCCGAATATTGTGAGCTTTTTTTCGGATACAGAATTGAACATGGTTTCGACGATTTTAGCGGTGAAACGTTTCTTTTGATATTCGTTCATGTCTATGACCTGTGGAAATTTAAACGAAAGCATTAGCAAATTAATTTTAAAATGTAAAATATTTTCTCATATTTCGTAAAATTAGACAATAAAAATAGAGCAAATTGCATTTCGGCTGGGCAAAGATCTCGTGATTTTTTTAAAAATGTTCTTTTTTAGTGTCCTGTTTTAATCACTAACCATAAGTCACCTTAATGGTGGATCCAAAGTGACTCTTCTCGTTGTTTTTCGCTTATAACTCTTTAAATCTAGGCGTTTAATCAATAAAATGATTATGACTAAAATTGAAGTTCATCAAATTTGCAACAAAAAAGGTCATATTCATTTTTCCCCAAAAGTGAACAGGTGGTGCAAAAACAAGCATCAAAATATACAACGTGAAAAAAAAATTGCCTCTTACGAATAAATGAAATAGAATGTCTCCGAAGATGGTCCTTATTTCCGACCTTTTATTTTTTGCCCCCCCCCCAAACTGCTCCAATTAATGAGAAATTCCTAATTTCTTATTTCCTCTGCTAATTAAATTTCAAGTGAAATCTGTTATGCAGTATGCTGGTTCTCTACTTTGAAAATTGTTATTGTAAAATTCAGTTAGGAGAAAAGTGAATAACTGAGAATTATTTTCTTACGAAAAAGAATAGCTTTTAATTCTAAATTTGAAAAGTAGGATCATTTTTTAATTTTTTTTTTACTGGAAGGCTTCAAATTCCAATGCAACATTTGAATTTCAAATGAGTGAAAAATTAAAAATTAATAATTCCTTTTTTGAAAAAGAATAACTAGGTATAAAATGGTTATAAGTGTGAAAATCTGTCTATTAATCATTATTAAAAAAGGGAAAGGCCAGGCAACAGGCAAAAATTCATTTTAGTGGAAAATGAAAAATATGGAATTATTTTCTCATAAAAAGAGACATCTTGTGGAGAATAAAATCCAAAAAGGCAAAAATTTGCCAAATTAGAAAAATGGATCATTAGGGCCCACTTGAAATGAAATTCAGTCATGGGAAAAATAAAAAATTAGGATTTATTCTATCATAAAAATGAGCAGCTTTGAATTCTAACTCAAAAAATTTTGCTCACTTTTGCACTTTATGATAAATTGAGGAGGGAGTGCTCCGAAACATCAATTGAAATTCAATTCGGAAAATAATATCTAATGAAAAAAAAATTGGAGTTAGTTCTTTTGAAAAGGAACTTGGTGAGCTAGAAGCAAAAAGCAGTCAAAAGTTCAAAATTACGTCAATATTTCATTTGTTTTAGAAGGGGTGCGAGGGCTACGAAGTAAGCACTTCTTAAAATTCAGAAATTGGGGAAAATGAAGGAAGTGGGGAATTTTTCCTCTTCTAAAGAAACAACTTTCAAGGAAGATGCCAAAAGAAAGCAAAAATTTGGAATTTACAACCTGTAAATTTCAAAAATGGAAGTAGTGGGCCCTGCTTTAAATTTAATGAGAGGAAAAATGAAAAAAAGTAAAGAATTATTTTCTCATTGAAAAAAAAACTTGAAATTCAAAATTTAAAAACTTTGCCTTTTTTTTTTGAGAAATTCTGGACACTTTGAGGGACCACTTGAAATTCAGTAAGAGAAAAAATAAAAAATTGAGAATTGGTTCTTCTGAAAAGCAACAACATTGATAGATTAAAATTTACAAAAAAAAAGAAGTTGAAAAATCTTTCAATTTTTATTTTTTTTTATTTTTCAAAAATTGCGGAGGGGCTACCAATCATTAGGGGAAAAATTAGGAATTAATTTCTCATAAAAAAAAAAACTGTGGGACGAAGACAAACAAAATTCATTTTTAAAACCTCAATCTTCAAGCTTTTTTAAAACCTCAATCTTCAAGCTTTGTTTGAAAAAATTTTCAATTAGACCCTTCTCTCAATTTTGAAAAAGTATCTACCTGATGTTATGTGAAATCGGAGGAGAGGGAGGGATCCAATCGAAATTTTTATAATAACCAAAATTATTTTCAGAATCGTAATCTACAATTTTTATTTGAAAATTTTTTCTATTGGCCCCTTCTTCCTTCACTCTAATTTTTAATTACAATCTTCAGAGTGTTATGCAAAATCGGTGGGGTGAAAGGGGTCAGATTGAAAAAAATTTCAAACGAAAGTTGTAGCTTGAAGTCCTAGGAATAATTTTGAATATTGCAAAAATTTCGATAGGACCCCTCCCTCCCCTCCAATTTTGAATATCTACGGTTTAAATTGAAAAAAATCATCGTTCACCGGAAATGCAATACCATTTCCTCATTTCACTGAGTTATCGAATCAACTCTGGAGTAATGAGTGTACTCAAAAGAGTTCTAATACTACAGGTGAACTCACCGATTGCCAGTAGGTTGCAATTTGAGGTAAATTCAGACATTCGCAAATGTATACAACGTTTAAAATATCTTTTTGGAAACAGCTACCTCCGAAACCTGGCAACAAAAAAAAATCGATAAATGTACTAAAATGATAAATTCGTCGATATTAATTACAAATGCAAGGTGTAATACAAAAGATGACGTAACTTTTAAATTACGAGAGCTCGAGAGGTAATCAAGAAGTCGAATAGTGGGACGTTTAGGAAAGAATTATAAGAATAAATTTGCATATTTATTACTCAATGACTTAAACACCTATAACGATGGTTTTTAATTACCTTTCGATTAATGTTTGTCAATCGAAGAACGAAGAACGACGAGCCTTTATTCGACGTCTCGTTTGAAATAGTAATAAAAACTTACACATGCAAATTAACGAGTGATTTAAAAAAAAAACAAAAAAAAAAAACGTACAAATAGGTACGTGTAAAATTGACAAATCGATAGAAAATGGATAATTACGACACGAGGAGTGATCGATGCATCGATTATGTACTCACCGACAGATGCTTGAAGAAAATGAGGCCCAATACGAGAATCTTTACCTATCGCTAAAGCTACCTCTGATACGTCTGCTCCGGTCGATTCGCAGATCGCAGTCAGCGAATTAATACTGGAAATTCTTTGAGCTAGGAACGCATTCGATGCCTGTCAGACGACATAATTGGTTAAATAACGGTACAAGATACCTACGATAATAATTAACACGTCGACTATTTACTAATTTTGAAAGTTCCGAAGACCAGGTATTCGTTCCGAGGATTTTTTCGCGAGGTATCCATCGTTCGTAGACGGAGCAAAGTTCTAGGAAGGCGATTTCTCCGGTCGCAGTGAGATCATGGCCGATTAGAACTCGATCAGCGTTGAGTAAATTATCTATGGCTGTTCCTTCGGCAAGAAATTCCGGATTGGAAAGAACCTAGAACGAAAATAACCAGCATGAAGATGTGTCAATTGCCAGGAGTACGAAAAGTTGAGAGGCCAGGCTTACCTCGAATCTAACATTCGGTTTGCAGTTGGCTTTTAAAACTTTACTTATGCTTTCGGCAGCTTTGACCGGTACTGTGCTTTTTTCTACGACTATTTTACTGGTTACAGCGATATCGGCGATCATACGAGCGGCTGCTTCGACGTATCTGAGATCAGCTGCTCTGCCCTGAAACAGATTGGTATTATTTTTATTCAATCACACGTCGTTTTTGATAGCATAGCTGTGTGTTTGGACGATCGAATGGATATGGAATCGATTTGGTACCTTTCCTTCTCCGTAGGTTTTGGTCGGTGTGTTAACTGATATGAAAATAAGATCGGCTTCGTTGACAGCTTCTTCGATATCGGTGGAGAAGAATAGATTTATGTTTCGATGTGTGTTTACTATATTGTCGAGACCGGGCTAGAATGATTTCAGTGGATTATGTAGCGATTCATCACGAAGACGTGTTGAATACAATGGGATTAGGTAGAATTTACCTCGTATATTGGAAGTTGTTGGGAGTTCCATTGATCTATTCGTTCTTTACTCTTATCAACGACAGTCACTTTGATATCCGGGCAACGAGATGCGATAACACTGCACGTAGGACCACCAACGTATCCGGCACCGATACAACATATCTTCTTGATCACCATTCTAATCAAAAATATTACCAACACTATGAGAAGACGAAAATGGAAAATAATACAAACGTAAAAGTACATACCTTTGTAATAAACACCTGTGTCCTAATGCAAATCAAAGAAGAGAGTATTCGCAGAAACTATGAAAGATTCACTATCTTTCGTTGATATGATAAGGACATGTAAATCATCGACGTGTATACATTGAGAGTATCATCTACGTGGTTGTACTTAGCTCGTCAGCTCGTATTTGTGTCGATCGTTACGATCGTAGAGTGGATTACCCAAGGCGAGGTGACTCGTACATACGAATACGAAGAGGAACGTTGTCTATTCACAGTATCTGAATGACGATCGAAGTGGCGGCGCTGGCGATGGCTGCTAAACAACTAACGGAGAACATCGCTCAGAACAATGTAATTCCGATCCTAATTACATTATAATTAGCATCCACTGCACGACCGCAGATCGCCGACAACTGGACTGGAGCACCACACTGCAGTGCTCAGCTCAATCACATGCACCGCGTAAACACGAAAGGCAAAACTAAACCATGAAACACATTCTGACATTCAATTCATGTGTTTCTCATTTCCTCCTTCCTCGTTTATTATCATCGGCGATCCGCCGCGCCGACCCCTCTTGGCCGCTGTGCCGCCAAAGGAGCGGATGTTTGGGCGTCGTGTGTAATTTAGGTAGCCGTTGACTCATCGTGTAGTGTTGCCAACGTGAACCTGCGCAATTTGAGCATGCGATTTTGATGGGAAAAAAAGGCAAAGCTTTAGTTAAAGGGCAAACGAAGTGAGGGGATAGTTTTAATTTTCCCACACGAACTGTGTTTTAATTTGAACTGTTGAAATAATTAAAAATTGAAATTGAATACTTATATTTAAGCACACAGAAAGTAAATTAGGTCTATTTTTCATTTTATATCAAAACCTGCTGCAGTTTCGAATAAAGTAAGAATTTCAATTCAAAAAAATGCAAATAATAATTGCAATTTGCGCAGAAAATTACCTACTGTCGATTTTTTCGATTTTTCATCATTTATTTTCTTGAATAATATTATATAAAAGTTGAATGCGAGCATACAGTTTCAAATTCACTCAATTTTCAAAATTGAAAAATTCAGCAAAAAAAAAATTGAAAAAAAACTTCAATTCGAAAATTATTAACATTTTCAAAAATCAATTAAGAATAAATTTTATTAATCTATAATATTATCAAATTTTGTAGTCAAAAATCAATAAATTTTTCAACATTGTCAAACCCAGTAAAAAACAATTGAATTAAAACATTTTTAATATCTTCAAAAATTAAGAAAATTGTGAAAATTGTGAAAATTGTGAAAATTCTGAAATTTCAATAATTATACATAATTATTTTTAAAACAAACATTTTCTTAAAAATAAATACTCCATCTACTTATTGTAAAGTTTTCAAAAATTTCCTACTTATAAAAATCATATCAAACTTTTGAGGGCTACGTAGGTAATGGTATAGGCACCATTTTTTTAAAGTGTTGAAAAACTTTCAAAAATTATTAAATTTACAAAAATTTGTCAAATTCATAAAAATTGACAAGCCTATCAACAATGTCAAATTCCCAAAGTTAGTTAATATGTACGACATTAATTTTGTCGAAATTACGAAATTCTGAATTTCTGGTAGTATTCTAAAATTTTCAAAAATTACAAAAATAATTGAAAAAAACAAAATAAATATTCTCAAATTTTTAAAAATTGTGAAATTCCCCACGTTACTTATTATTTTGTTGAAATTCCTAAATTGTGATAGGCAAGTGTAAAGATTTTAGAAATTATCAAAAATATATATATTATCGAATTGTCAAATATAGCTCAATTTTAAAAATTTTCAATGTGTAAAAATGACCAAATTTTTAAAAAATGATAAAAAAATTTGAATGATTTTTAAAATTTTTTAGAATAAATTTTTTTCAGTTTTTTAGAATAAATTTTTTTTGAATTTTTTAGAATGAATGCAAATTTTTCCAATTTTTTAGAATAATTTTTTTCAATTTTTTAGAATGAAATTTTTTTCAATTTTCAAGAGTGAAAACTTTTTCAAATTTTTTAAAATGAAATTTTTTTACAATTTTTTAGAATGACAATTTTTTCAATTTTTTAAAATAAAATAAGATTTTTCAATGTTTCAGAAATCAGGAATCAGGATGAACAAAAATTCTTATTTTTTGGAATAAGATTTTTAAATAATTTTTCCACATTATCTTGAAAATTTGAAACATTAATATGAGGGCGGTCGTAGGGCAAAATTGAAGAGAAATTGGGTAATAAAAAATTAACTGATTTTTGGGCATCGGATAAGCGAGGTTTTACTTTATAGTGTAATATAATATGAAGTTTCTTTTTTGTGAAAAATGTTACAACATTTTTACCCCCCCTCCCCCCTTCCCCCTCCAGTACAATGTGAGCACCACTTGAGAAAATAATGATCCGTCGGCTATGGAAGCAAGAACTGTCAAATTTTCAAAAATTGACGAATTTTTAATTATTATTTTTGAATTTCAAATAATTTTTAAATAAGTGAGTATTCAAAATTTTTAGAATTCAAAGGATCTCCGAATTTTCAATAATTGTCAAATTGTCAAAAATCGTCGAATTCTCAAAGAATTTTGAATTTTTATGAATTATTGAATTTTTTAAAATTGACAAATTCGTTGAACGTTGAAATTACAAGATTAGGTATTATAAATTTTAAAATTTTAAAAGCATTCAAGTTTTGACAACTTTTCAATTTTTCATAATTTGTAAAATTCCAAAACTTATACTTACAATTTTAAAAACCTTGGGTATAAAATTTCAAAAAATTTAAAAACCTAATTTTTTTGAAAATTATTGGCTTATCAATTTTTTTTTTATTTTCATGAATTTATTGGTAAATTCTCTTAATACCTACATACGTATTCTCAAAATTTCAATTTTTTTTGAATTTTCAAAAATTGTCAAATTGATAAAAATTGACAAATTTCCAAAAATCTATGAATTTTCAAAAAAAATCAATTTTCATGAATTGTCGAATTTTTTAAATGTTTGAATTTTCAAGAATTTGTTAAATTTTTTAATAGCAGGGTCTATTCTCTAAATTTTATGTATTCTCCAAATTTTCAAAAATCAACAAATTCGTAATAATTGTAAATCTTTTTTAAAATTGTCATTTTTAAAAATTCAAATAAATTGTAGTACTTTCAAAAATTGTAAAAAAATTTAAAACTAAAATTTTCAAAAATTGGCAAATTCAATAAAATTGAAAATTTTTTAAAAATTGTTAAATTTTAAAACCTTTTAAATGTCTGCAAATTGTCGCATTTTTAAAAATATTCGAATTTTCGAGATTGACAATTTTTTTAATATTTCAAAAAATTTATTATCAAACATTAACAAATTTGTTAAAATTTTAAGATTTTTAAAATTTTTCGAATTTTTGAAAACCTTAAATTTTAATACATAAATACAAAAATCATAAAATTTCCAAAATAAGTAAATATTTATAAAATCATTACTTTTCCAAAATTCCCAAATTCTGATAGTTATCAAATTTTTAAAAATTAGATACGTATTACCTAGATACCTGCCTATTAAATTCCTAAAGTTTCCATTTTTTTTTTCAAATAAATGATATTGAGTTATCCAATTAACAATTTTCTAATAATCGTTCAAAATTTGAAAATTAAAAACAAATTGTGAAATTGATAGAATTTTCAAAAAATTTAAAATTTTTGAATTCTAAAATGTTTTGTTGAATTCTTAAAACTTCGCTGGAAAAAAAGGGAAGCACGAATAACCTCCTCCTGGTTTGAGGATGCTTTTCAACTTGAAAAATGATTGAACTGATGATTGTTATAGGTGAATAATTGAAAACTGGAAAAAATCTAATTAATGTTAGTCCTAGTTCCTAGTCGTGGTTGTGGTGATGGAAATGAAATCACAAAATGAATAGATTTACAAAATTTAATCTATGAAGTGAATACCTACACCTACCTGAATGAAATTGAAGTTATTTTAAAAAAAAATTTGAAAATTCAACCGAAAACACCCTTTCGTTGCCGGCGAATGGCAACACTGCGCGAGTTTACCGTTTTCTTAAAAGCTCAGTTTGCAAAATAAGCCAAATGGCAAACGCCTCTAGCCATTTCTTTCATTTCGGCGAGAAAGAAGTTCAATCACATCATGCGCATTCCACGCCAATTCGAATTCGTTTATATACCTACATACTTTGCATACGAAATACGAATTCCGTTACTCGCTATCACTTACGTAGTATTTTAGTTGTGTTTTTGTTACAAGTGCATTTTAGTAACAAAAACAATAATTTTTTTTCCAAGTATTATTTTTAAAATGCAGCCTTTAAGTCTGTATTATTCTTTTTTTTCAATTTCATTCGATTGATTGTCTGGATTAACGAGCATGTCTATTTTTACCACGGTTGTCGACTAAAATTCCATTTATAATTTTTTACCTGGAGAAGTATGCTGGGTTTGGATCACTTATAGGTATGTTTGTGAATTTTTTTTTTCGTCTGTTGATGTTGTGTTTTTTCAAATTTAAATGTGTTTGTATTTGGCGTTGGCACTTGGGGTGATATTTTTACTGAGGAATATTTTTTCTATTTTTATGTGATAAGGATTCGATCGTTTTTTGGTTTTTTATTTTATTTTTTAAAATTATTTTTCGTTTACTTCGAGGGTATTACTTTTGGCTGCAATGAAAACGAAAGAAAGTGATAATTTTTCGAGTACGTCGTGAGCTAGATTTCGAAATAAAATTAGTGCCATTTGGAATTTTCGTCGACAAACCCATTATTGATTTTTTTCCTGCTGCTCGAATCGAACACCGATTACAATTACGTTATTTATTGAGGTCGACGTAATTAAAAAAATTAATTCTTTTCCGTAATAACGAATCTTGTGAAAATAATTTCACCTGCGAGGCCAGAGTTAGCAGGGGTCCGTAAAAATACGCTTTTTCACCTACACGCCGGTAAGGTAAGCCGACTGTATGGGAGAAATTTGAAGAATGTGCGACGTTGAATTAAATTTGCCGGTTGGTCGGCCTCGACGATATATGGCAATAGTCCAATGGAAAAAACTGGTTCATACCTGCGATAATGGGTCCAACGTTGGGTTAAATTTAAATAAGGAAACTTAATACTTGCATTTTCGTATTCGTACTTTCTAATACCTTCAGAAGAAGAGAAAAATGGTCGAAACGTGAGGTTTTGCTAAAAAAAAAATCCATATTTATGGGGTACTAAGTTACACACGTGTACGAGTGTTATGAAACGTGAAGAAAAAAGGTTTGAATTGAATGAATGGAATCCAAATGTCGTGATCTTTGAGGAAGGTAAGCGTCGAAAAGAGTTGAATTTATATTGAAACTTATTATATAATACTCGACTGATTTATGAATTTATGATTTTTAAAAGCCGGTCAATTTCACTTTTATAAATTGCTATCCTATCCCATTCTATGGTATTTTTCGCTTTAATCAATTGAATTACCAGAATGTGAAATATTGACGGGTTAACGAAGGTTAAATGTACTCGAAACTGTCATCCGCATCATTGCGGTTATTAATTTATCGAAAATATCAATGAATTTTATTCGAAAACGAATTGATCTATTTGTATAATACGTCCAACCTTGCGTCTGGCCATTGATTGCTTTTGTGTGATTTATGAAATTAACCGGTATTTTCACTTTCATTCATCGTTGCAAAGATCACCATCTGCGATTCGTAGGTTAATTTGGCGATATTTATCGTCAGAGATGACTGCTTTATTGTTAACTTCATTTTCTGTCTTTGTTATTATGTATTATTCGCATTTTTATTGTTTCTGCGGTTTCGTGAATGCGATTCGAATCCCGCAGTGCATGTCATAAGTGTCATAACTGGTAACTGTTTAAATTATAAGGTACTTTTGGCATGGGCCGAATCGTTCTTGTGAATAGTGATCATTATTGGCTTGGAAATGGTCTAAGGGGCGATTTGGCGATGAAAATTTGGAAAAAAATTTTATGAATAGTACCCAAAGAAAAAATTGAAAAAAAAAATAAGATGAAAAATTTTGAAAACATTTTATTGGTCAATTTGAAAAAAAACAGCTTAGGTAACTTGAAGAAGTTGAGAAAAAAATTAGAAAAATTTGGCAAAATATTTTATAAAGATTCAGAAAAATAAAATTTAAAAAAAAATATTGAAAAAATTTGGCAAAAAATTTGTTGAAGATTTAGATTTTTTTTAGAGAAATGGTATTGAAAAAAAAATGAAAAAAATGATATGAAAAAAGACTCAGTTATGCAAAACGTTGAAAAAAAATTGGCAAAATATTTTATAAAGATTTAGAATAATTTTTAAAAACTTATTGAAAAAATTTGTTGAAGATTTAGAATAATTTTAAAAAAATTATTGAAAAAATTTGGCAAAAAATTTGTTGAAGATTTAGAAATTTTTTCAGAGAAATAGGTATTGAAAAAAACTGAAAAAGAATTTTATGAAAAAAGCTCAGTTATGCAAAAAGTTGAAAAAAATTTATGAAATATTTGGAAAATATTTTATTAAATATTCTGGAAACTGATGAACAATTTTTAGTTATATCTACGTATCTATTTATACCTATGTACTTGGAGAAAATGTTGAAAAAAAGAAAAAATTCAATTGAAGAGTTTGCGAAAAAAATTGAAAAAATTTGACATTTTTTTTGAAGGTTTAGAAAATTTTTAAAGAAAATTATACGAAAAATTAAGGAAAAATTTTTATTTAAAAAAGAATAGAATTTTTAAAAAAGCGAAAAAAATGTTATTACACGTTGTGGATTTGGGGGGGGGGGGGTAATTCTCCCAAAGATGTTACATAATTCTGAAAAAGTTCTGCAAACATGTGTTGAAAAGTGCTGAAATAGTGCTGATTTTTTATTTGGAAATTTTGTTAGACACCTTTAAAAGTAGAAAAAAAAAATTCCTTTAATAGGAATTTAGTTGGAAATAATGAAAAAAATAAAGTTTTGATTCGAAAGTGTCTCAAAAAATGGACAACTTAGACGTACAAATTTTGAGCAACCTCCTCCCCCTCTTAGGGAGTTCCTCATTAAATTTGAGAATTTTGGGTGATTTTTAAAAAACCAATTCAAATTTGTGAACCATTTTTTATAACACCAAGTTGAAAGAGCTTTGGTTTTTGAAAGTCTGATAACAAAAAGACATTTTCAGCAAAGCACATGATACGTCTTATTCCAAACCAATTCACATTTCTAAACTTCTCCTCCAAAATAAATCATACATCCCCTCCATATTTCTCACTTTTAATTTATTTATTTAAATTTCACATTTTTTCATAATCTTCATTTTTTTCTCCAATTTTTCAAATTTTAAATAAATTTTCATTGTTGAAATTATTATTTTCCCCCAATTTTCGTTTTTGATGTAGTATCTACTTGAGTATTTTTTATTATTAGACCCTATTATTTTTTTTAATTTTTAAAATCTTTTGAATTTAAGCTATATAAAGTAATTTTTAAATTTCATTTTGATGCTATTTTTCAATTTTTTTAATATAGATAAACATTTTACAAATTTCAACCTTTTTCGAGTTTTCAATTTTTGAAATTTTAAATTGGTTTTCATTTTTAAAATGTTCAATTTTCCAAAAGTTTTATTTTTCTCCAATAATTTTATTTTTTATTTTTTCATTTTTTTTGTGTCTTCTTTATTTTTTCATTTTTTTTTTGTGTCTTCTTTATTTTTTTTATTTTTTTTTTTTGTTGCAATAATTATCAATTTTAGTTTGATTGTATTTGTTTATGCTAAATTCTTACAATTTTTTATTTCCATAATTTCTCTCAAATATTCAAAATCTTATTCTTTTTCTAACCATTTTTGATTCAACTTTATTATTCTTTTCAATTTTTAATTTTCTTCCTAAAATGTTTTCAATTTTTATTAGTCTATTGTTTGCTAACTTGTTTTTTGGCCGTTTTTGGTTTTTTTTTCTGCAAAATATCGTTAAAAAATTTTTGATTAGTCTTAATTTTTTAAAATTTTCTTATTGATTTTTTTGAATTTCAACTTGATTTTTAGTTTTTGATTATTTTTCAACTCCAAGTAAATTTTCATTATTTCAATTTTTCAAATTTATTGTAATTTTTAATTTCTCTTCATTATTGTATTATTGGAAATGTTATTCTATTTTTAGTTCTTTCTGGTTACAATTTCATTTTGATTTTTAGTTTTTTAAATTTTTCCTGTTTTTAGTTTTAAATGATTTTAATTTCTTTCATTTTTGTTTTTTCGCTATAATTTTCAATTTTATTTCAATTCTTAATTTTTCTACTCTCAATGTTTCTGTTCTTTTTCTATTTTTATTTTATAAAATTATTCAATTTTTAGCAATTTTTGATGCAATTTTATTACTTGAAAAAAAATTTATTCTTCAATTAATTGATCTTTTTTTTTTTTTTTTTTTTTGTTGGAAGATCAGATGATTTGTGGGAGCTAGGGTAAACTATTTACAAATAAAGACCTTCACTTACAGACGTACAAAACAGAATAAAAAAACTAAAATCTTGAAAATCTTGTGATGGTGATAAAATTTTGTAACTCGAATAGGTGGGTGCAATTTTGAAAATCATTTAGGGACACGTCTAGTTCAGTGAATTTCTCTTACTGGGATGTAATGTATGTATAGAAGAACATACATAATTTCAGCATGTGCCTAGCTCACTGTTGAACGAATCATTCGCAGGAACTAATTTAGTATACGATCTGCACGCCGGTAATCGATATTACCAGTCAAAGATTATTTACTCGAATACGCGAATAAATCGATACATTACTTTAATGAAATATCTACCTACATATTTTTCTTTGTAGTTGGTATTACAAAGGTAAAATCCGTGTTTCTGTTTGTTTTTTTAAACGTGTGTGCTTGTGTACGTGTATTATTGTGTACCTTTGTCCATTTCTAAAATATTGTTTCATCCATTGTACGATATTGAAAAAGGTAATTTTTTGATATTTTCGAGAGGATACTACGTAGGTTATTTCTGGCTCAATTTGTTTGGACACTGATTAAATTGTCGTGTCAGTTTTCAAAGTATCCACCGTTTAATTATTAACGACAGTTTGGATCTGTGTGGTATTTTTCTAACTGAATGAAAATTTGAAAGAATATTTTTAGAGACCAGGTAACAGTGGGTCGACTTTATCGCGTTCTACGTGTTAATATGCTGATTAGTGGTGTTTTTTTGAAAATATGTGTCGTTCACTATCAATTCGACTTCAAATGTGGTCGAATTTATTTGTCCTAAAGTTATATACCTAGTCGTACCTATACCATAATGTTGTGTTAGGAGAAGAACAGGAAGGTAAAGATTGGGAAAATATTAGTTTTTTGACGAAATATGTACCTATATCAACAAAAACTTAAGTATAGGTCTCAATGGCACATTTATTTGTCTCGTTGCTAACGAAATGTGTCTATTTGTAGTACATTGGTTTGTGTTTTTTTTTATTTGACGTCGTATTGCATTGGGGTGTTTCAGTACCACACAACTTTCAATATGAGTCTTAAACTGAAAAAAGGCGATCTTCCGTTTTGGAAGAAGAAACTCTACCAACGGGTTCCTATCTCGTCTTGGATCAAAAGGTATACGATCGATGATGCCGTCAGTGATTTAATAGCCGGCATTACCGTCGGCCTGACTGTGATGCCTCAGAGTTTAGCCTACGCCACATTGGCCGGATTGGATCCTCAGGTAATGGGTAATTTGTAAAAGTCCCAATCTGGGATCCAATAGATTGAGAAAATTTTCACCTCCCGCACCAAAAAAAAAATTGAACCACCGATCATTTTCCTCGCGAATTTAACCTTCGAAATTACTCCTCCCCCTCTTACCCCCTGTTCTCATCGTTCGTCGGGCAATCTATACGTATTTGATTGGTTTATCGTTTCGAAACGTGGCAAAATGTGGATTTTTGGTCATCGGTGTTATATCTCGAGAATGTCGTCCGAATGCCTTGAAAAATTACTTATTTTCGTTGATGGAAATAATCTTGAAAATTATCCATAAATTTTAATTAATCGATTTGAAAAAATTGTCAGTTAAGAATTTGTCGCGAAGGACGATAGAATAATGGCGCCTGCGCCTGGCTTTTTAAATCTATACTTATTTCGTGCTGTTTTGTCTCGGTTTATGAAGAAATTTAATTTGCTACGAATGATTTACGTTTATTTGGAACTTTCTTGATTTGTTTTTAGAAAATTTGCTATTGTGATTTAAAAGTTAGAGTTGATATTTATACTCTCGTCGGGTCTCCCTCTCATCGATTTCCAATTTTTTCATATTTATAATTTTTTTTCTGTTTTTTTTTTTTTTTTTTTTTTTTTTGGTACATTTTACAGTATGGTCTGTATTCTGCATTTGCCGGTTGCATTGTGTACTGCTTATTTGGTAGTTGTAAAGATATAACGATTGGACCTACGGCGCTGATGTCACTTATGACATACCAGCAAGTGGCTGGACGTAATGCTGATTTCGCTGTTTTACTTTGTTTTCTCACCGGCATTATTCAGTGGCTGATGGGGTTCTTTCATTTAGGTTGGTTACGCCATTAATATTTCGTATACGGTTATCAGATTTGAAAGTTTGCGAGTGCAATGAGTCAATGATGTGTCGCTGTTGTACGAGAGAGTACCTTTATCTACTAGGAGTTTGCGAAACGAATTTTTGTTTTTTAATTTCACAAAATTACGCGAGGTGTGTTATTTTTGATTGAGGGTCACTAACCTTCGTGTATTTTGACTGATTATTATTCGTGGAGAATTGGCAACACTGTTTTAGTCTTTATAAACGAATTGAAAAATTGTTTTGGAATTTTAAAAAAACTGTTTTTGGAGAAGTGTAAATTGTCTAACTTTGTTTTTAGCTCAAATTACTTTTCTTTATAATTTTTTATATTTCAGTTTGTTTCATTGTTTTTAAATTAGGGTGTTTATAGAAAGTCCCTCCCCTCCCCTCGCCTCCTTTCAGGACGTATTTGAATTCCCAAAACAGATTGTGAGTTCTTAGGACTTTTTGTAAATTTTTATGAATGCCTGTAAATAAAATTGTTTACCTTTTTCATCACAAATTTTCATTGGAAGAATTATTTTGAATGAACGAGTCAAATTCGAATGTTCCGATGATATTTTACGAAAATCATAAGTATAATACTCGTAATACAAAATAATAGGTAAAAATGGACAAATTATCACCAAAATTTTTCTAGATTTTCATCAATTCTCCCCCCTCCAATTTTTTCCATAATTTTTCATTTTTATTGTTTTTTTTGGTTTTTAAATTTTTAAATTTTTCTGATGATTTTCTTTATGAACTTGTGTCTATTATTTTCTTAAATTTTCCCTTCAACCCCCCTCCCATTTTTTCCAAGTAAGCAGATGAATTGTTGATAGAATTTTTTCCCAAATTTTTCATCTAAATTTTCTATCAAAATATTTTCAATAGAAATTGTTTATACAAGTCTATTTCCATAATTTTTCTCCTTGACTTTTTTAAAGTAAATTACTGGTTAAATTGTTTTTAAATTTTTCATTACATCATTTTTTCTTTATTTTTCATCAAAGTTCATTTAAACATGTTGATTTAAGCTTTTTCTTCCAATTTTTTTTTTAATTCCAAGTGAATTGGTTATCAGTTAATTCCTGATTTTTCATCGAAATTATCCTAAATTTTTTAATCCAAAATTTCCACATAATTATAGGTACATATTTTCTTATTTTATAATTTCAAATTTTTTCCCGATTTTTTTTTTTTTTTTTTCAATAGGTACCTATGTAAATGTCATCAATTTTTTAAAAATCAGCTGATAAGTAGATATAATTATTTTTTCAAATTTTTCTATCGAAGTTTTTCATACATTTTTATTATTTTTTTAAATTTTCATTCATATTTTCCCCATAATTTTCGCCAAAAATATTTTCGAAATCTGTATTTCTCCCCCCCCCCTCAATTTTTCTTTATAACATAGGTAGGTAAGGTACCTAACTCCTCCAAAAAATTTATATGATTTTTTTTCAAATTTAATTTTTATTCAATTGATAAAAAAATTTCGTCAAAATTTTTTTCAATTTTTTTAATGATTCCTTCAAGAATTTTTATAAAAAATTTTCTAAATTTTAAAGAATTTCTTTTCGATCTTTATTCTTTTTATTTCAACCTTTTTAAATTTATCTTTAAATTTTTCCAAGAATTAGAAAAATTCTAAATTTTTCATCCAATTTTCTTTCGCATTTTTTATCTAAATTTTTCTAATCAATTTTTTGTTTAAATTTTTCTGATAATTTTCATCAAAAATGTTCTAGATATGACCAGTTTTTTCAAAATTCGTTCAAGAATTTTTCTCTGAATTATTTTCAGAATTCTTCACCCGAATTTTTTGAAACAAAAAATTATATATATTTTTTTTTTTTTTTTTTTTTTTTTCATTTATTGTGCCATATACAAGTACTATGCTTAGAGGCACATTCTTAAGATTAGGATAGTATGTAAGTATTAAGTGTATATATTAGAAGTTAATTTAGTTACATGCTTAAAAATTAAGGTAAAGGTAATTATAAAAGTTTGTTTAGATGGGTGATTTTTATGAATTGGAGAAGTTTTTCGATGTTGTTTTGATTATCTGAGAGGATGTTTTGTAGATTTCCGTCGAGGTAGGTGTTTCGGGCTTGGTGATATTTAGGACAATCGATAAGAATATGGGGAATGTTAATAGGAACGTTGCAGTTAGTACATATCGGAGGAGGTTGTTTTAGAAAAAGGTGTTGGTGAGTAAGGAGAGAATGACCCGTTCTTAGACGAGTGAGAATTGTTTCTGAGCGTCGGGAAGGTTGTTCGGAAGTATACCATGGGTCAACTGTGTTTTTTATAAATTTTAATTTGTTAGAAATGGGAATAGTTGACCAGAAATTTTGAAATTCATGTTTCATCATGTTTTTTACAAATAGTTTGAGGTCTGATAGAGGAATAGGAATGTTTGCTATGGGAAGGGTACGGTGAGCATGTTTAGCTGAAGAATCGGCTGCTTCGTTGCCTTCTATTTGAGTGTGTGAGGGGATCCAGCAAAGTATGATAGTGTTATTTTGATTAAGGAGAAGATTTATAATTTCTTGTGATATGGGGTGGGCGTATTTTGATCTAAAGTTATTTATAGATAAAAGAGCAGAAAGAGAGTCGGTAAAAATGATACTGTTTTGTAATGAGAAGTCTTTTATGTAAATAATAGCGGTTTTAATTGCATACAGTTCAGCTGATAATATAGAAAAAGTGTGGGGTAAAGCTACTGATATGGTAGTATCATTGTGGATTACTGCACATCCTACAGAATGTTCAGTTTTTGATCCATCTGTATAAAGATGAGAAAAATTGTGGTATTTATTTAATAATTCTTGAAAAAATTTTTTGAAGATTATTTGGTTTGTTTCTTTTTTACTAAATTTAGTCAAGGATAGGTCAATTGTTGGGTTATATGTTTGCCATGGGGGTATAAGGTTTATTGGATTGTGGTGAATAGATAAGGTATTTGAGTCTACAGATTGAATTAATGTCCTGAGATTTTCTGGGAATGATTGTATAGGTAAAATATGATGAAGTTTTGATTTAAAATTTGGGCTGGCTTTTATGTTGAGGAAGGATAGAGTTGAGATGAAATGTCTACGTATATTTAAAGGGCATTCTGCTGCATCGTTAAGAAGGCTGACTGTGGGAGTAGTTCTAAATGCACCTGTGGCGATTCTTATGGATGTGTTTTGGATAGTGTTTAGTTTGTCAAGACGAGTAGGTGGTGCTTTATTATAAGTGATACAGCCGTAATCTATAACAGGACGAATTATTGAGCGATAAAGTTTTAATAATGTGTTTCGATCAGATCCATAAGTGGTGTGGGAAAGTTTCTTTACTATGTTGAGTTTTTTAAAGCATTTATTTCGTATTTCATCTATATGAGAAGTCCAAGATAAATTGTTGTTGAAAGTTATGCCTAGGTATTTTGTAGAGTTCGAGATAGGTATTTGAGAATCATTGAGGTGAATGTTCAATGTGCGAGGACACTTGTAGCGTTTACAGATGTGTATGGTATTAGATTTAGTTTGTGAGAATTTAAGCCCATTTTTAATAGACCAGGAGGATAATATATTAGTTGCTTCTTGTAAAAGTGATTCTCCTAATTGAATATTACAACAGGAAATAAATATGCATAGATCGTCTGCAAAAAGTGATTTAAGGATGGGACGAGGGATTTTTTCAATCAGGTCATTAATTCCTACGATGAAAAGGGTGGGACTTAGTACAGTGCCTTGAGAAACACCATTTAGAAGTGTGTATTCACTTGAGAGAGTATCGGATATTTTCACTCGGAAACGTCTGTTTTGAAGAAAATTTATAATAAAATGAATCATGTTGCCTTGAATATTCCAAGAGAGTAGGGATTTGATAATTTTGAATTTCCATATGGTGTCAAATGCTTTGTTGATGTCATAGAATATAGCTAGGAAGTGTGTTTTGTTTTCTATCGATTTGTTGATTTCTGAGTTAATGTAGGCGAGTTGATGGATTGTAGATCTGGAGGGGCGAAAACCGCATTGTGCGGGGGAGAGGATGTTTTTTGATTCTAGAATCCATAGTAAACGTTTGTTCACAATTTTTTCAAAGAGTTTACATAAGTTTGATGTTAATGAAATAGGGCGATAATTGTCGATGTCAAAAAATTATATTTTGTCATCTAAACTTTTTGAAATTTTTATTCCAATTTTTCTTATAATTTTCTTTCAAATTTTCCTGAACTTCTCTTTTAAATGTTTTTTTCAATAGTTTTTTGTATGTATGTTTCATTTAGAGTTTAATTTTTTACAAAATTCTGAAGTGCTTGTAATTACACATTTTTTCTAGTTGAAAAATTTGTTTTTTTGAAAAACATTTAAAAAATTTTCTTGATGCAAACCATAAAATTAAAAAAAAAACAAGTTATTTTTAGAAGAAATAGTTTTTGAATGATTTACTTACTTGAAAAAAAATATGTAATTGATGAATTGAAAGTGATTTGCGAACGTTTATTTTGAAAATTTCAAATGAGGCTGTATAAAAAAAAAAAAAAAAAGTTTTTGAACGAAAATTATCAAAAATTTTGAAAAAATACAAATTCTGGCGAAATTTTTAATAATTTATTAGTCGTTCGCGAATGATTCATTTCGACGAAGTCAACCCGTTTGCAAAATTATTTTTTCGTTACTAAAATTGAAAAATTCAACTCTTCAAAAAAAAAGCATAAAGCACTGTTGCCAATTTATGCAAAATCTAGTGTAGAAATTGATGTAGAAAATTATTCTAGCATCACCTGAATTTTTTGCACATTCTTCGCAGGAGTTTTAATCGATTTTATATCGATACCGGTCACCGTAGGATTTACATCTGCGACCTCGGTGATTATCGCCGTCTCTCAACTGAAGGGACTTCTAGGACTGAAATTCGATTCGAACGGTGGCTTTTTGGACGCCCTGATCAACGTCCACAATCACATACACGAAACGCAATGGACCGACTTTAGCCTCGGCGTTATTTGCATTTTCGTGCTGCTTGTTCTCAGAGTAAATATCGCACTTTTTCACACCTCTCTCCTCGTCCATTTGCCAAATATCGAATTTCTCAACTGAAGAATGGTATCGCTTTAAAGGGCGTTTTCGTTCTATTTTTATTTTACTTCGCAGAAAATCAAAGATATAGCGATGCGCGATAATCCTCATCAGACCGATCAACAGCGATACATTCGAAAGGCTTTGTGGCTTTTGTCCACTGCCAGAAATGCAATCGTCGTCATTTTGTGTTCGTTGCTGGCCTACATGTACTACGATCCGAACAAAAAGTCTGTTGTCGTCTTGACAGGTACGATTTGATGAAGTGGCAGCCTTTGAATTGCATCCCATAATGGTATAATTTTACTTCATTACGTGATGATTTTTCTCAATTTGGTAGGTAACGTGAAATCAGGTCTTCCTTCGATTAGTTTGCCACCATTTTCGACCACTGTCGGCGATACGCAATTGTCATTTTTCAAAATGTGCACGGAGCTAGGTTCGTCGATCGTGCTCGTACCTGTGATCGCAGTTCTGGGAAACGTGGCCATAGCCAAAGCATTCGGTAATTGAAAAATCCACCCGAGGGGTTCGCTTACGTCGAATTGTCGATTGGTGCTTTGTGACGTTAAGATGTGCTGAATTTATTGTAGCCAGCGGCGACTCGATCGATGCTACTCAAGAATTGTATACTTTGGGAATATGCAACGTTCTCGGATCGTTTTTCTCCTCCATGCCAGTCACCGGCTCATTCTCGAGGAGCGCTGTGAATCACGCCAGTGGTGTAAGATCCCCGATGGGAGGGCTGTATACAGGTAAATAAGGGCGAGGGATTTGCTAATTTATGAATTTTTTAGAGAATACCAGTGTAGTATGGAATTTTATTGTTCAGGTATTTTAATTTTATTGGCTTTGAGCCTGTTGACGCCGTATTTTTATTATATACCGAAAGCATCGCTGGCTGCGGTCATTATCTGCGCGGTTATATTCATGATCGAGTACGAGGTTGTTAAACCTATGTGGAAATCTAGTCGTAAGTGTGGTTGCATTTTTTTCTTGGTCAAGGTTTCAATTCAATGTAGGAGAGAGCCTCGAAGGAGGTACCTATTGATTTTTTTCCCTTTTTTAGGTAAAGATCTAATACCTACTTTTGCTACGTTTGTGTTATGTTTGGTGTTTGGAGTCGAGCTGGGTATATTGATCGGAGTTGGAATTAATATAATTTTATTGCTTATACCATCGGCCAGGCCGTTTTTACATTACGAGAAAACTAGAGTGAGTAACTACTAACTAGGCTTCTGGTCCAGTAAAATGAGGAATGAAATGAAATTGCATTTTGGGCGAGCAATGATTTTTCGATTTTAAAATGTTCCTTTTAGTGTCCTGATGAACCACTGTAAGCCCTCCTAACCTTAGGTATACATTGGGAAGTCCCCCAAAAGAGACTATGTCGTTGTTTTTCGTACGTAATTCTTCAAATATGCGTTTAAACAAAAAAAATGGCCATGACTAAAATTAAAGTTCATAAAATTTGCAACAAAATTGGTCATATTCATTTTTTTTGAAAAGTGAACGGGTGGTGCAAAAACAAATGTCAAAATACCATTTTCGATTGAAAAAAAAAATCAAAAAAATATGACCTGAAAAAGACTAGGTATAAATTCGGAAAAATCGCAATAGAACAAAGTTGAAAAATTGAATAAAAGATAAAAAAATTTGAAAAAATTGTCAAATGAAAAAAATATATAATATATAGGTATAGGTATTTTATAAAAAATTTAATCAACACAAAACCATAAAATAAATTTAAATTCGAAAAAAAGCAATAGAACAAGGTTTAAAATGTTGAGAATTTAAAAAAAAAATTGAAATAGAGTAGAAATTTTGAAGAAAAAAATGACATAAATAAAATTATCAGAAAACCTTTCCACTTTGAAAACGTTTATTTCTGGACAAAGATTTTCAAGTATCAAGTGCTCAAGAATTTTTCTAATTTATTTATTAAATCCCTTCTTTATTTTTATTTTTCACCTTTAAAAAATGATAACTGAAAATCTAAAAAATTACAAAAAATTGCATTGAAAAAAAAGTGGTAGGTAAATTGAAAAAAAATGGCAATGAACATTTTAAAAACTGACGCAGATTGAATAAAAAAAAATGAAAGTTGAGAAAATAGAAAATGTGGAAAAATAGGTGAATTTACAAGTGAGCAGAATTATTGAAAAATTTAGTGCAAAATAAAATTAAAATGAAATAGAAAATCAGAGAAAAATCGTCGAAGTAAAAAAATAAAATGAAATTTAAAATTTAGAAATGAGAAAAAATTGGAAGAAAAAATTTTGAAATATTTTCTTTTGAAAAATGATCAACGATTTTTTAAAATCTTTTTAGAAATAATTTAAAATAATTATTTTTTGAGAATTTTTGTGAATTTTTCATTACATTTTTGAATTTTTTTCAAAAAAATTTAAATGAAAAATTTAAATCAAAAGAAAATATTTGACACTTGCAATATTTTTCAACTTTACAAAAAAATTTTTAATCTTACAAAATCTTTAATTTATGTAAGTTTTACAAAATTTTGGAAATTTTTTAATGAAATTTCTTTTTAAATTTTTGCAGTTGTGCAAATTTTTTAAATCAGCAATTTTTTAAAATCTTTTTGAATTGTTTGCTTTTTGCCAATTTTCACATGTTTTTTTCAATTCTTGCAAAATAATTTCGTGCCCATTAACATTTTTTTATTTCATCACTTTTTTTCATTTTTACTTGATTCTTTGACCACATTTATATTTTTTTTCAATTTTTATAAAACTTTTGAACATTGAAAAATTAAAAATTAAATTGAATTTCTTCATATTTTTGTGTAATTAATTGAATTTTTCGGGGTTACAATTTTTTTTATTTTAATAGAATTAGGTACCTAGGTAATCAACTAATCATTCCTTTTTAAATTCAACGAATTTTTTGTTTTTACAGTGTTTTAAACCAACATAGTTATGGCTTATTTGCCAAATCGATTGTTTTAAATACGAAAAAAGTATGATTTTTTTATCTGGTACGTAATGTACGTACTTAGGTACAATTTTGGCCAACTTTTTCAAAAAATTACTCCTCAACAAAATTTTGACAATTTAAAAAAATAAAATAAAAATTATAAAAAATATTAATTTGAGAGCAAACTTTTAAAAAATTATTTTTAAATAATTTTTTGAAAAATTCAAGTTTGAAAAAAAAATGAAAAAGATTGCTGTTCTACAAACATTTTGAAAATAGTTGTCCAAGAATATTTCAATAAAACTTTAAAAAATTCTATTTCAACCAAAAAAAAAAAAATTAAAAAATTACCGACCAAAAAAAAAATTACAACAGAGCGTTTATTTTCTCATGTGGATAACTCAACAGGATGATGACAAACAAAAACGGATGTACACTCGAGAGAATTTCCTATTGATAATTTTCATTTTTTGTGAAATTTTCAGCAGATAAGGCATAAAAATAAACTGATTTCTACAATTAAAATAATTTGTATTCTCGCACGCGATTTCTAGATCGACCAAAGATAAGTGAACAACAAATTTGGGGTCTCGGTTGGTTCACATTTTCAAATCAAAAAAACTTTTTTGACTCGTAATGCAATTTTATTTCCTTATTTTAGTGATTATTATAAAATCGAATCTCGAATGTAATCTTTTCCTCTCTGAACAGACCATCTCCGGTCACGAATTTGTTATGGTGACTCCTGGTAACAGTTTGTATTTCCCAGCTGTGGATTTCCTACGTACGAAAGTGAGTAAAATTGGAGTCAAAGATGGGTATTCTCGGTTACCAGTGGTGATCGACTGTCGCCATATTTTAGGAGCTGATTTTACCGCCGCTAAGGTATTTTATTATAAAAAATGCAGAATACGTGCCCATTGCATATTAAGAGTGATATTAAATTTAATTTCATCTTAGGGTATCAAATGCCTAATTGAAGATTTCAAAAAACGAAACCAACCGTTGTATTTTTATAATCCTCATCCTCACGTCTTAGAAGTATTGAACTGCGTCAGTCTAGACGATTTTGATCCAATATCCACGATGAAAGATCTCGATTTGGCGTTACAAAGTAAGCTATAATTTTCACAGCACGAGCTTAAAAACAGGGCCCAGCAAGTATGTAGGTAAAATTGGTAATTTTTTTCCTTTTCAATTTAGACAATAAACATAAAAGTAAAGCAGTCTGTAACGAATCTGTGGCCGCTGAAGGCGACGAAGAGTGTTCAGTATCACGTAGATGTACCAAATCAACCGGTGCCGACGAACCATTACTCTTGAATGGAGGCAATAACATCGAGTTAAAGTAGACTTTTTACTTTTTAGAAAAGCTCATCTCGTAGATTATTTTTTATACCTAACATAAGATTGAAATTTTTACACTTCATCTGCAATAGAAGACTGATCAATTATTGGGGGGTTTGCATAAATTTTAAGATGAAAAAACTTGTATGTAACAGTATTAATTCGAAATTTATCGAGGGGATTTTTTTTTATTTTTTACTTTTATTATGTGTTCAGTATTGAATGGTATTTCGCATCCGTCGGTCGATTTTTCAAGTCGACTTTAATTTTTTAGCCTTTTTTTATATTCTAATTTTTATTTAGGAGTTTTATTTTGTATACTTGTATACGAGATTTTTTTTGTCTTTATTTTTTTTACGAGTAAGTACCTTCAGTGTACCTAGATTATTAATCAAAAATGTTTTTAAAAATCAAGGATGAAATTTTTTTGTATGGAGATAAATTTTTGAAGGACTCCTTATTTTTTTATATTTTTTATTTATTTATTTGTTTATTTTTTTCTAGAATTGAAGTGTAATTCTACAGAGTGTGTGGTGGGTGTTGATTTTTCAAAATATCCTGCGTTCAGATTAAATGTCCCAATTTTTTTTAAATGTAAATCCCTGTCATTCCAGCCAAAATCAAACAATAGAAAATGTTTTGTACGCCGAATATTTAGCTAATACCTCGTTGACTGATATTTAAAAAATCCATTTTTCAAATTTTCGTTTTTTTTTCATTTATTTTTTTAATAAGTTAAACTTTAAAAAATACTCAAAATTCAACTTAAATTAAAATTTTTGAAATTTTAAAATATGATTGAATTTTTGAAATTTTTAAAATTCAGCTAAATTTGAAAATTTGATAAAAATATAAAATTTGAAATTTTTTCAAAATTTTGATTAGAATTTGAATTTTTTTGTTAGAATTTGAAATGTAGGTAGTCATTTTTAAATGTAGGTACTAAATAGGAAAAACTTCTAAATTCAATTAAAATTGGAATTTTGACAGTTTTTAAATTCTGAGAAATTTTTAGGATTGGATCATTTTTCAATGTTGAATTTTTTTACAATTTTAAATTTTCATTTTAAATGCCTTTAAAATTCCGTCGTTTTTGGATTTTTAATAATTTTTAAAATTCATAAAAATTCTAAAATTTGCGAAATTTTCAACATTCTGATTGAGGAAAAGGTACAAATGTGGTACTCGTTCCTCAAAGTGAACATGCGAATAGTGGAATCAGCTTGAAAGTTTTCAAATTTTAAAGATGTACCTACCTATAATATCTAGATAAATATGTAACACATTTTTGAAATTTTTAAAATTGTAAAAATTAATTTCAAAATTTGTTAAACTTATAAATTCAAAAATTACCAAAAATTCTAATTTTTTTTTATTAAATTTGTAATTTTTCCTAAATTTCAAAAATTCATAATGAATTCACAAATTAATTACTAGATACATTTTTTAAATTTTGATAAAAATTTTGAATATTTCCCAAATTCTGAATTTTTGTCTAATTTTTTTATAATTCTGAATCTAAAAAATTATATAATTATTTTAACTTCCAAGAATTTTTCAATGTTTAAAAATTAACGAATCTTTTAAAGATTTATATACGATTACTAGGTTATAAAAATTTAAAAATTTTTAAAAATAACAACTGGGTGGGTACTGGGTACAGCCTTATTAGGTAAATATTTTATTCAAACTACAAAAATTTGTTCATTTTTTTTTTTAAATTACAAAAATTCCAGTTATTCCAAATTTTGAATTTTTTATCAATTTAAAATTTTAGGATTTTTAACAAGTTTAAAGTAGAATTTTTAAAATTTGAAAAAATTAAACTTTAAAAAATGATCCAATTTCGAAAAATTGAAAATATTTATCAAGATTAAAAAAACTAGTAAAATTTTAATTTTTTTGATTTTGGAAATTTTTTCACTTATTTTTATTTATTTATTTATTTTTGGTAAATTTTCGAAAAGTTGATAAAAAAATTGGACACCTCTAATTTTAACGCGCCAGTGTCGTACTCAAAATTCGGTAGCTTAAAATAATTCTCAACTGAACAATATTGGTTTCAAAAGTTGTTTTTTAAAATAATTTTTACGATTTTAATCAATTTGAAATTTTTAAAATTTTTCAAGTCTTTGAATTTTAAAACATTTTTCGTTTTGAAGAAGTCCTGCTTTTTGGTTTTGAGATTTTATTAGACCTAAGTTTTTCAGAGGAAATAATTATTTAAAAAATTGATAATAATTTATTTTCGAATAATTTTACATTGAAAATTTACATTATGAAATGAGGTGACCATGGTTGAAATTTTATCGAAGCAAATAAATAATTGAGATACTTAACCCCCCCCCCCCCTCTTATGATAATTATTTTGGCTTGATTCACTTCTTTAAAAAAACATAAATTGAGGCAGAAATATTAAATGTCCCAAAAAATTAATTTTTATTTTTATTTTAAAAAAATTTGAAATTATTTGAGAAGTCGATGGAATGATTTTCTCAGATTAACTGTATTTTATTCATTTTTTTGGACAAATTTTGAATTTTTTTCCCCCAATTTTTTGTCAATTATTTCCCAAGTCAAAACCATACCTACTTATTGTATTTTTCTTACCTAATATTTTTTGTCTTAATCAACAACCATGGTCACCCCCTCATCCCTCGATATACGATTACAATTCGGTAGTAGCCACGTCCCAATATTTATGCATTCGACCATCCATCTCGAGCGAATCCAAATTACTATCGTATTTCTCTTTAATCTCTGAAAAATCGTACTCCAGGTGATAAGGCATAAGATGCTGAAGACTGCCAAAATATGCAGCGTTGGGCCCTCCACTGAGTGTTTTACGTCCGATGTCGAGTTTCCTCGACGTATTGTACGATCTAGCGCTACCAAAACGTCTGGAAATGAATTTGAATTTATTAAGGGCTGACACGAGGTATTTTGGGAGACCGTGTTTGAATGAAGGCAAGTACTTGGAAACAAACGGTAGAGGTTGAATGCAATCTGGTAAATGCGAAACACTTTTTGTATGAGCCCATAGGTCGGGCTTCGATGGGATCGTACGTTGTTTGGTGAAGCTTTTCGACAACGTGTCTAGTTCTTTGTCGAATAACATTTGAGTATTTTGCTCGAGCATGTATTCCCAACATCTGAATCGTTCGTCGGCCATTTGAAGTCCAGATCTGATATTTGAACGAAACATTTTAGGTGAAAAAAATTGCATTGGTAAAAAAGAAGCGATGGTGGTGGGTTTAGGTACCTGTCGCTGAAGCTTTCTTCACCATCGGCCATGTTTCCGTTGTAGATGTCTTTGAATGGGATTTCATTTTGATCGTGATTGGTGACGAGGTCTTGCAGTGGTAATTGGTGAGAGTATTTTCGAGATGGCTGTAAAATTTTGGAAAATTATCAAGCTGTGGTGATTTTGCGAGGGCAAAATAGGTACCTTGCAGCTAGTGTTGGTACTTACGTAATTCTTGATACTGATACTGTCTCCGTAAATGCTTTGGTTTATTCGGATTGCTCCAAATTTATCACTTTGGCCACTGGGCGATGATCGTTCGCTATCTGATAAGGTTTCGATTCGAGATTGATTGCAGGTGCATATTTTATTGGAACTCTGAAAGCAAAACGTTTATTTGGGTAAAGGTTTTTTTTGTTGAAAATTAGCTAACAAGGGAACTTCGCCAACTCGACACCTCCGATTGAGCTGAAATTTGGCAAACTGAAAGAGCATGTCACCGAGACCTCACAACCAAATTTTTAACTGCCGAAATTGATTTTTCGATTTTTGGCGAATTTTTAAAAATGGCTAAAACTGCCTCCGAAAAAACATTTTTTGAAGAAAATTTTTTTAAATTTCAAGATAGAATCCTGAAAATCGGTTTGAACACTAAAGTCGACCCCCCGAGTCAATTGGCACTATTTTCAAAGCGATCTGGAGCCTCCAGAAAAAGTTGACTTTTCTCCAGCACACTGGAACTTCTCCAGGCGGCAAAAGTCAACATTTTTTGGAGGCTCCAGATCGCTTCGAAAATGGTGCCAATCGACTCGAGGGGGGGGGGGTCGACTTTAGGGGGTAGACGAAGTTTCGGGTGATATGCTGGAGAAATTGATTTTTTGGGAATTTTTAAAAAATGCAGAATTTTCAAGTTGTTAAAAAAAACACGTGCGAACTCGTCATCTCGGATTTTGAATTCAACTACGTCAATCGATAGATAGCATCATACTAACGCTAGGATTAAATTTTCAGCTGCCGAAGTTAATTACAGCGCCGTCTGGAGAGATTCCAGTGCGCTGGAGAAAAGTCAACTTTTCCTGGAGGCTCCAGATCGCTTCGAAAATGATGCCAATCGACTCGGGAGGTTGACTTTGGAGTACAAACCGATTTTCAAGATTCTATCTTGAAATTTACAATTTTTTTCAAAAAATGTTTTTTTGGAGGCGGTTTTAGCCATTTTCAAAAATTCGCCAAAAATTGAAAAATCAACTTTGGCAGCTAAAAATTTGGTTCTGAGGTCTGAGTGGCATGTTCATTCAGTGAGCCAAATTTCAGCTAGCGGAGGTGACGAGTTGGCGAGGTTCCCTTGTAAGTAAAGAATTACTTTGGTGGATCGAATGGTTTGATGCATCTCTCGAGTCAGCAGATCCAAATCTTCAGCCAGGTTTTGAAATCTCAATACGACGACGCTCAATCCTTTATCACAATTGTAACTTTGGGCCAAGTCTTGGAGGCGTTTCGCTGCCAAGACAGGATTACTAACGCTACGAACTTCTGCTACAGCTTCTTCTGTACTAATAACTTCCCATAAGCTATAATGAAAAAATAATTTTTGTAAAAATCTGGCCCAGTCTGGAGATTGTTTTTCATGGTTCTAAAGCTATGAAACCTTTTACTGGCGAGAAGTAAAAATTGATCTTGTTCGTGTAAGCTGATCTCGGTGGTATGAAGATCTTGCAAGAGATTCGAGTAATTACTATGGCCGTTGGATTGTCGATGATTCTGCTGGGTCTAAAAAAAAAAAAAATTATCAACTTGAAGAATCCCGAGTGCGTACTGAAGTCCTCGAGGATCGAATATCTTACTTGATTCGCATTATTAGATAACGTAAGAGATCCGAAATTTCTGCACAGGATGGTTCTGGTATCACCGATACTGGCGATTCGTAGTAAATATCTGGAAACGGTGTTCTCCTGCGGATCCTCCGTTTTGCAAATGTGGCACAATGTGATATGGACGTCAGACTGTCTGTGGCTGTCTTCCACTTCGCGAAGTAAAGAGAGCATCGTGTACTTTAAGTAATCGCTATTAGCCTCCCGTTCGGTTCGTTCGGCTAGTAACGTAGGTGGTGCAGTTTTGACTAGTAATTTGGATAGTTCGGCGTCGTTTTTCGTATCGAAGATGCCTATCAGTACTTCGGACTTGCAAAATGTAGGTAATCTGAGCTGAGCTATGTGTAAGCTGCTGAAAAGCACGAGAAGTTGTAAATTGATAAGGGAATATGGACAGGGGTTGGGAAGAGGTTATTCTTAGAGGGGTTTTGAAATTTTTCAACGTCTAAATAGAGACCTAGAGTCAGTGGAAAATTGTTTTGAAAAAAATTTAGATGAAAGAAAATACTAATTGAAGAAAATGTTTGAAAATATACCTATTCTAAAAAATTGTTCAAGTACATATTAAAAAATGGGAAGAATGTTAATTTTTTTTTAATGTTAGGTAAAATTGGTAAAAATATTTCTAATCTGTTTCTTTAGACATTTTTCAAAAAATAACAAAAAGTGGACTTAGACCTAAAAAAAAAAATTTGAAAAGTTGATTGATTTTGTAAAAATGTAGGTACTCAGAAGAAATTTAAAATTGACTTCGAATGAAATATTGAAAAATATCTTTGTCTCAAATATTTTTGAAAAAAATTTGAAGTTTTTAAACAAGAAACTTTTTTAGACGAAAATTTAGAAAAATTGTTTTGTAGTCTTGATGGATTTAAGAAAAAAATCGAAAAATTTGCTAGTAAAAACATATTTTTTAAAAATGAGAAATTTGTGTTGAAAGAAAAAACATTTTTGTCAATCAACCAAAAAAAAAAAAAAAAAATGAAAATTGAAGGAAAATATTTTATAAAATTTGTCAAGAAAAAAAAAACATAATTTTTTGTTTTTTAATTCAATCAGAAAAAAAATTTAGAAAATGAAAAAATTACCTATATGTGACCGCACATAAGGAAATGTACCTAAGAGTCAAAAATTCAATTTCTTTTTTATTTTTGAAATTGGAGTAAAATTTATTGGTAAATCGAATGAAACCGGTCCGAGGGTCCTAAAGTCATTTTTGACAAAGATACAGCCGCTTGAAGTTAGTAAAATAGAAAATAAGTATCAACATTTTGGAAAATTTTGGAAAAAAAATTCTACCTTACTCACTTCAAGCAGCTGTATCTTCGTCAAAAATTACTTCAGCAACCTCGGACCAGTTTCATTCAATTTCTCGGTAAATTTTACCCCGATTTCAAAAAAAAAATTTCAAAAAAAATTGAATTTTGTTTGTTACGTGGATACAGAATTACAAAGAAAAAACGTCGAAAATGAAAAGTAAACTTTAAAGTGCTCTCCTGTAAAATTTCGTTTTTGGCTCTTAGGTACATTTCCCTATGCGCGGTCACATATTATGATTGATAAAATTTGAGAAAAGTCATAAAAAAATTCAATTTTTAAAAAAAATAATTATTATACTTAAATACATTGATTCAAAAAACTGACCATCAACAAAAATAATCGTAAATTTAAAAAAAAAAAATTCAATCATAAAAAAATTGTTGAAAAAAACCTTTAAAAATTAAGTGCCTAGCCTATCAATAAAATGTGAAAAAATTGAAAGATTGTGTTTGAAAAAAATTTTGTGAATTATTTTTGAAAAATTTCCCATCAAATGCCAAAAAATGTTTTTTGAAGGTTTAGGGTTATTTTTTAAAAAAAATTCATTTATGTTCCTCGATAAAATTGGTATAAAATTTTAAAAAATATAGTTTAGTGAAATTAGTAAAAAAAATCAACCAGAAAAAAAAACAATTGGTGCAAAAATTCCAAAAGTTGAAAATATTTGTGCTTAGATTTTTTTATGTATCTATAATTATAGGGTTTTTTAAAATTCCATCCAAAAAATGCATTTATAAAAATTCCCTCGATTTTTTTTTTCAAAAATAAATATTAAAAATAAAGATGTTGTTTTTTTTTTTTTTTAAATTGAAGTGTTTCTTGAAAAATTTCTGCTATCAATATTGAAAAATTTAGGTTAATTTTTTTTTAATAAAGATTGGAAACATTTTTCCAATTAAAATGGATTCAATTTTTTTTTTAAATTAAAAAAAGATTCCAATTTCTGGATTACCAAACATGCTTACGTGTCAGATTTGCCTGTTGTTTCTGAAAATCCAATCGACCAAGGTAATTGCTGTTCCATGGCTTGTAACTCTTCGCGAATTGGAAAACATGGCAATGAATTTCGATTGAACCCAGATACGTCTATGAGATTCACTGATCGGTGGATTCTGTAAAATGAAATTTGAAAAATTATTGCAATTTTTTTCCTGCGGGGCAATAAACTCCCAATCAGTTCACTTACTTGTAATGTTGAAATTGTTTAGAATCAACTTGCAATCTATTGTTGCCGGAAATATCGAGAAACATGAGTTGTTTCGGGATCAACGACATGATGTCGAGTTTTTCTAAATAATTATGAGATAAGTCTAAAACCTGCAAAGAAGCATAATCTTTATGATCTTATCGACGATACATTCGGGGTTGATCTATATTCTACTTTGAAGGCATGCACACTCGTAATCGGGTTACCTTTAAAGCGTTATTATTCACAAAGCTCGGACTGGTGGTTAATAAATTAGAATGAGCTCTGAAAACCTTCAAGTAATACCAACTGCAGATGTTTTCCGGTAAATGGTAAACATTGTTTCCGGATACGATTAATTCTTGCATATTGGACCAAGCTGATATGCAACTGAAAAGTCAATAAAAAGGTTGAATTGATACGAAATTGTTAAAATCTCTAGAGTGGTGGTGAAAAAATCTTCGACTTACCCTTCTGGTAAAGAACTTATGGCATTGTAGGCGACGTGTAGAATTTTTAAATTTGTGCAATTTAGTAAAGGAGTGATATCTGTTAGGGCATTCGACGTCAAGTATAACTGCTCCAGGCTTTCATTTTTACAAATAAATTGCGGTATTTCTTTTAAACAGTTTTTTGAGACGTTTAGTATTTTTAAACTGAAACATTACAGAAATGGTAGTTTTAAAATTTTCACTTGGATAATGACATTATTTACTTTATGAATAAGGTAGTTGCACCAGTGGTGGACCCTTATAGTGGAAGTGTCTTATAAAAAACATTCTGGTTTAAAAACTAATAACGTTGGCGAAATGGTGAATATACCAAACGATTCCTTGTGTATTCTACTACAAAATGCGCTATAATTTTTTAATTTTACTTCATTTCTTTGAAAATTACGACCATTTTAAGTGAAAAAATAGAAAAGTCCAGTGGTTGGTCCAGATAATCTAGTAGTTGACCACCCAGTAGTTGGTCACGCGCTAGTAGTTGATCACCCAGTAGTTGGTCAATCAGATTATGACAACGGCTCTCAACCATTTAATTTTTTAAAAAATCAATAAGTATTCGGTAAAATTGTCACTCATTAGCCATGAGAAAGAGAAACTATCATTTTTCGTGAATATTTACCAATTTTTTGCATGATCAACCACTAGAACTTTACAAAAATTTCGTAAGTCTAGTACTTGATCAAAATGATCAACTACTGGCTAAACACCATTGTTTCCTTCCAGTAGATAGTCACCGCCATGTTTGATAGAATTTTGGCAATATTTTTTATTTTAATGAAGAAATGGAATCTCCAAACTCTTCTTATTCAGGTCCAAATGGTTATATTTCAAGTTTTATTAATCTTAATAGTGCAAAATTCATATTTCGATAACACTTCGGCTTAACAAAAATCTTTAGAATTGGCATCATTTTGAAAATTGTTCTAACAAAAAAATTTCAGACGATCATTATTAATTACTTGAACAGAATTGATTAAAAACTTTTATGTGGTTCTATGCAGAAATGTTCCAGGTTTGCTCTAAAAAAATTTTCTGAAGCTATTTTAAAAATACGCTTAATTATAAACATTTTTCTTCTCAAGTGACCCACCACTGGGTCGTGGCCAACGACTGGTGCAACTACCTTACCTATACAATGTTACAAGATGAGTAGGTTTTATTTTTTGGTGTATTTTTTAAAATCCCGTTCTTGGATTACAAAATTTTGAATTTTCATCGAACGAAAAAATACTGTATATTTTTTAATTTTTAGTCGAGTTTTCAATTTTTTTTTTAATCAACATTTTTCTTTGATTTTTTTAAAATTTCAAAATTTTTAAAATTCCGTTGGAAAATAAACTTGAAAATTGTAGAAACCTACTTTTTTCAATCTTTGGGAAACATAATTATTTTTTCAAATTTTTATTGAAAACAATTTTCAATTTTTCTCAAAATTCAAATTTCTTAAAATTTTTTTTTATTTTTTTAAAATTATTTATTTATTTTTTTTGTAAAATAACTACCTAATTATAATATTTTTTGAAAATTTTGAAAATTTTGTTTAAATGAAAAAATATTCTTTTTGATTTTATTCATTTTTTTCAATTATTTTAAGGAATACAAAAAACTAAAATTTTCAGCATCGATTAGACATTTTGTTTGAAAAAATTGTTTAAAAATATATTTTTATTTTTTTGAAATTAAATTTTTTTTCAAATGTTTACTAAAAAGAATTTTTGTTTGAATAAAAAAAATATACTTTTTTTCTAAGAAATTGAATAATATGTGAAATTTCCCATGTAAAAAGGTCCGCGAAAAAACCGGATCTTGTCTTGTTTAAAATAATGTTCAAATTTTGGTGGAAAACAAAATTTTTATTATTTTTTTTGAAAATTGCAGGTATGTAGGTAAGTCAAGTACTAAAAATATTTGAGCCCTCTACCTTTCAGGGGAGTGGAGCTAGGGGCCCTCAAAGTAGGGTCACTTTTGAAAAAAACGCAGTTTTTTGCCACTTTTGGGTAGTGCCACTTACCAGGTACTTCGGTCACAGAACTAGAGAAGTGCAATTTGAATTTCTACACCTCCCCATGCTATAGAAGTTGAAAATTTATATCGATTTTCCTACCCTACCAGGGGGTTGAAAAATTGCAGATCGCTAAAAAATCGAGAATTTCAAATAACAAAAAATGGAAATAACAATTGCTAGGTACCAAAACTGGGCTTAAATGGCTCCTATTGATGCAAAAAAATTATTTCGATAGAAAAAGTTGAAAAAATTTCATAGCAGGGTTGCCAACTTTCAATTTTCATAAAACATCAATTTTTGGGGAGAAATTTTGATGTTTTATGAAAATTGAAAGTTGGCAACCCTGCTATGAAATTTTTTCAACTTTTTCTATCGAAATAATTTTTTTGCATCAATAGGAGCCATTTAAGCCCAGTTTTGGTACCAAACAATTGTTATTTCCATTTTTTGTTATTTGAAATTCTCGATTTTTTAGCGATCTGCAATTTTTCAACCCCCTGGTTGGGTAGGAAAATCGATATAAATTTTCAACTTCAATAGCATGGGGAGGTATAGAAACTCAAATTGCACTTTTCTAGTTCTGTTACCGAGGTACCTGGTAAGTGGCACTACCCAAAAGTGGCAAAAAACTGCGTTTTTTTTAAAAGTGACCCTACTTTGAGAGCCTCTAGCTCCACTCCCCTGAAAGGTAGGGGGCTCAAATATTTTTAGGAGGTACTCAGCTCAAAGTGAACCACCTCTGCGAGTTTGGTCGAAATCCGAGGTATATTTTATTTTCACTCCACCCTACTAGGTATTAAGTTGCATTTTTAAAATTTTTTTTTTTTTTTTTGAAATTTTTTTTTCACATTTTGTTTAGATTAAAATCGCACAAGTTTTGTTGATTTTTTTTTTCAAAATTGTTAGATCTCACTTATCTTTTGTTGAGTAGAATTTTCAGAATTTTGTTGAATTTTTAAAATTTTATCTTTTATTATATTTTTTGAAAACAAATTTTCGGAGTTTTGTTGAAATGTTGTGAGTGTTCAAAAAAACTTTATTAAAGAATTTTCTATACATTTTGTTTGGTAGCAAGTTGGAAAATGTTATTTTTGGTTTTTATTGATATTTTCTTTTTTAATTTTGTATGATTGAATTCATTTCTTTGTTGAAATTTCTTTTTAGAATTTTGTTCAAATTTAGCTTTAAAATGATAAAACAAAGTTTTATTATTTTTTTTGAAAATTTTGTTTAAAAACATTTCAAATTTTCACTCTTGGCATAATTTTGTTAAAATGCAATTTTAGTTTTACCAAGTATAAATTTTTTTAAATTTTTGTTCAAATGCAAACTTATTGAATTTCGTCAAAAAAGAAATTTTAAAAATTAAATTGGATTTCTTCAAAAAATTCCATTTTTTTTTTCAAAATTTTGTTTGAGAATATTTATTATTTTAATTTTTGTTGAAAATTTTGATTTTTATGTAAACTTTGTTAAAATTGTACCTATATTTAAAAAAAAATTCTTTAAGAACAATTAATTTTCGTCAAAAAGATTTTTTTCAGATTACGTCTCGTATGTTTGATTTCATTTTTTTTTAATTTTGTTGAAAATTAGATCATTGAAAATTTTTTAATTCGGAAGGATGCCACGGTACTTGTATCACAGAGATGGCTCACATTAGCAATTTTTATTAAATTAAATCTTTGTTGAGTTTATTTCTTTTGAGTCAATTCCAAAAAAAATTGAACATTGTTTGAAAATTTCAAGAATTGAGTAGTGGTTCCAAATATTATTCAATGTCTTCCTTTTGGGTACTCACAAGTCCCATCCACCCTAATATTCTAGCTTTTCCGGAAAGAATATTGTATTTTAATGCAAGCTTTCTCGAAAAATTAACTATAGTACGACTTGATTTAACCTCAATTACTCTACTCATCTCGCTACTCGATTTCCGCGCATGTATTTAAAAATAATGCCTGCCACAACCAGTTGCTACGCGTATTCTACTTTTTGGTGCGACAATTTAAAAAATACACGAGTATAGAGTACGAAGTCTGTATCGTAATCTCGATATTCTACATTTTTTTTCTATTATCATTACAATATTTTTACGGTTGGCGGTTCCGTTCATTGTGCCTTATGCCTATTCCGGTCCTATTTGCCAAGATGAAGAATAGAATACGCGTTGGCCAACGTGGGTATATTAATTAGCATATCGTACTAGTTGATGCATAATTACTTGGACGAGGCGATAAAAAAATGTCTAGGTAACGTAATCAGACTATTATTTTGCAAATACAACTGCTGCAGTGGCACTCTACGCATAACTTGTGGCAGCGTCGTCAACTGGTTGAAACTTAATTGTAAAATCGAAAGTATGGAATCTTCGTTTGAAAATATATCCTGCGGTAGTTCCCTTAACCGGTTATGGCTGCAGTTGACAGCCCTCAAGGTATCACAGTCGGATACCCATTCGGGTAGTTTTTCTATCTCGTTGCTGTTGTAACAAGGCGTTAATTAGCCAAGCATATTTTTGGGATGGAGGTGCACACTGCATGGTGCAGGTGCAGGTGCAGGTGCAACGTGTGCTCGATTGGTAGGTATACTTACTACGAGACGTTTAAATACTGTAGACAATTTGGAGCTGGAGACACGGTCAGTGATTTTAATTCTGTAATGAAAAACGTACCATCACATTTTTGTTCACATTCTTCCAAAATATCAAGCTCGTTGACCTTATATACTCTCGTATATATTTTGTCGAGTTAATGAAATCGTCACTTTTTATAATGACATTAGGAATAAAAACGATTTATGAAAATATTAAGTAGGTATTTATACGTACTTTTTTCATCTAAATTAATCGCCTGTTTGCTTTCATTTTTTTCGTAACGTTTTTTAGCCAGTCATAATTTTTTTTTTTATTAATGCTCTATCTTATACTTAATTAAATTGCAAATATAAGAGTAGGTACGAGTACACGTAGGTATATAAATCGTGCAAAAAGTGTAAAAAATTATTTACTGTTATGTGCAGCAGTCACGCTGGTTAGCGAAGTTCCATTTAACGTTAATTCGGAAATTTTATTCCTCGAACAGTCGACCCGTTCCAGCGTAGGTATCGCTGATAAGTCCAAATGCTCTATGCTGTTGTCGCTGACATTTAATTCGGTTAAATTCTGCAACATAAATATACCAAAGCGATGACGACTTGACGAGTGACAGATCAAATGTGCTGTGGACTTTCTATACCTATTCCGCATGTCTTGTCTTATTTCGTGATATGAGTAGGTAGGTAGTTTGAATAACGGTGTTTATGCGTAGTGATTCGAATTGGTGGCATTTTTATTGCTCGGTTAGGTTGTCGAAAGCTTGTAGGTAATTTAATTAATATCCCTTTAGAGCTCGAAAAAAAATAACTAAAAAATCTCTACGAGAGTGACATTGCTGAGATACATCGGTTCGGTGATCTGTCAATTTTTGAAGGAGTACTCTCACAAATCATGTGGATATCGAGTCCAGATTGAGGTTTCTGACTGACACGAGTGATCGAATAATTTTTGATCAAGGGGTGCAAAGTTCAAGACTTGAAGTTTGAATACATATAGTCGTTATTTTTTATTTTTTTTTACACGGACAAGGAACCTCGCCAACTCGTCACCTCCAATTGAGCTGAAATTTAGCTCACTGAAAGAGCATGCCACCCAGACCTCACAACCAAATTTTTAGCTGCCGAAGTTGATTTTTCGATTTTTGATGAATTTTTAAAAATGGCTACAACCGCCTCCAAAAAAATATTTTTTGAAAAAAAATTTGTAAATTTCAAGATAAAATCCTGAAAATTGGTTTGAACACTAAAGTCGACCCCCGAGTGGATTGGCACCATTTTCGAAGTGATCTTGAGCCTCCAGAAAAAGTTGACTTTTCTCCAGCACACTGGAATCTCTCCAGACGGCAAAAGTCAACATTTTCTGGAGGCTACAGATCGCTTCGAAAATGGTACTAATCGACTTGGGGGGTTGACTTTAGGGGGTAGACGAAGTTTCGGATGATATGCTGGAGAAATTGATTTTTTGGAAATTTTTTTTAAAAATGCAGAATTTTCAAGTTGTCAAAAAAAACATGTGCGAACTCGTCACCTCGGATTTCGGGTTCAACTGCGTCAATCGAGATGGCATCATACTAACGCTAGGATTAAGTTTTCAGCTGCCAAAGTTAATAACAGCGCCGTCTGGAGCTATTCCAGTGCCCTGAGAAAATTCAACTTTTCCTGGAGGCTCCAAATCGCTTCGAAAATGGTGCCAATCAACTCGGGAGGTCGACTTTAGTGTACAAACTAATTTTCAAGATTCTATCTTGAAATATACATTTTTTTTTCAAAAAATGTTTTTTTGGAGGCGATTTTACCCGTTTTCAAAAATTCGCCAAAAATCGAAAAATCAACTTCGGCAGCTAAAAATTTGGTTGTGAGGTCTGGGTAGCATGCTCTTTCAGTGAGCCAAACTTCAGCTCAATCGAAGGTGATGAGTTGGCGAGGTTTCCTTGTCAGTAAAATAAGGATATGAAATTGCATTTTGGGTTACATGGATTTTTTTTCTTTTAAATGGTCCTTTCGGTGTGCCGATTAACCAAAAAAAAAGTCTCCGAGCCTCAGGTTTCAGGAAGGTTCCCAAAATGTGTACTCAAAGGTGACCCTCTTCGTCGTTTTTCGCTTATAACCCTTTAAATATGCTTTAAAACAGAAAAATGGTCATTACTAAAATTGAAGAAGATAGAATTTATAACAAAAAAGGTTCTATTCATTTTTTCAAAAAAGTGAACGGGTGGCGCAAAAACGCGCGTCAAAATATACAGGGGAGAAAACAAATGAAGATTGCCCCTCATTTGGCTCATTTCCACGAATAACTTACCATTTTTGGAAGGAGTCGAATATATTCGAATAAGACACACCACAGACTCTAAAAAGCTCACCACCTTTCCTCCCCCCCCCCCCCTTGAAGCGTTTGAAATGTGGATACATGGTAATCTCCTTTTGATTGACAGATCGCAGATCAATCAAAAAATCATTAAAACCAAGATTTGAAAATTTTGGAAATATTGAAAATTTAAAAATCAGCTAAAACAGAAAAATGGAAAAATTGAAATAAAATTGAGAATGGTCAAGACTACTGACAATTTGTAAAAATTGAGAATTTTATTGTTGAAAAAATAGGAAAGATGAAAATTTTTAAGTTGTGATGGAATTTTCAATTTTCGAAAAGATTGAAAATTGAAAATACATAATAAGTACCTAATAAAAAATAAAAAATCTAAAAAAATTGAGGATTGGTCAAAAAATTGGAAATTCATGTTGACTGAGAATTTAAATAAAATTAAAAGTTGAAGATTGAAGAAAGGTTATATAATTACTCGAATTTTGAAAAATCTAATAAAATAAGGAATTTGTGGAACAGTTGGAAATTCATGAAATTTGAAATTTGGAAAATTTTATAATTTCAATAAAATTGAAAGGAGATTCACCTCAAAGTCTTGAAACACAATGCTGTCGTAATTTCCCAAATTACAACAGGGCACCTAATTCATGTTGGAAAAGTTCCTCGATTTGAAATTAAAAAAAAAAAGTTTTCTACTACTTTGTACCAACCAGGTGACTGGTGATGATACCTAGTACAAGTTAGAGTTACTATACATCTAAATAACCCATCGTCTTGAAGGAAACTGACACGGTCGCAATTATCGGGATCAAGGTAATTTTAGGAATACTCATATCTCATCAGCTATCTTCATTTTACGGATGAAAAAAAATCGCAGGTACGGGTACATACGAGAACATAATATTATCCACGTAATACTATTTCCTTTGCGGGTTAAATCGACGTATCGCTATCGTGCGAGGCATATGAGCAGGACATTGTGTACCCCCGAGAAAAAAATTCTGCAATGTATTAATTCAGAGTACCTATTACGTATACCTATCTTCCTGAATTATCCAATAGATTTAGGTATAGACAAGTACATATTTAAGTTGTAAGTTTCACTTACCCCATAATTAGCCAATTGAATGTTTCCTTTTAGAGAACTGTTTTTTAAGTTGATAACTGATAGGTTGTTGTTTCGCGTTTCCCATTCCTAAAAGAAACAACAAAAAAAAAAAGGTCACGATAATTATTACTTAGTTTAAAGGATTTAATTTAACCCTGGAATTGGAAATCATGGCATCAGGATCCATGTCATCGGAAATCAGAAGTGTTAAACTGAATCAAATGACTTGAAAAAATGATCAATACACGATCCATGGAGATAAAATAGGGGATCAAGGTCCCAGTAGTGATGGATACTTTTTTTTAGAATTGGATATATCCGAGCTCAAAAATCATAAAAATATGGTATAGCCGGGTCGGATTGGTGAAGTAGCCCTTGGTTGGGATTTTCAAAAAGTCTAGTGAAAGTTGGTTCCTATGGTCCAAAAACTTGCTGGTTAAAATTTTGGCCCCTCATCTCTCCCATAGCCCAGCTCAATTGCCCAAAATGTGAATTTTTGTAATAAATTTTTGAATTCTGCAATTCTCAACCGAATTTTTTCAAACGTGCAGGAATGATGGATGGAAATTTAAAATTTTTTTTTTTTCAAAAATGTTTCTTTGTACCTACTAAAATCTGAGTTACTTCAGAAGTGCCACGATTTGAGAAATCGCTTAATATATTTTTTCATAATTTTTTAATGATGGAAGACCTTTACAAATTCGAATAATTGATTTTTTCACCATTTTCCGCCCTTAAAACGGTGATTTTTGGTCGATTTTTTTTCCTCGCAATATATCATGAAAGACACCTAATTACATCATCAACCTGAAATTGGAACAAATTCTTTCATTTTTGCCAATTTTTTATATTTTCTCTTGAAATACTAAAATGATGCCATTTTGGGAAACTAAAACTTCCTTTCGTAGAACTTGCGAGTCTAAAATTCATATCTGTACTCTGGACAGATTTCAACTAGATATTTGCCATGTATTGCGATTTCAAAAAATTGAGAATTTTTCAATTTTTAGCTCCATTTTCACAAATTACTAAAATTAGGTAATTTGGACTTGGAGAAAATGGTACAAAGCCTTCTGAGTTTGAAAAAAAAAATTGAAAATATTCGATTCTGCTGAAATCGCGATTAATGACAAATATATCGAGTTGAATAAATATGTCCAAACATGAATTTTAAACCTCGTGTGAAAAAAGGTTGTGCATTCCCAAAATGGAGCTCTGCAGCTCAGGAAAAAATTAATGGTGTAAAAAAGCAATTTACCATTTTACAAATTAAAAAATCAAAAGCTTTTAAAGAACTTGAACAAAAAAAATAAAAGTATCCTGATTTCTTTGATGAAATAAATTTTTCAAAATTTTTCTGAAAAAATTTTAAAAATATAATCACAATATACTTTGAAAACCTGTCCAATTTGTTTTAGAACTTTCATAAAAAATCTTCTAAAAATAAAAAAATAGATAAATTTTCAAAAATTTTTGAAAACTTTTTTGAATATAGGTACCTACTATCAATTTTTTTTTAATTTACAAAAAAAATTTCTTCTTTTTATTTAGAAAAAAAATATTTCAAAATTTTCTTGAAACATTCAAATAATTTTTATCGAAATTGTTTTTTCAAGATTCTCAAAAAATTCAAAAATTTTTTGATTTTTGAAGGAAAATATTTCAAAAATTTCCTGAAAAATTCACAATCCTATCAAAATTTTTAAAAAACTATTTCACGAAAAATCATCTGATTTTTTTCAAAGAAATTTTCAACATTTTTTAGAATAAAATACAAAAGTTCTATTTTAAAGTGAAAATTTGAAAAAAAAAAAAAAAAAAAAAAAATTATTTGATAAAAATTTTTTGAATTCTATCCAAGAAAATTTTGATGAGTAAGCCTTGAAACGTATTATTTTCTTTTTAAAAGAGAAAATATTTTTTGAGGGGGAGGGGAGGGGGTACTACACTTGCAAATATGACCAGAATGAGATCCTTTTTCTTGAAAATTTGGTTAGCTACTTTTTCATTATTTTCCCTAAAAAAATCTCTAGTCACTAAAGGAAATTGAATTACACATTGAAATTTTATTAGAATTTTCCGAATTCCGAATTATTATAATCTAATCCAAAATATCCTAATTCTTTTTATTATTCCAAATATTCATTCCACCCCCCTCCCCCGGAAATTTCGACAATTTTCTAGATTCTCTTAATTTTAATTTTTTTTTCCTTCAAAATATCTGAAATTCCGAATCATCTTTACCTTCTTAATTATTAATTTTATCTGTTCTAAACTAGTATTCCAATCATGCCTATTATTACAATCATGCCTATTATTGCAATTATTTTCAATTACAGAGATTTTGACTTATATTTTTGAATTTTTTTTCTTAATGTTCTAATAAAAATGGTTTAAAAATGATGCACGTATTTTGTAGAAAGTTGGGGCTTATGGTAAAATAAGCTATGGAGACCGAGGAGTTTGGTTTTTCTGATTATTGAAAAGTTAACCACATTTTATTTTTGGATTAGCAGCTATGACTTTGAATATAATACTAATTCAAACAGAAAGCACATGAAAAACTATTTTCCAGATTTTTATAAAATTATCAATTATTATAAAAATATAGGTAGTGACTTTTCTGTCGAATATCTTACCTGCTGCTCTAAATGTTCGCAAAATCGCATGCTTAATTTCTTCATTCAAAAAACACGCCACACAACAACGACACCGGTTAAATCAGTTAAACGAGTATTTGTACGCATTTCTACGCGAGATGACAATTAATTAAAAAGATCAAAGCACCGCCAGCTAACTGCCAAGCCATCACTCATCACCACACCGGTATAATTCTTCACCAATGAAACAATACTCTCGAAACATTTAACACCGCGATGAAAAAAATTATTTTAAAAAAAATCGACACCAAGAACTGCAAACGAACGGCGAAGCAAAAAAAAAAAAAAAAAAAAAACGCGAATTATTCGTGAAAAAATGTACAAACGCGATCGAAAATGAAGAATCGACGATGGCATTCGGTTTACCAGATGAATTATTGTTTAAAAGTGTTGGTATAGTAACAACATCGAGTACGGTAGATCGCGAGCGACTTATTGTTTTGAAATGGACGCTCACTGACCGAAGAATGCTTCATCCAGCGGAACCGATATGTAAAATGTGCACCCACTGGAAATAATAACTTTTTTTTCCACATTGCGTAGATAATAAATATAGCTTAATAACTATGATATAACAAAGTTTATTCACCATTCCAACGTGAATTTTTTTTTACCTGTGCTCTGTACTTAGATGCTTTTCCTGTTAATTAACCTGATTTTTTTTTTCGTTGGTGATGAATTTGATGTACATAGGTTTAGGATGGGTTTAGGTACCTGTGGAAGTTTGATGACGATGATGTTTTATTTTATTTCGAGTGGTGATTTGGCCCCTGCGTGAGGGTGATTTTTTTTCTCGAATGGGATTCGAAAGAAACATAGGGTGATTTTTTTTTCGTAATTTTATGATATTTATTGGGTATGGTTTTATGGTTTTAATTTCTGCGATAGAGTCGTGAAAAATAGCAATATTCGATTTAATTAGATACCTTTATGCGGTTTTTTACCCAGAAAAAATTTCCTATAGATATTAAATCTACGTAATGAAAGGAATGCTTTCTATTTATCCGCGTAACCGCTGAAATCATTCTTGTGGAAAGCTCTTTATGTCATTGATTATTTCATTTGTATTGTAATATCATTAAGTATTTTGTATATTTCATAATTACCTAAAATAACTGTTCCATTCGACGTCTATATAAAAGAAAAAAGGTAGGTGGTGAATATTTCTCCTCGACTCAATTTCAGGGTGAGAAGAGTAAGGGTAAAGAGGAAGGTGGAGGGAAAATTTCAAGTACAAATTTTGTTCATGTTACGTTCATGGGTAGATAGATACTTTAGTACATACAAGTAATTAAGTACCTATATATGTGATAGAAATTTATTCAAGTTCGTTCGTTAAACTCGTAATTAAAAAATTGAAAATTACTTATTAAAACCGTAGACGTTTTTTCTTCTTCAAAAACCCCAAATAAAGTAGTACATCACTTTTAACAAGAATATTAAAAGGAAAATGAAGAGAAATAAGTTTCTGTGAAAATGTAAAATTGTGAATATTAATTTTTACAGTTAGTTTTTTCCAATTAAAAAAAAAATAAATTCCCAGTTTTTAATTTTTTTTTTTTTTTTTTTTTTTTTGATTTTTTTGAGCTCACTATTTTCATCCAATTTTTACTAATGAAAAATAAAATAAAAAAACAACAATTTGTCCTAATGTCCAATGAAAAAAATTGGTAAATTTTTGATAAAAATTAAAAAAAAAATGTTTTCATAGAAAATTGAAAATTACTTACTTTGATCGTCAAAATAATTATTCAAAAATTCTTATTTTTTCCTTTTTAAAAAAATTAATTTTCAATATATATATTTTTTTTTGGTTTGTTCTTAGATCTTTTTTTAAATACTTAGTTCAAAGCGTGGGAATTTTTCAAAAAAATTTACTGACATACAAAAAATTAATTTGCTCAAATTAAAAAAAATTCTTGGATATTTAATACCTAATAAAGAAATAAAATACCTATTTTATAAAAGTTTCAATTACTTGCTCAATTTTGATTGAAAATAATTTAAAAAATTTTTTGATATGTTTTGATGTTCACTTAAAAAAAATATATAGGTAACTAAAATTCTTGAGAAATTATGATAATCACATTGTTTTGAAAGCAAGAAAATTTCGATTTTTTTTTTTGGATTAATTTTGTGATAAGAAAGAAATATCTTTTTAAATAAATGTTTATAACTTTTTTTCGTGCAAGAAGGAGAATAAAAAAATTTCAAAAAAAAAAATTCAAGTTTTTAGTATAAATTTTTCCCTGGTTTGAAAAAAATCCCGCCATTTTGTGAAAAATCCTTCTTTAATTTTGATAATTTTTTGGATGATTTTTTTTCAATTTTTGTAAAAAAATTCTTAATTAAATTTCTTTTACGAATATCCTGCTGTTTCATGAAAAATCCGCTAAATTTCTGTAAACTTTATTTTAAAAATTTTTGAGTAAACATTTTTTCTTTTTTCCTTTATTTTTAATTTTAAAATATTTTCTCACATTTTGCAGAATTTCCTGAAATTAAGTGATAGATTGATGCCTTAAAATTTTTTTTCAGTTTTTCTGAAGTTTTTTTTTGAATTTTCTTGAATTTTTGTCGACATTTTTCTTGAAGTAAAGAAATAGCAATTTTGTGATAAAATTCCAAAACAAATTTTAATTTTCCTGTTATTATTATTTTTATGAAATAGTATTTGAATTTTTTTGCGAGTTTTAAAATTCATTTTAAAGTTTTTTAGTTAAAGATTTCGTTAAAAATCACGTGATTTTTTTTTTCTTAAAAATTGCGACAGAATTTTTCTTGGATTTTTAAAAAAATTTCTGAGTACCGTTTTGTGATGAACTTCCTAAACTTTTTTGGGAAATCTCCTCAATTTTCGTCGAATCTTTGTTGGTGGATTTTAAAAAGCATTTTCTCACTTACATTTTTTCTACATTTTCATATAATTTTGTACTTTTATTTCAATTTTTCTGAATTTTTTTTTGAATTAAAAAAAATTACCTAACGTGGTTTGGTAAATACGCTGAATTTTTGATAAATTTCTTGAAATTTTTGTCAATTTTTCCTAAAATGAAAGAAAAATTGCAATTTGCAATAAATTTTTTTTGCGGATTTTTTTGATATTTTATGAAAATTCCACAATTTTTTTTAATATTAATGTTTTTGACAAAATTTTTCTTGGATTAAAAGAAAAATCCTATACAATTTTTTTTTAATTTAAAGGAAATACAGCTCTCTTCTTGTTCAATTTTTTAAAAATTTTCTAAAAAATTTTGAATTTCTTGAAAAACATTCTTCAGTTTTGTGGAAAAATTCTGCAAAAATTAAAAATTTTCCTTTTTGGATTAAAAAAAATTATCTGAAATTTTGCAAAAAAATAAGAAAAAGAAAATGCATGACAATCATAAATAATTTTTAAGAAAAATTTGGAAATTATCTGAGGATTTTTGAGAATTTTTTTCAAGGTTTTGTAAAATATTTTCTTGAACTTTGTAGGTTTAAAATTGTACTTTTAATGAATTTAATAAAGGAAATTAAAAGAAATATATTGAAGGATGTTTTTAAATTCCAATTAAAAAGAAATACTTGAGCATTTGAATCATTTTTTCATGAAAATAAATTTTTGTACAACAGAGTTATTAAAAATTTCGTATTTTTTAAGAAACAACAATTTTTATAAATTTTACTAATGAACTATTTACCTAATAATTTTTTTTCAAACTGTAAAATTCAGCAACATAGTGAGTAAAATGTAGAAAATCAAAAAAAAAAAAAAAAAAAATAGAAAATTACAAAATATGCGAGAAATTATATAAAAAATATACCTTCTTTTTCTCTTTCTCATCGAAGCTCATGGCATTAGAATTCATATCCTAAGTATTGGATTTCAAACTTCAAAGTCATCCTACGGTAATTGGTAGTTAGGTACATATTACCTACCTGCTTACCTACCTACATTTTTCATATGCGGCATCTGGGTCAAAAAATAATCATCCGCACCTAAGAAAGAGAAAAAAAACACGGGAAATCACGTACACTATAAATTTTATATAATTGCAGTTCATGCATTAAAAATTAAATAATAATACTTAGTGGTAGCTGTAAGGTAGAGGTGCCAGCTTAAACTACATAGTCAATGGAACGATACCCAACGCTGGTTCGACAAAATCAATAAATTTATGATTTTCTTTGATGCGTGTGAACTGTGAATGTACCGCTCCGAAATTGTTAGACTTGGGTATCTGCTTCTGTAGTTAATTGATGTCAAACATTTATCATTATTGGCGATGCGAAGTTGCTCAATGGTTGCGATCCAATCATCTTATTTTTTCGAGTGAAGTATCACTTGAGTGTGAGTAGAACAATAGGTACGACAGGTACGTGGTACATGGAAATTGAGTAGGTCTATTTATAGTTTTGTTGAGAATTGTGCACGAGTAATACTCGTAGAATGAAGTAGAGTAGGTATCATAAGTTGTAAACAGACTGGTAGCTAACAAGGTGTTACAGACAATTCAAATAGGTAATTACTTTTTGTAATTGAATTAATAAAAATGAACAATTAGTCCGTATAATTAGTATTGTACCCACCTGGGTTGAAATATAAATAAAATGACACCAAGCACGGAGCTCCTAAATGAAATATGCTTTCGCGCAGTCATGCTCTGGCAATGAGTAAAGTGTTATATTAGCCAACTTTCAAAGGTATCATTATATCATAGCAATGAGAAAGTAAGATAATGGTAACATTTATTGTCGAATGGAATTATCATATCGTCATCAAGGAAATGAAGCTATTTAGTATAATTTCTTTATTCAGATCAGTTCCGAGAGTTACGATTTTTCAACGATTAGTTACTCCACTGAAGATCGAATAAACTCGAAGATCTATAAAAAGATTAGCGGTGATGCTATTGTGAAATAGGTACTAGATACTGCTCAGAAGCTCTCTAAAATTTCATCAAAAATGTTACTAAAAATTTTGTGAAAAATTTTCTTGAACGGTTGAAGAATTTAATGGAATTTTGTGGAAATCATCAATATAGAAAAAAAAAGGTCTAAATTTTTTTTGCACTTTGTTGGAAAATTTCTTGATGTTTTATTAAAAATTCCTCTAAATTATTTTAATTTTTTCAATTTTTTTTATTTTTGAATAATTTCATGAAATTACGTTGAAATTTTCTGATATTATTTAAAAATGGAAACACACCCCTGAATTTTTGTAATTTTTTTCAAATTTTTGACTTTTTGAAATTTTTTTGCTACTTTTAATGAAAAATTTCCTGAAATTTTATGGAAAATCCATCTATTTTTTTATAAGATTTTTAATTTACTTTTTTCCCTATTTTTAATTTTTTTGCACTTTGCTAGAAAATTACCTAATGTTTTATTGAAAACCCGAGAATTTTTTCAGGTATTTTATACGTACCTAATTAAGTAATTCAGTATTCCAAATTTTTGTCATTTTTTCATTTTTGAAATTTTTTTTGAATTTATTTGGTGATTTTCTGATATTTTATGGGAAATTTCCTGAATTCTTGTACGTTTTTTGTCAACTTTTTTATCAACATTTTTCTTAGATTTTCATTTTCTTTAAATTTTGTATAAAATTTTGTGATAGGTATTTTTATGGAAAATCTTCCAAATTTTCTCATTTTTTCCTCAAAAATTTGTTTCAATTTTTTGAATTTTTGTCAAGATTTTCCTCGTATAAGTAATAATTGTTTTAAAAATATTCTTTGATTTTGCGAAAAAATTCCGGAAAAATATAATAATAAAATTCTCAGATATTTTGTAAAAGATTACCACAACTTCATTTCAATTTTCGGCAATTTTTTGAAAAATTTCGTAATAGGTAAGTATTTCAAGAAAAATCTTCCAAATTTTCTTATATATACCTATATATATATTTTTTTTAAATTAAGTAGGTACCTTATTATCCAAATTTTTCTTGGGTCTTTTAAAAATGTTCTTTACTGCTATTTTGTGGAAAAATAATTGATTTTTAATAAATATTCTGCAATTTTGTGAACATTTTTTACGTATTTTTTTGGAAAATTCATTGAATTTATGTAATTTTTTCGTCAAAATTAAAAAAGTTTTCAACATTTTATTTCATTTAATTTATTTTTTAATGTTTTGCTGTTTTATGAAAAATTTCTCAATAAAATTATGAAATAAAAATTTCCTAATAAATTAGTTTTGTTCAATTAAGTAGGTATTGTTGAAAATTGTTTCGTTTTTGTGAAATTCTTTCTTGAATTAAAAAAAGAAAATCCTGCAATTTTTTGTTTTTATAGAAAATTACCTAAATTTTTTCTTGTATAAAAAAAAAAAACTGTTCTGAAGGCTCAACATGCTAAATTTTCTGCAATTTTGTGGGGAAAATTCTCGATTTTTGTTCACTTTTTTGTATTAAAAAAAATCTGTATTTTTGTGGGACAATTTCAGATATTTTGTGGATAAATTTTTTGAAGTTTTGTGAGTAGGTAATTTTATTTCAAAGTTTTTATAACTTTTGTCTTTTTTTTGAATTCTCAAAAAATGTTATCACTTGGGCGGAAAATTTCAGAAATTAGCTGAAAAGTTTCTTGATGTTTTGTGAAAAATCCTCCAAGTTTTTCCAGTTTTTTTTATTCAATTTTCAAATTTTTATCAAAATGTTTATCGGATTAAAAACATAATTTGCTTACTTGTGAAAAATTTCGTGAAATTATGTGATCAAAACTTCTAAAATTTTCTTAAAAATCCGTCACGTCATTTTTTTTTTTTTTTTTTTGAAACGTCTATTTTAAATTTTTGTGAAAGGTTTTATTTTGGAGAGGGGATGGGTTAAAAATTTTCTTCGGTTTTGTGGGAAATTTTCTGATGAGTGTTTTATAGAAAAGCTTTGAATTTTTGTAAACTTTTTCTTGAAATTTTTGTGAATTTTTTGGGGGTATTTTATTAAAATTTTCTGATGAGTAGGTCTAGGTATTTAGGTAACTAGGTAGATATGTTATGGAAAAATCCCTGAACCCCTGAGTTATAATTTTCTTTTTACCATCTTTAAACTTGATTCATTTTTTGGGGGATTTTAAAATATTTTCTGCAATTTTGTGAAAATTTCTTGATATTTTATGGAAAATCTTCCGTTTGTACGTTTTTTTCTTCTTCAAAATTTTCGAACTTAGGTCAATATGTTTTACATACTGGTTAAAGAAAAAAAAATGCAATTTTTAATTCCAGAAAACAGAAATAACTAAAACTTCTTTTGCTATTTTGTGAAAAAAATAAAAATTGTCAATTTTCAAAATCCCTTTAACCCTTTCACGACCACCGGGACAGCGTCTGTCCCGAACTTGAAAAAAAATTCTCCTGGGAAAACTAATAATCATACACAGCTTTGTTCATGTCCCGCTGGTACAGTAAGGTACGAGCCATTCGCTAGTAGCTTGAAGTATATTTATTTTAGTTCATTCATGCTCCGATAGATAGCGTTGTGTTTCGAAACCTTGTAACTTTTTTTTTTTACAACACCAGTGGGACAGCGTATGTCCCATGTAATGCACTCTACAATTTTTTCCAACACCGCTGGGACATACGTTGTCCCAGAAATCTAAAAATCGCGGATCCATGGTGGGATTATGGTTAGAATTAAAAAATCTCCGACAACTGATTCATGTTATTGGAGGTCCATGCAAAAATTTCCGCGCCAAAAGTTACAATAAACTCAAAAAAAATTAATTGGTCGCGAAAGGGTTAATTCTTGTAACATTTTAATTTTTTTTTAAAAATTGAACAATTTTTCAAGAGATTTAATTTACCTGAAATTTCCTAAAATTTGAAAATTTCAGTGATTTTGGTTGGATAAGTTCATAGTTCATGTTTTCGAAAGCGCAGTGCCAGTGTATTTTTAAAAAAAAATAAAATCAGCTTCAAATCGAATTTTTATTTTTTGCGTATTGACAACACTGCTAATGCAGTGACGTCATTTCTCTTTGATAACGAGTACGTGTTTTCACATAGATATTGATATTAATAAACTGGATCGGCAACTCCTAAAGCAAAAACAAATTTGATAAGCCACGCCCCTTTTTTTCAAATTCACTTATTTTGGAGGAGAAAATTCACGAAAAACTTCACAGTTTTTGAATTTTTACTCGTATTCATGTTTATTAATTGTTACAAGATAGAAAAAAAATATTTCAACCCCGTTAATTTGACACTACAAGAGAAAAACTAATTATTCTTCAACTTCACCCTCACGACTCTGATTGGCTACTTTCTTCACCCTCACAAATCTGATTGGCTGATTTTCTGCTTCAGTTTTTCCTGTACATTTTTAGATGTAAGCAGCCGATCCAGTTTATTATCTATATCTATGTGTTTTCATATTCGAAAAAAACGATGTAGGTACTAAACTAATTTTAATAAAATAATTATAATTCTGTGTGCGCCTACGATGTATGAATACTTCATCGATAGATTGATTGTTTGAAGGTTCAAATTATGATTTTATATCACACCTAAACCGTTGCCATATTTGATTGTATTACGTGAAAATCTCACTGGTCGGTGGTTCACATACTCGTTTAAATTTAGCTTCACCGATGTTGAACAACATGTCAGAAAACTTATGGTACGTTTTAAATATCTATTTCACCATGTGGAAATCATGCTTTAACTTTTAACTCATTCGAAAACATATTGTTTGTAGGATTTCTATCTTATCCGAGGTCCGTCAAAAGGCCACTTCCAAGTTACCGTCTAATAAGTCCTTGTTGGTATTGGGTGAGTTATTCTGTCTCACATTCGACGATGATTTTTCTCTATGAAGTTTTCTAACTATCGATTGATTCGCAGGAGACATAGGCTGTGGTAAGACCACAGTTATTGCTAAATTACAAGGTGTCGAAGATCCGAAAAAAGGTGCCGGATTAGAATACGCTTACATCGACGTTCGTGACGAGTACAGAGATGGTTAGTTGGCTCATTTGTTTGTTTGGCTCTCGATTCGAGTTATTTACGATGTAATTGTCTCGCAGATCATACGAGGCTCGGTGCTTGGATCTTGGACGGAGATCCTTCTTTATCGTTTTTACTCAAATACGCCCTAAACGAAGAGACCTATCCGGATGTTACGATCATGTTCGTCGTATCGATGACTACTCCTTGGAATATGCTAGATCAGTTGCAAAGTTGGGCTGCCATATTACAAGATCATATCGATAAGTTGAAAATATCTAGTCACGATTTAGAAGAATATCACAACAAATGTAAGTCCAATGTGCTGAAATTTGTGCCACAATTTCGATGTCGATATAATCGAGTGATTTGTAATTAGGTATTCGAAAATGGAACGAATATGTCGAGCATGGAGACGATACAGATGTCGATGTGGCGCTAAAACGAAGCTCGAGGAATCTCGAAGAAGAACAAGATATTATTGAGATCGGCGAAGGCATCTTGACTCGTAATTTAGGGTTGGATGTTATCGTCGTCGTTACTAAGGTTAGCCTTAAGTTTGAAACCCTTCACCACCTCTTTTTCAATCAGTTTGTTCATCGTTGGAATTTTATTTCTCCTTTAGACGGATTATATGGTAACTTTAGAGAAAGATCACGACTACAGAGACGAACATTTCGACTTCATTCAGCAATGGATTCGTAGGTTTTGCCTACAGTATGGCGCTGCGTTATTTTACACGTCCGCCAAAGAAGATAAAAACTGTGATTTATTGTATAAATATTTAACTCATAGAATTTACGGTTTCCCCTTTCAAGCTCCGGCCTTGATTGTTGAAAAAGATGCAGTATTTATGTAAGTTATCGTCACTTAGCTCGCAATATGTGTTTTTGGTTGTTCTGTACTCTGTTAATCGATCGCTCTCTGATTGTTTAGACCTTCGGGATGGGACAACATGAAGAAAATATCGATCTTGTTCGAAAATCTCGTCAGCATGAAGCCAGATGATTATTATAGAAATGTAATATCACCCCCGGTTGCAGCTAGAAAGGTAATCATGCCTGTATTCGCATTGATGACACGTTTGGATCCCCGCAGTACTGATTTTTTGGCACCATCGAAAATTTGCCAAGTCCAATACCTCGTAGATACGTAAATTCAAAATTGGAGGTCAGGGAGGGGTCCAACCAAAATTTTTATAATAATCAAAATTATTCCTAGAACTTCAAGCTACAACTTTTGTTTGAGATTTTTTTCAATTGGACCCCGCCCTCCAAGGATTCTGCATAACATGATTACACTCCGAATACACCAATTAAAAAATGAAATAGTGTGGAAGGGACTAGTTTGAAAAATTTTCAGATAAAATTTGTTGCTTGAATTCCTAGGAATAATTTTACTTATTATAAAAATTTCGATTGGATCTCTCCCTCCCCTCCGGTTTCACATAACATCAGGTAGATACCTTTTCAAAGTCAAAAAAGTGGTCTAATTGAAAAAATTTTCAGACAAAAGTTGTAGATTGAGGCCCTAAAAGTAATTTTAGTTATTATAAAATTTTCAGTTAGACCATCCCCTCCCCTCAAATTTAGCATAATATGACAAAAATACTTATATTATTGAAAGCTGGCGGAGGTAGGGGTCCGATTGAAAAATATTTCAAACAAAAGTTGTAGTTTGAAGTCTTGAAAATAATTTTGATTACTACAAAAATTGTGATTGGACCTTTCCCTGCACTTCAATTTTGAATTTACATATCTACAAAGTATTGGACTTGTCAAATTTTCGATGGTGCCAAAAAATCAGTACTGCGGGGATCCAATCGTTTGATAACCAACGAAGAACTTATTCTAACGAGCTTTTCTACATTTTTAGACCGTCGTCAGGGAGGTAGAAGTTCACGCCGAAGATGAACAAAGCTTTCTACAAAGACAATACGAACTTCTGCAAGGGACCAATTCGCCTGGCGGTCTTCCAAAGTTGGAAGTTACCCAATCACGTAGCTCGCCAGGTGTGCAGAAAACCGGAGACAGGCGATTGAGTAATTCGTCAATTCAGACGCCATTAAGTGTCTCTAAAAAAGTAATTGTTTCGCTTCCCGAGTGATTTTATGTTCGATTGATAAAATGCAATAATGGTTAATTCGATGTACGAACAGATCGATCCCACCAAACCGGGTAGTGCCAATCCAGGAGAAGGCGTTTTAGCCAATTTTTTCAATTCTTTGTTACACAAGAAAATCGGTGGTTCGCCTCGAAACCCAAGTAAGAGCCTCTCGTGGCATTTTGAAACGTTCTATGAAAGTAAACCAGTCTTAATTATGGACTTCATCTGCAGACGATACAGGCTCGCTATCATCGACCCCTCAAGCCAGCTCGGCTGCCTTGAGAACAGACGCAGCGGCGGAATTAGATAAATTAGCAGCTCGTAAATTATTCAACACGTCGACTCCTAATACTACCAAAGAATCAATACAGAATAAAAGCATGTTGCAAGATACGCTCGATGGTGTCTCGCCTTCCATTTCGATTCAGAATAAAAGCAAGGTGCAAGATTTACCAACCGAAGGATCATCGACGCCGACTTCTAAACTGAATAAAGAAGAAGATGCTCAAAATGACGGATCCGAATGTTAACGTATTATATTTTTTGTATATTCACTTGAATTCGTTTGTCTTTGTATAAAACTCAAGAGCTATTAACGCCGCAATAAGCTGTACAATGTAAAAAATTTTAAAAATTATTTTATACGCTGTAATTTTTTCACATTGTTAAATTATTTATTTATTTTTTTACGTAAAATTTTTTATCGTTAATTTGCCCGAGTTAATTAATCATCTAACTGTGTAGTTCTCCGAATTACCTACAGATGATTGTCAATATTAACAAATTTTAATCGAAATGTATCGAGGATGTTCTTCTTTCGAAAGATGCCAGATCTTAAAAAAAGTATTGAAAAGCATTTTTTTGTAATATGATTACGACTGGGATGCTAGATAATAAAAGAATTATCGTTTCCACCATTTTCTTTTCTTTTACAGTTTTTGTTTGATTTTTATTATTTTCAGTTTGGATTTCGAGCTTTTTTTATATTAAAAAATGTGCTATTTGATGCGGAATTATTAATAATCCAAAATATAATATCGTTAATATGGATTTCGTGTTTTAATTTCGGTATTGTAACAATCGTGGTGGAGTTGTAGCACAAAACACTCTGGCTGAAGTCACTCTTCGTTTCTCATAATTTCTATTTTTTAGAATTTTTTTTCCATTTTTTTTTTTTTTTTTTTAAATGATGCCGCAATAAATGAGAGGAAGTTTCGTTAGCACACATAATTTTTCCCACGATTAGCCCCCCCTCCCTCCCAAATACGTAATTTTTGTTCGTACTTCATTATCATTACATATCCTTTAAATATTTATTGAGGTCGTGGAAATGGAATAAATAAGTACTAAGTTTTCAGTATTGATCAATCAGTGGCGTAACTGAGGGCGGGCCTGGGTGGGCCAAGCCCTTTTAAAAAATAGTTCGGCACTCACAGTTTTTTCCAAGCTGGTCTAATTTTTTTTTCCATAAAAAAACAGATTTTTCTATCAAAAAATTTAGAAAAATTGAAACAAAAAATCGTTTTTTTTTCTCTGAAAATAACAGATTGTTTTGCCAAAAAATAGGAAAAAGTTTTTTTTTATTCTAAGAAAATTCAGATTGAACTGATATTCTCCTATGTGTAACAAAAAATTGATTTTTTTCTATAAAATCAAGCTATTTTTTATTTTTATTTATTTTTTTCTTGATATTTGCCAAAAATTTGTAAATATATATTTTTTTGGGGGGAATTCGAGAAAATTTTTTAGGTCCTCCAAAAAAATCAATATTATTTTATTTTGCATAATTTTTTTCTCCAAAAATTGAAAAAATATTTTTTACTTCGAGGAAGTTGAGAATTTTTTTTTCATTTCTTTCCTCTAAAACTTTTTTTTTTCTAATTCAAAAATGAAAAAAATTTTTGAATCAAGATCTCCCTAAAATTGAGAGATTGTTTTCAAAAATAGCAGAAGGGGGTTCTACAAAAAAATTGAAACTCAACATTTACAACTTAATTAGTCTGAGATGTGAGAGTACCTATAATAATCTGCGATCTGCGTTACTAGGCAAAATTGGAGGGGAAGGAGAGGTGCAATCGAAACTTTTGTAATAACCAAACTGGTTTTTAGTATCTCAATCTACAACTTTTGTTTGAAATTTTTTTCAATTTGACCCTCCCCCTCCAAATTTTGAACATCATAGGTAACAATTGAGTATTTGATTTATGTAGTATTAGATAAAATTGGAGGGGAGGGAGAGGTGCAATCGAAATTTTTGTAATAACCAAACTTGTTCCTAAGATCTCAATCTACAACTTTTGTTTGAAATTTTTTTCAATTTGACCCTCCCCCTCCAAATTTTGAACATTATAAATGATAATAATTGAGTTAAACGTAGTATTAGATAAAATTGGAGGGGAGGGTGAGGTGCAATCGAAATTTTTGTAATAACCAAACTTGTTCCTAAGATCTCAATCTACAACTTTTGTTTGAATTTTTTTTCAATTTGACCCTCCCCTCCAAATTTTGAACGTCATAGGTATAACAATTATTGAGTATTTACGTAGTATTAGATAAAATTGGAGGGAAGGGAGAGGTGCAATCGAAATTTTTGTAATAACCAAACTTGTTCCTGAGATCTCAATCTTCAACTTTTGTATGAATTTTTTTTCATTGAACTCCTCCCTCCCCTCCAATTTCGAATATGTGTCTACATTGGATTAAGCAAAATTGAAGGTGAAGGAGGGGTCCAGTCGAAATTTTTGAAATAACGAAATTTATTCTTAAGATCTCAAACTATAACTTTTGTTTGAAATTTTTTTCAATTGAACCCCCTCCCTCCCCTCAAATTGTGAATAATAATGATCTACTATCTATACGAGGATAACATAACGTCCCAGATTTTCCTTCTTTGAACCGATGTTTGATTTTAGATCGAGTTTTATTTACAAAAAGAAATCAATTTGGTCAACATTGTTTATTACAATTTAATGAAAAAGATCATATTTATAAGAAATTACACAATTCTTCCACTAGTCATATCTAATTTTTGTAAGACCTAGAGCACGATACAAATCGAAAAAAATTTCAGAGCTTGACTTAAAACTACCTACTTCCTAACTAAACCTGATTTGAAATGATAATAATTTAAGAAAATAATGCTAGTGTTGAAACACTCGCGTATTCTATTACAATGGCAATTAAGCATTACAACTACCCTGGTGACGAAGCACACAAGACGCGCGAAAATACCTTAAAAATAAAAAAGATACAAAACGAAAGAACAGCAAAAGGGAGACCAATTAATTGGTAAATTTATATTACACATTCCATGTACCTCGAAGTTGTACAGTCGACTCCAAAAGCGCTTACTTTTGATTACTTAACGTCCTTTAGATTAAATCTAAAATAAAGCTAACCTCGATAACGACATAAAAAATACAAATAAATACACATGTAAAATTGTACAAAAATATGAACATTTCCTTAGATAAACATGTCGAGTGGTTCTACTTGGAAGGAACTTTACCATTTTCTATATTATGCCAAGTGAGTCTTTCTTCGTAAAAATCGATAACTATCTGCGGACATTTATTATTCGCTTCTTTGGCCAAAACGGTATCAACTTCGTCACAACCTTTCCATTTGATAAGAAATTGCAGAACTCCGTCGGTTTCCGTAGCGCCGACGATTTTTTCGGCATCTAAGCCGCGCGAAAAACCTCTATTCTCGGATATTTTTTCGACTTTTTTCTGTTTCGGTGCGGTGGTCGAGGTTACCGGTGATGTGACCGGGGGACGTTTACGTGCTTTACTGCTAGAGTCTTCGTGTCTTTTCTTGTAGTTTTCTTCGAATTCTGCGATCAGAGCTGGACAATCGAGATTCTCTACCGGCTCCCAGGTGTTTTCTTCGTCGTCGTAACCTTTCCACTTGAGGAAATACTCGATTTTGCCACCGCGAGTCGTTCGTTTATCGAGGATTTTCTCGACCGAGTATTCTTCGGCTTCTGTGCTACTCTTGTCGTCCGATTTGTTACCGCTGCCCATTTTGAATTGCTGAATCTGTCAAACAATAAACAAAGTGTTTTAGAAAACGCGGGAGTAATATGTACGGAAATACGCGGAGTTTTGCCAACTCGATGTAAATAATGCGATAATCTAGCTAGAGTAAAGTTCGAAATGAGTTTCGGCGCGTTTGTGTTTGTTTACATGATAGAAAAATCCGCGATTCGTCTGATTTTTGGATCTGTTGATTATATAATACGTACCCAGAAACGCAGCTGCCAACACAAACGAAACACTTTACTCGAGATGATGCGTATAATCAACTTGAATGATTATTGAATTTCGAAAATATCACGAAATACAACGTAACACAATCATCATTCAGGATTAATTACACCAAACTATGAGAAGGAGAGCAGGAAGGGAAATATGTCGAATTTGTCATGTATGAAAGGGTAGAAACAGTGTATACTCACTTTGCTTGCTTGTCGAGAATTTAGCCAATTTATTGGGTCCTTTTAGTATTTATAGAATAATATTTCTTCCTTCTAAAATTGAAATTTGATGATGATAACGAATTTTTTAAATATTTTTTATGAAAAATTTGGTCAAATTCGAATTATTTTGCAAAAAAATTGACACGAATGGAGACTTGTACAATTCATACCAGATTTTATTTCGGTTTGGATCTTTCAGTGTTACCAACTTTGCGAAAATTGAGTTTTTTGAGAATTTGAATTTCCAGTTAATTTTTGACTTTTCATTCAAAAACTCATTTTTCCGAAACTATTCAGTATTCACGTGAACTATTGAATTTTTTTGAATCACAATTTTTCAGTTGAACATTTTGAGTAAACAAAATCGTTCGAGTTTGGCGTGATATTGTAAAAAATTCAAATTTTGAGATTGAGGTTTAGAAAAATTCGGCAAATTGTCGTTTTTTATTTTTGTGTTTGTTTACTTTGGTTTGGTCAAGTTTGGCGGCCATGTCAATTTTTAATGGGATTCTTCAAAAACGAAAATAAACCAGGATTTAAAATTTTACAATCGATTCCGAAATTAAAAAAATTAATTTTGGAAAAAAATAAAAATTATTGAAAATTTTAAATTTCAATCCTGTTCTAATTGTTTTACTAAGTACTTAGTAATTGAGTTTAATAGTATAATGAATTAATAAAGGCATACATTTCAAACCGAAACGTTATGCTGAGAATTTCATGTTGAATTCATTCTAAAAACGTTCACTGGACCATCGCCGATGATCAAAACTTAGGTAAATTTTTATCATATTATCCAAGGCCTTGTATTATCCCAATTGTAAGAAGAATTTAATGGAATTTGAAATATAGATCTCACTCAATCCGTTGGTTTTTCAGTACCTCAGTTTATTCTAATTAAATTTACAGTCTGCGAGAAACTAGAAAATTGGAACTTAATTTGGTATTTTTGTTTTTGTTTTTACAGAATGGAAACCCTCAGCGGAATATGTGTCTGCCGATTGTGCGCTATGGAGAAAGACAGTTATATCAGAATTTACGACGACGAAGGTTACAAACTAGCTCTCGGTATCAAGATTAGTAAATACCTTCAAATTCAAGTCCGTATCTCGTTTCATACAACAAAGTCAAAGGTATAGCAATTTATTCGTAAAATATCTGCCTAGGTCGACGAAAAGGATTCGCTTCCGAAAAGTATCTGTTGCGAATGTTACGCGAAGCTGGAAGAATATTCGAGCTTTGTGAACAACAGTCAAAATGCTCAAATAGCGTTGTTGAAAATTTTCCCCATCTACGAAGACAGTTCATTGAAAGAGGAAAATCTTTATTCTCACGATGCTATTTTTCATACCCAGTCGAGTTTATTAAATTTCAGCACAGATGAGGTAATCAACGAACGTGTAGTGAACTTTAATGGTCAATTAGTATCACTTAGTTTGTTTTATTTCTTGTTTTAGTTGGATAAAGTAGACCAACGTGAAGCAGCTTTCGAATGCAACGATTTAAGTCTAACTGCCCCCGACACCGATTGCTTTTTTGATACGGATAAACCAGCTGATTGTTTATTCGAAGAACGCGATAAAATTATACAAAATAACGTCGCTGTCGAAGAATGTGCCAATGATTTGAATCAAGTTCAGTGTAACGATATGAATAACGACTGCAGCAATATCACTTCGACGGATTGTAATTTATTCAATTTACGTAAAAAAAGTACGTATTCTGTTACTCGATTTGTACTCATTCGTTATTATGACGGAACTCGTTAAAGAAAACGTACTGTTACAGTTAATAAAAGAAAATGTATCACTCCGGTGCGTTACTTCATCAACAACGGTGCTGCTGCTCGAACCAAACGCAAACTATGTCGTAAGAAGAAACTCGGAGCTACGAAGAAGAAGAAAATAGATCCAGGTGCCATCAAACAAGACCAAGAAGACTTTAGCGAGTCCGAAGCGGAAGTGTTGAAAGAGAAATACTTCAACCACCTACCTTGGATCTGTACCGGATGCAATACGGTTAGCATTCCTTCTCCAGTTCGGTAAATTCGCCGGAGATTGACTCATGTCTCATATTGGATATTTAATTTACAGAATTTTCCAACCTTGAACGAACTACAAGATCACCATGCCAATTACCATTTGCAACCGCCTCGTTACATTTGTCCATATTGTTACAAAGTCTACATGCGGTATCAGAGTTTCGTAATTCATATCAAACAAGATAAATGCGACGAAGAAGCTAACTGTGATCAATGCGGTAAAGGATTCTCATCGAGGAAGAAGCTCGAATTGCATTCGCAACTTCATACCGAGAAAAGACCTTACGAATGTCATCATTGTGGCAAATCGTTCCGGCATCAGAGCGCGTTATATTCACATGGCAAGTGTCATTTGCCAGAACATATGAAAGTCGAGTATTCTTGCGATCAGTGCGATAAAACGTGAGCTATTCGTCGATTGGTATTTTTTTTTCATTACGAGATATCTTTTTACCTTTTATTTTTTCGTTTCTGCGCAGTTTTTCAACTAGACCGAATTTAATCACGCATCAAAAAATCCACACCGGTGTTCGTAACTACGTATGCGACTTGTGCGGTAAAAGTTTCGTCCAAAAAGGGAATCTATGTGCTCATAAATTGACTCATTCTAATAATAAACCGTTCATTTGCGAAATATGTAACAAAGAGTAAGTTCTGCTCGACAATAGAATATTCATGTCTGCGAAATTTTGTTAAAATTCACTATTACGAATTATTATTATTTATTTTTTGTTTAGATTCAAGACTATGATGCAATTACGCAAACATAGCAATGTCCACACTGGCAAAAAACCCCATCAATGTGATACCTGCGGCAGAACATTCCGAGAAAGAGGAACGTTAAAAGAACACTACAGAATCCACACCGGTGCGATGCCTTTCTCCTGCGAATTCTGCGGCAAAGCTTTCAGATTCAAAGGAGTTTTAACGGTATGGATTAGCAATATTTTCCTAATTAGTGCATAGTCGGCGACTAGACGGTAGCTCGGATGCCTGAGGGGTACATTCAAAATTTTAAGATATATATGAGCAACATCCTCGAAAAACTGGAATTTCAGAAGTTAAAGACACATCATCTGTTTTTTAGACAAAAAGAGTTATGTAGTTCAAATTTTTGCGAAGAAGAAAGTTATTACTTATTAGTTTTTCTTAAATGGTAAATATTTTTCAATTTTAAAAAAAAATCTTTATTATCATTAGGCGCCTATTATTAATATTATTTTTATTTTATTTTATTTTTGAAGAAAAGAGCCAACTTTTTGGAAAAAGATCTCTTATTTTTAGACCAAAAAAATCACAATTTTCTATCGTGATATCTTTCAACTTTTTCGAAATGAAAAAATACATAAATGTTTAAGTATATTTTTTTATTGAAAAATTTTTCAATTTTCAGGAGCCTTTTAATAATTTTTTCGATTTTTATTTTTTATTTTTGGAGAAAATTTCAAAATGATAAAAAATCATTGAATTTAATTTCTTTTTTGGAGTAAAAATATTTTCCCAATTTGTACCTAATATGAAACTTTTCTCAATTTATCTGGAGAAAAAGATATTTCGTGAAAAAATCTTAATTTTTTGTTTCCATGTTTGAAAAGCATTTTGGTTACTTTCTTTTAAATTTGGCTGTTTTAATAACGTCTATTCTTTAAAAATGTAGTGTAAATAAACTGAAAATTTTTTATGAACTCTTTGGCAAAAATTTGTAGCTTTATTGCTGTATAGAATCGCTTATTTAAAAAGTTCAAAATTCCATTAAACCATAATTTTATAAGACAAACGGCATTTGTGTGTCCTGCTATGATAATGAACCTTGAAAGGAGTGACTCCATAGGCTAACTCCCAGTCTGTGGATGAGCTGGACTGGTGGAGCTGCTTTTCTGGGTCTGAAAAAAAGACAATACTCCCACTTACAAATTTGATTGAAATTTGAAAATTAGTTTTATAATTTCATCACTTGGTTTGGTTGTACTCTCTCGTGATTGCTCGTACTCTCTTTAACTTGTTAGCACATGCTCGTACTCCCTCGTACAATTTATTTTAAAATTAATTAAGGGTGGGGGCCCATAAAAAATTTTTTTTTTGTTGAATGCATAGAGTTGACAAGCAAAATTTTCTAAGACCTTTGCATGACGTCATTTTGATTTTTCATCTATGAAATTTTGAAGAAAAATTGGAAACTAAGTTCATCTTGCTTTTTTTTTACGAAAAAAATTAATTTTTGATTTTTGAAAAATAAAACGCATGGGGTTTTCAAAAAAAGAAAATTATATTCATTTTCCATTTTGATGATGTCATTTTGTAGAAATTATTGATAAATTTTTTGGAAAATGAAAAATTTTTAGTGTCAAAATTTGAAGAAAACCGCGACTTTTGCTTAATGCCCCGTTTCCAGGGAAACTATACAACCCACCAAACTTTTTCTTGGAATGTTTTTTATTCAGTAGTCTGGTCTGTAATCTGACGAGAAGATTTTGGAAACTTCTCCAATTTTATAAAACTTTCTCATAATTTTCTTTCGAATTGACTGGAATACTATGTTGAAAATTATGAGAAAGTTTGATAAAATCGGAGAATTTTCCAAAATCCTCTCGTCAGATTACAGACCAGACTCTACTGAATAAAAAACATTCTAAGAAAAAGTTTGGTGGGTTGCATAGTTTCCCTGGAAACGGGGCATTAAGCAAAAGTCGCGGTTTTCTTCAAATTTTGACACTAAAAATTTTTCATTTTCCAAAAAATTTATCAATAATTTCTACAAAATGACATCATCAAAATGGAAAATGAATATAATTTTCTTTTTTTGAAAACCCCATGCGTTTTATTTTTCAAAAATCAAAAATTAATTTTTTTCGTAAAAAAAAAAAGCAAGATGAACTTAGTTTCCAATTTTTCTTCAAAATTTCATAGATGAAAAATCAAAATGACGTCATGCAAAGGTCTTAGAAAATTTTGCTTGTCAACTCTATGCATTCAACAAAAAAAAAATTTTATGGGCCCCCACCCTTAAATATATATGATTGAATCATAAAATTAGAGAATTAAAATTTAATGAAATAATGATAAAAAAAATTAATTAAATTTATAATTTAAATTATAAATTAAATTAGACAAAACGACCCTAAAAAGTTTATATATTTAAATATATTTATTTGGGGTAAATTTAATAGAATAATTTATTATTTTGTTTTTAAAAAAATGCTCGTAGCTGCTCGTACTTGCTCGTAGCTTCTCATAGCTCCTCAAAGTTACTTGTAGCTGCTCGTACTTGCTCGTAGCTCCTCGTAGTTGCTCGTAGCTGCTCGTATTTGTTCGTAGTTCCTCTTAGATCCTCGTACTTGCTCGTAGCTCTTCGTAGTTGCTCATACCTGCTCGTACTTGCTCGTAGCTCCTCGTAGTTGCTCGTACTTGCTCGTAGCTCCTCGTACTTGCTCGTAGCTCCTTGTAGTTGCTCGTAGCTCCTCGTAATTGCTCGTACTTGCTCGTACTTGCTCGTAGCTCCTCGTAGTTGCTCGTAGCTCCTCGTACTTGCTCGTAGCTCCTTGTAGTTGCTCGTAGCTCCTCGTAGTTGCTCGTACTTGCTCGTAGCTTCTCATAGCTCTTCAAAGTTACTTGTAGCTGCTCGTACTTGCTCGTAGCTCCTCGTAGTTGCTCGTAGCTGCTCGTATTTGTTCGTAGTTCCTCTTAGATCCTCGTACTTGCTCGTAGCTCTTCGTAGTTGCTCATACCTGCTCGTACTTGCTCGTAGCTCCTCGTACTTGCTCGTAGCTCCTTGTAGTTGCTCGTAGCTCCTCGTAGTTGCTCGTACTTGCTCGTAGCTCATCGTAGCTCCTTGTAGTTGCTCGTACTTGCTCGTAGCGCCTCGTAAGTACGAGCAAGTACGAGTAGCTACGAGCAAGTACGAGGAGCTACGAGCAAGTACAAGCAGCTACGTGCAAGTACGAGCAGTTACGAGCCAGTACGAGCAAGCAAGAGGAAGTGCGATGAAGTACGAGCAGGTACGAGCAGCTACGAGTGAGTACGAGAACGTTGGAGAACGTACGAGCAATCGCGAACATGTTCGAGCAAGTACGAGGAAGTAAGAGAAATGAAGTTGATTTTTTCATTATTTTGAAATATAAAAAAATTCAAAGTTTTTAGAATAAAAAAGTCTCAATTTATTCTCATATAGTCATATTCAATATGTACGTATTTAAAACATTTTAACCTGTTTCCTCTTCTGAAAAATATCGTTCTAGACCTCACGTCAGCCAATTCCCGGTTGCCGACTCTTCACCTGTTTACACTGTACGTAACACTGTCTCATAAATATCCTATTTTGCAGACTCATCGACGACAACACACAGGTGAAAAGCCATACTCGTGTCTCGAGTGTCAACACCATTTCACCAATTGGCCCAACTACAACAAGCACATGAAACGGCGCCATGGCATAAATACAAGTAAAGCGACGCGTATCAAATTGGACGACCCTCCTCAGAATGCTGCTCTTTCTCAAGAAACACTCAACAGTAGCGCCGACAGCATTGACATACCATCTTTCGAAGATACTCTTCAGCCAGTGTCAACAGTGGGCGATAAAACGGTGGATTTATTCGATACGACCAATACGACCGATAATCTGGCCACGACGTATTTATTATCGCATCAGGATTTCGTAAACGCCTCTCAACAGCATCAAAATTCCATTCTGAACGCGTATTATAATATGACCGCTTTGCAGACGATCAATCAGACTAGCGAAGTTGTCGATATGATGAGCACGCATATGTACAGGTTAGTTGATTGGTGACGTGTCGTGTTTTAACGAATGTTGTAATTTAAATATTAACAAAATTTTTTTACTTCTGTTTCAGAGATTACGTATGAAAGAAGAATATTACTTTTTATTTTTTTATTATTATTATTTCTCTTGCCTGAAATAGGTACCTACTTATCTCGAAGGCATATTTTCTCGATGTGTTTTTTTTTAATAATAATTAATGGCTGCTGGATTATCCGAAATTGAAAAGTTTTTACGTGATGACTGATAACAAACTGGACGTATGGTTTATCAGCAAGCGCTGCGAATAGAAATGTATTATTATGGTAGCAGAAGAAATATTCGAAGATGTAAACTTATGTCGAATATGCCTAGAAGAAGGATCTAATAAGAAGATAATCAAACCCTGCGGATGTCGAGGTAATCAAAAACCGTGTAAATTGATTCGTTTTCAAATGTTGCAAATTGGTAAAAGAATTAATTTCGCAGGTTCCATGGGAGGTGTCCATATAACATGTTTGGAGAACTGGTTGAACGTGAAGAATATCAGAAAATGCGAAATATGCGATCACGAATATAAAATCGAGAGAATACTCAAGTATAGCAGAGCGTCCTCCATCGTACCGTATTTCAGATCTCACAGGGTTTTTATGCTGAAATATTCGGCGTGCATAATAGTCATATTTATATTAACCATGTTGGCAAATCATGTCGTTTCTTATTTACAAACCAAACTCACGAATACGAGTTACGATTTTTTTGTCAAGTTGTATTTCTCTGTTGTATGGCTGTTTATTAATTATTTCTTTTTTGTAGAAATTATTTTCGATTTTTATAACTTATGGATATCGTGGCAGCTGTGGCGTGCTTCTGTATTCACCATTAGAATTAGATGAATTTTCAATTAGTTGTATTTTCTTTTCTTTTATAGAATAAAGAATACGTAGATTTTGGATCAGCAATCTGGTTAGCAGCATGAGATTTTTAATAGTCCAGTGGAATAAGCTACCTACTCGTTTCATTGTCGTCGAATTAGGTCATAACAATCTTAATTTAGATTTTTTTGAAAATTCATCGAAATTCGAATTGCTCGTATAGGCGAACTAAACGTCGTAGAGAAAAACTGATAGCAGATTTGAATTCAGTGATGTCCAATTAGTAGAAACCCACACTTATCCCGATTTTTTTGGTTGTCAAAACAATCAAAAAAACCATACCTAACCTTCATTTTTTTTTTGAATTTTTTTTTTCCAGATCGACGTATGAGGTGTCTAGGAGGGGGTGTTCGGACCCAGCGAATCGATCCCAGCGATCAGTTTCCCGATCGGATACGAATTCGCAGAGATATAGACTATTTCCATAACTCAGAAACTAAGAATCGGATTTGAAAACCGATTGCATATTTGAGATCAGCGACCTCAATTTAGCCCATAAACCGAATTTTGGCTCGATCTGGCCATAAATAACGTTTTAAAAAATTCCTAAAAATTGAAACAAAAAAATGACTCAATTTAGATTTTTTTGCAAATTTTGAGAAAAATTGTCGAAAATGGGCGTACGATGGGTCGATTCCGATAGAGTCGAACCCAACGATTGCAAATCTGCAATCATTTTCAAAATCGGACCATTTTTCGTGAAGATATAAGCCCTCAAAGTTGTGGTTAGCTAACACCAATCAGAGCTCTTCATAACATCGCAGTCCTTTGTTTGGTACTTTTTGTAATAGTGCAGCTTCCAGAATTGCTAGAAAATTGTTTTTGATGTCTAATATTACTAAATCGAAGCCGTAGAATCCAAATTGGAAATTTATTTGGAGCAGTGATGCCACCTTGGCGAAATAAAAATTTTATCTCGCAAGGTTGGCATCACTGCTCAAAATTAATCTCAAATTTGAATTCTGCGACCTCGACGAATACAAAATCTGCTTTCGTTTTCAAAATCGGACCATTATTCGCGAAGATATTAAAGATCAATGTTTTGGTAATGAATGGACCAATCACAGTACACTTCTCCAAAAGTCTATTGTTATTCGTTACCAAAACTTTGACGTTTAATATCTCCGCGAATAGTGATCCGATTTCGAATCTGATTGCAGATTCGCAATCGTCGTGTTCGACTCTATCGGAATCGACCCTTCGTACGCCCATTTTCGACATTTTTTTTCAAATTTTGCAAAAAAATCAATTTGAAGGGGTCGAAATTCAAAAATTCACCATGCTCTTGTTTATGGTTTGATTCAGCTGAAATTTGGTTTATAGACTATTTTGAGGTCGTAGAATTCAAATTCGTTATTTATTTCGATCAGTATTGCCAATCTCGGGAGATAAAAATTTTATTTCGCGAGGTTGGCAACAGTGATTTAAACAAATTACAAATTCGGATTCCCCGTACTCGAATTATGCATCCCAGACTTTTGAACCTCCTCCAAAGGACTCAAATTTGTTGAAATATTCACTTAATAGGGGACACATACTAGCATTTTTTGATGAGTTATTGCGGTTGCCTAGTAAGGCGAAATTAAGGCAGAAAAAACCTCAACCATACTTCACCTTCCAGAAGCCCTATGGAGCTGAATGAAGAGTCAATATCCACCATATCAAAGTCGTAGAATTCAAATTTGCAATTTTTTTGAATCACTATTGCCAACCTCGCGAAATAAAATTTTTATCTCCCGAGATTGGCAATACTGATCGAAATGAATAACGAATTTGAATTCTACGACCTTAAAATAGTCTATAAACCAAATTTCAGCTCAATCAGATCATAAACACGAGCGTGGTGAATTTTTGAATTTTGGCATTAAAGTTGAAGCAAAGAAAATGGCGGATTTGCAATTTTTTGCAAAATTTGAAAAAAATTGTCGAAAATTGGGCATCTAGGGGTCTAAACCGATAGAGTCTAACCCGACGATTGCAAATCTGCTTTCATTTTCAAAATCGGACCATTATTCGCGGAGATATAAGTGTTCAAAGTTTTTGACCGGATAATTCAGTCATAATTGTCGGATATCCGACCATCCTAGGAATTTTTTAGGATTATTGCAGCTTCCAGAGTACGTAGAAAATTGTTTTTGGTGTGTAATAGTACTATTTCGAGGTCTTAGAATTCAAATTTGAAATTTGTTTCGAGTAAGGTTGCCAACCTGACGAGATAAAAATTTCATCTCGTCAGGTTGGCAATCCTGCTCAAAACAAATTTCAAATTTGAATTCTAAGACCTCGAAATAGTACTATTACACACCAAAAACAATTTTCTAGCTATTCTGGAAGCTGCAGTAATTTAATAAAGTACCAAGTTACCAGGTATGGTAGGATTCTGAGTCATATTCGACCAAAAACTTTGAACGCTTATAACTCCGCGAATAATGGTTCGAATTTGATAATGAAAGAAGATTTGCAATCGTCGGGTTCGACTCTATTGGTCTAGACCCCTAGATTCCCAATTTTTGGCAATTTTTTTTTCAAATTTAGCAAAAAATCGCAAATCCGCCATCTTTTTTGCTTCGTTTTTAATGAATTTTTAAATTGTTATTTATGGCTCGATTGAGCTAAAATTCGGTTTATGGGCTAATCTGAGGTCGCTGAACTCGAATATGCCATCGGTTTTCAAATCTGATGAGTAGTTTCTGAGTTGCAGAAAATGGTCCATATCTCAGCGAATTCGCCTACGATCGGGAAACTGATCGCGCCATTCGATTCGCCTGGTCCGATTACCCCCTCCTAGACACATCACAGGCCGATCTGGAACAAAAAGTTTTTTTTCGAAAAAAAAAGGAAGGTTAACCATCGTTGATTTTTTCGATTTTTTTGATTTTCAAAAAAATCGAGATAAGAGTGCTTTTCAACTAAGTCGACCACGCTGATTACGAAAATGCTATCCATTTTGCTGTACGTCGATTTCTCGCCGAGTTAAAAGACTTTGAAATTATCAAAATTTTCAAAAAAATTCAGATTAATATCGTTTTTGACTAATCTGACCTCGCTGACTCCGATTCGGCCAATACTTTTCAATTCTGACCCTTCCTTCGCCTATAAACGAGTAATTTTTTTCGAAAAATCGACGTTAGGGGTACAATGAGAAAGTCAAATTGAAAATAAAGTTCATATTCGTGATCAGCGACCTCGAAATAGTACTAAACCGCATTAAAAATACAAAAATGCGATATTTTTTGAAAATAGAGCAATATTTTGAAAATACACCTGGAATCTGCCTGCAAATGCATCGAGTATGCAACTCAATCAACACCAAATGCTAAAAATCTTTAAAATGAGCTTTGAAACTTTCAGGGTGTCTACGAAAGAGGTTGAAGAGTCATTTATTACAAATTCGAGGTCGCAGAATTCAAATTTGAAATTTATTTGGAGCAGTGATGCCAACCTCTCGAGATAAAAATTTTATTTCGCGAAGTTGGCAACACTGAACCGTGAAAATTGTAAATTTGAATTCTACGACCTCAAAATAGTCTATAAACCAAATTTCAGCTGAATCGAACCATAAACAAGAGCCTGGTGAATTTTTGAATTTTGGCATAAAAGTTGGAGCAAAGAAAATGGCGAATTTGCGATTTTTTGCATAATTTGAAAAAAATTGTCGAAAATGGGTGTACGAAGGGTCGATTCCGATAGAGTCGAAGCCGACGATTGCAAATCTGCAATCAGATTCAAAATCGGATCAATATTCGCGGAGATATTAAAGGTCAATGTTTTGGTAACGAATAACAATAGACTTTTGGAGAAGTGTGCTCTGATTGGTCCATTCATTACCAAATCTTTGTTTTTTGATAATTATCTTCGCTAATAATGGTCCGATTTTGAAAACAAAAGCATATTTGTAATCGTCGAAGTCGTAGAATTAAAAATTTAAGAATTGTTTCGAGCAGTGTTGCAAACCTCGCGAAATAAAATTTTTATCTCGCGAGGTTGGCATCACTGCTCTAAATAAATTTTAAATTTAAATTCTACTGCTTTGATTTAGTAATATTAGACACCAAAAACATTTTTCTAGATATTCTGGAAGCTGCAATATTACAAAAAGTACGAGACAAAAGACTGCGATGTTATGGAGAGCTCTGATTGGTAGTTAGCTTACCACAACTTTGACCTTTAATATCTCCGCGAATATTGATCCGATTTTGAATCTGATTGCAGATTTGCAATCGTCGGCTTCGACTCTATCGGAATCGACCCTTCGTACGCCCATTTTCGGCAATTTCTTTCAAATTTTGCAAAAAATTACAAACTTACCCAATTCTTTGCTTTAATTTTAAGGATTTTTTTAAATGTTATTTATGGCCGGATCGAGCTAAAATTTAGTATATGGGCTAATTAGAGGTCGCTGAACCCGAAAATACTATCGGTTTTCAAATCCGATGCATAGTTTCTGAGTTACAAAAAATGGTCCATATCTCCGCGAATTCCCCTCCGATCGGGAAACTGACCGCGCCATTCGATTCGCCTGGTCCGATTACCCCCTCCTAGACACCTCACACGTCGATCTGGAAAAAAAAGTTTTTTTTCGAAAAAAAAAAAGGAAGGTTAACAATCGTTGATTTTTTCGATTTTTTTTATCTCCAAAAAAATTGAGATAAGAGTGCGTTTCGACTAAGTCGACCCTGCTGAGTCGGAATATGCCAATAGTTTTGCTCTACGAAGCCTAGTTCGCCGTGAACGCGCGTTTGAAAATTTCTCAAATTTCCAAAAAATTGATATAAGAGTGCTTTTCGACTAATTAGACCACGCTGATTGCGAATATGCTATCCATTTTGCTGTACGACGCATATTTCTCGAGTAAGAGCGTTTTCAAAAATTCGCAATTCTCAAAAAATCCAATATTAGTGTCATTATTGCCCAAGTTGAAGTCGCTTAGTGTTAATTATTACCACAGAAAGGTGATGAATTTTCTCAATTATAAAAAAAAATCGATTCAAGCAACACCTGAAACATAATTTATTATTTTATTACACGCCTCAACAGTGAGAGATACATTATCGATTCGATGACTAAGAAATCATTCACATTAAAAATTTTCAACTTGAAATTAAAAAATAAAATTAGCGATTAAATAAATACAACGTTTCGTGAATACGCAACCACGAGGCGAGAACAAAATATACACACGGGCAAAAATCAGAAACAAAACGAGATACTTTTTTTTAAAAACGATCTTTAAAAAAAAAGGTTAACTAAACAATTCGATAAGACGTAAATAATTCGTAAAATGTAGATATAAAAGGAAGAGAATACCGCACCGGCGAACGAATATCAAACGCGTTCGTCGATTAATAAAATTCGGAATTAAAAATAATACAAGAAAAAAAATTATACAATAAAGTGCGATAAATAAAGAACAAAATTCAAAACGAGATGAATAAAATCACAAATTAATTTACTAAGAGCTTCGCTTTTTAATGGGTTTTCGGGCACGCTGGTATATTGAGAGAACGAAACGAGACGGCGAATTCTTCGGCGACATCTTCGTTTTCAAACTGCAATACCATTTTTCTTTCGTAATCGTCCGAATTCAGTTCGACGAACGCTACGGTACCGTTGCCTTCGTTCTGTACAAACAAATTGCCAAAATAAACGTTAATTTCTCAAAATACAAACGAAAATTACGCTCGTCTTTGGATGAGGTGTTGTTATTTTCACCCATTCTAAGGGGTGGATCGATTATTTTGAAGGGAAGTCTAATGGGAATTTTTTACTTTGGATGTGTGAAGATGACTTTTCGTCTTCAAAAATTTAGATTTTTTATTCCAAAAAATTGAGAGATTTTCTTATCTTTAAAAAGTAAAAAAAAATTATGCAAGAAATGAGAAAAAATTCCGAAAATAGAGATTTTTTTTCTATCAAAAATTAGGGGAATTTTTCTACCCCTTCCCAAAATGTAAGATTTTTTTTTGCTCTAAAAAATTGAAGAAATTTTACTCTTAAAAAATTTTAAAAATTTTAATTTCCAAAAATTGAGAAATTTTTTCATTCCAAAAAATTAAGAAATTTTTACATTTCAAAAAATTTATAATTTTTTCACTGAGAATTTTTTTCATTCCAAAAAATATGAAATTTTTTCTCAAAAAAAAATTGAGAGGAATTTGGAAATTTCCTTCAAAAAATTATGTGGTTTTTTTTTGTTTAGATATAAAAATAATAAGTGTCCAAGCCATTATGCAAAATTGGAGAGGAGGGAAGGGTCTAATCAAACATTTTATAATAACAAAAATTATTTTTTGGACCTCAATCTACAATTTTTGTTTGAAAAAATTTTCAATTGGACCCCTTCGACAAATTTTGAAAAAGTATCTACCTGATATTATGTGAAATTTGAGGAAAGGGAGAGATCCAATCGAAATTTTTATAATGACCAAAATTATTTTTAGGATCTTGCTCTACAACTTTCATTTGAAAATTTTTTTAATCGGTACCTTCATCTCTTATTTATCTGGGATTTTTAATTAATATCTTCGAAGTGTTGTGCAAAATCAGTGGGGAGGGGAGGTCCAATTTAAAAAAACTTCAAACAAAAGTTATAGCTTGAAGACTTGGGAATAATTTTGGATATTATAAAAATTTTGATTTAACCCTTCCTTCCCCTCCAATTTTGAATGAAATAAATGTCAATCGAAACTTCGAAACTTGAAAGAAATATTCCAAGTCCAGAGATTCAGCTGATTCATTTCTATGAACCACTCACCCAGGCGGGTGGAAATAACAACACCCCTTTGGATGAGATGAGTAACACTTACCACAGCATTCATTCCTTCGACAATATCAGCCTTATAAAGAGCCGGCACCTCGGCGGTGGAAAACACAACGCAGCCGATATCGTCTTCTTTTTCTTCGTCGTATTTCTTGACCAACTTAATCACGCCGTCGTAATCGACCGAGCTATTACCCTCCAACACTTCGACGTGAACATCGCTCTCGAACAAGATTTCCTTAAGGCCCTCGACCTCGAGCTCGTCCTTCGCGTCGCCTATTGCCTCCTCGTCCACGTAATAGTCCGGTTTGTATTCGTCGTCACCGTCTTCGTATTCGCGATCGTCGTAGTTACCTTCGCCGTAATCTCGATCGTCGTCGTCGGCGTCCGAAGATTCGTTGAATTTTTGCACACTAGTCGCCGATTCTTCGTCTGCGTAAACAAATTCAAAGTCTAGACTCGACATTTGATTTGGAGAATTTCACATGATGTTAGAATGGCCCGCGAACGGGGTACTCACTTTAAACGGTGCCGATATCGAAGAGACTCTCTTGAACGGCGTCGTAGAACGCGGTCGCCTGCGCTTCGGTTTTGAATTTGGCTGCCAATTTTTCCAATACCGGTTCGCTTTCTTGCTCCGGTAAGTTCATGCCGAACCAACACCAACTTGTACGAGACGATTGCAGAGGTTGTAAGCTTAGCGTACTGATGACACGTTGATTCAGCACTACTTTGTGTACCTGGTGAAAGATCGGAATATTTTTATTAAATTATAGCAAAATAAATAAATAAATAAATCGGAATTGAGAACCTTTTGGGGAAAAGTTCATGATCAGGAACAAAGAATTATTTAGAAAATAGGGAAAATTATCAACTGTACATAATTAAAATTCAATTAAAAACGAGAAACGTTTCTCAAAAAATTACTAAAAAATAAAAGATGTAAAAATTCAGGTGAGTTTGAAAATAGGGAAAATTCAAAAATTGGAGGAAATCGACAAAATGCAAAAAATTGGAATTCAATTTACAACAATAAGTGGAAATTGAATAAGATTATAAATATTAAAACTTAAGAAAGAGCCAAAAAAAAGTTAGCAGGTAGCACAATAAAATAATTTAAAACTCGCAATAAAATTCAAAAATTCAAAAATTGATTTTTTTAAATTTTAAATTTAAAAAAAAATATAATAATTCTGAAAAATTGATTCAAAATTTAAAAAAATAAAAAATTGAATAAGATTTAAAATACAGTCAAAATTATCTAGCAAGGAAAAATAAAACACAATTTGAAAAAATTCAAATTTAAATATTTACAATTGAAAAAAAATTCTTTGAATTCCCCCCCCCCCCCCCCCCCCCCCCAATAAAGAATTCCTACAAATTAAAATTCATTTGAAAATGAGTGTCTGTAGATTAAATGAAATTTAGACAAATCAAAATTAAAAAATTAAAATCTGAAAGTTAACAATAAAAAAATAGATTAAATTGAAGTAAAATTTGGAAATTATTTTAAAAATTCATTTAAATTGAATTAAAAATGAATGTGAATTGAGTAGAATTTGAAAAAATCAAAATTGAAAATATTCACAATTTAAAAAAATTTTAATTTAATAAAATTGGAAAAAAATTAATTTGAAACGTTGATTAAAAAAAAAAGCAACTAAAAATTTAGTCAACATCAGTAAAAAAAAACAGAAAAAATTTACAATTAAAAAAATTCAAAAACTTGGTAAGTAGTAAAAAATTTACGTCGAATTGAAATTGGCTGAAAAATAGAATTATAAAAATTGAAAAAGAATTAAAACCGTTAAGAAATGAAATAGGTATAGAAAAAATTAAAATAGACTTTTAAAAAAATTCAACAAAATAAAAATTATCAAACGTTAAAAAATCCAAACTTAATTTTAAAAAATACTGGAAAAGAAATAAATGAAAAATTTAGAACCAAAAAAAAAATAGAAATGAATCATTTTACCATCGCAAAAAATTAAAAAACACAAGCAATCAAAAATTATTTTCAAAACATGAAAATTAAAATTAAAATTAAAATTAGAAAAAAAATATCAGAATTAACATCTGTACAAAATTCAAATTGAATTAAAAATGAAAGTAAAATAAAATATGAATTTAAAAAAGTTGGAAACATTTCATCACAAAAAAAAAATAAAATAAAATAAAATAAAACATAAAATTAGTTAGAATTTGATAAAATTGGCAACAGTTAAAAATTAAAATTCAATTATTTTTTGTTTCATTTTTTCAAAAACAAATTTTAAAACTTTTTTGGAATAAAAATTTTTTCAATTTCTTGAGAGTATTTTTTTTTCAATTTTTTGGAGTAGAAAAATCATTTGTTTTCTATAGATTAAAAAAATAATGCATTAAGAATTTTTCTCTTTAAAAAAATCAATTTTTGAAGAAAAATATAATTTTACAATTACCTAGCCATTCAATGTTCAACTAAATGGAGTGAAATTCACCCCCTCGCGCGGAATACAAATACGAGTTCAGGAGGTCCGAATTGAGTTAGGGAAAGCTGTTGAAAGCAAAGATGGGCAGATCTAGATCCTAAAATTTGAGAACTGGATCTAAAGATCCGAAGATCAAAAATTTTGAATCTGATCTAGATCGGATACTTTAATTGTAGAAAGGATCTGATCTGGATCTTTAGATCCTCAAATTTTTGAAAAAAAAACAGATCCAGATCTAAGAAAAATTTGTTTTATTGTTCAATACATCGTATTTTCTCTGTGAAATGAATTTTTCATTGTTGTTCCCAATTGTTCAAAATATTTAATCGATGAAATGAATGAAAATAAACCATAAAAAAAAATCAAATTTAGGATTTTGGTTTCCTTTTTAGGTTTATTTTAATTACAAATTGTCAGACTTGTTTACCACCAATGCCACAGTTGACCGAAATAAAATGAAATTCGAATGAAATTTCAATGTTTCAAGCTAGTACCAGGAAAGAGTCAAATTTTTAAAAATTTCAAGTGAAAGTGGTAAATTGACATCATAGAAGGAATTTTTGTTATTATAAAAATGTTGCTTGGTCCCCTCCCTCCCCTCAAATTTTGAATAATAAGCTTTTACTCATTTTATACTTTACAAACAAAAAGATAAATTACTCAAAAATTAATCTCTCCCCCCCCCCCCCCCCCCTCTAATAAGATTGTTCTTTTCGCGCTAATAAATAATGAGAAAATGCATTAGTTATTTCGTTTATTAATGCTTCATATTTTATCGAATACCTATACGCGAAATTACTAGTGAAAACATGGTATAGCAGAGCATAAAACGTATCCGCGATTTTTAATGCAATGGACTCTCGTAATCAAATTCATTTTCAACCAGTTTGCGATGCCTAGACTATTGTTTTTATTATGAATTAGGGTTCTGTGTTGAGGTTGGTGCAACCACAGAACAACTTTCGCATAGTCTGAAATCTACGTTGGGACACAAATCAGGCGGATAAGTCAGCATCACTATCTTCGATCCGGTTGAATCCTTAGAGGGTACAGCGGTGATGGGATGGTAATATTCATTTGCTGCAACGGCTCGAGCTTTACGTAGTACATTTACATAATCCACGGCTTTTTCGGTTATATTCCATGGTTTAATTATTTTCAGCGACTCGAGTAAATATTCTAACGATGGAGTTCTTTGCTTTTTCATCATTGCAGCAAAAGTTTCTTGAGTTATACGGGCGGTGAAGCTGTGGTGGTAGGCGTTGCAACCATGCCGCATTTGAGCTACAACAACGGCGAATTCAATTTGGTCAGCAGTGGTAGGAGTTCTGCCTAGGTACTTTCGAAATTCCTGCTGAATTTCATTTATTTTCTTAATATCCATTTTTTCCTCATCGTCACGCCACAGCTTAGTATCCGTATTTAATATTTTTAACATTTGATTAAAGTACTTTCTCATATATGCACCAGCCAAAGGTTTAATACGAAAAACTTTATCTTCTAAACGTTCGAACAGTTGAATCCTACGAGTGAGTTCTTTGGGATATTTCGTGTTTTTCTTCTCATCATCATTCATCTCGGTCCACGATACAGGGCTGAACTTATACACTTCTTCCAAATCAACTTTAATAGTGTCAACGGAACAAGTGAATATGGTGAAGCCCTATGAAAAGATTATACTTATTAGAAAAATTAATGTTTCATTTTCGTCTCCTTATTCCTATACCTTTTGTAGCCAATTTACAAGCTTTTCCTAAATTGCCGATTTTTTGACAAGACGAAATTAATGTTCACTGTTCACACAATTACGCAATATCAGATACCTTGAAAAGCCATTTTTGAAATAAATAATGGGTATACCTAGTTCCCCATTTTTGAAAAAAATTGATTTTGCCATGTAAAAAGATCCGGTGTTTTGCCGGATCTTTTTCCATAGTGAATTTCAAATCTTCCTTAAATACAATTTCTTTGAAAAAATCGCTCAAATAATTTTTTTTCTAATTACTCGGATCCTTTGTGAGAGGTTACGTTGAAAAAATTCAGAATTTTTGAATTATTCCCATTTTTGGAAAAAATCAATATTTTCGCCATATTACATGATGATTGATGAATTTCGTATTTTCTTTAAAGTTGAATGTCTGTGAAAAAATTACTCAAAAATTTTTCTCAGTATTTGGGTCCATTTTGTGAGGTTCTGATGAAAACATTTCGAATTTTTCAATTATTCCCGTTTTTGAAAAAAATTAATTTTGCCATGCGTATACATGGTGAATTTCAAATTTTCCTTAAATTTAATTTGCTTGAAAAAATTGCTCCAAATTTTTTTTTCTCATTATTCGGATCGATTCTGAGAGATTCTGATAAAAAAATTTGAAATTTTTCAAGTATCCCCATTTTTGAAAAAAATTGATTTTGCCATTTATGGTGAATTTCGATCAAATTCAATTTCTTTGAAAAAATTGCTCAAATAATTTTTTTTCCAATTATTCAGGTCCTTAGTGAGAGGTTACGATGAAAAAATTCTGAGTTATTGAATTATTCCCATTTTTGGAAACTTTATAATAATTTATTTGTATTTTGAGTAATTTCTACTCACTTGAGATTTTTCCAATTTAATTACATTCTGATTAAGTAGAACTACTTTCTTATCAAGATGAACTACTTTCTTATCAAGATGCTGCGATTTTTTTAACGCATTTTCCAAGAGTATTTTCACTTCGCTGTTCTTGGCTTTTTCCACTATAGCAGCCTGATCTGGAGATAATGTTTCTTCTTCGAACGAATCACCTTTTAAAAAAATCTCATAGTTACTTTACTGTTTATTCTTATACGATTTGGGGTGAATTAAAATTTAAATACAGAATAGCACTCAATGACTGGCTTTTTAGTTTTTGGGCGTACCGGTAAATCGAGAATTAAAGGAGCGCTTTGTGTTTGTATTCAAAGGGCGGAGATGCAGATTTTTTTGGGTGGCAATTTTTTGAGGGCATTTTGATGCAGAGGGCAATAGGTAAATGTAATTTCAAACATAGGTACCTAATTATTTTGCTATTCGGCTTCCTTTTTCTTCAAAGATCTTAAAATATTGAGAACAATGTATTAGGTGTTGCCGAAATGAAGCGAAACAATGAGTCAACTAATTTATAAAACTGGAAAATTGTTTAAAAATTGGTGAAATAGTAATAATGGAAAATTTGAGGGCCGAATTTCAAGTGTTACTTTAGCAAGTGGCGAATTTCGGAGCAATTTTTTGTACTATTCGATGCAAATTTTATCGTTTTAAAATATGAAATCGTACACTTTGTGCGCCCAAAGTATATAATTTTATATTTCGAAAGGATAAAAATTTGTACCTCTTAGTAGTAAAAATTGCTTAAAAATTCGCCACTTGGCCAACTGATACTTGAACCCAAAGGCAACAAGGGGTGCCCTGATTTTGGTTGTGTGGATGTGGAAAACTGGAAATAGATTTAACCGACGAGGTGGTACATGTGTGGCGAGGCGTAAAATTCCAAAATTTCAAATTTTTTTCATAAATTTTTAATTTTATCTAATAGGTAGGTACTTTAAAATGCAAAATTAAGGCGCAAAAAAAACTCACCGTTTTCTTGCAAAGTTGGTAAAATCACAAAACATAACACTAAATAAGTTTTAAACCCCATCTCGATATCCTTCTCAATTCTCAAATATGTTCTACAGTTTCTTCATTTTCACTTCTGAGTTAGAGATATACATACCAGAAATTTAACAAGTTATCTAATCTAGATTATATCATTTTTTCAGAAGGGCAAACCGTCAAATCGTAGATAAATAATGATCTCAATACGTATAAAATTACTTTCATTCCGCAGTTTCGCATCCTTATAAATTAGAAACGCATTGGGTAGAAAAATTGTTTTTGACTCAGTTTTATAGAGTTTTTTGGGCGTCATTTTAAAAGGCGTTTTTAATGCTGCTGTGCTTCGAATGCACCTAGATAAACCTCCAGTGTTCATTTTGGCAATATTGTTCGAATCAAACGTGCGATAAAAAATGCTTCACAAATGCATATTTGCAATTTCTCATTTTGAGTCAAATTTGAAGGAAATTGCCCTTCTTTTCTAAAATTCTTAGAGAGAAAAAAATCATTCAAATTAATTATCTTTGTCTCAACTTTTTTGGGCTGAAAAAAATTGACCGATATTTTGTACAAATATTCTCGAATCTTTTGTTTTTGATTTTTTAAGAAAAAAATAATTAAAATTCTCGTAAAGAAAAAAAACCTCAATTTTTTGCAGTACCTAAGTATACATCTTTATAAAAATTTTGGAGAAAAAATTAACATTCAATTTAATAATAATTATTCTAAAAAAATATTCTTGAATTTTTGAAAAAAAATTGACAATGATCCGTATTTTTCAGTTTTTGGAGGGAAAGATATCAATTTTTGAGAATAGGTAAATCTCAATTTTCTTTACACTAAAATTTTTCAATTTTTTGGATTTAAAAAAAATTGAACTTTTTAAATTTTTTTGGGATGAAAATCCGATTTTTGTTTCAAGTTTTTGAAAGAAAGAAAGTTTAAAATTTTTAGGGATTTAAAAAAAAAGTTTTGAATGTAGTTAAATTTTTTTAGAGGAGATTTTTTTTTTAAATTTTTGTAGAGAAAAAATCACTCGAATTTTTGCAGTGCAAAATATTTCTAAAAATTTTAGAGAAAAAAAACATTCAATCAAATAATTTTTTGATACATAAATTTATTAAAACTTTTTTATCCTCAATTAATTTTTAGAGAAAGAATACCTACCTCAATTTTTTTCGTATTCAACAAATGGATAATTATTTTCGGATTGCAAATCTGCTTTCATTTTCAAAATCGGGCCATTATTCGCGGAGATATAAGTGTTCAAAGTTTTTGACCGGATAATTGTCATAAGCTTGTCGAATATCCGACCAGCCTTGGTATTTTATGGGATTATTGCAGCTTCCAGAATAGCTAGAAAATTGTTTTTGGTGTCTAATGGTGCTATTTCGAGGTCGTAGAATTCAAATTTGAAATTTGTTTCGAGCAGGGTTGCCAACCTCGCGAAATAAAAATTTTATCTCTCGAGGTTGTCACTGCTCGAAACAAATTTCATATTTGAATTCTACGACTTCGAACTAGTACCACTAGACACCAAAAACAATTTTCTAGCTATTCTGGAAGCTGCAATAATTCAATAAAGTACCAAGTTACCGGGTATGGTCGGATCCTATGAGTCATATCCGACCAAAAACTTTGAATGCTTATATCTTAGCGAATAATGGTCCGATTTTGAAAATGAAAGCAGATTTGCAATCGTCGGGTTCGACTCTATTGGTCTAGACCCCTAGACTCCCAATTTTCGGCAATTTTTTTCAAATTTAGCAAAAAATCGCAAATCCGCCATCTTTTTTGCTTCGTTTTTAATGAAGTTTTCAAAAATGTTATTTATGGCCCGATCAAACTGAAATTCGGTTTACGGGCTAATTTGATGTCGCTGAACCCGAATATGCCAACGGATTTCAAATCTGATGCTTAGTTTCTGAGTTACAGAAAATGGTCCATATCTCCGCGAATTCCCCTCCGATCGGGAAACTGATCGCGCCATTCGATTTGCCTGGTCCGATTACCCCCTCCTAGACACCTCACACGCCGATCTGGAACAAAAAGTTTTTTTTCGAAAAAAAAAGGAAGGTTAACCATCGTTGATTTTTTCGATTTTTTTGATTTTCAAAAAAATCGAGATAAGAGTGCTTTTCAACTAAGTCGACCACGCTGATTACGAAAATGCTATCCATTTTGCTGTACGTCGATTTCTCGCCGAGTTAGAAGACTTTGAAATTATCAAAATTTTCAAAAAAATTCAGATTAATATCGTTTTTGACTAATCTGACCTCGCTGACTCCGATTCGGCCAATACTTTTCAATTCTGACCCTTCCTTCGAAAAATCGACGTTAGGGGTACAATGAGAAAGTCAAATTGAAAATAAAGTTCATATTCGTGATCAGCGACCTCGAAATAGTACTAAACCGCATTAAAAATACAAAAATGCGATATTTTTTGAAAATAGAGCAATATTTTGAAAATACACCTGGAATCTGCCTGCAAATGCATCGAGTATGCAACTCAATCAACACCAAATGCTAAAAATCTTTAAAATGAGCTTTGAAACTTTCAGGGTGTCTACGAAAGAGGTTGAAGAGTCATTTATTACAAATTCGAGGTCGCAGAATTCAAATTTGAGATTTATTTGGAGCAGTGATGCCAACCTCTCGAGATAAAAATTTTATTTCGCGAAGTTGGCAACACTGAACCGTGAAAATTGTAAATTTGAATTCTACGACCTCAAAATAGTCTATAAACCAAATTTCAGCTGAATCGAACCATAAACAAGAGCCTGGTGAATTTTTGAATTTCGACCCCTTCAAATAAATTTTTTTTCAAAATTTGAAAAAAATTGTCGAAAATTGGCGATTTAGGGGTCTATGCCGATAGAGTCGAACCCGTCGATTGCCAATCTGCAATCAGATTCGAAATCGGATCATTATTCGCTGAGAAACACGACCTCAAAGTTGTGGTATGTTTAACTACCATTCAGAGCTCTTCATAACATCTCAGTTCTTTGTTTTGTTCTTTTTGTAATATTTCAGCTTCCAGAATACTTAGAAAATTGTTTTTGGTATCTAACGGTACCATTTCGAGGTCGTGGAATTCAAATTTGAAATTTGTTTCAAGCAGGGCTGTCAACTTGGCGAGATAAAATTTTTATTTCGCGAGGTTGGCATCACTGCTCGAAATAAATTGCAAATTTGAATTCTACGGCCTTGAATTAGTAATCAGCGACGTCTTATAAGTCAAAAAACGATAATTTGCGAAAAAAAAGTGCTGTATTTTTGTTTCAAAATTACTCCTGCAAATGCGTAGCTTATGCACCGTAATCGACACGTGGCTTCTTACCACCATAACAAACCAATAGATAGCGTTACCGGTATTAAATTGTTGATTTTTATGTAATTTTCTCCTAGTAATTGATAAATTTAATCAATTCTATGCCTACATATTGTTTTCCAGTCAACTGATGGTGTTTGATTGGTATTGTACATCATTATTTTCACGTATTTATCTCATTTAGTAGATTTATGAAATTATCCACATTTTGGAATTTGAAAAATTAATTCCATGGCCAAATTCTTGGTAAAGTCGATTTAATTCGTACTTTATGTCGTTTCATTTCATCATGAGTGAATTTTTGCAGGGTAACACGTATAAATTATCAATTTTTCTGGCTAATTAGTCGACTCAATAACACTGTCAGATCGTGATCGTGTACTAATTACCTTCTATAAACTGAAACGGCCATCTGACTTCTTTTTTCGTCTGTAAAATCATGTTACATATAATGGTCAATCTCGTGAAATAAAACACCGTTCGGACGTCCGAACCAAAAATTCGTTTTTCAAAAAAGCGGCATGAAAAAAAAATACAAATAGGTATTAAAATTAATAATGAACCGATCTGGGTTAAAAAACACTGTCCGCCGCCAGACAGTGAAAAACCGTGATCGGTTGTACAAAATAGAATAAATAATAACAATACAGAGAGGTAAATAACATTGTAAGTAACATAATATTTAACAAAATTGTCAACAGCTTAATTTAACAAATAGTATAAACTTAATTAAAATCAGGTTTAATTACGAATTACAATCAATAGACGATTAGATAAAAATAAGGGATACTTGAGTGGTATAAAAATGGTGCTTTTCGAAGGTTTAGATACTAACGACGACGAATCAATTCGAGCTTCGCGAAAATAATAACGATTTGTATGTAATTTTATTTAAACAAATTTTAAAATTTAATTTTCAATTCTATTTTTTTTTTTAAATCATCATTTTGACATTTTTTTCAACATTTCTTTTTTTTTAAATTTTTTCTTCTTCGAATAACTATAATCTAGAGGCCAAAAGAGATAATTTCAATCAAAATGTGAAAAAAACATTTAAAAAAAAAAAAATTCTGATTCAAGCAGCGAATAAAACCCATACCCCGAGTACAACGTAGCATCGCGAAACAATCCGAATCAACATTCTCACTTCACACACTCTTCAACTGCCTCAACGAGCGAGGCAGTACCATGACCCAGGGAGATCACTCACCACAGGCGATGTTCGCTAGACCGTAACCAGTAGACAAGGCGCGAACATCGCGGGCACAACCAAATGAGTCATCCATTGTCGAGGCAAAGGAACTTACGGTACGCCTATTCGGCGACCGTTTTAAATTTAGATTATTCTTCGGACATTGTACTGGTGGTACGCAGCCCGACGAATAATATAGACCGAAATCGGTCGAGCCAAAACAGCCGACCAGCCTCCAACCTCTTTGATGGAGCTCGTGGCCTACAGAAACGATAACACTAGGAAACCGTTCCCGTTTGCGAAGCCGTTACCGCGGTCATCTCAGGACCCCTCTTAGGCAATGTACCAGTTCCCCATCGAATGATGGTGGTGCAGGGTGCCGTAAGGCCCTCCGAGCTCGCAGTACCCAAGACGCAAATCCCGTTGTCCTGGCCAGCCCCGGATAATCACCTACTCCTATGGTCCGGGACTGATACTTCGCATAAGAGAAATTTTGATACCCAACTCATACAGTTTTAATCCGCGATCCAAACAACGCTACGTTCTACTCGGGCGTATGCGAATCATTCGCACCCTCCATACCCTTCGTTTAATACGGCTCTGGAATGTCCTCCTGATCCAGGTCGCCGGCCGGCCGACGCATTCCCGGGGAAGTTCGCGCCAGTGCCGTAGAATACTCCGGGTCTTTCTCGATGTCCCACGACATCGATGGCTGTTTCGATGCCGTGCGAGATCGATGGATAACCTAACAAGCGTGGCTTCCGCAGACATTGCGTGAACTCGCGATAGTTCACGTAATCCATTGAAAGCATGCCAAGAGACAATCCTAAATACCTGTAGTTTAATATTAACCCTGACTGCCCTCCGGTTCCAGGTCGCCAGCCAAACGATGTCCCGGGGAAGACCGTGTCAGTGTCGTAAGAAACTACAGGTCTTTCTCGATGTCGTGAGGTCTCCAGACACAGATACCGACATCGATGGCTAATCCTAGTCGGAGATGCGTTTTGCAGACATGGCGTGAGCTCGCGATTGTCCACACCACCCGTCAAAAACAACACCTCCGAAGATCCTCGAACGCGAGACCGTCCGAATGTTTGGTCCCAGAATTCTTCCATCAGCCCTCGTTCAGCCGAAGAAGAATAAAATTGCCAACTGGCCCATACGATTACCAACCAAGGTGGTACGGCACCATTGGTAATCGAGCACAGTGCACAACCCCGGAAAACCGAAGCATCGGACACCTAAACCGACGAATTGAGAATCCTACGCGAAAAACGAATCAATTTTGAGCCCGATTTCATTACAGGATCCCTTCATCAGCCCTCGTCTGCCGAAGAAGAGTTATCGTGAAATGGCTCCAACTATCAACGGTGGACGGCACCGATATTGATAATCGAGCTCACCAACACGACCCCGTAACAAAACCAAGCGCGGACGCCCGCGCCAAAGAATTGAAGAAAAAATACCACCTTGCCCCACCAACGTTCGACGATTCCAATTCAGGCACCTAACCGCGAAAAATGCCGAATCGAAGACAACGAACACGATGAAAAAATCCATTAACGCGCAACGTTAATATACGTGAATATTATCGAATAAAAAATAAAAAATTCCAACGGGAAAATACGCGAATACGATGCGAAATTCGGACAATAATCTTCAAAAATCAAATTGAATTCCAGACTTTAAAAAATAATCGAAGTTTCTCTTCAACAAAACAATTCGCCAGTAAATTGGAAATAGGTACCTATGAATTGATCTGTTGATTCGCCAATAGTGTTGCTCGTAAATTCAAGGAATGAAAAAAAAATTGAAATTATCTCTAACAAAGATGTATGTACGCTGATCTTCAAAAACATTTATGCAAAGGGCGTTTCTTTCGGAGCAATAATTAAATATCAAATTTTAAAAATAATTCAAAGGGTCTGGGTCACTGTAAAAAATAATCTGCCTGCAAAAACGAAATATAAGTAGGTAACCATCGTTTCACTTTCATCCTTGCAATGTTGCTCGTGAATCATTACAATAGATTTTGAAAATAATCGAGGGGCTCTTCAATTGATATAGAAAATAAAGGTAATCATGTCCATCAAATCCTGACTGCTAAAATATAGTCAACGCTTGAAAAATAATCATGAAGAAGCCTTTACGAAAACTTCACAATCACAATCTTTCAATTTTCGGCCAATGCTGAATGGCTTGTTGTTGGGTTTCGCGAATACGTACTTCAAGATAAATGAAGCTTTTGAAAAACCCATTGAAGAGGGGTTCGCGATACAAAATTATAAAACTACCTGAAAGACGACATATAAAATAATATTCAAGCTTGCGTGGTGGCTACAGATGCTCGCTGAATATTTCTGCCGACATCGTAGGTGTTTAGATGATGATAAAAATACGTCGCTTTCTATGACAGCTGCAGAAGATGATTGTTGAATCTTGATTGAATAATCCTCCAGGTTCATGTGGTAGGTAGGTAGGTAGGTAGGTATTGATCATCTTGCAATCTTATCCTGAAATTTCAAAAACAAATTATGAGAAAATTGGCTAACTTCAAAAAAATTAGAAAATTAAAGCAAAAAGCGAGCAAATGTTATAATTTTCAAATGATTTGAAAAAATTGGCAAATTACAAAAGAAAAAAAAATTGAATAAAAAAATATATGATAAATTTTTAAAAACAAAAACATGATTAAAAAATTCAGAAATTGACCAGTTTCAAAGAACGCACGAATCTCAAAAAAATTAAACGTCGAATGAACTCTTGAAAAAAAAAATTGAAGATGGTTGTGGAAAGATGATAAATTTTGAAAAATTGAACAAAAGTTGAAAAATTTCAAAAAGTCTACGAACTTTGAATATTTTGAGAATTTTGAGGGATTGCAAAAAATTTGTAGGCAAATTTTAATGAATAAAAATTTTTGAAAAACATGTGATTTTGAAAAGTTTAAAATATCTTCAAATTACAGGTAGGTAATAGGTATGTATGAGTAATAATTGTTATAAAAATAAAAATTTTCAAAAAACAAAAGGATTTACAAAAAATTTGACAAATTGACACGAATGTAAAAAAAAATTAATAAACGAACAAACTCTTTAGAAAAATTTCAAATTTTCAAGGTAAAATTGAACAAAAAGGCAAATATTACAAAGCTGTAAATTTTTGAAAAAAAAAGAATCATGAGAAATTCTAAAAAACAAACCATGATGAAAAAATTGAGAAAACAAACCAACTCTCGGAAAAAATCTAATTTTGAAGAACCAAATAATTTAGTTGAGTTAATAAGTTTTAAAAAGTTATAAAAAAATCGAAAAAATTTTAAAAACCAATGAATTTAGGAAAATTTGAAAATTTAGGACGATTGAAAAACTCGTTAAATTTTCGATACCGATAAAATTCAATATTGAAAAAAAATGTCAAATTTTCTAAAAAAAAATGGTAACATTGAAAATTTGAAAATATCGATTTGTAAAAAATGAAAATTGGTTAATTTCAAAAAATTGTAAAATTAAATCAAAAAGCGAGCAAATAATATGATTTTCAAATGATTGAAAAAATTGGTAAATTACCAAAAAATTAAAATAAATACAATTATGGTAAATTTTTAAAAACAAAAACATTAGAAAAAAAAAAATCAGAAATAGGCAAGTTTCAAAGAACACACGAATACAAAAACAAATTAGAAAACGTCGAATGAACTCACGAAAAAAATTGAAACCTGGATAGTTGTGGAAAGATGACAAATTTTAAAAAATTTCAAAAAGTCAACGAATTTTGAACATTTTAAAATGAATAAAATACAGATTTTTGAAAAATGTATGATTGTGAAAAGTTTAAAATGAAAAACGAGTGATTTATGAAAAATTTAAAATACATATCTTCAAATTATAGGTCGGTATATACTATGTAATAATTATAAAAATAAAAATTTTCAAAAAACAAAAGGATTTACAAAAAGTTTGACAAATTGACACGAATGTAAAAAAATAATAATAAACGATCAAACTCTTTAAAAAATTTCAAATTTTCAAAAATTAAATTTCAAATAATTATAAGAGATACACTCTATTTAAAAAAATCAAATGATTCACAGAAAGGTGAATTTTGAGGAATGAAAAAATTTGAAAGCTGGAATTTTTCAAAACATTTTAATCAAATTTTTCAATTTCAACTCATTTTTTTAGATTAAATTTTTTCAGAAATTTGCACATACAAATTTTTCATCTTGTAATTTAAAACACGAATGGACTTTTTTAAAAAACAAACAAATTTCGAAAAAGAGCAAATTTTCAAAAACTGGAAAATGCATAGATCATTAAAATTATTTCTAATTTTTTATCATCCATTGCCTATTTTAAAAAAAATATATCAAATGATACAAGGAAATGAATTTGCATGAAAATGAAAAGTAAACTTTGACGAATAATAAAAAAAAAATTGAAAGCTGGAATTTTTCAAAATATTTAAATCAAATTTCTAAATTTCAACTCATTTTTAGACAATATTTTTTCCAAAAATTTGTACATACAAATTTTCTATCTTGGAATTTAAAGCACGAATGAATGTTTGCTCAGGTTTTGAATTTTACAACTCAAATTCGAATACCTACTTTCAAAAGTAGAAAAAAATCTGGATAATTCGTTATGAAAAATAACTTTCTGGCGAAATCATTTTTTCAAAAAAATTCAAAATTTTCATCACTTTTTCTAATTTTAACGACTTGTTAAATTTTCAAAGCAAAATTATTTGAATTTAAACATTATTCCCAATTTTAAAATTATAAAAATCTATCAAACAAAAAAATTTATTCAATTTCTAAAATTTGTTGATGTTTTAAAGTGGCATAATTCTGAACTTCCATCAAATTTTGATAATTTTGTAAACTTGATAACAAGGTTGCATGAACAATTTTTTTTAAAATTACACAATTTTTTGCATTTAAAAACTTTTTTACCTAGTTAAATTTTTGGTCAAATGTCAGGAGTTCAAATTTGAAGAAATCTAGAATTTCAACATTAAGTTTATCTAAAAGCAGAACTTTTGCAAGATGCAAGAGGTACGAGCCATTAGATAGCTAAGTACATTTTCGTCTACGGTATTAAACAAATGAAAATTCTTTATTTAAAACCACCATTTTAAAATAAAAGAAAAAATAAATACGCAATTTTGAAAATTTAAGGAAATAGAAAATTTTCAAGGATTTCAAAAAAAAAATTAGAAAAACAAACAAAGAGCAAAAACTGAAACGTTGAGTCAAAATTGAAAAAATTAACAATAAAGTGAAACAAAGAAATAATTTTCAAAATTTCGATGATTTATAAAAAATGCGAAAAATTTTTGAATCCGGATGAACTGAAAACTTTTGACAAATTAAAAAATACTAAAAAATTGGCATAAAATTGAGGCAATTGAAAAAAGTTACCAATTTCTCAAAGTATAAATTGTGTTTATTCGAAAACTTAGGTACCTAATTTTCCAAGTTTTTGGAAATTTAAACATTTTACTGTAAGGTAGCTCTAAAATTTTAATGGGAGAAGAAAGTTTAATTTTCAATCAAGTCGAAAAGTTTAAAAAAATTTCAAACTTTGAAACTTAGAAAAAAGTTTTAAAAAATCGAACACTTCGAAAAAAAATTAGAAATTTTTAAAAAGCAAAAAACTACTTTTTGGGGAATAAAAAAAAATCCGAAAGCTGGAATTTTTCCAAATATTATTTTAGGTAATTAAATTTCTCTTTCAACTCATTTTTAGATTCAATTTTTTTCAAAAATTTCAACAGAAATTTTTTCATCTTGGAATAATTTAAAACAAATAAATGTTATCAAAAAATAAACAAATTTCGAAAAAGGACAAATTTTCAAAAACTGCAAAACGCATAGGTAATTAGGTATTTAAAACTTTGAAATAGAAAGGAATTTACATGAAAATGAAAAGTGAATTTAGACGAATGAAAAAAATTAAAAGCTGGAATTTTTCATAACATTTTAATCAAATTTTTCAATTTCAACTTATTTTTAGATTAAATTTTTCAACATGCAATTTAAAACACGAAAGAATGTTTGGTCCGGTTCTGAATATTATAATTCAAATTCGAATACTTTCAAAAGTTGAAAAAAAAATCAGAATAATTCTTTATGAAAAATAATTCTCTAGCGAAATAATTTTTTCAAAAAAAAATGGGAAGCAAATGAATTTTGAAAAAAAACCGAAGGGAACCGAATTTGTTGCCTATGCAGACTACACAGGGAGCATTTATCAGCATCAAAAAGGAATATGATTAAAAATGAAAGAATCACGTTAAACCATACCATAAAAAATAATGCAAATGTAAGTATAACTTACAGCTTCAACACCAAGAGCTTGGCATCAAGAGCCAACATTGAAAACAGCAGTCGATCCGAATAATTCTTCAAAATTCACATCCGCAGCGGTAACTTCGTCGAACAAGAATGAATTTGCCCAAGTCTGGCTTTACTTCTTCATTTGGAGTTGAACCGAGAGAAATTGACCGGAATATATCAACGTAGGATTCGAAATCTCGATACGATTCGTAGCAGCTATTACCTATAAAAATAAAACAGTTGTAAAGATAGAGAATCGTAATGGTAAAAATAATGGAAAACACTACAATCAAATTTGAAAACCATTGTTCATTTAAAAAACAAGTTGAAGTTCTACAAAATAATTTTTCAAAAAAGTAGGGAATCAAATGAATTTTGAAAAAAAAAACAAAAAAAAACCGGAGGGAATCGAAGTAGTTGCCTACGCAAACTGCACAGGGAGTATTTATCAGCATTAAAAGGGAATATGATTGAAAATAAAAGAATCACGTTCACGATACCATAAAAAATAATGCAAATGTAAGTATAACTTACAGCTTCAACACGAAGAGCTTAATATCGGAGGACAACATTGAAAACAGCAGTCGATCCGAATAATTTTTCAGAATTCACAGCCAGCGGAAACTTCATCGAACAAGAGTGAATTTGTCCAAGTCTGGCTTTACTTCTTCATTTGGACTGAGAGAAATCGACCGGAACATAACATAGAGTAGGATTCGAAATCTCGATACGATTCGTATTTTGTAGCAGCAATTACCTATAAAAATAATGTTGTTGTAGAGATAGAATCGTAATGGTAAAAATAATGGAAGCGGAGGGCTTACTTTATTATTCGTCGAAGAACCAAATTTATCTAGCTGATCCACTGGTATGTTTTGAATTTTCATTCGTGGAACGAACAATAGAAATACGTAGCCAAGGACCTGTCACAGGTGATACTCTACAAGAACAGAAAAGTAAATTAATATTAACTAAATATTTAACGTGAAATTAATAACGAACGCAAACTACAATTATTAGTAGTAGGTATACCGAACAAATTTGTTTTCGTTCACCGGAATTTGACACAACTAAACTAGGCCTTCGTTTATTAGCCTCCGGTGATAAAAAACAAAAATTTACGATCGGCCATTTTTACGGAGAGCCCTTGCTGATTCATTTGCTCACCTTGAATTTTTTACCAAGTCCAGTGCTACATAAATACTTTAAATTCAAAATTGGAAGATAGGGAGGGGTCCAATCGAAATTTTTATAATAACTAAAAGTATTTGTGGAACTTCAAGCTACAACTTTTGTTTGAAAACTTGTTCAATTGGGCCCCTTACCTCCCCACAGTTTTTAATAATGTATTTTGAATGAGTGTGAATAAGTGATATTACTCAAAATTGATGGGGAAGGAGGGGTCCGATTGAAATTTTTGTTATAACCAAAATTATTCCTAGTACTTCAAGCTACAACTTGTGTTTGAAAATTTTTTCTGTCGGGCCCCTTACCTCCTCCCTGTTTTTAATAATGTATTTGAATGAGTTGAATTATCCAAAATTGGAGGGGAGGGAGGGGTCCAATCGCAATTTTTGTCATAACCAAAAGTATTAGTGAAACTTCAAGCTACAACTTTTGTTTGAAAACTTTTTCAATTGAGCCCCTCTCTCTCCACTTATTTTTCATAACACTCCCAAAATACTAATTAAAAATTGAAGGGGGAAGGGGAAAGGTTCCAATTGAAAAATTTGTGCAACAAAGTTGTAGCTCAAAATTTTAGGAATAATTTTGGCCATGACAAAAATTTCGATTAGACACCTCCCTCCACTCCAATTTTGGATAATCCAACTCATTCAAATACATTATTAAAATCAGGGAGGAGGTAAGGGGCCCGATCGAAAAAATTTTCAAACAAAAGTTGTAGCTTGAAGTACTAGAAATAATTTTGATTATAACAAAAATTTCAATCGGACCCCTCCTTCCCCACCAATTATGAGTAATATAACTTATTCACACTCAGTCAAAATACATTATTAAAAACTGTGGGGAGGTAAGGCACTCAATTAGAAAAATTTTCAAACAAAAGTTGTAGCTTGAAGTTTTACAAATACTTTTAGTTATAACAAAAATTTCGATTGGACCCCTCCCTCCCTTCCAATTTTGATATATAAAGTATTTATGTAGCACTGGACTGAGTGGACTTGATGAAAAATTCAAGGTGAGCCGGTGAGCAAATGAATCAGCAAGGGCTCTCCGTAAAAATAGCCGATCGTCAAAAATTTCGAAATTCGAACAATATAATCAAAAATAGTTGATAGTTATTTCACTAGGTAGAGGTATCCAATATACGGACAATAAATAATGTAACATTCGCGAAACATTTGGAAACCACTGTTCATTCAGAAAACAAGTTCTACAATCTACGTACACTTACGAAAGTACAAAGGCAGAAAAACTTTGGAATTTATCACTTTAGCTTTAGCACCGGATTACGCATAGACGTTATAAAATAAATATGTACACGCCGTGGTATACTACAAAATCACAGTTTTTTTGTTACCTACCAACATAAGCTGCTGGCGATTGAGGATACAGGATACTTTTGCTTAAAACTTTGTTTAAAATCAAAATTTTGAGCTACTTTTCGATTTATGGGTTTATTTTTGTTAAAGCTAAATGATATTTAATCAAACTTAAGGTTTGTGATACAATTTCACCGTTTATTTTGGTCCGAAAATAGCTGGCGATTGAGGATACAGGATAGATGAGGATAAAAAAATTCGTTCAAAGCTTCGTTTATGATCAAAACTTTTGTTAATTTTTTGATTTATGGGTTCTTTCTTGCTAAAATTTCATATATTTAATTACACATGAGGTGTAGAATGCATAAATTAACCTCAATCGCCAAAATTTCTACACAAGTTATGTTGGTAACGCGTTCTCATCACAAAAGGCGCGTCCATATTTATGTTATAACGTCTATGGGATTACGTTAAGTCGTTAAGCGAATACACGAGCATAAAACAATCACGAAAAAATAAGCAAAATGCAATTTATAGAAGTACATACCTGTCGAACAGTTTGAAACGAAACAAAAGTCCATCGGCAACTTCTATTTCCTTCTACGACCGATCAACCACATGGAATTCGGCACCGAATCTACAATGCCAAAACATCATACTATTAAACGAAACACTAATTTGCGCCCGAAAAATACTCGATACACAAAATATATTACGTTAAGTAAATGAAAATGATTCAAATTAATTTCGAAAATCAAAATGGCTGCTAAACCGTTAACAACTTTCAAACTTCAACATTAAACACGCTAACAACACGAACAAGGAAAAAACTGGAATGAAATACGATGATGCTTGTGTGGTTGTGTGTGAGAGTGACTGTGTGTCATCGAAATGAAATATTAACCCTCCAAAAACACGACTTTACGTTACACAATGAAAATTCTCCCTACCCAACTTCGTTCTCTTATCTGATTGGTTGTTGAGTGTAAAGTATTTGGCTCTATTGTGTGTGTGACTCAACTGAACCGAGCGATGTGACGAAGCAAGAAGTAGAAGAAGTGCAAGAACCAACTAGCCTGATTATTCTATTGAAGCTAGCTTTATCGAATAGATAAAAATATGATTCATCATGAATACAAAGACGACTATCACTGCCACTTTCAATTCAACCAAAATAGGCCTACATAACGTACACGTCTTGACTGCGTCTCAAATTATTCATCACGAATTTCACGTATTAATTTACACAAATTACGTATTTTTGCAAATTAATATTTACCTACGCCTATGTACACTACAGCCGACAGCCGAAAAGTTATTGTATTATGATTTTAGTAGAAAAAGGATTACGAAAAGAAAAAAACGAAGCGTGTAAACTTGAAATCATGATTATTCTTACCTCTAAACTTGTCGTTGAACCAATCATTTCGAAAGCAACACAGAAAGCAAAACATACGTATGTAATGCATAAACGTAACGAGTCAAACATTGAAAACATTTCGAAGTTCTGAATTGAATATTAATAATTAAATCACATTAAAAATTCAAATGACACCGAATTATAACAGTCTAACACGACATACGACATTAACGAGGTGCGAGAGAGCAACAAGCTTACTATGAGTCGATGACGACCTAACACAAACGAAACTGAAATTCAAAATGGCTGAATGAAGTCGAAGCGAAAATTCCAACGTCAGTGTAGCCACACTTTGAGATTATCAGTACAACGTACAATTTTGATTGAATTTTCGCTATGGCTAAAAAAATTATGATTTTATTTATTTTGTACATTTTTAAAACTTGTTTTGTTTTGAAATGCATACTTTTACTGTTTGACGTACTTGAGTTTCGTACTCGTTGGATATTAAAAATAAAAACCTACAGCACCTTTCATGAATTTTCTTTTGAGAATTTCTTAATTTTTTTCACCAAGAATAATTTTTTCCAAAATATACTTACAAATTTCAAATTTTCTTCAGAAGACGAATACGAAATTTCACGTTCATACTCAGACACGTCTTTTTTCAATGTAGTAATATTTCGAGCACCTGTCCTAGCATAAAAATTAAACCAAAAAATCACAATTTATTAACTTCATCGTATTGCCAATAAATAGACTTATAATTGGCATATTACGTACATTTGTATTTCGACTACAATTCTAATCATACCACAAGGTATAGACTACATCGCTATTAATTTTATTGTATACTTCGCGACTGGTCAACAATTCGGAATAATCTTGGGCCTGGTGCACAAACAATTCGCTGGTCACAGATATCTGATTGAAAAAAATACATTTATTTTCCATTAATAAAAATTAAATATTGAACAATTTATTTCACAATGCAGAAGAGCTGCCACGAACGTACTCACATTTAAGGGATATTTTTCGTTGAAATTTCGTTCCATGAAGACGGTATTTTTGATCAATTGATTATTATATTCGTAATTGGAAACGATTTCGAATCCTCTACGAATCGCATGGAACACCTTAATCAAGCTGGAAAGATACACGGACAGGTGGTCACGACTGCGCAGATGATTTAATTTCTCCGATAATGTTTTTTTTGGTCCTAATAAGTTTTCTGATCGAATCTACAAATGCATAAATCACAAATGAAACATTACATTAGTATGATTAATTGATTATTCTTCATTATTTTATATTCTCACCTCAGGATCAATATTCAATAAATGAGCGATTGAATTATTCTCAAATTGACTGGAATCGATTGGTCCCAAGCTCGCAATACGTCGTTTCCACATTACAGGATTTCCATCCACGACGATCAGTCTGAATTTCCTGTTTTCTCTTTCCAGCAGCTTCATCATCTCGAATGCAATCGGACTAGACCACGTTTCTGACAAAAGAGTAACGCCTCCTTTGCTTTGAATGCTGTTCAGAGACTGGAAATTGCAACAAGGTGGAATTAGATATTTAATTTCCAGCGTAAATATGAAATTATTGCGATGAGTGGCTTACTTCGAATAATTTTGAAGCCATTTCTACTGCAGAATCGGTACAAGAGCCAATGCTGGAGCAAAATGCTGGACTCATCAAGTTGGGTAAATGGTCTCGTAACGGTCTTGGACCGAGAGTTGATATGATGAAGATGGGCGAGCAATCTTTCAATGCTGAATATCGTGGAGCTTTCGTGGCAACTTCGACGAATTCCAACTTATCCGATAAATCGTCTGCGATACTTTCCAAGGTGTCCAAGTTGTGAGGTAGATAATATCTTAACGGAGAATCGGCAGTTTTATTTTCTGAAAAAAAAAAAAAAAAAAGAAGCTCGAAACAGGTATTCTGTCCGTAGAAGTATTTTTCAAAAAATTAAGTTCTAAAAAATAACTCTTTATACCTATGTTCGAGAGACGATAAAGCGTAGGCGAATTGCTGTTATCAAATCGCGAAAGTATATCATCAATTTGAGGTAAAACTGCTGACAAATTACGAGGAAAATTATTATCGTGGATAACAATGGCTGGTGACCCTGCGAAACGTCTCGATTCGCATTCTTTCAATCCGCCGGAAAACATGCTGACAAAGTGGATATTCGGATTGTATTTTCGAGCTGCCACATCCATGTTGTAGATTTTTCTGCCAGCTGATGCCTTTAATAAAATTTCATCATCGATCAGTGAGATCAGAATTGATTTTTTAATTTTTAAAGTTTTTGTTAGATAAGAAATTTTTTTTAGATCTTTAATGTATTTTTAAAATTTTTTTTTTAACCATAATTTGAAAATTTTCGCTGAAAAACAAATTCTTAAAGTGTAGAAAAACAATTTTTTTAATTTTCCTTTCAAACAAAATCAAATAAATTTTTTTTATTGAAAACTTTTTTTTAATTTTCCCAAAAAAAGATTGCTTTTAAATGTTTGGTGAAAACTCTAAACTTCTCGTTCAAAAAAAATGATTCTTCATTTCAAAAACAATTTTTTTCAAAAAACAATTAGGTAGGTATTTTAAAAAAAACACAATTTTTGGATTTTCAAAAAATAATTTTTGAATTTCTTTTAAAAACAATTTTGGATTTCATTTCAAAACAATTTTTTGTTTTTTTTTTTAAACACAATTTTTTGATTTTTTTTCAAAAAAAAAACAATTTTGATATTTTTTAAAAAGCAAAATTTTGAAATATTTTTTGAAAATAATTTATTTTTAAAAAACAAAATATTTGAATTTTTCCCGGAAAATTTTGATTTATCTAAAGAGAACAATATACGCCTCTACCTCGAAGATTTACTCGTATCGTCACTCACCACAGATACGAAAAATACAGCTTCCAAAGGACCGATTTTATTAGCATCGTAGATCAAGCCTTCGGCATCATGGACGGTCTTAGTTTTTTGAGACGAGCTAAGTATAATAGTAGCCTTCTTCTGCACCAGCAAACGATTCATTCTATGAGGTATATTTGGTCTGAGAGAAAAATTATCGACGCTCACGACGAATTTCCTGGCACCTTTGCCGATCAGCCATTCGGCTAACTCGAACCAACAAGTTTTTCTTTTTTCACCATCTACGAAAAAGGTACAGAAGAGAAAATTAAAATGGATTTTGAGTAGCAAATAAGCCAACGAATGGCATGGCACTCACCAACGATTATATAAGAACGGTTATTGTCGTAGTGTATTTTTTGATTCGTGTTGAAGCTCATTTCGTCGTTTGGGGACCACTTGTAAATTTTTTTCACGTGTGAGTTTTCACAACAACTGCAAAAAAAAAAAAAAAAACACGAAACAATAAAAAAATAAAGTCTAGTTTGATGTATTAAGCAAACATTTTTGATTTTTCTCTCCTAGAACTCACCGAATTGTACTTTCATCAGGCACTCCTTGAATGTGCACATTTCTATCAAACGGTACGACAACGCCAGTTTTTATGCCATCTTCAACTAGGATCTTCAAGTTTTGCTTTTCATTAGCTGTTAGTTTCAATAAAGACGATATTCTTCTTTGAATCGGCATAAACGAGATGGATTTCAAGAATGGATACAGCTCTGAAAGTTGTTATAGGTTCTTCGGTAATCACAAAAAAATTATAGGTCTTAACAGGTATTTTATCAATAAGTATAGGCAAGTACTTATGCAAAGATGAAAATTGTTTAACCTAATTTTTCGTTCTCCCAGTTTTTCGTTTTACCAATCTGAATGAGATGACCTTGATGCTTAAGAGAATTCAACGATTCTCGAACACTCTGAATTCCAGGCAAACAATTGACCACCAAGTTTACTCCGAGACACTTCGTAATTCTCAAAATTTCCTTCTGAAACGAGTGTTCTCTGGAGTTAAATATGCGTTCATCGTCAAGCTGTTCAAAAAAAACAATAAGAAATTATAACTTGTCAATGTTTGAAATAATTATGTAGACTTATAAATAGGTACCTACTTGTGGGCATTTTTTCTTCAACAAAACAGCTTCTTCGTGACTAGAGATGGTAACGTAAACTGCATACTTTCTATTCAATGATATCGTAATACAAGCTTCGCAAAAAGCCCCCTCGTCTCCAACATTGATCAAAATCGAACTCAGGTAATGAATCCCACAAATCACAGACGAGTCCAAAATACGATAAGCCTAGGAAAAGAAAAACAAACGATAGATATTTTTCAATTCCCAATATCTTAATTATTAGAGAGTAGAATAATGATAGTAACCTGAGAATAAATAAATGGCACGGTTACTGCGTCTTCTTGGCTCCATTTTGTTGGAACTTTCCATTTTAAAATGGGATCAGGTTGAGAAATAGGGCCGTAACAGTCGACTGATGCCAAACCAATCACTCTTTCACCAGTATTTTCTACTCCAGAAAATTCGATGCCATAAATCTGCAAATTTAATTTTATTAATTTTTAGTAGAAAAGATTTCTCAACAGAAATTGCACCATTTTTCATTCAATTTTTGCAAAGTCAAACGTTTTTTATTACCTGGCGATCATTGGTGGGTTCAGATTCTTTATCGTAGCAGATATACTGAAGAGTGAATAGACTCCATTCTAGTGAAATAAATAACAAAAATCGAAGTTAAATAAAGTATCATGGATTTTAATCGTCGCAGAGCTCACCGAATATCTCCAAGAAGGTCTTTGTAACATTCGGCATTTTCACCGAGTTCTGGCAAATTTTCACAAATGTTTTGGTACGAACCCCATTCTCCATTTTGTAAAACAGAAACAGGCAAATCTAGAACTTGTTGACTTTCCAACGTTTCGCAGCTCAATATTTCTTCATCCATCACGAACATATATCTGTTTTGATACGAGAATTCTTTAATTATTCATGAAATTTTCAGAATTACGAGTAGGTATCCATCATTTGTAGGGATCTACCTAGGATGAGATTGAATAATTGATTTCCAAATTCGAGTACACCGTTGGTTTCCGTCAAAAAACATTCCCGCGACATCGCAATAACAGTGTTTTTGCGTGAGTTCTTGCCAGGAGGTCAGTGGGTCAATTGATAATAAATTCAAAAACATAGGCATACTTTGCCATATTTCCAGCTTCAGATACCACGAGTACGATTAGGTACTTTTTGTTGTTGTTGTTGTTGTTAACCGTTGGATGGAAAAAATTAAAATTTCTGAACTCGATGAAACTAGAAAATTTTCAATAATGCAAGGAGGCATATCTGATTTCCTAAAATTTGTCTGTTAAACTTCGAATTATGGAAAAGAGAACAAATATGTACATATGGACAATGGACAGTTATTCATTACACAGCAACTCCAACTTTGAACATGAACGGTAAAAACATGAATTTTTAATAGAGAAATGAGTTTGGAAAAAATATAAAAAATTTGATTTCAAATAAAATTTTAAAAATAAAAAAAATTGTTTTTAGCAAAATATATTTTTTAAATTGTGCTGGGACAAAATTTTGAAAAATTCGCGATTGAGCACAATTTAGTTCATTGAGAAAATTTTCGAAAAATTGACATTTGATAACATTTTTTATAAAATAGAATTAAAAAATATGTAGGTACCTATTCAAAAAAAAAATATGTCGTTTAAATAAAATTGATTTTTTTTTATTTAGAGAAAATTGAAAAAAGTGATTTACAATAAAATTATGTTTTTACAAAATTTGAAAAAATTGGTTCCAGCACTCCAGCATAGAATTTTTCAAGAAATTCATTTCTGATGAAAGTTAAAAAAAATTATAACACAACATTTCGAAATTTTTTTTTGGTCAATCAAACAAAATTCAAACACTTAATATTTCTCGACAAAATTTGAAAAAATTGTCAGCTGATAAAAAGTTCAAAAAATACAAAAATTAAAAAATTTGTTCTCGAGAAAAATTTTTAAAATAAATTTTTAAAAAAATCTTGAAACATTCGATTTAAAAACAAAATTTTAAAAATTTGTTTCTTGAGAATATTAAAAAAATATTAAGTAGACTAATGAAATTTCAAATTCTAAAAAAAAAAATCATGTTTATTAATCAAAAATTTTCATCGAAACAAAATTTTAAATAAATTTATTTTTGAGAATGTTGAAAAATTTGCCATTAAAAATATTTATTATGTTTAAAAAAAAAATCAAAAACTTGGTTTTTACACAAAACTTCAAAGATACTCGTTTTTGATTGAAGTTTGAAAAAATTACCTACTTACCTACCATTTGAACAAAACTTAAAAAAATTGAAGTTGAAAAACTTTTCAAAGAAATTTATTTTTGAAAAAAAATTGAAAATATTATTATTTTATTTTTTAGAGCAAGACTAAAAATATTTGGTTTAAAAAAATTGAACAATTGTTCATGATAAAATTTAGAAAAAAAATTTCAAACAAAGATTAAAAACATTTGATTGAATATCTAACAAAATTAAGTGCCTAACTTTATTTGAAAAAATTAAAAAAATTGTTGGAGCCAAATCAAAAAATCAACTTCAAAAAAAAAAAAATTAAAAATGAGTGATCGAAAAATTAAAACTGTTTCTCAAAATAATTTTTTTTTTAAATGTACACTGCCTAAGAAATTTAATAATTTTTTTTTTAAATTTGCGACTTAATTTTTTTTAAAAACCCCTTGGATCCTAATTAAAAAATAATGATGGTATAGGTACAAAATTTTTAAAAAATTTCACCAAAAATAAAATTGGTAATTTTGATAGGTATAATATAAATTTTTTTTGAATATTTTTGATTTAATTTGAAAAAAAAATTCTTGAAGATGAACCAAAAAATGGTTTAAAATGAATTTGAAAAAGGAAATTCTTTAATGAAATTTGTTCCCTGGGAAGTTAAAAAAAATTGTGTTTGAGAAAATTCCAAAAAATAAAAAATAAAAATAAAAAAAAATTGAAAAGTTGTGTTTGAACAATATTTTAAAGAAATTCATGTTTAATGAAATTTTGAAAAATTGTTAGGTAGGAAACTACATTTCTTAAAATTCAAAAATTTGAGATTGAAAATTTTTTTTAATAAATTTGGATTTGAAAAAAAAAATTGTTATCCTACAAATATTTAAAATGTTTGATTGAAAAACAAAAATAAAATAAAATAAAAATTGATCACTAAAATCAAATAATTTTTTTACCAAATTTTCAAACAAATTTTTGAAGAAACATTTAAAAATTGTGTTAATAAAATTTTAAAAATTTGTGCTCGAACAAAGTTTTAAAAAAAGTAAAAAATTTGTTTCATGAAAAAATTTTCAAAAAATTTACGTTTAAAAAAATATAAAAAATTTTGTAGAAACAAAAGAAATGTTTAGTACCTATGAAAAAATTTTCAATAAATTTATTTTTGAAAAAAATACTTATTACATAATTACATACCGTATTTAACAAAATTTTAATAAGTGTTACAGAAGAAAAATCAACAAAAATGATATGAAATTGAATTTGAAAAAAATTGCTCTAATTAAATTTTATCCAAAGTTTCGGAAAATAAATGTAATCGAACAAAATTTTAAAAAAATTTGCGTTGAAAAAAATTCAAAAAAAATCGAAGCCAAATTTTAAAAATTCTATTAAAACAAAATTTTCGAGATACTAATTTTTGGCAAAATTTTGAAATATTACCTATTAAGTAGGTATTTATTTAACAACATTTTAAAATGTTTCTTACTCGAATAAAATTCAAAATACTATTCGTATTTAAACGAAAATCAAAAAAAACTGGTTTTAAATAAAATTTTGAAAAATGTGCTCGACCTTGATCAAATTAGGAAATAGTACCTATGTATAAATGTATAATTTAAAAAAAAAATGAAATTGTAAATATGAAAAGATTTTACGAGAAAACACAACGTAGTTGATTAAGTTAGGTAATTTTTTTTACAAAAAGATGAAATTCTTCATTTTTTGATGATTATTAGTAAGGTTCAATACCTACTTACGTACATTGATATTAGCATTCGATGAGCCATTTTTCCATCAAAGATACACCACGATTTTCCACTCTATAATCTGATCTTGAATTCTGGAATACTTTCGCATCCTGCAAACATGAAAATTGAACAAATTAGTAAACAATTGACTTGGAAAAATTTTCGATTGGGAAAAAATTACACCAACCAAAATAATTATGACGGGATCGTTTCAGGACACTCGATTAAATATATGCAATAAATAATCCTACATTTTTAGTGAAAATTTTACAACCAATTCAGTATTTTGTAGCGAAGGTCGCACGAGTTTTTTTTCTCCAAGTACTGAGCGGAAATGAGAAATGTACTGCACACTGCAACTATTCGAACTTCACCTAATTACCTTGCGCGTCTGCTTTATGTAAATTAGTTGAAATTAATTTTTGCAAATAAAGTTTGGTTTCAATTCCACCAGACGTCTGCTCCGGAAAATCACGGTTCGTTTACTTTTTTATGATAATTTTCAAGGTCCTTGTTTAAGTTATTGAAATTTAATTCTCATTCTCGTTCCTGGAATTTTATGTACTAGGATATTTTCTCAAAAAAATGAAAATAACGAGATGGTGAGTTGGAACCAATGCCAAAGTGGTAATGTACTGAAAATCGTACACTCGAGGGGAAAAAAAGAATAAAGTTCGTACAATTGACAAATATATTAGGCATTTTAGGCACTTTACCACTGTTAGGAAATATTTTACCTAAAATTGGTAAATTTAATTATGCCACAAAGTATATAGTACATGACTATTGATTCTATTGTGCACTTGAGGGCTACTTAAAAATTTGAAATAGTCGTCTTCATCGTGTACGTACGATTTGCAAGTCATGGACAGCTAAAAAAAAATGCACCTTTCGTGAGAATAAAGTTCTTCGAAAATAACTACCCACATGTGATACGATATAATTGGAGATCTTACGTTCAATGATTCATTTCCGCTGCGATTTCTAACAATTGAAACCATGTTTTTGAGAAGCTGATCGCTATATTCGTATTTGGAAACCATTTCAAGACCAATGCCAATCGATTGTATCACTTTAGTTACACTAAGAACTTCTACCGATGGATGGCTACGATTGTACGAGTTCAAATAGTCCGATAATTTTTCTGGTAAGGGCTTATTTACACCAAATAGGGTTTCCAGTCGAATCTGAAGAATTTACCATGAATAATTTTTGAATTTTTTTCATCAAAAGCCTCATTTGTTTTCAAGTGGTCCCTAAAGTGAAACTAAACGAAATTTGAAAACGATTACTTACCTCCGGGTTTAAATTCAATAACTGAGCGATCAAGTTATTCTCAAATTGACTGGAACCAATCGATCCGAGGCTTGCAACGCGTCGCTTCCATATTACAGGGTTGCCATCCAAGGTAAATAGCCTAAATTTTCTGTCATCTCGCTCCAGTAGCTTCGTCATCTCGAATGCAATTGGACTAGACCATGTTTCTGACATGAGAGTAACACCTCCTTTCTTTTGAATGTTGTTCAGAGACTGAAAATCACAACATGGTAAAATTAAATGGGTAATTTCCAGCCCAATTATGAATAGCGACGAGTAGCTTACTTCGTATAACTTCGAGGATTTTTCTACCACTGAATCAGGGCCAGAGCCAATACTGGTGCAAAATGCTGGACTCATGAGATTCGATAAAAGACCTCGTAAAGGCCTTGGACCAAGAGTAGATATGATAAAGATTGGCGAGCAATCTTTCAAAGTTGAATATCGTGGAGCTTTTGTGGTGACTTCGACGAATTCTAATTTATTCGATAAATCGTCAGCCATACTTTCCAAAAAACCAATGTCGTGAGGTAGATAATCTCTTAATGGCAAATCAGCAGTTTTATTTTCTGAAAAAAAAAATAAATAAAAAAAAATACAAGTATGAGAGTCATCTGTTTGAAAAGTATTTTAAAATTTACAAATTATGATTTGAAACTTACTCGTATTTGTGAAACGATAAAGTGTAGGCGAATTACTGTTATCGAATTGCGAAAGTATACCATCAATTTGAGGTAAAACGTCGACCAATTTACGAGGAATTTTATCATCGTGAATAACAACAGCAGGTGATCCTTCGAAACGTCTCGATTCGCATTCTTTCAATCCACCAGAGAATATGCTGACGAAGTGGATATTATTCGGATTGTATTTTCGAGCAGCCAAATTCATGTTGTAGATTTTTTTGTCACTCGATGCCTTTAATAAAATTTCATCGTCGATTAGCAATGTCAAAATTTATGGATTAATTTTTTCCTATTTAATGTGGGGCGAGAGGCACTGCAGCTCCACTCTACCCCATTCCTTGATTAATAAAAAAAAATCTCTTACCACTGAGACGAAAAATACTACTTCCAAAGGGGCGATTTTATTAGCATCGTAGAGCAAACTTTCAGCATCTTGGGCAGTCTCCGTTTTCTGTGAAGAGGCCAGTATAATAGTGACGTTTTTCTGGGCCAGCAAACGATTCATTCGATGAGATATACTCGGTCCGAGGAAAACAGTGTCCACGCAAGCGATAAATTTCCGAGCACCTTTGCTGATCAGCCATTCGATCAATTCGAACCAACAGGTCTTTTTTCCACCTGCCAAAGAAGAACTACGTGATATCAGTTTGGAAAAAATAATATAATTTTTTGTCGCATAATCTAACAAAGATACTTACCAACGATGACGTAAGAATGGTTATTGTCGAAGCGTATTTTTTGATTCGCGTTGAAACTCATTTCACTGTTTGGGAACCACTTGTAAATATTTTTCACGTGTGATTTTTCACAACACCTGTAAGGAGAGACGCATAGAAAAAATTGGTTATTTTTCAATCGTAATTCGTAAGCGTAACTGGGCCTTAGGTTGTGCCAATTTTAGGGGGGCAACTTGGAATTAGGTGTAGCTCAATTTATTAGGAAGGGGGCTGTTGGGAATTTTTAATTTTGAATGTGAACATGATTTTTTTACTCCAAAAAAAAATTTTGAATGAAAAAAAAATTCATAACTTTCAAAAAATGTGTTTCAAAAAATTGAGATATTGTTTACTGCTAAAAAATTGAAAAAAAAATCAAATGGAAACAAAAAATCAAGATTTTGCTCCAAAAAGTTTAGCGTTTTTTCTTCAGCAAAAAAAAAAAAAAAAAAAAAAATTAAAAGTTTTTTTCGCTGAAAAATGAAAAAATTTATTCACTCCGAAAACTTGAAAAAATATTTCATTTAAAAACATTGAAATTTTTTTGTTCCAGGAAAGTAAAAAATTTTTAATTCCAACAGAGTTGAAAAAAAAATTTTCTGAAAAAATTTGAGAGATAAATATTTTACTCTTCTTAGAAAATTAAAATTTTATTCTCGAAAAATTGTGATAGTTACTTATTCAATTGTTGTTTGATTCCAATGAAAATTGATCAAATTTTTTCTCCAAAAATTACTTTATTGAGAACATTTTTTCTTCAAAAAAATTACTCAAGTCGTTTTATTTTTTTCAAAAATATGAAAAATATTTTTACTTTTAAAAAATAAATTTTTTTATCTCAAAAAAAAAAAAAAAAAAAAAAAACATAACCTACCTTCAAAAATTTTAAAAAGTTGTTAGGTAATCAAAAAAAGTTTAAAAATTTTTATTTCAAGGATAGGTAGGTAGGTATACAAAAATTGATTTTTTCAGAAATATTGACATTGAGACAAAAAGTTGAGATTTTTTCTCAAAAACATTGAGAGATGGTTTCTGCAAAAATCCAAGTTACTTTCATTTCAAAAAAATTGAGAAATTTTTCTGCAAAAATTTGAGAAAAAATTTTTCTACAACAAAATTAAAACATTTGTTAAAAAAAATTTGAGATCATTTTTCTGAGAAAGAGTAAATGGATTTTTTTTCTAAAAATTGATATACCTAATATTTTTTTATTCTAAAGAAAAACAAGATTTTATATTATCTACTCCAAAAATTGAGAGTTTTTGTCTATAAAAAAATTGGAATTTTTTTTTCAGAAGGAGTATTATGTTTTTTCTCCAAAAAAATTGAAAATATTTTTACTCTAAAAAAATTCAACAAAGGGATCTGAACTACAATATTTCTGAAAAATATTTTTACGTTTTTTGCACTCACTCGATGGTACTTTCAGGCATTCCTTGAATATGTAGGTTCCTATCGAACGGCACAACAACACCAGTTTCAATACCATCTTCAACTAAGACGTTCAGCATTCGCTTCTCATCAACTGAGAGTTTCAACAAAGACGATATTTCATTTTGAATTGGGATAAACGAGATCGATTTCAAGAATGGATATAGCTCTGAAAATTATAGGATCTTTAGTACCTTATCACAAAATCATAATTAATAGATTATCGACAAAAATACAAAATTGAAAATATTTTACCTAATTTTTCGTTTTCCCAATTGCTTGTCTTACTCATCTGGATGGAATAACCGAGATTCTTCACACAATTTAATGACTCATGTACACTCCGGGTACCAGGTAAACAATTCACCACCAAGCTGACACCAAGACCCTTAGTAATTTTCAAAATTTCGTTCTGAAACGAGCATTCTTGCGAGTTGAATATGTGCTCATCATTCAGCTGCGAAAAAAAAATACCATGTAATGAAAAATGAAGTTGTCGATGCTTGAAAGGTATCGAAGAATAAGCACTTGTGGGAATTTGTTCTTCAATAAAACAGCTTCTTCGTGACTAGAGACGGTAACGTAGACTGTATACTTTTTACTCAGAGATATCGAAATACAAGCTTCACAAAAAACTCCCTCGTCGCCAACGTTGATCAGAACCGAACTGAGCTCAAGACCATGAAAAATACGATAAGCCTTGGAAAAGAAAAAAAAATACAAAATGACATTTTTCAATTGACAAAATTTAAATTCAAAGAATATACAAAAATAAGAACCTGCGAATAAATAAATGGTACAGTTGCTGCATCTTCAAGACTCCACTGTATTGGCACTTTCCATCTCAGAACAGAATCAGATTTTGATATAGGGTCGTTGCGGTCAACCGATGCCAAACCCATTACTCTTTCACCGGTATCTTCTACTCCAGAGTATTCGATGCCATAAATCTTTAACAATTTTAAATTCTCAGTGGAAAAGTTGCTCAACTTTTTTGCAAAGTCAAACGTGTTTCGTTACCTGGCAATCAGTATCGAGTTCAGATTCTTTATCGTAGCAGATATACTGAAGGTGAATGGATTCCATCCTAGTCAAATAAGTAACCAAGTTAAAGTTGAATAAAAGTACCATGGATTTTAATAGTCGCAGAAGGCAGAACTCACTGAATATCTTCAGGAGGATTTTTGTTATGTTCGGTATTTTCATCCATTTCTGCTGGATTTTCAGAAACATTTTGGTACGATCCCCATTCTCCATTTTGTAATACTGAAACAGGCAAATCTAGAACTTGTTGACTTTCCAAAGTATTGCAGCTCGGTGGTTTGTTATCCATCAAGAACATGTATCTGTTTTGATAGAAATTCTTCAATAAATAAAACTCTCAGAGTTACGAGTATCAGTATAGATGTTTTTAACCTACCTAGGATCAGATGGTTTTCTCGAATCGTTGAACATTAGAGATAGATCAGTGGATTCTGTTTTTTGCTTTACAACAAAAGTGAGCTCAGATTTGCTGCATTCCAGGTGAGCTTCATTATCTGAACATTTTTCAGACGCAGTAGATTTCTGAAATACAGAGATTGTTATAAGAGTCGTAAGGTATAGGTAGGTAAGCAAGTAAGTATGTTAATCCATTATTTTTCAGATATTATTTTTTTTTTTAATAGAAGGCAGTTTTTCACTTCATTTAACCCTGCAAATGTGTATCCTACGTGCAGCAGCAACAAATTCGAAAAAAATCAGAACCTAGTTTAAAATGAATTTTTTGCAAATTCGGTTTAGATACCTACGTATTTGAATTACTCATCTTAGATTTAGGAAATGATTTTTTAAAAATTCATTTAGATACAAAATTTTTACATTTTTGTCCAAAATAGAATAATTATTTTTAAATTTTTAAAAATTTAATTAAGAAATTAATTTTTTAAAAGTTCGGTTTGAAATAATTTTTGTAAATTCAAGAAATTTTGTCACAAAGAAAAGCACCAATTGAAATTTTATAATGTTTTTCTGAGTTTGTTTGAAATGCATTTTGGATAAAAAAAAATCATTCAAATCCATTACTTTCAAAAGTTTTGTTCAAAATTCAACATTTTCAAGTTTAGTTGTTACAAAAACAAATTAAAACATTTTTCTAACATGAAATTTTTCAAAATTCATATTTTGAAGTTCTGCTAGATTTTTTTTTATTTCTATTAGGTACCAATAAAATGCTCAAAATTATGTCCCAAAAATTAATTTTTAATGATTTTTTTTCAGAATTTGTTTTTTACTGTACTCAACCTTTCTAGCATTTTTTTATAAACTTCGTGTGAAAAAAAATTATTTTAGTCAATTTTTAAAAACAATGATTACCTAGTTCCAAAAAACAAAACCAACAAAAAATGAAATTTTTAAAAATTCATATTTTGAAATTCTGCTAGAAAATTTTAAAAAAATCTACTGTTAAAATGTTCAAAATTATGCCAAAACTTAATTTTTAATGAGTTTTTTTCAGTTTTTTTTACTGTACTCAACCTTTCCAGATTTTTTTTTTTAAATTTTGTGTGAAAAAAAAATTCTTTTGGTCAATTTTGAAAAACAATGATTAGGTATAGTTCCAAAAAACAAAAACAACAAAGACTTTTCAGAAAATGAAATTTTAAAAAATTTATATTTTGAAGTTCTGCGAGAAAATTAAAAAAAAATCTACCATTAAAATGTTCAAAATTATGCCAAAAATTAATTTTTAATGAATTTTTTTCAGAATTTGTTTTTTACTGTACTCAACCTTTCTAGAACTTTTTTTAAAACTTTGTGTGAAAAAAAAAGAATTTCAGTCAATTTCGAAAAACAATGATTAGTTTCAAAAGACAAAAACAACAAAGACTTTTCAAAAAATGAAATTTTAAAAAATTTGTATTTTGAAGTTCTGCTAGAAAATTTAAAAAAAAATCTACCATTAAAATGTTCAAAACTATGCCAAAAATTACTTTTTAATGAATTTTTTTCAGAATTTGTTTTTTACTGTACTCAACCTTTCTAGAACTTTTTTTAAAACTTTGTGTGAAAAAAAAGAATTTCAGTCAATTTCGAAAAACAATGATTAGTTTCAAAAGACAAAAACAACAAAGACTTTTCAAAAAATTAAATATTTTAGGCTGGAAGGAGGAATCAATCTAGGTTTACAGAACAAGATAGACGATACATACCTTTTTAAACAAATAAAGTCGTCTATCAGCAAATGTTTGTTCGGTGACTTGCACAAAATTATCGCGAATTTCGACCGGTATAGAGTGATCTTGAAAAGTTGCACTCAATAAGAATGACCAATCTACGCCATATTTTCCAATATTGCAAAAATCATCTGTTACTAGCATATAACATTCGTCTGTCGAGCTGAATTTATTAAATGCAGCTTCCTTCGATGCATGAAATGTTACGTTCTCCTGAAATACAGCCCGTATGTACAAATATCACGAAATGAATTCGACAAGAAGACACCTACGTACAAATGTGTACAAACTTTTAATTTTTCGCAGTTCTTTACTATGTGTTTTAGTAAATTGGAATTTCCTTCATCGTCTTCTGCAATCAAGTTCAATCTGGTGTTGGGTTTTTTACACATGATACCAACATTATCGATGGCTATGCGCAAACATAATTTATAAAATTCGGCAACATTCTAAAACATACGAGTAAGAAATTTTGATAATTATTAATTTCCTTTCTGCACATAACAAAACAGAAGGTAGGTACTAGGTACATGTATTGAGAAATTAATTATGTAGGTAATGGAAATAATGTACCTGACATCTCGGATTCTGATGAGAAACAAAACGTAATCCTTCTAATTTGCCATTTGAATTCTGATTTTTCAGCACAAAACGTCGATTCCTCGCTGTATACATTGCTAGACCATTGCAGGTAATAATATTTGTATGGTAATTTTTATAACACAACAACGTCTTTCCTGCCAAAAAAAAGAAACAAAAACCAAAAAAGACAATTCAATAAATCAATTAATTATTATAAAAAATGGAGCAAATCTAGTAAAAATAAGTACTATATAAACCAGTGGCGTATCTAGGATGAAATCATAGGATGGGTTCAAATTTTGTTTTCGAGGGTGGTATAAAATTTTCAATTTTCAAAATAATAACAAAAAAAAAAAAACATGTCATACACGTCCTACCAAAAGTTTAAAAATTGCGAAAATTTTGTAATTGGAAATTAAGAAAACTCATCCTTAAAAAAATTAGGCCTATTGAAAAAAAATTCAATCTTGAAAAATTTTTAAAATGCATTTTTCAAAATTTTTAGAAATTCAATTTTTGAAAATCAAAAAAATCTCTAAATAGTCAAAAAAATTACACCGTTTCTATTCGTGAGAATTCAAAGAAAATCATCCCAAAAATTGAAAAAAATCAATATGTTGTAGAATTTGACTTACCTATTTTTTTTTTTTTTTTTTGAAAATTTATCAAAATTAAAAATTGTTAAATAAAATTTTGGAATTGTAAAATTAAAAAAAAATCTAGTTTTGAAAAGTAGAAAAAATATCCTTTGAAAAAAAATCGAAAAAATCCATCTTAAAATTTTTTTTAAATTTGGTAACAAATATCATTTTTGAAAATTCAAGAGAAAATAATCTCTAAAAATTGAAGAAAATTCACTGATAAAATAATAAAACACTAACTTATAAAAAAAATTGACCAATTTTTATTTTTGAAAATTTATGAAAAAAAATAATTTCAAAAATTTTAAAATTTCGAAAATTTTGTAATTAAAAATTACAAAAAGTTACCTATCATTAAAAATCATTGGAAAAAATTCAATATTGAAAAATTTTTAAAGTGCACTTTTCAAAATTTTAAGGATTCAATTTCTGAAAATTAAAAAAATTTCTAAGCGAAGAAAAAATTTAACCATGAAAAATTGAAATAAAATAGTCAAAAAAATTACGCAGTTTCTCTTTGTGAAAATTCAAGGAAAATCTTCCTAAAAATTGTAAAAAATTCAATATGTTGAAGAATTTGACTAAACTAATTTTTTTGAAAATTTATCATAATTGGAATTGTAAAATTTAAAAGAAATTTGGTTTTAAAAAGTAAAAAAAAAAATCACCTCTAAAAAATAGGTGAATTTTTTTTTAAAATAACAAAAATATCATTTTTGAAAATTCAAGAGAAAATGAACTCTAAAAATTGAAAAAAAATTATTCATGAAAAAATTGAAAAATCTTATTATTATTTGAGAATTTAAGAAAAATCATGTATACCTAAAAAATCGGATAAATTCATTCTGGAAAAATAAAATAGGTATTAAAAAAATTATCCAATTTTTATTTTTGAAAATTTATGAAAAATTTGACCAATCTTATTTTATGAAAATTCATCGTGACTTAAAATTGGGAAAATTTTGAAAAATCTCATTTTTGAAAATTCAAGAAAAATTAGGGATGCATTTAGCAAACTTTTCACAATTTTAGGGAATTTTTGAAAAATATGTAAAATGAACATCTTTGTTATGCAAGGTTTTTGAGGTATTTTAAAGCTTTTTCTTTATACAATGGGAGGAGTTTGGACCCCAATGAACTCTCCCCTTAGATACACCACTGATATAGGTACCTACAAATATTCTGAAAAAGTAGATTACAGCACAATATATATAATTATATGCCTGGTAGGTACCTACCTTCTTCTAAGGAAGAGAATTCTTCAGTCGAAATTTCTATTTTTCTAATTTTATACGTGTAAAATAAATCTGTTTCGTCCTTCTTTTCCGAAAACATGGAAAATTTCATCAACGCATCCAAAAACAAAACCCAGTTATTGCGCCACTTTATTTTCGCGTAGCAATCTGTAAAATAATTTTTGGAAAATCATTTGGATTACAAATAACTTTGGGATAGAAGGCAGGAAAATTAAATTCACCGATTTCGTTGCATTTCAATTCGGTTAAATTGTGAAAGGTATCTTTCAACTGGTATCCTACATCCTTGAAAACACTATAGAATTTTTCCTCCGAAATAGTATATTTGACATTTCCAGCTTCTTCTTCATTTACTGCATGTTTTGGCATATGGTCAGGTTGATATAGCGTTCCAGTCATTATTCTTGTGGTTTTGTTCGGTTTTGACTTGTTGTACTTCAATATTTCGAATTTGCCACTGCCTTTCTGTATGAAGACGGTGACTTTTCGTGGACCTAAGAATCACAAAATAATTTTTAAAATTATGCAGAGTTAAGGCAGGAGAATACGATGATGAATAGGTATTTCAAATTACTGCTCAAAGATGTGGTAGTATTTTTGAATAATTCGATATCCTCGAAAACCACCGGATGAGAACCTAAAGTGATGTCTCGACTGACGCAGTGTACCCACCATGTGAGATACTAAAGTAAACGAAAATGCAAATTTAAATACTCGTTTCTAGTTTGTTGCGCTTTGAAACTTGTATTTTCATCAATTAAAAAATAATCTACCAAATAAAAAGATGTAGGTAAAACGATGCGATTATCGATCTGATGATCCTTCAAATAGTAATATGGCGAGTCGTCGTTGGCTCGAATCACGATTGGGTCACAGCTATGACTTCCAGCCTATAGAAACCCAAAGTAATTTTCTATTACACATCATACAAATTAATTTAATATTATACTATTCTTCAGGTAAAGTATCTGCTTTACTAGAAATTTGGTTTTTTAAAAACTGAAAATTTAAAAAAAATTATATATTTAGGTATATTTCAAAATTTTGTTTTGACGAAAAATATTACTAAGTTCAATAAAAACAAAAATTTACTTTTCAAGAAAAATTGAAAATTTTATTTTTCAAAAAAATTTAGAAACCCTGATTTTGAACAAAAATTTCAAAATCCTTTTTTTTAATTTAAAAATTTTTTGAAAATAAAAATATATTCTGTATTTGAGAAATTTTTTTGAAAAAAATTTTCAACAAGATTTAAAAAAAATTCCATCTACCCAGAAAAAATTTCAAAACTTTGTTTTAATGTTTAAAAAACTGTTTTTGAACAAAACCTAAATATAAATGTGTTTAGAAAAATATTTAAAAATTTTGTTTCATAAAAAAATTCAAAAATTCACTTTTAAAACTTCCATTTTTTTGAAAAAAAAAGATTTCAATTTTTCAAACAAGAGTTTGAAAATTCTCCAACTTTTCAATAAAAATTTAAAAATACCTAATCATTTATTTTTTTTGAAAAAATATTCAAAAATTTAAAAAATCCAAGTATTTTGTGTTGAGAAAAAATTTTAAAATTACTTTTCAACACATAAATTTAAAATTTCGTTTTTCAAGAAAAAATTTTAAAATTATGTTTTTAATTTTTTTTTTTTTTTTTTTTACTTAACTTGGCATTTTTCAAACAAGATTTTTAAAATACCTAGTTTTTTTTGAAAAATATTTCAAAATTTTGTTCATAAAAAAATTCAAAAATTTACATTTAAAAAAAAATTTATTTAAAAAAAAAAGAAAAAATTACGTTTTTTAAACAAAACATTAAAATTTTTCAAACAAGAATTTGAAAATTCTGCATTCAACAAAAATTTTAAAGTGATTTTTTTCGAAAAAAAATTGTAATCATGTTATTGAATAGAATTTTAGAATTTTGTCAAAAAAGAAAAAATATCATTCAAGTAACAAAAAGTGAACAATTTTTTTTTCAATTCAAAAAATTGCTTTTTCAAGAGAAATTTAATAGTATAAAAATTTTTTTTTGTGAAAAATTTAAAAATTTGTTTTTTAATTAAATTGAAAAAGTAGGTTCCATTAAAATTTTTATAAAAATGTTTTGAAACCAAAATTTTGAAAACATTTTTTTTTTGAATGCACAAAATAGCACTGATTTTTTTTGGGGGAGGGGGATAAATTCTAGGTAGTATACCTACAAACATTTACTACTACTCGTGTCTTAACATACCGGATCAAAGAAGTACACTCCGCCATCGAGTGCAGAATGAAGCCAATTGGCTAAAGGAGCCACTGATGGAGTTTCTCTAGGAACTGGGTATTCGATAGGAGGATATAATGCATTCACATTCACGTCACATCCTGCTATGTACAATCTGTAGGCAAAATAACAAGCTCATGAGTCAAAAACTAGCGAAAATAAAATAATAAAATCGATCTCATTACCGTCCAATAGCCTCCAAGAGATTTTCAAGATTTTTCCTTTCGTTATTTCTCCTGGTTAAGGCGACATTGGCGCAAGTCTCTGGTAATGATCGTTTCACGATGGCTTGTAAAAGACCATGAGGAGCTATTTCAATGACTAGAGCATCTGAAGGTATATGCTTAGTGCCTTCTTCGAATAGAACGCTGTTTAATAAATTATTAGTCAGGTATTCTGCAGAGCAGTACTGAGCCAACGGTTTATTCCATTCTGATTCTGGAACCGAAGTACTGATCCATTTTGATGAACGTTGGACTGGTTCGGGAATTATCTGCAATATGAGATTTTCATTTCAAACCGTTCAGTGAATCGTTCTTAGGTATTAATAAGCTCATAAAGTTGACCTGTTGTAAACGAGATAGAAGATTAGGCGCAGCTGGAGCGATATATTTGGAATGATAGGCTATATTAGCGACATTGACGGCCTTGGCGAATATTTTTTCATCTTGAAGTCGCTTCACGTAACTTTCAACGTCTTCGGTGGGTCCACTCAACGTGCAACTGGTCGCTGAGTTGTGGCAGGCGACTTCGATGTTCGCAGGGAGCAAATCCTTTATTTCGTTGTATCCTTTGCCTGTCAATAAAGAACACATCTATTATATTATCGTCGGTTTCGGTTATTTGAAGAGAATTTGCGGATCTTTGGCGAACTTACCAACAGCAGCCATCATTCCTTTGATAGTTTTCGTTTGTATGGAGGCCATTCCACGAGCATACGACGAAAGTACAGCTTGTTCCAAGGTCAAGCATCCGCCTGCGTATGCGCACGCGTTCTCTCCCACCGAATGTCCAATGATACCGTCTGGTTTGATGCCCAGTGCATTCAGAACTTCCACAAGAGCGATCTAAAAAATTCAACTTATTCTCTGAATTTCTTAAACCTCTTCTCACGACTGGAAAATACCAGAAGTGTTTTTCCTTACTTGTATCGTGATGATTCCGACGAAAGAATGCATAATATTATCGAAAATGTTCGGATCATTGGTGGTTAGAATGCGATAAATATCAACACCGACATTTTTCAAAACATCGTCACATTTTTTCACAGTTTCAGCAATAATAGGCAATTTGAGCAAACCCTCGCCCATCTTGTTCCATTGCGAGCCCATTCCAGAAAATAGGAACCAAATAGGACGGTTTTTGTTGCCCTTTGTCTAAGCAAACATGACAGTTGATCAAAAAAAATTGAGACCAATATTCGTTAAGTATTTTGTACTGGCAAAAGTTACACGCGTACATCTGATGATCTTTTCTTTTCGTAACTTGGATCTGGCGAAACGATGGTGTATCCTCGGAAAACGTGGTATGGCATATCTGTACCGAATGCGTCGTTTACCAATGAAATAAATTCAGCGTTGAATGATGTGAATTCCAACTGTAGATGAGATAACATAAATGAAAGGTCAGAAATGTGAAATTTGAATTTTTTAAAAGAGAAAATTTCAATTATTCGTATCAAGAAATTTCATTATGAATTTTTTGGAGAATAATATTCTCAAAATAATAAAAAAATATTTTTTTTAAATAATAAAAATGGAAAAACCTCCTCTTTAAAAATTTTTCGAAGATTTTTTTGTTCAATTAAGTATAGACATTTACAGCACATAATTTCCATTACTTTTTTAAGAATATTTCGAATACCATCTTCAGTTCGTGCACACGACACAATCAGCCTCGGAAGGACTTCTATTGAATTATCTTGCAATTTTTTCTCCCTAAATATTAGAAGAACATAATACAATCGATATATTACTCGTCACCTTCGATTGAGCTGAAATTTGGCTCACTGAAAGAGCATGCCACCCAGACCTCACAATCAAATCCCCCCCCGAATCCATTGGCACCGTTTTCGACGCGATCTGGAGCCTCCAGAAAAAGTTGACTTTTCTCCAGCACACTGGAATCTCTCCAGACGGCAAAAGTCAACATTTTCTGGAGGCTCCAGATCGCTTCGAAAATGGTGCCAATCGACTCGAGGGGTCGACTTTAGGGGGTAGAAGAAGTTTCGGGTGATATGCTGGAGAAATTGATTTTTTGGAAATTTTTTAAAAATGCAGAATTTTCAAGTCGTCAAAAAAACACGTGCGAACTCGTCATCTCGGATTTTGGATTTAACTACGTCAATCGATAGCATCGTACTAACGCTAGGATTAAATTTTCACCTGCCGAAGTTAATTACAGCGCCGTCTGGAGCTATTCCAGTGCGCTGGAGAAAAGTCAACTTTTCCTGGAGGCTCCAGATCGCTTCGAAAATGGTGCCAATCGACTCGGGAGGTCGACTTTAGTGTATAAACCAATTTTCAGGATTCCATCTTGAAATCTACAACTTTTTTTTAAAAAAATGGTTTTTTGGAGGTGGTTTTCTGCCATTTTTAAAAATTCGCCAAAAATCAAAAAATCAACTCCGGAAGCTAAAAATTTGGTTGTGAGGTCTGGGTGGCATGCTTTTTCAGTGGGCCAAATTTCAGCTCAATCGGAGGTGACGATCTGGCGAGGTTCCCTTGTTAGTCAAATTAATATCAACAAACAGGTAGAAAAAACGTTCAAATAAGTGAACAACTGAACACATAGAAAAACTAATACATTATTGCTTACTTTGGATTTCGTCTCAACACCACTTGACTAAGAGCACCACCGACTCCAACCGAATTGACCAATATTTTTTCGCCGACTAAGGCAGTAGGTTTGGTAACAACCTATCCAAAGACAAAAAACGTACATAAATTTTTTAAGAAGAAATAGGCTATGAAAAATGCATCGAACCTACCTTTAATTTATTTTCATTGAAAGCTCTAATGTCGTCATTGATTTGCTCCAAATTTTGGTTTTGAACAATAAAGCCGGATTCGAGAGCGAACAAAGCTTTTATCAAACTGACGTAAGGTCCTGCACCGTCAGAATTACCTATGTTACTCTTGACCGAGCCGACCAATAAAGGAGTTTTTCTTTCTTTGCAAAAGACATCGGCAATGAAATTCGATTCGGTCTTATCGTAATTCTGAAAACAGCAGAATTTTACACCAATTAAAGAACACAGAACGTAGATATTCGAAGTCTTTTACGAATAAAAACTCACTTTAAGACCGCAGGCGCTCAGTTCTATAAACGATACATCTTTCACTTGGTCATAATCGCTTTGATCTTTGTACAAATGAGTCATAGAATCTTTCAACAGGTCTTCGTTAAAATCCAAAAACGAACTGGGATTCGAACCAAAGTACGTGTATCCGGTAAAATCGATCGTGGCGTAGACACGTTTAGCGTCAATGGCCCTTTGTATGAACAATACAACCAGCGAATCACTTCTGCCATAGCCGTTAGCTTGATTCAGGATAAAATACAGCTTATTAATATTATAAGACTAAAATTCGATTATTTGGTTGAAAATACTGCTTAGGTACCATTTTTATCAAAGACACGAGTAATAGCATCCATATTGAGAACGTTCATTTTTGACAAGTTTACACCAAATATGGGATGCTGAACTGCGGCAGCAATCCCTACGATTGCGGCTTCTAAGTAACCTTCGGAGACGTGTTTGTATGATTCGTGCAGGGCGGTTAAATTTCCGAAAAGATCGTTGCAGAAGGCGAAGCTTGGTCCTTGAAAAAAAAGATATTAAAAATACAATTACCGAATGATTAATTAAATTTTGGAGATTTTTTTTTGTTTCATTAAATAAAATTAAGTAAAAAAATTTTCATCTTTTATTTTTTTTCAAATTAATACATTTTGAAGTAATTTTTTATTCATTCAATTTTTGGAATTTTTTCAGTTACTTAGCTAATTTAATTTTTACTAATTTCTTCAATTTACCAAAAAAATTTTAATTTTAAAATTAATTCTTTCCCCCTTAACTGTATCTAGGTCGTTGAATTTTTTTTACAAATTTTCATTTTATGAACTTTTGGGAATAACTTTTTAGAGTTATAATTTGTAAATTTTATCAACTTCCTAATGACCTCAATTTTTCAACAAAAAAATCTTCAAGTAAGTACGTATATCAATTTTTGGCTTCACAAATTTTAGTTTGATAAATTTTTGGAGAATTTTTCTTATTAATTAATTTTGATTTTTTAAATTCATTACATTTTTACAATATTAGAGAAATTTTTTCTACTTTTAATTCATTTAATTTTTTACAAATTATGTGATTTCTTGATCTATTAAACTTTGAGAAAATCTTCAATTCATAGAATTTTTGCGAAACTGAATTTTTCAATTTTTTAAAATCCATTTTGGAGAATTTTTCGAATTTATCACTTTTTGAAAATTTCTAAAGTTTTAAAAAAAATGTTTACGTAACAAATTTCCAAAATTTAATAGGTAAATTTTTATACCATGAATCATTTTAATTATTTTTATTTTTTTATAAATTAGGTAAGTGCATTTTTTGATTTATAACATTTCGAAAAAAAAAATCATTAAATTTTTGCAAATATCAATTTAAAAAAAAAAATTCAATTTATCGATTTTTTTTACAAATTTTAATTCTGTAAACTTTGGAGAATTTTTCATATTAATCAATTTTTGTAAATTTCAAAACTTTTTTGAAGTTTCGCGAATTTTTAAAATTTATTAGATTTTTGCAATATTTGAGAAATCTTTCCTAATTTCAACTCATTTAATTTTTAACAAATTATGAGATTTCCAGATCTATTAAATTTTGAGAAAAATTTCAATTCATAGAATTTTTGCAAAACTAAATTTTTAAATTTTTATAAATTCAATAAATTTTGGAGAATTTTTTGAATTTATCACTTTTTGTAAATTTCCAGTTTAAAAAAAATGTTTATTTAACGAATTTCCAAAATTTAATAGGAACGTAATTTTTATACTTTGAATCATTTTAATTCATCAAATTTTTTATAAATTAGGTAGATATGTGATTTTTTTATTTATAACATTATAAAAAAAATTAATTCATTAAATTTTTGCAAAACTCAATTTTACAAAGAATTTAATTTATCGATTTTTTTACAAATTTTAATTTTGTTAACTTTGAAAAAATTTTCAATGTTTTAATTTCATAAATTTTTACGAACCTCAGATTTATAAAATTTTTGAAAGTAATAAGTACATAATTGCAAATTTAAAAAAATTAATAATTATATTTCTGTAAGTTAGAAATTTTTTCCAATCATAACTACTCCATTTTTTTTACATATTTTTGATTTGTTGAATTTGAATGAAACATTTTTTTCTTGATATATTTAATTTTGAAAAAAAAATCATGCTATTTCAGTTTTTGCAAGTTTTTGATTCACCAAATTTTTGCAATTATTCAGATTTTCAATCTATTAAAATTTCGTAACTCTTGCAAAATTTCAAAATTTATTATATTTTCCAATAATTTTTATCTCAATTTTAATTCGTTGAATTTTTTAACAAAATTTTCATTCATAAAGTTTTGGAATGATTTTCAATTTACATATTAAATTGTTATTTCTTATAAAAATAAAAAATATGCAAGAACAATATTATTTTTTCTTACCAATTTTAATTTAATTGGAAAATTTTTCGATTTATTCAGTTTTTGTGAAGTTCTATCCTATTTTTTAAATTCTTACAATTTTACAAATGTAATGCTCATCAGTAATTTTTGCTTAATTAAATTTTTAATATTATGTATTTTTGATTAATTAGGTAAATTGAGCAAAATTTTTCTGATTTAATTTATTAAGGTTCGTGAATTTTTGCTTTATCAAAATTTCATAAAAATTTACGAATTTCTAAAACTTATTAGGTAAGTAATTCTACCTCCTCAATTCTCAATTATGTCAGCTGAACTGTATGCCATTAAACAGGCAATTACTTACATAAATAACTCTTCTTTCATCAACACAATCATTTTTTCAGACTCCCTCTCAGCCTTGATATGTATACAAAATTTCAATAAGAAAAAACAACATCCAATAGCCCAGGAAATATCCCATATGCTTTCTTCTTCCTCATTGAAAAATACGATTTTATGTTGGCTACCTTCACACAAGAACATCCCAGGCAATGAATTAGCCGACAAAGCTGCAAAACTTGCACTAAACGTAACTCCCATCCAAAATATTCCAATACCACTCTCTGACCTTAAAACATTCATCAAAACGAAAACTCAAATCATTTTTCAAAACTTCTGGAACCAAATTCCCTCTACTAATAAACTGAAAAATATCAAAAACGATATACTTCCAAGAACTTGCTTTGATATCTCTCGCCGAGAAGACGTTTTACTCACACGTTTACGAACAGGACACTCTCTTATGACCCATTCTTACTTGCTCAACAAACTACCTCCCCCCATTTGTTCGATATGTAACACCCAAATTTCAATAACGCATTTACTTTTTCAGTGCCCCAAATATCAAAATGAAAGATCTCTATACCTGACCTCCAATAATCCAAAAGAAATCCTAACAGATGATCCCATTAAAATTCAAAATTTATTATCCTTTCTCTCCAAAACTGGTTTACGATCCCTTCTATAAAATTAAAATCCCTTCTTCCCTTATATAATTTACGATCCCTTACATAACTAAACCTCCTTCACGATACGCCTCTAGCCTTAGTTGCTGTATATGGCGTTTAAAAAAAAAAAAAAAAAAAAAAAAAAAAAGTATATTTTTTACAGCCAAAATATTTTTGCACTTTTTTCAAGTTTCCGTTTTCATTTCATCAAGTTTTGGAAAATTTATTAAATTTTTGCAAATCTTCAGTTTGAAAAATTTATTATTATTGAATTTTAGGTCAATTTTTAAATTTATAATTCATTAAATTTTCGCAAATGTTTGAAAGATAATAAAATTATTATTACGAAGCTATACTTATTTATACAATTTAAGACCCCCTTCCCCCCACACACATAATCAAATTACCTATTTACATTTTTTATTTATTGAATTTTTGAAAATTTGCTGATTTGATAAATTTTGAGAATTTATTATTTACTAAATTTTGAAGAAAAAAAAAATCAGTTTACCTATTGCGTTTTCGAATCTTTACATTTTTGCAATTTTTTAAATCCAGGCTATTCAATTTTTTCGAGTTTCCTATTTATAAAATTTTTGTTCTGCATGTTTGCGAATTTTTAAAATTTATTGCCTATAATTTCTGCAATTCATTTATTTTTTGAAAAATTGTAACTCAATGAATTTTGGAAAATATTTTTCATTCAATAAAATAATATCAATTTTTCTTTCAAAAATTCTAAATCAGATTTCGCGAATTACCAAATAACTTCAATTCACACTGAACGAATATTTCATCATTAACAAACCTGTGAGGTCCAATGCAAATGAAACCCTATTTGCCATCATGGTTTTACTGGAACCCAGCACCCAAAGACGACTCTCCCCTTGTATAGTGGTAGCATTTGCGTCACAGTCGCTGTGATCGAACGCCATAAACACTCCAATATTTCTTCCATGTAAATCGTACGGATTTAAACCTGAAAAGCCCAAACAAAAAAATTATTCAACTTCGAGCAGACGAAGCAAGCACATAAGTCAAGTAAATATTTCAAGAAAAGAACAGGAAGAAATTACCAGCATCCATGATAGCTTCGAAACTCGGCTCTAAAACTTTACGATTCAAGACGTCAGTACACTCGGCCACAGAATTATTCACTTTGAAAACTACCGGATCGAACTCTTTTATATATTTGAGCTTTCCAGTGGCTGATGGAAGGACCGTATCGCCGTCTGAAACACGATAGAAATTTTTACGATAATCGTGCACTAATCTGAGCTGCAAAAATGGTCAAAGCTCACATTTGTATCGGTAATTAACGGGCCATTTGCTACTCTGCACAGACATAAATGATCCTCCGGCGTATAATTTATCGCGAAATTCCGGAATACTTTCGCAGTCTGGAAATCTTCCCGATGCCCCCGAAATAACGGTTTCGAATTTTTCCTCCATCGCGAAGCAATATTAAAAAATTGAAAAAAAGTAGGTAACAACTTTAGAAATATAAAGAAGAGTCAAATGATTCCAACGCTGGAAAAAATCATACAATGAAGTCCAACTCCAAACACAGTTTCAATGATGACAAACTGTTTGTCAAAGCAAATATCGATAAACGAAATCCCAATGAATCACCTCGGCTAATTTAAGCGACGAGATGCAAAAATAAAGTAATGTACCTCTATAGAGGAATGCAAAAAAGTGAATTTTCATGAATAATTGAATTTGAAATTCGAGAACAATTCGCCTTTCGTAGGTTTCCGTAAAAATTGATATAGTCATCTTAATTGTTAATTTCGCAAGGTTGAGTTTTGTTTACCTTTTTTCTTTCTAACATGGTAGGGTGGGTAGGGAGAGTAGAGGTACTGATGCATCGTAAGTAATAGGTATACAGGCACGTGTAATAATTATTCAACACTATCGAGTTATCTAACCAACCGCACATTCTAAATATTCGAGTTTTCATTCTCAGTATTTCGATTTTATGCGCGAACTTGACCTGTAAATTGTAACGCACTATGTATATTACAAAATTCGTCAACGTACATCGTAGAAAAACTGATAGAATCGCATTGACCATATTCATGTTATAAGGTCACACAGTCAATTGGTAATCTTTATTCAAAAACTGGAATATTTTATGTGATTTTGAACTCTACAGATAAGTATGTATTAATTACAAATTACCTCTACCTACGTGGGAAAAATTTAAAATTCATGAACTCGACGAAATTAAGCGAGATCAGAGCTTTTAAACTTCGAAAATATTAATCTTCAAAGCTTCGAAGCGTCTTAATTTTCAAAGATAGATAATTTTTTCACATGTTTCGTGTATGGGCTTGACGAAATTCAGACATTTTGTTTCAGAAATTCACAACTTCTACAATTTTTTTGAAAGTTTTGCTCTCAAATGAAATTTTCAAAAAGTTATTGACGAAATTGACAGAAATAAGTTTAGACTGTAACTTTGCCAACTCTGTCACCTTCTATTCAGCTGAAATTGGTCTCACTGAAAAATGCATGTCACCCACACCTCAGAATCAAATTTTTACCCACCGAAGTTGATTTTTCGATTTTTGGCGAATTTTTGAAAATTATGAAAATAGCAATTGGTAGAAAAATCCATTTTTCCAAAAATTTACAATTTTTGGATAAAATTCTGAAAATCGATTTATATACGAAAAAGTAGACGAGAACAGATTTAAAAAAAAAATTGAAAATCATTTTCAATAGAATTTCGAAGAAAAAAAATGTGTTTGAACATTTCGAACAAATTACATAATTATGTTTCAAAATTAAATTTTGCAATGTCAATTATAAAAAAAATGAGAATTTGGTAAAAACGAAATAGGTACTCTACCTAAAGAGTTTTTATTTTTTTTTAAATCAGAAAAAAAGTTTTCGAACAAAATTTTTAAAAAAATAAAAAATTGTTTTCAATAAACTTTTTGAAAAAAAAAATGAACAAAAACTTCAAAAAAAGAAAAGATTTTGAACAAAATTTGAAAAATATAATTTTTAAGAAATGTAATAAGAAAAAAAAACGCGTAGCAGTCAAGATGCTCCGCGACAGCCGAATTTTTTTCCCCAAGTTAATGTACTACTTTAAAAACTTTTTCATTCATGGTATTTCAGTTTCAATATCAGTTTTAACTTCAAATTCAGTTTAAAAATGTCAGGTTTTTGTCTTCAGTTTTAGTTCCTGTCTGCATTGAAGATTTCATCTTCAGATACCCCCGTTGAGGCTCCACCCCAACCCCCTCGTCACTTTCAACTCTTCCAACCCCTCCTCACTTTCAGCTCTTCAGATGTGGGCCAACACACCAACAAAGGGGTTAAAACATGAAAATTTCTGATTTTTGACCCTGTACGAGGGGTCAAATGGGGCTCAAAACTCGAAAACCCCAAAAGGCACATCAGTGACCTCTACTGACACTACATCCCAAATTTCGACCTTTTAGGTCTTTTGGTTTGGGCTGTAGGCTGTTCAACGCATCAGAAAAGACAGGTTAAAACTTGAAAAATATTGATTTTTGACCCTGTATCAAGGTCAAAAGGAGTTTAAAGGTCAAAACTTACAAAAGGCACATCAGGGGCATGAACTCAAACTACTATGAAATTTTGGACTACCTACCTCCATTTGGGGGGACTGTAGCCCGATCAACTGGAAAAAATGACCCCAAAATCCACTTTTTTGCCCCTAAAATGGGGTGGGGTTGACTTGGAAAGCTGAAATTTGAATACAGTGAAGACAATCAGAGTCACTGTTGTTGGTAGAAATTTCAAATCATTTTGTCACATTGGGGCCCCTTTAGAGCCCCCACAAAAAGACCCCCCCCCCCAATTCTGAGGATCACGGGTCAAAAACCCCAAAAGGCACCTCAGTGACCCTTACCGATCATAAATACCAAATTTTGGCTTCCAAGGTCATTTGTTTTGGGCTGCAGGCTGATCTACGTACCGGGAAGCGGGGAAAAACATGAAAAATTGTGAAAAATCTTGATTTTTGACCCTAGACAAGGGTCAAAGGGGGTCCAAAAGTTGAAACCTACAAAAGGCACATCAGGGGCACAAACTTGATCTATGATAAAAATTTGGACCCCCCCCTCCCCCCATCCACATTTGGGGGTCTGTAGCCTGATCAACGTGAAAAAAAAATGACCCCAAAATCCACTTTTTGGGCTCTAAAATGGGGTGGGAATGACTTAGGGGGCTGAAACTTGAATATGTTGGAGGTAATTAGAGTTCTCATCCCTGGGACAAGTTTCAAAAAATTTCATGATTTTGGGACTCCCCAGCGCCCCCTCAAAAAAGGGTCATATCCCCAATTTCAAGTTGAGGCCCCAAAAAAATTATGGCACCGATCCGCCTCGGAGAGGACCCCAAATAGCAAGTTTGACCTCATTTGACCCATTGGACTCTCCACCAGAGTCCCAAAAGTAACGGGAACATTACTAATAAATAAATAAATATATAATTATATAGATTGCCCTCATACATTACGCAGCCCAGTATATAGCATAGACTATTTGCAGCCCGACCTTAAATAATCGCAGGGAGGCGTGCGTTTGTTATTTTTCGAATATTTCCACAGCCGTCAGCTAGTCTATCACTGGACGAAGATATTTATCTAAACAGGCGGAAAAAAGACTGATAAACACGCTCACAGCTTGAAATACAATTCATGGAAGTAGCTCCCCACTACAGGTGTATGTTTTCGTGATATTACCAATACTTTTTCCGCCAAAATTTTTTTTTGCAAATCGACTCCTTATGGTCTGAAACGTGTAGAAAACCAATTTCACAAATATATACACGAAGTGACTATTTGCAGCCCGGGTCCGGTCTGCAAATAGTCAAACCAGGGGTCTGTTCCGTAATTCCGACCGGTCGAGACCGTTTACAAAGAAGATGAAAAAAATCAATGACAGACTGAAAATGAATAGACTGAAAGGGCATTATCACTTCGAAATCAAAGTGATAACGCTTTTACAGTCTATCCATTTTTTGTCTTTCATTGATTTTTTTCATCTTCTTTGTAAACGGACTCGACCGGTCGGAATTACGGAACCCCAGGCTGCAAAAAGTATTGAATGTATCGAGCATGGGCTGCATAATGTCACTTTTCATCTGTATAATTATATCCATATCTACTTTATTAACGTTGAGGCACCACCTAGTTGAATGTTCTTGTGGCACCAGTACCATGTGAGAAGAACTTTGTCATTTTCTCAGCAATTTTTACCTTGACCAGTTATAGGTAGGAGAAAAATGACTGGTGCCACTAAGTTATATAAGTATGGAGTGAGAATCGCACCTATTACTTACAGCACTCTCTGTTTGTAAAAATTTTAACGAATTTTTAAAAGTGATATTCCATTTGAAGACATGAGACTTGAAATGGTGCCTCAACGTCTTTTCAGTATATATTTTTTGATATTTATATGATCGTATAAAAATCTATAATAAGTGTCGTTGTGGCACCAGTACAAAAATTTGCCTATCGACTCCTGGTGACCTTACGATACCACCCCACATGGTTTCAGACTTGAAACGTTGTGGCACCATTTCGTGGTGCAACAACGAAAATTTTGATGCCTGAACTTACAACAAGTATGTAAAATGGTGCCACAAGTACATTGGGTAAAAGTATATATACTATATACAGATGAAAAGTGACCTTTTTTTTTCTTTTTTTTTACGGAAAAGGAAAAGTATTTAAGTATATATATGTTCAAACGAAATTGAAAATTCGGAAAAATTTTACTGAAATCAAATTGAAAGAAAAAGATTTTTAGCAAAATTTTAAAATTTTTTTTTTTTTTTCAGTCAAGTTTGCAAAGTACGACAATAGATGAATTTGTTTGAAGAAAGCGTATGAAAATCTTTAAAAAATTCATAAAAATTTTGTGTCTTGATTGAAAATGTGTTCAAATAAAATTTTGAAAAAATCAAAAAAAATTGTTTTCAGTAAAATTTCTGAAAAGTAGTGCGAATCGAGTTTTTAATTAAATTTTGATTTTTTTTTTCTTACTCATAAAAAGTGTTTTATCAACAAAATCGAGAAAATTTGTATCAAAATAAAACTCAAAAAATTTGGTTTCATAAAATTTACGACGTTTATTTCCAAAAAAAAAGGAAAAATTCTGCTTTCAAACAGTTTTTTTCTAATGTATTTGAAATGAATTCTAAAAAAAATGTATTTTTCAAATAAAATTTTGAAAACTTTCTTCAAAAAAATTGAATTTAGAATACTAACATTCCCTTTTTCCAAAAACTTCACCGATTTTCGAATTACAAAACAGTTTTGTTGAGTTATTGAATGTAAATGCATCTGCTAATTAAAATAGGCTGTGCTCGTCTAATTTCAAATTCGGTACCTAACCTACCTCAGAAAAAAAAATAAAAAACAAAAACAAAAATAAACATCGCTTAATTTATTTTATTGTTTGAGATAAACTCCTAATCCCTTCTTCATTTATTAATCATACCACAAGGTATACAATATATCACTATTTATTTTTCTGTAAACTTCCTGGCTAGTTAAAAATTTAAAATAATCCTTCTCCTCGTGCACAAACGATTCGCTTGTCATAGACAACTAAAAAAAAAAAAAAAAAATCACGAAAATAATTTTTGTCATTAAAAAGAAAGCAGCCTTTTTCACCAAAATTCGATACTCACATTTAACGAATAATTTTCATCGAAATTTCGCTCCATAAATACGGTATTTTTGAGCAATTGATTGTCGTATTCGTATTTGACGATGATTTCCAATCCCAGACGCAAGGAACGTAAAATTTTAATCAGATGGGAAACGTTTGTAGGAGTATGGGTATGACTGTGCAAGTAATCCGATAATTTATCCTCCAGGGGTTTGTTTAGCCCAAACAAGTTATCTAATCTTGTCTACGGAATAGAAGAGGCATTGTACGTAAATAAAGTTTTTCATTACTTGGACTCAGTTATAAGTACCTATCAATCTCAAAACATGTTCACCATTTTTGGGACACTCTGTATAAAGTGATTTAATGACACTCCATTTTATATCCTCACCTCAAGATCGATATTAAACAACTGGGCGATTGAATTATTTTCAAATTGATTGGAATCCATAGGTCCCAGGGCCCTTACACGTTGCTTCCACATTAGGGGGTTACCATCCAGAGTGAATAGCCTATATTTCCTGCCATCTCGATCCAGCAGCTTCATCATTTCGAAAGCTATCGGACTAGACCACGTTTCTGACACGAGAGTAACCCCTCCTTTGCTTTGAATGTTGTTCAAAGACTGAGAATCACAACAGGATCTTAGTAAAGAGGCACAATTTGCACAGAAATTAGGCAATGGCGAAGAACATCTTACTTTATATAGTTTCAACGCCACTTCTACCAAGACATCGGTACATAAGCCAATGTTGGCGCAAAATGCCGGACTCATTAGATTCGACAGAAGTCCTCGTAATGGTCTGGGGCCCAAGACGGAAACAATAAAGATGGGCGAGCAGTCTTTTATGGTAGAATATCTGGGAGTTTTTGTGCTAACTTCGACGAATTGTAGGTCATTAGAGGATAAATCGTCTGCTATAGTTTCCCAAGTAGATACGTCACGAGTTAAGTAATTGCTCAGAACTGATCCGGAATTCGTACCTTCTATAAGCACCGTAGGTAGGGATAAATAATAAGGAGACCAATTCAACCCAACAATTAATAATCGTATCGATCGAACCTGAGTCTATGAAACGATACAACGTCGGCGAATTGTTATTATCGCATTGGGACAGAATGTCGTCGAGTTGAGGTAAAACCGAGGATAGCTTTCGAGACGAGGTTTTGCCTTGGGCGTGTATTACGGTGGCTGGTAATCCGCAAAAACGTCTCGATTCGCATTCTTTAAGGCCTCCGGAGAAGATACTGATAAGGTGGACGTTCGAGTCGAGTTTTCGAGTAGCCAAATCCATATTGTAAATTTTTTTGCCCGCAGACGTCTTCGAATGCACACGTAATTTATGGTAAAATCGATATTCGTCGAATTCATCATTACAATTGACCCCCACTTACCACCGATGCGAAGTAGACAGCTTCCAAAGGAGCGAGGTTATTCGCCTCTTCGACCACTCGTTCGGAATCTCGAAGCGTTTCAAGTTTTTGAGACGAGCTGAGTACGATGGTGGCTTTTTTCTGGTTCAGTAAACGATTCATCCGGTGGGAAATATTGGGACCGACGACGAAATCGTCGACGATGGTGATAAATTTACGGGCACCTTTGCTGATCAGCCATTCGACCAATTTGAACCAGCAAGTGTTCTTTTTGTCGCCTCCTACCAAAAAAAAATTTAAAAAATAGAATGTAAAATAAATTATGAGGCATTTCGAGTCGACTACAACACGACGAAACATACCAACAATAATATAAGAACGATCCCCATCGTAACGAATTTTTTGATTGGCCTTGCCACATTTTTCGCTGGTTGAGGACCATTTGAATATATTTTTGGCGTGCATTTTTTCGCAAAGTCTGTAACAAACGAAGAGCAATTAGTTACGTAGGCAATATCTTCGTGCAATTATCGTTTGCAAATACATAGGTAAGCAAACTTACTCGTTAGTCTCCGAAGTTTCTTGAATTTTCACGTGGCTGTCGATTGGTTTCACGATACCGGTTTCAATGCCATCTTGAACCAGAGCTTTCAATTGCTGTTTTTCATCTTTTGAAAGTTTCAATAGCGACGATATTCTATTTTGTACCGTGATAAATGAGATGGATTTTAGGAAGGGATACAATTCTGCGAATTATAATAAAATAAAAAAAATTAGGTAGGTACATTTAAAACGTTAGATTGTAAAATTCGATTCTAAAAAATAGTTTTTCAATTATTAAAATTATTTAAAATTAAGTACGTTTAAAAAGAAATAAAATTTTAAAAACAATTTTAAAAAAAATTTATTAGGAAAATATGAAATTAAAAAAAATACATCAAAATTTTTCCCTAGATTTAAAAAAAAATTGAAACTATTTTATACCTATCGTAATTTGAAAAAATCAGTTTGACCAAATTTAAAAAAATGAAAAAAGTGTTTATTAAAACAAAACTAAAGAAATTTTCATCGAAATAAAATTTAAAAAAAAAAATCATTAAAAAAAAATTAGGTAGAAAAAGTAGGTATTCAGAGAAATTGAAAAAAAAGAATTTAAAAAAATTAATTTTTTATAAAATAAAAAAATATTCAACCACAAAACCGAAACAAAATTATTTTGAAATTTAATTTTTATAAAACCAATTTTTTTGAAATTTTATTTTTAGAAAATTAAAAAAAAAATGAATTCAAGTGTAATTTTAAAAAATTGCGGTAACAAAATTTTCAGAAATTTTTTGAAAAAAGTATAGTTTCTATTTTCATTTTTTAAAAACCTGTTCGAATTCATGTTTTAATTAAACGTGATGCTTTTCATCAAAATTTGGAAAAACTGATTCTTCTAAAATAAAGAAAATGCCCATCGACAAAATTGGAATATATTTTTTAAAATATCAAGTTGAATATTATAATTTTTAAAAAATTTCTAGAAAGAAGATTTTTGAATTACTTGAAAAAATGTACCTATTCATTCAAAATAAAATTTAAAAAAATTGAATTAGGACAAAAATCTCTAAGAAAAATGAAAAAAAAAATTATAATAAAAAAATAATTTCTCTCAATAAAATTTTTGAATTTTTTAAAAACCATGCTTTTTGCCAAAAATTTTAAAAATTGATTTAAAAAAAATATAGGTACCTATTCATCAACAAAATATAAAAAAAATTGTTCAATTAAAATTTTCAAAATCATTTTGAATAAAATTTTTAAGTCTTGAATTTTTTTAGGATGATTAAAGAGAAAATTATTTTGAAAAATTGTAAATAATGAGATTTGAATAAAATTCTATAAAAAAAGATTATTTTGGTAAAATTCGAAAATCTGCGCCCAACTGTACATTAAAATAGACCTTAGTTCATCTCATAAGAATTAATCTCCTGCACATCTAAATTCTATTCGAAGTTTTGTATAGATAAGTATAAATTAAGTACCTAAACTTTCTGTCTCCCAATTCTTCAACTTGCCAATTTGGACAAAATTACAAAAATTACTGGAACAATTCAACGAATCCTTGATGACTTCAATATCAAGCGAACAATTCACAACCAAGTCTACTCCGAGCCCTTTGGTTTGATTTAATACTTCGGCTTGAAGAGCACATTCTTGTAGATTCAATATTTGCTTATCGTCAAGCTGTGAAAAAAATTCGTAATCTTTTTTTTTTTAAAAATCAATCTTGAACAAAAAATTTACATGTACATTAAAAGGTAATTGGACATTATCTACTCACTTGAGGAAATTTACACTTTATTAACGAAGCTTCTTGATTATTGGAGACAGTGACATAGACAGTATGATTTCTACTCAGTGATATTGAAATGCAAGCTTCGCAAAATGCACCTTCGTCGCCGATATTTATCAAAATTGAATTCACGTACTTTTCACCATTGATTATAAGATCGCCCAAAATACGATAAGCCTGTAAAAAAAAAAAAAAATAGATTAGTGCGATGACATTAAACTGACTGAAATTTTACTACGTACTATCAGGTGACAATCTGCACCAACCTATGAGGAGCTGTTTTTAAAAGGGAGAAAAAATACTAACTTGCGAATAAATAAATGGCACAGTGGCTGCATCTTCAAAACTCCAATCTTTTGGCACATTCCACTTCAAAATGGGATCCGGTTTAGACACCGGTTCGCACGAATTAACCAACGATAATCCCATTACTCTTTCTCCGGTATATTGTATCCCGGAATATTCGATTCCATAATTAGAAATCTGGTCATTTTGAAATTCGTCGTGTCTGTCAGTACATAAGTACTGAAGGTGAATGGACTCGAAACTATTTTAACAACGAAAAAAAATTACAATTTATAAAATGATTCAAAATATGTAGGTAACTTGTAGCTCGTTCATTATGGGAAAACTTTACCGAATATCTTCGGGAAGACCGTTCGAGGGTTCGAAATTCTCCTCCGATTGTGGCACTGTTCCGGATAAACTTCGATACGAACCCCATTCTCCGTTTTGTAGAACTGCTACTGGTAAATCTTGAACTTGTTGTCTTTTCAAAGAACTATTGGGTGGTATTTCTTTATCCATTACTAACAAATACCTGTTAGGATTAAAATAATATCCTCATTAGAATTTTTTAAAAAAGAAAATTGTAAATGAAAAACTCTTCTTGAAAAGAAATTTAAGATTTTTGAAAAAAAAATTTCTCGAAAAATAGCTAGGAGACCTTTTAAATGTGTTTTTTAATATTTTTTAAAAAGATATGCCAGAAATTTTTTATGACCATTTTTTTTTCAAAATATTTTTTTTCTGCAAAGAAATTTTCACCGAGAGAATCTTCAATTTTCTTCAGGAAAATTTTACAGAATTTTTTTTGGAGAAAACTTTTTTATAAAATAATTTTTTTCAATGAAATTTTTTAAATATTTTAATGTTGATTTTTTTAAATAAGGAAGTTTTCAAGATATTTTGTTCAAGAATTTTTTTAAAGATTAGAATTATCAATATTCAAAAAAAAAAAAAAAAAAAAATAGGAATTTAGAAATTAATAGAATTTAAAAAATTCAAAATTTTGAAAAATTTCAAGATTCATTTTTTTTGTAGAAAAATTGTATTTGAAAATTTTAACATAAAAATTTTGAAAAACGTCTAATAATTTTTTTCAAAACTATTCGTGGAAATTTTTTTCTCAATTCTATCACTTGAATCTTATTATTTTTCTAAATATGAAATAACTTCTATTCTGAGTATTTTTTTTTTTTTTTCAAAGGTGTGTCTATGAATATTATATATTATAATTTCCGGTGCAGGTCGATTGCGGGCCAGCTAATGATTTGGCCCGCAAATTTTCGACTCTATTGCGGGCCAAAAAATATTGCTGTCAGTGCCTTTGTTATAGAGAACAAAGGTCAAATTTTAATGCCTATTGCGGGCCAAGAAAATAAGGTTGGCTCATTCGATTCCTTCGTGTAAGTAGATAACTACATATCCTTCCAAAAATTTCCTCGAGTTTGCATATGAACACACGAGTTTTTCAATCAAAGTGGTATTATTTTTTATGAAAAACATAATAATTAGGTACACCAGAAAAAATGAGAATTTTTTTGATTGCCCTCCAAAAAAAGAAAAAAAAAATAGAAAAATTAAAAATATTTTTTCTTCCAATAAAATTGAAAGACATGAAAACAATTGCTGTGGCCTACCTAGGTAGGTACTAATTTAAAAAAAAAAAAAAAAAAAAAATTATTGTTCTGAAAAATTGAAAGATTTTATTCTGGTAAAAAATAAACTTTTTATTCAAAAAATTGCTTTGAATGGATTCTTGTCCATTAACTTTTATTTTGGCATATTTTGAAATTATAAAATTTGGAGCCCTAACTTGGATTTACAGCCCCTTTATCAAGAGGACCCCTATTGCTGCCGCAATACTGCAACTTGTCTCTGGGCGCCTCTGATGTTCCGAACTAAAAATTGAACGATGAACACTTCAACTGGTTTACAGCTGAATCTTCGTTCACTTCTTGGCCCGCAATAGAGCATTTTTTTGCCACCACAATCAATAATCACTTCCATCTTTTGTTTACACTTGGTCCGCAATCGTACCGCTTTTTTAGGGGGAGAAAACAATAGCTGGCCCGCAATAGATCAACGGTCATTATTTCCTCAAAATTTTAGCATCAAGCTGAAAAAAAAATGATTAGGTAATCATGTATTTTTCAATAATTTTTTCCAAATTCATCTTTCATTTTTTCATGTGAATCATTCGAATTTTTTAAAAAACATCAATAATTTTTGAGCAAAATTTAATTAAAAAAATAATAATCAAGAATTTGAAAAAAAATACTTATGAAAAAATTTCAATTTTTCTTAAAAAGTGTTATGGGATTTTTTTTAAAATATGTTTTTAAAATCAAAATTTGTAAGAATTTTTTAAAAAGAAACTTGAAAATATTTGAGAATTTTTTTTTCAATATTTCAAAGAAAAATTTTCAAAAAAAAACTAGGTAACAATTTTTCAACAAAAATTTCCAAGATATCTTCTGAGAAAATTTCAGTTCTCATTAAAAAATTTTATGTACGTTTTTGGTGAAAATTCTTCTCAAAATAATTTTTTTCAGTAAAATTTTTGGAAAGAATGATTTGGTTTTTTGAGATTTTTTTTTTCAAAGAGTTTTGTTTTAAAAAAATGAACTATAGAAGTGGTTTTTTTTCTGATTAGCATTTTTCTTTTTAAATTTCAGAATAATCTGCGAACTAAATACTAAATATAAACACTGTACCTTGAATCGGAGGAATTTCTGGATTCACTCAGCATCGTGGATAAATCAGCTGTATCGATATTCTGCTTAACGATATGGGCGAACTTTGAATCATTATGTTTCGTAACGTAATGTTCTGACAAATCTCTGTGCTCTAATTCATCTTCTGATAACAATTTCTGAAACAATGAAAATAGTACCTGTAGCAACAAAGCACATTCAACCGCTTCAAAAAAATTGAAAGTTCAAAAATTACATACCTTTTTGAACAAGTAAAACGTTCTATTACCGAATCTCTGTTTGGTAATTAATATAAAAACATCGTCCAGTTTGGCAGGCCGAACAGATTCACCATCGTATACAGCGAAAAGTAGAAACGAACAGTCAAAAACGGATTTTCCAACATGAGGAAAATTATCTTTTACCAGCATGCAGCATTCTTTCGTCATAACATCGTTACGAAATACCACTCGCTTCGATTCGTGAAAAACTATCTTCGTCTAGATAAAGAAATCCAATCCTTTATAATAGATGAGTCATGAATGAAATAGCAATGAATCGAATACAAACCTTCAATGAGTCACAATCCTTTACAATATTATTTAGTAAACGAGAGCAATTGGCATTATTATCCGTTATCACGTTCAATTTAGCATCGGATCGATTTTTCTTCAACATGATACCTAAGTTATCGATGGCGATATTTAGACATAGTTTTAAAAATTCTGAAACATTCTGCAATTCATTTCGAATTTATGTTTAGAAAAATTCTATGTACCTAGGTAAATGTATAGTTCTCTAATTACCTGGCATCTTGGATTTTCATGAGAAACAAAACGTAATCCTTCGAATTTAACCAATTTGTTTCGCTTGCTCGATGTAAAAGGTTTATTCACAATTGAAAATATCTTCACGCCTTTACAAGTGATTAAATTCGTTCTGATTTCTCTGTGACATAATAACGTCGTACCTGAAACCATACAAATTGTACTCGAGTCAAATAGATAAGTCGATTGAAATTCAACATTCGTGACAAACCTTACCATTTTCCAGAGATGAAATTTCCTCAGCAGAAATCTCAAGTTTTCTAATTCTATGAGTATAAAGCAAATCGGTTTTATTTTTGATTTGGCTGAACATATGGAATTTTAGTAACGAATCCAAGAAACACACCCAATTATTATTCCATTTTATTTTCGCGTAACAATCTGAAAAAAATAAACAAAAAAAATTTAAGAACAGGTCCCACGTTGTAATGAAAGCTGAAAATATGGCTATGAAAAATACCATTTTCATTATATTTCAATTCTTCTAAACTACGAAAAGTGTTTTCCAATTGATATCCGACGTCTTTGAAAATGCCATAAAATTGATCGCTCGAGATGGAATATTTAACATTTCGAAGATTACTTTCATCTACAACGTGTTTGAATGATTCTTGAGGTTGATAGAGGATGCCTGACATTATTTCAATCGGCTTGGTTTTCCAATCAGCGTCGTTGTATTTCAAAATTTCGAATTTTCCACTTCCCTTTTGAATAAAAACGGCGACTTTTTGCGATTCTGAAAGTTTTTATCAGGTTAGGACATACTATTCGAGGAGTAAGAGCTATAATTTGAGTAAATAGGTATTAGGTCTAGGTACATACTGGTTAAAGATATCGAAAGATTTTTGCTCAATTTAATATCTTCAAAAATTACAGTTTGCGAATCGAGTTTTTTGTTTTGAATTACGGAAACTACCCACCAGGCGAGATACTAAGGAAAAAAAATCATCAAAATTCAAAATCCTTCGTAAAATTAAAAACACATTTTTAAAGAAAAAATCATAAATACACAGCTACTTACTAAAAAGAACGACGTTGGCAGAATAACGCGATTATTAATTTGATGATCCCTTAGGTAGTAATATGGCGAATCATCATTAATGTGGATAGTGATTGGATCACCACTGTGACTTCCAACCTAGACACACACAATTGAACATTATCTATTTATGCGTAATAATGTCCAACTCTAAGCTGAGGACATAAAGTTTATATTGATTAATAAAAATTAAACTTTCGTGATTCCTCAGCTAAAAGTTGCATATGTAGGTGTACCTATGTAATTGAAATGGATATTTAAAAAAAAATTGAAAATTGAAATATTGCCAAATAAAAAAAAATAAGTATTTTTAAAAAATGAAAAATTATAAAAAAGCTTTGAAATTTGGTCTCGTTTTTTTCCATTTTGGTCTCCGTAAAAGCATATACTATGCTAAAATCTCAATTGTCTAAAAACCATTTTTTTTTCAAGTTGAAAAATCTAAAAAAAAAAATTGTATGTTACCTATAAAAATTGATAAACTTGGACAAATTCAAAATTCAAAATTTAGGTACCTATAAATAATTGTTAAAAAATTAATAGGTAGGTATTTGAAAGAACTAAGAAATCAAGAAGAAATTGAAAATTGGAATGCATTAAAAATTGAAAAAATTGAGAAATCCTTTTTTAAAAACCTATAAATTTTAAAAAGCTTAAAAAAACTTAAAAAATGAAATGTCTTCAAAATTGAAATAATTGAAAAAAATAAACAATTAAAATACGAGTATTAAAACATAATGAAATAAGTACATTTAGGTAATATCTCACCTGCCAGGTAAAACTCCTCAAGTCCATCTGACATGGTTTTTGGAAATTTACCAAAAAAGTAGAAAATCGTTTTTCAAATTTTATAATTTTTGATATCTTTTAGTAAAAAACACATAAAATCATCTAAAATCCGAAAAACGACTTCTTGCTCCTTTAGGTACCTTTTCAAAAACCAGGTCAGATCAGTGAAATTAACTTGGTGAGTGTCAGTTTTACCTGGCAGGTGACGATATATACCTAAATGTATTTCATTATTTTTTAATACTAGCATTTTAATTGTTTATTTTTTCAATTATTTCAATTTTGAAGATATTTAATTTTTCAAGTTTTTCTAAGCTTTTAAAATTTGCAGATTTTTAAAAAAAGGATTTCTCAATTTTTTCAATTTTTTAATGCATTCCAATTTTCAATTTATTCTTGATTTCTCAATTCTTTCAAATACATATTAATTTATTTAAAATTATTTTTCAGTTTTTTATTTTTATCTAAATTTTTAATTTTTAACTTGCCCAACTTTATCATTTTTTTAAAATTTTTCAACTTGAAAAAAATAGTTTTTAGACAATTGAGATTTTTCAAAGCTTTTAATCACTTTTCATTTAAAAAAAATACTGATTATTTTTTTCATTTTGCAATATTTCAATTTTCAAAATTTTTTGAATATCTATTTCAACTATTAAATTTTTGGCTTTTACCAATTTTCCAGTTTTTATGACATTTCAATTTTTTTTAGTTTTTTCATAATATTCAAATTTCCCACGTCTTCGTTATTTCTATTTTTTTTCCAATTTCAATAATATCAAATTTTTTTGAATATTTCGATCAGTGATCACTATTTAAATTTCAAGTTTTTATTCGTTTTTTTTGTTTTTCTATATTTTTAGCAATTTTTCTTTGATTTCTCAATTTTTTAAATATTTATTTGCCTAAGTTTCTATTTTTCAGTATTTTAATTAAATTACATTAATTTTTTTCGTAAAGTCTGATGAGTGATGACATTTCATTTTTTCAAATTTTTTAATTATTCAAAATTTTTAAATTTTTTATCATTTTCTACAAACTTAATTTTACAAAAATGCTCATTATTTCCGAAATACCTAGATCATTTTTTTATTTGCAATTTTTGAAAAAGTTAAAATTTATTAATCATCTTCCTTTTATTGGGCTTTTTAATTTCTTCAAAATATTTCATTTTTTATTTTTAAAAAAAAAAATTAAAAAAAAAATATTTTGATATTCCTGATTTATAATTATTTTTCATTCTTCAAAAGCTTTCAATTTTCGTGACAATAACATTTTTTCTATATTTTAGATGTTTCAAATTTTTTGGATTTTTGACAATTTCTTAATTTGTTTCAAAATATTTTTCAGGGAAGAAAACCAATTGAAACCAAAACCGGGTAAAACCACCACCACCAGATATTTCAATTGTTTTTCAAAACCATTTGGAACCATTACAATGAACTTCAAAAATTCATTCAAGAACCACCACCAAAAAGAACCAATTCCTTTCGAAAAGGCAGTGAAGAGAACCGTTTGGAACCACAACGAAAAATCATTTGCTGAAATAACCACAACCACAACCACAAGAAAGTGGTTTGAAAATAAAAAACCACCATCACCACCACCACCATTTTCAATTTCCTTTACAATGAAAACCAGAACCACCACCAATTAATGGAATTGGTTCTTTTTGGTTCTAAAAAGAGAAATAGTGGATTTGAAAGGGAAGGAGGGGTCCAATCAAAATTTTTGTTATGACCAAATTTATTCCTAGAACTTCAAGCAACAACTTTGATTTGAAATTTTTTTTAATTGGGCCCCTTACCTACCCCCTGTGGCCTGTTTTCTTCATTTTTCTGATTTTTCAGCGCTCTGGAAAGTGGAAACATTATTATGTTTTGTTTTTTATTTGAATGTATATTATTTAATTTAAATTTATTGCAATATTGCGTTTGTAACTTGTAGGCAAATTAATTTTTTATTCAAATTTCAAAGATCTGATCTTTTTTTAGTTCTTTTGTGGTATAATAGGAAGCACGAAAATGGTTCCATCTGGTTCTGATGGTTAATGCCATAGATAAATGGTTTAAATGTTGGGAAATATTTTTCATACTACGAAATGGAAGCAATTCGATGAAAACCAATTGAAAAACCAAAACGGAACCACCACAACCATTTGAAATGGTTTTTAATTTGAGAACCACCACCACAACCATTTGAAATGGTTTTTAATTTGAGAACCACCATCACAACCAATTAATCAAGCAAAACCAAAAACCCAGAACCAGAACCAATCAAAAAAAATAAAAATTAAATGGATCCACTTTAGCACCAAAACCTTTTAAAAATTTTTAAAAACCAAAAACCAATTGGAACCACCAGTAATTTCAAAATTTTCTCAAAACCACCATCACCATAACCAATTGGGTCTCAATTGGTTTTCTTCCCTGATATTTTTCATTTTTTTCAATTTGTTTTAAAACATTTGAATTTTAGAATTTTTTAAAATTTCCTAACTTTATCAAATTTCTAATATTTTTTAAATTGCTCATTTTTTCAATTTAAGATTTTCTGAATCATTCAATCAAACAGGTTGAGGTATCCTACAGGCAGTAAAGGCTACTACAGTATTGTGTCTTTGGAATTAACCAAGACGAATATACCTACCAAATCGAAATAGAACACTCCAGCATCTGGAGCGGTATGATGCCATCTAGCAAATTGCGAAATGGAAGGTGTTTCTCTGGAAACAGGATACTCTATGGGTGGATACAAAGCATTCACGTTCACGTCAATTCCGCAAATAAACAATCTGACGAAAAAACACAATAATTATTTAAAATGAAAATCATTCGATTAACTATTAAGTACAAATAGCCAATAGGTAATTTAATTCGCTTACTGGCCAACAGCTGATAACAGGTTTTCTAAATTTTTTCCTTCGTTGTTTCTCCTGGTAAGGGCAACATTGGCGCACGTTTTCGGTAACGATCTTTTCATTATGGCCTGGAGTAAGCCATGAGGAGCTATTTCGATCACAAGAGCATCAGCAGGTATGTGTTTACTACCTTCTTCGAATAAAACGCTGTTTAATAAATTATTAGTCAGGTATTCAGCCGAGCAGTACTGAGCCAACGGTTTATCCCAATCTGATTCTGGAACTGATGTGCTAACCCACATCGACGAACGTTTAACTGGTTTTGGAATCACCTAGGAAAAGAAAATAGTGATCAAGTGCACAACAAAGCTATTTTGCGATGCATTTCGCACGTTTTTTGGGTAGGTAGGTACGTATTACCTACCTTTTGTAACCGTGCTAACAGATTAGGCGCAGCAGGAGCAATATGTTTGGAATGGTAGGCTATATTCGCGACGTTGACAGCTTTAGCGAATATTTTCTGTTGCTGAAGTTGTTCCACGTATTCCTCGACGTCGTCGGTAGGTCCACTCAAGGTGCAGCTGGTGGCCGAATTGTGACAAGCGACTTCGATGCTTTCGGGCAGCACGTCTTTTATTTCTTGGTACCCTTTGCCTGCCAAAACAAGAGAATTCATTATTTTTTCGTTAGGTGCAGCTCTTCGAAGTGAATTTGCGAATGGTGAGTGAGCTTACCAACCGCAGCCATCATTCCTTTGATAGTTTTCGTCTCTATGGATGCCATTCCACGAGCATACGAAGAGAGTACTGCTTGCTCCAGGGTAAGGCATCCATCTGCATAGGCGCATGCGTTCTCTCCGACCGAATGCCCAATGATACCATCTGGTTTGATGCCCAATGCTTTAAGAACTTCGACAAGTGCAATCTAAGAAATCCAATAATTAGCAAAATTTAATTTTTCCACAACTGAACTATTTTTGGTGTGTTTTCCTCACTTGAATGGTGATGATTCCAACGAAAGAATGCATAATATTATCGAAAATGGTCGGATCATTGGTTGTGAGAATACGATAAATATCAACTCCGACATTTTTCAAAACTTCGTCACATTTTTTCACGGTTTCAGCGATAATGGGAAATTTGAGCAAGCCTTCGCCCATATTATTCCATTGCGATCCCATTCCAGAAAATAGGAACCACACCTGTCTGTTTTTGTTTCCTTTAACCTGGTGAAAAGTGGAACAATTAATTAAATTTCACAACTTATCGCGTATTATGATGAAGGTAAATTAATTCCAAGTTACATCTAACGAGCTGGTTTTCTGAATGTTGATATCTTTCGTCAAAATTGAGTATCCTCGAAATATATGAAAAGGCATATCTTTACTGAATACGTCATTCACCATCGAAATGAATTCCAAGTTGAAACTCGTCTGCTCCAACTGTAATCAAAAGAAAAAAATTTAAACGTTGAGAAATGTTTTCGATTGCTGTGTTTCTACAAAATTACCATCGACTCACTTTTCTCAAAACGTTTTCTATTCCATCTTCGGTACGTGCGCAAGCAAAAATCAATCTAGGAAGATCATCATTTGAGGGTGAAGATTCTGTTATTTTTTTCTCTCTGTTGATTAGAAAAGGACTAAAATTATTCATTTGAAAAATAATAATAATGACATGTTCAGAAACCAAAAAAAGAATTGAAAAAAATTTGTTTTGATTTAAAAGAATTGGCGATAGAAAAAAAAAATCTACATAAAACATAATTATTATCAATTCCAGAATGTTGGATTTCAAAAATTATTAATTTGGCTCAAATTTATGAATTTTGATTAAACCATCTTTCAGAGAAAATGTGACATTTTCCCCCTAAAAAATGAGAATTTTTTGGAAAATTTCAAGATTTCAAAATAAAATTTTCAACAGGAAAAATCTGAAGAAAAATAAGAGACAATTTTTTTTGGAAAATTTCAAGATTTTAAAATGAAATTTGCAATTGGAAAAATCTAAAAAAAAAAAAAAATCTAAAAAAAACCAAAAAGGGTTTTTCAGCAAAAAAAAAAAATATGGAATTAAATTTTCTAGAAAATTTTAAATATTTTGTTTTCTCTTATTTTCAAAAAGGATTTCAAGCAAACAATTTTTCTCATGAATGAGATTTAGAAACAATTGTTTTAACCAACGTTGCTCAAGTAATAATTTAAAAAATTGAAGTGATTTTTTTCAAATGAATTTTTTCAAGATTTTCGAGTGATTTTGGGGAATTTTGAAAAAAATAATTTGAAGCAAAATCAGAGATATGAACAAAAAATTGTTTTAACAAAATTTATTATGAAAATCTTGTCAACTTCTTATGAAAATTTCTGCATTTTTCCTGGGATGATTTTATATGTGGATTTTTAAATGAGAAAATTTCTCACAAGGAATTTTTATGTATTTTAAAAAATTCTGGAAAATTCTTTTTTTAAATAATTTTTAACAAAAGGGGAAACTAAAAAATGGGAATAAAAATTCTGAAAAATGCGAGTAACTATTTGAAAAAAAATAACAAGAATTTAATGTTTTTATGTTTATTATTAAAATTTTTTTAAAATTTCATACTAATTTTTCCGAGGTTTGTTTTGAATAAAATTGTAATTTTCACCAAGAAATTTTATGAATCCTCTCAAAATAAAGTTTTCAAACAAAACATTTTGAAAAATTTTATAAAAATTTTTTTTGATGATAAAAAAAAAATTAGTGTTTTTAATTTTTTTTTAAAAAAACATAAAAATAACCTAAACATTTAAAAAAAAATTTAAATTCACTTATTTTGACAAATTGTAATTTTACCTTGTGTTCCGTTTCAATATGACTTGACTCAGGGCGCCAACCATGCCCACTGAATTTACAACAATTTTATCACTCAATAATGGAGTAGGTTTGGTCACAACCTAGAAAAATGGCAAAAAATAACCAAATAGAAAAAATACGTTCTAAATATTTGAAATCCAAGTGTTTTTTATTTTGTAAAATTAAATAAATATTACCTGCAATTTTTTCTCTACAAATGCCTCAATTTGATCGTTGATCTGATCAAAATTTAAATTCTGAACAATGACACCGGATTCTAATGCGAATATTGCTTTAATTAAGCTCACATAAGGTCCCGAGGAATCAGTCATACCAACGTTACTCTTTACTGATCCGACTAGCAGGGGATTTTTTCTGTTTTTACAAAAAGTATCCGCAATGAAATTCGATTCGGTTTTATCGTATTTCTGCAAAAAAAAATCAAAAAAAAAATCATAATTTTTTATTTAAAAAAATGTAGCGAGCTAAGTTGGTGCTGAGTAATGAACTATGTCTCACAGGAAGACCACAGGCACTCATTTCAACAAATGATATGTCATCGATATCGTAATAATTGCCTCGTCTGTACAATTCGGCCATGGAGTTTTTAAGTAAATCTTCATCGAAATCAAAAAACGAATTAGGATTTGAGCCGAAATACGTAAACTCGCTGAAATCAATCGATGCGTAAATACGTTTCGCGTCATCGGCCCGTTGAATAAATAACGCCACCATCGAATCGCTTCTTCCGTAGCCATTAGCTGTAAATTGGTACGATGAATTTTGTAAAAAAAAAATAGGAAGTTAGCTAAGTGTATGTATATGTGTGTACGTTCTAAAATTACCATTTTTATCGAAAACTCGAGTCACAGAATCTGGACTTAGAATGTTCATTTTACTTAAATTGACACTGAGCGTTGGGTGTTGCACTGCGGTCACAATGCCAACGATGGCAGCTTCGACGCGACCTTCTGATACGCTTTTGAAAGCTTCGCTGAGAGCAGTTAGATTACCAAACATGTCGTTAGCGTATGTGAAACTTGGACCTGAAAAAATCAGAGTACAATCGAGATAAGTTTACTTTTGGCATGAATGCGATGATTAGCCTTTTCAAGGGAAACGAAAGTATGGAGTTGTCGAGCACACCTGTTAAATTTAACGCAAATGAGATCCTGTTGGACATCATTGTTTTGCTGGAGCCCATCACCCAAAGGCGACCCTCACCATTACAATGAACCGAGTTCGCATCTGAGTCGCTGTGATCATACGACATGTATACTCCTACGTTTCTGCCACTCAAATCGTAAGGACTGAGTCCTGCAAAAATTTAAATTCGAATGATTTTTGTTTAGCTAAATAAAAACTCTATCAAAATTGAGAGTTATAAAAAAATACTGAAAAATTCAATAGAAAATTGTTCATACCTACGAGTAATGAGTATAGTTTGTTTCTAACAGGATTTTAAAGAATTGGTGCTTTAAAAAAAATCAAAAATTTGCTTCTTGACGAAATTTAAAAAAACTATGTTGAGCATAATTTGAAGAAAAAAACATATTTTTTTTTTTTTTTTTTTTTTTTTTAATCAAAGAAAAGTTGTTGCAACAAAATTTTGAAAAAATCAAACTAAATTTTGAAAATCTTGAATTCGTTTTTGACAAAATTAAAATAAACATGTTTTTAATAATATTTTAGAAAATTCATAAAAACAAAAAAAAATCAAAAATTTTTATAAAATATTTTTACACCAAATTTTGAGAAAGTATGTTTGAACAAATTTATAAAAAATACTTATAAATGACACAAAATTTTTAAAAATTTGTGGGCTTATAAAAATTTAATTTAAAAAAAATTGTTTGTAGGTACAAATACAAAATCAAAAAAAAATTCAAAAAAAAGTAGAAAAAATTTAATAGGTAGGTCTAGGTACTCGAGCAAAATTTTGATATAAGTTTTGAAAAATACGTAAATTGATCACGATATTAATTTTTTATTTTTTTGTTGTTGATAATTTTCAAAAAAAAAAAAAAATTAATAAAAAATTACAAAACATTTTGGTCTGAATAAAACATTAAATAGAAATATTTGTTTTTGACAAAATTTTTAAAAATTATCATTGAAAATTTTCAAAAAATTTCTCATTGATTTTTATAAGAAATTTGATTAGCCATTAACATTTAAGAAATTTGCTTTACTGACAAGGGAACCTCGCCAACTCAGCACCTTCGATTGAGCTGAAATTTGGCTCACTGAAAGAGCATGCAACCTAGACCTCACAACCAAATTTTTAGCTGCCGAAGTTGATTTTTCGATTTTTGAAAATTGTTAAAGCCACCTCCAAAAAACCATTTTTTGAAAAACAAATTTTAATTTCAAGATAGAATCTTGAAAATTGGTTTATACACTAAAGTCGACCTCCCGAGTCGATTGGCACCCTTTTCGAAGCGATCTGGAGCCTCCAGAAAAAGTTTACTTTTCTCCAGCAAACTGGAACCTCTCCAGACGGCAAAAGTCAACATTTTTTGGAGGCTCTAGTTCGCTTCGAAAGTGGTGCCAATCGACTCGGGGGGTCGACTCTAGGAGGTAGACGAAGTTTTTTTTTTAAATTTCTGTTTGAACATTTTTTTGAGAAATTTCAAAAAATATAAATGTAGGTACATTTTTAATAATGTTTTGGAGAAACTACTTTTGTATTTGAACAAATTTGAAGAAAATCGTGGTAGGAAAAAAATTTAAAAATTGTTACTCAACATTTAAAAAAATTGAATTCAAATAAAATTCTAAAAATTGAATTCTTATAAAAACTAGAAGAAAAATAATCATTTCATAATTTTTATAAAATAAATGATAAAAAAATAGTTTTTAACAAAATTTTGAATAATTCGAGTACCTAAGATCGAGATAACATTTTAAAATATTTATAAGCATTACTTGTACATACCCGAATCCATGATTGCTTCGAAACTAGGTTCTAAAATTTTACGATTTATTACATCGGTACATTCGGCTGTGATGCGATTCATTTTAAACACAGCTGGATCAAATTCCTTAATAAGTTTGAATTTTCCTGTAGCTGATGGAAGCACGATATCGGTGTCTGAAACATAATTTACAACGAATTTACAATGTAGGAAATTAATTTTCGTTTGTACAAAAAACGAGATCATTTTTAATAATAATTACATTGATATCTGTAATTGATGGGCCATCTTGTCGGCACCAAAGACATGAAAGATTTTCCACTGTACAATTTTGTTTTGAATTCGGGAATACTTTCGCAATCTGGAAATCTTCCAGATATACCAGAAATAACAGTTTCGAATTTTTCCTCCATGTTGAACGTAAGTTGAGCTTCGGTTCACCTATACAACATAGATCTAACAATCAGTAAAATTTTTTGAAAATAGGCAAGTACACGATACACTTTCCATTATGAAAAAATGACACAAACCTAGATAATTCCCACACACTCGATAAATAAAAACGAGTTAAGAAAATAATCAAGCCAACTGCATTGTAGTCGCTAGGTTGATAAAATAACCCAATGAATATTAATAGCATCGCTAATTGGTGCATCTGTGTATCAATCTAAACAATAATTACGTACATTTTTGGCAATAATTTTACATATTAATTGAGCACGTCGCGACAGAGGTCACACGAGTTTCACTTTTCTCAGTATCGAGTGAAGAATCCGAAAAGTACAGCACACTGCAACCATTCTAACTTCACCTCATTACCTTTTACTTCAATTTTATGTTAATTACTTCAACATCATTTTGCAAATACATTTGATTTCAATTTCGCCATCACATGTTCCGAAAAATTACAGTTCGTTTAGTTATTCCTTTTAGTATTTTACAAGGTTGGTGTTGTAGTAGATGAATTTCAAATTTTCAATTTAAGTCTACACACGTAATTCAATATGTAATCAACGTGACAACAAGTTCAGAGAAAAGAGAGAGAAAAAAACTGTATAACAAGAACAAAAAGGTCTTATCAAAGTCAAATCCGAGCAAAAGTAGGTATACAAATTTAATTCTCATTCAGAGTGATTTGAGACACTGAGACAGGTTTTTTCATTGAGTTTTTTCGAGAAAATTAGCAGGAGCCTGGGAAAAGTGAATTGAGCTACTTCGTAGAAAATTCCAAAAATGCAAAAATTAAACATACACTTTTTTTTTGAGAAAAAATATTTCAGTTGACGAATTTTTGAAGTTGGATTGATTTTTTTTTTCCTAATCCAGAAGAATTATTAATAATAAGTCAAGTTGATAAAGTTTGATGCAATTTTGAACATTTGATTTAAAAAAACCTTGAAATTTGATGGGAATTTGAATTTTGAAAAAATCTTCAAAATTTGGAAACATATCAATTTTTTTAAAAATTTGTTGAAAATGGAATTTGTTAATTTTCAAACTTTGATAAAATTCGATCCATTTTCAAAGTTAAATATTTTGGTAAAATTTTACACGTCTTTGAAATTTGGTAAAAATCCTAAATTACGTAATTTTTAAAATTTAGTAAATCTTCAAAATTACTTCTTGGGGGGGGGGGGGGGGTTACTTTATAAGGAGGAAAAAAATTTCAATTTTTGAAAAAAATATATTTCTCATTTTTGGTATACTTTGAGAAAAAAAATCTGAATTTTTTGTATGAATTTTTTTTTTGAAAAAAATCTTTCATTTTTTTTGGAACAGAAAATTTTATAAATTTTTCACATCTTTCAATTGTGAAAAAGTTATTTTATTTTCTTGGAGAAAAAAATCATTCTCTCATTCAACATTCGAAAAATTCCAGTCCCACTTCTTCGGAAAAAAAATTTAAGTAAACCCAAAAAAATTCTGAGTTGAAGTTGTAGATACCTCAAGGGACGAAGTAAGCCAAGAGAATTGTATTAAAAATCTTACCATCTAGTGAAAAAAAAGGACAAAACTAGAGGAATTGACTAATAAGTATATTGGTGTAACGCTTTAAAATATTCAACCCAAAAATAGGTAGGTAGGTAATTTCAGTCATATCCCAGAGTATATGCTACATAACCATTGATTTTATTGGACACTTCGGGGCTACTTAAAAATCTGAAATAGTCGTCTTCTTCGTGTACAAATGATTTGCTAGTCATAGACAGCTAAAAATGAACATTCGATCAGAAGAAAATTCTTCGAAAATACCTAACGTATAATGTAAGGTACGATTTTGAAGAGCTTACATTTAACGATTCATTTCCGTTGTGATTTCTCACAATCGAAACCATGTTTTTGAGCAGCTGACCATTGTATTCGTATTTGAAAACCATTTCAAGTCCCGCACGAATCGATTGTATCACTTTAATTATATTGCTAACGTCAACCGGCAAATAATTACCATTATACGTGTTCAAATAATCCGATAATTTTTCCACTAAGGGCTTATTCGTGTCAACCAGAGTTTCCAATTCCTTCTATAAAGGAATTATTGTAGGTAAATATATTTTTTACGTTTTTAAAAAAAAAAATTTATTAGGTTTTATTCTAAAATTCCAATCTAAGCCACACTATAGCACCACTTTCATTTGCAAGTGGGTCCAACTAGCTCCTATGAATTTTTTCAAGTCCAAAACTATATAAACGCCTAATATACGAAATTAGAGAGAAGAGAGGGGTCCAATCGAAATTTTTATAATTACCAAACTTATTTTTAAGATCTTATTCTACAACTTTTGTTTGAAAATTTTTTTTATTTAACTCCCCCCCCCCCTTTTTTTAATAATGAGTGTCTTCGTACTATAATATGCGAAATTAGAGGGGAGGAAAGGGTCTAATCGAAATTTTTATAGTAACAAAATTATTTCTAGGATCCTAATCTACAACTTTTGTTTGAAAATTTTTTCAATTGGAACTCTCCCTCCTCTCCAATTTTTAACATTAATACATGGATACTCATTATTGAAAAATGGGAGGGAGGGAAGGGTTTAATTTAAAAAAATTTCGAACAAAAGTTGTACATTAAGATCCTAAAAATAAGGCATATTAGTACGAAGACACTCATTATTGAAAATCGAGAGGGAGGGAGGGAGGGGTTGAATCAAAAAAAATTTCAAACAAAAGTTGCAGACTAAGATTTAAAAAATAAGTTTGGTTATTATAAAAATTTCGATTGGACCTTCCCCTCCCCTTGAATTTCGCATATTAGTACGAAGATATTATCAATATTGAAAAATGAGAGGGAAGGAAGGAAGGAAGGAAGGAAGGAGGGAGGATTTCAAACAAAAGTTCTGTTGTAGATTAAAATTACTAAAAATAAGTTTGGTTATTATAAAAATTTCGATTGGACCCTTCCCTCCCCTCGAATTTCGCATTTAGCCATTTTCAAAAATTCGCCAAAAATCGAAAAATCAACTTCGACAGCTAAAAATTTGGTTGTGAGGTCTGGGTGGCATGCTCTTTCAGTGAGTCTAATTTCAGCTCAATCGAAGGTGACGAAATTCAGCTCAATCCCAACCGCCGCACTGCAAACTAGGAGCTAGTGTGTGTCTATGCAAAGCATATTTGACATTGTAAACAATTTCTCACCTCGTCATTTAAATTCAATAACTGAACGATCAAATTGTTCTCAAATTGACTCGTACGTACTGGTCCGAGGCTTGCCACACGTCGCTTCCATATCAAAGGATTACCATCCAAAGTCAACAGCTTGAATTTCTTATTATCACGCTCCAGTAGCTTCATCATCTCGAATGCAATCGGACTACACCATGTTTCTGACATGAGAGTAATTTTTCCTTTGCTTTGAATGTTGTTCAAAGACTATAGAAATCATAACAGAATAAAATAAGGTGATTGACCTTGAGCATATATAAGTAATACTAGGTTAAATATCAACTGTTTGAAGCTTACTTCGTATAACATTGAGGCCATATCTATCACCGAATCAGAACAAGAGCTAATGCTGGTGCAAAATGCTGGACTCATTAGGTTTGACAAAAGATTTTGTAAAGGCCTTGGACCAAGAGTTGATATGATAAAGATGGGCGAGCAATTTTTCAAAGTTGAATATCGTGGAGCTTTTGTGGTGACTTCAACGAATTCTAATTTATCTGATAAATCGTCAGCGATATTTTCCAAAATGTCAATGTCGTGAGGTAGATAACCTCTTAGAGGCGAATCAGCAGTTTTATTCTCTAAAAAATGAAAAAAAAAAACACAAGGGTGGGAGTCATCTGTTCGAAAAGTATTTTAATAACACAAATTATGACTTGAAACTTACTCGTATTTGTGAAACGATAAAGTGTAGGCGAATTACTGTTATCAAATTGCGAAAGTATACCATCAATTTGAGGTAAAACGTCGGCCAATTTATGAGGAATTTTATTATCGTGAATAACAACAGCAGGCGAACCAGCGAAACGTCTCGATTCGCATTCTTTCAATCCGCCGGAGAATATGCTGACAAAGTGGATATTTGGATTGTATTTTCGAGCTGCCAAATTCATGTTATCGATTTTTCTGCCAGCTGATGCCTGTGGTAGAATTTCATCATCAGTTAGTAATCTCACAAATGATGGATTTTTTTCCAAATTAAAATTGGAAAGAGACCATTATGTCATTTGTCAATTTACTTCCGCTTACCACTGATACGAAGAATATCGCTTCCAACGGGCCTATTTTATTAGCATCGAACAGCAAACTTTCAGCACCCTGAACGGTGTCTGCATTTTGAGACGCGTGGTACGTAATGGTAGATTTTTTCTGAGCCAAAAATCGTTTCATTCGATGAGACATACGCTGTTCAACGAGAAGATCATCGACGCACGCGATAAATTTCCGAGCGCCTTTGCTGACCAGCCATTCGACCAATTCAAACCAACGGGTCTTCTTTTTTTCACCTTCTACGATAAAAGCACATATAAAGACAAAGAGGTATAAGTTTTGAAAAAAATCACAACGTGTTTGGCTTCGCATAAGCCGCAAGAGGCGCTTACCAACGATGACGTAAGAAAGGTTATTATCATAGCGTATTTTTTGATTCGCGTTATGGCACATTTCCATTTTTGGGAACCACTTGTAAATATTTTTCGTGTACGAATTTTCGCAGCATCTATAAAAAAACAGAACAAATGAAAAATAGCGTCTATTTCGATGCATTTGATAAACTTTATGTCTAATTAGCACTCACTCGACGTCGACAATACTTTCAGGCATTCCTTGAATTTGTAACTTTTTATCGACTGGTACGACGATACCAGTTTCGATACCTTCTTCGACTAAGGCCTTCAAAGCTTGCTTCTCATCAGCTGGTAATTTCAACAAAGACGATATTTCATTTTGCACCGGGGTAAATGAGATCGATTTCAAAAAAGGATATAATCCTGAAAGTAAGTTTTTCGATGATTAGTTGATTACATTATAAAGTTCATAATATAAATGTATGTACGTAATTCGCCAGTTTGGCAATAAGTAGGTACAGTGCTCGAATTGAGCCAGAACGCACCCGTGAAAAATAGAAATTTAACAATTATTCCCAAATCACTTATTTTGATGAAAAAACTACTATTTTTTGAAGAAGAATATTTCCATTTTTTCTGAAATAGTATTTTTCAAATTTTTAGATAAGAATCGTTCAATTTTTTTGGAAAATAAATGAAGATAAAAAATTATATTTTTTTTGAAAAAAAAATCTTACCTACATTTCTTGGAGAAAAAAACTCTGGGATATTTTCATTTAAAATTGAATCTCTTATTTTCAGAGAAAAAAATTGTAATTTTTTTTTGAGAAAATAATCTTGATTAAGTATTGTCAAAATATTTTGGAGCAAAAAAAAACAACAATTTTTTTGCTTAAAATGAAATCTCTCATTACAGAGTGTCCAAATAATTTTCTTTTTTGAAAATTCATGGATTTTTCATGAACAATATTTCAACATTTTCAGGGGGTCACTTTCCAGCATAAGTGTTGGGGGGAGGAGCGCATATAATTCCCCTCATTTTTCCCTTTAGTTTGTACTAAATAGCTATTTTAAAAAATATTGAGGGGGGCGAATACCCCTTGAACCCTCTAAGTTATGCATATGCCCTCCAAGACCCCTTTTTTTTGTAACTAAAAAAATCTATACAATTTTTTTTTTCAAGTTGAATGAATACTTAGAATTTTCAAGGATGTATTTCGATTCCTTCCCTAAAAGGTGGATTCGTGAAATTGTTTTCATGTTGTAATGTGAGAAAGATTTTTTTCCTGGAAATGAAAAAAAAAATTTTCACGCAAAAAAATCTCCTAAAAAATTTTCAAGAACTTTTTCAACAGAAAAACTTTTTTCGTCCCAAAGTTTAAAAAATATTTTATTTATTTACTTTACTACCAAAGAAAAAAAAATTGATCCCCAGAAAATTGAGATTTTTTTATTTCAGAGGATTTTTTTTCGAAAATGAAACAAATTTTGTTCTTCACAAAGAAAAAATTAAGTTTATTCCAAAATAATTTTTAAAAAATTTTAAACCAAAAATTTCGTTTTCATTATTTTTTTTATTCCAAAAAACGAGAATTTTTTCTCCAAATAGCAGAGACCCTCCTCCCAAAATATAAAAATATTTCATTTTTTAGAAAATTAAAAAAAATGGAGATTTTATACTCTATAATAGAATTTGAAAAATATTTTTACTTCAAAACAATATTATTCAATTCCAAAACAATTAAATTCAGATTTTTGATTTTTTAAAAATAAGAACTTTTTTGCGAAAGTTAAAAAAAAATGACTTCAAAAAATTGAGAATTTTTTTAAACGCCTTGTACAACAACTACCTAAGGCTAGTGACGTAAAAATGTTTTTTACTCCAAAACAATTTTTAAAATTTTTTGTACCGAAAAATTCACTTTTTTTCATTCTACAGTTTTTTTTCTCATTTCCAAGAAATGGGGATTTTCCCCAAAAAATAGAGATTTTCATCCCCTCGAAAAAAAAAATCTTCAAGAAAATTAATATTCTTCTTCAGAGAAATCACAATATTTTATGTGTTTTTTTTTTTTTTGAGAAGATGCAACAGTTTGAAAAAATTTTACTTTTAAGCAAATTTGTAATTTTGCCCGGGTAATATTATCATAAGTTCCTGATTTCGAAGAATAAAATTCATGACTTTTCATGACCTGGTGATTTTTTTGAAAAATTCATGACTTTCATGACCCATTTTCAAATTTAACGCCTTTTTTATGATTCTCATGACCTTTAGACAGGTGCATTTTTAAAGAAAATATTCTCAGTGTTTTTTTTTGGAAATTTTTTTTTACCAAATCTCAATTTTTTGAAGGAAAATAATTTTTTGTAATTTTTGGAGAAGAAAAAAAGGAGTAAAAACTCTTAATTTTTTGTAGACGAAAATATCGCATTCTTCAGGCAAAAGAAAAACAATTTTCAAAAAAAACTCTTTGAATTTTCTTGGAATAAAAAATACATAACTCTATTTTTTTTAGGACCACGCTTCATAAAATTCTCATGTCTTATTGCCAAAAAATGGTTTAAATTGGATGAATTAAATTGATTTCACCCGAAGTCTTAAATAATATGTAGGTATTTATTAGGTAATTGATTAATTTATAAAAATTAATTTTCTAAAGTGCAACGAAACTGTAAATTAAAAAAAAAAAAATTTTCATGTTTTCAGAAGCCTATAAAATATTGAATATTCATCCGTAAAAAAGATTTAAAGTTACAAAAAATGGGGAGGGGGAGGATTAACAAATTAATACATTGGAACGATTTTCAATTTAGGGTTTTGACATGACTTGGCCAAAATTTTGGATCAAAATGCGTTCCGCTTTTTAATTTTGCTCAATTCGAGCACCGAGTAGGTAGTAGGCATAATTACATAATATATAAATCAGGATTCTTTTACCTAATTTTTCGTCCTGCCAATGGCTCGTTCCACCAATATGGATAAAATAACCGAAAACCGCTATAGAATTTAACGACTCCGTGACATTCTGAATTGCAGGCAAACAATTCACCACCAAGCTTACCCCGAAACCGTTGGTAATTTTCAATATTTCGTTCTGAAACGAGCATTCTTGCGAGTTGAATATGTGTTCATCGTCAAGCTACGGAAAAAACACAGTGTTTGAAAAGATTATAATTATGATAAAATATCGTCGATGCCTGAAAGTGTTTCTACCCATAAATAGGTACCTACTTGAGGGAACTTGTTCTTCAACAAAACAGCCTCTTCGTGACTAGAAACGGTAACGTAGACTGTGCACTTTCTACTGAATAATATGGAAATACAAGCTTCACAAAATACTCCCTCATCACCAATGTTAATCAGAACCGAGTCTAGGTACTGTTTGCCACGAATCACAGGTGAGTCCAAAATACTATAAGCCTTGGGGAAAAAATACAGAATAATGATTTTCTCAATTGAAAAAAATTTAAATTAAAAAAATTATAAACATAACAACCTGCGAATAAATGAATGGTATTGTTGCTGCATCTTCTAAACTCCACTTCGTTGGCACTTTCCATCTTAAAATAGGATCAGCTATGGATGTAGGGTTATTGCAGTCGACTAAAGCCAATCCCATAACTCTTTCACCGGTTTTTTCTACTCCAGAGTACTCGATACCGTAAATCTGCGAATAATGATAATTTTCAATTGAAAAAGTTTCAAACGAGGGTTGCTCCCTTGTTTATTAAATTTATAAAAAGTCAAACGTGATAGTACTTGGTTATTATCGTTGAGTTCAATTTTTTGATCGCAGCTGAGGTACTGAAGGTTAATAGATTCCAATCTAAAATAAAATGACGAATTTACAATACGAATTTTTAATATTTTTACTTAAAAGAACTCACTGAATATCTCCAGGAAGGTTTTTGTTGGCTCCAGTGTTTTCATCCAGTTTCGACGAATTTTCCAAAATATTTTGGTACGAACCCCATTCACCATTCTGTAAAACGGAAATAGGCAAATCTAGAAGTTGTTGACTTTCCAATGAATTGCTGCTCGGCATTTTGTTATCCATCACGAACATGTACCTATTTTGATTTTAATTCTTCAATTAATGAAACCCTCAGATTTACGATTATATTTGTAATTGTTAGTGACTTACCTTGGATCCGACGGTTTTTTGTAATCGTTGAACATTAAACATACATCTTCCCATTCTGTGCTTTGCTTCACGACACACGTGAGTTGAGATTTTTTACTTTTTGAAGTGTGATCAGCTGACGACTTTTCGTTTTCTATTATTTGAATGGATTTTTCGAACGAAGTAGTTTTCTGAAATACACACACAGTTTTAAACAGGGTGTCTAAATTAATTTTTTTTTGAGAATTCATGACTTTTTCATGAACAATATTTCAACATTTTCGGGGGGCCCCTGAGAATGATTTTTTTTTCTGGAAATGAAACGAAAAATTTTCACGTAAAAAATTCTCCTAAAAAATTTTAACAACTTTTTCAACAGAAACCTTTTGTTTTTTTGTTCTTGTTGGGTTTATTCAAAATTTATTTTGAATAATCGTTGGCCGCTTCTTTCGACCCAAAACCCAAATACTCAAAAGAACGCGATCTCTCGTATCGCGTTCATTCGCCCATGGGGTGTTATCTTATAGGATAAAATTTTGAACTGAGCTTTCAGTACTAGATGAAGTCACAAGAAGCGCTGTACTTCAAAACAAAAAAAATTTCGTTCAATTATTGTTGGCTATCTACTTTTGTCGTGTTTTGAGTTGCTTGGATCACGACTTAAAATAATCACAATTATTTTAAGTCTCCAAAGGGAAAGAACACAACACGAAGCAGCGCTTTCGAATGCAGTGACTTCATCCGGAATTAAAAATGCCATTTAGAAATTTTACCCAGAGTTGGCTATCTATTATAAACGTAGTTTATATTTACATTATCTTTGCATTCGCCTGTATACTTTCGTCAAGTAATATACGTTTTTCATTCAAGCTCTCGAAGTTTATTACGAGGTCTTCGACCTCTGTCGCAACAGTTCTTTTATTGTCCCTAAGTTTAATTTAAATTATTTAATTTATTTACTTTACTATCAAAGAAAAAAAAAATACCCAAAAAATTGAGATTTTTTTATTAAAAATGATTGTTTGAAAAAAATCTCAATTTTTTTTTTCGAAAATGAAACGAATTTTTTTCTTTACAAAGAAAAAATTAAGAATCTTTTCCACAAAAATTTTAAAAAATATCTTCACATAAGAAAATTTTATAACATTTTTTCACAAAAAAAAAAAGATTTTTGGATATCTTTTATTTTAAAAAATCCTGAAATTTCTTCCTTCGAAAAAATTTCTACTCCAGAAGATTTGAGATTTCTCTACCTACTTCAAAAAAAAATTGAGTAAGTATTTTTTTATTCCAAAACAATTTTTAAACCAAAAAAATCGTTTTTAATTTTTTTTTATTCCAAAAAATGAGAATTTTTCTCCAAAAAACAGAGACCCTCCTCCCAAAAAATAAATAATTTATTTTTTAGAAAATTGAAAAAGAAATCCAAAAAAATTGAGATTTTATATTTAGTATACAGATACACTAGAGTTCGAAAAATATTTTTACTTCAAAAAAATTCAATTTCAAAACGATAAAATTCAGATTTTTGATTTTTTTTAAATAAGAATTTTTTCGCGAAAGTTTTCAACAAAATTGAGAATTTTTTTAACGCCTTGTACAGCAACTACCTAAGGCTAGTGGCGTAAAAATGTTTTTTATTCCAAAATAATTTTTAAATTCCACAAAAGTATTTTTTTTTCAGTCCAAGAAATTGGGATTTTCCCCCAAAAAATAGAGATTTTCATCCCCTTGAAAAAAAGATTCCAATTTTCCTCTTCAGAGAAATCACAATTTTTATGTTTTTTTTTTTAGAAGATGCAACAGTTTGAAAAAATTTCACTTTTAAGCGAATTTGTAACTTCGAAGAGTAAAATTAATGACTTTTCATGACCTAGTGATTTTTTTTTTGTTGAAAAATTCATGACTATTTCATGATTTTCATTACCCTTAGACACCCTGTTAAAATTAGACCAAAAAAACGAAGCAAATTGTGTTTTAGCTTACATGCAATTTTTTGATTTTGAAATGTCCTTTTCAGTTTTACGATTAATTTTTAAAAAATCTCCGTACCTAACTATACATACGGGAAGTTTCCCAAATATGCACCCAAAATGAGATTTTATTGTTTTTCGCTTATAACTATTCAATTATGCGTTTAATCAGAATAATTATTATGACAAAAATTAAAGTAGATAAAATTTGCAATGAAAAAGTTTAAAATCATTTTTTCCGAAAAGTGAACGGGTGGCGCAAAACACGTGTCAAAATGTACAGGGTAAAAAAAAATGAAGATTACCCCCCCCCCCCATTTCCGCGAATCGAAATGTCTAAAATGTGGACACGTGTGATCCTCCCCCTTTTTAAAAATTGACAGATTTACAGGACAATTAGACACTACATTGTAATTCGCTCGAATAATACGATACCTTTTTAAACAGATGAAATTCTATATCAGCAAATCTTTGTTTAGTGACTTGCACAAGACCATCGTGAATTTTGGCAGGTACACAGTAGTCATCCAGAATTGCAACCAGTAAGAACGAACAATCGATAGCATATTTTTCAATGTTGCGAAAATTATCCGTTACTAGCATGCAGCATTCGTTCATAAGGCTAAATTTATTGATTAATGCCTCCTTCGTTCCATATAGCAATACGTTCGTCTGCAAAACATCCCACATAAATATTACATGAATTTGAAAAAAAAATAGGTACATACCAGCGATACCACATACGAGTAGTATCATAAGCGCGAATATAGGTAGGTCTAGGTACAAACTTTCAACGTATCGGAGTTCTTTACGACATTTTTCAACAAATCAGAATGTCTTTCATCGTCTTCTGCAATTACGTTCAATTTGCTGTTGTTTTTTTTACACATGATACCAACATTATCGATGGCAATGTACAAACATAATTTATAAAATTCGTCAACGTTCTGCAATATAGTTTCGCGCGTAAGTTCACATTTATATTTTAGACAATGAGATATTGATTGGAATAATGGAAATACCTGGCATCTAGGATTCTGATAAGAGACAAAACTTAATCCTTGTAAACTGATGTTTGAATTTTGGTTCTTGAGCACGAAACGTTTGTTTTCAATCGAATACATTGCAAGACCATTGCAGGTTAAAATATTCGTATGGCTATGTTTATGACATAACAACGTAGTTCCTACAAAAAGAAAATAAGTAATAAATAAAAATACAGTAGCTTTGTTTTTTTTTATCGCGGATTATGCAAAATCTGGATTTTGGATTGTGAGGGTTTGTGCGAATCCATTTAATAATCTGCTCGATGAGTAGATTATGAAAGTGGATTATGGATTTTACTGTGTTCTTTTGTTTTGTTTTTGATAAACCTTTCAAAATAATTGATCAGAACATTTCTAAACTTTTTTTTAAGAAGTAAATGTTAGAATCCATAATCCAGATTCTGCACAATCCGCGATAAAAAAACAAAGCTAGTATCTCTGATGAATTATACTCAAATATTTTGAAATAGTATCTAGATACTCTTACCTTCTTCTAAAGACGAAAATTCTTCAGCAGCGATTTCTAGTTTTCTAATCTTGTGCGTATATAATAAATCAGTTTCATTCTTCATTTCAGTAAACATGGAAAATTTCATCAGCGAATCCAAAAACAATACCCAATTTTTTGGCCACTTTATTTTCGCGTAACAATCTGTAAAATTAATGGAAAGAGAATCAAGCTAGGTACTTGTACTTTTGCAAACATTTCATTTAAAAAAAAAAAAAAAAAAAAACACAGCAGAATTAACACTATTTACCAATTTCATTGTACTTCATTTCCGTTAAATTGTGGAACGAATTTTCTAACTGGTATCCTACATCTTTAAAAACGCGATAGAACTGTTCCTCAGAAATGGTATGTGAGACATTCCCAAGTTCTTTTTCATTTACTGCATGTTTCAAATTATCATCAGGTTTATATAGAATTCCACTCATTATTCTAGTGGTTTTGTCTGGGTTCGATTTGTTATATTTCAATATTTCAAATGTACCACTTCCTTTCTGTATAAAGATGGTGACTTTTCGTGGTCCTATAAATCGTCGAGTGATTTTAAAATATGCTCGAGTTAAGACAAAACAGAACAGGATAATAACTAAACAATTTACTGCTCAATGATGTGGTAGTATTTCTGCATAATTCGACATCTTCGAAAACTATCGGCTGTGAACCAAGGGTGATGTTTTGATTGACGCAGTATACCCACCATGTGAGGTACTGAAAGGAAAAAAATTGTAAAATTATAAATATACATTTCTTACGTACATATTACTTGTACGTATTATTTCTTTCAATTAGAAATCTTACCAAATAAAAAGATGTAGGTAATACGATGTGATCATCGATCTGGTGATCCTTCAAATAATAGTAAGGAGAGTCTTCGTTGGCTCTAATTACGATTGGATCACAGCTGTGACTTCCCACCTAAAGAATTCAAAGCACTTTTTTAAATTATGAATTTTATGCACAGTGGCGCATCTAGGATGAAATCATGGGATGGGTTCAAATTTCGTTTTTGAGAGTGTCCATATGAAATAAAATTTTTAATTTTCACTAATTAAAAAAAAAAAAAAAAAAAAAAATTTGAGAACTTGATAAAAGTCATTTATAAGGAATAGAAAAATTCAAATTTCGAAAAATAAACTCCATCTAAAGCCCGTTTCTGATGGGCGTAATAACTTGGCTATTATAAACTTCCTACGAAAAGTTTGAAAATGTGATGCGTTTTGCGATTAGGGCCCTTGTGGTGAAATCGATTTTTTTTTTATTGTCGATATCGACTCACATTTTCACGAGGAATCGAATGGCGCAAACAGATTTCACCTAACTTCATTAGTCTTTTCTCTACGTCTACCGAAAGTTCAGTAATAGCCAAAGTCATGTTTTGAGAAAAACGCAAAAAAAGATTCTTACAAAATAATGATGACACTCGCTCATTTATTAATTTTTTAAAGTGATTTTCGAAAAATCTGTTCGACAACGTCTTTGCAGCGACGAGAACACAAAAATTCACTGGAGTACCTCAATTTCATATTCTAGCCTGGCTGTTGTACCCATTCACCACAAGGTCCCTTTTTTAAATCGTCGCCATCAATCTCACGAATAAACGGTTTTGGCCAAAACAATTTTTTCAGATGATGCAGAAGAGTTCGATCTACCAAAATATCGAAAAAAATGATTATCGATTATTTCGATTACAATTCGATGTTTTTGCTCTCCTGAAAACATCGAATTCGCACCACAAGGGCCCTTATCGCAAAACGCATCACAAATTAAGAAAATTTTGTATTTGGAAATTAAGAAAAGTCATCCCAAAAGACCATTGGAAAAAAATTCAATTTTGAAAAATTTTTGAGATTTTTTTTTCAAAATTTTTAGAATTTAATTTTTGAAAATCCAAAAAATTCCTAAAAAAAATTACACTGTTTCTATTCGTGAGAATCCAAAGAAAATCTTCCCAAAAATTGAAAAAATCCAATATGTTGAAAAATGTGACTAAACGAATTTTTTCGAAAATTTATCATGATTAAAAATTGGTGAGTAAAATTTTGGAATTCTAAAATTTAAAAAATCTAGTTTTGAAAAGTAGAAAAAAAATCTTTAAAAAAATTCGAAAAAATCCGTCCTGAAATTTTTTTAAGTACCTAGGTTACAAATATGATTTTTGAAAATTCAAATGATCTATAAAAAGTAAAAATTGAAGAAAATTCATTGATAAAATAATAAATATTTAAAAAACTACCTTAAGATTTAAGAAAAATTATTTCAAAAATTAAAAAATTTCGAAAATTTTGTATTGAAAATTAAGAAAAATTATGATTAAAAATTATTGGAAAAAAATTAAATTTTGAATAAATTTTAAAATGCATTTTTCAAAATTTTTAGTATTTAATTTTTGAAAGTGAAACAAATTTCTAAGCAAAGGAAAAATTTAACCTTGAAAAATTGAGAAAAGTAGTCAAAAAAAATTACACAGTTTCTCTTTGTGAAAATTCAAAGAAAATCTTCCTAAAAATTCGAAAAAAATTCAATATGTTGAAGAATTTGACTAAACTAATTTTTTTGAAAATTTATCATAATTAAAAATAATTATAGTGAATGAAATTTTGGAATTGTAAAATTTAAAAAAAAATTATAAGTTTTGAAAAGTAAAAAAAATCACAGTCATACATATAAAAAAAATTGGAAAAAATCCATCTTGAATTTTTTTTTAATTTTTGAAAATTCAACAGAAAATGAACTCTAAAAATTGAACAAAAAAATCATTCTTGAAAAAATTGAAAAATCTCATTATTTAAAAACTTAAGAAAAATCATGTAGGTATACCTGGTATACCTAAAAAATTAGAAAAATTCATTCTTGAAAAATAAAATACCCAGGTATTAAAAAAAAATTATCCAATTTTCATTTTTGAAAATTTATAAATGAAAAATTTGACCAATCTTATTTGATGAAAATTCATCGTGACTAAAAATTGGGAAAATTTTGAAAAATCTCATTTTTGAAAATTTAATAAAAATTAGGGATGCATTTCGAAAACTTTTCACAATTTTAGGAAACTTTTGAAAAAAATATGTAAATGAGCATCTTTGTTATGCAAGATGTTTGAGGTATATCAAAGTTTTTTTTTAATACCTAATGGGAGGGGTTTGGACTCCAAAACCCTCCCCTGAAATACGTCACTCTTTATGCAGGTAGTTAAGGTACACACAAAAATCTCAAAACCAAAAAGCAGGACTTAATCTGGGCTGCGTTCAGTTTGGGTTTGAAATAAGGTAACCTCGCAGCTTCCTGGACTTCCAATATTTTACATTAAGCCTCTAAAAATGTATTATTTCAATTTTGCATGAATCACAAAGTTTCAAAATTGAAAAAATAGATAGTAGGTAAGTAGTGTAAGTACTTTTGCAGGAATTTTTGAAACATCAGCGTATACCTATTTTTTTATGCAAAATCAATTTACAGGGTGTCTACATCAATTTTTTTTTGAAAATTCAGGACTTTTTCATGAATAATATTTCAACATTTTCAGGGGGCCCCGTTCCAGCATAAGTGTAACTTGGAATTATTATTTGGGGGCAAAAAATTGATATTAAAAATTATTGAGGGAGGGGCGAATGCCCCTTGAACCCCTCAAGTTATGCCTATGCCCTCCAAGACCCCCTTTTTTTGGTAACCAAAAAAATGAACAATTTTTTTTTAAGTTAAATGAAAACTTCGAATTTTCAAGGGTGTAATTCGATTTCTTCCCTAAAAGTTAGATTCTCAAAATTGTTTTCATGTTGTAATGTGAGAATCATTTTTCTCCTGGAAATGAAACAAAAAATCTTAACGTAAACAATTCTGCTAAAAAATTTTAACAACTTTTTCAACAGAAAAACATGTTTTTTTTCGTTCCAAAGTTTAAAAATTATTTTATTTATTTACTTAACTATCAAAGAAAAAAAAATGATCCCCAAAAAATTGAGATTTTTTTATTTCAGAAGAATTTTTAAAATTATTGTTTGAAAAAAATCTGTTTTTTTTTTCGAAAATGAAACAAATTTTTTTATTCACAAAGGAAAAATTAAGAAATTTTTGCACAGAAATTTTAAAAGATATCTTCACATAGGAAAATTTTATAAAAAATTTTCAGCAGAAAGAAAAAAAGATTTTTTGATATTTTTTATTCTAAAAAATCCTGAAATTTCTTTCTTCGAAAAAATTTCTACCCCAGAATATTTGAGATTTCTCTATTTGAAAAAAAAATTGAGCAACTTTTTTTATTTCAAAACAATTTTTAAAAATTTAAAAACGAAAAAATTCGTTTTTAATTTTTTTTATTCCAAAAAATGAGAATTTTTCTCTAACGAAAAGAGACACTCCTCCCAAAAAATAAACATCTTTTATTTTTTCGAAAATTGAAAAAAAATCCAAAAATTGAGATTTTATACTCTACGAGTTCGAAAAATATTTTTACTTCAAAACAATTCAATTCCAAAACGATAAAATTCAGATTTTTGATTTTAAAAAATGAGAATTAAAAAAAATATATTTTTACTTCGAGAACTTTTTTTTAACGCCTTGTACAGCAACTACCTAAGGCTAGTAGCTTAAAAATGTTTTTTATTCCAAAACAATTATTAAAATTTTTTGTACTAAACAATTCAATTATTTTTCATTCCAACATCCAAGAAATGGGGATTTTTCCCAAATAATAGAGATTTCCTTCTCCTCGAAAAAAAAAGAAATTCTTCAAGAAAATTAATTTTCTTCTTCAGAGAATTTACAATACTTTATGCTTTTTTTTGAGAAGATGCAACAGTTCGAAAAATTTCACTTTGAAGCTTTGTAATTTTCCCAGGTAGGTACCTAGTATTATCAAAAATTCATGACTTTCCATGACCTAGTGATTTTTTTTGGAAAACTCATGCCTTTTTCATGACTTTGATGACCTTCAGACACCCTGAATTAGGAGTACAAGCAAGACAATTATACATTCATTTATAACCAATTGAAAACGAATTTCCGAAGTTTCATACATACCGGATCAAAGATGAACATTCCAGTATCACGCGAAAAATCATCCCAAGTTGCTAAAGGAGCCACCGATGGAGTTTCTCTCGGAACGGGGTACTCGATAGGAGCAAATAACGCGTTCACTTTCACGACACATCCTGCTATATACAATCTGTGGAAAAAAATCACAGGCTTAACGAGCCAAGAACAAGAGAAAATAAAATACCAAATAAAATCATCCCAATTACCGTCCAACAGCGTTCAAAAGATTTTCCATATTTTTTCCCTCTGTATTTCTTCTGGTCAGGGAGACATTAGTGCAGGTTTCTGGTAACGATCGTGTCACGATGGCTTGAAGCAGGCCATGAGGAGATATTTCTATAACTAGAGCGTCCAGAGGTATATGTTTACAGCCTTCTTCGAATAGAACGCTTTTTAATAAATTATTGGTGAAATATTCGGCCGAGCAGTACTGGGCCGACTGTTTATCCCAATCTGATTCCGGAACCGAGGTGCTGATCCATTTCGACGAACGTTTCTTCGATTCGGGAATTATCTGTAATATGAAATCAACGTTTGAGATCTCCTAGTGAAGAGTTCTTGGGCGATAATCAACAGAAATGCTGACCTGTTGCAAACGAGCTAGAATGTTGGGCCCAACTGGAGCGATATATTTGGTATGATAGGCTATATTGGCGACGTTGACAGCTTTGGCGAATACTTTTTCTTCCTGCAGTTGCTTCACGTAATTTTCAACGTCTTCGGTTGGTCCACTCAACGTGCAGCTGGTCGCTGAGTTGTGACAAGCCACTTCGATGCTTTCGGGTAGCACGTCTTTTATCTCTTGGTACCCTTTGCCTGTCAAGGAACAAAATTCATTATACTTAAATGAGGGGTGTTTTGTAAAAACCACCATAGTCAAAATTTTCCATTTTTTTAAATTTTATTTTTTGAAAGTAAATTTTACAAGAAAAATGATAGTGATATTCATTTTTCAAAAAAATAAGTTCTTCATCACTTTTTGAGGTGGTCCCAAAAAGAGTACCTTTGTAAAAACAACCATAGTAAGAATAGGTATGGTTCTTTTTAAAACATTGACCTAGAACCGAATTTCAAATTTTGTTTTGATTTTCGATTTTTGGTGGTAAAAGATGATTTTAGAGCGTATCGGCGATCTTCGACCTCATCCCCGGGGGCTGGTGCCTCGAAATACCTGATTTTAACCTTAAAAATTCCAGATTTGTGAGTTTTTCATCGATTTTTACCAAACTTGGCATGTAGGTACAAATACTCAAGGGCGTTGTTGGGAAATTTTTTCAGATTTTTCCGACCACTGAAATGACCTTGAAAATGACTTTGAAAATGTCAAATCGTCCTGTGAGGCACAGTTTGGGAGCTAACAAACTGGAAATTTTTCCCCCTTGTTTTCCAAACAAGTTTACAATACTCAGAATTTTTTCAGATTTTTGTCAGGGCGGTAGGGATTCATATCTAAAAACCCCAAAAAACAATAAAATGACGGATATTTTTGGTTTTTTGGATTTTTAGATATGAATCTCCCCCCACCCCGGAAAAAATCTAGAAAAATTCTGAGTAGTGTAAAATAGTTCGGAAAACAAAGGGAAAAAATTCCAGCTTGTTAGCTTCCAAACTGTGCCTCCCAGGACGATTCGACATTTTCAAAGTCATTTTCAAGGTAATTTCAGCGGTCGGAAAAATCTGAAAAAATTTCCCAACATTGCCCTTGGGTATTTGTACTTACATAACAAGTATAGTGAAAATCGATGAAAAACTCGCGAAGCTTGCATTTTTAAGGTTAAAATCATGTATTTCGAGGCACCAGCCCCCGGGGGTAAGGTCGAAGATCACCGATACGCTCTGAAATCATCTTTTACCTCCACAAATTAAAAAAAAAAAAAGTTTATACAACAAAACCCTGACATATTACTTTTTCTGAGACAATTTTTTTTTTTGATAAGAACAACCATAGTCAAGTTGTTGATTATTTTAATCTCTGTTTATTGGATTAAGAGGAGGTATAAAAATGAGATGAATGTTGTATCCTCAGTTAGTAGATATTTGGAGAATGTTCATAATTAATTTACTCAAATTTTAGTTCCTCAAAACTTCTTGAGTATGTTATAAAGTTTGATTTATTGACTATGGTTGTTTTTACAAAGGACCCCTCAAATATAATCGTTAGGTACAGCTGTTCTGAGTGAATCTGCGAATCGAGAGTGAGCTTACCAACTGCAGCCATCATTCCTTTGATAGTTTTCGCCTCTATGGATGCCATTCCACGAGCATGCGAAGAGAGTACTGCTTGTTCCAAAGTAATGCATCCATCAACATAGGCGCATGCGTTCTCTCCAACCGAATGCCCAATAATCCCGTCTGGTTTGATGCCCAACGCTTTCAGAACTTCGACAAGAGCAATCTAAGAAATTCAACAATTCGCAAAATTTCATAAAACGCTTTTCCACGACTTAAATATATCGCGTGTATTTTCCTCACTTGAATCGTGATGATTCCAACAAATGAATGCATAATATTATCAAAAATGGCCGGATTGTCGCTGGTTAGAATGCGATAAATATCAACTCCGACCTTTCTCAGAACTTCGTCACATTTTTTCACGGTTTCAGCGATAATGGGAATTCCGAGCAAGCCCTCGCCCATTTTATTCCACTGCGAGCCCATTCCAGAAAATAGGAACCAAATCGGACGGTGTTTGTTGCCTCTCGTCTAAACAAACCGGGATCATCAATAATATTGAGATAAATATCAGTTAAATGTTTATTATACACGTACATCTGCTACAAGTTTCTTTTCAAAATTTGGATCTGGCGACACAACGGCGTATCCTCGAAATATATGGAAAGGCATCTCTCCGCCGAATACGTCGTTCGTCAATGAAATGAAATCGGCGTTGAATGGCATCGTTTCCAACTGCAAGCAAAGTTACCACATGTTAGAATAAGTTGGCGAAATTTGTAAAATTTGAATTTTTAACTATTGCTTTACAATTTTTTCTAAATTTTCATTAGGTACCTTTTTAAGATTTTCCTGTATTCCTTCTTCAGTACGTGCACATGTCACAATCAGCCTCGGAAGGTCCCCACTTGAAAAAGGTGGTGACTTTTTTTCTCTGAAAAATATAAGCAGACAGAATTACATTAAAAAATAAAATTAAAAAATAAAAATAACAGAGAATACACGTTACTTGGAATTTCGTCGCAACACCACTTGACTAAGTGCACCCGTCAATGCAACCGAGTTGACCAATATTTTATCGCTGGGTAGTGTAGTGGGAATAGTCAAAACCTATCCAAAAACAACGTTACTGACATCAAAAGGAAGTAGACAGCGAAAAACGAAAAAATGAATACACACACGCCACTAGGATAGCCTTTATTTATCCTCGGTGACCTTTTTTGGGGCGTATGTACTTACAATTTTCCGAAGTCAGAAAATATTAAGTATATCATTTTACAAAAGTGGTAAAAAAAATCAAGTTTTTTAATTTTATCTGAAATGACAATAGTTAAATGCCAAAATATTGAGTTGAAACATTCCCAGACATGAATTTTAGCCCTTCTAGATACCACGTAAGCGATTACGAGTTCTCAAAATTGCGTCACTCCGTTAATTTAAAATAAATAATTGAAAAAAATGAAGAAGATCAACGAATTTGATCGAAATTCAGATTGTTGGTGTATTTAGGTGTCTTTCATGATATATTACAAGAATTCGTCCAAAAATGACCGTTTAAGTGTGAAAAATAGCGATAAAATTTGATTTTTCATTTATACTTGAGGTTCTTCCAGATTTCTACAATTAGATGAGGTACATAAACATACAAAAATTGTGAGATTTTCTCCAAATTTTTACAGAATTTTGAAAAAATGAAAATCTCCAAAAAAATTTCAAAAAATCTAAAATTTGGTACACGCTTTCTAGACAACTTGAAAACACACTACGATTTAAATTTTTTTTTTCAAATTTTGGGGATGGGGGTAAATTTTGAATTTGGGGGCAAAGACATTACGATTTTTTTGGAAACTTTTTTTCAAAATTTGAGGGGTATGGGAATAATTTATTAAAAAAATATGTTTGCATATTTACGGCAAACTGGTTATGCAATATCATTAACATTCTAATTGACTTTATACGATAATGATATGTTTAATATAAGGTTTCAGCAGAAGCCCCCCCCCCCCCCCCACAGACCCCCTCTAGATAGTCTGTTGGTGAGAGGGCAATATGGGAATAATGGAGAGGTGTATTTTTGCACCTTTGAAAAGGTCCATCGAAAGAGCCGTTGGAAAATTTAAAAGTTAAAAGACTCATATTACTAAAGAAAAAATAAATAAATAAATAAACCGAAAAAATTCCATAATGACCTTTGATAGCATCTATTACTTTTTTTTTTGAAAACTAAGCTAAATTTTAAAATTTGGACCAACTTGAAAAATTTATTACTTAGATAAATTCAGAGTTTTCACTGCAAGTCTTGAGAAATTTTCAGAATTGTTGAAATTCAAAAAAATTTCAAACTTACAAGGGAACCTCGTCAACTCGTCACCTCCGATTGAGCTGAAATTTGGCTCACTAAATGAGCATGCCACCCAGACTGCACAACCAAATTTTCAGCTGTTGAAGTTGATTTTTCGATTTTTGCGAATTTTTGAAAATGACTAAAACCGCCTCCAAAAAAAAACAATTTTTGAATTTTTTTTTGTAAATTTTAAGATAGAAACCTGAAAATCGGTTTGTACACTAAAGTCGACACCCCTAGTCGATTGGCATCATTTTCGAAGCGATCTGGAGCCTCCAGAAAAAGTTGACTTTTCTCCAGCACACTGGAATCTCTCAAGACGGCAAAAGTCAACATTTTCTGGAGGCTCCTGATCGCTTCGAAAATGGTGCCAATCGATTCGGAAGGTCAACTTTAGGGCGAAGACGAAGTTTCTGATGATATGCTGGAGAAATTGATTTTAAGGAAATTTTAAACAAATGCAAAATTTTCAAGTTGTTAAAAAAAAATACGTGCGAACTCGTCACCTCGGATTTTTTATTCAACAACGTCAATCGATAGATGGCATCATAGGATTAAATTTTCAGCTGCCGAAGTTAATTACAGCGCCGTCAGGAGCTATTCCAGTGCGCTGGAGAAAAGTCAACTTTTCCTGGAGGCTCCAGATCTCTTCGAAAGTGGTGCCAATCGACTCGGTATGTCGACTTTAGTGTACAAACCGATTTTCAGGATTCTATCTTGCAATATACAATTTTTTTTTTCAAAAAATGTTTTTTTGGAGGCGGTTTTAGCCATTTTCCAAAATTCGCCAAAAATCGAAAAATCAACTTCCGCAACTAAAAATTTGGTTGTGAGGTCTGGGTGGAGCCAAATTTCAGGTCAATCGGAATTGACGAGTTGTTGAGGTTCACTTGTCAGAACATTAATCTAATTTTGAAAATTTTATTAAAATTTAAAAATGATTAAATTTTCAATTTTTACAAATTTTTCAATTTTTACAAATTCTTTAATTTTTACAAAATTTTACAAAATTCTTAATTTTTACAAAACTTAAAAAAAATTTCAATTTTTACAAAACTTAAAAAAAATTTCAATTTTTACAAAATTTTAAAAAATTTGACAATTTAAACAACCTAATGGGAGACCCCATTCACAAAAGTAAGTGAATATTCGAATTCAGCACCATCAAAAACATAATAAACGATATGCCGCACCACGCCATTGTCCTCGCTCACGTTTTACAAAATTTGAGCGGTCAGGAGGAGCATGACGAGGGTCCTATCAAAAAATTAAGGCGATATTCGAACTCAGTGCTATCGAAAACATAAGAAACGATATGCCACACATTTTTTTCCATTTGTATCAATTTTTCTTCAAATTTGAGCGGTCGAAGCGGCTGGGTAAGGGTTCAATAAAAAAATTTCGAAAATTTCAAAAATTTTCCTTACTTTGAGGTTTTCTTGGAGTCCTCACTCAAAACAAGTCCCAAGGGTTAAAATTCTTAAAAAGGCACAATTAGTTAAAATAGAGCCCGGATTTTTATGACCTAAAAATTTCAAAATAATAACCATATTTTATGACTTTGTTATCTTGAGGCATTTTTCATAATTTTGTAATTGTAATTTTTTAATCTGAAAAATACATGGAAAAGTGAAATAAATAAAAAAATAAATAAAAAAAACGAAAAAACAAAGAATTCGGAAACATTTACCAAAAAAAAACCTAAAAAGGGCAAAATATCACCACAGGTGCTGTTTAAATGCCAAAAATATGCAATAATATGACTTTAAGGTCAAAATATGCAAAACATGACCTATAACGAATATGGCTCAAAATGCAGCAAATTTTACGAATCGCAAAGAAATACCAGATTTGCCTAATTATCATCAACACAGAAAAATATGCCGTTTCATAAAAATCCGGGCTCTGGCTTATCAACCTCTATCGACTCTACATAAAAAAATTTGACCCTAGGTCATTTCGTTTAGGCTATTGACTGATTAACATACTGACAACGCAAAGTGATTTTTTTTTTTTTTTTACTTTTGATCCTACACAAGGTTCAAAAAGTTGAAACATCAACGATGAAATTTTGGACTCTAGGCAAATTTGGAGATCTGTGGCCTGATGAACATGGTAACATGATCCCAAAATCTACTTTTGAGGCTTAAAAATGGGTGGAATGACATAGGAAGCTGAAATTTGAATATGTCAGACGTAATAAAGGTTCTCATCGCTGGCGAAAATTTCAAAAAATTTCGTCGCGTTCGTCAAAAGGACCTTAATACTTTTAGGATACAAATTTCCTCCTCCTAAAGTACCCCCACAAACCACTATGCAAATTTGGCCTCATTTGATCAATTGGACTCGGCGCCAGAGGTCCAAGTAATCAGTGTCGAACGCAATAGGCATAATTTTGAAATGAAAATTCGCTGAAAAACAACTTTGGGGTGAGTTCAAGTACCTACCTTTAGTTTATTGTCCTTGAAAGCTTCAATTTCGTCGTTGATTTCATTTAGATTTTGGTTTTGAACAATAATACCAGACTCGAGGGCGAACAGAGCTTTCATCACGCCGATGTAGGGTGCTGCAGCTTCCGAATTACCCATGTTACTCTTCACCGAGCCAACCAATAAAGGAGCTTTTCTTTCTTTGCAAAAAACATCGGCAATGAAATTCGATTCGGTGGCGTCAAATTTCTGAAAACAGACAATATGAAGTTATACTTGAAATAAACAACGTACCTTCAAAATTTCGAATATTAAACTATACATAATATTTTTTTTTAAAAACTTACTTTGAGACCACAAGCGCTCATTTCGACAAATGATACATCTGCGACGCGTTTATAATCGTTCTCATCCCTGTATAAATGGGCCGTAGAATTTTTCAACAAGTCTTCGTTAAAATCCAACAACGATTTGGGATTCGAACCAAAGTACGTGTATCCGGTGAAATCGATCGTCGCATAGTTGCGTTTAGCGTCAATGGCCCTTTGTATGAACAATATAACCACCGATTCACTTCTGCCATAGCCGTTAGCTTGATTGGGGAAAAAATACAGCGTTGAAGGTGGGCGAAATTTCAGTTTGCAAAAAAGTCAAACTTTTTGGATGAAAAAGTCAAAAAACGCCTTTACCGTTTTTATCAAAAACACGAGTAACCGCATCCATAGTGAGTATGTTCATTTTTGACAAAAGCACACTGATTAGAGGATTCTGGACTGTGGCAGCTACCCCTACAATAGCAGCTTCTATGTAGCCTTCGGAGACATTTTTGTAGGCTTCGTGTAAAGCGTTTAGATTACCAAAAAGATCACTGCAGTAGGTGACACTCGGTCCTAAAAAGGGAAGCAATACATGAACGATGACAGTTCTGACAAGGGCGATCGTTTCATCGTTCACAAACCTGTCAAGCCTAATGCAAATGATATCCTATTCGGTATCATCGTTTTACTGGAACCAACCACCCATGGACGATTCTCTTTTCCTATATTAGTCGAATTTATGTCACAGTCGCTGTGACTGTATGCCATATATACGCCTATATGTCTGTCAAATAAATCATACGGATTTAAACCTGCAAAAAATATAAATTGAATACTTAGAAATCATCCTATTTAAAAAAAAAAAAAAAATCGTCTGTTTTATAATATCTGATGAAATACCCAAAAACCTTTCGTCCAGAAATTTCAGTACCTTTCTTTCCATTTTGGTCATCGAAAAAAAATTATGCTAAAAATGAGTTACTTCCAGCGACGGCAAGAGAAGGAGGGGGTGCAAAAGGTGCAAGAGATTTTTATACTTATTACTTTTTCTGAGAAAAAAAATCTCAATTTTTTATTCTACGCTACAAATTGAGACCAAAACTTAATATTTTTTTCTCTAAAAATAAAAGATTTATTTATAAAAAAAAAAAATTGCATAAAAATTATGAGATTTTTACTCCAAACAATTTTTAAAATTTTCTATTTATTCTTTAAAACATTGTAAACCTTTTTTTTTCTTCAAAAAACTAAAAGATTCATTAAAAAAAATTAAGGTTTTTTTTTCTCTAAAAATAAATAATTGAAAAAATTACAGATTTTCCCCGCAAAATTAAAAGATTTTGTTTTATTTTTATTTATTTTTAATGGATAAGATGAAAAATAATTGCTTTTTCTTCAGAAAAGTGAAAAGTTTTTGTTTTTTTAATACAAAAAAGTTACGAAATTTTGGAATTTTTACTCCAAAAAAATTAGGAGATTTTTTTAATCTAAAAAAAAACCTAAAAGATTCTTATTTTCAAAAAAAAAAATTGTGACAAAATCATGATTTTTTCTTCTCCAAAAGCAAAAAAAATTTTCTGAAAAAAAAATGAAATTTTTTTTTCTGGGTAAAAATTGAAAGATTTCTTACTTCAAAAAAATTAGAGATTTTTTCTCTTCGAATAAGAGTTTTTTTTTTATTTCAAAAAGCTGAAAAATTTTTACTCTAAAAAAATTTAGGTATTTTTTCTCGAACAAGTGAGAGATTCTTTCTCCAATAAAGTTGAGAGATTTTATCACCCCGTCCCCACAAAAATTCTGCATAATAAAACACTCTTTTTCAAAGAAAATAAATTAGGAACAGAAATCGTGATTTTTCTCTCTCTCTCTCTAAAAGTAAATCTTTTTTAATTAAAAAAAAACAAAATAAAAGTCAATGGATTTTTACTTGAAAAAAGAATTCTTTCACTCCAAATAATTTTAAACGGTTTGATTTTAAAAATAAAATAAAATAGGCAATAATAAGAAAAATAAAAATATTACGAAAAATTTCGTTTTTTTTCTCCGTGAGAAGTTTTTCAAGTTGATTTTTTACTCCCAAAATTTAAGGATTTCTTTCTCCAGAAAAATGAGATTTTTTCTACAAGAATTTGGAATTTCCAAACTGAGTAAAAGGGCCCACAAAATTATTGCACAGGGGTCCCACACTGCTCTCGTTGTCACTGGTTATTTCGAAATGGCAGTCTTTACCGGTCATTATACCGTGAGAAGAAACAATGGAAGAGGGTGAGATTAATCAAAAGTCAAAAATGAGGACCACACCAGAGCAGCGGCGCCTAGAGATTTGAAAAATACTTGGTATTGCAGAGCTCATAAAGAGCACAGAAATTTCCTTCAAAAGGGCCTCAAAATTTTTTCTTATCAATAATTTATTCATGCACTCAAACGCACTTGTAGTGTCTAAATATGAAATTTTTCTCATTTAAAAAAATGGCTTTCATTTATTTCGCCCCCAACGATGACAAACCGAAAAAAAGTTTTCAGGCGAAAGAAGCAAAATCACTGAAAATGCCAAATCCAAGTACTAAATATTTCCAACTTTCCCTACTAAAGGCGATGAGAAGAATACTGCCCGAGCGAAGCGAGGATGAAAATTTAAAAAAGAATTCAATTTTGAATGCAAAAAATAAATATGAAAGTTTTAATAAATTTGAGTTAGTATTGGGATTTCTTCGACTATTCACAAAATTGTTCATTTTGTGAGGAAATCTTACAGTTTTCGGAACAAAAAAACTTTTCAATTCCCAAAGAAAAATTCTTTTTGAAAAAAATTTTTTTTCAATTTTTTGGAATAAGAAAATTTCTTATTTTTTTGGGAAAAGAGAGCAAAAAAAACTCAATTTCCGTAGAAAAAAAAATCTTGAATTTTTTTGGCAGAATCCATTTTTTAATTTTTTTATAAAAAATTTGTATATTTTATTGAAACAAAAAATAGATTTATCTTCGTAAAAAAGTTTCAAAAAATGAGCAATTGAGAGAAAAATCATGAATTTTTCGAGATTTTTTTCAAAGAATGAAATCTTTATGGAACGAAAGATCTCAATTTTTCAAGAAAACAACATCCTAATTTTCAGTAATTTTTTTTTTTTTTTTTGAAAAGAAAATTTCAATTTTCTGAGGTAAATTTTTTTTGATGTTTTAAATTTAAAAAAAAACTCAATTTTTGGAGAAGAGAAATCATTCTCGAATCGAGCTTTTGAAAATTTTCAATTTTAACTTGGACACCACTTCGGGGGAAATTGAGCAACACCCTAGAAAATTCCAAGGAGTGTAACTAACTATTCTTATTCAATGCTTCGCATGAATCAATGGATACTTTTATCCATTAATTTTCATTTAGGCATATTTTGAAATAATGAAATTAAGGGCCTTAACTTAGATTGAGAGCACCAAAATAAAATAATTCAAAATGCCCCTATTGTGGCCGCAATACTGCAACATGTCTCTGTGGACGCCTTAGTCTAAGAGTATATTTTTGAAGAAAAAAATCAGTAATTACCAGCATCCATAACTGCCTCAAAACTCGGCTCTAAAACTTTGCGATTCAACGCATCAGTACATGTGGCAACGGCGTAATTGACTCTGAAAACCACCGGATCGAACTTTTTAATGTGTTTGAGCTTTCCAGTGGCTGATGGGATTACAGTATCGGTATCTGGAACAAGGCAGAAACTTTCAGGTTAATTTACATGAATCTGCTCTGCGATAAGTAGGTGTATATTCGAGTTGGTACATTTATGTCGGAAATTAACTGGCCATTTGCTGCTATCTACAGACATAAAGGATTCTCCGGCGTATAATTTATCGCGAAATTCTGGAACACTTTCGCAGTCTGGGAATCTTCCTGATACACCGGAAATAACAGCTTCAAATTTTTCCCCCATTGCGAATAGATTTTGAAAAAATGAAAAAATATAACAAATTTAGGAAAAAAAAAATAATAATAAAACTGCACCACCGCTATAAAAAGCCAGGCATTTATGAACCACGTTCGAAAATAATTTCAAAAATAATTATGAAACTTTTCTCAGCACATATTTAAATTTAAAAATAAGTGCAACGCGGTATAATTTAGGCGACGAAATGCCAAAAGATATGGACTTTCATGAATAATGGATTTTAAAATTCGAGGAAACGTGTTGATTTTGCTATCAAATAACAATTTAAAACATCCATAAGTATATTGACTCTATTTGGTGATTTTTTTTTTACGTATTTGTTAAAAGTCGCAAAGTCAAATTAATGCCCTCTGTTTTTTAAACAAGGTTTGGTGCTCGTGTAAATCAGAAGAATCTCACCGTGGTATACTGCATATAAGACGTATTGTCAATATTCGAACCCTCCTCACCCATCGTAGGTACTTGGTATTCCAAACTTATGCAAAGTACTTCATTCCATGTCATCAGACATCTTGACCTACAATATTGTCTGTCATTTTTATACATTTTAGAAAAGAATTCGCTCGGCTAATTGCATTGCATCGACTACGTTTTCACGAAAGTTCACGTATAACAAGGCCATAAATAATTAATCTTCAATTCGAGAATAGTATAATCCTTTTGAACGTGATTATGGTATGAATAATGTTTTCAATAAAATTACAACATTTTTGGTAAATGTGTAAGACTGTACGTATTTTGTAACAATTTTTCAAAAAAAAAAAAAAAAAAATTCCAAATTATAACTAAAGGGTTTTATTTTCTTGAAGAATTTTGTATCAAGAATTCTTTTATAAATTTTTATTTTTAAATTTTTTTTTGAAGACCCAAGTATTTTTGAATGGTTTTTGACTCATTTTTTTCTAAATAATTTTTTCCAAAAATGATTTTGTGACAAAACATCTCTGGACGACTTTTTTCTGAATGCATAATTATTTTTCAATAACTCTCTCAATATGGTTTTTTCTTCAAAAGACTTTTTTTTTAGGATACGCTCAATTCTGTTACACATACACCTAAGCCTGCCATCAACTGCATTTCAAACCAGATTCTTTTATTTATTTTTTTCTAATTTTCTTCCAAAATACCCGAAAGACTCCATTTTAGGAACCCACGACGACCTCATTCCAGATGACGTAGGGGTCTAAAATTCATGTCTGAACAGTGGACATATCTCAACTCGATATTTTCATCGTTTGTAGCGATTACAGCAAAATTAAAAATTTTCAATTTTTTTTCAACTAATCTTGTGATTTTTGTGTACCAATTTTTCCAAAGTCAAAAATACCTACCTATAATTTGTGAAAATTGTCATAAAAAAAAATCGTCGCTTCGCGCCTGTCAGGGGGCTTGAAAAAAAAATCTCGTTTTATGTCTGACAAGTGTCGGAATTAAAAAAATTAAATAAGTCATCCAATTTCAAAAAAAAAATAATTGAAAGATTTCAAGAAAAAAAGTGACAAAAAAATAAATTTCCATGGAAATGGAATAATGGTATAAACATTTTTTTTTAAAGTAAAAAAAAGGAACATATCGACTGCTTAGATTGAAAACATCGTATTTTTTCAAACCTCTAATCACCCGCCGGCTACGCTCAGTCTTTAAAAAGAATCATAATTAACATATTTAGCAAAGTTGGTTTGAAAAAGAAAAAAAAAGAAAATATAATTTGTGAGTGTGGATGAGAAAACGTGCCTAGTCAGGAAAAACTTTTTTTTGGTAATGAAAGTTTCAAACTTTTCAAGTCTGTATCTTCGTAATGCAATTACTGATAACAGTGATAACTTTGCAACTTTGTACAGTCATTGAGGTGTCCTAGTGGAATATTCATTCTCTAATAATTTTGATCCCTCATGTTTATTGACTATTTCACAAAAGGAGGCAATTTTGAGCAAAATCAGGGTTGCTAAAACTAAAAAAAAATGTTCAACTATGCTGATTACGAATATCATACTCAAAATGTCAACTTTTTTGTGTTTCATGACGTTCTCGACCATTTTTAGCAAAAAAATAAAAATAAAATAAAACATAAAATTTTTAAAAAATTGATTTTTTTTTCAAATTTTGGGTTAGTTTTGCCCTCTAGGAGGATGAATATTGTTCCTAGGTCCATAAAACCATTTTTAATCAAAAATTTATTAAAATTAAAAAAAAAACTGATTTCTGATTTTTATTGTTTTTGGGTAAGTCTTGCCCACTGGAAAACTAAATATTGCCCCTAGGTGCATGAAACCATTTTTAAATGAAAGTACAGGTCGAAATTGATCAAATACAGCCAAACCCCCAAAATCTATTTTTTCCTGACTAGGCACGTTTTCTCATCCACAATCACATTTATTACCTACTGAAAATTGAAAAAATTTGTACCAAAATAAAATTCAAGAGAATTTTCCTGTTGAAATTTGATAAAAATACAGTTTAAAAAATTGTTTTCAATAAAATAAATTTTAAACAGGTAAGTAAATCATGTTTTCAAACAAAATTATTAGAATCAACAAATTGAAAAAATTTGTGCTGAAATCATTTACGGCAAAAAACTGAAAGCTGATTTTTGATGAATAATTATTTTTTTAGAATTTGAAAAAAATATAATAAGTAAGTATTTGATTAATTATTTCATTTTCTTCAAGTTTTAAGGGGGCGGGCCCATAATTTTTTTTTTGTTGATTGCATAGCGTTGACAAGCGGAATTTTCTAAGACCTATTATGACGCCATTTTGCTTTTTCATCTATTAAGCAGTTTTGAAGAAAAATTGTAAAATAAATTCATCTTGTTTTTTTTTTACCAAAAAAAGTAATTTTTGATTTTTGAAAAATAAAATGCATGGAATTTTCAAAAAAAGAAAATTATTTTCATAGAAAATATTGATAGATTTTTTGGAAAATTCCAAGTGTCAAAATTGAGGAAAAACACGATTTTTGCTTAATGCCCCGTTTCCAGAGAAACTATGCAACCCACAAGATTTTTCTAAGAATGTTTTTTATTCAGTAGAGTCTGGTCTGTAGTCTGACTAGAGGGTTTTGGAAAATTCCTACTTTCCCTCCGATTTTATCAAACTTTCTCATAATTTTCATCGTAGTATTCCAGTCAACTCGAAAGAAATCGTCAGAAAATTAAAATTTTCAAAACCCTCTCGTCAGACTATAGACCAGACTCTGCCGAATAAAAAATATTCTTGGGAAATCTTGTGGGTTGCATGGTTTCTCTGGAAACGAGGCATTAAGCAAAAGTCGTGTTTTTCTTCAATTTTGACAATTGAAATTTTTCATTTTCCAAAAAATCTATCAATATTTTCTGCAAAATGACACCGTCAAAATGCAAAATGAAAATAATTTTCTTTTTTTGAAAACTCCATGCATTTTATTTTCAAAAATCTAAAATATATATATTTTTTTTGTAAAAAAAAAGCAAGATGAATTTAGTTTCCAATTTTTCTTTAAAATTGCATAGATGAAAAATCAAAGTGACGTCATACAAAAAAAAATGATGTCCCCCTTAAATAAATTTTTCAATTTTTATATGTACCTACCTCTACCTACCTAATTTCTAATAAAATAGTTTGAATTTTTTTCTGAATTAATTTCTTTAAAAGGTAAATTTTATCATGAAATTTATTAATGAATTAATGAAATTTTCTATTTGCATTCGTGACATGGGTCCTGATCATCATCTTTTGGTCCAAAACGTCGAGAAATATGATCAAAACTTTTCTAATCCTCGCCCTACTTCTAAATCAGCGTCGAACACAATAGTATTCATTTCCTACGAAAATTTGGCTAAAAATAGGCAAGTGTGAATTTATTGGTAGATACAAGACAATCTTCATACACAGACCGATATTTTGAATGTTAATCAATTCATAAATTTAATGAAAGAATTTGATTCAAAATAAAGCAAGGTGAAGGCGAAGCTGGCAACCTTTAGGTACAATATGACGCCAAATTATTTCCATTGTAAGCGATCATGTTAGTACTACTTATATTCCACAGTGCAAATCTGCATTCGATTCTTTAATGATTCACGGTGACCTTGAAAATTCGCGTTGGTTTTAAATTTGGTTTTAGTGATATCAATTTTGAAAAATGTTTTACTCGTACAAAAAAATTCTCATTACTGGAGGAACCGGAAGTATGGGTAAAGTTTTAATATGGAAATTACTGCAAAGCTGTCCCAAATTGGAAACCATCTATGTGATAATGCGACACAAACATGGTAAAAAATCGATGTCTCGTAAAACAGAAATTTTCGACACACCGGTAGGAAGGATTCTCCATTTTACACAAAAAAATTTCTGCTTGGGGGGGGAGGAGGTGAGACACTAGGGTAGAATGATTTTGACTTTTTTTCGAAAATCGAAACAGCCTACGGCACAAAAGTTGTGTTTTGGTGTCAAAATGACGTGGTAAAAATTTGAGCCCCCTCGGTCAATATTAACCCATGCTTCAGGGGGTCCAAAGTTTTCAAACTTCAGTAAAATTTCTGATATAAAATTTTTTTTTTTTTTTTAAATTAACAATTTTTCAGAGGTCTAGTCGATGGTAGGGGTCCTCTTGGTGACCCAGAACCCGGTCATCCATCAAAAAATTGCATAAAAGTATAAACAGGGGTTTCCAAAATATCCACATTTTTGCATAATTACACCAAAATCAAGAAATGCGCGAATATTTTTATTTTTTGAGATATGTTGCATATTTTGAGGTTTACATATTTGAAAATATCTTCAAAATGAAAGGGAAGTCCCATCACCACCACCCCTCCATAGAACATGAGACATTTTGCCATGAAAACTTTGTTTTTCCAAAACTGACCCCACTTTGAGGATCCCTAACGCCCTGCGCCTTTGAGGAAGGAGTCTAATATTCTGATGGGATGTTTTCAACACAAAATGAACCGCTCTCATGCATATAGTAATTAGAGTGATAATTTTTTCACTTTGCCCTAATACAATGTAGCTAAAATGAGTAATTTCATTAAAAAACACAGGACAAAGTTTTCATAGCAAAATGTCCCATTTTCTATGGAGGGGTGGTGGTGATGGGACTTCCCTTTCATTTTGAAGATATTTTCAAATATGTAAACCTCAAAATATGCAACATATCTCAAAAAATAAAAATATTCGCGCATTTCTTGATTTTGGTGTACTTAATTATGCAAAAATGTGGATATTTTGGAAACGCCTGTTTATACTTTTATGCAATTTTTTGATGGATGACCGGGTTCTGGGTCACCAAGAGGACCCCTACCATCGACTAGACCTCTGAAAAATTGTTAATTTAAAAAAAAAAAAAATTTATTATATGAGAAATTTTACTGAAATTTGAAAACTTTGGACCCCCTGAAGCATGGGTTAATATTGACCGAGGGGGCTCAAATTTTTACCACGTCATTTTGACACCAAAACACAACTTTTGTGCCGTAGGCTGTTTCGATTTTCGAAAAAAAGTCAAAATCATTCCACCCTAGTGAGACACCCCCCATTCTCTTCAATTCAATTGTAAGTAGTTCAAAAATGTATTACAGATTTTCGATAACTTCAAAAAAATATAACTCCAAACTACTGGAAAAAGTGGTATTCATGTCCGGAGACATCGGAGAAGAGGAAATAGGATTATCGAAAGAGGATCGCAATACACTGGTCGATGAAGTATCCGTAGTATTCCATAGCGCTGCCATTTTAAAAATGGATGCCAATTTACGTACAGCTGTTAACGTGAATACTATTGGTACAGTATAAGAATGTTGGATTTGGCAATGGAGATGAAAAAGCTAGAGGTAAAGTTTCAAAACGTGACTTGACCAGCTTATTAAGCTGCTATTTATAAGTGTCCACTTATCTTAAGAAATTTTTGGAACTGCTTAAAGCAAAAGGCTGATGAAAGCATGGAAATGGTGATTACCTGGTTTAACTCTGTATGCCAGTTTCAGAATGTCTGACAAAATGTCCAAAAATCAACCAATTTGGAAAAAATTCAAGTTTTGTAATATCTGACAAAATAATCCAAAAAAAAAGGTCTTTTTAAAATAAATTTTATGACTTTTGGACATTTTGTCCAACATTCTGAAACTTGGAAATTTTTTAAAATTTTTATGACTTTTAGGCTTTTTGTCGGACATTCTGAAACTTGAATTTTTTTTTTTTTATTAGATTTTTTTTTATTTTTAAATTTCCATGGAAATTAATATTTACTTTTTATTAAGTATTTTAGAATTTTTTAAAATAAATTTGATGACTTTTAGACATTTTGTCAGACATTCTGAAAATTGGAAAATTAAAAAAAAATTGATGACTTTTACGCTTTTTATTGTCAGACATTCTGAAGAAGCGCCCAGTTTTTTTTAATTTCAAATTTTCAATATTTTATTAGACTTTTTTGATTTTTTAATTTCCATGGAAATTAATTTTTATGACTTGTAGACATTTTGTCACAGAGTAAAAACGTATTCTATGTTTCATACTTTCAAACGTAGTGTGAAAATAGAGTCTACCAGGGGGGTTCAGGGGGCGGGCGAAGCCCCCTCCTGTCGAAGCGCGAAACCCCGAGTTTAATTCTATTTTCTATCTGTCAAGAATAAAACGATGAACTATATATGCATCTGCATAAAATCGTAGTTTGATTACGGATAATTTCCATTCCCTTTCTTTTTGAAGGAGGGAAAGTGGCGGTAGATCTACAAATTTTCTCATAAGATAAGAAGCCTTCATCTAGGCTCCTGATTTTACGCCAAAACTATCAATTGACAGAGTCTTATCAAAAAATAAATTAGTTTGTGAATACGAATACTATTTACAGTTGTAAAATGAACTTTTTTGTTCACAGTTGTTCCATCTTTCAAAGAGCCATTGCCTGGATGGAACGATTCCCTTAATGGACTAGTGGGTCCCCATGAAAAAAAAATATGATCAAAAATGATCACAGTTGATTAAATTTGATCAAAATTTTGATGTAATTCTATCAAATTCTATCATATTTCATCATATTCTATCATATTCTGTCAAATTAAATCTGACACATTTCGTCTAGTTATATCTAGTTGTATCAAATTTTATAAAACATGATAAAAATTGATCAAATAATATCAAATTAGATATAATCAACTTTGGTGGAACTATTTCAACCATATTCAACTTGATAGAAAATTGTAAAATTGTATAAAATTAAATTGGATAAAAAAGAAAATTGCCTTCAGAAGTCATTGTACCTAATTTGATATAATTTGATCAATTTTGATAAAGTTGTATCGAATTTCACAAGTCGCTACCAAATTGCATACAGTTGCAAAAATTGCGCCAAAGTTGACCATACCTGATTTGATATAATTTGATTAATTTTGATAAAATTTTATATAATTTAATGTGTCCTCAACAAATTAGATATAATGACAAAAATCGCGCCAAAGTTTATGTATACCCAATGAGACATAATTTGATCGATTTTGATAAAAGTGTATCGAATTTGATAAAATTGTATCGAATTTCACATGTTGCTACCAAATTGGATATAGTAGCAAAAATTGCACCAAAGTTAACCATACCAGATTTGATATAATTTGATCACTTTTGATGAAATTTTATACAATTTTATTAAAATAGATCAAATTATATGCATCTTGAGTGTTTTTAATGTAGCAGTTGCTACTCTTAGGTAACTTGTGGAGCCAAAAAATATAAATATAATGAGCCCAAATTTACTAATTCACCAACATTACATAGGTACATATCATACCTACTAAACTCCAAAGTTTATGTTGGAGTTGAGTTTTGGTTGAAAGTTGAAAGAAGTAGAGTGAGGTCCCTTACAGAGTACCTTCCTTCATACTCATCTAAAAGAAATTTTTATTGATATGTTTTTACTTATAAAAAATGATCAAAACATTTTTGATCAAATTTGATCATTTTTGATCATATTTTTTTTTCATGGGCGATCTCTTTGTGGCTGCGGGAAAAGGTGTATTTCGAACTACCATGATGAATATTGATATTAGAAGCGACGTAATACCGGTTGATATTGCCATCAACCTGGGAAAAAATGATTTGATCAAAATTGATTAGTTTTGATTAAAATCATGATATAAATTGATCGAATTTTAACAAAATCGATCAAATCAGATCAACTTAAATATACTGACACACGTAGTGTTGGATCAATTTAGATCAAATTTTTTGTGTTTACATCAAATTTTATCAAGTATTGCTTGATCAATTTTGATCAAATGTTTCGTGTTTAGACTAAATTTGATCAAAGTATTGTTTGATGTGCCTTGATCTAACTGATGGAATTCGATCAGCTTTGATCAAATCCGGTTAATTTTGATCAACTGTTTTGTGTTTAGAATAAATTTGATCTAAATATTGTTTGATGTGCCTTGATCTAATTAATGGAATTCGATCAGCTTTGATCAAATCCGATTAATTTTGATCAACTGTATTGTGTTTAGATTAAATTTGATGAAAGTATTGATTGATGTGCCTTGATCTAACTGATGGAATTCGATCAAGTTTGACCAAACGTTTCATGTTTACATTACATTTGATCAAAATATTGTTTGATGTGCCTTTTAAATCGAACTGATGAATTCAATCAAGTTAGATCAAGGTTTTTGCAGCAGAACAATTCCAAGCAATAGTTGGCCATGTTATTATTGGATTAATTTTGAATTTCCTTGCACAAAAGGGTGTTATTGATGATTATAGTGTTTTTTTAAAACTCTTAATTGAAACGGAGTATAATATGGTCAACAGTACTTAGTGTAGTGCATACTTTGTATGAAAATAGGGAAAACCCATGATTTTCCATCATGCAAAATTGGATGAGAGGAGGGTCCAATCTGAATTTTGTAGTACAAAATTGACACTTTGAAATTGTAAGTATTTTTTCAGATTTTTAGGGGTCATATTCTATGTGATCCACATTGGGGAAAAGGGGTTCACATCATATTCCTCTAATATTTTTTATATAACATTTTTTCTTAAAAAAAATTTTTTTTGGATATTTTTTTATTCCAAAAAATCTTGAAATTTCTTCATCCGAAAAATTTCTACTCTAGAAGATTTGAGATTTCTCTACTTCAAAAAGAATTTGAGTAAGTAGATAATATTTTTTTATTCCAAAACCATAATTTTAATAAAATTCATTTTTAATTTTTTTCCTACATAATACGTTCCAAAAAATGAGAATCTTTTCTCCAAAAAATAGAGACTTTTTCAAACGCTTTGTACGGCAAGTCGGCAACTATACCCAAAGGGTGGTGTGAAATTTTTTTTATTCCATAATAATTTTTAAACAATTTTGTACCAAAATAAACATTTTTTTTTCATTTCACAACATTCATTTATTTCTCATTACAAGAAATGAGGATTTTTTTCAACAAAAAAAATAATAAGTATAAATAATAATTGGTACCTAAATAGATTTCCTTCTCCCTAAAAAAAATCAAGAAAATTGATTTACCAACTTTCATAATTCCATCTTTAATAGTGTATTTTTCAGTTTGCATAATTTACTATCATCAATATACCTACGAGCATTTATACTTCATTTAATGCTCTATCTCTCGAACAGCACTAGTGGTTGTGTGGTCAAGATCATGGATTCTGGAACGGGAGGTAGAGGGATCGAATCCTGACTGAACATGGACTGGGAAATTTTCGTTTAAGGATTTGGTTGAAATGGAAAGGTGTGATGCCCTATAAAATGAAAAGTGGAAAGAAAACTCGATTCGGACATGCCAACCTATTTTTTTTTTTGAAATTCATTCCGTACTTTGATCAAAATTGATCAGAAAAACGGTGATCTAATTAGATCAAAAAAATGTACCTATCAAAATAGATCTAACTCGATCTATTTTAATCAGAAAGTATCAATTTTAATATAATTTGATCAAAATTATGTCAATTTAGATCAACTTTGATAGGTACATTTTTTGGATCTAATTAGATCACCGTATTTTGATCAATTTTGATCAAACCATTTTTTCCCGGGAACAGTATAATAGCATTACCTTGGGCGAATCCGAAACAAAAATTGTAAGATATAGATCCGCCCTTCTATATAGTATAATTTCTTTGAAAATCTACGAAGCGACTAGGTAGGTATAGGTAACTGTGTAGGTACCTACGTATAGTTTGGAAAATCTTTGTTTTTTTATAGGTTGAATGAAATCAGCGTATACAATATTTCGCAAACTGCTTTCGGGGAGATGACTTGGCGTGAAATGATGACAAACTTTGAAAAATCTTTAAATAAATATCCTTTTGAAAAAGTTCTCTGGTATCACAGTAACGATTATGCTGCAACCGACAATATTCTGGTATATACAATAAAATGCATTTTCCTGCACTATTTACCAGCCTATATAATTGATTTCATTTTGTTGTTGGTTGGCCAAAAACCTTTTTAAGTTCAATAGAAGTGAGGAGGTCCATTGTAAGAACAACCATGGTCAAAAAATTAAATTTTACAGGACACCAAAATAAGATACTCAAATTATGTGTGGGGGTGAAAATTTGATCCAATGAGTGTTGATTGTTCATCAAATTTTCCATTCTGCCAAGAAATGTAATAATTTTTCTTCAAATTTTGAAAAATTATACAAAGTTTCTCTTTGAAAATGTCGACTGTGGTCAGGGGCGGAACGAGTAGGGGCTCAGGGGGACGTTCCCCCCTCAGACATAAAAAAAGTCGAAAAAGTTGTCAATTTTGAGTTTTGAGGATGGTTTAAAGTTGGCAAATTCAGCATTCTGTTGAAAAAATTGAAAAAGTTGGCAAACGCCCCCCCCCCCCCCATAAAAAATTATTACGCTTCGCCTCTGACTGTGGTAGTTTTTCAATCAAATGCAGCTAAAACACGTACTTCTAAAATTAAAAAAATTGACGAACACAAGATTTCAAAAAAAAAAATTATATCACCATCGTTTTTCTCATGAAATTTTAATTTTTGGAACCGAAACGAATTTTTTTTCTTCAAATTTTTGACTATGGTTGTTTTTATTCAAAGGGCCCCTCAAGTATTACCCACCTACCTACGTTAAAATTGCCTACATCTATACATTAATCGTAACGATCTTTGTCTCAGTCTGGTTCGCGTTCACGATAAGCTCAGACAGGGCGAGGCAGTACTGAAATATTTTTCTCAACAACAGTGGTCATTTTTGCATGATAACCTACTACAAGTGGAGAGCCTTTTGAACGAAGCTGACAAGAGGATTTTTCCAGTTAATATGAAATAAATAAATGATCTTCAAAGTTTTTTGGACAATACTGCAATTGGAGCCAAAGTATTCATTTTTAAAGAAGATAAGAATAACTTGAAAAGCACTAGAAGAACAAGAAATATGTAGGCATAATTTGTACTTTTTTTTTCAATAGGAATTCTGACTGATACGTAATTAATTGTTTATTTTCAGAATGTAGGTACGTTATTGATAAAACAGCACTCGTCCTCAGATATTTTGTGCTGTGGAAAATATTTGTTTTCATTTTCAATAAAATTTCGGATGCATTTCACATAATATAGAAAGTTAGAAACCACCGAAATGCTTTGTATCTGACTGAGTTATACCTACTACGTACTAGATTTTATATTATTTTATTACTAAAATAAAAATTTTGAAGATTCATTCGCCCAAATAAGAAAAGAAGACCGCTTCGTTATGAGCAAGTATCATTTAGGACAACTTACATAGAAATTTCGATAAAAGATCTGAATCAGAGTGTGTAACGAAATCATAAAATAAAAAACACGACTTCAGTAGAACTTTTAAAATGAAAAAAATAGTTCAAATTCAAAGATTTACACAATTTTCAAAAATCTCAAGTTTTTAAAGAATTAAAAATTTATTAAATTTTTAAAAAGGTATCCGATTTTAAAAAGGACATAGCCGAATGAGAGTGGTCAATCGGCCCTTGGCTGAAATTTTTAAACTAGGTGGTGGGGGGGGGGGGGGTAGTCCTTAGGGTCTAAAAACTCTGTAAGTTTACACCTAAATACGCTCAGATATTACGTATTAGCGTATTTACAAGTAAATCGTTCTTATTACTACCAGAGTAGTCCAAAGGTGCAAAAACGACTGTTTTTAGACATTTTCACAATATTATTCGGAATCTACAGTTGTTTTTACCCCATATTAGCTGGTCTGAAACTCTGAATTTTTCAAAAATCAAATTCAAAAAAATTTAAAACAGTTGAAGATTCGCCATAATTAATTTAGTGATTGGAAATTTTGAATTTTTCCCTCAACTGAATTTCAAGTGGCACCTTTACGCCCTCATTTCTTAATCGGGAATCATTTCTCATAAAAAGGAACAATTTTGATATAGGTTGGAATATAGACACTGGACCTAACCCAAGACATCCAACCCGCCGCCATATTGGCCTGATATCCTGTGTTATTCCAATTTATCCCGCTGGGTGCAGATGATGGCGCTGTAGTCGTTTTTTCAAAGTGATAAACAAAAAATACGCGGAAAAACACGTTGTATGTGATTTGAATTATTTGATTTCGGTTATTTATTGTGAAAATTGTCAATTTAAATTGCAATTCGCAATAAATAAAACTAAAAAAATATTTCGCCTCTCATGACATAATGTTGGATTGTATCAGTTATGAAAAATGCAACTCTTTAAATGATATCTTGGACTTCAGGAGTTGGTCTTTATAAAAATTCGACTGCAGCGCCATCATCTGCACCCAGCGGGATAAATTGGAAAGACACAGGTTATCGGCAGGGTACGCGGGACCCTCCAGCTCGGAGTTGGATGTCTTGGGTTAGGTCCAGTTTCTATAGGTTGGAACAAGAAAAAAATCAAAAATTTGGTAATTTTTCATTTATGCTTCTTCGAAATAGAGGAAGGGAGATTAAGGGTACGACTTACATTGAGTTAGGGGAAAAATAAAAAATTGGGGAATTTTTTTCTGATGAAATGCAACAACTTCAAATGGCGAGTGAAAAAACTATGCCCAATTTTTTTTTTAATTCGTGGTGCCCCAAGGTTTTCTTCCTGACCCAAGGTACCACTTGAAATTAATGGTTTCATCGAAATCGATTTCCAAGACCAAATTTCCAAGGGGTGTTGTTATTTCCACCCGCCTGGACGAGTAGTTCATTGAAATGAATCAATTGAATCTACAAATACCCAAGGGCAATGTTGGGAAATTTTTTCAGATTTTCCGACCGCTGAAATGACCTTGAAAATGTCAAATCGTCCTGGGAGGCACAATTTGGGAGCTAACAAGCTGGATTTCCCCCCCTTGTTTTCCAAACTATTTTACACCACTCAGAATTTTTACAGATTTTTGCCGGGGTGGAGGGAGATTCATATCTAAAAATCCCTCCCACCCCGACAAAAATTTGAAAAGATTCTGTGAAAAAATTTCCCAACAACGCCCTTGAGTACTTGTACATACATGCCAAGTTTGGTAAAAATCGATGAAGAAAAACTCACAAAGCTGGAATTTTTAAGGCTACAATCAGGTATTTCGAGGCACCAGCCCCCGAGGATGAGTTCGAAGATCGCCGATACGCTCTAAAATCATCTTTTACCACCAAAAATCGAAAATCAAAACAAAATTTGAAATTTGGCTCTGGGTCTATGTTTTAAAAAGAACCATATTCTGACTATGGTTGTTTTTACAAAGGTACTCTTTTTGGGACCACCTCAAAAAGTGGTGAAGGACTTACTTTTTAGAAAAATGGATATCACCATCATTTTTCTCGTGAAATTTACTTTCAGAATCGGAAATAAATTTTTTTTTGAAAATTTTGACTATGGTCGTTTTTACAAAGGACCCCTCAATTGAAAAAATTTTCAAACAAAAGTTGTAGCTTGAAGTCTTGGAAATAATTTTACTTATTACAAAAATTTTGATTGGATCTATCCCTCCCCTTCAATTTCGAATTAAATTCATATTAATTAAAAGAAATATTCCAAGTCCATAATCTGAACTACTGATGGAAGTAGGACGTGTGAGCACTTTCGTCCATGTTCAGTACAAATCCGAGCAACTACTCACCCATGCTGGTGGAAATAACAACACCACCCATTAGCAAGATAATCTCATAGATAATACCCTTGGTTTTCTTTTTCAAAAAAAAAAGAAGAAACACCATCGAGACATGTTTCACGTACCTGCGACATAAACGACCGCATAGGTATTACATTTCAGAAATACTCAAAAATACTTTTTAAATTTTGAAAAAAATTATAAATATCTTTTTTTTACCAAACTATAAAAGGAAATTGCCTCTCAAGCATTTCAATCAATTTTAAAAATATATAATTTTGAAAAACATTACTCTAGCAGGCATTATTTTCAAGTAGCTATGTACATAGTTGTTTACTGAAAATCCTGCTATGTAGGTAAAGAAAAATAAAATTCGAGCAATTAAACAAATAGGTATATTAATGTCATGTTAGAAAATACCTCACTTGAAAATTACTATAGGTATTTTTAATCGCACCACAAAGTATATTTTATATTGCTATTTATTTTATTGTAGACCTGAGGGCTACTTAAAAATTTAAAGTAATCGTCTTCTTCGTGTACATACGTTTTGCTGGTCATAGATAGCTAAAAAAAAATACGTTCAGTGAGAGAGGAGTTCTTTGAAAATAGGTACCTAGAGTACCTACATAAGCTGCGAATCGAAGAACTTACGTTTAACAATTCATTTTCGTTGTGATTTCTCACAATTGAGACCATGTTTCTGAGCAGCTGGTTATTGTATTCGTATGTGGAAACCATTTCAAGTCCAGTACGAATCGATTGTATCACTTTTACTAAATTACGAACATCCACCAATTGATAGTTGTGATTGTAGGTGGTCAAATAATCGGAAATTTTTTCTGATAAGGGCTTTTTTACACCAAATAGGTTGTTCAATCGTGTCTGAAGAATTTATCATAAATATATTTCTGCGTTTTCTCATTTAGTTTTACCTTTAAGTGAAAGTTAAGCAATACACGAGTAACGCAATGCAAACAATTTCTTACCTCGGTATCTAAATTCAGTAACTGAACGATTAAATTATTCTCAAATTGACAGGAATCAGTTGGTCCGAGTTTTGCTACACGTCGCTTCCATATTAGAGGATTACCATCAACGGTAATCACCCTAAATTTCCGGTTATCTCGCTCCAGTAACTTTATCATCTCGAATAAAATCGGACTGGACCACGTTTCTGACATGAGAGTAACGCCGCCTTTGGTTTGAATGTTGCTTAGGGACTGAGAATCACGACAGTGTAAGATTAGAAGAAAATTTTCAAGAACAACGATGAAATATTAGCAACGAATAGCTCACTTCGAATAACTTTGAGGCTATTTCTACCACAGAATCGGTGCCAGAGCCGATACTGGCGCAAAATGCAGGACTCATCAGGTTTGGTAAAAGACCTTTTAGCGGCTTAGGACCGAGGGTGGATACGATAAAGATTGGTGCGCAATCTTTCAAAGTTGAATACCGCGGAGTTTTTGTGGTAACCTCGACGAATTTTAATTCATCCCTCAAGTCGTCTGCGATACTTTCCAAAATGCCGAGGTCATGAGGTAGATAATCCCTCAAAGGCGAATCGACGGTTTTATTTTCTGGAAAAAAAACAACAAAAAAAAAATGCCCAATCGTCAATATAGTCATTGAGTTGAGGGATATTTTAAAGATAATGATTACAATGAATCGTACCTGTATTCGTGAAACGATAAAGCGTAGGCGAATTACTGTTATCGAATTGCGAAAGTATACCATCAATTTGAGGTAAAACGGCGGACAATTTACTAGGAGTTGTATTGTCGTGAATAACAATGGCCGGTGAACCTTCGAAACGTCTCAATTCGCATTCTTTCAATCCGCCGGAAAATATGCTGACAAAGTTGACATTCGGATTGTACTTTCGACTTGCCAAATGCATGTTCTCGATTTTGCTGCCAGCTGATGCCTTTGGTGGAATTTCATCATCGATTAGCAATGTTAAAATTTTCAATTTTTTCAAAGGGCCTTTCCTGATAAGATGGTGAAAATTGCCCAGAACCGATTTCGACGAAAATCACCCAAAATGTTAATATTGATGTAAAACCGCCCCAAATTTTTTTTTTTTGACTTCGTAGCCCCACTCCACTCTGAGATATTGCATATTGCCTCTTATTGGTCGAAAATTCAACATTTTTTTATCTCAGGAAGGGGTACTTCAAAATGTTTGAAATTTTTACAGAAAATTGATATTATGTAGGGGCATGCGTGAGTATTTTTTCAATTTTTTTCCTCCGTATTTTCTCAGTTTTCCAGGGGCTTGAAAACTTCAAAAATTCCCCAAAAATAGAAGGGCGGGTGAGCCCACAAATTTTTTTCTTCAAAAGTTTCGTAATACTTCAAAGTACAACAAACACTTTTTTTCAGACCCCCTTAGGGAAGTGGAAAGTGGTCAAAAAAAAATAAAAACCAACAAAAAGCATATTTTTCTCCGATTTTCAGCCATTTTAAGAGCTGTAAAATCGATATTTGTTACAAATTCGCAATCTTGTACAGTTTACATCGACAGACACTCAAAAAACCATTTTCGAAGTTTATCAATGATTTGATCATCATTTTTAATTATTCACGACGGCATGACGTAGGGGGGGAGTGAAAAAAAAAACCATAATTATTTCGGATTTCGACCAAACTCGCAGAGGTGGTTTATACTTTGAGTTGAGAACCTCCCAAAAAAATTTTGAGCCCTACCTCTCAGGAGAGTGGAGCCACTTTTGAAAAAAAAACGCAGTTTTTTGCCACTTTTGGGTAGTGCCACCTACATGGTACCTCAAAAACACCCCTAGAAAAGTGCAATTTGAGTTTCTACATCTTCCCAGACCATTGACCTTCAAATTTGATATCGATTTTCTCACCCTACCAGGGGGTTGAAAAGTTGCAGATCGCTAAAAAATCGAGAATTTGAAGAATTTCGAATTACAAAAAACGGGAATAACATCTGCTTGGTACCAAAACTGGACTTAAATGGCTCCTATTGATGCAAAAAAATTATTTCGAAAAAAAAGTTGAAAAATTCTCATAGCAAGGTTGCCAACTTTCAATTTTTTACACCAAAAAAAAAAGAAATTTGGATGTTTTATAAAAATTGGAATTTGGCAACGCTGCTATGAAAATTTTTCAACTTTTTCTATCGAAGTAATTTTTTTGCATCAATAGGAGCCGTTTGAGTCCAGTTTTGGTACCAAGCAGATGTTATTTTCATTTTTTGTAATTCGAGTAATTTCCAAATTCTCGATTTTAAGGGGGGGGGGGGGAATAAAAAAAATTGTTGAATGCATAGCGTTGACAAGGAAATTTTTAAAAACCTATGTATGAATGTATGAAACCATTTTGATTTTTCATCTATGCAGTTTTGAAGAAAAATTGGAAACTGATTTCGAATTGCTTTTTTTTAGAAAAAAAAAAATTAATTTTTGATTTTTGAAAAATAAAATGCATTGAGTTTTCAAAAAAATAAAATTATTTTCATTTTGCATTTTGATGGTGTCATTTTCCAAAAAATCTATCAATACTTTCTGCAAAACGACACCATCAAAATGCGAAATGAAAATAATTTTATTTTTTTGAAAACTCCATGCATTTTATATTTCAAGAATCAAAAATTTTTTTTTTTCTAAAAAAAACAAGATGAATTTAGTATCCAATTTTTCTTCAAAACTGCACAGATAAAAAATCAAAATGGCGTCATACATTGGTTTCAAAAAATTTCGCTTGTCAACGCTATGCATTCAAAAAAAAAAAATTATTGCCCCTCCTAAAGCGATCTGCAATTTTTCAACCCCCTGGTAGGGTAAAAAAATCGATATAATTTTTTAAGTTTTCAAGCCTCTGGAAACCCAAGAAAATAAGGAGAGAAAAAAAATGAAAAAATTCTCACGCATGCCCCTACATAATATCAATTTTCTGTGAAAATTTCAAAAATTTTGAAGTACCCTTTCTGAAAATAAAAATGTTGAATTTTCGACCAATAGGAGAAAATATCTCGGAGTGGAGTGGGGCTAGAAAGTCAAAAAAAATTGGGGTTGTTTTACATCAATAACATTTTAGGTGAGTTTCGTCGAAATCGGTTCTGGGGCAATTTTCACCATCTTACCTGGAAAGGCCCTTTGAAGCTACACTAAAGACACTGCAGCTTTTGTACATTTCCGTTTCCTATAATAATCGATGAAAATTACGTAGTCATTGCGATTTACTTGACACTCACCACTGATACGAAGAACACCGCTTCCAACGGGCCGATTTTATTAGCATCGTAGAACAGACTTTCGGCATCTTTAATGTTCTCTGTTCTTTGAGATGAGGTGAGTATAATGGTAGCTTTTTTCTGTACTAGCAAACGATTCATTCGATGAGATGTATTCGGTCCAAGGAAAAAATTATCAACGCACGAGATGAATTTTCGGGCGCCTTTGCGAATCAACCATTCAATCAATTCAAACCAACTCGTCGTCTTCTTTTCCCCTTAAGTACAAAAGAAAAAGATTATGAAGAAAACAACAACAACCAGTGGCGTATCTAGGATGAAATCATGGGGGGGGGGGTTCAAATTTTGTTTTCGAGAGTGGTTAGGTATTAGGAAATGAAATTTTTAATTTTCACTAACTAATAACAAAAACTGCATTTTTCAAAATTTTTAGATTTTAATTTTAAAAAAATCAAAAAATCTCTAATAGTCAAAAAAAATTACACTGTTTCTATTCGTGAGAATTCAAAGAAAATCTCCCCAAAAATTTTAAAAAATTCAAAAAAATGTTGAAGAATTTGACTGAAACTAATTTTTTTGCAAATTTATCATAATAATTAAAAATAATAAGTAACATTTTGGAATTGTAAAATTAAAAAAATCTAGTTTTGAAAACTAGAAAAAAATCTCTTTAAAAAAAATCGAAAAAATTCAATTTTTTTTTAGTAGGTAGGTAACAAATTAGGTATCATTAAAAATTATTGGAAAAAATTCAATTTTAGAAAATCAAAAAAATTATAAGTATATGAAGGAAAAATTTAACCTTGAAAAATTGAAATAAGATGATCAAAAAATTTACACAGTTTCTCTTTGTGAAAATTCCTTTCTAAAAATTGAAAAGAAAAATCAATAAATGTTGATGAATTTGAATAGATAAATTTCTTTGAAAATTCATCATAATTGAAAATTAGTAAGTAAAATTTCGGAATTGTAAAATTAAAAAAAAAACTAGTTTTGAAAAGTAGAAAAAATCACCTCTAAAAAAATTGGAAAAAATCTTTCTTGACTTTTTTTTTTAAACAAAAATATTATTTTTGAAAATTTAAGAGAAAATGAACTCTGGAAATTAAAAAAAAATTATTCTTGAAAAAATTGAAACATCTTATTATTTGAAAATTTAAGAAAAAGCTTGTATACCTAGACCTACCCAAAAAATTAGAAAAATTCATTCTTGAAAAATAAAATACCTATTTAAAAAAATTATGCAATTTCTATTTATGAAAAATCATTCCAAAAATTGACCAATTTTATTTAATGAAAATTCATTGCGACTAAAAATTAGGAAAATTTTGAAAAATCTCATTTTTGAAAAATTAAAGAAAAATTAGGGATGCATTTCGAGAACTTTTCACAATTTTAGGAAATTTTTGACAAATATGTAAAATGAGCATCTTTGTTATGCAAGATTTTTGAGGTATTTTAAAACTTTTTTTTTATGCATAATGGGAGGGGTTTTGACCCCAAAACCCCTCCCCTTAAATACGCCACTGACAACAACAACGGATTCTGTATCACAAGCATACACCTTAACCTATACCAATAGAAATGGGTATTATATAGGTACATAATTACATACCAACAATAATGTACGAACGATTATTATCGTAGCGTAATTTTTGATTGGTGATAAAACTCATTTCATTGTTTGGGAACCATTTGTAAATGTTTTTCACGTGGGAATTTTCGCAACACCTTCAAGTAACGAACGAAATAAAAAAAAAAAAAATTAGTGTCTATTTCTACGTAGGTAAGAGTAATAATATACAGGGTGTCCGGGGAGTGGTCTGACAAACTTGAAATTTGGATATAACCGAGTACCACTAACAAAAAACTTTATGTACGTATGGTGCCTATCTCGATTTTGAAGGGGCAGTGTCCACAAAAATTGCAAGATTCCATCAAGACAACACATGGATCTGGTGTAACTTTTTGAGAGGAACAAAAAAAGTTATGTGAAGATTTTACCTATCTTTGAAAATGAAGGAGCTACAAAGCTTTGAAAATTGATATTTTCGAAGTTTGATGCTCCATAGCGCCTTAATTTTCAAAGATAGGCAAAATCTTCACATAACTTGTTTTGTTCTTCTCAAAAAGGTACACCAGATCCATGAGTTGTCTTGATGGAATTTTGCAATTTTCACGTTTCATTAGTGCACCGTGATAATTGAGGTAGGCAATATTTTTGACCGAAATTACGCGTGGCCATAACTCCTTCAATTTCAGAGATAGGCAACCGAGTGAAATTACAACTTTTTTTCATTTTTCGAAGTACTATCCATCGCCGGTGTTGAAAATTTTTTTGGACGCAGTGTTGCCAACCATTTTTGCTTGTAAGAATACCGATTTTCAAAGTTCTGTAGCTCTTTTATTTTTGAAAATAGGCAATATGTGTACATAAAGTTTTTTGTTACTCGTACTCGGTTATATCCAAATTTCAAGTTTGTCAGACCACTCCCCGGACACCCTGTATATAAGCTAATTTTTATACTCGTTCAGCACTAACTCGATAATATTTTCAGGCATTCCTTGAATTTGTACATTTCTATCGAACGACACTACTACGCCAGTCTTGATACCATCTTCAACTAAGATTTTCAAGGCTTGCTTTTCATCGGCTGATAGTTTCAACAAAGACGATATTTTATTTTGCATCGGGATAAATGAGATGGATTTCAGGAATGGATATAATTCTGAAAATTACAAGTTCTTTAGTAATAATTAAAAGATCATAAATGGGTACTGGGACAATGAGAATACAAATTAATTAATTTTTTACCCAATTCGTCGTTCTTCCAGTTGGTCGTTTTACCAATATGGACGAAATAACCGAAATTCTTCAGGGTATTCAACGACTCCTGGACACTCTGAATTTCAGGCAAACAATTCACCACCAAGCTTACTCCAAGGCCTTTCGTACTTTTCAGTACTTCGTTCTGAAACGAACATTCTTGCGAGTTGAATATATGTCCATCGTCAAGCTGGAAAAACAAAAATTTGTACCAGGCTGTCCGTTTTTTTTTTTTTTTTTTTTTTTGTTTAGAAATGATCTCGTCGATGTTTGAAATGTGCGTCGAAGAATTAATAATACCTGCGGGAATTTGCTTTTCAACAAAACAGCTTGTTCATGGCTGCGGACGGTAACGTAGACTGCATGTTTTCTACTCAATGATATGGAAATGCAAGCTTCAGAGAAAGCTCCCTCGTCACCAACGTTAATCAGAACTGAAGTCAGATACTGTTTGCCAAGAATTACAGGCGAGTCTAAAATACGATAAGCCTTAAAAATGAAGAACAATATTAACACTGGACCATTCGCAATATCTCTACTTTTGGAAAAGCTTCCCGTTGGTAACAACCTGCGAATAAATGAATGGCACAGTGACTGCCTCTTCTAGACTCCAGTCTGTTGGAATTTCCCATTTTAAAATAGAATCCGGTTTGGATATAGTATCGCTGCGGTCTACCGACGCCAACCCCATCACTCTTTCACCACTATCTGCTACTCCAGAATATTCTACACCGTAAATCTATAACGATCATTTTTTTAGTGGAAAATTTATATTCAACAACTTCAACTAATTGCGAGAACGAGTACTCCTTTGTTAATCAAATTTTTGAAAGTCAAACATGCGTTTAGTTACCTGGCTACTATTGTTCAGTTCAATTTCTTTATCGCAGCTTAGATAACGAAGGTGAATAGATTCCAGCCTAGTGAAATAACGAATTTATAGTAGGTACCTAGTTATTATTTAAGGGGGGGGGGGGCGTCAATTTTTTTTTTATGTTAAATGCTTAGCGTTGACAAGCGGAATTTTCTAAGACCTTTGCATGACGTCATTTTGATTTTTCACCTATGAAGTTTTGAAGAAAAATTGGAAACTAATTTCGAATTGTTTTTTTTTACAAAAAAAATTAATTTTTGATTTTTGAAAAATAAAATGCATGGAGTTTTCAAAAAAAGAAAATTATTTTCATTTTGCATTTTGATGATGTCATTCTGCAGAAAATATTGATAGATTTTTTGGAAAATGAAAAATTTCAAGTGTCAAAATTGAAGAAAAACACGGTTTTTGGTAAATGTCCCGTTTCCAGAGAAACTCTGCAACCCACAAGATTTTTCTGGGAATGTTTTTTATTCAGTAGAGTCTGGTCTGTAATCTGACGAGAGGGTTTTGCAAAATTTTAATTTGCCGACGATTTCTTTCGAGTTGACCGGAATACTTCGATGAAAATTATGAGAAAGTTTGATAAAATCGGAAGGAAAGTAGAGATTTTCCAAAACCCTCTCGTCAGACTACAGACCAGACTCTACTGAATAAAAAACATTCTCAGAAAAATCTTGTGGGTTGCGTAGTTTCTCTGGAAACGGAGCATTTACCAAAAAACGTGTTTTCCTTCAATTTTGACACTTGAAATTTTTTATTTTCCAAAAAATCTTTCAATATTTTCTGCAAAATGACATCATCAAAATGCAAAATGAAAATAATTTTCTTTTTTTGAAAACTCCATGCATTTTATTTTTCAAAAATCAAAAATTACTTTTTTTGGTAAAAAAAAGCAATTCGAAATTAGTTTCCAATTTTCCTTCAAAACTTCATAGGTGAAAAATCAAAATGACGTCATGCAAAGGTCTTAGAAAATTCCGCTTGTCAACGCTATGCAATCAACAAAAAAAAATTTGTAGGCCCCCCACCCTTAAACACAATCTGATGGATTTTAATCACCGCAGAACTCACAGAATATCTCCAGGAAGGTCTCCGCCAGTGTTATCATCTAATGCGAGCAGATTTTCAGAAATTTTTTGGTACGAACCCCATTCTCCGTTTTGTAGTACAGAAACAGGTAAATCTAAAGCCTGTTGACTTTCCAACGTACTACAGCTCGATATTTCTTTATCCATTACGAATATGTATCTGTTTTTAATTGCAGGTAATTTTTCAACGAATGAAACTCAGAATTGCAGGTGTACTTAAAATTGTTAATGACCTACCTAGGATCAGATGGCATTCTGCAATCGTTGAACATTAAAGATAAATCGGGCGACTCTGTACTGCGTTTGACAACAAACGTGAATTTGGACGAATTATTGCTTGAAGCGCATTTAGCTGACCACTCGTCGCCTTCTACTCGAATGGGTTTTTCCAACGAAAGAGATTTCTGAAATACACAAACAGGTTATATTGTAGGTTATTGGTAAACATAAATAAGTAAATAAACTCGAAAAAGAAAAATTGAAATTGAAGTGAGAGGTCCTTTGTAAAAACGACAATAGTCAAAATTTTCAACAAAAAAAAATGATTTCAGATTCTGAAAGTAAATTTCACAAGAAAGATGATGGTGATATCCATTTTTCAAAAAATTGAGTCATTCATCACTTTTTGAGGTGGTCTCAAAAAGAGTACCTTTGTAAAAACAACCATAGTCAGAATATGGTTCTTTTTAAAACATAGACCCATAACCGAATTTCAAATTTTGTTTTGATTTTCGATTTTTGGTGATAAAAGATGATTTTAGAGCGTATCGGCGAGATGCCTCGAAATACCTGATTTTAACTTTAAAAATTCCAACTTTGTGAGTTTTTCATCGATTTTCACCGAACTTGGCATGTGGGTACAAGTTCTGAAGGGCGTTGTTGGGAAATTTTTTCAGATTTTTCCGACCGCTGAAATCACCTTGAAAATGTTTTTGAAAATCTCAAATCGTCCTGGGAGGCACAGTTTGGGAGCTAACAAGTTGGAAATGTTTTTCCCATGTTTTTCAAACTATTTTACTCTACTCAGAATTTTTTCAGATTTTTGTCGGGTGGGGGGACGTGGGAGATTCATATCTAAAAATCAAAAAAACCCATAAAATGACAGATATTATTGGTGTTTTTTGGATTTTTAGATATGAATCTCCCCCGTCCCCCACCCGGGAAAAATCTGAAAAAATTCTGAGTAGTGTGAAATAGTATGGAAAACAAAGGGGAAAACATTTCAGCTTGTTAGCTCCCAAACTGTGCCTCCCAGGACGATTTGACATTTTCAAAGTCATTTTCAAGGTCATTTCAGCGGTCGGAAAAATCTGAAAAAATTTCCTAACATTGCCCTTGGGTATTTGTACCTACATACCAAGTTTGGGGAAAATCGATGAAAAACTCACGAAGCTTGCATTTTTAAGGTTGAAATCATGTATTTCGAGGAACCAGCCCCCGGGGGGCAAGGTCGAAGATCGCCGATACTCTCTAAAATCATCTTTTACCACCATAAGTTGAAAATAAAAAAAAATTGTTTCTACAACAAACCACTGACATATTACTTTTTCTGAGACAATTTATTGTTTGTTAAAAACAACCATAGTCAAGTTGTAGATTATTTTGATCTCAATTTATTGGATTAAGAGGGGGGCGGGGTATAAAAAATGAGATGAATGTTATATCCTCAGTTAGTAGATATTTGGAGAATGTTCATAAGTCATTTACTAAAATTTTAGTTCTTCAAAACTTGTTGAGTATGTTTTTTTGATTTCCTATAAAGTTTGATTTATTGACTATGATTGTTTTTACAAAGGACCCCTCAAGTGAAAAATATGTAAAGGTAGGTAGGTAGGTACAATAATTCATAAATCATAAGCTAGAAATATTTTCAGCGAACATCGAAATAAAACCCTAATGGAAAGTTTTAAAAAATAAAATTAAAAAACTTAATAAAAGCGAGAGTTTTGTTTTAAAACTGAGAATTCATTATCGCTCTAATAAAACGATACCTTTTTGAACAAATAAAATCTTCTATCGCCAAATCTTTGTTCAGTGACTCGCACGAAACTGTCGTGAATTTCGATCGGTTTAGAGTGATCATCAAAAAATTCAACCAATAAGAATGAACAATCAACGCCGTATTTTCCAATATTGCCAAAATTATCTGTTACTAGCATGCAGCATTCATTCATCATGCTGAATTTATTGAATAATGCTTCCTTCAGGCCATAAAAGAATAAGTTTGTCTGTAATTTAACCAATATTAAATGATATATGAACTCGACTAGAGGACATAGTGAACACGCTTGAAAACCTCAACCAACTTTTAATGCGTTGCTGTTCTTTACGATACGTTTCAGCAAATTGAAATGTTTTTCATAATCTTCTACAAGTATGTTCAATTTGGCATTTGGTTTTTTAAACATAATACCAACGTTATCCATGGCTATGTGCATACATAATTCATAAAATTCGGCAACATTCTGTAATATAATTTCGAGCATTAATTCGTGCCACTATTTTTGCGTGAAACAAAAGATATAACGAAGAATTGATGAAATATGAAAAATGAATACCTGGCATCTAGGATTCTGATAGGAAACAAAACGTAATCCTTGTAATTTGACGTTTGTATTTTGATTCTTGATTAAGAAACGCTTGTTTTCAACCGTATACATTGCCAGACCATTACAAGTTGTAATGTTCGTATGACTTTGTTTATGACATAACAATGTGGTTCCTGCCAACAAAAAAAAAAGATTACCTACATGAAAATATTGTGAGTGAATAATTAAAATAGAATGTTTCAGGAATGTCTTCCTTATTTTTTTTTATTTTTATTTTTTCATTACAAATGAGATTTTTCAGTATAATGGGACCGACTAAATAACAAGCCCATTCAAACATTGTTGAAAAAAATTGTCGACTTATTAGATCGAAGAGGAAGATGAGAGATCTGAGACATCTTGTTCATCTACGCAATGCATTGAATTATCTTGAAATAATGTAGTCTAGCGAGTACAATAACTAGTAGGTAGTTAGGTACCACCCGAGTACCTTTTACCTACCTTCTTTTAGGGACGAAAATTCTTCAGGACAAATCTCTAGCTTTCTAATCTTGTGTGTGTAAAATAAATCGGCTTCGTTTTTCATTTCACAAAACATGGATATCTTCAACAACGAATCCAAAAACGAAACCCAATTGTTACGCCACTTTATTTTCGCATAACAATCTGTAAAATGAATAATAAAATCAGTTATGAGGTGGTTTTTTGAAAGGGGGGGGGGGTAAGCTTCAACATTATTATTGAGGTTTTCATTTTCAATCACGTTTAACGTTTTCTTTGGATCGTGCTGAATGCAGATGGCTTCAGCAACATGACGTCATCTTACTGCATGAAGGACTTGGAATAATTTTCTACAAAAATGCAAGTTATGTGATTTAAAGAAAAGGGAGGGGCCCAATTGAAAAATGTTTGAAAAAAAAGTTATAGATTGAGATCGGAAGAATAATTTTGGTCATTACAAGAATTTTGATTTAACCCCTCTTTCTAGTCTAACTCTGTATAATACCAAATAAATACTTATATTATTCAAAATTGGGGGCGAGGGAGAGGGTCAATTGAAATTTTTTTCAAACAAAAGTTGTAGATTAAGAATCTGAGAATAATTTTGATCATTACAAAAATTTGCATTGAACCCCTCACACCCCTCCAATTTCGATAATAAGTATTTATGTAGTATTTTGTAAAAAATAAAATTCAGAAAAGAGAGGGGTCCAACAGAAATTTTTAAAATGACCAAAATTATTTCCCAAGATCTCATTCTAAAATTTTTGCTTGAAAAAAATTTCAATTGACCCTCCCCGAGGGAGGGGTCTAATCAAAATTTTTATAATGATCAAAATTATTTTTCAGATCTCAATCTACAACTTTTGTTTCGAACATTTTTCAATTCCCCCCCCCCCCCCCCCCCCTTCCTTTAAATCACATCGCTTTTATTTTTGTAGAAAATTATTTCAAGTCCTTCATGCAGTAAGATATCGTCATGTTGCTGAAGCCATCTGCATTTAGCACGATCCGTTTTCTTTAAATTAGGAGAGTATATGCGCAGGGATGGGCACGAGTTTTTTAACTCCAACACGCGAGTCAACTCTGAGGAAAAAACAGAGTTGAAAAGAGGTAGAAGTTACCACTCTTTTTTCAAAAGAGTTGAAAGAGTTTTCATAACTCTTTTGCAACTTTTCCTCAAATTTTTGGTTCTAAAAATTATAATCCACTGACTATCTTTCTTGAAAAATACAAAATGTTCAAAATTAAATTTAAAAAAATGCAAAATTTGAAAACAAATACGTTTTTCTCAGATTTTTAAAGAAAAGCCTAGATAAAAAATTTCTGATTTAAAAAAAAAAAAAAAAATTAGTAGGTAGGTTAGGTATACCTAAAATTTTCTCATCTTCAACTTTTTCAGAATGACTTTTGGATCAAAAATCTCAAAGTTTTTAGAATCAATTTTTAAATAGAAAATTTCTCAAATTTTTTTGCAATAAAATTTTCAATTTTTTTTGTAATAAATTTTGGAATAATTTTTTTTTTATTTTTTGAAATGAAAAATCTTCAATTTTTTCGGAATAACTGTTGAAATTGAAAAATTCTCAACTTTTTTGAGGTACCTACCTACCTACAAAATACTTTTTAAATGCATTAGGAGTAGATAATATTAAAAATCATAATAATAAGAGTTAACCTCTTTTGCATTACAACTCTAAAGAGTTGAAGAGTTAAAGTTCAACCCTTTTTTTTTTTTTTCAATAGAGTTATAGTTGTAAATGAGTTGAATCATTTTGAAAAAGATAAAAAAATGTGCCCATCCCTCAGTATATCATCGGAAAAAATGTTTATGTTTGAAATTGGAAATGGAGATTTTTTCGGTTTCACTTCGCCAATGTATCGGTAGAGCTACGTATAAGAGTCAGGTAAGGACTCAGTAGAATAGTATTTACTTTACCTGTTTCGTTGTATTTTAATTCGGTTAAACTGTGGAACATATCTCTCAAATGGTATCCAACATCTTTGAAAGCACGATAGAATTGTTCTTCCGAAATTGTACATTGGACATTTCCAAGCTCTTCCTCATTTATGACGTGCTTTGACCCATGGTCGGTTTGATATAACACCCCAGACATTACTCTGGTGGTTTTGTTCGGTTTTGATTTGTTGTACTTCAGTATTTCAAATTTACCGCTTCCTTTCTGTATAAAGACGGTGAATTTTCGCGAACCTACGATTAATAAAGCAATTTATTAATGAAATGTTTTCGAGTTAAGATAGCGGGATATGTTTCAACATTTATTTCAAATTACTGTTCAAAGATGTGGTAGTATTCCTGAATAATTTGATATCTTCGAAAACCACCGGCTTTGAACCGAAAGGGATATCTCGATTGATGCAGTCTACCCACCATGTGAGATACTGCAATAAAAAAAAAATTCAACGTTTGTGGTTTCGTTTTTATAGTCCATACAATTCATCTTGAGCCCTCACCAATACAAATAAAAATGTAAATAAAGTGCCATGCCATTAACCAAACAGATAGTGGAAAAATTTGGCGAAGGCACCCCGAAATTGCAACGTTGATTTTACAAACCTCTGGACTCGAAATCAATTGTACGAACTATAGTAGTTGTACATGCGTGTGCATAAGTACGTATAAGTAGGTATAAGTACGCAGATAGTACATTAGGATGGGCCTTATTTTGGACTTTGGAATATTTCTTCTATCTTACCACCAAAGTTTTTAAAAGGGCTTTTCCTGATAAGATGGTAAAAATTTATAGAGAAAATTTTATTATTTGCCAACATTCGTAAAATTACACATTTTTGACTTGGGAAAAGTGTACTCACCAACTCGCATACGTAATATGTACTTGAAAAAAATCAACTCGTGGGAGATTGCGGGTTCCCAAATGGCGTCAGTCTCTTAATTTAAGAGAAAATTGAAAAAAAAAAAAAAAATAGAAAAAAATCAACGAATTTCATCCAAATTTGGGTTGATGGTGGATTTTGGTGTATTTTATGGTATATTACACGAAAAAAAAATTTAGACCAAAAATGACTGTCTCAAGCGCGAAAAATCGTGACAGATTTCGGGTTTTTCCATTTTTGAGTGCCTTCCACCTTATTAAAAAATTCTAAAAAAAATATACCTATATTGTACACCTAGACTAGGTAGATAACATATATTTTTTACATTTTTGCACCTCTGAATGAACTTGTCGAAATGGTCGTTTAGAAAACTTAAAACATGCATCTCACTAAGAAGATACGTTCGAAAATTTTTGAAAAAATTTCCATAAATGACCCTTGCTGATACCTACCAACTACCCGAGTTTGAGAAAATTCGGTTGAAAACTGTTGAAATTAAAAATTATAATCGAAAAATAACATTTTTCGCCCTAGGAGGGGATGGGAATGACGTAGGGACCTAAAAATTTTGTCATGGGGTTTTAGACCACAAGGACCAACTTCCACTAATTTGTTTTAAAATCCGCGAGGTTGCCCGATTCACCTATCTTACCCGGCTATGGCTGAAAATCGAAGAAAAATGTGTTAGCTGATTTTTTTCTTCGAAAAAATCAGCTATTAAATTTGACCCGTTGGTAGCAGTGGGGGGTGGGAGTGATATTTCTCGACGTTTTATCACAAAATATGACGATTGGCACTAATTTCGCATTTTGGTATTTCTTTATATATAACTATATATATGTATGTATGTATGTATAGACCAAAATTTGTTGGTGCGATAACTCAAGTTATAATTGATGGAATTAGTTGAAATTTATGTCAATGGTAGAGGGTCATTGGGCATAGACGCCTATTGAATTTGAGCGAAAACGGTTCGCGGGTTCGCGAGATATTCGCGATCAAAATTTTCAAAGCTCATTAGCTCCTCAAATATGGCAGATGGGTGAAATTTGTTCATAACTTTTTCTGTAGTAGTGATTGAGATTTAACCAAAAACGTAACAATAACGTTACAGTAACGTTATTTTAACGTTATTAATCTGGTATTAATGTTATGACGTATCTATCATTTGTGTGAAAAAACATCATTATAACGCTTCAATAACGTTATTATAATAACGTTACTATAACGTTATTTTTGAATTTTTCGTTATATTTCATCAATAGCATTGTAAAATGTAACAATAACGTTACAGTTACGTTATTGTAACGTTATTAATCTGGTATTAATGTTGTTATGACGTATCTATTATTTGTGTGAAAAAACATCATTATAACGCTTCAATAACGTTATTATAGTAACGTTACTATAACGTTACTGTAACGTGATTTTTGCATTTTTCGTTATATTTCATCAATAGCATCACTACAATACGTTTCTATGAAGTTATTGTAACGTTATTGTTTCGTTTTCGGTTGAAAAAAATTTGTTCATAACTTTTTCTGTATAGTAGTGATTGAGATTCAATAAAAAACGCAACAATAACGTTACAGTAACGATATTTTAATGTTTTTGAACTTATGTCATAATTCAGTATCAGGTAATTTTATAATTGAATAAAAGCTACAATGATATGACAGGAGTGAGAGACATTCATAAGAACAAGAAAAATAGAAAAAAATCAGCTTGTCTACCGCAGATGCTGCGGTAGAGTTTTTTTTTTGTTGGTTTTTATTTTTTTTTGACTATGTTGCGCCCCTCTAAGGGGGTCTGAAAAATAGTGTTTGTTGTACTTTGAAGTATTGCAAAACTTTTGAAAAAATAAAATTTGTGGGCTCACCCTTCCTTCTATTTTTTGCAAATTTTTGAAGTTTTCAATCCGCTGGAAAGCCAAGGAAATACGGAGGAAAAAAATTGAAAAAATTCTCACGCAAGCCTCTACATAATATTAATTTTTTGTGAAAATTTCAAAAATTTTGGTAGTACCCCTTCCTGAAATAAAAAATATGAATTTTCGACCAATACGAGGCAATATCTCGGAGAGGGGTGAGGCTAAGAAGCCAAAAAAAATTTAGGGCGGTTTTACATCAATACTAACATTTTGGGTGACTTTCGTCGAAATCCGTTCTGGGGCAATTTTCACCATCTTATCAGGAAAGGCCCTTTTTTAGTTAAAACCCATAAAAGTTGCTCTTTTTCATAATAATGAATTGCCAATTTTTTATTCCCTCGAAATAAATTCCAAGTACATTGGTAATACCTTGGGGGGGTGTTCCAATTTTCAAAAAAAAAAAAAAAAAAAAAAATGTCACCCACCATGAATAAGCGCAATGAAATGAGTGAAAATGATTCCCTATTTTTTATTTTCCCTCTCGGATTTTCAAGGTGGTGCCACAGTCCAGCCTCCCACTTAAAATTTAATAAGAGGAAAAATAAAAAATAGGGATTTTACTTTCTAATGAAATACACCTACTTCATAAATGGTAGCTGGTAAAAGAAATGTTTGCTCATTTTTATTTATTTATTTATTTTTTTATTGGGGCCGCTTCAAGGTACCACTTGAAACTGAGTTGGAGGAAAATGAAAAATTGGTAATTCATTTTCATGAAAAGGAACAATTTTGATGGGTCATACAAAAAAGTAGGGCTTTGAAAATCGATGAATTCTTTTCATTTTTCTGAGAAAAAAAAAACTTTTGACGGGTTTAAGACACGAAAAAAATCCAAAAGTTCAAAATAAGGGCCAACCTATAGTACATAGACATCCGTCAATTAGAAATTACTTACCAAATAAAAAGATGTAGGTAAAATGATGCTATTATTGATTTGATGATCTTTCAAATAATGATAAGGCGAGTCGTCGTTGGCTTGAATCACGACTGGATCTCCGCTATGACTTCCAACCTACGTAGTACAAAAAGCACTTCCTTAAATTAACCAATTCTTACATTGCACCGATTATTCTCATGGTTTCATACATACCGGATCAACGACGAACACATCATTTTCGAGTGTAGTATGAAGCCAGTTGGCCAAAGGTGCTACCGATGGGGTTTCTCTAGGAACAGGGTATTCAATAGGAGGATATAATGCGTTCACTTTCATGTCACATCCTGCTATATACAATCTGTAGGAAAAATTGCACGCTTTCAATTTGTATATTTCTTACATAAAACAAAAAAGCGAGAACGCGAGGGCATAAAATTATGAATGTTGCCTCGTTAACCTACCGTCCGATAGAGTTCAAGAGATTTTCCAAATTTTTACCCTCGTTGTTTCTCCTGGTCAAGGCGACATTGGCGCAAGTTTCCGGTAAAGATCGTTTCATTATGGCCTGGAGTAGGCCATGAGGAGCTATTTCGATCACAAGAGCATCCGATGGTATATGCTTACTACCTTCTTCGAATAGAACGCTGCTTAATAAATTATTAGTCAAATATTCGGCCGAACAGTACTGTGCTAGCGATGTATGCCAATTTGATTCGGGTACTGAGGTGCTGACCCACATTGACGAGCGTTTCAATGGGTTTGGAATCACCTAAGAAGAAGAAAAAATGGCGATTATCTAAGGTCCCGGAGGCTAATCAGGGTGCCTAACTTCGTTATTTTTTAAAAATGCATAGTATTTATATATTTCCAGGGTCCAAGCCGGCATAAGCATACCTTGGAAGAAATACGGGTGGGGGGCGGCAAAAAAATTTCCCCTAATATTTCCCTAATATTTTGTGGTAAATAGCTATTTTAAAAATTATTGAGGGAGGGAGTGAATGCCCCTCGAATCCCCTAAGTTATGCCTATGCCCTCTGAGATCCCCTTTTTTTTGTAACCAAAAAAAACTATACCATTTCAAGAAAAAGTTAAATGAATTCATGGAATTTTCAAGGGTGTAATTCAATTCCTTTTCTTTCCTGGAAATGAAACAAAGAATTTTCACGGGAAAAATCCTCCAAAAAAATTGTTAACAACATTTTAAATAGAAAAAAAATTTTCTGTTTTTTTTTCGTCCCAAAATTTAAAAAATATTTTATCTATTTATTTTACCATCAAAGAAAAAAAATCAAATCCACAGAAAAAAATGAGATTTTTTTTATTTCAGAAGAATTTTTAAAACGATTGTTCAAAAAAATCCCAGTTTATTTTTCGAAAATGAAACGATTTTTTTTCATAAAAAAATTAGATAAGAAAAGAAAGAAGAAACCTTTCCACAGAAATTATAAAAAATATAACAAGAAGATTCCAAAACAGTTTTTAAAAATTTTTGTGCCAAAAAATTCGTTTCTATTATTTTTTTTTTATTCCAAAAAATGAGAATTTTTTCTCCACAGAAACAGAGACCCTTCAATGTCCAATGCAAAATCCTCCTATGGCTGAAATTGTAAAAATTTTCATTTTCAGAAATTTACAAAAAATGGGAATTTTTGCGAAATTGCATTTAATCAATGGAAAAAGCTATCCCAAGATTCAATACAAAATCCTCCTCTGGCTAAATTAATGAAAATTTCATTTTCAGAGATTTACAAAAAATGTGAATTTCTCAAAATTGCATTTAATTAATAGCAAAAGCTACCTACACTAAGATTCAATGCAAAATACTCTTCTGGCTGAATTGGTAAAAATTTTTATTTTCAACAATTTTCAAAAAATGGGAATTTTTGCAAAATTGCACTTGATCAATGGAAAAATCTACTCTAATGCCCAATGCAAAATCCTCTTCTGGCTGAAATTGTAAAAATTTTCATTTTCAGAAATTTACAAAAAATGGGATATACATAATTTTATTTTTTTAATTTTCAGAAAATTAAAAAAAAAATCCAAAAAAGTAAAATTTTTTCTATAGAGTTCGAAAAGTATTTTCACTTCAAAACAATTTCAATTCCAAAACGATAAAAATCAGATTTTTGATTTTTTTTTAATGAGAAGTCTTGTAGAACAACTACTAGGTGCAAAAATGTTTTCTATTTTAAAACAATTTAAAAAAAATTTTGTATCAAAAAATTCATTTTTTTTTTTCATTTTAAGAATGGGGATTTTTTTCAAAAAAATAGAGATTTCCCTCCTCCTCGAAAAAAAAATATTCAAAAAAAAATTATTTTCTTCTTCAGAGAAATCACAATATTTTATGCTTTTTTTAGAAGATGCAACAGTTTGAAAAAATTTCACATTTAAACGAATTTGCAATTTTGTCCAGAAATAGATATTATCAAAAATTCATGACTTTTCCATGACTTTCATGACACATTTTCAAATTTCATGACTTTCATAATTTTCATGACTCTTAGACACCTTGGTAATGAGGCCCATTAACAGAAAATGGCGTCTAACTTGATCCAAAATTCTTAAAAACCCAAAATTTTTTCAAAATCGTCCAATTTCGTCCATTAGACACAAGAAATACCATTTGACATTTTTTTCCTCCCCCACCCTTCGAAATTATAATTAGGTATTAAAAAAAACACTGTTTGGGTCTTATTGAACAACCTCGTCGGATAATAAGGCCCATCATAATTTTTTTTTAGAAAAAATGGTTTTTTTTTTGGAAACTATAGTTGGCATTGATAAGTACTACATATAATTTTAGCAACTGGACAGTTTTGGAATTTTTCTTCGAGATTTTTGTTAGTAGCATTCATCGTGATACCATTCTCCACCACTGTATCATAAATCTTTCTTTTCATCGAACATGCGAGTGAAGCAAAACCCATGATTCGGTTAGGCTAAACATCAAATTTAATAATTTTATAACCAATTGGAACATTTTGGAGTTGAAAAAGAACGAATCACAAATTTTCATATGGACCTTATTACCCGGATCAGGGGTAAGATTTTCGAAACTAATAATTTGATTGCTAAATCGCACTTGAAAAATTTGTAAACGTTATTAAAGTATACTTAATTGAATGCAGAATACGAATATTAGCATAGTATAATATGCTTTTACGGAGACCAAAATGGAAAAAAACGACAGGAAAATCCGACACCAAATTTGGTTAGGTTAGGTTAGGTTAGGTTACATTATACCTATTTTGAAATAAAATTGCCCCACCACGTTAGTGTAGACTGGGGTCCCTCGTAAAAAAAAAAAAAAAAAAAAAAAAAGGTTAGGTTTGGATGACATAAAAAAACTTGGAAAATTTTTAATACATTCAATTTTTTAGACATTATGTCAGGCATTTTGAAACTTGGAATTTTTTTTAGAAAGATGACTTTCAGACATTTTGAAACTTGAAATTTTTCTTATAGTTATAAATAGAAAGATGACTTTTAGACATTTTGTCAGGCGTTTTGAACTTGGAATTTTTTTTATAAATTTTACGATTTTTCGACTTTTTAATTTTTTTAAAAGAAATTTTTAAAAGAAATTTTATAACTTTTTGGACATTTTGTCAGAAATTCTGAAACTTGAAAAAATTTAAAAAATTTTATGGCTTTTATTATTTCAAATTTTCAATATTTTATTAGACTTTTTTGATTTTTAAATTTCTATGGAAATTAATATTCGTGACTTTTAGACATTTTGTCACGTAGTTGATGTTATTAATTTTAAATTTTCTAGGAAATGAATTTTTATGACTTTTAGACATTTTGTCACAGAGTAAAAGCATATACTAATGTTTCATACTTTCAAACGTAGTCTGAAAATAGAGCCAACCAGGTGGGTCCAGGGGGGGGGGGGACTTTTTTAAAGTTCTTTGGTATTTGGAATTTTAAAACCTTAAAACTTTCAACAAAACTTTATATCAGAACTAAGTTTTTCGGGAAACAAAATTTATAAGCTTTCTGCTTCTCGGATATGATCAATTTCGGGGACATCGAACCGAATTGCTGTTTTAGGGACTAAAATGTATTAACCAGTGCAGCCAGTTTTTTGTTTTGTAAATTTACCTCCGAGATATACGCCTGGGCCTTATTACACTCCGTGACCTTAGTTACTAGTTACTAGTTAGCGAAGGTATTCTGCCAAGAGTTTCCCATTAAAATATTTCGAGTATCTACCTGTTGTAACCGCGTCAAGAGATTAGGAGCAGCAGGAGCGATATGTTTGGAATGGTAAGCGATATTAGCGACGTTGACAGCCTTGGCGAATATTTTCTCATCTTGGAGTTGCTTCACGTACTTTTCGACGTCTTCGGTAGGTCCACTCAGAGTGCAACTGTTGGCTGAGTTGTGACAAGCGACTTCTATATTTTCGGGCAGCGAGTCTTTTATTTCATTGTATCCTTTGCCTGACAAAGAACACAATGGTCGATTATACTGTTTACTTTGCCATTTCAATACATAGTCGCGGATTCGCTACAGCGAACATACCAACAGCAGCCATCATTCCTTTGGTAGTTTTCGTTTCAATGGATGCCATTCCCCGAGCATACGAAGACAATACCGCTTGTTCTAAAGTTAAACATCCGTCAGCGTACGCGCAAGCGTTTTCTCCAACCGAATGTCCAATCATACCATCTGGTTTGATGCCCAATGTTTTCAAGACTTCGACAAGAGCGATCTGAAAAATTCAAATAGATCAGCGTTGTACTTGCACTATTCGATACCTACATTCGACGTTATTTACAAATACGCCCATCATTATGGCCATCGAGAGTTTTTCTCACTTGTATTGTGATGATTCCGACAAACGAATGCATAATATTATCGAAAATGGTAGGCTCATCGCTGGTTAGAATACGATAAATATCGACACCGACATTTTTCAAAACGTCGTCACATTTTTTCACCGTTTCAGCAATAATGGGCAAACTGAGCAAACCCTCGCCCATTTTATTCCATTGCGAACCCATTCCAGAAAACAGAAACCAAATGGGACGATTTTTGTTACCCTTGGTCTAAACAGAGAGCGATGATCGATTATACGTTTTAAGATGAACATCTGTTCAACATTCGTAGTGGTCACATTATACACCTACACCCGATGAGCTTTCCTTTTCGAAACTTAGATCTGGCGAAAGGATGGCATATCCTCGGTACACGTGGTATGGCATATCTATACAAAATACGTCGTTTACTAATGAAATGAATTCGGCATTGAATGGCATATTTTCCAGCTATAGGTAAAGTATACAAATGGAAGGGCTGGTTAACAAAATTTAAAAAACCTATCTTCACGTTATCGTGATGATGAGCATTCACGTACGTATTTTAAAAGCAAATAAATTTCATTACTTTTTCAAGAATATTCCGAATACCATCTTCCGTACGGGCACATGTCACAGTCAACCTCGGAAGTACTCCTTTTGAAACAGAATGTACTTTTTTCTCTCTAAGAATTTGAAATAAAAAATACGATAGATAGGCAGTTAAAATCATACTCGTATTAGGAATTTAAAAAAAAAAGAAGAAAAAAGTGTAGTAGTCGGACTAACGTAAGACCTTCCTATTTAGGGGGGGGGGGGGGGGGTGGTGTCAAAAAAATTTATGTTGAATGCATAGCATTGACAAGCGGAATTTTCTAAGACCTTTGCATGACGTCATTTTGATTTTTCACTAGGGAGGCCTAAAATTTGCCAACTTTTAAAAAATCCCGCTCCCAACCGCTTGATATGTTCTATCTGATGAGAAAGCACACCACAAACGTTTTTTTTTTGAAATCGGATAATATTTAGAGGTCCCTAAGGCGAGTCAAAGTAAAAATTTTTAAAAAATTGACAATTTTGAAAATTTCAATTTTTTTTTGTTGAAAAATGATCATAAGGTGGGTAATACTTTATAAAAAGACCTTTTTCGATGATTTTTCATCTTTAGCCCCACTTTCATGGGACATAGAAAAACGTCACTTTTTACGATTTAAAAAAAAAATTGAAAAAAATGGTTGAAAATTGAAAAAAGGTTTTACTTGATAAAATCGTTATAACATACACATTACCATCCAAAAAGATCATTTACGCCAATCTTTCAACTTTTCTTTCATGTTCAGGAACCGTCTCTTTAGGCGATTTTTTCACATTTTTGATAGTTTTTGAAAAATTCTCACCGATACGTCAATGATAAAAAATCACTGCAAATGGTCTTTTTGGGTGGTAATGTGTATGTTAAAACGATTTTATCAAGTAAAATCTCTTTTTCAATTTTTAACCATTTTTAAATTTTTATTTAAAAAATCGTAAAAAAGTGACGTTTTTCCATGCCCCATGAAAATGAGGCTAAAGATGATAAATCATCGAAAATGGTCTTTTTATGAAGTATTACCCACCTTATGTCCATTTTTCAAAAAAAAAAATTGAAATTTTCAAAATTGTCTATTTTTTTAAATTTTTTACTTTGACTCGCCCTAGGGACCTCTAAATACGTACTATCAGATTTCAAAAAAAAAATGTTTGTGGTGTGCTTTCTCATCAGATAGAACATATTAAACGGTTGGGAGCGGGACTTTTAAAAGTTGGTAAATTTTGGGCCACCCTATTTTTCACCTATGAAGTTTTGAAGAAAAATTGGAAACTAATTTCGAATTGCTTTTTTTTAGAAAAAAAAATTAATTTTTGATTTTTGAAAAATAAAATGCATGGAGTTTTCAAAAAAAGAAAATTATTTTCATTTTGCATTTTGATGATGTCATTTTGCAGAAAATATTGATAGATTTTTCGGAAAATGAAAAATTTCAAGTGTCAAAATTGAAGAAAAACACGGTTTTTGGTAAATGGCCCGTTTCCAGAGAAACTATGCAACTCACAAGATTTTTCTGAGAATGTTTTTTATTCAGTAGAGTCTGGTCTGCAGTCTGACGAGAGGGTTTTGGAAAATTTTTACTTTCCATCCGATTTTATCAAACTTTCTCATAATTTTCATCGAAGTTTTCCGGTCAACACCAAAAAAATCGTCGGCAAATTAAAATTATGCAAAACCCTCTCGTCAGACTACAGACCAGACTCTACTGAATAAAAAACATTCTCAAGAAAATCTTGTGGGTTGCATAGTATGTCTGGAAACGGGGCATTTACCAAAAACGGTGTGTTTTTCTTCAATTTTGACACTTGAAATTTTTCGTTTTCCAAAAAATCTATACATATTTTCTGCAAAATGACATCATCAAAATGCAAAATGAAAATAATTTTCTTTTTTAAACAATTCGAAATTAGTTTCCAATTTTTCTTCAAAACTTCATAGGTGAAAAATCAAAATGACGTCATGCAAAGGTCTTAGAAAATTCCGCTTGTCAACGCTATGCATTCAACAAAAAAAAAAGTTGACCCCCCCCTCCCCTCCCTTAAAAGCCGAATTTTTTCCATAGCGAAACGTCAGTGCGACAATAAGCACAACGACAACTTAATAGGTTAGGTACATGGACTAGGTATACAGACATAAAGATATTTTTCAAACCCCCGAAAAGTGAGTACAAACGGCAGAATTTTGACTTATTGCGAAATTGAGGAATTTAGTGAGAGCAATAGGACGGTGTTATAGTGTAAAAGGAATAAGTCGCTTTTTTTTTTAGCAAAAATCGTTTTTTTGCATAAATGCATTTCTTAGGTATACCTTTCTACATATGTGATCCGGCATGAAAAAAGGGACCTAGTATAACTTTTTTTGTGTTCTGAGCTCTACAAACCGAGGTCTATCATCTGAGCCACTCAAAATTTCCAAAAAAAAACAATACTTCCAATTGGCACGACAAAAGGGACCTAATAGGCAATGTAGCTGTTTTTCAAAAATTTTAATAAAAATGTGTAAAAATATATCGCTAATTTGATTCAAAATAGCTCACCCCGGGGCTGATGCTTGAAATACGTAATTTTGAGTTAAAAAATTCCACTGCTGAGAGTTTTCGATCAATTTTCAAAATCATCACTGATCACAATAATTTTATTTGAAATTCAATGAAATCTAATAATTTTTGTTTTTCAATGTTTTTTTCGTTTTACTTATGACGCAAAATGCTCATAATTTAGCCAAAAACCGATCTGATATTTGTTATCAGTAAGCTTCAAAAATTTGCTTATCTCACATTTTTTTTCCTTTTTGGCAACACTGAGTTTAGTCAAAATTTCCTTACCCATTATAAAAAAATTTTCGCACAAATTTTTTTTTAAATATTGAGACATTTGTTCCAAACATATTCATTCTCAAAGTTTATTTTTGCTCTCTTGAAAAATTTGTAAAATACCTACTAGGTCCATTTTGTCATGCCAAGTCACATATTATGGTAAAATGAAATTTCACATTTTTTCAAAAATTCACCTCGAAACTCCATAGCGAAAAAAGACAAGTCAAGAAGCGAATTTATTTATGTTAGTGTAAAAGGGAATAAGTCGACTTTTTTTTTTAATTTCTTTATACACGAACGATGATCGTTGTAAGAGGGTATCATGGTCATTGTTAAAGAAAATTCGGCCTTTCTTTTTCAAAAAAATTAATGAAGAAAATAAGTTTTTTTTTTCTCAAAAAAACTTCAAGATAAACGAGGATTGAGGAACCTATTAAAAAAAAAAAATTTCATTGATAACATTTTTCATTTCTTATTTTTCTCCTCACTTAATTTTTAGTGATTTAATTAGCCCTTCCCTCCCCCCATTTTGAAAACTTTACATTTTTTTTTGTTTCAATCTCTCATTTTTTTTTCATGAGGGAACAACTATTAAGGGCCTAACCTAACTGTCATATTTAAAAAAAAAAAAAAAAAAAATCAAAAAAATTTAAAGAAAATATTATAAATTTTAATTTCGAATACTTAAGTAATCATAATAGGCACGTGTAGAAAAAAATATATTATCTTACTTTGGATTTCGTCTCAACACTACTTGACTGAGACCACCTGCAATTCCTACCGAATTGACCAATATTTTATCGTTGGATAGAGCAGTGGGTTTGGTTACAACCTGTGTAAAACGAAAGTAAATAACAATTTCAATTTTCAACAAGAAGTAAGTTATCTACTAGGCCAGTACTATGTAGAATTGTATCATATAAAAATTAAAAAATTAAAAAAAAACATGTACTCCACCTTCAATTTATTTTCATTGAATGCTCTAATTTCGTCGTTAATTTGATCCAGATTTTGGTTCTGAACAATAATACCGGATTCGAGAGCGAACAAAGCTTTTATCACACTGACGTAAGGTGCTGCGCCATCAGAATTACCCATGTTACCCTTGACCGAGCCGACCAATAAAGGAGATTTTCTTTCTTTGCAAAAAACATCCGAAATGAAATTCGACTCTGTCGAGTCGTAGTTCTGGAAACACGCAAATTGTACACAAATTAGACAAGGTATAAAAGACGTTCAAAACAATAAACGGATTAAACAAATCACTCACTTTGAGACCACAAGCGCTCATTTCGACAAACGATACATCTGCGACGCGTTTATAATCCTTCTGATCTTTGTATAAATGCGACGTAGAATTTTTCAATAAGTCTTCGTTAAAATCCAATAACGAACTGGGATTCGAGCCGAAATACGTGTATCCGGCGAAGTCGATTGACGCGTAGACACGTTTAGCGTCACTGGCCCTTTGTATGAACAATACAACCACCGAATCACTTCTGGCATATCCGTTGGCTTTAATGAAAAAAAAAAAATTTAAAAAAATGAATAAATAAAGACTTTAAGACCGGTGAGATTTTAGGTCTATAAAAAATTCGATCTTTTGGGTTGAAAATACAGCTTACCATTTTTATCAAAAACACGTGTTACTGCATCCATGCTGAGTACGTTCATTTTCATCAAAGTTACACCAAATGTAGGATTCTGAGCTGCGGCGGCTACCCCCACAATGGCTGCTTCTAGGTAACCCTCGGAGACGTTTTTGTAAGCTTCATTTAAAGCGGTTAGATTACCGAAAAGATCGTTGCTGAAGGTGAAGCTTGGTCCTAAACAAGAAAAAAATACATCAGTAATGACGCAATTGAAATTAAGATGGTACTGTCTACGAGTTTTTTAATAATGAGCGAACCGTTCATTTTTAACAAACCTGTCAAGTCCATTGAAAATGATACCCTATTCGACATCATGGTTTTACTGGAACCCAGCACCCAAAGACGACCATCGCCTTCTGAAGCAGACGAATTTGCATCACCGTCACAATGATCGTATGCCATATACACTCCTATATGTCTGCCGCGTAAATCATATGGATTTAAACCTGCAGAATTAACAAAAAAAAAAAAAAAAAAAAAAAAAAACATAATCATATAATATATACAGGGTGTCCGGTAAGTGATGTTCCAAACTTGAAATTTGGATATAACCGAGTACCACTAACAAAAAAGCTCATGCACTCATACTGCCCAAGTTTGAAAATGAAGGAGCTACAAAGGTTTGAAAATCGATATTTTACCCAGCAGAATAGATTGGCAACACTGCGTTCAATTTATAATAACAAAAAATGTTTCTAATACTTTGGTCTATAACTTTTGTTTGAAATTTTTTTCAATTGGACCCCTCTCACCTCTCTGATTTTGCATATTACTGCTATAAATGCAAAATCAGAGAGGTGAGAGGGGCCCAATTGAAAAAAAAACGCGTAGCAGTCAAGATGCTCCGCGACAGCCGAATTTTTTTTTTCAAGTTAGTGTACCTCTTTGAAAACGTTTTCATCCATGGTATTTCAGTTTCAATATCAGTTTTAACTTCAAATTCAGTTTAAAAATGTTAGGTTTTTGTCTTCAGTTTTAGTTCCTCTCTGCATTGAAGATTTCAACTTCAGATGGGGGCTCCGCCCCCATACCCCCGTTGAGGCTCCGCCCCAACCCCCTCATCACTTTCAGCTCTTAGGATGGGGGCTCCGCCCCCATACCCCCGCGTTGGGGGCTTCGCCCCCAACCACCTCGTCAATTCCAACTTTTCAGATGGGGGCTCCGCCCCCATGCCCCTATTGGGGAGCTTTACCCTCAATAGGGACATGGCAGGAGAGGATTGAGGGCTTCGCTCTCAATCCCCTTCACACTTTCAGCTCTTCAGACGAGGGCCAACACACCAAAAAAGAGGTTAAAACGTGAAAATTTATGATTTTTGACCCTGTACGGGGGTCAACTGGTGCTCAAAAGTCGAAACCCCCAAAAGGCACATCAGTGACCTCTACTGACCCTACATCCCAAATTTCGATTGTTTAGATCATTTAGTTTGGGCTGTAGGCTGTTCAACGCGTCAGAAAAGACAGGTTAAAACTTGAAAAATATTGATTTTTGACCCTGTATCGAGGTCAAAAGGAGTTTAAAGGTCAAAACCTACAAAAGGCACATCAGGGGCATAAACTCGATCTATTATAAAAATTTAGGCACCCCAGCTCCATTTGGGGGGTCTGTAGCTTGATCAACGTGAAAAAATGACCTCAAAATCCACTTTTTGAGCCCTAAAATGGGGTGGGGATGACTTGAGAAGCTGAAATTTGGATACAGTGGAGACAATCAGAGTCACTGTTGTTGGTAAAAATTTCAAATCATTTTGTCAAATTGGGGCCTCTTTAGAGCCCTCTTCAAAAAAGGGCCACCCCCCAATTTTGGGGCTCGAGGGTCAAAAACCCCAAAAGGCACCTCAGTGACCCTTACCTATCCTAAATACCAAATTTTAGCATCCAAGGTCATTTGGTTTGGGCTGCAGGCTGATCAACGTACCGGGAAGCGAGAAAAAACATGAAAAATTGTGAAAAATCTTGATTTTTGATCCTTGACAGGGGTCAAAGGGGGCCCAAAAGTTGAAACCTACAAAAGGCACATCAGGGGCACAAACTTGATCCATGATGAAAATTTTGGCCCCCCAGCCCCATTTGGGGGGTCTGTAGCCTGATCAACGTGAAAAAAATGACCCCAAAATCCACTTTTTGGGCCCTAAAATAGGGTGGGGATGACTTAGGGGGCTGAAATTTGACTATGGTGTAGGTAATTAGGGTTCTCATCCCTGGGGCAAGTTTCAAAAAATTTCATGATATTGGGGCTCCCCCGCACCCCCTCAAAAAAGGGTAAAATCCCCAATTTTGAGTTAGGGCCCCAAAAATTTTTTTGCATCATTCCTACACCGAGGGGACCCTACATATAAAGTTTGACCTCATTTGACCTGTTAGGCTCGGCCCCAGAGTCCCAAAAGTAGCGTTAAAATTATATGTACATATATATATATATATATATATATATATATATATATATATATATATATATATATATATATATATATATATAAATATGTGACATGTGTCAGATCGTCTTCTTTTGGTCCCAAACGTCGAGAAATGGGGTCAGAACTCTTCTACCCCCCTCCTTCTAAATTAGGGTCGGACACAATAGCCTAAATTTTTTTTTAAAAATTCGGCTAAAAATTTCAAACAAAAGTTGTAGAGTAATACTCTAGGAATAATTTTGGTTATTATAAAAATTTTGATTAGACCCTTCCTTCCCATCCAATTTTGAAATTAAGTATCTATGTAGTATTGGACTTGGAAAAATTCTAAATCACATTGAGCACGCATCACGTTATTCACGTCGGTGCCAAAAAATCAGTACTGCGGGGATCCAATCGTTTGAAAACGAGAGCATATCACTTTTCAAAGCTTCGTAGCGCCTTCATTTTCAAAAATAAGCAAATTTTTGACATAATTATTTTTGTTCCTTTTAAATAGTTAGGTACTCGTATACCTGATTCGTGCATTGTTTTCACAAAATTTTGACATTTTTGTCATGGGCGCATCCAAGGGGGAGCTAGCGGGCTAAAGCTCCCCCCCAAAACCTAGCCCATCCCTCAATTTTTTTTTTTCAAAAAGCATTTTTGAACTTTTGAAGTTTTTTTTTATAGTAGAAGTGGAAGTTCAGTCGAAGTCTTCGACATTTTAGCGAGAAATCTACGAAAATTCTAATAAGTATTTCTCCAAACATTTTTTTATTCCAAAAAAATTGAAAAAAACATTTGAGACTTTCTTATATGATAGTAAATTGAATTATTTTTTCTCTAAAAATTTGAAAAATAATCTCTTAACTAAGAAAATTAAGAATTTTCTTTTCCAAAAAATTTAGATTTTTGCGGAAGGCAGAAGGTGAATGTTACGACAAAAATGTTAATTTTGTTAAAATTTGTTTGTTTCGTGATCCAAGAAAAAAAATACAGCCAATGAAAATAGGTAGGAATCAAGTAGGCTGAGCCCCCAACTTTTTAGTTTTTTTTTCTCTCAAGTTCTAGCTCCTACCAAGACAAACTCCTGAGTGCGCCCATGAAATTTTTGTACACTACTGCCCCTTCAAAATCTATTCAGGCACCATGTTGGGCATAATTATATAGGTTAATATAATTATGAGCTCATGTATGTTCATTAGGGTGGAGTGAAAAAAAAAACATATCTCGGATTTCGACCAAACTCGCAGAGGTAGTTTACTTTGAGTTGAGAACCTCCCCAAAAAAATTTGAGCCTCCTACCTCTAAAAGAAGTGGAGCTAGGGGCCCTCAAAGTGGGGTCACTTTTGAAAAAACGCAGTTTTTTGCCACTTTTGGGTGGTGCCACCAACATAGTACCTCGGTCACAGTACTAGAAAAGTGCAATTTGAGTTTCTACACCTCCCCAGACCACTGAGATTTGATATCGATTTTCTCACCCTACCAGGGGGTTGAAAAGTTGCATATCGCTAAAAAATCGAGAATTTCGAATAACAAAAAATGGAAATAAAATAACATCTGCTTGGTACCAAAACTGGACTCAAATGGCTCCTATTGATGCAAAAAAATTATTTCGATAGAAAAAGTTGAAAAAATTTCATAGCAGGGTTGCCAACTTTCAATTTTTATAAAACATCAATTTTTACTGAGAAATTTTGATGTTTTATAAAAATCGAAAGTTGGCAAACCCTGCTATGAAAATTTTTCAACTTTTCCTATCGAAATATTTTTTTTGTATTAATAGGAGCCATTTGAGTCCAGTTTTGGTACCAAGCAGATGTTGTTTTCGTTTTTTGTAATTCGAAATTCTCGATTTTTTAGCGAAGTGCAACTTTTCAACCCCCTGGTAGGGTGAAAAAATCGATATCAAATTTGAAGGTCAATGGTCTGGGAAGGTGTAGAAACTCAAGGTCTGTCACCGAGGTACCATGTAAGTGGTACTACCCAAAAGTGGCAAAAAACTGTGTTTTTTTTCAAAAGTGACCCTACTTTGAGGGCCCCTAGCTACACTCCCCTGAGAGGTAGGGGCTCAAGGTTTTTTTTGGGAGGTTCTCAACTCAAAGTGAACCACCTCTGTGAGTTTGGTCGAAATCCGAGGTATGTTTTATTTTTCACTCCACCCTAATGAGCATATATGACCACATATTATTATAACCAATAAATTCGCCATATGTGACGGCGCATGGAGAAATGGACCTAAGCGTCACGACCTCAATTTTTTTTTTTTTGAAATTAGGGTAAAATTTATCGAGAATTTGAATGAAACTGATCCAAGGTTCCTGAAGTCATTTTTCACAAAGATACAGCCGCTTAAAGTGAGTAAAAAATATCAAAATTTTCCAAAAATGTTGGAATAAAATTTCTACTTTACTCACTTCAAGCAGCTGTATCTTCGTCAAAAATGACTTCAGGAACCTCGGATCGGTTTCATTCAATTTCGCGATAAATTTTACCCCAATTTCAAAAAAAAAAAATTCAAAAAAAAATTAAGTTTTGTTTGTTACATGGATACAGAATCACAAAGCAAAATCGGCGAAAATAAATGGTAAACTTTAAACTGCTCTCCTGAAAAATTTCACTTTTTACCCTTAGGTCCCTTTCTCCATGCACCGTCACATATAATTATGATGTATGATCCAAAATGAAAATTTTTCCCCGGGGTGTGACATTTGAAAAACAAAACGTAGCTATTACCGGCATCCATGACTGCTTCGAAGCTCGGTTCTAAAATTTTACGATTCAGCACATCGGTACATGCGGCTAGAGCATTGTTTATTTTGAAAACCACGGGATCAAACTCTTTAACGTACTTGAGCTTTCCAGTGGCCGATGGAAGCACCGTATCGGTATCTGCAACATGTTAAAAACATTCACATTAATCTGCATAAATCTGGAACAACGGTACCTTAGCACTTACATTTATATCGGTAATTAACAGGCCATTTTCTTCTCTGCACAGACATGAACGATTCTCCGGCGTATAATTTTTCCCGGAATTCTGGGACACTTTCGCAGTCTGGAAATCTTCCCGACACGCCCGAAATAACAGTTTCAAATTTTTCTTCCATTCCGAAAAAATACTAAAAAATAAATAAAATGAACAATATTTATAATATGTACAGGTAACTTGGGCGAAGAAAGTCAAACGGAACCGCGGCAATTAGTAAATAATATGGAATCGCGTTCAAAAAATAGTTTTGAAAATGATGACGAACCGTTTCTCAACATAAATAATCATTCACCCATTAATATCTGAGTAGGTACTTAATTTAAGCAATTAAATTCAAAAAAATTGAACTTCTATGAACAGGGTATCTAATTGATTTTCAAATTCAATGATTCTACCTACTCTTGAATTATCGCGAAACTCGAATATCGTTTTAATTTTTTGCGCTACTTAGGTAAATATCCGAGTAACCCATTCATATCTAGGTATTGGGTACATTACATATTCAGAAACATCGAATAATCTCGCTTAGGTGCATCGTAGGTAATAATATTCAAACCTTCACCATTACGAGGTATTTTAATTGACCTGGAATAATGTTTTGACATTCCTCTACATTATAGGAAATCAAATTGCTTCGCATCGACTAATTAATGTTTTTCTAAGAGTTCATGTAACAACTAACAAGGCCACATAGTCGATTATTTATCATAAATTCAAGTACAAGAGCACTGCGCTGTTTTGTACTTCATTTCGATAAATTTTACTTTTATAACGCAGAAAAAATTAGAAATGCTATAGGTAAACAAGAGGAAAATAGAAAAAGTCGAAAGATTCTAATAGGCAGGTACTGTTATAAAGCAAGATTTACGACTTATTAAATTTTTACCGAAATTCCAAAAATCACCCTTGATCCTGTCGACCATCCTTGCAAGTTTGAAAAATTTCGGTTAAAAACTGCCAAAAATAGAAATTTTTAACAAAAATCCACATTTAACCCCCCCCCCCCCCGAGTTAGGTTTGAGATATCGATTATCGATGAGCCAAAAATTTTGTCACGGGGGTTTCAGACCATAAGGTCCAACTTTCACTGGATAATTTCAAAATCGGTGCTGATGGCCAAATCACCCCTATAAACCCGGCTAGACTCTTTCTTCTCTTTGTTTTGAGCTTGCTAATTACCTTGCTGGTTGTTACCAAAAAGTAAAGATGAATACTACCCGAGTGAAGCGAGGGCAAAAAATCCTATGAAAAAATACTGCCCGAGCGTAGCAATTGGGCGAAAGTTTTGAAAATTTGTATTTTTTGCATAAATTTGAGGATAAGTAAGAGGTTTCCTTCTTCAGAGACTTTTTTTGCGGAAAAGTGCTGATTTGTAAGCTGAAAGTATGACTTTTGTATGACTTGTATGACCTTGTAGACAACATTGTACCACACAGATGGCACTACTCAATAGTTGCAAACCGCATTATTTTCGAAAGTAACCCCACTTTGAACATCCATGGCTTCGTTCTTCTTTGAGAAAGGGGTTCAAAATTTTCTATGGTGAACATCCGACTCAAAGTTAACCGCCTCCTTGGATTTGGTTAAAATCCGAGGTACGTTTTTTTTTTTTTTCAGTCCACCTATTTTTTCAGTTGCTGGACAAACAACTTCAGAATCGAAGACACCTAAATTAACCATCAACCTGAATTTGGACCAAATTCGTTCATTTTTTTTTTTAAAGTACAATAATTACGTCATTAAAACCTCTTTCCAGACGTCGCTGGAGGGCTTAAATTTAATTTCTTTACAATACATACAGTTTCTTATAATTTGCATTATAACTGAGGGGTCATTGGTCAAAACAATCATAGTAAAAATTTTCGAAATTTTTTTTATTTCAGATTCTGAAAGTAAATTTCACGAGAAAAATGATGGTGCAATATCCATTTTTCAAAAAAGTAAGTCATTCGTCACTTTTTGAGGTGGTCCCAAAAAGAGTACCTTTGTAAAAACAACCATAGTCGGAATAGGGATCTTCTTAAAACATAGACCCAGAGCCGAATTTCAAATTTTGTTTTGATTTTCGATTTTTGGTGATAAAAGATGATTTTAGAGCGTATCGGCGAGATGCCTCGAAATACCTGATTTTAACCTTAAAAATTCCAGCTTTGTGAGTTTTTCATCGATTTTTACCAAACTGGGCATGTAAGTACCAGTACTCAAGGGCGTTGTTGGGAAATTTTTTCAGATTTTTCCGACCGCTGAAATGACCTTGAAAATGACTTTGAAAATGTCAAATCGTCCTGGGAGGCACAGTTTGGCAGCTAACAAACTGGAAATTTTTTTTCCTTGTTTTAAAATTTTTTTTTCAATACTCAGAATTTTTTCAGATTTTTGTCAGGGTGGGAGGGATTCATATATAAAAATCCAAAAAACCAATAAAATCTATTCATATCTAAAAATCCAAAAAACCAATAAAATGACAGATTTTATTGGTTTTTTGGATTTTTAGATATGAATCTCCCCCCCCCCCCCCACCCAGGAAAAATTCTGAGTAGTGTAAAATAGTTTGGAAAATAAGGGGAAAAAATTCCAGCTTGTTAGCTACCAATTTGCCTCCCAGGACGATTTGACATTTTCAAAGTCATTTTCAAGGTCATTTCAGCGGTCGGAAAAATCTGAAAAAATTTCCCAACATCGCCTTTGAGTGTTTGTACCTAACTACCTATACATGCCAAGTTTGGTAAAAATCTATGAAAAACTCACAAAGCTGGAATTTTTAAGGTTAAAATCAGGTATTTCGAGGCACCAGCCCCCGGGTATGAGGTCGAAGATCGCCGATACGTTCTAAAATCATCATTTACCACCACAAATTGAAAAAAAAAAAAAAAAAAAAAAAAAAATTCTACAACAAAACCCTGACATATTACTTTTTCTGAGACAATTTTTTTTTTTGTTAAAAACAACCATAGTCAAGTTGTTGATTATTTTGATCTCAATTTATTGGATCCTGTATAAAAATGAGATGAATGTTGCGTTGTATTCTCAGTTAGTAGATATTTGGAGAATGTTCATAAGTAATTTACTCAAATTTTAGTTCCTCAAAACTTGTTGAGAACGTTTTTTTGATCTCCTATAAAGTTTGATTTATTGACTATGGTTGTTTTTACAAAGGACCCATCAATTTTAGTAAAATCAAGAATTTCTAATTTAAAAAAAAAATCATTCAACGTACCGTAGGTACTTATATAAGGCCACATTTTCTGAAATCAAAAATACCTAATTATTCGTGAAAGAAAGAGGTAAAAAAAATTGTTAAGTTTTTCGATTTTGCTGTTTGTCCAGACATGAATTTTAAGCTCTTAAGACGTACTCGTATGGGACAATTGGAGAAGGTTTTGAGTTATCAAAATTGTGTCATTCAGCCCTTGCGGAAAACTACAAGTTGTCACAAGTAGAATTTATGATAAGTTGTAAATTCGAAGGTGTTATGACAACTTGTAACAACTTATTTTAGGTATGAGTTGTCTCAAGTATTCCTAATACAAGTAATCAGGACAACTACCAAAAACAAATCTTCGATTACTGTTGATACCTTCAAGTTGTGATAGTGTCAACTAATTTGTAACAACTAAGTGAGGTATAACTATTCACTACATATACATGATATACATAACATGTTCACAACAATACATAATGGTATAACTATTCACAACTTATTACAGCAAGTATTCACAAAATGTGAGGTACAAAATGAGTATTTATAACATGCTTATTCACAACACACTATATCTGCGATTATCAAAATGACCCTCAAAATTTCTGAATGGATAAAAATCTCACAACTCCATGCAAAATTGTGAAAATCGGCTTGTGAGGGTTTTCCGCAGCGCTGAATCCATTTTTCATTTTATTTTGACTCTAGACCCAAAAGGGGCTTCAGGGGGTGAGGAGCAAAACTCAAAATTACCAATAATGGCATGTGGGGTGTGTAAATCTAGGTTTTCCTAGGTGCTGAATCCGTTTTTGATATCGATTTTGACAAATTCTCAATAGGGGCTTCGAGGGGGGGAGGGGCAAAACTCAAAATTCATCATAATTTTGAAGCATTTCTGGTACATTTTCGATGGAAAATTACTGATAAGTTTTCTATTTCTATTTCGAATTGAAATTTCATATTATTATATTTTTAAATCAAATTATTTGTACAGTCATTCTGGAAGCCTAAGACCAAGATGATCGATGGGGCAGCAAAAAAACAACTGTTTATGAATTATCAAAATAAATTTGGCGTTATCCATCATGAGAAGGGTACGATTTTCTTTAAAAAATGAGGTGGAAAACAATCCTAAAAAATGTTTAAAATTTCAACAGAAAATGTTGACTTTTGCCGTCTTGAGAGATTCCAGTGTGCTGGAGAAAAGTCATATTTTTCTGTAGGCTCCAGATCGCTTCGAAGATGGTGCCAATCGACTCGGGAGGTCGACTTTAGTGTACAAACCGATTTTCAGGATTCTATAATAAAATTTACAATTTTTTTTTCAAAAAATGTTTTTTTGGAGGCGGTTTTAGCCATTTTCCAAAATTCGCCAAAAATCGAAAAATCAACTTCGGCAGCTGAAAATTTGGTTGTGAGGTCTGGGTGGCATGCTCTTTCAGTGAGCCAAATTTCAGCTCAATCAGAGGGGACGAGTTGACGAGGTTCCCTTGTTAGTAAAATATTACGACAACACACATCTTTTTAAATGAGAAACTTTCACATTTTAAAATTTTAAAATTTATTTTTACCAATTTTTATTACTTGATCCGTCTTTTTTGGTATACCTACTTCGTTTTATTTTTTGAAATGAATTATCTAAATTAAAAAAAAATCTCTAATGATTTACCTAAATGTGAATTTAAAAACGATGAAATTTTAAAAACTTTCATTAAAATTGCAGTATCGAATTTTGGTGTCGGTTTTCATTCGATAGGTCATCGCAAAAGAATATATTATTTTCAATATGCTAATAACGAGACTAGGTGAAGGCAACGCGGTCAACCTTTTAGGTACATCGATACAAAAGTACCTACACGGTAAGTAATTATATTAGCATATTCCACATCACAAACCTGTAGTAGGTTCTGGAATAGTTTACTGTAACCGTAAAAATTCGTGTTGGTACTTCGGTGTTTGTGATATTAATGATAAAAAATGGCCGACGAATCTCAAATATCTATGTTTTACTCGCACAAAAAAATATTGATTACTGGAGGAAGCGGATCTATGGGTAAAGTTTTAATATGGAAATTACTGCAAAGCTGTCCCAAACTAGAGACAATCTATGTGCTGTTGCGAAACAAACACGGTAAAAATCCGATGTCTCGCAAAAAAGAAATTTTCAACTCACAGGTAGGCCTTATAGAGATGTTGACTAATCGATTTTTCGATTAAGGTGGAATTAAATAATCGAAAAAACGATTAATCGGCATTGAAATTAATCAATTCTCTTTCAGCTATTCTTCAATTCAACTATAATTCAAGAATGATTTGTAGATTTTCGATCATTTCAAAAAATGTAACTCCGAAATATTGAAAAAAGTAGTATTTATATCTGGAGATGTTGGAGAGGAGGAAATAGGATTATCGCCAGAAGATCGTGACACCTTGATCGATGAAGTATCCATCGTATTCCATGGCGCTGCAGTTTTGAAAATGGATGCCAGTTTACATACAGTCGTTAATGTGAATACTGCTGGAACAATGAGAATGTTGGATTTGGCGACGAATATGAAAAAATTGGAGGTGGGTTTTAATGCTTGACTTTAAGTTATTTATAGTTGAGAGGAAATTGGCACATTTGTTCGGAATCTCGTACCTACCTAATCGATCCGTCAATACAGAAATCGGCTCTCGCTCGGATTACACAGGTCAACAGCCATTTTGCGAATGGGTCCAAAATAGGCTTAATCGATAGTTTAGACCTAGAAACAAAAAGTAATTTCTCATTTTTCGATTTTATTTGCTTTTGTGGGTACGGGAGGTGTTCAAAGTTGCAAAAATCGCGGTTTTGCACTTTTCAACTGCTCATAGCGGCATAAATATTGCTCTACGAACAAAACCAATGGCAGATTCGGAATCTACGTTAAATTTTGAGAAAACATCTCTGTCCGTTTTTCCAATTTCAAATTTTAAAGTACCTTAGTAGCGTTTTAATTTTATTATCGAGATCGCCGCCGTTCCGCGCGGAGACAGTCCGATAATTATCGAATCGTTCCCACGCGGAACGGCGGCGATCTCGATAATAAAATTAAAACGCTACTAAGGTACTTTAAAATTTGAAATTGGAAAAACGAACAGAGATGTTTTCTCAAAATTTAACGTAGATTCCGAATCTGCCATTGGTTTTGTTCGTAGAGCAATATTTATGCCGCTATGAGCAGTTGAAAAAGTGCAAAAACCGCGATTTTCGCAACTTTGAACACCTCCTGTACCCACAAAAACAAATAAAAACGAAAAATGAGAAATTGCTTTTTGTTTCTAGGTCTAATCTATCGATTAAGCCTACTTTGGACCCAAACACAGAGAAAAGTTCAAAAATTGTAACACAGTGTTATCTCTATAATCGCTTCACGCGGTGTCTTTTGGTTAAAAAATTTTCTGCACAAAATTTTGAACCCCTACTCCCATCCCTCATTGATTTTTGATTGTTTTATTACGTTATTTTCAAAAAATATTTAATGTCAGTAAAAATGGAAGAAAATTTTCGTTCGTTTGCACAATGTTCCATCTCCAAGTATGTAGTGTATTCACAATTTTCCAATTCCACCCCACCCCAACTGTTGGTTCATATCTTCGTGATTTTTTTATTACTTATTTGAAGTTTTGAAGTTTTCAAAGGTAAAAAATCCAAATTAAGTGAAGAACGACCAACTTGAAAATGTTATCAAAAAAATACATTTTTTGTGTAGTTTCCTTTTGTACTTACCTATTTGGTTTTATTTTTTATTTCATTATTATTTTTTTTCTAATATCTAAGGGTCGAAATTTTCAAAATACTGTAAAAAAACGTCATTACCTATTCATACATTTATTCATGAATTTTCGTTGTTAAATTCCAAAAAATGATGAAATATGTTTAGGTATTTTTTAATAAGTATTTTTTTAATTTGCAAAAATTTGTCGAACTTTGAAAATGGACTTTTTTAATTTTTAAGAAAATTTAGATGAATATTAAAAATAAAATAAATTTCAGAAATTTTACAAATTTATCACTAATCATCAGAAATTAGTCCTTCTTCCCTTCCCTATCCCCCCAAATCATACTTCATTCGTTTTTCAAGATTATTCAATACCCAAGTTATTTTTTTATTTTTTAAATTTTGTTATTGAGAATTCTTTCTTCAAGTGAATATTGAGTAAGAAGATTTATTTTTCAGCAGATTTCTTCATCGAATTATTTTTTCATAAACTTTTATTTTCTTCAAAAACTTTTTTTCTAAAAAATGTTTCAAGATAATATTTTCCAGTTGATTCATAGGTACGAAAGTTTTCCATTTTTTTTTCAAAAATACTTGATAGTTACAATTTTTTTCTTTTTTAAATATTGTAACAACTTTTTGGATTTTTTTTTCAAGATGAACTGAAAATCATTTGAGAGAATAGCAAAAAATTACTCCTCGAAAGACTTGACCCTGTTTCATCAAATTACTTTTTTCAATTTATTTCTAGAGAGGGTTTTTTAAACCTTTTTTTTCAGTTTCTCTTTTTAGGGGGGGGGGTGCGCTACCTTTGAAAAAAAAATTGTTGAATGCATAGCGTTGATACGCGGAATTTTCTAAGACCTTTGCATGACGTCATTTTGATTTTTCACCTATGAAGTTTTGAAGAAAAATTGGAAACTGATTTCAAATTGTTTTTTTTTTTACAAAAAAAAATAATTTTTGATTTTTGAAAAATAAGATGCATAGAGTTCTCAAAAAAGGAAAATTATTTTCATATTACATTTTGATTGTGTCATTTTGTAAAAAACGTTGGTAGATTTTATGGAAAATGGAAAATTTTTCACGTCAAAATTGGAGAAAAACGCGATTTTTACTTAATGCCCCGTTTCTAGAAAAACTATGCAACCCACAAAACTTATTCTTAGAATCTTTTTTATTCAGCAGAGTCTGGTCTGTAGTCTGACGAGAGGGTTTTGCAAAATTCGTACGTTCTCTCCGATTTTATCAAACCATTTTATAGTTTTTCCTCAAAGTATTCCAGTCAACTCAAAAGAAATCGTCGACAAATTAAAATTTTGCAAAATCCTCTCGTTAAATTACAGAACAGACTCTACTGAATAAAAAACATTCTAAGAAAAAGTTTTGTGGGTTGCATAGTTTTTCTAGAAACGGGGCATGAAGTAAAAATCGTGTTTTCTCCAATTTTGACGTTGAAATTTTTAATTTTCCAAAAATATACCAACATTTTCTGCAAAATGACACAATAAAAATGCAATATGAAAATAATTTTCTTTTTTTGAGAACTCTATGCATTTTATTTTTCAAAAATTGATATTTTTTGTAAAAAAAGGCAAAATTAATTTTGTTTCCAATTTTTCCCCAATACTTCAGATAAAAAAACAAAAATGCGTCATATAAAAAAGTCTTAGAAAATTCCGTTTGTCAACGCTATGCATTCAATAAAAAGTTTTCAAAGGAAGCCCCCCCCCCCTTAGGAAAATCATTTTTCAACAATATTAGTTTTTTGATGTTAAGTATTTTAATTTTTTAGAAAGAGAAAGTTTTTTTTTCAGTTTATTTTTTTAGTGGAGAAAAATAACTATTTACAAATAATTGTTTACACAATTTTTTCTTAGCAACATTTTTATAACAAATCTTTTCTTATACTCGAAAACTTTTTTCCTTTCAAAAAAATTTTCAGAATTATTTTCCATAATTTTTTATATACTTTACCTAGGTACTCAATCGAATGTTTTTTTTTTAAGTTGGTAATACGATTTCTTCAAAGTTTTAAGGAACTTTTTGCACTTGTTTTTTTTTTTTTTTTTGGAGATGAGTAATTATTTTATAAATAATTTTGTTCGCATAATCATTTTTTCAAAGAATTTCTGAGCGAAGGCCGATTTCACCTACTTATATTTGGCTAGACCCCTTATCAAGCTTTCGAAGTCAAAGAAGCAAACTTATCCGAATAATTTTTTTTAGGCATTCGTACATATTTCCACAGCATTTTGTTGTTGTGAAAATCTCGAGGTTGAGGAGAAAATTTACCCTTCGAAGCATAATCCATACGATTTAATTAACCTTATCCAGTGGATGGAGCCTGAAATGTTGGAAAAAATAACACCGAAGTAAACACTAAATGTAGATCAGTTTTTTTTACTTAGACGAAAATTTTATGAGTCGCTTGTTTCAAAACATCGAAAATACCTATTTTCTTTGCAGATTAATTTACCCATTACCCAATACGTACATTTATAGTAAACGGCTGACGGAATCTTTACTACCGAAGTATGAATCAAAAGTTCCCATAATCATCGCAAGACCCAGTATCGGTAATACATTGCCTACTTTAGATGTACAATTTCTTTTTTCCTCTCGGTACCTGAAGTTGCTTTCTTTCATTAGAAAATAATTTCCTATTTTGTATTTCCCCTCAACTAAATTTCAAGTGGCGCCTAGTCGCCTCCTCTTTTTAGAATTGATCAATTTTTAAACTCTCGTCGTTTTTTTTTTTTTTTTTGGTTATAACTCATCGAAATTGTTTCTTTTCAAGAGAATTAATTCCCAATTTTTCACTTTTACTCAATTAAATTTCAAGTTATATCGACTCGTACCTTGGGGACGCACAAATTTAAAAAGAAAAAATTTTCAACTTAAAATTTAAAGTTGTTCCCTTTGATTGGAAAGCTGTATATTTTTTTTCACTTTTTACATATCTCTAATGAACTTCAAGTGGTAGGCACCTACAAAGAAAGATTGTCATGTCAAATTTTTGCGTTATCTTTGAAGTTAGGATTCATATCATTTCTCATGGAAAAGAACACTTGGACAAGTCAGATCTAAAAAAAATGCAAGTTTGAAAATGTTTAATTTTACCCTTTTTAATATGGTAATTGGGAGGCTGCAAGGTAATACTCATAAATTATAATTTAGTGAGAGGAAAACAGCAAAACTTGAGAATTATTCATCATTAAAATGGACAACTTGGATAGATTAGAGCCAAAAAACTGCAAAAGTTTGAAAATTGGATAATTTCTTCATTTTTTTCAAAATTTGGGATGGGGGGGGGGGGGGGAAGAGAAGCTAGAAACACAAATTGAATTTCAGTTAGGAGAAAAATAAAAAATCCGTAATTATTTGTCAATAAAAATGAATAACTTTGAATTCTAGAGTTTAAAATACTTTGAAAATCTTTGCTTAATGCTCATTTAATTTCTTTTTAAATTTTTGTTTTTTGTTTTTTTAAATTAGAAGAACCACAAGGTATAACTTAAAATTGAGTAGGACAAAAATAAAAATCGAGAATCAATTCTCATGACAGGGAACAACTTTGATTAGTTATCAGTTTATCACCAAAAAAAAGACAAGAGTTTGAAAATTGGCCAATTTTCAAAATTCCATTTTTTCCCATTTCTGGCGAAGAAATTAAAAATGGGAAATTATTTTCTCATAAAAAGAAGGGTGTTGTTATTTCCACCAGCCTGGGTGAGTAGTTGCTCGGATTTGTAGTGAACATGAACGAAATTGCTCACACTTCCTACTTCCATCAGTTCAGATTCTGGACTTGGAAAATTTCTTTCAATTAACATGTAATTTATTCGAAATTGGAGGGGAGGGATGACTCCAATCGAAATTTTTGTAATAACTAAAATTATTTCCAAGACTTCAAGCAACAAGTTTTGTTTGAAATTTTTTTCAATTGGACCTCTACCTTCACAATTTTTTAATAATACAAGTGTCCAAGCCATTATGCGAAATTGGAGGGCAGGGAAGGGTCTAATCGAAAATTTTATAATAACAAAAATTATTTCTTGTACTTCAATCTACAACTTTTGTTTGAAAATTTTTTCAATTGAACCCCTTCACCAATTTTTGAAAAAGTATCTATCTGATACCTATTATGTAAAATTTGAGGAGAGGGAGAGATCCAATCGAAATTTTTATAATGACTAAAATTATTTTCAACATCTTTCTCTACAACTTTTATTTGAAATTTTTTTTAATCGGTTCCTTCCTCGCTCACTCATCTGGGATATTTAATTAATATCTTCGAAGTGTTGTGCAAAATCAGTGGGGAGGGGGGGGGGGGGTCCAATTAAAAAAAAACTTCAAACAAAAGTTATAGCTTGAAGACCTAGAAATAATTTTGGATATTACAAAAATTTTGATTGGACCCCTCCTTCCCCTCCAATTTTGAATAAAATAAATGTCAATCGAAACTTGAAGTATTTAACTCGCACGAACTTATTCCTTTTCATTTTCCTCGTTTTATTGAAATATTCTAAGTTCAGATAAAATGGTAGATTTAGATTCAGTTGATTCATTTCTATGAACTACTCGCCCAGGCTGGTGGAAATAACAACACACTAAAAAGAAACAACTTAAAGCATTGAGACTGAAAAAAAAAATGAAGTCCAAAATAAGGATTATACCACATTATGATAATATATTATTTATCTACATTATGTATTATACTTCACTGAGAAGAAGGTTAGGCAACGAATACCTCTTTATCAAATTTATTATCCAAATGTTTTTATCAATCGGCTGAGTTCATTTTAAAATTCATTTAGGTAGTTACTTTTCCATCAATTTTGATTTTTTGTAAAATAATGAACTGTGAGAACCTACATAAAACTTCTTTCATGAGTTGAGAATAAATATATATTTTGCGAGGAGATTGGCGTGGTAACTACTTTGTTGGTTGTAAAATTGAAATTTTTGCCTACAGTTATTCCATCTTTTAAAGAACCATTACCTGGATGGAATGACTCCCTTAATGGACCAATGGGTATCCTTGTGGCGGGAGGAAAAGGCGTGTTGCGGTCTACTATGATGAATATAGATGTTAAAAGCGATGTAATACCGGTTGATTTAGCCATCAACAGTATAATAACATTACCTTGGGCGAATCCGAAACAACAATTGTAAGTTATATATTATGCTCTTCTAATACGAATAATAGGTATAATTTCTTTGAAAATTATCAAGAGTTAAAAAAACTTTCTTTTGTTTTAGGTTGAAAGAAATCAGCGTATATAATATTTCACAAACAGCTTACAAAGACATGACCTGGCGTAAAGTGATGACATATTTTGAAAAAACGTTTGATAAATATCCATACGAAAACATTCTCTGGTACCCAAATTTCGAAAATATTTCAACCAATAATATTTTGGTATATACGATAAAATCCATTTTTCTGCACTATTTACCGGCGTATATAATCGACTTCATTTTGATGCTAGTTGGCCAAAAACCTTTGTAAGTTCAGTAGAAGTATTATCTAGCTACTAGCTAGGTACCTAATTTATGCCTGTTTCAAAATAATTGTTAATTATTGCTATAAGGTAATTGCACCAGTGGTTGGTCACTTGGAATGAAAAATGTTTATAATCAAGCGAGTTTTCAAAATAGCTTCAGAAAATTTCTTTAGGGCAAATCTGGAACATTTCTTCACAGAACCTCATAAAAGTTTTTAACCGATTCTGTTCAAGTAATTAATAATGATCGATTGAAATTTTTTTGTTAGAAGAATTTTCAAAATGATGCCCGTTCTAAAGATTTCTGTTAAGCCGAAGTATTATCAAAATATCAATTGCACACTATGGTAATGAATGAAACTTTAAATACAACCATTAGGATCTGAATCAGAAGAGTTTGGAGATTCCATTTTTTTATTTGAAATTGAAAATATTGCCAAAATTCTATTAAATATGATGGTGACTATCCACTGGAAGAAAAAAAATCAATTTTAGCCAGTAGTTGATCAATTTGAACAACTACTGGACTTATGAAATTTTTGTAAAGTTCTAGTGGTTGATCATGCAAAAAATTGGTAAATATTTACGGAAAATGATAGTTTCTCTTTCTCATTGCTAATGAGTGACTATTTTACCGAATACTTATTGATTTTTTTAAAAATTAAATGGTTGAGAGCCGTTGCCATAATCTGATTGACCAACTACTAGTTGATCAACTACTAGTTGATCAACTACTAGCACGTGACCAACTACTGGGTGATCAACTACTAGATTTTCTTGACCAACCACTGGACTTTTCTATTTTTTTACTTAAAATGATCGTAATTTTCAAAGAAATGAACTAAAAAAAAAAAATTATAGACCATTTTGTATTAGAATACACAAGGAATCGTTTGGTATATTCATCATTTCGCCAACGTTATTAGTTTTCAAACCAGAACTCATTTTATGAGAGACTTCCACTATTAGGGTCAACCACTGGTGCAACTACCTTATACACGTAGTTATGTATAATCAATTGTAACGATCTTCGTTTCAGTCTGGTTCGTGTTCACGATAAGCTCAGACATGGTGAGAAAGTACTGAAGTATTTTACTCAACAGCAGTGGGTATTTTTGCATGATAACCTACTACAAGTGAAGAGCCTTTTGAACGAAGCCGACAAGAGGATTTTTCCAGTTGATATGAAAGAAATAAAGGATCTTCAAACGTTCGTGGACAATGCTGCAATTGGAACCAAAGTCTTCATTTTCAAAGAAGATATGAAAAACTTGAACAGCGCCAAAAAAACAAAAAATATGTAGGCAACTAGCTTTTTTTTTAGGTAATACGAATTCCGATTGATAACTAATCAATTGATTATTTTCAGAATGTACGTAGTGGATAGAATACTAGGACTCGCCCTCAGATATTTTGTGCTGTGGAAAGTTCTCGTTTTCATTTTCAGTATTATTTTAAATGTATTTCTCGTGTAAAAATCAATCTTATTACACGAATAAAAACTTTAAAGATTCATTATCCAAGATAAAAATAGACAACGAAGCAATAGAGAATTTCAGAAGACAGGCCGATACTAGGTACATAAGTATCTGGAACAATTTATGGATTTCCCATGAAACAATAACTGACATTGAATGAGAGATAAAATCTAAAAACTCAAAAAAGAACTTTGGCAAAACTTTTAACAAGACTTTTTCAAAAGTGAAAATTAATCAAACCTTTACAAAGTATTCAGTTTTAAAACTTCAATAAACCAATTTTACATATTTATCTGATTTTAAAAAATTACCCAACTTGGATGAATTGATACAAGTAACAAACATAATTCAATTTTTTTCAACAAAAAATGAAATATTTTTTTGGAATTTTTTTTTGAAATTGGGGTAAAATTTATCGAGAAATTGAATGAAACCGGTGTGAGGTTCCTGAAGTCATTTTTGACAAAGATACAGCTGCTTGTAGTGAGTAAGGTAAAACATGTTTTCCAAAATTTTGATATTTCTCTTCTATTTTACTCACTTCAAGCGGCTGTATCTTTGTCAAAAATGACTTCAAGAATCTCGGACCGGTTTCATTCAATTTCTAGAAAAATTTTACCCCGATTTCAAATTTTTTTTTAAAATTTTTGACCCTTAGGTACCTTTTTCTATGCGCGGTCACATAAATGTGAAAACCTTTCTTTTTCGTTAAAAATTTCCATTTTGGGAACCGTGCAAGCAAACATTCTAAAATTTGCATGATAAGTATGAGGGTGCCGTGTGGTGACAATTTTAGAAATTTTTATGGAATATTCAAAAAATGGTAAGTAACTCGTGTAGGTACCTGAATTTTTTTACATTTCCGTGACTTCGCATAAAAATGCAAAACTTTAATATTTGCATCAATTTCGCATTATTTTCAAAAATTTCATCCAAAGCAAAGGGAGAGTTTAAGGAAATAAGATCATGGTGAGAATTTTGAGAAAATTAAAATTTTGGATGAAATAAAATATATTTATCCATTTCCTGCATAAATTTTAAGACGAGTAAAGGGGTTCCTTTTTCAAATACTTCTTTTCTGAAGTACCTAAGGGATTGATTTTTCGCTAAAAGTATGGTTTTATAGCCAAAACGCCGTTGCCTGAGCGTACAGACGGCGAAAATTCTGAGAAAATTGCACAATTTCGTCAAGATGTTACATGAAACAAATTGTAATTCGCTGAGGAGACAAAAAACATCATGTGACGGTTTTGCCTAACTTCAAAAATGAAGGAGCTACAGAGCTTTGAAAATCGAAAAACCTGATATTTAAAAAAATCAAAATATAAAGCTCTCTTGTGCCTTCATTTTCAAATCAGGAACAAAAAAAATGTTGATTTTTTTTAGTACTCTCCATAATGTACCAACATTGTACATTAGGGTGGTGGAGTGAAAAAAAAACATCTCGGATTTCGACCAAAATCGCAGAGGTGGTTTACTTTGAGTTGAAAATCTCCCAAAAAAATTGAGCCCCCTACCTCTCAGGGAAGTGGAGCTAGGGGCTCTCAAAGTAGGGTCACTTTTGAAAAAAAAACTCAGCTTTTTGCCACTTTTGGGTAGTGCCACCACTATAGTGCCACCTATCTATGGTACCTCGATCATACCCCTAGAAAAGTGCAATTTGAGTTTCTACACCTCCCCAGACCATTTACCATTTAATTAGATATCGATTTTTTTCACCCTACCAGGGGGTTGAAAAGTTGCAGATCGCTAAAAAATCGAGAATTTTGAATTTTAAAAAAAACGGAAATAACATCTGCTTGGTCCCAAAACTAGACTTAAATGGCTCCTATTGATGCAAAAAAAAAAAATCGATAAAAAAAGTTGAAAAATTTTCATAGCAGGGTTGCCAAATTCTGATTTTTATGAAACATCATAACATCAATTTTTACAACAAAAAAAAATGTAAAATGTTGATGTTTTATAAAAATCGAAAGTTGGCAACCCTGCTATGAAAATTTCCAACTTTTTTAACGAAATAATTTTGTTGCATCAATAATAGGAGCCATTCGAGTCCAATTTTGGTACCAAGCAGATGGTACCTATTTCAATTTTTTCAAGTACAAAAATCTCGATTTTTCAACGTTCTGCAACTTTTCAACCTTAAAACATATTTGTATTGGATAGGTTCTTTTTGTTGTACCGCTTGGAAATATTGTTTTTTTCGAAATTTTGACTTTAGACCCAACGGGGACGTCAAGAGGGGTAGAGGCAAAACTCAAAACTGACGAAAATGACGTGTGGGGTATGAAATATAGGTTTTCTTACCTCCGGAATCCATTTTTGGTAATGTTCTGGACAAATTCTCAACGGGAGCTTAGAGGGGGGGGGGGGGGGGACAAAACTCAAAATTACCGAAAATGACGTGTGGGGTATGAAAATCAAGATTTTCTTACCTCCGGAATAAGTTTTTGGTAATGTACTTGACAAATTCTTAATGGGGGCCTCGAGGGGGGAGGGACAAAACTCAAACTCAAAATTACCGAAAATGACGTGTGGGTTATGAAAATCTAGGTTTTCTTACCTTCGGAATCAGTTTTTGGTAATGTTTTTGACAAATTCTCAATGAGGTCCTCTAGGGGGGAGGGGTAAAACTCAAAATTACCGAAAATGACGTGTGGGGTATGAAAAAATCAAGGTTTTCTTACCTTCGGAATCCGTTTTTGGTAATGTTTCTGACAATTTCTCAATGGGGGCCTGGAGGAGGGAGGGGCAAAACTCAAAATTGCCGAAAATGCCGTGTGGGGTATGGAAATCTTGGGTTTCTTCCCTTCCAAATCAGTTTTTGGTATCATTTTTGATCGAATTTAAATACTACAGCTCAAGTGGTTGCTATACAATAGCAGATAAAAAGAGTTAAATAAATAAGTAAAAAAATTTTAAAAACCACGCTTCTGTGAAATAGTAAAAATGCACTAAAAAGGAGACCGGTATGTATTTATTGAATTTTTCTTCATTAAAAATTTAAAATTGATTAGAGAAAACTTTTTTCAAAGGACAAGAGTAAAATACCGGGAAGGGGCGAAGAAAGCATTTTTTTTTCTAAAATACTGAAAATCAAACCGTGACAAGAAGAAAGGAAAAAAAATCGAACAACTGGACTAATAGGTATATTAGCGTTAAACTGGAAAATGCTGTATCGGAAAAATACTTAGTAGGTACATGCTTTATTTTAATCATACCACAAGGTGTATATTATATCGCTATTGATTTTATTGCATACTTGAAGGTTACTTAAAAATTTGAAGTAGTTGTTTTCTTCGTGTACGAATGATTTGCATGTCATGGATAGCTAAAAAAAATGAACGTTTGATGAGAAGAAAATTCTTGAAATACCCACATAAGCTGGCAGATCCGAGAGCTTACATTCAACGATTCATTTTCTTGGCGATTTCTAACAATCGAAACCACGTTTTTGAGCAGCTGGCCATTATATTCGTATTTGGAAACCATTTCAAGTCCCATGCGAATCGATTGTATCACTTTCACTATACTACGAACTTTTACCAGTGGACAGTTACCATTGTACGTATTCAAATAATCCGATAATTTTTCTGCTAAGGACTTATTTACCCCAAATAGATTCTCCAAACGTGTCTAAAGAATTTATCGTGAACATGAACAGAAATATTATACGATTTCTCACTCAGTTTTACTTTAAAGCCGCCACCCTACCTAGCAAAGAGCCACCATTGTTTTCAAGCGATTAAACGATATATGAAAATAATTTCTTACCTCAGCATCTAAATTCAATAACTGAGCGATTAAATTATTCTCAAACTGACTGGAATGCATTGGTCCAAGATTTGCCACGCGTCGCTTCCATATCAAAGGATTACCATCCACAGTGAATATCCTGAACTTTTTGTTATCTCGCTCTAGCAGTTTCATCATCTCGAATGCAATCGGACTAGACCACGTCTCTGACAGAAGGGTAATTCCTCCTTTGGTTTGGATGCTGTTCAGAGACTAAAAATCACAATAGTACAAAATTAGTAAGTAATTTGATTTACGGCGTACCTATACCTACGAAGACGTATTTGCGATGAGATACTTACTTCGTATAATTTGGAGGCCATTTCTACTACAGCATCGGTACAAGAGCCAATGTTGGTGCAGAATGCCGGACTCATTAGGTTTGATAACAGCCCTCGTAGCGGTCTAGGACCGAGAGTTGATATGATGAAGACGGGCGAGCAATTTTTCAAAGTTGAATATCGCGGAGCTTTCGTAGTAACTTCGACGAATTCTAATTTATCTAATAAGTTATCTGCAACTTCCTCTAAAATATTAACGTCGTGAAGTAGATATTCTCTTAATGGCGAATCGGTGATTTTGTTTTCTGAAAAATAAAAAAATATCCGAGGATAAAATTATCTGCTTCGGGAATATTTTTGAAGAAATTTATTATCTTCAAATTTAAATTCGTATGTACCTGTATTCGTGAGTAGATAAAGCGTGGGCGAATTACTGTTATCGAATTGCGAGAGTACACCATCGATTTGAGGTAAAACAGCGGACAATTTAGGAAAACATTTATTATCGCCGTGAATAACGATCGCCGGTGAACCTGCAAAACGTCTGGATTCGCATTCTTTCAATCCGCCGGAGAATATGCTGATGAAGTGGATATTCGGATTGTATTTTCGAGCCGCCACATTCATGTTATAAATTTTTCTGCCAGCCGGGGCCTTTGATGAAATTTCATCGCCGATTAGCAATCTCAAAATTGATGTTTTTTTTTCTCACTTCAGATTAGAGCGAGGCAAAGACAAAAGGCACGTACGGCTAAATCTCACCAATTCCTTGTATTCCGTGTGACGGCGCATGGAGAAAGGGACCTAAGGGTCACGACCTCGATTTTTTTTGTTTGAAATTGGGGTAAAATTTATCGAGAATTTGAATGAAACCGGTCCGAGGTTCCTGACGTCATTTTTAACAAAGATACAGCCGCTTGAAGTGGGTAAAAAATATCAAAATTTTCCAAAATTTTGGAAAAAAAATTCTACTTTACTCACTTCAAGCAGCTGAATCTTCCAAGGGACATGTCAGAAGTGCCAGGAACCGATTGAAATGAAAACATGTTTAAATTGTTGTACTACTCGAGTAAGTTACAAAACCAAAATTATACTCGTGAGAAAATCAAGAAATTTAAAAAAATCAAAAATTAAAAAAATTATTTAAAAAATTTTCTTTGCACACCACCTTATAGAACTCAAAAAAACAAATAACATTTGTTATTACATATTTTTGCCTATCTCTGAAATTGAAGGTGCTATGAGAGAAAAATTTCATTTTAATTCATTAAAGAAAAATTGAATTTTTTTGAGTGAATTAAAATAATGTTTCTCGGTAGCACCTTCAATTTCAGAGAAAGGCAAAAATATGTTATAACAAGTTTTGTTTGTTTTTTCAACTTCTATCAGGTGGTGTGCAAAGAAAATTTTTAAAATGATTTTAAAAATTTTTGATTTTTTAAAATTTCTTAATTTTCCTCAAAGTTTTACACTTTAAAAATTCATAAAAAAATTTCTAATGGGAACGGGCACCTATAAATTTGGTTTTGTAACTTACTCGAGTAGTACAACAATTTAAACATGTTTTCATTTCAATCGGTTCCTGGCACTTCTGACATGTCCCTTGTTCGTCAAAAATGACTTCAGGAACCTCGGACTGGTTTCATTCAATTTCTCGATAAATTTTACCCCAATTTCAAAAAAAAAAAAAAATCAAAAAAAAATTCAAAAATTTTTTTTTTTTTGATTGAATTTTGTTTGCTACGTGGATACAGAATTACAAAGAAAAACCGTCGAAAATAAATGGTAAACTTTAAACTGCTCTCCTGAACAATTTCACTTTTTACCCTTAGGTCCCTTTCTCCATACGCCGTCACAAATATTTTACCATTTTTTTCCAACGCCCATGTCTATAAAGGAACTTTAAAACTTTGCTTCAAAAGAGGGTCCAATTTAAAACTTTTTAAACAAAAGTTGTAGATCGAGTTCATAGGAATAATTTTGGTTAACCTTATTACAAAAATTTTAATAGGACCCCCTCCCCTTCAATTTTGACTAATGCCACCTAGATTCTTTATAATTATTCAAAATTGGACAGGATAGATGGATCTAATTGAAGAAATTTTCAAACAGATGTTGTAGATTAAGATTCTAGGAATAATTTCCGTCATTACAAAAATTTCACTTAGACCCCCACTTCCCCTCCAAATTACTCATTACTACACTGCATTATGAAGAATACTCATCATTCAAAATTGGGAAGGGAGGATCCAATAAAAAAAAATCCCAAATGAAAGTTATAGATTGAGACCTTGGGAAATAATTTTGGTTATTATAAAAATTTTGCTTGGACCCCTCCTTCCCTCAAAGGGAATAATGATGAATCTACGTAGTATTGAACAAAATTGAAGGGGAGGGAGGGGTCCAATCGATTGTAATGACCAAAATTAAACCTTAGAACTCGATCTACAACTTTTGTTCAAAAATTTTTTCACGTGGACTCTCTTTTGAAGGCAAGTTTTGAAGTCTGGACATGAGACTTGAAAAAAAAAACCAGTAAAAATCGACGATCGTGCAAAAGTCACAATAGCGCCGCTCTGTCCTAATAATACACGAGGACTCATGGGAAACGATACCCTACAACAAAATTTTCAGTTTTTTGGCTTAACAGGGTGTCAACATTAATTTTTTTTTTTTTTTTTTTGAAAATTCATGACTTTTTCATGAACAATATTTCAACGTTTTCAGGCGACCCCCTTCCAGCCTAAATGTGATTTGGAATGAATATGGGGGCCAAAATTTTTTTCCACATTTTCCCCCTATATTTTGTGATAAATAGCTATTAAAAAATTATTGAGGGAGGGGGTGAATGTCCCTTGAACCCCCCAAGTTATGACTATGCCCTTCAAGACCTGCTTTTTTTGTAACCAAAAAAATCTATATAACTTTTTTTTTTAAGTTAAATGAATAGGTACTTGGAATTTTCAAGGGTGTAATTCGAATTCTTCCCGAAAAGGTGGATTCTTGAAATTGTTTTCATGTCATAATGTGAGAATGATTTTTATTTTTTTTCCTGGAAATGAAACGAAAAATTTTCACGCAAAAAATACTCCTAACAATTTTTTAACAACTTTTTCAACAGAAAACCCTTTTTTCTTTTTTTGACCTAAAGTTTAAAAAATATTTTATTTATTTACTTTGCTATCAAAGAAAAAAAAATGATCCCCAAAAAATTTGAGATTTTTTTTATTTTAGAAGAATTTTTAAAATTATTGTTCGAAAAAAATCTCAGTTTTTTTTTTCGAAAATGAAACGAGTTTTTTTCTTCACAAAGAAGAAATTGAGAAACTTTTCCACAGAAATTTAAAAAAATATCGTCACATAAGAAAATTTTATAACATTTTTTTTAACCAAAAAAAAAATTTTAAAAAAGATTTTTTGATATTTTCTATTCCAAAAAATCCTGAAATTTCTTCATTCGAAAAAATTTCTACTCCAGAATATTTGAGATTTCTATTTTTTTTTTATTCCAAAACAAGGTTTAAAAATTTTCAAACGAAAAAATTCGTTTTTTATTTTTTTTATTCCAAAAAATGTGAATTTTTTCTTCAAAAAACAGACGTTTCTATTTTTTAGAAAATTGAAAAAAAATCCAAAAAATGAGATTTTATACTCTAGAGTTCGAAAAATATTTTTACTTCAAAACAATTCAAACGATAAAATTCAGATTTTTGAATTTTTTAAAAATAGGCAAATAAGAATTTTTTTCGTGAAAGTTTGAAAAATATTTTTAGGTACTTCAATAAAATTGAGAATTTTTTTAACGCCTTGTACAGCAACTGCCTAAGGCTAGTGGCGTGAAAATGTTTTTTATTACTAAATAAATTTTTAAATTTTTTGTACATTCATTTTTTTTTTCATTGCACAAAAGTTTTTTTATTCATTCCAAGAAATGGTGATTTTTCCCAAAAATGAAAAAATAGGGATTTCCAACCCCTCGAAAAAAAAAATTCTTCGAGAAAATTAATTTTCTTCTTCAGAGATATCACAACGTTCTATGCGTTTTTTTTTTGTTTTTTTTTTATGAGGAGATGCAACAGTGTTTAGCGAATTTGCAATTTTTCCCGGATAATATTATCAGAAATTCATGACTTCGAAGAGTAAAATTCATAATTATCTTTTCATGACCTAGTAATTTTTTTGAAAAATTCATGACTTTTTGATCAATTTCCAAATTTCATGACATGTAGACACCCTGCTTAATTTTTGTAAAAAATTACTTTTTCCAAAGAGATAAATTTTTTAAAATATTTTTTTAAATGCTTCTACAGTAAAACTTCAGTTTTAGTCGTAAGGTAGCTTTTTCCATGCGCCCTCATATCTATCTATGTCCTCGCCGTCCTGCTAATACTTATTCATCGCTTACCACTGATACGAAGAATATCGCTTCCAAAGGGCCGATTTTATTGGCACTACAAAACACACTTTCAGCATCTTGAACGGAGTCTATTTTCTGAAACGAGTTGAGCATGATTGTTGTTTTTTTCTGAGCCAGCAAACGATTCATTCGATGAGAAATATTCGGTCCAAGAGAAAATTTATCAGCGCATGCGACGAATTTCTGAGCGCCTTTGCTGATTAGCCATTCGATCAATTCAAACCAGCAGGTATTTTTTTCACTTCCTGCGAACAATATAAAAATTTAAGATAAAAATTACTGCACGTTTTCGGTAACATACTCGAACAAAGATACTTACCAACGATAACGTAACAACGATTATTATCGTAGCGTATTTTTTGATTCGCGTTAAAACTCATTTCATTGTTTGGGAACCATTTGTAAATATTTTTCAAACGCGAATTTTCGGAGCACCTGTTAAAGACAAAACAACTACAAAAATGCTCCTATTTTGATACATTAGGTATTTCGTAAACGATTTTACGCGTTTGGTATACTTACTCGACAGTATTTTCAGGCATTCCTTGAATTTGTAGATGTCTATCGAACGGCACGACAACGCCAGTTTTGATACCGTCTTCAACTAAGGCCTTCAAGTGTTGCTTTTCATAAGCTCGTAGTCTTAACAATGACGATATTTCATTCTTCACTGGGATAAACGAGATCGATTTCAGGAACGGATATAATTCTGAAAGTTAGGAATTGCCAGTAATAACAAAAAATCATTTAGTTTGTCAATACGATAATACGAAATTGAAGATCTACATATCACTAACCTAATTTTTCATTCTCCCAATAGTTGGTTTTACCTATCTGGACGAGTCGGCCAAAATTCCTGACTGATCTTAAAGAATCGTGAATACTCTGAAGTCCAGGCAAACAATTAATCACTAAGCTTACCCCTATACCCTTCGTGACTCTCAAAATTTCATTCTGCAACGAGCATTCTTGCAAGTTGAATACATGTTCATCGTCAATCTGTGAAAGAGAAAAAATTACCGCGCGATTATAAAAAATGAAGCCGTCGGTGCTTGAAATGTATCGACGAATAAATACTCACTTGCGGGAATTTGTTCTTTAACCAGACAGCTTCCTCGTGAGTGGAGACGGTAACGTAGACTGTGTACTTTCTACTCAACGATATCGAAATGCAAGCTTCACAAAAAGCCCCCTCGTCGCCAATGTTAATTAGAACCGAGCTTAGGTGATGTTTTGAAAAAATTACAGGTTCTCCGAACACACGATAAGCCTGGGAAAAGGAAAAAATTAATCGACGTTTTCATTTGGCGATAGGTACATATGAGGGGTCATTTGTAGAAACCACCACAGTGAAAATTATCGATTTCTTTTAAATTTTATTTTCTGAAAGTAAATTTCACAAGAAAAATGATCATTTTTCAAAAAAATAAGTCCTTCATCACTTTTTGAGGTGATCCCAAAAAGAGTACCTTTGTAAATACAACCATAGTCAGAATATGGTTCTTTTTAAAACATAGACCCAGAGCCGAATTTCAAATTTTGTTTTGATTTTCGATTTTTGGTGGTAAAATATGATTTTAGAGCGTATCGGCGATCTTCGACCTCATCCCCGGGGGCTGGTGCCTCGAAATACATGATTTTAACCTTAAAAATTCCAGATTTGTGAGTTTTTCATCGACTTTTACCAAACTTGGCATGTAGGTACAAGTACTCAAGGGCGTTGTTGGGAAATTTTTTCAGATTTTTCCGACCGCTGAAATGACCTTGAAAATGACCTTGAAAATGTCAAATTGTCCTGGGAGGCTCATTTTGGGAGCTAACAAACTGGAAATTGTTTCCCTTGTTTTCCAAACAATTTTACAATACTCAGAATTTTTTCAGATTTTTGTCGGGTGGGGGGATTCATATCTAAAAATCCAAAAAACCAATAAAATGACAGATATTATTGGTTTTTTGGATTTTTAGATATGAATCTCCCCCCTCCACCCCGGCAAAAATCTGAAAAAATTCTGAGTAGTGTAAAATAGTTTGGAAAACAAGGGAAAAAATTCCAGCTTGTTAGCTCCCAAACTGTGTCTCCCAGGACGATTTGACATTTTCAAAGTCATTTTCAAGGTCATTTCAGCGGTCGGAAAAATCTGAAAAAATTTCCCAACATTGTTCTTGGGTATTTGTACTTACATACCGAGTTTAGTGAAAATCGATGAAAAACTCGCGAAGCTTGCATTTTTAAGGTTAAAATCATGTATTTTGAGGCACCAGCCACCGGGGGTAAGGGCGAAGATCGCCGATACGCTCTAAAATCATCTTTTACCACCACAAATTGAAAATTAAAAAAAATTGTTTCTACAACAAAACCCTGACATATTACTTTTTCTGAGACAATTGTTTTTTTGTTAAAAACAACCATAGTCAAGTTGTTTATTTTGATCTCAATTTATTGGATTAAGAGGGGGTATAAAAATAAGATGAATGTTGTATCCTAAGTTAGTAGATATTTGGAGAATGTTCATAAGTAATTTACTCAAATTTTAGTTCCTCAAAACTTGTTGAGTATGTTTTTTTGATCTCCTATAAAGTTTGATTTATTGACTATGGTTGTTTTTACAAAGGACCCCTCATATACTTATTTGAAAGTAAATTACATAGGAAAATTAACCAGGTATAAGTACCTGCGAATAAATGAATGGTACAGTGACTGCTTCATCTAGACTCCAAACTGTTGGAACATTCCATTTCAAAATAGAATCAGGTTTAGAGATAGGTTCGTCGCAGTTTACTGCCGCCAACCCCATTACTCTTTTACCGGTATTTTCTACTCCAGAATATGCGATGCCATAAATCTGTAACGATAGTTTTTATATCAAAGATCGTATGTACATATAAAGTTGTATGTTAAATTTTAGCGAAGTACAACGTGTTTTGTTAGGTACCTGATTATCATCGCCTAGTCCAACTTTTTTATCATAGCAGAGGTATTTAAGGTGAATAGATTCTAATCTAAAGTAAAATGACGAAAATAGAGTTAAATACAATACGATTATTTTTAATTGTCACAGAACTCACTGAATATCTCCAGGAAGGTTTTTATTAGACGCAGTGCTTTCATCCAGTTCTGGCAAATTATCAGAAATATTTTGGTACGAACCCCATTCTCCATTAAGTAACACAGTAGTAGGTAAATCCAGAACCAGTTGACTTTCCAAGGTATTGCTGCATGGAAGTTCGTTATCCATCGCGAAAATGTACCTATTTTGATTACAACCCTCAGTGAATATAGTGCGCGAAAATTACGAAGCGGAATGCATTTTGATCCACAATTTTGGCCAAATCATGTCAAAACTCTGAGTTGAAAATAGTTTCAATTTTTTAGTCAATCTCTCCTCCCCCCCCCCCCTCCCCCACAATTTAAATTTTTTCAAATGTGGCTCTAGAAATTACAGATATTTTTTATTCCAAGAAAATTGAAAAATTAAAAAAAAATTGTTATTTTTTTTCTACGAGAATGCGAGATTTTCTTCTACAAAAACATAAACAGATTTTTTTTCTGCAATTTGAAAAATATTTTTCCTTCAAAAAATTGTGAAGTTAGGTAATAAGATATTTTTCACAAAAAAAAGGAGAATTTTTTTCTTCAAAAATAAGAGATTTTATCCCAAAAAAATATTTTTTTTTCAATACCCCCCCCCCCAAAAAAAAAATTAGTAATTTTTTTCGAAAATTTGAGATTGAGAATTTGAAAAAGTTTTCTCCAGAAATAAGAGATTTCATTTTAAACATGAAAACAAACTTTTTCCCTCCAAAATATTTGCCAATAAGTAATAATATTCAAGATTATTTTCTCAAAAAAAAAAAAATGACAACTTTTTTTCTCTAAAAATAAGAGATTTCAATTCTGAACAGAAATACCCCAGAGATTTCTTTTCTTCAAAAAATGTCAGATTACCTACTTTAAAAAAAAAATATTAATTTTTTTCTTCAAGAAAAAATGTATTCTTTTTTTCAAAAAATTCAAAGATATCAATTTACAAGAAAATTTTAAAATCGAAAAATTCAAATAAAAATGTCAAAAAGTCTTGAAATTCATTTTAAAAATTTCTGAAATAAAACTCATAAAGTTTTTATAAAATTTTCCAAGTTTCAGAATGTCTGACAAAATGTCCAAAAGTCATAAAATTTATTTAAAAAATTTCTTTAAATTTCAAAATGTCTGAAAGTCATCTTTCTAAAAAAATTTCCAAGTTTCAGAATGTCAGACAAAATGCCTAGAAAATGTCTAAAAGTCATAAAATTTCAATTTCAAAAAATTTACATGTTTCAAAATGTCTGACAAAATGCCCAAAAGTCATAAAATTTATTTTAAATATTTAAAAAATTAGATCTTTTATTCTGCATAAAAAAATTGTTGTTTTTTTTGGCATAAATAAAATTAAAATTTTTCTTCCCACATTCAGAAATTTGAGAATAATTTTGAAGTTATCTACGACTCTACGTACTTTAGTAGAACTGAAAAAATTAAAGATTTTTTTTCAAATTTTGGTAGGTACCTAAAATGGAACACACTTAGATTTTTACGGTTCCGGCTTAATTCGAGCATCGAGTGAATGACTCTGAGAACTACAAAACAACAACTACCTATAACTGTTGGCAACTTACCTAGGATCGGATGGTTTTCTGCGATCGTTGAACATTACAGATAAATCTGCCGATTCAGTACTTCGATTGACAACAAATGTGGGTTCAGATTTATTGCCTTCCAGCGGACGATTAGCTGAACACTCATTAATTTCTATTTCAATAGGTTTTTGGAGAGAGATACATTTCTGAAACAGACGTAGAAGTGAATTATATAGGTATAGGTAAGTCCAAGTACGTAAGTAGCACTCGTTGGGTATGTTAATATTACAGGTATTTAGGTAGGTAGGTATGAAATGATTAAAAATTGAAAAAATTAATATTGAAAAAAAAAGAAATGACAATAGTATAGGGATACTCGTACATGAATTATTATGCATTATAAAGGTCTATTAATATCGAGATTTTTTTTTTATAAAGAATTCGTAAAAACGAACTTGTCTTGTAGAAAAAATATGCCTATAGGGAGTTTTAGGTCAAAAAGGGAATTTATTGAAATTTACTTATCTACTGGTTAGTTAGAAAAAATAGTTATTTACCACCTAATGAATAAATTAAAATGATACCTTTTTAAACAAATGAAATCCTCTATCACCAAATCTTTGCTCAGTGACTTGCACAAAATTATTATGAATTTTGGCCGATGTAGTGTGGCCTTCAGATATTTCAGTTAGTAAAAACGAACAATCGACACCGTATTTGTCAACGTTGTGAAAATTATCCGTCACTAGCATCCAACATTCATTCGATAGGCTGGATTTATTAAATAATGCTTTCTTCGATCCATAAAATGATACGTTTATCTGAAATTCAAATAATATAAAATATATCGTAATGAATTCGATAAAAATATACTCGTAAAAATAAGTACATACTTTCAAAGTGTAGCAGTTCTTTACAATATGTTTCAGTAAACTCGAATGCCTTTCTTCGTCTTCCACTATTACGTTCAATTTAACGTTGTTGTTTTTAAACATTATACCGATGCTCAAACATAATTTGTAAAATTCCGCAACATTCTAAAATATACGAATAATTTAGCGCATTAATTATTATTCATATTATTTCAATTTCAATATGAAGTCAATAAAGGAACTTTTCCAATTCTTCACCTTCGATTGAGCCGAAATTTGGCTCACTGAAATAGCTTGTCACCAAGATCTCAAAACCAAATTTCCAGCCGCCGAAAATGATTTTTCGATTTTTCAATTTTTGTTTTTCTAATGACAAAAATGGTCCATTTTTTTCTTCATTTGCCAAAAATCGAAAAATCAACTTCGCTAGCTAAAAACTTGGTTCTAGTATCTGGGTGACATGCTATTTCAGCTCAATCGGAGGAGAAGAATTGGCGAAGTTTCTTTGCCAGGAATAGATAAAATAATGAAAATACTTGGCATCTGGGATTCTGATAAGAAACGAAGCGTAATCCTTGTAATTTGAAGTTCTCGTTCTTATTCTTGAGTGCGAAACGTTTGTTTTTCACTGTGTACATTGTAAGACCGCTGCAGCTAACAATATTTGTAAGGCGTTGTGTGTGACATAACAACATCGTTCCTGCCAATAATAAAATAAGAGAATAGATAAGTGAATAACACACAAATATTTCGAAAAAATGTAGTCCAGAATACAGTAGCAGGGTGTCTACATTATTTTTTTTTTTTGAAAATTCATGACTTTTTCATTTCCCTTTTTCATTAACAATATTTCAACGTTTTCAAGGGGCCCCCTTCCAACATAAATGTAACATGGAATGAATATTGGGGGGGGGGGGCAAAAAATGTTTTCCACATTTTTTCCCTATAGACACTCTTTTTTTGTAACCAAAAAAATTTGTACAATTTAAAAAAAAAAAGTTGAATGAATACTTGGAATTTTCAAGGGTGTAATTCTATTTCTTCCATAAAACGTGGATTCTTGAAACTGTTTTCATGTTAGATTGATATTTTTTTCCTGGAAATGAAACAAAAAATTTTCACACAAAAAATTCTTCTGAAAAATTTTCAACAACCATTCCAATAGAAAACACCTTATTTTCCAAAGTTTAAAAAATATTTTATTTATTTACTTTACTATCAAAGAAAAAAATTCATCCCAAAAAATTGATTTTTTTTTCTCGAATGAAACGAATTTTTTTCAAAATTAAGAAAATTTTCCACAAAATTTTTTAAAATATCTTCATTCTTCACATAAGAAAATTTTATAACATTTTTTTTACCAAAAAAAGGGGAAAAAATATTTTTGGATATTTTTTATTCCAAAAAAAAACCCTGAAATTTCTTCCTTCGAAAAAATTTCTACTCCAGAATATTTGAGATTTCTAATTTTGTTTATTCCAAAACTATTTTTTTAAATTTTTAAACCAAAAAATTCGTTTTTAATTTTTTTTATTCCAAAAGAATCTTTTCTTCAAAACATAAAAAAAAATTGCAGAAAAAAAATCCAAAAAATTGAGATTTTATACTCTAGAGGTCAAAAAATATTTTTACTTCAAACAATTCAATTCCAAATCGATAAAATTCAGATTTTTGATTTTTTTTTAAATAAGAATTTTGTTGTGTAATCTTGAAAAATGGATAAACTTTTACTCTGTGACAAAATGTCTAAAAGTCACGAATATTAATTTCCATGGAAATTTAAAAATCTAAAAAGTATAATAAACAGAATTTCTGAAAAAATGTCCAAAAAGTCATAAAATTTCTTTTAAAAAAATTAAAAAGTCTAAAAGCTCTAAAATTTCTAAAATAATATCAAAAAGTCATTAAATTTATAAAAAAAATTCTAAGTTTCAAAATGCCTGACAAAATGTCTGAAAGTCATCTTTCTATTTATAAAAAAAATTCCTACCCGTGTAGCAATTGTCGACATCGACATTTATGTCGACAAAATTCAGACACATTTTTTTCTCGGTTAACGATGAATTAAAAATGATATTTGAGATTTAAAGTAATGTTCTATGTTAAACATAACTGTTCAATCAAAATTTTTGAATTTTTCTCAGTATTTTCCTATAATTTAGAAAACGTTGTTTTTCTACATAGACAAGTCTATGTAAAAATCGATACTCGATAAACGCATCGACATTTATGTCGACAATTTCTGCCAATTAAATTTACAAATTTTATATCTAAAAAGAACTAAAAACAATTAATAAGAACATTTTAAGCTCAGGAATAAATAATTTTTGAAAGAATCACAAAATTTTCTTATTTTTCAAAGTTTTGAATAATACAACGACTTGTCGAGTGATGGTCGAATAATGCATCGACTTCACTGTCGACAGTGTCGACCAGAGGAATTTTAAGTCGAGATAGTGTCGATGTGATTGTCGAGGGTCCAATAATGCATCGACTTAACTGTCGATAGTGTTGACCAGAGGAATTTTAAGTCGAGTTAATGTCGATCTAATTGTCGAGGGTCGAATAATGCATCGACTTGACTGTCGACGTCTTGAGGGTGATTGTGATACTCGCAGATAAAGTGTGTTGTGAATTAGTACATAAGGTCCAAGAATCATCTCTATGTTAGTTGGACACTCGCATGTGTCCAGCTGCAAAGGCGGCCTCAATGCCGCATATTTGACAAAAAATGTCGAAATGTTGGCTGGAACACTATTTTTGGTGTAATTTTAATATATACTTATATTGAATATTTGAACTTAGCATATTTTTCAAAATCTCACCATTGCAAATGTCGATGTGGATGTCGATATAAATGTCGACACATCGAAATCGGTCACTTTTCGATCGTACATGTCGACATTTATATCGAAATTAGCACCGACGTTGCTACACGGGTAGTTTCAGAATGTCTGACAAAATGTCTGAAAGTCATCTTTCTAAAAAAAATTCAAAGTTTCAGAATGTCTGATAAAATGTCTAAAAGTCATAAAATTTCAAAAAAATTTACAAGTTTCAAAATGTTTGACATAATGTCTAAAAAATCGAATTTATTAAAAAAATTTCCAAGCTTTTTTATGTCATCCAAACCTAACCTAATGTAACCTAACCTAACCCAATTTGGTGTCGGATTTTAGCATAGTATATGCTTTTACGGAGACCAAAATAGAAAAAAAACGAGACCAAAATCCGACAGGAAAATCCGAGACCAAAATCCGACAGTTGGGTTAGGTTAAGTTACATTAGGTTAGGTTTGGATGACATAAAAAAACAGAAAATTTTCAATAAATTCGAATTTTTAGACATTATGTCAGACATTTTGAAACTTGTAATTTTTTTTGAAATTTTATGACTTTTAGATATTTTTCTGACATTTTGTCAGACATTCTGAAACTTGGAATTTTTTTTAGAAAGATGACTTTCTGACATTTTGAAACTTGTTTTTTTTTTTCATTTTAGCATAGTATATGCTTTTACGGAGACCAAAATGGAAAAAAACGTTACGAAAATCTGTAACGAAAATCTGTAATTGGTCTCGGATTTTGGGGTCGTTTTTTTCCATTTTGGTCTCCGTAAAAGCATATACTATGCTAATATTTTTACTTCAATAAAATTGAGATTTTTTTTCAACACCTTGTACAGCAACTACCTATAAGGCGAGTGGCGTGAAAATGTTTTTTATTCCAAAACAATTTTATTTTTTGTACCAAAAAAATTCATTTTTTTTTTCATTCCACAGAAGTCTTTTTTCATTCCAAGAAATGGGGATTTTTCCGAAAAAATAGAGATTTCCATCCCATCGAAAAAAAAAATTCTTCAAGAAAATTAATTTTCTTCTTCAGAAAAATCACAATATTTTATACGTTTTTTTTTTTTTTTTTTGAGAAAATGCAACAGTTGGAAAAAAATCAGTTTTGAGCGAATTTGTAATTTTGTCCGGATAATACATATATTATTATCGAAAATTCATGACTTCGAAGGGTAAAATTCATGACTTTTCATGACCTAATAATTTTTTTGAAAAATTCATGACTTTTTCATGACTTTCATGACCCAATTTCAAATTTCATGAATTTCATGACCTGTAGACACCCTGAGTAGGTAAGGTACATAGCGCCTACCTTCTTCAATGGACGAAAATTCTTCAGCAGAAATTTCTACTTTTCTTATCTTGTACGTGTAAAATAAATCTGGTTCGTTCTTTATTTCCGAAAACATGGAGAATTTCAAGACAGCATCCAAAAACAACACCCAATTTTTATTCCACCTTATCTTCGCGTAACAATCTGTAAAACGGATAATAAAATCAAAGACAGATGTTTGTGTTCTGCAATCAATATATCGAAATGTTTCATATTTACTCACCAGTTTCATTGCACTCCATTTCCGTTAAATTGCGGAAAGAATCTTTCAACTGGTATCCTGCATCATTGAAAACGCGATAGAATTCTTCCTCCGAAATGGAATAGGTAACATTTCGAAGTGCTTCCTCTGCATTTACTGCGTGTTTCGACGCACGTTCAGGTTGATATAGCGTGCCAGTCATTATTCTGGTGATTTTGTTCGGTTTTGATTTGTTGTATTTCAATATTTGAAATTGACCGCTTCCTTTTTGAATAGAAACTGTGAGCTTTCGTGGTTCTAGAAATTAAAAATTGATTTTATATAGTATTCTGTTTCAATTGTATAAGATACGCGAAAACGATTACAATAAATATTTAAAATTACTGCTCAATGATGTGGTAGTGTTCTTGAGTAGTTCGATATCTTCGAAAATCACCGGCTGTGAGCCGAGAGTGATGTTTTGATTGATGCAGTATACCCACCATGTAAGATACTAAAGAAGGAAAAAGGTATACGAAATTAATTTCGAGTTGTAAGCCTACATTTATATACTTATTTGGTTTACTATAAGTCTATAACTTACCAAATAGAAAGATGTAGGTAAAACGATACGATTATTGATCTGATGATCCCTCAAATAATAATAAAGTGAGTCGTCGTTGGCTTGAATCGCAATCGTATGTCCGCCATTACTTCCAACCTATAAAGTTCAAAACAAAAACACTCATAACGTCAATTAATACCTATCAAATTTGTTCTCAATGTTTTATACATACCGGATCGAAATAGGACATAGAACTGTCGAGTGCAGAATGAAACCAATTGGCCAAAGTAGCCACCGATGGGGTTTCTCTAGGAACAGGATATTCGATAAGAGGATATAATGCGTTCACGTTAACGTCACATCCTGCTATGTACAACCTGTGCGAAAAATTACACGCTGTAAATCTGCATTTCACATGTAGAATGATAGAAAAACACCCATGCTTATACCGTCCGATAGCGTCTAATAGATTACACAGATTTTTTCCCTCGTTGTTTCTTCTGGTCAAGGCGACATTGGTGCAAGTTTTTGGTAACGATCGTTTCACGATGGCTTGCAAAAGGCCATGAGGAGCTATTTCTATAACTAGAGCATCCGAAGGTATATGTTTACTTCCTTCTTCGAATAAAACGCTGTTCAACAAATTATTAGTCAGGTATTCTGCCGAGCAGTACCGAGCCAACGGTTTATCCCAATCTGATTCCGGAGTCGAAGTGCTGATCCACTTCGATGAACGTTCGATCGGTTTGGGAATTAACTGCAATGTGAGATTTTCATTTTAGATCGTCCAGTGAAGCATTTTAAAGTATTAACAAGGTGTCTACTAAATTTTGAAAAATGAAATTCGCGACTTTTCGCAACTTTTTTCGCGACGTTTTTTGTGATACCTATTTAATATTTTTTTTTTAAACAAAATTTGAATCCAAGAAATCTACATTAATCTCTCCATACAATTGAGGGGTCCTTTGTAAAAACAACCATAGTCAATAAATCAAACTTTATAGGAGATCAAAAAAAACATACTCAACAAGTTTTGAGGAACTAAAATTTTAGTAAATGACTTATGAATATTCTCCAAACATCTACTAACTGAGCATACAACATTCATCTCATTTTTATACCCCCTCTTAATCCAATAAATTGAGATCAAAATAATCAACAACTTGACCATGGTTGTTTTTACCAAAAAAACAATTTGTCTCAGTTGAAGTAATATGTCAGAGTTTTGTTGTAGAAACAATTTTTTTTAATTTTCAATTTGTGGTGGAAAAAGATGATTTTAGAGCGTATCGGCGATCTTCGACCTTACCCCTGGGGGCTGGTGCCTCGAAATACATGATTTTAACCTTAAAATGCAAGCGTCGCGAGTTTTTCATCGATTTTCACTAAACTCGGTATGTAAGTACAAATACCCAAGGGCAATGTTGGGAAATTTTTTCAGATTTTTCCGACCGCTGAAATGACCTTTAAAATGACTTTGAAAATGTCAAGTCGTCGTGGAAGGCACAGTTTGGAAGCTAACAAGCTGGAAATTTTTTTCCCTTGTTTTCCAAACCATTTTACACCACTCATAATATTTTCAGATTTTTGACGGGTCCCCACCCGTCAAATTTTCTTGGTTTTTTGGATTTTTAAATATGAATCCCTCCCACCCCGACAAAAATCTGAAAAAATTCTGAGTATTGTAAAATTGTTTGGAAAACAAGGGGAAAAATTTCTAGTTGGTAAGCTCCCAAAATGAGCCTCCCAGGACGATTTGACATTTTCAAAGTCATTTTCAAATTCATTTCAGCGGTCGGAAAAATCTGAAAAAATTTCCCAACAACGCCCTTGAGTACTTGTACCTACATGCCAAGTTTGATAAAAATTGATGAAAAACTCACAAATCTGGAATTTTTAAGGTTAAAATTAGGTATTTCGAGGCACCAGCCCCCGGGGATGAGGTCGAAGATCGCCGATACGCTCTAAAATCATCTTTCACCACCAAAAATCGAAAATCAAAACAAAATTTGAAATTCGGCTCTGGGTCTATGTTTTAAAAAGAACCATATTCTGACTATGGTTGTTTTTACAAAAGTACTCTTTTTGGGACCACCTCAAAAAGTGATGAAGGACTTATTTTTTTGAAAAATGAATATCACCATCATTTTTCTTGTAAAATTTACTTTCAGAAAATAAAATTTAAAAAAATTCGAAAATTTTGACTATGGTGGTTTTTACAAATGACCCCTCAATTTTTCATGAGTATTAGGGTTGCTAACTGAAATCAGAATGTCAACGTTAGGGTCTTCAAAAAAATAAAATTTGTGCTTTGGAGGGGGGGGGGGGGGCCTTTACGTAATATTTTACACTAACATTCAAAACGTTTCTTTTGTGTAGACTTCTGAGCTATATGAGGTTCCTATAAGGGTGACGAAGCTATTTTGAATGGGGCGAGGTGTGAGACTTAGACTAAAATTTTCTCGTTTTTCCTTCAAATTTTCGAAGTGACAAATTGAATTGACAGTATCTAGTTTTTTAAAGCATTACACGATGTACTAACATTGAGTTTTGAATAGACAAGACAGATTTAAAATCCCCCTTCATTAAAAATTTGCGGAAAATGTAATTTTGAATGGAGAATAAAATAATTCAATTTCTTCACAAATTAAAAAAAAATAATTTTGATTGGATTAAAACCCAGAAGGAGAAAAATTTTCGAAAAAATTGAGCTTTTTAAAGAAAAATTTCTCACTGTCCTCATGAATAAAATTTTTAAAAAAACTCATGATAGCATTTAATTTTTGAAAAAAATTGCACTTTCAAAAGAAAAAACAGAAGATATTTTTTGCAAAAATTTTGAAGATAGACGATAAATTTTGGATTACGAAAAGATAAAAAAGCAACAGGTATTTTGAGGAAATTGGAATTTTCAATCAAAAAAATAATGCATCTTTAGCATAAATTTGAAGATTTTCAAGACGATCAAGTTTTGAAGAAATTAGGAAAAAATTCGCGATTTTAATGATTTTTGGGGGAATTTCGGGACTTTTAGCGTCAGTAGACACCTTGATTAATCAATCCATATGGTTCACCTGCTGCAAACGAGATAGAAGATTCGGCGCAGCTGGAGCGATATATTTGGAATGATAGGCGATATTAGCGACGTTGACAGCCTTGGCGAATATTTTTTCATCTTGGAGTTGCTTCACGTAATTTTCAACGTCTTCGGTGGGTCCACTCAACGTGCAACTGGTGGCTGAGTTGTGGCAGGCGACTTCGATGTTCGCAGGGAGCAAATCCTTTATTTCGTTGTATCCTTTGCCTGTTAAAGAACACATCTATTATATTATCGACGGTTTCGGTTATTTGAAGAGAATTTGCAGATCTTTGGCGAACCTACCAACAGCAGCCATCATTCCTTTGGTGGTTTTCGTTTCTAGGGACGCCATTCCACGAGCATACGACGAAAGTACAGCTTGTTCCAAGGTCAAGCATCCGTCTGCGTATGCGCACGCGTTTTCTCCTACAGAATGTCCAATGATGCCGTCTGGTCTGATGCCTAATGATTTCAGAACGTCGACAAGAGCAATCTGAAAAAAATTCAAACTCGAAATATTATAGTCTGTAAATTTTTTGCTGCACTTTTACTAAACGTTCTTCCTACTTGTATTGTAATGATTCCGACAAAAGAATGCATAATATTATCGAAAACGGTTGTATCATCGGTTGTCAAAATATCGTATATATTGACTCCTTTAGGTTGCAATATTCGATGACATTTCTCAACACTTTCGGCTATTATGGGCATTTCTAACAATCCTTTTCCCATCTGGTTCCATTGCGAACCCATTCCAGAAAATAGAAACCAAATTGGACGATTTTTGTTGCCCTTCGTCTAAACAAAAGCCATCGTCGATAATATCGAAAATGGTTAAAATGATCACCGCAATGCACAGTTACACACATTATTATACACACTTACATCCGATACACTTTTGTTTTCCAAACTTGGATCCGGCGAAATAATGGTATATCCTCGGAATATGTGGTATGGCATATCAGTACCGAATACGTCGTTCACCAATGAAATGAATTCGGCGTTGAATGGCGTCAATTCCAACTGTACAGGTAAAGTTAATCTACCGGTAATAATTTTTTTTTGTTTGAAATTGAAAAAAAAAAAAAATCTCAAATATGTATTTGTATGTACAAGAAGCTCGACTGTCCGAGTAAGTTGAAGCAAAAAAAGATCGAATGTTGTGAAAGGTCGAATAAGTAATCGAGCATCCGTTGCCTTTTTTTAAAAATAATGCAACAAAAAAAATATTTTCATAAAAATGACTGAACAAACTAAAAAAACAAACAAAAAAAAAACAACGAAAAAACTAAAAAAGTGCACAGCAAATTGCTCCACTAAGCGATAAAAAAATTCTGAATTTTTTTAGGCCTGATTTAAAATAAAAATTGGAATAGGTAAGTTTCACTTAATTTTTTTGGAATAAAAAAAATTACATTTTTTTTTTTGAGATTTGGGATCCTTTTTAAATTTTTTAGAATGAAAATTTTTCTCAATTTTTTAGAATGAAATAAGATTTTCCAATTTTTTAGGATGAAAAAATTCTAGGTAATTTTTTGGAATAAAATTTTTTATACAATTTTTTTAAAACGATTTTTTTTTTCAATTTTTTATAATGAAAATTTTTCTCAATTTTTTGGAATAAAAATTTTTTCAATTTTTTTTGTATATTTATAATTAAGATTATCCAATTTTGTTAGGATGAAAAAATTCTAATTTTTTAGAATAAAAATTTATTTGTAATATTGTTTTAGAACAATTTTTTTTTTTAATTTAATTTTTTTCTAATTTATAGAATGAATTTTTTTTTTCAATTTTTTAGAATGAAATAAGATTTTTTAATTTTTAAGGATGAAAAATTCTAATTTTTTGTAAAAAAAATTTTTTCAAGTCCCTAATTTTTTTTGAAATAAATTTTCTCACATTTTTTTCAATATTATTATTTTTTTTAATGGAAAAATAATTTCTCAAATTACTTATATCTAGAAAATCTGAAAAATTAATGATCAAAATGAGGTTGGTCATAGGACAAAATTGAAGAGAAATCGGCTAATAAAAAATTAACCGATTCTTGGGCATCGGACAATCGCGGTTCTACTGTACAGCGTAGGTACATGAAGTCCTTTTTTTTGTGAAAAAATTCACAACTTTTTTTCACCCCCCCCCCCACCCGGTAACCACAATGTGAGCGCCACTTTAGAAAATAATGATCCGCCGGCTGTGGTCGATATGAAATTCGCCAGCTACAAAATGGTGATTATACTGATTGAATTTGATTTTTGAATGACCTACCCGCAACACAGCGCTTCGTTTGTAGTAGCTTTCTTTCGTTCCACGCCCAACTTTTAACTAGGTACTTATTTCATATAACAAAAATCTCTTATGTATTACTTTTTTAAGAATACTCCGAATACCGTTTTCAGTTCTTGTACATATCACTGTAAGTCTCGGAAGGACTGTTTTTGAACCAGGTTGCAAATTTTTCCCCCTAATTAGGTAAAATATGAAGAACAATCGATTACAGTTTAAATATCATATCAGCAAAGAAAGAAAAATGCATTAAAAATGAAAAATGCATTACTTTGGATTCCGTCTCAAAACCACTTGACTAAGAGCACCACCGATTCCAACCGAGTTGACCAATATTTTATTACTAGGCAATGCGGTAGGTTTGGTAACAACCTATTCAGAGGGCACGTAAGTACACTCATATTTTCTTAAATGTATCCAGTGAAAAAATGTACGCACTTTACCTTCAATTTATTTTCATTGAAAGCTCTAATTTCGTCACTGATGTGCTCCAAATTTCGGTTTTGAACGATAATGCCGGATTCGAGAGCGAACAAAGCTTTTATCAAACTGACGAAGGGCGCCGCGCCTTCTGCATGGCCCATGTTACTCTTGATTGAGCCGACCAATAATGGAGCTTTTCTTTCTTGGCAAAAACAATCGGCAATGAAGTTCGATTCCGCGGTGTCATAGTTCTAAAAATACGAAAGTTTAACAAGTCAAAGAAGGCAACAATTTCAAAATGTACGTATGTACGTAACGTACATTGACGCACCCAGGAGTTTGTCTTGGTAGTAGCTAGAACTTGAGAAAAAAAACCTAAAAAGTAGGGGGCTCAGCCTACAATTTGACAATTCTCTAGGAAGTAAAAAAAAAAAATCTAAATTTCTGGAAAAGAAAATTCTCAATTTTTTTTTTTGTAAAGAGATTATTTTTAAAATTTTTGGAGAAAAAATAATTAAATTTACTATCATAAGAAAGTCTCAAATGTTTTTTCATTTTTTTTTTGAATAAAAAAATGTTTGGGGAAATACCTGATCGAATTTTCGTAGATTTCTCGCTAAAATGTCGAAGACTTCAACTGAACTTCCACTCCCAATATAAAAAAAAATTCAAAATTTCAAAAATGCTTTTTGAAAAAAATTTTTTTTTTGAGGGATGGGCTAGGTTTTGGGGGGAACTTTAGCCCGCTAGCCCCCCCCCCCCCCGGTGCTCCCAGGGTATGTACGTACGTATAAAAACTTACTTTGAGACCACAAGCGCTCATTTCAATAAAAGATACATCTTTCACATGGTCATAATCGCTATGATCTCTGTACAAATGAGTCATGGAATTTTTCAACAGGTTTTCGTCGAAATCCAAAAACTGGCTGGGATTCGAACCGAAATACGTGAATCCAGAGAAATCGATGGACGCGTAAACGCGCTTAGCGTCACTGGCCCTTTGTATGAACAATACAACCACCGAATCACTTCTGCCATAGCCGTTAGCTAAATCGAAATAAAAAATATACAGAATATACTCGTGATGAAATGTCAGTACTTGGAAAAAAGTCGACAGTTGGGTAGGCAAAATGGCTTACCATTTTTATCAAAAACACGTGTTACTGCTTCCATGTTGAGTATATTCATTTTCGACATGTTTACGCCGAGTATAGGGTTTTGGACGGAACCGGCTAACCCCACAATGGCAGCTTCTATGTATCCTTCGGAGACGTTTTTGTAGGCTTCGTGAAGAGCGGTTAGATTGCCAAAAAGATCATTGAAGAAGAGGAAACTCGGTCCTAAAAAATAAAAGCACACGCCAACAATGGCAGTTGAGATTCAGATTCCGGAATTAGCGAAAGTTCGATAATTAACCAACCAGTCAAGCCCAATGAAAATGATATCCTATTTGCCATCATTGCTCTATTGCCACCAAGCACCCATAGACGACCTCCGCCTTCTGATACAGCTATATTTGTGTCACCTTCGCTACGATCGCATGCCATATACACTCCTATATGTCTACCGTGCAAATCATACGGATTTAAACCTGGAAAACCAAAACAAAAAACGATATATATTAATACTTACTTCTGGTGTAAGCGTGTAACATAGGTAGGTCTATAGGTACCTTAGAATGGTTCTTGATTATTCATTTAATCATTTATTGTAATTATTAATACTTATGTATGTACGGTTTCATTTTTTTGGGGGGGGGATGGGGATCCCCACCCCAGTGGATCACATTTTTGGTCAAGAGTCAAAACAGCTATGAAAATGGAATCAGGGATTTCGAAAATCTGAATCAAGCCGAACTGTTTAAAAAAAAAATGCAAATAGGAAATGATAACGAGTTTTAGTATGTTAATGTCATAAGTTCATAACTCAAAAACAAGACAATATTTCCAGAAGTTGAAGAGTAATAACTAAAAATGTGTTTTTCAGAATTTAATGTTGACTTAAAGGGGGGGGGGGGGGGGGTGGTCAAAAATGTTTTTGTTGAATGCATAGCGTTGACAAGCGGAATTTTCTAAGACCATTGCATGACGTCATTTTGATTTTTCACCTATGAAGTTTTGAAGAAAAATTGGAAACTAATTTCAAATTGTTTTTTTTTACAAAAAAAATCAATTTTTGATTTTTGAAAAATAAAATGCATGGAGTTTTTAAAAAAAGAAAATTATTTTCATTTTGCATTTTGATGATGTCATTTTGCAGAAAATATGGATAGATTTTTTGGAAAATGAAAAATTTCAAGGTGTCAAAATTGAAGAAAAACACGGTTTTTTGTAAATGCCCCGTTTCCAGAGAAACTATGCAACCCACAAGATTTTTCTGAGAATGTTTTTTATTCAGTAGAGTCTGGTCTGTAGTCTGACGAGAGGGTTTTGGAAATTTTCTACTTTCCTTCCGATTTTATCAAACTTTCTCATATTTTTCATCGAAGTATTCCGGTCAACTCGGAAGAAATCGTCGGAAAATTAAAATTTTGCAAAACCCTCTCGTCAGACTACAGACCAGACTCTACTGAATAAAAAACATTCTCAGAAAAATCGTGTGGGTTGCATAGTTTCTCTGGAAACGGGGCATTTACCAAAAACCGTGCTTTTCTTCACCTAAAATTTCAAAAAAAGTAACCAAAATTTTTCTATTGCCACTCAAACAATGACATATTTTCGAAAATCAAACAATCGAATTTGAAAAAAAAAAAAAAAAAATACAAAATTCAATCTTGCATTTACAATGATTTCGAATTTTTGAATTTTTTTTAAAACGTGACAAAGATAGTTTTGAAGAATAATTTTTAAATAATCAAATTTTCAAGTCTTTGGAAAATTACAAAAAATTTCAAACATGAAAAGGTCCATTTCAAGTTGAATTTTACATTTCTAAAGATTCATAGGTTCAAAAAATTTTCGAAAATGAAACTTTCAAAAATCGTAAATTTTTGGAAGTTCAATTTTTCATTTCAGAAGATTTATTTTTTGAAAATCGAACAATTGAAGTTGAAAAAATTGGGGAAAAACTCGGACGCGATAAAGATCATTTTTGAAGATCAATTTTTTAATTTCTGTAGATTTCGTTAGGTGATAAATATTTTGTGCAATTTTTTTTCAATGTAGCAAACTCCATTCATAAGTCCAATTTTTCATTGCGAAAATTCAGAGGGACAATTTTTTTTTTGAAAGTCGAACACTTAAACTTCAGCTTACAAAAAATTTCAAAAATGACAAAAGATCACTTTTAAGTTCAATTTTAAATTTATGAAGATTTAGATAATTATGCAGAAAATTTTTTAAAAAAGATTTCGAAAATAGTGAAATTTTTCGTTTTTGAAGATGAGACCGCAACATATTTTTTTAAAGAATCGATCATTCAAACTTCAGAAGATTTCAAAAAATTCATCCTTAACAAAAATCATTTTGAAATTAGGTATTTTTACATTTCTGAAAATTCAAAAGTTTTTTTTTTTGAATTATCAAGCAATGAAACTTCAAGAGATTTCAATCAGAATTTAAAGTACCTAAGTATTGTTTTTTTCAAGTCAGATTTGTTGACGAAATAGTAACCAAAGTAACCAAAATGAGTCAAAAAGTAACTAAAGTAACCTCGTCGTAAAAAAAGTAACTAAGTTACTAAAAAGTAACCTCGCTCCGATGCATGCATTCTACAACTTATTTTTAAAAAACTTTAATTGGGTCCGAATCAAGTAAGTACAAAGATTGAGGAATTTTTAAAAACGGGCGTAAACACGCGGAAAAAAAAGGGGGCTATATAAAAAAATAGAAATGGAACTTCAGCTCATTTTTTTTTAATGTCCTAGTTTACGAACTTTCAATCCCTCGATCGCAAAGAATTTCCAACTGAGATTATGCATAGGGACGTGTTACTTCATGGGAATAATTTTCAAGGTTTGTACTTTTTCTAATTCGAATTTCAAGTGGAAATGCGAAAGAAAATTGGAAATTATTTCCTCATGAAAATGAACAACTTTGAATTCAAACTTTAAAAAAATTATCTCATCCATTTTTTCTTTTTGAGAAATCAGGGATTTACCATTTAATATTTAACTGGAAAAATAGAAAGAAAAAAAAATATATATATAATAATAATAATAATAAAATAGGTAGGTACGAATGCTTTCTACGAAAACAAACAGCTTTGATGGGATTGAACCAAAAAAGGTGAAACTTTGAAAATCTGTTATTTTTCATTTTTTCAAAAAGAGGGCGACTAGGCTCCATTTAAAATTGAGGTAATGAATTTTTTTTAAATACTATGTTATATAGAATTATTTTCTCAAGAAAAAACGTTAAGGAGGAGACCAAAAACAAAAGTCTAAAAAAGGGTCGTTCTAAGGTACCTTCTTTAATTACCAGCATCCATGATTGCTTCGAAACTAGGTTCTAAAACTTTACGAGTCAACACATCGGTGCATTCAGCTAGGGAGTTATTCATTTTGAAAACAACCGGGTCGAACTCTTTAAGGTATTTCAGCTTTCCAGTAGCCGATGGAAGCACCGTATCGGTGTCTAGAAAACGATACAATCTTTTACGACAATTCGCATGAATATGCGATGTGATATCAATAAGGGCTTACATTTATATCGATAATTGACGGGCCATACGCTGCTCTGCACAGACATGAATGATGCTCCTGCGTGTAATTTGGTCTGAAACTCCGGAACACTTTCGCAATCAGGAAATCTTCCAGATACGCCCGAAATAACAGCTTCGAATTTTTCCTCCATTATGAAGAAATACTGTAAAATTGAAACAGTAACAACAATTTAGAAAAATGAAAAGGCACCGCCCATAAAAAGAATCTAAAAACAGTTTCGAAAATGACGACGAACCGTTTCTCCAAGCAAATATAAATAAAAGAAAATAGATAAATGCAACCACGCGTAATTCAAGCAATGAGATACGAAAAGTCAACTTTCACGAATAATTGATCTTTAAATTTTCTTTTTTTTTTACACAATGTTTAGAACTTGCGCTAAAAACGAAGTATTTATACGTATAGGTAGGTACACCTACTTACATTTGTATTTCAACTTTATGTAAAATACTTCAATTCATTTCACCGACGAACTTGACCTCTGGAATATCTTATAACGTTCTTTCACATTGTTCGAAAGTTGATTGCATTGCACCGAATATGTTTCTCTGAAGAATTCCTGTAACAAGATCATGCATAGTCATTAATCCTAAATTAAGTTCTGAACCTGCTTTCATTGGAGAAATCATCTGATATTTTTCCCTAAACGTATTACGTACCAGCATCAAGAGGTATCTAAATAATTTCGTTCAGCTGACTTGGAAATTTCATTTCCTGCAAAAAAAAATATACACTCGCGTTAAACCAGGGCTGGTTGAACAGGACAGAACAAAATAATGCTCTGGAACAAACGAACGAGAACAGAACAAAACAGAACATTCGTGATTATTTGTTCTGATTAGAACGGAACAAGACGATTTGTTCGGTTCTGTTCATGATTTGAAAATTAAAAACTTATCTTTGATATTAATGACCTTTCTGCGAAATTTTGGAGTCATATCCACAAAATTGCTCGTAACACCATTTCCAACTTTCGAACGTCGAGCAAATTTTGCTAAATTAAATTTATCAATTTTTGTGAAAAAATGTACAGAACAGAACAGAACAAAAAAAAAAAAAAAAAAAAAAAAAAAAGGTAATAAGATTCAAAAGCCGTGGGTTTAGGTGCATTACATAATAATCTCACCGAGTTATAAAGCATGCATTGTAGATATTCAAATTTTCACCTATAATACTCGGACTCTGTATTTAAATTTTATGCAAAACGCCTCAGTTTACTACCCCGACGAACTCGACCTGCAATATTTTTCCATCATTCTTCATTTCTTCTACATTGCAGGAAACTAAATTCATTGCATCGGTAACGTTTTGGCGAGTTCTTGAAAAAAGGCCACAAAGTCAATTATCAATTTTAAATTCAAGATAGGGAACACATTGCGTATAGTTCTGAACTTAACTTGTATATCTCTGTTTTCACTAATTAAAAAAATTTCCAATTTTGATCTCCACGAGTCGAGAAAAATCCTGAGAAATTCAACCATTCTCAACAAGATTTTCGCGATTCATCAACTTTTTATCAAATTCCTCACAAAACTTTGCATCATTTGTTACCACAGAAGTAGGTTTTGGGAGTTGATTTATCATCTTCTGTTTGTCGATGCACCAACCAAAATTAAAACGAGTGGATCACCGCAATACTGTTTTTTTGGCACCGTCGAAAATTCACTAAGTCGGATACTACATAGATACCTGATATTCAAAATTGGAGGGGAGGGAAAGGCCCAATCGAAATTTTCGTAATAATCAAAATTATTCCTAGGACTTTAAGCTACAACTTTTGTTTGAATTTTTTTCAGTTGGATCCCCACCGATTTCGCATAACACTCCAGAGATGCTTATTAAAATTTAGAAGAGTGAGGGTGGGAAGAAGGGGCCAATTGAAAAACTTTCAAGATAAAAGTTGTAGATTAAGATCCTAAAAATAATTTTGGTTATTATAAAAGTTTCGATTGGATCCTTCCCTTACTTCAATTGGAGGAGGTGTCCAATTGAAAAAAATTTCCAACAAAAGTTGTAGTTTGAACTCATAGGAATAATTTTTTCTATTACAAAAATTGCGATTGGACTCCTCCCTCCCCTCAAATTTTGCATATTAAGTATCTACGTAGTATTAAACTTAATTAATTTTCGATGGTGCCAAAAAATATATATATATAGAACTGCGACGATCCACTAGTAAATTAAACAAGAGAACTAATTTAGAGATTCAGAGTTCTGAAGAAATTCAAAATACTGACTGAAGAAAATAGTGGGGCAATGGGCAGTCCTGATCAATTATGTACAGCGACTGCAACTCTGAATACGAACGACGAAAACTTTCCTACGAGTTACACCGATGCATATTTCAACAGCTGTGTAATTCGAGTTGCAGCATCATAACGTTGCAGGAGGTGAACGATCAACAAGTTAATGGCATTTTTTTCACTAACGTAAATTACACATACTTGTAAAATTTTCGATACGCTTCGTTTTACCGAATATCCCGAATTTCGCACGCTGTGCTTGGTGTCGCGGACGAAATTTTCAAGAATTTCGCAATTTTCCAAATTTTGCTTAAATAGAACGCTGACAATTTTCACACGATATTTTACGAAACCTAAATCCGTTTTACAATGTTTCACGATTTTTCTTAAGATTACGATTTCGACAATTTATACTTTTCTCAAGATTTATTTTCCCAATTTCAGTGGTTCTTGATTTTCGAAAATTTCAATTTGAAATTTTTTTAAACATTTGAAAAAAAATTACTTGAGAAAAGCAATTCGCGCGTTTACAAAACTCTCGTAAAAATTACAATATCAAAAAAAAGTGACTTTTACAGGCTTCGAGGAGCAAACTATGTGTTTTTTCTCCTCCTCACTTTACACGCGATAATAGCGATTTTCATTTACATTACGAACGCAATTGATTACAAAAATAAAAAAATAAAAAAATAAAAATAAAACACCAGTAGTATTATAAGAACATTACTTAAAATAGAGATCGTTATACGTTTCATACATTCAAGATATACCATAATGCATACATTTTTAGATTACGATAAAATAATAATAGTATATACATATAAACTTACAAAAACAAGAGCAAGTATCGTCAAAAAATTAAAATAAAAAACCTTCTGTACACGATATTAAAAATATAAAAATTCTATAACGCGAAAGTATTACACAATATTTCGGTCTCCTTGTCAGATATATCGATACTGATTGATTTCAAGTAGCCGAAATATCGATTCGATCGTCTCGACGAAGACGTCGTAGATGTTTTATTTTTCTCCGAACGAGCAATTTCTCGGATCAGCGGTAAATAATCGCAGTTTCTCGCTTGTCTGTTGCTGATACGAGGGTTGAACGAGGTGAACACGTTTTCGGAGACGGTATTTATTCTGGAATTTTGCCTGCAAAAAGAAAAAACGAAAAATTCAAAAATCAAGAATAGGAGAATTACAAAAGTTGAATTGAAAATTTGAAGAAAAAATTAAAAATTTACAGATGAAAGAAATCAAACCCATACTTAAAAATTAAATTGAAAATTAAAAAAAAAAAAAAAGTAAAGTAGGTATCTAAATTGAAATAAAATTGAAAATATCTGAAAAATGAATGAAACTGTTGAAAATTGAAGTGATATTGAAAAAAAAAGAAACCGTAATAATTTTTTTAAAAATGAATTGAAAAAATAAAAAAATTGATGAATAAAAAAAATAAGCTACAGAAAATTTGGAAAAACGGAAAAATGCTAACAAACGACCAAAAATAGAAAATTTTATAAGAATTGAAACTTGTAACTGTAAAATTTTCTAATTGGAAAATAGAAAACCCAAAAATTCATAAAATGATAAAACTGAGGTGAAACAAAAAAAAAATCATGAAAATTGTGCATAACTGAAATTTAAAAAAAAATAAATTAAAATAAATTAAAATTAGAGGAACATTGCAATTTAAAAAAAAGTTTTTATATACGAGTAGAAAAAAATTAAAATTAGGAATTGAAAAAAGTGGAAAAATAAAATGTACAGAAACTGAGTTGAAAATTAAGGAATGTAAAAAAAGAAAAAGAAAATTACTAAAAGAAATTAAGTTCATGTTTCGAGTAATTTACATTCTATAAACAATTAACACTTACGCGGCCGCATTGTAATATTTTTTAAACGAAACCGACTTCTTCTCCTCGAACTTCTCGAAAATCTTATTTTTGATAAATTCAACGATGTCGCAATTAATTCGATAGGTGAAATAATTCTCATTTTTGGCGAGACCGCCTCCCGAAGGGAATATTTTCTGATCCTGCATTCGGAAAATACCCGCATTAAAATTAATCAAAACACACAAAAAAAATTAGCCCAAATATAACTCACATTATCGCTGAAGAAATTATCTAAATTAGCTGCACAATCCAAGAATTTGGCCGATTTCAAAAGAGCTTCGCGATGGTTACGTAATTCAGTTTTGGACTTAGGTTTAACGAAATCATCTTTACTTAGAGGTTTCTTGAAATCATCCAAAGATGTGGTTTCGTCATTGCTGAATAGTTCGTCGTGAGGATTACCATTAGTAATGGCGACCTTGGGTGGAGTCCTTTTGTCACCGAGACACCTTACGTGCGAGAGCCAATCTTGATAGAATGATTGTTCGTTATTCGATTTCTAAGAGAAAGAAAAGGTAGTAAAAAAATCATCTCAGGAGATTTAGATGAAAATTAATAATCGCTATTTTGAAAAAATAGTTACCGGATATTGGCACTTGGACTGTACGAGCATCTGTAATTGGAGTAAATTTTTTCTCAAGTCTGATCCGGCGATTTTATATAATTCTATCAACACTTCATCGGTCAACTGGACACCTTCTAAAAGAGCTATTACTTTTAACCAAGAGTCTGAAAACAAGAAAAGATTAAAATTAATCAACCAGTGGTTTATCAAATGGGTAGGCTGATGATTAAAAACAATACTAACTGATTAATGATCTTGGAGGATAATCGAATCTCAAAACTAGATTTTGCGCATTGTTGTATTTATGTAAGTGAGGGTAGTTCAAGTTGTTCACCGTGAATATTAATGGTCGTTTGGATAACGAGGTTAGCGAATTTAGAGCTGAGAGGAATCCTTCGTCGTAATTTTCGAACAAAATATCAGCCTGAAAAAATAGCAAGCCAATTGGTAAAAAATTTCATCCAATAAGAAATTAAGGAATTTTTTTCACTCTCACTTACATCTTCGATTAATATCAACGACATCGTTTTCTTATCCTTTTTAGTTTCTTTTCCTTTCTTCTTCTTTTGAGACTTCTCAGGCTCTGGAATGAAAACACAATTAGCCCTGAATTGTTTGAAAATAGGTCATACGAAAAATAAAAATCAACCAACTCGAATCAAAAATGGAACCGGAAGTCCTTTTAACTCTATGAGACTGCGTAGCTTCTAACAATTCGTCGATGATTTTCTTGCCAGCTCGGTTCCATCCTGCGTTCACTTCCAACACCTAGATCATAAATCATCCGCGTTCAAGAATTCGTGGAATCGCTGTTTAATCATTTTTAAATAAAATAAAAATACCTTAAACCCTAATTCATTGGCTAACATATAAACAGCGCAGGTTTTACCACAGCCGGGAGGTCCGACTAGAATAGCGACATTATTTCTAGCAACATTACTACTGCTGTTGCTATCATCGGAGTCGAAGAATTCGCCGCCACTGCTGTAGTCGCTCTCTGAAACACGACCATTGATTATTAGTTGCGAATCGCACATGAACATCGTTATTGTTTGAATTTTTACCTAAAAAGACTTGTTTCTTGTTTTTATGACTTTCGATCCATTCTTTAAGCGTCACAAGGGAGTTGGCGTTTCCGATCATGTCGCCGAATACGAACGGTTTATATTTCTGAGTCCAGCAAATGTCGTTCAGCGATTCGCTAACTTTTTTCAGTCTTTTAATACTCGAATGTATGTCTGACACGTTTGCATTTGGTTCCTGCAGAAATTAAAATTAATTTAGCTGAAAAAATTCTCGATTTGGTGCGATTAAAACAGAATTCGTGTTACTTGTTTTTTCAACGAATTAATTTCATCTTTGAGGTCGAATTTGAACTTCTCTGCGTGGTTTTGCTCAGGCTGAATTTTAACGTCAGTGGTAATCAGCGAATAATACGATTTACGTGAAAATTCTTCAATTCGAAAATCGGTTTCTTGTTGTTTGAGTTTGAAATCGAAACATTCTCTTAGATTCCAGACAAAAGATTCGGTATCTTTTTGCTGCACGTGATTGCATTTTGGAAATACGTATTCTCCTTTGTATTCTTCTTCGACGACGACACTAAAATGTTTCATATTTAGAGATATTAAAATAATTTCGAAATATAAACCAAACTGGCTGATCAATAATAATTACTTCTTTTGTTCTTCCATTTTTTTCTTAATCGCATCCGGAACTCCACTTTCTAGAAATTGTCGTTTAGCTTCGTCGCTGATTCGATTCTTATTCGAGGTATTATTCTTCGTGTCGTTTCTTTTACAAAATAATGGAGCTAATTTGACTGTAAAATAGAACAATTTCAAATTAATTACCGGATTTTTTTCTAGATTCGAAGCGAGAAAAAAAACTAATTACTTGGCTGTTGTTTTTCAACTTTATCAGGTTTCGAAGGATTTTCGAGTTTCGATATGCTAACAAATTCTACGTCATTGTCAATGGATTTCGAATCGTTTTTGGTTTCTGTATCTTCTTCGTCTGAGCTACTTGATTGGACGACGATTTTTGAATATTTTTCTGCGAACGCAAACACGGAGAAAAAATCATTTCAAGTGAAAATAATCGAAAAAATGGAATTAAAAAATTCAGCGATCAAAGTGAACATCATAAACCATTTAGAAACGAATTCGACTCCGTAGGAGGAACTCCAGTTTCTCAAAAATATGGTCAGTGTGGATCTATCATCATATTTGAACAAGTATACGTCGAAAAGAACAATTCAAACACTTACTCGGTTTGCTTTTCTTCGTAATCATTTCATCGAGTTTCGAACTTGGAGTCAATTTCACACGCATTTTCCAAGATCTACCTTTCGAGGAGCTTCCTTCCGGCGAAACATTTTCAGCTTGAGGTTTAGGCGTTGTTGGCACAGACTGAGAAACTTTCAAATTTGTATCTTCAACTTCAATAACCTCAGTTTCGATCACTTTGATGTCATCGAAATTATCGAAATTACAACTTTTCTTCTTTTTGGAATTTTTATTCGAGACCGAAGATATTTCTGGTACGTTGGGATCGCGTTCTTTGATCAATTTACTTTTATCTTTCGGCGGTGAATGAACTATTGCTTTGACGGTGATAGTGGTTTGATAATTTTTATGATTTTTCTTCTGAGCTTTATCAACTTTGGCGAAATAATTAAGTAAATTATTTTTCTCAGGTTCGTCTTCTTTTTCGTTTTTCGACTTGCTATTTTTTTTTGGTTTCTTATTCGATACGAAACAAGAGTCCGAATCTGAACTTTCAGTTTCCACCGATCCGTTTGTTCGTATCTCGGGCGAATTCTTTTCGAGACAATCTTGCAGAACGATTCTGACATCGAAGTTCACGCCATTTAATGCCGGATCGATTTTCACTTCGGCTGATTCTCGAGGTTTTTTCTTTTGGTATGTACGTACTTTTTTAACCGGTGTCGAGTCGTTTGTAATATCACCGTTGCATTTTTTTAATCGTTTCGAAATGGGGGTGTCTTCGTCATCGGAAATGTTATCCGTGGTGGACGTGTCGTTCAGATTGGGCTTGGCGGGTTTCTTTTTCGACGACGGATTACTTTTGCGAGCTTTTTTAGTCTTGATTATTTCTTCTTCGGGGGTATCTCCGTCGCAGATATTTGATTTGGCGCCTTCTCCGTCTACACTTTCGCTAGCTTTTCGTTTACATTTTGAAGCAGTTTTCGTAGGCGTTCGTTTCAAACTAGTTGGGGTATTCTTTGGAGCTTGAAAATAATGAGTGAGATCTTTCATTTTCCTGAAAAGTCACAACGAAACGTAAGAGAAAAGTTGGAATCGAGAGATGAAGTTGAGACATGGAATACGACCAAACCACACAATACTTACGAGCAAATAGTAACATTTTATCGTTGAAGTCCGAGGTATGTCGTTAGTGTCACCGAATATTACACATTTCGGACAAAATTAACAGTAATTAAACGATTAATTAGTGTAAAATCGAAACTTTTTCTAACACAATTAAAATCATAGCAATTTATGGAGGGAATCTCAAAGTGTTTTGGCTTTACGGGAAAGCATGTTTCGCTGAAGCAAATTCACACTTTGAAACCGAGCTAAGTGAAAATTTTGATCGTTAGTTTACATAAATGACAACAGAGTGCGCTTGTTGGAAGCTGTTTTGTGATGATGTTTGCTTCAAAGTGTGAATTTTTTCTATTGATTGATTAGAAAAAAATTGTAAATTTGATAACAAATGATATTGAGAAAAAAAAATTGCGTCAAAGTGAAATTTTGATTCTTTTGGTAATTTTAAACGTTAAAAATGGTATTCTTAAGGTACCTTCGAAATCATTTGAAACCCGATATTTATGGCCCAGGATGTAAGTATCAAAGTTCAAGTAGAAATTCGACATGAATATTGTTACTCTAATTACGAATTTTTTCTAGACAAAGGACTTCTCAATCAGGTCTACAGAGAAAACCCCATATATCTTTTTTCGATTAGCTTGATCCTCTTCACCTGTGCCCTAATACCGCTCAACTTGCGAAAATGGAAGGCGATGGAAGGAGAAAAAAGGCGTTTTATGAATCACTATACAAGTAAGTTTGGTCATTGATGTTTTGATTACTCTCATCGATGTAGTAATACAATTGTATTCTCATTACCGCAGTTATGAGGCCGAACAATCCGCATAAACATCTGTACTTCTACATTGACGTGACCGATAAGAATAACATAATCGATCCAGCCAGAAAAACGTATTACGATCTCGATTAATTGAATCTAGAAACGTAGTGGTCAGATGTACCGTTTGTTAATGTAATATGTAAAATTTTGATTTTTGTTATTCATTGTATAAAAACTCGATGTAATAAGTTCAAATATAGGATATTAATATATTCAATGAGTTCGAAAACGATGAACGATTAATAGTTTATTTACAACGTAATAAAACAATCGACTGAAATCCAATTAACGTCTGCGCTACTCATTCCGATTTGTTTTCATTTACTGGAAAGATAAACACAGAAATTAAAACTTGATTTTTTTTTACGAAACAAAAACCAACCTACGCTAATTTACTTACAAAAATGTATTTTATAAGCTTCAATATCATCATAAAGCGACTGGGCTTTTTCCGATTTGCCAAATCCTCTAAGGACAACTTTCTCGGGACGTTCTTTCAAACTTTCAAGATACAGCATGGTACCCTTATTTGGGACAACTACCGTTTTTGCTAACATATCTTCTTCGATTGGCTCCCCTCTTGATTTCTTTTCTTCGTTCAAAATTAACTGAAATTTCAAATTATTAGGAACGTTCTGAGAGAAATAACCTAATTAAGCAGAGGTAACTAAAACCTTAAGCACTGGAGGAACGTCGATATGAGTAGGCGGTATCGTAGGTATTCGTTTCGGTGTTTTGGCTACTTTATCGTACCACAGGTATTCTTCATCTTTTGGAACCAACTGATAATCTGGTTTATAGCTGACTCGATGTATTTCTCTTATTTGCGGGTATCTTACTCCTCTGTATACTTCTTCAACCCAAACGATACATTTACGATATCTGTCAGGTGCCTGGAAGTGTTAAAGGGTATCAAATCGAGCTCCAGATTCACACGCGTGTAAAAGTAACACTGTATGTTGTAATTTGTATTACTTACTACTTCGGTCTCCGGGTAAGCTTCAGCTTTTACTATTTTGAAAAAAGAAGGCTCCGGGAAAAAGGAAAATGTTTGTCTGAAGACCAATCTGCCGGCACCGTAATCTCTCAGGTTACCGATTATCTCCCATAAAGTTTTACCTTTTTGGTAGGTCGTTTTACCGATGTACTTGTATTTCACCATATTTGTACGTTTTATAGGTGAATTTAACTCGAGATAATTACCATTATAATTAAATTTAATTAGAATAAAATAATAAATCACCAAAAATTACAAAAACACAGAATCAGAAACACGAGATTATGTTATCAGTTCACTGAAAACAGTAGTTCTGATGAAATCCACATAGATTGCTCTGTAACTTGCGCAATCTTTTTCGATTTTTCCAAAAATAGTATTATTGGAAAATACTATACTTATTTTCATTTATGTTGATCGAAAGCCCCAAATCGTGTTAATTTATTTGTATGGGTCACAACCACTCGAAGTATCGAACCTTGACTTTGAGTTATAAAAATAATTATGTATTATTTATACGTACATCTCAATTCAAATTTCAAAACTTGAGTAGTTGAGTCAGTTGAGTGCAAAACGACAACGAGCTATGTACTTTTCTGGAGTAGATTTTTGTATAGAAAAATTTCTCAAATTTTTTGAAGCAAAAAATAATAAGTACCTAGATCTACCTATTCTGTATTTAAAGCACCGAAGATGGAAGTCTAATTTTTTTCGACTTCGCGATTTTTATAGTATTTATGATCCTACAAATTGTCAAAAATTCGAAAAAAACGTAAAAACCTGGAAAAACCTCAAAGTTGAAAAAAATGTGACTTCCATCTTCGATGCTTTAGTGTACAGTGTATGTACAGTATTTCAAAACTTTTGGAGAAAAAAATAAAAAAATCTTGAAACATTTTTGAAAATACTTATTTTTCAAATTCTTTTGAAAAAAATTTCAATTTTTTGTGGAAATGTTTTTTTTAATAGGTAGGTAAAAAAGTTGAGAGAAAATATGACGTGTCAATTTATTTCGAAAAAATTTGATTTTTGCCTTTTTTTATAATTTTATTTTTTGAAAGAAACTCGTTCAATTTTTCCGGAATTTCAAAAGTATGCTTCAAATTTTTGAAGAAAAAAATCTCAATTCATTGAGGCAAAAAATTTCTTAGAAATTTTCTAAGAAAAAATTTCGCATTACAGGAAAAATCCGTTTGAATTTATTTTGGAAAAAAATATCTAATGTTGATTTTTGTCTCCTCTTTTCTTCTTGAAAATACAAAAATATATAAATAGGTACTCAATTTGATTTTTCTGGATTTAAAAAAATATTCCTCAAGTTTCTGAAGAAAAATTTTCTCAATAAATCTTGAAATATTTTTGAAGAAAAAATGTTATCAATTTATTGGAGCAAAAAACGTTTACAAAATTTCTGGAGAAAAATTTTTTTTAAATAAAAATTCTTCACTATAGGTATTTCAAAATTATTTTTTTGGAGTGAGTGAGTGAATGAGTGAGTGTGTGCGTGAGTGCGCGAGTGAATGCGTGAGTGAGTGAGTGAGTGAGTTAAGCTATTTCTAAATTTTTTGAAAAAAAAAATCACATCAAAAGAAAAAAAATCGTTCATTTTCACTTTTCAAGAGCAGTGACGTATCTAGAATGAAATCATGGGATGGGTTCAAATTCTGTTTTCGAGTATAGTCAAAAAAATCTCGTAAGCAAAGGAAAAATTTAACTTTGAAATAAAATAGGCAAAAAAATTACACTGTTTCTATTTTGTGGAAATTCAAAGAAAATCTTCCCAAAAATTGAAAAAAATTCGATTTGCAAGTTGAAGAATTTGCCTAAACTATTTATTTTTTTTAAATTTATCATTATAAAAATTAATAAGTAAAATTTCGGAATTGTAAAATTAAAAACAATGTAGTTTTGAAAATCAGAAAAAATCTTCTTAAAAAAATCGATAAAATCCATCTTGAAATTTTTTTAGAGTAGGTACCTAACAAAAATCATTTTTAATACTTAATTCAAGAGGAAATAATCTCTAAAAATTGAAGAAAAATTATTGAAAAATAAAATATTAAAAAAATTACCCAATTTTCATTTTTGAATATATTTTATGAAAAATCATTCCAAAAATTGCAAAATTTCGAAAATTTTGTAATTTAAAAATATTAAGAAAAGTTATCATTGAAAATTGTTGTAAAAAACATTCCATTTTTAAAAATGCATTTTTCAAAATTTTTAGAATTTAATTTTTGAAAAACAAAAAAATTTTCAACCAAAGGAAAAATTTATCCTAGAAAAATTGAAATAAAATGGTAAAAAAAAATTTACACAGTTTCAATTTGTGAAAATTCAAAGAAAATATTCTCATAAATTGAAAAAAATTCGATGTGTATGTTGAAGAATTCAGAATTTGATCGAACTAATTTTTTTGAAAATTTAACATAATTCAAAATTAGTAAGTAAAATTTCGGAATTGTAAAAGAATAAAAAAATCACCTCTAAAAAAATTGGAAAAAATCCATTTTGATTTTTTTTCAAATAACAAAAAATTATCAATTCAAAAGAAAATAAATTTTAAAAATTGTAAAAAAATCATTCTCGAAAAAATTGAAAAATCATATTCTTTGGAAAAATCATGTATACTAAAAAATTAGGAAAATTCATTCTTGAGAAATAAAATATTAAAAAATAAATTATCCAATTTTCATTTTTGAAAATTTATGAAAAATAAAATTATTCCAAAAATTGAAAAATTTGACCAATCTTATTTTATAAAAATTCACCGTGACTAAAAATTGGGAAAAATTTGAAAAATCTAATTTTTGAAAATTTATGAAAAATTAGGGATGCATTTCGAGAACTTTTTATAATTTTAGGAAATTTTTAAAAATATGTACTTGAAATGAGCATTTTTGTTATGAAAGGTTTTTGAAGTATTTTAAAGCTTTTTTCGCCAATGGAAGGGGTTGGGACCCTAAAACTCTTCCCTTAAATCCGCCACTGTTCAGGAGTAAAAATATTCCTCATTAAAAAATTAATTAAAAAATCTTTTAATTTTTCTAGAGTAAAAAATATTTTACAAATTTTTAAACAAGAAATCTTTCATTTTTGTTCGGAGAAAAAAGATTCTCATTTCATTAGTATAAAATTTCTTCAAAACTTTTGAAGAAAAAAAACTCTAAATGTTTTGAAGAAAAAATTTCAAAAAAATGTAAAAAGGGTGAAAATATCTATTTCTAAAAACCTCAAAATCTCATTAATCTTTCATTTTAATCTGAGATATCAATTTTTTGAAGAAAAAATCTTCTGAATTTTCTTGAAGGCAGCGTAAAAAAATTCTCAATTTTTTATAGAAAAAAAAAAAAAAAAAAAAAAAACTCAATTTCTTCAGAGAAAAATGTTTCACAATTCTTTTGAAGAAGATTTTGTTGTTCGAGAATTGAAGGTTCATTGTTACAGGCAGACTTAAACAACATACTCGTAAGGGCAAAAATTAAGTAGGTACGCATATTGTCACACACTTTTGCATTACTGCCAGAAAATCATTGATCGTCTTTAACACGAAATAAACCACACCTAAATGTAAGAAGAAATAGTATATTTTAAAAAAGGGGGAAAAAATAGGTAATGACGACGAACTAAATATAATTACCATTAGGCAAAATGTTATCGCAAAATTATGCAAAGAAACATTTTTTTTACCGCATCATTTCGAATTTAATAACGAAAATGAATACATATTGATGGTATTTCGTTACTTATAACGCGTAAAACTATGTCAATTGTAAAATTCTTACGCGAGGAAATTCGATGAATATAATAACGATTTCTTCAAACTGTTAAAATTACTCTAAAGTAAAAACTAATCAAAAAAAAAAAAAAAAAAAGACGAAAAAGACAAAAAAGAAAATAATACCTTATAAATAAAATTACATCAAGTGCAATTAATAAAAATCGTAATTTTTACACCAAAACGTCGATTAAAGAGAACTGCAATAATAACACAGCGCCTACACAAAATATAGATATAGGTACCTACCTAAATAGTTATTGGTTATGAGAACAATGATTTCCCCAATAAATTCGCTTATGTAGGTACTCAACTTACACTCGATTTAAAATGTTAAATTTAATAATGTTTTCGCCTTTTTGGTTTAAAAAGAACACTTTTAAGCAGACGTGGCGAAACGAAATTATTTTTCGTTTTGTTTTATTGTTTCGTTTCAATTTTTTATTTTTTTTTTAATTTTTATTATTTTCAGTTTTATTTGTTTCCTCTTTTCTCATCACTTGTAAAAAAATTCTTATTTGACTTTCATCTTTATTTTCAATTTTGTGCACATCACTAGTACATTAATTTGTCTTTGTCGATTTTTCAAAGATTTGCTCACTTTTCCAAAAAATTTCCTGAACCCAAGACTTAAAATCTAACAAGAAAAAAAGAAACGAAAACAAAATGAAAACGTTTTGTTTCTTTTTAATTTTAAATAGGTAATTTTGTTTCGTGTAATCATTGAAAAAAAAAAAGAATTTCGTTTCTCGTTTCTTTCGCCACCCCTGTTCAAAACAATAAGTAAATAAAATCATAAAGAAAATTGTTTTCATTGAGTGGAAAATAGTACACATCAGACTTTTTAAAAGTGTGGTACTTCATACTACTACGATCAAAAGCTTTTATCACATAATTTTTTTTTTTTTTTTGGTAAAACGGATTTTAAACTTTACCATAAATTATTACACGACAGCACCAATATAATAATTTTTCATATTACTATACAATCTTCTTAACTATCCAACTAATCCAACTAACCTTCTGAAATAGGTAATTGAAAATAACGTTGCAGAATTAAGTAGGTATATAAGACCATAGAGAATACGAATACGTAATAAACGTTTACAATTATAGAGACACAGAAAAACACATAAACAGACAGAGAATGAAAGAAAAAAAGGGAAACGAGAAAAAAATTACACGATAGCGATATAATTAATTATAAGTAAAAAGAGAAAAACATCTTAACGAATCTCTCTATTCGTGTTGATTTATACACCACACAGTAGGTAGGTGTAATTGAGTATATTAAAATTTAAAAAAAAAATGTAGTAAAAAATAATAGTTTCACTAATAAAAGATCAATAAATAGTAAATGATTGTATAAATATTTTTAATTTATTGCTCCATAGGATCGAAAAAAAGTAATCCACGATAGCGATTAAAAGCTTCTTCCAAATTAAAAAAAATTTAACATAAAAAAGGTCCGTATTTTTTAAAAAGAGAATAAAAAAGAAAAAAATACTGTCAAAGATTTAAATTACACAGGTAGGTAGGTATATTAATTTTCTAAAAACACGATAAAACGAAATGAAAATCTGTTCCCTAATAACCATGTATAGACAATAGACATAGAGATAAGTTTGTATAAATTACGAGGTACAGTTATTGACTAACATGGGACAAGTCAGAAGTGCCAAATTCAGATTGTATTGGATACAAATGTACTTATAAAAAATGTGGTATTATGAATGTAAGTTTAGTTAGGAAACAAAATTTACAGGTTCCCGCTTTCATTTGAAATTTTTTCGTGAATTTTTGAAATTAAAAATTTTGAAAAATTAAAAAAAAAAAAAAAAACTTCAAATAACTATTTAATTTTTTTTCATACCATGTTTTAGAACTCGAAAAAACAAACAAAATTTACTATGATTGCCTATCTCTGAAATTGAAGGGACTAGAAGAGAAAATGCAATTCAATTTAATAAATTTTTTTGTAAAATTACTCATTTCAAAAAATCGATTAAAAAATATCAATTTCTTTTCTAGCCCCTTCAATTTTAAAGATAGGCTAAAATATTTAATAATACCTACCTATTTTTTTTTCGAGTTATATAAGATGATAATTATTATGCAAAAAAAAAAAAAATTTAATACGCAGTTGTTTGAATTTTATTTTTCTTTAATTTTTCTATTACCTATTTTTTCAAAATTTCGAATTTCAAAAATTCACAAAAAATTTTCAAATGAAAACGAGCAGCTGTATCTAATTATAGTTCCTTAACTTAGGTACATTCGTAATACTGGTATGTACTACATTTTAAACATGCAATCTGAATTTGACACCTCTGACATGCCCCATGTAAGTAAATTTCCAATTTGTATTCGTCCTTTTCGTTTTTCTCTCTCGATTTTTTCCCCAGTCTATAAAACGATCCGCTACTTTTTCGAGCAAAATGGTCGCGAGGCTAAAATCATTACGCCTGGATTGTCTCATTTCAAATTTTTGCTGAAGTTGGTGTAAGGTTTGTATTGTACAAATGAAAAAAAAATCAAATTCAAAAGAAAAATTCATCGAGAGACAAAAACTCGATCAAACGGAACGAATATGGAAATTTTGATTCATTTTCACGATGCAGAATCGCTGGCGAACGACTCCGAAGATATTATCTAACTGATTGAAATTATCGAGGAAATCAGTGTTGTTAAAACTGAAAAAATTCAGTTTGAATTTCAGTTTTCAGTTACCAGTTTTCCCTATTTCGGTTTACTTCCAGTTCCAGTTTCAGTTTTGATTTTTTTTTCAGTTTTAGTTTCAGTTTCAGTTTCAGTTTCAGTTTTCAGTTTCAGTTTTTTGTATAAAAAATTGAAAATTTTTTAAAAATCAATAAAAATAATATAAAAAATAAAAAATCAATAAAAAATTGGAATTTAATTAAAATAATTTAAATCTATGAATTTGAAATTAAATTATAAGAGATTTAGATCTACAACTTTTGTTTGAAATTTTTTTTAATTCAACCCCTCCACCCACTCCATTTTTCAATATTGAGTGTCTTCGTACTATTATGAAAAATTAGAGGGTAGGGGAGGGTCCAATCGAAATTTTTATAATAACAAAAATTATTTCTAAGATCTTAATCCACAACTTTTGTTTGAAATTTTTTTTTATTAAACCCTCCCCTCCCTCTCAATTTTCAATGAGTGTTTTCTTACTGATATGCAAAATTCAATGGGAGGGGAAGGTCCAATTGAAATTCTTATAATAACCAAAATTATTTCCAAGATCTTAATCTACATCTTTTGTTTGAAAATTTTTTCAATTCCACCTCCCCCCCCCCCCTAATTCCAACTCTAGTACTCTATAACTCGAACTCGATTAATAATAATTAATTATACCTAAAATATTTCAAAATTCAAATTTTAAATTCAAATCAGAAAGTGAAATAAGTCAAATAAGTCATAAGTGAACTTAAATTGAAAAAATGAAAAAAAGAACTAGCCTAAAGTAGAAAAAAAAACTAAAAAAAAATTGAAAACTGAAATAAAAAAACTGAAAATCATTTCAGTTTCATTTCAGTTTTTTCAGTTTCAGTTTTTGTCATTTCAGTTAAGTTTCAGTTTCAGTTTCAGTTTTTACCAATCAGTTCAAGTTTTTTCAAGTTTTTTTCAGTTTCAGTTTTAACAACACTGGAGGAAATTTTATTCAAATTTTTCAATGAGTCGTTCGCTTCAATTTTTGGAAAATTTGATTCATTTTCTCAAAACAGACTCGTTCGTGAACGATTCCAATTTATAGAATTGATGCATTTTGGAGAGTAATTCCAAATTTCCAATATTGATTAAATTGAAGTTCAAAGTGGAAAATTTAATTCAAATTTTCTAATGAATCGTTCGCAAACGACTTCAATTTTTGGAAAATTTGATTCATTTTCTCAAAACAGAATCATTCGCGAACGATTCCAATTAATGGAATTGATGCATTTTGGAGAGTAATTCCAAATTTCCAATATTGATTAAATTGAAGTTCAAAGTACTAATGAATCATTCGCGAACGACTACAATTTTTGGAAAATTTGATTCATTTTCTCAAAACAGAATCGTTCGCGAACGATTCCAATTGATGGAATTGGAATTAATGCATTTTGGAGAGTGAGAGTGATTCCAAATTTACAATATTGATTAAATTGAAGTTCAAAGTGGAAAATTTGATTCAAGTTTTTTCATGAATCGTTCGCGAACGACTACAATTTTTCAAAATCGAGACAACTTTATGGTAATTACTATAATTTCAATTTTCGACCTACACTAATTGAAAGTTGAAACAATCTAGGAAAATTTTTATTCAATTTCTCGAAATAGAATCGTTCGCAAACCACTGCAATTTCTCGAATTAATTTGTTTTTGAAAGTGGAAAATTTGATTCAAATTTTTCAGTCATTGTTCGACGTTCGCGAACGAGTTCAATTGTTCACTTCAAAAAATTCAACTTTAGATAAATATGGAAAATTTGATTCATTTCTTGAATCCGAATCGAATCTTTCGTGAACGACTTTAGTACTCCATTCAAAAGATGAATTTTTGTGGGGAAAAAAAGGTCTTAGATCACATACAAAAATTCGAGAAAATCAAGATATTTTATGCAGTTGAATCGTTCGCGAACGTTTTCATTAAATCAAGATTTTTCTTTATTAGCAGTTCTAAAGTTGATGATTACGAAAGGGGGGACCCATTCGTTCACAAACGATTGAATCACTATCAAGCGAAGTTGCATCGTCCGTGAACGATAGATTCGAGTAATTGAATCGTTTTTTTTTAATAACAGCATAAGTCACATTGTACATTTTTTTCAGGAAATGAGAAAAACTAACAGCATGATGAAATAATGATTTGATACAAAATATGACCGGATCACAATATGAACCTATATAACATGTATAACGTGACATCGCGGTTTTTTTCCTGAGGTGAAAATCTTCCCTTCCAGGGGGCTCCAAAGTTTTTGGACTTATGCTGTTTTATAAAAAATGATCGCGTTTCTCACACAAAGACCTATATTTTTTACAAAAAAAAAAATTGAAAATATGTACTTTATGCATTGTAGGCATCGATTATGGACATTTCAAAAATAACGAAAAAAAATTTCTGCCTCATCATTTAAAAAAAAGAAAACGAAAAAAAGAAAAAAAAGAAGGACTTATGCTGTTTTATAGAAAATGAATACGTTTCTCATACAAACACCTATATTTCTCACCAAAAAAATGAAAAAAAATATATTTCATGCATCGATTATGTAATTTTAAAAATAATGAAAATTTTTTCGGATAATTATTTAAAAAAAGGAATTTTTTAAAAAACCTGGACCATGAAATATGCAATCTTTGGTGTCGTGTGGAAGCTGTTTTATGAGAGTGAGAAATGCAATTTTTCAATATGTGATGTAGCTACGTCTAGGGAACCCATTTCATGAAAAAACGTATTTTGTCAAAAATGTGACTTATGCGGTTATTAAAAAAAACGATTCAATTTTCGAATCACGATACAAAAAATAGGTAATTTTCATTTTGAAGCGATAAAAAAACTTCAAAATAGATAAATTTTTTGGTAAATAATTGAACGTTCAAGAAGCTTTGGTCAACATTAAAATCGCACGTTCACATCATCTCGGTACGAAATTATAGTAAGACAATCCAAACGTACTAATCTTCGCCAAATTAACAATAAATCTGGATTTCAGATTTCAGCAGTGCAGATTTCGCTGGTTAAAAAATACCAGAAACGAGAATAAAATTAAAATAAAACGTAGGTATTTACACAAAAGTATCGTAAATGATTTTTTTACTCAATTTTCGCGAAGGTATAAGGGTAACTAAATGCTATACATGTAAATTAGGCAAAAGTTCATGGTAAAAGACTAGAAAATAAGTAAAAGTTTTGACTAGATGAAAATAATAATTTAATAGGTAGGTAGTTTTATTCGAAGGGGTATTAAAAATACGCGAAATTATCGCGCGTATTTTTAACGAGGGAAAATATTCTTCTTCTTCTTCTTCATAGACGTAATGCGCTTTTTATAAAAATGCAATTACGGAAGCTGTAGGTAATGATATATGTAAATTATGACTCGTCTCGTCATTGCGTTGTGATTCGTTCAATGAATATCTCTTTATGGTCAGACACGACTTGGAAAATTTCGAGCAAAAATATTCCAATTAGATGCTCGATTCGAGATTAGAGAGATTCCTAACACTGATTGAAGAATCCTCGCTGACCAATTCGATTACACAGGTTCTTCGAGAGCCGGTATATTCGAATGCTGAACTCTGTGCGTTGTCTGGATATTAATCAGGTATATTATTTGATCCATTTTACGATCCACGATTGAGAGCTGAAAAATATAGAGAAATTCTCAAGCGACCGTTAGAAAATCGTCAACGCAGTGCAGTGCTATAAATGCGTATATGGGGCTCGGAGAGATTCGGAATTTTTCTAAGTAGATAAAATTATAACAATATGATTGATTGTTTTGTACTTCACTTTTGATTTTTTTCAGAACATTTATTTTTATTAAAAAAAAAAAAAAATCACATCAGAATAATTACCTATTTGCAAAATTTTTAAAACTCAATTTTAAATTTCAAACTTGGTAATTTCAAATTTTGATCAATTTTTTGCAATTTAAACTTTAATAAATTTATTGATTTGGAATAATTTTTAAAATTTCGCCAATATTTGAAATTCCGTCAAATTTTCAAAAAAAAAAAAAAAATTAACGTTAATTTCCCAAGTTTCATAAATTTGTTTAATGTACCTACCTAAATACTAAGATAGTATCTAAATTCATAAAATTTAGAAAATCTTCAAAAAATAATAAAAATTCAACATTTTGATAACTTTAAAAACAATTTTAATTACCTAGATCAATTTTGAAAATTTACTTGAATTTTCAAACAATTCTGAAAAGTCAATTTTTAAAGTTTTGCCAATTGCTACAAATTTTAAATAGAAATTTAAAATTTGGTGATTTCTACATTTCGATCATTTTTTAAATTTTCTAATGCAACTAAGAAAATAATTTGTCAAATTTCGATAAATTTTTCAAATAACGATACTGGTAGGTACCTATATTTTAAAAGTAGGTACAGCCAATTAATCATCTTAAGGTAAATTTTAAACAAGTAGAAAGTCTATTCCTAAAGTTTGGTAAATTTTTACAATTTCCAAAATTTGTCAAGAGATTTTGAAAATTTTCAATTTTCAAATTATTTCCTCCAAATTGACAAAATTGCAAGTTTCAACGTTTAGTTACTTTCTATTCACTTAAAATGTTAAAAAGTTGGATTTTGAAGTTTAGAAAATTTTAAAAAATATAGAAAGTTGACTTTTAAGGTTTGATAATTTTTTGAAATTGGTTGCGTTTATTAAAAAAATTTATTTAATTTTAAAAATATTTCAAAGGTCAGTTTTCAAAGTTTCATAAATTAAAAAAATAAATAACCACATTTACAAAGCTTAATTTTTATAAATTACAAAACTTCAATCATTTTCAATATTGAATGAAATAATTTTAAAATGTTGAAAATTGAGTTGAATGAATAAAATAAAATGAAATAAAATAAAAAATGCTCAATTATTTTCAATTTCCAAAATTATTTTCTTAAAGTGGTGAATTTTTAAAATTTCGTCAAAATGTTAAAATTTGTCCATAAAAAAAAGTAAAATAATTTTCAAATTTTTTAAACTTTATTGAATAAAAACTAATACTTTACCTATAAATTTTCAGAATTTTAAAAAAGTTGAAAATTTGCTAACTTCAAAATTTAATAAGTTTTTTCAATTAAAATTCAATAAATTTTTAAAATTCACCTGAATTTTCAAAAATTTTACAGCATTTTAATTTTTTAAAGTTTGATAAAATTTTCACTCTTTTTAAATTTCAATTTTTTGAAATGTAATAAGTTTTAATTTATCTATAAAACAAAGAAATAAAAAAAAAGGAAAATGCTCAATTCTAAAATATGTTTGATCAATCTTTTACAATTTTCAAAATTTGGTCAATTTTTCATTACTCAAAAAAAAAAAAAAAATAACAAACCAAATTTTTAATTTTAAAATTTGGTACTTAATAATTTCAAAATTTTATTCGAAATTTGGTCAATTTTTAGGATTTTAAAAATTTGTTGAAGTTTCAAAAATGTAGTAAATGTTTGAAATATGGTAAATTCATAATATTTAGCAATTAATTTTCAATTATTTTTAGCGAAAATTTGAATTTGTTATTTTTTTTAGATAAAGTAAGTACCGACAATTTTTTTTTTTTTTTTTTTTTTAAATTAGACCACGAATTTCCAACAAAAAAAATATAAATAAATGAAAATGTCAATTTTAACGTACAAGTCAGCGTAACTGGAGCTTTTCATAAGTTTGTGCCAATTTCAAAGACAGCAACTTGAGCAAATTAAAAAAAGAAAATTCTCCAAAAATTTTGATTTTTTTTTTTTTTTAAATCAAGATATTTTTGTACCTACTTTAAAAATTTTTAAAAAATTACTCCTTGAAATTGAAATATTTTTTATTCCGAAAAAGTTGAAGAAAAAAAAAACAAATAAGCCAAAGATTAGAAAATTTTTTGAATTCAAAAATTTCTATAAAACTTCTTCCTAAAAAAATCTCAAACAAATGAGATTTTTCAAAAAGAACATCATTCTGTATTTCAAAAACTTATGAAATTTTTTACTCCAAAAAATTGAACGTTTTTTTTTAATTTGAAGCAAAAAATCAGAGATTTTTAAAAACAAAATTATAAGATTTTTTCATTATTTTTTTTAACCCGGTTTTACCTACTTCAAAAAAATAATACCTACCTCAAATTTTTCATGTCGACTTGAAAAAAAATGAAGATAACGACGAACTATTTTTCATTGAAAATTCGGATTGAAATTTTTTCACTTTAAAAAAGTTGAGATTTTTTTTCCAAAAAAAATTGAGACAAAAAACTTGTAATTTTTTCGTTTTTTTCGAGTCATCATTTTGAAAAAAAAACATCAATTTTGTAAAAATTTGAATTTATGAGTGGAAATTTTTTTTTTTAGCGGATTTGGCATTTTTTTTAATCTCAGCAGTTTTGGAAATTTTTTCGTCCTTTTTCAGCCCTACAACTGTAGGGTTATTGTTTCGAAACAAAAATCATAAATTTTGTGAAAATTTGGATTTATAGATATGAATCGAAATTTTTTTTTCAATCAATTTTTATTCATTTCAGCCAATTTTACAATTTTTTTTTCAATTCCAGCAGTTTTAGCAATTTTTTTTTCAACCCTACAACTGTAGGGTTTCTTGAGTAATTAGGTATTTCAAAAAAAATCATCAATTTTGTGAAAGTTTGAATTTATGAGTTGAAAATTTTTTTTTCAACCAATTTATATTCTTTGTTTCTGGTAGTGCCGGAGTTGGAAAAAGTGTAAACTGTATTTTCTCTAAAAAAAATTGAAAAATTTTTATTTTTAAATTTTTAAATGTGTACCACTGTACCTACTTATTTTTTTATTTTACATTATATAACTAAGACATCTTTTATTGCAAGATAATTCAGATTTTTTTTCTGAAATAGGAAATTGTGTCAAAACACATCTGGCACGCCCATGATTTTAAAAGTTCCAAAAGTTGTTACAGTTTACAAAAATTGGCGATTTTTTAAATTTGATTCGTCCTTAAAATATTTAAAACCTTCAAAATTTAACAATAATTCATACCCTCCTTTTAGATAATTTTCATTCCTTTTGAGAAATATCATCCCTACCTCAATTCATACCTTCGGGTCTAGGGTCAAATAGGTCAAATTTAATAATTCATTTTTTGAAAATGGCCTAGTATGGGTCCATTCTCATTTCAACCCTTTTTCAAAAGGTTAGAATTCATGACTCATTAAGTCATTAGTCATTTGTTATGCATAAATAATATTTAGTATACCTAATTATTCTGAATCGCAAAAAAAAAAAAAAAAACTCAAGAAGCACAGCACTACGCCAACGTACGGAGTATTTATTATACGCACCTGTTGCTCCAAACGATATAATCGTGCACCGATGGTCATCGGTTTGACATTACCAGACCTATCGAATCCAGCCAGGTAACTTCCAGGTTTACCCAATGTTTGATCAAGTCTTCTTTGCAGTTCCTGAAAGATTCGCCAAAGCCCACCGTAATACAACTTACATTCTATACCAACCTACCACGCAGGAAACTTCATCCGAAGCTTCGAAAAACATCACACGAGGATATATACTTACTTTAATTCGAACCATCATATTGAGATGCCCTTGACTATACTGTTCGATGACGTCTCGAACATCATACGGTTTACGTGCCTGTTGGAATTTCCTTCTGGCGACGAAGTATTTGATTTTCCTAATCGCTCGAATGGCATTCTTATGCACTTCGGTCAACTGGGTAACTCTTTCGGGTTCCATATCGAGATCCAACTCGTCGCTGGCCACCTCGGTAACCGAGCTCGTCTGACTGGTCAGCATACGAGGATCTTTACGTATCCTGTTCGGTGTCACTGCTCAAAAATCATAAAAAGGTCACGTTCGAGTATCATTTCTGCACTGCTTGCGATTCTTCCTCACTCGAAGAGGAGGAGGAGGAAGGGGGAGGGGACGCAACATACCAGCTTTTGGCTCTTCGATGTAGAACACCACGTCTCCTTCGCTTCCTCTTCTGGTGGTCGTGGCGGCGCTGGTGCTGCAGCCAGCGCTCGATGTAGTGGCAGTGTTGTTGCATTCGGCTGACGTTGAAGGCACCGCGTCCATTTTGTTTTTTGATTTTCTTCGCTTCAGCACGCTGGCTCGTTTGGCTACTTGACCCATGATCGACTGCAAACGTCGAGGTTTCGGTAGAATCTTCGAGGCGATCTTGTTCTTGTTCGCTTGAAGCGCCAATTTGCGTAACGAAGTGGTTTCTCTGGGGTCAGCAATATGCGACCACAGGTGGTTTAGAAATTTTCATTGGGAAATTTCAACAGTTTTCGATAACTCGTTTTAAAGAAAAATTTCAACAATTTTTAAAAAAACGTTTTTATTGATGTCACACTTACGACGAGAGGTTATCGACAAATTTTTATTGCCTCAAACGATTTTTCATCGTTTATTTCACTTTTGCAGTATTCCAAACATGTTTTCTAACCTTTTCAACAAATACACGCACGGCGATGATAATTCAATCGCGATAACGATTTTACGAACTAAAATTCAACGAATCTATGTTTTCGACCACAATTTCACAATTTTAAAAACTGAAACTTAGCAATCATTTCATTCAAGTACTTTTGAATGGAATTTGAAGGTTTCTAAAGTACAAAGTCAACCTAATCGATTAAGGTTCTATTCGACTGAACTTGAATTATAGGTCTTATCAATCATCCATTAAAACATTAGTTATTTTATCGTCCTGTAAGTATTGTTCACTAGAATGCGATTGATCTTGTGAACCAAAATTCAACAAGACTGGAATTCAGGTTTTTAAGAAAATTTCTGCTATAGCAGGCTAAATTATGCCTTGGAATATAAATAAGGGGAGGAAATTAAATTTTGTTGAAAAAAGCTTCTGTCAACTTCTGCTTAAAATGAAAAAGAAAAGAAAAGAAAAGAAAAATATGATAAGAACTAATTTTTTGAAATATTGTTGAAAATAAAAATTTTAATGATTTGATTTTGAATACAATTGTTTCAAAGTTTTATTAGAACTACCTATTTAAAAAAAAATAGATTTAAAAATCAATTTTCTCATTTTAAAAATTTCGTTCAAGTAAGTACATTTTTTTCAGAATCAAAAGAACAATTATTTTAAGAATTTTCTGGAATTGAAAAAAAAATATACATTTTATTTGAACGAAATTTTTAAATTAAAAGTTTGTTTAAAACAAAAATTTTCAACTTTTTTCATAAAACTTTTTTCAACTTTACCAAAAAAAAAAATCTTAAAAGTTTTTTTTCGCAATCAAAATGTTTTAAAATTTTGTTTCAATTTAGTTCAGAATCAAAATTATCAATTTAAAAAAAAATCCCAAAAAAAGTTACTCAAAATTAAATTTTCCAGAATTTCCATTTTATGAATTTTATTTCAATGCCATTTCTATTTTTTTTTTAAATGAACATTTTGAAAAAAAAACTGTAGGTACAGAATCAAAGTTTTCAATTATAATTTAATTATAAATTTCTTATTTAAATTTTGACAGATAAAAAAGGATGTAAAATTTTCTTCAAATCACATTTTCAAAATTTGTTTAAAAATTCGGAAGCTTGTTCTGAATACCTATTTTTTCAGAATTACATTTTTAAAGGCTTTATAATGGAATCAAAACTTGACATTTTCATTTTATACCTGTTGTTTTAAAATTCAATTTACTCGCCCCATTTTTCAAAATTATGTTCAGGATTGAATTTTTTCAGAATTTCTCTCAAATCAAATTATACTCGAACACAATTTTTCAATTTTTTTTCTAATCAATTATTTTTTATTCAATGTTGCCAAAAAATGAACAATTTTGTAAAATCTTGAATTTTGTTTAAAAGCACTTTTCAAGATTTTATTCAAAACCTAATTTTTAAAAATTTGGCTTATTCAAATCAAACTTCATAAATTTTATTTTGCCTTAAATTTTCAATTTAGATATTTTCCAAATCTTGCTTACCGCCAGACTTGGGTAAGTTCAGTTCATGAACGAGTCGTTCACCGATCGTTCATGATTTTTTTGAGTGAACTGAACGATTTCGTTCATTTTTTTTTTTGGGACCATGAACTCGAACAATTTCGTTCACATTTTTCGTGAACGATGAACTTTGGAAAGTTCATTATCATTTTTTTATTTTTGATATAATATCACCGACGAATTTTCATTTTCAAGGATTAATTTCGTTGAAATTCACTAAAAACAACAACAACAACATCAACAAATGAACGAAAGTTCATACTCGTTCATTTGAAAAAATGAACTTGAACGATTTCGTTCACTTTTTTCGTGAACTTGCCCAAGTCTGCTTACCGCAGATGAATTTGGTAAGACTTATGTACCTCTACCTACAGAATTCAATTATTCAGTTTTTATTTAGGTAGTAGAACCACTTTTTATTCAAACTTTTTCAGGAAAAGAAAAAAAAAATTGTAAAATTTTGTTCAGTTACGTACATTTTTAAAATTTTGATTAGAATCAAGATATTCAGAATTTCGTTCCAAATAAAGTTTTGTTCTGAGTGAAATTATCATTACTTCATTAGATAAATTTTTTTTTTTTTAAATTTCAAGTTTTCTTTTAATCATAGTTTGTGCTCAAAAAACAATTATTTGTAAAATTTTGTTCAAAACAACTTTTTCAAAATTTTATTTAGGTAAGATTAAAATTTTCAATTTTTGCTTTATACAAGTATTCACATTAAACGTAAAAAAATATACATCTTTTTTTTTTTTTTTTTTTTTTTCGAAACCTTATTTAGAGTAGAAAAATGTTCAAAATAAATAAAATGAGTACAAATACATAATCAAAATTTTTTCCAGATTTAATTTTTCAAAATTTAATTTTTATAAAAAACAAATTTTTAGTATTTTTCCCAGATTAACTTCTAAAACATTTTAACTTTTGTTTAGAATCGAAATTTCATTTTTTATTTTATACTCATTAATTTTTTATTCAAATGTTGTGAAGTTTTGTCAATTTTTATTCAGAATCAGAATTTTACTAGGTACCAACTCTTCATAAAAAAAAATTTTTGAACCTAATTTTTTCAAATCATGTCAACATTTTTTTTTCAAAATTTTGTTCAACACTAAGCACAGGTTTTCAAAACCACGTTCAAAAAATTATTTTGAATTTTCTTTCAAGTTTTTTCATCATGAAATTTTAATAAAAGTCCACAATGTTTATCGATTTACAAAAATCTCAAAATAGGCTCCGTTCCTAAGAAAACTTTTACAAAATGGATTTGTTCATGCGATCCATTTCGTTTTACAACAATTAACGATTTCACATACAACTCAGAAAAGGCACGTGTAGGTCCCAAATCATGCCCGAACCACTCCCAAAATCAACTCATTGCTTTTACGATACAATTTAAAAATTCGGTTCACATAGACCAGTCGAAAACACACTTGAAAATAATCACCCACAGCTAGAACTCCATCGAGAATTCAAATTCGTTACTTTTAATCCCTAAAGCCCAAAGAAGTGTAAGTGTACTTTTGAAACTCCGATAGTACACCAGTTAAAATCTATACCTATGTAACCCTTAAGAATAATCCGTAACCAGTAACCACCACCACCACAACAACAGAGAATCTACTTCGTCATGCAATTTTCCGCTTCAAAACGAGCTAGGTAAACAAGAAAAAAAATGCCATATCGGCGATCATTACATTTACCCGATTCTGGATAGGAGGCGGTTCCTTCGGCGGGTTGGTGTCCTTAAGATAAATATCCCAGGTGGCCTGGCTATTGAAGCTTCTATCGGCGGCGTAGCACCTCCATAGACATTGAATGAGCATCGCCGCTGCCGGTATCTGTCTGTTGAAATGTTTTTGTCTTTGTTTTTGTTGTACTTTCAGAGCGAATCCCGAACCTAATATACCCTGGAAATATGTATGAATTCGTTATACAAGTACATAAGTACATTTATAAGATACATTCGCGTATAAATTTACTTATCTATCTACATTTCTACAAGTATATAAGCTCAGCCTTCTTAAGTAGGTATACGTAGCTTTACATTGGGGACAGACGAAAAAACAAAAATACAATTCGGGGAAGCACTACGTTCACAGGGTGTTCCGAGAAAAACATGCCAACGCTTCAAATTTGGATAAAACCAGGTAGCACTGCAAAATTGGACCACAGAAATACAGCAAATTGCACTTTGGGATCAGTGAAGGTTTTTTTTGGTTTTAAAATCTTTCTTAAGGTAAAAGTCCTTAACCAAATGTGGAACCAAAGAGACCCTCATTGTTGTTTTTGGTCTATAAATACAGGTTAGTTGGTTAAATGGCCGAATGAAATGAACAGAAATGGAAATAATTTTTGAAAATTCAAAATTTAATAGAATTTTGAAATTTTGCAACTAAAAAAAATTTCAAAAACTAAATCAATTTTTGAATATGGCCAATTTTAAAAATTTCAATAAATCTTTAGAGTTCAAAATTTGTTCAAAATTCCAAGTTTTAAAATTTTTAGCAGCACTTGATAATTTGTTAATTTTTGAATTTCAATTCATTTTTGAAATTGGATAAATTTTTAAGGTTTGTAAAATTTTTACAATTTTCGAAAATTTTGAAATTCTATTATTTTAAAATTTAAATGAGTTTTTAAAATTGGATAAAAAATTGAAATTCTGCCAAGTTACCAAAAAATTCAATTTTAGTCAATTAGGTACATAATAATTATTTTTTTAAATTTGATAGATTTGGTCATTTTCAAATTGATTTTTTTTTAATCTTCAAAACATTCAACAAAATCTAGATCATTTTTTCTTTAATTTTCGAGATTTGATAAATTTTCAAACTTATGTAGGTAAATCTCGGATTTTTAAAAAAAAATTGCAAATTCGAAATTTGAAAAAATTTATGAATTCAAAATTTGAAAAATTTTACAGAATTTGAAAAATTGTTGATTCCGAAATTAAAGAAAAATATTCTTACAAATTTGAAGATTTGGCCACCTCTTTGAAATCAAGTAAGTACATAATATTTATAGCTAAGTTAATGAAGTTGAAGAATAAAAATCTTATTCACAATAATTATTTTAATTAAATATATTATTTTTTTAATTAATAAATTAAATTTAAATTTAAACAAAAAAAATTTTTTTAATTCTATTGAATGTGGATTTAATCAAAAGTTTAAATTAAAAGTTTTTATTCATTTAAATTTATAATTAATTGATATTATTAGGTTTAAACATAATTTAATAATTAAAATTATATAAATAAAATTTATAATTTTTTAATATTTTTAATAATTTATCTTATTTATAACTTAATTAACTTTTACATTTCAAATAATTTTTATATAAATAATATAAATTTTATAAACCAATTTTTTTTCATTTTAATTGAATAATAGAATGAATGAATAAATAAAAAATTTATTTTATTAAATTAAAATAATGAATTTAATTTTTTAATTAAAAAGTTAAATTAACTTTAAAAGACAAAAAGATTAAAAAAAAATAATTATTAAAAATATATAAAAATTTAAAATTAATCAATTAAACTTTAAAAAAAATTATATTATATAAAATTAAAAATTTTAAAATTTAATATTTTTAAAAAATATAATTAAACAGTAATTTTTAAATAATTTTATTTTACAAATTTTAATTTTTTTAAAAAAACCATTATTTTTTAAAAAAAATAAAAATATTGATTGTTAATAAAATTAAGTAAAAATTTAATATAATTAAAAATATATTTTTAAAAATTAATATATTTAAATTTATGATTAGAAAAATAATTGTAATTAATTTTATGAAAAAAAAAATATTATTAATTTTGTTATTTAAGAAACTAATATTTTTATGGTTTGTAGAATAAAGTCATTTAATTATTTAAATTTAAAGATTTTAATTTTTAATTTTGAAAATTAATGAAATATATGAAATGAAGTTAATATAAAAAAATTTGAAAATAAAATTGAATTAGAAATATTAAATTGAATTATTTTGTATTCAAAAAGTTGGATTAAAATAAAAAATAAATTTTTTATTTATTCATTCATTCTATTATTCAATTAAAATACAAATTATTATGCTACCTTTGTACAGTTAATATACTGCAGCTATTTAAAATATTAATTCGTCTTTTTGTCTTTTAAAGTTAATTTAACTTTTTAATTAAAAAATTAAATTCATTATTTTAATTTAATAAAATAAATTTTTTATTTATTCATTCATTCTATTATTCAATTAAAATACAAATTATTATAATTTTATCATTTTTTCTTTACATTTAAATGGAATTTCATCAATTTTTAGATCAATTAACTTTATCTCATCTATTTTTATTATCAATAATAATAATTTTTTTACTAATAATTTTTCTTTATATATTTGTGATCAATTTTTAAAATTTTGCCAAAGTTTCAACAAAATTTATGAGATGGATTTTTGCAATTTTCGTTTATTCTTAAAATTATAAAATCATTCAAACATTGTTCTAAATTCCAATTTTTTTAAGACATGAGAGAGCTTTAAAAAATGATTTTTTAAAAAATTTTGATTTACTTTTGAATTTGAAATTTTAACAATTTTTCCAATAGTCGAGGCAGTCAATTTTTCACAATTTAAGTAGGTAAATCTATTAAGTTTCAATTTTTTTTAATGGTTTAATTTAATATATTTTTTTAATATGATAGAACATAAAAATTTGGCAATTTTAAAATTTTAATTCATTTTTGAAATTTGGTCCAAGTTTTTTTTTTGGATTCTAACAACTTTTATGATTTGATAGAATTTTGTTGTTCGGTGATTTAGAAATTTTAATTTTAAAATAAATTTACAAAATCTTGAAAAAAACAATGTAAACGCTCCAATATCAAAAATTACATTTTTTCATTTAATCAAATTACACACAAAAGAGGAATTTTGGTGAACTTTGGAAATTTTCATATCTAGTGAATATTGAACTTTTTTAAAAACTGTCCACAAGAAATAATTTTCAGAATTTTCGATTTCTCTTTTTGAGAGAAAATTATTATATTTATCACTTTTTTGGTAAAAATTGATGTTTTATGAAAATTGAAAATTAAACGATGCTATGAAAATTTTTCAACTTTTTTTATCAAAATAGTTAATCACCTCTGTGAGTTTGGTCGAAATTCGAGGTATGTTTTTTTTCACATCACTGAGGTACTATGTTCTCAAATTCCAAAAAAAGGAGTTACTTCACCTCAATTTTTTTATTTAATTATCTTGGTGAGCTAATAGAATACGTAGGTATCTTTTGTTTAGAAAATTATTTCAATCCGTCCAGCAAGGTCGACCTTAGGTCCAAAAGGGTTAAGCAGCTAGTCTTTGCGGTTTGAACCATTCGATTTTCCATTGAATTTTATACCCTAAACCACCACAAAATCAATTTCGAAAATCTTTACCTCGAGACTCTCTTTCTCACGACGTGATGTGTCACATATACTATTATTTTACCTTGTCCCTTTAATTTTCGAGATAAACAACATTATTTATGTAATTGTACTAATCTTCGTTGGTCGTTCTCCGAGTCAGGTATGATATCCAATATTTTATTTTTTTTAGTGACTTTAGTGACCAAAAAATGTGAAAAAGTAACCAAAAATTGAACCCACAGAGGATATTTTTTTTTTTAAGGGAACAAATTTTTGCTAATGGTGTATTCACATCATCAATGGAATAAGAATAATAAAATGAAATTTCTGTTGAGGAAAATCCCAAATATTTGAAAAATTGATCTTAATTTTTTGTCTTTATTTTTTTAGAGTAAAACATTTTTCCAACTTTTAAAGAAAAAAAACTATTTTTTTAAAATAAAAAATACTGCTTTTAATTTTTTTGGAGTCAACATGAAAAAAATTTGTCATTTTTTTAAAAGTAAAAACAATTGATGAAATTTTCATTTTTTATTTTATTGCCCGATTGCCTCATTAAATTATTATTTTAATTTAACAATAATTTTTGCAATAAAAATATTTCACTTTTCTCGGTGAAAAATACCCAAATTTTTTGGGGAAAAATTCTCAATTTCGCTGCATTTTTTTCATTTTGAAAAATAAGTCTCGATTAAAAAATATCAAATTTGTTTGAAGAAGAAGATTTCCTTTTTTTTTCTTTTTGGAAGAAAACTTTTATTTTTTGACGTTTTTTTTTTCAACAAAAAAATTATTAATTTTTTGCATGGGAACGATTTTCCATTTTTTTTTAAATAATCTTTTTTGAAAAATCTCTTAATACTGTATTTGTTTAAAAGAATGTCAATTTTTTGGAAAAAAAGGAAATCCCTAAATTTTATTGAGACTAAAAAAAATTCTCATTTTTTTGAAATACTTACTTGAAAAATTTTTCTCTAATTTCTCAATCTTTTCATAGTAAAAATATAAATTTTTTTTGTTGTTTATCAATAAAGTATCGATGAAAAAACTGGAAAAATTAATTTTAGTGACCATTTTAGGCAAATAGTGACAAAAAGTGACCAACTTGAAAAAAAGTAACAATGTTACTTTAAAAGTGACCCAATATCACCCCTGCCGAGTCTTACCGCAGTGGTTTAAAATTTGACGAACGATTCCAAGAACACCCTGTATTTTTTCTTCTACCAAGAGACGCTTATACGATCGTATACTATGTAACAATATGGTAGAAAATCCAGCTTTTATACATATGTTGGCATAATTCAATATTAAATATTTGAACAAGGCTATTCTTTCTTGCTCTTCTCTTGGTCCAATAAATATTAAACAGATTTTCGCCTTGTTGTTGAGGCGGATTTCGATACACATGAAAGAGAACACGAGAGCAGGTACAAATAACAATGTTGACGTTTTGGTTGAAGAAAAAGAAGAAAAGAAAAGAAAAGAAAGCAGCCTGGCTTTGGTTAAATTTACATATACAGGGGTACTATAAGAAAAGAAAAGCACTAAGCACTATAGTAGAAAAAAAGAAAGAAAAACTTACCGCGGGTAATGCGAAAAACGAAATGGCAAAAACGCTAAAACACGATGCCACAATTTTGCCCATCCAAGTTTGAGGTACTATATCGCCATACCCTATAGTCGTAACCGTAATCTGAAATGCATAAGACGAGGAAAACGCGTGTTAGCTTTCAATTATAATTGGCATTACGTTGGTTGGCAAACGCAAACGTTAAATGATTCCACAAACAACTTGAAAGTTGAAACTATTGCGTGGTTTTTCAATGCTATGGCAAGCCATGGAAGCCAATTTTCTCTTTCTCTTTCTCTTTCTCTTTCCAGCGTACGTAGGCACCACACGACTGCATAGCTTAAGTAAAAGGTATGCCTAGACCTACGTATACGGATGAAGTCGTCAAAATATACTCCACCCCACCGTCGTCGCCGCTACTGCTCCAGCTATTTATAAAATCTATTTTGAAAACTTCATTCGATATCCGTTTATAACCTAAAAGTGTCATACAAAGTTTTCCATAACTTTCTGCTCGCTTCATCTTTTTCTTTCTCTCGGTGTTTTGCAAGCGACAGGTGATAAGCATATTCAATTTAAAGTAAACCGAGCTCGCTCGCTCGCGCCGAGTATATATGAATTAAAATTCGACGAATGACATTACAATACACGACGCGGTCGCAGTCGCGGTTACATTACTCTATTTTACGTATACATTCGTAATTTCTCTCTTACTCCGTCTAGTACATCTTTCATTAGAGTTCAAATTTTTTTCCCCTTATTCGTTCCTTTCTCTGCCTATTTGCTCACTTTCTTTTTCGTCTTACTGGTGGAATATATAATTAAAAACTCGCAATGTTACAACCTTTATCTATATGAGACTGACTACCTTCTGCGTATATTTCCTTTTCCGTTTCCACGTCGTTCTTATATTCTCTTTCGATACAGTTCTACCGTTACAAAGGTTAATAACAAGGAAAATTCTACCAAAATATGACCCTAAAAATATATATATACTTATCGCCGAGCCAACTTTTTCCGTCCTCGACGAATCGAAACAATACTAATGGACTGAATTGATTTAGACGGAAAAGTGGACTGTATTAGAACGTAATAACAACAATATACAACGTTTTTAGGTACAGATAGATAAAGGTGTTTTAAACAGAATATGCGTACGCATGCGTAAGTACAATAAAAACTGAATATACGAAAGTAACGATCTAGATGCGTACATACGTTGGCGTCACTTTTACTTCAATTTTTCGCTTTGTAACTGAAGCTAAGTTCTCTAAATAGGTACGAAGTTGCTCCCAGGTTGGAAAAACGGCATTGGTGGTTAACGTTTTCTCGAACTCAATAAATGTAGTCTCATCGAGTCGCTCGGATACCATATACGATATGATAGTACTCCAATGTTCGACTTCTTCACCGCAAGCTTCTAATGCCTTCAGTGTTTTATTAACGGATGCCAATAGGTTCGGAATCTCGTTGATATTTGTAATACGCGGAATTGCGAAAAATATATCGAGGTATTTTCGGATGATAGCCTTTACGTCTTTGTAGGTAGCATTAAATAATTTCCATGCGGAATCATAGCCTTGAGGATTCAATGGTAGATGCTCGATTAATTCTTTAGCATCACCAGTCAAAGCTTGCTTCAAATACATGAGTTTTCGTACCTTAGGGATCACTGTATCTTCCACATTATGAACTAAACTCTCGAAAATAGCGGCGAATTCGAGAAATCCTTCTGAATTCCCATCGTATTTTGGAATGTCGATTCGAGGTAATTTTACACTATCAACTTCCATAAGGGAACGATTATTAAACGATTGGTCACCAAACGATTCACGGTTACGTACCCCTTCGAATTCGGAAATGTAGGCTCGGCCTTTAACGATAGCGGAACGTGCGATAACTTTACTGCTATCAAAATCGGACAGGATTTCGTCTTCCTGTTTGGTAATATCGGAGGCATTGTCACCCTTGACAAGACTGAGTGCCTTTTGAATGACTTCTTTGAGCCTATTGTACTCGGACGTAAGCTCTTCGAGGTCTACCTTTACCTCTGTTACGGTGAGTGAGGTAGCAGGTTTTTTCACGGTATCGGTAATGGAGGACGACGCCTTTGTAATAGCGCGTTTCAACAAACGAACGGTACGGGTATAATCAAAATCTTCACCCATATTTTCAAGCGAAAATACGACGAACCCGCGAAAATAAAAACTGAGAAATCGATCATAGGCTCAGAATAATCTGATTAGACGGTTTAAAATAATCCGGACGCATAAGGACCATGAATTGATTTAGACGGAAAAGTGGACTGTATTAGAACGTAATAACAACAATATACAACGTTTTTAGGTACAGATAGATAAAGGTGTTTTAAACAGAATATGCGTACGCATGCGTAAGTACAATAAAAACTGAATATACGAAAGTAACGATCTAGATGCGTACATGGACTTTTGTCAAGTTTTTCGCCTATTTTTAGTGAGTTATTTTAAGCTATACCAAAATATTACAAAAATTCAAAGAAAATTGACAAAAATATTTTTTGGGTAATTTCCCCAAAAAAATACACTTCTTTTTTGTGAAAATAATGAAAATATTTTTCATTTAAAGAATAATCCTTTAAAATCGAATAAAAATTGCTTTAAAAAAATTGAATCATTAAAATCCTCTCACCTAAAAAAAGTGGGTACCTACCTAAACAATCTGAAATTTTTTTTCTGGAATTTCATTTGAAAGATGACATGAAATTATTAATCAAAAAGTCCTCTAAAATCGCCAGATTTAAAAAAATTTTCTCATAAAAAAAATTCTTTCGAAGAAATTTTTAAAAAATATCACTGGATTTTGAAAAAAATTCTCTTCCCACTCCCACTTGAAAAAAAAAATGATGAGAAATTTGCCATTTATTCATTGATCAAAAAAATTCTCTCTTTCAAAAATTATTGTTTAGTCACGCATGATATCAACTATTTTATTTTTTTTAGTGACTTTAGTGACCAAAGATTATTCAAAAAGTGACCAAAAAATGTGAAAAGGGTGGCCAAAAATCCCCCCAAAAGAAAATTTGAGTCAGTCAGATAAGAATCATTTCCAGATTTTTTTTTCTAAGGGAGCAAACATTGGGTCAAAGGCTACGCTACAGGGTACTCGAATTGACCTAGGAGGCTGTTCTTCGGCATGTAGGTTTGGTAGGGGTCCTGAATGTGCCTTTTTGTGGTTTCGACCCGCTAACCTTTTTCCACCCCCTCCCACCTCCAAAAAACAACATTCTATCAAAATTTTGATTACTGAAATTTGCGACTTTTTTCAAGATATATTTTTTTCTCTTATAACCTAATTTGAATCAACGAATTCTTCCTTAACCTCTCCACACAATTTTTCTTCAGTATGAGGGTTGTTAACTAAATGCAGAATGTCAACGTTGAGGTCTTCAACAAAATAAAATCTCAGAAAGAAAAACATAAAACTCTTAATAAAATAAATTCTATGCATGGGATAGGGGAAGGGGTGAAAAGATATTTCCCGGCGATTTCACGTTATTTGTTGCCCGAACGAAGTGGGGGCAAACATTTTCGAAAAAATTGAGGTTTCGAAAGAAAAACTTCTCATTGCCACTATGAATAAAAAAAATTTATTTGAATTCTCTCTCTTTAATTTTTTTTTCTCTAGTTATTCCCAAAACTTTTCATTTTTTTGTTGTTTTTCAATAAGGTATCGCCAAAAAAAAACTGGAAAAAGTAACTTTAGAGACCATTTTGGGCGAAAAGTGACAAAAAGTAACCAAACTGAAAAAACGTAACAATAAAGTTACTTAAAAAGTGACTGAATTTCATGCCTGTTTAGTTGAAAAAACTGTCTTCAATCATTGAAAAATTGTCTGATTGAAAAAATTCTATCACCGAAAAAAATACTCCTAACACAAAAAAATCGCTCAACTACTTGAAAATCGTTTGATTAAAAAAATAAATAAATAAAAAAATCCTTTCTTTACAAAACCATACAATTCGGAATAAAATATATAAATATTCTTCTCATAAAATGAATTTTCTAATTGAGAATAAAGTAAAATAATTCTTATCAAAAATCCCACATTAAAAAAATTCACTGATTAAAAAACTCTCCCATTTTAAAAATTCCTCACTACTTGCGAGAAAAAAAACAGGGTGTCTGACTTTTTTTCTTGTTGAAAATTTCATGACTTTTTCATGACTTTTTTCATGACTAATATTTCTGGGGCCCCCTCCGGCATAAGCGTAACTTGGAAGAAATATGATTTTTTCCTGGAAATGAAACAAAAAAATTTTACGCAAAAATTCTCCTTATTAAAAATTTTTTAACAACTTGCTCAACTGAAAACCATTTTTTCTGGTTTTTTTTTGTCCCAAAGTTTAAAAAAAATATATTTTATTTATTTATTTTACTATCGAAGAAAAAAAATGATCCTCCAAGAATTGAATTGAAATTTCTCTATTTCAAAAAAATTGAGTAATTTTTTTTAGTCCAAAAAATTTTTCAACCAAAAAATTCGTTTTCAATTTTTTTTTTATTCCAAAAGATGAGAATGTTTCTCCAAAAAAACAGAGACCCTCATTCCCCCCCCCCCCCCCAAACAAAATAAATTATTTGTCAGAAAATTGAAAAAAGTCCACAAAATTGAGTTTTTTTTTTTTTTTTTTTAAAATGAGAATTTTTTTGCAAAAGTTAAAAAAATATTTTCAATTTAAAAAAATTGAGAATTTTTTTCACGCCTTATTGTACAGAAACTACCTAAGGCTAGTGACGTGAAAATGATTTTTTATTCCAAAACAATTTTTAAAATTTTTTGTTTCAAAAAATTCATTTTTTTTCATTCTGGATTTTTTTTTATTCCAAGAAATGGGAATTTTTTCCAGAGATTTCCCTCGCCCTTGAAAAAAAATCTTCAAGAAAATTAGTTATCTTCTTCAGAGAAATCATAATATTTTAGGTAGGGATGCATTATTTTTTTAGAAGATGCAACAGTTTGAAAAAATTTCACTTTTAAGCGAATTTGCAATTTTGCCCGGGTTATATTTTCAAAAATTCATGACTTCAAAGAGTAAAATTCATGACTTTTCTTGACCTAGTGATTTTTTTGAAAAATTCATGACTTTCCCACGACTTTCATGTCCCATTTTCAAATTTCATGACTTTCATGATTTTCAGTTAGACACCCTGAAAAAGAAATCAAGCAAATATTTTTATTAGGAGAAAAATCTAAAGAATTTTCGATTTCATTTATCTGGTCGATATTCGATATTTCGATCAAAGCTACGATATTTTAAAATCGATCAACTTTTTCACCTCGATCATTGAATCAATGATTTTTTCAATTTATAAGATTATAATTTTTTTCAATACCTACTTGATTTGAATTTGACTAGAATTTTTTTTTTTTTTAAATTATTAACGAAACAGGCGCTTAGTTCATTTTCCAGGCACTTTATAATGAAGTGCTATCTATTTTATTTCACTCTGTAGAAGGAACTGAAGTAGAATTTCGATTCATCCAATTTTTCTCATTTCGACCTCATCGTCTGAAATACTCTATTCAGTGTCCACATCCACTCACGTAGTTCATATCGCCTGGATATAAATTCAGCAATGCGATACATAATTTTCAGCACACACTATAGGTACATAGACGTACCTCGCCTATACACACAATTCTACACTGGGCACTATTATCACGTCTGGCATCTCCCAAAAGGTACACCACAGAATAGTACAGTACAACAACGAAAATTATACGCCGTCATAACACACAAAGACACACACAAAACGCAAAAGGTATATCGATATGAATATTTCATTCGACCAAGGCCTTCTCCATTACACTTAGGTTATAATTTTTCAAAAATTTACGACACCCGATGTACCCTGTGCCCAGACCTGGAACTTCATTCGAGTAATAATTTTCGGCCGACTGACGCGTAGCATTAAAATTACACCGAAAACCAACATCGCAGCATCTTTGGTGTTTGATACTTCACATAAATAAGAAATAATATTGTGCACGTAGGCGTACAATATTATGTGAAGTGAAGGTGAACCCACAGGTCCTGTTAAGTATGGAGTAGTACTCTTGTACTTTATTTCATTTCGTATTTGGTAATGTAAAAACAAATTTGGCGTATTTTTTATTGAACGAAGGATGCGTGAAAACCGAGTTTAGTGTGATCAATTTTTTTCCAAATAAAATTCTCCTCTTAAAAAAATCTATAAAATTTTCAACTTTTTTTTTTTAGAAAAATGAAATTCCTCAATGTTAAAAAAAATTATTTTGAGAAAAATTTCCTCCAAAAATTCTTTACTACCAATTATTTCCCCCCCCCCCATTTTTCTTCTTTTCTTTTTGAACATTTCGCCCAGATATCTAAAGTTCCTTCAAATTTTTTTTATTCAAAAAATTTTACACAAAATTCCAGAAGAGGACTGAAATTTTATCATTAAAAGGTTCTCTCAAAAAAAACTTATTAGAAAAAAATTCTTTGAAAAAAAAAAATATAATTTTTTTTAAAATAAAAAAAGATTCAACATGCATAAAAAATGTTCAAAATATTTTTTGGTATAAATCTATACTTTTTTTCTAGATTAACTTTCACAAATTTCACTCTTAAAAAAGGGTTAGAAAATTTTTGGTAAGAGTTGAACTTTTCTTATTAAAAAATTTTCTGAAAAAAATGCACAGAAAAATTTATTAAAAATCTTGAATTTACAAAAAAAAAATCATGAATTTAAAAAAAAAATAATATTTTTTAATTTTTTTTTTTTAATACGTAGGTATTATTTTTTTACATTTTTTGGACATTTTTTCCGAAGTATTAATTTTTTTTTGAAAACCATCCTAAAAAAAAATTAATTAAAATAAAAATCGTTTAGAGAAAAATATTCTCAGAATAAATATTTTTCATAAAATTTCCTCCTATGAATTGAACTATTCCCAATAAAAAAATTTTCTATGAAAATTCTCAGAAAAATCCAACTAAAGAAAAATTATTATTTTTTTGAAAAATTTCCTGCAAAATCTAGGAAAATTTTCAATTAAAAAAATTCTTTTACAAAAAATGTCTCAAAAGTTTTGTTAAAAAAATTATTTAAAAAAAGTTCTACATAGGAAGGTAAAATTCCTGAATTAAATCGAAGTTTCCTATTAAGAAATATCATCGTAAAATATAATAATTTTAGGAAAAAATCGTGAAAAAATCTATACGAAAAATTTCTGGGAATAAATTCTTTTACAAATTCCAAAAACACCAAGTAGGTACATAATAGTAATCTCCTCTTCCTTCGAAGAAAATATTTCTTCAAAAAACAAAATGATATTTTTTCATAAAAATTTTGTCATAATTTTTCTTCAGATTTTCTTTAAAAAATTTCCTTCTCCAACATTCTTCCAATTTTTTTTTTTTTTTTTTTTTTTAAAAAGTTCCAACATTTAAAAAAAATTACAGATTTTTAAAAAATTTCTTTCTTTACAGGGCTCTAACCAGAAAAGATTTTTCTTAGAATAAAATGAAATTTTATAAAAAAAATCAATTTCTCGACTATTTTTTGTTCAAGAATTATCCCAAGGGAACCTTGATAACTCGTCAACTCTGACTGAGCTGAAATTTGGCTCACTGAAAGAAGGCTTCACTGAGACCTCAGAAATAAATTTTGAGTTGCCAATGATTATTTTTCGATTTTTGGTGAATTTTTGAAAATGGCGAAAACAACCCTCGAGTATCTATAATAATTTTTTACAAAAATTGTAAATTTTGAGATAAAATTCTGAAAATTGGTTTGTGTCCTAAAGTAGACCCCCCCCCCCCAAGTCAATTGCAATTTTATTTCAAAATTTACGATTTCTGTAAAATAGTGATTTTGATTTACTGATGGGTTATTTTCAATATTTTCAAAAATTCGCAAAAAATCGAAAAATCAAATTCGGCAATTCATTTGATTCTTAGGTCTGAGTGACATGCTCTTTCAGTTGTCCAAATTTCAGTTTAATCAGAGCCGACGCGACGATTTGCCAAGATTCCTTCGTTATATTTTTTTATTGAAAAAATTGTCAAGTTTTTTTGAATCTTCATTTTTTTCAATTTTTTTCTCTTGAAAATTTACCTATCTGAAAAATCTCGAGGAAAATCTTGAAAAATTATCTTATTGCTTTTCAGGAGAAAAGCACCACCTCTTTCTTCACAAAAGATTATTATCGAAATGTATCAATTAATTGTGAATTCATCAAACTTCATTTGAAACGTTGAAGATCTACGTTCAGTAAAAAATACGCCCAAATTTATGCTCGCGAGTCAATTTGTATATTCACTTACCACACCCCACCACAGAGCATCGGCGTAACTGCTAAAATCTCCCGTACGATTATAACGCGGATCCGGCGGTGCTTCTTTTTCGGCCAAGTATACGAAATAGCTGGCGAATATTAAGCCCAAAAATCCAATATACAAAGTAGTGATAAGTTCCTGCCAAAAAATACGTTAGTTGATTAGTACATCTCGAAATAATCGAACACAGCGGTCTATTTTATATACAGAACGACTCTATTACTTGTCTATGTATAAAGACCACCGAACCCAACAGTCTCCAAGTACCTCCTTGCCGATCGACGTGCAACATACGTAATATCTGTAAGAATCGTACCCCGCGGATGGCCGATGTAGCAAATACCTGGCCATTGGATCCGATCGATAATACCACCGCCGATGCTACAACCACTATTAAATCTGCCAACAAGAAAATACCTAAGTATAAAATAGTCTACACAGGTAGGAAAAAAATAACAAAAAAATAAGTACCTATTTTCCACCTTTACCTTTTTTTTTTCTTCTCCATTTCGAAATGGAGAAAGCAACATTTATTTGCTCGGTTTTATCAAATTATACCTTCCTCGCCCTTTGTCTCGTTCTCACCCTATCGAGAAAAAAAAAAGCAACGATTCTCTTTCGCGAATTTCTCAATTTGACTTTCTTTCATTCTTACACTACAAACAAAGTCTATGGCTGGCTAATTTAACGACGATGTCGTTCGACAAACGCGCAACAATCGGTTCGTCTGGACGCGCAGCGACGTTTTCGTCGCGCTATCGTACCTCATTTTGTACACGACCCAGTCCAAATGAACCGTACAATGCAAACATTTACAATAAAAATAATCTAGGCGGAATTTTTGAAAAATGGGTATCAATTCGTAGCACCGATACCGACGATACAATGCCAACGTCATAGGAGAGAGAGAAAAAAAATATCAACTTTAAATGTTTATTCAAGTACCGCTACTTTTGACTATTTTTTATCTGTTCGATCTTCGCTGGCACGCAATTATAATTGTGTGATAGGAAATTCGAAGCGAGAGCAGAAACACTATATAGGGGAAACGAAACTAGTGAGAAAAAACATCGGCTAAAAATTTTACAGCCCGGTAATATTCCCTTCTGCCTCACTCCTTCACTTTCGTTCGCTGTATTTTGTGCAACAATCGAACAAAACTCAAATTAATTTTTCGCTTGTTTATTGATTTCTACGTATACTTCGATGAAACGGCACGAGGACCGAACGGAAATCGAAAAAGCTGCCAGTTAAAATGACGAAAAAAGCAATCCGATGGTTTGGATTTTATTCTAATTAAATATATGGCATAGGTAATTATTATTGTTCGATGTGGCTAACATTTTTCGCTCATTTGCACACTCGAAACGTTTCGATTCAAATATTTCCTACGTACTTTTGATTATTTTTTTTTGAAGCAAAAATATTTAATGAAACGACAACGTCGTATTTTAAATGAATATGTCGAGAAGTGGCATAGCTAGCAACAGTTTTATCTTTTTTTTTGGGGGGGGGGGGGGTGGATGCGTCGAGTATTCATAGAATATTCAAAAATAAAATCACAACCATAGTTTTCCTACACTCTTCTCAAAAAAGCGGAAGAGACATCTTTTGTAGGAGTTTGACATACGTTTCGACAATAAAAAAACACAAAAAAAGTTGAACATAGAATAATTTAAAAATGGGCATGTGTTTTTTTAATAAAACAAAAAAAAAATCTTTAAAAATTAATTTTAAAAAAAAATTCTTTGAAAAGAAAATCTTTTAAATTATAAAATGACTCTAAAATGAATACTTGAATTATTTCAATTTTTTTTCTAGAATAAAAAACAATAACAACAACAGCAAAACAATTTCAATTGCAATTAATTGCTTAGAAAAAAAGGTAAAACATTTCTCAAAAAAAAAAAATCTTTAAAATTTTTCAAAAAGTGATTTCTTTATAGAATTATAATCAGAAAAATAAGAATTAGAATCTCAACTGATTAAAAAACACTTGAGAAAATTTTAAAACAAAATTTTTGAATTAAGTACCTATATCGTTGCAAATGGTTTCTCGAAAAAAAATAATAAAAAAAATAAAAAATACAAAAATAATTTTTAGAGCAGACTTTGACAATTTTCATAACGAAGAAATCTTTCAAAAATATTTTTCGAAGGATTTTTACCAACAAACAATTTTTTTAACAAAAACATACTTAGAGTATATTTTTCCAAATTTTTCAAAAAACGTTTAAAAATATTGTTCTTGACAATTTTTTTAGAGATTTTTTTTTTCCAAAAAATATCGAATAGACAAATTTTTTACATTTTTATCCTTGAAGAATATTTTTTATAAATAGCTAGTTATTTTTTAATTCTTCAAAGATTTTTTTTAGCAGGGTGCCTAATAAAATCTCGTAACCAAATAGCAGGATTTTCGCACGACCATCAACAGGACTACTTCAAAATTAAAAATATTTCAAATTTTTAAAATCGTAAAAATTTAATACCTACTTAATTATGTATGTACTTTGAAATGAATCTAATTTTTATAAATTTAATTTAGGGTTCAAATTTCGAACTCAATTCAAATTTTTAAAATTTTCTGTATTTTAATCAAATTAAAAAATGTATCAAACTTCACAAATGCACCTTTTAAATATTTTAAATATTTGACAGACAGAATTTTAAAAACTGTAAAAATTTACAAAATTACCAAAATTCCATATTTTATCAGATTTGGATGTTTTCCAAAATTTTGCAGATTTACTTGATTTTGAAAATTTTAACCAACTACGAAAATTCATTAAATTTCAAAAGTATCAAAATTCTAATTTTCATCAAAATAATTTTTACAAAATTTTCAAAATTTCCAAAGATGAATTTTCAAAATTGATGCAATTTTATTCAGGGGTCATATTTTAGTTTCCATTTTGTTTTTTTACTGAGTATGACTCTAATAGTAAGAAAATAGTGGGCCGAATTTTCAAAAAAAGAGAGTTATTACTTAACTGATCAAAATTTTAAGTTAATACTCTCGCATTTTCAAAGTAACTTTTATTTTGGGAGAAAATATTATTCCATCAAAATTACCTAAACAAATAAATCACAAAAATTCCCCAAAACAATTTTTTTAAAAGAAAATATATGTGAGTGTGGATGGGAAAAGGGACCTAAGCAGGAAAAACTTTTTTTTGGTAATGAATGTTTCAAACTTCGCAAGTCTGTATCTCCGTAATGCAATAACTGATAACTTTGAAACTTTGCGCAATCATTGAGGGGTCCTAGTGGAATATTAATTCCCTCATAATTTTGACCCCTCATGTTTATGGTCTATTTCACAATAGGGGCGATTTTGAGCAAAATCAGGGTTGCCGAAACTAAAAAAAAAAAAATGTCAAAAATATTTTCAACCATGCTGATTACGAATATCATACTGATTTTCAACTTTTTTATTGTGTTTCATGACAATCTCAACCAATTTTTAACAAAAAAAATTATTAAAAAAATTATTTTTATTGATTTTGGGTAAGTCGTGCCCCCCTGGGAGGCTGAATATTGTTCCTAGGTCCATGAAATCATTTTTAAATGTAAGTACAGGTCGAAATTGACCAAAAACAGTCAAAACCCCAACATCGATTTTTTCCCTGCTTAGGTCCTTTTTCCCACCCACACTCACATATTTCAAAATTTAAAAAAAAATCTTGGACAATTTCTAGCGCCATTTAAAAAATATATTTTTATAGGACTTTTGAATTTTTTTCAATAAAATTTTGACATATTTTTTATCTTAAAAAAAATACGATATTTTGTTAATTCAAAAAAGATGTGTTGATTTTTGATTTTGTTCAGGAATTCTAATTTTATTAATGGAAAATTCTTCCAAAAATTTTTCAAAAGTATTTTCGGTTTTCGGTCTCTTTTTTTGAAAATCAAGTAAGGAATTCTTGAAAAAAAAAAAAACATTTTTTTTTCCACACCAAAAATCTATTTTGGACAAAGATGCGACCAAATCAACATTTTTCTAATGCCATAGAAAAAAAAAGAAAAAAGTTAAGAAATTTGCAAAAAGGAAATATTTTAATTTTTTTCAGTTGTTATAGGAATTTTAGGTACCTACCTATAAAAAAAATACAAAAAAATAGAAAATTATTTTCAAAATGAGGAGCGTTTTTCCAAAACGGCTTAAGTCCACTTTTTAAAATTTTACAGGAGAAGCAAAAAACATAATATAATCGTATGTTACAAAGGCTGTAGGTCAATTCAGTCCCGGAAGAAAATTTCTAAACCGGACACAGGTCAATTGAGTCCCTTGCGTTGAAGGGAATTTTCTTCGAGAGTTCACGATATGTACGAGTTGAGTCCCACATAAGAAATGCACATGTACGAGTTGAGTCCCGTGGTTGCAGTGAGTTCATTGATGGATAATGCAGTTTCTAACATTGATAGGTGAGAGATGAATTACGTATGAAGTTTTAAACCAGTAATTTTCGTTGATATAGAATGAATAAAAAATTTTGAATAGGTAATTTCCTTTGAAAAAAAAATGGCCAGAAGTTTTTTAAAAATATTTTCAACGGAATTTTAGGATTTTTCGAGAAAAATTTTGCAAGATTTTTTGTAAACTTGTTTTTAAAAAATTTCCATCGAATTTTTGGATTTTTTTTTCAGAAGATTTGAAGTAATAATGACAACGAGAAAACTCTTGAGTAGGTACAAAATTTTTGGGGGATGACACAGTCCATCTCCCAGTGCTATCGCTTGGATAATGCTAAGAGACTGTCAGTACTTGTATTTTATTCGGGACTCAACTCGTACATACGTCAATTTTATTCGGGACTCAACTCGTACATGTCCATATGTCTAATTTCGGCATGCTCGCGCTCGGGACGCAATTGACTTGTGTACTCACGTTGCACTAAAAATGTTGCTAAAATGTTGAGACTCAACTCGTACATCTTTTGGATTTTGGGACTCAACTGACCATTTCCCGTTAAAAAGCTATACTGAAGGTGATGGTTCAATTTTAGAGCAGATAATACTCAAATAGTTTAGTTGTGAGAACTCAAGTACATGGACTTAGGCAATTTTGGAAAAATTTTTAAGCAAATTTGAAGCCTGTTTCGTACCATCCTTTGTTTTTTTCTTTTTTAAATATTGGTTTTTTGAGCCGGTTAAACGCGATATTTTGGTAAGTTGATGATGTAAGATTATGTATACAGACCTCCTCCACCAAATGGCGTCATAAAATCAATTTCGAAAAAAATGGACTTAAGCCGTTTTGGAAAAACGCTCCTCAAATGTTGGAAAAAAATGTTTTTGATGAAAGTTGAAAAATTTTACAAAAATCGCATAAGAAATATTTTTGGCAAAAAATTCTCTTTGGAAAGAATTTTAAAAAAGGCGAGTAAGTAAATAAATTTGTTATTCAAGAATTTTTTTTTAGAAAAATTCAATAATTTCATCCAAAAATGAAAAAAATAAATGAATATTTCTGAATAAAAATTATTAACGCAAAAAGTGCTTTTGAAAAAAACCGCAAAAATGAACACTTTAAAAATTCTCGATTTTTTTTTAGAAATTCCATTACACGTTTTTAAAAATTGTATTGTTGTTATTTTTAAATACCTATAAATAAGCAAAGTGAAGAGGGGGGGGGGGGGTCAAAAAATGAAAATTATTTTGGCGTCGGACTATTCTATAACAATTCAAGCTCCCATCCACCCCTCCCAATTTTTATAAAATTTTAAATCATTTTCCAACTTGAAAATTTTCAAATTTCAATGATTTAGGGATCTACTAAATTTCAAAGACCTTAATAAAATAAATAATTTCCAGAAAAAATTGTTGAAAAAACTACCCTCTTTCGAAAATGATTCTCATCGAATATATTCCTCGTTCTCGAACGATTCAAACCGCACGAAATAAAATCTCAACACACGAAAACAATATAAAAGGCTTTTACAGAATTAAATTTCTATCACAAAAATATATATATACAATCGCGGAATCCGCTCCTCGCGTTTAGTCTCAGATCCCCCTCAGCCCATCACAGTTACCACTTCATAAAATATTTCTCAAAAACAAGTAACTTCGCTAAACAATCGTTCGCCTGCAATCGATTCAATTCACTCTACGCCGTATTTTCCATCGTTTTAAAAATTCAAACCAAACACGAACACAGCATTAGAACATACCTCGGGTGGTGAATAATTCGGCGAGCAATACGTCGTCCCGTACAATAAAAATCTACTTGAAATATTTATCGATAATATACGAACCTATAATGCATATCGGTTTCCTAGCAAAACGAAATCTACCAAAGGTGCCCATGTACTTGGAACGACATCCGGCTGACCACAATCTGATTGCATATTCTACTCCGAAAAATATCACCAGGCAAATTTCCTGCGAAAAGAAAAAAATTCAGAAAAAAAATTCTCAATACGTTGAACGTTGGTTGCAGTAGCGTCAAATTATTCATAATTTTCGATGGCTCTCGGCTTCGATCAGAATTCCTTTCGCAAGTAAGTATACATAATTAAAAACAGCTATTTCCATCTCTAAGTAGTTCCACCTTTTAATAATTCCTCGTCTCGAAACCAGCAAATGCTTTCAACTGGGCCATTTTTTACCTCCTTCTCGCAAAAACCACCTTCGAAGATCTGGTTCGCCCGAACTTGCGGTCAAAATGCGCAAACCAACGGGAAGTAATTTCGATCCAGGTGAAAGAATCAATTCGCCCACGTTTCCAAGATAGCATGCACCGGAGCGAAATTTGAAAAAAAATAGTAACTTGAGTAACCTAAAATTTCAAAAAAAGTAACCAAAATTTTTCCATTGCCACTCAAATAATGACTCATAACCTTCACCCCTCCCTCTAATGTTTTTTCAATATTTTTGTTGATTTAGACGTTTTGCAACTCCTAAAATGGAGGGCAAAAATTTTGAAAACTTGAAATTTTTAATGAAGAAATATCCATTTTCTGTGTAATCATGATGAATTATAGTTTGATCGTTGGCTTAATTTGTTTCCAATTTTTAAAATATAAGTTTGTACGTTATAGAAAATTTCAATTCTAGAAAAACCCTATCTAACCTTCAATTTGTGAAAAAAAGTCAATTTTAAATTTTTTGTTTCCCTAGTTTTTAAACTTAAAAAATTATTTTGTTTTCAAATTATTTCAAAAAAATGTCAATTTCTGAAAAAATTTTCAATTGCAAACATTTGTTCATTTTTTAACTCTTTAATTTTCAATTTTTGAAAATTTTTTCCTTATTTTCGAATTTTTTATTTTCTGAACAATTTTCAATTTAAACTTCAATTTATAAACAATCTTCAATTTAAAAAAATTTTAGTACCCAAAAAGTTTTGGTTTAAAAGAAATTAAATTTTTGAAGTTATCAATCTACAAATTTTCAAAAATTTTGATTTCTAAAAAAAGTTTCCAAATTTATAAAAATTATAATGCCTAAATCATGAGTTGAAAAATTGCAATCTTTGTGTGGTTTGCAAAATGAGTAGGTACAAAAAATTATTCATTTTTAGGTACCTATTCAATTTCCAAAAAAAATCAATTTTTAAATTTGTAAAATTTCCAATTTTTCAAAATTTTTAAATTTTGGAACGTTCTTCTAATTTAAAAAAATCCAATTTATAAAGACCTTCAAGTTTACGAGCTGAAACGATTTTTTTATATTTCTTTTTTGAGGAGTTCTTTATTCTACATAATTTTAAGTAATAATTTTCAATTTTCAAACATTGTTTTCAAACACTTTGGTCACTTTTTTAAATAAAAAAAAAAAATGCTGATAAATTCTCATTTAAAAAAAAGTTTTTAGCGAAAAGAAATCTTTTTTATTATTCTTCGACGAAAAAACCTCCTATTATTCTGAAAAAATTTCCAATTTTTTTTAGTGGAACTTCGATTTTTTGGACAAAAAGTCGTTCATTTGTTGAGAAAGAATCTCTTAATTTAAAAAAAAATCTTATCTGTTACCTAGGCACTTTGTTTTTTTCATTTTTTTTTTCATTTTTTTTTTCAAGAAATGCCTCTTATTTTTAGAGAAAAATAAAATCTTGATTCTTTGAAAAAAAAAAAAAACAAAAAAAAAAACTTTAAAGTCTAATTTTTAAAAGAAGATGTTGGTAATGAATTTTTTTGTTTATTATTTTTTAATTTATCAATTTTTAAATGAATCTTTCAATTTTTTTGAAATTCACCTAAAAATTTGTAGTTTTGGAAAGCGAAGGAAGATGAACGTAACACGTTGAACAAAAAAACTACCAAGTTTTTTTTTTCAATTTTAAAACGTGTTTGAAGAAATTTTGAATTTTAAGGGCAGTTTTGTATTTTTCATTGAGATTTTTGACGAAATAGTAACCAAAATGGGTGAAAAAGTAACTAAAGTAACCTTCTTAGTGAAAAAAGTAACTAATGTAACCTTGTCGTAAAAAAAGTAACCAAGTTACTAAAAAGAAACCGCGCTCCGATGCATGAGATAGGGGAAAACCCCAACTTGGGCAAACAATGGAGAAAATCAAACCTCATTACCGGTAAAAATATTCAATTTGCGAGCTTGTTTCCTGCGGCCATAACTTTCGACTAGTATGTAAATCTCAACCCTAATCACAGGTGTTCTCTCGCGGGAAAAATCATACTGTTTATTGTAACAACGCCGACAAATACCCGCAATAAAAAGGCAGGCAGGCGGTGGAGAAAAAATTTCCGAGAGGTGAACACTGAACATACACACGCCGGCGAAAAAACCGCAAAAGAGTCCGCAATAAAAGGAAACAAAAAATTGGCATAATGATAGATTTTGTATGAGATATGATGTCGCTAATGTAGAATAATAAATCAACCCAGTTACTCCGACGGAATATAAATTTCCAATGGATTTTACCTCTATCGCCCGTGTAACTTCGCTCTCCTCTTTATCCTTTCGAATACCTTTTTTCACTTATTTTTCTGCGCTTGTTCTTCTTCTTCTCTCTTGTAGATACTTTTCTAACACTAACTTATGAAGTAAATAGTAAACAATCTAGAGCTTACCATCCAAAATAAAGTTTCATTGGCGGAACTAGCATATGTCTCGATGGTTGACAAAACACTGAAGATCAAGCAAATTAGTACAACTAAGAACCTGCGAAAAAAAAGAAGAAGAAAAAGGGTTAGAAAACAAATCATATTCCTTTTCGACCGTGAAAAAAATTACATAATCATAATTCATTCTAGACACTTAAATCGTATAGGATTTGTTTCATTTCACGATAATCTTTTCTCGGACTACAGAATATATACCGCAGAACCTTTTTTTCCCCCAATTCCCAGCCAAGATACATAAAACACACAACGAATGCTTCTTTTCAAAACGATACACTTTCATCTTTCGTTTTTACAAACGTATATCTCGTTTTTCAAAATGGAACAAAACACGACCGACGTGTCACTGTGTTGGAAATTTTACTTTTACCTGCTCGGATAATTGGAGTCGGATGTGATACGATAGCGATCATTTTTTCCCTCCTTTGCTACATTAACATCGTTTATTGTAAATGGTGTGAGTAGAAGGTGCTTTGTATTTATAATGTCTACGGTTCTAAACGATGATTCAGCAATATAGTCGATCTCGGCGCACGTTTCATTGCAGAATACGCAATTTAAAGGTGTTAGACATATACAGGGTGATTCAATTATAATCGGACTCCCTTCAAAGTGGCCACGTATACAACCCAAATAACACCAAATCGAATAAATAACGATTTAACCAATGAAGGCGAATTTTTCTACGTATAGTACGAGATTGGTGTGTTTTGGGGGGGGGGGGATAAACGAGCTATTAAATATAATATCAGAAAAATTATAATATTAAATACGATTTCAATTAAATTGCAGTTTCTTTTTTTTCAACATTTCAAAAATTATTGAAATGTTAAAAAATATTTTTTCAAGTAAAATTGTTTCAACAGTGAATTTTCAAGCAAATTTCCAAAAAAAAATTCCGATTAAAATTTCAAATGGTCCTTTCCTTGAAACAATTTTTGAGCCCCCCCCCCTCCCACTGGCCGAAAAAATCTGCAAAAATTAGTATTTTACCGCAATCGAAAAAAAAATGTTTTCAATTTGTTTTTCAACAAAATTGTATATTAAACAGAATTTTAAGAAAATTGTGTAATAATTTTAAATCAGAATTTTCAAACAAATTTTCAAAAATAATCCCGACTGAAATTTGAAAGGATCCTTTTTTAGATTACATTTTAGAAAACTTGTTTTTCGACAAAATTTACAAAAATTTGTATTCCAACAAAATTTTAAAATAAGATTTCCATTTCAAAAACTTACTTGGCAAAAATTTTTATCAAAATTGATTTTATAGAAGTTACAATAAAATTGGAAAAATTAAAAAAAAATGTTTTCAATTTAAAAAAATTGTTTTTCAAAAATAGGTACGTTTCAAACAAAACTGAAATATACAATAATTATGCACTTTTTAAAAAAATTTTTAAAATATTTCCAGGCGATAAACGAATCTTTTCTTGACAAAATTTTGGATATTTCTTTTTAAAAAAAAATCTACAAAAAATCGTACTTCAAAAAAATTGAAAAATAATTTTTCAATCGAATTAAAAAAAAAATTAAAAAAAACACTAATAAAAATTTTTCAATGTTTTCAAATATAGGTAATTCAAAAGAAATTCCCAAAGTATTTCCAAACACAATTTTTTGTGTGAAAATTTAATCTGTAGAAATTCATAATTCAAAAAAATTGTTTTCAATTTCAAAAAATCTGTTTTTCAATTTTTCATCATAATTTTGAATTATTTGCTCCTTTTATGAAATTAATTTTTTTTAATGCTTCAAATGACGATTTTAAGTATTGTTTAAAATTGAACATCAACAAAACTGTTTTCATTCGGTATTTTTTTTTTGTGTCGACTTCAACAAAGTTTTCAGAAAAATACGTTTTTCAAAAAAGTGTCCCAAAATATGTTTTTAACAAAACCTTTACAAATTTTCTTTCTAACAAAATTCAACAAAAATTCTACAAAATTGAAGGGGGCCGTAATCAACAAAAATTTGAATATAAATTTTTTTACCAAAAAATAAAGTTTCCTATAAAAAATCCAATATTTTTCTTCTCGATTTTTTTTTGATTTTTTGACAAGTTTCATCAGTGGAAGACTGGTTTTAAAATTTTTCCAAAAGTAGAACATTTTGTTCAAAAAAACTTTGAAGATTTTTTTTCAAAATTATACGAAAGAAAATACAGAGAGACGAGATTTTTGCGTTTTATAATAGCACATTCGATGTAGCCGGCAATGGATCTTCTGGTTAATTCGAGAAGATAAATAGGCATCCTTTATAGCGTCGTGTTGCAACATTTGCCAACTAATTAAACCGAAGGAGCACGAATCGCGATCCCTTTTTTTTATTACTACATCGGCTGAAATTCAATAGACTGTTGATACATAAGTTGCCTATTTATCCTTTTAAGGGGCCGGCGGCGGACGTTTGATGAATTACTCTGTATATTTAACTAAAAGAGCCAATATTGTGTTTCGAAATTGCTATTTTCAACGGCTGAGTAGAAGGAGATAAGATTTTACGCAATGGTGAACGAGATATTGTAGGGGTTTCAGAATAAAAAATAAAAGTGGACAAAGTATAAAGAAAATTGAAACGAAAAATCGTCGATATTAATTTTTGAAACACGGAAAAGTAGTCAAAAACGATAACAAAATAAAAATGAACAAGAAATTAGATGATGAAATACTCGAATGAGGAGGAAGAGGAGGAGAGAGAGAAAATAATCCTCAACCCCCCAAAATATATTTCACAAGTGGATCGCCGTTTTTTTTTTTTTTTTTTTTTTTTTTTTTTTTTTTTTTTGGTACTATTGTAAAAATTACCAAGTCCAATACTACATAGATATACTATACACATATTTGATACTCAAAATTAGAGGAGAGGAAGGGGTCCAATCGAAATTTTTATAATAACCAAAATTATTCCTAGGACTTCAAGCTACAACTTTTGTTTGACAATTTTTTTCATTGGATCCTTCCCTCCCCACTGATTTCGCATAACAATCTGAAGATACTAATTAAAATTGAGAGAAGTGAGGGAGGAAGGGTTCAATTGAAAATTTTTCAAAGTAAAAGTTTTAGATTAAGATCCTAAAAATAATTTTGTTTATCATAAAATTTTCGATTAGACCCTTCTCTTCCCTCCTCTACCCTCCCCTACAATTTAGATACTTGAATTTATTAAAAATTAGAGGAGGTACGGGGGTCCAATTGAAAAAATTTTCAAACAAAAATTGTAGCTTGATGCCTTGGAAATAATTTTGGTTGTTACCAAAAATTTCGGTTGAACCCCTCCCTCCCCTCCGATTTTGAATATCAAGAATCTATGTAGTATTGTACTTGGTAAATTTTACGATCATGCCAAAAAAAAAAAAAAAAAAAAAAAAAAAACGTACTGCAGCGATACATTACTCAAATACTCCTTCAAATTCAAATATAGGCAAAACTAAGCACATGCGAGTAATTCAAGTTGCCTACACAGCCATTCACAAGCATGGGTAAGTATACCACAACTCATTCAAATACAAAAGTATGCAATCATCAGTACATAGAAGTCAGTTGGGTTGCATACAGGTCACATTTCAAGGCGTTTCAAAATCAGTGGAACACCCTGTATGGTAAAAAATGATAAAATCAGAAATGAACGTTGTTTTCTTTGAACTATGACATTTTTGAAGTAATTTCAATGACCATATAATACTTCTAAATCACACGAAACAATAATCATGGGAAAATTATTCAAATTATGGTTATAAAACATAAAAAACGAGCAGCAATACACCTTGTGACATTGGGTTTCTTCACCCCGCAAAGCGGATACTTTGGCCTTTGGTGAAAAACAGTACCTATTCGGGTATTCGTTCAAAAGAATTCCAATTTACTTTGGTAATTCAGATCGCCCACCTTGATCAAACAACTACACAGTCGAACGTAACGAATTGGTCGATTTATAAGGCATGGTGAACTCTTCGCATCTACGATTCGCTGATAGGAATGAGAATAAATTTGAGCGATCAGAAAAAGGTTATTATATTCCTCGCAGGTAGACGAGCAATTGCGCGTCCATCTTGAAACTGGGTACAGTACGGACCAATATCGCGCGTAATAAACCGCGGTCATAATCCTTCCGTAACAAAAAACTACTCATAAAAAAGTAGTTAAAAAGCTCGTCTGCGTAAAGTTACGTGTGTTGTTTATAGAAATTTTTACCGTTTTCCATTATCGCAGCTTTCAAATAAAATTGTATTCAAAAATAAACCAAAAAATGTTGTAATTTTCGACCCGCGCGGTATAATAAAAATACATAACCGATCGAACCCCCTCTATCTGCCATTCTGCTACCATTTTTTCATCATCTTCGCAATTCACCTGCGTCATTTTTTTTCACCTACCCCTTTGACCCCGATGCGATGGTATTCAAAATTTGACGACCTTTTTCTCTCCCGCTGAACTTTCGGTCGTTGTATTTTTTTCCCGCAAACTTTCCTTTCTTACTCGATATAAAAAGTTCACTCTGTTAGGGCGATGGACCAATTCGGCGGTCGTTTTTCAATTTATCGCAAAGCTCTTAAAATGATATCCGAGTTATGAGAAAATTCCACCCAACTTGTTTATAGAATTCGCCCTAAACGCCGGATACACTTTTCATCTCCATTTACCTAGATAATTGAAGGTAAATCTCTTTTGATAATTTCCCCAATTCGTTTGATTTAAGGCGGTGCTCTACGTCTTGCGTTTTTTCATTCTGGCCTACCCGTACAAATGAAGGCACAGCGTGTAAATTTTCAAAATCAATGTTTTTAAGAGTTTGAAAGCTCTAAACATACAAAACATATAAAATTATGATGAGTTGAAGTTGAATAAAGGAAATAAAACAATTAAAAACAATAAAATCGGTATTGATAAAAATTTTAGCGCAATATTTGCGGTGACCAAATTCGTGATTTCGCGATGGCTCTTCCAAGAATTTGGTAAAACTATTGAATGGAATTTTATGATTTTTTGATATGTTGTACATAATAGTACACCTCAGATCACCTCAGAGCCCTTTTTTTCATTTTTCAAGTGTAAATAGAAATATAGCCATTCTACAGTACACCCCTCTTTTTTCACCTCAAAAAATGAAAAATTCAAAAAAAGGGCTCTGAGGTGATCTGAGGTGTACTATTCTGTACAACATATCAAAAAATCATAAAATTCCATTCAATAGTTCTGCCAAATTCTTGGAAGAGCCATCGCGAAATCACGAATTTGGTCATCGCAAATATTGCGCTAAAATTTTTATTAATACCGATTTTATTGTTTTTAATTGTTTTATTTCCTTTATTCAACTTCAACTCATCATAATTTTATATGTTTTGTATGTTTAGAGCTTTCAAACTCTTAAAAACATTGATTTTGAAAATTTACACGCTGCGCCTTCATTTGTACGGGTAGGCCAGAATGAAAAAACGCTAGACGTAGAGCACCGCCTTAATATGGCTCGCGTTTAAGAGAGAAAATGCGAAAATTATAAGGAAGTTCTTTACATACCCTTCGTTCTACTGCTGGTACTCGATGAAAGATATTTACGTCAGGTTTAGCTTTTTTCCACTCGCGCTTCGCTCGTTTTACTCTGACGTTAATACTTTCATCTATATACGCTGGTGAATCATTAAGTAAATTAATCTTTGATAGAATTAAACTTCAGACAGTGTACCGAGTAAGCTTACAACAAAACGAACAAGTAAACAGCTCGAGCTATTTATTCGCAATTTAAACGCTCCAATTACCTAATTGCGCCGTAATACCCAGAGTACTTTTCCAAAGTGTATTCGAAATAACATTATAGGTAAGAGATCTTTTTGAGACCAACAGTTTCTCTGGCTTTATGCGATGTAACTAACTTTGTCGTTTTGTCGGCGGTTTCAAAATATGAATGGAAAACATAAGATGATTATGACCATCTTCGATAACAAGGTGTCTTATACTAAACAGGGCCGGCGAAAGCCAGGTCGGACCACAGGACAAAAAAATTTCGGGCCCCTTATTTTCCCTAAAAAAACACTTACTTTTTTATTTTATTGAACAAAAAAAAAAAAAGCGGCAATTCATAAGTTAGGAAGATAATTTCTGCATTTTTACACCTCGAATTGTTGAAGCTTTGTAATGATTTTTATTATCAACTAGGGGGCTTCGCCTTGCAGTTAGCTTAGTGCTTCTACAAGAAATGAAAAAAAGGTTGGAAGGTCAGAATCCCCAAAAGGCACATCTAGGACTTCTACCAAACCTACATGCCAAAGAACAGCCTCTTAGGTCAATTGAGGTGGCCTGTAGCCGTGACACAATATTAAACAAGGCAAAAAATAGCAAAAAAATGACCTCAAAATTGCGTTTTTGGGAGTGGAAGGGGGTGAGAAATGGTTGGAAGGTCGAAACCCCCAAAAGGCACATCTAAGACCCCCTAACAAACCTACATGCCAAAGGATGACCTCAAAATCGGCTTTTTGGGGGTGGAAGAGAATTGGAAAGGGTTGAAAGGTCGAAACCCCCAAAAGGCACATCTAGGATCCCTACCAAACTTACATGTCAAAGAACAGCCTCCTAGGTCAATTTGGGTGACGTGCAGCCGTGACACAAAATTGAAAACAGCGTAAAATGACCCTAAAATTGTGTTTTTTAGGGGGTGGAAGGGGGTGAAAAAGGGTTGGATGGACGAAACCCCCAAAAGGCACATCTAGGACCTCTAACAAATCTACATGCCAAAGAACGACCTCCTAGGTCAATTTGGGTGACCTGTAGCCGTGACACAAAATTTTTCAAGGTCAAAAAAGTGACAAAATAACCGGTTTCTCCCCTCCTAATTGCTCTAGGAAGCTGATTTTTGAATATGTTATACAACTTTTCATTTCCAATCGACTGGTTTTTGATTTGGCATTTTTTGAGATTTTCTGCTCCCCACCCCCTCCATAAAGAAGTTGACATATCTGAATTTCAGTTCAAGGTCATCCCCACTTCAACCACAAAATTTAGTTTTTGAATAAACCCTATTGCCCGAATTTGAACTTATTTGGTGAAAAAGGGGCTGAGCGAGGGGCTGAAAACTTGCGGGAAACATATATATATATATATATATATATATATATATATATATATATAAACAGACATTGATGAAAATGGTCAAAATGGACTTCTGGAGTCATGAAACGGATTTTGTACTTACTCCCCCCCCCCCCCCCCCTCAACTCCCACATCATGATTCAGCGTAATAGCCTTGGTTTTTTTTGACAAATTGAGAAAAAACAAGGCTAAAAATGTTTTTTCGCTTGATTAATTTCAACAACAAAAAAAAGATTCTCAAAGGAATTTGAAACATTTTTAAATGTAAAGGAATTGGCTAAATTTCAAAAAAAAAAAAAATAAGTAAATAAAATAAAAAATTGACAAAACTTCCACGAAATTTTTCCCTGGACAAAATTTTCAACTTGAGAAAGGTGAAAAAAATTACCAAAATTTGAAAAATGATTTTTTTACTGAATTTCAAAAAAATCGTTCTCACAGGAATTAGATTTTTTTTAATAATAAAGGAATTTAATATAGGTAAATTTATTTTTAAAAAAAGTTAATAAAACTTGTTCCTGTACAAAACTTGAACAAATTAAAAGAAATTGAAAATTTTTTCAATTTAAAAAAAGTGAAAAAATTCTTTCATTTAAAATTCAAAAAATTTTTTCACAGAATTAAAAAAAAATGGTTCTTAAAGAAAAAAGAAATTGCCTGAATTTAAAAAAAAACAATTGAAAAAAAAACGTTTGGCCGAAATTCAATTTTTTTCTTGATTTTTTTCCAATTTTGTTGATAAAAAAATTTTTAAATTGACTTTAAAATAATTTTCTTTAATTATTTGTGGTTCTGTAGTCGCGTTGTTTACATTGAGTTGAGACCACGTTCACTGCTCGAATGATATAAAATTTGGAATTTTTCATTCGAATTTGCTCATTTTATTAAATGTTATGAAATACTTGGGTCCCAAAGAAATTTCATTTTACATTGAGAGCCCTATGAGGTGAGGGGGAAATCCGGAGTCTCGGAGAAAAATCCGGGCCCAATACTTGTGTCCTCCTGGTCCCGCTATCTCACCGGGCCTGATACTAAATGTCTAAATGAATAGGTTTAAGAAGCATTTCAAAGTTTTCGCCGATTATTGTATCTACAATTCTAGGGTGGAACAAAAATCAAAATTTTCTATTTTCAAAATTTAACACCGCGGAAAAGATGCGTCTAGGTGATACATGGAAAAAAATTCAAATCGAATAATATCTTCCGATCGCGCAAGAGCGCTCAAATTTTTGAAAATTTGCAAAAAATTCCAAAATGTTACAGAATGGGTTTTAGGCCTTTGGTTGGCAAGTATAATCATCGTTATTAATATTTTTTGAAAAAAAATCCAGAATTCATCAGATCATCGCATTTATGAGACATTAAAAAATGTCATACTTTACGTTTAAAAAAAAATTTGAAAAAATAGGTTAAAAATTGGGAAAAAAATTTGGAATTAAAATGGATTTAACACACACAGTTTTGCCCAAAAAGACAATTTAAAGCGATTTTTCATCTTTTTTGTACCCTTGAAAATTTTTTAAAAACTACGAAAAATTGAAAAAAAAACATGATGGTTCCTGAAAATGAAGGTAAAGATGGAAAATCGTCGTAAATTGTCTTTTTGGGCGAAACTGTGCATGTTGAACCCATTTTAATTCCAATTTTTTTTTCCAATTTTTAATTAATTTTTTTCAATAAAAAAAAAAGTAAAGTATGACTTTTTTTTTATGTCTCATAAATGCGATGATCTGATGAATTCTGGATTTTTTTTCAAAAAATATTAATAACGATGATAATACTTGCCAACCAAAGGCATAAAACCCATTCTGTAACATTTTGGAATTTTTTTTACAAATTTTGATTTTTTGCAAATTTTCAAAAATTTGAGGGATCTTGCGCGATATTATTCAATTCAATTCAATTCAATTCAATTTTATTGTTAGAATATCGATACAACATAACCCAATTGAACATAACGGCCCCTCTATACCCAAAATGGGTGAGCGAGGGACCGGAAACAATTACACAGGTCGCTAGCGGAACGATTTTTGCTCGAATAATAACTAAATAAATAACCAAAATGAAACGCAAATGCATCACGATATAGCTCCTGATCAAAGGTTTAAATAACTGGGAGGGAGCGAAGAAAGGAGTGCCAGTCAAAAATATAACCATTCAAGCACCAATCATGACCAATAAGTGAAACATCCAATCATACACAATAGGGTGTCCCTTATTTTTCGAATTTTGGAAATGTTGTCGGGACGGGGGGGTCAATTGGTGACATATTGGTAGAAAATAATTCCCTATTTTTTATTTTTCCTCTAACTGAATTTTAAGCCGTTTCTCAGGGGCCCCCAAATTTGAAAAAATCAAAAAAATAGAACATTTTGAAAATTTTTGAAATTTTTTGAAAATTTTTAGCAAAATGGTCATAGGGATGGTATTTCTATAAGACAAGACCATTTTCGATGATTTCTTATCTTTACCCTCTTTTCATGGGACATGAAAAAACGTCATTTTTTACGTTTTTTAAAAAATTTGAAAAAAATGGCTACAAATTTAAAAAAAAAAAAAAAAAAATTTAATAAAATGGTTTCAACATACATGTTATCACCCAAAAAGGTCATTTACGGTGATTTTTCACCACTGCCGTATCAGTGAAAATTTTTCAAAAACTATCAAAAATTGAAAAAAATGAGGTTCCCAAAAATGAAGGTAAGGATGAAAAATCGCCGTAAATGACCTTTTTGGGTGATAACATATGCTAAAAACATTTTATTCAAAAAAAAATGTTTCTTTAATTTTTAGTCATTTATTTCAAATTTTTTAAAAAACGTAAAAAATGACGTTTTTTTTATGTCCCATGAAAAGGGGGGTAAAGATAAGAAATCATCGAAAATGGTCTTGTCTTATAGAATTACCATCCTATGACCATTTTGCTAAAAATTTTCAAAAATTTTCAAAATGTTCTATTTTTTCTATTTTTTTGATTTTTTCAAATTTGGGGGCCCCTGAGAAACGGCTTAAAATTCAGTTAGAAGAAAAATAAAAAATAGGGAATTATTTTCTACCAATATGTCACCAATTGACCCCCCGTCCCAACAACATTTCCAAAATTAGAAAAATAAGGGCCACCCTAATACACAAGGTAGTTTTATTCATACAATCATTCATTCGATTTGAAATGTTTTTTTTTTGTTTTTCATGTATCACCTAGACGCAACTTTTCCGCGGTATTAAATTTTGAAAATAAAAATTTTTTGATTTTCGTTCGACTCTTATCTATTCCTCAGTTTATATTGAAATTAGACAATTATAAATTTATAAATCCTCTTTTACATTCGAATAAATAAAAAAAAATAGTTGCACATTAACTTTGTCCCGCCCATCGTTCAGAAATCCGAACGAGTAAAGATTAGCAACCAGCCAAAACCGAGTACCTAAGTTATCATTTACCCACCTTCGAAAAACCATAATTTCTCTCGAGTCGACCAATAGGTACTTTCAAAATACGAACAATGAATACGAATGCGAACACGGATGCTCGATAATGAAGAAAAATACTTAGGTACTCCAAATCCAATACCTTGGAGACTGGCAACGGTGAAGAAAAATTGGAAACATAGTCCTCTTACAAAGCGTTACAATACAATTATACGCGTACGCCATGCCATTGCCTTTGAACAACTAAATCCTCGCAGAAACATGGAGTATATTCGTATTATGGACTTATTTATCTCTTCTCCAGTCGTAATATGCTAGTAGCTTTTCTAAAGGCTACATAAAGACATAAATATACGACCCCTCTCTCAAATTAAAATCAATTTTGCCAGAGAAAAAAAAGCATCAAGTCTCATTTAGTTGTGGACTGTGGAATCTAGAGGTATTTCAAATATTAGTATTTTTCAGCTGCAAAACAACAAAAATCTTTATTGATTAAAAATCCCTCTGGTCAAGATTGATTCGTGTTTTTTGGAGGGTGGGGAGGGGAGGCAATTCATTTTTTTTTTGTGAAATTCATTAGTAACCTTTTAATATTAGGTACACGAATTTTATTTTTGAAGTGAAATTTTGCAAAAAACAGGAGAAAATACATAGGTAGGTAATTTTTTTTCTTTAAAAAAAATCAAAACAAAAAAATGTTGATTTTTAAAAAACAATCGAAAAATAAATAAAAATAAATTATATCGCATTTTGATGGCATCATTCCGTGAGAAATGTTGATAAATTTTTTGCAAAACGAAAAATTGAATCATCAAAAATTGACAACAAATAAGATACCTACAGTTTTGGCTTTGTGTTCCGTTTCCACAGAACTTATGCAACCTATGAGGCTATGTAAAAAAAATCCATTCAGAAGTGTCTGGCCTATGTTGGGGAAGGGGGTAAGGGGTTGAAATTATTCAATTGCTAATTTTTTTATGAGTTGTTGGGGGCTTATTCAAATGTAAAGTGAGTTTATATTTTGTACTGTATAAAATATACCTATAAATAATAGAAGCGTGGTAAAAAACATTCGAAATGCCCCCCCTCCCCCCTAAAAAATATTTTCTGAATAAGAACAATTTTTGAATTTTTCAATAAAATTTCTTCGAATCAATTTAAAGAAATTTTCGTTTACACAAAATTCGAAAAAATTGTGTTTAATTTGAAAAAATTAAATGTTTATAAAAAAAAATCGAAAATTAGGGTTTTAACAAAATTAAAAAAAAATTGTTTCGATGAAATGAAATTTCAGGAAAAATATTTTTTAAAACGATTACAAAAAAAATGTTTTTTGACAAAATTATACAACATTAACACAATTTCAACAAAATTAGTTTTCAAATAAAATTTTAAAAATTGTTTTCAAACAAAATCTTCAAAAATTTTGTTTAAAGAACTTATTTATCAAAATTTGTCAAGAATTTTCTTTTAAAAAAATTAGAAAAAACTGTTTTCAAGGATTATCAAAAAACCTTTTCCAAACAAAATTTTAGAAAAAATTTTACTTTCTAAAATTCATCGTTCTAGTCGAACTGTTTTCAAAAACTATTTCAAAACATAAGTATGAGATTTAAGAAAATTATAATAGATTTTTTTTTTAAACAGGATTTTCAAACAATTTTTCAAAATATTTCCAATTAAAATTTTAAGGAATCCTTTATTTTTGAAAAAATGTTGAAAGAATTGCTATACAAAAAAATGTCGAAAAAAGTAATTTTATGAAAAAAATTAGACAATTTGTACATTAACAAAATTCCCCCCAAAAAATTCAACAGAACATTTAAAAAATTTGTTTTTGGTAGGAATTTTTCACAAAAATGATTTACTTTTTAATATTGATGAAAATCTTGGGATTGTTCAAATCCACAAGTACAAGTATAGTGATCACATTGTAAGGGCGATGTTGTTTTTTTATTCATCTCATTTTTAGTAAATACTGTAGTACAATTTTTATTTTCAAGTAAATTTTTTCCAAGTTTTTCTTCTAAAAACTTTGATTTTATTGGAAAATAAAAAAAAAATCGAAAATCGATAAACAATTTTCTTGGAAAAAAATTCAGTAAAAAAGCTAAGAAATACCTAAACTTAGCTAATTGAAAATTCACTTGAAAAAATATGGTGTAAGTAAATCATTTTGATGAAAAAATTACAGGAAAAACTTGAATGAAAGAATTGGAAAATTTTTAAAAAAATAACGAGTAATTAAAAATTTAGAAATGAATTTAATCGACAATTGGAAGAAAAACGTTAAGCTTAGTAAAAAATTTAGGAAACATGGATATAAATTTGATAAAGAATTTCCACAACAAAATTTCAATAAGAAATTAGAAAAAAAAAATGAAAGAAAAAATCGAATGAAGATGGAGAAACAAAAAATCATAAAAAATATAAAGAATAGAAAATTTGGAAAAAATTATATGAATTCAAATTAAAATACAGAAAAAATCTGAATGAAAAAATTTTAAGAATCATTTATGAAAAATTAGTAAAAAATTGGATTGCAAATCAATTTCAACAAGTTCATTACATTAAGTACTTAGTTGAATAATCAAAAAATTTTGAGATTTAGTAAATAACAGTTTTTTAACAAGAATGGAAGATTGATTCTCGTTCCATGTTCGTTCGTTTTCGTGATTACTAAATATCTTGTGGATTTAGACAATCCCGAAAATTTTATTTTTTTAAAAATTAGAATAATTTCAATGTTTAATAAACTTTCAAAATTTCAAAAATGGATAACATTTTTTTTTGTTGAAATTTAGGTAAAAATCAAAATGGTATAAAAATAGGAATTTTGATAATTTTTAAATTTTAGTAAATTTTCAAACTTGATTAATTTTTTATAATTTTTGAAATCGAGTGCCAATTCTCAAAATTGGGATTAATTAATTTTCGAAAAATTTAAAAAATTTAAAAAATTGAAAAATCAGGAAAAATTTTAAAATTTGATTAAATTAAGATTTTTTTTTTTAGAATAAATCAATTTAAAAAGTTTTTACGTTGAAAACGTCCAACTGGAGGTCGTGCCTTTTGGTTTTGAGATTTTTTTAGATGCTCCGAGTACGATCACTCTCACATGTGCACACCGCATCAAAAAATAAGACCATCTCGAGAGTATAAATCGGCCATAATAAGGAGGCTTTTATCGCGTTTTTGTAATCGTACGTACTTACATGGTGTTTCAACGGTTATACCAGTAAATCACGCAAACGAGCCGCCGATAAGTTGAACGATATTTTACAAAATGTCATTTTCGAGTATTCACTTGTTGATAGGGAAATAAATTTTTGCTTCGAGATTTAACCCACGCTGCCGCGATTACTTCCCAACTTCGCTATCGGTATCTTTTTTTTACAGTCTCCGGGGATAGTACGACTCGTTCGTCTAACTCTGGTAGCCGACTTCGTTAAAATACGGAAGAGAAGTGCGAAGAAGGGAAACTTTAAAAACTTGGAAGGTACCTTCGTCGACCTATTTTTCAATATCTTATTCAGATCTTGGTGAAATTTCCGCATTATTCGAGCAGTATTTAATGCACGAGGGTATATAGGCTACGTCTTCTCATTTCGATAAGACATAGCCGAGCATTACCTCTTCATTAATCTATTCTTCGTTTCATATTCTCCATAACCATGTACACACGACGAGCGAGGGTGGAAAAAATACGAAAAACCGACTGGTAATTACGCAGTTAAATAAATTGTCACGCAATTCGGCCATTATTTGTAAACGAAACATTTTGAAATTTTGAAATTGGCTTATTGCGTGAAAACACGCAATTAAAATGCAACCGACGGCGACGTTCGGGAATAGGCTACACGCTGCATAGGCTTTTCCCCCTGTAAATTTTTTTTTCGGTGAATTACGATGGTCGAAATGGGAAAAAAAGAGAAAAAAAATGCGCATCCGAACAGTCGAACATATCGTACCAGGTACACGAAAGTCTCCTCGAGTAATAAAACTTCCTGTGCCTGCGATTTTAACCATTTTTTTCGTTCGTTCGTTCGCCTAGCTGCCGCGAATCTAAATAGTATCCACACGCTCCGAATGTTTCTTTAATAAATGATAAGAAAAGCGCTGAAAAAGTAATTACAGGGTTTCGTTCGAATATCTAATCAACCGATAGGGGCTGGAGAGTCGACATTTTTTATACACGACGCCCGATACGATGTGGCGCGCCAGTAAGCGACTTATTTTCATTGTAGTAATTAGGCGCAAGGCGTAAATATTCGTACCTCGTGTTGTACGTATATTTACATAGTATTTCATTTCCAGAGCATAAATTATGAAAGCGAGACCGTAATTGCCTACCGAGGGCTGGGCAAAACGATAACGACTTTATGTATCGCATCTGTCGAATCGTCTGCAACGGTTATAAAATAATTCCACGAGAAATACCGCATCCATTATTATATCGATGGGAAACTGAAACTGGCGAATTATATCGTTGATTAACTACGAGTATTCGTTTCAAAAATCTCGTCGACAATTCGGGTGATAATATTTCGTTAGATTGAAGCGAGAGGGCATTTACCGGAAATTTTTCTAACTCTACCCCCCCCCCCCCCAAACAACACAAGATAGTGAAATTAACCAAACCAACTCGTGAACAGGTCTCAAAAAAGCTCGATCATTATTCTAATCACCGTAGGCAGAGACAAATATGAAAAATAGGAAAATATATGCAACATTTTTTTCAAAAAATATGAGGTGTAAAATTATTTCAACACAAAAAATTAATTCAAACGAAATTATTTTTTTCACAGAAGTTTGTTCCTTGGAAAATATTTTTTTTCTTAGACTTTTTATACATTTTTTCAAGTTGCCTGAAAAAAAAAAATCACTGAAGTCCTATCGCAGGAAAACTTCTTCTCACAGAATGCACATCGAATATTTTTGTAAGAAAATCCAAAACCCCTGTCAAAAAATTGATACAAAAAATTCTTTTGAGAAAAATTGAAAATCTTTTCAAAACAGTTCAAAAAATAGTTACCTACCTATTATAAAAAATAAAAAAAAAAAATAATAAAATCTTCAATTTTTCAATTATGATTTTTTCACTTAAAATTTCTAATTTTTTCGTAAGTTTTTTTTCCTATTCGCACCGTGACTCACAATAGTTATACAGGGTGTCCACATTAATTTTATTTTGAAAATTCATGACTTTTTTATGACCTTTTTCATGAACAATATTTCAACATTTCCAGGGGGCCCCCTTCCAGCATAAGTGTAATTTGGAATGAATATGGAGCAAAAATTCCTTTATATTTTCCTATATTTTGTGACGAATAGTTATTTTTAAAAATATTGAAGGAGTGGTCGAATGCCCCTTGAACCGCCTAAGTTGTACCTATGCCCCCCAGACCCCTTTTTTTGTAATCAAAAAATTACAATTTCAAAAAAAAGTTTAATGAATGCATATGAATAGTACTTCTGCTATCCAAAGAAAAAAATTATACGAACAAAATGTTCGAAGGTATTTGGTATAAAATATAAAAATAAAGAGAAGTGATGCTTTTCGGGGGAAAAGGGTAAAAATCACTGAAAATGTAAATTTGAACTACTGAAAGTTTCCAACTCTGTTATCAAATAGAAAACGGAATACTGCTCGAGCGTATAGCGAAAGCGATTTTTAAAAAAAATTCAATTATGAAAGAAAAAAGGTGGAAATTTTGCCTAATAAATAAAAAATTCATGACTTTAAGAATTAAAATTCATGACTTTTCATGACCTAGTAATTTTTTTGAAAAATTCATGACTTTTTCATGACTTTCATGCCCCATTTTCAAATTTCATGACTTTTCATGATTTTCATGACCTGTAGACACCCTGTTATAATCCCTCGGAAAAAAATCGAACATAATCCAAAAAATTTTCCTCTTGGAAAAATTAAAAAAGGTTTCACAAAAAATTCTCATAACTACGTAAATAAAACTTTTCATGAAAAAAGTCTAAACATTTTTTAAAATATTTCCTCGAAAGGAATTTGCAAATGAAAAATATTTTACATTTTTTAATAGGAAAAATTCAAAAATCCTCCATATTATAAAAAAATTCTCCTCCAAATGAATTTTTAAATGAATAATATTTTCTGATATTTTCGATAAAAAAAATGTATCTTGTAAAAAATTAAAAACAAAAGCCAAACTAGCTGAGTTTTCTATAAAATTATCTCATTTTTTATTATTTTTTTCTGACAAAAAATTTGAAACTCCATTCGAAAAATTTCAAACAAAAAAATAAATTGAAAAAAATTCAAGGAATATTTTTCAACAAAAAAAAAATGCTCTTGAAAAAACTTTTTTAAAAAATCAAAAATTGATAGAAAAGTATTTCTGGTACAAAAATTTTTCTAGAAAAATTTCTAAAATCCTCCATATAAAATTTTCGTATATGAAGAATATTTTTGATAAAAAAATATATATCTTGTAAAAAATTTTTAAAAAAATACCTATCTAACTTTTGTATAAAATTATCTCATTTTTTAATTTTTTTTTTCTTTTGGCAAAAAATTTGAAAATCCATTCAAAAAATTTCAAACAAAAAAATGATTTGAAAAAAAATTCAAGGAACTTTTTCAACAAAAAAATGGTCTGAAAAAACTTTTTAAAAAAATCAAAAAGCGATCGAAAAATGCTTTTGGCACAAAAAATTTTCTAAAATTTTTCTAGAAAAATTTCTAAAATCCTCCATATAAAATTTTCAAATAATTCTCCTTTAAATAACTTTTTAGATGAAAAATATTTTCTGATAATTATATTTTCAATAAAAAAAATATTAATCTTGTAAAAAATAAAAAATAAAAACTAAGTATCTAACTTTTCTCTAAAATTATCTCATTTTTTATTATTTTTTTGGCAAAAAAAATTGAAAATCCATTCAAAAAAATTTTATTCAATAAAAACTTCTTTAAAAAAATCAAAAAATATTTTTTTAGCACCTAAAATGATTGAAAATATTTGAAAAAAATTCAAAATCCTTAATAAGACATTTCCGTAAAAATTGAAAAATCTTTTCAAAAAAAAAACAAAAAAAAAACAGCAAAGTTTCTCCCAAAATTTTTTTGAGAAATAATATTTTATTAGTTCAGTAGGTACTTACGAGTATGCTTCAAAATTTTTCAGAAAATTTTTTTATAATCCTTTCAAATTTTCAAAAAAAATTAATCTCAAAATTATTCGTCTATTAAAAAATAAAACAAAAAAAATCAACGTTTGTAAAAAAATTCGCATAATTACCTAGACTATTACTTATTATTATTTAGGTTATTTTTTTTTAATAATATGCAAAAAATTTTGAAAATCCGTTCATTTCAAAAAATGAAAAAAAAAATCTATTTTTTATGAAAAACACTTGGAAAAAGCCCAAAAAATATAAGAAATTTGAAAAAATTCAAAATCTTATCAATAAACTACAGGAAAAAAAAAAATTAAACGAAAATTTCCCAAAAAGTTTGAAGAGTCAATATTTTTTGATACAAAAAATCTGAACAAAATTCTAAATCATTCCGGAAAATCTCAAAAAATTTCTCAAAAGAAATAATTATGACGATGGAAATTATTTCAGAAAGTTCCCCAGGAAAAAATCTAGAATTCTGTAGAAAAAAAAAGAAAAAGTGAAGTAAAAAAAACAAAAAATGGATAATACTTTTTGTACATAAAATTCTTACAATTAAAGAAAACATTCCAAAAATCATTGAAAAAATATATAAATTTTTTCTTGAAAGATTTTCTGATGAAAAAAACTAATTTTTGTAAAAAATTCTCTTAAAACTTTCGATTTTTTTTTTTTTTTTTTTTGATTTTTTTTTAAATTCAACCGATATTTTTTGGTGCAAAAAGATCTCACGTTTAGAACTTGAAAATTTTATTGATTTTATAGCATTCATAAGTGAGATAAGCAATATGATATGAAATGTAAAGAATTTGAAAAAATTAAATCTTTAAATCACCAAAAAATAATATAATTATGCAAATGCATGCATTATAGATCCCTGCCCCACTCATCACACTCCATAAAAACCCTACTTAATAACCCCACAGTCCACGTTTCGTATCAAAATTATTCCGCCATCTGGCGGAATCGATCATATTTCACATCTCCCCGCGCCCCACGCCCATCATCATTATTTTTCTCTCGCAACCGTTTTAAGTGGAACCATAAAAATGACCCTTAGAACGAGATTAATTAAAGATTACGCGCGTGGCAGCTTAAGAAATTAAAACGAGCGAGGGAGACCTGCTACGCCACTTGAACTACACCCGCAGATTTAAATTCGCAACTTGGTAATTCGCGTAATTTTTTCTCATTCCTCCGCCGTCTTGGTCTCGGTGTCGGGCCCGCGTACACTAATATGCCTTTATGGGCTGAAAATTCCGCCTCGTAAAATACATAATTTCTCGTCATCGGCGAATATAGCCTCAGAATTAAACGAGTTAAGGGAACACCACCGACGCGGCACGGGCGCGGCTAGAACGTGCATAACCTCTCGCGTACCCATAAAAATGAACCGTAAATTCCAAAAATGAGTAACAGGTGTTTTTAACGAAGTGTAGTCCTGGCTTTTCATTTGTCCGGCGCGCCGCGCCGCTGCCCCCTCGTGAATACTTTAGTATGCCGTTCGTGTGTTTGATTATTCGCCAAATTAAATCTACCTTCGTTCATTTTTTTCCACCTCCCTTTAGCGAAGCTATATTTTCGCAATTATATTTATTATTAGGTCGTAATCGGCATTTTCGTCGGTGACTGTAAATCGTATTAATTTTGATTTTCTTTCGCTATTTAGTGCGCGTACTTAGTCGCTAATTGCTAATTTATGAGCTTCTAAAAAATTCGCCGCTTGAAGAATTCGCATCCGTTGAAATTAGGTATTTTTAATGAAATTTAAGGCGGTGGTATTCCTCATCTGTCTCGATGCTAGGAAAATTTCTCAAAAATTGATTGAAAATTCGGCGTTTTGCACTAGTGTCTAGTTTACTCAATTTGTTTACATGGACGTGGATCGTTGTTGTTGAATTTTATCAAATCCAGTACCATACATAGATACTTGATATTCAAATTTGGAGGGGAGGGAGACGTCCAATCGAAATTTTTGTAATAACCAAAATTATTTCCAAGACCTCAATCTACAACTTTTGTTTGAAACTTTTTTCAGTTGGACCCCTCCCCCATTTTGAAAAAGTATCTACCTGATGTTATGTGAAATTGGAGGAGAGGGAGGGATTCAATCGAAATTTTTATAATAACCAAAATTATTTTAGGGTCTTAATCTATAACTTTTATTTGAAAAATTTTTCAATTGGGCCCTTCCTCCCTCCCTCCAACCTTTATTTTTAATATGTACATATCTTCGGAGTGTTATGCGAAATCGGTGAGGAGGGAAGGATCCAATGAAAAAAAATTTCTAACAAAGTTTCCTAGCTTGAAGTCCAATTTTACATTACTGCAAAATGCAACTTTTGCAATTGTCTCTTTGTTTAATACGAGAATCCAAACATCCTCCATCACAAGTAATATTTACCCCGTACACATCGCAGAAAAAGCCCGCTGAAGTTACTCCTCAACTCTCGAGTCGGGTACGTCGCGTCGTTGACGTAGGCAGGAAAAAAAAGACGAAAGGAAATTCGCCGTAAAGTAAATTTCTTCCTTAAAAAACTTAATAATCTCGGCATTGTCCGCTTTTAAATAGCAAAAGCCGGGCAACTGATGGAAAAAAGTGAAAGTAATTAGTTAAAAGAAAAAGTGCTTTGAATATGTCATTACCATTAGGTAATTTCCCTCCAGCCCTTCGCGCTCGCTCCACTGCTTTCACTTTTTCTCCTAAAGGAGTTGCGATGCTGCAAAAAAAAAAGAAACTGCTTACGTCGAGTTAGGTTCTCTTTTCTCTATTTTTTTTTTTTTTTTTTTTTTTTTTTTTTTACGAAAAGGTTTTTAAAACGATATAAAAACTGGAGAAGGAGAGAACATTGTTTTCAGGTTTCTTTCTTCTATATATACACGTTCGCGCTGGTTCGTTCGGTTCAAACGATTAAACTTTTTACTATGTTAAATTAGCGGTAAAGAAATTGTACGAGTATAAAAGAAAACAAAAAGATTGCTGGTTTTGAACGAAAAATGGCTGTAATTTTAAATGCGTATGTATTGCGGGCCTAGGTCGCGGCAAACAAAGCAAAAATACAACCGAGATTTGGACGCACGTGCCCGTGCCGTGAGATTGGATTAAAAATGGGTCAGAAGTCTGAAAGTGAATTTTCCTCGAGTCAGCTCGCTTACAAAATCAGACGATGGAGATGTCGATATGAACATGCTGGTGCAAAGAATGGTCTCGATTACCAGAAGAAGAGTATATCGGACACAATCACTTATACGTAGCATCAAACACTTTTGATATAGCTCAGCATTTTGAAACACTCGATTTGAGACAAGAAAAAAACACATCCCAACAAATGTTGATGAAATTGCATAAAAAATATAAGAAAATGAATGGAATAAGAAAAAATAATCCGAAAAGTGATGAGACGAATTCATGAAATTAAGTACCTATCATAAAATGACAATAAGAATGGTCAAAAATCAACCAAGAGAAAAATGACCAAATAAAAATGTATGTACCAGTAATAAAAATGATATTGAAAATGACTTTACGCAGGAAGGCAGGATAGAAAAATGACAATACTTACCAATCACTGAATAAATTACAATTTACAAGATAAATGAAGAGAAAGGAAGATAACAATATTAGCAATAAGAATGACAATAAGAATTATTAGAAATTACAAGAAAATTACATACAATTGGCACAATAAAATTAAGTATTTAAAAGATGAATGAACTAAAGAGATGGCCGAATAAAAATATCAGCGATAAGAATGAGAATAAGAATACCTAGCCAAATTGATTGAAAGAAAAATGAAGAGATGAAAGAATAAAATATCAGCGATGAAACTGACAATAAGAATGACTAAAAATCACATAAAAATGAAAATGACAATAAAAAATTAAATTATTTAAAATAAAAATGAAGACGCGAACAAATAAAAATTATTGGCGATAAGAATGAAAATAATAAATATGACAGACTAATAAATGAGGTTAAGGAAATTACGATAAGAATGACCAAAATAAGTCGAAAGAAATAAGAATGACTAGAGTGGAGGTGAGGGGAGAAAGATAAGAATGAAAAACCAATTGAAAGAAAAATTACAAAATAAATGAATAAAAGAAAATGACAACAAAAGTGACCAGCAGGATGAAAAATAAAATTACTTACAGCAGAATTGAAAATTACCATAAAATTCATCATTCTTATTCACAGTCCTTCTCCCCATCATTTTTCAATTCATTTTTTTCTCTCGCTATTTTGGACGTCATAAATGCACATTATCATAATTCGTTCATTCATTCATTCTGCTGGTCCATTTTCATTTCAACCTTGGTATCCATTCAATTTTTCATTGCTTTTTTTTTTTTTTTTTTTTTTTAGTTATCCATCTCCTGATTTTTCTTTGATTGCTTCGCTTGTTTTCATTGTTACTTTTTCAATCAGTCTTCTTTTCATTCTTAGTGTCAAATTTAAAAAAATAAGACTGCTTTGGTCATTTGTCATTTCTATTGTCATTTTACAATCAGTCTACTACTTAGTGTCATTTTTATCAGCAATCTTTTTTTTATCCATTCATCTTGTAATTTTTCTTTCTAATAATGATATCGTTTTTATTGCAATTCTATCACGCTAATTTGAATTCATTCTTCTTGCTAATTCCTCCTCGTTGAGTCAGCAGTGATATTGAAGGAAATGTCGAAGTATAAGTAAGTAATACAATGTTATTGTCATTCTTCCTCCAATTGTAGCCTAATTTTGAAACATTTTTGCGAACATTTCCTCTTTTCATCCTTGTCATTTTTATTTTCACGTACAGCTCTGTAGTCTGTACTGATCATTCCTAACAGTCATTGATTGGATCCCAGTGAATAACATTGTACTTGCAAGAGAAAGACATTTTTATTGTTATCTTTATCCAAACTATAATTTTTTTCATTCTTACCAGTTACTTTCAGTATTTCAATTTTTATTTCCACATCCCATACAATTTGATTTTTACTGGTTCTTCTCCATTTTTGTAATTATTGTTATTCTTTCTAATTCTATTTTTCATGTGCCCTTCTTGTCCCTTTAATTGTCACTCTTCATCTTAATTTAAAGTCGCACTTTTCTCGTGAATTTTTTTTCGAAATATTCATCATCACTCATTGTTGCCACAAAACTTGATAACAATTTAATTCTCTTATTCTTTCAATACTCAACCTACAAATCATTTTTTCTCATTTCTCTATCCTCCAAACCATCCCGAACCATCGGTGAAAATGCATAAAGAACTTAATTTAGCGCAGTAATATGTACCTCGAGCTAGCTCGACACAATTTCTTTGATTGAATTTGCTTCGCGTCGAGTCGCAGTCCCATGCCACCATCTACAACACGTAACGCTGTAATTCATCATAATGCTGAGTAAAACCTTCAACCAAGTAAAATTCAATTCTTTGCCACCGCCACTGTCATATTACAGAACGGCTGAATCTCGGTGAACAATGGTTGCCACAGTCTTTCATCTCTGGCGCGCGGATAAAATCATTATACTTTCGTTGAAGTTGAATTTTCTTCGTATAATTAATGTGATTTTCGACGTTGTTAGCTGCCCCCTCCTCTGCCCATCGCCAACAACCGCACTCTATCATCATCTACATCGTCATTGTTTTCGCGTTACTATATTCGTCTCCGCTTGACAATATGGAAACCTGAAAGAGATGAATTAAATCTAGACGTCCTCTTGAAAATTTTCAAAAATTAACTTTCCTACTTCAACACGACTCACATCTCGTTAGAAATTAACCAGATATTATTCCGTTCCTTTCTCTCTCCCTCTATCTCTCTCCATTTTCAATCTCTTCCTAGTTTCTAGTTCATTTATTCGTCGTCTTCGAACAAAATACCATACCTAGCTAATTAAGTAATTAGTTATAGTTTGACAACTTTTTCCCTAAATATAGAGCTAAAATGCGAAACTCAATAGGTCCCAAGACATCTTATAGAGCTAGTTAGTAGTTACACCGAACAAAATTGATGGGAGGGGAGGGGACGAGGAAACGAATTCAGATTCCGAAGTTATTTGATATTCCACCTGACTAGGGAATTCATTATTTTATTCTTACAAACCAATCATTTGCACTCAAACATACTCTTTTGAAAATTCGCCAAAGAAAACAATCACTTTGCACGATTTTCGAAAACAAAAAAGAAACCCGACTAGTTTTTACAATCAAGGTCAATTAAATTACGTTCATAAGGGAGGAGAAAATAGATTAATTCAATTCGTTGCGTTTCGCAGAAGAACAAACCGTCATTTTTACGAGCTGGATGCTCGACACGACGTTTAAAGAGCAAGATTAAGCGGTGAAAAAAGTGAAAAGTTAATGTAGCTTATTGCATTCATTAAAAACGTTTCAGATTTTGGTTCGCTTCAAGCGCTTAAACTACATAACTCGAAGAGATAATGAAGTAAAGACCGAGAGCAAAACTTCCAAGTGCTTTTATACATCAAAGTAGAAATTACCACTTTTCTAAACAACTGAGAAATTTTTTGAGAAATTTTTTCTTCTTATACCATTTTCCTGTCGCATAAATACCACCCCAAAGTTCTCGTCGTCGTCGTCGTCGTTACAAAAGTTGTAACTTGGGTTTCAGAATTCAGATGAATACACCGAGTCGAAGTGTTTCGAATGCGGAAATGCGAAATGAGATGGCTCGTATGTTCGAAAGATTATTTCCGAATGAGAGGAGAATACAAGAGAGAGAGTGTGTGTCTGGATCTCATTAAAGAGTATAGGTTGGGTGCTTAAGTACAAACAGAATTACTAATCTTATAATCATAACACTATTCAAGATACACATAAATTAACAATTTATGGAATTTGAAAGAGCAAAAATTATCCGACGATAAAGAAGCGAACAAGCCCCTCAGGTAAGATTGCAATCGGGTTAAACGTTGACACAGGCGAAGTGTTAATAAATCGCGAATCTTCGCTTCCAAAGTATAATCCATTCAAGTTAAAATAGTCCCATACTTTATTAGAAAGCGGCATCAGACGAGATGGCGGCGGCCACATCCAAAACAGAGAATACGACGTGACGCTCGAGTGCAAAAGCGACCGAGAACTTGAAAACGAGCATCGAGGCAGAGGGCCAGATCTAAGGAACGCGATGCGGGCAGTGAAAGTTTATTTTTGCGGTTTTGACTCGGCAAAGAAATGTAAATTTCCGCTTCATATCGACCATAGAGATATAGATGAAAGCTATAGGTACCTACTGCTCGTACTTAGCAGAGATACGTGCACAGCCGCGGAAAACATCAAAAGAAAACTATCTTCTTGCTACCTCTACCCATATTATAGTAATCAGCTAACGGCATTTATAATTTAAATTAACAAAAAGCTTCCCTTATAGAATGGTACCTGTTTTTCGCCTTCGCCTTCGCAAACGCGTACCCGCAATCCGCTTTTCGTTTCGCGTCATGCAAAAATAATTCTCCTTCTGAAACCCCCGCCGTCGTGTCTCCTCTCTTTTTGACCTGTTCAAACAATGAAAGAATCCATTCACCCCTACATCTTATGTTTGTACAAACCCATGCCGAGGTCTCCATTTTCTACGCAGTGGCAGTTGATTGCCATACCTGAAGTGTATGTGTATTGTGTAGCAAAGCGAATAACTAAATATTAATATGAAATATTCGTCCGTCTCCTCCTGATGCCACATACAACTACTCTACTTCTTCTTCTTTTTCTAACTAGTAAAACCCAAGGAAAACTTTGAAGAGTTTTTCGACGGATGTCAAGAGAACGCGTGTGAAAAGCGCGTTAAAACAGAAATTCTCTTTGCTTTTCAACTTTTCAAATGTGTAATGTAATGTGTAACATCGCCTTCAACATCGTATGAAGCGAAAATTAAATTATACCAAACCAAATGCTGATAAATGAACTAAAAATTCATTTTAGAATGATTCAGAAATACTGAGAGTAGCACGAAAGGTGTAGTATTGTTTTCACTTCTCAATAAATTTGTATTGTTATCGTTTGTCAACAAAATGAAATACCGAAGGCCATGCAAAATTGCCTGATCTCTGTCTTGCTGCGCGAAGGTAACCAACAGTATTATTTTGTAATCTCAACTTTGGCGAAGTACTGTTATTAAAAATTAATGTTATGGATGCCACATTCTAGATGGTTCTCTGATATTGAGTATGATTCAGGAGTTGAGGGAAATCGTGTTGCTGATATCTGTGCAGATTCTTCTCAAATGCAGGTTCTCCCAAAAGTGATGGGACACTTTTTAAGATTTGGATGTGACGGGTTGCAACTAACAAAAACCTTCACTTCACATGGTACTCATCAATATTTTCACAAGGAACAGTTACAAAAATTTTATGGGAAACTGATGGAATTTTTTCACGCAAACAAAAAAAATTAAGTGAAACATCTGCCCACCTGTGGAAAACTGGAAATAAGTAAAGACGCTACAGAACCATGGAAATTGGTGTTTTTCAAGAAAAATAGATTGGCAACATTGAATTTGAAAATTTTTCAAAACTTTCTAGCGGATATTGATGGGAACTTCTTCCGAAAACTCGACCAATCACATCAGAATCAGCAGGCATGATAGCAACTATTTTATTTTTTTTAGTGACTTTAGTGACCAAAAATCATTCAAAAAGTGACCAAAAAATGTGAAAAAGTGGCCAAAAATCCCCCCCCCCCCCCCAAAGGAAATTTGAGTCATTCAGATAAGAATAATTTCCAGATTTTTTCTCAGGGAGCAAACATTGGGTCAAGGCTACGCTACAGGGTACTCAAATTGACCTAGGAGGCTGTTCTTCGGCGTGTAGGTTTGGTAGGGGTCCTGAATGTGCCTTTTTGTGGTTTCAACCCGCTAACCTTTTTCCACCCCCTCCCACCACCAGGCGCGGCAACTTAGAATTTCGCCATGTATTGCTCAAAATTTTTTGCTACTACAGGGGCTCAAAAATTGATGGGAAAAAATTTATCGGGGGGGGGGGGAGGAATGTAGACAGTTGGGCAGAGCTTTATTTTGGTATTTCGCTTCCCCAAGAACTAAAAAAAAATTAGAGATAGGAGGCAAAATATGTGAAAATGCTGAATTCAACTACCAAAAATTGCTAACTTGACAAAAATGAGGAGAAAAATAATGCCCGAGCGAAGCGAGTGCGAAAATTTTTGAAAAAATGGTAATTCTAACAAAATTGTAATTTTAACAAAATTATAAAATTAATTGAACTAAATTCTAAATTTACACCAGAAATTAATTCTGATTCTCTTTCTAAAAAATCGAATGATAGAATATGAGTTTTTCAGCATAAATCTGAGTTAAGATTTTCATCTTTCCATGGGTTTATTTGAATTTGAAATTATTTCATGTAACGCTGAGCAATACACGAATGAAATTCATGTATTGCTTGAGCTTTCGAGCAATAGGAAAGTTGCTGCCACTGCCCACCTCCAAAAAACAACGTTCTACCAAAATTTTGAAAACTGAAATTTGCGACTTTTTTCAAGATATATTTTTTCATCTTATAACCTAATTTGAATCAACGAATTCTTCATTATCCTCTCTGTACAATTTTTCTTCAGTATGAGGGTTGTTAACTAAATGCAGAATGTCAACGTTGAGGTCTTCAACAAAATAAAATCTCAGAAAGAAAAACATAAACTCTTAATAAAATAAAATCTACGCATCGGATAGGGGAAGGGGTGAAAAGATATTTCCCGGCGATTTCACGACATTTGTTGCCCGAACGAAGTGAGGGCAAAATTTTTTGAAAAAATTGAGGTTCCGAAAGAAAAACTTCTCATTGCCACCATGAATAAAAAATTTTTCAAAACCTATGATAGCATTTGGATCTGAAATGGACGGTAATTTTTGAAGAAATTGCATTTTTAAAAGAAAAAACAAAACATTTTTTTGCGAAAATGTTGAAAACAAACATTATTACTTTTGGAATATAAATAAACAAAAAATCAACATAATGCCCAAGCGCAGCGAGGGCGGCGAAAATTTTCAGAAAATAGGAATTTTCAAGGAAGAAATAATCCATTTTTAGTATAAATTTGAATTCTCTCTCTTTATTTATTTTTTCTCTAGTTATTCCCAAAACTTTTCATTTTTTTGTTGTTTTTCAATAAGGTATCGCCAAAAAAAAAACTGGAAAAAGTAACTTTAGAGACCATTTTGGGCGAAAAGTGACAAAAAGTGACCAAACTGAAAAAAAGTGACAAAGTCACTAAAAAAGTGACTGAATAACATGCCTGGATCAGAGTTCGGCAGATCTACTAATACATAAAAGGATCTAGAACCAGATCCAAATCTTTTATTTTGGATCTTTGCATGTTTAGATCCAATTTCCAAATTTCAGGATCCGGATCAAGCCGGACAGTCAGAAGTTTTTAGGGGTTTTTGGTTTCCTTTACGGTTTACTTTTCATTCATTTCGCAGATTGAATATTGAAAAATTGAAAACGCATGAAAAATAACACTGTGTTACATTTTTTGAACTTTTCTCTTGTGTTCGGGTCCAAAGTAGGCTTAATCGATAGTGTAGACCTAGAAACAAAAAGCAACTTCTCATTTTTCGTTATTATTTGCTTTTGTGCGTACAGGGGTTCAAAGTTGCGAAAATCACGGGTTTTGCACTTTTTCAACTGCTCTTAGCGGCATATATTGATTTACGAAAAAAACCAATGGCAGATTCGGAATCTACATTAAATTTTGAGGAAACATCTCTGTAGGTACTTTAAAATTTGGAACTGGAAAAACGGACAGAGATGTTTTCTCAAAATTTAACGTAGATCCCGAATCTGCCATTGGTTTTGTTCGTAGAGCAATATTTATGCCGCTATAAGCAGTTGAAGAAGTGCAAAAACCGCGACTTTCGCCACTTTGAACACCTCCTGTACCCACAAAAGCGAATAAAATTGAAAAATGAGAAATTGCTTTTTGTTTCTAGGTCTAAACTATCGATTGAGCCTATTTTGGACCCATCCACAAAATGGCTGTTGACCTTTGTAATCAATTCACTGAGAAAAATGTGATGAATGGTAGAAATTTTTTTCTGGATCTGGATCTGTTTTTTTTTCAAAAATTTAAGGATCTGAGGATCCAGATCAGATCATTTTCAAAATTGAAAGATCTGATTTAGATCAGATCTCAATTTTTGGATCTTTGCATCTTTAGATCCAATTTTCAAATTTTAAGATCCTTATCTTGCCAACTCTGATCAGGATGCATTGATGGAGTAGTAACAACAATAAAATCTTGCCAAAAGTATTGCCTTCCTGAAGAGCACAGCCATCTTCGTTTACGGGGTGATCTGGCCATTCGCATTAAATTTAAAAATATCCAGTGACCGTTGGTCCTAATGGTCTAAAACCTTGGTGACAAAATCTTTAGCTCGATATCTTGTTCCTAACCCCTTTGGAGATAGGTTAAACGTGGATTTTGGTTAAAATTTATATATTATTGGTAGGGTTGGACTTAGGTTGGACGCAGGTTTTTCAAACATGCAAGGATAGTTAGACAGCCGTCAAGAAAAAATTTCAATGAAAATCCATTTTTACACCCCCCCCTCACCCCTCTAAGAAGGTGTAAGGGGTGATACATCGAGCTGAAAATTTTGTCACTGAGAATTCAGATCATACTAAGGATCAACTTCCACTGGGTAATTTTCTCAGGACCAAATCATCTATATAAACCTGGTGACACTCTTCATTGAGAATACATTATTAGGAACACACAGAAAATTCAAAATTTCATCAAGACTTCTATCTTTGAAAATAAACGCGCAACAAAGCTTCCAACTTCGAAGATACCAATTTCGAAGATTCATATTGCCTTTATTTTCAATGATGAGAAAATTTTTCAACCACTCTGTTTTGTCGATTGCCACAAGTGTCCCTAATAATCACCTGCGGATTATTTCGTCTTCTCAACTGTTTCAACTGAGAGAACAATGTTTGATTGAAAACTAGGTTTTTTTTTTTCAAAGGACACATCTCAGCTCCTTCAATTGTGAGGTAGATACCTGAGGTTAAACAAATTTATCCATACATTTCAAAGATAAGTAGGTGACTTTCCAGCCTAAAAGAGATATTCTCATCTGACACATTCCTCTAGATATTTTGGGTTCAGCCTTCAGCAAACAAAAAAATATGAACTCTCGAGCACTTTTCAGAGCAAAAATATCGTTGAAACTTTTATTTCATTTATATTTTGACAAAGTTTCAAGTAAATCGTTCAAGAAAAAACTACCCCGCACACAAAATGTTAACCACCTCGTATTTTAAAAACTGTCAGAAAAATTCTCTCAATCTACTTCCGCAAGTACATCGACCTTCATTTCCGAACAAAAAAATCATTATGCGACACACAACAGATTAAAAACCCACCATCGAGTAAAAACTTTTCCAAGCTGTATTAATCATCCACCCCCTTACCGCACTACTCATTATCATCGACAACTTTTCAAAAAAAAGAATAAACTAGTACAAAAAACCAGGCCAGACTGGGAACAATGTCGATACATTTGCGTAGGTAGTAGATAGAGTAGGTATCTCAATATTTGAATAATACGTAGGTACCGCTTTGGCTGTGCAAAAGGGTGGAAAAAACTTTTGACAGAGATACGCGTGGCTGGAGGAGGTAGGGGGTACACAATAGCGCGAGAGAACGTTCGGTAGTATTCGCCAATCAGAAAAAAGTTCGATACAATTCGCGTGCTATGGTGGATATAGCGTGTTGCAGTAAATAACTTGTTTAAGAATCGTCGAATGGCCTTTACCTGTTTTTATTACTTTACTTAGCGCCATGAATTAAAAATAAAGGTCTGACGAGCGGCGGGTGTCAGCCCCTGCTGGCCTTTGGCTTCACCCTCTCTATCCGTGTATAATGAAACCCCCGTGTGCGTTATCGTGTAAACGTAGTCGTTTGGTGTTAATCAGTTATCGCTGATCTTTCTCTATTTGTTCTAACCGGTGCGATATACTCGTACCCTCTCCAGAAGAACGGGGATTTTCGAATTACGAATTTGATGTAGGTATACTTAGTAAGCGCTTATATTTCCAGCGTATAAATTACGACCTAATTATATGCGCCGAGAAGTGAGATGGCAGCAGTGTTGTCTTTCTGCGTAATGTATTGCCTTGATTTGCCTTTTGCTTACCCTTTCGTACTACGACGCGTGGTTTTCAAATTGTAACCTTATATAGATACGTGGCACAGCACGTGCAAAGCCTATCCTTTCTTTTCCTCACCTTGGTACCCTAAAAAGCTAGAGATTTTTGTCGAGAATTCGTCTTTCTTCAGTTCTTCACACAAAACGAATCGTAGATGCCTTATAACGTAAGTACTAAAATGGAATAAAACTCTTCGATGAAGATGATTGAGAAACTTGAGAAGCTAACAATTAAGATTCTTCATCAAAGGGAAAAGTTTTGGAATATATTATCAACTGATCCAAGTTTCTTGGAAAAAATTTTCACCAAAGACAGGATAACTTGGGAATTACTCGAAAGTGCATCGAATAAGCCATCAAACGGAATGTATACTTAATCGTCTGAAATTTTATTCCCATATATGGTTTAAGCAAAAGAAAAATATTAAATTGAAAAAAAGTTGAACAAATTTGAATCAAGTCTAAAAACAAAATTTTTGCAGGGTGTCTATATTCATTTTTTTTTTTTTTTTTTTTTTTTTGAAAATTCATGACTTTTTCATGAACAATATTTCAACGTTTTCAGGGGCCCCCTTCCAGCATAAATGTAACTTGGAATTAATATGGGGGCAAAAAATTTCCATATTTCTCCTCTATATTTTGTGGTAAACAGCTATTAACAAAATTATTGAGGGAGGGGGCGAATGCCCCTTGAACCCCCAAGTTATGCCTATGCTCTCCAAATCTCCCTTTTTTTGGTAACCAAAAAATCTATATAATTTTTTTTAAAAGTTGAATGAATCCTTAGAATTTTCAAGGGTGTAATTCGGTTTCTTCCCTAAAAGGTGGATTCTTAAAATTGTTTTCATGTCGTAATGAGAGAATGATTTTTTTCCAGGAAAGGAAACAAAAAATTTTCACGCAATTCTCCTAAAAAAAATTTTAGCAACTTTTTCAACAGAAAACCTTTTTCCCCCTTTTTTTTGTCCCAAAGCTTTAAAAATATTTTTTTTATTAACTTTACTATCAAAGAAAAAAAATTGTATCCCCAAAAAATAGAGATCTTTTTATTTAACAAGAATTTGTAAAATTATTGTTCGAAAAAAATCTCAGTTTTTTTTTCGAAAATGAAACAAATTTTTTTCTTTACAAAGAAAAAATTAGTAAAATTTTCCACAGAAAGTTTGAAAAATACCATCTTCACATAAGAAAATTTATCATTTTTTTAACAAAAAAATAAGATTTTTGGATATTTTTTATTCCAAAAAATCCTGAAATTTCTTCCTTCGAAAAAATTTCTACTCCAGAATATTTGAGATTTCCAATTTTTTTTTTATTCTAAAACAATTTTTAAACATTTTTAAACCAAAAAATTCGTTTTTAATTTTTTACCTATTATTCCAAAAAATGAGAATTTTTTCTCCAAAAAACAGAGACCCTCCTCCCAAAAATAAAAATATTTAATATTTTAGAAAATTGAAAAAAATTGAAAAAAATTGAGATTTTATACTCTAGATAATTTATTCCAAAACGATAAAATTCAGATTTTGATTTTTTTTAAATAAGAATTTTTTCGTGAAAGTTTGAAAAATATTTTTACTTCAATAGAATAGGGAATTTTTTTAAACGCCTTGTACAGCAACTATCTATAGTGACGTGAAAATGTTTTTCATTCCAAAACAATTTTTAAAATTTGTCGTACAAAAAAAATCATTTTTTTTCATTCCATGCACAAGTTTTTTTTTATTCCAAGAAAGGGGGATTTTCCCAAAAAATAGAGATTTCCATCTCCTTGAAAAAATAAATTCTTCAAGAAAATTAATTTTCATCTTCAAAAAAAACAAAATATTTTATGCGGTTTTTTTTTCGAGAAAAAATATCGATGAAGCAATTTTTTCATTTTGTAAAAATTTTCTAGTCAGATGTATCCCAGCTCGTCACCAACGAGTACTCAACCCCCTGAGCCCCCATTTCAGCGTTTTACCATTTCTACTGTATGTTTTTGCCAATTTTGATATGATGTTTAGAGGTCAATAACGTGCCAGAAATTTTTTTTTTAGTGTTGCTTTTCGCTTTCATTGAAAGGGAGAATATCGAGGGCTGCCAATTTTTTCTATGAAGGCTCCTGCATAGGCCAACAATATATTAAAAAATTGTGCAAATCAATTAAATAGTGCTGGAAAGAAAAATTTTCAACTGATTTTCAATTAAAAATTAATTTCTCGAAAACCAGAGGATGGGAGGGGGCCTGGAACTTTGGTCAGGGTTGTATCTTGGTAGTACTTACCTACCATCCAAGTATCATCGAAATATCGCTTGGGGGCCAAAATGACTATCTTATCCAGCTATGCCCTTTGTTTTACAAATTATTTTTTTAAAAAACATTTTTCATTAAACTAAAAAAAACTTCCCTCGAGCAAAACTTTCTAATTTAACCAAAATCCAAAATTTTAATTTTGAACATCGAGGTCAAAAAAAAAATCGAAAAAGAATTATTCAAACGAAATGCTAGAGACAGGAGAATTAATCGATTCTTTGAAACTCACAAAAAACTGACAGTTCTTGCAATCTTCTACCGAACTGAATCTTCCACTTTTTCATATTCCTTCGGGCATTACACGCTCTACCTTAGATAAAAAATTTTCCACACTTACACGATCGATATACGTCGACATGAAAGAACAACTACTCGGTAAACTAAATAATTATTTAGTGGAAAAAAAAAACTCAAATTACTTAACTGCGCTCGAAAGCACACATAAGCAGCCAACATTCACTTCTTTACACCACGCGTCATCGAGCTGTTACGATACCTATCCCCCGCTAGTCCTCTAATACCTCCGAAAATATTCGAAATCTCAACTCGAGTACTCTAATTTGGGCGTACATGGCCACATTGAAACTTTCCAGCTATTAACTACATTAAAAAGGGAAATTTTCGAAGTTCGCTGCACTCCACACGCAGCAAAAACAAATATTTAAAAAAATTACCCTTACTTCCTGTAATTTCAAAACCAAAAACCATCTTGCGTTACCGCCTTTACTTTTCCAGACCACTTTCCAACTTTTACAAATATTCGATATTTCACCGAAAACCGATCCGAGTATCAATTTAATACTCGCACACATTCGAGAGTGGGAATCCTGGCCACAATGATGGGCTGCCTATACGAATACTCGTATATCGAATCCTACCGGGGTAAACCTCGTTCGTTGCATTGGTATTTCGATTTCTTCCTTTTCCGGACCTCTGGAGACTCGCTATCCATTAGAATTAACGACTCGACTATGCCAACAAATTAATTTTCCATCGTTTAACATATTTTATCCAGGTAAGGTATAGGATGTTGCTCTCGAGGATTTATAAAAGCGGGATTTCGATATTTTGGCTGAATAAGCACTAAGCACGTATGGAAGTGGTACCGCGATAGGAAAACTTTTCCAAATAGATGAGTTACAATTTGTAAATCATCTCGATGTATCGTGATTCTTTAAGAGGATCAATTAATGGATATATCCCATAGGTCTCGGGAGCTTCATGAAGTTTAATCAACACTCTGCTAAAGCATTTGATAATAATTTCAAAATTTTGAATTTTAATAAATTTTAAAAATTTACAAAATTCAGTCGAATTTAAAAAAATAAATCAAACGTTACCCATTTGTAATGATTGATCAATTTTCACAACTTTTCAATTCGATAATTCTCAAACTTGAATAAACGTTTGATATTGAATTAGTTTTCAAAATTTTGCAGAAATTTTGAAAAAAGTTTTTTTTTTTTAAATATATTTATTTTTCGTCGCTCTACCTGAAAGCCCTAATTTCAATTTTTACAATTTTATCAACTCTCAAATAAATCTTTGAGACTCTGCTAATGAAAAATTTACAAATGTTGAATTGATTTTCAAATTTTTTTATATTTTTTGAATTGAAATAAATATTTGAAATTATAATTTTTAGAATTTCTAAATTTCAACATTACTTTCTTAAAAATTAGATCAATTTTCAAGATTAAGTTAAATTTTGAAAAACTTCATTAAGACACCTAAATATTCAATGTTCACTTACCTACTTGCAATTTTCAAAATTTGGTAAAAATTTGAAATTTACTAAGTATTTTCGAAATTTAGAAATGTCTGAAATCAGATCAATAATAAGTATGTACCTATAAAGTTCACCTAACTGGAGGGAAATAAAAAAGTAAATTTTCTATGTTTTGTAAATTTTTACAATTTTTAAAATTCAATAAAGCTTCAAAATAGGCAAATCTTAAAAATTTTACCGAAAATAAATTTTTGAGATCAGATCAATTCTTATTAAAATTCAGCTAGGTACTTTTTTCTCAAAAAAAAAGGGAAATGATGAATTAAAAAATTAAGATGAATTATTAAAATTTGGTAAGTAACTAGGTAGTAGGTACCTACAATGCAAAATTTGAAATTTCACAATTTTTTAAATTTTAATATAGGTAAGTATTTTTTTAAATCACAAAAATTCAGCCGAATTTTCAAAAAATTTAGAATAGTCAATTTTCAAAGTTCGATTTATTTTCAAAATGTGTTAAAAACCTGAAATTAGTTGATTTTTAAATCATTATTTTTTTTAGAAATTCCCTAAAGTACATAAAATAAATTATAAGTACTTGAATAATTTTTTTAATTCAGCTCAATTCTCAATGTTTTGTCAACCTTCACGATTTCCAAATTTTGGCTATTTTTGAATTGAAATACATTTTGAAATCAAATCAGATTCTATTGCCCAATTTTTGAACTTTGTAAATTTCCAACATTTACAAGGAACTGGTAACTCGTCAACTCCGATTGAGCTGAAATTTGTATCACTGTAAGAAAATTTTATCCAGACCTCAGAACCGAATTTTGAGCTACCAACGTTGATTTTCCAATTTTTGGCCAATTTTTGAAAATTACGAAAATAGTCCAGTTGTAAACCAATTTTTTACGAAAATTATAAAAAATAATGAAGAAAAATTTATTTTTCCTGGAAGCTCCATATCGCTTCGAAAATGGTCGCAATCCACTCGAGGGGTCCAAATCAGTCTACAAACCAATTTTTATAATTTCATCTCTAAATTTAAAATTTTTTGTAAAAATCGTTTCATCAATTGGCTATTTTCGCTTTTTTCAAAAATTCATCAAAAATCTAAAAATCAACTTTGGCGGTCCAAAATTTGGTTCTGAGCTTTGAGTGACGTGCTCTTTCAGTGAACCAAATTTCAGCTCAATCGGAGATGACGTCTTGTCAAGGTTCCTTTGTTAGTAATTTCTTTAAAATTTGGTTATTTTTCAATTTTATTAAATTTTTAAAATCCAACCGGATTTTATAAAATTTTTACGAAACAGTTTTTCAAAGTGTGACGAATTTTTAGAAATTTAAAAATCTGGTTGATTTTTAAAATTCACCAAATCTTTGAAATTTTGACAATTAAGATCTTTACCTTCGGATTATCATCATTTCAATTTTACATCGAGAATATCATTCCTAGGAAATTTCATTTCAAGGATGGAAAGAAGGTTTGGAGAATCGAATTTTTAGTACCACGTCTTTATTATCTTGAGATGTCCGACACCCATTGCAGTGCTGAGAGGAGAGTTTTTGGCGATTCACAATAATTATATTGCCAACAGAACATGAATTCCAAGTTTTTGAAAAATCGAGAATTTAAAAAAATGAAAAATAAAATGAAATGAATAAGGCTGTAAGTTAGAGATTTTATTTTTAAAAAAATTGAAAATTTTTTGTATTTTTTTTCTTTAAAAAATGACAAAATTAATTTTTTCATGCTGATTTCAAAAAATCAAGATCCGATTTAGTTAATGACTGGTTTTTCGAAAATCAAAACGCATCATACGAATCCATTTTCCAAACTTTTCTTCAAAACCCTAGAATTCGTGTCCTGTTGGTAATATAATTATTCTAAATCGCCAAAAATTCTCAGCACTGCAATGGGTGTCGGGCAGCTCAAGATGATAAAGACGTGGTACTAAAAATAGGATCCTCCAAACCTGCTTTCCATCCTTGAAATAAACTTTCCTCGCAACCGAAAATTTACACAACTTTTTTCCTTAAAAAAAAGACTCCAAAAAATAAGAGAAGAGAAAAATCCAATCAATGCTCCGCCGAATATACCATTAGGTAAATAATATTTACGAAGTAGACGATATCTACATACGAGTCGTCGGGGACGATGACGACGCAGCGTGTGTAAATTGAATAAAAAATAAATAATGAACGTTTTTGCCGAGCGCTTTCCTCTTACCCAGAGGTATTTCCAGTCCTTCTGGTTCCATGCTTCTCGATGTGAACCCCATTAAAGCACACACATCTTGATAAATATTTCACAAAAGTTTAATGCTACAATCATGCAAACCATTTCACACTGTCAAATAACAACGAAATAAGACGTAAATTTCATCGCCTTCCGATATACTCGCTACACTTACTCGAGACGAATATAAATCAGAAAATAAAAGAGCAAGTCGAGCACCGCAATTACGTAAGATGTGAACAGGTATGGCACTTTTTCTCTCCCAAGACGTTAAAAAGAAGCTAAAAGCAAAAGGAGAAAAAGGAGTACGTAAGCTAAAATACACGAAAGTGAAGAAAAAAAATTACTCCATCGAACTAAAAATTAGATTTATTACGCTTTCGGCGAAAATATTGGAAATTCGACTTTTCCGAAATAATCGAATAATACATTTCGAAGTTAATCGTAACAAAAAAGCAATAAAAATAAGACCATTTCGGAGCTGAAATTCGACTCTAGCTCGTCTCTGCCGAGGCAAACCCTTCGTCCAACTCTCGGATCATCTAAATCAATCAAGTTAGCAGAAAATTTCCATCCATCCATCCGTCAAGGATTGACGGAAACACTCTCGCAACGAAGCTTCTAAGCGCATTAAAATTTCAACTCGTCTGCTCTCGAAGCGCCGACGAATCCGATTAAGTTTTCACCATCGCGGCGGCATCCTCGTATGTACAGTGTACACATACATCTCCTCGCCTCGCCTCATCTCATCTCGTCTCACGTCTATGAAACGTTCACTTAAATTAGTATTTACCTCTTCCACCCGTCTCGCATCTATATTTAGCCATACTATTCGACGATTTCGCACAAAATTCGCTCGTACAGTACGTAACGTACGCGCCAGAGTTTATCTGCGATTCTAGACGTTATACCCAATAATAATTGAGGAAATGTGAAATTAAATCATAAATCGAACTCTTCATTGTACTAATATCAACCGCGCGATAATGGCCACATATAGCTAATTTAAAGCTTATAACACGCGATACCTGCAAGGGGATTTTTTTTCTTCACTCGGCTGCATTCGTGACCAACCGATGGAATCCTCAGTCTGGTATGAGAAAGAATTTCGAGGAAAATTCCCCTCTACGCCATTCCTACCTAGCTGTCTTATCCGCAAAAAATTGCACGTATACGTGGAACAGTTTTTTTCATTTGATGATTAATTTTTTTAATTTCGCGTTTAATTTTTATTAAAAGGCCTCTACAAGTTTATAGGACACATACACGAATGTTCCAGTTTTACGAGTTAGGTATTCCTTTTGCTTCATTAAATACCAGTTTAATGAGCAGCGTCTATCTCAATGAACATAGATGTCTTTTAAACTTATAAATTGGATCATCTGGCTCCATTTTGGGACAGTTAGGGTAACACAGTGATGATAGAACTGGTTTCAAAAATTTTAAAAAACAATGGGGATCGCTCAATTTGTTTCTCGCGTAAAACCATTCAGTATAATATTGGAAATTTTTTTGGTGCATCAGATTTAAAAAATTCAATTCCTTAAAATTTTTTGCATTTCAAGACATACCGAATTATACAAATATTCACATATTTGAAAGAATTTTCAAAATATCAAAAAAAAATAAAAAAATAAAAAATGAGAAAATACCTACCTATTTTTTTGGAAAGAATTCTTTAAAAAATTTTAAGGACATTATTAGAATTCTCTTCAATCAAATTTTCAATTCATTTCTTTCCTTCAAAGAGTTTGAAAGTTTTTATAGGAATTTTTTGTTTTTTCCAAAAATAATTGTACATGTTTTTTTACAGGATTTTTAATCTGCAATTTTTTCTCACAAGAATTTTTCGCTTACGAAAAATTATTTACCAAATTTTTCAAGACATTTTAAAAAAAATTTTGACATTTTTTTCAAAAAAAAAAAAAAAAAAAAAAATTGACAAGAAGCAATCATTATGGTTTTTCCACAGAATTATTGAATATATTTTTCTACGAAAATTTTGAATGTACGCATGTACCTAATTATTTCCAACTACAATAATTATTCTTTTTCAGAAGCATTTGCTTGAAAAAATTTGAAAAATTTACCACTTTTTGTCTGCAAATTTCTTTTTAGGAGATTGAAAAAAATATTTTTTCAAAAGTTTCTTAACTAAAAGAAATTAGTCAAAAATTTGTTAAAATAATTTTTGTGCACATTTTCTTCAAAAAAAATAATAAAAATAAAAATACATAAAGAAATAAATAAAATAAAAACAAAAAATAATTGAAATTTTTAGAAAAGATCCGCAAATCTTTCTAAAAAAATTTAAGAGAATTTTTGGCAAAGACATCTTTTTCGTCGTTTTTTTTAGTATTTTTTAATTTTTTAAAACAAGTTTCAAAAATATTTCCTAGGTATTCCAGATTTTTTTCCCTTTTCAAAATACATTCTTCTTGCAAATTTCGTTCACCAGAATTTTTTATTTTTTTCAAACATTTTTTTAGGAAAATTTTATTTGAAAATATTTGAAACATTTCAAAATCAAGACACCTAAAACGCTCAATTTCACGTGAATCGTAAACATCATTAATCCGGTGAGTACAGGTAAGACAATTACTTCACCATCTTCAACAGCAATTTATTTCAATTTCACGTGTACCGCGTCTATTTCACAACATCAATTTTTTGCAAACTATTTGGCCTTGTGAGCCCCTCCCCTTCACTCAAATCAAGTCTTTCACCCATGATAAAAAAATTCTCCAATCGCTACTCGATATGATTACCTACACCTATTACTAACAATTTCAATTTTGTTTCGGCAACGCGCCATAAATAAATCGAATTACACTGTGATAAATTTTTTCACCCGACAGACGTAGTATGTTCTACAAGTAAAATATAAAATACCTACGTGGAGAAAAAAAACGACCGTTTCGAGAGTTTCGACCTTTGCTCGATGCCAACAAACGAATAACAACTGGCCACGTGAATCGTACCATTCGATATTGTTTACTTTCCTTTTAAAATGTTACCACCTGCACTACCCTTTCATTTCCATTCTTTAGAAAACCAGCCAGCTGAAATGAATGGTAGAGTAAACGATTCAGTGCTGAATTTTGGGGCAAAAGGTACCGGTCATAGGGCATCAATTTACCAAAGTACTCGAAAATTTGAATGTTTTTCGATCAGGCTATAAAACGATGGGTCATATGGACAATTTTAATAGGTTTCAACGAGCAGTAAATTTTCAAATTTGAATTTTGAAATATTATTTTAATTATTAATCAAAGTAAATTTTTCTTATTATTTTGCAAAATTCCAAATATATTCAAATAAAGCAGAATGTGTGATATTTTTCAAATTTGATCAAATTATTTTATTTGTGAGGGTTTGATTTTTTTTTCAATTTCCTAAAGTCGAATTTTCAAAAAAAAAAAAAAAAAAATCGAATCCAATTATTATAAATTTTATTATTGTTAAATCCAATCCACAAAATTGAAAAAAAAAAAAAAACTGAAAGCCTTTTGGAAAAATTCTAAAGCATTAAAAATGCAGTCATATGCTTTTTTTTATGAATTTACGTAATCTTTTTTTCCAATTTTTAAAGATATAAATATTTTCAAAAAATTCGCTAAAGTCGAATTTTGGGGAAATTTTAACGCGTCAAAATACAGCCAAAGAATTTAACATTTCTTCTATTTCTCTAAACGTGAAAAAATTGGAGAAGCTAAATTTTTCGAAAAAATTAAAACTCGAATTTTCGGGAAATTCCAACTTTTCGAAAAGAGTCAAAAAATGTGTGTTTTTTTTTATTCGGTTCATTTTCTCAAATTGTAACTTAGTTTATAAACTTTTCGAAAGACAAAGTCCAAAAATACCTAAACCGATACCTCTTTGTGTTTTTCACATTCCTTGTAATTTTCAACTAATTTTTTTTATAAATGAAGCATTCTTAAAAATGGACTGTAAAAAAGTGTTACCTTTTGGATTTGGTCAGTTTTTCTAATTTGTAACATGATAATATAAAATTTGAAGAAAAAAAAATGTTGAATCTTGAATTTTTGTAAAATTTAAATTTTTACCACTTTTTTAAAATGTACGATGGCATGAAATTTTCAACAAAAAAAAAATTAATTGACTGATGTATAAAAATAAGCTAGTGTGTAATTTTATGAATTTTGGAATTTTTCAAAGAAAAAAAAATTCGAAAAACTTTCAACTGGTCAAAATATAAAATATGTATTTAATCAAAATTGTTATTCTTGAAACTACAGCAGAACTACACCTGATTGTTTTCGATTATTCCATGTTCAAAAGTCAGTTACCTAATCGCTTAATACGTCTCATTTCCTATGATTTTTCCACATAGGTACCTCGACCTTAATGATGCTCAAAAAATTCAGAGATTTTTTTATAATCGAAAAATTTGTTTCTTGCTTCAAAAAAATGTTGAAAAATTAGTGAAAATAATTTCAAAAAATAAAAAATACCTATAAATTCATTTTAAAAAAAATTGAAAATTTCTAATTTAAAAAATTAAGAATTTTTATTTACGTAAGTATTCAAAAAAATATGATTTTTTTTCATTCTACACTTTTTCACCCCCTCCACCCCCCAAAAAAAAAGAAATTAGTAGAAAAAATTATTCCAGAAAATTAAGAATTTTTTAGGAAAAAATTGATTTTTTCACTTCAAAAAAAAAAAAAAAAATTTTTTTCAATTTTATCAAAAAAGTCTCAAAAAATTGAGAATTTTTTCATCGCACTCAAGTATTTTTTTATTACCTAATTTTACATCAACCCGAAATGATTCACTTTGTACTTTTTTCGTTGTTTTCGGTTTGTTCAATCTTTTCTATAAAATTTTTGCAATACAACGTTTACTTATTGCATTTTTTAAAAAAGGAGGTGAAAAATCCATCAATTATTTGGCCTTAGGGCGCAAAAACTTCTTAAGTACTATGAATCGAATCGTAATGAATAATACTGACCAAGACATGCGGAGTGAATTCTCATAATGAATTCAACGCCAAGTTAATGATGATAACTAATAAACGAATGTGAAAATACCAAGTTCCGAATTCCCAGAAAGAAATATTTAAAAATTCTAGAAAAAATACGTAAATTATGACGAACCATGCGACAACTGAAAATATAATTCCGAAACTTTAATTACACGACACACCTACCACATCACACTACTTACTTACTCAATTAATCTATTTCCAATTCCAAGAACTATAATTTAATTAGAAAACTACAAACAGAAAAAAATCTCCACACCTAGACAACCGAACATCGATGAATTAAGACAATATTTCATTCTCCGTGTATACAAATGTCAACTTCCACTTTACCTCGTTTCCACCCTGAATACGAAATAATTATAATATGAAAATATACTAAAACATTCATGCACATTTCACGTACTCGACAAACGAGCACCACCACCGCAGCAAAATTACATGTCAAGCCAGTTAGAGTGATTTAAATTATTCACGACGTAATTGAAGGGCATCGCGTCGCGTCGAGCATTCTATCCAGGAAGAAAAAAAAGACCACGACACGAAAAGTAATAAGAAAAAAGTGTATCGAGGTGTCTAAAATTAAACCGCAACTTGTCATGTACGGTCTTAAATACTCGTCTCACCAATTAACACGTCGCCATCGAATCAATCTCTGGACTGTTCTAAATAAGATGACGAGAGGGGCTGAGAGGTGGAAAACTTTCTCGCAACACATGTCCCAAGTACACGTATCTTTTTAGCTGCGTTTAGGTACCTATGTAATTATGTATAGCTTTTTGTACGTCAAACGAGCACGTTAATTTGGACATAAAAATGCCACCTGAACGTCTCGTTGTTTAAACAAGACCTTTAGGAAGGATCAACTTGACACCTGTATATCGCTTCGGCCCAGCCCTGTACTAAAATCTAATTACAATATTTCATTCATTTCTTATACACGCAGGTCGCAGGTCGAAGGTACTTTACCGCAGCAAGAACCGTATGAATTATGTATACTCGATTCGGCTTATGTGTATTTCTAAAACAAGAAAAAAAAATCCTGCAGTATCAACAATAGGGTCACTAGGTTGGTTTTTTGCCTTAGATAGGCCTATACCAAGGACTCGTGTGCTGTATCCTATCGTATCGTATATGCCAAACAACGTCACGTCACTTTTATCCCCCATCCATCCATCCATCTCGTTGGCTATTTCGTCCTGTATTTTATATTGAAAGCAAAGGCAAGGACCGACTTTGGAGCGACCGAGAGAGAGCAAAGAGGCCAGGGAGGTAATCTCATTTAAAACACCATCTTTTCGTAAATATTTCACCAAACAGAGAGGATTACGTCGGCGAAGCAATTTCAACTTTCAAATCAATTATCTCGTACTCGATATAGGCTCGCACCCTCCATTTCACCCCTGGCCCAGCTTTTTGGTTAATCTTCTCATTATTGCTTCCAAGTTTGCCAACTTTTTTTGAATTTCGTGTGCATGCGAATGGTATGCGAACGATGTGCGTGCGCGTCTTCGCGTATATACGATTGATATGGGATGAGGAATAAAATCTGAAAATTTTGTATTGGAGCAAAGTGCTCGATTTTTTAATTAAGGATATTCAAATTTCACTTGATGAAATGACAAAGACGAAATCTCGAAACCAAACTGCAGCATATTCGCAGGCCCTTCAAATAGACTTTAAAAAATAAAAAATGGTACATATTTAAAACATTTGTCAATTTTTAAAAAATTCAAAATTTTTGATTTCGTATTTACTTACTAAATTTTAAAAATAGATCCCATTTTTAAAATTGATAAATTTTCTAATTTTCCGAATGTAAGAGATTTACTTACTAGGTACTAAAAATGAAAAGAACACCTACCTAATTTTGAGGTATTAATAAATTTAAAAACTGCCAAATTTTGATGAAAATTATCCAAATTATCAAAATCTGTCAAAGTTTACAAATTCGCCTCTTAAAAATTCAGACGAATTTCAAAAATTCATTCAACTTCAAAAATTTATTAAAATTTAAGAATTGACAATTTTTCAGTCGACTTAAAAAATTGACGAAATTAATAAAATGAAAAAAAAAAAAATTAAAACACTAGAATTCTAAATTTCTACTATTTTTTTTTTAATTTCAAACTTTTTTTGAATTGAAAAAATTTCCGCAATATTAGGTAATAACTGATGTAACTTAAAAAAAAACCATAAAATTGTCAAATTTTTAAGATATTACCTATAAAAAATGAATTCGAATAATTTTAAATGAAAAATTAGAGAAAAAATTAGAAATTTTACAAAAAAATGCTTCCTTTCATCCATAAAAATACACGAGCATCTAATATAATATGTACTTGCAATATCATCAATTTAAGCATTATTATGGTGTTTTAACTTTTTTTTTTTTGTTATTGAAAATTCATGACTTTTTCATGAACAATATTTCTACATTTCCAGGGGCCTCCACCGGCATAAGCACTTGGAAGAAATAGAGAATTTTCAAGAATGTACTTAATTCGATTTTTTCCATAATTGATGAATGCTTGAAATTGTTTTCATGTTGTAATATGAGAATGATTTTTTTCCATAGAAATGAAGCAAAAAACTTTCACGCAAAAAATTCTCCTAAAAAAATTTCTAACAACTTTTTCAACAGAAACACGTTTTTTCTGTTGTTTTTTTTCGTCCTAAAGTTTAAAAAATATTTTATTTATTTATTTTACAACCAAAGAAAAAAATTGAGATTTTTTTTTTATTTCAGAAGAATTTTTTATATTGTTCGAAAAAAAAATACATTTTTTTTCGAAATTCGATTTTTTTACAAAGAAAAAATCAAGAAACTTTTCCATCCTAATTTTTAAAAATATCTTTTTCTCAAAAAAAAAAAAAGAATTTTTTATTCCAAAAAATCTTAAAATTTCCTCCTTCGAAAAAATGTTTACTCCAGAAACAATTTTGAAAAATTTTTGAATCAAAAAATTTTTTATACCTAATTATTTTTATTCCACAAAATGAGAATTTTTTCGTCCAAAAAACAGAGACTCTCCTCCCCAAAAAATAAAAAATTATATTTTTCAGAAAATTGAAAAAAATCAAAAAAATTGAGGTTTTATACTCTAGAGGTCGAAAAGTATTTTTACTTTAAAACAATTTAATTTCCAAAACGATAAAATTCAGATTTTTGATTTTTTTTTAAATTGGAATTTTTTCGTAAAGGAATAAAAAATATTTTTACTTAAAAAAATTGATAATTTTTTTAACGCTTTATACAGCAACTACCTAAGGCTAATGGCGTGAAAATGTTTTTTATTCCAAAACAATTTTTAAAAATTTTTGAACCAAAAATTCATTTTGTTTTTCATTCCACAAAATTCTTTTTTTTTTTCATTCCAAAAAATGAGGATTTTCCCCCAAAAAATATAAATTTCCATCACGCTCGAAAAAAAATTCTTTAAGAAAATTATAGGTAATTTTCTTCTTTAGAGAAATCACAAACTTACCCATTTTATGATTTTTTTTTGAGATGATACAACGTTTGAAAAAGTTTTACTTTTTAGCGAATTTGTACTCAATTTTGCCAGGGTAATATTATCAAAAAATTCATGAATTTAAAGAGTAAAATTCATGACTTTTATGGCCCATTTTCAAATTTCATGACTTTTTCACGACTTCCATGGTTTTCATGACCGTTAGACACTCTGTATTTGCAGAACCTTCAAATGGACTTTAAAAAGAAAAAAATAGTAGGTACAAATTTCAAACATTTACGAATTTTTAAAATTTTTGAGATCGTAAAAATTTACTAAACTTTAAAAATACTTAGATCCAATTTTGAAAATTGATAAATTTCTAGTTTTCCGAATTCAAGAGATTTACTGACTAAAAATGAAAAGAACACCTACCAAATTTTGAGGAACTAATTAAATTTAAAAACTGCCAAATTTTGATGAAAATGTTTCAAATTTGTATGATGCCAAATTATCAAAATCTGTCAAACTTTACAAATCCGCCTCTTGAAAATTATTGGAAAATTCAGACGAATTTTAAAAATTTATTAAAATTTAAGAATTGACAATTTTTCAATTAACGTTAAAAATTGACGGAATTAATAAAATTAAAAAAAAAGTATTGAAACACTGAAATTATGAATTTTTACTTTTTTTTCTCTTAAATTTCAAACTTTTTTTGAATTGAAAAAATTTCCGAAATTTTAGAAATATGAATAACATGATGTAACTTCAAAAAAATTATAAAATTGCCAAATTTTCAAGAGATTACCTATAAAAAATGAGTTCGAATAATTTTAAAAGAAAAATTCGAGAAAAAATTTATAATTTTACAAAAAATATCAAAAGTTTTCTTTCACTGATAAAAATACACGAGCACCTAATGTATTTGCAATATTATCAATTATTATAATAATAGTGCATAATTTTCGTTTCGCGACAAAATTGTCAAAATGGCGAATCAGACAATCTCACAACCCATCCCTTCTACCTTGCTAGTTCCTATAGGTACGTAGATTACATACATAGATGCGATGTATGTTCGTAATATAGGAAACAATTTACTCGTACATTCATAAAAAATGCATCTATGATTTATGAGTTGATATCCTATTACGTAGCGAAATGTGTTGTAGCCGAATTATGTATTTTATAGCCTTCGAGTACCACTCGTGCTATATCTATTATAGATTACAGACTACACGGCCCATACATAATAAGGGCCACAGGAAACGTACACATTGGTACGTGTTGGAAGAGAATGCAGGGTGGTGAAACCGGGACATACATATATCAAAAGCTAGCCCGTAGCCCCCGCACCTCGTTCTCCTGCCGAGTTCGAGGATATACACTATACAGACATGGTCGTACAGCTATTTGAGGGTAACGTGAATCCTATGCAGATTTATACAAAACAACTTCAAGTCGAAATTGAGAAATAAATTTTAGAATTCATAATAATATGAAACATATTCTTCGTACATACACCTTGGATTAATATTTAACATCTGTATAGGTAGTTAGGTACGTACTACGTATGTACTACATAGTTCCCATATGATGTTAGCCTATCTGCATATCTTTTTTCACTAATCCATACTTCCACAGTCACAGTCACAAGTCACAATACATGGATACAAACTCAAACAGACTCTTTCCTTGGCAGGTCATATATAAAAGTCGTAAAGAAATTATCTATATGTTTTCCCATTTTTATAAAAAATATCCTTTCTTTTTTTTGAATACAAAATTATTAAAAAATACTCTAATCAATACTATTTTTTTATTTGAATTTTCAAAAAGTATCAGATTTTTAAAGAAATTAAATTTCGAAAAACGATCAATGTTTTATGAAAAATAATCCGTATTCCAATTCTAAGGAAAAAAATGTTCAATCAGAAAAAAACTCAACTTTATGAAAAACAGATTTTTAAAAATTGAAGAAATGCCCTGAAAAAATTACTTTTTAATCTCATTTAATTTCAAAAAAAATTTCAATAAGTACCTATAACAAAAAAAATTCAATTCAAAAATACTGAATACCTATTTTCAAAAAATATAACATTTTTTGAACGTATAAAATGATTGAAGAACACTCCCGGTTTTGAAAAAAAAAAATTAAAAAGTTCAATTCAAAAAATTCCTCATTTTCAAAAAACGAAATAAATAAAATTGAATTTTCTGAAAATAGCATTTTTTAAATTTAAATAGGTAATTATTTCATTTTTGAAAAATTTTCAAATGACAATTTTATTTTACAAATTTCAAATTTATTTTTTCCAATTTAAAAAATGGAGGTTTCAAATCGTTTTGAAAATATTCGCATCTACTCGGCAGGGTCGACTTAAGTTTTTCAGAATTTTAAATTTACAATATTTGTGAAAAATTGATTTACTAATGGGCTATTTTCGTAATTTTTGAAAATTCGTCAAAAATCGAAAAATCAACTTTGGCAGCTCAAAATTTGGTTCTGTGGTCGAGGTAACATGCTCTTTCAATGGGCCAAATTTAAGCTCACAAGGGAACTTCGCCAACTCGTAACCTCCGATTGAGCTGGAGTTTGGCTCACAGAAAGAGCATGCCACCCAGACCTCAAAACCGAATTTTTAGCTGCCAAAGTTGATTTTTCGATTTTTGACGAATTTAAAAATGGCTAAAACCGCCTCCAAAAAAGCAAAAAACCATTTTTTGAAAAAACTTAGATTTCAAGATAGAATCCTGAAAATCGGTTTGTACATTGAAGTCGACCACGAGAATCGATTGGCACCATTTTCGAAGCGATCTGGAACCTCCAGGAAAAGTTGACTTTTCTCCAGCGCGCTGGAATAGCTCCAGACGGCGCTGTAATTAACTTCGGCAGCTGAAAATTTAATCCTAGCGTTAGTATGATGCCATCTATCGATTGACGTAGTTGAATCCAAAATCCGAGTTGACGAGTTCGCACGTGTTTTTTTTGACAACTTGAAAATTCTGCTTAAAATTTCCAAAAAATCAATTTCTTCAGCATATTACCCGAAACTTCGTCTACCCTCTAAAGTCGACCCTCCGAGTCGATTGGAACCACATTCGAAACGATCTGGAGCCTCCAGAAAATGTTGACTTTTGCCGTCTGGAGAGATTCCAGTGTGCTGGAGAAAAGTCATATTTTTCTGGAGGCTCCAGATCGCTTCGAAAATGGTGACAATCGACTCGGGAGGTCGACGTCAGTGTATGGACCAATTTTCAGGATTCTATCTTGAAATTTACAAAAAAATTTTCAAAAAATGTTTTTTTGGAGGCGGTTTTAGCCATTTTTAGAAAATTCGCCAAAAATCGAAAAATCAAATTTCGGCAGCTTAAAATTTGGTTGTGAGGTCTGGGTGGCATGCTCTTTCAGTGAGCCAAATTTCAGCTCAATCGGAGGTGACGAGTTGGCGAGGTTCTCTTGTTAGCTGTAAAACATAATTTTTTGAAAAATGTTCAATAATTTGAAAATTTCAACTTTTTATAAGAATATCGAATTCCTAAAAATATTTCGTTTAAAAAAAATCTAAAATTAAGAAAAAATTCTCGACTTTGAATGTACGAGTTGATGCAGATTTTTTCATATTCGTAGATCTCAGATTTTTCAAAAATAGTGACCACCTCTCTAATTCAATCATCGCGAAGAAACCACATCAAGTCCCTTGTAGAGCTTTTGAACCACTCCAGGTTTCACAATTGTCTTCAAAATTCTGACGGATAATTTTAGGACACCTGGCTGCAGAATACATACCACGTCTACCAAATATGCAATGCAACAATCATTGCCTATTACTTCACCAGAAGGAACCTTATAGAACAACCGAATCACACCGTATACAAATTCCGACCTATTTTTTCACTGATGCGAGCAAAATAGGGTACACAACAGTCGAATATTTCGCAATTGCTTCGGCCCGAGCTCGGCTAATACCCGTGCCCGAATCGTAAACATACTTTCGAAAGCATTCTACACGAAAAAGAGTCCCTTATTACACATATACGAGAACCTTGCCCGGTTGTGTACTTGACTCGCTATCCTAAACCTATACGAGGCGCGTTTTCTCGTTAAGATTTATGCAAATACCTACTACTCGTCGTATACCAACGCAACAACGACCGAATCAATTCTGCATGGAAATAATTACCCATTATACGGGCTCTACGTCGCCGTACTTGTGGAAATTCTCGTTTAAATAGGCGCCATTATTTCGGTAACTTTGTTTTCTTAGCAATAGTATTTAAATCTTGAGCAAACATTCTGCATATACACATTGTTGTTATTTTCTACCCCAAAAGAGCGTTTATGTTATGCTTAAACTTTGTGAAAAAAAGTTCAGCACTCGTAGAATTTCAAAGAAAAAAAAAAATCAAAACTAAATTTAAAGTAGAATTTCTCGTAAGAAAATTTTAATAGAATAATTTTGAGAAAAATTTCAAAATATGTGACAGTAAAAAACTAGAATTTAAAAAAAATATTTTCTCCTGCTTAATAGGCATGAAAAACATCGAAAAAGAAAATCTCGAAAAAACAGAAAGTTATTAGGAAATTTTCTTTAAAAATGGATTTATAATTAAAGTTGAAAAATTCTCGTTTTTTCAGGTGGAAACATTTTTTTGAAGTAAGTGAAACAAGGTTTGCTTTCAATTAAAAAAAAAAAAGTTTTAAAAAAATAGAGTTTTGACCTCATTTTTTCCTAATTTTGCCAAAAAGCAGGACATTTGCAAGATATAGGTATCAGGAAAATCAAGCAAAAAGTAAGACTTTTGCAGGAAAATCAGGACAAGCAAGAGTATTGAAAAGCCTGAAGAATCGATTTCATTCTTTAATTACACTTGATTTTTTCGAATAAAAAGTCCTGCAATTAAATTTGATCCGGTAATGAGGGGGGGGGGGGAGTGTGAGAGTTGTAATTATTTTTGAATTTGTGTCAAATTTTTAAAAGTACTGAAAAAATTTGTTCAACTTTGAAAATTGATTTTTTTTAAATTTGAAAAGATTTAAACGAATTTTAAAAATATTGATTAATTGAAATTCGAAAATTCTCCATTTCTAAGTTTTTGTCAAATTTTTGGCTTTTGGCCAATTTATCAAGATCAACTGTACTAAATTTTGAGAGAAATTACTACGAGGGTGCAGATAATCAAACTAAGCTTTTCTGACGCAGTTGCTTCGTTAGAGATTTTTTGAAAAAAATGTCGTCGAAAAAAATCGATTACAAATTGTGTCGACAAAATTATTTCAAGAAGAACCTATATACTCTGTTCAAAATAAGAGTAAAAAAACACACCAGCAGATGGGCTGGAGGGGAAAGGAAAAAATGAGAATTCGACAAGCAAAACAATTCCAAGCAATAGTTGGCTATGTTATTATTTGATTAATTTTGAATTTCCTTGCACAAAAGGGTGTTGATGATCAGTGTTTTTTTTTACTCTTATTTTGAACAGAGTATAGTAAAAAAAAATCTCACAAAAATTTCTTTATGATAATTAGAATTTTCTCATTGGGATATCTAAGAAAATTCACAGAAAAATCTGTTGAAAAACTGATCAATTCTTTTTTGAAAATTTCTTTTTGAAAACTTGGACATAATTCTAAAATACCTATTTTGAAAAATTCGTAAAAAAAATAATAAAAAATTATTTTCAAAAAATTTTCTTCCAATTAAGCAGAAATTCTCATTGTTTAAAAAAAATTAAAAATGAAGTTTATAAAAAATAATTCTTTTCATGATTTTTTTTTTTTTTTTTTTTTTTTTTTTGGAATCCCGAAAACACTTTTGAAAAATTTCCTTGCTGCGAAAGATTTTTGATAGATTGTTAAAATATTTTTTAGTATTAGTCTTTAACTTTGAGATTTTCTTTTTTCTACTTGAAATTTTTGGAATTTTTTTTCTTCAAATATCTTGAAAAAAATCGGAAAAATTTCTTCAATTTCCTTTTCAAATCTTTTAAAACAAACTGATTGAAAAAATCAATTTAAAAAAAAATAGTTTTCATAAAAAATGTTCACAAGAACTAAACTTTTCTATAAAAAGTTCCTCATTAAATCGTATGTACACAACAATTCGACCGAATTTATGATTTCTACAAAAACTCTCTTTTCATGTCCCCTCTCCTTCCGCACGACCTTAATTTCTCCTGGTTAAGCAAAAGCGGTATCTTTCGTTCAATTTCACTCGATTTTGCTCTCGTATTTCCTTTTCGCACCGAGCAAATAAAAGGAGAGAGAAAAAATCGTACCTAATCATAAAGCTGGCACTTTATACGAGTATAATTAGGTCTCGTTTTGATAAAGTTGGCTGAAAAGTTAACCGGTGCTGTAGTAATTTTATTCGCGTGGCCGAATTATGGCCATCATCCGTTTTCATTACGTTTGATGTCTCGAGCTTCTCGCTATATTTTTACTGCGAATAACTTGGAACTTGTTGATAGTAATTACGAAAGCGAATAGAAGCTCGGCGCGATATTATTACTCATAAAATCAGAAAGTGCTTTGATTAGAAGAAATAGGTTGACTTGTAAAACGACTTGAACTTGATTGTGTTTTCAGAATCCATCAAACTTCAGATTTTGGTGCCATTTTTAGAATTTATTAAACTTAGAAAATTACTTCAATTTTAATTTTTATCAAATTTCGAGAATTTCGAGAATTTCAAAAATTTCAAATTTCAATGTTTGATTTTAAAAAATTTTGTTAGGAGGTAATCATTGTCAAAATTTGGTGAAATTTCAAAACTCGGATGAAAACTGAAATTTTGGTATGTAGCTAGTTTTCAAATTTTAATCAATTTTCGAAGTCAGATCAATTTTCAAAATTTAAAAATATTTGGTAAAAATTCAAAATTGGTACCTACCTATCAAATTTTCAAAATTTTCAAAATTTTCAAAATTAGATTTTTGTGGTTTTTATAACATTGATAAATTTTTAAAATGGCATCAAATTTTCAAGCTTGATTGATTTCAAAAATCAATTTTCAAAATTTGATAAAAAGAGATTTTTGTTATTTCATAAATGTTTACAATTTTTTGAAGGGGGCCATTCCCGAAAATTTTCAAAATTAGGGGGAAATTCGTAATTTAAAGCTTCGATTGAAAAAACCTTAATAACAATATTTCTTTTTTTAATTTTTCAAATCCAGTAAATCTTGATAAAAATTCAAAAACGTTTTTTAATTAATTTTCAAAATGAGGAGGTGATGAATTATTGAAATTTGATAAATGTTTAGAACTCAATATTAATTTTAAAATAAGTAGCTCCTTCCCAATACACGTAAAATTGATCGAGTCAGCTATACAACCCTCAAAAAATTGCACCCCTGAAAATACAGCTATAAATAGATAATCTATATCGATTAGGTACTTACACAGTAAAATGGTAAATAAAACACAGCCAACCGCACGGATGCTCCAAAAATACGTAAACCCTTTCTTTGAAGGTCTTGCCACGTCTCTGATGGAAAACGTATTTAGCCTTGAATTCTTGATCGATGGGTAAATAAATAGGATAGTACGGATCGGGTATGCCAACGGGTGGCTCATTCGGAGCGGGCTCTTCTTCGGCATCGCTGCTCGGTGTCGGTGTATCATTCAGACGGCGGTGATGATGATGGAAGTGATGACTCGTACTACTACTCGGTCTTCTCCTCTTCATAGGCGTTGGTACTCGTCGATGATGCGCTTCGCCGAAACGCGGCATTCGGCGAGTACTCGTACATATTGAATATCTTTGGGCCGGTCTCTCCTTCATTGATGGCCGATTACATAAAAAATAAAATAATTTTCCGCCGTCAGAGACTCAGTTATCCTCTCTTCTAAGTACGAGAATGAGTTTGGTAATCGCGTACAGCCCACAATGAGAACCCCTGACTATACATTTCTTTTCATTTTTTTTTTATTCACTAGTCAAACCGAAATGTTAACTCTGATTTACCATGTTATTATACTACACGAGAATCCTTACAAAAAAGCTCCTCTGTCTGGGTATATTTATGTCTTGTATACCTATGCCCATGCAATTAATAACAATTAAGCAGATTATTATGTTCTAGTTGTTACGAGCAATTAATCCAGCGTAGATGTACTTTTTCCCCTTGCTGACCGTTCACGTTGTGCAACCACATACCAAGAACGATGCAACATTTTTTTGCGAAAGAATAAATTTCTTTTGAAAATTTTAATAAATTATTTCAATGTTAAAAAATATAACGTAGGTAAATATTATTTTTTTTAAATTGTCCAATTTAAAAAAAATTATGAAATTTTTTATAAAATAGGTACATATTTTTTCAAGTTTTCATGTTTTAGGAAACTATTCATTTTTTAAAGTAGAACTTACGTCAAATTTCTAAAAATATATCTATATAGTTCCTTTTTTGCAAAATTTTTGACTTTAATAGAAATTATTTTTTTTTCAATGCTCAATTTTCAAAAATGGGTAGGTACTCATTTTGTGAAGATACTTCTCTTATCATTTTTGAAAAACTCAACGTTTTGAAAAAAATTTCATTTTTCAAAATGAAATGAATTTACAATTTTTTTAAAATTTTTTAAATACCATGAAAATTTGAAAAAAAAATCTCAAAAAAGCTTATTTTATAAAAGCTAATGCTAAATGTTTTAAAAATGCCAATTTTCAAAAATATCTATACCTAAGTAAGTATACTTTTGAAAAAAATGCAATTTCTGAAACATGTCCCATTCTTAAAAAATGTGATGATTCGGAAAAGCACAGAATTAAAAATAAAAAATAAATGGTCAAAAAATTATCAGTTTTTTAAAAATAATGTATAATTTTTAAAAAACTCATTTTTGAGAAAATGTTCAACATAAAAAAATTGAGAAAATGTGTTACTTCAAAAAATACTAAAATTGAAATATTACGTATACTTTCTTTTTTAAAAATTACGACACTCAGATTTTTTGAATTTTATAAAATTGCACGACTCTGGGGGGAAATGCTCAATAACCATTACCCATGTACCTACTGAAAAAATTTTAAATGTCAAAAAATTGGAACTCTAAAAAATCGCATTCCTCGATATATATTTTTTTTCCAGAAATATTCGCTCTATTTTTGACAAATCTTTGAAGGTCAAAGAATATTAAATTATTAAAAAAAAAATAATAAAAAAAAAAAAAATGGCATGATTTTAGAAATTTGAAAAAATTTGCAATGCTTAAAAAATGCTTACTTTTCTAAAATTTAAATTTTTTTAAAAGTTGAGAAATTTACGCCAATAGCCTTAGTTGCTGTACATGGCGTTAATGATACCTACCTTTTTTTTTTTTTTTAATAATACTCAGACCCAGCGGTAACTCACTTGCATGACCTCACCAAGGGGAGGTTCAAACCTAGGTAAAAATAAATTTTAAAAAAGTTGAAAAATGTTCAATTTTTAGATGTTCAATTACTAAAAAATTTCAGTTTTTTAAAATATGTACAAGGGTCATTCTCAAATACGCCGAACATTCGCTAGTAATTTTTTGGATTTTTCATCATGCAGTAAATGATTTTTTTTTTTTTGAAAAAAATATTGTATGATGTAGGAGACAACATCTAAGTACTTGGGCAAGCAGGAAATCCCACGCAGGGGGAGAGGGGGCGCCTTTGTCCACGACGGTGGACATTATAGTGAAAATTCCATAATATTAGCCCCCCCCCCACCCCACCTAGAAAAATCCAAAACTTGTAAAACACAAACTTTACAAGGGGAAGAAAATAAAAATGTCAAGCAATTCCAATTATTCAATAAAGTTTCAAAGAACGTCTGCATTAGACATTTTTTTCATTTTTAAGTTGTGGTGTCTATTGTTTTGAAATTAAACCAGCATTTTTGGGCAAAGGAAGGGTCATACAAAAAAAAATGGTTAAAATCAACATTTAGATCACGTTTAGAATGATGGAAGACTGTAGTGAGCAATGCATCTATAACTGTCTTTAATTTTGGAGAAAAAAAATTATTACGCCACTACGGTGGACAAATATAGTGAAAATAAAATTTTAGAAATTTTCAAATTGTGAAAAATGGATCCGTTCATAGAAAAAACTGAATATCACTTCCCCATCAGGTCCACTTACATGTTTCAACGCCGCTTAGTTGAAAATAAAATATTCACTCCCGGCCTCAAAATTGGGAGCCATTACGAAGACATGATAGCTAGCCAAATAGAGGTTTTTAAAAGATTTTCCGGTTTCTCAGCTGTCGCATTACTCAAGGATATGAAAATTGCACTGAATATTAATTTTAGGATGGTGATGTGTCGGTTTGACCGATTGTCGCATTTGAAAGTATTCAATTACCCTCCCCTCCATCACGTTACAAAATGCCACTACGAAGACAGGAATAACTTGGTTACAAACTTTGAGCTGTTCTGGATGTACCAAAATGATCTTGAAAATGCGTTTGAAATGCTCTAATATTTAATACGCACCTCTGTGTGTTGTATTAGCGTGATAATTAAATCAACAAATTATAATAAGATGAGAGAAATATGAGTTGCAATGTGGAAGTTGAGGTGGTAACATGCCACTACGGTGGACAATTTACTACTTTTTAATTTTTAGGGCAATGAGTATGTAATTCAAAATTTCTTTTTAATATGGATTGTTGTAGCCCAGAGTGTACTCTATCCATACATAACAAGAAATTCATTCTAGCATTAATACTCCGTGAGATATTGAGTGTAACCTGAATATTCGGCGTATTTTGAAAATGACCCACAAATACTTCCCAATTTTAAAAAAATTTAAATTTTAGGAAAATTCAAAAAAATTGAAATGCTACCTATTTAAATTCATTAAAAAGTTGTAAAATGTTTGATTTTGTCAATTTTGAAAAAATAATACCTAGGTACCTTCATCTTTAATTTTGAAAAAATTGTCTGGTTTTAAAAAATTTCAAAATATCGAAAAATTCTCAGTTTTATAATAATGTTACATGTTCAAAAGCACTCCGCTTTAACAAAATGTTTGAACGTCAAAAAATTCAAAATCTACGAAAAATGAAAAAAAATTAAAAATTTTGAATTTTCAAAAAAATCATTTTTTTTTTGTTTTCAAAATACGGAGTGCAAAAATGTCAAAAATTTTGAATTTTACAAAATTTTAAATACTTATATAAAAAATCTTTAAAAAAAACACTTAAATTTGAAAAATACTACTTTTTTAAAACTACTTCAATTTTTTCAAAACACCAAATTCCCGAAAAGTGGTTCACTTTATTTTATAACGTCGAATTGTGTAAAAACACCCAACTCACTTAAATATGTAGAATTTTTTCGAAAATACTCAACTTTCAATTTTCGAGGAAATACAAAGCACATTTCTGATAAATCTACAATTTTGAAAAAGTGAATAATGATTTTAGATAACACCAGATTGAAAAAAATCAACACTCAAGAAATCATTGTTTAAAAAAAAATACAAAAACACCATTTTTTGAGACATCAAAAATTTGAGAAAATGCCCAAATTTTAAAAAATACTGTGGAAAATAGTACAAAATAGATATAATTATATTTTTAGAAATTTTCAATTCTCCAATTGTTTGAATTTGTTGAAATCATCAAATTCTCGAAAAAGTGGCCCCAATTCAAAAATGTTGAACCGTATAAAAACGCTCAAAATTCACTCAATTTGTGAAAGTAAATTTAGAAAAAGTGTTTAATTTTCTTAAAATACTCAAACCCACTACAATTTTGAAAAACCTTCAACTTTGAAAAAATGCTCAATTCTTGAAAAATAGAAAAACTTTAAAAAACAATAAATCCGAAAAATTCAAGTCTCAAAAAATTATCATTTTTTTGAAATGCCAAATTTTTAAGAAACACAACTCATTTTTTGAGACGTTAAAAAAGCTGAGAAAACGTGCAAATACTAAAATTTGAAAACTGTTTTTTTTTGTTTTTTTTTTCTTTCTCAATAGAAATTTTCAATTACATATCATTTTTATTTTTGAGATTTCATTCAATTTTTGAATAGTTGAAAAAATGTTGAATTTTCTGAAAATATTCAAATATCAGTTTTCGAGAAAATAGCACACATTTTATTTTAAATCTCAAATTTCTAATAAATACTTAATTCAGTTTTAAAAAAATTTTAAATGACAAAATAAGTAGTTGAAGTTTCTGAAAAGTGCCAATTTTTCAATTTTCAAAAATTTATCAATTTATTAAAAAGTTGGAAAATGTAGAGTTTTACGAAAATGTGAAATTCTAAAAAATGATAGATTTTCAAAACAGTGCTCAATTTACTGGAAACATTACTTTCATTTTTATAAAAGTAAGGTTCAATTTTTTTTTTATAAACGTTCGATGCTTTGAAAAAACTCAATTTCTAAGGCTGGCAAACGAAATTTTCAGAAAACTTTGAACAAATTCGAGTGAAATTCAGCACCCAAAGCGATACCTACTCCTACACCCTTCTACCCCTGCTACCCAACCACAAGCCTGATCTACAAAGATTTCATAAAAATCCTTACGTCGGCCGATCTATTAAAAGGTTCTTCTTCCGGTTCGCGGTCCACATGCTCTTCGGTAGAGGAGAATATCCTCCTGAATGGTGAAATGGTATTCCTTCGGAGCGGCGTTTTTAACACACTTAGCACAATGTCATCCTCTGAACGATTACGTTTAACTAATCGTTTTGGGTGTTCGGCGATCGGGCTGATGACTGTTAATTCGCGAGACTTCCTATATAATTCGATTTCTTCAGAACGATTCATAATAAGAAGCCCGAGCATCTGATTGGCGGCGGGCCATTTATCCGCGCTTCTAGCATAGTCGCTTCGGCTCGATTACTCTACCTTTCACATGATGCGATAAATGTGGGCCTACGGCGTTGAAAGGTCGCTGCTCGATGTTCTTAAACAGCCTGGTTCTTTTTTTGGGGCAGATTTTCCAGCCGAGAGGGATACAAGGCCGCCGAATACGTCAGATGTGTGGATAGCTCATTGTGTCGTCGTTTTGGTTCTCGTCTCGTCTCGATTATCGTGGCCGATGATTATTTTTTATTTATTTTTTTTTTTCGATTCTTCGCTGGTGGAACCTAGAATTACGTTGGAGTTATTCGATCGTACGAAGAATTTCTTTCAAGATTACTTAAAAAATGTATCATACTTAAGTAGTCCCAGGAAATCGGACATTTACCTGGAACTAATTGGGAGAAGAGATTTTTTTCACGAAGTTACACAGAAAAGTGTCTTTATTAACATCCACCGAAATCCGGCCAGTGCTTCACCCCCAAAATTTACATTTTTGCCCCCCAAAAATGGGTTTTCACGTTTATCTCGGTTTCTAATTGAGCTACAGGAAAAAAGTTAAATCAAAAAATGTTTAAAATTGGATTTCGAACAAAAAAGGTCATTACCAATTTTTTGATACGAGCAGTAGAAACCCCACAAAGAATTTTCAAAGTTTGCAAGTGAAAGACAATTAGGGGTACAGCGGGGGGGGGGGGGGTTACTTAGTTTGCCCTAGGAACCCGATTTCGATCGCTTATATGCCAAAAGGTGAACCGTGATGAGACAAAACTTTTGACAAAAATTTCAGACCCCCCCCCGAGCAAGTATTTTGGAAGGAGGGGCTAGAATTTTTTTTCAAATCACCAACTTCATATTTTTGGTGAAATCAAGATAAACAATTTTCGTTCTTTCCAGTTCCACGGATTCTGAGTGGTCAGAAGAAACCCCCTCCCAAAAAAAAAATTCAAAATTTTTGAGCAATTTTTGGTCGAGTAATGGCGTTTTAATAGTGCAAGGAAATTAGTCAGTTCTAAGTAAAATCATCACATTTCTAGCTAATTTTCTTGGACTATTAAAATCCCATAACTCGAACAAAAATTGCCCAAAAATTTTGAATTTTTTTTTTGGGGGGGGGGGGGGGGGTTTCTGACCACTCAGAATCCGTGGAAAGAACAAAAATTGTTCATTTTAATTTGACCACAAAAAAAAGAAAAAAATATGAAGTTGGTAATTTGAAAAAAAAATTTGTAGCCTTCCCCCTCCCCAAAAATACTTGCTCGGGAGTCTGAAATTTTTGTCAAAATTTTTGTCTCATCACAGTTGACCTTTTGACAAAAGCGATCGAAATCGGTTTCCTAGGGCAAAATAAGTAACCCCTCCCTCCTCTGTACCCTTTAATTGCCCTTCACTTGAAAACTTTGAAAATTCTTTGTGGGGTTTCTACTGCTCGTATCAAAAAATTGTTAATGACCTTTTTTGTTCGAAAACCAATTTTAACCATTTTTTGATTCAACTTTTTTCATGTAGCTCAATTAGAAACCAAGATAAACGTAAAAAAACATTTTTTGGGGGGCAAAAATGTGGATTTTTGGGGTGAGGCACCGGCCAGATTCCGGTGGATTTTATATAATTATGTTAAAAAGGCCACATTTCTGAGTAACTTCGTGAAAAAAATCTTTTCCCTCAATTAGTTTCAACCAACGTCATATTTCTGGCTAATTTCTCTTTACCAAAGATACAAGTGATCGAATTGAAGCCATTTATACGTCTTTGTACATAATTATCTTATTTTCTATAGATATACAACCATAAGAAATATTGATTTATTTTTTTTATAATATTTTGATATGTAATTTAAAAATTCATCTTTCACAGTAGACGAGTACTTTTCAACCACGAGATCGCAAAAAGGTTCAAAAATCACCATCTAACGTAGTTAGTTTCAACGTATCGCAGCGACAAAAAAAATAATAACTCGCAGAGTACTCTCTTCTCATCCTCCTCTCCCCTGAAACCTTCCATAACGCGCAAAAAGTCTATACATTTTTTAAAAGCTTCGAAAAAAGTTCTCTTTACCCGATTAGGTTTTTAATAAAAGAAGCATTTTTTCGACAGTTAAAGTTTACTTTAAAAAGGTTTCGACTTTTGAACCGCCGCTTATCAGGGTACGATTTAAAAAAGCGTATCGTTATACGACGCGATGCGATGTGTCTCAGTGCTCAGGTTCCTTTTTCGTAAACCATGTATGAAAAATTGCGCGACAATTTTATTCGACTTCGACGTCGCGTCGCACTTGCGACGATGTGATTGCCATTCGCATTATGAATTTTTTTTCTCTACTCTCCTTGACATATTACGCGGAATACGCGTAGAAGAGCCGCCAGGCAGGAGTATACGATTGATTTTCCTTCCCTTTTCACTTCATGCTGTCTTTCAATTTAGAGCTGAAAAAAAGGAAGATAAAATTGACGAACAGGTATATTCGAGTTCGAGTATATCATCGCGATAGTATTCCAACTACGATCACATGAACACATTTTTTTTTTTTTTGGTTTGGTACTTTGGTATCTTTCCAAAGATTTCGCTTTTCACTGAATCTCACAACAAACAGCAGCAAACTGACCATCCAACTTGAAGGTGGAATCGTTTCGCCTATTTTAGTCGTCGATGTAATGCCGCGTACAAAATAGGATCGTTAGCGAAAGCAGAATTAATTATCTTAAGGTATAATTAATTATCGTTCGCTTAACGTTTCCGTCGAGTTTTCTTAAAACTTAACTTCCATAGTAGTCTCGATTACCCCTCTAATCATTCCATCGTTTCTCCTTTCAACCTGTCACTCTATTATCATCATCTCGAAAACTAAAACGCTCCCTAGTAATATTCTGCCGTTCATCGATTTCGAATTGAAAACTGACGTGTTTTTTATTTTACTCCCATCTCGATGGTGGTGGGCGATTTTTCCCTTCATTAAAAATCGAGACTGGAAAGTGGAAAATTTTGAAATTGAACGAGAGAATGGAACCATCGTTCTTATCGAGTATTTGATCGGTTTTTTCGATTTCAATTATTCGATAAATTTTTAGTTTTAATAAATCAACAATTCTGAATGAATTTTTCGATTTCGATAAATCGATAATAATTCGAGATTTCAATTTAAATTGATCATTTAATTTAATGAATTTTTCAACTTCAACTTTAATTTAAAAGAAAAAAAAAAAAAAACTATACATAAAATAATTTTAAATTTTAACGAATCGATTATTTATTTTGATCAATTTTTTGATTACGATAAATCGGCAATTATCGAATTCAATACGTTATTATTCAATTTTGATAAGAAAATACGCATTTTCTATATAAAGAGTTCGATATTAAAGTTTGGATTTTTTCAAATATTTACAAAAACAATCAAATAATCCACTCAAGTTTTTTTTTAATGGGAGGGGGGGGGGTCGTCATGAGGGTGTTTCTGACTCCAAAACAACCCACTTATTCAAGATTAAATTTTCATGATCAAATAAACATTTTAAAATTACGAAAACTCGCCTTTTTACCAAATTTTAATCAAATAGTTACCGATAGATTTTTGATAATTATATCAAAAAATGACGAATTCAAATTTTAAATTTTAAAGTTTTCCAAATTTTGAATTTTTGTCTAATTTCAAAAAAAAAAAAAAAAAAACTATCCAACTTTGTAAATTAACTCTTCTTAATTTTTTCAACAAATCTAAATTTGAAAAATTCTTCAACCTTCAAAAATTTATTACTTAATATTTAAAAAATTATCAAATTTTGAAAAAATATACTTAATATTTAAAATTGTTTGATTTTTTAAATTTCAAATTGAATTTCTAAAATTTATCAAACATTACAAATTGACATTTTGAAATTTTTTTTAATTTTAAAAAATTAATCAAAGAGCAAAAATATTGCGAAAATGAAAATTTTGAAAATTTATTAAATTTTTAAAAATGACAAAAATTCAAACTTTATGATTTTTTGCCAAATTATACCTATAGATCAACCCTTTGAATGTTTTTATCAATTCAACAATATTTCAAGAATTTTTCAAACTTTAAAAATTTATTAAAATTTATATAAAGTGTAAAATTTTAAAGGAATACAAAATTTTCAAAATTGCAAAAATTGCAAAAAATTACTTAACTTTTGAAATTGGTCGAATTTTGAAAATTTGCCAGAATATTAAACCATAGGTAATAATTTCTTTTTGTATGAAATTTAAAAATTCTTCAAAATTTTGAATTTTTACTGACTTGAGAAAAAATCTGAAATTTACTAAAATAAAAAATATGATATAAAACTTTTAAAATTATTTTAAAGTCAATTATCAAATTTCAAACTTGACCCAAATGTAGAGAAACATTTTACATAATAAATTCAGTTTTTTCTTAATTCTAAAAATTTATCAAACTATACATCAAATTTCATTTCAAAGTCTTTTGAAAATTTGGTTATTTTTAAAAATTAATCCAAATTCATAAAAATTTCAAGTGACTTAAAATTGAGTTTTTGCCAAATTTTAAATCGTAGGGAGCTACACATAATTTTCAAAAAATCAGTTTATTAAAATTTCGAAAATTTTTGCAAAATTGAATAAACTGAAAAAAATTTCTATACAGTTGCAAAGTTAAATTTGAAAAATTCAGAGAAAATGCAACAACTGTGTACATTTAAAAATTGGAAAATTTTATTTTGAGCAAGATTTCTAACAATTCAAGAAACGTGCTATACCTAAACTTCGTAACCTTATTTAAAAAATTTTCAGATATTTTTATTTTATTTTTTTCAAATTGAAAATTTCATTTCAAATTCAGTTTTTTTTAAGAATTTGTATTTGAACGCAATTTGAAAAAATTGCTTCTTACTCAGATTGAAAAAAAAAATCCAAATCGTGAAAAATCAATTTTTTGTGAATTTGCCAAATTTAATATTTTTTTAAATTTTGAAATTTTAACGTTTTAAAAAATTTATCAAACAATATCTACAAATCAACCTTTCAAATGTTTTTGAGAAATTATTCAAAAGCAAAAATATTGAACTTGTAGATTTTTACCTATTGAAATTTAAAAATCATATGTGGGTACCTAATAATTTTTCTCAAATTTTGAATTTTTATCGAATTTTCAAAATTTGCCAAACTTTGAAGATTCGCAAAATTAAAAGGATTTCTTATATTAAAAAAATGTACCAATTTGTTAAAATTATAAAATTAAAAATGATTCAATTTTTAAGATTTGCATAAGTTTAAAAAGTGCCAAACTCGAATTGAATTTTGAAACCTTTCAAACTTGAATACTTTTTTGAATAGGTATTCAACTACTAACTAGGAAATTTTTTCAAATTTTCAATTTGAAAAATGAGTTAACACTAAAATGGTTCATTGAATATCTTATAAACTTTTCAATTTTGGTAAATTGATCGTAAAATTCGAAGAATTTCTCTATTTTGATAAATCGATAAATTTTTGAAATACTCGATTCAATTTTCCACTCAATATCATTGAAAAATATTCATCTAACCTCTCGTTTCCAAGCTGTCGCAGCCACATAGTTCACTTTACGAAATACAAACCACAACAAAGTGTAGAATATTTTCGGCACAACTTGTACAAAACCAAGACTGCCATCGATAGTCATCGTTTGCATGTTTACTATGGCCGGCAAACATTTACGTATTGATTTTAGGTTTAAATTGGCTTTTTATCGGAATTACGTGTATGGTAGGTAGGTATTCATCGACGTAGGTATGAAGACTCGGTTACGCCGAGTTTCACCTTTACGAAAATATACCTATTTCAACTTCGACGAACACGTGTCGCGTCGTCTTCGTCGTCGTTATAGGTATATGTATTTCAACTTACACAAGCAACTTATGCGAATAATGTCTCTTTTGTGTAATATGTAAAAAGAGAGAAGAGAAAAAGAGAATCCCCGTTTTTACTCGAGTTAAAATCCTTATTTGGATTTCGACGAAACCTACATACGTTTCAAATTCGCTCCATAAATGTAGGTAGGTAATAGGCCTAGGTAGGTATTAGGTATACAAAAAGAAGAAGAAGAAGAAGAAAGGAAAAAAAGGTAATACGAACGAAACGAACGAACGAGTGAAACGAGGCCGTCGCGACGGCGACGAGGCGACGTATGGCGCATAGCACGACGAGGAGGAAAAAAGAAAAAAGATCAACCGTAATGTCAAGTAATTTCTATACGTTATACGAGTGTGACACCGTAAACTATCGAAAAGCAAAGCAACAGGTATGAAAAAAGTTGAAAGTTTTGACGTTTGTAATCGGATTTGCAGCGACGAAAATCGCATACTTCTACCTACGTACGTACGTTAGATTGTACATCTCTCGACTCGAGAGAACTCCAAATACCAGCGAGAGAATTTTTTCCTCTCTCATTCGACGAAGAATTGTACTCATAACTCGAGAGAACTCAAAATACCATCGCGAGAATTTTTTTCCTCGCTTTTGACGAAGGAATTGTACGAGATAACTACGTAGATAAAGTATCTAGTTGCTAGTACATATAATGTGCTCGAATACGAGTCGATGTGTTGATGTCTGCGTCTTCTATAGTACTCTTTTCTCGTGTTATGTATTTGGATAGTTACACGGATAGATACGTTTGGAAATAACTACCATTATGCCAAGAATATTTTACGAGGGTCGTCCGTTTATTTTATTAATCGAAATTATTTATAGAATGCGGATGATTTCCATGTACTCGACCAGCTCTAACTTTTTTATACGATATTCTCTCGCTCGCTCTTTCACAAAGCACACTGTATACTATACAAAGCCAACGAGCGCCTATGACGGAGGTTTCGAGATGCACATTTTTTGAAAGATGAGTTAAATAGCTCGCTGTCTATGCGAGTATTTTAGTGCGTGTGGACTGTGCTTGTGCGGAATGCCGCACACACACATTTTTATTGAAATATTAATGTCCGAATGTTTTTATTAGACACGAATTTCGTTATACTGAACCTCCTGTTAGATTCGAACTCGAGCCAGTGAGACAATAATCGCCAGCTTCGAGCTTGTGATCTTTTACAGCGTCGATGGGCGAGTAAAACACGAAGCAGATACGAGTATTTTGAAATCGAGCGAAATGTGTCATTTGAAAGTGTGCTCTGGACATTTTATGATCTCAGCGTAAACGTGTTACTTTGAAGTTCGAGAAATTCCAAAGCAATAGATCATAAAAATCCATCCCATAATAAAGTTCAACTCAATTGAGTACCTCTTTGATTGCAGGGATCGAAAGTGCTTTTACTCTTATTTAGTCATAAAAAATAAATAAAAATAAAAATAAATTTAAAAAAATATGGTAAGTTAAGTAGATGCAATTTTTCAAGGAATTTATAAAATTTATTTTTTCAAAAACTTTTTTCCTAAATAATTTTTTTACAGAAATAATTTTTTCGTCAATTTTCCTCTTATGCTCGAAAACGTTTCATACCAAAAAAAACACTCTTATGATAATTTTTCATCTATAACTATAAGATGGGCATCTTTTGGGGAAAAGAAAGGTAGGTATCAGCTAGAATTTGTGTAACGAAAATTATGATGATTTCCAACAAAATATTGAAAAAATGGGGTAAGGGGTCATAAAATTTTGACAAGTTTATATCAAGTTTGATAAAACGATATTTTTATAAGAAAAAATCAAATTTACCTGATTTTAAAAATTATTTCTATTTCAGAATTTCCTTAAAATTTACAAATATTCAAATTCTTATGATAAATGTATATTAAAAATTGAAAAAAAAATAATAAAACACCAATTTTTTCAAATTTAAAATTCCTCCAATTTATTAATTTGGAAATCCTTCCCCTCACCATTTTTGGTAACTTTTTATCTTTGTTATGGCTGGTTGTTCAATATTTTATAGGTTTTTGAAAACATATCAAATTTAAAAAAATTGATCCAATTTAGGTATTAATTTTGTTGCACTTCTGATTTTTTTTTATAAATTAATCAAAATTGATAAATATTATTTAAGACTTTATAGGTACCTATACAACAAAAGAAATCAATTTAATTCGTCCAATTTAAACCCTTTTTTGGCAATAAGACATGAGAATTTATTAAAGGGTGGTCATAAAAAATTATTTTTTATTACAAGAAAAATGAAAAAAAAAAATTTTTGAAAATTGTTTTTCTTCTTCCCTGAGAATGCGATATTTTCTTTTACAAAAATCTTTTATTCTTCTCCAAAAATTTAAAAAATATTTTTCATTCAAAAAATTTAGAATTGACAAGATTTTTTTTTTCAAAAAAAATGAGAATTTTTTCGTAAAAAAAATGAAAGATTTCATTTCAAACAAAAATACCCTTTTTTCTCCAAAGAAGGTTTTTTTCCAAAAAAAATCTTCATTTCTGACCCGGCACGTTAAAAGGGACCTTTTTTTTTTTTTTTTTTTTTTTTTTTATTTTTTTTTTTTAAGCTCAGTTTCAAGGAGCAAAATCTCCGAATATATAATCATCATAGCTTAATTTAGAAAACACATTGATGCCGACGGCTTCTACAATGTGTTTATATAATTTAGAGGTCGAAGTTAAAAGGGACCTAGTAGGTAAAAAATCGATTTTCACTTTTTTGATGTTCTGAGGTCCACTTACCAAGGTCTATCACCTGAATCACTAAAAACTTCGAAAAAGTCAATATTTTCAATCGGCATTACAAAAGGGACCTAGTAAATCTGTAATCACTGTGGTTTTCGATGTAATTTTCATCTTATGATCACCTATGACACGAAATCTTCATAATTTAGCCTAAAATCAATGTTACACTTGTTATCAGTAAACTTCAAAAATTTACTTATCACAAAAATTTTTTCATTTTTTGGCAACACTGAGTTTGGTCAAATTTCCCTTGCGCCATTATACAAAAATGTTCGCCCATAATTATTTTTTTAATATTGGAAAATATTTCACTTATACCCAGTAACAATTCCCCAAAGTTTTTTAGAAAAATCGGTCTATTCGTTCCAGAGATATTCATTTCCAAAGTTTGTTTTTGCTCTCCTGAAAAATTTGTAAAATACCTACTAGGTCCCTTTTAACGTGCCGGGTCACATTTCTTTTTTTCAAAAAAAAAAAAAAGATTTAAATTTGAAAAATATTATTTTTGAAAAAATGGAAATTTTCCTCTACAAAAAATTGTATTCTTTTCAAAAATTTAAACCTTCAAAATATTTGGGTATACATATTTAAAATTTTATTATTGAAAAATGAGAGTTTCTTTCTGAATAAAAAATAAGTATTAACTTTTTTTCAAAAATTTGAAGATTTTCAAAAAAAATATTAATTTGAAAAATTTTCAAATTGCCTACATGCCCTACCTACTATAGAAAAACTAAAAAAAAAAAAATCAAAAGAATTTTTTTCAAATTTTGGCTGGATTTTTTACGAACTGGTGCGTTACGGCTCACTCAATTCGAGCACTGCCAAAATTTTAAAAACTGATCAAACTTCAAAAATATATTAAAATTTAATAATCTAAAAATTATGAATTTTCACCCTAAAATAAAATTATAATAAATCCTCAAATTACAAAATTGGTCCAATTTTAAAACTTTAGGTATTCAAATTTTAAAATGACAAAAAATTTGAATTTTTTCATCTTTTAAAAATGTGCCACCTCCAAAACCTTTATTTACCTAAAAAAATTATTAAAATTATAAAAAAGTGATGTAATTTACAATATTTGTTGAAATTGAAAAATTGTCAAAATTTCAACATTTGTCAAAGTTTTAAAATTTTCAAAATTTCAAAAATTTTCAAGTTCTTAAAAGAATGGGTATAGGTAACAAAACTTTCAATTTTTAAATGACTTTAAATTGTAAAAATTTATTTGAAAATTGTTCTCTCAAATAACTTGAATTTTTATTAAATTTTCACAAATTTTTAAATTTCAAAGATTTACCATTTTGAAATAATTAGGTGAGAAAAAAATTGAAATAGTGAAACGTGAAATTGAACTGCCACCAAAGACATAGAGTAATTTTATCACTAAAAATTATTTCGAGGAATTATCAATTTTTCACTACTTTCGTAGGTACTGATTTTTTTCCTACAAATATTTTATTAAGAAATTTTTTTTCCTCAAAGAGATTTAAAAAAATTTTATGTCTCTGAAAAAAATTTTTTAAATAATTTTTCTAGCATTTGTTTTTCAACGGATTATTTGAGAGTGTTTCCTCTCTATTTTGTTTTCTTTTTCAAAAATCATCACCTTTTCACCACCAGCTCACAAATAAACGAAAATTGAGAAGCCTCACTTCTCAAATAAAAAAATTAGAACTCAATTTATTATAGAAAAATTTTCAAATTGCAGGAAAAACTACATACATTTTAAATTTTATTCAATGATGGACAAATTTTTGTGATTTTTCGCCATCGATTTTTCTAATTTTTTTCCACTAATTTTACCTATTTACACTTTATGTTGACACCCTCTTTATGAAGTTTTTATGAACGAGTAAAAATATTATTTTCCAACTTTTTAAAAGTAAAATAATAAACAATGATGACAAAAGAATAAAAAAAATTCACAAAAAATTTCATTCTTAAAAAAAGGCGAAAATGATCGTAATATTGCATAATTGTGCAATTAAAGCGGTCCAAGTGATGTAATTATCCCTCGGCTAAAGATACTCATACAGCACGAATCAGACAACTCGCCTCATCATTAATTCATTTATCCCCACTTTCACAAAAGCTGCGTCCAGCACTCGCCACCCACGCAACCGGCCTTCGATAGGTAGACGTAATTACACTGCCTATACAAGCGTCTTGTTAACGCACGTAACGTTGATTTTTCACCGACGAAAAATATATCCCTTACTATAGAAGACCGGCGGTAACGTGTTCGGGTTTCATTAAATTAATTTACTCGGCTAAATTAATTTTTCACGCTGAATAATTCGCGCCGCTCCGCGAGCAGCATTTCGATAGTCGGGCAAGAGGGGCGGGTTCTGCGCCAGGTTGCACCTTGAAGGCACTTTCCTCTCCCTGTAATCGGGTAACTTTTCACGTGTACATACGTCCGTACGTCTATTTTCCCCTTCTTCCTCGTTTCGTCACTGTTTATCTCGCTCCGCGCGTTTTTCTTTTCCTTGGTAAGCAAGTAACGCTTCGTAAATAATTAAAAGCTCATTTTTTCTCGTTTACGTTCTCTTGTGCCCGCCCATCGTCTTACCATTCTAAGTATTTCTTTTTTCGTACAATTGTACGAGTAAATAATTTCATATTTTTAGAGTACAGCGGTGAATTCTTGAAAAGGATTTGGGACATACTTGAGAGAGTAAATCTGTACACCAAAGTCCTTTCGTCGTCATGTCAAAGTTCCATAAATAAAACATTTCCTAAAAATTTGTAAATTTGTCAAGATATATGGAAATTTCCTTCTTTCAAAAAAAAAGAAAGAAGAAAAAAGATTTTATTAGCCAAAAATTCTACAGATTCTTACTTTTGGAAATTTTATATTTTTTTTTACTTCAAAATAGATTTTTTTTGGCTAAAAAAAATGAAACCATTTTTTTCAACGAAATTGAGAGTATTTCCTTTAAAATTAGATCTCTTTTTTATTCCGAAAAACTAAAAAAAAATCTCACGTTATTATCAAAAAAATGAAGACCAAAAATTGAGTTTTCTTGTCCCATTTCTTTCTATAAAAAGCAGAGGGAATTGTTTTTCTGAATAAAAATCATCGATGATAAAAATTTTTAATCCTTCAAAAATTGAAAGATTATTTTCACCTATTAAAAAAATAAGACAAATACAAGAATTTTTTTTCTTCAAAAAATGAGATTTCTTTACTAAAAAAATTATAGAAATTCTACAACCAAAAATGAAAAGATTTCATTTCAAAAAAATTAAGCAAAAAATTCATTTTTGAAAAAAAAATTACTCCAAGAAAATTGAAAATTCTTTCATTTTATTTTTAATTCGGACAAAAAATTTAATATATTTTTTTAAATGGTTTATTCATTGTGGGATTTTCAGCTTAGGAGCTGTCTTTCTCTAAAAATAGATTTCCTTCTAAAAAAGTTGATAGATTTTTTCTCCGAAAAATGAAAAATTCGTACATCAAAAAATTGTAAGATTTTTTCAACAAAAAAATTGAGATTTTTCGACGACTTTTTCTTCAAAACATAAATGTAATATAAATATTTTTCAATATAATTATATACCTATTTATATTTCTCAAAAAAATTATCAAAAGTTTTTTTCTTCGAAATAATTAAAAGATTCTTTCTTACAAAAAAATTAAGATTTCCAATAAATGAGAATGTTTAAGCAATTTTTCCAGTACCTATATGAAAAAGTTGTGATATTTTTTATTCTACGAAATTTCAAAATGAGAGATTTTTCTCCAAAAATTAATAGAGAAATTAAAAAGAAAATGAAAATCATCACTCGAATAAATTAATTAACTAAACGAGATACCAACGACGAGCGAAAAAATACCACGACCGCGATCTCCGATGTTATTGTCGTCGTAACAGCGTCCCTCCCACCCATCGTGATAAATTAGCATCCAACGTTAATGACCCGAGATCTACACGATTCCACGAGTGAGGAGAAGAGCAAACGCACCGAATAGAACGTGCCTTTGAACGTAAGCCAAATTACCTTTATTACATTCGGTCGTAATTTTTCTCGAAGGAGACGCGAGAGAGGCGAAGAGAAAAAAAAAGCAAGAAACTATAACATTTTATATAAGATATCGGCAGCGATATTATCGCGCAGCAGATAAAGCCGGTAAATTTACAACCTATATTCCACCATTCGACTACCAAATTAAAAGCGTCGAATCGATGAACGGAGAAGAGTGCGACAGGAGGGGAAAAAGGTTATATTAGTTCATCGCGAAGAATTCGGCCAACCGATATGATAGACCTTGCTGGCTCGACCGGTCAAAAATACACAATATCTCAAGTAGAAGAAAACGCCATGTACTAGGCGAAATGAAAGAATCGATTTAAAAATGTAGGTAGGTACTAGGTAGTCGAACCAGTAGCAAAACGTCATCGACGAATCGAGCCGAAAGACAAATCGTACTTACAGTTTACCATGAAAAAATTTTTAAAAAAACATTACCTTTTAATTTTTCTTTTCTTTTTTCCATTTTTAAAAGAGACGTTTTTCGAAGATTTTTTCATTCGTGATTTAGATGACAAAATTCTCCGGAGTTCTTTTCGTCTAATTTATCGATCACGCAGGAAACGAGGGAAAAAGGATGTAGATAGGCTCACCCTTCGCTTTGAAGAAAATTCCTTCAGAAATGACAATTGGAGTATGCTTTTTTTTTTTAATGAATGGTGATAGGGAAATGAGAAGGAGTCAGTCAATGTTACTTTGACATAATTCGCCAATCCTCGCGAAGGAAAAATTTACAACACCCGGAAACTCACTAATTTCACTTCTGTACTTAAGTTACAGTTGAGTATAACCTCAATTATATTCCACTTAACTGAGGCGGAAGAAGATTGAATGTCGTGATAAATCAAATAATTGCTTTCTCGTTTCTTTTTTGAAAAAATGCAACAAAAAACTTCGTATCTTGCATGGCAAAAAAAAATCATAGAAATGACTGGAGAAACAGAAAACAAAAAAGCACGCAGAGAATCACCTTCAGATTAATTTAAAAGTTAAAACTAAGTCATTAAAAAATTCTAAATTTTTTCGAGAATTCAAAAAAAAATTGGGATAAGTTTCATTTTCATTTTTTTGAAGAGAAAAAGAAGTCAATTTCTTGGAACAAAAAAATTAATTTTTTTAGAATGAAAACAAATTAAATTTTTGGAATATTTTTTTTTCAAAATTGTTTGAAATAAAATTTTTGATTTTTTTCGTGACTTGGGATGAGTAGATCGTCGCAGTACTCCTTTTTTTAGCACGATAGTAAAATTTTCCAGGCCCAATGCACCATAGATACTGATATCCAAAAATGGAGGGGAGGAAGGGGTCCAATCGAAATTTTTATGATAATAAAAATTATTCCCAGAATTTCAAATTACATCTTTTGTTTGAAGATGTTTTCAATTGGACCCCATCCACCCCACTAATTTCGCATAACACTTCGAAGATACTAATTAAAAATAAAAATTAGAGGAGTGAGGGAGGAAGGGTCAATTGAAAAAAATTTCAAATTAAAGTGTTGTGGATTAAGAACCTACCAAAAAATTTGGTTATTATAAAAATGTCGACTGGACCACTCCCTCTCCTCCGATTTCACATAATATCAGGTCGATACATTATTTAAAATTAGCGAAGTAGTCCAATAATTGAAAATATTTTCAAACAAAAGTTGAAGCTTGAAGTCTTGGAAATAATTATAGCTATTACAAAAATTTCTACTGGATCTCTCCCTCCCCTCCAATTTTGAATATTAGGTGTCTGGGTAGTATTGGACTTGGTAAATATTACGAATGGTACCAAAAAAACATGTACTGTGGCGATCCACTCGTGATTTGGTACCTTTAAAAAAAAATTAAAATTATTCCAATTTGATTTTTCTAAAGTAAAAAAATCATATTTTTTAGAATAAAAAAATTCTCAATTTTTTGGATTAAAAATAATTTTTTTTTTACAAAATTCAAGAAATTTGTTTCTGAACCAAGTTATGGGTAAAATCTTCAAATAGGTAGGTACATATAATTTTTTAAAGCAAAATTCCAAAAAATCAATTTTGGATAATTTTTTCAAACATTTTGAAATAGGCGACTAAACATTTTTTTTTTCAATTTTAAAATTTTTCAGAATTTCTTTTATTAAAAAATTTTTAAAAATGTCTCTTGACAAAATTGCAGAAAATCGTGTTCAAATATTTAACAAAATACAAAAAATAAAAATTTTTGATAAAAATAAAAAAAAATTGAATTTAAAAAAGAAATTAAATCTTTATTCTCCGTTTTTCAACATTTTTTTGAAATAAAAAAATTATATTTTTACCAGATCAATATTTTAAGGTTGTATGCGCAAAAATTAAGGGAAATCATACGAGCACCTATAATGTGACTACTGACTACACATAGTAGATTGATTTTACGAGTAGCAATAATTTTGCCTTATTTTTTTGATCTCTCTTTTCATACCTATCTCTTGTTTCTTTTTCCAACCACCTCACAAAATCATTTCCAATCTTCGAGCCCTTCACTAGGTTGCTCCTACATAGAATAACAATTCTGCTAAATTTCACAAATTTCCCCTAACCAACAAAAACGTATCGCTGCACCTCGATAACATCAGTGACGTTACAGCCTCGCGAACCACATACGCTCGAATTCGACTCCAATCAAAAGAAAGTAATAAATGGAGCGAGATATCGCAGCCAAAATAGAAAAAAATACAAGCAGAAGTCGAAAAAAGAAAAGTATAAACGAAACAGAGATAGAAATACTGCTTTGCAAGCGAAAACCACGCTAGACCTCATTTTTCCCCTTCAATTTCATCACACAGCTTTATATGATTTACAGAGAGACGAAATACGAGTATATACGATCACCTTCACTAGCTACGATATACGTTACGTACACCACGAGCCAACTTCAGCCTGCATCATCGTCCGCACAGCCTTCTTATTATTACGTATGTACAATTCGCGTTCATAACTCGCGAATATCGTATTAAAATTTCGTAAAAACGTTCCTCTTTTGTTAGAAATACAACTATAAAACGATTTAGAAATGTGTAAAGAGTACGTAGACGTACCACGTACTCGTATATGAGATGTACCTACGCATCGTCCCGTCGTACGTGCCGCACTTCGCTCGCGGTCACATTTTAAAAAATGTATTTATTACGCTGCTACATCTTATACTATGTATACCATACACAGATATTTGTATTTTTCGAGCTTTTCTGACGTCGTCGTCGTATTATAGCCTTAGTCTCTCCTCTCTCGATATAAGTATTCGTACGTAAAAGTACCAGTATAACAGTAAAATTGGAGAAAAGAGCAAGAGAAGCGGACGCAGAGGAGCACATCATAGATACGCAAAGGGATGGTTACGTATATCAAAGTTATGTATCGAAAGCCTGATTTCGTCGGTTCATATTTTTTCTTTTTCCTTTCTTCCAATTTTTCCCATTTTTTACTCGACTCGCGTAGTCGAGGATGACATTCGTGCCGACAGAATAGAAAGAAAGAGCAAAGCGAATTTCTTCGATATTCGCCCCTTCATTGCATCGTTCTGGCCCCACAGGCAGTTTTCTTACATTCTTACAGATTTCTTTGCGTAAGCTTTTGTTTGGGCTTTCGAGCGAAATTTGAGAGCAACTATGGTATTCTTGTATATATCAAAACATTCATTGCACCATTCTCATCATCGACTTCGCGAGTGTTTACATCAACACACTACACTAGTATCCCATTATAATCGTTGGAAAAATCTATAAATAAACCTACCTCTCTCAAAGTGAATAATTTTCATTCAAATCTATGACTTTCCTCAAAATTTAGCAAAATTTCAAAATTTAATCCACCTACGACGTAGGTGGATTAATTAGGTCCTACGTGTATACTGTATATGATAGTCAAAATATGACGAAAGTTTGAAAATTGGAAATTTTCGAATTTTAAAATTTTTTCGAAATTAAGTCATTTGTAAAATTCAGCCGAATCTTTAAAAAAAATTAAAAAGTTAATTTTCAAAGTTGGGTCGATTTTTGTAATTTTTAAAACTTGACGATTTTTAAGAAATTTTGGAATAGGTAAGATCAATTCAATATTGCAAAACTATGAAAAGTATTTTTAAAATTTTAAATTATTCTAATTTTCTAAATATGCAGTAAGTAAGTAAATGCTAAAAATTTGGAAAATTCTAAACATCAGTAGATAAATTATTATTCAAAATACGTAAAAATTCAAAATTTTGTCTCCCTAAATTTTGATACCTACTTAATTTGAAAAACGTTCTCAAAAAATTAAATTAGGTACCTAATATGATTTTCAACTTTTTTTTCCTTAAAAATAGTACCTACCTATATGTGACCCTGCCTCAAGAAAGGGACCTTATGGCTAAAATCATGTTTTTCAGAAACCAACAATTGAAGTTTTAAAAGTGTATAGGTCTGGTTCAGTGCAATATATCGTTTTGAATCTTTGAATAATAATTAATGTTACCATCAAGTGTAATACAAAAAAGTACTTTTGAAATTTTTCATTACCATATCAGTGGTGCCGCAGTAATAAGCAAAAAAATGACTAAAATGAAATTGTGATGGAAAAATTTTTCAACTTGGCGATATAGGGATATTTTGACCCGCTGAATTCGAAAATCACATTTAAAATACCGTAGCTCAAGTGGTTTCTTTCCTATGAGCGATAAAAGTCACGAAAACTTCATATAAAGTACTAAAAAGCAGAAGATTAAATCTTTAACAGTCCACATCTCACTCATTTTTGAAGATAGAAAGTTGGGACTAATTCCATTGGAAAGAGGAAGGTCTAAACCCCAAAATCGAAAATTTAGTCATTTCTCATAAGGTCCCTTTCTTGGGACAGGGTCACATATGGTAATTTCTAAATTAATTTAATAAATATTGGAATTAAATCAATTTTCAAAATTCAGCTGCCCTCGAAAAAAATTTAAATCCTTGGGTAATTTACAAATTTTGGTAAATTTTAAAAATTCATTAGATTTCTTTAATGCCCTAAATTGGTCAATTTTTGAAATTTAGCCAACTTCAACGTAAGGTAGTGAATCGTAAAACGAAGTAAAATCTTTAAAATTAGGTAATTTTCAAACTTTAACGAATCATTGAAATATTTACCAAGTCAAAAACACTGAGTATAAATATTCAAAAAATCAAAAATAATCAAATTTCAATTTTAAAATTTTTAATAATTTTTAAAAATAAGCTAAATTTTACAAAAAATCAAAACTGCGCCCTTTTCAAAGTTTAATCAATTTTTATCAATATTTTTCAAAATTTTATAATTTTGAAAATGTTAGTAGGTAATTTTATAAAATTGAAAATTTTTTGGAATTGAATCAATTTAAAAAAATCAGCTTGATTGAAAAAACTGAAACATCAACTAAGAAAAAAGTTTTGATAATTTTCTGAATGTAGGTAGTAGCAATAAATCCTTGCATAAAAAAAATCAAAATTGAAACAAAGCCTTAACGTGGTTAATTTCCATTAAAATTCAACTTCTTTCAATTACATTTTCCAACCCACGTTCAAGTTTCCTCACAATTACTCATCATCCTCCCCCCTCCCCCCCTTAAATCCCAAAGCCATCCTACACAATCGTCAGCCATTCTTTTTAGCCATTACATTACGTCATCTCACAACATTGTAACAGAAGTCTCAAAAGCAAAAAAAAAAAGGTCGTAATTTTCGATGCCGAAATCAGCCAAAATAAAGAATAAAAACCCCAAAACGGAAAAGCATCTCACTCTCGAGGGATTTAGTCGCACGACTTCGACGAACCCATAACATTTTCTCGCATAGATGATGCAAAATCACTCATAAATTGGGAAATCGGTATAAACGACGTGTCCGTTTATCGAGCACCCGGGGGGGGGGGGGAGAGACCAACGATGAGGGGATTTTCTCAATCAACTATAAAAAAATATAAGGGCACCGAAGAAGCGTTTTCGAACTAGTGAGTAGGTTATAGGAGAGAGGGTTCAGGCCGGACGAACAAGACTAGGTATACTAAGAAAAATGAAAAGTAAAATATTGGATTTTTTTCGCTCGCTCTGTATTGTTTGCTTCTCTCTCTGTGTCTTGGTTCTTATTATTACGTTAAACGTAATTAAAAAGTAATAAATCGTAAAAGCACGCTTTTAAAAATGTTGCCATCGTTTTCTGCCTCGCTCGAGCCCTCTACCCGGGTTTCCTGCGACTTTGGACATGGTTTCGAATGCCGGCTCGTTCACTCTTTCGGCGGCCGCAGGGACACGGTGACCGGGGACGGGGAAGTATCAAGAATGAAAACATTCGCCGGCCATCGCCGCGCTGCCGTTTCATCGTTTAATAAAACTAACCTTTCAAAATGTCAAGCGGAGAGAACGTTGCTCAGGGTAAATGTTATCGATTAAAGTCGTTTAAAATGTTAATACCTCGTGTACTTTAGCGTATTTTTCCCACCCCCCGCTTCTACCTGGTCTCGTATTCCTCATCCGTGTGGTCTGTCTATAACTACAGCCATGCAATGGATTACTGATACAGCCACATTTTATAGTATGTATTGTGATGCGAGAATTTCGATCACTGTATAAATTTTCAATCAGATAGGTACAACGTACCTATACTCTTTCTCTCTCGCACTCATAGAAAAACCTCTCTCAATAATTAGCACAGAAAGTTCTTTCCTATGATAATTATTAAAACCAAAAGTTAACACACAAAACTGTTTTCCCATAGTAATTATTCGAACTTGTTTACTCCGAAAATCCATATTAATTTTTAAACCTATAGTAACTATTACCAATGGTAACTATTACACCTATGGTAACTATTCGGTTGTTTTTGTTTACCGAAAATACCCCATGTTAATTTTTAAGCTCAATAATTACCATACACTAATTTTGTACATAAACTCAAGCTGCCAAGCTTGAGACATTCATTCTTTGACCAGCTCTTAAAGCTGAAAGTTACTTTGTCAAATGTAATAACCAAGTGAAATGTGAATTATTGTAAAATCTATTTAAAGTGATTGTGAATTTATTCGTTAATATATAATCAGTGATAAAAGTTTATTGTGTTCGAAAATCATTTCAAAGTTCGTATTCGTGTATTATTTCAAAAGTGGTAACCATAGTCTAGGGAAATTAGACATTTTTGATGAACTAATTGGGGAGGAAAATTTTTTTTCACGAAGTTACTCAGAATGATGCCCTTATTAACATATATAAAATCCGCCAAAATCGGACTGGTGCTTCATCCCCAAAATCCACCTTTTTGCCCTCCAAAAATGGTTTTTCACGTTTATCATGGTTCCTAATCAAGCTACAGCAAAAACGTTGAATCAAAAAATGATTAGAAGTAGATTTCGAACAAAAAAGGTCATTAGCAATTTTTTAATACGAGCGGTAGAAACCCCCAATTTTTTTTTCAAAGTTTGCAATAAAAGGGCAATTAGGGGTACAGAGGGGAGGGTACTTAGTTCGCCTAAGAAACCGGTTTTGATCGCTTATATGCCAAAAGGTCAACCGTGATGAGACAAAACTTTGAGAAAAATTTCAGACCCCTCGGACAAGTATTTTGGGGGGGAGGGGCTAAATTTTTTTTCAAATTACCAACTTCATATTTTTGGTTCAAATTAAGATAAAGAATTTCCGTTGCTTCCACGGATTCTGAGGGGTCAGAAGAACCCCTAGCCAAAATTTCAAAAATTGCCCAAAAATTTTGAAATTTTTGCTAGGGGTTCTCCTGACCCCTCAAAATCCGTGGAAGCAACGAAAATTCTTTATCATAATTTGAACAAAAAATATGAAATTCTATTCGGTTGGCAATTATTTAGGTGGATCGAGATATGAAAAAAATGAAGGGCGATTTGATAGATATTTCCAGCAAATGTTTTAAATTTGCGAGATGCTTAAAATTTTGGAAATTTCAAATTTCAAAATGAAAACTAAAAATTGGTAATTTCTGAATTTCGTGAATTTGATCAATTTTTCAAGTTTTAAAATTCAGTGAATATTTAACATGGGGCAAATTTTTGAAATCTGGTTGGAAAAGTTTTAAAATTATGTAGGTAAAAATAATTGAAATTTCACTCATTTTTAAAATTACTGTCAAGTTTTAAAGAATAATCGTTTTAAGAAATGTTTTTAAAATGTATCGAGGATTTCTTTAGAACTTGGCAAAAATTCAAAATTTGAATATTTCTTTCACATCATTTTTAATAAATTGTGTGAATTATAGGTCCGTATTTTAAAAATTCAACTTAATTTTCAAAACAATTATAAAACTTTAATTTCTCAAATTCTTAAAATTTGGGTAAAATTCAATGGTAAGTATTTTAGACATTTAAGTAATGAAAATTTTAAGTAGGTAAAAATGCTAAATTTGGAAAATTTTCCAAATTTGATGAAAGTTGATATTTTGACAATTTAGATGAATTTTTGAGTCAATTTTGGAAGTTTTGGTGAATTTTTCAAACTCATTATTACTAATTTAATAAATTATCAAGTATTTCGAGTATAACCTAATAAATTTTTGGATTTGGATCAGTTTTTACAATTTTTGAAATTCGATAAGTCTTCAAAATTAGAACACTTTTTTATGATAAAAATTCCAAATTGATGAAAATTTTGATCCCCCTCCCCCCTAGTTGATTTGTGACCACTTTCAAAGCGATCTAGCGCCTCAGGCAAAAATTAACTTTTACAAATTTTTGAGTTGTAACGTTGTAAGTAATAATTGTCAAAAAGTTTGATTTTTTTAAATTTGATATTTCAAAATTACGTAGAAATTGAAAATTTAGTACTTGATTTATAAATTTTTGAAATTGGATATTTTTTTAAAAATTTAGCAGGTTTTTGAATGGGGAATTTAAAAAAGTTTGGTACAAATTCAAAATTTGGTACATAGACATACGTCACGGTTGGAGTTCCCTCACTTCAGCTGCTCTCGTTGTTGCTCCAACTCGCGTCATCTCGGTTTTCTATCCATTTCATCAAATTAATATGCCGTTTGTATGGATATTCGTGTTGGTGCGGACTTTTGCATTGCCTTTCAACACATATCCATATGTATTCAAAGCTGTCCCAATATCCCCTCCCCCACGTTCTGTGTACCTATGTACGCGAATGACGAGTTAATTGAAACCTTATACACATAGGTAGGTATAGGAGTAGCTACGTGTAGCTCTGGGGGAGTTTCTTGTATATTATGCACGTCTACGTATACGTACGTTGATTCGAAAACAGAGATGGAGATAAAATAATTGCAAATATAACGACGAGAACTTAATTAAAAACTTATAGCCGATGAAAACAATACAGGGAAAAGGTAACTGTAAAGCTATACGTGCTCGCTGCTCGTGTACCTGCAGTTCATTATACTGGTGAAAAATCTCTATACTGTGATGCACTGGTAGTCCAGGGAAATTAGACATAAATATGAAGTTTGGTGGAACTAATTGGGGAGGAAAAATTTTTTTCACGAAGTTACACAGAATGATGCCCTTATTAACATATATAAAATCCGCCAAAATCGGACTGGTGCTTCACCCCCAAAATCCACCTTTTTGCCCCCCAAAAATGGGTTTTCACGTTTATCTTGGTTCCTAATCAAGCTACAGGGAAAAAGTTAAATCAACAAATTTTTAGAAGTGGATTTCGAACAAAAAAAGTCATACCCGAGCGGCACACTCGATCGATAATATCGGAAGATGTAACGTATCGATAAAAAATCGTTTGAAAATCTATAGATGTTCTCACGATATTATAAAGATTTATCGGTACAACTTCATAGGCAAAAAATCTAAAAACTATCGAATTCGATATTATTAAGATTTTATGACGATATTCGTCAACGATACTATCGACAAAGAATATTAAATTTATCGATTCCGATTTTCCACCGATTTTGTGCAGATATTTGAAACTACATTATCGACAGATTATATGAAATTTCTCGACATCGATATTTTACCGATTTTTTGACGACATTTGAAACTATATTATCGACAGATTATATTAAATTTATCGAATCCGATTTTTTACCGATTTTGTAAAGATATTTGAAACTATATTATCGACACATAATATGCAATTTTTTGAATTAATTTTCTAACGATTGCGTGAAGATATTTGAAACTATATTATCGACACGTAATATGAAATTTCTCGATTTCGATTTTTTAAGGATTTTGTGACGATATTTGAAACTATATTATCGACAAATAATCTGAAATTTCTCGAATTCGATTTTTTAACGATTTTGTGAAGATATTTAAAACTTTATTATCGACACGTAATATGAAATTTCTCGATTTCTATTTTTTAAGGATTTTGTGATGATATTTGAAACTATATTCTCGACAAATAATCTGAAATTTCTCGAATTCGATTTTTTAACGATTTTGTGAAGATATTTAAAACTTTATTATCGACACGTAATCTGAAATTTCTCGAATTCGATTTTTCAACGATTTTATGACGATATTTGAAACTATATTATCGACACGTAATATGAAATTCCTCGAATTCGATTTTTCAACGATTTTGTGGCGATATTTGAAACTACATTATCGACAAATAATCTGAAATTTGTCGAACGATTTTTCAACGATTTTGTGAAGATATTTAAAACTTTATTATCGACACGTAATATGAAATTTCTCGATTTCTATTTTTTAAGGATTTTGTGATGATATTTGAAACTATATTCTCGACAAATAATCTGAAATTTCTCGAATTCGATTTTTTAACGATTTTGTGAAGATATTTAAAACTTTATTATCGACACGTAATCTGAAATTTCTCGAATTCGATTTTTCAACGATTTTATGACGATATTTGAAACTATATTATCGACACGTAATATGAAATTTCTCGATTTCGATTTTTTAAGGATTTTGTGACGATATTTGAAACTATATTATCGACAAATAATCTGAAATTTCTCGAATTCGATTTTTTAACGATTTTGTGAAGATATTTAAAACTTTATTATCGACACGTAATATGAAATTTCTCGATTTCTATTTTTTAAGGATTTTGTGATGATATTTGAAACTATATTCTCGACAAATAATCTGAAATTTCTCGAATTCGATTTTTTAACGATTTTGTGAAGATATTTAAAACTTTATTATCGACACGTAATCTGAAATTTCTCGAATTCGATTTTTCAACGATTTTATGATGATATTTGAAACTATATTATCGACACGTAATATGAAATTCCTCGAATTCGATTTTTCAACGATTTTGTGGCGATATTTGAAACTACATTATCGACAAATAATCTGAAATTTGTCGAACGATTTTTCAACGATTTTGTGACGATATTTAAAATTATTTCCAAATTGGTGAAAATTTTTCTAAGTCCAACACGTCTGGAAGTACTAAACTGCCTATTATAAGCGTTTTATTGCTAATTCCTCAACGATAAGGTATGGCATAGTGGTTAAGGAAGAGGATTACCATGCAGGAGGTAGATGATTCAAGCCCCACGGGTGGTAGATTTTTTATAATTTTTTTTTGACTTTTTCTGAAATGATCCTCTTACCGTAACATGAATAATGTGTTTAGGCATAGTTTAATGTATTAATTATGCTAATTAATGATTTTTAATTATTATAGATAGATTATCGATAAAATATCTTACTATAATCTCGAAATTTTTATTAACTATAATTCGTCGATAATCTATCTATATATCGAAAGATAATTTCACGATTTATGCGGAACTAACGCGACACTTTATCGAATTCGATATTTTGTCGATTTTTTATTTCGATAATTTGTCGATTGTGCTGCTCGGGATTAGCAATTTTTTGATACGAGCGGTAGAAACCCCCAAAACAATTTTTAATGTTTGCAAGAAAAGGGCAATTAGGGGTACAGAGGGGAGGGTACTTAGTTCGCCCTAGGAAACCGATTTTGATCGCTTATATGCCAAAAGGTCAACCGTGATGAGACAAAACTTTGAGAAAAATTTTAGACCCCTCGGACAAGTATTTGGGGTAGGGAGGGGCTAATTTTTTTTTCAAATTACCAACTTCATTTCAACGTAATAAAATCTTGCTCTCGCGCTACAAAGTACAAGTCACTTGGAGACTGGAAGATGAAAATTGCGCGAAAAGAACGAAACAGCACAACTTTCTTTTTCGGTTATAAAGACGATGAAAAAATATATAAAATGTAACAAACGTATATTTTTTAATTTCTAAAAACTGCGAGACGTCTTCTTCTAAGCAACGCAACGTTTTGAAAACCTTCTCCCATATTATTTTATCTCGTACACTTATACTATATATACCATAGAATATGGTGCTTTTTACAGCAAACACGCCAAAAACGTCACTTCAAACCGCAAAGCATATCGTGTCGTGGGCAATGTGACGTTAAATTGAATTACGAGAAAAAATATTACTGATGTGCAAGTTGTTGCTCAAACTGTACTATATGTACAGGGTGTCTCGGTTAAAGAATATACCCCTTCAACCTGCTAGGTCGACAACTTGTTTCAATGTTGTCATTTTTCCATTTTTTTAAAAAAACTAAAAAGTGCTAAGAATTTTTTTGATTTCTTCGAAAAGTGAGCTGACAATTTTTTTTTTTTTTTTTAAATACTGAAAAAATACTTTTTAAAATTTTTCTACCAAAATAATTTATTCAGTAATTTTTTTGACATTTCTTTTTCATAGGGTGTCTCAGTTAAAGTATATACCCCTTCAACATGCTAGGTCGACAACTTTGTTTCAATGGTGTCATTTTCCATTTTTTTTTTCTTTCAAAAAAAGTGCCAAGAATTTTTTTGATTTCTTCGAAAAGTTGGCTGACAATTTTTTTTTTTTTTTTTTTTAAATACTGAAAATACGTTTTTTAATTTTTCTACCAAAATAATTTATTTAGGTAATAATTTTTTTGACATTTCTTTTTCATAGGGTGGCTCGAAAGTTATTTCTCTAATTTCAATTCGTAAGTTTTCTAAACCAAAAAATTGAATTAAAAAATCCAAAGGGGTGAAAAAAATGCGCTTCTTAGCTCTCTCTTTTACACGTATTTCAAATTCTCAAAAAATACAATTAATTTATCCTCCAACTCCATTATCTCCTTCTACAAAAAAACACGCTTACGAATCATTCGTTCAACCAAAAAATTACTATTTTCAAATAAACGTCTTCTTTAGATTACGTGTTTGTACCAGCAGAGAGACGAGAGAATCCAAGAAGTCAAACTATCGACACTCGACTCGGTGAAATGCAACGAGCCGGCGAGCAAAGAGAAGGAAAAAAAGCAAAAAGAAACACTCCTCCAACGCCACCCAGCACTCTTCCTTTACTCCATCTACGCGGGTATAAAAATACCGATATTTTTTTAATGCTATTTCCTTGTTATATCCACTTAAAAACACAGCTGGGGTTGATCTTTATTTTTGTTTAAATTGCCATTTCCTCGACCACTCTAGCTAAACTGTTGTTGTCATGTCTAAATATCATTTTCCTTCTTCCCAGTCTTGCTTGCACCACTCACAGACGGAAAATACGATCCAGATATATCGATAGTGTCGAGCTATAGTTCGAAATATATATCGACAAATTTCTATACACGTAATTATATAAAAATTGCATTTTTCTTTTATTATAATCACGACTGGAACCGAAAAAAAGAAAACCAAATATACCAAACGACGAAACGTATAATTTTTTCGCACGTCTTCGTTCGTTATTCATCGTCGTCGATATTAATCCGATTAATTATTCGAAGAAAAAATGTGCCATAAGGTAGACAGATAGACGTAGACATAAATGTACACAACACCTGCACTTCAGAGTACCTACTTCTAAAGCTGGCAAATGAATAAAGTTCTTTCTACGTAGGCTTTCAAAGTACGTACCAGGATAATCTTCGCAGCAGCCAAAAGTAGGGAAGCGTTTTCATCGTATTGCGAACAATTTTCACAACATCGTCAAGTCGCATCTACTCATCGAAACAACGACTACGAAAATACAGTCGCAAAAGGAAAATGAATAACTTTCGTGCGATTACTCTGTTAAAAGTGATTTTATGACTGAATCTTAATCTAGAGAGCTCCCTTTCCTCGAAAGTGCCCTATCTCCGTTTCTAAGGCACCAATCGAAAAAAATTTCAAACAAAAGTTGTGAATTTAGATCCTTGGAATAATTTTGGTTATTACAAAAATTTCAATAGGACGCCTCCTTCCCCTTCAATTTTGCATAATACGTATAAAAATTGCCTTTGAATTTGAATTGCTGATTTTGCTGTTGCCTTTATAATCGCTTTAATACAACTTTTGAGTTGTAGTACAGCCAAGAAAGTAGAAATAGGTTCTGTAAGCAGTCGAAACGATTTCAATTCGATCTGACAACTAGAAAAAGCAATTAACGGGCATGTCATTTTTCAAATCTCCCCTTTTTTGAAGGTCCATCCCTTCCTTAAAATCCTTCTATCTTCGTTCCTAAGACCGCAATTAAAAAAATTTTCAAACAAAAGTTGTAGATTGAGATCCTTGGAAAAATTTTGATCGTCACAAAAATTTCGATTGGACCCCTCCCTCCCCTCTAATTTCGTATGATACGTATGCTGATTTCGATACGTATTATGCAAAATTGAATGGGAGGGAGGGGTCCTATCGAAATTTTTGTTATGATCAAAATTATTCCAAGGATCATAATCTACAACTTTCGTTGAAAAAATTTTCCAATTGGGTCTTAGGAACAGAGATAGGAGACTTTCGGGGAAAGGAGGCTGGACCCTCGAAAAGGGGAGCCTTACAAAAATGACATACCGGCTCATTTTTTCCCTTGTAGACTCTAGATTGAAATTTTAGAGATACTATATGGTGAGAGGAGGAGAGATATCCACCGCATTCTTGAGTAATTTTCCATGCACTTCTTACACACAACTCGTGCAAATTCCAAAGACCACACGATGGATTTTTTTTTTTTTTTTTTTTTTTTTTTTTTAAGACGACTTAAGACGACAACTGCAATGAAGACGACAACTGCAATGAAGACGACAACGATGACGATGCGAAGTAAGTATCAATTTAAAGAAATCACTTATTGCTTCTTCTTCGCTCGACGCAAAAAATACATCTCAACAATGAACATCGCATATAGTATAAGCAGATATGCTACGGCGCTAAATCCCCATCATCCCGATATTCGTCGTCATCTCGAATCATCTCTTTCTCGTCGAAAGAAAATACTAATTTTCCTACACTAGTAGGAGGGGGCGTGGGTGAAAAAACCGAAAAAGATTCTCTTTCTCGTAATACGCGCTACGTAAGTAAGTATTTCTTCAGTTACGCCTAAAATCCTCGTATCATTTTCGCAATTCGTTTAGTATTCTTTGGAGAAAATTTTTCCTCAGCTTAGGGAGTAATCTCTTATCGAGGCGAAATTAACCGTCGTTTTGCGCCTTTTTTAGGCCTCTTACCCGTCCTCGTCATCGTATATAGCGTAATACCCCACGCCAAATTTCCAACATTTATTTTGCCCCTCGTACGCCATCTCATTGTCTTTTCCTCGCGCTTTCTTTGTTGTATCCTTAAACAATGCAAATTGATTCGTTGTACAATTTGCAGCAGCGTCGAGTTGGAGAAGAAAAAAAATCCATAATTATACTTTATTTCAGACTAAATTACGCAGATTTGGCCACGATGAGAAGAAATTTACCGAATACAAACGAATTATACGTGAAACAAATCCGCGCGAGCTCGAATCCAAGTCGAATTTAGTCCTCTTTCGTAGTTTCGTGACTTTGATCTTATTTGTAGTTGAAGGGTGACGCTCGAGATAAGCAGCTCAACTTTACAACATTTTTCCAACGATATTAATTTCAAACTACCACAAAATTCTACCCATTTTCGACGGGAAAAAAGAGCTAAAAATACCACACAAAAACCAGCTCCAAAAAATCGATCAAAAATTCATCATGCCAGAACGATAAAGACAATGCAGTAGAGGAAACAAGAAAAGTATAAACCTTAAAGAGTTATATCTCTTTCGCCAAATTATCCCTCTGTCGAAATATAAATTAAAGTTAAATTATTAATTAAACTAATCAATGCTGGAATATCTAACGAAATGCGTCCTTCATCTAGGCCACCGCCGAAACAAAACCCCAAGAGTAAGTACCTAATCTCAAATTTACAAAGATAGCTTCTTTTTCATCGCCTCTTCGTCGCGTCTGTGAGACGAGAAAAGCTCTTGAAAGAAGCGAAACTAGGCTGAAAACGTTTACAAAATGAGGTTTCTCGGTTTATGGTGTGCATTTAGAGTGCGCCTTTAAAACCAAAAAGAAGGCCTTTCGTAGCAGAGTTGTAAAAGATACCTTTCAAACCTATTTCGAATACAAAATACAAGATAGGTGATTTCTAAATGCGTATTTTCAAAATACAGATATAAATACCTTTGAAAAGGTATCTTCGAATATCGAATATAAATACGTATTTTCAAAATACGTATATTCGAATACAAAATCGAATACTTGGTTTTTAGTTAAGAGTTACCCATCCAAACTGCATTACATGAATTTAAACAAGAATAGTTCAACTATTCAAGTATTTTTTGAAGAATGTTCGAACTATTGACCATTTAGGAGCTAGAACTTCAATTTTAGCGAATAAAATGAAAAGCAAAATTTCCGAAAAAAGTATAAAAATACATGTATTCGAAGTCACTTCGAATAAAGGTATAGGCTTCCGGACTAGTCGGCCACCTTGCGGGTTATTCTTACATTACAAGTCAGCCACCGTACATCTCGGCCATGGTTTGGCGCATACGGGTTATTTCTACATTACAAGTCAGCCATTCTCAGCCACCTCGACTGCAGGGTTTCACAAACTCCGCGCAACCCTTAGAAATCAAGTCACAGGGATGAACGCGGACTCTACAATTAATGCACAGTGTGTAGAATCACAAGCACTGACCGAGATGTACGGAAATATGCCGAAACTAGATATACACGACCTCAACTTTGACTCATAATTTTTCAGTATTTTATCGACGCACAGAAAAGTTATTGATACCAAAAATTTTAGTACACTGCAGGCTTATACTTAATCTGAAACCCTATTTAAAATTTGAATTAGGTAGGCCAATTTTTTAATTTTTTTCCGCAAACTTCATCCTAAGAGTCTCATTATTTTTTCCAATGCGTATTTCTTGTATATTAGATCGAATCTGTGATTGAAATTTTTATAAATTAATTAGAACAGAGTCAAGAAATTTTTTTCAATTTTGACATTTTTCGTAAATTGGACAAATATATATGAAAAGTGGTCGAGATGTACGGAAACGGGCAAATATATATATATACATATATATATTTGAAAAAAATCGAATATGTTTTTTCGTAAAAGTATTTGAAAATAGAAGATATAAATAGGTTGAAAAGTGATTTCGAATACAGATATAAAATAGGTATTTTCTATTCGAAAATAGGTATTTTCTATTCGAAAATAGGTATTTATATTCGAAACATCGAATATTCGTTACAACTCTGTTTCGTAGTACCTTTAACGGGAGTTTAAAATGAGAAATGTTTCGAATTCCGAAAATTTGATTATAAAAACATTTTAAAAAGTTTAATCGTAAAAATTCATCAAGTTGAAATGGATTTAAAATTTTTCATCAAAGTTCAAAAATGACCAAATTTCCAAATTTCACCAAATTTTGAAGTTACATATAATAAAAAATGAAACTTTTCAAATTAAAAATCGTTATCAAATTTTTAAAATTTATTTTCCAAATCCGCCTCCTGACAATTCTGAATTTCAAAAATTTTCCCGCTTCAAGTATTTATGAAAATTTAAAAATTACCTACCAAAATTATAATAAGTATTCGTAAAAATTGGAAATTTTTACCAAAATTTTAAAAATTGGTTGAATTTTAAAAATTATTTAAGATTGCATAGTTAGGCACAAAATTTTGAATTTTCGTCAAATTTCAATGATAATCAAAATTACATCAAGCTCAAGATAATTTATTTAATTTCAACAAGAAAAAAAATTTTAAATACCTACTTAATAAAAAATAAAGTTTAATTTTTATGAAATTTAAAAAAAAATTGGAATTTTGAATTTTTACCAAATTTTAAAAATGATTAAAAATGAGAAATTGATCCAATTTCAAAAATTATTTAAAATTACATAATTACAAAATTTTCAATTTTCGCCTAATTTCGATGATAATCAAAATTGTAAAAATTCATCAACCTTAGAAAATTAACCTAATTTCAAAAAATACAAATAAAAAATTCATACCTAAATAATCAAATTTTAAAAAAATTGGAATTTTAAATTTTTAACAAATTTCAAAGAGTTGTAAAATTTGATTCAATTTCAAAAATTATTTAAAGTTACATAATTACAAAAACTCATTGATCATTCCAGAAAACCCTAACGAAATACACAAATTCATTACCTACCCTAATCAAAAACTGTAAACTTACCTACCTAATCTAACTCCCTCGTCGTTGGATGTAATAATCTAGTAATTAAACACGCCAAAAAAATCAATTTTCGCTTACTTTCGATGATAATAAAAAGTGTGAAACTTCATCAAGCTTAGAAAATTAAACTATAATTTCAAAACTAAAAAAATTAAAAATTAAAAATACCTAATAAAAAGTAAACTTATTTTTACAAAATTTTCAAAAAAATTAAATTTTGAATTTTTACCAAATTTCAGAGATAATTAATTAAAAATGAGAAAGTGATCCAATTTCAAAAATTATTTAAAATTACATAATTACAAAATTTTTAATTTTCGCTTAACTTTAATGATGATCAAAATTGTAAAAATTTATCAAACTTAGAAAATTAATCTAATTTCAAAGAATTGTTAAATTTGATTCAATTTCAAAAATTATTTAAAAATTGTATAACAACTACAAAATTTTGAATTTTTGCCTAATTTCAAAGATGATCGAAAATGTAAAGTTGATCCAATTTAAAAATTGATTTAAAATTGCATAATCATAAAATTTTGAATTTTCGCTAAATTCAAAAGACAATCAAAATTGTAAAATTGATCGAATTTCAAAGATTGTTTAAAATTATTTATCCCTATTTCCCTAATTACAAAATTTTCAATTTTCACCAAATTTCAATGAAAATCAAAATTGTAGAAATTCAAACTTAGAAAATTACCCTAGTTTTTAAAAAAAATTTAAAATAATAAAAAGTTTAATGTTTATCAAATTTAAAAAAATTAAATTTTGAATTTATACCAAATTTCGAAGATACTACCTACATACTTAATCAAAATTGTAAAAATTCATCAAAATTTGAAAATTGACGTAATTTCAGAAAAAAAAATTAAAAATGACGAAAAGTTCAATATTGGATTTTTGAATTTTTATCAAATTTAATTTTATCCTCAATTTCGAAGATCTATTATAAATTTTAAAAACTGAACTGAACTTCAAAAATAGATCAGAATTTATTTATGTAAGTTTAAAAACACCTACTCACCAAAAATTTTCATCAAATTTTGAAAATCATCCCAACTTTGAAGAATTTTTTTGAGGTGTTCTAGGTGTGTAAATTGTAAGGATCAGCAGTTCAGCACCTTTTGCTACGTGTGTCATGCCATTCGAACAGTATGTCCAGCGATATCATCGAAATCGTACTCAAATCGAAACTATTTCGACAACCTCGAGATTTGAGGAACAAACCACAATATCTTTTTAAAAATTAAAAATCTCATACAAATCAAAGATCACACTTGAAAAATTCATTCACCGGGGAAACAAACTCTTACCCAACTCGTATTGTCAACTCTACGCAGGATCGACAATAACATCCGCAAAAATACAAACAAGTTTTCTTTTACTTTACGAACCTTTCAGCGTATTTAGCTCGCTCGACATCGTCTCCATATTTTAAGACACCCTACTAAAGATGCTCTCCAACGACACCGCCATTCCGTCTTCAATTCTCTCCAAAAATCCAATTTACTCTGGCGAATTTCCCATAAATACGAAATTACATTATTAGCTCGTCTTGAGTTCGTTCAACTTGTTAATTAAAATATAAAAAATAAAATGTCAGCGGCGCGGCGTGGTGGAGTAGATATCCGCGACAAGAAGAAGATACGACGCAAAAGCGCATCGGAAAATGGAATTCTCCCCTCCTGCGCGACTACGTCGAAATATAAACAGAAAAAAGAAACTACTCCTTAGCGAACTGCCTCCCAGGAGGGTAATTTCGATAAATATGCAAAAGGCGTATGCATATACTATATATAGTATACTATTTGTACGCGTAGTATATTTCCTTCGAAAAGATAAGAAAGAGAAAAAAAAATGAACAAACGAGAGAGAGAAAAAAGGCAGCCTTATGCTTTTTAAAATACATTCCGAAAATTATATAAGTACGGCGTACGTTTCTCCCTCGTAATGCTATATTTCCTTATTAATACTCAATATTTGCTAGAAACGTGCGTCGGAACGTAAACCAGGCTTTCTAATTTTTTAGGTAATTTTTTTCTAATATATTTATATGATTGAGAAAATATATCGTGTATCTTAAGTCAATATAATTTGACTATACATGAAAAAATTGTAAAATTCATTTCACAGGTTCAGTAGGTAGCTGCAGTTGAACGTAATCTTGGAATTTCAAATTTTGATTTTGTAAGTACACACAACATTGCATAAATCTATCAATCATTGAATAATTTTAAAAATTTGAAAATGATAAAAAAAATGAGCTAGTAGGGTTCCAATTTTTTAAGGTTCCATTTTCTGAGGGTTCACCCATTTCCAAAAATCTCCATCTCGGTACTCAAGGTCTAAATTGAAAAATTTTTTAAATAAAAGTTGTAGATTGACATCCTTGGAATAATTTTTATTATGACAAAAATTTAGATTGGACCCCTCCCTCCCTCCCTCTCCTCCAATTTCGCATAATACATGAAAATCAAAGTCACTAGACGATTTCTATGTGTTATGCAAAATTGGAGAAAGGGAGGGGTCCAATCGAAATTTTTGTCAACTTGTGAACATTTCTTGAACTTCAAAACTGATTCCATTTCAATTATTTAATTTAAAATAGCGAATACCTTATGGTAACTTACAAAATTTCACTTTCTACAAACTTTTTTTAATTTTAATCGGAGATAGAAATTGAAATCGAAAAAACTGTTAACACGCTTTTTCGAGACTGAAATCAAAATTAAAACTGATAAATCAAAAACTGAAACTAAAAAGCAAAAAAACTAGAAAATTTTAACTAAAAAATTTAACGAAAAAAACGATTATAAACTTCTCGTTTTTCATATCAATAATAATTTATTAAAAAAATCAAAATAACGAGAAGGAAATAACGAAAAATACAAATAATAGGTACATAATTGTATTTTTCGTTATTTCCTTCTCGTTATTTTGATTTTTTTAATAAATTATTATTGATAAAAAATTTAAGATTTCTCAGTATTATTTATTTACTTTTTTTTCCATAAAATATTTTTAAAATTTTTTAAATATTTCTTTTTGTAGGTAATAAAATAAAATGAAGAAAATTCAAATTTTTGAATATTTGAAAAAAAAATGTTGAAACTAAAATGAAATGCTAGAAATAAAGATGTTTCATATCTGTTTTTCGTGTAGTTCTTTTGAATGAACATTTGAACAAGGGACATAAAAATTGCCATTAATCCAAAACCGAAAACCCTAAAATTGAAAACGGAAACTGAAACTAATAATTTTTTAGTTTTCCATGCAGATTTTAATGATTTAGACTATTCAATTTGAAGAGATTCAAAATTTGAGCTGACTCCAAAAAAAATGATAAAATTTTAAAAGAACAAAATTTCGAATTTAATCAAAAATTTGAAAAGTTGAAATTTTTTTACTGTTTACCACATTTAAGAAAAACTTAAATTTTGAAGATTTGATGAATTAAAATTTTCCAAATTTTTAAAATTTTTAGCCCATTTTGAATTTTTACACATTTACTTATCGAACTAAAAATATGCTAAAACTTGAAAATTGACAAATTTTTAGTTTTCATCAAGATTTTCAAGATGTATTCGCAAGATATGTGAAAAAATGTCCAAAATTTCTAAAAAAAGAATTGAAAGTTTTTTATTTTAAAAAAATTATCAAATTGATCCACGTTTTATTCAAATCTGAAAATAACCAAAATTATCACCTTTTTTTTTTATCAAATTCTAAAAATTTTCTACATTTCAAAGATTTGCCAATTTTTAATTTTTTTTTTTAAATTTTAAGTATTCAATCTTAATAATTTATTCAACTTGAAAAAAAAATTGAAATACTTATATTAAGTATAATAGGTATAAAATTTTTGAAACTGAAAAAAATCACCAAACTTTAAAAACTGATCCATATTAATTTTTTTTTTCAAATTTCAAGTACCTATTGCCAAAATTCTAATTCTCATCATAATTTTGAAATTTTTCCAAATTTTAGAGTTAAATTTTTTTTTAATTTCATGTTTCCACAATCCACATAATACTTGGCGTGCTAAAAAATTTCTATTGCTTCATTTTTGCCCAAATGACAGGGTTCCACTTAAAAACAGAATTTTTGCAAGATCAGCAGCATCCAGCAATCTATATTTTTCCCAAGCACCAGCTCATTTAGAAAATGGCCTGATTAAGTCATCAAATTCGACGATATAGATTTCAAAACAAAGCCCAGGTACCATTTCGTAACACCCTGTACACCACACACACACCACAGCTCAAAGCTCAACAAAATGGTAAAATCTCGCAGTCGCAGGTACCTAAACCTACCTTTATCGAGGGAATACAAACGAAAGTCCCCCAAAAAATGGCACCGACGACAGGATAATGACGAAGGAAAAACACGCGGCCAAAATCAACCCTTCTACGTATAGTATTGTAGATATACCTGCACGTTCGTCGACTCGTACGTTTACGCGAAACAATCAATCATAATTACACGCTTCATTAGAACGCGATACATTCTGCCTTTATCGGTCAGCAAAGGCATACCTATAGATACGAATATTAGGTACGTATACTACGCTACACATATTGTCCGCGATGCCCCCCCCCCCCCGTTAACTGGCGGAAAAGGTAAAAGGAAGAAAGGAGGTGCGACCAGACATTAATTTTTCTCACCGTGCAAGTTTTATATCTACTCACGCGACGACTACCTATACATATATACGATGGAAGGTATACGAAATTACGAATACGTCGTGGTAGCGGTACTGGGCTAAATTTTTATGGAAATTAATGGAACTGACGATGGCGCAAATTTTTCTGCTGCGGTCGCACGTCCGTCCATACCCCGGCTCACCTCTGCTTCTCGTATAACATCCCTATTTACTCCTGAAACTATATTAATTAGGTATATTATGCGCGAATATAGCCACCCGCACATGTACATTACATACAGGGTGGTCTAGTTTTAATCTGTAGTTGAGATTCGACCATTCTGATAGAAAATTTATACCAGAAGCTAACTTATTTTAGAAATCGAAGGCGTTTAAGGCTGAAAATTTTCGGATAAAAAACGTGCGAAATTGAAGGGGAAAAAATGTCGTCAAACAGGAATTTTGGTCTGGATATTTTTTGTTGTAAAAATGCTGTTTTGGAGCGAATTTTGTAAATAGAATAGGTACTATATTACTGACTAAATTTCAAATTTTGAGAAATTTTAGTTGGGAATTTCGAGCAAAATTTTTTTCAAGAATTTTTCCTCAAATCACAGAATATTTAGAAGGAAATGAAAGAATTTATTCTTCAGGATATCGCTGTTTCCCTTAATATTTATTTATTTATTTATTTTTTTTAAATGGAACCTTGTCAACTTTGATTCAGCTGAAATTTGGCTCACTGAAAGAGCATGTTACCCAAACCTCAGAACCAAATTTTGAGATGTTCAAGTAGATTTTTCTATTTTTCATGAATTTTTGAAAATTACGAAAATAGACCACTGATAAATCAGCCTTTTTCTAATTGTAAATTTCGAGATAAAATTCTGAAAATCAGTTTATGGTACTAAAGTTCATCCAAAGTCGATATCTACCATTTTCAAAGTGATCTGGAGCCTCCCGCAAAAGTTGATTTTTAAATATTTTTGAATTATTGTAAAAAATATACGAGACTGGACTAGAATGGCTTCTGCTGATGAAAAAATTATTTCGATAGAAAAAATTGAAAAATTCTCATTACAGGGCTGCCAACTTTCGATGTTTTGTGAAAATTGAAAGTTGGTTGCACTGCAATGAAAAATTTTCAATTTTTTCTATCGAAATAATTTTTTTGCATCAATAAGAACCATTTAATTAAACCTGGTTCTGGTATCAAGTAGATAGATGATATTTCGGTTTTTTTTGTAAATATTATTCAAAAATCTCGATTTTTCAACGATCTAAAACTTTTTAACTTTCTGGTAAAGGGCTAAAGTGATATCCAATTTATAACTCAATAGTCCTGGGATGAATTGAGGTTCCACGCAGATCAAACTGTCCAAAAGTGGCAAAAAATCGCGCTTTTTTCTTCAAAAGTGACCCTATTTAGAGCACTCACAGCTCCACGTCCACGTCCCTTTAAGCTAGAGATCTAAAATTTTGTGTGATGGATCTCCAACTGAAAGTGAACCACCTCCTTGGATTTTATTAAAATCCGAGGCGTTTTTAGCAGAATCGTAATTCGCAATTTGCCCACCAGGTCTTCTTGTTAGAATTTTTTTTTCTTAGAAGATTTTCTCCTCGAAATGAAAATATAATTTTTTTACAGGAATTAGAAAATAGAATTTTGGAGTAAATTTCAATTTTGAGAGATTTTTGTTTCGAATAAATTTTCAAAATAAAATTTCAATTTAGAAATACTTGGAAAAATTTCCTCTTAAAATTTTTACAAATAAGTAATATAACTTATTTTTCGAGACTTGTTCTTAAAAAGGTTTTTTTTTATTTTATTTTTTTTATTGAATATAAATTTTCAATTTTCGAACATTCTTGTTAAAAATTCAAGAAATTTTCAAAACCATTCTCCTGTCGATTCTTGATGAAAGTACACACGTTCATCAATAAGTATGATGAAGTCATATTCATACACCTAAAAAATGAAAATCTGAAAGCTGTGACGTGCTCCTGATCCAGTCGTGAGATACCTCACAAGTCTAAAAATCACACTGAGCAATGAGAAAACCACAGTGAAGTTGTTCTCCCACATTCCTCACACCTCCTTACGCTGCACATTGCACTCGATAGAAATTCGACTGTCCGTCAACGAGCTTTCAAAATAATACCCGGGTACTCGTATCGATTTTTCGCACATTTCGCAAAATATTCGACCTTTTTACCGAAGTACCCATCTTCCCAAATCGTAACAATTATTACACAGATGACGTTTTAAAATGGCTTCAATTCGTATTAGGTACACCTAATCTTCGTACTTGTATAATCGTAAATAAATTAATAATTAACTAAAAGCACCTAGGTATACAAATATTATAAAAATTTATGCATAACGTGCCAGTGCCACATACGAATAAACGCACCGCACCGCATTTTAGCTCGCTATGAGGATGATTGGTGGTGATTTTACTTCGTAAATGTAACGCATTTCAGCAGCATAATACGAGTACGAAACGAGCGAGCGATGGACATAGTATACGTAATACGTATCTGCAGCGAAATATTATAGCAAGGTGTACTGGTCAATGGTCATGCGATCGTATTCTGCACAACAAGGACCACCAGATCCGAATTTTCGACCGCATACGCCACCATACAGACCGATACGATCGCGTGTTTAGTACACGACATCCCCGACACCTTTTTTGAAAACACGAAATATAAATTAGTACTCGTACACGCGCCTTTAAGGCAGGCACCTAGACCATATATATATACGCTAAAACTTCTCTTATTGCAAAATTTTCACACATTCGCATACGATCGAATGGTACGTCGTGGTAGCTGAACTCGAGAAGGACCTTTCCTCATTTATAATTGTTCATAACCATCAAATTACTTAATGCATTTTTTAATTATTTTAGAATTTTTTTTAAAATTTTAAAATTTGTTTTGAATAGTTTTGAATTTTTCAAGTAGCGAAATATTTTATCCTCACAATATCAAATTATCAATATATTATATTAGAATTTTTTTAAATTTTTAAATTTGTTTTGAATAGTTTTGAATTTTAAAAGTTGCAAAATTTTTTTAATGCATTTTTTAATTATTTTAGAATTTTTTTAAAAAATTTTAAATTTGTTTTGAATAGTTTTGAATTTTTCAAGTAGCGAAATATTTTATCCTCACAATATCAAATTATCAATATATTATATTATTATAAGAGAGAAGCTGGATTTTTTTTTGAATTCATTTGTTTTAAATTATTTTGATTTGACATTTTTTTGAACTTATGACAATTTATTTTTGGTTGAATTTTTGAATTTTTCAAGTAGCGAATTTTTTATCCTCAATCAATTTTTTTTTGCATTTTTTTTGTATTAAATTATTCTAAAAAGCGAAATAATTTTTTGATTCCATTTCATCTTTTTTAAATTAATTATTTTCGGATTATCCGATGGTTGTTTAGAGCTAAAAGTTGTAAAATTTCTATGTTATTGTGAGGTCAGGGCGAGATAATATGTCACGATATGTCACGGCAAGGCAAACCTCAAAAAACGTGCTCATGAGCTGGGAAATTTTTTTCAACTATTTCCCGAATGATTATTGAATTTTTGTCAAAAAAGTTTAAAATTTCCAATGCCAAGTCACGGGTTGAAACTTGACGTGATGGCATGACGTGTGAATTTTGTTGTCTGGACTATCCGAAGATTCTTATGTAATAACGTTACTTGATATGTCGAGATGAAAACTTTGAATGGGATAACTTTTTCATCGAATTTATTTGGAACTTTCATTCAATCATTTTTATTGTATTTATTCACTAATTTTTTTCAAATTTTACGAAGGTTTTCTCGAAATTTTCACTCCGGAAGCCCTACAGTTGTAAGGTTGGGTATAAAAGTAATAGAATTTTAAATAATTAAATATTGCAAACAAAAACAAATATTCAAATAAAATTATCAATTTCATAAAATCAAACATCCACAAAATTAATATTTTTATAAAAATTAATTATTCTATAGTATTGTTGACGTGGGTTGAATCACACCAAGAAGATACTGTTAAATATGCTGAAAATTGAATAATTATTGGTTCAAAATAATTATTCAGCTCAAAAATTTAAATTTACACGAAATTGATGAATTTTTTTCAGGGTTTTAAGGAATCTTAAGAGTTGTAGGGTTGAATTCAGCAAAAAAAAAAAGTTTTAATCTGATGAAAGTTGATAAAAATGCTTCAAAAGTATGTTTTTTTATAATTCTGTCTACAGGATCTTAGCCCATACAGGCATATTTGACGTAAGATGTTCGACTGATAGATTTCAATTCTCATAAAATGAATGAATGATCAATTTCAATAATTTATAATTGTTCCAAAAATTGGAAAAATTTGTTCGAAAAAATAATTCAATTCATAATTTTGAATTTTCCACAAAATTAAGGAAGCTCCTATTACTCCAGAAGTCCTGCAGTTAGGTTGAAATCCTACGAAAGAATTGCCTAATAATTATGATGAAAATTGGAAATTGGTACGTACGACGTACCAAGGAATTTTCCAATTTAAAATGTCGATGAACATTAAAGATTGAAAATAACTACTATGACTCAGTAAGTGGGTACGGGTAAACAATTTTTGTATTTTTTCTCCAAAAATTCAAAAGAGCAACAGAAAAGTTTTTGATTTGTTTTGTGAATTTTTTAGGTTGCAAAATTTTTTATGACATTTTTTTTGGAAATTTTTGGAATGAATTTTTCAAGTTGCAAACTTATTTGAAACATTTGAGAAAGCTACAAATTTTTTTTGATCGTATTTTTCAATTTTTTTGGAATTGCATTATTTTGAATTTCACAAGTTGCTCAAACTTCCACAAAATTATCAATTTTTTTTCAAAATTAATTATTCTACAGTTGACGTGGGGTTGAATCACACGAAGAAGAAACTGTCAGATATGCTGAAAATTGAAGAAATTGGTTCAGAATAATTATTCAGCTCATAAATTTACACAAAATTGATAAATTTTTTCGAGTTTCTGAGGAATCTTGAGAGTTGTAGGGTTGAATTCAGTAAAAAAAGTTTTAATCTGATAAAAATAGATAAAAATGGTTCAAAAGTATGGTTTTTTATAGTGTTGTCTACAGGAACTTAACCTATACAAGCATATTATTTGACGTAAGATGTTCGACTGATAGATTTCAATTCTCACGAAATGAATGAATTTTTTGTCGAATTAATCAATTTAAATTTATTATGTGCAAAACATTGGAAAAATTTGTTGGAAAAAATTATTCAATTCATATTTTTGAATTTTCCAATTTAAAATGTCGATGAACGTTAAATATTGAAAATAACTACCGTGACTGGGTGACAAGGCTGACTGCACTGTTAAACAGTTTTTGTATTTTTTCTCCAAAACTTCAAGGAATATTTTTAGAGCAACAGAAGAGAAACATTTTTACTTCAAGAATTTTTTTCAAATCGAGACAAAAACTGAGATATTACATTTTGAATACCTATCACTCTTGCCTAAATAGTGTAGAAAAGGGGATTTTTTTCGGGCTTTTAAGGAATCTTAAGAGTTGGGGGGTTGAAAAAATGGTTCAAAAGTACGGTTTTTTATAATTCTGTCTTCAGGAACTAAGCCTATAAAAACATATTCGACGTTAGATGTTCGACTGATAGATTTCAATTCTCACAAAATGAATGAATTTCTTCTCGAATTGATCGACTTCAATTTATAATGTGCCAAAAATTGAAAAAATTTGTTCGAAAAAATCATTCAATTCATAATTTCGAATTTTCCACGAAATTCATGAAGTACCTATTACTTCAGAAGTTCGGCAGTTAGGGTAAAAACCTATGAAAAAATTGCCTAATAATTATGATGAAAGTTGTAAATTGGTACCTACCAATGAATTTTTCGATTTAAAATGTCAATGAATGTTAAAGATTGAAAATAACTACCGTAACTGGGTGCTGCACGGGTAAACAATTTTTGTATGTTATCTTTTATTCTCTTTATTTTTTATTTTTTATTTTTTTGTTTTCTACCGTAACTGGGTGACTGCAAGGATAAACAATTTTTGTATGTTATCCTTTAAATTTTTTACCCGTCGGAACGACGGGTACTCTGCTAGTTACTTATAAAGTCTCACAAAAGCATTTTAGTCTAGTCTCTAATGGCAAAAAAAAAAAAAAGGCGTCAGTGCGATCGAGAGGTCAAAAGCGATTTTATGATCGATTTGTAATGTAATCTAGGACGTATTTTTCAAAATGAGCTGCGGTTCCATTTTTTTGATGCCCCCTTTTCCCAAGGTCCCAGCGTTGCCAGATGGCAATTCGAAAAAATCAGTAGGTAGATTTTTTCGTAAAAAAATCAGTAGATTCAGTAGATATAAATTTCCAAGAAAATGTAGTATATTTAGGAGAAAAAGGGATGTTTTGGCATTAATTAATTCATGTATTTCATTGGAAGAAACAAATTTTCAAAAAATGTAGTGGGGCCAAAAGAAACAAATTTTCATTAAAAAATATTAGAGTCAGGAGAAAAAAAAAATTTTCTCATCAATTAACCTTTTAGTGAATTTTTATGAAAAAAGTAGTACAGTTGAAGAAAAAATAAGCAAAAGATATGTTTTTCCTGTTTTTAGACCAATTTTTACAAAAATTGGAAGGTTTTTGAAAAAAATCAGTACAGCTTTGAAAAAGTAGTAGATCTACTGAAAAATCAGTAGCAATGGCAATGCTGCAAAGTCCACTCCCCTTTCCAAAAAAATTTTCACATCTTTGTACCTCTAAAGCTCAAATTGAAATTTTTTTCAAACAAAAGTTGTAGATTGAGGTCCTTGGAATAGTTTTGCTTATGGCAAAAATTTCGAACGGACCCCTCCCTCCCCTCCAATTTTGCATAAAACGTAGGTAGGTATGAGAATCGCCGGATCATTATGCAAAATTGGTGGGGAGGGAGAGGTCCAATCGAAATTTGTATCATAACTAAAATTATTCCAATGATCTCAAATTACAACTTTCGTTTGAAAATTTTTTCTATTGGAGCTTTAGGTACAGAGATAGAAAAAAAATTGGTAGGGGGTGAACCCTCAATAAAGGGAAAACATGGAAAATGAAATACTCGTTCCCTGTTTTATCTACTTAATTGTTTGGTCGAATTAAAATCGAATCGACTACTTAAAGAATCCATTTCTCACCTCTTGGCTGTACCCCAAGCTCAAGTCACATAGAGGTGACTGCTAGCTTGCACAAATTGGATTTAAAAGCAATTTTCTTACGTGCTATGCAAAATTTGAGGAGAAGGATGGGTCTAATCGAATTTTTTGTAAGAACAAAAATTATTTCAAGGACCTCAATCCACAATTTTTGTTTGAAAAATTTTTCAATTCCAGCTTTAGGTACAAAGATGTGAAAACTTTTTGGAAAGGGGGTGTACCCTGAGAAAAGGGAGGCGTCAAAAAAATGGAACCCCGTCAACTCATTTTTTTAAAAATACGTCCTAGATTACGAATCGATCATAATATCGCTTCCAAGAGAGCATAAGTATCTATTTAACAGTACTTACTAAAAATATTCTTTGGTACATAGAAGGGGAAGGTGTCAATGTCATGTCGCGTGCGTGTGTGGTAGAATGCAATGCATTAACCTATCTCACTAACTCTATCATATAACCATTGATCTTTTAGGAAATATTAGACACGTCACATATCTATTATATGTACTTAATACCCATCATTGATTTGTCGCATACGATGGAAAAACATCTAAGTAGCTTATACAAGGTGTCCAAGGAATTATGGACAATTTTCAAGATTCAGGTATTATCGAGGCCAACTAACAAGAAAATTTACGTAGGTACACATAGTGCCTATCAATGTAAACGAAGGCGCTACAGAAATTCGAAAATTGCAATTATTCAACAAAACTCTATTGGCAACATTGCATTCGAAAAAATTTCAACCCCTTCAGTGGCATAGCATTTCGAATTTTCGAAAAATCAAAAAAGTTCTTATCACAGTGGAATGTCTATCTTTGCATTCCCGTTCGTGAAAAATCCAACCAAAATTTGAAAAAAAAAATCTCCGATTTTTTTCAGTTCTTCTGAAGTATGTAGATGATTTTTTTTTCAATTTATACCTATTTTTAAGAATCTGCAATAGTCACTTTTTTATTCAGAATCTCTCATTTTCCAAGAATAAAATTTCAATTATTCCCAAATATTTTGAATGTACCTATAAAAACACTTGAAATTTTTTGAAAGGAATACAAGATTTTTTGAAGAAGAAAATTTCAATTTTTTCAAAAATAATTTTTATTTTCTCAAATTTTCAGGGTTTGAGTTCCCAAAATGGCGTCATTCCTTAAAAATATGTACCTACAAGGGAACTTTGGCAACTTCAATTGAGCAGAAATTTGACTCACTGAAAGAGCATGTCACTCAGACTTCATAACCAAATTTTTAGGAGTTGAAGTTGATTTTTCGATTTTTGGCAAATTTTTGAAAATAGCACTAGGGAACAATTTTTGAACTTTTTTCTGTGTTCGGGTCCAAAATAGGCTTAATCTATAGTATAGACCTAGAAACAAAAAGCAATTTCTCATTTTTTAATTTTATTTGCTTTTGCGGGTACAGAGGGGGGGGGGGGTTCAAAGTGGCGAAAATCGGGGTTTTTGCACCTTTTCAACTGCTCATAGCGCCATAAATATTACTCTACGAACAAAAGCAATGGCAGATTCGGGATCTACGTTGAATTTTGAGAAAACATCTCTGTTCGTTTTTCCAATTTCAAATTTTAAAGTACCTTAGTAGCGTTTTAATTTTTTTATCGAGATCGCCGAAGTTACGCGTGGGAACGGTTCGGTAACTATCGGACTGTCTCCGCGCGGAACGGCGACGATCTCGATAACAAAATTAAAACGCTACCAAGGTACTTTAAAATTGGAAATTGGAAAAACGGACAGAGATGTTTTCTCAAAATTTAACGTAGATTCCGAATCTGCCATTGGTTTTGTTCGTAGAGCAATATTTATGGCGTTATGAGCAGTTGAAAAGGTGCAAAACCCCGATTTTCGCCACTTTGAACCCCCCCTTCCCCCCTGTACCCGCAAAAGCAAATAAAATTAAAAAATGAGAAATTGCTTTTTGTTTCTAGGTCTAGACTATCGATTAAGCCTATTTTGGACCCATTCTCAAAATGGTTGTTCCCCTGTGTAGTCAAAACAGCCTCTACCTACTACATATAAATTTTTACAAAATGGTAAATTCTGAGATGCAATTCTAAAAATCGGGTTATACTAAAGTCGAATCCCCTTCCCCCTCCTTAAGAAACAAGAAAAATTCAACACACGATACTCAATTTGCTCCTCAATTTTTCATTTCTCATCCAATTGAACCTAAAATTTCAAAATTCGACAGTGTAAAGTTCTCAAAATCTCACAACATTTTTCATCATCTGGCTAAAAATCAGGTTCGAGTGCACTTCACCCATAAATATTTCGAAAATAAGCCCATGGTCGTAATTTCAAATACTTTATATCTATACCAAAAAGAAAAAAAAAGAAAAAATCAACTTCTTCGCTAATAAATCTTTCAAAAGTGAGTCCATGTTTGCAATTTCAAAGTTTGCTCATCACTTCTAAATTCTCGTAATTTCAAACCAAAAAATCACAAATTCGAAAGTAAAGCCCCAATTTCAAACACTTTAGATACCAAAAAAAAAAAAAAAAATCAATGTCTTCGCTAATAAATCTTTCAAAAGTGAGTCCATGATTGCAATTTCAAAGTTCGCTCATCACTTCTAAAATTCTCGTAATTTCAAACCAAAAAATCTCAAATTCGACATTAAAATGTACTTATCCAGCAAAAGTCAACCAATGATCACAATTAAGAATACTTCGACGATCGGAAAAATAATTTTTTTTCCAACACACTACGTTCGATCTTCCACAAACTCTTTCATTACAATCAACAGCCACCCCAAAAAATCAAGACACAAAAAACACATCACTCGAAACACCTTGAAACTCGTAATAAACCTAATCAACTATCGAACATTCAAACACCATTATACCTAAATCACCTGAACAGCACATTTGCAAATTCGGCTCACCGATCGATGGAAAAAATTACAAATCGATAATGGTCAACTTCGCGCCAGCCAAATTCGTAATCTAATTTGTCCCTTCGTTCGTTAATTAGGGGTACCTTTAAACTTGGACGAATTTTCAAAACAATATGATAACTTTTTCGCCACCTCAATCTACTCGTAACTAATTCACTGCCATAGTTAACCAAACTCGGTCAAATAAATTATTAAAGCCGCCCAATTAATATTCCGAAATCGAACTCGTACAGAATTGGTAATTTCGACACTTCCCGGAGCATCTTCGTTATAAAATAGAACCAACGATGACAAAAAAAAAATCGAACTGGAAAAAAATTGACAAAACTCCTCTTTGTGGGTAAAAAAAAAAAATATGACGATAAAAAAGGCCAGAAAGAGTAATTTATCATTTTATAAGCGGAGAATCAACACGATAAAGGTAACATCCGAGGATATTTTATCAAACTTTCCACCAACAATACATACGTAATATCGTTCATTCCACCACACTGCGCACAGTAAACTTCTCGTTAGCTGTGACTTCAATTATTAAATAAATTTTAAAAAATCAAGGACGATTTGCGCATTTCAAAACATTACCCAGGGTTTTCCTGTCATTCTTGAGTGAAAAAATCAATCGACGAAGTGACCATTTGACCAGGTAGATGTTTATAAAAAATACAAATCAATCGAAAGCATAGATACGTGAAACATCACTCGACTAAAATGACGAAGTAAAATCACCATCCGAGTTCACCTCATTTTGGAATATTTCAATTTTTTCTCCAAGCATTTTAATCGCGTAAATTACATAAAAATTATACCAATCGTATCTCATAAGATAAAGTTCCATTTACCTAATTCGTAAAGACAATTCCCTATCACAGAGTAGAAATAGGAAATTCTCACATTATTTAAAAAATTCACCACGTCACTGATTAGAAATTTTCGCGAAAACAACAACAACAGAACGTTTTTCTCGAATCAAATCGAATCAAATCAACTCGACGAAACGACGACGACGAAAAAGCTCGCGAAATCGCGTAATAATAAACAAATTCGTCGCGAGAGCTACGTGTGGGGGAGAAATTCACGCCAAAATTCTGGCCACGCGACTCGACTCGACTCGCCAAAGCTGATGGAATTTTCACGAGTTCGGCGCCGTTCTCAAGCAACAGATACTAAAGAGCGCGCAGTTTATGCATTACTAACTATATCGAAATACAGCTCAACTTTCCTTTTCCCACACACTATCGCCAAGTGGCACAGGTGATGGCGAAGACGCGCGCATTAAACGTTGCATTTTTAATCGTCCGCCGCGTCCGCGTCCTCCCCGCGATGCTCCGCACGACGCATATACGACCGTACCGTACCGTATGATCTTCGCGGCCCGACAGCGAAGAGCCGGAGCCCCCGACGAGCCCCCATTCGCGTGACGTGCCACGCTACACACCGCAGCCTCGCTCCAGGACGAGCGAGGGTCTCTCTCGCGCGCACTCATGCACATTCGACGTCGACGTCGTCCTCATCATCGTAGCTTATTAAAACGTAATTAATTATTTAACCGAAAAAGCTCCACCTCGCTCACTTTACTGGGCTTACCCAGCGTGGCAGTTCTCCAATTACGAGGACGAAAAGTAATAGCTCGGTAAATACTCATTCGTACGTACGACGCGACGCGACGTCGCGGTTTAATCACAATTTTTTTTTCAAAGCAGCGCCATTTCAAGAACCACTCGGTACGTTTGTGTTTTCAAGTCCCGAGAACGTGAAATTTATACCTCGTTGAGTATCTATTAAAATTATTTAAGGAATAAATGTCGAAGGTAGTATCGAATGTTACACAAGGAGTTTTTCGAAAATTGTTAACAAAATTTTTGAAATTTTTGTATTTTTTTTTTTTTGGCGGGGGGAGAGGATTGCATTTGTTATTCGCGATTCATAAAGAAAAATTCAATAATTTTCACATCGTGATGGGATTTTTTTTTCTAGATTTGACAATTTAAGGCAACTTTTACCAAATAATATGTATTAGATATTTTAAAAACACTCTTGTTGATTTTCAATTTTTTTTACGAAATCTTCGACGGATGTTTTCGCAATTTCTGAAAATTTCAATTCATTTTAATAAATCAAATTTAACAATGTATTCCAAAAATTTTTAGTTTTAAAATTTTTTTGCAACATTTTCAGTATTTTATTTATTTATTTATTTTTGAATCAAGAACTCACAATTTAAAAAAAAAAAAATAATTAAACAGTTTTAATGATTTATAATTTTTTATAATAAATTTTCTGTTGGGAGGGGGGAGGGGGTGGAAGTTTCAACCATTTTTTTCAAAAAAAATTTAATTTATTTAATCAATCGAATTTGACACTAAATTTCATGTATTCAACATTTTGAAATTTTCTGCAATATTTTCAAAAAAAAAAAAATCAAAGTAATTAAATAATTACCTATATCTAATTATTTTGTACGATATTTTCGAAGGATTTTCCTGGATTTCCACCATTTTCTTGAAAACGAAATTCAAAACATCATTTTAATCCATTTTTAAAAATCAAATTTACGTGTTCCAAAAATTTTCATCGTTTGAATTTTTTTTTGCATTAAGTAGGTAGTTTACTAGTTACGTAACTATTTTCAAAAAATAAAAAATAGAAAAAAAAACATAAGTATTTTACCTAATTTTTGAGAAAAAAAATAATATACCATAACTTCTTTATTTTTTTCCTCTTCCAAAACTGAACCTACTGCATAGCGAAGAATTCTTACTTAACGAGCACCTTCACTCTTCAGTTCTCACGTTTTATCCTATGATTCGAGCAAAATTCCAGATTTTGTGATTTTGACAATTTCATTACCCATTATTTTTGCAATATTTTCAATTTTTTTTGGGATTTGACTTTATTTTTGTTTGAACAAAAGTCAAAAAAAATTAATTTCAGAACGGATCTCACAAACTGTTTAAAATCCATTGTTTGAAATATTTAAAAAAAAAAAAAAAAAAAAAAAATCAAACAATTATTACGATACATACCTACATATTTTTGGAGGGTTTTTCTGAATATTCACGGTTATTAGGTACTTAAATTCTTTTTTTGAATCGAATTTTACAAATTTGTTTGCAATATTTTCACAAAAAAAAATAATAAAAAATAAACAATGGATAAGTAATTATTAGTTTATTACATTAGGAATTCATGAAGAAAAGATCAAAAATCTTTCTTTTTTTTTGGTGATTTTGATAATTTAAGGTAATGCAGCTTTTCCAGAAAATCAGATACCTACATAATTTCAATTTTGAAGGATTTTTTATTATTTCCAATTCATTTTATACTAAAAATCGAATTCAAGAGTATTTCAAGAATGTCGAAAGCAAAAAAAAAAAACAGTCAGATTTTCGATTTTTGTTAATCACCATTTTTATTTTTTTGATTTTACAAAATCTCAACTTTTTTTGAAGAGCTTGACGATTTTATTCATTTGCATTTTAATAAAAATTTAACTTTTTCTGCCATAATTTCAAGACATTAAAAATTTAATAAGTGACGAATTTCACATGTTCTAAGAAATTTTAACGTATATCAAAAAAGTGTGTAATCTTTCCTGAAAAAAATCAAATTAAGAAAAATTTTCTAGAAACCAAAAAATCTTCTCAACAAACTATTTTGAAAAAAGTTTCTATTACCTACTAAAAAAAAAAATTACAAAAATTATCCTTGAAACTTTTTTGAAACGACAACTCTTCAGTAAAAGTAAAAGATGTAAAATGAAAAAAAAAATTATCCCAAAAAATCTTAAACATTATCAAAAAAAAAAAAAAAAAAAAAAAAAAAAAAAAAAAATCGAAAACAATTTACTCGAAGAAAATCATTTGAAAATGTATAAAACAATTTCAACTATTTAAAAAATTTCCTAAAAATTTTTAAAGAAAAGTTCCCTTGAAAAAAAAAGATGAAAAATCATTTCAGTCGTTGTTTTGTGGGAGGGGGTAAAAATCCAATACTGATGATTTTAAAAATAATTTTTTAATAAATTTTCACAATAATTTCAAAACTTCTTATAAAATTTGTTTTCAAAAAAAAAATTCAAATTTTTCGTGTTTTTGAGAAAAATAATTTAATATACCTACTTGGACATTTTCTCAATTCTTAAAAATTTACTTGAAAAATGTTAATTTTTTTCAAATCACCTCAAACTGGATTTCCAACTCTAAATTTTAAAAAAAATCTTTACTTTTTAAAAATTTTCTAAATAAATTTATTTCTTCTTTAAATATTGCCACATGAGAAATTTTACATAGCGTTTTATGCAGCACTCCGCTCTCGAAACAAATAATACTACAAAGAGAAAAACACAAGATTGATTTCGCCTTCTTTAGATTCTAAAATTGAAAAAGCAAAACTGAACAGCTATATGTACTTGATATTTGACGGATAGAAGATGCTGTTGTGAATTTGGCATGCGTTTGTTCTTGACAGGTTTTTATTTTTTGCAAAAATAGAAATACAATTCTTATCATTTTGTTTATGAATATTACTATTATTCGCATACTTCCTCGGGGGATATCACTTTTGTCATTTTATCATTTTATTTGTTACAGACAGAAAAAAAAATGGCAATCTCTGTGAAAAACAAAATCACGGTCAAAGGCACCTTTTCTCAATTTTAACGATCGAATCAAAATCACGCGAAAGAAAAATAATAAAACAATATGAACTATCGCAAAGAACCAACGAGTAGGTACATATAGACATAAACCCAATTACAAATGCAACAAACGCACCAGTGTAAAATACGACAAATAAACGACAGAAATGTTCGCATATTCGAATTCGATACATTATAAGTACCATTATATTAGCTTTCCAGTATGTATCTGTATATTATATATATTATATGCTAAATAGATCCTCGCGTTCTCTCACATCCACGCACAGCTACAGCAGCGTTTCCTTCTACTCTCGACCAATGTAAATACCAGCAGCAGTACAACTGCAGATATTCCTATCCTAACACATCATATACATATATTTTATACGATGATGATATCGTCGGTCGTATATACTGTGTATACGCAACGTTAGAAAGAAAGGAATTCTACGTGGTTCGAAATGAAATTTATGCTGTTTTAGCAATTAATAGCACGTATACTCTCGTACCTAGATTACAATAAATTTTCGGTGGTTATGAGTATAGCAATGGAAACTCCTTTATACGTCTACTCGTGCTCGATCACGCCAAGGGTCATTTTACCATGTAACATAAGCCAGCAAGTATGGTAAAATTTGTCAATTGTGTGCACCCTGTGCCCTCTAAATCTAGACCATATTATCCATTTAAGTGATTCATCTCATGAAATAATTAATACTGAAAAACAAAAAATATGTATGCAGGGTGTACCTGTATAGGAGTAAAGCCTTCTATAACTAGGAACAATGCAACTTATGGTACGTTGATGTAAATACGTTTGCCTAACCTCTGCACCGCAGAGGCTGACAACTCAAAAAGCTATCCTTTGACCAAGCCGTTATTATCAACTTGTCTAGACGAAAAAAGACTGCTCTTTACATGGCGCAACCCCCACCCCTCTATCTTACTCTAGTTTAAAGTTGTATAAAGCAAATAATTTGTTGAAAACGATTGAAAAAAAAAGTCATTACATATTAAATTAAAATGTTTTTCAAATTATTTTTCTTAAATAATTTTTTTCAGATGTTAGATACCTAAAAAATAACCTGTTCAAAACATTTGAGGGGTCCTTTGTAAAAACAACAATCGTTCAACTTCAGGATGTCTAACTTTTTTTTTTTTTTTTTAATTCATGACTTTTTCGTGACTTTTTTTCATTTTATACTTGGAATTTTCAGGGGTGTAATTCGATTTCTTCCCTAAAACGTGGATGGTTAAAATTGTTTTCCTTTTCATGTTGTAATGTGAGAATTATCTTTTTCCTAGAAAGAAACAAAAAAATTTCACGCAAAAAATTCTACTAAAAAAATTTTTAACAACTTTTTCAACAGAAAAACATTTTTTCTATATTTTTTTTTTGTTCCAAAGTTCAGAAAACCATTTTGTTTATTCCTTTGACTATCAAAAAAAAAAAAAAAATGATCTCCAAAAAATTGAGATTTTTTTATTTTAGAAGAATTTTTAAAATTATTGTTCGAAAAAAAAAATCCCATTTTTTTATTTTAGAAGAATTTTTAAAATTATTGTTCGAAAAAAAAAATCCCATTTTTTTTTCAAAAATGAATGGAATTTTTTTCTTCACAAAGAAAAAGTTGAGATTTTCCACAGAAATTTAAAAAAACATCTTCACATAAGAAATTTTTTTCAAATTTTTCTCCAAAAATTTGAAAAAAAAAGATTTTTGGATATTTTTTTATTACAAAAAATCCTGAAATTTCTTCCACCGAAAACATTTATACTCCAAAAAATTTGAGATTTTTCTATTTCAAAAAAAGAGATGAAATTTTTTTAATTCCAAAACAATTTTTAAAAAATTTTGAACCAAAATTTCGTTTTTAATTTTTTTTTATACTAGTACCTACCTATATTTCAAAAAATGAGAATTTTTCTCCAAAAAACAGAGACCACCCTCCCCCAAAAAATTCTATTTTTTAGAAAATTGAAAAAAATTCAAAAAATTGAGATTTTATATACTCTAATAGAGTTCGAAAAGTGTTTTTACTTCAAAACAATTCAATTTCAAAACTATAAAATTCAGATTTTTGATTTTTTTAAATGAGATTTTTTTTTGCGAAAGTTTTAAAAATATTTTCATTTCAAAAAAATTGGGAATTTTTTTAACGCCTTGTACAGCAACTACATAAGTCTATTGACGTGAAAATGTTTTTTATTCCAAAATAATTTTTAGAGAAATCACAATTTTTTTTTTTTTTTTTTTTGAGAAGATGGAAGATGGAACAATTTGAAAAATTTTTACTTTCAACTTTTCAAGCGAATTTGTAGTTTTGCCCGGGTAATATTATCAAAAATTCATGACTTCAAAGAGTAAACTTCATGACTTTTTTTTTTTTTTTTTTTTTTTTTAAATCGCCTTCAATCTCTATTTCTGTCCCAAAGGCTTTATTTGAAAAAAATATCAAATTAAAGTTGTGAAATATCTAATATCCTTGAAATTACTTTGTGCCTATTACAAATACATATTTCGATTGGACCCCTCCCCCCCATTTCAATTCTGCACAATATGTGAGACAATTACCGAATGATTTCCCCACGTTTAATGCCAAATTGGAGGCCTGGAGGGGATGAAGAAGTCCAATAGAAGATCTGTGTAAAACAACTAAAATCATTCCAAAGATCTCAATCTACAAATTTTGCTAGAAAAAATTTTCAATTGAAGTTTTGAGAAAGGATATAAGGGAATTAAGGGAAAGGGGGTTAATCCTTAAAAAAAGAAAGCCTAAATGAGGTACCTACCTGCTCACTATTTTATCGAATTTCCAAGCTATAAAATTCAAGTTCAAGGGTAGTTTTAAAACGTATTATGCAAAATTGGAGGGAAAAGAGTGATCGAATCGAAATTTCCCTAAAAACTAAAAACATTTGCAAGGATATGATAAATAAATTTTGTTTAAAAATTTTTCCAATTAGAGCCTTAGGTGCAGAGGTAGAGAGATTTTTTGGAAAGGATGCGAACCTAAAGAAAAGTAATGCTTGAAAAAATGTACCCATTGTGCTACAATTAGACAATATTTTACTGTCATACGTAAAACCAAAAAGCTAAAGTAAATTTCAATCCATAAAATTTACCTACACCCTACCAATTTGTATTCGTATTCGTACTTCGTAGAGACGAATAAAAATGCAGTCCCAAATACACAAATCTCCTACAAGTCGACAAGATTACGTTCCAATTACGTAAATTACACGACGATAATAAAAATCCGCAAAAATACGAATTGACTTCGCTTTTTTCAGTAACAACTACCATCACATCATGGCACTATCATCTATTATATCGAGCAACATTACAATACGTTCGTGTTTACATGGAAAATCACACAGCCTCCGTATCTGCTGCTACATCTGTACTGTTGTACAAGTGTACACGTATTCGTACATCTCAACATATGTAACTCGCAGATTCTTATCATATCAACAATAACATATTTGAAACAAACCAACCACCCAACGCAACGAGTGTTGTAACTGTTGTATACCTACACCCATAATACTAAATTTCACTCGCAGTTGCAGCAGAAACGCCACCACCACTACGAGAGAAGATACGACGACATCGTGAAAAACTGCTCCAAGTGTGGGCGCGCTATAAACATTTTATAAATGGATTTTCTTTTTATACACGCACAATTTCTTCTTACGTTAGTTAAAGATTCACTCTTTTTCTTTTTCCTTTTTCGCTTTTCTTCTCCTGCTCTCTCTTTCTCATTACAGACTGAATACGATACGTATAATGACGAGGATGGTAATCTCATGGGCGCGAGGGAGGGGGGGGGGGTGAAAGACGCTACAAAGATACAAAGTTCTCGCGTAATGCTGCCTGTTGGTTCGTTCGTCTGCTTAAATTCATTTTTTATTTCTCGAATTTTTTATTCCTGTATATATATATTTTTTTTTACTTTTTATTTCTTTATACTCTCTTTGCAGAACGAATCTGCTTTTCTTTATTATTATCATCTACGTTCGCTTATTCTTTGTGAAAAAATACGGCTGAATATAAATTACGAACATACATATTACGTAAGTAGAAATTATTGTATGCAGCTTGTGACTTAGACATACTTTTTGGAGAACTTGAAAACATCATCTTTAGTTCAAAAGGTTATATTTTGTATTTAGCCAGCCCCTTCCCCCAGTACGTATTAAATTTAGAAACTGGAAATAAATACGTGTTCCCTATTTTATATAAGACTACCCTTTCTCCTTCAGTTGTATATGTAGTAAACTAACCTAAACGAACATCAAGTTGAGAATTGCAATTTGCAAGATGAAATTATTAAAAAATCATATTTTCTCCCGTCAGATTAAACACCCTTCCCTCTGAGAACTTACTGTAATTTTTTCAGTCGGTATAATATATGCATTTGAAAATGAAAAATAGTTAATTTTGCTAAAATGAGTCATTCTGTAGAAAAAAACCTCAATGCAAAAGTATACCTACTTATATGCCAAACCTCCCCGCCGCGCTTCGCTTTGAAGTAATTTACATCAAAATAACAAAATATTTGAAAGCTAGAATTCAAAATCAAAAAGACTAACGTAGAATTTTTTTTGAAATTCGTTCAAAATCTGAAAAACTTTACATTTGGTAAAAATTGAAGATAAAAATTCTAGATGAAAATTTACTATTGGTTCATTTTCAAATTTTAATCAATTTTGAAGGCTATATCAACAACTGTAAAAATTCAACTTTAAAAAAATTAAAAGGTCAATTTTCGAAATTTAGTAAATTTTTAGATCTCAAAATTTGATAAAGAGTTTAGTGAAGGTGAACATGAAAAAATTGGAAGATTTTCAAAGTTTAGTATGGTAAAAATTTTGAAATATAGTCTTTCAAGATGAAAGTTCAATTTCAAAATTTAATAAAAAATTTAAATCGCTCAATTTTAAAATTTTAATAAATTTTTGCAGTTAGGTACACACCTATCACTTTTTAAAATTGGGCTAAATTTGAAAAAAAAATTTAAGGTAAAGTTTTATAATTTGGTAAATTTTTACAACTTGATAAAAATTTTAAATTTTCAAAATTTGACAAAATTTTCTAAAATAATGATGAAATTTTAAAATTAGGTCAAAATTGAAAAAAATTGATTAAAAATTTTTAGTTGGGTAATTCTCAAAGTATCAAATTCATTAAAATCACGTAAAATTCGAAAAAAATTAAAACCCAAATTGTATAGTTTGATAAATTTAGAGGAAAAAAAATATTTAAAATTTGGTAAAAATTTACAATTTAATTAAAATACAAAAGGAAATTTGGTAAAAATTCAAAGTTAGGTCAGAATTCAAAATGAGAATTTAGAAATTTTAGCTGAATTAAAAAAAGAAAAATAAAAGGTCAAGTTTTCAAGATTGATAGATACATTTTTACATCTTAAAATTTGGTAGAAATTCAAAATTTTGAAAATTTTCTAAACTCAGTCAAAACTTACAATTAAAATTAAATAAAAAATTGTTAAAGAATCAAAATTTAATAAAAATTCACAAATTTGACCAATTTTTAAAATTAAGTTGAAATTCAAAATTTAACAAGTTTCCTAAATTCTGCAAATTCAAAATTGGGCAGAATTTAAGATGAAAGTTCAATTCTAAAATTTGATAAATATTCGAAATCGGCCAAATTTTTAAAATTGAGTAAAAATTTCATCTGGTCAAAATACAAAATTTGATAAATATTAGATCTTCGAATTTTATCCAATTTTCGAAATTTTATCAATTTTTACAATTTAGCTAATTTCAAAAAAAAAACTAATAATGGCCAAGATTTGTAACGTGTAAATTTTTTTAATTTCATATTTTCAATCGAATTGGTCAAAATTGACAATTTATATGTATTTACAATTCAATTTTAGGAAGAATTCAGAATTTGACAATTCATTAAATTCAACTGTAAAAAAATCAGAATTTTACAACTTTTCAAAATTTGGTAAAAAATTGTAAATTTGGCCAAAATTCAAAATTTAACTTGTTTTTAAATTTGAAAAAAAATTTGAAGCTGTAAGCATGGATTTTTAAAACGTACCGAAGTCAAAAAAAATACTCGAGATTAATTTTCAATTCCTAGTAAATTTTTAAAACTCTCAAAAAACCGCCATATAATTTAGTAAAAGGGACTTTCAAAACTTCAAAATTTGATACCCAACTTCTTAATTAATTTTTGAAATCGCATAATTTATCAATCTTTAAAATTTTAAGCAATTTAAAAAAAAAAAAATTCCACTTTTTCCAGTCGACCACATTCGCTCGTAGATGGTTTTTTGAGCAAAGGTAGTGTACTTTTCCTCCAGCTGAAATACAACTTGGAGGAAACTCTCACTTGACACCTCGTCCCTTGTTTCCTCCCTCTTCAAATTTTACACATTTACACATAATTCGAACGTATGATACGACGGATACGTATATCCTGCGAAAAATAAAAAAATTGGACAAAAAAAAATTACCAAATGAGAAAGATAACAAACGATACCCTACCGAACTCGATGCGACGGTATCGTATCTGGTTGGAAGGCACGGTAAACGGCAGTGGCCGTTTCACGAGCACGCTGACACACGCGATATGTGTTAAATATAGAACGACAATGTGATAATCATCTGTAAAATAGTTGAAATTCTAAACACGTACGTATATAATATGCCCGGTTCGTACAGCTCCGAACATATACCCCCGCGAATACCTACTTACGTATAACCAAATTTAATAATGTAATATACATTTTAGCCTATAACGTAAGCTGGGGAAATACCTATATACCACCGATGATCCGATACTCACAAAAGCGTACACATTTCTCATATTTACCTCGCGGATATTGTACGTAAGTCTAGGTACAGCAACGTATACCTCGAATTTTACGTACCCACGTTCAAAGATGGCATGACAGTTCATCTACCAACATCCAACAGTATACAAATAAGACGCGAATCAAACAGAAAGCTGTAAATAGGCCAAACCACAAACCACAGGTTACCAAAGGTTCGGTTCAGTTTACATATATGGCAGGTATTTGCCCCCAGTCCCAGATTAGCTTTTTCGCGACTAAAGCGAACAGATTCTCACCCCTCACTTTGGAAAAATTCTGGGTTTTTTGAGTTGACAGAAAAAGTCAATTTTAGAATTTTAAGTATTTGATCAATTACAAAAAAAATGTGTACCCAAATCCCATACCCATTCATATTAGGTATAAATTCTTCAATTCTTTTAAAAACTTTTTTACAACATTTTCTTCCAATTTTTTTCCAAATAGGTAAACTGTATTGTTGATTAGGTGAATCCTCATCCAAATTTTTCATTTATATTTTTCTTATAATTTTCATCGGAATCTTTCTTAAATCTTAATCAATTATTTTTTCAAATTCTTTATAAAAAAAACTTTTCCAATTGAGTTGTTTATTCAATTTTTTTGCAAAAATTTAAAATTTTCGTCATCATTTTTATAGGAAATTTTCCAATTCCTCCCATATTTTTCGTTTGCATTTTTCTTATAATCTGCTTTAAAGTTTTTTTTTAAATATTCAAAAAAAAAAAAAAAAAAAAAAAAAACAGAAAAATTCTTAGATATCTAATAATTAAATTAATTGAAATTTTTACAATTTTACATTCAACATTTTCATTAAAATTTTTCCAATAATTTTAATCAAAGTTTTTCATCTAAAATTTTTCAAGTAGGTAAATTCTGTTGATTGAATTTTTCCCAACTATGTAATTTTTTTGCGAAACTTTGTTCCATTTTTTTCATCTCATGTTTACTCCAAAAACCTAAATTTTCCATCAAAACGTTTCCAAATAGTTTGATGATTTTTTTTCCAATTCAGTAAATACGTATTTTTGAACTTATTTCCTTCGTGTCTGATAACCGCAAAAACCAACTCGTAGAATTTATTATTTTTGGATATTTGGAGAAAGAAGTGTCTCTTTTTACCTATTAGAAAAAATCTCAATTTCTTGTCTCAATTTTTTTCGGAAAGAAATATCAAAGTTTTTTGAGGTGAAACAATTCACATTTTTGTAATGAAAAAATGTTATTATTTTTTCGAGTAAAAAACATCTGATGGGGAGGGGGGGGATCTATCAATCTCAATTTTCCTGGAATAGAAATATTTATCAAATTTTTGAAAAAAATTCTTCTATTTTCGAGGGAAAATTTTCTGATTTTTTTTTGTAATAAAAAATATATCAATTTTTTTATAGTTGGAAAATTTTTATTGTTATTTTTTCATCTTTCATTTATTTATTGATTTTTGAGAAAAAAATCTTCAAATTTTTTGGACTAGATAAAAAAGTTTTCTTGTTTTTTTCATTTTTTTGGAGCGAAAAGAATTCTCAATTTTTTCGAAGAAAGAAATCTTTCAATCTCATTCATTTCTAACTATGGACGCAATTCGTACGTCCCAAATTTTAACCAGGGACGTAATTCGTACGTCCCCATTTTTGACTAGGGACGCAATTCGTACTAGGAAGGGACGCAATTCACCTATGCCACTTTCACAAAAAAAACTTTGGGACGCAATTCGTACGCAGCCGACTTCCGAGTCTGGCGAGAGAACATTCAACGCTCGGCACCGGCATTGGCACGTTTTTCAACGTGTCATTCAAAATGGACGAATCGATTACGCGATTATATATTATTAGTGTTATTATGAATCGTAATGAAAAAAAAAACAACTCTAGGGCGAGACGCCATTCAAAAGGGTAAACTAATGAAATGGGGTGCAATAAAAAAGTGTGCGAAATTAATCCGTCATTCGAAGCGAACTTAAGCGACGTTTAGTAAATGGTATCTATAGAGGAAACAAACTTAAGTTATTGATTCGTTCACGCTAAGAGTCGAATTATCCGTATCTCAGGGGAACGAGGGGGGGGGGGGTTCTCAATTCTCGGGAAAAAAATTAACAGTTCGTAGCAAATATTTACAGAATGTCTAACGTAAGTCTCACGCATGAATTAAAATAATATATAATTATTTTAAAATTGATGATTTTTTTTTTCAAAATTGAACTTGCGAGAATATAAAAATAAAAATTGAAAAAATAAAAAAAAGGACGAACTATTAAAATTTGATAAATTGAATGATTTAAAATGAGAAATATATGACGGTTCGATATGCGTGAAGATACAACCGCACTAGCCACGATATCAAGGTGTCACATTTACCAGAGCCATGTTCACTTGGGGGTTAATTACGAGGGGGGGAACCGATTTAACGCAGATTTACACCAAATTGACTTTTGCCAAAATAATTACATACACGTCACTGTTGCAATTATTTATTGGCCGAATTAACCTTAATACCTGGATCACTGATCCAAGGTGCCACATTCACTATATTCCTAAAATCACAAACCAGTTTACACTACATACCACGTTTACTACGACTGACTCGGATGCCGAGAGAGTATCGTAAGGCCTGTACGTATACCTCGCCGACGATCCAATAAGTAACAAAAAGCTCAAACGTTCAGTCTCATTACCCAAGAGTCATGAGACTGAAGCAGGGATACCAACCACCTTACCTACTAGTGTTGCACAGGGAGAATGGCCATAAGTTACCTAACATATGCCCTCATGGGCTTGCCTTTGACAAGACCAAGCGCCGCCAAGGGAAAGCACGTGTCAAAAAATAGGTAACTCACGCTTTCTACGCGTGGCCCACTCCCTGCCCCCACTGTTTTGACTTGGGAAGCGGCAACACTAGTTAGCTTTCACCGGCACATCCGGTTAGAGCTTTAGGTAGCAACTTTCACCGGCCCAACCGGTTAGAGTTTTCGGTAATCCTGATAAAATTTTGATGGCACAAGCCATTTACTAATACCCTGATCGATCGCCGGCTACACACACGCACAGCCCTATCACGTACCCCCTACGGCTCCTCCGCATTCGTAGGTGGACTTAGGGACTAAATTTTAATCAAATTTGGACGCGGGAAAACAACGCGTGTCTGGAACGATCGAAAGAGAAAAAAAAAAATTTTAAAATCGAAAAGGCGTACTCGCCCATACAAGACGAAATTTTTCTACCCAGTGGTCATCGTATTCACCAACTGGGGAAAAACATTTATCAAAAATCGAACCTTGGGACCTTAGGTTAAGTTTACGCACTTCCTCCAAATTGGAGCGAAGGTAAAAAATAAAAAATACAAAAAACTGTGGCACCAATCATCAGCAGCGAAAATTTACAACATGCATAGATAAATAAAGATGTAAAATGCATATTTACATAAATTACAAAACAAAATACATTATACAATTCCGACCGAGAAAAAAAAAACTCAAAATGTACACTCATGACATGGCTCCATGATGACGAATCTTCTGCATACCATTTTGTGGGCGCATTTTTTCGAAGTCCAAAATTGTCGGCGGACGTGGTCGGCGGACGGTGACGACGGAAGGATTCGCGTATTTATCTCCTAATTGGTGAATTACGAGAGATAAAAAAAATTGAGAAAAAAAAAAAAAAAAAAAATCCTATTTACATTTTTCAAAAAAAAAATACTATACAAAAAAAAATGGAGAAAATGACATGTATTATTTTACAAATGAACTTGAAAATGCAATTAAATACGAAATGCAAAAATAATTGCAACGTACATCATACGCAATGAAATATTTACAAATCAATTCCGGGAAAAAAAATAAGTAAACTTCAAGGTGCGATTTTTATGAACGTGCTGTACGCGCGTCTGACTTTTTAACCGCACTGTAGTTTAACTACAAACGCTCGTACGTACGAAAATGAAAGTGTTTCCTTCGCTAGGTAATTCTTACGCTATTTCAGCGTGTACAAATTTGTACCTAGATTTGGGTAGTTCACCTACTTGGTGCAAATACCTATTTCATGCACTCGTACCTGTACGAAGTTTTTGAAGTTTCGAGTTTACGATTTACATACAAATTTCGAATCTTTCACATTTCTACATTATTATACGTATACGCAGAAATGCTACGATGATAAATTGATTATTCGAATTGATTAAGAAATTAATTAATTTTTGTACGAACACCTTACGGAGCTGAGTCCGATAAGGTTTTATTTTTTGGTGGTCTGCCCCGTCCCCTCTTCACCGGTGGGTGGAAGCGAGTAGAGGTAGACGGTTGGGCGTCCTGCTTGTCGCTAGGAGTAGGCGCGGTGCGCGGAGTATCGCTTACTGCAGAACCACTCTGTGTTTGAGGCGCAGCTTCGTCTTCCTTTTTTGCTCGATTTTTTGCCCTTATATCTCGCATGGTATTTGCGATTTCTTGGGCGACTTTTTTGTCAGTTTTTTGGTGAACTGGCACCAGCTGCGAATTCAGTTCTGGATCGTCTCGTTTTTTCAGTGCCAAGTAGCTCTGAATTTTTTCCTCGATAGGACGATTATCGTATTTTGCCAAGTAAGCTAAATCGCTTTTCATATCTTCGAGCTGCTTCTTGGTTAGGTAAAGGGTTATTTGGCGGAAATTTACCGTCCTCTCCTCTTTTGGTTCCCAGACAGACTCCACTAAATAGCAGTTGGGCGCGACTTGCTTTTGTATCAGGTAAGGGCCGTACCTTTTCGGATACAATTTGGCTGTCGTGCCCTTGTCATAGGAACTGAGCTTGTGATCGGTTATCAGCACCATGTCACCCTCACCCAACGGTGTAGGGTCGCCATGGAGTTTATTGAAGTTATACTCTTCCTTGATACGCTGAAGTTTTCGGCGTTCACGAATGTAAGCCTCGACCAGCTGACGATCAGACATTTCGTCGATCTTTTTCATCTCACTTTCATCAGTGTAGACTGATTTTTTAGCCAGCTGGTCTGCCACAATGTTGGTGTATTCGTGGCGCCTCGCGTATACATGGATTACCTCGATGGACTCGAATTTGTCCATCAAGTTGAGGATCTCCTGGAAGAGTTCTTTATGCGCAACCTCCTTTTTTTTGGAGTTTTTCCAGCCATTCGCCTGCCAAGACTTGACAGTGACGTTTAGCGCGCGTGTTGCATAATTCGAATCGGTGAATAATTTCAACCTTTTTATCGAATTGGCGATTGCTATTTTTAATGCCATTTTTATGGCAATTAATTCTGCCAGGTTGTTCGAAATTGGGTACTTATCGCTGGTAATAGCCTCGGAAATATTTCTCTCCGAATTTGGAGAGAAGCATATTCCAATGCCAGCTCGCGCATTTTTAGTTCCATTTTTCGAACAGGCACCATCGGCCGTAATTCGAACATAATTGTCCTTGTCTCGAATGAGGTCTTTTTCCTCAAGTTTCGAGGCAAGCAATTCGTCTGAGGTAGTTGAGAGTAAATTACTCTTCGACTCCTGTTCAAGTAATTTTTTGAGTTCAAACCGAAAGTTGAACTTATTTTTTCGAGTAGGTATTTTGGCTGCAATTTCATCTGAGATGTCCCAGGCCTCATTTGGCGTTATACCAAAGGGTGTAACGGTGTTATTTATTTCCCTTTCTATGGCATCAATATGGACGTCCCATCCATGATGAGTGCGATAATCGTCTCGAGTCTCATTTATTTTTACACGCAGTTTGTCCCCAATGACTCTCATCGTCCTTTCAACGAGTGAGGACTGGGGATTATAAGCGGTAGTGTGGCCTACTTTAATGCCATGCGAGCTGAGCAGTAGGTTCCAGTCATCTGAAGTAAACTGGGTGCCATTGTCTGTAATAATCTTACGTATTTTGACACCAGCTTCTTCGACATTTTTAATTACTTGCTCCATCGCTTCACACACCGACTCACCTCTCATATCGTAGAGAGGTTTTATCCAAACGCGTGAGGTGAACACGTCTTTGGCAACGAGTAAATATTTGGGTTCGTCCTGAGCGTTACTCACTGGACCAAAAAGATCCGCTGAAATAATCTCACCAATCGAGTACGACTCGATTTGGGCATACTCTAGGACTTTCCTCATGACGTAATTTTTGTTCACCTTACAGATGATACAAGCACTACATATATCATGGATATATCTCATCGAGCCTGGGAAGAAAAACATTCTACGAAATATTCCTTCCAATTTTGCAGCACCTACGTGCCCATAAAGATGGTGCAGCAGGTCTACGATGTCTCGAAATAGGTGCTTTGGTACCACGGGTACCTTAGTTCCATCTTCAAACATTCGACACACGACTGAGCGACCACACGCGTCTTTTTCAATGCAGAATCGCTTCATTTTTCGAGCTCTTTGCTGACAAATTTTTACAGAGTCGTCAGAAGAATCCTCCTCGAGAAGCTTGCGTGTTCGTATGCAAGTGCTGTCGGCTGATTGGTCAATAGCAATATTTTCTATATCAGAGAGCAACTCCTTCTCAAAGGATTTTACATACTCTACTGAAAGTGCATTTATTTCGACGTAATCAGTGGCGCATATGGTCAACTCCGGCGCCTGGACATCGAAAAGTCTTTTTCTTTTAGAGACTGAGCTCTCAAGGTCGAAAACTAAATCATGGCAATTCAGCTCGGTTATCCACGCCGCAGCTTTTCTATGCATCTGCATGATATTTTCAAATTTTTTCACAACAGTGTGTAAATCTTTTCGAACATGTATACGCCTTCCATGCAGCCATATCTGCAATTTATTTACAGAAGTAACCAGAGCCTGCATTTCTCTGTCCACCAGCGTGTACTTCTTTTGATGTTTTTTGAAGCAGTGACTGGTGAACATTACAATGTGTTCTTTGCCATCTATAATCTGGAAAAGTACAGAGCTCATCGCGTCATCTGACGCTAGAGTCTCCAAGTACAGATCGTGGCCATCCATAGGTGGCATTAAAACGAAATTTGCCGTATAAGCAGCGTACAGCTTTTCAAAAGCTTTAGCTTGCTCAGTGCCCCATTCAAATGGAGTATTTTTCTCAGTTAATTTGTAAATGGGGGCCAGGGTTTGACCATACTCTGGTATGAAATGTTGGTACAATCCTGTAAGGCCAACCATTGTCTGCACTTGTTTCACATTCCTCAGCTTAAATTTACCTTTGCTGTCTGAGTGTTTTTTCACAAATTCCTCAAACTTCTCAATTTTTTTACTTTGCTTTGCGATCTCCGCCTGGCGGATAACAAAGCCGAGATGTTCGGTGCTTTTTTTGAAAAATTGAGATTTTTTGGGATTCAATTTTAACCCATTTTCTCGCAATGCAGTAAATATTCGAACTAATTTTTCTACGACCTCCTCAAAGGTTTTTCCGGCGACCAGCAGATCATCCACAAATTTAGACACACCGTCTTCATCAGGGATGACCTCGTTAATCATCTGAATAAATTCAGATGATGCTGTCTTGACGCCATATGGCATGCGTGTAAATTCGTACACCTGCCCATCAATTTGGAACGCGGTGTACTTGCACGACTCTGCATCTAGCAGAAGTTGCCAAAAACCGGCCACGAAATCCAGAGCGCAGAAAAATTTGTAATCTGCGCTACTGAAAATCAGTGGCAAAATGGAGGGTGCTTCAGTTCTTTGAGCTTTCATGTACCTATTTAGGTCCCATGCAGCAAGACACAGTCGTATGTGGCCATCTTTTTTTAAAACAGGCGCAGTCGTATTTATGTAACAAGATTTTGACATACGAATGAAACCCAAAGCAAGCATAATTCTTATTGCTTTTCTTATAGCTTTCATCAATTTTTTAGAGGGCTTATATTTCTCACCTTTCCAGTGGCGATGATGATCGCCTCCAGGCTCAAACTCAAATTTTACCTTTCGTTTCGTGTATGCCCCAGGATACCGGCTAAAAATGTCTGCGAATGGTGCCAATTTTTTATACGCATTGTCCGCCTGTTCGACAGTATACCTGCCTTCATTTATGCCTTCCTGAAGGTCACGTGTAATATTTTTTCGGAAGAGCATTGGACCATCGTCCATATCTTCTGGCTCAAGTTTGGCCCAATGGACCGTTCTCGTATTTTTTAGCAAACGATTAGTAATTTCTTGACGATATTTGTCCTCAGCATCGCATGACATTATCGTGATATCCTGGAATTCCAGAGGATCAAGAAATTTCAGCTCAAATTTCGTTTTCTCGCCTTCTGGCTGAATTATGGCGATACGTTCACGAATCATAGGCTGAATATTCAACACGTTCATCGACACCCGGCCGATAATACACGTTCTTCCTGTACTCTCAAAAACCAGGAAAGGAATTTTTACATCAAGCTTACCTAGTGCCATAGTCACTACGAGCATAACTGGCTTCGAATTGATAATTTTATTATCAGCCAGTTTCAATTTTAATGCACTGCCTAGTGGCTGGTACTTGATATGGTCTGGGTGCTTTTCAATCCAAAGGTCTGCGGTTCTTGACGAAATGACATTTGGCAGAGCTCCAGTATCGAGCTGAGCCGCGTAGGCTACATCGCCTACCATCGTTGGAATTACACAAGTTGGGTCATCTGTTATTTCAGTGACAATCTGCGCTTTTACCGATTCGTCAAGACCAGCATTGTCCACTTTCGTGTTGTCGATGCTATCCAGGGCACTGACAAATAATTCTTGCTCCTCAGAAGCAGAGAAAAATTCATCTTTTGTTGTGAAAGACACTCGTCTAGCCTCAAGATTTCTCTCATCATTATTGCCACGTTTCAACACAGATCGAATTGGTGTTGACGTAGGCAATTTATCATCGAATTTTATTTCCCCCTCTGGAGGATTTTCAACATTTTTGGGATTTTTTAAGACAGTTTTAGGGGCCGACTTGGTCTCCTTTTTCTTGTCTGGAGCTGGTTTAAATAACTCCCTTCCACCGAACAGCGGCTTGACTCCTCCATGCGTATCATGTCCATGTTTACGAGGACGAGAAAGATGACGTTTCATACGCTCAAGAAAAACGTTTTTAATTTCGCTATACGTCGCTGTACTGAGGTAATATTTACCTTCTTTAGGAGACAAGTAAAATTTGTCAATCAGCGGAATAACGTTGCCTTTCGAGTCAGCAGCTGCGCGTCGAAATGACTTTCCGTTCATTGTCTTTACCTTCTCACACTCCAGGAGTGTATGAGCAGGTGCCTTCCAGAATGATACACGATCATCTCCAGAAAGTTTCGACAGAACGCGTCTAAAAAAAATATAGCGATACAGCCCAATTTGTTTTTCATCTGGGCGTCTCGGTTTAGCGAATGGGAAAAGAATTATAATATCTTCTGCCCCTCGTACGCATAAGAGATCGACTATTCGCAGCATCCACTCGTAGATGCCTTGGAAAGGTTTTTTAGAAAAATTATATTCAAACTGCCCCATGGACAGAATGAATTTTTTCTTTGTAAATGTACTCTTAGCAAGAGCATGGTATAATTGATCGAGGTATATTTGCTCACGTAAATATGGTCTATTCGGCGGCCCATTTTCATGGTATGGCATGTAAAATGATAGGCCATCGCCGATAAATTCATATTCAGCAAACAAATTAATATTGTCTAATTTTGGGTCTTTCGTGGGACAGAGAGTCGACCCGTGTCCATTATCTCCCCGTCCTATCAGTTTTCCAAGTGAGCACTGCCACCTGCCCGCTCAGCTGAGCGAGGAGAATCTTCCAACGCTGGGGATGGATTCGTTTCTGGGGCTTTTTTCTCACCCTCACTTTGTAAAGATTTTACATCGTGAGCTTTTGTTTTATTTTTCAACTGATCAGAGTGTTTATGGTGGTTTTCACCGCGTGACTCATTATGCTTGGTTTTAGGTTCACCGAACCTTTGCCAGCTATCCTCAGGTTTTTTTGAAAAACTAACCTTTGGTTCCTGAGTTGTTTTATAGTCGCGGTAGGAAAATTGCGATTTATTTCCACTCTCAGGAGTTCGTACTTCGCTACGTGTACGCGGAGTAGTGGGCGTTCTAGCAAGATAAGAATCGTCATCGTACACAGCAGCCAATCTCTTGGTCTCTGTGGTCATTTCGACGAAGTTTTGCTCAATTCGAAGCAAACCAGCGATGAGGTTATTATAAGATTTGCGATCGTAGGCGGTCAATTGAGTAGATTGCTCAATTGGCATTTTTCGAGCTACAGCCTGAATGACCTGCGATTCTGACTTATCTTTGATCAGTCGCAGTGTACCAATCCATTTAATCATCGCGTGTGGAATGTCAACGAATCGAATATCTCTCAACTTACTGTTGAAATATCTCCACACTTGCTCCTGGCGCACTGGCGACCAAAAAGTGCGGAAAAAATCTTTCTTAACCGAATCGTAACTCGCGGCGTCTATGTGGCGATCTCTCCATTCGCTGGATTTTTTAACCTTAACTAGGCTAACGAATAAATCGCACTTTAGCGCCTCTTTAATTTTTACACCGTTGGTATGATTCTCAAATTTTTTCACGAATACGTGTGGGCGATACCACAAATCATCGTTGAAAATGATACCCATCCTCTCAAAGGATCTGGTATCTAATTTGAGAGTTTCCTCCTTTTCAGTCTGAGCAACGACATGCATGCTCGAGCACGGCCTAGCTGCTAGCTGTTCGTATTTAGCCATCAACTCAACGTCATTAGCCTCGAGCTTTTTCATCATTTGGCGATGAAGTTGTACTTCCCTATGTGTGGCTTGTTGCTGAGTCGATTGTTTGGCATTATCCAGCTTAGCCTTTTCTGCAGCTTTCTTAGTTCTGCGGTCGTATTTTTGGTCCAATTGGGCTAGCGCAGCCTCAACTGTAGTGACTCGACCTTTCACTTCGTGAATATCTTCAACGTTTTGACCAATTTGTCGCTCGTTATTATTTAAACGCAATTTTGTAATTCGTTGTTCTCGTTCGAGAATTTCATTTTTCTCAGTATTGAAAACCAAAGCTTCAGTAAGCTTAGCCATATGCTCGTCGCGCATTTTCGTATTTTGATTAATTTTTTGCTGAATTAATTCAAACGTCAGTTTTGTTTGCACGCTCATATGGGCGTTTACATCTGACGTTTGAGCAGTTAGCTGGCTGTCGTCGATCTTGACTTCACTTTGAAGTTCATTTGCGATCGATGTACTTGATAAAGGAGCCATGATACTTAAATACATAGCTTTCAGCACAGCATCTTCCTGCTCAGGTAGTTGCGTAACAACCTTAAATTCAGGTTTTTGAGGCATTTGAGGTAACACTTGAGGAGTTGGTTCTTCCTCCTCCTCTTCGTCATACGTCGAGGTTAACTCTTTGTAAATAGTGTTATCATTCATAATATTATCGATAATCACTACTTCCTCAGATTCTGCCTCGAGCTCTTCACTCTGAGAGTGAGTAGAGTTTATCGACGAGTTTTGCTCAACGTAAGTGTCATCGAGAGTTTGATTGTGATTACGCGACGCATTTTCGAGATCGGGTAAATAATCTACATAGGTTTTATCCAAATCACCATTGGTATCCAAATTTCCATCGCCAAGATTATTTTCTCGCCTAATTGGCGATTTTTTCTTGCGAGGAATCTTTGATACAGGACGAGTATCTTTTTTGGAACTTTTATCCATTTCAGAGTTTTTATTTTGCTTAGGCGTATTACGTCTATAGCTTTGATAGGTATTGGCAATGTTTGATTTTGCCTGTTGGCTCGCAGAACGCTGACTTTGTCTCAAATTAGACGCACTGTCAGACATTAGAAGTACTCATGTACACGTACAATCGAATAATGATCGGTACTGTACCTACGTACGCGTCGGACGTTTGAAAAAAAATACGTTAAGCGAGATAAGAGTGAATAAACTGAACGTTGGGTACAGGCACTGTGTTGTACATAGGTCGACGCGTCGTTAAATCTATACCTGCTATTGTCTCGAAAATAAGTACGACGCTCTGTACAGTGTATACGATAAGACAGACTTACGTACGTTTGAAGCGAACAGTAAGTTGTTGCACAACTTTGCCAACATTCAACTTGCCTACCTACCAAACGTACACGTAGTGCAACGTATACGTATAGATTCGGGTGGGCGGGTGGGTTTTCAAAAACTACACCTACCTATTTTCGTATGTACAAATTGCACTGTGCCATTATCCTGAAAAATGAGCACCTATAAATACGAGTTTAATTTCGCAAAAAATAGGCACGCAGTACACGTAATCTTACCACTGCCTGAGTGTGTGAGAAATACGTGGGTACACGAGTCGATCACTTTTTCGGAAATGTTAAAATAATTGTGCTTCGCAGAAGCACGAGCTATTTTTCAAAATTTATTTATTCATTCGGGCGCCAATGAGAAATATATGACGGTTCGATATGCGTGAAGATACAACCGCACTAGCCACGATATCAAGGTGTCACATTTACCAGAGCCATGTTCACTTGGGGGTTAATTACGAGGGGGGGAACCGATTTAACGCAGATTTACACCAAATTGACTTTTGCCAAAATAATTACATACACGTCACTGTTGCAATTATTTATTGGCCGAATTAACCTTAATACCTGGATCACTGATCCAAGGTGCCACATTCACTATATTCCTAAAATCACAAACCAGTTTACACTACATACCACGTTTACTACGACTGACTCGGATGCCGAGAGAGTATCGTAAGGCCTGTACGTATACCTCGCCGACGATCCAATAAGTAACAAAAAGCTCAAACGTTCAGTCTCATTACCCAAGAGTCATGAGACTGAAGCAGGGATACCAACCACCTTACCTACTAGTGTTGCACAGGGAGAATGGCCATAAGTTACCTAACAAAAAGAATCAAAACTTGAAGAAATCGTCAAAATTTTAAAAAATGGGAAAAAATTGCATACAATTCAAAAATTAAACATGAAACAATTCATACAATTAAAAAAATAGAAAACACCAAAAAAATCACAAAATATTTTAAAAATTGGAAAAATTTATTATTGAATAAATTCAAAATTTGAAAAATTCGCCAAAATAAGTACGTACAAATAGATTAAAAAACCATATATCAAAATAATTTTAAAAATGTGGAAAAATAGGCATGCAGTATGCAAACATTGGAAAAATTCATAGTTTATTGAATAATAAACTCATAAAAGTATGTAGGTAAGTAAACATTTTAAATTATTAAAAAAAAAAAAAAAAAAATTAAAAATCAAAAGAATTCATTATTTAAAAAAAAATACATAATTACAATTCATATATGAATTTAATACCTATTTTAAAAATTGGAATAATTCACAAAACATTAAAGAACTTTTAAATTTAAAAAAATATAATTATTCAAAAAAAATCAAAATAACTTTTAAAAATTGGACAAAATTTGAGTTGTAGACGACTGAAAAAATTCGAAATAATTCCTAATATAGAAAAAATATGTCGAAAAATTCATAATTGAAAAAGTAAAAAAACTGAATTTTTCAAAATTAAAAATTTTGGGAAAACTCGAGAAATTCAGAAACAAAGGCTAATACTATAGGTAATTTAAAAGTTGAAGTAAGTAAAAAAAATTATTTAACTTGAAAATTTTCAACAAAAAAAAATACCGACTTACCTACCTGAAGAATTTATCAAAATTAAAAAATTAAAAAAATTAATTACCTACCGAAAAATATTCAAAATATATTTTTTTTAATTTTAAAATTCTAAATATCAGATAAATTGAAAAGATTTCAAGCAGTTGTAGATCGAAAAAAAAATCACTAAAATTCAAAGTTTCAGAGAACTCGAGAAATTCTCAAATAAATTCAAAATTGGAACAATTGAAAAAATAATAATTTAATAAAAAATTAGGTTAAGTATTCTAAAATTTTCAAAATTTCAAGAATTCAGCAAAATTACAAAAATTGGACAATTCAAAAAATTTAAATACCTAGGTACCTACCTACTTACATACATAACTTATAATTTTTTAAAATTGGGAAGAATTAACTATTTTCAAAAAATGAGAATTTTAAAAATTGGACACCTCAAAAAAATTATGGAAAAAATTAAAAAATTTAAAGAGGAAATGACTAGAGAAAATTTCCAATAAAAAAAAGTTTGAAAACTGAATAACAAATTGCTATACAAAAATATGTGATAACAGCAATTCTGAGCATAAAATATGAACTTTGGCATGGCAAAATTCGCAGAATATTCTGTAGACACCCTAATTCACACCAAAATATAGGTATACTCGAATCTGGTAGTAATAAATCTGCGTACAAATATAATATTCGCAAAATATGACCCGTAAGTCGTTAGGTATCTACTACTACGTGTAGCTGTGAATTTCCATATTTCATTTATCCATCCACTTTACGATTAAAAGCATCCTCTCCACTTGGTACCCATCCACGACGCTTTCTCGACACTTCTGTTTCGACTGAATTGCGAAAACAGCTTTGGTCAATAAGGCAACCAGGCCGGCCAAAGGTGACGAGGTAGATGTGAAAAAATAATACCGTTCTACGCATTAAAATACCACTAGGGTCATTATAATTGTAAAATGATAAAAAACACTTTAATCGACCCGACGTCACAACGCCAGCCTTTGCTTCATATCCTTGCTTATCGTAAAGGTACTGGCCACTCGTATGTTTAAAAGTAAACGCGCCAACCAACGCTAATACTCGACAAGAAATTAGTTTAATACTCTAAAAAAAAAAAAAATCATAATTTAATACGCTACTTCGCCGAATTCCCCCGCTTCATGTCTTATATTTAGGTAAGTACGGTAGTGTAGCCAGACAGTCATGTAAGAGGGAGGGGGGGGGGGGGTCTTGACCAAAAAAAGTGAAAATTTTTGTAAAAAAGAGCATTAAAAAGCTGAAATTTCGTCATTTTTTAACTTTTTCTTCGTCAAGGGGGGGGTCTGGACCCCCTTGACCACCCACCCTTAAATACGCCACTGGGTAAGTAAGCAGCTATGCACTACACATGGAGGTGAAAATTATTATCGCCTTGAAACCACTATAGATTTTTGAAAAATTACAGACAGAATACAACGCAAGCAGTATAAAACAGTTTTATCACAATTTTTCCCTCCCACTTCCTCTCTAGCTCTCCATCCACACAAATAAACACTCGTCGTACACCATAGATAATGGTAGCCTATAGCAGGTACATCGATATACGAGCGGTCATTAAAAAATATTACATGCCTGTTTGTAACCAATAATATCACTCTGTTCCTTTCTCTCGTGTCGTATACGTACACTCGTACACATGAGAAAAAAATATTTGAAAATTGTAAAAACATGGCAATAAAGTATAAACATGGCCTAGAATTCCATTCGATCCCACGAGTTAACCAACTCTCAACGACCTTTCGGTTAGACCGCATCAACTTTACGATTTGTAACAGCAAAGTAAACCTTTTTCAGCGCCCCCTGTCCCCGTCGTATCGTCGGCTTTTAATTCGTTGGAAATTGTACCTACGTCCTACGTGCACTCTTCGTATGGTTGAAAACTTCGCATCAGTGAACTTAGCAGGTTAAGTACTATTTCGATTCGTTCATTGAAGTTATTATTATTTTTTTTCTGATAAGATGTAAATAAAATAAGCCAACTCGTATCGTGATGTAGCAAAATTTTTTACAGTACATACATAAAGATTTTAGTACCTACCTAATAAAATAAATTTAAAAAATCCCAAATACATTTTTTTGAATCATAAAAATAATTATATGCAAAAAGTTTTTCAAGAAATGTAAAATGTTGAGAATTTAACTAAAAATATATTTTTTTTAAATTGAAAATTTCTTTCAATTTTTTTTTCAATTTATAACATCCAAAAAATAACTCTTTAACATACGTACTAAAATACCAAGAACCCAATTTTTTTTTTAACAATTTGATGTTGAATAGAAAAAGTCAAACAAAATCTCGGACAAAGTAACACATCCCCCCTCACCCCAGAAAAATAGGAAAATTTCAAGATTTGTTTTATACAAAAGTTTGAAAAAAATACCTAGGTATATAAAAATTAAAAAAATAATAAAAAAATTTTAAAAATAGCTGGCCTTTAAAAGACCATTTAAAAAAAAAAATTGAATCAATAAATTTATATGAAATCTTGGGTGCTTTCTAAAAAAGACCAACACAAAATTCAATAATTTTTATTGAAATCAAAAAATAAAAATGATCAAGAAATTTTTTTTTGTTTAATTATGAATTAGAACTACGTGATTAGTGATTACCTACTAATAAATTTTTTTGAAAAGATATTCATTCATGAAACATAGTGCATGCTTGTATACTCTTATTAATTTCCATGGAAATATAAGGTCGTGTGGCATCGGTTTTTAGAGGTTAATAGATAGATATATTGAGGACTAACATCATTTTTTGTAAAATAGTTATTTCATATTTGAAGAAAAATCGAAAAAAATGCACAAATTCTAAGAAACACTCGTTACTAAAATTGAAAAAAACGAAGAAAATTAAAAAAAATAAAAGAAATAAAAAATTCAATTTCGAATAAAATTTCGAAAAAAAAAATCAAGACAAAATCGTAGAGTATCAAAAAAAAATCCAATTTAGACAAAACTCTAAAACAAAATTGGGAAAAATCGAAAAAGTGCACAAAATCTAAAAAAGAAATTGTTACTAAAATTTAAAAAAAAAAAGTTGAGTGAAATTCAAAAAAAAATTCAAGAAATAAAAAAATTATTTTTGAATGAAATTTTGAAAAAAAAATTCAAGACAAAATCGCAGAAAAACACCTATTAAAACAAAATTCTAAATTTTCGGTACTGTACCTATTTATCTACTTTGAAGATTTTTTTTAAAGTGAAAAATGTGCAGAAAGTCCAAAAAGTAGTCTTGAACAATTTTTTTAATCCATTTTCAAATAAAATAAAATAAAAATGTTATTTCCAAGGAAATTCAAGAATTATTGGAACTAAACTGTGGAAAAAATTTTAATAAATGGAAAATATTAAAAAAAAGTAAAAAAAAAAACATTTCACAAAATTTTAAGAATTTTAATTTCCATTAATTTTGGAGGAAATTTTACAAAATTTTTTCTTGAGCGAGAAAAATGGAACAAAGCCTAAAAAATACTCCTCGATGAAATTTAAAAATATATGAAAAAATTTGTTCTAAAAAAATTAAAAATAAATATGCAAACGAAACCTCAAAATTAAAAGATAGATAAGTCTAAAAAAAATCCTTATGACAAAATTTAAAAAAAGTTAATTTTCATTACATACCTACTTACAATATTATGGAGAAAATTTTGAAAATTTTAGGAATTTTTTTTTTCAATTGAGGATAATAAAATTGCACAATAAAATTACTTAATAGTACGTTTTTTAATAAAATTTTGATAAAATTTCGAATAGAATTCAAAAAAATTGTCCACCTCTACCTACTCAGAAAAAAGTGAAAAAAATTTCAACGAAATTTAAAAAAAAATCGAACAAAATCTCAAGAAAAATGTTGAAACAAAATACAAAAAAAAAAACCTACACAATAAAATCTAATAAAAATTATCATTTTAAGGGGAGGGGGCTATAATTTTTTTTTTGTTGAATGCATAGAGTTGACAAGCGGAATTTTCTAAGACCTTTGCATGACGTCAATTTGATTTTTCATCTATGAAGTTTTGAAGAAAAATTGGAAACTAATTTTATCTCGCTTTTTTTTACAAAAAAAATTAATTTTTGATTTTTGAAAAATAAAATGCATGGAGTTTTCAAAAAAAAATTATATTCATTCTGCATTTTAATGATGTCATTTTGTAGAAATTATTGATAAATTTTTTGGAAAATCAAAAATTTTAAGCGTTGAAATTGGAGAAAAACACGACTTTTTCTTAATGCCCCGTTTCCAGAAAAACTATGCAACCCACGAGGTTTTTCCTCAGAATGTTTTTTATTCAGTACAGTCTGGTCTGTAGTCTGACGAGAGGGTTTTGCGAAATTCCTACTTTTTCCCCTGATTTTATCTAACTTTCTTATGAATTTCATCTTAGTATTCCATTCAACTCGAAAGAAGTCGTCGGCAAATTATAATTTCGCGAAACCCTCTCGTCAGACTACAGATCAGACTGTACTGAATAAAAAACATTCTGAGGAAAAACCTCGTGGGTTGCATAGTTTTTCTGGAAATGGGGCATTAAGAAAAAGTCTTGTTTTTCTACAATTTCAACGCTTAAAATTTTTGATTTTCCAAAAAATTTATCAATAATTTCTACAAAATGACATCATTAAAATACAAAATGAATATAATTTTTTTTGTAAGAAAAAGCGAGATGAAATTAGTTTCCAATTTTTCTTCAAAACTTCATAGATGAAAAATCAAATTGACGTCATGCAAAGGTCTTAGAAAATTCCGCTTGTCAACTCTATGCATTCAAAAAAAAAAAAAAAAAAAAATTATAGCCCCCCCCCCCCCCCATTAATAAGATTTGAAATTCATTATAGGTATTCGAATAAAATTCAAGGAAATCGTATTTAATTTACAAAAGATAATGAAAAAATGAATCATCCAACAAAAATTGATCTTTGTTTAAAAAATTCTCAAATTTTTTAGTAAAAATAATATATGTTTAGGTATATTATATTTTTTTCTTCAATTTTAGTACGAAAATCGAAAATTCAACCAAATTACATCAACGAAAGCACTATTTTGAAAAAATTTAATTATAGATCGATAAGAAATAAACGTAAACGAGCATGTGTACGTTAGGTTAGGTACAGAGTGGATAAAGGACGAACATTCTTGGAACGTACATAGCTTTTCAGGTTTTTAATTAGTTTCCAAGGGATTACGTACAGTTTTCAATAAATTCGCTATCGCTGCTCGGATGCTTTTCGTGTCGTATAGTTTCGTTCATCATCAGAATCGCCGGCCAGAAATACGATATTCGAACGTAAGTATACCCGAGTACCTTGCTTCGTGTTCATTTAGTAGTACATCCACACGATACTTTTTCCCATGGTTAATTTGCGGGGGAGGTTGATATGTTACGAGAAAACAAAATTTTCAATATTTAAAACCAATTTTTTATCGAAGAAAGGTAATTCGCATATTAGTGCTTTTTAGGTTCACAAAACTCGTTATTAAATTCTGGTGTCACAAAATTTACATTTGAACTTCGAAGTAACTTGATGAAAATTTTCAATCTTCAACCTATAATAAACTATCTGGAATTTTGAACTTGCAACTTTCATCAGAGTTTTCAGCCTCAAAAATTTTTTAAATTATAAAAGTTTACAAATGCATGCTCATTTTGAATTTTTTCGATTTGGCTACATTTTGAAAACATATTGAACTCCAAAAATTTATCAAAATTTTAAAACGACCCATTTTTTAGCTTCCACTAAAAAGTCCTAATTTTTTGAAATTGATTCAATTTTTAAAAGGATTAGATTTCTTGATAAAAAAAGTAAAATTAAAATTCAGAGAGCAGGTAAAATACACCGAGTCAAAGCAACCCTCACATCTCTCGGAACAATAAAAAAATGGAACAGAGTGAAAAAATTAATAACGCTTTTATGAATAATTTTAACAAAAATTAGCTTTCGACGATATCCATTTTAAAAGAGGGCGAGAAGACGATACTACAGCTAAGTAGTACGTACGTATACCTATTTGTACGCGCCAAGGATTCCAGATTCCGTTCATCTACCTCTATCTACCTGTAGCACATTTGCATCACGGATAAGTTTCGTCGAAAAGAAAGTCACAGGTGCGTGCAGTTTTCCGCTTGGATTGAAGAACATTTTCACACTTTCGACGAAGACGTCAACGTCGCGTCGCGTCGGTCGCGACAATACACGAAATACTCGAAGCGTGCGAATTCGCTTAAAAGTATGGAAAAATTTTCGCGTAATACTTTTGTTAAATGTATGGGTCATTTCGCGATTCTCGAGCAAGTACCTTTTGCTCAGCTATTTCCAGTTGGTTTCATTCTCAGAAGCTGGAACTTCGGAATTTGACAACACGAAGCGATATTCGACTACAAAATTCGTCTTTTTACCCTTCAAAAAATATGTATAGGTACTTCATATCTAATTGATAACAAAAATACAAAAACGTGTATTTGAGATTCGAGCTATAAAATAAGTTCATTTTTTCCTCTCTCACTTTTTCAAGCTTCCTTCGTACGTAAGTAATTTTTGAACCATTTTCATCTTCTCGACTGGCGAGTGGAATACATCTTCACGTACTAAAATGCCACGTTCGTTCGACTTTTAGCTCGGGCCAGCAATGACGTCAGCGTCATTTACTCGTCCAACGAAGCGAAATGATACCCGCCTATAATGCGTATACTGCAAAAAAGCCATACTTCATTACGTCAAAAACTTTCGATTTCTTCACTGGTTGGCCTACCGGTCCATGTACTGTACTCTACCTCCTAATTCTCCGCCAAAAATTACAATCGGCATTTTTCACGCAGCCCCAAAACACGTAAGCCGCAAAACTATCGGAATAATACTTATCTCGCTCGTTTTACCTTCTATACGCGTGTTTTTAGAGTTATTTTTACTTCTCTCACACTCTCCTCTCACCTTCCTACCCCAATTGTAGATGAAATTACAAACGAAAATCCGTTTATCGAAGAAAAAATACGTTTAATTGAGAGTAAAGGGGAAAAACAGCGATAAAATTTATTTCGTTTCAAATTTTATACAAATTTGATTTTTTTAATTTTTTTGAACTAATTTCTTGAAATTATAATTTTTGAAGATCGTCAAATTTTGAAGATTTGAAAATTGAATTGAAAAATACTTAACCAAATTTTGAATTTTCATAAAAATGTTGAGATTTCTTTGAATTATAAAATTTTTACTTCGTTTAAAAAATCTATCCAACTTTGTAAGTAAAGTAAATTATTAATCTTCAGAAATGTTTTGAAAATTTAAAAGAATCTCGCATGCTTTTTCAACGTTCAAAATTCATTAAAACTGAAAAATTGCCAAAATATCTGAAATTTTTAGCTACCTGATTTTGCAATAATTTTATACAAATTTTGTATTTTTCACTGAATAATAAAATTTCTACAAATTCCCTAGATTTCCCAAATTTTTAAAATTGTTAACATTTTTTCCATTCCAAACAATTTTAAAACTTTTCCAACTTTCAAAAACTTCAAAAGTTGATGATCAAAATAATTTTCAAATGACAAAACTGCGACTTTTCTACCAATTTTCTAAAAATTAAAATACCAAATTCAAAGATTTACCGAATTTGTAGAATTTTTAATATCGTAAAAATCTAAAATATGTAAGTTCAATTTTGAAAATTTGTTAAAATTCAAAAATCACCTAAATTCAAATTTTTACTTAGATACTTTGAAAGATTCACAAAATTTTCCGTGATTTTAAAAATTGGTCTAAATTCAAAAATTCATTAAAGTTCAAAAATTACAAAATTCTGAATATTTGCAAAATTTTCAAGATTTAAGTACCTACAATTTTCCATACTGTAAAACTGAAGCTATGTTCAATTTCAAAAATTTATTAAAATTAAAAAAAATAAAAATTTCCGAACTTTATGAAATTTTTAAGTTTTTATAAACTTTGAATTTCAAGTTAGAAAAGAATTTAAAGGCTATAGCCGGATAAGTATAGGTGAATCGGCCTTAGACGCCATTTTCGAATTTTTTTCAAAAAATCTTTTTGTAGTGGTAAAAGATGATTTTAGAACGTATCGTGAAATTCCCATCCCCCTCGAGGGGACTGGTACCTCGAAAAACATGGTTTTCACTTTTTCGGCATTATCTCAGCCGTTTTTCGGCCGATTGAAGTGAAACTTGGTGGATGATAGAGGGTTACGAGTACCAATATGCACAATTTTTTTCAGATTTTTCTGACCTTGAAAATGACCTTGAAATGCGTTTTGAAAACTTTGACAGCCGTTTAAAAAAAAAAAAAAATACACGCATACCGCGATAAAATTACCATATGTTTTTAGATGTATTTTGAACCTCTGTGAATTTTTTTGGATTTTTCCGAGTGGTGGAAATTGCCTAAAATGGCGAAAAACCACGTTTTTTCAACATTTTACGCATGTACGCAGGGTGAAATTGAGTTTTGGTTGTACGCTCGCATTATGCAGTACAATTTATATATTAACAACCATTTCAAGACGTATTTTGAAATCTCGCCCCTTTTTAGGGAGGTGGTGTCTCAAAAACCACGATTTTCATCGTTTTCGAATATTTTTCAACCGATTGAAGTGAAATTTGGTGTACGGGGGAGGGTTCTGAGTGGAAACAATCCCAAATTTTTTCAGATTTTTTTGACCTTGAAAATGACCTTAAAACGTGGTTTGAAAACTTTGACAGCCGTTTAAAAAAAAACTAAGATATACGCACATCTCGAAAAAATTACCATATGTTTTTAGGTGTATTCTGAATCACCATGAATTTTTTCAGATTTTTCCAAGTGGTGGAAATTGTCTAAAATGGCAAAAAATCATATTTTTTCAACGTTTTTCGCGTGTACGCGGAATGAAATTTGTTCAAAATTTTTTTTCCTCATAGTACATCACTAAGCACTCCCTCGTACACCTTTAGCCCGAATTTCAGGTCAATTCGTTCATTTTTCGCGAATTCGGTTTTTTCACTTCTTTTGCGTGCATGAAATTGCAATAATCACAAGAAATGATGAAATCAAAAAACTTGCATTTTAAAAAAATCGAACATGAAGAAAAAAAAATTATTATATTTTCAACTAAAAATGCAATTTTTTCAATTTTGGGCAAAATTTTCGCGCAAAGGGTCTAAATCGGGGTAGTTTGACACGTAGAAACCTAATTCGCGATTAGTTTTTTGATTTCATCATTTCTTGTGATTATTGCAATTTCATTCACGCAAAAGAAGTGAAAAAACCGAATTCGCGAAAAATGAACGAATTGAGCTGAAATTTGGGCTAAAGGTGTACGAGGGAGTGCTTAGTGATGTACTATGAGGAAAAAATTTTTTGAACAAATTTCATTCCGCGTACACGCAAAAAACGTTGAAAAAACATGATTTTTTGCCATTTTAGACAATTTCCACCACTTGGAAAAATCTGAAAAAATTCACAGAGGTTCAAAATACACCTAAAAACATATGGTAATTTTATCGCGGTATGCGTGTATTTTTTTTTTTTTAAACGGCTGTCAAAGTTTTCAAAAACGCATTTCAAGGTCATTTTCAAGGTCAGAAAAATCTGAAAAAAATTGTGCATATTGGTACTCGTAACCCTCTACCATCCACCAAGTTTCACTTCAATCGGCCGAAAAACGGCTGAGATAATGCCGAAAAAGTGAAAACGATGTTTTTCGAGGTACCAGTCCCCTCGAGGGAGATGGGAATTTCACGATACGTTCTAAAATCATCTTTTACCACTACAAAAAGATTTTTTTAAAAAAATTCGAAAATGGCGTCTGAGGCCGATTCACCTATGCTTATCCTGCTATAGCCTTTAAACACAAATAATTTTTTTTATATTAGATTAAAATTGTATATTTTTTAATAAGTAAGATATTATTTTTATAATTTTATTAATAAACTAATGATTTTTTAACGAATTTTATTTGTGTAATAAATATGAGTTTTCAAAAAAAAATATATATACTTTTTTTTGATTAATTTTTTTATATCTATAAAATAAAATGAATTATTGTATACGAACATTTTCAAAATTGTTCGAATTGTTAAAAATCAAACTTTAAAAAATTGGTTCGAAAGATTTAAAAGATTCATAAAATTTTTTTTAAAACCCTGAAATTTACGTTTTTATTCAGAATCCAAACTTAAAAGTTTCACAAAATTGTTTTTTTTTTCGATTTCAAAAAATTTACCAAGCTTTAAGAAACTATTTCGAAATTTTAATTAAATATATTTTTTAAAAGTTTATTAAACTTCAAAAATGAATCCAATTTCAAAAATTAATTAATACCTACATACACATTAAAAAATATACAAAAAAAACTTTATCGAGGTTTCAAATGTACCAAAAATTTGAATATTTATGTATTTTCAAAATTTTAAAAATTCATAAAACTTCAAAATTTCATTAAAGTTTGAAAAAGAATTTTTTTTTGAATTTTTGCCAAATTTTAAAATTATACCAAAAGTTTTGAATTTTGAACCTTTATTCAGTTCAATATACGAACATTTAAAAAAAAATTCAAAATGTGAAAATTTTTCAAACATTAAAAATCATTTGGGTAAATGAAAATTTTTATTAAAAATCAAAAATCCAAATTTTAAATTTTCACAAAATTACAAATTTTTTTAAAATTTAAAAAAATGATCCAATTTAGAAGATTTATTAAAATTTAAAAAAATTCATTAAAATTAGGTACCTACAAAACTTCAAGGATTGAATTCAAATTTATTAGAATTCAAAAATACTTACAAAACTTTCAAACTTCATCAAATTTTGAATTTTTATTAAATTTGAAATACCTACTTACAGTTACAAACATTTCCAAAAAAAATTTAATTGTGAAAACAATCACTGAAATTCAAATTTTGAATTTTCGCAAAATTAAAAATTATCTCTGAATAATAAGTTTTGAAAAATGATTAAAATTGAAAAATAAGATCTGATTTTGTATCATCGATAAATGTTCAGATAGACGAAATTTTAAACAAAAATTTAAAAATTGCCAAAATCTTATTTTCATTAAATTTTGAGTTTTCAACAAAAATTTTCTTCAATTCCAATGATTTACAAAATTCAAAAATTGAACAAACTTTAAAAATTGATCCCATCTTAGAAATGTATTAAAAGAAGTTTAAAAAGTAAAAAATTATTTTAAGTTTTTCAAATTTAAAAACAAAATATAAAACTATGCTAAATATTTGAAAAAAAAATCAATTGAAAATTTTAAAAATGAATTTGAATACTTAATAGTTACAAATTTTATTTTGGTATGATTTAAAAAACTTAAAATTTTATGATGTAGGCATAGAAAATCGTTCGGTTCAAAGAATACTCCAAAATAGTGAATAATAAAAACCCAATCCTATAAACAATTCGCCACCGACCCAAAACAAGAAACAAGGCTACGGAAGAGATTAAAACGTAAAAAGAATTGTGGATTGTGAATATGGGAGTACGGGGGCTACAGGGTAACTGCTGAATAAAACAACACCAGCACCGCTATCAACACGGCCATATACTCCGGTTACCAGAAAAAAAAGAAGAGAGAGAGAGAATACGTACACTTATTCAGCAGTCGTAAGACTACGTATAGACCAGAAGCTCCTCCACCCCTTGCGGGGCCTTTGCACAGTATAATACATTCGCAACTCGAAATATTTCGAAGTTGACAAATTAAAAATGTAAAACGCATACTTCAGAAAGCTATTTTACGTACGAAAAAAAAAATATCTTATACAGCTCGACACAACGACTTTCTGTCATGCTTGTAATTTTTGCTGACAATTATACCCGGCAAAGAGTAGACTTTTTTTTATTAAACTTTTACAAAGTACTGTAGAGTATCCAGCTGAGATAAATAATGAAACGGAAAATGATTGCAATAAGTTTACAGTACTGCGACATTTTTATCTACCAACAAAGATTACCATACGCTCTTTCTGCATTTCCCTTCGTTCATCAACATATTCTCGTAGCACATCTCGTAGTCGGCTGAAAGCTCAGTGATTCGTAAACTCGACATTGGTGGCGATGGCGTTTTGCAAACGCAGCATGAACTCTGGGATCTGATCACACATGGAGAGATGCCGGAAACAACCGGTCAAAAAAATCACATTTTTTCTCATGCACGTAGCTTTCAATTGCACTGGCAATTTTTTACAAAAGCTACCTAAACATGGCATCAGCTAAAAAAATCTAAACCTCGCAAAGTACGAATAAAACAGAACTTTCACATACCGAACTCCCCTCTCTGGATTTTACCAGAGTTCACAGGAAAACCCATTTTAAAGAAATTATCATCGTACCTCCCGGGTCAATATAGTGAACCAGCCTGCCATCCTCGCAGGTATCGTATAACATTTGGCAAAATTGATAAATTGACGCCATTGTCGTGTCATTCATCAGCCATCAATTATAATTTAAAGGCCAAAAGGCGGCCGACCAGCCTAATGAAAAAATAACTTCTTAATACGAACCACGTCTTCGTATGGAATAGATGGCTATATCTGTCAAAGTTAAAATGGTCTTCGTCGTAATAACAAAAACCGGGCATTTATTTTACTATTGTAACAAAAAACTTCCTAACTCTGTTTTCTTCTTCAATAATATAAAAATCGAAGACGCCAGATTACGATAAAAATAATTTAAATTTACACCGCGAGTCTACGATGCTTGATCAAGAAAAACAATTGACCTGCCTATCAATATTAAACTCCCTCGAGGTGTTTTAACTATACCCATTGATATATTATATTAATGGAAATATGACAAATTAAAAATTCAACCGTGGAATTTTTTTCTAATTTCTCAACCAAGCCAGTAGCTTTTTTCAAAAGCGAATCTAGAATGAATATTTGATCAACAAAAGTCCGTCGTAAAGTTATACGTGAAAATTTCGCCAAACAGCTGGAAGCTGAATTTTTTCAATATTTCCTAATTAAAAAGTTTTTTTAATTAGATATTTCGACGAATGGGGTAGATGATGCGCGAAAAGATGCTGCTTTCGATTTCGTATCAAGTTCAGAAAGTTGATTAGTGAACGTAATATAATTTTTTCAAGAACAATGTTCATTTCACAACCAGGGTGTCTAATTTTTTTTTTTTTTTTTTTGAAAATTCATGACTTTTTCATGAACAAACAATATTTCATCATTTTCAGAGGGGCCCCTACCAGCATAAGTGTAAATTGGAATGAATATGGGGGGGGAATTCCCTCATTTTTCCCTATATTTTGTGGTAAATACCTTGCTATTAAAAAAATTATTGAGGGAGCGGGGGGCGAATGTCCTTTGAACCCCTAAGTTATGCCTATTCTCGTTGAGACCCCCTTTTTTTTGTAACCAAAAAAATCTAGTACACAATTTTTCAAAAAAAGTTAAATGAATACATGGAATTTTCAAGGATGTAATTCGATTTCTTCCCTAAAAGGTGGATTCTTGAAATCGTTTTCATGTTGTAATGTGAGAATGATTTTTTTCCTGGAAATGAAATAAAAAATTTTCACGCAAAAAATTTTCGTAAAAAATTTTTTAGCAACTTTTTCAACAGAAAAACCATTCTTTTGTTTTTTTTTTCGTCCCAGAGTTTTAAAAATATTTTTTTGTTTACTTTACAGAGATCAAAAAATAAAAAATTGATCCTCAAAAATTGAGATTTTTTCATTTCAGAAGAAGTTTTAAAATTATTGTTCGAAAAAAAATCGCAGTTTTTTTTTCGAAAATGAAACGAATTTTTTTCTTCACAAAGATAAAATTAAGAAACGTTTCCACAGAAATTTTAAAAAATATCTTCACATAAAAAAATTCTATAACATTTTTTCACCAAAAAAAGAAGAAAAGAATTTTGGATTTTTTTTATTCCAAAAAATCCTGAAATTTCTTCTTTTGAAAAAATTCCTACTCCTGCTCTTGAAGATTTAAGATTTCTCCATTTCAAAAAAAAGAAGAAAAAAAAACAGCCTAATTTTTTTATTCCAAAACAATTTTTAAAAATTTTTAAACCAAAAAATAATAATGTTTCTCCAAAAAACAGAGACCCTCCTCCCAAAAAATAAAAATATTATATTTTTTATAAAATTGAAAAAAAAAATCCAAAAGTTGAGATTTTTTACTCTATATAGTTCGAAAAATATTTTTACTTCAAAACAATTCAATTCCAAAACGATAAAATTCAGATTTTTGATTTTAAAAAAATAAGATTTTCTTCGTAAAAGTTTAAAAAATATCTTTACTTCAAAAAAATTGAGAATTTTTTTAACGCCTCATACAGCAACTACCTAAGGCTAGCGGCGTGAAATTTTTTTTTATTCCAAAACAATTTTTAAAATTACTTGTTTCAAAAAATTCATTTTTTTTCATTCCAAGAAATGGGAATTTTCCCCAAAAAATAGAGATTTCCAACCCCTCCCCTTGCAATGGAATAATTTGTCAACATTAGTCGTCATATATTTTCAGATCCTCCAGTCAGCTTCGTATAACTTAATCAACCACCACATACACACTCTCTGCACCTGCTGATCATAAAAATCACTTTTAATTAATACCTCAACCCTCGAGTCCGTCTACTGGGCCCTACTCGCATTTGAAACTCATCTATGGAAATGAAATCACGGCGTCCAAGGAATATAGCAGGTATTAGAATTTAATAATCAAAGAAGGAGGCCAAAAAAATTACCTGTTAAACTTGGGAGGAGGATAAACCAACAATGCACCGTAAACGTACAATACTCATCGGAAAAAGCTTTTATTTTCGATACAATTTTTTGTTGATGTTCGCCGTATCCATAGCAACAGATAAAAATAATAGTGTAAACTCGACAATATAGAGCAGTGTAACAAAATAAGTCGTTTAGATAATTTTGTTTATTCAAGCGAATAACGTTCAATTTATTCGAATAATTTTTTTTTATTGAGGGGAGAGGTTGATAAGAGGGGGGGAGGCCAGGTGACGAATAGTCCGATGATTTCTTTTTCAACACACTGGGAAGAGCGCGGGGGGGATGATCGAGGGATTTGAACGGAGATCTTGTACATAATGGATCGTACATGAATGAAACTTCGGTCGTCGTAGACAGGCGACCTCTAAGCAAAATAATATCATCGTGCTGGTCGTTCTCAAGAATGAAAGTATTAGGGGTATTCATAAACTTTGTCTCATGTAGGTACGTAGAATTAATCGTAAATTTCTAAACAAATCTGCGTACCGCAAAAATAAGGGCATTAGGTACATTAATTGCAGAAAAAAATCTTCCCAGAAAAATTGCATCAATAAGAAGTAAAAACATTGGAAAACAAAATATGTAGCTGATTTCCACTGAAAAATTCGGTTAGAAAAAATAAAACTTTGAACGGAAAATTCGCCTAACGAGTAACGGCCTCTTTTGATCAACTTTGGAATAAATTCGAGTTCAGTCTGTCGCAAGAAATAAAGTTACCCGACAAGCTAACAGAGCGAGCTAGTGATTATTTTTTTGACTCGTTATTCACCCCACTTTTAATTCCATTATTGTGAAGATATGAATTATTTTTAGAGATCTATTTCTTCAAAACTATCCCTGTCTGCAGCACCCAGAGCTGTACAGGGTGTCTCAAGTTGAAAATATAATAATTTTTCTTTTTTTCAGGAAAATTTTAAAAATAAGTAATGTCTTACCTACTTACTTATATTTAGAAAAACAAAATTAAGTGGAAAATAATTTAAAAATAAAATAATTTTTGAAACTTTTCCTCAAATACTTCATACGTACAACCAAAAAAAATTAAGAAAGAATTCTTTAACATTTTCCAGGTAGTAAAAAAAAAATTTATTTTTTGCTATAAAATTTGAAAATTCTGTTTCAGAAAATATTATTTTTTGCAAGTTTTTTCATAACGATTATTTTTTAAATTTTCTAGTAGTAACCATTTTTATAAAAGTACAATTAGTATACCTATGGAAATTTTAATGAGCGATTTGAATTTTTCTCAAGAAAATTGTAAATAGCATTATAAATGTTTTGAAAATATTCCTCAAATAGATTTTTTCAATTACCAATTTTTAATTTAATTTTAATAGAATTTTAAAACTCTTCTATGGGAAACCTTCAAAATATCTATGTTTGCTTATGTTTTTCAAAGACAAACTTTTTTTTAAATCTCTAAATATAATTTTTTTGTACCAAAATCAATATTATTAAAATTTTTTATTCAAATGTCAAAAAAAGTTCATTTTCGACTAATTTTATTCCAATATTTTTTTTGTGCAGCTAGAGAAAAAATTGAATTTTTGAAATTTTTGATTTTTTAAAAAATATTATTGTATTTAATGAGGATTTTTTTTATGTAAAAAATATACTTATACCTATTTCCCAAATTTTTAAGTGGAATTAAAAAATTTTCATGAAAATTTGTAAATATTTTGATTTAGTTTTTTCATTTCATTTTTTAAAATTCATTTACAAAAAATTCTGCTTTCGACTTCTCCGTTTCAAAATATTATTTATCACAAAAAAATTCCAAAAGAATGTATTTTTTTTAAACATTTAATTTTTGAAAAAGAAGTACAAACCATTTTTGCAACAAAAAATATTTTTAAAATTTTTAAATTTTGTAACTTTTTCAGCAGGATTTCAAAAATACGTTTCTTCTGAACTGATTTTTTATAGGTGTCAAAAAAAATTCGATTTAATATATTTTTTCAATTTTCAAAAAAAATTCAGGACTTCTGTAAAAAAAAGTATAGGTATTTAAAAAATGTTGATTGGATTTTTGATTTTTTTTTCTTTCAATTTTATCGAATTCCTTTTGGTAGAAAATTTTTTATCCTAAAATTTTAAAAGAGAATTTTTTCCCATGAAATTCCTTTTTTCCCTCAATTATTTAAATATCAACAAAAAAGTTCGGAAATGAACTTGCTCTGATATGAATGAAAAAATTAATTGTAAAATTGTAAGTCTTTTTTTCCATTTTTTTTCGAAATAAATAAATGGATATTTTGTAATTAAGTGAGTAGTTTTTTAAAGCGAATATTGACAATTTTCTTGATAAGACTTTTACGAAAATCATTTTTTAAAATTTTTTAGAGCTTTTTTTTTCTCTTAAAGAATTTTACATGATATGAATTTTTAGAATTACGTATTTTTATTTCAAAGATTGACTTTTATATAATTTTTTTACAATTTTTTCTTCAATTTTTTTCTTAGTTACTAAAATGATTTTGTAAAGGAATAATTTTTGATTTTTTTTTTCTGAATAGCTTCATGATCATTTTTCAATAACTTTTTCGATGTGTGTAATTTTTTCTCAACGAATTTCTTCATAGGATAGAAAAAACATACCTATAGGATAAGTGTAACTTTTCTATCCAACAGTTGTCTACTTGCACAAACTTTTTCATTTTTTTTTAATGTGTTAGAAAGATTTTAAAAATAATTTTTAAATGACTTGTTCTTGAAAAGATTTTTTACAAAAAAAAAAAAAAAAAAAAATTGAGCTAAAATTTCAATTTTTTTTTCCTTTTTTTTAAAAGACGAAAATAATGATACATATTAGTGAGAGAACGAAAAAATGATAGATAAATAAATTTTTTCAAAAAAAAAACAACTCATCAAGTACAATAGTAACTGGCAAGAAAAACAAGGGATAGGTAAATCTTATCACAGGGTTCAAAATTTTTTAAAATTATTTTATTAAATATTGCATTTGCCCTTTTCAAGAGCGTACTTATGCCTGTTTTTATAAATTTCATTTTCCTGTCTGCCTCCAAAAAATTTGAAAAAAAAGTCACATGCCATACCACATCTTCTGCGAAAGCAGGCTTAGGCAACCATATCAAAACACTGCTGAAACAAGTAGCCCATTATTCAAGTTGAAGGCAAGTATTATTAACTAAGGCACCTTGTAAATAGGTACGTAATGTACATACAACTGTCATGCAAATTTTTCATTCATTTATGGATTTCGTTCGTTGAAAGTACATATATCATGTAAAGCAGAAGCACCTCATCGCCCATTCGCAGAGCTAGCCACTGTCTGGAGTGAGCCTGGACGATTACCCCACAGTCGAGTCATCGAGCAAGTACAACGCGAAGTAATTTGTTCATTCGAGCGAATATATCGTCTTCGTTCAAACTCAAGTTCCAAGTTTACATTAATAATATTCCGTATACTTTGAATAAAAGGAACTTGGCGAGATGCGAGGCGACACATAGCACAGCGATAGCTTTTCCATACTTTGGAAAAGCAAAAAAAAATCTTTACATAATTTCGTTGGCATGTCCTTGAGTATGCGACTGAACATCGCGACTACATTAACCCCTTATGGCGACAAGAAAGGGGGGGTACCAACTAGACGACGTGAAAATAATGCTATGAAACGATAATCGATTAAATATCATTTATAAGAACCGTAAATACGTTATACACCATCCATAAAAAGTACCAAGAAAATTACCACCATGGAGATGGCGGCAGCGGGTTGGGCGGGGGGGGGGGGGGGGTTGAATAGAAAAACAATGTATGTACATTGTACGTCGTATTATCGCGCGTCTAACGAATCGAAGCATCGTCGCGTCGCGGCGCGATACTTATTAATAAAAACATGATAAAGTACTTACACGGTGAAATGATAAATAAAGCACTTCCATCCTGACGGACGTTCCAGAAAATTGTAGACGCGTCCTTGGAATGTGGCACCGGCCCTTCTATGATCCTTGCCCAGGTACCTGTTCTCCCATATGGAATGTCTTTCGTGCAAAAGGCTTCGCGGATCCAACGCTGCATAATGATTGAAAATATAATTTAAATAGAGTAATCTATTTACTTGTAGATAATTAGTCTGTACCAGAGATGGGCAGATCCATTAGTGAAAGGATCTAGATCCAGATCCATATTTTGCCTCATCGGATCTGCAAAAGATCCAGATCCAAATCAGATCCAGATCGCTTCGAAAATGGTGTCAATCGACTCGGGAGGTTGACTTTAGGGGGTAGACGAAGTTTTGGGTGATATTCTGGAGAAATTGATTTTTTGGAATTTTTTTAAAATGCAGAATTTTCAAATTGTCAAAAAAAACACGAGCGAACTCTTCTCCTCGGATTTTGGATTCAACTACGTCAATCGATAGATGGCATCATACTAACGCTAAGATTAAATTTTCAGATGCCGAAGTTAATTACAGCGCCGTCTGGAGCTATTCCAGTGCGCTGGAGAAAAGTCAACTTTTCCTGGAGGCTCCAGGTCGCTTCGAAAATGGTGCCAACCGACTCGGGAAGTCGACTTTACTGTACAACCCAATTTTCAGGATTCAATCTTGAAATTTACAAATTTTTTTTCAAAAAATGGTTTTTTGGAGGCGGTTTTAGCCATTTTCAAAAATTCGCCAAAAATCAAAAAATCAACTCCGGCAGCTAAAAATTTGGTTGAGAGGTCTGGGTAGCATGCTCTTTCAGTGAGTCAAATTTCAGCTCAATCGGAGGTGACGAGTTGGCGAGGTTCCCTTGTGAGAATAAATGAAAATGAAACTAAATAAGTTGCCCGTACCGCAAGGCTGCGGGCATAGCCGAATTTTCAAGTTTCACTGTAAAAGTTTCATTAAAATAATACGACACCAAAGGCAAAATATGACTATGTGAAAGAAATAACATCAAACAAGCATCGCTTTTAACCAATTGCGAAAATTAGGCGTCCCGTCAGCATATTTGGTACTTGCGGATTAAGCATCGTTCCTAACCGATTGCGACAAAATACGAACCAACCAAGGCGTCTTGCAAGCATATTTGGTACTTGCGGATTAAGCATCGTTCCTAACCGATTGCGACAAAATACGAACCAAACAAAGGCGTCTTGCAAGCATATTTGGTACTTGCGGATTAAGCATCGTTCCTAACCAACACCAAACTGAAAAACCTTAAAATTTGAAGAAAGAAAAAACACATGAAATGCAAATGCCAAAATTTAAAAAAAAAATCGTGGGGAATCAAGTACCACCTAACTGAGGAATATGTTGAATAGGAAACACCAAAAAATATATCAAAAATTGGACAAAAAAGTGCAAAACACCAAACAAAAAAACTGGAAAACAAAAATTGGTGGAAAAGGTGAGTAAACAAGAGACAAAAGTTACCACTAAAATGAAAAAAAAGTCTTCAACTATATCAATGAGAAATAAAGAAAACAATTGAAAAAAAAAGCTGAAACAATAAACAAATTAGAAATGTGAAAATTTAAACCAAAAACACTATGAAAAAAATAGTAACGAGAAAACTAACAAAAAACACCAAAAAGCACTAACGCGATAAATGCAATTGAAACCTCAAAACTAAACAAAAAATACCACGAAAAATTATGTAAAAAAAAAAAATAAAATAAATTTCACTCACGAAGAAGCAAACACCATAAACAGAATATAGCGCACAGAAGAATCACAAATTTAAAAAAAACGCGAAACTCTAAACGAAAAACATCAAGATGAAAAAAATAAATAAAAACGTGAAACAAAAACACCACCAAAAAAATAATAAAAACGCAGAAATGCACTAACACAATTATTCCTATGTAATTAATTAAAACGCGAAACTTCAAACAAAAAACACCGCAAAAAAATTGAAATGCGAAACCACCAGTTGTGTAATTAAAAAAGCAAAACTCCCAACATAATACACCACGAAAAAAATTACAGAAACGTGGAACCGCACTAAAGAGATATGTAATTAAAAACACGAAACTACAAACGAAAAACAAAAAAAAAATAAAATAAATAATGTCAAAAATTACATTTATCAAAAAATGTCAAAAATTCCATTTTTTTTTTTTTTGAAAAATGGTATAATTAAATTTATTAAAAAATGCCAAAATTAAATTACATCTCTTAAAAATGTGAAAAATTGATTTTTTTTTAAATGTCAAAATTTGCATTTTTTTAAAAATATCGAAAATTACATTTTTTGAAAAAATGTAAAAAAAGCATAACTTTGAAAAAATGTAAAAAATTTACATTTTTTTGAAAAATGTCAAAATTATCATATTTTTTTGAAAAAAGTTAAGAAATTACATTTTGTAAAAAATGTCGAAAAATCACTTTAAAAAAAATCATTTTGATCAATGTCAGAAAATTGCAATTTTGAAAAATGTCAAAAAATTACCTACTATATTTTTGGAATAATGTCAAGAAATTACATTTTGTGAAAAATTTTCAATAATTAGTAATTACATTTGGTAAAAAATATCAAAATCTACACTTTCTAAAAACAAAAAATGCCAAAAATTACATTTTTTAAAAATGCCGAAAATTGATTTTTTGTTTAAAAATGTCAATTTTTTTTAAATGTCGAAAATTGCATTTTTTAAAAATCTCAAAAAAAAATTACATTTTTGAAAAAATGTAAAAAATGAATTACATTTTTTTGAAAAAAATGTTGAAAATTTCTTCTTTTTTTTTTTGAAAAATGTCAAGTTGACGCGATAATTGAAACCCCGAAACTATGAACAAAAAACACCCCTGCACGATGATAAAAGTCAGAAAAAACAGATATCACAACAAAAATTACCACTGCATAAATTAATGAAATAGATTTCACTCACCATATTATCTGAAGAAGTAAACGCCTCAAACATGATAGGTATATCGCACAGAAGAATAACAAATGAAAAAAAAAATCTCGCGAAACTCCAAACAAAAAACCACCTCAAAAAAAACGAGGAAACGCACTAACACAATACCTATGTATGAATTAAAACGCGAAACTTCAAACAAAAAACACGACGGAAAGAAATAATAGAAACGCGAAACAAAAAACACCACAAAAAATAATAATAAAAACACGGAAATGCACTAACACAATTCCAATGTAATTAAAAACGCGAAACTTCAAATAAAAACCACTGCAGAAAAAAATAATTGAAATTCAAAACCACACCAGTTGTGTATATAAAACACCACGAAAAAAAAGAATGAAAACGGGAACTCCAAACAAAAAACACCACGAAAACAATTATAGAAACGCGAACCGCACTAAAAAGATGCGTTATTAAAAACACAAAACAACAAAGGAAAAACAAAGCGAAAAAAAATTTATAAAAACACAAAGCAGCAGTAACGCAATATAGATAGAGATACGTTAGTTGATAAGAACTGGTCGCCTCGACCATCAAAATCATAATGAGACCAAAGTAAACAACAACAAACCGGAAATTTCCCCTACTTTCTTCTCTCTATCCCCATTACCAACTTCGCATCCACTATACTTTTTTCCCCGCTTCCCCTAATCTCAATTAATAATTACTCCGTAATTATTGCATTTTTAAAAAAAATAATACTGACGTCCCTTGCTACATGAAAAATCAAGTCCATACCGAAAATTTCATTATTCTACGTTCTACGGTTACAGAGAACATTCAAAATAATGTTTTCCAAAATCCCATTTCGAATACATAAGTCCGAATTTTATAGAAAATTCGGCTAAAAAGAAAACCAAAATCCAAAATTTAATGTTTTTTTTTTAACGGTTTATTTTCATTCATTTCATCGATTAAATATTGGGCAATTGGGAACAACAATGAAAAATTCATTTCACAGAGAAAATACGATGTATTGAAGAAACGACTTTTTCTTGGATCTGGATCTGGTTTTTTTTTCTCTCGAAAATTTGAGGATATAAAGATCCAGATCAGATCCTTTCTAAAATCAAAGGATCTGATATAGATTAGATCCAAAATTTGGGATGTTTGGATCTTTAGATCCCGTTTTCAAATTTTAAGATCCGGATCTGCCCTACTCTGGTCTGTATGCAATTGCAAAAGCTATTACGGTAGGAATTCTCTAGGTACTCACTTGCAGGTATAAATGTATCCGGTATGCTGGTACTACTGGCCCTCCTTTGGGACCCAACCTCTGTCGAGGTTGTACTTAATTCGAAGACTGTATTAACGCTAACTTGGCTTCTAGGACTGACATCGCCTGAAAATCACAAAAACCGCAACACGTAAGTTAGTTGGGTAAGCACAGTCACATACCAGCACAGAGCACAACTTCATACTGCCGTACTATACGAGTAGGTACTTTAAGCAGACTCATGACCTAACCCTATGTACACATTTTTTTTCTTCTTTTCCTTTTTGATTAAAATATACCGCATCCCACTTACACCTACCCCTTCATAGTCCGCATCTACTAGCGAACACACTTTACAACGTCATATTCGTGCTGACTAGACAAGAAAACGCCATGCCAGTTGCCACACATCGTGGCGATGACCATTCCTCATCGATAGACGATAAAGAAAAATACATTTATAGTACACAAGCAACGTTCGAAGAAAACCCTGCAGAGTGCGAAAGCCTCGTGCTCGTACAAATATTTGATTTACTAAATTGATTCGCCGCAAACAAATTAAACCCCCTCGGTCACTCCTCAACTCAGTCGAACTGTTAAGTCTGTAATATCATGTACATTCTCACGGCAAGACGTAGGCCTACAGGTACGTACGTCTACATATATCCGTTTGGTTCGATTTGATTTGATTTCAAATACTGGCTGTATGTTTTTTTTTTTTTACCTTTATTATTTATTCATCATCAGCGCAACAGGCAAGTATAAATGATACTCCCAAATATATCTCGTCAACTTTCCTTGACGATTAAATTTTCTCCACAACTGTAAATAAAATTTATGTCAACTGTGGCAACATTGTCTGAAAATATAGGTGTTTTCAAATAATACAAAAAAAACCTAATGCAAGTTGAAAAAAAAGACATACAACAAAATGCAGCAGGAATTGTAAAAATCGTTCGAATTGTTCAAAAAAATATTACAAAAAAAAAAAAAAAAAAAAACAACGAAGAAATTTTTTGAAACAAACTAAATATTTGAAAAGAGCCCTAAAACACGATGAAAAGTACTGAAAATAGTTTTAATGTGTTAGAAATACGCAAACAGATTAAGATCTTCTGAAAAATGGTTCAAATTTTTTTTTAAAGTTCGAAAATCGATAAAAAAAACTTCAATTCCGCAATAATAATTGAAAAATCGATTAAATTAACAAATTGTCATGAAAACTGTTTTATTTAGATGTATTCAAAGTTGATTAATTTTTACAATTTAAAATGTTTTGAAAATTTTATCAAAACTATAATAATTTTGAATTCTTAAAATTTTAATTATCAATTCGAAAATGGTGAAATTTTTTATTATTAAAAAAAAGTGAATTTACAAAACGATAATAATATTTTTTGGTCACGGTATCTATTTCTTTAAAAAAATATTTCAGCAATAGAGTTGAAAATTGGAAAAAAAATTGAAACAAACTAAATATTTGAAAAGAGCCCTAAAACACGATGAAAACTACTGAAAATAGCTTTAGTATGTTAGAAATACGTAAACAGATAAGATCTTCTGAAAAATGTTCCAAAATTTTTTTTAAAGATCGAAATTCGAAAAAAAAAACTTCAATTCCGCAATAATAATTTTAAAAATCGAATAAATTAACAAATTGTCATGAAAACTGATTATTATTTAGATAGTTTGTATTCAAAGTTTGTCAATTTTTACAATTTAAAAAATTTGTCAAAAATTTTAAAAATTTCACCAAAACTATAATTTTGAGTTTTTTAATTTTAAAGAAATGGTAAGAACATTATATCGAAGAGAAATGAAAATATATTATTTTAAATTATCCGAATTAAAAATCATTAAAAAAATTATCTAATAGAAAAATTTTGAACATTTAAAAAAAATCTCACACACGGATTGAAAAAATATTAGGAAAAATGGTGACAAAATAATAAATAAATTTTCAAGAAAAAGGTATTGACCAAAATTGGAAGTTAAGTACTCGTACTCTCACCCCCCCCCCCCCAAATTTCAAAAAATGTGGGTTCTACATAGACGTTTTTCGGAAAAGCTTTGAAGAATTTCCTTTCAAACAAATAAATATTAAAAATAAAGAGGAAAACAAAATGGATAATTATTTATGAAATTATTAAAAATAAGTATGCCGATAGCATTTTCAGAAAAATATTGAAATATTTCTCTTCAAAAATTTTTAAAAAACGATTATCAAAAATATTTTGATTATAATTATGAATTTATTCAAGAAAAAATTTGAAATTTCCTTTCAAAAAAATTTTTAGAGGATTTTTGTGGAAATTAAAAAAAAGTAATATACACGTAGAATATTTCAATTTTTTTAATTTAGAAAGATTTTCAAATATTCCTTCTCAAAAAATTGTTGACAATTTTTTGATAAGATTTTTTTTTTTTTAACAGAAAAATGTTGAAATATTTTATCTCAAGGAGGATATACCTACTTACAATTTTTTTTTTTTAATTTAACATATTTTTTTTACATACCTAAAGGCCTTAAAATTTTCATTCACTTTCGAATTGAAACAAAATTTTGAATGAAAATAAAATCTACGAAAAGTGATTGCAATCCGATAATTTCGTCTCAACATTCATTTCAAAGCATTGCTTTAACAAAATTAAAACCGATAAAAAATGACAAAATAATTGATAATTTAGAGAAAAAATTCCCAAAAATATGCAAATCCAATCAAAATTCAAAATCACCAATATCATTCTTTAATTTCATTGATATCTCGACAGCCAATCTACAATCTATACATATAATAATAAATCGAAATTATCCCCACCCTTCCTTCCCGAGAGAAAAATACACTTCCATAATTTATGTTTTTCTCTTCCTTTCTTCAATCAAAAATTCAATCAAACCGATAAAATCGTCAAACGTGATATTTACTCTTGGTAATTTAAAATTCATTATCGGAGGCTCGATCGGTTCTCTCATCATACCTAATACCCAAACATGACAGCCAGTTCTTCAAATGCGAAAATCAACCATGCAGACCTTTCGTAGTATAGTATGATTCGCGTGCATCTGCTTACGCGGTTGTTGAAAATGAAATTTAAAAAATTTGCCTTTAGCATACGACTCAACATTTTCGGTGTGGTATGTGGTCAAATGATTCCACTAAAAAAAAAAAAAAAATGGATTTTCAAACTGGTCACTATTTTCTGAAAACACCGTAATTATAATTAACTAGATGAGAATCACACCATAACTTAAATTCATGAATTACATGAGTTTCACAATATTGATTCCTGTTTTCTACGAAAATATTCCTGTCATTTTGAACTAAAATTTACTGTCTCACTGGAATGGTTACTCAATTGAAGGGCTGTCAAAAAAAATACCAAGTTCTCTGTATTGAATACGGTGTTTCTTATGTAACTGTTACGTTTAATTTTCTTGAGTGTCCTTTGGAGAGCCGTTGCATTTGGTCATTATTTCAAGTCAACCCATGAAATCTAATAAAAAATTGATCTCCAGACGACTTTGGTGCACAACAATTACACGTAAAACTTCACTCGCTCATCCGCCATTACCGTAAGTATTTATTTATCGTTTGACATCCCTCTGCCTCACTCATCCCTTCATTACTATCACGAGCTCTCGGAAAATTATCGATTTTACACGAAAATAAGCGGTAAATAAGTCTTCAAATAAGAAGTGCATGCTTAAACAAAGGACGACGTGGCACAGTGATGTAAAAATAAAATAAAAATGTCAAGTAAAAGTACACACTATATCACTACCTACGTAAAACATACGAAAAATTACAATCCATGAACCTGTACCGTGCAAAGGCAAGTTAAACGCTCCCCCCCCCCCCCCCCTCCCCTGGATTATGAGTGTAAAAAAATGTATACCTTCGAGCATGCTCTTTGGAAATCCTGCAGCTACTTTATAAATTATTTAAAATTGTAATAATCGACGCGCAAATGGTAATTATTAGTATTGCCCACAGGTCATCGCGTTGCGTCGTTTTGACTGTGTCCTGCATGATATGTGACAACGCGATGGAAAGGAGAGCTTTAAGAAGGGAACGAAGACTGTACGAGACGAGAGAGGGTTGTCTAGAGTCTGGGGGAGGGGGGTTAAAATATCGTCGTCGTGAATAATGTACACATATTTTCCTCGTCGGGTTGTAGGTTAGGTACATGATAATACCAATATGTAGTCAAACCTGGTGCGTCGACCATCACCTATAATTTCTTTTTTGCTTTCTTCCTTCTCTTTTTTTCGTCCCTGTGTCAGCGACTCCAACACCATATATCATATCGCGTGTGAACAGGAAATGACAACGTATGTAGGCTAATTGATTATTCACACATACCGCGAACATAAATTTCGATATACATACGATTTTCATCGGGTATCTATTTGCTTGTAGAATGATATCGTTGCTGTTACTTCTATCGCCACGTTTCTCACCCCTCAGCCCTATCTCGTCCCTAGGTTTATCCATCGTTTATGTATTTATTTATTACTTTTTTTCTCGTTATGGGTGATGACAAGATTGTGCGATTACATTCGCGCATTTGTTTTTTTCAATCGAAAGTCCAAACTAAAATATAGGTATGTATCAATTTCCCTAGATAAGGATTTGAAAATTGATAGGAAGTTTTATTTTTTCATTTTTTGAAAATTCGTGTGAAGAGGGTAAAAAGAGACATGCAAATATTGTATTTTGGCTGATTTTTTTTAAGAGAATTTTCAGTGCCAATTTTTTTTTTTTTTTTTTTTGCAAAAATACGAGTACAAATAGATACATTTAGTTGAATTTTTTTTATTTGAAATTTGAATTTTCCAAAAAAAAAAAATCGAAGTAGAGTTCTGAACAAATGTCAAAAGCAATGCCACTTGGTACCCGTGAAAAGTTTGGTAAAAAGTTGAAATTGAAAAAATTCAACGTTGAGAATTTTACATTCTCAATAAAAATGGAATTTGAAAAAAAAATTGTTGAGAATTGAATTCTTAAAATTGAAAGTTGAATTTTCCGAAAAAACTTTCAAAGTTGATTTTTTCAAAAAACTTGGATAAGTGCCTAGTTGAATTTTTAGAAAATTTCAAAAGTTGAATTTTGGATTTGTTTTGAAAGCTTACAAGTTGAATGTTTCGAATAAATTTTCAAAAGTTGTGTTTTGAATTTTTTGAAAAATTGTTGAGGTTTAAATTCTTGAAACACATCAAAACTTGGATAAAAAAAAATGAACAAGCACTGAACTTTCAAAAAAGAAGGTCAATTTTTCGCTCTCAATAATTGCTGGGACTTGAATAATTTCTAAAAAATAAAATATGAATACAAAGTTTATTCTTTGAAAAATTTTGTCAAGTTGATAATTTTAACTACCCAAGTTGCATTTAGAAATGAAATAAAAAAATTAATTTTAAAAAAATAGAAAATAGAAACTACCTTGGAAAATTTTTGAAAAAATATATTTGAAAAAAATTGAAAGCTTGAGCTAAATTTTAAAAATCTTGATTTCTTTTAAAAAAAAAAAACAAGTTGAATTTTCAAATTTTTTACAGGGATTGGCTTCTTGAACAATTTACAAAGTCAAATTTTCAACAAATACAAAAACTCTAAGCTGAATTTTCAAAAAAAAAAAAAAAAATCAAAAAGTTGAACTCAAAAACAAAAGTGAGTCTCGGATTGTTTCATCAAAATGAAAAGTTAATTTTTCTTTTTAAAAAAAAAAGTTAGAATTTGAATTTTTGAAAAATTTTGTCAAAGTGGAACTGATTTTTTTTTTAAATTTTGGTTAGAATTTAAAAAAATCAAAACTAGGATAGGTATAAAAATAAATAAAAAGTTGTATCTTTATAAAAGTTTGTAAGAGTTGATTCAAAAAGAATTAAAACACGACTTTCAAAAACAAATTTAAAGTTGAATATATTTTTTTCAATTGAAAAAATCATAAGTATTTTTTTTTTAAAATTACTATTGACACTCTTATTCTCTTGGTTCCATAAGTGATTCTTTGGCTGGCTCGCCTCATGGGAGTTCATTTTTTGAAAAAATTTCAAAGTTAAATTGAGAAAAAAATAAATAAAAGGAACGATAAAATTAAATAATTTTGTAAAAGTTAATTTAAAAATAAAAATGAAAGCTAAACTAGTGAACCTTGAAAAAAATCATTTGAAAAAAATTTGTTGAGACTCGAATTCCCGGGAAAAAAACCTTCAGAAGTTGAATTTTTAACAAAATAACCCTCAAATTTTGGATTTTTTAAAATGTCAAAAGTTAAATTTGCAAAAAATTTCTTTTTCAACTTTCATGAATCTAAAAAAATTAGCTTTTGAGACTTGGAATTTTCAAAAATAATTGATACAGAACCCCTGAATCATATTTTTTTTGACATCTGAATTTTAAAAAAAAAATAACGAACATTTTAGGAATGAATTGTCTTTAAAAAAAATTCTTGAGAACACCATTTTTCAAAGAAAAATCTTTTTTTAAATAATTTTTTCCATAACTCAATTGCACAGGACAGTGCATACTATACCTTTGAGCTCAAAAACATATTTTCTGAAAAAGTGCACACACCTATTTGCCTATTTTTAAAAGCATTTTGATAAAAACAAATGCATAATAATTATCATCTTCATAAATAATGACATTGGAATTAAGTTTTATTTTACCACATGTCTGAGGTGGGAATGGAAAGTTTATCATGCAAGCTCAAATGTGCAAACCACGAAATTCAGCATCTACAAAATTTATTCAACGCGCAATTCCTACTTTATATTTTCTATGCATTCTCAATCTAGAGGAAAATACTACTAATTACTTCAGCAACACTGAACACTACGGAAGGAATTAACAAGCCTTGCTACATATTTCCAAAACAACTTTGCAATTCAAAAATCTACGAATTTGATAGGTACATTTCAAGCATTTAGTTTGAGAACGTATTCGTTACCTAATTTCAACCTGCCGAATCGACTGAACGTGTGATCAAGGCACTCTGGAGTCTCAAGTTCGTATTTGCTGGTTCTGGGAACTTTCGCAGGGGCCGGAGAAATAATGACATTTGCGCCTAGAAAATAAGTAAACATTTACACGATGCATTCGCAAGCCGAAATTTGCTCGTAGTCTTAGTATTGCTTCGTCAAATTTTTGCATTAACGAACAGAAAATCTCTTTGTAGAGCTCACTTCTCTGTCGCACTATGGGCCATTTTTTACCTAGCCCTGGGGACTGACCAGTGATCCCCTCCAATTTATGAATATCAAAGGCAAAATTGGGGAGAAAGGAGGTGTGAGTTTGATCCCTCCCTGACTCATTCCACCCCAATTTTGAATATCAAGTATCTACGCAGTACTACGCAAAATTGAAGGGGAGAGAGGGGTGTAATAAAATTTTTTGTAATAACCAAAGTGATTCTTAGTAACTCAATGTACAACTTTGGTTTGAAAATTTTTCCAATTCAACCCCTCCCTTCGTTAAAATACGTTCCAATTCACTCCTCCTACCTCCGACCGTTTCACAGCGAACTTTATGACACGCAACCAAGAAAATCTCTTCTTTCGAAAAATATTACACCGAAAGGATCATTTAGTGCGAAAAACTAATCTACATATTATTTTCATAAAATTTCGCTCGTACTCGTATTAAAAGAAACGCAAAAACACGTCACCTTTCAGACACACTCTACCTGCAGACACCAGTGAAACTGCTCGTGAGAGGTCGTACTCTTCTCATCTTCTTCTATCCTAACAAGTGCTCATAAGAGATACGATTTTTTTTAAAAGACTTACAACGGCACAGGGTACATCATCGTATTACATGTTGCATCAATTTTACCGTCTAAACTTCGTCGTTTTCGTTTCGTTATAATTTGTCAAAAACATTAATCGCGTACGAATTTACCACTACGAAAAAGAGAGCTAGTTTTTTTTCCCAAGCGTATAACTCCCCGAGGCGGTATCCCATTCAAAAAACGCCAACGTCACTTTCAAAAGCAAAGCAACATCGATTTCAAACGAGGCAAATGAGTCGACTGTAGCGTCTCGTGGTATTTTTTGCATACCTGAAGTAACGCGATTGTTAAAAAAGCGAACCTGTATCGAGAAATTCTTTTTCACGAGAATAAAATAGAACGTAATTTTTTATCACGTTTATTATGTTTACGAAATTTTAAACTATTCCCTTCATCCTCTCAATTTGCCAGCGTGTAAAAAGTCTCAAAACAGATTCCTCGCTTTTTTGAGAAACTTTCAAAGAATTTCAAAAAAGTAACCAAAAGTTTTCTATTGCCACTCAAATAATGACTCAACCCCCCCCCCCCCTACCATTTTTTCAATATTTTTGTTGATATCGACGTTTTGCAATTCCCAAAATCGAGGGCCAAAATTTTAAAAAAAACTTGAAATTCTTACTGAAAAAATTTGCATTATCTGTGTAGGAAATCGTGATGAATAAAATATTATAGTTTATTAGTTGACTTAATTGGTTTCCAATTTTCAAAATTTAGATATATTTTTACTTTATAGGAAATTTCAATTCTTGAAAAACTCCCAATTTTCAAGTACTGTACTTATCTAACCTTCCAATTGTAGAAAAAATTCAATTTTGAATTTCCAAAATGACCAGTTTCTTAAGTTCTTAAACATTAAAAAATTATTTGTTTTGAAACAGTTTTCAGTTTGGTTTCAAATAATTTTTGAATACAAAAAAACGTCATTGTTTGAAAAAATTTCAATTGTAAATTATTGTTCATTTTTGTAAACTCTTTTATATTTTCAATTTTTGAAAATTTTTTGCTTCTTCGATGTTTTATTTTCCAAATAATTTTCAATATAAATTTCAATTTATGAACAAATTTCTATTTTCATAAATGTATCTAAAAAGTTCTGCATTAAAAGAAATTAAATTTTTGAAGTTATCAATCTTCAAATTTTCAAAAATTTTGATTTCCAAAAAATTTTACTTTTTGAAAATTTTCCAATTTTAAAAATACCTCGCCTCGTATTTTGTTCCTAAAAATAAGTTTATTGAAATAAAATAAAAAATCTTATTGCCTAAAAAATTACCTATAAGTTGAAAAAAATCAGTTTTTGTGTGGTTTGTAAAATGAGTAGGTAGGTACAAAAAATTATTCATTTTTGAAAGTTTTCAATTTCTAAAAAAAAAAATATCAATTTTTAAGTTTGTAAAATTTCCAATTTTTCAAAATTTCGTCGCCCTATTTCCAAAACTATCTAACTCCATGTGAATTGATCCTAGGAAACTTGGATAGGCGGCAAAAACAAATTTTGTTAGAAAACGCGTTTGAAGTTAAAATTTTTTTTTTTTTTCAACTTCAAACGCGTTTTCTGACAAAATTTGTTTTTGCCGCCTACCCAAGTTTCCTAGTACCAAATCACATGGAGTTAGACAGTTTTGGAAATAGGGCGACGATTTTTAAATTTTGGAACGTTTTTTCTTATTTAAAAAAATCCTATTTTTGAAGACTTTTAAGTTCACGAGTTGAAACAATTTTTTTATATTTCGTTTTTGAGGGGTACTTAATAAGCAATATTTTTCAATTTTCAAATATTGTTTTTTGGTTACATTTCTTTTAAAAAAAAAACTGCTGATGAATTCTCACTCAGAAAAAAAAAAAAAAAAAATGGTGAGAAGAAATCTTTTTTACCCTTCGAAAAAAGTAACCTCTAAATCTTCTGAAAACAAATCTAATTTTTTTGAGTGGGAACTTCGATTTTTTTGGACAAAAAGTCGTTCATTTATAGAGAAAAGAATCTCTCAATTTTTTCAAAAAAATCTTACTTCTTACCTACTTTTTTTTAGTAAAAATTTTGGAGAAAAAAAAATTTCTCTTGCTTTTCAATGCACACTACAAATTGTATGAAAAAATCTCATTTTTATAAGAAGATTTAATCAATTTTTCTGTTCATTATTTTTTAAGTTATTTTATTCATTTTCCCCAATTTTAAAGCGCGTTTGAAAAAATTTCAAATTTTAATGGCAATTTTGTATTTTTCAAGTCAGATTTTCGACGAAATAAAAACCAAGTTACTAAAAAGTAACCGCGCTCCGATGCAATTTTCATTCGCCTAATTGGTATAATTTTATTATCAAAACTCGAGATCGAGGTAGGTAGATCATGTAAGAAAAATTAGTGTAGGTGCATCAATAGCACGTGAACAAAAAAGTCTGAAAAGTTCAACTCACAGAGAAAGTAAAGTTTCGATTTTAAGCCTTATTGACATTTTATTTGCAAATATTAGAATTACCTGGATATTCGACGCGAAGAAAAAAAAGCGCCCATTCGACAGGTAGGAATTTTTCACCACGAAATATTTGGTGGCCGATGCGATGCAGCCAATGCGAAGGGCATGGGCAGTTGGGCGCAACGTCGCCTCGAGGGTCTTCGATTATATTCTAAATAATTGATTTACCGCACACTGACAATTTCACAACGTCTACTATGCGATGTGTACCTATTTTTGACCGTGTTATTTTTTCCCCTTTAATTTTACATTTGCTTCGTGCACCCCCAAGAGCATGTTTTTTTTTTCGTCTTCGTCATTTCTCGATGAACTTGAGCGTTCGAGTTATATTCGAAATATTGTGTCAGTTTCAATGATACAGAAATCTGTGAAAGAGTGTGCTAGCTGGTGGTGTCTACAGTCTATATACGTAAAGTTTATCTTTATACGTGATTATGTGTATCTGTATAAGTATGTGACGGCGAACGCGCCATAAAACGGTTAAAGAAACGTTGTATTTTTAGAGAAAAAGAGTCGAGAAAACGTACATAATTTATAAATTTGATATAAAAGCATGACGTAAGAGTACGAGACGTTCGAAGCGAAAAGACAAGAGAGACGTTCGAATATTAATATGACCTCTCGATACTTTCTTTTTTATATCATTTTTCTTTCTTTTTTTTGTAATAGTGAATGATCGTAGCGTGGAATTTTTTGGCACGACGTCTCAAAGCAGTGTATATTGAAATATCAAAAAAATATTAAACGTATTGTAAATGTCAATGGTGTGGAACGAGTGCTGTGCAACAGTCCGTGGAATTTTTTTTGCATACTAAAAAGCAGGACTTACAAAAGATAGATATGCTGCAAAACTCATGAATTATTTTCCATAAAATATAAGCTCATTAGCATAGAAAACAAAATAATATTTCAGAAAAAAAAATTTTAAAGAATTTTTTGTAATAATTTTTTTTTTAAATCATCTCCCTTTCCGCAAAGAATCAACATTTAAAAAAAAATTATTTTCGAAATAATGACTTTCAAAGGTGTTTTTTTTTATCAAATACATATTTGTTCCACAACATTTTATTGAAGGAATTTTCAATTTGTTTTGGCAGAATTTTTATTTTTATAAAATTTTTTAATGTAAGAGTATTTGAAAATATCTCTTTTATGAAAATTTATATATCTGCCAAACCCACATTATTTTAGAGGAATTTTTTCAAGTATTTTCATTTTTTCTCTCAATGCCTACATTTTTAAAAAATTAGAAAATTTTCCAAAAATTTGACGCCTTGAAAAAAAATTTTCTGGGAGAAATGCGCAATTGAAAATTTTTTGCATGAAAGTCTTGGAAAAATTTTCTTTCAAAACGACTCTCAAAAAAAATATAAATAGACCCAGGAAAAATTTTCTTTAAAAAAGGTTTATATTTGAACATTTATAATTATTTAAATCATTTTTTTTTTACTGAGACAATTTTACTCTTATTTTGGGGTCAAGAGAACATTTTTGATAAAATTTTGCATATTTTTCAATTTTCAAAACGGATTTTTTATAGTAGGTAAGTAAGTAAGCACTAGGTAGGTATATTTAACGCAGGGTGTAACCTGCATAACAAAACTCGAATTTCGAAATTTAATTTTTAAAAAAATCTTGAAAAATTAAAAAAAAAGTCTTTCTAAACACTTCGTTAAAAAATTATTCAGAAATGATTTTCTTCAAGTCTTTAGATAATTGTATTGAAAAATTGTCTTGGAAAAAATTTCAGAAAAATCTATAGAAAAATATTCCCAAGATTTTTTTGAATTAAATTCTTAGGGATTTTTTTTAAATCTCATACTACTTTTCTTCTAATTTTCTCTTTTTAAAACGTTTTTATTTGAAATTTTGAAAAAAAAATTTAAGTTTCTAGTTTCTAAAAAAAAAAAAAAAAAAAAAAATTGAAAAATCCTCAACTACCTAAGTATTTTGAAATAATGTCTCCAAAAAATTTTGCAAGAAAATTCCTGATCATATGAGACTTGATATCTTCAAATCACAAAATTCTTCCGAAAAAACTTCTTTGTAAACCAAAGTAATTTTAGAAAACAAATGGCGAGGGACATTTTTATTATAAATTTTCTGTAGAGAATTTTGTTTTTAAATCCCAAAAACCACCGCTTTCTTTGTAAGCCGTTTTATAAACAATTAAACAATGATATTATTTTAATGAAAAATTTGTTGAAATAATTTTTTGTACAAATCTCTCACTTTTCTTGAAGAAATTTCTCTAATCTTGAATTTTTTTAACGCTCTTAAATTTTTTTAAATTTCATCCAAAAAAAAAAAAAAAAATTAAAAGTAGCCATGTGAGAACGTCGAAGTTGTTATTGTTACGCGTCTCGAATTCAAAAAAAAAAACTCATTAGAGCACTGATAGAAATAGGTAGGTAGAGGTACTAAATTGCATATTTGTCCTCACCCTGAAAAGACCAAAGATAAAAAAATATCCTTGTCAATTTAAATTGAACTAAAATAATAAATATCCAAAAATTGGAAAAAGTTCATGGGTTATGGAAAAATCAAAAAATGAGACAAAATTTCTCTTTTGCACCAGAAAAACGTTAAAAAATTCAATTTAAAAATTTAAAAAAAAAACCTTACTCACTTACATACTTACATAACCTTCAGAAAATTGAAATTTGGCATACTAAAAAAAAAAAAAAAATGATGACAGGGGTGAAGAAGCAAACTACAAAAATTTTTTACGATCTTATAAAATAAGGACAAAATTAATAACGTGGCCATAAATGGAGAAAATGGAGAGAAAAAAATTTTTATTTAGAAGTTAATCAGAAAAAAAATGAAGAAAAAAATCATGAAAACATTTTTCACGAGGGAAATCAGAAAAATTTCATTAGAAAATACCTTTTGGAAAAAAATGTGTCAATTTTTTTGGTGAAAAAAATTTCTAAATTTTTTAAGAAATATAATACTTAATATCTTCACTTCATGTAGAAAATTGAATAATGCATATGTTTTCGTGATTCCATTATTTTTTCTGACCCCCCCCCCTCCCCCAAAACAATACTACTCAAACATACTATAACATTTTTAATATTCTGTTAAAAAATTTTCAGAATTTTTCATTATTATGTTTTTTTTTATATTTTTGTTTGATTTTTCAACATTTTTAAATGATATTTTCTCAATTTTTGTAAAAAAAAATCAGACCCTCATTTCACGATCTCCAAAGCGAAAAAATACCCATGCTAACTTATAAAAGGGACAGAAAAAGACCAATAGAAAAATTCTCGAACAACTTCCAAAGGTACAAAACTCATTATAAAAGCACTTGCACTTTCCATATAAAAATGAGGGTGAAATTATACAACTTTTCTCGCTCCCTCTAATACGCGACACATTTCGTAAAAAAAAATCGACATTTTCACCATTTCGTAAAACAAACAAAACGTACATAGGCCGTAATCATTTCAACATTACCTACTTACTATTCACTTTCAACCACATTAATTACGCTTAATTAACGCAACGCGGCTCAAACGAAGGAAAAATTATAATCAAAAGTTTGCACGATAATCTCGAAAGTACCAACACACAGTGGCCCAGAAATGAATTCTAGCTGGACAAAAATGAAAAAACTGATGTTTTCGAATGAATGGGATACACGTATAGGGTGGTTCAATATGATCCAAATAACTAGTATTCATCAAGTTTTCGCGAGTTTTTACGATATAAATGGGTTAAATCGTTGTTGTAACAATGAAAATGTGCCTATACTTGAAATAACTACATAGCAAGAGGGGTTCGTTATCAAGGTGTCATGGTACCAAAACGAAAACCTATGACAAAGTGGTTGTTAATTTCAGTTCATCAGTTCTCGAGGAATGTGTTTTTGCATTTATGAGCGATTGTAAGTGGTTTTTCTCCGTTCAAAAAAAAACCTCGTGAAATGAAAAATTGTCACAAAAGTTCACTTCTAAATTAGGTCCGCATTTAAAATAATTAAAAAGTATTGCTCTAATTTTACATTCCGGGGTTAGAGTGGTGTCGTGTGGACAACATACTAAAAAATTAGCGTCCAGTTTTGTCCATTTTTTCAGATATCTCAAAAAACATTTGACCAAAAAGAGGCACATTTTCATGAAAAATGATAAAAATTGTCCGTTATACGATCATAATTTTCAACGTTTTTTGAAATTTTGTTTTTTGAGGCAGTTTGAAAGTCTGTAACCAAAGACCAAAAAAACTTATACTTCAATATTTCACAATTTTAACATGAAAGTATTTTTAAAAAACACCTCATTTTTGGAAATTTTGCATTTTGGAACCCTTTGAGGGGCCTTTGATGGGCTCAAATTTGAAAATGGATATCGAATTCATGATCAGCGACCAAAAAAACATATATTTCAATATGTCACATGAATTACATCTAAAAATCTTTCATTTTTTTTTGGTTTTTGGGGCCCCTCGAGGGGCTCAAATTTGAAAATAAATAACAAATTCGTGATCAGCGACCCAAAAAACATTATAATAGACCCTTCAATCTTGGAAATCAGTTCTTTTTTAATTTTGTCCAGCTAGAATTCATTTCTGGACCACTGTGCAACACTCATTATACAGTAGGGTGGCCCTTATTTTTCGAATTTTGGAAATGTTGTCGGGACGGGGGGTCAATTGGTGACATATTGGTAGAAAATAATTCCCTATTTTTTATTTTTCCTCTAACTGAATTTTAAGCCGTTTCTCAGTGGTCCCCAAATTTGAAAAAATCAAAAAAATAGAAAAAATAGAGCATTTTGAAAATTTTTAGCAAAATGGTCATAGGGATGGTATTTCTATAAGACAAGACCATTTTCGATGATTTCTTATCTTTACCCCCCTTTTCATGGAACATGAAAAAACGTCATTTTTTACGTTTTTTAAAAAATTTGAAAAAAATGGCTACAAATTAAAAAAAAAAAAAAATTTAATAAAATGGTTTCAACATACATGTTATCACCCAAAAAGGTCATTTACGGTGATTTTTCACCACTGCCGTATCAGTGAGAATTTTTCAAAAACTATCAAAAATTGAAAAAAATGAGGTTCCCAAAAATGAAGCTAAGGATGAAAAATCGCCGTAAATGACCTTTTTGGGTGATAACATGTATGCTAAAAACATTTTATTCAAAAAAAAAAAGTTTTTTTAATTTTTAGTCATTTTCTTCAAATTTTTTAAAAAACGTAAAAAATGACGTTTTTTTTATGTCCCATGAAAAGGGGGGTAAAGATAAGAAATCGTCGAAAATGGTCTTGTCTTATAGAAATACCATCCCTATGACCATTTTGCTAAAAATTTTCAAAAATTTTCAAAATGTTCTATTTTTTCTTTTTTTTGATTTTTTCAAATTTGGGGGCCCCTGAGAAACGGCTTAAAATTCAGTTAGAGGAAAAATAAAAAATAGGGAATTATTTTCTACCAATATGTCACCAATTGACCCCCGTCCCGACAACATTTCCAAAATTCGAAAAATAAGGGCCACCCTATTATACAGTGGTTGGTAAAATCCACTTTTACCACAATCTCTATCATTCAGTTCCCTTTCGAGAAGAAAATGACACACCAATGGCACGTGCATAGTATACCTTGAACCACGATTGGAATTCATACAGACGTACGCATTACACAACTACACATAAGGCACAGAACAGAACGATAAAAGGGGAAAAAAGAAGAAAATTGAGAAAAATTACCTCTATTCCATGAAGGTGCCGAAAGCAATGTCTGAGCTTCCTCCAGCTTGTTACGTTCCAAGTCATCTTTCATATTGCAGCTACATCTCTATCCGCGATATTACCGTTACCGCCAACGCACCTACAAAAATGAGTAATATTAGGTATGTTCGAATACAAACGTGTAAATTTTTTCAATTCGTACAACGATAAGGGCGGAGTAGACCGAAGACCTGATTTTTATCCATGAATAAAATCTCGGCGCGTTATTGTGTAAAACTACCCCAACTTCACTTCATCCTACGTACTTCTTCGTACTCCGTAAGGCCTCACACTTGTCGTAAAATTACCTACAAATCACGCGACGCCTTCGAAGTCTCGACTCCGAACGTGAAAAATATCGTCGTCGGAAACATAAAACCGGAGTATTACACGAAACGACGGCGTAGCAATCCTTATCTCGAATAATCATTGCTGTGGAAAAACCTATAATAAGTTATTTCGACGCGGAAAGGCGGACGACCGCGGTAAATTCCTCATCGCATAGTGTACGAAATACTTTTCTATGTAATTTATTCGTTCGCGTCGTCGTAGCCTGTCGCCTTCGCTGTCGGTCTCGACATGTATAAGTAAATGCAAATATCACACAAAGGCTCTATAATTAGTGAAAGCCGCAATACACCTGCTCGATAAAGATACGGATACGGTGCGGACAGGGATAGGGCCGTCTTAAAATGCCAGAAAACATAAAATGTTGCGTACGTAACGTTTAACTAATGAACCATTTTCCGAAAGACTATTATCGAAGTACAGTATGCCTCAAAAATTGTACTAAATTCAATGAAAACTGAATTAAAAATTAATCTAAATTCGAAAGTCGAAATAGGTAACATGAAAATAAGAAATTTTTGACAATTGAAAAAATTTTAAATCGATGAATTCCTCGAGTGGGAAAAATTGAGATTGAAAAATAAAATCGAAAAATACGGAAAAAATTAGAAATAAGCTGTAAAAAATCTTTTCGAAGAGAAGAGGTAGTCGTGATTGATCAAAAAAAAAAAAAAAAAAAATAGATGAAACTGAAATATTGTAAAAATATTACTAGAAATTTAAAAATGAGATAACTTTATTCTGATAGGTCTTTAGAATTTAAAAAAAAAAAGAAATCGTGGTGAATTGAATGATGACCAAAAAGATTGAAAATTTGAAAAAATTCGATGTCAAAAAATGTATGAGAAATGAAATGAAAATACTGAAAAAAAATATATATAATGTTAATGTAGAATATTTTGAAATGGAAAAATTAGGAAAATTGCAGGTAGGTAAACAAATTAAAATTAATTTCAAAATTTATACCTAATATTTAAAAAAAATCAAAAGCATGGAAAATTACAAGAATTAAAAATTGAATAAAACAGGTAATTTTGTAATTAATTGAATCAAATGGGGCCCATGAGACAAAACGTGAATTTTTAACAAATTGAAAAAACTAACAAGTTAAAAAATTGAAATAGGTACATTATATTAATAATGTGGAAATATTTTAAAAGAAAAAAAATTACACAAAATTACACAAAATTCCCTTCAAAAAATTTTTTTGAGAAAAATTCAAAAACTCTTTCAATTTTAAATTTTAAAAAAATAAGAAAAATAAAAAAGAATTATAAGTAAAAATTACTAAACTCTAAAAAATATACAAAAATTGAAATTATGAACAGGGACGCAACTAAAGGGGACAGGGCAAAGCTTAACTCCGGCTGGCATTTGAAAGAGTGATAAAAAGTTGGTAAATTTGTCCTTTATGTACATAAGTTGGAATCTCAATCTTAGCAATTATTATTCGAATTTTTGCAAAAAATGTATATTTTTTCATTAGAATTGCAATTTTTCAAAATTTTTGCCCTTGCTTGGTTTTGTCCTGAATTTTTCTAATTGTATATTATAGTAGAGTTGGAAATTTTCATTTGTTCAAGTTGCCATTTTCAATGTGTTTCCCCTCCCTTCCTCCCTCCCTCACGCCCTCACCGAAAAATCCTTAGTTTCGTCATCGTCACTGATTATGAAATTGAAAGAAATTGAACTTAAAATTAAAAAAAAAAAAAAGATAGAAATAGGTAGGTAATCATAAGAAATTGCTAAAAAAATTTAAAAGAGAACTCATCCTGATATTGAATCAAAATTTACCAAAGACTGAAAAAAAAAATAGGAATCAAAGACTATAAAAATTCTTTTTTTTTAAATTGAAAACTGAAGAAATGTTATTTGCATACAGAATGCCAAAAAATCCAAAAACTTATAATAAATTGAATGAAAAGCAATGAAAAATGACTTAAAGATGAAAACCAGAAAAATTGATAATTGAATCAATGAATAATAACATGAAAAAAATGAACAAAAATTCAAAATAACTCAAACGAAAAGAAAAAAAAAATATAAATCAGAGGATTGGAGAAAAATGAACAGCTGAAAATTTAAAAACATTAAGAAATGAGAAAAGGCCATTTGGATACTGCATATTTACAAAAATAAAACAAAAAAATCACAGTAAAAACAATGAGTGAAAATTAAAATAAAAAATTACGGAATATGATGAAAAAAAAGGAAATTAGAGAATTACAAAAAAGTAGGTACTTGAATAAAAAAATTGAAAATGAAGAAAAAATCCCTTTGAAAAATCAGTTAACAATTTAAATTAAAATTAGAAAAGTAGAATTTTTTATTCATTGTAGATGAAACTTTATTCTTATTTTAAGTTCTAAAAAAATCACGTTAACTGGTAAAAATTGATAAAAATTAAATCTTACATTACCTACCAAATATTTTTTTCAAGTTGAAAATAAAAATAAGTGATTGTAAAAATATGACAATTTTTGGAATTGAATAAAAAATTTCTGAAAATTTAAAAAAAAGGCAAAAATTGGAAATACCAGAAGAACCTTTTTCAGATAATAAAATCAAAAAATGAAAATTTCGTAAAAAATGTTTAAAAGTTCGAAGAACTGAAAATCAATAAAAAGTTGATAACAATTGAAAAAATTAAAATTGGAAAAGTGGAAAACAACAAAACATTGACAGAAAAAAATCAGATTAAATTCAAAATTTCTGAAATTAAATATTTAAGAAAATAGAAAAAAAAGAAGATGTGTAATTACTAATAACTAACTACATGCACACCACTATGGCCAAAAAAGGAAAACTTTTAATCAGTTGTCAGTTTTATTAGAAGAGCAGCACATGTACCTTACGTACGTATCTTGAAACAACTCGTTGCATTAATCATTTCATTTTGGGCTTGAAATCACCTCTCCAATCCCCCCCCCCCCCCCAATTCGTGAAACTTTCCCCAAAAATTGTAAAACATCCGTGAAACAAAAACACTGCGCATAAAAAAAGGCGAAAAAAAGTACCAGCTTCTGCATCTCATTATCGTAAAAGTTTTTACAATTTATTAATTAGCGACGTTTCTATAGCGTAGCGAAAAAAGAAAACTCCGCCGAAGCGACTCTCTAATGATAGTTTAGAGAGACAAGAGCTCATCTCTCTATTATGCTACGTGCGCGCGTTAAAACTCGTTAATTACGAATCGAAATTAAAGCTTGCTATTAAAAAAAAAAAGAAAAAGAAAGAAAAAGAAACAAAAACAACCTAACCCGCAATCGAAAATAGTATAAAAAGCTTTTGAATGCTGACAATTACTAACACCTTGCTAAAATTTCAAAACCATCTGTTTTCATTCCGCGCCCATCTCCTCGTTCATCAATTTCTATACCGTACTTACAAAACATCAGTTTTCAAAAGCACCTCCCCAACGCTGCTTTAAGCCGGTACTTCGACAGAGATATTCGATGCGATAATCGGTCGACTTTTTTTATCGCCCACCTTGCCGCTTCGGTTTAAGAGGCATCACCGACGTCGATATTTTTTACCTGCTTGGTGCACTCAATAATGGAGTAAACGTGTTTTAGAAAATTGTCTGTCATTTTCCTATCTATTTCTTACAATCCTTTCATGTTACGTTTTTCCATCGCTAATTTCCGAAACGATGACCAAAGATGAGCTATTGAACCCTATAAAGAGATTTTACATTCAGGCCTAACTGTGTAAGTCATTTTGATCGAACTAATCAAATCAAACATCATCGTTCGAAAAATCACATCGGTCTAAATAAATTCAGTTTAAAAATAGTTTATGAAGACGAACAAATACTTGAGTCAGGTTCTCAAAATATTTTGAAGCAAGGTGTTTTACAAAAAAAATTCCAAATTCCAAGCAAAATGCATAAACTCTGAGAGGAATTTATGCCAGATCTAATTGTACTTCTCTCATCAACAGCATATGAAACCCCCTTCACCTTCCTCAGAGCACAAGAAAAAATGTTTAAAACCAAAGAAAGAAACTTTTTTTTCAAAATTCTCTGACCCGAGCGGCACACTTGATCGATAATATCGGAAGATGTAACGTATCGATAAAAAATCGTTTGAAAATCTATAGATGTTCTCACGATATTATAAAGATTTATCGGTACAACTTCATAGGCAAAAAATCTAAAAACTATCGAATTCGATATTATTAAGATTTTATGACGATATTCGTCAACGATACTATCGACAAAGAATATTAAATTTATCGATTCCGATTTTCCACCGATTTTGTGCAGATATTTGAAACTACATTATCGACAAAGAATATTAAATTTATCGAATTCGATTTTTTAACGATTTTGTAAAGATATTTAAAACTATATTATCGACAGATTATATGAAATTTCTCAACTTCGATATTTTACCGATTTTTTGACGACATTTTAAACTATATTATCGACAGATTATATTAAATTTATCGAATCCGATTTTTTACCGATTTTGTAAAGATATTTGAAACTATTTTATCGACAAATAATCTGAAATTTCTCGAATTCGATTTTTTAACGATTTTGTGAACATATTTAAAACTTTATTATCGACACGTAATCTGAAATTTCTCGAATTCGATTTTTCAACGATTTTATGACGATATTTGAAACTATATTATCGACACGTAATATGAAATTCCTCGAATTCGATTTTTCAACGATTTTGTGGCGATATTTGAAACTATATTATCGACACGTGATATGAAATTCCTCGAATTCGATTTTTCAACGATTTTGTGGCGATATTTGAAACTACATTATCGACAAATAATCTGAAATTTGTCGAACGATTTTTCAACGATTTTGTGACGATATTTGAAATTATTTCCAAATTGGTGAAAATTTTTCTAAGTATAACACGTCTGGAAGTACTAAACTGCCTATTATAAGCGTTTTATTGCTAATTCCTCAACGATAAGGTATGGCATAGTGGTTAAGGAAGAGGATTACCATGCAGGAGGTAGATGGTTCAAGCCCCACGGGTGGCAGATTTTTTATAATTTTTTTTTGACTTTTTCTGAAATGATCCTCTTACCGTAACATGAATAATGTGTTTAGGCATAGTTTAATGTATTAATTATGCTAATTAATGATTTTTAATTATAGAAAAAAGCTAGTAAAAGACGAAAAATTGGAATAAAAAAATCGATAAAAAATCGACAGAAAATCGAATTCGATAAAGTGTCGCAAAAGTTCCGCCTAAATCGTGAAATTATCTTTCAATATTATAGATATATTATCGATAAAATATCTTACTAGGTATAATCTCGAAATTTTTGCTAACTATAATTCGTCGATAATCTATCTATATATCGAAAGATAATTTTACGATTTATGCGGAACTAACGCGACACTTTATCGAATTCGATATTCTGTCGATTTTTTATTTCGATAATTTGTCGATTGTGCTGCTCAGGGAATTAAAATATTGAAAGAGTACACAAACTGAAACGAGAATTGTAAAAAAAGATATAACAATTGAATAAAATCGAAGAAAAATCCAAAATAAGTGACATTTAAAAAAAAAATTGTAAGTGGCCGAAAAGAATAATTGAAAACGGAGGATAAAAATACTAAAATAAAGTAACCAATAAACCAAACCCCGCCAAAAAAAATACGTACCTACTAAAAAACTGAAAAATTGAAACATAAAAAATATAATTAAAAAATCAACACAAAATAAATGACTAGAAATTGGAAAATTAAAGAATTTCATTTAAAATGAAAAATCGAAAAAATTGCAAATAAGCAAAAATGTGCTCAATAAAACAGATGATATTTTAAAAATAATAGGTAAGAATTTAGAATTTAAAAAATATAAATAGGTGAAAAAACATTTTATGAAAATTAAATATAGGTACTTAATACTCAAAATTTCAAAAACATACAAAAGTTATAAATTATGAAAAAAATTGATGATTAAAAAACATCGAGTAAGAATGAACGCATAAAACTTGAAAAATGATAGATACAAATTAAACACTGGAAAAAATGAAAATTTAGGGAAGAATAAAAAAAAAATGAAAATTTGAAAAAAAAATGTAGAAAGAAGTTAGAAATTGAGAACTGGAGTAATAAATTAAAATGAGAAATTTCGAAAATAAAACAAATAATTTTTTTTTGAAAACTGGAATGAAATTATGAAAACAAAGAATTTCAAAAAATTACTGATTTTTTTAAAATCAATAATTTAACAATGTAGAAAATAAAGACAATTTTTTTAATTTAGTAATACTCTTCAAAATTTGATAAAAATTGGCAATTTCATGAATACATATTTGAAACTATGGTTATTTTTCAAATTAGCGATGAATTTCAAAATTCAATAGAATTTTTTAAAATTTTATTGGAGGGATCAATTTTTCAAATGTGATGAAATTTCACAATTCTAACAAAAATTTTAATTAAATAATCTGTAAGTATAATTTGTGTAAAAAAAATATTTTAAAAATCCTTTGGAAAAAAAAGTTGCCAAAAAAAATTAAAATATAGGTATACCTACAAGACATGCCATTTTTTAAAAAGAAAAACGGAATTTTTGAAGAAAAAAAATCTTATGCTTTTTTTTAAACTCCTCTCGTAGAAGAAATTTTGAAACAATTAAGTTTAAATTTTTTTCAAAGTTTGAAATCGAATTTATTAAATTTTTAGGTATACTTTTTAATGATAATTGATAATAAAATCAAAGTTATGATTAAAAACTGAAAAATATTGAAAATTGTGAAAATTCAAAATCTTTAAAATATTATAATATTTTATTGAACACAAAATTTAAAAACTAAATAAGTATAAAAAGTCAAAAATTGAAGAAAAAATTGCAAATTAAATAAAATTGACAATTTAAAAAAATGAAAGTGAAAAATGGAAAATTTTTCCACCTCATTTTCAAAAAAATAAAAATTGGGAAAATTTTATAGCGTTGTTAAATAGCAAATATTCCATTATCTCAAAAAATACATGTAAATAGGAAAGACGTCAATATATGGTACAATATCCAACAAGAAAGTAGTTTTCTGTATAGTTTTTTTTTTTTTTTTTTTTTTTTTTTACTTTAGCAGGCGAATCATGAATTTGTTGAAGTAAGTTTATTTCTGCTTGAAACATTTTTGTGCAGAAAACAAAGTTTTTCGACAATGCGACATTTCTTAAAATAAGATTCATAATTTTTTGATTTTTTTTTTACGAAAAATTATGCGAAATTTCATTCTATTGGTACTTGAAGGAAACAATTCGATACTGCTGGAAAAAACAGATTATGCAAAAGCACAACCTACGTCTTATGTGATCCTACTATTTATGTTCCATTGTGCCTCACTGACGTTAATTATTATCCATTATTACGATCCTCTAGCACAGAAACCAAGAAAATAGTTATAACACCATCTCGTAGTATCTACCTTATAGTATATAGATATACACCTGCTAGCAGAATTCTCTGGTGGCATACGCATAAGAGATAATAAAATCCAAATTCCAAAAGGGACAAGACAGAATGACAGGACAGTTGAGAGTTGACTCAGTTGACACCGGAAACAGACAAACTTTCACCTTTTTCTTCTACCTGCGTGCTCCGTCTTCTTACGTATAGACGTAGGATCGCAGGTAAGAGTTCATTGTAAGTTCCTCTGTCACGTCGTCAACTCCAACACGACTTTAGCTCAAGTTAAACTGTACATCAAGCCTAAATGAAGGCATCGCATCGTTGTCGCCGTTTCCCATTGAAAATTTTTCAACTCTCTGGCTTGGTATTACTTTACACCCTCTTCCCCCTTCTCTACAGCACACCATTTAAATACGATTCGCGCCCGGCTAATTTCGCAGTTCGACCGGAAAATATTTTTTTAATAAGAATTCTCCGGCTATCTCTCGAGAGCGCGGAAAATTCTATCAATTTGTAAAATGCAAATGCTATGCCGAGCCTCAAAAGACAAAGCGTCCTCTGCTGTGTGCTTTGTGCGCTGCGATCTGCTGCGAATTTTCCATGCGTAACCGCAACAGACTCGCCGTTAAATGAACTTTTAGTCTTTGTAAGGGGTTCGCAAATAGACGTCTCTCTCCTCGACTAGTCGCCTACAATATGTAAATTGAGATGCAAGCGATTACACGCGTAATATGAAGCTTGTAAAAGTAACACTATACTCTAATCGTAGGTACGACAAAGCCGCGAATTGCCTGTGTATATCCATTCATTAGCATAAGACCACCCCTCTCTCTACATATCTCTCATCACCTGGAAAAAAATGGTCAATACGTGGCGCAGGAGACGGCGGCGATTTGTTTAAAACATTCAATTTAGCCAACTCGAACCACTCGTGTAACGAGTAAATCGCCGCAGTACTGTTTACATACGTATTTATTAAGTCCAATACTACATATGTACATACTTGATATTCAAAATTGTAGGGGAGGGGGAGGTCCAATCGAAATTTCTGTTATAACCAAAGTTATTTCCAAGACTTCAAGCTACAACTTTTGCTTGAAATTTTTTTCAATTGGGCCCCTATCTTACCACTTTTTATTAATATTCAAAGGGTGTAATCGAAAATTTTATAAGAGGTGACATAAATTATTTCCAAGACCTCAATCTACAACTTTTGTTTAAAACTTTTTTCGTTTGGACCTCCCCTACCCCCATTTTGAAAAAGTATCTACCTGATATTATGTGAAATCGGAGGTAAGGGAAACATCCAATCGAAAGTTTTATAATACCTAACCAAAATTATTTTTAGGATCTTAATCTACAACTGTTATTTGAAAAATATTTGAAATACATGGTGTCTAAATACCTGACTTTTTCCCCCTCTAAAATCACCACTTTTTCACTCCCTTTTTTCTACCATCTCAAAAATTTTAACCCCCCCCCCCCCAAATCTAAAAAATACAGAAAATAAGGACTTCTACAAAAATTGATTTATTCCTAAAAAAAAGTGACCCCCCCCCCAAACAAAAAAATACGATTCAAATACTTTACTACAGAAGAATTTTCAAATAGAAGGAAAAAATATCTTTTGAAAAAGTTCAAAATTATATCGGTATTAACTGATGAATTGAAAAAATATACATACTCAATTACTCATCTAACTGAAAATTTTCAACTTCCCATAATATTTGCATTGATTTCAGATTATTTTCAAAATGTTCATTCATAACAAACGTAGAAGTTGAGGGGATGCGGTCAGAATTGAAAAATTTTGAATTTTTTTTCTTTATTTAGAAGTCACTAATTCATTTGTTTTCACAAAAATCAGGAAAAATTACTGCCCGAGCGCAGCGAGGGCGAAGTTTTGAGAAAATTGAAATTTCGAATGAAGAAAATTGGCTATTTTGTTATAGATGAAATTGATTTTTCGATTTTGATTTTTTCACTACCTTTACTCCAAAATCACTACTTTTTCACTACTTTCATGACTCATTTTTCAAATCACTAGGTACTTTTTCACTACTTTCACTTTTGGTAGACACCATGAAATAGCTCCTTCCTCTCTCACTCCTTCAATTTTTAATTATGGTTTCCATCTATTTTTCCGAAATTACCTACTCGCAAAAAATTTTTGCTTCAATTTTTTTTCCAAAAAAAAAGTCTTTCATACAAGTATTAAAAGGAAATAATTGTTCAAACTTTCTATAGTTAATTTTTAGTTATTTTTTCAAATTGCTAATTAATATTAAAATAAATTCTCCTAAAAAAAAATTTAACAACTTTTTCAACAGAAAAACTAATTTTACTAGGTACCTACTTATCAAAGAAAAAAAAATGATCCCCAAAACGTTGAGATTTTTTTATTTTAGAAGAATTTTTAAAATTATTGTTAGAAAAAAAAAATCTCAGTTTTTTTCTCGAAAATGAAACGATTTTTTTCACAAAGAAAAAATTAAGAAGCTTTTCCACGGAAATTTAAAAAAATATCTTTACATAAGAAAATTTAATAATATTTTTTCTCAAAAAAGAAAAGAAGAAAAAATAAATAAAAAGATTTTTGGATAAGTATTATTTATTCAAAAAAATTCTGAAATTTCTTCCTCCGAAAAAATTTCTACTCCAGAAGATTTGAGATTTCTCTATTTCAAAAAAAATTAAGTAATTTTTTTTATTCCAAAACAATTTTTAAAAAATTTTGAACCAAAGAAATCGTTTTTAATTTTTTTTAAATATAATATTCTAAAAAATGAGAATTTTTTTCCAAAAAACAGAGACCCCCCAAAAAAAAAAAAAAATCTATATATTTTTCAGAAATTTTTTAAAAAAATCAATCAAAAAATTGAGATTTTATACTCTAATAGAGTTTGAAAAGTATTAATTTTTACTTCAAAACAATTCAATTCCAAAACGAAAAAATTCAGATTTTTGATTTTTTAAAATGAGATTTTTTTTTGCGAAAGTTTAAAAAATATTTTGACTTCAAAAAAATTTCAATTTTTTTTAACGCCTTGTACAGCAATTTACTAAGGCTATTGGGCGTGAAAATGTTTTTTATTCCAAAACAATTTTTAATTCTTTTTTTTTCATTCCAAAAAATAATAGATATTTCCTATTTAATGCTTTTTTTTGAGAAGATGCAACAGTTTGAAAAATTTTTAGTTTTGAGCGAATTTATAATTTTGCCCAGGTAACAGAAAAATTCATGACTTCAAAGAGTAAAATTCATGACTTTTCTTGACTAAGTGATTTTTTTGAAAAATTCAATATTTTTCCATGACTTTTAGGACCAATTTTCAAATTCATGACTTTTTCATGACTTTTATGATTTTATTGATTTTCATGACCTTTAGACACCCTGTGGAAGCTAAAATTTACAAATTTACAAATTTTGTGAAAAATTGATTCACCAATGTACATGTTTTCTTCATTTTCAAAAAATCGCTAAAAATCGAAAAATCAACTTTGGAAGCTCAACATTCGATTCTGAGGTCTGGGTGACACTTTCGGAGTGTTATGCAAAATCGTTGAGGAGGGTGGGGTACAATTGAAAAAAAATTCAAATAAAAGTTGTAGCTTGAAGTCATGGGAATAATTTTGATTATTACAAAAATTTCGATTGGACCCCTCCCTCTCCTCCAATTTTGAATATCAAGTATCTATGTAGCATTGAACTTCGTAAATTTTACAATGGTGCCAAAAAGTCAGTACAACGCAACGGTGATCCACTCGTCTCTTATACTGTTTAAATAACGTTGAACTCTGCTGGTAAGGTTATAAACATGTGTGGAGAAATTTTTTCTCGTGGCATAGCATACAGAGCTATGACGTCATTTCGACCCTGCTCGGCTTACCTTCCCCTCGCGCATACCGACTAGAACACCGCAGCTTTCGTGTACCATACGTGAAATCGGCATGTGTATAATATTAATCTGAGTCACTCGCGTGTAATTTACTCCTCTGCCAGTGTAATACGCTTTTTAATATGTATACGTTTAGTTACGTACCAAGATTACACCTCCTCGTATCGCAGTCGTACATCGAGCCACAAATGCCAGCATAGTACGAACGCTCGCACTCGTACACTTCCATAATGGCGTAAACGTACATACAAATTCGTCCCTTTCATAAAAAACTCAAAAGATGTCATGTTCGTGTATTTAATAATTCAGCGCGATGTCGTCTTTCTGCCTTCGACTCCTCATTCCTTTTTTCAGACTTTTGTTTTCCCTTTTCGTACGTATTTCCTCGGTTGGATAATGCATCGCAATAATATGGTGCCCATGCCACGATGCCAAGATGGTAACGTGCGACGATAACGGACCGTGTTATCCACGTACCATAAATTCGACAAAATTACATACTCGTATATACGAGATTGTGTACGAGTTACAAACGTGAAACCCGTAGCGAAAAACAAACAAATCAAGATTACTATCGGAGTCTAATTTGCTTTGAAAAATTGCTTCGTGGTTTGAAAAAAATAGGGCATTTCGCAAAGTAAAATAAAAATAGTGGGCTAAAACAGTACATTATTCAACTCGTTAATTTGAAAAAATATCTACTATTTTCACGGATCATTTATATTTTTTAAAAGACATTTACATACGTACAATTTTGCCACTTCAGGGTCAAATTTAAATTCCGATTTTTCAGATAAACATGAAACAATCCCCCCCCCCCCCCCCCCCAACAATAAAAAAATAGAACATATTTTTTAATGGAGTTTTTTTATTTGTTTGTTTTCAAACTGAAAAATGGTTTGAACAAGATATTAGAAAAAATTTATTTAAAAAATTGTTTCACAATAAATTTAAAAAAATTATAATTGGAATATTTTCAAAACTGTTCTCTGCAATGATCGTTCCTCAAAAAACAACAAAAAAAAGTTCATAAAAACAAAAAAGCAAAGAAATTAAAAATAGGCTTACGAGAATTTAAAAAAATGAAAATGAATATCTTTTTCCATTTTTTTTTTTTTTTTTTTTTTTTGAGAAAAATGACGTTTGATTCCATGAAAAAAATTTCTTCCTCAGAAAGTATGTATAGTCAGTTCTCTCATATTTTTAAATAACAATTTTTTTAATTTTTCGATATTTTCACGTAGAAATTGAAGAAACTTCAAAAATTATCCATTTTTTTTAGATCTATGAACGTTTGAAAATGACCACATTTGGAATGACTAACTAATTTTTAAATTTTACCAAATTTATAAAATCATCCCACTTTCAAAAATTCATTCATATTATTAAAAAATTACCAAATTTTGTACTTATTATTAAAATAGAAGTGATCGAATTTCGAATTTTTCTCAAAAATGTTTTTTAAAATTCAAATTTTGAAATCTCATTAGTCACCACTCTAAGTCGAAATTAAATTTTTTGAACATTTGACTAAATTTTAAAAATCACCCCAAATTCAAAAATATTTTTGAAATATGCAATAAAATCTTCAAGATTTTCAGGATTCTGAAATCTAGGTATCCAATTTCAGAAATTCAAAATTATCATTTTTAACAAATTTTACAATTTTCTGGAATCATTTACAAAATTTCAAAAATTTCCCAAAATTCATCGATTTGCAAAATTCCAAAATTCAATACCTAATTTTCATGATGAATAGATGAGAAGCTTAGTACCAAGTAAATTTTTTTCAAAATTCTGGAAATTGGTCATACCTTCTTTAAAAATCGATCCAATTTTGGAAATTTATTAAAATTAAAAAATGAACAAAATTCCAATTTTGATTAAATTTTGAATTTTTACTCAATTTTAAAATATTTACATTTCATAGATTTACTAAATTTACAAAATTGATTTAATTCTAAAAATTCAACAGATAAGTAGCTAACCTACTTAAAAATCACAAAAATTACGATTTTCATCAAATTTTGAATTTTTACTCAATTTTAAATTTTTCAAATTTTATGATGTTACTAAATTTTAAAAATTGAAAAAAAATTACGGAACTTCCAATTTTTATAAAAATGTTTAAAAGTTGAGCTTTTCTCAAAAAAGCTCAACTTTCAAATTTTAAACTTTTCATTAGTGATTCTGAATCTCCTTTCAGTGCTCTTCAAAACCCAGTTTACCGATTTTCAATACCTAGCACCAATCATGAGATACAGCCCACCAAAGTTGGGTATTATAACAAGAAATCTCATAAGTGCGAAAACAAACCCTCCCTCCAGAAAGCCCCCTCGGGGGGTCATGGAGAAAAAAACGGTGGTTTCTCACTTTTGGGATTAGAAAGACTCGTAAAAAAATTTTGAACGAAATCGGAGGACCTAAGGTCAAAAAGTGGCCGTCTTGACATGGAATGACCCTAATTCGTTCCAATAAAAAAATGAAATAAAAAAATTGAAAAATGAAAGAAATATTTTATGACAAGTCGTCGCACAGCACTCCCCACTTGCTCAATTTTTTTCGCCTTCTAGCCTCGTCGCCGTATTTTTAATCTGCTCCGAAATATTTGCCAGCTGACAAGGTAGTACAGTGAACTTCCCTGTTAAATTACGTTCCCCTTGTGTTCGTCGCTTGCGTTGGGCCGTCTCGAGTAAATAAATAAAATAAATCAAAACTTATTTTGAAAAATTAAACAATTCCGATCGAAATAACCTCGCAATTCAATCAGCCAATTACCCTCCTGCGAGTCCTCGTCTTCTACGTCACTTTTGACGAGAACTCGACCCACACTGAAAAAAATGGATTTTGATATCGATGCACTGAATACCTCAAAAAAGTAATGAATACCTCACAAAAATACACAGTTTAAATGGGAGTCAAGGTTATGAATACCTCAAACGCGGTAAATTTAGGATAAGAGCGAAAAATGGGAATCACTTCATTGAAACAAGGTAATCACTCCATTGAAACAAGTTAACACTCCATTGAAACAAGGTAACACTCCACTGAAATGAGTAAATGTTACTGTTTCGAAGTAATCATTCCATAATTCTGAGTACTGAGGACATATTTTCACTCTTATCCTAAATTTGACGCGAGAGTTTAGGGAGGGTGCATTTTACACTGTAACACAATCATCCTAGCGCGTTTTACCGAATTATAATGGCAAATCAACTCTTTTGCTCGCCATAGTCCCACGTCTGTAAAATGGGTAATGCCGTGTATTTTACCAATTCCCATTATCGCATATATGCATATTCACGTTATATCAAAACAATGGTTATCATTTGCATATTTTTTACGAGCGTTTTCCAATTTTTTATTACTTTTGAAATTTGAATGCATCGAATTAATTTTCTTTCCTCACGCCGAAATGGCTGTTTGTCATCATTGTGGATCTGCATTTCTGTACACTAAAGCACCGATGATGGAAGTCACATTTTTTTCAACTTCGACACTTGTAGGTTCATAAACAATAAAAATCTCGGAAGTCGAAAAAAAATGAACTTCCATCATCGGTGCTTTAGTGTACAGATTTGCGCACAATAGTAATTTATATAGGCATATTCGCGGAGTACACAAGCTTAAATGGCCTCTGAAAAGTACTATTAATGCTACTGCAGCAGAGAAAACCCCTTGCGGCCAATGTTCGGCCACCTTTAATAACAGAACGTCGTTAAGTAGACATCGAAAGAAAAATCATCGCCAGGATGGTCATCAACAGGATGGATTAATTCCTAAAAATACAAATCATGATACAAATACAATAGATATATAATAATTTTAATTCGATAAAATGGCATTAATAATATATTAATATTTGTTCGTGATGGACTCGAAATCGGATAATACTATGGAGAAGTTTTTAACTTGCGTCTATGGACACTATGAATGTGTCAAGTCCAGCACTTGTCACTACGTAGCTACTGGATATCAAAATTGGAGAGGAGGGAGGGGTTCAATCAAAATTTTTGTTATAACTAAAATTATTCGCAAAACTTCAAGCTACAACTTTTGTTTGAAAATTTTTTCAAATGGATCCCTGCCTCCCCACCAATTTTGGATAATGTAACTTGGCTTAGTCAAAATAAGTTACATTATCCAAAATTGGTGGGGAGGCAGGGATCCATTTGAAAAAATTTTCAAACAAAAGTTGTAGCTTGAAGTTTTGCGAATAATTTTAGTTATAACAAAAATTTTGATTGAACCCCTCCCTCCTCTCCAATTTTGATATCCAGTACAGATGTAGTGACGCGCGCTGGACTTGGTAAAATTCAAGAGTTGCGAAAAGGATCAGTTCGCGAACGTTCGTCGGTCGTGAGGATGATTGTGTTACAGTGTGAAATGCACCCTCCTTAAAATCTCGCAAATTTGCCTCGTTTCAAGGTAATCAGTACCGAACAGTTTTCTCTGTGCACGTACATTGCCGCTTCGGAATCTTCTTTTCTGAGAAACCCAGAGGAAGGGATGTTAATCACGCGAACAGTCGAATAATATATCGAAATTCTGGCAAATATTTACGTCGGGGATCGAATCGGATTGAATTCCACGTACAATGCAACCAGGCCAACAAATAACTACTGGCAATAAATTAATTCGTCGCCGTCCACGTTACATAATAAAATCGTTAAATGAATTTCCCATCAAGCACACAATTCGACAACTCGTCGAGCTGTGCGACTGCGAGTATACGCCGCGCCGCGCCGCGTCCCGTCACGATCCGCTTAGGAAAAACGTCCGACCAACAATTTATTAATCATTGAGGTATATTCTCCACTTTTTAAACAATTTGATTCGATTTAAAAAATAAATATTATATAACACCCTCTCTACATCGAACCGGCTCTCCTACGTTTTCGCTCCAACAGAGCCCCCGCAAAATACCACACGCACACAACGACGCCGAAAAAAAGTAATTTAATTTCGAAGCAATAAAAAAAAGCTCTATAAGAGCTCGCAGGCTGTAAATTTCTGCCACAGACTACAGTCTCCTCGTGTCGCTCCGAAAAACGTCGTACAGGCTCAACTAATACTACCACACTCGCTGCGGCCAAATAACGAATATAACGCCTTATGTTTTTCAAGACCTATACAATACTTACATACAGGGTGAAAAATGAAAAAAAAGAACAGTAATTCGGTTTACGACGAGGAATATATTTTTTTTAACGCTCATCCTCCCCATACTCCCTTGCTCCAAAGTTTGTACTCGTTACACATTATACGTACATGTACGTAGTAACCTAACGTAAGTACACAGTAAATAAAAATGTAACATTTGCTGGGAGAAATTTAAAAAAAAAACAAACACTCAAATGTAATGACATTGTAAAAATTTCACATTAAAAATGGCGTTTCTTTTTCTTTTCATGTGTGAGTATTTTTTGTAGTTTAGATTCGTTTCTATCTTTCTTTTCTCGCCCTTCTTCATCGTTTCTTAACGTACCTAGTACCTATACGTACGTCACCGCACAGAGAATTCCCTCAACCTTACTCTTATATTCACCATTTCCCTCCAGGTAGTAACCCGATCTACCTAACTGCTTTGCATTCTAAACGTAACACTAGATGCTATTTTAGTGCAAATATCACAGAAGGGTAAAAAAAATCACGACTACATGAGAGAAAAAAAATTAATCTGAATATTTCAACAAAATAATGACACACGAGTAATTACTTGTACGAGAAAAAAAATAGTTACCGGTAAGATAAATTATATTTTTTTATTTACTGGTGAAGAAATTTGCAAAAACAGAAGTTTTTTCAAAAGTAGTTTAACACCCCCACCCCCAAACAAATATTTCATTACAGGGCAAAAAAAACTACTATAATCCCAATTATTTTAAAACTGAAATGAATAAAAATTGAATAGAATTAAAAAATCAGATAGAAAATTTTTCTCAAAAATTAAACAAATTCAAATTAAGTTGAAAAATAATTATTGTAAAAAGTTGAGAAATCGTTGTAAATTCACAATTTTGAAATCTGAAAAAAAAAACATATCTATAGGTAGACTGAAAAAAGTAAACAATTTGTATTAAAAATTAGATAACAAATTAACAATTGAAGCAAAATCATTTGAAAAAGAAAATGGAAACTATTTTAATTGAAAATAAAAATTGTGAATTAGAAAAACTGAAGAAAAATACAGATTCTTGGCTAAACAGCAAGATTCTTTTATAATAAGTAGGAGGAACACCGCTCGAGAATAATTTCACTCTAATTTTAATATTTTCAATAACTAAATTTATCAATAATTAATAAAAAAAAAAGTAAAAATAAAAATAGAAAATCAATAGTACTTGTAATTTTGGTGAAAAATTTTGAAAAAAACATTTTTTAAATGTAAATTTAGCGAAATTAAAATATTCTCTTTTTTTCGATTTGTTTAGAAAATATTTTTTTTCATACCTAATGACTGAAAATTAAATAAAATTGAGAATTAAAGACACACATAAGAAAAATGAAAAGATTTCGAGGCACATCACTCGAGAATAATTTTAGTAATTTCACTTTTTATTGAATAAATTAATTAATCAATAAAAAAAAAAAAATAGGAAATCAGAACTTGTTTATTATACTTACTTGAGTAATTTTCAATTTTAAAAAAATCGAAAATTGGAATTGAGTAAAATTGAATGAAAATTAAAAATTGAAAAAATAATAATAATGGAGTAATTTTTTATTCAAAAAAAAAATCCAAATTTCAAAATTGAAATTGAATAAAATTGAGTGGAAATACAAAATCAAAAAAAGTAATACTTAATTGAAGAAAACGGGAATTAAAAAGGATTAAAAACGAAAAAAAAAATCAATATTACTAAAAGCTCCAACAAAAAAAAAATCAAAATTTCAAATTTCAAAAGTTACAATTGAGAAAAACCGGAAAAAGTTTAAATAAAACTAAAAATTATTTAAAATAGAAAAATATAAAAATTTAAATAAAATTGGGTGAGCATTAAAAAAGTTGAAATGAAAAGTCACCAATTTCAGAAAAAAAAGGAATAAGTAAAAAAAATTACCTAAAGATGAAAAAAATCAAAGATTTTCAAAAAAAATGTTGAAAATATAAAAAGAAATACTATTTTTTTTAAATTTAGGCCTAATAACAACAAAAAAAATTGCTTACAAAATAAAAAATAAAATGTGGCATTATTTTGGAAAAGGTCCCACTTTGACTTGTCGGCCCAAAATGAGTTGAGACCGGGTCTTTGTAGGGTAGAAAATTCTCTGTCCAATGAGATGTTTTCGAAGTCTGTTTGATAATTTTTGAACGTTTTACAGCGCTTCAAAGTTGAAAGTTCAGGAAATGAAAATTTTTGGGAAAAGTTTTAAAATTTTGCCCCTAATTTTTCTTATTACTGTAGAATTGCCCCTATTATAGCTAAAAATTGCATTGACCACTCATTTGAAGGAAAATTTTATGCTCTACAACATGGTGGTCTTGAAAATTTTCCTTGTCAAAATTGGACCTGACGTAATATGGATTTTGATGAATGGTCAACTTAAACGCCTTAGTTAACCGACTTCCCGCGAGTTGCGCTAGTGAATTCTTAGCCCACATAAAATAATACACCTTCGACCTTCCACTTACTGAATCCATCAATAACTCAAAACGTCCCACTTTGAACATTTTTACCTAACAATGTGATTTTCTCAAAACTATGAAAAAACCAAAGTGTGGGACCTTTTACAAAATAATGCCACAAATAGATTTCGAAAATTGAAAAACTGAAATTCATATAAAATTGAGTGAATAATTACCTATTATTGTTTTTGTTTTTTTTCAATCATCAATTTGGAAAGATTGAAATTCAAAGCGGGTTATTTGGAATCAAATTTTCAATTATCCAGTGAAAGTAAGTTATTATGGTCTAAAATCTCAATGACAAAAATTTTAGCTCGATATCTCACACCTTATCCCCTCTGGAGGGGTAAACATGGAGTTTATTTTAAAATTTCAACTTTTTCCATTTTTTCTAATTTTCTTTCAAAATATCCAAATGACGCCTCTCTTCCCGGATGATCTTCAAAATCAAATAAAATTGAGTGTAAATTTTAACTTTTTTTTAAAATCAATAATTGGGAAAAATTATTATAAATTGAAAAGAATTGACGAAAAAAAAATCAAAATGACTAAAATTTATTAATTTTCAAAAATCCTCAAAGTTTAGAAAAAATTATACCTACACGTATGTGTATTGTGTACAGCTACAGTACATGTACAACCGAGAAAAAAAATCGAGAAAAATTTTAATAAATTGCTTGATATACAATAATAATTTCGAAAATTGAGGACAAAAGTTGAATTAAAAATTGATTGGGCATAAAACAAATTCAAAAAGCAATAGCTAATTTAGAAAAATGGAAGCTGAAAAGAATAGAAAATGAAAAAAATGACCAAAGAAAAATTAAAAAATTTGCAAAAAATCTCAATGTTGAAAAAATGTACCCACCTACAATAAAAATAATAATAATAATAATAATAATAATTAAATTATAAATTGAAATTGAATAAACATAAAAGGTCAAAATTTAAAAATAGTAACTGAAAAAAATATGACTAAAAAATTTCAAGCTCTTCAAAATTACAAGGACATACCTACTCATTTTTTTCAAATAATTCTTTGAACATCTTTCAAATTAAAAACGAAATACTCCTAGAGAGATTTATATTATCGTATTATTTATCAAGTCTTCAAATTTTAATACAACATAAATAATACGAATCTGAACACGAAAACCTCGAATAAATAATCAACCGCCTTCATTCACTTCACAATCATAATAAACTAATGAAATAATCGAAATTAATACCCAGAAATTCGGCAATTACGCTGTCATCGTCTATTCGAGGAGTAAACTTACCAGAAGTCGAAAATAATCGTCGAAGGGTTAGGTATGAAGTACTATATTAACTATTCTCGTAATTACCGTAAAATACCGTACCCGTTAGTTGTACGTTGTAGGTGTTTAGAAAGACAATAAACAGTCATATTTTAGAGTCAAGACATGGTGCACGCTACTTTATTACATATGGGTATTCGTGTGGCGTGGCCAACCTATAAAGGTTAATCAACCCTTACGATGCGGTTTAAAATGAAGCTTTCAAGGTGGTATTTTAGGATAAATGTTGTCGCATGACTGGCGACTAATATATCTCATTAGGGAGCTTCATTTTTTCGTTGTTTTTTTGTGTATTTTTTTTGTTGTTTTTTTTTCTATGAGAAAACCCACCACCACGACACTTTTTTTATGGTACATTTGCATGGCTATGGCATCGCATCGCGTGGCGTAGCGTTTCATGAGTCTGGGGAAATATCGATATTACAACAAAATTATACACCTAACACTAAACACGAGCTTGTCTAGGTTCAAAATATTAAAAAAGTTGCTCGAGAGTTGATTTTAAAAGCGTGGAAATTACTCACAGTGTACTTTTCAAGTATCAAGTTGGAAACGAAAAAAAAACAACAAAAAAAATGCACGTATTTTTTTCAAGATGAGGCGAGAGAGCGAACAACATTTTTAAATAAATTTATTCACCTGTTCTTGAAATGCATCAAAATAAAAAGAAGATCTACCCCTTTTCGTTGAATTTTCCCAAATTCATTAAAACTTTTCAACTTTCAATTCGTTTTCTTCGAAATGGTTCTCAGTGTTGTTACACTACCCGGCTGTCATATCATCGAGTGTCAGAAATTACTAAACACTTATCCCTTCGAGATTCGCAATGACGTACGCAGGTATTATTTTTTTTTTAGGGTAGAAATTATTGATTTTGTTTTTAAATGACTATTTTTAACATCTAAATACCAAATTAATTCGCCACAGGGAAAAAAAACGAAAAGGGAGAGAAACTGTCACTCGCCCTGCAAATTATGCATAGTTCGATGCCATCGTCTCATCTCTCTGTAAATCATTTGGATCTGTTTTCTCTAATCATGTCCAAGTAAAACACTCGTAAAATCCATATCATTTCTATATAAACAAACAAAACTGACCCTTCTCTCTTCCTCTACAAGACATCATGTGGCATTTTGGCAATACCAAGACCACACACACATACAAAAATATACAACTCGGCACCCAAAAAATTACCACTATCACGTCGAGTAATTTTGTTGCGTATTCATAAAAAGAACATTAACCAAGTTAAACACAACCTGTAGCTATAGTTGTACTAGAACGTACGTATTATTTACTTATCATTCTTTTCCCCTATTTTTATGGTACTTATATGGTACACATATCGATTATAGACGATTGAGCCAGTACAGTCAACTCTTGCAAAGCGTGTAATATTGGAAAAAAAATTATAATCGCGCAAAAATACACATAGGTACCTAATTACCTACCTCCTCTAATATTATGCTTCCTGACGTATAATCACGCGAAACAGTCAATTTTTCACCCTCATTGGTCAGGTCGGTAGGGTCTCCCTATGTATAGCCGATTCTAATAATACATAAGCATTGGAATCATCGTAACCTACTTTTTGACACACGATTCAATACAAAGCACGTACTCCGTCACCTCCTACACTTCACTTTACAATACTACTTACTACTGTACGTATCCTCGCACCGTCTCCGATCTTCAGCTTGGACTGATTTCAAACGAACCCACGGAATTACGAACGGATATTAAAGTCGCTTAGAAGTAATTACAAAAATATAATCCTCTCATGTACATAGTAATATCGAACTAAAGATATAAGAATAAGATTGCATTTCCATTTTGACGAATTTGATATTTCTTTACATCGTCTCTGCCAAGTACTTCGCTCTCAGCTTGAATTCATTCCAACGCTAGGAAGTTTTTCCCCTTTCAAATATCGTCTTCGAAAAAAAAAAATCCAAAACAATGGCATTTCCACGATATCTCTACATGAAAAAAAAAGAAAAAAAAAAAGTTCTTTCAGAGGTGCAATAATGGAAAAATATATATATTGTACACCTAGTCTGGATGCACAACATATATTTTTTTCAGAATTTTTTATATAGGTGAAAGACCTTCAAAAATGCAAAAAACTGATTTTTTTCAGAATTTTTCGCGCAAAAAACGGTCATTTCTGGCCTAAATTTTTCCCCCTTGTAATATACCGCTAAATACACCGAACTATACAATCAACCCGAATTTGGATGAAATTCGATGATTTTTTCTAATTTTCATTTAAATTAACCGAGTGACGCCATTTTGGGAACCCCCAGTGTCCCTCGAGGTGTCTGGAGGGCCTAAAATTCATGTTTGGACATGTTTCAAGTCGATATAAATGAATCAGTAACTTCTAAATAGAAAGGAAAAAATAATACAATTTATTTTGACCTTATCCCCTCAAACCCCTACCTCTGTTATGAATGAAAATTTTGAAAATAACGCAAAATTAATGCAAATATTATAGTGGGTTGAGAACTTTCAGTTGAAAGAGTATTTTTTTTTTTTGTAATTTTGAAGTTTTGATTTAAAATAATATTTTTTCTTCTATTTGAAAATTCTTCTGTAGGTACCTAGTAAAATATTAGATCGTAAATTTTTTTGAGGGGGAGGGGGTCGCCTTTTTAGGCAGATATCAATATTTGCGAGAGTCCTTAATTTTCTCGGGGGGGGGGCTGACAATTTTGGAGGTGCTAGAAAAAAAGGTAGTGAAAAAGTAGTGATTTTAGGGGAAAAAAGTAAGGTATACACCATGTAAACGGAAATTTTTGCGAAATTGAGAAAATTTCATTTTTTTCTCACATACATAAAATTACACTTTTGACATCGGAAAATAAATTGTTCTCACAATCTCTCATACCTGACAGTTGAAAAAAATGAAATTTTCTCAATTTCGCAAAAATTTCCGTTTATGACAAATATCGACTTGAAACATGTCCAAACATGAATTTTAGGCCCTCCAGACACCTCGAGGGACACTGGGGGTTCCCAAAATGGCGTCACTCGGTTAATTTAAATGAAAATTAGAAAAAATAGAAAAAATCATCGAATTTCATCCAAATTCGGGTTGATGGTATAGTTCGGTGTATTTAACGGTATATTACAAGGGGGAAAATTTAGGCCAGAAATGACCGTTTTTTGCGCGAAAAATTCTGAAAAAAATCAGTTTTTTGCATTTTTGAAGGTCTTTCACCTATATAAAAAATTCTGAAAAAAATATATGTTGTGCATCCAGACTAGGTGTACAATATATATATTTTTCCATTATTGCACCTCTGAAAGAACTTGTCGAAATGGCCGTTAGAAAACTTAAAACGCGCATTTCACGATGCAGATAGGTTCGAAAAATTTTCCATGGATGACCCTTGATGATACCTAACATCTACCCGAGTTTGAAAAAATTCGGTTGAAAACTGTCAAAATAAAAAATTATAATCGAAAAATCACATTTTTCGCCCTAAAAATTTGGTCACGGGGGTTTTAGACCATTAGGACCATCTTCCACTAGTTGGTTTCAAAATTCGCTCTGGGGGCCAAATCACCCTATCTTACCCGGCTATACCATTTGAAAAAAATTATTCTGATTTTTTTTCAGTTCTTCTAAAGTGAGTAGATAACTTTAAAATTGTTAAAAAATTTCAATGAAAATTTTTTTTTTTTTTACTAATTTTAAAAAATCTTTAATTTTTTGAAAAAAGTCGTTTTTTATGCAGAAAGAAGCTCTCATTTTTCAAGAATAAAATTTTAGGTAAGGAAAAAAAACCTTGAATTTTTCAAAAAAATACCTACAATTTTTTGACGAAGAAAATTTCCATTTTTTCAGAAACAATAGGTATTTCTCAAATTTTTAGATAAAAATCGTTCATCTTTTTTGAAAAAAAGAAGTAGAAAAAAATTTCTATTTTTTAGGGGAAAAAAATTACATTTTTTGGAAAAAAAAAACTTTAGGGTAAGTATTTTTGTTTAAAATAAAATCTCTTATTTTCAGAGAAAAAAAATTGTGAATTTTTTTGAGAAAATAATCTTGATTATCTCAAATACTTATTTTGGAGCAAAAAATTCTTTCTCTCATTTTAAAAGAAAAAATTCTCAGCTTTTTTTTAAAGAAAAAAAAATGTTGCCAAATCACAATTTTTTGAACGAAAAATGTTTTTAAATTTTTGGATATGATAAGAAAATCTCACATTCTCAAGGAAGAAGAAAAACAATTTTCAAAAAAAAAAAAAAAAAAAAAAATTCTTGGATCTGGATTAAAAAATATTTCTACTTTTTTAGGACCACCCTTTAAAAAATTCTCATGCCATAAATGAAATAAATTGATTTCTTTTGTTTCCTCTCTAAAGTCATGAATAATATTATTAGTACCTAATTGATTAGGTAATTTATGAAAATTTGTTTTCATAAGTGCAACTAAATTAATAAATTGGATCAATTCTTTGAAATTTTATACGTTTACAAAAACCTATAAAAAATATCAAACACCCAGCTATAAAAAAAAAATATAAAATAACCTCAAAATTGATCCCAGGGGGAAGAATTAACAGATTACTAAATTGGGACAATTTTCAATTTTGGATTTTGACATGACTTGAGCCATCAAAATGCGTCCCGTTTCGTAATTTTGCTCAATTCGAGTATTGAAAAACACACAAAAAAAAACAGAAGCATTCGAATGAAAAATCACGTCGTGTAATTATACTCATTACTCGTACTATAGGTATGAAACCTCATCAAAAAAAAATTGGTTTATATACAATATACATACATCACCAATTCCTACTCCTATCAAACTATCACATATTGCAATAATCCTCTTGCTCGCATACCGTCAAATTCACATTTGCTGCCCCAATAATACGTCCACTTGAAATTAATATCCGCGATAATGCACCGATTTTGATTAAAATGGCAACATAATGGTTAACTCCATGGACGATAACGTAGAAAGGGTGCAGATAATAATGTAGCCATTTCGGAATATTGTAAACGTACGTAATAAACATCTCGTCTAAAGTCAAATTAATATAAACAAGCTCTTATCCGCTGTAAACTGTTCTAATATTAGTCGAGTATCGTAATTCGTATAATACACGAACGTATATTATAGAATGCTATTTCCACGAACGAATTTCATGTATTTGTATCATGCAAACCAAAGTAAGTTATACCTACATACAGGGTGTCCTATATACCTGAAACGATGATAGAACTCTGAAAATTTGACCCAAAAAAAAAATGGAATACAACAAGCTATACGAAAAAAATTTACGAAGATAATGTCAATTTTAAAATTTAATGGTAGAGAGTTCTGGACTAGCAAATTTTCAATATCAACTCTGAAAAGCTCAGGCAAACGTTGGTTCTGAATTTGACAAAAAATAATTCTGACAAGTCATCAGTCAGTGAGGTGATTCCGACAAGCAACCCCGAAGAAAAAATATTTTGAGAAATAATAGCATTGACCTTTGCTGACAAAGCACAGCTTTAAAAATTGAATATCAAGCATTAAGTAAACTACTGAAAAATAATTCTGAAAAATGACAATTTTGACAAAAATCGATTTTAAACAATGACAATTTTGAAAACTGATAATTTTGAAAAATGCCACCCTGGAAATACGTACCCCGGAAAAAATCTGCCTGACAAATAATAAGCTAGGTAAATTATTCTGATAAGCAAAAAACCTTCGAAAAGTTGTCCTGACAAAAAATTCAGAAAAATGACAACACTGACAGAAAAAAATCCTGACTATAGGTAACGATAACGACTCTGACGACTAATAATTTTGAAAAATACAAATTAAGGAAATTAGCAAATCACAACCCTGAAAAAAGTAATTATCGACAAAAAATTTTGATGAATGATAACTCGGGTGAAAAATAAATTTGAAAAATATTCTCATAAAAAATCCCAACAAATAATAGCATGAACAAAATAATGAAAAATAAAACTCCCAACAAAAAAATCTGACAAATAAATAAACGTTGTTGACAAATGACAACCTGACAAATTAATTATGTCAAGCGATAACTCTCTCTCTGCTTAAAATAATTCTGATAAAAATACAATTCTCAAAAATGTCAACCCTGACAAAAAAATCAATTAACGATATTATGACCAGTGATAGTTTTTAAAAATGTGATTCTGATAAGCAATAACTCAAGAAAAGAAATTCTGACAATTGATAACTTGAGCAAAAACCAAATCTTGAAAAATGAAACTGACATAAAACAACTATGCCTGAATAACTGTGAAAAAATATTCACACTTACAACCACTTTGGCAGAAAAAAAAAGCCTGAAAAACTGAAACACATAATAATTCTGACAAAAAAATAAAAATAAAAATAGTTAGAGATGACAATCTTTATAAAATAATTCTGACAAACGATAACCACCCTCTCTCAATGGTTCCTATTCCTACTAAGAAAATTCTGAAAAATGAAAACTCCGACAAAAAGTTATTTTGACTAGGTGACTATAATTTTGAGAAATACAATTTTTGAAATGTGATAACTCACAAAAAGGAATTCTGATGAATAATGACTGAAAAAAAATCAATTTTGAAATCGAAAAGTAATCATTCAGATAAGAAATAATTTTAGAAAACAATAATAATTTCAGCAACAAAAAATTCTTGAAAAATTAAAATTGACAAATATGACCGAATAAGCCTATTAAAAAATGATGACAAATCAACAACCCCTAAAAAAAAATCTGAAAAACACAACCCCGAACAAAAAAATTGCTCACGAAATAACAACTCATAATTTACAATACCTAAGTAAGTATAAGAATAATTAATTAATGAGAAATAAAATAATCATAAACCAATAATACTGAAACGAAAAAAAAAATGAAAAATGATAACTCCAACAAAGAATAATTTCGACAAATAATAATTCTGACAAAAAATAGGTACTTAACCCTGAAAACTTTATTTTACAAAAAAAAAACTGCTGCAAGAAAACTTTGAAACGAGAAAATAATTTTGATTGACATAATTGACAATTTTGAAGAAAAAAAATTCTAAGAAGCGATAATCCATAAAAAATAATTCTGAAAAATAATGACCAATACAAATAAATTTCGAAAAATAATAAATTTGGTAAGAAATACCTTATTTTGAAAAATGTATAATTTTTTTCTTTTTTTTTTGAATGAGAAGTTTTTACTATTTTTTTTTGTTTTACATTTTTTCCCAATTATTTCTTTAGAATTTTGAAGTAAAAATTTTTTCAACTTTTTTGGAATTTCGAAAATTTCTCCAATTTCTTTTTGGAAAATTTCTTTAGAGTAAACTTTTTTTCAATTTTTAAGGGTAAAATTTTTTAAAACTTTTTTGAAAATACATATTCTTTCAATGTTTACTCTATTTTTTTAGAACACACAAAAATTCTCAATTTTCTACGAATAAAATTTTTTTACATTTTTTTAGAAATCTGAAGGTTAAAAAATTTGCAACTTTTTTAAAAATTCTTTCAATTTTCTCTCAATTTTTTTGAAATAAAAAAAAAATTAGAACACTCGTATTTTTTCATTGTGTTTTTGTAAATTAAAAAAAGTTTCAATTTTTTTTAGAATAAAAATGTATAGTTTTGTTGAAATGAATGCCCTTTTCAATTTTTTTGGATTAAAAAGTGGTCTCTACTTTTTTTGGAATAAAAAATTTTTCTTCATTTTTATTTTTACTTTTTTGGAATATTTTCATCAATTTCTCCAGGATCATCATGGTAAACAGATTCATAACAGTTCTTAAAATTGAAAATTTTTTCTCAATTTTTTGAAATAAAAATATTTTTTTATTGGCAATAATCTTTTAGTTTTTTCAAAATGAAAAGTTTTCTCCAAATGACTACTTGAAAATGAACAAAATAACAAATTTGATAAACAATGTCTAAAACAGTGATGGGGACCAACTAGGACAAAGATTCTGACAAATGATGACCAAAAAAATAATAATTCTGACAAAAAAATCTTAAAAATCAGAACTCTCACACAAAAAAAAACATGTTGACCAACACAACTTTATACTCTTAATTTTGAAATCTACAATTTTAAGGAGTGATATAACCCCACAAAAAATTGTTCCTGACAAAGTTACGCGCTGATCCACCAATTTTGAGTACAACTAACAAGCGAAATGTTGACAAAGAAGTTTACCATTGTCTAATCCAGGACATCTTGTATAATTATATTCGCTTACACGTCGTACAAGCATAATTGTAAAGCACCTCGCCAACATTAACCTCCTCATATCTCTATAAACCCTCGTACGTTGAAAGCGCAGGCAAATATGTTTTTGAAATATCTTATATAAGCGTAAGGCAATATGCACGCGGTAGAATAATTATGGCATTTATTAAGAATACTCTCTCGAGTCGTATTCAATTAATTTATACGCCTCGGCAAAATAAGCAAATAACCAACATTATTTCAAGAAGTAAGTAAATTCTTCAAATATCGAAAATGTAACGTGGGGCTTAAATCGTCACGTATACATATCATCAGAACAAGGCAAAAGGAATACCTAAATCAAACATTAGAAACGTTACCTCATCGAGGCGTTTAAATTGAACACGCAGCTAAAGTGGATCGGAAACTAAGTGGCATGTTAATTGAGAAGTGTTACCTAATTGAAAAAAGACAAAAAAAAACTAAAGTAAAAACAAACGCTCAGAGGGTTCCATTTTGCGTATTAGTTTATAAATCGAGAGAGTGAAAAAAACGTCTCGACGAACGTTCGATAATGGTTGGTAATTAAAAGTTCCTTTTTTCCTCCCCCTCGAAGCTTTTATAATGTACCAATTGAGGAAAACAGGTCTAAGAAAAGTTTTTTTTTTTTTTGTTCGTCTCAAATGTAAGTAGGTATACCAAACTATAAGTAGGTATTCGTACAATAAAACAGAAAAGTTGATCTTTTCAAGTTGTTTATCTGAAAGCGTCGGTTTATACAGCACGTTTGCAAAGGCCATCCTTTCTCATTCGGCTGCGACGTGCGGATTGGAATTTCCAAGTGAGCTATTATGATTGTCTGCTCCTTACGTACTGTACTTATTCGTATTTAATGCACATTCGAGAACGAGTAAATCTAACCTACTATACCTACGTACCTGACGCTTAAAGATTAAATACGTTAGGTATTTTTTTCCTTTATATTTTTATGAGATGCTCGAGGCAGCGTGGTCATTGCCTCGAGCGTAGAAGCGTCGAAACTTTCGCCACGGCTGAATTATAAAAACTTATTTCATTTCAAGTTTTCGTCTTGCGAATGAAAACTTTGCGTGATTGCCGCGCCAACCAAAAGAAACGACCCCGTCCAAAAGTTCGCTTTTAAGTGGAGAATTTTTCGTCCTCTCTTACTAAATAATATACTTTCGAAGGTAGGCATTTTAAAAATGAATTCGGTTTCGATAAGAGCGAGCAGAGGAAGTGAGCAGTGGTTTTAGACGAGATACAAGAGTGAGTATTTAGCTTACGTTTAAATGTTACGTGTGTACGAGTAATGTACGTAGTACCTCTACCCACGTGTCGTAACGTCGTAAGCGTCGGGGATTATTACGGTTTCGAGCAAGGTGCGCGATGAAGTAGGGTACCAACGATGCGTTACACGCTGAATGCTCCGTTTATTCGATCTGAAATACTAGATTATAATCGACCAGAAACACAAGTATGTGATGCTGGATGATTACACGCGAAAATACAGCCGTCAATATGTGTGAACAACGGTACAATAACGTGTATTTACAATTGCACGAATTGCGTTTTCACGCAATATCTCAACACGAAATTTCGTAGAGCAAACCAGGCAGGTAATGGTACACGTTTTAAAATTTCGATCGACAGGTTATTTTTTCAAAAATCAAAATTTTTCATTTTCATTACCTAGAAAACTTTTTTTCGAATTACGTTTGAAGGCAGTTTTTCTACCTTGCGTAGTGTATTTCGATACTTTTTTCACACTCGTGTTCAAAACCTTTTTTTTTTTTTTTCAAATTTTATCAAAACAATTTTTTCAAATTTTTCAAAATTACGATTAAAATCGTATTTTTTATTTACATTTCAACTCGTTTTCCTCGAATTTTCTCTAAAATAATTTTTTTTTAATTTTGTTGAGAAATGATTCTTCTTTTTCAATACACTTTGATTCTTGCTTCTGCTAAAAGAATTCGCGCCTATGTCTAGAAAATGTCTAAAAGTCATAAAATTTCAAAAAATTTACAAGTTTCAAAATGTCTGACATAATGTCTAAAAAGTCGAATTTATTGAAAATTTTCTAAGTTTTTTTATGTCATCCAAACCTAACCTAATGTAACCTAACCTAACCCAACGGGGTCGGATTTTGGTCTCGGATTTTCCTGTCGTTTTTTTCCATTATGGTCTCCGTAAAAGCATATACTATGCTAAAAATTTAAAAAGTCCAAAAGTCATAAAATTTCTAAAATAATATCAAAAAGGCATTAAATTTATTAAAAAATTCCAAGTTTTGAAATGTTTGACAAAATGTCTGAAAGTCATATTATTTCAGAATGTCTGACAAAATGTGTAAAAAATGTCTAAAAGTCATAAAATTTCAAAAAAAATTACGTTTCAAAATGTCTGACATATAATGTCTAAAAAGTCGAATTTATTGAAAATTTTTCTAAGTTTTTTTATGTCATCCAAACCTAACCTAATGTAACCTAACCTAACTCAATGCGGTCGGATTTTGGCGTCGGAAAGTCTCAAAATGTCTAAAAGTCATCTTCCTAAAAAAAATTTTAAGTTTCAAAATGTCAGAAAGTCATCTTTCTAAAAAAAAATTATTATAAGTTTCAGATGTCTAACAAAATGTCTAAAAGTAATAACATTTCAAAAAAAGACAAAATGTCTGGAAAATGTCTAAAAGTCATAAAATTTTTAAAAAATTACAAGTTTCGAAATGTCTGACATAATGTCTAAAAAGTCGAATTTATTGAAAATTTTCCAAGTTTTTTTTATGTCATCCAAACCTAACCTAATGTAACCTAACCTAACCCAATTTGGGGGGTCGCATTTTCGTGACGGATTTTCCTGTCGTTTTTTTCTATTTTGGTCTCCGTAAAAGCATATACTATGCTAAAAATTTCAATTTTTGTTACAGGCAAGTTTTTTTTTTTTTTTTTTAACTTGCTTTACCTACGTTTTTGAAAAATTTTAATCAAAAATATTTTAAATAATTTTGCCAATTTTTTTAATAATTACCTCTTTATTTTAAAGATAAGTAAGAAGTTCATTTTTTTTAAATTTCTCGATTTTTTGGCACTGATCAACATCATAATTATTTTTTCAAATTTCATTTTAATCAACACACAGTTTTTCTAAAATTTTGTGCTAATTTTTTTTTTCAGAATTCGTTTGAAACTACTTCTTTTTTAAATCTCTGGAACATTAATTTATAGAAATTTTCAACAAAAAAAAAAAATCATAGGTATTTCTTTGGATATTATTCCAACACAATTCTTTTACTTCTACTTGAAAACAAATTTTTTAATTTCTTTGTAGAATATTTTTTCAAATTTTGTTGAATTATTTCAATTTTGTTTCGAAACAATTTTTTTCAATTTTTTGGAAGCATTTTCAAAAACACATTTTTATGTGAGGAAGAAAGCATGGCAAAAACGATCTAAGAGCAAAAATTTTCATTTTAATTTTTTTTTGAACTGAATTTATGAAAAAAAAAAATCAGGAATCGAATGAAAGTATAGTTTCACATCCGTATCTTAAAAAATAAAAAAGAACCAATTTAAAATTTTTTTTCAAATCGGAGAAAAAATTCTGTTTGTTTCCTATTTTAACAAGTTTTTCTCACTTTCACCCAGAAAAAAAGGTTTTATTTAAATTTTATCAAAATAAAATGAAACTTTTCACAATTTTTCGAAAGTCAATTTGTTCAAAAAACAATTTTTTTAATTATTTCAAAATTCAACAAATTCTAAAAATTATGATTAAAAAATACATATTTTTTTAAAGTCCTAATTTCAATTTTCAACACGTTTGTTTAGTTCAAAAACAATTTTTCAGATTTTATCCAAGAAGAAATTAGGTTCAAATTCTTCAAAATTATATTCATAACATCATAAGGCATATTTCCTTTTCGATTTTATGATTTTTTTTATTTTTTATTTTTTAGAAATTTTCAATTGCTAAGATTATCATGCCTTAAAAAAAATCAATTTTGTTATTACAATTCTAGACAACTTCTTCGTGATTTTGTAAAAAAAATTTCAACAGTTGAAAAAAATTTTGTTCAAAAATAATGTTTTATAATTTTCAAGATTATGTTCAAAAGTAGGTATATTTTTTCAGATCTTGAAAAAAATCAAAAAAATTGCATTCTGATTTTGTCAATAAACGATTTTTTTTAAACTTATAGGTAATTTTTTTCAATCTTCTAAAAATACGTCCAAATAATTATATAAATTTTTTAAATCTGATCAAAAATAATTTTTTCATTTTTTTACAATTTTCAAGCATTTTGTTCAGAAATAACTTTCAAGATTTTCTCTTTTTTTTTTGCAAACTTTTCCACAATTTTTTGAAGTTATCTTCAATAATAGCAATTTTTTTTCTTATTTTACGAAAAAATGTAATTCGCTTCAAAAGTAATTTTTCGCAAGATTTAACAAAGAATAAGTCTTTATTATTTGAAATCATGTTTAAAAGTAGGTATATTTTTTCGAATGTTATTGAAAAAAATGTTCATCATTTATTACCTAAATAACTACCTACATTTTTCAAATTTTGTCAAAAAACAATTTTTATAATTTATTTTGCACAGTTTTTTCATAATTTTTGAAATTGCACGACGGCCAAAAGCACGTTTATTTCAAATCTCATATATTCTTTTACGACAGTTTTTTCAAAAGGCAAAAAACAATTATTTTTACATTTTTATGAAATCATATTATAGTCAAAAACATATTTTTTCGAATGTTGTAAAAAAGTTCACTTCGTTTAATGTTTATTTTTTCCTAATTTTGTCCAAGAACAATTTTTAAAATTTTTCAAAATTGCATCCGAGAACAAGTTATTTTACAATTTTTCAAATCATGATCAGAAAGTACATACAAATATTATTTCTTCCAATTTTATAAAAAGAAAATATTTCATTTCTTCAATGACAATTTTTTCAAATTTTGTACAAAGATAATTTTTACAATTTTTCCAAAGCATTTTTTCAGATTTTATTTCAACTCATTTTTTCAAATTCTTACCCAAAATCTTTTTTTTTTTAAATTTCAATTCTTTTTTTTATACTAACTCTGAGCAATTTTTTAAATTAACTATGTAGGTATTTTCTAATTTTATGGAATTTTTTTTCTAAATTCAGATCAATACCTAATTTTTTTCAAATGTGACATGGCATGTGGAAACGATGCTTACGGTAAAAAATCGTTTGTTTTTTTTTTTGTTCTAAAAGACCTCTATCCGATGATATGGTTAAAAAAATTCAAAAAAAATTCTGAAGTGCCAAAAAGTACACTCAAAGTGACCAATTTATACTACAAAACGGCCTTGTTTTTTGGCTCTCCTGTAAAATTTACATTTTTACCGTAAGCATCGTTTCCACATGTCATGTCACAAATCGTGAATTTTTTGTTTCTAATAAAACTATTTTTCAAAATTTTATTCCAAAAAGAATTTGCCCTCGCCCCCAAAAATCACAAAATTTCATGAAATGCTGAAAAATTACCACTTTTTTCAATTTCTGTTGTTACAATTTTTCTGATTATTTTTTCTTTAGATGAATGAGTGGCCTGAGAAATTTTTGAAAATTTGAAATTAATCGACTTTCTGCTTCAATTTACCAGCCTCTTCTTTCCAATTTCTGCGATACTGAAAGAAAAAATACGAATTCTTTCCATACTCCCGCACCTCGCCTCACCCTCACCATCACTTCCAAAACCTCGATGACAACATACGTGTATAGGTAGGAGACTCTCGTATCTGCCTGGATCTGGAAAACGAATCTACGTCGCGTCATCATCACACTCAGCGAGGAGATCCTACAGCCAGTGAACAAACACAACGTCAACGAATTCGCACAAATCTCGATGCATGTTTATCTTACGCGTGATAACCATCGATACATGCAGCACAGCACCGATGACCATATAACGACCCGCGGGTTCACCATCCCTCGCGCGGTCACTTTTTCCGGAAATGCTCGAACAATGGATACATATCCGGCTGATCGCTGGTCCATCGAACGATCCAAAGACTAGCTCGCATTTCCACCTCATATACGCACCATCAGTGTGAATTTGACACTTGACTCGTTCGTTAATTACATTCCTCTGTCGGTTTTACGTCTATCACCTATGTTCGCGTTGTGTATTTTTATACGTATGTAGATTTTCAATGTAATGCTATGTAGCGGTGATTCGTCTGTCTGATGGTGAAAATACTCGTAATCCCGACGAAGATAGCTCCACCATGATTCTAAAGATGATTTTCTTTTACACCTGACGTTGTATTTTTAAATTAAGCAGAAAGAAAACTTTTCCCAAGTATAAACTTTTTTACTGCATAGTGCGCGTATTCGTTGGAAACTGTACGAACTTATCAAGGCGAATGTGCTTTACCGGATTCCAGCCACTTCAACATGACAGACAAGCAGTCTATTACATTCATCATGGTTCAAGCTATTACCATTTTAACTGCTCTCAATATGCTAACCAACGGTAAGCGGTCATCTCATATCTTGGTACTTGTTTCACCCAGCCAAACCCAAACAAACTTTAACTTCTGTCTCGAGGTACTTTTAAATCGTTTGGCATATTGAAAACTCGTCGTCTTTGTGCGTTTACGAGTGAAACTTTCAATAATTTCACCACCGCACCGACCTTTCACTGCTCTCGCCAACCCAACAATCTACGTAAAAGTTTTCATCCGAGTTGAAAAATTTAATAAACTTATTGTTTCGATGATTGCTTTTCGAGAATCTCTCGCGCTACCGGCGTGCGGTATTATAAGGTCTGCACGTTTTTTGACATCAGTTTCCTCTTCCTTCCCAACCTCACAGCACGATGAGCCACTATTTAAATTTCCAAACTCAAAAAGGAAATACAGAACGCGTAATATAATAAATCCCGGTCGCTACGTCGGTTGTAGCCGATTTTGATTCACCCTTCCCTCCCTTCCCGTCCATGGCCCGGCTAGCCGAAAAGACTTCCACGAAAAAAGAGTCGATTTTACCTTGGCTGATGCGCACAAAAAAATATGTACTCGTATTCCCTCGTAAATAGATATCTCATCTATACGATACGGATGATTAATGATCACATTTCGTCACGGGTCCGTTTTCTATCCAATTTTTTAGCTACGTCGATTCGTAAAAAAAAAGACTCTGATAGGTACAATATACGTTTTAACGCAGCTTTTGGTCCAAAATGAATGGAATCGATGGCCCGTGTACATGTAAACGTATTTTTCAAATTTCAACTTCCATACCATCGCGAACGCGATGAACGTACAAAAATGACGCAACGATTTGTACATCCGGGTAATTCCAAATTGTCGATGAAATGGAATTTTATTCCAATTTTTTCCAAATATCAAATTTATCACGTTCTTGGAAGAATTTTTGGTTAAAAAAATTCCTCCATTCGTCTGTATCGCGATCTCATGGGCTTCAGAAAAATTCCAACTCCCCCCATCGTATCCTCTCCTTGCACCTGTAGAGCGGGTATACTCATTACGTTCCAGGTAATTATTATGTTTTAATTATACCTTTCCGAAAAGTCTACTACTGCTTCAAAAATCAAGTTCAATCACCCCAACTCGCCAGGAAAGAGAGACAACAAGGATGAAATGGGGTAAAAATTTAGAAACTTTTCTAATAAAATCATCATTCAGGAGAAGACGATGAAGGGAAGAAATCACGCCACGCATCAAAAATGACGAATTTGTATACCGATAAAAAATCCAGTTTGGGTTGACGAATTTAAACATGAGCAATAGGATGGGCATTATTTTGAACATTTTCGAAATTTTTTCAGAACCTTCGTCAATGGGTTACAGTTATGAAGAAAATAATTAGGTACCTATTTTCTATTTTTTCTTCAACTGAATTTTCTACGAAGGTACTTCTACTCAACGAGGCCATTATCAGTGATTTTTCACCCCCCCCCCCCCTCAAAGAGGAAACAATAAATCCTCCTTTTTGATTTTTATTGAAAAAAAATATATTAAAAATCAGCTAAAATATTTAAGAAAAAATTACTGGATTAAAATGGGCTCAACATACACATTTTGATCCAAAAAGTCTATTTTCAGTGATTTTTTAACTTTCTAAGGGACTTTTATTTTCCTTAGAAAATGGCAGTCTCTAAAAATTGAGGTGAAGTTGAAAAATCACCGAAAATTACCTTTTTGGATGAAAATGTGCATGTTAAGGCCATTTTAATCCAAATTTTCCCACCTCATTTTAGCTGATTTTTAATTAATTTTTTTCAAGAAACTTGAGTCATTTTTCATGCTCCGTCAAAAAAAAGGCAAAGAAGAAATCACAAAAAATGGCTAAAATAAAAAAAAACATCAATTTTTTGTTACCCTTCGAGATCACTCAAATTTAGTTAAGGAAGAAATATTTTCTAAAATTTTTCAAAATAAGGACTCCCCTCCCCCTAATGGGCAAAAATCAAGATTTTGAAAGAGGGGAGAGGGATTTTTAACACGTGAATTAATTTTTTCTAAAAGGCAGAAAAATTCTGAAATTCACACGATAGAAAAAATTTCGAAATAATGTGTAAAAATCAGGAGAGAGATTTCAACAGTGGGATCAATTTTTGCAAGAGAATAAAAAATGCACACGATAAAAAAATTCAAAATAGATAAAAATTATAATTTTTGAAGGGGAACAGGGATAATACTCGTATTAACAATTTTTGTCCAAAAAAGTAAATAAAAATAAGGAAAAGGCTGAAACAACAAAATTACAAAAATATAATAGCCCTATGCATGGTGTCCCAAGAGTGATGAAAACTTTTCAAGATTTAGATATAACTGAGTCAAATCAACGAAAAACGTCACACGAAGACACTACAAACCTGAATTTTCCTGGCAAAATCGATTGGCAACACTGCATTCAAAAAATTTTCCAACCTCGTCAGTAAAATAACACTTCGAAAACGCAGAGTTCTACGTAATTACATTGGCATGCATATCATCGAAATTGAAGGGGTTATAGCAACCAGAAACTCCTGTCAAAAGTATCGCTTTCCTAATTTATTAGCGTTCGAGGGTGTAGGGGGACGAAAATATCGATTTTCTCAAGTTTTAGATATAAACCCCCCCCCCCCCCCGGGTCTGGCGAAAATCCTAAAAAATTCTTAGTATAGATACATGAAACTTAAGTAACCTTTTTATAGAACAAGAAAAGTTATATGAAAATTTTGCATACATTTGAAAATTAGGCGCTGCAAAGCTTCAAACTTGTAAAATACTAATTTTCAATTTTTTTTAACGTAATCAATAATCATTTTCAAAGATAGAAAAAATTTTATTCAACTATTTTCTATTCCAAGAAGTTAAACCTGTTTTGTACATTGCTTTTGTCTCCATTAAAAACCATTACCCCTTCAAATCGAGATGGATACCACATATTTTACATGAAATTTTTTGTTAGTTGCACCCGGTTACATCCAAATCTCAAAAAGAATTCACCACTTTTGGGACACCCTGTATGTAAATACTTATCAATGATGGGAAAATCCAACGAAAAAAATTTTAAATCACAAATGGAAATATTACTGATTAACAAGATCTAATGTCTCTAATTTGACAATAATTTCAAAAAAAAAAAAAAAAAAAAAAAAAAAAAACACTATTATAATCAGAAACGAAGACAAAGGGTCAAATAGTTCCCGGACAAAAAAATCACACATTAAAATACATACAAAAATATATAAGGTCAATGACATTTTGACAGCTTACGAATTATTTCTAAATCAAAAAATGTATTCCAAAAAAGTTTCTCATCGATCTTGACAAACATTCGCCTTCTCAACCCTCGCCCGCCCTCATCCCTTCCACAACATCTTCCACATTTCCTACAATTATCTTTATGACGTCAAACAAAGTAATTTTCGCAAATCGAGCTCAAACGAGAACTAACGTAGCTATAAATCACTACATGAAAAACGAAAATCAAAACGTTAAAACAAATGAACTTCTCTCCAGCCCTCCACTCGTCATTTTTCCTACCAAATGTATACGACTTGAAAGCGAAAACAATCATCCATAAAACTTCACCCATCACCCGTCAACCATCTGCAGCGAAAACTAAGTCAGTAAAAAAAAAAAAAATCATATTTTCATGCCAAATAATTACTACATACATTTATGAATAAAAATTAATGCACGTTTGTCGGATTATCGTTTGTACAAATAGTAATTTTCAAAGTACTCTACGTATAGCCTACTCCTACATACGTGCACACTACAAAGTATACATATAAGTATAACGTTATGTTGGTATTTTTGTACGAAAATTATTGTTAATTTTATACGAGAGCGCATTTCACACGTTGACCGATAATTTAAGAGGAAGTACACCGTTGGTCGCATATGTTAATTTTTCTATTGGGTTAGAACGAATTATATTCACTTCCGTTTTTTTGCTCTTTTATCGACACCATCGTCATCGACTCATATTAAAGTACCATACGTAACTATATAGGTATAAGTACATACCTAAACGGCGATGGCAAGTCGCAATAAAAACACGTTGATTTTTTTCCCTCCAAATCGTGCAATAAATTTTTTAATGAATGAATAAAATTCCCTGGCGACATAGCCACCGCATCACCCGTAACCAAATTAAAATTCAAAAATACTCGTATACATATATACCGAGACTATAACCAGCTAGGTATCGTCGTAAAACTGAAATACGTACGTTCGAAATTAAAATTTTATTCTGCCAGCTGAAATTAATTTAAACCTGGAGCACTTTTGAAACTCGCATCGTCGAGTACGTAATCGTAATCGATTTTGAAAAATAAAAAGTGCATTTGCATTGCATCGTCGTCTTGTGAAAGTGGGGAAAAAAATGGGACTATTGACTTTCGCGATCTATATACCAGTGATTCACCCGACGAGGCGAGGAAATATGGACGATGGATAATCGCTTTAATAGGCGTTCAGCAGCGAACAAAATTGTTTCCTGATTTACTTTTTTTTACAATGCGGCATTACTATTATAGGTATCTATCTATTATCTATTTTCATCGATTAGTTTACTGGAATTTAAAAATAGGTCTTATTGTTGATGTAGTATTTTCTAGTTCAGTATGGTGAGATTGACTCCTTATGCACACCAATCTAACGGTCATCGATTTTTTTTTAAAATAAAATTTCCAAAAACAAAATTTAAAAAAAAATAATCTAGAAAGAATATTTCCGAAAATTTTGGTTGAAAAAAAAAATTGGGAGAATTTACACCCGAAATTCTTCATTAAAATTTCTTGATGAAAACTGAAATTTTCTCATACTTGGGCAAGTAGGTAGGTATGTAAAAAAAAAATCAAACCAAATAAATCCTCACATTTTCTGCATTAAAAAAAAAAAAAATTAATAGAAATTCCTGAATATTTTGAAAGGAAAGAGTATAACGGTTTTAAAAAATTCTTTCACTGGAGTTTTATTTTTTATTTATTTATTTTTTAAATTTTGGTTGCAAAAAATTATTTTAAAAAAATTTTCTTGAAAAATTCTCTAAGAAAATTTTTAATAAGAATTGAATTTTTTCAACAAAAAAAAATACCCCGAAAAAAGCTGATTACAAAATAATTTATTCAGGTATGAAAAAAAAATCGAGAAAAATTTTTTGCATAATTTTTTTTTGAGAAACTCACTTTTGTTCGCAATGATTTTTTCAAAAGAGAAATGAAATTCTATAAAAAAAATATCAAAATAATTTCATTTTGCATAAGTCCCTCATCTTAAGATTTTCTTTTCAAAAATTTCAAGGGGGAAATTTTTTTTATCAATTCATTTTCTTCAAAAAATTTTGTAGAAAAATATCATTTAAAATTCTCGAAGAAATTTTCCAAGCACTAAACACATGAAATTCACCCAAACAATCTTGAAAAATATGAAAAAAGTTTTTTTTTTTTTTTTTTTTGAAAAATGCCTAGATAAATTTTTTCAAGACGAAATAAAGACTCAAAATTTTCTTTTTGCAAGAATCCTTGTTTTTTTTTTAAATTTTGTTGCAAAAAATTATTTAAATTGAAAAAATTCTCTATAAAAATTTTCAATAAGAATTGAATTTAAAAAAAAAAAAAAAAAAAAAAATCCCCTAAAAAATCTGATAGCAAAATAATTTGTTCGGGTATGAAAAAAAATCGAGAAAAATTTTTATCGTAAATTTTTTTTGAGAAACTCACTTTTGTTTGCAATGATTTTTTCAAAAGAGAAATGAATTGTACAAAAAAATTAAAATAATTTCATTTTGCATTAATTAAGTCCTTCATCTTAAGATTTTCTTTTCAAAAATTTTAAGCGGGAAATTTTTGAAAAATTCTTCAATAACAGGTAGGTACGTACCTATTTTCTTCTTTTTTGAAAAGGTTCTTTCAATTTTTTATCAATTCATTTTCTTCAAAAAATTTTGTAGAAAAAAATCATTTGAAATTCTCAAAAAAATTTCCCAAGTACCTACATACAGGATGGCCTAGTTAGGAGTGTGCTCATTTTTTTTTTACGAAAAACAAAAAACCTCACTGTTCAATCAACCCCTCCCCGACTTAGTTTCCCTCGTGTTTTCGGTAGAAGTTGTATTGCGCATCGAAAAAAAAGTGAGCACACTCCTAACTGGGCCACCCGGTACATAAACGCATAAAATTCACCCAAAACAATCTTTAAAAATCTGAAGTTTTTTTTTCGAAAAATGCCTAGATAATTTTTCTCAAAACAAAATAAAGTTTAATAAGAAATCTAATACTCAAAATTTTGTTTTTGCAAGAATCTTTTTTTTTTTTTTTTTTTTTTGAAAAAAATCTTTTATTTTTCTTCCAATCTTGTTGGTAGTAAATTTCCACGTAAACCCTAAAGGAAAATTCTCAAAAATTCCTCTCTTTGCTTTTCAGCAAAAAATTCCTTTCTTCTGTTTAGGAAAATTGGTTAGGTACTCAAATCAAAATTTATCAATCGCGAATTTAATCGAATTTGAAATTACTTCACTTGAAATGTTGAAAAAGACGCGAAGTCGTGTTTTTACTCATAAATATCTCCTTCCAAAAAAAAATAAAAATAAAAACTTTCATCGCCTCTTTATTCATGAAATTAAACTAAACCATTTTCATTACAGCTCAGACCACCTGTAACCAAGGATTAGGTCGAGTAGTCTACGAAAGATTGCCAGATTACCAATTACAAAACCTGGATGACGATACGGTAAGTCCTCCATAGTAGGTAATCGAATACCTGAGCCATCTAACTTCTATTCGCACACTCAATTTTCCACCAGGTTCAAGATTCAACGCCACCGTTCAGAGTACTAGAAAAATGCCAAGAGCTCTGTTTACGCGATCGAACTGCCACCAGTAATTTAGTCCGCACCTGTACCTCTTTCGACTTCCTACCAGGCAGTAGGATAACCTCTTTCAACGGCGTAGTCGAATATGAACAATCGACTTGCTACTTGACACGAGAACAAGCCCAACCAGAAGGAATTGGAAACCTGATATTTGTTCCAAACAGCGTACACTATACCGAAGTGTGTCTATCCTGTGAGTGGCTTTAAATTTCAGTTGATTCGTCTCTAATTCGTATAGCCCTCTTTAAATTTTGATCCATATTTTCGTCAATTTTCAGCCAGTCGTATCGAGAGGGAATGTTCCAACAGGCATTACATATTCGAAAGACACCCTAGGAAAAAACTCAAACTACCCATTACAGAAATAAAAGAATTGCCCGTAGCCAATCGAACTGATTGCGAAGATAGGTACTTGTTGAGAATTACCACGTAAGCCAGCTTTGGCTATTTCATCTCAATTTTAATTGTTTCAGGTGCTTGAACGAATTCACTTTTGTATGTCGATCGGCGACTTATGACGCAGTCTCTGGTACCTGTTGGCTAAGTAAATTCACCAAGAGATCTCATCCTCATCTAATGGAAGATGATCCAACATCTGATTATCTCGAGAATACTTGCCTAAATGGTAATTACCTACCATAATGGTCTCGTAGGGGTCGATTTTAAGGATTTTTTAGCAGATCCTCAATTGTCTAAAAAAAAAAACTTCAACTTATTAGAGAGATAAAAAATAATAATGAAACAATTTTTTTTTAAATTAGCTTAAAAAATTGCTTCCAACTTTAAATTAAAAGAAAAACAAAAAAAAATTAAAACATTTTTTTGACAAGACCATAGAAAAAATTGTGGTGGAATAAATTACTTCTCTTTTATTTATTTTTTTTTGTTTGAATTGTTTTCAACAAAATCTTGGAAAAATACTTTGAATCAAGATTTTTTTTTAAATCAAAAAGAGTTATTGGATAAAATTGAAAAAAAAATCAAAATAAAATTGGAAAAAATTTAGATTTACACCAATACTCAAAAAAAATTGTCTTCAAACATTTCGAAAGAATTTTCAACAAAATTGTTTTTATAGTAGGTAAAATTAATTCAGAACATTTGACCATTCTAATTGTAATATTTTACAGCTGAAAGAAGATGCGATGGTCCCATAATATTCGTAAAAGAAGAAAACAAACGCTTGGGTGGGCCTTTTGAAGCGGACATCTTCGCCAACATCTCCCTCTTGGAATGCCAAGCCCAATGTTTACGAGCAGAAAAGTGAGCTTACAAATTAATCCGCCTCTTCTCTTCCTCAAATACTCAACTCTGATCCATCAAATACACAAAAATCTAATCGTCTTTCACAGGTATTTTTGTCGAGCTGTCGAATACGACGACAGAACCAAACAATGTATTATATTCGAGGAAGACTCTGTGTCCCAAGAAGACGATCTACGCGTTAGTGGCAGTCCTAGTCACGATTTTTACGAACTCGTTTGTCTGGACAGCGGTACAATTGATCGATTTTCTTCATTCTTATTTCCACGGAAGACAATGTTGATGAAAATTTTTCGTTTTTAGTCAAAGGAAACGATTTCCCGGAAAACTCGGCGTTATTTTCGGAAACCCGAAAACCAGATACTGCTTTTCAAAGGTACAGGCATAGTCGACTGGGAGGAGATTCACATTTGGATCTCGAAGGACGGTCGCTGGGCGAATGTTTGGATGAATGTTTGCGTCATGCCAATTTCCAGTGTCATTCGATCATGTACAGCGAACGTTACCGGTTGTGTAAACTAAGCAAATATAATCAACGAGATGGGCATCGAGTGATCTACGACACAGATTACGATTATTATGAAAATTTAGTCAGTAAGTACATCGTCTTATTTTTCCTGCCATGCGTACTTTTGAGAGAAATTCTACGCCACTGTGTATACTTTCAGACAGTCCAACCCAGCCACCGCCATTTCAAAGACCCGAACTAGGTCCAGATGCGGCACTAGCAGGTCACAGTAGACCACCCTACGCTCCACTGGCGAAACCGCCAACAGGTATGGGCATTTCATGTTACTGTCTAAAATCCAAATCGCCAATACTCTTCACCGAGTGGAATTTTCAGGAGCTGGATTCAGCAACGCCTTCGGAGGTGGCACATACCCGGGCTACTCTGGCCCACCAAATCAGCCATCTCGTCAACCGTACAATCCTGCGAGAGAAATGCCAGGAGGACACGGATACTGGAACCATTTGGGAACTCATTCGACCGACGTGTCACCGTACAACGTGCCTCTTGCGACCAGCGGAGCTTATCCCATCGGCAGCATTACTCCGATTCCACCAGCTAGTTATACAGGTGCTGGAGGATCATCTCCGGCGTACTTTGGTTCGTCTGCAACCCTAGGAGGAGGGTCTTCTTTGGGTTATCCTCAGCAGCAACCTGGAGTGGCATCGTATCCTCCTCCTTTGGCTGGAGGATCGTATCCTCCTCCTTTGGCCGGAGGATATTATCCTGGTGGCTTCGAGCCGCCTAGACCATTCAATACAAGATGTGAAGACGGCCTCGGATTCAAACAAGTATTGAAAAAACCCGAATTTTATCAATTTTTCAATTTCCACTGGCTGACTTATTTTTTTACGTTCGTAGATCGGAGTTCATCTCAGGGTGAGGAAGCAGTTCGTCAGGAAAGCTGTTGCTGTGCCGAGTTTATCCGCTTGTGAAAAAGAATGCTCCGAATCGCAAGATTTCTTGTGTCGTTCGTTCAATTATAGGTTTGAATTTTCTCGTTTGTTTTGCTCAAATCAATCATTTCTTGCGAAACTAAAATTCATTCCTTAAATGAACTTCGCAGAGCTGTTCCTTATGGTCCGCAAAGAGAAAATTGCGAGTTGACCGATAGAGATACTCGAGATTTAGATGCCAATAACGCCAACTATTTCGAAAACGCCGGAGACTATGATTTTTATGAAAGAGCAGCAACGGGTCGAAGTGGACAAGATTGTTTGGATGGTAATGTTGCTCTTTGAGCATACCAAGTTGTGTGTTTTTTTTTTTTTTTTTTTTTTTTTTTTTTTTAATAATTCTTCGGAATTATTAAATTTGAAAATTTTCAGCTCTTAAACAAAGTCTTTAGCTCAGGAAACAAATTTATACTTCAAAAATGTTGAAAAAAGAGAAGGATGAAAATAAAACGTTTTCAGACATAAAAAAATTCTAGAAATGATGAATGTTTTTCAAAAAAAAAAAAAAAAAAAAAACTTTAAAAAAAACATGTTTTACCATGATTGAAAAATTTAATATTTTTCTTGTAAAATTTGAAAACAACATTCATAAAATTGAAAGATCAAAAAATCGTTTTCAGATAAAATTTTGAAAATATTACAATCAATAATAATCATGATAAATTCTGAAAAATTTGTTTTTAAAAATAGTAGGTAGGTAATAATAAGCAAATATCTCTTTTTTTTTACAAAAACCATATTCTACCATGATTTAAAATTTTCATTTTATTATAAAATTTGAAAAAACATTCATAAAATTAAAAGATCAAAAAATCGTCTTCAGATAAAATTTTGAAAAAAATACAACCAATAACAAAATTCTGAAAAATAATTTTTTCAAAACAGGAATAATACCCAATATTGGAAAATCTATGGTTTGATAATAATTCAATTTTAGCATAGTATATGCTTTTACGATGACCAAAATGGAAAAAACGACAGAAAAATCCGAAACCAAAATCCGACGCCATTGGGTTAGGTTAGGTTACATTAGGTTAGATGACATAAAAAACAGAATATTTTTAATAAATTCGATTTTTTAGACATTATGTCAGACATTTTGAAAATTGTAATTTTTTTGAAATTTCATGACTTTTCGACATTTTCTAGACATTTTGTCAGACATTCTGAAACTTGGAATTTTATTTTTTTGATTTTTTTAGACATTATGTCAGACATTTTGAAACGTAAATTTTTTTGAAATTTTATGACTTTTATACATTTTTTAGACATTTTGTCAGACATTCTGAAACTTGGAAATTTTTTTAGAAATATGACTTTCAGACATTTGGTCAGACATTTTGAAACTTGAAAATTTTTGTAGAAAGATGACTTTCAAACACTTTGTCAGACATTCTGAAACTTGAAAAAAAATTATTTACCTATTATACTTTTTAGATTTTTTTATTTTAAAATAAAATTTATGACTTTTGGTCATTTTGTCAGACATTTTGAAACTTGCAATTTTTAAAAAATTTTTATGATTTTTAGGCTTTTTGTCAGACATTCTAAAAAAATTGAAATTTTTTTAGGTTTTTTTTATTATACTTTTTAGATTTTTAAATTTCCATGGAAATTAATATTCGTGACTTTTAGACATTTTGTCACAAAGTAAAAGCATATACTATGTTTCATACTTTCAAACGTAGTGTGGAAATAGAGCCAACCAGGGGGGTCCGCGCCGAGTTTTTTTTTTGTAGAATTTGAAAAAAAAATCACATGCATTCAATTATATTTCTCAGAATTTTTAACAAAAAAAAAAAAAAAAAAAAAAAAAAAAAATTAGTAACCTTATTAGGATGAGAAAAGCAACCAAAATCTCTCAAAAAAGTAATAACTTTTTTCTTTTTAAAATTATTTCAGAAAACAGGAAACAAAAACTTAATTTTTTAAGTGTTTTTGATACCAATTTTTTTCAAAGATTCAATTTTTCTCTTACTCGAAGAATTCTTTACAAAAAAAAAGTATCAAAATCTCTCAAAAAAATTTCACCTAATTTTTTTTTTTTTTTTTTTTTTTTTTTTTTTTTGTTGGTATCACATTTTAAAATTAGAAAATCATTTTAAAAATTAATTAAGTAGATACCTAAATGATTGAAATTTTTCCGAAAAAAAAAACAATGTAAAAAAAATGTGTCGACACTGAATAAATAAACAGTGGGCACACAAATTTTTTTAATCTCTTGTTCTTCTTTTGAAATCTTAATTTGTTCTGAACAAATTGAGAACTTTTTTATTCCAAAGAATTGAGAAAATTTTTACTTCATGTCTCCATAGAAATGAAAAAGTTTGAGAAAATTGTGGTTCAAAAAAATTTAGATTAACCTTACATTTGAAAAAAAAAAATCATAAAAATCAATTTCTAAAAAATCGTTCTGAAAAATGTTTTAAAAAATATTTGTAAAGAGATTTCATAAAAGGTGTATCATCAAAATATAATTTTTTTTTCAAATATTTCAAAATAATTTTTCCAGGTAAAAATTTGAATTTTTTTTCTAAATAAAATTTTCAATATTCCAGTAAGTCAGACCTGTAGCGAAGACGGCATGGAATTCACTCTAAGGACTCCTGAAGGTTTCATCGGACGTATTTACACGCACAATCACTACGATCGATGCTTCTACCGAGGTAACGGAGGACAAGTCAACGTGCTGAGGATTAGTGGCGCTCAAGGGTATCCAGACTGCGGTACCGTCAAAGTAAGCGAGTCATCTTAGCTAACCAAGATCACTATTCCAATCATCTCTTTACACTTTTTTTCTCCTGCAGCTCGGAGACATGCTGACAAACATAGTCGTAGTACAATTTAGCGACTTTGTACAAACCAGTCGTGACAAACGGTACAATCTAACTTGTCTATTTCGATCACCTGGCGAAACGGTAGTCACATCGAATTACATGACAGCCAAGTAATATTCATTTCTTCCTTTGTTCCGCTCGAAATTTCTTTACACATTTTCACTCAACCTCTTTCCATTGCAGCTCCAATAGCCCAACCCCTATCGAATACCTGCCAGCAGAGAATACACTGAGTTCGAGAGTACGACTTTCCATCCTATATCAAAATCGTCCCACCAATACCATTGCTGTTGGTGATCCATTGACGTTCCGAATCGAAGCCCAAGACGGGTATAACCGAGCCACTGATATATTCGCCACCAATGTCACAGCTCGAGATCCATATTCGGGCAAATCTTATCTGCTGATTGACAGATATGGGTGAGTATTCTGTTTCTGTGATACCACCAGCTCTGTACTCAATTCAAAGAGTACAATGCAAATTATTCTTTCCCCAGATGCCCGACAGCACCCGATATATTCCCAGCTCTGGACAGAGCCAGAGACAGCGATGGTCTAGAAGCTCGTTTCAACGCTTTCAAACTACCCCAATCCGACTTTCTGATATTCGAAGCAACCGTTCGCACTTGTCGCGATGCATGTGCTCCGGTAAGTGTCAAATTTTCTCATTTTGATGATCTTTCCAAGTTTCCAGTAATATCGTGGTCACTTGTATCGCAGGCTTATTGTCAAAATTCTTTCGGAAACGAACGTTCCCTCGGGCGTAGGAAAAGAGAAATAGAAACAGAAGTTGAAGAAACGACAGATTTTCCACTCGAGGACACTTCACCAGATGAAAAAAATCTTGTTCGAGATTTTCTCAAGGTACGTGTCTTCCCAAACGCATCGATAACCTACAACATAACTCTTGTTATTGATTCCAAATTTGCTTCAGATATACAAAACACGATCAGAGGTCGAAGAGGATGAGCTTTCACGACTCGATATCGCAAACCAGGCTCAAACTATGCAACCAATATTGCAAAATGTCTGCTTGAGCGAACGCGAGTATTTCGGATTGCTTTTCATCTTCTTTATATTCACTGGATTGGTCATCGTTATGTCCATGGTGGCTGGAAACTATTACAGGTACTCTCAAATCTTCGGAATTTCAGCCTTTAATTTTTTGTATCCTTTCCCAAACCACTTTTTTTCATTTCGCAGAAAATATTGGAAAGCGATGACCAAGACCCATATGGATAGCATTGCGAAACCATGGAGTAGCTCAGCGGCCAGATCTCATAGCTCATCGGTCCAAAGTCTGTTCTCATTTTTAAGTTTATACTCGCAAAATCCTCAAGTAACCAGGTAACCTAAACATTCTTCACTTTGATCTACAATCATTCATGACCCAAATACAAACGTTCTATTTGCCTGCAGCGACAATCAAACAATCGATGAAATGCCTCCACAGCCAGATCTACGAGTACCCGATGTCACCGATATAGAAGAATGTCGAGAAACCTTCAAAGACTCCAGCGAACCGATTTACGTTTGTCCGTCGCTGTTTGAAATGCCAACAACCGATGAGATATCTTGAACGCTGCAGCCTCCAATGATTCTTCTCTTCGTTCTTCTAGTCATGCTGCATTTAGATACCTGTACTCTCGTATATGCGATTTCTAATTCAACAAGGGATATCCATGCTCGATGAAGTTTATTCGATAGGCTCGGAGAATGTCCAACCCTTCGAGTTTTCAAGAAACCAAAGTAAGGGACGAAAATTACGAACATCAAAGTACTCCTGATTCGAGCCCGAGCAATGGTATAAATATATGTAAATAATTTCGAGCCACGATATTTTGTATTAATTTGATATTCTACTTAAATTTTTTTGTAAAAAAAAGTAATATGTCAACACACTCATTTTGTCCCAATTAAAAGTTAAGCTTGTCGATTATTTTCGAATTATTTACAAAGCCTTCGAGTGAATTAAGTCATTGATCCAGGTTATAGGTACTATACAAAGAAAATGAAAGCACGAAAAATAAACACACGAGTTCTTTTTTTTTTTGGTACAATAATACACGTGTAAAGTATTCTTCGAAACTATACACACGCTTGCTGCGGCCACACGACTGATGCCGACTTTTGTAATAATAAAATACCAAAAGATAGTCAATCACCATCAAGAAATTCCCCAAAGCATTTAGCAATTATTTTATCGCGCGTACAAGTAGTCGACTTTTCATACACGACCGACACGAGCGGGTACAAGAAAATGTATATGGACACTGGTTAACCCCTTCAACTTCAACAGGTAGATATGTAGGTAATATATATATTACGATTTCTCGGCACGTAGTATTTTCCTCAGCTGTACTGTACTGCCCTCGATCCTATTTTTTCGCCGCAGGTATATCCTTAAATTATTTACTTACAGACGATACGCTGAAAAAATTAACCCTGTTTACGCCATATTTCTCATGGCTTTTTTATTCGATGCGTGGGATTCGACGTTGTCTCGATATTACATACTTTCGTATCACCTTGCTCGAAAATTGCTCGAATATTTTTTTCATGCGAAAGGAAAGAATTATTAATACGGGTACTATTTTTGAATTTTTCCACGAAAATGTCTAAGATATTCTTTATCTTTCTGTGAATTTCTCTTCAGGGAAATTTCCAACATTTGAAAGGATTTTAGATTTTTTCGAAAAAAATTTTTGCTTTCTTTTTTTTGCAATTTTTTTTTTTCAAAAAAACTTTTTGTAGTTATCAACAAATATTTTTTTGAAATGTATTAAAATAATTTCTGCATTAAATTTAAAAAAAAAATTAGAGCATTTTTTGTAATTTTTTGAATAAAATGAAAAGGATTTTCTGCAAAAATATTTTTTACTTACAGTTTTTCTGTAGCATTCTTGAATTTTTTTAATATACATTTTTCTGTTCAATAGCAGTTTGAAAAAAAATATTAATTTAGAAAGATTTTCGATTTTAAAAAAATTTAAAATAATTATGTGTAATACTTTTTAGTGAATTTCTTATTTATTGTACCAAAAAAATTGAAAAAATTTCAGTTTTTTAGTTCGAAAAAAAATATATTAGGTAGTACCGTAACATGGGGTTACTTTGGCCCACTTTTTGAGATTTAAAAAAAAAAAATTCATCCTGCTTTTTTTAAAATCGAAGTAAGGGGCTCGGTTTTCACTCTAAATAGTGTCGGACACTTGTAGGAAGCTCTGTAAATTTTTTCAAATTTTTCGTCAAACCCCCTCCCTCTTCCGTGGTTAGTCAAAGTCATGGGCAAAAGTTACCCGGCTCTGTGGTTACTTTGGCCCACTTCTTTTTTTCGCAATAAATCGATTTCTATGCATAATAATAACTCACCAAAGGCATGAAACTTCAAAAAAAAATTTGTTCAGTTGAAACCATATGATCAAACATCGGTATTTTAGAGATTTCCTGATGATGTTTATGCTTGGGCCAAAATAACTCCAAAAACGACGAAAAACGGTACTCAGACGGGTAAATTCAATTTTTCCTACAACCACTTCACCAAACCGGTATTTTCATGATAGATTCTGACTCTACGTTAAATTTTCGATCGATTTTCATACATAGGAAAAAAAAAATTCTCGATTTTTTGATAATATTTATGCGTGGGCCAAAGTAACCCCAAAAACGACGAAAACGGTCCTCTGATCAGTAATTTCAATTTATCTCACAACCGCTTTACAAAATCGATTTTTCTATGCGAGATTCTGAATCTACATAAAATTTTCGATCTGTTTCCATAAGAATTTTTTTTTTGACCATTCATTATACTTCGTTTGAACAAAAGTTTTGAAGATGATAAAACAACATGAACAACGTACTAATCAACAAAAAATCAGGTTTAGCAAACTTGCGACACAAAAAAAGTGACAATCACATAGAGGTGAAGTATGAAGGTCCCTCTATCGTTGACACCCATTACAAACTCCCTCCACATCGTACAGTTGCGGTTGGACAGGCAAATATCTGTTTTCCAAGAGTGGGCCAAAGTTACCCCCTAGGGCCAAAGTAACCCCATCTTACGGTACCTATTTTAAGTAATTTTTTCAACAGTATTTCAAATTTTTCCAAAAAAATATTCAGTCAAATTTTTAAAAAAACTAAATTTTTTGTAATTTTTTTGCAGGATTCTTCAAATTTTAAAATATTAGGTCCGATTTAGAAGAAAAAAAATTAAAGTTATGTGTACGTATATTTCCTTTCGGTGAGTTTCTTTCTACAAGCATTTTATAATAATATTGTACAAGAAAATATTTTAAAACAATTTTTTGAAAAAATTTCAGATTTTTTGTTTAAAAACATAATATATACCTAATTAGTATTCTATGTATGTACTTGAGGAATTTTTTGAGTGGAAATTTCAATTTTTTCCCAAGAAACTTTTCAACTAAATTTTTTACAAAAATAGCTTTTTCTAACATTTTTTGCAGGATTATTGAATTTTATCAATGAGAATTTCCTAAATTTTAGGTACCAAGTCCTACTTTTTTTTTTTAATAAATAAGAAATGATTTCAGAATTTTTTTAAATACCCCTTTTTGGGATTTTCCCGCAATTATTTTTGAAAGATTTTTTTTCTCAACAAATTAGCATTTTTTAAAGAATTTTTTTGAATAAAATTTTATATTTTTCTCCGAAAAAATTTTCAAGAGAACTTTTACCAAAACTAATTTTTTATAATTATTATGTTTTTTTATTTTTAGCTGATTTTCTCAAAGAGAAAAGTCAGCTATTAAATTTGATCTGATGATGGAAGTTGGGGGTGAATGGTATTTTTTAGCTGATTTTTTTCTTCGAAAAAATCAGCTATTAAATTTGACCCGTTGATAGCAGTGGGGGGTGGGAGTGATATTTCTCGACGTTTTATGACGAAATATGACGATTGACACCAATTTCGCGATTTCGTGTTTCTTTATATATAACTATATGTATGTATGTATGTATGTATCTACAAAATTTGTCACTGCGATAACTCGAGTTATGATTGATGGGATTAGTTGAAATTTATATTTGCCGTAGAGGGTCACTGGGAATAGAAGCCTATTGAATTTGAGCGAAATCGGTTCGCGGGTTCGCGAGATATTCGCGATTGAAATTTTCGAAACTCGATAACTCCGCAAATAAGCTAGGTACGTGATTTTTGCACATTACCTTTTTTATAGTACTCTTCAAGAGCTATTAGGGTACCAAATTTGAGCGAAATCGGTAAGCGGGTTCGCGAGATATCCGATATCGAAATTTTCAAAACTCTAAATCGGCGGTCTAGGATGATTCGGTCAATTGAATCAGTCGTTCCCGAACGATTCATTGAAATGAACCAGTCGTTCACGAACGATTCGTTAAAATGAATCAGTTGTTTGTGAATGGTTTGTTTGAATGAAGCAGTCGTTCATGAACGATTCGTTGAAATGAATCAGTCGTTCGCGAAGGATTCTTTGAAATGAATCAGTCGTTCGCGAATGATTCTTTGAAATGAATCAGTCGTTCGCGAACGATTCGTTGAAATGACTCAGTTGTTTTCAAATGATTCTTTCGAATGAATCAGTCGTTCGCGAACGATCCATTCGAATGAATCAGTCGTTTTTCATTTTATTTGAATTTGGGATGAAAGAATTGTTCGCGTAACGATTCTTTGAAATGAATCCAGTTTTCTTGAATTTTCACAAAACATTTGAAAAAATTTGATAAAAAAATAATAAAGATCTCCAAAAAAATTTTTTTTACAAAAATAAATCTTTGAAAAATCTTCAAAGAATATCCAAAAATTTGAGATAAAAAAATCTTGAAATTGGTTGTTTGTGAATTTTGAAAAAACTTGAAAAAAAATGATAAAAAAATAAAAATCTTTAAAAAATTATTTTTTGACAAAAAATCTTTGAAAATTATTCAAAGAATATCCAAAGAATTTTGACAAAAAATTGAAAGAAATCTGATAAAATAAAAATTTTCAAAAATATTTTTTTTACAAAAAATCTTTGAAAAATGTTCAAAGAATATGCAGAAAATTTTTGATTAGTGATAAAAAAATATTGAAATCAGTTGTTCGTGAATTTTGACAAAAAATTGAAAATAATTTTTAAATAATATTTGTTTGACGAAAAAATTTTTTGACAAAGAAATTATTATTTTTTTTTGAATTTCCTTCGAGGAATTTTTTTTGCGATGATTTTAAGATGTTTGTCGGAATTTTCTGAACAATACATCAAAATTTCACAAGTCCCCCCCCCCCCCCCCCCCTCCCACAGCGACACATCAAGTTGTTTGTGAATAATTCGTTCGAATGAATCAATCTTTCGTTTGGAAACGTTGTTCGCATGTCTTGCGATACGTAGACGTGATATTATTTGGAAAGAGAGATTTTTTCTTAAACTGAAATTTTTCTCCAGCTACAATTTGCTTTACCATATCTTAAGCTAAAATTTAAGATACGAGTATGTTTGAATTTTTTTCAATAAAACCGACTAAGCGGTTTCTTCTCGAGGAAAAGCCAAAGTTTCAAAGTTCCTGAAATAATTTCATCATTGAATTCAACCAACCGTACTTTATACAAGTGATACATCATTTAATATGAGAAGTCATAAACCAATACCTCTTGTTTAAAAATAAAATCTATAATATACATACCTATGTATTTGTACACGTATATCTGTCATGGAATGAGACATTTTATTTTACTCAAAAAATTTTTTTTAATCACAAGAATATCTACCTAGGCACAACTTTTTCAAATTGATTGATTGTTCTCAAACGAATCGTTCGGATCAATCGCTCTCAAAACATTTGTTCGAATGAATACTTCTATTCTTATAAATTTCGATCCTGACGTACAATGTAACTTCGACTCGACTCGAATTTTCATCCAGTTTATTGCTTTTGTAAAATACTCGTTTACATAATCCTTTAATACGTTTTTGTTACTGTCATCCAATACTTTTATTCGTTCATTTAGATTTCAACGAAACAAAAAAAAAATCAGCTTTTCTACCGCAGAGGCTGCGGTAGAGTTTTTTTTGTTTTTTCTTTTGGTTGCTAGATTCTTGTATTTTTCTCTACGAAAATTTCTAAAGCGAATTTCTTTCTAGGAGAATATCTAATCATTTTTTTTTTGTTTTTCAATATGTATTTCAGAATATTCTTCAAGAAAATTTCCAAGATACTTCTTTAATCTTTTCTACGCATTTCTTTCCCCGAAAAAAGATCAAAAATTATTCGAAAGAATTTTTGCATTTTTTAAATAATTTACTAACTAGTGATTTTTAAAAAAAATTTTCCCTCAAAAAAGTTTTTAGGGAATTATTTGCAAAAATGGATTATATTATACTTTTTTTTTGCAAAATTTTCGAATTTTTCACAATAAAATTTTTTTACAACACTTTTTATCTACGAATTTACAAAAAGTATTTTTTTCAAAGGAATGTTTTGAAAAAAAAGCCAACATTTTTTGTAATTTACTGAAAATATTTTCGAATTTCTCTCATCTCAAATAAATTTTTATAAATAGTGTTTTGCAGATTTTCCTAGAAACAAATTTTATGCAAAAGAAAATTTTCTATTGTACACCTATTTTGAGGGTCAAGAACATATTTTGGAAAAAATGACGCACATTTCTCCATTTTTCAAATTTATCAAACTTTGAAAATTTACTTTTTGGAAAATTTTTGAAAATCCAGCTGAATTTCGAAAGTTGATTCAACTTTTAAAATGTAATAAAATTGAAAAATTACCAAATTTTGTATTTTTTCGAATATGTTTAAAATTGTTAAAATTTATTAAAACTGACTTTACAGAATTTTTTTCAACTAGATCCAAGTTGAAAAATTTATTGAAATTCAGAACATAATTGAGCGTATTCGGCAAAAATGAAAGCATATTTCATTCTGATAAATGCAAAACTTGTACCTGACATGTCATAAATGAGTTATTAGGACTCGAAAGTTGGCAATATCGAACTAAAAAAAAAAATCCTTAACGTATCTAACTGATCTAAAGTTCTGAACAATGCTTTCCATTCACCTAAAATTTGGCATCGCTTATACATATTATTTTGTCAAAATAAAACTATATTAAAATCCTCCCATATTGTCAAAAAATGTTCCAATATCGTACCATTATCATCGTACTACCATACGCTGCTCTTCTTGTTTTTCAATAATGTACAGACATTCGATAAAATTAAAACATTACTGGAAACATCCGGATGTACTTCGTGCGTATCTTTCGACAAAACTACCAACATATTCGCCACCAAGAAACCATAATTTTCTCGCGCCACACACGGTGGACCTTTCGCAGTCGTAACGAAATGTACAAATGCACGAATCTATAATATGTGCTTAAATATTACTTCAATATACGCGGCAATACTCGCAGCTTATTTCGAAACAACACGTGACGATGTATACACAATTACGTTACTTCATGCATAATACTCCTTTCCACTTGCGCTTCCTCTTCCACCTTAAATTGCTCATCTCCGACATTCGCCATCTTTAATAAAGACACCAACTCCCTGGCCGATTTAAATTTTTCATTACTCTGTGCTTTTTGTGCAGCTTTACGTTTAAGGTATCTATCGCAACTTCGAGACACCATTTCGGCGACATATTATGCTTGCGGATTCGTTATAGTTGCTACTCGTCTTACCGTATATTTACGAGCCAAAGGGTACGCATCCTGCGTCCAATTTCACCGCCGATACTTCTTATTTTCCACCCTACCCTAACGAAGCTTCGTATTACGTATTTCTCTCGAATCTCCAACGTTGGCGTTAGCACTTTGCTCTCGTTGCTCACCTCATTTGGATAGCTGAATTATCCAAAATCAACCTTGACAAAAAAGTTTACTGCTAGTTTCAACATCCGCATACGAAAGACCAGTAGAACCTCGATTATCCTATTTCTCGATTATCCAATTTCTCGATTATCCAAGCAAAAAATAAAAAGATGAGAAAATTTTTTTTTTCAAAAAAATCAAAATAAAATAGGCCTACCTACATTACATTTTTTTTACAAGTCTCAAATAACAAAAAAATTCAAAAAATTCATTCCAAAAAATTGAGAATTTTTTATTCCAAAAGATTTTAAAAATTTTACTTTTAAAAAATTAGATTTTTTTAATTTCAAAAAATTTAAAATGAAATATACGTACTTATTATAATTTTGTTTCAAGTCCCAAATCACAAAAAATTCAAAAATTATTTCATTCCAAAAAAACTGCGAATTTTTTTATTCCAAAAATTGAGAATTTTCTATTCCAAAAATTGAATTGGGCAATACCAAAAGGGGATAAGTCACATTTTCACACTTTTCAGGAGAAGCAAAAAACTGGTTTATTCGAAAACCAAAATTTTTTAGGAAACATGGTTTAAGATATTGAAAGAAGACTGTAAGAGACAATTCTTAATGATATTGCGAAAAAAAAAATTCAAATGTGTTAGAGATAGGACTGATGAAAGGATTGTGACTTATCCCCTTTTGGTTTTGAACGGTGACCAAAACTGATGATTTCAACCTGAAACCGCATGACACTTGTACCCTTACCAAAGTGAATCATTTTAACGTCGATCCCATAAAAATTAGTTAGTTTCTCCAGAAGTTATAAAAAAAATTAAATTTTTTTTTTTTTTTAAATTGACCGTTTTTTTGAAAATTTCTTATGACAAACACCCTGTTCCCGGCGCGTGCGCAAAATTTCGACCACACCAGTCGATCCGCGTTACTTCATTATACCCATATCCGTACCTAACGCAAAAACGTGAAATTGTGACTTATCCCCTTTTGGTATTGACCGATTCAATTGAGAATTTTTTTATTAGGTACATACTAAAAATTGTGAATTTTTTATTCTAAAAAGACGAGAAAAAAATTTATGTCAAAAAAATTAAAATTAAATGGGCCTACATTCGTTTTTTTCAAGTCTCAAATCTCAAACAAATTCAAAAAATTCATTCCAAAAATTAAATTTCTTTTTCACTTGGAAAAAAATTAAATTCATCTCAATTTTTTTTTTGATCATTTATTTTTCATTAGTTTTAGTTTTAGATTAATACGAAGTGATTCACTCTGCACTTTTTTGTTGTTTTCTGCTTGTTCAGAGTCGTTTCTATGAAATTTTCGCTTGTTGCATTTTTTTAAAAAAGAAAAGAAAACTGGATTGTACGATTTTTCAAGATATCCGATCTCCTTTCGCCCCAATTAACTCGGATAATAGCGGTTCTACAGTAATCGTTTGGTCGGAATTACGAATCGATGTTCGCCTGCGAAAACCCTCATGCTCAAATTCGAGCTCATTCGCGTCGATAAAAAAATCTCGACGTTAACTTCGGTTTCCAATAACTCGAATTAACGAAGCGTTTACTCGGCGTCGCGTCATGTTACGTATACTATATCGATCGATTTATTTACTCAATTCTTCGCCAACGAATACTGCACAGTGCACACGTTGAATCGCAAGTAAGTAATAACATAGTACCCATAGTACCTACTTACTTACACGAGTCGGAGCACGACGAATCATCTGCCAACACCGATAAAATCTCGTCGGTGCTTTTCGAGGCGACAACTAATACATATGTACGTAGGTAAGGTACCTACAACTATCACCGTCCTTCTTGTTGTACGAGTAAAAATTACATAGTTATAATATAAAAAAAAATCGTCGCGTCGTTGATGTACATATACATTGTACATAAATACGAGTATATAAGTAAATTGTCGTCGTCCTTTTCCTCCCCAGCCCTCACTCTCGCGTCGACAGCGCCACGCGACGCTAGTAACGCCCCAAAATCCAAACCATCAAATAGACCGAAATTACCTGCAATAATTTGCTTCATACATGGCGTTGGATATATAATTTAAAAACGTACGTACGTACGAGTCTCTCTCGTTATATCATCATCGTCGTCGTCGTTCCACTTAAATAAATCACCCTACGTATTTAGCTGCCAATTGTAGGTACAAACTGCCTACATCTGCACACTCGATTGTACTAAGGTAAAGTCGCCAAATATCGCCTACTTTTTTTTGGAGCTCAAAAAAGAGCACTTAAAATTAAGATAGGAGGACATGATTGAGCAGGTGTGTAGAGTAAGGGGTCTAGTACAAAATTATCTCAATTCATGAACCGTTCCGGTGACTTTTAGTAAAAAGTGTCAAATGACTGTTTTCAAAAAAGGGTTCCTAATATCGCCTACCAAAAAAAAAAAAAAAAAAAAACGAAAAGTCGAATATTTTCAAAACTTTTTCAGGAAATCACGAATAATTATTAATAAGAACATATCATGCAAGCATTTTTCGAGCATTTGTCGAGCGCAGCATCATAACATTGGTGACTCCAAGTGAAGCATTTTTGACAGGCAATCCATTGCAATAGACGCCTTCAATAATCCCATTTCCTTCTTGAGAAGACTTGAGCATGCTGAAGCCATAGTATCATGATCCCATTTTGGTCGACTTTAAGTGGTCATATGTAAAAAGTATGGGTGGGCGATATTCGGGCATTTTTCCATTTTTCAGAAAATTGAAAAAAATTCAGAAAAAATTTGAAGAATGAGGACAAATTATGCGGTAGTATGATAGTAGAGCTTATGTAGGTATTATATAAATGGTTGGATAATATTTAGAAATACTTGACTTTCGATTATAATTTTTAACGTGCAACACCAAAAAAACTTTGAAAAATGCAAAAACTTAATTTCTCAATAACTTCTGAAATGTTGACTCTAGAGATATGAATTTTTGTACAGCACATTAGAGTCATCTAAGTATCATAACACGCTATTTCAACTTCAGGTGGTACTATAAACAGACGTGATAATGGGGTGGGCGATATTGGGAACCTAGGCGATATTTGGCGACATTACCTAGTTGAAAATCATCTCATCAGCAGTTCTCACCCTTACACGAGATTCTATTTAGCTACGTTAATCTTCACCCAATACAATTTCTCGTTCGTATCAGACAGGTACATAAACTAGAAGGTACTATTTCGTAAATATCCAGCAATATTATCTTATACTGCATATGAATAATATGTAATTTGATTGAAACACCCCCCCCCCCTCATCGTCCTTTCATCTTTATACCGAAATTTGTACAATATCCACGAATGAAATTCTCTCTCAGAACTGTGTGAACGTCGACCAAAGTACAGCAACACATCGAATTTTACCACCATATTATTCGCCAACTTTTGATTAGCGTTGAATTGTATACAAACTTCGAAATTATTTCATGCCGAAGTTTCATATCTAATCTGATGTATGGCACATTTCACATATCATTTGATTTTGAAATGGGGTCTGCCAACTTTTAGAAATTTCCGGCGTTTAAGACTACTCATAATTTCTTTTCCTTTTTTTTTTTTTTTTTTTTAAATTTGCAGGTAAATAAATATTCTTGAAAAAATTACAGTACCTAATTTAAAAAATGAATCTTCATAAAAGCAAAAAATTAAAACAAAACAATTTGAAAAATAAAATATCCACTTGAAGAATTGAAATTTGAACAATTCAAACTGATTTAAAAAATAATGATGAAAGATCAAAAAAGTACCGTAATATCACTCGATCAATGAAATAAAAGTTTGAAAATTTTTTAAAAAAAATTAAAAAAGTGAAAGTTTTAAGAAAGACGATTTTAAAAAAAATGAAATCAAAAAGGCGAATAAAATTGAAAACTATTTCAAATTAACGGAATTTCAAGTTGAGAGAAATGAGAGAAATTAGGGATTGATAAAGGTGAAAATTATAAAAAAAAAAAAAAAAAAAAAAACTCTGAAAGAATCGAGGATAGAATTGAAAAAAGTAAGTAACCTTGGTACAAAAATGAAAATAATAGATACAAAAAAATGAAAACAGCAAAAATAATTGAAAACTTCAACCATACTTGGGAAAAAAGAAACTAAAAAAATTGAAATAAAAAACACGAATCGAATGAAAAAAAAATTGAAAAATTTGGAACTGAAAAAAACTAGAATACAAAACTGATTTTAAAAAAAAGAAGAAATTAAAAGTAACTTGAATTTAATGAGATCAAAAATCATAAAAGACTTTGGAAAAGTAAGAGATCAGAAAAGCGAAATGTTTTTGAAAGCACGTCTCAAATAAAATCAAAAGAACTGAAATTAAGAAAAAAAATTATCGAATACTGGTAAAAAAAAATGATTTTAAAAAATTGAATGTACCTACCTAATAACTTGAAACTTATGAAATGTTCAGTTGAGAAAAATGATGGAACATTGAAGATTGAGAAAACCAAAAATTTGAAACAAAAAAAAAATTGAAAAATGAGGAAAAAATTAAATTAAAATCGAAAATTAGATAGTAAAATGAATTAAAAGATGAAAAATTGTGAAATTGATGTAATTCAAAGTTGAGAAAAATTATGGAAATTCGAAGATTAAAAAAACCAAAAATTTTAAGAAATAAAAAAATTAAACAAAAAGAATTGAAATTAAAAATATTTAAATTAAAAAAAATGAAAGAACTGGAATTCATAGGAACAAACAATTTAATGCAATGACTTAAAATTGATAAAATTAAAAATTTTGAAAAAGTGGGTTACAGTTGAAGAATAAGAAAATCATAAATTTGAAAATGAAATAAAACAAAAGAATTTCAAAAAAATTGAAAATTGAAAAAAAAGCAATAAAAAATTAAGAAGAAAAAAAAAGAAAATGAGAGTAACTTAGAACAAATGAAATTGGAAGCCGAAGAAACTAATTGAAAAAAAAAAAATAATAAAATTTAAAAACTAAAATTGGAAAGAATTGGACTTGATTTTTTTTATTAAAAATAAAAAAATTGTAAATAATTCAAGTTTGAAAAATACAGCCAAAATTAATAATCAAGAAAATCAGGAAATTGAAATAATTAGAAAAATCAAAATTACGAGCAGAAAAACATGAATTTAAAAAATGTACTTGAAAAAAAATTGGAAACTAAAAAAGAAAATATAAGATCAAAAAAATGACAAGAAGTCCTACATATCTCGAAATTAATGAAATGAATGTTAGAAATAATGGAGAAAAATTAAAAATTATGGAAGAAAAAATGTCGTAATTTCGTCAAGAATTTTACTGACGAATTTCCAAGCATAATTATATTAATTAATTGTATGTTAGAGTGTGCATGTGAAAAAAATGACCTATAACGACCAAAAGTAAAATTTTACAGTGAAAGGGTTAAAGTCATTTAAATTATTGCTCTTTAAAAAAAAAAAAAGATTTTGTGTATGAAAAATCTTAAATTAGATTTCAATGCATTAAACATTCGCATTTCACATATCGACCAAAATAAAAAATCCTCAATTTTCAAAACCTAACATAATTCACGAAAAATTTCACTTGACCAATTGACCTAAAACTATATGTAAGTACATTATACTTAACAAAAATAATAATAACAATGCAAAAATCTGCCCTTCGAAAAAAACCCATCAAAATAGCTTATACTTACATCGTTTTCTTTATACAAAGGAAACCCCTTTCAGCAAAATGGGAAGGGATAGAGAACAGGATGTTACGGAGTCTGATCATCAGTTACGGAGAATTTCCCATCGTTTTTTCCTTCGTGTATTAGGTATTTACGCGCCAAAATATCCAATTTTATTACCCGCTAACGCGAATTCATCACGTTCAATATAGCGCTAGTTCGCATTTTACGGGTCATTTTTTCCGTCAACCGTACGACCCGAGCCTATTTTACAGAGTTTTAAAAACCCATCCAAACTGTCGCCTAATATTCGACCATTAATAATGAAGAAAACTTCATGCATACGAGAAAGAATTGCTACATTGTGGTCGAATTTTCCATCATCAGAGATTTTTCAAGTAAGTCTTTTATTCAACATTTTTTTTTTTTTTTTTTTTTTTTTTTTTTTTAGAAAATATTCACTGATTTATTTTTTTTTTTGAGTAAATTTGGATTTACTGAAGATGAATCATTTAGATCATTCTGGACCTTCTACGTAATTGTATCAATTTTACTATCAATCTACGCTCGAAGAATTGCAGTCGAGTTAATTTCTTCATTATAATTGGAATTTTTGAATTTTCTTTTCAAAATTAGAAAACTTCATTCTATTCAAATCAATCTACCTATACAAGTAAGGAACCCGTTTCAAACTAATCACTTTTTTTCCTCGAACGAAAATTTTACTGAATTATTTATTATTGTAGAAGGAAAATCCGTCCAACAAAAGAAAACGGTTAAATAAATTTCCCGTTATTACCTACACTTTGGTATAGAGTATAGTTTTTGGAAACGATTCAATCTGACCATAATGAAAGATCGTCGGCGCGACGGGTACGGCGAACTATCAAGATAAATATATAACGCAAAATATTAGTTGCCTTGCAATGACAGCTCGCCTTCCATTAAACCAAATGAAAAGGAAAAGAAAACTACCACAGTAACGAACGGCGACGTCCTCGATAAGGGTAACAAAAATCCAACAGCTTTATTTTCTTTACTCTGAAGAGAAAATACACGCGAAAAAAGGAACACTTTCAGCCCAACATGTCTTTGTCGTCATCGACGTATCCGCCGACAAAACGTTTATATTCGGACCTTATTTTTTTCGCACGTTTTTTTTTTCAGCACCTCCTCACAGCACCCTGGTCTTTCACTATGCACACAGCAATTACAGCATACACTCGCCTTCCCTTAGCCGGATTCCTTCTTTTACAATTGAAATCCTCGGCTAAGAAATTTTATATACGCCGCAGACAGCCAAGAGAGAGTGAGGTGGAAGAGACGACGAAAAAACAACATTAAATGAATTTGTTTCATTAGCGAAATTCGCTCATTGTTCAGTCAGTATTTTCTTTAAAATAAACTTCAGTTGGTTTTAGAAGCGCGTCTTACTTTTAAGTTTTAATGCGAGCATACTGCTCAGCAAAAATAGTCAGTCTGCTGCATTTACCCGAAACTTTGATAGAATTTTTAATATCGTTATGATATACGCGAAATTATATTAAGCAGAAGGCGAAACCAGTGAAAAAGAAAAATCTGAAAGAGAAAACGAGAGAAAACTAGCGAATAAGAAAAGACGAATGGCTAATTTTTTGCTTCTTGCGAGCTGGTACTACGTGTCGCTGCAGCTTGAGCTCGTTAGCCAGCAACGAATACCAATGATTATTCGAGCCTTATCAAGTTATTTAGCTGTGTACATTACGTATACTCGAGCTACCTATTACCAACAGGTGCTGTAGTTTGTCAAATTACCAAAAAACTCTAAATTAAGTAATAAGAAAGCGAGCGGGAAAAAAACGAAAGGAGCATGACCTGAGAGTAAACGCGAGCTTTTGAACCACGCCCACGTAATTTTTTTTACGATCAGTTGGAACCATTTAGAAATCTAATTTCACGAAAAAAATTTATCGTATTACAAAAATGATACCATCGTGAATCATGGCTCTTTGAAGAAATGAAACAACTTCATCAACAATTATTTAAAAAATGATTCTATTTGAGAGAATCGTTTGCAAACGAATTTAGTAATTTTTCAAACAAATCGTTCGCAAGCCAGTTCACAGAATTTCCATTTTGTTTGCCAACGAGTGAACACGATAGATTCGATTTTTAAAATTTAAATGAAATTGAATCAATTTTTCAAACAAATCATTCATAAACGATTCATTTAATTCAGGCATGATAGCAACTATTTTTTTTTTTTTTAGTGACTTTAGTGACCAAAAAATGTAAAAAAGTGGCCAAAAATCCCCCCCCCCCCAAAGAAAATTTGAGTCATTCAGATAAGAATCATTTCCAGATTTTTTCTCAGGGAGCAAACATTGGGTCAAAGCTACGCTACAGGATACTCAAATTGACCTAGGAGGCTGTTCTTCGGCATGTAGGTTTGGTAGGGGTCCCGAATGTGCTTTTTTGTGGTTTCGACCCGCTAACCTTTTTCCACACCCTCCCACCACCAGGCGCGGCAACTAAGAATTTCGCCATGTATTGCTCAAAATTTTTTGCTACTACAGGGGCTCAAAAAATTGATGGGAAAAAATTATCCGGGGAGGAGAGGAATGTAGACAGTTGGGCAGAGCTTTATTTTGGTATTTCGCTTCCCCAAGAACTAAAAAAAAAATTAGAGATAGGAGGCAAAATATGTGAAAATGCTGAATTCAACTACCAAAAATGAGGAGAAAAATAATGCCCGAGCGAAGCGAGGGCGAAAATTTTTGAAAAAATTGCAATTTTAACAAAATTATAAAATTAATTGAACTAAATTCTAAATTTACACCAGAAATTAATTCTGATTCTCTTTCTAAAAAATCGAATGATAGAATATGAGTTTTTCAGCATAAATCTGAGTTAGATTTTCATCTTTCCATGGGTTTATTTGAATTTGAAATTATTTCATGTAACGCTGAGCAATACACGAATGAAATTCATGTATTGTTTGAGCTTTCGAGCAATAGGGAAGTTGCTGCCACTGCCCACCTCCAAAAAACAACGTTTTACCACAATTTTGAAAACTGAAATTTGCGACTTTTTTCAAGATATATTTTTTCCTCTTATAACCTAATTTGAATCAACGAATTCTTCATTAACCTCTCTGCACAATTTTTCTTCAGTATGAGGGTTGTTAACCAAATGCAGAATGTCAACGTTGAGGTCTTCAACAAAATAAAATCTCAAAAAGAAAAGCATAAACTCTTAATAAAATAAAATCTACACATCGGATAGGGGAAGGGGTGAAAAGATATTTCCGGCGATTTCACGTTATTTGTTGCCCGAATGAAGTGGGGGCAAATTTTTTTGAAAAAATTGAGGTTTCGAAAGAAAAACTTCTCATTGCCACCATGAATAAAAAAATTTTAAAAACCTATGATAGCATTTGGATCTGAAATGGACGGTAATTTTTGAAGAAATTGCATTTTTAAAAGAAAAAACAAACGTTATTAGTGTTATTACTTTTGGAATATAAATAAACAAAAAAGCAACATAATGCCCGAGCGTAGCGAGGGCGGCGAAAATTTTCAGAAAATTGGAATTTTTAAGGAAGAAATAATCCATTTTTAGTATAAATTTGAATTCTCTCTCTTTATTTATTTTTTCTCTAGTTATTCCCAAAACTTTTCATTTTTTTGTTGTTTTTCAATAAGGTATCGCCAAAAAAAAAATAATTGAAAAAGTGACTTTAGTGACCATTTTGGGCGAAAAGTGACAAAAAGTGACCAAACTGAAAAAAAGTGACAAAGTCACTAAAAAAGTGACTGAATAACATGCCTGTTAATTGAATCAGTGTTCGCGAACGACTCTTGAAAAATCGCTGAATTAGGAAGAAGAAAATGTTCAATGCTCCAAATGAAGTTATTTCTAGTTTAAACAAATCCACAGTTGATAAATTTTTAATAAATCAACTTTTGTGAAGAGAAAAAGAAACATTATGTTTTCTCGTAGAAAGCAACGAAAAATGTTTTCGAAAATTTATCTCAAAGTTGAAAAAAAAATCAACAGGAAACATATCTAAAAAATAAAGAATTAAAAAAAATCTTTAGCTTTTTTTCCAGAAAAAGAATTCACAAATGAAAAAAATTTGTAAGGTAAGCATATTTTTTTCAACAAAAAAATTCAAGATATTGGCAAAAAGAAAATTTTAAGAATCGGCATTCTTATGTATAAAATTAATAGGTAAGTAAATATTTAATTGTGTAAATCCTTCAAAAATTTCACAGAGAATTTTTTTTAAAGAGAATTTTACAACTTGAATAATTTTTTTCGAAAAAATCTTCAAACAGAAGAAAATAGTTTTTAAAAAGCATTTTATTAAAAAAAGTTGAAATGAATTTCAAAAAGAAATTTTCTCATAAAAATTTTTCTCATAAATTTTCTTCTAAAATACCGTATTTTTTGAATTGTAGGGTACTTTTTCTGGAAGAATTTTTTAATGAGAAAATTCAAATTCTAAGAAATCCTCCTTCTTCTTCATCCTCCTCAGCTCTACGGAGGTTGGAGATCCATAAAACAAAAAAAAACAAAAAAAATACCTACTTTTTAAGATATTTGAGAACTTTTTCCAAGATTTTGAAGAAAAATTTTATTTAAAAAGCTGTAGGAAGATGTAAAATTTTCATGCAATTTCTTGTAATTTTTTTTCAAAAAAAAAAATTTTCAATACGTTTTTTAGATTTTAAAATTTTAAAATAAATCAAAGAATAAATTTCAATTTTTTCCTTATCAATACCCAAGCTTAAAATTTTTTTTTTTTCAAAGAAGTTCTTCTCAAAATAATTTTATCAAAAAAAAAATAAAATAAAATAAAATAAAAAAAATAATATAGGTACCTATTTGAAAAATCAGCTAAAATGAAGATTTTACTATTAAGAGTTTTATAATCAGACTAAACTCAGTTGTAAATTTCAAAAAATTACATCAATGACAAAGGCTACCATTTGATACAGTGCAAAATCCTACCTCCTAACTGAATATTTTGTAAAAAAAATTATTTTTAGCAATTTTCAAAAAATGAGAAATTGCAGTTATTCAATGAAAAAAGCTACCCTAAGATACAATGTAAAATCCTCCTCTGGCTGAATTTGTAAAAAAATTTATTTTCAGTAAGTTTCAAAAATTGCGAATTTTTGCGAAATTGCATTTATTCAATGAAAAAAACTACCCCAATATTCCATGCAAAATCCTCCTCTGGCTGAATTTGTAAAAAAAAAAATATCAAAAAATTTCAAAAATTTACAATTTGCATTTAATTAATGACAAAGGCTACCATTTGATCCTATGCAAAATCCTACCCTAACTGAATTTGTAAAAAATTTCATTTTCATCATTTTTCAAAAAATGAGAAATTGCATTTAATCAATGACAAAGGCTACCATTGGATCCAATGCAAAATCCTACCTTAACTAAATTTGTAAAAATTATCAGTAATTTTTAGGTATTTTTCGAACAAAACGAGAAAATACCTCAAACAAGAACAAAAAACCACACACGTTAAGCTAAATTAAGCAGTTACTCGTTCTAAGTAGCTAAGTAAGTATATACGTTCAAAAGCATCACAAACGAACAGCACGACCCCCGTCCCTCCGGTTGCCGATATTCCTTTGAAATACGAGTAGATATCTCTTTTCATTCCAAGAGAAGTAAATAATCTTTTCAAGTTTTCTTTCCCATTTATAACGCGAACATTATTATCAAGTTCGCTCGCTTCAAAACCATATTATATATATTATAGTTTTTCACGAATAAGAAGAAAATATCAAATAATACGACGAATGGAGCCGGCCGGAGCGACGCGACGTGTTTTCCTTTTAATTCGGCGATTACGAGTATTTCATAAGAGATTTTCTTTTCAGTAAGAAATTCCATAAAGGCGAAAACTTGGAATCGGAATATTTTTCAATCGTTGATGTCTCCATTCCAATTATAAAACGATGTCCGACCCAACTATCGATCTCCTTCGTGCTACTCCTGAATCTACATGAGTATGCAATTGCGAATGACTCAATTATTCACCAGCTTTGCTGAGGATTGCGACAAAAGAGCAGTAAAATGAAACCAACCGAGACGCTATGTAAAACAAGCGAATTAAAAATTATCCCGAATGTAAATAAACTCCATCAATTTCTAACACCTTAACGCTGTCGCGTCGTCGATTCATTTCAAATTCAAAAATATATTATCGAAATATTGCGAGACAAATTTGAAAAAGCCTTCATCCTTCTTGCTCTTCTCTGACAAATCTGAAGAGCTCCTTTCAGCGTCATTTTCAAATAAACCAGATATTTTTTCTCTTTCAAACATATGCAGAGACGAGAGAAGAAAAAAAGAAGCTGAAAATTTTACAACTTTAGCGCTATTCGGATGAAAAATTTCGTACCTTAGGAAAGATCTGACAGCCATTAAGCTCCGGGGATGATTCATATATATATATATAGCGTTGCATTTTATTATCTCGCCACCCATACGACGAGTATACGATGCGATGTACACGCGACGTCTCAGTCTGCTTTCGCCGTACGTTATTTAATAAATTAATGTAATAAAGCAAGCGTATACCTCCTCGTAAACCGAGCTTCGTGTGTTTTTAACGATCACCAAACCCAAACACGGCGTACAGTACAACGCGATGTCGAGATTACATCTATAAACCAAAATAGTATCACCATCGACTGGGAAACTTGGACGAAAAATTGGTAGGGAAAGAAGTACGATTCGAGCTTTGGAATCGAAATTCGAAAAGCACGTGGCAATTTCACACGAGGAGAAAACCAAACAATGGCGATCTTCCTTATTGGCGTTTCATGATGAGTTAAGACGATGAGGCACGAATTTCTAAAATTATGAAACCCACCGATGACCAAATCTCACTCTATGATTCTGAATACTTTTTTGAAAATTTTACCCCTTCCCTCGAGGCCACAAAGGCCACTCCATCCTTTCCTACTCTCTAGATAAATGATCCTTTACATCGGACGATCGATTCCCCTAATTCTCCACCCACTCACATTGTACAAATAACAACAAAAATATGCTGATTGCTGAAAAATTCATTCCAGACTCACCTCTGGCAACACATCCGGCATCTTCGACTCCGACAAGTCAACAGCACAACAAGCAACGTGCACAACACCGGTGATAAAATTTGTCCACGCGATCTTTTTCGGTTCTGAAAAATACCACAAACGACGAAAATTTATTATTAAAATTTCACTTCCGACACCGCACACCGAACGAAAGTACACGCGTAAAATTAAAAGTCAAATTTGAAAATTGATTATATGACAAGCACGTAATGAGAAAGTGATTCTTGTCGAGTGTTCGTCATAATCACGTTCTGATAAGCGTTCGCTTACACGAAAGACTGACCGTGGAAACGATTTACGTATCATCGGACAACGTGCGTTTCATGGCATTAAAATTAATATCGTATCGCCACCTTTGGTGAAGATATATTAACCTAGTAAGCTCATATCAACGCTATCTGCGCGAAGCTTCCAGTCAACTAAGCAGCTTTATGGTTTTAGCCAGAAAGAATAAAAACTTATGGCATCGAGTTCCTAACGAAGTACACAGATGGTGGTTGAATATTGACGGGAGGGACGGAGTTGGAGAGATTTTTATCAACTATTCTTACTTTTCACAGGTTTATAAAATTAAAATCATTAACATACTCGAAATATTTTACGAGATTAAAAACGACAAAATTTAAAAATCTTGGAATTTAATGAGAAATTTTGAAATGCTCTTAGCATGAGAATCTATTTTATACATAATAGTTGGAATTGGTCAAACCCCTCAGACCCGTTAAATCACGCATTTTCTGTTTTCGCATTTTTTTTTCAAAGGTTGTTTTGCAAGCAAATTTCGAAATATTACATTTTTTTCGAACTCAATCACATATTTCAAAGGTCAAATGGAGTTTTCTAGATGCTTTCTTCGTTCTGAGTCGATTGCAACCCTTTGCGAAGCCCTCGCTGTCAAAATACAATAACGTAAAAACACCAAAACGTCCCAATCCCCCTAAAAAAATCCTTGCTAAAAAATTAAAACTCTACAAAAAATCAACATAAATTTCTCCAGCAGAAAATATGTATTTTCAAAATAAAGAATTTAAAATTTGATATTTTCAAACTTCGACTAGGTACATTTCCAAAAAAAAAAAAAAAATATAATATTTTTGGAAAAAATTTTCAAGTTGTTGAATTAGGCTAAATAAATTTTTTAAATTTAGTCGATGTCCAAAATGAAGAAAATTCAAATTTTGTTATAAAGTTTTGAGCAATTTCCAAGAAACGACAATTTGACATCGTTTTTAAAATTCAATTATTTTTTCCTAATAAATTTTTCATCACTTTTTTAATTTATTAAATTTTAAAAATTATTTTGATAAAATTCAAAACATTTTTAAAATTTAGACCCGACTAAATTTTCTTAATTTTTTAAAAAGCCAATTTGGAAATTTTGATATTTTTTTTTTACAAATTGGGTAAATCTTCAAAATTTGACATAATCTCAAACATTTGGTTAAATTTTTAAAATTTTTTCAAGTTTTAATTTTGAAAATTTTTTACAATCATTCAAAAATTAAACTGATTCTGAAAAATTCGTAAAACTTGAAGATACCTTAATTCTTGAATTTTAATAGAATTTTTAAATTAAATTCCTTTATAAGGGAGCAAATTCAACTATATTTTTATAAAACATTCAAAAAAAGAAGAAATTTTTTAATTTTGAAAAATAGATACTTATAATTTTTCATCTATGCAGTTTTGAAGAAAAATTAGAAACTAAATTCATCTTGCTTTTTTTTACAAAAAAAATAATTTTTGATTCTTGAAAAATAAAATGGATGGAGTTTTCAAAAAAAGAAAAATATTTTCATTTTGTATTTTGATGGTGTCATTTTTATTGATAGATTTTTTGGAAAATGAAAAATTTTAAGTGACAAAATTGAAGAAAAACGCGATTTTTGCTTAATGCCCCGTTTCCAGAAAAACTATGCAACCCACAAGATTTTTCCAATATTTTTTATTCGGTAGAGTCTGGTCTTTAGTCTGACGAGAAAGTTTAGCAAAATTTTAATTTGCTGACGATTTCTTTCGAGTTGACTGGATTACTACGATGAAAATTATGAGAAAGTTTGATAAAATCGGATCTTAAAATTTTATAGTTCTAAATTTTTTTACAATTTTAAAAATTTGATGAAAATTCAATATTTAGTATTTTTTAAAACTGAAATAATTCTCAAACTACGAGTCGACGTTAAAATTGAAAATGTTTAAATTTTAATAAAAATCTAGAATAAAACTATCTACTCAATAATTGAATTTTCTAATTTTGATAATCTTTTAAAAATTGGTCAATTTCAATTTTTTTTTTTCCGATCAGACCTAGAAAGGCGAACTTAACCAGAAACTGGGAGTAGGTCCAGGGAGCCACTCCTTTAAGGGTTGCTCATAATAGGACATTAATTGATGAAAATTCAAAATTAGGTATTTTTCTTAAACTGGCGTCATTCTTAAGTACGAATTTATCAAAAAATTTAAAAAGCAGAAAAATTCAAGATTTTTAGTAATTTTAAAAATTACGATAAATTTCAAAAATTACATTTATTTTTATAATTTGACACAATCTTAAAACACGAATAAATTTTCAAATTTTCACAAACTTTTGAATTTATTAAAATTAAAATTTAGTAAAAATTGGAAATTCGCTGATTCGTAAATAGTTTTCAAAACATCAATTTTCTAATTTTGATAATTTTTCAAAAATTAGTTAATTTTCAAAATGTGACCAAATTTTCAAAAGTTGAAAAAAACAATAAATGTGGCATTCCATAAGAAAAGGGTCAACTTTGTCGAAAACAAGTTTTCGAGAAAAACGCAAAAATGTGATTTCGATTCAAAAATATCGATTTTTGGTTTTTGGCGGATTTGTATACTATCATCCTTCTACTTTCACGTGAGAGTGGTTGGGACCCTTGAAATCATTTTTTAACTGTGGTAACACCGTAAAATGCCATCGAAGGTCGGGCGAGATAGCGACTTAGAAAAGAGTCAACTTTGTCGCCGATACAGATGGCATCAAGGAACACCAAGTTCAGTAAAACTAGGTATTTCTGATAATTTCTGGGGGTTTTATAACTTTTATAAAGTTATTTTCACTTCAGATCACAAAACTTCAAACTTATTTTTCTCAAAACTAGGTTTTTTAAACTTCAAACTTCAAACGCGTCCCCAAGCGTGAATTTTATAGGTAGAGGGCTCACTAATAGCTCATTTTAAAGGGAATTTAATGTAGTTTCAGAATATGTGCCAAACTCGAAATCGAGCCGAGCGACAAAGTTGACCCTTTTGTTATGGAATGCCACAAATTTTGAATTTTCTAAAAAGTTTTATAAAACTAATTTTCAACTTTTGTTTTCAATTTTTGATTAATTTATAACATTTGAAATTCGATCAAACCTTACTAAAAATTTTTTTGAGATTTTGGTAAATTTATGTACCTAAGAATTTAATAATTTTTGTAATTTTTGGATACTTATTTTAAAAATTAAAGAACTTCTAGATTTTACAAAATATGAAAATTTTAGGCATAAACATATAAACATCTAATAATTTTTTCAAACATAGCAATTTTTAAAAATGTGATCATTTTTTGAAAACTCAATAATTTTGATTCAAATTAATCAATCATGTAAATTCAAAATTTTGGAAATTAAAAAAATAGGTACCTTTAACAACAGCTAAATTTCAATTTTTCTCAATACTGAGAACTAAGAAATATGTATCTCAAAGTATTAAAAATATTCTTCTAAATTTGAAAACTCTTAATTTTTTTAATATGGAAAATTTGAGTACAATTTATCATGAAATTCAACAAACCATTAATACAAATTGTAGAAAAATCGCACTAAACTCTATAATACATCATAAACTATCATCACACCTTCGGGAAAAAAATCAAATCAATCATGTCAACCAATGGCAAAAAAAAAAAAAAAAAAAAAACTTAGCAACTTCTCATTGAAGAAGAAAACCTCAACTACATTGATACCATTACCACAGCCGAGCGCTCATCTGAATAAAAACAATTTTGCCATGGTCATACACGTCGTCCCATTCACTTATCCATCACTCGAACGCGAGCTCGTACGTGCTAAACAATTTATCAATGAAATGCCATGCCGTAATCAAATCTATCGCCAATAAGACCACGAAGTGAGGATCGGGATCGCGTTCATTGAAGACGAAACTAGTTGTTCACACAAAACCCAAGCTGCGCGTAGGCAGAATTTTGTAGCCCAACCTTTAGCGTGCCAAACTGGTCCCATAACTAACAATATATAGTCCATATATGGATTATAATACATGCCCGGGTTTCGGTTATAATTTTTTTTTCCTTTTCGCTTGTACAAAAATATAGGTGGTTGTGCTATACCAATTCGATACCTCTTATACCTATAGGTATGCAACGTATACGTACGTACGTATTTTTAAAAAGTATATATATAATATATACAGTGGCTCATAGTATACCACATGCATACGCCTGTCTCTACGTACGCGTACAAAAAAAAATCACACCTACGGAGAACCTCTCTCTTTCTCTGTCGCTCTCTCATCGTACATTCGGATTTTGTTTTCCAGTCGATATTTCACTACACGACCGACAACTTGGTGGTTCGATTTATGTATTTTTATCATTCGTAGACTCGACCGAGTCGCTATTTTGCACAATTTGAAAAAAACGCGTGCAAGTCGATTTGCAAACACGTTTGCATGTGTGATTTTATTTTTCATTTTATAGTAATACAGTTTGGTTACAGAAATTTATTGTGTTTAGTGATGTGAGTCGCTGATTTATACACGAAATAATAGTAAAATTTCATAATTCGTACAAAATGAAATAAGGTATGTAATGAAACTGCATATTATATGCAATTCTATTTTGTTTTTGTTTTTAAATCGTTTAATTTAGTTGCAAGTTTGGTATCCGCTTCAAATTTTTGTGAAAATTGCAATTCAAAAAATATCAAAAAATTGAAAATTTATGAGACAATTTCAGTGCACCAATTGAGATTTTGCATAGATAGCACTTGGTCAATTGAAAAATTTGCTAGAAGAAATTGGCAGAACTTCTCAAAGCATAAGACGAGAAGGGAAGGGAAAGCCATGTGTATCATGACGAATGAACCATCGAAAAAAATAGCACTTTTGTTATATCAGAGACATAGCAGTGTCTGCGTATAAGTAACTTGAATTGATATTAAAAAATCGAACCGACGGGACGAAAAATAAAAAATGAGCCCAGTAATATGAAATTTAAAAAAATTAATGCATTAATAAAATTATTTAAAGTGGAAAAATAGTTTGATTTTACGAAATTGAAGTACTGATCAAAAAATTTATCGATCAATCGGTTAAATCAACAAAATCGAAAAACTTATCAAAAATTGACCTTTTGATAAAAAATTGACTGAATATGAAAATCAAAAACTTAATCCAAGCCTAAAATTATTGAAAGAACAAGATCAAAAATTTACTGATCAATCGAGGTTGAAAAATTAATGCATTTATCAAGATTCAATAATATTTTAATCAATTACGTCATCGATTGAGAAATTTATAGATCAATCAAATAAATTTTTTAAAAATTGGAGATCTGATCAAAAAAGTGATCGATTTGTAAAAAACAACTCATCAATCTAACTCGAAAATTTAACTGAGCAAAAAATTTACCATTTCATATAAATCGGCTGATTAACCTCATCAAAATTTATAGCAATTAACCGAAATCGTTGATTGAAAAATTTATTGATTAATCAAAATCGAAAACTTGAACGATCAAGATCAAAATAATAATGTATTCTTTTTCATAATATATGTGTTAAATCACAAAAATTTATCGATTAATCTATTGAATCAACGAAATTTAAGAGCTCATCATGAAAAATTTAGTGATTATCAAAATCAAAAAATAACCGAAATTGCTCATCAAAAAATTGATCAATTAATCGAAATGGAAAAATTAATCAATAAATTGAGATAAATAGGTAATGAACTTCTGATCAAAAATTTATCGATTAATTGACATAAAAATTTAACCTAAAATTTACTGATCAATCGAGATTAAAAAATTAATTGATTCATCAAGATTGAATAACAATCATAAATCAAAAAAAATATCGATTAATCGATTAAATGAACAAAATCGAAGGCTGATGGTCTTTTTTTTCATTATTTTTTATTATTTATTTACTTTTTTTTTTGATTTTTGATGTAAGCTCAGTTTCAATTGATTAATTGAATTAATCGATCTATCCAATAAAATATCTGATCAAAAAAATAATTTTTGCTTAATCGACATTTGAAATTTACTGAATTGAAAGCATCGAAGAACTGATCAACAAATTTACTAATACATGAAAAATTAATCGGTTAGAGAAAATCAAAGAATTAATCGATTTCTCAAGATCGAATAAAAAATTTCCTGGTCAAAACTTATTGAATTAACAAAATCGAAGAACACTTTTTTTTTGTATTGTTAACCTCATGATCACTCAATCGAAATAACTGATCGAAAAAAATTATCGATTTTGAAATCGAGACTTACCGATTTAAAAAGCATTGGGAAACTGATCAAAACAATATCGATTACATTAAAAATTGGCTGATCAATCAAAATTGAAAAATTAATCAATTTATCAAAATCGAATAGTACACGTATTGAATTGGTGATGAAAAATTGACTGATCAATTAAATTTATTGACATTTATGACATTATTAAAAAAAAAAAAATGTGAGAATCGACTACAAAATTAGTCTACTAATATTTATGAAATAGCAACTGGTTAATTGAAATTGAAAAATTTATTAAATCAGCAAAATCAAAGAAAATGTTCAAAATCTCAACAAATCGATTTATCAAAATCAAAAATTAATCAAATGAAGTAAAAAAGACAAATTTTTACTATCAATTTTTTAAAGCAACATTGAATAAAAAATAATTGTAAAAAAATTGAAGCGTAATTTATAAAATTTTATTTGAAGCTAAATTCTGAAAAAATCGATTTTGGACATAACTTTACACAATTAATTCTCAACAAAACTGAAAAATTCTGGAAAAATTTGAAAAAAATCTAGAACAAACTTCTGAATTTCTGAACAAATTTTGAAAAAGTGATTTTTAAGACATTTTTTTTTAATCTGGCCAAATTTTCATAAAAATTTAACATCAAATTAAAATTGAAAAATTTGATCCTATACCATTTTTAAAATATTGATATAATTATATTTTTTTACATTTTAAATTAAAATTAAAAATTGTGTTCAAATAAAACTTATAAAATCGAGCCAAATTCTGAAAAATTTCATTATATTTTGAACAAATTTTAAAAAAATTGATTTAAAACAAAGAACTTTCAAATTTTTTGAGTTTAGAAAAAAATGGTAATTTTAATTTTGAGCAGAATTTTTACTATAGGAACGTATTGAAAAATGTTGATTGTAAAGAAAATTTTGAAAAATTAATTTTAAACAAAAGATGACATTTTTTTTTTGGAAAATTGAAAAAAAATTAACAGGTACAAATAACTACGAATTCATGAAACAAAAATTGCAACAAAATTTAGAAGAAAACACCAATGATCAACCTGAAATAAAACTGCAATCAGCACTCGAACTCTACCTCATCCAAACACATAATTTTCTTCAATTTCACCCCACACTTTGGCACTTCTCTGATTTCCTCATTCCAATCTTTCGAAAACAATACAAAATACAACCATTTCCATTTCGATCACGACTCCGCAACACTGCACTCTATATACGAATCACCTCTCACACGAGACAAATGAGAGCACCACCATGCCATGGCAATCTTACACATACTCACACAACAACAACAACAATCCAACTCAGCCACCCAAAGCAAGTTCCTAGACAAACAAAATCTTAACCTAGAAAGGTGTATTATGTATAATTATTGATTGAATGTTGTTTCTTCATTACCAAACCGCCACTCTAGCCCCGCCATCCTCCTCTTCTCCCAGGCTCGTACGAGCGACACAGCGTAGGAAGTTGCATTTAGTAAAAAATCAAATCGACTGTGTAGTTACGCGCATAAATTATGACACCGTAATTGGTATAATTCGCGTAACCTAATACCTTCCTGTTGAAATTTTTTCCATCGTCTGTGTTCGCTATACAGGTATCAGGTACACGGACCATGGTCCATGGGCCACACCACCGCACAAATCTTCCAATCGATATCACTCATTGTTAGTCATAATAGTGTTTGGGTATTTACACATATTATCCTCTCTGTAGGTACGTGCAGCAGACGAAGTAGGCGATTAGAAGATTATTTTCTCTCTGCTCATACATAGCCTCACTGCCTCAGCCTTGCGAGATCTAATTCGTATATGTACAATCATACGATTTCCTCTCACTCTTTTAATAGTTTTGAGATGACTAAGTATACCTCAAAATTTGAGATCAACCAATCCTTTTCCACCTCATCCTCATTTTGTACTTTACATCCTCACAATTGCGTATTTGAGGGGGGGAATCAAAGGGTCCAGACCCCTCTTGACGAAGAAAAAGTTGAAAAAATGACCAAATTTCAGCGTTTCAATGCTCTTTTTTACAAAAAATTTCACTTTTTTCGGTTGAGACCCCCCCCCCCCCCCCCTCCTTACATGACTGTCTGGCTACGCTACTTCATCCTCATGCTACCTTTACGTCTCATCTTCCACTCAAACCATTCGATCAAAATATTCATATCGAAAGTATAAGTACCCCAGTTCCCTTTACTCAGCCATGAGATGATTAGAAATTGCGAATATTAAACGCGAGATAATCGTGTGGGTCGACGATCCGCGTTCCTTTTTTAATTCCACTCGTTCGTTCGCGTTCGTTCATTTAACGTGTAGGTTTGAAAACTTGTCTCGGTTCTGAGTTACGAGTGCATTGTAGATATAAAAAGGTGTGGACGTTAGACAACGTCGGTTTTTTTAGCTTATGCTTTTTAAAAAACCTCGCGAGCTAATAATTATTACCTACATTTTTTCCTTCTAATCGTTCTCTGCATAATATAATGTGTCGATCGATGCATTTTATAATGAAATTGCAATCTACGCGGAATATAAGGAACCTGTTACACAGCGTGCATCAACATACATATACCCACAGACTAGAATATACTTGGATGCGAGTGTTTTTTCAAAGCGTAATGGATCCCCCTCCCCCCGCTTCTCATATCTTTATTGGTTCAGTTTGGATGGTCGATTTTTCTTGTCCATATATTGATAAATTGTGGTAAACGGTACTTTCAATTTATTCAAAATGACTCCAGTATGACTATTATTCGTTGAATATTTTTCTACCTATTCCAATCACCCTTCCCACTACATAACATGACAAAATTTTGGAGGAAAAAAATAGAACAAGCACGACAAAAAAAATCCAAAATTAAAATCAAACGGACAGGAACCCAATTATTTACGAAGAAAACCCTAAAAATAAAATATCATCTCGTAAAATCATCAATTTATCACCAAAACCATCAAATTACCATCACATTTGCATATACCTACTACTACGTTTTATTCCCAAAAATTATGAGTTTAGATTTTTTTTTGCTTCAAAAAAATCAAAATGAAATATAATTTCAAAATTTTATTTAAAATAAGGTCCTAAATAATCACAAAAAAAATATCAAAAATTCAATTTAAAAAAATTATGAATTTTTTTAAATAAAAAAAATCTCATTTTTGTAAACGTAATAGTAGTAGCTATGCCAGTGCATGAAATTACCAACGCAAGGACAAACACCGCATTTATTTCAGTCCATCATCACGAGTACACTAAACCGATCGAGCCATTTCGCAAAAAGTAATTTTGCTCGATAATATTTCATCGCGGTAGTCGGGGCACGTGTTAAAATGTCGAAATAGTAGCAGGGGAAAAAATAAGAGAGAAAAAAACTCCCTCGGGTCAAATTAAAAACCTTCCTATGGCGTACGAGTTCACGAATGTAATTAACTGGAGCGTACTCGTTCGGACATACTGAAATAATTCGTGTCAAAAAATTAAACGATATATGTACACGCTTTTTAACCGCAACGCAGACGCCTCTTGAACGATTAATTAACACACGTTGTACGAGTATATTATTTTTTTTTCTTTTTTAAAACGTATTAACTTCTAGTTCTATGTATAACGATTTCATCGACGTAGTAATTGAATCGTGTAACTTTCACACGTGTTTTTAGATTTTTTTTTGCATATAGATTTGCAAAGAATCGATAGAATTGATAACGAATAACTGAATCGATAGGATACGAATCATTCTCAAATAACAAAAATTGTTTAAAACTTGAAAAAAGAAATCAATCAAATCGTGGGACAACAAGTATCCCAGCGTATAGTCAAATACTCGTATTTAAAATTTAAATACTTACCTAAGATTTTTTCAAATTACAAATACGAAATAATAAAACTTTATAATATTAAATATTAAGAAATCAAGAAACATTTGAAAAGGAATTTCAAGTAGGCAATTCAAAAATTCAGATAAACTCAAAAAGAAATTTGAGTTTTAGTTAAATTGAAAAATTTGAGAAAATTAAAAAATAAAACATTCCTACCTAGTACCTACATAATCAAAGTACCTAATTTTTAAAATTTTGAAAAATTGACAACTCATTGAAATGATCGAAAATTTAAAAAATTGATCATTTGTAATATTTTTATTTAGTAGGTAAGCAAAGAATCGCAAAAATTAGGAAATTTGAAGACATTGATTTAAAAAACCTTAAAAGTAACAAATTGCCTAAAGTAAGGTAAGCAATTTCGAAGACATCAAAAATTCAATAAAATTTTGAAATAATAAAAAATCAAAAAATTCCAAGTACGTACATTAATCAAAAAAATTTTATCAAGTCGATCGTATTGAAAAATCATTTCCAAAAAAAATTAAAAATTACCCCTATTTTATTATTTTTAGCTTTTTCATGCCTCAATCTGTTCAGCGATCACTTTGCTCAAAATTGAAGAACTTTTTCTACCAAAAATCCAAAAATATAAGTTAGTGAAATTCTAAATTTTTTTCAATTTTGGAAAAACGATCACTGAAAGAATCCAAAGCGGAGCACGTTTAACCTTCAGAACTCGAATCCGTTATTAGTTTTTTCATTCGATCATTTCATGGGATAAATGGAATTTTAATCACGTTCAACTTTAGAAAACAAAAAAAATCTAAAGAGATTTTAGAAAAATCAAAAAATCAAAAAATTACCAAGTTGAACATTTCAAAAAATTCATAAAATTGAAACATCATGAAGAATTGAAAATTTTAAAATGGCTTGAAAATTTGAGAAAATGAACTATAAAACGTATCTAATCAAAATATTAAAATTTAAAAAAAAAATAAGTACCTGTAAAAATTATAAAATCACTAAAAAAATAAAAATTTTGAAAAATTATAACTGAAAAAAATTGAGCATTTTTGAAAATTTAAAAATTAAAATTAGGAAATCATAAAAAGTGAAAAAATACAAAGATACATAAGTATAAGAAGTGAAAACATTGATAATAAATTGAAATACTGATTATTAGTGATATATTTTTTTAAATTCTGAAACACCTACCCTTTTAACAAATCACAAAGAAGTGAGAAATTTGAACTTGCAAGTAAAATTGAAAAATTATAAATAATCCTCAATCTTCAAGCTACTAGTACCTATGTATAAAAATTTAGAATTACTTAAAGAACAAGCTCCAAAAATTGAAAAAAAAAATGATCAAAATAATTGAAAAAATAATAAATTATAAAATGTAAGTTAAGATACTATTGAAAAAATACGTAGAAGTCTTGGGAAAAATTACTCACAGATCAAATTATTAGGTATAAAAAAAATATATTAAAAAAATAACAATTTCGGAAATTTTAAAATTCAGATAAATTTGGGAAATCTTGACAATTGGAAAAATTCTAAGTACATAAATAATTATAAAATTCAGAAAACATAAAAAAAATGATTTCAAAAAAGAAAATGAATAAAAATACTTGAAATTATTTTAAATTTCAATGTTTATAAAAGTTGAAAATTTTAAAAATATTTATTAAAAAATAAATTAAAAAAAAAATTAATAAATATTTTAAAAAATTAAGAAATTTCGAAATTTTAATCCCTACATTAATGAATTAACGATTTTTACTTTCCAGAACATATCTTAGTAAAAAGATAAGCAGCCAATGTGAAAAAATTGAAGTTTCTCACAAAAATAAAAAAAAAATCATTTTGAAAAAGATATAAAAATACTAAAAACCAACATAAATAAATGATCTAACGATTCACTCGAATTGACTGAGTCATCTAATCATCTCACAAACTATTACATCCTTATTAAAATATATCAAAAAAAAAAAAAAAAAAAAAACACACAATTCCAGACCTATCTAAAACATCTTCTTCAAACACAAAAAAAAAATTTCCATTTCAAAATGACATTCTTCACACTTACACCCATAAAATTATAAACACCTCGAAAAAATTATTCAATTTATAGCCACACATTTGCAAGCAATGAATGCCTGTAACTGTATCACACCATAAGAATTACATACGTGCCACACGTTCGTTTCAGAAAACGACCTCAAAATGGATTTGAAAAAAAAGAGAAATAAATAAACATCAAGTTCATCACATATGCTAACTTGGCTTCGTATAGAACGTAGATATTATTTATTATGCAATTTATACGCGTTCTTTTCTTTCGAATACAAATCCACCCACGAAATTTACAACAAACACATGCGTCGCGATGGTGAAAATTACTCGTTGCAGCGAACAATAATACGAGTATAAGGTATTTTTTATGGCCTACAATTGTTAAATAAACATTAATCGTTCGGATGAAAATTGACCGCGCGAATACGAATTTTAACATCGAAAGCGTTGTATTGTCCTTTGCGTATTTGCATAATAATATTACGTAGTTACGTTTACAAACGCATAATATTTTAACCACATAAAAGGAAATTTTTACTCGAAATTTTTACCGTTGCAAATATGAAATTTTATTATCTACGTTTAAGTAAGTGCATTAACGTTCAACTCTAGGTAATTATTCAATATTCGTACATTTTACGAGCGATAAACGAAGATTTAGACCTGACGTGTGACGTTTGAAGGCTCAAAATGAAAATGAAAATTTTAATATTTAAAAGCTTAAATTTTGATTTTATTTTCCAAATTCACCCTAACTACTCGTACATATATTTTTTTCAAGTTTTTTTCAATGTAAATTTTTAAATTAATTTTTAGAATGATTTTTCAATTATTTTTTTTCTTTTAAGGGGGGGGGGGGGGCGGCGCTATAATTTTTTTTTTCGTTGAATGCATAGAGTTGACAAGCGGAATTTTCTACGACCTTTGCATGACGTCAATTTGATTTTTCATCTATGAAGTTTTGAAGAAAAATTGGAAACTAATTTCATCCCGCTTTTTTTTACAAAAAAAATTAATTTTTGATTTTTGAAAAATAAATTGCATTGAGTTTTCAAAAAAAAAATATATATTCATTTTGCATTTTAATGATGTCATTTTGTAGAAATTATTGATATATTTTTTGGAAAATCAAAAATTTTAAGCGTTGAAATTGGAGAAAAACACGACTTTTTCTTAATGCCCCGTTTCCAGAAAAACTATGCAACCCACGAGGTTTTTCCTCAGAATGTTTTTTATTCAGTACAGTCTGGTCTGTAGTCTGACGAGAGGGTTTTTCGAAATTCCTACTTTTTCCCCTGATTTTATCTAACTTTCTTATGAATTTCATCTTAGTATTCCATTCAACTCGAAAGAAGTCGTCGGAAAATTATAATTTCGCGAAACCCTCTCGTCAGACTACAGACCAGACTGTACTGAATAAAAAACATTCTGAGGAAAAACCTCGTGGGTTGCATAGTTTTTCTGGAAACGGGGCATTAAGAAAAAGTCGTGTTTTTCTCCAATTTCAACGCTTAAAATTTTTGATTTTCCAAAAAATTTATCAATAATTTCTACAAAATGACATCATTAAAATGCAAAATGAATATAATTTTTTTTTTTTTGAAAACTCCATGCATTTTATTTTTCAAAAATCAAAAATTAATTTTTTTTGTAAAAAAAAGCGAGATGAAATTAGTTTCCAATTTTTCTTCAAAACTTCATAGATGAAAAATCAAATTGACGTCATGCAGAGGTCTTGTAAAATTCCGCTTGTCAACTCTATGCATTCAACAAAAAAAAAAAATTATACCCCCCCCCCCCTTAAAAATTGAAAAAACACTTTTTAAATTTTTTTACATTTAAAAAAGTTGATTCGATTTTTCAGATTTTATTTTAAATTAATATTTTTTCATTTTTTTCAAGTCCCAAAAATAATTTTTTTTTTCATTTTATCAGAAAGCTTTCCAAAAATTGAAGGTAGGTACCAAAAATTTTGTTCAATTGATATTGTTAAAAAAAATATAACAATTTTTGAAATTTTTTCTTTGAAACGTTTTTGTGCTACCTAATCAAGTAATCACCTATTACCTGTTTTTTTTTTTTTTTTTTCAAATTTGAAAAATTATTTTTCTTTCTAGTTCTTTTGAAAAGCTAAAAATCTTTGTACAAGTAATTTTCAGAACTTTTGTCGGTTTTTTGGGGGAGGTAGAGGTTCTTTAAAAGTTACAAAGTATTTTTCGAGCATTTTAAAAAAAATTTCTAGGTGATTTTTTTCTAAAATTCTGTTTGAAAATAAAAATTTTATTTTGAAACTTGTTTTTCTTTTAAGTAAATTATTTCTATTTTAAATTTTTTCAAAGTTTAAAAATAATTTTTTTTATCAATGTTGTAGGAAAACGTTTTACAAATTTTCTTTAAAAATTTGAGAAACCTTTCAAATTTATATTTTTCGAAATTTCATCGTAAAATCTATTTTTTAAATTTTATTCCAAAAACTTTTTTATATTTTTTTCAAGTTTAGGATTTTTTTATTTCAATTTATACAAAATAATTTTTTTTAATTTTTTGAAAAATCACTTTTCAATTTTATTCACAGCTTATTTTTGAACAATATTCACAATCTTCAAAAAAATTTCAACTCCTTCAATTCAGAATTTGGCAAATTTTTGATTTTTTTTTTAATATTAATCGTCTTCTGGAAAAAATTACGTATTTTATTTAAAAATTGCACCATTTGTGAAAATACTGATAAAATACCAAACTAATTCGAGAAAAAATCGCTATTTAGGCGTCGTCTCGTCGACTACGTCAACGCATCACATTATTCCATATTTTTTTCACTTCTACTAAACATAAACACGTGCTAGGCTTAGGAAAAGAATTTTTAAAACGGCAGACGCGTGCTTTGGTGAATATTACTCGTTTAAAAAAACTCAAATCTGTTCCAAGTAATTTGAATATACGCCTAATTAAGCCATGTTCGCTTCTAACGACGCGATGGCCAAATTTAAAAAATATTTATACGGTGTAATTTTACCAACAACGCAACTTTCGACTTATACGAAGTTCTTCCTGAAATTTTAATTAATTCAGTTTACGTGAAATTCATCTGAACTTGATTTACCTACTATTGAATAAAAAATTAAACTGGAGAATCGAAGATGATTTTTTTCATTCTTAATTTTTTTTCACCTTTCACAAAAACTACTCCAAAATTCAAAACTTGAAACTTTGGTTACGTATAAAAAGTGGAAATCATTACCAACACAAACACAGACACTCTTTCACCTTACTCTTCAAACCATATTAAAAAATTCCCTATAAAGAGTAGGGAGGTTCAATCATCCGAACATAAAACTATTTTTAACGATGAACTTTCGCGAGCAGTTCTTATAAGGAAATATTTCACAACTTTGCTTCTCACCGTCATCGCAAAAAATTTAATCGACCAATCTACGAACGCAATTTTACAACCATCTCGGTAAAAATACCTCCAGACCGTCCAAAAAATCAAACCAATCCGATCACAGGGAGAAAAATTTGCTCGCCTCGCGAAGAGAACTGTAGCGAAGAGAACTGTAGCTATCACAGCGCCTGGTAACACTGTAAATTAAACATGTATAACGTTAAATATAGAAAAAGTAAAACTATATACGTGTTTTGCGAATGAACGCTTTATATAAAGACGCCCAACAAACAGCATCCAAATATGGAGCAATCTCATATTTCGACCGAGGTCTAAGATGAGCGTCCGAAACGCTTCTTCTATAAACTCAAATCACATGTACTCAACGGCGCGGCTAAAAGGCACCAAATTTATATGTAATTTTTTTACGTAAGTGTAACGCAGTATCGGTGCATTGGTTCAGTTCTCTCTCACTCATCTCAGACACTCTCTCACTCCCTATATCGTTATCTTTCTCAGCTAGTCTCGCGAAAAGTCCACTTCTTTGTTTACATTTTGCGGATAATTTTTTTTTTACTTCAAAGACGACGACGGTTCACGCAGAATTTTTTTCAAATGTGATGATCGATCGTGCGTGAATTTGGTATTTCGACTTCATTTTATAAAGGTGAGAAAAATCGCAGTGTTGGTATTTTTCGAGTGGTTGTTTGTACCTGTGTTCTTTTTTTTTCGTACATAAGTATTTTGTATGGGGTGTTTTTAAATTAAAATTTGAGGTGTATTTCGAAGAAAAAAATACATAAGAAAATTAATAATGGACATTGTATTTTTTTTTCTGTTGAAAAATTTTTTTACTTCGATTTTTAAATGATGAAGAATTTTGATACAGTAAATTAATCTTGAATTTGAGTTTGATGTTAACCCTGTGATGTACCTACCTAGTTAGACGTTTCATTTTTTTAAACTAAATTTTGCGAAGTTCAATAATGCTTTTGTGCTGTATCAGAATTTTTTTTTTTTTTTTTTTTTTTAATGAAATGATTAATTAATGGAATTTTAAGGAAATTAATTGCTGATGGAAATTTTCACATAGGTTGATTATTTTTATCCCAGTTTGAATGAAGCTCGATTTATTTGTAAATTTCAATAGATCTTTCATCTTCACTTATATCCTCCCAAAAATACTTTTTTTTTATTTTCGCAAAACCATTTCTACGCATAAAAACTTTTAAATCAAGATTGAGAAACCTACAAGGAAATATACGTGTCTAAAAATAAACCACATAACTATTTTCAAGTCCAGTCTCGCAATTTAGGCTTTTTATGTGAATTATTTTGTCATGCAAGAGGCGGAAAAAAAACTGACGTTACTAGCGAATTTCGGTGAGATAATTTTTGAAAATAATTTTTTCATCAAACGTTATATTGAAAGAGATGAATAGAATGCTGTGACGTCGAAAATTATGACGAAAGGAGGAGATCGTGATGAATAATATTCGAAGAAAAATTCCATTAAGATGTGAACGGATATGAGATATGTAATTAGAAAATATCGAGAATCGTCAACGATCATCATTCAAGGCCCTATTTTTCAAATATTCGACAAAAAAATATGCTCTAAATTCTTTAAAAATGTTATAATAATTCGACTAGTTGCAAGTTATTCTTTCTGGGAAAAATGTATAAGTAACTACATAAAATACTTGATAAAAAAAAATCTAACGCAATCAAGAAAAAAAAAGGGCAGAAAAAATTATATCATCGATGCACATTTTGTGAGGCACTTGAATTTAGAGAAATTAATAAACTTTTAAATCAATTCAAGTATTCTTTGAAAATGGAACGTTTAATCTCAAGCAAATTTGTGATATTATATTTCAGTAATGAATAATAATGTTATTTGAATGCCTTCAATTCTAACCTATGCATTTTTCATTACAGGTACGATATGCAAGTGAACGGTAACCCTCAATGTAGGCAACCAGCACAAGCTGACGCTGCAACGAAATCCTCAAACATTCGGTAATTCAACTATTCACATTCCAACTTTTTTTTTTTTTGATAAAATTTCGAGTATTTTTTTCTTTTTTAAAAAGATTAATTCAATTTATAATAATTTTTTTTAAATACATAATTATATTACAGGTAGAATTTAGGCCACATATTTGAAGCCCTTAAATGAAAATACATATTTGGAACACCTGAATAAAAATACGAGTAGTTTTGCTCAAGCAGTGAAAATGTTTTTTTTTTTTTTGTTTCAAAAAATTTAGAAATTTTTTCACTCTAAAATTTAGTTTATTTTTTCTCCAAAAATTTGAACTTTTTTTCAAAAAAAAAAAAAAGAAAGAAAGAAAGAAAAAGAGAAAAAAAAACATAGATTTTTTATTTAAAAAACATGGTTTTTTACGCTGACTCCGAAAATTAAAAAATTTTATCACATGAAAATTTAAAGTTAAAAAATGTTTGCATAAAAAAATTGATTTTTTTTTTCAAAAATTTGAAAAATATGTCGTAGGTAGGTACTAAGTACTTACTTCATTTAAATTAAGAAACTTTTTTGTTCAAAAAATGAAAAAAACAGACTGAGATCTTCCTTTGAAAAAATTTTGAATTTTTTTACACTGACCCCAAAAAATTGAGATTTTTTAAACCAAAAAATTGTAACATTTTCTTCTACAAAAAAATGACTATTAATTAATAAAATTAAAATTAAAAGATGACAAATGACTTTTCAACAATTTAATTAACATAATCACACTAATGAAGAAATCACTCACGTTTCCTTCAATTCTCAACTCTTTTTTGATAGAATTTGTTTCCAAAATTATTATCAATTCTTATTCCTTTTAGTTTAAAATTTCCCAAGCTTCGAAGAAAATCAATTCATTTAGAAATTTTCTAAATTTACATTTACGTTTCGTTTTCAGTTTCTGACACCCCCCCCCCCCCCCCACTTTTCATACTTTTTTTGATAATTATTTTTAAATTTCACTTCCTCGTTTTTAAAATTTTAGAGGAAATTCCAATTACCTTCATGTTTTGAAATTTTCAAAATTCATCCTTTTTTTGTTTCCATTTTTTTCTTTTGGGTAATTTTCTGCAATTTTTCAACTTTTTGATTTTCCAATTTTTTGATTTTCGACAACTCTTCAATTCTTTTCAGTTCTCAATTTTCATAACTATTTTCAAAATTTTTACAATCTTTCATTTACCTATTTACTTATTTTTTAATTTTTCAATTGTTCCGAATTAATTTTTTTTCAAGTTGTTTTAAATTCTTGTGTTTTTTTTGTTTTTTTTTAAATTTTGAACTTCTCAAACGTGAAAGAAAAAGAAACATTAATTTGTCAAATTATTTACATGAGGGGGGGGGGGGGGGGGGGGTTGATGATTTCAATTTTTTCTGAAAATTATTTTAAAAGATTTTTCAACTTCGTTATTTTTAGTTTTTACAATTATCTAAATTTTCTTTGATTTTTCAACTTTTCTTAGTTTTCAATTATAAAAATTATTTCAAATTATTTCTTCAATTTTTCCTTTCATCATTTTTTGATCTTTTAAATTAATTTTTTTTTAAATCTATACTCAAGTGTCAAGTCCTATTCTAAATTTTCTTTAGGTTCCTTTTTTTTTTTTTTCTATTTCCTCTGATTCATAATTTAAAAGCGCATTCGATTATGAAAAATAATTTTCCAATTCTTCATTCAAGTTTTAAAAATTTTATAAAAAATCATAATTACTTATGTATTATTAATTTCTCAATTCTCGTACTAATTCTATCCTAATCACATTACAGAGGCAAACGCAAAGCACGCTGGAAACTGAAATTCCACCACCAAGCCCTTCCACCAGAATATCTCGATCACTACGAAGCCTCTCTGCAACAGAACAAAGACCACCACCAACCACAACCGAAATCTCCAACCGTAACGCATCCTGCAACTAGTGCAACTTCAACAGCCGCCATATCCTCATCAAAATCATCGCCTAAACCGTCAACCTCATCCAAGTCTTCACCGCCACCACCCTCGACCTCTTTATCACTCCCCGGATTAGCTTCGCTGCAATCAACAGTCCGGTATAAAGACCTGCCATACATGGGCGAGATGACCTTAGATAATGCCCGACCTAGACGCGGACGTAAACCCAAAAAGGCTGATATATGTCACTTGATATACAAAAATTACGGTACAACGGTCGTCGACGAGCCTTTAAATCTATGCTTACGCGATCTCCAAGTTCAAAATAATAAAGAAACGTCTCCCGGCGAGGTATCCATGTGTAAGTTTAAATTCACCGGCGGGGCTCAGCCGTCGTTACAGGAGAAGAAATCAATGTCTTTGGACTCGACTGGTAATCTAAGACTGCTCGCCAATAGTCGAGCTCGTAGCAAAGAATTAAAACGTAAGAGTAGAAAATCACTGGCTAGGGAGAAATTAGAGAAAACTTTCAAAGAGAAAGGATTTTTAATACAGACTCAGCAACTCGAGTCGGCGCAAGGTGCTACGTATTGTAAGTTTAGACAATTACGAAAATTCACGAGGTATTTGTTTCGAAGTTGGAAACATCATTTACCAGGAGATATCGTTAATAATAATAACAATAATAACGCCACCAATAATAATAATAACAGTAATAATAATGTTTAGGATGAGAGCTTTGCCAGGGGAGGGCGGCTTCGAGGTCAATGATAGCGAAACTGAACACGAAATTATCGAAGAAAGACTCATACTGCCAGAATAGAATAAGATAATTAAGTATACTTAAATGAAAATAAAACATTTCAATAAACGAAAATAGAGAATCGAGCGAATAACTTTGTACCTATACGTATCCATTTTGGTTATTTTTACCATTATTTAAAACCGAATTTAATAATAAATAGAAATACGCGCATAATCGGGGCTGTGATAAGGTTTATAATGCTCTCGTTTTCGATTTTACCATAATTCTGGTCTTTACTTTTAATTATCGTTCGATAATGTAAGTTCCTATTAATAAATTTATTTATATTTCGATGAAATAAAATCTTATATCGATTAATAAATAGATATGTATTGAGACAATACGAAATTCGTATGTATGAATAAGTTTTTTTTTTTTTTTTTTTTTTAATACCATCGTTTATAAAATGTTCGGTCACGTTAATATTTTTAATTAAAATTTAATTCATAAGCGATGTGTGATATTTAGATTTTATTTACGACATTTTTATCAATATATTTTATTTACCATTTTTTCATATTTAATTATTATGACCTTGCACAATTAGAGTCTAGATTGATAGTTTTTGTTTAGATGCAAGTGGGGCCTCTGTGATGTTATCTATGCTATTTTTTCGGACTTCGCTTTTTTTCACGATTCATGAATTCATGAAAATATGATTTATACCTAAGTAAAGCTAGATTTTTTCACGATTCATGAATTCGTGAAATGATATAAGTAGGTAAAGCTGAAAAATCGGGTCTTTTTGCAAAAAAATTTCAAACATGTTGTAGACCGAGTTCAAAGGAATAGTTTAGGTCATTATAAAAATTTCGATTGGTCCCCTTCCTCCACACTTTAATACTAAGTAGATACTTAATATTCAAAATTGCAGGGGTGGGAGGGGTCCAATTGAAAAATTTTTCAACAAAAATTGTAGATTGAGATCCTATAAATAACTTTAGTTATTATGAAAATTTCGCTTGGACCTCTCCTCTCCCTGTAATTTTACATACTTCCACTTTTAAGTTGGTAACCATGGGTGATTTTCTACGTATTATGCAAATTTAGAGTAGAAGAAGAGGTCAAAGCGAAATTTTCATAATAACTAAAATTATTCATAAGATCTCAATCTACAACTTTTGTTTGAAATTTTTTTCAATTGGACCCCTCCCACTCTTTCAATTTTGAATATTATGTATCTATTTAGTATTATAGTGGGGAGGGGGGGGGGGGCCAATCGAAATTTTTATAGGGACAAAAACTATTCCAATGAACTCGATCTGCAACATGTTTGAAGTTTTTTTGCAAAAATCCCCGATTTTCCCACTTTACTTTTATCATTGTGAAAAAAAAACAAGTTAGAAAAAATAACAGAAGATAACATCATCGAGGCTCCACTTCAAAGTAAACAAAAACTATTAAACTAGGCTAGTCCATGACCATAATTGAAACCTCGAGAAGGAAGGAAACCGTACTGAAGTTGGATTGTAAGAATCACTGAAAAACGAGTGCCTTTCGTAAAAAAGGAAACGAAAAATTCTTCAGACTTGAAAATTATGTAGGCCACTATTTTGTACAACTTCAAATACTAAATCGACATTCAATTAATTTTCTAAATCGATATCTCTGATTAGATGATAAGAAATTTAGGACCAATTAGAAAAATACACACACTACGATGTATGCCCAAATTAATAAGCAAAACTAATTCGAAATCTAATCAAAAAAGGAATTTTTATTTAGAAAAATGAATCTTGAAAAAGTCTGGAAATACGACCTTCGAATCACCAACCACGTACCATAATTATATGACATTTTAAATCAAAATTTGTAAAAATCAACTTGAAAAAACAAATGTGTTACACACCTCATGATGACGATTGCGACCGGAGGTTGAAAGAAATCTCGAAGCATCACGAACATCCACTGGGTCTGGAACCTGTTGATTATAAAATATAAACGATTATTTAAAAGAATAATGTAGTAGGTAATTGAAAATTCATTCGAGTACGTGTACAAAAAATAGTGGCCTGAGTAGTCAAGTGCTCAATGAACTAAAAATCTGATCTGATGAAACACAAATCTCTGTAAAATTACAATCTTCGAACTAAATAGACTTACGATACTTTACTACACTTCTTTTCTAACTAAAATTTTCAGAAATGAATCACATACCTCATGCTGGAACTTGGAAGACACGATCGGTGCTTGAACGAAAAACTCGAAGAATAACGAAGAACAGAAACTCTGACAGTCGACCAGCTCCAGGCATTGATTCATCCACTGGAAAATGTCGATTATAAATTACAACCGATTACGTTATTTAGAAATATTGCAATAATTACAAATTCATTACATATTAAATTCAAATAAACGATAGATAATTTATTTTATATTAATTGTTTGCATTTCAAAACGGTCTCAACATTTTATCTCGTCTAATGTAAACAAACAGCAGCTTCTCCAAAAGTGACGCACGCACGCGCATCGATTCCACACTCAAGGAACTGATTCCATTAACCAAACGAACAAAAATATGGTAAATACAATACACCATAAATATAATTATTTATCTAAGACAAATCTTTAACAAATTAAAACTCACATAAGACGAATAACAACCATTGAACCGGGAAGACGTACGAAAGACCCAGCAAACAATGGAATCCGGCCATCTTGTTTGGCTGTTTTTCAGTTTCACTTCAGGCATTTTTTCTAGATGTACAACGACGCACTAGAAATAGATGATACAAGTTCGATATGATATAAATTTTCCATTTGAATCGCGAACTATTAATTTCATTACAAATAACCGTTAAACGCGAATGACTGTGACATAATATTACTCACGATCAGATAAACGTACGTTGACAGAAAACAACCGAAACTGTTCTTAAATCGACATCAAACCGAACACGTAATAATCCGCGTATAATAAAAAATATATCAATAGTAGATAGTTAAGCCTTTACTGGAAAATCAACGTCTTGTATTATTCCACGTAACATCAAAAACCTTGAACGTAAGTTAAAACTTGAAAAATTCAATCAAATAACAATAGGCCTACGACAACGACATCGTATACTACGTCAGTGTGTCCTTGCACCCTTCTTTTTTGCTACCTGACGACAGGCGGTAAGCGACGCACTTCTCTACATGAAACACGTTCGGTTTAAAGGGCAAATATTGGAATGCAATGATGATAAGAGGGATTCGAAGGCTGATTTAAATCTGAATAATTCTAATGCTATTATTTTATTGTTGAGGAAAATATTTTTGTTGAAGATTGTGTTCTAGGCTGGTTAAAATTTTCGTGCAGTGTTGCCAAAGTGAACATTTACATATAAGAAGATTCAGATTTTTAATTTTTTTTTCGTATTCAATAATATTTTGTAATTTTAGAAAAATATAAGGTGAATGGTGAATACTAAGTGTAAGTACATGACGAGAAAAACAAAAAAATTGTGTACTCATGGTAGTTAATTCAGCATGGGAGAGAACTTGATGTACTCAAAATTTATAGGTATGAGGACTAGAGGGTGGATAAAAAAATACCTCAGATTTTGACCAAACGCAAGGTGGTGGTTAAGGTTCACATTGAGTTGGAGATCTACCATAATTTTTTTAGACTCCTAGATCACAGGGGGAGGGGGCTATGGGAGGTCAAAATGGGGTAACTTCTAAAAATTAAGAATTTTTTTCCACTTTTAAGTAATGCCATCTGCGTGGTACCTCTGTCACTTCACTTAAAATGTGCAATTTGAGTTTCTCTTTCTACATACGTACGTACATATGTAGCTTGAAAATTTATATACTATACTTTTACCACTCTACTAGGGGGTAGAAAATTGCAGATCTCTGAAAAATCCGAGATTTTCGAATAAGATAAAAGGAAGTACCTACTACCTTCTCTTCTTTTTACCAAAACTGAGCAATAACAAATTGAATTTTTTTCTAATAGCTTTACCTATTATACCAAAGGTACTTACTGAAAATTGCCATTTTTTTTTCTTTTTTTTTTGTGAACAATTAGCTAAAAATCATTCTAATTTCAAACATTTATTAAAATTTGAAAATTATAAAATTTTTAATTTTCAATTAAATTAAGAAATTTCAAAAATTGCAAAAAATTATCCAACTTTGAAAATTGACCCTTCATGCAAGTGAAGTAAAGTTTTTCTTCTTTTCTTTTTTTTCAATTTTATTCATTAAATGAGTATTTTTTTGGTGAATGCTTCCAGGGGCCATGGGCTCTGTGGGATAGACTCAAAATCCGAAGCTACTTGAAAAATAAATACACTTTTTAAATAAAAATTTTCATTGGGGAAAAGAACTAAAAAAAAAACACCGTACAATTGTTACAAAAATGAATCTTGTTCAATTTTGTAAGATTTAAAAATCACTCATTTTTTTCTTTTGTTAATTTCTTCCAGTTCCAAGGTAAATGCATATTATTTTCTTGAAGTAGAACTTGATTTTTTGTGGCGAAGGGGGTGGTTAACATTACATAGACACTCTTTCTGGCTTCAAAACTGTTCATTTAAAAAAAAAAAAAAAAAAAAAAATGGGAATTTACCTATATTAAATTTGCTTCTTGTATTGTATTTGCACTTTAAAAATAGGAGCTTATTTAAAAATCTCAAAACCAAAAACAGGACTTTTGCAAGACTATCAACATAAATTTTTCAAATTTAAAAATGTCCCAATTTTGAATTTTCATCAAATTTTAAAACTTTGTAAAACTACCTTCTTCTTCTTCTTCTTCTTTTTTTTTTTAAATTGACTAAAATTTATATTTTTGTCGAATTTTTAAAGTTTACCAAATTTTAAAAATTTTGTAAATTGATTTCAACTTTGGAAATTTATTAAAATTTGAAAATGAAGACAATTTTGAATTTTTGCCAAATTTTTAAATTATGTAGGTAGGTAGTTTAGGTACCTACTTAATTCTTACTAAATTCTAAAAAAATGACCAAAATTTTTATCGAATATTAAATTTTATCATATTTTACCACATTTTAAAATTTTTGTAAATTTGATCAAACTTCAAAAACTCATGGTAATTAAAAATTCAACAAGGATCGAATTTTGAGTTTTCGCAAAATTTTTAAAACAATAGTGTTATTGTACTAGATTTAAAAATAAAATAAACCCACCAAAATTCCAGTTTTTATCAATTTTCGAATTTTTACCAAATAAAAAAAAATAACTGATATTTTCAACACTCTATTTATTAAAACAAAGCATTTAAAAGTTACGAAATTTTGAATTTTACTCAAATTTTTAAAATGATACCAAATGAAAAATATAAAATGCCCTAAATTCAGTTTTCATCAAATTTTTAATTTTTATCAAATTTCAAAAATTTTGTAAATGCATTCAAATTTGAAAATTTATTAAAATTAAAAATGGCAAAATTTTGAGTTTTTACTAAATTTTTCAGACAATAGGTAATAGAATTAATATAATCCCAATTTTAATTGAATTTTTAGATTTTACCAAATTGTTAAAATTTTGTAAATTGATCCAAATTCAAAAATTCATCAAATTAAAATTCAAAACTAGTGCAACTTTGAGTTTCCACTAAACCAAAGTTAAAATTACACTGAATTTTTGAAAATGAAAAAAGTCCAATTTTTTATCGAATTTTAAATTTTTACCAAATCGATACTTGATTTCAAAAAATTTAAATTTCTTATTTTTATCAAATTTTGGATTATTAAAATAAATTTTAAAAATTTGTTTAAATTGATCCAATTTTCTAAAATTTAATAAAATTCAAAAAATATACAATTTTGAGTTTTCGCCAAATTTTCAAAATAATAATCAGGTACTGAATTTTTAAAAATGTAAAAATGACCAAAGTTTCAATTTTTGTGAAATTTTGAATTTTTTCCAAACATTGAAAAAAAGTTTGTACATTGATACAACTTGAAAAATTTACTTTAGAAAAAAAATGATCGTGATTTCTCTTCTCTATTTTTGACAATTTTTTGAATTTTTCAACTCTCCAAAAAAAAAACTAAGTACAGAAAAAAAATTGAAAAAATTCTCACACATACCCCTGTACATCTTGTCCATTTTTGTGAAATTTAAAAAACTTTTAGAACCCCCAGAGATGGTGTGCGGGTAGTGGGTCAACAAAGAATAAGGGCGGTTTTACACCCAAGTCAACATTTCGGGTGACTTTTGCCCTAATCGATTCGTATATGAAAATTGAAAATGTAAAAAATGATCTAATTCTGAATTTTCAACAAAGAAATATATCAAAATTCTTGAAATTGTAAAACATTTCCAAAACACAATTTTGAATTTTTTCTTTATAAAAATATTTCAAGGGTGTTCTTTAAAATATTTTTTAAATGTTTCTTCCAACACAAATTCCATAAAAATGTTTTAAAACAAAACTTTTGCTGAAAACAAAGTCAAATCACCTATATTCCGATTGATCGAAATGAGAGGGGAAGGGGCAAAGAATAGATGGTTTCGAATTCAAAATTTTTTCAAACTAGATACTAATAATTCATTATCGAAAAATTAATTATTATTATTTTTAGATTTTGGTTCATCCTTTCATTTTTTTTCTCACTAAAATTTTGAGTTAAAAATAATGAAGGGGAAGGGGAAGGGACGATGCATTTATTTTTCCACAGAATTGAATTTTTTTACATTTTTTTTTTTTTTTTTTTTGGATTCTCAATTTTTTTTAAACTGCTAATTCATTATTTTTAGAATTCAAGTTTTAGTAGAGAAAAAAATTGATGAAAAAATTCATATCCGAGGAAAACCCAGTTCTTCGCCCCTGCCCCTCTCAATTGATCATTTCATTATTTTTATCTTTGAAATTTTTTCATCAATTTTTTTCTTTTCTAAAACTTGAATTCTAAATATTGAATTAGCAATTTAAAAAAATTGAGAATCCAAAAAAAAAAATTGTAAGAAAATTTATTCTGTAGAGAAATAAATTCTTCGTCCCTTCCCCGGGTCAATTTCATAATTTTAATTTTTTACCATCTATAAATTCGACTGAAATTTTCTCAATCCATTGCTAGAAAAGTAGAAAACTAAAATTGACAGCAAAAAAATCTAAAATTCGTCACAAAAATAGAAACACAGATCAAAGGCTCATTAAACCATCGAAAATATCAATAAAATTCACCCAAAGCTGAAGGTAAAGAAGAGAAATATTTTTCTAATTCGAATACTGCGTTACAGAGACCCCGAATTCGTATTTTAGCTCTCACTTTGCATTACATAGGACAATGGCAAGTCAATCAACAATATGCCTACGTCAAGAATTTTACAAGTCGTGACTGGTTCATAAAACCGAATTTAATTCGCAGTTAGAGTAATAATTTGTTCCATTTCCATGTACAATTTAGAGCACGGTAGGAGCGTGTAAGTAAAATACCAGAAATTTCAATAGAATGTATTCGACTATTTTACAGGCTTCAACGAGTCTTCGAATCGTATTGGTTCGCATAGGAGTTTTAGGTAACTCAAACTCGAGCTCACCACACTTACGCTTGGGTATAAATTACTACGTACGACGCGACGCATACGCCACCTCACCCCACCATACATTCGGTTTTCCTTTTCGTAACGTTGGATTCTTTTGAACTCGTCACAACGCGTGAAAAACGGTATTGGGTGTTGTTAAATGTACGACGTGCTGCGCGCGCACTCGCTCGTCATTAATTCGGTTTTCATTCCAAGTCCGAGTTATTCGTACCCGCAAGTTCACGTTAAACGGCGATCGGAAATTTATCCAGGTTTTATCGCTGGCTACTGAACGTACAATCATAAATTGATAAATTCTTCACGTCTTGATAAGTCTGAAAAACTGTGAAGCTTTTCTTTTTTGTGCATGTGATAAAGTATCACAATAATCTCTTTTACTATTATCAATGTTTTATCTGCGTCGGGTTGAAAAAAATACTTCAAAAATCGTGATAAATTTTCCATGTTATCAAATCAATTGATATAATTATCAGCCGGTTTATTTGTTTATAAATTTTTTTTGGCAAATTTTTTCGCGTGTGATGTCCAAGCCAAGGGATTATTTCAACGAATACGGTGAGTCGAGTTCATCTTTTTACTCTTTTTTTCTACATTGTTTTGTGTATTTACAAACATCGATTACAATGTTTCAATTTTTTTCATATTTTTAATTCGGTATTTTGTGATTATTTTATTTGCACGAATTATCGCGATTATGATTGTTATTTTGTGTACCTGCGTTTCAAGAATAATATTTCGACAAAGAATTAGGTAGTGAATAATTTATCCAGAGATTAGCGAACATGCATTGAGAATTTTGTTCACAAAAATTATTCAATGTATACCTACCTACTTCTTAGGTGTTTTTTCTTTTCATCGAATACGAAAATTAAATTTTTGTTTAAAATCGAATCGTTCGAACTTGCGAATCGTGAATTTTAATTAACGCCAGTTCTCTTTACCAACTTTACCATTTTGCTTTTGTAATATTTCGATTAATTGAAATAATTGCACCGCATTTTGTCATGTTTTTCTCCCTCGTGATACTTCGTCATACGTTCAATTTCTAGATGGAATAAAAAAATGTTCCTATTTGTGATATTTTTCAAACGAAAAAATAATTCGAACCGGTTCAAATTTTCAATATTTTTACGCCATTAATTTTCGATAACGAAACGAATTCACTCGTAAGAAATATTTTACCGGACGATGATTCAAAAATCCCATTACCGTCTCATTCACGAGAAGCCATTAGCCAGCTAACCCGTCCTTAGTCCTGGTTTTTAAGGAAGCTAATTAACGGACGAAGGCATTGACCCTTGAGACGAGAAGACCAGTTAGTTTTCGCCTAAATATAGTGCAAGTTGCCAAAGTGTGGAGATTATTGCGTGTTATTTTTTTTGTTCTAGTTCGATTAGAGATTTTTTGGAATTTTTTTCGGTGGCGATTGTGTACCATGATTTAAGAGGAGGAGGGACAAGGGAAGGAGGAGTTGATTTTTTCGATTGGTTAATTTTTTTAAATTATTTTTGAGGATGAAAAAGTATGAGAAAATTGATCGAGGTTTACTTTTGACAAATATTCAATTTTTTGGAATCAAGTACGAGTCGTACGTATAGATTGAAGAATTTTCCAACCAAAGTTTTCAATCAAGGTAGGGGCAGTTGAATGATATTATATTGATTCCTTCATTTATATAAATAATTTTGGGTAAGAAAAATAACGGAAGAATGGACTAAAACCTCTAAAAATAATTATTCACTTTTTGGTATAATGAATTAGTATAGTTTAAAAAAATTGAGAATCCCAAATAAAATTGTGAAAAAATTCATTTCTGTACAAAAATTAATTCGTCGCCCCTTCCCCTTCCATTTCAATATTTTTACCTCCAAAAAATACTTATTTAAAGAAAGGAAATAGAACAGATTACTGAGTGTAACGTTTTGTCTCAACTTTTAGTGAGAAAAATAATAAGAGAATGAACGAAAATCTAAAAATAATTATTAATTTTTCAGTAATGAATTCCTAGTTAGAAAAAATTTAGAATTCAAGTTTTTGAACAGAAAAAAAATTTAAGAAAAAATTCATATCCGAAGAAAAATCAATTCTTCAGCCCCCCCCCTCACACTTCATTATTTTTATCTTCGAAAAATGTTGATTAAAAAAAAAAAAAAAAAAACGAATAGATTTTTGAGTGTAGGTAATTTTTTGTTGCATAATTTGATTCCATTTTTTTTAATTCAAATTTTTTTATTGTCACATCAATTTTTAATAAAGAGAGGGGATAGGGTCAAATGATTTCTTTATTTTCATTTGTAAATTTTTAGAGATGATTTTGAGTGAAAAAATTAGTCAAAATTTGTGAAAAAATTTAGAATCCGATTTTTAGAATATAAAAAAAATCAGTTTTGCAGGAAAATCAATTTCTCATCCCTCTCCTTTCATTTCACTATTTTCATTTTTCATCCATCAAAAATATTGATTTTAAAAAATATAATAATGAAAAAAAAAAGAAAATATTATTACTTGTATTTTTTTTTTGTTATCACCTATCTGATTAGATTTTTTTCCAATTTAGATTTTTTTAGTGACACATCAATAATTAGGGTTTTAAAGGGGGGGGGGGGGGGGGTCAAAATGTTTCACATTCATTTGTAAGTTTTTAAAAATAATTTTGTCTCATAAAAATAATAACAGAATGGATTCAAGAATTTAAAAAAAGATACCTAATCAGTTTTTCGTAGCTAAGTAAAACGCTTAGGAATAAGAAAAAAAAATCAGAAATTTCAATTTTAGAACAGATGCAAATCCAATTCCTCCCATCTTTTATTTTCCCAATTTCCATGCTCGAAAAATTGTTATTAAAAAAAAAATGAGAAAAAACTCATAATTATGTGTAATTCTCTAGATATTATTTTCTGATTCGAGCTTTTTTTCATGAATTTCTTTAAAATGCCACTTTAATAGAGATTGTGTAAGGAGAGAGGTGATGCCAAATGATATTATTTGGATTTTTAAATTTTTAGAGATAATTTTGAGGGGAAAAAATAGAGAGAAAATAAATCAAAATGCGTAAAAAAATTACTAACAATGTTTTGGAAATTAATCGTTGGGTTGAAAAATTTGTAATCAATTTTTCAAAATGGAAAATAGTTCGAAAAATCCACTTTTGGAGAAAAACCTGATTCCTCGGCCCTTCCCCTCCCCTCCCCGCCCTTTCCATTTTACCATTTTCATCCTCGAAAAAATGATTATTAAAAAGAAACCTGATTACTGAATGTATTTTTTTTATCATCTGAGAGATAATTTTGGGTCAAAAAAAAATAAAATAAAAACTTAATAATCAATTTTTCTAAATTAAAAGTTGAATAATTTTGAACCAAAATTCTCAAAAAGATCAAAATAAAAATAAGAAATGTAAGAAATTTCAGTTTTAGGGAAATTCAGCTCCTCTCGCCTTTTATTTCACCATTTAAATCTTCGAAAAATTGTTAATTAATTACCAAAAAAAAAATTATGTGCAATATTTTTTCAATAATTTTCTGATTTTTTTTTTTAAATTTGTTAAAATGGAAGGGGAAAGGGGATACCAATGATGTAATTTTGATTTTAAAATTTTTAGTTCATTGTTTTAGTAGCAAAAATAATGAGAAAATGGCTCAACGTTTGTGAAAAAAATTATTCAATTTTTGGCAGTTAGTTGGTAGGTTGGAAAAATTTTTAATTCAATAGAAAAAAATTCAGAGCCAGAAGGAGACCAAATCTTTACCCTCCATCATTTGACAATATTCACCTTTGGAAAACGATTAAAAATTACATTTGTACATATGAAAAATTTAAATTAAAAAAAAAACGATGCTTCAAATCAAAATTACATCTATTTTTCTAAATTAATAAATATTTCAAATCAAATCCGAAAAAGTCTACTGCCTAAACACCTGCCCCTTTCCAAATTTTCGTTGCCAACATCTATTTCCTCGACCAAGACCGAACAAAAAACCACCTCATAATTTTCTTTTCTCAGAACTGACAACATAAATTTTCCATTCAAATATTATTACGCAAAAAGTAAAAAAACTAACCAAATGGTCGTCAAATAGAACAGCAACACATGCGAACGAAAAAAAAATACATAAAAAACCGAGCATACACCTTGAAAAAAGTGATTTCTAAACTTTTAAACGCACGCTCCGAAATATTAAAAACTGGCGTGTATTTTTTTTTTACAAGTGTGAATTTCTTATCAATTTGACGAACAAGCACCGTTGTTCGGTGGTCAGTGGTGTGCTCGAACCTCGTGTTAAAAGTTTCTACCTCGAAAGTATCGTGTATCCTGTAATTTTCATATTTAGGCGTAAGATAATCACCGCTGTATTGAAAATGTACTGGTTCAAGAGCCGATATATAGGTCGATTTATCTACTTTCCTATCTCATGCGATTTTTTTCTAACACGTTTAAAACCTGCAAAAGAAAAAAAAAAGGAAATTGGAAATTTTATGTTTTTATGTACCATACCCCAGGTGAAAAAATGTAGGTGAAGGTAGCTGGCCAGCTGTTCTCAGGTGACGTGGTATTTTGTTTAGGTTTAATTTTTCCAACGTGGTAAGTTCTAGAATTAGAAGAATGAAATTTACTGAGCAGAAATATTAATCGAAGTGAATGCAAATTGGAAATTTAATAAGATTTGCATCGTATCAGCGAGATAACCCAGAGAAATAATCTATCTGAGAAAAATTACGTGCCCTTTTTAATATGTAGATGAAAAATCATTAAAAATCAAAGTACGTTATTTTTGGTCAATTGACCGTACATTCTGATACATGATTCGAGCCTAGAGATTCTAAAGGATATACTCTCAGCGAATATCTTCTAGGGAAGAATTTCAAATCGAGTGATTTTTTTTCAATTTATTTTTAATGATCTTTAATTTCCCTTTTTCAGCGAATTAAACAAGCTCTTCTTTTATAACCTCTCGTGATGTAATGTTGTACTTGTACGACTCCTTTTTCTGGCTCCAGTCTCCTTCACCCTATTTTTATTCTATTTTATTCTTTCATTCTACTTTTTGGTTGAGGTCGTCTTCGGAGTCATTGTACGTACGAAAAATAATAATAAGATTATGATATGAATTCTCTGTTTTCACCCCTTCCCACCCTCTCCATTATACCGACCAAATTCAGGTCAAAGAACATGTTGGCGTCTAATTTCGTGCAAAACAACAAAGAACTAGACGATTCGGATGGTTCACTGCCTCACTTCCCTACCGCCTCTTCTTGTCAATTACAAAAGCACATCGTTGGTTTAATTTTTTTTTTATCAATTCGAATCGCATTTCCCATATTCTGTCGATCGCCTCTCAAAGTAATTATCCCCTTTTCCTCGTTTTTATTATTATGCTCAATCGTAAATAATATTGGAAAATCTATCCAGTTCGGTGGTATTATCGTACAGCGCCATCGACACCAGTCTGCTAATAAATCACGTGACACTTCCTCACTCGAGTTGAGGACATTTTAACGAGCTCTTGAAAAAAAAATACAATGTAAAAAATACGCTATGTAGTTGGAAACAAGAGAGGGAAAAAAACAAAAAAACCACATTCGAATCATTTCTCATCGTTTGGTTATTTATTACGATATACGAGAGAGTTGTTATCGCAATATTAGGTTATCTCTTTGGTCAGATAAATCGAACGAGTTTGCTTTTTCGAATGTATGAAGTTATACCGTTGAATAATCGGTATTTTTATCATTATAATATGCTTATGCCATTAGCGTATTTTTTGTATAATAAGATGCAGGTTGAAAAAACAAAAAGATCGTAAGTCAGCCTATTAAACGAGCCTTTGCGAACGAATTTCTAACAACGAAGTAACTATACCCGAATGAGTGTGAATTTTTACGAGATTTTTTTACAGATTTGTTTGAAAAGATCATTTTTTAGGGAAAATTTTGATATATACCTACAACTGCTAGAAATTATCCCGCCTTTTTCTATTTGAATTTTCTTTACGATAATTGATACTTTGAAAAAGTACACACATGTATGTTTTAAGAAAGGTCGTAATTAACGAATAAAACGTGATCGATAAAGAGAAACAGCGTAGTTTGTAACCGATAAGATCAATTCACGATTTATTCATTACTGAGTGATGAGTGGAATTTTCTGAGTGCAGTGTAGGGAAATCCGAAAATTTCATAGCTTTGATCGAAGTAGGCATTGGTACGTTTACAGCGAAAATTAAATTCGCCCTTGTCTCATTCCTTCACCATATATGAGCTAGAATCAAAGTCCTGATTGTAGCTAAGAACTTCTATATTTTTTTAAGCTCACAATTTTTATTTCAAATTAATAATGTAAAAAAATTTCAGTTTTATTTTCAAATTTTTTCTCAGCTGTCAATTTTTCAATGAAACTTGAATTTTTTACATTTTTTTTTCATTATATTTTTGTAAAATTTCTTCTAAATTTTTCGATTTTATTCTTCTCATTTTTAAATTTGGAATTTTTCACTAGGTACTTCATTTTTTTAAAACATTGTATTTTATGAAATTTTTCTATTTCAAAAATTTTTTGAAGCAAAATTTTTTCCATTTTTCCTCAGATAATAGATGAGTAATCAATTTTTTTGAATTTATACCTAGTAAAATTTCAGTTAATTGCAAAGTGATGAAATTATTGATAATTTTTTTTTTCATTCAGTTTTTATTTTTTACGTTTACTTACAAACCTAACCTATATTTTTTCATATTTTCTTATTTTTATCATTTATCTAGAAATTTTCTCACATTTTTCAACTTCAAATTATTATAAATTTTCAACGTCAAGTATTCGGGTTTTTAATAGTTTTTTTTTTTTTTAATTTTTGGAATTTCCTCCGATTTTTTGATTCCTTAAAGATATAATTATTCTGGATTTTTCAGATTTTTAAATTCCAATTAAAAAAAAGAAATAAAAGAAATGATATCATTGTTCATTTTTTTGCCAGAAACATTTTCCTTTTTTTTCTGAAACCTTTTTCAGAATGAAAAAATCAGGTACCTATTAAATTTTTTACTCTGTTTTTTCTACAAATGTTTTTTTTTCAATTTTCAAAATTGAAATTTTTTTCTTTCGCATAATTTTTCCAATTTTAAAATTTACGTATTTTCTCAAATTATCTACCATTTTTTTTTCAATTTTCAAACATGAAATTTGCCACAATTTTTATTTGGTTTGCATTTTTTATCATTAGTATAAAAAAATTTTCAATCTTGAAATTTAGAATTTACCTTCAATTTTCATTTTTTTTCTTTTGTGAAATTTTTTCCATTTTTTTTAATTTTCGTTTTTTTTGCTAAAGTTTGAATTTTCTCTAACTTTTATTCAACTACAACTTTTTTCATACTACGATAACTTTTTTTGATCATCAAATTTGAAATTTTCTTCTATTTTCATTCAATTCGGATTTTTTTTCTTTTTAATTTTTTTCCCCATTTTTTCATTTTTATCTTCGATTATTTTCCAATAATTATTACCAAAATTTGAATTTTCTTCAATTTTTATCCAATTTAAAATTGTTTCATACGTCAACTTTTTTTGATCTTCAAATTTGAAATTTTCTCCTACTTATTTTCATTCAATTTTGATTTTTTTTTTCGCGAATTTTTTTCTTTCCTTTTTTAATTATTTTCCATTAATTTCTAAATTTTAGAATTTCTCTCAATTTTCATTCAATTTTAATTTTTTTTAAACGTTATTTTTTCGATCTTCAACCTTCAAGTTTGGAATTTTTTCTTATTTCCATTCATTTTTTTTTTTTCATTCTTCGTTTACTTTTCTAATTATTTCTAATAATGTTTGAAGTTCTAATTTTTTCTAATTTTCGTTCAATTTCGATTCATTTCTCTTTCGCAATTTTTTCTTCCACTTTTTTTTTGTTGAAATTTTCCCTAATTTTTATTCAATCTCGATTTTTTTTTATTTCGCAAATGTTTTTTTTTCTCTCTCTCATTCCAATTTTCCTATTATTTTCGAATTAATAATTTCCAATTTCGAAATTTGAAATCCTTTTATTTCTTAAATTTTTTATTTTCATTTTTTACTTCTAATTTTTTAATTAGGAATATTCTCGAATTTGTAGGTATTCAATTTTAATTTTTTTAACTTATTTTTTTATTTTCCAAAGGAGTAAGTATTTAAAATTTTTTAATTTAAAATTTTCTCCAATTTTCAATCCATTTCAATTTGTTCCTTGGTAACTTTTTAAATTTCCTTTTGTTTATTTTTTTTTCAATTATTCAATTTTTCAATTTGTAATTTTCTCCTCTTTTTATTCAATTTTAATTTTTCATTTCGCAAAATTTTTCGATTTTTTTTCTTTCGTACCTATTTTTTTTTTTTTATTATTATTTTCAAATAATTTCTAGATTTTTTAATTTAAAATTTTCTACAATTTTCACTCTTTATTTTTATTTATGTCCAATTTTCAAATTTGGTATTTCTTTTATTCGTTTTTTTTTTTTGTAAAATTTTTTATCTTTGAATTTTAACTTATTTTATCAATTCATCGTAAATTTCCAAATTAATTATTTTGCATAGAAATAAAATATTAATTTATGTTATTTGGTGGGGGAGGGGGGGGGGGGGGGTTGCATCAAAAAAACAATTCATCGAATTCAAATTCCAATATGTACGTATAGACTTTTATGATAAGTATTTATAAAATTTAAATCAAACGCAGAAAAAAATATTTAAAAATTTGAAAAATCCATACCTACCTACAATAATTTTAATACTATTTTACACATTTTGGTGAAATAAATACATTCTTATTTTATTTCTCACTTGAAAATATTTCCAACCGATTGAATAGCCTAATGAGTTTTTTGAACTCGTCATTCTGTTCTCTAATTAGTACTACAAGAGTCATCAAACAAATTTCACCTTTTTTCCCTCATCGATCGGTTAAACATTTTTACCAATTTTCATGAGCAGAGAAATTTCAGCCATGAAAGAAATTTTTGCCACGTTCAAAACGTAAGTTACATAGGTATCCTATCATTTTTTTCGCTTCCACATCGTGGCAGATATTTTCATACCTGATCGAGTGACTAATTCCAAAAAACTAGGACACCTTTGCCTCCTCTGCACTGCAGCTCATCTGTTCATCAATTTTGCACCCTCAAATAATACCAAAGAATGAGCCCATGTCTTCAAATAGGTAAATAAACTACGCGCCACTTTACCCAGTTGAGGTAGTCATTAGAATATCTTCGAATCGGTGTTGGTGACCATATACCTAGTGTAGGTATACGTACATATATCGACCATTCTACAATATAAGAGCTACCCTTAATGCGTAGCCAGACTAATTAGCCACTTAATGACATCTCATCGGGTGTTTGGATTGGAATGCATATTGCAGCATCGAGTATCATAATTTACGTAGCTGTAGTGAAAATGTGAAATGGTACAAGAGCTCGGTAGTCATTATGATTTTTTTTCTTCGTTCTTATAATTACACGTAAAGATACCGATTCGTTGGGTGTACGTTGGAATTTTTTTATACGAAATGCAAAACGATTGATCGTTAATTTTGAGGTGATTTGAATGTCGAAGTATGTTCAGATTTTACGTATACTGAGGCTGAGGTACCACTTAGAGATGACCTACGAAAATATACGAGTTCAATGTTACTGCTGAGATGAAATTTTTGAAAATACAATTGTTTGTGTTTTATTTGATCGAATCACGACCTTTATTCCTCCTTGAAATTCTCAACTATTTTACGTCTTCTCGCGAAAGTTTCACCATTTCTGAGATCTTTCCAACGTCATTTCTTTCAATCGTCGATCGCAGTCTTGTAATATTATACGTAGAATTCGAGTTTCTCATCAATTTCCCTTCCTTCACCTCCATTCTTCCCATGATCAGCTCCTTCAGCTCGTCGTAACGAGTCAGCGTTCTGTTCGATCGCGGATCATGCAGAGAGGTACTCGACTGCGTTGCTAGAACGTCCAATGAAATGGCACGTGCTACTATCTTAGACGCATTGACGTCTTGAGGAGGAGGAATCGGGCATCGCCGATATAGGAAATGTTTATTTTACGAACCGCGACCGAGGTTTTGGTTGGTGCACGGTGGTGTATTATCGCCGCCAGTTGGGAAAGGAAATAATATAACAATGTGTTTGGTGGCATAGGTGATATGATATTGCATTTATCAGCGCTTGTTTAAGTTCATATCACGAACCATATAAAACCCGAGAGTAAGAGAGTTCTTATCCTGTATAGCTCTCTCGATAAGATAATCTTTTGCCGGTTACAATATACGACTCAGAAAAAGCGTTTTTAGTTCTGTGTAGACATTCGACAAAGCTCGGGTTCTGTAGGTAATTCTGTTTTTTCTTTGCAATCGGTTCAGAGTTTTGTATTTTTTCAACTCGCACGGTGATCATGTCCCGAGTAATGGTTCGTCGTACAAAGGCTTCCTCCGTCTTCCACTATACGCTTTTCCGGCCGCATCCCAATGGCCGGATGCCTGTGCCTGTGTCTGTGTCCGTATCGATCGTATGATTTAGGCTCGCGCGGATGCTGCAAAGTGAGTGCGCGTGTGCGCCGGTGCACGAGGCGATTTTTTTCATTTTGGTGACGTGTGGTGAAACATATACGAGTATGTTTGGTTCGAATATGAAAAATACCTCTTATCTGATGTATATACGTGGAGAAATGCGGTATAATTAAAAACAAACCCATCCAGAATTTCGATCGAAGTGATTTCCAAAATCTTCTCGAGAGATGATCGAGTCGAAAATGGCGTCTAGATCGTGCCCTTCCATCGAGAACCTCGCGCTGGTGTCGAATTCCACTCGCAAAGTATCGACAAAATCATCGGAATGGGAGAGTATCTCGTACAGGTATTTAGAACCCGTTTAATTAGCCCAATTTGAGAAGTACTGAGTGTAAATGTGAACTTTGCTCCACTATTCCCCATCGTCGAGCTTATCTGCGTATAAATGCTCCAAACGAACCCAAGTTGATCTTTGAATCGAACACGAGGTAAAATTAGAATCCACTAAAATCGTTTCGGATCCGGATGAAATGAAACCAGTCGAATAAATGTTTCGTAAGTGACCTCTGAAGATGATCCCCCTCTCCCTCACTCCTTCGGTATGGAATTTTATAAACCGATTAAAACCAAAATTGGTATAGAATTTAATTAGAACCAAGGTTTTTTGGTTCGTCTTCTCTCACGTACCATTATTCTCGATAGTACTCTTGAATTTCCCTTCAAAGATGCCAAATTTTTAGAAAATTTGAAGAAAAAAAATGACTCCCATACTGGTAACAACTTTTCAAACAATAAGGTATAAAAATCATTTGCGCAAGTTGTAGTATGAATACCACCGTTAGTCGTCATAGAATGGACGAAAAAAATATGAGATAATGCAAATGACGCGTTTCCATATGATGTTGAAAAAAAAAAGAAGAAAAAACGTCAATGTAATAATTTACGATTGACTGAATACCCGATAAGAAAAATTTAACCCTACATTCGAAATACGAGTATAGTAAGTAAAAATACTGTAACAAGTGTGCATAGACTACGTACAATATACTTGAATTTTTAACGATGCGTGTACGTAGGTTTAGAGGTACGAGGACCGTCGTCGTCAAGTACAAAACCGAGTGAAATAATTTTCAAGAACGAGGCAGGGTATGGTGTGGTATTAAAATATGTACAACGTATATAAGCTTAGAAAAAATATCGATAAGTTATCGCTAGAAGAACCTAGTTAGCGGAACTGAAAAATTATGGTACCGTTTCCGCCGCTGCTGCTGCTGTTCGCTGATAGTACGTATTTTGACCCTTTCTTTGTGATTTCTTCAAATTGGAAAGAAATTGAGGAAAAAAGTGTAAAATTTTCTGCACAGAGAATTATGAACCTTTTATGTGATTTTATGAGAGAAAATTGGTCAGTTTTCAGAAAAGATTTTTTAATTGAATACTTAGGAATTATTTTTTTTACTGAAAAATTACATTTTTTTTTTTTTGTGCACTGAGTGAGATTTTACAAAAGAAAATTGACCATTTTCTGAGGGAAATTTCTCATAAAATGGAACAGTTTTTTTTTTACAGAAAATTTTTTAAATTTTTCAAGTGACCTCATGAGAGAAAATTTACCAGTTTTTGAAGAAAAAAAAAATCATTGAAAATATTTTTAATCCAAAAACTACATCGTAATTTTGATATGTCATTTTATGAAAAAAAAATTAAAAAAAAACAATTTTCAACAAGGAAAATTTTTGTGGTTTTTATGAAACAAAATAATACGGCAATTTTTGAAGAAATTTTTTTATGAAACAGAAAATGATTTTTTTTTACAGAATATTTTAGAATTTTTAATTCATTTTAGTGAGAAATGATTTGAACCAGTTTTTTTTTAATTCTGTTGTAAATTTGCGAAAAATTGATCATTTCCTGAAGAAGATTATTGAAATAGAAAACCATTTTCTTCTACAGAAATTTCTTTTTGTGTGATTTTAAAAAAGAAAATTGAGCTGTTTTTAAGGAAGTTTTTTAATGGAATAAAGCATAAATTTTTCCTAACTACCTAAAGATTTCTTTTACGAGTTCATGAAAAAAATAATCCTGTTTTTGAAAAAAAAAAGAATCATTGAAAATAGTTTTTTTATCCAAACGATTGTAATTATTCTATGTAATTTTATGAGAAAAAATGAACCAGTTTTCAAGAAAGAAAATTTTTGAGGTTTTATGAGAGAAAATGTGGCAACTTTTGAAGAAAATTTTTATGAAACAGAAAATTATTTTTCCTACAGAAAATTTTTGAATTTTTGGACGATTTTTGTTAGAAAAAATGAACCCGGTTTTCAAACAGAAAAAAGTGCAATCTGCGAAAAAATCAATAATATTTTTCTGAGGAAGATTTTTGCATGGAATGGAAAATCATTTTTTCAACAGAAATTTTTGTATGATTTTAAGAGAGAAAATTGACCATTTTTTGAGGGGAAAAAACACCCTTAAAAACAATTTTTTAATCCAAATTTTTAAATTTTTTTCGCGATTTCATGAGAAAAAGTAGATCAATATTTGAGGAAGTTTTATGATTTCTTTAGAGAAATTGCTCAGTTTTGAAAGAAAAAAAAATTGAACAATTTCTTAATCTAGAAAATTTGTAAATTTTTACATGTCATTTTATGATCAGTTTTTGAAAAAGCTTTTTTGAAAGAAGAATCAGTTTTTAAAAAATCATTAAATTTGAAAATTAGAAAAAATTGTAAATTTTGTCATTTTATGAGAATCAGAGAGTTCTTTTACAATATAGAAAATTAATATTTTTTTTCTACTAAAAAATAAAAATTTTTGAACTTTATTGAATAATCATAATTATAACAGAATTTATCCAATTCTAGAACAAACATATTTTTTAAATAATTGAAAATTATCATTTTTCTAAAAATACTTGATAAAAATTACAACGTTTCGAGGTTATTGCCATAATTGTTATCCTCATTCCACACTCTCGAACTGGGCGTCACATGGCGGAGCCTCCATTGGGACTGATTGTACCAGAATGACAAATTACAACCGATGTATCATGACATCAATTTAAAACAACGAAACAGATGGTAAAAATGATCAAAATTCGCCTCGTGAGACTTTCGATAAAAAATATTGAATTTTTTTGAGATTTTCAAATGAATAAATAAGTATAGATAAAGAAGCAATTCGCAAATCATTCCCAATCTGTTCAAAAAATAATAATCGTTCGTGAACGATGCCAAAATTTTAATTCCGATAAGAATACATTCTGAAATTTAAATCACTCCAAAATTAATTCGATCATTATTGCATGATTCTTTTCTGAATTATTTTTAAATTTTTTTTTCTTTTGATCAAACTAATAATTATGTAGAACAATTTCACGATGATTGCTCCAAATTAGGTAATCGTGAACATTTAAAAAAAAAAATAATACTTATTTTCTATTTTTAACGAAGCACTTGAATCAAGAATCCGTAACTTTTTCAACGAATTGTAATGTTAAATTAGTTTAGGTACCTACCTATCTCATTTATTTTAGTACTTAGCTTAAAAAATAGGTTTTCTCCCTTCATCGAATATATTTAAAAAATGAATCAGTCAAATCGAAAAAATGGTGGTGATTTTATCAGTGGATCAAAAGTCACTCCTCAAGTTCCCACTCAGTACACTGATAGTGTCTGTATGGCGAGGATGTGTGATTTCGTGTTCGTGTGACCGTCGGTAGTGCACGTGTCGTTTTCGTGATAGTTTTCGTAAAATACGCTCCGAGTTGATAAAAATGTTTTCTAGTTTTTTTTCCTCTCAGTTGAAAAGCTTGAAGTTCGATTTTTCAATCAATTTTAGACTTTTTTGAAATTCAATTTTTTTTTCAAAAAATAATAATGTTGAAAATTCTTATTAGAAAAAAATTCTCAACTATAAAAATCCAAATGAAATGAAGTAGCGTATGTGAAGTTTTCTCATGAGAGGAGGGTCTCAAATTTCGTAGCATTTTCAAAACAAGCAAAATGGTTTTTCTCTATACCCTTTTTTTATTTTTTGAAAAAAACAGCTTGGAAAAAACTTTAAATGAAATTTCTGAATAACTTGTTGCAAAAATTGGCACCAAAATACAGTGCACGTTATTTTACTTATGATATTTTTTTTTTCTTAAGCAATTGAATGGAGACCCAGATCCAAATTCTCATCGACCCTTCCCTTGGCTACGCCACCGAATTGATATACGAATTTTACAAATATTATTTATATCACAGTTCACCAGTAAATATTTTTGAAAATGAAATTACTCGATGTAACATCACTATAAGTAAGTTGTGCATGTGTTTTTGCTATTTTCTCTACCTTTGCAACAGCTGACTAAAATTTACTTTCAGTTCAATTTTTTTTTCATATTTCTGGATACATTAGCTTATTTCCTTTCTAACAATCTGTACATTATATAAAAATGTACAATAATTACGATCTCGAAACGAAAAACCTTATCACGTTTGTAAATAACTCATATGATGAGACGAAGATGTCATTGTTGAACAAATTCGATAATGAAACCCACAATATCCGCTTGCACGAGACACATTTCCGCAGTCACCAGACTGATTTTTTTCCACTGGCCCTACTTTTTAATTTTAAACGTATACTGAACTCGAACAAGAGCTCAGAAGTGGTTGAAAATCAACAAAATAAAAATGAAAATGAACACCATTTTCTCTCTAACACTCACGCTAGCAGGTATGAATCCACAAACGAATTAAAACCCACAACTGGTTTAATATCTCCAATGAGGTAGTACATAGAAGACCTCCAAAAAAAATAAAGAGAGAAACAGGTACTAAAACTCGATCCAGGTGATCTGCGGTAGGGAGCCTGTTACCTGCTGGTACTTTTTTTCCCCTCGTAAATTCTTTTGTGAATCTACTCTTGGCTGCAGCATCCATATGGACAAATCTTCGACTTCGGATGGTACACGATACATTGGGGTGGGGTTTTTATACTATAATGGCGTCTGATGTGGTTTTTAAATTGCCAACTTGTTTCGTACTATTCAATGTAATCTCGACTCGTTATCTATTTTATAATTCATAATAACGAGTTGAAGTACTGTGAAAAAATATCGATCATTTTTATCATTCGGAATTCCATCCTCTCCGTTGCGACATAAGATAAAAATTTTGCCAGTTTCCGCTGCCATGACAAACGTACGACGTCAATTTCAACTGAAATAACTTTGTGTATCCGGGCAGTAAATATTTAGTACGTCGCTAAATGGTACAGCCTTTGATGAATAAATAACGATGAAAGTATAAGTGAAATGATAGGCACGTACGGATCAAGCAAAAAAAAAAAAAAAAACAGCCAAATTTCGTATTTTTCATAATAATGATAATTATGTTGAGAGAAAAGAGGAAAGTTCATCACTATCAAGGCAGTCATAATTGTTAAATTTTCCACAACTCGTTAACGCTTATAATGTTTGATGTTATCCTGCATTCTTCTTCTGCCATACAATGAATTTCTCGAAATGGAGCACTCGATTTCGATAATTTTTCCAACTCGAGTCCACATTCTGGTAGCTTTGTTTCGTTATTTTTGTATTTTGATCATCAAACAAATCTTTGGCCTTTGTTGATTGATCGTTCGAGCTAGGAAATTGACGAAGTATAGAATACATTATTTTTAACTTCTTTCACCTCTCTTTAGGACTTTGAATTGTTTACGGCGGACTTTGCATTAGTCGTCTCTGTTGAATAACAAAAGCAACAGATCCTGTTTACTTTGCTTTCGTGTGGTTATTTTTGATAATTGGTGAAAAAAATTGACTTTCTATGAAGAATAATTTTTTTCCGATGTTTTCAATATCTTTTTTTCACGAGGCCAGAGAAAGGAGGTCTCTCGTGTCTATTTTTATCAAAATTCTGTAAAAAAAAAAAAAATTATCTGTTTTCTTTCTTCGCTCTTTTTCCACCAATTCCTACACTTACAAGGGAACCTCGCCAACTCGTCACCCCCAGTTGAGTTGAAATTTGGCTCACTGAAAGAGAATGCCACCCAGACCTCACAACCAAATTTTTAGCTGTCGAAGTTGATGTTTCGATTTTTGGCGAATTTTTGAAAATGGCTAAACCCCCCCCCCCCAAAAAAAAACATTTTTTGAAAAAAAAATTGTAAATTTTAAGACAGAATCCTCAAATTGGTTTGTACACTAATGTCAACCCTCCGAGTCGATTGACATCATTTTCGAAGCGATCTGGAGCCTCCAGGAAAAGTTGACTTTTCTCCAGCGCACTGGAATAGCTCCAGACGGCGCTGTAATTAACTTCGGCTGCTGAAAATTTAATCCTAGCGTTAGTATGATGCCATCTATCGATTGACGTAGTTGAATCCAAAATCCGAGGTGACGAGTTCGCACGTGTTTTTTTTGACAACTTGAAAATTCTGCATTTTTTAAAAATTTCCAAAAAATCAATTTCTCCAGCATATCACCCGAAACTTTGTTTTCCCCCTAAAATCGACCCCCCGAGTCGATTGGCACAATTTTCGAAGCGATCTGGAGCCTCCAGAAAATGTTGACTTTTGCCATCTGGAGAGATTCCAATGTGCTGGAGGAAAGTCAACTTTTTCTGGAGGCTCCAGATCGCTTCGAAAATGGCGCCAATCGACTCGGGAGGTCGACTTTAGTGTACGAGTGTACGAACCGATTTTCAGGATTCTATCTTGAAATTTACAATTTTTTTCAATGGTTTTTCAAAAATTCGCCAAAAATCGAAAAATCAACTTCGGCAGCTAAAAATTTGGTTGTGAGGTCCGGGTTGCATGCTCTTTCAGTGAGCCAAATTTCAGCTCAACCGTAGGTGACGAGTTGGCGAGGTATATGTATTTTATACGAATAAATTCTGCAACGAAAATGGATCTAAGATGATACTGAAATTGGTCACCACTGTCGATGAACTCGACAGTATAGCAGATTTGAAAATAATTAAAATTAACGTCGGTAATCAAAGCTATAAGGCTAACGACCTATCGGAAGATATGAACCGAAGGCGAAAAAATATCATAATCTCGACGCAGCAGAACACAAAAAGGATAATTAAACCGAAGGTGATTAAGGTTACACTACCGAAATATTTCCAACCATCGAATGTGCCGTGCAAATGAGTTATTTGTTTCGGGATTTGTCATCGTTGTAATAAAAATAGCGTCGCTTTTGCGGGTAAAAAATTATATACAATAAAAGAAAATACTCGACTGATTAAAGCAAGTGGAAAATTTGCTTCGTTAGGTAAAATGAACCAACGAAGTCATAACAAGAAGTATTATTTCAGGTACGAGAATTAATCAATAATTTGAACAATACTTTTGATAAAATGAAAAAATTCATCGTATATTCGGTTCCATGGTTACATTCGTAGGTATTCTACTGTTCTTTTAGGCTTTAAGTTCAAGTGCTGAAGGGGCCTAGTCACGCGTTGATACGAATACATATACCTAGGTTAGGTACCTCTACCTGCAACTACATTTTACGAGACCCATTGTCAAAATCACCCGAGTATACTCTTGCAGTTGCAGTTCATTCATCGTTCTACCAATTTAAATAACCGCATAAATGCAACCCAAGTTACCACTCCTGGTACACGTATTAATTTTATAGCGTATTAAGACGCTACGGTGACCTTCGTCAATAAAAATCATATTAGAGTATGGAATTTTTTAGCAGGAAAAAAAAAACAGAACTCGAGAAAGAACAGAAGAAGGTATAGGTACATAAGACTAAGGCAGCATTCACCTGCTTTCGTCGTTCGTATTCGCATTGTATGAAACGAAACCTCCTCTAAGGAGTTCAGGTATATACGAATACGAAGCCACGACGACCAATACCTAAAATAAAACACGTGTAACGTATAAATTAAAATAAAAAATAATGTAAACGTACAGAATTAAAGGTAATAAAATCGTTCGAAACGTGCCAGAAATGCAATGCAATGCAATGCACCGAGAGCGTTTAATGTGTGCAACGTATAAGTGCATTATTATTACGGGCTAGTCGCTCGTAGCAGGATGGAATGTGTACCTGGATGGGAAAGTGTCTTATTAGGAAATGACGAATTTTGGAGGGAGGTGTAGAGGTAAAGATTGCATGGTAGTAGAGAGTATTCAAATGTTGGGTAAGGTTATGAAGTGAAAAAGAGAATGAATTCGAGATTTCATTGAGACTTATTTGCAACAAGCGGTTGAACATTGATTTTACTGTTCCAAAAAATTGCCATCAAGTTGGTAGAAAATGGTACCTGCTCGAATTCATTAATTTGGTGAAAAATTAATTTTTTTAAGTTCTTTTTTTGAAAATAAAATAAAATAAATTATTTTTAATTGAATTTTTTTTTACCAATTTTCAATCAAAAAAATTGAAAATGAAGTTTTTAAAAATTTCAATCAATTTGAATTTAAAACGATCTTTTTGAAAACAAATTATAAATGATTTTTAAAATTTTAATCAATCAATTTTTTCAATTTACAAAATTTAAAAATAATTTCCAAAATAAATTAGAAAATTTTAAAATAAAAAAATTCTTCGTAGGTATGAAATAAAATTAAAAATTGAAGGTTTCATTTTTTTTACAAGTTTTTAAGCTATAATTTATTAAAAAAAAATTTGAGTAATTTTGGGGTGCAAAATTTGCTTTAAAAAAAATGAAAAACTGATTCATCTACTACCTAACGAATTTTGAAAAAAAATTGAAATTAAAGATTTAGGTATTTCTAAGAATTTATCTGCTTGAAAATTTATTTTTCTTGAATTTTTTTCAAAAATGATTCCCATGAAATTCTGAATTTTCTTGAAATGAAAAATTTCTCGATTTTTTGAAATAAAAAAAAATTGTTGAAATTTACCATTTTTTTCGAGAAAAAAAATTCTCAATTTTTGGGGGAAAAAATCTTGATTTTTTTTTTAAATCTCAAAATTTTTAGCAAATAGAAAAAAATTATAGAAAATAAATCTCAATTAAAAAACAATTTTAATTTTTAGTTTCATTTTTTTAATCTCAACTTTTTTTTAGAGTGAAACTATTTGTAAAATTTTTTAAGATACTAATTTCTGATTTGTCTTGGAATGAAAAATTATGTTTAGGGCTATACGTATTTAATTTTTTTTTTCAACTTGGGTTTTTTGAGGAAAAACACAGATTTTTTGACAATTTTATAAATTTTTGGAAATAGTTTTTCATTTTTTTTGGAATAAAGTTCTTTCACTTTTTTCAGAGAAAAAATGCAATTTTTTGATTTCTTTAAGCACAAAATATTTCTCAAATCAATCAAGTATTTAATTTTTTTGAAGCAAAAATATTTTTCGAATTTTTGGAAAAAACTCTCTATTTACTTTTTTGGGAAAATATGTAAAATATTTCAATTTCCTTAAAATGATTGAAATAATGCTGATCTTGATTTTTTTGAAATTGACGTAAAAAAAGTGGATACCAACAAACCTACATACTTCTTTTTTTAAAGCATAAAAATATGCAAAGAAATATTCCAATTTTTCAAAAGAAAAAATCTTTCAATTTTTATGAGAAAATATTTTTATTTTATTTTAATTCAAGAAATCTAAGGGCGGTATTCATAGTAGTCACTTAACCATTACTTGACCAAGTGTTGAAAACACTTGAATTTTCACATTTTTATTGAATAAACATTTTGCATTTTTAAAACATAATATCAATAATTAATGAGCTAATTGTTCAATTCGATAAAAAAAAATCGATTCGAAAGTATATCATGCCCTCTGAAAAAATTGCAGTGTTTTCAGTACTTAAGTATTACTTATTAAGTGACGACTATGAATACGATCCTTAATCTCTGATATTTACATAGGTACCTAGGAATAAAATCTCAGTTTTTTTCAAGAAAAAAATCTTAATTTTTTGTATCATTTTTTAAAAATATTTCAATTTTCTTGGAATAAAAAATATGTTGATTTTTTAAAATACGAAAAAAATTGGAAGAAGAAATTTCTCGATTTTTTTCAACCTTTATTCATTTGAAGAAAAAAAAATCTATAAAATTCCAAATCTTTTAGACTGAAAATATTTGTCAAATATTTTGTGGAAAATTTTTTAGATGATGAATTTTTTTTGAACCAAGGTTTTTTGAGAAATAAACCCAATTTTTTGTCAGTCTTCTAAATTTTTCTGAGTATTTATTTTTTGGAGTACCTAGAGATATTTTAATTTTCCATGAAAAAAACGTTCACTGTTTCAGAGAAAGAATTCTGTTTTTTCGAAGAAAAAAAATTCAATATTTTTGAAGGAAAAAATTATACTTCTTTTACAACATAAAATATTTCTAAAATTTGTGGGGGAGGATCTCTGTTTTTGAGAGAATAAATTACTCAGTTTTCTTGAAATATTTAAAATAGTGCTTTATTTCCTATTTTTTGGGGAGAAAAATACCAACTTTTCGTGTCATTTTTTAAAAATCCCTCAATTTTCTCGAAGAAATTTTTTTTCATTTTTTTGAAATAGAGATAGTAGGTAGCTAAATACACATAAATCTCATCTTTTTTTTGAGAAAAAATTATCATAATTTTTTGTGGAAAAATAAATTTTCAATTTTTTGGAGAAACACCCTAAATTTTTTTCTCAAATTTTTTAGAAGTAAAAAAAATAAATACATACGAAAAAGATATTTCATAAATAATTTTGATATGGAAAATTTGTTTCTAAGAAATTATCTACACCAAAATTTTTTAAATAATGTTTTCAAAAATTTTTTAAATCATTTTTTCAAAAATTATTTTGATGAAAAATATATTTTAGGATTATTTAGGGTCTGTCTTAATTGAATTTTAATCGACGCGACAATTTGATTTTTTTTTAAAGATAAGTGTTGAATTGAGTTAAAATGAAAGGAACCAATTCATTTTTTAAATAATTTTTAAATCGAATTTCTGCTCTTCATTAATTACCATTAGGTATAGGCAGGGATACTTGTCGAGAAACACGAAAGAGAAAAATTCTACGACTCGTCGACGTACGTATTATGCAAAAAATTAGGTTCATTAGTAACGATCATTTTTAGCATCACATGCGTTAAAAAATTAATTACAAGTTTAATCGTAAATTACGAAAATCACGTGTGCGTGTTATAAAGTGCAGAATAAATGTAACGCGATAATTACATCATTGATTTTGCGAAAAAAAGAAATAGGTATAATTCCAATTTTTTCTTCATCTGCGGCTCAAAAGAGGGATAAAAAAGGGACCTACCTAGTACCTGCACAATAAAAATAATATTTTTTATTTATTTCATCACTCGTGATGAAAAATTCCCACTCGAATGAGTTTTTTTTAATGCCTCAATTTTCATCATCTTTCGAAAGATTTTTTTTTTTTAATTCCATCATTATTTTACAGCTTTGTTCGCCTTTTTTCCAACACCTTTTAACCTTCTCGACCTAAAGATTTGCATCGATCGGTTTGATAATACAAAATCAGTAATAACAACGATGTGAATGCTTTTATCGTGCATGCAAGTTTCTTTGGTTATAGACCACACGTACGTTCACGTACATTATATAGATGTACATCCTTTTCGCTTGGTCGGGACATGAACTGTTTTCAAATGTTCTTTCTACCAGAAAATTCTTATCGCTTGAAAAAAGTTCAAAGTCTGTTGTTATCGTCAATACGATGAGTTTGAACTGAATCCACCTTATACCCATTAATACATGTCGAACGCAGTGTGAGGTTGAAGATCGAGTTGAATATTTTTCGAATTTAATGAATGTATGTACTTTTACGTACGTAGGTACTTTCCTTTAGGTATATTATTGTAATGTTTCCTATTTTTTTTTTTCATTAATGAAGGAAAATTCCATTTAATCGTTTCGTGCCTAGTTAGGTTTTCTATTTTCCTTTCGAATATCGTAACTCGAAAAATCTTGGTAGAAGTTTCGAATTTTGAAATGAGGCTTTGTATAAAGAAACTGTACAAATGAGAAGAACTTAAGGGATGGGCCAGCTAAACCGTTTAAAGTACAAAGTACACGTATACCTAGGTACTTGAGTACATATTTATTTTTTCAAACCGAATCGTTGCATAAGTACGTAAGAAGGGTCACTTGTGCGAGAAATTTTCGCATTTCGCTCGACATGAGAACTGATTTTAGTTACACATTATTAGCAGGAAGTGTTATCCACGGACGTTTAGTTTAGGTTACGACTGCGAAAAATACGCCAACAAATATACCGTGTGCGCATAAAAATGAAGAAAGAAAAAAAGTAGGGATAGGTTTAATTAGCCAAGCTCGCATGAACCTTGCATTGTAAAAACAAATCGAGAAAGTCGTAAAGAGCTAACATTCGTTTCTCGAGTTATTTTCACCATAAGCTGAATTCAGAGTCAGACTGGCCGTATCCACAGATCGCAGGTTCAACTAGGTCTAAATACGCCTAAGGTACGTCCAATAATCATCGTAGGTAATGAGAAATGTACCCCCGGAACCCGAACACGTCCAGTGATTGACAGACGTTCGGGTGACGAGGGAATGAAAATAAAAATTGGCGCCTTTCACCTGCTTACGTCGATCTTGGTGAATGAGATTTCAATTTGAAGACGACCTCGAGGACGATGGCCTCTGAAAGGCTGAAAAAATTTGCCATCTCGTCATTTTTTCGTATAGGTAATACCTCGTGCGATAAACGTATGAATGATAAATTACGATTGTGTTGAAAACATGGAATAATAAAGAGTAATTGACCCGATAAACCTATCTTTCCTTACGCCTCATCGCGGACTAACAAAGATAAGGACGTAGTAAGCGATAAAATAAGAGGAAAAATATTTAAGCCTTTTGTTATCTAATGCGAATGACTGAATGAGCTCAATAAAATTGTGGATATGCAACCATATCGACATAAATGTTTAGTTTATAACCTCGCGTTGATATTTCAGGCATTTTTTGTGTCTAAAAAACTTCTTTGAGGTTTGGCCATAAAAATGATCTTTTTGATTTTTTTTTATAAGCAGTAGAGCACAATAAATTGTAAAGAAAAAAAAACAAAATCTCAATGTCGAGAGTCGAGGAAAAATTAATGACAGTTTGGTATGAAATGATAAAATATTTATGACGTGATTTATGGTACGAGTAAATTTTTAAGAAATAGTTGCGTAAACTGAACCTTTTTTTTTTTTGGATGGTTTCAAGTTCGGTGAAAGGGAATTTTGGGTTACACTTGATGGGAAAAATAAGATATAGATCTGTACTGAATTAAGGGAGGAAGGGTGAGAAATGAATCAACTACGCCTGATAATGTAGAGTAGGCAACTTCATTCACGAGTCAATGCCTTCAGTGGCCTTCTGCCTAGAACGTTTCAATTGCAGGAGAATCAATTGAACGACGGCTCGAAAATTTTTATCGTATTTTTAGATAAGCAAATACATATTTAAACCAAGGCCTCCCCTCCCCTTTTTTATATTCACGAGATCTATTTTTTGCGAATTATATTAATGAGCGAGAGAAGAAAAATTAAAATGACCATAAAAATAGGGTAATTTACATGAAAACATAAACTTACTCGAAAGAGCTTGAGATATTTTCTATTCTCCTCGAAGTGTTAACTGATTGGATTGAAACTGCTGAACCTGTAACAAAAATAAGGTATATATTTATAATTAATAAACAAACTGCAAAAATGATTCATTTTTGGTCAAATATTTTGTTATGAAAATTGATTAATTTACTCTTCAACAGGGTAAAATAATAATTTTTAGTCAAGTGTTATTTTTCTGATCGACAGTTTTCCTTTGCTCAATTTCAAAATTCTTCCTCCCTCTCTCCCTCCCTCTTTTTATTTTAATCAAGATTTGTTTTATAGAAATAACTTGGGTGGGTAGGTATCCTTATGAAAAATTTTAAAAATTTTAAAAAAATTCAAGAGAAAAATTTGAAAAAAGTTTCACTTGTAAGAGTTACAAAAAAATATTTAAAATAAGTATTTTTAAATTAAAACTTTTATTGCAAGTAAGTAATTAACAAAATGGAAAAATAAAAAAAATAGTTTACGATCAAATTTTGAAAAAAATAAAATAAAATAGGTAATGAAAAACACTGGTATTCTGTAATAATTTTGTAATAATATAAATTCAATTTTTAATAAATTATCTACTTGGGTAAACCAAAATTAAATTATAAACATATTATTTTAAAAAATACTAACTGCTGATAAAAACAAAATTTAAATGAAAAAAAATCCAACTTTTGTAGAAAAAGATATAAAAAAAATGGAGTTGGGTAATTTTATTTTTTTTAAATTAAGAAAACAATGTGATCGAAATTTTTAAAAAAATCTACAGAAAACTTAAAATAAAAAAATAGAAAATAACGGAAATAATTTTTAAAGCATATAGAATTGATTTTATTTGTTTGTACCTACTGTAGATCAGAATAATTGAATAGAAAAATTTTGACAACGGGAAAATTAAAAAAATTTCAAGAATTTTCAATGAAATAGATTGGAAAACAAAAAAATCAACTATTAACTAATTTAAAGTTTGAAAGTCTAGCAGACAACTTGAAATTTTCTTTTAAAATAATTCTAACAAGGGAACCTCCCCAACTCGTCACCTCCGATTAAACTGAAATTTGGCTCACTGAAAGAGCATGCCACCCAGACCTCACAACCAAATTTTTAGCTGACGAAGTTGATTTTTCTAATTTTTGGGGAATTTTTGAAAAAGGCTAAAACCGCCTCCAAAAAACCATTTTTTGAAAAAAAAAATTGTAAATTTTAAGACAGAATTCGGAAAATTGGTTTGTACATCAAAGTCAACTCCCCGAGTCTATTGACACCATTTTCGAAGTGATCTGGAGCCTCCAGGAAAAGTTGACTTTTCTCCAGCGCACTGGAATAGCTCCAGACGGCGCTGTAATTAACTTCGGCTGCTGAAAATTTAATCCTAGCGTTAGTATGATGTCATCTATCGATTGACGTAGTTGAATCCAAAATTCGAGGTGACGAGTTCGCACGTGTTTTTTTGACAACTTAAAAATTCTGCATTTTTTAAAAATTTCCAAAAAATCAATTTCTCCAGCATATCACCCGAAACTTTATTTTCTCCCTAAAATCGACCCCCCGAGTCGATTGGCACAATTTTCGAAGCGATCTGGAACCTCCAGAAAATGTTGACTTTTGCCATCGGGAGAGATTCCAATGTGCTGGAGGAAAGTCAACTTTTTCTGGAGGCTCCAGATCGCTTCGAAAATGGCGCAAATCGACTCGGGAGGTCGACTTTAGTGTACGAGTGTACGAACCGATTTTCAGGATTCTATCTTGAAATTTACAATTTTTTTCAATGGTTTTTTGTAGGCGGTTTTACCAATTTTCAAAAATTCGCCAAAAATCGAAAAATCAACTTCGGCAGCTAAAAATTTGGTTGTGAGGTCTGGGTAGCATGCTCTTTCAGTGAGCCAAATTTCAGCTCAATCGAAGGTGACGAGTTGGCGAGGTTCCCTTGTAAGATATACTTCAGTTTCTTCAACTTCGTCGATTCTTTACCTAATCAGAAAACCTTACTTGAGTTTCTGAGCTATGTCACTGGTTACATGGTGTACTTAAAAACATCATTTTGACTTTAGAAATTTCATTAACACACTGTGACGAGTAAATTGATACGTCACTCGATCTTTAGTATTTTTGAAAAGTACTTTTCACCAAAGAACTTTTCTTTTCAACTTTTCATGAAAAGAAAAGTACTTTTCAGTAAAGTACTTTTCTTTTCATGAAAAGTTGAAAAGAAAAGTTTGTTGGTGAAAAGTAGTGTATAGTGAAAATTTCACTATACAGGGTGTCTCGGCACCAGTTAACACCCCTTCACCAGCGATATAGTCAACTCAAACTAAGCTCATGTATGCATGTTTGCCGACCCTGTGAATTGAAGGGGCAAAGATATGCTCAACTGAAAATTTTCATTTTTTAGTTTCGTTTCAGATTTTTAACCATGCGCTACTCGACAACCGAGATAGGTAGAAAGTTGCACTTTGCGGCGTTGGAAAGAAAATTTTGTGTAGAATTCTTTAGTGGGGTTGATCATTGAACTAGGTAATCAGGGGGGTCTGTGCTGCACTAATTATCTTGAAAAACGTGTTCAAAATTGGCGATTTTTTTGCAATTTTTGGGGAAATCTCAAAAAAGTTTCATCATTTGGTATTATTATTATGGCTTCCCTTGGATGAAAAAAGTTTGACCTTTTGAATGCCGCAAACCAGACCCTTCTATCTCTCTATCTCACTTCGTTAAAAAGTTATAGCAATTTCAATTTCAAAATCAGGTCTAAAAAAAAGAAATGAAAAAATTCAATAAAATTTTTTTTTCTAAAATGTTGTTTACTTTATTTTAAACATCGAGTTTCACTCAAAATCATTAGTTATGTTAGGTATCAAGTTTCAAAAATAACATAAAAAGGAATTTTAAAATTTTTTCAAAAAATTAATTTTTTTTCTGCTAAGATTTTGAAATTGAAATGGCTATAACTTTTTAACTAAGTGAGGTAGAAGAGTCCGGTTTGCGTCATTTGAAAGGTCGAACTTTACTCATCTAGAGTAAGTCATAAAAACAATATCTTATGAGGAAACTTTTTTGAGATTTTTTCAAAAATTGAAAAAAATCCCAATTTTTGAACACGTTTTTTTTTACATAATTGATAGTGTACAGGCCCCCCTGATCATCTCGTACAATGATCAACCCCACTAAAAAATTTTGGGGAGGAGAAATCGATGATGAAAATTATTTTTGAAATACTTATTTACTTTTAAAAACTATTTAGTTCAAAATTTTCAAATCAATTTTTGAATTTTTTCCAAAAATTTTATAGGCAGGTGACAATTATTATTTTTTCATTATCAAGAAAACAGTTTGTTGCAAAAAATAATTTGAAAAAAGTTTCGTGGATAATTTTTTTTTTTTTTTTTTTTGTTTTGAATGATCTGAAAAAGTATGGGAAAATGTTTACAATTAGGGCAATGAGTCACAGCCACAATACTGACAGATATGTAGAATATTGTAGATAGGTATGAAAATGTACCCACTCGCCTACCTCGTTCGAAACAAATGTAATTGTCACACATTGTCTAATCTTGTAACGAAATACTTATGGGACGAGATTTTTGGCATATTTCAAAGATCCAAATTCCAAAGTCAAACCCTTAAACAGCGACCCACATAACATCGAAGGTGCTCCTATAAATTACCCTCGTCTATTTACACAGACAATACCCTAGGGATCGAGCAAGACAACTTGTTGAGGTACAGATCACAAATCACAACAAATTTAGAATTTTCATCCAAACTGATACTTGTAACTTATGTAAAACTGAGGCCGACCACCTCTCAAATAGATCCAATTTACCATCCATTGATAAACGTCGACGCTCTAATTTCACTCCAAAAGATAAGCCTGAGGCTTATCTTATAATTTGAGAGTTGTAATCTCGGTATGGGTTTATCGAATGAGCCCTTGTTAAAAATGTGCCATCTCTCCCCCTCCACCTGTTGGTCTGCTTTTCCAAACAAAACATTTATCATCGTTTTTGTTTTAAAAGGTCTCGCTTGATGTGCGCTTAAGTGGACGCGATTTCACGGATAAAATGACATATTTACGGTGCTAAACTTTTACTAATTCTCGCGCTCGTTAATCACTCTCGCAAAACAAAATCCGACCCTGGGGTGATTGTTTGTGTACGGAGAATGCGTGTTTTGCGGTCATTTGTTCGATCAGCCGGGCCGTTGCATCATGTCTATTTTTATCACGCATCGCACAACTGGTTAGAGAGTTCTTGAGAATCATTATTTTCTTAATTCTTTCTCTTACTTTGCTCGCTTTAGCTGCCTAATTCGGGTGTCGCGTCGTGTGAAGTATTGTTTTTTGGCCAAGGGTTGCAATTTTACCACCGCGTATTTGTACCCAATTATCGAATAGTGAAAGGCTAAACTCTCGGTGGCACAATTCAAAGGATTTCTCTCTTTTGTTCGTATCAAAACAGAGTAATTTTTTATTTTATTTTTTTATTGGAAACGTTGAAAGGGAAAAAATTAAATCAGGGCCAGTCAGTGAAACACATAAATGTATACCAATTACTATTACCATTAATTTATAATGATATGTAACTACATTCGATTACGTTCCACATAATTACCATAGTAATTAAAATTAGTCAAAGAAACAGAAAACATCTACCAATATTTAAAAACTAAATTAGATTTGTTATCGATAAACGTGCCAGTATGTCTTCGACTAACAAATCATCTCTGATAACAAGCAAGGCGAAGTTATTCCAATGTAATTTCTCCTACGAGTGGATTTGGTTCTACCCTGGATTATGATAAAAAAGATGGGGAAAAAAATCCTTAATGAAAATTTCTTCAACTTACTAGGTAAAATTTGTTTTGTTTATAGGTTTGAAATACAACTTTGGTTCAACAACACACCCTCTCCCTCCCCCTCCCCCTGGGGATCAAACTAATGACGCAAAGTACATGCTTCATTGAATAATGTTACCGATTAAAAACTGATAAGATCGGTATATTATAAGAGTGGGGATTTTACGGTCATTGTTTTCTGAAATTTCCGGACAATATAGATCAGCAAATTTTGACATTTTAAGTATCAGCCGTCAAGATTTTGTGAACCTTTTTTAACTTGAAAAAAAAATGCCATAAATTGTTTAACGAAAGAAACCCTCCATAATTTGAATTTCCTCCAGCCTATTATGTAATTTGTGGGTTTTTGCGAGAAAAAAATTCTTCGATGACTTTTCAAAAGAAAAAGATAGCAACGTGACAATTCATAAGTTCTGGAATTAAAATAAATACCATGAGGTTACAGCATCTAATACGGTCCTCTTCTATGTAACACAGCTCATGAGCGTAATTTAAGTTCAAAAAACGAAAGCCACTTCAAAAACCTACATTTTGATATCAATGTTGTAAATTTCAAAATTTGAACCCCCCTCAGGTGCCCATTTTGGATCAAAGGTCAATTCAAATTCGAAAAACAAATTCAGCGGCCTCAAAAACCTACATTTTGATATCAATATTGTAAATTTCAAAATTTGACCCCCCCCCCAAGGAGCCCATTTTGGGTCAAAGGTCAATTTGAGTTCGAAAAACAAATTCAGCGGCCTCAAAAACCTACATTTTGATATCAATATTGTAAATTTTAAAATTTTAACCCTCCCCCTCAGGTGCCCATTTTGGGGGCAAAGGTCTATTCAAGTTTGAAAAACGTATCCAGGGACTTAAAAATCCCTAAATATTAGCACTTTTCTTTTTATATAATGTAAAATATTGGACGAGCCCTTAAAAACATACATTTTGTTAAACCTGGTGTTGCGTAGCGTGGCATATCGCACCATATGTACCGGTTTGAGGATGTACCTAGCTACCTACAGACAAAACTCATTTTTTTTTAAAATAAGCATCAGAACGTGAAAAAATTCTGAAATGTCAATCAACATTTTTTGACCCCCCCCCCCCCGTATCAACTAACCAGTAGCCCCCAATACCACCCCTGTCGGCCCTGTCCCCTTTCAGGGGTGAAAGTGAGTCTAAATGTCAAAATCTCATAAATCAAACCCCTTCAACACCAACAAGATAATAATTTTATGATTGCACCCCTCCAAGTCACCCTTTCAGAAGGTGGTGTTTTACTTGAATTCAAATTTTGTCAAAAATTCACAAAAATCCTTCCTGAGGAAATATAATATAACCTTTCCAATCGTGGTTAGATCACCCAACATGCAAAGAGGACTGTCCTTAGTAACAAATTTGAACTGGCCATGAAAAGAAAAGTTGAAAAATCACTGAAAAATGAAAAGTATGAAAAGCATTGAGCATGTATATCACGTAACTATGTTTTTGACTTTAGAAATTTCATCAGCACACCGTGACGAGTAAATTGATACGTCACTCGATCTTTTGTATTTTGAAAAGTACTTTTCATCAACAAACTTTTCATGAAAAGAACAGTACTTTTCAACTTTTAATAAAAAGAAAAGTACTTTTCAACTTTTCTTAAAAAGAAAAGTACTTTTCAACTTTTCATAAAAAGAAAAGTACTTTTCAACTTTTCATGAAAAGAAAAGTACTTTTCACTACACTACTTTTCACTAAAACATCACTATAAATAGGCCATTATTGAGGTCTAATCATAAATCTAATGAGTCTAAAATTTTTAATAAATCCAAGTAGCACATAATACCAAATTTCAATTGGATAAACTTTCAAAGTTAGGAAAAAATCGACTAAATTTTCTACAAATTTTAGTAAACTGGAGAAACAGTAAAAACAATTATACTTATTATGTATGTACTAAACTTGTATAAGAAAATAAACATCCCTCAATATAAACTAATAGAAAAACTCAGTGAATGCAAGACAGCACGTTAGGATCCCTTTGATGGGTGTTATTTTCATTAGACGTCAAAAATGCCACTTTTTCATTTGTTTTACGAGTAGATACGACATACCTATAAAACAAAAATTGGAAAACATTTTATTTTTGAAAATCTTCATCACGTATATGATATCCGCTACCTTCTGGCTGCTATACATGTGACCCGGCATGACAAAAGGGACCTAGTAGGTATTTTACAAATTTTTCAGGAGAGCAAAAATAAACTTGTTACTCGATATGAGTGAAATATTTTACAATATTTTTTAAAAAAATTTGTGCGAAAATTTTTTTTATAATGGGTGAGGGAAATTTAACCAAACTCAGTGTTGCCAAAAAGGGGGGAAAATTGCGTTATAAGCAAATTTTTGAAGCTTACTGATAACAAATATCAGATCGGTTTTTGGCTAAATTATGAGCATTTTGCGTTATAAGTGGTCATAAAACGAAAAAAACATTGAAAAAAAAAAAAAAAATTAGTAGATTTCATCGATTTCAAGTAATATTATTTTGATCAGTGATGATTCTGAAAATTGATCGAAAATTCTCAGAAGTGGAATTTTTTAGCCTAAAATCACGTATTTCAAGCATCAGCCCGGGGGGGGGGCTATTTTGAAACAAATTAGGGATATATTTTTACACATTTTTATTAAAATTCTTGAAAAACAGCTACATTGCCTACTAGGTCCCTTTTGTCGTGCCGATTGGAAATATTGATTTTTTCGAAATTTTGAGTGGCTCAGATGAAAGACCTCGGTTCGTAGAACTCAGAACACCAAAAAAGTGAAAATCTATTTTTTACCTACTAGGTCCCTTTTGTTATGCCGGGTCACACATATTATTTTCATTCAAAAAACACCCTTGCCAACAATTTTTCATTTTCACTTTCATTTTTAGGTTACGTTATTTTTTAATTTTTCCCATTTTTGAAAAATTTTCAAGGGATAATGAAGGTGAAAATTGTCATGAACAATTTTTTTCAAATACCTAAACATGATCATTTTGTTTTGAATTTTCACAACAAAATTAAAGGAAAAATGGAAAATCCGAAAAAGTGGCATTTTTACTAAACACTCACTTTTCCAGAGTGGCTTTCTCTCAATGAGGATCCTTCAGGATGCTGAAAACAATATTTTCAATATGTTGAAAATGAAATCGAATTTTTTCGTGACTAATTCTAGATCTTATTTTTTTCTGATTCCAGCTGTAACCAAAGGTCGCGAAAATTTAACGGAAGAAGAATGCGAAACAAGCGACCAGCAACAACAGCAGCAAGACTCTTCGCAACCGGTCTCAATACTAACCCAGTCGCAATCGGCGGCTCAACACGAGCAACCTCAGCAGCCACTTTCGCAACAAACGTCCGAAGACGGTGATCTATCCTCGGATCAGCACCAGACCTCTGTCACAATACGTGAAGATGAAGAAACCGGTCTGGATCAGCAAGCTCTCTCGGATGCGGGATCGGATCGCGGTTCAGCGGGCAGCGGCGGAGACACGGCGGGACAAAATGGCGATCGGAATAGCACGAGAAATACATCGACTCCGCCTTCTCCCATGCATGGAAGGGCTTTACATATCACGCCTCCGGGTACAGTGGTAGTGGAACAGGAAATCGTCGACGAGACCAAAGTTCCGAGTAACATAGTGATTAGAGAGCACAGCGGAGAGTACCATTTGAGTTATGTTACGAAGGATGAGCAGGTTATAAGATTTGCCGACGTTGAAAAGTTAAGATACCAGGAGAACATTGAACCTTCGCAAAGTCCAGAGATGACGTATCCGCATTCGCAGCAGGACGAGCATGGCATCAGATTTTCAGACGTCAACATGGATAAATTACGATCGCATCAGGAAGAAATGGCCATGAGATTTCCCAATTCCAACGTCGATACTTTGGACAAATTACGTTATTCCGAAAACCTCGAAGAATCGCACAGTCCAGAGATGGCTTATCATCAACAGCAGCAGAATTTATTATTACAATGTCACAATAATGCCAATAACAATGTTGTACCAAAAGATGAATTTCCCATGTCACCGCATTTCCATATGTCACAACACGAAAGCGCCGTCGCAGCAGCAGCAGCAGCCGCAGCCGCCGTTCATCATCAACCGCATTTCCATATCTCGCAGCATGATAACAGCGTCCATGATCATCAAAATGTATCGTCCAATTTTTCCAGGTAAGACGAAAGATCGGCATTTTATTCGAATTAAGTATTATGTAACAAGTATTTTCTCATGATAGCTTTGGTGTAAATAGTTCGAAATTGGGTAATTGGGGGGGGGGGGGGGGTTGAAAATTGACAAAAATTGGTATTTTATTCAAACGATTATATTCGTAAGATATTGTGGTGTAAATAATTAGAAATTGGGTTAGATCTGTAATTCTGTGTCTGTTATCAGGGAAGTGGTCGTATTAGCGAAAATTGGAATTTAATTCAAAGCATTACATTTTTGTATGATATTTTGGTGATAATAGGTAATTCGAAATTGGGTGACAAGGGAAAAGATCATGAATTCATGATTTCGAGGAATCAATTATTTTTTTTTAAATTGTGTCAAATAGCTTATCCTTCACTTACAAAATTTCAAAATTTGCATATTCCAACAATCGAGCAATAGATTGATCGAAGACATTTTGATTTTTGGGTATTTTTTGCTCATGATGTGACTTAATTTTTCGGCTTGGAAGATCAGTTCAAATGCTTCGTGTATTACTAGCATTTCTTGAAAAAATGTAACGCTATTGGTTGTTGGGGGGGGGGGGGGGGGGGTAAACATTTTCCCAAATTTGAGTTTTTTTCACGGTTTGTCCAATCACGTCACTCCCATCGTTATTTTTATTTTATTTTATAAGGAAGTTTTGAAAAGATAATACTGTCCCCTTATCACAATTAATTTTGATTTGAATTATGTACCTATCCCTGAGATACTATCAGATTAGTATTGACGAAAAACCGAATTAATTTTACAAAATTTTGCATATCTGAATATGAAGAGGGGGAGGGGGTGAGAAAACTCAGAATATCAGAAAAATAATTGAAACGTTGAACTGAGCTCAAAGGTTCATTGTAAAAGTATAATTAATTGTTACCAATTTAGTAGTACCCATACTATATTTAAGTATAAATTTGAGAACAACGTTATCATAATATAAATATTTTAAAAATAGTAAAAGAAAGTAATCATGATAACTTTTCCCTATACGTGATTTCCCCGATTGCTGTGAGTAATACTATGTGGTCTTATCTACGAATAATTCGTTATCATCATTTCTAATTATCTTCGCGCAAATACGTATATGTAACATACAAGTACTTTATGCATCGCTCTATACAAATATATACCAAAGCATGGATTCATCGAAAGTATCCTGCTGCGTGGAAATTGATCTATTTGATTAGTTTAAATTTCGAATGAAACGTAATGAGATTTTTTGGAGAAGGAGGAGAAGGGGATTTCAAGAAACAGGTTTGAAAATTGAGCAAAAATAACTTTTCCCAATAATTATGGTGTTTATGGATAAATAGGCCTATACATACGTTTTTATTAAATTGAATAATATAAAAAATTGAGCAAAATTTGATTAAAATGAAAAGAAAGTTTTAATAGGACGAGGCATTTATTGGCCTGAGGATCCAAAATGACAATTTTAAAAATTGAAAAAAGAATGACACTTGTTTCCAAATTGAAGATTTTTTTTTTGATAAATAATCAAACACAAATTTAATATTTTTGGAGAGGGGAGAGGGTGCTAGTGTTAAAAATAGACGAAAATATTGATTTTTTGGAAATTGTTTTTATTTTGATTTGATAAAAAAAATTCAAAAAATAAAACAATGAACTACTTGAATCAAAATGTAGTTTTCAAAAAATTCCAATCAAACGATGAATGTTATGTATTTTTGTAGGGAGAGAGGCCCAGATATTTGAAAATCAATGGAAAAAATTTGTTCTTGTCTGAAAGAAATCCATAAAAAAATCTTAATTTCAAACAAATTTCAAAAATGTTATTTTTTCTTAATTTTGTTAAGCAAAAAGACAACGAATTGGATTTTAAAGTTCTCAAGTTGAAATTTTTTTTATTAGAAAATATGTTAGGTATTCTTATTATTTTTTTGTATTAAATAATGAGTGAATTATACTAAAATTTTGATGAATTTCAATAATATGAAGAGGAAGGAGGGGTTATAAAATTATAGAAAATCGAAAAAAACTGTTTTTTTATTAGGATTTTTTTTGAAAATAATTCTCAATTTCAAAAATACGTCAAAATGCCCCTTTTTGTGAAAAAAATAACAATAAAAAGTGAGCAATGAATTGGATCGAAATTTAGGCTGGGAAAGATTTCAATAAAATGATTTTTTTTTGGAAGGGGTGAGGGGTAAAATGAATTAGAAATTCAATAGAGAAAATTTGTTTTTGTCTGATTTTTTTTTGGAAAAATGGCAATGAATCGATTTAAGTTCAAGTTGGGAAAATTTTCTAAAAAATCATATCAAAATAATTTTTAAAAATGCTATTTCTTCTCATTTTTGTTTTAGAAAACAAACAATAAATAAATTGAAAATTTTGGAAATCAAAAGAAAAACCTACCTAGTTCATTTTTTTTAATTTTAGAATTTTTTACTTCAAGAAGACGTCAAAATTTCGTTATTTTTGATAGAAATAAATGAATAAATAAAATCAAACAATGTGAAATGGATCAAAATTTAGGATGTAAAAATTTTCAATCAAACGATGAATGTGTTTGTTTTTTTTTTTTTGGCGGGGGGGGGGGGGGGGGGGGTGGTTGATTCTTGTCTGGACATTTTTTCGTAAAAAAATCATAATTTCCAAATACTTAATTTCAAAAAATCTATCTTATCTATAATTTTGTAAAAAAAAATCGTAATTATAATGAACTTGGTTGAAATTTGGGTATGAAAAAATTTCAATTGAACGATAAATTTTACGGCGAAGACAGAAAAAAATTATTGAAAATCAAAAGAGCTTTTTTTTTAAAATTGGGAAATGTTTTGGAAATTAATTTAAATTTCAAAGGAACGTCAAAATACTCGGTTTTTTGTGGGAAAAAAAATATACTTATAAGTTATAAATTATACTCGTATAAAAAGCAAACAATGATTTAGAACCAAATTTATATGGGAAAAAATTTCAATCATACGATAAATTAATTTTTTTTTTGTTGAAAGGGGGGGGGGGAGGGGTCAGACAATATAAAACCATTTGAAAATCAAAAGAAAAAATTTAGGTATATTCTTTTGGAAAGAAAATCATCATTCAAAATGATTTTCTCCAATTTTGTCCCCCAAAAAAATACCTACCTACTTGCTCAAAAAAATCATGTTTTTTTTGAAAAAAAAATGCAATCGGTGGAGATATATTTTTTAGGTATTAGCAATGAATTAAGTGGAACCTAAAATTAAAATTCAATCTCAAAAATATTGACTTATTGAAGTTTCTATAGATTTTTTTAAGATCCCATAAACCAAAAGAATACGAAATCAATACGTTTTCTAATTAATACCTAAGACTTGAAAATTTAGAAAAATCCTATCTGTGCTGCTTTACTAATATCACATGCCTACCATCGGTGTTTTCCCGCTCTTCTTAACTTTTGGCCTAATTATTTCAATCCTATGATAAATCCATCAAATAAAAATGTTAAACGAATAAAGTCACAGAATATTATTAACAAAAAATACTTCCCAAAATCCCAATGAACAATCCCACATTTTATCTCTCCTCTTCTGCCACCACCGGCGCCTAACGGGACTTTTTCCAGATCGCCGCGTACATATCGCATTGCAGAGCCGCAGTTTGGTATTTTTTTTTTCTAGGTGTTAATTTATGTGTTCGAATAACACTATTCTCGAAAGAATATTATATTACGGTCGTTGTTGACGATTAAAAACGATACCAAGTGTTAACATGCATCGAAAAACGCTTGTTTTTATACCGTTGGGAATTGTAAGTACTCGTATGTGCATACTCGCGTAGCGTACTCTCGAGTCTCAAGGCAAGGCGCGAATTCTGCTCTTCTCTACCTATTTTTTTTCCACAAATACGTATCGAGTTTGGGTACATGTTGACATATATCGTATTGTACGATGTACGAGTACATACATAGTTACATACATAAACAAAATTCTCCAAGGAGAATGTCGACGAATCGAAGATCCGCGTACATGATGGTATTGTGGTGCAGGCGCAGAAAAAAAAAATCGTTACAAAAAGCCCGCATTTTAATGAGTTTAATGATGGCGTACGTCGCATCGGAGCGAGAAAAAAAAATTCATCGCGTTAAAAAGAATTGGCCAACCATAAGATTCGAGACTGGAGAGTGGAGTGAAACGATTGAAGCGAATAAAGATCCATTTGTAACGGTCGGCGAGGGGCAAAGTAACTCGTGCTTAGTAAGAAGTACTTGTACAATAATTGACAATCGATGTTAAACGATAATTTAAAGAAATGGACGGCACCCTGTACGAAGGAAGAATTATAGGCAGACGTCGAATAAAGGCACGTGTCCCTCTATGGTTATGCGGATTTATCAGCAGAGCGCAACAGAGGGGGATGCAGGGTGAAATACACATCTCATAAGCATATACCACGTAACTTGACCTAAGCCAACAAAGGACAGCTGCATCTAGCAACCTTTTGTTTTAATTTAACCGGAAATTTTTTTTTGTAACTGAGCCTAAAACAATGTTCGATCTGGTATTGTTCTTATGACATGTTTATGGCTCCGCTTAGCTTGGAACTTGTCAAATTGAGGTAAACCACGAAAAAAAACCACAACATTGAGCTGGGTAAAAATTACCTGCCAAAAAATACAGTTAGCTATTAAAATTTCCACGCTTATTACCACAATGGTAAAAAATCCTAGGAAATGGAGGCTGCGATTGTTTCAATATCACACTTCACCCAGCATGTCTTCTTATTCAGTAAGGTGTTTCTTCTTCTGTTACTTTCCAAAAAAAAAGAACTAATGTGTGCTTTGACGTAAAAAATCTTTTGTTGAAAGTGACAATTACCAAATTGAGTCACCTCTCCCGTACCAATGTTTACGTTTAGGTACAGTAGACCAGAATACAAAGGTCTCTCGACAGTTAGGTATACCTATAGTATTTTTTTTTTTTTCAAAAAAGAAGGCAAAAGGTCATAATATACGAGTACGTTGTAAATTAATCTAATTGCTAAATACGTAGTTTTCTCGGCTGTGTGGGTTATGTCGTCGTATTGAGCGAAATATGCAAAGAAACGTAGATCGACGATGCGGTAAAAAAAAAGCCCAGATACCATACAACCGTCGAGGATCATTACGTATTTTTGCTTACCACAGAGCATTCTTCTTTGCATTATAATTGCTCGCTGATGGAATTTCAGACGACGCAAAAGTGGAAAAATTCGCTTCATTTCACGACGAGATTGGCAGACGCCGCATTCGGTCTCATGTGTCGCCGATGGCATTTTAATTCGCCAATTTCAGTTTCGAATTAATCGTATGAGTCAGATACTCGCGACTATACCGCCGAGATGACGAAGTTATGCTTTTTTAAATACGCAATTCCGAGAAGTGGAAATTCGAATTCTCAGCATTTTGCTGATTGAGCCCTATAGTTGTTTGAAATATAATTTGACAAAGATGAGGGCATTTTGGCAAGATTATTTTTAGCATTATTTGCTGGATCATTAATATAGTAAGGTGACTAATTTTTAAATATGATAAGTCGATTAGTCGAAAAAGGATTACGTTTTGATTTATCTAAAAATAACTCGATCGATGGACAATACTCGACCATTCTAGGCTTTCAAAGTTCCAACGATTCAAAACAAAAACTCGCCTCGAATGTGACCAGTGCCTATTCTAAGGAAAATTTGGAGCTGCACAAACTTAGCTCCAGAGCCATGTTAAATGTTGGTATAATGGACGTTTGGTTGCCCGGAGGGGGGGGGGGGGGGGTGTGCAATCGTCACTTGTAAAATTTTGACGGTTTTCCAGAAAAAATCATTTTGTTGAATTTTTAGGTAAGGTAAACTTTGAATATTATTTTATTCAGAGACGAACCGAAGCGAATTTTCGAAAGGGGCCAAATAATTGAAAATGCCAACTTAATTACTGAAATTTTCCAACTCATACTATCGATATTGATAGAATGTCGAAAGAAAATATTGCCCGAGCGAAGCGAGGGCGAAAATTTTGAAAAAATATACGATTTTTGAAGGAAAAATATGATTTTTTCTCATTCGCACGATATTAATAGGGCTAAAATTTCGAAAAATATTCGATTTTTGAAAAAAAAACGCATTTTTAGCATACAATTGCTATCAAAACGTAATAGAAAAAATACTGCCCAAGCGAAGCGAGGGGGAAATTTTTGAAAAACAGATGCTTTTGACAGAAAAAATTCATTTTTAGCATTTGAATTTTTTTTGGAACTGCACAAATTAATTTCCAACTGCACAACTCATTTTTTGGAGCTGCACAAACATGTTGGAACTGCACGTTAGAATAGCCACTGAATGTGACCAACTCGAGTCTGGTTTGATGAATTTGTTTAAATGGAAATGGACGAAAATAATCACTATTATTCAAAATTGGAGGGGAGGGAGGTGTCCAAACAAAATTTGTGTAATAATCTAAATTACTCCTACGATTTCAATCTACAACTTTTGTTTGAAATTTTTTTAGATTGAACCCTTACCTACTCCCTAATTTTCAATTATAAGTATCTACGCAGAATTATGCGAAATTAGAGGGGAGAAAGTGGTCCAATCAAAATTTTTATGGTAATCAAAATTATTTCTAAGACATTAATGTACAACTTTTGTTTGAAAAAATTTTCCATTGGACCCCTCCCTTCAATTTTGAATAAGTATCTACATAATGTTGGGCCAAATTGAAGAGGAGGGAGGGGTCCAATCGAAATTTTTATAATGACTTCCCGAACAAAAGTTGTAGCTTGACATCTTTAGAATAATTTTAGTTATTACGAAAATTTTGATTGGACCCTCCCCTCCCCTCCCATCACATTTTGAATTCTGTGTATCTTTGTAGTAGTATACTTAACTAAGGTGGTGGTTCCAATTTCATTTTTTTCGAAATGTTAAGGGTTGTCCTTCTAAGAATGATTCTTCTGGTGTAAAATCGACTCCCCAAAAATTTTTCTTCCAAAAAAAAATATTTTGAGTGGTGGCGCAAAGCCTCTTCTATTGAAAAACGAAAAAATTTCAAAAAATTGGAAATTGAATTTTTGTCTAATTTTTTTAACAAAATGGTCACTATACATAAGTACATTTACCCAACAAGACCATTTTAAGTGATTTTTTATTTTTACACCTGTTCTTAAGAGGGAATAAATTTTTTTTTTATTTTACGTTTTTTGAAAAAAAAATTGAAAATCAGCTAGAATGGAAATTTTTTTTTTGGATCAAAGTGGTCTCAACATACACATTTTACCCCCCCCCCCCCCCAAAAAAAAACAGCATTGATGGCGATTTTTCAATTTTACCTCAGTTTTTAGTAACTTCATTATTTTGGAAAAATGGCGTAGTTCATACATTTTCTGAAAATTGGGATAAAGTTGAAAAATCGCCTTAAATGGCCTTTTGGGTAATTTATGTAGGTATTATAAAACCACTTTGATCCAAAAAAAAAAATTTCGTTCTAGCTGATTTTTATTTTTATTTCTTTCAAAAAAGTAAAAAATGTGGTTTTTTATGCCCCTTTAAAAACAAGAGTACAGATGAAAAAAATCACAGAAAATTGTCTTGTATTAGGGTAAAAATACCTATGTAGTGATTATTTTGTTGAAAAATTTTGAAAAAAATTCAATACCAATTTTTTTGATTTTTTTTTTCTCAACAGAAGGGGCTTTTGAATGTCTCTTTCTACAAAAAATTCGCCCTCGATTTCCTTAGGCATGATATTTTTGAGGTCGTTATTTTTCAAATCATTTTAAATTCACAATTTTGGAATATTTTCCTTTTTCTGGAAGTTTTTCTCCGATGTGCCACCACTAAAATTTTTTATTTCAAGAAAATTTTTTTGGGAATTGATTTTACACCAAAAGAATTATTTTTAGAGGGCCGACCCTTGATATTTCGAAGAAAATGAAATTATGAACCACTCAAATACTTGGTTATTAAATTAGATTGGGGTATGAAACTAAATCGTCAGAGCTGGAGCTCGTGACACGATTTTGATGACGTAGCACTGGCACTCATTGAAAGTCGACCACATCAAACACATGCATTCATCGTGAACAGAAATTGAATTTTCGCAAATGCAACACATTCTCGCGACAACCTGACGGATTTTACTGGTCTTCAACTCGCATACAGTTTACTCGATTTTGGATACAAAAAAAAATCCCTCGAGTCGAAAGTAATAAAGCAATATTTCCTAGAATGAAAAGATGAAAAAACTCGTAAACTCCATAGCAGCCTCGTACTTAACAGTCTAGCAGATGAACGACAGGAAACGAAAATGAAAATAGTCGCGTAAATCTTGCTATACACTTTTTTTCTGCCTAAAAAAAATAATAATAACCTACGCCGAATATATACCTAGTTTATTCTATCGAAATGTTAAACTAAACTCGAGCTGAGAAGTAACTCGTGAAAGTAAACGTAAACAAAGCGCCGACTAAATAGTAAACATGATACGAACGAAAACAAAATTCTGGTGATCGACGTAAAATAATGTGAAATATTACATAAAAACAATAACTCATTGTGTGATGTACATTCGTACTTTAGAATACTGCTTAGTAAACCGAACGATGGTCGATGTCTGTGTCTGTGTCGTCGAGGAGTTAATGAGAAAATGAAAAAATTCGACGAGCTTCGAGTATTAATCACCTGGATGCCGAATATCTTAGTGAGATGTCATTAGATCCATTGTACGTGTACGTGTCGTCGAGTATATACTCGATGCGTTTTATTTGGACTTTAGATCGAAGAGCAGATGAAGGGGTGGCAGGGGGAAAAGGCCATAATGAGTAGTGATACCTCTCAAAGTGCAAATTACGACATCATCGTCCGTGTTTTATTTGCCAGAGTCGATCGCGAAGTCATAATAATCGTATGGAAATGTACGCCAGGTGCTTCGAACGTATTCCAACGTCAATAACGCCTTCAGAATGCTAGATAGGTAAAATTTATACATAACCGTTTTGATAGAGAATGACTAGATGTACAAAAAAGATCTTAAAATTGTTTGCTCAACTTCAATATCAAAGGAGTTATTGAATTTCAAAATTTCACAGCGCCTTCAATACGAAAGATAGGCAAAAAAGTTCAATGCGTTTTTTGTAGATCTAATCAATTGCTGTCGAAAAGATCTTATACAAATTTTACCTATCTGAAATTTTGAAGGAGTTTGGAGCGTAGGAAGAAAAAATATTTGATGTCAGCTTTGAATAAATGAACAAAATTATTTTCATAGAAAAAATTGATTCAACTTGGAGACTTGGATCAATAAATTTTTTTGGAAGAACTGTGATTTTTCAAGACAAATTATTTCGATATTTTCAAGTTCAGCTTTGGATTTCCTGAATCTCATATAATGCAGTTGAACCTGTTGCTGAAAAATCGAAATAAATATTTCTAAAAATAATCCCAGGTATACGTAGTAGATTTTTCAAGGCCTTGGCGGAATCATCAAGAGCATCAGAAAGGATACCAGTAGGTTGACGAGTTTACAATAGAAAATAATAATTCTCGTTCACTCGACGAGTAATAAATAAAACCGTGTGTGTAACATTCGACAGCGCAGCACTATTCTAAATGGGTAAATCGACCAAAGAGAAGAACAATTCGCTGACGACTCAATACCCCGACGAGAAGGCTTCAGATGGTTCAATGTGGGTTATTAAAGAATGCGATGATTACCTTGTTTTTTTTCACGACTCCATCATTTTAATGAAATCAGCATTTCCATACTTTCGCTAGTGCTCGATCGCTATCATCCAAATCGTGTCTACGAATTCGGAATTGTGTAAACAAAAATAAAAATAAGACGTATGAAAATAATCGTATAACCCATTGCTTTTGTTTGAGAAAAGGCTTCTATGACTTATATAACACACGAATGGAGAAAAGAACCCCCTATTCGACGATTTATGAATTTCATACCTAAACTCGCTTCGAAAGGAAGTTTTAACAGAAATGAAATAAAAATACGCACTTAGATACAGCAGAGAAATAATACAATCACTAATCAGGAGAGAATGTTCTTGGAAAATTCGACGGTGACGGTGTATTAATTATTGAAGGCAGCTGTTTGACGATTTTTAAATGTGTATTATATAACGATGACGGTTGTTAGATTGAGGTTTTATTTCGTTTTACTTTTACTATTGATGAGTTATGCGAAAATAATAAATTAATAATGTGGCAGACTGATGGGAGGACTCGGTTCACATTCTTTATGTCGTTTTGACTATATTTACATCGAGAAGAAGTCTTGAGAGTTTAGGCTTGGTAACTTCGGCTTCAAATATGGAAGCCCAGCTTGAGAGGCAGGACATATTTTGAGATTTGTTTTCAGCTATTATAGACCCATTTTAAAAATTTTCAGTTCACAACATATTAGGTATGTAAACGACCGAAAATTTGAAAAAAATTAAAAATAAAATTCAAAAATTTGTTGAGGAATAAAATTCAGAAAAATTTTACAAAATTGTTTCCCAAAACAGAAAAAACATAATTTCGAAACATTTTTTCTACAATAGGTAGGTATAAGAATAAAAATTTTCTCATTAGAAGAAATCACAAAAAATCAGTTGCATTTTTTAAAAAAATCTCATGATTTTTTTTCTCGAAATCTCACTTTTTTCTTATTTTTTTTTTAATTACTAGTTCAGGTACTTAATATATTTTATAAAAAAAAAAAAATTAAAAACAGGCATTTTTCATGAAAATTCGAAAAAAAAAAATTAGAAAAATTATTTCTTAGGTAGGTAGGTATTAAAAAATCATTTTGAGAAGAATTTCTTTGAAAAAAATTTTTGATGAGAATAATTATCATTTTCGCGCTGAAGAATTTTCGAATTTAAAAATCTTGGAAAAATTCTTCACTTTAAAAAAATATACCTATACCTACCTATTTTAAAAAACTAAAAAAAAAAAATTCTCACATTTTATAAAATATTTTGGTGAGATAAATGAATATTTCAAAAAAATGTTCTCCAATTTTTTTTAATAATTCTTGATGAAAATCGTTTTTTTTTTTTTTTTTTTTTTTCAATAAAATTATATACAGCTATTTTGAAAAAAAGACGCAAGAAAAATTGTTTTCTTTCAAATATTCCATCTCTGAAAGATTTTTTTCAACGAAATAATATTTTGATTCTATCTTTAAATTTTTTGAAAATTCATTTTATACAAAACTTTTGAAAAATGATTTTCATAAAAATTATAAAAAAAAATATAAATATAAGTAGGTATTTCAAAAAGAAAAATCTTCCCTGAAATATTGCTAAAAAAAAATCATTTAGTGAAGAATTTCGTTCAAAAAATTTCTTAATAAGAATTTCTTTTTTTCATTGAAAAATTTCATTAGAATTTTTTTTAGAAAAATCTGTTGACAAAACCTTGAATTTTTTTGAGAAAAAATTTTCATCCTGAAAAACTTTACATTTTTTCGTTGAAATTTTTTTGTACAAAATCTCTCATTTTTCTTTTGACTTTGTTTTGAAAATTTCCTTTTTTTAAATTTGTGGAAAGTTTCGTAAAAATTTTGGAAAATTTTTATTGATAAAGTTCAATTTACAATTTTTTTCAACTTCTTCAAAAAACTCTTTTGAAAAAAAAACTTCCGCAAAAATTTTTGTGATAAAAAAAATCACATTCAAGTATAAGCAATTTTTTTCTACTATATACATATAAAATTCTTTCAAAAAATCCCAAAAAATGTTTTTAAAAAAATTTTATTCTCAAATTCTTGTTTTTGCAACAAAAAAAATTTTTGGGGAGGTGAGGAGGCACTTTTAATTGTCAGGATTATCGCTTCCATCGAATAGACTTTAGATCAGGGAGTAAAGGTGAGTTTTTTTTAAAAGAAATATGTGACCGTGGAATTTTTTTTCAATTTTAAAAAAATTTCTCTCATTTTTCTTTAGATTTTCAATATTTAAAAATTAGCTTTAATTTTAAAATCTCAGGAAAACCTTTCAAAAAATCTCTTGATTGCTTTTCAGTAGGAAAACTATCTTTTTTATTTGATTTAATTCGGGATTTTAAAAAAAAATGTTCTCAAAATCTTGTTTTCTCAAAAAAATTGATTTTTTTTTCAAATTCTTTCAAAATTTCTTTCATTTTTCTTCTGATTTTTTGTTTGGAATTCAACTTTTAAGATTTGTGAAAAATAATCTAAAAAAGTTTTCTATGGTTCTTTTTCAGAAGAAAAAAAATATCCTCTATTATGTGATTTCATAAAAATTCATGTAAGAAAATTCGTATTTCTTAGGCATCTTGCGTTCAAAAAAAAAATACATAAATTTTAAATTTTTGTTCACAAGATTCTCAAAATGGAAATTTTAAAGCAAAAAGTGAAATTTTCGTAAGTACGATTGGGGAGGGGTGAGAGAGTGGTAGAAAATGGGGTCTGATTTTTTTTTTCAGTAGTTTTATTTTTCCAAAAAATTGAGATTTTTCTTCTACAAAAAATGAGATTTTTTTCTCCAAAAAAATTGAGATTTTTTTTCTACATAAAATTGAGATTTTAACCTATTCTTCTGGAAAAAATTGAAAAAACTTTACGTTGACTTATTCAAAAAATTTTCTATTTTTTTATTCGAAGAAATTTACAATTTTTCTCCCACCCCCAAAAAAAAAAAAAAAAAATTACCTAGATAATTGAAAACTGTTTTTACTCGAAGAAAATCAGATTCTCTTTTTCAAAAAAAATTCGATTTTTGTTTTGCAACGTTTTCAAGAATTATTAAAATGTTCGAATAAAATCAATTTTCGACTTTGAAGAGAACTTGAAAAACATGTACAAATTTTGCAAAACATGAATTGGAAAAAAATCGAATTTTTTTTGAAAAATTACCAATTTTTGCAACTGGTTTTGAGAACGAGCCTAAGTACTTCAAAGTTGGTCGATGCACCTGTAGGTATAGGCTAATCGCAGATGATGCTCATACGAAGGAGATAAATTTGTTATCGCATACACACGCGATGGACACGACGCGACCGACGTCACAGAGGCATTTAATTGAATCTACGATCTGGATCGGTGTTTGGTATAAAGAAAATTAGGTGGCATTGAATGATCACATAAATCGTGCCGGATAGGGTAAACATTAACCACCACTTTTGGTCAGTGTGTTCGGCAGCCGACGAGAATGCAAGGCCATCGATGGCCATTCGACGCAATCGTTTTCGTACATATCGAGAATGAAAGTTTTTCATCATTTTGGTTGATGGACGCGACGCGTATGTCTCGATTCGCACTCGTAGTAATGATAAAGAAATCGAAAGTGAACGCGCTTTTTTTCTTATCAACGTATAATCGCCGCGATAACCGACTCCGGACCGTATCTCGAATCTGTGATAATTTTAGCGCCGCTGGGATGCAACTGACATCTTCGTCGACGAGATAACAATTTAAACTATACTTCGCGAGTTTGCCAAAGGGTTGTATGAATCGAACACATGGTGATGACCTGACTTGCGGTGAAATTCTTCCAAGGTATGTCGTAGTTTGATTTTGGTTTATGCAGGGAGTTCGCGAACGGTGCCAATATTCGATTTTTTTTTCAAAATATTTTTTTTCGGTAGTGTACTCGACTCGGGTTCGGTTCAAGAAGCTGGCGTCTTATATCGTGTCTTGTACTATGTTCGAAGTCGATATTAAACCAGATATTAATAAGATTTGGGAAAGGTGATGCACGAGCGATCCATCGCGTATTATTCATCTGTAGAAAATCCATAAATTATGGAATATTCAGCTATATAATCGTATTAGATCTTCTTCACTATTTTTTTTCTTTTTTCTGTATTTCAGTCCAATGTATTCGAGATCTTCGTCCATATACGGTAACAATGGACCGTCAGTACCACCTCAATATTTTTCACCTCCTAGTCCAGTCAATAATGACGTAAACGTACATAACATAAACGCGAGCAATGCGAACCTATGGTCGACGCAAAGTAAGTAAATACCGCGGCTCCGGAGTACAATAGAATAGAACTGAAATCAAAAATAATTTTCGATTTTCAAAATTTAATACCGCGAAAAAGACTGTTGCGTCTAGTTAATACATGAAAAAAAAAAATTCAAATCGAATAATATCTTCCGATCGCGCAAGATCCCTCAAATTTTTGAAAATTTACAAAAAATCAAAATTTGAAAAAAATTCCAAAATGTTACAGAATGGGTTTTATGCCTTTGGTTGGCAAGTATTATCATCGTTATTAATATTTATTGAAAAAAAATCCAAAATTCATCAGATCATCGCATTTATGAGACACAGTTACCTAAGTACTTTACGGTTTTTTTAAAAAAATTGAAAAAAATAGATTAAAAATTGGAAAAAAAATTTTGGGATTAAAATGGGTTTAGCATACACAGTTTTGCATAAAAAGACAATTTACGACGATTTTCCATCTTTACTTTCATTTTCAGGAACCATCATTTTCCTCATTTTTTTTCAATTTTTCGTGGTTTTTGAAAAATTCTCAAAAGTACCTACGAAAAAGATGAAAAATCGCTTTAAATTGTCTTTTTGGGCAAAACTGTGTATGTTAAACTCATTTTAATTCCAAAAAATTTTCCCCAATTTTTAATCTATTTTTTTCAATTTTTTTAAAAAAACGTAAAATATGACATTTTTTTAATGTCTCATAAATTCGATGATCAAATGAATTCTGGATTTTTTTTTTCAAAAAATATTATTAACGATGATTATACTTGCCAACCAAAGGCATAAAACCCATTCTGTAACATTTTGGAATTTTTTTCAAATTTTGATTTTTGGTAAATTTTCAAAAATTTGAGGGATCTTGCGCGATCGGAAGATATTATTCGATTTGAATTTTTTTTTGTTTTTCATGTATCACCTAGACACAACTTTACCGCGGTATTGAATTTTGAAAATCGAAAATTTTTGATTTTCGTTCCACCCTAGAGTACAACTCTCTGTAAGTCTGTGAGTAATTTTCCTAACCCAATTTTTCCACTTTGAATTTTTGCAGTCAGCTCGGACGAGAATTATTCGCCTACAAATACTAAACCGAATTTAGGAAGTATACAAACGTCGACAGGCTCGTTAAACACGTCTTTACCAGCGATAACCCAAGGATACCGATCGCGAATTCCCACCTTCAGCAGCCCGTGCAGTCCGTCCTATTCGAGCGTGCCAGGTACCCCTGGAGGATGCTTTCCATCTGCAGCAGAGGCAGGGCCTTGGTCGACGCCCGGGTTCGGCAATTATCCTAACACCGATGGCCAGATTAATTACGTTACGATGCAAGTGTCGGGCAGAGGCAGAAATCCTCAGGGGCCTTTGACCCCTTTCTCAGCCGCTTCTTCTTTGGCAGCCCGTAAGTACTTGGTATTTTTCTTATTTGATTGGGACGCCGATGCGGATTATTTTTATAAAGGTGTAGATTATGGACGTGTAGTGTCCTGTTTGGATGAGTTGAAAAGAATTACGATTTGGAATGTCGTATATTGAGTATATATTTTGCCAACTTGTACTAAATAAATTGTTCGTGAACGATTGAACATCACGAGTCAATTTTCGAGGATGAAAAAATCAAACTAAATAGTTTGTTCATTCCTGAAAATGCATAAGAAAAAATTTTTTCAAGAATAATTCTGAACGTGAAATTGAATCAATCATTCGAAAACGATTCACCTGAAATCAAATCTCGTTCAAAAATTATTCAACTTGACAAAGTTCAAATTTTATTTTAATATCAACGGATTGTCGAGATTTTTATCCATGATTTTTCTCAAATAATGATTCCATCGTTTGCGAACGACCATTTATGAGTCATTTTACGAAAATAAAATAAAATATTTTACTTTTCAATTAAATGGTTGATTTATTTTAAGAAAGAATAGATCAACCAAAATGAATCAATAGTTTGCGAACGATTCACTTGAAAACGAATCTTGCTCAAAAATCTTTAGACTTTGACAAAATTCAAATTTTATACCTAAAACGAATTTTTTTGGGAAAAAAATCAAAAATATTTACTCGTAGTTATTTTTTCTCAATAAAATTATATTTAGGTAACTAGTGACCTAATAAAAAAAAAATTTTCAATAATTTTTTGTACCTACAAACTTTTCATATTTTTTTGGGGGATTTTCTTTTTAAAAAGGTTCCTTCAAATTTTTGAAAAAAATTAGTTGAAAAAATCATTTTGAAAAAACATTTTTCTAGAGAATATAATATTAGGTATTTTTTGTAAAAATTCTAAAAAAAAAATCACACAACAAAAAATTTGTTGAAAAAAAATCATTTTTGATATGAATGATCTCAGAAAACTAGTTTACAAAAAATATTGGATTTTAAAAAAATTTTCATGTTTTTTTTTCAAGTTTCAGTTTTTTGTTGAAAATTTCAAAAAATTCAATCACCTACCTATGTTGAAGTTTTTTTTTTTTTTGCAAAATTATTACATACCTACCTAAAAAAATTCTGTTTAAAGGAATTATATTTTTATAATTTTCAAAAAAAAATAAAAATAAAAAAATAAAGGCATAAAAGTTTTAGATAATAATATTAGGTAAGTGAAATTTTTTCATTGAGAAATCCTTCCGTTAAAAAAATTTCATTGACGGATCTAATCATTTTTGGACACCCCCCCCCCCCCCCCCCACCCCAAATAAAAAATAAAAATCCCGCATAAATTCGTTTTATATATTTAAAAAAAAAAAAATTAATTAAAAAAAAAGATGCTTAGTAAAAAAATTGTTCAAATAATTTTTTGTACGAATATGTAAGTCTTGAAATTTTTTTGAAAAGGTTCCTTCAATTTTTTTCCATCTATTTGTACTTTTTAAGAAAATGTAGTTGGAAGAAACCTTTTTGAAAAAAAATTTCTGGAAAACACTTTTTGCAATTTTGAAAACACCTAAAAATTTAAACATGAAAAAAAACAAAAAAGTTGTTGAAAAAAAATATTTTGAGAAGAATTACAATTTTTTATGAAGAAACTTTCTTGCAAAAAAAATGGAAAAATCGTGTGAAAATCCTTGGATTAATTTTTAAATTTTCATGATTTTTTAAAATAGGTATTTCATTTCTTTGAAATTATCAAAAAAATTTCCATAAAAATTATGAAAAACCCTGTTGAAAGAGATCAATTTTTTTTAGTTCTAAGAAAAAATCATACCTAGAAATTTTAGATAACTGATGAAATTTTTTAATTAAAAATTTTACCGAAAAAATCTCAATAGAGAATTATTTTAGGGGAAAAAAAGTAAGAAAAATTTCTTGAATGTTTTTTTTTTTTTTGAAAACAAAAAAATTGTCAAATCTCCTCTTTTATTATTTTTTTATTTTTATTTTTTTTAAAATTATTTTTACATAAAATGTTCCTCAAGTTGTTTTCAGTTTCTTCAAAAAAAAAAAAAGTTTTTTTTTTCATTTTTTTTTTTTGAGGATTTTTATTTAGAACAAACTACAATTTTATAGAAAAAATAATAAATGAATCTCGTTTTTGAAAATGTTCATGATTTTTTGGTTTAAAAAATCCCTACATAATATTTTTCAAAATCTCATTTTTCTCAAGATTTGTTTCTGTTGAAAATTTTCCTTTAAAAAAATTCTTATATCAAGATTTTACTTGAATAATGATTTGATTGAAGTTTATTGATTTCGCATGATTTGGTCATTTACAAAATTGGGACGATTTTAGAGACATTGAGAAAAATTTCATTTTGAATATTTCCCCCAAAAATTGAATAGAAATAAGCTAAATTGAAAATTAAACGAAACGAATATTCAAAAAACTAATCTATACGATTCGATGCTTATAAAAACTAACAAAATAATACTATGTGAAGATAATAAAAATCTTACATAATTCGTACAAATGTCCACACTCTCGAAATCCATCACACTACTGAAACGTGTTCGCACTAAAAACGTCCGCAGCTCGACAACCCTTTAAAAAAGTCCGACCATCGGATGCGAGTGGAGCAAAGGGAATGATACAATTTTGAAAAGAAAAAAAAATCACAAGAGTAATTTTTCTAAGTACATATTGGTCTCGATGTCGACGTCGATGGCATAAACACATTAATGTACAAAAAAGCGTGAATTTTCGGTATGTAATGTGATGTTGGAGCAACATTGGAGTGTTGGTAATAACGCGATAATCGTCGGTCCCTGTGGGAGTTAAAGAAAAAGGCGATGTGGCAATTACCCTGGGTCGAAGTCGAACCACGAATTAGATGGGAGGATTAATGACATCGACGATCGAGAAATGGTTTAGGTTGTTGTAGGTCTTTCGCGTTGTGTTTTGGCATAGCTTCGGTGGCCGCAGCCGAACCATATGTTTAGATGCGAACTGCTGAGCTCAGAATGTAAACAGGTGTCCGGTGGATGGTGTTTTTGGGCGAAATCCATGCGATGATGCGAATGGCTTTTGACGACGACGACGACGACGTTTATATGGATTTTAAAACGGCTACCGATATTGCATAAAATATGTTCGATAATCAACTACCTCGGTACCTATTTATCTGGCAACATCGACGTTTGAAGGATTTCTTTCATTTTTTCCTATTTTTAAAGCAACTCCATCGTCGACGTTGGTTGGATTTTTTCCCTCGTATGAGAAATATGTACCTATTTGCACGTGTGATTGACCGACACAGACCACAACGTCTCTGCTTATCTGGATACTTTTTTTTTGTTTCATTCCCGCGCAATACGTACATTTCTCAGCACAGCAGCAAATAACCTTATTGTAAGACTACGCGTAAATACGTAGGCTAGGTACCTACGTCTACCTATATACGACGACGACACTGATGACGATGACGGCCAACGTTCACTTATCAAAATGCAAATATTGGTTCTAGATGGCTGGATATATAGATTAAAGTCCAGTTGTATACCGCTTATATTCTACACGTTTCCTGGGATAATTTCAAAAAGGAAATAAAAGACTGAAAAACACCGTCCGAATGATAGTTTGCCCGCATCGTCTTATACCAATACGTACAAACGTACCTAGGTACCCAGTACCTACCACACCAACACAGCAGTAAAAACAACTGGTTCCTAAACAAATGAAACCGTTTTCGTCGAGTAATATAAATTTATAGGTACCTAAGGTGGCTGAATTCTGCGCAGGGCGCCGCCATTTTTTTCAAATAGGTGCGTTTTTCTTATCATTTTTTTTCTCACGTAGAAGGAAACAATGCTGCTAAAAAATTTACGAGCGAATACTGAATAAAAAGAGTTGAAGAGGTCTCTTCTTTTCTAAATTACTCGTACCTACGAATCTATATTACAGCATCGACGTAGGTCGTAGAATGTCCGGAAATTAAGAATTAAGAAAAGTCACCAACAACGTAAAATAGAAAGGGATGTTACCGTTATCACCTGTTCTACTTTCACCCTTATTTCAGATACTTTTTTTTCTCTTCTTCTTTCCCTCAATACACTAATTGATAGTTAAACATTCGGAAAGCATTACGGTTTCATTTCGTTTGATCATCGACACCTTTTATTTCGTCGCTGAAATACACCGTTTAGGCCTTAGCGCCTCAAGTGTCGCATGTATCTGTGGATATTTACTCATAGGTAGATGCAGTTTGCATCACACACGAAGAAAAGATAACGGGATTATTTAATTATTGGACCAACGACTCGATGTGGATGTTTGAGAACAGGATGAACGGAAAGTATTAATTGACTGGGAAGGTTTAGGTAAAATTGACCTTTTGTAATGTGTAAGGATATGACGAGGGAGAAGGGAAGAGAGGGATTACTAAAGAAAAAAGTTTTAAAAAATCAAATTGGAAAAGAAAAATTTACCAAAAAAAGAGAATTATTGTTTATAAAAAATAAGAAAAAATAATGAAATCAATATTCAGATTTTTTTATAAATCAAAAATTCAAACGTATGTGCTACTGACTGAAGGCACTCAAAATCTTGAAAAATTCGTCAGAGGAGGATTTTGCATTGATTTTAGGGTAGCTTTTTTCATTGGTTAAATGCAATTTGGCAGTTTTTCTGAATTTACTGAAATTGAAAATTTTCACAAAATTCAATATTTAAAAAATTTTGAAAAATTCGTCAGAGCAGGATTTTGCATTGATTTTTAGGGTGCTTTTTTCATTGGTTAAATGCAATTTTTCTGAATTGAATGAAATCGAAAATTTTTACAAAATTGACATTTTCATCCATAGGCATTTATTTTTGATGAATTTTCGGGATCCAGATTGTTTCAAAAATGGTCGCAATCGACTCAGGTGGTTAATTTTAGTAAACAAACCAATTTTCAGAATTTCATTTCAAAATTTAAAATTTTGTAAAAAATTGATTTACCCATGGGCTTATTTTTGCCAGTTTCAAAAAATTCGCCAAAAATCGAAAAACTAACTTTGACTGGTCAAAATTTGGTCATCAAGTCTAGGTGACATGTATTTTCAGTAAACCAAATTCCAGTTCAATCGGAGTAGATTAGTAGTAAAGGTTCCTTTGTGTATTAAAAAATTTGTAAGTGTAGGTAGAAGAAATTTTCACGTGTAAAATATTTCAAAATTTAAAAAATTAAAAAATTGCCAATTTTTGAAAAAATATAGCTATTATTCATTTTTGAAAAAATAATCAAACCGCCAATTTTGGGTGAAAATAATCCAAGTTTGGAAAAATTGATACTTTATGTAAAAAAAATTATCAATGATTTGAAAAAAAAATGTCAATTGAAAAAAGAAAATGAATTTTATAAAAAATTATTTGTTCTTGAAAAAAATTCCAATATTTAGTTGTCTTACAAAATTTTAGAAAAATATGATCAATTTGAGAGAAAAAAAATCATCATGTTAAAGTTTCGAATAAAAGTGTTAATTTTAAAAAAGTTATTAAGTACCTATCATTTTTTTTTTTTTTTTTTTTTTTTTGAAAATGGAAAACAATAAAAAATATTCATGAAAAAATTGAAAAATTGGGGGAAAAAATGAAAAAACCAGTTTTAAAAAATATCAACTTTTGAAGAAATTATAAATTCCAGAAAAAAAATTTATAAAAAACTAAAAATGCCAATTTATATTACAAAAAAAAAAAAAAAGTTTTGGGTAAAAAAGAATTAATTCTTAAGAAACTATGAAGCAAAAAATTAGTTTTATCAGATTTTGGAAATAAGTTATCAATTTGGGGGGGGGGGTCGTCATTTTTTGAATAAAACGTCAATTTTTTAAAATCACCTAATTCTGTAAAAATTTATTAATCTTCAAAAATATTATACATTTTTGTAAAAAATAATCAATTTTTGTACCTACGAAATAAAAACAATGTTTTTAAATCGAAAAAATCTTTTTTTAAAAAAGAATTTATAATTTAAAAAAAATCAATTTTTCACTTTCTAAATAAACCAGAAAATTCCAAAAAATAAATATTCAATCTTATGTGAATTTTTTTGATCAAAAATTCATTCAAATAAGAAAACGAAATATCGAAAACGAAATCGAACTACCATAATTGTAACACATGCACTTATACGTGAAAAAATTCCAATTAACGTAAACAATAAGTCGAACAAATCGTCCACGTCTCAGTCTGGTATATACTTGGAATACCCTTGTTTAGTTCTCATGAAGGATTATTTTGGTTTAAACGTTTGCATTTTTCTCACGAATCAAAATCCCAACAATTGTCACCACGTACGGTACGTTGCGTTGAAACGACGACAACGTGTAAACAACACGACACACGTCGACGTGGTAGCATTTTTGCAGCGACCGAAAAAGGAATAAGGTTATTGACGAATTTACGTACAAGGGTTATACATTTGGCGTTGATGGTCCGAGGTCGAAGGAAAAAAAGTCACGATGGTCGAAACAAACGTTTGGCATTTTATTGTTATCGTTTACGTTGCTGAATCGACGTATGATCGTGAGAGAATTCCAAACATGACGGTGTCTGCACTTTACAGGTCACTCGTATCAAAAAATACGTTTCAATTTTTTTATAAAATCAAGTTCAAGGTAAAATTATTACATCTTAGGAATACGAGTATGGTACTGTGTGTTTTTAAAATAAAAATAAAAAAAAAAAGATTAGGCACTTGAAATCTCGAAAGCAATCCAACGTCATTTGTCACTTGTCGCAGCATCCACTCCATCCAACTTCACTCTAGACACAAAATACTACAAAACTTATCAAATGTTATCGTAATATACCATACAATTACGAGTATATATCCAGTATTTTGAGACGTATATCGATAACGAATTGTTTTGTTGTTTTTTCCCTTCATTTTCTTACAAATGTACGTATTTTGTTTGGTGTCGGTGGTGTTTTTTGTTCCACTTTATCGACTCTTAACACTAAACGAGTTAATTTGCAGATAAAGAGAAGAGTGAAAGAGGAAGAGACCACTGGTGAAAAAATTCTACTGTTCTTGCCTCGTGGTATACTCGAGTGACTGACGACGTCCCTCTTCTCTTTTTAAAAGCATATGTCACTGATAACACTTCCTTTTTCCCGACAATTGCATTACACTTTAGCCAACAAATTATTATCGTTGTCGGTTTTTTTTTTCATTCCTCGCTAGAAAATTTTCTCTCATTTTCCTCGTCCATTTCCGACCATACGAATTGATAATTAGCGTCCGCGAGCATCGTGGTGCGTATTTTTTTCTCCGGTTCCCTTTACTTTTTTTTTTTTTTTAACGTAATGACCTCAATAGAGACCCTTCTTCAATAATTTATTCCGTATTAAAGGTGTATTCGTTGAATGTCCTTCTGTCGACGCATGAACTCCATTTTACCAGGGAGAAAGCAAGAGGTTGATGGAAAATATTAGAGACGAGGCGAGGAGAAGGGGATTGGAAAAGAATACTTTGGTCGCATTAAAGCGATGTCCTGTGATTTGAATTACGCGACCAGGTTAAATTTAAGGTGATCGAACTCGTTCAAAGTGTAGCTCGTGGACTCGCGGTGTTCGATGAATAAAGAAAGAAACAAAATGATTCATATTAACTCGAGTTGCGTGATGTTTTCCAAGAAAATACGTCCTAACTATTTGAATCGAATATTTGTTCAGTGATGGAATTATTTTCAGGACACCCTGTAATTCTAATTTCATCTTTTTTTGAAATATTTCATCAAATTTCAATTCATTGAGTTCATCGAAGACAAGCTAGTAGCGTAGTTAGGGTTTTCAAAAAAAAAAAAAAAAAAAAAAAAAAAAAAAAAGGAATTAATGGAGTACCTGGATTATTTTCAAGGTGAGAGAGGGGGAGAAGTTTCGATGTGGGAATCTGATGAAAATTTCAACGAATATTATTTTATTTATTTGATAAAAATTTTGCGAGATTTTTTTTTTTTAAATGATATTTTTATTTTTTATTCCCCAAAAAATTTGAAATTCAAATAATAAAAATTTAATAAACATTTTCTTCTCAAAAATTATGAGATTTTTCCCAAATAATACGTGTTTTACCCCCCCCCCCCTCCTCCCAAAAAGGAAGATTTTGCTCCATTAAAAAAAATATATCATCAATTTTTTTTTAATTCATTAGATACTTAAAAATTGAATAATGTTTTTTCAAAAAAAACAAAAAAATCTGTTTCTTATTCTCAAAAAAATTTTTAAGAAATATTTTTCCTCTGAAAATAAGAGTTATACTTATTTCGAAAAAAAATCTTGAGAAATGGACGTTTTCCTCTAAAAAAAATATAATATTTGCTCCCCTCTCCCCTCCAAGAAATTGAAGATTTTTCTCGAAAAAATTGTAAAAAATCCAATCATCCAATTACCCCTCCCAAAAAATTGAAGATTTTGGTCGAAAAAATTGTAAAAATCAAACCACCCAAAAAATTGAAAAAATATTATTCCACAAAAATCGAATTATTATTTTTTTCTCGAAAAAACTTGAAGCTATTTTTCCTTTGTATAAAAAAGAGATTTTTTCTAAACAATTTTTGAGATATAGACTAATATATTTCTTCCAAATTTTCAAAAAAAATATGAGGCAAAAATATCGAGTTGAGTTTTTTTTCTTCGCCCAAAATTGTAAGCTCTTTAATTTACCTACTTCAAAAAAAAAAAAAAAAAAAAAATCGGGCTGACTCTGAAAAAGTCAAGATGAGCATTATGTTTTATTCCAAAAAAATGTCGAGTTTTCTCTTCTAAAAATAAGAGTTAATTAGATAATAAAGTTGAGATATTTCGTTTCTAAAAAAACTTTTTAAAAAATCATGTTTTTTCGAAGAAATTGAAGAGTAAATTGGTTCACTTATTTTGTTACTTAAAAAATCAATTTTTTTGTATTCTAAAATAATTTTTTTTGGGGGGGGAGGGGGGTCAAATACAGACTCTGCCAAACCGTATTTGACACAACCTGTAGTTAGGTACATCTGTAAAATCACATTTCTTTAAAAAAAAAAATGTAAATTTTTTTGCAATCAAATTTTTGGATGAATTGATGTAAAAATTTGCCTGCTCCACTGACCCTTTCCCTCTTGGCTTCGCCACTGAATTGCAAGTATTAGAAATGTTCAAGCAAGAATTTTGTCTAAATTCATCATTGAAGGGGTTGGAAATCTAACTTGAGAATTTCTCCAATTTTAAAATATCAATTTTATACAATTTTTCTCGAAAAAGATAGACGATGTGGTGCGATTTTTATTCAAAAATTTATTAAAAATTCAAGCAGCTTCAAAGTTTGAAAATTTGATATTTTCGTAGGTTGAAATCTATGATATAACGGTCTAGCTTTTTTCGTAACTATTCGAGAGTTCTTCGTATCTCGTGAAACGACTTCGAATCACATCTACGACGAATGTTCTCTCACGTTGGCAAAATATATACTCACCTACAAATACAATACTACGATCACCTATTCGTAATTAATCGGCTCAGCATTCACTTTAGAATGACTGTACTTGTGAAAATTCCGCGACAACAATTACTAACGATTAATACGGAGGTGACTTTTTAGCAGACGAAATGGATTATTACGCCGAAGGCAGAGAATGCGTGAATTGCGGAGCGATTTCGACGCCGTTATGGCGACGCGATGGCACAGGACATTATTTATGCAACGCTTGCGGATTATACCATAAAATGAACGGCATGAATCGCCCACTCGTCAGGCAGCCTAGAAGGCTGGTCAGTTTCGTAAAATCGTAAAAGAAAAACTTATTAATAGAGAGAGAGAGGAAAAAAACCGCTATGAAATACCTTCCTTTGTTTGAAAAAAAAAAAACGCTGCTTCTACGTAAATCGACGTTAGCTCTGTGAATATTTTTCATATATTTATAGCCATGTTTCGAAGGAAGGTATTTCATAGATGAGGTATTTTCATCCTATCTCTTCTATTTCATATACGCTTATAAGATATACTCGCTGGCTGGTAGGAATTTTTCTAAAGCAAGTGTACATTAATGTAAAACCACACTGGGTCACCTATTTAAAACGAAAGAAAAAATTTTTAATAACCATAACGATATAAGGTAAAATTGCGCTTTTATACACGGGCCTTTTCTATATAATTTTCATCCGGAGAGATGATTATTTCATAGAACTCTTGTGGAAATCCCCTACCAGTCATCGGCGGTTATCTTATACTCGTATGCGGGGCGTATTCTAGTCGTTCAGATGGTGAGGAAATTCGAAAGCAAAATTTGTATATAAAAAAACAAAAAATTTGTAATTGCGTAAATACACGTGCGTGGTGTTTGAAAGAAAAATACGAATTTTGGTGTTACAGTGGCTGGCGGTTCAGGGGCTGGTACAGGGGATTTCTACAAGAACGGCTTGTATGTTCCTACCAACTATTCTCGAAGCGGTTTCGAAGAAAAATCACCACGAAGACTGGTATGTATTTTTTTTAAGTGCGGTTTTGTTGTTTTTTTGCCTGTTTTTTTTTTTTTTTTTTTTTTTAAATTTTTGATGAAGCAATTATTATAAAGAAAATTGTCGCAATTTCTAATTTGATCCACGTGTGTGTACGTAAATTGGATTCGGAAGATTGTTGAAATTTATTATGCCAAATTACCGCTATTGTTTGTCACGTGTAATTTTTTTGCCCTTATCAGCAACTCGTGTTGAAATGACAAACAATAAGGTTACTTTATTTTTGAACTTTTCCTGTTTATATTTTTTAATTTCGAGTTTATTACACGAAAAGTTTGTTTTGGTCGATGGATTTAGAAACACACTTTCTTTTTATTGGGTTTATTTATGGTTTTTTGGTACGGTGATTGTTTTTTTTTGTTTTTTTTTTGTTTTGAATATTTACTTACCAGCCTGCGAGATTTATTTTTTATTTTTATAGCTTAATAAGGGTATTTTTATCTAATTTTATGCAATTAAATCAACGATGGGCAATATTCTGTCCAGAATTCGACTCCTTTTCAACTCTTTTTCTTCATTTCTACGTTATCAGTTGATCTAATTTCGTATTCATTTTCTATTCAATTTTTTAATTATCGACTTCAAAAAGGGAAAAATCAATTACCCTATTCGTACTGATAATTAGATTGATAAATGATGATAATTTGTATAAGTTAAGTGAAATTGAAAATAATGTAACGAGATAAAAATTTTAAATAAAAAAAACTAAATGAAAAGATAAGAGTTGAAAAGAGTCAAAATAACTTCAGCTCAGAGTTGAGTTGGGAAAACAATTCCCTAGCTGAACTTTAATGAAATATTTTTTTCAACTTCATTGATGAGTGATTTGGTCTTGGATGATTTTTTTTTTATTTATTATTTTGCCATTTCAATAAAACCCAAAAATTTGAAAATTTTTTAAAATTTTTGTACGAGTGATTTGGATGATTTTTTTTGGGTCCATTTGATTATTTCGAAAATAAAAAATAAAAATAATAATTGGGAAAATAATTTGGAATGCTTCGGTCAGGTAATCGTGAAGTAAAATAAATATCTAATTCAATTCAGAAAATGATGAAAAAAATTAATAAATCCATTCTGAGGTGGTCGTTATTAGAATTGATTCACTTTTTTTTGACTGTACTGGACCCTCAATTTTTTTATGAAAAAATAATTCACCTTTTAAAAATTTTTACCAGCTAAATTTAAGTGATGCCCTTTTTTTTTCAAGAAAAAAATTGACAAATTTTTACACTATTGCCTTTTTTTGGTTCTAAACCTATCAAAGTTGTTACTTTTCACAAAGACTAATTCTTAGCTATTCATTTTCCTGGTGCCTTGAAAAGCCTCATGATTTCATTAAAAAAATCCAAACACTAAATAATAGGCAAAATTTCCGAATTTAGAATTCAAAGCTGTTCCTTTTCATGTAAATTAGTCCTCAATTTTTTCATTTTTCCTCAACTGAATTTCAAGTTGTGCCTACTAATTCTCTCCCATTCTCAAAATTGACGAAATTTTCAAAGTTGTTCCTTTTATGAGGAATTATTTCCAAATTTTTCGTTTGTTTCCTAAAATGAATTTCAAAAGGTACCACCAGTCTCCTCCCATGATGAAAAATTGACAAAATTTCATGATTTTATATTTTATTTTGTCTTTACCCATCAAAGTTGTATTTCCTAATCCTAATTTTAAAAGGACGAAAGGGGGGCTTACAGGCACCACTTGAAATTAATTTACATAAAAATAATGAAAAATTGTGAATTTTTTTCTCATAAAAAGGAACAACTTGTGAATTCCTATGTAAAAAACTCCACGAAAAAACCGGTTCTTTTTACATGGCAAAAATGAATTTTTTCCAAAAAAGCGAATAATTGAAAAATTCAAAATTTTCCCATCATAAGCTCCCAGAATGGACCCGAATAATGAGAAAAAAAATTTTGGACATTTTTTTCAAAAAAATTGAATTTGTGAAACATTCCCATGTAAAAAGCCCCACGAAATTTTTTCCAAAAATGCGAATACCTAATTGAAAAATTCAGAATTTTTTCATCATAACTTCTCAGAATGGACCCGAATAATAAGAAAAAAAATTTTTGGACAATTTTTTCAAAGAAATTAAATTTGTGAAATTTTCCATGTAAAAAGCTCCGCGAAAAAACAGGTTCTTTTAAAATATGGCAAAAATGAATTTTTTTCAAAAATGCGAATAATTGAAAAATTCAAAATTTTCCCATCATAAGCTCCCAGAATAGACCCGAATAATTAAAAAAAAAATTTTTGGACAATTTTTTCAAATAAATTGAATTTGTGAAATTTCCCAAGTAAAAAGCCCCAAGAAATTTTTTCCAAAAATGCGAATAATTGAAAAATTCAGGATTTTTCCATCATAACTTCTCAAAATGGATCCGAATGAGAAAAAAATTTTGGGCCATAAATTTGTGAAATTAACTCTGAATTCGAACATTTTTCTCGTTTTTTTAGTATTAGTTTACAAAATGGGGGCGGGGGGCAACGGTCAACGGATCACCTGAAATTCAGGTGTCCAAAATATAAAGACTACTGACTAGCATAACACACTCATTATTAATTTTGTCATTTAGATTAACCTCATTCATTCATTATTAATTCATTCATTTTTTTTTCAATTTTTTGAATTATTAGTTGGGTGTCTGGAAAAATTAGATATTTTCAATCCAAATTAAAAGGAAAAAAAAACTCAGAATTTTCATTTATGAACTTGGACTCACTTATTTCAAAATAAACAGAAAAGCTCATTTAATGAAGTAACCATGTAATGAAAAAGGCAATAAAAAACATTAATTTTTTCACCAAAAAAAAAATGGGAACTTTTCATCAATTTTTGGTCGTATTTGGTTTCCTGAAAACGTTGGTTTAATAAAACGTGATTTTGGCTAAAAAAAGTCGATAGAAGATTTATGAAATTTTAGAATTTGAAAACGATTTCTTTTTTCAAGCCTATATCTTCACTGTACAACTCGAATCCATTTCTTCAAATTCCAATATTCAGAAAATTTTCCCAAATGATTGCTCGTTGAAATTGTAACGTAAAATGAACGTTGTAGGTATAGTAGTGATTTAATGTATGTATTTCTTCTTTTTCTGTTATTTCTCTACGAAGCCGGTTATATGCAAATCAGAAATCTCATATCACGTTAATCGCCAGACACCCTATTATAAAAACCCTTCGAATTCGAAGAAGAATCTCCCTCATCACTCATCAATAGCAAGATTATCTTGGCCGGGTGGTAGAGAGGTAATAAGGGATATTTTACGTTAGATTGCACGATTTATCCAACATAAGTAGAATTTTCACTTCGCACAATTTTCTCGTTATCTCTCTAACATTGGATGTGATTTTTTTTTCAGACTGCTTCACGTCGAGTAGGTTTAACTTGCTCGAACTGTCACACGAGTACGACTTCGTTATGGCGTCGAAACCAACATGGCGAACCTGTGTGTAACGCTTGCGGTCTCTATTATAAATTACACAACGTAAATAGGCCATTAACCATGAAAAAAGATAGCATACAGGTAAACAGAACTCACACTCGCAATGCGCGAATATTTTTAATTTATACGTCCGATAGGGAAATATTTTTTCGACTAAGGTCGACACAGACATGTGTAAGTACAGTTAAATGTGTTCTTATGGACGTGATGCACCTATTCGCGTCAACTCGTCTACGTATATAGTTGTAAAGCTTTCAAAATCCCATGCCATGTAGAGAAAGAGATTCTATGAGGATCACCCTTTGTTTCGTGTACATTACAATCTTCGTTGCATTGTTTTTCTTATCTTCGAATCGATTCTCAAAGAGCAAAGAGGTGAATGAAGGAGGAAAAAATGGTAGTTGGTAGAATAGATAGGTCTAGTCTAGGTAAATAAGTCGTATGTGAATGTTTGGTAAGCTTTACTGAAAGAGTGGACTTTGGAAAAGGCAAATAATAGATTTGAGTAGGCGATCGTATGAAGATGGATTTCATTGTTTCGGGTTTTTGGTGGAAAATTAACGATATTTTGTAAAACATGATTCATATGGAATAAATTATTTTTTGAGATGAATCATTACTGAGACAGATACAAATAGGTATGAATTTTATTTTAGAAACTTTCATTGAAAAAAAAAAAAAATTCTACTAAAAAATAAAAAAATAAATTTTAAATTGAAAATAGAAAAAAATTCTTAAAATTTTTTTTTTGAGGGAAAAATTTGCAAAAAATGCTCTTGAATTTTATAGAATCAAAAATCATTTCAAAAAATTATAATAGAGAGAAATTCGCAAGTATAAGACATTTCATGCATTTTTATTTTTTTTAAAAGTCATATAAGTACAATTTTTGGTGAAAATTTTTTCTAAAAAGTTTTTGTTGCGGAGAACCTTGAATTTTTTTACAAGATAAAATCGAAAATCATTTCAAAAAATTATTTTAGATGGAAATTAGCAGATGAGAAATATTTTAGAGACTTTCATTAGAAAAAAAAAACTGCATTAAAATGACATTTTTTTTTAGAGAGAAAAATTTGAAAATCCTTTGAAAAGTTTGCAAAAAAGAAATTCGTAGATTGGGAGCATTTTAGAAATCAAAAATTCTGAAAAAAAAAAAAAATGTTTTGGTAAAAAGTTCTACTACAAACAATAAATAACAAAGCTTATTTTGGGAAAAATTCAAAAATCCTTTCACAAATTTACAAAAACTTCTCTAGATTATTTTTACAAAATATAATCAAAAATCATTTCAAAAAAATTCTCATAGAAAAAAATTAGCAGATAAGAAATACTTTAGATACATTCATTGGAAAAAATTGCTATATCAATTTGAAAAAAATTACAAAATATATTTTTTCCCAAGTTTTTTTTTTTTGAGAAAAATTGAAAAAAATTTTTTTTAATTTATTAAAAAGCTCATAATTTTTTTTCGCAAAATGAAATCAAAAATTATTTCAAAAAATTCTCATAGAACGAAATTAACTGCCTAGCAGATAATATTTTAGAGATTTTTGTTGAAAAAAAAATATATCAAAAACTCTATTTAAAAAACTACAAAAATATTTTTTGGGGGAAAGATCTCCTAAAAAGTTTTTTTCTCCCAAGAAAAATTCAAAACCCCTTTCTAAAATTTATGATAATTATTGGTCTTGATTTTTTTTAAAAATAAGATGAATGAAAAATCATTTTTTAAAAAGTATCCTGGAAAAAACTTTGATAATATTGAATATTCCAGGAAATACCTATTTAGAAATTTTCACAGGAATAAAATTAAAAATCCTATATTATGCAATAACAGATTTAAAAAAAAATATATATTCTTCTTCTTTTTTCTTTTTGAGAAAAAATTGAATAATAATATTTTTGTTTAAAAATTACAAAAAATGGTATCATTAAAAAAATCAAGCAGTTCTTCAATAAATTATTGAATATTTTTTTGTACAAAAATTTCTTTAAGAAAGAATTTTTTGAAAAGGAAAAAATATTAAAAATTATTTTTAATGAAAAAAAATTAAAACCATCAACTTATTAAAAACCATGTACTAATTTTGCCCTTTTTCTCGAAATATGCTTGGATACCCAGGTCTCATAACATGAACTTATATTTATTTTATATGTTTGATAATATGATTGTTAAGCATTGATTTAATTTTCAACGTTCGTATTTTTTCAATTTTAAACAAATCACTCATAATTTTTTTAATATTTTTTTCAGACGAGAAAGCGAAAACCAAAAGGTGGCAAAGGAGACCATTCGGGTCCGAAACAAATCAAACTCGAGCAAAATGGTGAGTACAACAAGAACCCAAACACATCCCACAGGCACACCTATGTACCTGGCGGTATGTTTTGAAAAAAAAAAACACACACAGAAACCAATTAGGTACAACACCCTATGAAAAATAAACCGCACCAACACACCCACTATAGTACCCCAGGATAAGAACCCTTCTATAGACAGAGTCAAATAGAAACTCTGCTATCTAGTGCATTATCCTTCTCTATGTCCTTATCATTTACGAATTTTAATTTGACAGGTTCTGAGCCAGAATACATGATCATCTCATACGATCAATTTTCACTTTAAAAATGTTTCCCTTGTGTAAAAATTTTTATCAGGTACAAATATTTGTTTTATCCATTAGAGTTGCTCTATACGTGGCTCGGTTATTATTTTACTACCAAGGGATGCTTATACTATACGCTTTATCACGAGACAACAGGTAACTCATGTGCTTTTGAGTGAGAATTTTCGGATTGCTTTAAGTACATTTAAGGGAGGTGAATCAGACAGAAGGAGGAGACAATCGATTGAGGGGATGATTCCAAAAATACGATAATGGATAAAGCAAAAAATTGTACATGATTTGGGACGCCACTGCGCATATTATTTTGGCTTAGCCTCATATAATTCCTTTCTCCATCCAACAAGTGTAATTTTTTTTTGAAAAAATCTAATGATTATTTTTTTGTTCTAGGGTACGAACCATCTGTTCACGCCGGCGTCAGTGTACTTACGAGATCGTATTAAAAAAGTCATCACGTATGCTGAACGAACAAAAAAAGATGGTTTTTATTTTGTTTGATTATCTATTTTTGCTTTACTTTTTATTAGTTTTCTTTTACAAAGAAAAGATTTACCTAAATATTTTTGCGATAAATTGTTATATTATAAGATTGTTAAATTTATACCAAATGTTTATAATCGAAGAAAAACAAAAGGAAATCTGATACCATTTATTTTAGAGAAGTTTAATTTTATGGTTTTTTTTTATACATTTAAAAAATGCTTTGTTCTAACTTTTAACGAGTCGTTTTCTAAGAGATGTATGACACGAAAAAATTAAAATTAGAAGATTTAGACAAATGTAATGTAAATGACTTGTTGGAGATTTTTTCGTTTTTTGCAACTTTTTTTTTTTAAATATATAATTAAATTTTGAGAAAGTCTATTTGATAGGTATTTATTATTCCAATATGCTGTAGTTTTTAAGAATTAGTTTTTTAAGCATTTTTGAACGAGTTTTTGTATCTCTTCTTTCATTCCCTCTCTCTCTAGTGGATCTGAACTATGTTTTTAATTTGCATGATAATATTATATTAAATATAGGTAGCCTAAATTACGTTTTATCAGACTTTTTTTTTGGTTTTCAAAGACTGAAAATACAAAAAATTCTTTTAACCGATGAAAGAAACAAAGTTTTAAATGAAATTTTTTCATTGGAAATTAAAATATTATATTTTTAAGTAGAAAATAAATGTAATTCGATGAAATTACACATTTTTTTTATAAAAAGGTTGTAATCGAGTTAGATTATATCCCAATTTTGAAATGTTACTATAAAGTAACGTCAATTTGTTCGAAAAAAATTGAATATTTTTTTAGAAAAAAATTTTTAATTGAGAAAAATTAACTAACGATTTCCTTAGAACATTTAAAACATCTGCAAGTTACACGATTACGTTTTATTTTTTGTTTTTTAATTTATTTCTTGTTTTTTGTTTTCTTCGTTGTTTTCATTTGTTGGAGTTTGAGTTCCGTTTTCATCTTCTCGATTCAGAATGTTATAGTTTAATATTATACATACGTAATTTGTATTTTTTTTTCTGTTTGCTTGCCCCTCGTTAATCTTTGTAATTATTTAAAATATTTTGCTTTGTTTTAGGAAATGTTACGAGAGTAAAAAATTATAAAAATTGTAAATAAAGTTTATTTTGATTTAAATTGCCTTACTTTGATTTATTTTTTTAGAATTCCAGATTGATGGGATAAATAATTTTTTTATTCCAATGTGCTTTCAAAAATTTACTCCCAAACTTTTTCTTTTAATATTCCGAAAAAATTGAAACGACTTTTTGGTAAAAAAAAAGAGAACCCAAAAACTGAGATTTTTTACATCTATAAAATATACTTAAGTAAGAAATTTCTAAAAATAAAATAATAGAATAAAAATGTTTTTTTTTTTCATTCAAATCAATTGGAAGTTTTTTTTTCTATTGAAAAATAAAAAGATTTTTTACCTATTTTTTATATCAAAAAATGAGAAAATTAGTTTCAACTTACTCCAAAAAATTGACAAGTATTATTTTTTATTCCAAGAAAATTCAGATTTTTTTTTCTTCGAAAAATTGAAAGATTGTTACCACAAGAATTTTTTTGAGATTTTTTTTTTAAAGATTTTTTTCAACAAATTTCTAGGAAAAATTTCAAGATTTTTTTCTCTCGGAAAATTGAAAGAATTTTCAAGCAATTTCTCTACTTCAAAACGTTAGATTTCTTTTACGCTGACTTCAAAAATATTAAGATGACCATAATTTTTATTCCAAGAAAATTCAGAAATATTTTTTCTTCTCATTGAATTTTTCTATAAAAATTTTAAAAATCTTTTCACTCAAAAAAATTGAGAAATTTTTTTCTTCGATTTTTTTATTTTTTATTATTAGATAAGATCGATTATCAAAATTTTTATAGCAAAAATTATATATCATCAAAAACTGAGTAAAGTTCAAAATAGATCGACTGAAAAAAATTGGTGGAATACCTATTATTTTTAAATTACATAAATGAACAGTTTTTCCAATTTGAACAACTTATTAAATTTTTTCAGTTTTCAACTTCAAAATGACTGGAAAAAATAATTAATTTTTGATAAATATTTTATGTACATTCCAATAGAAATTTCATTAATTTCTGGTAAAATTAAAATTTAAAAAAAATTATCAATTTTTGCTGACATCAATAAGATAGGTAGAGGTACCTCCACTTACGTATGCCAATAAATTTTTTTGAAAAACAAAAAGTTAGAATGAAAAAGCATATTATTTGGAAAAAAATACCAATTTGTACAAAAATGAATTTGGAAAAATGCCAAGGTAGGTAGGTATCAATTTTTGACAAAATATGAAAAAATTCTAATTTTACTTTGTTTTCAGAATTCTTAATCAATTTCGATAGAACATAGTTATCTATTAAATATATAAATTAAAGTATCAATTTTTAATGAAGCAAAAAAAAATTTTAAAAGTGGGAATTTTGAATTTTAAAAATCAATTTTTGATAAATGATCAGAAATTTGATCATCAGGATTATTTAAAAAAAATAATAATAGTAATGATTTTTCAAAAATTTTGGTCATAATAAAATTTTTTTTTGATTTCCATACCTAATTAGTAATTAAAGGAAGTGGCTAAATCCACAACAAGTAATCACGAAAATGAACGAACGAGAATTCATCTCATATTCTTGTTCTTTGAAAACTCGTTGTCGTGGTTGTACTATTTGTCATTTGCAAAGTAGACTTTGTGGAAATTGATTTTTAATCCAAATTTTTACTAATTTTACATAAAAGATTTTCACAAATTTTTCATCGAGATTTTTCCACCAAGTTTAATTTAATAAAAATATTAAAAAATTTCCAGGTTTTTTATTTTTTTTAATTTTTCATTTTTTTCCATTTTCAATTTTCATTCAATTTTTGAAAAAAATTTTCTGGAAAAAATTATTCATCATTCATCAAATAATTTATTTCTATTTTTCCTCAAATTTTTCATTAATTTTTTTCTGTTTGTCGTTTAAAAGTTGAAACTTTTTTTAAATTTTTCAATTTTTTCATTCAAACTCAAACTTTCCAATAATTTTTACATCAAAATGCAACTAATCATCATATTTTTTCAAATTCATTTTTTGAAATTTTTAAAAAGAATTTTGTAATTAAATTTATTTTTTAAATTTTCATTTGGATTTTTAAAGATTTTTCATAAAATTTTCTCATCATAATGCTTCTAAATCTCTATCATATTTTTTCAAATTTTTCTCTTGAATTTTTTTCTCAAGTAAATTTTTTATCAAGTTTATTTCTGAGTTTTTTATCTAAATTTTTTCCAACCTTTTTTACTATTATTTTTTTTTCAGGAAAATAATTGTTTATCATCCCCCCTCATTTTCCAATAAAACTGTCAATTGATTTCATTCTCAAATTGGCCATCAAAATGTTCTTATTTCATCTCCCAACTGGTAACTTAACTTCTCATTCGATTTTTTATAATAATTTTTATCAACATTTGTCTTCTAATTAAGTAATTTCTATTTTTTTTAAAAAGTAAATTCCAACTTTTTCTTCAAAAAATTTTTTTCAATTTTTTTTCTTCAAATTTACTGAAATTGTAAATTAATTTTTTCAAGTACCTAAATTCAAAATTGAGTAAGTACTTAATTACTCATTGACTTGTTGAAAAAAAAATTAAACAATTAAAACATAAAAAATGATAATACCTAAAATGAAAAACATTTTAAGTACACAATTTTGTGAAAGAATATAGGGGTAATTCTCAGAAAATCGGCAAATTTCACTACTGTAAAAGTTCAGAAATTTGACAGGTTTTTAAAAATTTTTTTTTAAGGTAATTGAAAATATATATGCCCCCGAGTACTTTTATGGTGTTGGGGTCAATTCATTTCCCAAAAGGGAAGGGGGAGGACGATTCAAAAAGGGGTATAGCCGGGTAAAATAGGGTGATTTGGCCCCCAGAGCGAATTTTTAAACCAACTAGTGGAAGTTGGTCCTTATGGTCTAAAACCCCCGTGACCAAATTTTTAGGTCGCTACCTCACCCCCACCCCCTCCTAGAGCGAAAAATGTGATTTTTCGATTATAATTTTTGATTTTGACAGTTTTTAACCAAATTTTTTCAAACTCGGGTAGATGTTAGGTATTAGTGAGTATCTTATTATAGCTTATTAATAATTAATAAAATATCAGTATTATAGCTTATAGAATAACTAATTGTCGAATTATCCATCGTCGTGGCTGTAAAAATTCATCATTGCCACGACGAAAGACAAACACTTGTGATCCACGACGATGGACAATTCGACAATTAGTTATTCTATAAGCTATAATACTAATATTTTATTAATTATTAATAAGCTATAATAGGATACTTACTAATTAGAATAAATTTTCTCAGTTTTCAGGAAGGTGGGACATTTTATACCGGAGGAATGATGAGCCACGACGATGGACACTATTTTTGTAAAAATTGAAATTTTTACAGATGATTACGTGAAAAATCGCTCTGTGCATTGCCATTCGAAATTTCAAATGCGGATAGTATTATTATAAAAGTAACAAATCAGTGTAGCCATTCAGCAGAAAAAAATATTCACTCAGCGAGCTGAGACAAATTTTTAAAAATTAGCCACGACGATGGACATAAATCTTTGCTACAGTTTTCAATGATGAGGTGTAGTTGTACTAAACACTTTTTGTGATCATCATTCACACTAGCCTATACCCTGAACTTCCTAATGACGTGTACTTACTTTTTTTTTTCAGAAAAACATGGTGATTTCCATAATTTTTGAAATCTGTTTTCAAAAACATGTTGTGCTACAGGCCACGACGATGGACATTTTGAAGTTTAGACTAACTTGTACTCAAGGGGAGGGGGATGGTATTCATCAAATTGGGCATGATGGATTAAGGACGTTATAATGTACAAATAACCAAAAAATAAAAGTTGGGCATAGTACAGGAGTTGAGAAATCAGCCTGTTACTCAAATTTGCCGATTTTCGGAGAATTACCCATAGATTTATTTTGTTTTAAATAAAACATCAAAGTTTTCAGAGAAAAACAGCTTGCAAAAAATTAGTTTGAACTTTGAAAAAAAAATTTGTGCAAAAATAAAGAATATGGACGAAAAAGAACGACATCGCCCTTACAATGTGATTACTTATTGTGGATTTAGCCACTCCCCTAATTAAAAAAAAATTTAACATCAAAGTTACTTATAAAAATAAAAATAAAATGAACCGTGTATCAAGTCAACATTTTTCAAGAAAAAATATCAGTACCTATCAGAAATTTTTAGAATTTTTCAAAAAAGTAATTAAAAACTTAAAAACAAATCGTCATCATAACTTCTCATAATTAAGATCAATTTATTCCATTTACATAGAAAATTTAACAATTTCCATTTACATAGAAAATTTAACAATTTCCATGAAAATTTGGAAATTTCATTATAATATTTTCAGGGTAAAAAAAATTATTCAATTTGAAAAAAATAAATGATTGCAGTAATTTTTAAACCCACTCGTACGTTAAATCCACACACTTGCACTTCTCAAAATCATAAAATCGTAATTTTGTAAATTAGCTATCCAACACGAAGCCAGCCAAGCCAAGCTGAGTACCCAAACCCATAAAAAGTTCTCTCTCAAGGACACCACCAGTTGAACAAGCTACAACCCAAGCTCTGCTCAGTACTCCATCTTCATACGACCTCTTGAATTTTCAACGAGCTCTCCACAATGTACTCGTCCAATATATCCATCAGTCGTACAACTTATAATCAAACGATTGGAATCGAAAAAAGCCACAAGAAGAGAGATACACGTGAACCTACGATTAATCCTAAAAATAGGCGCCTCCCATTTCTTCTGTGTATGCATCAAGCGTGACTTTTTGAAGTGAGCTCGACTTTTCTTTCGACACTTCGTCGCCTCTAATATACTGACTGAAAAAAAAACTACACGGCGAAATGATAAGCAAAGTAAACATGAACTTAGTGGGGACCACGGTTAATATAGATAAGAGGATAAAAAATTCAGGTGTGTGGGAAAATACATAACACAAAAAATGAGGGGACGAATGAAGCAATAATGAAGTGTGAAAACGAAATTGGTAATTATATTTTTCGGTACATTTCAGATTAGTTTCTTTTCGCTTGTGTTGTTTTCCAACTCGAATAGGTAGTTATCGCGTTTATCATTTTTGTAGCGTTTAAAAAGGTGCACAACATCTTCAAGATAGGTGAGAATTTATCAGATTTATTTCATTATTGGTTTTTTATTATCTTATCGGTAAAAAAACGCGATTGTATTTATAAGTAACGCGTAAAAATTCGAGTAAAATTGATAGTCGATTAGAAAACTAAAGCAGGGCTAGTGTTTTCTTCCGTGTCGCAGTTATAGGTAAATCCTTTTTTTCTTGTTTTTTGGTCGAGTCGAAGGTGATGGCGATTTTTTTTCAGAGTTGGAAAAATTTACTCTTTGCGGCGAAATATGTGGGTTGGTTATTCGCGTATTTTTTTTATTGTTGCAATTGATTAGATTAGCACTTTTTTAAAAGTGAAAATTGCGAAAAGTGTTTTGAAGTGTAGGTAGAATTAAATCGGATAATTTTACAAGCGGTAGGCATGAATTTTCAATCACTAAAAAATAATTTTAAAAAGTCAGATCTTGAATTTAAGTATAAATTAGCAGTGAGGTAGATATACTTTTTTAAGGAGGGGGGTGTAAGCGTTTGATAACGAGTTTTAAAAGTAAAAAAAATAATAATAATAAGTTACAAAAAGTGAAGAATTTTTTTTTAATTCGGAATTTTTTTTAAATCAGTTGAGATTTAAAAAAAATGAAATTGCTAAAAAAAAACTGCTCAAAAACCTTCTTGAAAACAATTTCTTTCAATAAAAAATAAAAAATTGATTCTCAGTCATTTGAAAAAATTTTAAATTTAAAAAATTGTATTTCTTTAAAAAAAAAGAACTTGAAAAAATTTTTAAATTAAATTTTTAAACAAATTATTGAAAAAATTCGTATCATTAATAATGTGTAACTGCTTTTAAAATAAGATTTGATCTTCAATTCAAAAATTATTTTCACAATTTACCCATGGTTCGAGTCCCTTTTCAAAAAATGTCTCCATCTCAGTGCTCAATGCCTCAACTAAAAAAAAATCAAATAAAAGTTATTGGTACATTTTTCGTTGGTCCACTCCCTTTCCTAAGAAGTCTTTAATATACGTGTTCTTGAGGCCCCGGTTGAACAAGTTTTCAAACAAAAGTTGTAGATTGAGACCCTTGGAACAATTTTTGTTCCTACCAAAACTTCGATTGGACCACTCTATCCCCTACTATTTTGCATCTAGTTAATATGTACAGGAATCACCCGACAATTTTATACGTGTTATGCAGAATTGAAGGGGAGGGAGGGGTCCAATCGAAATTTTTGAGATGGCCAAAAATATTCGCAAGAATACAATGCATAATTTTTGTTTGAAAAGTTTTTCAGTTTGGGCCTTTGGTACAGAGATAGAGATATTTTTTGGAAAGGGATTGGACCCGGAGGAAAGGTCATCGAAAAAATATAACCCCAGCTAATTTTTTTCGAATAAATACCATAATTTTTACGAGTTACCTCACAACAGACACATTCAATTATCAATTCACGCGATGGAATTACCCCAGTGTTATCATTTTAGATAAACCAAGTGTTCGTTTGAGTTCGATTTCAGTTTCATTGTATTCTCGATTATTCGTTTTAGACCAGTAGATTAAAATTTAATTTTCAAATAATCCTCTATCTTCATACCCACTTGATTTTTTTCAAGTAACGTCTCTATACAGTTGTGTATAGGTAGCTATATCTTTTCCACCCATTCAGAACGGATACGCCTCCAGAAGCATTCATAGTGAGCAGAGACCGGAGGGAAGAGCGATAATAAAGATGCAATAAAATAAACCCGTATTTAATGTAACAATAAAAAAATATTCACGATGGGAAAATGCAAACAAGTTCATATTTTATGGAAAAAATGATTTATAGTTTTTACTTGGTCCAGGAGCTGGAGGGGAATTCATAAAAAATTGCGAATTTCGTGGGTGCGAGGGGGAGAGGAAAAATCAAATGAATTATTACACCCAACCGTAGTATTTACGAAGAAAAAAAATTCAAAATAATTTTTAAATTTCCCTTCCCCTCCATCCCCAAAGCACACATTAAAAATTTCCACAAAAAAAATCAAAAATTCAAGTGCATCCTAGAATTTTATTAAAAATTTCTATCGAAAAAAAAAACCAATCTTAACAACGAACGAATAAAAAAAAAACATCAAAATACCGCCTCCCACTCCAGAGTACGTCGATCAATAAAACGCGGGAAAAGGTCAAAGCGGAGCCTCAGCATTAAAGTACTTGGTACGATAGGTCCATTGGATATTTTTAATATTTGCAGGTTATACTATTCATGTATATGTACTGAAAGTTTGATGCCTTGGCTCTCCAGACCTCAACAATTCAATGAAACCGTGCTTATATATACCATACCTAGTCCAACAAAGAGGTCAAAATGAGCTCAGACGAGCTCAAAATCAAATAAATAGAAAGAAAACTCATTAAATTTGTCCATAATTTACGAACGAAAAAAAAATCAGAACAAATGTTCGAATCGTATTCCAAAAAAAAAGTACTTCACTGGGCGAATTTCGAAAAGTCACTAATCAATAAGAAATGAACTGACGGAGATAATGCTATGCCAGTTGTTAAAACATTTAACTTTTATCTCGATAACGTAATTTTTATCGAATTTGTAAAATGTATCGATAAAAGTTGAATGAACTTTATGAGGTATACTTCGCTCAATACACGGTCAAGTCCACCTGAGGTGGTAAAATCTAATCGATACTCTTCCTGGAACACGCCTAGGTCTCGCTTATCTATAACCTTTTTCGAATTTCGAGCTGCTCTCTCACAGTTTGCTCAAACAACGTACCTGTAGAAAGAACAATAAGTACCTGCAATAATGAAATTTTTCCATTTTACCTCGTCGCAGCTTATAGAGAGTAAATTTAGCCCACGATACATGGGAGTGTACATCATTCTTTCTTCACTCCTTATTTACACACAGTGTTATTCTATGGCTTAAGGAAATGACAACTCTTTTTTTTTACCACCATAATCTGATAAGTAATTTCAACAACGCGTCTAAATATGACGCAAGTCTCCGATAACGTATATGACAGCTATACACCTTATGTTTCAAGTCGTGCAAAGTAAAGAAATATAACGAATAAGGTGATTTAGAGAATGTAGACTGGTAGGATGGCATATAGGATAGGATAGGATAGGTAGGTCTTAGGTACTCGTAATGTAATAAAAAAAATATATCGTGAAATTTAAAGCATTTTTAATTTATACGTATGTGGATAATAGATATCGAGTGGTTTGCCAAACTGTATATGGTCTGACAGGGATTTAATAATTGCGAAAAATACGAGCGTGACATGATGACAGAAAAAAGCAACGTTTCAAGATTCGAGTTGAGAGGTTATTCAAATTAGGGCACAGGGCAGGTGAAAGAGGAGAGGGAATATTTTAAATTGTACGAGATATCAGACAAGTCGACAAAATAGACGATTTTATAAAAAATTGAGAACTAGATTGATCTTTTTACGATTATAATATAAGACATTTATTTTTCACAATACCTCAAAAAAAATCAAATCATATTAAAAGAAAGAATACCTATAGCTACTTAAATTTTAGTTTTTTTATTTATTTATTTCATTTTTTTGTTATTAGCCTCGAGTTTTTTTATGTCAAAAAAAACTTTACCAAAATTTAATTTTTTTTTTGAATTTGCATACCTAAGTAATGCATATTTTTTCATTTTGCAATTTTTGCAGATTTTTCAGTTTTCCAAAATTTGTTAAAATAGTCAATTCACTATTTTTTCTCAATTCTTACAAATTTATAGTTTTTCGTTTTTTATAATTGACAGTTCTTTAATTTTTAGGTACAGAGTTTTCGATTTTCAAAAAAAAAAAAAAAAAAAAATTGCAAGTTTTTTAAAATTTAAAATTTTTCCTACTTTTATACATTTAAAATAATATTTTTTTAACTCATTAAGTATTTTCATTAAAACTTGCCACTATTTAAAATTTATTTACAAAATTAACATGTTTCTTACAAAGACATTTTTTCAAATTTTCAAGTTTTTCAAAATTTGTTCAATTTCAAGTTCGCCAAATTAAAATTAAAATTTTTTTTTCTAAATTCTTACATTTGCTAATGTTTTAAAAATTTTCAAAATTTAAAATTTTTCATAACTTGCAAAATTTTAATTTGCAGTATTTTTACAAATTTTTCAGTTTTCCAAAATTTATTTAAAGTTTTGATTTTTTCAATTTCGAAAATTTCTTCAAAATTGGCTAGTTGTTCAGAGTTTGTAAAAATGATTTCATTTTTTCGAAAATTTTTATTTTTCCACTTGAGCAGGCCCCCTAATTTTTTCTTTTTTTTCTTGTAAAAAAAATTGTCAGTTCTTTAATTTTTACAGAGTTTTATGTTTTCAACGAATTTTTTTTTTTTTTTTAAATTTGACAATTTTTTAAAGTCGTCAATTTTTTTTCTACTTTTACACATTATTTAAAATATTTTTCGACTCATTTTTTTAATTAAAATTTACCAACATTTCATTTGTAGTTTAATTTTGCACATTTTTAAGCTCTCCAAAATCTGCTGAAATAATCAATTTGCCTATTTGTAAAATTTCAATTTTTTTTTAAATTTCACTCTCGAGTCTATTTGTAATTTGAAAAAAAAATATTAATTTGAAAATTTGTCATTTTTAAAAATTTTACCAGTTTTATGTACTTATGTAATGATTGCATTTTTTTTTCATTTAACAATTTTTCAGTTTTTTAGCAGATGTGGTGATAAGGTGATATTATTTAAATTTTTACAAATTTTCGGGGTTTTCAAAACTCGACTGAAAAACAAATTTTTAGTTTTTTAAAATATGTACTGTTGATTTTAAAATTTTTAAGTACCATTTTCTTGAAATTCTCTGTATATTTTGAAATTCAACAAATTTCTTACTTTTTTTAAATTTCTAATTTCTTGAAAATAAAATATACCAATTTTTCAAAATTTTGATTCCTTATTATCCAGCCCCTCCCCTTCCTCTCCCTTTCGATCACCAAACAATTGAATCATTCCCGAGCGAAGCGAGGCCGAAAATTTTTTAAAAATTGCAATTTTTAAATTTGAAAAACACCGTTGAAAAAGTTAGGAAAATTGGGGAAAAGTTGAAAATACAGAAATTAAAAATTTCACGATTTTTATTTTTTTTTTTGTATTTTCAACTTTTTCCCAATTTTCTCAACTTTTTCTAATTTTTTTCAACTTTTTCAATTTGTGATAGGTTTGGGATTGGGGGTGAAACATCTCCCACACCCCCGTTCGTCACGTCTCTGAACATCGCCTTAAGAAATTTGTATATGAAAAATGTTTTATAAATTTAAAAAAATATCAAAACTCCTGTAAATGAATATTCTAAAAATATTTTTTTCTACAAGAAATTTTATCAACAGTTTTTTTTTGTTGAAAAATTTCAAACCCCTTTCAAAAAATGAAAAAATATTGTCAAATTATTGTTCATAGAAAACTTTTCTAATTTTTTTCAAAATAATCTCGAAAAGAGCCCTTACAAATGAATGTAGAATGTACAATTGTTGAAATGGGATTTATTCAGGATCTACATGTCAAGTTTTTGGGTTTTACTATTTTCTTACATTCATATCAAAATTAAGGCAATTGACGTTGATGAAAAAGTAAAATAAATAATTGAAAATCACTAAAATACAAAGTATTATTTTAAAAAATTTGTTACATAATGGGCCTTTTCTTCATCTAAAGGGCCCCTTTCCTAATCTAAAAGGTCTTTTTCTCAATACAAAGGGCTCTTTTCGGTTTTTTCCTTTTAATCTGAGTACTCTTCTCATCAAAAAAGCATTTTTTCAATCTTTTAGAAGTTTCAGGGCTTTTTTCATTAAACAGAGTACAGAGACTTTCAGAGAACATATTTTCTTTCAACTTATGGATTTATTTCATCGATAAAAAAATATCATCTTTCAAACTAAAAGCCTTTTCATCAATAATAATTTCAATCTAAAGGCCATTTCCTTCAGTAAAAGGACCTTTTTGTCACTAAAAGGGCCTTTATTCATTAGGGCCTTTTGGGAAGTTCCTGATTTCCCTTATGGCCAGTCCGCCGCTGTATAGGTGAAAAAAAACCTGAATAATAAAAATATTTAAAATTAAATAAAAATCGAAAAAAAGTTTTTAAAAAAATCAGCTAAAAATTAAAAATTGAAACGGAACTAAAAATAAACTGATACCTACAAAAAGTAAAAATTGAAATGTAATTGGTGATTTAGAAATTGAATTTTTTCGTATTTTTTGTACCACTTGATCACTTTACTTACTATAGTTAATTAGTTACTAGTTTATCATTGGTGTTGTTTGGGGGGCAGAAATAGGGGGAGGGGAGAGGAGGAAAGTGTAGAGGCCTCTTCTCTCGAACAAAAAAAATCCAAAAAGCATACTCACATGACCTTAAGTAAAAAAAAAATGAATAATACGGGTAAATTTCAATTTTCATTAATCACAAAGCATTGGAGAATTTTTTTTTGATGAATTAAAGCACGAACAAAAAATTTATCCCATTTCAACGCCGAAGGTAGAAAATTCAAATTTAAAAACACTTTTCCAAGCTACCTTTTCATTCTCAATATTTCAATAAATTATTAATCTACACATCCCAATGTTGCAATTTTTTTTCAATTTATGTGAGAAAAATTTACATTCACACTGAATTTATCCTAAAAAAAACAAAAATAATAATAATAAAAAATAAACAGGGTGCAATGAGCAAACAAAATTAATTACGTTAGCAGAGGTATCAAAGTTCGTCAAAGTCGCCAAAGTCGGTCTTTATTTTACTTCGATCAAGGTTAATAAATTAAAAAAAAAAAAACTTGTCACCCAATTTACAACCAACGAACACCACCGGTTCGGTTCGTGCTTCGTAAATCCATCATACTACAAATTAAAGAAGCAACATTTGTTTTACCTCGTACTTCAGACCTCAAACATGTCACCGCGGTAAGCTTTTTTTCAACCAAACTGCAAACACGTGACATATGCTCTTATTAATATCCGTCCAGCTGCGCGACAATCATTCCAATAGGCCTAGGGTACCAGACGTTCATCCACTAATAGCGAATTAATTGACCGACGAGGAAAGCATAAAACACGCGAGATTAATAAACTTTTAACACGTACCACAATTCACACACGAGCTCGTCTACTTACAAATACACGTAAAAAACAACACAGTACAGCACATAACACTCGTATTAAGGTGAAATTATTCGACCAAGACCAAGACTCGCAGACAGAACTGTACACTCGAATAATTTCAGGAAAAAGGAACCTTACGTAAACGACGATATTTTCAAACTGGCTAAGAACTGGTTAAATTGAAACCAGATAAGTACATATCATCGCAATTTTATCTTATTTTTACCTATAGATACGTATAAATATCTGAAAAAATAGTATAATCTGTGGACGGCGGCGACCGGGACCCCGAAAGATTAGACAAGAAAATGGTACGTTGTTGTATTCGGCGTTATCAAAAAAAAAGTGTACCGTTTAGGTTTATCAAGCTGGTATCAGCTAAAGCAAATTTAGATATCCGTGTGACACAACGTATTGATAAATAAATGAGAAATCAAGCACCTGATAACACATAAAGCTCGTATACGTAAATCGATTAATTTGACTGGCAAGTAAAGTTTTTAGATGGAAAAAACGAAAATCAACAGCCTATTGGCATACGAGCCACGTTTGTTTGTTTTCACTCTTCAGCGAAAGGACACGCGGCCACCCGCTATAAAACCAATTCGTCACAATTATCTCTAAGAACAATACCCGCAGTCGCAGTCGTTTTTTTTCGCCAGACAACTTCCAAGTTCTAACGTTCAGAAAGTAAACATATCGCTAATGGAGTTTTTCGAGCGAAAGTGTAGTCGTAATCGAGGACTCGTGCTGGCGAATTGTTGAAAACATTTCGTACTGCTGCGGGATTAATGGGTTTTATTCGCCAGCCACCCAGAATGTAATAAGGTGATCCTTTATCCTTTCTTTTGAACCGGTTAGAGAGGCTTAAGTGGATTCGCTTTCTGTTTTGTTGTTTGCTGTCAACTGGTGGTTAATCCTTTTTTTTTTTTTTTTTTTTTTTTTGAAAACCAATTAAAACTTTATTAGGTTAGAATAAAAAAAAATTCTTAAAAATTTCAAACTTTAAAAATCAACTTTATGTGATTTAAAAAAAAAAATTAAACCAAATTTTATTTTATTCTTTTCATTTCTTTTCCGATGTTTTTAATTACGATTATGGCATTTTAAATTGTAAAAATTTATAGTTTAATTTTTTTTTTGGTTGAAAATTCAGCTGAATTTCAAAAATTGATTCGATTTTAGACTGAATTTTGAATTTTCAGCAGATTTTTCAATTTTCAAAATTTATTAAACTTTGCAAATCAATTTTTTTTTTGAAAATGCAGCTGAATTTTAAAAACTGATTCAATTTCAAACTAAATTTTGAATTTTCAGTAGATTTTTCAATTTTCAAAATTTATCAAACTTTGCAAATAATTTTTTTTTTTTTTTTTTTTTTTGGAAAATTCAAGGCATTTCAATTCTCAAAAGTTAATCCGAAGTCAAAAATTTATCAAAGTTTGAAAATTTACCTTTAAATTCTTTTTTGATTAAACCAAAAATATACCTTTATTCTATAGTACCTAATTTAATTTTTTTTTCAAACGTTTTGTAATTACGATTAGCTGTGACATTTCAACAATAAAAATTCATTCAACTTCAAAAATTGATATTTCAATTTTGCTGAAAAATCAGATGAATTTTAAAGGTTGATTCAATTTCGAAAATTGTAAAAACTTGACCATATTTCTAATTTTTATTAAATTAAAAAAATTGTAAAATTTCATCAATCTTTGAAAATTTTTATTTTACTTTTTTTCAAATTGAGTCCAACATTAGAAATTGATCGAAAATAAAAATTCAATAAAATTTAAAATAAACCACATTTTGAATTTAAACCAAATTTTTAGATGACAAAAATTTATCAAACTTCCGAAATTTTCAAGTTTCATTCAATTTATTTTACGCGTTTTTAATCAACATTATGAAATTTTGAGAATTATTTCCCAAATTTTTTTGTAAAATTTTGCTGAATTTCATTTTATTTTTTATGAGTTTTCATCAATTGGGATTATGAAATTTTGAAAGTTTATCTTTTAATTTTTTCGATAAATTTAATTGAATTTTCAGACTTATCCAACTTCAGAAATTAATTAAAATTTTTAAAAGGCCAAAATTTCAAATTACATTACCAAATTTTGAAAATTGCAAAAATCTACAAAATATTAATCTTCCATTTCTTTTTTTTTTGAAAATTTCACTGAATTTTAGGCGTTTATCTATTTACACATGAAAAATAGCCTAAAAATTATCAAATTTGGAAAAAAAAATCAAAAGTTTATCAAACTTTGAGGATTTTCATTAATTTTGGCTTCAGGATCAACTTTTAAAATTAGATTCAATTTAAAAAAAAAAAAAAAATTAAAAAGACAATTTTGAATGTAAAACTTTATTAAACTCAATAATTTGTTTTGAAAATTTTGCTTAATTTTAAAATTCGATTCAGTTTCAAAACTTCATTAACATTTTTAAAAGACCAGATTTTGAATTTTTCCGAATTTTAAAAATTCTGAAAATTAAATTTTTATTCAAAAACAAAAAATTGAAAAAAGATCAAATTTTTACTTTTCATCAAGTTTTAAAAATTTCAAAAAAAATGAATTTTGAAGAATAGATAGGTACTAGGTACACAACTTTTTTTAATTTAGCTAAATTAGTTGATTCAAAGGCAAAAAATATCAAAAGACCAAGTTATGAATATTTCTCAAGTTTCAAAAAATCTAAAAAAAAATCAAATTTTGTAGAATTTATGATTCTATTTTTTTTTTTTTTTTTTTTTTTTTTTAAATTCATCTGAATTGTATAATTTTATTCCGAAACAAAAATTGATTAAAATTAAAAAAAAAATAACGCGAAAATTTATCAAACTTCAAAAGTTGACCATGTGTTTTTTTAGAAAATTTTTGGTGTACCTATTTTTTTTAGAAAATTTTTGTAAATTTTAAAATTTGATTCAATTTTAAAACTTAATTTCATTTTTGATTTTTTTTTTTCGAAAATTCAGTTGAATTTCAAAAGTTGATCCAAAGTCCAAAATTTTCAAAAAAAAAAAAAAAATGAAAACTCATGTCAATTTTTTTTTTTAAATTTAGGTGAATTTTGAACATTTTATCCCGAAGCAAAAATTTAATATTATAATCAAAATTCTCAATCGGCCAACTAATCATGCTCGTAAGACTAACAAAGAATAAAAAACATCATCCCTCCACCCCTCTCCAAGTTGAAAACTTTTCATCTCAATAAAACAACTCCTCTTATCGCATACGTATGCAAGTCCTTTAAAAAACCTTCCACAAGTAAAACCATCTTCACACTTTCATTTTCGGTGCATCTCGTTCTCGTACACATATGATATTTGAACATCTCACAATATCTTCCCAGCTCACCTAGGTCCGGTACACGTTTGGCTAAGACAAACACACCATTAGATATAGCTGAGAAATCTACATACGAGTACTCGCATCTTACTCAGAATCCCGTTAAAAATGGATTTCGGACCACGAAATAGTTTTCGTTTTCATTTACGGGAAATCTGGACGACTAACGTGTATTTCCTACTACATCGGAAGAACGAACCTAAGCAAGAATAAATAACGTTGGTTCTCATCCGACTAATACATTATAGTTACGAGGAGAGTGAATCATTAAACAATTTTCTAAGGTTATTATATATCGATGTGAACAAATATAAAGTCGTAGTAAGCGAAGGATATGACGCAAAAGTCAGCCGAGTACTCAAATAAAGACTTCCGGACATTGATGACCCGAATATTGGTGTTCGGTGTCCGGAGGAGAGGGCCGCGGACTCACGACGAACCGTAAAAATCGTAGACTTGGACAAATACCAGTATATTATACTATGTTTCATTGTAGATATGTGTACCTATTCGATTTCATTCCTATACTTTCGTTCTTATTGTCAAAGTCGTTTCGCGTACATAATTTTCTGTCATTTTGGCGTTAAAAAAAAATGGTGATAATTGGTTACAGAAAAATGAGCGAAAAAAGCAAACCAGAAGAAGAATGCCAGGGGGTGATTCGACCAGCAAAGACCATCAGGACCATAACAACTACCGGGCATATTACCACGTGGTCGGAAGATATCAACGAGCAAGATGATAATAAAGAACCTAAAAAAGATCCAATCAGTACCGAGTAAGTGTATACTAAGTTTTTAAGCTGTGATGATAATCCTCGTGCTTCGAGATAATTAAACCTATATTTTAAAGCGTAGAAAATAATTAACCGCAAAACCTCCCGGGTTCGGTACTAGAGTTTCAAAAATAGATAATCTTATCTCGCCTCAATTACCATGGTTTATCCTGTTGTGACTTTCTTTATCACCGTACAGTCGATTTTTTCCCCGAAAACAAAACAATACATTCGTCCAACCAAAACTGAACGTTTTTAAAGCATCTTGCTTGGTGTTTTCATCGTAACACATTTTACTTTGGGTCACTTTTTCTGCATAATACTCCACACGATACCGATCCCTTTGTTAATCTGTTCCAATGACCTTTGGTAAATGTGTCAAATGAGTTTTTAAAACAATTGGCCGAGATTTTTTTCCACAATTTTATAACCTAGGCGTACGCGTGATTTCAGGCCTAATACTCCGATAGAATCACCATCCGCGACGCTGAAAATCGAACAAGCCGAAGAGATAAATTACGATAAACCTCAGTCGACTACCGAACTCGAAGAACACACGTATTTTAATCCGAGATACGAGAATAATAAAGGCAAAAACGATCCCGAAAAGAAATTGAACATTTTAGAAGATACCATCGCTATAAATGAAAACATAGATCAAAAATGTTACCAAGAAGAAGAAATGCAAAGATATTCTCACTCGCAGCAACCGATTAATCAACGTTATCAAACGATTTTGAATCACTACAATTCAGAAAAGTAAGAACTGGAAATATTGAAAAATCATTCCAAGAGTCAAGTCAAGGGGCCCAAATAATTGACCATCGAGCCGAATTTCTAAATTTTTTCAGGTTCCCGATTTGTAATTGCGAAACATGATTTTAGATCGTATTAGCGGTCCTTGACCTCACCCAGGGGGGTGCTTCACAATACGAAATTTAAATTTTTAGCCTAAAAAATCACGAGTGGATCGCCGCAGTACGTTTTTTTTCACCTTGATATTCAAAATTGGAGGGGAGGGAGGGGTCCAATTTAAATTTTTATAATGACCAAAATTATTTTCAAGACTTCAAGCTACAACTTTTGTTTGAAAATTTTTTCAATTGGACCCCTCCCTCCCCACCGATTTTGCATAACACTTCGAAAATACTAATTAAAAATTAGATGAGTGAGAGAGGAAGGGGTCAGTTGAAAAAATTTTCAAACAAAAGTTTTATTAAATTATGATGATTTTTTTCTTCAAAATAACTACTCGAGAAGGGACACTTGTACGTAGGGTTGAAAAAGATCCAAAAAAATTCCTAAACTGCTGGAATTGAAAAAAATTGTAAAATCCGCTAGAATTGAACAAAAATTGTTTGAAAAAAATTTTACGACTAATAAATTCAAATTTTCACAAAATTGATGATTTTTTTTCGAAATATTTACTAGGAAACCCCCACAGTTGTAGAGTTGAAAAAAACAAAAATATTTCAAAATTTGCTGAAATTGAAAAAAAAAATTGAATAAAAATAAATTTAAAAAAAATTTTCGACTTAAAAATTCAAATTTTTTCAAAATTGATGAAATAATTACTCGAGAAACCCTACAGTTGTATCGTAGGTTTAAAAAATACGAAAAAATTGTCTGAACTGCTCGAATGGAAAAAAATTGGCAAATCCCCTAGAATTAAACAAAAATTGATTGAAAAAATTTTTTACGACTCATAAATTCAAATTTTCACAAAATTGATGAATTTTTTCCGAAATATTTACTCAAGAACCCCTATAGTTGTAGGGTTGAAAAAAACAAAAATATTCCAAAATTTGCTGGAATTGAAAAAAAATTGAAAAACTTGCTAAAATTGATTGAAAAAATTCGAATTTTTTCAAAATTGATGAAATAATTACTCGAGAAACCCTACAGTTGTAGGATTGAAACAAGTGAAAAAATTCCAAAACTAACTGGAATTGAAAAAATTGCCAATTCCGCTGGAATTAAATAAGAATTGATTGAAAAAAAATTTCGACAAATAAATTCAAATTTTCACAAAATTGATGTTTTTTTCGAAATAACTACTCGAGCAACCCTACAATTGTAGGGTTGAAAAAATCTAAAAGGTTCCAAAATTTGCTGGAAGTGAAAAAAAAAAAATTGTAAAAGTAGCTGGAATTAAATAAAAATTGATTGAAAAAATTTTATAACTCATAAATTCAAATTTTTATAAAAGTTGTAGAAGACCATAAAAAAATTTGACTATCATAAAAATTTCGTTTGGATCACTCCCTGCCTCTCTCCTCTGATTTCACATAACATCAGGTTGATACTTTTTAAAAATTGAGGGAAGTGTCAAATTGAAAAAAATTTCAAACAAAAGTTGTAGATCGGAAACCAGAAAAAAAAAAATGAAATTCGGCTCGGGGGCTATTTGACCCCCCTTTCGCACCACAGCCTTTCATAACTGAATCTGTTTTCGTGTTTTTAGGTACATCAAACATATAATCGTAGATTACCCACAAGAAGGTCAAAGTCAGAATTTTGACGAACACATGCAGCTAAAATACGATCACGATGTACAAATGAAAGTAAATGGTAATCACGCAGGTCACCCTGGCAATAGTACATACGATCCATTGGGACCTGACCGATCCAAGATACAAAATTACTTACGAAAAAATTTACCTGATGCAGAATATCAAGAAGATAGTCCATCCTATGTTCCCGAATCTGGTCCATATATTTATAAGAACAACGAACAAGAAAACTATACGTTTTATCAGGACGCTAAAGATGTGCCAGAAAACGAAAACGCATCTCCGGTCATATACATGAAAACTGCGCCGAATCTGCCACCTGAAAAATTATACGGAAACGTATTAGCCGGAGGTTACGATGATCAGAATCAACAAAACAATCAAGTATGGTATTATACGAATGTTTAAAAAAATATTAAATACAACTACATGGTATCTCAATACAACGTTTACTTAGTATGGTTGCTTTGTACTCCATAAAAGGTTACCGTTTACACAAGCAATGGTCAATATATTAAAGCTTCTGGTATTGGAAACGAATTCTGGCCATCTTGTTCACCTGGCGCAATGGATTACGATCAAGCCACTAGTAATGCTACGGTCTCGCATGGTAACGCTGTACTTCAAGGTACCACAGATGATCATCAAAATAATCACATTGGACCGCAATATGGCTTATACAATGGTAACCAGAATTCTAACAATTGGTTAGAAGAACAGTACGATCCCAGTAAGTAAATAATTTACGATTGTATCATTTACCTTGAACATGGTGTTGCTGTTATCTTCATTGTAAATGGTTTATATTTGTAATCCGAACACGATTTTACGACACATTCTGAACGATTCATCCTGAAAATCGTTAATAATTATAATTAAAAAACCATAAAATTTAAAAGGAACGTTTTTTTATGAAATTTTATTGTCATCTGCCGTTTTCTGACTTCATAAAATTGTGTCAGAAATACTACAACAGAAAAGTTAAAAACGTTTCGATTTTTTTTTTTTTTTTGGAAAGAAACTAATTTTTTATAGAGTAAAAATGTCTCAATTTTTTAAGGAAAAATCCTAATTTTTTGTTTCATTTTATATTTTTGAAAAAAAAAAAAAAAAAAAAACTTTCAATATTAAAAATTTGGAGGGTAGGTAGTTAGGTAGGTTACTATCGGATTTTTTTCAATTTTTTTAAGGGAAAATTGCAGCAATTTCATTGAATGATTTTTTTTTTCATTTTTCTTGGACTGAAAAATTTTCTCATTTTTTTGCAATAAAAACAAACTTTTAAATTTTTTTGGAGAAGAAAACTTTTTTTATTGGAAAAATCTCTCGTTTTTTTTTGTTTTTTTTTTTGAAAAAATCTCTTCATTTTTTTTGAAGAAAACTATTACAAAATTCCTTAATGAAAAAATTGTTGTTGATTTTTTCAACTTATTTTCATTTTTTTCTCGCGGAAAAAATCAAAATTTTTTGAAGCAAAAAATTCTAAATTTCTTGTACTTAAATGGTTTCTAATTTTTATGGTTTAAAAAATTTCTCATTTTTTCAAACAAAAAAATTTTTCAATTTTTTTTTTGGGGGGGGGGATAAAAAAGCTATTGGAATAGAAAAACATCTGTTTAAAAAAATTGTCGAAAGTTTTTTGGAGAAAAAGTCGCAATTTAAAAAAAAATCACTGAACCTACATAATATTGTCTCTTGGAGAATAATCTCTCTTTTTTTTGGTGTAGGCCTAAGTAAAAATTTTTTTAATTTTTAAAATTTTCTCGGAGAAAAAAATCTCAATTTTTGAAGAGAAAAATTCTCAATACCTACCTTGGAATAAAACTTTTTTTTCAAGAAAAATATTACGAAATGCCATCACAAAAGACTTTTGAAAATTTTTTCAGACATTCCTATCAAAACTTTACTTTTGCAACTTTTTTTTTTTTTTTTTTTTTTTTTACTCGCGGAAGAAATATACATTTTTTGAAGCAAAAAATCTTAATTTCTTGGAATAAAACGATTTTGATTTTTTTTGAATTAAAGAAATTTTGAATTTTTTTCGAACGAAAGAATCTTTCAAGTTTATTTGGATAAAAAATCTCTTAGAATAAGAAACATCCGTTTTTTTAATTTTTAATTTTTATTTTTGTAAGAAAGAAAATAAACCTATTAACCTGATTTTTTTGGAATAAAGAAATAACTAGAGGAATGAGGAAAAAATCTGTTTTTGAAAGAAAAAAAATTCTCGAACTTCTCAAGTTTTTTGGAGAAAAGTTTCAGTTTAAAAAAAATTACCGAACCTATATAAAATAATAATGTTTTTTGGAAAATAATCTATCAATTTTTTGGCGTCAACTAGTAAAAAAAATTCAAATTTTTTGAAGGGAAAAATCTCAATACCTAGAAATAAAACGAATTTAATTTTTTTGAATTTGAAAAAATCTCACTTTCTTGAAATAAAAAAAAAATCACTGAATTATTGAATTTGTAGAAAAAATCTGTTTTTTTTTAGAATAAAAATCTCTCAAGTTTTTTTTCCAAAAAATCTCTTCAACATCATTTTTTTTGGTGGGGGATCTCTATATTTTTTCAAAGTGAAGTAGGTAATTTTTTTTTTTTTTTTTTTGAAGAAAAATATTTTTTTATTTTTCTTAGGTAGTGAAAAGAAATAATTATCAATTTTTTGAAAAAAATTCCAATTTATTGAAATGAAAAAGTTTTTAATTTTTTTTTAAATTAAACAAATTTCTCATTTTTTTATAGAAGAAATAAGAAAATAATATTTTTTCGTGGAGAAAAAATTATTTCCACATTCAAAATTTTTAAAAATTGGTAACCGGACACCCCTTCAAGAAAAATCGAACTCCACTTAGGAAAATTCCAGTTATTGCCTATGTCTATAAAAAAATTATGATCGATTCGTATTCGGTATTGAAAAAATTGGGGGGGGGGGGGGAGAGGAGAACAGCTGATGTCAGTAATGACCCATTATAAATTCAAAACATAGGCTAGTATTTATGTTATTCTTTTCTTATCGACAAAGACTTTAAGATGAGATAACTACCTGAATCATGAATAAATTATAATTAAGTAGTAAAAATGAAACTTTTGCATTCTTCAAACTCTTTTTACAGACGGCATGTTGAACATAGACATGAAAGAATGCGTAAACTGCGCTGCAAATGTAACGCCTTTATGGAGAAGAGATGGAACAGGCCACCATTTATGCAACGCTTGCGGCTTATACAATCGAATAAACGGAGTAAATAGACCACCAATCAGATCAAATCAGAAGAAAATAACCCAAGTAAAATGATCACACAATCGATATCGAGTATCCATATTCGCATTACAATTCATTCCTTAATACCTACTCAATTCTTTTATTTTAGCAAAATGGCAACAGAAGAATAGGCGTCGCTTGTGCCAATTGTAATACGTCAACAACAACTCTCTGGAGAAGGAATAATAACGGCGAAACAGTTTGTAATGCTTGCGGTCTTTATTTCAAATTGCATAGCGTACGTTGGAGTACTTTTTTCCTCCAGTAGATACGTTTTAACCCAACACGTAAATCATCAAATCAAACTGAATTTTACAGGTGAATCGACCATTGACGATGAAAAAAGATGGTATACAAACGAGGAAACGTAAACCAAAAAACCCTATGAATGTTTTACAAGCTAATGCAATGATGAAATCTGATATGAAAGGTACCACTCGTATGAAATTGTAACGATATTGAACCATTTGCAGCATACTCTAACGTCCTGCTTTTATACGTAATTTTCAAGGAAATTGCGAAATTCCTACATTATCAGATGGCACCAAGATAGTATTCCCGCACGTTTTCACTTCCTCCTCGGAATCAAAACAGAATTACGAATCTTTATTGACGCAGCAAGAACATCAATACATGACACAGCCATCGTTAATAATCCAACCAAATAACCTACTCGGTCGTTCCATAACCGAGTAAGTAACGATAGTATAAAAACCGGGTGTTGTTATTTCCATCAGCCTGGATGAGTAGTAAATAGAAATGAATCAATTGAATCTACCATTTTATCTGGACTTAGAATATTTCTTTCAAGTTTCGATTGATATTTATTTTATTCAAAATTGGAGGGGAAGGAGGGGTCCAATCAAAATTTTTGGTAATATTCAAAATTTTTCCTAGACCTTCAAGCTATAACTTTTGTTTGAAGTTTTTTTTAATTGGACCCCCCTCCCCACTGATTTTGCACAACACTTCGAAGATATTAATTAAAAATCCAAGATGAGTGAGCGAGGAAGGAACCGATTACAAAAATTTTTTAATAAAAGTTGTAGGGCAAGATCCTAAAAATAATTTTGGTCATTATAAAAATTTCGATTGGATCTCACCCTTTCCTCAAATTTCACATAATATCAGGTAGATACTTTTTCAAAATTCAACGAAGGGGTCCAATTGAAAATTTTTTCAAACAAAAGTTGTAGATTGTGGTCCAAGAAATAATTTTTGTTATTATAAAATTTTCGATTAGACCTCCCCTCCCATTTCGCATAATGGCTTGGACACTTATATTATAAAAAAATTGTGAAGGTAGAGGTCCAATTAAAAAAAATTTCAAACAAAACTTGTAGCTTGAAGTCTTGGAAATAATTTTAGTTATTACAAAAATTTCAATTGGAGCCATCCCTCCCCTTCAATTTCGAATAAATTACATGTTAATTGGAAGAAATTTTTCAAGTCCAGAATCTGAACTGATGGAACTAGTAAGTGTGAGCAGGCTGATGGAAAAATAAAACACCCATACAAACCTATCCTTCGTAGCTGCTGTTATACTACCCTAAGAAACACACCAACAGAATGAGTTGCCTAACTGGTTACCTTCTCGAGACTGAAGCTACCAATATCGTCTTTGGAGTTTTATAACGTTGTAGAGACATCAAAAACCACATTCACGATCATTAATATTATGTTTACCTTTCAGTATTCCGGCTTTAGAGCCAATAAACACCCGAGATGTTGTGACTAGTGTAATCACATCAACATCCAATCATCAACGACACGAATAATGATCGAACATGAATGAAAGCAGTCACCGTCACAAAATTATATAGACAAATTACTGATAAAATGTTTGTTAAGATAACCGAGACACTAGTTTACTTGGTTATATCATGTTAAGGTGATTTGTTGTATCGAATAGTTGACAATCAATGTAGTAAATTTTTTTAATCGACTAGTTCTCTCATATATGTAGCTAGTTAGTTATGTGTGATTTCGATACTCTCGTATACGGTTCTGGCTGCGGTGTTTAAATAGTTGTTCGCTGGTTCATTTAAATTATTCAATTCTACCATTTGTGTGTACGAAAACCAGTGGTTCATGTATCGTTATAAATTCAAAAAGTACCTTTAATGCCTAATATCAAACCTTCTGTCCGCGTATACGAGCTAGCAAATTATTTTCATTATGTATTTTTCTTTTTAGACGAATTCTTTGTATATAAAATAAATTAATAAGTCTACCTACTACATGATTTAAATTATTTTAAAAAATGTTTATAAATTATAATTATTATAGTAAATGCCTAGACTATTGTAAATATTATTCGAATTTGATCTTTCTAGATCAATTTTTAAAAAAAACACTTACCTACCACACGAACTATCCAATGCATATTATTTCTTCAGCATCTTCCAGCAACAATCGATCCATCCTTCAACATTTGAACAATTCGTACGCCTAAAACAAAAATATTGAACATAGTAATACGATCGAGGTACAAATCATACGAGATTTTTCTATTTATTCGAGTTCAATATTCGGTCCATGTACAGGTTCGGTGATGTAGCTGGTGTTTTTTTCTTCTTTTTAAGTAATACCTCTTACGAGTGCATACTTTTTTACTTCCACACGCAGACAACGTCGTTTTAGAAGTCTGTAAAGAGAGACATAGGACAAGTCGTTAAGCATAATTGAGCTCCGGGACCGGTTGAGGTAGAGGGATTAGTCCATTAGTAAGATACAAGGCTATGCGCTTACAAGTGGCGCCCCATTTACTGCATTTTTTTTTATATTAAAATAAAATAAAAAAAACATTTGGCCACATGAATTCTTTATAACACGGGCCAGCACTCTAATGTCTTTAACCAACTAATAATATAGACGAATTTATTATATTTTTAAAACTTCGACAATACCTAAACATCTCCGACTCTGGTTAAAGTTTCCATAAGAGTGTAAGAATTTTCATAGTACGAGTACATACGTACAAACAAATAGGTAAAGCTATTCAATAACGAACTTGAGGCTTAGACTATATTTCAGCTAAGGCATAACTTACCTCGGTTACAATACGTTAGGTTGGAATCTTATTGACACAAGTACTGTTTTAGGTTACGACCTGGAATCAAAGATAACATCTTGTAGTTCGTCCTCGCGTCCTGTAATAGCACACGCTGCGAAATTAAAACCACTCATCAAAGAGCTGCTATTGCTGTTGTACCTCAGAATGGTATTTCTTCGCCGGCTTGTTTTACATTGTCTCGAACCACTTACTACCGTCGTAAAGTCCACTAGCTTCCGGTATGTTGGCGGAAAATTTTTCCGTCGCGTGGCTTCCATCCTTTAAAATATTTATAAGCGTTTCTACACTGTGCTAGTGGCATTTTTCAGCTGGTGAAGAGATAAAAATCGAGCTCGAAGCTTAAATTCGTTTGTGACATTATAGGTATTTCTTCCAACAAGAATGATCTATTGAAAAAAAAAAAGTTAGTAAAAGTACTCATATACGTATGTAAATAGGCAGGTAGGTTTACCAGGTAGTTACTTATATTGAAACCATTAGAAGTTACTTCAAATACTTGAACTTGTACCTTAGGAAGCGTGTTCTTTAATCTCATCAGACTCGAGACTGGGTAACTTTGTGCAAATCTGTAAAAAAAAAAACCACAGAAATCTTGTCAAAAAGAAATTAAATTAAAATAGACATCGATACAACGATACCTATATTTTTTGAAATTGATACCTATTGTTCAATAATTCAGATTTTTTTAAATTACCTAATCTATATTTTTTACACCCTTCAGTCGTATTTTATAATTTAACGCAGTATACCATAGGTACGTAAAAAAATCCAGTTTGGGGTCAAATCAACTACACGTTTTGTTATTTGCATTTTTCAAAAAAAAAATCCAAACACAAAACTAATTTTTTTTTTTTTTTTTAGAAAAGTCCTTTCAAAAAATTTTTTGAGAAACATTATTTTGAGAAGAATTTTCTCCAAACTATTATTCAAATAAATAAATTAAAATTTCCTCAATGAAAAATTTTCTGAGAAAAACACACAAAAAAAATCTGTTGAGAAACTCTTGAATTTTTTCTTCAAAAAAATTTCATATTTTTTTAGTTTTTGAGAACTTTACCCCAGAAATCTTTAAAAAAAAATCTCAAATATTTAAAAACATTTTCTCTTGGAAAAATTCCTCTTTAAAATTTTTTTTGAATAATTCCTCCAATAAGTACCTACTAAAAAATGTTATAAAAATTCCTGATGAGAATTAAAGTTTCTTCATTAAAAAATTCATCTAGGAAATGTTTTACTGCAGAATATTTTTTTTAAAAAATCATGAAATTTTTTAAAAAATATCTCTGTAATTAATTGAAAAATGTTTCTCGTTATAACCTATTTATTTTGAAAAAATTGTCGAAACAAATTTTTTGGACCAACCTTTATATTTCCTTCTGAGTTTCTTTCAAAAGTTTCAAGTAGGAAACTTTTGAAAAACTGATAAAAAATTCATTTTAAAAAAATTCTTCAATTATTCGTTTACAAATTACTTAAAAAAAATTAGTTGAAAAACATCATTAGAAAACCTCTACAAGTGTTTCCTATAAAATACATTTAGGAAGGTATAATTAATTATGCATATTTTTTAAATGTTTAAAAAAAGTTTCTTTATTTTTTTTGTCCAATTTATCCAAAAAGTGTAGCTAAAAAAAAGCATTAGAATAAAAATCACTAAAAAGTATTTTTATAAAAATTCTAGAAAAGGGCCTTCCATGGTAAGATGGTGAAATCGGCCCTTGATCGAAATTGGGTCCAAAGTGGGTCAAAATGTTACTTATGATGTAAAAACACGCCACAAAAATGTTTGACCCCCTACCCCCTCCCCTTTCCGAAAAATCGCGTTATAACGGTCGAAAAATCAAAAAATTCTAACTTTGAAGGGGGTGTATGAAAATTTTTGATTTTTTCACAGATTATAGGTATCATGTAGGGGTATATGTGATAAAATTTTTAAAAAGATCGGTTCACAATTTCTTTGTTTTTTGGGGGGTTGAAATTTTCAAAAAAAAAAAATTTATTTTTTGGGGGGTGCCAATGGCTGGAATTTTTTTTAAATCTTCTTAATATGGATAAGTATCACATATATTTTTTTAAGGGTGCCAGAGGGGGGTGCAACATAGTCAAAAAAAATAAAAACTTCGAAAAAATACGCATTTTCAGGGTTTTTTCGTATTTCTCGAGGGTGTTTGAGGCGGAGACTTGAAATATAAGCAATTACAATCGTAATACATAATATCTGGATGGAGTGGGGTTGATGTGGGAGATTTGTGGTCACACAAGTATGGGACGAATGACAGGGTGTGATAAAAATAAGGAAAAACGAGTGATGTGAGCGCTAGGGTGGCTCTTTTGAAATTCAGATATTTTTAATGTCTTAGCCACCAAATTTTTTTATTTCATGAGAAAATAACTTTTTATTTATCATTTTTGCCCTAACTGAATATTTTAAGTGGCAACTAGTTACCCCCCCTTTTTCAGAAAAATAATAAAAATTGACTGATTTTCAAAATATCACTTTTTGCTGGTTATAACCCATCAAAATTGTTCTTCTTCATGAGAATGAATTCCCAATGTTTCACTTTGTCCAACTCAATTTTAAGCGGTTCCTTGGGGCGCCCTCAATTTTTCAAAATTGAAAAAAATGAGCAAACTTTTTTTAGTCGGCATTCTATAAAATTGTTGTTGTACCTATTTTAGGTATCGGAAAATATTTCACCATTTTTCATTTTTTTTCCCCCAATAGAATTTGAAGTTATATCACCAGGTCCTCCATCCCGAAAAATAATAAAAAAAATAACTAATTTTTGAATTTTCGTTTTTTTTTTTTTTTTTTTTTTTTATTACCCATTTTTTTTTTTTTTTTTTTTTTTTAAATACGAAACTGATTCCCATTTCTTATCTTTACCCTAAATGAATTTTAAGTGGACTCTAGTCATTCCTTTTTTTCAAAAAAATTATTGACCGATTTTCAAAATCTCACCTTTTTTGGTCATGAGAATGAATTTCCAATTTTTTATTTCCTCCCTCAACCACATTTCAAGTGGTACCATCTAAAAAAGCAAAAATAAAGAAAACTGGTAAAAAAATTTCACCTATGGTATGAAAAGCTTCATGTATTTTATTAGAAAATAATTGAATTTCAAGTGGTGCCGCGTACATGGAAAGGGTGAAAAAATTTCAATTTTAGCTAGAGGAAATATTTTTTGATACCTTTTTATAGAATGCCGACTCTTTGATGGGTTATAACCAGCAAAAAGTGAGATTTTGAAAATAAGTCAATTTTTATTATTTTTCTGAAAAAGGGGGGGGGGTGACTAGTTGCCACTTAAAATATTCGGTTAGGGCAAAAATGATAAATAAAAAGTTATTTTCTCATGAAATAAAAAAATTTGGTGGCTAAGACATTAAAAATATCTGAATTTCAAAAGAGCCACCCTAGCGCTCACATCACTCGTTTTTCCTTATTTTTATCACACCCTGTCATTCGTCCCATACTTGTGTGACCACAAATCTCCCACATCAACCCCACTCCATCCAGATATTATGTATTACGATTGTAATTGCTTATATTTCAAGTCTCCGCCTCAAACACCCTCGAGAAATACGAAAAAACCCTGAAAATGCGTATTTTTTCGAAGTTTTTATTTTTTTTGACTATGTTGCACCTCCCTCTGGCACCCTTAAAAAAATATATGTGATACTTATCCATATTAAGAAGATTTAAAAAAAATTCCAGCCATTGGCACCCCCCAAAAAATTAAATTTTTTTTTTTTTGAAAATTTCAACCCCCCAAAAAACAAAGAAATTGTGAACCGATCTTTTTAAAAATTTTATCACATATACCCCTACATGATACCTATAATCTGTGAAAAAATCAAAAATTTTCATACACCCCCTTCAAAGTTAGAATTTTTTGATTTTTCGACCGTTATAACGCGATTTTTCGGAAAGGGGAGGGGGTAGGGGGTCAAAAATTTTTGTGGCGTGTTTTTACATCATAAGTAACATTTTGACCCACTTTGGACCCAATTTCGATCAAGGGCCGATTTCACCATCTTACCATGGAAGGCCCTTTTTGTTTAAAATTAAAATAGTATCATTCCGAGAAGAATTTTCTCTAAAAAAATTCTTGATTAGAATTAGTTATTCGTAAAATATAAAACTTTCTTGGAAAAAATCTCAAAAAAAAAATCAGTTTGAAAATTTCCATAATTTTTTTGTTTGTACTTTTTTTCTCTTTTTTGAAAATTTATTTTTAAAATTTTGGAAAAGTTCTGAAAATCTTTTAAAAAACTTCTTTAAAAAAATTATATTGTAAGAAATTTTGTAACAAAAAATTATTTTTAAAAAATTTGCTTCAGAAAAATTGTTGATAAAAATTCTAATGAGGGATAAAGTTTTCTCATTATTAAATTCTTCAAAAAAAAAACTGTCGAATTTTTTTTTAAATCTTGAAAAGAATGTTTATAAAAAATTTCTTGCATAAAATTCTTTTGAAGTACCTACTTACCTATAAAGAAATAAAATAATAAAAATCCCATTCTATTGAAGAATGTTGAATGTTTTTCAACAAACCGATATTTAGGTACCTAACCTACCTACTTAATAAAAAATTTGTCAAGTGAAATAATTTTTTGCATAAATCTCTCATCATGTTTCTTCATCTTTTCTTTTTGAAAGTCCCTCCTCAAATATTTTTCATAAAAATTCCTAATTAGGTTAGTTACCTATTGAATTTATTTAAAAAAAAAATCATCTCACTAATTTTGTTTAAAAAAGATTTTTAAAAGATTTTTTTCATTAAAAAATTTGCTTAGAAGGAATATTACAGAGTAAATTGAAGAAACATTTTTGAAGTTTTTTGAAAAAAATGTAATCACTTTTTTTTGATCTTGCTGCATTTTTTGAAGAGTATCCTTGATTTTCGAAAAATTTATCATAGGAATTGAAATTATTTTTTCATTAAAAAATTCTACCGGAAAAAATCTTATTGTAAAATAAAATTATTTTGAAAAAAAACGAAATTTTTTTAAATTAATAAAATATTCCCTATTTTTTGAAAGATTTTCCTAGCACGATACCTAGTTTTAATATTTAATTTAAAAAAAAATTGAAGTACTTTTTGCAAACTTAAATCTCTTTATAGTTTTATTCTAAAAATTTTGGAAAGGTTCCTTCAATTTTTTTTTTCAATTTCTTCAAAAAATTCAGTTAGAAAATTTTTTTAATGAGAATTGCAATTTTCTAACCAAAAATTCCTTTAAAAATCTAATTCAAGAGAAAAATTTTCAACCTACGTATTTAGTTATACAGTTTTTCAAGAAATTTCAAAAAACGAAATTCTCCAAAAATGCCTTATTTTTCTTTAGATTTTTTCTGTTGAAAACTTCCCTACGAAATTGTTGGGAAAATTCGAATATTTCTTGTACGGAATAGACGATACAATTTTTTTTTTTAATTTCAATTTATCGAAGGTTTTTGAAACACATACATATCGATTGAATTACTTTTAAAAAATCGATGTAAAAATGTTTTGATTTAATAAATCGATTTTTCAAAAGTACTGTCGCAATGGTCTCTATTCCTAGAGTACCTATACAAAGTTACACGAACCCGATAAAAATGCTTACGTCTTTGTAAAGTGTAAACCGTTCTTAAATTCGAACTCGTGCCTTTCAGGTAGCAAACATGAATCATCAATTGAGGAGACACGGACTTATGCGTTAACAATATAACGATGTCACAGTAGACACACCTTGGTAAAACAATAGTCCCTTTAGACTGGAAGCATCATGCCATATTGTACATTTCAGATGTTCCCCACACGTACCATTCAAACATTATGGGAAGAAGACATAATTTTAGCATTAAGAGTACTGTTACGTATTAAAACCTAATTATTAAAAATGTTTAATTGCTAAGAATTAAATGAGTTTTCCGTCGCTCAGGAATTACAAGTCTTTTAGACGGGCGTCGCATGTACGTTGTCGATTTTTAATTAATGGACTATGTGTAGCCGACGATCGTTGTTAATTTACAAACGTCATTTTTGCAACAATGTCATACCTAATGCATTAAAAAAATACAAATGGAAATCGTCATTACCATACATCTTTTGTCATTACTCCTATAATAAAGCATTCGAATTGAAAAGAAATACATAGGTGACCTACGTAATACCTTATTATCATCGATGTGTTTTTTCCTTCAAACAAAATAAATTACGAAAATCAAGAATGCCATCAACATATTACGTTGTAGGTATATAACCGTACACTAATACGTCTTTCGATTACAAAACCTAAACCATTTATTACAAATTTTTATAAAAACAAATTTTTACGAGAAAGTTGTAAAATAATATGTCAACCAGTCGTGTTATAATGAATGCTTTCCAAGAAAGCGTCTATCTAGAGAGAGACCATGGCTTGGAAATTATTCAATAAATATGATAATACCGAGCTTATAACTTTGTGATTTGTGTTCAAAGCTTAACTTATAAACTACGTGTTAGGTGATACCCCAGCGACACGTATTATCGTCTAGAAAAATATACTGTAATTTCATTTAGCTACCTTTAGTCGTATCTTCTACGTCGAGTAGAGTCGTTAAAAATTTCCACGATAAGATAGAGCTTTTGTTTTGAACAATTTATCGCCTCACCAGTGTATTTGAACTAAGGTAAATCGGTTCCGAATCCTGTTTACAGGGTAGGTATCGTGATTCCGACAAAAATTTTGCTTTTTGAACAAAAAAAAATCAGTGACGGGTTGACGAACGATTGTAAAAAATTTTCAGATTTTTTTTTGTACCCAGAAAATTTTTTATTTTATTTGCTTAAAACACATTTTTCAGATTGCAAAAAAGCAAAGCCCAGAGCGATGTTTTTTCAGCATTGTTTTTAATTTTTTTTTTTTTTAGTTTTGAATCTAATTCAATGCGTGGGAAACGATGCTTGATATTCAAAAACAAAACCTATTAGGTATCAATTTATTGAAATTTGAAAAATTAAAAGTATTTTTTGGGAGGGGGAATGAATCAGGGTGTCTAAATTAATTTTTTTTTTGAAAATTCATATGACTTTTTCATTACTTTTATGAACCATTTTCAAATTTCATGACTTTTTCATGATTTTCATGACCCTCAAACACCCTGTGACCGACCTTCACTGAAAATTTTCAATTTCGAATTTTTTTTTTCAATAACTCAATGTTGTTACTTGTAAGCATCTTTTCAGATTTTTTTACAACGTGTTCTGGCCAAAGTTACAAAAAAAAAAAAAAATGTTTAGAAAAACTTTTAAAAAATTGTAAAAATCATTTTTTTTAAAAATATATATACCTATATTACTCTTGTAAAAAATTCTAAGATTTTCAAAATTATTACTTTAACAAAAAACGGAAAAAAATGTTTTTGAAAAAAAAAAAGCTACGAATTAATGAAAAATGAAATGTAGAAAATAATGTGTCAAATATTGAAAAAAATTGCTTTTGAACTAAATTCAGTAAGGAAATTCAATAAAATGAAAAAATATAATAATTTGAAGAAAACTTTTAAAATTTGTTATTTTTAGGTAAAATTTTAAGAAAGTGATGTATGAAGTTACCTATGAAGAAAATACGAGTAGGTAGGTATCTATTTAAAAGTTTATTTTTGAACAAAATTTTGAAAAAATTATTTCCATTAAAATTGTAAAGAGTTATTGTCCCAAATAAATTGAAAAATGTCGTCTGCTACAAAACTTACTCGCTCATAATAAAAACTTAAATAAAAATTATTTCTTCAAAAAAATAAAAAAATATCCAACACTTTCTAAAAAAAATAATTTAAAAAAAAAAGGAAGGTATAGTAACTGAATAATTTTTTTTATAAGTTTGCCTCCAAATATGTGACCCTGCCTCAAGAAAGGATGCTTCCGCCTAAATTTTCGATTTTGGGGTTTTGATGGTTTCGGATACTTCAGACTTTCCTCTTTCTAATGAAATTCGTCCCAAATTTCTATCTTTAAAATTGAGTGAGATATAGCCAGTTAAAGATATCACCTCATGCTTTTTTGTACTTTTCTATCAAATTTTCGTGCGGTTTTTATCCTTCATAGAAAAGGAATCACTTGAGCTACAGTATTTTAAATGTGATTTCCGCATTCAGTGGGTCAAAATACCCCTTTATCACCAAGTTGAAAAATTTTTCCATCATAATTTCATTTCAGTCATTTTTTTGCTCCTCACTGCGGCACCACTGATATGGTGATGAAAAATCTTAAAAGTATTTTTTTTTATTCCACTTGGTGGTAAGATTGATTATTCAAAAATTCAAAACGGTATCCTCCACTGAACCAGAGCTACACACTTTTAAAACTTAAATTGATTGTTTCGGAAAAACATGATTTTAGGCGGAAGCATCCTTTCTTGAGGCAGGGTCACATATACCTATAATATTGCATAATTATTATAAGTGGACCTACTACCTACTTGAAATTTTTTTTTATTGAAATTAAAAAATATACCTGTAGGTATAATATATTTTCAAAAAAAACTAAAAACATAATTGATTTGCAAATTTTTTTTGAACAATTTGTTTCTATAAAATTTGAAAATCTGTCTTTCAGACAAATCGAACCATAATACCCACTCACTCATTTTCGAAAATGATTGACTTATTTGTTTTTGCCCATGTACCCTTTATTTGAGAATGATTTTGAAATAGCCAAAAGTTTTCTCGCCGGAGATGGGGAAGGAGGGGGGGTGTCAGAGTTTCACAAATTTGAAATTTTCAGGGGAAAAAACAGAACCAAGTGGCTTTGCTAGACTCTTCTTAATTGAGAATTCAACAATAACACCAATAACACAAAAGGATGAAGAAAAAGTAAGTAGGAACATAATTTTAAAATGTTCAAGTTAAGTAAGTACATACAAAGGTGTTTTTTTTTTTTGAAAAAAATTCTAAAAAATATATTTTAGGTCGATTTAAAAAAAAAAAAAAAAAAAAAAAAAAAAACTTGAAAAACTTAATGGAAAAATAAAGAATTTTTCATTTCTTCTTCAAAAAATCACCCTAAAAAATATTTAAATTAAAACTACTCAGAAAACTTCTGGTAAACTTTCTCAAAAAAATATCTTTGAAAAATTAAATCTTTATGGAAAAAAGATGACATGAAGATTTTTTTTCAAAGTGATATTTTTTAAAAAACTGGAATAAAAATCTCACTTCTTATTTTTTGAAAATACAAAGTTTGAAAATTTGTAAATAAAATTTCTTAATAAATTTGTTATAAAAATGATTACCAATTATTGTGAACTTTCAGATTACATTTTTTAATCAATCGATCTGTAATAATCAAGCAACGAAACCATCTTAATATATTTTTTTCATCTATCTAGTTACTCGTAAAAATAGTAAAATATCTGAAAATGACATTCACCCCCTAGGCATCAGTACAGCCCACACAATACACAAAGTAGACAAAACATCCTCTAAAAACACTATTAAAAATCCCTTTCCCAATCTTATCTCCTTTCGAGACGATCTCGAATCTTCGCACCATCCACAAGGTAAAAAAAAAACAAAAAACCTTTTTCAACAGAACCCCTGCTGAACCTAGATCGCGGGTGAACGACCTCCACAGCTACTCATCTCTACAAATGGATCCGTGACTCGATTTTTTTTCTACTTTGAATAATTTCCATTTATTTTCATACGCCGTATAGCATTGTCGCGGAGGGAGGAGCTTGAATTAAATTACTCGAGTCATGCGAGCTTATCAGCTCCTCCTGCTTCATTAATATACAGTACGTAGTTACGCCTCGAAAATACCCAACGTACTCTGGCGTTCGGCCTGATAACTATAACAGGTAGCATCGAGTTATTGTCCTTCGATGATAACAGATCTTCGCAAGTTGTGGTTTAAGGTAAACAATTGTCAGGTTAATCGTGATCGGTTCGGATCGTGGGACTTTTTTTGTGACCCTTTCGTGCGTTGATTTTTCTCGAATTTTGAGTCGGTTTTTGCAATTTTTTGGATAGATGATCCACCCATCCATGTTGATAGTGAGCTTTTCAAATACCTAGTAAGTGATGTTTTTTTTTTTTTTTTTGAAAAATTGTTACGTTGATTTATTTGTATTGAAAAAGTGGTATAGCTTCGACTGATCAAAAGTTCAAAAGAATTTTAATGATAATTTTATAAGAATAGAAGATTTTTAATTTCTTTTTATTCATTTTGTAATCAGTGACATATTTTCAATTTTTGAGGGATTTGAATAAGCATTGGAATTTGAGTGATACTATGATCAGTTGCATAACTTCATTTAGTTAGCAAATTATTATTTAGGTATTTATTTGATCTTCACTTTTTTTTTCATCAATCCAGTAAACTAAAATTTTTTGGAAAAAATTCAAGCACTTGATCGATTAGGTAATTGAGGGGAAAATTGACAAATTTAAAATAAAAGATTACATAAAATATAGGGAAAAAATCAAGTGAATATATAAAAAAATTCTAAAATTAACTTATTTATTAATTTTTTTTTGAAGAAACGTGGAAACTATAATTTTTTTAATTTCTAAAATATTAAAAAAATCAAAACAACAACAACAATAACAATTGAAGTAAAAATGATTCTAGGAAAATTTTGATTGAGCTAAATTTAAAAAAAATCAAAGAAAGAACATATCACAAGAAATAGGAAAAAATAATCTTATTTGTTTTTTCTTTTGCTAATTAATTCCACATTCAAAATTCGTAAAAAAGATCATCGAAAAATGAGGAAATGGGCACAAAGTATGTGTTTTTTAAAATGAATAATAAACTAATTATTTTACTTCAAAAAACCATCTCACATTTGAAAAAAAATGTTGACGCAAATTAATGCATAATTCTGTGGTCTAGTTTTTAAAAATAATTTATTATACTCGCAGATACTACGTTTGTAAACAAAACATCAAAATAAAGGCCACCATTTTAATTAAAATTCACCACATTCGTACTTTCGATCATTAATAAACGTCGTCGTTGACGTCAAAGGTGTGCTTGGGAAACGGGGAAAGGGTAAGGTAGGAAAAGGGTTAACGAAATAAATAAAAAATATGACTACAAACACGCGTTCCCGTGCGATAAACACATCAAGTGCGATATTTGCGAGGCAGCAATCGGCAATATTTAATCAAAATTTGATACTTTATATGGAGAAATAAAAGGGGTGCAGGTTGCATGACTTGATTTCAGTAAAAGCTTATACTGGTTCTTAGTTTTTAATGTTTTTAAAGATAACATCTTATACTCAGTACCACACCCATTTACCGATTTCATAATTGCTCTTACTCGCATTGGCCTTTTTTTCTCCTTTTCTGCTTTTCCGCAGCAAAAGCAAAGGGTAAATATAATTTATCATCATGGAAGAACATGTTGAATACGTAATAAATATAAATGGCGTGACTTTACGAGATCGATTTGGATATTTGGAAACCATTTCAAAACTACAAGGCAAAAAATTGTTTTGCAAAGAGATAGAAATATTGGATGTCTGAGGAAAACTTTCAATTTTATTGAAGTTCTTTTGGAGGTTGTGTTTTGTAAAAGTTGTGAATAAAAAGGGGGAAATTTTTAATTTTGTCCTAAACTTTTTTTCCAGTTCTTCGTGTAGTTTGTGTAATCACCTCAAAAAACTACCAAACACAAAATTGCTTTGTGGAATTTGAATGCCATTGTTGGTTGATCATCTCGTGCATATATATATTTTTTTTTTCAAAATAAAGTTTACCAAACGAATTTAAATAATTTTCTATCGCGATTAAAATTTGAGAAGAGATGTAAAATGACGTTAAATTACATAGGTAGGTATGTTATTTTGTAAAATCCTGCTGTCGATTGCAATCGATTATATTTTCCAAAATTAATAATCGAGACAAAAATTTAGTCCAATAATCCATTAATCGTAATCGATTAAATTTGGAGTAGGTATCTAATCGAATAATCGGTTATTATTATTATTATTTTTTTTGTAATCGACAACAATATTGAAAAAGCATAAAAAATTGAAACGATTCATTCGTTTTGGGTTCAACAAGTAGATAAAATTGAACACCCGAAGGGTGAGAAATTTTTTAAAATTATATGAATATCACTTTACCATGCGTTCAGTAATTTTTTCAAAAGAGGAAGCAAAAATGTGCCATAAAGAATTACTTCTTAATGATTGAAGAAACATTTACTATCAATAATTCAGTAAGGTATTTATTGACTTTTTAACAATGTTACCTAATTTGTCGTAGTTCGAGAATTTGTTCGAAATTTGATGATTTTCTGACTAAAAATTTCAAGGGATTCGAAAAAAATCAGTTTTTTTTATTTACCAAATTTAAGAATGACTTGTAACAAATTTTACAAATGGATTCTATTAAATTTTTTAGAAAATTTAGCCAAAATTGTACAAAATTAAAAAAATTGATTAAACTTTCAAATATTCATTCAAGTTTCAAAATGACCAGATTTTGAGTTTTTACTAAATTTTAAAAATAGAAAATTTGATAAACCATTGAAAATCGATTAACATTTTAAAAGTTTTGTGAAAAATTATAGTGAAATTGATAACAAAACTCAGCTTATCTGACACCATTGTTTGTTTTTTTTTTTTTGTAAAAGACTTCTAAAGGAAGAAAAAAATCAGAACTCTGAAAAATTTGGAAAAAATGAACAGCTGAACAGAGCAGAATAAAAAAATTAAATTGCCTGATCAAAAATACCAAATTAGAATTTAAATAATAAAGTGAAAAAACTTTCAAATTCAAAACATGGAGAAAATGCATTTAAAACAAAGGACAATTTTCATTTCTAATTTATTATATTTTCATGTTTTTTTTTTAATTTGCAATTTTTTCTAATTTTTTGCGTTGAGAACTTTTTAAATTAATTTTTTCAGTTTTTAATTTTACGTAATTATTTTATTTTCTCCAAGTTCTAATTTGTTTCATTTAAAATTTTCAATTTGTTTTAAATGAATTTTTCCATGTTTTGAATCTGAATGTTTTTTCAATTTATCATTTTAAATTCTACTTTTGTAATTTTTGATCCAATTCCATTTTTTTTTACTCTGCTCTGTTCATTTTTTTTTCAAATTTTTCTACGTTTTGATTTTTCATTTTGACTTTTTTTTCTTTAGAAATCATTTACCTACAAACAAACAAAAAACTTACCCAGCAATTTTGTCAGAAACTCTGATTTTCGCTATCAATTTCAAAATTTGTAATTTTATTTCTAATGAATTTTTTTTCAATTTATTTTCCATTTTCCCCTTATTTTTGAATTCATAATTTTTTTCTAACTACTTATTATTTCTATTCATTTTTGGTAGTAACTTTTATTTTTTTTAATTCATCAAATTTTCATTGTTTTCAATTTTAAATTAATTTAAACAGTTTTTATTCAATTTCAATTTTTCACTTTTTTAAATCGATGATTTTTTTCTAATTTTTAGTCATCCTCATCTTCCATTTCACTGTCTGATCTTTTTTTTTAATATTCTAAATTATCAAAAATGCTTAGTACATAATTTCAAATTTAAAAAAAATTGTTAAAAGTTATCAAAAAAACTGATTATAAAAATTTTTCAAACAAAAATTATACCTAATCAAAAGTTGGGCAGATATTGAAAATTTTCAAAATAAGGTATAATTAGTATTTTTCGAAGAGTCTGAACCTTTCATTTTCAACAATTTCCTAGAATTCTATAAAAATTTTATTAAAAAATATAATTTTTAAATTTTCATCAGAATCAATGAAAAATAATAATCTGACATCAGTGACATCTATGCTGAATGATTTTTCCAATATTTTATTAAAAAGAAAAAAATGTCCGGCTCTATACAGGCACAAACTAAATGGGCAGAAACACTCGGATTTTATCAATATAGCTCGTTCATTAATTTAATGAAATTTCTTATTGATCCACAGCCCAAAACATATCCACGTTTTTAAAAAAAAGTTTTTTTCTAATTATTAAAATGACTAAAAAATCCATACCAGATGAATAATTCAAAAATCAATATCCAATGAGTAGATACCTTCCTATATTTTAAAATAAATTAATACAGCCTATAATTAAAAAGTAACATCGTTGTACTGTTTTAACGAGTCGTAAAATTTGGACAATAAATAAAAATTTGGCGCCGCCGAATAGGTACCTGCATTTTCCCCGTAAATGATTTTTTTTGGCATTTTAAAAATACACCACAAATCGAACATCAATCGCGATTTTATAGATATGTTTTTTTAGTGGTTTCATTGAGTACAAAATTTGGCAATAAAATTCTCGATTTAACGACTTTAGATCGAAAACAATAAAAAAAAATCGAAGATCCGGTAATACTCGATAATATAGGCACGATAACCATAGGATGTGAATAAAGTATCTAAAAAAATTATGTATGGCATTAGGTTGGTACATCATTAGGGAAAAATTTAACTGATTTTAATTCCAATTTAATGGTATTTTTTTCTCGCCCAAGTTTTGATTTGAATTAGACGATAAGAAGTAGAAAATATGAGAATATAATTTGCCATAATGAAATCTGATTTCAAGGGGCAAATAACCATTAAAAAAATTAATTAATACCTAATTTTTGTAATTATTATACTCGTATACATTTTTTACCAACAATAAAAAAAATTTACACCTCATATCAGAATAATAAAAACCAGCGGTAAATTTTCGATCACGATAAATTCGTTTGTACATCGTCGTGACGAAGCGATATTACATTTTCCGTGAAAAAAATTAATTTTCGCTCAACTCGCATTTTACACGGATTCTAACGAGTCCCATCATGTCATTTGTTTACATACAGATTAAAGTGTCGTTAAAACAACTACATCGGGCAGTTATTAATCGTATCGTAATTCAACGCGTGCTTACAGCCAGCACACTAAAAGTCATACTCGTACATACTACCTATTCGAGTAAGATTTACAGACCACCCGGTACGCGGATTTTTAATTTTTTCCTCGCTCGTCGTTACAATTTCGACGCCAAATTCCAATAAAAAAAAAGTTCGAGTTAATTAAGGCGCGTATTGGCGCCAAACAGATCAATCTACCAAAGAGGTTTTGTAAAAGTGTCAGGTCTCGAGCAGCATCGCCGTTTTAATAGGTTTTATAAGATGAGCTACTTCCCAAGATAATGGATTGGATTAGACGGGTGAGCGAGGCGGGGTCGCCAGCGATGTTTTCGAGTAGTGAGTTTTTTCTCCGCCGCCTTTGCCCTTTCGTTTTTTTCTCTTTATTTAGATCTTCGTGTATCAATAAAATTCACGTTATTTGACCAGATACGATAAGTTAAAGAGTGTATTGGAAATTATGGGTGAACTGTCTATATTCGAAATGTATCGGAGAATTTAGCTATCTATAATTTTTTTTCCTAGTCGATATTCCAACAGTGTGGGTGTGAAGGGTGATACATTTTTCCATCCAAATGGGGTTGAAATTCATCCTTTAAGGTTAATGGGTTGAGGATATGATAAGGGTATAATTTTCATTGAAGAATAACGTGGTTAACATTTTCAAATTCGAACTATGACGTTCAATCTCTTACCCTCCCGTGGTTTATTTTTCAAAGAAAATGATCTAGGTATGATGTCCCCAAATTCAAAATCAAATTGATACAAGAAATGGTCACCTGAGAGGAAAAACCTACCAAGTTCATTTGATCTGATATTTGGAAAGGTATCCAAGGGTCAAAAATCAGGTCGATGGACTTGTAGGTTTTACCTGGCAGGTGACGAAATGCAGATAGGTACAATTATTGAATATAAAAAAATGGTCAGAAAAACTCATTTCAACATTAATTTATAAAATGAAATGAAATTCAAAAAAATTAGAAAATTTTTCGCTTCAAAAAAAATTAAAATTGGGGTTTTTTCCAAAAAATTGATGATTTTAGCTGATTTTTTTTTTATTTATTAAAAAAAATTAAAATTATACCTACTAAAACAAATTGAAAAATTTTTCAATTCTAAAAAAATAAAAAAATTTGTGTTCTAAAAAAGTTAAAAATTTATCGTATTACCGTAAAAAAATTGAAAAATTCGAACCAAAAAAAAATAAAAAATGCTATAGTTAACCTAAGAACATTGTATTCCGCAAAAGAAAGTAGGAAATTTTTAAAGCAATTTTTGGGATTTTTTGTTCTAAAAATGGTGAGGTGGAATCAAAAATGAATTGAAAAGTTGCAGAAAACTAAGATGAATTGGAAAAAAATAAATAAATTAAAATAAAAAAGACTTGAAATTGGAAAATTGGCGTAAAAATAAAACAAAATTCGAAACGACTGAAAATCAGAATGAATGATACGAAAAATTCAAAATTTGAAAAATCGAAAAAAATAAAAAATAAATCTGGAAAATTGAAATTCAAGTATTTAATTAAAAATGATTGAAAGCTGGAGAAAATAAAAATTCAAATTCATAAAATTAATAATTGAAAAAAATAGATGTTTGAAAATTTATTACGTACCATTTAAAAAAAATGAATGATTAAGAAAAATCGAGAAGTAGAAAAAAATTGCTTGAATGAATTAAATACTTGGCTAATCGAAAAAAGAATAATTTAAAATTATTAAAAGTTTAATAAAATTAACCAATTTCATAATAATTTTTTACATTTTTTTTTTTTAATTGACCGAAAAGTAAAAATTTGATTTCCCAACATCTAATAAATTTTACAAAATTTTTTGAAAAGTTAATTTTTAAAGTCAGTACAAAAATTTTTTAGAACAGGTATTTTTTTAAAATTGGTAACGACAAAAATTTTAGAAATTTTTTCAAAATTTGATAAAACTCTGTATTTTTATCAATTTTCTTTTTAAAATTTAAACAGTTCTTTTTTGCAAAATTTACAAAAAAGAATTGAAATATTAGTTTTAATGTGATTAAACATTTAAAAAAATATTCCAATGAAAAAATGAAAGATTTTGAAAAAATAATCTACCTAATAATAAGTAAATAAATAAAATAATAAAAAACAGTTTTTCAGCAAATTAAAATAATTGTAATTTTGAGTACATACTTTGAAATTCTTTTATTTTCATAAAATATAATTTTTTAAATTTAAGAAATTTTTCTCAAAATTTTCAAAAAAATTCTATAATAGGCAAGGTTAATTTTTAAAGCAAATTAGTTCTTTTTTCGATGATAAAATTGAAAATTTTGAAAAAAAAAATCAAGAAGACTTAGTTTTTTAACAAACAAAATGATGGAAATTTTGATCAATTTTTTTTCCTAAATTTCATTAATCGTTTAGAAGTAAAAAAAATAGGTTACAATTTTCAAAAATATTTCTTCTAATTAAAAAATTTCAAAATTTTCTCAACAAAAAAAAGTAGTTCAATAAAAAAGCACAAAAAATCAGATAGAAATCACGAATTAAAATTAGGTATTTCGTTTTGCAAAAATCAAAAATATGTAGATACTTATGAATCAATATTTTTTAGTTTCTGTTTTCTTTCATCACGCAAAAATTTTACTTAGGTACCAATTTTTTTTTTCAACTTAGGTTGTAGGTACTAATGAAAAAATAAAAATTCAAAATAAATCAAGGAAAACAGTTTTTAAAAAAACTTGAAATTTTATACGAAAACTTTTAAAAAATTGTAATAGGTAATTATTTCGAAAAAAATATTACTCAGATAAAAAATCTTAAAATTCTTACAAAAATACAAAAAAAAATGAAAAACATCTGAGAAAAAATGGAATTTATGAATTTAAGGGCAGAAAAAAGTCTCAAATTGATAAAATCATTTACAGTTTAGAAAACCCCAAAATTTCTATTCATTTTCTAGTTTTAAAAAATTCAAGAAAATGGGAGGTGAAATTATGGAAAATTATATCAAAAGTCTTTTGAAAATCACGAACTGTGATAATTAATTAATTGGAAAAAATTAAAATTATGTCTCAAATTGATAGAATTATCCTGACCAGCATCCTAAGATCCAAAATTCAATTAAAATTGTTACAATGTATAGCTAATTATCCCCGAAAATACGAGAATTGGGAATTAGAAATAATTATTGGAGGAACACTCGTTCATTTTGCAGTTTTCAATAGGTACCTAATTTGCAATTTTTCTCAATTTTGACTTTTTGGCTTTTCAATTTTTCAAAATATAAGTTACCTACATAATTTATAGGTATAAGTATATTTTTAATTTGTAGTTTTCTTTAATACTCAATTCAATTCAATGAAATACTTTCAAATCTATGGATAATTGCACTCCGAAAATTTTCGACACTCCTACAAATTCGTTTCAGTGGCATTGGCGGGAGAAGGGTAGAGGATATGCAAACCACTCACCCATTGCTCGAGAAGAAAAATGTAAAAATGAAGCTCATACTAAGTGCAAATTTTCGCAACAATTTATTCAGAAATTTTGTTTGAAATTTTTTTCGAACTAATTTTTTCAAGAAATACCTAAATAAGATTTTTATTCCAAATTTTCTATTCTTGAAAAGTTATTTTGAAAAACAATTTTTACCTAACCTTCTTTATAAAATTGAATTTTTTGAAGGTTTATTTTTGAGAAAGTTGTTAGCAGTTTTCTTTAGCGATTTCAATTAAAATTATGCCCTAAGATTGGCCCTGAGATGATTTTTTCAAAAAAAAAATTCATGAATCAAATTTTGCTAAAGAGGTAGGCCTACCTCCTTTTTTTTTTTTTTTTTGATAATACTTCGACCCAGCGGTAAACTCACTTGGGCGACCTCACCAAGGGCTATTTTTCAATTAAAATTTTTTTTCAAACAGATTTTTTTTACTCAAAAAGCATTATTTTTAAAGGAAAGTTCCTGCACTTATCTACTAAAAAGACACTTGTCCTTTTTTCAGTCAAGTACTTCTTGTTTGGCTTCTTTTTTTGATGGCTTGTATTTTCTTTCGAACTCCCACGCCTCCCCCTCTTGAAAAATGTTGCAAAGCCACTGGTTCAGGTTTTTTTTTTGGTGAAAAATTTCATGTTCCTTATTCCCACCCTACCCTCCAGAAACCTAGCTTCGCCACTACTTCTATTTGACGACAGAAAAAATTAATCATCTGTACCTGTTCGAGAGAGAAAAAAAATTCGTAAACACCTCTGTCAAGACACTCGAATCTGCTACTGCTCATGACTTCCACTCGATCTTCCCAAGTTCCAAGAATTATTCTCTAATCTACACGAATAAAACAAATAAAACAAATTAATCTAAAGCCTATGAGCTCCTCCTGCTGTTGTCCAGATCGACAAAAAAACCACCACGACCACTGCACAATGCTCATATCAACATAGCGAACAACTTTTTAACTCTGGTTAGGTAAACTCGATACAATAAATAATTCGACGTAAGTATAGAATATTTTTAAAATCTTAATGGATCTGGTGGCTTACTAACTGGTTTATTTTAATTAATAATAAACGTCAAGATAACCGGCTTAATGTGTTACATTTTCGACAGATGGTATTACCTTTGATATAGTACGCTAAACAAGGCCTGGCGCGGATAATTTTTTTCGTCAAATTCTCCCACCATTACGCACGTGCTCGTAAAACACTCTGCAATTCGACAATTGGCGATGGGGTTGGACATATAGGTGCTTATTTCTTGGCACCCTTTTTTATGGTATAGGCCTTATAGTATGTTGCGTGATATGAAATGCGCGTGTAGAAAAGTTTTCGTGTGGGTATGGTATAGTCGTAGTACTTCATTGGAGGTGGATTCATTGGCAAAAGAGGGTATTGCAAAATTATACGAGTGTCGAGTGGCAAAGAAAATGCTCGACTTCTTCTACGACGCAAGTCACAAGTGCTTATAACATATAAAATTACAGTTTCAGAATCATCCTCTTTACACCTAAGACATGATAAACGAGTTAAAATAAAACTTATACTATGGAAACAATGCGTGAATAATAACATAGAAATCCTCTTAAGCATTTTTATTCCATTTACTCGAGAACCACGCCTGTGTACGCGGTTTTTTGCCTATATGAATTCGCGCGTGCAACGTGTAACGTGCCATCTGTTTTAACTGAACCGAAACCGCGCATAGTGGAAAGAGCAAAAAACGGAAATGAATGTTTTGATGCAACCGACACACAAGCATATAGTGCTAAAACGCCTACGGTGTTACCCTACATGTGTATTTCTATATACAAATTGACACATTAAATCAATAAGTCTACAGACGCCGAGTAGAGTCGACCGACGAGATAATTCATCCAGTTTAACATTGTATTGTTTCTATGCTGTTTCTGCAATCTGCACCAACACCAACGAACGAAAAAAAAAATCGAAACCAGTTCGTGGCAGACGAGTTTTAGCGAGAGCACAAGAGTTGTATAGGTTCAGTGGGTAAATCGCGTAATGTTGGCGAATTAATTTCAACTTTGACGATCAAATGAGATGATTTTGGACTTTGAACGAAATTTCAATCAAGTGGAATTAATTTTCTGAAATACGTATAGAGAAAATAGACAATTAAACGTGGGTTCGAAACATCATATTTTTTGGAGATTATAATGAATTAATGATACAAATGCTTAGTATGTCCATCTAAATATTCGATTCGATTCAAATTAGTTTTATTTCAAAACGGTTCTTTTCGGGAATTTTAAAATTTTTATTAAAAATATTTCAGATTTTGCAATTAAAAATGATGAATTTTCAATTTGAAAAAATAAAATGAAAATGGCTAAAAAATTTCATGCTTTGGCACAAAATACTTAGTTCCAGAAAAAAATTATGAAAAAAATTCCCATCAAAAATTCTTTCAATTTTTCAATTAAAGATAAAAATTTCTGAACTTTCTAGGAATAAAAAATAATTCTCATAGGTATTATTTTTTGGATCCAGTGTGAAAAAATCCCTCATTTTTTTTGAAATAAAGAAATAGGTAAAAAACTCTTTTGTAGAAAATGCTATTCAGTTTTTCAGAGAAAAAAATTTGTTAGTTGTTTTTTTAGGTATATTTATTATTTTTATTTTTAAAGAAAGCTTTCATTTGCAGAAAAAAAATCTCCCAATTTTTTTTGTTGAAAAAAATTCTAATTTTTACTTGATTTTCTTTTTGAAAAAAGTCATATTTTTTCAAAGTAAAAAATTTCTTGATTTTTTTTGGGGGGGGGGGGGGGGTCACTTAATATTTAAAATACATTTTCCCTCATTTTTTGCAATAAAAAAAATCATCGAGTAATTTCTTTGAAGAAAAATGAAAAATTATACTCATATTCAACATTAAGAAATTTTCAACTGAAGAAAACCTCATCGGAAAACAAAAGTTATGCAATACCTAACCCTAGAAAATTCTAATCGTAGTTACTTGAAATTCAGGCACAATCAAAATAAAAAATCCAGTCAAGTTATCTAATTATGATAAAGTTTGAGTTGAAAAAAAGATGCAACTAAATTTTTAATTTGAAAAATTATAAATTTTCCGTTTGTAAAAATCGTAAATTTTCTATACTTTGAAAATTTTTAGATTTTTAATTTTTTCCCCTACCTAATGTTGAGTTTAATTTTGTAATTTTTCAGAGTTTGAATTTCAAAAAAAAAAATCCCAGAATTTTATCTCTTTAATATATTGCAAAAATCTCAAATTTTCTATTTTAAATATTAGGTACGAATTTTCAATATAAAATATTGTAAATCTTTCTGAAAAAAAAAACTTCCAAAAAATCGTAAATTTTCAATTTAAAAAATATGACAAAAGAAATGGTAAATATTTCAAATGAAAAAATTTAATTAAATTGAACGTTGTGAAAAACCTCACATTTTTCTTAAAAATAAGTAATTTTTAATTTTAGAAATTCTCATTTTTTTATTTCACGAAAAATTGTAGGACTTTTGTGTGAAACAATATAATATATTATTTCAAATTAATTCAAAAATTTAAAAAGTTTAATTTATACATATAGGTACCTATTAGGTATAAAATTTAAGATTTTCCATAAAAAAATAAAAAGTGAAAAAAGTGAAAAATTTGCAGTTTTTTTTTTTTTTATATCAGTTTCTTTATTCTGAAAACTGCAAATTTTTAATTTGAAAAAATGAAAAAAAAATCATAAAAAATTTATTTTTTTAAAAACTTGAAATTTTCCATTTTGAAGAATCTTAATTTTTCGCTTCAGAAGAAAGCGAACATTTGGTTTAAAAAAATCTAAAGAAACGTTTTATTAGGTACGTAATGAAAAATCTTAGTTATTATTCTGAAAAATCTTAGCTAAATTTTTTATTTAAAAATTTTTTTAATGTAAAATTTTAAATAAAAAAAAAATCATTTGAAAATTAAAATTTTTTGTAGAGAAAAAAAATCATTTTCACACTGTAAATGTTTCGTATGGAAAAAAAACTTCAAATGTATTTTGAAAAGTCGTATTTTTTTTTTTTTTTCATTTTTAAGAATCTTAGATCTTTACGTATAAGTATAATTCTGCAAAATTGTAAATTTTTAACTGAAAAAAAAAATTATAATAATAAATAGGCAAACAAAATGTAAGCCCCGTACCTAAGTAAATTTTTAATTTAAAAAAATCTCACTTTTAATTACCTAATAAAAAATAATTGTAAATTTTTTATTTAAAAAAATTAAAAATTGTAAATTTTTTGAGAAAGAACAAAAAAAAATCATTGATAAAATTCTCAAATTTTTCATAGGCCTGTTTCATTTCAAAAAATTAATAAATTCTCAGTGAAAAAAAAAATTATCTCGCATTTTTTATACTTCGAAAGATTATAAATTTATCATTTTAAAAAAAAATTATTTAAAAAAAACATGTTGAAAAAATTGTGATTTCTCGTATAAAATAAATAAAATAAAATAAATTCAAATTTGAGATTTTGAAAAATCTGAAGCCTTTCATTTTGGAAAATTGTAGGTAAATTTTTAGTTCAGCAAAAAATTAAAATATTCACTAGGTACATAAATTTTTTTTTTTTACCAAAATTTTTTTCAACGGTCAAATTTCGTATGTTAGAACTTAGTATGATTTTTCATTTTGAAAATTGTGAATTTCAAGTCTAAAAAAAATTAAGCAATGTTAATTTTTCATTTTATAATGAAAATTGTAATTTTTTAGGGTGTTTATTTAATTCCTAGATTATTACACCTATATTGGAAGGGGGCTTTAGATAGCGTTGGAGAGTTTGATCTTTTTGATTTGGGTGATGAATTGGTTTCAAAAAAACGTAAAAATTGTACATATATGTTCCTTCGTATAAAAAAAGTTTAATCTGAAATTTTGAAAGATCTCAGTGCCTTAAGTACCTAAAACTACCTACTTATCACGTTTTTCATCTTTTCAAAAATTTTTCAATTTTCAATTCCCTATACTTTTTGGAGTAGTGGAGAGAGTTACATGAATTTCGACAAATTATTTCGTATTTCAGTTATTAAAAATCATTTCAAAATTTGTTCACCTGGCATACTAAAGGCGTCACAGCATTTTAAACTATTCAAAGCGCCAACTCCAGCATCACAAAAAAAACTACAACCAAATCTTCATCTCGATATCAAAAAAGGTTCCGAAACAGTTTAGGGAGCAGGCAATTAAATGGACAACGACACCTCCCAAATTGAAAAGGGGGAAAAAGAAACACATAAAAATTAGTAGAAAAAAAAAATAGGAGCCGCAGCATCCTGCTACATAAAAGAGCCGAATAAGAATCGAAGTCGTTCGCGGGAGTTGTTAAAGACAACAGAACGTATGTAAATTTAGTCCTAATTTGGTTTCGGCGCTACAACTCAATTAGGTATGAGGTAGTTTTTTTTTCTACACTTTGATTTCAATAAATACGGATACTCGGATACGCGTCGGCAACATTTAAGTTGTCGTTGTCGCCGGGTACGTGGAAACCGATTGGCAATTGCATTTATCGAGCCACGAGCACAGCGACAAACACGAATGGCCATAGGCAATACAACCAAAACCCCGCCGCAACACAAAAACCCTTTCAGCTTGAAACACAACTTAATGGTTAAATGCTATCCATTAGTCTTGCAGTCTAGACTGCTAATATTTATTTATTGAATATATTGATTTTATACTAAACGCCGCGATTTCTTCGGTTTTAGAATAATCTGGCAGTCTGGTTTTCGCCTGCAGCGTGACCGAAGGAAGGTGTACACTGTACACCGTACACCGTACGTCGGGACGCTCCAGTACATATACTATTTATTTCATTTTTTTTTTTTTTTTTAAATTTGATAACTTGTACTCTACAGATAACGGTATCAACATGAATTGAACACGCAGTAAGTAATACTCTTCGCGGTCGCATTCGCATTTTTCGCGTAATATCTTCCATCTCCTCTCACTGGTGCAACGCACGATCAACCAATGGCTACGTTGCGAATTCCATTGTATTTGCAATACGTTTATATAGCAACCTATACGATTGTTTATTCAAATGTGTTCGCATCTCTTTGCTTATCTACATTGAAGCGTATTAAAAGCTCGATCGGCGCATAAGTGTATTTAGAATGAACCGCAGTCGAGTTTCCTTTAGATGAATTATGTATCCTATTTCGCTCGTGGTCGTGGTCATTAGTCCTGTTCAAGGACATCTGCCAAATCCACATGATGATGTGGTATTTCAAAGCGTTCTCGAGCAAGTGGATTTAAAGATTTTTAATTCAGAATTGGCAAATTGGCTTGGGATATGATTTGATTTGAATAATTCAATTTTGAAAATTTTCGAACTTGTTACAAAATTTTCCATCTGGGACTCGGACTTTAACACATTTTTTCTCATACCTTCATGGGTAGTCCTTTGTACAAATAAATCTGACTACTTGGAAAAAAATTACTGTTTGAAGAAAACGATGATTTTCCAACAAAAAAAATTCCAGGGAAGGAAACGTTCGTAGTATCATAGGTAGTAAAACGTTATCTCTGAAAACCTTTCCTTATAATTTCATGAGTTGAAAAGTTTTTTTAATGCTTGATTTTCTCAATTAAATTCGAAATTTGAATAATTTTAACATTTAAAAAAGTAGAAATAAAATTTTATACATATCAGATGATTGTGTCATGAAAAATTAAATAATTTTTTCAAATAATACGTAGTAGGTATGTAATAAGTACAGCAGACATTACTTTAAATTTCACTAGCCATTAAAAAAAATCGTTTTTAATTTTTTTTTTTTAAATAATTTTTTGAAATGTTTTTTCATAGGTAGGAAATTGGAATCATTTTAATAGAAAAAAACTTAATCGTTTTTTTCTACGGATGTTTTCTTTGAGGAATATTTTCTATCAAAAAATGTTTCAAACATGTTCGGAACGAATTATTCTGGGTAAGTATTGTTCTTTTAAAAAAAATGATTCCAAGAGAATTTTTGATAAAAAATATAGGTACTTTAAAAAAATTCACAAGACATCTGAATTTTTTCAGGAACAGTTTTTAAAATATTTCAATAATTTTTAAACCTTGTTTTTAGAAAGAATTTTTTAATTCTTTACAGAAAATTTTTTTTCAAGACCATCCATTGTAAAGCATTTGCTGTTGAAATTTTCCAATATGATTTTTAAAAATTTTATACAATAGGTAATTATAAGTTTTTTAAATAGTTCATTTCTGATTTTTTTTTTTTTTCAAAATATAATTTTTTGTTTCAACTTTTTCATTATGACTTTTGAATAATTTTTACGAATAAAAAAATTAAATGATTCTGTTCTGCAAATGTCTTATTTAAAGAATTTCTTGAACTGAAAAATTTTTAAAATATTTTTGAAAAAATTTGTTCTTTTATTATTAAAAAAAAAATCGAAATAATTTTTAGTAAAAAACTATTTTAAAAAAATCAGAAGATTTTTAAATTTTTTCAGCAGTAGTTTTTAAAAATAGGTACCTAAATTTCTTTTCTGCTAATTTCTTTCCGTGTTTTTTTTGGTACATTTTTTGAAAGAATTTTCAATTTTTTCTCAGAAATTTTTTTAAAAGCACTAATTGTACCTACTTAGAAAAATATAATTTATTTTTAAGTTTTTAGGTAGGATCTACCTATATTCATTTTTTTTTTACGAAAAATTTTGAAAATGTTTAGGCCTAATTCCTTTTTGTAACTTTTTTTTAAAATATGATTTGTGCTATTTTTCTCAATTTCTCCATAGGATTTTTTCAATTATTTTTACAAAATTTTTTGAAATTTTTGTTTCATAAAATGTGTATTTTTCAAAAGAATTCTTTGTGCTTAGTAATTTTTTTAATAAGATTTTATATGGGATTTTTGAATTTTTTTTTCAAGAACATTTTAAAATACTTCGTTTTTGGCTATTTTTCTCAATATAGGTAAGTACTTAATTTGTTTTCATAGAGTTTTTGAACGATTTTTACAAAAAGTTAAAAAAGAAATTTGTCCCTTTTCTTCCTAAATTTACTGAAATTTTTGGACGGAGTTCAATTTTTTTTATATACCCAAGATCCTTACTTTTTGATATTTTTTCAATTTCTCTAAAAATCAAAGTTTTTGATTTCTTAAAAAATTCAACTTCACAATTTCTTGAAATATTTCTTTTTGTTTTTTTTTTCAAAATAATTTTTTGTATTCTTTACTTCAATTTTTTCAAAATAAATTTGAATTATTTTTTAAATTTTCTGTTTTTTAGAAAAAAAATTGAAGAACATACGTAGGTACCATACTTTGTAAAAAAAATGTTTACTTGAATTTTTTTACGAGATTCTTTCAAATATTTTTATTTTTTTTTTTAGAGAGATACCTAGGTAGTTTTTTGTATTTTAGAAAAATTTTCATTTTTAAAATTATTTTCACAAAATTAAAAAAAAAATTATATTTTCATTTTTCAAGAGAAATTATGATAACATTTTTTAAATAATAAGTACGATTTTTTCAGGAACATTTTTAAAAAATTTCAAATTTCCTCCAAGCAAATTTTTTTCCAAGAGGATTTTTGGAAAATTTTTTAATCAAGAGTTTCGGATTAGGTACCTATTTTCAAAAACATATCAATTATTTCGTATCAATTCTCACAGAAAATTTTATCCAATATTTTTTGAGTTTTTTTGGATGAATTTTATTTCGCCATTTTTCAGAAAAAATTTCAAGAGTATGGCTTAACCTATTTTGTGAAAAAAAGAAATGTTTAGGTATTTAAATTTTTTAATAGAATTAAAATTTTTTTTACAAGATTCTTTAATTTTTTTTTCAAACTCTTTTTTTTAATAAGTTTTTCTCAAATTTTTCGTTAAGCTTTTGAATTATTTTTGCATTTTTAAGAAAAAGTTTCTGTTTTATAACTAAGGTATTTTTTAGAATAATTTTTATTTTGTTTTTAATTTCTCTCAGAAAGTTGTTTTTTTTTTTTTAAAGATTATTCTTGTAGAAAAAAATTGAAATGTCGATCGGATTTTCAAAAAAAAATTCATAATGCTCATTTTAATGAACTAGATACCTCATCAAATAGAGCTCTCTAAGCGTAAAAAAACCTCGAAGCATCTATAAAATGAGAGAAATCACCCTTAGGTATGTTTATAAAAAACTTGAGGAAATAGTTCATTTGAAATTTTTTTGAAAATGATTATTATGTTCTTGACAAAAAAAAATCTTTCCTACAATATGAAAAATCATCTTAGCAAATACACATAAATCTTCTTCGAAAAACTCTTGCTAAAACTTTTCAGAAAAATTCTGTTTCTATCATATAAAAAAAATCTAGAGAAAAAAGCTTTTAAACAATTTTTTTTTAGGAAAAATAGGTAGTTATTCTTGTTAAAAAAATTACATCATTTTTTTTATCAAAAAAACTTCTCAACAAATAAGTAATTCTTTTGGAAAATAAATTAACTTGGGAATAAAATCTAATTTAAAATAAAAATCCTTCAAAAGAAATCTCATCCACTCAAACCATACCAGGGTCGATGCATCAGTTTAAAAAATTGATACATAAGTACACGTTTCGCGATATCCTATTTTACAAAGGAAAATTTTTCAACTCCGTATACATTTCCAGATATTGTGACATTTTCCCCAAACAACTTTTAAAAAACTTTTATTCTTATCGTGTTATTTAAAGTTTCGTAACTACAAACATAAATTAAAACGTGAAATTTCACCGATAACCGCGATAAGTTATTTTTTTCACCACGATAACGTTGTCACGATTTGCCCAATATACGCAATCATCCTTTACTAATGGTCGTTTTAATGCCCAACTTTTCCAGCTAAAATGTTCATAGAGAGATAATTTTTCAAGGTGTCACAAATGATTGATTTTGTTACACAATTTTCTTAGAAATAAGGTAGGTAGGTATCTACTTGTACCTACATACATGTGGAGGTGAGGAGGTTTCCTGTGCACTGAACAACTTCGTGCGATAAAATAAAACCCACCAATGAGATATCTAAATCATAAGTTTGGAAGGGTTAAAGTTCTTCAAGGACTCTTTGCTCTAATTTAGTCATCATTCATCAGCTATCTCGCCATCTAGATCATGAATTAGATCGATCAATGATCAACAAAATGATGGTTTCACTTCATTGATTGAAAAAATATTCTCAATTATTAGTCTTGATTTTTCTTAAAAAAATAAAATAAAAAAAAATAAAAAAATGGAGCAAAAAAATCTTAGGTAGTATAAATTTTTTTTGAAGACAAATCTCTCAATTTTATTGGAGTCAAATTTTTTCAACTTTTTAGAGTAAACAATTTCTTATGTTTTTGAAGGAAGAAAAAAATATTTCCATTGGGGGGGGGGGGACATGAATCTCTAAACCTTTAACATTAAGTTTATGACCCTAAACATTTTCAAACTTCACAATAGATTCGCCTTTATCGCAAAAGAACTTAGAATATTCCAACACCTTACACGTCGATTATCATATTTATCACGTAAACACCTCTAGCCCGAAATTAATTCACATCTAGATAGTTTTCACTCCCAAGACACCTTAAAAGTACGATAGTTTATCGCACGAAAGAACCTTGCGATGCAAATTGAAATAAATTAACGAAAGACCTCGTTTTTCCTTTAACATCGTACATACATATACGAAAAACTTTGGTGAAAAATAACTTCACCTCGGGAGTGTCTATTCGAACAATCGACAATCAATTTCCATTTCGATTCGTCGATAAGGTATGTAAAACAGGCGAGATAGGGGAGTCCTCAATTGGCTCGGGTAATTTAAATTTTTGAAAGTGCTATTTTACGACGAATAAAGTTTCAGTACACGTCGACCATTCTGCTATCAAACTGTATATACGTTTTCAAGCAACAAAAATTACCGATAAGGTGGCAAATAAGGGCTTATGCATGCACATTGGTATCTAAAAATGCGGGTTAACTATATAATATTCTTGCCAGGTAAATGGTAAAATATTACGCCGAGAAGATAACAATATATGTACTTGTACCTGTGCGGAATTATAACATTAGGATATATTAAATGCCAGACCTAAAATTTTTTATCAAAGTGTGACCACAATCGTCGGCTTGTTATTGTGATAATACCATACTAGGTACTAAATATCGACTTTAAAATAAAAAAAAAAAATTAAAAAAAAATAAAAATACGAGATGACAAATACTTCCAAAACTACAGAAGCATGTGTTTAAAACAATGTACCGAAGAGTTAATAAATTAATCGGCTTTAATCTGCGATGTTCGAGATAACACTGTTGTATCTTCACGATCATCTTTCCAATTAAACACGTTTGTGGAAAATATTACAAATTAATTAACTCGCTAGAGACCTGGATGAGCTCTTGAACAGTTAATCCTTATTAATTAAACCCCACGAATAAAAATTAAATTCCGTTATAATGTCTTATTGAATATTTTTTTGTATTATGCCTAAATATGCTGGTCTCGTTATTTGGTGTTCGACAAATTAACAATTTACTACCGCGTATAACCAGTTCAGTATCACGACCAGAATTATTTTTTGTGTTGATAAAGGCTATAAGAGTCTTGTTTAATGATTTTTTAATTTTTTGTTTACCAAATAATTCGATCGTAATGATTATTAATTGAAGATTTTTTAATAATTGGAACACTTCTCAACTCAACTCCTCCATACAAAAAAAAAAAAAAAAAAAAAAAAACACCTCTAAAATCCTCAAAATATTTGTATACAAGTTCCAAATCAAACGATTGGATCCCCGCAGTACTGATTTTTTGGCACCGTTGAAAATTTGCCAAGTCCAATACTTCGTACATACGTAAAATTCAAAATTGGAGGGCAGGGAGGCGTCCAACCAAAATTTTTATAATAACCAAAATTATTCCTAGGAATTCAAGTTACAACTTTCGTCTGAATTTTTTTTTAATTGAACCCCTCCCTCCCCACCGATTTTACATAACACTCCGAATATACTAATTAAAAAATGAAATAGTGAGAGAGGAAGAGGCTAATTTGAAAAAATTTTCAAATAAAAGTTATAGCTTAAAATCCTAGGAATAATTTTGTTTATTACAAAAATTTCGATTGGATCTCTCCCTCACCTTCGATTTCACATAATGTCAGGCAGCTGCTTTTTCAAAACTAGGGAAGGCGTCCAATTGAAAAAATTTTCAGACAAAAGTTGTAGATTGAAGCCTATTAGCCTACAAGTAATTTCAGTTGTTAAACAATTTTCAATTAGACCTCTTCTTTCCTCAAATTCAGTATAATAGGACTTGGATCACTTTAGATACTTATATTATTAAAAACTGGTGACGGTACGGGTCCAATTGAAAAAAAATTCAAACAAAAGTTGTAGTTTGAAGTCTTAAAAATAATTTTTATTATGACAAAAGTTGTGATTGGGCCCCTCCCTGCCCTCCAATTTTGAATTTACGCATCTATACAGTATTGAACTTGGCAAATTTTCGATGGTGCCAAAAAATCGGTACTGCGGGGATCCAATCGTCAAATAAACATCAATTAGACCTATGTAAAACATGCAAATAAAATCTCCTATCATACTATCAAAGATTAATCATTGATTATGATTGAGAATACAATACACTGTATTGAATCACTGGGCCATTCAAGAAATCACGATGATTCATTATCTTATCTTATCGCTATCTAGTTTTCCAAAGTACACATTAGACACCTTAAACTGTTACTAATTCCATCTTCGAATACTTGTGTAGAGAAGAGACGTCTCTATTCTTACGACTTACACTTTGTTTTGTACATTTAATACCAAAATGAATGTTATATTGAACACAGTAAACCAAGAGTTGACAAAAATTACGTACTCATATACCACACGTTGTAAGTATCACTTACATTTTACTAACTCTGATTTTGTTTTCAGGTTCAGCTTATAAACAATTTTATTAACGATCATATAAGAAGTTAATTATCTGATGATGCATTTCAACTGATAACGAGTACGAAGAATGTTTTCTTGTTCCGTGCGCTCGGCGATTACACCAAATTACTCTGCTTCGCTTCCGAACGGTATGTCGGTATTGTTATGTTTTTGTAAAATTAATAAATGGCGAAAATTAACGTTCGTAACAGGTTTTAAATTGTTGTAGTTGGCAAATTAAATATCTTCGAATTATATTTTGTAATTACTTAATTGGTTGCGGAGTATTTTGAACGAGAGGCTCGATGTCGAAGTGTGTTATGAGATGAGGAAGACGTGTGAGTGAAATTTCAAATCATATGAACTGCAGACGAGATTTGAGACTTGATTGTTGTTCTTGGATCAATAGGAAATGAGATTTAGCTGCGTGGACTTTCATAGTACGAGATGAAAGCTTGGTCTATGGTTGAGAGCTTTCAATTATTCTTTTATGATATAAAGTTTACCATACAATCAATCAACATTATAAATAGCACTTACTCGAATGAAAACATCTCAGCGAAAGGTTTGAAAAGTGAACCCATGAATTGAATCGAGGAACAACAAATCACTAATAGCAATTTCAAACAATAATTAATTAATTACCCGCAATTATTACACAAGAAATTAAACTAAAACTTCAAAAAAAATAAAAAAATAATGATCAGTGTTACCTCAACGCAAACGAAAATTGAGTGGGCATGTTCGGCAATGGGAATAACGTTAATTTCCCATTACGTGGTGTGATTAACTGATAAGAAAATATTATAAATTTTGATTTTTTTTTTTTTAATTTATATTTTTATTTAATTACTTTATTTACTATTTACTTTAATGATTCAATCCTTATGGTAAATCTTAGTTTAAAATTAAACTGAAGTAGTTAGTTCTTATCAGTTACTTAGGTATTTTATTTTTTTACAGTACACAGTAGACGAGTGGGGTTATTTGGAATTTTTTTTTAAAAACTTTCACATATACCCAAAATTTAGGCCCAAAATTGAAAAAATTAAGGCTCTAAGAAGCTTCAACCTTCTCAAATTAGAACTGAACCTTTGCACTGGCCATTAGCTTTATATATTTTTTTTATTTTTTTTTAAAATTTCGTTTTCCTTTCCCCCTCAAGTAATTTTATTTTTAATTTAATAGCAATAAAGTATAAATTAAGTGGAAATTTTCAAATAGTCATCAAATTTTCAGATAGCTTCAGAAATCATCACCAACAACCCGTCTACGTTCCTTGTAATCGACCCACAGCCAGTATGTTCGGCCCTCAATACACCAATTCTTCTCATAACACAAATTGGCACGGTGCTGCACATCCTCTAAGTGCAACAGCACATCAAAATACAGCAAATCCTTTAGCAAGTTCCTTTTATTCGGCGCAGAATACAATGTTATGGCCAAATCCTGCTTATCAAACATCGTCTCCGTATGGTAAGTCAAGTTTTTAGTGATAAATTATTTCAAATACAAGAACCATAGTACGTTACCTACCTACTCATTGGCGTAGCTAGAACTATTTTTTGGTCGGAGCTAAAATTCAAGTCTTTCTATCTCTCTACCTAAGGCTCTAATTGAAAATTTTTTCAAACAAAAGTTGTACAATAAAGTCTTTAAAATAATTTTGGTTATTACAAAAATTTTGATTGCATCACTCCCTCTTCTCCAATTTCGCATTATACGTGCACACGAATAATAATTTTGCATTTATGCAATTTTCATACGTATATAATGAAAAATTGGAAATTGGAAGGGAAGGAGTGGTCAAATTAAAATTTTTGTAATATACAAAATTATTCCTGAGATATAAATACATGACTTTTGTTTGAAACATTTTTCAATTGGAGCATTAGAATTTTTTTCAAAAATTTGTCAAAAATTTTTAAATAGGTTTTCAACACATTTTTTATGTTTTGCAAAAAAAAAAAAAAAAACTATACGTGGACCATTAAAACAAATCCATTTTTTATTCAAAACTTGAAAGACATTTCCGTCAGTCAATAACTGGATTTTTGAATAATTTGTTCAGCTTTTTAAAAAAATTTCAAAGAATTTTCCCTTGGCTGCGCCAATGTATGTACCTACCTACCTACCTACCTACCTACCTACCTACCTACCTTTTCGAAACAAGCGAAACTTAAACCTATCAAAATCCATTGTTTTCATATGCGACTAAGCATATTCATGTACAAACTCAACATTACTTGATTCACCTACTAACACAACAAGCTCCCCTAACCTTTGTAACTTCAAAATTAGGTATTAAACTGTTCCAAAACATCCGTCTGGATCTCTGGAATGTGTTACTACAATAAATAGCATCTGGAAATCAAATGAAACACATTCACTTGATTTTTCAGCTATACCTACTTATAATACGTATAGAAAAAATAAAGAGAGCACTCCTTATAGCGAACCTTTTACTTACAGATGGGGCAATGGAGTTTCAATTCGGAGAAGGTCGAGAGTGCGTCAACTGTGGAGCAATCTCAACGCCTTTATGGCGACGTGATGGTACTGGCCATTATTTATGTAACGCTTGCGGACTTTACCATAAAATGAATGGTATGAATAGACCTTTAGTGAAACCTTCAAAAAGAATGGTAAGCCTAGTTCTGTCAACTAATCATATTTTTGTAAACGTGTACCTAAGTAGGTAAAATTTTCATACGAAATGTTTCTTTTATAGACTTCATCGAGAAGATTGGGCCTTTGCTGTACAAACTGCGGTACCCGAAATACGACTCTATGGAGACGAAATAACGACGGAGAGCCAGTGTGTAATGCCTGCGGTTTATATTTCAAATTACACGGCGTTAATCGTCCGCTAACAATGCGCAAAGATGGTATTCAAACTAGAAAACGTAAACCTAAGAAACCGCCTACAATATCATCAAGTGGCAACCAACATAACGCGTTGATGAATAATATTTCATCTTCGCAAGGTATGTGGGTGGAGTTAGTTTTAGTAGTGCAGTCGATTCAAAACACTCCCATTTCCACTCTCTACGAATTTAATTTTCTAAAACAAAAAAAAATAGTTTGAACTTTTAGCACTTCTCGTAATTCCATTTCTGATTTCGGTGCCTAATTTTGGTCTTTTTTCTTTTTCAGAGTCTCTCAAGAGCAGCTGTGATGATGAAAGAGGCTACCTCAATTTACTAACGAGTGCAACCCACGTTAAGAGTGAACCGTATTCAGATAGCATTCCAGTATCCAACAATAACCACTATTTATCCCATAATTTTGCAGCAGCAACGCATAATCCATTAAATTTCCCATTTCCACCGACTGGGACTGCCGACATTTACCATCGTCATTTCGCATCTAATCATAGCGGTTCTAAAATACTGTCTCCTACTTAGTATAAGTTATTTAAAAATTTTGCCTCTGTGGCTTCATGTGAGATGAGAGAAATTTTGTGCAATATTTAAAGAGAGTGTTGATTCAGCACTTTTTCATTTTGTTGTCAGGGTCGAAGTCGAAGGTATCCTGATGGACGTGAAACCAAATGTATTGAGATATTTCATAGGTGCCCTATTTCTTTACGTTCGAATTGTTTTGTATAGATCTTTACGTGTTTGTGCATACCTATTTATTTAGTTGATTTTGTAAATTGTTTCAAATTGTTCGAGGTAATTTTGTAAAGTACCTGTAAATTCAACGAATGTATCTTTGTATGTTTTGTTAATAAATTATGAAATATGATTGGGTATAATCATTGTTTTGCACTATTAACTATTAAGTAATAACAATAATAATTGATATGTTGTTCAATTCAATCACTGTACCTAATACCTATTTCTCTTCATCAATAATTAATAATATTAGCATAAAAGAAACACAGTTGCAAGTCGAAACTTTAACCTTACACTTTTGAAGTTTTAATTTTAAAATGGACTATTATTTTCAAATTGTAAATGATGTAATTAAATTATTGTTGGTAGTTGGTCTTGGTACGTGATAAATTTTGGAAAATTAAAAAAAAAAATCAATGATCCATATAATTGATCATTGATCAAAGTTCATTAAAAAAATGAAATAATTTCATAATTTGAAATTTTTGAATGACCTTGAGAAATGATTGAAGTTAATTAAAAAGACATAGGCCTAAGTAAAAAACTAAAACAAAAAACAAAAAAAAAACTAAAAACTAGAAAAGAAAGGATTAAATTAAATTTAAAAAAAAATTAAAATTTTAATTTTTAAAAATACGCGCAAAATTCAAATTAGTTTTCATTTCAAATCTAACCAATCGGCTTTCAGTAGGAATATAAATAGGTATCTATAGTAATTCTCGTAAAAACGCAATAATTACCAATGAACTAAAAGAACGAAATAAGCCATACGTTCATGTAGAGAGTTGTTGTGCACTTGACAACACGCCGATGTTATCACCAAAACATAAACACCAACATCAACACGTGCGGCGCGTAAAAAAGGCCGGAATCGAAGTATTTTAATCGTATTTTCTAATTAATAATTGAAAATTAAAGGTAAGTAATTATATTTATTGATAATTCTACTCTTCATTGTACTATACATCTATCATACTTCGCATAGTGCATCGAAACATTCGCACGAGATGATCTTTCTCTCGGATTATGTGCTCCTCTGTTGTACATAATATCATCTTTTTAGATTTCAATTTTAATTAATTATTGATCGTAAATTTCGTCTGTTTAGATGTCTTTCAGAGGCGGCGGCGGTTTTAAGAATCGAAACGGTGGCGGTGGTGGTTTTGGCGGCGGTGGTTTCGGTGGTGGACGGTTTAGTGGTGGCCGAGGCGGAGGTACGTATAAATTGTTACAAAATTGATCACAAAAGTGTGGAATATATTTCTCAATTGAGTCGTGTGATTCTTGCAGGTGGCCGAGGTGGTAGAGGTGGTTTTAATAAATTCCAAAACGACGAACCTCCCGAACAAGTAAATAATATCTGTGTTAATCTAGTGATAAGTACTCGTACTTAGAAACTCTACGAGTATATTCATTGAAACTGTGTTTTTCATTCACAGGTGATTCCTTTCGCTTATTTTAGCCACCCTTGCGGAAACGATTTAGTACTTAAAGTTGAAATGGACGACGTACCTTATTTCAACGCTCACGTATTTTTAGAAAATAAAGAATCTATAGGTAAAATTGACGAAATATTTGGCAGTTTACACGACTACTTCGTTTCGGTGAAGTTAACCAATGACATGAAAGCTACCTCTTTCAAAGTTAAAGACAAGGTAACAATTTTTAAAAATGCAGATTGTTTTCGAACGATTGGATCCCCGCAGTACTGATTTTTTGGCACCATCGATAAGTTGCCAAGTTCAATACTGTGTAAATACGTAAATTCAAAATTGAAGTGCAGGGAAGGGTCCGATCAAAATTTTTGTAATAATCAAAATTATTTTTAAGACATCAAACTACAATTTTTGTTTGAAGTACTTTTTAATCGGACCCAGCTTTCAATAATATAATTATTTTTGTCATATTATGATAAATTTGAGGGGAGGGTAGGGTCCAACTGAAAATTTTATAATAACTGAAATTACTTTTAGGACCTCAATGTACAAGTTTTGTCTGAAAATTTTTTCAATTAGATCCCTGTTTTCACTTTGAAAAGGTATCTACCTAATGTTATGTGAAACAGGAGGGGAGGGAGAGATCCAATTGAAATTTTTGTAGTAAGCAAAATTATTTCCAAGACTTCAAGCTACAGCTTTTATCTGAAAAATTTTTCAGACTAGTCCTTTCCTCCCTCACTATTTAATTTTTTAATTGTTATATTCGGAGTGTTATCATGTTATGCAAAATCCATGGACGGTCCAATTGAAAAACATTTCAAACAAAAGTTGTAGCTTGGAAACCTAGGAATAATTTTGGTTCTTATAAAAATTTTGGTTAGACCCCTCCCTGATCTCCAATTTTGAATTTACGTATCTACGAATTATTGGACTTGGCAAATTTTCGATGGTGCCAAAGGATCCAATCGTGTTTTCGATCCTTATATTCTTCGTATTTTTCTATCAAATGTGTTATTTTTTCGTAGTTCTACATCGACCCTAGCAAGGTGTTACCGCTGAAAAGATTTCTACCACAACCACCCGGCCAAAAAGGCGAAAGGAAACCCGGCGGTGGTGGCCGCGGAGGTCGTGGCGGATCCAGAGGAGGAGGCGGTCGCGGTGGGGGATTCGGCCGAGGAGGTGGCGGTCGCGGAGGCGGAGGCGGATTTGGTGGAAGAGGCGGCGGTGGAGGATTCAGCCGAGGAGGCGGTGGTCGTGGCGGCGGCGGCGGATTTAGTGGAAGAGGCGGCGGTGGAGGATTCGGCCGAGGAGGTGGTGGTGGTCGTGGAGGCTTCAATCGACGATGAGTTACTTTTTAAAGTTTTCGAAAATGGTTTGATTTTTTCATCATTGTACTGTTTCCATTTTTACTTGTACTTTAATTCTCATGTCGAGCATGTTGTGTTACTTCTTGTCTAATTTTTTTTTTTTTTTTTTTTTTTAATAAAATATTTTGTTAATTTTGAAATATTTTTATTTAAAATGGATTATTTATAAGTCGAACTAATTTTTGTATTCAAAGGTCAGGCTTTAGATAGGATTAGGATTTTTTTAAATTACTTCTTTTACTTTTTTTTTTGAAAGTACTCGACATTTTAATTGGAAAATCATCATTTTTTTTTCTTTTTACAATACTTTGATTTAGGGTGGTTATTTGTTTTCTTAATTTTAAAAAAATGGAAACAGTATTTAGATCATTTTATTCCAGGAAAATTTGGAGTTTATTGTAAAATTCTAGGTTTGATGAAAGCAAAACTTGAGTAGAGTGAGAGGGTGTTGAATTTTTGAATTATATCAAATATTTATTACCTTTGTGGCTCATATTTGATGCTGGTTCAAGTTCTCGCGAGGAGAAGAATGGCTATACTTTTGAAAATGGGATAATTAATGTTAACGAGTACACAATAGGGTATTAAAATTTCCTGATGAGTCACATGGTTGTTACCTACTTTTCAACAATAATAAAAAAAAATGAAGTTCACAAAATTTTTCTAATTTGTGAAGATTGTATTAAAAAAAAAATCGCAATTATGCAGATGCACTGCACTTCACTAGAATTGTAAAAAAAAAAAAAAATCAATTACTGGACAGTGGACACCCCTTTTTTCAAGGTTAGTTCATTTCTCTTAATTTATTTCCCATAAACTCCAAACTAATCACGTGTTGCGTAATCTGTTTTGTAGGCGGTATCTAAGAATGAAAATGACAATCCGAATGGAAACCAATAATCCCCTCTTCACCCATCCCGAAGGGGAGACACGAAATCATCGATAAGAGTAAGAATGCGATCATTTTAGTTATAGTCAAGTCATGTCTCGATAAACGTACGGTGGTAGTTGTAAAGATTAGACGTTCTTAGTTCTTAGAACTAGTGTTATCGATACCATGGAAAACTGGCATATCAAGCAAGAACCAGAACCGCCATCGAGTACGCTTCCATCACTGTTTCATCGCAACATTGGGAATTATGATGGATATGGATATGGACAAGGATTTTACCCATCGTCACATTTCAATTTTTCTCAAAATTTTTGTCGTACTGAATCGTATAATCCTGGGTAAGGGTTGTTTTACCTTAATAACTTTTTAAATTTATGTTAAATTCAGTTTAAATATTATTTCATTAGAGATAATGGTCTTTGAATGAAGCAACCGATACTTTTTTGAAGTTGCGGATTTTTAATCGTTCCACGTTGTGTTCATAAAATTCTTAATTCTTTAATTTCTAACTGGTTTGCATGGTTTAAGAGATTAAAGTTTTCATCAATTGAAACAACTTGGTTTTTGAATCAGATATTGAATTTTGCAATTTTATGAAATCTCATGTGATACTTATTTGTATGTTGGATGAGTTTTTTTATGAAAGGAAATTGTCATTGTTTTGAACAAATTTGTTTAAACTTTGAAAAAATTTTCTTTCAAATTTCGAAGTCATACTGAATTTTAAAAATGTTGGGACCTAACAATGCCTCAAAAATTTATCGAATTTTATGAATGGTCAGATTTTGAAAATTTGTCATAATTTAAAAATCATCAAATTCTAATTTTCGTCAAATCTCGAAGGTAAACTAAATTTATAAAATTTTATACCAATATTTGAAAATTGTGCAGTTTTTAAATGATTAGAATTTACAAACTAAACTAAAATAATGTTTTCTTTCAATTTCAAAGATTTGCAGAATTTAAAATAAGAATTATAACCATATTATTAAGTTTAATTTTTTTTTTTAATTTACAACTTATTATAAAATAATTGTGATCCGGTTTCAAAGTTTAAATAAATTTTGAAAATGCATAAGATTCAAAAAAAAAACAGGGCTAATAAAAATTGAGTGAATTTCAAAAATTTTAAATGTTACGAAATTTCAGAAATTTACTCAAATTTTAAGGATATACAAAGTTTATGAAACTTTAAAAATTCGTAAAATTTCAAAAATCAATAAAATATTTAAAAAAATTATTGACATTTAAAAATTACCAAAATTTCAATTTTTGTCAAGCCTTAAAATTTTTATTAATTTTTCTAATTTCAACGACTTGTTAAATTTTCAAAATAAAATTATTTGAATTTAAACATTCTCAATTTTTAAAATCTATCAAACAAAAAAATTGATTCAATTCCTAAAATATTTTGTCTATGTTTTAAAATGGTATAATTCTGAACTTTCATCAAATTTTGTTGGTCAATTTTTTGAGAAGTTGAACGTTTGCTGGCCTGACTGAACCAGACTTAGAAAAAATTACCGAAAATTTTGAAAAAAAAATAGTCTGGAAAATTTGAATGACTTAATTAGGATGTCAGGTATCAAATACCTATTGGTATTTTGTTTTTAATTTATAACGATTGAATTTTAACAAATTAAAAATAATTGCTTTTAAGCAAATTTTTAAAAAAATTGGAAAATTGCCAAAATTTAAAAAAGTGTTTTTAAACTTTAAATTAAAAAAATCTCTTGAACTATTTTTTTTTTGATTTGTAAAATTGAGAAAAATTGTATTTTTTTAAGAAAATAAAAAAATTGCGTTTGAACGAAATTTCACAAAGTTATGTTTAAAAAAATGTTTTAATGAGTAAAATTTGAACACCAGTAAAAAATGATGTCCTGTTCAGTTGTAAAAAAATTAAAATTGAAAACATTTTGTACGAAGTTTGGAAAACTTCCTTTTAAATTGTTTTTAAATGAGGGGGGAGGGTATTAGGCAAATAAAAATGAATATTTTGTTTTAGTGAAGTTATTTTAACATTTCTTTTAGGCACAAATAAAAATACAAGTATGCCTAGGTAATTAAAATCAATATTGGTTTTAAAATACATATTATGTATCTACTATAATTTGAGAGATTTTCATATTGAAAATGATATTTAAAAAATGCTCTCCTGCTTTAAAAAAATATATTTAACGAAATTTGGAGAAATTCCATTTGAATATAAATGAGAAAAAATGTAAAAGGGACAAGAAATTGTCTATCAAAAAAATATTGGGACCATAAAAAAATTTATTTATTTCGACTTACATTTTTAAAAAAAATGTTTACTCGTATTTTAACAAAATTTGAAAAAATCACTTTCAAGTGCAATTTCAAAAAATCTGCAAAATTGCAAGAAAAAAAATGCAAAAAATTTCTCTCGAAACTAAAGTTGAAAAAAATTACTTTCAGACTAAATTTAAAAAAATTTATACCTATTTAAAAAGATTGGTAAATTTTTAGATTCAAAAAATGATGTACATTAGTTTTTTAATGATTTTTTTCAAAATAGGTATTTCTTTTAAGCAAAAATGAAAAAAAAAATTGCAAGACTGAAAAAATTGAAAGACAATGCTTTAGAAAATTTTGAAAATTGAATTCGGTTTCAAATAAATTACTTCAACCATAAAAAAATATTTTGACTGTAAAAAGGTTTCTACCAGAAAAAAATATTTCGACAGTAAAAAAAAAGGCTTCAACCCGAAAAAAGTTTCTACTTGTAAAATTACTTCCACGAAAAAAATTCTATGTAGGCACCGCTTGTAAATTTGTACCAAAATGAAATTCAATTTTTTTCGAACAGAATTTTTAAAAATAAGGATTTGAACAAAATTTTTAAAAAATGCTTTAAAGTGAAAATGTTGAAAAGGTTTGCGAAGGAGATTTGTAATTTATTTTTATAAAAACATAATGAAGAATTTTGGTTGTTTTTGGATTATTTTTTTCAATACCTACCTAAATACATCGTAGATTGTTTTTCAAATTTTGATTTGTTGCACGAGTCGTGAAAATTAAAAAATAAAAAATAAACAATTTTGGAAATACATATTAAATGTGTACTTCAAAGGGGAAAATGTAAAAATTCATTCATAAAAAATGGGGAAATGGACAAATAAAAAATTTTATACGATAAAAGATCAAATAATTCAAATTTAAAAATATCTAAGGAGGCCAAAAGGAACGGATCTCTTTGGGTCCATATTTGGGGAACTTCCTCAGGGATGAGATTCGAGGATTTTTTGGCGGCTAATCAGAACACTGAAAGGAGCTTTTTAAAATCAAAAAATTATTACCGATTCAAAATGTATTTTCATTTCCATATTGTTTTTTTTCGATTCTTTTCATTGGAAATTTGTCCTTGAATCGATTAAAAATATTATAAACAAGAACAAGAACGCTCGCTGCGTTCTCAGACTCTTATCAAAACGAATAAAAAGAATTTGACAGAGGTAATTCTTGAAATAAGTATTACTCATAGTCATTTGATTGTTATTATTATGAAATTAAAAACAACGCAGCTGAACTTTACCGAGAAATCGACGATTCAAATCTCTTTGCAACTTTTGTACTGGATGAGGTTTCGTAAAAAAAATACCTACGGTACGAATAGTTTAATTTTTTTATCCATTAGATACTCGTATCTCTATTTTAAAACTACTGTTCTGGGATATGAAAGTCAAAACAACGAAGGCATTTCATTTCAAGAATTATTTTATTACGATTGGGGGTTTTTTTGAAAGAGGTCCGTATACTTACGTTAGCAGAGTGACTCATCTCTCCAATCGTTTGGTACAATAAATTATAAGCTGTGTCTGTATTTTTTATCTGTTAAAGGTGCTATTGCGATAAATGTTGAATTTTTCATCTTTTGTATTCCAGGTTCACGTGTTCGTGTAGTAACCATACGCAGTCTTCGTCACCACCTTATTTCCCACCACATAATTTCATCGGTTCTAACCAAAACCCTATGAATGTGAACTTACCCAATTCATGGCCAACACGTATTAAGTTCGATGCAGATTTCGAGGACTCGAAATTATAACATGTAAAATTGATATTTGCCTTTGTTTTCAGTTGTCGATCAATTTGACCAAGCAAATTCGTATAACGCTTCAGATCCAGGCAGCCTAAAAAATTTTCCAAATTCGCCTTACGCATCCTCGGCAATGACATTCGGCACAAGAAATTTGTTCAAAGATGTACAACCAGACAACCATCAAAACTTTTCAAATTCGCCTTTCGCAATATCGCCAATGAAGAATTCGAGAGATTTGTATTACAGTGCTTTTGTCAAATGCGAGTACGACGATGAAAGCCAAGTTTCAACAACCTGCCAGGATTTTTCTACCACTGGTGAGTACACGAACTTTTTTTTTGCTTCGACCTTGCATTCGAAGATGTGATAAAAATTATATTTCAGCTACTTCCGGTCCGTCAAACTATTCTAAGAATTCCAGTGGGAATGATTCATGTAGTGGTTTCGTTGATGCTCTTCAAACCAAGACGGACTTGTTGAACGAGAGAGTGGTAAGTGTAGACTTTTTTTTTTTAATCGATTGAATATTTTGAAAACATTACGACGAAAAAATTGTTGAAGATATTTACGTTAATTTTTTTTTTGTTTTATATTTAACCTTTCTGGTAAAAAGTGCATAAACTGTGAAATCAAAAAAACCGTTCTGTGGCGTAAAGTGGAAGGCACTGGTCCATATATCTGCAATGCTTGCGGACTTTATCGTGGATTGCATGGTGTGAGCAGACCAAAACGTCTGTGGAAGAAACCTTTCAATGTATGTCAATGAATCTTCTATACTTAGTGGCATTTTTATTTGGAATAAGTATAATTAACGATCATTTTTTACGACTTTTTTAGCATAGAAAAAGCAAACCGAAAGTGGCTAAAGGCAGACGTACCGATTCAAGGTCCAAATCCAAGTAAAAAAAGTCCAAGATTTCGTTCCTCATTCATCACATTTTTCCTGAAATTCATTTTTGAAATTGAGTACAATTTTTCGAATTAGGTAATCTTTGCCTGCCAATCAGTAGCTTATTATTTTTTTTTTTAAATGAAAAATTCGAAGTAATTTTATTTTTCTGAAATCAAAATCTACAAAATGAATGCTTAGGCACCTAGTACCTAATTTTTCAAAAATTGAAAATTTAAATTAAATAATTTTTCTTTTTATGTTTTCAAAATAAACTTATAATAGTTTTTTTTTTTTTTTTTTTTTAATAATTATCCTTTCTTTTAAAAAAGAATACCTAGGTAATCTTAATTTTTTAAATAAATATCTAAAATTAACAAAATATTACAATTTTTAAAACAAATAATTCACTAGAAAAATTTCCAAAATTTAAAAAAAATGAAAAATACCTACCTACCTACTCAATTGTTTAAAAAATGAAAATTTTTGGTATTTTTGAAATGAAAATTTACTTTAAAAAATACAATTTTAATAGAAAATAATTCATAGATATTTGTTCAAAATGATAAACTTTAGGTAAATATTTTTCAAAATAGGAAGTTTATACTCAATGGAATTATTTTTAAAAGATGATAATTTATACAATTTACAACTCTAAAAAAATTTTCATTTATGAGAATAAAATTTTTAAATAGAAAAATACAATTTTTGAACAAAGACTTCATCTTCTTAAAAAATAATTTATTTAAAATAATATTGATATTTTTGGAAATAAAAATTTGAAACTACCTATTTTTTTTAAATTTGAAAAATTCGTAATTTTTTGAAAAATAAAAACCAAAAACAATTTTTAGAATGTACGTAGGATGCATTATGAAAATTTAGATACCATTTTAAAACATGATGAAAAACTTTCAAAAAATTAATTTTACAATAAAAGTAGGTAAATAAAAAAACGTTTACAACAAATGAAATTACATTATTCAAAATAATTAATAAAAAATTCTTTGAAATAAGATGATTTAAAATTTTTTTAAAGTGAGTATTTTATCAAATAAAAATTAAAAATTTATACCTACTAAAGTATTGAATTTTTTAAAATGAAAAATTTGCATAAAAAATAATAGAAAAATTCTCAATTTTTTTGAAATGAAAACTAAGTACAATTTTTGGAACGAATAGGTACCTATCTCATATGGAAAATTTACAAAAATATGGAAAATTTATCGCATTGAAAAATGTACGATTTTTGTAAAATGAAAAATTTGCAATTTTTGAAATGAAACATACAACGAAAAAACTGGACAAAACACAATTTTAAAAAAATATTCACATTTTATTCAATTGGAAATATTTTTCTAGACAAACAATTTGCCACTAATTAAAACGAAAAAAATTAAAAAAAAATTATTACTTGAAAATAATGTAAATTTAAAATGAAAAAAAAATCAACAAAAGAACTGATTCATTTTTTTTTTTTTTTTTTGAATACTTCGATAAGTACCTAATTATTTATCTTAAAAAGGTGAATTATTTGTTAAAAATTGTATTTTTTTTTTCATTTTAAATTTTTAAGTATTTCAAAACATTACAATATTCTTTTAAAAAAAATTGAATTCGTATTTTTTTCGAAATGCTTAATCACAAATTTTATTGAAAATTTTTCGGATTCATATGTAACGAAAAAGTAACTAACTTAGGTATAAAAAAATTAAAAAAATGTATTTTTTTTTTGGTATAAAATTTTAAAATGAAAATAGGAATAAAATTTTCTAAATAAATAATTCACTTTTATTCAAACTAATAAATTTAAAATATTTTTTTGAAATGAAAAATTTATAATTCACAATAGAAATGATAAGTTTACCTACAATTTTTTAAAAACTGAAACTTTTTTTTTGTAGTTTGTGAAATGAAAATTTGAAAAAAATTCTTTACAATTTTTGAAACAAATAAATCACATTTTTTTCAAAATGATAAATAGGTACCTAATTAATATTTTTCTAATTTACAATAAAAAAAAAATGGAAAAATTTGTAGTTTTTTTGAAATGAAAATGAATTATTTAATTACAATTTTTAAAATTAATACTTCTTGAAAGAAAAGAAAAATTGTATTTTTTGAAATGAAGATTTAAAATGAAAAGGGGTTTATTTAAAAAAAAAAGTAATCAACGTTTTTCAAAATATTTTTATAACTTTTAATTTTTTTTTTGAAATTTAAAATAAATAAAAAAATAAAAATGGAATGTACTTACCTATGTTATTTGTCTGAAACGAAAAATATTAATATAGATAATTTCTAAAACGTTTAATTTCATACTTACGTATTTCTTCCAAATAAAATTTTTACAATTTTTAGAAAAAGGGAGATTTTTTTTTTGAAGTTAAAATAAGAAAAAAGAAGTAACTATTGAGTAAAAATACGAATAATTTATTGCCATTTTTTTAATAGGTATGCTGAATTTTTATAATTTGGTATTTTTTTGATATAAAAAAAAGTAGAAAAATAATTTTTTTATAATAAAAGTTTAATACTTTTCATGAATAAAAATAAATAAAAAATATGTTTTTATATGAAAAAAATTACAAATAATTCACTTTTTTAAAATTATGAACGAAAAATTCTCATGTTTTTAAAAAAAAATAAAAATGATGAGTTCTTTTGAAATGAAAAAAATATTCCTTGTAATTTTTAGGGCAAACAATTCATGATTATGTTTTCAAAATTATACATTGACGATGTTTTTCATAATAAAAAATTTCATAAATATGAAAAATTTAACGTTGTGTTTGAATTTTTGATGCTTCGAAAATTAAATATTAATGCAAATTTTTCTTTGATAATCATATTAAAATTTTTTTGAACTTAACCACTCTCTCCTTCTAAATCGATATTTTTACTTTTTTTGTACCTACATATTTAAATTTATATTCATATTTATTTGAAGTAAAATTTTCCAGATAGTATTTTATTCGTAATGAAAACTTTACCAACGTAACGTTTTGAAATGTTATTTGTCAACATTGTATTGAATTTCACTTTCTATCCCTGGATTGTCTCTCTCGTTCTTTCTGTCTCGACAGGTCTCGACTCATATTACCTTGGAAAATTCTCCTCAACTTGTTATCCTTTGAAATACGAACATTACCCTTTCAAGTTGGAGAAAAATTAGCATAAAAAAAGGCCACCGTCTAATTACGTTTAGTTAAAAGAAGAAACTGAACGCCAGCTCACTCTGGTACCTATTTATCGCACGTGTATTTCGTATCGACGTATTTAAAAAAGTTATCCGAGCAGATTAATTACGGACTATGGTGAAACGTGGTCGCAGAAGGTGGCAGTGCCTTTGAGAAAAAGTTCGAATCAAGATTTTGGTCGACTTCCGCTTTTTGGGAAAAAAAAATAATCGAAGCAGCTCAAAGTACTCTTACCTATCCCCGAGTGTAAAAAGTACTTCGCTAATTTAACGGATTCGTTGTAGTTGTTTTGAAATACCGTCTGTGTTGGTCGCTTCGGTGCTCTGCTGATGCTGGCGTATAACGAGCGCTGGTGCGTTTACTTTTCTCTTTCTCTCTCTCTCTGGCTCTTACGCGGCGACTACCTTCAGCTCTATTTTTATCACGTTTTTGTCGCTCCCTATTCACCGGATTCAGCAGTGTGTTGGAATTTGGTAGATTTCAAACGTGAAATAGATCGAGCCGCAACGTGGACGCATTTTGGGCGTAAAATTGTTGAAATTTTTCACCAGTGATGCGATCCTACTCGAAGGAATCGCGTGTATCGGCGACAAATATTTGCAATTATGCGGGTTTTTCCGAATTTCGCCTTCGTCTCGTGTACCCTGCAGTTTTGATGGTGAAATGAAGGGCTTATTTTACGCGGCAGTGATCTTGCGAATAGTATCGTTGTACGTGGTGTCGCCCGAGAAAGAAGACTGGTACACGGAGATTATCACTTTGAAACAAGGAGACATTCGAGGACGGATTATTAAACCGAAACGAAACTCGTTCCTGGGCGAGGTTGAGGTGTTCCTCGGCATTCCATATGCCGCACCACCGGTGGCCAATTTGAGATTCATGCCTCCGATGGCTCCGCTTCAATGGCCCGGCACCCTGGACGCCTTCAGTATGAAGCCAGTCTGCCCTCAAATGCTGCCCAATTTGGACAGCGTCACGCAGAAGAAGATGTCTCCGGAGAGGAATAACTTCGTCAAGAGGATGAAGCTGTATTTGAAAAACGAGAGCGAAGACTGCCTTTATATGAATATTTACAAGCCCAGACCTCAAAGCAGTGAGTTTTATTCAAATTGTTATCATCCTCATTTCTCTTGTATTCGACTTTTATTTATTTAAATTTTAAAACCCTTTGTAAAAGTGGAAAGAGAAGGAGAGGGGTGGTTTCCTTAGCATTTCAGCGCAACAAGAATGGCAAAAATTTATTTGGTATTTCCTTTCCAAAAATTTATTTATAATTTTTCTTTCCAAAAGTCATGGTCGATATTTCTCAATATTGTTTACCACGTCCACGTCGCAGCATCTCGCAACTACGCATATTTTCACCCGGCGCCATGGTATTTACCGCGAGAACAGAGTTCACAATTTCATTATATTTTAACAATTATTATTATAGTTCATTATTTTGACATCAAAGCGAATTCCTTGGCAAGAATTTTTTGTGCTAAATGTTTTCCTGCGTACTTGGGTTTTCATACGATCGATTATTCTGGGTAATGATGTTCTACTATAGAGGCTGAGAGGGAGGGCGGGGGGTTATTAATTGAGCTTTAAGCATATTACTAGAATGGACGAGGAATCTCGAGGTGTTTTCTGCAGCTCGTGATCGGATTTCTATCAAAATAATGTGACTGCAGCTTCCAGAATAATTCAATTTCTGCGATGTAAATTTAGCTGTTTTAGTGAATTTTTTTATGTTGAAAATGAAGATTACTAGGTCCATAATCATACCTTCTACTCTATTAAAAAATTTTGAAATTTTTTATTTTAAATTTCTTGAAATCTACGTATGTACTTCAATTTTTTTATTTTTTGAAAAAAAAATACAATTTTTAAAACAAAAGTTAGCTAATGATAATTTCTGAAATTAAAAAAAAAAAAAAAAAAATTTTCCAAAAAAAGTTTTGAAACTACCCCTATAGTGGAAGTTTTTTAAAATGAAAAATAACATTAGGTCTATTTTCTTTTTATGTGAATCTAGTGAATTTTCTGAAATGAAGGAATTATTCTCTTTAACATGAAAAATTTATAGTTAGAAATCTGAAAAATTCCATAATTTTCCTATAGGTGGTGGATAATTTTCAATTTTTTAGGATGAAAAATTTCGCAATCTAGAAGAAAAAATTTCACAAATTTTCTAGAATAAAAAATTTTGAAAAATTTTTAGGAGGAAAATTTTTACAAATTATTTAGATTGAGAAATTCACATAAGTTTCAGAATGAAAAAATTTTTATAACTGAAAATTCACAGTTTTTTTAAAATGAAAAATTCAAATAACTCTTTAATTTTAAATTCGCAGTTTGGGATAAAAAATTTACAAAATTTTAGAGTAAAATATTTTACAAAATGAAAAAATCAACGCATATAAATTTTTAGAACGGAAAAGTTTCAAGATTTTTCAAAATGAAAAATTTTACAAATTTCTTAGAATGAAAAATTCAAACAATTTTTAGGATAAAAAATTCAAACAATTTTTTGAATAAAAAATCACATTATTTTTAGAATAAAAAATTTACAGCGCGGATAAATAATTTATTAATACCTAAAAATTTCTGAAATTTAAAAAAATCACCTAATGCCTTCAAAAAAGTTTTGAAACTTGGTAGTGAAAGTTTTTTTAAAATCACAAATATCACTTTTTTAGCATGAATGTTCACAAATTTTTGGAACTGAAGAAATTTTTCTATTTGAATGGAAAATTTATACCTACCTAGTTAAAATTCACCATATTTTCAAAATGTAACAGTATCTAAACTTGATGCATTTTTAGAATGAATTTTTTTTTTAAATATCACAATTTTCTGAAAAAAATTTACTGATTAAAATTTTACGAATTTTTTATTAGACGAAAAAATGAAGTTCTCAAACCCCTGATATATTTTTTTTAGTTTTAATTTTTGTTTAGGTTTTCAATCATTCGAGGTTTAATTTAATTTATTTTTTTAAATTAATAAATTCATGTTTTTTTTTAGAATGAAAACTTGATAATTTTAAGAATGAAAAACTCATAAAATTTTTACAGAAGAAACATTCCTTTTTTAAAAATGTCGTTTCATTTTAGAATGAAAAAAATGAAAGTGCCTCCACCTAGGTACTAGAATCCTTTATACATTTTTTTACAGTACATTTTTGTTCAAATTTTCGAACGTTGGGAATGAAATTTTTCAATTTTTTAGAAAATATTCTCTAAATGAAAAATTTATAATGTTTTCATAATGAAAAAGTTACAGATTTGTTAGTACCTAACCTACCTATTAAAAATTACTCAATTATTTTTTAAATGAAAAGTTCGTAAATTTTTTATGATGATTTTTTTTTTTAAATTTTAGATTGAAAATGAATTAAATAGGTAATTGAATACGAGTCAGTTTTTATTGCTAGTAACGTTTGTTTCATTTGTCAATTTTTTTTTAGAATTTTGAGAACATTGAAATTTAATATTTTACTATTTTTCAAGTTTTTCAAGTTTAGTTTTTTTTTTTTTCTCATTTATTTATTTAGATTGATAGAAAAATGAACTTTGGAATTTTTCAGAAAGGTACTCACATTTTTGTTTGATTTTTCCATTTCTTGAAATGAAATTTTCAAAACTGAAAAAATATATTGAAAATTTGTAATGTTTTCAGAGTAAAAATTTTTCATTTTTTTTTTTTTTTTTAATTCATTTTTGTGCCATGTACAAGAACTACGCTTAGAATGAAGAATTAGCAAATTTTTAGTATAAAAAATTTCAATTTTTTTTAAAAATAAAAACTTCCATAAATTTTTTAGAACGAAAAATTTACGTTCTAAACTAGAGTGAAGAATTTCACGAATATTTTCGAATGAAAAATTTTATTGTAAAACGAAAAATTCTCATAATTTTCAGACTAGATAATTTCACCATATTTTTAGAATGAAAAATTCACATAACTTCAGAATGAACAATTTTATCCCCTGGAATAAAAATTTCTCATAATTCTTTGAATGAAAATTTCACAGATTTCGTAAAATGAAAAATTCTCATTAATTTTAAACAAAATTTTTTGCAAATTTCAAAGAATCAAAAATTCATAAGATTTCTAGAATAAAACATTCAGTATTACGTAGATAAATAAGGTAGCGAGGTCTAATCATTAAGAATGAAAAATGCACTTAATTTTTAGAACGAATTACGTGGTTAAAATAAATAATTTTTAAAAAATCTTAAAATACAAAATTTAAATAATTTTTAGGATAAAAAATGCTTCTAATTTTTAAAAAAATTCACATTTTTTTAAAGAATGAAAAACTAATTTTTCAAGGCCAAACTTTGTGTAATTTTGGAATGAGCAATTTACTATTTTGAGAGTGAAAAATTCATTAGAATTATTTTTTAAATAAAAAAATTAAGATTAAAAAAAAAACTTTTAAGGACGAAAATTTACAAAATTGTTGTAATGATTTTTTTTTAAATTATGAAAAATTAGTTGTTCAATTTTTTTTTAAATTTCAGAATGAAAAAAATTAATGAAGTTGACTTTACTTGAAATACCTATCCAATTTTTTGTGTAATTTTACAATTTTTCGGAATGATATTTGAAAAAATTTGTGTTTTCGGAGTAAAAAACTTACCAACTTAAAGTTTTCAAGTTGTTAGATTGAAAAAATATACATATTTTTTTTTAAATTACGTAAGATGAAAAATCTTTTATTTTTTTGGAATGAAAATCTAAATGGGTGTCATACTTGATTTTTTTTTCTTGAAAATCAAATCTCAGAATTTTTTAAATAGGTGATTTGAAATTTTTTGTGACTTTGTTTGAATTTCTGCTTTTTCCTTTTCAGTTTTTTTTTCTGCTGCGTTTTATTATTTTAGAAATTCGCTGTAAAAATTCATAGTGTCGTTTTACTTTGATCTTTTCCCCGGTAACGAAAAATATTCAAATTTCTCCCACTCGTCAAAATAAGGCGTTCGAAAACACTAATTTGAAATAAACCATTCGTTTCGTTGAAAAAATTTTTTTCAGCCTAAATATTATATTAATTTCGGCGTAAAAACGGTGAAGAGAAAAACACTCGCTCTCGAGAATGATGCCAGCTCGAAAAATTTGTTATAAATAAATTACCACAATATTGATCCCACGGCCTCCTACGCTACCCTGCCACCGACATTCTACTCGCGATAATAATTTTTTTCTTTATTATAATATTTTTTAACCTATTCATTCATGAGTATGACGATTACTATAATTCGCAGAAATACCGGGTACTAGCAATTGTCGAAAAATTTCGTTCAGGGATATTAAATGCAGGAAACACGTGTACTACGGTGAAACCGACCCCCGACGCCCTCGAGACCTCGACGTAGCGCTTACGCCCATGTGCGTTTTTTTTATTTTTATGTCGAAGAGCACTAACCTGCGGTCGCCAAATAGTAGCGATGATAAATGCGTACATTCTTTTGGACGCCGTCGTAAAATTTCCTACCATGTCGCAATTTTTTTCCTAAACGATGGTCGAGATTTCTCAGGGTGAACTTTGATAAGCTTTTTGTACAAACCGATGTACAATTTAAAAGCTAATTTGGATTAATATAAGAAAAGCTTATCTCTCTGGAGATGGATATTTTTGTCTCCTGTCTCGAGATGGCGAGATTTTGATTCGTCTTGTAGATATATTTGCGGAGAATCGTTCGGTTCGTTAATTAGAATGTGTTCAGCCATGGTTATCGAAATTTGGCACCAGATGCGTAACTTCTACAATGTATAACGAACGCTGTGAAAAATTAAAATAAACATTTGAGTGGCGATGTATTATTTATAAACGGACAAATAATCGTATTTTGAAAAATTTAACCTATTTCGAGGTTTCTCCCGAAAGCGTAAATAGTCTATAATATTTCTCTCGAACGATTATGTAATTTTTTTTTCTTCAAATTTTTTAACCGGATGTGTGACTTTGTTTGTGTGTGGTTTTCCCAACGAACACCTCGAAATGATACGAAGTTTATATTTTTACACGTTTTCGAAATCTTGCCTTAGCCTGCTCGAAGTTTAAATGGAAGAATTTTAATGAAGTCGAGATTTATGACCTGCTCGTTACCAGTACACATTCTTTTGACTTTAAATATGTAGCTAACAAAAATACTTACCGCTTACGTCAACTTCTTATTTTTCCAGCTTCTCGTGCTTGGTACTTGGGGCTGGTGTCGAGTTTAATGCATATGTTTATCATCAATCGTTTCTAACGAGCGTGTATTTAGTACCAGATATATAAAATAGTTACCGTTTTAGCTTTCGAAGAATTCTTTGGTTTGGGTTGAAGGAAGGTTGGGGGGGGGGGGGATGAAGAAGAAATTTTAGTATTGGAAAATTCGGAATATCTATAAATTATATGTAGTAGGTATTTGGTCTGGGTGACAGTTCGATTTCAAAGTTCGCAGATCGACTGAAATTGGGTGAAAATTTTTCCAGTTTTCAATTGGTTCTAACTCGGAAGGCCACCGTCGAAAAATTGAAAATTATTTGTCCCAAAATTTCGTTAAAATTTGCTGAGTTTTGTGAAAATTTAAAAAAATAAATTTTTCATCGTCGAAGATTGCCATTTTTTGTGTGAATTTGGTGTCAAACATTCACACCAAAAAAATGGCAATCTTCGACTATGAAAAATTTATTTAAATTTTTTTTTTTTACGTTTATATTCGTTAATTTGTATTCTTGTTAGTTACTTCAATGCTGTTAATATTCAAGAGATTTTTTTATTTTTTATTTTGTTGAAATGTTGAATATAATTTTTTAATTCAATATTTTAGAGGAATTTTTATTTGAAACAAAAAATGAATACTTTAGAAGAACAATATTTTTTAAATTCAAAATTGGTATTTAAAAAAAAATCATCAAAAATGGAAAAAAATCCGAAAATTTTTTTGGAAAAATTTTGAGAATATTTTTCAATTTGAAATATTTTGGGAAAAATTTGATTCATCTGGTAATGAAAATTTACAAATTTGAAAGAGCAACCCTACCTACTCACTCATTAAATTGTTTGAATTTTTTAATCGATTTTTTTTTTGTTTTGTGAAATTATTTTGAATAAATTTTTTATTTTCTTTTGTTGAAATGAATTTTTGTTTTAATTTTTTTTTTTTAATTTTATTTGAAAAAATAAAGGTAAACAAATATTTTGGAAAAGCTATTTTTTGGAAAAATTCAAAATTTATATTTTTGAAAATATAAAAATGAAAATAATTGAACATCTTTTTTTAATTTAAATATTTTTAGAATTTTTTTGATTTCTTTAGTACTTAATGAAAAATTGAAAGAGCAAAATTTTGAATTTATTGCAAAAAATTTTTTCAACGAATTTCTCATCTTGAGGAAATAATATAAAAATAATAATTTGAAAAGTAATTTTACGACACTTCAAAAAATTATCACAAAGTTTCCAAATAAGTGTCCACATTGTTGATTTTTTTTTCACAAAACGTCGGAAAATTTTAAAAACAAAAAAAATTACAATTTAAAAAATATTTCCACAATATAAAAGATATATTTTTGACAAAATTTTAAATAAATTTCTCAAAATTTCAGAGAGTTTATTCCAGAAATTTTTTCATGAAATTTTAGAAAAAAAATTAAGGCTTTTACAGAAAACTCTAATCAATTTTCAGCGAATTTCTCATGATACCTACTGTGGAGAGTTTTCACAAAACTTTTAAAAAATTTTCTATAAAACCTCAAAAATTGGGAAAAATCACAAATTTGAAAATATTTTCACAAAACTTTGGACTATCATCCAAAAATTTAAGAAAAATCACAAAATTGAAAAAAAGTCTCCAGCACAATTTTGACAGAAAATTATCACTAATCGTCATAAAATTGAAATAAAAATTCTAAATTTTTTTAAAAAAATTTCAGAAGACTTTTTTAATAGCTTCAAATTTAAAAAAAAAAAAAAATCACAAAATTAGGTATTTGTATGTTGGTTTTGCTACATCACAAAAATTTTTACATTTCTCAATACTTCGGAGAATTTTTCATAAAATTTTTGACAAATTAAAAAATAAAACCACACAGTGAATTTCTACTAAAATTACTGGGAATTATAAATTTTTTTAAAATAATTATTAATTTCTCATAAAAACTTCAGAATCTTTTTTTTTAATTATCAAAAAAAATTTATAAAACAAAATTGAAAAAATCGCAAATTGAAAAACAATTTCAGAAACTTTCAGAAAAATGTCAAAGTTTTCAAAGAAGCCACAACAATCAGGAAAGACAATTTTCACAAAACGTCGTAAAATTTTAACAAAAATTCAATAACTACCCACTTCTGAGAATTTATACAAAATCCCAGAATTTTTTTTTACTTAGCAAAATTTCTGAAAAATCTTTCACAAAAACTTCAGTTTTTTTTTCTAAATTACAAAACACAAGCGATTTTTTTCGCGAATTTGAAAAATAGATCCACAAAATTGACTACAAATTTTTCCCAATTTTTTAAATAAATTTCTCAAAACTTTGTAGAATTTTTAAAAAATTCATCAATTCTTTTTTTTTACAGAATACCAGTATTTTTTCACGAAATTTTTTAAAAAATCGAAGAAAATACCAAATTTTTTACAAAAATCCAAAAAATTATAATTAATCAATTTTCAATAAATTTCTCACACGAATTGTTCACCAGAGAATTATCTCGAAAAAAATCGATCAAGTCTTCACACTCTTGAAAATTTTCACGAACCATCAGAGAGTTTAAAATAATTATTTGAAGAATTCACAATTTTCAACCAAAATTCAGAAAATATTATACTTATACAATCTCCCTAGAAAAAAATAGCAAAATTAAAAAATATCATATTTTTTTAAAACAAAATTTCTCAAGATCTTTTAAAAAATCTTCAAAAAAAATTATAACACTCAATTTTACAAAATTGTAAATAAATCAAAAAATTTTATGAACTTCTCTGAAAACTTCAGTTTTTTTTCAATTAAGTTTTTTATTTTCAACTGAATCCCAAAAAGTTTATCACAAAATTTTAGAACATTAAAAATATTTCAGCATATATTTCGCAATATTTAAGAAAATTTTATTAAAATTTCTGAGAATTATGAACAAATTTTGAACAATTTTCGTTCATTTTTGGTTACTTTTTTTCACGCCCTCAAAAGTCCTCAAATTTACTATAAAAAAAAAAAAAAAAATTGAATTTGGTAGTTATCATTAATGACTTATGAAAATTACGAGTGATTCTGATTACTTAGATAGTGGTGGTATTCAACCCTCCCCTCTCCTTTTACCTTCTACTTCAGCCTTGACTATATTAACTTAGAAATGACTCTATTCAGAGTTATAAATTTTAGTTCTAATAATTTTTTTTCCTTTCAGGGGAAGAACTGTCCGGTCAAAATTACCCGGTGATATTATTCATTCACGGAGAATCTTTCGAATGGAACTCGGGAAATTTATACGACGGTTCAGTCATAGCGAGTTTCGGAAAAGTTATCTTCATAACGATCAATTTCAGACTGGGAATTTTTGGTAAGCTTGGTCGACAAAATTTCGAAAAAAGATCAATTTTATTTTGAAATTCTTCGATTTAATGGCCTCTAAAAGTTCCACGGTTATTTCAGCCATTAAAATAAAAATTTATAATCTTTCGAATTGCCATCCGACCGCATAAACGTATCTAAAAAATCGGTTTATTAGCTGCTAAAGTGGCGAACTGCTGGAAATTCCGAAATGACGATAGAAGATTTAATTAGCCGATGACAAAAGTAGCCCTAAAAAATGTCTCCTCGCACGTTGCGGAGATTACCTTTTTAAATATTTATAATTTCTTGAACCCATTTACGTTGGTGTATTCGAAAGCTAATGAAAAACTTGGCTCTTCTCGTAAACGGCTGTTTAGCTCTTGTTTATAGATCTGAATTGGCAGCAGGCCACTGTTTAGTTTTTTAAGGCAGAAAATACGAGTACGCGAGTATATATCAGCAAAGGGACCAGGGAACTTTGTCATTTCGCTGTTTGTTTAACTTTTTTCGACGTATTTGAAATTTTTCTCAACTTTGTTTACATTGAATAATTTTTTTGTACATTTTGACTTTAGTTTTGATTAATGATCGGCCAGGTTTCAAATTTAAGTCCATAAATGATCGTTGAAATGGCTCGATGAAGAATGGGATATTTTATTGAGATAAGAGACGAGTAAAAATTATCTTTGGCTTGATATTTTGTCCGCAACTCGAAATATATAAATAGGTATCTGCGAGACATCATGAGTGCGTAGAAAATTCGAAATTTCACATCACCTTTTCGAACCATGTAAGAATTTTAATGACGTGGAAAGATTTACTCTTTGTAATGGATCGCATGTCTGGCTTCTTTTTTTTTTTTTTTTTTGGTGTATAAATTTCCAACGTAAGTGATATCAATTCGATTATTGTTAAGCTCGGTTCGACCAGACCACAGAAGCACGTCGCGTCGTATTCGCGATACCGAATAATATTTTACAAATGTCTTTAACCGTAATATTTTGGTTCGTGTCCAAAATGTCTTTGTCGTATAGAGAAACACATACTATTCCATTTCCAATGATAAATTACCTCTTGAAAGAATCTTTTTCGGATTTTTCTTTCGTATACTAAAGCCTAAAAATATGTTCATGTCGCAGGCTTCTTAAAAGAAGGAATTAAGACGACACCTGGTCGAACGAATTTCGGACTTTCGGACCAAATAGCCGCCTTGCAGTGGATCAAAGGTAACATTGTCGAGTTTAAAGGTGATCCTTCCAATGTGACTGTGATGGGCTTTGGAACTGGTGCCGCGTGCGTGAATTTTCTTATGCTGTCGCCAGTAGCAGAGGGTAATGAGTTAGTAGATTTAACTACTTATTGGCAATAGATAATTTTTTTTTAATTTTTACGAGTCAAAATATGCGCAGAAGTGTTATTTTTCAAATTCGACCAATTTTGAAATTTTTTTAATGGGGAGATTTTTCAAAAAAAAAAAAAAAAAAAAAATTGAAAGACGAATTTTCGGAAAATTCCATTCGTCACACATACTTACAGAAAAATGCTATTTTTTGAAATCGATCCTATTTTTGTAGTTTAAGAGGATACTGAATTTTAGTGCTTTGAAGTTGTCATTTTTTTCATTTTTTGTATTTTATATTTTAAGACTGACATTTTTTTTCATCATTTTGTCATTATTATAACTTTTTGTTTGCATTTTTATTCAATTTTTTTTATTTAAAAAAAATAATAAAAAAAATAACTAAGTACCTAATAACTGATTTTATAGGTATCGTAAAAACTTCACAGAAGAAAGGAGGAATAATTACTCTAAAGTCACCCTATGAAAAAAATTTCAAAGAAATCTCACAAGAAGTATTTTAAAAAACTTCTCAAAAAATTTGCAAGTCAATTTAAAAAAATATAAAAAATTAAAAAAATATTTTTCACGAATAAAAAAAAAAGTTGTGCGAGTAAAAAAATAGTGAAAGGAATATTTATCCTAAAAACTTTTTTTTATAGAAAAAATGTTTGAGTAAAAAAATATAATTATGGTGATGAAAAAATTATCCTAAAGAATAGTCGTAAGAGAAAATTGTGTAAAAAAATTTAAAATAATTAAATAGGTACCTACTATTTGGAAAAAAATTATTTTTTTTTTGAATAAAATAATTTTTTTATTTAAAAAATTGCTCTACTTTTTAACAAAGAAATGACTTTCTAAATAATTTTTTTTTTTTAATTTTATTTTCTCATCAATTCAACTGCTTTGTAAAAATCAATTTAAAAAATTTCAAATTTCAAAAATTCTCAGTAATAACTTTTTGTTTTAAAAATTTATAAAATTCTCATTCTAAGAAATAATATGTAGGTACCTAATTTTCATTAAAAAAAAATTGACCCTCATTTTAAAGAGAGCATCAAAGTTTATTTCAAAAAGTTATTTTTTACAGATTTTTGTCGTTCATTTTTTTTTTTTTTTTTGAAAATCCATTTTTCAAAATTTCAAAGTTTTGAAATTGTTATTAGGTAGCAACTTCTTTGTAGAGAAAGTGTAAATTTTTTGAAAATTTTATTTAGAAATCAAAATAACGTGAAGTATAAAATAACAAATATAACGAAAAATTCCGACGTTTTGGCTATCTACGATGGCCTTAAAAAATGTTTTATTTTTATTCTGATTCAGTTTTATTTCTAAACTCACTCTGAAGATTTTTTTTTTTTTTTTTTTTGTTACGAAAATTTGAAAATATTTTGAGATGGTTCATTTTAATTCTAAAAAATGCAATTGATTTATGTAAAAAAAAATTATTCAAAAAATTGTTTACTGGCTATTTTTTACTCAAGAAAAAAAAATTTCTATAAAAATATCGAAATTTTGAATGCTTCATTCCATTTTTGTATTTTAGATCAACCTGCTTGAATTTAAAAAAAAATCAATTTCGTATTTAGGTACTGTAAATTTTTTGCTGTAATAAGACTTATGAACTTTTTTATTCTAGAATCATTCGAGTGTTTCATTTCGAAAAAGCGCAAATCTTGTATTTTTGACTGAAAATAATTATTATTAATTTAAAAAAATAGTTTTCTCATTTCGAAAAATTGTTCATCTTTGTGACTACCTGGATAAATTATTCTAAAAATTTTCGAGTCGATTTTTTGAAAAAATTTCAACTCAATTAAAATATGGTGCATCATTTTTCAAATTTTATGAATTACTCTGAGTGTGCCTAATTTATAAAAAAAAATTGAAACCTAAATGAGTACTTTTTTCTGGTCTTTGAATTTTATGGTGCGAAATACCTGTATTTTTTAAAAAATGGTTTCAAAAAATCTTTTTTTTGGTGTTTTGATCACTTTTTAATTCTTTTTATTTTTTAACAATTTAGGTAGGTTCACATAATTACGATTTTTTATGAAAAAAATCACGAAACCAGTTTTAGTATTTTTTTTTACAGTAAATTAATACGTACCTGATTTGTTTTATTTTTCAGGCTTATTTCATCGAGCCATTCTGATGGGAGGCTCAGCTCTATCCGAATGGGTCCTAACAGCTGTTCCGCTCCATTATATTCAATTAGCCGAAGAACTAAAATGTTCCACCGAAAATATGATAAATTGTTTGCAAAGAAAGAGAAAAGATGACATCATATCCGCTTTCAAAAGCTTCGAACCGTTACCATTCGAAAATACGTTCACTCCTGTCGTCGATGAAGTGGTTGTTTTGCAATCGCCAGCTCAGCAAATGAATCATACTCTTTTTAGCAAGTAATATTAGACTATAAGTTTTTATGCGATCAAAAGAGAATTTTTTGATAATTTAAAGTGTGAACTGATTAATGATGATGTTATATTATTGCAGGTACGATTTATTGGCAGGTGTTTCCGAAATAGAAAGTTATTACTTGTTGGAGGACTCATTTTTGAAATTTGGGTTACTTTTGAACGAAGCTAATAAATTGATCGAAACGTATACGAAATTAATTTATAAAGTAATTGGTATTTAATTATTTTCAAGATTATACTTGGTACTTGGAAAATGTAATTTTTTATTTTAATTCTGTGGTTCGCATTTTTTTTTTGTGCAGAAAACACCAGATATTGCTTTGGCGAAAACTGTAGAAAAATATTTAGGACATTTACGTGATAAATCTCCTTTAGCTGTGAGAAATTCTGTCCTAGATGCTTTAAGTGATATGCTCGTAGCTGCTCCGTTACTTCAAACCGTTAGATATCACGCCAGGACCCAGAAAGGAACCTTTTTGTATGTTTTTGGCCACCATACTACGTCAGAAAATCATATCAAGGTATATTTTATTAAACTTACCTTTATATTCAAAGAACTATTTTTCAATTTAAAATTGTTTGATAGGTAAAAAAAACAATTTCTGGAGATGACTTACCTTATGTCCTCGGAGTACCGATCGATGGACCATTTTACCATTACCAGTCTGATTATGATATTCAAGAAGAACGTCTATCCGAAACGATGATGCGGTATTTTACCAATTTCGCTAAAACTGGGTACGATAATGAGTTAATGGTTAATGGAGATGATTTGATCATGATCACCGAATTTGAAATTATTCAGTGGAGGTTGGTCTTCATGGTCTGAAACTTGCATTACAAAATTTTCAGCTCGATATCTCACCCCTAATCTTGGGGGGGGGGGGTGTTGAACGTAGATTTTTGTTGAAATTTCTATTTTTGGTAGTTTTTTCCCAAACTTTTTTAAACTTGCAGAAATTGTTGATAGTACCAAGGGTGATTAATGAAATTTTTAAATTGAAATTTCGATCACTTTTTCGAGGTCAAACAGACATGCAACTCTGAAAAATATAAATATATAGTCGAAATATACAACTTTATATATATTTTTATTTTAGAATTTTAATTCGTGGTCCAAGGTGTTTAAAAATGAACAAAACCGATTTTTTCATCATTTTCCACCTCAAAACAGTCATTTTTAATCGAAATTTTTTTTCTTACATTATATCATCAAGAAATACATCTGAACATGCAATCAACTTCAATTGGACCAAATTTGTCAGTTTTTCCTATTTTTCACAATTAAAAAAAAGAAATATCAAAATATTACCATTTTGAAAACCTACGTACTCCTCCCAAATGACCTGGGGGTCTAAAATTCATATAAGGACGTATCTCAACTCGATATTTTGTCATTTAGTGCGATGTCAGCAAATTTGAGTTTTTTTTTTTTAAATTTCAACTCATCTTGTGAACAAATTTTTCAAAGTCAAAAATATTTTAATTCGTAAAAATTGATAGAAATATAAAAATTTTCTTGATTTTGCTTAAATTCGGACATGAGATATATAATGAGGTAAAGCATATCTAGATATGAATTTTAGATCCCTAGATCATTTGGGAGAAGGTCGTGGGTTCCTAAAATGGTGCCATTCGTATATTTTGAAAGAAAATAAAAAATCCAAAAAAATAAAGAAATGATCGAATTTGATCCAAATTCAAGTTAATGGTGTATGAAAAAGTCTTGTTTGATATATTACAAGAAAAAAAATTTTCACTAAAAATGACCGTTTTTAGGGGAACAAATGTTGAAAAAATCAATTTTGGAATTTTTGAAGGTAATGTACCACGATTTAAAATTCAAATTCTAAAAAAAATATGAGATTGTACATCTAGACTAGGTACATAATATATATTTTTTTCAGAATTGCACCACTGAAAGGGGTTACCAAAATGGTGGTTAGAAATCTCAAAATGTTCATTTAACCTTGAAAAAGTGTTCGAAATTTTTGAAGAAAAAAAATCCATAAAAATAAATTTACTCTAGTTCTAGTACTGTCTACTATTTCTGCAAGCTTGAAAAAAATTCGGTTGAAAACTGTCGAAAAAAGAAATTTTCAACGAAAGAAGTTAGAGGTTATTGAACTAAAAATTTCGTCAAAGAGGTTTGGAAAATTTATTTTAAAAAAAGATGAAAAAGATGAAGAATATTTCCACACTACGTTTGAAAGTATGAAACATAGTATATGCTTTTACTCTGTGACAAAATGTCTAAAAGTCATGAATATTAATTTTCATCGAAATTTATAAATCATGACAGAATGTCAAAAAGTAACTAATTCTAAAATGATGAAATATTTTATTTCCATGGAAATTTAAAAATTAAAAAAGTAATAATAATACTCCGTGACAAAATGTCTAAATAACGTTCATTACGAAAATATCTAAAAGTCACGAATATAAATTTCCATGGAAATTTAAAAATCAAAAAATTTTAATAAAAATTTAAAAAAATCAAGTTTAAGAATGTCTGATAAAAAGCCTAAAAATCATAATTTTTTTTTTCAATTCCAAGTTTCAGAATGTTTGACAAAATAATGTCTAAAAGTCATAAAATTTATAAAAATTTAAAAAATTTCTTTAAAAATTTTTTAAGAAGTCATTAAATTTATAAAAAATTCCAAGTTTCAAAATGTCTAAAAGTCATAAAATTTCAAAAAATTTACAAGTTTCAAAATGTCTGATATAATGTCTAAAAAATCGAATTTATTAAAAAATTTCCAAGTTTTTTTATGTCATCCAAAACTTACCAAATGTAACCTATAATCTAACCCAACATGTCGAATTTTTGGGTCGGATTTTAGTCTCGGATTTTGGTGTCGTTTTTTTTCATTTTGGTCTCCGTAAAAGCATATACTATGCTAAAAATTTTCAAGAACATTTAGAAATGTTGCATTTAAAAAATTCTCAAAAAATTTTCAAAAAATTAAAAAAAGAAGTCTCAATAACTTTTTAAAGAATTTCTCACAAAATAATTTTACAAAGCTTCCAAGAACTATTCTAAAATTTTCAGAGAATTCTCAAAAAAAATGTTTTTGAAATATACATATATATTATTTTATCACAAAATTAAAGATTTCCACTGCAGAAAACGATCTTTTTCAACAACTTTCATAAAATTTTCAAAAGAAAAATTAAACCAATAAATTTTCATTTTCACGAAATATGAGAAATTTTGTTGAAAAAAATCTTTCAGAAAATCTTCAGAAAGCCTTTTACAGGTTATCAGAAAACTTGAAAAAATTAAAATTAAAAAAACACAGAAAATTTTTCACAAAATTTCAGAAAATGTTTCCTGTAAAAAGATCGTGAAATAATGAAAAATATTTCACCAAAAGTCAAAAGTCAAAGGATTTTCACAAAATCTTGGATTTTTTTGCAAAATTTTCTGGAAGATTTTCAGAAATTTTTTCAAAAAGCATCAGAAAGTTGAAAAAATGATATCATATCACAGAATTTTTTGTAGAAAAAAAAAAAATCACAAAATTTCAGAAAAAATATAGAATTACTTCGAAATTTTAAAAAAGGAAAAAAAATCATAGTTTTCCAAAAATTACAGAAATATTTTTCAAAAAAGCCAGAGTGTTTTCACAAGACTTTCACAAATTTTTAAATAAAATTTTCAAAGAATTATTAGAAAAATTATTGAAACATTTTTTGAAAGTTGGAAAATTTTTACAAAATTCTTCATTAAATTTTTCTTACTATATAAGAAAATTTTTCACAAATTTTTAGAAAATCTTTCACAATATTTTCGTATGGTTTCTCACAAAACTTCAGGAAATTCTATTCCCTGGATAATTTCAAATTCGGTGCTCAAGGCCAAAATCACCCCTATAAATCTGGCAAAAAAAGGCTCTTATTCATAATCTGGAATAATCTCTATTTTTTTATTTTTGTAGAAATCCAAATTTGCCGACGAGTTACGATTTTCTAACATTTTCATCTCATTTCGAGTACAAGCAGTATGCTGTGAAGTGGCCTCGTTTCACTTTGGATAGGCAACCGTACATGTACCTAGGTAAATTTCTTCATTTGAAGGAATATTTTGCTGGAAAACTGCAATATTCAACTCTTGTGTAATTTTTACAGGCCTATCGCCCCAAATCCGATACCACTATCGAGAAGAATACGACAAATTTTGGAACTACGCGCTTCAAAACGCGATTAAAAACCTAAACGATGGTTTAAAACATCTAGACGCTGTAGAAAACGACGACATAAACTACCCTCCTGTGGACGACCTGCCCTACACTTCGTCTCCCGAATTTAGGCAACCCATTCACAAGATGCCGATCACCACTTCGGAAGGGATCATCGTCGAGCAAGGCGTACAAACCGCATCTGCCACCGTTACCATCTTGATAATAATCGGAATCGTGTTCTTATTAATTAACGTGATCGCCTTCGGTATTATTTTCTACCAAAGGGGTAAATTAAAAGTACGAGATAATCTATTTCGCAACCGATTCCGTTGCAAAGCGATCAGCGTACCTGATATATTCGAAGAGAACGCCAACGGTGACATATACGCGATCGCTGAAAGTCGCCAAAAAGAAGAAAGCGAATCGAAAAATAAAAAATCTCGATCCAAGAAGAACGTAGCTTCGACTTCGGACGATAAATACGACGCGATAAGAGTGGCCAGCGTCAACCCAGAGGCCATCAGTGGTAAACGTCTGAAACGGTGGCCTCTATCGAGGCAGTGCAGTGGCAGCACTGTTGTGATGGACTCGCATTCAAAAGTACGAGACTGGATAGCTAACGAAATAGTTAGCAAATGTTCGCCTAGATTTTTACGTCGTAAAAAGAAAAGAACGCCCGTGCAAGGGGATCCTTCTACGCCCAAAGCTACCACCTCGAGAGTAGATCCGGACAGAAGAAAGGTATCCATAGCCATAGACGCTACTCCGGCTGCTAGAAGCGACAGCGTACTAAAACAAATCCCCATTGAAGTTACCAAATCGCTAGACGACGGCAAGAACCCGTTAACGAGTCAAATCAGGCCATCAACGTCGATGATGTCCATTCCTAAGAAACCCTCGTTCCTCAGATCGTACGCGTTCTCGTCCGAAGACAGCGACGAATACTATAATCGAACCGGAACCCATAAGAGTTCCGCTCATATACGTCTGAGGACGCCGGAATTCTTACTAGATGCTTTGCCCATACCTCACGCTCATTCCAAAGGCAATACATCGCCGGAACCAGTCGATTCGCGAGAGTTACTCTATACGCCGGTCAACAAGCAAACCAAAAGGCTCAAGAGTTTCGCCGAATCCTCTAAAAATACCAGTATTAACGACAGCGTCGAGTCTTCCTCCCATTACGAAGATATTAACATAATATCTCTACACGAAGACCTAAACTCGAGTTGTTATTCGACCCAAGATCAACTAACCAACATCAAGAGACGAAACTACCCCAAAGTTCTGCCCGATTTTCCCGACTCGGAGAGAAAAACCTCCAAAAGGCTATCCCTACCTTCGATCAACTTCGACCCAAATAAAATCTCCGAATACTCTAAGCACAGATCAAGAATACCGCCAGCTCCGCCGCCTCGACTATCGTCGACTCTGGGACGTAAATCCAACCTGGATTCCGATAAACAATTTTCTCACATTACGGTCCAGTTGAGAAAACCCGAACCGGTTATTTTAGAGGAGAAATTAGCCGATATTATACAGACTGAAAGTAGCCAAGTTCCTAGTCCCGACCATCAAACTGATCAGGATGAAAAACCGTCGCAAATACCTCGTTACAAACCAGATTCTCCTAAATCCGCCAAAGATGTCAGATCGGTCACGACCAGTACGACAGGCATACCAAAATTTGTTCCTCTTTCTAAGCTAAAAAATGATAAAACTCAGGATGAAAAGGTGTAATGCTCGAAAATCAAAGTCGCCAACGTCGCGTCGAGTAATCTTTTTTAGCTCGTTAGGAGCTTCGTGTACAATTTAGATTGCGCATTTTTAATCTTCGGTTGTCAATTGTCATTTTTCCTGCATATAAATTATAATACGTTCAATTTAACCGTCAAGTTTTACCTAACAATGACAAACATGTCGTATATTTTGTAGTTTTCGACTCCCCTCCCTCTATATTGTTAAAATGATGTTTTGTATTTTGTTCTTTTCGTATAAGTATTTGTTTTAAATTCATAAGTATTACGCTTGGTAACTTTTATACTAAATTTTACGATTTAAATGCATCTTAATTAAGGAAGTGTTTATGTTAGATTTTTTTCCAGTTGAATTTTTTTTAATTAAATTTTTTTTACGTATTTTTTTTTCCAAACTCGATCGAGAAGATGCATATTGCATTGGAAAGTAAATAAGTAGGTTTGTAGATAGGTCTGCGTAGATGAGTGATTAAAAACAAGTTGGAGATAGGTAATTATGGAATTATGGGCTTATGTTTCTAATTTTTGAGTTGAGTTGAGTTTTTTTTTTTTTTTTTTTTTTTTTGCAGACAAAGGTTTTACATATTACCTACAGCTGAGCCTGAAAAAAAGTTGAAAAGTCACAGAGGAATATTATTTTTCTATTGAATGTTTTTAAAATTTAAAACTGGCACAAAAAATTGGGCGATAATTTTTTCAAATTTTTCTAAATGCATCAAGTACCTAATTATTTAAAATTTTCATTAAGTATGTACTTCCAAAATTGCTCAATTTTTTTATCATAAAATTTTGATTGCCTATAGTTACTTTGATTCTTTCCTATTTTTTCAGTTTTTCTAAAAGATCAAATTTTTTATAGGTAGTTTAATTTTTTTTAATTTTTCGAATTTACCTATTTTTAAATTCCTTTTAAAACATTTAAAATCAGTTTTTCCGATTTTTTATCAATTTTTTTTAAATCATAATTTTCCTAACCGCAGATTTAATTTTTAGAATGGAGAAAAATAATTTTTGAGTTCGTTACCTGTGCTTTCCAAATTTTTAATATAGGTAATTTTTTTTTTAATCTTCAGTTTTTTTTCTCTTTAACATTATAATTATTCTCAAAATGTTCAAATTCTCCTAAATATTCTGATTGTTTATTATTTTTAAAATAGAAAAAAAATCCCAATTTTTGAAAGATTTTAGTTTTTCAATTTTAAAATTTTCCAATGTCAATTTGTTTAAAAAATGTTTTTCAATTTAATTTATTTTTTTGTATTTTTAAACATTGAAATTTTTTCAAATATTTTGATTATTATAGGTAACTTTGGATTTTTTCAAATTTTTCTGTTTATAAATTTCTTTTTGAAGTCTTTCAATTTTTAAATTTTTTTTGTAGGTATGTATTTTTTTAAATTTCCAAAATTACTTGTTAAAACTTCTTTTTTAAATTCAGTTTTATTCTTTTTCAATTACCTACCTTAAGTATTTTTAAAGATTTTGAATTCTTACACATAGGTATTTTGATTGTTCACAATTTTTAATTTTTAAAAAAAATTTGATTTGTATTTTCCTTTGAATTTTTTTTCACCTATCATTTAATTTTTCCAAATAGGTAGGTAAGTAGATTAAATTCTTGAAATGAAAAAAGAAAAACAATAATTGAATTCTTCACGATTTTCTAATTTTGAAAATTTTTAATGGCTTCAAAAACTAATCCTTTTTGAATTTGATTTTTTTTTTAATTTTTAATATTTTTCATAATTTCAAGTTTTTCTAAATATTTGGATTATACCTATATACCTAATTTTACGTTTTTTCAATTTTTTTCGTGCTTATCTAAATCTTTTTTCGGAGCTTTTTAATAATTTTTAATTTTCCAGCCAAAATAGATTGCAGTTTAATTTTTGAAATTCGTGCGAAAAATCCCAATTCTTTAGAGATTTTGTAATCACTTCAAAGTTTTTAAACTATTTTGTAATTTTTTTTTCGATGTTGAAAATTTCAAAATTTTCTAAATCGCTTATCAATTTTTTTAATATTTCAATTTTTCAACTTTTATTATATACCTGCTTTTGTAAAATTTAATATTTTTAAAATTTTAAATTCATTCAAATATTTTGATCGTTTATGATTTTTAATTTTTTACTTCCCTTTAAAAAATCTCAGTTATTTAATTTCCAATTCTTTACCTATTGAAAATTAAAAAAAAATTCAAGTTACTCATTTTTTTATTTTTTAGAATCTTTAATTTTTTTAATATCATTAGCTACCTATTATTTTTCAAAATTTCAAATTATTCTTTTAAATATTTTGGATTTGTTATTTTTGGAAGTAAGTATTTTTTTTTATCAGTGCCAAGATCCGGTTTTGAGTGGATACCTACTTATTGTTATTATTTTATTTTTTTGTACTCGCCCAGGAAGTCACTTAAATCCCCGAATGATTTGTATCTCGAATATACCTAATACGAATGTAGGTAAAAATAATTCAAAAAAAAAATTGAAATACTTATCGATTAAAGAATCCTTTGTATTTCACGTATTGAAAGTGGATACACATGGCACCTCCGAAATCTACACTTCACGCATACAAATATCCTAATTGGATTGTCTGTGAACCCATTTTAAAATTAGAGTATTTAATACTTTCGGTTTACCAGTCATTGTGCTTTTGAAATAGGAATAGGTCAAAGTACTGTGATATTGTGTTTGTGTGACTTTTCATTTTTAAACATGGGTCAAAAAAGTGAGCAAAATTTTGGATTATTTACGATTGGATTTATAATAGATAGGATTTAGTATTTACTATCTAGTACCTATACCTACCCAAATTCCTGCAGACCCTTGGCCCAAATGACGTAGATTACCTACACCTAACTAGACTTGAAATATTCTAATAGTGAAAAAAAGGTGAAAATCGTTTTGAAAAAATATACCTATTAAATCGTACCTATCGCAAGGAAAAGGAAGGGAAAAGAACTGAGAATGAGGTAAACTTTGGTTATTTATTTCCAGATAAACGTAAACCTGAAGGAGAAAGGTCTGATGGAAGTTTTACAAGTTCTCGTAGACGAGGATCGAAGAGTAAATTTCGATCGAGTCTCCTTCTGTCTCAGTTAGCTTCACCTCATTATTCTCTAACTCAAGTTGAGAAGGTATTTTTACTACATGCCGAACGTGGTGATTGTGCTTCGGTTAAGAAGTAAGTATAAGGGTCGAGGTGTGCACATTTTTTCAACTCACTTTATCTAAAATTGGATAAAACTGAATTGAAAATATATTTCATTTCAGGATTATCGACCAGTACAAAGACAAACCGCCGGAATTCAATATAAACTGTTTAGATCCTTTGAATCGCAGTGCTCTGATAATTGGAATCGAAAAAGAAAACATCGATTTGATAAATTTATTATTAGAAGCAGGCATCCAAGTCAAGGTAAACTCATTTCGAATAATTATTGAAAAGACTAGGTACTTAGATCCTAGGTGAAAAAATTATCTACGAGCAAGGATGACGACTGACCAGAGAGGGGTACAGCGGGGGTAGTTTGCTTCAGGCTCAGCTTGTCTAAAGGGGGCCGAGCACCCAAAACTTGTTGATAAAATTATGAAGAAATAAGTATTTTCATGAAAAAGAAAATATATGTATGTAAAGGGAAAATGAGTAGCTCAACAGGCCCCAAATAGCACATTGTGATTATTTTTCCAAATGGATAATTATCATACTTTTATAATTGATAAATTTTCAAATCAACGCCGTACTCAGATTCTTTAAGATTATTATTATTTTTTTTAAATATTCTCGATAAAAGTGAATATTATCATCTCAAGAAAAATATTATTTAATTAAATTCAAATTGTTTTTTTTTTGTTGAAATTTACTGAAAATGAACATAATCTCATTTTCAGTAAGGGTAGGATTTTGCATAGGAGCAAATGGTAGCCTTTGAAAATTGATTAATTCAAATTGGCATTTTTTGAAATTTACTGAAAATAAAAATATTCTCATTTTCAGTAAGGGAAGGATTTGGCATAGAACCAAATGGTAGCCTTTGAAAATTAAGTAGGTATTTAAATTTAAATTGGCATTTTTTGAGATTTACTGAAAATGAAAATTTTCTCATTTTCTGTAAGGATAGGATTTTGCACAGGAGCAGATGGTAGCCTTTGAAAATTAAATAAATTCAAATTGGCATTTTTTGAAATTTACTGAAAATAAAAATTTTCTCATTTTCAATAAGGGAAGGATTTGGCATTAGTTAGACCAAATGGTAGCATTTGAAAATTAATTAAATTCAAATTGACATTTTTTGAATTTTACTGAAAATACTTTTGTTTGAAATTTTCTTCAATTGAACCTCTTCCTCCCCACCAATTTCGCATATACTCCGTAGATAATAATTTGAGAATTGAAAGAGTGAGTGAGGAGCCAATTGAAAAAATTTTCAAATAAAAGTTGTAGATTAAGATCCTAAAAATAATTGTGGTGGTTATTTTAAAAATTTCGATTGGATCCCTCCTTCTCCTCCAATATCACAGAACATCAGGTAGATACTTTTTAAAAATTGAGAAGGGTACAGTTGAAAATTTTTTCAAACAAAAGTTGTAGGTTGAGGTCCTACAAATATTTTTGCTATCATAAAATTTTTGATTGGACTCTCCCCTCCCATCCCCTCCTCACTAATTAAGCATAATATGACTTCAATACTTATATTATATGTATAGATACAGCGATGGAGGTAGGGGTCCAATATTGAAAAAAATTCAAACAAAAGTTGTAGCTTGAAGACTTGGAATAATTTTGGTTACTACAAAAATTGCGATTGGATCCCTCCCCCTCCAATTTTGAATATCTGTACATATAGTATCTAAGAGACATGTCAGAAGTGCCAGAAACAAAATTTAAAATTTTGATGAAATCAAAAAATTTCAAAAAATCATTTAAAAAAGTTTCTTTGCACACCACTGGATAGAACATGAAAAAATGAACAAATTTTATTATTACTTATTTTGCCTATCTCTGAAATTGAAGGGGCTATAGGGGAAAATTTTATTTTAATTCACTCAAAAAAATTCAAAAAAATATTTAAAATATTTCCTTGATTCTATAGGAATGTGTATCCTTTTTATTGGCACGAGTTTAGTTATGTGTTCGAAAAATTGTATATCACCCTTTCGTAGGCGCTGTGCGTAACATACGGAAAGGATACACATTACCATAAATTCAAGGAAATAATTTTTAATAATTTTTAAATTTTTTTTTGAATGAATTAAAATAAAAATTTTCTCTTTGGCCCCTTCAATTTCAGAGATAGGCAAAAATATGAAATAATAAATTTTGATTGTTTTTTCAAGTTCTATCCAATTTTAAACGATTTTTTGGAATTTTGATTTTTTGAAATTTTTCGATTTCAAGATCTTGAGTTTTAAAAATTCTTTTAAAAATTTCTAATGGGAACGGGCACCTATAATTTTGGTTTGATAAATTACTCGAGTAGTACAACAATTTAAACAATATTTTTTGTTTTTTTCAAGTTCAACCCTACAACTGTCCCGGCTTACTCGAAAAATAATTTTGTGAAAATTTTTTTCAAGTTGGTTGGAATCAAATTTTTATGAATGGAAAATTTTTTCAATAAATTTAGGACCAATTCGAGCCAATTTTGCAAATTTTTTTCAACTCCGCGCCGGCGGTTTTTTTCAATTTTTTGTTTTTTTCAACCCTACAACTGTGGGGTTTCTCGAGCAGTGATTTCTACAAAAATTCCGTCGATTTGTTGGAATCAAAATTTTTATGAGTGGAATATGTTTTTCAATTTATTTGGGACCAATTTGAGCCAGTTTTGCAAATTTTTTTCAACTCCGACGGTTTTATCAATTATTTTCCAAATGATTTTTTGAAATTTTTTGATTTCCTCAAAATTACAAGTTTCAAAAGTTCATTTTTACGACAGTGCCAAAAAAAACAACAACAGTACTTCGGCTACCTACTCGTTCACTTGGCTCATGTTGCAAATTACAATAAAATAATCGATGGAGCTGTTTGTTGAATGATCAGAGACATGGAGTCATGCAACAGTAGCGCAGCGCTGAGAATTTGGCGAGTGCATCGTATCAAGCAGCAAGCGGAATGCACCCCCATATGATTGCAGATGAGGGCGAGATTACACGTGCGAAGCTATCACTCAACTGCAGTATTGCCGCAAACAGTATAAATGGAGTGTGCGACGCGCTTGCGATGCGTTCGACTCGTACCCGACCCCGAAAGTAGAGGAACGCGTGAAGATCGCGCCGACTTGGTGATGAGTTTAGTATTTGCTGCGTAATTCGCCGCACGATAGCAAACGATATGAAAGAGATTTGCTGTCGTCGAAAGATTACACCGCACCTGCATCCACTATAGTTCGCCAGCTGTTAGGTATATGGATGTACCCCTCTGCACTGCAAACAGGCTCCAGAGCGACTAGACCTCCTTGGCACGGATTACAGGAGCACGCCACCACTCCCGGTCGAATAAGGTGTGGATTCTGGTCGTATATAAGGGTGTGCTGGATGTCGAAAAAAATGTGAAAATTTTTTTATTCGGATTATTATCGATTCGCATTGCACATTTTATTGTTGTGCCGATGTTTTAATTTAAATTCAGAATTTCCACGTCGAACTGGTCAAAATTTAGACTTTTGTTCTGGTTTATAGGATGCACTTTTACACGCTATCAACGAAGAATATGTCGATGGAGTGGAGATATTGTTGCAGTGGGAAGAAAAAACTCACATCGAAGGACACCCATATGTAAATTTGTTTATAAAACTTGCATTCATCATCGATCGAATATTATAATCGGGTTTATAATTAATTGTACATTCGCAGAGTTGGGAATCGGTGGATAAATCATCTTCTGGTTTCACAATAGATATCACCCCCGTTATATTAGCAGCTCATAAAAATAATTACGAAATACTGAAATTGTTATTAGACAGAGGAGCAACATTACCGGTCACTCATGATGTAAGGTAGGTTAAGTATAGGTACCTATACCTTTTTTATATAGAAAAACAAAACAATTTATTTTCAATTTTATGAAAAATAATTATTTTGATATATTTTTAAAAACACAAAAAAAAGTTAAAGTACCTAATAGCCATTTTTTCAAATTATTTTAAAACATTATTTTTTGAATTTGCTTCAATAAGTAATTTTATTTTTTCTAAAAATGTTATTTGATGAAAATTTTTTTGTATTGTAAATTGTAATTGATGAATCGTGCAAAAAAGAATTGTAAAAATTAATTTTAAAAAAATTTCTCGGCACTCCATTGGATTTTTTTGTAATTTTATTCCAAAAGAATTTTTTCAAATTTTCATTAAAAGCGTTTTAAAAATTCATTTTTAAAATAATAAAATCGCCTTAAAAGAAATTTATTTTCAATTTCGTAAAAAAAATTATTTTTCTTTAAAAATTCGATTAGGTACCTAAGAGTTAGGTATATTTTCGTAAAATTAGTTTGAAAATATATTTTTTCAAATTATTGTTTCAAAGGTAACTTTTTCGTGTTGAAATTTTATTTGTGGGCCATTTTTTTAAATTTCGTACCAAAATTAAAGTTTTTCTTCTTCAATAAAACCAAATTTTAAAAAATGCCCAGAATATTTCTCAAAATTGATATTGAATTTTTTTAATGATTTCAATCCAAAAGAATTATTTGAATTTTTATTTCATTTAAAATTTTTTAACTCCTTCACAATCAATTTTTTCACGATTTTTTTCTTCAAAAAAAAAAAATTATTTTCAAAACATATTTCACAAAATTCTTTCAGAAATTTCCATTCCAAATTTTTGTTCATATTTTCGTTTAAAAATTTAAAAATTTTAGAAGAAATTTTTTTTTTCATATTACAAAGGAAATGATTTTTTGATTTTTCTTCTCAAAGAATTTTTTATTAGTTAATTCATTTTGAAAGTACCTAATTTCAATTACATTTGAATTTTGAAAAAATGTAATTTTAAAGCACTTTTCTGAAACATTTTTTTTAATCGTTCAAGTTCAGAGCAATTTCTAAAAATTATGTTTGATTTTTTTTTAATTTGCTTCAAAATTTACGTTTTTAAAATTTCATTTGATAAAAAATATTTTTCATAATTTCGTAAAAATTTTTTCAACATCTCTTCTTAATAATAATTTTGGCTAGGTGTAGGGACTCCAACTCTATGAGAGACTTTTTTTTTTTTGAAATTCTATTCTGAAGGAATTTTTTATGAATTTTCATTTAAAAATTTTTTCACCAACTCTTGAAAATTTTCTTATCAATTCCACGAAAAAATAATTTTTTTGGATTCTTTTCAAAGACAAATAGGTAAATTTTAAAATTCGTTTCAAATCATTTTTTTAAATTCATCATTTCGAAAAAAATAAAAATAAATAAATTAGTTAATTTTTCAAATTTTTATGCTTGAAAAATCTTTTTTTTTGAAATGCCTAAAATATACCTAACTAACAGTTTTTTCATGATTTTTTTTTCTATTTAGTTTTTTCAAAAACAGACATTTCAAAATTAATTTTAAAGAATAATTATAATTCAAAATTCCACTGATTTAAAAAAAATTAAGTCCAAAAGAATTTCTAGGTACGAATTTTCATTGCAGACAATTTTTAAAAATTTCTTTTAAAAATAGGTATTGAAATTGATTTACCTATTTTGTAATGCATGTCCTTAAGAAAATCATTTTTTCGATTTTTTCCCAAATACTTACAATTTCTTTAACGATTTCGTATGAGAGCAATTATTTCAAACTAGTTAAGTATCTTTAAAAAAATTTATGAATTCAGTTCACTTTTTTTTTCAATTTCATTTGTTAAACAAATCTTTTAAGTACATTTTTGTAAAAAATAATTTTTTCCAATTTTTTCATTAATTTTTTTTTTTTTTTGAAAAATTGTTTTAAAATAGATATTGAAATGCTTAAAAAATATCAATTTTTTTCAATTTTGTAAAAAAAGTTATTTTTTTCGAATTTTTTTCAAAATCAAAATATAAAAAATAATTTTTAAAGAATACCTAACCTATACTTATCTTTCAAAATTCCATTAAAAAGTTTTTTTTTTTTTTTGAAATTTTGTTCCAAATTGGATTTTTTCTAAATTTTTGTAATTCTTTTTTGAAATGTTTAAAAATGAAATTATTTTCAATTTTGTAAAAAAATATTTTTTCGAATTTTTTTCTTTTCAAGAATTTTAAAAAATTGCATTAAGAAATCAAATTTTCATTCCAAACACTTTTTAAAATTTTGTTTAAAAATATTGAAATGCTTTCAACGCATTTTCTTTTTAGTTTTGTAAAATAATAAATTTTTTCGATTTTTCTTTTTCAAAAGGAAAATTTTATAACTTTTTTGTACTTGAAGAATATTTTTCAGAATTCCATTAAAATGTGGGGAATTTTTCTTAAATTTTTGTTTCAAAAGGATTTTTTGCGAATTTTCACTGCGAACATTTTTTTTTTAAAGTTCCTTTTATTGATACGATGTTTTCAAAACAATTTGTTCTTAGTTTTGTAACAAAAAAAATATTTAAAATTTAAAAAAAAATTATTTTTGGAGGGATTTTTAGTGTGTTTCTTTAAAAAATTTGTCCTAGGTAAATCTTTTTTAGAATTTTAAAAATAATGCTTGAGAGGCATTTTAAATTTCTTAAAAAATTATTTTTTTGATTTCTTTTTTTCAAAAATGATCATAGCTATTTGTTCACAAGTCATTTCTTTGAAAAACTCAGTTTTTTTGAAAATTTTATTTGATGAGTTGTTTTCGCACAAACATTTAAAAAAATTTATTTTTTTAATTAACTACTTTTAAAAAATTTTGTTTAGGTAAAGTATACTTAGTACTTACCTATTTCTTAATATTTCAGTATAATTATGGAATAGTTTCAAAATTATAGCAATTTGACATTTCTTACGATGTTTTTTGAAAAAAATGCATTTTAAAAAAACTCACCTTTTGCTCACGTGACTGTGGTTCAAAAAATAGAAAATTTTAAATGATGGGTGAGATTTTCATGTTGTGGAGAGGGTGCGTGAAATGTGGAAAATGCAAACACCGTTCAAAAAATTTAAATAATTTTTTTCTGCAACAGATGCGGATGCGACGAATGCGTCAGTAGCAAGGAACAAGACTCCCTCAGACATTCTCAGTCTCGTATAAACGCGTATAAAGCGTTAACGTCGCCTTCATTAATATGCCTCTCGTCTAGAGACCCTTTATTAACGGCTATTGAACTTTACGCCGAATTGAAAAGACTCGAACAAACGGAAGCTGAATTCAGAGTCGAATATAACGTAAGCGAATAGGTAACTTTTTCAATCATGAAATTCGATTTGTATTACAATTAGCCTGCTTTGTTTACAAGGCGATGAGGCAAACGGTGCAGACGTTCGCTACGGCTTTATTGGATCACGCGAGGACGTCCAGCGAATTGGAAATTATGCTGAATTATGATCCGGAAGGTGATCCTTGGGAACCTAATGATCGACAAACGCTCGCTAGGTTGAAACTTACAATAAAATATAAGCTTAAGATGGTAAGCATTTGGCATAATAACTTTCCTATTGGTGATTTCATGTACGTAATTCGATTGAGATTGATTTTCGCGCTTAGTTTGTTGCTCATCCGAACGTACAACAGTTACTGGCGTCCATTTGGTACCAAGGATTGCCTAGATTTCGCCGAAAAAATATGTTTTATCAGTTTCTCGGCGTGGTTAAAATTGCTGTCTCCTTTGTACCGTATAGTATCGCTTATATGGTGTGTCCTTCTTCGTCTTACGGTGGTTTTTTGAGAAATCCTTTCGTCAAGTTTATTTGTCACTCTGCCTCTTATGGATTTTTCTTAGGTAAGCATAGATTGATCATTTCTAGTTTTAGGCACTTTTGGGGATTTTTAAATTTTTTTTCACATTATCGAGTTTATTTATTTTTTTCAGGTTTATTAGCTCTGGCCTCTCAAAGGGTAGAAAGTCTATGTTACGAATTATTATTTAAAGATTTCGCTGCGGAATGGTCGGCGAAAGAACGAGGTGCTTTGCCCGGTGTCATAGAATCCATGATTATTGTCTATGTGATCAGTAAGTCATTTTTTATGGGTTTTATTTTCAGTAAGTATCTGCACCTGTTGCTGAATACAATAATACTTCGTATTGTTTTAGGTTTAGTATGGAAAGAAATGAAAGCTCTATACGTGGACGGATTATTCGAATATTTAAACGACTTATGGAATATTTTAGATTATATTTCGAATGTATTCTACATTACGTGGATTGCCTTGAGATTTACAGCTTATTACGTCGTTTCGGTAAATTTTTCAAAAAAAATTATCAACTTTTAAGTTTGGAAAGAATTATCAAAGTAGTAAATTTTTCAGATGGAGTACTCTCAAGGATTCGATCCGTGGTATCCTAGAGATCAATGGGATAAATTTGATCCTCATATGCTGTCCGAATGTGCTTTCGCATCTGGTATGATTATGAGGTGGGTTTGATATGATTTTCGTCCCACGAAATTTATAAATTTTTCAAAAATCTTGCTTTCATCTTGATGAACGTTATTATAAATTTTTTCGATTAACCACAAAAAATTGAAGATTTCTATTTTTTTTTTAAATCTTATTTTTTTCAATTTCTAGTCTTTTAAAATTTAAAACATTTTGTAATTTGAATTTTTTCTACTTCTTTGTTTCTCTGGTTACTAATTTTAAATGTTTTAAAAAAAATTAAATTCTTATGTAGGTATTAAAAAAAACAATTTTTGATTTTTTCTGATTTTTGAGTTGTTTTTTTTTACAAAATTTTTACCTTATTTAATTTTGTACATTTTGGATTTTCTGTTTTGTCTAATTTTCAGCAATTATTGTAATTTTTTTATCATTTTTAGTTTCAGTTTTCTGCTTTAAAATTTTTTATAATTTCATTTATTTTTTATTTTTAGTAATTTTTTATTCAATTGAAATTTGAAATATTTCACAAATTGAATTTCTTTGGAAAAATTGCTAAAAAAATTCTCATTATTCGGGTCCATTCTGATAGGTTATGATGGAAAAATTCTAAATTTTTCAATTATTCCCATTTTTGAAAAAAATTCATTTTCGCTATGTAAAAAAATCCGGGTTTTTCGCGGAGACTTTTACATGGGAAATTTCACAAATTTAATTTCTTTGAAAAAATTGCCCTAAATTTTTTTTCTCACTATTCGGGTCCATTCTGAGAGGTTATGATGGAAAAATTCTGAATTTTTCAATTATTCGCATTTTTGCCACGTAAAAATAACCGGGTTTTTCGCGGAGATTTTTACATAAAATTTCACAATTTAATTTCTTTGATAAAATTGCCCTAAATTTTTTTTTTCATTATTCGGGTCCATTCTGAGAGGTTATGATGGAAAAATTCTGATTTTTTTTTTTTTTAGATTTTAATCTTATTCGTTTTTTTTCTTCAAAATTTTGAATATTCTTGCGCTATGTACTTAAGTTCATTTTCACCCTTTTTAAATTTAATTTTTACAGCGAATTTCTTTTCAATTTTTTTTTTCAATTTTAGTCATTTTTTTTCTCCTATTTTTTATTCTTTTTCCATTTTTTAATATTTCAATGTTTTTTTTTTATTATTATTTTTTTTTAGTACTTACCTAGAAGACCTAGGTGCTCGTTATTTGGATTTTTTTTTTGAATACCAACCAACATTTGAAAATTTTCAATACAAAAAATTGAAATTGAAAAAAAAATTGAAAATGAGGAAAAATTGACAAATTTTAAATTTTTTTCAGAGTCAGCAGTGTTTGTAAAAAATATTGATTTTTAATTTCGGAAGAAACAAGATTCAAAACTTCGCAATTAGCTTGATTTGTTCAAATTTCAGTTTTTTTCAGTTTTCAATTTTTTTACTTTTCAATTAGAAATTTTTTCAAGCATAACATTTTTTCCAATTTTTATTATTTTTTTGCACTTATTATTGCATTTTTTTAAATGTATCATTTTGATGTTCTTAATTTCAATTTTTTTCACGACAAAAATTATCATTTTCTGACGTTTTTCAATTTTTTATTCAATTTTATGTTTTCAATTTCAATTTTCAAAAGTTTTTCTGTTTCTTTCAATTTTAAATTTTTTCAAAACAATTTAAAATTTTTTTTTATTTTCTAATTTATTTTAAATTAGGTAATTATTGGTGCAATTTTAGCATAATTTAATTTTTGTAAACGTCTTGATTTTAATAGGTATTATTTTATGATTAATTTAAATTAGGTAAGTTTGGATTTTAATCTAGAATTTTTTTATTTACAGTTTTATGAAATTAGTAAACATATTCAGCATTAATCCTCATCTGGGACCTTTGCAAATATCATTGGGAAGGATGATAATCGACATAATTAAATTCTTCTTTATTTATACGTTGGTTTTGTTCGCATTCGGATGTGGTAAGAATAAAATTCAGCTCAAATCTACATAAAGAGAAAAACTCATTAATAGGTACCTATACCTGCTTATTTATTTTTATCTTTACAAGGATTGAATCAATTGCTGTGGTACTTTGCTGGTTTAGAAGAAGCCAAATGCTATCACCTGAATGATGATGTTCCCGATTTTGAAGGAGCTGACAAAGCTTGCACGATTTGGAGAAGATTTGCTAAGTAGGTATTTACCTACCTACCAACCTGCCTATCTATCTACTTGAGTGAAAAAAATGTCAACGCTATTATTTTTTAAAACATTTTTTTTTCTTCAGTTTATTCGAAACATCGCAATCTTTATTCTGGGCGAGTTTCGGATTGGTCGACCTGACAGCGTTCGATTTAACAGGTATCAAAAGTTTTACGAGATTTTGGGGTTTATTAATATTCGGATGCTATTCAGCTATCAACATCATCGTCCTATTAAATATGCTAATCGCCATGATGTCGAATTCTTACCAAATCATTTCGGTGAGTTATATTTTATATCGTTTCGTAAACTACACAAAAGAATGGAATATTGAAGATGATAATTTTATAGGAAAGAGCTGACATGGAATGGAAATTCGCCCGCAGTAAATTATTCATTAGCTTTTTCGAAGACGGAGACACAGTCCCGCCACCATTCAACTTATTTCCAACTGTTAAAAACATTGAAAATTTATTTTGCTATAAGAAAAATAAAAAAACTGCTTCGAAAACGGTAAATTTAAATTCCTTATGAACGTATATCGAACCACAGCGTATTAATTGAAACGTATTTCCTGCTTTATTTTTTTACCGCTCGATTCGATTTAAAAACTTGCCATGTTTTATTTTGTGTAAACAGAGAAAAATCGAGATAGATCGAGAAAAAGCGGATTTACGATACGACATCATTATGCAATTACTTATACGAAGGTACGTAACGGTGGAGCAGAAAAAAATGGAAGAATTTTCGGTCACCGAAGACGACATTGCCGAAGTACGTCACGACATATCGACCTTACGATTCGAGTTAATGGATGTCTTCAGTCAGAATAATTTCAAAGTTCCAAAAATACAAAGACACGAAATCACTCCCGGTGAGTTGTTCGCAAAAAAAAAAAAAAAAATTACCGAACAATAATAATAAATTCAAAACGAACACGGTAAAAGTTTCTTTATTGTGTTTGCAGCTCAAGGGAAAAAGGAACGTATTATGGAGAGACGTATTATTAAAGATTTTCAAATAGGTATCGTCGAAGGCGTAGTCAATGAAATTATTTCTACCGAAAAAGTTACTAAAAATATATTCGGTAAAATTGCCAAAGCGATTGGACGAGCCGAATCGAGAAAGAGAGATTGGAATGCTTTAGTTAGACATAGCACTATAGTTCGTGATCCCATTGGCAGCACGAGCGAAGCCGAGAGGAAGCTGCGTCAGCAAAGCGTTAGAAGGTAAAAGTGTTTTTAATCTACAAAGAATTTACGAGAATTCGACGAAATGAAATTTTCCTAATTTCGTCTCTCTCTGCTTTTAAATCCGCATATTTTAATACATTTTACGTGTTCTCGACTACTCGATACCTACGCACGACACAAAACATCTCATCGAGTTCTATATAAGTGCTTTGTAATATTTTCCCGTACTTTCGAAATTACTTCTAAGTATATTTTGTTCAGAGTTTCCTTATATACGTTTCTGGAAACATATCCGAGCCCATAAATTGACTATAATAATAATATCGTATTTTTGTGTCCTCAACAGATACATTTTAGACCACCAAGGAGCCTCGTTAATGGATATGGATCCAGACAAATTGGTCGAATATAATCCTCAGCTCGCCGAAATCAATCCGACAGCTCGTATCGCGTATGCTAAATTCAAAATGAACCTGATTAAGAAAGAATACGATGGGATCAGAGGTGTATCTTTGGACGAAGGTCTCTTAGAAGAAGGTATTATTTTTAAATCATTTCAACTAGCGAAATTCATTGATTTCTAATTGCAATTATTTCAATAGGTAGCTTGACACCGAAAGGTAGTCAATGGAGGAAACAAGATTCGATAATTCGACCACGTCCTAAGAGCTTGACGTTACGCGATTCCGAACCAGGTAAATTGAAATCAGAGGGTATTGTTCCAGCACTGCAAGGCAAACCCAGGGAATCCCTATTGCACAGTTCGATCAAAGAAGAACCCACTGTGACGTCTCATGCTTCAAAATCTTCAGTCGAAACCGCAGCCAAAGAAGAAAAAAAGAAAAAAGATGAAGTTGTTTTGACTGTTGAACATCATCCTCCGTCTGGTTTCGCTAAAGGAAAGCCTGCTGGTGGAAGATGGTTATAAATGAAAGTGAAATTTAAAAAAAAAAATCATCAGTTGAATTTTCTTGCCACGAATGAACGAAAATTCTTATATGAGGTGGTATTGAATTAATGGTTCCAATTCAAATTATTTGTAAAAAATAATAATAAACCTGTTTAAAGAATTGTTCAATGTATGAAAAATTTCTATTTAATTTTCAAGAGATCAAATGGGGACATAATCCAGCCTCCTCTTAATAATACGTCTTTTGTCATCAGCAAATTCGATAAAAATTTCAAAAGAAAAATTAATTAACGAAGTTTATCTTTTGTAATTTATCGTAAGAATTGTGTTTCGTCCAAAAATCTGAGAAATATTTTTTCTCAAAAAATGAGAAATTTTCTTTGACAAAAAAATTGAAAAAAATTTTATTCCAAAAAATTGAAAAAAATTTTATTCCAAAAAATTGAAAAAAATTTTATCCCAAAAAATTTAAATCCCAAAAAATTAAAAAAAATTTATCCCAAAAAATTAAAAAAAATTTGATTCAAAATAATTTTTAAAATTTTTATTCAAAAAATGAATAATTTTTTAATCAAAAAATTGGAAAAATTTTTATCCAAAAAAATCGAAAAAAAATTTTATCCAAAAAATTGGAAGATATTTTTTATTTAAAGATAAGAGATTTCCCCCAAAAACAGGTAATTTTTTTCCTCTAAAAAATTAGAATATTATTGTTTAAACAATATTTTTTACTCCTAAAAATTGAAAAATTTTCGTTTCTAAAAAAATTTGAAAGATTTATTTATTTTTTTAAATTTGAAAAATACTTTTATCAAAACTCCAAAAAATTGAGAAATTTTTTCATTTAAACAAATCAAGAGATTTTTTGCAAAAAATAAAAGCTTTCTTTGTAAAACAGCAGCAGGTCTTTCCCAAAAAATCAAAACTAAGATTTTTTTCTCAAAAAAAAAAAAAAAAAAAAATGAGAAATATTTTTACCTGCTCCTATACATACTTCAAGAAAATTAAGAAAATTAAGAGAATTCATAATTTTTTCTCCGATAATTAATTGAAAAAATAAATGTGTTTACCTACCAACTTAAAAAAATAAAATAAAATAATAAAAACCACAAAAAAGATATATTTTTCATCACACAAAAATTCGATACGTGGCACTAATCAATGGTAATAAAAGTAGGTACATGGGGCAATATCGTGGATTGAAAATGAAATTTCGCTCAAAAAATTTCAAATGACGCAGGTACTTGATTTGAAATTTTTTTATTTTTTGTGCATGACCTCTAAAACACCATTACAGAAATTTTTCCAATGACTAAAAACTTTTGGGGAAATTTTCAAATTACACAGGTTACGCAGGTACCTCGTTAAAAAAAAATATTTTTTGTGCATGACCTCAAAAACGCCATTAGAGAAATTTTTTCATATGATTAAACACTTTTGGGGAAAATTTCAAATTACGCAAGTGTCGTAGGTACCTCATTAAAAAAAATCTATTTTTTGTGCATGACCTCCAAAACACCATTAGAGAAAATTTTCAAATGATTAATGACCTTTGGGGAAAATTTCAAATGACGCAGGTATACCTCGTTAAAAAAATTCTATTTTTTGGGCATCAACCAAACACCACGAACAAAAATCTTTCGAATTGAAATGTTTTTGTAAACAACATAATATATGTTGCAATTTAATGGTGCCTTTACCAAATTTCATCCACTTCTTTTTAGAAAATCATGTTCTTAATTTTTTAATTTTTGGAAATTGAAATCGATTAGTTTTGGAAATAATTATAGCTCAATTTTTCAATTTTTTTCAAAAGTAATTTTTTACACATAGGGCAAAAATTTTTTTTAAATTTAAAATTTTTTTAATTAGATAAAATTTTAAAATTTGATAGAACTTGAGAATTTTCCATGTAAATGAACTCTAGAAATCAGATTATTATTTTTTAAATATAGCTAGGTAGGTTTTTACAAATTTTTTATAAGGTAAATTTTTATATTCTGATGAATTATCAACGCATTTTAAAAATTTTAAATATGTAACTTGTTCAAAAAGTTTGAAGGGAAATTTTCGAAATTGGATCAATTTTCAAGTAGGTAGTAGATAGGTGTATTTGAATTTTTGAATAAAAAATTTCAAAATTTTGTATTTTTTTTTATCTAGGTCAATTTTTAAAATTTTTAAACTTGGCTAAATTTTTCAAACAGAAAACGTTTTATTTTAATAAATAGTTTACTATTTTTTAAATTTATTAAATTTTTAAAGTTTGAAATTTTTTAAAAATAGGTAAAAATTCAAAATGTAGTAGAACCTACATAATTTTTAAATTTAAATGAACTTTGGGAATTACCTACATCAATTTTTAAAATTTAACTTTCCACATTTTTAAATAAATGTTGATAAATTTCTGCAACTTTGAAAAAAATAGAGAAATTTTTTCTTATGAGAACTTGAAAAATATGTTTACTCTGAAAAATTGACAAAATGAATTTTTCTCGAGAAACTTATTTACGCTGACTATATAAACAAATTGTGAAAAAAATTCTCTCAAAGAATCACTTGATTGAGAAATATTTTTACTCCAAGACATTGGACCCCCCCCCCCCCCAAAAAGAGAGAAAAGTTGGAAGTACTTTTTTTTCGACAAACATATAAAAACTAACCCTAGAAATTGAGAAACTTTTTATAACACGAAAATTAGGAATTTTCGCTCTCCAAAAACAAAGATTTTAATTTCAAAAATACTTTAAGGGGGGAGGCATAAATTTTTTTTGTTGAATGCAAAGCGTTGACATGTGGAATTTTCTAAGACCTATGTAGTATGTATGACGCCATTTTGATTTTTCACCTATGCAGTTTTGAAGAAACCTGGAAAATAAATTCATCTTGGTTTTTTTTTTTACAAAAAAAAAAAAAATTTGATTTTTGAAAAATAAAATGCATAGAGTTTTTTAAAAAAAGAAAATCATTTTCATTTTGCCTTTTGATGGTGTCATTTTGCAAAAAATAATGATAGATTTTTTGGAAAATGAAAAATTCCAAGTTTCAAAATTGAAGAAAAGCACGGTTTTTGGTAAATGCCCCATTTCCAGAGAAACTATACAACCCACAAGATTTTTCTGAGAATGTTTTTTATTCAGTAAAGTCTGGTCTGTTGTCTAGGAAAATTCCTACTTTCCCTCCGATTTTATCAAACTTTCTCATAATTTTCATCATAGTATTCCAGTCAACTCGAAAGAAATCGTCAGCAAATCAAAATCTTGCAAAGCCCTCTCGTCATACTACAGACCAGACTCCACTGAATAAAGAACATTCTTGAAAAAATCTTGTGGGTTGCATAGTTTCTCTGAAAACGGGGCACTAAGCAAAAATCGTGTTTTTCTTCAATTTTGACACTTGAAAATTTTCATTTTCCAAAAAATCTATCAATATTTTCTGCAAAATGACACAGTCAAAATGCAAAATGAAAATAATTTTATTTTTTTGAAAACACCGTGCATTTTATTTTTCAAGAATCAAAAATCAATTTTTTTTGTGAAAAAAAAACAACAAGATGAATTTAGTTTACAATTTTTCTTCAAAACTGCATAGATGAAAAATCAAAATGGCGTCATACATAGGTCTGAGAAAATTTCGGGTTTCAACGATATGCATTCAACAAAACAAAATTATGGGTCCCCCCTCAACGCCAAAAAATAGAGAATATTTTTTTACTTCAAAGAAATAATTGATAACGCTGAGTTCAAAAAATTTAAGAAAATACCGATTTTTCCTCTACGAATTAATTGAGGTTCATTTTTACTTCTTGAAAAAAAAAACACGATTGTAAAAAATTAACAAAGTTTCATTTTATTTAATTTTTCATAATACATACTTCATTTTCATGGTAAGAAATGTGTAAACAAGGATAAATTTATAATAACATTAAATTACATGTACAAGAAAACTTTTCAAGTAAATCATAATTTGAAAAAAAAATTATAAATTATAAGGTAACAAAATTACAAAATAGTTAATTTGTACAATTAAATATTCATCTCGTTTATAGTGAACCTGGAGTGCAAATATACAATCAAAATATACTCTAATTCAAATCGACGAAAATTATTTCACTTCGATCACATTTATAAAACGTATAAAAATATTGTTAGCCTACTGCAGTAGGTAGAATTTTAAACACGTAAACGCAATCGTTTGAAAATTTAAATGCAAATGATTCAAAATCCACGTATAAAAGCAGACTTGTTCATATTTAACGGAAATTTAGAGCATATCGTATGTGAATATGCTTCATTAGTGTTGCTTTTGAATTCTGTTGAAAAGAAGAAAAACACTTTTTTTTCTGCCTTCTGCTCGCAAATGGAAAAAAATTTCACGGTTGATTTTTGTCGGACATTTTTTTTTTAAAGCGATGAAATTCGACGAAAGGTCGAATTCTTTTTGAAAAAATAACTACCAAGTGAAGATTATTTTTAAGAAGAATTACGTCATTGTAAAGTTTACACGTAGGTCTAGTTCATTACGTAGGTACTTAAGTAAAAATATTAATTTATTTTTAAAAACACAACTTCTCCGAAAACTTTTATTCATAAAACCTTTGTATCAACATTTCGTCGAATTGAATTTACTTTAGAGTCTTTATTGGTCTGCCTTCGAAGCCAAATCATTCACACGTCAATAAATTCACATTCTCTATTCGTGAGATTCCATTCGGAAGAATAAACCAATTTGAGGCCTGGTCCAATCGGACTTGCTTGATAACTTCTGACTTGCACACTTTAACTAGCTGGACACGTTCGATTTTTTTTTCTATTTTAATTTAATTTTTGCTCTTTATCTGCGATTCAGCGTAGAATAAAACCATAAATTTGCAGTATTTTGTACAAAAATCGGGTTTATTTTGTTACACATTTTGGGAGGTAGGCTTACCACTGTATGGGTAAAAAATTGAGCGAACAATTTAATGATACGTACAACTTTTTTTTTTGAAGGAAGAATAATTCTCATTGAAAAACCTCATTTAAAAAAATGGTAGGTAATAAAATAATACAATAATGTTTTTTTTCTTCAAAAAGTAAGGTATAGAATTATTTTTTGTCTTGAAGAAATTACGTAGAATTACGTACCCTCCCCTCTCCCCTACTCAAAATGACATTAAAAAAATTAGAATTTATTCCAAAAAAATGGTTTTTCTTTCCCATTCAGGTGACATTATTCCCCCGCCCCCCCCAAAAAAAATACATTCACCCCTCCCAAATAGCATTAGATATATTTTTATCAAAAAAATTGTTTTTTTTTTCATTAGGCCTATTTTGAATAAAAAAAAACCGAAATGATTCCCTTTCCTCAAACTGGCATTATTTTTTCCTCAAAACATTGTTTGTTTTTCTCAAAGATGGATTTGGATTTCTTTTTTACAAAATTGATTTTTTTCCTAAAAAATAAGCATTATTCTATTTTCAAAACAAAATGACACTATTTTTCCATAGAAAGTGGCATTGTTTAAAAAAAAAAAAAAAAATAGATCCATTTTCCCAAAAATTCTAATTTCCTTAAAAAAAAAAAATGATTTGAAAAAAAGTAGCATGAGGTAGATATATTTTCGAGAAAAAAGTTGTTAATATTTGCACTATTTCACCCCCCTCCCCCCCCCCCCTCCCCCACAAATTGACATTACTTTTATCAAAATATTAGCATGCATTATAAATTTCTCTCAAAAATTGGAGTTTTCTTTAAGAAGTCAGCATTTATTTTTCCAAAAAAATTGGCATTATTTTTTTTAAAAAGAGAAATGGCAGTGTTTTTTCAAAGACATGTGACACTCTTTTTCCACAGAAAGAGGCATCAGTATTTTACATAAGTAAGTATTTTGAAATCAACTTAATTTTTCTCAAAAAAATTACACTTTATTTTCAAAAAATTACGTTTTTTTAAAATGGAAAATTTCATAATTTTCTATGCAATGGAAAAAATTTTGCCTGAGAAGAAATGGGGAAAATTTTTAAAAATACATAATATTATAGATAATTTAATTTTTTCAATTTTTTGTTAAATTTTCAAATTGAGAAATTTTGCATTTTTCTCCTCTCGTAATAAAATTATGTCTTCAAAAAAGTAACATTATATTTTATTTGAAAAAAAAAAAAATTTCCAAAGAGAATTTTTTGAGAAAAGAAATTATACTTTTTTCATTTTCCTAACAAGAGAACCTTGCCAACTTGTTATCTCCGATTGAGCTGAAATTTGGCTCACTGAAAAAGAATGCCACTCAGACCTTATCACCAAATTTTTAGCTTCCGAAGTTGATTTTTCGATGTTTGGCGAATTTTTGAAAATGGCTAAAACCGCCTCTTAAAAAAATTGTAAATTTCAAGATAGAATCCTGAAAATCGGTTTGTACACTAAAGTAGATCTCTCGAGTCGATTGGCATCATTTTCGAAGTGATCTGGAGCCTCCAGAAAAATTTGACTTTTCTCCAGCGCACTGGAATGGCTCCAAACGGCGCTGTAATTAACTTCGGCAGCTGAAAATTTAATCCTAGTGTTAGTATGATGCCATCTATCGATTGACGTAGTTGAATCCAAAATCCGAGGTGACGAGTTCGCACGTGTTTTTTTTAACAATTTAAAAATTCTACATTTTTTAAAAATTTCCAAAAAATCAATTTCTCCAACATATCACCCGAAATCTCGTTTACCCCCTAAAGTCGACCCCCCCCCCCGAGTCGATTGGCACCATTTTCGAAGCGATCTGGAGCCTCCAGAAAAAGTTGACTTTTGCAGTCTGGAGAACCCGATTATCAGGATTCTATCTTGAAATTTACAATTTTTTATTTTTTCAAAAAATGTTTTTTTGGAGGCGGTTTTAGCAATTTTCAAAAATTCGCCCAAAATCGAAAAATCAACTTCGGCAGCTAAAAATTTGGTTGTGAGGTTTGGGGTGGCATGCTCTTTCAGTGAGCCTAATTGACGAGTTGGCGAGGTTCCCTTGTAAGAAATTTACAGTCCCTTCTAAAAAAAGTTCACATTACGTATTCCTCCTCTTATTAGTTGGTATTTTCCTTAAAGGATTAGCATCATTTTTCACTCGAAAAATTGGGATTATTTTTTCTCATAAATTTGAGTTATTTTCTCTAAAAGTTGACATTAAGTTTTTTTTTCATAGTATCAGGGTAGGTAATTATTTCGTAAGAAATCAACACTTTTTTTCTCAAAAAATTAGTGGGTACCTTTTTTCAAAAAAAATTAAAAAATTAGCAGTAGGCAATTTTTTTTAAAAGAAAAGTAGCATTATTTTTTCCAAAAAAATATCATAATTTTTTTTCAAAATAAATTTATAGTAAGTAGGTATTAGTGCCTACAGTCCTACACGTTGAGGTAAGTGCTCATATTTTTTCTAAGAAAAAAATTGATTTCCAAAAAATAGCGCCTTTTTGAATGAAAAATTACTTATTATGCAAACCTAACATTATTTTTGCTAAAGAGAAAAGTTGTGTGTGTGTGAGAAATTGGCATAATCCTCAATTTTGAAAAATTGACGTAATTTTTTGTTTTAAAAATTGTACTATGGGAATACTCAGTTTACCAATTCCTTCCCAAATCACAGTTTGGAAATCAAGATCATGTGCTGAACGTGTCCAGAAGAACATCGCACCTACGATATCCAGCCTTGACTCGATCCTCAACGAAATGCAACCCCATCAAACGTTTTGAGCAATAAAACGCAAACATATGTATAAATAAAACAGGAACGATAAGATTTGTGAAGAAGAAGAAGAAAAAAAATCAGAACATTCTACGACTCAGCGAATTTACGAAGGTCAAACCCTCATTTCGCTAATAGCCGCAGCTGGAACTTTCAAAATGCCTCCCTTTTGATGAGGCTGTATAGAATTACTTAAATGATGAGGTCCCGTATGGAGTAAAGGCTGAGACTCGGGCGGCGGACTAGATTTAGGTGGCGGTGGAGGTTTGGGCAATGCCGAAGGTGGCATAATAATTGAACCGTTTGGTGGCGAATTAACACAGTTTTCAGAAAACGTATGCAGCGATTTGCCTTCACATATATGATCGCCGTTCTTGATGATATGTGATTTGGATTGATAATGCCGCGGTAACGTTGCCAAATTGGTAGGGTACTTGAAACCATGCTGGCTAGATTTTGGTAACGTTGCGCCGGTATTCAGGATCATAGATGCGGTATCTGGTTCGATATCCAGCATTATACTGCCCGGCTGATACCCTCTTGGGATGGTTTTCGAACCATAAGGCGAGCTGGAGTTACTGCTGAGTTGTTGCTGATGCTGTAGTTGTTGCTCTTGCAAATTCTTTATCTCCATCCGAGTTTTATCACGTTGGTAGTACACTCCGGCGAAAATCAGGACGTTGAGGACTAGCAGCGTGCAACCTATGGCTATGGTCAATCCTAAGGTAGCCGTGTATGTAACCAGTCCGTGAGGTTCGCCTGTGCTGTTTACGTCTGAAGCGTTATACGTTGCAATATCACTGGTCGTTATTAACGAAGGAACGTTAACGCAGGTCGTCAGAAATGGCTCTAACGTGGTTATCGATTGTATCACTTGGGCCACGCTTCCATTATTTGCCAATAAGGGCCGGCGAGTGTTGGCATTCGCATTGTTGAAGCGATCTGTCTTCACAACACCGTCGTATAGATCACCTTCGTGATTGCGGAACATGTTATGTCTTAGGCTGACATCTTCCATGCCGGCTCGATGCAATTCCGGGATCAACCTGAGCCATACCGATAACTGGTGCGCTCTGAAGTGATTCTTCACCTTTGGTTTGATACCTGTAACAAAAAACATTACATTTTTCCAGTCAACGTACGTGAATTAATAATGCCAAAATAATCGCCATTCCCCCATAGCTATCAGATGCAGTATGGGTAGCCGGACATTGGGGAAGGAATTGGACATGTGTGAGTCACTGGATATTGCCTAGCTGGTTTGGATTTGGGATGCGAAACCGTGGTAAGGCTGCAGAGCTAAACGCAAGCCAAGCTCATACGTAAGTGAGTGGGTTGTTCGTTGCGATGCAAAGCCAAGAGCACTGGTAGCATTCCTCTTTCTCGTCGCAGCGAAGGACTTATCGGTACTCCGACATGACACTTCATCCCCGTCGAAACCGGTTCTACCATATGTGCATAGGATGAAGCTACGAAGAGACATGAACGATTAGACCTCCTTAGCTCGGATTACAGGAGCACGCCACTGCACCCGGTCGAGATGTGAGAGGTTTAAAGCAGTACTTTAGCTTAGCAGAGTTGAAAAATTTTTTAAATTAAAATTAACGGGTAATCCTCTAGTTTTTAATTTTCAATTTTACAAAAAGATTCAGATTCACCGCATATTAAAAATTTCAAATGCAAACAAAATAATACGTCTTTACTCGATACCTACTTATGTACATTTATATAGGTAAATATATGAATGACTCATAGTGTTTGTGAAGTTTATAGTACTCTAATTAAAACCGAAAAAAAAGTTTTTTTGACACAAGGTAAGTACTTCAATTCTTCTGACTAAGAATTTTATGTACTCGAATAAGCAGAAGACATATTGGTTTGATTATTTGTTCGGAATTTTAAATCGAGACTACATGAATAAGGTCGTAATTGAAAAATATAACATCTGTGACGAGTTAAGAGTTTATGCAGTGTAATTTTGATAATAAATGCTTTTTGCGAGATAAATAGGTACCTAAGATTTTTTTATTCGTGGATATAATTTTTAATGCAATAACAATTTCCTTTTATAATTTTTTTCAAGTAAAAAAAAAAATCTAAAAAATAATTATAAATCAAATTCAGTGACTTAGAAACTTGTCAAAATAAATTACTTAATTGATCAGATATCACTGAAATTCGTTAACATCTCTAGTAAAAAATACCTACCTACTTAAATTAATTTTGGAATTTTTTCAAAATTATCTAACAAATAAGTAAGTAGGTACCTATCAAACTTGCAATTTGAAAATTTTCTTTATATTTTTTGACGCAAATTGAAACTTATTGGTACAGATTATGGGCGATGAGAGCAATTTTATCATCATTATGTACTCCACTAAAATATAAAACTTTGTGATTTTTAAATTTTTTTCAAACGTCTAGTTTTACGATTTTTCAGTTTTATTTTTCAAAGATATTTGAATGCCTACTTTAAATTTTATTTATTCAATTTTTTTTTTCAATTCTTATCACATTTTAATTTTCTACATTTTGATGATTTCTTACTTTAATAAAATTCTTCCAATATTTTTGAAACAGCCAATTTTTTAATGTTTTAATATTTCTAAATCTTTCAATTTAAAAAAATATTTGAATCTCACGTTTTTCGCGATTTTTTTAAATTTTTTCATATAGGAACTTCTAGTCACGTGATTTTTTTGTTTGTTTACACTCTCGCTGGTAGGAATTTTTCATTAATTTTCTCAAAACGTCGATGTTTCATTAGAAAGTGTACTTAGTATCGTTGAAATTTTGATAATCATAATTTCATACCAACGAGAAATTTGACGTCACATTCGAAAGTCCCCAACAATTTATTCATTTTTTTGGTATTTTAATTGATTGCAAGTTTTCCAAATTTTTATGAAATTTCATTTTTTAGATTTTTCTGATTAGGTAACAATTTGAAATTTTCCAATTCTAACAAGGGAACCTCGCCAACTCGTCATCTCCGATTGAGCTGAAATTTGGCTCACTAAAAGAGCATGCCACTCAGACTTCACAACCAAATTTTTAGCTGCTCAAGTTGATTTTTCGATTTTTGGCGAATTTTTGAAAATAACTAAAACCGCCTCCAAAAAAACATTTTTTGAAAAAAAATTGTAAATTTCAAGATAGAATCCCGAAAATTGGTTTGTACACTAAAGTTGACCTCTCAAATCGATTGGCACCCTTTTCGAAGCGATCTGGAGCCTCCAGAAAAAGTTGACTTTCCTCTAGCACACTGGAATCTCTCCAGATGGCAAAAGTCAACATTTTCTGGAGGCTCCAGATCGTTTTGAAAAACGTGCCAATCGACTCGGGGAGTCGACTTTAGGGGGTAGACGAAGTTTCGGATGATATGCTGGAGAAATTGATTTTTTGGAAATTTTTAAAAAATATATGCAGAATTTTCAAGTTGTCAAAAAAAACACGTGCGAACTCGTCACCTCGGATTTTGGATTCAACTACGTCAATCGACAGATGGCATCATACTAACGCTAGAATTAAATTTTCAGCTGCCGAAGTTAATTACAGCGCCATCTGGAGCTATTCCAGTGCGCTGGAGAAAAGTCATCTTTTTCTGGAGGCTCCAAATCGCTTCGAAAATGATGCAAATCGACTCGAGAGGTCGACTTTTGTGTACGAACCAAGTTTCAGGATTCTATCTTGAAATTTACAATTTTTCTTCAAAAAAAGGTTTTTTGTAGGCGGTTTTAGCCATTTTCAAAAATTCGCCCAAAATCGAAAAATCAACTTCGGTAGCTAAAAATTTGGTTGTGAGGTCTGGGTGGCATGCTCTTTCAGTGAGCCAAATTTCAGCTCAATCGGAGGTGACGTGTTAGCGAGGTTCCCTTGTATGTTTAAAGTTCTCCTGTGCCTTCATTTTCAAAGATAGACAAAAAATGCCAAGAACAAAAAAAAGGTGTTTTTTTTTAGTACTATTCATTTAGATAATAATACTATTACTTTTACTGAACCAAATAATACACCTTTCATGAAGAGCATTTATAAAAAAATTATTACGTATCAAAAATTATTTTTTCCAGTGAAAAATTAATAAATTGAAGATTACTTAGGTATCCGATGGCAGATGAATCTTTCAGCCTTGCACTTCAGAACGTATCACCGTAACTTATTTTAATAAAATAGGTGCCTTTTGATTTCTAATATTTACCTATTTCTAAATACTTCTGATGAATAGGATCATATTCTTCCCACAAAGTGCCACGAAAGCGATTGCGTTCTTTACTTCCAACCAACACAGGCTCTTGTTTCTGGTACTCGTTTGGATTACTGCAACAAACCGCGTTAAAAGTTCAATTCAAATGTAATTTTCCAAACAATTTTGAAAAGCATTATGATTATCCGCATGGAACCAGTGAAAAATATTTCCCGATCGAACAATCGAGCGAGAGAATAACTTTAAGTGGTAACCTCATCGAGTAATCGTGCCACGAACCCGGACGTTTTCATACAACATCAAATTTCACCGAGTAAAATTCAATAAGTAACAAGTTACAAAGGTTTTATATTACCTAAAGGATTAATCTACAAAGAAAACTTTCAGGGCTTTATTTCGCGTCATAGTAAAATTTAATATCACATTATGAACAACAATACGAGAAGAGATTTAAACGGGCGAGAAGAAAGTGAAATTTTAACACATTCATCGAATGATGAGACACAAGCCGTGGAAGGGATTTCGGTTTCATATTTTATGAGCACTTAGTCGAACGCCAGTGACAATAACAAAACCGTTACAATATATTTTCTAGCCGGAATATTTTAATGAAATTTCGTTCTAACGTTAGGAAATAGCATCCCTTCGCGCCCTTTGTCATCTATCGTCCTGAACTAACCCTCGTACAAGGGTCTTCTAGAATTTTTCTCGCGCGAGTTTCAGAAAGCGTTTGTTATGACGTCGAGGCCAGTGACCATTGTTAATTTACAATTACAATTACCTACGTACTGGGGTAGAACAAAAATCAAAAAAAAAAAAAAAATCAAATCAAATAATATCTTTTGATCGCGAAAGAGCCCTCAAATTTTTTTAAATTTGCAAAAAATCGAAATTAAAAAAAAAATTCAAAATGTTACAGAATGGGGTTTATGCCTTTGGTTGGTAAGTATAATCATCGTTATTAATATTTTTTGAAAAAAAATCCAGAATTCATCAGATCATCGCATTTATGAGACAGTAAAAAAATGTCATATTTTACGTTTTTTCAAAAAAATTGAAAAAAATAGATTAAAAAATTGGAAAAAAAAATTTGGAATTAAAATGGGTTCAACATACACAGTTTTGCCCAAAAAGACAATTTACAGCGTTTTTCCATCTTTTTCGTACCCTTGAGAATTTTTTAAAAACTACGAAAAATTGAAAAAAATGAGGAAAATGATGGTTCCTGAAAATGTAGGTAAAGATGGAAAATCGTCGTAAATTGTCTTTTTTGGCGAAACTGTGTATGTTGAACAAGTTTCAATTCCAAAAATTTTTTTTCCAAATTTTTACCTATTTTTTTTCAGTTTTTTTAAAAAAACATAAAATTAATATGAAATTTTTTTAATGTCTCATAAATGCAATAATCTGATGAAATCTCGATTTTTTTTTCAAAAAATATTAATAACGATGATACTTGCCAACCAAAGGCATAAAATCCATTCTGTAACATTTTGGAATTTTTTTCAAATTTTGATTTTTTCAATTCAAAAATTTGAGGGCTCTGGCGCGATCGGAAGATATTGTTCGATTTGATTTTTTTTTCATGTGTCGCCTAGACGCAAATTTTCCGCGGTAATGAATTTTGAAAATCGAAAATTTTTGATTTTTGTTCCACCCTACTACAAACATACATGAGAAAAAATCAATTACCCCGATCTAGCGAAGTTTCCAATATATATCATTAACGCTTCGGAGAGTGAAATTTCTGATTTCGTGAAATTTCGTGAAGATTCGGTCAAAGGTGCTCCAAATATGTAAGGTAGTTCTTCACCGTGAACGGTTCCCATTCTCTGTAACATATCAATACAACTAATTGTATTTTTTCTGGTCTTAAATTTTAAAAACGGAATGTCTGCTACGTAAGAGCTGTAAAAAGTATAGTTTTCTTGTAAAGAGAAAAGTGAAAAGTAGAAAATGTTTTCATTGTCGAATCAAGTCACGTATCAAGGTGAGTTGTATAGGTAATATTCAGGTACCTACTGCTAGTTTAGTAAGGTAGGTATGTTCTGGGGTATATTGAAAGAGAAAATTAGAACGAGGTTAGTGTACGAGTGAAAAATACATATAGGTAGGTAGGTAGGTAGGTAGGTAGGAGTAACAGATCCGAATAGCACAATAACAATATTGTCGTGTTTTCTCGCATAATACATTTAACCAGATTTTCATAGTTAATAGCAGCTGTATGAGAAATATTTTTATAGTAGGTATACTGATGCTATAATGTTTTTTCTGGTAACTAGAACGAGAGACATGTATGTAATAGGAACATTTTTACAGCTACGGAATTTCTTCTTACCTGAGGATAATCGCCATCTTTTGTTTGATAATCAAATACATAGAAAAAAGTTTTGGTGGTACGAGAAGAGGAATTTATTAGATTTGATGCACTGCCACCGCTACTGCCACTGGTATGACCTGAAGATCTGCTAAATAAGTCTCCAGTTTGCACGAGAGGAGCTACAAACTGAGCATCGCTGAGTGCGGCGATGGTAGAATCTCTGGTGTTTATTGGGTGCAAAACTGTACGTTCCCAATCGGTATACTCGTTTACAATCGTATAAAATATTTCTGATAGGTGGTAATTGTACGTGTTGCGGACGTATGTTCGTAATATTCTGTCTCGTCTGTCACCTTCGAAACCAGATTGAATGTCGTTGTGGCTGAATCTGTGCATATGAGAGAAAAGCAATCAATATTAGATAGGATAATATTTACAGGTTGTTTGACATTTAAGAAATGCATCTCTTTCTAATTTTTTATTGTTACACATAATTGGTATACATACATATATTAATACTAAGTATATTCAACCCTATGCTGTGACTTTATGATGGAAAAATTCAAAACTTTTCAATTTTTCCTACTTTTGGAGAAAATTGATTCTAGCATATAAGGCACAAGATAATAGAGTCCACTCTGATGGGTTATGATGAAAAAATTCGTTATTTTTCAATTCTACCAATTATTGGAAAAAATTCATTCTTACCTTATAATCAGGAACGGTGGATTACACTTTTTCATTAAAATTAAAGCTCGACAGGTAATCGAGTTTGCTCTGATCGATAGGTTATGGTGAACTACACATTTTACTTCAAATTTAAATTCAATGGAAATTTTGCCCAAAACTTTTTTTTTCTCATTCGTTGGGTCCACTCTGCGAGTTTACGATGAAAAAATTCTAAATTTTTTAATTTTTTCCCATTTTCGGGAAAAATTTATTTTTGCCATTATATACCTAATAAGAACCGGTGGTTCCAACAGTCGGTTCATATTACAAATGGTGAATTACAAACTTTGCTTAGATTTCAATTTCTTTGAAAAAATTGCTCAAAATTTTTTTTATCATTATTCGGGTTCATCCTGGCAGGTTATGACGAAAAAATTCTGAATTTTTCAATAATTGAAAAAATTAAGTTTTTCTTTTAATTTGAATTTCTTTGAAAAAATTGCAAAAAAAATTCTCAGTATTCGGGTCCTTCTGATGAAAAAATTTGAAATTTTTCAATTATTCCCATTTTTGAAAAAAAAAAATGATTTTGCTATGATCACATGGTGAATTTCAAATTTTCCTTAAATTTAATTTGCTTGAAAAAATTGCTCAAAATTTTTTTTTCTCATTATTCGTCTCCATTCTGAGAGATTCTGATGAAAATGTTGGAAATTTTCAATTATCCCCATTTTTGAAAAAATTGATTTTTCCATGTAAAAAGATCCGGTGTTTTGCCGGATCTTTTCCATGGTGTTTTACAAATTTTCCTTAAATACAATTTCTTTGAAAAAATTGCTCGAATAATTTTTTTTCAAATTATTCGGGTCCTTTGTGAGAGGTTACGATGAAAAAATTCTGAATTTTTGAAATGAGGAATTTCGCATTTTCTTTAATAAAATTGAATTTCTGTGAAAAAATTACTCAAAATTTTGTTTTCATATTATTCGGGTCCATTCTGTGAGATTCTGATGAAAAAATTTGGAATTTTTAAATTATTTCTATTTTTGAAAAAAATTGATTTTGCCATGTAAAAAGATTTTTTCCAGTGCGAATTTCAAATTTTCCTTTAATACAATTTCTTTGAAAAAATTTCTCAAATAATTTTTTTTGTTATTATTCGGGTCCATTCTGAGAGGTCCTGACGACAAACTTTTGAATTTTTAAATTATTTCTCATTTCTGGAAAAAATCAATTTTCGTCATTACAAGATAGATTTCGATTTTCTTTAAAATTGAATTTCTTTGAAAAAATTGTAAAAAAAAATATTTTCTCATTATTTGGGTCCTTTGTGAGAGGTTATGACGAAAAAATTCTGAATTTTTGAATTATTCCCATTTTTGGAAAAAACTATTTTTGCCATTACGTGATGGATTCACATTTTCTTTAAAGTTGAATTTCTGTGAAAAAATTACTCAATACATTTTTTTCTCAGTATTTGGGTCCATTCTGCGAGGTTCTGATGAAAAAATTGGTAATTTTTCAATTATTCCCATTTCAGGAAAAAAATCAGTTTTCGTCATACTTATTTATAAGTAAGTGAATTTCACATTTTCTTTAAAATTGAATTTCTTAGAAAAAATTGCTCAAAATTTTTTTTTCATATTATTCGGGTCCATTCTCTGAGGTTCCGTTTTTGAAAAAAATTGATTTTGCTATGATTACATGGTGAATTTCAAATTTTCCTTAGGTAAATTTGATTTGCTTGAAAAAATTGCTCAACATTTTTTTTCTCATTATTCGGGTTCATTCTGAGAGGTTATGATGGAAAAAGTCTTAATTTTTCAATTATTCCCATTTTTGGAAAAAATTTAATTCAACAAGTACCAGTCGTACTTATTTATTACATGGAGAATTTCACATTTTCTTTTAAATTGAATTCCTTTGAAAAAATTGCAAAAATATTTCTTTTTCATTCATCATTCGGGTTCATTCTTAGAGGTTATGACGAAAAATAAAAATTGAGAGTAATTCGAGATAAATATAATTTAATAATAATAACATTGAAGTTTTTAACGAAAAGTTTTTCAAGAATCCCCCTAAAAAAGTTGGAAATATTTTTGAAAAATTACTCTGATGAAAATGTCTCAAAATTATCTCCATAACATGAAAGAAATGAAGGAAAAATCTCAAATTGATAATATGATTTGTATTTTCAATTTCGTAATATTCTGATTTCGAAAAATTACCTAGAAGAAAATTGAAAATTAATTGAAGAATTTTTTGACCATGCAAAATTTAAAAAAAAATGAAAACATTGAATGTTGAATAATTAATGAAATAACGTTATTCGAAAAACGGATAAATTTATCCGAAAAATCATCCGTTCATTTGTTATCGGAATAATTTCATTCGAATAATTCTCATCCCAGTTCACAATTCCATTGAAGAATTTAGTTTCGCTGCCCTGAATAGATGTCAATTAATTGTACTCGATAAAAAGTTGCATTTCGTATGATTACTACAATTTACTAGAATTGTGTATTCTCATTGGTTGAACCGTACACTCGCCAATGTGTCACTGTGGCGTGGTGCTCGTGCTACAAATTCTAGTGAGACCGAATACCGCCGACGACGGATTTTTAAAAAATTTTTATTTAATTTTTTTTTAATTTCTTTTTTTTTTTACTTGGAATTTAAAAAAATATTTCTCTTGTACTAAAAATTTACTGTATTTCAATTTTTCCTTTAAAGAAAAGATATTATACATCGCATTTAGAAGGATTAAGATCAAGTTTCCAACGTTTGAACCAATTACAGCTGATATTTAACGAATTTTGAAGAGACAGTATGGCATTTTGTAAGTCTTCATTTTGAGTTAGTAAACAGATTTCATCAGCAAATGATGCTATCGTGGAATCATGACCAGAAATGAAATCTGAGCAAAATAAGTTATATAGGGTTGGGCTCAGAACGCCACCTTGAGTAACTCCTTTAGTAATTTTAATTTCCGAGGAAAAACAATAACCAATTTTTATTACAAAGGAACGATCGCTGAGAAATGCATCCCTAATTTTTTTTAAATTTTCAAAAATGAGATTTTCAAAATTTTCCCAATTTTTAGTCGCAATGAATTTTCATACAATAAAATTGACCAAATTTTTCAATTTTTGGAATGATTATTTATAAATTTTCAAAAATGAAAATTGGATAACTTTTTTTAATACCTAGATATTTGAATTTTTCCAATTTTTCAAGTATACATGATTTTTTTTTTAATTTTCAAAAAATGAGATTTTTCAATTTCATACCTATATATAGTTTCTGTTAAATTTTCAAAAATTAAAAAATTGCAAGATGGATTTTTTCCATTTTTTTTAGAGGTGATTTGTTTCTAATTTTCAAAACTATAATTTTTTTTTATTATAAATTTTCAAAAACAAAAATTGGGCAATTTTTTTAATATTTTATCATTTCATCAATGAATTTTCTTCAATTTTTACTTTTTAGAGATCATTTTCTCTGGAATTTTCAAAAATCCAATTTGTTACCTACCTAGGTAATTAAAAAAAAGTCAAGATGGATTTTTTCGATTTTTTTCAAAGGAGGAGGGTTTTTTCTACTTTTCAAAACTATTTGCCATGCAATAAGTACCAGTGGTCTTTACTACAGGGTGAATTTCAATTTTTTTTGAAAGTTGAATTCCTTTGGAACAATTGCAAAAAAACAAAAAACTCATTATTCTGGTCCATTTTGTGTGGTAATGTTGAACATATTCTTAAATTTTCAATTTTCCCCATCTTTGGTTTAGTTTCATTGAAAAAATTGCTAAATTTTTTTTTCTCAATAATTGGGTTTCTTCGAGAGGTTATGATGAAATTATTTCAAAATTTTAAATTATTCTCATTTTTGAAAAAAAAAATCATTTTGGCCATGTATCTAATTAATTTAATTTCATTGAAAAAATTGCAAAAAAAAATTCCTCATCATTCGAGTCCATTCCGAGAGGTTATGATTAAAAATTTCTAAAATTTTCAATTATCGTCATTTTTGGAAAAAATTCAATTTTTGCCTTGCAACATTTTCTTTTAAATTGAATTTCTTTGAAAAAATTGCAAAAATATTCTTTTCTCATTCATCATTCGGGTCCATTCTGGGAGGTGATGACGAAAAAATTCCAAATTTTTAAATTATTCCCATTTTTGAAAAATTGAAATTGTATTTAAAATTGAATTACTTTGAAGAAATTACTCAAAAATTTTTCTCTCTCAATAATCGGGTCCAGTCTGAGAGGTTACGAATTTAAAATATCGTTGGCCTTTTTTTTTTTAAATTTTATAAAAGAAAATATTTATAATTACCTCCACAAAGCTTCGCTGGTGACACACCCGAACAGTAAATCGTATTTATTCGTCATAATCATAGATTTGGAATCTCTAGGTTTCGAATTGGCGTGTATCTGCGAACCCCCTCCGCTTGCCTGTGAACCAGCACCGCCACCTGGTCCGGACTTCAACTCTGGTAATATATTGGCAAGTATTTCTTCTTGGTAATTGGTTTTTATGACGACGCCGTCGACGCTGGGACCGAAAGCGCTGAGAAACGTGGGTGCTACGATTTTCGCCTTCATTAATTCGGCAATGGGTATTTCTCGTAAACAGTCGATGATACGTTCGTGATTTTGAAACGATTCTTTATCGGAGGCGGCGGTGCAATTCATTTGACGAGCGATTTGCAAGCTGTAGATTACTGGTTCCTCCACTAATGCCCAACTACTTAGCGCTGATCCGGAGAGTAATATTGCTCGATGGAATAAACCTGCAACAGAAGTAAACGAATTACAGACGTGAGCATAGTGTGCGCAGAATGGATGACGTTGTATGTATTGATACTCGTAGATTTTCATTGAGAAAAGTGAGATTTTCAGACTTTTTCTCTATTTTTTTTTGGTTTTTGATTTAGCATATTTTCATCATAGACATTTTACTTTTATATATGGACCGCTCGTCCAATGTTAAAATCAGCCCGATTTTGAAGCACGACGTTCTATTTTGATAAAACGCTTCTGCTCATGCGCAAACAAACGTGTGTGTATTTTACACATAATAAGTCGTTGAATTGGTAACGCACACAACGTAAGGGTCGAAAAATGATATTGTAAATACACACTCACACTACTTTACGTGTGCTTCAAAACCGCTGATTTACACGAGCGATCCGTATATAAAAGTAAAAGGTCTATGATTTTCATTAAGTATCTGTAGTATCCTTTGACTATTTAGCTATAAATAGTCAAAGGTAGTATCCCTATTCGAATAATAACTGGCTACCAAAGCCAAAATGTAAATATTGTATTGTAATTATTTTATCATGTAAATATTCGAATCAAAATACATTCTCTTACGATGTCTCGTTCAAGTTATAACAGTATCAATTTTTTCTTATTTAAATAATCTTATCTGTCGTCCCTTACTTCTAAAATTTCTGAAAAAGCAGTAAGTAATGTATGTGTTTGTATTCAATATCAGACGTTTTCTCTATTTTTTTGGTTTTTGATTTAACATATTTTCATTATCAATTTTTTCTTTATTAAATAATTTTATCTGTCGTCCCTTATTTCTAAAATTTCTGAATCATGTAGTAAAATAACTTATCTGTCGTCCCTTATTTCTAAAATTTCTGAAAAAGCAATAAGTAATGTACGTGTTTGTATTCAATATCAGACGTTTTCTCTATTTTTTTGGTTTTTGATTTAACATATTTTCATTATCAATTTTTTCTTTTTTAAATAATTTTATCTGTCGTCCCTTATTTCTAAAATTTCTGAATCATGTAGTAAAATAATAAGGCAAGTGTTCATATTCAATAGAATAAACCATGGAATGCTATGAAGAATTTTTATATTTATTGTCAAATAATTACAATCCACTTAATTAAATCTATATAATTATAATTTTCTTAAATTAAGATTTAAAATAAAATGATTGAAATCCGGGTAAAGTTATAAGATTAATATCCACCGCCGACGCCGGCGCTAGCTCCAGGTCCAGATGGTGTAGGTGTACCTTGACACGGTGGAGATTGGGATGGGGGTGGTGTACCTTGACACGGTGGTGATTGAGAGGCGCCCTGAGCTGAAGCTGCACTTCCTGCCGACGCATTGCCACCAGATGCTGAAGTTTCAGTTCCTGAGTTACTGCATCCACCCGGATGCTGAGATTGTTGATTAGTAGTGGTAGTTTTACCATCGGAAGAAGTTTCACATGTTACTGAAGTGAACTGGTTTGTGTCAACTTCGAATTTCTGAGTGAGCTCAGATAGGCTTGATTCGTCAATTCCATTTACATTCAAAATTTGACTGATTTGTTGAGAATATTGTTTTTGAGTTTCTTTACATTCGTAGATTTGTTGAGTGAAAGCGACGAATGTGATGGAACCTGCAATTAAAAAAAAAATCGGAGTCATAAATTGAATTTTCATTTTCCAAGTCGTAAGTACCTATTTTTTTTTTTTTTTTCATTTTTTTACCTTTCTCGGAGGAAGTTTGACCAACAAAGTAGTTCTTGTAATCAGTACCAAGTATTGCATATTCGGCATCTGTTGAATAAATTAGTCGTTCAATTATTAGGTACTTTCGTTTGTAAAATTAAATTTGAGTAGTTTTTTCAAAACGAAATTTACTTAGGTAAGATTTCACTTGTTGACTGTTGCTAACTGACGTAGCAACTTTCGAATCTTTCGTGGCTTTCATTACTGCAATGAAAACGTATAATGATAATTTAGTCATTAAAAGTATGAATGCAACCATTGAAGGAGAGTGAAAATTTAAAATATACCCACCATTGACAACGTCCGACTTTATAATAATAAACTCTTGCGTGGAGAAAGATATATTTTCTTGAATGTATATCAAATTTCTGTAAAAATTTTATCAAAATTTTCAAATGACGAGTTGGAATACATATTATGTTTAAGTAGGATCAACTTTGTACCCAAATAGGCCTATACTTACTGGCCGTCATATCCCCACTCTTTGACAACGAAATTTCCATCTTCAACAACGTATTGGAATTTCACAGCTTTACACGTATCACAGATGTCTTGAAAAAAAGATTTGAAAATATGTTGTAAAAATTATTCATTTCTGGTTTTTATTTCATTGCTTTATTGGGAGTTACTTACATCGATCAGCACATAGAGTAACATCGCTCTGTACTTGCTCCTGGCTTTTTGTGTACTTTGCAACGTACCAAGTTGTCTTGTCAATCTAAAGAAGAAAAACTTATCATCAGTGGCTTTGATAATGATTACAAATAAAGAAATTTTCATATTTTTACCTGGCTTTTGAATTGTTCACTGCACATTTTCAAAACAGAGTAGTTTGTGAATCCTTGTATAGTGGGTTTGCCAGTTTGAGCATTAGCAGATGCGCTTGCGCTAGAATCAGCATTTGCACTACCACCACCTTGAGCGCCGTTACTCGTGGCCGATCCGGTGCCGGAACCTGATCCCGAAGCTGAACTATCGTTTCCACCGTTGGCCGTTCCGGTGCCGGAACCTGATCCCGAAGCTGAACTACCGTCTCCACCGTTGGCCGTTCCGGTGCCAGAACCTGATCCCGAAGCTGAACTACCGTCTCCACCGTTGGCCGTTCCGGTGCCGGAACCTGATCCCGAAGCTGAACTACCGTCTCCACCGTTGGCCGTTCCGGTGCCGGAACCTGATCCCGAAGCTGAACTACCGTCTCCACCGTTGGCCGTTCCGGTGCCGGAACCTGATCCCGAAGCTGAACTACCGTCTCCACCGTTGGCCGTTCCGGTGCCGGAACCTGATCCCGAAGCTGAACTACCGTCTCCACCGTTGGCCGTTCCGGTGCCAGAACCTGATCCCGAAGCTGAACTACCGTCTCCACCGTTGGCCGTTCCGGTGCCGGAACCTGATCCCGAAGCTGAACTACCGTCTCCACCGTTGGCCGTTCCGGTGCCGGAACCTGATCCCGAAGCTGAACTACCGTCTCCACCGTTGGCCGTTCCGGTGCCGGAACCTGATCCCGAAGCTGAACTACCGTCTCCACTGTTGGCCGTTCCGGTGCCGGAACCTGATCCCGAAGCTGAACTACCATCTCCACTGTTGGCCGTTCCGGTGCCGGAACCTGATCCCGAAGCTGAACTACCGTCTCCACCATTGGCCGTTCCGGTGCCAGAACCTGATCCCGAAGCTGAACTACCGTCTCCACCACCGTTGGCCGTTCCGGTGCCGGAACCTGATCCCGAAGCTGAACTACCGTCTCCACCGTTGGCCGTTCCGGTGCCGGAACCTGATCCGGAAGCTGTACTACCGCCTTGTCCATTGGTACCTGCAGCGGCTTGAGCACCTGCCGCCGCTTGACCACCGCCTTGTCCTGTGGAACTTGCGGCTGCTTCTGCATCTGCCTCCGCTGTACTACCGCCTTGTCCATCGGTACTTGCAGCGGCTTGAGCATCTGCCGCCGCTTGACCACCGCCTTGTCCATTGGCACTGGCCCCCGCTTCTGAATAAGCATCTGCACTGCCATCAGGCAACGGAGTACAAATGTACAGCGATGGTAATACCACGCATAATACGAATAAGGCTATCTTCATTTTGAAACTTGTATAATCTATTGGGAAAAAACACAAATAAAAAAAAGTAGGATTATTCAAAGATTGGTCAATCTTGATTAGAAAACAAAACAAATTGGAAATCAACTTACTTATTTCGAAGTCAACTAATAAATACAACTACCGAATTCAAATGTTGAATTGCAAGGTAACCAGTGCTTTATATTCGACGTAGACGCCGAGTGGAAATCAGTATTTCGGAGATCAACTTATGTTTTCAAAGTCAACCAACAGATAGGTAATACTCGAATTCGACTGTTGAATGGCGAAGTAACCGGTCGTATTTATTCGTTGTAGTCGCCGAATGAAAATCACCATTTCACAATTGATCAAACAAATTTATCTCGGAAATGTGGCAGATGAACGAGGAGCATCGCAGTAAATACAAACATCATTTCACCATTAATCAAAGATGTTTTTGTGTTCATATGAAGCAAAACATGCTGTATGTACCATAAAACTTACGTAAGTAGGTATGTTGTTGTTTGCAAAAGAGTTTCAATGTGGAAAATTTTTGGTTGTGGTGTTGTTTGGATGATGGCACAAACATGGAATTTTTTACAACGAGATGATACCTGCGCCATTTGAAATTTTCCCCAAAGGTGTTTTGTCATTTTAAAATTTTCCCTAATGGCGTTTTAGAGGTCATATCATGTCGTGGAAAGTTTTTAATACGCACATCTGTGTGATTAATACACGGGAGATAATGTGTTTTTTGAAAATTGACGATTCAAATAATTATTCTGTTCAAAAAGTTTGAAGGGAAATTTTTGAAATTGAATCAATTTTTTAGTTTTTACAATTTTCAAAATTCAGTAGGTATAGGTAGGTAAGTTGGTAATGGACTCTTTACACGAAAAATGTCAACATTTTATAATTTTTTGAAATTAAATTTTTTTCTTAACTTGACTATAGTTTTTAAAACACAGCTAAATTTTTCAAACAGAGCAATGAATTGAAATTTTTCAAATTCATTGAATTTTCAAAGTTGGAAAATTTTTTTAAATTGGTAGGTAAGCATTCAAAACTTTATAGAGCGTAGGTAACTTCTGAATTTTAATAAACTTTGGAAATTACACCATTTTTAAAATTTAGCTTTCCACATTTTTGATAAATTTCTACTACTTTAAAAAGGTGAATTCTGTATAAAAGTTGTATATTTCAATTTTTTAAAAATAAGCAATAATTTTTCAAACATAATTTTTTAATACTAGATGTTTTGTTCTGAAAATTGAACGACACAGTACGATATGCTATTGCAATTTATTCTCGATCCAATTTTCGGCGCAAAGAAGAGCCCAATAAAATAGCAACCTCTAACGCGGTAGCAGTTCTTTTCAAAGTTCATTTTTATATCTTTTAATTTACGCGAAAAAAATTTTCAATTACCTTATATTTTATAATGTTTTTCTCGTCGGTATACTACAGTCGTCGTAACTCTTAATTAAATCTGTTAAACGATAAAAGAAAAAGTAGTAATTCCAACGAAGAAGAGAAGAATTTACTCGCAGATAAACGGAGTAATTTAAAACCAGATTTACGACGCTTCGGCGCCTCGCAAAACCCACCCAAATTGCTCGTACTACAATACTCTCGAACGCTGCCGGTATAATGGTATAGCTCTGGTGTAGTAGTAATAGTAATTCGACTACATTAGAAAATGCAAAAGGTAGTAAATAAAAGGTCACACCTTTTGCTACCTTGCACCAGCCCTCCCCCCTACTCTCGCCAAAAAACATCCCAACAAAAACATTCTATCCGAAATGCCAGCATCGAGAAAAAAAATTTCCTCCTCGAATGCTCGCAGAGTCTGGCAGACAAAGTGACGCGACGCAGGAGGAAATTCGCCAGCTATACGTAAGTCGTGTATCTTTGAAAGCGTATAACGCGTTTTCCATCTCCTTGCCCTAATACCTACTCTGCCCGCTTCGGCGAAAATTTATAACGCCATTTTAAGTCCGTATACATTGCATCTTGATCAGTTTTACTACTAAAGTAAAAGCTATAAAACGCAGATTCCGACGCGAAAAACAGGCAAATATTTCCACACAAACATTTGCTCTGTGGGCCCGAGTTCCGTCTCCGTCGCCCCGCCACCTTCACCATCAGCCCCCTATCGACAATTCTTCTCGCGTTAGTGCCTTTTTAACCGAGCACCTATATCTACTACAATTTTTTTCTTCTTTTACAAGCTTTTTTTCGCCTCCATGCTTGTTCTTTTCATACTCTTTTTTTTCATCTTTGAGTACACATACATTTGTATTTTGTACGGGCGTAGGACACTACATACACGACTATACACTTATCATTACAAATACTCGTATTTGAATACTGTAGTATCACAAAACACGAGTACGAATCGGTACTTGCGATGGCAGTGTTGGTGAATTTTTTTCTGCCTCGTGTCTCGAACGTTTCATTCTGTCTATATCATTTTGCTAAACTATACATAAATACTGGCTATACGACTGTACGTATCCGAGATTCGTGCTTTATAAACGAATAGAAACATTTTTAATAAACTTACAACGTGAATTGGAATTTTTTTTAAACCCCGTGTGGTTATAGGGACTAACTTGACTACCTGGAATTTTCGCTTTTTTCGACGAGATGACATGATAATTGATCAAATTTCATCAAAGTTCTTCAATTTGAGGTGGCATTTTTCATGAAATTTTTAGGTAGTCAAGTTTGTCTGAATTACATATGAGGGGTCCTTTGTGAAAACAACCATAGTCAATAAATCAAACTTTATAGGAGATCAAAAAAACATACAGTCAACAAGTTTCGAGGAACTAAAATTTGAGAAAATTACTTATGAACATTCTCCAAATATCTACTAACTGAAGATACAACATTCATCTCATTTTTATACCCCCTCTTAATCCAATAAATTGAGATCAAAATAATCAACAACTTGACTATGGTTGTTTTTAACAAAAAAAAAAAAAATTGTCTCAGAAAAAGTAATATGTCAGGGTTTTGTTGTAGAAACAATTTTTTTTTAATTTTCAATTTTTTGGTGGTAAACGATGATTTTAGAGCGTATCGGTGATCTTCGACCTTACCACCGGGGGCATGGTGCCCCGAAATACCTGATTTTAACCTTAAAAATGCAAGCTTTGCGAGTTTTTCATCGATTTTCACTAAACTTGGTATGTAAGTACAAATACCCAAGGGCAATGTTGGGAAATTTTTTCAGATTTTTGCCGGGGTGGGGGGAGATTCATGTCTAAAAATCCCTCCCACCTCGACAAAAATCTGAAAAAATTCCGAGTATTGTAAAATTGTTTGGAAAACAAGGGGGGAAAATTTCCAGTTTGTTAGGCCTCCCAGGACGATTTGACATTTTCAAAGTCATTTTCAAGGTCATTTCAGCGGTCGGAAAAAACTGAAAAAATTTCCCAACATTGCCCTTGAGTACTTGAATCTACATGCCAAGTTTGGTAAAAATCGATGAAAAAACTCGCAAAGCTGGAATGTTTAAGGTTAAAATCAGGTATTTCGAGGCACCAGCCCCCGGGGATGAGGGGCTCTGGGTCTATGTTTTAAAAATAACCATATTTTGACTATGGTTGTTTTTACAAGGGTACTCTTTTTGGGACCACCTCAAAAAGTGATGAAGGACTTATTTTTTTGAAAAATGAATACCACCATAATTTTTCTTGTAAAATTTATTTTCAGAAAATGAAATTTAAAAAAAATTGAAAATTTTGACTATGGTGGTTTTTACAAATGACCCCTCATATGTGAAATTCTGAAGAACTTGACTTCCTAAATTAAAGTTGTAAAAACACTTTCATTTGATGAATGCAATGTAATATCATATCAATTTTTAATGATTTACATTGTACAAACTGAAAATTTTTAGGTAGTCAAGTTCGTCCAATTTAACCATGTGAAATTCAGATGAACTTGATTATGTCGATTTTTCAATTTTTAAAGTTGACATTGCCTCAAGTAAAAATTAACGATGAGTTGGCGCCTAGGGAAGGCTGATTGATTTTTTTTTATAAACAGTTATACATGTGACCTGACAATTTTATTAAAAAAAAATCAGCCTTCCCCGCATTTTCAAACGTTGTAGAATGTGAATTTCACTTGAAGCTAAGATACTTCCATTGCAACATGAATATAAACTTATTTCAACAGGTTCGGCTTTCAAGACATTCTGGGGGGCTTCGCCCCCAGACCCCCCCATTTTCAGATACTCTATTGGGACTGGTACTATATCTACCAATCCCAACAGTGTATCTAAATATGGGGGTCTGGGGGGCTTGAAAGCCGAACCTATATGAATGAAAAAATATCGATAAAACATTATGCAGATAAATTAACTCGGCGCTTCACGCCTCCCCAGGGGGGGGGCTTCTCCCCCCCCCTGGTCACCCTGGTTGGTTCTACTTTCACACTACGTTTGAAAGTATGAAACATAGTATTGCTTTTACTCTGTGACAAAATGTCTAAAAGTCAAGAATATCAATTTTCACGAAAATTTAAAAATCTAAAAAGTATAATAAAAAAAGTAATGAAATTTATTTTTAAAAATTCTTAAAAAATTAAAAAGTCTAAAAGTCGTAAAATATCAAAAAGTCATTCAATTTATAAAAAAAATTTCAAATTTCAAAATGTCTGAAAGTCATCTAAAAAAAAACCAATAAAAATATAAATTTCCATGGAAATTTAAAAATCAAAAAATTCTAATAAAAAGTCACGAATATTATAATAAAAATTTCAATTTTCGGAATGTCTGACAAAAAACCTAAAAGTCATAAAATTTTTAAAAATTTTTCCAAGTTTCAAAATGTCCAAAAGTGATCAAATTTATTTTAAAAATTTCTTTAAAAAGAATGTCTGACGAAATGTCCAAAAGTCATAAAAAAGTTTCAAAATGTCAGAAAGTCATCCTAAAATAATTTCCAAGTTTCAGAATGTCTGACAAAGTGTCTAGAAAATGTCAAAAAGTCATGAAATTTCAAAAAATTACAAGTTTCAAAATGTCTGACATAATTAAAACATAATGTCTAAAAAATCGAAATTATTAAAAAAATTCCCAAGGAAATAGAGCGCCAACCATGGGGGTCCAGGGGGCGAAGCCTCCCTGGCGAGGTGCGAAGCGCCGAGTTTTTTTCAATATTGGTCTGTAACCTCTCTTTTCTTGAAAAATTGAGCCTAAAAAAGGTACCAAAATTATTTTTTTTAAAGTCCCCTCAATGTCTTAGACAATGTCAAAACTTGAAAAATGAGCAAAATTTCAAAGTTTGAAATTAATATGATTCCTTTTTATGATAAAATGACTCTCAATTTTTTATTTTTCCCTTCATTAAATTTTAAATGGTGCTTATTCGCTACCTTCTATTTTAAAAATTGACGAATCAATTCTGCATTTTTTTTTTCTGTTCTTACTAATCAGAGTGTTCCTTTTCGTGAAAAATTAGGAGTTATTTTCTTACAGAAAAGATCAACGTTGAATTCTAAATTTGAAAATTTTTCTTATTTCTCTGTTTTGAATTTCTAGAGTGAATGGGGGGGGGGGGCGCTATGATGTATCTTATGAAATTTACATTGAGAAAAAAAATTCTAATCCAAAAAAAAAAAAAAAAAAAACTGGGTAGTAACAACTACCAAATCAAAAATCGATAACAAAGAGCTCCCCCCCCCCCCCCCAGCTCATATATCGTATATACTTACTTATGCATAATTTCAGTTGATATTTAAATTTTCAAAGCAATTTTTTTTACCAACTTTTAAATATATTTTCTTATTTTTTTTATTCATTCTTATGTGTAATTTGAATAAAGAGTAAGTATAAAATCTCGCAATGCTGTAGCCTTACCTGGCATGATAGCCGGTGATATCATGAGGAAGTTGATACACGCCGCCCCAGTTCCATGCCCCATTAACGTAATGTTTTTAGAATCTCCGCCAAAATGGCCGATATTCTGCTGTATCCAGTGTAAAGCGGCTATCTGATCCATTAGTCCATAATTAGCTACCCGGGCTTTCTGGTACGGTTCAGAGTTGGTGTTTAAAAATCCTACAAAAAAACGACACAGGAAATTAGTTCGTTCATATCTCTTTCAGACACCTTTTGCTGATGGTTTCGTTTTGTATGTGCTAATTTTTTGGTTGGAAAATCAACTTTTTTTTAAATTGAATTTTTTCAAAAATTAATTGTTTGAAACAAAATTTAATGCAATTTTTTTTTCTTTTTTTAAAACTGGATTTAAAAAAAAAATATTTTGACCAGGCAAGTTTTTTATTACCTACGTCTTATTTTTTTAAAAATCTCTCAAAGAAAAAAAGTATTGGACGAATTTGAGAAGAAATATTGATAGTTACTTTAAATTGGGTTTTACTTACCCAAAACTCCTAATCTGTAATTAAGTGTAATTATTATCAGATCTGAGTAACTGGCCAGTACTCGACCATCGTACGGATTGCCGGAATTCCAGCTGTAGGATTCACCATGAATGTAAACAACCACCGGGTATTTTTGTTCGGGTTCTTCTCTGTTACCTGTGAACATATAGAAATGAAAATTATTAACAAGAGATTCAAATTTTTAGGAAGTAGAGTAAAGGTGGTATTTTATTTGTGGTTAATATATATTATATATATATTTTTTTCAGCATAGGTTCGTTAGGTACTATTATTTTTTCGTTCTTTTTTTCTGGAGTTGTAGATGATTAAGGTATTCGTTTTATTTTTAATAACTCAGTGTATGTAATATGGGAGTTAAGTTTCAATAGCTAAAAACTCATAGTCTAATTTTTTTAATTTCAATATTTTTTTCAATTATTTGTTTACCTATTGTTTTTTAAATTTTCAAGTAATCACTTTTAATTCATTGTTTTTTCAGTTTGAATTTTCCAGTTTGAATAATATTTTTATTTTTTTAATATTATAAATTTTGAATTTTTCTACTCAAGTATAGCAGGAAAGTACTTATATTAAAGGTTTTAATTAATTTCTTCTTTGCAATTTTTTTACTCATGTGTAGTTCAACTTTTTTCAGCCATCAGTTTTTTCCTATTTCATTTTTTTTTTAAATTTTAAGTCTTTCCAACTTTCAAATTTTTGAGTTTGACTTGATTTTTTTTTAATTTTCAAATTTTTGTTTTCTTTTCCAATACCATTATTACCTTTTAGCTGATTTTTTCAAAGAAAAAAGTCAACTATTAAATTTGACCTGATGATGGAAGTTGGGGGTGAGGGGTATTTTTCTCGACGTTTTGGGTCAAAATAAGACGATTGGCATGATTTTCGCATATATATATATTTGCCCGTTTCCGTACATCTCGGCCACTTTTCATATATATTTGTCCAATTTACGAAAAATGTCAATATTGAAAAAAATTTCTTGACTCTGTTCTAATTAATTTATAAAAATTTCAATCACAGATTCGATCTAATATACAAGAAATACGCATTGGAAAAAATAATGAGACTCTTAGGATGAAGTTTGCGGAAAAAAATTAAAAAATTGGCCTACCTAATTCAAATTTTAAATAGGTTTTCAGATTAAGTATAAGCCTGCAGTGTACTAAAATTTTTGGTATCAATAACTTTTCTGTGCGTCGATAAAATACTGAAAAATTATGAGTCAAAGTTGAGGTCGTGTATATCTAGTTTCGGCATATTTCCGTACATCTCGGTCAGTGCTTGTGATTCTACACACTGTGCATTAATTGTAGAGCCCGCGTTCATCCCTGTGACTTGATTTCTAAGGGTTGCGCGGAGTTTGTGAAACCCTGCAGTCGAGGTGGTTGAGAATGGCTGACTTGTAATGTAGAAATAACCCGTATGCGCCAAACCATGGCCGAGATGTACGGTGGCTGACTTGTAATGTAAGAATAACCCGCAAGGTGGCCGACATGTCCGGAAGCCTATACCTATATATATATATATATATATATATATACCCAAAATTTGTCCAGACGATAACTCGAGTAAGAATTAACCGATTGAGCTGAAATTTTCATGAGAGGTTTGTTACTACTGGGAATAGAACCTATTGTTTTTGAGAAAAATCGGTGAACCGGTTCTCGAGTTATTAGCGATTGAAATTTTCGAATGCTTCTAGCGCCTCGAATTAAGCAATTACGTGAAATTAGTAAATAACATTTTTAATAGTACTTAAAAAGACGCACAAAAAAGGTTCTAAGCATTTTTCATTTTAATGAACCGGTTCTCGAGGAATTCGCCATGGAAAATTTCAAAACAAACAGCTGATCATCATTTCCCATTTTTAAAAAATAAATGGCTAGCAAAGTTGTAAAAATTCAAAACTTTTGCAATGCCTATCTAACGGCCTACTTTTCATGATAATGTAGTTTCTTATTGGTTTAAAACTTGTTAAATGTTTTTATTTATCAAAAATAGCTGGCTGTAAATTGTATAATTTTTTTAATCACTTTAAAATTTTCAATTTGATGTTGTTATCATTACGTACATAAAAATAATTTAATTTACACATGAATTTACATAAATTTTGAAAAATAAAAATAAAATTGAAAATAAAAAATAAAAATAAAAATAATAGAAAATCAGCTTTTCTAGCGCATTAACTGCGTTAGAGGTTTTTTTTTTTAGTATCGTAGCCAGACATTCGTGTAAGGGGGAGGGGTCTAGCCCAAAAAAGTGAAATTTTTTGTAAAAAAGATCATTAAAAAGCTGAAATTTCATCATTTTTTCAACCTTTTCTTCGTCAAGGGGGGAGTCTGGACCCCCTGGACCACCGCTTAAATACGCCACTGCGGCGGTTTTTTAGATTTTTTCAGGGTTCGAATTTTCTCAATCTCCTGAATTAAAAAATTTTCCACTCAATTTTTTTAATTTTTTTCTAATTTTGAGCCAGTTTTAATTTCAATTAAAATTTTTCAATTCTTAGTGATCTTCAGTTTAATTTTTTTTTAAATTTACTTTTTATTTATTTATTTTTTTCAACTTACATTATATTTTTGATAGGTACAAATTCAATTTTTTCAATTTTTTAGTGCTATTTTATTTCAATTTTTTCAAATTGGTAGATACAACTTTTGATAGTATTTCTCAATCGTTTATATTATTTAATAATAGAGTACCTATTACTTGGATCAATCATTATTACTGCAATTTTTGAATTTTTATTGTTAATCTGCGCCAATATAGATATCTAGTAAATTTTTTCCCAATTATGGGATTCAAAATCTGTAAAATGCGTAGATGTACGCAATACGTATCACGATGTTGCTTTTTTTTTTTTTGCAAATTATTTCTTTTTTACGAACCATATATCTTCATTGAAGCCGCGCTGCGTGTTAAGTATTGCAAAGGGCACCTCAGGACGGGAAAATTCGACGAAGAAATAGTAAAATATAACTTTTCTGTAGAAGAACCCAACGAGCATCTTCTTCATCGTAGTATAAGCGTAATTTATCTACGTGTTGTACATTTACTACGTCTTCTTGCCTGGCTTCTTCCGCCACCCTCTTGCCTTTTGGGCGCTAATCGGCCCACGAAGGCGATCGTATCCGCTGTGAAAACTTTTTCAAATTCGCCTTTTATCTCGCCTCCTGCCTTCTCTCTTCGGCTGTCTTAGTTTTCAAGTAGTATATTGTATTATAATTTTATTAGGACTACGTTCTCGCTGTTGCGTGTTAATCTTGAAATAGCCCATCGGGTTCTTTCCCTTTTTTCGTGAAACTACGTTTTTGTTTTTCACTCATGTACGAATTTGTTAATGAATGTTTTTCGCTAGTAAAATCGTAAATATTGTTTAGGCTTCTGCGTCTGTTTGATTTTATATGGTAAATTACCTACTCCTGTAGGAAATTAAATGACACTGCATAAGATACTTGGAAAATAATTATCGAGTGCGAAGAAATTTGGTAAAAGAAATGACGAGACGAGATTTCGGAACTGATTACTCAATAAGAACTGAAAAATTCGTAATCAGAACGATTTTTTTTTCTCATTCCATTTTCCCAATTCACACAGTAATACTTAAGTTCAAAAATTTTGTCTCATCATTTTTTTTTACCGAATTTTCGTGTACTCGATAATAATTATTCGAACAGTTTTTTTAGTGCAGAAAATTTCATATTATCAAATATCAAAAAATTAAAGCATGCACCTTCGATGCACAATTCAAGCTGGTAATCTCTTTGTTCGAGAAGTACAACAATTTCCACCCAACATCGTATTAAAGAACTGGGTCCATTAAAAATTATCAAGTTAAAGTTTTGTCGCTGAATTATGGATGAATTTTTCGCTTGCCACTCGGTACAAATCATTCGCTAGGGAATGATTCAAAAAATTTGTAATCCTGATTTAAATACACCAAACTTAAGTATGCTGAATTTCACGCTTATAAGATTTTACAAACGGTTATTAAAAAAGTAGCTATAATAAATTCAAGTTTAAAAGAAGCTAAAAAAAAGTCACCTCCTTCAACGGATTCTTATACTCGGTCGAAAGTTTTACGAAATTAATATATTTCAATTTTTACCTTCTTGAGAATAAATGAATACAGCTTGGAAAAATTTTAATGAATATAGAAGTTCAAATTAAGCGAACTTGTATCTAAAAAGTCGAGCTAAGAAAAAAGTTTCACCGCACAAAATATGTAATCACTTCTATGATCATTATAAATGAAGTGAGCAATTAATTTCTTTAAAATTTCGTGTTTTCTTTTTGATTTTTTCTTCTTTTATAAATTACTGGGTGTAACTTTTTGATGGAAAATAATTCCTAATCACGAATCCGGATGTAAAAATGTCGATAATACGTAAGGAAATTAACCAGAAATGTGATGGTTGCTAGAACTAGTTGAGGGAAAAGGTTTTTTTCACAAATTTACTCAGAAATGAGTGCTTTTATCATACAGGTTGTTCCCGATTGAGAGTAAAGCCTTCCAACCAATAACTATGCAACTTATGTTGAGTCGATGTAGGCATGTTTGCCTAACCTCCGGACTGCAGGGGCTGAATTATGCTCATCGATTTTTTTTTTTTTTTTTTTTTTTTTTTTTAGAATTATTTTGTGTGACTGGTAATAATTTTTATAAGTGTACAAGGAAGTCTATACCACGAAAAATATTTGAAAAAACATGTAAAAAAAGTAACAATTTTTATTATTTTTCTGCGATAACTCAAAAAGTTGTCCTTTGACCAAGCTATTATTATTAACTTTTCAAGATGAAAAAATGCTGCTCTTTTCAATGGCAAAACCCCCCATTCCTCTATCTAACTCCAATCAAAAGCTATGAGCGAATAATTTGCTGAAAAAAAGTCATACGTAATTATAAATTTAAAATAAAAATTTCTTAAATAATTTTTTTAATACATAAAAAGTTATGAGCAGTCTATTTCTTTAGAAAAGACAACTTTTTGAGTTATTGCAGAAAAATAAGAAAAATTGTTACTTTTTTTACATGTTTTTTCAAATATTTTGCTTGGTATAGACTTCCTTGTACACTTATAAAAATTATTACCAGTCACACGAAATAATTCTAAAAAAAAATATCGATGAGCATAATTCAGCCCTTGCAGTCCGGAGGTTAGGCAAACATGCCTACATCGACTCAACATAAGTTGCATAGTTATTGGTTGGAAGGCTTTACTCTCAATCCGGAACAACCTGTATGATAAAAGCACTCATTTCTGAGTAACTTTGTGAAAAAAACCTTTTCCCTCAACTAGTTCTAGCAACCATCACGTTTCTGGTTAATTTCCTTATGTATTATCGACATTTTTACAAGTTGCACCGACGATAAAAATTTGAAAAAATTCTGGGTAGTGTAGGAGGGTGTGAAAAACTAGAAAAAAAATTTCCGCCGTGTGCACTCTGAAACTGTACCCTACAGGGTGATTCAAAGTGTTAAAAGTCGTTTTCAAGGTCGTTAGAAGAGTCGAAAAAATCTGAAAACTTCGTGAAAAAAAAACCTTTTTCCTCCAATTAGTTCTAGAAAAATGTCTAATTTCCCTGGACTAATTTTTACAAGTAAATGAAAATAAATTTACAACGCGAAATTTGAATAAAAAATTACTCGAATAATGATTCGATAAAAATAGTAATTTAAAACAGTTAGGCTTTCTTATGTGGCTTGTAATTTCTACCGAGCCCATTTATCAAAATATTCAACTCAAAAGCCTATACAAAATGTACCCTAGGACAATGTTACAAACATTACAATAAATAATCACACTTCATGCACCGGACGTTCGCAACCATATAATATGTCAACATTTTCAAAACCACGTACGCGATTAATTAGAGTGAACTTCGAAATACGAGTATACGTAGTTACGTACATGCTACGATATGATGAGTATTATGTAATCGGATGAGGGGAAAAAATGAAAAGGAAATTCACATCGCTTTAGTCGCAGTATTTGTCGTGTTTATCCTTTTGATACAAAAACACTTCTCTCTGCCCATAGTCCTGTTTTATATTCGTAAAATGGCGATAAAAAAATAGCGAAAGATGATATTCGATTTTTTTTATCGCTGAACATGTCACCTCCCCCTCCCTCCCAACGTATAAACGTATACGGTGTTTATATCGCACAAATATATTTATAATACTGGAAATATTTTATTTTCGCGTTTGAAAAATAATGCTCGTTACAGGTTTTAATTCTTTGTACGAGCGAAGCAATTTTTCAATTAGAATTTCGCGTAAATGAGTAGGAAAAAAATTATATACCTCGCCATAGGATTTGCTCGGCTCGATGTTGTAACAACAGCGAACGAGAATTTACCTTATCGGATAATCTAACAAATTAATTTAGCCAGCGCCGCGGCCGTATTTTGCTTTTCTAAACGAGTAAGCCATTTGTTTTGAAATATTTAACTCTTGAAAATTAATTCCTTACGTTTGTTTCCCTTTTTATGGCGAATTTTTTTACTCGCTTTGGCGTAGAATTCTACAAAAGCGGTTGTATTTTATTTGGCGGCGGCAATTCTCTATGGATGAGTGAGTTGTTTTATCGTACAACAACCGACGATCTCTATTACAAAGTGAGATATGACCAGCTCGAAATCATTCTCGAGGTTTGATAGGTAGAATTATTTTTTTTTTTTTAAAATGAAGTAATAATAAATGATGAAATAATTTTTTGGTAGTGATAAGAGTAATCAAAAATATGTGCAAAAAAGTTTCTGTGGATCTCAAAATAACAGGGGTTTAAAAATGAAAATGAGGGTACTTTCACTTTGCAGAGGGAGTCAAGTACCTACCTATGTACTGAATGAAAAACTGTTTTTTCCAAATCTTTAATGGTCCACCCTGTATGTGATTTTTTTTTAGGGCTGTACCTGTAGTTCTGTACCTCCATGTAAAAAATTATATTATGTAATTTGATTGAGAATTTTTTTTCAAAATTAAAACATAGATTTAAAAAGTTGTTGAATTTTTTTAAAAAGAATTAGCCATAAATAAGTATGTATTTAAAAAAACTTAAATATCGTTTTCAGTAAAAAAATTACCTCTCCAAAAAATACTATTTAGATAAAATTTAACAAATATATTTTTGAAAAAAATCTATAAAAATCCAAGAAAAAATAAAGAGCAAAATTTTCAAGAAAAACTTCTGACAAAATTTTTAAAAAAATAGTCATGGAAAAGTCGTGAATTTTACTCTTTGAAGTCATGGATTTTTGATACTATTATCAGGGCAAAATTAAATATTTCAACGAAAAAATTGAATTTTTTTAGTATATTGCATTTTTTTATCACAGAAAAATTGAGGATTTTTTTCTACACTTACCTAGCTAATAAGTTTCATTTCAAAAAAATAAAAAACCTTTCAAGTATCTCCAAAAAAATTGGGAAATTTTTCCCAAAATTGAATAAATTTTTTTCTCTAAAAAAATGAAGAGATCTTTTTACATACTTTTTCTTTAATTTTTTTTTTATTACACTTTTTTCATTTCTTTCAGCTGTAAACTGTGTTGAATTATTGTATTTTTTTATTTTTGGTTATCAACGTTTTTTTTTTCAATTTTACTTAATGTCTTGTCGAACTCATTTTTTCCTGATTTTAATTTCTTTTTCAATACGATTGAATTCTGACTTTTTTTCGATTTCAATCTTTTTGCAATAAGTAGGTATTATTATTTTTTTCTTCAATTTCCTTCAATTTTAATTACTTTTTTGTAAGTTAAGTGAAGATAATAACGCTCACTCCAAGAAAACCTACTATAAAAGGGAAAATATCTGCATATATAGTGATGGTCTGATGGTAGTACCTATTATGTAATTTACTCGTAGGTATGTTGAAATACGAAGTTGTTTCAAGTTTCAAGTGCTTTTGTTGGGTTTAAGTGGGCCCACGTCAGTTTTTAATTTTTATGTTGGAAAAAAAAATCCAAAAAAGTTGATACATCATATCTTGCTGTTTTCATTCAAATGTGAAATATTCCATAATTTCGCAAAATATCAGAGTAAATTGAAAAACGAATACATCGATAGAAAGCTCATTTTTTCCGCTACCCAAAGCTGTATTTGTTTTTCATTTTTGATTAATGTGACAGTCAGTAATGCGCAGTTTAACCACCTGTGAGCGTTATTATATGTACGTAGCAGTAGGTGTAGTTAATAGCGCACATAATATGTTTTTTCTATTCAATTCTCTATGCGTTGGTAAGAGTTGAAAAAAAAACTACGCAGTCCTAAACAAACTAGAATATTCCCGCTCTCTGACCCATATAGTAGTTTTTCATAAATTTTCGATTATTTCTTAAAATTTACGATTTAATAAAGATGGGGTAGAACCTAAACTGAGGTATTCATCCTACAACTGCAGGATTTCTCGAGTAATTATTTCTAAGAAAAATCATTAATTTTGTGAAAATTTGAATTTATGGGCTCAAAAAAATTTTTCAATCAAATTTTGTTCAATTCCAGTTAATTTTTCATTTTATTTTTCAATTCCAGCAGTTTTGGCATTTTTTTCGTTTTTTTCAATTCTACAACTGTAGGTTTTCTCGAGAATTATTATTTAGTAAAATTTCATCAATTTTGTGAAAATTTGAATTTATGGGTCGAAAAAAAAATTTCAATCAATTTTTATTCAATTCTAGCAGATTTGGGCTATTTTTTCAATTCCAGAAATTTTAGCAATTTTTACATTTTTTTTTCAACCCTACAACTGTACGTAGGGTTTCTCGAGTGATTATTTTGAAAAAAAAATTATCAATTTTGTGAAAATTTGAATTTATGGATCGAAATAATTTTTTTTCAATCAATTTTTATTCAATTCTAGCTGGTTTTCGCAATTTTTTCAATTCCAGAAGTTTGAGCAATTTTTCCATTTTTTCAACCCTACAATTGTATGGTTTTTCGAGTGATAATTTTGAAAAAAAATTTATCAAGATTTGAGGAAAGAGTTTTTGCTTTCATTTTATTACGATTTAATGGCGACTGTTATTACTTTCACTCATTATAATTTAATTTTTTTTTCAATCTCATTAAATTTCATCCTCCAAATTTTATTCGATTTCAAATCATTTATGTTCTAATTTGATTTTTTTTTACTTTTATCAATTTTTACGTACTAATTTTTTAAAATTGATTTTTTTGCAAATAAGTCATTAAGTAAATTTTATTTTATTTTTTTCAATTTTATTACATTTTTTTAAAAATTTCATTGAATTCTTACTTATGTTAAATTTATTTTTTCCAATTCATTTCTTACATTTAAAAAAACTTTCCAAATTACAGTCCTTTCAATTTTTTTTTACAATTTATTGTAAGCTTTTTCCCTTGTTTAATAATAATTATTATTTTTTAAAAATTTATCCATTTCTTTTTTTAGGTTCCAATTTTTTAAATTTTACATGATTTTTAATAGTAGGTACGTACTACGTACCTTCCTATTTTTTTCCCTTTCAATTTCAATTAATTTTCAATTTTTTTAAATTTCACACAATGACGCAATCGCTAATCATCAAAAAATTAATTTTTTCTAAAATGGGAATAACTGAAAAATTCCAAATTTTTTCATCAGAACCACTCAGAATAGACTAGAATAATGAGGAAAAAAAAATTTTGAACAATTTTTTCAAATAAATTCAATTTAGGGGGAAATTTGAGATTCACCATGTAATCATATGGCAAAATCAATTTTTTTCATTAGGGGGAATAATTGAAAAATTAAGAATTTTTTCGTTAGAACCTCTCAGAATGGACCCGAATAATTAGAAAAAAAATTTTTGATCAAATTTTTGAAAGGAATCGAGTCCTTAAAAAAATGCGTATTTTCTCAAAAATGAAAAAAATTGAAAAATTATGACATTTTTTATCAGAATCTCTTAAAATAGACTGGAATAATGAAGAAAAAAAATTTTGAGCAATTTTTTCAAAGAAATTTAATTTAATGAAAATTTGAAATTCACCATGTAATCAGGGCGAAATCATTTTTTTTTTCAAAAATGGGAATAATTGAAAAACTCAGAATTTTTTCGTCAGAACCACTCAGAATGGACTCGAATAATGAGAAAAAAAAATTTTGAGCAATTTTTTCAAAGAAATTAAATATGTGAAATTTCCCATGTAAAAATCTCCGCGAAAAACCCGGTTCTTTTTACATGGCAAAAATGAATTTTTTTCAAAAATGCGAATAATTAAAAAATTCAGATATTTTCCATCAAAACCACTCAGAATGGACTCGAATAATGAGAAAAAGATTTTTGGACAATTTTTTCAAAGAAATTTAATTAAGGAAAATTTTTTAATTCACCTAATTTCGGCACTGGTGCATGCTAGGTAAAAATCAATACCACCATCGTCCAGCACGTAAAATGTCTATCTAACTTCGATGGTATCTATCTTAGTTGAAATCGAATAGACAAAAATGTCAATTCCATTTCTACTAAATAAGAATTTAAATTTTTTGAAAACCTAGGTACGTACTTACTTCCACTTCCTCCTGGGGCTGACTTAGGCTCTTCTTGGCCTCACCTTCTACTTTCCAACTTTGTGTATACAAACAATGCGAAAAATCTTCTCGTTTAAACAATACAAATACAAGGGCCAAACTTGTTAAACCTTTTCAAAAAAAAAACCACCAGTAAACTTGAAAGGGAAAAAAAAGTTTTTCATCGAAGAGTTTTTACGAGGAAAAAAATACCAACACGAAAAACCCAACTCACTCACCTCCTATAAGTGATGAGTTTGTGGAAATGCAACGCGAGCAAATTTGCGATTTCCAGATTCTCTCTCCTTTGGGGCATCACTTTACGCGAAGTTTTTTTTCTCCTAAAAATTATACCTAAATTTCTATTTCTTAGCTGGAGACACGAGGGGAGAATTATTTCGTGAAAAAGATAAGGTAGCCAATCGCACTTCGTCGCAGTGAAATTCTTGCGGAGCGGAGGTTTCGACGGCGAACGTTGAATTCTCTACGGAGTGTAAAATCTCTCCAACCGAGAGTTATTTTAATTAAAAAAGTATATATACCGAGGCTTTACCAAAACTAGGTCATTGGATTGACTCCTTTCGAAAATGAACATGAGAAAAAAATCGCTTCGGCTTCATTTTAGCGTATTGAGTAACAAAACTCCCCGAGCAACTCTCTCTTTACGTTTCTCCACGTCAGAAAAATTTTCTTACAAAAAATCTAAAATTTCAAAGTGTGTAATCTAATTACGAATTCGGCACAGGAAAATGTCGAAGTTGCGAGCGATGAAAAAGAAAATGCTTTATTAAAAGGCGTGCTTTCGACGTTTAAAAAGTCAAGTTACCCGGTGCTGTGGTAACGTAAACGGCCAATGAAAGCGGGGAAAGGACTAAGTTCTTCGAAGATTTTTTTTCATCCTTGAACACACACACACAAAAAAAAACAAAAAAAACAACAAAAAAAAAACATTCCGCCTGCAGTTATTTTCGTTTTCAGTGACAGATATTGAAGAAAATAGCGTATTATATGCGGGATTTCTGTGCAAAATTCGAAGCAATAATAACTATTTAAAATTCATTTTAAAAATTTAGGGAAAAAATAAAAAGTCGACACTAAACGAAAAATTAAAAAAAAAATGAATCGAACTTAAACAGACAGTGAAATAAAATCCCAAAACTAAGAATCAGGAATCTATACCAATTTTTTAAAAATCAACTCATCAAAATTTGAAAATAGATTCAATATTTTTGAAATTGATTAAAATTTAATAATGGTCAAAATTCCATTTTTTTAAAATTTAAAAAATTTAAAAAATTTAATTAACATTGAAAAATTGCCCCAGTTTTTAAAATTTAAAAAGTACCCAATTTCGAATTTTTACCTAATTTTAAAATTTTCCAAATTTCAAACATTTATCCCTCAAAATTGTTGAATGATGAATAAACTATTTTTGTTTTAAAAGTGCTAAATTAAAAATCTTATCAAAATGCTGAAAACTTTTCAAAGTCTACATATAAAATTTAGTTAACCTAACTTCTGATTTTTTTTGGAATTTCAATAATTATTTCAATTTAAAAAAATTAATTAAAATTAATTACAAAAATAGTCAATTTATAAAAACAAAGTATCAAAATCAGCCTTAAAAATTTTTCCGATCTAATTTTAAAAATTTACAAAAATTTAAAAATTGTTAAAAATTCCAATTTTTATACAATTTTGAATTTTTGACAAATTACGAAGATGATTTTTTTCGAAATTCATCAAATAAAAAAAATTTAAAAATTTATTAAAATTCACCAAAGTTTCAATTTTCATTGAATTTGAAAAACTGCAAAAATTTATTTAATTTTTTAAAATTTATCAAAGTTTGAAAAGTTTTCCTTATTCGAAATTTTCAAATTTTCAAATTTCCTATTTTTTAGGTGCCTGTGTGGGCTCTACAATGACATGGACACTTCTTATTCAACTGTAAAATGAGTGTTTTTATATTGTATGAAATAGGAAAAAAATGACTTTTTTGACCCCCTCCCCCCCTCAATTGAGGTTGAAAACAATTACAATAGTAGAAACCAAACTAACTTGAATTTAAAGAAGAAAACAATTGAAAATTGAATTAATTTTTTTTTTAAATTAAAACTTGAAAGGAAATTAATTTCTGTATCTTTGCTGACAACTTTCGTAAATCGAATTTCTCGATCGCAGACATACACACGCCCTCGAGTGCAATAACTTCTGCGTACGAAAAATTCACCAAATCAAACTCAGCTACGATTACAGGGTATGGCAAATATCTACGAAAACTTGGTTTATCGAAGCTGTGAGAAAGTTAGCAAGTTTTCAAATCTGTTTTTCATCTTGTATTCTTAAACGACGTATATTTTGGAATCGTGTGATGCATGTACATAAAACGCTTATTTGCAATTCACAAAGAAGCATAAGCAAGACGAATTAGTGGAAACTTTTTCGTTTGCGCAGTAACAGTATATTTGCTCAAATTAGCTTATACACGAGCGAGCATCTCAACTAAATCTCAACCTACATACGAATTTTCATGAAGTTTACAAAGTAAGAAGCAACCTGGACGACGAAATCATGCTGAGATGAAATTGAGGGGAAAAAGCAGAAGGCCAAGGTTCAATTTTCTTCCCTGACTATCCATCAATCGACCAAATAATCTCGACAAACAAACCTACGTTCATTTAAAAATTACAATACCGACGAGTTTGCGAGTGAGGTCGATAAAACGTTGCTTTTTTGCATCCATATGTCATCATTTTATAATATACGAGGACCCGAGATCAATGAGAAGGAAGGAAAAAGGACGACTCGAGGAGTCGAAGAAGAATACAAAAAAATAGAACAGGAAACCCGCAATATATTTTTTTTTTACGAATCAAGCTCGCGAAGAAAAATAAATATTATATTTTATTCCGAAAAGGATGATGAAAAGAAGGAAAGCGGATAAGTTTACGGAATCGTAGGTATAATGCTTGAATGGAGTCGAAGTGAGATAGAGTGGGACGACTGCTGGGCAAAAGTCTCGGTATTTTTTTTTTTTTTTTTCGGTTTACATCACCTTTGTTTTATGAGCGTGTGTTGACGGCGCTTCCAACGTATATACCTACGAGAAATACTTTCATTTTTTACCTTTTCTGTTTTTACTTTTTTTTCCCCAACACTCGTTCGCATCTCGACGGAAGAATGTTCGTACGAAGGAGAGCTCGTTGATCGGTACGTTACACTTCCAAAAACATTGATATTTTTCACGAGTTCGACGAAAATATTTTCCAATTTAGGTCTGCGCTGAGGCGAGTGAGCAGGGGAGGGGGTTGTTGTGTAACCAATATCGTAAAAAAATATCAATAATAAAGAACCACCAGAAATATACGAGTAGAAAAAACGTCCCTGAGTGAATATGCGAATAGAACTGAGCAAGAAATTGAAAACATCTCGAAAATTATTCGTAACAAAATGCAATCAAATTACATTCATTTTGTTTCTGAAGAAGTGCCTATACAGGGTGTCCGGTGAGTGGTGTGCCAAACTTGAAATTTGAATACATGGTGCCTATGTCGATTTTGAAGGGGCAATGGTGTTCAAAATTTTTCATAATTTGTGAAAACAATGCACGAACCAGGTGTAACTTTTTAAAAGGAACAAAAATAGTTGTGTCAAAAATTTGCCTATCTTTGAAAATCAAGGCGCTACAAAGCTTTAAAAATTGATATTTTCGAAATTCAAGGCTCCGTAGCGCCTTAATTTTCACAGATAGGCAAAATTTTCACATGGCGTTTTTTGTTTCTCTCAAAAAGTTACACCTGTTTCGTGTATTTGTTGAAGGAATTTCGCAATTTTCATGCATCACTTATGCACTGTAATAAATTGAGGTAGGCAATATTTTTGACTGGGATTTTGCGGTGCTGTAACTCCTTCAATTTCAAAGATAGGCAATCCAATATGATTACAACTTTTATTGCTTTTTCGAAGATCTACCTACTGCCAGTGTCGAAATTTTTTTAAAACGCAGTGTTGCCAATCGATTTTGCAAGGTGAAATAGCGATTTTCAAACCTTTGTAGCTCCTTCATTTTCAAACTTGGGCAATATGTGTATATAAACTTTTTTGTTAGTCGTGCTCGGTTATATCCAAATTTCAACTTTGGCACACCACTCACCGGACACCCCGTATACTACAACGAGAAATACTTGTCAAATGTTTCATTTTTTCAATTTTAACGCGAATTTAATTTCAACTAGTTAGTTAATTCAATTACACGTATATTTCAAAATTATTAAAAGGAACTTTACCTTGAAGAAAACCACACCAAGGGATGTGTTCGACTTCGAGCCTGATACGAGTTAAATTTAATTTATGACGATGTACGATTAACCAAATACACATATCTACGTATGCAACATTTTATGTCTAGTCGGTGGTTTTATAGCTTACGTTTTTGATTATATTCGCAAAAATTAATATAGCTAGATGAAAAGGATAGATGTGTGGTGAAAATCATGAATATGAGGTGTAAAAAAGACCACGCCATGGCTTGGTCTCGGTTTTAAAATGAAGATAATGGGTTTTGTAGCGTGAAATATATTGTCGTAATTAAAACGAGGTACATCGATTTGCAAAATTGAGGAAGAATTGAATAACAATTCATTAGGAAACCACTGAAACGAAGTTTACTTATAAAATGGAAAACAAGCTAGATATGTAGACAGAAACATTATACACAACTGACTACTCTATTTTATTAAATAACTGAAAATTAATTTCAAAATTACTAGAAAAATTGAATGAAAATCAAAAATGACTAAAAATTGAAAAAAATAAAAAATATGAAAATATTTTTAAAAATTTAAGCAAAAATGGAAAAAGTTTACAATTGAAAAACGTATGAACTCGTATAGAGAGAAATTACAGAAGAATGAAGTAATATTAGAAAAATTTAAAAAACTTCAAATTGAATTACAAATTACAAATGATCAAGTTGGTATACTACACACCTACAAGCTTCAATAAAGAAAATTTTTTTTTTTTTTTTTAATTTTGTCAGAAGTCTTTGGTGAAAATTTTGAACCTAATTTTTTCTTGGATTTTGTAATTGAAAATTGTACTTACATTTTGAATTCAAAATGACTATTTAAGTATAGGTGAATTGAAAAATTTTCCTTAAATTTAGTTCCTTTGAAAAAATTGTCCAAAAAAATTTTTTCTCATTATTCCGGTTCATTCTGAGTGGTATTGATGGAAAAATTCTGAATTTTTCAATTATCCGCATTTTTGGAAAAAAATCATTTTTGCCACGTAAAATCGCGGAGTTTTTTACATGGGTTTCACATAATTATTTAATTTCTTTGAAAAAATTGCTCAAATTTTTTTCTTCTCATTATTCGAGTCCATTCTGAGTGGTTCTGACGGGAAAATTCTGAATTTTTCAATTATTCCCAATTTTGAAAAAAAAAATGATTTTGCCATGGTTATAATGGTGAAATTGAAATTTTACTTAAATTTAATTTCTTTGAAAAAATCACTCAAAGAATTTTTTTCTCATTATTCGGGTCCATTCTGTGAGGTTATGATGTAAAAATTTGGAACTTTTCAATTATTCCCCTATTTGAAAAAAATTAATTTTTCGATGATTATCTACAATAATTTATTGAATCGACCCATGGAGAAACCCGAGAAGTCCATTTTTGCAACTTTTCAGTAGAGCCAAAAAACTGGTTTGTGCTCAAGTTGTTGAAGTTATGAAGGTCTCTTTAAGGTGGTATACATGTTACGCCTAAACTGTGAAATTGCCTAATTCCCTCCATTTTGCCTGTTTCATGAAATAGGCAAAAAGTTTTCCTTTTTTTTCACGATTTAGGCAAGTATGATTCTATACCGTGGGTACATAGAATTGGAAGAACTTTACAAGAGACGTCATGTACGTTATCGTTATTATTATCTCAATGAAATCTTCTGACGAAAAAATCTGTAAAAGAAATAATGAAAAAAAATATATATATATTTTGAAAAATTCTATTTAAGAAGTTACGAGAATGAATATTTCGAATTTGAACAATCTTCACTTGAAAAACATTGAAATTAAAAAAAATTATTTTCACGTAAATAAGCTGATTTTTATTGCCATTTGCCATCTGCACAAGGATTTTTCAGAAAATTGAGTAGATCTTTATTATTTTTCAAAATTAAAAATTTGATAAATATTCAAAAATTGAGAATTTTATCAATTTTGAAATTAAACCTCTTTTAAAATTCGGCTAAATTTTCTAAAATTTTCAAAAAGTTCGATTTAAAACTTGGACAGATTTTTTCAATTTAAAAATTTTGACAAGAATCTAATCATACATTTTGGAAAATTTTGTAACTTTAATTGAAAATATTTTGGGAAATTTAGAAACTTTAATTGAAAACATTTTGGGGAAGTTTTGAAATTTAATTGAAATTTTAATTTTAATGAATTTTCAAGATGGCAGCAATTTTAACCATTTTACACAATTTTAGAAATTCGACAAAAAAAAATTCTAAAAAGACAATTTCCAAAATGGTAATTTTTGATCATGACATTTACTCATTCTTTAAAAAATTATTTCAACCAAAAAATTGAGAATTTAAAAAATAAATACTTTTGCCAAAACCAAAAAATTGAAAAATTAAGTGTTTTTTTTTTTTTTTTAATTCACGTTGAAAAGGGTCGTAGAAAATTTGGTTGGAACGCAATTTTTTTGAATTTTGTTGGAAATTTCTTTTTAAATTTGTTCGAAAATAAATTATTTTTCCTCTTTTTCGAAATTTTCCAAATAATGAATTTCCGGTGTGCTGAGGCTCTCATTCAGACAAAATAAATTTTAAAATTGCAGTCCTCCAAAATTCTCAGAGAAGACTCAAGGAATGTCTGGTTTCAAAGTCATATGAAAAGTTGAAATTGATACCTAATCTGAATCAACTTTCTCCAAACAATGTATAAAATTCGTCCAATTCTACTTAGCCACGGTTCAGAAATTCAGAATCATACTTGCCTAAATCGTGAAAAAAAAGGGAAACTTTTTGCCTATTTCATGAAATAGGCAAATATTTTTTCCCTTTTTTTTGCCTATTTCATGAATTAGGCAATTTCACAGTTTAGGCGTAACATACATATAAAGTATTTCTCACGAGAAAAACGATGGTACAGCTGGTGTTCCTCGAAAGAAGGCGTTTTGAAAATTCATAAAATTAAAGATTAGATCCCCTTCTTTCTTATTTTTTTCCAACATTGGAAATTCTGCAAATAAAATTCCTCTCTGGTCTTTCCCTACTTCACTTCATCTTTGGCTATAACTTGGCTTGGCTCATCTCGATCGTGAAATTAGTATATAAGATAACCTGTCCAGGAGTTAGAAAATACGACGACTAGAGAACATTCTTTGGTAAAGTTTTTATTAATTGACGTCGTTTAAAAATTATTTAAACGAAGCCAAATGGCGTTTCCTTATCTGCCAGTCGAAAGCGTCGCGGCAACGCGCGTGAAAAGTTTTTATAAAGTTTTTACTGTCGTGAAAATGTCGTCCAGGACGAGCTTCTCGTATACTATATTGCACGCTATTTACTTACAACGTACACCCCGGTCCCCTGCCACGTCCACTACCGGTACACTGGGCTAATTCAACTTTTATTGTACGTACTTTTCTTTTTTTCTCTTTCCGAAAACTAGTAACCGGCTATTTCACTCGGTATCTCGTCTTTTTTATTTCTTTTTTAATATTCTCATTTTCTTCACTTTTTCTCGAATCTCCTTTTTTTCCTCATTTTTCGCACGTCTCTCCTTTCTCTTTCGAGGCTTTTCGCATTTATATCGTATAGGCGAGTATTTTGAAATGTTTTTTTTTCTCATCCTTTTATCTAACCGAGTACAACCCGAAGGTATATGGCATCCCTTTTTCGATTTAATTTTCGATAATGTTCTTTGTAGATTGAAATATTGATATCAAATTACCTCTTTTTATTCTCTTTTTTCTCGCTCCTATCCTTTTATACTTCTGTTCATCTAGGTCTTATTAAAAAAAAAAAAGACAAAAAACACGAAAAATAAGAGTAGGTACATACCTACATAGTACTTTTCAACTGATCAGATCAATTGTAAAGAGCTGGAGTAATGCATTTAATTAGCTGGAAATTTGAATTTGAGGCACAAGTATAAAGTATTATTCTCAAGTGTTTTGCCCAATAAATATACCTACTTGTATGTGTCTAAATAGATTTTCAAAATTGTATTTAAATAACCTATTTTAATATCCGATTTATAAATAGGTTTTTCCCCTTCAAATCACCTACAGATGTACAACAATGTCAATAAAAAAAAATAATAGGAAAAATCGAATAAATTTTCCGATTTTTTTTTTGCAAAATTATGGGTAATTAGTAATTACTAATTAGGTATCTACCTGACTGATGAATTTAAAAACAAAATAAAAATTTACTTAATAGATCTGACAGGGGTGGTATTGGGTCACTTTTAAAGTCACTTTGTTACTTTTTTTCAAGTTGGTCACTATAAAAAAAATAAGTTACCTTTCTTAGTTTTTTTCGTTGATACCTTATTGAAAAACAACAAAAAATTAACAGTGTTGGCAAAACGAAATTTCGTTTAGGTTGACGTTATTGAAAAATAGCGTTTAGTATAAGTAAGTTTTGTTTGATTTTGTTTAGAAGTATACTTAAGGTTTTTTCTTCTTCTTTTTTTCAATTTTGATGATTTTTTCATTTTTAATGATTTTTTGCGAATTTTAGCCCTCTCAAGTCCAAATGACGGGTGAATTGGAAGAAAACAGCGATAAAAGCCTAAACCAAAATTACTTTTAGATTTCAAGCTACAACTTTTGTTTGAAAATTATTTCAATTCGACTCCTACTCCACTAGTTTTCAATAGGTATAATATTTGTATAGTATCTAATCTAAGTCATATTATGCAAATTGGAGTGGAGAGAAGGGTCTAATCGAAAATTACATAATAACAAAAACTATTTTTAGGACCTCAATCTACAACTTTTGTTTGAAAATTTTTTCAATTGGGCCCCTCCTACAATTTCGAAAAAGTATTTATGTGATTTTATGTGGAATCGGATGAGAGGAAGGAGTCAAATTGAAAAAAAAATTCAAATAAAAGTTGTAGCTTGAAGTCCCAGAAATAATTTTGGGTACTAATTTTTTTGTTTATTCTCATTGCTTGTTTTGAATAATTTTATTAGGTAATTTTTATTTTTTTTATTGTGTAAATTCATTTTTTCAGTCATTTTTATGATCTTTTTTTATTATTTTGTTACTTCTGTGGTGAAATTATCTCTAATGTCGAATGTGAAGTAAGTGCACACGAAAAAAAAACAAAAAAAAAACAAAAAAATGAAAATTTTTAGGAAAATAATTATTTAAAAAAAAAAAAAAAAAATTGTCTGTTCAACGATCTAACGTGAAAACTTGTAATTGCCGCGGTCCGCTTTGCAGTCGCATTGTGTGGTACTGGTGGGGCGTGGTATGCCGGCGGTATTTTTCTTTTCTGTGGTTCGTATTGCATTTACGACATTTTGTGTAGTTTTTTGCTTAATTTCAATTAATTTCTATGTAAAATTTACGTGTTTGGTTAAGTTTTTAATTATTTTAATACTCGAAACCAAACGAAGCAACAATGGTATTACGTTTCACCGGTTTCACATCACCGTTCACCATTGAAGACTGATGAAATGATTCAAATTGAAGTACACGTAATTGAACGTAAGTAACTACTTGATTAAAGTGCACTTTTTATTCAACAGCATGCCTTACTGTATTTGTTTTCTACTACTTTAATTTCTACTAAAGTTGCATTTTATTTCAAGTTATGTAATGTTTAAAATTCGTGCATAAATCTAACTAATGAGTTGCATTTCCGGAATAACTTGTCACAAATTGATAACGCGTATCATCAGTGAACTATTAAGTTAACTGAGTTAACCGAACAACGTCGTGATGATGCTGTAGCTGAGCTTGCTTTAAAAAAATAATTCGTGTTCGTGATCGAAGTAGTATAGATAGATATTTCATTCCACTACGAATTGAAATAGATACAATAAAAATATCGTGAAACATGAGTTGTTAATACAGGGGTGGGAAGATTGGGAACCAATTGAACGATTGAACAGTTTCCATTTCTCAACCAGATTCTGATAGATTCATTGTTTTATTTGTTTTGTTTGCGGATAAATGAAATTTGAGTTCTCGTTTCGCTTTTTTCAGTCCAAATAACTTCATTTTGGTACATGTGTACGTACATAGCATACGTCTATACTACTTTGTTCGTGATTTATATTGAACAGTTTCCATTTGTCAACCAGATTCTGATAGATTCATTGGGATTGGTTTGTTTGCTGATAAAATGAAATTTGAGTTCTCGTCTCGTTTTTTCTAGTCCAAATAACTTCATTACGGTACCTACATGTGTACATCTAGTCATCTACATAGACATAGCATAGATATTTCTCTCGATTACAAATTGAAATTTATATCGTGAAACATGAGTTGTAAATATGATCGATTTCAGCAGCTCTAAATTTGGTTCTCGTGGGTTACATTTAAAATAGAACTTCTTATAAAAAATTTAAAGATAATTTTTCTTCGCTTTTTTGAAAATCTTGCCAATTTTTTCAAATGTTTCAAAGTAAATGGTTCAAGACTTTGTTTAAATACCCATCTGTACTACAAACCAATTTTTAAAGTTCAGTTCAAAAGTAGGTACATTTTCTCAGACTTCAAATACTTTTTTCAATTGAAAATTTTGCAATTTTTTTGGTATTTTGCTTAGAAGTAGGTATTTTTTAAAATTTTGTTCAAATAGAAAATTCAAAAAAATTAAATTCGAAATAAAATTTTCAATTTTTTGATCACAAAATTTAATACACTAGTTTTGTAGTTTACTTGTATTTTCTCACATTTTTTGCTTAAAAGCAAATTTTTTAATTTCCTTCAATTTTTGTTAATTGTCATGTTGAAACAGGGTGATATTTTTTCAATTTTATGCAATTCTAATGATCTTTCAAAAATTATTTTCAATGGTAACTGTTTGAAATTTCGTTTGAACATGAATATTTTAAAATTTGAGTTTGAAAGAGAATTTCTTGAATTTTATAATTTTTTGCATTTTTGCTTTTTTTCAATTTTACTTGAAGGCAAATTTTTAAAACTAGAGTTTATCAGAAATGATGCCTCTTGCAAATCACAAATTAATGATACCTAAATGAAAAGTCGAAAAAATTAGATGTATTGAATTTTTCTGAGCTCCCAATGATACTGAGATGAATGTTTCTTTTCACCAATTTTACGTCTATAATCTCAAGTCTGGACTTATTTTGCTATGATACTAATCTCAGAAAATTTGTTTACTCCAAAAGTGACTCAAAATGGAAATTGGAAATAAATTAGCAGATGAAAGAAATTAAAAACAATGAATATTTATAGTAGATCACAAATTCATCACTTCCCGTCAACCAGACATCTTTTAGCTGAACGGTGAACAAACTCTACTAAAATAACCCAAACCCAACACGTGGGCACCTGCTAGATAAAGGCATCCCATACATCCTCTTCCTCATTTACCTATAATAAAGTTGTTCACGAGAAAAAGAGAAAAAGTGTAACGTGATGAGCCCAATTCAAGTACAAAACACAACATGGGGGTCTAAAAACACGCTGCCATCGTCGACCAGTAGCCTACCCTTGGACCAAGGGAATGTGCTCGGGGTCACGATGTGGCACTGGTCGAATATTAAAGATAGAGCTATGTAATACCTCGTTCGCGTACCGTACACTAGTGAAACATAAGCAAAAGTGACCGACCGACCATTTTGCGAAACAGCATTTTTGCCTTAATAATTCAATATAAAAATGCTGGTCATGTTTTGGTAAATTGGTGTATGGAAGTTGACGCTGCTGCTACGGCGACCACTCTAGACAAAAGGTCACTGGTACAACATGTGTAGGTATTCATATACACATATCTGTATTTTGTATCCAAGTACACGAGCTATCTTGTATATTGAATGATTCTCGAGCTCGGTTTCATACAATTTGGCTTCTCGTTCAATAACGTGAATAAAAAAAATCGAAAATTAACGAAGATGTTTTCTTTTTCTTCAACGTCGAGGATTTGGAAGCCAGAATAGAAAAACGCGAATACGAATTTTTTATAAAACATCGTTCGTGTATTCAAGGCCAAGCATTTTTGACGACTACAGCATTTTAATTAAATTCGCGAAATGACAAAACAGGCGAAAGCACGACATTTTTTTCTTCAACTTTGAGCGATTTTTTTATGACAAAAAATCACATTAGTACGAGGGGAAAAGGTAAAGGAATCGATAAATAATGTAGAAAAAAGATCGAAAAAAATTCCAAACATTACCCTCTGAACTCTACTCTGTTACTTACGACTACAATGAACCCAAATCCCCCCCCTCTTCCAAAAATTGTCTTCAGCTTGCACGGTCGAAGGCGGATGAACGAATGGTGGAATATTTCCTCAAGTATACTCAATATTTCCTCCCTTTCACTAGATTGTTTGGATTAAATGGGTGATATTTCGCTCGAATAACTCGAAAATACGACATATCATCAAACAGTATGGTACGTATATTCGCCTAGATGATACGAGTAAGAAATACGTATACGATGGCGTATAGAAGTGGAGCTAGGCGTGACGCGGAAGTGATTTCTTTTGTGTTTCTTAATGACGTGTTAACATTCTCGTCTTCAGATGTCTGTATACTCTCGACGGGGTGAAAAAAAACTCGAAATTTTTTCTATGCCTGTCAAAAACACACAAAACTCCGATAACGAGAGGCTGCTTGGCGGAAACGTGGAAATCGTGTGCGTCGATTTTCATTTGATTCCATTCTATATTATTTTTCATTTCTTCTAAATGGTTAAAATTATGAAGTCTGGGTGAGTACGTAACTGAAGACGTAGCGTGAAGCGTGGTAATTTCCATCGCCTCCTTACAAGTCGACTCCAGGTCCAGACACATTTCCTCAATAGTTTACTCTTTAAGTGCAAAAAAAGACGTCCGTGCGATCGAGAGGTTAAAAGTGAATTTATGATTTTTTCGTAATCTTGGATGTATTTCTAAAAAAATGAGCTGGGTTCCATTTTTTTAAGGGCCCCCCCTTTTCCCAGAGTCCAACCAGTTCCAAAAAAATTTCACATCTTTGTACCTACACAAAGCTCCAATTGAAAATTTTTTCAAACAAAGGTTGTAGGTTGAGATCCTTGAATAATGTTGGTCATGACAAAAATTTCAATTGGATTTAGTAAAAATTTGACTTGAAAAAAAAAAACCTGTCTGAAATTTAAAATTTTATTAAGCACACTTTAAAATTGAAAAAATTGCAAGTTTTGTTTAACGCGTGTCCGCCAGAAGTCACTGAATCGAAATTTCCTTTTTTAAGAAGAGTTTGAGGTTACTTCGTCAAAGAATGAAAAAGAGTTTTTCTCACTAAAATTTTTTTTTAAAATGAGAATTTGTTATCAGCAATTTTTTTATTTTTAAAAAATGTGACCAAACCAAAGAATTTAAAACAATGGTTGAAAATTGAAAATCAAATTATTACTTAAAGAATAGAAAACTCCTTAAAAACGAAATACAAAATTGTTTGAACTCGTGAACTTGAAAGTCTGCAAAAATTGGATTTTTTTAAAATGAGAAAAACGTTTCAAAAAAATTTTTTTTTTAAAGTTGGAATTTCGGAAGGTTCCTATGAAGTGAAAATTGAAAACTAGGTAATTAAGCCAACGATTCTTTTATAGGTATTATTTTTTTTTACTAAAAATTACAATTTTTTCAAAATTTTGGCTCTCGATTTTTTTAAAGTTGTGAAACGTCGAAATCAGAGAAAATATTGGGGAAAAAATGGCAGAAGGGGAGGGTTATATGAGTCATTACTCGAGTGACAATTTGAAAAATTTTGGTCACTTTTTTCAATTATTTTGGTAACGTTTTTGAAATTTCAGGTTACTTGAGTTACTTTTTTTGTCTTCAAATTTCGCTCCGATGTATGAACGTTTTATTCTAAATTAGAGGGGAAGGAGGGGTCCAATCGAAATTTTTGTCATAACCAAAAATTATTCCAAGGATCTCAATCTACAACTTTTTTTGAAATTTTTTTTTAATTTGCGACTTAGATACTATAAGATAGAGATTTTCGGAAAAGAACCCCAGCTTATTTTTTTAAAAATACGTCGTAGATTATGAATCAATCATAAAATCGCTTTTAGTCTTTTGGCAGCACGGAAGTGCCATTAGAGACTAGACTTGGACTACAAATCAAACCAATACTACAAGAAGTTGGATCACAGTCCAAAAACTCTCCTCTACAACACAAATGACCTGAAAGAAAACGGAAAAAATTCACAAAAAATGTAAAATATCCTGGCTCGAAATTGCCATCCAAATCACAGTCAGCAGCGGTGACGCTATTTATGATTTTTTTCCGCACAAAAAATACGTAATATTATACGTTACCGAAAGTTGATATTTAGTAAAATGGTACCGGTATATACTTGGACGTATGAAAAAAAATACGTACAAATACGATATACGAGAACAAGTCACCGAGACAATGATAAATACCTCCTTATGAATTCCTTATTTATACCGTGTGTTCGGCTCGAAGGAAATATTTCATGTTTACCGGGGTATACGTTTCACCCAAGAACGTATTTCAACTTTATTTTATGCGTTGTCCCTTCCCTCTCCCCCACAGCCCCAATTCCAGAAATGAAAACTCGGCTCTATATTGAATTTAATAGCCGCTGACGACGAATCGAGTTCCAAAGAAAAAATTCAATTTAAAATAAAAAGTGTTTTTTTTCTTCTTCAACTAAAAATAAATAAATTTTTTTTAAATATTTGTGACCCGGCACGTTAAAAGGGACCTAGTAGGTAAAAAATCGATTTTCACTTTTTTGGTGTTCTGAGGTCCACTTACCAAGGTCTATCACTTGAATCACTAAAAACTTCGAAAAAGTCAATATTTTCAATCGGCATGACAAAAGGGACCTAGTAAATCTGTAATCACTGTGGTTTTCGATGTATTTTTCATCTTTTGATCACCTATGACACGAAATCTTCATAATTTAGCCTAAAATCAATGTTACATTTGTTATCAGTAAACTTCAAAAATTTACTTATCACAAAATTTTTTTCCTTTTTTGGCAACACTGAGTTTGGTCAAATTTCCCTTGCGCCATTATACAAAAATGTTCGCCCATAATTATTTTTTTAATATTGGAAAATATTTTACTTATAACCAGTAACAATTCCCCAGAGTTTTAGAAAAATCGGTCTATTCGTTCCAGAGATATTCATTTCCAAAGTTTGTTTTTGCTCTCCTGAAAAATTTGTAAAATACCTACTAGGTCCCTTTTAACGTGCCGGTCACATTTGGGTAATTTAATAGTAATATTTAAGAAATGAGCGCTTCAAGTTATAATTAATATAAGGTGTAATATTCTAGTCAAATTAGAGCATTTTGCTGTCTTTAAAAAAAGTACCCCAACCACTCCGAATATAGTAGACAAAAAGGAAAAATATATTACACCCATGTACCTATACTCGAATGTCCTAACCAGGGCTTAAAAAACGAAATCTTTTTTATTCAGTTTTTGTTATGATTTCGTTTTTAACACGATTCATTCGGTTTTCGTTACGTTTTCGATAAACAGAATCATCCAGATAACGTTTTCGTTTTCGTTTCGTTTAACGGAATGAAATTTCGTTTTCGTTTTTGTTTTTTTTGAGGTTTTTCTCTTTTTTTCTGGGGGGGGGGGGGGAGCTTTTTGAATGTAATTTTTTGTATAAAATTTAAATCACAAGCAAAAAGCAAAAATTTTAAAATTAGATGATAAAAAAAAACGTGAAAAAAGAAAAACTGAGAAAAAAATGTGATTACTGATGAATAATTGATTAATAAAATTATAAATTGAAATTTGAAAGTTGAAACTTCGAAACTGACACTGAGCTATTACTTATTTGTTGAATTGAATTTGATTTCATTTGAAAGTTTGAATAAAAAAAAAAAAAAAAAAAATTAAAAAACGCTATTATGGGTTTTTAGGGTTTTTGTTTTCGTTTTCGTTTTCCTTTTTAGGTTTCATTCATTTCGTTTTCGTTTTTATAACGTTTTCATTCGTTAAACGTTTTTAATGCTGAAAATGCCGTTTTTGTTGGGTTTTCGTTTTCGTTTTGTTTTCGTTTTTTAAGCCCTGGTCCAAACCGAGATCAAAGAATACAAAAATGACGTCATTACTGACTTGGTTTTTTTAATATTTAAAAAAATCGTTTAGTTTTTCCAAGTTTGCCATCACGAGCGAAGGTAAACGAAAGCGAAATTGCACAAAAAAAACCCGTCCAATTTGAAAAGATTAATTAAACTCGAAAATATTAAGCTTGTGAAATTTCAACGCAGGCGTAATGATTCTCAACATAAGTTGTATAAATTGCCTTCTCCTTACAACGAGTGATCAAGAGCTTGTATTATTGTTAAAACAATAAGTAATTTCTTTTTTCTCTCTCTCTCTTTTTCTTTAATCAAAACTTGGAGTTTTCCAAGTCTTTTATTTTTTATATCCCTTTTATACATAAACTTTACCTATATACCTAATTTAAATTCGCCCGTAATTGTAATTTTTCAAAAATGCTGAAAAAAGCGAAGAGGAAATTGAACAAAGAATATGCAAACAACTTATCAGGAAATAAGGTTGTCAGTTTAGAAATTCCAAGCCGTTAATTTCAGCGTCGCAGCTAGAAGGAAACTGTTTTTGGTAATATACTAGGAGCAGTGATTCCAAAAAGTTTCCGAAATACGGTGACATATTTGAAATTATATTAACTCGTAAATTGCGTGGTATGTATACGCGGTGACAGTTGTATAGTTTCACTTAAAATATTGCGAAAAATTACTGCATCTTTCGGAAGCGTTAATCATGTACACGAAACGAATTTATACGAAATGTGTAGTCAGAAAATGTTGAAACTTGATTCAAAAACTCGATGGAATAGCGTCCTGCTCTTGTTAGAAAGCTTCAAAAGAAGAGAAAAATCCCAAAGTCGTGTGAAACAAATTACTTAGGTAGGTCGAAAATATTAAATGAATGTCATTGTAAAGAAATGTTACTAGTTACATATATCGATTTTATAACTGATAAGTAAGTAACCATATTTTGAAAATTAATTTTTTCGAATTTTCACATTCATTGCTACACAATTTTTGAAATCTGATAGAATTAAGAGTTTTATAAAATTTCCAACATTTTAATTACGTGTTTGCAAAATTGTAAAAATTAACTGAAATTTGAAAATTGCCTTTTTGAAATTGAAAAAAACTGCTTAATGATAAAAATCGATTAAATTTCCAAAATCTAGGTATTAAAATTCCAAAAAATTTTTTTTTAATTTTTAGTTGACATTTTTTTAAAGGGAGGGTGACCCATAATTTTTTTTTTTGAATGCATAGCGTTGACAAGCGGAATTTTCTAAGACCTATGTTTGATGAAGAATTGTAAACTAAATTAATCTTGCTTTTTTTACAAAAAAAAATTAATTTTTGATTTTTGAAAAATAAAATGCATGGAGTTTTCAAAAAAAGAAAATTATTTTCATTTTGCATTTTGACGGTGTCATTTTGCAGAAAATATTGATAGATTTTTTGGAAAATGAAAAATTTCAAGTGTCAAAATTGAAGAAAAACACGATTTTTGCTTAATGCCTCGTTTCTAGAGAAACTATGCCTCAGAATGGACCCGAAAAATGAGAAAAAATTTTATTTGAGAAATTTTTTCAATTAAATTGAATTTAGGGAAAATTTGAAATTCACCATTACTTAGCAAAAATGATTTTTTTCAAAAATTGGAATAATATAAAAATTCAAAAAATTTTCGTTAGGACCTCTCATAATGGACCCAAAACATGAGAAAAAATTTTATTTGAGCAATTTTTTCAAATTATTTGATTTTAAGGAAAATTTAAAATTCACCATTACTTAGCAAAAATGATTTTTTTCAAAAATTGGATTAATTGAAAAATTCAAAATTTTTTCGTTAACACCTCTCAGAATGGGCATGAAAAATGAGAAAAAATTTTGTTTGAGTAATTTTTTCAAATGAATTGAATTTAGGAAAAATTGGAAATTTACCATTACTTGGCAAAAATGAATTTTTTTAAAAATGAGAATAATTGAAAACTTCAAAAACTTTTCGTCAGAATTTCTCAAAATGGACTTGAATGATGAGAAAAAAATTTATTTGAGCAATTTTTTCAAATAAATTGAATTTAAGGAAAATTTGAAATTCACCATTATAGGTAGTTGGCAAAAATGATTTTTTTTTTCAAAAATGAGAATATTTGAAAAATTTAAAAAATTTTCGTCAGCACCTCTCAGAATGGACCCGAAAAATGAGAAAAAATTATATTTGAGCAATTTTTTCAAAGGAATTGTATTTAGGAAAAAATTGGAATTCACTATTCTACAATTTAATCGTGCTCAAAGCCTCGTAAAAGTATACTTTTTTCAGGAAGAAATTTTTTTTAGATACCCTGGATTTTTTTTCGATGTGAAAAATTCATCACCTGCGATGTTTTTTCTCAACTGGTTTCTATTTAGCAATTTAAGTAGGCATTTAATTTCACTGCCAGCTTTTAATAATATGCAGCTTGATACAAGTTTTATTACATCGCATCTACGTCTCCCTTCTCTCCTTCCTCCATCGCTATAATAAATTCCATAAGCTTTGCTCGTTCTTGTGTTCTTATTCTTGCAATCCTTGGTGTTGTGGAAACCCGCGAAGGCGAAACCTGCAGGACTTAATGTTTGGCCTGTGCGCCGGCAGCGGAAGTTTCATGTAAACTATTTGGTCAAGTTATAAACTTGTTCGAAGTGTCCGTTTAGCCCACGTACCTCTACCTATGTTACCGAATCTTTCTCCCCATTTGCAGATCCCTGCGTGTGGTATTTCTTGTCGTGCTAGTCGATTGGCTGGGTGGTCGGTTGGTGGAAAAGTTTATTCAAATTATACTCTCTCCGACTCGGTATTTAACCAGTCTAGTGGAGTCAACCCCTGGTCCCCTTTTTCCTGTAGATATCGGTCGTCGTCTACGATGTCCTGTGCCCCTAGCTGTGTCTCTTGCCCTTTCTTCTCGTTTGCTCGTGTTCTAAGTATTTGGCAATAAAAGTTTTCCTTATGGTTTTGTACGCATGATCTTACAGCATTTTGTGAGCTTTTAAAGTACCATTGTGGTACGTACGTATAGAAGTATTTGAAACGAGGAAATTGATTTTCTTAGAAGAATGGTTTAGATGTTTGAATAATTTTTAATTACGTCGATTTCCAATTGCCATAATATAATTATGATTCTAACTTAAGGGAACCTCGCAAAATCGTCATCACCGATTGAGCTAAAATTTGGCTCACTAAAAGAGCATGCCACCCAGACCACGCAACCAAATTTTTAGCTGCCGAAGTTGATTTTTCGATTTTTGGTGAATTTTTGAAAATGGCTGAAACAGCCTCCAAAAACACATTTTGTGAAAAAAAATTGTAAATTTCAAGATAGAATCCTGAAAATCGATCTGTACAATGAAGTCGACACCCCGAGTCGATTGGCACCATTTTCGAAGCGATCTGAAGCCTCCAGAAAAAGTTGACTTTCCTCCAGCACACTGGAATCTCTCCAGACAGCAAAAGCCAACATTTTCTGGAGGCTCCAGATCGCTTCGAAAGTGGTGCCAATCAACTCGGGGGGGGGGGGGGGGTTGACATTAGGGGGTAGACGAAGATTCGGATGATATGCTGGAGAAATTGATTTTTTGGAAATTTAAAAAAAATGCAGAATTATTTTCAAGTTTTCAAAAAAAAACACGTGTGAACTCGTCACCTCAGATTTTGGATTCAACTACGTCAATCGATAGATGGCATCATACTAACGCTAGGATTAAATTTTCAGCTGCCAAAGTTGATTACAACGCCGTCTGGAGCTATTCCAGTGCGCTGGAGAAAAGTCAACTTTGCTGGAGGCTCCAGATCGCTTCGAAAATGGTGCCAATCGTCTCGAGAGGTCGACTTTGGTGTACAAACCGATTTTCAGGATTCTATCTTGAAATTTACAAATTTTTTTTCAAAAAATGTTTTTTTGGAGGCGGGTTTAGCCATTTTCAAAAATTCGGCAAAAATCGAAAAATCAACTTCGGCAGCTAAAAATTTGGTTTGTGAGGTTTTGATGGCATGCTCTTTCAGTGAGTCAAATTTCAGCTCAATCGGAGGTGACGAGTTGGCGAGGTTCCTTTGTAAGATAATGTTGTTTCGATACTATAGTTTGATTTTTTTCCAAGTATTTTTTGATTTTTTTTTTAGAAATATTGATTCTTTAACGTTTATTTTTAGTATAAAGCCCTACTCAATATGCATCCGATTGAAATTCTTTTCAAGTGGATATACAGATTGGATAATCTTTTTCAAAAATGAACTCCTCTTGTGTCTACTTTCGTCAACTATTCGCTAAAAGTTTTTCCATTCTTTTGATTTCGCTCGCTCCATCCTTCGACTTTCAAAAATTGTATCTAGAAGGTGGAAATTGGAAATGCAAAGAAATGGGACAGGTTCGTTTATAAGTTAGCGAGTTTTTTGACATTACACGGTTCGCGGATCGTGTATGTATGGAAAGTTTCGTTCGTTGAAGGGAAGGAGGCTGTGTAGAGGGATGAAATAAAATGTGAGAAAAATGCATGTGTGTTTGTAGTTGTAGACGAGCACACATCTATTTTTGCTTTTATGTTACAGACGATTTGATTGTTTTTCTTGATTTATTTTCGTATTTGTTGATTGCTCTTTCGTTGTGTCGTCGGTGTGGAAAATTGTTGTATTGAGTGGCGTCGTAGTTTGTTGGAAGCGAAGGGCGAGATTCTTTTTTGTAAGTTTTCTAGGTCGATTTTTTCCCTCGATTTTCTCGCTCTTATACCATCGAAGTTATTTTGAATTTTACTTACGTGTACTTGGGTTGGTATGTTGGAATTTGCAATCACTTACCTGAAACAAAAATTGGAAATTTGAAATTAGCTGGGAAAAGTAAAGGTACTCTACCTTATTAGAAGTGAAAAATTAATAGAAATTTTCGATGGTACGTTCTATTACGTAGATATAGGATGTAAAATATTATAAATATTTCCTATACACAACGTATAATATTATTAAATTTGGTATAGTGTTTTACATTTTCTTCGGCTATGCATTTTAAAATTAAAGCAGTCAAGATTCGAATCACGTACATTGTGATTTTCACATATGGCAACGTTATACTGGACGCTGTTGAAGAAACGAAAATTAGTATATGGGTATAGAGAAATCCATAGATACGAGACTCTAGTCACGTAAAAATATGGCGTCGACAAGACTTTAACGTTTTACAATCAGGAACAGTTTGGGACAGTTTACGAGCCTTATAGCTATTTTCGTGCTGGGCGGATACAGTTTTTCCAACTGTAAACCTAGCTTATTTTCACCTAAATCGTTCACTCGTCTTTACAAACTTCTTTTCGTCTTATCTACAATTAAGTAATTAAAATTTCCATCGCGAGTATGAATTCAAAAGAACCATAAAAAGAGAGAGAAAAAAAATCACAATTATAAGAATGGGGATAAAGAAATCGTCATCGTAATGAATTTTTTTCACGATGTAAACAAGTTTTTACTTTTAAAAGTCTGAGTTCGTTAATGTTTTTTGTACATTTTTTCGAAATATTTTCACTTTTGAATAATTACTTGACACTCGCAGTTTTCCGCGAGTTTTTTTTTCTTCTGCGTCTATTTTCGCCTTTATTTTTACAGTACCGCCGGCATGTCAACGTAACGTGGAAAAATAAATTAAGTACAAAATTTCATTTCTTGAAATGAAACTCGACGATGTTTTGTGTAACAAGTTGTTCTGTTCCGAATATCCAACTCGAGAAATCCTACCCGCGAGAAAAATAACGAACAACTCGATGGCAATTTTTGATGAAAAATCTTTTATTCTCTCCGCAATTGTGTAGGTTTTAATGACCAATTTGACCCTTTCGGCGTCGGACTGGGCAGGTAGGCTGGGTTGGAGCACGGGAACGAGAAGAATATTGACATTTTCATGTCGTCTTATAATTGGGACTAAGGGAGGTCACATTCATTTTTGTGAATTGGTTCTCAAGATATCTTCAATGAAGATTTACCATACTGATTGTCAAATTTTGAATATTTACTTAAAATTACTTACGTGATTTTGAAAATTACCGAATTTCGAAGGATCGTCAATGTTTTACTACTTATGAGATTTTCGTCGAATTTCAGAATTTGATTTCGGCAACATTTTTAAAAAAATCCATCAACATCAAATACTTCACCTATTTAACTTCAAAAATTATCAAAATTGAATAGATCTCGAATTCTTACCAAATTTTTTTAAATTATGAAAACGTATCATCTATTAAACTTTAAAACTTGACAAATTTTCAAAAATTGTAAAAATTCAAAGTTTTGTCGAATTTTTAAAAATTGTAAAGATTTACATTTTTGTAGAATTATTAAAAAAAATTGGAAATTGAAATTTTTGTCAAATTTTCCAAAATTGTGGAAATTAGAATTTTTTGTCAAATTTTCAAAAAATTAAAAAATTTAAATTTTTGTCGAACTATTGAAAACTGTAAAAATTCAAAGTTTTGTAGTATTTTCAAAAATTGTAGAAATTGAAATTTTTATCAAATTTTCAAAAATTGTGGAAATTGAAATTTTTCGTCAAATTTTCAAAAGTTGGGTAAATAAAAATATTAATTCAAAGTGTTGTCGAATTTTCAAAAATCTTATTGTACTTGAAAATATAGAGTATTTTCAAAAATTGTGAAAATTGAAATTTTTGTGAATTTTCAAAAATTTGGTAAATGAAAATATTTTGACAACTTTTCAAAAGTTTGAAAATTTATGGTGTTGTTGAATTTTCAAAAATTGTCAAATTTTTAAAAATTATAAAAATTTAAAGTGTTGAATTTTCAAAAATTGGGTAAATAAATCAATTTTTCAAAAATTATGAAAATTTAAGGTGTTTTCTAATTTTTAAAACTGTAAAAATTTAAAGTTTTGTAGTATTTTCAAAAATTCTGTGAATTAAAATTTTTGCTCAATTTTCAAAAATTGGGTAAATAAAAATATTTTATCAAATTTTCAAAAATTATGCAAATTCAGAGTGTTGTCGAATTTTCAAATATTGTAAAAATTTAAAGTTTTGTCAAATACTTTACATTAATAATACTGGAAACTCCAATGGGGAAAAGTGACCCCGACAAAAGCGCTCTTTTAGCGGCTCGGCATGAAACTATTCTCAGACTTTCGACCGATCGTCATGTCTTCGACCAATCAGAGGGCGAATCACGCGACGATTAGTCGAAAACCTGGAATTAGTTTCATGCCGAGCCGCTTAGAGAGCGCTCTTCTTGGGAGTCAAATCAAAAGCATTGAGTTTCCAGTATTATTAATGTAAAGTATTTGGTTTTGTCAAATTTTCAAGAATTGTAAATGTTGAAATTTTTGTCAAGTTTTCAAAAATTGGGTAGGTAAATAAAAATATTTTGTCAATTTTTCAAAAATTATGAAAATTGAAATTGTTGTCAAATTTTAAATGATTGGGTAAATAAAAATATTTTGTCAAATTTTCAAAAATTATAAAAATTTATGGTGTTGTTGAATTTTTAAAAATTCTGGAAGCTGAAATTTATGTCCAATTTTCAAAAATTGTGGAAGTTGCAGTCAAATTTTCAGAAATTGGTTAAATAAAAATATTTTGTCAAATTTTCAAAAATTGTCGAATTTTTAAAAATTGTTAAATTTTCAAAAATTGGAAAATAAAAATATTTTGTCAATTTTTCAAGAATTATGAAAATTTATGGTGTTGTCGAATTTTCAAAACTGTAAAAATTTAAAGTTTTGTAGTATTTTCAAAAATTCTGGGAATTGAAATTTTTGTCTAATTTTCAAAAATTGGGTAAATAAAAATATTTTGTCAAATTTTCAAAAATTGTCGAATTTTCAAAAATTGTCAAATTTTTAAAAATTATAAAAATTGAAAGTGTTGTTGAATTTTCAAAAATTTTGGGAATTGAAATTTTTGTCAAATTTTCAAAAATTGGAAAATAAAAATATTTTGTAAATTTTTCAAAAATTATGAAAATTTTAGGTTTTGTTGAATTTTCAAAAAGTTGTCAAATTTTCAAAAATTATAAAAATTTAAAGTGTTGTTGAATTTTCAAAACTGTAAAAATAAGTTTTGTAGTATTTTCAAAAATTCTGGGAATTGAAATTTTTGCCCAATTTTCAAAAATGGTGGAAATTGAAATTTTTGTCAAATTTTCAAAAAACATTATGCTAAATTATTTCATAAAAGTCTTAATTATAAAAATCATAAAAAAATTTTCAAATTTGGATACCTACCTACCTAATTGATTTCTTACTAAAGTTAACAAGTTCCAGTCAGATTTCGAAAATCAGCACATCTTTTTGAATTTTAATTTTTAATAGGTACGTAAACATTGAAAGTTGTAAAAGTTTTGAAAAGAATCATTACTGAAATTTGAAAAATAATGGGAATCATTCTTTATATCTAATCGGATACCTTTCAACTGTTGGGGCGGGATGCTGTCACTTTCCTCGCTGACTAACTTTTTTCATGCCAGTCCGACACAGCCCTAAATTGATAATTATTCAAATTGGAAGAAATAAAATATTGCTGTCAAAATTGAAAACAAAATAAGGCCATCATTCTCCCGAAATTCGCCAGTTGAGTCGAGGCCATGGCCGGGGCAAATTTCGTCGTCGCTGATGCGTTGCAATTTGGTAAAATATCGTCGGCGAGCGGAAATAACCTATCTGGGTATATTTGATGCCCAATTTCCTCCCTTCCATTCCATCGGCGAACGCCGAATAAACGACGGTAAATTCCAATTCGTGGCCATGTGCTATGCCACCATCTCATCTCTCTTCTGGTGCTGCGTTCGCTTGGTGTATACGAAGCACGTACACACCGAAATATCGGGCGTAATCGTAGAATAATCGAGTACGGAAGTAATTCTGCGGTAAATGCTTTATCTGTGCCTGGATGCTAACGCTGTGTGCTTTTGCTTTTCCCTCGACTTTCTTCGCCTATAGTCTTATCTCTCTCTATCCTTGTCTGTCTTTGCTCAAAGGCAATAGTGGGTTAAATCTGGTTGTAGAATTATTCGCCTTTTTGATTTTCGTTTATGCAAAGTGATGGCTGGACTGACCTTTGTTCTTGTTCTATTCGTATTTTTCCCCTTTCGGTACGAACGAACTGTCTTTATTTTATTTTTCCATTTCCCTGCCTGCGAGCTTGGCAACTTCCTAAGGCTGAAATATTATTTTATTTATTCGAACCGATAGTGTGTATTTGGATTTTTTTTTTCTTTCATGACTATAAATATAAAAGCTATTATTCGGGGGTTCGATTTCGCAAAATATTTTTATTACGTATTCTACGAACGTACTTTGCGAGGTTTGGTTTATTGACCTGTATATTTCTAGGTGTTTTTCCTGTGAAAGGAAAATGATTGAGGTACGGGGAGTAATACTAAAATAGGAGGGAAAAAATCTGAAATTTCGTTTTCATCTGAATACTACTTCATGGTATCGATTCGCGATGCAAATTTTATTAATCCTCGCAACCGAAAAAAAAATCCTCAACCATTGGTTAATTTTTGACAGCGAAAGCTCCCGAGCCAAGGTATTGGTACAATGTATATCAAGTATGGAGCGCGGAAAGCAGAGCTGCGTGAAGTTGCGAAATTTACATACATATATCCAGCAGAAACTCATTTAGGCTAATCTTGATTTCAATTTCCTTGTCATCGTCAGAATAGCGTAAATAAATTAATTGTAAGCCGGAAAACGGATATTTTAACGCGACGTTACATCGAAATCATCGCGTCGTCGCGTTAATTTCATTTTTGGCGGCAATGACGACGTTGCGGTGAGCACCCCGTGTCCCGTTCGCTCGCCTATCATAACTCAAAGGGTACATAGGACATATCTACACGTAGTTGGTACGGTATAGCTTTTATAATATACGTTTGCGATGGAAAATGTTAATTATTACCACGATTCTTGCCATGTTCTATTATGTTAAAGTACTTTTATACCTATAGTACTCGTGTAAAGGGTAAATCATAGCTTTGTATAGGGTGTTAAGAAAAGTGCAAGTATCAAGCAGGGTGTCTAATGGTTATGCAAATTAAGTAAATGCTGCAAATGGTTCTGATTTTTTGGTGTAAAAATGTTGTTTTATTGAAAATTCAAATTAAAATTGTTTTTCTTGAAATTGAAAAAATAAATTCAACGTGAATTTTTTTTCTGGATGTTAGGAAATCGTTGGCCCAAAAAGTTGTGACAATATTAAAAATGTTTTGAAAACTAGGAAAATTTTTTTTTTTTTTTTACGAGTCGGAGGGGTTGGGTATAAATACGTATTAGCGTTTTAAAAATTATACTTAAACATTTTATTAAAAATATTTTAAGTCAAGAAAAAACTCAGGGAAGAAAAAAAAGGAAAACCCAGTTGAAAATGAAAATATATGACCCGGCATGAGAAAAGGGACCGGACTGCCAAAAAATCGATTTTCCCTTTTTTGATGTTGTGAGGTCTACTTACCAAGGTCCATCACCTGAACCAGTGAAAATTTTGAAAAAATCAATATTTCCAATCGGCACCAGAAAAGGGATCCAACTGTTTTTTGTCGTTTTTTTTTTTTTTTTTTTTTTTTTTCACTTATGGCCACATAAAGCAAAATAACACGAAATACTCACAATTTATCCGAAAACTGATGTTGTATTTGTTATCAGCAAACTTCAAAAATTTTCTTATCACAAGTTTTTATCCCTTTTTGGCAACTCTGAGTTTGGTCAAATTTCCCTTACGCCATTATAAAAAATCTTTCGCACAAAATCTAAGAAAAAATATTGGAAAATATTCCACTCATGCCCATTAACAACTCCCTAAAATTTCAGGAAAAACGATCCATTCGTTTCAAAGATACTCATTCACAAAGTTTCTTTTTGCTTTCCTGAAAAATTTGCAAAATGGCAGTCCGGTCCCTTGTCTCATGCCGGGTCACATATAGAAAAATAAAAATCACTAAAAATTTTAGTAAACGTGAAAATTTTTCAAAATTATGTGAAAATTTGAAAAAATATTAAAAATTTAAAAATCGAAAAAAGCAAACCTCGGTGATAGCTAAAAAAAATTCAAAAAATAGAATTTGTTATCAATAAAAAAAGTTGGATGCGGGTTTCAAAAAAAAAGTTCAAAATCATTCAGATTTTTTTCCTATAAATTTTTGAATAGGGTATCAGTCGAAATTAGAGTTACAAAAAATTGAACTTTTTTAGTGAGAAAAAAAAGAGGGAAAGAAGAGAAATGGAATGTGAACCTAAATTACAAGGAAATAAAATAAGAAAAATCCCAAAACAAATACTTATATAACAGATTTGCTCACGAGTCACCTCCATAATGACTTTATCACTATTTCACATCTTGTTCTCTTTTTATACCTAACTGTTTTTTCTACTCATTTTTCATGAATTTTGCTACAAAAAGCATTTATTGGAATTTTTGATTTGCTAAAAATTCTCATAAGTCATCAAGTATAAAACAGAAAATCCCATTAAAAAAAAAAAAAAAAAAAAAAAACTTTGTAAATTTCTTTGAAAAGGAAATTTTTCAAAAAAAAAAAGAAAAAAATTGCAATCAGTTTTTTTAAATCAGAAAATGAGTAGGTATTTAATTTTTTTTAATGCTTACTTATTTCAAAATCTAAAAAATCTCATTAATCATTTTTTTTTAAATTCAGATTTCTATGAAAAAGAAATAATGAAAAATACTATCAATTTTTTAAATTAGGTAGTACAAAAAATAATCTTCAAAATCTTTCCGAATAAATTGAAATATTCTATAATAATTTATTCTTAAATTTTCACAAAAAACGTTTAGTTTATTTCCTTCTTTTAAATGGAAATATTTCAAAAAAATGTTGAAAGAAATTCAAAATCTTATCTAAATATTTTCATCGATGTTACAAAAAATCTTCTATTTTTATTGAGAGGAAATTTTTCAACGTTTTTTCTTAAAAAAATTCAAAAAGTCCTTTCAAAATAATATGTTTTTAAAAAATTTCACAAGAAATTGTAAACGATTTCTTTCCATAGAAAATTTATTAGAAAATTTTTTGATGGGAGTTTTTTTTACAAGAAAATTTTAAAAAGTATGTTTTCTCTCTTTCTCAAATAAAAGCTGACGATTTTTTTGGGGGGTGGTGGGGGGGGGGCTTGCGAGTTTAATCAGTAGGTATGCTTCCTTTCTGTAAAATTTGTGGCACTATTTTCCCTGTTAAAATATCACTAGATAGGTACCTTTTTTTTTTTTTTTTTTTTTAAATTGAAAACTTAAATATCATGTTTAAAACCAGCTTTTATTCATTTTCTTTTGTCATTTTTTCTTCAAATCAATTTTTTGTTCCATTTTTCAAAAATTTTGTCTAAAATATTTGTTTTTTTTTGAATTCTTGAAATTCCGTTCGATTTTTTCAAGAACAATTTCTTAGATATTGTATTTAATTTCTTGAAAAAATGGTTAGGTACTTTTAGTATTAATTTTGTAGAAAACAATTTTTTACGTTTTTGTGTTTTTTTTGAAATAATTTTCCAATTTTTTATTTGTAGTTTTTTTTTCAATATTTCAAGTTTAAGTCTATTTTTTTCAAAAACAGTTCTACAAGGTTTTTTTTTTTTTTTTTGAAATTTCGCACAGTATCTAACTTTTTAATTTTTTCTTAATTTCTTTTGAAAACAAACTTTGAATTTTTTTCAATTATTCAATGTGTTATACAATTCTAAAATGTCCCTTATGCTGTATTCTACATATTACTTTTCACATTTTCGCGAAAATACTTTACTTACTCCAATTTTTATATTTTCAACCATCCCAATTAATAATTTTAATTTTTTTTTCATTTTCGAATTTTCCTCCATTTTAAAATTTTTTCTGACTTTTTTTTACTCATTTTTTTCTATGTTTAATACTTATTCTAAATTGTACACCCACAATTGAATATCAACATTTCCAATTTTTTAAAATTTATTTCAAAACTCTCGTAGCTTTTATTCGTCCATTTTTTCATTTTGCTATTTTTTCCCTTATTATTTACTTTTTTTCACTATCAATTTTTTCTGATTCTTTTTTTGACTTTTTGCTTTTTTTTTCAATTCAAATGTTTTTTTTGATTATTTATTTTACTCCATTTTAAACTTTTTTTATTGTTAATTTTTTAAAAGTAGTTAATTTTTTTTTAAATTTCAATGTTTTCAACGTTATTTCATCAAATGAGTTCTAGATAATAGAAGAGTTTAGCTCTCAAAAACCCCAACCAACATGAAAGACTGAAGGATCGATTACACTATAATCAAGCTGCTAACAAGAAAGGATGGCGTTTAGAAAATTCGTGTACAATTTTCGGATGACTGATCATGCGACCATGGTTGGATTCTATAATTCGATTAAATTCATCGATAAAATTCATTAAACGGGGTTCCACACAAAACACGCTGGGAAGAAACGAGGAGGTACATTCAGAGCGAAAGCATGACGGTCGTTTACGAATTTTGATACTACAGGTCCAGGGTCTTTTGTTGGGATTCGTTTCGTTTACACTTGAAAATGGGAAAGGAACGGTATCGTTTTACGTCAATTAATCTTGCACGACGCGAGTTATCTTCGTCGTTGTCGAATTTATTCGGGTAAAAAGCTCTCTCATCCGATATCTGTGCAATATATTTTTTTCAACGCGCGTGGCTACGAATGCAAAATAGCCGATTCGTCTCGTGGCGTCGGTCATTCTTCGTATATTCGCTTTTCTGGAAAAATTAAACCTCTACAATATCTGAAATGTTTTCGGAATTTATCGAAACGAAATTCTTTACGACGACCCGAGGGTTTGCTCGTTGCATGTTTTGCATAAAATGTTTACTTTTCTGCGTTATTACGTACTATATCGACGCGATAGAGCAGGTCGTTCGCTTATACTACTTTTCGACCTCGCTGTGTATAAGGTTGCATATTCTGTCCCTTACTTACTTGCGGTTGTGAAATGTTTGTGAAAAAACTTGGTCGTCGAAGGGAAAAATAATCATTTTAATCGAAAATGTATGATGAAAAAATACTTATCTTCTTGAAAAATATTCCTCATACTCTTAGGTTTTCATACCGGATAAAAATGTCTAACTTTGTTTTCCTCTCGAGTATTTTATTGATCGGTAATGCGTAAAGGAACACACCCGATGAAAGAATGACTGTAACCAGCAACGACCTACAGATTTTTGACCGCAAGTTTTCAAAACAAGCTTTATTGTTTTGTTTAAATTAAAAAAAATAACGTCAGCGAGTATTACGAGAAGTTCTCGCAACAGCGGAGAGGATGAGTTTTTAGAAAATGTTTACTCTTCGCTCGGTCTCGGTGTAAAAGACCTCGGCGAGTAAGGCAGAAACATAGACATTCTAATAGGCCATCGGGGTAAAAATCTTGCCGTTTACGAGTCAGCATACTGGGCCTGTTACGTCGATGTTATTTTTTCCTTCCAAGAGTCCGGGTATGTATGCACAAGGGAGAGAGAGAAAGAGAGTAAAACTTGGTAAAAAAAATTTAGCTTTGTATTCATGCCCGCTTTTTATGGGTTTAGTAGTTACAAAGTTTTTTTCCTCGTTAGATGAGCGTTTTTTTCTGCGGTACGTGTTGTGTTTTTGCTGTACTTTTTTCTGCTTCTTTTTCGACAACAACGTTTCGAAATGAATAATTGTACTTGTTTTGCGAAAATAGAATTAGGGCGAACCGATCGTAAAATTTTATTGACTGTAAAATCAACGTTAACAATAAAGCGATGGTAATTTCGTGTGTGAGATGCTCGAGGAATGGGGCGAGAATTTTTCGTTTCACGATATTCTTCTCTCGAGTATTCTGTATTTATCGATAGAGTGTGCTAGGATGTTGGTAATTTCGACTATGTAAAAAAAAACGGATAAAAATTAATTACATTCGATTTATGATAGTTTTTTTTTTTTTTTTTTTTTTTTTTTGGGCGCTTTTAATTACCAGGATTATCGCGCCCCTACAATGAGGTTTAAATTAGATTGTAAAGATGGGTTTTCTTTAAGAAGGTTATTAGTCGATCTATTTTTTCTACATTGTCGGATGATAATATTTGGGGGTTTATATCATATTGTAAACGTTGGTTTGAAAAAGAGGGACAAGAAAATAGTAGGTGATTGATAGTTAGGGTATTTGAAGAGCAATAATGACAGGTGGGTGTTTGTTGGATTTCTTGGTATAAATGATTATGGGAGATTCTTGTATGACCAGTACGGATTCGCGTTATGATAACTTCGTCAGTTCTATTAGTATTAGGTAGGTTTTTCCAAGGGAGAGTTGACTTTTTGTGCATAAATAATTTGTTTGTTGATTGTTGAGACCATTCGTACTGCCATTGGTAGAGTGTTTGTTCAAATAAATATGATTGGAAGTCATGTGGTATGAAAGAGGCTAGTGTTGAGGGTGTGATTGCATTTTTTGCTAGATTATCTACATTTTCATTTCCAGTGATTCCTATAGTTTAAATTGTGTTTTTAAAGAAAAGTTAACGATTTGAATTACTATTTAGGAGAATTATTACGACAGCGAAATGTATCGAATTTAGAGGGCTTTTTTTCGAGATGAAATTATTTTTCGTCGGATTTACATTTTTTGAACTTTTATTCTCGTTTATTTTATTTTAAATGTTATTTTCATATTTTTTTTCAAAGGAAAATTGTTAAAAAATTTATTTTTTTTCTTTTATTTATATTTTTTTTTCTAAATGAATAGGTGTAAGTATTTGAAATTTTTTTCGAAACGAGGTAATTTTTAATTCAATTTTTTTTTTGTTGATTTTCTTTTTTATAATTCTTGATTTTTCCCATCCAATGTTGGCAATATTTTTATACAGGACTTGAAAGTAATTTTTTTTTATTTTATAAAAGAATGGTAAGTAAAGAAATTATTCGAAAAAATCTTCTTAAAAAAAAGTATGCCCAAAATGATTACTGTTCTCAGAAAAAAAGTTCTTTGAAAAAATAGAAAATAGATAATCTAGCCTGTTTTTTTTAGAAAAGTCAAAAAACTACCAGTTCGCCTAGGGAAAAAACTTAAAAAGTCATTTTAAAATTAATCTTATTGACAAATTTTTTGAAAAAAAGGTTGTGTGAGTCAAACGAATGTCATTTTTTTCTGAAACAAAATTTTCTCAAGTAAAAGAAAAATATAAATTTGAAAAATTATCCTAAAGAATGCTTCTGAAGGAAAAATCGAATCAAAATAAATACTTAACCTAATTGAATTTCAATGAAAATAATGAATTATCAATCAAAGAAATGGCAAAATTTTTCTCTGAAAAATGGAACATTAATTTTTTTAATAAAGTCTATATTTTATGAAATTGAAATTTTGTTTGTTTTTCTCTTTCATTTATTAAAAATAATTTGTTTCTGAAAAAAAATAAATAAAAAAATAAGAGATAATGTGATTTTTTGAGACAGAGTATGATTTAATTAATTGATTAACTTTTTGAGGAACTTCTATGAAAAAATATTCTTATAACTTATTTTTTCAATTTTGTTTGAGAAAACATTTCTTAAAATATTTTTTTTCAGTAACTCTTTTTTAATACCTAATAATTTTTTGATACATTCTTTTCTTCAGAGAATCTCTTTAAGATACCTAATTTTTCCATCAGTTTTTTTTTATTCGCCAAAATGTTTCTATTTTTTTTTCGAACTATTTGACGATGAATTTTTAAAAAAATTTCAAGTGAACAGGATGTTTGGTATTTTGCTAAAAGTTTTTTTTCTTTTCAATTTCCAAGAACACTTTTCAATAAAAAAATCCAGATTTTTTCCTCAACTTTCTACTAGAAATAATTTTTTAGAGTTGGGTAATTCCATGTCAAAACAGCCACGTTTGGAACTTAGGTCTTCGGATTTCGTTCAAAAATTTTTTATGGGTTCTCCTAATCCCAAAAGTAAGAGAACCACCGTTTTTTTCTCCTCACCCTCCTCGGTTTTTTTTGAGGGGGCTCTTTTGTTTTTCAACTTTGGTAATTATACCCAACTTTGGTGAAGCATAAGTCAAGATCGGTAAAAGATAGCAAAAATCTGTGAACGGGGATTAAACAAGCATTGAAAGCAGATTTAGAATCACTAATGAAAGTTTCAAAAATTGTAAGTTGAACTTTTTTGAGAAAAGCTTAACTTTCAAAAGTATGCCATATCCAGGGGCTATCATTTAAAAATCAAAAAAAAAATCCGGTGAAGAGACATTTTTATATTACAATTAAAATTGGTATTTTCGTCGTAGGACCTCAAAACCTGTTGGGGGGGGGGGGGTACGGCGCCCCCAAATTTGGGTCAAAATTGAAGAAATTACAAAAAAAGAAGTGGCATATCGTTTGTTACATTTTCGATAGCGCTAAACTCGAATATGACCTTAATTTTTTTGGTCGAACCCTCCCCAAGCCCTCTTTGACCATTCATTAATATTTTTTCTTGGAGTTTTTTCATCGTAATTTTATATGATTTTGATTAATTAACTGAGTTAATTATCAGGAAGTTGTACAGTTAATTTGGTTGATAAAAAACTGCCCTAAGGAAGTACAGTATACCTAAATAGATGATTGATTGATTGATTGATTGATGAGATAATTTTTTAGGAATATTAAAAAAATCATATTAAGCTGAATCGAATTTATTGGATCCTAATAATTACTATTTAGAAGATATTCATTTTCGTTTTGCCTTATAATTCAATATTTTTTACTACCTACACTTCGTATCACATTTGCAAAGCTTATCTCAGTAAATTTAACGATCGATTAATTAAATGAAATTTATTACTATAGGTTTATTCGATTGAAAGTATTTGCGCGATCAAGTTATTGTATTGATCTGCTTTAGGATTACATTGCTCATACTTGTTCTCCTGAATTATGAATTTTTCTATGGGTAATTTTAGAAATCAGTAAAAGAAATCAAAAAACAAATTTCAGAGGTTAAAAATTTACTTTTAGGGTATTTTCGGTTTTATTTTCCCAAGTTCCTTTTCACTTGAAATTTCATCATAGGCAGGACAGCTTTTTTCTGCGATTGTAAAGGAAAATATGACCCTTGCTGCTATTTTTTCACTATACAGCACCTTATGTCCATTTTTATCTCCATCGATTTTTTAAACTTTTTTTTCTAGAAAATTTTTTTCAAGCAATTCTTTTGTAATAATCATTTTTTATACTTCTCTGAGGAAAGGTATCCGACCATTTATTACACATAAGTGTAACTATGTCGCTTTAAGCAAAATTAATTTAATGATATATAGGGAGGTATTGATATTTTAGCTTACATTTACGCGTGTGTTTGTGACGGCGTAGGAGTTTGTTTAGAGGAAATTAAACTAAGATGAAGACGAGGGGTAAATAGATGAGATGCGAATATGCGTGTTAGTAATATTTTACTTATGGTTTAGGTGTATTAAAGTACCTACCAAGAACGATGTGTTTGTTTACAAGGGGATCTTTTATCTTGTGCTGAGGTAGGTAGGCATACTTTGATATTTGTATTTCGTGTGTGTAGGAAATGGGTTGCAATGAACGCGCGATACTTTGTTCTTGGTTTATAGAAATTGTTTCTTCTCTTTAATTTGCTATGTAAATACGAGACATGCGACCGCAATATTTAGAAAACTCTGCTTTTGGAAAGCTTTATGTATTTCCAAAACTTCTTATCGTATATTTGGAGCGAAAATTTATCGTAAAGATAGCCCCTCCCACGGGGAAAGGCGCCATTAGCTAGTCTTTCTTCGTTCATTCATTCGTGTACGAGGAAGAAAAGAAAACGAATCCAATCCATCACCGAAACCTTAATACATGTACAGTGTACAGATGACATTCAATTTGGGTAAAAGTACGCCTCGTCGCCGGTGATCTCGTTCGCAGAAATTACTCGACGTCCTACGTCGTGTTCATCTTATCCATACGTAATGCAACGCTCCAGTTTCAGTGTACTTTGGTATAAAGGTACCTACGTTGTGTAGTCAATTTTGAGAATATCGTAAGACACGTTTCTCTACTCTCGAAAAAAGCGATTTCGTAAAATAAAAATACCATAAATTAATTACGTATATCATTTTTTTTCCATTTGGAAATGATTTTTTTTTCTCCAAAAATTTGTATTGGTTTCAGCCTGGGCCTGGATTTAGTAGCTGTTGGCAAAAGTGAACATTTTTCAGTCAAAAGGAAATTAGGTAGGTACTTTGATATGTTCAAGGGAAAGATGCTGATGCGTGAATGCGTGAGAGAGAAATAAGTTGTTACCTCTACACTCGCACCCATACAGTGTTTTTCTCCAACTCCTTGCTTTGACAGCTCAATTATTATCAAATTAGAAAATGAGTAATATATATACGCTAGTATGTATCTGCCTAATGTGTGCCAAGTTCTCCCTTCTTATCGCACATTCCGCTGGTCTTTTCCTACTTCGCTTCCTTAAAATTCCCCCGAAGTTTTCGTCTGTTCTACCCCTGTGCGATGTATCCTTTCGCGTTCAACTTTACGTTGATTTGTAATTCGTACCTCATGATGAAGGGTTTCCATTTCCACGTGTTGTAGGAGTTTTTGTTTGAATCTGTGTCAGGAGCTTATTTTTTTTATTTTTAAATGTGTATCTTTTCTATCTCACAAGGGAACCTCGCCAACTCGTCACCTCCGATTGAGCTGGTATTTGGCTCACTGAAACAGCATGCCACCCAGACCACGCAACCAAATTTTTAGCTGCCGAAGTTGATTTTTCGATTTTTCGCGAATTTTTGAAAATGACTAAAACTGCCTCCAAAAACTCATTTTTTGACAAAAACATTGTAAATTTCAAGATAGAATCCTGAAAATCGGTTTATACACTAAAGTCGACCTCCCGAGTCGATTGGCACCATTTTCGAAGAGATCTGGAGCCTCCAGAAATAGTTGACTTTTCTCCAGCGCACTGGAATAGCTCCAGATGGCGCTATAATCAACTTCGGCAGCTGAAGCTTAAATCCTAGCGTTAGTATGATGCCATCTATCGATTGACGTAGTTGAATCCAAATTCCGAGGTGACGAGTTCGCAAGTGTTTTTTTGACAACTTAAAAATTCTGCATTATTTTTTTTAAAATTTCCAAAAAATCAATTTCTCCAGCGTATCACCCGAAACTTCGTCTGCCCCCTAAAGTCGACCCCCCGAATCGATTGGCACCATTTTCGAAGCGATCTCGAGCCTCCAGAAAATGTTGATTTTTGCATTCTGGAGAGATTCCAGTGTGCTGGAGAAAAATCAACTTTTTCCAGAGGCTTCAGATCGCTTCGAAAATGGTGCCAATCGACTCGGGAGGTCGACTTCAGTGTACAAACCGATTTTCAGGATTCTATCTTGAAATTAACAATTTTTTTTTTCAAAAAATGTTTTTTTGGAGGCCGTTTCAAAAATTCGCCAAAAATCGAAAAATCAACTTCGGCAGCTAAAAATTTATTTGGTTCTGTGGTCTGGGTGGCATACTCTTTCAGTGAGCCAAATTTCAGCTCAATCGGAGGTGGCGAGTTTGCGAGGTTCCCTTGTCAGGATGCACAGGATCGGTTTAAGTTTTGTTATTTGAGCACAATGAAGAGCAGTAATTTTAATGAAATAGTAAAACATTGTGTTTTCATTGAATTAGGTTTTAATGCATCATTTTTGTCTCCAAATATTTTTTCCAAGAGAATTTTTTTTAAATACTTATCTCAAATGAAGTGCCTATAGAAAAAATCTTTACCTTTTTTAAAAAATTTATTCATTATATTTTTTTCAAATGTTTGCAAAAAATTCTCCAGAAGTTAAGCCAGAGATTTTCTAAGATTTTTGAAAAAATCTCTTCGAGTTTTTAGGGAAAATTCACTTAATTTATTATAACACATTGGGAAATTTTGAGAAAAATTTTCTGGTGTATCGTGTGAAATTCCATGAAAGTTTGTGGAAAATCTTATTCAATTCTTTAAAAAAATTTCTACCTTTTTTCAATAAAAATATCAGTTGTGAAAGAATTTTTTGAGATTTGCTAAAATTTTTCGACTTAAAAAAAATATCTCACTAAAATTCTTTGAAAAATTTTTTGGTCAAAATTAAAAAAAAAAAAAAAAAATGTGTTGAGTAACATCTTTAAACTTTAAATTAATGTTTAAAATGCTAAATAAAAAATTTTAAAATGAATTTAACTTCATAAATTTACCAAAATTTAGAAATGACAAAATTTTCAATTTCCTTCAAAGTTTAAAAATTGAAAAAAGTCGAAAATTTACAAAATTTTTAATTATACCTATTTAAAATTAAATCATGAAAATTGACTATTTCAAATTTTTTGAAAATTTTCGCTACCAGCCTTTGTTGCTGTAAGTGGCATAGCGTTGAAAAATTGTCTGTTATAAAAATATTGAAATTTATAAATGGCAAAAATTTTAAATTTTTACCAAGTTTCAAAAATTAGGAAGATTGGTCAAACAAAGACATTTTCGAAAATTGTCACTTTAACGTATTTTTTTTATAATCCTCAAAAAATTTCAAGTTCACCTAATTTTTTTTTAATTTTTTACTTTTTTTATGGAATAGGTTATAGACAAATATTGTTTTTGTAAAAAAAAAAAAAAAAAAAAAAACAACAAAAAAAAAACAGGTGACAAAGTTATGTTGAAAACTTTTTGAGGAAAATAATTTCTTGAGTGAAAAAAAAAACTTGGAAGAAATATCATCCAAAGAAAAAATTGTTTGTATATCAAAAAAATAATTACTCGAAAAAAATTATTTTGAGAAAAAAATCCTAAAAATTTTCTCATTTTCTAGTGACAATATTGAAAAAATTGTTTTAAAAAATATTTCAAGTTCTCTCACAAAAAAAATTTACAAACGTTCTTTTGGTAAAAATTTTTGACAATCTCCAAAAGTAGATAAATACGATAGTATTAGTTTTTTTAAAAATATTTTTTGAAATTTTTTCAGGAAGGTCTTCTAGACAATTCTTAATTTTACGAAATATTATTCAAAAAAATATTCAGTGCTCAGAAATTGTGATTTTTATTATTTTTTGCCATTTTTTGGAGGATGTAAGTAACTTTTTTGATTTTTTTTTTACCACTTTACCATTATTGTAATAATTGTTCATCCCTTGGCTTTTTCTTCAAATTTTTGGTTTTAAAGAATGATCAGTAAGTGGCACTTCACATATGTAGAGTGGAATTACAAATCATGCAGATTTTTTTTAGCAAATTTTCTTATCTCTAATAATTTTTTTTTTAAACGTTGAATGAAATTTTTTGGGAACAATTTTTTCTAAAAATTGTTTTTGCAAAGAGATAAATTTTTTATTGATATTACTAAATGTATAGATAATTACTCGTAAATATTTTTTGAGAAATAGGGTTATTTGATAGGTTATTTTTAATCCGTTAAATTTTTGTAAGGAAGTTCCTTTCAAAAAAAAAAAAAAAAAAATCATTTTCAATAAGCATTTTTTGCACCTTGATGGAAAAGAAATTAAAAAAATTTTTATCAAACTTCTTAACAATTTTTTCTTGACTTTCAACATATTTTTTTTTGGATACTGTCACAATTTTTGCAAAAAAAAAAAAAATCGGCTCGTCTCAATCCAGAAGCAAATCCACGTTGGAAATTTAAAAAAAAATATTCTTTCATAACGTATTTTACAAAAAAAAAAAACTTATCAGATGAAATGACAAAAATATATAATTTTAGAAGATGCATTTATTTGAAAAAGTTTCGATTGTAGAAAGTTGTTTTTGTTGAAGAATTTCTCAAAAATTAATCTCTTGGAATTATTTTTTAATCTACTCGAAAAAAATATTCTAGACTTGAACACAATTTTCCATAAAAATATTTTAATACAATTTCAGGAATTTTTTTTTATTATTATTTTTTTATTATTATTATAATTACCTAAGTACGTACGTTATTCCGGAAAAAAAAATCTGGTACCTACGAGTAAATATAGCAGTCAAGAGTGGAATTATGATTACGCTGTTTGAGCTTTTTGGTCCGTTGATCCCTTCCCGCGGCTATCCTATTCGAGCGTATCACGACCCTTACTACACCTATGCGTTGGAAATCTAATATCAATACCACCACACGTATGGCTTGGGCGACACAATAATACTGTTAACCTGTCGGGCGACGTTTTCTTGCTGGTATGGAAAGTTTTTGATTTATTTTTCATTTGGCGTTATTATCGGTCCTAAATTATTTAGCCAACTTTGGTCTTGGTCGTCGTAGTCGTCGTTGTCGTCGCCGGCCTCGGTTATTTGGAAACTTTTGCAATAGCTGAATGTGTGTAAATTATGCCAGCGCAGCGAATTGTATGGCTGCTGTAGGTGGATGAGGTGAAACGCGCGTAACAGTACCTACCCTTCCTTGCACCTTTTTCGCGAGAGCTCACCGCTATCAAAACTTTTTCCACGACTGGTAACGATAAATAAATATAGTATGTAGGAAAGGGAGAAAAAAAAGCACCACCAAAGTTGCCACAGTACCTAATGGTAACCACCAAACTTTAATATACCACGATAGTTGGTGTTTGGTACCTACCTTACCTATGTAGGTACAATTTCAACCTTACTAGGGTATTTTCGTTGTTGTTGGTTGATATGGAGTGGCGGTGAAGAGGCGGTCAACTTCTCTTTCTGTATGTTTTCTTAGCCTTTTTTCTTTCTCGGTTTTTTATTTATTCAATTCATGTACGCGAAAAGGATATTCGCGTAGGTAGGTTAGGTTAGGTACGTACCTATACATAGACTTAGAGCTATATTCGCGGTACAGTATCACTATATAAAGCTATACTCGTACGTATACTTTTATACTATAAATTCGTAATCCATCTTACCACGTTCAAATATGTGTTAGCCGAACGAATATAGGAATTCTTTACGCCATAATGGGAACATAGTAGACGTTGGCGTAATCGCACCACCAACGAGCGTGGAACAAAAATATTGTATGTATTTCTTGTCAGTGTAGTATGCCTCGCCATATAAGAAAGAAATTGGAGGGTATGACATGGGCCGAAGAAGATCCCATCATTCGGGTAACTTATCTAAATTTTTGTCTTAAAAAAAAGAGAACGGCTCCGAAATATCCCACTTCTTACCAACTATAGCCATACCAATGTCAGAAAACTACGCAATAAAATACTACCAAAAGAAAAAATATTTCTCGAGCGAGATAAATTCGTGGAGAAAAAAAAAACTCTCCAATTGTGAAATTTCGAGAGGCTCGTAGAAGAAATACGGCATCGGTTGAATTGTACGAGACATAGACAACCCGAAGAGGTATTTGTAAAGGAAATTTTCATCTTGTAGTCACCTTTCAGCTTTTATCGTTCTTATTATATGTATAAGACCACAGATACACCTGTAGGCCTTTACGTATAGTATCTTGACATGGATGGTTATTCCGAGGATGGTAAAACCTGCACCGGAAATGCGAATACGTTTGGGTTGGTGGAAAAAAAGATACCGGATGGGATTACGTATTACATACATTAGAATGAGAAAATTCAGCCTCCTTGTCCCCCGTGGTATATATTTTTTCATTTTTATTTTATTTTTCGGGCGTTGCGATGCGTTGGGAAAATTCTTTCGCTCGTGTGGCGATTCGGGTAAACGAGTGAGGTTAGGTACTTTATGTTTTGTATTTTGAGAGTTACTGTGTAACTATAGGTGGAGGATTCCTTGTATTGCAATATATTATGCGTAGGTAATTTCGTATGCATTGCAGGTGGTATCAGATAAGGGTGTGTGGATGATAAGAGTGGTCATCGTAATTTTGTTAGCATACTTACAAGGGAACCTCGCCAACTCGTCACCTTTGATTGAGCTGCAATTTGGCTCACTGAAAGATCATGCCACCCAGACCTCACAACCAAATTTTTAGCTGCCGAAGTTGATTTTTCGCGAATTTTTGAAAATGGCTAAAACTGCCTCCAAAAACTCATTTTTTGACAAAAACATTGTAAATTTCAAGATAGAATCCTGAAAATCGGTTTATACACTAAAGTCGACCTCCCGAGTCGATTGGCACCATTTTCGAAGACTTCTGGAGCCTCCAGAAATAGTTGACTTTTCTCCAGCGCACTGGAATAGCTCCAGATGGCGCTATAATTAACTTCGGCAGCTGAAGCTTAAATCCTAGCGTTAGTATAATGCCATCTATCGATTGACGTAGTTGAATCCAAATTCCGAGGTGACGAGTTCGCAAGTATTTTTTTGACAACTTAAAAATTTCCAAAAAATCAATTTCTCTAGCATATCACCCAAAACTTCGTCTACCCCCGTAAGTCGATCCCCCGAGTCGATTGGCACCATTTTCGAAGCGATCTGGAGCCTACAAAAAATGTTGACTTTTGCCATCTGGAGAGATTCCAGTGTGCTGGAGAAGAGTTAACTTTTTCTGGAGGCTCCAGATCGCATCGAAAAGGGTACCAATCGACTCGGGAGGTCGACTTTAGTGTACAAACCAATTTTCAGGATTCTATCTTGAAATTTACATTTTTTTTTTCAAAAAATGTTTTTCGGGGGCAATTTTAGCCATTTTCAAAAATTCGCCAAAAATCGAAAAATCAACTTCGGCAGCTAAAAATTTGTTTGTAAGGTCTGAGTTGCATGCTCTTTCAGTGAGCCAAACGGAGGTGACAAGTTGGTGAGGTTCCCTTGTCAGTGTCGCGTTGTTTTTACTAAAATTGTGAAATCATTTCATTTACTCGTATTTAGTCGTGAATTTCATTTTTTCAAAGTACCTATGTAGTTCCAATATTTTTGTGTACTTTTTTCAGGAGAAAATTTTTAAATTTTTTTTTACGGTAAACATAACACATTTAAAAAAATTCGCATTAAAAAATTTTGAAAAAAAATTCAGAGGGAAGAGAGAATTTTATTCTCAAAACTTCTTTCATATTTACACTTTTTGGAGTAGGTAAAGTATGTTTTTACGATGAAAAACGTCAAAAAATTGCGTGATAAAAATAATTGAAAATGCATGCAAGTATTTTAAAATTTAATAAAATATAACTATACTTCATTGAAAAACACTGGGAAAATGCATGCGAGTGTTTTAAATTTCAATAAAATACCTACCTAATTGAAAAATATGTGAAAATATAAATTTTTTTGGTTTTAATCAAATCTGATAAAGTGAATTGTTTGAAGTCGTTTTTGATAACGGAATTTGAGGAGAGGTTTGATAAGAATACAAAGTTTGATATTTTTAAAATAATTTTTCCATTTTTTGAATATTATAATTTCCAAGTTTTTTTTTCTAATTTTTTGAAACGTGAATTTGTATTTTTCACTACCTATCTATTTATTTATTTTTTAAGTTTTCTAGATTTTTTAATTTTTAATTTTTTTTAAACTCTATTTTTTTACACGTTTTCGACTTATGACAATTTTTGACAGTAGAATTTTCTAACTTCTTGAAATATAAATTTCTGTACTTTTCACTTGTTCTAAATTTTTCAACAATTTTTTTTTTCAACTTTCTAATTTACTTAAAGGATTCACTGATTACGGATTACTAAAAAAAGAACGGGCACGTTCGGCTGCTTATTTCGATTGAAAAAGTTGGAAAATTTTCATAGCAGGGCTGCCAACTTTCGATTTTCATAAAACATCAAAATTTCTCGTTAAAAATTGATGTTTTATGAAAATTGAAAGTTGGCAATCCTGCTACGAAAATTTTCCAACTTTTTCTATCGAAATAATTTTTTTGCATCAATAGGAGCACGTTGAGTGCAGTTTTGGAACATAGCAGATGTTATTTCCATTTTTTGTAATTCAAAATTCTCGATTTTTTAGCGATCTGCAACTTTTCAACCCCCTGGTAGGGTGAAAAAATCGATATCAAATTTGAAGGTCAATGGTCTGGGGAGGTGTAGAAACTCAAATTGCACTTTTCTAGGTCTGTCACCGAGGTACCATGTAAGTGATACTACCCAAAAGTGGCAAAAAATTGCGTTTTTTTCAAAAGCGACCCTGTTTTGAGGGCCCCTAGCTCCCCTCTCCTGAGTGGTAGGGGGCTCAAATTTTTTTTGGGATGTTCTCAACTCAAAGTGAACCACTTCTGTGAGTTTGGTCGAAATCCGAGTTATATTTTATTTTTCACTCCGCCCTAATGTATATTTTAAAAGTTCATGGTTTTGTTTTGAAATTTCATTAAATTTTTCTTTTCTTACATTTTTTTCCTGATTGAGATGAAATTAATCAAAACCTAGAAAACTTTTTTTCTTTACAAAAATAGTTTTTTAAAATACATCGAAAACCGATGAATTCATGCAAAGTTTTGGAAAGTTGAGAAAAGAGTGTTGTTGACTTGAAAAAAAAATTATATTAGAAATTTCTTGAAAAAAAAAACAACATACAGACATGGTACACGAACTACAAGACAATACTTGAATCAACTTAACAAACAGAATTATGAAGTACAGATACATGTGTACAAGTACGTGGATCAGAATCTCTAATGTACTTATAAGTATAAAAAATGAAATGATGAAAAAATACAAGTATAAAATGGGTCGATCTCACTTTAAAACATCTGTACCTCGGCAAATTGCTCATAATCGTATAGGTCATCATCGTATGCCTCATCATCGTATTCCTCATCATCGTATTCCTCATCATCAAAATATGGCACATCATCGTAATACGATGGTGGAACTCTTGAAGGCCCCGGCCCCGCTCTCAATCCAACTCCATAATTGGGATACGATAATGGACCACGTGCAGTCTTTTTTTTAGCCCACATCTTGTCGAGAAATTCTTTTACCGCTTGTTCATAGTTTAGGGTACTCTTCATTGCCTTCATGTACATCTTGTTTCCCCGATATGCCTTTCGAATGAATAACACTCGCTTCTGAGAACCGTTCAATTTCAACAGTTCGGTGTACATTTCAAATTGCTCGATAAATTCTGTCGGACTACGATGGTCGGCTGGGCCATTGTAGCCTCTGATTGCAAGTGCTCGGAGGATTATGTCTCGTACATGCTTTGGTGTCTGGTTGTCGATTAGCGGTTCGTCGTTTTGTTCGGGAATTTTTTGCGAGATCGATTCGTTGGTTTTTATACTTTGAGGTGGCTGAGGCAAATTCGGTTGAGTTTGTAGGGGGTGGGAGAATGAGGTCGTCGAAGATGTTGCCGGATTTGCGTTGGTTTTGGGGGTTTTCTCATTAATTTTGTTAATTTCCTTGAACCATGGAAATGTAAATGATTCAAAGTAATTGCGCCTCAAGTAGTCATCATGATATTGCCGATTCAAGGGCAGGCCGTTAGTAATAGGCGAAGCAGTTGGAATGTTTGTACTTGTGCTTTGTTGCGATGTTGGCAACGATGTATTTGCCGGAAGTGGATGGCTATGAAGAGTCTTCGGTTGTGTCGATGTTGTCGCAGTCAATCCCTCTGGACCAAACAACGAAGCCAACATAGAGGAAATTTCTGTTGCCGTATACGATTTAGCAGGCTGGCTTATGCCGTTACTCTTTTGCGCCTTCAGCTCTCTATTCAACTGTACACCTTGTAAAATCTGTCCTTCTATCGTATTCAGTGGTATTAAATTGGGTACTTTCAAGGATGAAATCGAAGTTTCTGTTTTCGACGATGCTGCGCAATTTTCCTGATTAGTGCTTGCGGACTCCTTCGCCATGAGAAGCTTAATTTTCATCGCTTCCAACTCGGAGTGTGCTTCGTTTACGATTTTATTCATCGAATTGGAGGACGAGTTGGAATTGGTTGTCTTTTCTTTTGATTGCGTATTGTCTTCAGAAGTCGCCACCGATGCTAGGGCGAACAGTGAATCGCGATCGGACGATTGAACGTTTGTTGAAGACAAATCGTGTGGAAGAGGCACCTTGTCGACTTCTGCAAGGGGGGTGTCAGTGCCAGAGCTCGACTCCAACGACGTGTTTGCCGAGCTACTCCCAATTGAGATGACACTCGAGCTGTAATCCGATGAAATACTGCTATCCATGGGATCAACCGAAAATGAGGAAGTGTTAACTTTAGGTGCTGCTGCTGAGGCGGCACTGGCGTTCGAGCTGCATGGTGTTGTCGATGACGTCGCCGAAGATTGTTTTGGATCATTTTGCTTTGGTCTTTGGTCTGCAGCCCTTAGGTGATTTTTTCGTTTCAGTGACGACGTTTGCGTAGATGCATCGTAAACAGGCTGAGAATAAAAATCACGAACTTGGCCGGGGTTTGAATTGAACATCGATCCCTGTGGAGACATCATAGCGATTGCTGGATCTGGTATTCCCGAATAGGCAGAATTAAGGGACCTTTGGACGTATTCATATGGAGAATAATAAGCCGGATACGTGCTGGTTGGAGGAACAGGAGGTGTCGGTGGTGGTGGCGTGAACTGATATGGGTTAGCAAACCGAGGTTCTGATTGAGATGTCGTTAAAAATGGAGGTAAACCGAAGTTCATTTTTTTGATTTTGAGGTCTTCGGTGAATAAACACAACGGTGTCCTAAAATTGACAAAAAATGATTTATAATTAGATAACACGTTATTTATTATTTGTAAGCGATTAAAATGAAAAGGGAATTGATAATTTATACGTTATTGAGATTTATTTTTTATTTCAACTAATTTCCGAATGAAATTACTGTTCGATTTCGAACTCAAATCTGAGCCTACTGCCACATAATTATTAGGGTGGAGCGAAAATAAAAAAATTTCGATTTTCAAAATTCAATACCGCGGAAAAGTTGCGTCTTGGGGATACATGAAAAAAAAATCAAATCGAATAATATCTTTCAATCGCGCAAGAGCGCTCAAATTTTTGAAAATTTGCAAAAAAACAAAATTTGAAAAAAAAATCCAAAATGTTACAGAATGGGTTTTATGCCTTTGGTTGGCAAGTATTATCATCGTTATTAATATTTTTTGAAAAAAATCCAGAATTCATCAAATCATCGCATTTATGTGACATTTAAAAAATGTCATATTTTACGTTTTTTTTTTTTTAAATTGAAAAAAATATATTAAAAATTGAAAAAAAAAATTTTGGAATTAAAATGGGTTTAACATACACAGTTTTGTCCAAAAAGACAATTTACAGCGATTTTTCATTTTTTTTGTACCCTTGAGAATTTTTCAAAAACTACGAAAAATTGAAAAAAATTAGGAAAATGATGGTTCCTGAAAATGAAGGTCAAGATGGAAAATCGTCGTAAATTGTCTTTTTGGGCGAAACTGTGTATGTTAAAACCATTTTAATTACAAATTTTTTTTTCCAATTTTTAATATATTTTTTTTAGTTTTTTTAAAAAAACGTAAAATATGACATTTTTTTAATGTCTCATAAATGCGATGATCTGATGGATTCTGGATTTTTTTTTCAAAAAATATTAATAACGATGATAATACTTGCCAACCAAAGGCATAAAACCCATTCTGTAAGATTTTGGAATTTTTTTCAAATTTTTTGCAAATTTGAGGGCTCTTGCGCGATGGAAAGATATTTAATCGATTTTATTTTTTTTTTCTTGTATCTCCAAGACGCAATTTTTCCGCGGTATTAAATTTCGAAAATCTAAAAAATTTTATTTTTGCTCCACCCTAATAATTATGTCACTGCAGCGAACCTCGAATTTTCATTCTATGCAAGTCTCTTGTATATCTACCTACGTACTTTTTTAGTTTAATTGGGCCCTATTTTTTCACGACGTTTCGAGGATTCGAAAGACCAGAGATTATTCAAAAAGATGTCATTTTGAGATAGTAAATACCGATAATTATCATTTTGGAATTCCCTCCTATGTTGATAGTTTCTTAAACGAGTAAAAATCTTATTTCATGTTGATAATTTTGACACCCAAGCCTTATATTTTTCGCATACGTTTCAGGAAGAAAAAAAAATCAATATGATCCAAACAGTGGCTTTTTCTGAGATGAATTTCATTCTCAATAAATTTAATCACATAAATAAAAAATACTCCACTGAGGCACTGACAGTTGAATTTCATCATGATACGTAACCAAAGATGTTTTTCTAACAAATAAAAAAATAATGTAAATAAATCACAACTTACCACGAATTATGATCGATGGATCAAAAAAAATACTGGAAAAATCGAACTATTTTGCAAAATATAGCATTCACTTCAACACTGCAATTCAATTATAAACCTGATAACGTGCCATCCCCTAACAAAATCGTACTTATTGTAAACAACTAAACAGCAGAGTAAAGTAACAGGACCCGAGGACACCCGCGTGTATCCTTCGTGTGGTTTGACCATATCCCCACTTTTCAGCTGCAAATACATAGTACCCATAGTACCTAGTACGACGTACAACCAGTTGGGGTCGCCTTTTTTCTTTTCCACCCTCTCGCTCTTTTATCCTCGCCTTATTCTAAATTGTTTTTTTTTCAGGCCTTTCTTATTCAAATGCCACGTTGTCAAAACTTACTATACCGAACTCGTCGGTCGTTCACATTCACTATGATTCCTGGAATTATAAACCGATTTCATTTCGAAAAACTTTTCGCCGAGGATACTATTTCAGATGAAACGAGATTATACTTAATTTTCATGGTAGCAACGATTATTTTCTGCAAAAAAATCACAAAATCATCAACAGAAAAGGGGAAATGTGCTGTTTTATTGAGCAGTATTTGATGTTTTTATTGTTTTGAAAAAATTCTATGGAGATTTGAAAATGATTTCAAAAATAGATTCAGAATTAGAATAGGTATTTTTCAACAGCGAAGAAAAATTGAAAATTTTCAGAAATATTTTATACATGTGCAGTGTGCACAATTTGATATAGACTGAAAAAAGTTCCAAAAAACTTCAAAAAGAGTATTTTCCGAAAATCTGTTTGATTTTTTTTTCTAATTAAAAAAAATTGTCCAATTTTTATTTCAAAAAAAAAAATAAATAAATAATCTTCCAAAATACGAGCATTTTGATGCTTAGTAGTTCCTATATTTTGTGTATTGGTTCCTCTTTGTTACTATTTGCTGATACTTAGTTTTTGACAAGAACGGTCACTGAAGTGATTTTTAAAAGAGACTGAGAATTTGTCGTTTAAAAAAAATGAAAATTTTTGGAAATAATATTACCAACATTCTGATAACTTTTTTTCATTTTTCCCGTAAGGAAAACTTACAAATTTGTTGTGAGGTTAAATTTTCGAATTCATTGCAAAAATTTGAGGGAGTTAGTCCTAACTTCAGAAAAAGTTTCATAAAATTTTTCACATAGGTAATTTCGTAAAATTATTACAGTTTTTAGAAAATCCATACTACCTACACAAATTTTTTTTACAAAATTTTAGAGAACCCTTTGAAAACTTTTTACAAAATTTCAGAAAATTTTCATCAACTATCAGCATTAAAAAAAAAAAAAATCGAAAATCTTTTACAAAATTTTTTAGTTATGACCATTTTACTTAGAGGATTGAAAAAAGCGAAGAATTAAAAAAATGATAATTTCACAAAACTTCAAAGAATTATTCAAAAATCTTTTTAAAAATTGCAAATTGTTAGAGAGTTCTTAAATTAAAAAAAAAAAAATGCAGTGGTTCAGAGAATTCTCACGATACCTATCTCAGAATTATTTACAAATGAGTAGAACTTTTCACAAAACGTCAGAAAATTTTCAATAAATTTTTCTCTGTTATCAAACGGAAAGGTTGAAATAAATTTTTACTATAAAATCTCGATCTATTTACACTTCATTTTTTTGGAAAATTTTTTTCCTCATAATAAATTTGTACAAAAATACAGTTGAAGAAAATTAGAAAAATTTAAAAGTGAGTATTTCAGTATTAAAAAAAACTGAATTATTGAAATTCAATGAATTTTCAAACATTGATAAATGTTTACAATCTTTAAAAATAAGTAAAAATTCAAAATTGAGAAAAATTTCAAAATTTAGCAGAAATTAAAATTTCGGTGATTTTTAAATTTTAATCATTTTCGGAGCCACTTGGAATTCAGTTGGTGGAAAATAAAAAATTAGGGAATTATCTTCTCATGAAAATAATCAACTTTGGGGTAGACAAAAAAAAATTTCAAATTCGAAATTAGGACCATATGCTATAGCATATTCCCAGTTATATTCATACAACATAATTAATAATGTTTTTCAATTTTTTTTGATCTTTTGTTTTCTTACTTTTTTTTTCATTTTATGAATTTTCTGTTTCTTTCAATTTTTGAAAGTAGAATTTTACAAATAAAATTATTATAAATGTTAATTTTGTTAATTTTTTCAGATTTTGAAAGAACTTTTTTAAATTGTTCCATACATTTTTTTTTTACAATTTTTCCTCTTTTAATTTGTTTGAAATGAAAAAGAAAAAAATACCTACCTAAAATTATTTCATACCTATTCTTGGATTTTTTTGTAAGTCAACTTTTCTACTTAGTATTTTGTAACAAGAATTTATATTTTCCTGTTTTTCCAAATTTTAAACAACTTGTCACAATTTTTTGTTCATTATTATTTTCTTCCTCACTTGGTAGGTATCTATTTTTCGCTAAAATTCCAAAAAATATTTATCGATTTTTATTTGCCTCTTAAAAATTTTCTACCATTTACCTACAGCCTCTTATTTATGAAATTTTTTCGTTGATGAGAAAATACGATTTAAATAAATAAGTAAGTAGGTATGTAATTATTCGAGACGACCTATTTATAAGAGAAGTACTAGTATTTTAAAAATATCTAACTGATTCTTTTCTAAATTTTCAACTTTGAACTTATGCTACAAAAGTTGAACTCATAACTTTTACATTTTTTTTTTAGCCTGAAAAGCATAGCAACATTTTCTAATGATTTTAATATTTATAAAAATGCATAATATAGGTATATTTAAATTGTTCGTGGTTTTCTTTTAAAATTTATCTCAATTTTTCTTTTCTTTCATTTTTTTTCCTGGTTGAGAAGAAATTAATTTTCATGTAGAAAACTTTTTTATGAAAAAATTTTTAGAAAATACATCGAAAACCGATGAATTGACACGAATTTCTGGAAAGTTGAGAATAGAGTGTTGTTGACTTTAAAAAAATTTATTATTTAGAAATTTCTTGAAAAAACATACACATGTTACACGAAAAACAAGACAATACTTGAATCAACTTAACAAGCAGAACTATGTAGTATAAATGTACACATGTACGTACATAGATCATAATCTCTAATATATCAGTATAACAAATGAAATAATGAAAAAAATACATGTACAAAAAAGGTGGATCTCAATAAAAAGAAAAGGGAGGTTGCATATAGCTGGAATACATTGATGTACCCCCTGGCGGCAGCAATCCATGCGATGATGAACCACCTCCAGGCCCACGCATGGAATACGACGATGGGTTATACGCAATCTTTTTTTGAGCCCACATCTCGTTGAGAAATTCTTTGGCCGCTTGTTCGTAGTTTACGGTACTCTTCATTGCCTTCATGTACAAATTGTTTCCCTGATATGCCCATCGAATGAATAACACTCGCTTCTGAGAAGCGTTCAATTTCAACAATTCGGCGTACATTTCGAATTGCTCGATAAATTCTGTTGGACTGCGATAGTCGGCTGGACCAATGTAGCTTTCGATTGCAAGTGCTCGCAGGATTATGTCTCGTACATGTGTTGGTGTCTGGTTGTCGATCAGCGGTTCGTCGTTTTGTTGGATAATTTTTTTAGAGCTCGATTCGTTGGTATTGGTGTTTTGAGGTGGCTGAGACGAATGGGGTTGAGGTTGCGGGTAGCGTGAGAATGTGATCGTCGAAGATGTTGGCGGATTTGCGTTGGTTTTGGTTTTTGTCTCATTAATTTTGTGATTTTCCCGCATCCATGGATATAAAATTGCCGAATCGTAGTACTTGGGCATCGTGAAACTTTCAGCATATTGCTGATTCAAGTTGGATGTACTCTTTGCTGGTGGGTCGTTAGTAATAGGTGATGCAGTTGAAGTGTTTGTACCTGTGCTTTGTTGCGATCTTGGCAACGTACTCGCCGGATGTCCACGACAATAATGAAGAGTATTCGGTTGTGTTGATGTTGTCGTAGTTGATACCACTGAAACAAACGACGAAGCCAACGTAGTCGAAATTGCTGTTGCCGTATGCGGTTTAACAGGCTCGCTTATGCCGTTACTCTGTTGCGCCTTCAGCTCGCTATTCGACTGGGCAACCTGTAACATCTCTCCTTCTATCGTCTTCAATGGTGTTAAATGGGGTTCTTTCGCGGATGAAATCGAAGTTTCCGTTTTCGACGATGCTGCGCAATTTTCCTGATTAGTGCTCTCGTACGCCTGCGACGTGGTAAGCTTGATTTTCATCGCTTCCAACCCGGAGCATGCTTCGTTTACGGGTTTATTCATCGAATTGAAGGACGAGTTGGAATTGGTCGCCTTTTCTTTTGATTGCGTATTATGTTCAGAAGTCGCCACCGATGCTAGGGCGAACAGTGAATCGCGATCGGACGATTGAACGTTTGTTGAAGACCAATCATATGGAAGATGCACCATGCCGACTTCTGCAAGGCCGGTGTCAGTGCCAGAGCTGGTACTCGAGCTGTAATCCGATGAAATACTGCTATCCGCAGGATCTACAAAAAATGAGGAAGTGTTAACTTTCGGCGCTGCTGCTGAGGTGGCACTGGCGTTCGAGCTGCATGGTGTTGTCGATGACGTCGTCGACAATTGTTTTGGATGATTCTGATTTGATCCTTGGTCTCCAGCTATTACGTGATTTTTTTGATTCAGTGTCCACGTTTGCGTAGATGCATCGTAATCGTAAACACGCTGAAAATAAAAATCACCAACTTGGCCAGAGTTTGAATTAAACATCGATCCCTGTGGAGACATCATAGCGCTTGCTGGATGTCGTATTCCCGAATACGTAGAATTAAGGGATCTTTGGACATATGGAGAATAATAAGCCGGATACATGTTGGTTGCAGCATCTGGCGGTGGCAGCCGTGGTTTGGGCTGCCATGGATTAGTATGAAACCGAGGTTCTGATTGAGATGTCGTTGAAAATGAAGGTGGGTCAAAGTTCATCTTTTGATTTTGAGGTCTTCGATGAATAAACACAACGTAGTCCTAAAATTGACAAAAAATTATCTACAATTAGATAACACGATATTTATTATTTTTAGGGGGGGGGGGGGCATCAAATTTTTTTTTGTTGAATGCACAGCGTTGACAAGCGGAATTTTCTAAGACCTATGCATGACGTCATTTTGATTTTTCATCTATGACGTTTTGAAGAAAAATTGGAAACTAATTTCATCTTACTTTTTTTTTACAAAAAAATCAATTTTTGATTTTTGAAAAATAAAATGCATGGAGTTTTCAAAAAAAAAAAAAAAAAAATTTATTCATTTTGCATTTTGATGATGTCATTTTGTAGAAATTATTGATCAATTTTTTAGAAAATGAAAAATTTTTAGTGTCAAAATTGAAGAAAACCTCGACTTTTTCTTTATGCCCCGTTTCCAGGGTTGCGTTCAGTTTGGAAATTTTTCCTTCCCTCATACGTCACTATCAAGTACCAAACAAATTGTTGGCCAATCAAATTTTTGATGTGACGTCAAAATGACGTATGAGGGAAGGAAAAATCTCCAAACTGAACGCAGCCCATGAGGTTTTTCCTCAGAATGTTTTTTATTCAGGAGAGTCTGGTCTGTAGTCCGACAGGAGGGTTTTTTGCAAAATTCCTACTTTTTCCTCTGATTTTATCAAACTTTCTCATAAATTTCATCTTGGTATTCCATTCAACTCGAAAGAAGTCGTCGGCAAATCAAAATTTCGCAAAACCCCTCACGTCAGATTACAGACCAGACTCTCCTGAATAAAAAACATTCTGAGTGAAAAACCTCGTGGGTTGCATAGTTTTTCTGAAAATGGGGCATAAAGAAAAAGTCGTGTTTTTCTTCAATTTTGACACTAAAAATTTTTCATTTTCCAAAAAATCTATCAATATTTTTTGCAAAATGACATCATCAAAATGCAATATGAATTAAACTTTTCTTTTTTAAAAACTCCATGCATTTTATTTTTCAAAAATCAAAAATTAATATTTTTTGTAAAAAAAATCAAAATGAATTTAGTTTCCAATTTTTCTTCAAAACTTCATAGATGAAAAATCAAAATGACGTCATGCATAGGTCTTAGAAAATTCCGCTTATCAACGCTATGCATTCAACAACAAAAAAATTTGACCCCCTCCCCCCTTAAGCGATTAAAATGAAAGTTGAATTGATAATGTATACGTTAATGACATTTATTTTTGATTTTAACGAATTTCTGTACGAATCCCTGTTCGATTTCGAACTCAAATCTGGGTATGCTGCCACATAATTATGTCACTGTAGCGAACCTCGAATTTTCCTTCTATGCAATTCTCAAATTGTGTGTACTTTTTTAGTTTAATTAGGCCTATTTTTTCACGATGTTACGAGCATTCGAAAGAATTCCAGAGATTATTCAAAAAGATATAATTTTCAGATAATAATAATACAGACAGTTATCATTTTGGAATTCCCTTTCACCTTATTCAACAAATACTCCTATGTTGAAAATATCGTAAACGAGTAAAAATCAAATTTCATGTTGATAATTTTGGCACCAAACCTTATATTTTTCGCATACGTTTCACGAAAAAAAAATCAATAATAATTATTATGATCCAAACAGTGGCATTTTTTGAGATGAATTTCATTCTCAATAAATTTAATCACATATGTGTACTCTACTGATAGTTGAATTTCGTCATGATACGTAACCAAAGATGTTTTTCTAACAAATAAAGAAATAATGTATGTAAATAAATCACAACTTACCACGAATTATTATCGATGGATCAGAAAAATACTGCAAAAATCGAAATAGTTTGCAAAATATAACATTCACTTCAACACTCTAGTTCAGTTATAAAACTGATAACGTGCCATCTGCTTACAAAAAGAATATTGTAAACAACTGAACAGCAGACTAAAGTAACAGGACTGGAGAACACCCGCGTGTATCCTTCGTGTGGTTTGACCACATCATCCCCACTTTTCAGCTGCAAATACGTGGCAAATACATACACAGGACCTGAGTATCCATGGTACTTACACCTAGTACGACACACAACCAGTTCAAGTCGCCTTTTTCTTTTCCACCCTCTCGCTCTTTCATCCTCGCCTTATTCTAAAATGTTTTCTTTCAGGGTTTTCTTATTCACTTGGCCACGTTGTAAAAACTCGCGTAACCGAACTCGTCGATCGTGGCGTCGATAAGTTAGTTCTGCTCGACTGAATTGTCTCTACTGAAATCACGTTCAACATGATTCCTGGAATTATAATTGGACCTCGTTTCAAAAAACTTTTCGCCGAGGAAGTACTAAGTATTTCAGATGAAATGAGATTATACTTTTTCAAAGGTGTACAGCGAGTAAGGAAGCAACGATTATTTTCTACAAAAAAATTCACAAAATCATCAACAGAAAAGGGGAAATGTGCTGTTTTATTGAGTAGTATTTGATGTTTTTATTGTTTGTTTATTGATATGAAAAATTTTTATGAAGAATTTGACAACTATAATAACTACTTCTAAAAAAAAGATTCAGAATGAAAATGTTTTTCAAAATCAAAGGAAAATTGAAAATTTTCTGAAATATTTTATACACAATTTGATATGTACTGAAAAAAGTTCCAAAAAACGTCAAAAAGTGTAGTTCCAAAAATCTGTTTAATTTTTTTCCAATTAAAAAAAATTGTCCAATTTTTATTTCAAACAAAATATCAAAAAAAAAAAAAAAAATCTTTCAAAATACAAGCATCTGTGGCTTAGTACCTACTTCTTATATTTTGTGTATTGATTCCTCTTTGTTACTATTTGCTAATAGTACTGGCACAGAACGGCCACTAAAGTGATTTTTTAAAGAGAATTTTTTGTTTAAAAAAAAAAATAGAAATTTTTGGAAATAAGTAGGTATTAAAAAAAATTATCTAATATTACCAACATTCTGATAACTTTTTTCCTTTTTTTAGTAGGCCTAATTAAAACTTACAAATTTGTTGTGAGGTTGGATTTTCGAATTCATTGCAAACATTTGAGGGAGTTTGTCTCAACTTCAGAAAAAATTTCATAAAATTTTTCACTTAATTTCGTAAAATTATCACAGTCTTTCGAAAATTCCATACTATACCTACTATAGAAATTTTTTTACAAAATTTCAGAAACCCTTCAGAAAACTTTTTACAAATTTTCAGAAAATTTTCACAAACTCTCAGCATTAAAAAAATGAAATTTCGAAAATATTTTGCAAAATTTTTATGAGCATTTTACTCAGAGAATTGAAAAAAATTGAAGAATTTAAAAAAATGATAATTTCACAAAACTTCAAAGAATTATTCAAAAATTTTAAAAACATTGCAAATTGTTGGAGAGTTCTCCTTAAATTATATGAAAAAAAATTGAAAAGAACAGAAAAAGCAATCTGTAACAAAATAGTAACATAAAAAAAATGCAGTGATTCAGAGAATTTTCACGATACCTACCTATCTCAGAATTATTTACATTATAGAATTTTTCACAAAACGTCAGAAAATTTTCAATAAATTTTTCTCTGTTATCCAACGGAATAGTTGTAATAAATTTTTACTAAAATCTCGATCTCTTTACATTTCATTTTTTTTTTTTTTTTTTGGAAAATTTCTTTCCTCATAGTAAATTTGTATAAAATACAGTTGAAGGAAATTAGAAAAATTTAAAAGTGAGTATTTCAGTAGGTACCTATTTAGAAAAAAAAAACTAAATTTTTGAAATCCAATGAATTTTTAAATATTGATAAAATAATGTTTATAATTTTTAAAAAAAGGTAATAATTCAAAATTAAGAAAAATTTCAAAATTCAGCAGAAATTGAAATTTCAGTGATTTTCAAATTTTCTAAATTTTCTAAATTAAATCATTGTTGAAATTTAGCTAAATTTTCAAAAAAATTTCCAAAATAGGTAGGTAAATTTTTAAAGTTTGATATATTTTTAAAATTTGTAAAATTTCAAAATGCTCCGGCGTAATGAGGGGGTCAAATGACCTTCGACCCGAATCCGATTTGTAATGGTATACTCAATATTATTTTGGAACGTGTCACCGATTTTTTGCCTCATCCTTGGGGGCTAATGCCTTTGAATACCTACTCATAATATTTGGTAAAAATTTGAAATTATTTATTAAATCATCAAAATTTTGATTGTTTGAATTAAAATTGAGACCATATTTTTTAAATTAAAATTTTTTGTGGTTTCAAACGTTTGAAAAGTTTTAAACACCAATTTAGTAAATTTCAAAATTTTAAGATTTTTTTTTATTTTAGAGAAAATTTTGCAAGAGCACTGCTTTTTGGTTTTGAGATTTTTTCAGCCATCTGGGATTTGAAAAAAATTAAATGAATTGAAAATTACTGAGCGAACAAAAAAAAAATTGAATCAAAAATAGGAGCAAATTCAAAAGATTGAAGAAATCGAATAAATTCTTTGGTGAACTAAAAATAATTAGCTTTTAATCAAATAAAATGACAACTTGAAATTAAATTTATAAAATTGACTACAAGAAAATTGTAATTTTTGGTGGTGTATTAGCAACTAACAATCTATTGTTCAATTTTCAGGGTCATCCTTTTCAAAATGTAAACAATTTTTTAAAATCAGAATGGGTAGAATTTTTTGAAATTTATTTTATAAGAATTTAAGAATCGAGACTTTAATACATTTTCAAAATCATTTGTATATACAAAATTTTTCCGAGGTTGGGTGTTTAATCATAAACTTTTAAATATTTTATTTTTTAAGTTTATTTTTGTCACAAGTTTTTAGATATTTACTTGTATCTATCTAGCTACATTTGTTTTTCCCCCCTTATTTTTACAGATGTCCAAAGCTGGTGAAATCGTCACTGATCGGTGAGTAAAGTTTCTAAATTTTTCAATTTTTAATGTAATTTTATTTTTATGAATACTATTGACTATTGAGTAAATACCCTTTCACGTTCATTTTTGGGGTAAATGAAGGAGGCTTGGTAGGAAGTAAATAAAATCCAGAATAAAATCTTACCTTGAGCCGGAGCGAATATATTCAAATAAAGGCAGTCTTCGCTTTGATTTTTCAAAAAAGGCAGCAGCTTTTTCAAATGCTCCAGTCGTCCTCTGGGCATCCTTTCGAGGGCCGCGGTTTCGTTACTAATATCAGGTAACCACTGAGGACACACCGGACCGTACGTGTTGAATAGTTTCACCCCTTCCCAGGGGGTAAGTGCCCTAGTCGGGCTGAACCGATTAGCACCTGTCGGTGGAGTCGCGTAAGGCACACCGAGAAACATTTCGACCGATTTAAAATGCTTGGCTGGCTTGACGATACCCTGAACTTTACCGTACCTCGTGTGTACGATTCTGGTGAGCGTGCTGGCTCCAGAGCCGGATCCGGGACCGGCGTTACCGTCGACCATTAGCGAAAGATACGCGACGACGAAATATAGAAAACAAACGAAAGAGTGAAGCGTTTGAGATTTCCGGCGAGAAGATTTGCGATCACGAAAAATGACGATATTCGGTATTCGTGTTCCCATATCGCATGGGAAAGGTTACATGTTTTTTTCTCGTCGCCGTTGATTTGCTCCTTCGCTCAGGACGTTCTCATCGTGATGGCGGAATGGTCGCCTGGCTACTGGGACGGAGTCGTCGTCGAATCGACGAGATGATTTGTGGCCAGAGATGATCTGCCGGACGAGAAGATGCGGACATGAGTTAGTGGTTACATTGTCGTCGTGTATGCTGGATGAGGAAGAAATTAGCTCGGTCGCGAATGTAGGTAATTAAAATTAAAGCTAAGAAGGAGAGTACGATGATGGAAAATAAGCTGAAATACGAGCAAGATTTCTCGTATGTAGGCTGGTTAAAGTGTTATCTTCTTTTATCGTCGTCTTTATTTATTGCTCGAAAGCAGATTATATCCCTTTGTGGCGGTTTATTTTTTATTTTGTTTCATTGCAAGCGTTACTTCCAGTCTCGAGGTATTCTTCTCAACACTTATTTTTTTTCACGCGGTCTAATTTATCAAGATTTTCTCCGCTGCCGCTCCAACGTATCCGCTTGTACGCGTACGAGCGTATTAAGGGGTTAAAAATATTTTCATCCTTCGTCGTGGTCGTATTTGCTGCTGCTGCTGCTGTTTGTGGCTTCGACCGCAGATACTGTAAACAGAAAGAAGAAGAAAAAAAAATTAAGGAAATGAATTAGCATTACGAAGAGTGCTGTCTTTTTACGGTTTCAAAGGTTTGCGAAATACGTATCATCGTTAACCGATGCCATTGCAATGTCTCCAGAGGTTCGTAGTACTTCGTACACAATGAATAGTGATAAGAGCTATGTCGTCTTTTTTTCCGCTCTCGATCGATGCGAACCATGGAGAAATTATTCGAGTACAAAATTGAGAAGGTAATTCTAAACGCGTTTTTTTTCCTCGCTTGATGCGATGACGTTGACGTTAATTTCGCTCTTCTCTTTCATCCTCCTTTGCGCAGCCTTTGGCAACGGTAAAAGCACGCGAAAGAAAATGCTCTTAGCGAAGATGTGGTAATCGCTACTCGCTAACACCGCCGCCCCATTCCTCTTCACCTTCGTCATTAGGTGTGCTCGCTTGAGTAAATTACGTTTACAACCTATGTGGATATAAGTGAAAATGAAATCAGCCCTTTGTATTCTTTTTTTCGCGAGCTTACCCAGCGTGATTCGATGAGCAGATGTCTTCAATTTTTTTTCGGAATTTTCTATAAGGACACATTTTTTAGATTTACTTTGATAGTAACATTTTTTTTCTTTAATTCTGTTGATAGAAAATTTTTAATAATACCTACGAGAAAAATTGTTTCAGTGAAATTTTTTAAACATGTTTCTCGAAATTGAAAAAAAAAATACTGTCAGAAGAAATTTCCAACTTTCATTTCAAAAAATTCAAATTTTGGTTTTGAATGAAATTTAGAAGAAATTGCATCTTTGAAAATTTTAAAAATTTGTTTTTAGATTAAAATCACGAAAAAAAAGGTTTTAACAAAAGAATTATTGACAAAAAAATCAATTTTTGTTCTAAGTGAAATTTGTAAAAAAAATTATCGTAAAAATTATTTTTTATTTTTTAGACAAAATCGTGAAAAAATATTTTCAAATATGTTTTTCAAAATAAGCAATAAGAAAATGAAAAAAATGTTAGCTGGATTTTCCTATTTTCATTTAAAAAACTAAAATTTTTGTTTGAAATATAAAAAAATTTGAAAATTGGTTTCCACTCGAAATTCCAAAATAGTGTTTTTGACTAATGACTATGTTTTTCATTATTGAAAAAATTAAAATTCAAGCAGACTAAATTTTCTGAATTGCTTTGAAAAAAGTCGAGATTTCTATTTGAGTGAAATTACATGAAAATTCATCATAAAAAATTGCAAAAAAAAATTATAGTAGGTAAAAATCCCAAAAAAAAATTTCATACACGTTTCTCGAAATGAGAAAAAAAACAATTTTCAATTCTTATATTTTTGATTTAAATATGATGTTAGTACATAAAAAAAAATTTATTTGATGAAATTTGAAAACAAACTCATTTCCCAAAATATTATTCTAAAAATTGGATTTTGGACGAAATTCTGAAAAATGTTTTCCAACGATGTTTCATAAAATAACAAACCAATAAAATGATCCAAGCTGGATAAATATTCAAAATTTATTGAAAAATTGAAATTTTGGTTTGAATGAAGTTTGAAAAAAAAATATCCTAAAAAAATGTTAAAAATCATTTCCCAGTCGAAATGTCAAAAAAATGTTTTTAAACATGTTTCTTAACTTAAAAAAATAATTTAAAGAAATAATTTTCAACTTTGAACTAAGAAATTTTTGTTAAAAAAAATTGTTGAGTGAAATTTTAAAAACAAAAATTGATTAGGTAGAGCTACCTAATTTTTACACGAAATCCTGAAAAAATGTTTCGAATGTTTCTTGAAATAATAAATAAATAAAAAATCCAAGCTGAATGAATTTCCAACTTTGATTTAAAAAACTAAAATTTTTGTTTTAAATTTTTTTAAAAATGTAAAAATTGGTTTCCACTCGAAATTCCAAAATAATGTTTTTGACTATGTTTTTCGCTATTGAAAAAATTAAAAATGCAAGCAGATTGAATTTTCTACTTTGCTTTGAAAAAATGAGATTCCGGTTTGAGTGAAAATACTTGAGAATACATCATAAAAAACTGTTTAAAAAATTATAGTAAAAATTCCAAAAAATATTTTTAAACCGAAATTGAAAAAAAAACGATTTTCAATTCTGATATTAAATGATGTTGGTAACATTTCATTACTTTGATAAAATTTGAAAACAAAATCATCCCTCAAAATATTATTCTAAAAATTAGTTTTTGGAGGATGAAATTCTGAAAAAGTTTTCCAACGATGTTTCGTAAAATAACAAACAAATGAAATATTCCAAGCTGGATAAATTTCCAAAATTGATTAAAAAATTAAAATTTTGGTTTGAATGAAGTTTGAACAAAAATATCCTAAAAAAATGATAGGTAAAAATTATTTTCCAGTGGAAATGTTGAAAAAACCGTTTTTAAACATATTTCTTGATATAAAAATTTTTTAAAGAAATAATTTTCAATTTTGATTAAGAAATTTTTGGTACTTGGAAAATTTGTTGAGTGAAATTGGAAATATAAAAATTGAGTAATTTTTACACGAAATCCTGAAAAAAAAGTTTTCGAGTGTTTCTTGAAATAGTAAATAAATAAAAATTCCATGCTGAATGAATTTCCAACTTTGATCTTGAAAAAACTGAAAAGAAGTTTTGTTTAAGTGAAGTTGAAAATTGAAAAAATGAAAACAGAAATAATTTTCAACTTTGATTTTAAAAATTGTTTAAATTAGAGTTGAAAAAATTGTTCCCCCAAAAAGAATTTGATATAAATTAATTTTTAGACGAAATCCTGGTTAAATTATTTCGAGCATTTCTCTGGCAAAAAAATCAAAAGTCCAAGTTGATAAAACTTTGATTAACGTGAAATTTGGTTTGACTGGAGTTTGAAAAATAAATGTTTCCTAAAAAAATAATTTTGAAAAAATGGCTTTCAAGTGTAATCCTTGTAAAAAAAAAAAAAAAAAAACTGTCGAACAATCATGTTTTTTGAAGTAAAAAATAATAATGAAAAAATCAGAATTAATCTTATAAATTTTGATTGAAGAATTTTTAGGTAGTAAAAATATTTTTTTTAGTGAAATTTGAAGAAAAAAAGGTTTCCTAAAATTTTATACTCTACATAGGAAAAATGTTTTTGATCAAATTCAAAAAATAAATAAATAAAGATTCAAGCTGAATAAATTTTAAACCTTTTTGTTGAAAATGAAATAATTCTTTTTATTACTCTTGCTCAATCGTGGAGTTAGTCGTGTTTTCATCTCGTTTCCTCTTTCATTCATGTCTTTTCTGAAATTCTCATCCACCGTGTACTTTCGTTCGTTATAATTTTTTTCAACAGTTTCCGCGTCTGTGTTATGATTTTGAAGTTCACATTTCGCGGATGAATAAATGTAAAAAAATTCTCCAACTGTAGGTATTCTGAAGTTGACATTTTTCTACGTGCTCGACGACGCGTATTTTTTTTTACCGAAATAATTAAAAATAATTCATTACAGATGTCTAAAAAAAAATTTAATTTGACTTGGATTTTGAAAATTAAGCCTTGCACGAAATATACGGGGAGTAGGTAATCTAAAAATGTTATCGTGAAAAAGTTATGCGGTGGTGTTTGTGGTCATTGTTTGCGAGGAAATTACATGGAAATTACAAAATAAAAATGAAAAACTGTTTACGTTGGTTTTATTGTATTAAACGTAAGATAACTCTTTCTCTTTGTCTTTTTAATAAAGTCGCAAAATTTGGCTATTAATGATAGAAGATGAAAGTTGATATGATGAATGTTGAGACCAAAATTTTTTTTTAGAGAACGAGAACATTTTTGGGCTCTTCAATTTCACATAAATGAGGCATGGGGGAGACTTTGAAAAGCATCAGTTCTTTCGTGTAACAAATGTGAATAATTTGACGTTTTTTGGGGTAGATTATGAATATTTCGACTTCTCTGATCATTTTTCAAAGTATTTTAAGAAAAACTCAAAATTGAAAATATTTTGAATTTCAAAATATTCAAAAATTTTAAAAAGTTAAATTTTTTTTTTCAAACATTACAAATTGAAGTTTTAAATATTACTTTCAACATCTGATCGCGAGAAATGTTCTAAATTTCGAGTCTATCCCCCCCCCCCCCACATTGAGTGTAAATTACAAAAAAATAACCCACCCTCTGTTTGAAATCGTCCAGAAAGTATAATGAAAAAAATAATAATTCTCAAATTAGGCAATTTTTTTTGCTACAAGCATCAGTTGAAAACCATTGGCCCACCCTCGCTTGTTTGCTGATTCTTACGTTGTGTAAAATTAAGAGCGTTATTCGCCTACCGAGTTTTTAAAACATTAAATTTCAACTCGACTAATAGACTTTTGCGGGAGAGAAAGCTCGACGATGAGTTGCTTTTTCTCGGTTGATCCCCGCCGCTTCGTGCCCATTCGTCGATGCTACGTCGGACAATAATTAAAACTTCTTTGCTGCTTTTTTTCCCTACTCAAATACCCCTGCTTCGAGCCCCATTTCGAGCAGCAGAAAACCATCTCTAGCGACTTTTGAAATACTTTATGGTATATAACGTTGAAACATAAACCCGAGGCTCGTTTAGTTTTACAACCCTCCCGTACACGTACGTGGTCGCGGGGGTGGACGCTGCCCTTCGCCCAGAATGAAATTGTTTCGAAACAGCTCGACGATGCAGCGTCGAGTATTTTATAAGTCGCGTAGTAGCGTCCTATATAGTAGTATAATTACCCATTCCGAGTCAATTAAACGTTTGGGAAATGAATATCTAGATAAGATCGATATAATTTAGCATTTATACTCGTGACCGAGACTGAGTTGCCGTTTCGCTCGTCCAGCCTTTAAGAAAATTACACAGGGAGTACTTTTCGCCCAATTCTGCTCCCTGTGCGCGCTTTTCCTCGTATGAGATTCCACGTATACTCGGACACGAAACTCTCTCATCTGATAATATTTTCAAGAAGTCGTCCGATACGTTTTGAACGACCCTGCGACAATACTCTTTTCCTCATTCGATGCCCAGTGCCCACATAATCTGTATTTTTTCAAAACCATATGGCTAAAGATGGGATTTAGTTGATGGAATGGCGGCGATGTTGGAATAGTACGTATTTTCATCCTATATTTTTTTATTCGTTCGTTGGTTCGTTCGAAATAGCAATGTCGTCGTGAATATTTTAAAGACGATTTGTTTGTACTGTTCGAGTGTTGAATAATCATCTTCTAGTATGTACATTGTAGTACAATTTGTAATGTGGCTTCTAAAATAGTGGAAAAAAATTCTAAGAAATACTGTATCCTTATGCCTTGCTTTAGTTTCTATAAATAGAGAAAAACTAAATAAATATTGTTCTTGTGTAAGTAAATGCGTAGAATATCGAGTGAGCTAAATACATAAGTACCTATGTTGAAAATGTTTCCTCTTTTTTACATTCACCCTATGTTACTTGACGCTTTCCTCAATTTTATCCAACCAATCAAAAAAATATACTTAGGTAAGTATATATTTTCAGAAATGAAAAAAAAAATAATTTCTTTAAACAATTTTAACGAAAAATCCTCTAAAAATTTAATTTGAAATAAAAAAGGTATTTATTCCATTTTTTCAATTTTTATTTTAAAATATTATCAGTGTTTTTTAAATTTACAAGAAAAGTCTGATTTTTTGAGAAAAAATCTGTACCTATTTCAAAATTTTTATGAAAAAAATCAAAACTCCAATCAATTCTCTTTTTTTAAACTTACAAAATATCGTATATATTTTTTTTAATGAAAGGAAATGAAATTCCGTTACCTCTAAAATTTTCATGAAAAATTTAAATATTAGGTATAGGTAAATTTTTTTCAATTTTCCAAAATAATCTAATATTTCAAAATTTTTTGAAAGATGTTTTAAAATGTCTTTCATATTTTTTTTTTTTTTTTTACGAAAAGTCATCTCAATTTTTTTTGTAATCAGGTAAGAAAATTTTTCAAAACTTTCCCGAAAAATTCAGAAGTCATTCAAAATGTTTTGAAAAATTTCACAAGAAAGTATTCAGTTTTTTTTTCTAAAGAAACTGAGCATTTCAAAAAAAAAAAAAAAACAGAAAAACTTGAAATACCTACATCTTTTTGACTTTTTCTTTCAAAGAAAAATTTTGATAGGGTTTTTTGTGACTTGAAAAAAAGTTTGAGGATTTTTTACGACGAGGAAAGGGGGGGGGGGTAATAACTTGCAATTTTGTCAGTAAGCTCTTTTTGTCTAAAAAAATCCCCTAAAAAAAGTCACTAAAAAAATTGAAAACTGAAATATCATTCTTGTAAATGAACAAATTTTTCAAAAAAAATCGTTAAAAACTGAATTTTTATGAAATAATTTGAATACAAATTTTCAACTCGGAAAAAAAACTTCGAATTTTTTGAAATATTTTCCAAAAAACGTTATTGTTTTTTTTTGTCATTTTAAAAATTTTCCATCAAGTATAAAGGCTGTAGTGAGGTAAGGAGGTCAAATGGCTCACGAGCCTTCGAGTTTCCGGTATACAAAATACCTCGATTTAGACACTTTCAACGATCATTTTGCCCAAAATTTAAAAAATTGACTCAATTTTTACTAGAAATCCAACTTGGGAAAATAAAGTAAATAAATATCTATTTTTAAGCATGTTTTTTTTTTGTATTTTTGGCAAAATGGTCATTGAAAGGGTCCAAATCGAAGTATGTAGTTTAACCCACAGAATTGAATTCAAATCAGAGTTTTTTTTATTTTATTTTTTTTATTTTTTATTTTAGCTTATTTCTTATGATTATTGGAATTTTAATCGCCTTCAATTTATGAAAAAAAAAGAAATCGTGAAAAATGAATGATATAAAAAATTTTCAAAATTGGAAAGGTGATTTTCAAATGAATACATCCGCCAAATTTGATTGAAATTCACAATTTGGTTATCAATACCTACTTTTGAAGTTGGACCAATTTATAATCTTGATTAAGCTTTGAAATCATTAAAAGGCAATGATTTAAAATTTGGAAAAAACTTTTGAAGCTTGCTCAATTGTTAGCTTGATTTTTATAATTTTAAAAAATTTGAAAAATTTTTAATTCGAAATTTCGTATTTTCTTACCTCAATAAAATTTCGAAACTTGATAAATTTTTTAAGTTGCGCCAAAGTTTAAAATTCAGCTAAATTTTCATAAAAAAATTAAAACTGCAATTTGTAACGTTTGGCAAATTTTTAAAATGTGGAATTTTTTAAATTTTTGAATATTTTGAAATTCAGAACATTTTTGTTTTCGAGTTTTTGTTAAGATTAATACACTCTGAAAAATTATCTTGGGAAGAAATTAGCTAAAATGGACTAACCCCTCCCTCCTCTCAAAAAGTCCAAAACCAATTAAAGTGAAAAATTGCCTTGAAAGAAAAATTCCATATCAAAATGAAGTAAGCGAGTGTAAATGTATATTTACTCATTTTTACAAAATAAATGGTGTTATGAAACAATTAGAATATTATGAAGAAGTTATATTTTTAGACTAATTAACATAAAAATAGGTACATGCAAATTTTTCGTATTCGTGCAGTTTTCAAGAATCCTTAGAATAAGCCCCCTCCCCCCTTCCCAATTGACGTTGCATCCTGTATCTACTTACTGAAAGAGTATGTACATGCATTGCATATTGAAAATGTTTCCTTTTCAGCGAACTCATTCCGCATTTCTACGACTAACAGGCCTTTTAATATTTCGAAAAAGTATACTTATTTAATGGTAAATAAAAAGCTCGCTAAAGCGAAAGTTGCCTTATAGACTGCGGATAAACGCAGAAAAATTGAGAGTAAAATAACATCGTCTGCGTATAACTTATGCTTTTAAAATAATTCCTCTTAATGTAAGATACATTTAGGACTCGAGCTCGGAATTTTTTTTGTCGTCGTCGCCCTCTTTGATTTTCATGATATTTTAAATAAATAATGATTTGTAAAAACAACAATCTACTTAGGGAAGGGGAAAACCCAACGTTTCAGCTTTTTATCAAGACCGAATAAAGTGGCTCTCTGCGGTAAAGGTTGAGGAATAATTTATACCAGGTTTTTGGTTCGAGACTGCGAAAGAGAGAAAAAAATCCAGCTTATGCTAAATGGTTTCTAAAAAGTCGACTATAGTAAGGTTTCTTTTAATAACACATTAGAGCGACGATAGAGAGAGAGAGAGAGACTCGACGAATTGTAGGAAAATTTTCTTCAAACGAGTTGTGCTTCGAATGTTTTACTATTGTATCTCTATTTGACACCATCTCGCTGTATGGGTTTGTTTTTCTGTGGCTCTTTAATTTATATTTTGCACGACTCGCACGTGTTACGTCGTCGCGTCGAGTCGTGTTCTCCTTTTATAGTACCTATGTACGTAGATATGATGTAAAAAATTACTTTCATTAGTGCCCAACAGCGATAACGTAGGAAAAGCTTTCCGCTTTTGCACACCTCGGTTTGTCTGATGTAGTGTGTACTTAGCGTGGATCACGTCATCAACCTACAGCAATGGATGTATTTTCGCTGACGCTGTTGAAAAAATTCTCTTTCAGTCGGTTTCGTTATATGTATATACATATGGTAGATTCCCTAGATGGGGTGCAGACGTATAGACGTCACGCCTGCTGAATTTTTCCACTACCCTTGTACCGCAGCTTTAACACCTTTGTCGCTTACCATCATAAAATGCGACATCTTTCTTTTAATGGATTCGCTCTTGTACGTGGTATGAGTTTACGGTTCGTGTGTGAGTCTACCTACAATCCAAATACCGACAACAGACATGAAATTCGCTCAATTTTAAAGTAACTTTGTTAATATCTCGGATGTTGGTCACTTTTTGTCATCACTTGCCCAAAATGGTCAATTAAGTCACTTTTTCTAGTTTTTTGTCGGACAGAGAAAAGAAATGAAAAATTGAAAATTGAGGGATTTTTTTTGATTTTTTTCAATGATATTGGGACAAAATTCTTTTTTTTTCTGATTTTACTCAGAATAATTAGGAAAGTTTTTACTCCAAAAACATTATGAGTTTTTCTTCTTTAAAAAATTGTTGGATTTTTTTCCCAAAAAATTGAAAGCTGTTTTGCTTTTAAAAAAAATTGTTACCTACTTAAAAATTTTTTTTAATGAAATGATTTTTTTCTTCTTAAAACAATTGAGTTTTTTATTCCATTCAATTAAAAAAAAATTAGTTTAAAAAAATTGAGAGAGTTTTTAAGCCAAAAAATAAGTTTTTTATTTCAGAAATACCTAATAAAGACCATAAATAGAAATTTTTTCTCTAAAAATAAAAAAAAAAATTAAAATTACTAAAAAAAAGCTAAAACGAAAAAAAAAGAAACAAGATTTTTTCTGTATTATTAAGACGAAAACAATTTTTTTTTCATAAAAAAAATGTGATTTTTCACTTCAAAAATTTAAAAAAAGTTGTTTACTTCCAAAATAATTGAGAGGTTTTTTCAATTCCAAACAATTGAGTTATTTTTATTTTTTTCTTCGAAAATGGAGAAAAAAAAATCTTTAAAAAAACATATGTTTTTCTGCTACCTATGTCAAAAAATTTAGAGACGACCCCCTCCCCCCCCCCCCTTAAAAGATTTTATTCCAAGACGATTTTTTTTCAAGGACATAAGAAGTTGTTTCCTTTAAAAAAAATTTAATTTCCAAAATAAGTGAGAGGTTTATTCAATTCCAAACATTTGTGTTTTTTTTTGTTTTTTTTTTTCAAAAAAAAATTAAGATCAGAAATTGAGATTTTTTTCTTTAAAATTGGAGAAAAAAAATCCTAAAAAAAACGAATGTTTTTCTGCTACATGTCAAAAAATTTAGAGACCCCCCCCCCCCCCTTAAAAGATTTTATTCCAAGACGATTTTTTTTTCAAGGACATAAGAAGTTGTTTCCTTTAAAAAAAATTTAATTTCCAAAACAAGTGAGAGGTTTATTCAATTCCAAACATTTGTGTTTTTTTTTGTTTTTTTTTCCAAAAAAAAATTAAAATCAGAAATTGAGATTTTTTTTCTTTAAAATTGGAGAAAAAAAATCCTAAAAAAAACGAATGTTTTTCTGCTACATGTCAAAAAATTTAGAGACCCCCCCCCCCCTTAAAAGATTTTATTCCAAGACGATTTTTTTTTCAAGGACATAAGAAGTTGTTTCCTTTAAAAAAAATTTACTTCCAAAATAATTGAGAGGTTTCTTCAATTCCAAACATTTGATTTTTTTCAAAAAAAATTAAGACCAGAAATTAAGATTTTTTTCTTCAAAAATGGAATTTAAAAAAAAAACAGATGTCTTCCTGTTACCTATGTCAAAAAATTTAGGGACCCCCCCCCCCCAAATTGAAAAAATTTATTATAAGACGATTTTTTTTCAAGGACATAGGAAGTTGTTTCCTCTAAAAAAAAATTTACTTCCAAAATAATGGAAAGGTTTCTTCCATTCCAAACAATTGTTTTTTTGTTTTTTTTTTCAAAAAAAGTTAGACCAGAAATTGAGATTTTTTTCTTCAAAAATGGGGGGGGGGGAATTATAAGAAAAAACAGATGTTTTTTCGCTAACTATGTCAAAAAAATTTAGAGACCCCCCTCAAATTGAAAAATGTTATTCTAAGACGATTTTTTTTTTCAAGGACATAGGAAGTTGTTTCCTCTAAAAAAAATTTTACTTCCAAAATAATGGAGAGGTTTCTTCCATTCCAAACAATCGAGTTTTTTTTTGTTTTTTTTTTTCAAAAAAATTAAGACCAGAAATTGAGATTTTTTTCTTCAAAAATGGAGAAATTTAAAAAAAAATGTTTTTCTTTCAAGGACATAAGAAGATGTTTCCTCTAAAATGTCGTCAACTTCTCGTATTTGTCCGTGGTTATTTTGTTTCATATGCTCGGATCGAAGTCTCCATACTCGACTAAGATGAAATGTGATGCAATGTCATCCGCGTAGAATAAAAGTTGTAATCGTTGATGTAGTTTTGAAAGTAACGTCGTCGTTGGGACGTTGCTGGTAAAAGTTGCTTTAAAAACATTTTTATCAATTTTCTTTTCCATTACGCGTTCTGCAGTCCGCCCATTGTATTATGCGCATTTTCTTATATAAAATACGTGAACGGTGTTTGTTTAAAGACCAGCATCAACAGTAGCCTGGTAGCTGGAGTTAGATGTACTGCTATAGTAGCTCTAATAATTCATCTTCTTTTTTTTTCTTTTTCTTTTTTACTTCGGTGCCGGAGTTAGTTTTAATTTTCGCCTCTCTACCTATACTCGGCACACGAATCGAGTCGTAAAATGGTAATTGAACTTTTACTCCTAATGTAACTTTCGCTCTCGAATGGTATAAATTTTCATAAACGTTTACAGCGAATTTTTCTCCGTCCAAGATTTCTTCTTACAGCTCGCTATCGAGCAAGATATGCTAAAAAATATCGCTCGTTCGTTGTTTCCAGCTATCTCGCTCAGAAATGTTTAAAAATCTTGAAAATGGCGCTTTTTTGCTAAATGTTTTTGAGGGGGATGGGCTTTTCCAACGTGGAAATTATTTTAAATGGAAAAAACCACACCTTTTTTTTTTTTACAAATTGCAGTTTTTTTTCGATTGTTAGGCGTTTTCGAATTTGAAAATTTTCATTTTTTTTATCAATTTTTATCCATTTTAAATTTGATTATAATTTCTTTAATGGTTAATTTTTTTTCAATACTTTGAATTTTATTCCTCCAGATTTTGGACATTTTTTCTTTGATTTAATTTTTTTTTAATGTTTTTAATTTTGAACTTTTCGAATTTTAAATTATTTTTCAATTCTGATTTTTTTGAAAATTTCTTTTTAGTTTTTTTCAATTTTCAATCATTTAATATATACGATTTTTTGGTGCTGGCAGGGTATTTTTTAGTTTCTATACTTGGAGGGGAGGAGTGAGGTGTATTTAAGTAGTCATAATTTTTATTTTTGTTATTTAGCTATACCCGAGCAGCACACTCGACAAATTATCGAAATAAAAAATCGACAGAATATCGAATTCGATAAAGTGTCGCGTTAGTTCCGCATAAATCGTGAAATTATCTTTCGATATATCGACAGATTATCGATGAATTATAGTTGGCAAAATCCATCAACAGATAAACTTTCGATAAAATCGAACGATTTTTCTTTTAAAAATCTCAAGATTATAGTTAGATACTTCATCGATAACCTATCTATAAATCGAAAGATAATTACACGATTTATGCGGAACTAACGCGACACTTTATCGAATTCGATATTCTGTCGATTTTTTATTTCGATTTAGTTTCGATATTCTATCGATTTTTTATTTCGATTTAATTTCGATATTCTATCGATTTTGTATTACGATTTTTTGTAGATTATCTAGTTTCGATATTCTATCCATTTTTTGTAGATAATTTAGCATATATGGGTATATGCGCGCGCACATTTTCAAGACCGGCTGGCGAGTTTGAAGTCGTAGTTACGCTTAAGGCTGACGAATTTCGTTCCAAATACAGCAATTTCTACCAAAACAAGCGTCTGTTGCGAACATCGGAGTTCGTTCGCATAATACGAATTGGATTATAATATTCAAACATCTTATGCGCGATTGGAGAAGAGGGAGGGGTCCAATTGAAATTTTTATAATAACTAAAATTATTTCTAGGACCTTAATTTACAACTTTTGTTTGAAAATTTTTTCAAATTGGCCCCTTTTTCCTCCGCTCCTCCAATTTTGAATAAGTATCAACTGAGTATTATGCAAAATTGGAGGAGAAGGAGAGGTCCAATTGAAAAAATTTTCAAACAAAAGTTGTAGCTTAAAGTTCTAAGAATAATTTTGGTCATTACAAAATTTTCGATTGGGCGCCTCCTTCCCGTTCAATTTTAAATACTAAGTATTCACATAGTAATCGTAGTATTGAACTTGGTAAAATTTTATTTAAGAACAACGATCTGGTTTCAAGTAAAATACCTAGTACCTAAACCAAAAAAACTAGATAACTTGTTTGAAAATTTTTTCAATTTTGATTTCGCATATTACTGTTACACGTAAGTAGGTAAGTGCAAAATAATAGAGGCTAGAGATGAGGTCCAATTGAAAAAACATTTCAAACAAAAGTTGTAGAATAATATTCTGGATTTAATTTTGGTTATTATAAAAATTTCGATTTGGCCCTTTCTTCCCATCCAATTTTGAATATAAAGTAGGTATTTTTTGACTAGAAAAAAATCAATATAGTTTCAACAACTATCGTTACAAAATCGTTGAAATATCGAAGTCGATAAATTTCATATAATGTGTCGATAATATAGTTTTAAATATCGTCACAAAATCGTTGAAAAATCGAATTCGAGAAATTTCATATAATCTGTCGATAATACAGTTTTAAATATCTTCACAAAATCTTTAAAAAATCGAATTCGATAAATTTAATATTCTTTTTCGATAGTATAGTTTCAAATATCTTCACAAAATCGTTAACAAATCGAATTCGAGAAATTTCAGATTATTTGTCGATAATATAGTTGTAAATATCTGCACAAAATCGGTGGAAAATCGGATTCGAGAAATTTCAGATTATTTGTCGATAATATAGTTCTAAATATCGTCACAAAATCGTTGAAAAATCGAATTCGAGAAATTTCAGATTACGTGTTGATAATATAGTTTCAAATATCTGCACAAAATCGTTGAAAAATCGAATTCGAGAAATTTCAGATTACGTGTCGATAATATAGTTTCAAATATCTTCACAAAATCGTTAAAAAATCGAATTCGAGAAATTTCAGATTATTTGTCGATAATATAGTTTCAAATATCTGCACAAAATCGGTGGAAAATCGGATTCGATAAATTTAATATTCTTTGTCGATAGTATCGTTGACGAATATCGTCCTAAAATCGTAATACTATCGAATTCGATAGTTTTTAGATTTTTTGCCTATAAAATCGTACAGCTAAATCTGTATCATATCGTGAGAACATCTTTAGATTTTTAAACGATTTTTTATCGATACGTTTCAACTTTCGATATTATCGATCGAGTGTGCTGCTCGGGTAAGGATACTATTTGTTTTGTCATTTTATCTGCCACTTTGATTTCATAAATTGAAGTTTTTGTTGCTTAAAAAAAAAACTTAAAAAAAAACTCTTCAAAAAAATGTCAGTTTAGGGGCTTGAAAAAAAAAATCAAAAAAATGTATTTAAAAACTATGAAAAATTCTCCTTAACAAATGTTCCAAAAAAAAACACAACACAAAAACACAAAAAAAAAACCATTTAAAAGTTTTCTTACTTTTGGGTTGAAGCTATTTTTTTAAAAGGGTGATTTCGAATTGATTTTTTAAAAATTTCATACTTATTGTACAAGTAAACTTCCATATTCTCAATTTTTTGCAAAATTTCAAATTAAAAACCAAAACTGCGTTGTATAAAAAGGTATTTAAAAAGTCTGTTTGTCTACTGTTTGCATTCAACAAATAAATTTTGAAATGTCTCTCCCCCTTAAATAATCTGAAACCCTGTCACAAATCACAGTGGAAATTTTTTTTAACGATAAAAAGGTACCTGCAACTATTATTTGAAAAAATATTCGTCACTTATCTGTTATCACACATTTTTACAATTTTCAATTTTTTTTTTTTTGGTTTTTGTTCAACTGTTCAAAGTTTAAAAAATGATATTAAGTAGGTACCTATTAAAAATTGAAAATTTGGTAAAAGATGAAATTTTGGTAATTTTTCAATTCCAGTAAATTAAAAAAAAAATAGGTAATTCGCAAAATTTTTAATTTTATAAATTTTGAGTATAATATTTTTTTTTTGGTTTCCAAGCCAAATTGTTTTTCAGGAGAAGCGATTGAATTTTAAATTGTGGCTTAAGACCTCACCTCAATTTCTACAAAAATGAGAAAAATTTTAAATTTGTGATTCAAAATTTGATAAAAAAAAATTCAAATGGTGGTAACTATTGAATTTTAATAAATTTTTGGAATATAACCACTATTCAGTTTTTGAAGTTTGATTTTTTGTAATTTTTGAAATTTTGTATTCTGGTATGTTCCAAATATTGGTTGAAAATTCAAGATGTAATAATTTTTAATTTTTTGAAAGTTTGACATATTTTGTAAATTTGCGAATACTTCCAAAAAAATAGAAAATTGAATTTTGTAAATTTTTCAAGTTTTCAGAATTGAATACATTTTAGTATTTGATTATTTATTACGATTTGAAAATTTTGGAACTTTTTTGTAATTTAGTAGATACTTAAATGTTATACGCTCTGTTTAAAAATAAATTTATGAAGTAATCGCTCCAAATTAAATCATTCGAGTTATTGAAGGAAAATGTTAGTAGAAAAATTATCCTTCAGAAATCTATCGAAGAAAAAGCTATAAAAATAACTATTTAAAAATAATTACACCAGAATTTTTTTTTTAGAAAAAGAGTAGGGAGAGCGTTAATTTTATCATAATTGTCATTAAAATTGAACTAAAGTAATTTTCGAGAACTATGAGTAATTATGAGAAAAATTTCTTTAAATTCTTCACAAGTTCTGTGAAAATACTGCTTTTTGGTAGTGAATTTTTATATGACATTTCTGTCTTACGTAGTTCAGCTTATTACTTATTTTTGTATGTGAAATGGTAATTAACAACATAGCAATATAAGCGAATAGAAAAGTATATAAATGAATTGTAATCGATAAATGAAAAGGAAAATAATGAAGAAATGGATTTTAGAAAATTTTATTTTTTGAATGGATGCGATACCTACTTAACAGCAACAGCAAAAGTTTTCTATTACTACTTTGCAGCCAAAAAACGACTTTCGGATCTTGAAGTTGTTTTTTTTTTGTTTTTTTTTCGAAGAGCCTTCAGTCCTTCATAGCGGAGTTTAGATTCCTTTTTATGATATTTCTCAACTTTTAGGAAATACTTGGGTTTTATTAGAAGTCTACTCGTAGCTAATCCTCGTATAGTTTGAAATAGTTAAAATGTTTGTAAGAGTAAAGTTATCGAATATAATGTGAAAACGGTCGAATTTTGCAATATTTTCGAAACGGATCATTTCGTAAGATTTTCACCGAATTTCACTTTATACTCGTGCATGAGTAAATGCTTGCGAGATATTGTAGATATAACGCCCTTCGCGATAAACCACATTAAAGGTGAATCTAGGCAGTTTTTTTATATCGTGTCATCACACAAGTTCTCATTCGGCATCAATTTTTTGCCAAACTTACCCTTGCTAGGGATGTATTTCACCTCTCGTTGATCTTACGTATCGTTCATCCGATTCCGAGTGTCCCTCCTACCCCTCCACTTATAGTCTAGATTCCAACGAGCTAGCAACTAAATGATAAGCGCACCTAATCTTCAACCGTATGAGTCTTCTTTCTGCGTAAACGAGCGAGGGAGGAAAACCTCGTTAACAAATTCGCCTCCCTATACGCAGTAGCTTTCCACTAATACCTCCAAATTACCGACGAAGACGACGACGTTGGATTTACAATACCCTGCTCAGCATTTTTGACGATCTCGGTCCTGCCACAAGGAAGGGGTGAGATACCAGGGAAAAAATCTGTTCGATGAGAAATTAAACGCATCATCTGCAAGAAGCAAGAAGCAAGAAGCACGAAGAAGGCGAAGGCGAATAATCGGTAATGCTTGTTGGATTGCTTCCAAACGATATCGTTTGAAACGTCGACTCGCGTCTTCGTCGTCGTCATCGCCTCGGTCGTAACCAAACCGTTATTTTCATTAAATTTTTTACATAACGTAACGTAACGTAAAGGCTCTGGTAGGATAAGGGGGTCAATCAGCCCCCGGCCGCACTTTGAAATTTTTTCACAGATTCCGATTTTGTATCGTAAAAGATGATTTTAGAGCGAATCAGCGATCACTTACCTCACCCCCCGGGGGCTGGGGCCTCGAAAATGCAATTTTTAGCTTAAAAATTCCATCTCCGTGAGTTTTGAACCGATTTTCACCAAACTTGGCATGTAGGTAGAGGTACCCAAGAGGGGTGTTGTGAAATTTTTTCAGATTTTTTCGACTCCTCTAACGACCTTGAAAACGACTTTTAACACTTTGAATCACCCTGTAGGGTACAGTTTCAAACTGCACACGGCGGAAATTTTTTTTTTTCAGTTTTTCACACCCTCCTACACTACCCAGAATTTTTTCAAATTTTTATCGTTGGTGCAACTTCCCCAAAATATTCGAAAAGCCAATTAATCGTGCTTTTTCCTCCCACTGAACGCTCATTTTTCATCAAAAAATTTTTTCCTCGAGGAACATCACTAGATACTCCTTTAGACACCCTTTGCCTCAATTCATTAATTTTTTGTGAATTGTAGTTTTTTCATTAATTTTACGTGATTAAAATTGCGTAATCACACGAAATGATCGGATGAAAAAACTAACCGCGGATTCGTGTTCTGCAGGTCAAACTACTCCAATTTAGACCCTTTCAGCGATCATTTTGATCAAAATTTAAAAATTTACATTTTTACCAAAAATCCTATTTTGAAGAAGTAAAAAAAATATTAGTAGGTAAAAATGTAAATTTTTAAATTTTGATCAAAATGATCGCTGAAAGGGTCTAAATTGGAGTAGTTTGACCTGCAGAACACGAATCCGCTGTTAGTTTTTTCATCCGATCATTTCGTGTGATTACGCAATTTTAATCACGTAAAATTAATGAAAAAACTACAATTCACGAAAAATTAATGAATTGAGGTGAAATTCGGGCAAAGGGTGTCTAAAGGAGTATCTAGTGATGTTCCTCGAGGAAAAATTTTTTTGATGAAAAATGAGCGTTCAGTGGGGGGGAAAAGCACGATTAATTGGCTTTTCGAATATTTTGGGGAAGTTGCACCAACGATAAAAATTTGAAAAAATTCTGGGTAGTGTAGGAGGGTGTGAAAAATTGAAAAAAAAAAATTTCCGCCGTGTGCAGTTTGAAACTGTACCCTACAGGGTGATTCAAAGTGTTAAAAGTCGTTTTCAAGGTCGTTAGAGGAGTCGAAAAAATCTGAAAAAATTTCACAACACCCCTCTTGGGTACCTCTACCTACATGCCAAGTTTGGTGAAAATCGGTTCAAAACTCACGGAGATGGAATTTTTAAGCTAAAAATTGCATTTTCGAGGCCCCAGCCCCCGGGGGGTGAGGTAAGTGATCGCTGATTCGCTCTAAAATCATCTTTTACGATACAAAATCGGAATCTGTGAAAAAATTTCAAAGTGCGGCCGGGGGCTGATTGACCACCTTATCCTACCAGAGCCTTTGTACGCCGCTATAGGCATTTGCAAAAATAACGAGCTTTTCAATTTTTTTTTTATGCAGTTCGTTAAAAAAAATTTTCTCGTCATGTATTCCAGTCTTGTTCGAGAAACGATCGAAGATGTTAACTAGGTATAATTCGAATACGAGCGAGGGAAAAAAATAAAAACAAAGAAAGTTGACGACGTTGTAATAATTAAAATACAAAATAACAATTTAATATTCCTTATAAGTATCTAGGTATAATTATACTTGGAAGTTGCACGATTTCAGAACTTGTATAACTTTTTGTCTGCCTGCGTTTTCTAATTCTTTATAAGTTGGTATATTCTCTTCGCCTCGTTTTACGTAATCCTTTATCAAGGGATATTTTTCGTTACTTATCGGAAGGACGATCTGGAATAAATTAGGGACACGGTTTAAATAAAATAATCCGGTTCGAAATGACCTATTATCAAAACACGTAGAAGAGGGGTTTTTTCCCCTTCTTCAAATTGTATTAGGCATGAAATTGAAAATACTAACGTCTAAATTAGTCAGGCACGTAAGAATGGAAAAATCCGCTATTGTAATATCATCTCCGCATATAAATGGCCTTCCGGCTAAAAATTTTTCCACAAAATTGTATCCGTTTTCAATTGGAAATTTCATTTCTTTGGTTAGCTCGGTGATGTTTTTATTACGTATTATGTTTACCTGGAATTTAGATAGAAATATCGTTGTATAGAGTTAAACCCGTGTCAAGGTGCGTCTGTCTTTTTTAGTTTTTAATTATTTTTTTTTTACGACGTGATTGAAAAAGCTTACACTTGTGTTTCGAAACGACATGAATAAAACGCTGGCGTCGAAGTGAAGTCTTTGGTTCACGATGGCTCGAGCTCTCAAATCTTTGGGATATAATTTATCGTCTTTGCCGTATTTATCCACTAGATACGAATTTATAGCGTGACTGTGTTGTGAAAATAGAAAAAAGAAATACAAGATGATGTGCTTCGGGCGAACTCAATTTAAATTATTTTTATATCATCATCGAAGGTACATCCACTTGGAGCATCCTCGTATGAAACCTTATCGAAATTCCTGATTGATTTTTTTTTTAGATTTTTCAGACATCAATTTTTTAGACTTGAGAAGGGTGGAAATTTCACATTTTTAAATAATTTTAACTTTTTTTTTTTAGTCAACTTCGAAGATTTTCTAAATTTTTACCTACTCACAAAATTTTTGAAAAATTTTCAAACTTTGAAAAATCATCCAATTTTTATAATAATTCATTGAAAAAATTAGCAATGATTAAATTATGAAATTTTTCAAGTTCTCAATTTTTTATCAAATACTGAAGATTTATTAATTGAAAAAAAAATTAATTGTGATCAATTGGAAAAAAATTTACAATTTTTCGAATTTTCTTTAATTTTTTGTATATTTTCTGTAATTTTCAATTTTTTTATTTTTTATTTGTTCGGTTTCAGTCATTTTGAATCAGACTCCAATTTTTTTTCCAATATTTTTTATTTATACATTTTTTCATTAAATTCAAAAAATTTACGAAAATGTTAAAATTTTATGAAGAGTTGTTTTCAAATTGGTTACAAAAAATGAGACTGGATTTTTTTTGAATTTTTTTTGCCCTAATGTACAAATTGTACAGTAACGTGTCATTTTCGAAATTCATATAAAAAAAGGTTTTTTATTTTTAAATTTTATAAAGCCCAGTCTTTCATCCAACTTGTCGTTTTACTTATTTCAAATTCACGTCAATAATATTTCTACTTGATAATTTTTCAGTTTTTCATGTTATGTTGATAATCGCCACGTACTGACCTATCCCAAAGTATAAATCCATCCTCTTCTTCAATCGTGGGTATCGTATGTTGAGGATTCATCTGCAAAATAAAAAAAATTGAAATAGCTTTCACATTCCTTCCTAAATTTTCCGCTCGAAGTGACGACATAATAACAAAAGGGAATTTTGTTTCATCACCGGAGCGAGTATATTATAAAGTAGTTTTATCTTACCTTGCGATATTCCTTGGAATATGTTTCGCCTTTCGGTAAATCAACTTCGATCGGTGTATAAGGAATGTTTAAAGCCTTCAGCGTATGCATTACAGCCCTCACCGGCGGACTGAATATGGTGCTGTATAATTTCAAAGGCATTTTCTAGGAGGAAAAAAAATGATAGAAGGGATTTTGTGGTGGAAAATGAATCAAAAGCGATGGTTTTACTTACTTTACACGTCGTTGTCAGTCAGCTCAACACAAATGGATATAATTAAAAAACGAATGAATTACACAATAATAATGAAAATTTTCAAACTGCAATAACGAGTGACGTGATAATAAAATTAAAATTATGATAAGGAGGAATGTTTATAATCTTAGAATATAAACAACTTGTGTAGAAGTTCAACCAGTTCTGTGTAATACGAATGCAGTGTAAATTGAAGGGTAACGAGCGCTACCTAGGTGACTGATAAGCGTATTTTTTAAACATGGGATGAGTTACCAACATGTTTTTGCCTGTCACGCAGGGCTGGCCAAACTCCGGCATGAATTTTGAAGTTGAGGAGTTAACTCCGGATTTTGCTAAAATTTTTGAAAAAAAAAAATTCTTTCAATTTTTCATACTTGTTGTTAAAACGGGGGAAAAATTCAATTTTTTTACAGCGAAAACTTTTTTCAGTTTTTTTGAAATAAAACAAATTCGAGTGAATTTTTCCCCATTTTTTCTGAGTAAAAAAATCTTTTCATTTTTTTTTTTTTTTTTTTTTTTAAATCAACGTTTTGTTTTTCAAATTTTTCAAAAGAATACTCTCAATTTTTTTTGGAGAAAACTGAATTTTTATCAGAATTGAAAAATATTTAGGTGTCAGAATGGATCCGAATAATGAGAAACTTTTTTTGGGCAATTCTTTCAAAGAAATTCAATTTTGAAGAAAATGTGAAATTCACCATGTAATAAGTAGGTACCACTGGTACTTTGCATGGCAAAAATTAATTTTTTCCAATAAAGAGAATAATTGAAAAATTCAGAATTTTTTCATCATAACCTCTCTGAATGGAACCGAATAATCAAAAAAAAAAAAATTGCAATTTTTTCAAAGAAATTCAATTTTAAAGAATGTGAAATTTACCATGTTGCATGTCAAAATCAATTTTTCCCAAAAAATGGGAATAATTATAAAATTTGGAATGTTTTCATCAGTACCTTTTAGAATGGACCCGAATAATGAGAATAATTTTTTTTGGCAATTTTCTCCAAAGAATTCAATTTTAAATGAAATGTGAAATTCACCATGTTGCATGGCAAAAATTAATTTTTCCCAAAAATGGGAATAATTGAAAAATTCAGAATTTTTTCATCATAACCTCTCAGAATGGACCCGATTAAAGAGAAAAAAATCGAGCAATTTCTTCAATGAAATTCAATTTTAAAGAAAATGGAAAATTCAACATAATTATTGTGATAGGTACCATTGGTACTTATTTGCATGGCAAAAATTAATTTTTCCAAAAATGGGAATAATTATAAAAATTAGGAATTTTTTCAAAGAAATTCAATTTTATTCACCATGTATAATAAGTACCACTGGTGCTTATTGCATGGCAAAAGGTAATTTTTTCCAAAAATGGGAATAACTGCAAAATTCAGAATTTTTTCTTTCATCATAAACTCTCAGAATAGGTACCTATGTATTTGATTTTTTTTCGAAAAAAAAACTTTCAACTTTTTTGTAGAAGAAAATAAATACTCCTTAAATTTGTGCAAGAAAAAATATTCGATTTTTTTCGGAATCAAAACTTTTAGATATCATTTTCTTGGAAGAATAAGATTTCTCAATTTTTGCAGAATAAATTTTTCTCAATTTTTTCGGAATAATTTTTTGGGGTTTGGTTTTTATTAAAAATTTTTGAAGAAATAAGTAGATATTTTCATTGGAATTAAGAAAATTTTGTTTCCATTTTTTTTTTTTTTGAAAAAATTGAAACATTAGGTAGGTAGGTACGATTTTTTCATTTTCTCGAAATAAGAAAATTTCTCATTTTTATTTGAATAAAATATTTTTCATTTTTTGTTGGGGGGGGGGGGGGGGGAGAGTTCAATTTTTCGGAGTGAAAAAATCGTTTTAATTGTTGGGAGCAGAGTTGTCTCGATTTTTTGGAATACGTTAAGTTTCCCTTTTTTCCCAATTTTTTTCTAGTTTTTATTCATTTTTTTTTTCAACTTTTCGAAAGAAAGTTTTTAATAGAAAAAATTTGAAGAATAATGCAACTTTTCAAATGGAAAAATCTAAAAATTTTCGCCAGAACAAAATTCAAAAGTAAGATTTTCTACGATTTTATTCTTCTATTGAGAAAAAAAAATTTCTGGAATTTTTCGAATGTGTGGAAAATTTTTAATGAGAAAATTTCAATTACCTACCTATTATAAATTTTATCGATATTTTTTTTGGAAACTTTATTCGAGAATATATTTTTGGACCTTTTTTTTGAGAAATCTGTTTAATAAAATTTTCTATAGAAATGAAAAATGTACAGAAAGAAATATCAAAAAGAAAACTTCTCGAGATATATTGCTAGGAATTTGTTCCAACGTTCTAAGATTTCAAAAGCATATTTTTTGAAAAATTTGAAAGAAAATGCAAGATTGAAGATTTTGTTTTATAGAATTTCTTTTTTTAAAATGAACATTAAAACATTAATTAATACCAAGACATGTAAAATGTTTGAACTCCAGGCAATGATTTTAAAAATCTCTGAAGATTACGTCGTCATCATATACAAAACTGGGCTGAAATTACGCCTGAAAAAAAAAATGATGGGCGTGTATTTTCCTTCTTTTTATGTATTAAAGCGCACGATGAAAAAAGGAAAAAAAAGAGTGAATTTCAAAAACGTTTCATTAAGATCACGCGAATCGAGCCTTTTCGTTATTATAATTCATCACGAGAGCTCCAATTCCTCTTTCTCCATTTTCTAACCTCGCACATACTTGTATGTTGATACCTAAGCTACTACGTATAACGTACCTATACGGTATGGATACCTGGGGGAAATTTTTCATACGTGTGGAAATCGAATATTTTGCATGTTTGCCATGTATCAGCCTTACGAGTATATATGCGATAAATTTACCAACTTACTCGTATTCGCTGATATTGGTATCCGTATCGTCGTTTTTTCTCTCTTTCTTTTTTATTAAGTTTATCTTTCATGACTGCGGATAATAAAAATATCCGAAAAATGAAAATAATAAGGGCAAGTGTCGAATACCAATGGTACTGTAGAAATGTAGACTGCTGTTGTGGCGCTATTTAATGCATTACTCGCAGGTATTACCTCAACCAACCGATGTGTATATTATTACGTAATAATACGCGGTGTTATTTTAATAGGTATTATTTTTTGTAACGTGGTGGGTTTGAGACTATTTCGTTCAAATAGAAATTTCCATCACGCCGAAGACCTCCCTTTTTTTCTACAAGTCGATTAAATAACATTACGTCGAGGTAATTGATGTAAGTGTAAGTATTTCAACGCCCTTTCTTCTCGTTATCATCGCCTGCTTCAATTACCTTGTTTTATAATGATGAAAAATATCAAAAAAATTTTATGCAACAAATGATACAAAGTAAAAAAAATGCCCATATAAATACTTTAAAATAGTCGCGTCGTTTCGATCTAACTTTTTAGCGAAACAATAGAACCTAGATCGAAATTACCATAAATAAAAAGGCGAAATTGCGTATTTATAGATGAAGAAAATTACGCTCGCAAAGGTCCGAAAGCACGTATTAAGTCAATCGGTTTATAACACGTGCCTTGAATATTGGTTGCGAACGAACACAATCTCGTCGTGCTTAAAATCCATCTCGTTAAGTATTTTTCCGGCGAAATTTTCTCTGAAAAGCAGGTATAAGCTAAACAATAGGCACCGATAATGATGAGAAATGAAGGGAAAATCCGAACGATTATCATGCTCGCGTTTTACGTCCGATTCTAATGAACTTTCAAAATACGTTGGTATCATAAGTTCGTGTGAAAGTTTTTGATAAACTTTCACGAATTTCAGATTGGTAATATTTTACACGTACGTCGGACACGTATCAAAAAGGCTACAAAAATTTACATGACAAATGATAAAGGCGAACAAAAATAAATGTACAAAAAATTATTTGTAATTTCAGAAGTTTTTTGCAGGGAATCCATAGGTGAAGTTGAATTTATCTCGAAGTTTAGGTAAAAAACTGTAAATGATTCATTATGGTGTAATAATTTTTTTTCTCGAAATTTCCTTCTAGGTAGTAGGAGTTTTGAAAATTAGGTTGAATAGCAATTTTTTTTCAATCAAAAAATAGGTAGATACAAATTTTAGAAAATTTTGTTTAAACTTTCTTACAAAAGTAGCTACCTACCTACTGAAAAAAATAAAAGAATTTTAAAATCGATGTCGAAAAATTACAAAGTTTTATCTGTATCGAGCAAAATTCATAATAGTTTCTCTTGCTACCTATTTGAAAATTTGTCTGCAATTATATTTGAGCTAATTTTTTCGATTTTTTTGGGGGAGGGGGTAGGTCATATCTAAAACTAGAAAACCGATAACATTTGTAGGTTCTTCTAACATAGAACACTCATTTTTGATTGAATTGTTTTTCCCAAGAGCAATTAATGCTATTGTCTAGTTTTTTCAAATTGTGTTTACGTGTTGTTGAATTTCACCTCAAGTCCAACTTACTACATAGATACTTGATATTCAAAATTGGAGGGGAAAAAAGGGTCCAATCGAAATTTATGTGATAATCGAAATTATTCCTTGGACTTCAAGCTACAACTTTTGTTTGAATTTTTTTTCAATTCGACCACTCCCTCCTCGCCGATTTTGCACAACACTCCGAAGATACTAAGTAATTCAAAATTAGTGGTGTGAGAGAGGAATGGCCCAATTGAAAAAATTTCAAATAATATGAGTTTCAGATTAAGATCATAAAAATAATTTTGGTGATTATAAAAATTTCGATTGGGTCCCTCCTTCTCCTCAGAATTCACATAACATCAGATCGATACTTTTTCAAAGTTGGGGAAGAGGTCCAATTGAAAAAGTTTTCAAACAAAAGTTGTAGATTAAAGTCTTAGAAATAATTTTTGTTATTATAATTTTTTCAATTAAACCCTTACCTCCCCTCCAATTTTTCATAATATGACTTGGATACTTATAAATTATATTATTAAAAACTGATGAAGGTAGCGGCCCAATTGAAAAAATTTTCAAACAAAAGTTGTAGATTAAAGTATAATAAATAATTTTGGTTATTACGAAAATTTCGTTTTGTCCCCTCCCTCCCCTCCAATTTTGAATATTAATTACCTATGTAGTATTAGCCTTCGTAAAATTATTTCGTTTTTAAATTTAAATTTCTTTTGATGCCTAGCATATTTTATTCGTCAATTTTTTCCAAATTTTGATTCATTCTAATTGTAAATTTTTGATTTTTATATGTACCTACCAACAAAAAATTTTTTTTAAATATTTTTTTCGAAAAAATTAAGAGATGTAGAGATTTTTTCTTCCAAAAAATAGGGATTTTTCTATTTCAAAAAATTGATAATTTTTTTCACCCCCCCCCCCCCTCCAAGAAAATATGAATACTTATAGTTTTTTTTTCAAGGCAAATATTCAAATTTTTGTTGTTTCAAGTGATTTTCAATTTTTCCAATCTTAATTTGTTAGTTTCAAATTTTTATTTTTATTTTTTTGAAATAAATATCATTTTTGATTTTTATATTTTTATTTATTTTTTGTTCGAGTTGCAATTTATTTTCTTCTAATGTTCATTAATTAAGTTTTTCTTTTTTAATTTTTTTTCAATTTTGAGTTTTTATTCATTTTTTATTTTTTGAAATTTCTATAATTTACTTACCTAATTGGTACATTTTATATTTTTCAATGTTCAATTTTTTATTCATTTTTTACCGTGAATTTTTCAAATTGCAATTCTTTCAAATTTTAATAACATGAATTTTCAACTTTTTTCAATTTTTCATACTTTATAAATTTATTTGTTTTTTCATTTTTTTGAAATTGTCATAATTTTTTATTTTTTATTTTTTTGCTTCACGTAAAAATAGTGGAAGAATGACTTTCTAACCACCTGGACTACTTTTAAAAAGATAATTGTCAAAATAATAATATATTAATCAGAAGAAAAATTGCAATTTTACTTTAGGTAAAGTAATTATAAAAAAATGTTTTTGAAAAAAAATCATCGCAATTATGTAAAAAAAATTTCCTTCATTAGAAACGTCATTTTTTGGAACTCTTCAAAATTTTTCGCAATTCCCCTTATTAAACGCCGAATTGAAGTGCAAATCACTAATCAGAGTGAAAAAAGAAATTGACTAAAATTCGTAGGCAATTTCTAGAAAAGATGCTGAATGGCTGAATTTTTATATTTTAATCAAAGATCCAAAGCTGGCGAAAATTCAATTAAAAATACTACCTTTTTATCTGGGCCTCATCGACAAGGCTGCGATCTAGCCGTATGTGTGCGAGAAAAGGGAAGAGCGAAAATCAGCTAGCAGAAGCAGATTACAAAATAAGAAAGAATAGAAGGAAAGAGACTACGAAATGGAGAAAAGCTTAACACTATCTTCACACCGGTTCATTTGCCGCAACCAACACGTCTAATTACCAGACGTTCAATTAAAATTTTCTCATTGCGAGGGTGTAAAACTCTCCAGCTCTCTCTCACACACTACTCGATAAACAACACCATTGTCGCAAGGCACAGACAAGGGATGCAGGGGGCGGTGTTTTACGTCCTGTGTACATTTTCATTAACGTAATCCTCGATAGCGAGGACGATGAACCCGGTGGCTCGCGGCTATTCGTCCGCTTTTCTCATCTCGAAGCACCACGAATAGAAGTTTTGTCGGCGTTGGCTGGACCAAGGACCAGTGCGAGTCCGGTAACGCTTATTAATGGTCGTTTGAAATACGCGACCCGAAATTACAACTGTGTGCTGTGCATTTCGCTGGGTAATTGTTTCGTTTGCCGAAACGGTAACCGGGTAAACGGTGGTAAGGCGGCGTTAACCGGGGTAAAAGGCGATGCCGAGCTGAGAGTGCCGTCCAAAGAGCATCTACGTGGAAAAAATCGTTATTGTGGATATCAATTTTTAACACAGAAGGAGAGAAAGCGAGCTCTTGTTGTGTTATTATTGTTGTTGTGGTAGTTAATTGGCCAACGATGTATTTCCGCCGCGTCGGTTCGAGGAAATTAGCTCCGAATGAAGGGGAAAATTAACCCTGTCAGCAGAACGACGAGGCGAGGTGCAGTCTACGTAAAAGAAACGCACACAAGAGTGTACTACACAACAGACGAAGTCGGTCGGTGCAAAAGCACAAGCACAACCTACGCTTGTACATATTCGTATAATTGTACTGTACGCGTAGAAAAGCTCGAGCCTTTGGTTTGTACGTGTGGCATGGCAAAGAGCAAGCGAGAAAGCTGATAGATACGGTTACTGTTATGCTGCTATGTGTGCCATGGTATATAGCGTAGCGTTTCCCATTTTCGTCGTAAATAATAACTCTCCCGAAATTGCGGTTGTAAATTTCACTTTAACGAGTCTTTTCGCTCTTCTCACATTGCTGTGTCGCCCTCAGTTTTAGCAGCATTAGCTGCAAAGTGCTACGCTAGGGTGAGATTTCCTCGCAAGACTTTTTTTTAAAATGAAATTTAGGCCTTTTGTCAACTTTTCGCCACCACCGCGTCGACGAAGACTAGAGGTATTCTGCGATGGTTGCGTCCCCTCTCTCTCTCTCTCACGGGGGCGAAATCTGGTTTAGTATGTTAGCTTCACGTTGGCTAAGTTAATTTCAAAACTTGAAAAATACTGGCATGGTACGAAATTTCTGTTTTATTAATTGCTCGTTTTCATCCAAATGACTTGATAATTTGAGCCAAATGAAATTTAAAATTTTACGAAATTAAGATTCGAGCAAAATTTAGAACATGTAAAAAAAAATATTCTGAAATAAAACTTTGGAACATGAGACACTTTCTATGGATGAAATCAAAATTGTATCTCAAGACCTCATTAATGCTCCCAAAATTATCTTAATGTTGAACTACGACAAAGACCTATGACACATAAAAAAATTGTATGCAGAATGTTTAGATTCATGAGCTGAAAGAGGACAACTGTAAGACATCTGGAGTAATGGTTTTGAGAAAAATTGATTGATTTTGGTGAAATTTGAATTTATGAGTTGATAAAAAATTTTGAATCGATTTTTTTCAATTCTAGCAGATTTGGCAATTTTCTCGAATGATCTAACCCTAAAACTGTAAGATTTCTTGAGTAATAATTTCGAGAAAAAAATCCTTTAATTCTGTAGAAATCTGAATTTATGAGTTGAACATTTATTTTTAAGGAATTTTTTCAATTTCAATCGGGTTTGGCAAATTTTTACTACGATTCAACACTAAATATAGAACTTCAGGCGATGAGTTCGAGTAATTATTTAGGTATTTGTTTTGCAAAAATTTAAATTCACAAGCTGAGAAATTTTTTTGAATCAGTTTTTTCAATTTTCATCAGATTTGACAAGTTTTTTGTAGGTATAAATTCAACCATGAAACTGTAGGATTTTTGGAGTAATAATTTTGAGAAAAATTCATTAATTATGTTGAAAATTGAATTTATGATTTGAATAATTTTTTAGAATAAATGTTTTCTGTTTCTATCAGAGTGGGCAGTTTTTTTTATGTACTTCAAACCTATAAGTGTAGGATTTGTAGAGCGATGATTTGGAAAAAAAAAATCATACATTTTTGGGAAATTTGAATTTATGAGTTGAACAATTGTTTTGAGATGATTTTTTCTTTCACCAGATTTGGCAATTTTTTGTTCTATTTAACGCACCTGTAGAGTAGGTAATGATTTCGAGAAAAGATTAATTAATTTCGGGGAAATTTCAATCCTGAGCTTAAAAACTTTTTAGGCAAATTTTTTTCAATTCCAGAAAGTTTTGCAATTTTCTCGTATAATAATGTAGGACTTATCAAGTACATAATAATTTCAAAAAAATCAGTAATTTTGAGAAAATTTGAATTTATGAGTTGAACAATTAAGTAATACCTACTTATTTCGAATCAATTTTAGTAACTTTCATCAGGTTTTGCAATTTTTTCGTATTATTCAAACTTATAGCTGTAGGACTACTCTGGTAACGATTTCTAGAAATACTTCATTAATTTTGGAGAAATTTAAATCCATGAGTTGTAAATTTTTTGGAATCAATTTTTCCAATTTTCATCAGATTTATCAATTTTTTTGGAAAATTTAGCCCTACAAAATGTAGAACTTTACGTTTGATAAATTGAAATAATATTTTCATAAATTTTGATAAAATTAAAGTTTATGAGTTGAACAATTTTTTTGAACCAATTTCTTCAATTTTCATCGGATATGGAAATTTTTTTGTTATGATTCAAATCCACAAATGCTGGACTTCACGTGTAGGTAGGTAATAAATGCGAGAAAAAATAATTAATTTCAAAAAAATTTGATTCAAGAGTAGAGAAATTTTTTTAAAGCAATTTTTTCAACTTTCATCAAATTTGGAATTTTTTTCGTACTACATATTTATCCTTACAACTGTAAGACCTCTGCACTAATAATTTAGAGATAAGTTCCTCAATTTTGTGGAAATTTGAAACAAAAATAAGTTGGATTTTTTGAACCAATTTAATCAATTTGCATCAGGTTTGAAAATTTTTTATTCAAATTCAACCGTACAACTGTAGGACTTCTAAAGTGATAATTTCGAGAAAATATTCGTTAATTTTGTGGAAATTTGAATTTTCAAGTTGAACAATTTTCTTGAACTAATTTCTTCAATTTTCATCATATTGGCCAACTTTTTCGTGTAATTCACCCCTACAATTGTAAGACTTCTAGAGTAATAATTTCGAGAAAAAAATTCATCAATTTCGAGAACATTTGAATTTATGATTTGAAATTTTTTTGAATTTTTTTTCAACTCATAAACAGATTTGGCCAATTTTTCATTCAATTTGGGAACTCAAAACCTCCTCCTTGGTGTCCTGAGTGCCTAAAATTCATGTCTCGACATGTTTCAACTCGATATTTTGTCATAAACTGTGATTTCATCAAAATTGAAAATATTTCCTTTTTTTAAAAAAACTCACCTTAATAACTTGTAATTTCCTACACCAAAAAATACCTATTTTTTCATGGAAGTGGGAATTTTTTAAATTGAAAAATCTTTTTTTTTTAATAAAAAATAATTGGTTTTTGAACATTATTCATGAAAAAAAAAAAATTTTGAATTTTTATTGTAATAAGAAAAATAAGTGGAATGAGACAAAAAAAAATATTCCACAAGTCAGGCAGAAAAGTTAAAAATAATCATACCTACCTAAATGATTCAAACTTGAAAATGTCTTTTCAAAAAAAAATTCAGGTGAAAAATTGTTTTTTTGTTTTCGTAAATTAGAAAAAAATGCTTCTCCAAGTTGAAAAAAATTGAGACATTTAGTTTTTTGAAAAATTATTATTTTTTTCAAGTGTTTGGTTGAAACAATTTTTTGAGTTTTATTTTTGAAAAAAAAAATAAAAATATTGTTCAAAATAATGAAAAATAATAACAATTCGATTTTTTGTAATTAACTACCTATAACTGCAGATAAACTGCCAAATTATTTTCTAGCTACAAATTGTGAAGAAAAATGGTATTTTCAGGAAAGATTTGAAAAGAATAGGCACCTTTTGGTTTAAAAAAAATAAATAAAATTGCAGATACTAAGTAAGAATTGAAAGGATGTACCTAATTTTTTTTCAAAGGAAAAAAAGATAGAAAAGAAGTAGTCGAATATTTTTTTGCTGAAATCATCATTCCTAGGTGATCCTGCTCAGAAATACTCGTAACAGCGAATGTACCGATACCAGAACCTTAACATTTTGTTAAACGATAAAAACGCAAGATAAAGGCGAAAAAGAAATTCTAAATTGGAATAAAAACGTAAACCAAACCATCCAAATTGACTACATAGTAAACCTCATCAAAACCTATACGAACTTTTCACCCTAAATTTACGATAGATAAAAATCAAGTTTCTATTTTCTGCTACTCCAACTGTCTGTGGGCGAAGGGAAGTACCCGGAGGTAGTTTTCAACTGGTGATACTGATGAGAAGCAGCGAGAGTACAACTTGTACGTATATATAGGCAATATATGTATACATGAAAACCATTTACAGATGTTTGTTTTGTCTTGACGTGAAGATCTATCTTTGTCTTTGTCTCATCATCTTTCTCATTCGGGCGCATATCCTTTTTCTTATAGAACGTAACGCGAAAACGAAAGCTATATAAAATAGAAAGGAAATAACGTAGTATTCTTGCAGTACAAAGCCGAAGCCGAAAATCAACATCGTAGCGTCCCCCCGCCCCCCCCCCGGCTTCGTGCGATGGTCCCCCTACCTTCCGCGTCCAACTCAAAGCATCAGCTTTTGCCAGTTAATTAATTTTCTTTTAATGCGACAACTCGCTATAGAAGAACAAGTAAAACCAATAAAAACACCGAGTTAAATTAATTATCCTTCTTACAGTCTCCAGCGCGGTAGACGTATCCTGTCGTCGACGTCGTCGTCGAACCTATTAGGTGTTTTCGCTCCTCGATTCCAGCTCCGACTCGTGCTGCTTTTCAGTTTTCTCGCTTCTTTATGCTTTATGCCATAATGTCGTCGTCTTTGTCGCGTGCTCCACATACGTATCACGTATTATATTGTACGAAGCTCGTCCTAGGCTGCGGTTGCTTCGATTAGCACGCGATGCTCGGTTCATATCGTTCTATCGAACTCGAAATTAACGTAATTTACTCTCGGCCTGCTTTTTAGCCGCAGCATCGCGGCGCTGAAAGTTATATGAAGCTTTTATCAGAACCGGAACCGAGCCAATCGTCTGCTACGAGTATTTTAGTATTTTACCCCTCTCTTTATCTTTCTCTGATTACACAAAAGCCTAAAAAGTTCAACTCTTCCTTTGGTTGGTTCGTCGGGTGGTTGGTTGAGATGGTAATAATACTCTTACTGTACATACAGTAAACAACCTTCTCTTCTTCTTTTTTGCCTTTTCTCTCGTTTACAAATACACCATGTTTCTCTTCGCTCTTCTTTCTCTTTCACAGCCAGAGTAGTTTTCACTTTTAAAAAGACGCCCTTATGTACTTGTACCATGTATTACGTACTACATCCCCGAGTACTTATACTTACTCTGGCAACAAATTTACGACTTTACCCCGCCCATCGCTGCCTTAAATACATACAATTGTTGTTCTGTGCCCTTCTATATGAGCATGTTAATGTCTACTACCGAGTCCGATTCGCGTGGCAAATGCATTTGTTGTTATGCTTGCTCTTTTTCTATCTCGTTTTCGTTTCGTTTTTGCCCAACTTTGAAAAGTTGACTTCTGTACTTTTTACAAATTAACAACATTTTCGTGTTTCGCATTCGCGTAGTAAGAGTAAACTCGTGTATCAGGTATGTGAAACTGAAATGGATTATTTTTCATCGTCGATTTTTTTTTCTTTTCAAGCTCCAAGAAGTTTTAAGTTGAATTAGCTCCGAAATGAGAACGAGACATTGATATACCTACGTATTTTGCGAGTAAATGGGAGAAAACTCTAGCGCAACAAATGCGTCAGAAAAGTTGAAAATTTCCTTTTGATATAACTCTGTTCACCAATTATTTTTAATTTTCAAAGTCAGTCGAAAACTCGAGATGAAAATTCAAAAATGCAGAATTTTAAAGTTGAATCTTTTTTTGAATTTGATAAATTATTTCCAAAGTTAACCTAAATTCTCTAAAATTGAAACAAATTCAAATTTCGATAAATTTTAAAAATTTGATTAAACTCGGAATTTTTTTATATTAGGTAGGTAGGTATCAATTCGTAATTTTGTTCACCATTTTTTTTTTTTTTTTTTTAAATTTTCAAAGTCAGTCGAAAACTCAAGATGAAAATTCAAAAATGCAGAATTTTAAAGTTGAATCTTTTTTTGAAATTTTATAAATTATTTCCAAAGTTAACCTAAATTCTCTAAAATTGAAAAAAATTCAAATTTCGATAAATTTTTAAAATTTTTAAAATTTGATTAAACTCTGAATTTTTTTTATATTAAGTATAGGTAGGTATCAATTCGTAATTTTGTTCACCATTTTTTTTTTTTTTTTTTTTAATTTTCAAAGTCAGTTGAAAACTATAGATGAAAATTCAAAAATGCAGAATTTTCAAGTTTTAATCATTTTTAAAAATTTGATCAATTTTCAAGTTTTAGCTAAATTTTCTGAAATCGAAAAAAAATTAATAGTTCAATAAATTTTTAAAATTTAAGAAATTTGATTAAACTCGGAAATTTTTTCATAGGTATCAATTTCCTTCGTGATAATTCTGTTCACCAATTATTTTTAATTTTCAAAGTCAGTCGAAAACTCGAGATGAAAATTCAAAAATGCAGAATTTTAAAGTTGAATCTTTTTTTGAAATTTGATCAATTTTCAAAGTTAAACTAAATTCTCTAAAACTGAAAAAAATTCAAATTTCGATAAATTTTTAAAATTTTTAAAATTTGATTAAATTCGGAAATTTTTTTATATTATCAATTCGTAATTTTGTTCACCAATTTTTTTTTTAATGTCAGTCGAAAACTAAAGATGAAAATTCAAAAATGCAGAATTTTCAAGTTTTAATCATTTTTAAAAATTTGATCAATTTTCAAATTTTAGCTAAATTTTCTGAAATTGAAAAAAAATTAAAAGTTCAATACATTTTTAAAATTTAAGAAATTTGATTAAACTTGGAAATTTTTTCATATGTATCAATTTCCTTCGTGATAATTCTGTTCACCAATTATTTTTAATTTTCAAAGTCAGTCGAAAACTCAAAAATGCAGAATTTTCAAGTTTTAATTATTTTTTGAAATTCAATCAATTTTCAAAGTCAGCCTAAATTTTCTAAAATTGAAAAAATCAAAGTTCGTAAAATTTTTAAAATTTGAGATTAAACTCAGAAATTTTTTCATATCAATTTCGTGATAATTTTTGTTCACCAATTTTTTTCAATTTTCAGAGTCAGTCGAAAGCTCAAGATGAAAATTCAAAAATGCAGGATTTTCAAGTTTTAATCATTTTTTAAAAATTTGGTCAATTTTCAAAGTTGAACTAAATTTTCTAAAATTAATAAAATTCAAAGTTCGATAAATTTTTAAAATGTGAGAAATCTGATAAAGAATTTTTTAATACGTATCAATTTCGTGATGATTTTGTTCGCCATTTTTAAAAAAAAATTCAGCCAGTGGAAAACTCGAGATGAAAATTCAAAAATCCAAAATTTTCCAGTTTTAAAATCATTTTTTGAAATTTGATCAATTTTTAAAGCTAAACCTAAATTTTTTAAAATTGAGTAATTTTTTTCTTCAAAATTCGATAATTTTTTAAAATTTAAGAAATTTGATTAAACTCGGAAATTGGACAATTTTCTAGTTTTTAATAAAGACTTTGGCCTGGCAAGGGGTCAAATGTCCCCCGGCTCGAATTTCAAAATTTTTTACGATTTCGGTATTTACATAAATTAGAACGTGATTGAAATACCAATGATCACGTGAAATAATCGAATAAAAAAAATCACAGATTTGAGTTCTGTAGGTCAAACCATCCCGATTTAGACCCTCCAGCGATAATTTTGGCCAAAATCGAAAAAATTGATATTTTTACTATAAATGCAACTTATTGGAAAAATGGAAAAAAAAAATCTAAGACTTGGAAAATGACAGTTTTTTAAATTTTGGGCAAAATAATCGCTGGAAGGATCTAAATTGGATTAGTTAGACTTAGATCTGCATCCGTGATTTTTTTATTCGGTTATTTCATTAGATCACTGAAGTTTTATTCACGTTCAATTCACGAAAAAAAAAACTGAAACCGTTAAAAATGAATGAATTGTGGTGAAATTTTGGCAACAAACATATAAATGATTACTTACTATAATGTAACCAGAAAATTTTTTTTTGGTCAAAGAATGATGAGCATTTGCTATGGTGGAAAAATCAACGAATACACCTATATCAGTTTCAGATGTACCCCCCCCCCCCCCCCACCAAAAAAAACACGATAAAATGTTGAGTAGTATAAATTAGTTTGGAAAATCCCACCTTTTCACCTCTAAAACTTTTTCCCTCATCAGGATCATTACAATTTTTTATAGTGGTTTTAGTCATTTTAGGAAACGGAAAAATCTGAAAAAATTTCGCAACGCACTCGCCAAGTTTGGTGAAAATTGACTGAAAACTGGCGAAGATGGAATTTTCAAGCTTGAAGTCGCGTATTTCGAGGCAACAGTCCCCAACAGTGAGTTCGAAAATTACTGATGTCCTCTAAAACCATATCTTACCATTACAAATCGAAAACCTGAAAATTTTTTAATCCAATTAGGGGGCTATTTGACCCCCATACCCCTCCAAAGACCTTTGAAATTTCAGTACGTACCTAATTGAAAAAAAATTGCAAAATTTTCAACAAAAAAAAAAGAATAATAAATTAATTTTCAAATCGTTGATAACGTTTCCTGATCATGGCATTCATTTTATTTTTTTAAACAACGATTCCAGTGAAAATACTGAAAAAGTAACAAAACAGTTTCATAAAAAATTCACTTTTTTTAGGGAATTATAAGAATTATTCTAAGAAAAATGAAAACAATTTTCAAAAACGTTATTTTGATAATTTACACACTAAAAAAAAGCACAGTTTTAAAGACCAAAATCACAAATTGATGAAAAATCAAGCAAAAAAAAAGCTCAATAAAAAAAATCATAGATATCCCAATAGTGATAAAATGAAAATTTCAAAAAAAATTTAGGAGTAGGTAGCAGTTACGAAAACAACCAAAAAGACAACGACGATGAATTAAAAATTCAAAAAAAAAACAAAAAAGGCTTCAGATGGATAAAATCTTTTCAAATTTGCAAAGGCCTAAATTTTTTTTTCAAATTAAAACAAGATTTTTTAAAAAATGAGTGCAAAAGAATATGATTATAAATTACTTAGCAAAATATATGTTCGAAGTTGAAGCAGCTTTAATCGTTCTCACCATCGCGGTCGCAACGTAGTTTAACGACACAATGTACAATTTCACAAAAGCTTTTAGCAGCATTACCGCCACATACTAGTGCAAAACTATGCAGGCATAGCAGGCACCCACCCCTACTTTCCGTATATTTAATAGGAATAGAGTCGAGTAAATGTATAGGAAATCTCGACGAGCGTCAATTGCGATCCCATTCGGCGGTTATGAAATTCGATACGTTATACATACGCGTACGAAGGACGAAGGACGAAGGAGGGTATACTCGTACTTTCCACACAAGCGGCGAAAACTTTTCAATAAACAATACCACCTATATAAAAGTTATAATTCCGCGTACCAAGCATGGCAAAGGCAACATGTTCGAGGTAGAGAGGAGAAAGGGGTAAAACTAGATAAATCCCTTTTTATTCGCAGTCATCCTCGTAATACCCGGTTCATTAAAAATCGTCGCTATAAATGAAGTAAATTTCGTTATTTATTGTGGTAGATACATGGTAGAGGGGGGGAGGGGTGCTCTAACCCATTATTATGTACATAGTTTGCGACTATGGCAATATGTATATAGTATATTTTGAGGAAAGAAACTGCACCATGATCGAGTAAATGGGGTGGTACGTTTCTCATACATGGTAGCACCGATTTCATCTATCTGTGCTGTATATTATATAATATATACTTATAATTTGCCTGTCTTCTTCATCGTCTGCGTGTGTTATTATCGCACGTACGAAGCAGCAGATTCTCGTAGAATGTCGTCGTCGTTGTCGTTTAATTAATTCCATTTGTTTATACATCGACGACGAAATACTATATCCATGAACATGCTCTTCTCCACTGTTGATGCTGATGCTCTCTCATCCTTTGAGGTAGTCCGTGTACCTATTTAATTTATAAGTATATGCTGTTGGTGTACATTTACGTACGCAGTATTGTATCAATGATGATGTAACAGTACCTACACAAACGCTATGTAATTATGCAATCGAGATAGGGGATAATTTGTATTGAGGTCTTTCTTTCACGCTCACATCACTCGAAATTTCCGATTTTGTGAGAAAGTAATGTTGTCAGATTGTTATAATTTTTGGAAATCAATTTTTAGGCATTTTTCATTCAATTTTTTTTTCCAAAAAACTTTCAGGTTCATTTTTTTAAATTGTAAAATTTCATTTTTTGAATTTCTAATTTTTTAATTTTTACAATTCATTATTTTTAAAAATTAATTTTTTAAAAACAATTTTTAAACTTTTTCCAACTTTTTTTTGAAATAAATTTTTAGAATTTTAAATTCAGTTTTAATTTTTTTCAGAAATTTTCTAGTTCTGCTATTTTTAAATTTAAAATTTAATTTTTTGAATTTCTATTCTATTTTTAATTTTAACATTTTATTTTTTAAAAAACAATTTTATGTAGGTACACTTTTTCAACTTTTTTCTATTTTTATTTTTCAAAAATTTCCCAACTTTAATTTTTTCTACCTAATTGTACCTATCTAAATTTTCAATTTTTGAATTCTTAATTTTTTTTATTTAAAATTTTTTTACATTTTATTCTAATTTTTGAAATTGTCAATTTTTTACAACTTTCGTGTTTTTAATTTGGTAGTAGTTTTTAATTTTTTCATTTGTTGAACAATTTGGATATAATTTCAATCATGAAGTTTTCAGTTGGTTATAATTTGTTCCTAATTTTATTATTTTTTTTTTTTGGCAATTTTTTTCATTTTTCAATTTTCTCCCTTTCGTGGTCATTTTTAATTTGACTTAATATTTTTAAATTGCCAATTTCTAAAATCGATTTTTTCTGTTTTTTTTTTTTTTTTGTCTCAAACAAAAATGTTGATTTATGCATTCAAAAAAAGTTTACATATTGAGCGTGTCCATTTGTTGATAACTGATATTCGTCATTACTCATTAAATAGGAAACAGATGTATAAACAATTTCGCGTTACAATAAAATCAAAAATTTAAAAAAAATTAATAAATATAGGTAGGTAATCATCTCATTTTTTTAAAGTGAAATTTTTCAAAAAATTTTTGAAATGAATTTATTCAAAATTTTTTAAAACAACTTTCACAGAAATCCTAGCTCTAAAATGATTTTTTTAAAGCGAGAAATTTATTTCAGAATTATTTTGCGAAAAACTCAACATAATTTATTGTCAATTTTTTTCAAATTCACATAAAATCGACTAAAAAATTATTATCTGTGTTTTTACAATTTCCCTGAAACAGAAAAATCAAAATTGAAAAAATAAACACAAAAAATTGTCCATTTTTTTTGAAAAATAATTTTGAAATTTTTCCCAGAAATTCAACATTAGGTATTGAAATTTTTCTATCAAACTTTTTTGAAGGGAAATATTTCAAAATTTTCCTGAACGAAGTTCTAAATCTCACGAGATTATTTTTAAAATATCTAATTTCACAAAAAATTCTATAAAATCATTTTTTATATTCTTCAGAAAGGAGTAACTATTGTTTTCAGAAAAATTTTGATTTTTTTTTAAATTTCAAGAAAATTTTGAAGAAGTTTTCTTTTCAAAAAAAATTATACGATATTTTGTGAATTAAAAAAAAAATCATGTTGACTTGCAATTTTGTGTCAGTTAGTTCCTTCTTCTTGAAAATTTGGGTCACTATTTTCCTTGAAAAAGATCACTAGCCACTAAAAAATTGAAAACTGAAATATCATGACATAATTTTGACAGTAGTTGATTTCAAGTGTCAATTGGGTGCCGACTTTTAAATTTTGTGTCAGTTGGCTCTTTTTTTTTGAAAATTTGGATCACTATCCCCCCCCCCCCCCCTCAAAAAAAGGTCACTAACCTCTAAAAATTGATAACCGCAATATCATCACATAGTTTTGACTACCTAAAATTATAATTGCAATTGTCAATTATTTACAAAGTTTTGAATTTGCAATGATTCTCAACTTGAATGTTGTTAAAAAAAAATTGGTGGAGTAAGTTTTTCTAATGAATTGTACCTATCTATCTATGATTGTAAATATTTTTTTATAATGAATTTTTTACAATTTTTTTTCAAAGTATTATTACAACTTCGGATTTAAAAAAAAAATCAATTTTTCACTATATCAAATATTCTGTAGATTTTCAAACTTGAATTAAAAAAAAAAAAAAAAACTTTTTTGGTTATTCAATTTCATGATTTTTTTGAATCGTCAATTATTTACAACTTTTTTAATTCAATAATTTTTTGTTTCATTTCTTAATTCTATTTTTCCCTCCAATTTATTTCTGATTATTTGTAGGTACATAAATTAAGCTCATATTTCAAATTTTTAATGACTTTCAACTTTACTTTTTGTTAATGGATAATTTTTTCCAGTTTCAATTTTTTTATTTTTCAAAATTTTAAATTATTGTTTCAATTTACAGTTTTTCAAATTTGTTGGTCTTTACAAAAAATGTAAAAAATTTCGATTTTTTACTAGGTATGTTTTCATAGCCGGCGTATCATTATTTTCTCAAGTGGTGCTCACATTGTAAGGAGGGGGGGGGGGGGGGTGAAAAATGTTGACATTTTTTTCACAAAAAAAAGGCTTGAGAAATTATTTATTTAAAAAAAATTAGGAACTTGAAAATTTTTATCCCAAAAAATTAGAATTTTTTTTCATCCTAAAATCATCCTAAAAAATTGAAAAAGAAAATCATTATCAAAAATTGAAAAAAATCATTCTGAAAAATTGAAAAAAAAAAATTGTTCTAAGAAAGTTGTAATTATTGTTAAACTTACATTTTTTTCAATTTTTAGTGACTTGATACGGTTTCATCCATTTTTATTAATTTTTTTTTCAAGTATTGTACGAGTAATCATTTTTAATATCTTTTGTCATTAAAAAATGAATTTTCGATTTTTACAATATTTTATATTTTTTTGTTTTGAAATATTTGTTGTAGTTAAGTTGGAATTTTTTGAATTATGTCAAATTTTCAGTAATTTTTTTTCAATTTTCAATTTGTTTAAGTTTTTATAGTGATACTTATTCCAACCTGAAAATTTTCCCTTTGTTAATTTTTTCGCTTTCAACTTTTTCGCAATTTAAAAATTTTTAAATATGGTTGTAATTTTGCAATTTTTCAATTTCGTTTGGCATTTTTGATTTTTGATATAATTTCAATTTTGATTATTTGCTGATAAAACTTCAACATTTTTCAAATAATCATTTTTTTTCCAATTTTTTAAATTTGAAAACTGGAAGGCAGGTGGTCTTCCTCTAGAAAGTCGAATAATTTATTGGAATTTTTTTCATCGAAACCAACAACTTTTGAAGAAGAACGAAAAAATAGCGAAATAAAAGAACCATTTTAACTCATGTCTGCTCGTACCATGCAATACCGTACGTACTACACACGTAAAATTGGTTTTATCAGCGCATCGTGCCAGAGCAAAACCACCTAGAGATACAAGCCATGAACGTAGAAAGGCAACGTCGCATTTTCGAGTAGTAGACGGCCGACTTTCCAATCCGTTTTTTGACGATAACTCGGGAAATATTCATCGAATCGAAATTCTGACAACACTCTAACGAAAGGAAATTTTCTGCTCTACAACTTTGGTTCAGATCAATTTTCACGAAAAATGCTTCGTTCGCTCTGAAAATGAGAATATGTGAAAATTTGCATATCCAAGAAAACATTTTACGCTGAGAAATCGAGGTATTTTCGTCAAATCGAAATTTCAATAATTTTAGGGTGAAAGGATTTTTTTTGCTCTACAATTTTGGTTCTTATCAATTTTCACGAAAATCTCTTCGTTGACCGGGAAAATGGGAAAATTTGGTAGACGGCCAACTTTCAAAATCAGTTTTTCGACAATAACTCAAGAAATATTCGTCAAATCGAAATTCCGACTACACCAAACAAAAGTAAATTTTTTGATCTACAATTGTGGTTTTTATCAATTTTCACAAAAAAGGGGTAGTTGACCTCGAAAATGAAAAAATAAATAGTTTTTTGACGATAACTCAAAAAATTGGTCGAATCGAAAATTTTAAAAGCACTAAAACTGAAGGATTTTTTCTGCTCTACAATTTTAGTTCTTATCAATTTTCATGAAAAACGCTTTGTTTATCCGCGAAATAGGAAAATATGAAAATGCATATCTGAGAAAACAGTTTTTGCTAAAGAATCGAGATATTTTCGTCGAATCAAAACTTCAATGATTTTAGGATGAAAGGATATTTTTTGCTCTACAATTTTTGTTCTTATCAATTTTTACGAAAATCGCTTCTTTGACCGGGAAAATCTGGTAGACGGCCCATCTTCAAATCAGTTTGTTGACCGTAACTCGAGAAATATTAGTCGAATCAAAATTCCGAATACACTAAACGAAAGTTAATTTTTCCCTCTACAATTTTGATTCCCATCAATTTTTTCGAAAAACACTTCGTTTGCCCAGAAAACGTATTTTCAATTGCTCAAGTCGGCCGTCTTCGGCAAGGTTGCCAAATTTAACTTCATGGCTTGTAGTGTTTAGGTGGTTTTGGCCAGAGTATTTGAAATAACCGACTACGGTGACGTACTCGCTGACGGGTTAAATTTTCCAACAAAAAAAAAAAAAAAAAATGTATTCTCGTTAGATTACGCCAATAAGCACCGCTATATGCACGTACTTACCATAATAATCCGAATACATATAAATACAACATTTTCCCTATATACTACAAATAACGTCTACGTATGCGACTATGTGATGTGTACGCTATGCTATCGCCAGCAGCGTAAAATGCTTTTCATATCGCATCGCAGCGATAAGCGAATAAATTTAGCCAATTTCGTTTTCCGCGTGTATTGTCATTGTTGTGATTTCGTTTTAAAAATTAATTTCGATGGTCGTGTTCGTACGAGTGTGTGGGTGAGATGGAGGCGGAGGGCTGCTTGTCGCACACAGTCGTCGTATATTATGCTAATTGAACTTTTACACTGCTCTTTTCCACAGTAACCTCAAAGCTGCGAATGTGCGGTTTTCAGCGGATACGAACTTTGATAAATTATATTTGTACCTTTCCATTCGGATGTACGTGGCATTATCGTAACTGGTCACCCATGTACTTTGTCTCTATGTTGTACGAGTACTTATCTGTACTGTACAGTGCAAGAAAGACGCTGTCAGCCTTGGATGAGATTTGTCGCACGAGGAGTAAGAATATTTGTGCTCGAAATTCAGTCACATAGTCGAATTTTAAAGATCCAATCAAATAGAACAAACTGCAGAGTGCAGATGTAGGGTCGAGGAGGACAAGAGGGTACCGAATAAGTAGGTAAGGTAATCTGTAGGGAAATGTTTTGAACGAGTTCGTCGTCATGAACTTTACAAGTCGAGCAATATGTTATTTATAATGACTTCGGATTCGTTTCTTTGATAAATATTTACCTCGTTGTTTTCACTTTTACTCGTCGTATATTTTATAGAAAATTCTCTTTCAGCAAACGTCGACGTCGTTTAGTCAACGTCGTCGTCGTCTGCACAGTGCACAGTGCTGCGAAACATCTCACTTGTATGAGTTCTCTCGCGAACGACCGTGAACGAGTGTCGAGCGCACGTGTCAAAGGTGAAAAATTATTTCTACTCGATTTCTTATACGACCCTGCTCCTGCTGCTGCTCGTATTGCGGTATTTTACTCCTAAAATGAAGGTGAAAATAAGGATAAATTCGATTAAGGCTTCGTCGTTTCGAGTACAGTTCGCTATAAAATAAGTATTTAATTGTCTAAATTTATAATTTTCATTTTCATTCCCATAGCACTCTTGCTCTCCGGTCTAATCGAGTATTCAATTCCAATGAGGGTAAAATGAAACTTCGAGTTGAATTAGCTCACTAATCCATAAAGCAATGAAATAAAAGCTTCGGCGATTTCGTCATAATCTGCACTATGTTCGTAATTTTGTAAATACACATAGGAGTAGGATACACGAGGAAGGAAAAAACAAACCAGTCGTGTGAAATTCGCCACCAGAACGTGGAAAATATCATCGCAGCCGTATTACATCATTAATGACTTGTTCCAGATTACACACGTCAATGAAATGTCTTCTTTTTGCGGACTAGAAATTAATTCGGATTGACGACTGGTATTTTCCAGTACTACGAGTTAGAGTATAATTCGCAACGAAATCGAATTTCTCGTTTTGTCAGTTTTAGTGCAATTTTTGAAATTATATTCATGAAGTTATGGATCCGACCGACCGAATTCGAGTTCGGAAATTCGTTGTGTTGTGTTTTGTGGTTCAAATCATTTGGACATTTTCCGTCAATATCACAAATTTTTCTTTTTTTGAAAACAGTTGTTTCAAAAATTTTGATTCTAAGATGAATTTTATGACATTTTGTACAAAAACAGATCTTAAAAAATCACGAAAAACGAGATTTTCAAATTTTCGTCCTAGAGATCCTGAAATTGTCGTTAAAAAAAATGAAACTCTCTCGAGGTGTGGAAATTCACGTTACCTCTACAAAAATTAAAATAATACCAATTTAACAAAATGCTGGAAAATCGGACAAAAATATTTAAAATTTTAGTTGAAAAATTTTGAAAAGAAAAAAATCACAAATGTGAAATTCGTAATATTAATTTTAAAGATTTGTATAAATAATTGTTTATTAAAGAAAATGATTTGTAGAAAAATGAAAAAGATGATGAAGTAATTAATGAAAGTAAATCGAAGGAAAATTTTTAAAATGAAGAGAAAAAAGTTGAAAAAATGTTTTAAAATTACAGACAAGCATGGTGGGTCATTCCAAACATTTTATTATCCAATGATAAAATTTCTGGAGTCATCATTTAATTTTAGACCGTTTAAAGCTTCTGCTTATCATGCGAAAATACTGCTTTTTAGCCAGATATTAGGATCAGTTTTGTACTTTTTACACATTTGAAAGCAAAACCTATCATTCATTTTAAAATTCTCACTCCAAAGTTCTAGTTTGGTAGGAATAAATTGATTTTATTTCATTTTTTATTTTTTAGTGAAAATTTTTGAATTTAATCAACGTTTTCTGTTTTTTTTTTTTTTTTTTTTTTTTTTTCAAGCGAGTCATTAGCTAAAAGAATACGAGAATTTTTTAAAACTTCAATTTGGTAGCCGTTTTTACTGAAATTTTTTCTGAAAATTTTCTGTTTTTAAGATCTTTTTAAAAAAATTATTTCATACCGTGAAGTTCAAGAAAAATCAAAATTTTGATAAAAAATACATAGATATTTTGTAACTTTTTGCTCCCAATTGTTTTCCGAATTACTTTTTCAATTTTAAGAAATTATTGTTTTTTTTTTCAATTTTTCTCTTAATTTTTTAGAAATTTTTCGATAGAATTTTTCAACAAAATTTATATACCTACCTGGTTTTTTGTTGAATCTATCTATCAAAACTTTGTTTTAAAAATTTTTGCTTCTGTGGGTGGGCCAATATGATTGGAAATTTTTACCATATTTTCCCAGAAAAAAAATTTAGTTTTCAAAATATACTTATGAGAATTCTTTATTGACTTGGAAAAATTTTTTGAAAATGTGGTTTTCCAGTCACTTTTTTTCTGATTTTATCCCATTTTCTGAGAATTGTTTGAAATTTTTATTTTTCGATGAAGGTGAATTTTATTAATATTTTCTGTTTGTAAATTCTTATTTTTCAAGTTCATCATTAGCTAAAAAAAAAAAAAAAAAAAGGAATGTTTTTGTTTTTTAAAATTCCAACACTACTTTTGTAGCCATTTTAATGAAATTTTTCTCTAAAATTTTTGTTTTTTGAGATTTTGAAAACTACAAATTTTATTGCAATTTTTTCTGATTTTGCACAATTTGATAGACTTTATGACTAATAATGAATAATATGGCTCGTGATAGCTGTATCACTGAGCTAAGCAGACATAAAATCGATTTAGCGCCCAATCTTTTGCAACGTTACAAGAAAAAAAAATACAAAAATTGTTGACTGCCTGTGTTATATTTTGTAACCAATCAAAAGTTAGATTGATATCAGTTCCTACCATCGAGACGAAAAAAATCACGTAACGGGAAATCCCTATAGAATTGAAAAAGATGAGAAAATGGAATACAAAAAGGAAACGTATTACAAAGAGGGACACAATGGACATAAGGAGAAAAATAGAATAATATTAGAATATTATTTTATGTACCTAGTATCTGAATCGAATATGATAATATTAGTTTGTTTTTCTAGAAAAAAAAGAGCAATCAAAATTAGGAATCTCTTGACGGTTTTAATCGATGTGAAAGTGCAAAAATGAATGTTTTTGTCTCTAAGGGTTACATCAATTTTCATTTCAAAACTATTAAAAAGCCAGAAAAGTAAATAAAAAGTCATACGTTGGATTGGGTGGGTGGGGTGTAGGGGAGGGTCAACAGAAATCAGGGAGAATTCTAGAGCTACATACTTATTCAAGATACAAAAATCATAAAGATTTGTAACAAAATTTTAAAAATCTAGGACAAATTCTAAAATTTTATTGTTTTTCTAACAATGAGTTTTTTGAAATTTTGATACTTATTCAAGATACAAAAATTATAAAGATTTGTAACAAAATTTTAAAAATCTAGGACAAATTCTAAAATTTTATTGTTTTTCTAACAATGAGTTTTTTGAAATTTTGAAAGTCCATCTAATTCAATTTTTGATGAACATAAAAATAGATTAATGCAAAAACACTAGGGTTTCAATGCGAAAATATTTGTGTGATATCGTAAATACGTAATATTAATTATTCAATGGTTTTCCATGAAAGTGAAGAAATTGAATGTTTGCTGAATTAAAAATGGCAGGATGAATATTCAAAAAATTTAAATTTGCATAAAATCTAAAAAAAATAATAAATGAGTAATTGAGTAAATACCTAAATAAAGAAGAAAATAATTAAAAATAAACGACATAAAAAATTCAAAATATTTATTTGAAAAATCGTAAAAAAAAATGGAATTAAAAACATATATAAAAACTTTTGCGCAGTTTTCCTAAAATTTTCACATCTTTATTCTATTTTCTTTTTGTCAACATTTTCACTAAATTTTCTGAGTTGTAACAATTCATCAGGCGTTGAAAATTAACCCTTTGAAATTTCTTGAAAATTTTGCTGATTTTTAAAAGGTGACTCTTTCTCCAACTTTCTATAATTTTAAATTGTATTTTGATTTCTTCTTTAAAAAAAAAAAAATTAAATTAAATTTTTAGAGCTGTAAAAAATGCACCAGACGTTGGTAATTGACCACATTAATTTTCTTGGAAATTTGGCTGAATTTTTAAAAAATGGCTCAGCATCAAAAATTTAATAAAAATTGGAAATTACCAAATTTTGAAAATCGTAAAGTTGATAAAACAATGAAAAATAATTTTAGCATACTATATGCTTTTACGGAGACCAAAATGGAAAAAACGAGCAAAAATCCGACCGAAAATCCGACACCAAATTGTGTTAGGTTAAGTGACATTAGGTTAGGTTTGGATGACATAAAAAAAACTTGGAAAAATTTCAATAAATTCGATTTTTAGACATTTTGAAACTTAGAAATTTTTTTAGAAAGATGACTTTCAGACATTTTGTCAGGCATTTTGAAACTTGGAATTTTTTTTTATAAATTTAATGACTTTTTGATATTATTTTGAAAATTTTACGACTTAGACTTTTTAATTTTTTTTACAGAAATTTTTAAATAAATTTTATGACTTTTTGGACATTTTTTCAGAAATTCTGAAAATTGGATAAATTTTTAAAAATTTTATGACTTATTAGGATTTTTGTCAGACATTCTGAAACTTGAAAAAAAAATTATTTATTATACTTTTTAGATTTTTAAATTTCCATGGAAATTAATATTCGTGACTTTTAGACATTTTGTCACAGAGTAAAAGCATATACTATGTTTCATACTTTCAAACGTAGTGTGGAAATAGAGCCAACCAGGGTGGTCCAGGGGGCGAAGCCCCCCAGGCGAGGCGCGAAGCGCCGCGTCCAGTTTATCATACTTTTTATTTTATTCCATTTTGAAAAAAAAAATTGCCTACTACAAAATTTTTTTCCTTAGATTTGTAAAAAAAAATATTTTCTATGAAAATTTGAAAAATATTTTGTAATTCAAAAAAATTGAAAAATGTAGTTTTATTTTTCAATTTTAAAAAAGAAGGGACAAAAAGTTGAGATTTGTAAAAAAAATTAAGAGATGAATAAGGGATCATCTACTCCATGGGCCAGATTTCAGAGTAGAAAAAAAATAAATTGGATTTTTTCGAAAAGATTATGATTTTTTTTAAAAAGGATGAGAAGTCCCTTCCCCTCTCACAAAAATATACCTACTTAATTTTTTTCCAATAAAATGAGAATATTTTCAAAAAAATGAGATTTTTTTTGTAAAAATGAAATCTTTATTTCTTCCAAAAAATGGGAATTCAGATGTTTTTCATTTTTTTTTTCTGATTTGACTGAATTTTTAAAGTTTGTGCAAATTGACAAATTGATTCAAATTTAGGAATCACCGCATTTTGAATTTATACTAAATTTTGAAAATTGTGAAAATCGATAATAAATTGAAAATACATACTTCTTTCAATTTTTTGAATATTTTTAAAATCCTTAAAATAAACTCTGACTCGTGTCAGTTCTCAGCAAGTTCGAACAACATTGATCTACGTTAATATTTTCGCGAATTCAGTACGTATAAGTTCACGTGCAGAAGCCCATGGAAAAATGCCTTAATATAGTGGTCTTGGAAAGTGAAATTCCTTCGCATACAGGAAAAGTAGGTATCCACCCTGCGTATAGTGCTGTTGTTGCAATCATTTGGAAATCTTTTTACTCGCACTATATGGCAATCCATTAAGTTGTAAGCGAACCGCGCCTTGACGCCTTTCGCCAACCATATATCTATATACACGAGTTAGAGAGTTGGGTCGTTCTAGTCGTCGTCGTCGTCGTCGTCGTCGTCGTCGTAGTAATCGTAGTGGTGGCGTCGACGACGACGTTTTTCTTTTGTTGATAAGGTGCCAAAATTTACCGCTATACACGTATCCTTATAGTGGTATTCTGATAAGTACGACGAAGGAACGCCGAACGAGACGACTACTGCTGCGAAGACCGATCTTCAAAAACGCGTATATGGGATACGAAGAGGAAGAAACGATAAAACCATTCCATATATCCACATCTATAGCAGCCTAGCTCGACTGTGGCTGAGAAAACTTCACCAGCTCTATCCTTTAACGATATGTTAGCTATACTTTTCCGTATAAATGGGCCGAGTTTAAACATGTTTAACGATTGTACAAAAAAAATCCTCGGTCGAAGTAACGTTTTAGTAAAAATAATTTAGGATAATGAAAAGTGGTTGTGGTAGTCGCATTGTCGAAAATCTATTCTAAAACATTTACCTAAAACTCGCGAGCGAGGATACCATATTGGAAAATTGCCATATGTCGTTTTATCTGTTTTTTTCTACACCAGTCGACGATATCTGGACGGTACTTCTGTCCAAAAATTTTATCGAGCAAGAAAAAAAAAGAAAAGCAACCTTACTCGGCGTTGAAGAGAAAAATCAAATTAACGAATTGGAAAATTTTTCATTTATTTTGGATTGAAAAAAAATTGCAAAGTGGCAGCTTTTAGTGTAAAAAAGCATTTTACTATATGAGAAAAAGTTGTTGGAAACCATTTCGAATGTTCGATTGCGTGTCATAAGCTGCTATTGTTATTGCGTGGGTGGTGTACTTCGAGCCTTTATACCATGCCAGACATTCAATTATAACCTTTAACGTTGTAATATACTTCTGGTAGTATTTTTCCTCCTTAAAAATGGTATCACATGTGTGATGTTGTCAATCTGTAATAATAGCTTTTCACTAAAGTATAAAATAAAGTTGCAAAGGGGTGTAACAAAAATAATAAATGTATGTGATTCAAGTTTTTCTCATAATATAACACGTAGTATTAGGATATAGAAATATAACTTTCAAATGAATCAACCGAATATAATTCAATAAACCGCGAACTTATCTTATTACGGTGGCATATGCGTGTTTGAATTGATGTTGAAGCGTTAAGGAAAAAGAAAAAAAAAAGAAAATTGAAAATATTCCCTCGTTTGAATATACAGGGTGTCCCGTTCAGAGTAACCAGACTTGAGATTTGGATACAATCGAGTACGACTAACAAAAAATTTTATTTACACATGTTGCCTGAATTTGAAAATGAAGGAGCTACAAAACTTTTAAAATTTGTATTTTGCCAAGCAAATCGGTTGGCAACATTGTTTTTCAAAAAAAAAATCGACCTTGGCAGTAGATAACACTTTGAGAAAGCAAAAAAAGTTCTGATTGCATTTGGTTGCCTATCACTGAAATTGAAAGAGTTAGCCACACGAAATTTTGGTCAAAAATATTGCCTACCTCGATTTATCGCGGTGCACTGATGAGATATGAAAATTTAAAAATTCCATCAGGAGAATACATGGAACTGATGTAACTTTTTGAGAGGAACAAAAAAGTTATGTGAGAAATTTGCCTATCTTTGAAAGTGTAGGAGTTATATGAAGCCTTGGATTTAGAAATACGGATTTTCGAAGTTTTTTAGCCCCTTCATGTTCAAAGATAGGCAAATTTTCACACAACTTTTTTCTCTCAGAAAGTTACTTCTGCTTCATTCATTGTGTTGGCGATATTTTGAAATCTTTCTATACCATTGCCCCTTAAAAATCAAGTTACTCAAAATCGGGACACCTTGTATGTACCTACTACCTACATACGAAATAGTTTGTTACGTTGTTTGTTAGATGTGTATGTAATATGTATGTAGTATGGTAATGTTAACGTGTGTCCGAAATGTTGTCCTGGGGTAGTTGTGTCGTTAGTCGTTACTAACAAAGGGTTACCACCTATGACGTATAATTACATTTTAATGAAGTTTGTCGTCGTTTGTACCTCAAAAATGTCGAACGTTGATTTTTGTTAGCTTGTCAAATCAGTACTAAAATTGCTTATTTTTTGCCTTGTTCAATAATTTAAGGACTACCTTACCTATAAAGTGTGACTGATCTTTAAATTATTACTTGGGTATAATTTTATTTAAAAAAAAAAAAAAACATTACAAGGAGAAAAAAATTCTGAACGAAAAAAAAATAGAAATTTCTACAAGACGTGAACAAGGAAAAAATTTAAGGTACCTAGATTTTAAAAAAAAAAAAATGACATTTTAAGTAAGCATCGTATACCTACAATAATAAAACACGTCATGTAAATCTGAAGAAGTCAAAAAAAAAAAAAATTGAAAAGACAAATTAGAGGGGAAACAATTTTTGAAGAAAATAAATCTATAAGAAAACTAGAATCGGGTAAATTTTTTCTGAAGGATTTATTGAAAAAAAAAAAAATTTGAATTTGGAAAAAAGTTCAATCAGATAATAAATTATAACAATGTTGAAAGAAATTGAATTTTTTAAAAAAGCATAAAAAAATCGTAGAAAGTATACCTACAATATTATAAAGTTATATAACTTGCCTTTTTTACAACTGCCCTTGATTTTTTTGTGTTTAGTATTTTTTTTTTTTTTTCAATTGAAAATGTGGGAAAAGTTTGAAAAAAATTTTATGTACCTATTTCATTTTTTAAACTAAAATCTTACAAAAAAGACGATGGTGATATAAGTTTTTTAAAAAAAATTTTGCCATCATCAATTTTTTTCAATTTTAAAAGTACGTGTTTTAACTGTTTTTTTTTTTTTTTTTTTGTAAAAACAGCCATAGTCGACATTTCTAAAGGGAAAAGTCGTAAAATTTTTCAATATTTCAAAAAGCAATTATTACGTTTCCTGACTTACTTAATGGAGATGAATAAATTTGTGCCGCCATCCCCCACCCCCCCCCCCCCATATGATTTGAGTACGTTATTTCGATTTCCTGTAAAATTTGATTTTTATGACTATGGCTGTTTTTACAAACAACCCCAAATGTTTTGATTGGACTCAAATTCTGAAAATTGTGCAAAATGTTTTAAATTACCGCAGTTTTTTCGAGATTTACTAAAATTAATAAATAATTATCTTGGCACAAAATTCCAGAATTTCATCATATTTCCAATATTTTGAGTTTTTGCCAAATTTTTTAAATTGAAAAAATTTGTCAAACTTTAAAAACTTGTTTTCAAATTTTTTAATTTTTTTTTTTTTTTTTTTTTTAGAAAATTTAGCTGTATGTTGAACATTGATTTAAGCTCAAAAATTGATTGATATCTAAAATTAATCCATTTTTGAATTTTTCAGCAAATTTTAAAAGCCGGGGGGGGGGGTAATGATGTTTGCATTCGCTAAAAAATTGAATTATCAATTGATTTTTTTAAAAATAAAAAATTTGAAACATCTTAATTTTGGATGAATACGGTTTCTGTTTTATGCCTCGTTTTCAAAAAAAAAAAAAAAAAAACTATGCAACCTATGAGGCTCTTTTTCAATTTTTTATTCACGTGGATATACTAATGCAAAGTTTTAGTTTGTCGGTGTGTTTTTTCGAGTTGACTGAAGAACAAACAAGGAAACTTAGACTACTCGGCAGCTCCGATTGAGCTGAAATTTGACTCACTGAAAGAGCATATCATCCAGGCCTCAGTACCAAATTTTGAGCTGCCGGAGTTGATTTTATGTTTTCTGGTGAATTTCAGAAAATTTTGAGAACAGGCAACAGCTTATTGGTGAATAAATTTTTGAGATAAAATTCTTAAAATTTTGAGATAAAATTCTAAAAAATGATTTATATCCTAAAATTTACCTTTCGAATCGATCGCAACCATTTTCGAAGCAATGTGGAGTCTAGAGCAAAAGTTGACTGCCCCGGTTTCTTTGTAAAATACGATTATGAAAATTTCGAGAAAGTTGAACAGTTGTTATAAAATAGGAATTTTTTTCCACAAATATTTTATTTTTTTAAAAATTTAATTAAGTTTTATGATCATTTTTTTTTTGTATTAAAAAAAATCATTTAGTTATTATTATTGGAATTTAAATCAGAGTAAAATCATTCGAATACACAATTTTCAGAAAACAGGTTTCCTAAGGTGTTAATGGAGGCTGTTTTCCGGGCAAATCCTCGCGAACTAATCTTATATAGCACACATTGAGAATAAAAAGTCTAAATCCTTGGAGGGATATACGTAGATATATAATTTATGCCTTGCTTATGGTATTCGTACCTTTGCCTATACATAGTTGAATCGCCGCTACAGAATAGTTTGCAGCGGTTTCGCGTTTACGATTCTATAAAGAGTGTAATATCCAGCCAATTTGCACACTTTTTTCACTCCGTATACGCGATCCGTATTACTTTGGAATGAGCAGGATGAAGAAGAAAAAAATAAAGTCTCGATACGAGTAGTCTTAAGCCTCGGTTATAGAGTTAATAAAATCTTATATATCGTCATCGACGTTACCTCCTTCTTTCTTCCTTCCTTATTTCCTTTTTTTTTTGTTCGCATCTCCAAATCTGCCTTATAGCGAGCATACTTACTGGTACTTTTTTGCTGGCGTGTGTTTGAGAAATACGTAGGTCGTCGTAGGTATATTGAAATATATATTTTTTTCGTTCCCGTTTATAGTGCACTTCTTCTTCACAAGCCATAAAACTTTTGACAGCGTAATAGCAGTTGAAAAAGTCTAAAAAATTTACCGCCCAACTTAATGACGTAATTTCATCGTTAATATAGCTGCGGCCTGCGGCCTCCGGCCGACGCCGAACTACACATTTTAATTTACGAGCATCTCTCTGCCATATACGTGCTTCGATTGTTGTCGAAAAGTTCGCATCGTTCCTCGCGTTGCTCTTCGGATTGTTGCATCGCCTACATACAGGGTGAATTGCAAAAAAAACTGAGGTTGCTGACCCTCGACTCCCCTTCGGTCTATGTTTTCATAATATATTATATCGTGTCCTCTTGTCCTCGTGTACGTAGACACGCGCCCAAGGTAACAACCTGATAGGAAAGAATTCTTTAACAAGAATTCCGCCAATTTTTATTAATTTACCTGACTATATAGATGGAGGTATCTAAGCGCGTAGACGTTTAATTAATTTTGAAAACTCGACTAAAACTTTTCTACAGTTTGTAACCTCGGTCTCCCTCTGCCCATCCGGCCCCTCATGATGGTTTTACCAACCTCGACGTTGGTCGTACGATGGTATTTTTACCAGGCTATTTTCCTCAACTCTTTTACATCCTTGTGCGAATTTCGCTCACTAACGACTTCCTCGATCGTCCTTTGAAAACCAACCCTGCTGCTCGCACCGATTGCTCGCTTTCGCGAATTAGAAAAACACGTAATTTACGAGAGTTTTATATTATGACAAAATCGAAACAGAATTTTTGAAAGTACTCCCACCGAAGCTTTTGCGAACGTGTCTAACGTGATGCATTTTTTTTGGGGGTTTCAGAAATTCTTTTTAACACGTTGGAAGTCGCCGTTGAAATCGTGGAAAATGGAAGAATTCGTGAGTAATATTTTTGTTACCTAATATTTTATATTTTTACTCTGTGTCACCAACTTCCCATTTCGAAATTGACCATTTTTCTTCTTTTTTTTCAAAATGGAGGCTATAGTTGCATTGCTTGAAATTCAGTTGAGGAAAATAGAAAATTTCGAATTATTTTCTAATAAAATGCAATAACTTCAATGCTATATGTAAAGAAATTTTTTTTTTTTTTTTTTGAAAAATTAGGGACACTTTTTGAGAGGAAGAATAAAAAATTATGAATCATTTTCTTCATTAAAAAAACCCAAACCCCCCCCCCCAAAAAAAAACAGTTTGGGGTAAGACTAAAAAATCCGAAAGTACGAAAATTTGGTGATTTATCAAAAGGGCATTACATAAAATTCAGTTGTGGGAAAAATAGAAAAATTTGAATTATTTTATAGTGAAATGCAACAACTTCAAAATAATGCTAGGTATGTAAAAAAAATTTGCTCATTTTTTTGTTCTATTTTTTTTTTTAATTACGGGTGCCTTAAGGTAAGTATAACTTAAAATTAAGATGTGGGAAAAATAAATAGTTGGAAATTGATTCTCATAAAAATAAATAACATTGATAAGTTATAATAACCAGAAAAAGATAAGAGTGTGAAAATCTGGCATTTTTTCATTTTTCTGAAAAAGGGAGCGACCAGTGGCCACTCAAAATGTAGTTAGAAAAAGAATAAGAAATATAAAATCATTTCTTATGAAAAAAATAACATCAAAATTTGGGGATAAGACAAAAAAAGGTTTCATTTGACAAAAAAAAGTTTCCAATCAAGGCACTTTTAGCAGTCAAAAAATTTCTAGTATGATGTCGATTTATTAAGTTGAAACATTTTCTCGGGTCGAAACCCTTTGGCAATCGAAACATTTCTACTAATTAAAACATTTTCAGCAGTCGAAATATTTTTTCGGGTCGAAACATCGTGGCATTGCAGTTGAAATATTTTTCAACAGTCGAAACAATGTTTTTATTTCTATTAATTAGCTTGCAAAACATTACTGTTTATTACGCTGGCCCAAGTATAATTTAATCAATTTGCCAAGTTTCGAATTTTCATCTAATTTAAAGAATATAAAAATCTGATTCAATTTCAAAAACTTATCAAGATTGAAAAATGAACAAAATTAAAATTTTCGTCAAGTTTTGAATTCTTACAAAATTTTTAAAATGAATAGTAAAATCTAAAAAAATTTCAAACTTCAAAAATTCATCATCTCATTTTGAAAATTAATCAAAACTACCTACCATGTTTCGAATTTTCATCGAGATTTTTTGAATTTGAAAGATAAGAAAAATTGATTGTCACTACCGTTTTTTCAATCGAATCATTTTAACTTCTGATTTTACTAGTGAGCACTTCTATTTTTATCAGTTTTTGAGAATTTACCTAATTATGAATTTTTACCTTGAAATTTTTAAAGAATGGTATAACTTCATGAAATTTTAAATAATCAAATTTTTAAAATTAAAATTAAATTTTTTCATATCAATCAAGCTTCAAAATTGGATGTCATTTTGAAAAATTAATGAATTTAAAAAAATATATAATTATTCATCAAATTTTGAAATTTTATTTTGCATTGATTTTTAAGGTAGCTTTTTTCATTAGTGAAATGAAATTTTTTTTTCCTGAATTTACTGAAATTCCAAATTTTCACAAAATTGATCATTTTAAAAAAATTGAATAATTCGTCAGAGGAGGATTTTGCATTGATTTTTAGGGTAGCTTTTTTCATTGCTTAAATGCAATTTGGCAATTTTTCTGAATTCAATGAAATTCCAAATTTTTACAAAATTGATTATATTTTTAAAAAATTGAAAAATTCGTCAAAGGAGGATTTTGCATTGATTTTTGTGGTAGCTTTTTTCATTGTTTAAATGCAATTAGGCAATTTTTCTGAATTTACTGATATTGATAATTTTCACAAAATTGATTATTTTAAAATAATTGCATAATTCGTCAGAGGAGGATTTTGCATTGATTTTTAGGGTAGCTTTTTTCATTAGTGAAATAAAATTTTTTCTGAATTTACTGAAATTCCAAATTTTCACAAAATTGATCATTTTAAAAAAAATTGAATAATTCGTCAGAGGAGGATTTTGCATTGATTTTTAGGGTAGATTTTTTCATTAGTGAAATGCAATTTGGCATTTTTTTATGAATTTACTGATATTGAAAATTTTCACAAAATTGATCATTTTAAAAAAATTGAAAAATTCTTCAGAGGAGGATTTTGCATTGATTTTTGTGGTAGCTTTTTCATTGCTTAAATGCAATTTGGAAATTTTTATGAATTTACTGAAATTCCAAATTTTCACAAACTTGATTATTAAAAAAAAAAAATTTAAAAAAAATGAAAAATTCGTCAAAGGAGGGTTACCAAACCTACCCTAATTTTGAATTTTTACCAAATGTTTTCAATTTTTTTTAAAAATGATATAACTTCGAAAATTAATTAAAATTTTGAAACTTGGGTACCGAAATTACAATTTTCAACCGAGTTTTAAATTTTTACCTTTCGCCAACGATTACCTACTAAGTAATTTTTTTAAATTTTCCAAACATTAAAATCTGTTTTTTGTGGTTGAACATTTTTTTTTTAAATTGCTTTCGATTCAAATTATAAAAATAATTTTTTTAAATAATTTCGATAGGTATATCTTGTTTTTCTGTTCCCTAGAGAATCGCAAGACTAATTCTAAAAAAAATCTATCTTGTACCGAAGTTAATAATATAAAAGTATAATGAATTCAGGGTTTCAAAAATGGCGATCATTCGTGTAAAAATGTAGGAAAAAAATAATCAACGATTTTTTTCTCGAACGATGCTCAACGGGAATGGTTGTAAAAAAAGATGAGAACGAGGACTACCGGTAAGATCTTCCGAGGGGGAAGCCAGGAAGAAAGGTGAAAATTAAAAAATACTTTTGCGCTTATCGAAAATTACGTTAGGGTGTAAGATGCTCGCGCTTGAGTTGATTTTCTTTCCTTTTTTTTATCGAAAAAAAATATGGACGAAGAGAGAACGTCGATAGGGAGAGTAAGAAATTAATTTCCGTTATAAGCTTTTCGTTGAATTATACTTTTCGATTTTAATATTTTTTAAAAATTAGAAATTTTTTTTTTAATTTAAAAAAAAATCTTCGATATTGTTTAATTGTGGACGTACAGTATTATTCTTTTGAGCATCTCGGCGTCGTGTCGATGCTCATCGCATCGTATTTTTTTGCCTTTGCAGTAATTGGAATGAAAATATTTTTTGCTTTTATGCTAATTAAAGATTAAACGCAACGAGGTGTAATGAAATCAGTTGTAAAATTCTTTTCTTCTTTATTTTTTTGATTTTTTTTGTTGGTCTGTTTGTTCTGTTTTCTTTCTTTGAAAGCTGTAGAAATTTCAACGAGAAGGGCTAAATTATTAGGAAGCTAAATTATTAGGAATTCATATTTTAGGAATGTTATAACCGTCGATGGGGTGATTAAGTAAGGCGGAAAAATTTTGCAAGAAGGGGAAGTGTACGATCAAAGGAATAAATTTTTGAACTAGTTGAGCTATTTAGGAAAATCTTCGTCATGTCTCATTTTTCACAAAGTTAAATTATTCTACTATTTTTAGGCTTTCTGGCATCATCAACGAAACAATAAGAAATTTCGTTGGTGAAAATAAGCTAGAGGAACGAAACGAATAATTTTTTTACGAGTGATTAATCCGTAATAAATGTTGAAAATGTAGGCGTATAATAATTACTGGGTTGTATTTTCCTTCCGGTTTTAAAAGCCAGCCTGCCTTATAATCGGATATTCGTCTTGTACTGCGATCATCCGCCTCAAAAAATCGTATAGCTCGCGTAAAAAAAAGGTAAGAAATAGTAACCATAAAGCTAACAATTTACGTTTTGTAGCGTTATCAAGTATTATACAGATGAAATTAGTAGTACAACATTCAGTTAATATTTCATGGACCAGTAGTTAAATGATCTTAAATTATTACTAGCCGTGGCCGAATGGGATTAGAAACCTCAAAGCTTAACGATGTCGTCGTTGAAGTTTAAACTTAAGCTGCGGATAGCAGAAGGGTTTTTCATAATTCGTTTTGCGTTGGCGTCTTGGCCTTTTTACTGTTTCGTGCAATTTAATTAGAAACGTTATCGAAAATTATCAAATTCCTAATGTTCGTCCAAGTTTAGATTTTGGAAAATATCAAGTATTTGTATAATTATTTGTGCTTCCAATTTTTCTCGAATTTTTTATAAATTAATTTAATTCCCATTTCCCAATTTCCTCAATTTTCTGATTAAAAATTTTCATTTTTTTCTTAATTTTTTTTGTCGAAGTACAACGTTTTTAATTAGGCTTTTAACCCCCCCCCCCCCTTTTATGCTTAGGTATTGATTTTTTACTATTTTCAATAATGCATTTTTTTTGAAATTTTTGTTTACTAAAAAAACTTCTACTAATTTTTTGTATTGGAATTTTTTTTTGAATTTTTGCAGATTTGCATTTTAATTCTTATTTTGGACAATTTTCCATACTTTTCAATTTTTAATTTTTAAGTAATTTTTTCAACTTTGGATAGATTTTTAACTTTTTCTGCAGTGCTCGAATATAGTCACTATTTTCATTATTGATCATTAATTTTCTAGTTAGTCATTATTTTATTTATTTTTTCGTCCTTTGGACTTTGTATTAAAATTTTTGGTTTGAAGAAGTGGACAAAATGGAAACAAGAGTGAACAAATAATAATAATGAGAAAATATTAAAAATGTTTCCAAGAAGTAAGATACTGATATGTATTTAAAAAAATTATCGCTCAAAAAATTGACAGTTCATTTTTTTTTTAAATTCAAAAATTACATACCTTCCTATAAAAATTGTTGTAAATAAGCATCTCTTTTCTACAAACTTTTTGAAAAAAAATCATATGAAAATTCTCTGAAGGAAAAATTGAGTACACCAAAAAAGTTCTTAAAAAATGATCATTTAGGTATTTTTTTAAAAATTTTATTTCACAGAAATTGAGAAAATTTTCCATACAAAACAAAATAATTCTTTATGGGAAAGACCATGGGAGAGGTGTGTTCACTGGTGAGGGAGAACTTCTCCTGTCGAAGTTGAAATTATTTTTCAAAAAGAAGAACACTACCCCACCCAACAAAAAATTTGCAGATTAGACTGAAGAAAATGTTTGAGTACGTCACTGGATATGACTCATTATTTTTGGAAGATACACTTTATTCGTTATTTTAACCATTTTCGTTAACTTGAAAATTTTAAAATTGACATAAATAGTGATAACGAACAGTTTTCGTTACGTATCATCCCTCGTAGGACCGGAGCAGATGGCTTCAGCAACATGACGTCATCATACTGCATGAAGGACTTGGAATAATTTTCTACAAAAATGAAAGTGACGTGATTTAAAGGATAGGGAGGGGCCCAATTGAAAAATGTTTGAAACAAAAGTTGTACATTGAGATCTGAAGAATAATTTTGGTCATTATAAAAATTTCGATTGGACCCCTCTATCTCGTCTAATTTTGATAATGCTACATAAATACTTGAATTATTCGAAATTGGAGGAGAGGAAGAGGGTGAATTGAAAATTTTTTCAAACAAAATTTGTAGATTGAGATCTTGGAAAATAATTTTAGTCATTTTAAAAATTTCGATTGGACCCCTCTTACTTCTAATTTTTATTTTCCCCAATCAAAATACTACATAAATACTTATTATTCGAAATTGGAGGGGTGTAAGGGATGCAATCAAAAATTTTGTGATGATCAAAATTATTTTCAGAATCTTAATCTACAACTTTTGTTTGAAACATTTTTCAATTTACCTCCTCCATCTCCACTAGCTATAATTTTTGTTCGAAGTTTTTTTTAATTGGACCCCCTCCCCACTGATTTTGCATAACAATCCGAAGATATTGATAAAAAATCAGAGAGAAGGGAGCGAGGAGGAACCGATCAAAAAAAATTTCAAATAAAAGTTGTAGATTAAGATGCTAAAAATAATTTTGGTCATTATAAAAATTTCGATTGGATCTCTTCCTTTTCCTCCGATTTCACATAATATCAGGTAGATACTTTTTCAAAATTCAACGAAGGGGTCCAATTGAAAATTTTTTCAAACAAAAGTTGTAGATTGAGGTCCGAGAAATAATTTTTGCTATTATGAAATTTTTGATTAGACCCTTACCTCCCCTCCAATTTTGCATAATAAGTATGGTTTGGATACATATTATTAAAAAGTGATGGAGCTAGAGGTCCAATTAGAAAAATTTTCAAACAAAAGTTATAGCATGAAGTCCTATAAATAATTTTGGTTATTATAAAATTTTCGATTCGACCCCTCCCTCCCCTCCAATTTTGCATAATACGATTTGAATTCTTATAATTGTATTAAAAACTGGATGATGCAGGGATTCAATTGAAAAATTTTTCGAACAGAAGTTGTATCTTGAAGTCCTATTAATAATTTTGGTTATTATAAAATTTTCGATTCGACCCATCCCTCCCCTCCAATTTTGCATAATACGACTTGAATTCTTATAATAATATTGAAAACTGGATGATGAAGGAGTTCAATTGAAAAAAATTTCAAAACAAAAGTTGTAACTTCAAGTCCTAGAAATAATTTTAATAAGACCCCTCCCTCGCCTCCAATTTCGCATAATATGGCTTGGATAGGATACTTATATTATTAAAAACTGGTGGAGGTAGAGGTCAAATTGAAAAAAATTTCAAACAAAACTTGTAGCTTGAAGTTTTGGAAATAATTTTAATTATTACAAAAATTTCGATTGGACCCATCCCTGATCCCTCCCCTTCAATTTCGAATAAAATACACTTTTTTTCGATTTTCAAATTTTTCCAGTATGTACCTAATAAAAAAAAAAAAAAAAAAAAAAAGCTTAGATACTTACCTAATTCTTCAGCTTTTTTATGGTACTCGTATTGTCTTGGCTACTAATTTCTTGTTTTGAAGGATTTTTTCAATTTTGTGTTGTTTTTATTTTTAACTCTTCTCCATTTTCCATTTTTTAAAATTTTAATTTCTTTATCCTGTTTTGAATTCTAATTTCTGTGATTTTTTAAAAAATAATAATAATAATTCAGTTTTGATTTTTAATTGATGTTAATTTTCCTTTTTTTTTAAATTTTTAATGCATTTTTGATTTTTAATTTTTGTTGACTTTAATGTTCAATTTTCTAAATATTTTAATTTAATTTTTTCATTCATATTTTTAAAAAATATTTCTTCAATTCTTTGTATTGTTTAGATTTCTAATTTCTGTCAATTTTATATTTTTGTAGGGAGATGGGTTCTACTAAAGACGGGTAGGTGAGAAGGGTAAGTCGACGGGTGCGACTGTATGCCTACCTATACACTCTAGGAGCAAGGCGACGCCACCGAGCTGCACTAGAGGAAGACTGTAGACCAACAAAAACACGTAGTTACGAGATATCAAAAAGGTTGTGTTTATTATGGAGTCGTATGGTCTTCGATTACATAAGGATCTGGCCCGAGGTTATATAGTGTTTTCCTCGGCTGTTTATATGCGAGTAGCAAAGTACTACGTATATAGACGCGATTGGAAACCGAGCACTACATTTTGATTCAAGTTTTTATTCTTACTGTTTGTATTTGAAATTTTTTTAAATTTATTTTTCTTCGATTTTTTATTTTAATTTTTTCACCTCAATTTTTCATGTACCTAGTCAAGTAGTTTTAATTTGTGCCAACTTTCAATCATTTTGAATCCAAATTTAATATATTTTTTTTTATACCTACTGCCCATTTTTCAATTCTTTTGACAATTTCAAGAGCTTGCTGCACCGTTGAATTTTTCTGTTTGAGGATTTTTTTTTTTAATTCCACTCATCCATTCAGATGCAGGTTTATTATTAATGAAAAACCCAAGTAGGTATTTGTATTACAAAAGGCGAATTTCGATTTAAATTCTTCAGCACCTCATTCTCAGTTTATCATCAATCATCTTGTTATTTTCGAAACACACTGTAGAAGTTATATAAACGCGTATTACACGTATTATATCCCATACGTACCCTACACATACGTACATATAGTTTATATGTCCTTTAAAAACTGAATGTATAATCGTCTTACTCCTTTTATCACAGTTTCATTGTCGTTTATGTTGTCGTTTTGCATGATCGCATTTCCATTATTGCTTTTCACTGCAGTTATTTTATATTTTCACGTAACGTTTCGCTTATTACTTTGCAGCGCACGTTATTATTACTATTATGGTATTCATCTTTGTAAAGTAAAAAAAAAAACACACACACACACACGAAGAAGAAGGAGTAAACTTGCAAAAAAGTTGGCTATGTGTATAAAAAAGTTTACTCATTCGAGGGTCGAATTTATAATAAATATAAGAGCTTTTCAAAAGTACGCGGAAGTGGAAAAATATTCTGGTATTATTAAGTACACGTACGTAGTTCGTATATAGACGTATAGTGGATTTCAAAGCTGGCGTTGGAGTTTGGAGAGCTGGAGCTGGAGATGGTTACGAAAACTTTGGTTCGCTTATGCTAGGAAAATCTTTGCAACGTCGAGTTCGTAAAGATGTCTTTTCGAAGCAGCCTGTACAACGTGGTTCCTTTTTCTCTGCAGCGCATTTAGTTATAATATGTACAGTACCACGTACATACATGGAACTCATTCCATCATTTCTCGCGACTAGAAGAGCTTTTGCACGCCGCTACGAGTATGTGCTGGCGTTGGTGTTGGTGCTAGTTTGCATTATAGTATGTAGTTTGCGAACAACCCAACCTCGACTTTTCCACTGCTATTTTGATTAATATTTATTCAAAAACCCTACATTTATTTCCGCTTATTTCCGTTCGTCCGTTTATTACGTGTATCAATATTAAAACGTATTGTTTGTATTGTGCTCTTACTCGCGAACTAGATATACGCGAAAGTATGCTGTGACCTTTTGGCACATAGATTTCCTATGTGAAAATATAGGTAATTTCGTCGTATGTACTATAATGTTGCTTGAAAAACGTGGACTTGATAAATTATCTATAAATTTTATTTCCTTTGTACTCGTATTAATCGTTTGAATTTTCAAAAAAAAAATTATTCGCTTTCTTATTGTTGGAAAGAAAAATCTCAATTATTTGTCTCTATTTTTTTGAGAAAAATTATCAATTTTTTGTAGAGAAAATTCCTTAATTCTTTTTTTTTGTGAAAAGATCTTATAATAACTAAAATGCATAAACTCACATCGCAAGAATTGAATTTTGTCTCGTTTCCTGGAGTTATAAATAATCAAACCTAATAAATTCCTCGAAAAAATTTCATATGATAGGTATTACGTAGTATTTTATAAGAACTCACAAAAGAGGAATACTTTTTTCTCATAATTTTTTAAAACGCTGGTGATAAAGTAGATTTTATTTTATCCTACATTTTGATGGTATTTCAAGTTCTTTTTTTAAATTCTATATTTTTCTTGCAGAAAAAATGCCAATTTTCTTACAAAAAATTCTCATAGTTTTTATGAAAATGTTCTTATTTTTTATTTATTAATTTTTTTTTTTTGAAGAAAACATTCTCAGTTGTTTGGTAAACCAATTCTCATTTTTTTTAGAAAAAATTCTCATTTTAGGAAAAATTGGAGGAAAAACACTATAATTTCTTTGACAATATTTTGGAAAAAATTTTCATCCTTTGATTTAAAAAAATTTTTCATCTTTTTGAAAAAATCCGAATTCCCATTTTTTTGAACGAAAAAAAATATCATTTTTTTGAAAATATTTTTTTTTTTGGAAAATATATTCTTATTTTATTGGAAAAAAATTTGAGTAGGTATTTTTTTTTGGGGGGGGGGGGGAGACTTCTCATCCTTTTTGAAAAAAATCATAAGAATTCTAATTCCTTTGAGAAGGAATTCTCAATTTTTTATGAAAAAAAGTCTCATTTTTTAAAATAAAAACAAATCTCACTTTTTTGAAGAAGAAAAATCTCATTCTATTTGAAGGAAAAAAATTTCATACCTATTTTTGAAAATAATAATATTTCAATTATTATCATCATTTTTTTGACAATTTTTTTGGGGGGAAATCTTCTTCCTTTGTGGAAAAAATTGTCATAGGTATTTTTAAAAAAATCTGAATTCCTATTTTTTTGAAGAAAAAAACCTCATATTTTGAAAATGATATTATTATTTTTTTGGAAAAAATTCTCATTTCATTGGATTACATTTGGGGGGGGGGGGTAGGAATTCTCATCTTTTTTGAATAAAATCGTAATATTTTTGAAAAAACTTCTAATTCCGTTGAGAAGAAATTCTCATTTTTTTTTAAATGAAAAAATCAAATTTTAAATAAAAACAAATATCATCTTTTTGAAGAAAAAAATCTCACTTTTTTAAAGAAGAATTGAAAGAAAAAAAAATCATTTTTGAAAATAAGTACCTAGGGTGTAATTATATTTTACCTTTTTTTTAAAAAAAATTATCATTTTTTAAATTTTTTTTTTTTTTTTTTTTTTTGTGAAAAAATTCTTATTATTTTGAAAAAAAATCGAATTCCTTTGAGAAGGAATTCTAATTTTTTTGAAAAAACAAATCCCATTTTTTGAAGAAAAAAATTGCAAAATACTTTTGTAAAAAAAATCCAATTCCTTTGAGAAGTAATTTTCATTTTTTAAAGAAAAAAATCTCGCTTTTTTGAAGAAAAAAAATTAATTTTTTAAAGAATTTTTTTTTGATTGGAGAATAGGTAATATATTGTTGGTAAAAAAATTCTTAGGTATCAGTTTTGAAAAAAAAAAATAAAATCAAAGGAATTCTCATTTTTAAAAATGTTTGCATATCCTTGAAATCTTGAATACCTAATTATTTTTTTTTGGAAAAAATTCATTTCATTGAAAAAAAATATATTATTTTGATGACTTTTTTGATTGGGGGGGGGGGGGGTGAGAATCGTCATCTTTTTGAAAAAACTTCAATTTCTTTGAGAAGGAATAACTTGTTACTTTTTTTTTTTTTTAAATCCTTCAATTTTTTCGAGAAAAATTCTCGATTTTTTGGAGGGAAAATTCTCTACATTTTTTAGTGAAAGATCTCAATAAGTAAAATGGATATACTTACATAGCAAGAATTAAATTTTGTCTCATTTTCTGGAGTTGTAAATAATTAAACCTAATGAATTCCTCGAGAGGATTTTATTAAATGATATTTATAAGAACGCACGAAAGTGGAATGCCTAGTCATTTTTCATAATTTTTTTAAACGTTGGTTATAAAGTACGTAGGTGTATTCCTCATCTTCGTTCTTAAATAAAACTAAATCTAATCTTATAATTAACTCAACATCTTTCATTCTTGAAATTACCTATAGCTATTTCTAGGCTAATTAATTTTTTTCATCTTCCCGGGAAAAAATCTCATGGATCAAGTCATATCTATTTGGATAAAATCTGATCAGATTTGATCAAGTTTGATCCAAATGTTGATCTGATTGGATAAAATTTAGTCAAATTGGATCTAGTTATATCAGAGAAAATCCACTGATATCTAAAATGATTATATCAAAATAGATCAAAACATATCAACTAGATCAAGTCATATCAGTGAAAATCCAGTTATATAGAAATGCTTATATCCGAATGGATCAAATTGGATCAAATTAGATTCTCTCATATATAATTTGATATTATTGGATCAAGTTGAATCTGTAAAACTCCAGTTATATCCAAAATGGTTGTATCAAAATAGATCAAATCATATCAACCAGATCTCCTCATATCTACTTTGATATAATTAGATCAAGTCATATCAGTGAAAATCCAGTTATATAGAAATGGTTAGATCCGAATGGATCAAATTGGATCAAATTAGATTCTCTCATATATAATTTGATATTATTGGATCAAGTTATATCTGTGAAATCAAAATGAGTCAACCCAGATTCATTTCAAAATTTTAGGGGCTACGAGCAGTGCCAGAATAGGGTTCCATCAAAAAAGTAAGGCAAAATTCGGAGTAGGCACTATTAAAAATGTAACAAACGACATGCTACATGTTTTTTTACATTTTTTTTTGGATTTGGTCAAAAATTTTGGGGCGCAGTGCCCCCATGGGGTCCTGAAGGTATCACGACAAAAATCATTTCTGAATTTAAGTTGAAATTATCTACTCGCAGGAATTTTTCCTGATACTTTTAGTTATACAACCTTGAGTAATTGTTATCTTTGATTGTGTGTCACATAAATACAATTAAACTGTCTTATTATATATGAAATGGTTCGTACCAAGTTGAGTGCACCATCATTGATCTGATTGGAAAAGTTAAGCAGCTTCGGGTTTGGTTACTACTTGGATGGGTGACCGTTGAGAAAAATTTGGGATGGGTATGGTCAGATCTAACCATAATAAATGGGAAATGTACCTATCAAATATGATCCAATCATATTTAATTTTATCTCATCATACATCATTGGATCAAATTGTGTATAGTTTGATCAAATTATATATGATTTGATCAAATTAAATATGATTAGATCAAATTTGATAGGTATAAAATTCATATATGGTTAGATCTGACCACTTCATATATGGTTAGATCCAACAGATTTTTTCCCGGGTTCGCTCTTAAAAAATTTCTATTTCTTACTTATATGAAAAGAATAATTATGATTTGGTATGTGTAGGTAGGTATGCGTATGTATTTGCCTTGCTTGCCATAAACCCCACTTGAAATATATATGTACCTTACCTACCTACGTGTTTTGCAAAAGCGAGAGCGCAGAACGAACTCGCGTTAATTGATATTTATGTACGTACGCAATTTCAAAGGGTAGGAATATTTTTGCCCCGAAGTGCATTTCATTTTATGTAGATATTTAAACTTTTTGACTGTGCTATGACTGCCTAGCGCCTATCCCTGTATACTACTACCATTGCGAGCCTCTTTTTGGTAAAATGTTAATTTCGTCGTCGACGACTCGAGTTTGGCTCCTTTCGTGAGCTGGCAAAAAATTCATTTGTTAGTACAATACGTACGACTAAATGTAAGACGTCGCCGCGTTCAGGGGTGTTGGTGTTTTTCCTGATGCCATTTCTTTGACTCTCTGCTGCCCCCTGACGACCATAAAGTTGTCGTTAATTTAATCGGATACGTTTATAAAGTTGTTCTGTGCATCGGAAACGCCAAGCCGCCGGGCCGCACCCCGGCTCGTCTTATAGGCTGCGAGATTTCCTAGTATTTACATATAACTGCGCTATTCGCCATCGTTGTCGCAGCTTTCGCTTGTTCCGCCAGCATTATCATTTCTATTCATAACTTTTCGCGAAATGTATAATTTATACGCGTGCTGGTTGCCCGGTGCTCGGCAGTGTGAGTCTGGGTTGCGCCTTTACCACCACCACCCCCCCCCCCCCCTCATCAATCACGTTACACGGTGTGGTGTATGTTGTGGTATGGGAATTCTTCTCGAAGCAAAATATGGTTCGAATGTTGGACTATGGAGTGCATGATTTTGAAGTTTAATTAGGTCGATGATGATGGGTTATTCTCAGGGATAGACAGACTCCGGCAAAAAAGAATGGACTCCAAATGCTTGACCTAAAAATAGACTCAACGTCAACTACGAATTTGGAAAAAGAACGCACTTCAATTCCAACTCCTCTTCATCGTAGCTAAAATTTTCAAAAAATGGTTTTTTGAGAAGAAGTAAGAGAAGAATTGGATTTGATTTTGTATGGGTTACTTATTCCATGAAATTTTTTTCTTCGCGAAATCGAGGAATATTTGTATGTATTGTAACGAAAGAGAAAAAAATTTTCTCCAAAAAATTATTGTTCTTTTATATCTACTTTTTGTCCAAAAAATCGAAGTTCCCACTTGGAAAAATTGGAAATTTTTTCAGAAGAATTAGAGTACTTCGTCGAAGAATAGAAAAGATTTCTTCTCATTAACAACTTTTTGAAAATTGAAACTCCCGAGCAGCACACTCGACAAATTATCGAAATAAAAAATCGACAGAATATCGAATTCGATAAAGTGTCGCGTTAGTTCCGCATAAATCGTGAAATTATCTTTCGATATATAGATAGATTATCGACGAATTATAGTTAGCAAAAATTTCGAGATTATAGTAAGATATTTTATCGATAATATATCTATAATATCGAAAGATAATTTCACGATTTAGGCGGAACTTTCGCGACACTTTATAGAATTCGATATTCTGTCGATTTTTTATTCCGATTTTTTGTCTTTTACTAGCTTCTTTCTATAATTAAAAATCATTAATTAGTATAATTAATACATTAAACTATGCCTAAACACATTATTCATGTTACGGTAAGAGGATCATTTCAGAAAAAGTCAAAAAAAATTATAAAAAATCTGCCACCCGTGGGGCTTGAACCTTCTACCTCCTGCATGGTAATCCTCTTCCTTAACCACTATGCCATACCTTATCGTTGAGGAATTAGCAATAAAACGCTTATAATAGGCAGTTTAGTACTTCCAGACGTGTTGAACTTAAAAAAATTTTCACCAATTTGGAAATAATTTCAAATATCGTCACAAAATCGTTGAAAAATCGTTCGACAAATTTCAGATTATTTGTCGATAATGTAGTTTCAAATATCGCCACAAAATCGTTGAAAAATCGAATTCGAGGAATTTCATATCACGTGTCGATAATATAGTTTCAAATATCGTCATAAAATCGTTGAAAAATCGAATTCGAGAAATTTCAGATTACGTGTCGATAATAAAGTTTTAAATATGTTCACAAAATCGTTAAAAAATCGAATTCGAGAAATTTCAGATTATTTGTCGATAATATAGTTTCAAATATCGTCACAAAATCGTTAAAAAATCGAAATCGAGAAATTGCATATTATGTGTCGATAATATAGTTTAAAATATCTTTACAAAATCGGTAAAAAATCGGATTCGATAAATTTAATATAATCTGTCGATAATATAGTTTCAAATGTCGTCAAAAAATCGGTAAAATATCGAAGTCGAGAAATTTCATATAATCTGTCGATAATATAGTTTTAAATATCTTTACAAAATCGTTAAAAAATCGAATTCGATAAATTTAATATTCTTTGTCGATAATGTAGTTTCAAATATCTGCACAAAATCGGTGGAAAATCGAATTCGATAAATTTAATATTCTTTGTCGATAGTATCGTTGACGAATATCGTCATAAAATCTTAATAATATCGAATTCGATAGTTTTTAGATTTTTTGCCTATGAAGTTGTACCGATAAATCTTTATAATATCGTGAGAACATCTATAGATTTTCAAACGATTTTTTATCGATACGTTACATCTTCCGATATTATCGATCGAGTGTGCCGCTCGGGCTTATTACCTACTTATAATTATGTAGAATAGAGAACTCCTCAAAAACGTAATATAAAAAATTTGTTACAGCTCGTGAACTTGAAAGTCTTCACAAATTGAATTTTTTTTAAGTAAGAAAAACGTTTCAAAATTTAAAAAATTGGAAAAATTGGAAATTTTACAAAATTGAAAATGGATATTTTTTTGGAAATTGAAAACTTTCAAAAATGAATAATTTTTTGTACCGCTCATTTTGAAAACCACACAAAAATTGATATTTTTCAACTTATTATTTTTTAGTCATTATAATATTTTTTATTTTTTTTCAATAAACATATTTTTTTAGGAACAACGTATCTACCTCTTTTTAAAAATTGAAAGGTTTTCGAAAATTGAATTTTTTTTGAAATCAACATTTTTGAAATTCGTAGATTGATAACTTCAAAATTTTAATTTCTTTTAATGCAGAACTTTTTATGTATCAAAATTTTTAAAAGTTGAAAATTGTTCACAAATTGAAATTTATATTGAAAATTGTTTGGAAAATTAAACTTCAAAAAAGTAAAAAAAATTCAAAAATTGAAAATTAAAGTTTTTCAAAATTTTGGCCCTCGATTTTAGGAGTTACAAAACGTCGATATCAACAAAAATATTGGGAAAAAATGGTTTGGAGGGGGGGGGGGGGTATGAATCATTATTTGAGTGACAATAGAAAAATTTTGGTTATTTTTTGAAATATTAGGTTACTTAAGTTGCTATTTTTTTAAAAATTTCGTTCTAATGTATGTTTTTGGAATTTTTTAAAAAATATGATATTTTCATAATTATTTTATGCTACCTATTTTGTTTTTTAATTTTTTTTGTTCTAAAATTTTTTACCCAAGTATATTTTATCAATTTTTTATTTTTTTTTCCAATTTTTTGTTATTTATAATACCTATCATGTCATATTTAAACTTTTTTTAACTCTAATGTTTGCAAGCGTTTTTCAAAAACATACGTAATTCTATTTTAATTTTTTTTTTCAAAATTGTTTCAAAATTTTTGCATACATATTTGTTCAATTTTTGAGTAAAAAAAAACATATCGATTTTTTCGAATTTCAGCCTTAAAATTTTCTTTGTTTATCCCATATTTAAAAATTTAGTTTAGAAATTCAAAAAAAAACGTTTGATCATTTTTTTTTTTTTTTTAATACATAATGACTGGTCAGAAACAAGTTCCAGTTCATCAGAATTTAATTTTCTTACATTTTCAAGGATTTTTTTTTTTTGAATTTAAAGGGCTCAAAAGGTTTTTTTTATGATTTTCATTCCTCTTTTATTGACTATATTATTATTATTTTTTCAATTTTCAGTCATTTTTAATAGATATTAATTTGAAAAAAAAATGTTAATTTTTTTCAATTTCAATATATTTTATTTTGAATCTTTTTAAACTGTCCACTTTTTCAAGATTATTTTCATTAAAATTTTAAAAAGTTGTTCTATTTTTAAAAATCTGAAATTAATCAAGGAACTAAATGAGTGCTTGTACAATAATTGAACTCGAAGAAGAAAAATATGTATAATATCTTTTACTGTATGTAATACACCCGATGATACTCCTGAGAGCAAAATAATTATCCTTCCATTACGTAGTGCAAATACGAAGCAAGTTGTTGCGCCAGAAGATGCTGCAGTGGCGAAAGAGTTGTTACGAGTCTTATTGACGAAGCAAGGTACGAGGCAGCAGTAAGTGTGCGGCTTAGGCGAGCACGAGCTACGAGTAGAATACCTGGCAGAGAGCTCGGAATCTGTACGTGCACGTACGTACAGTTTACATATTATACGAAACCTTCGCATCTTCCTCCCTACACAGCCATGAGAAAACTATAAGCTTAACGGGCTGCTTAACCTTTCACACTCGTGTTCAATTATCATATACCGCCCTCTTCTACACCCCTGTCTCTACTTTGAGCAACTCAATTAGCATCTGAGTTTCATATACCGCCTACCGTTGTTTATCTTTCCACGCTGGAGATATAGGTAGTACGTATATTATCTGCACTTTAGTAGATTTTTTCTCCTCGAAAAGTCAAGTCATTTTGAGCAGTGCGTGCAAATGACGCGTAAAATAAACGTGCTGCGTGTTGATGAGGCTAAAGTTATACAAGTGTACATTGACCTTTCTAGGTTACTTTGGTGCGGTGAATTGAAAAATTGGGGTGGGTGATTACTTTGAGTATGCGGGGCAGAGTCTGTGTATTTGACGTCGTGCTCTAGTTATTCGAGATGTGAAAGTTTTCTCCTAAGTGATTTGGTGAAGATTTTTAGATATGTACCTATAGGTGCACTTCATTTTGAATTAAAATATGAAAAAATTATCAATGGATAATTTGAAATATAAAATAGAAGTGTAAAAAAATTAATCTGTGCTAGATACTAAGTATATAAAATTGACGAGGTGTTTCGTTGTTGCCATTAAACCAAAAAAATACGCGAGAGAATTTGAAAGTAATGGTACAAATGAACTCTTACCTAACCAAGGAGTAACATTTTATGCTAATATTTTAATTTACGCAATTACTTAATAGCTAAAAAAAAAAAAATCAAAATTTTACCCCACAAAGTATAATAAGTTAATAATCTAATAAAGGCCATGTTTCTCCAAGAAAAGGGATCAAGTCAGTGTTTCTCAAATGGTGGTACATGTGGCCCAAGGGGTACGCTAAGATTTCTTGGGGGTACGTGACGAAAATGGCATCTTAATAATTGCTAACTAAATACAATCTGTACTTGAATTCGTTCATTTCAATGTATTCAGGAAATGCATTTATTAAAAATATTATTTAATTTTCTTGAAGGGGAAATTTCTCAGTTTTTCGAGATTAAAACTACTATTACCTATTATTATTTTTTTAGGAAAAAAAATTCTCAAAGTTTCTGGAATTTTTTTTTCAGAATTTTTTTTTTTTTTTTTTTTTTTAAATTTTTTAAATTTTTTGGATGTTTTTTCAAATTTATTTTGAGATGGAATTTCTCATTTTTTAGAAGTACATAGGAATATTTTTCATTAAAAAAGAATCACAGGAGAGGGATTTTTCAAGGTACCTATATATCTTTTTTATTTTTTTGAAAGAAAATTTTTCATTTTCATTTTAATTTTCTTTTTTTTTTTAACGTAAAATTTTTTGAATAAAAAATCTTCTAGGTAGGTAATTTTTTGATTTAAAACATGAAAAGTCTTTCAATTATTAGAAAGGAATTTTTTAATTTGGGGGGGGGGTATTTCCAATTTTTTGGAAGTAAAAATTAGAAATAGGTACTTATAGTAACTATTTTTCATTTCAATAAAAAATTTCATTTTTTTTTTTTTTTGAAATAAGAATTCTTTTACTTAATTGTTAAGATTGCAGAATGTTTTTGTTTTTTTCAACAAAAAAAAATTAATTTTTTTCTGGAGAGAAAGTATATCTCATTTTTTTGGAAAAATAAATTTCTCTATTTCTTTGTAATAAGAAAAATCTTTCAATTTTTTAGATTTTTTTTTTCAAGTCTTTTTCTAGAATGAAATTTCTCGTTTTTTGTAGGAGATTTTTTTTTTTTGATTTCTCGAAGTTTTTTTGATAAAAAATTTTTATTTTCCTGATGAAAAAAATTTCTTAATTTTTCAGGTGTTATATAATACTTACGTATTTCTCATAAAGAGGATTTTCAAATGTGCTTTTGTGAAATTTTAAAAGAATCTCATGCAGAAAAGATGATTTTTTTTATATCCTGAATAATTTTATTATGAAAGATTTTTTTTTCATGTGAAGATTTTTAATTGAAAATGAATTTTTATGCAAAATTTTTTTAGTTTAAAAAAAAATTCTGTAAAATTGAAAAAAAATTATACCTACCTAGTACCTACACACAAATGATTTCTTCAAATTTTTTAAAAAAATTCCAGAGTCGCTGTCTCATACAAAAAAACTAACATGCTAATTTATCGTCAGATCACAAATTCATTGGGGAGGGGGTCGTGCAAAAAAATGTTTTCAAAAAGGGGTAAATGAGAAAAACTAATTAAGAACCACTGGGTTCAGTAGGTACATTAATTACTTTTTTTGACAAGTAGGGTGCTGTTGTTGCTAGAGTGAAGTGGATGATTGGATTGAGTTGAAGTGGAGTGGAGTTGGAGAGTATTGAAGTAGGGTGGCGTATAGTGGAGGTGGAGTAGGATGTATTGAAACGGAGTGGAGTTGGAGTTTGGAGTGCAATTTTTCCAAGAAGTCGTGATTGTGGATCTTGGTTTGAAAAAATTTTTGAGAGAAGAGGAGCACTCCTCACTCTTCAGAGTTCTTCAGCTGTGAAGGAATTGAAGAGTGGCAAGTACAAAATTAATAGATCAAGTCCAGATCACCTTTCAAGTACTAACAGTAACAGCATAAGTCAAAATTTGCTCGGCTCTTTGCATATTGTAACACATTGCTCTGGCCTCGTCATGTTTTCTCTTGACTTCGTTCTTTTGACTTCTACTATTGGTGGAAACGTTTTACAAACAATATAAGTCATGAAATCGAAGACAAGGAAAGAAATTACAAGGCAAAGACAATTTGTTTCTCTGTTCCAGAGCCAAGCTGATTTTGACTTATGCTGTTAGGACTTGAATCATTAATTTTGTACTTGCCATCCTCGAATTATTTAAAATTAGAGCTTTTCACAGTGGAACCATGTAAATTGGAACTTTCAAGTCTGGAACCATATATAATTAGAACTTCTCACAATAGAGACTTGTATACGTTGGAACCTTCTGTTTTGCAATCTCCCACTTTAGAACTCTCCAGAAACATGTTTACTAGGCCTAAAGAGTTGTTCGAGTGCCATTTTTGTAAAATGAGGAAACCTCGAAGATTTTATGAAAGAAGTTCTAAATATTTTCCAGCACAAGATTGGCGTGAGCGAAGCGAAAGGAGCGATAATAAAGGGGGTTTTGAGGCGAATCCCCAATGCGAATTTCCAGGAGCGAAACTCGAAGAACGAGCACCTGGGTTGGGTTGTGGAATCCCTCAATAGTATTGAATAAAATCCGAAGATAAAATTAATTAAAATCTATAAACGCTATGAAAAAATAAGCCTCTGTGGTTTTTTCTCCAACTTTTCCACTTTTATAGGCGGATTTGTCGGCCACGCACGCCTGAAAGTAGGAAGCCTACCACGACACGTATAATATTTATAAAACGAAGGAAAGAACGAACGAATGAGCGAGCTTGCGGCGGCGGCGTGTATAGATTTCGATTAAGCGACCATTATGTTAACGAGATTAAGAGAATAGGATACGTGTATCGAATTGTAAAACGCGATAAGAGCGGAGCTGGAAAGATGTGGAAACGACGCCGGCACGCCGCGCCGTGCTGTATTCTAAAGCCCCGGACACGACGCGACATCCTCCATCGCATTCGCATTTGTCACGAATTAGTCGACCAACATTCGTATTGGTTTTAAGTGTCGCAATTAACACATGTAAGCCGCCAGACAAGTTATCCGATACGGTTTATTGCAACTTTTCGCAACTTTGTTCGTGCCAAGTCGATGTTGGCGCACGAAACGAGCGCGGGGACATGGTTTTTTGACAGTTTGAGAGTTTTTGATAAGGGTTCGAATGGTCGTTAGTTTTACCGGAGTAAAAAAAAGTACATACCTATGTAGGTTCTGTGTACAGATATGCGGGATAATTTTACGGTGACGTGAATCACGTTCATGGTGAGATGGAGCTTTCTCGCAGCAGCGAAGCTGCAGAGTGCCAAGTATAGTGTATTTTAGTACGTAGTATGGATGATGGAGTGTACGACAGTCAAACTGAAAGGGGACGGTTGGTGGTACTGCGAGTATTGATGGAGCCACAGCGAGCGAACCCACGAAGCAGATAACGTCTAAAAGTGTTGACGATAAAATGCGAATTACTAATATTCGAAAGCGAAATAGAAATGCCAGAATTTCGGGTGTTGGCTTTGATAACTCATCGTCGTAGTACGTATACCAGTGGACGAGTTTATACAAAATGGACAAAAGGATAAAGGCGTGAGATCGAATTGATGAATATAGTGCAAAGGCGAACGAGGAAAGAGTGTGTGTTTCGGAGCACCAACGATACGTTACGATATAGTGTTTTTAATCATCTGGTGCATGGGAATTTCATCGTCATCGTTACTAACGACATATTGATCGGCTTAGTCGCTTTTCCTTCTCACTTCGGCAATTATTATGGCATTGTACGAGAGAGACGTGCGTAGGTAGTGTTGAGCTCTATAACGATTCAGCCTGCGAATGGAAAAATTACTGCCTAAATGCGAAATTTATTCGCAATCGAATTGAAAATTGAACAAGAAAAAATCCTAGAGAATAGCGTGCTCCCACTCTTTTGGGGCCTTAGAATACTTTCTGAACTTGACGACTTGGATTTTTTTTTGGTCAGCAAATTTTTTGACGAGGAGGGAACGATTTTTTTTTTTTTTTTTTTTTTTGAAGAATAGGTAATCGTATTTTTGGCAGAGGAAAATTCTTCCTCCACACAGAGTACACTTTTGCCCCAGTTCTTCCATTATCCATTTGTTTTTTACGAATTTTTTTTTCGATTTCTTTGGATTAAAAAATTTTAGTTCTATATAGTGGAGTCGCAAACTGTAAATTTTCGACAGAATACTGCATAAAATGATAGAAGCATGAAAGTTGGTATGCTGAACATTGAGACCATAACAAAATTTTAAAGAACGAGAACCATCTCAAATTTCCCATAGGGGGAGCGGGGGAGGGGATTTCGAGGCACCAGCCCCCCCCCCCCCTTGTATAACGAGGTGGAACAATTTCGACGTTTTTGGGGTCGATTGTGTATATTTCGACTTCCCCGAACACGAATATGTAATTACTTTCAAGATCCGATCACGAGAAGTGCCCCAAATTTCATGTCAAAACCTCCCCCATTCAGTGCAAATTACGAAAAATACGTAAAAATCGAGGTTTTTTGCCCCTACATCGAAGGGAACGGTCAGAATCGAATTTTCAATACGATATTCGTGTAGTACTCGTTAAATAGGATATATTAACATACATTTGAGGTCTTTTGTCCTCCATTGTGGGGAGGATTTTTTGAATTCGAAGGGCAAATAAAGTCCACATTATTTCCCCTTCAAAAATACCTTTTTACAAGTTTGAGGTGTCGTTTTAGCATAATTCAAACAGCCCGAGTACGAATTCGTGAGCATTTTCACAAAAAGTTCAAAAGAAACAAAAATTGACCAAAATTGGGGATATTGAGGCACCCCCTCCTCCCCATGGTGAAGGGGCGAGGACCTCAAATGTACGTTAATATATCTTATTTAACGAGTACTACACGAATATCGTATTGGAAATTCGATTCTGACCGTTCCCTTCGATGTAGGGGTAAAAAACCTCGATTTTTACGTATTTTTCGTAATTTGCACTGAATGGGGGAGTTTTTGACTTGAAATTTGGGGCACTTTTCGTGATCGGATCTTGAAAGTAATTACATATTCGTGTTCAGGGAAGTCAAAATATACACAATCGACCCCAAAAACGTCGAAATTGTTCCACCTCGTTATACAAGGGGGGCTGGTGCCTCGAAATCTCCTCCCCGCTCCCCCTATGGGAAATTTAAGATGGTTCTTGTTCTTTAAAATTTGGTTATGGTCTCAATGTTCATCATACCAACTTTCAAGCTTCTATCATTTTATGCAGTATTGTGCAGTTTGCTACTCCACTAATAGTTATTTTTTTTTACACTTTTTGGAGAATAAAATAAAATCTCGAGTTTTTACTACTTATTGGAAAAATAATTTTTTATTTTTGCATTTAAAAAATCTCGTTTTTTTTTTGAAAAAATTATTCTTGTGAGGGATTTTATTTTTATTTTTTTTTCATAAGCAAGAAACAAAATTTTCATTTTTTAAGAGTAAATAAAATTCTCGATTTTTTTGGAAAAAATTATTTTTTGACATTTTTTGAGAAAACAGAAACTTTTTAATTCTTTTGGAACAAAAATTTAAATTTTTTCAATTTTTTTCCAATTTTCAGAGTAAGTAAAAAATGAGGAAGGCGCTTACTATTAGATAAGTTTTAATTTTTCATTAATTTAATTTCCTTTTAAATATTTATATGTAGAATGTCGCTTAATAGCCTAGCAGCTGATAGCGACTTTAAATAACTCAAATATACAAATATACAAATATACCTATTGAAAAAAAAAAATTGGCAGCAAAAATATTTTGATAGCAGAAAAAAATTAGTCCTTGTTTTTAGAGAAGAAAATCTTTCAATCTTTTCATAGAAAAAACTTGGAGAAAAAATCTTAATTTTGAGGAAATAATATAAATTTTATTGGAGAAAGAAAATCTAAAAAAAAAAAAATTGGAGTAGCATGGAGTAAAAATCTTTCAATTTTTATGCAGAAAAGAACTGTTTTAGATCTGCCGTTGGGCCGTTGCATTAAAAAAATATATATTTGATGCATTCAACAAGGTGCCTACCTGAAAGTAGTGCAAATGTAGTGATTTCATAAATGAGTCACGGAAGTAGTGATTTTGGAGTAAAAGTAGTGAAGAAATCAAAATTGAAAATCGAAAAATCAATTTTTTCCATAAAACAAAATAGCCAGTTTTTTCTTCGTATTGGTAACATTGAGATTTTTCCTGCTAATTAAAATTTTTTCTATAGTAAATTTGGGCCTTTTTTTTTAGGTGGTCCCAGGTACGTGTTTGCCGAGTTTTCTTGGAGTAATCGGTTAAAAATGCCGAATGAAAATTTCCAAAATTATCGAATGACAATATTTTGATTTTTCATGTACAAATATATAATATTATTTACAGAGCTGGTGAATTTCAACCTCTACTTATAATTCAGGAAAGGAAAAAAATAATTAGGAGTCAGTGAGAGGCGTGTTATGAAAAAAAAATTAAAATTTTTTGGAATTGAAAGATTTTGAATTTTCTCCCTTTGTTTGAAGCCATTAGCTTAAGTATACCTAATTATTCAGAAGTAGAAAATCTGACACTGCTCGAGCGAAGCAAGGGCTGAATTTTTGAAGAAAAAAAATACGATTTTAAATTAATTAACCTGCATTTTCTGGATTTTGAAGACTTTTTAATTCAAGTGTTGAAATTAGCAAAGAAATGCCCTAGTAAAAAAATTGAACGAATAATTTTCATTTTTTTTTCTTTTGAAATGTTTTGAAAAAACTAAAAAAAAAAATTCAGGATTAAAAATTGCCCGAATCAAAATTTGAAAAAAAAATTCAACAAAATTCAATAGATTTGCTTTGTTTTCTGTTTTTTTTTCTTTTTCTTTTTCGTTTACATTTTCATAAAATTGGGTAAAAATATTTTTTCGGATACACAATTTTTTTGAGCACAAAATCACAATTTAAAAAAATGAAAATTTTACAAAGCTCTTTTCAATTTCTATATTGATAGAATTAAAAAAAAAAAAAAAAAAAAAAATTTAAATGATTGTTTGAAAACAAATTTGAAAAAAATAATCTCACAAAAATAGTATGTATTTTAACTCATGGTTCAAAAACTATCTGTTCATTTTATTCCACCATTACCTAAAAAATTTTCACTCGAAGAAATATTCCTACCTAAATTCTATAAAATTCAAAATGTTGCCTAATGAAAGAAATTGTTATTTCTTAGATTTTCTCAAGTTAAATTTATGCCAAATCTACTTTCTGTAATTTTTCGGGGGAGGGGGGGGGGGGTCAGATAGTTTTGTGGGTAATAAAAAAAAAAGAACTAAAAACGTAGGTAGTGATTTAAAAAGAAAATACTGTAGAAACCATGCATTAGCATTTCGTGTGTTTTTAGTTTTTGTACCCCTAAAATATATTGGGGGGGGGGGGGGTGTGAAATTCTCCTAGTAAAGTATGCAGGAGCATTCTAGCTTCTGATCCGTTGATTTTACTATTAAATTTGAATTCGAAAAAATGAGTTTTTCCAGAAGTACGCCGAGGTGGAAAAATCTTCTCGTATTATTAGAAATGTACACATAGCATATTTGGGAATAGGTAGACGTACGTGTATACTGGATTTCGCGTAGCTGATGAGGCTATAAAGCTAGAACTAAGAGTATAGAGATATTTTCAGCACACCGAAGCGTAAAATACTGGTTACGAAATCGTATGTAATTATGAAATTTCGCGTAGCCCACCCAAAGTCCCACACCTTAGCCTTTTACATTCGCTGCATGTCGTTCGACGAATATGTGCTCGGATTTTTTGTGAAAATTTTTAGCATGATGGGACGGGACAAATGACTTTTACGATGTACGGCGACAGTTCATCGGACCGTGAAACAGATAGCGACAAAAACCTTCGTTAAAACGGTCTCTCTAAACGTACAGGCACCAGGTTTCGGTTCGATTAGAAGGATTTTTTTTATAAAACCGAGCACGGTGTCTCCTTTTCCTGGTTTGAGCTTTGCTGGACCATTTTCGTTTGGGTGAAACATTTGCGTTGAAATGAGTGAAACGTGAAAATTGTTTTTTTGTAAAATTAGCGAATTTCACGAATCCCGTCGTCGGTTCTTCGCTTTGACTTGACAGAATTGAAAATTGATATTTTTTATACCAAGTGTCATTGTCGGATTAAATTTTGACATTCAGCTTCAAAAATAGAAAATATAAGAGTGATGTAAAGTTTGATTGTTTGAAAATGGGTAAAAATTAAAAATTCGATGAAAATTGTAAGTATTTATTTTGATGTTTGAATAAATTGGATCAATTGGATCAATTTTTTAAGTTGAATAAATTTTTAAATTTTTCGAAAAATTAGATTTCTTGAATTTTGTATTTATTGTTAGTACCTGAGCAAGTGAGTAGTAAGTACATTGTAAAAACATGGCAAAACTCAAAATTTGATCATTTTTTCATTAAGTATCCATTTTCAATATTAGATGATTTAAAATTCAGTCAAATTCTCAACAAAAAAAAATTAAGGTCAATTTGTGAAGTTTGGTTGACTTTTAAACATTTTAAATAAATTATTTTAATTCAAAATTTTTTCATCAAGGAAATTTTTAGAACTTTGAAATTTCATAAAAATTAATTACAATTTAAAATTGAAAAAATTTCAAAATTGAATAAACATTGTTTTGTTAGTTGAAAATTGAATCAATTTTTTAAATTCTTGGAATTTTGTAATTTAGATTTTTTCAAATTTAGTAATTGTTAGTAGGTACATTTTTATATGTTTTTTTTTTCAAAGTTGAAATTTTGTAATTTTTCATCTATTTTTGAAACTGAAGTAATTAAAATTCAGCTAAATTGTCAAAAAAAATATATATAAAAAGTCAGTTTGTGACGATTGATTAATTTTTAAAATTTGTAAAAATGAGTATTTTCGTTAATCAAGCAAATTGAATCGATTTTTAAAATTCAGTAAATTTTTACAAATTTTGAAAATCTTTTAAATTTATTTAGTATTCAGTAGAAGCACATTTTTGATATAATTACGGAAAAAATAAAAATTTGGTAATTTTTTATCGGTTTTCAATGTGAGATGAATTTTTAAAGTTCAGCTAAATTTTGAAAAAATTGTGAAAGGTCATTTTGCAAAGTTTGATTAATTTTTAATATTTGTAAAATGAGGATTTTCGTTAATCAAGCAAATTGAATCAATTTCTAAAATTTACTTTTCAAAATTTTCAAACTTTTTACCTAGTCAGATACAGCTAAATACCTTGGTATGACACTTGATAACAAACTCTCATGGAACCAACATATTCTAAAATTAAAACAAAACTGTTTTTCAAAAATTAACATTTTAAAAAAGCTAGCCCATACAACATACGGATCTGATAGAACTACCCTACTTAATTTATATAGAGCAATTATTCGCTCCACTCTCGATTATGGATCCTCTATTTATGCCTTCGCAAGTCCATCAACACTCAATAAACTCGATACCATCCTCAACTCTAGTATTAGAATAGCTCTTGGTGCATTCCGCACAACTCCCACTGCAAGCATACTTTCTGAAGCTTCAGAACCTCCCCTCAGCTTAAGAAGACAACAAACAATAGCAAATTCGGCTCTTAACATACTTTCTACCCCCAACTTTCACCCTAAATCAGAATTTATTTTTCCATTCAATGATTTAGAACCTGACACTTCCCATTTACTTCAATCTATAATTACAAATGAAACAAAAATCCATCATTATGTCATAAATATTCTCCCACCTTGGTCTAACTTCAAACCAGTCATAAATACTTCTCTGACTGAACTAATACAATCAGATACAAATTCTCTCATCGCTACATCACACTTCAACGAACTCGCTAATAAATACCCAAATCACGAATTTATATTCACAGATGGATCTAAAACTTCAAACCTCACTGCTTGCGCTTTTGTACATAATGACGAAGAATTTTTATACCCCCTCCCTTCTCAATTTTCAATTATGTCAGCTGAACTATACGCCATTAAACAGGCACTTACCTACATCAATAACTCTTCTTTCATCAACACAATCATATTTTCAGACTCTCTCTCAGCGTTGCTATGTATACAAAATTACAATAAAAAAAAACAACATCCAATAGCTCAGGAAATATCCCTCATGCTTTCTTCCTCATTAAAAAATACGATTTTATGTTGGCTACCTTCACACAAGAACATCACAGGCAATGAATCAGCTGACAAAGCTGCAAAACTTGCTCTAAATATAACTCCCATACAAAATATTCCTATTCCTCTTACTGACCTTAAAACCTTCATCAAAGCTAAAACTCAAATTCTTTTTCAAAACTTCTGGAATCAAATTCCCTCCACTAATAAACTGAAAAATATCAAAAACGATATACTTCCAAGAACTTGCGTTGATATCTCTCGCCGAGAAGACGTTCTACTCACACGTATACGAACAGGACACTCTCTTATGACCCATTCTTACTTGCTCAACAAACAACCTCCCCCCATTTGTTCAATATGTAACACTCAAATTTCAATAACACATTTAATTTTTCAGTGTCCAAAATACATAAATGAAAGATCCCTATACCTATCCTCTAATAATCCAAAAGAAGTCCTATCAGATGACCCCATTAAAATTCAAAACTTATTATCCTTTCTATCCAAAACTGGTTTACGATCCCTTCTCTAAGTAATCCTCCTCCGTGACACGCCTCTAGCCTTAGTTGCTGTATATGGCGTTAAAAAAAAAAAAAAAAAAAATATTTGTACATGTTTGCTCTTTCATTAATAAAAATTTGATGAAAACACAAAAATTGGTTATTAGCCTAGTATTTTATCAATATTTTAAAAATTCATCTAAATTTTTAAAAAATCTAAAAGGTTAATTTGTAAAGTTTGATTAATTTTTAAAATTCGTAAAAATCCAAATTAATTTTGAAAATTTTCAAAATTTTGATGGAAAATTCAAAATTTTACAATTTTTTAATTTTGATAAATTTATTTATTTTTATGTTTCGATTCGATTTTGATATGTCGACAAATTTTTTGGTTTTGATTAATTCCTGTACAGTTTTTAAATTGTCTTTATTTCAATGAATCTTTTTTCCAATTGTTGGATCCTTTTCTCGATTGGTATCTATCTTAGTTTTTTTCAATCGTAATTAATTATTTTTCTTGCTGGTAAAAGTTCGAAAAGCACAGCATTAAAAAGCATATACTTACATTTTCTAGTTTTGCCCTGCATTAGTGTATTATATGCACTTATAGGTAGCTACTAGCTACCTTACCTATAGTTTTTAGACGGTTTTCTCGCTACTTATATGTGACTAACAAAGAGGCTTGGGATTTGGAATGCTGCGGCTTATGGAACAGAAAAAAATACCGAACGTTTTCTTTATATACGTTAAAAGAAAAAAGGTAAACTCGAAAATAAGCTTCATAACATTTTAAAATACAAAGCAGAGTAGGCCTTAGTATGTGTATATACCTCGTTACAAAGAAAGAGAAAATACCTACCATACCTTAAGAACAAAAAAAGGAAAGAGGAAAAAAAAGGCAAAAAGTAAAAAAGTATCTCCTGATGGTAAAATCCTACCAATATAATCAAGTTCAAACACCTTTTCCGTGCTCTTTTTTCCAACCCAAAACCTCAAAGTTTTGCAGAAACTTTATACTCGAGAAGAAGAAGAAGAAAAAAACTCGTTCGTTGCAACTTGTTCTTTGTTAATAGCGAGTAGTTGGAAAAGTGAAAAAATATAATATATCGAAAGAACGAACCTTTTACGTACGCCCTACGTACTAATTTTTATCGTCCGAACGAAGCAATACCGAACTCTGTGGTTTTTATTTGACTGTCGTGAACAAAAAATATCAATTCCATATTCGAATTGTTGGTTCATCTTAATTCAAACCCGTACCAATGTTTTGCTTTTTCGACAAAGTCCAAGGTGAATTTTTTTTTCGCATTTGCGATACTTTTATCCTTCATCGAGTTAGATGGAAAAACTTTTGCTTTTCCACGAAAAGTGACGTTGGCTCGGTGTGTAAGCACGCGTTATTTTCCACGATGTAAAAAGAAGAGCGCGCAATTAAACTTTTTCAAAAGTTTACATTGATTTACGTTGGAATTGCCTGCGCTGTGGTGTTTTTTTTTCTTGCACGTTGACGTTGCGTCTTGCGGGCTGCGTTCGCTGTGGTTTGGTGAAGCGAGCTTTCTCTCTCGAACGTCGGTGTCGCTTAATCCGAGTTTAATTAATCATTAATGTCGTCCCAGTGGCGAGATATACCCCAGACTATATACATTATATTGTACAATACCTGTGTAAAGTCGAATAAATTCATTAGGAAATTTCCACGTTGCTTTGCTGCTGCTCGTCGTCGTGTCGTCATTGTTGAATTTCATATTATACTATTACTCGTGGTCTTCACCTCCGGTGTCATAACCGGTTCTCAAGTTGGTAACTTTTCTCTCGTGAAATTAGTTTCAATTTGGTCCTCTCGTAAAGTTACGAGTACCGCGCCTTCTCAAATAACCGACAAAAGTTTTTACCAACTTAGTACAGCTACGATAACGTTATATACCTGTTATATTTTTTTTCTTCTCAGTCAGTTTTCTACGTCTTAGCACGAGTCTCGATAGTCATACTTACGTCGCTATTCGTCTAAAGTTGGTAAACTTTCGACTTCATCTCGTCTCTGTCTGCTATGCGACTAAATTTATGCGTCGTGCGGTGAATTTGCTCTACGATAGTTGACGTACGTCTGTGTACACGTACAGTACGTACTAATACACTCGCTGACAATTTCATTATTTCGTAACGTAGGTTTTTCATTCTACGAGCTACTATAACTTTGTTTTAAAATAGCACGTTTAAGGACAAATGGCGCGAAAATTGAAAAATGCAGTTGAGAAATGTGACTATATTTTTTAAGAATGAAAAATAACTCGAAATATTCATTGAAATTCATAAAACTGCTGTAAAATATCATTCAATGTATACGTTTGAAAATTACTAAAAAAAAATACATGAAAATAGTTTGAAAGTTTTCAGAGAAATCAAAATTCTAAAGTCGTTCAAATGGATCGAAAAAATATGAAAAATAGCGAAAAACTATCGAAAATTCATTCAAAACTTATAAAATAGGTACCTACTTGGTTGAAAAATTACATTATTGAAAATGTGGTTGTAAAAATCGTAAAAATACATTTTGTATTATGAGAATGAAAAATGTCTTTGAAACATCGAAAACAGCGACATAAATTTCGAAACATATGTAAAAACAATTACCTGTTGTATAACATTTAAAACTCAAATTAAAATTGGTAATTTAAATAATCTTTTATAATAAATTTTTCAATTTTTTTTTTGTAAAAAAGTTCAAATATCCAAGCAAATTTTTAATTGAAAATAAACATGAAATCAATTTTTTTTCTTGAAAAATCAAAAAAAGTTGAAAAATTTTCATGAACAACTTTCACAAAAAATTCTTCAATTTCATGTTAAAAAATGTTGGAAATCGTTACAATTTTTTTTTAATTTAGGTATTATAAAAAAATTGTCTGGAAAATGGAAATAATTTTTTCTGGAAAAAAGAAGAGAAAAAGGACACAAAAATCCAATCAATAATTTTTATCGACAGTCATTAGAAAAAATTCTCCAAAAATTTTTGTTATGAAAGAAAATACTCGAGTAGGTATTTCAAACGTTTTTTGAAAAAAAAACATCATTTTTTTCAATTGAATCGCCTATTTTGAAAACCTACTAAACGCCAAATTTATCGAAAATGAGTTATACATTGTTTCTAATAGTTTCAAACCTCTAGAATCGATTGATAATTTTTAATTTTTTTTAAATTCACTAAATCCTATTCAAATTGTAACTTCTAAATCTGGTTTTGTATGAAAACCTGCTGAATGCCAGTTCCCATAGAGTTTCAAAACGTACTAAAGTAGTTATTTGTATCAATAACTACTAAATCCAATAACTTTTGAATAAAAACATACTAAAAACCATAAATATCTGTTTTAAGTGAAAATATTGAGAAATGAGTAGGTATTTTATTATGATTTTTAAAATTGTTAAAGAGTGCTTATCGACGCGTATTGAAAGCCTGTAATCCAAATAAATATCATTTTGTTTCAAAATCTGCTAAAACCATCATTGGTTTTTTTTTCATAACTTGCTAAAAACGCCATTTTTGTTTGAAAACCTGCTAACGCGATTTTCAAACACTGCTGTGCAGAAAACTATCAACTTGTTGGAATTTATTTGTAAGCAATTCTATAGCACTGCTTCCAGTCAGTATACAAACTTAAAAACTCCGCTCTACCCCATTCTCAGAGAATATGACAGTTTTTCGCGGTTTTCTCAAAATTAACAAAAGTGGATTTAGCAGGTTTTCAAAATAGGCGATTCAATTAGGTAAATACCTGAACATTGTCTAAAAAAATTATTTTTTGAGAAAAAATTGTATTTTGAAACTTTTACTAAAATCCTCCTTTTTTTTTTTTTTTTTTTTTTTTTCAAGAAAATATTTTCAAACTTTTATGAAAATTTGAACAAATTGTTGAAATTAAATATTTCAAATTTTTAAGAAAAAATTCAAAATTTCATCATGACATTTTCATTAATTTCTGAAAAAGTCTTTTTTTTTGTTTTGTTTTTTTAAAGAAATTTTGAAATATTTTCTTGTAAAAGAAAAATTTTTAAACAGTTTTTTGATAAAATTTTTCAATTTTTCATAAATAACTTTGAAATATTTCTTCTGAAAAAAAAAAAAAAAAAACTTCTAGGCACAACATTTTTTTTTTGTCGATTAAAAAAAATTGATATTTCTGAATCTTTTCAAAATTTCAAAATATTTTCACATTTGAAAAAATTGGACGATTTTTCTGAAATGGAACGGGCCATACACTTGCAATTTTTGTTAGTAAGCTCCCTTTTCTGAAATCGGTCATTATTGTGTCGCCATCTCCTCTTGGGGGGGGGGGGCTATAATTTTTTTTTTGTTGAATGCATAGAGTTGACAAGCGGAATTTTCTAAGACCTTTGCATGACGTCAATTTGATTTTTCATCTATGAAGTTTTGAAGAAAAATTGAAAACTAATTTCATCTCGCTTTTATTTACAAAAAAAATTAATTTTTGATTTTTGAAAAATAAAATGCATGGAGTTTTCAAAAAAAAAATATATATATTCATTTTGCATTTTAATGATGTCATTTTGTAGAAATTATTGATAAATTTTTTGGAAAATCAAAAATTTTAAGCGTCAAAATTGAAGAAAAACACGACTTTTCCTTAATGCCCCGTTTCCAGAAAAACTATGCAACCCACGAGGTTTTTCCTCAGAATGTTTTTTATTCAGTACAGTCTGGTCTGTAGTCTGACGAGAGGGTTTTGCGAAATTCCTACTTTTTCCCCTGATTTTATCTAACTTTCTTATGAATTTCATCTCAGTATTCCATTCAACTCGAAAGAAGTCGTCGGCAAATTATAATTTCGCGAAACCCTCTCGTCAGACTACAGACCAGACTGTACTGAATAAAAAACATTCGGAGGAAAAACCTCGTGGGTTGCATAGTTTTTCTGGAAACGGGGCATTAAGAAAAAGTCGTGTTTTTCTCCAATTTCAACGCTTAAAATTTTTGATTTTCCAAAAAATTTATCAATAATTTCTACAAAATGACATCATTAAAATGCAAAATGAATATATATATTTTTTTTTTGAAAACTCCATGCATTTTATTTTTTAAAAATCAAAAATTAATTTTTTTTGTAAAAAAAACCGAGATGAAATTAGTTTCCAATTTTTCTTCAAAACTTTCTAGATGAAAAATCAAATTGACGTCATGCAAAGGTCTTAGAAAATTCCGCTTGTCAACTCTATGCATTCAACAAAAAAAATGTATAGCCCCCCAGCCCCCCCCCCCCCCCCCCTTAAAAATATCTCTAGAGTCACTGAACAAAATTTGAAAACTGAAGTACAAAAATTTCTTCAAAGCTGTCAAAATTATTGAGTCCTCTACCGCTCACTCGAAAAATGGATAACTTGGATAAAAACAACGTATCCTGACTTTAAATCAAATTTAGTTTTTTTTTTTTTTTAAATTCTCCATTTTTTTCTTGTTTTTTATTCAGTTTTTAATTTTTTCAATTCTCAATAATATTTTTGATATCTTTTTAGTTCGTAATTTTTTTAAAATTTTTTCCTTACCTATTCATTTAAATAATTAGTTGATTTATCCAGTCAGTTTTAATTCAATTCGGATTTTGTTTGTTTCTATTTTTTTTTTTCATTTGTCAATGAATTTTATTTGCTTTTGTAATTTTTTTTTCCATTTGTTGTTTTTAATTTTTTGATTTTTTTTCAATTATGCTTATTTGAAAGAACCTACATAGATATAAAAAAAAATTTCTCCTTAATTTTTTCAGCTTTTATTAAAAAAAAAATTTGATAGAATTTTTCAATTGAGTTTTTTTTGTCAGTACGTTCTTCAATTGTTGATGCATTTTTTATTTGATTATTTTTCAGTCATTTTTCATTCAATTTTATTGGTTTTCCATGTTTCCTATTAATTTTCATCATATTCGACTTTTGGTGAAGTTGTAATTTAATTTAGATTTTTTCCTCATTTGTTATGGTCTTCGAATTCTTTCAAATAAATTCAAGTATCAAGTAGGTAGCTAGGTACCTAAGTTATTTTTTACGTATTCACCCAATTCCATTTTTTTTTTTTTTTTTTTTGATTTCCTTACCTATTTTTTTTAAATTAGACAAATCTTTTTTCAAAATTATAAGGACCTAGGTATATTTTCCATTTTTCAAAAAATTTTCAATCCCATTCCTGATTTTACCCAATTAATACCTAGGTACTTATTAATTTTCCTGCATTATTTTTTAAATGTTTTTAAACACAATTTTTTTCGAAAGACAAAATTGTTTGATTTTTCAATATATTTTTAGGCATTGTCTCAACGTAAATTCCTGCTTTATTACTCCATCACCCCTGGTCCAAAAACATATTCATGTGTTGAAAAATGGTTGCATATAAAATTTTTAATTTTTTTTGGTAAAATTTGATGAAAGTGATGAAAAAAAATTAATGAAAAACACATGTTATTTTGTAAAAATCATCGAGAACTTGCTTTTGTAGGATACGAAAACTTCGAGAAATGTTTGAAATTTTATGAAAATGTTGAAAAGCGTTTTAGTAACATTGCAAAAATTGTTCTCAAATGTAGTGAAAATTTGTTAAAATATCGTGCGAATGCGAATTGCTATGGTGCTATTTCGAGTTTGTATCATTCAGATAACGATGAGTTATTTTTCCGATATGGTGTTTCTAAAACTTCTTGAAACTCGTTGAAATATCGCAAAAATTGACGACAAAACGAAAATAATGAAACAGCGAATTATCAAAAATCATCTATCAATTTTATCCCGGCCTTATTAACCCGAGAAAAAAAGGCAGCGAAATAATCCGGGTGAAAAAATGGGCCATTTCGCGATAAACTTGCCAACATCGTTTTCATCGAACCAAGCAGGCAGGATAAAACTTTGCTGGAACTATTCGAAGGAGAAATGAAGAGAGAGAGAAAGCTAGAAAATCACATCAAACGGGGTCACAGTCGTGTCGTGTCGCTGTTGCTAAAATTACTACACAACGTATCCATACACAGTACACACAAGAGTGAAAGTAGAGTAAAGCTAGCCGGAATCTGGAGCTTGTTTCAAAGGCGAGCTAAAAAGCCGGAGGTGTCAACGTAGTAACGATTCCAAATGCGTACCGGGTCTCTTTGCTCGGGGTTTATGAAAGACATTTAATGAGTGGTATTGTTCTTCGGCGCTCATAACACCAGCCTATCGTCGCGCCTTTTCCAAGCACGAATTTTACGACGAGATACCGACCAGGAGCGAGGAAGAGAGGAGAGATCTCCAGCTTGGTCAAAAATTACGCGGACGCCGAAATTTTACGCTTATTTTTTTCTTCTCTGCGTTGTTGGGTCAACACGAGAACCACTCTCTTTCTATCTTTTTTGGTATTTTACAGAGTTGCGTGTATCTTAATGACCTTTAGTTTGGTGTGTTTTGTACCCGCGTAATTATTACTGCGCAGTACGTATTCGTCGTTTGCAGCCGAGATTAAAGAAATCCGCGTTTTGTGCGTACGAAATCATTTCCAACTCGCTAGAAAGCTTTTTCAGTACGTTTCGTTTATTTCTTATACGAGACAATAGAGAAATGAAACACGGCGAGAAAATTTTGTTCGAAAGTGACTCGATTTATTCGCCAACAATTTTTCACAAATTTTGCTTAGAGTTGGATTTTGCATGGATCAAATTGTGGCCTTTGTCATTGATTAAATGCAAATTGCCATTTTTTGAAATTTACTGAAAATAAAATTTTTTACAATTTTAGCCAGAGGAGGATTTTGCATGGGAACTTGAAGGTAGATTTTTTCATTGAATAAATGCAATTCTGCAAAAACTCCTTTTTTTTTTAAATTTACTGAAATTAAATTTTTTTTAAATTTTGCCAGAGAAGGATTTTACATGGCGTCCAAGAGTAGCTTTTTTCATTGATCAAATGCAATTTCTTATTTTTTGGAGTAAAAGTTTTTTCGGAGGAAGAAATTTCACGATTTTTAGAAATAAAAAATACCTCTTTTTTTTTTTTTTTTTTTTTTTTTTGAGAAAAGATTAAGGTAAAGTGCCAAATGTTGGTCGGGGTACCAAATGTTGGTCACTTTTTTGTGACGCTCTGACGTTACACCAAACAGTCGGCAAGTGCTGCCGCCTATCAAAACTTGTTGTTTAGACCTTCCGCTTCAAGTTAAAATGCTCGGCCGGTAAAAAAAAGTGTTTTGAGTGCTTTTTATCAGTGATTGAAAAATTTGTTTCAAAATAGGTACAAAAATACGTGAATTTTTTTTACATTGAAAACTAAAATTTGAAAAAATCGAGATCGAGTAATTATATAGTTATTTTGGGTATATTTTTTGTTTAATATGATGTAGACATACTATATTAATGATTTTCATCATAATTTGAATTTTAAAATTTTTTCTTCATACCTTAATCGAAGGTGTGATCAAGATTTGGCACAAAGTACAAAACTTTGTTTTTTTGGACCTTTTTTAAATCCCTTTGGAGGGGATGAGGGGGTGATATTTTTTTTATCAAAACCATCTTAAAATGTAGATGAAGAATGATATTTTCATATGCATATCAAATTTTTACCATTTAGCCACTATGGTGCTTCTCAGGGGTCTTTGAAAAAACTCGATCAAAATTTGGCACTTTACCTTATAGGTATAAAATGTGTGAAGATATTGTTTTAAATTTCTGTAAAATGTTTTCTTAATTCATTCTTTGTGAAGAAAAAAAATCGTTTCATTCTCAAAAAAAAAAAAAAAAAAAAGAATGGAATTTTTTTTAAACAATAATTTTAAAAATTGTTCTTAAATAAAAAATAAAATCTCAATTTTTTGGGGATCAATTTTTTTTTCTTTGATGGTAAAATAAATGAATAAAATATTTTTGAAACTTGACACAAAAAAAAATACCTATAGAAAAAATATTTTTCTGTAGAAAAAGTTGTTAAATTTTATTTAGGAGAATTTCTATATTTTTTTTCGTGAAAATTTTTCGTTTCACTTCCAGGCAAAACATCATTCTCACATTACAACATGAAAAAATTTCAAGCATCCACCTTTTAGGGAAGAAATCAAATCAACTAGTTACACGCTTGAAAATTCCAAGTACCTGTTCATTAAACTTTTTTTTTGAAATTGTAAATTTTTTTAGTTGCAAAAAAGAGTCTTGGAGGGCATATGCATAACTTAAAGGGTACAAGGGACATTCCCCCCTCCCTCAATAATTTTTTTAATAGCTATTTACCACATAATGTAAAGAAGTAAATGCGAGAAATCCCCCATATTTCTTTCAAGTTACGCTTATGCCGGTGGGGGTCACCTGGAAATGTAGAAATATTGTTCATGAAAAAGTTCATGGAAACGTCATGAATTTTCTAAAAAAAAAAAAATCCAGATAGACACCCTGCGAGGGGTCTATTTGAAAAAACTTTCAAACAAAAGTTGTCGATTGGACCTCTCCCTCCTTCCAATTTTGAATATCAAGTATCTATGTAGTATTGGACTTGGTAAAATTGAACAACATCGATTCACATTCCACACCAATGTAAACAAATTGAATAAAGTAGACACCATAGTGTAAAAATGTTGTAGTACTATTTTGAAAAATCATTGAAAAAAAAATTATCTGTTGCACTCGAATCGTTCGAGTCGATGAAGGAAGAATGAAAAAAAGTATCGAAACTGTAAACTTAATTCGAGCACTGGAAAGCCATCATACCTGTTGCCAATTCTTCGTCGAAGTTTGACACTAATCCGGATCTTGGACACTCGCGAAACTCTATTCTTCATTTAAGGATTATTTATGACCGGATTGGACGGCATCGGAGTTCAATTTTCGGCGGTGGTCTTCGTCTTCGTCATCCTGTAACACGATAAAATTACGATTAACGACGTCAGCTCGTAAACAGCGACGATTCAAGAGGTTGGGATTTGTCGCATTATGCAACCAGGCTCGTCGCTCGGTGTAATATAATAAATACCGTACAACAAAAGCTCCCTTATATCCTTTTACCACACACGCGAAAACCATTACCGTAAAAAGGCGGCCAAAAAAAAGAGGAAGACGATCGCGTACAACTCTTGACATCGAGAACCCATAAACCACAAGGAGAAGAAGGAAGGGAGACGGAGAGAGGAGCTCTTAACGTTATAAAATTGCATGCATCTTCAACAAGCTCGCGCCTTTTGTACGAGATAACCGCGTATTTATACAACGCAGCCTTAAATAGGACGAAAATTTATAGTTTCGTAGAACCAGTGTAGCCAACCGTGAAACCGATGATGGTTATAAAAAAAGAAGAAATTTTTCTAACGAAATACAAACTATTTTCTACACATGTACATTTTTGTTGGTGTATTCCTCTGGATTTAGGGTTGTATACTTATGTGCTTATGTATCCACGCTTCGTAGCATTTGCTCTCTCACTTTTTCGCCGCTCTTTTTGAAAAAATTCTTTTCGACGTGCACCCCCTAAGAAAAGTTGTGCGTGTAGTTTATCACAACTGTATCCGGCATTAAACTGGTACCTTTTTTTCTTTTTGCTTGGCCAAAGCAGGCTATTGCGATTCCTTCGGACTCGGTATGTGGTTAATATGACTTTAAAAAGGTGAACTTCGTCGTAATTTACTTCTTTTTTATCTCCCCTCCTTACTGGCTATTTTATGGTTTGAAAAAGAAATGGAAAAAACCACATTCTAAGAAACTGTACGAACATATGTTCGTCTTGTCAGTTTGCTCCAGTGATCCTGTGTTTCTGGAGGTCCTTCTACGTTTGATAGTTTTCAAAAAATTTCTGTTGTGTGGTGATGTGCTTAGACGTGTATTCTACTTCACTAAAAAAATCATTTTTCAGGAACAGGGTCAGCTTACCTACCGTTGTCAATTTACCAACTTTTTAAATAATTCTTCACAAAATTTTTAAAATTTTCAAAACTAGAATTTAAGTAGTTGGATCATTAAAACTTAAGAAAATCCTATTTTTGGTGATTTTGAAACTAAACCAATTTCCAAAATTTGGCCAGCTCTTCAAATTCCGTTTTTTTTTTGTTTTTTGTTTTAATTTCAAGATTGGTAAATTTTTATACTTTTGGAAATTTGATTTTCAATCTGGGTAAATTATTAAAATTAAGTGATTAAATCTTCAAAATTTTATGAAAATTCAGAATAATTATGTCGTATTAGTTTTAAATTTTTTTTTTTTGAAATTGGATTAATTTTCAAAATTAAACCAAATTTTCAAACAAAAAAAATTGATAAGTAGGTCAATTTTCAACATTTTGGTCAATTTTCATAAATTTTAAAATTTTGAATCTTTTTTTAATTAGTTGCATTTTTAAAATTTAGAATGTTTTCGAATTGAGTTGAAGTTTCTAAAAATTCAAAGAGGTCGATTTTCAATATTTCACCTAAGTATTTTCAAAAATTGAAAATTTTTTGAAACTAAGTGTTTTTGATCATTTTGCCAGTTTTTAAATTCAGATGATTTTTTTAAAAATGTGAAGAAGTCAATTTTCAACATATTTTGACAAATTTTAGAAATTGGATGAATTTCTGAAATGTTGTCTGTTTTTAAATTTCTGTTGTTGTTGTTGTTTTTAAATTTCAAAATTGGTGATTTTTATATTGGTATTTTTAAAACTTTGATTTTCTATCTTGGTAAATTATTAAAATTTAGTGGCTAAATCTTCAAAATTTTATGAAAGTTCAGAATTTATCGTAATAATTCTAAAACGTGTTATTTTCAAAATTCAGTCAAATCTTCAGAGAAAAAAAATTAAAAAATAAATTAGTCAATTTTCATATTTTAAAATTTTGAAATAATTTTTTAAATTAGGTATAGTTGAATTTATTAAAATTTGGAAAATTTTCTTTAGTTGAAGTTTGTATAAAAATTAGAAGAGTTCAATTTTCAATATTAAATTTGACCAATTTTGAAATATGGAAAATTTTATGGAAGTAGGTGTTTTTAAAAATTTCGCAAATTCAGGAAATTTTTTAAAAAATGTGAAGAGGTTAATTTTCAGTATTTGACAAATTTTGGAAATTTGGTGCATTTCTGAAATTTACCAGTTTTTAAAATTCAGCTATTTTTTCTTTTTTCTTTTTTTTTTTTAAATAATGAATCAGTAACAATTCTCGATGATTGGCGAATTTTCCAATTTTTTCATTTCTTAAAATGTCAGTTGGTAAATATTCAAAATTTGATAAAAATTAAAAATTGCTTTTTGCAAATTTCTGAAAATGCAATTTTGCAAAAACTCACATTTTTTAAAATTTACTGAAAACAAAAATGTTGACAAATTCGCTTAGGGTAGGATTTTGCTTTGGATCAAATGGCAGCCTTTGTCATCGAATAAAAATGCAAATTACCATTTTTTGAAATTAAATGAAAATGATTTTTTTTTTTTTTACAAATTCAGCCAGAGGAGGATTTTGCATGGTAACTTGAGGTAGCTTTTTTCATTGAATAAATGCAATATATTTAGCAAAAATTCACATTTTTTGAAATTTATTGAAAATGAAAATTTTGACAAATTCAGCCAGAGAAAAATTTTGCATGGGAATTTGATGTAGCTTTTTTCATTGAATAAATGCAATTTTGCAAAAACTCACATTTTTTGAAATTTGCTGAAAATTAAAATGTTGACAAATTTGCTTAGGGTAGGATTTTGCATTGTATCAAATGGTAGCCTTTGTCATTGAATAAATGCAAATTATCATTTTTTTAAATTTACCGAAAATAAGATATTTTACAAATTCAGCCAGAGGAGGATATTTGTAATATGTGTTACCTGGGTATAAATTTTTTAAACTTTCAAAATCTGGAAAAGTTTTTAAGCAAAATATGTACCTAGTAAATTTTTAAAATTTGAAATTTCAAATATTTCCATTTTTCAAATTTTTCCTCGATGTTTTTTGAAATTTTTATTTATTTTTTTTATTTTTTCAATCTTTATTCAAATTTTAGCAGTTTAAAATTTTATTTATTTTTTATCTTTTTAATCTACACATTTTGAAATGTTAATCAGTATAGAAGATTCGTTCTTTCAATGCGAATCAGAAGTTTCCTCTCCACGAAACAGGTGGATTTAGTCGTCTTTGGAAACGAAATTATACGCACAAGGTACCAATACCAAAGCACACCGCATTACTATTCATATTCTCGTCGTAGTGGCTAATTATGCTCGTTATCACAGACAGAGGAACTTACGTACACGTTCTACTAATGTGCAATTGTCGCCGGTTGCCTATTTGGACGCCTGAGAAAATTCGAATCATTCGAACATGCGGTATATGTATAAACGCGGTGGTGTAATATGAATTTTCATCTGTAGCAATTCGAATACATATAATCTGGGTATAAAGCGTACGCGGTATTTCGCCATCTTCCATAATCGTCCAATTAATGCAAAATTTAATTTACATATCGACTCTTGGGATTTTTTTGCACAGCCTTATTGCTTCAATTCTCAGCAACAAGAATGGTATTTATACTCGTACTTACGACGTAGAGACGTACGTACAGCGAAGCGATATAATTTCCAACCTTTTCTTTGGATGATTACCCTATCTCGGCCGATGTAACCCTCCTTAACGTAATAACCTTGCCGGTTCATCCGAATTATTAAACTTCGACGTAATGTTACCGGCAGCCAAGAAAAAAGGAAGGAAAAAAATAACGGCAAAAAATCTTCCTCGCTTTTCGTCGAGGAAGGAACAAAAAAATAAGCCGGGTTCTCGCCTACTTTCTTTTCTCTTTCGCCGGCTAAGATCTGCTGCCGCCTTTACCGCATTAGCCAGAGTTGAGCTGCTCTTCTTTTTGTGTATGCGAGAGAGAGTTTGCTCGCTTCGTTACACATCACTTAACAAAAAAGGGTTAAAGGAATTTCGCCTCCTTGGTCTATTTTCAAGTCGAATTTTCTTTCGCAAAATTAAGATTTACCGGTTTAGTAAGTAGCAGTAAACGAATAACAGTATTTTCAACGTTCGTTTGCTATTTCGTCTAGCAAATAGAAGATCGTTTTGTTTCTCTGAATTAAAAGTTTTCCTATGTGGATGTTGGTCAGTCTCGAACTTTTTTTTTCTTCTCATGGTAATCTCAAGGAAATTTTGAGGTAATGCCATTTCTATTGGAGATGTTTAATTTGAGATGAAAAAAGTTGAATATTTAAACTGTTTGAAAAATAGACATGTGACAATATGAAGCTCCTAAAAAATTTCCTTTTTTTTTGTATGTATATTTTTTTTTTACAAAAAGACTTTGAATTTTTTCAGTCAATTTTTTTTTCAACATTTGAATAGAATTTTAATTTTTTACAATACTTATTTGAAAAAATTTTGATCATTTTTTTGGACAATTTTTTTTAAAGTACCTAGTTCCTTTCTGCAAATTGATTTTCCGAAAATCTTAAGACCTAGAAAAATAATTTTTTCCAACCTTTTTTTTTTTTTTTTTTTTTTTTTTTTAATTGACAGGGCCTATGAACTTTTTTCACACAAATTCTTGTTTTCTTGCACAATTTTAAGAAACAATTTTGTTCATTTTTTTTCAAACATTTGTTTGATTTTCGCATTTTTTTAGAAAAAATTTTCCAAGTAGGTATTTTCTTTTTTTTTTCAAAAAATTTTGTAAAAAAAATCAAAAGAGTTTCGTTGAGAGAAATAGTTCTGAAAAGTATTTTTATAGGGGTTTTAAATCTTTTCACGAAAATCTTTGTGTTTTCCCAAACTTTTTTATAAAAATCGTTTATGTGAAAAATTTCAGATGTAAAATTTCAAAATAATTTGAGATTATTCGCTATTTTTTCAAATAGTATTAAAAAAGTTCAAAATTTAATTAAAAACAAAAAAATGTTGTGGATAAGTATTACAAAGTATAAACAATATGAAAAAATTTCAGATCTATTGCCAAAACATTTTTTGGCCGGATTTCTTTTAAAATAATATTTTGGGTTTTTGAACATTTTTAAAGAAAATTTCAAAATATTTCCATTTTTATTTTTTATTCAATTTTTTATTTGCTAGGTGTTATTTTTCAATTCAATAGGGATTTTCTATTTAATTTACAAACTTTTTGCAAATCTTTTAGAAATAATTTTTATTCTTTTTTAAATCTTTTTGTAGGATTTTTTTCGAATTGGTACTTTTTTACAAATAAATTAAAAAATATAATTTATAATTATTTTTCATAGCTTAAAAAAATGTTTTTAATTTTTTTTTAGCATTTTTCATTTCTTGGAGGTACAATTTCAAACAATTTCTAAATCTTTTTCACTAAACATTTTTAAAATAATTTTTGCTGTTGATTTTTTTTCAATCATGTCTTGATTTTTTTGGAGGGTGACTTTCCGAACTTTCTGTCAATATTTTTTTTAAGTACCTATAGTTATATGTATACGTAATATTTTTAAATATTTTTCACTGAATTTTTTTTAAATAATTTTTTCAATGGAATTTGTCGAATCCTTTGTGTGATGCTTTTCAGATATTAAAAATTGAAAAATTCATAATTTAAAAAAAAAAAAATTGTAAAACAATATTTTATTTTTAGGAGTTTTTTTTCTGGGATAGTTTAGAAAAATTTTGTAATCTTGATAAAATTTTTCATTTGTTTTTTGCTACTCTTTTTAAAATAAGTTTTTATGTCAAAATTTTTTTCTAATCATTTTTTATTTTTTAATTGATTTTTTTATTTCTTTTTTTGTAAAACTTTTTGCGAAAAATATTTAAGTAGGTAGGTATTTTTTTAATGATGTTTTGTACAAAATTTTTAAAAAATTCCCCTGAAATACACTTTGAATATTTTGTTATGGTTTTTGAAATGAATTGATTATTTTTTCTAACAATTTTCAAAAAACAACTTTGATTTCTTTCATTTTTTTAATTTATTTTTTATTTTTTTGGTAATTGTAAAAAATATTGAAAAACATTTTTAAATCAAAATTTCGAATTTTAGGAACATTTTTACATTTTAGATGTACAAATATTTATTATTTGCAAATTTTTTTCTGATGGGGTATTTTTCTTAAAAAAATTGCCGTTTGAAAACATATTTTCTTGAGAAAACGAATTAGATATTTGGTAAAAACTTTTTACAAAATTATCTAAAAAGTTCTTTCTCAATTAGCACCTATTTTGGATGACAAAAACATACTTTTGAAAAAAGTAATGCATTTTTGCTCATTATCGAGCATAATCGGCAAATATAGACGTCTGTTTTTGTATTTCACTTTCGCGAGTGAGTATTTTGTCCCTTCATCGCTCGTATTTATTGTATAAAATCAAAAGACGAAGGATGAAACTCGGAACGAGGTTGGCTCCTTTTGTAACCGGCATGTAATCGACTCGAAAACAGTTTATAAACTTTTCTGGTACGTTTAACGAACGATTCTTCAACGTGTAAAGGTACTCGCAGATTATAAACTATATATAATACTTCAACCATGAAATACCTATAATAACCGCTACACTTGGTACATGAATTTTTCACAATTTAATTTTGAATAATGACAAGAAGTTTAGTAATTGGAAACGAGCAAAGTAGATATATACTCTCTCTGTATGCATTGGAAGAAAAGTGGCTGTTCGCCTTCATTAATGTTTCAAACTTGTTGTACTGCGAAAGCTTTAACCTCGTTATGTACGCTCTATAGGATTTACCCGGTTCTCCTTTTTCTCATCGTTGTTTTCTTCGCCTGAGCTATACATACCTACACATACTCGTACATCGAGTACTAGCCTCCTCTCCTACCCCCACCCTCACACTTGACACGTTTACTTGCACCAAAGTATGTACAGAGAACGTTGAGTGAATTTATCAAAGGACTAAACGTTGAAAAAAGTTATATCTTCTATTCGTGTATGTGTCGTAGATTGCGAGCAATTTACCTAGACATGGCGTAATAGGTAAAAAGTTGGGCGAATTTTGTTCTGTGTGTCGTGTCGTGTGTTTATTCTCGCCGCTCGCCTGTTGTATGTAGTACCTCGCCTAAGTATGTAAAACAAATACCAGCAAACAAATTTGTTTACGCCTATGGTGGTGTTTTCGTGTCGTGTCGTTTTCTCTTACCTACGTATACGCTGCTTAACGAGAAAAAGAAGGACCTGTGAAGAAATTTTCTTCGGTTTATGTTGGTTTGGTATACGTATAAAGTACATTTATATTGACTCTTTGGAGTGAGTAAAATTTTATATGCAGAGTAAAAGAACCTTCTTATAATGTACAAACACCAACTTCAAAGATCGCTTTATCAACGTATTACACACCGAATAAAAAAGCGAAATGTATTTGACGAATAAAACGAGCCGACGTAACGAGACGAGAACGAGACGATTTTACGTGCAGGTACGATTTTTTTCCTCCACTTGTTCGCGATATCGAGTTGTACTGCTTGTGCTGCTTCCAGCATCCCTATATGTATATGCCAAGATGAGCATACTTATATGCCAATGTTTATCGTGCCTATATACGCCAACGATGATGTCTTTTAAAATGTCACTTTCCATCTGGTAGACGAAGATTTTGTTTTATCGTCTATCTGTATGTTACTTTTTCGAGATTCGCGTTACCCTACCAATGTAATATGTATATTGTGTAGTATGTGTATCGTGTCTCCGAAATGCAAACACTTTGACGATAGTAATTTTTTTCGCACGTGAGAGTGAAGTGCGCACGAACGAGCTGCCAGTGACTCGATGAGGGTGCTCTAAGTACACCACAAAAGCATGAACTCTACGTATACAGGGGGAGGGTGTTTCATAATTTCATTTTTTTTTTTAGAAATGTCGAAGTCCTGCCCTATGAAAATGATTTTTTTTGGTTTAAAATCAACTATAAAAAATTTTCTTCAAAAATTTATTTCGAGTGGTGGCGTAGAGCCCCTTAAATACATAGTTTATAAAAAAACAAAAAAATTCAAAAAATTGAAATTTGAATTAAAAAAAAAAAAATCAACAAAATGGTCACTTTATAGGTACTTTTACACAACAAGACCATATTCGGTGATTTTTCATCCCTGTTTTTAAGGCGACATAAAAAATCCCCTTTTTTACGTTTTTTGAAAAATCAAAAATCTGAGCAGAATGAAAAAAAAAATTTTTTGATCAAAATGGGCTTCACTTGCTATAGTTATTAAAAAAAAAAAAAAAAAATCAAAAAATTGGAATTTGAATTTTTAAAATTTTTTTTTTTAAAAATCTACAAAATGGTCACTACTTAGGAACTTTTACCCAACAAGGCCATTTTTTTCATCGTTACCCTTGTTTTTAAGGAGACATAAAACCCCTTTATGTTTTTTGAAAAAAAAAAATTGAAAAATCAAAGCAGAATGAAAAAAAAAAAATTAAATCAAAATGGTCTTATCATACATATTTTTACTCACAAAAACATTATTTTATGGCGATTTTTCAACTTTACCTCAATTTTCAGGAACTTCATAAACTGCGGCCATTTTTCCAGAAAGATGCAGTTCCTGAAAATTGGGGTAAAATTGAGAAATGGCGTATAATTTTTTTTTATTTAGAGGCGGGGCGGGGGCGGGGATAAAAATATTTATGTTGAAACCACTTTAATCCATTTCTTTTCATTCTAGCTGATTTTTAATTCTTTTTTCAAAGAACGTAAAAAATGGGATTTTTCATGTCCCTTTAGAAACAAGGGTACGTAAAGATATCAAAAATCACCAAAAATGGTATTTTTTTTATTTTTTGTTTTCTTAATAAAAAAATTCTGCGCCACCATTCAAAATGATTTTTTTTTTAAATTTTTAGGTCTTAATTTTACACCAAAAAACTTTAGATTTAGATACAAGTTAGTTCCACTAACAAAAAATGTTATAGACATGGTGCCTATTTAAAAAATTGAAGGAGCAAGGCAAAATATATTCTTTTTGATTGGGTATAAATGAGTAAGTATACTTGATACTTGAAAAAGTAAACATAATACCTAAAATTTTTTACCTATGTTCAAAAATGAAGGCGCTACAAAGCTTTGGAGTTTGAATTTTCAAATTTTGATCTCACATAGGTAACAGTTTTTTTTCTCTCAAAAAGTTACTCCAATAACATGTATTGTCATAATGGAATTGTTTCGATTTTTATGTCTTGCTAATTCCCCTTGATAATTTTGAGGCAGGCAATACCTTTGATGTGAGTTTCTTCTTGCAATAACTTCTCCAATTTCAAAGATAGGCGTCCTAACGAAATCAAAACTTTTTTTTGGAGAACTATATTCCCTACTAGTATCTAGTGTACTCACTTTGTTTACATGGATGTGTTCAATATTGGAAGGGTTAAATTGACATTTTTGTAATAATCAAAAATATTCCTAGGACTTCTAGACACAATAAATTTTTGTTTGCAAATTTTTTCAGTTGGACCCCTCTCTCCCCACCGATTTTGTGTAGATAGGTAATAATTAAAAATTAGAGAGGCGAGGGAGGAAGAGACCACTTAAATAATTTTTGAAATAAAAGTTGAATCGCCTATTTTGAAAACCTGCTAAACGCCAAATTTATCGAAAATGAGTTGAGCATTGTTTCTGATAGTTTCAAACCTCTAGAATCGACTGGTGATTTTTAATTTTTTTTTATCCACTCCTTCCTACTCAAATTATGACATCAAAATTTGGTTTTGTATGAAAACCTACTGAATCCAATTTCTTTTTAGTTTCAAAACCTACTAAAGTGTAGATTCGTTTCAAAAACTACTAAATCCTAAATATAATCCTGAACTGCGTTAACTTTTGAATGAAAACGTGTAAAATCCATTTTAATCTCGTAAACTGATGAGAAATAATTAAAGTAAAAAGTAAAAGAGAAATTAAATTTAAATTAAAAAAATAAAATGTTGGCATAATACTTTTTTTTTTTTGAAAGTTGGCAATGAATAGTGTTGTGAAGTGGTTATGTGTGTGTTGAAAGCCGAAAAATTGTTAGTCAGGTGTTCGTTTTTGCGTTTTCCCGGTATTTTTTGCTTTTCGATTGATTTTCGTGGATTCTGTGATAATACGACCGAGTATCAAAATATATTTCGAAGAAGTGAATTTTAGACAGTGTTATGGGAGATTCGGAAGAGGCAGCCGAAGAATTTTTAAAACCGGAGTTGGCGTTGAGAGCAAGCAAACGAAAACTCAACCAAGAGAACTGGAAATCATCAATCGAGGCAAAGAAGAAGAGGGAAGATCGGAATAAAGGGTGTTATATTTCTTGTAATCATTCTACAAGTCCTTTAATCAAAGTATACCAGACGTAGTGATGTTTTAATTTAAGTGGAGTTGTCGATTTTGTTTCCTTATTATTTTTCATCTACTTGGTTCTTGTTATTTGAATCTACCAATGTAGAAATTTTAATTTATTAGAAGTTTTCTTTCTTTTTTTTTTTGTACCTATTACCAAAACTGTGATTATTTTTTGTCCAATAATAATAAAATGTTTACTTTTCAGCCTCTTGGTTATGTAATTTAATTTCAATTCACCCTGGGCGGCTAATTGAAAAGGTGTTCAAACATAATGTTGAAGATTAAGGTCTTCGGAATAAAATCTACATTATTTTGTTTCAAAATCTACTAAAGTCATTTTTTTTTTTTTTTTGAAAACCTGCTAAACGCCATTTTTGGAATGAAAACCTACTAACGCGATTTTCAAACGCTAATAAATGGGAAAATATTAACTAGTTCGAATTTATTTTTAAGCATTATGAAAGAACTCCCCTTAAATAAATATTCAAAGCAAAAACCGCCTCTCTACACGTTCTGCAAAAAATATGACAGTTTTTTGCGGTTTTCCCAAAATTAACAAAACTGGATTTAGCAGGTTTTCAAAATAGGCGATTCAGTTGTAGATTAAGATTTTAAAAATAATTTTAGTTATTAAGTTATGAAATTTTCGATTAAACCCTCTCTTCCCCTCCAATGTTGCATAATATGACTTGGATACTTACATTATTAAAAACTGGAGGTAAAGGGTCCAATTGAAAATATTTTCAAACAAAAATTGTAGCTTGAAGTCTTAGAAATAATTTTGGTTATTACAAAAATTTCGATTGGACCCCTCAAAAAGCTCCGAAAAAATTTAATGCAAAAATCCTACACTGGTGGAATTAAAAAACAAAAAGCACTCAATCAATGAAAAAAGCTACCATTTGATCCAATACAAAATCCTCCCCAAATGAATGTGTGAAAATTTTTATTTTCAGTAGGTAATTTTCAAAAAATGAGAAATTGCATTTAATCAATGAAAAATGATACTATTTGATCTAATGCAAAATCCTCCTTTGATGGAATAAAAAAATAAATAAAAATTCAGTATATTTGTATATTTGTATATTTGTATATTTGAGTTATTTAAAGTCGCTATTAGCTGCTATATCTGAAGTTTTGTACAGTACTCCCCGTACACCCTGGGATTACGACGAGGTGGGTTTTCTGGAAAATGTGCCGCTGCGACGTCGTGTGTCGTGTGTGATTTTAATGGGCGCCATTTTAAGCTTCGAAATTGCTCGTAATTACTTTACGCAAAACAAACACAAAACACGTTCGCCTCGCGTACATATATTCAAAACACCAAGCTAGGATGTGGCGAATGGCTGCTGATACCGCATTCGCAGCCCACCCCGCACCCTTGTCTACCTTGCCACAATGGTATCGCGTGAAAAATACATCTACGTGTAAAAAATTACTCGCAGTTGTACAAAATTGACTAATTAAATATAACGAATGTTTTTATACGCGATTTTTGATTATACTACCGCGTCTATCCCCCTCTTCGTCCGAATGCCTCATCCGCTATAAAAAAAATTACCCCTTTATGTACTTCGCGATTTACGCGTTCGTTGTTATTTTCTACCCCCCCCCCCCCCCCCCCAGACTCGTGTTACTCTCTTTCTCTCGATCAACCAATCCTGTGTCTATGGTTCGCTGTCAAATTGAGCGAATTATTATTTTTTTCGCAGTCTGCGATACACGGATAGTAGATTCATGTATATCGCGGACTGGTGTAATAAATTTCAACGACAGAAGCGAATATTACGTATGTATGGATACGAGTATGATTATGTATGAATACGTATATAAGGCTGGCAAAATGGACAAATGTTACGAGCATTGAAGAATTTGCACGATTATCGATTCACACACTATAGCAGCAGTAGGTATTAGCTTTGCTGCAAAAAAAAAAAGAGAGAAGAAAAAAGTGGAAAAAAGTTTCTAGTACATATGGCGGCATCAGCATTGGTAGCGCCATTCGTGATGAATTGTTTTCAACGAACTGTCTCCGTTCTCCTCACTCATCGTGTAATAATGTAGTTGTATACTCGTATGGTATGGTCTACGTACCTACACAATACACATACGCGTATTACGTCGTATATGTGTCTGTACCCAAAGGTGTCGGATGCTGGATATACGCAGGCTGCCTGCCTGAACGTAATGTTGATGCTATTCTTTTGGGAGAGGCGTTGCCTGGCGTTACTTCGCGTCGTGTCCCAACTTTGAATTAATTTTCTCTTCCGTCAGTATACGTAGTCTCCCTTTCTCTCTGGTGTGTGTAGTTTTCTTGATTTGTAAGAAAGAAAAGCGAGCTTTTTCAGTTTGATAACTTCGACGTATGTACGAACGTGTAGCACTGTGTGAAGTATACCTAAGATTTGTAGGCAAAGATGTTCGAAGTTTGAAGTTTTGAGAATGAATGGTACGAAGAAAGGTTTATTTTGATGGATTTTATAGCCTGGACGAATTCGACAGCAATTTTTTTGAAAGGTGTGTGTTTCTTTTTTTTGGTCGAATGTCTTCTATTGCCGGGAGATTTGTTTTTCAGGCTGCCCAACATACCACCTGCAATTCCTACAAAAGTCCTGCTCTCTGCTTCAACTTCCTGATAGCTGGAGCCTGCAATTGTGTCTCAGTTTTCCTCGAATCTTATAAATCTTTCATGAGTTCTGTTTTTTATGCGAAACTCGCACCTTTTTTGAAAACTTTGACAGAAGTTCTGCCTTGAGCTTAAAGCCTGTGTTCTTTTATTTTTTTTATAAATTGAATTTTCAACATATTTTGTTTTATAATTACCTACGAATCTCAATTTTCGATTTCCTATACAATTTCAAATTTTTAGTTATACATTCTTTAATTTTTTAATTTGATTTTCCCTCATTTCTAATTTCATTCCCAATTTCAATTTCTTTTAAATACTCCCCCCTCCCCCCGGTCAATTCAATTTTTAATTTTGCATCAGCCAATTTTTTCATTTTTTTTTTAAATTGAAATTTTTTTTCAAGGTTCAATATTTGGTCATTTTTTAATAATTTTCAATATTATTGAAAATTGTCTGAATTTAAAATTAAATAAAAATATATACTTGTCTGAAAATTCGAGAAAAAAAATGAAAATACCTATGAGTAGAATGAGGCAATTTTAATTTCAAATTCTTGAGAGAAAAAAAATAAATGTGGTTCTTTCTGAAAATTAAATTTAAAAAAAGTGGTTCACCTTGAATTTCAGACATTTTATTACAAAATCTTAGGTAATTAAAATTTAAAAAGAAAAAGTAAATTCCAAAAAAAAAAAAATCACGAAATAGAATTTGAGTCGTTCAATTTGATGACCCCCCCCCCCCCTCCCTAAAAAAAAAATGAGCCTGATTTTAAAAAATATCAAATTTAGGTATTACTTATTTTTAATTTTTGGACATATGACTTCACCTCTCTCTACTCTCTCACATATTGTGCAATTGCCTATCTTGTAAAATTTTGGAACTCTATATAGAAGTACGTCTCGGCAATGGTTGAAAAATTTTCCGCTAAAAAAAAAGTCATGTTCGTTTTCGATTTTTTTTTGAGGATTTGAGCGACTCAATAAAACTGTACTCGAAATAATATGAATTTTACCTCCCAAAAAAGTACCTATACGTAAGAATATTTTTGCTAAGTTTTTCTCTTTCTAGGAAGAAAAAAAAATGTATTAGGAAGAAGAAATTCGTCTCAATTTTGAGCCAAAATTTATACTCAAATTCTCTCGACAAAAATAAAGAAAAAAATCTTTAAAAATCCCTAATTGGTCCAATTACTATTAACATTATGCAGAAATTTCAAAATAAATTTTCAGAGAATTTTTTACAGAATTTCAAAAAAAAGTTCAAATTAAAAACTGTAGAAAAACTGTTAGTTTTTCCTAAAAATTTTGATGTGAAAAACAAATTAATGTAAAACTTTGATGACTTTCAAATATTTTTTCAGTCCTCATTCAAGTAATATTTTTTTTCTACTTTTTCAAAACTTGAAAAAATTTATTCAAGATTGGCCGACTTTCAGATATTTTTCAACTTAAATTTTTCCATTTTTTCAGTATTCTATTAAAGAAATTTTAAGAAAATTTATTTGTTTTTATTTTTTACAACTTTCAATTTTTTTTTTTCGAAATTCTTCAAAAATTTTCTGATGGTACAAGTGAATATTATTTTTGAAGTTTTTTATATAAATTTTTTTTTTCGAACGTCACTTTTTTCCAGTTAATTAAATTTTGGATTTTTTTAAAATTTTAATATTTTGTAATTCTCACTTATTCTAGGTATGTGAATGTTTTTTTTAAATTCAATTTTTTAGGTGGTTTTTTGGTTGGGGGAGGAGAGGTGTATCTATGGGTAAAATATTTTCAATTTTTGGAATTTTGTTTGTTTTTAAATTTCACCTTTTATTCGGTAGGTAGATAATTTTTAATTTAATTCCACTTTTCAACTTTTTTTTTATTTACTTGTCCATAAGTATATGTGACAGCACGTGGAAAGAGGGACCTAAGGTCAAGATTTTCAATTTTCATTTTTTCGACATTTGTTTGAAAAATATTTTTCATTTTTTTTGTTGTAAATTTTGAAAAAAATAATTTTTACCTAATTAAAGAAATGGTTCTTCTGTTTTTTTTTTTTTAGATGTTTAGTCCTCTTTTCCCAGACATATGTGGCGTCCTCTTCTTACATTATTTCAATTTGCCATTTTTTTCCAATTTTCAAACTTCCCGCCCAATTTTTAAAGTTTGAAAATTTTTCAATTTTTAAGGTAATTTTTTGAATTTTTTGATAACCGTCAATTTTTATTATAATGTTCGATTTCAATTTTTTCCCAATTATAATTTTTTTGTTCAGTCTGCAATCAGATTTCAAAATAATTCTCATTTGAAAATTTTTAATAGAATAAAATTATTCATTTCTGTGCTCCCATGAATGTTGCGAGATGGTGAACTATTTTTAGTAAAACTTACAAATAAATCTCGTACTTATAAAAAAGTCTTAGTACTTTTTTTGGGGGGAATTTTGAAAAGAATAAAAAAATTGTCAAACGTGGCATCAAAGGAACACTATATGGTTTTCAACCTAGGTGCAGAATTTGCGAAACTAGAGAGGTGCTCTGGTACGTACTTTCAACCCACTCGAAAATTAAAAATAATGACTCGTTGTTTCCTTTCATTTCGAATAAATGTTTTCTTATCAAAATCGCTCGTTTTCCTTTCTATTATTATACGTATTTCCAACTCGTTCGACCCTTCATCGTCGCAAGTGATGTAAGAATAAGAAGGACGCTAACGTCGAGTCGCATTCACTACACCGAAGAAAATAGCAATTTTCTTAATTGCTCATTTGACGTCGACGATGCGATGGGGCTCGGAGGGCGGGAACGATTTACGTTATTTAATGATTACGAAAAATTTTCGACGTTCGTTTTATTATTGCGAATACACTTTGCGTATTTTGTAACAGTTTATTGTTCTTTTCTCACATTTTCTTTTATAAAAATGTCAAACTTTCTTCTACAGTGTTCTCTTTTTTTGTCGAGGGGGGGGGGAGTTCAGTTTTTGCGAAAGAACATTATGTTTTAAAGTTAGATGATTTTTCCAAAAATTAGCTCATTTCATTTCGCTCTCTTCGTCAAAAATATAAAATAATTGCGGAAAACTTGGACGGTATATGTGGATTATAAATAAATATTTGTCAGTTCGCTACCTATTGGTGTACTACGAACAACTTTGTTATGCTGCTCATTTTGCTCGTTTCGAACCGCACACACCTATGAGGATTTTTGAAAAAGCCCAGTCGAAATAAACAGCCAGTGTACAATTCGGTGTATAGAGTTAGCGTTTCAACCGCATTTCGGAGCAGGAGGCTCCGCATATCAAGCGGGAAGTAGATATAGTACGTGTATGGGAACTACGTATTTGATGAGATTTAAGGATGCAGCAACGAGGGCAGGAGTAAAACTTATTAAAACTCTATATAACGATGCGGCGATGGCGATGGCGATGTCAGCTTCGGCGATACCTCAATACACGCGTTTAAAATAAGCTATTATTATTCCGTACAAGTTTTCGAATCTATTATCCGATAAATTTATCAATCAAGTACGTTTATTGTATTAGAGCAAGGAAAATCCGCCTATGCCTGTGCAGTGCCCGCGTATTTAGAGCGTTTATGTATTTAGATGGCGCGGCGCGCTAACTTCATAAAGGTCATTCTACGTGTATAGGTATTTTAGTTAAGACCTTCGTATATAGAATAAACTCTAACTGTACCCGAACGAACATATTGTGAAAGGGCCATAAATTTACCATTTATACTCGTCCCGACCAAATAACTCTTAACGTACTGCGTACCGTAGAATGAGACCGGAGTAAAGTACGTAACTTTTTTTTCTCTCCATTATTTATTTAGAAACGGGAACAGGGTGTCCAACTGTGTTGCAAATCCCGTAAATGCTGTTAAAGTCGTACTTTTGTACCAAAACTACGACCTCTTTTTTTTAAAACAAGTCATGGAAAAACTATTTTTTTTTGTCATTTTTTATGATTTTTTTTTTTCAATTTACCTACTTTTTTTCTGATACTTTTTTCGAGTAACAGTTTTTCAAATTTTTTACAGGTGTCCCAGGAGTGCATGGTGAGCAGTTGGAGAATTTTTGGAATTTGAATATCGCCGAATCGAACTAATTACAAATTTCAGGTAAACATGTTGTCTACATAATTATTTTGTAAATGAAGGTGTTACAGAGCTTTGAAACTTAGAATATTCAATGGAAAATCGATTGGCAACACTGATTTCAAAACATTTTTTGGCCCCACCAACATCATTTTGAAAACTCGAAAAATTTCAATCACATTGGGATGTCTATCCTTGAAATCGAAGGAGTTATTGTGACAAAAAAAATTTTCACCAAAAGTGATGCCTTCTTAAGTTGAATGAGGGACAATAAGAAGAGGAATGAAAATTGGACAATTCTTTTTACATAGTTCATGAGACAGGTGTAACTTTTCGAGAGGAACAATAAGAAAAATTTGTCTTTTGTTGAAAATGAAGGGGCTTCAATAGCTGCTTCGTCGGAAATACCGAAATTTTCAAAACTTTGTAATGCCTTCTTTTTGGAAGATAGGCAGATTCTTTCACGTAACTGTTTTTGTTTCTCTTATGAAGTTAGGCAGATATAAGGTACACTTGTTTCATGTTTAGTCTTGACAGAATTTTGAAATTTGTGTATACCCCACCGCGCCTTTAAAATGGAGATAGGCAATACGTTTACCACAATAAGCATAGTGGTCCAATTCATCAGCAACTAAAAAATTTTCTAAGGCAGGTGTAGCTCGATTTTTTTCGATGGAGTGTATAGAGAGTTGAAATTTTTTCAATGTTGAATGTGAGAGTGATTTTTTTTTTTCTAAAAAATTGAGATATTTTTTCAATCCAAAAAATTGATAAAGTAATTGAAACATTTTTTTACTCCTATAAAATTGATATAAAGAATTGTGATTTCCTTCGAAAAATGAAAACAAATCCCTCAAAAAATTTAAAGATTTTTTACTCCTAAAAAATTGAGACAAAGAATTGTGATTTCCTTCAAAAGTGAAAAAAAAATCCCTCAAAAAATTGAAAGATTTTTTTTTTTCAAAAAATATTGAGAAATTTTTTTACTCCAAATAAGTACCTAAAGTGAAAGATTTTCCAAAAAAATTGAAAAAATATACCCTGAGTTCTTTTTTTCTCAAAATGAAGAACAGACTTTTCCCGCAAAAATTTGAGAAGTTGTTTAGGTACTTCAAATGAAGTTGATCGATTTTTTTTTCCAAAAATTTTCAAAATAGTATGTTGTGCTCTAAAAAAATTTAAGATTGTTACTTCAAGAAAATGAAAAAATTGACGCCTCAAAAATCAAGAAATTTTACAAAAAAATTAAAAGTTTTCTCTACAAAGATGGCATTTTTTTCTGCAAAAAATTTGAGTTTAAATAGTACCTATTTTGCATACCAAAAAACTGAGAATTTTTTAAAAGTATAGGTATACCTACCTCTTGTTTCATTTTAAAATAGGTATACCTACTTTATTATTGCTGTATTTTTCATCCGGAGAAAAAAATATTCTCTGAAAAAATTACTTTATCCCAAAAAATGGAAAAAATATCATCTTAAAAAATTGAGAAATTTAACAGAAAATTAGGATTTTTGAAAAAAATATCGAGATTTTTTCCAAAAAAAATAATACTGAATTTTATAAGTGCTCCTCAATAAAATATTGTAATTTTTTTTCCAAAAATTTGAGATTGATACTTTGAACTCCAAGAAATTTGTACAAAATATAATTATTTCTCAATTTCAAAGCAACAAGATTTTTTTATTCCAAAATAATTAAAATATTTTCTAGAATAAGTTTACTTAAGGTTATGACAAAGCACACTTGACACAATCTGCAACTATCCCTGAAATGTGTACATAATTTTTGTTGTTTTTAGCCAATTTACATTTTCAGTTACTTATACTCAAATAACTAGAAGTTTTCACCAATGACAACGTTTAATTTCAATCTTTTCAATTTTCAATCCAATTTAATTTTTTTCAATTTTCATATTTTTTTTAATTACAATTTTTTTTCAATTTTTCTCTTTTCTGAATTTTCAAAATATTGTCTACTTTTTTTAATTCAAAATTTTCAATTTTTAATATTCATCGTTTCGGTATTATTTTTTGGGTGTTTTTCATGGAGGGCGTGAAAGTGGATTAGTGAACAGCAGGGCTTAGAAAAAGTTTTTTTTTTCATTTTGGTGGGGGGGGGGGGAGGGGGCGAGAGACATTTTTATATAATTTTATTTCTTGAAGAATTTTTTCCAAGTATCAAATCATTTTCCATAATTTTTTGGACATTTTTTTTTTGAAGAATTGATTAATTTTTGATTTAAAAAATTAGTATTAATAAAAAAAAACTTGATGAAAAATCATAAGTACCTACCAAAAATTTCTACAGAAAAAAATCCTAAAAAAATCTTTGAAGAAAAAATTGTATCTAGAATTTCTCACTCATTCGAATTTCCTAAAAAACAAAATTCTTTTGAAAAAATTGAATAATTATCATCAAAACTTCTCTTAGTTCAAAAAATTCATTTACCTAGGTACTGTTTCTAAATTATGGAAAAATTATTCATATTGGTAAAAAATCTTGATATTTGTTATTTTTTTGTCCAAAATTTGTCATCACATCATCAGGTATTTGCTATTTTTAAATGGATATCATTATTGTATTAAAACTTTTCAAACGATTAAAAAATTCAGGCCAGTAAAACTAAATTTTCAAAATTTCAAGAATTTGACTATAGGTAGGTAAATTAAAAAAAAATTGGAAATTTATTAAATTAAGAATTAACCGAAAAGCCAATTTTTATCGAATTTAAAATTTCTTCCGAGTTCTAAACTTTCATTAATTAATTTCGAAAATAATTCAAGTTTCAAAGTCTTATTAAATTTTTAAAAATTTTAAAATCGATTACTCTTCAGTCTTTTTTTTTCAATCAAAAATTGCTAAAATTCAAATTTTCAAGGTGTTGAAAAAATTAAAATTGTAAAAATTCATCAATTTTCAAAAATTAGTTCAGTTTTTAAAATTTTATAGAGCTTTATCAAATTTTTATAATTTTCCGAATTTCACAGATTTCCAAAAAAAAAAAAATGTTCCAACTTGAAAACTGTATTGAAGGTTAAAAAATTGTACCTTGTGTTTTTTTTGCATGGTTTGAAGGACCGTTTCAAATTGATTAAAAAAATAATAATAAAATAAGCCCTTCAACCTGAAAGCAGAGATTTTTTGAACTTCCAACAAAGCAAACAAACTAACAAAAGTCAGTCATTTTAAAATTTCGTTACAAAACACAGAAAATTTACATATTTCGAGAAAAAACGATCTTGACACACCCATTTGGCCGATTCGCTCTCCCTTGTGTAAGAAAATCAATAAAAGCTCGACTATTTCTCAAAAGAAAATTCGTTTCAAAATTTTCGAATAAATTTTTTTATACTGCACTGTAAACATACTTTAAAAGTTGCTTTCGACTCGTGTGGAGAATTTTTTTCCTAAAAAGCTTCAAATAAGCAGTTCTTTTGAGTGCTCGGATTCGTTACAGGGAGATTTCTACGTGGCTCTGGTGAGAAATACGATACTCACTCCTAAGACGACGACGCGACGAGGGAATTTGGCCGGAATGGAAACGAGGTGAGTGTATTCTCGTACTCGTATTTTCTGTGCCTGTGCCATGCCAGAGCTGGATGAAGAGTTTACACGACTCTGCTCGATAATATTCTTGTACGGCGGTTTGTCATTTTCTCTCCTTGGTCGGGTACTTTGTCGAGGTGACGTATACGAAAAAAGTTGATAAATAAATTGTTTATCTGCGTGGCCTCGTAGATAAAAAAAAGAAAAGAAGAAAAAAAAACGCTCACGGTGCTCCTCGTATGAGTTATTTATCTTGCGGAATGTCGGTTGATGAAACGATTTTTACGGTGCTGCGTGCGTGTGTTTCTCTCGCTTACTCACGCATTCTATTGCAGCGTCTTTTTTCGATTTTTTTTCCACTCTCGAGTCGACGTGCGATGCTAGGTGTATGTATTGTTGAAATAACGAAATTATAGTTTTTCACCCCCGCACGTGGGCCTATGGAAAGGGCTAGGTGTAAGGGAAAGTTACGATTTCACCTTAAGTGGAAGAATTTTACGGCGAGAATTTAACCAAGTTGCGAAAAAAGAGATTAAATAATGGTTACGGCTCGCGGTGATTTTTTTATTTTTTTATTGTTCCATCGCGCTGTCGAGATTTTGTTTTTGTCGAGTTTTCTTCTGCTTTTACTTTTTTTTTTGCTGTTGTCATTTTTCTCGCTCAAGGATTGTACATATTACGTGACCAACAGTTGATGGTAACACTGTTCTATGTACGTACGTAGGACACGTATTATCTTCAAAGACCATAAAAAGCATAAAATGGTCCTTCGTTGGTCTGTTTATTTTCAAACATGAAGATCTGGGACTGTTTGAGAAAATTTTCTCACCGAAAAACAGAATTTATAAGCACAGGGTTTCGTGCAAGATTAAAAAGTGTTTTTCTAAGAAACCATTAAATTTAGTGAAACTCATAATTTTGTCATTTTTAAATTTTAATAAATTTTTGGATTCAAATTTTGAAAAAATGTTCAGGGTTTGATAAAATTTTGTTATTACCAATAGGTAGGTACTTGAAATTTAAACAAATCGGATCAATTTTCTAAATTTTGCTTGAAAATTGGGATTTTTTTCAAGTTTTGAAATGTTTTGCTGATTTTATTTTCATTTTGTAAAAAACCATTGAAAGCACTGCGAACGTTCTTTTTTTTGATTTTGAGATTTTGTTGGACATTCTGATCAATGACTAAATTTTTTTGAAAATTGGTTTATATAGTTGTAAACTTGAAATTTTTCGAAGGATTGAGCAAATGTGGGAGGATTTTTTTTTTTTTTGTAGAAGAATAGGCAAAAATTTAGCAAATCGATAATTGGAAGAAGTTTTTTTGGATATTTTTTTTTTGTTTTTAAAGAAAATTCTGTTAGAGAATTATCTTTAATAAGGTAGTTGCACCAGTCGTTGGCCACGACCCAGTGGTGGGTCACTTGAGAAGAAAAATGTTTATAATTAAGCGTATTTTTAAAATAGCTTCAGAAAATTTTTTTAGAGCAAACCTGGAACATTTCTGCATAGAACCACATAAAAGTTTTTAATCAATTCTGTTCAAGTAATTAATAATGATCGTCTGAAATTTTTTTGTTAGAACAATTTTCAAAATGATGCCAATTCTAAAGATTTTTATTAAGCCGAAGTGTTATCGAAATATGAATTTTGCACTATTAAGATTAATAAAACTTGAAATATAACCATTTGGACCTGAATAAGAAGAGTTTGGAAATTCCATTTCTTCATTAAAATAAAAAATATTGCCAAAATTCTATCAAATATGGCGGTGACTATCTACTGGAAGGAAAAAATGGTGTTTAGCCAGTAGTTGATCAGTTTGATCAAGTACTAGACTTACGAAATTTTTGTAAAGTTCTAGTGGTTGATCATGCAAAAAATTGGTAAATATTCACGAAAAATGATAGTTTCTCTTTCTCATGGCTAATGAGTGACAATTTTACCGAATACTTATTGATTTTTTAAAAAATTAAATGGTTGAGAGCCGATGTCATAATCTGATTGACCAACTACTGGGTGATCAACTACTAGCGCGTGACCAACTACTGGGTGGTCAACTACTAGATTATCTTGACCAACCACTGGACTTTTCTATTTTTTCACTTAAAATGGTCGTAATTTTCAAAGAAATGAAGTAAAATTAAAAAATTATAGCGCATTTTGTAGTAGAATACCCAAGGAATCGTTTGGTATATTCACCATTTCGCCAACGTTATTAGTTTTTAAACCAGAATGTTTTTTATAAGACACTTCCACTATAAGGGTCCACCACTGGTGCAACTACCTTATCTGAATGTTTTCTATAAAATTTTATAGAAACATCATTGAAATTTTTTCGTTAGAGCAATTTATCGAAAAAATGTAGTAATTCTTTAAAAGTTTTACTACCCCCCGCCCCTCCAAAATGATGTAAAAGTTTTTTAGAAGAATTTTTCAAAGGCAAGAAAATTATGATTGCAAATATTTTTTTTTCTTTTGAGCACCTAATGAAGAAGAAAGATCTGGACTAGGGTGTTTCAAAATTTCATTTTTTTCGAAATGTCGAGTGTTTTTCATGTCCCCTTAAAAACAGGGATAAAGTTGAAAAATCACCGAAAATCGTCTTGTTGGGTAAAATTATCTACGTCTGTAGTGACCATTTTGTTGAAAAATTAAAAAAAAAAATTCTATTTCAATTTTTTGATTTTTTTTTTTTTTTTTTTTTTTTAAATAAAAGGTGCTCTGCATTGCTATGTACCTACTCGAAATAATTTTTTTGGCGAAAAAATTTTTAGGGAGTAGATTTCACACAAAACGAATCTTTTATAGAGGGTAGGACCTTGACATTTTGAAGAAAATGAAATTATGAAATGCCCTAGTCTGGGCCCTCTTTCTTCGCCTCCACTCTTTGACTACTTTATTGATATGACTTGTCCATCTATACAAGGTTTTTGCTGAAAATTTATTTTCTGGGTCCTATCGTCCACACGTGTTCTCTAAGACTTCATTCCCTTCCAAGAAACTAAAATGAGTACCTACTACCCACGCTGTGAAAGCAGTTACTAAAATTCGAAAAAAAAAAAAGAAAAACGAAGACTATATTGTACTACGCTACGTCCAAGTCGGTGTATTAAAACAAGTAAATTCTCGTTCTGTCGTAAATTTCTAATAAGCCAAGGCACCGGGTAGTACAATACCCGACGAAAAAAGACCAAAGAAAAAAAAAATAGAAAATAAATTAAAAATATATACCTGTTAAGCTTCGTTCGTTGAAACTCGCGAAAATAATTAATTTCAACGACAACGAATAACATCAGTTTGACAGTCGTCGTAGTTTTTCTCATTTCTTATACTTTTTTCCCTCTTCACTCTGAACAACGTCAACGTGAATTGGGTTAAATAAGCAAAATAAATTTGAAAACAAAGCGAAATGAAACGTTCATTTTTCTTGTAACGTGTTTTTTTCCTTCTTTTTGGGTGCCCTGTGCGCCAGCGGAGCATCGAGTCTCGAAAAAATAACTTTCGAATGTTAATTGTATCGAATAAATTTTCGAAAAAGCGAACGATTGTTTTAGTTGTTAAGAGAGTCGAAGGAAGGAGTAGAAAAAAAGAGCAACCGTTTACTTTAGCTGTGAAAGATCGAGTATTTTTTTTATTTTTTTTTTTTCGTTGCTGACTCGATGCGGCGCCGGCCTGGGCCACACCATATTACGTTGTTTACGCGCGTATTGTTACGTTACGGAGAGAACTATACGTGCATATGAAGTACCTATTAATACTACCTTCCTGGGGCAATAACGTACAAAAATACTAACCCTAATGAAATAAATTGTTTTTTAAAGGTATTCTCCAGAGATGTTTATTGATTGTACATGTTTTTATAATTTTATTATTCGCGAGAAAAAAAAAGGAAAATTGCAAGAGTAGAATTCTCAATTGATATCGCGACGTAGAATGGATACTTGGGATGTTTTTTCCCTCTTTTCGATGGTCGGTATAGCTGGTGTGAATTTAATTTGAATATTAAAAAAAAAAAAAAAAAAAAAACGGATGTTTTTAATGTGGCACATCTTTCATCTTCAATTTCGTGCGTTTTTTTGAACATAGACTAGCATTGTCTCATCCTACAATACAGGTTTCTCCTGATCAGAAAAAAGTATAGTAATGTGAAAAAAATTGGGTCACTTTGTCGGACCTCACCAAGACGATTATTTTCTAGCGCTGGAAACAATAGTGCGGAGTCATGCGGAGTAAAAGGACTCGGTTTGAAAATAAACCGCGTTAAAGTATTCTCCGGATGAAAATTGAAATAAAAAGTGGTCTCTTTGTATACGCAGCTTACGTGGCCGTGGCGTACGAGTCATAATGGAAAAGGGTGCGAGTTGTGCGACCAGCATCGGCCCTGGCCAGTGGGTTTACCCACCAGAGGTGTTTGGCTACTTCCTTCCTGCTTGCTGGGCATTTATCATTGTCAGAAGCAACTTCTTCGTTATTATAATCTGTTATTTTCGTACTCTCGCTTTGTAAATGACAAGTGGGTTTTCTTTTTGAAAATCTAATAATACGCCTTATTAAAGACGAATGAGCGAGGAAAAAGATTGAGAATGAAAAGTTGCATCGAACGTAATCTTTAAATTCGTCGTATTCGAAGTCGTTTATTTGTTGCATCGAACGCCAGCAGCGATGTTATCGATAAATTTTATTTTAAAAATGACCTTCGCTATTGAAATAACTTCGCGATTTCTTTCTCGTATATACCGCAATATTCTCAAGTTCTCAATCAATTTTTATGTATCTTGAAATTGCCTATAGTTTTCCTTCGAAGTAATTGGTATCAATTTTCTAAATTTAATGGAAATATCAAATTTAAAAAATTGCTAAAATTTGTCACAATCAAAGAATTGATCTTTTTAAAATTGTTCTTAAATTTTAAAAATTAATGCAGTTTCAAAAATTTATTGAAATTAAAAATGACTAATTTTCAAATTTTTGTGAAATGTTGGAGATCTACTGAATCTAAAACATTGACCAAAATATTAACAAATTGTGAAGATACTACATAAAACTTCCAAAAATGGTTCAATTTAAAAAACTTTTATATTAAAATATAAAAAAAATTTCCAGACTAAGTATTGAGTTTTAACAATTTTTTTGATTTTGGATTTTTATCAAGATTTAATATTTTACCACTTTTTTTAAAGGTTGTAGTGTGGTTGGAGGGGGGTGCAATCGAACTAATTATTAACAATTACCCTTGGAAATTTTTCAAACTTCAAAAATTGGGTCACTTTGAAAAACTTTTGTAGGTATTGAAGTCTAAAAATGTCCAGAATTTATTTCCAATTTTGTATTTTTATCAAGTTTTAAAAAGTTAAAGGTACCACTTTTTTAAAGGCTCAGTGTGGTGAGGGGATCAATAAAATTTTTCGTATTTTCGATTTTGATCATATTTTTAAGACTTGGTGTAGAGGAAATTTTACCTCAAAAGGCTCTGATATTTTACACTACTCAGAATTTTTACATATTTTTTCCCGGGAGGGGGGGAGGGGGGTCTGGTCACATGGTCAGATCTAAAAATCCCAGATAAGAAACCAATAATATCTGTCATTGTCCATAGTTTTAAGTAGGTAAAAATATTATTGGTTTCTTGGATTTTTAGGTCTGACCAAGTTACCCCCCCCCCCTTCCCCGAAAAAAATATGAAAAAATTCTGACAAGGGAACCTCGCCAACTCGCCGCCTCCGATTTCGCTGAAATTTGGCTCACTGAAAGAGTATGCCACCCACACCTCACAACCAAATTTTTAGCTGCCCAAGTTGATTTTTCGATTTTTGGCGAATTTTTGAAAATGGCTAAAATCACGCTCAAAAACCAATTTAATAAAAATCGCAAATTTTGAGATAGAATCCTGAAAGTTGGTCTGTACACTAAAGTCGACCCCCCGATTCGATTGGCACCATTTTCGAAGCAATCTGGAGCCTCCAGAAAATGTTGACTCTTGCCGTCTAGAGCCATTCCAGTGCGCTGGAGAAAAGTCAACTTTTTCTGGAGGCTCCAGATCGCTTCGAAAATGGCGCCAATCGATTCGGGGGGTCGATTTTAGGGGGTAGGCGAAGTTTCGAACGATATGCTGGAGAAATGGATTTTTTGGAAATTTTTTAAAAAATGTAAAAAAAATTTAAAAAACCACGCTTTTATTGTTGGTCACTTTGTAAAATGTTATTCATAGGGAAAGAGTAATGCCTTAAAAAACAAAATATAAAATTTACTTGAATACAAAAATGTGTCATGAAAATTTTTTTTTCAAAAATTTTAATGATGAAAATCGTGGTGGGGCGTTAATCGAAAAGGTATTCGTTTGCTCCTCGCACACCCCACCACGCTTTTCATCATTAAAATTTTCATGACACATTTTTGTATTCAAGTAAATTTTATTTTTTGTTTTTTAAGGCATTACTCTTTCCCTATGAATAACATTTTACAAAGTGACCAACTTTAAATAAAAGCGTGGTTTTTAAAAATTTTTTTACATTTTTATTTAACTCTTTTTGTCGTTGAAAATATTTTAATTTCATAGTTTTACTCCTCGAAAACTAACATTTTGATATCAATGTTGTGAATTTTGAAATTTTCAAAATGGAACCCCCTCATAGGGGTCCAATTTGGGGTCAAGGGTAAATTTAAGTCCGAAAATCGGATTCAGCGGCCTCGAAAACCTACATTTCGATACCAATGTTGTGATTTTCTGAAATTTTCAAAACTGAACCCCCTCATAGGGGCTCAATTTGGGGTCGGGGGTAAATTTAAGTTCGAAAATCGAATTCAGCTACCTCAAAAACCAACATTTTGATATCAATGTTGTGAATTTTGAAATTTTCAAAATGGAACCCCCTCATAGGGGCTCAATTTGGGGTCAAGGGTAAATTTAAGTCCGAAAATCGAATTCAGCGACCTCGAAAACCTACATTTCGATACCAATGTTGTAATTTTCTGAAATTTTCAAAATTGAACCCCCTCATAGGGGCTCAATTTGGGGTCGGGGTAAATTTGAGTTCGAAAATCGAATTCAGCAACCTCGAAAACCTACATTTCGATACCAATGTTGTGATTTTCTAAAATTTTCAAAATTGAACCCCCTCATAGGGGCTCAATTTGGGGTCGGGGGTAAATTTGAGTTCGAAAATCGAATTCAGCGACCTCGAAAACCTACATTTCGATACCAAAGTTGTGATTTTCTGAAATTTTCAAAATTGAACCCCCTCATAGGGGCTCAATTTGGGGTCGGGGGTAAATTTGAGTTCGAAAATCGAATTCAGCGACCTCGAAAACTCCTAATGTGAGCACTATGTTCTTTCAATTCCAGTAAAATATTAAATGAGAGAGGATTGGTTGAAAACATACTTTTGGTTCCATGAGACATACAAACAAACAAACAAACATACATACCAAGCTAATAAAAGCGTGGTAAAAATTGCAGAATTTTCAAGTTGTCATGAAAAAACACGTGCGAACTCTCCGCCTCGGATTTTGGATTCAACCATGCCAATCGATAAATGACATCACACTAACGCTAGGATTAAATTTTCAGCTACTCAATTTAATTACACCGCCGTCTGGAGCCATTCCAGTGTGCTGGAGAAAAAGTCAACTTTTTCTAGAGGCTCCAGATCGCTTCGCAAATGGTGCCAATCGACTCGCGGGGTCGACTTTAGTGTACAAACCGATTTTCAGGATTCTATCTCAAAATTTGCGATTTTTATTCCAAAAATGGTTTTTGGGTGTGATTTTAGCCATTTTCAAAAATTCGCCAAAAATCAAAAAATTAATTTGGGCGGCAAAAAATTTGGTTGTGAGGTGTGGGTGGCATTCTCTTTCAGTGAGCCAAATTTCAGCGAAATCGAAGGCGGCGAGTTGGCGAGGTTCCCTTGTGAGTAGTGTAAAATAGTTTGGAAATTTTTTTTCCACACTTGTCAGCTCCCAAACTGTGCCTCCCAAGACGATTCTAAATTTGCCAAGTCATTTTTAAGATCATTTCAGGGCTGGGAAAAATCTGAAAAATGTCTTAACATTATTCCCGATTATAATCGCGTATTTAGAGGCATCAGCTCCGAGAGGTGAGTTCAAGGATCGTCGATACGCTCTAAAATCATATTTTACCCAAAATTTGAGTTGAAGAGTTGACACGTGTATTTTCATTACGAGTTGAAAATCTAAATTGCAGACTTTGAACAGTTTTTGTCATTAAAATACACTTACACCAGGTGACTACCTAACTACACATGTACGACTTCCCTTCTGCCTTTTTAGTAATAAATGTGTCAATCTATAATAATCATCTTACCCCCCTCCCCCCGCCTCATCAATACGATCACACTCGAGAACACTCCAACACTCATAACACTATTCCACTTTGGCGAACGCTTTCGAGATTTTTTCCTCTCATCTCACATCTCGTCTCTTCACTAACAACGCTAATGAATTTATACGCTTTTACATAATTTATTCGTCGTCGTCATCATCGTCGTCTCCGGGCTGCTGCACGTTACCCCTGTTCCCCCCAACGTTAGTGATATGCGAATGCCTCGTTTAATGGAAATATTTTTTCCTCGCGTTCGATTAAACGACGTCGAGGCTTGTTCCGTATCGTTCATTCACCGCGTAAAAACGTCAAAAAACGACGTCGAATGAAATTTTACTCAAAAAAAAAAAGTAGAAAAAAAACGCCGCACCCGGTGTCAGTTCATTTTATATCGCGACTGGAGACGGTGCCGCCGGTCGCGGTCGAGGGAAGTGTGCACACAGTTGGCTCGCGATAACGCTGAAAAAGCGAAATAAACCTGCCGACCCTATTATTCGCCCCGTTACATCATTATTATGTCGCTGTTGCTAGCAAAAGTATGAACGATGCGATGAGACCGAAATGTATCCGTAACCTGGACTGCTGGCGAGAGCTCATCGGTCAGCTGATTAAATTAAGACGAAGTTTCTAACGAGGTAATCTGCTGGCTCGAGTAAAATACACCATTATTTTGGTTAGGCCTTCTCACTCTGTTTCTAATATCAGTTTACATTATACAAGCTAGACTGACTTTTTTTTTGGAAATCTGTAATGGAGGAATGCAAGTAAATTATTGTGTTAACGAGTCAAGATTCAAGGCTACAAGGTGTACTTAAAATTTGCAACAGGCGTGAATTTTCAGTTTATTGAATTTTAATTTTTTCCCACCTAATTTGATTAAATTTCGAAATAATGTATTTCTCCATTTTCATACTTTCCGCCAATTTTTTAGTGAATTTAATTTTTCCAGATTTTAATCAGTTCTAATTTTTTATTTGAATATTAGGTACGGTTCATTATCAAACTTTAATTTTTTCAATTTCTAGTAATTTTAGTGCAATTTTAATTTTTTGGAACGATAATTTCTTCTCTTTTTTTAAAATATTTATCACTTTTGTTCAAATTTGTCTTTTGTATTTTTTTTTGTTTTTTAAAAATTTTGGCAGGTACGTAATTTTTTTAAATTCTTTATTATTTTTTAGTAATTTTAAATTTAATTTCAATTTTTTTGATCGCTAATTTTTTCAGTTACAATTTCTTTCAGTTTCATTTTTTTCAAATTTTGATTTTCATCTTTGTTCAATTCGGATCAATTCTCATAGTTATTTTTCTCAATTTTTTTTTTTTTTTTTTTTTTTTTTTTTGGAAAAATACTTGAAACATTTTTGCAGTGTAAAAATTGAAAGGTTTTGGTGTGATAAGAGGATCAATTGGCCCCAGAGTCTTTTTTTATTATTTTATTTTCGACTTACGATTAATTGATTGATGATATCAGAATGACACTAGAATTAAATTTTTAGCTGCAGAGAAGTGGATTACAGCGTAGTCTGAAGAGCGATTCCAGTGTGTGCTGGCTGCAGATCACTTCAAAAATGATTGCAATCGTCTCGGGGGGGGGGGGGGGGGGGGTCGACATTGATATGTAAACCGATTTTCAGATTTTTATCTCGAAATTTCAATTTATGTATGAAAATGGTTTATGGGGAGCTATTATCACAATTTTCAAAAATTTGCCAAAAATTTAAAAATCAACTTAGACAGCCACAATTTTGATTTTGAGGTCTGGGTGAAGGACGAAATGCTTTTTCAGTGGCTAAATTTCTGCTCAATCGGAGGTGACGAGTTGGCTAGGTTCCCTCGTGAGGGGAAAATGTTCCTCAATTTTTAAAGAATAAAATATTTCTCAGATTTTTGGAGAAAAAATTTCTAATTTTCGTAGAATACAAAAATCTCATCTTATATCCCATTTGTATGATGATTTTTTTTTTGTTTTTTTTTTTGAAAAAAAGTTATTTTTTTAGAGAAAAAATGTCACCATTTTCATGAGAGAGAATTGAAAATAAATCTAATAAATCTAAATTTTTTTTATCAGTATTTTTAGAGATTTTTTCCCTCAGTTTTTTAATCTTTTTTTTTTCAACTAGGTAGTTCATATTTAAAAAAATCTTAATAATAATAGGTATTTAATTTTTTCAAATTTTATACATATGGCCTACGTATATAAGTATGTTTTGTTTCAAGTTTTTTTTTTCTATTTGTTTTAATTCCTAAATAAGTAGGTACTTATTATAAAAAAAATTAATTTTTGGAGAGAAAACTTATCTACTTTTTCGGATTATCTTTTTCTGGAAAAATTTTTTCCCAATTTTTCTTGAGAATTAGGGGACAATCTTGTGTTTAAAAATACATATTTTCATTATTTTTTGTCTCAATGTGCAGTCTTTATTCCACAATAAATTTCAAATTTCAAATTTAATAAATGTTTTTTAAAGTAGAAATTTTTTAATTTTTTTGCTAAACACAATTTTTGGAGATTTTTTTTTTTAAATTAAAAAAATCTGTTTTTAGTCACTTCTTTTTGACGTGATCAATTGTTAATTTTATTAAATTTCTTCATTATTTTTTTGGTCTTATACCTAATATTTTTATACTTTTTTAAAAGCAGAAATTTTTGACATTTTTTGGTAAAAACAATTTTTGAAGAAATTTTTTATTTTTAAAATTTTGACCCAAAATCTGTTTTTCAGACACTTTTTCTTTTTAGTCATATTTTTGATTTTGTGCTTTTTTCAAATTCCAATTTTTACTGGTTTTCATTTTTTTTTAAATTGGGATGTTCACTTGTAAGTACTTCACTTTCTATTTTCTTTCAATTTTTTTCAACATTTTTAATTTCAATTTTTTTTTCAATTTTTGATTTACATTTTATTTTTTTAGTCGTCAATTTTTCAATCGTTTATTCTTTTCAATTTGTCAATTTTGATTTTTTTTCAATTTTCAATCATTTTTATTTCTACGTTTTTTTTTTGTCTGGTTTTCTGTTTATCTAATTAACAAACAATCCACATTCTTGGTTCTCTAGTGTCAATATGTATACCGTTCATAACGCAAAAATCTGGTCATTTTCCGCATGTTGAAATTTCACGATGTGATTTCGTAAATTAACGAATACGTCTTATATTCGCTTCTCAAAATTGGCGTCCGCGTCCGGTCTGAAACTACAGTATCGTCGCTCTTATCTAAATTACCACCAGTCGAAGGCTCATCTGTAGCAACCCAAGTTGGGTTACTCGGTTCGTAGATAACGAGGCTGAAACTTCAATAACGTAATTATAAAGCAACGAATGACCGCAGAATAAAAAATGAGCTTAGTTGCCGAACCTTGCTCCTGTTCCTGTCCCCTTCTGTTGACCTACTCTCGTCTTCTATATACGTAACGTACCTATACGTTCATTTGAAATATAGGGATGCGAGGTACTCGAACAACAACAGACTATCGAACCGGTGAAAAATTGCTTAGTTCTTGGCGCTATGCTACGTTCTCGTACTATTCGAGCGACGGGCAAGAAAAAGTGTAATTTAAAAATAACGAGGAAATTTACAAAACCTCTACTTTTTCACCAGTCAACCTCTCGTTTACTTTCTCTCACTCGGTTTCTCTCTCTATCGAGTTGTGGAATCAACAACAACAACGCCATACTTGATAAATTCGTGTAAATTTTTCACTCGTCTTCGAGAGAAAGCCACGATGCTGTAAGGTTAGATCGAGATCGAGCGTTTTCTTCCACTTGCAATATTTTTACGTTCGGGTCGAGGCGAGCGAGGCGCTCAGTTCCCCACAAAAACGTATAACCATCTCATCGTTTTCCTAAAAGGGGTTTCACGACCGTTTCTAATTAATATGGACGGTGCACCTAAAAAGGGCTTTTTCATTTACCATGAACACATACGTTACGTACGCCTTCGGTGTGTGCGGAGCCAGAGACCGAGCCAAAGCGTATTTCGTGCATGGCGGTGGCGTATTAGTGTAATACTCCTAGTCCAAGTCGTCTCATTTTGTATGTAACTCTTTCAACAACCGCAGGGCGCTTGAGTAATTTCCTTATTCTATTACAATCGTCAAATGTGGTTTGCTATAGTGCCCGAACACATATCTCCCCGTGGTACTATCATCTGCAATGTACGATATGTACCATCGCGAGATACGAGTATTTCGATTCGACCAAGCGATGGGCTAAGTCTTCAATCGTGGCTGAGTTGGTACGTATGTGCATAAAACTCTATCCTTTCATATGCCATGCTATTCCATTTGCAATTTGTTTCAATTTTATGCACATAAATGGGGCAGAAATTATCGAAGTATATATAATTTTACTTACCGAAGTGTATTTTTTGTGTCGACAATGTGTTCGCTGTTCAACTCTGCCTAGCAAATTGTTTTATTCATACAATTAATTTTTTTTTACTAGATTTTCGTAATTTTTATATTTATATATTCTTCTTATTACAATTTTTTTTAAAAAGAATTTCAATTTGTCGAATTATTGCAATTTTCAAACTAAAACGTTTACTAGTTCTATTTTTTTTTCTATTTTTTTCCCTCAGTTTTCTCAATTTTTTGAACATTTTTTTGTTCTTAATTTTTTAATTTGGAAATGTCTCCAGTTTTGAACTTGATTTCAATTTTTTTTTTGTAGGAAATTTTATTGTTTACGAGTCATTTTCATGCAACCCTGTCACTATTTCGCTTCAAAGTCAACAAAAGTCACTTTTTCCCTCATGTTTATGAAAATTCCATTTTCTTCTATATTTTTCCATCTAACATTTGAACAAAAAAATTATAGTTATTTAAAAAAAAAAAATTCGGATGTTTTGGCTGTGCTGAAAAGTTTCTTACGTCATTAGTACGAAACAGATGTAAAAACAATTTTCTGTTCTACAAAATCAAAAATTCTACCAAAAATATAGGAATGAAAAAAAAACTTGATGAAAAATTTCCCAGAATAATTATCATTTTTTTTTTGAAACAAAATTTTTAAAAATTTTTGTAAAAAATTTAAAAATTGAATATTTTTTTTCTTAAATTTTACTCGAAACCCTCCAATGATAATCTTATCAATTTTCGTTAAATTCACAAAAAATTGTTTAAAAAGAATCTATATGAAATCTGCTAATTTTTTTTTGAATTGAAAATTTTTCAAAATTTTTCTAAAAACAAAAATCAGTGATATTCTATGGGCATACGTGATTCCAGTATAAAGTAGGTATAGTTATAGGTATATTTATTTAATTAATTTTTTTAAATTTCACGAGTAATTGTTCAAGTTTTTTTTTTTTTTTTTGAAAAATTGAAAAAAAAATTGGAGAAATATACATACTTATTTTTTGAGAATTTTTTGATTTTTTTTCCCAAAAAAATTTTGAAATATTTCCTCTAAAATTTTTTTCACGACTTTTTGTGGATTTTTTAAAAAGTTGTTGATTCAGCATTTTTTCTTTTGAAAACTGATATTTGATACGACACTAACTTGCAACTTTGGTCAGTAAGCTCCAATAAAAAAATAATTAAAAAATGGAAGTACTTAGTATTTTGTTGAAAAAATTTGATACCTACGATTTTTGTTTTTGTTTCTCCATTTTTTCCTCTTTTTAATGTGTTTTTTCCCAGTAAAGTTGTAAAACATTTTTTCTCTCAAAACAAGGACGATTTTTTGGATTGAGGAGAGGGGGATTTTAACTCGCAATTTTTTTCTTTGCTGAGCTCATTTTTCTTGAAAATTTGAGACATAGCATTATTTTGTAATTTTCTTTTAAAAGAGGATACTTCATCAAAAAATTGAAAACTGAAATATCACGATGTTTTTGTCATTCCTCTTTTCTTTCATTTTTTAAATTCATAATTTTTTTATTTTCAATATTTTGTATTCATTTTTTGATTTTAATTTTCTGTCATTATGAACTCATAATTCTTCGGAAAATATTACCTACTTTTAGTTTTGAAATTGTTTAATTTTCAAAAAATTTCATTCATTTTTCTTTAGCGTAAATTTTTTTTTATCTTCAATTCTTTGCAATTGTTTTTTAGTTTCTTCCGTCGATTTTTTTCAATTTTTCAAGTTGATTTTTTTATTGTACCTAGTTTTTTAATTTTTTAATTTTTTTTATATAATTAGGCATGATATTAAAATTTTTAAATTGAAATAATTTTTATTCAATTTCGAAATAGATTTCAAATTTTTCTAATTTTCTAAACTACTTAGTTGTACCTATTAATAGGTATATACTTTTCTTCAGTTTTTTAAAATCTTATTACATAGTTGTTATTCAAAAACTTGTACTTTCAATGTCTCCCACTTTCGGTTTGTTTGGCATTTTTAGTGTTTTTTTTTCTTAATTTTTATTTGGTATAAAAAATTTCCCGTCATTTCATTATTCATTTTTAATTTTTTTGTCGTTTTTATTTTGAAATTCTTTCGAGTAGTCGAATTTTTTAAATTGAAATTTCTAAAGTTCAATTTTTTTCAAGTCATGCGAAAGTCGTGCTTTTGCGTTTGATTTTTTTTCAAACATTGCCACTCTGGACGAATCTATTTTTCATGCTCCATTGTCTGGATCTTCAGTTACGTTGGAAGAGAAAACTTCATTTCGACGAAAAATTTAAAAAAGACCCAAACTTATCAAAATCGCCACATTATGGGCAATTTCATTCTTTTCACTCGATATTTCTTTGATAAAAATCTGAGGCGAAGCTATATATAGCAACCCACGCGTGTCACAATCCTTCGCTGCAGTTCGCTTATAAGTAGAACCCCAGGGCAACGCAATAGCCTTATGACACAATGAAATCTATGACCTTAACATGGCCCATTTTCCACCGCAATAAAATTTCTCGCTTTCTTAAAATTCACTCCGCTTCTGCCCTCGTCACACCTAATCGTTTCCAAAAACAAGACTAAATCGCCTCCTGTACCTTACTTCGGTCGTACTATTACATTAACAGCAGCAACGACGACAGCAGCAACCGCAACAAAACCACAACATCCGAATTACATAAAAAAAAAAGACTCTACGAGAGAGGGGAAAAAAAAGAGCCAAACACACATCGCAGGCTGAAATGTGCGGCGCCGGTTTTGAGCGCGCAACACGACGACGGAAACATAAATTAATCCGATAAAAAAAATCTCTTCAGTGGTAACTTGGCCGCTAACATCATCCGCCCATATCTCTCCGCCTGCCCTGCTGGGTCTGGCTCCTCGTTGCGAACACAAACCGAGCAAAATACATCACCGAATTACTAATCTAGGTGCTTTTAATTATTCACACCCGAATATAGCGGGCAACAACAACTACGACCACCATGGCAGAGGTAGAATGGAGCGAAGTGGCCGTTGCGTTGTTGGATCCTTACCGAATAAATTCATTAACTTATACATCGTATTCGTACACCCAGATACTCGTTTTCTGCTCGTACATACAATACATACGTCGTAAGTGTCGTATGTGGCACTCTGGTACTACGTCTACGTATGCATATTAAGTTCGTAAGCCGAACGAGAGCCAAGAGCTCCCCGAAACGCGAATACTCTCGTTAAAATTTACACTACCGTGTTGGCTTCCTCTTATACAATTCTCCTTTTACTGCATTTCTATTGCCAATTAAGCTATAAATAGACACTTTGCAAATAATTAGCTCGATATTTCGTTTACTTACTCGCGATATTACGTAGTTTGCCTCGTGAATGTAATATTAACGCGTACCTTTTCCTCGACGTTTCGTAAAAATCATACTAGTTCAAATATACGAACACCCTCCACCCCCTCCCTCCCTCAACCTAACCCTTTCGATCGACTTCGTCGTTAAGGGTTTCCTACAGTTTTCCAACTACGAATACGTCTACTTCTACTTGTGTATTTGTTCAAGCAAATCATCGTAGGTTAGGTACTTCGTGTATAACAATTCACTTACTTATCGCACGTTTGCTTATATGTTTTTTTCAGATATGCAAATTTTCATTTTTTCCTATTTCGCGGGCAAGCAAAGCGTTTTTCATGAAAATTGATAAGAACTAAAATTGTAGAGCATAAAAAATCCATCAGTTTTAGTGCTTTTAAAATTTTTGATTCGACTAATTTCCTGAGTTATCGTCAAAAAACTATTTATTTTCTCATTTTCGAGGTCAACGACCCGTTTTTTGTGAAAATTGATGAAAACCAAAATTGTAGATTGAAAAATTTACTCTCGTTTGCTGCAGTCGGAATTTCGATTCGACGAATATTTCTTGAGTTATCGTCGAAAAACTGATTTTGAAAATTGGCCGTCTATCAAAGTTTCCCATTTTCCCGGTCAACGAAGCAATTTTCGTGAAAATTGATAAGAACCAAAATTGTAGAGCAAAAAATGTCCTTTCATCCTAAAATCATTGAAATTTCGATTTGACGAAAATACCTCGATTTCTCATCGTAAATTGTTTTCTTGGATATGCAAATTTTCACACATTCTCATTTTCAGTGCGAACAAAGCGTTTTTCGTGAAAATTGATCTGAACCAAAATTGTAGAGCAGAAAATTTCCTTTCGTTAATGTGTTGTCAGAATTTCGATTCAATGAATATTTCTCGAGTTATCGTCAAAAAACGGATTTGAAAGTCGGCCGTCTACTATTCAAAAATGCGACGTTGCCTTTCTACGTTCATGGCTTGTATTGTCTAGGTGGTTTTGGTTTGTAGCGAGGTGGTAGTGATGAAATCCGGAGTAATTTGGCGAGAATAATTCGAACTAAGTATTAAACACGAATAATCAACGCGAAGCTAATTTGAACTTGAACATTATGATTTAAGTGAGGTGGTTCGAGTTTTTATTTTCAGCTGATTACTTTTTGTGAGAATTTTTTTGAAGACGATTTTATTTCGAAGAGGGTTTTTCCTGATAACTTTTTTTCAAATGAACTTTCTCTTCAATGTTCTTCTTTTGATGATAATTTTTCGATATTTTTCTCAAATTATTTTTTTTTATAGAATTTTTTCTCGATGAAAAATAATTTTTTCAAGTTCTTTCCTAGTAATACTTAATTTTTGATTTTAAAATGCTATAGTTTTTATCGTTTTTTGAAGAGAATTTTTTTTTTTAGAAAAATATTATTCACGTGCTTTTGTTCCTTAAGAAATCAGGATTCATTTCCAGAGTGTCTAACGGTTTCGCTAGTAAACTTCAAGTCCTACAAATGAACTGTTTTCTGGTACTGATTTTTTGAGTAAGTCCTGAGAAAATCCTGAATTTAGGTTGAAGGTTCTCTTTTTTTCAAATTTGAAACCCACGAAAATTTTTTTGACATGAGATGCCTAAATGTGTAGGTATGATATTCGAAAATTCTCAAGTGAAAACCCAGTGACCCATTTTCAAAATTTAAATTTTTGTGGTATTTTTCGAAATTTGTTAAAATTTTTAACAAAAATTGGATCAATTATTTAAAATTTTAAAATTTTGGTATAAATTTTTTAAAAATTAAGTAAGAGAATTAAGTATACAGATGATTCTTTAAAACTTATTGAATGCTTGAACTTTGAAAAATTGTTAAATTTTGATTTGAGTTCGAGAAATTTTCAACACTTTACCTATAAAAATTTAAAATCTGGCCATCGTAAATTTTAATGAACCTATGCTCTTTAATTAATTTTGGAATTATTTTCAAAATACATATAAGTAAATCTTAAAAATTTTAAAAATTTCAAAAATGGTTGCAATCGACTCGGGAGGTCGATTCTAGTTTATTAAATAATTTTCAGAATTTCATCTCGAAATTTACAATTTAAAAAAAATATATTTTGCGATCAATGACTTATTTCGCCATTTTTAAAAATTCGCCAAAAATTGAAAAATCAACTATGGAAGTACAATAAGTTGCCTACTTGGTTTGCCGTAAATATGATGTTATGATGTGAATGAATTTGCCTAGTCTGTTTGCCGTAAAAATGTAATATTGTTATGATGTAAATTAATTTGCCTACTCTGTTTGCCGTAAATATGAACTTATGAAATTGTGAAAAATTAAATTTTTGAATTACCTAATACAAAATATTCAACTTTGATTGTTAAAAATTTTTTAAATTCACTTTTATTCGTCTTCTTTACCAACCTATTTTAATTTAATAGTATATTTTTTTTTTTTCTGAAAAAATAAAATTTTCTCAATAAAAAAAGTCGAAATTTTTAAATAAAATTTTTAAAAAAATTATAGAATTCAAATTTTTTAAATTGTAAAAGTTGGATCAATTTTGAAAATTCAGTTCATTTTTCAAAAATAAAATCTAAGAGATTAATTTATGGTACTTAATTTGATAGATTTTTGAATTTTGTAAAAAAAATTCAAAATTTGATAAAAATTTGCAAGTTTGAAGAAAATTTTTTTTGTTGAGATTTCTCCATTGAAAATTCCACTTTTTTAGGAAATAAATGTCTCTAATACTACAGGAAAGTCGCAACTCAAAAAAAAGAAGATAAAATTGAAGAAAAAAAGTATCTCTTGAAAAAATTCTTATATACTTACGTACGTTACGATATTCTTAAATAAAATCTTGAAATAAATGGCTTGGGCGGAAAAGGTGGTTGAATTTTTCCTTATTTTTTGAGAAAGCATTGAAGCACTTCATTCAAGCCTAACACGTTTAAAATAATAATTATTATGCTAAGCAGAAAAATGGAAAATTCAGAAAAAAAATTCTCATAACATCTTCAGACGAAAGTTCAATTCTTCACTTGATGTGAAAATTACTAAAATTAACAAAAATTCTCTTTTGGTATTTCTTAAGATTTTATTGAGAAATTTCATTCATGCATGCCTGATACGTATAATAAATTTTCTGCCAAAATAGAAAATGAATAATTTTGAATAAACTTCCATAAAATCTTTAGAACTAAGTTCAACCTTAATTTGATGTGAAAATCACCAAAGTTCGCAAAAATTCTCTTTTGGTATTTCTTGAGGTTGTAAGTATTTAGGCATTTCATTCATGCCTGATAATTTAGAATTTTGGGTGGTAGATAGATAAGTAATTGATCGGTGAATCCTACCAAAAAAAAAAAAAAAAAAAGTTTTCAACTTTTAGACCCCCACCCTCTAGCTTTTGAGAAGTTATGTTTACTTTGAAATCATGTAGATCTATTTTTTCTTGTGCACCAATTTCAAAGCATTGAGCAATTTTTCAATGAATAATTGATGAATATATTATGAAGAAGTCTTTTAGCAAAAAAATCCATAAATACGTCTACTTTCAAGTTTCATTGTCACTAAAAATTACTTATAAAAATTTAAAAAAATTAAAAATTGAAAGAATTGAAAATAAAATTTAAAAAAAAATCAAAACAAAATGAGAAAATAATCAGATACCTACTCGAAACAAAAAAAAAGATAATTAAAAAATAATAATTTGAATTGATTTTTTGGAAATTAAATTTTTAGTGATCTAAAAATAGAGAAAAAAAAATTGGAAATAACTCCGATATTATAAAAATTAAAAAAAAAAGTTGATTTTTTGGAAATTAAAAATTTAGTGATCTAAAAATAGAGAAAAAAAATTGGGAATAACTCCGATATTATAAAAATTAAAAAAAATTAAAAATTGAAAGAATTGAAAATAAAATTTAAAAAAAAAAGCAAAACAAAATGAGAAAATAATCAGATACCTACTCGAAACAAAAAAAAAGATAATTAAAAAAAATAATTTGAATTGATTTTTTGGAAATTAAATTTTTAGTGATCTAAAAATAGAGAAAAAAAATTAGGAATAACTCCGATATTATAAAAATTCAAAAAATTTAAGAATAAAAAAAAATTGAAAAAATATTATTTATAGACACTGAAAATTCCAATAAAAACGATCAAATTGAAAATTTGAAAAATTATCGTATAACTCATCTCCTACCCTAGCTCAAGTGAGAAATTCAGCAACTTGTATTCATACCTGAGTTTTGATGAAAGAAAGATTCAATTTTTTAAACTTTTTTTTTATTTTTGAGCTGTTCTTGGCTTTTTGTGTAATTTGAGCTTTCGTCGTTAGAATTCGATTCGAAAATCTCACGTTGATCTGAACCACCCGCCTCCCACTCCCACAAAAATTAAAAGAGAAGAAACACTAATGCTCTGAAATTAAAATTAAGCAATAACCATAAAGCACACACGGTTGCAGCTAATTACAAATAAATGACAATAAACCCCCACACATGCCCTGGCACCAGCTACACTTGCACAAATTGCCTAATCAGTGCAGCCTCGAAACAACCGTACGATTTCTGAATCACCCTGTACCTATATACGAACACATGGCAATAATTCGTCTAGCGAGTAAACATTCTTTTGTATATAGAGAAAGCAGAGAGAGAGAGAGAGCGAGCGTAAAAAAGCGAGCTCGCTAAGTACCACAACGAAAAAACTTAGCTCGTGGCATCGTCGTCTTCGCTCGTAGACGACATAACCAAAGTAATATAACCTATAAATCATCCCTTAGATAAAAATATTATCAATTTTTTTCTCATCTTTGCGGGGCTGCGAGCGCCGCCGCCGACCGACATGGTTTTATAGGTCCCACGCGGAGATATGAACCGAAATTACGCTACCCTCTAAAGTAGTTTCGTGTTTAATGATACTTAATTTTGGGAAACCCGGCTTTTTTTTTATTACCGCCACATTGGGGGCGCCATTATTTATCGTATTTTGACGTTTTGTAAACATCACCACCGCCCCGATGTACCATCTTCCTATTCTAGCCTGCGGTTGCGCCTTTCTTTCCACTTCTACACTCGCCTCTCGGTACTACGAGCTCATTTTTACGAAGATAACGTAAAAATGCGACCAAATATATTGAAAAAAGCTCGTCGTCACTAACGACTTTGGTACGAAATTACGTACGTTTATTTTCTATCCTTTTAATCGCGACGTTCTCTTTGCACCTCGATCCTTTTCCGGGGGGGGGGGGGGGGAGGGTATCAGTTGGGAGCCCGATTAATATAATTTTCCCTTTTAAACATCCATTTGGAATGGGAAAAAAAACTACAACTTTTTCCAACTGCTGGAATATTTTTTATGTTTACCAAACGAACGTTTTATTTTTTCCGCATCCGTCGCATAAAACTGTTGCTAACGCGTTTATTTGGTCATTTCGACGGTTTTATTTTTGTAACGCCAATTTCCCTTCTCATCGCAATCCTATCGTCGAGAAAATTATTTCTACGTATCGATTGGAAAATTGGATACATATAAAGGAAAAATTGTTTCTTGAATGAGATTTTTGATGCGTTTATGAGAGTCTATCTCTGGCTTCGTTCTTTCAGCTCTCTCTCTCTCTTCGTTCGCTTCGAAGTCGACAATATAAAATGCTTTTTACACATCGCACGTCGCCCAGCCATCGTCAGTCGTTGATTAGATAAACCGAGAGTTGAAACTGCGCTTCGAACAATTCGCACTCGGGTGAATTCAATTTTGACCGTTGACTAGAATCATTCAATCATAACCCTAATAACAAAACGTTATCTGTAAAAATCTGATTTCGCTAAAATTTCGCGCCTCGTAAAGCGAACGTTTCGTTTCGCCGTCCCCTGTCCCCCCTTCGTATGCTGGCCCCAAGCCAGGGCAACAGTTGTATGTGTATTTTTCGTTTGTCAAAATGAATTTAATATCGAAACGAAAAACGCGCGTCTATCTTTGTAACGCTATTATTTCTTTCTCTCTCTCTCTCTCACTCTGCCTGTGTTACCACTATTTTCATTATAAAGCTATTCCAGAGCTGTGTGCTGAACCACCTCGCGTCGTTTGTCCTGTGTTCCCTTTGACCTCCACTTGGTCCTCCCTCGTCTGCCGTATATTTCGCTCGAACAACGACTTTTATATGTGAATCTGTCAGTGTAACCTTTACACTACTCGTACACATCGTCGTTATAAAACGAATGAACGAACCGACGAGAAAAATGAATTTATCTTTTAATAAATATAATATTTTTTTCCGCGCTCGTATTATGGAAATGATATATACCATCTCTCCTCGTCAAATAATCGCCTTTTGACGTGATTGAAAAAAAAAAGAAGAGAAAGAAACGGTAGAAACGCAGAAGATGGCAGGGGTGGGAGGGAATAATACACGAAATCGAAGAAACCATTAAACTTATACGAACTATACTACGGAGAAAAAATTTATCATCCGGAGTGTCCGAGATTTATTTAAAATTTTCTCAATGTGTCACATCGAACAGGAGAAAGAAGAAGACAGAAAGGAGAAAAAAAATAGAGAAACCTACTTGACGCGTAATTAATTCAAACGATACGACGCGACGAGACGTCAACGCTCAAAATGTCTTTTCTTTTATCGCCAAATTCAACGGTTGAATTGATTCGAAGCAATACTCGATTAATTTGGAAAGGGACCGGGTATCGAAACGTTAACGTAACGATTTGGATGATTTTCTCGCCCCCCCCCCCCCTGTGTCCAAATCCGGAGAGAAGAGTTTTAAAAGAGATTAATCGTTCATTGGAGAACGACGAAAATTGATTTTCGAATGGAAATCGTTCCAGGATGAGTGAATTGTTTTTTTACCAAAGTAATTCGCAAATGAGAGATTATTTGAATCAAATCGTTCGTGAACGAATTAGATCTTTGAGAAGAATCATTCATTAGGAGAACGAAATTTTCAAAGAAATCATTCTCGAATGACAGAATTAGGTTAATATCTGTAATTACAATAAAAGATGTCTACACGTCATGAAAGCCATGAAAAAGTCTATTCGAGAATCTTGAAAAGTCAATTTTGGCCGAAGGCTCCTGTCCTGATCGATGTGAAAATGATAGCAAAATGATAGCAGGTGACTCGAGGGTCGAATTCAGTATACAAACTAATTTTCTTTGAAATTTGCAATTTTTATGAAAAAATTAATTTATGTACTTACCAATGGGCTATTTTCAAAAATTTGTAAATATCGAATAATCGACTTAATAACCTCAAATTTTCTTCTAAGGTTTGGGTGAATTAGAGTTGACGAATAATTGTCAAAGTTCCCTTGTGAATACTTTGATGATCTTTTTCAACCCCTACCTCTCGGTCCCTAAACTGAACCCCAAATATTCAAAAATAATCAGAACTTATGTGTACTGTGTAGGTATAATGATCGTTGTATGATATCATTGATATCTAATGATGAGTGAAATCTGTTGATACGCAGGCAACCACGAAAAAAATTGGAGGAATAAAATAATGGGTATCTATAAATTTTACGTACCTACCTAATCCAAATGTTTAGGAAATTTTGCAAATGTTGATGTAATTAAAATAGAAATGATGAACAAGCAAAAAACAACGAAATAGTACTAACTTCGGATTAATCTGAAACTGACGAAAAATGAGTGACAAAAAAATATTAATTTTTTGATACCTCTTAAAAAAAAAAAAAAATGAGACGAGTTTCATTTTTTTTTCAAGTGAAAAAAAAAACAATTTTTGGAATAAAAAAAATTATTACCTATTTTTTTTAAAATAAAATTTTCTAATTTTTTGGAATAAAAAAAAATCCTAATTTTTTAGGCTTATTTTTTTGGAATAAAAAAATTCTTAATTTTTTTTTGAATGAAATTTTTGAATTTTTTTGTGATTTGGGACCTTAAAAAAAATTAAATATTTAAGTGTATATTTTGTTTTGATTTTGTTTACAGTAAAAAATTTTATTTCTTTGGAATAAAAAAAATCAGACTTGAAAATTTTTTAATCAATTTTATTATTATTTTTTTTAAATAATTTTTCCGACATTTTAAGTAAGTATAAGATCGTATGTGCAAAATTGGAAGGGAAATCAGATGATAAAAAATTAGCTGAATTTTATGTATTAGATAATTGAAATAAATCGGTTGCAATTTTTTGTTCGGATAATCGAGGTTACATAGTGTATTGAAAAAAAAACTGTGTGTGTTGGACGAACACACGATAAAAGTGAAACTTTTTTGCAAGAAATGTAGGAAATAACCAAAATCGATGATCGAAAACAAACAGAAAAACTTTCATCTTGCATGAAATTTAAAAACCATGATAAATCAACTTATTACATAGAATTGATATTGGCTGGATTCACATGAAATCATATCGAGCCCTTTTAGCATGCTTTTCGTATAAAACAGGCATTACTTTTTGTTGGAAAGGTAATTGAAAGTTGAATCTACGAATTCCAATGGTTTTATGTTTATACTTCATCGTAGTGAAGTCCAACAAAATTCTAGAATGTGAATGAAAAGTTGGATCATATTTTTACTTTTCCATTACTTTTTCAACGAAAAGTAATAATTGTTGTTAGCCTGTTTTATGCGCCCTGTGTTCTCTCACATGATCGATTAGAGCATATTATTTGGTTTTATTACTGGCCTCCATTCATCAATAAACAAAACGTATCAATAAATTAGGCACCTACACACAATCCTTTCAAAAAATGATTGAATTGTTATTCGAATATTTACGCATAATAATTCAAATTTTAAAATGATAAAATAGGTGGAAGAATGTCTAGTACTATGCACTAAGAGCGCATGCGCACGCCTCCTACGTATTTCAAACTAGTTTGTAAGGTATCACTGCAGCCACCACGCCACTTCAGGACCAGTATCCTAAACCAGATCTGACGCTACTTCCGTTTCGTTTCAAGCGTTTCAATCGGGTGTTTAAATCGAGTGTTTCACTCGTTACGATTTTACTCCCTCGCTATAAAAGTTTCACTTTAAAAATTTGCAAAACAATGAAGAAATTGAAAATTCGAGGATAACGAAAAAATCAAAAAATTCAGAAAAGTTGCAACTAAAAAATGATTGGTCAGTACTACAAGTATTAAAAATTTTATGGAATTTTGAATGATCCAAACATTTTTCATTTTAAAAAAATTAATAGGTAAATAATCGAGTATTTCATAGAAATTGATAATTTCATTAAAACAGACCATAAACAAAAGTTATGATTACCCGTGTAGCAATTGTCGACATCGACATTTATGTCGACAAAATTCAGACACATTTTTTTCTCGGTTAACGATGAATTAAAAATTATATTTGAGATTTAAAGTAATGTTCTATGTTAAACATAACTGTTCAATCAAAATTTTTGAATTTTTCTCAGTATTTTCCTATAATTTAGAAAACGTTGTTTTTCTACATAGACAAGTCGATGTAAAAATCGATACTCGATAAACGCATCGACATTTATGTCGACAATTTCTGCCAATTAAATTTACAAATTTTATATCTAAAAAGAACTAAAAACAATTAATAAGAACATTTTAAGCTCAGGAATAAATAATTTTTGAAAGAATCACAAAATTTTCTTATTTTTCAAAGTTTTGAATAATACAACGACTTGTCGAGTTATTGTCGACATAATTGTCGATGGTCGAATAATGCATCGACTTCACTGTCGACCAGAGGAATTTTAAGTCGAGATAGTGTCGATGTGATTGTCGAGGGTCGAATAATGCATCGACTTAACTGTCGACAGTGTTGACCAGAGGAATTTTAAGTCGAGTTAATGTCGATCTAATTGTCGAGGGTTGAATAATGCATCGACTTGACTGTCGACGTCTTGAGGGTGATTGTGATACTCGCAGATAAAGTGTGTTGTGAATTAGTACATAAGGTCTAAGAATCATCTCTATGTTAGTTGGACACTCGCATGTGTCCAGCTACAAAGGTGGCCTCAATGCCGCATATATGACAAAAAATGTCGAAATGTTGGCTTGAGCACTATTTTTGGTGTAATTTTAATATATACTTATATTGAATATTTGAACTTAGCATATTTTTCAAAATCTCACCATTGCAAATGTCGATGTGGATGTCGATATAAATGTCGACACATCGAAATCGGTCACTTTTCGATCGTACATGTCGACACGATTGTGGATGGTTTGTCGAGCTTATTATCGACAAACCATCCACAATCGTGTCGACATGTACGATCGAAAAGTGACCGATTTCGATGTGTCGACATTTATATCGAAATTAGCATCGACGTTGCTACACGGGTAGGTATGAGCAACTAATTTGTTGAAAAACGTCTGAAAAAAATCGTAATAATTTTTTTTCGAATTATTTTTCTTAAAATAATAAGTTATGAGAAGTGTATTTGAAAAAAAATCTAAAAAAAATCAATTCAGAAAAATTATTAGTGAAAAAAAATATGATTTTTTCAGGCATTTTCCAACAAATTATTTGCTCATAATTTTTGATTAGATTGAGACAGAGGGGTAAGAGGTGTGACATTGTAAAGAGTAGACTTTGTTTGACTGGAACAGTTAATAATAACAGTTTGGTCAAAGGATAATTTTCTGAGTTAGTTGTTACAGAAAAATGAGAAAAATTATTGTCACTTTTTTACATGTTTTTTCAAATGTTTCGCTCAGTATAGAGTATAGACTTACTTGTCAAGTTTTAAAAATGAAAATGACCAATCCAATGAAAAAATTCAAGACAAAATTTGCTGTCTAATGTCGTAATGCGCAACTCCGTACCTATTATAGTTGTCGAGAAACGCGAGTTTCAAAAAACAAAAATTTTCGATGAGCATAATTCTCCTATGGTCCGGAGGTTAGGCAAACATATTTACATCGACTCACCATAAGTTGCATAATGACTGGTTAGAAGGCCTTACTCTTGAGCTGGCACACCCTGTATATAATTTTTTGTTAGTGGTATTCATTTCGTGAAGTGCTTCTCGAACACACTGTAATATCTTGATCAAATTTGATGTTTACGTTTTTTAAATCAAATTTGATCAAAAATATTTTGATAACTTTTTATCAAATTTAATATAAAAAAAAAACTCTAACGCAGTTAATGCGCTAGAAAAGCTGATTTTCTATTATTTTTATTTTTATTTTTATTTTTATTTTCAATTTTATTTTTATTTTTCAAAATTTATGTAAATTCATGTGTAAATTAAATTATTTTTATGTACTTAATGATAACAACATCAAATTGAAAATTTTAAAGTGATTAAAAAAATTATACAATTTACAGCCAGCTATTTTTGATAAATAAAAACTTTTAACAAGTTTTAAACCAATAAGAAACGACATTATCATGAAAAGTAGGCAGTTAGATAGGCATTGCAAAAGTTTTGAATTTTTACAACTTTGCTAGCCATTTATTTTTTAAAAATGGGAAATGATGATCAGCTGTTTGTTTTAAAATTTTCCATGGCGAATTCCTCGAGAACCGGTTCATTAAAATGAAAAATGCTTAGAACCTTTTTTGTGCGTCTTTTTAAGTACTATTAAAAAGGTTATTTACTAATTTCGCGTAATTGTTTAATTCGAGGCGCTAGAAGCATTTGAAAATTTCAATCGCTAATAACTCGAGAACCGGTTCACCGATTTTTCTCAAAAACAATAGGGTTCTATTCCCAGTAGTAACAAACCTCTCATGAAAATTTCAGCTCAATCGGTTAATTCTTACTCGAGTTATCGTCTGGACAAATTTTGGGGATACATACAGGTCAAAGTGACTTCAAAATGGCTTCAAACTTGAAATTATCGAAAGTTTTATGATTCCCATGGCTTATTATTCAATTTTAGACATCAAAAAGCTATTCTACAAAACGATGCAAGTTTATCCGTAAACATCTAAAAAACGATGCCAGTACGACCTTAGACCGAAATTTTATTCTACACTTGTATAAGTGGTAAAGTGGCATCACCAAAATAACCACAATTCTAGCATCCTGGCACCTTGCTGAGTTGACTGGAAAAAGTTGGTAATCTGACTTCAGTAAAATGAAGCCACTTTACCAAAACGAAGCATGATTACCGTTAGACATCTAAAAATGAAGCCACTTAATCCATAGATAAATCTATATATATAAAGAAATACCAAAATGCGAAAATCATGCCAATCGTCTTATTTTGACCCAAAACGTCGAGAAAAATACCCCTCACCCCCAACTTCCATCATCAGGTCAAATTTAATAGCTGACTTTTCTCTTTGAGAAAATCAGCTAAAATTCCAAGGGACCTATTATTGCTAACTTTTTTTAACCAAGAAGAATCATGCACTTTTTTTGTAACAAAATATTTTTTGGAAGAATTTTTTAATTGTTTTTTTTTTCCTTCATTTTAGAAATACTTGATGAATAACATGTCAAATTAAAGTTTTCCAACAGAATCCTTCACCCCCCCCCCCCCCCCACACACACAAAAAAACAGAAATAGATTTAAAAAATTTTTTGGTCCAAAGTATTGTTTTATCAATTTTTTGGGGTGTGTTACTTCATAAGGTTGAGCAAGCAAAAAAAAAACAAGATTAAAGAGTTAAATTCTTTAAAAAGAAGACTAGGTGTATATTTCCGAGCACTGAGCACTCTCCATAACACATTTTAACCTTTTTTCACTCAGTAGGTCATCGCGAGAGCACGTACCATGCTAAAATTTTCCATAAAAATCAACAAATATCCCCAGATGGGATATCCATGAAAAGTAATAAGCTGCGCTCGACGTCTCGTAAAGTTTGAAAATTTCAACTGTACTTCTTTAAAAAAAAAAAAAACAGAAGTTCTAAAATTTCAACTAATTCCCTCTCCCTTTCTCTGCAAACTAAGTTTCTTTGAAAACCCTTCGGTAAAACTCGACTTGCGGTCGAATTGGCTGAAACACTGCAAAATTCCGAGCAATCGAAAAAACAACTCCTTCCATCAACTTTCAATAAAACCGCAAATACCACATCTTTCGAAAAAGTTCATTTCGTCTAACACATTGCGGAGGAAAAATGTAAGTACGCGGGTATAGTAGTAAAAGTTGAAATCTGCGGAATGTGGAATGTTGAGTGTGGATTGCAATAAAGCTGCTTCTAATCTTCATTCTCGACATGTTGTTTTACAACAAACTAATGAGATCACCTATTTGACGTTGAAATAATTTAATTTCGTATTTCGTATTTTTAGCTCGTCGTTTGTACTCTTGGAAACCTATATCTCCGTTTGAAAGGCATCACTGCGCCTTTTACTTTGCTATAAGAGGGAGAGCTGAGCGAGTAAACCGCGAGTAGGTACCTACTACGGTGTGGGGGTTGTTCTGCTGGTATTTGAAAAGCATTTTCGTATTCTGCGAATATATACGTAGGTAGTAGTACGAAACGTATCTAGAAATACAGCAAATTGAGTACAATATACCGCAACGTATATATTATATTATTATACGTATCTGGTGTGCTTTTAAAAAGGCGAAACCGCAGCGTGGTTTTTGATAATCCACGTCAGACATCGCGGCTTGGTACGGCTATATTATAAACTAAGAAGATTTCCCAACCCGAGTTTCAATCCCTCACGTCTTTGGCAGAGAGCTACACCGTCGTGATGGTACAGTATGCTCTCGTATATTATAACTCCACCATCAGCACACACATAGACACACAGTCACAAACCCACCGTATAGGTAGATACATTTAGTAATAAATTCGCACGACCGACAAACGGCCAAAAGACTCGCACAGGCAAATCCGGAGCATGGGAGGAAGGGAGGTGGGTGCTGGGAGTAAAAAAAAAGGGCCACACATTAGATTGGTTGAGCATTCGTTTCGTCCTTACGCAGACGTGATGCTTTCACACAATTTTGAACCTTTGCTTGGCACGGATCAGCACAGCAGGGTGCCCGAGTAATTATCATAATCCTAACTCACCAAATACGCTTACAGCTGACCTAAAATTTTCCAAGTTCTAGTAATGATTTTACAGGCGTGTTTACTCGCTTGTCTCTGTTTACATAAAGTAAATGTGTTTACCTACTAACGCTCGCGTCTCCACCTATTTTTATTTCGTCGACATCGTACCGTTGCGTTGCGTTGCCCTTGCCTTTCGTTTCGTTACGAATCCGAACCATCTCTTCAGCATCACGTATAAAATCTACCACCCGCAACACATACCGATGGAGAATCCGTATTGTACCTCTACAGTAGCTCTGACTCGAGCTCGAGCCTGCTCGTCATCTCTCTCTCTCAATACTGAAACACAAGTAACACACGTACACGTGCATTATACCACGACTACGAGTACGCTAGAGCGAAATTATGAAACAAGCTTTTTCTCTTTGATGCTCCACCAAATGAAAATGATGAATTTTCTACTCTCCTTTTTTCTCCTCTTCTCTTCTGGGGTTCTCGTCGACTCGGCGATGATGGCGACGACGATTGACTAACGTAGACTTTTCAAAATAATCTTTCTAGCTTGCAGCATGCCGGCATACTACACAGGAGGTGCCTACCTACCGATGTTAATCCAACTTTATTAAATGAACGCAAAACGAATTGGTTTAGGTAGCTTTGTAATGCGCTAAATTTTATACCAAGCTTACAGTTTCGTGCCAAAGTTTATCAGAGAAGAGTGATGTTTTTGACGTAGATGGTTTTTTATTTCTCGTTTCTGCTTCGCCCTCATAATCGTTTCCTTGAACCGGAAATTTCTTTGGTAAATTCGAAAATACTTTCATCGGAAAAATTCTGATTGCTTAGTCGAGTCTTTTCATTCGTTTGAAGATTTCATTAATACGTCTATACGTACTTCGTAAGTACGTAAGTATTTCTTCCAAGTTATTTGTACGGAGGCGGAAGTGAGTGAGAGGATCTTCATAGCTGCGTCAATTCCAGTATATGTAATGACTGTGGGTGGCGTGGGCGTTACTTAGACGAGATAATAATGAGTGACGGTGCTGATTTTTTTTAGCATGAGCAAAAGAGTCATTTTAAATTCGCTTCGTCAAAGCTTCGTTCGTTTAAAAGCGAATAAAAGCGTTTGATGAAATTAATGAAATTCTTGATCAGGTCGTTGTAGAACGATTTGTTGAAAAATTTGTTTGTTATAAGCGAATGATTTTTAAAAGATAACGAATAATCAGTCGTTTGAGAAAGATTCACACCAGATATTAATTCAAAGTTGGAGGGGGAGGGGTCTAATCGAAATTTTTGTAATGACCAAAAATATTCCCTAAACGTCAAGTTACAACTTTTGTTTGAAAAATTTTTCAACCTCTCCCAATTTTGAAAAAGTATCTACCTTATGTTATGTGAAATCAGAGGAGAGGGAGGGATCCAATCGAACTTTTTGGGAGTGGCTAAATCCACAACAAGTAATCAGTAAAATGAACGAACGAGAATTCATCTCATATTCTTGTTTGAAAACTCGTTGTCGTGGTCGTGTTTGTCATTGCAAAGTGGACTTGCCCGTGTAGCAACGTCGATGCTAATTTCGATATAAATGTCGACACATCGAAATCGGTCACTTTTCGATCGTACATGTCGACACGATTGTGGATGGTTTGTCGAGCTTATTATCGACATGTTTGTCGACCGTCCAAATATGGCTCGACATGTCGAGCCATATTTGGACGGTCGACAAACATGTCGATAATAAGCTCGACAAACCATCCACAATCGTGTCGACATGTACGATCGAAAAGTGACCGATTTCGATGTGTCGATATTTATATCGGCATCCACATCGACATTTGCAATGGTGAGATTTTGAAAAATATGCTAAGTTCAAATATTCAATATAAGTATATATTAAAATTACACCAAAAATAGTGTTCAAGCCAACATTTCGACATTTTTTGTCAAATATGCGGCATTGAGGCCACCTTTGTAGCTGGACACATGCGAGTGTCCAACTAACATAGAGATGATTCTTAGACCTTATGTACTAATTCGCAACACACTTTATCTGCGAGTATCACAATCACTCTCAAGACGTCGACAGTCATGTCGATGCATTATTCGACCCTCGACAATTAGATCGACATTAACTCGACTTAAAATTCCTCTGGTCAACACTGTCGACAGTTAAGTCGATGCATTATTCGACCCTCGACAATCACATCGACACTATCTCGACTTAAAATTTCTCTGGTCGACACTGTCGACAGTGAAGTCGATGCATTATTCGACCATCGACAATTATGTCGACAATAACTCGACAAGTCGTTGTATTATTCAAAACTTTGAAAAATAAGAAAATTTTGTGATTCTTTCAAAAATTATTTATTCCTGAGCTTAAAATGTTCTTATTAATTGTTTTTAGTTCTTTTTAGATATAAAATTTGTAAATTTAATTGGCAGAAATTGTCGACATAAATGTCGATGCGTTTATCGAGTATCGATTTTTACATCGACTTGTCTATGTAGAAAAACAACGTTTTCTAAATTATAGGAAAATACTGAGAAAAATTCAAAAATTTTGATTGAACAGTTATGTTTAACATAGAACATTACTTTAAATCTCAAATATAATTTTTAATTCATCGTTAACCGAGAAAAAAATGTGTCTGAATTTTGTCGACATAAATGTCGATGTCGACAATTGCTACACGGGTGGTCGAAATTGATTTTTAATCCAATTTTTCATAAACGATTTTCTCAAATTTTTCATCGAGATTTTTCCACTACCTAAATTTAATTTAATAAAATATATAAAAATTTTCCAAGTTTTCTATTCTTCAAATTTTTCATTTTTTTTTTCATTTTCAATTTTCATTCGATTTTTGAAAAAAAAAATTCTTGAAGAAATTATTCATCATTCATCAAAATAATAATGTATTCCTATTTTTCTTCAAATTTTTCATCAATTTTTTTCCGTTTGTCGTTTAAAAGTTTAAACTTTTTTTTATAATTTTCCAATTTTTTCATTCAAAACTTTCCAATAATTTTTACAAATTCATTTTTAAATTTTTTTAAAATGAATATTGTTAATTAAATTTATTTTTAAATTTTCATTTAGATTTTTAAAGATTTTTCATCAAATTTTAACATCGAAATGCTTCGAAATCTCTACCATACTTTTAAATTTTTCTTTTGAAATTTTTTTCAAGTAAATTTTTTATCAAGTTTATTTTTGAGTTTTCTATCTAAATTTTTCCCGACCTTTTTATTTATTTTTTTCAAGAAAATAATTGTTCATCACCCCCCCCCCCCCCTTAAATTGTCAATTTGATTTCATTCTGAAATTGGCCATCAAAATATTCCTATTTCATCTCCCAACTGGCAACTCAACTTCTCATTTGAATTTTTCCAATAATTTTCATCAACATTATTTTGTCTTCTTAGTTCTAATTGAGTAATTTCTAAATTTTATCCAAGTAAATTCCAATTTTCGTTCAAAAATTTTTTTCAATTTTTTTCCTTCAAATCCACTAAAATTTTAATTTTTTTCAAGTACCTACCTAAATTCAAAAATGAGGAAGTACTTAACTACTCATTGACTTGTTGAAAAAAAAAATTAAAAAATTAAAACATAAAAAAATAAAATACAGCATCCTACCTAAAATAAAAAACATTTTGAGTATTTTGTGAAAGAATAGATTTGTTTCAAATAAAACATCAAAGTTTTCAGAGGAAAACTTGCAAAAAATTTGGTTGAACTTTGAAAAAAAAAACTTGTACAATAAAAAAGAACGACATGGCCCTTACAATGTGATTACTTATTGTGGATTTAGCCACTCCCAAAATGTTTATAATAACCAAAATTATTTTTAGGATTTTTATCTACAACTTTTATTTGAAATTTTTTTTAATTAGCCCCTTCCTCCCTCACTTCTCTAATTTTTAATTAGAATCTTCTGAGTGTTATGCGAAATCGGTGAGGAGGAAGGGATGCAATTGAAAAAATTTACAAACAAAAGTTGTACCTTGAAGTTTGGAAAATATTTTTAGTTATTACAAAAATTTCGATTGGATCCCTCCCTCCCCTCCAGTTTTGAAAATTAAGTATCTATGTGGTATTGAACTTATTAAAATTCAACAACGATCCACCGCCATGTAAACAAATTGAGTAAACTAGACACTAGTGAAGTTCTATATGTACAGATTTAATATGGATGGTTGTAGAATTAGGCTTATGTACTATCGTGCTCCACAAGTTACCTACGAGGTAGTGGTTGATTTTTTCAATTTGATATAATTTGATCAATTTTGAAAATATTCTAAGCAATTTTACATGTTTCTATCGAATTGGTTATAATAAGGATTTGGAAAAATCACACCAAAATTGATTGTATTCAGTTTGATATAATGTGATACAAGTAGTAATAATTATTATCAAAAAAATTCATCTTATGGAAATTTGGAATATTTTTTTTGTAAAATTCAACTCTACAACTGCACAGCTCCCCCTGTAATAATTTCGAATGAAAAATATTGATCTTGTGAAAATTTGGCAATTTTTTTTGTGAAATTCAACCCTGTGTAGGGCTTCTCGAATAATTATTTCAAAAAAAAATTATAATCTCATGGAAATTTGAATTTATGAGTTGAGAAATTTTTTGGGGATAGATTTTTCTCAATTCTAACAGATTTAATAATTTTTTGTAAAATTCAACTCTAAAACTGCAGGTCTCCTCTACTAATAATTTCAACAAAAAAAAAATAATTATCTTGGGAAAATTTAGCAATTTTTTTGTGAAATTCACTATTTCAAAAAAATTCAACCTTACGGAAATTTGGAAAATTTTCTGTAAAATTCAACCTTACAACAGTAAGGTTTCTAATTTATGGGTTTGGATTTTTTTTTGGGATCACTTTTTTAAATTCTGACAGAATTGGATATTTTTTTTGTTGTAAAATTCAACTTTTTAACTGTAGGGATTCTAGAGTAATAATTACAAAAAAATTAATCCTATGAAAATTTGACATTTTTTTTTTTTTTTTTTTTGTAAAATTTAACCCTACAACCGTAGGGTTTCTACAGTAATCATTATGAAAAAAATCTAATCTGTCAAATTCAACTCTACATCTGTAGGGTTTCTACAGTAACAATTACCTACAAAAAGAAATTTCAATCGAACGAAAATGAAAATGTGCCAATCTTGATCTTTCATGGATAAATATAATAAAAATTTTCCTAAAAAAATTCTGTCAAATGAAGAATTAAGTATAAAATAGTCACTCAATTTTATAAAAAGTATTTCAGTACGGAATTCTGTATGGCAGAGGAATCATTAAAATTTTTTGAAAATAGTAAAAAATAATTTTCAGGAAAGGAAATGGTCAAAAAATATTAGATCGAGTTTTTTTGAAAAATTGAAAAAATATGTTTGTTTTCTTCTTTTCTTTGAGGATAAATTTTTTGTTTTAAAAAATCCCTGCTAAATGTGCTATAAATCTCCCACGGTTTTTGGTTTTGAAATTTGGTTACACGTCTTGTGCGAATTTTTATATTGAAAAATTTCAAAAATTTATTCAATTTTCAAAGGTTAAGTATTGAATTTTTAAAATTTTCTAAACTTAAGACAGTTTTTCAATTTTGTAAAATTTTAAATTTTTAAATACTGATCTTGAGAAAATTTGGCAATTTTTTTTGTGAAATTCAACCTTACTGTAGGGCTTCTCGAATAATTATTTCAAAAAAAAATTATAATCTCATGGAAATTTGAATTTATGAGTTGAGAAATTTTTTGGGGATAGATTTTTTGAAAATTTCAAAACTTGATGAAAATGAAAATTTTGACAATTTTAATAAATTTTTGATGATTGAGTTTTTGAACTTCCAAGATTTTTGGAAAACTTTCAATTTATTGTGTGTTATGAAATTTAGTGAAAATTAATTTTTTTAAATTTTAATAGATTTCTCAAGTTCGATTAGGTACTTTTAAAAATTTTCTAAAGTCAATTTCTAGAGTTTGATAGATTTTTAAAATTTGTTTTGGTGAAAATTTAACATGAAATTTAAAAATTTGAAAATTTTTCAACATTTGAGAAAAGGTTGATGTTTGTTCATTTTGAAATTTTGATAAATTTTAATAATTGAATTCATTTTAAAAATTTATAATAAATTTTCAGTACAATTTTGAAATTTGTAAAAAGTTTTTGAATTTAGGTATCGAATTTTTGGATTTCGAAATATTTTTCATTTTTTAAAAATTCCTGCTTTTTGGTTTTGAAATTTTGTTAGATACTCTGCAAGATATGTAGGTCTCGGTAGAATACTCGTAAACGAAATCCAGCTACGTAAGTAGATCGAACAAACGCTTTTAACGCTGCTAAAAGAATTACTTACCAGGGAGCGAAATTAAAATGGTCGAAATAATTCGAATGAATTGCGAGGACAAGTCCGTATACGTAATATAACGTACGTATAAAATAACCGATTCGTATAAACCTCATAACCACAATGATATCGTTTACTTGCGGCCCCCGCCCCTCTTCCCGTGTTTCCTTTCTTTCAATATCGACTCGGAGTTTCTAATGCACCGAAGAAAAATAACAACTACGTACGCCGATGAAAAGTCGATTAGAAAATTACTTTCAAGTCCGCATTCATTTAATTTTATTTCACCAAAGTGCTTCGACCATTACCCTGCGCTGCCCCCGTGTCTCCAACGCAGCGAGAGCTTTTACCATATAAACGAAAAGAAGCAAAAAAAAAAAATACCGTACTCGCAAAAATTGTTTGAGATACTAAACAACTCCGCAAAAAACAACTTTTTTTTATTTCTCAGCTTCACTTCCTCGACTTCGCCTGCTCCTCTCGGCACGTTTGTCTCTCTTTTTCTCGAATCTTCACATACCTAGTATCGTTGTAAAAAAGTGTATTTTTTTGCCGAGAAATCAATATTAATATCGAGAAAGCGGAACGAATATTTCAAAAAGAGTTTACTCCGAAAAAATATCACATTTCTCACGTACTCAAACAGCTACCGGCTTTTTAGTCGTATACTTTATTGTTCGAATGCGAGAATTCGTAGTTTTTTTTTGTCCTTTTTCACCTTCTTTTTTTTTTTTTTGCAATTTCATTATTTTTTCTTTTAATTTATTCTGAAAAGGATTTAGCTTGGCGAGAAATTGATTCGACAAGCTATACGATTTGCGAAAAAGTATTAAAAAAATGTAATAGGATCTTTTATTCGGGACGTGAAATTGTATCCAAGCAAAGCCGAGCAAATTTGTGGAATCTGAACGTGGTACAGCTGAAACTGAACAGTTCGTTTTGTTCGTTTTCTATTCGGCTTGTTTGTATGGTAGTTTTCGCGTCTTGCTAGATTAATAACTCAGCCCGTCGAGTTGGATATCCGCTGAAACCGAACAGCAGCCTAAGAAAAAACCCAAATTCGGAATGTTTTCTTCATTAAAATAATACTCGACTCGACTCGGCGCGATGTTCTGGTAAACAGTAGTGCCGCGATATACTTGGACAGGGAGGGAAAAACGCTCATCATTTGGTTAGAAATGCGGCGGCCGGCGGCAGGGGTGGTCGCGATTTTGAGAAATGTTCTCATCCGCTTAAAGCCCTACTTTAATTCATTATTTACCGTTACCCGTTACCTAGTAAAATTTTAGCAATCTGTTTCGCGAATCGGTTGAATAATTTCTCACTTTCTTCTTTAATTACCACTCTGCCGCGATATCCGAGCTGTATTTTCTTTATCGCCCAATCCAATCCGCTATATTTCGGCGGCAAGGGTTAGCGATGCGATGGTTTTCTGCTCGATGGTGTAATTTGGATGTGCCAAGCGTATCGCCTAGGAGATCCCTTTCATTCATTCTTTTCCCTTGGCTTGAGTTTGCTGAAGGAAAAATATCGGATTCGCTGTCGCGAAATATGATCTACAGGGTGATCCGATTTTGACTTTGTTTTCCAACATCAAACCAAGCGATAGCTCAGTGTTGATGTGTAGCAAGTTCAAATGTCTCGTCAAATCATCCCAGGCAGAAGTTATACTGGCGTAACATTTTGGTGTAAAACTTTCCTAAAATGAAAATTTCTCAACAACAATGCGTCTGAGAGAAAAATTGTAGGAGTACTTTTTTGTGGGAAACTTAAATTGGAACAACTTTTGTATGAAATATTTTTTCATATAGTCAAAAAATCAAAAATTATCAACAAAACTCTGAAAAAAAGGTAAAAAAAAAAATCAATTTTCAACGTTATTTCAGGAAAACTATTATTGTTAGAGAAAAATTCTTCAAAACGAAATTGTTTCACATAAAATTTTCTATCAAAATGCTTTTACTTATTTTTTTGTAATGTTTGCTTGGAGGAAGTTATGTTTGCTTCAGTATCAATAATTATTTTGTTTTTTAGAAAAAAATTCATAAAATTTTTTTTGAAATCAAAATATTATAACTTTCTCCATTGAAGAATTACAAAAAAATGTATGGGAACATTTCGATAGAAATTGAACGAGGAACAATTTTTGTTTGAAGAATTTTTTTCTAACAATAATAGTTTTCTATCGAGCATCAAAAGAAATTTTTACACTTTCGTGATTCGCCTTGAGCGGTTTGGCGCACTTATAATGAACTTTTTATACACGAATACTGACACTGAGCTATCTCCTTTTCTCTTAAATTAATTTTTTCAAAAAGGGGGCTGCTTAAAAAAAATCATAAATTTTCATGTTTAAAAACATTATAGGTAGGTAGATTAGGTACCCACAGAAATGATGTTTTCTCCAACAAAAAAAAAATAGGCATATGAATTAAAAATGAGAAAATGTTTTTTTCTTGAAAAAAAAAACAACAAAAAAACAGGTTTTAATCTCTCAAAAAATGAGAAATTTTTATAAAACAGACTCAAAAAAATTGATTAACTATTTCAGAAGTTGAAAGGTAATTTCTACTGCGAAAATTTGAGAGGTTTTCTTCTTCAAAAAAATTAAAATTTTTCCCTTAAAAAATATGTCTAGGTACTCAAAAAAAGTTTGTTTTTTTTTTCAAAATAAAACAATTTTTTTCTGAAATAAAAAATCTTGAAATTTTGAGACATTTTTTTATTTGACTCCTTTTATTTTCTTCAAAAAAATGGAATATTTTTCTTTTTGAAAAACAAACAACAAAAAAAAAAACCTGAAAGATGCGTTGATAACCCCCCCCCCCCCCCTCCCTTCAATAACAAAATGCCAAATATTTTCACTCAAAAGAAAGTGAAATTTGAACAAAATTTGAACAAAAAAAAAATGTTGTCTACGAATACGAATAGTAAAAGTATTTTTTGATTCTCCAGAAAATTCAGTTTTTTCTCGAAAAATTTAGAAATAAGAGATTCTATTCTAAACAGAAAAGCAAGATTTTTTCTTCCAAAATATTTGACAATAATTGAGATTATTTTCTCAAAAAAATTATAATATTTTTTCTTTAAAAATGAGAGATTCCATCTTAAATAAAAATACTCTGGAGATTTTTTCCTCCTAAAAACATCACAATTCTTGTATTTTTTCCAAGATTTTTTTTTAAAAAAAGAAAATTTTTTAGCAAAATGCTTTTACGATGACCAAAATAAAAAGAAAAGTAACGGAATTGGTAACGTTTTTTCTAACGAAATTCCGACACGATTGGGTTAGGTTTGGTTAGGTTGAAAGATTTTGGGGTATTTTGACAGACATTATAAAAATTTGAAAATTTTAAATAGGTATTTTGCCAGACGTTCTAAACTTGTAAAAATTTCTCAAAATTTGATAATTTTCAGTAATTTTTCATTTTAGTTATTGGATGACTCCTATTTTCAAAACTGGATGAATATAAAATTTCTTCAATTAAATTTCCATCGCACAGAGTTTTTTTTTCAAAATTGGATGATTTTTAGACATTTTGTCGGACACTCTGAACTTTGGAAAAATTTTAGTAAGAAGTTAATGACTTAGTTTTTTCAATTTTTACATTTTCATATGCAATGATTAGGTGTAGAACGAAAGACATTTTGGTATTTTTCAGACATTAAAAAACATAAAAATTTTCAAAAAATTTGATGACTTTTAGACATTTTGCCAAACATTTATTTTATAAACTTGGAAATATTATTCAGAATTTTTCAAAATTTTGAAAACACCTGATTCTCAACATAAATTGAGAAAAACTGTTTACAGAAAAAATTCAAGAAATTTTAAAATTCTAAAAAAAATCAACTTTTTTTTACACATTCAACTTTGAATACATTTTTTAAAATAAATATTGGCAACACCAGAAAAAATTTCTGAACAAACTATGAGAGAAGAAATTTCAAAAATTTTAATTCTCAGCAAACAAATTTTTGTAAAATAATCGAAAATTTTAATTTTGTAAAAACAAATTAATCGCAACACAAATAAATAATTTAAAAAAATGAAAATTAGGAAAATCAAAAATTTTGATTATGAATAGGATTTGTAAAGAAATCTCTTCAGAAAAATATTCAGAAAATTCTATCGGCACAAAAAAAGATATGAAAATTCCGAAACATTTATTCTGATGAACAAAGTTTAATTAAAAATTGTTTTCGAAAACCAATTTTTGTACTCATTTCAATAGAAATTTTCAATGGAGTTTTTTTTACATTGATAAGAATAGAAATAGGGGAAAAATTTAAATAATCGAAAATGACTTCACCGACCAGAAATTCCCACTTGACGAATTTATCATAATTTTTCATATTATTTAAAGTATTAAAAAAGATGAGAAGGAAAGTTGAAGGCAGTGTCAGTTCAAACTTGTAAAGTCCGCCTTCGCCCTAGCTGAAAACGCCCTCAAGCCCTATCAAACTTAATACCCCGTTAATCTGATATTTTTTTCGAAAACAATTTAGAACCAAAGAGCTCGGTTATCTACGTGAAATTTTACCCTAATATTGAGCTAAATCTTCAGATACTCTCAGACCGCACAACCTCGAGCTGCGCAGCGAAACGGCAAAACTGTGAATAATTAATCAATTCTTTACCGCTTTGTTTGTTCAACGTGTGCACTAACTTTCACGTATGGGTATTGGGTATGGTGTTTCGGCGAAGACTAGACAGATAGTATGGCGAAGAAAAAGCGTATACACGAGTCGGAAAGCTTATGACAACGGTGTATGTGGCAGGAAGGAAAAAAGTTGCAGTCTGCGACGACGATTCGAATGGAAATCGCCGAAAAATGGAAATGGAGCGTAAGAATCGGGAAGTCTTTATTTGTTTATTATAGCGAGTTTACGATACTCTATTTGGTCGAAGACGAAAAAAAATGATCGCTGTTTAACGGTACACTTGCCTTCGGTTCCTTCCTTCTCCTTCGCCGCGACTTTCTTCACCATTTTTATTTTTATTTTATGAAACCTATAATATTATCATAATATAACAGTCATCTACATAACAGCAATAAACACGCTGGTTTGCTTATGATATTGAAGAAAACACTTTTTTCTTCTTCCTTTCTGGATTAGCATTCGATGCACGAGTGATGATATTTTGCAGGAAAAATTCTAACATTTATTTGCAAAATTTTAAATATGTCAAGGGTGGGTTGACTGATGAGAAAAAAATTACCAGAAAATTATTAATTTACCTACTTCTTTCGTATTCAAAGAAGCTAATATAAGTACAAATTTTGAAAAATGATCACCAAACCTTTTTTTTTTTTTTTTGGAAATGAAATTTTTCAAAAAATTAAAAATTGAAAGCATTGCTCAATTATTTAGGAGAAAATTATTTTTTTGGATATAAAACATACCTCAACCGAATCGTTTTTTTTTAATAACAGCATAAGTCACATTGTACATTTTTTTCAGGAAATGAGAAAAACTAACAGCATGATGAAAGAATGATTTGATACAAAATATGACCGGATCACAATATGAACCTATCTAACATGTATAACGTGGCATTGCCGTTTTTTTAATTGAGGTGAAAATCTTCCCTTCCAGGGGGCTCCAAAGTTTTTGGACTTATGCTGTTTTATATAAAATGATCACGTTTCTTACACAAAAACCTATATTTTTTACAAAAAAAAAAAATTAAAATATGTACTTTATGCATTGTAGGCATCGATTATGGACATTTAAAAATAACGAAAAAAAATTTCTGCCTCGTCATTTTAAAAGAAGAAAACGAAAAAAAAAGAAGGACTTATGCTGTTTTATAGAAAATGAACACGTTTCTCATACAAACACCTATATTTCTCACCAAAAAAATGAAAAAAATATATTTCATACATCGATTATGTAATTTTAAAAATAATGAAAAATTTTCCGGATAATTATTTAAAAAAAGGAATTTAAAAAAAAAGCTGGACTTATGCTGTTTTATGAAATATGCAATATTTGGTGTCGTCTGGAGGCTGTTTTATGAGAGTGAGAAATGTAATTTTTTAATATGTGATGTAGCTACGTTTAGGGAACCCATTTCATGAAAAAACGTATTTTATCAAAAATGTGACTTATGCGGTTATTAAAAAAAACGATTCAACTTTTCAGTACCAACGTGAAAAAATTTCTCCATTTTTTAGAGGGGAAAAAATCGTGATTTAAAAAAACATTCTTTCGATGAAAAAAACTAACATTTTTTAAGCGGGGGGGGGGGGGGGGTAAAAATTGCAATTTTTTGAAGCAAAAAGCATAACGTTTTCGGAGCATTTTTTTTTATTTTCGAAAAAAAATTGTCAATTGTTTAAAAGCCAAGTGGAAAAAATTCCCAAATTTTCGAGAAAAAAGTCAATTATTTATTTAAAAAAAAAAAAAAAAAAAAAGAACCTTTTATACTTATTTATTTTTTAAAGGCTTCATTTTTCATTTTCTTTTCAAAGAAAAAAATAACTGCTTTTTTTGAGGGGCTGGTTTTTTAGAAGAAAACCCCTCCCTTTGGAGTAAAAATATATTTCTTTTAAATATTAAATTCCTTGAAGAAGAGAAAATCTCTCAATTTTTTCGCATTTTCTCATTTCTTTGAAAATCTGAATTTTTTTTTGTAGCAAAAGATAATTTCGAAGAAAAAATTTTCAAGTCTCGAAAAAAAATAAAGAACATTTCATTTTTTAATAGTATCCTTGGAAATTTTTTTCAAAACACTATACTCTTTTCACTACTTCTTACAGAATTTTCAGAAATCCACTTACACGAAAATAACCGAAAATTTAAAAAAGCCCTCATCTCCTTTTCAAAAAAATCAGACACATATTTGAAGTAAAAGTATTTCTCAAATTTTTGAAGAAAAAATCTTGCATTCTCATAGGAAAAGATTTTAAAGATCTTTCAATTTTTTTGGAATAAAAAATACCTGATCTATTTTTTAGAGCCACTTCTGAGAACTCGGCGCTTCGCCAGGGGGGCTTTGCCCCCTGGACCCCTCTGGTTGGCTCTATTTCCACACTACGTTTGAAAGTATTAAACATAGTATATATACTTTTACTATGTGACAAAATGTCTAAAAGTCACGAATATTAATTTCCATGGAAATTTAAAAATCTTAAAAGTATAATAAATAAAAAAAATTTCAAGTTTCAAAATGTCTGACAAAAAGCCTAAAAGTCATAAAATGTTTAAGAATTTATCCAATTTTCAGAATTTCTGAAAAAATGTCCAAAAAGTCATAAAACTTCTTTAAAAAAAATTAAAAAGTCTAAAGTCGTAAAATTTCTAAAATAATATCAATCAAAAAGTCATTAAATTTATAAAAAAAATTCCAAGTTTCAAAATGCCTGACAAAATGTCTGAAAGTCATCTTTGTATTTATAAAAAAAATTCCCAAGTTTCAGAATGTCTGACAAAATGTCTAGAAAATGTCTAAAAATCATGAAATTTCAAAAAAAATTACAAGTTTCAAAATGTCTGATATAATGTCTAAAAAATCGAATTTATTAAAAAAATTCTGTTTTTTATGTCATCCAAACCTAACCGAATGTAACCTAACCTAACACAATTTGGTGTCGAATTTTGGTCTCGGATTTTCCTGTCGTTTTTTTCCATTTTGGTCTCCGTAAAAGCATATACTATGCTAAAATTATCATTTTATTGCAAAAAAACGGGTTTAAATTAGATGAATTTAATTGATTTTTTTTTTTTTTTTTCGTTTTCCACCTAAAGTCTAAAATAATATATTTTAAATAATACCTACCTAATAATTGGATTAATTTATCAAAATTTCGTTGGACTTGAATAAGCCTATAAAATATCGAAAATCCAGACAAAAAAAAAAAATCTAAAATTACCAAAAATGGAGATTGGGTTAACAAAATATTAATGAATTGGAAACAATTTTTAATTTGGGATTTTGACATGATTTGGTCAAAATTTTATATCGAAAATTCTAAATTCTTTCGCCAGAGCCCTAGTTCCTCTTTGTAATTTTGCTCAAATCGAGTGCTGGTCATTCAATTTGGTTAAGTAGCAATTTTCTTGAAAGTATAAGTAAAATATCTTGCTCGCCTTCAAGCGCAAATTTAGCAAAAACAAAGTTGACAGATGGTTGAATTTAAAAAATATTTTTCTACATAATTTACTTATACTACGAGGAGTGTGGAGGAAAAGTGGGGGAAATGTCGAAAATAAGCGGCAAGCCTTTCAACCTGCTTTTCGCATCACCTTGGCTAAAAGAAAGAAAAAATAGGCACGTCAACTCTCTAGATCGACTCTGGTATTATGAAACCAGACCGCGTGAATAATGGTCAACAAAGCAAGCGACTTGGTAAAACAAAAAGAGATAACGGTTGAGGTGTTCGCGTCTCGCGCGTTAAAATGTCACCAGAGAGAATGAGAGATAAATAGAGTGAAAGGCGGAGGCGAGAGAAGAAATTCAAAGTCAGCAACATCCCGCGAGGATTACTATCTTAATACGTGGCCGTGTTTCGTGTGCTATAATGCCATTTCGCTTTTGCCTTTTTCTCGGTTCGCGTCTACGTATATTAAACGAAAAATACGCCGGAGTTGTTTATGTACTGCGAGGTGAGCTGATGTGAGGTGGATTGGACGTCTATGCTCGTATTTTACACGCCCTTTGAGATCGTGTGAAAATGCTGAGCTTTTACCTGGCAAGTGGGAACCAGTTTTGGAAGTAATTCATATATGGTCATATCGCCAGGGAATGGGCCAACACGAAATTTAGGCTGATGCCCTTCGGTTGTGCGCCTCCTGGGCGCTCGTCACGTAGCCCTCGTCCTTTTCACCTTTTAACCTCTCTCGGTTCTCGTATTTTATAAATGACGTCAATTAGTAAGATGTACGAGAATGTGACAAGATGACAAACCAGGCAGCCATTGACCTTTGGTCGTCGCTGTTGTCCGGCGAGACCCATTAAATTAGCCAGAATCACATAAAATTGGCCTGTTATCCTATAGTACAGCTATTTCGTGTAATTGCTCGCAAACCCTATGTCTTTTGTTTCGGTCTGGCTGAAACTAGGTAGGATTGGCTAGATGCATTGAGTTAGGTGTGGAATCGAATCAGTCGGTCTGTAAGTTGGAATTGCTTGCCAATCACTACACCACTCAGTAGTTCAGTACTAAGTATTTTAATTTTTTTCCTCAAGTGAGTTCTTCATCTTTTTATGCGAAGTTCCTTCCAATAAAATTTTAAAACCAAGAATACGAATAATTTTCAAGCATTTTTAAATAAAGTTTTGAAATTTTTCAGAAATTATTATTTTTTTTGATGAATTTTACCAAGTTTAAAAATACTACGTGAATAGCTGATATTATTCGAAATTGGAGAGGAGAGAAGGGGGGGGGGTTCAATCGAAATTTTTGTAATGACCAAAATTATTCCTAGAACTTGGAGCTACAACTTTTGTTTTAAAATTTTTCCAATCAGACCTCCCCCGATTTCCCACAACACTCCGAAGAAACTTATTAAAAATTGAAGGAGTGAGGGAGGAAGGGAACAATTAAACATTTTTTCAAATAAAAGTTGTAGATTAAGATCCTAAAAATTATGTTGATTATTACAAAAATTTTAATTGGTTCTCTCCCTCTCCTTTGATTTCACATAACATTCGGTACCTAGATACTTATTCAAAATTGGAGGAGGCAAAATTGCATTTCTTCAATGATAGAAGCTCCGAAAAAATCCAACGCAAAATCCTACCTTGGTGGAATTTAAAAAAAAAAATATTTTCAGTAAATTTCAAAAAATGAGTTTTTGCAAAGTTGCATTACATCAATGAAAAAAGCTACCATTAGATCCAATGCAAAATCCTCCTCTCTGGTGGAATTTAAAAAATATATATTTTCAGTAAATTTCAAAAAATAGGTGTTTTTGCAAAATTGCATTTAATCAATGAAAAAAGCTACCCTAAGTTCCAATGCAAAATCTTCCTCTGACTGATTTTGTAAAAATTTTAATTTTCAGTAAATTTAAAAAAAAAAGACGATTTGGCATTTTTTGTATTAATAAGACTACCATTTGATCCAATGCAAAATCCTACTCTAAGCGAATTTGTAAAAAGTTTTATTTTCGGTAAATTTCAAAAAATGGCAATTTGCATTTAATCAATGACAAAGGCTACCATTCGATCCAATGCAAAATCCTACTCTAAGCAAATTTGTAAAAAGTTTTATTTTCGGTAAATTTCAAAAAATGGCAATTTGCATTTAATCAATGACAAAGGCTACCATTCGATCCAATGCAAAATCCTACTCTAAGCAAATTTGTAAAAAGTTTTATTTTCGGTAAATTTCAAAAAATGGCAATTTGCATTTAATCAATGACAAAGGCTACCATTCGATCCAATGCAAAATCCTACCCTTACTGAATTTCTAAAAAAATGTATTCTCAGTAAATTTCAAAAAATGGCAATTTGCATATTTTAATCAATGACAAAAGCTACCATTTGCTCCAATGCAAAATCCTTCCCTTACTGAATTTCTGAAAATTTTTATTCTCAGTAAATTTCAAAAAATGGCAATTTGCATTTAATCAATGACAAAGGCTACCATTTACTCCAATGCAAAATCCTTCCCCTATTAAATTTCTGAAAATTTTTATTTTTTGTAAATTTCAAAAAATGATAACTTGCATTTAATCAATGAAAAAGGCTACCCTAAGATCCAATGTAAAATCCTCCTCTGGCTGAATTTGTAGAAATTTTAATTTTCAGTAAATTTCAAAAAATTACAATTTGCATTTTTTGAATTCATAAGGCTACCATTTGATCCAATGCAAAATCATACCCTAAGCGAATTTGTGAAAATTTTTATTTTCAGTTAATTTAAAAAAATGAGAAATTGCATTTAATCAGTGAAAAAAGCTACCCTAAGTTCCAATGCAAAATCCCTCTCTAGCTGAATTCGTAGAAATTTTAATTTTTAGTAAATTTCAAAAAATGAGAGTTTTCGCAAAATTACATTTAATCAATGAAAAGAAAGAAAAAAAGAGCTACCATTAAGATCCAATGCAAAATCTTTCTCTGGTGGAATTTTAATTTTTTTTTTTTTTTTTCGTTAAATTTCAAAAAATGAATGTTTTTTTGCAAAATTGTATTTAATCAATGAGAAATTTTACCATTAAATCCAATGCAAAATTCTCCTCTGGTGGAATTTAAACAAAATTTTATTTTCAGTAAATTTCAAAAAAAGAGAGTTTTTGCAAAATTGCATTTGATCTATGAAAACAGCTACCATAAGATCTGTTGCAAAATCCTTCTCTGGTGGAATTAAAAAAAAATAATAATAATAATATTTTCAGTAAATTCCAAAAAATGAGAGTTTTGCAAAATTGCATTATTTTAATCAATGAAAAAATCTCTCTGGAAATAATTTTGGTTATTATAAAATTTCCCTTCTCTCCCCTCCAATTTCGCAAAATTAGATACTGATACTTATATTACCAAAAAGTGGTGAAAGTAAGGGTCCAATTGAAAAAATTTTCAAACAAAAGTTGTAGCTTGAAGCCCTAGGAATAATTTTGGTCATTACAAAAATTTCGATTGGACCCCTCTTTCCCCTCCAATTTTGAATATCAAGTATCCACGTAGTATTGGACTTGGTACAAAATTCAACAAAAAAAATAATTTCTGAAAAACTTCAAGACTTCCTTTAAAAATGTTTGGAAATTGTTCGTATTCTTAGTTTAAAAATTCTTTTGTAAGGAATTCCGCGTAAAAAGATGAAGAACTCATTCAGGAAAAAAATTGAAAGAAGCAAGTAGGGTGAATGACAAAACGATTCTAATTTATAGACCGACTGATTCGATTCCGGACCTAACTCCGTGCATTTATAGCAAATCCCTTAAAGAGATGGCGAAATGGAAACAATCAATCCCCCCTCGGTGGCTCTCAAGCTTGTTTTGCTCACGATGCATCGTGACCGTGTCATCGTATCGTATAAATCGTTTACGTATAAATACATCGCCGATGTGTCTGGGACTTGGGTAGTCTGCTTTTGTTGGTTCGTGCTTCCGTGTATGTAGCTGTAGCATCTCGCAAACGACAATGACTCGAACGTGATATTTCCAATTAAAGAAAGCGTTCATTGGTGCGCAATTTAGAGCTGGCAAATGTTGAGATCAATATGTCCCCAGATACTCGTTTAATTTCGTTTATTGCCTTGGAAGTCGACTCGTTCTGGCGGCGTAAGCCGAAGTCGTATTTTCGACGGCGATTTTCGTTTACGAATTCCGTACCGAGCGCGCAGCTCGTTCTCGATCTCGAGCTGAACACCAATGGCAATCGCCAAAACTCGACACAAAAGCCGAATTCCGCTGACAAAGTTGTATCATGTTGTGCGGCGTGGCAACTGGCAAGGCAAGCCGGAATCGTCGTCTAACGACAGGTCTTTTTCGTATACTTTTAATTAATCCTTTCTCGCGAAACACGAACGGTGGCGCGTATCGCGTCGCGTCGCCCAAAAATCCCCGCAGCTTTAATACCGCTTGGTTGGCTAGAATTAAAGCCGAGTCGTTAGAAAAATTCGCTCCACTCTGCACAGGTCGCATTATTTCGATAACTTTTTTCATTCGAGGAAGAAATCGAGTGAACGAAGCGCGACTATAATCTTAGTCGTCGTCGTCGACGACGAGCAAATTTCCTTATAATGTAAAAGTTACCTGCGAAATTTATAATGAACAAAGTTAGCTTGGAAAAAATTGTCATTAACATTCGCCTCTTTGAAATTTCTTGCACAGCTCCTTTTGCTGCAAAATTAATGGCGAAAATTGCGTAATTTTCTAGGTATCAATTTCCACTACGTTGCGTCACGTCGCGTCGTCGACGCCGACGCCACCGCCGCCTCGTCACTTTATTCTTTAATAAAGCGCTCTCGTAGTTCGAGGTTTTCCCTTTCAAAACCGAAATTCTAGATGGAGAATTCTAGTTTTTTCTCTCTCATATAATACGATTTTGCAAATTGACCTTTGGTTCACAAGATACTTGAGATAATAAACCTAAAGGTGAAATAAGTTGCTTCGGTATGAGAATTTCTTGGGCGCGATGATTATTTTCACGAGTTGTTTTTACCGAAAAGAAATTCTCGGCTATTGATATTTCGACGGAGGAAATTCGTCGAAAATTCCTAGACTCATTTTTCTTGGATTTTTTTTAGCGTTATTAATGAAAAAATAGAAAGAGAAAAGATGGATTTTGAAATAGAAAATTCTGACAACCTTATCGTAAAATTTTGTTTCAAATAAAATTGGAGAGATAAGTGCATAAATTGTTTATGCGTTCTTGAAGTGTATTTTAAAAAATTGATTCTGCACAAGAGCTCGAAAGGAAAATTGTTTACAAAATCAAATAAATATTTGAAGAAGAAAAATTCAAATGAAATTAGAAAAATATATACCTACAATGAAAAAATCTGTTTCAAATTAAAAATTATTAAAAAAATTAACGTTTCGAAGTTTAATTAAAAATTCAAAACGAAACGATTCAAAATAGTATTTTAAAAAATAGTTTTTGAAAATGAAAATAATTTTTCTTGCTGAGCAAAATTGTTCAAATTTGAAAAATTTAATTTCAATGAAAACATTACTCGAAGGTATAAGAATTATTTGGGATGGCATTTGAAACAAAACTTAAAATATGCATTTTTTATGAATGAAACAATAAAGTTGGGTGTTGAACAAAATTTTATAGGAATGTTTTTAACCCTTCACCGCATGAATTTTAGATTTTGACCAAATATTTTTTTTTGGGTTCCTTAGCACCACCATATGACAGGAAACATACTCAAAAAAAAATTTTCACCCCCATCCCCTTTCAGTGGAGCAAAAAAGAGGTGTGGTCATATACGACCACCTATGCACAAAATGAAAAAGAGGTGTGGTCATATATGACCACCTATGCACAAAATGAATTTTTCAAAGTGATCACCTCAACATAAAATTCGTAATTAAACGATGAATTTGACACACAAAATTATTTTCACGCTTTATACTTTATAAGATTGAGTTCACGAATAAAAAATCATCAAAAAAAATATTGTGAAATGAAAAAAAAACAATTTTTTTACAAGATAAGGCAAAGGGTAACGTCACATTTCGAGCAACAAATAAACGATTTATCTTTACTAATTTTTACAATTGGTCATTTGACACATTCGGGATCACTTTAATCTTCCTTACCTGAATCACAAAATTCATCTTCACCGTCAGAGTTCATTCCCAAAGAAATAACAACTTTGTCCAAATCGCCGACTCGCGGTCATTTTCGAGGAAAATTTTTTGCAAATCTTTGTCACTGAATGGATTACGACTCATTATTAGGGGTATTATTAATAAAATTACGATTTTATATCATCAAAATGTATAAAATACGCGGATAAAACCATCTAAATACTCAATTTCACATGTTATCATTTCTCACTTTTATTCAACTTGTGTCAACTTGTGCATAGGTGGTCATATGTGACCATACCTTACTTTGCGTCCTATACAGTGCCTGGTGTTGAAATCGGATTTTTTTGTGGTTTATATTTCTTCCTGAAGGTACTCTGATTGCAGAAAAAAAATATTCAAACTGATTGGTCGGAAAACAAATCCTAGAATGCACTTTCAATATGACGTATTGTTTACATTCTTATCAGTATGCGATTTTCGTAGTTTTATGAGTTTCTTCATAAAAAGTTTTTTTTTTTTTTTTTTTTAAAGTTATAAAGAACTTTTGATAAAGTATTTGTATTTTTCCTTAAAGATTTCGACTTTTCATTAAAATTTTGGAATATTTTCTCTAAAAAAATAATTTTTTGCGAATATTTTTTGTGAAAAAATTTGAAACAGTATTTTCGAGAAAAATGAGGCAGAAAAAATTCTGCGAGCTCATTCATTCATAGACATGCCATGCCAGCGCCATCGCGAACACAGCAAAATAGAGAAGTTTAAAATTATCATAAGTTTTCAAAGCACTACGCAAAAATTTCCGCTTCTAAATTTATTATTAGTTTACAAAGTTCGTTCGGCTATAACATAATTTTAAAATAACTTTATAATTTGCAAGTTTTTAATTCGCTCGTATTGGGAAAATATTAAAAGAAAAACACCTTGTTTTTACTCGGCTCATTAATGTTACTGCTTAATATTTACTCATCCATCGCATCGCCTCGTTTCGCCTGCTCGCACAACTTCTCCATGGCAACCCAGATTTTTTGCGCTTTCTCGATTAAACTGAAGCTTTTCGTACAACCGAACCGAGCAAGTTTGTTTGAGTTTGAGAAGCTTTTACAACGCCCCTCCGATCTGTCCCTTGTCCTCGCCTAAATGTTGTAATTTTCTTGTATTTACAATTTTTTTTTTTTTCAGGATGGAGAAGAAGCTTCTGGTTTGTAGCGGTCGAAGATTCGTTTGGGGTAAGTAACTGCTATTTGAAAATTTTTCTGTAGTAAATTTAAATCCTTTTTTTTTTGTGAAGGTCTTCAATTTTCTGTTATTTTACGGGGAGGAGGGGTCTAGAAATTTTACGGGTAGCATTAAAAAAACTAGTGAAAACGTAGTGATTTTTTTGGGATAGGGAATTCAGGTAGACACCGTGAATTTTTTTCACAAAGTGGAAAAATTATTATTTCTGAATTCTTCTGAAAAAAATTTGAATCAATTTTTTCCAAAAAATTGAACACTTACTCGTTCTCATCTTCATCGACTTTCAAAGTAAAAATTCAATACTAACCTGAAACAAACGAAAAATAATAATCAATTAGTCGATTAATAATTACCTCGCATTTTTCGTAACTCAAAGTAAAATAAAAAATATATTTAGCGGAGGGGGGGGGGGGGGGTACCAATTTTTTTTTGAGTATTGACCGAATTTTAAATATTTTGATTATTACTTGCTGCAGAAAAATTTTGAAAATCGACTTTTGATTTTTTTTTCAATCTCATCGACTTTTAAAAATAGGCCCAATTTTTATATTAGATTTTCAAAAAGTTGTAAAAATTTAATAAATTATGAAGGCGAAATTTTAATATTTTTTCAAAAAAGATTCCTAAATTTCAATAATCTAATTTTCAAAATTTTTAAATTTCCAATTTGTTATATGACTGTCGGTAAAAACAAATTGGCTTCTTACAAAATTTTAAATATTCACCAAATTTTGAATTTAGGCCAATATGTTTATCAAGTTTTGAAAATTGGCCAAATCTTTAAAATTTATTGAATATTTTTAATTTGATTGAATTTAAAAATCATCTAAATTTCAAATCTCTTTCAAATTTTTAAAAACATGAGTATATCATTTTATTAAACTTATGAAATTAACTTTTCTGTCGTTGTTGTTGCTGTTGTTGTTGTTGTTGTTTTTTGAAAATTGAACTGAATTTCACAAACTGGTCTACGTATGAGCGTCAGTATTTCTACAAATTTTTAAAAATTTCCAAATTTCATTTTTTTTTTTTTTTTTAACGCTAGCATATGTACATACATACAATTATAAAATAATGAAAAACATGGTTAAAGTTGACCTTTTAAAAATTGCATAATCTGGGGCTTTCAAAAAGTTTGAACAAGGTGCCACTGTCTATGTCTATAAGGTAGGTAAAAATTTTGAAGTAAAAGTACTTGGTAAAAAAATCAAAATCGAAAAATCAATTTGATCTACGAATATGTAGAAACAAAATAGTTTTTTTTTTCGTATTGGTAACATTGAGTTTTTTCATGTTTTTTAGTAGATATCTTTATTTTATAGTGAACCTGGTACTTTTCGTTTAGATTTTGGGTTTCCTTCGTCACTTACTGGCATTCATCATTTTAGTAAAATTTTTATGCAATTTCGCGTTTTTTAAAATTCTGGTTTGGACAACAAGATTATTGAAAAATTCAAATTTTGAAAAAAAAATGACAAATTCTTTCAAAATTATGATTTAAAATATAAAAAATTTCAAAATTGTTTTACAAAAAAATCGTTTTTTGAAAAAAAATAAAATAAACAAAGTATTCCTCAAAAAAAAAAAAAAATGAAAACTGTTTTTTTGTTTCAATTGTTGCATTGATTTTTCATTTTTTTTTTCAAAAGTGAGAAATAGTTGGGATCAAAATTTCAATGATTTTTTAAAATACGTACTTACAATTAAAATTACTGGACATATATTTTTCAAGTTTTATTTTTTAAATTCTTCGATTTTGTCTTTAAACTAAAAAAAAAAATTTAAAGAAACTTTTCTTGAAATATTTTTGACTACTTTTTAAAAGGTTTTTGTACCTATCACCTAGAGGATTTTTTTTTCTGAATCTAAACAGTTGTTGACATTTTTTTTCTCATACAATATTATTCATGTAGGTATTTTCATTTTCAAAAAATTGTCAAGAAGAATTTTTTTATGTTTTAAAATAGGTTGAAAAATATTTTTATTTCAGTTCCTAAATTAAAATTTCACGAAAAAAAACGACGTGACATGAGTTTTCCAATTTTTTCGATTTTAGAAGTAGGTACGTGTTTCAGCTGAATTTGTTTAAAAAAACAATCTTACAATCGACATTTTTAAAAGGAAAGTTGTAGACAAAATTTTTTAAAATTTGAAAAAAAAATTATTAAAATAATACATTTCTTGACAGTATGGAAAAACTTGGTGAACAGTCATCACTTCATCGCCCACTGAATTAATTTTTCACCCCAAACATAATGCGAGTATGTTATTTTGATCTCCTATAAAATTTGATTTTTTTCCTATATACCTAGTTGCTTTTACAACGGACCTCTCAATTATCGAAACCCGAAATCAAAACCAAACCTTAACCTAAACTGAATTGGATTTGAAACTCTGTGATTTGGGGGGGGGGGATTCCTGGAGACGCCATGTTTGAATCCGTGCCAAATTTCAATGATTTAATAAATTTTTAAAATGTATAAGATTTTAGAAAATCGTAAAAATTCATTGAAAAATAATTGTAGATGATGAAAATTTACTGACTAGTAAAATTAGTTTAGTTTTTTCACAAAGCATACCTACAATTGCTGTAATTTTACTCAACGACTCTGAATTCCTATGAGCCCAATGCAGACTGTTGGAAGGGAGGAGAGAGACCCAAGACGCCTAAAAAGCACGCTAGTTCGCTCATTTGTAACGTATATTTTTACTCATTGTCATCACGCTCCGGTTGATAAAATAATCATTATTCGAGCACACGACTGACACAAACACGAGCACATTTTCCGCATCTTTTGTCAAGGTTAACCTTTTATTTCTTCGCTGGGATGATGCGTTTGCGAATTTCGCTAACTGCTTGGCGTCAACTTCGTTCGTCGACGTCGAATTCTCTCGCCGATAGATAAGTAGGTAAATGAGTACCGAGTAGTACCGGGTATAGGCAGCTTAGACGCCGATGAATGGTACTGTCATTAGAAATTCGTTATATTCGTATTATCACGGGTATTTCGCGTATGTAAATTGAACAACGAACACATCGCCGATGACGACACAAAGTGTTGCAAAATCAAAGACGATGCAAAACGAGGAGAAAAGTTCTCTCGAGTGTGTCACAGTCTCACACACACGAAGCACGAGAGCTTATATACATCTCACGTGATTTTTCTGCGCGCTGCCGCTGCTGATGCTGTCGCTGCTGAGCCTTTACCTTGTACTCTTTTTATTCCGCTCGATTTACAAATTCGAATTTGAATAACGTAACACACACGGTGCGACGAGATTCGTATCTTTATTTCGATATATAGTGAATTCCCGCGTGCTGCGTGTCTCCTTTTTCGCTTCCTTCTCGTAACTAAGTAATGCCTACGCGTAGCGAAAAAAATTGTCGATTTTTTATCGCCTCCTCGACACGACACACGGCCTGACACGAGCGACGATGAGTTCTTTTTTATCTCAGCGGATACCTACGAGCGATAGGTTGGTATTCGTGCGTTGTTTTATCGAATAAAAAATAAATACACCTCAGATGACTGGATGAGTGATTTTTCTCCGCGTGGAAAATTCCACACGACGTCGTCTAGGCCTTCACCTGTCATCGTCTTACGAACATGTGGTAAAAAAATAATGCTCGAATTCGCTATACGACCGTTTTGAAATTTTAAACACGTTTAAATTACGTTATTAAATTTCGCTACCAGGGATTAAATTTTACTTCAAGTTTTTCCATAACGGATTATTTCAAACTTTCGCCAAAGTTCGGCTACAACACGTTGCCGGAATCTGCATTTCTCCTCCGCCTCATTACCTCGGTTTCTTCCTTTTTTTTAAATTTTATTTTCAAGTGGCAAAATAAACTCGCCGATTTAAAGCTTATCAAATGCACTTTTTCCTCACTTTTTCCCCTCAGCAGCCTCAGCCCGTCGTAATCGTTTGTTTGGACCAAGTTTCGTGCTGCAGAAGGTCTGTGTGAGAAAGCTCTAGCAGAAACAATAAACTAAACAAAGTCGCCAGCCTCGTTTGGAACAAGATTATTCAAAATTATATCCGAGTAGATAATATTGCAGCCGAGTTGCTCGAGCTGCACTCTCGGCGAGTTCTCGGCGGTTTTCGCTCGCTCTGTAGGAGCGCCTCAGGTGCGCGAATTTCTCACCGAAAGTTTCGTATATATTACCAAGTTCAATTAGCTTATAATTTAGTTATAAAAGTCTAAAGAAACCTACCCGGAGGTTGGTTTTTATTAATTTATTTATTTGTCGCATGTATGATGAGATTGCTTAAGGATTGTGGAATGTTTTCACGTGTATAATTGTATTTTTCAAGGTCAACGTCTCCATAATCATTTATTTTTGAAATATTTATAATTATTATAAAAAATTATTTTTCAAAACATAATAATTTTATAAAATTTTCTTTAAAAAAAATTCAGGTATTGAAACATTTTTCGAAAAAATTTGAAATTAATTTAATTAGATTAAATATTTCCTAGGTATTATTTTTCATTAATTTGTCATGAGGAATGATGTAATTCGAGAGAAAAAAAAGGAACTGACTCTACTTATTTTTATGATAAACTTCGTAATAATTTTTCAAAAAATGTTTACAATTTTTAAAATTTAAAATTAGCTGAAATTTTTAAAAACCTGATAAAAATTCAAAATTTGATAGAAACGTGAAAGATACAACTTCAAATTTGGCTAAATTTGACTATTTTTCAAAAATGTTTTGACGAGTAAATTTCAAAGTTCCATAAGTTTTTAAATTCAAAGAATCCTTAAAATTTGAGAAATTTTTAAATGTAGGTAAGAACACAGAAATTTGTATAATTTTAAAATTTGGTCGATTTTTTGAAGTATCTACGTTATAAGGGTATTCGACATGAACCGATAATTCATTCAAGCGTGAAGAACAGTTATGCCTGAATTCTTGTTATCACGTCGCGTCCGACAAATCACGCCATATAAACTGTCAATGCACGTCGTCGACGTCGTACAAAAATATATTACGTGTAACTTGCAGCAGGCAGAAGATGCAACAGCATCGTACAAAAATACGGGCTTTCTTTTATCCCACATTTATTAGTATAATCCGGCGATTAGACTATCTCAAGGTCGCCATGAAAATTTTATTTGTAATTCCATCGAATCAATTTTTGAAATTTAGCTTAATTTTTAAAAAATTCTAAAAAGTTTTGAAAAATTTGTCAAGTGTTTACAATCCTTAAATTAAATTTTGGGCAAATTCAATGTTTTGTGATTTTCATGTTTCAACAAAATTTTGAAATTTGTAGATTTTGAAAATTTGACCAAATGCATAATTCTCTACAATTTAAGTAGGTAAATTTTCAAGTTAAATAAATTTATTTTATTCAATTCCTAAATGTCTGAAATTTGAAACACTTGAAATTTAAAATTTAAAATTTAAAAATAATATCTAATCTTTGAAATTCATTTATGCTTCGAACTATTTAGTTATGTAAAAGGACATAATTTTTCCAAAATTTGGTACAATTTTCAAAATTCACCTAAAATTTTTAAGTCAATTTTTCGAGTAACTTTTATAGTGACTATGTTACTATTAAGCAGAGAACTTTTCTAAAAAAAAGTCTAAAAAAAAATTCATAAATTTAATCGAATATTTTTAAAACAAATTTTGATTAAAAAACCGTTTGAAAAATAAGTTGAAAAAATGGTCGATTCAATTAATTTTTTGAAAAAAATTGTAAATCTCATCAATTTTTATTTTATTTTACCAAAAATGGTACTAAAAATTTTATTTTGAGAGAAAATTTTTGAAAATTTTCCTGAATCTTGACCAAAAAAAAATCAATTTTTGTTTACAAGTTAAAAAAAATGTTGCCTCAAAATTTTTCACAGGAATATTCAACACTTCTCCTAAAAATTTTAAATTCTATCAATTTTAAAAAATAAAAAAATCATAAGAAAAATTTCGACTTTTTTTGATTGAGAAAATCCTAATTTTTCTGAAGAAAAAAAAAAAAGAAAAATACTCTTAAATTTATTAGGTAGGTAAAGAAATTGAATAAAAAAGAATTTAATTTATTTTTTACAAAGTTGAATATTTTTTAATAATTCTGAAAATAAATTTGATTTTTCCCAATTTCATAAGTTCATACTTATTTACGACAAACAGAGTAGGCAATTTTATTCAAATCATAACATCATATTTACGGCAAACCAAGTAGGCAACTTTTGGTACTTCCATATGCATCCATATTATTTCAATTTATCAAATCGACCAGTATGCTAACCGGTGGGGGGGGGGGGGGGGGGCTAGGTAACTCGTCAACTTTACTTGAGCTGAAATTTGACTCATTGAAAGAGTATCTCATCCTGACCTCAGAACCAAATTTTGAGCTGCCGAAATTGATTTTTCTATTTTTGGTGAATTTTTGAAAATGGTGAAAATAGCCCATTGATTACTCACTTTTTTTTACATAAATTGTAAATTTTGAGATCGAATTCTGAAAATCAGTTCGTATACTAATGCCCAGCCCTTGAGTCGACTTCGACCATTTTCAAAGCGATCCGTAGCTTCCAGAAATATTTCAATTTTTTAAGATTTTCGAGTTGTAAAAAAATACATCTGTCAATTCGTCGTCTCGGATCAGGTTTAACTGTGGTAATCAATTGATGATATCACATTGACACTAGAATTAAATTTTCAGCTGTCAAAGTTGATTACAGCGCTGTCTGGAGGTTTCCAGTGTGTGCTGGAGAAAAGTCAACTTTTGTTAGGTTCTAGATAATTTCAAAAATGGTTGTAATCCACTCGGGAGTTTGACTTTTAGGATATAAATCGATTTTCAGAATTTTATCTCCGAACTCAAAATTTTTTTTGAAAAAAATTTTATGTGATTTTACAATAGGTAATCTTATCTTCTCATATTTTGTGTTCAAATCTAAATTTTGAAATATTATGATTTCTTTTTGTAATATTTCAAAAATCTTATCTATGCTTTTTCAGATTTTTTTTACAAAATTTTGAATTTCCTATCAAGTATTATTATTTTTTTTTTATTTATTTGTGTTTTTTTTTTTGTTTTTTTTTGAAAAATTTTGTTTCAGTTGAATTGTTATTTTCAATTTTTTTTTATCAAATGTTTGAAAAATTGACTTGACTTTGTTCAAATTTTATCAATCGTTTTGAAACTCACCACGAACCTATTCCTTTAAGAAACTAAAGATTTAAAATTAATGGTTTCCTCATAAAAAGTAAAAATTTTCAGGAAAAAAATCTGCAAACATTAAAAAAAAATTACCACTTACTGAGTTTCCTTCAGAAAATTGAAATAAACGTACATTTCGCTGCAGCGTATATATATATATATATATATATATATATATATATATATATATAAAAAAATACAAAAAAAGGAAGAAAATAATAATGCCAACTCCAATGAAACTGTCCCAAGAAGCAAATTTCAAAAATAACACGTTTGAGATACTCTCTGCGTGATGTAATCTCGACATTACTCGTACTAGTTCCTTGGAGAAATGAACGTCCCACCTTAAGACGTATAGTATACTATCGCATCAGCTCTATAGTCTACTTCTATACACAAGGGTTAAATTGTTTATCCAAGATTGTTGCGAAAGAAAAAAAAATATAACATAACGAAATAATATCGTAAACGAGCACCGAACACTGCAAAAACGTATACTTGTTTCGTATAAAGAATGAAAAACAAGAATAACAACAATACATGTACAACATAGTTCCTCCACACGAGTGAGTGAGGCAAAACAACTAGGTCCATTTTTCTTTCAAATGAATGACGCTTGCTTTTTTGAAGTATTTTCACATTCTTTTTTGGTTGGGATTTCCTTCATAGTTTTACATGTAGTTACTTACGTATGCTTATTTTATCTTTTTTGACTTTTTAAATGTCTTACCCCCCTAAAGTGTGTTCATTTTATGAGAAAATAATTCCCTATTTTTTATTTTTCCCCTAACTGAATTTTAACCCGTGCCGGGTCACCCCCTTTTTTTTGAAAAATGAAAAAAATTCACCGATTTTCAAAATCTTGCACTTTTTTGGAGATAACCCATCAAAGTTGTTCCTTGTCATGAGAATGAACTCCCAATTTTTTATTTTCCCTCCAACTTGATTTCAAGTGGTACCTGGGGCCTCCCCTAATTTTTCAAAAAAATCAAAAACAAGAAAATTGAGCAAAATTGTTCCTTATAGTATTTCAAGTTGTTGCATTTCGTAAGAGAAAAATTCTCTATTTGTAGCATTCCATAAGAAAAGGGTCAACTTTGTCGCTCGGCTCGATTTCGAGTTAGGTACATATTCTGAAACTACATTTAATTCCCTTTAAAATGAGCTATTGGTGAGCCCTCTACCTATACAATTCACGCTTGGGGACGCGTTTGAAGTTTGAACTTTAAAAAACCTAGTTTTGAGAAAAATAAGTTTAAAGTTTTCTGATTTAAAGTGAAAATAATTTTATAAAAGTTATAAAACCCCCAGAAATTATCAGAAATAACTAGTTTTACTGAACTTGGTGTTCCTTGATGCCATCTGTATCGGCGACAAAGTTAAGTTGACCCTTTTCTAAGTCACCATCTCGCCCGACCTTCGATGGCATGTTATGGTGTTACCATGGTTAAACAATGATTTTAAGGGTCCCAACCACTCTCACGTGAAAGTAGAAGGATTATAGTATACAAATCCGTCAAAAACCAAAAATCGATATTTTTGACCCGAAATCACATTTTTTCGTTTTTCTCAAAAGTTGACCCTTTTCTTATGGAATGCCACATTTTTCATTTTTCCCCTAAAAAGGGGACACTGGGGTACCACTTACAATAACGCTGAGAGAAAAAATAAAAAATTGAGAATCATTTTTCCCCAAATGGAACGATTTTAATTGGTTAGAACCAAAAAAATAAAAAAATTTAAAAAATTGGTATTTTTTCATAATTTTTTTAATTTGGGGGACTTGTGGGTCCACTTAGAACTAAGTTAGGGATAAAATGAAAAATAGGGAATTTTTCTCTTACGAAATGCAACAACTTGAAATGCTAAAAGGAACGATTTTGCTTAATTTTCTTGTTTTTGATTTTTTTGAAAAATTAGGGGTGCCCCCAAGTACCACTTAAAATCAAGTTGGAGGGAAAATAAAAAATTTGGAGTTCATTCTCATGACAAGGAACAACGTTGGTGGGTTATCTCTAAAAAACTGCAAGATTTTGAAAATCTGTGAATTTTTTCAATTTTTTTTTTTTAAAAATGGGACACCGGGGTCCCACTTACAATAACGCTGGGAGGAATTAAAAAAATTAGGAATCATTTTACACCAAATGGAACGACTTTCACTGGTTAGAACCAAAAAAATAAAAAAAATAAAAAAATTGGTATTTTTTCATAATTTTTTTAATTTGGGGGGGCTTCTGGGTCCACTTAGAACTGAGTTAGGGGGAAAATGAAAAATAGAGAATTTTTCTCTTACGAAATGCAACAACTTGAAATGCTAAAAGGAACGATTTTGCTCAATTTTCTTGTTTTTGATTTTTTTGAAAAATTAGGGGAGCCCCCAGGTACCACTTAAAATCAAGTTGGAGGGAAAATAAAAAATTGGGAGTTCATTCTCATGACAAGGAACAACTTTGATGGGTTATCTCCAAAAAAGTGCAAGATTTTGAAAATCTGTGAATTTTTTTCATTTTTCCAAAAAAGGGGGTGACCCGGCACGGGTTAGAATTCAGTTAGGGGAAAAATAAAAAAAGGGAATTATTTTCTCATAAAATAAACACACTTTTGTGGGGGGGGGGGTGGGGGGTAAGCCATTTAAAAAGTCAAAAAAAGGTAAAATAAGGGCCACCCTAGTGCCTATAGTACGACAATAAGACACACTTATTCATTTGAGTATGCATCAAACTCGCTTGGAATTTTTTTCGATTGTATAAGTTGTAAAATATAGAACTCGTAATTAAGTTTGTATCATCAAAAAATACCAGTCATTTTGTTCATTTCTCATACATTGTTTTTTTTTTTTTTTTTTTTTCACGAGGAATAATGCACGCTTCTCAGCCAACTCTTAGAATGCTTGATGTTACGTTATTAAATTTTTATCTCATTTTAATATAATAATAGTACGAAATTTGGCGAAATAATTTACCTGGGTGAAATGAGATTGGTAAAAATAAGAGAAAGAGAAACATGCGGAACGAAATTCATATTCGTCTCAGAATCACGTTCCAGAACGGATTCGAGCTACATGTACAAATTTTACCTCTTTTCTTTTCTCTTTCGTCTTCTTGCTCAATCCAAAAAAAAAAAAAAAAAAAAAAAAAAAAAAAAATGAACCACGCTCGGTAATTTATTCGTCAGAATATACGACGCTGTGTACGTAGCATTGCTGTAGCATGTAAAAGTAGGTATAGCTGTCGTAGGTACGACATTTCAAAAAAATCTCATTCTTAAACGGTTTCTTTTTTCTTTTTCTTTTTCTACTCGACAAAGGAAATAAAAATGCCACGTTTCAGAATAGTAATATTATTAATGAAATAGTCGAAAAATAATTTATTTATCACCTGGTGTCTGCTTTTCATTCTCGCATCGTGAATGTTAAATCTCGTTTGCTCGGCGACAGATATTAGTACGAGTGAAAAAAGGTCCCTCTCCCCCTCCTAGCTCGACACGAGAAATTTTTTTATTAAATGCAAATATCTCCGTTCGTAGTTGGCAGTCTGTCGAAGTTCTGGTCCACGTCTTCAGCTACAGCTATCTCTGGGGGCAATTTACACGCAATTTGTAGCGTGTAAATATTCGACGAGAGAAATCGATAAATTTACCTAATTTATTCATTCCGCCAAGACAGATAATTACCGATTACCTAAAGCGAGCGTATATTTTGTGTCTTGTGTCGTCGTCGTAGTCGTCGTCCCGATGCTATTCTTCGCTCGGTACCTCTCCCTTTGCTTCATGTAGATGTAGGTGTAGGTGTACCTTATACCTACCTTCTTCTAAACACTACTCGTATTACGACGAACGACCGTGTTATAATAGTACACCACGTAGTAGCTCCGGGAACTCGAACCCGAAGCAGAAGCAGAAGCACAAGGGCTGAGGCAACGTTTCCTTTTGACGAACGTCACGTATCCGTTGAATAAATGAAAAACGATTTCATTTTTTAAATTTATACTTCGATTCGTGAATATAAATTAAAGTGGATTTCGGCGAAATATTTACGGCTGCCGCGATTCGACGATTGTGCTTACACGAGTAAAATGAGAGCGAAAAAAAAAAGGCGAGAGCGGACGAGGAAAAAACTCTCGTACATTTCGAGATTTATGTAACGATGGCTTCGCGTATCTTTCTCTCTCCTCGGAGGCTTTTTTCGTCGTCTTCTACGTATTTTCTCTTCGGTCTTGGTTTTGTTTCGCACGTTCGTTTTACCACTCTCGTCTTCTTTTACGTTTTGACAAATTGAAAATTGAAAAAATGACGATCTAGAATAACACCCTGGGTCGTGATACTATAAGCGAACGTTGTACGTACGAATTATAATCGGACGTGGGTTGGGATTTGCTCCATTTTCTCCTTTTTTCTATAGCTCGTACGTTCTCGTACATGTATAAATATCTCGCTGCTTGGTTTGTTGCCTCTCTTTTTTTCCTATCTGCTTTCTTCGTGATTCGATTAACGAGAGTAAAGACGTATTACCAGTTTATTTACCTGCGATGAACGAAAATTCGCAAAATGTCACTAAAGGCGTTCGAACAGTATTGGAAAAGTTGATTGGAAAAAAAATTATTTTTGAAACTTTCAATGGAAAATTTTTCATTTTTTCTTTAAGTGTAGGTAAAAAAATATGGGGAAATTGATTTCAGCTTGAAAACAAAATTGAACCAAAAAATACTCACGACAAAGTGTCTAACGTTCATGAAAATCACGAAAGTCATGAAAAAGTCATAGAATTTGAAAGTGGGTCATGAAAGTCATGAAGAAGCCATGAATTTAAAAAAAAAAACTCACTAGGTCAAGAAAATTTATGAATTTACTCTTTGAAGTCATGAATTTTTGATGATGTTACCCGGACAAAATTACAAATTCGCTTAAAAGTGAAATTTCTTCAAAGCGTTGCATCTTGTCAAAAAAATAAATTCATAAAATATTTTGAGTTCTTTGAAGAGGAAAATTAATTTTCTTGAAAAATAAATTTTTTGAGAGGGAGGGAAATCTCTATATTTTTTGGAAAAACCCCTATTATTCGGGATGAAAAAAAAACGAATTTTTTGGAATGAAAAAAAAAAATGGATTTTTTGATACAAAAAATTTTGAAAATTGTTTTGGAATAAAAAACTTTTCACGTCACTAGCCTCAAGTAGTTGCTGTACAAGGCGTTAAAAAAAATTCCCAATTTTTTTTATGTAAAAATATTATTCAAAACTTCACGAAAAAATTCTCATTAAAAAAAAAATCAAAAATCTGAATTTTGTCGTTTTGTAATTGAATTGATAAAATCTCAATTTTTGATTTTTTTTTTCAATTGTTTGAAAAATAAAAAAAAAGTTTTTTTTTGGGAGGAGGGTGGCTGTTTTTTGTGGAAAAATTTTCATTTCTTGGAATATATATTATATAAAATAAAAAAAACGAATTTTTTGGTTCAAAAATTTATTAAAATTATTTTGGAATAAAAAAGATTACCTACTCAATTTTTTGTAGCCCCTTCATTTTCAAAGATAGACAAATTTTTCATGTAATTATTTTTTTTCCTTTCAAACGCAAAGGTACACCTGTTTCATGCATCGCATCGTCTTGACGAGTCCAAACTACATAGATACTTGATATTCAAATTGGAGGGGAGGGAGGGGTCCGATCGAAATTTTTGTAATAATCAAAATTATTTCTATGACTTGAAGCTACAACTTTTGTTTGAAATTTTTTTCAATTGCACCCCTCCCTCCCCACCGATTCTGCATAATACTCCGAAGATACTATAATTAAATATTGAAGTAGTTACAGTGAGTGATGAATGGGCGAATTGAAAAAATTTTCAATAAAATTGTGGATTAAGATCCTGAAAAAAATTGGTTATTATGGAAATTTGGATTGGATCACTCTCTACCCTCCAATTTCACATGGCATCATGTGTAGATACTTTTTCAAAATTGGAGGAGGGGATCGACTGCAGAATTTTTCAAACAAAAGTTGTAGATTGAGGTCCTAGAAATAATTCTGTTGTTATAAAATTTTCGATTAGCCTCTTCCCCCTCTAATTTTGAAGAATTGAACTTTGATGCTAATATTATTTTAAAAATATAGCGGGAGGGTTCGAATTGAAAACATTTTCAAACAAAAATTATAGCTTGAAATTTTAGAAATAATTTTGGTTATTACAAAAATTTCTAGTAGACCCCTTTCTTCCCTCCAATTTTGAATATCAAGAATCAACATAATATTAGGTAAGTATATGTATACAATAATTGTGTAGTATTGTTTTTAGTAAAATTCAACTAAACGATCCACATGTATGGAAAAAAAAATTGAGTTAACAAGACACCGGTGTTCTTTTATATTTTGAGTTATCGCTTCAAAAAAACTGCAAACCACAAAATTGTTTTATTCCTGAACTGTTTTTGAAGCTCTTTTGTAGTTCAAGTTATCACTTCAAAAAAAAAAAAAAAAAAAAAAAAAATGAAAAATGAAAAACACAGAACTGATTTGCTTCTAAACTTTTTTTTTCGAAATTCTTTGTAATTTATGTTAAGTGCTTATGATTTTAAAAACAAACTACAAATCAAAAAAAAAATGCTTTTCTGTTTTTAAAATAAAACTAAGAAAAAATAAAACTAAACTGTGAAAGAAATGTGAATAGTTTTTGAATAAAATTGAATGAAAATCCTCAAACTGCAAAAAATTAGAGGAAAATGTTTTTGAAAATTTTCAAAGGAATTCTGTTTAATTTTTTTTTTTTTTTGAACTGAATTTTCAAAAATCACTTTAAACAATAATTTTGAACCCGTTGACATGGGGAGGGAGGATTCACAACGTAATTGAAGTATTTTGGTTCCTTTTTCTGGCACAATAGGTTATACTGATGTTACTTTTTTTTTAAAATTTTCTTAGGTTTCTGTGTATCGAAAAATATTATGCAATCACTCCCCCCTTCTCTTTGATCTTCTCCGACCATTTTGGTGTGATGCTTTACGGGGAAATTATTTTTTCAATTTTTTCCTCTGGAAAATCTCTTTTCTTAGGTATTTTTTCAAATTATTTTTTCCAGGCTGTTACACATATAATATTTTTTTGAAATACTACTATCTTTTTATTCTACTCGTACAAATTTTTCCAGTTTTTTTTTCAAAAAAATTGTCGAGAAATTTTTTAAAAATTTTTAAAGGACCTGGAATCTTTTGATATTGTTTTAAAAAGTGAACTGAAAATTTTTAGATTTTAACCTACGTACGCTCTCCATATTCGTTGAAACAGTAATTTTTTGACCAAAATGTTTTTTTTCTACTTTTTTTTAGTTTAGGTATGATTTATTTTCCTATTCAGCATTTTCGAATAAAAAAATCCAAAGGGGTAAAAAAACGACAATAATGACACGATGTCAAAAAATAAAAAATACTATTTCCGAGCTCCGTCATCGAATACCTGAAATAAAAGCTCACTTCAATCACATAATATAAAGGCAATCCTCATCAAACCAATTATTTCACACCCATCGTACTCGCTTCCTTCAAAAGTCAAAATAAACGCAAAGAAACGTAGCCGAAAAAGGAGAAAAAAAGCTCATCCATCCGAAACAACAAGTCAGCACACACGACAGCATATGCCGAAGTTGTAGAAAAAGCCATTTCGTTCGAATACAGGGTGGAAACGAGGTGTAAAGTGGAAACCCTTCGAAGGCACATTTCGAAAGAAAATAATATGGATTGATAATTTGGGGAAATGAACGTTAAAGCGTATTTACACCGCCTCAAGATGTAGGCTCGTACCACCGAAGTCGATTCGCAAGTCAAGGCGCAACGTAAGCGATATAAAAAGCTCGCAAAAAAGTCGAAAGTTTGCACATTTCGCGAAAGAAAACGAAAAGTTACACGTGTTAAACAACTCGCATCTATACCGAAAGGTTCATATTTTTTGTATTCTCTTCTCCTCTTACCCTTGTGTGCTTCTTTCAAAATAAGATGGGTAAAAAAAAACTCCTCTCTCGTTGGTTTTTTTTTCAAAAAAAAAAAGCTCAACAACTTTATCCCATTGTGTATTTTTTTCGTATCAAAAAATATGACAAAATAATTCCTATTACGAGCTGGCAAATACGCGATGAGACGATACGCCAAAACGTAATTAATCCGATTTACAGGTTGTAAATAGAAGTCTTCCGTTATATATTTTACGTATTATGCCGTTTCTATAGAGGATGGCATTAAAAATACACACGTATGGCACAAGGTGAGGTGTAACGTGTGTCTCTTCGTGCAACTGTTGAGTATCTGAATACGTTAAAACGTCATTACCAAACGGATTGAAAAGTTTTTTTTTGTTGAAAAATTCATACACACGAGGCGAGGTATATTTCTAAATCTCCAATATATACGCGAATCCTCATGCAACAGCGAGTATAAAATGTGGAACCTAACAACGTATTATTTTTTTTTTGCCGAGAGAAAAATCCCTAATCCGAAAACTTACACGTGTGTTGGTAACATTTGTATAGAGCTTTTGGTAACGTGCTATAAAAAAAATAGCGAAACTGACTTGACATTTGCGGTTTCTTTTTTTTTTCGCCATTCCTTTGTCGAGCGGTTGAATTTTATTCGAATATTCAGCTATTGCGAGCTCGAGTCGTGCCCACCCCCGGCGCTTTTGTAAACGTTCGAAAATACGAGCGTAACAATAAAATAAAAAGAAAACAATATATCGCCGTTTGATAACCATTGTATTGCGAAATACGTTAACGAAATAAATTACTCGGTTTGCGCTGCACCGCGCAGCACTCTTTTCATACATCTCTGCTATACCACAATTTTCCATTTTGCCCAGGTAACCCGTGTACATATATTTATAAGCGTATATAGTGCAACGCCTGCCAGTTTCCGTAATATTTTTCGCCCAGGCTCGGCCTAGCCACATCACAGCGGACCGTCGAGAAAAGTTTAAGAAAAAAATAATAATACACTTTGGCGATGGATTGGCTCGGCTATATATGTGTGCCCGTTTTACTATTATTATAAAAATATTACACGAACTGGCGAAAATATACCTAGTGGGTTCGTATTGAAGGGGAAAAGGCAGGAGGAGGCGTCTTTATAGAGTATTTAGGCCTACCACCTACCTTTTTTTTTCTCTCTTTATTCGCACATAGAGCTTGGGAGTACAACGCTAGATTTATAACGATAAATAATGTTAACGGTTCTAAAAAAAGGTAAGGTTCCTTAAGGGATCGTTTAAGGTCGATGTGTATTCTATTGGGAGTTCAAACATACATAAAGCTGATGTCGTAGAACCGCGTCGACCTACCTGTAACCCAGTGGCTGGGGCGGAGTCGCGAGCAGGGTAAGAACTTTTATCGAAACGGTGATAGGGAATTCGCATAATGTAGGTGATGATATTTGATTTTAACGAGAGCACGAAGGAGCAAAGTGAAAGAAATTGTTACGTTTACGTAGGTACAGTGAATGAATGTCAAAAAATGACGTATTTTCGAATTTGAGAGTGTTTCAGTAGGTTCGAAATAATTTTTGTTTTAGTTTTTTAAATTTCTGAAAATTTTGTATCACATATTTTCCAACATAAAAAATATAGGTATTTTACAAGTTTTTCAAAAACCAATTTTATCAAATTAAAAATGACTTAATTTTTTCAACCTCCTACCCAAATCAATTTTTTGGTGAATCACCCATTTCTTTTCATTTTTTTTTTCTCATTTTTTGCCTTCCAATTCTTTATTTTTATAAAACACCGTAAAACGGGGCTATTTGGGAACGTTTTCAAGTTTGCGGATTTATAGGAAAAATACCAATTCACTTGAAGTGAATGTAATTAGTATTGTTTTAGAATCGCATCCCATGGGGCTTTCATTTGGAATGATTAGTTTCACTTTTTTCGAGGGGGAGGGGGTGCAATAGGGGTCTAAGTGGGGAAATTGGGACAATTTTTTGGGGGGCTATTTGGGAATTGCTGTTAAAACGTGATAAAATCACATAAAATATAAATATTTGAAAAGTTGAAATATGATTTTAAAATGTTTAGAACACGATTTCAGAGTTTGAGTGTGCTTAAAATGGCATAGGGGTAACTTCCCAGTTATTTGACCCCCTTAAGCTTACTTTCCGATATTTTTCGGAATAACTCCAAATCTAACCTCAAGCGGCACACTCGATCGATAATATCGGAAGATGTAACGTATCGATAAAAAATTGTTTGAAAATCTATAGATGTTCTCACGATATTATAAAGATTTATCGGTACAATTTCATAGGCAAAAAATCTAAAAACTATCGAATTTGATATTATTAAGATTTTATGACGATATTTGTCAACGATACTATCGACAAAGAATATTAAATTTATCGATTCCGATTTTCCACCGATTTTGTGCAGATATTTGAAACTACATTATCGACAAAGAATATTAAATTTATCGAATTCGATTTTTTAACGATTTTGTAAAGATATTTAAAACTATATTATCGACAGATTATATGAAATTTCTCGACTCCGATATCTTACCGATTTTTTGACGATATTTGAAACTATATTATCGACAGATTATATTAAATTTATCGAATGCGATTTTTTACCTATTTTGTAAAGATATTTGAAACTATATTATCGGCACATAATATGCAATTTCTCGAATTCGATTTTCTAACGATTGCGTGAAGATATTTGAAACTATATTATTGACACGTAATATGAAATTTCTCGATTTCGATTTTTTTACGATTTTGTGACGATATTTGAAACTATATTATCGACAAATAATCTGAAATTTCTCGAATTCGATTTTTTAACGATTTTGTGAAGATATTTAAAACTTTATTATCGACACGTAATCTGAAATTTCTCGAATTCGATTTTTCAACGATTTTGTGGCGATATTTGAAACTACATTATCGACAAATAATCTGAAATTTGTCGAACGATTTTTCAACAATTTTGTGACGATATTTGAAATTATTTCCAAATTTTAAAAATTGGTGAAAATTTTTCTAAGTTTAACTCGTCTGGAAGTACTAAACTGCCTATTATATGCGTTTTATTGCTAGTTCCTCAACGATAAGGTATGGCATAGTGGTTAAGGAAGAGGATTACGATGAAGGAGGTAGATGGTTCAAGCCCCGCGGGTGGCAGATTTTTTATAATTTTTTTTGACTTTTTCTGAAATGATCCTCTTACCGTAACATTAATAATGTGTTTAGGCATAGTTTAATGTATTAATTATGCTAATTAAGGATTTTTAATTATAGAAAAAAGCTATTAAAAGACGAAAAATCGGAATAAAAAATCGATAAAAAATCGACAGAATATAGAATTCGATAAAGTGTCGCAAAAGTTCCGCCTAAATCGTGAAATTATCTTTCGATATTATAGATATATTATCGATAAAATATCTTACTATAATCTCGAAATTTTTGCTAACTGTAATTCGTCGATAATCTATCTATATATCGAAAGATAATTTCACGATTTATGCGGAACTAACGCGACACTTTATCGAATTCGATATTCTGTCGATTTTTTATTTCGATAATTTGTCGATTGTGCTGCTCGGGAAGCTAGAAAAAAGTTAAATTTTTTCAAATTTCGAAGTTTTTGAAAACTTGATATACAGTGAACTTTTTTCCATCACAAAGGTTGTCAAAAGTTGTTTTATACATAACTTTCATGATTTTTACCTTAATAAAATAAATGCAAAAAAAACAATAAAAATTACAAAAAACTAGTGTTTTTTAGGAGTTCTCAAATAGCCCCACACATTTAAAAATGAAATATCTCCGCTCAAAGTGAACGGAAAATTTTCGTTTTGGGCTTAAAATGAAGCTGGTCGGTTGCCCGACAGAATGAATGTATAAAGAAACTTGTGGTACTTAACATAATTTTTCCACGATAGAAAGTTAACGACCTCCTTTTTGGACATGAAAATTACCTCTTTTTTCAAAATCGCATAAAATGACAAATAATTCACCGATTCCGGCAAACGAAACTTTATTTTACTCAATGGGTCTTCTACGTCAACCTAAATATTTAATATTCATCACCTGTGACCATGATATTGCCATCAGATCACTGTAACCGAAACTAAACGTGAATTCCCAAATAGCCCCTGGATTCCCAATTAGCCCCGTTTTACGGCACATCTCTTCAAAAATTGAATTGAAAATTTGATAAAAATTCTAAACTTGATAAATTTTTGACATTTCAATAAAAAGGGAATTTTTTATGTTCTTTTTTTTTTTTTTTTACTGGAGTAAATCTTTGAATCGAAATTTGAAAAATTTTCAACCTTTGGTGAAATAATGTTATAGTATTCAGCCTTAGCGAAACGTACGTCAAGATTGGTAACAAGCGGCGGAAATCTATAAACAAAGTCTTAAAGAGTGTTGAAAGGAGATTTAGAATATTCTATGAAAGTTTCGAAAGTTGAAAGTTGAACTTCTTTGAGAAAAACTAAACTTTCAAGAATATACCTACCAATTTGGGGGATATATGTTCGTTAACAATCTGAAAAATTCCTTTGACGAGATATGTTTATTCCTTATGATGCATTCAGGCAGAGACGATTTGAGCAATTTTTTTTTGGGGGTGTAGATTGAAAATGCCGAATGAAAATTTTTAAAATGCCGAATGAAAAAATTTCAAAAATGCCGAGTGAATTGTAATTTTAAATTTTTCAAAGTTTTGCCGAATTTGTAATTCGGAAATTCGGAATTTCCCAAAAATTTACCGAATTTGTAAATTGTAAATCAAAAATTTTCAAAATTTTACCAAATTTTGTAAACGTACCTAGTTTAATTTGTCGAAAATTTGCCGAACAAAAATTGACTGGGGGGGTGTTCCACCCCCCCCCCCTCCCCCCAAACCCCCCTCTCGCACCGGCTCTGCATTCAGGAGCCTTTGATGTGTAGGTCTCAATTGAAAAAGTAGGTGAAAATTCGAATTTAGCAAGATCGAGAACTAAACAAACGACATGTCACACCATTCTGTCGACTCGTCAATTTTTTCAAAATTTGAGGGTCGTGGGGGGGCTTGGGGTAGGTTCTATCAAAAAGATAAGTAAATTTTCAAACTCAGCGCTGTCAAAAATATAACAAACGATATTATATTACTACTCCTATGTTTTTTTAAAAATAATTTTTTGAATGTGAATTAAAATTTTGATGGGTTGTTTTCCTCAACGAGTGATGGCGATAGTGAGTCACTTCTCACTAGGTCTGCATTTGGGGAAGGGCGTGGATTTCTGAGAAAAATATTTAAAAAAAAAAAAATTCTAAGAAAATTTCAAGAAAAAATGTTCGAAGTTTCAATAAGTAAAATTGTTCGAAGTTGGATTAAAAATTTTTAAAAACAAATACGTACAGAGTACATCATATTTTCCTTGGAATTTTTAGTAGAATGATGATGAGAATATGTTTTTAAAATTTAGGAACTCATTTCAAAAGAAAAATTCCAAGATAATTTACAGAAAAAATTTGAAGTGAATATACTTACGAGAAATTTTTTAAACGATTTGCATACGAATTGCTTAATAGGGCTTTTTACATACAAACATTTTATGTTAGAATTTAAATAAAGGAGTGAAAATAGAAAAGGATATTTTCCAAGTAATTTCATCAACAGTTTCAAGTGGATTCTTGAAAAGTTTCACTTATTTGAAAATTTCTGAGAAAATCTGAAGTAAAATTTCATGCGAAATTTCTCAAAAAATTTCAAGTAAAATTTCTAAAAATTTTGAACATCAACTTGAAAAAAAATTGAAGCTTAGGAAACGTTGAGTGAAAGTTCCTTGAAATTTCTGTTTTTTTTTTTTTTTTTTTTTTTAATCATCAAATAAGAGTTTCTGAAAGTATTTAAAATTATTAGGTATAATGTTGTTCAAAAATTCAATAGGAAATTCCAGAGAAAGTGGAATGTGAAAATTTGTTAAAATTTTCTATTTAAATTTCTTTTGAAATTTTTAATTTGAAATTTAGTAACATTTTCAATTTGTTGAAATTTTTAATTCAAAATTTTTGAAATTTTCAATACAAAATTCTTAGTGCATAAATTCTTAGTTTAAAAAAAATCTAGTGTAGAAATTATTAAGTAATTTTAAAAAAAAAAAAAAAAAAAACTATGATGAACTTCAAATTGAAAATATTTAAAATTCCAATGGAGAATTTGTATTTCAGTAGCTTAAAAAATTCTTTCGAAATTTTGTTATGGTGGAATCTATGATATGACCCAAATTTTAGACAGTTTATGTCCTTATCATTTTGATAAAATCCAGTTGAAGATCCTGCAAAAGTCCTACTTTTTCATTTTGAGATTTTGTTGGACACTCTGATGCAGGATTCGTCAAAATAATTGCCGCCTTTCTCAAAAATCGATCATTTTTAAATTATTTTTTAACATCAATTTTTTGCCCTTGATTTGTTTTTTTGTTTGTAAATTTTTTCGACTTCTCACTTTTTTTCATCGATGAAAAAAAAATGTCTATCCTGTTCCTGTTTTGTAAATGGACTATTTCTTCTATACACGGTGTCTTAGTTGAGAATATTCGCCTTTAGTTGGGTAAGTCAGCAAGTTTTTTCTACGAAATGTGAATACATTTGCCTATCTCGATTATTGAAGGAACTGAAATGCAGTCAGTGAATTTTTTTCATCAATTGAAAACAGAAGAGAAGATGAAATCTGCAATGATTATAAACTCGAACAGTTTCGGAAATCTTCGAAAGAAAAAAAATGCTGCCATCGACGGAGTAGGGTGCTCGAAAAATTCCTCTGATGAGAAAAATTTCTTCAAGAAATTTCAAATCCTCGAGTCCAGTGAAAATTATTGGAACACTAATATTGCTTTGATTTCAATTTCATCGGCAAATACCTCTTCTATCAATATTTGATTCCATTCTGCAGGTTTCATCTTTATGTCTTGTTCCCGATTAAAATAATTTTCCACAGGCTGTATCTGAATTCCTTTGATTGTACAAATAGGCACCTTCTCTACCCTTTTTCGAAACAAGTTGCCAGCCTACCAGATTGAAGGGATGACATTCTTAGATGAAACACCCTGTATAAATCTCGAGCCTGAATACTCGCCCTCAAGATCTTCGGAGGTGCATCAAGACAGAACAGCATCCAGAGCAGAATCAGTATTTAACCCCGTCGACGAAAAATTAAATTCCACATAAATACAGCGCGCGTTAAACGGTTAAACCATTAATACGTTCAGTACGATTCGATTTAGGAGCACGAGCGGTACCCGGTACACACCGGAATCCGGGCAGTTATCTGCGACTATTAACAATTTTCCACCGCCGAAGGAGGGTCGCAGGTACTGCCACCGACACCGCTGGCCGGGGGGGGGGGAGGTGGCTTCGAAAAAAGCTAGCTTGTCTCATATTACGATTTCTAACGCGATAAATAAAAATTACCAATAAAAATCTCCCAAGCTTTAAACCGAAAATCGAACCTTTTTTGCTAGAGCGCGAGTGGGCACGATGATGGCAAACATTACGTGATTTAGGATTTATTACGCGTTAAGGCGCCGTGGCAGGGAGGTAAGAGAGGGTTAAAACGCGAAAAAAAATGCTTTTACGAGATTTTTTCTCTACATGATTTTTTTTTCAGTTTGCTCGCTCGCTGTATGCGTCGCATCGTTGTTTCGCAACGTAATTATATTTCGATAATGGCGTGTTCCTCCGACCCAGAGCTTGGTCTGAACAAATTTGCTACTGTTGGTGGCAATAAACGTCGGATCGTCGGTTTGTCGGTTCACCCTCTTCGTATACACGCACAGCAGCTTATAGTAGATACGAGTGTTATTTTTTTCTGTGCCGAAAATCACGACATTTGGATGTGATCGGTGACGATGGCGATATTAATTTTTGCCATACTCATGCTCACGCACCCTGCTTGAAATATTTGCCTGTCAAAGCACGATCGGCTATTTTTACGGAGAGCACTTGCCGTTTCATTTGCTCACCTTGAATTTTTTACCAAGTCCAGTGCTACATAAATACTTTATATTCAAAATTGGAAGGAAGGAAGGAAGGAAGGGAGGGGTCCAATAGAAATTTTTGTAATAACTAAAAGTATTTGTAAAACTTCAAGCTACAACTTTTGTTTGAAATTTTTTTTTAATTGGGCTCCTTACCTCCCCACAGTTTTCAATAATGTATTTTGAATAAGTGTGAATAAGTTATATTACTCAAAATTGGTGAGGAAGGAGGAGTCCGATTGAAATTTTTGTTAAAACCAAAATTATTCCTAGTACTTCAAGCTACAACTTTTGTTTGAAAATTTTTTCAATCGGACTCCTTACCTCCCCCCTGTTTTTAATAATGTATTTGAATGAGTTGGATTATCCAAAATTGGAGGGGAGTGAGGGGTCCAATAAAAATTTTAGTCATGGCCAAAATTATTCCTAAAATCTTGAGCTAAAACTTTGTTGCACAAATTTTTCAATTGGACCCCTTCCCCTTCCCCCTTTAATTTTTAATTAGTATTTTGGGAGTGTTATGCAAAATAAGTGGAGAGACAGGGGCTCAATTGAAAAAGTTTTCAAACAAAAGTTATTGCTTGAAGTTCCACTAATACTTTTGGTTATAACAAAAATTTCAATCGGACCCCTCCTTCCCCACCAATTTTGAGTAATATAACTTATTCACACTTATATATTCAAAATACATTATTGAAAACTGTGGGGAAGTAAGGAGACCAATTAAAAAAAAATTCAAACAAAAGTTGTAGCTTGAAATTTTACAAATACTTTTAGTTATTACAAAAATTTCGATTGGACCCCTCCCTCCCTCCCTCCCTCCCTCCCTCCCTTCCTTCCTTCCTTCCTTCCAATTTTGAATATAAAGTATTTATGTAGCACTAGACTTGGTAAAAAATTCAAGGTGAGCAAAGGAAACAGCAAGTGCTCTCCGTAAAAATAGCCGATCGTTGTCAAAGCTAGTCGTATTATCGATACAATATGTCGAGTCCAGCGATCATGCTAAATGCAGATGGCTTCAGCAACAAGACATGACGTCATCTTACTGCATGAAGGAATTGGAATAATTTTCTACAAAAATGAAAGCTACGTGATTTAAAAAAAAGAAAGTGGCCCGATGGAAAAATGTTTGAAACAAAAGTTGTAGATTAAGATCTGAAGAATAATTTTGGTCATTATAAAAATTTTGATTGGGCCTCTCCCTCTCGTCTAATTTGACCCCTATCTCTTCCAATTGTTGTTTTTCACAATCACAAAACTACATGAATACTCATTATTCGAAATTGGAGGGGTGTGAGGCGTGCAATCAAAATTTTTGTAATGATCAAAATTGTTCTCAAAATCTTAATCTACAACTTCTGTTTGAAAAATTTTTCGATTGACCCTCTCTCTCTCCTCCAATTTCGAATAATATAAGTATTTACGTATTATATAAAATTAGACGAGAGGGAGGGATCCAATCAAAATTTTTATAATGACAAAAATTATTTTTCAGATCTCATTCTACAACTTTTGTTTCAACCATTTTACGATCCAGCCCCTCCCTTTCCTTTAAATCACATCGCTTTCGTTTTTGTAAAAAATTAGATTCTAAGTCCTTCATGCAGTAAGCTGACGTCATGTTTCTGAAGTCATCTGCATTTAGCACGTTGCCCAGTCCAGCCTCTTACATTTCGTATATCGTGCACGATGAATTTACTGGTATCGATTTCGAAGAATTATACATGTATTTATACAAATGTACATGGAGACGATAGCTCGACAGAGCGACATAGCGCAGCATTCTGTGGTCGTAAAAACGAACACGAACGAGTGCTAATAAAATTTACCGCCACTTTTGCGGTTTTCGCTACATATTCAATTTACACACACGGGCCTCGAACTCCCCTTCACCTATCTAGTTCACTTATTTGACTCGTATTCCTGCGCTTATATATTACCCGTATACCAACGAGACACCGCGATGAGTGTATTGTATATTCAATGTAAGCGAAGGATATGGCTACGTAACAAAAACGGCGGAATTTTAAATTGAATTTGTCGACGTTAACGCGTAAAATTTAATATTTTTTATGCCTATCTTTAAAATTAAAGGCGTCATAGCAACGAGAAATGCTTGCCAGAAGTATTGCCTTCCTAAATTTTTCGAGCACAGAGACATGAAAACTACAAAATTTTGTCAACACAGTGCACGGAAAAGGTTCAAATTTCGAGAGGAACAGAAAAAACGAAATAAAGTTTTTTTTTAATTTATTTTTTTTATCATTTTACTTACTAGAAAATTTTTGTAAAAAGTTTTAAGAAATTTTCTTGCAAATCGTTTTTGGAAATTTTTCCTCATATATTTTCACTTGATCTGAAATTTTTCTTGGAATTTCTTCACTTGAAATTTTATCAAAATTTTTATTCAAAATTTTACTCACTACTCGTATTTTAAAACAGTTCTGTTTTTTCAGAATTTTTGAGGAATTTTTACTGAACATTTTAACTGAAATATTTAAGTAGATAATATAACGAAAATTTTTAATTGAGACTTTGGACATTTTTATTTGAAATTTTCTTGTAAATTTATTCTTTATTTTTACATTTTAACTTAACTCTGGGCCCTTGAAAAAATATGAATCCGGCTAGGGTCGACCAATCTATGCCTCTTGTTTTTGGGACTAGATACTGGATGTCCTCAATGAAATTTTAGTCAAATAAATTTACTTTTTTTAAAATGTATGAGAAAAAAATATGAAAATTTCACTCAATTTATTTTAAAAAAAATTTTTCAGTGAAAAAAAAAAATAAAACTAAAATTTGTGATGTTTTGTAAAATTAAACCCTGTAAAAAAATGGTAGGTCTAGGTATATTTTTAAAATTTTGTTAAATAATCGAGATTTACGTAGTTAAAAATTTTTTTTTGAATCTTGACTTTGGAAAAAATTCAAAATTGAATTTTTTTTATTTTATTTTATTTTTATTTTTTTGAAATTGGATCAATTTTTAAAATTTGAAATTAAAAGATTTCTATTTCACTAAAAATTATAATTTTGGAAAATTTGCGAAAAATTAAAATTTTGTGGGTTTTTAAATTTTTATGAATTTTTGAAATTAATCACTTTTTAAAAGAGCTAATAATCTTGTATAATTTGGTGAAAATTTGAAATTTGGCAATTACATTTTAAAAGTGTTATGTATACATTCTTTCGATTGAAAAAAAATCGTAATTTTTTGAAATTTGAATAAATTTAGAAGACGTTATCTTGAATGTTCGACGACCTGCAAAAGTTCTAGTTTTTGGTTTCAAGATTTTGTTGAACACTCCAAATCGAACATTTCTTTTGAAAATTTAATTTTAGAGAATAATGTACATTTTAAAGAACAGAATCCATCATAATTGATTATTTTGATAGAGAAGCACTTTTGATAAACATTGACAAATATTAATTTTTAAAAAGTTTGATTTTCGAAAATTTAAAAAAATATTTCAACGCTTAGAACTTGTCAAAATGTATCAATGTTGGAAAATAACACGTTCGAATTTATTTTATATTTTAATGTTGAAGTTCTTCATAAATTCAATTTGTTTAAATAATTTCTCGAAAATTCTCTCTTATGTGTAAAAGAATTTATAGTATGCATATTTTTGTAAGAAAAAAATCAACGTGCATCTCCGTCTTTTCGTTTTCCTTAATCGACTCGTAACCACTCGCAACCTCACATTTTCTCGCACCAATAACGTTATTAACGTCGTGGTCGTTGCCATCACATTCGCGTACCTGTACGAAACTAACGTCGAGACTCCTCCCTTCTCCGATGTCTCGTCATATATTCGTATTTGCGGCGAACCGCATATGCAAACATTTCGACACCATCGAAGTGCTCAACGGCTCACTACTGGCGTGTGTAACGACACCTCCACTCCTTCTAATAACGTGCCATTAAGTTGCGTATAATGTTGGCCGTAAATACTGCGGTAGAATTGGTTAAAACGCCGTAAAAATTAATGTATCGTGGAAGCGCCACTGCACCGCGCCAGTGCCATCGTTAGTACCGAAAAAGAGAAAAAATTGAAAAAAAAAAACTCGACGGTGTATTTTGAAAGTTTGTGAAAAAAAATTATATAGAACGCTGTATTAAATAAATAAAGTACCAGCTATTATCGAGATATAGTGGGGAAAAAGTGCTTATAACGGTGCCTATTTTTATGTATTTTTTTGCTCGTTTTTAATTATTCGCTTACGTACGACTAGGTATTTTTTCATGCAATTTCCAAAGTGAAATGAAGCATCACGTTGGAAACGAACTGGAACGTATCGTAATGTACGATAAATTGATTCGATGATGTGTTGACGAGATATGTAATGCACGGAGGTACATCATAGAAAAAAAATCATACGCGATATTCGATACAAACCATCAAACCATATCTATACATATTATGTATACGTGTACATTAGAGTGACCCTTATTTTGAACTTTTGAATTTTTTTTAATATCCTACCATTCAAACTTTTTTAATTTCATGAGAAAATAATTCCTTATTTTTTATTTTTTCCCTAACTGAATTTTAAGTGGTGCCAAGTCACTTTTTTTTGTAGAAAAATGAAAAAAATATAAACCATCAAAGTTGAAAAAAAATCAAAAACGAAAAAAACTAGCAACATTTTTTCCTCAGTACCTACTTTAAGTTGTTACATTTCATTAGAAAATAAATTCCCTATTTCTTATTTTCCCCCTAATATAACTTAATTTTTAGTGATGCAGCTAGCCTTTCCCCATTTTAAAAAAGTGGGAAAAATGTCTAAATTTTTGAATTTTCACGTTTTTTGGTTCTTACTTCTCAAAATTGACCTTTTTATTGAAAATTATTCCCAATTTTTTATGTTTCCTCCGCTGAATTTCAAGTTCCATCTGGTCACCCCTCCACATTTTTTAGAAAAATAAAAAAATGGGAGGGGTAACTAGGTATTACTAGAAATTCTGTTGAGGAAAAGTAAAAATTTGGCGATCATGTCTCATCAAAAGGAACAACTTTGATAGGTGAGAACCAAAAAAAAAAAAAAAATGCAATAATTAGGTATTTTTTCATAATTTGTAAAAAAAAAGGGTAGCTTGTGAGGTGGGCCCACTTAAAATTAAGTTGGGAAATTTTTTTTTAAAAATAGTGAATTATTTTCCAATATTATGCTAGGTGAAAAAATTGTGGTCATTTTTTCGGTTCTTGCTTCATTTTAAAAAAAATATGGCGATGCCCCAAGATACCACTTGAAATTAAGTTGAGAAGGAAAAACAATTGAGAATTCATTCTCATGACAAGGAACAACTTCGATGATTAACCAAAAAGGGGCAAGATTTTAACAATTGGTGATTTTTCTCATTGTTTCCTACAAAAGAAAGGAGTGATTCGACACCACTCGAAATTCAGTTAGGGGAGAAATACAAATTTGGGAATCATTTTTCACCCGAAGGAACAACTTTGAACGTGTGGATCGCCGCAGTACCGTTTTTTGGTACCATAATAAAATTTTCAAGTCCAATACTACATAGATACTTGATATTCAAAATTGGAGGGGAGGGAGGGGTTCAATCGAAATTTTTGTAAAAAACAAAATTATTTCTAACTCTTATTCAAGCTACAACTTTTGTCTATTTTTTTTTCAAATTGGATCCCTACCTCTGCCAGTATTTAATAATAATAATAATTATTATTATTAAAAAGTACACCAAGTCATATTATGCGAAATTGGAGCCTTGGAGGGAAGGGAAGGAAGGGTCTAATCGAAAATTTTATAATAACAAAAATTATTTCTAGGACCTTGATCTACAACTCTTGGTCAAATTTTTTTTCAATTGGACCCTTTCCCCACTTTTGAAGAAGTATCTACCTGATGTTATGTTATATGGGAGGATAAGGAGGGATCCAATCGAAATTTTTATAATAACCTAAATTATTTCAGGGTCTTGATGTACAACTTTTATTTGAAAAAAATTTCGATTGGCCCCTTTCCCCCTCACTCCTAATTTTTAATTCGTATCTTCCGAGTGTGATGCAAAATTAGTGGAGAGGAAGGGATCCAATTGAAAAAAATTTAAAGCAGAAGTTGTAGTTTGAAATCTTGGGAGTAATTTTGAACTTTACAAAAATTTCGATTGTACCCCTCTCTTCCCTCCAATTTTGAATATTAAGTATCTTGAGTAGGTAGAATTGGACTTGATAAATTTTACGGCGGTGCCAAAAAAAAGTACCTACTGCGACGAAGGACAAAAACAAATCGAAAAATTTAAAAACGTGGTATTTTTAGCATAGTATATTAGCATAGTATATGCTTTTACGGAGACCAAAATAGAAAAAAACGACCCCAAAATCCGACCCCAAAAAACGACACCAAAATCCAATACCAAAATCCGACAGTTGGTATAGGTTAGGTTACATTGGGTTACATTGGGTTAGGTTTGGATGACATGAAAAAACTTAGAAAATTTTTAATAAATTCGATTTTTTAGATATTATGTCAGACATTTTGAAACTTGTAAATGTTTTGAAATTTTATGACTTTTAGACATTTTCTAGACATTTTGTCAGACATTCTGAAACTTGGAATTTTTTTATATTTATAAATTAATGACTTTTTGATATTATTTTAGAAATTTTACTACTTTTACACTTTTTGATTTTTTTTTTTTTTAATTTTTAAAAGAAATTTTAATACTTTTGGACATTTTGTCAGACATTCTGAAACTTGGAATTTTTTTTTTTTTTTTTTTTTTTTTTTGAATTTCTATGGAAATTAATATTTGTGACTTTTAGACATTTTTTTATTAGACTTTTTTGATTTTTAATTTTCCATGGAAATTAATATTTATTTTATTAATTATTTTAGAATTTTTTTAAAAATTTGATGACTTTTAGGCTTTTTGTCAGGCATTCTTAAACTTAAATTTTTTTAAATTTCTATTAGGCTTTTTTAATTTTTAAATTTCCATGGAAATTAATATTTATGATTTTTAGACATTTTGTCATATGTGACCGTGCATAGGAAAAGGGAGCTTAGGGTTAAAAGGCAATTTTTACAGGAGAGCAGTTTTAAGTTGATGTGTGAATATTGACGATTTTTTTTTTGCTGAAAGTGTTTCTTAGACCTTGTTCTAAGTAACCAATGCGGTTTCGTTATCATTTTTTTTGTTTCACTGCGTAAAAATGACATTTAATTCCATTTTTTCAACGTTTAAAATGATCGAAATTGATCATTAATTTAGTAGTTTTTCACCTTAGAGATCAAGTTGTGTTAAAATGGATTTAAAATTCAGAATCTACGTTGAATTTCATATAGGGAACTGTAACATATCCGATATTATTAAAAAAATAGTTGGCTATAAAGCATTGATGTCAAAAAACTTTAAATCCAGTTTTCTTGAAAAAGTGATTTTTTATTTTTCTAATATTCTCAACTTCAATTGCGAATTATGACTCATGACAAGGAAAAAATTTAATAAAAACCATAAAAAAAGACAAGATTTTAAAAATCAATGATTTTTCTTCTTTTTTCTAAAAAGAAGTGGGAATATGGGTGACTCGGCACCACTTAAAATTCAGTTGAGGGAAAAATAAAAAATTAGAAATTATTTTCTCATAAAATAGAAAAAATTTGGTGGGAGTGAAACTTCAAAAAATTCAAAAGTGCAAAATAAGGGCCACCCTAGTGATGAAGACTGCTTCACTGCACCAGGTTTTCGAATTTCGATGATACGACGATGATGATTGAATAATCGAAATTAAATTCAGAGTTGCCAACTTAGCCCTTTTGGGGCTAGATTTAGCCCTTTTTGATTTTTTAGCCCCGGATTTTTCGCGTTTAGCCCTAGCCCTTTTTTTAGCCCTTTTCCAAATTTTCATTAGCCCTTTTTTTTTTCAAAAATTCATCAATTTTTTCTTGTTTTTATCATGAAAATTTTCTTTTTTTGCTTCAGAGTATCAAAAAATCAGAAATAATAACAGAAATTATAATGCTTTCGTCTCTTTTTCACTCCTTACACGCTTTGCATCCCTTTTTTGAACTCTAAATAGACGATTTTTTGCTGGTTTTGCCACGTTTAGCCCTTTTTTGGCCCTAATTCTCATTTCTCTCAAAAAGTTGTAGCACAAAAAATTTTGAATGTTGGAGACTCTGGATTTTTAGCTCCTTTTGCCAAAAAGTAAATTCGCCCTTTTTTCGGTTTTTTTAGCCCTTTTTGATTCCCAGAAAAAAAATTTTAGCACTTCAAATTTTCAAATGTTGACAACTCTGATTAAATTATACGCTGTTGGAGATTGGAATTACATTACACTACGATTATGCAAGGACGAAGCATCCGGGTGAAGTGGAGACTGGTGAACTGATGAAAAGTGAAGTATTACGACGTATACGATACGTATAGAGAAACAAAACTGTACGTCTGTTCTGCCCTACCCTCTTCGTGTCTTTCCTGTCTGTTGCCAGTATACGTCTGCTCTCGCCCAGCAATCTCGCAGTATCAGATAATAGAGAACAGTTTTACATTTATATTGAATCACTTGAGAACTATAAACGAGCCGTGTTAAACATTAATTTATATCGGTGGGTAAACGTGTACTTGTGTTACGTTCGACATCAACACGAGAGCAACACAACAGTGTTTTGGAACTGTTTTAAAATAATTTAACGCCGGTATTGGAAATACATTATTTGTAATACGATCTACGATCCGAGGTTCATAATTTTACCTTTGGGACCGCCTCCTAATACCTATCGATTTCTCCTGCTCCTGCTCCTTTTTCCTCGCAGCCACCTGCGGCATGGGCATGGCGGCGCAGCTACCAAACTTACGAGCTTATGTTTTCGGTGTTTGTTAATGCTGATGCTGCCTGCCATGCCGCCGCATCCATCCAGCTATATTATTTGTAAATACAAAACGCGCGACTATGTTTGATGGGTATTTTACTGGAAACAGAGAAAGAGAGAGAGAGAGAGAGAGAGAGAGAGAGAGAGAGAGGCTGAGTGAGCTTTTTGGGTAACTTTCAATTCGACAAGGTGAGTATAATATACGTAGGTATAAGATGCGTAGGTAGCGAGTTTCGTATCGTATTTCGTCTCTATACGTTTATTCCTCGGTAGAAGTGTGACAAGAGATGACGAAGAGGAGGGGCGCGGGCGTAAATCGACTATATACCACTACGTCAGTGTATCGTAAAACGGCCTAAGATGTTGGAGGCAGGTTTTGTGCAGGGTGAGACACACTATAGACGTTGCGAAGTGAAAAATTTAATGGCGTTTAACGAAGCGTAAAATTTTTAAGTACTCGTGTTAAATTGTATATAAAATAGTATCCCTTTATGCGCGAGGGCGGTATTGTCTTAGAGAGTGGATGAAATTAAACGAAGCTCTCACGCAGGCAGTATCCATCGCAACGTTTAATAGATTCCGAGTCGTCTCGACATCACAAAACCATGGACTCGTTAATGATACGCTGTGAATCGTATATCTCGAGAGAGCTCCGGTAGGCAGTCAGAGAGAAGGAGCGGAAAAGGCTAGAAAAGGCTTCGATCGACAAGCACTGTACACTTTTCCGTCAGCAGCAAGAACTGAAAATTTTCCTCAATAACCAGCCTAAGAAAAAAATTGTAGGAATACTTTTTTGTAGGGGATTTCATGGGAAATAACTTTTGTTTGAAATATTTTTCATTTACATACATGATCAAAAAAAAAAAATGGAAAGTTGTTAATAATGGCCTCCAATGAAGTTGAAAAAATCCCTCATTTTTGAACTTATTTGCTAATTTTCCAAGAATAATACCACTGTGAAAGAAAAATTGTTCAAGCAACAATTGTGTCTTGCTGTTCTCTCAAAATGTTATATATATATATCATTTAATTTATTTTCCGACGCTCGACTTCTAATGGTCATTTGCGTCGACTAATAGGTACATAACAGTTTACATTTACATATATGGAATGGATGATTTACAACAAACTAAATAATTATAACAATATCAAAAACATCAATAACAAGGAAAATCATTTTAACACAAATTTTACCAAATTATGAGTACCTATTTAAAGGGAGAAAAAAATATTACACAATAAATACATACCTAATTTAAATAACAAAATAATAATTAGTAATTGCAACAATAATGTAATTCAAAAATATGGATCAAGGTGGAATACGCGATGACTAGTCAGTTTAAGTTTTTATATCGTTTGTTTTCGAGTCGGAGTCTGTTGAATCGTCTTCTTCATCGGCAAAGGTTTCTTTTCTTAATTTTATTTCCTTCTTCAGGTGTTTGGCATATGATGTCATCGATCTCTTCGTATTTTTATTCACGAATGGTTTAAGCTCCTTTAGCATTAATAACAAGTTCGGTAGGTCGTCGGTTAATTTTACTGTTTCTTCAATTTTGTTGGTACTGATTATGATTGTCTGGAATAATTCGATGTATTTCTCAGCGTTTAGTGGTAGGTCCATGCTTTTATTTTTTTGCATCAGTGTTATTTTGTCTTTTATGACTTTTAAATCTGGTTCATTGTAGGCTAGTTCCTCAGTATCTTCTCGTTTTGGATCCTGTTGATTTGTCACTTTGTTTTGATCTTTGGTGTTTTCTTTCAATTTTTTATGTTGAGTTTTAGAACTAGAATCTTCATTTGTGGACGAGTATGCCGTTCTTTTGAGGTTATTTGCTGTTAGATTAACTTCATTCGTCATTTTGCAGTTTTTAGAAGTGTGGCCAGTTTCGTTACAGTTGAAGCATTTTATTCTGTCTTCTGTGGTTAGGAAAATACGATAACTTTCATTTTCATGTGTTACGATAATAGATTCTGGTATGGGTACGTTATCACTATCTGTCGTGTATAACACAGATCGGCGAAAACTTAAAACATGTTTGAATTCACTCAATGTTGAACTCGCTTTAACGAACTGGATGGGCGAGGTTAGTTTGATGTCTAACTTTAGATTTTTCAGTGCTTTTTCTATTATTGAGTGAGGTATGACTGGGCAAACATTTGAAATCAATAGTCTTTTCGCTGGATTAATTAGTGGTCTTGCTCTGACAGGTGTATCTAGTACCTTTAGAAGACTAAAAGCACATACTGTCTGAGCGGTTCGTTTCGAATCAAAATAAATACAGAAACGACCGTTTGACATTCTCGATGCAAACATAAGCCTTTCAGGACTTACTATCTTTTTGAGGGCTGCGAGGTAGTCGTCATTTGTTGCTTCTTCTATTAGTGGAAAAACAATAGCCTGTTCTTTGGTTGGGAGAATAGTATCAGTTGGTTTTTTCGCAGTTACGGACATCTGAGCGTAACTTGGATTCATCCTGTTAATTTGTGATCACTTTATCAACAAAATATATTACACGTTTTAACCATTGAGAACTGAACATTAAGATAACACACGCATAATACGAACGCACGAACATACGTCTTAGTAGGTTGAATACCAATCGTGAACCCCTCTCAAAATGTTTCTAATGTAGGTACATAGTTAAATTCATTCTTTTGAATTATTTTTCTCTGGCAATTATAATTTTTCCAGAATAATTGAATCAAAAATGTTCTTTCCGCAATCGTTATTTTGAAAAAATATTTCAAGAGGAATTTTATCAAAAAAAAAAAAAAAAAAAAATCATGAAAATATTTGGGCAATTTTCTCATTCAATTTTTTTTTTTTTTTAAATATCATGTATTCTAGAAGAATAATTTTTTGAAGAAGAAAAATTATTTCTCATGACATTTTTTTGAATCCTACATTTGAAAAAATATTTCAAAAGTAATTTTATCAAAAAAAAAAAAAAATCATGAAAATATTTGGATGAGAATTATTACAATTTTCTCATTCAATTTTTTTTTTTTAAATAGGTATCTTAATTTATTCTAGAAGAATAATTTTTTGAAGAAGAAAAAGAATTTGTCATGACTCATGACATTTTTTTTGAATCCCAGCACATTTCTTTTCACACCTTTTCTATGTACAATTTTCCATTTTGAGTATGATTTTTCCCGGATAATACTTCAATTTAAAAAATATATAAATTCTCACCAGAAATTTTTTAGTGGGGGGGGGGGGGATTTTCGGAGAAAGTTTTTAAGAAAATTGGGCGACACAGTTTTCAAAAAAAAGGTTATAAGAATTTTTTTATTAAGAAAAATTTTAATATATTTGAGATTTTTTTCCAAAACTTCAGAGAGGAACTTTGAAAAAAAAAAAAATAGAAAAGTTTAAAAAAAAATCCTCTCTAAAGTTTCGGAAAAAAATCTCGAATATTTTTTAAATTTACACTGTCATAATGTCTCCTCTTTCTTTGTTTTTTTTATTTTATTTTGGAAATCATATTCAGTAAAAAATTTGTTGAAAATGAGTTTTGGTATAAATCTCTCCTCTTTTTTTATATTTTCGTTTGAAAATTTTTGTCATAAAAATTTTTGGAAAATTTCTCAAAAATCTTGAAAAAGTTTTTTAAAAGGTTCTAGGTATTAATTCTTTTAAATTTCTTTTAGAAATTACTTTAAGACAAAATTTCCAGGAAACAACTATACAAGAGGACTAAAATTGTCTAATTACCTAAAGGTACGTATTTTAAGAAAAAACCTCTTTCTTAAAAAAAAAAAAAAAATGAAAAAAAATTCTTAGAAAAGGGAACTTTCATTTCGAAAAAAAGTTTTAGAGGATTTTTTATGAAATTAGGTATTCAAAATATTTTGATGAGATTTTGATTTTTCCTTTTGAAAAAATTTTTAGAAGATTTCTTATGATAATTGAAGAAGAAATTTTGATGAAATTCTATTTGAATTGTGTGGGGAGAATTTTGAAATATTTCCCTTCAAAAAGAAATTTTAGATTTTTTGGATCAAAAAACATTAATACCTAACTAAGATTTTTAATTTTTTCCAAAAAAAAAAAAAAAATGGAAATAAGTTGGTAGGGGTAGCGGCTTATTACTATTATTTTACCTTTTTAGGATTTTTTGTAAAAATTATTTTAAAAATTTTTGACCGGAATTTTTAATTTTCTTTCAAAAAATATTTTAAAGGATATTATCATTAAATTTTTTTTATTAAATGATAAAATTCTGTTTGATGAAAATTCAAATGTTTTTTTCTAGACAAAATTCAAAAGATTTTTTAAAAATTTTTCATTCGTTATTTTGGAAACAATAAATAATATTTTTTTGAACCCCCTCCAAAAAGTTATTTATTTCGAAATAAAATTCAAATTTTATTTTTTTAAAGAAGAAATTCTAATTTGAAAAAAAAAAATCTGATGAGGGAACCTTTGGAACTCGTCAACTTCGATTGAGCTAAAATTTGACTCGCCAAAAGAGGGAACTTGATTCTTGATTTTTTTTCTACTCAGTGTAATTTCTCTTTAAAAGCTTGGGAAACCTCTAACGTTGCTTTTCGTGAAATCAAAATTTCATCAAAAATTTTGAATTTTTTTTTAAACTTTGAATTGCTTGAACGTTATTATGTGAACTAAATCATTTACGAGAAAAGTTCGTCCTTGTTACGCATCTCGCACCAAAAAAAATTTTAAAAAGGTAGTTACATACTATTATACTTTTTCAAAATTTTATTTGAAGACTCCTGGTCCACTATTTTTTGATTAAAAGAAAAAATATTTCGTACATTTGTTCTTATCTAAATTTCTCCCCAAATTTTTTTTTTCATGCGCGTTTTTGGGAAGTGTTTTTATTCCAAAAGTTTGTTATAGAAAAAATTCCTTCTTGAGCAATTTGACTCATTTACATTTGTAAACTCGCCCATCCATCCTGGTTCTAGCGTCTGGAGATATTTCTGGAACCTGTGTAATCCATGCTCGTGCAAATATTTGGCGAGACTTACTTGCAGACTTGAACGTTCTTACGTATGTTTGGACGAGCACGTTGGGATATTTCGCAACGATGCGTATCAAATGGTTACGAAATTACAAGCATGTTTGCTCGAATTCGAAATTCGCGCGCGGTATTAAAACTGTTTTAATTTATTTTTCACCTGTAGTTGACCTTTTCCAAAGCGAACACTGGCGCTGGCGACGAGAAGTGGAAAAAAACACGAAATTAACGTCGATGTAATGGAAAGAGGAAAAAGCGTTACCGCTTGGTTAAGCATTTTTACGTTTTATTAAAGCTGCTGCGAGCCGGAGTCGGAGTCGAAGCCGCACAAAGGGAGGGAAACGGGCGATATATTGAAAATGAAAAAGTCAACTTTTCTAACGAGCTTGTTTATCGAGTTCGAGTTTAATGAAGAAAAGCCGTTTATTTTGAAAAGCTATAAAATTCAGGGTTAATGGGCGAAGACGACCGACGTGCGCTGGTATGGCGAGCAGCCGCAGGGATGGAGGTTCCTTTGAGAGATCAATTTCATTTATACGACGTCGCTTGTGGTTATATCGGAGAGCAGGTGTGTCGTCTGTCGTGGCGTGCTATCGAATTAGACGGCGAGCTAAATTGTTTTATGGGTTATCAATTTTTGTTTGGTGGTTTTTCCGCGAAGAACGAAGGTAGAAGGGTTTAAAATGAGGATGTGAGAATTTCAGAACAGCTGCGATGGTTTTTACGAGTAAGTTTTGGAAGATTGTGACGAGAGGTAATTTTAGGTGATAATTATTCATAAATTTTTTTAAAATGACATTTTTAGTGGGTAATTTTTCGTTATGCTCGCATTATTTCAAAGAATTGAAAATTTTCGAAAAATTTACATTTTTGGGATCCATTAAAATAATTAGGAATGAAAAGTTTCAATATAATTCTGATTTATGTTAAAATTTTTTACACATCTGTTATTTTTGTCTGAATTAGTAACTGATGATTTTTTTTTCATTCTTTCGATTTTTTCAATTTTTTTTTATTCCAAATTTTAGTTATTTCATTTTTTTTTTATTATTCTTTCAATTTTTAGTCTTTTTTGAACGCAATTTCAGTTTTTTTTTCAGTTGTTCAAATTTTTACAATTTTTAATATTTATTTTTATTTTTATTATTTTACATTTTTTTTATTTTTTACTTCTTTCAAGCATTTTTTTTCAGTTTGAATTACGTTATCTTATCGTATCAACTTAATTTCCCATTTCTTTCAATTTTAAACATTTCTTTTTAGTCTAGTACATACTTATTCAATTTTTAATCGTTTTGAACTTGATTTCAATTTTTTCAGTTGTAAATTTTTTCAATTTTTGATTTTTTCAAATTTTTGATTTTTTTCCATTTTCTATAAATACATATATCTCAATGCTTTATTGTTTCAATTTTGTACCTACTATTTTCAGTTATTTTTTATTTCAACTTTATGTAGGTAGGTAGAATTTTATTGATAATTTTTGTTTTTTCCTAATTTTTAACGTGTGTGATTTTTTTTTTAGTTTTCCGCAATTTTAATTTTTTTTTTCAATTTAAATTCAATTCAATTTTCAATTTCTTTCAATTTCTAATATTTTCAGTTCGTCAAGTTTTCTAATACTTTTATTTCGTCAAATTTTCAATCACTTTGAACTTGATTTCTGCTGTTTTTTCCAGATGCGAATTTTTCCAATTTTTGAACTTTTCAAATTGTTCATTTCTTTTCAATTTACAAATAAATATTATTGCAGATTTTTATTTTTTTATGTTTGGAACTTGGCTATTTTCGGTTGTATTGAATTTCAGTTTTATTCAGAATCCAATGAATAAATTTGATGTTTTTTTTTCTTTCAATTTCTAATTTTTTTAAGTTCGCCAAATTTTCAATCATTTTCAACTTCATAATTTTATATTTTTTTTCAATGGTTCATTTTCACCATTTTTTATTTTTGTTTGTGTTTTTAACAATTTTTTTTATTCGATTTAATTTTCAGTTTCTTTACTATTTCTATCAAATTTTTCATCATTTTGAACTTCACTTCTATGTTTTCCAGTTGTAAATTTTGTCAATTTTCAACCTTTTCAAATAATTCATTTCTTTCCAATTTTCAAATATTTCAATTTTTCAATTTTCCATTTTGTACCTACTTTTTTCTTTTACCTATGTTCAATTTTAATATTTGATTCAGCGTTGCCAACCTTTTTTTTTCAGGAAATCCCTCAATTTGTGATTTTAAAGAAATAAAAAATCCCTCTTCGTGAAAAAAATCCCTCCCATAATGAATTTACTCGAATTTACTCACGAAAGTCCTAAAAATACCTACCATATTTTTTAGAGGACACTATATTCTATATGTTTTATTTTTTTCTCAGATATTTCACTCAAAACAATGAGAGAAGCAAATTTGGAATTATGTCGAATATCCCCCTTTTTGACATTATTACTCCATTTTAGCTCGAAAATTGAATTCAAAATACTGCCCGAGCGAAGCTAGGGCGAAATTTTTCTGAAAAAAATTGCGATTTTTGAATGAAAACTACATAATGTTTTCTTAGTCATTTTTGAAAAAAGAAGAAAAATTGAATAAAATTTGGAAAATACAAAACATTTTCCAAAAATCCCTCAAAATCATGAAAAAATCCCTCCTCATTTCAAAACAGCTGAAAAATACCTCCAAAGAGGGATAATCCCTCCTGGTTGGCAACCCTGATTTGATTAATAATTCTTGACTTCTTTAGTTGTTCAATTTTTTCCAATCTTCAATATTTTTGACTTTTTCTTTTCAATTTTTTCAATTTTTTTATTTCTTGTTTTACGAGTATTTATTTTTTTAAATTTTATTTCGATTGAATTTTCAATTTTTGATATTTTTATTTCAGCAAATTTTCCATCTTGTCAATTTTTGACTTTTTTAAATTATACATTTCTTTCCGGTTTCCAAATATTTTAATTTTTTTATTCTGTACCTAGGTCTTTTTTTAGATGTATTCAGACAGTCAAAATTTAAATCTTTTTGAACTTCATAAATTTTTGATTTTTTCAATCGTTCATTTTTCCCCAATTTTCACCATTTTTTATTTTCACTATTCTCAAGTTTTTAATTTTTTTTTTTTCAATTTTCATTAGATTCAAGTTTCAATTTCTATTTTAATTTCATCAAATTTTCCATCATTTTCAACTTTATTTCAATTTTTCAAAAAAATTGAAAGTCAAGTTTACCATTTTTTAATATTTTCAAAATTAAATTTTTCGAGAATTTTTTCCAGACACCCTTATTAAGTTTTAAAATTTTGTCACAAATGCGTTGTATCGGGTTTCGTTGAGCAATTCAAAGCTCGAAACAGCTTCGTTACAAAATTTCATTGTGTATTCGCAAATTTATTATTGTAATGTAACACGACGAAACTTGGGGTTTAAATTTCGTTGAATGGAAACTTTCTCGTCAGAGACACAGGATGCGTGAAAAAGTTTTATTTGCATATAACTCGGTATTTGATGGTTGTTTTTGTTTTTTATTTCGTTGAAAAATTAATAATTTATGAAGTACGATTACCGTACTCGTATCTACCTATCCACCCAGTAGTACGTCTCGTATAGGCGGCTACTTTATCAAAATTCCAAACTCGATTTCTTCAGGGAACCAACTATACCAGTCTTGGAGCTACTTGGCTTAGCATTCGAACCGACCGCAATACAATATATCACTCCCGAAAAATAATAATACGTCTAACTATGAAAAAAAGAAAAAAAATGAATAATGTGCTGTAAAACTAGACACTGCTATTGGCGAAACGAAGCTGGGGCAAAACAAAATAGAAAGAGAAATAAAGAATGGAGGGGGAAAAAAAGGGAAAACAAGCAAGCAAATGTACTACTCGTACGAAAACATACCATAACAATGCGGAGCCGCAGTATAAGAGAATTTTCAGCTCACATGTAAGAAGAGTATTGGTGGAAACTCGACTCGAGTCTCGAGATTAAGTTGTAAATAAACTGAAAAACTAAAGTGGCCCAGTTCTGATAACATATTCGTTTCGTACGTACGCTCATTGTAACAGACGCAGGCAAAGGCAGAGGCAGATCCGCATGGCGCAACGTATAAGCGAGCGTACAGTATGAAAAATAAAAATCTTGATACATGGCAAATCTCTTCAAAAGAAAACTTTTTTTTTTACTAGCCTTTTATACCAACGTACGCGTTATTTATATGCAAATTTTCTCGTCGTCGTTTGCCGTAAAAATCTCATGTACTACACGAAATTTTCTCCGCCGTCGCCAACGCTTCGAACCCCTTTTCCCGACAACTCTCCATACTTGTATTTCGCTGCTTATTTTACTGTATACTTCTCACCAGCGTACGGCTTGTTATTTAATTCAAAATGAAAGAAATTTTCCAACGTCTTGGTAATTTTCACGTATGAAAAAGGCGAAAAAATTTACACCTGAGTTATAAATTCGCGTTTGTGTCCGTTTCGATGAAAAAACTTCTTTATCTCATTTTTTTTCCTCCCAAAAAAGCAAAATTTTACATACATTTGTGTATCAACTCGAGTGGTGTGGTTGAAACTGAAATTTGCAATTTATGAAGGATTTAGATTTTTCTTCGTGTGATTAATGGCATATTTTTTGAATAATTTATGTGCAGATTAAAAATGGTGTGATTTTAAAGGTTTACAGTAAGAAATTATTTTGATGAAATATCCTGTGAAAGATATTTTTTTCGAGAATTTTTATCATTTTTTTAATTCTTTAAAAATTTTAATTTCAAATTACAATTTTTTCAAATATTTAAATGTTTTGATTTTTAGGTTTAAAAAAATTTAATTTCTCATTTTTCGACTTGTTTTTTTCAATTTTAGGTTTTGTTTGATTCGTTGATTTCAAATTTTATTTTAATTTTTCGATTTTTTTTTTTTATAGTTCTCCATTTTGTTTAATTTTTAATCATTTGAGTAGAATTTTATTTTTATTCCTGATGTTTTCTAACCTGTGATTTCATTGCATTTTTTTTCTCAATTTTTAGGTTTTTTTATTTTTTTAATTTGAGTTTTTAATTTATTTTTTTGAATCATTTCGAATTTTCTACCCTTCCCTTAATTCATAATATTTTTAGATTTTTAATTTTGTTCAGTTTTCAGTCGTTTCAGATTTTATTTTCATTTTTGGTTTCAATTTGTGACTTATTGTTTTCTGTTTTGTTTTGATATAATTTTGGATTTTTTAAAATAAACACGAATTAAATTCTAAAAAAGTTAATTCCATTGATCAATATTTTATTAAAGTGTTGAAAACTTGCATGAATTGGCAAGTCCGCTTGAAGCATGGATCTATTTTAAAATTTCAATATTTTCACTTCCTTGGTCACTTTATCGATTTTTAAATTTTCAGTACATATTTTGATTATATTCTTCACAATGACCTTTCATTGGTTTAATTAGTAATGCTTAATTCGTATCAAATACTTACGTTTCCTTTGATTTCTGTAATTAAAATGTTAGAAGAGAACCATTTTAGGATTTTTAAAATGTAACGGATTCGACGTATAACCGATTGGAATTTTTGTACTCACCTAAAACAAAAATGAAACCATAAAAATCAGTATTTTCAACTTACAAAAGTATAATATTAATTATAATTAGGAAATGGAAATTATACCCAATCAATTTAAGAAGTCAAGTTGATCAATTTAAACGACTTCGAAGTTTTTTTCGTTTCACAAGATTAAATAATCATTTTTGCAAATTTTCAGTCAGCTTTCATTTCATCTTTTGAATAGATTGATAGAAAAAAGGGTATGGGGGCTTAAGATAGGTGATTTCGGCCCAGAAACCTATTTGGGTCAAACCTACCCCAAAAGGTCGACCATGATGAGAAAAAATTTTGACATAAATTTTAGACCCCCAGCGCAAGTATTTTAGGGGTGGGGCTCAAAACGTGATTTTTAGTCATTATTATTTAGATTTTCGCCAAATTAAGATAGAAATTTCGCGTTTTTTCTATTAGATCCTATGTCATTAGGGGAAGCAGTAGAAATTTTTTCGATTTTTTCGAATCATTTTTCGTCGAGTTATAGCGATTTAAAAACTTTGAACCGCCATTTTGTATAGAAGTTTCAGAGGTACAGTCGTAAGTTTTTTACTGAAAACGTGTCAAGTACCCCAAAATATACGGTAAAATTTTCAAAACGTTTGAAGTGTTTCAAATACCTATTAGATATTTTAATTCATTTAAGTATTTTTTAATGTTTTAATTTTGTTCAGTTTTTCATTTTATTATAAGTACGTAAGTAATGAATAATGTTTTTTTTTTTCAATTTTCATTTTTTTTATTAATATTTTCTTCCAATTCTTTCTAATTTTTGATCCTTTCCCCAAATTTACTTACTTACAATACATTTTTCAATTTTTGATATTTTTGGAGTTTTCAATAATTTTAGATTTTTTTCATTTTTTAAAAATTAAATTTCCAATTTTTTAATTTTTGGTTTCAATTTGTATTGTTTTCTTTCAAAATTTCATTTTGTAAGATTTTTGGTAGTTGAATTTTTTTTCATTTCTCAATTTTGTTTAATATGTCTAATTTTATCAATCAAGCACAAAGTTTAATTCAATTTTTAGTTTTTTCATTCTTTTTTTCCTACCTATTAATTTTTTCAATTTTTAGTTATTTCAGATTTGATTTCAATTTTTTTTTTCTAAAACGCAGTTTTTTCCAAAATTATAATTTTTATTTGATATTCATAATTATAAAATTTTATTACAATTCCTGATTTTTCCAATATTTTAATTTCAATTTTTCAAATTCTTTCAATTTTTGACCCATTAACTCAGATTTACACTAGGTAAGTACCTATTTTTTAATTTTTCTCAGTTCTTATTCATTTCAGATTTTTTCATTTGTTTTTCGATTTTTAGACGTAAGACATTTTTGATTAATTCCCCCTCTCAATTTTTCCACTTTCTAATTTATAACATTATGCAAATTTTCATTCATCTCTTGTAGGTATTTCGAATTCTGACTATTTCAAGTTTTAAAAATTTATTTAAAACCTCAGTCATTTTCGATTCTCTTTCTAATTCCGTTTCCCAATTTACAATTTTTCTCAATTCTCAATACAGTTCACTTTTTAGTAATTTCAGATATTATTTGGATTTTTAATTTTTGGTGGTCTTCAATTTTTTTCTAATTTTTTTTCAGTTTTGCTAACATATTTGCAATTTACTTTTGATTTATCATTTTTCCACATTTTAAATTTCATTGTATTTTTTAATCATTTTTAATCAGATTTCAATTTCTTTTCATCCAGTTTTTTTTTCAATTTTACCAGTTTTTGTTTTAAAAAAAAAAATCGTAACATCCTTAAATTTAATTTTTCGAGTTTTAAATTTTTTTAGCTGATTTTTCAAAATTAGTATTTTTTTATTGTTGAATATTTTTAATTTTCAATTTTTTGTGAATTTTATTCATTTCAGATTTCATTTTGGTTTTTTATTTTTTTCATTTGTCAATTTCATTTCTATTTTCCAAGTTTTAATTTTTTTTAAATTAATTCTTTTCTCAATTTTTTAGCCATTTGCAGATTTTATTTCAATTTTTGATTTGTATCATCTTATTTCCTATTTTCATTATTAGATTTTTTTAATTTGTCCAATTTCGAATGTTCTAAATTTCAAAATTTTTCCCATTACTTTGAGTGTTAAAAAAAAAAAAAAAATTTCACTACTCCTTGATTTTTCCATATTTTTGATTTTTTCAATTCTTAATAAATTTTTAAAATTTTTGCTATTCAAGCAGGTATCTGCATTTCGTATTTTTAAATCAAATTCGCCAACAAATTTCGCAAAAATTCATCTTTATTTGAGGGATTTCGCCCAAATAAATTCTAATTTCGCCAGCGAGACGATTTATTGGATAAAAAGTTGGTGGAATCGAATCGAGTGCGGTAATCAGTCTCGCCAGTACGACTTTAATTAAAATCTACGATCGTATACCATCTAGTTTGACTGCTCGCAGCCCGGCCGACCGCGCCTTCCGTTTGTGTCCATTCGGGGTTTCCATTTCGAATGGTATTTTTCAATACGGCAAAGTACTACACATATTACTTATGCAATGAGGTGTGTGATTGTTTGAATTGTTTTGGACCAGTTCCAGCGGTGAAATGTTTTTGAAAAGTTTTCGTACTCGATATGGTTGGCTTGGTCTTGCTCTTGGTCGAGAATATATCGAATACGTCACGTCGCCTATCGATCGACTCAAGTACTGAATATGTTTTCGAAGTGGAAGTCTCGAGTTTGCCATTACTTTGCGAAGTGTTGTTCGGGAATTAGGCGAGTAACGAAGATTTCGGCTTGTTTAGGTTGAAAGTACATGGAAGGGAAGCGGGTGTCGAATTAAGTGTAATTAACTATAATCAGTTAATATAGTTTGACGAAACAGTATCTCGGTCGGCTGCAGAAGATGGCAAGTGTATAGTTTTATGGTGAGCAGCTGCGTCGCGTCTTGTTGGTTTCTTTACTCGCGAGAATATTAACTCGATTCAGTTTGAACTTGAAGAATTTCTTTTTCTTCAGTCAACTTGTTGAAAGTTTGATAAATTTTAAACTTTTGAAGCGACGAGCTCGTCGCAAGCGCGGTTTAGATTTACACCGCTTGCACGGTGTTCGGTATTCGTCGCTAAGTTTCTATTGATGTCACACCATTTGAACTTGACTATTAACTTTTCAACTATGCCGGAAACTTAACGAAAACGAAATTAGATTAGCATCGACAGGAGGGTGGCGGAGGTAACGGTATTAAACCAATATATACACGTCGCTCAGCCAACTGTGAAAATGTACCGCGATACAATCTCGTCGGCGATTTGTTTATTTTAAGAATAAAATCACCGGTGAAGCCAAGACCAAGATGATGTGGCAGATTGTCCAGTATATATAAAGTTTGTTTTAAAATAAACCTCGAGATTTAACTTTTTTCGCAGCGGATTTCTCTTTTGTGTGCTTTCAAATTGGACGAGTCTTGTTGGCCACGCTATGCTGTGTTTGTTTAACGTATTTGCCAGAGGTGGATTTATTATGGTGGACAGTTTTAACCATAGCGGGGAGGAGGTGTAGGAGGATTGCGAGGGATTGTGTTTTTTCTCTCTCTAGTATGATTCGAGATATTTTTTTTTGATATTTTTTTTCGAGGTTTTAACCAAAAATTGTGGTTTGGTGTGAATCGATGTTTGAAAATGTCTGTCACGAAATTAGAATATTTTTTATACCCAACATATTGTGTACTAGGTACGTATTTTTGAAAATTTTCAATTTTTAAAAAATTGAAAAAGTGCGAAAACAAGTGAAGTAATTTTTTTATTTTTCCCCTTACTGAATTCAATGGTCTCTGGTGAGCACTTTTTTTAGAAGAATAAGAAAATTGATCAATTTTCAAAATATTTCTTTTTTTTGGATATAACATATCGAAGTTGTTAGTTTTCGAAAGAGTTAATTCCCAATTTTTTGTTTTGTCGCCAAATCAATTTCAAGTGATACCCAAATCCGTTAGAATTGAACAAAAATTGATAAAAAAATTTTCGACTTCTTGAAATTTTTCTCAAAATGATAACTCGAAAAATTCTACAGCTTAATTGTGGGGTTGAAAAAATGAAAAAATTGATAAAACGGCTGGAATTAAAAAAATTGCCAAATCCGTTGGAATTGAACAAAAATTGATTAAATAAACTTTTTTGACTCATATAAATTCAAATTTCCACAAAATTGATAAAATCTTTCTCAAAATTATTATTCGAGAAACACTACAGTGGTAAGGTTGAAAAAAAAACACGAAAAAATTGCTAAAACTGTTGAAATTTAAAAAAAATTGTCAAATCCACAGGAATCGAAATAATAAATCGGTTGTAGAAAATTTTAAACTCAAAAATTCGAATTTCTACGAAATTGATGAAATTTTTCTCAAAATTATTGCTCAAGAAATCCTACAGTTGTAGAGTTGAAATTTTTTTTAAAATTGCCAAAACTGCTGAAATTGAAAAAAAGTTGCCAAATCCGCTGTATTTGAACAAAAATTTATTAAATAAGACTCATAATTAAATTCAAATTTCCATGAAATTGATTAAATTTTTTTCGAAATTATTAATTGAGAAACCCTACAGTTGTAGGATTGAAAAAAACGAAAAAATTGTCAAAACTTCTGGAATTAGAAAAAAATTGCCAAATTCGATGGAATTGAAAAAAAATTGATTAAATAAAATTTTTCGACTCATAAATTCAAATTTCCACAAAATCGATTAAATTTTTATCGAAATTATTACTCAAGAAACCCTACGTACAGTTGGTTGAAAAAACGAAAAAAATTTTAAATCTGCTGGAATTGAAAAAAAAAATCGATTATAAAAAATTCAAAATTTTACGAAATTGATGAAATTTTTCTCGAAATTGTTTCTCGAGAAACCCTACAGTTGTAGGATTGAAAGAAATTGAAAAATTTCTAAATCTGTTGGAATTGAAAAAAATTGCGAAATTCGCTGGAACTGATCAAAAATTGATTAAACAAAATTTTTCGACTCATGAATTCAAATTTCCACAAAATTGTTTGAATTTTTCTCAAAATTATTTCTCGGATAAACTTTACAGTTGAGTTGAAAAAAAAGAAAATTATTGCCAAACCCACTAGAATTGAACAAAAAATTGATTCAATTAAATTTTTCGACTTATTTCAAATTTCCCCCAATTTTGAAAAATCACCAAAATTTTCGAGAATTTGCATTTTTAAAATTTTTACCCATCGAAATTGTTCCTCTTCGTTGGGAAATGATTACCATTTTTTTCATTTTTCTTCTCACTGAATTTTAAGTTAATGCCAGTCCCCCATCTTTAGGAAAATGAACAAAATTGACTCAATTTTCGTAATCTTGCCTCTTTTAGGGTATAACCCACCAGAGATGTTCCTTTTCAACATAATGAATTCCAAATTATTCATTTTTCCTTCAGCCCAATTTTTAGTAGTGCTTTGGGACATCTGCAGTTTTTCAAAAAAAAAAAAAAAAAATGTCATTTAAGGTTAATGCTTTTTATTGGAAAATAATTTCACCCCCCCCCATCCGCCCGTCAACGTCATTTCAAGTGATGTCACTACCCATACCACAACTTTGATGTATTATAACCAAAAAAAAGGCAAGATACCTATTGAAAATTGATAAATTTTCTCATTTTTCTAAACAGGGGAAGAGTCTCCAGGGCCCACTTGAAATTCAGTTAGAGGAAAATGAAACCGTTTATGGAATTATTTTCTCATGAAAAGAAAAATTGTGGGAGTAAGATGGAAAAAAAAGTAAAAGTTGAAAATAATGGCCACCCTCTAATCTGAAAAATATCAAAAATTACCAACGCAATTTACCAAATCACGCTTGTAAAATGGAAAAAACAAACGAAAAAGGGAAGTCTGCATCGATGTTGATATATCTAGAAATTTCCGCACCATTTTCCCGAACCTTGCAAAAAGGCTGCTTTTTGATTGGAAATTAGCGGCGATAATTTGGTTGAAATTATTCCCCACCCTTACTTAATATTCTTGGCAAATGCGATTGGAAAAAGTTCCTCAAACACATCAAGCCTCCGCGCCGACATAGGCATCGGCACGTATACGAATCAAGGGGGGGGGGGCAAGGAGGCGAAGGAAATTTATGTGTACGTTGGCGTGCTTTAAAATACGTACCGAGGTATACTCGTATTTGAACTTTGAAAAATAGGTTACCTTTTTCTTTATGTGCCAATACCGGGGCCAAAAGAAATGATTAACATTCAATTGCCGAACGATAGATGGTAAATAGAAACGCCAAACGATGCCGATGCCATGCCGCCGGCGACCTTAAAAAGTCTACGATGTCGAAAATGACTACGCACGTTGGGTTGATTTTCATTTTCACCGCGTCATCGTAACTCGAAAGCAGAAACAAAAAGGTCAACGAGATCGAAAAAAGAGGTAGTGTGGAATAATGAAATCTACAAGACTGTATAGGTTCGAGTTCGTATCCGATATATCGAAGCTTTAAAGCTTGGTAATCATCGTATTAAGCGAGTTACATTGGGCGAAAACAAGACGCATTTTGGATCAAAGGGTTAACAGGAATTTTACCAGTGGTTCGAAATCTGCAATGTGTATTTGTGTACGTAATTAGGAATTCTGTCCAAGTGTAGTGTTGTTAGGACCATTGTTTTCTGAGGAGACACACTTTTTTTTTGCAAATTTTCAGGATTCTTATTTTTGAAAGAAATTTGGAAGCATTTTCTCAAATACTTAGGTAATGTTTGAAAAAATTATCTACATATTTCAACGGAATTGGAAAAAATAGTTTTCAAAAAAAATTCACTGTAAGAAAAATTTCATAAAATTTCAAGTAGGTAATTTTGAACAAAATAAAAAGAAGAAACAGTTTTTTGAAAAAACTATAAAATCTGTTGTGAACAAATTTTTTTGAAAAATCTTGTGAATAAAATTGTATAACTTTTTTTTGCATCGGTGATATTACCTACTTTTTTACAAATTGCCTCAACATGTTTGTCAACTTGAAAAATTTTTAATTAAGAAAAAAATTGATTACAAAACAAAAATATTATCTACTCAATACTCATCGACTAAATTGAAAAGATTTAGAGAAAATGTAGCCCTTGTTTTTTCATAATTTTATCATTCATATTTACGGCAAACTGAGTAGGCAAATTAACGTACATGTGAACATCATATTTACGGCAAACTGAGTAGGCAAATTAACGTACTTGTCAACATCTTATTTACGGCATGGCAAACTGAACGTTTTTATTAACTTCTTGTTAACATTTTAAGACAACATTTCAAAATAGTTATATTTTCTTTTATTCGTTTTTTTTTTCTTTTTTTTCTTTTTAACTAAACGAACAAAGCTATTTTTAAAATTTTAATTTTCTCAAGTTATCAATTTTCCCATTTGAAAAAATAAATGAATAAAACGTAACAAATCTTTTAAATAACATTTTGGAAAGGTTTTTGTTTTAAATTATTTTTTCCTTGAAGCAACTATGTCTGCTTAACCGCTCAAAAATTTCGCTTTCTTTATTAATTTCAAACACTTTATTTGAAAAATTTACTTTTCAAAAAAATGAGAAGAAACTTACTTCTCAAAGCCATTTTAGAAATTGTTATTGAACAAAGTTTTGTAAAAAAAAATTCTTTCTACGAAATTGATAAAAAAAAAAAAAATGTATTACAACAAAACAGAACAATAAAAATGAAAATGTTTTCCGAAAAATTTACAAAACTAGTGTTCAAACAGATGATTTTTAGCAAAATCTTCGAAATTAATTTTCTATATTTTTTCTCGCATCAAATATTTGTTTCAGCCTTTCAGCATCTATGTTGTAGGTACGTGCATTTATCTCAAGAATTTATTTTTTCTTCGTTATTTCCAAATTTTTCTAATGGAAAACAGTTACTTTTCACAAAATGTTCAAAAATTGTGTTCAACAAATAAATCTAATATTTTTACAAAAAATTGTAATAAAATAAAATTTTTGGATGAAATTGAAGAAAACTGGTCTTCAAAAAAAAAATTCAAAAATTGCCAAACTTGTTCAAGTAACAAAATTTTTGAAAAATATTCGAATTTTTTCATTTTTTTATTGCGTTAATGAATTGATTAACTCGCCTTGAATTTTTGAGTTTCAGCATATTTTTTTATAATGTTCATGCATAGGTAGGTAGTTATTTCTGCAAAAAAAAAAAAAAAAAAAAAAATAGCAAAATTTAAAAAGATGTAATTAATACTTACCTAAAGGGCCGGTTTTTCAATAGTCAGTTAAAAATTCAACCTACTGTTAAATTTAAATACCCAATGATATTCGAATAATTTTACCGTTATCTGAATGTGATTGGCCAGTTAATTTTAACAGTTGGTTAAAATTTTTAACTGCCTATTGAAAAACCGGGCCTGAGTAAGTTTATATTCAAACATTAAAAAAAAATTGAACAAAAAGTTAATCTACAAAATTTTTAAAAATCTTCAAAAAAATATGATTTTTTTTCTTACTTCTTAGAAAATATGATAGTACCTAAGAAAAATCAAAAATTATAGTACCTATGTTACGCCAAAATCGTGAAATTGCCTATTTCATGAAATAGGCTGAAAAATTGCCTATTTCATGAATTTTGCAGAATTTCCCTCCATTTTGCCTACTTCATGAAATGGGCAAAAAAAGGGGGAAAATATTTGCCTGTTTCATGAAATGGGCAAAAAGTTTTCCTTTTTTTTCACGATTTAGGCAAGTGTAATTCTGAACTATTGGGTGCGTAGAAATGGACAAATTTTAGATACGTTATGTGCGTTATCGTTATTATTATTGAATAAAATGAATAATAAAAAATCGATTAATAAGAATAATATTAATATTAAAATTTCCTCAAATTCAATTTAAAATAATTTTTCCAATAAAAGGAATAGTTGAAATAAAATTTGTAAATATTTTTATTATAAAGTATTTATTTAAATTTTATTTTATATTTAATTTAATTATATTTTTTAATTTAAAGTTTAAGTTTATTTTTTTTTATTTTATTTTTTTTGTTTATTATTTTAATTGTGATTGAAATCGGTGTTGCGATAACGTTGAAATATTGTACGTAGGTGATGCATTTTAAATGTAATATAGGAATGTTACTCATTTTTTTGACTTCGAAAAAATTAAAAATTCCACTATACTGACTCCAAAAAAAAGAGCTACCTAGAAAGATTTTTTTAATGTAAAAAATCAGATTTTTTGCATAATAATTCAGTTTTTTTGCATAAGAATTCAGTTTTTTTTCCTTAAAAACTTGAGTGAGAAAAATTCTTAGCTACCTATTGCAAAACAAAAATTATTTACTTACTTATTCCAAAAAAAATAGAAATATCATTGAATTCAGAAAAAATTAAGAGATTTTCTTCTTCAAAAATTTTTATTTAAAAAAAAGCACCAAATATTGTTTTTTTTCAAACAAATTGAGAGAAAATACCAAAACAAAAAAATTTCTCGTAATTCGGGTCCACTCTGAGAGGTTATGATGAAAAAATTCTGAATTTTTCAATTATTCGCATTTTTGGGAAAAATTCATTTTGCCCATGCAATAAGTACCAAATGGTACTTATTACATGGTGAATTTCACATTTTCCCAAAATTCAATTTCATTGGAAAAATTGTCCAAAAATTTATTTTCTTATCATTCGGGTCCACTCTGAGAGGTTATGATGAAAAAATTCTGAATTTTTCAGTTATTCGCATTTTTGGAAAAAATTCATTTTGCCCATGCAATATTTCATGGCGAATTTCACATTTTCCCAAAATTCAATTTCATTGGAAAAAAAAAATTTCATCATTCGGGTCCACTTTGAGAGGTTATGATGAAAAAATTCTGAATTTTTCAATTATTCGCATTTTTGAAAAAAATTCATTTTTGCCATGCAAAAAGATCCGATTTTTTCACGGAGCTCTTTAATTGGGAAATTTCACATATTTAATAACTTTTCAAAAAAAAAATTTTCTCATTATTTGGGTCCATTCTGAGAGCTTATGATGAAAAAATTCATGATTTTTAAATTATTCCTATTTTTGAAAAAAGTTCATTTTGCAATGGGTAATTTTACACTTTGCCAAAATTCAATTTTATTGGAAAAATTGCGAAAAAATAATTTTCTCATCATTCGGGTTCACTCTGAGAGGTTATGATGAAAAAATTCTGCGCGCATTCAGCAACTGCGAAAATTCGGTGTAACATACATACCCATAGTTCAGAATCACACTTGCCTAAATCGTGAAAAAAAGGGAAACTTTTTGCCTATTTCACGAAGTAGGCAAAATGGAGGGAAATTCTGCAAAATTCATGAAATAGACAATTTTTCAGCCTATTTCATGAAATAGGCAATTTCATGATTTTGGCGTAACACCTATACCTACTAAAATGTCAAGTGTTTCAATTTTTTTTTTTTTTACAAAAATGCACTCATCTTTCAAGAAAATATAGAAAAATTCAGAAACAATTTTTCTGAAAATTTATTTTAAAAAAATTATAAGAATGCTCGTAGATATAGTTTTTAACAGAATTTTGATTTTTTTCCATGTGAAGAAATTCGACTTTCATCTAAGTGTTGAAAAATTTATTTAAAAAAAAAGTGTTTTCATTTGAAAACCATAACTTTATCTTGATTAACGATCGTGCATTGTACTTAATAATAATTTTGTTCTTATTTTTACAGATGAACCAAAATATGGAGGAAAATTCTCGTGGAAGAAACGCTGTTGGAAAATCGAAGCTGACATGTAAATCCAGTTTGCAATTAATCAAGGCAAAGCTACTCAAACGTGATATTCTGCGGATTCTTCGGATTCGCTTCAAGTTTATGAAAGGTTAGTCCTTCTCAATATTATTTTTAATCACTGCACCTACCTTCCCCTCCTCCCAATCTTAGACGTATTCTAAACGTAAGCTACGGCACCCACGTACCCTTCTTCATTTAAAAATACCTGCTACCCTCTCGTTGAAGATAATATTTGTCATGAATCCGTCGTACGTCTGTGCCAATTGATTAAAAAGCTCGTCGAGCTGCCATTTCAGAAAACGATCTAACCTGTCAAATGTCATCTCACCTTCGAAAGCTGTAAATAAGGGGGAAACGAAAACGAACGCCGGATCAAATTCGACGTGTTAAATGGTTCGAGGTTTTCGGTCGAAAGATAGTCTATAAGGTAGGGAAGACCGTACCGCCAGTGCGATGCTTCGCGTCGAGATGAAATATGAATCGACGAAGAGTAGGCTAAAAGATACGGCCAGAGAGCTCGAGTAATATTTATTCGATACGATATGGCGGTTTTGATAAACGAAAATTGGTCCGATGATGTGTCGAAGCCGGAGCCGGAGATGACAATAAAATTTGACTGTCGTGCTGGTCGTTTATTTATGGTGTATTTGCGCGGTGTTGACTGTTTGGATTCGTACTTGTCGTATGTACAGGGTGTTCCATGAAACGTGCGCAATAATTTAACCATAGATGCAACTCGAGTAGACAAACAAAAAACTTATGTTCGAAAAGTTGCCTATCTCGATTTTGAAGGGGCAAGTAGTTTCAAAAAGTTTAAAATTTCGTCAATACAATTCATGAAACAGATGTAACTCTTCAAGAGGAGTAAAACCAGTTATGTTGAAAATTTGTCTATCTTCAAAATTGAAGGCGCTACGGAGCCCCAAACTTTGAAAATACTGATTTTCAATGTTCTGTAGCGCCTTCATTTTCAAAGATAGGCAAATTCTTCACATAACTTTTTTTGTTCCTCTCAAAAAGTTGAATCTGTATCATGCATTTTTTGGGTAGAATTTTTCAATTTTCATTTCCGGAAAGTGCACCGTCATAATTGAGGTAGGCAATACTTTCATCAAAAATTTCTCGTTGCCATAACTCCTTCAATTTCAAAGATAGGCATCCAAACGTACTAACAATTTTTCTCGGGTTTTCGAAGTGTTATGCACTGGCGGGGTCGAAAATTTTTTCAAGTGCAGTGTTGCCAACTAATTTTGCTTAGAAATACCAAATTTTCAACGCTTTATAGCGCCTTCAATTTTCAAAATAGGCAACTTATCGTACTAAAGTATTTTGTTTGTCTACTCGAGTTGCATCTATGGTTAAATTATTGCGGACGCTTCATGGAACACCCTGTATAGTATACCGATGCCTGATACACCGATTGTGCTGTGTATACGCTCGCTCTGCGAAGCAAAGGTACCTTCTACTCTACGTGTATAGTGGCACCGTATATACTTCTTTACATCTCCACGCGATGCGATGGATATTATATTGACCTTTTAGATATCTCGACATTCGTTGTATTTTTCTCATCTTTTTCGCTCGTCGTATGTACAATGGGAATAATACCCTCGAACGTTTAAGCAGCACAGACGAACGATCAGGGTACAAAGGATATAAGGTAGGATCAAATATGACCATATTTTTTCATATATATGCGATGATTTCCCCCCTCCCCGATAGATTCGAGAAAAAAGGTAGTAAATACGTGACCAATATTTACGCTAACTTGTACTCAATCCTTAGTGTCAATAAGGTTTGGGCATTTATTCCCTCCATCCCTGTCCCCTCTCGCCAACATACCATTCTTGGAGATAGGTTCGATCCAAAAATAACGTTATTTGGCTCTTGTGTTGTAAATAATAGACGGCTTAGTGTCGTCGAAATAGGATGAGAACGTGCCGCAGTCACCGAAGACCAGGTTCGAAGAGTCGAATTTCCCTATAAACTTTAGTAAAAGGGATCTTTGGCCGATGTTATCGCTATACGTGGGCGGCATAAAATGAGTTTTAAGCTAAATCTGTGAGCAAGAAATCATAATACGTTGGATGAGAAATGGAAATTAATTCGTCATTTGGGTGGGTGGGGGGGGGGGGGGTGTTCGTTGGTGTTTTTTAGTTGGTTTTCGATTTTAGAAAAATTAATTAGGTTTTATTATTTATCCAAAGATGATAATTAAAGGAATGATTCATCTTCGAAAATTTATTAAAATTTAAAAATTACCAAATTTCGAAGTTATATCAAAATTTTAAAATGTCCCAAAATCCAGGGATTTACTAGATTTTGAAAATTTTTGAATTTGATCAAACATGGAAAATTGATCCAATTCCTCAAACAATTTTTAATTACCAATTTTCAAAATTTTTCAAACTTTAGAGATTCACTCAATTTTAAAAATTGTAAAAAAATGTTGAAACTTTGAAAATTGTTTCAATTTCGAAAATTTATTTAAACTTGAAATTCACAATTTTTCAAAGTTTTATCAAATTTTAAAAATTTTCAAATTTCTAAGATCCCCTAATTTTTTTAATCTGCCAACTTTTGGAAATCGATCTAATTTTTGAAATTTAATAATAATCGATTTTTTACGTTTCGTCAAATTTTTAAAACTTCGCAAACTTTGAAGATTCAATAAATTTTGAAAATTGTAAAAATTATTCAAACTTTGCAGGTGATCAATTTTAGAATCAAATTTTCAGAAATTTGCACAATTTTTTTAATTGGTCAAAAGTTAAAAGTTGTAAGAATTTATCAAATTGGCTCCAACTTCTAAATTTTCTAAAACTTGAAGATTTGCCAGATTTTGAGAATTCTAAAAATTTATCAAGCTTTGAAATATCCATTTTCTAAATACCCTTCGCTATCACAAATTGATCCAGAAAAATATTAAATTCAAAAATATTTTGAAAATTGTAAAAATTCAACAAATTTTAAAATTTTATTAGATTTCTAGATTTTTTATTTTGGGTATAAATATCCCGAGCAGCACAATCGACAAATTATCGAAATAAAAAATCGACAGAATATCGAATTCGATAAAGTGTCGCGTTAGTTCCGCCTAAATCGTGAAATTATCTTTCGATATATAGATAGATTATCGACGAATTATAGTTAGCAAAAATTTCGAGATTATAGTAAGATATTTTATCGATAATATATCTATAATATAGAAAGATAATTTCACGATTTAGGCGGAACTTTTGCGACACTTTATCGAATTCGATATTCTGTCGATTTTTTATCGATTTTTTATTCCGATTTTTCGTCTTTTACTAGCTTTTTTCTATAATTAAAAATCCTAAATTAGCATAATTAATACATTAAACTATGCCTAAACACATTATTCATGTTGCGGTAAGAGGATCATTTCAGAAAAAGTCAAAAAAAATTATAAAAAATCTGCCACCCGTGGGGCTTGAACCATCTACCTCCTGCATTGTAATCCTCTTCCTTAACCACTATGCCATTTTGAACGGAACCGTTTTAATTTTTTTGACTTTTCGTTGTCGCCGATTGGAACTTTTTTTGGGGGCAAAAGAGTAGGACAAATTGGTAGGAATTCCTTTTTTTTTTTTTTTAAGAGACGCGGCGAACATCAAAGGATTTCTCCAATACCAAAATTTATTGACTTCGTCGCTGAAAGCGTATTCGGCCGACACAGTAATTCGATGAATGTAGGTACTTTGGTAGGATGGAATGTTTTCGTTTCGGATCGATGTCGTTTTGTACAGCTGTTTTTGATTTATTTACATCAACTGGTTTGCGGCTAAAACCCAAACTACTCGGAAATGGAGCGCAGTCAAGTTTTTCCTCTTGACGTTGTGTTTTTTCCATGAGTTTTCCGCGACTTTTTTTCACAGTTTTTCCCATTTTTCATGACCGTCATTCATCATTCAAATTCTTGCACGGTTTCATTTTCATTTCAAGCTGGACAGGTGGTGATAGGCTACTCCACGGGGAAAGGATTTTTTTTTTTAATATGTAGTAGAAAAAACCTTCAAATTTCATTAGTTTTTTTTGTTTTTTGTTTAGATTATTTTATGCGAATTTCTTTGAATTTTTTTTTTTTTATAATTTTGTACCCCATGGGTTGTCGGGTCATCCACTGGTCCAGTGGGTTCTAGCTAAAATCCAAGCTATTCGGAAATGAAGCTCAGTGAAGATTTTCTAATCGTGTTTTTCCATTTTCTATTTTTATTTTTTAAAAACCTGTTGAATTTTGTCATTAAAGAATTTTAACATGCTTTTTTTCAAAATTAATTTTTTTTCACATTATATGAAAATTTTTTTAGAAAATTGTTTTTGCATTGGTTTTTTTCCCATGAGTTTTCCGTTACGTCTCACAGCTTTTCCCATTTTTCATGACCGGTGGGGGGGGGGGGGGGGGTGCTGGATCATCCATCATTCAAATTCTTGCACGATTTCATTTCAAGCTGGACAGAGGGTGATAGGCTACTCCACGGGGAAGGGAAATTTTTTTTAATAGTAGAAAAGGTTTTTTCAATTTTTCGTAGTAGGTACATGCATGCTACATACATTTACATACGTACATACCAGTACAGTACATTGGGCGACGGGGCTTGAATTTTTTCAAGTATGAATTTTCCAGGGGAAGGGGAATATTTTTTGTACTTTTTCCACGGGCCCACTGGGTTGTAGCTAAAACTCTACGGACTCAGAAAATCGTCAGAAAAGGAGGGCAACCAACTTTTTCTACTCATTTTTTTCATGAGTTTTTCGTGGGTTTTCAGCGTTTTTTTTTTTTGTTTTTTTTTTGTATTTCCAATTTTAGATTATGAGACGGGTCCACAGGGTCGTAGCTAAATTGCTAAAATCCAAACTATTTGGAAATGAAGCTCAGTGAAGTTTTTCTACTCAGGTTTTCTTGATTTCTTCCACGAGTTTTCAGTGATTTTTGATCGTTTTTTTTATTTTTTATTTTTTTAATTTTGTCATTAAAAAATTCTAACACGTCATTGTTTTTTTTTTTTCAAATTTCATTACTTTTTTTTAGATTTATGAGAATTTTTTAAAGAAATCATTTTGATTTTGATAATTATTTTTGTACTTCACGGGTTCAATTCGTTGCAATAATTTCAACCTTCAAATTTCATTATTTTTTTTTGTTTACATTTATGCGAATTTCTTTGATTTTTTTTTTTTTATATAATTTTGTACCCCATGGGTCGTCGGGTCATCCACTGGTCCAGTGGGTTCTAGCTAAAATCCAAGCTACTCGGAAATAAAGCTCAGTGAACATTTTCTAATCGTGTTTTCCCATCAGTTTTCCGTGATTTTTCATCGTTTTTTTTCTATTTTTAAACCTGTTGAATTTTGTCATTAAAAAATTTTAACGTTCTTTTTTTCAAAATTCATTTTTTTTTTACATTTATGAAATTTTTTTAGAAATTAGTTTTTTTTAATGAGGTTTTCGAAATATTTCATCATTTTTTTTAATTATTATTTTTTTTGAACCTTTTGATTTGAATTTCGTCTTTAAAAAATTTCAACAAGTTTTTTTTCCAGATAATAAAATTATATAAAAACTTTCTCATGCACATATTTTTTTCATGTTATTTTTGATATTTATTTTTTCTCCATTTTTCAAGGACCCAGTATTGTTTCCACGGGTCCACTAGTTTTAACTTGAAGAGGAAGGTCTAAACAACAAGTTTTGATAGGCGGCAGCACTTGCCGACTGTTTGGTGTAACGTCAGAGCGTCACAAAAAAGTGACCAACATTTGGTACCCCGACCAACATTTGGCACTTTACCTTATTAAAATTTTAAAATTTTCAAGCTCTAACAAACTTTGAAAATTTGCCAAATTTTGAATTTTTATCAATTTTTGAAAATTTGAAATTAGAAAATGGTAAAAATTCGCCTATTGATTCAGAAAAAAATTGATAATTTATTTCAATTTAAAAATTATTAGACACCAAACTTTCATTTTGTACTGAATGTTGAAAATTTGTTGAATTTCGAGTTCTTACCAAATTTTGAAGATTTCTCAATTTTAAAAATTTCAACAATTTTAAGAAGCATTATTGTGAAGTTGATGGTGAAAATCAGCTTTTCTGACACAATTTCTGCGTTAGTTTTTTTTTTTTTTTTTTTTTTTTTTTCAAGTTAAATCTATTATTTCTGATGTAATCTTTCCCCTCCTCATTCTCTCCTAAATAAAATTCCAGAGAAAAAGTGGCGGATTTAGGAATGTTGGTTGGAAAATGCAGCATGAAAGCGTAGCGACCACGCAACCACTACCACCAACCGAGTCAAGAACCCGAGTAATCGTTATCGTGATGGTAAATTTAACGATACATAAAAGCTAATTACGCAAAAAGGAAAAAAAAGAGAAAAAGAATTACGCTATTTAAAATGCTTTTAAATACTGCTCGTAGCGGTTATAACGGGCGTAAGCCGAGAATACAAGCACCTCGTCCGCCTGCACTTTTGGACCAATATGAAAGTGCTGGAAGAAATCAACTTATGGTACAGATTAAATTGCGGTGTGGGATAACGAGGCAGCTGCGGAGGTGAGGTAAAAAAGCTCCATTACAGAGCGCCAGCGTATTCCTAAGAGAGCTGACACTTGAAAAGTGTACCTTTAAAGGTTTATCTGTAATTTCGTTCACGAGTTTGCGTTTTTTGCCGGCGCCCTTGCTCGTTCTTTACCACGCTTATACTCCTTGGCCGACATTGTGACAGAAATTGCCCCGGCTGGGCTGGGATGGTCTTGGGGTCGGGCGCGTAAAACTTATCGTTAATTTTTCGCGCGGCGCGGTTCTGTTCTTCGAAGCGGGATAAATTATGGTAAGACGAGCAGGAAAAAAAAGTAGGAAAATTATTCTAGCGAAAACAATTATTATTTATAGTCGATTTTTGCATAGAACGAGGAGGTGGACGCGACAGCATCCAGGGGTGAAATTTATGAAGCCGAAGACTTTTGTATTATTGGGACGGTGGCGGCGGAGGCGAACAAGACGCGAGAGACGCTTTCTATCGGTCTGGAAATTTATTATGATTAAGATCTTTTACGATCTATAAATTATAAGTCATAAAAGTCGATTCATCGGGCTTTCATAAGCGAAAAGAGAGCAACCTCTCTGGTGGCACACCCTGGCCACCTCGGGCCGCCCTTATCAGCCAGCTAGCGAGCGGCGAATCTCTTTATAAAAAGATACTCTTGCTCGCGCCTTGCTCTCTCCGTCGCACGTCGCTCTTGGTACATTTAAAATGGAATCTGAAAGGAACAGACGACGATAGCGTATAGTATGGTGCGGTTTTGAAAATTTGCCGAAACGTGGAGTTTTATTGTGACGGTAAATTTATGCGTGTGTCGAGAAATTAATACGGAGTTGGTTGTGTACGGCGCGATGTCGAGGAGCAGGATGCCACCGCCATTCCGCGTCCACTCCGCCATCGTCGTCGTACTCGACTCGACGAGAGCTATCTTTCGTCGTCGTCGAGAGAATATGCAGTTGAAAGAGCTTTTATATACATTGCTTTCGACGAATAGCCCTCTTTATGAGCGTATTAACGCGATATTTCGCCATTCTGCCGTCGCGGTCGTAATCGAGCGCGCACACAATCAATTTGTTTTGTCGGCGTGTATGTAAATACGACGACGACGTTGATGTCAGCGGATGAAAGAAGAGATAGGATACGCTTTCGAGTGGATTTCACTCTAGCTGCGAGTTTCACGCGCAATGGTGTCAACTCGAGAGGTGATCTGATCGTATCGTAAGCCCTGCTCGAGTATCCTTCGAGGTGTTGTGCGTATTAGAAAGTGATACTGGGGACAGAAGATATCGAAAGCGGAAACAGTGCTTCGCAGAAGTCTGAAATTTAGTTAGAATTAATAGAGCTCTTTCGAAAATGGCTCGTTCTTTCAAAATAATAATACAAAATTGTCCACTCTACAATTTTGGTTTTTATCAATTTTCACGAAAAATACTTCGTTCAGTTGAAAAATAGGAAAATGTGAAAATTTGCATATCCGAGGTAACAGTTTTTCGACGATAACTCGAGGAATATTCGTTGAATCGAAATTCTAACGATTTCAGGACGAAAGAAAAAATTTTTCTCTACAATTTTGGTTCCTATCAATTTTTACAAAAAACGCTTCGTTAGCTCGCAAAATGGGAAAATGTGAAAATGTGAAAATCAACATTTCCGCAGAAACAGTTTTTCGACGACAACTAGAAAAATATTCGTAGAATCAGAATTCTGACTTCATGATGGGAAACAAAATTTGCAGCTCTACGTTTTTGGTTCTTATCGATTTTCATGAAAAATGCTTCGTTGGCCAGGAACATAAAAAAATATGCAAATTCGCGTATCCGTGAAAACAGGCAGTTTTTCAACGATAATTTGAGGAATCCGACGAATCGATATTTCTGGTTACACTGCAATGAAAGAAAAATTTTTTCTCAACTATTTTTGTGCTTATCAATTTTCATGAAAAACGCTTTGCTCACCCGGACAATAGGAAAATGAGAAAATTCACATATCCAAGAAAACAGTTTTTCGTCAAATTGAAATTCCAACGATTCAAGGGAACCTGGAAATTTTTCGTTCTAAAATTTTGGTTCTTATCAATTTTCACGGAAAATGCTTTGTTGGCCTGAAAAAGTGAAAATTTACATAGTTTTTTGACGAAAACTCGTGGAATTTTCGTCAAATCAAAATTCCAGTGATTCAAAAACAAAAGAAAATTTTTCGTTTTACAATTTTTGGTTCTTATCAATTTTCATGGAAACAGCTTTGTTGGCTTGGAAAATAGGAAAATGTGAAAATTCACATTATCTCTTTCGACGATAACTCAAAAAATATTCGTCGAATTGAAATTTTGGCCGCACGAAGCGAAAGGAAATTTTTTACTCTACAATTTTGGATTCTGCACGGAAAATGTACATCAAGTTGCTCAAGTCGACCATCTACCGCAAGGTTGCCTAATCTAGCCCCATGCCTTTATGTACAGGACAGAGTTGCGCCGATCCGGATCCAAAAATTTTAAAACTCCATCTTTGATTTGGATCTTTAGATTCTTCAAATTTTCGAGAAAAAAAAAACTGATCTAGATCAAAAAAAAAAATTTTTTTTCTTCAATTCATCGTTTTTTCTCTGTGAAGATTCAAAATTTTGGATCTTTGATCTGGATCTTTAGATTCTTCAAATTTTCGAGGAAAAAAAATGATATTTTTCTTCTATATTGCAGAATTGAGAACACAGATGTAACTTTTAAGAGCCTAAAAAGTTCAAACTAACGCCAAAATTGGCTGAAATAAAATGAAATTCGAATAAAATTTCATTTAAACTGTTGTTCGTGCAATTGAAAATTCCCATACTCGTTTCAAGTACTTAGTTCTGTAAAAGAAAGTGGAAAAGAAAACAGATCGTTGGACTAATAAAAAAAACTACACTAAGTATCCAGATCGATGACAAATTTAATTAACGAGCCTTAACACTCGTTCAGCAGGTAAAATATATATTGAAGCGGGCAAAAAAATACGCCGAGTGGAGTATTTTGTGAAAGAAACTACTCCACCTGAGCCTTTTCATTATTAATGAAGTCCTCGTGCTGTATTTTTTCTCTTCTTTCTACTTCTTCCTCTTTCCACTTCAATGCTGGATGCTACTTAGACCTCGCTAATGGCTGTCGTCGAACAAAGCGCGTAAATTTACCGGTAATTTTGTAAAATTACTTTAAAAATATTTACATTCGGCGACTCTGTGGTGGCGCGTTTAATTTGGTAAATTGTTTTACGCCTCGAATAATGTCGGGGTGGATTCTCTTTGAGGTAGCGGGATTAAGTAATTACGAAAGTTTTTTTGGAAGGTTTTTTACTGCGACAATATTCCTTGTTTTGTTCATCGGGTTTCTTTTATAGAATCCATAAATCTGGTAGATGAATGCATTATTTTTTTACGATAGAAAAGAGTTTTGCAGCAAGATCAAGAATATTTGAGATGAAGTGAGATTGAAAAATTACGAATCTTATTGCAGAATAAGGATTAAAATTACAACAAAATTCAATTTCGATGTGAAATCATAATTATTTTAGTGCAGGATTGGGATTAGAATTATTCGCATTAAAATTAAAGTTCACTGCAAAATCAGGATTTATTAAATTAAAATTGAAGTTTACAGCGAAATAAAAGTATTTGTAAACTTCACTGTAACGTTATAAATTTTAGAATTTTTAATTAAATTTGTCCTGCAAAATCAGAATCACAGTTGGATTTTACTGCATAGCAAAAGTCATTTGAGATAATTATAATTAAATTTTACATCAAAATCAGAGTTATTTTTGATTTTTTTTACATGATTAAAATTCTTTTCAATGAAATTGGATTTTGCAGCAAAATCGATATTGACCCGTTCAAAATTGAATTTTAGTGCGAAACCGATGAATTGCATTATTTAAGTATGTGTAAGTGATTTTCACTGCAAAATCTGAATTATTTATACTTATTAAAATTAGATTTCACTGCGAACCCAGAATCATTTGCTGTAAAATTGAAGGTTACAGCCAAATTACAGTTACTGCTGAATTTTACTGCAATATCAGAATTTTTAGAAATTTAAATTGAATTTTATTGCAGGATTGAGATTAACTGGATAAAAATTTGGGTTCGTGGCAAAATCTGAATTATAAATATATCTACGTTAAAATTGAGTTTTGCTGCAAAATCAATATCGATAATTAATTCTATCTGAATTTTAATGCAGGATTGAGATTAATTGGATTAAAATTTAGTTTCGCTGCAAAATCTAAATCATACCTGTTAAAATAGGATTTTACTGTGTAATCAATATCATTTTCTGTATAATTGAATTTCACAGCCGTATGAGTAACAAAATTGTCAAATTTTACTGTAACATAACAGGATTGTTAGAATTTGAAATTTTATTTTAGTAGGTATGCAGGACTAAGATCAGCCTGTAAAATCTGAATTAATATTGCATAAATTAAAATTTGATTTCACTGCTTGAATTCTATAGCCAAATCAGAGTTATTTTGTGAATTTTACTGCAATGCACTTCAGGATTTTTAGAATCGAAATTGAATTTTATTACAGGATTGAGATTGATTTGTAAAATCAGAAAAGCCAATTCCATGAAAGTTTTGAATCTTAAAAGTGTGTAACTTTTGTGTGAAAAGTTCAACTGTTTTGAGAAAGTTCAACTGTTTTGAGAAAAGTTCAACTTTTTTGAGAAAAGTTCAACTGTTTTGAGAAAGTTCAACTGTTTTGAGAAAAGTTCAACTTTTTTGAGAAAAGTTCAACATATGAAATTTGAGAGCTATACTTGATGAAAAGTTTGAAAAAATTCTCGTGAACAGGTGATATTTTTATATCACATTCACCGGAATGATTTCCGTCGCGGGATTTCTAGAACCTTGAGGAGCACGGCGTCCCAAAATTTCGGTCCAAATTCGAAAAATGTTGAAAATACGAGTAGCATATCGTTTGTTACATTTTTTGTAACGCAGAGTTCGAATATTGCCTTATTTTTTTGATAGACACCTCCCTAAATTTTTGAAAAAAATCAATGAAATGGAAAAAAATCTTATGGCATATCGTTTGTTATGTTTTCGATAGCGCTGAGTTCAAATATTACCCCATTTTTTTGATAGTGCCCTTCTTAAGCCTTTCACGACCTCTCAAATTTTGAAATAAATTAGCAAAGAGAACGGAACATAGAAAAATCTGAGTTTTTGGAAATTATTATTGCAATGGGAATTTAAAAATAAATTAATAAATCAAGTTTTATGGCAGAATTGGGATTTATTGCATTGAAAAATGAATTTACAATAATAATATACACACAAAAAATTGAATTTTTCAGCAGCATCTGAATTATATGCAATAAAATTGAATTTTAGAGCGAAAATTGAGATCAAACAATTGGAAACTGATAGTTCTAGAGCAGGATTTGGATTCATTGAATAAAATTTGAATTTTTTTTTTACAAAATCAAGAGTCATTAGATACCTATAAAATTGCATTTTGCTCCAAAATCAGAATTATCTACTATCTGTAAAATGGAACATAATACTTCAAAGGCAAGTCTGCTAATTTTGTTAAGTTTTTGACTACTTTTCCAGTCATTTTTTTTTTATCCTGTGTGAAAAGTTGTCCGGAACGAAAAAGTTGGCATGGAACTCTCCAGGTATATCTAGATCTACCAAGTGCCACTTTGAAGGACTCATTTCACCACAAAGCTTTCGAAATTAACGACAATTGCGGTTGCAAAATCACAACGATAATTGCTCGAATGAAAATTTCTTCGCCACACTGCATCGTAACTTACATAGGTACATACTTATTCGTACGTCGGTTGGTTTCTGCAAAGTACTGCTGAAGAGGCTCGAGCCTTGAGCACCGAAAGCGAAGGCGGCACGTTTCAACACGTCAGGTCGCCGCAAATGGTGTACATGCTGGCATCAAATTACACATCGCACTTATGTGAAAACGCTACCGGAATGTGGATGGCTGGGGGAGGGGGTGAGACGCGGCCGGTGGGTTTTTGACGTGAAATATGAGATTATAAGGGCATCTCCAATTCAACGCGCGTACTTGGCGGCGTGTGCTCGCGAATGCGATGTTTTTTTAGGCTTTTTTCCCCGTTTCGAGTATATGCATTTTACGAGTAGATACGATACGTGTATATAAGTAAACGTACGAAGGCGTTAGCCGAGCGAGCGAGCGAGCTATCGAGAAAATATATTATGTTTGGGTGTCGTGCCGAGGGGAAAAGAGGCGCTTCTCCAGGTGTTAACATTCGTCGAAGTAGGATTTTTTTTTTTTTTTGCAACCTGCGATGCGAGCTGCTGGCGATGGAGCTAGATTTTAAATTAATTTTCTAAATTGAAATATCGTGTAACGAGGTAATTAAAAACCGTAAGGTTTCCGCACATGTACACTCACGTCGACGTGTGTGGAGTGTCGCTCTGGCTGGCTCGTTTGCCTTTGGCTGTGCGAAAGGTCGGGCAGACGGCGAGGAGTTAATTTTCTTGGCTGTTTTGTATGGTTGTTTGGCGGTGCTGCCGTGGAACGAAATTATTAGTATGGCGATGGAGCCGAGAGTAAAGGGTTGCACGAGCGAGGTTTTATGTACACGAGCGAGAAGATGAGATTTTGGCGAATACGACGACTCGACGTGTGTTTTTTATATACGCGAAGATTAAAGAACCCGAGAACCGACCGGAACAGTGGAGGAGCCGCAGGGTCGAAGAAAAAGGGGCATGCGAAACTGGAAATTGGAGAGATGAGACTACGTTAAATGGAATTATAAAAAGGCGTGCGTTAGCGAGCGACGGAAATAATAGAAAAACGAAGTAAACAAAGTAGCAAATTCGCGACGAGACGAAAATACACGCGCTAGCGAGTAATCGCTAAAGCGTATATATATACGTATAAGCGCTGCGAAACAAATAAATTTAAATGAAGCGATGATTTAAAAAAAAAAAGGAGAACAGAACAGAGAAGGAGAAAAAAAGACGACCATAGGATATTGCATTTCCGCTCGTAATGTTAATAAATTTTCCATTCGATCGGGTTTACTAGTGTAGAAATTAATTTCAATTTGTAATCGTGTATGGACTGTGGAGACGATCACAGAGCGGAAAAAAGATGGAATTCGATGAAGTATAAAATGGTCTTAGCGAACTTCATCATCAGAGATGGTCAATTGTTGGAAACCAAATCTAATAATGTACACTACTCCACTCGTAGATGAGATTTTCGTGGTATTATCGACTAGAATTGAAGCAAACAGTTCAAAAATGATCCCCGAGGGGTCGAAATATTATTACCCCTCCACATTTTTTTTCAAAGAAAAGGCAAAAGTTACAGGGGTGTTAATTTTGATCTGACAACATACTTAGAATAGAGAATTCTCAAAAACAGTGCGTCTGAGAAAAAAATTGGAAGAATACTTTTTTGTGGGGAATAATTAGAGCAACTTTTGTATGAAATATTTTTTCGTATATAGTCAAAAAATCAAAAATTATCAATAAAACTCTGAAAAAGTTTTTTTTGAACATCAATTTTCAACGTATTTTCAATTATTTCAGGAAAACTGTCATCGTTAGAGTCAAATTCTTCAAACAAAAATTGTTTCCCAATAAATTTCCTATCAAAATGCTTCTACTAATTTTTTTGTAATTTTACACTGGAAGAAGTTATGCTGGCTTCAGTATTAATTATTTTTTGTTTTTTAGGATTTTTTTTTTTTTTTTTTGATACCTACTAAATGAAACGTAACTTTTTCCAGTGAAGAATTGCCAAAAAAATGTATAGGAACATTTCGATAGAAAATTGAACGAAGAACAATTTTTGTTTGAAGAATTTTTCTCTAAAAATTATATTTTTCTATCGAGCATCAAAAGAAATTTTTACAGTCGTGTAACTTCCGCCTTGAGCAGTTTGGCGCATTCACATAAACGAGTATGAACTTTTTATAAAAGAATACTGTGCTATCTCCTGGTTTAAGGTCGGAAAACGACGGTGTCTCACCCCCTGTAGTTGCAACTCGAGAAGACAAACAAGAAAAATTATTAGGTACGATAAGTTGCCTATCTCCATTTTGAGGAGACAGTGGTTTCAAAAAATTCGAAATTAATAATCGAAAAATCAACTTCGGAAGCTCAAAGTTTGGTTTTGAGGTTTTGGGTGACATGCTCTTTCGGTGAACCAAATTTTAGCTCAATAAAAATTGACGAATTGTCAAGGTTTCCTTGTGAGCACTAGACTCGAAAAAAATTTTTTTGTAAAAAATTCAAGAAATTGTTCTTCTCAAAAAAAAAAAAAAAAAAAAAGAATAAATTTTTTTCATATGTATGTGTGAGGGAAATTCAAAAAAAAAAAAAAAAAAATGAACCAAATTGAGAAAAATTTTTCAAACGTGAACAAATTATGCAATATTTTGATCGATGTAGAAAAAAATGAATCAGCCATTTTTTCGACACAGACTCGGTAGTAGGTAACTTACGTATAAGGTACCTACTACCTACCTACCTACCACCCAGTACCTATTTCAACTCAGGATTATAAAATTACAATCGAACGCACATTCAAGTAGGTAGTCTCTGAAAATAAGTGTATTTTTGGACCCTCGTTCGTCTATAATACAACCTTTTTCAAATCTAAAAAGACCGAGTAAAAAAAATCCAATTGAGATGACCCTTCTCAGTTTTTACACCACTTTCGTAATATCAAAAAGATGTAAAATTTCCATTCGACTTTTCATATAAAAAAGAAGGAAAAAAAAACTTCGCACAGAACAGATTCGACAGCGGAGGTAGTTTAAGGTGTAGGTACTAGAAATCAACTCGAAAATACGAACCAAACCATCGCATCCAACCCAATTTAGAATTCTAGTCGCGTTGCAACGCGCGATAATTATTTAACGTCGATGCAGTTCGCGGAAAATCTTCTTAATGGCTCGAATCCCTCTTTTTTTTTTTTAATGGTACTCGTCGTGTATTATATGACGTGATAAGAGTAAATTACCGAACAGTAACGAATTTCATTACTCGACGAGGTGTTTTCTGGCGGTTTTTTTTTTGACGAGCACAATCGTCGAGTAATTTCCACGTAGGTACAAGAAAAGGCGGTGATGAAAAATTCATTATTTTCCATTTTCTCGATAGAATGGTGGGAAGTGTTTAGCTCAGCAAATTACCGAGATATTAAAATTTCTATCGCGATTCGAGCAAATGAAAATATAATAGACGTTTTTTTTCGATTTTTGAAGTTACATGAGTACAAAACACCAACGTTTCAAGTTTTTCTAGAATAACTTAAATTTTTCAACTAACGAAAGACCAAGTTCAAGGATTTTATTTCGTACTGTAAAGTGGGGCTACTATTTGGAACTTTTAGGAATAATTACACGTACTCTCAGCTTTTTTTTTTCTATCACGTCTCAATTTTTTATTCCAAAAAAATTTAGAATTTTTCAATTTCTTTCTCAAAAATTTAAGAAATTTTTTTCTCCAAAAAAAAAAAGTAAAAATGAAAGATTTATTTAAAAAAAATATATTACCTATTTTATTGTTATTTTATTATTATGCAGGTGAAAAATTCAGATATGGAAAATTGAGTCATTTTCAAATTATAGGGTAGCTAGTAGCTACCTATTTCGAGAAAATTCAGAATTTTTTGAAATAAAGAATTTCTTTCCTTTCAAAAAGGCTGTGAATTTTTTTCTTCGGACAAAAAAAAATGTTGAGAAAATAATAAAAATTCGTGTGAAATACATTAGAAACAGACGAATAAAAATCAAATTGTAACACGAATAATATATTGAAAACTAAAAATACGAGCGACGTTTCGATCTACAACGAGAAAAAAAATTCTTAATTTTTTGAAAAAGAAATCCTCGATTTTGAAAAATTCTGAATTTTTTTAAATTAAAAATTCGCAATTAAGAATCCGATGAAAATTTTTACAATGTTTGGGGAGGAAAATGTTATCTATTATTTTTTAGAGAGAATTTTCATAATTTTTTAAGAAAAAGTGAAATTTTCAATTTCAAAAACGTTGTAGATCGAAACGTCGCTCGTATTTTTAGTTTTCAATATATTATTCGTGTTACAATTTGATTTTTATTCGTCTGTTTCTAAAAAAAAAATGTTGTTCTATGAAAACTTGAAATTTTTTGAAATTGAAAATTTCACTTTTTCTTAAAAAATTATGAAAATTCTCTCTAAAAAATAGTAGCTAACATTTTCCTCCCCAAACATTGTAAAAATTTTCATCGGATTCTTGATTGCGAATTTTTAATTTAAAAAAATTCAGAATTTTTCAAAATCGATGATTTTTTTTTCAAAAAATTAAGAATTTTTTTTCTCAAAAAAAAAAAAAAAAAAAAAACATACCTACTTATCTATATTTTTCAAGAAAAATTTTGTAGTTATCTTGTCCACTCGTAAGAAACGTACATCTCACTCGTTAGACTCTAGATAGAAAATTTCAAATACTTACCCGAGCAGCACAATCGACAAATTATTGAATTCGATAAAGTGTCGCGTTAGTTCCGCCTAAATCGTGAAATTATCTTTCGATATACAGATAGATTATCGACGAATTATAGTTAGTAAAATTTTCAAGATTATAGTAAGATATTTTACGTTAATAGGGACTTTATCTCCCTCTCGCTGATCTTTCGGTAGTATAAAGAAGCCTTTTTCTCTCTTGTAACGTAAAATAATTTATCCAACTACTATTATCGATAATCTATCTATAATATCGAAAGATAATTTCACGATTTAGGCGGAACTTTCGCGACACTTTATAGAATTCGATATTCTGTCGATTTTTTATCGATTTTTTATTCCGATTTTTCGTCTTTTACTAGCTTTTTTCTATAATTAAAAATCATTAATTATCATAATTAATACATTAAACTATGCCTAAACACATTATTCATGTTACGGTAAGAGGATCATTTCAGAAAAAGTCAAAAAAAAAATTATAAAAAATCTGCCACCCGTGGGGCTTGAACTATCTACCTCCTGCATGGTATTCCTCTACCTTAGCCACTATGCCAATCGTTCGACAAATTTCAGATTATTTGTCGATGATATAGTTTCAAATATCGTCACAAAATCGTTGAAAAATCGAATTCGAGAAATTTCAGATTACGTGTCGATAATATAGTTTCAAATATCGTCACAAAATCGTTAAAAAATCGAAATCGAGAAATTTCAGATAATTTGTCGATAATATAGTTTCAAATATCGTTAAAAAATCGAAATCGAGAAATTTGAGATTACGTGTCGATAATATAGTTTGAAATATCGTCAAAAAATCGGTAAAATATCGGAGTCGAGAAATTTAATATAATCTGTCGATAATATAGTTTCAAATGTCGTCAAAAAATCGGTAAAATATCGAAGTCGAGAAATTTCATATAATCTGTCGATAATGTAGTTTCAAATATCTGCACAAAATCGGTGGAAAATCGGAATCGATAAATTTAATATTCTTTGTCGATAGTATCGTTGACGAATATCGTCATAAAATCTTAATAATATCGAATTCGATAGTTTTTAGATTTTTTGCCTATGAAATTGTACCGATAAATCTTTATAATATCGTGAGAACATCTATAGATTTTCAAACGATTTTTTATCGATACGTTACATCTTCCGATATTATCGATCGAGTGTGCCGCTCGGGTACTGATTTTTTTCAGCAATAAATTCAAGAATTACTGAAGCGATAAAAATTCTCGATTTTGGGCTATTCCATAATCTAATAATTATGCTTTGGACTAAGATAGACCCTGTACAATGCCTCTAAACGCGATACCCTCTCACCATCGTATTAGAAAACCTGTTACCATAGTACGGATAAAACATACTTAAGCATTCCACAGAAGTCTCACAAAAAGGTCCATTCTCTATACGAAGATAATTAATGACGAGCAAAAAAAAATTATAGTAATAATTAAGGGTAGGGTATTCGATCGAAAGAGCAATACGTTGATAGGTACACACCGTTTGCCATTCATCATCCTCCTCGTATCCTACATATACTAGGTATATAGACACTTGTAAAGCATGACACATATTGCGCACACTATAATACGACGGCGACGTTGGCGTTGAACGCGCGATGACAATGAACCCTTTCTAAATAGCATAGGTATTCAAAGTACCGAACCAGAGGAGAGAGCGAGATGGAATGAGCCGCAGGAGCAGGAGGAGGGGGAAAAAAGGACAACCGAAAAGGTAAATTAGATAATACACCACACCGGCGAACAAAACGAATTCGGGCGACGATTTAGCTTAATTATTCGACGCGAATATAACAACGCGAAAAATCATACTTATATATGGCGTACTGTTGCCTGCGACAGAGGTAATACTATTACCTACGCGCGTATATACGAGTACGATATTGTAACTGTACAAAGTGTTACGAGCTGGCAAGGTAGGTTGAAGAAGAGAGCACGGTAGATAGACTGGTAATGAAGAATCGTAACTACGTTATACGAGTATAGTATACAGAGTGCCATGCTATGCCGCCGGAGCCATTATCGTATACGCGAAAGAACGTCCTACAGAGACATATTTGATAATGTATATTAAACACTGTTTCTCTAGCATATATATATTAGACGAGTGCCTAGCTACTATTTGTACTGAACATTGCTGCACTGGTTGTAAAATTCGTCCTAGGTATGTTGTATGTACCAACTATCAACCCATTGCCATGCAACAAGGACTCGACTCGGATAGAAATTATAGTAATTTTTTGTCGCGTCATTTGCGCGGTTTTACAAGTGCATAAAAGTAGACAAAGTATGGTAATAGGAGCCCTCGTACACGATACATATTAAATAGGTAATTACATCAGATAAGTTTTGAATTACTATTTTAACTGTTTACCGTATTGCATAGCGAAATAACCGAGACGTGGCCCGCAGCTGCCGCGCCGGTGAAGAGGTGCTCAAGAGTTCAGATTGTTAGAGAGATGGCGAATATATACAGGATGTTTCGTAGTTGATGTAGTTCCTTCCATCAGCCGAATAGGCAACCCATAAGAAACAAAATTTTGTATACAAACGTGGTGCCTATCTTGAAAATTGAAGGGACAAAAGAACATGAAATTGAGGAAAGTAATTTTTGATTTGGTACATGAATAGTACCAAAAGAAATATTTTTTTCGTTCCAGACATTTTTTGCCTGCCTCTGAAAATGAAGGCGCAGGAGAGCTTCGAAAAAAAAAACAGGTTTTCGATTTTCAAAGCTCTGGAGCTACTTTATTATCGGAGATAGTCAAATCCGTTCCATAAAGTTATTCGTTTCAAGTCATGAAATTTGAAGATGGGCCATGAAAGTCATGGAAAAGTCATGAATTTTTCAAAAAAATCACTAGGTCAAGAACAGTCATGATTTTTGATAATATTACCGGGGCCAAATTACAAATTCGCTTAAAAGTGAATTTTTTCAAACAGTTGCCTCATCTCAAAAAAAAAAAAAAAAAAAAAAAAAAAAAAAAAAATGCATAAAATATTGTGATTTTTTTGAAGAAGATAGGTATAATTAACTTTTACGTTACTAGGGAGATAAAGTGCTACTTTATATACCTCTCGCTGATCTTTCGGTAGTGTAAAGAAGCCTTTTTCTCCCTCGTAACGTAAAATAATTTATCCAACTAGGAAAATCACTTTATCTCCCTAGTTGAATAAACTACTATCTTGATGAAGTTTTTTTCGAGGGGAAGGGAAATCTCCATTTTTTTTTTGTTGGAAAAAATCTCCATTTCTTGGGATGAAAACAAAAGAATTTTCTGGAATGAATAAAAAATTATTTTTTTGGTACAAAAAATTTTAAAAATTATTTTTTGGTGGGTACAAAAAATTTTAAAAATTATTTTAGAATAAAAAACATTTTTACAAGGCGTTAAAAAAATTCTCAATTGTTTTGAAGTAAAAATATTTTTTAAACATTTCGCAAAAAAAAAATATAATTTTTTTTAAACCAAAAACTGAGTCTTACCGTTTTGGAATTGATTTTTTTTTTTGAATTTATTTTATTCAACGCCACTCGACTGTTTGAGTCATTTATTTGGAATTGAATTATTTTGAAGTAAAAATACTTTTCGAACTCCAAAGTATAACATCTCATTTTTTGGATTTTTTTTTTTATTTTCTGACAAATAATTTTTTTTGAGAAAAAATTCTCATTTTTTGGAAAAAAAATTTGAAAACAAATTTTTTGGTTCAAAAATTTTTGAAAATTGTTTTGGAATAAAAAAAAAATTATTTCAATTTTCTGACAAATATATAATAAGTATTTTTTTTTGAGAAAAATTTCTCATTTTTTCGGAATAAAAAAAATTTGAAAACAAATTTTTTGGTTCAAAAATTTTTGAAAATTGTTTTAGAATAAAAAAAAAATTATTTCAATTTTCTGACAAATATATAATAAGTATTTTTTTTTGAGAAAAATTTCTCATTTTTTCGGAATAAAAAAAAATTGAAAACGAATTTTTTGGTTCAAAAATTTTTGAAAATTGTTTTGGAATAAAAAAAAATTCTCGAGTGAAGGGGAAACTTTTTTGGCCTCCCCCATATTTCTTCCAAGTTACGCTTATGTCGGCCAGAGATCATGAAAATTCATGAAAAAGTCATGAATTTTCAAAAAAAAAAAAAAAAAGTTAGACACCCTGGTTTCTCTCAAAGACTTACTTCGATTCTGTGTATCATCTTAACCCTTTCAGACCCAAGGCCGAACTAGCCCAGATTAAAACATTATTTTTTGATATCTGCATGACATAAAATAATTCCAAGATTCCTGAATTTTTTCCAGCACCCCCCCCCCCCATCAATATTCATACCGAGAATCCCCAAACCTTGAAATTTATCAACATGCTCGATACTACTATATGGTCTTTGAAATTAAAAATGTGGTAAAAGTGTGATATTTATTTTTTAAATGATGATACCTAAAACAAAATTGGATTCCCAAAAAGTAGGGATGAGAAAATATCCTATCAAAAACGTGGAAAATTAAAAAAGAAAAATTAGTGAACCGATTCAAAAATCCAATTATTAGGTAAATGGCGGGAAATGTCTTTCAAGTTTTGAACTGAAAATGAAGTGCTCCGAAGGGCTACGTCTTTTTTTTAAACAAAAAAAATAATTTTAAATTTTTGACAAGTTTTTGAAAAAAAAATTACGTCCCCAGTTGAAAAATGTTTCAAACAAATGTTGTGTGTTTTGATTTCAGGAACAAGTTTGGTTATCAAAAATTTTTATGGGACCACTCCTTCCCTTCCCTTCCCTGCCCTTCCGATTACCTATGTATCTTACGTATGAAAATCACATACGTATACTGCAAAATTGAAAGGAAATGAATGGTCCAATCAAAATCTTTGTAATGACAAAAATTGTTCTAGAGACTTCTATAAACAACTTTTGTATGAAATTTTTTCCAATTGAGGGCTTAAGTACAGAGATAGGGTGATTTTTGGAGAGGGAGATGAGCTCTCTTTTCTATAAAAACGTAGGTACCCACTCAAAAATTACTTTTTTCAATTTATTTTCTTTTGTACCTTCAATTTTTAAGTTAGGCAACATGTCTATATAATATTTTCTAATCCTTATGGGTTGCCTATTCTGCTGGTGGAAGGAACTACACTACCTACGAAACACCCTGTAGAGGTCGACAATTTTCTAGAGAGATATTTTGCGGATAGATACGCATAACGAAGACCTTATTAAATTTTTAAATTATGGTACCCAACCATGGGCGGAAGATTGTCGAAGACCTAAAGGATAACTTTTTGGTCATTGCTATTCCTTACTATTAAGGACGTTTTTGAAATTGAAATGAGCAATTATTATTTCGCTGTTTGTCTCGGAGTGGGAAAAAAATGAACAAGAACATGACGACACGTCAAAAGTCGTCCATTGTACTCGTGCAATTTTGACGAATGCGTCGATATAAAGTATATTTCGTAGTAGACCATTGCCGGGCGTAAAATGTAGACGAGCTTTTTGAAAGAAGCACGAGCAAATTATTCATCGTAAAAATATGTAAATTTTTTCTTTTGTTTATTTATACAAAACATTATTGCAGAAATGTAAAACGACTCGCGTGCGTGTACTTTTTCATACAAGACGGAGAGAGAGAATGAGAGAATGCCACACAGAGCGCAGCGGTATAACTTTATCTCGAATGTAAATAATTGTTTATTCGAGTCATTTTTTTTATTCGTTGCAGTCTTTTTTTTTTAAATATTTTACCCTCGTTTTCTTCCTCTGTGCCTTGCGATGGTCGCGTCGCGAGTTGTATTCGAAAAGAAACCTGTGTCGAGTGAAATATTACAATGTCGAGATCCGACTAGTGAATTATTATATCGTAATGGTTAATTTTTCTACGATTTTTATTACGTCGTAAAATAGGGGTGAATAATTGTGTTGTGTACTGGAGCACGTAAATGAAATAAGGAATTGAAGGATTTAGCCGAGTGGTTAGATTGAGTTTCCTATTATTTTATTTTATTTTATTTTTTGGCTGAGGTGGAGGTTTTTTAATAATCGTGACTTTGTGTATTTTCTTTTTAAAAGTATCGTCCTTTTTTTTCTTCCTTTTTTTTATCATCAGAAATATATTGTGCGCGGAATATGAAACATTTTCGAGATTTTTCTTCTTCCATCTTTCAGTTTCGATTGGATTTATAATCAGGTTAAATAATTATTAGAGTAGAGAACGTTTCACTTATATTAATTTTTTAGAGTTTTATTTACTAGGGATGTTTGAGGGCGCTTCTCTTTCGAGAAAATTTATTTCCAACAAAAAAACTCTGTCAACGCTTCAATTCCAATTGAGCTAAAATTTGTCTCAAACAAAGAACATCTCACCCACACCTCAGAACCAAACTTTGAGCTTTCGAAGTTGATTTTTCAATTTTTGGCGAATTTTTGAAAATGGAATTTTTTACCAAAATTGTGAATTTTGAGATAAAACTCTGAAAATGGGTTTATAATACTAAAATCCACCCCCCCCCCCCCCTTAATCATTTACTATCACTTTTGAAGTGATCTGGAGCCTCCAGCAAAAGTTTGATTTTCTCCAGCGCACTGGAACCACTCCAGATGGCGCTTAAATGAACTTTAGCAGCTTTTCATAATTTCATCTCAAAATTGACAATTTTTGTGAAAAATTTATTCATTAATGAGCTATTTTTGGTCTTTTCAAAAAATCGCCCAAAATCGAGAATCAACTTCCTCAACTCAAAATTTGATTTTGAGGTCTGAATTACTTGATCTTTCGCTGAGGCAAATTTCGACTCAACCAGACTTGGCGAGCAAACAAGTTCCTTTCTAAGAAATGATTATATTTCCTCGAAAATTTTCTACTCTTGTGCAAAGATGGTTTTTGAAATTTTATTCGAAAGCCATTTTTTAAGAATTTTCTTTTGGAAACCATGTTTTTAAAAAAAATTTAGAAATATATTTTTAAAATTCAAATATTTTTCAAAGAATTTTTTTTTCGTTTTTTTTTCTTCAGAACTTACATTTTTTCGAAAGCAATTTTTTTCCAATTTTGTTTAGGTGAATTTTTCTATTAGATCGTTTTGAATGAATTTTTAAAAATTTGTTTAGGAACCACATTTTTTCTTCAAAATAAACATCATCAACTTGTGTTCAGATTTTTTAAAAATCCTATTCAAAAATAATTTTTTCAAGTTCGCTCAGAAATTGATTTTTTTCAATTTCAAATTTCGTACAAGATCTGTTTTTATGAATTTTCGAGAATGATTTATTTTTTCGAGAGCAATTTTTTAAATTTTCTTTCAGGAGAATTTTTCCAAAATATTATTCTGAAATCATTTCTAAAATTTTGTTTAGAATGAATTTTCAATTTTTCGTTTCAGAAATAAACTTTATTGAATATCGTTCAGTAAGTAATAATTTTTTTTTCAAATTCTATTCCAAACCAGTTTTTCGAATGAAAACTCAGGAATTGATATAGGTACTTTTTAAATTCTGGTTCAAAACTAATTTTTCACTCAATTTTTTCAGAACTATTTTTTCGAGTTTTCAAATTTTATTCAGAAAAATTTTCCAACATTTTATTTTAAAACAATATTTTTCTCATTCTATTCAGGAACCATTTTGAGAATTTTTTAGAAATTCACTTTTTCGAAATTCGTTTTGAAACCTTTCTATTTAGCCATTCTATTCAAAAACAATCTTCTTGAAGCTTGGTCAGAATTAGGTATTTTGAAAAAATCTAGTTTTGTTCAAGAACAGTTTTTATGCATTTTTTAAAAAACCTATTTTTTTGAAGATAATCATTTTTTCTGAATTTCATTTCAAAAAATGTAAACTTAATAAATTTCGTTTAGAAATAGAATTTATTTCAAATTCTCTTCAATTTTTTTTTGGAATATGTTCAGTTTTTTTTTTTTTTTTTTTTTTTTTTAAATTCTGTTCAAAGAGAATTTTTTAGGATTTTGTTTTGTCTTTCAGTTTTACTCTAAAATTTATTTTACATTTTTTTTTTCGTTGTATCCAAGTGTAATTTTACTTCTTTGAATTTTAATGGAAAATTTTCAATTTTAATTTTGTGCTATAATATGTGTAAATGAATTTTTTTCTTTCAGATATCAAAATGAGTGGCGGGATGCGGACGGCACATCAATTTTGAATTCCATTACAGGTGAGAAATATCAATTTGAACTAGGTGTTGGGTATTATATTATCAACGAGTAAATTTTAAAAGAACCTGATAATCAGCTCGAAAAAATTAGCAATTTTTCCAACCAAATAGGCTATTATTTACATAACTTATTTTAGGTAGGTATGTACCTCGATCTAAAAAATATATTTTCATCAAACTTTCGTTCTGGGAACTTCGTTGGCTTTTTTACGAAGTACCCATGCGAGATATTAGTAGGTATTTTTTGAGATGCAAAAAAAAACGAAGAAAAAAAATTATCAAAAATTCGCTTCTTTTGAAAAACGCACGCTCACTTTTAAGACAAAATAGTTGTTTTCTTTTTGGTAAATATTTCGCATAAACTTGGAAGATAGCTTTTATCTGCGATCTCATTCCTGGCGTGCGTTAACAGATGCGAAATAAATTTTTTTCAACAAAGATGAAAAAAAAAATGGAAAAAGCGGTTTGAAAATTTCTATGTTATAAAGCCTACGTTCTTGTTAGCTGGCTCTGTGGATAAAAGGAAGCCCGATGTCGGGTCAGATTTTGGACCAAAAAAAAAAATGAAAGAAAGAAATCTCTTATTAAAACCGAAGCCATATTTGAGTAAAATTGTTTCATTTTTTTACATTCCAAAAATATTAATCCTCAGAAATGAAAAATTGATTTTACAAGAAACAGTTTTTTTCTTAAAGTGAAATTTTTCGCCTTTTTTTCGAGTATCTTTGCTTTAGAGAGGGGAAGACGTGACACAGGCGGCAGCAGGCACCAGGCAGAAGGCAAACGGTTAGTGAGAAAATTTATGGGCTTCATTAAACGTAATTGAAATAACGCGCAAAAGCCATTAGAATACCTTTTAAAGTGGTGAAATTGAATGTGTAAAAGTAAAGTGGATTATGGTACAAGGGACCGGAGAACTAGGCACTCTTCTGTTCTCTGTGTGTTGTATTTATGTTCGAATTTGATCTTTCTGTTCGACTTTGTCTCGTATAATTCTTCGCTCAAAGTAATTCCCGACCGATACGAAGTTTTTTCTTAAGCAAGGCGCGGTTTGTTTATAAGATGAAACAAAATGTTGTCGAGAAGACAACCAGGGCCTTTGTAGTGGACTTGTTCGCCATCAAGGGGTCGAGGTGTTCTTGAATTTCGAGTAGCTTCTTCGAAAATGCCACATCTTCATTCGTATAGATTTTCACAACGTATAAATATACTTATTAATTGTAAATAGAAATAGAAGAAGAAGCGGTTTCAAAATTGGTAGGAGTGGGTAAGGGGACTAGATATTATATTTAATCAATATTCTAAATTAATTCGTATAATGAGAAATTTCTCTTACCAGTTGGGAAATTTTTCGTAAAAATTTTTTTAAAAAAATGTTTAAAACACCAATCACGAACCAAACAAATTAAAAAAAAAGTAAAATTAGAAAAAAACGAAAAAATTACGAAAATTTTTTCGAACACAATTATTTGGCCGCGATTCGCAAACAAAAAAAATACTCACAGCGAAAAAAAAATTTCACAAACACTCCGGCGAGTTCTAAAAGGAAAAAAAAATTTTCGAAAAATTTTCTATCTCGAATTTCGCGAAAAATTCTCGTCGCGAAAACTCGCGGTCGAGCGTGACGACGGAGAACAATGCGGCCAAACGTTGCGAAAAACGAACTCGTACTGAAGATAGGACTCCTGTGATACGTGTACGAGAAAATAAGAGAGAGACGGAGAAAAGTTGGGAAATTCAACTCGGCGGAGCAGGCGCTTTGCCAAAAATTTTCCAAGCTCGGCTCGAGCGTTGAACAATTTCAAACATGCCCCTCGGCTCTTTGTGTAATCGATAGAATTTATTTTAGATATGTTAACAAACCGCTTTCTTAGGACCATTTTCGCGAATGTCTCCTTTGGTCTTGAAAAAATGGGTCGCGCGCGACGAGCCGAATAAATGAGCCACGCTCGCGATGATCTTTTTGTTGCCCCTTTCTGCAGGCGACACCAACTTTGGACTTTTTATAACTCGATAATGCAGCAGTAGCAGTTCCCCGAGTGTTGAAAGTTTCAAGACGTGTTGTCTGCCGTATAATTTGTGCAGATTGGATTGAGAGTCAGAGTGAGTAGGAGAATCTGAGATGAATTTCGAGATAATAAATTGAATTGATTCGTTTTCTGTTGCGAATAACCTAAAAGTACGAGTTGAAATTACGACGAAATTTCCAATCACGCGAAGGGTTTTATTCGATGGAGCCGAGAGTTGGATGGGAAATGGTCTCGAGGTTTTCGAAAACGTTCAGTGTGGCGAAAATTGTTGGAAATCGTTTAAAATGTTGTTGAAAAATTAAGGAAAATTGGGTGGAAACACTTTGAGAAGTTGTAAAAAATCGTTGAAATATCGAGAAAATCATTTGGAATGAATTAATAATTAATTAAGAGCGTCATAAATTGTAAGAAAAAAATGTCAAAATAATGAAAAATTTTTCCAAGTCGTGATAAATTTTTTTAAATGTTGTAGGTAAGAAAAGTTTCGAAAGATCTTATAATTTGCTTTTACTTAGTGCTCTCTGAGTGAAAATAAATTTTTCTTATTTTAAATAGATTTTTGTTTCTCGAAGTTTGACAAATAATTCAAAAGTCAATTTCTAAAATTTAGGTATATTAAAAAATTGGAATTTTTATGTTTTTACATGAAATGGAGAAATTTTGATTCAAAATGACTAAAATGTTGGAAAATTTAAAACAAATCGAGAATTTATAAAAAAAAATTAAAAAATGGTAATAAATAGGGAGAATACAGAACTTTGAAAAATCACTCGAAAACAAGGAAAAATTTGATTAAAGTTCAAATTGAAAATATTAAAACCAAATTTTAAAACGCAGATTTTTATTGTTTGAAAAAATAATAATTTCAGAAATATTTTCAAATTAATAAAAAAAAATCACACTCGAACCTTGGATCTGACAAACAAATAGTTCTATGTACTCGACTCCTGCATACTGAATGATTGTGTTGCAATCTACCTAAGTATAATATGTTGCCTACTCGGTTTGCCGTAAATATGGTAGTATGATGTATGTGAATTTGCATACACGGTTTGCCGTAAATATGAATTGTTGAAATTAGAGTAAAAATTAGAGTTTTAAAATGAATAAAGAATACTTATCGACGTTTAATTCAATTTTGATTATTCTTAAATAATTTTAATTCATTTTTCACTTTTTTTGAGTGAAATTTTCAGTAAGTAAATACCCCTTTTTACTTTTAATTTCAGTAAAACGTCCTGCTTTGTCCAATATTATGCTTAATACCTACTTCAGTTTTTTTTTAATTTTTTTTTTATCATAGGTATTAATTACCTATTTTAAAGATTTTTTGTTTATTCCCTATTAATATTTTTTCTGTAATAATTTTTTTCCATTTTTCGTCAATTCTCAAGTTTTTACATTTATTATGATGCCAATTTTTCCTAATTTTTAATATCTCTCGCATAGTTAAATGTTTTTTTTTTCAAGAATTAATTCTGAAATTTCTCTTTTTTTTATTTTCATTTTTTTCTAGTTATTTCCTTTTGCTGTAGATTTTTCAAATTCTTAATACCTACCAATTAAATTTATGAGCTTTTTAAATTTTTTTTACAGTATCTCTTTTCAATTTCCTTATAATACCTACCTAATGTTTTCATTTTAAATTAAAAATAAAGGTATTTTTTCTTTTTTTTTTGGTTGTAACTTCCCTTCATATAATAACAATTTTTTAAATATTTTTTTTTTCAATTTCCAATATTTCGATTTTAATCATTTTCATTTATTTTTTTCTAATTTTTTAATTCAGTTCAATTTTTTTCTTATTGCATGTTCTATTCCAGTTTTTAATATATTTTTTCACTTCTTAGTTTTATAAATTCCCAATTTCTATAATTTTTCAGATTACAATTATTATTTTTAATTTATTTGCATTTTATTTCAATTTTTATATTCGTGTCACTGTTTTTTTTTTCAGCTTCAGATTTCTTTAGGTATTATTAGTCATTATTATTTTTCAATGAACATTTTTCTAAATTCCAATTTTTGGACTTTTATTTTTCCAATTTCAATTAAATAGTCCTTAATTATTATTTTTTGTTATTTTCTTTAATTGTGATCTTATCCAATTTTTTCGATATTGCTTTAAATTTTTTCATCATTAAGTAATTTTTACAATTTTTTATTTTCTTTTTTTTTTTCAGTTTTTCGCCGTTTTTTCCACTTGTCACTCGTGATTTGTTCAATCTAAAAATGGAAATTTTCAGCAAGAAGTTTCAAGAGAATAATTTTTTTTTTTTTTTAATTGGAAAGCTTTATACTTACATAAATAATCTCAAAATTTTCACAACGAAAAAAAGAAATGAAAAAAGAAAGAAAAAAAAACAGTTTCATTATATGTATGCGCAGGATTGAACGATCAGCTGAAATTTTTTAATTTTTTTCCTCGAATATTTTCAGTTCTTGATTTTTTTATGCTTCAATTGTCATTTATCTCAATTTTTAATTTTTTATATTTTTTCAATATTCACTATTAATTCTAATTTTCAATATATTTTTTATGTATTTGTTTAATTTCTAAATTTTTCCTGTTTCCTTTTTTCCAATTCTATCTTTTTCCTATTCAAGTTGTTTCAGTTGTAAATTTTCTTATAATTTTTGATATCATTTTATTCAATTTTTTTTTTAATGTAGTTATTTTTCATCTTTTCTGTGTTTTTTTTTCTCATTTTTAAATACTTTCTTTTTTTCAATTCAAGTATTTCATTTTTCTAATTTTCTATTTTTTCCCCTTCATTATTTTTTTTGCAATATAAAATTTTTCATTATAATCTTTCTTCGATATTTTTTAATTCGATTCCAATTTTTAATTTGTTTTTTTATTTTTATTTTTAGTCTCTTGGAACCTAATAATTGGTTTATGCGATTTTTTTTATCTCTTTGTATTTTTTCCTTTGACCTTTTTAATCAGTTAAGAAGTAGTCTTGATGGATTCTTTCATACTGGTTAAAATAGGTAATCATTTGTCTCTTCTTTTTTTGAAGATGTGACAGAAAAGACTTTTTAAGGTGTTTACTAAAGGAATTCTTTAGAGTATTATAAACAGGCCTCGGATATATATGCACTAAAAACAGGTGAAATATGCGCTAAAAAAACTCGAAATATGCTCTAACATCAAGAAATATGCAAAAACCAAAATGGGTATCGTTTTAAAGAGCGCGATGAGCTGTGCTTTATTTCAAGGCAAAAATAAAATTAGAATCAGATTATTGTCATTCATTTGACAATGTTGCCGTTTTGAAATGAAAAAATTATTCAAAACAGGATCCAAAAATTGTAAAAAGATCCGTTTTCGTAAATTCTTTAAAATTCTCTATAATTTCATTTTTCTCTCCCAGTTTTTTCACACAGTACAACGTGAGGCGTAAGGTTAGAATTGAAATAAATTGAACTCCTCCCTCCTCATATTTTTTCGAAATTTCTATCTCATTTCATCAAAAAAATGAAATAACAAAACACTGCCCAAGCGAAGCGAGGGCGAAAATTTTGAAGAAAAAAAAAATGAGATTTCGAACAAAAACTCATACATTTTCTGAATCGATTTGAAAATAATTCATTCGAAACAATTTTGTGAAAGTAGTAGATTTTTTCAAGCACTACTGAAAAATTAAAAAAAGTGAAATTTTTTGTCTTTTTGGGAAAGAAATATCAAAAATCACATAAATATGCGCTAAAAATCAGAAAATTGAGAAAATATGCTATAAAATAGGGAAATATGCGCTAAAAATTGCCAAAATATGCAAAAATATGCGTTTATAGCCAAAATATGCAAAATATGCGCTAACAAATATGGCGCATTTTGGTCAGAAAGATCTGAAACGTAAAAGTATCTTGAATATATCACTTTTCAATCAACACAGAAAAATATGCATTTTCATACATATCCGGGCCCTGATTATAAACAAGTCCGGCTTTATCAATTATTCGAACTGTAAAACGTGGAAAAAATCTCCATCAGTTCGAGTTAAAATTTTAAATATTTACTCGACATTTCTATAATAAAAATTACTTACCTATGCTGCCTGCAAAATCACTCTCCTACTTCGTCTTACTTGGAAAATATTTTTGCAGGCTTCGATGATATTGTTGATTAATAAGGACGATTTTTCAGATCGAACTCGCAACCGAGCAACGAGTAGATAAATAAAACGTAAAGTACACATTTTTGTAATTTCGCCGTAAACCAACCGGGTAAGAGAAAAAAAAAAACGAGCATAGACGAAGAGCTAGCTACCAGAGGAGGGTTAGAAAAAAGGTCACAAATCAAGGGAAAAAGCGTCGTCAGGGTTAAATTAACGTAACTTAGAGGAGTAAAACGGCGCGCTATCGCATCTCCATGCGACGGCGGTGCCGCGCCGCGTCGCATCTCTGGGGAAGGCAGAATTCTCCGTTAAAATGGTAAAAAGAAGCGGAATTAATGGAATTGTTAATTCTTCGTTTGGCCGAGGTGATTGTGTAACAAGCTACGGGGGTAAGTTGAAAGTTTTCGTGTAGCTGAGATTAAGACCTAGTTTCTCCCTCAGCGCTCTGACTCGCCGTGTCCTGTACTCGCGCCATGGGCCGCGCTTCCAGAAGAATATTTTAAAAACGCTTATTGTTCGGATCGACGTCGAGGTAAATTTAAAATGAATTAATTAACCGACGAATTGATTATCGGGGCGGGTAATTATGACCAAATGAAAGCTGTTTGACAAAAATTAATGATTGAATAAAATTTTTCCACTCGTAAATTTAAACTTTCACAAAATTGATGAAATTTTTCTCAAAATTATTAATTGAGAAACGGCCTACAGCTGTAGGGTTGGGAAAAACGAAAAAATTGCCAAAACTGCTGGAACTAAAAAAAAATTGTCAAATCTGTTGTAAATGAACAAAAATTGATTAAATAAAAATTTTCCACTCATAAATTCAAATTTCCAAAAAATTGATTAAATTTTTCTCAAAATTATTATTCGAGAAACCCTACAGTTGTAGGGTTGAACAGAATAAAAAAATTGCATAATGTGCTTATAAATTGAAAAAAATTACAAAATTGGCTCGAATTGAATAAAAATTGCTTGAAGAAAACTTTTCGACTCATAAATTCAGATCTCCACAAAATTGATGAAATTTTTCTATAAATCATTACTCGAGAAATCCTACAGTTGTAGGGTTGAAAAATACGAAAAAATTTACAAATCTGCTGGAATTTTAAAAAATTTGCCAAATCCGCTGGAATTGGACAAAAATTGATTAAACAAGATTTTTCGACTCATAAATTCATATTTCAACAAAATTGATGAAATTTTTCTCAAAATTATTGCCCGAGAATCCCTATTGAAGCGATGAAAAAAAAAAAAAAAAAACAATTGCAAAATGTGCTGAAATTGAAAAAACATACAAAATTAACTCGAATTGAATAAAAATTGATTGGAGAAAATTTTTCAGTTCATAAATTCAAATTTCTACAAAATTGATGAAATTTTTCTAGAAATCATTATACTCGAGAAATCCTACAGTTGTAGGGTTGAAAAGCCAGAAAAAATTGGCAAAACTGTTGGAATTGAAAAAAATTGCCAATTCAACTCGAATTGAACAAAAATTGATTGAATTAAATTTTTCGACACATAAATTCAAATTTATTACTCGAGAAATTCTACAGTTGTAGGGTTGAAAAAAAATGAAAAATTTGCAAAATCGGTTGTGATTGAAAAAAATTGCCAAATCCGCTGTATTTGATGAAAACCTGATAATAGAAAATTTTTCGATCGCTAAATTCAAATTTCAACAAAATTGATGTATATTTTCTCAATATTATTATTCGAGAAACCCTACAGTTGTAGGGTTGGAAAAACGAAAAAAAATGCCAAATCTGTTGTAATTAAAATAAAAAATGACTAAATCAGCAGTAATTGATAAAAATTTGATTAGGTAAAGAAAATTTATCGATGCTTAGATAATTCAAATTTTACGAAATTGATGAAATTTTTCTCAAAATTATTACTCGAGAAACTCTACAGTTAAGTACAGTTCTGAAAAAAAACAACAAAAAAAATGTCATATCTGCTGGAATTGAAAAGAAATGATAAATTCGCTGGAATTCAATAAAAATTGATTTAAATAAATTTTTGCCTCTTAAATTCAAATTTCTACGAAATTGATGAAGTTTTTCTCAAAATTATTACTCGAGAAACCCTACGAGAGTTGGAAAAACAAAAAAAAAATGGCAAAATATGCTGGAATTGGAGAAAAATTGTCAAATCCGCAGAAATTTATAAAAATTTGATTATAGAAAATTTATCGATTGCTAAATTCGAATTTTTACGAAATTGATGAAATTTTTTTCAAACTTATTATTCGGGAAACCCTACAGTTGTAGGGTTAAAAAAACGAAAAAATTACCAAAACTGCTGGAATTGAACAAAAATTTATTAAACAAAATTTTCCGACTCTTGAATCCAAATTTCCATAAAACTGATGAAATTTTTCTCAAAATTATTACCCAAGAAACCCTACGGTTGTAGGGTTGAAAAAATGAAAAAGTTGCAAAATCTGTTGGAATTGAAATAAAAATTGTTAAATCCGCTGGAATTGATAAAAATTGAATTATAGAAAATTTTTCACTTGCTAATCTACGGAATCGGTGAAATTTTTCCAAAAATGATTACTTGAGAAGTCCTACAGTTGTAGGGTTGAAGAAAAAAACGAAAAAAATTGCCAAATTTTCTGGCATTAAACAAAAATTGATTGAATACAATTTTTTGACTCATAAATTCAAATTTCAACAAAATGTTGAAAAAAACAAAAAAAATTACAAAATTTGCTAGAATTGAAAAAAATTTCCAAACCCGCTTGAATTGAACGAAAATTCATTTAAAAGAAGGTGTTTGACTCGTAATTTCAAATTTTCACAAAATTGATGAATTTTTTTCGAAACTTTTACTCGTGAAGTCTTATAACGAAAAAACTGCATAATCTGCTGAAATTAAAAAAAAAAACTCTGACGCAACCTCCGCGTCAGAAAAGCTGATTTTTTTTCTATTTTTCTTGTTCTTATGAATGTTTTTCACTCTTGTCATATCATTGTAACTCTCATTCAATTTTAAAATTACCTGAATTATGATGGCATTCATTTCCTCACTTCAATACTTAATAACAAAACCAAAACCACCTAGACACTACAAGCCATGAAGTTAAATTTGGCAACCTTGCCGAAGACGGCCGACTTGAGCAATTGAAAATACGTTTTCTGGGCAAACAAAGTGTTTTTCGAAAAAATTGATGGGGACTAAAATTGTAGAGGGAAAAATTAACTTTCGTTTAGTGTATTCGGAATTTTGATTCGACTAATATTTCTCGAGTTACGGTCAAAAAACTGATTTGAAGATGGCCCCGTCTACCAGATTTTCCCTATTTTCCCGGTTAAAGAAGCGATTTTCGTAAAAATTGATAAGAACAAAAATTGTAGAGCAAAAAATATCCTTTCATCCTAAAATCATTGAAGCTTTGATTCGACGAAAATACATCGATTCAATAGCAAAAACTGTTTTCTCAGATATGCAAATTTTCATATTTTCCTATTTCGCGGATAAACAAAGCGTTTTTCATGAAAATTGATAAGAACTAAAATTGTAGAGCAGAAAAAATCCTTCAGTTTTAGTGCTTTTAAAATTTTTGAGTTATCGTCAAAAAACTATTTATTTTTTCATTTTCGAGGTCAACGACCCCTTTTTTGTGAAAATTGATAAAAACCACAATTGTAGATCAAAAAATTTACTTTTGTTTGGTGTAGTCGGAATTTCGATTTGACGAATATTTCTTGAGTTATCGTCGAAAAACTGATTTTGAAAGTTGGCCGTCTACCAAATTTTCCCATTTTCCCGGTCAACGAAGCGATTTTCGCGAAAATTGATACGAACCAAAATTCTAGAGCGAAAAAAATCCTTTCACCCTAAAATTATTGAAATTTTGATTTGACGAAAATACCTCGATTTCTCAGCGTAAAATGTTTTCTTGGATATGCAAATTTTCACATATTCTCATTTTCAGAGCGAACGAAGCATTTTTCGTGAAAATTGATCTGAACCAAAATTGTAGAGCAGAAAATTTCCTTTCGTTAATGTGTTGTCAGAATTTCGATTCGATGAATATTTCCCGAGTTATCGTCAAAAAACGGATTGGAAAGTCGGCCGTCTACTACTGGAAAATGCGACATTGCCTTTCTACGTTCATGGCTTGTATCCTTAGGTGGTTTTGACCAAACACAACAAAAAAGCTAAAAAAAATTGAAAAATCTTTAAAAAATATTCGTTTATGAAAGACTGATTCATTCAAACAAATCGTTCACGAAGGAATGATTAATTTCAACCAATCGTTCGCGAACGACTGATTCATTTGAACAAATCGTTTGTGAACGACTGATTCATTTGAACAAATCGTTCGCGAACGACTGATTCATTTGAACAAATCGTTTGCGAACGGCTGATTCATTTGAACAAATCATTTTCGAACGACTGATTCACTTGAACAAATCGTTCGCAAATGACTGATTCATTTGAACGATTTGTTCGCGAACGACTGATTCAATTGTACGAATCATCCTCAAACACTGATCAATCGATTAAATATAAAGATCGCGGATATCTCGCGAACCCGCGAACCGATTTCGCTCAAATTTGATACTCTGATAGATCTTGAAGAGTACCATAAAAAAGGTTATGTGTAAAAATCACGTATCTAGCTTATTTCCGGAGTTATTGAGTTTTGAAAATTTCAATCGCGGATATTTATTTTTCTGAAAAAAAGAGGACTGCCTAGGATCTGTTTAAAATTCAGTTAGGACAAGAATAAAAAATAGGGAATTATTTTCACCTAAAAAGAAAAAACTTTGGGGAGGGAGTAAGACTTTTTAGAAAAAAATCCAAATGTGCAAAATAAGAGCCACCTTAATGCAGGTAGAACGGACGAGACGGCTGAGTTTACCAACTGGTCTGGAAACTCTTACTTATTAAAAATTTATTCGGCGAATCGCGCCGTGTCACAGTCAGATTTAAATAGAGGCGTTTTGAATGAAAAGAAACGACTTCACGGGGCGTAGGATGTAGCGATGGCGAATAAGACGAGCGACGAGAACGGAAGGAAAAAAGATGCTGGGGGTTTTCGCCATGCCACCAACTCGGTCGTAAATTATTTTATTTTCGGAATTACCTCGTTCGAGTTACCTATACGTGTGCCATGCCGCTGCCACGCTGCCATTCCGATCCGATGTTAAGTTCTTTCGTAATTAACCTCACCTGTACCCGAGCTACGAGCTGTGCCGAGCTTCTGCGGGTGTCTCTGCGGAATTTCCGAGCTTTTTATTAAACGTATTACTTTTCTGCTCGAGTATATACACAGACACAGACACAGAAACACGCGCGTCTATCGCTCCGCTCAAAATTGCGTGTGTGATATTAAGAAGGACATCATGCTGCGACAAGATTTTCTTCTCAGCTAACGGCGGCTCGAGCTCGAGCTTAGAGACGGCAATTCGAGCAGCTCGAAATGAAATATTTTCTCGTCGTTCGCACCGAGAGCGCCGCGTCAAGCTCGAGGAAAATGATAGTGATTTACGAGATAGGATCGATGGTGTATTATATACCATGCACGTATTTAGTGTATCTACATTCTACGATATACTATACTATATAGTATATAAGTAGTATATACCCGAGTTATAATGCTGCGAAGAATTAAGCGCTCGTGTACGAGTATTTTGTGCACTGTGCAGCGACCCTAGCACGGTGTGATTGTCGTTTCGCGGTCGCTGCTGCCTTTTGTCGTCAGTTCGTAAATGGCTGGCGAACGGATCTCGTTAGCAGGACTGTAGTGCATGCAAATCGTATTAAGACTCGATTATAACCCTTTAAATGTACCATTATTCGCGTATGTTTGTTTGTAACGATATATTTGTTTATTGCGTAGAGCACTCGGTGTGTAGGTGGGGAGTAGGAGGAGGGTGAGAAGTGGACGTCTCTGGTGTAGAGAAGACAAATTAGTATGATATTTTGTACACGAGATGCGATTTGGTGGAGATGAATGTATCGAAATTTGGATTTGATGGTGCGAATTTCTCTGAATTGTCAAAATTGCTCTTCGCCAACTGAATAAATTGATGAGTTGTCGAGAACCTACTTTTACCAGAAAAAAATTGAATTTTCCTGGAATAACAAAAAACTTGATTTTTTGGATGTAACAATAATGAAAAAATCCCATTTTTTTTTGGAGAATATTTTTTCAATTTTTTGAAAGATGAATACTTAGGTTTTATTTCTGTAGAGAAAAAATTCTTTCACTTTTCTAGAGTAAAAAGACCTTACATATTTTTTCAATTTTTGGAAAAAGAATTTGCTGAATTTCCTTGGAGTAAAAAATATTGCTCATTTTAATTTTTTGGTGTCTTCAATTTTTTTTGTAGTAAAAAATGTGAGAGAAAAATTTATTCAAATTTTCTTTAGATGGAAGCCTTACATTTTTTTTTTTGAAAGAAATCCCTTACCCACCTTATAACGATTCCTCAATTATTTTTTTTGAAAAAAATCTCCAATTTTTCGCACGTCTAAAGAAAAAAAAAATCTTTCAATTTTCATGGAATAATGAATTTTCTCAGTTTTTTAGAATGACAGAATATTTTTCAATTTTAATAGAGGTAAAAAATCTTTTCGGTTTTTTGAAGAAAAAAAATCATTCAATTTTTTCGTATTTTTTATTTAGGTATTTATTTATTTATTATTATTATTATTATTATTTTTTTTTTTTTTTGATAAAAAATTCAGTTAGTATAATTTTTGAAGTCTTGAAATAAGGGGGAGAGATCTTTTTTTGGAAGAAAGAAGTTTATAATTTGTAGGTGAAAAAATTATTTGTTTTTGTTTTCTTTTATGAAAAAAAAAAATTCTAATCGAGAAAAAAATTTTCAGTTTGTTTCTGTTTGAATAAACCTTTATTTTCCTGTTTTGTTTTTTTTTTTGAGAAGAAAGCTTTTCATTTTTGAATAAAAAAATGTATTCAATTTTTTGACGTTTTAAACATTTTTGAGAAGAAAATACTGATTTTTTTTTTGTTTTACTTTTATTGAAAAAAAATCATTTAATTTTCTGACTGAAAATTTTTTGAAAAGAAAGTCACAATGTTCACAATGTTTTGTAAAATAATGTTATCATTTTTTTTCTCGATTTTTTAATGTATTTTTTTTTTTTAGTTTTTTGTGGTAAAAAAATATATATTATATATACATATAATAATTTTTTGGAAGAAAAAACCCTTCAGTTTTCTTGGATTGAATTTTCTGATGAATTGTACCCGTAGCATCAGAAGTCTTTAAAATTTTAGTAAAAATTATTTTTTGAAATATTCAACTCAATTTCTTTTGAAAATTTAATGTTTAAATGAAAAATACCTTTTTCATTTTCATTATACTTTTCATAATTTAATAAAAAATTTATACCTACTTATATTCAGAGATTTTAAAAATGTTTTACTGTGATTTTTTCACATTTTGTGCCAACTTTTTACCCGATTTTGTTTCAAAAATGTTTGCTCAGCTTTTCTTCATGTTTTTGGTACAATTTTTTTGAAAAAAAATTTTGAAAATTAAATTGTCATTTTACAAAATTAGTTTTGGCTCAGATTATTTCAAAATTTTTCACTCGAATTCTTTTAAAAATGCTTTCCTTTTTGGCTGTTTCATTTTTTTTTTTTTTTTTTGGATATTTTTATGATGATTTTTTTGAATTTTCTGTCCAATTTTGACGTTTCCTAAAAATTTTGACTCTATGATACTTGATAATAATTTTTTTTGATTATTTGTTCCTAAATTTATCTATGCTACTCTTCGGTCAGAAAAATTTCTGTCCAACTCTTTTTATGTGCAATATTTTTATACAAGTAAGAATTACTAAAAAAAATGCTCATATTTTCTCAAAATTTTTTGTTTGAATTCTTTCTTGATAAATTTTTTACTAAATTTTCTGTTGAATTTTGACTCACGTGTCGTTAGTTTGCTGATATTTAGATTGAAAATTTTAAAATATACTTCAATTGAATTTTCTGTTGGAAAATGTACCTATACAAATTTTTTCCACTTTTTGTAAGTACATAGTGTGGCTCAACCTTAAATGAAAAACTTAATTTTATGTATTTCAAAATTTTCAGCTTAACTTTATTGAATCTAGTTTGTTTGATATACTTTAATTCAATTTTTTATTGAATTTTGGCTCGTGAGTCTTTTAGAAATTACCTTAATTTTTTTTTTAATTTTTCTTGAAATTTTTCACATATTTTTTTTTTTTTTTTTAATTTTTGTATATTTCTTCTTCAAATTTGAAAACTTCTTCGGTTAGATCTGCTGTACTTTTCTTGAAATATGTATTTTCCACTATGGTTTTTTTAAAAACTTTTTACACCTATTTTTTTTATTTTCATTTTTTCAAATAATTTTGGCTTATTTAATTTTTAATGAAAAAACTCGTTGATTTTTCAAAAATGTTGACTCATTTTTCTTGAAATTGGTCATTAAAATTCATTTTTTTTAAAAATTTGTTTGGATTTCTCGATTTTTTTTTAACTAGTTGTTCTCCTAATGTCGCTGTCATGAATAAAAATCGAGTTATTATTTGATGTTCTGGGTGAGGGAGATCTTTAAAAAAAAATAGTTCAAATTTTTGTTTTATTTTATTTTATTTTTCTGAAAAGAGAACTTCTGATAAAAAACTTTAATTCGCAATAATGAAACGAAATTGTACCTGGAAAGAAAACTTTCGTACTTTGTGAGTAAAATCTCGTTAATCACTCAAGTCGCGCCGCCGCCTCACTTCACTGGAACTGGCGATAAAACTCGTTTATACTTATTTGTTTGTAGCCCCTACCTTGGTGATCAGCACTCAAGACACAATTCGATACGTAGCAGCTAGATATGCCGAAGGGAAGAATGTGCTCAAAATGAAATCGATATAGATACACCTTTTAAATAAGGCAGGCGAACGATCGTAAATCTTGGCCCATAATTGACGGGCCTCCAATCGCAATAAATACAGGAGTAAAACAATTCCGCCAACAAATGGCCAACATTGGTCGGGCTTGGGGCGCGATAAATTAAAAAATAAAATAAATAAAATTCCGAAACACCCGGATAAGTGCCGAAACGAGAACGAATAAGTACAAATTGAAATGACGTTTTGTAGATACCTACCTGGATACTTATCGAACCGACGAAGACGATTTTTTATCTCTTCGAAAACTCTCCGAGTGGTAAAAAAAGAAAGAAAAGAAAATCAAGACGATGATAATGGGTATTTTCCCGGGTAGACTTTGATCAAACGTCGAATAGTATAGAAAGTTTTGTTCGGCGGCGGTGGTGGCGGAAACAAAACTCGAGGTAGATATTTCCATTTAAATTGATTGAAAAGTCGATCTGCTAATTTCGGCGTACCAAGTTATAGTCTAGATAGGTTTAAAAGTTCACTGCACACATTTCACAAAAGATTGCCGAACTTGAGGCATAGCGAAGGGGGAGTGTGGAGGAAGCAGGTGCTTCATTTATTAATCCGCATCGCGTCGAGTCGCGTCGCGAGTCTCGACGAAAATTTGGTGCGGTGTAAATTACCGTAGGCGAAGAGTGAAAAAAAGTTTTCTCGGGGGCCGCTCAGTTAACTTTTCGCAGCCTTTTGAGATACCCGAACACCGAACAGCCAACACCACGTTCGTATAGGAAGGAAGAGCTTTTTAAAGCTCTTATAAAATGCTTAAGCACCGTGCTTCGCTATTTTTACCATGCACCTACCTACGATCTCCTTTTACTCTTTATTCTCCTTTTTCCCCCATTGTTATATTCAGTTTTTTAAGTTTTTTTTTTTTTTTTTTTTTTTGTGTTATTTTTAATCGTCGTTTCCTTCTCGTTATATTATTTTTTTGGCGGGTTCTTTTTTTCCAAATTCCACTTGTATTTTTCTTTATCTGTATCTTGCTCTGCCTAGGTTTGTTGCTTTTGTTATTAGGTAATAAAAGTGGTTTCGGTACAATTCATTAAGTTAATGTCGACTTGAGAAGATTTTTTTTATGATAAGAATTAAATAAATATAATCTTTGGTTAGGACCCAGTGGTTCTCAATTTGTTTTGCTCGTGTACCCCTTTTTGAAAATATTTTTTGTAGGTATCCGCACCCCCAAAAAATTAATTAGCTATCGAGCGATAAATTTGAATGAGCGCCCGAACTTTTTTGAGGTAGCAACTCTTAAAAAGGTTTTTTTTTTTTTTTTTTTTTTTGAAGAAATTGATTGATTTTTTTATTATTTTACAGGAAAAATTGTTCAAATTTTTCTGTTATATTCTGTATACCTACAAATTTCTTTTTCATTAAAAATCACCATTTAAAAAAATCTCTCAAAATAAAATTATTTGGGATAAAAAAAAATCACATTTTTTGCATGAAATTCTTTTTAAAATCCAAAAAAGCACATTTGAAAATTCTCTTTACGCGAAAATACCTGAAAAAGAAAAAAAAAGTAAAACGAGAAATCAAAAAAAGAATGTACCTCCGAAATTAGAGAGATTTCATTCCAGAAAAAGAATTGAAAAAAATCCAAAAAATTCTTATTCCAAAAAAACCGAGAAATTTTTTTCCTGGATAAAATGAGAAATAAATCATTTTACTTCAGAAAAAATTTAATTTTGTTTCACTTGAAAAAAAAACGAATTTTTTCTAAAAAATTCAAAATATTTTTCAATCTAAGAACTTAAAAGTTCCTAGGTGCTTATTTCAAAAAAAGAAAAGAAAAAGAATCTTTTTTAATAAATAATGAAAAATATTGTTTTCTAGCTGTTTTTACTCCCGAAAAATTAAAAAAAAATTCTTTCCCCCTCAAAAAAACTTCAATAATTGAAAGATTGTTTTTGAAAAAAGAATAAGAAAACTGAAATTTTAATGAAAAATATTTCTACTCCCAAAAAAAAAAGAAATTCTATCACCTATATAAAATTGGAAAATTGAAAAAAATCGGATCTTTTTTCTGAAAAAAATATGTAAAAATATTTTTACTCTAGAAACTTGTAAAAAAAATTTCTCGAAAAAAATAGCTAGGTAAATAATAGTTTTAATGCCGAAAAATGGAAAAAATTTCCCTTCGAGAAAATTGAAATATTTTTTATTTGAAAAGAAAAAAGAAAAATTTTTTATCCAAAGAAAAAAAATGAATTCAGTCAAAAACTGAGAAGTGTTTGCTGCCCAAGTGAAGCGAGGCCGCGATGGATCATTTTGAATTTAAAAATATGCATTTCGTACCACCTGAGAAATCTTCGCGTACCCTTAGGAAACATGTACCACCATTTGAGAAACCCTGCATTGAGAATTATAACAACTGAAAAATTTAAAAATAAAAATTATCAAACAAAAAATAAAAATGAGAAATCAAAAAAAAAATACTCCCAAAATTAAAAAAATTCATTCTAGAAAAAAAAATCCCAAAAATTAAAAAATTTATTTTTCAAAAAAATTGAGAAACTTTGAAAAATTAATTTTTTTCAAACAAATCAAAAAATAAGAGAAATTTTTAAATAAATAAAATGAAAAATACTATTTCCAGTTTTTACTCCCGAAAAATGGAAAAAAAATTCTTTTCTTTCGAAAAATTAGATTTTTTTTTTTTTTTTTTTGCTCAATAACGCCGTGTACAGCCATTGGCTAGAGGCGTATATAACTGTTTTTTTCAGTCAATAAAATAAATGGAAAATAAAAATCATTTTATTCCAAAAAATTGTAAAATTTTTTCTAAAAAAAAAAATGAAAAATATACATAACATATACTATTACTCCGGAAAATTGAGAAATCTCCCCTGCCCCCCCCCCCCAAATGATTCTTTTTAATGAAAAAATATTTCTACTTCCAAATAATGAGAAATTCTATCTTGCAAAAAATTTGAAAAAATATCCAGAAAATTGGAAACATTTTTCTGGAAAAAGATTTTGAAATGTTTTCATTCCAGAAAATACGAGCAATTTTTTTCTCAAAAAAAATAAATAAATTGAATTGAATTGAATTTATTGACAGAAATATAACAATGATAAGTACACACACAAAAAATGACGAACCCCCTATGCCATAATGGCGAGCGGGGGCCAGATTACTATTATTAAAAGGACGTAATGTAATAGATAGATATGTTGACTTCTGATGATATATGTATTAAACAACGATTTAAGGAATATCGAAACGAGAGTAAACGAAGAAATAAGCAAACGAAACCAGCAGATAGCAAATAAATAAATATAAATTTGACAGCTCTAAAGCATGATCGAAACAAGAAATATCGAATAAATAGGCAATGAAGCTCAGCCGATAGCAAATAAGTAAATATAAATTAAACAGCTTTAAAGCAGGTACTAAACAAAGAAAACCGATAAAAAGAAAACGAAATCACAAATCAGCAGTAGCAAATACTAAAAATTGAATTAAACGAGCTACAATGTAAAACATAATCATCAGATAGCGGGTAAATTATTAGGTATAAATAAGAAAAAATAAATAAATAAATAAATTTAAAAAATACAAATTAACAAAAGCAAGAGAAATGAGGAAAGACGAGAAAACAGGTGTAAAAAAAAAAAAAAAAAAAACAGCAGCAAATAATGAGGCTGAGGCCAGGGTAACTTGAAGTAAAATTAATGATATAGGTAAATTACAATTAAGTGGCAGTTTGTGTGGGGAGTAGGTACTTCCTCAGTGCTCTCCCCTGCTTCGCTCCAACCAATACACGGATTTCTTCTGGGAGCTCATTGTAGATCACAGGCGCTCTAAAGCCAAATTGCGCCTGTGAGTGGGCTTTCAGCCAATTTGGCACACACAGCAGACCCCTCGCCTGACCACGAAGAACACGACAAGGAGCCTGCAGCCCTATTTTTTCTCTGAGCACACCAGCCAACCTACAGGTTTCTATGCGCGCCAGTACGTCCAATTTTGGCACCAGCACCTGCTCAAAAGCAGCAGAATATGCCGAAGCAACAGGAGACAGTCCAGCCACCATTTTAACTGCTCGATGTTGTAACACGCGAACAGGTTGCAAGTGGTAACTGGCGCCCCCCCCCCCCCCACCCCAAATAGGTAAACCATAACGAAGGACTGGTTTAATTACTGCTCTATAAAAACGTCTGAGATGATGACCAGAAACAAATTTTGAGAGATAAAGGGCAAATAATTTAGGCTTCGCATCCTACCTCGAAGCAGCAAACAGTGATCAGACCAGTAGAGTGTTTCATTAATCAACAGGCCAAGGTATTTGTAATTTTTAGTAATTTCAAGAGACAGACAGGTACAGCTAGTATTTTGGTTTTCACAAGTATGAATTTTAAAGGGGATCCTCCAATCATATAGACAACTTTATAGGCGAAAAATACTATTTTAGATTTCGAAATATTTAGTCTCAGATTATGTCGCTGTAACCAGTCGTAAAGGATTTTCAGGTCATTTTCAAGGTGATTTTTAAGTTCTTTTCCGGTATCAGCAACACAAACCATAGAAGTATCGTCAGCAAAGGAAAAAATAGAGCTAAAAAAATTAAGTTTCAAAATATCGTTGACATAGATTAGGAACAGTATTGGGCCTAAAACACTCCCCTGAGGAACCCCAGAGCCAATCTCAGACCACGAGCTGACCTGACCACCTATTTTTACTCTTTGCCTTCTATTTTGAAGGTAGGATGCGAACCAGTCCAGCATAAATCCCCTAATTCCGCAAGCTTCCAGTTTTTTTAATAATATTTTGTGATTAACACTATCAAAAGCTTTACAAATATCCAGGTACACTGCAGCGACTTTCAATTTTTTTTCAACTGCTGCCGTAATTTTCAAGATATAATAATAATAATAATAATAATACCTACATAGTTTTAATTCCGAAAAATTAAAAAGTTTTCCTTCAAGAAAATTGTAATATTTTTTATTCCAAAAAAAAAAAATGCAAAATTTTTCATTTTAAGACTAAACATTTGGATTGAATTAAAGGCTGAAAAGTGATTGCTGCTGAAGCGAAGCGAGAGAGAAAATTTTCAAATGAATACCATTTTGAATTTTAAAATACTTAATTATGAATGTTCCGAATAAATTTGAAAATGTACAAATTCAAGTATTGTAGGTAGGTATGTAGTTGCAAATAGCATTAAGCTGTCATTGTCGTCATGTACCCCTGAGAAATATTAGTGTACCCCTTGGGGTACATTTACCACCATTTGAGAAACACTGCTATAGGAATTTTTCGGACGGCTGCGGCTTAAAAGGTGGGATTTTTTATGGTGCCCGCTGCCCCACAGCCTCGTATACCTTTTTCCTATTCTTCTTTCCTTTTTGCGGTCGCGTGTTTACTTTAAGGATTTAATTTGGGAAATGGAAAAATTTCCGCACTAAAAATCCATAACGCGGTCGTAAAATTGTGCCAAGCCGGAAAAATTTGCTCCGCCATCCAGTGCTCTTAGAGCGGTCTCGTCGTAGGGTACTATATGGTGAGAAATTACACATACTAGGTATACTCGGGTACATTTCGACTTGACCCGGATACTTATACGTGAGGCGTCTGTGGCACGCTGGCCAGGTCTGCTTTGGACTACGTTAATTTGTATGCAGCTCGGCTAATTTTCAAAGATAGAAACGACTAAACTTTAATTTATAATTGTAATTAAAATTCGCGCAGTCACGTTCCTAAAGGTATGCTTAGGCATTCTTAGGCATTCCGTCAAAAAAAGAAACGAAACGAAACGAAACGCGGAAACGCGATGCACACCCTGGCGGGGGTGGGGGTGGGGGAGGTGAAATAGGACTCGCTCGGCGAAGCACAGGCCGCCGCGACTCGAGATGCAGATTTTTTCGAAAAATTTAATTAACGGCGCAAAAACGTCGTCTTCGTTGTCGTTCTCTCGTTATTCTCGTTGTCGCTGAAATCTAATTTCCCAAAATCCAATTTTTTATTCTTTCTGTGTGTCGCCGGTCCCTAATCCCCCCTCCCTGTCGTTGCTGTGCGCTGCTCCGGGTTCATTTCGTTTTCTTATACTGTACGTTGACCAACACGAGTTACGTTTCCGTGGCCCATTGACAAAGCAGCCGGAAAACGAGAAAGAGGGAAAACCTAGTTTAAATAACACTTCCTTTATTACTTTCTTCTTCCCTTATTTATCTTCCTCCTTGCCCTGTCTTTTATTTCGAATCACCCTTTGCCAACTCCGCCTCCTCCTCGGTCTTGCATGGTTTGGGAATTATTTAAAATTAATTACGTGTTTTTCTTTACCCATTTTTTTCTATTTTACTGGTACGTTTTGTAATCTCGTGGCCGGAAAAAGAACGTAAAACCGTAGCGAGAAAAGAGAAAGAAATTTAGAAAATTTCCAAAATAAAGAAATTCGAGTGCCCGTGTTATAAGTTTTTATGAAATAATTGATTTTGATTTTTTTTTAAAGTTCAGTTTGATAGTTTTTTTCTTTCGCGAACGAATACATTTTTGAAGTTGGAAAATAGGTGATTTGGTCTCGAACCGAAGAATCGTTCGCAAAATGAGTCATTTCAGCGAGCAAATGGAAGAAAGCCCAGATTCTGATTTACATATTTCGAATTCTGGAATAATTTTTTCTGGGTGTCTGTGAAATCTACCTTTTACACAATTTTTAGAATTCAGAGATAATACTCCATTTGTAAAAATGGGCAAAAAAATGATAAATTCTCGATTTTTCTGAAATCCAAATAATTATAATATGACTGATATCAAGTTTAAATATGTCCAGACATGAATTTTAAAAGCCATGATTTCTGTAAGGAGGTTGCGGATTTCCAAAATGGTATCACTGGAGGCCACCACCTCGAAGATTTAAAATTCTAAATGGTGTAAAACACTCCAAATAACCTTCCATAATTTTTCCTATCTCAATTTTTTGAGAGGAAATTTCAATGTATTGCGGAAAAAGTGGCTCATCTATAGAGAAAAATCATCTCTGAATTTTTTGTTACAACTTTTTCGAAAAAATCACTTTTTATTATTCATTTATTTTCAGGAAAGAAATCATTTATTTTTTAGAGAAAAACAACTTAGAATTTTTTCAGAAAAAATCTCAAAATTTGTTTCTATTAAAGAAAAAGGGGAAACTTTTATTTTCTTGTACCTATAAGAAATTTTTTGTACTTAGTAAAATTTTTTTCAACTTTAAGTTTAAAATAATTCTCGTTTTGAGCTCAATTTTTTGTCATTGAAATCTTTCAAAAATTTTCAAAAGAAAATCTTAACATTTACTTTGAAGAAAAAATCTTTTATGTTTGTGCAGACCATTTTTTTTTTTTTTTTTTTTTTTTTGAAAAGAAGCTTTTACTGTTGCAGTGAAAAATCTCATATTTTTGAAGAAAAAAAATTTCTCATTTTTTAGAGTCAAAATATCTTTGTTTTGATGCTTATTTATTTATTTATTTATTTTATTTCAGAAATACTTGACTAAACCTTATAGTTTTAAAGAATAATCTTGAATTTTTTGGAGAAAAATCCCTAATTTTTTTTGGAATAAAATTTTTTCTACATTTTTGAAATAAAACCCCTCCTCATTTTTTGAGAAAAAATTTCGATTTTTTTTTTTTTTTAGCAAAAAATTGTTTGAATGGGCGATAAACCTTTTATTTTTAGAGATGAAAATCTATTGTTATGAAAAAAAATCCTTTGACATGGAATGACCTCAATATTTTTTTATTCATTCTGAATTCACATATTTTGTTCTCAACTTTAACGATTCATCTTTACGGCAAACTGAATAGGCAAATTAACATACATCATAACATCGTATTTACGGCAAATCGAGTAGGCAAATTAACTTGCATTGTATCAACATATTTACGGCAAACCGAGTAGGCAACTTATTGTACTTCCTCACTTCCTGTATTATTTTCATAGTTGTGTGGATTGCCAAAAGTCAACTGCAATGCTTGGTAGGTTTTTAATGTGCAAATACGTGGAACTTTTTTCAGTCAAGTCCAAGGCTCTAAGGTGGATTTTTTCATTGATTGAAAAAAAAATTCCAATATAAGATTTTTTACATAGAATCATGATTCGTATTGAAATATAATTTTTAAATTTTTCTCAGTTGAAATTGTATTCAATTTTATTTCGAAAGTTAGAGTAAATTCAAAATAATATTTTCATTTTCGGTATTTATTTACCTATTTATTTATTTATTTATTTATTTATTTATTTACCTATTTATTTATTTTTCTATTTAGGTATCCCAATTCCCTAATTTGTTTTGAATTTCAGATTTTCACAATTTGTTATTTTACTTCAGTTTTTTAAAATTTCAATTTTCTCAAAATTTCTGATTTTTTTCAGTTTTTATTTTGGAAATTTTTCTCATTGAGTAAGGTTTTTAAAAAATATCCTCAAAAATCTCGATTTTTTTTTTTTTTTTTTTTTTTTTTTTTGAAAATGTTCCTTCCTTAGAAAAAATTCAGTAGATTAAACAATAAAATCTTTTTTATTTAATGAGTAAAATGATTTTCCTAATTGAATAAAATTTTGTAGAAAATCTACCAATTCCAAAAAATTTTATTTTGGACTATTCTTGTTATTTTTTTTTAAATATAATTTTTTTTCAAAAGTGGCATTTTACTTCAAATCTTTCCAGCAATTACTCCAAGTGCTGGTAAAATCCTCCGAATATCTGTAAATTCTCATCCGTGTCTGTTTGGAATTCCTGTGAACCTATCTTTTCAGAATATCGCTTAGCAAAAAAAAATGTATCACTCAATTTACTGATGAAAGCTTTTACTATAATTATCGCAAAAATCAATCAAATTCTTCTTTTCGTCGATTTTGAAAAGGGGAAAAACACAAAGAATTAAAAATAGCATCGTAAAAAATTACTTCTCGAATTTCAATGGCATCGGCGGCTTGTTGGCTTCTGAAAAAAAAAAAAAAAAATTAGTTAGTGCCCATGTAATAAAATTACATTCGTGCTATAGATGGAGCCTTTGGCGACGAAACTCTCTATATTTTGTAGGTATCTGTCGTATGTAATACGATTACATAGTATACGTGAGTAAGAAGGAAGAAGGAAAAACGAATAAAAAAAGTACGTAGCTGCGAACCAAGCCCGAGAAAAATATACTCTCGTGATTAATGAAATTCACGCGTAGAACGTAGCTAATGAGGGTGACGGGGCGGGGAAATGTTAACATTGTTTATAAACATAATTAACAATCTCAACATATAGTCATTTTTCTTATCCGCGAAATAAAGTGTCACACGGTGTCCAGGTGATGTGAAAAGAAACGTGGCGTAGTTTTTATTTTATTTTATTTTATTTTCGTCTTCTTCGTATTTTCTCTTCCTTTTTTTTCGTGTGTGTGTATGGGAGGAAGGGTGGGGAATCGGCATGCTAGCAGAACAGTCCGGTATTGTAGTCCGGAATGAAAGTTTTGATGGCGACATTTATGCGGATTCCAGATGAAGAATTGTTCTGGCTCGACGCTGGCATGAGCTAGATATTTTTATAAGAAAAGCGCTCGTAATAGGAAAGTCCAAAACGTGCGCTTTAAGCTGCGGATAAAACCTACCGAGCAAAGTTGAAAGGAAGTATTAAATTGAATGTTGCGAAGAGGGGGGAGCAAGGTGAAGGAAGACCATGCGTGCTGGTTCGAGAATCTGGCAGATTTGTTGGATGTATCGAAAACGAAAAATTTATCGAATTTATAAAGTTACACCGCGTCCGAAATTTTTTATCAACTTATCAGAATTGGAAGAACTTTCGAATGAATTTAATCGTAGAATTGATTTTTTACAAAATCAAAAATTGGATCGTTTTTGAAAAAGTAAATAAATTAGTGAAATCAGAGAACAATTGATGCGACATATAAACCATTTTTTAATTTTCACCAATTTTTCATTTTTCAAATTTGAGATGAATAATTTTAATTTTTTTTAAATTGATCAAACCTCATCCAATTTTAATAATTTAACAAAAATTGGAATGGAATAGGTATTGATAATTTTGAAAGTGACTGAATTTTTCAAATTTGACAAAAGTATAAATTTTGGTCATTTTTAAGTAAATTTTTGAAATTGGATTAATTTTTGAATTTTTAAATATTGGACAAATCTTTGAAAAAAAAATAGTAATTAAACTGTGAAATATGTTTCAACAAAGTTTTAATCGAAAATTTTTCTTCTTTGTTTCAGGTGAGTTTCAAATTTGCATCATTTAGAATACAGAGACACTATGTAAAAATACGTGAGTAATTTTTTGCTTAATTGTACTTTTTGTTCTTGAAATTTGAGAAATTTCGATAGTTTTGTAAAAATTGAAAATTTTGAAAATTATACTTACTTAGATAATTTTTGACAATGATTTTGAAGTTGGAAAAAATTAGATTTGACAAAAATTAGAATTTTGATGAATTTTTGAAATTGAATCAATTATCTCAAATTTATCAAAAAAAAATGAATTTTGACCATTTTTAAATTTTAATAGGTTTGAGTTATCATTTTTTGAATTTTTAAAATTTCGTGAACATTTGAAATGTGTATAAATTTTTTAAAATTTGGTAAACATACTTATAAGATTAGGTAAAATTTTCAATTTGACAAAAGTTGGAATTTTGATCGTTTTAAAATTTATTTAGTAAATTTATGAAGTTGTATCTTTCGTTGGTCTTCAAAATTTGTAAAAATTTGCTCAACATTTAAAATTAGGAAACATTTTTAAATTTGACAAAAATTGTAATTTTGTTTTTTTTTTTGGTTTTAATTAACTTTTGAATTAGAATCGAGTTTTGAAATTGTTCAAATTTAATAAATCTTCGATAGTTTTAAGCTATAGCTGACAATTTTAACACTTGAAGTTCTGAAAATTACATTAATTAATTTTAACAAAAATTGGAATTTCGACCATTAGATCAATAATTTTTAAAGGTGAACTAATTTTTTGAATTTTACAAGAATTGGCATTTTGATTATTTTTAAATTTTAATACCTAAACTTTAAAAGTTGATAAAAATTTGGTTGGAAAAATTTTTGAAAATTTTTCAAGTACTTCAGCACATAGGTACTTACTTATTTAAAATTTGGAAAAATATTCAGATTTTACAAAAATTACTAATTTTTTAAAAGTTGAATCAATTTCACAAATTTGAAAAAAGTTAGAATTTTAATAAACTGGATCAATTTTTTTAATCCTCAAAATTTCGTAAATCTTTAAATTGTGTAAAATTTTAAAAATCTGATTAACATTTAAAATTTTGGAAAGTTTTCAGATTTGATAAAAGTTGGATTTTGACAACCTTGAAATGTTAGGTAGGTATTTAATTTTTGAATTAAAATCAATTTGTAAAATTTTTTGAATGTTGGTAAATTTTAGAAATTTTAATGTTTGGTAGAAATTGAAAATTTGAGAAAATTTTCGAGTTTAGGCAAAATTGGAATTTTGATCATTTTAATATAGTTCTAAAAATTTGACAAATTTTTGAATTGAAAAAAGTGGAGGGATCTTCCTTCTCCAATAAAAACTTTTAAAATATTTCGATTTTGAAAAAACTGAAAAAATTGCTTTATTTTTATACCAAACACGTAAAGCTTTTTCTTCAAAAAAAAAAAAAAAAAAACGTTAAAAATGTTTACTTATTCTGGATTTTTTTAAAGAAAAAAATGAACTTGTTTTCTCCTCCAAAAAGTCAATGATATTTTTTATTCCAAAAATATGAGAAAATTTTCACTTGGAAAATTTTTTCTTCGAAAATTTAAGAAATATTGAATCGAAAAAAGTTAAGAAAATTTTCTACCCAAGATTTTTACAAAAAAATAAAAAAATAAATAAAAAATATGATTCCCTTCCTTTATTCAAAAAATTGATGAATTTTCAATGGTGATTTAAAAAAAAAAAGATACCTATATTTTTAATTTTGGATCCCTACGAACAATTTTTTTTTTCAAAACAATTTGACCAAAATTGGAATTTTGACCCTTTTTAAATGACAATTTTTCAAATTTTTTCAAATTTTTAAGATTGGTAAATTTTTGATATTCCCAAATAGGTAGGTAACTAATATAAAATCTGGCAAGATTTTGAATTTCAGTAATTTGAAAATTTTATAATCGAATAGTTTGATCGAAGTTGACAATTTTAGTCGAAAATTTCTTCAATGAAGCAGACGTATACATTCAAGGTCAAGTACAAATGAAAATTCAAGATACAAAATTTTGAAAAAATTTTAATGAAATAAATTTGATTTTTTGCCCACTTTCATAAAATTAGATATTTTTGCTCTCAAAAAATAGTAGGTAAATCACGATCTCACATACCTATTTAATAGTTGAAAAAAAAACATTTTTTTTTCGATTTAGCTAAAAATGCAATTTAAAAACATGAATTTTAGGCCCTCCAAACATCTCGTATGAAATTGTGGGTTCCCAAAATTTGCGTCACTCGGTTAGTTTGAATGAAAATTTGAGACAATAGAAAAAATAAACGAATTTTATCCAAGTTTATTCGGACCACGAGCGCGGAGTGGCTGAATTCTATCGACAAAACTGAAAAGGTCTGAAAAGGTGCACCATAAACAAAAATTTGCTTATCACTGAAATTTTTCAAATGTTATCACGACCAAATCATGACAAAATGCACCTTTACTAGATGAAATTAGCGAAATCATCACAACACATCCATCTGTTTTTAAGAAAAAATAAACAAAGGTGCACCTTTTCAATACCTACTTGATCGTAATGTACACTAGCGCGCCATACCTATCCTTGGTCCGAATTAGGTTGATAGTGTAATTAGTCTCGTACTGCAAGGGAAAAAAAATTAGACCAGAAATGATCGTTTTAAGCACGAAAAATGGTGACAAAATTCGGGTTTTCGCATTTTTGAGGGCTTGTCACCATATTAAAAAATTCTGAAAAAAATACACGTTATACATCTAAACTAGATAGGTACATAACATATATTTTTTCATTTTTGCTCCTCTGAATAAAGTCTTTGAAAATGTCGTTAGAAAACTTAGAACACGTATTTCACTATAAGAATATACGATCGAAAAATTTTGAAAAAATTTCCATAAATAACCCTCGATAGTATCTTGCATCTACCTGAGTTTGAAAACAATTTCGATTGAAAACCGTCAAATTTGAAAATTGTACCTAATCAAAATATCACATTTATGGCTCTACCCGGGAAAAAATGGTTTGATCAAAATTGATCAAAATACGGTGATATAATTAGATCAAAAAAATGTACCTATCAAAATTGATCTAAATTGACATAATTTTGATCAAATTATATCAAAATTGATACTTTCTGATTAAAATAGATCGAGTTAGATCTATTTTGATAGAGACATTATTTTGATCTAATTAGATCACCGTTTTTCTGATCAATTTTGATCAAAGTACGGAATGAATTTCAAAAAAAAAAAATAGGTTGGCATGTCCGAATCGAGTTTTATTTTCACTTTTCATTTTATAGGGCATCACACCTTTCCATTTCAATTAAATCCTTCAACGAAAATTTCCCAGTCCATGTTCAGTCAGGATTCGATCCCACTATCTCCCGTTCCAGAATCCATGATCTTGACCACACAACCACTAGTGCTGTTCGAGAGATAGGGCATTAAATGAAGTATAAATGCTCGTAGGTATATTGATGATAGTAAATTATGCAAACTGAAAAATACACTATTAAAGATGGAATTATGAAAGTTGGTAAATCAATTTTCTTGATTTTTTTTAGGGAGAAGGAAATCTATTTATGTGCCAATTATTATTTATTATTATTATTTATTTATTTTTTTTGAAAATATCCTCATTTCTTGTAATGAAAAATTAATGAATGTTGTGAAATGAAAAAAAAATGTTTATTTTGGTACAAAATTGTTTAAAAATTATTATGGAATAAAAAAAATTTCACATCACCCTTTGGGTATAGTTGCCGACTTGCCGTACAAAGCGTTTGAAAAAGTCTCTATTTTTTGGAGAAAAGATTCTCATTTTTTGGAACATATTATGTAGGAAAAAAATTGAAAACGAATTTTATTGGTACAAAAATTTTTAAAAATTATGGTTTTGGAATAAAAACATATTATCTACTTACTCAACTTTTTTTTTGAAATAGAGAAATCTCAAATCTTCTAGAGTAGAAATTTTTCTGATGAAGAAATTTCAGGATTTTTTGGAATAAAAAAATATTCAAAAATCTTTTTTTTTTTAAGAAAAAATGTTATATAAAAAATATTAGAGGAATATGATGTGAACCACTTTTCCTCAATGTGGATCACATAGAATATGACCCCTAAAAATCTGAAAAAATACTTACAATTTCAAAGTGTCAATTTTGTACTACAAAATTCAGATTGGACCCTCCTTTCATCCAATTTTGCATGATGAGTATGAGTATATGAAAATCATGGGTTTTCCCTATTTTCATACAAAGTGCACTACACTAAGTACTGTTGACCATATACTCCGTTTCAAATAAGAGTAAAAAAAAACACTATAATCATGAATAACACCCTTTTGTGCAAGGAAATTCAAAATTAATCCAATAATAACATGGCCAACTATTGCTTGGAATTGTTTTGCTTGTCGAATTCTTATTAAAACATCATGAACATTATTCTGATCAAATTTGCTAAATCTGCAAAAACCTTGATCTAACTTGATTGAATTCATCAGTTAGATTTAAGGCACATCAAACAATATTTTGATCAAATTTAATGTAAACATGAAACGTTTGGTCAATGTTGATCGAATTCCATCAGTCAGATCAAGGCACATCAATCAATACTTTCATCAAATTTAATCTAAACACAATACAGTTGATCAAAATTAATCGGATTTGATCAAAGCTGATCGAATTCCATCAGTTAGATCAAGGCACATCAAACAATATTTAGATCAAATTTAATTTAAACACAAAACATTTGGTCAAAGTTGATCGAATTCTATCAGTTAGATCAAGGCACATCAAACAATACTTTGATCAAATTTAGTCTAAACACGAAACATTTGATCAAAATTGATCGGATTCAATCAGTTAGATCAAGACATATCAAGCAATACTTGATCAAATTTGATGTAAACACAAAAAATTTGACCTAAATTGATCCAATACTACGTGTGTCAGTTTATCTAAGTTGATCTGATTTGATCGATTTTGTTAAAATTTGATCAATTTATATCATGATTTTAATCAAAACTAATCAATTTTGATCAAATCATTTTTTCCCGGGTAATGAGAGGGTGAGGTGAGATAGCGACCTAAAAAAAATTTCCAGAGGGTTTTAGACCTAACTTCCACTAGTTTTTAACCCCGGTGACGATGGAGCTGTACGAGCTTGCTAAGGGAACCTTGCCGGTTCATTGTCACGGTTAAATGGCCATTTAAGAGGATCATTTCGTACCAGTGACGGAGCGCTGCCGGGCTGCGCCTAAAACGAGTTAAATACACACGAGATATATATATATATATATATAGAGGAGGGTTGAGGTTAAGGATGGCACTAGCGAAGCCTGAAACCGTGTGGTCGGTGGGTGATACAGTATAACGAGAAGGACGTGAATTATACTATAGAATGTGACAAGTGCGTAATGTGGTAAAAGCTAGGCGAGCTGCGGCTCGTTTTGTCGGTATTGCCGAGCACGACGACTGCGTTCGTATTTATGTATAGAAGAGGAACCGAACTGTGAAGAGGGGAGGGGCTCGGTCTTCGGGGAAAGTTTTTCGACCGTTTTTCACGCGCGGCGCGGCGCGGCTTGGATCCGAAACAGGAGGGTTTTTTGGGTGTGTAATAAATCACGACGTCGGGCAATTAAATCGCTGTTAACGGGTGTAATTTGACCGTTTCAAAATTAGAACGTATATAATCAAATTTTCAGGCCACCTCGAATAGAAAGACCCGCGTCGCGTCGCGCCGCGCTGCACTTGTACGAGTCGTTGCGAAACGATTCTTAATGGGTAAAGTTTGCTAATCAAACGAATACGTAACCCCGAAGGGAATAAATGTCGGTGACCGAATACTAATGTCAGATGTTAGAAAACGACCAGCACCAGCCCTACTGCTGCCACCTCATTCGCCACCGCCAACGACGCCAAATTACCCTACGACTATCCTCGAGCTCGCGGCCTAAAGGGTTTCACGCGAGGTATGTTGCGCCAACTCGAGACTATAAGCGTAAAAAAATTACGAAAATTATTGAAAAATATTTGCCCGCAAATGAAGAAACAGTTTTTTAAACCAAGGTAGTCGCGAGGGAAAAAAGGCAGGCACGTCGCAGAAGGAAAAATGAAAAGTATGGATTTTTTCATTCGAGTGGAAAGTTAGTAGAGGCGGGTGCTCGCGTAAATTAGCCTAATTTGTAACGAAGTTGTTAGGATTCCCTGTAATGTTGATTTGACCTTACGATGGTCAATTTAGGATTCAGGTTTTAATTTCTTTTCGCTCTTCTGGCCATACATTTCCAAGTCTTCTTTCTACGTATACGGTGTCCTTTGTAAGACCAATATTTTGGCTAAACCGAATTGTCGAATTGGACGGGTCAAGTACATTCGTGAAATGTAATGCCGGGCTTAGCTTATAAAAGTGCTATCTACTTTTTTAAGCGTAATATTGAAAATAAGAGGGGAAATATTTTACGAAGAGTTGAAAATGTTGAGTAAATTATTATTTTAATGGGAAAATTAATTTTCAATTTTTTTTAAAATTTTTATAGATTTTTTCCAAAAAAAAGTGAATGTGAAAATGGTTTTTTATTCTGCTAAAATTGATTTTCAATATTTTTTTTTCTTGAAAAAACTGACAAAAATTGAAATTGAAGTTTAAAAAATGAATACCCACCATAAAATGTCTTATTTTTATATATATAAAAAAAAATAATAAAAATAAATGGAATAATGTTTTGAAAGCGATAGATAAGTTTTGAAAAAATAGATTAAATGAAATTTTAAAAATTTTCACTCTGTCAAAATTCGTTTCCAAATCAATTTTTACAAGGAATTTAGAATTATTTAGGATTGAAAAATTTTGTAAAACGCTACAAAACTTTGGAAAAATTAAATATGTATCTCAATTTTAGAGCTCTTTAGCGTCTTCATTTTCAAAAATGGGCAAATTTCTCATATTAATTTTTTGTTAGTCTTATAAAGTGGCATCAGCTGTTTCATCCTTCATGGTGCATTCCTTAGGATATTCTAATAAATTTTCATAACTGCTCACAACAAAATTATTGCTCAGCTATTTTTAGGGTTAAAAATTCTAAATTTTGAGCAAATTTCGGAAATTTTCCAAGTTTGAAATCTATTGAAAATTTGACTGAATTTTATATATATAATTTACCAAAATCTCAATTTTCACCGAATTTCAAAAAAAATATTAGATTGTTGAAATTTGAAAATTTCAAATAAACAATAATTATAAAAACTCGGTGATTTCAAAAATTTATTAAATTTTTAAAAACAGCAATCTTCCAATTTACTCGTATATCAAATTGTGAAATTTTTTCACATTATTTCAAAGCCAAAAATGGAATAAATTTTGAAACTTGATCCAATTTATAAATTCAGTAGTCTAAAATTTGATAGATAATAAGTACCTAGGAATATAAAATCTTGCAAAATTGGAAAAATTGTGAAAATTCATCCAGTTTTGAAAAGTGGTGCAATTTCAAAGTGAAATTCCCATGTAGTTAAAAAGCCTCGCGAAAAGCCGTTTTTTTAACATGGCAAAAATGATTTTTTTTTCAAAAATGCGAATAATTGAAAAATTTAGAATTTTTCCATCGTAAATCTATCAGAATGGACCCGAATAATGAAAAAAAAAATTGGACAATTTTTTCAAAGAAATTAAATTTGTGAAATTTCTCATGTAAAAAGCCCCGCGAAAAAAACGGTTCTTTTTACATTGCAAAAAAAAAAAAAAAAAATTTCCGAAAATGCGAATAATTGAAAAATTCAGAATTTTTTCATCATTATCTCTCGGAATGGACCCGAATATTAAGAAAACATTTTTTGGGCAATTTTTTCAAAGAAATTAATCAAAATTTAAAAATTACCGAATTTTGACAATCCGTAATTATATAAAATCCTATAACAGTTAAAAATTGCAAAAATTCATCCAGTTTTGAAAATTGATGCATTTAATTTCAAAAATTTAAAAATCACCAACATTCTCATTTTTCATTTTTTTTTTTTTTTTTTTTTTGTATTACCTATTAATTCACAAATCTACCGAACTTTACAAATTGACCTTGTTCTAAAAATTTAGTGGATTTTAAAAATTCAATCAACTTTGAAATTAAAAAAAAATTATCAATCATATTATTTCAAAATTGTTTTAATTTCAAAAATTTATCAAAATTTTTAAATGATCATACTTTAAGGATAGGAGGCTTCCCATTGTTCAAAAATATTATGCAAAATTTTAAAAATTCATTAAAATTTAAAAATTACTATACCTAAATAACTCTAATTTTGAGATGAAAATTTCCTAAAAAAATTCTTCGTGAATTTTCTTTATAAGAATTGAACTTTTTTGATAACATAATTTTCTTGAAAACATTTTCAAGAAAATATACTTACCCACTTACTTATTGAAAATTTCCTAGATTTTTTTTTTGAAAAAAATAATGAAACTTTTATAAAAATCTCACATTTACTTCCAATTTTTGTTTCTCTAATTTTTCTCTTGAACATGGAAAAAAATTATCAAATATCTTGAAAAATTTCGTTTGAGAAAATTATTACAGAAAATATTTCATCATTTTCTCATAGATTTTGTTAATTATGGTCAATAAAAAAATTTCCAAAAAAGTCTTCTTAGAAACTCCTGATGAGAATTGAAATTAGTACCTATGTCATTGAAAAATATACCTAGAAAGAATCTCATTGGAGAATTCAATTTTTTTGTGGTATAAAATTTCGTGAGATGAAAAATTTTTCGCATAAAATTCAATTAACAAATCTCAAAAAGCACTTAGAAATTCCCCTCTTCCATGATTTTTTCCAAAAAAATGATATTATTATAATGAAACAATTTTTGAAATAATTTTTTGAATAAAACTCATTTTTCTTCAGATTTTCTATTGAAAATTTACCTCTTTAAACTTTGAAAAAATCATTTTTTTCAAAAATTTACTTAGATAGGTACTTAATTTAAAAAAAATTGGTTTTAAAAAATTCATGGAAAATGTTCCAAAATTCAACATAATTTTTTACGAACATTTTTAAACAAATCGCACAATGTCATACAGAATTTTGAAGAAAATATTTCATATTTTTTTTACGAAATTACATACCTAGCATTTGAGACAAATATTTTTAGAATATTTTTAACAAATTAAAAAATTGTTTTTTTTTAAATAAAAATTCTTTGACAACCTAGACCTAAAACTATCTTAGTAAAAATAGTACCTACCAGAAAAAATCTCGTTAAAAAAAAATTTCTGCATTGATAAAATTTTAAATAATTTTTTTTTTTTTCATTTTTCAAAAAAAAAATTATCTTTCTCTAAAAGAATAGAAGATTTTTTTGGAAACAAAATAAGATATTTTTATAAATAATATTATTAATTTTTTGAGGGGAGAGGGGGGGTGTGAATTAATATTTTTACTTATATCTATACCTAGAAAGAAAAAGGAAATCGAAAATACCCTACTTAGGTACCTACCTATGTTTTTTTCAATTAAAAAATTCTAATTTTTGAAAATGAAAAAATGTTTAGAAGCATAAAGTTGTTAAATTATTTTTGAAAAAATGAAAAAAAAATCCTTTACAGTATTCTTTGATTAATGATTACAAACTCGTATCAATTTTGAACAATTATTATTAATAGTTAAGTTGATTTTTTTTTTTTTTTTTTTTTTTTTGAAAAATTATGAACATAATTTTTTTAGAAATTGAGAAAATTTTAATTTCTGAAAATTATAAGATCGTTTTTCTAATTCCTTACCTATTGAAAAACTTGATTATTTTTGGATTAAAAAATATCCGAAATTCGGAAATTAATCATTTTTGAAAAGTTCGAAAGTTGTATTTCTGAAGAAATGTTACACGTTAGCCCAGACAAAAAGTATAATTTTTTACGAACACCTTGTACTTGTAGCCGGCCTGATGAAAATCCATTAAATAGGTGCCAAGGATATGAGGAATTTTTTTCGACACATTATCGCTGGTACATACCAGATTACCGGCGATAGGTTCGGTCAACGCGCGCATAAAAGGAAGATTCGAAGGCTTTAAGAAGCATTACAGAAGCTTTAACCCAGATGGTGGCTGGATTTATACGCCATCAAACCGAGGGGACAATTTGCTTCTGTAGTCGCCGTCATTAGTATTCCTTCTAGAAAGAAGAAAAGTTGATCGGTCACGTTAGCTTTGTGTACAGTCTTACACTGTAAATACAGAGACGAAAAGAAAATTTCGTAGACGACGACGACGACGACGACGACGAATAAAACGCTTCGTCATCGTTGGTTTCGATTAAGAAAAAAAGAAAAAAGAAAAGAAAAGCAAGGCGAACAAGAACCAAGGAACAAGGCAGCGAGTAAGAGGGTAGTTTTCAAAAAAAGATAAGAATTTGTGGTTCAAATGGGAATGCGCTTAGCGTATTTAAATTCTTATAATTCTTCCTCGCTAGGGCATTTATATTTTACCGTATGATGAGAAAAATTTTCCAAGTCGAAAAAAAGCGTAAAAAAAGCACTCGTTATCGCAGTCCCCGAAGGCTTTTCAGTTTTTTCGGCGTATAAAGGTGAAAAAAAATCACTGTCAGGTTGCCAAGCGGGTTAAACTAGTTTAAAATTTTTTACTTTTTTTCTCCTTCTTTGCTTTGGTTGTGTAACGTCGTTAACGTGTATATTGAAAAGATTGAAACACGTGCAAAGTAAAGTTTCATTTCGCAAAGGCCTCCCACTCGGTGATCGGCTCGGCTGGCCCTAGTCGAATTGGCGAGCCGCGAATGCGAATAGTGAAAACTTAGCCGTCGACCTCGGCGTTAAACTTTCTCGAGTGTACCTTTCTTGCAAGTTGGAAGTTTGGAGCGATGGCTTTTTAAATTGTTCGAGTGGGTCGTTGTTCGTTGATGAGATTTGGTAGGTATTTTTTCGCCGCAATATTTTTCCATTTCGATTAGGTCTTCAATTTCGCGAATATTTGTAAGTGCAACGCTTTTTGAGCGTTGCCGAGTAATTAAAACTTGCTCGATTGTTTCACGCAGTCTTACGATTATTTTGTCGAAATGAAGCTCGAATAAAATTTCAGCGAATGAGGAAGGCCGAAGCGAATGATTATGTCCTAATACCGTTATCCGGTCAGCAAACATAGTTCGTCGTTTAGAATAGGCTTTATTGTATCACTTTGTTGTTACGATTTGAAGGTGCACTTTGAGGTTTTTTTTCTGCCCGAAGGAAATTGTGCAGAAGAACAAAATGGTTATACAGAACGTCTAAAGATTCTTCTAGAGTTGTTATTTCTGCAAAAGTAAAATACCTACATTTTGCTTGAAGGTATTGATTTTTTTTTAATCCTGCAAAAGATCTGCTTGTATAGGGTTGAAGATCTTGATTTTTTTTACAAATTTCTAGCCCAGTCATTCGAGAGCGAAAATTAAACAATATGAAAAAAATTTTGAAGCCATATAATACTGGGAACATGTATTTAGAAAATTTTGATTCTACACCATATTTTTTACAATTTTCAAAAAAAAAAAAAATTAAATTTGATAAGAATTCGAATTTTTGCGATTTTTAAATTTTTAATCTAGTTATAAGTATAAATTTAAAATTAAAATTTTACAATTTATTCATTATTTTTTAAAATATACAATTATAGGCACAACTTTATTTTTAGTAATTTTTTAAATTTTAATAAAATAAATCTTTGAAGTTGGATTGACTTTTAAAATTCACCCAAATTTTTCCAAAAATTTGTAAAACATAAATTTGTAAGATTTGATCAAGATCTATCCCATTTCCAAAAAAATTCTGGGATTTCAATCTATAACTTTTGTTTGAAAATTTTTTCGATTCGGTCTCAGGTGCAGAGATAAGGAACGTTTTTGGAAGGATGGGGTCCTTTTAATGTCCTGCTTTTTCAGTTTTGAGATTTTGTTGGATTCTGTTATAAATACCTTTGCGTATTTTCGAAGCCTCTGGAAAGTATTTTAAGGAGGGGGGGGGGATTTCATTGTATCAAACTAGACACGACCTTCAGAACCACTAAAACATGGGTTTTAGATTTTTTCAAAATATTGTTTTGATTTGTATAAATGTTTTTTATTTTATTTTATTTTTTGAAAAACGAATACTTGAGTATTTCAAATGAACAAAACTTTATGTGGTGTTGAAAAATTCATGTTTCTAATTTTATTATGGAGCAGACTTCTGCAAAATTTCTAAAAAATAGTTTCATGCTTTAAATAAGATTTTGAAGTTGGGAGACAGAATGATTTCTAACGAATTAAAGTTTTACAGGAAGAAATTTTTTCATTTAAAAAAAACTACTAGTTGCTGTATATGGCGTTGAAAAAAAAAAAAAAAAAAAAAAAAAAACTACAAAATTTTTTCAAGTTTGTCATTTTTTGAAAGAAAAAGTATAGCATTGTTTTTAATTTTCAATTTTTTTTTTTTTTTTTTGAAGGTACGTAAGTTCATAACGAACCTTGATTTTTTCAAATTTTGCTGAAAAATGATTTTTGTTATTCTTGAACGAATTTTCAAAATTTGAAGATTTAAAGGCTGATTTTAAAAAAAAAATATTTTACTTAGTTTTCTGAAAAACAAATTAGGTACAGTTTTCATTTTTTTCCCCTTTGAAACAATTTATTCCAAATTTTTGTTGAATTTTGGATTTTGTTATCAAACTGATTTAAAAATTTCTTCATTTTGTAAATTTTTGCTGAGAAATAATTTATTTTTATTTGGTTTAAAAAAAGTTTTTTTTTCGAAGAAACAGTCAGTTTTCAAATTTTAAAAATTTTACCAACATTTTTCTGAAGTTTAATTAAAATATCAAGTTTTTCCAAATTTTGATGGATTTTTAAAATTTATTTTATTATTATTATTTTGAATTTTGTTGAAATTAAAATTTAAAAAAATATTTTTAGTTTTATTTTTTTCATAAAATATTTTATTTATTTATTTATTTTTTTTTTGATTTCATATTCTGTTGTTTGTTTAATTTTCCTAAAAAACTTTTTTTTTTATTTTGTGGATTTTTTAAAAATTTTTAGAAATGAGTATTCAAGACATTTCAAGCGTTTTTATTACCCTTCCTCACCCCACCACCCATATTGAAGACACTCTTTTCTTTTTTGTTGAAGGACAAATTTTGAAATTTTTCAAGTTGCGTTGATAAAGAAGTTTGTAAAATAATAATTTTTTTTTTTACTTTCTGAGGAAAAATTTTTTTAATTTTTTTTCAAACATCTGTTTTGAAATTGAATCATCATAATTTTTTCAGTTTTTCAATTTTTTTTTGAAAGCATTTAGGTACAATTATTTCTCAATTGAATTTTTTGAAGATATTTAGTTTTTTTAATTTTTCATATTTTCCCTTAGTTACGTGTTTTTTTTTTTTTTTTTTTTTTTTGAAAAATAAACTTTTGAAATTTTGAAGAGCAGATGTTTCAAGTTTTACTCAACTTTTTTACAGAGTCACTTCCGCTTGTTCTGCATGAGTTCCGCAAATTTTCAAAAAAATTCGCTCATATGTTCAATTTTGCATTTCTGTAAATTCTGAACAAGTGACCTCAAATTAATTAAGTAATGTTTCGTAACGAAAAGTATCTCAACTTTGAAATTTTTTTTGGAGTATGTCAAAAATAAAATAAAATGTTAGGTATTCAATACTTACCCCTTCCCCTATAGTTGTAAGTGTGAAATGTGAAACTTTACACGAAATGAATTATTAATTATTTATAGAGAATTCAGTAGAGTTGATAATTTTCAGTAGCATGGAGATAGAATTTTCTTTTTTTACCCCCCCCCCCCCCCGGAAAATTCTTCCTTTTTGTCTCTGTTTTTTTTTTTTTTTTTTTTTTCATTTGTACTTATATATTTAATCATTATTTCGTGGAACTATCAATTTTTTTGTGGTGGGATAAGTACATTATATATTTTGAAAATGTCAAGTCCTATACAAGTGCAAAACTCCTGCTTTTTGGTTTTGAAACTTTATTAGACATCGTATTTCACTTCGTTAGAAAGTTCATTTCCGAGGACTTCATTTAACACTTGAAATTTCTATTTCGTTGTGATCTTTGTTTTGAAATTTCGTTGCAAAATGAATTAGCATTTTTATACTTCGATCGCAATTTTGTACTTTTCAATTCAAAAAATTAGATATCTCCTCCATGCGAGTTTTTCGCAGTAGAATGAATTTATATAAATAATTTTTATTGATTTTGTGTCATCTTTGGTGTTGGTGCAGTCGATGACTTGTGGTTGTGCAGCTGCGAAGTAGACGATTGAATGAATGGGTCGGTTTCGGTACTTACTCACGTACTACGACGATGTCGTCTCGTTACGACATTCATTTCGTTAAATTGATGAAATCGTCGTAATAAGTTTGTAGTACTCTCGTAATAATATGGTAAATATATCTCGCGAACATTTGTTCGAATGAATTATACTACATAATAATAACTAGACGCGGGTATCTTGATTTAAACATCCTGCTCGAGAAATGTAATAATTCGCTCGACAGAACTGTAAATTGCGCGTCGTATTCCCGCTAAAACCACGCAGGGCCGGGCGGGGCCGGGGCGAAAAAGGGGGTGAGATTATAAGAAACTCGTTGAACGGGGTGAGGGGCGGGGGAGGGAAAACCTGTCGGGAATTTTTTGTCGTTCGGTATAATTAGCGCGAATTTTAACGCAATGAATGGAATGTCATTATTTATCAGCATTTGCCACCTACGTTGGTAGTTACACCCTAAAGGTGGAATTATTCGAGACCTAATTTTTGGAATAATTTCGATATTAAAGTTTGTTCAGCTCGAGCGAATAGCGACGATGCCGACGAAAAGAGGTATTTCGAGCTCCAGACGAGGAGGAGGAGAAGGAGGAAGAGCAAATTATAAAGAAAATTAAAAATTTACCTCGGTACGCGAGGCTGGCTGCGCCAGCCGAACCGTCTTTCGAAATACTTGACGATGTTTGTTTCAAATTGATGGCGCAAATAAAGATTTGGCTCGGTAAAGAAAGTTGGCGCGTTACGTCCCGCCCCACTCCACCCGATGTAGCCCCAGGCTCGCGGTGTAAAAGCGAAAAGCTCGACGTACGTGGAAGTTTCGCTAGTTCTATGCGATGTAGTGTAATATGCCATGAAAGAAAACACATACAAAATGAAAATTTATCCCATCTTTGCCAACAAGCTGCAAATGTCATTTTACGACTTGCAAAAGCTAAATTTCTGTCGAAAATTTCGACTGGCGTGAAATGGCGGTGGAGGCGGATAGCTGTGTAATTTTGGTACAGACATATACCTACTCACACATATGCACGTACCTCACATACACTCGTCTGGTCGAATTAATCCTATTGTTTTCTGCTCGCTGCTTCACTTTATACGAGCCACGAGCTGAGCTGAGCTGAACTGCAGAGAAGTTGGAAAAAATTTCATTATGAATTACTCGTCGCGTGAAATATAGAAATTACGTACCAAGCCTCCTCGTATGCAGCGAAGAATTGTAAACGAGTAGGGTTCAAATTCCGAATTCGTTTTGTATGTAGAACGTAGAGAGAGCCGTTTGTTCATTCGGCAACAGTTGAAAATGTAATGACTAGAAAATTCAGGCATATTTTCGAATCAGTTTTTATATCGATTTTGTTACTATTTCACTTCTCGATCAGTTTTTTGTCGCTATTTTGCCCAAAAGTCACTAAAAGCCACTATCCCCCCCCCCATTTTCGATTTAAAAACAAATCGAATCCAGTACTACATAGATACTTGATATTCAAAATTGGAGGGGAGGGAGGGGTCTGATTGAAATTTTTGTAATAACCAAAATTATTTCCAAGACTTTAAGCTACAACTTTTGTTTGAAATTGTTTTCAATTGGACCCCCTACAGATCAAGAACCATAAGGATGGAAGAATATTGGTAAAATTGTTTGGTTTCCAAAGTCCATGGTTACGAAGGTTTGCTTAATTACAAGAGTTACAAGTATTTTCATTGAATTATAAATATACGAGTATTATTCCATGTCAAACAGTCGAACTGTCAAAAAGATGAGGGACTAGATTATCATCTCTTTAAATTTTAAAGAAGTTTTGGTGGGTGAGGCCATCAAATTTTTAAAATTTTCTTATTTTGTGTGAAAAGGTGTTTTCAATAGGGAAAAAAACATGATAAAACAATTTTTTCACATTTATAAGCGTACACCCACCCCCCCCCCCCCCAATGGGGTTAGAATTAACTATATTTCATCGTAGATTCATTTTTTTTTTTTTTTTAATTTCGAATAAGAAATGTTGAAAAAATATTAAGGTAGGGGAGAGTGGTACACAGTGAGACACTTTTTTTTCAAAAATTCATAGCTCTGCTATTTATCATCAGAAATGGTTGGTTATGATATCAAATGAAAACTACATCATTCAGGTTCATAATGCAGACAAAAATAAAAAATAAAAAAATAATCATTTCAAGTCCATCGTGTGATTTTTCAAAAATTTTTGAAAGTTTCGTCTCTCTCTGTACACGGGTGGCTCAAAGTGAGACAGGTCAGGGTACACTATGAGACAGTATCTAAAATAATATAATCCAAAGGAAATACGTGCTTTCGAGGTAATATAATATTTATTCATCAGTTTATTGTGATGTTGTAACTGGAAAAATTCACAATAAATAAAAAAGAAAAGCTGAAAAAAAAATCAAAAAATTTTAAAATTTGAGAAAATTTGCTTTGCATGAAACTTGTTCATTTTGTTCATTTCTGCCTCTTTGTTGTTGTGAGCCTCATTATTGCCATGGAACAAACACAATATGGCAGCATTATACAGTATAACATCTAGAAAATCAGATTTTGAATTTTCTACATGTCATTGGCATTAAATTTTCTCCAATTTGGTACACAGTGAGACACTGTCTCAAGTTGGACCACAGGCGTTTTTTTTTCTTCAAAAATTAATAAATTGTTTTATTTCGAGGAAGTATTGCAGTCTTTTCCCAAAAATCCAAAATTTTGAGTAGCAACTTTTAAAAAAAAAAATTGTCTAAATTATATTCATTTTAGAAAGAAGAAATTTTTAAATTTTCGCAAAAAATTACATTTTTCAAAATTTTTCTAAAAAAAAATTTCAACTCTTCTCAAAATATTTTATAATTACCTATGTATAATTTCACTATAAATCCTCTGTTTTTTTTTTAATAGGTATAAAAGTACATACTTATTTTTCCAGTCGAATCATTTTTACTAGTCAAAAAAATTTTTCTGATTATTGGTGCCTTTTTACCAGTCTAGGCATTCTCACTAGTTAATTATTTTTTTCCTAATGAAAAGATTTTACCACTAGAAAAAATGTTTTTAGTTGAATCATTTTCACTAGTTGAAGCATGGAAGCCAAACAATGAAGCCAAATTGAACATTTTTCTGCTTTTATCCAAAAAATATTTTTATTTTATATTTTTTTCAGTTAATTTGATGAATTGATTTTTTTTTTCATCTTTTTCAAACAGGTAGTAAGTAATTTTAAAAAAAAACAATAATGACAAATAATGAATCGAGTGTACTTAATTATGTGTAGGTAAATAAGTATAAATAAATCAACAAAATAAAGGGTAAGTTCGATTAAATCTATATGCATTATAAAAAGGTAGGCCGATTTTTTGTCACGCATGTTCTCGAAAATCCCTCGCGTAAAAGTTTGAAATTTCAAATAATTGCCTAAAGTAAGTATAATTTGTTTTCAATGTAAAATTTGATTAATTTTTAGTATTGAAAATTGAAAATTAGATGAATTAGGTCAAAACAACCGTGACCCAATTACGTAAATTCAAAATTCAGATCTTCCCAAAGCTAACAAGAGATGAAGTGAATTAGCCGAATTAGGTAAAACGTATAATGACTTATCTATATGTTAGTGTGAATTGTGAAGAGGTGAAAAAGTGATTGACCAAATTTTTTGTTAACGATTTTATTATATAATTATTAGGGCCCGGATTTTTATGATATTGCTTATTTTTTTCTGCTGCACTAGATAGGGCATATCACAATTTTCTTTACGTTTCATGCGATTCTGAGACGAATGGTGAAATTTTTAAGCGCTTATTTTTGCTTATTTTTGGTATAAATGCTTAAAAACGATTATTTTTGCCAAAAAACGTCAAAAACACGCATATTTTGCGTTTTTTTTTTAGTTTTCAGCGCTTTTTTTGAAAAAATTGAAAAACCTGACCAAAAAAAAAAATTAAAAAATACAATTTTTTGTATTTTCATTTTTTTTTTTTTTTTTACTTTTCAAGTTGCAATTTGAAGGAACTTTCAGTTGTGGAGGCGTTTTTCAAACTATAATTTAATTTTAATTCAATCTAATCGATTTCGATTGTGAAATTTCAACGCGTCCAAATTTATTGAATTTCGCATTATTTATTTAAAAAATAAATGTTTTAATGTTTTTCTGCTCTACATTTCTTTCAGTTTCTACATATTATGTACGATTTGATAGGTTTTTCGAACGCGATTTTAAAATACTTGCATTTTGATACCCATGATGGTATATTTTTAAAGCACTTATTTTTGCTTTTTTTGGTTTTAAGGGCATATTTATGCTTATTTTTCATATTTTAACCGCTTGACATAAGCGCTTATTTTGCTATTTTAAGCGCATAAAAATCCGGGCCTTAATAATTATAGACAGTTTTTTTCAGTTAGGTAATTCATTTTTTGTGACAAAGGCTTGATTTGGCATCAATTTTTCCAGAGAATTTATTCGTCAATTTGTTCAGATTGTGTAAAAACGTGACAAACACATGAGTTGGAGTTGTAGGGAAAACTTAACTGACAAAAAATCATTTCAGTGCGTTGACGGGTACATTTTTGGGGGATTTTGTAATAACGTAACATGACGAGGTCCATTTTGGTCTCCGTAAAAACATAAATACTATTCTAAAATAAAATAAAGGGAACCGTGTTTTGACACTTTAAAGGTGTGTACTCCGTCTCCGTGGGACCGGTTAGCGGAAAATCAGATAATCGAGATTTTAATTCTGGTTGAATGTAGCTCGAAAGACATTCACCGATGAATGTATAGCATTGCAGAATCGTAGGAACGTCGCAAAGGTGAGCGGGTAAACATTCAAAGCGGCCGGCACAATTGATCTTTGTGTTTGGCACAGCAGTATGTAGACATCTTTGCGAATGATTTTCAACGAATACCACGGTGTGGAGTAGACAGAAAAACTCAATGCTGATGTCTATGAGACCAGTTTAAAATTAAGATCATCGAGGAGTATAATTATTGAATTTCAGAAATAACTTACTGCGCTTTTGAAATAAGAATAATTTCTTTGATTTCAACTTACCCAATCTTCCATTGCTTGTCCTATCCAACAATTATTGAATACTGTTACGAGGGCTATTCCAAAAACATGGAGCTCCCTCATTCTCACGTCGAATAATGAAAAATTCGGCTGATATTTGAAAAAAAAAAATATATTACATTGAAACAAAAAAGGTTTTTGATTAACAGATAACTTGGATTTTTGAATGAGCATTCTGTAACTCACATTTAAGGAAATTAAAACGTGCACAACTGACAAGTATAGGAATGTGGGCATCGTAACTCCGGCGATGGATTCAATAGGGCCTCGAAAATATGATATAATTCTGGAAAAAAATATAATAATGTTAATCCATACCTTCACCTTGCAGAGGAAGTACCATCTTTCTTAATCAGGGTGTCTGTCTACAGATCATAAAATTCATGAAAATCATAAAAAAAGTCATGAATTTTTCAACAAAAAAAAAATTGAGGGGATGGAAATCTCTATTTTTTGGGGAAATCCCCATTTCTGGGAATAAAAAAAAAGACTTATGGAATAAAAAAAAAACAAGAATTTTTTGTACAAAAAATTTCAAATATTGGTTTGTAGTAAAAACCATTTTTAGGGTGTTGTTATTTCCATCAGCCTGGGTGAGTAGTTGCTCGGATTTGTAGTGAACATGAACGAAATTGCTCACACTTCCTACTTCCATCACTTCAGATTCTGGACTTGAAAAATTTCCTTCAATTAACATGTAATTTATTCGAAATTGAAGGGGAGGGATGGCTCCAATCGAAATTTTTGTAATCACTAAAATACTAGTTTTGTTTGAAAATTTTTTCAATTGGACCTCTACCTTCACAATTTTTTAATAATATAAGTATCCAAGCCATTATGCAAAATTGGAAGGGAGGAAGGGTCTAATCGAAATTTTTATAATAACAAAAATTATTTCTTGGACCTCAATCTACAACTTATGGTTGAAAAAATTTTCAATTGGACCTCTTCGCCAAATTTTTAAAAAGTATCTTCCTAATATTATGTGAAATTTGAGGAAAGGGAGAGATCCAATCGAAATTTTTATAATGACCAAAATTATTTTTAGGATCTTGCTCTACAACTTTTATTTGAAAATTTTTTTAATAGGTTCCTTCTTCGCTCACTCATCTTGGATTTTTAATTAATATCTTCGAAGTGTTGTGCGAAATTAGTAGGGAGGGGGGGGTCCAAATAAAAAAAACTTCAAACAAAAGTTATAGCTTGAAGACTTGGGAATAATTTTGGATATTACAAAAATATGGATTGGACCCCTCCTTCCCCTCCAATTTTGAATAAAATAAATGTCAATCGAAATTTGAAAGAAATATTCTAAGTCCAGAGATTCAGTTGATTCATTTCTATGAATTACTCACCCAGGCTGGTGGAAATAACAACACCCCCATTTTTACACCGCTAGCTTTAGGTAGTTGCTGTACGAGGCGTTAAAAAAATTCTCAATTTTATTGAAATAGAAACATTTTTCAATCTTTCACGAAAAAATTCTTATTTTAAAAAAATCAAAAATCTGAAATTTATCGTTTGAATTGTTTTAAAGTAACATTATTTTTCGAACTCTAGAGAATAAAATCTCGATTTTTTTTGATTTTTTTTTTTTCAATTTTCTAAAAAATAATAATATATTTTTATTTTTTGGGAGGAGAGTCTTTGTTTTTTGGTGAAAAAATTCTCATTTTTGGAATAAAAAAAATTGAAAACGAATTTTTTGACTTAGAAATTTTTAAAAATTGTTTTGGAATAAAAAAAATTAGAATTACTTAATCTCAAATATTCTGGAGTAGAAATTTTTTCGAAGAAAGAAATTTCAAGATTTTTTGGAATATAAAAAATATCCAAAATTTTTTTTCTTTTTTTTTGGGGTAAAAAAAATTTTCTTATGTGAAGATATTTTTTTAAATTTCTGTGGAGAAGTTCCTTAATTTTTTCTTTGTGAAGAAAAAAATCGTTTCATTTTCGAAAAAAAAACTGAGATTTTTTTCGAATAATAATTTTTAAAATTCTTCTAAAATAAAAAAATCTCAATTTTTTGGGGGATTAATTTTTTTTCTTTGATAGTAATGTAAATAAATAAAATAATTTTAAAACTTTGAAACGACAAAAAAATAATGGGGTTTTCTGGTGAAAAAGTTTTTAAAAAATTTTGGGAGGATTTTTTGCGTGAATTTCCAGGAAAAAAATCATTCTCACATTTACAACATGAAAATAATATCAAGAATCCACTTTTTTGGGAAGAAATCGAATTACACCCTTGAAAATTCCAAGTATTCATTCAACTTTTTTAAAAACATAGGCATAACTTGGGGGGTTCAAGGGGCATTCGTCCCCTCACTCAATAATTTTTTTAATATCTATTTACCACAAAATATAGGGGAAAAATGTGGAAAATTTTTTTACCCTCCTCGTATTCATTCCAAGTTCCATTTAGGCTGGAAAGGGACACCCTGAAAACGTTGAAATATTGTTGATGAAAAAGTCACGAATTTTCAACAAAAAAAAAATAATGTAGACACCCTGTTAATGGATACCTTGTGAGATCGTTGATTGCGAATATCGATCTCCTTATGGTGTCTGTAAGTGTAAATATTGGTTCGATTCTTTGATGAGTGTTTATGTTGATATGGTAATCAGTACTCAATGCATTCAGTTCTCCGATTATACGGTACGCCTCATTACAGCAAATAATAGTGACCATCAATGGGAACAGTGCTTGAATTATATACACGAAATGAATAATAAGAGCAGAAAATGTGAAGACGGCCATCCAACAAATGTAAAAGGTTAAGGATCCGTAGTACTCCAGTCCAGAAAGTGGTATCCCGTAGTATAAATAATTTTTTGTTTTTTCTTCTTCGTAGTACAGTGGCAATCCTCCAGCAAGCATCACTCCGTAGAATGAGAACAATATTAGATAAGCATACAGTACATTAGTGATTACTTTTTTCACATCGAATTCATATTCAAACCTATTCCCTTGGCTAGACTTCTTCAGCAATATTTTATCCACAATTGAAATCATTTCCCCTATGTTTTTTTTATGCCCGATGATAATCGAGGGTACAATAATGGTTTCATACAAAAAAAACACGAATGCCAATATTGTGAAAGTTGTTAAAATAATGTCGTTTGATTTTCTGCCGTAGATTATGTATGTTCCCACAGAAATGATAGTTAGACCAAATGCAAAACTCACCCAACAAAACCATAAGTATTTTGTTTTCCGATGCAGTTCATCGGTGAAATATATGTTACCCAAAAAGCAAAACATTAAATACATTTGATTGGCCAGCGTCGTTTTGAATCTGAACATGTTTTCTCTCCCGAGTGCTTGATTGGTTATTTTTTTCACATCTCTAATCACTTCCATTGTAATTGAAAATTTGACCAATGTTGTCTCTGGTGCGGAAAACGTACTTATGGTACTTCTTATTATGACTTTACTAACGCAAAACAGGCGAACGAGACGGAATAAAAATAATGAGAAAAGTACGTTGTTGTTACAGTTTTAAAGATCAAGAACTAAGGATGGAGGGATATTGGTAAAATTGTTTGGTTTCCAAAGTCCTTGGTTACGAAGGTCTGCTCAATTACAAGAGTTACAAGAATTTCCGTTGAATTATAAATAATTATACGAGTATCATTCCATGTCTAACAGTCGAACTGTCAAAAAGTTAAGGGACTAGATTATCATTTCTTGAAATTTTAAAGTAGTTGTGATGAGTGAGACCATCGAATTTTTGAAATTTTCTTAATTTTGTGTGAAAAGATGTTTTCAATGGGAGGGGGGGGGGGGGAGGGCACGTTGAAATAATTTTTTCACATTGATAAGGCTACACCCCCGCACCCCATAATGGGGTTAGAATAGGCAATATTTAATCTTAGATTCTTTTTCTTTTTTTTCTTTTTAAATTTCGAATAAAAAATGTTGAAAAAACATCGAGTAAAAAAAATTTTGAAGAAAAATTTGAAAAGAGATTGAAGTATCAATTCAGTGGAAAAAATTTAAAAGAAAATTTTTAGGTATGAAAATTATTGGAAAAATTTCCAATAGTTTGAAGAAAAAATAGAAATGGAAAACTCAGAAATAAACTTTGATCCAATGAGCGATTAAGATCAAAAAAAATATTTGTAAAAATATGATGAAGAGTTGAACGCATTTTGATGAAAAGATTTTGAGGGAAAAAATAGAAATGAATTTGATAAACAATTTTCTATGAAGAGTTTCAAATAGTTTGGAAAATATTTGGGTGCTCATTCAGAAAAAAAATTGATAATAGGGGAAAAGTTATGAAGGTTTAGAAAATTTTTGTAAAAAAAATCGGGTGAAAATTAAAAAAAAAAAAAAAAAAAAAAAAAAAAAAAATAGATAAGTGGTACCTACCTAACAAATTCAGTTTCAATCCTTTAAATATTTATCACACTTGTTGGAGCATTTTATTGGTCGAAACATTTTTTCTGGTCAAAGCAGCGTTACCTTTCAAGTTTCCATTCATTCTCAATTCAAATTAAATTTTTCTCTGTTCTCAATTTTTTTCGTTTATTTATTTATTTTTTTTTCAAGATTTTCATTCGTTTTGAATTCGATTTCGTTTTTTAAAGGGTCTAGCCCGGTAAGATAGGGTGATTTGGCCCGCAGAGCGAATTTTGAAACCAACTAGTGAAAGTTGGTCCTTATGGTCTAAAACCCCCGTGACTAAATGTTTAGGTCGCTACCTCACCCCCACCCCTCCTAGGGCGAAAAATGTGATTTTTCGATTATAATTTTTGATTATGACAGTTTTCAACCGAATTTTTTCAAACTCGGATAGATGTTAGATATACTTAAGGGTCATCCATGGAAATTTTTTCAAAATTTTCCGAACCTATCTTCATCGTGAAATGCGCGTTTTAAGTTTTCTAACGGCCATTTTGACAAGTTCTTTCAGAGGTGCAATAATGAAAAATATATATATTGTACACTTAGTATGGATGTACAACATATATTTTTTCAGAATTTTTTATATAGGCGAAAGACCTTCAAAAATGCAAAAAACTGATTTTTTTCATCATTTTTCGCGCGAAAAACTGTCATTTTTGGTCGAAAAAAATTGTCGTCGTAGTATATTACTAAATACGTAGTTATACACCATCTACCCGAAATTGGATGAAATTCGTTGATTTTTTCTATTTTTTAAAATTTTCATGTAAATCAACTGAGTAACGCCATTTTGGGAACCCCCCGTGTCCCTCGAGGTGTCTGGAGGGCCTAAAATTCATGTTCGGACATGTCTCCAGTCGATATTTGTCATAAACAGAAATTTTCGTGAAGTTGAGAAAATTCCATTTTTTCAACCATCAGGTATGAGAGATTTTGAGAACAATTTATTTTCCGAAGTCAAAAGTGTAATTTTATGTATGTGAGCAAAAAATCAAATTTTCTCAATTTCGCAAAAATTTCTGTTTATGACAAATATCGACTTGAGACATGTCCAAACATGAATTTTAGGCCCTCCAGACACCTCGAGGGACACTGGGGGTTCCCAAAATGGCGTCACTCAGTTGATTAAATGAAAATTTAAAAAACGCATATAGCCCGCCTGAGCAGCTAAAAGCGCCGGTATTTTTATTTTGTATTTTTTTGCTAATAAATAAATAAATAAATAAAATTGAAAAAAATAGAAAAAATCAACGAATTTCATCCAAATTCGGGTAGATGGTGTATAACTACGTATTTAGTGATATACTACGACGACAATTTTTTTCGACCAAAAATGAAAGTTTTTCGCGCGAAAAATGATGAAAAAAATCAGTTTTTTGCATTTTTGAAGGTCTTTCGCCTATATAAAAAATTCTGAAAAAAAATATATGTTGTACATCCAGACTAAGTGTACAATATATATTTTTTTCATTATTGCACCTCTGAAAGAACTTGTCAAAATGGCCGTTAGAAAACTTAAAACGCGCATTTCACGATGAAGATAGGTTCGAAAAATTTTGAAAAAATTTCTTACCCGGCTATACCCTTTATTGTGTTCTTAATTGAAGTTTCCTCCTGCTAATTTATTTTCAACTTTCTGTAATTTTTAATGTACTCGTATTTGTAGGTAGTAGCTAGTAGGTACCTATTTTTTTTTTTATTATTTATTTTTTTTTTTTTGTAATTTATACTTATTTTTAAAGTTAATTTTCCTGATTTTCAATGATTAAAAAAAATAATGATTTTAAATCAATTTTTAAAGAATTTTCAAAATGATGTATGATTTTTATGTAAAATCAACTGTCTGCGAAATGATTTCGTCCTAGTCGATTCCTCGAACGACGACTTCGAATAATTCTCTATAGGTAAGTAATTAACCAAAAAAGAAAATTTCGCTACTTTTTTCGATCAAAAAATAAAATCATTTCTACTAGCCAGGAGAATGTCCGATTCTGAATAAGAATCAACGGAGCGAAACAGTTAAGAAAATCGCGTCATTTCTTATTGCAATTAAAATTTTCTTATCTGATTTGCTTTAATTAGAATCTAAAAGTAACTCGAATAATTGGAATAAATTCTATATACAAGTTTACTGCAGCGAGCTTTAGCAGGGCAGCGTTGTGATACGAGTTTGGCTTAATTGTATTTATAACTTGGACGGATTTCATTAGAAGAATGGCAAAGTGAAGGACGATGGTAATGTTGCATTCTAGTACATAGTTGGTGCAAACTAAAACTATTATGTTTTTGTTTTTTACTGCCTTTAACAGTGTAGAGCTTCGACGTGATAATCATTACCTTAAAGAACACTTAAGCCTTTATCGTTTCCCTGTAGTCGAGGTTGAGGCATAAAGTTTACCGTCATGCAATTGATAAGAAAGTTCGTCGAGGTTCAAAATGCAGCTGATAAAAAACTTGATAAATTCTTGGAATTTTCCGTTTGTTTGTTTCTTTGGTTTTTTTTTGTTTTTTTTTTAATTAAATAATTTTCAAATTCTTTAGAAATACAAAGTTTTCATTTTTTTTGGAATGAAAAAACTGATAATTTTTGGGAAATGAAAATTTTTAAATTTTTTTGACAGGAAAGAATTTTTCATTTTTTTGAAAATGAAAATATTTTCATTCATTTTTGAAAGTGAATAATTTCTCAATATTTTGATGAACAACCTTGAAATTTTTTCTGAATTGGTATTTTGGAAACAAAAAAACATTCAAAGGTAAAATTATTATCAAATTTTTTGAAAAATTGTCAGGTTTTCATTTCAATTTTAAAATAATTTTTATTGAAATTGGAAATGAAAGTTTGTAAATAGAATGCTGAAATTTTCATTTTTTTGGAAATTGAAGTTCTGATATTGTAATTTTAGATGTTAAAAAAATAAATAAATAAAACGAAAATTTTTTCAATTTTTTTTATAATAATCAAGAAATTTTTTTGTGTTTAATTTCTTGGGGAATGTTTCAATTTTTTTGGATTAAAAAATCTTTCCATTTTTTGGAATCGAAGAACTTGATTGATTTTACCTCTGTGAACAACAAAAACGTAAAAGGTAAAAGAGCTTGAAGAGCTTGAAAAGCAAAAAAAAAAGAGCTTAAAAAGAGCGGGAGCTTTAGTGGAAGAGCTAAGCTCTTGAATACCACAGAGCGGAGCTTGGGAGCTTAAACTCTCATTTCAGTAGGAGCGAAATCGAAGAGCTTGACCTTACAAAAAATTCGGAGCTTGATCACCACTGTTAAAACTTGTAAATTCTCCGTTCTTGAATTTTTAGGTATTAAATTTTCAAGTTTAGATTAATTTCATAATTTTGCGAAGAATTATTTTGAAATTGAAAACAAAATAATGATTTTATCTTCGCAAAAATTTGGGATACATTTAATTTTGATTTTTTTATAGTGAAAAAAATTCAGATTTTTTTGGAACAGTAAAATTCCTAATTTTTATGGAATTCTTGAAATTTTGTAATTTTTTTTGGAGATTTGGAACAGTTAAAAACGAATAAGAAAAAAATTTATTTCAATTTTTTATCTATAATTTTATGTTTTTTTCATTTCTTGGGATTATTTTTTATTTAATTTCGTGTAACTGAAAATTTTTAACCTTTTTTACAAATGAAAAAATTTCTGTTTTTTTTTTTTTTTTTTTTAATGAAAAAACTTGTTTTTTATTCTATTTTTTTATTTGAGAGGGTACCCTACTCGATTTTGCATGATTTTGCTAAAATTTTATTGATATCAAATTTCAAATTTTCAATTTTAAAAAAAAAACATGTTTTATGATGAAAATTCTTTTTCAAAAAATTTGATTTTAACTCTCAATAATGTTCAATTCCCACCTTCGAAAAAAAAGTTTTGGGGGAAATTGCACAATTTCATTAATTTAAAAAAAAAATTAATTAAAATCGCTTTTAAAATTACTATACCTACTTGAATGTTACTCAATTTTTTTCCCAAGAACATGTGTTTTAGTTACCTACCTATTTCATTAAAAAAAAAAAATGTTCGAATCAAGTTTTAATAATTATTTAATGATGACAAAAAATTTTTCTCCAAAAAAATCAATTTTTCTGTTTTTGGAAAAAAAATTTTAATTTTATTCGGAATAAAATTTAGTGAGAAAATATTTGAAAAGTTTACCTATTTGAAAAAATAGTTCCTGTTCTTTGAACAAAATAAAATAATCGAAATTTTAAAAGTTCAAATCTTTGAAATTTGAGCCCCTCAACTCAGTAGAAGAGAATGACCCAATTTCACCCTATCATGGCCTATGTTTTAAGATTAAAAAATCGAATCGAATCTTGTAAAAAAAAATTAAATTCGAATTATAACTGGAATAAGGAATGGTAAATTAGGAAATTCGATAATGTCGCGAACTTATTCGCGATTGGCGAATGGGAATTGGGAAATACCGATGTGGAGAAAGAGAAAATTTCGCTGCAAATTAACGAATAAAAAAAAAGTCATGTAACCCGAAGCGGTTTGTTTTTGTGTTGATTTTTCTTCTCGGTTATACAGTCGCGTTTCTGTTTTACAACCTTTAATTTGTAGCCGTTGACGAGGGCAACGTTATACGAGTACGATGAAATAAGCTAAACATACCCGGTGGCTTTGCTTTGTATTATTTTTGACATTTTAGACGCGGCTTGCGTCCCGTCCGCCCAGCCCGGTCTCGCTCCGGTTCGCCGCCTTTTTCTCATATAATTAATACGTCGTCGCCGGGAATTTCGTTATGAAATACGCTTATTTTCGCGATTAATATTTAATAATAGCCGATGAAATTTCACTTTGAAAAGAAAGAAATTCTCACGTAAAGTTCATCTGCAAAGGAAACTTTTTTCAGGCAGGAGGGTCGAATGGTGGCACGATTAAAGGACACGCAGATGAGAAATATTCCGCTAATGATAAAGTTTGTTTGATAAGTTTTCTTATACGGGAGAGCGTTTGTGGCCTGCGAAGAAGCTGTGTATGACGGTGGCGAAGGTGGGGTGGGGGGGGGGGGGGGGGGGTGGGGGGGGCTCGGTGGCGGAATACGCTGACGTAGCTTTATTATCCAGTTTCGGCGGTGACGATGAGACGATGATACTCTTACGTGTATACTTTTTTACGACGAGTTTATTTTGTTATAGAAATGGTATTTTTGCAGTACGAGTGTATGATATGACAAAAAATACCATCTATCGAAAGGTTTGCTTTTTTTTCTTCGGATGTGTCTGGCTCTGTGCGGACGATAAAAAATTCTCGTATACCTTTTTTCTCTCATTTTTTTTTTAATGATTTTACTTAGTCGACTTATTCTCGAGGTGTTCGAGAACGCTATCATTGCTTTGAAAATTTCCTCCTTCGAGCACGAACCAACTATAAACACGAGAAAGCTCCTGGCGTATCGTAGTGTAAAATAGGTACGTAGTACGTACGAGTGTCAAAAAAGCCCACGGATAAATTCACTCGCCAGGCTAACTTTATCTTTTCTCGTCGCGTCGATCGTCAAACATCTCATCAAAAAAAAAAAAAAAAAAAAAAAAAAACTAATCGCCGAACTGTAGCTGATAAATTATAAAATCCGGCGTTATTTTTTCGGCCAACTCGAGTAAAAGTTTTCAATCGATTGTGAAATGCTTTTTTCGCCTTAGTCAGGCAGATTCTCGTAAGTGTAACTTTTTCATATTTTTAAACCGTGGTAGGAGGCGAAAAGTGGTACTGGAAAAGTTTATCTCCTGTTTGGGATACGCAATATTATGTCGATTTTCGAAGGTACGTGAGCTCAAGGGGGTAGCATAATGGGATGTAACCGGAGATGTTATATTTTCAGGAAATGTATGTATAAAATTGTACTTTTTCTTCTGTTGTTGGAAATTTTAATTCGTGTAGTGGATGGAAAATTTGCGTTGTTTCGAATGCTGAAATTTTGGTAATATTTTGCAAATTTTATTATATTAAGTAGGACAGATATTTTAATGGATTTTTATACTTATTTCGAGGCGCGTTTAAACGTATGATTTTTTTCCGTTCAAGGTCGTTGTATTTTATGATATTATGACTTATTACTCAAACGCATATTTTTCAGGAATATTTTCTCGATAGGTGCATTAGGTACATATTATACGAGCATTCCAGCATATTTTGCAAAAATAGGAAAATACTATACGTCGTTGTGTAGAGAATTCTGAATTATTTTTCAAAAAATAAAAATAAGAATTTTTATGAATTTTCTATTTTATTTTTAATTTTTTTTTTTGATGAAATATTTTGAATTTTTAATGAAATTTTTTTAAATACCTACCTACGAGTATTTCCTCATTACGATTTTTTTAAAAGATACCTAATAATTTATTGTACAAAAAAAAATTCTTTGGACAGTTTTTGAAAGATGTTTTAAATTTTTCTCAAAAAATAACCAATTTCTGAAGTGAAAATCTTAAAAAGTTGAAAAAAAAATTCATGGAAATTTAATAAGGTACCTAACCTAATAATAAAAAATTTTCAAGTAAAAAAAAAAAAACTCGGCACGGACCCCCCCCCCCCCTGGTTGGCTCTATTTCCACACTACGTTTGAAAGTATGAAACATAGTATATGCTTTTACTCTGTGACAAAATATCTAAAAGTCATCAAAATTCATTTCCGTGGAAATTTAAAATTAAATCAAAAATAATTTTCAAAATTTTCAAAATGTCTGAAAGTCATTTTTCTAAAAAAAAATCCAAGTTTCAGAATGTCTAACAAAATGTCAGAAAGTCATCTTTCTAAAAAAAAAAACCTAAAAGTCATAAAATTTATTAAAATATTAATTTCCATGGAAATTTAAAAATTAAAAAATTCCAAGTTTAAAAATGTCAGAAAGTCATCTTTCTAAAAAAATTTCTAAGTTTCAGAATGTCTGACAAAATGTCTAGAAAATGTCTAAAAGTCATAAAATTTCAAAAAAATTTACAAGTTTCAAAATGTCTGACATAATGTCTGAAAAATCGAATTTATTTTTTTTAATTTTAGAAATGTCTGACAATAATAAGTACCTATCTAAATCTAAAAGTCATATTTTAAAAAATTTCCAAAAAAAATTTCAAAAGATTTTTTGTTGTTTTTTCTTCAGTTTTTTCAATATCAATCGGAATCTTTAATGAAAATTCTTGAAATATTTCTTTATTGCAAACTTCTTTCCGAGGAAGACTTTGTTGTGCTAAAAAATATTTTTCAAACAGTTTTTAGCAAATTAAATTTTTTGTTGAATGAAGTTTCTTACAAATTTTCGCAATAATTTTCTTTTTGCATTTTGTGTAAAATAATTTTTTAAAACTTTGTTGATAAGTGACTGATAACGTTTTGAAGTTTTCTCATGAAACTTTTTGAAATACCCATCTATTAATTTTCCTGATTATTTTTTTTAAGATAATTTTTTATACGCACGAAAAATTATTTTTGGAACATTATGCTGCAATAATGGATTTTTTTATGATTTCTTCAAAAAATATTTTTAAAACATTTTCAAAAATTCTTTGAATTTTTTTCTAAAAAAATGGAACTAAAAGAAGTTTCTCTCACTTTTATTTCAATTTTTAAAATTTTTAAAAAAATAATGTCAATTTTTTGATAATTTCTTTTTTAGATTTTTTTTTATTTATTATTTTTCGAAAGAAATTTTTCTTAAAAATACAATATCTTCTTTTTTTGTTGAAAAATTGAACGATTTTCATTCAAAAAGGTTGTGATATACTCAATTTCAGTTATTTTTTTACTTTGAAAAAAAAAATTTAAGATATTTTTTATTCCAAGAAAATTCAGAAATTTGTTTCTCACCAAAAAAATTGAGAATTTTTCACTCTAAAAAATTGAATTGAATAATTCTTTTCTTACACAAGAAATTATTGATTTCTTTTCCTTTAAAAATTGATAGTTTTTGTTCTTGAAGAAACTGAGGTAAAAGATGTAATTATTTTCTCAAAGAAATTGGGAGATTATTTCTCTTTAATTTCTATCTCCGAAAAATTGAATTTTTTTTCTCAAGAAATTAAGACAATTTTCACTTTGTACATATTCTGTTGACCTGGGTCATGTTTGTGATGATAAAAATTTCCAAAGTGATCCCTCGCTTTTGATTGAAAAATATAAATAAATAATTTGAAAACATAATACGTACCGAGTGATTTATTTGAACCAATAAAGTATTACAATATAATCAAAAAACTAATAACGAATTAGGCATGTTTTCAACCATTTACATCCACACATTTTCCAGTCCATCCTCTTGGCATATAGCATGTGGCCGGTCTACAACAATCATCATTTGCTTCATTGCAAATTTCATTCGGGGCTTTGCAAGCAAAACTCATCGACTGCATCAACACCAATGTTATCGCGAAAACGAGGGAAAATATTTTGTAAAAATTCATCGAGCTTTTAAAAAATTCTAACGTAGGGTATAAATGGAATATTGACGAAAATTTCAAAACTTTCACGAATTGTAACGTAGAATGAAATAAGTACCTACTTTTGATAGCCTGTTTTATGCGGTGAAGCTCTCGTTTGTAGCCTCGAACGGTTTTCTTCGTAAATACACGAGTAACAATAAATTTGGTCAATTGATAAGAGGTGCGATTCGTTTCTAAGAATTAATGTTTTTGTGTACACACTTATATTTTACGTAGTAATTAGGAAAATGAAGGTGAAACCTGGGTAATTTTCCTAAAACTTACAAAAAATAGATAGATGAAGGTGCATGCAATGCGGGTTTATCGTGTTTGGTTGTGATTTACAATCGTTTCTATTTTTTCATAATTTTCAAATTTATTACATTTTCAGTTTTGTTTTTTATTTTTAGTAATTTTTTTTTTCACAAATTATATTCAATTGTGTTAGATTAAGCAATGAAAAAAGCCACTGAATTTTTAAGGCAAAATCTTACCCTGATGAAATTTTTGGAAATTTTCCAAAACCCGAGTTTTGTAAAAATTTAAAATTCTGATAATTTTTGAGAAATTGAAATTTCAGTCCAAGTACGTTTGATTAATGAATAAAGCTACTGTAGTTTAAAGACAAAATCCTATACTGTGATGTAATTTTTGAAGTTTTTTCAAATTCTCAATTTTGTAAAAATTTAATTTCTGATAATTTTTGAAAAATTATAATTTTAGTCTAATTTTATTTGATTAATGAAAAAAGCTACTATACTTTAAAGGCAAAATCCTAATTTGATGGGATTTTTGAAGATTTTTCAAATCCTGAATTTTGTAAAAATATTTTTAAAAATTTTAATTTTAGTTTAATTGCGAAAAAAGTTACTGTAGGTACTTCTAAGGCAAAATTCTACTTTAATGGAATTTTTGAAATTCTAAATTTTGATAATGTTTAAGGACTGGAAATTGTCGTTTAACCCTTAAACCCCCAAGAAGATTCAGATGAGATACCGCAAATTTTTTCATATATCTGAATGTAGGCAAGTATGAATATCACAAAGATCCATTGATTGCCTACCTGCCCCTTAAAACCTCTTTGGAAACAACAGAAACCTGTTTTCCGTTTTCACGGAAATCCAAAAGGAAAAAAGATTCAACTTCGTTCAATTTTACATAAGATGACATAAGGCCATTAGATATACACTACAATCCGAAAAAAAAATTTCTATTGCCATTCTTCTGTATTGAAGGAGACAAAAAGGGAGAAATGTGTGAAAAAGCGGGCGCCCAAATGACCCTATTTGTCTATGAGAAATAAAATACATTCTTTCCATAAAATACCTTGGGAAAGTATACAGCCAGAACAGTACGACGTCATATTCCCCATTTTTGGAAAATTCATTTTGGAAAATGGGAAAGACAAATGAAATTTTAGCAAACAATTTTTATATCATCATTCCAAAAGTAAAATTTAATGAGCTTTTGAACTTTTCATATAAGTGAGGAATTTTTTCAATCTGAAAAATGGCGATTTTTGAAAAATTTTCCAACAGTCTATCAAGCCCAAAGTTCAACTTTTCATTCATATGAAAAGTTCCAAAGCTCATTAAATTTTCCTTTTGGAATATCATCAAAAATTTCGAGCAATTGGAATTTTTTTCCAAAAAGAAAAATGGCGATTTTTGAATAGTTTTCCACCAGTCTATCAAACTCAAAGTTCAACTTTTCACTTATATGAAAAGTTCAAAAGCTCATTAAATTTTACTTTTGGAATGATGATATAAAAATTGTTTGCTAAAATTTCATTTGTCTTTCCCATTTTCCAAAATGAATTTTCCAAAAATGGGGAATATGACGTCGTACTGTTCTGGCTGTATACTTTCCCAAGGTATTTTATGGAAAGAATGTATTTTATTTCTCATAGACAAATAGGGTCATTTGGGCGCCCGCTTTTTCACACATTTCTCCCTTTTTGTCTCCTTCAATACAGAAGAATGGCAATAGAAATTTTTTTTTCGGATTGTAGTGTATATCTAATGGCCTTATGTCATCTTATGTAAAATTGAACGAAGTTGAATCTTTTTTCCTTTTGGATTTCCGTGAAAACGGAAAACAGGTTTCTGTTGTTTCCAAAAAGGTTTTAAGGGGCAGGTAGGCAATCAATGGATCATTGTGATATTCATACTTGCCTACATTCAGATATATGAAAAAATTTGCGGTATCTCATCTGAATCTTCTTGGGGGTTTAAGGGTTAATTCTAATCTTTCATTATCGTTCCCCTTAGTTTGATTTCACATTATTTCTAGTTTTTTTTTTCTCAAGTTTTCCATCTAATGTTTTTTTTATACAATTTTTATTCATTTTGAACATTTTTTCAATTTCCAACTTTTAGCCATTTTGATTTGATTGGAATAATTTAAATTTTCAATTTTTTCCAATTTTTAGTCTTATTCCAATTTCATGTTTTTATATATTTTTTTGCTCATTTTTAGTAATTTTTAATTAAATAGGTATACTACTGTTTGAAGAGTTATGCAAATTTCATTCCGAATTCCTCTTTTTTTAATTTTTGATAATTTTTAATGAAGGTCATTGAAGGTTCCTTGCAAAATCCTCCTTTGGCTGAATTTTCCAAAAATTTTATTTTCAGTAAATTTCCAAAAATGGCAATTTGCATTTAATTAATGACTAAGGCTACCATTTGACCCAATGCGAAATCCTACCCTAAGCAAATTTGTCAAAATTTTTATTTTCAGTAAATTTCAAAAAATGTGAGTTTTTGCAAAATTGCATTTATTCAATGAAAAAAGCTACCAAAAGTTCCCATGCAGAATCCTACTCTGGCTGAATTTGTCAAAATTTTTATTTTCTGTAAATTTCAAAAAATGGCAATTTGCATTTAATCAATGACAATTCCATTTATTCTCGTGCTGAGTAATTTTTTAGTAATTTTTTTTTCAATATCGTTAATTTTGTTTCAATTTTCGTGTTTTACACACTTTCGATTTTTTCCAATTTTTAGTCATTTTAGACGTCGCGTCGTTACAAATTTTTAAACTCAGCTATTTTATAATTTCATTCAATTTTTTTTGGAGTTTCACTCACATTAATTTTATTATAATTTTTCAATTTTTTTTTTAATTTTAAGAATTTTTATTTATTTACTTATTTTTCTTATTTTACAAGTTTCAATTATTTTTAATCTTGCTTCAATCATAGCCGGCGGATCATTATTTTCTCAAGTGGTGCTCACATTATGGTTGGGGGGGGGGGGGGGTGAAAATGTTGTAAATTATTTCATAAAAAAGACTGCATTATTTAATTTTGTTAAAAAAATTGCCTAAAATTTTTTTCTCTCATTATTCGGGTTCATTCTGAGAGGTCATAACGAAAAAATTCATGATTTTTCAATTATTCTTATTTTTGAAAAAAGTTCATTTTGCAATGGGCAATTTTACGTTTTCCCAAAATTCAACTTTATTGGAAAAATTGCCAAAAAAAATTATTTTCTCATTCGGGTAATCGGGTTCACTCTGAGAGGTTATGATGAAAAAATTCTAAATTTTTCAAATATTCGAATTTTTCCATGTAAAACGAACCGGTTTTTTCGCGGAGCTTTTTACATTGGAAATTTCACATATTTACTTTCGTAGAAAAAATTGTCCAAAATTTTTTTTTCTCATCATTCGGGTTTACTCGAATTTTTCAATTTCATTATTTTATGTTGACGAATTTTTGTTACAGTTCCTGCACATTACTGCTTTTCTCTGCAACGAAATTATCTCAAAACATTTGCCTGGGTACGAGTATTTCATACGACATCATTCGAATGTAAGTATAAACCTGACTGTGAACTAGTGAGGTAAGTGTGACCTAAGTTTTCCATCTAAATGGTATCAAATACCACTATACCCGTAAGTAAATACGCGTTATTATGGAAGCATGCGTTTACAACTATAAGGAACTACATACATAAAAACCACTGCTCGCCGTTGAGGCGGTTACAGTACGATAAATAATTTAGGTACATGAAATGAAAATAACACCACGAAATTCAGCTATATGTGGCCCTTTTCATGTTCTTTGTGAAAAATGCTATCGCATGGGAAAAATTCAACAACAAATATTATGATTGGTAGTAAAAATTTTCATGAGAAAAATTGTGAAGACAATTTCGACAAGAAATTTACTTTCCAAAAGTGAAAAATGTCCTTTACATTATTAAATAATTTTCAAGAAAACATTCGAAAAAATTAAACAACAGGTATGAATTTTTTTTTGATGGAAAAAAATTTCAAAAATGATAAATTTATTGTAACAATTTTTAATCAAAAAATTGTAAAAAAAAAATATATTTTGAAAATCGAAAAATTCGCACATTGAAGAAGAATGGTAATGGTTACATGCGCTGACTGTCAGCGTTCGCTTTGGAGGGTGCATGTTGGTTACGTTACTCGTATGCTACGTTACAAATTAAGCCATTTGCTAATAGAAGTGCAGAAAAAATTAACTCTATAAAAAAGAGCTTCTTCGTGAAGGAAAATTTTCCCAATACCTACGTCACATGACACAATCCAAAAGCTGGGAGGGGTTAAGTGTGACCTAGATAAACGAAAAAAAAAATGCTTCTCATAACCTAAACCAAGTTTGATAGGTCTAGGTATTGGAGGTTTAATCCTTCGTTCGTTCGAAGATAAACAACCTAAATATACCCAACTTATATAAAAAAATTATTCAAACTGAAATCCATTCGTTTGCATTTCTGTAACCCAATTATCGGTTGCTTAAGTTGAATTTGTCGAATTCTTGGTCACACTTACTCCAAATATCAAAGGGTGATGCACCTTTTATGCATTGGCACACTCGATGAGGTTCTCACGAATAAGGGTATCATTTGAGCTCCAATTTTAGGCACTCATCAAAAAAAATATATATCTAGGTATATACTACTTTCGGATATCAAGCATTATTAAAAACTCAAAATAAAAAGCAGGGCTTTTGTAAGATTTCCAGCTGGATTCTTTTTAAATGAAAAAAGTCCCCTACTTCAAAGATATTAAGAAAAAAAAACTTCGAAAAATTTAATAAAATTAAAAAATAAATATCCACTAAATTTTCAAATTTAATCAATAAATCCTAAATATTTCAAATCATTAATTTTTACTAAATCTAAAAAATCAATTCAATTTCGAAAATTTTTCAACATTTGAAAGTTACAAAATTTTGAGTTCACACCAAATTTTTAAAAAGTAGATATTATGTATTAATATTACATACATTTCAAAAAACTCAAAAATTTACCTGCATTAAAATTCAAAAATAACCAAAATTCCAATTTTAACAAATTTTTAATTATTAACATAATTATTAATTGCCCATGCGTAGGTGTTTCAAACTTTTTTGAAAATTTAATAAAATTTCAAAATCAACTGATAAAATTCAAATTCTTATCATTTTAAATGTTTTCCCTAAATTTTAAAGAATCTAGGGCCGCAGAGCCAAATTTCAATTTTTTAGCATATTTTTTTTATTTTCGATTTGTGGTGGTAAAACATGATTTTAGAGCATATCGGCGATCCTCGGCCTCACCCCTGGGACTGGTGCCTCAAAATAAATTGGAGCGGAGGGAAGGGTCCAATCATAATTTTTGTAATAATCAAAATTATTTCAAATACTTCAAGCTACAACTTTTGTTTGAAATTTTTGTCAATTGGACCTAACCTAATAATAAAAAATTTTCAAGTAAAAAAAAAAAAACTCGGCACGGACCCCCCCCCCCCCCCCTGGTTGGCTCTATTTCCACACTACGTTTGAAAGTATGAAACATAGTATATGCTTTTACTCTGTGACAAAATATCTAAAAGTCATCAAAATTCATTTCCGTGGAAATTTAAAATTAAATCAAAAATAATTTTCAAAATTTTCAAAATGTCTGAAAGTCATTTTTCTAAAAAAAAATCCAAGTTTCAGAATGTCTAACAAAATGTCAGAAAGTCATCTTTCTAAAAAAAAAACCTAAAAGTCATAAAATTTATTAAAATATTAATTTCCATGGAAATTTAAAAATTAAAAAATTCCAAGTTTAAAAATGTCAGAAAGTCATCTTTCTAAAAAAATTTCTAAGTTTCAGAATGTCTGACAAAATGTCTAGAAAATGTCTAAAAGTCATAAAATTTCAAAAAAATTTACAAGTTTCAAAATGTCTGACATAATGTCTGAAAAATCGAATTTATTTTTTTTAATTTTAGAAATGTCTGACAATAATAAGTACCTATCTAAATCTAAAAGTCATATTTTAAAAAATTTCCAAAAAAAATTTCAAAAGATTTTTTGTTGTTTTTTCTTCAGTTTTTTCAATATCAATCGGAATCTTTAATGAAAATTCTTGAAATATTTCTTTATTGCAAACTTCTTTCCGAGGAAGACTTTGTTGTGCTAAAAAATATTTTTCAAACAGTTTTTAGCAAATTAAATTTTTTGTTGAATGAAGTTTCTTACAAATTTTCGCAATAATTTTCTTTTTGCATTTTGTGTAAAATAATTTTTTAAAACTTTGTTGATAAGTGACTGATAACGTTTTGAAGTTTTCTCATGAAACTTTTTGAAATACCCATCTATTAATTTTCCTGATTATTTTTTTTAAGATAATTTTTTATACGCACGAAAAATTATTTTTGGAACATTATGCTGCAATAATGGATTTTTTTATGATTTCTTCAAAAAATATTTTTAAAACATTTTCAAAAATTCTTTGAATTTTTTTCTAAAAAAATGGAACTAAAAGAAGTTTCTCTCACTTTTATTTCAATTTTTAAAATTTTTAAAAAAATAATGTCAATTTTTTGATAATTTCTTTTTTAGATTTTTTTTTATTTATTATTTTTCGAAAGAAATTTTTCTTAAAAATACAATATCTTCTTTTTTTGTTGAAAAATTGAACGATTTTCATTCAAAAAGGTTGTGATATACTCAATTTCAGTTATTTTTTTACTTTGAAAAAAAAAATTTAAGATATTTTTTATTCCAAGAAAATTCAGAAATTTGTTTCTCACCAAAAAAATTGAGAATTTTTCACTCTAAAAAATTGAATTGAATAATTCTTTTCTTACACAAGAAATTATTGATTTCTTTTCCTTTAAAAATTGATAGTTTTTGTTCTTGAAGAAACTGAGGTAAAAGATGTAATTATTTTCTCAAAGAAATTGGGAGATTATTTCTCTTTAATTTCTATCTCCGAAAAATTGAATTTTTTTTCTCAAGAAATTAAGACAATTTTCACTTTGTACATATTCTGTTGACCTGGGTCATGTTTGTGATGATAAAAATTTCCAAAGTGATCCCTCGCTTTTGATTGAAAAATATAAATAAATAATTTGAAAACATAATACGTACCGAGTGATTTATTTGAACCAATAAAGTATTACAATATAATCAAAAAACTAATAACGAATTAGGCATGTTTTCAACCATTTACATCCACACATTTTCCAGTCCATCCTCTTGGCATATAGCATGTGGCCGGTCTACAACAATCATCATTTGCTTCATTGCAAATTTCATTCGGGGCTTTGCAAGCAAAACTCATCGACTGCATCAACACCAATGTTATCGCGAAAACGAGGGAAAATATTTTGTAAAAATTCATCGAGCTTTTAAAAAATTCTAACGTAGGGTATAAATGGAATATTGACGAAAATTTCAAAACTTTCACGAATTGTAACGTAGAATGAAATAAGTACCTACTTTTGATAGCCTGTTTTATGCGGTGAAGCTCTCGTTTGTAGCCTCGAACGGTTTTCTTCGTAAATACACGAGTAACAATAAATTTGGTCAATTGATAAGAGGTGCGATTCGTTTCTAAGAATTAATGTTTTTGTGTACACACTTATATTTTACGTAGTAATTAGGAAAATGAAGGTGAAACCTGGGTAATTTTCCTAAAACTTACAAAAAATAGATAGATGAAGGTGCATGCAATGCGGGTTTATCGTGTTTGGTTGTGATTTACAATCGTTTCTATTTTTTCATAATTTTCAAATTTATTACATTTTCAGTTTTGTTTTTTATTTTTAGTAATTTTTTTTTTCACAAATTATATTCAATTGTGTTAGATTAAGCAATGAAAAAAGCCACTGAATTTTTAAGGCAAAATCTTACCCTGATGAAATTTTTGGAAATTTTCCAAAACCCGAGTTTTGTAAAAATTTAAAATTCTGATAATTTTTGAGAAATTGAAATTTCAGTCCAAGTACGTTTGATTAATGAATAAAGCTACTGTAGTTTAAAGACAAAATCCTATACTGTGATGTAATTTTTGAAGTTTTTTCAAATTCTCAATTTTGTAAAAATTTAATTTCTGATAATTTTTGAAAAATTATAATTTTAGTCTAATTTTATTTGATTAATGAAAAAAGCTACTATACTTTAAAGGCAAAATCCTAATTTGATGGGATTTTTGAAGATTTTTCAAATCCTGAATTTTGTAAAAATATTTTTAAAAATTTTAATTTTAGTTTAATTGCGAAAAAAGTTACTGTAGGTACTTCTAAGGCAAAATTCTACTTTAATGGAATTTTTGAAATTCTAAATTTTGATAATGTTTAAGGACTGGAAATTGTCGTTTAATTCTAATCTTTCATTATCGTTCCCCTTAGTTTGATTTCACATTATTTCTAGGTTTTTTTTTCTCAAGTTTTCCATCTAATGTTTTTTTTATACAATTTTTATTCATTTTGAACATTTTTTCAATTTCCAACTTTTAGCCATTTTGATTTGATTGGAATAATTTAAATTTTCAATTTTTTCCAATTTTTAGTCTTATTCCAATTTCATGTTTTTATATATTTTTTTGCTCATTTTTAGTAATTTTTAATTAAATAGGTATACTACTGTTTGAAGAGTTATGCAAATTTCATTCCGAATTCCTCTTTTTTTAATTTTTGATAATTTTTAATGAAGGTCATTGAAGGTTCCTTGCAAAATCCTCCTTTGGCTGAATTTTCCAAAAATTTTATTTTCAGTAAATTTCCAAAAATGGCAATTTGCATTTAATTAATGACTAAGGCTACCATTTGACCCAATGCGAAATCCTACCCTAAGCAAATTTGTCAAAATTTTTATTTTCAGTAAATTTCAAAAAATGTGAGTTTTTGCAAAATTGCATTTATTCAATGAAAAAAGCTACCAAAAGTTCCCATGCAGAATCCTACTCTGGCTGAATTTGTCAAAATTTTTATTTTCTGTAAATTTCAAAAAATGGCAATTTGCATTTAATCAATGACAATTCCATTTATTCTCGTGCTGAGTAATTTTTTAGTAATTTTTTTTTCAATATCGTTAATTTTGTTTCAATTTTCGTGTTTTACACACTTTCGATTTTTTCCAATTTTTAGTCATTTTAGACGTCGCGTCGTTACAAATTTTTAAACTCAGCTATTTTATAATTTCATTCAATTTTTTTTGGAGTTTCACTCACATTAATTTTATTATAATTTTTCAATTTTTTTTTTAATTTTAAGAATTTTTATTTATTTACTTATTTTTCTTATTTTACAAGTTTCAATTATTTTTAATCTTGCTTCAATCATAGCCGGCGGATCATTATTTTCTCAAGTGGTGCTCACATTATGGTTGGGGGGGGGGTGAAAATGTTGTAAATTATTTCATAAAAAAGACTGCATTATTTAATTTTGTTAAAAAAATTGCCTAAAATTTTTTTCTCTCATTATTCGGGTTCATTCTGAGAGGTCATAACGAAAAAATTCATGATTTTTCAATTATTCTTATTTTTGAAAAAAGTTCATTTTGCAATGGGCAATTTTACGTTTTCCCAAAATTCAACTTTATTGGAAAAATTGCCAAAAAAATTTTTTTTCTCATTCGGGTAATCGGGTTCACTCTGAGAGGTTATGATGAAAAAATTCTAAATTTTTCAAATATTCGAATTTTTCCATGTAAAACGAACCGGTTTTTTCGCGGAGCTTTTTACATTGGAAATTTCACATATTTACTTTCGTAGAAAAAATTGTCCAAAATTTTTTTTTCTCATCATTCGGGTTTACTCGAATTTTTCAATTTCATTATTTTATGTTGACGAATTTTTGTTACAGTTCCTGCACATTACTGCTTTTCTCTGCAACGAAATTATCTCAAAACATTTGCCTGGGTACGAGTATTTCATACGACATCATTCGAATGTAAGTATAAACCTGACTGTGAACTAGTGAGGTAAGTGTGACCTAAGTTTTCCATCTAAATGGTATCAAATACCACTATACCCGTAAGTAAATACGCGTTATTATGGAAGCATGCTTTTACAACTATAAGGAACTACATACATAAAAACCACTGCTCGCCGTTGAGGCGGTTACAGTACGATAAATAATTTAGGTACATGAAATGAAAATAACACCACGAAATTCAGCTATATGTGGCCCTTTTCATGTTCTTTGTGAAAAATGCTATCGCATGGGAAAAATTCAACAACAAATATTATGATTGGTAGTAAAAATTTTCATGAGAAAAATTGTGAAGACAATTTCGACAAGAAATTTACTTTCCAAAAGTGAAAAATGTCCTTTACATTATTAAATAATTTTCAAGAAAACATTCGAAAAAATTAAACAACAGGTATGAATTTTTTTTTGATGGAAAAAAATTTCAAAAATGATAAATTTATTGTAACAAATTTTAATCAAAAAATTGTAAAAAAAAACTATATTTTGAAAATCGAAAAATTCGCACATTGAAGAAGAATGGTAATGGTTACATGCGCTGACTGTCAGCGTTCGCTTTGGAGGGTGCATGTTGGTTACGTTACTCGTATGCTACGTTACAAATTAAGCCATTTGCTAATAGAAGTGCAGAAAAAATTAACTCTATAAAAAAGAGCTTCTTCGTGAAGGAAAATTTTCCCAATACCTACGTCACATGACACAATCCAAAAGCTGGGAGGGGTTAAGTGTGACCTAGATAAACGAAAAAAAAAATGCTTCTCATAACCTAAACCAAGTTTGATAGGTCTAGGTATTGGAGGTTTAATCCTTCGTTCGTTCGAAGATAAACAACCTAAATATACCCAACTTATATAAAAAAATTATTCAAACTGAAATCCATTCGTTTGCATTTCTGTAACCCAATTATCGGTTGCTTAAGTTGAATTTGTCGAATTCTTGGTCACACTTACTCCAAATATCAAAGGGTGATGCACCTTTTATGCATTGGCACACTCGATGAGGTTCTCACGAATAAGGGTATCATTTGAGCTCCAATTTTAGGCACTCATCAAAAAAAATATATATCTAGGTATATACTACTTTCGGATATCAAGCATTATTAAAAACTCAAAATAAAAAGCAGGGCTTTTGTAAGATTTCCAGCTGGATTCTTTTTAAATGAAAAAAGTCCCCTACTTCAAAGATATTAAGAAAAAAAAACTTCGAAAAATTTAATAAAATTAAAAAATAAATATCCACTAAATTTTCAAATTTAATCAATAAATCCTAAATATTTCAAATCATTAATTTTTACTAAATCTAAAAAATCAATTCAATTTCGAAAATTTTTCAACATTTGAAAGTTACAAAATTTTGAGTTCACACCAAATTTTTAAAAAGTAGATATTATGTATTAATATTACATACATTTCAAAAAACTCAAAAATTTACCTGCATTAAAATTCAAAAATAACCAAAATTCCAATTTTAACAAATTTTTAATTATTAACATAATTATTAATTGCCCATGCGTAGGTGTTTCAAACTTTTTTGAAAATTTAATAAAATTTCAAAATCAACTGATAAAATTCAAATTCTTATCATTTTAAATGTTTTCCCTAAATTTTAAAGAATCTAGGGCCGCAGAGCCAAATTTCAATTTTTTAGCATATTTTTTTTATTTTCGATTTGTGGTGGTAAAACATGATTTTAGAGCATATCGGCGATCCTCGGCCTCACCCCTGGGACTGGTGCCTCAAAATAAATTGGAGCGGAGGGAAGGGTCCAATCATAATTTTTGTAATAATCAAAATTATTTCAAATACTTCAAGCTACAACTTTTGTTTGACATTTTTGTCAATTGGACCTAACCTAATAATAAAAAATTTTCAAGTAAAAAAAAAAAAACTCGGCACGGACCCCCCCCCCCCCCCTGGTTGGCTCTATTTCCACACTACGTTTGAAAGTATGAAACATAGTATATGCTTTTACTCTGTGACAAAATATCTAAAAGTCATCAAAATTCATTTCCGTGGAAATTTAAAATTAAATCAAAAATAATTTTCAAAATTTTCAAAATGTCTGAAAGTCATTTTTCTAAAAAAAAATCCAAGTTTCAGAATGTCTAACAAAATGTCAGAAAGTCATCTTTCTAAAAAAAAAACCTAAAAGTCATAAAATTTATTAAAATATTAATTTCCATGGAAATTTAAAAATTAAAAAATTCCAAGTTTAAAAATGTCAGAAAGTCATCTTTCTAAAAAAATTTCTAAGTTTCAGAATGTCTGACAAAATGTCTAGAAAATGTCTAAAAGTCATAAAATTTCAAAAAAATTTACAAGTTTCAAAATGTCTGACATAATGTCTGAAAAATCGAATTTATTTTTTTTAATTTTAGAAATGTCTGACAATAATAAGTACCTATCTAAATCTAAAAGTCATATTTTAAAAAATTTCCAAAAAAAATTTCAAAAGATTTTTTGTTGTTTTTTCTTCAGTTTTTTCAATATCAATCGGAATCTTTAATGAAAATTCTTGAAATATTTCTTTATTGCAAACTTCTTTCCGAGGAAGACTTTGTTGTGCTAAAAAATATTTTTCAAACAGTTTTTAGCAAATTAAATTTTTTGTTGAATGAAGTTTCTTACAAATTTTCGCAATAATTTTCTTTTTGCATTTTGTGTAAAATAATTTTTTAAAACTTTGTTGATAAGTGACTGATAACGTTTTGAAGTTTTCTCATGAAACTTTTTGAAATACCCATCTATTAATTTTCCTGATTATTTTTTTTAAGATAATTTTTTATACGCACGAAAAATTATTTTTGGAACATTATGCTGCAATAATGGATTTTTTTATGATTTCTTCAAAAAATATTTTTAAAACATTTTCAAAAATTCTTTGAATTTTTTTCTAAAAAAATGGAACTAAAAGAAGTTTCTCTCACTTTTATTTCAATTTTTAAAATTTTTAAAAAAATAATGTCAATTTTTTGATAATTTCTTTTTTAGATTTTTTTTTATTTATTATTTTTCGAAAGAAATTTTTCTTAAAAATACAATATCTTCTTTTTTTGTTGAAAAATTGAACGATTTTCATTCAAAAAGGTTGTGATATACTCAATTTCAGTTATTTTTTTACTTTGAAAAAAAAAATTTAAGATATTTTTTATTCCAAGAAAATTCAGAAATTTGTTTCTCACCAAAAAAATTGAGAATTTTTCACTCTAAAAAATTGAATTGAATAATTCTTTTCTTACACAAGAAATTATTGATTTCTTTTCCTTTAAAAATTGATAGTTTTTGTTCTTGAAGAAACTGAGGTAAAAGATGTAATTATTTTCTCAAAGAAATTGGGAGATTATTTCTCTTTAATTTCTATCTCCGAAAAATTGAATTTTTTTTCTCAAGAAATTAAGACAATTTTCACTTTGTACATATTCTGTTGACCTGGGTCATGTTTGTGATGATAAAAATTTCCAAAGTGATCCCTCGCTTTTGATTGAAAAATATAAATAAATAATTTGAAAACATAATACGTACCGAGTGATTTATTTGAACCAATAAAGTATTACAATATAATCAAAAAACTAATAACGAATTAGGCATGTTTTCAACCATTTAGATTCACACATTTTCCAGTCCATCCTCTTGGCATATAGCATGTGGCCGGTCTACAACAATCATCATTTGCTTCATTGCAAATTTCATTCGGGGCTTTGCAAGCAAAACTCATCGACTGCATCAACACCAATGTTATCGCGAAAACGAGGGAAAATATTTTGTAAAAATTCATCGAGCTTTTAAAAAATTCTAACGTAGGGTATAAATGGAATATTGACGAAAATTTCAAAACTTTCACGAATTGTAACGTAGAATGAAATAAGTACCTACTTTTGATAGCCTGTTTTATGCGGTGAAGCTCTCGCTTGTAGCCTCGAACGGTTTTCTTCGTAAATACACGAGTAACAATAAATTTGGTCAATTGATAAGAGGTGCGATTCGTTTCTAAGAATTAATGTTTTTGTGTACACACTTATATTTTACGTAGTAATTAGGAAAATGAAGGTGAAACCTGGGTAATTTTCCTAAAACTTACAAAAAATAGATAGATGAAGGTGCATGCAATGCGGGTTTATCGTGTTTGGTTGTGATTTACAATCGTTTCTATTTTTTCATAATTTTCAAATTTATTACATTTTCAGTTTTGTTTTTTATTTTTAGTAATTTTTTTTTTCACAAATTATATTCAATTGTGTTAGATTAAGCAATGAAAAAAGCCACTGAATTTTTAAGGCAAAATCTTACCCTGATGAAATTTTTGGAAATTTTCCAAAACCCGAGTTTTGTAAAAATTTAAAATTCTGATAATTTTTGAGAAATTGAAATTTCAGTCCAAGTACGTTTGATTAATGAATAAAGCTACTGTAGTTTAAAGACAAAATCCTATACTGTGATGTAATTTTTGAAGTTTTTTCAAATTCTCAATTTTGTAAAAATTTAATTTCTGATAATTTTTGAAAAATTATAATTTTAGTCTAATTTTATTTGATTAATGAAAAAAGCTACTATACTTTAAAGGCAAAATCCTAATTTGATGGGATTTTTGAAGATTTTTCAAATCCTGAATTTTGTAAAAATATTTTTAAAAATTTTAATTTTAGTTTAATTGCGAAAAAAGTTACTGTAGGTACTTCTAAGGCAAAATTCTACTTTAATGGAATTTTTGAAATTCTAAATTTTGATAATGTTTAAGGACTGGAAATTGTCGTTTAATTCTAATCTTTCATTATCGTTCCCCTTAGTTTGATTTCACATTATTTCTAGGTTTTTTTTTCTCAAGTTTTCCATCTAATGTTTTTTTTATACAATTTTTATTCATTTTGAACATTTTTTCAATTTCCAACTTTTAGCCATTTTGATTTGATTGGAATAATTTAAATTTTCAATTTTTTCCAATTTTTAGTCTTATTCCAATTTCATGTTTTTATATATTTTTTTGCTCATTTTTAGTAATTTTTAATTAAATAGGTATACTACTGTTTGAAGAGTTATGCAAATTTCATTCCGAATTCCTCTTTTTTTAATTTTTGATAATTTTTAATGAAGGTCATTGAAGGTTCCTTGCAAAATCCTCCTTTGGCTGAATTTTCCAAAAATTTTATTTTCAGTAAATTTCCAAAAATGGCAATTTGCATTTAATTAATGACTAAGGCTACCATTTGACCCAATGCGAAATCCTACCCTAAGCAAATTTGTCAAAATTTTTATTTTCAGTAAATTTCAAAAAATGTGAGTTTTTGCAAAATTGCATTTATTCAATGAAAAAAGCTACCAAAAGTACCCATGCAGAATCCTACTCTGGCTGAATTTGTCAAAATTTTTATTTTCTGTAAATTTCAAAAAATGGCAATTTGCATTTAATCAATGACAATTCCATTTATTCTCGTGCTGAGTAATTTTTTAGTAATTTTTTTTTCAATATCGTTAATTTTGTTTCAATTTTCGTGTTTTACACACTTTCGATTTTTTCCAATTTTTAGTCATTTTAGACGTCGCGTCGTTACAAATTTTTAAACTCAGCTATTTTATAATTTCATTCAATTTTTTTTGGAGTTTCACTCACATTAATTTTATTATAATTTTTCAATTTTTTTTTTAATTTTAAGAATTTTTATTTATTTACTTATTTTTCTTATTTTACAAGTTTCAATTATTTTTAATCTTGCTTCAATCATAGCCGGCGGATCATTATTTTCTCAAGTGGTGCTCACATTATGGTTGGGGGGGGGGGGGGTGAAAATGTTGTAAATTATTTCATAAAAAAGACTGCATTATTTAATTTTGTTAAAAAAATTGCCTAAAATTTTTTTCTCTCATTATTCGGGTTCATTCTGAGAGGTCATAACGAAAAAATTCATGATTTTTCAATTATTCTTATTTTTGAAAAAAGTTCATTTTGCAATGGGCAATTTTACGTTTTCCCAAAATTCAACTTTATTGGAAAAATTGCCAAAAAAAATTATTTTCTCATTCGGGTAATCGGGTTCACTCTGAGAGGTTATGATGAAAAAATTCTAAATTTTTCAAATATTCGAATTTTTCCATGTAAAACGAACCGGTTTTTTCGCGGAGCTTTTTACATTGGAAATTTCACATATTTACTTTCGTAGAAAAAATTGTCCAAAATTTTTTTTTCTCATCATTCGGGTTTACTCGAATTTTTCAATTATTCGCATTTTTGCCATGTAAAAAGAACCGGTTTTTTCGCGAAGCTTTTTACATAGGAAATTTCACATATACACGTAGAACCTCGATTATCCGATGCCCAAAAATCGGTTAATTTTTTATTACCCGATTTCAGTTAAATTTTGTTATACGATCGACCTCATATTAATGTTTCAAATTTTCTAGAAAAATTCGTGAGATCATTTTTTTATTTCCAAAAAAATAATATTGAAAAAAATGCTGAAAAATTATTTTTTTCAAAAAAAAAAAAAAAATAGGATCCTGAAAAAATTTATTCCAAAAAATTAGAATTTTTTATCCTAAAATATTAGAAAATCTTATTTCATTCTAAAAAATTTTTAAAAAATTAAAAAGGTCCCAATCCAAAAAAATTATAATTTTTTTTATTGAGTGAAATTTTTTACACATTGAGTTTAAATTTTTTGCGCAGTTCGGGATTTCTCAGGTGGTGCTCTGCAGTTCTGCACCATGTGAGAAATCTCATGTGGTGCTCGAGCACGAGAGCAACTGGGCTAACGCCGGCTGTGGCTTCAATTTCCACACTTGAAAAAAAAAATTTGGATCATCTTCAAATTTTCAATTGTTTTAATTATCAATTTTATTAGGTAAGTATGCTACCCCAATTTTTCATTTATTTTGTCATCAACATTTTTCTAATTCATGATTTTAAATTCCTTCATTAATGTTTGATAAATTTTTATGAATATCAAATTTAGTTGATTTAAAAGTTGAAAGATTATCGATTCTACAATAATGATGCCATGTACAACCCTCGTTGATTAATATTCCACCCTTTTGAAGGATACCTACGCAGTGTGAAAACAATAATCCGTTGATATAAGACATATGTAATGCATTTTTTTGTAAATCTGTTGTAATACGCGTCAAATGAAGTATATAAGCCTATTATAAAACGATAAAATTGACCTAGATGTGCATAAACAAGCGATTACCTACGTCGGAGGTGTGATTCGAGGGGAAGTTGTGTAGGTAAGGAAAGGGAAGAAAAATCGGTGTGAATAACGCGTAAAAAGTCGAAGACGAAAAAAAAAATAGCTATAGAGAAATCAATAAAAATACGTAGGTGTTACGTAATTTACCTTATAAAAATACCTACCTAATGCAGATTTGTAAATTAAAACGTCGATGACGTGGTTTTTTAATTACATTTTTCGCCGGCCGATTCTGCTCGTAATAAAACCGCGAACGACGGCGCAAAAGGTACGCTTTAGTTGACGATTATTTCAATTTTACTTACTACGACGTACCATAACTCGTCGATAGAGAAAATTGAAAAAAAGTACGTAATATCGATGCAAGCGAAATTAATTGAACGTCTCATTACGAGGCACGCTCCATCATGGTGCAATTCTCAATGGATAATTATCAAAGCGCGAGTAAAGTTTGCTGGTCGTGCCCTGCTGCTACTCGCTTTAGTCACGAAACCTCATCTCGAGGTAACACCTTTAACAAAACTCTCGGCTTTCTTATTACAACACGTAAAATTATCACCATTAATAATTAGTTTTTCATTTAAAAAGCTTGACAGGTACTTCATCAAAGTTGACGAAAAAAATGCGACTTATTACAGCTTCATTAGGCGGATTTGAGTCGACGCCGACCCCAACCCCAAAATCGCGTTTGTGGCGGAAAATGGAGTTTAGAGAGAGAGCAAGAGCAAGGTAGAGATGTAATGAATAAGAAAGAAAGGGAAAAACCTCTAATACAAAACAGCTTTACTCGATGAGAAAATACCTATTCGATAGAGCATAGAAATTCTCTCATCGTTTTTCAGCATCAGCAGTGAGCATAGTGAGCAGCAGCGTCGAAGCTGCAACGATGCGATGGCTGCGCTGCTATGGTAAAAAATTGAGACGAATTCCAGCCTTACGCAGTTCGACTCGACTCGACTCCACTCCACTCCACTACACTCTGGAGCAGTTGGCAGAAGCGGAAAATACGCATTCTTAAAATACTTTCGCAGACAACCGGACAAGAAATATTTCGTTGTTAATTTAATTTTATCCCTTTTTCTCGACGAGTATCGTGTATTTCAATTTTAAAGCAAGTAACGACGAATGAGGCAACCCAAAAAAAACATCGCGACTGCGACATTGTGTAAAGCGTATTTTCTCAGATTGAATATGTGTAATGGTGTTTATTTTATTACGTTCCGTTTCTCGTGCTCGTATTTTTCTTATACCGAGTGTACGTCGTACGGCGTACGCAACGTATAGCTCTCCTAACTTGAGCCATACGTATGTGTAGTCGTTTATGTTGTGTACATTTGGTAAATGGAGAATTTTTGCCTTCGTGCGTGCACCCGAATTACACGCTCAGTTGTGTCTTGAAAGGGTGGCAGTTTTTTTTTTTTTTTTTTTTTTTTTTTGGAAAAAAATTACTTACATATTTTACGTCTAGAATGATTCATACCGGTTCTAAAGATTCTAATGCTGGCCGAACGTTTAAGAAATGAAATTTTTGGGTTTATTTGGGGAATGGGGATACGATTCTCGTGATTTTAATTTCTAACTTGTGACTGGAAGTCGACAATTAAATCAAATTTTGAATATTTTTTGAACAATTTTGAAGGTTTTAGCGTATTTGCTCAATTCATCGGAATTATTATGTTTTTTTAAACTTCTTGCTCATCTTGAAAAATTCAAAAATTTGTTTAACAAATTGACGAAAATTTTATGAGGAAAACAAATGAGAAAATTTATATGTGGAAAAATTTTCAAATTTTATTTGTACTAACAATTTTCATTGCTCACAAAACTCATTAAATTTCCTAAAATTTTCAAAAAAAAACTTGAAAGTGAAAAATTTTTCGAAAAATTTATTGTAAATTTTGCAATTAATAATAAATTAGGTACAATTTTTTTCAAGTTTTCTAAAATTTTGGAAAAAAATTTTTGAACCTCTTTGTAAAATTTTTTAAAAGCTTCCTTGAATTTTTTTTTACTAAATTTGTGAAATTGTATTGAAAATTCTTCAAGATTTTATGAAAAAAAAAATTTGAGAAAAAGCTGTTTGGTGTAACAGAATATTAGACTATTTAAAATTGAGTTGAATATTTTGAAATTCTGTGATTTTTTTACTGGAAATTAAGTAAGATATTTTCCGAAAATTTTGCTCAAAAACAATTTACAATTCTGTAGAATTTTGTAAAAAAAAAAATAATAAAAATAAATGAAATGAAATAATATACTTCCTAGTTTTGTAAAAAAATTATCGAAGATTTTGTGGGAAGTTTCCGTAAAGCTTTACTTCTTAAGCTGGATTCATAATGGGAAATTCCTGAAGAACTGAATGGAAATGAAAAGTTGAACCAAAGCATTTCAATGGCAGCGTTCATGATAAGAAATGAATTTTCGTAAAAAAAACAATCTCATTTTTTTAAGTTTTATTATGTAGAATGCGATTATTCTTGCATATTAGTGATAATTAGTTTTATATCTGGCATATATCACAAATTGATAAAAAACAATTTCACAAAAGTATCGTTTTCACATATCAGGAAATGAAAAGTAGAAAAAATCCTACTTTTCATTTCCAAATCACGCTTCAGGAATTTCCTATCGTGAATACAGCTTTACTGACCAAAAAGTTTTTCAGATTTCATAGAAAATTCAGAAATTTGTAGAAAAAATTATGAACAATTTTTTATCATGTTCGAAGTTTTCCAAGAAATGTTAAAAGAAATTATTTAGGTATAAATATGTCCGCAATAAAATTGAAAATATACCTATTTCCAGTCTTCTAAATTTTTTTGAAGAAATTATCAAAATTATTGTTGTGAAATTTTCCGAATTTTTTTGGAAATTTTCAGATAAGTACACTCAAAAGTATTTTGAATTTTTTGAAAATTTTATTGAAAATTTTGTAAAAAAAAAAAGTATAGTTAGTGTGATTCTGTATTTTTGTGATGAAATTTTCAAAGTTGTTTTGTAAAATTTTCAAACCTTTCTAAATTTTTTTTTGAAATTTCCCTGATTTTTTAAAATATTTATTTGAAAAAAAAAATTGTCCATTTTCTAAAAAATTCTTTTGAATCATTAGGTTAGTTTTTTTTTAATTTTATGAAAACAGTTCTTTTAGGTTGTTTGCTATAAAATTTTTAGAATTTTTGTAGATTTTTTTTTCTTCATCTGAATTTTTGTGAAATTTTTTGAAAATTTTTTGAATTTTATCAACAATTTAGTAAAAATAAAAAAAGAAGTCAGGAAAAAATAGAAGAATGAAATTAGCTCATGCTTTCAGTTTCATGAAATCTTGGGAAGAGATTTTCAAAATTGTAAAGTTTTTCGAATTTTATTTTGGATGAAGTTCGGCTAGCTAAATTTGATTTTTTTTTTTTCGTTATTTCTTTAAAAAACATGGAAATTCCATCAACAGTTTGTGAAAAAATTGAATCTTCTTTACCTTTTACTTATCTTGATTTTGTGAAATGAAAATAAATCTTGTTAAATTCTTCGAATTTTTGTAATTTTTTTTGTTGAAAGTTTCTGAATTTTCGTGATTTTATTTTTTATTTTTTTTTTGTTTGTAAATTTCATACAAAATGCATCAACAGTTTTCTAAACGTTCAGTTTTGCAGAATTTTGTTTAATAATTTTTGATTTCTAAAATTTTTCGGAGAATGTTTTGGAAATTTTGTCAGTGACAAATTGTTTAAGAGGAATTTCGTCAAAAAAAAGTTACTCATCTTGATTTTGTGAAATAAAAAAAAGCTTGTTAAATTCTTCGAATTTTTGTAATTTTTATTTTGAAAGTTTCTGAACTTTCGTGATTTTATTTATTTTTTGTTTGTAAATTTCATACATAAAGTGCATCAACAGTTTTCTAAACGTTCAGTTTTGCAGAATTTTGTTTAATAATTTTTGATTTCTAAAATTTTTCGGAGAATGTTTTGGAAATTTTGTCAGTGACAAATTGTTTAAGAAGAATTTCGTCAAAAAAAGTATCAAATTTATTATTTTCTAATTTTTTGTGAAGAAATTTTTTGTTATTTGTAAAATTTTCCGAATTTTTGTAGATTTTTTTGTAAACTTTTAAATTTCTGTTGTTTTTTTTTTGTTTTTTTTGAAAATTTCACAAAAATGCATCGACAATTTTCTAAACAGTTTTGCAGTTCTGAAATTTTTCGAAGAATATTTTAGACATTTTGTTAGTGACAAACTTTTTGAAAAAATCTTCAGAGTTTCATCAAAAAATTTTCTGCGAAGATATTTTCTAAATTATTTGAAAAACATCCCAATTTTTTTTTTTTTTTTTTTTTTTTTGAAAATTACTTACCTATATACAGAATACCTAGATTGGTGATTTTGCAAAAAATTCTGCAGAATTTTATAGAAAATTTTTTTTTTAAATTTCTAGGAAATTTTGTGTTGAATTCTTTGAAAACTTCACGTATTATTAGCAATTTTGTTGAAAATTCTTCGCAGTTTCGTTTAAAAAAAAATCAGCTGAAAATGAAAATATATTTCTCGTTTTTTAAATTTCTTTTTTTAATTTTTGTGAAAATTTTCTAAAAAATTTCAATGACAATTTTGCGAAAAATTGTTTGGAAACTTTTTTAAAAAATAAAATAATGCTTCTGGCCTTCTTAAAATTTTTTTTTTTATTGTAAAATTTTCAAAATTTTCTAAATTAACTACCTATGTGATTTTTTGAAATTTTTGATTTTTTTTTTAATATTCTGTGAAATAAATTTGAAAATTTCATGAAAAATTTATCAACACTATTATGAACCCTTCAGCAAAATTTTGTAAGAAAAAATTTATTTCTGAAATTTTTCAAAGAAGTTTTCGGGAAAATTCATGGAAAATTCTTTAGAAATTTTGTTTAAAAATTGAAATTATATTTTATTTTAAAAATCGTTTGTAAAATCTCTCGAATATTATTATTGATAATTATTTAGAGATTTTGTGAATTGTGAATATTTTTTTGGAACTTTTTAAATACGAGTATAATAATAGGTACCTAATGGAAATAATGCTTTTGGCTTTCTATACGTAATTTTAATTTTGGGGGAATTTTATGATAAAAATTTGAAAATATAACCAAGATTTTCATCTTTTTCGAATTATGTAATATGGACGTAGGTAATTTTTGTTTCGCTGCAAATTATGGTCTCGTTTTTCACGCTCTTATCACGCCGTTGATGACGTGGCAAGCGCCAACTAAGCGCGTTACTTGTATTGTTTTTAATCACGAATCTGTCACTTTAGCCGGGTACACCTTCGGAGGAGCCTTTTGAAGAGATGATTTTTGTAACGAAATACGCTTCGCTTGCATATTACGCCATCATGCACACGCGTCTGCTCCCTTCGCAGTTCACACGTCGTGTCGACCGACTGCGATTGGAACAAACTGTAGTACCTTAGGTACTCTGGAACCCATTTAGAAGGTGTATACGTGTTTAGTCGTGTACGTTTACTCAAGTACCGAGCTCCACAGAGAGCAAGAGTATTGCTGTACATTATGGCGATGACGGGTAATTACAGCGCAACGGTGGCGTGATTTTTACCGCCTGACTAGGCTCTTTGAAACGAGAGCGACGCGGCGGCATTCTTTGGAAAAGGCTGCGCTCATTTTCGTTGGAAAATTTTTTCAAACAATCGTAAAAGAGTGTAAAAGCAGTCCGCTTTATTTTGGTCGCCGATGATACGAGTACTTCATTTTAAAACCTCGTTTTGTTCCAGCTTCCTCGTATGTACGTATTTTTCCGCAAATACGCGACAATGCGAATGAAAGAATACCGAAGCGAAGCGAGAAAAAAAAACCTGTAAAGTGCACCTCGCTCGCACCTACTCAACTCCTCCTCACACGATAGAAATCACACTCTATGTGTTGTTTTTCTTGCACAAACGCACTCACACAACAAACTTACACACTTTCTCTGTTTGCGAATGCGACGTGTTTTTTTTTCTAGCTTGCTTTCCTCTCCTTGCCTCCGCTCTCGAGTCGCATTCTACTCTTTTCTCTACATGTCGTATTGTAGGTGAAATCTGCGAGCCATTGTTTTCCCAAAGTCTTCGTAATCTTTCATCTTTTTCTTATTTTTTTCCCATTTATCCTTCTTTCTCCTGACGGCGTGTCTTCTCTCGCGTCGTGTAGTCGTCGACAATGCAGTGGTGCTGGTGCTATTATGGTGTTTAAAAGATGAAATGACTGCTAGAGTGGTATTCTGTACGAGAGTTGATTTATATCATGCCTTAAACTAAATATATAGCAAAGTAGCACAGAAATTTTCAAAACAACGTCTTTCAGAAAATCTCAAAAAAATATTTAAAATTTATCTAAAAAATTCTACAGGATTTTTACAAAATTATCGATGAATGACCTTTTCAAAAAAAAAATTACTAAATGTACGAAAAATATTGCAAAAATAAATTTTCATTGAAATTTTTACAAAATTACCTAATCAGGAAATTTCAAAAAATCATACCTATTATGATTTAGAAAATTTTGAATAAATTTTTGATAATTTTACAGAAAAGTAAAAAAAAAATTACCAAAAAATAAGAATTGTTTCATTCTTTAAAAAAGGTCCAAAAAATTTTTCACATAATTGTTACTGAAATTAACAGAAAATTATCCACAAAATTGTTCTTCATGATATGAAATTTCAAAAAAAAAAAAAAAAAAAAAATGAAGTAACTTTATTTAAAAAATTGGAGAAAATTATTTTCAGAGGTTTTTAAAAAATTACTCTCGAATTAAATTTTTTTTTAAATATTGTTCATGATAATGAATCTAAAAAAATTTTATTCAAAAAATAATTCCAAGAAATGGCCATTAAAAAAATGAAGAAAAAATGTGCATCAGAGTAGCCTTTTACAGATTTAAAATGTTCAAAAAAGTTCATCACAGTAGTTTTTTGCATTGGATGATTAATCAGTTGCAATTTGTCTGAAATCTTTATTAGATACTCAAAAATTATCAAAGAGTTGAATCAAGTTTCAAGATTTTAAAATTGTTCAAGAATTACATCAGAGTAGCCGTTTGCATTGAACTTACCGTGGCTTTCTTCATTTTTAAATGCCACTTCAATTAAAATTTTCAATCTTCATTTTTAAAAAAATAATAAATCATAGGTAAAAAAATTAAATTTTTCAATATTCAAGATTTTAACATTGTTTAAAAATTTCAGCAGAGTAGCTTTTTGAATTGCACTTGAAGTAGCTTTTTTCATTAATCAAATGCAATTGTGTTTACATTTTTATCATCTAGAATTATCAAAGTTGAATTATAAAAAAAAATCAAAATTTGAGAGTTAGGTAGATAGGTACTCAAAAATTTCATTGAAGTAGCCTTTTGCATTACACTTGCAGGCATAGCCGGCGGATCATCATTTTCTCAAGTGGTGCTCACATTGTGGGGGTGGGATGGGGGGAGGAAAAATGTTGTAAATTTTTTCACAAAAAAAAAGACTTTATTATTTAATTTTGTTGAAAAAATTGCCCAAAATTTTTTTTCTCTCATTATTCGGGTTCATTCTGAGAGGTTATGAAAAAATTCATGATTTTTCAATTATTCTTATTTTTGAAAAAAGTTCATTTTGCAATGGGCAATTTTACGTTTTCCCAAAATTCAATTTCATTGGAAAAATTGCCAAAAAAATTTTTTTCTCATCATTCGGATCCACTCTGAGAGGTTATGATGAAAAAATTCTGAATTTTTCAATTATTCGCATTTTTGGAAAAAAATCATTTTTGCCATGTAAAATGACCCGATTTTTTCACGGAGCCTTTTTACATGGGAAATTTCACATAATTAATTTCTTTGAAAAAATTGTACAAAATTTTTTTTTCTCGTTATTCGGGTCCATTCTGAGAGGTTATGTTGAAAGAATTCATGATTTTTCAATTATTCCTATTTTTGAAAAAAGTTCATTTTGCGATGGGCAATTTCGCATTTTCCAAAATTCAATTTTATTGGAAAAATTGCGACTACCGACCTCATATTAATGTTTCAAATTTTCTAGAAAAATTTGAGAAATCATTTTTTCATTTCGAAAAAATAATATTTAAAAAATGTGGACAAATTATTTTTTTAAATGAGAAATTATTTATTGTAAAAAACATTAGGAACTTGAAAAATATTATTCCAAAAAGTTAAAATTTTTTTTCATCCTGAAAAATCAGAAAATCTTATTTCATTCTATAAAATTGGAAAAATTTTCATTCTAAAAAAAAAAAAAAAAAAAAAAAATCTAAAAAACTGAAGAAAAAAATCGTTCTAAAAAAATTTAAAAAGGGTGTCAATTCTCAAAAAAATTATAATTTTTTTTATTGAGTGATATTTCTTACACATTGAATTCAAATTTTTTGCGCAGTTCGGGATTTCTCATGAGAAATCTCGTGTGGTGCTCGAGCACGAGTGCAACTGGGCTAACGACGGCCATGCTTGCAGCTTTTTTCATTAATCAATTGCAAAAGCCCATTTTGCTAAAATTCTCATTTTTCGAAAATCATCTGAAAATTTAGCTTTTATAAAATTAAAGATTTGAAAATTGTTCAGAATTGTCTTGTTCAAAATTTTATTCATATTTTGTTGAAAATTTTAATCAAAACTTTGTTCAAAATCTTATTCAATTTAAACAAGTTTCGCTCAAAAATTATGGTCATGTTCAAAGTTTTGTTTCAAATTTTGTTCGAATTGTGTTCCCAATTTTGTTGTAAATTTTGCTCAAAAGATTTGTTGTGTACCAAATTTTGTTCAGAATTTCTTGCCATTTGTTCAGATTTTGATTCAAATTTTATTTGAATTATGTTCGAATTTTGTTTAAAACTATGTTCTATTTTCATTCAAAATATGTTCGAATTTGAGTCAAAATTTTATTCCAATTTTGTTAAAAATTTTACTCAAAATTTTGTGTAAAATTTTGGATTCGTACTGAATTTTGTTCAAAATCTTGTTCCATTTAAACAAGTTTTGCTTCCAATTTTGTTCAAAAATATGTTCTAATTTTGTTCAAAGTTTTGTTTTAAATTTTTTTCCAATTGGCTAAAATTTTCATTTTTTGAATGTTGACAAGGCCCACAACCACCTTTTCAGTTTTGCAGCGTTATTGTGCACCAGCTCGTATACAGCTCAAAGCGGTACACAGACACGCACAGTCGCACACATTATAAAATATAATCAATTGATGAAATTTGATATTGCAAATGGTGTTGAGGTTTTGTCGCCCATATACCTAGGAAGGACTCGTCGTATCGTAATTGTTAATTCTTCTCTTGATAGCTTAGTAAGGTTTCTTTTAATTCTAGTTAATTCGATTTCGTTTGTTGTACAAAAATAAAAAAATACCTGGCAGGCGTTAAAATGATTTTATAGCTTTATCAAAGTTGACTAATCGAGTCTGATTTTCGGCAGATCGTTTAAGTAATTGTGGCCAAAGTTTGAAAATGTGATTGCGGATTTTTTTTCTTCTGCGAACTCGTGAATTCGGAGTCGATTTTTTCCATTGTTTCGGTTCTTTTCCAAGTGTTTTATGGTTGTGCTGGTGTCCATAATGTATGATTTTTTTCTCTTAATTTTTGGTTTATACAGTTTCCAGTGTGACATTGGAAAACTATATTATCTGATTTTTTTTGTGCGTGTTTTATCATTATTCACGTGTGAATTTTACTGTACCCAGTGTGATTGGGATTTTTCATTTTTTAAATCAATTTTTTGATTTTATTTATTTATTTTTTTGTGATATTTACTGTAAACGTTTCTTTCTTCTATTATTTTTTCACTTTCAAATTTTTTTCGTTCATTTTTCTTTTTGCAGAGACAAGAAAACTAAACGAAAATGATTACCGGTACTTTGGATATCCTAGGCAATCCTCATTTCGAGAGATTGAAATCTGCCGGTGCATCAGATTTCGGCAATGAAACTATCGTGGATAGGCTCAATCCTCAGATGCTGTACTTGATCGATGCGATGTGGTAATTACTCGTATATTGAATATTTATGGCCTTTCTTTATCGTCAGACGTGCTTTTTGAAAGTTTTATTCTTTTGGTTTTCATATAGAGTAATACCCCTACCACCTCCCTACCTTAGTATTCCATATTAAAACGAATTAAAACTGGAAAATTTCAACTATTATTATTTGGCTTCATATTTTTTAAAGTTTATTGAGAACTGATTATTTGTAAAAAAAAAATTAAGAAAAAATATTTAAAAAATTAAAAAGTTGGAAATCAAAATGGAAGAAAAAAATATAAAAACTAAAGTATGACTGAAATAAGAAAATAATGAAAATGAATGAAATTTCAAAAGAGTAAAATTTGAAAAAGTACAAAAAAAATTCTAAAAAAATGAACACCAAGTGGTGAAAATTTTAATGTACGTATGTATGAAAAATAAAAAAATGAAAACTTGAAAAATCAAACAATTTAAAAAAATGAAAAGAATAAAATTATAAAATTCAAAATGTTAAATTAAATTCATAAAATGAAAACTAAAAATAATAAAAATTAAAGTACTCGGTAAATTTATAAATAAATTGTATACGAAATTTAAAAAAAAAAATAAATTTAGAATAAAGAAAGTTTTTAGATTGAAAAAATAAGGAAATGAAAAAATCGATTACCTAAGTATAAAAAAATTTATTAAAAAATTATAAAAAACCAAAACTCGATAAAAATTAAAATTGCAAAAATTATGAAAGAAAAAAATTGGAAATCGAAAAAATTGAGCTAAAATAATAGAAAAATATTGAATAATTCAAAGAAATTGAAAATGAAGAAATAACAATTTTTTTAAAAAATGAAGCTAAAAAATTTAGGTTCCTTGTTTGTATTTTTAATTGAAAACAAAAAATTATTTAAAATTTTAAAAAATTGGAAAAATCAAAAATCGATTGAAAGCAGAAATTATGAAAGTAAAAACAAATAACTACAAGTTGAAGATTTAAAAATATGGAAAAATTATAAACACTGATAACTCAATAAAATTAAAATTTTGAAAAAAAATTAAAGTTAATATTAGTGAAAAAGTTATTGATGATCGAAAAAAAATCAAAAAATTTATTATTGAAAAAAGTTATAAAGCTAAAAATCGAAAAACATTGAAAACTTCAAAATAAATGAATTTTAAAAAATGAATATCGGAAAAAATAAAAATAAAACTGAAAAAACAAACAATCGAGTTTAAAAATAGAAAATAATATCAAAAACTTGATTGAAATTTTCAGATTTAAAAAACAACGAAAAACTACAAATTAAGAGCATTGAACACAGAGAAAATTCGAAGTTCTAAAAATCAGTAAAACCAATAACTGAAAAAGTTGAAAATTGAAAAAAGTTCATGTTGAAAAAACTAAAAAATTTTGAATAAAAAATTGAAGAAATTGAATATTTAAAAAAATCTAATGGAAAATCAAACAAAAAAATTTTATAATCAAGATAAATATTGAAAATTTTAGGAGGTGATCAAATTTTAAAATTTCATGTTATATAGGCGAAGTATAAAAATTCGAAAACTTGAATTTTTTAATTGAAAAAAAGAAGGAAAAACGTATAATAGCATGTTGAGAAAAAAATCGATTTATTTCTAAAAAATGAAGTTGAAAAATCTGAATTAAAAAAAAAATAAATGTATTGTTCAAAATTTTGAAATATAAAAAAGAAATCATGAATATTGACAAGCTAAAGATTTTGAAATGAAAAATTGAAAAAATTTATGTTGGAAAAAAAATAAAATCAAGCAAAAATTGAAATACGTAGGTACTTACCTATTAAAAACTTTAGAAACGAATTAAATTTTTAAAATGTTCATGAAAGAATTATCAGCTCGTAGTTTTAAATGTAAATTTTAAAAAAAAGGAAAATTTCGTACCTATTTTTGACTTATTGAAAAAATGAAGTTAAAAAATCTGAAAAAATTATACTTCAAAATTTGAAATTTTAAAAACAAAAAAGTGAAAAAAAATTGATTAAATTAGGTAACGAAAGATTTTAAACTAAAGAATTTTGAAAAATTTTAATATTTAAAAAAAAACAATAGAAATTGGAAAATTCAAAATAATACCAACTTAATTAATAAAAACTTAAGAACAGAAACTGAATTTAATATTAAATATTTATGAAACAAAAAAAAAATGACTCAAAATTTTGAAATTTTGGAAATAAAAATTCAAAAAAAATGATTCCACTAAACATTTTAAAACATAAAAATTGAAAAATTTCAATGTTGAAAAAAAATTGAAAATTGAAAGTCAAACAAAAATATAAATGAAAAAATATCGAATTTTTAAAACTTTTTTTTTTTGACGCTAATAATTGATGGGGTTGTGAAAGTATTTATTTTAATTAAATTTTAAATATTCGTGAAACTGTTATCAATTCATCAATTCAGATTTCTTAAAAATATGTAGGTAAATAATTTCCATTTTTCTGTCTTTTCTTAGTTTCTGTGAAATTTTAAGAAAAATTTATTTGATACGTTTTTGATAAAAAAAAAAATTTTAAAAAATGATTTTAAACATTATTTTGTGTCTGCAGTTTGGAGAAAAAATAATTTTATTCATTTTTATTTTTATTTTTATTTTTTTTTTTTATGATTTTGAAATATGCACCTGATTTAAATTTGAAAATCTTGCTAGTCCAAAGGAATAAATGTAAAATTGAAAATTTTCTTTACCTAATGTTCATAAACATAATAATGATAGTGTCTGTAAAATATTGAAAAAGAAATTTTCAACGTTCGTAGGTACATTAATGTAGGTGGGCCTAAGCTACTTAGGAAATGCGAAATGAAAATTTAATGTTTTTTTTTTTGTAATTTTTCGCAGGTATCAGTATCCACCTTTGAGTACAGTATGGTACGTGCTAATCGGCGTATTTATGTTTTGCATCGGCATCGTATCCGGCATAGGTAATGGTCTAGTAGTGTACGTTTTCACCACAACTCCGAATCTTCGAACGCCTTCGAATTTATTAATAGTTAATCTAGCGTTCGCCGATTTCTGTATGGTGTTTTATATGGTACCTGTAATGGTATACAATAGCACCAAAGAAACTTGGGATCTTGGTGAGCTCGATTTGTTGTACTTAATCTCGTGTTCAATTTCGCTTGAGATGATTTTTTTTTTTTTGACAACGCAACGGTGGTACGTGTGGTTTCAGGCCCATTAGCTTGCTCGTTATACGGCGTAGTCGGATCCATGTTCGGTAATTGTTCCATTTGGACTATGGTTATGATCGCCATCGATAGATACAACGTTATCGTTAAGGTAGGTACTGGAAGGATTTGAAATTTACGATCTAATAAGACGTCAGACGTCTACCTGAATATACGAGTGGATCGCCGCAGTACTATTTTTTCAGCACCGTCAAAAATTTACCAATTTCGATACTACATAGATACTTGATATTCAAAATCGGAGGGGAGGGAGGGCTCCAATCAAGGTTTTTGTAATAACCAAAATTATTTTTAGAACTTCAAGCTACAATTTTTGTTTGAACATTTTTTCAGTTGGACCCTTCCCTCCCCACCGATTTCGCATAACACTCCGGAAGATACCAATTAAAAATTAGAGTAGTAAGGGAGGGAGGGGCCAATTGGAAAATTTTTCAAATAAAAGTTGTAGATTAATATCCTAAAAATAATTTTGGTTCTTACAAAAATTTCAATTGGATCCCTCCCTCTCCTCCAATTTCACTTAACATCAGGTAAATATCTTTTCAAAATTGTGGGAGGGGTCCGATTGAAAAAAATTTCAAACAAAAGTTGTAGATGGTCCTAGAAATAATTTTTTTTATCATTATACATATACAATTTTTGATTAGACCTCCCCTCCCCTCCCCTCCCCTTCCCTTCCCTTCCAATTTAGCATAATATGACTTAAGTGCTTACATTATTAAAGACTGGTGGAAGAAGAGGTCCAATCGAAAAAATTTTCAAACAAAAGTTGTAGCTTGAAGTCCTAGGAATAATTTTGGTTCTTACAAAAATTTCGTTTGGATCCCTCCCTCTCCTCCAATTTCACATAACATCAGGTAGATATTCTTTCAGAATTGGGGGAGGGGTCCAATTGAAAAAAAATGCAGAAAAAAGTTGTAGCTTGAATTCTTAAAAATAATTTTTGTTATTACAAAATTTCGATTGGACCCCTCCCTCCCTTCCTCCCTTCCTTCCAAATTTGAATATCAATTAGTATCTATGTAGTATTGAACTTGGTAAATTTTCGATGGTGCCAAACAGACAGTCTGGCGGTGATCCACTCGTCTGAATATCTCGAACGGAATTATGTACTGGTGTGATATATTTTCAGGGTATATCGGGTCCGAAATTAACCATCAAGTCCGTCTGCATTATAATGTTGGTCATTTGGGTTCACGGATTGATTTGGACTTTGGCTCCGGTCTTCGGATGGAACAGGTAGGCTGGTCGTAATAATCATTATTGGTTCTTGGTAAACAGGTGCACTACATGTTGATTATTTGATATCTAGGTACGTTCCCGAAGGAAATATGACCTCGTGTGGTACAGATTATTTGACCAAGACTTGGAAGAGTCGCAGTTATATCTTGGTATATTCCGTATTCGCGTATTTCACTCCGTTGTTTACAATCATTTGGGCATATTTCCATATCGTCAAAGTGAGTACGTTTTTGTGAGTGGAAAAATAGACAAATCTGTGGAATCGATTGCTCGATCGAATCGTCCTCTAGAATCGATCATCGTTGGTTAGAAATTCAACCTAGTTACGTTTTTTTAGTCAGTTGCAGATCACGAACGAAACATGAGAGAACAAGCGAAAAAAATGAACGTAGCTTCGCTTCGAGCTGACGACACCGGCGATACCAGAGCGGAAATTAAAATCGCCAAAGTAAGTCTCGGTCATTCTCATTAAGATCGATGGTGGCTATTTTTCACTATAGATTGTTGGAAAGATTTTTTTTTCTCTGGAAGTGGCGATAACCCATCTATGCTATAATTATTGCGGTCGAAGTAATTAATTAACGGTTTTACAACTTCGAAATTTGCCATAGGTGTCGCTAATGGTGATCGCGTTATGGTTCATGGCTTGGACACCTTACCTGATTATAAATTACGCCGGTATCTTCGAAATATTTCCTCTATCCCCGTTATCTACCGTCTTACCAGCCGTGTTCTCGAAATCGAACGCTATCTATAACCCGATCGTATACGCAATCAGGTAAGTGCTTCTATATTACGTTAATTGCGAAGCTACAACATTTTTGCTAAGAGTAGCAATACGTGCGATGTTCTAGTCATCCTAAATATCGAGCGGCGCTGAATGAAAAATGCCCGTTCTTCTGCAGTTCGAGCGGACCAACTCAATCCGACACTGCATCTCAGAAAACCGCCGCCACTAAAACATAGTCACATTTTTAAAAATAGCTTTTTTCATTTAAATGAAATCATTTGATACTCATATGAGTTACTTGGAGCTCGTATACGATATGCATATTTTACGTCGTTTAAGTTTTCTTTGTTTTCATTGGTTGGGTTTCCATTTTTTTCAACGAGCGAGTCACAAATGAGAGGAAATTTATACCTGTAGAGTAGAAATTTTCCTAATATATTAGAGAATCGAGAAGCATTTATCGAGCTTACAAAGAAGGCAACACAATACTTACGTTTATATTTATAATTTTATACCGTTTTCAAAAACATGCTACAATCATAATAGTGTAACGTAGAGAATAAAGCTATAAAAATAGTCCGGAACGACCGGTGGCGGCGGCGGAAGGCCCAAATATGGTACATCTTTACGACGAATATCGATCACAGATAGAAACAGAAAGTATGCGACAACAACTCGGGATCACAATATCGCAAGATTCATACGTACGGAATGATAATTACATTGATATACAGTAATTTACAGTATAAAAATATCACATTATTTTACGAATCTTGTATAGCGATTTTTTTTATCTTACGTTGAATTTTACGTATATTATGGGGACGAGATTCTTGCAAAGCTTTCTCCAAAGTCTCGGTGAGATGAAGCAACGTGGCCGGATCCGTTTGCACCAAGTGGTTGGTGGTTTTTTCGGTGGTAACTGCTGAAGACGAATCGCTCAGTTTGAGATTCATGGTTACTAAAGGTGTAACTTGGTCTAGTAACGCTCTCGAGCTAATCTATATTGATAAAATACGATCAGTATTGAAAGATATACTGTGAGCTGGGATATAGAAAGATGGTAACGTACTTTGGATTCGAAACGCCACTGTAGATCGTAGAAATACGACAGGTCGTCGGTTTTTTGAAATATATCGGCGATGATTTTCTTATTCTCGAGGTACGGTTCGATTAACGAGTTGCTTTGGTCGTCGCTGAATCCGGCAGCTAAGAAGATTTTCACGAATTCGTCCGTTTGTATCTGTGGTGATCGTGAGTTAGTATAGTGGTAGCTAATTCGATCGTTCGTTGGATATAACAAAACTTACGTCGAGTTTGCTGCATTCGGTGATGGTGTAGGCTAAACTTTCGAGCGAATTTTTGATTTTTTCTACCGGTACGTCGAACGTTTCTGTAAAATGGTTTGGTGGTGTGTTTGAATGAAGTGAATGATTTCTTACGATTATGTACGTTATACTCACTGGCAACTTTCGAGTAGTCTTTGCCATCTGGACCTTTGCTTATGTATTCTATGGCAGCTTCGCCGAATTTTTTTAGTACTGAAATAAAGCAGAAGGCTAGAGTGATTTTGTAAGATTAAGAACAAGTGGCAGATGAAGTCTTACCATCTGGAGGGAGTTGGCAGAGAAACTGTAGATGTTGTTTATGGTTTTCGGATAGAAATAGTGCCATTTTAGGCGTTTATTCGACCATAAGTCGTCAAGTTTATTCGATTATTTAAGTATTTCTGCGTTATTTTAGTAAAATTTACGATTTTTGCTGATAAGGTGATAACTGATAATTGAAAAATTGGATCGGAAAGTTTTTTGATAGGTTAGTACTCAACACAGTCGCTAGTGGCGCTCTATAACGATTCGTAAAAAAATTCATTTTTGACGACGACGTGTCTATTCTTACATTTTTATATCTAGCCATCAAAATATTTTTTTTTGATTTTGCTGATAAGTCAAATTTTTTAGCTGATATCACATCTTTGAGTTTTTGTTGAGATCATTTTGATCTGTATTTTCGAATTTTCAAACGGAATCTTCCGAAACTCGTAATTCCCATTCGACTAAAAAGTTACTAAAATGAAAGGCGAAACGAAAAGATTCAATATCATTCTGCCAAAATTACAAGTTGAAAGCGAAAGCAACGGAAGATGTGTAATAAAAGTGAACAATGAATACTTATTCGTGAATAATTGGGTAAGTTCCAACGATCATAGTTCTTGGGGTAATGATGGCACTTGTCCTAAGCTCGGATATTCAGCTCTATTGTATCACAGTAGAATAATATTTACGTTTACGTCACCAATTCCTCTAAAGATTTTACTCTGATTTATTACATCTGTGTGCTGAAATATCCTATGACCTGGATTCGTTCCATCACGTACCACATTGTACGTTGGAAAAAATCATTGAAAGTATCGAACTATCGCTTCGTTTCAGGTCAGTAAGAGAAACCCAACCGATAAAGTACTGAAAGAAATCCAAGTACAGAAGCTGGATAACATGAGGAATAGCAGACACTGATGATGTCGCCGTCGCTCGGGCAAACATTGCAATGTCGCATTTGTTTTCGGTCCCTTAACATGTCGCCGTTGTTTTTAATTTATTCTAAAATTTAATTCTAAGCGAATTTTATTCATTTAGGAACCGTGTTGTACGTTGTGATTGAAATACTACTACTGGTAAACTAACATTATTGTAGGCGGTGAAACGCTTCAGTAACGATGGTACATACTTAATCGAAGACTTCTCGACGATTCGGTTTATGAAGTTGAAGCAGGAAATTCCACTGATGTGATATATTAAATTATAACAAAATACTTGTGGATACATCATCATTGATTGAATTATTAGGTACTTTTTTTCAAATTCAATCGTGCAATTCATTTGAAATAGTAAATTCTTTTTTTTTTTTAATTCGAGTTTGAACTCGGGATCATTATTTATTTACCTCGACGCTGTTGTGGACATTTTTTTAATTGAAAGTTTTAATTTATTTACGTTGTTTAAGTTGTAAAAAAAAAAAAAAATGATAAACGATTACTGAATGTTTTTTCTCTGACGTACTCCAAAATCCAAATTCCCATTCGCCGCTGTGTTTCTTTGATTGAGGGGCTCCAACCTGAAGCTGGACTTTAGTAAGTAGATGAAGAACTGCTTAGTTTTAAATTCGAGGAACTTGGCATGTGTACCTGAGTGTAGGTGTATTTGTATTCCCACCAGTACTTACCTGTTTTTTAATCACTGTACGGTGTACCTGCGATGCCGTCTACCTAGCTGCCACTTCATAATGATCAGACCGTGTAAATTGTACTTACGAACGTTAATGCACACCTTGCATTATTAATGAGAATAATTGACAATGGGGTTTGCGCACTTTGTAGGCAATTCATTGCGTTATCGAAAATGATCAACGAGGGTGAATTATTAAAAGGTATTTATCGTTCGCCTATGTGAAATCTAAATATACTTCCCGGTAATAATACATCGAATTTATGTTTGATTTGTTGGCGATTGTTAACTGAATTTCCATCAGCTCGGACCGATCGCTAACGAATAGAAAAACGAGGTTCGTATTGAATGACATATCGTTTGACCGTGCCACCAATATACTCTGGCAACGATTTACAAATAAAAGCGTGACATTAGAGGATCAAGAAGTAAAGGTGATAGAGGTGTTTCTCCTTTGTCATTGTACGATTTGAGTAAACATATTATTATTTTTGAGTGTTTAATGGTGGTCGCTGGTTAATGGGACCCTTCAGCTTGACGTTGAAATGTTATCTTAATCAAAGCTAGGGGTGCTAAAAGTTGCTTCTTGGTTGAATGTACATAGATGAAGTAAGAGTATAAATTGAGTTGCTAAATAGCTAATCTGGTTCTGGTACTAGGCCAAATTAATAAAATCAGTGCCCATGGACACTAATTTTATTAATTCTTGTGAAATCTACTTCCTATGAACATGAAGTGGTATTATAGTTATCTTGATCAAAGAAGGTTTCTATTATGATGATTTTCGTTGAATTTGAATAAAATAAGTTGTTGATGTTTTTTTATTATTATAGACATAGAGTTGGGTTGAGGAATTCAAAAATTACACCTTCTTTAAAATAATGCATAAAATTTTTCCATACAAACATACGCAAGAATCTGCATTTATAACGTTTCCTGCGCAGAAGCACTGCGCAGGTCGACTAGTTGAACGTTATTTTGGAAATGAATAAGATTCTGGTGTATAAAGTTAGTGAAAGGAATGTTTATTTAAGATATTTATTGCATTTTTATTGTAAAATAGAATACATAAGTGAAAACTTTGTTGATTTTAGATTAATGTTCATTGAATTGATGAAAGTGAATGATACGTACATCGTCAGAACATTGTCAACCTGTTGGAGTGTTGGACTGCCATTTGCAATGGTTACGTTTGAAGTATTAAAGTCTTGAAGAACTTCGTCTTCGTGTGATATAGATGGTTATTGTGATACTGTTGAAATCACCTACAGAAATTAGATTGATCAAGTTTGATATTCAGGTACGTAAGACATAAGACTGGCCACCCTCATTATTTTATGATAATCAGTAGCTGATTAGTTCGCCCCTTGGATATATTATAAACTAATTAGCGAATTCGATGCGAAAGGACATCTAACGTGTAATCATTACAACGTTTTGTAAATTCTCACTACCTATCGCTTATTACCGATACACCTGCGACGATTGCTTTGCAGCCCTTTTTGAGAACACCTGCTTTTGATAACGTTTGCCAATGATTTACCACTTTATAACGATACTACCCTTAATACCGAATAAATAAGTTACTATGTTTTACTTAATACTGACAAGTCCTTTAGAATTTCACCGATTACCTCCCACCTTTCTCGTCGAACAATACGATATCTCGTACAAGTTCAAATTGAAGCACAAGCGTAGGAAAAAAAAATCAAAATTATTCTCCAATGGGTATTTTACCTACGACATTAGTATTTTTATTCTCGACACGATCTAACGTGGAGTGGAAATTGTTCGTGATTATGGGTACTGGATTTACTTTGGCTGAAGAATTATCATTTTGAACGATACGACCAGTGATTAATCTCGATCTTTGGGTGTTTTTCCAGGACGTAATCTACCTGTTACGGTTTATTGTCGAGTATGCGGTGATAAATCATTTGGAAAACATTACGGTGTGTTTTGCTGCGACGGATGTTCGTGTTTTTTCAAAAGAAGTATTCGAAGAAAGATGACCTATTCTTGTATCAGTAAGTGGATCGTACTCGAACAGAATACTAGGTATTTCGATTGGAAAGTTGATAAATGATTCGTACATGTGTGATTGTCTATCAGCTGGTAATGGAAATTGCGTTGTCGATAAAACGAGAAGAAACTGGTGTCCTTATTGTCGTCTTCAAAAGTGCTTCAAAGTAAATATGGACGTCACAGGTAAATAATTCGTTCACTGTTGAAGGTACTATCAAAGATGAGCGCCTATCCTACTCTCATAATATGGGAATGCTTATTCAGCTGTTCAGCAAGAAAGAGGACCTAGGAAATCCAAACGAAATCTCGAAGTAATGAATTTGAAAAACGAATCGAACGATACAGACAGGAGTGCTTTCACCGTTGTTTCGAAATCAAACGTCAAAGAGTGCAATACCGGTAATTATTTTTATTTTGTTGAAACTCTCGTCTCGAGTTGTTTACCTGTTGATTTGTTTATACTGATAAGGAATATTTTTATTTTTATCGCAGTCAGTTTAAAATATGAAATATCCATGCAAATTTTGACCAGCACGATAAGAATGGCCAGATCTTCGGAGTTGTTCAACTTCTTACCTCATTCTGAGCAAAACATAATTCTGAAAAACGTCTGGTCTCAGTTATTCATTTTGAATATGGCTTATTGGCCTCTAGATGTTACTCAATTCCTCAGGTAACTGCAGAGTTCACGTTTCTTATTTCTTTCTAGTTGCTAGGTTGAATAAAATTGCCTAATGGTCCATTTTGTATACAGCCACAACGAAGATGTGACCATTCTAAAATGCATCGAATTCTGCAGAAACCTTTGCCTAGACTCCATAGAGCTTCCTTTACTGCAAATCATAGCATTATGCCGTCCAGGTATGTACAATAATCGAATCCATTCATCTATCATTTAGACAGAAACTGCAAATGAAACGAATAATCGACCTGAGGGTAATTCGTTATTAGATTTGTGTTACTACAACGAGAGTAAAATACACGTGATGGCGACTCAGGAGAAAAATCAGTTGACATTGTTTCACTACTCGACCATTTACTCCGCCACTCGATTCGGACAATTGTTGTTAGTGTTACCCGCCTTGATGGGGCCTATTTCTTACATCATCACGGAAAACTTATTCGTCAAGTCTAATAACGAGTTTACCATCGAAAGTGTTATATTTTCTAGTATTTAATCAGCGCAAGTATCGCGAGTGATTGTTTGCATTTTTAATCACGATAATTGCCTATATACCAAATTTCGTTTTTTTTTTCTCAAAGTTGTTTGGTACCTACGATTTTGAAAACGAAACGTTAGCATATGTTTCAAGAGTAAAAAAAAAATGCCTACTTTGAAAGAAATAAGATTATGAAATTTAAACGAACTTCGCGGAGACTTTGTAGACACTCGTAAGGTTTCGTTCACCATTACCTTGAAACTGTCTTTTGTTCTAATTATCATGTTGAACAGTTATCAAGTTATGACCTTTTATTTATACCTACCTGTTTTTGGGTATACGATACAAGTGTTTGTTTCCAATGCAGATTGTTCAATTACGAGTGTATCAGATTCTATCGCCTCAAACGATAACAATATAAAGTACTTATACGATACTTAATCTTTGATAAGTTGTAAGTTGAGAATAGAGTATTTTATTGATCTTCGTTTTCGCTTTATATAAAATTACCTACTACTCTTTAATCCTGCATTAAATCCCTTCCACTCCTTTCAGGCTCTAGTGAAATAAAAGCCTTTGTACGAGAATGACGAGAATTATTGAAATTGCTCAAAATTGAAAAAAATTATTTAAAACGTTCGTTTTTTAGTAAAATTTGATGACAAAAATTGCTTCAAAACAAAATTTTGAAATTTATTTCAATAACGTTTTAAAAAGTGCATATGTAGGTAGTTTTTTTTTTAATTTCAAAAACTTTTTTCTAATTTATTTACCTATTTAAAACATTTATGAATTATTTTTTAACAAAAATTTGATTTTTTTAAAGTAAAATTTTTATGGAAATTACTATTTCTGCAGATAGAAATGTATATTGGAGAAATGCTTTTAATTAAAAAATAATTCGTGTACCTATGAAAATTTTCTTGCAATTTGTTTCATAAAAAAATTAAATAAGATTTGTTTTTCAACAACCTTTTCTAAATGACGTCAATTTTGTTTTGGAGGGGGGAGGTCGTGTTTGAACTGAAATCGTTTGATTTTTTTAAAAATTAGTTATAAAATTTGCAAAATGTGTATTTTTAAATTAACTATGCAAAATTAGTAGCACGTATTTTTTTTTATTAATATACCTACATATTTTTTAAAAACTATTTTTTATAAAAATTTGAAAAAAACTTAACTTTTTTTTTCTTTTAGGGGAAAATATGTTGGAAATATAATGTTTTTAAAAAATATTTGTACGTATCATGATCAAATATTTCAACAGAATTACTGCACACTTTAATATACCTACCTAGGTACTTGATAATTATTCAAATGAAAATCTTAAACACTTTTTTTGGAAAGATTTGAAAAAATAGCTTCTAAAAAAATGATCATTTTTCACATGAAGTGATAAATTATTTTTTGGAAAAAATGTTAACACTCATCTCTCGGTTAATTTTTTTTTCTAATGTACTTACTACTAGGAACTTTGCAATCATTTTGAGGAACAAATTTAAAATTGGGTTGTTGAAAAAAAAAATTGTAAAAAATAGTCATTGTTCTAGGTAGTTCTAGAAAAAAAAATAGAAATCGTTGATTTTGGAAAAATGTCAAAATTAACCAAATTTGGAAAAATTGATCATTACAACTAGAAATAATCCGATTGCTGCATTTTGAAAAAGTAATCGCCAGAATTTAAAAAAAAAAAATGAATTGGAATTTTTCAAAAAATTCAATGTTTTTAAAAATAGGTATATAATTGGTATTGAAATTATTTTATTTTATCGATTAAAATAAATGAGATTGGACAGTTTTATACTTACCTATTAATATAATTACCACCTATTTTCAGTTGAAAATTTCAAAAAATAACAATCATCGAAATTTTCCTAATAAATTGATCTTTGAAATTTTCTAATAAAAAATTTGATGAGCATAATTCTTCAAAAAAATATATGTATATAAAAAATAAATAACCATCAAGTTTTCAAAAAAAAAAAAAAAAAAAAAAAAATTGTAATAAGTTTGTTACCACGCATAGGGAAAGGTACCGAGTCAAAAACGAAATTTTACAGGAGAGCACTTTAAAGTTTACCATTTATTTTCGACGTTTTTTCTTTGTAATTCTGTATCCACGTAACAAACAAAATTTAATTTTTTTTTTTTTTTTTGAAATTGGGGTAAAATTTTTTGAGAAATTGAATGAAACCGGTCCAAGGTTCCTGAATAAGTCATTTTTGACGAAGATACAGCTGCTTGAAGTGAGTAAGGTAGACATTTTTTTCCAAAATTTTCTAAAATTTTGATAAGTATTTCTCTTTTATTTTACTCACTTCAAGCGACTGTATCTTTGTCAAAAATGACTTCAGGAACCTCGGACCGGTTTCATTCAATTTCTCGAAAAAATTTACCCCAATTTCAAGAAAAATTTTTTGAGGTCGTGACGTTTAGGTACCTTTTTCTATGCGCGGTCACAAATATAATTTTGATGTTATTTTGGATTCTTTTATTCAGTTTTTAGTCACTTTTGGTTCTATTTTGGTTTTTTAAATCGAAAAATTAATTTTAATTTTGCGATTATTTTCCTTTTTGTATTCTATTTGATTGTAAATTCCATCTGTGAAGCCACGATTATTTTCAATTTTCAATATTTATATTTTTTTTAAATTGAAGGTACTTACCTATTTCATTTTATGAATATGATAATTTTCGATTCAAATACTTTTTTGTTCTTCGATTATTTCACATTGTTTTTACTTTTATTCTTTCAATTTTAAATTTTATTCAATTTGTTTTTTTTTAAATAAAATTTTAGTTTTCTTCGATTTTCAATTTTTTTTTTTTGGCAATTTTTGATTTTTTAGTTTTTTTCAAGCTTCGAAATTTTTTTATTAAATGTTATTAGATAGGTATAAATTATAAGTAATTTTCCATTCAACTTCTGTTTTCATTGTTTTAAACTTTTTTTTCCAACTTATCTTTTGTACAAATTTTCTGAAATTAATTTAAAAAAGAAAAAAAAAAAAAAAAAAAAACTAATTCGTAAAATAGACAAAAAAATGAAATTTCTCAATTTTGTTGAAATTCGAATATGTGACGTAGGTCTAGGTATATTAAGGTAAAGCTTGTCCAGACATGAATTTTAGACCCACTAGATCATCCGAAAGTTAGATGTTGGTTCCCAAAATGGCATCATTCGGATGTTCAAAAAAAAATCAAAAATCCAAAAAATGAACAGTAAAGGGTGTATTTAAGTGTATTTTTTTGATAAATTGCGATAAAAAATTTTCAAACAAAAATGACCGTTTTAAGGGCAAAAAATTGTGAAGAAATTGGAGTTTTGAATTTTTGAAGGCGATTTGAAATTCTAAAAAAATGATATGAAATTACACATCCACCCTATAGGTGCACTGTATGTATTTATATATTTCAGTATCACACCTCGTAAAAGGGTTACCAAAATGACCGATACAACCTTTATAATTTATGCCTATTTGACCTTGAAAAAGTTTTGAAAATTTTGGTTTAAAAAAAACAACATAAATTACCCTGTAGTACTGCCTACTATCTCTGCAAACTGTAAAAAAAAATCGGTGGAAAATTGCGAAAAATAAACATTTTTACGAAAATCTCCAAATGATTAGGATTTAGAGGTGAGATATCGAGCTAAAAATTTTGGTACCGAGGTTTCAGACCTTGAGGACCAACTTCACAGGATAATTTCAAATTCAGTATTCAGAGCCAAATCACCCCACCCCCTCCTCAATAAACACGACTACGTTTTTTTATAATTGTTGTATATTTCATAAGGTAGTAATATTTCAACGAGTAGAGAAAAAAATTGAAAGTAAAATGGAAAAGTGGTTACCTAATCTGTAGTGCCCAACATTTAGCTCGCGACTGTGGAAATAAAAGTTGTCAAAATATATATTATTGTGAAAATTCGACTAAGAGGCGATATTTAACTGGAGCACATGAGAAAGGTTTCTTTGTAGTATTTCCTAACTTAATTAAGCGGATTATTTCTTTTTAAAAATTATGTATCTAATGGAAAAATTTGCGGCAGTGGGCCAGTCGTCTCGGTTAAATGGCTTGTTAATCGTCGGCATTTTTTCTACAGGTGGAAATATGTCTTGAAAATATTTCCATTTCGTTTTCAATAGTCTAGTATACGTATGTTAACGTTGTTATTATTATTTCATTTTTAAAAAAATTCTTTTTCATTTTATTTCGATGTTTACGCGATAACTGCTACTCGACTTTAAATTTTTTTTTTTTGTATAGTTCGCGGCATTTCGAAAAAGTAAGTTTATCGAGGTTTTGGTTTTTTTTCTCAGTGGAACCGCTTCGAGAATTTTTTCGTATAATTTTTTCGCTTGTTTAGTTTGTTTAAAATGAGGTTCACCACAACGACACTGGCATACGATGACGGAGATTTCGGCAACGAGACGGTCGTCGATAAAGTTCCAGCTGATTTGCTGCATATGGTCGATCCTCATTGGTGAGTCGAGTATTTTTTGGTACCTGTAGTTTTTCGAAATAGTCTGGTAACCTTTCTCAGTGTCTGTCCCATCGATGAAAATTTTATGTAGGCTTGTAACGAATGTTGGGCAATTTTTTAGGTACCAATTTCCGCCGTTGAATCCAACATGGCACAAGATGTTGGCTGTTTTCATGTTTATCGTGGGTTGCGCGTCGTTTTTCGGAAACGGATTGGTAGTTTATATTTTCACGACGACGAAAGCCCTTCGCACACCTTCCAATTTGCTAGTGGTGAATTTGGCGTTTTCAGACTTTTGCATGATGTTTTGCATGTCTCCGGCCATGGTGTATAATTGTATGTACGAGACTTGGTCGTTAGGTATGGTAAAAAATGTGCTAAAATGTGGACTATTTGGGCTATATTTTGCGATTTGATGGGAAATTAGTTGTATTTCGGTTTTATCAGGACCGTTCGCTTGCGAGTTGTACGGAATGACCGGATCATTGTTTGGTAATACGTCCATATGGACTATGGTGATGATCGCTTTAGATCGTTATAACGTTATTGTCAAAGTAAGAATGATCGGTTTTCCACGAGCAAAAAATATTTATACGATAAAATGAGAATGAAAATTTCGGTAGTAATTGTTTGATTCATTTTTCAGGGTCTGGCTGCGAAACCAATGACAGTGAAGACGGCTATTTATAGAATTCTATTCATCTGGTTCCATGGTCTGCTTTGGACGTTGTTCCCGATGTGGGGATGGAACAGGTAGGCCAATTAATTAATTATAAAAATTATTATTGGCAGAATTAAGTCGAATTTTCAAAAAATATACTTACCTAGATACTTTTTGGGAAAATTTCGTAATGATGGTATTTTTCCAACTGCTTGATTTAATACGATTCTTATATCTTTGTGCTCTCAACTTGCAGATACGTACCCGAAGGCAATATGACAGCTTGTGGAACTGATTACCTGACGAAAACTTGGAAGAGTAGAAGTTACATTTTGGCATATTCCGTTTTCGTATACTTCGGACCACTTCTCATCATTATTTGGGCCTATTCTTATATTGTGAAGGTAAAGTACAATTCGTCGATCGACGATTTGTCGCCTGACAAAATTCGTATCTACGTGTATTTTATTATTAATCTCGTCGCTTTCGTTTCAAGGCTGTATCAGCTCACGAGAAAAACATGAGAGAGCAGGCGAAAAAAATGAACGTCACGTCTTTGAGATCAGGTGGAAACGACGATGGTAAACAAACGAGCGCCGAAATCAAGCTGGCCAAGGTGAGATGAACTTAGATCGATCAATTTTTTTATATGGTTACCTACTTATACAGCGTGTCCGAGAGCACTTAACGAATTTTTAGATTAGGATACAACCGGGAACCATTAACAAAAAATATTACATGCCCAATTACCAGGCCTCCATTTTGAAAAATAATGAAAAATAACCAAATTTTCGGTTTTTCGGATTTTTTTGGTATTCCCCCCCCCCTTGTATCTCTTTATTGTGGAAATAATTCCATTTTTCATTATTTTTGACCTAACTGAATTTTAAGCAGATCCTAGTCACTTTTTTTTTCTTTTTTTTGAAAACCAAAAAAAAAAATGGCCGATTTTCAATATCTTGCTTTTTTGGTTATAACCCATTAAAGTCGTTCCTTTTCATGAGAATTGATTCCCAATTTTTTATTTTTCAGTTAATTCAATTTCAAGTGCTGCCTTGAGGCGTCCCCAATTTTAAAAAAATATATATAATATATATATACCTAAATGAGCAACATTTTTTAACGTTTTATATGAAATTGTTCTATTCATCTATTTATTTTGATTCTATGCGAAATCAAATTTTTCTCAAAAATTCCTGCTTGAAAACAAATTTTTCAAAAAATTGTAGAAAACCAAATACTTACTATTATCTTTAAATATTTCGTTGGACCCCATTTTTTAACGTATTGTTCAATTTTTAAAATTTTGTCAAGGAACAAATTTTTTTGAATTTTTTACAGGATTTTTTTTCTTCAAAATTTTGTGAAGAAGCACGTTTTAAAAATGATGTTGAGAACCATTTTTTTTTATTTTGTTAAAAAACTATTCTTTTACATTTTGTTTAATTTTTTTTCCAATTTTGTCAAATAGGTAGCGATTTTTTGAAAACTATGTTCACATTTTTAAATTTTGAAGAAAAATAATTTTTTAATTTATTTTATAGGTACATTGTTTTTTGTTTTTTGTTTGGGAACATTTTGTTGAGAATCTTTTACAAAATTTTCTTAAAATTTTTTAGAAACATTGTTAAATTTTTTTATTATTGTTAAAAGGGACAATTTTTCTTATTTGGTTGAAAAACAATCTTTACAAAACATTTTTTTGAAATTTATATTCAAAATTTTTTTTTTTAATTTACATTTAGCTAAGGAACATTTTTTTTTAATTTTATTGAAAAACATTTTGATTCTTAATGAAATTTCAAGAATTACATCTCAACAAAATTTTTAAAAATATGTTTCTCAACATGAGTAAAAAATGCTTCTAAATAAAATTTAAAAAAAAATAGTATTTCAACAAAACTTTGAAAAATTTCTTTGTGAAGAAATTGGAAAAAATCTATAAAATTTTTTTTGAAAAATTTGTTTTTTATTACCTACGAAACATTTTTTTTTCCAGTAGGTATAATTTTTATTTTTTTTAAAATTTACTTTATAAACAAAATTTAAAAAGAAATTGTCTTCTAAAAAAATAATATTGAAAAAATTGTATTTAGATAATATTTCGATTTTTCTTCACTGAATAAGCAATTAAGTAGGTAGATATTAAAAAAAAAATTTTGAAGAAAATTCAAAATAATTCTTATTTTTCAATTATTTTGAAAATGCGATGTTTTATTCGAAATACTTATGTAGCCTACTAAAGTAAATGTTTCATGACATAATTCAAAGAAGTAGTTTCATAGCATATTTTTTTTTAATTTTACATATTTGAAAACAAATTTTTTCATTTTTTCTAACAGCAAAAACAGCATTTTAAAAAATTTTACTCGAGATAATTTTTTTTTAACGAATCTTACACTTTGATGTACTTGCTTATGTGCCCAAATTTTTCGAACCTTTTCCAGTAATTTGAAAAAAAATTATAAATTATTTTGTTGAAGTAGGTAAAGTACCTATAGAACTCGGAAAAGAAGTAAATTTATAATATTTAAAAAGTTTTTTTTTTTTTTGGAAAAACATTTTTTATTTCTTAGGATGAAAATTAAATTTAAAATAATCAAGTAGGTACCTATTCAATTCAAAAATAATTTTCTTAAAAAACAAAATTTTCAAATTTTCGTTCGAGTAAAAAAAATGGAAAATTGCTCTACCAGGGCAGGGCATTCAAAAAAAAGTTTTTTTTTTAATTGTTCCAAAAAGTTTTCAGATAATCCAAATCAATGAATTTGATAGATTTTTTTATCCGAAAAAAAAGTTGAAAAATTTAAAAAAAAAATGAGAAATATTCTTTGTTTCAAAAATAAAAAATTTTACTCTGCAGAAAATTAGAAAATGTTTTCTCCCCCCCCCCCCTTGAAAATAAAAAAAAATCCAGAATAATTTTTTTTTGAAATTGAAAGAATTCTTTAATTCAAAAAAATTAAAAGGTTTTTTAAATTTTGATTCTAACGTTTCCAATTTCATTCCAAAGTAGTTAATATTTTTCAGTAATTAATTTACTTCAAAAAGGTACCTACTTTTTGAATTTTGTTCAAAAATTTCGTGTCGAATGACAATTTTTTTTGTGTATTTTCCAATAATTATGTTCTCAATTTTGTTCAAAAATAATTTTTCCACGAGCAAAAAAATTTATATTCTTGCAATTTAAAATTTTTTAAAAATAACTTGGTACGATAAAATCCCACATGTGAGATCAAGGGGTAACTAATTAACTATATTCGAATCAAATGTGTCTTTTCGCTATGAGGGATTGTTTTTGCCCAGTCAGTTGCCCCCTACTTCCTCTTTCCTTGCTTTTCATGTGTCCAGAATAATATTACGAGTACGTAGATTATATCGATTCGGTTACACCATGAACGTATCTACGTATAGGTTGCTTTGATGACAATATCTCTATGGTTCATGGCTTGGACTCCGTATTTAATCATCAACTATTCCGGAATATTCGAGTTACTAACGGTCAGCCCCCTGTTCACAATTTGGGGATCTGTGTTTGCCAAAGCGAACGCCGTATACAATCCGATCGTGTACGCGATAAGGTAAATTACCTATCTGTACTTTCACCTATCCAGATCCACCTTCGAGTTGATTTTTACCACCCTTTCCTGAGCCGTTTTGAAAAAAACAAATCCTTCCATTGATACGAACCTTTGGGGGTATTTCAGTCATCCAAAATATCGTATGGCGTTGAAAAAGAAAGTACCAGTGTTGGTATGTGGTAAAATAGCCAGCGGCAGTGATACCACGTCCACCGCTTCGGGAACCACAATGGCCACGGTTAACCAATAAATTCAAATTCGCTTTTTGGAGATTTCAGTATATTGTGCAATTCGCTACGCAGTGAAAATACAAAACCATTTCATCAGTCGGGACTTTTTTCTTGTGATATATGCGCATTATTTTCATTACCAACTAAGTACAACTACGATACTCGTACTAATACGGTACCTCACGTAGGTAAAAGGATATTTGAAAAAAATTTTCTCTTTTTTTACGATGTTCAATTTTAACGGGCTAACAAGATCAGCACCAAGATTCTACACCGAAATTTACCTCGATATTAATTTTTTTCCCATGTAAATAGGTGTTTTTTCCTATTTAAGAATAATTTTACTAGAAGAAGGGAAGACATTAATATCACATCGCTGGTAATTACTTTTAAGCTTGTTACGTAGGGATTTATCGTAAGTATAAGCGTATTGATTGTTTAATTTTAGTGGTATTATGTTTTAAAAACGTTGACCGTATCATTTTCAAATACATAAAAAGCGACATCGGCTTGCTTATTTGGGTGAGAGAGGCGAGGCGAGGTACAGGCCGTAGGACTAGGAATCACTTAAAGGTAATAGTCTCGTGCAGCCGAGGTCACTTTAAAACCAAAAGTTTTTCGATAGATGAGAAACCTTAGTTATGAGCAAGTCCAATTAACCTTGTTGCGAGTTAACTATTTTACTTCTATTGTAATAGGTATCGATAGGTAGCCTTTGTAAGTAATATGGACGGATGAAAGTGTGCTTATATGAGTTATGAAATACGCCAACTAAGAAGGGATTCCTTACAGTTTTATTTCATTGATTGGTGCTTAGTATTAAACACTTACCTAGCTATATACCTGGGTCATATTCGAGCAAAGCATTTTAATCGATTGCGATGATATTCTGATTGCAGCAAATACTCGTCGCGTGTCGCGTTGTTTTTAAGGGGGGGGGGGGGGGGGGGGGCTTTAAATTTTTTTTTTTTTGAATGCATAGAGTTGACAAGCGGAATTTTCTAAGACCTTTGCATGACGTCAATTTGATTTTTCATCTATGAAGTTTTGAAGAAAAATTAGAAACTAATTTCATCTCGCTTTTTTTACAAAAAAAATTAATTTTTGATTTTTAAAAAATAAAATGCATGGAGTTTTCAAAAAAAAAATATATATATTCATTTTGCATTTTAATGATGTCATTTTGTAGAAATTATTGATAAATTTTTTGGAAAATCAAAAATTTTAAGCGTTAAAATTGGAGAAAAACACGACTTTTTCTTAATGCCCCGTTTCCAGAAAAACTATGCAACCCACGAGGTTTTTCCTCAGAATGTTTTTTATTCAGTACAGTCTGGTCTGTAGTCTGACGAAGTGACGAGAGGGTTTCGCGAAATTATAATTTGCCGACGACTTCTTTCGAGTTGAATGGAATACTAAGATGAAATTCATAAGAAAGTTAGATAAAATCAGGGGGAAAAGTAGGAATTTCGCAAAACCCTCTCGTCAGACTACAGACCAGACTGTGAATAAAAAACATTCTGAGGAAAAACCTCGTGGGTTGCATAGTTTTTCTGGAAACGGGGCATTAAGAAAAAGTCGTGTTTTTCTCCAATTTCAACGGTTAAAATTTTTGATTTTCCAAAAAATTTATCAATAATTTCTACAAAATGACATCATTAAAATGCAAAATGAATATAATTTTTTTTTTTTTGAAAACTCCATGCATTTTATTTTTCAAAAATCAAAAGTTAATTTTTTTTGTAAAAAAAGCGAGATGAAATTAGTTTCTAATTTTTCTTCAAAACTTCATAGATGAAAAATCAAATTGACGCCATGCAAAGGTCTTAGAAAATTCCGCTTGTCTACTCTATGCATTCAACAAAAAAAAAAAATTATAGCCCCCCTTAATAATTTTTTTTTTCAAAATAATTCTTTGAAGAAAAAAAATTGTTTTTGAGAGAATTTTCGGATTATTTTCACATTTTTTCAATATTTCATTTCATTTCTGCTGAATTGTTTTAGAAAAAAATTTTATGTAAAAATTTTTTTTCAAAACATTTTTTAACGAATTTTTTGTAGGTATTTTTTAAACGAATTTTTGCATTTTTTCAACATAAAAGTAAAAAAAGAGGGTATTTTTTTGTTGAAAAATTTTGTGTAATTTTTTCAATTGAGCTTTTCCTTTTTTTTTAAAGAAAAATTATACCTACCCTAATAACAATATTAAAGATATTATATTTTTTAATAGCCTTTTTTTTTTTTTTTTTTTTTTTTTTTTCTGTAAGATTCTTGATTTTTTCCCATTTGCTCTATACGTATTCAGGAGGATTTTTCTCAAAGAATTTTGTATAATGTTTTGAGCGATTTTCTTATGAGGAGCACATCTTGAAAAGTTTCTTTTGAACTAATCCTTTCATACAAAATCTCTTAAAATTTCGCAAAATAAAAAAACTCGTATAATTTTTTTTAAATCTTGAAAAATCTTCTTAAAAAGTACTTTCCATCAAAAATTCTCCTGAAAAAAACCTCCTCACAGAATAAAATTAGTTTGGAGAAAAAAAATGATCTGAAAAAATTTTTATGAAAAATTTTCCTTCGTATAATTCTATTCAAAAGCTTCCCCTCCCCCCACAAAAAAAAGATTTTTTTGGTACACCTAAGATTGAGAAATTTTTGTCTCAAAAAGTTGAATTTTTTATCAAAAAAAAAAAAAAAAAAAACTCGAGAAATTGAAAAAAAAAACAATGAAAAATATTTTTTCTTCCACATACTTAAATAAGAAATTTCGTTCTGAAAAAAATTGAAAAAAAAATCCAAAAAAATGTACTCAACTAAAATTGTTTTGTTCTCTCCAAAAAATCCAGAATTTTTTTCATGTGATTCTAAAAATTAAAAGATTGCTTGCTCAAAAAAAAATCTCTTATCAAAAAAAACTAAAAGATTTCTCGTGTCAAAAAAATCGAGAATTTTTTCATAAAAAAAAAATGAAGAATTCTTATAATGTTTTGAGCGATTTTCTTATGAGGAGCAAATCATGAAAAGTTTATTTTGAACTAATCCTTTCATAAAAAATCTCTTTTAAAATTTCGCAAAATAAAAAAATATAGTACCTACCTAGGTATATTACTCGTATATATTTTTTTAAATCTTGAAAAATCTTAAAAAATACTATTCCATCAAAAATTCTCCTGAAAAAATCTCCTTGCAAAATAAAATTAATTTGGAGAAAAAAAATGATCTGAAAAAATTTTTATGAAAAATTTTCCTGCGTAAAATTCTATTCAAAATCTTCCCCTCAACCCCCCCCCCCCCCCCCCCAAAAAAACACTTTTCTTTAGGTACACCCTCAAAATTGAGAAATTTTTGTCTCAAAAAGTTTAATTTTTTTATCCAAAAAAAAAAAAAAAAAACTTGAGAAATTGAAAAAAAAACAATGAAAAATATTTTTTCTTCCACATAAAAATAAGAAATTTCGTTCAGAAAAAAATTGAAAAAAAAATCCAAAAAAATGTTCCTAACTAAAATTGTTTTGTTCCCTCCAAAAAATCCAGAATTTTTTTTCATGTGATTCTAAAAATTGAAAGATTGCTTGCTCAAAAAAAAAATCTCTTATCAAAAAAAAAAATTGAAAGATTTCTCGTGTCGAAAAAATCGAGAATTTTTTTCACCAAAAAAAATGAAGAATTTTTTATTCAAAACTCGAGAATTTTTTTCTGAAATAAAATTGAGAATTAATTTTTCTCTCCAGTAAAAATTTTATAATTATTTAAAAAAATACTTATAATTTTTTGTTAAATATTTCAAAAACTTGAAAAATTTCTCATTCCAAAAAAAAAAATAAAAACAAATAAATTATTTTTTATTAAATTTAAATAAATTTTTATATTATAAATTAAACTAAAAAAAAAAGTTATTCATTAAATTTATAAAATAATAATCTATAAATAAATCTTTAAAGTAAAAAAAAGATATATAAAATATCCCTAATATAATTATTTTTACTATATTAAAAAAAAAAAAAAAAAAAAGGTTTGAGAATTTTTTTTCTCGAAAAATTGTGGATATTATACCTACTTTAGAAAAATTGAGATAAATCCCCCCTCAAAAAATTGATTTTTTTTAAAGTAATTAGATATTTCTAAATATTCCTTGCTCCAAAAAATTGAGAGAAAAATAAGAAATATTGTTAGGTGGGTACTCTTGAAGAATAAATGAAATAATTTTTTTCTCAGAAGAAATGAGAAAATTTCTCAAAATATAGGTATGATATTTGTATCTCAAAGAAATAAAACATTAATTTATTCTGCAAAAAAAGTAGATGTTTTTTTATTCAAAAAATTGCTTTGAAGGGATACTTTTGTCCATTAATTTTCATTTAGGGTTATTTGAAATTATAAAATTTGAAGCCCCATCTCGGATTTAGAGGTTCAATAATACTGCAACATGTCGCTGGGTGCCTCTGCTCTGGAATGAATTTTCCGAGGTATTATCAGCTGGGACATAGATTTTTTCCCTCCTCCCTCTCCAAAAGATCATTTTTTGAAAAAACTGAAAAAAAAAATGAAATCATCTATTTTTTTTTTTCAATTTTCACTTTTACGACGTTTTTTACGGATGGAATCAAGATTGCCCTAGCAACAACATTGAGTAAGTTTCTGTAGGTTAATTTCAATAATATTTTGAGTGTGATTTGGTGACGTTTAATTATTCGACTTTTAAAAATTACGTAGTTTGATCACTTTTTAGACCTATTTGTGTTTCGCATTTTTTTGTGTTGATTTCAAATAATTTATTGATAGTGTTTTATAGTTTTTCTCATTTCTTTCGAGTGATTTGCTCTTTTTAAAATTTTAAACTCATGTTTCAGATTCCAATTTCAATGCTCAGAGCACCAGATGCCAATTCACCATCGCGTCGATAGAATTGAAATCAACATTAATACTCGTATGCCTGTGGGTATCTACTTGCCTACATTTTTTTGAACGCATCACGGTTTGCCTTACTCGTTTTTTTTTATGTTTTGCAGTTTTGAATTTTTTTCGGTTAAATGTTACTGTTCTGCAAAGGAGTACAAATCACTGAGTAGGTACTCACAATCAGCCTGGAGTGGAGAACATGTTCGGCTACCGGATCCCCTTTTACAGATCAACTGAAATTGACCAAAGGTTGGCTGGAGAGTAAATTTTTGTCAAAAATTTAGTGGATGTGACAAGTATTCTATTTAATCCGTGTTTTTTTTTTTTTTTTTAATTTGACCTCATCACTAGGAATTTTAAAAGATTGCATAATTTGTCGAGTGCGATCGCGTTAATCCAGCTTTTCACTGTATAGCCAAAGTCAACGCATTTGTGGTATTTTTTGGGTACATTTTTGTGAATTAATTCTATTTGAGTTAATTGTTTTGTTTTTTTCATAATTATATGCCAGTAAATTTTTATATGGATTATTTTTTTGTTTCAGTGGAATTTTCAGTACCTGATTAAAATTCGTGTTACTTAGACGGTGTTGATTTGTACGATCACGATATTGCAGCTTTGTTCGTTGGTAGAAATCATTTTTGGTGAGACGAGTCGCAAATGTTGCCTACTTTGCGTTATAATTATAAGGAATTAAGTACATACCTATTGTTAAATTTAGTTTCGTTAGTAAAATCAAAATCGGGGGTTCTTAAGTAGGTATTTCGGTGTGTTTGACGATTAAAAAAATTTTCAAAAAATTTGCCCTGCAAAAATTTTCTACGTTAAACTCACTTCAATTTAATTTTTTTGCGAATTGAAAAAAATTCCTTTTTTGAAACATTTACATTGAACTTTTTTGTAAATTTTACAATCGTCATTTTTTAGAGGTTTACTTTTATTGAAAACCGATTTGTTAAAAACATGTAGAAAAATTTAATCTCTGAGAATTAAAAAAAAATGATTTCTTGTTTTTGAAAATTTTATATGGGAAATTCTTTGAAAATCGATCTAAGTACCTAGTTTAATAATTTCCGTTTTTGTTTTTTCTGACTTGAATAATTTGATGTTTTCAAGAGTTCTGATTTTAATTTTTTCTAAAGTTATTTTCAAAAATTTTCCATTTTAATTTTATAGAACTTTTTTGAAAACTTTACGTCTAAAATTATTCCCAATTTCACTTTTAAACTGGGTTTGAAAATTAATTTAGTTCAAAACTATTAAACTTAAAATTCTGATTTTTTTTGTTGAAAATTTATTGTATTTGAAAATGGATTTACCTATAGTTTGAAAAATGTAAAACTTACTAATATTTTGTTTCTATCTATTTTATTTATTTTTTTTTTCAATTCAACGTACGAAACGTCTTTAAAAATTTCATGAAAGTTTTTAATTTGGGAACTTGAAATTCAGTTTTTTCAAAAAAATTATTTTTGTAAAGTTTTTTTGAAATTTTTTTCAAATTTCAAGTCCTTTACTGTTTTAAAAATTTTATCAAGTTCATGTAAGTATTTCAAAAAAATTTCAAAAATTCAAATTTTTTTTTAAAGTTCTATTTTGGAAACTTTGCAAAAATTCAAATTTCAAGAATTTTTTAAATGGTGATCGATTTTTTTTGTTGAATATTTTATGTGACCCTTTTTTCGAAAATTTACTGCTTTTGAAATCGTATGTTTTTACGCTTTGGATTTTTTTTAGTGTGAGCCCAATTCAACTTCTCATGAAAAATTTATTTAAAAATTTTTGTTTGCCTTAGTTTTTGTACATTTTTGAAATTGTGAAAATAACTATTCGGAATTTCGCAAATTCAAAAGACTTGAAATTTTTTAAATATCTGTGTAAATCGCTTGAAAATGATTTTTAATTTTTTAATTTTTTTTTTGTTACAGTAATTGTTTTGTCTTATATTCAATTTTAATTTAAAAATTTCAGAAATTCTTCATTCTGGTTTTTGTTGTAAATTTGGACAATTCTGGGATTTATTAAATTTAGGCATTTGAAAAATTGAATAGGTATTTTAAAAAATTTAGTACAAATTTTTAGTAAATTCTTCGATTTGACGTTTTGTAACTTTTAAAAAATAAAATAAAATAAAAATAGCACATTACGTACAAGTACATACATGCAATCTAAGAAAAATGATGAATATTCTCGAGATTTTCAATTACAATAACTCCAGCTTCATTTAATTTTTAAAATTGTACATGATTTGCGATTCGTCGTTATTATTATATTTTATTTTAATGATGCGGAAATTGAAAAAATAATAATACTTACTTACCTGCCTGTTTTCAGACGAATTTAATGTCGCTTGATTCTATTCAACACTGTAGCAACGATCAACAAAGAATCGAAGAGATCAAATTACATACTTCCACGCCAAGCTCTGATTTGTCAGCGTTTTAAGTTTACCCGTTCGGATTAAACGCAGTGCTATGATTTATCATTATGGTTTCATGTTTGGTTAATTTTTTACTCGTTGTTAATTGTTACACGAACGCTGAAGCGCTATTATTAATTTGTTATCCTAAGAATTTTTATACCGTCATTATTTTATTATAATATGTCTTACTTCTCTCATAAACGAAAGATCAACGTAGAAACAACCGCATATCTGCGTTTTCTTCTCATTATTTTAAGATTTGTTCTAAAAATAGGTTCGTCCGAGCGTAAATATCACTCGGACGTTGAAAATAACTATACAATCGAATTCCTCGGGTCAAAAAACCTATTATTAGACGCATCGCACGTCTAATTATGTTAATTTTCGAAGATAAAATTACTAAAAAGCTGAATAAACACGATTAAAAATCAATTACAACTCTAATTACATGGAGAAACACATGAAATCACCTTAGGAAACGACCGTAGCTCAAAAATGACTCCAAAATCGTGATCAGCGACCTCGAATTAGCCACACTAGACACCTCGCACGTTAATTTTGGTGAAAAATAACTTATATTAATTAAAAAAAATAAAAATCGAGTCGATTCATTACGTATAACGCTATCTGTGGTGATGATCACGAAACTTTGTTCTGTTTTTAAAATTGAGGGTCGAAAAAAATTACCCCGGAATTCTAGATACATACGTGGCGCTATCTTTCGGAACATTGGTTGAACTACGTCTAAAAAAGCGGGAAAAACTAGCTTGAAATTGAAAAACTATTTTTTTGTAATTACCACGTAATTACGGTAATTTACCGGTAAAAATAACATTTTACTCCACCTGTGACAATTTTAAAGTGGGAAGTCTAGACAAGCGGCACGCCGGTGTTGTCTAGACTTCCCACTTTAAAATTGTCACAGGTGGAGTAAAATGTTATTTTTACCGGTAAATTACCGTAATTACGTGGTAATTACAAAAAAATAGTTTTTCAATTTCAAGCTAGTTTTTCCCGCTTTTTTGGACGTAGTTCAACCAATGTTCCGAAAGATAGCGCCACGTATGTATCTAGAATTCCGGAGTAATTTTTTTCGACCCTCAATTTTAAAAACAGAACAAAGTTTCGTGATCATCACCACAGATAGCGTTATACGTAATGAATCGACTCGATTTTTATTTTTTTAAATTAATATAAGTTATTTTTCACCAAAATTAACGTGCGAGGTGTCTAGTGTGGCTAATTCGAGGTCGCTGATCACGATTTTGGAGTCATTTTTGAGCTACGGTCGTTTCCTAAGGTGATTTCATGTGTTTCTCCATGTAATTAGAGTTGTAATTGATTTTTAATCGTGTTTATTCAGCTTTTTAGTGATTTTGTGCGATTCCATGTTTAAAAATCATCCGAAATTTTACGTTTACTTCTTTATTGAAGTGATAATGAACTTTACCATCGATAATTTAGCTAATTAGGCCTCGTTGAATAAATTCGTAAATCAAAAATTCCTTACCAAATAAAAACTTATGAACACAATTATGCAAATAGACTGTATGTAATAAAATGAACATAATTAACGTAACATAAGTACGAAAATAAAACACAACTTTACTACATTTAAAAATAGCTTAAAAATTAAACTTGTTCTTTTAAAAATGCACTAGTATTTGCGAAAATTAATCCACAACAAGGGAGATAAGTGAAAAATCAGTCGGCGGCTCGTCTTTTACACACAAAAAAAAAAAAAAAAAAAAGTAGCTGCTGGGTTTACATTTAAGAAACTTATTAATTAATATGTATGTACTGTGAAATCACTTTCCAAGGCTACTTGAGCACATTTAAGGGTTCGTGCATAGTAATAATATGTATGTAGTATGTAGCATACGAGTAATGCACGTTTAATCAGCCCTTAATACGGGGAAAAAAGTATTTCCAAATTAATTCTATTAATTTACAAAGAGAAAAATATAATACCAATGCATACAAAATCAGCATCATCGTAATACGCATAAAATAATATTTCTAATACATGCGTTTACATAGATGTACAGATAATTATAAGCTATGTTTTTTTAACGCGGATTATGCATAATCTGGATTATGGATTATAAGAATCTACTTCTTAAAACAAGGTTTAGAAAATGTTCTGATCAATTATTCTGAAAATTTTATCAAGAACAAAGCATAAGAACACAGTAGAATCCATAATCCACTTTCATAATCTACTCATATAGCAGATTATTGAATGGATTTTCACAAAGCACAAACCCTCAAAATCCAGATTATGCAATAATCCGCGTTAAAAAAACATAGCTATAGCTAAATACTATGTACGTCTACGTAGGTACTTCAGTAATATAAAACAAGAAAAAAAAACCAACAGAATAAGCTCTCTTTTTTTCGTGAAGCTCTCAATGTGGAGGAATGCTACCCGAAGGCGATATCGGCTTTAGAAACAGTTTCTTAACAGGGCTGGTATTATTCGGATCTGCACACGAATAAAAAATGATAAAAAAAATGATTACAAATTGAGGAAACGGAACGCGAGATGCGAAACAAACACGTAACTTCGTCCTTTACTCGTATTTCGTTCACATTGCAACTTTTCAAAGTTTCAAGTAAAATGATTTCAAATTTAAATAAATTTGACTGTTAAATTATGATTAAACAAACTGATGTGAAATGAGAGGATAATTTTTTTTTTATCCTGAGAAGTGATGAGAGAACTTTTTTAAGAATTTCTCAAAATTTTATAGGGAAATTAACATCTTCAAAATAAAAAAAAATCTAGAAAAAAATGAGATTGAAAATCAATATCAACCAAAAATTAGAAATTTTTGCATAAATGGAATTCCAATTTTCCAATATTTTTGATAAATTTTCCAAAAATAAAAAAAAAGTGATAGAAAATCTGAATAAGAATGACATAAAAAAAACTATTTCTGCAAATTTTTCATTCATCTTTACTTCATTATAATTTTGTTTAAAAAATTTAATCAAGAAAATCTTTTATAATTTTCTTTTTATTATCAGCATTTTCTTTGCAAAAATAATTTTTCCGAGAGAATTTCTCGACGATAAAATTTCAACTCCCGCACAGGAAATTTTTAAGAAGAATTTTTTTAGAAAAATTTATAAGAGGAATTTTTTTGATTTTTTTTAAAAAGTAATTTGTTTCCATAAGAATTTGCAAAGAAAGTTTTAATGAGAGAATATTTTGAAAATAAAATTATGAAAATACTTGTAATCGTATCTATTTTAGAATTTTTTTCAAAATTTCAAAAGGAAATCAAAAAACTAATGATATTTTAACAGGTTTTCTCAAAAGTTTTTCCAAGAAAATTTTAATTCTTATCAACCAAGAAATTTCTTGAAGAAGTTTTTGAAAAAATTCATCAAAAATCATATTTAAAACAAAATTATAAGAAAGAATTTTTCTTTAAAAAAAAGTACCCATGAAATATATATTTTTCACTTTTCAGCAAAAAATCAACAGATTTTTTCAGAATTTTCAAAAACAAAATTGCAAAGTTCAACAACAAATTCTACGACTTTCCCCAAAATTATTGTTTTGACACAATTTGTATTCAAACGAATTTTTCCAACAATTATATTTGTAAATTTAGTTTTTCGATCATTTATGCCAAAAATTAAAAAGAAAATTTTCCAAAAAAAAAAAGGCGAAAAACTATTTTTAAACTGATTTTTTGAAAATTTCTTCCATAGAATCAAATTCTTAACGATTTTGTTTCTATGTATAGAATTATTTTCAGGAATATAAAAATAAATTTTAAAAAAGAATTTAAAAAAAAAAACTAAGATCAAAAAAGTGTGAGATTTTTTTTTGAAAAAAAAAAAAAAAAAAAAAAAAAACTGAAAACTTTCAACATATTTTTGTCAGATTTTTTCAGAGAATTCAGAGAATATAATTTTTTTTATGAAAAAATTTCAATTCTTATCAAGAAATTTTATGAAATAATTGTATCAACAAAATTTCAAATTTTAAGAAAGAATGGTTCTAAAAAATTCAAAGATTTCATTTCTCAAGATTTTTTTTTTTTAATTCCCAAAAAAAAAAAAAAATTCAAATGAATAAAGAATTTTTATACCAAACTCACGAAAAAATTTATGAAGAAATTTTTGGAGAAAAGTTTCAACAAAACGTAACGAGTCAATTTGACCATACTGTTTTCTAGTTGTTACGCATCCCTTGTTTGATAGAAAAATATACAAACGGACCGAGTACGATCTTACTTTTGTAAATTTCCGCAAAGAATAAAGTTTCTTCTTTGATATTTCGCACCAGGTCGTCGGTGATGATTATTTGACTATTGTGAGGTCCTAGGAGGAAAGCGCTGTGTATTTGCGAAGCCTGAAGTCCGACGAGCGGGGCAACCTTATTAATCAGCTCTTGACAAGTTAGACTTTTCAAGTACGTGGGATGGTAAATATTTGAATTGTTTTCGGTCGATATGTACATTGTTAGTTTAGATACGATTGGCCTGCGAAATTTAAAAAACAAAGAAGAAACGCAATAAAATAACTACTAATTAACTTCGAACTGGAGACCTGATGCTGATCGAAGGAAGGAGATTACTTACAAAGAATTGAACAATCTAATGCCATCTGGAATGCCACAAATTTGAATGAAGTCGTCCCTCGACATGGAGAGCATATCGGAAACGGTGTAGTTTTCAAATAAATGTATGTACGAGCCGAATCTGTTATATCGCAGCCATTGCTGCATATCCAATATGGTCGACTCGCGTGATAAATTGATAATCGAACTTTGCTGAAAAATAGGTATGCGAAATCGAAGTCAGTTAAACGAGGAAGAATAACGCACTTTGGAGAAAAAAGTTGATAATTTCCAATCACCTGTGGCAATGAATCAGTGACAATGGTATCGTTCAAGTTGGAATCGTAATCGAAAGTTGAAAGTCCGTTGTTTGGTCCACCACTGCGGAAAAAATTAGAGAAAAAAAAAATCATTAAAATGATCCCGTTTTATTCGATCCATTTTAAACACTAATGAATCAATCGCGAACGATTTCCGAAAAATATCCCTTTGGCAAACTTTTACGAAAACAATATACCCAACAAACTTGAATCATTTATCTATACCTACTTAAGCCGAATCAAATGAACCCTTCAGGACGACTTCACAAGAAACCATCTCAAATAAGAAAAACGACCGGCAGGAATCAATTTTATTAGAAAATTTATCAGAATGCAAATTTTGATCCATTCGTTAAATAGATTAATTTTTCAAAATACTGCTGAACCAAAACCGAAACCAAACCCAAAAAACCAGTTCAAATTGTCAAAAACCGATACAACAACTGAAACCCTAACCTAACCTCGTAAAAATCGAAGCGGTTCAATTTGATAAAAAATACCTTTCAAATTTATCTCAAAAATGTTTTTCTATTTATAATATGAAAAATTATTAAGTATCTATTCAAATTTTCAATGAAAATGTTCAAATTCAGAACGATCATTTTTTTCTTGATTTTTTTTTTCAAAAAAAAATCCGTTGGTGCTTTGAATCATTTTTCTTATCAATTTCGTAAAGAATTGCTATTTTCGGGAGGGGGGAGGGGGGCTATGACATTTTTTCAAAAAATTTTGTACCTACTTTGAAATTTTCCAATTTCGTATTTTTTAAATATTATTTCTATTTTACATAGATAAAACGTTTCAAGCTTCTCATTTATTTTTATTTTTTTTCAGCTTCGAATTTTTTAAACTTCAATTTTATTTTCCTATTTTTCATTTTTTTTTCGAATTCCAATTTTTTTCTCCAGTTTTTTAAATCGTTTGAATTTTTATTTTTAATATTTATCGATTTCAGAAATGAATTCGATACAGGAATCAAATAAATTTTCGATTTTGATCATTCGAAAAAAAATCAATCAGTCAAATTTTTGATTTTAAAAAACCGAATTAAATTTTAATTTCGAGTAATCAACTTTTTTTTGTTTGAATCTATCAAAGTTCTTATTTTTTTAATTGATCTTTCAATTTCGATAAATCGATTAATTTATTTCAAAAATCAATTGAATTTGGGATTTTGATTTTGATAGAATCAGAATATTTGAAAAATCAACCAAATTTTTGGCTTCGATAATAATTGATCAATTTTTTAATTTGAATAGGTAATCAATGATGGAATCAATTTTAATTTCGACTTTCGACACATCTAATAGTTTTTAAAGTTTTAAAAAAAAGGTTGAATTAGAAAAAATACAAAAAACTACAGAATTGTAACAAAATTACAACAGAAGTTCCCATGCAAAATCCTCCTCTGGCTGAATTTGTGAAAATTGTTACTTTAAGTAAATTTCAAAAAATGGCAATTTGCATTTACTCAATGACAAAGGCTACCATTTGTTTGGTCCTATGCAAAATCCTACCCTAAGCAAATTTTTGAAAATTTTTATTTTTAGTACATTTCAAAAAATGGGAGTTTTTGCAAAATTGCATTAATTCAATGAAAAAAATCTACCCCAAGATCCCATGCAATATCCTCCTCTGACAGTATTATAAAAAAAAATTATTTTCAGTAAATTAAAAAAAAAAAAAAAAAAAAAAAAATTAAAAAATTAAAAAGCCGAAATTATAGTATCAAAAATTGAATAGGTAAAATTGAAAAAAAAAGGTAATTTAATGAAATTAATTTTAAAAAAATGATTCACGTAGAATTAGGAAAAAATTCAAGACTTGAAGAATTTTTCAACTAAAAAATGAATTAAAATTGAGAAAAATTTTCGAATTTAAAAAATAGGTACTTTTTTAGTTGTAGCAAATTGACCAATTTTTCGATTTCAATAAATCTGATATCGATAATCGATCAATTGTTCTATTTTAAAAGTAGAGTATATTTCGATTTTAATAAATCGGATAGTAAAAAAATTAAATTTTTGATTTTCATAAATCGATTCTTTAATTTTTGTATTTTGATTTCAATTAATCGAAAAACTTCGTAATTCTAAAAATCAATTTTTTCAAATTGTTAATCAGAATTTTCAATTGTTATAAAAATCAGTCAATGGTATAATAGAGTAAATATTTCTTTCGATAAATCGAATAGTTTTCAATTTTTAAAATCAATCAATCAATCTTTCGATTTCAATAAATCGAATAATTTTATGGATTCTAAAAATCAATTTTTTAATTTCAATAATCCATTGATTTTGACTTCCGACAAATCGAATGGTTTTAAAATTTTTTTGAAACTAATCAAATTTTTGATTTCAATTAATCGATTCAATGTTTTAATTTTAGCTAAACGATTAAATTTTAGAATTTTCTTTGCACAATTTTTTTTTTTTTTTAATCATTGCATTTTATTACCTAATAAAAAAATAAGTACCTACATAGGCTTCCCTCTACCGTCTCTACCTCTTCGACTTCGAGAAAATCCTTCTATTCATTTAAGTATAAAAATGAAGAACAAAAGGTGAAATCTGAACCCCATTTTAAATTAAAAGTTGGCCAATAACAAAGATAACGTCGTGTCGATGGCACAGAAACGTTCTAACGGATAAAACATGATTTCAAATCCTACGACACACTTCATTACACTTTTCACAGTCTCCTTTGCAAAAAATGCCTCCCTAGCTCTGTCTGTCTTTATTGATAAAAACTCCAACCCGATTTTTTTCTCCATCTCATGGCCTTGACCAACAATTTAACAACGAGCCTACTTCCCAATAGAGAATAATTTTGGAGCTCAAACTACACTTAGTAGGTAGCTAGGTACCCACTACCCACCACCAAAACCATACGCGCAAATTAATGAATTATATCAACGTACTCGGAATCCGTATTTCCTGGTGAACTGGTAACAGAGCTATTGGCGGTAACGCACGGAGAGAGTGGATCGCCGCTGGGACACATCTGAAAAGCAGAAGAAAAAAAACAGCACCGCAATTTACTACAAACATCCTCGATTAAATTAACTAAACTTATTCGAATGAAACTCTATATACGAGATCCTTATACGAGGAAAAAAGGGGGAAAAAATAATTCCTCTATGAGTAAATTCGCTTACATCCGTGAATACTGTACATTCGTACGAATTCTGGTAATTTTCCCTTTCGATGGGTGATTTTTTCATGATCTTTTCACGATCTTGCTTATGCTTACGGTCGGCTCCCTTCAGCTGTAAAGAAAAAAACCATCGTAAGGGTGAATTTTCCACGTGATCGAAAAATCTGTAGGTAAATTTCAACAACCTTGTATAAAAACGAAAGATTTTACTCGTGGAAGGGGGGAGGGGTCGTCGAAATTAGGCAACAATTCGGACGAATTAGCCATTATTCGAGGATTAATCCAAATTTCACGGAAAATGATATTTTTTCTTTATTTTTTTTTTTCGTACCAGACGTTTTAGACGATTCACTCGTAGGTGACGAGCGGACATGCAGAAAAACAAAACCACGTACACACGAATGGCCTTGGGAAAAGCTTAAAAATCTCTCGTTTGTAACAGGTGTAGTACAGGAAAAAAAACGATGAAAATTCGCCCATTCCATTACCTTGAATACTTTTATTTGGCACGAAGCCATGTGCAAGTTGCGCGGATTTTTTTCATGAGTATAAGTTTCGATTTGTATGCGAAACGGGACACCTTTTTCTCCGCCATGTTTCTTGGCCGTGAATTCGGTACTGATACAGTTCACCTGAAGATAAAACATGAGATCATTAGTCTGGCGAGTAAAATTGCGCAGGGAGAAGAGAAGATGGCTAATTCTTACTTTAATATAAACGCCAACTTCTTTGGTGGGATCCCACAAGAATTGCACAGCGTTCAGAGCGTTCGGATCTTGGAAATGATCGAAGATTCCGTACGACAGCGGTAAATCCAATTGTAAAATTTTATCGCCGGGTCGTGACGCTTGCCAAGCGCTCATCTGCTGCCTTTCCATGTACTGCAGTCGACGGTCGTGGAATAGAACGCGGATAATACTCTGTAAATAAACGGCACATAGTTAAAAATCGGTCCATCTTTTGGCAAAATCCAATCCTTCGATCGGTTTGTATCTTTTGCGGGAGTCGAGTTCTTTCGTACATGGCCGCCGGCGTTAGTCCAGTTGCCCTTGTGCACGAGCACCACACGAGATTTCTCAGTGAAAAATCCCGAACGGCGCAAAAAATTTGAATTCAATATGTAAAAAATTTCACTCAATAAAAAAGTTATAATTTTTTGGAGATTTAGGACCCTTTTCAAATTTTTAAGAATGAAAATTTTTTACAATTTTTTGAGAAGGATTTTTTTCTTCAATTTTTTAGAATGAAATTTTTTACAATTTCTTAGAATGAAAATTTTTTCAATTTTTTAGAATGAAAATTTTTTACAATTTTTATGAAACGGTTTTTTTCTTGAATTTTTTTAGAATGAAAAATTTTCACCGTTTTTATTGAACGATTTTTTTTCCTTCAATTTTTTAAAATGAAATTTTTTTACAATTTCTTGGAATGAAATTTTTTTTAACTTTTTAGAATGAAATTTTTTCAAATTTTTAGAATGAAAACTTTTAACAATTCTTCAGAATGAATTTTTTTTTTCAATTTTTTAGAATGAAAATTTTTTACAATTTTTTTAGAACGATTTTTTTTGTAAATTTTTTTAATTAATTTTTTTTAATTTTTTAGAATGGAAATTTTTTACAATTTTTCAATTTTTTAGAATGAAAATTTTTACAGTTTTTTAGAATGAAATTTTTTTACAATTTTTTTAGAATGAAAATTTTTCACCATTTTTATAAAACGATTTTTTTTCTTTCAATTTTTTAGAATGAGTATTTTTTACAACTTTTCAGAATACCCTTTTTTTTTTAAATTAGAACGAAATTTTTTTCAAATTTTTAAAATGAAAATTTTTTACAATTTTTTTTGAAAGATAATTTTTCTAGTTTTTTAGAATGAAATTTTTTAAAATTTTTTAGAATGAAAATTTTTTACAATTTTTTTGGAACGATTTTTTTTTGTAAATTTTTTAAATGAATTTTTTTTTTAATTTTTTAGAATGGAAATTTTTTACAATTTTTCAATTTTTTAGAATGAAAATTTTTACAGTTTTTCAGAATGAAATTTTTTTACAATTTTTTTAGAACAATTTTCTTCTTAATTTTTTTAGAATGAAAATTTTTCACCATTTTTATAGAACGATTTCTTTCTTTCAGTTTTTTAGAATGAGTATTTTTTACAACTTTTCAGAATAACATTTTTTTTTAAAAATTGGAACGAAATTTTTTTCAATTTTTTAAAATGAAATTTTTTACAATTTTTTTTAGAACGATCTTTTTTTTCAATTTTTGAGAATGATTTTTTTTTTAGTTTTTTAAAATGAAAATTTTTTACAATTTTTTTAGTTTTTTAGAATGATAATTTTTTACAATTTTTTAGAATGAAATTTTTTTCAATTTTTTACAATGAAAATTTTTTACAATTTTTATGGAACGATTCTCTTTTTGAATTTTTTTAGAATGAAAAATTTTCACCGTTTTTATTGAACGATTTTTTTCCTTTCAATTTTTTAAAATGAAATTTTTTTACAATTTCTTATAATGAATTTTTTTCAATTTTTTAGAATGAATTTTTTTTACAATTCTTTAGAATGATTTTTTTTTTAATTTTTTAGAATGATTTTTTTTGTAAATTTTTTAAATGAATTTTTATTTTATTTTTTTAAAATGGAAATTTTTTACAATTTTTTTTAGAACGATATTTTTTTTCAATTTTTGAGAATGATTTTTTTTTAGTTTTTTGAAATGAAAATTTTTTACAATTTTTTTAGTTTTTTAGAATGATAATTTTTTACGATTTTTTAGAATGAAATTTTTTTACAATTTTTTTAGAACGATTTTCTTCTTAAATTTTTTAGAATGAAAATTTTTCACCATTTGTATAGAACAATTTTTTTCCATTCAATTTTTATGAATGAGTAGGTATGTATTTTTTACAACTTTTCAGAATGAAATTTTTAAAAAAATTTTAAAATGATTTTTTTTTTTCAATTTTTTAATTGAAAATTTTTTACTATTTTTTTAGAACGATTTTTTTTCTTCAATTTTTTAGAATGATTTTAATTTTTTACAATTTTTCAGAATGAAATTTTTTCAGTTTTCTAGAATTATTTTCTTTTAATTTTTTAAAATAATTTTTTTTACAATTTTTTTAGAACGATTTTTTTCTTCAATTTTTAGAATGAAATGTTTTTACAATTTTTTGAAATGAAGATTTTTATAATTAGGTATAATCATTAAGAATTTTTTTTTTTTTGTGAAAAAATTTACAACATTTTCACTCCCTCCCCGCCCCCACAACGTGAGCACCACTTGAGAAAATAATGATCCGCCGGCTATGCTTTCGTATAGATATTTCTTCGGGGAACGGCGCATCGAGCAGATGGCGACGACAACGACGACGACAAAGCGACCACTTGAAACTAGAATTTTCTCGATATCGAAACCGCGAAACCTTGTTATTCAATTGAATCGTATTGGTCTGATTCGCGCGCGCGGGAAAAGCGAAACTCGAAAGGTTAAAAACGTGGCTTTGTCCATGGTTTTCCCGTTTCCGCCAACGCCAATTCCCGGCCACAGGGTTGCCCATTTTTTGTAACGTACGAGCTTTGTAAAAAAATTAAAATTTGGCTCGTATTAACGCCCCCTGGTAATTTTGCTTTTCCGTTTCAATGCTCCGTATATAATATTTATGAATTTATTTCATTAATTTTTTTCCAACGTTGATGGCATTTATATTGAATAAAGAGTCGAATTATTTACTCGTTTCGGCTGCTCGAATGATTTTTGTTTGCCTTGTTTAATTGGGAAAAGCAGCTATGAAATTGACCTTCCGCTAATTCCTGTTTTTTTTTTTTTTTTTTTTTTGTTCGACTAAAGTTATTATTTACTTATTAGCTTTAAAGTGTTGGCGGTTTTTAATGTGAAATTTTTCACGTTTCTTTATAGGCAATTTCAATCTCCTGCTTTGGGAACAAAAATTTCGGATTTTTCGTAAAGAAAATAAAATTAGCACTCTAATATCATAATTTTTGAACGAAAAAGTCATTTTCAATTTCATATATAGCCGGCGGATCATTATTTTTTCAAGTGATGCTCACATTGTGAGGCCGGGGGTGAAAAATATTGTGAATTTTTTTTACAAAAAGACTTCATAAATACACTAAGTATACCGTAGAATCTCGATCATCCGACTTCCGATTATCCGATGCTCAAAAATCGGTTAATTTTTTATTATCAGATTTCCCTTCAATTTTCCCTTACGACCGACCTCATATTGACGTTCCGAAAATTTTTCCTAGAATTCGAGAAGTCATTTTTTTATTTCAAAGAAATATTGAAAAAATGTGGAAAATTTATTTTTTTTAAAATGAGAAATTATTTATTTCAAAAACAATTACTTACTAGAAAAATTTTATTCCAAAAATTAGGTTTTTTTTTCATTCCACAAAATTAAAAAATATTTTTCATTCTAAAAAATCTAAAAAAAAAAATCATTCTAAAAAATCTAAAAAAAATCATTCTAAAAAATAAAATAAATTTCATTCTAAAAAAATGAGAAAAATCATTCTCAAAAGTTAAAAAAATTTTCATTCTAAACAATTGGGAAAATTTTCATTCCAAAAAATTATTGAAAAAAAAATCATTCTAAAAAATCAAAAAAAATTTCATACTAAAAAATTGAGAAAAATTTTCATTCTAAAGCATTGAAAAAATCATTCTAAAAAATTGAAAAATATTCATTCTAAAAAAATGGAACGAAAATTCATTCTAAATTTTTTTTTTAAATTCGTTCCAAAAAAATTGTAAAAAAATTTGATTTTTTGTACTTTATTCACACAGAAACTAGGAATTCGTTCATTTCGTTAGCAAAAAAATGAATAAAAAAATTAATTAACTGCTTAATTGATATTTGGAAAATGATACGTTCGTAGAAAAACTAAATCGTTCGCGAACGATTAATTTTTTTAAAATGACTCTTTGGTCCGTACATGTTACAAATGATTCCTAAATCTTCAAATTATTATTTCAAGAACAGTCTTTAATGAAATCGATTCCATCGAATAAATGCTTTCGACTAAAAAATCAACCCTTCCCCAATATGCAGTGTTGCCAATACTTCAAAATTTTCCCATTTTAGATTCCCGTAGTCGATTTATAAAATTCCACAAAAATAAAACGATTCTCGGTCGATTACCTAATGAGCCAAATTTCGTTTCCATTCTCGCTCTAAACACATACTATTCGATACCTTCGCACTAAACTTCGCACGAGCTTGCTTTGGTTACTCACGGACAAACGCACGCATGACTGGGAATATTTCAAGGCAGAAGGCATCATCATAGCGAATTAATCCTCTCACGGAGGTGATATGTAGTACCTACCTTAAAAACTTTGCCTCTCAATTGCGTTAAATCTCCTAATTTCTTCAACTTGATTTCATAAGGTTGCCCTTGATTCAAATACGTCAATGTTTCTTCATTTACTTTCATTGCAATGGATGTAGCGGCGCAAAGAACATATTGAAATCTGAAACAAATCGAAAAAAAAAATAGAAATAAAATCGTTCGATAGCCTAAATCTTCAACGTAGATAGGTAATTCGTTCTTACCTAAATGAATCATCCAAAGCATCTGGAGAAGATGGACATGTTGCGACTGTATTCGGAGTGGTAATGTTTTCTCTACAATAATTACTATTATTTTCTTTGTTGTATGCTTGACAATCATTGTGTTGCTTTACATCTGAGCGGAAAATTTAGCCAAGGCAAAAAAATACATATCAATAAATTGTTTATTCACCTACATCCATCAGATGTTTACCAGCCAAAAGGTAAGTAAACTCACTGTCAGACCTACGAGAAGTCGAAAATACACGCACACAATACCTACCAATGTAATAGAAGAGAAATTCAACCAAAAATACCATTCAAATAGGTACCATAAATTATGCTACTCTCTCACATAATTCGCCGTCCTACCAACAATGTAGTCTCTCCACCAAAAAATAAGCGAGACCGCTGAAGCACAGCGCCACAAATATTCAACCTATAGATAGCTATAAATACCTACGACGAGAAAATACAACCATCTTGTGCATTCGTTCGATATCGAAGAAGATTAAATCGGCTAAATCGCCTAAATCGTTTCATATAAAAATGGATAATCGTTCGATAACGATAGTAAGCAACTTCCCCCCTCCCCTCCTACCATCGTGTATGCATCGCGTAACGTAGCACTATGTAATAAAACAAGGCATTAATTTCGAATACACTTACACATATTGCCAAAGTATTTTCGAATCATTCGGGTATTACGATTGATTTTTTTCTTCTTTTTTCATTTCAAAAATATTAGATAGAGACTCGTGTGAGGTGCTGATGGTAACAAACGAATCGATACAATTTTATTGGTCGAATCGTTTTTCGATATCGAAACATCCATAAATTTTAGAGTTTGAAAAATTGAATATTTTTTTCAATTTTATAAATCAATCCAATATTTTTGCTTTCAATGAATACGTAAAGGTAGGTATATTAAATTTTTAATCTTCATAAATCAATAAATTTTTTCAACATTCGAAAACTATTAAATTTTAGAGACTTGATAAATTGATTTTTTTTTTTTCAAATAAAAATAAAATTTTTGATTTTGACGAATCAATCAAATTTTTGATTTCAAGAAATCGATTAATATTCTAAATTTATACCTACGTGCACACGAAATCTAAATTATAATTTTGTACCTAATCGAATGGCAAAAAATTAATTTTTTTCAAAAATGGGAATATTTGAAAAATTCAGAATTTTTTCATCATAGTATAACCTCTTAGAATTGACCCGAATAATGAGAAAACATTTTTTTTGCAATTTTTTCAAAAAGTTCAATTTTAAAGAAAATGTGAAATGAATGGCAAAAAATTAATTTTTTCCAAAAATGGGAATAATTGAAAAATTCAGAATTTTTTCATCATGACCTCTCAGAATGGACTCGAATAACGAGAAAAAAATTTTTTTGCGATTTTTTCAAAGGAATTCAATTTAGAAGAAAATGTGAAATGCACCATGTAAATGTGCTTATTGAATGGCAAAAATTAATTTTTTCAAAAATGGGAATATAATAATTCAGAATTTTTTCATCATAACCTCTCAGAATGGACCCAAATAATGAGAAGAAATTTATTTTTGCAATTTCTTCAAAGGAATTCAATTTAGAAGAAAATGTGAAATTCACCATGTAAAGTGCTTACCTATTGAATAGCAAAAATTAATTTTTTCCAAAAATGGGAATACCTAATTGAAACATAATAGAATTTTTTCACCATGAATAATGAGAAAAAAATTTGTTGACCAATTTTATCAATGGAATTCAATTTTAAAGAAAATTTTTACCTAATTGAATGGCAAAAAATTAATTTTTTCCAAAAATGGGAATAATTGAAAAATTCTGAATTTTTTCATCATAACCTCTCAGAATGGACTCGAATAATAAGATTTTTTTTTTGATTGTAATAAGTACCACTGGTACTTCTGCATGGCAAAAATTGATTTTTTCAAAAATGGGAATAATTTAAAAATTCATAATTTTTTCATCATAACCTCTCAGAATGGACCCAAATATTTAGAAGAAATTTTTTTTTGCAATTTTTTCAAAGGAATTCAATTTAGAAGAAATTGTGAAATTCACGATGTAAAGTGCTTATTGCATGGCAAAAAGTAATTTTTTCCACAAATAGAAATAATTGAAACATATAGAATAATTTTTTCATCATAACCTCTCAGAATGGACCCGAATAATGAGAAATTTTTTTTTGCAATTTTTTCAAAGGAGTTCAATTTTAAAGAAAATTTTTACCTAATTGAATGGCAAAAAATTAATTTTTTCCAAAAATGGGAATAATTGAAAAATTCATAATTTTTTCATCATAACCTTTCAGAATGGACTCGAATAACGAGAAAAATTTTTTTGCAATTTTTTCAAAGTAATTTTAGTTTAAATAAAATGTGAAATTCACCATGTAAGTAATAAGTACCACTGGAGATTGCATGACAAAAATTAATTTTTTCCAAAAATGGGAATAATTGAAAAATACTGAATTTTTTTATCATAACCTCTCAGAATGGACCTGAATAATGAGAAAAAAATTTTTAATGCTTCATCCTTCTACTCGTACTACAGACCTGATAACAATTTGAACTGTGTTGCACTTTTCACCGTTGAAAGCAATCTACGAATACTTGGGCATGGTTTTTCCACTTCTCGTGGTCATATTAACGCAACCTGTTGAATGTTGTATTGAAATACATAAATATTTCATCTGACGTACTCACCATTGGTATTATTGCAGGGCGTGGAATAACAAGACGGGGGCGAAGACGATGCTGACGAGGGTAATTTGCGAGGAGAAAACTCTCTTTCGTTTTGCTCGGAATTTCCGTACTTTTTATTATTGTGTACATTATCCATCGGCGAATACTGTCGAAGTATGCTACAAAAAAGAAAAAGAAAACGAAAATACCGATTACCATTCTGATTCAACGCGCGTATTCTTCGAATTAACTAATTCAATTTAATTTCGTTAGTCCAAAAGTGCGTAATAAAAGTCATATTGTACTTAGTTTCTACAAAAAGACCATGAAAAAAATATTAGGCAAACCTATAGGTCTATCTATGTACTTAGTATGCTGCTTATTTACATATAAACAAAATACAAAAAAAAAAAAAAAAAAAAAAAATCGAGCGAATTGACGCATGACTCGTGAAAACGTGCAAAATACCAGACCATTACTCGGTCTCATGTCAACTGCGGTAACGATTTGCCAATTGGACAATTACTAAAGGCTTCCTTCGTAGATGGTATTAAAAAGAGAGAATTTTTTTACTTGTAAATTGACTCAGGTAGAAATAAAAAAAATTTAAAAAAAGATAAAGCTATCGTCGACACACACTTTACCCCAGTCCATCTAATATAAGTATCGAAATGAAACAAAACCCCTGTAGGCTTTACCAAATTTTCCAAAATGGCTCTGGTGGGTTCGGTTCGATGCTCGATCCATATATTAGAGCTGGAACGTGCGCGCGATTAATTACTCGTAGTTAAATCAAAATTACACTGGCAAAACTTACTGATTTTCAGCGGTATTCGGCGGCGATGGAATTTCTTGTTTAAAACTATTAAATGAATCAAATACCAAAAATTCGTCGCTATAAAATAAGAAAATTCTTACGTAAGTCATAGTAATGTTGGTTGAGAAATTATCCTCTAAAATTATCAGATACGTACGCCTAAATTATAAAGTTAACATTTTGCAGAAACATTAGTACAATAGATATACTTCGTACATTAAATTTATTATTTATGTACGATTCGAGCCGAAAATTTTGGTTTTGTCCAAAATTTTGCAAAATAAAATTTAACGTGAAAATGGTACGGCAAAATGCGTAGAAGGTAAGTTTATTTACCCGATATTGTAATCTTGCTGCATTTCAACTCCCAAATTGTTCAGTTGCACCGCTGGAAGTTCGCCGGTCAACTCATCGACGCCCGACCATGCTTGTTCGGATTCTAAATCGAAGGGGAAAAATACAAAAAAACAAAAATAATAATAATTAGGTACTTAAAAATATGCAGTTAGTATTTCGAAAAAAACACAAGATTTTTCCAAAGTGCAGAGGGGAGCTCGCAGATCGTTTTCGTATCTTTTCTTTCTCCTTTTTAGACACACTGTTGTTGAAAATATCATTTAAAAAAATCAAATCTTCAATAGATTCATTAGTTTTCAAGCGACAACTTCTAAAGCACTCGCTCTTTATGACTTATATAATTTTCCTATTTTAGGAACCGGTTCGGTGACCTTTAAACCGATTTATAATAATTATTTAAAAAAAGAAAAAAACCCTTTGAGAACCACTGAACTGGTTTCAAAAATGTTGGCATAAGAAGTGTTCAAATTTCCAAGACTCGCAACCTTAGCTTGATATTTTCATTTTCAGATTTTCAATTTTTAGAAAAATTGTAACTAACTAAGAATCACTGAACCGGTTTCAAAAATGTGTTCGAAAAAAACATGCAATTTTCAATACCGGTCATTATTGTAACAATGTTTGTATGCGCAATTATTGAGTTTTCGAAAATGTTGGTCAATTTAAGAATCATTGAACCGGTTTCAAAAAACGTTGGCGCAAAAAGTATTCAATTTTAAAAGCTTTTCCGCCTTCGCATGACATTTTTTGGGGACTTTTAAATTTTTGAAAACTGTCGGCAATCAATTGAGAATCACTGAACCAGTTTCAACAATGTGTTCCAAAAAGGAATGTTCAATTTTCAACACTCGATATTTTGTTTGAAGTTTTTCATTCTTAATTTTGAGTTTTTTAAAAAAAAGTGTCATTAGATTTAAGAATTACTGAACCGGTTTCAAAAATATTGATGTGAGAAATATTCAATTCTCAAAACTTTAAAACCTTTGAATGTTCTTTTTTTTCAGTGGGAAATCACTGAGCTGGTTGAATGTGTTTGAAAAAAGATATCGTAATTTTCAACAATGGACATATTTTCCTGTTTCAGGTTTTCGCGATTTAGTTTTCAAAAAGGTTTCGACACTTTGAAAACCATTGAACCGGTTTTAAGAATGTTGATGCAAGAAATGTTCAATTTACCCAGCCCTACAATCTTTGTTTGATATCTTCATTTTAGGATTTTTCATTTTTAGAAAAACTGTAGCCAACTGAGAATCATTGAACCGGTTTCAAAAAATGAGTTTGAAATTTTTTTTGATTTTCAACACTGTATATTTTTATTAGGAATGATTTTGTTTTATTCTGAATTTTGAGTTTTCGAAAAATTTTCTACAATTTGAGAACCACTAAAACTGTTTCAAAAATGTTGAAACTAAAAGTGCTCAATTCTCAAAGACCCAAAATCTCCGATTTTTTTTGAGTGAGATTAAATTTTTGTGTTGACTTTTTTAAATTCTTAATTTTGAGTTTTCGAAAAGTGTCCTTCAATTTAAGAATCACCGAACTAGTTTCAAAAGCACTCATATGAGAAGTATTTAATTTTCAAAACTCCACTACTTTGAATGTTTTTTTTTTTTTTTTTTTTTTTTGAAAAATTGTTGGGAAGTAGTTGAAAATTACTGAACGGTTTTCAAGAATGTATTTGGAAAAAAATCATTTTAAATAGGTACCTACTGAACATTTTAGGACGGGATTTTTTTTCTCAAGATTGAGTAATAGAAATTTTTTTACAGTTCGACAAGTTCTGAACCGGTTTCGAAGTTGTTGATTATAGAAGAATTCAATTTATAAAATTCATTCTACAACTTTTGTTGGATTTTTCTCAAATTACTAGAAAGGTGGTTGGGAATCACTGAACCGGTTTTAAAAATGTGTACGAAAAAAAGTTCAATTATTTTCCCCCCTTACAATTTAGTTAATCAAATGTTCGATTCTCAATCCTGCATTTTTCCCTCAACTTTGAGTTTTCACAAAGTGTTTATTAATTTTAGAATGATTGAACTGGTTTCAAAAGTACTGATGGAAAAGTATTCAATTTTAAAGGTCTCACAAATTTTGTTATGTTATTTTTTGGGAATTTTTCATGACTGCACTTCCTTTGGTAACAAGACCTTCTTTATGCACATATCAGTTTTTTCAAAAATGGTCGTCATTTGGGAACCACTGAAATGATTCCAGAAATTTTGCAACAAATGTTGGATTTTTTCAAACTTTTACGTATCACTACTCGTATTATTGGGAAATTGCAGGCCACTATTTGAGGATTACTGATGAATGAACCACTGATTGTTCAATTTTCAACCATAAATCTTTTTTTGTTTCAATTTTTTTTTCAAATCGATGTTAAATTGACAATGATCCGGTTCAAAAAATTTAAAATTTTCGTATCTCCCATTCCTTATTTTATAAAAAAATTAGGGTATCAACAAAGAAATTTTCAACTTGCAAGAGGAGTTCACGTGCTCAGAAAATGAAAACCGAATAATTATTTCACACGAGCCCGGCTTTGTTTGAAACGATTTTATTACCAAAATAACCTAAGTATACTTTTATCTGTTTATGGCAAACGGTTGTCAAGTGTTATTGACACATGTTTCGTGTAATCGAACTGAAAGTTGCGAGGAAGGGGGACATTCAGAGTGGAAGATTCAACGAAGTATGAAACGAGACCTAACTCAACCAGCATTGACTTTGCCAGTACTAATTCATTAATTCGAAATGATCAATTTCCGTCAATCAAGAGCCATTATCTAACACGAATGACCGAGGCATGAAAGAAGAGGAAATGGTACATCAGGTTTTGCAAAGAAGAAGATAGGTCTTTTCTCTTTTTGGTTTCGTGAAAATTTCTGTGACAAATTACCAATAGTACGTTAATATTTTCAAGGTCGTCCGAGATGTACCAGCCATTGATACCAGAATATCGTACGAACTTTATACAACAAAGCCTTAAAAACAATTTTTCAGCATTTTTATGATTTTTTTTTTCAATTTTTCAAATTTTGATAAATAGGTACGTATTTTCTTGATTTTGATTGGATACAAAATTTTTTAAATTAAAAACAAAGTCAATTTTAAAAAATTAAAGACATATTTTTAAACTTTCGATTGAAAACATTTCGTTAAAATTCGACTAAAAGTGAATAAAAATTCATCGCAATTTTTTTTTACAATTTGTTTCAAAGTACCTAGGTGAGTACTTTATTTTTTCAAATTTCAGTCGTTACGAATTTTTCAAATTCCGACTGAAAATAAATTGCTTAGAATTTTGATTTTACTCGCCTATTAGGTGTAAGTAGAACTACCTACCAAAAAAAAAAAAAAATGAAAATATTCATTCTTCTTCTCGAATTAATTAAAAACAATTTTTCAGATTGAAAGAAAAACAAATTAAAATGAAAAAGTCTTGTTTAAAATAGATAAGAGTACCTAAAACTTTTTTTTTCAAATTTTCATTTAAAATAAATTTTGACTGATTGTACCTACCAATGAAGAGACAAAATTTTATAAAATTTGTGGAAAGACGGACTCAAAAATTTATTTGTTTTTTGATAACTTGATTGGAAACGAATTTCCAAAAAAATTTAAAAATTCAAGTCTCAATTAATTTTTTTTCAAATTTTGAGATTCACTTTTTTTACCAAATTATCAAAAGCAACTTTACAAGTTGAAACTAATTTTCTTCAAATTTCAAAAATTTTTATTACATTTTAATAAAAAGGAATTTTTAAAACTAAATTAATTTTTTTCAAATTTCCACTCCATCTGAAGCCTCCTTTCGATTAGTATAATAATACAGCAATTTATACTTAAACACCCTAAAAAAAATTATATCAAATTTTTTTTAAAATACAAAATTTCAAACATTTTTTAAAATTCTGATTGAAAACAAATTGTACAACAATTCAACTAAATTTTGTTTGAATTTCGATACAATTTTTTTTCTTCAAAATTTTATTAAAAGAAAGATGAAATTTTGAACCTTTATGATTGTTTTTTGTTATACTCTATTGAATTAAAAGTAATTTTTCAAAAACTTGATTAAAATTAAATTGTTGTAATTTTAACAGAAAAATAAGTTTTTGATAAATTTTGATGAAAAATTTTTTTTGAGGGATGTTTTGATTCAAAACGAGTTTTTCATTTTTCAAGTTTTCATAAAAATTATTCGTTGCCTGAATTTTGGTATAAATTTTTTTTTAATCATTTAAAATTTTTCGTTGTTTAAAAAAAAATTGTGATTCAAAAAAATTTTCAAAAATTTTACTAAAAAAATTTAATTTGATCGTAAGTAATTTTTTTAATTTAATCAAAGCCACTTTTTTCAAATTTGTTGATGATAAGTACAATTAAAAAAAAAAAAAAAATCAAATTCTTTTTTTTTTTTTTTTTTTTCCATCTATAATCTAGTTTATCTTGCAAAAACACCTCTAATCACAAAAATAAGAAAGGAGGAAATTGTTTGAAGATTTATCTTTTTGACTGACCAAGTAACTATACGAGTAGTGTTTGCAAATTACTCAATACTAAAATAGTTCTTATTAAAAATGAATTGCAACAATGTTCTACATACCAGATGCGTATTTCACCGTGGAGGTATTATTTTGATCTTCATTATCTAAACGTATTCGTTTTCTTCTTGTTGAAATGTTATTGTCGGAGGTACACCATGATGACCATGAACACGAATTCGGAAGGTATGGCTGCGCTACATCCATTGCGTATTTTTTCACCGGTACATTAATAGTTGAGATGAATTTTCGCAAAAAAAAACGACGATAATAATAGTACGGTATGGCACACAAATTATAACACAAAAACCGAATAACGCTTATGGCACTTAGATAGGTAGGTATTTCAAAAAAATTTTAAAAAAACGACCGAGTTCGGATTTTTTTTAGAAATTGCCGAATAATTAATTAAAAATAATAATAAACAAAACAACACAAACAATGAAATGGAAAGAAGAAAAAAACAAATAGAAAATATACGACGGGCAATCGCGTGTCCCCGCCGTGTGCAAAAAACCGGTTGCACTTTATAAGGGTGGATCTTTGCTATTTTTCTCGGGGCATTCAGAATGCGGTATTTGTAAAAACGCCATTTTAACCACCGTTTCGAAAGAATTCATAAAACAATTAATGTTCTTTAAAAACGTATCTGTGAACATAGCCTCTACGCGAGGTAAATGTCTCAATTCGAAACGCCGCACTATTAAGTTAAAAAATGTTCGAGTATCTCATTGTACGAAATAAAACACGAAAACGTTCTGCAAATCGGACCAGTAATGCAACGACGAGCCGATTTCTTTCATTATCAACGTAAATCAGCTACTCCGTGGGCAAACGATCGCGAAAATAATTCAATGTTCACCGGACACTAAATAATTTTACCTGAAACAAAAGTAAAAAAAAAAAAAAAATCATTAGTAAATATGTCGAATATAGGCTAACACCTTCAGAACGAAATAATAGGCAAATGTTAAAAGCAGTGTCTATAATGAAAACTCAAATTCAAAAAGCAACACTTTAGCAGCACGCTTTACCAAGACTTTCAAAATGAAAAATGTTCAAAATTTTAATGTGTTACAAAATTTCAACAATTTTTTGAAATGATGAAAATTTATCAAACGTCAAAATACTCGTATGTGGATCTTTTTGGAAATTAATAAATGTTGAAAACAAAACTGATCAAACTTCAAAAATTTATTAAAATTTAAAAAATACAAAATTTTGTCATTTTTTCTAAAATTTTGAAAAATATAAACATTGATCCAACTCTAAAAATTTATTAAAACTGAAAAATGAGAAAAATTGTAATCATTACCAAATTTTGAATTTTTATTGAATTCTTAAAATTTTAAAAAATGATTAACCTCAAAAATTTATTGAAAATTACAAAAATCTTTCAGTTTCTACCAACTTTTAAAATTAACCAACTTATTATATTTTTTTTGGAATAGGTATATATTACTCTAATTTTAAGAACGTGCCTCTAAGTAGTTCTTTGTATAGATATGACACAATAAATGCAAAAAAAATGTATTCAAATTCAAAAATTAATTTCAAAATTAAAAAGTGTCAAAAATTACAATTTTCATAAAAATTTTTGAATTTTTAATAAATATTTAAAATTTTAAAATTGATACGACCTCAAAAATGCACTAAAAATTGAAAATTTTAATGTTTCCAAATTTGTAAGTTTTTACTCAATTTTAAAATTCTCAAATTAATTTTGAAGATTAACCTACATTTTAAAAATATTTATACAAACTAAAAATTCATAGAAATGAAAATTTTTGGATTATCGTTATAGGTACCAAATTTCAAAAAAATTTGAAAAAATTCAAAAGTTAAAAAAAAATTAAATTAAAAATTATATTCTCTTTAAAATTTATATTAAAAACAAATAAATAATTTAAATAAATTTTTATATTATAAATTAAACTAAAAAAAAAAAAAAAAAAAAAATTATTCATTAAATTTATAAAATAATAATCTATAAATAAATCTTTAAAATAAAAAAAAAGATAAATCCAATGGATATTTAAAACCAAAAAAAGTCCAAAATTACAAATTTCGTCAAATTTTGAAAATTTTGCAATTCGATACAATCTCATAATTCCACCAAAATTTGAAATAATCAAAATTCACATAATGTTTATTAATCCTTCAATTTTTACAAAATTTAAAAATTCTAAAAATTAAAATAATTTTAAAAATTCTAAATTTTCAATTTTTACCAAAATCAAAATTGATTTAATTTCAAAAATTTACTCATTTCTTTAATTTTTACAGAATTTTTAAAATTTTCCAAAATACAGATACAACCACAAAAATTTACTGAAATTTAAATTTCAAGTTTTAGGTCTACCAAATTTTTGAAATTTGGTAAAATTAACAAAATTAAAATTTTTATCAAATTTCAAATGTTAGTTATCTACCAAAAATTAAAAAAATTGATTTAACTTCTAAGATTTACTAAAATTCAATAATGACCTCACTTTGAAATCTGCATAACCAAATTTTGAAGATAAGCACAACATACAAGGTGATCCGAGAGTCGTGGAACTTTTTGAAATTTTGATAGAACAGAACATGAGTCCAACAAACAAAAACGTTGAATGCACGTGTTGTCTATGTCGATTTTGAAGGAGCAGCGTTTTTCAAAAATTTCCTCGAGACAATTTGTAAAACAGGTATAACTTCTTGAGAGGAACAAAAACAGTCATATTCAAAGATAGGCAAATTTTTCACAAAAACTTTTTATTTCTCTCAAAACGTCATTGCATTGTTTTTATTGTTTCAACAGAATTTCGTATTTTCACACCATTTTAACGACCCTGAAAAAACTGGAACATGCGATGTACTCCTCACTCAAATTTTAAAAATTAAAAAAAAAAAGGCGTATTCAACTTCAAAAACGTATTAAAATTAAATGAGGCCAAAATTGGAAATTTTATCAAATTTTGCCAAGTTGTCAAATTTTTAGATGATAATACATTGAAAATATAACCTTTCACATTTCTAAAATACTAATGTTTATAAATTTTCGAATTTTTACCAAATTTTAAAAGCATACAAAATCAACCTTATTTTTAAAAAAAATTTAAAATTTCAAAATTCAAACTTACCTACCTAATTCAAATTTTAAAAATTTTCCCAATTTATTTTTAATTTTTGGTAAAATTTGAAGACTTTAAAAATTATAAAATTTTAAGAATTTACTTATCAAATTTTAAAAATCTGATTCGTTATCAAAAAATTTATCGAAAAATGAGCAGAATTTCAATTTTTATTTTATTGCAAGTTTTAGTCAATTTTTTTTTAAATTTCACAAATTGATTTGATTTTAAAAATTACCAAAAATCCAATTTTTATTTTATTTTTAAAATTTTAAAAGTTTACTGAGCTTGTTAAAAAAAATCTAATTTTGAAAATTTATTTAAGTTTGAAGAGTAAAAATATAACATTTTTCATTTCAATTAAATTCAGAATCTTCAAAGATTTTGAAGATTTACTAAATTTAAAAAATTGAATTTTCACATTTATTTATGTAGTATTGTAGATACGTATTTTTTCGGAGTTTGAAAAGTTTCCCAATGTCCAATTTTCATTCCATTAACAAGATTTCATACACATTCAAAAAATCATGGACTTCGACCCATAAAACTACGAGTTTTGCAGGACTTCTTGAAAAACTAGCACCTTCGAGCATAAAGCAGGGCACATTTGTAGGTCCAGCAGGACGGTTACATTAGACACTCCGTTACATCATTCGCGATACTGCACATTTAAACAATTAAGTTGAATATTTCAACAAAAAGTCAAACTCGATTAGGTAACTTCACAATAAATTGGAGAAGAGATTCGACACCATCCAAATAAATAATGAAACGCAGCCTACCTAATTCTTCTAACATGATTTGAACGAATCACTATACCAGATACGATATTTATTTTAGCCTCGGTTTCGAGTAGGTAAGTACACGTATGTGTTTATTACACGCAGTCACAACAATCGACGGTATAGTACTGAATAAAACGGAAGTATCCACTTGCCCGTAGCCCCTTTATTACTTATTAATCTTAATTCCTTCATTTTCCCGTTTCCTTCGCATTTATTATACGTTACGTAACGTACATCTACTTACACGTAAGCCAAAGTGATACCTACCAATTCGCATTTTCTTTTCTATTCGAAAAAAATTGTACCCTACGCTACAAAAAATTCATCTTGATCTAGTTAATAATCAATCGTACCCATTGTCATTTAATTTCGAATCGAATTCAGAATTGCATTTGTTGGTTGGGATGCATTTTCAACTCGCTATCAGCACCATTTTTTTAAATTTCAATTCATCGTAACAGCTTACGAATTGTCTACTTGACCGTGGTCAATTTTTCCTCTCACTTCTCTAACTCTCCTATCGTAATATACTTTCCTACGGTATGAGCGTACGAGCGATGTACAAATGCGTTGTAAATTGGAAAATTGACACATGTGTGATAAGAGTAAACGCCTTAGGGTGGTACAGCTTCATTAAAAATAATGAGAAGATCACAGGGCTCTGAAAATACTTGAGTTTTCCCGACGACAAAGCCGGTAGAAGGTGTGGGAGGAGAGGATTACATAATCGATGAAGTTGTTTGAAATTCAATTCAATAAACGTCATTGTGAAAATTGTGAAAATTGTACCTATCAAAAATATAATCAAATGTCATAAAAGTATATTCAACTGTATCACTAAATCGATCGAACATTTCGTCAAATTATCCTCAATTGAATGTAAACGCCATAAAATTTGTCCAAATGATCACACAATTGATTGAATTATTCTAAAAAATGATTCAAAATATTCAAAAATGCATTAAACGATGTAAACATGCAGAGAGCAGCATTAAATGACGTAAAATTATCCAACAGGGTGTCTACATTAATTTTTTTTTTTTGAAAATTCATGAACAATATTTCAACAAATGTAACTTGGAATGAATATTGGGGGGGGGGGAGGGGGGTGCGGACAAAAAAATTGCACAATTTTTCTATGACCCATTTTCAAATTTCATGACTTTTTCATGATTTTCATGACCTGTAAACATCCTGAAATTTCAAAAAATGGGAATTTTAATTTAACTAATTTTCAACGGCAACCATTTGGTCCAAAGAAAAATCCTATCCTTACTGAAAATGAGAAAATTTTCATTTTCAGTAAATCTCAAAAAATGCCAATTTAAATTTAAATACCTACTTAATTTTCAAAGGCTACCATTTGGTTCTATGCCAAATCCTTCCCTTACTGAAAATGAGAAAATTTTTATTTTCAGTAAATTTCAAAAAATGCCAATTTTAATTTTATTAATTTTCAAAGGCTACCATTTGATCCAATGCAAAATCCTACCCTTACGGAAAATGAGAAAATTTTCCTGGCATGACAAAAGAGACCTAGTAGGTATTTTACAAATTTTTCAAGAGAGCAAAAATAAACTTTGAGAATGAATATCTTTGGAACAAATGGACCGATGGGGAATAGTTACTGGATATGAGTAAAATATTTTCCAATATTTTTTTTAAAAATTTGTGCGAAATTTTTTTTTATAATGGGTAAGGGAAATTTTACCAAATTCAGTGTTGCCAAAAAGGGGAAAACATTGTGTGATAAGCAAATTTTTGAAGTATACTGATAACAAAATATGAGATTGGTTTTTGGCTAAATTATGAGAATTTTGCGTCATAAGTGGTCATAAAACGAAAAAAAAAAACCATTGAAAAACAAAAATTATTAGATTTCATTGATTTCAAGTAAAATTATTGTGATCAGTGATGATTTCGAAAATTGATCGAAACTCAATCGAATGAAAACGCCATAGTTACTTGAAGTTCGTCGAAATGATCACACAATTCATCTAAGGATTTTGAAAAATCGTTCAGAAATGTTGTCCCAAAATTTCATTGTAAGTTGAGTATGTGTTTTTCGAGGGTTTCGACCTTTGAACCTCTCTTGACCCCTGTGAAAAAGCGAAAATCGCTAGTTATCATGTTTTCTCTTATTTTTCGGTACGTTGAGAAGCCTGCAGCCCAAATCAGACGACATAGAAAGAAGAAATTTGGTATAGGAAGTCCAAAAGTTGATAATAAGTCACTAATGAGCCTTTTGGGGGTTTGCGACCTTTGAAGGCGAATTTTGGAGCAGGCCTTTTTTTGTTGAGACTACAGCAGAGGCCAAAACAGATGAAATTTCAAGTCACTAATAAGCCTTTGGGGGGAGGGTGACTTTTGTATACCAAATTTGGAGCAAGTTGTTTTTTTTTTTTTTTTTTTTTGATACTGCAGCGAAATTTCTTGAAATTTGTACCATGAATGATTTAAATTGATTTAGAAGCATTACGGCGTAAAACACAAGTTGAAAATTAATTCGCTTCCAAGGCTGCAATCATAGCGCGTTTATCGTCGAGAAACAAAGCTGATAAGTACTTTATTAATTCGCTAAACTACATAAATAACGAATCAAAACCGAGCAACGAAAAAAAAAGCGAAGGAAGAAAGACAAAAAAGGAAGCTCGAATTTAACAAGTCGAAGCTGCTTTATCGTAATGAGAGTATTATTGTCATTTCGCAGCCGAGATGCACAAGCACAAATATGTATCACCGCCCTGTGGCCACTTCATTGTCTGCCGGATAATTACTTTTTATTGACCCCGGTTTGTAAAAAAGGTTAACTGAATAGAATATTCGCTGGTCGTCTCTCTCATCATCTCCTTCCTCTTTTACCAATTTCCAAACGAAAATAAATGTAAACACTTTCGTATGATAAGGGGGGGGGGGGGCGCTATAAATTATTTTTTTTGTTGAATGCATAGAGTTGACAAGCGGAATTTTCTAAGACCTTTGCATGACGTCAAGTTGATTTTTCATCTATGAAGTTTTGAAGAAAAATTGAAAACTAATTTCATCTCGTTTTTTTTTTTACAGAAAAAATTAATTTTTGATTTTTGAAAAATAAAATGCATGGAGTTTTCAAAAAAAAAAAATTATATTCATTTTGCATTTTAATGATGTCATTTTGTAGAAATTATTGATAAATTTTTTGGAAAATCAAAAATTTTAAGCGTTAAAATTGGAGAAAAACACGACTTTTTCTTAATGCCCCGTTTCCAGAAAAACTATGCAACCCACGAGGTTTTTCCTCAGAATGTTTTTTATTCAGTACAGTCTGGTCTGTAGTCTGACGAAGTGACGAGAGGGTTTCGCGAAATTATAATTTGCCGACGACTTCTTTCGAGTTGAATGGAATACTAAGATGAAATTCATAAGAAAGTTAGATAAAATCAGGGGGAAAAGTAGGAATTTCGCAAAACCCTCTCGTCAGACTACAGACCAGACTGTACTGAATAAAAAACATTCTGAGGAAAAACCTCGTGGGTTGCATAGTTTTTCTGGAAACGGGGCATTAAGAAAAAGTCGTGTTTTTCTCCAATTTCAACGGTTAAAATTTTTGATTTTCCAAAAAATTTATCAATAATTTCTACAAAATGACATCATTAAAATGCAAAATGAATATTTTTTTTTTTTGAAAACTCCATGCATTTTATTTTTCAAAAATCAAAAATTAATTTTTTTTGTAAAAAAAAACGAGATGAAATTAGTTTTCAATTTTTCTTCTGTTAGAAGTTATTTTTAATCTTCATCTATTAGTATGACGCAGATTAAATTCGTATAGTCAGCTAGTTCTAAGAATTATGATATGGTATCGATAAGCTGGTCAAGCTGAAATATATTTCTGTTTAGTTAGTTAGTTGGCTGTCGTTAATAGAAGAATAAACATGTAGCTGGAGTATAATTTGATGTCTTTTCTAACATGGTAGCAGAGCGTGGTTGTTCGGTCTCAGAAAATTGTAGTTCGGTCTCGGAAAATTGTAGTTCGGTTTCGGAAAATTGGAAAAGTGCTCGAAAATTTGTGTAAATTGAAATATTCAAGATGTCACAGGAAGATGTTGTAATTCAAAAGTTTACGAAGGATGTGAAGTATGATCAATGGCGTAAAAGTTTTATGCTACTGGCAAAATTTAAGAAATCTGAAAAAGTTCTGGAGACGTCGATGAAGCCTACCGAAATACAGCAAGAACAATGGGATAATTGGACCAATCGAATGATGTACTATTTATCAGTAGCTGTGCCCCTGGACGATATTTCAAATTGTGAAAATCCAAAGGAGGCAATTGACAGACTGGACAGCATATATATGAAAAAATCCGAAGCCAAGCAGATCTTAATTGAAAAACAGTTGCACGAATTAAAGTTTCAAGAAGGTGAAGATCCAGATAAATTTTTTGAAACATTTGAACGAAAAATACTCGAATTAAAAAGTGCAGGTGGCGATACATCGAGACAAAAAAAATTGAGTTATTTAATGCAAAGTTTGCCGAAAAGTTACGATCATTTAATTGATCTTTTGGATGCTCTTCCTGAGGAACAGCGTAATTGCGATTATATTCGTGAAAAATTGAAGTCTCGTGCGTTAAATGAAGGAAGTAAAAGTGGAGAAAAAATAGAAAATATATCGCATGCATTCAAGGCCAACGTAAAAATTCGTGAAAATACCAATGACAGTAAAAATGATGGAAAAAATGGAATTACCTGCCATGGATGTGGTAAACAAGGACACATCAGAAGAGATTGCTATTCAAATCCAAATAATCGTGGAAATCGTGGTCGAGGACGAGGAAATAGAAATGGTTTCAATAATGGCGGCGGATATCGTGGAAATTTCAATGGATATCGAGGTCGAGGAGGTTATCGAGGTTTTCAAAATCGTGGCGGTTATCAACGTTTTCAAAATCCAAATCAACAAGCCAATATTGTGGAAGGAGAAAATGAAAATGCCAACATATCAAGTCTCTCAGCGGAGGTGAATTTACTCGAACCGAATGAAGGAAATATGTCGAACAATCTAATATGGATATTAGACTCAGGTTGTACGGACCATATTGTAAATAATGAAAATTACTTTTATTCTTACATTAATTTGAAAAATCCTATAAACGTCAAAGTTGGAAATAATGAATATGTAAAGGCTACAAAAATTGGTAAAGTTATGTGTAATTTTTATGGACGTATAGCTGATGTTACTAATGTATTTTTTGTCGATGGTATGGGTAAAAATTTATTGTCGTGTTCTGCTCTTACTGGTAAAGATAACAAAATTATTTTTGACGGGGATTATGCTAAAGTTTTCAACAAAAATGACGAGATGGTATTTTACTCTAAGAAAAAAAATAAGTTATATCCGATTGAATGCACCGTTGATAAAAATTATTCAGGTACTCTATCTGTAAATTACGTAAACGCAAACAAAACTAAAAAGGAAATTTGGCATCGAATTCTCGGTCATTGTAATTTTTATGATTTAAATTTTATGTCGAAAAATCAAATTGTTGAAGGTCTACCAAATTTTGAAAATTTATATTTAACATGTGAGTACTGCTCGGAAAGCAAAATGACAAAATTACCATTCAAAAATAACAGATATAGAGCGAGGTATGTAGGAGAGATTATTCATACCGATGTGAAATATATGGATGAAAGAAGTGAGAATGGAGAAAACTATTTCGTGAGCTTTATTGATGATTACTCAAGATTAGCGATGGTGTATGTAATTAAAACAAAAAATCAAGTTTTGAACTGCTTTAAATCGTATATAAATTTCGTAGAAAACCAGACAGGAAATAAAGTGAGAGAGGTGAGATGCGATTCGGGAAAGGAATACTTGAATGAAGGTTTTTGTGAGCTAGCAATGGAAAAAGGTTTTAGAATTAGACCCTCACCTCCATATTGTCACGAGTTGAACGGAGTTGCTGAAAGGTATAATAGGTCGATTATGGAAAGAGCAAGATGTTTAAGGCGCGAAGCGAATTTAGAGAAGTGTTATTGGCCTGAGATCATTAAAACGGCGTGTTATATAGGAAATCGTTTATTGCATAGTAGTACGTTTGAGAAATTAACGCCTTACGAGATATTTACTGGAAGAAAACCTAATGTTAACAATATGAAGTTGTATGGGAGCAATGTATATTATAAAGTGCCAGATTGTCACAGGTCTACTCAAGATAGGAAAGGGAATAAAGGTAAACTTGTAGGTTATACCAATGATGGGTATCGAATTTTAGTAGGTAGGAAAATCATTACTTCGAGAGATGTGAGATTTATCGATGAGGTAAGCTGTATTCGTATTAGAGAGGAAGTTGACGAAAAAGAAGTCAGCGATTCTGAGAATGAAAATGATAAAGATAAGAATAAATTCGAGCGAAGGCCAGTACGTAACAGAAAGCCCCCTATGCGGTATGGTATTGATGAGTATGTTATTTTAGCGAATGTTGCAAGTGTAGCTGATGTGCCGGAAACCTATAAAGATGCGGTAAACTCAAAGGAACGAAACGAATGGGTTAATGCTATGAAGGAAGAACTTGATTCGTTTGATGAATCAGGGACGTGGGTTCTCGTAAAAGTGCCTGATAAAGAAATATTGGAAGTAAAGTGGGTGTATCATAGAAAACGAAGTGGTGTGTATCGGGCAAGACTTGTTGTAAAAGGATTCCAGCAAACTGATTTGGTTGAAGAAATCTACGCACCTGTAACGAAACTAGGGACACTTCGATCAGTTTTGGCATTTGGTCTTCAGAGAGGGTATCATATACATCAGATGGATGCAGTAACAGCGTTTCTTAATAGCGATATAAAATCAGAAGTTTATGTTGAACAACCTGAAGGATTTGATGATAAAAGTGGACGTGTATTTCGTTTAAAAAAATCAATGTATGGTTTGAAAGAGGCTCCGAGGAATTGGTACGAATGTTTGGACGAGTTTATTAGGTCGTTAAATTTTACAAGGTGTTCAGTTGACAGTTGTTTGTATAGGAGAAATGATGGTACGATTTGCTTAGTATTCGTAGATGATATATTAATTATTGCGCCAAATTTAAAAATTGTGAACGAGTTGAAAGAGAGGTTTAATCATCGATTTAAAATGAAAGACTTAGGAAAGTTGACCACGTATTTGGGAATCGATATTGCCTACAGTGACGGTTTATTGGAATTATCACAAGAAAAATATATTGAAAAGATAACGAAGAAATTTGGAGTTGTAGATTCTAATGTAAAGTATACGCCAATGGAAGAGAATTTGAAAGTGGAAGTGGGAAGATTAAATGAAAATTCCCAGTATAGAAGTTTGATAGGAGCATTATTATATATTTCGACAGCGACGCGTCCTGATATTTCTTTTGCAGTAGGATATTTAAGCAGGTTCCAAAATTATTGTACGAGTGAAATCTTTAAATACGCTTTACGTGTGCTGATTTATTTGTATCATACACGATCTATGAAGTTGACATTTATAAAGTCGTTAAATTCAGATAGTATTGAAGCTTATGTAGATGCGGACTGGGCTGCAGATGTAAATGATTCAAAATCGACTACAGGTTTCGTTATATTTATAAACAATTGTCCGGTGATATGGCGAAGTGTTAAACAAAAAGTTGTTTCGAGATCATCTACATTCGCTGAGTATTATGCTCTAGCGGACTGTGTAGACGAAGTATTATATGTAAAAGAAATTTTGAAATTTTTAAATGTATCGATTGAAAATGTTGTTATCTACGAGGATAATACTAGCGCTATGATGATAGCTAAAAATGGTTCATTAACAAAAAAATCAAGGCATATTAGAGTAGCAGTTGATTTTGTATGCGATTTAATAAACAAAAATGAAATTGTTGTGGCAAAAGTGCCGAGTAATGATAATGTAGCTGATATGTTAACAAAACCATTAGGTAGAACTAAATTTTTAAATTTTAGAAATATGTTAAAAATTGTTTGACGTAGTTGTAAGAAAAATTCAAGTTTGTTAAATTACAAGTGCATCCTTATTTTGTTTTGAAGTTTATATGTTAGATACTAGTTGATAAGTATATTCATGATTTAAATAATTTTTTTTATTAAAAATAAGAGAGGGTGTTAGAAGTTATTTTTAATCTTCATCTATTAGTATGACGCAGATTAAATTCGTATAGTCAGCTAGTTCTAAGAATTATGATATGGTATCGATAAGCTGGTCAAGCTGAAATATATTTCTGTTTAGTTAGTTAGTTGGCTGTCGTTAATAGAAGAATAAACATGTAGCTGGAGTATAATTTGATGTCTTTTCTAACATCTTCAAAACTTCATTGATGAAAAATCAAATTGACGTCATGCAAAGGTCTTAGAAAATTCCGCTTGTAAACTCTATGCATTCAACAAAAAAAAAAAATTTATAGCCCCCCCCCCCTTAAGCAATTCGTTTCTCTGTACCAAGAGTCTGCCTCCATACATCCCAAAAAGTTGCACATCCTCAAAGCCAACCCAATGAATCAAACTGGCAAAGGTGGCAACTCTTTCGAGACAGTTGGATTACTCGACTCGAACATAAGTAAGTACATAAGTACATACTTACTCAGTATGATACTTGCAGTACTTATTTTCAAGGCGAAATTTTTCAACGACAGATTAATTTAGACGTCAAATAACGTTAATTTTCAAGAAAGTCGAGTCGCGTCATCAAATTGCCACCGCCACCACCATCACCAGCGCAAGTAATTGGACAATATGGTATTTTTCTCAATTGCTTAGTGCCTACTCAAGGACACTTTGTCGCTGACCAGTGGTCAGCCTCTCTCGACACAGCATTGTTCTTCAGAAACGCAAATTTTTTACACTTTTTCCACCCGTATGATTGGTCGAACCGAGTAAAAACAATGGAATAATTATCGAGAACTAGTTACCAAAGCATACCCTACCTCCTGGCAGCGTTGCTCCGCCTGCTATCCGTACATTGGACAATTTGATCTTGGCGGAACTAGAGTGGCTAACCTAACATATGACTATACAAGTCGCCAGTAGCCAGTCAGTCCAATTGTCAAGGCTGAGTCATACAGACAGGTGACGAATTTTCGAGCAACTTTTCTTAAATTTTCAAAAATAAGATTTTTCAAAATTTTCTCAATGTTTAGTCACGACGAATTTTCATAAAATAAGATTGGTCAAATTTTTCAATTTTTGGAATGATTTTTCATAAATTTTCAAAAATAAAAATTGGATAATTTTTTTTTAATATTTTATTTTTCAAGAATGAATTTTTCTAATTTTGTTAGTACACCTACGTGATTTTTCTTAAATTATCAAAGAATAAGATTTTTCAATTTTTTCAAGAATGATTTTTTTCAATTTTTAGAGTTCACTTTCTCTTGAATTTTCAAAAATGATTTTTGTTAAGTACCTATTCTTTTTTTTAAATTTCAAGATTGATTTTTTCCAATTTTTTTCTACTTTTCAAAACTAGATTTTTTTTAATTTCACAATTTCGAAATTTACTTACTAATTTTTAATTATGATTAATTTTCAAAAAAATAGTTTAGTCAAATTCTTCAACATATTGAATTATTCTAAATTTTTAGGAAGATTTTCCTGAATTTCACAAAGAGAATAGATTTTTTTGACTATTTTAGTATTTCAATTTTTCAAGGTTAAATTTTTCCTTTGCTTACATTTTTTTTAATTTTCAAAAATTATTAAATCCTAAAAATTTTAAAAAATGAATTTTAAAATTTTTTCAAAATTGAATTTTTTCCAATAATTTTTAATGCTAACTTGTCTTAATTTTCAATTAGATACAAAATTTTCGAAATTTTTCAAATTTTTGATATGATTTTTCATAAATTTTCAAAAACAAAAATTGGGTAATTTTTTAATATTTTATTATTTTATCAACGAATTTTCTTCAATTTTTATAGATTTTCTCTTGAATTTAAAAAAATGATATTTATTACCTATGGTACTTTGAAAAAAAATTATGATGGATTTTTTTTCATTTTTTCAATTTTTTTTAAGGAGATTTTTTTCTACTTTTCAAAATTAGATTTTTTTAATGTTACAATTCCAAAATTTTACTTAACTACCTATTAATTTTAATTTATGATAAATTTTCCAAAAAATTGTGGTTTTTTTTTAATTTTTGGGAAGATTTTCTCTGAATTCTCACGAATAGAAACAGTGTGTATTTTTTGACTATTTAGAGATTTTTTTGATTTTCAAAAATTGAATTCTAAAAATTTTGAAAAATACATTTTAAACATTTTTCATGATTGAATTTTTTTCCAATCATTTTTAAAGATGTTTTTTTTTAATTTCCAATTACAAAATTTTCGCAATTTTTAAACTTTTGGTAGGACGTTTATAAAAGATAGGTTATTACGTCCATCGGAAAGAGCTTTTTTAGATGCAGTTAATTTTTTGATATTTGAATTTTTTATTCACTTCTTATAAATGATTTTTATTTACATTTTCAGAAGTTTTTTTTTTTTTTTTTGTTATTAGTGAAAATTAAAAATTTTATCTCATAATGACCACTTTCGAAAGCAAAATTTGAACCGATCACATGTTTTTATCCTAGATACGCCACTGTTATTCTTTATAACATCATCGCAGAGCAATATGTTATACACAATGATAAGACATATAGAACTTCATCAATACGCACGATGAAAGGTCAACGTTTTTCAAGATAACACCATTCAGTACAAATTTATGTATGTAATATATTGTATGTACATTAAAAAATCTCAAAATATTGTACGTACAAATAGATAAGACAATATTGTCTATGACCTTTAAAAATGTAATTTTCTCTACCACCTCGTCACATAGACATAGACAATTTTTTTCCAAAAATGTCCATACGACAACACAAAGGTAGGATAAAAAAGAAACACCGTCTCGGATTTCAAAATAGTAAGGAACAAAATAATTGATGGTGAAAAAAAGAAGATCGAGTCAGTTGCCGACAACAGATTTGATACAGGAGAGAGGTGAAAAAACACCTACTATTTTAATACGTACCTCGAATCGTATTTTATGAACAAGAAACGTCATAGAATGAAAAGATGGGAATGGCCGTGTGTCAATATAGAAGGATTAGAGCGGTTGAAATATGCGTCGAAATGTTGCTGCATCTTTTGAAGTCCACGCCAATAAATAATCATCGTGCGAGCTGCGCATTGACACCGATTGTCATATTCGAATAGTAATAATATACATTGTTGATCGCTGAAGACGGGTAAAAATTGCGGTGGCCTTTTAATACAATGTATATCGCCATCCACGCCGCTAATAACCGTATTCGTATGCATTTTATAATATTATAATATAAACAACGATCGTTGTATGCGCGAGAAAAATCACCGATACTATATTTAAGCTTCTGATACGAACATGGCCATCGTATGTCGACGGCCTAGTAAATGAAGCCTAGCGCGAATAGGCTTCCACAAAATTGATCATTTCCGAAGGGCTCGTCGGACCCCTCAAATATGATCGGTAAAAAGAGAAAAAAATACCATCGATCACCAAAAAAAAACCGAGACGAACAAAAGTATCTAAGTATAAGTTAAACTGGTTTCATACGAGTACATTTTCGCAATCGTACACAATACATATTACACGAGTTGAACGAGAACAAAACTAATGGCCAACATTTCAAAACACAAATTGATAAGATTACTCTAGAAAGAAAATAGACGTAATGTGAGGGAAAAAGTTGTAAATTGAACTATTTTAATCCTCTTAAACTATATTCGAGGCCCCTGAATAAACAGATTTTTTTTTTCAATTCAGAAGCACGCACAATTCACTCATTTTCTGAATATTTTCGAGCCAAAGGATCGTTTCTAATCTACTATTTGCATTTTGTACCGACAAATATTAGTATTTTCAATCTCAGTTTTCGAGCCAATACGACGTGATGGGAAGTTCTGAACTTTGATTAGTCAAGCACTGATTAACCACATACATAGAACAGATAAAATGAGATAAGTGTATATTTTATCACAGTCGCACTTTCTGCCAATCATAAAAGTACAGTATTGGTATCAACGAATGAGATGTTATACATTTCTTGCTCACGTAAAAAGCACCTTTCAAAATAACTTTTTCAGTAAATTTTTCCTCAAAGAGTATTCGTTTTTCTTGCATTTTCCTCGAATATGTAAGTACATAAAACTTTCTAAATTTCTTTTTAAAACAATTTTTTTCAGAAAATTGTTTTCAAAAAAAAATTATTCCAATGCAACTTTTACAAAAATACTTCAAAAAAAAATCGTCAAAAAATTTTTTTTAACTTGAAAAATTATTTTTGAAGAAATTCCTCTGAAAAAAATTAAACAGAAATTCTTTATTCAAAAATTTTTATTCATAAAATAGTATTTTCAATCTCAAAAAAAATCCCTGAAAAAACATAATTTTTTGAAACAATTTAGAGAAAGTTTTAATTTCTAAAAAAAAAAATTGTTTCTACCTAATTCCTTTTTTTAGAAAAAAAGTAACCAACTCATTCCAAAAATTATTTATAAATTTTTTTTCAAAAAAAAAGTTTTGAAAATTTTGATCAAGAGAAATACTTTGAAAGTGCATAAAAAAATGTTTATATTCCCCAAAAAACGTTTGAAAAAAATCAATAATACCTAGTTATTACTTTGAAAATGATGCAGAAAAATTTTCAAAATTGTTTTTATAGAAATCCCAGTCTTTAATACAAATATTCAAAAAATTATATTCTCAAAAAGTTTTTCGTACATTTTTTATCAAAAGAAATTTGAGAAAATCATACCAATCCATCACAAATAATTTTTTTTTCTCTAAAAAAAAAAAAAAAAAAATCAAAAATTACCATTAAAGAATTTTTACTCAAAGAAATTTTCCAAAAATTGAATAAAATGGTTCTTATTCTTTTTAGAAGAAATAAAGTTTGAAAATAATTCAGAAAATTTTACCAATAACCTCAAGGTTGAGCGACGTTAAATATTAACATACATATTGAAAAAAATAGTTTTTATCATACAAAAATTTATTTGAAAAAAAATTCAAAAAATGCCGACAAAATCGTTAAAAAAACGAAGGAAACCTTTTTAATGAGGAAATATTTGAAAATTTTTCAAAACTAATTTTAAAACTTACCAATTTTTAAAATTTCAAAAGATTATTCCCAATAATTTATTTTTCAAAAAAATTAATTTTCAAAATTTTTTTAGAAAAATAAAATTTAGAGAAAATCGTATCAACCTATCCCAAAAATTGTTTCAAATTTTCATTTAAAATTTTTTTTGAAAACAACAATTTCAACGTGAACACAAAAAAAATGTAAAAAATTTTTTAAAAATTTTTTTCAAAAGAGAAATTTTCAAGAAAAATGCGTTTAAAAAAATTTGATCCACAAAATAAAAAGTTGACAAAAACTTTTCCAACTCCAAAAATTAGATTATGAAAAAATAAAAAATAAAAAAAATTGTTCCATAGGTATTCTTTTTTTTTTTTTTTAAACTACTAAAAGTTACAAATTATAACAAAATGTTTTCCGTTCAAAAAATTGTTTCTAAAAAACACGTTTTTTAAAATTCCAAGAAAATCATTTCAATAGAAAAATTCAATGAAATCGTTTCCAACTGTCCCAAATCTTTTTTTCTGCAATTCTTCTTTTTTTTTTTTTTTTTTTGCACAAAAATCATGTACCTACCTTCTTGCCGAAATTGTTTCGAACTTTTTTAAAATCTTCGTTTAATGCAGTGTTTTTCATTTAAGAAACTGGAGGACAAGTTAAAAAAAATAAAATGAAAAATAGAAATAAAGAATTTTTTTGAAAACAATTTCACGAAAATTATTTCTAAATACTTCCAATTCATATTTTAATGTAGGTACAAAAAAATTGTAAGGAAATCATTCCAAAAAAAATCAATTAAAAAAAATCCTTTCAAACAATGATTCCTAAAAACAAATTTTTCTCAAACCATTCCAATAAAATTTCTAAATTACATTTTAATAAAAAAAATAATGATAACAAAAAAAAAAAAATCAGAAAAATCCTTCCAACTCATCCAAAATTATTTTCCTGAATTTTTTTATTTGGCAAAAAATGCAAAAAATCATGTTTGAAAAACTTCCATCAGAAGAATTTTTGTTAATGTGTTTGTTGTTTTACATTTTAAAATGTTCGTTGAAAAAAAAAACATTTATTCAAAAATAAAGGAAAACTTCAAGAAAATTGTTCTTATAGAATTCATCTAGCCTACAATTTAAAATGAAAAATTTAATATCTTTTTTCGAATTTCTTTAAAAAAGATAAGTACTTAGTTACCCACTACCTGAAAAAAATTGATTATAATGATTTTTTTCTAGATTTTTTCATAAAACTTCATTATTCGAAATTGAATTTCTTCGTCCTTTAATCAGCTATTCAATTTGGCTGGGTTTTCACTGTGCTACTTCAATGCCCAATTAATCATGAAAATACAAAAGACGTACATGATTCACACCCCCCCCCCCCTCAATCCATCACCAAAAGAAATCATCACTTGAAAAAACATCCAATCAATTTCCAAGGAAAAAATTTAATTAAAAAAAACGCGAAAAAGCACAGAAATCATCAAAAACAAACAGTTCGTTGCAGTTTTTCAAAAATCTCCATCAGCTATGACTGGCTCCTCCATCTCCACCTTCATCAATCCCTCACATTCTTCGCTCAAAATCCCTTTAAAAACTTGATAATGATGATTGAGTTGCGTCCTCGTATGTAATTTAGTTTTCGTGCCCAAAGCTCCGGCCTGCGAATGGCATCCGTAAAACACCCTGCGTATCCTGCAATGCACCATGGCCATGGCGCACATCAAGCACGGCTCTCTCGTGGTATAAATATCGTATCCGGTGCACAAGTAGGGTATGTCTTCGTCTTTCATTTGCCCTGTTTTGGTGAGATGATCGGAAGACGACGTCGAAGTCTTGCTCATTCGAGAGGGTAAACTATCGCATTGATTTTTAGCCACCGTATCCAGAGCAGTGATGGTTGCATGCAGAGCAGGATTTACCAGACGGTTATCGAATCCAGAGCCCACGACTCGATTGGTTTTTGGATTCACGATCAGTGCTCCAGATTGGGCTCCGTTTTCTTCAGCTACTTCTACAGCCATTCGCATAAATTTATAGTGTTTGGTTAGCTCATCTTGAGAGAAATATGTACCCGACATCATCGATTCAACCTGTTTATCGAGATGGAACCCGCAAGACCAGTAGGAATTCGCTTCTTGGTGTTGTCGTTTGGTTTTCAACGGTCCTAATGGTACCTTAGCCGAGCAAATGGTACTCTCCAGGCACGGTAATTTATCGCGGATTAGCTGTACGCATTCGGATTTATCTATTTCGTCGGGCATCGCCAAAATCACCTCGTTACCTTTGACTCGTTTCAAATGACTTAATCGAGCCGGCATCGGCAGGACTGTTTTCAAGTCTTGGATTAAAGTGCCAATATGGCTCTTATCGACGACCCGGCCGACGTAAGCGTCGATTAGTTCAACGCTACCGTAGTACTCGTCGGCCAACACGGGCAGAGGTGAGGCCAACACCAGATTCGGATTCGGGTTCGGTTTCAATTTCTTGTTGGGTTGTTGCGATTCCATCGTAGGATGAGTGGGCTGGCCTCACGATCTGCAAATTACAAAAAAACCAACTTCTTACATAGGCATGTGATTTGGTCGTAGGTCTGGGCAGTCCTTATTTTTCGAATTTTGGAAATGTTGTCGGGACGGGGGGGGGGGGGGTCAATTGGTGACATATTGGTATAAAATAATTCTCTATTTTTTATTTTTCCTCTAACTGAATTTTAAGCCGTTTCTCAGGGGCCCCCAAATTTGAAAAAATCAAAAAAAAAAGAAAAAATAGAACATTTTGAAAATTTTTGAAAATTTTTAGCAAAATGGTCATAGGGATGGTATTTCTATAAGACAAGACCATTTTCGATGATTTCCCCTTTTCATGGGACATGAAAAACGTCATTTTTTACGTTTTTTTAAAAATTTGAAAAAATGGCTACAATTTAAAAAAAAAAAAAAAAAAATTGAATAAAATGGTTTCAACATACATGTTATCACCCAAAAAGGTCATTTACGGTGATTTTTCACCACTGCCATATCAGTGAGAATTTTTCAAAAACTATCAAAAAATGAGATTCCCAAAAATGAAGGTAAGGATGAAAAATCGCCGTAAATGACCTTTTTGGGTGATAACATGTATGCTAAAAACATTTTATTCAAAAAAAAATGTTTCTTTAATTTTTAGTCATTTTTTTCAAATTTTTTAAAAAACGTAAAAAATGACGTTTTTTTTATGTCCCATGAAAAGGGGGGTAAAGATAAGAAATCATCGAAAATGGTCTTGTCTTATAGAAATACCATCCCTATGACCATTTTGCTAAAAATTTTCAAAAATGTTCTATTTTTTCTTTTTTTTTGATTTTTTCAAATTTGGGGGCCCCTGAGAAACGGCTTAAAATTCAGTTAGAGGAAAAATAAAAAATAGGGAATTATTTTCTACCAATATGTCACCAATTGACCCCCGTCCCGACAACATTTCCAAAATTCGAAAAATAAGGGCCACCCTACTGGGCACACATAGGTATATTTTATACACGAGCGTTGAAATTTGAAAATGTATTTCTATTCATTTCTTTTTGTTTTCAAATTAGGTATGAATGGAATTCGATGATAAGGAAAGTTGAATTTCAATTCCATTTCAGATCATAAATTAACGGATTATTCTCGATTTTCATAAATCTATCGTTGTCTTTGATTCATTCAATAAATTTTTATAAACTTTGATTAGTCAACGAATCTTTTTCTATTTTGACGAATCGATTATTTTTCCATTTTTAAAATAGGTACCGATCAGTTCTTGATCACTTCTCCGGTTTAATGAATTTCTCAATTTGAACCAAGGAAATCGATCCATTTTTTGATTTCAATAAATCGACATTCTATATTGATAAAATGACCAAAATTTTCAAGGAAATAGAGTTTACTGATAAAACTGCAAGTTGTTACTCCGCCGCGCCCGTCCTTCTCTTCTCAAAAAAGCTTCTATTTTTTTTCAAAACAAAGAGAAAATGTTTGAAAATTTCATTGGAAAAAATTCAATTTAAAAACAATCAGAGAAAGTTGCTTAATTTTTTTTTTTAAATTTCCATCAAAGTTTTGAAATAATTTCTTTCAAAGAAAATTTTTATACGATGTTTTGTAAATTTAATAAAAAAAGAATTTTTAGGAAAGTTGTTTTTAAAAATCTTATCAAAAAAATCTTATCAAAAAATTGAAAAAAAAATTACAAAAAATGACGTACATTTTTTTTTTTTTTTTTGAAAGGAAATACTTCAATTTTTTGGAAAAGAAATACTTCAAAGTGTTTCTTCAATTTTTTTTGGGATGTTTTATTTAAAAATCAAAAAAAAAAAAAAAAAAAAAAAATATGGAGAATTTCTTGTGAAATTTAAAAAATAAAATTTAAAATGAATTTTTACTTTTTTCAGAAAAATGTATTGACAAGGTTTTGAATTGTTTTTTTCAAATCTTTTTTTAAGACTATTTTTTTATGAAAATGTAAGAAGGGACAGTTTTGAAATGTTCCGTTTGGAGAAAAATGTACACAATTTTTTGTAATTTGAAAAAATTGTTGATGAGATTTTTTCATTTTTTTTTCAGGAAAATTTTGAAATATTTCCTCTGAAAGCGTATTTTTTTGAGAAAATTTTCTATAAATTGAAAAAAAAATGAATCTATAAGTACATAGGTATTTATAATATAATTATTTATTTTCCCTTCAAAAAAATTTTCAATGAATTTTTTATGGAAGTTGTTAAAAAAAATTAATAGGATTTTTTATTTTTTTTATTTTGAAATATTTTCTCTGAAAGTAAGTATTATTTTAATTTAGATTATTTTTTGCAGATTGAAAAAAAAATTGACCAGGATTTTCGATTTTCCTTTAAAAAATAATACTTAACAAAAAAATCCGACTAGGTATTACTATTATTTCTTTTCAAAAAAAAAAAAAGAAAAAAATGAATAAACTGGAGGAATTTTATAGTGTAAACTGCTTTAGAAAATATTTTTGAATTTTTTCCAGGAAACTTTTGAAATAATTTCATTAAAAAAAAATTTTAGACGTTTTTTTGTCAAATTTTTCAAATCTTCTGATAGCATTTTTGATTTTTTATTACAGGGAAATTTTGAAATATTTTCTCTGAAAGCTTTTTTAAACGATTTTAGGTAAATTGAGAAATCCAAAGTACATACCTCTATATTTCTTCTCCAATAAAAAACAGAATTTTTGGTGAAAATTGTTTTAAAATGTTGCTTGAATTTTTGAAAATTTTCCATGGTTTTGAAAAATTCCTTTCAAAAACATTTTTTAGAAGATTTTTTTTGACAAGTTTTTCGCCATTTTTGATAAAATTTTTGATTTTGAACAACGAGAGATTGTAATCTGCTTCCTACCCAATGAAGTTTGGCAATATTCAACAAACCAAAACGTCAAATAGTTTTTTCAAAAGTGAAAATTATTTTTATTTGTATGATAATTATGGGAAAAGGAGGGAAATTTTTTTAAAACGGAGACAAATCAATTTTTGGGCATTTTTTTGATTTTGTTGATTACATTAATTTTTCGATTTTGTTAAATCGACAATTTTAGTTATTTTTGAAAATTTTGTTAATTCACTAAACTTTTCAAATTATTTCGATTATTTCGATTATTCGACGAATCCGCTTATTGATTCGGTTTTTTCGAATTCAATAAATCGATAAATTCTACGATTTCGGTCATTTTTTAAAGGCATATTCTCCAATTTTGATAATTCAATTCAAATTCATTTTTCGATTTCAGAAAATCAACCAATTTTGGCATACTTCTTCGATTTCAATTTAATTTTTCTTTTCATTTTTTCATTCAATATTTAATGAACTATACAACCACTTGTTTCACATTATTCAACATCATTTTTTTTTTTTCAGTTAGTATAAAAAAAATTCAAAATTCAAAAAAATCCCTTTGGACACGGAAAAAATTGTATGTACTTACTCGTATGTCTTCGAAATCACCAAATTTTCAGTTTGGTTTTCATTTTTGTTCTCCTATAAACAAATATCTTCTCCCTTTCGACGCACCCCTTCACCGATCCAATCACCTCGAAACAAACTTCATTCATCACTCAAGCCATAGCTTCATCAGGCAAAGATCCACGCCATTAAAAACAGGAGAGACGATCAAATAGACTATTTCACTTTGCTGCGTTTCGTTTGACGTCATTTACTAAATTGATCTGTCTGTATTAAGGGACCATCGTACTAATAAGGCAACAATAGAGAAGACATCAAGAGAAGAAATACACGATAGAAGCGAGAACGAGAATAAGGCCCTAGGCAGGCGAAGGCGACATCCATATCGCCACAATTTCCAGCCTTCGTATTAAAATAAAGCTCACAAGTACTATTACAAGTCCCATGCTCTTACACCAATTTAAAAAATCTCATCTTACGTGTCTCCTTATAAAAATGGACGCAAAAGCTTTAATCGAAATCTAGGAGCTGGTGCGAAAATTGAGACGACGTTGACGCTTGCTCGTGATTCTGACTTATGCTCATATTATGGTTCTTTTATTACCGAGGAATGATTTTTTTCAATTAAACCAACTGCGATGGAATGGAATATTTTGCATATCAATGCCAGTACTGTCGCCTTCGTCTCGATGGTCAAAAAAAACAAAACATTTACTCCGTTTTTAAATTAAGATATAGCGGTATTAAATTGACGAGTATTGGCCTGTGCGTGTGTTTGTTGTTCTGTAATTGTTTCGCAATTGCAGAGGTACTCGATGATTTGAGTGGTGCGCGTTGGGCGGTGATTTTGGTCCATTGATGATACAGTATTTTGTTGTTTTGCAGTAGCTTCGTCATTCTATAGCATTGTATAAGACACGTCTTCAATAGTCAATACTAATTCTCCCTAAAAATACAGGTGAAGATCCGATGATTCTACCTCATGGTTTACTGGCCACTGGTACTCGTCGTATTATCATCATATTAAAGAAAAAAATCATCTTGGTACTCAAATTATCAAATCTCACACTTCGTCGAACCCTTTACACCGTCAACAATCCAGCAATCTTCGAATCAGATGAACTTTTCTAGTAAAAATCAACTTCAGAATCTGACTTACCCAAAGAATATGAAAATATCAAACCAAAACGTCGACTAAGTTGGCACCAATGGACACCTCAGTGTATCGCGAACACTTCACGAGAATAACACGTGCACCACATCAACGATGAACCGAACGAGTAAATAGTCATTTCAAAGAACAAAAGCCCATTCGACAAATTGGAAAAAGACGTAACACCAACGAACAGTTGAAGAAAAACGATTGATTATGTCATGCTACGAAAACGAAAGAAAAAATTTGGAAGAACCGAATGGGCCAGCACCGACTACGGAGGGATCGCGACGACATCGGTACTGAGGCTCATTGCACCAATTCCATCGGTAGGTTCGACGTTGCACTCGAAAATAGACCGAAAAAAAACCCTATTCTCGCGTCGTCATAAGGTTGGCAGTGGCAATTCCACCGCCATAACTACAGTATAATCATGTCGCCAATACTGTCATCTACGTAATGCTACACACACACGATCGCGATCCCTTCTTTTGTTGTTGTTTAATTTATCTCGTATGTGTGCTCTATAAGCGTAATGTACGTACGTAATTTATTTAGACGTCGGTGTGCTTGTGTGCGATAAAGTACCATAATAATATGGCATGTATGTATGTATCACGCATTTGTAATTGCTGCTACTTAAAGCTTCACATATAACAATCGCGTATTGCGATTTCAGGAAATTAAATTCATTGACGTTAACAATTACTCGAGCATTTAGTCAATTGACGATGAACGCAGTTCGCCATTTGCGTGGCGAAAACAAATACACAGACATAGACATATAAAACGTACCAGAAATCCATCACGAGTATTCGCCTCTCGCTCTCTTTCCTACTTGTACTATCTCTCCGATCAGCAAATAAGACGTAAGTATCCAAGCTATCGAAATTGCCTAGCTCAGTTGGTGACGTGTCAACCAAATTTTTCTTGGGAGTAATTGGCTGAATGAAAATTCAAAACATACCGGATGACATTTTTATGACTTCATAATTACATTGCCTATCTTCAGTAATAAATGAATATGTATTTCAAAGGAAATAAGATATAAACTTGAATTTTAAAAATTGATTCTATGAATTTTTTTGAAAATTCAACAATAAAATACATAAAAATTGATTTCATTTCAAAAATTAATTGAAATTCAAGATTATTACCCAATTTTAATTCTATCACATTTTAATAATTTCAAAAATTTTGAACAATTTTCATTTAAAACTTTTACGCAATAAAAATTGACCAAGATTTACAAAATTGAACAAAAATTTTAAAAAGTGTAAATCAATTTTAATTTTTTTGAGAACTTTGAAAATATTTTTAAATTTATTATACTTACAATTAAAATTTCAAATACCTATTCGGACCACGAGCGCGGAGTGGCTGAATTCTATCGGCAAAACTGAAAAGGTTTGAAAAGGTGCACCATAAATGACCATAAACAAAAATTTGCTTATCACTGAAATTTTTCAAATGTTATCACGACTTGATCACGACCAAATCATGACGAAATGTACATTTATTAGTTGAAATTAGGGAAATCATCACAACACAGCCATCTATTTTTAAGAAAAATAAACAAAGGTGCACCTTTTCAATACCTACTTGATAGTAATGCACACTAGCGCGCCATACCTATCCTTGGTCCGAATTATCATTTATTTCAAAATTCCAAAAAATTTTGTAAATTGTAAAAACTTAAAATTAAAAAAAAAATATGAACATTTATTTAAAAATGAAAAAAAAAAACTTGGAAATTGTCAAATTTTTATTAGGTTCTTTTGAATTTTAAAAATTTTGAATTTTTTCATTTTGAAAAAGTTAACACCTATTAATATCTGAAAAAACATCTAAATACACCATCAACTTAAATTTTGATCAAATTCGTTCATTTTTTCCATTTTTTTTTCAATAGGTACAAATAACTCGGCGCTTCGCGCCTCGCCAGATCCAACCAGGGGGGCTTCTCCCCCCCCCCTGGTTGGCTCTATTTCCACACTACGTTTGAAAGTATGAAACATAGTATATGCTTTTACTCCGCAACAAAATGTCTAAAAGTCACGAATATTAATTTCCACGGAAATTTAAAAGTCTAAAAAGTATAATTATAAAAAAAAATTCCAAATTTCAAAATGTCCGAAAGTCATCTTTCTAAAAAAATGTCTAAGTATCAGGATGTCTGACAAAATGTCTCAAGTTTAAGAATGTCTGATAAAAAACCTAAAAGTCATGAAAATTTTAAAAAATTTTCGAGGTTTTAGAATGTCTGACAAAATGTCTAAAAGTCATAAAATTTATTTTAAAAATTTCTAAAATACTTAATTAAATAAAAGTTTCAAAATGTCTAACAAAATGTCAGAAAGTCATCTTTATAAAAAAATTTCTGAGTTTCAGAATGTCTGACAAAATGTCTAAAAGTCATAAAATTTATTTTAAAAATTTCTAAAATACTTAATTAAATAAAAGTTTCAAAATGTCTAACAAAATGTCAGAAAGTCATCTTTATAAAAAAATTTCTAAGTTTCAGAATGTCTGAAAAAATGTTTAGAAAATGTCTAAAAGTCATAAAATTTCAAGAAAAATTTGCAAGTTTCAAAATGTCTGACATAATGTCTAAAAAGTCGAATTTATTAAAAATTTTCTAAGTTTTTTTATGTCATCCAAACCTACCCGTGTAGCAATTGTCGACATCGACATTTATGTCGACAAAATTCAGACACATTTTTTTCTCGGTTAACGATGAATTAAAAATGATATTTGAGATTTAAAGTAATGTTCTATGTTAAACATAACTGTTTAATCAAAATTTTTGAATTTTTCTCAGTATTTTCCTATAATTTAGAAAACGTTGTTTTTCTACATAGACAAGTCGATGTAAAAATCGATACTCGATAAACGCATCGACATTTATGTCGACAATTTCTGCCAATTAAATTTACAAATTTTATATCTAAAAAGAACTAAAAACAATTAATAAGAACATATTAAGCTCAGGAATAAATAATTTTTGAAAGAATCACAAAATTTTCTTATTTTTCAAAGTTTTGAATAATACAACGACTTGTCGAGTTATTGTCGACATAATTGTCGATGGTCGAATAATGCATCGACTTGACTGTCGACGTCTTGAGGGTGATTGTGATACTCGCAGATAAAGTGTGTTGTGAATTAGTACATAAGGTCTAAGAATCATCTCTATGTTAGTTGGACACTCGCATGTGTCCAGCTACAAAGGTGGCCTCAATGCCGCATATTTGACAAAAAATGTCGAAATGTTGGCTTGAACACTATTTTTGGTGTAATTTTAATATATACTTATATTGAATATTTGACCTTAGCATATTTTTCAAAATCTCACCATTGCAAATGTCGATGTGGATGTCGACATTTATATCGAAATTAGCATCGACGTTGCTACACGGGTAATCTTTTTTTTTTTTTTTTTACGAGGGTCCCCACTTCGGACTTGCCCGATGGCCTAATGTACCCTAACCTAACCCAACAGTCGGATTTTCCTGTCGGATTTTGGGGTCGTTTTTTTCCATTTTGCTCTCCGTAAAAGCATATAGGTATGTACAGTTGTAAAAATAAAACTTTCTTTTCAAATTTAAAAACTACCAAATTTTCAAATTCTAACAAACTTCAACAATTTTGAATTTTGAACAGTTTTTTTTTTTTTTTTTTTTTGGTAACTTGAAAAAAATTTAAATTTCAAATTTAATGATTTGATTGAAATTTAAGAATGGCCAAATTTAAATCCTGTAAAATTTCAAAAATTTCAAAAATTTGAAATTCTGAACAATTTAAAAATAATTTTATAGTTGGTTACTGTAAAAATTCACTCAAAACTTCAAAAAAAAATTAATTCATGTTTTTTTTTTGAAAATTTAGTACAATTTTAAAAATTGATTCAATTTTCAAACTCAATAAAATTTCAAAATTATCAAATTTTGAAGAAACCTACAGACTTTACACAATGGTCCAATTTCAAAAAATTGTAAAAATTTGGAATTCCAAACAATTTCAGAAAAATTTCAAGCCTTAAAAATATATTACCTAAAATTTGACAAATTTGCCATAGGTACCTACTTTTAAAATTATTTTTTTATTCTTTGAAAATTCTGTAGAATTTTAAAAATTATTCCAATTTTGAAAAGTTACATTAGTGAAATCCCAAAATTATCATATTATTTCAAAATTATTTTAATTTTTAAAATGAGTTATAGGTAGGTATTCATATTTCTATTCACTTCATTTGGCCATCTCACAAAAAAAATTTCAAACTTTTTTTTTTTTTTTTTGAAAATTCCCAAAGAGAAAAAGGTTATAAAAAATGACTTTTTTTTTACAGAAAATTAAAACTCCGGTGCACATTTTTTTCCAAACCCTTGAAATTTTGCAGTAGAAAGGGTGAAGTTCTAAGATCCTATTTTTAAAAATTTTGTAACATAAAATCTATAATAAACAGCTCTGGATTCCGGACAAAATCAGGATGAGAATTGATCACTTTTTTACATTAAATCGAGCCTCAAAATTCAAATACGTTTTCAGGAACAGATCTCTACTTCAAACTCTTGGAACACGATTTGAATGAAATAATTCAACTATTCGAACAACATTTGATCGATACTTTTGAAATAATACATCGAAAAATTCAGAAAGAATACCTATTAAAATTAACACGTTTCATATAAGGACAAAAACACGAATTCAATGTATTAATGAGAATTGCTCAAAAAGGCATGGTGCATGTCGCAAAAATTCACGGATAGATTATCAATATTTCAATTTTTCATATAGGTACCTTTCCTACCTAACCGCGATGAAAAAGATACCAGTAAAAAAATGCAACAATACCCAGGGATTCAAACACAATGAGGCTAAAATTCTAGCTCGTATCAGTCGGTCTATACTTATGATAAAAGTACATCACAATGAAGTGATTTACAGACCAAGAGAATATTCAATTATCACATAAGTGGTAATAGGTAGTTACACTCAAACGAATCGGTACAACTCGACACAGGTCACATGAAACGACGAAACAAATTTTACGACCGCTAATCCATGTCATCCGAGTGTATTCTAGATATTCGAGACCCGATAGCTCGATATTCAAAAGTTGAAAGTCGAATGCATCAGAACAAATTTGAAAAAGAAATAGACAAAACTAAAATAAAAAATGTCGAACGAATGAAGAAATGAAATGTTATGTACGTACTTCAGAATATGATTTGCAGTATTGAGATCCTCGAGAAGAGTCAGACATTGAAGCGCGAAATGCAATTGTTTACGAAAGATGAACAGGTATTAACTTTTATGAGACAATTTCGACACCAACAACGTTCAATTATTACGGATACAATCAAATTAAATATTTTTTACTTGAGTTAGGTAAACGTAAGAAAGATTTTTACTTTTTGACGTAATGTTTACTTTTTGTAGAGTGATAAAAACTTGATTGAGCGCGAAAGGGGTTCATTCTTGCATTATGATTTTGATTTCATTATCAGGCTATTTTTTCATTTTGTCAGGTCAATATTTCTAATGAGGTGCTTTGGTTGAACCAAAATGCACCTCCTTCGGAAATCGAGTCCGCATCAAATTGAAACAATAGCCATCTATCCACCGAGATTCAACGATTACACGAGAACGAATCGAAAATGTTCCAAATCAAAAAATGATTTTTGAATAATTAGAGGGCTAATTTTGAATTATTCTGTCATTATTGCAAGTAAAATAACAAATTGAATACTCAATTTCACCGATAACAATCCTATGCAAAAAGAAATCAAAAAATTGAAAATATTCATCCGAATTTCCACCCCATTGCATATGGTCCCAATTCTAGAACACAGGACGTTATCACTTATCACTTTACTGTTATCTACTCACACAAATTTTTCTGAATTTTTTTTCAACATTTTCAAATGATTGATGAAAAAATTCAAAGTGTAAAATAAAAACGAAAAATTGAAGACAATCAACGATATCAAGGATGGAGGAAATACATCAATCTCACCTCTCAAACATTCTCTCCTTCTTACACCGAAAAAGCACAGTCACCGGTTTGGAACCACTTACAAATGCCATTCAGTAAGTTTTTTCTTCCTTAAAATCTCCTCAATCGTGTTCAACACTACCCTCTTATTATTTCAGAATTAAATTACGCCGCAGCAAACCTCCAAATCAGGCAGACGAGGCCAAAAAACTTGCTTCGATGTGTATTCGTTGTTTTACATACTGGAAAGAAGGCAACTTTTCGGTCAAGTTCAAACCGAAATACAAACGTGGAAAGAATATCTCGAAACGAATGGTAAATCTTGAACCATCACGTGATTACTCTCGATGAAAATGTACATCATTCACAGCTTAATTTGTACCTTTTCAGGTATTGAAATGTTTAGTATGCAGTCATAAAGAATACCAATATTATAATCGTAGTGAAGCGAACTGCATCATAGATAAAAAGAAGATCAAACCAATCTCCAAGAAAAATAATACATCTTTCAAGCCGAAATCTAATAAAAATACTACGAAGTTAATACCGTCCAAAGCTAAAACTAAAACGAAAAATAATTCTAAGAAACTTCCTGGAAAAAATAAATCGAAACGAAAAGTGAAAAAGAAGTAACTCGTCGACGATGCAATGAATAATTATTCATCGTCGTTAGCTCGTTACTAGACTGATTACTTTTCTATTTTTTGTACATTTTGTTGATTAATATATTCGTATTGGTTTTCTCGTTGTCGAAATTCAGTTTCAGTCTCGAAATACGAATAATAATATAAAAAAAAACGAACAAAAAATACTTATAATAATCTCAACGACTGAAATAAATAATAAATATGGAACAAATTGGTACGTATCATGCAAGCACCCAAAAAATACCTCTCATTTCTGAATATTATTCTAAAGGTATTTCTTCTAAAATTACCTGAAACATACAAAACAAAACAAAAGAAACATTTTAATAAATATTCGTTGTGGTTTCAATATTGATAATAGTATTAGTCGAATATGAATTATTTCAGTTGATGAAGTTTGATGAAATTAGGCGTGCGAAAGCTCGAATTCAATCAGACAAAATTTTTAGTATACCCAGAAGCTTCTACAAACTACTACGATTCAAAGCAATATAAAATCTCTACCAATCTAAGCGTATGGTGAAGTATTAGCAAGATGACCAGCGATGTTAACAATGAAACCGATGAGCAAGATGAATTCTAAAGAACAAAAATATGTTGTCTAACCTTAATACACGAACGACGATATTCGTACTCGAGCATTTTGGCTGCTCTGATTGGTAGAGATTTTCCTCGACGTCGAAACTCCTGAAGTATTTCGGCCAGGTCGGATATAACAATAGGATCTATTTTGTGCTTTTTGATTAAAGCCGTTAAATATTCGATAAAATGAGTCCTACGCAAAATCACACAGACACGATGGCGTTTTAAAATCATCCAGCTCAAAAATTATATGTAGCAACGTATGAAGAAGAAAAAATGCATTTGCAAAAAAAGGGCCTAGTCAAAATCACTCGTCGATCTGGAATAAAGAATAGTGTACCTGATATAACGCTTTATAATATTCTTTTTCGGGAGTATGGTAACCTCTAGGTGGTCTTTTTTTACCTTCCCTATTTACAATTGTTTCCAAATCATCGCACGTTAGAATATCAATAGTTTCCAGCCTAAGTCGACATATAATACGACTTAAATGTTCTCTTAAATGATTCCTGCGTATTAATAAAGGCATACTTAGTAAATAAATACGCCGAGCTTCTCATCGAATCATATTGTACATTTATCTAAGTTCCTTAAAAATAAAATTTTTCTACGCAGAATCGAATCGAATCGACACGATACGATACGATACGATCTGTCATGAAATTTGAATTTACCTGCATAAACCAGCTTCTTCGACTCGTGCTCCGCATCTCGTATCGATCAATCCTTCTTCGGTTTCTTTTTGCAGCGGGACATCACATCGAGGATTCTCTTTCGGCGTTAATTCCAATGGTACGTTGTTATCCTGTTGGTAGGGTTTCACATTTCCATATAATGAAAGAATTTTAGGATAAACTGTAGGTACCTATACCTATTATAGGTACTTATGATACATTTCACTCACCTTTAGCAACTGTTTCAATTCTTGAGGTTCTTTATCGCGTAAGTAAAACAAACAGTTACGAGGATGGTGAGCATGTAAGCCGAGTTTGATACAATACTCGGATACTTTGCAATCAGTTCCCATAGCAAATGGTTTCATACAATCGGAACAAAATTCGTATTTACAATTGCTACAAGTGAGATGCATACAGCCACCTTTGACTAGAATGAACCTATGAAAAAATGATTTTCAATGATTGCAAATTCCACTACGACCGTCGACTGGGCAGTGATATTTTCATAGGTGAACGTACTTAGTATCACATTTAGGACAAGTGACTCCGAAATCTTCTAAATATCGTGAAAGTTGAGAACCAACGTTGTTCTTCGACAACCACGAATTGTACTGTTCGCAAGTCTTACCATCGTGTTCTTTATCCCACTAAAACAAAATCAAATAAATAAACTGTTTTTTTGCAAAAGTGAAAAAGAAAGAAATAGGCAACTATTAAAAAATTTTAAAATCATTCTTTAAAAATAAAAAAAACTTTGAATTTTCTTCATCTTTTTTATAAAAAATATTACAATTGAAATACCTACTCAAATGTTTTTAAAAATAGAATAAAAAAATCTCTGATTTTTTTGATTGATTCCTTTTTTAAAAGACAAAATTCCAATTTTTCGTCTTATTTTTATTGTAAATCTTAGAATTTTTGGCATGAGATACAATTTCATGAAAATTTCAAGTTTAAGAATTCTCGATTTTTTTAAAAATATTTTTGTGATAAAAATTTTTAATTTTTTTTTTGAGAAAAGAATCTTGCTATTTTTTGGGGGGGGGGGGGGGGGGGTCAGTCAATTTTTCTGAAGTTAAAAAATTGGTTTAAAACAATCTTAATTGTTTTATGCAAGAAAAATTTATTTAAAAAAAATTCATCAACAAAAATTTTCCTATTCTTTTGAAATATATATTTTTTTTAGCAATGAAGAAATTTACAAAATAGAGAAGAAAAACTGTTTTTTCATTTTTTTAAGAACGAAATCCCAATTATTGATCTCAACTTTTTTGGAGGAAAAGAATATTCAATTTTTAGAAATGATATTTTTTTACAATTTTCTGATGAAAAATTTCTCAAATTGAAAAAAATGTCTCTTTTTAAAAAAAAATTTATAACAAAATTAAAATTCTTATTATTAGATACTTTTTTTTTTTTGAAAATAGAAATCAATTTTTTGGAGTGAAAAATATCTTTATGAGGAGAGGTAAAAAATAAAAATTAAATTTTTCAGGAATTTTTTTCAGAACGAAATCATAATTCTTTGTCTTAATTTTTTTCGAAGAAAAAATTTAAAATTTTCAGAAAAAAGATCCAACATTAATAAAAAATTTCTCAATTGTTTCGAAAAAATTAATTTTACAATTTCTTTGAAGTAGGTAAAGAAATTTCTCAATTTTTTTGAAGTGAAAAAAATTGTTGATTTTCTTAGAAATGAAAACCACATCTCTCTTCTCAAATTGAAAAATTCTTAATTTTTTGCAATTATTTTTTTTTTCAAGTAAAAAAATTCTTGATTTTTAGAGTACATTTTTTGTGATTAAAAAAATTACCAATAAAAAATTTTGATTCTCAAATTCACCGTTATAAAATTTTCAACCCATCTAAATTTCAAGTTGCCAGCCCTAAATCAGCTAGGTACAAACTCACCAATTTACCACATTGAGCACACGATACAGAATTACAATCTGGACAAAAAACACGTCTTTGATCCGGATCAGCGATAAATCCGGAGGAACACTGAAACACACAGTTAATTTTCAACTTTTATCAAGAAACGGACGAATGACAAATAATATACAGTCATTTCACAAAGGTACCTTAATACACCATTTAAAATTCGGATCCTGCATCAGAGTTCGATCCCTCAACTTTTGCTGAAATAATTCGTGAACATTCGGTTGTAATATGGTCTTCAGCAGAATATCCAAGTTACTAAAATACAACGACATTTCGTCCGAATCCAGATCGGATATTTTGGGTTTTTTACAAAACGGACAAACACAATCGACGATACTCTTTTCTAATATTTGCAACGAGAAGAACTGTTGGGCGCAACTTTGGCAGCATCTGTGTTCGCATTCGAGCATTGAGATCATCTGTAAAATGAGCGATAGATAATTTATTAAAATTATGGTACGAATATTCCAATTCTTGAATTTTCAACTTATTCGAATTTACTTGTTTAATTGAGACTTTTTCAGCGCAAAGTTGACAATCTTGCTGCAGATACGTGATAGCTGCTTGAATAGTCGAACATTCGCTCGCGGCGTCTATGCTTTGAGATCTGTCGAATTTCAATTTTATAAGTTGCGCAGCCAGCACAGCTTGATCGTAGTTGGATAATCCTTGAGTGAGGCAGTTTTCGACTTCGATCTAGTAAGACAAGAAGTTATCAATGAAATGATATTTTATAAATGAGTGAACCTAAATAATTCCTGCAATCGACAGCTGTTATTTAAAAAATAGCATGTGCGCTGTCATAAACATGTGTAACATTTTTTTTGGAATTTCGATCAAGTATAAATGAGGCGTGTTTTTCCAAAACGGCTTAAGTCCACTTTTTAAAATTTTACAGGAGAAGCAAAAAACGTAATAAAATTGTATATTAAAAAGCTATTTTGGAGGTAATGGTTCAATTTTAGAGCAGATAGTCCTCGAATATTTTAGTTGTGAACTCAAGTACATGGACAGAGGCCATTTTGGAAGAATTTTTAGGCAAATTTGAAGGCTGTTTCCCACCATCCTTTGTTTTTTACTTTTTTAAATATTAGCTTTTTGAGCAGGTTAAACGCGATATTTTGGTAGGTTGATGATGTAGGATTATGTATATAGGCCTCCTTCACCAAATGGCGTCATAAAATCGATTTTGAAAAAAAGTGGACCTAAGCCGTTTTGGAAAAACACGCCTCAAATGTATAATGAACATAATGTCATAATTTCTTACGACCTAATAAATTTAATTCGACCAAATAAATAATTTGTACAGAGGTACTCAATCAAAATTAATACGAAATCCTTTCAATTACAAGTACCTATTGGTACGTCGAAGAATTTCGTCAATTATTTAAGTAGGTAGAGGTACAATGTACAGACCTTGAAACTACTGTCAGAAGCATCCGATAAATATCCATCCTGGGTACGCTCTTTTTGTCTTTGTTCTTCTTTGGTAATCTCGCCAATGTTACTATCAGTTTCTTGAGCAATATTATGGAATTGTTTCACAATGGAAGAGTGATCTGAAGTATCGGTTTCGTATCCATTTGGTATAGGACTAGACTGCATCTGTCGTTGATTTTCTTCGACGATTTTCTTATCGACGTAATCGTTTGGCTGGGTAATAACAATTTCACGAATATATTCCGAAAAGTTATCATTTTTAACAACTTCAGTCAATGGTGGATTTTCTGCTGCGACTTCATTAGGTGCCTCATTGATCTTTGCTTCTTTTTCATTGGTTTCATTTTCTACCAAATTTATTCGAGTATTTAGAGAAATTGAGAGCGATTTATCGTCAACAGTAGGATCTTCTCTTGGCTCGAAGCTGTTTTCTGTTCCATGAAGGTCGTTTTTATCTAACGATGAAATAGGAATTTGAGATTTGATATCTGGATCGATGAACTTGGGAGTATTGATCAAATTATCTGGCACGTTGATTCGAATGATATGAACAGGTTTGATGGTCGGATTCAAAACCACCGGACTGACTAGTTCTAATTGATCAGCGACAGTATCTTTTTTGTTTTTTATTAGGGCAGCTTCTTGTTCTATGTACTCTTTTATATTTTCAGCGAGTACTTCGTGGAATAATTTATCCATGTGTTCGTTTTCTTGCTCTTCTTTCTCCTCAATAAAGCTCTGATCATCATCCGATGAATTTTCACTAATGAAATTACTTTCTGTTGATTCTTTCGTATCTACGTCAACGTCCACGAAATTATCGTCGCTGTCCGATTGGTAATTTTCGTTGGAAAGGTGCAAATCATCGGAGATGCTCGGCTCGATTACTCGATCATTTTTATCTATTTGGTTATCTCGAAAAGAGCTCGACGAGGGACCTATTTCGATGTAAGCTTTACTTAAATAGTTTGTAGGTATTTCAGGACCAATTTTAGCAACGTCAGGGACTGGTTCAGGTTGCGGTTCCGGTTCGGTAACTGTATCGATAACGTTATTCGAACGTTGATGGGTAGATAAAGCTGAATTTTCCACTTCGACGGAGGCGTCGTTGTTGGAAATGATTAAAAATTCCAAGTTAAGTTTAGCCAATTCGTATAAAGCTTTTAGTTCGTCGAATAGAGGACTTTTTTTTGATTCTTCTAGTTTGTTTGTTGAATTTTCTTCATGACGATTAGATATTGCGGGCTCGGGAGGGGTTTGAAGAATGACCGATTCTAAAGCTGAAGCTGAAGGTGTTGCGTCGAGTGGCATTGACAAAGGAACGACTGTCTTTCGAGTTGTTACGTCAGTCGCGTTTATATTGACTGGATTTTTTGCAAATTCTTCTGCGAGATTATCCGAACTAGCTGATTCGCGAACCGACCCTTCCAAGCTATCGGTTTCAACAACATGCTCTTCTTGCGAACTAACGCTGTTGGTTTTTTGAGCTGGCAAATTCTGATTTTCTGCCAAACCTAGGTCTGGGTTCAATTCCAACGGCGACTCGATTTTCAAATTATAATAATCCTTCGAAGAATGTGCAGAAGCTTCAACGTCCTCGAAATTTTCAGAATCGCTGAACCGATCTGACTCGTGTGTTTCTTCATCGTTACAATTTTCGTATAATTTATTGATCAAATCAACATGGCTCATTTTGGATGCACAATGCGCCGAATGAGGTAAGAAAAATTCGCCTCGAGGTTCGGATTTCGTTCTGTTATAAAATAACGACTCGGACGACTTATGGAATCGTTTGCCCATCACCGAAGTAGGACGCTTGATGTTCAAATTTTCGCAGCTTCTGTATCGTAAATAAGTTTCGTAGGGAAGAGCCATTGAGTAAAGCTCATCGTTCGAATCGGAATACTCTTCAGAGGCGAATGAATTTCCGACACCGAGGTCGGTATTCAAGTAAAAAGCGCTGGCGTGTCTTCTTAGGTTATCTTTCAATTTCACGAAGTAAGCAGAATCGGTATCTTCGGGATTGGCAGTGTGGATAGATTGTAGCCAAGAATGCACGAAGTTAAAATTATTCTGAGCAGAATTTGGGATGTTTTTTGGCAAGCTGGAGTATCTTTTCGATTCGTGAGTGTGATATTTTTCTGAAAAATATAAATACGACGATGAGTAACCACTGCGAAAGTGAGTCGAGGAGCACTGGAGCTTGGGCCGGAACTTGATAGTAATTCGGGTGCTCGAACTAATCCAACATTCAAAAATTAATGAGCTACACCTTAGAAAACTCCGAAAATGCATAAATTAAATGCACCTCGCCTATTGAATTTTTTTTTCTAGCCAGCAAAAAAAAATTCTTAATTTTTTTGACCCAGCAAAACAAATTCTCAATTTTTTTTGAGTCTGAAAAAAAATCTCATTTTTTAAAAAAAATTCCCAATTTATTTTCGAGCCAGCAAAAAAAAATTCTCAATTTTTTTCGAGCCAGAAAAAAAATCTCAATTTTTTTCGAGCCACCAAAAAATAATTCTCGTTTTTTTTGAGCCTGAAAAAAAATTCTCATTTTTAAAAAAAAATTCCAAATTTATTTTCGAGCCAGAAAAAAAAATTTCTCAATTTTTTTCGAGCCACCAAAAAATAATTCTCGATTTTTTTGAGCCAGCAAAAAAAAATCTCAATTTTTTCGAGCCTGAAAAAAAATTCCCAATTTATTTTCGAGCCAGCAAAAAAATCTCAATTTTTTCGAGCCATCAAAAGAAATTCTCAATTTTTTTCGTGCAAGCAAAAAAGTTCTCAATTTTTTTCGAGCCAGCAAAAAAATTCAGAATTTTTTTGAGAAAAAATAAAACTTAAATTTTCTGGAAAGAAAAAAATCTTTTAATTTTTTGAAAGAAAAATCATTCGATTCATCGGAGAAAAAAAAATCGAGCGACTCCAGGAAAATTCCAAATCCCTGGCCCTGAATACTGGTCAAGGGCGGGGGGTAAAAGGTTTGAAAAGTTATTCACCTTCATCGCATAATCGAACTGTGTTACCGCTTTCGTTATCTAACCCTTGAGGCGGACCCCAAATTTTCATTAAAAAAGGTTTCAACTGACTCTTACGCAACTCCATGTAAGCAGCTTCGATATCTCCGTGATTAGCCGTCAAAACGGTGACCACGTCTTCTCGGCTAAAATTCCCCTGAGCCATTAATTTGGCGTACTAGAGAAAAAAATTTCAAAATGAGATAAAAAGGTGGTAACTCGAGCGAAATTAAACAATCACGTGCGATTACTTTTCGTTGTCTCTGCCTGATACATTCTGTAGCTGCAGCCCAAAGGTCACCGTTGTGTAAATGCAAAGCAGATCTCGCTTCGTGGCAGGATATGGTTCCTATTGTGTTCTCGGGCTGTTCGTGGCCGAAATTCGTGGCCAGTGTGACAACTGTATCGATCATCTGAGTCCAATTTTCTAGCAACCATTTGACAGGGTTGTTTTCTCCGCAATGTATCAAAGCTACCGTCAAATCATCTGGAGTGAATTGGTGTTTTTCCGCGTCCTGTTGAGATCAAAATAATAATTTATTATAAATTTTTTTTTTTTTTTTTTTGCTTTGTAAAGACTAAAGAGGCGTATTTTTCAGTTCAAAATTTACAAGTTTACTTTAAAATTAGGAATTATCGTAACTACAAAATAGGTATATTAGGTAATAAAATGAAAAAGCTCACTTTTAATAATTTGACAATTTCTAAACTATCTTTCATTTGTTTCTGCAGCACGGCGTCCATTAATACGGGAGACTGTGAAGGCTGTGGCGACATTTCTTGCTTCGATTGCAACGATATCGACTAGGTATATATATAGGCATGAGATCTAATTTAGTTCTTCTGATCTCGAGATCAATTTAATACTTCGAACAGGTACCTGATTAGTATCACTGGTGAATGAGGCAGCACCGCTCGATTTCTTATTCGGATTCCAATCGCTATAATCGTCAAATGACAGCGATCTGTTTCGTTTATTCACTACACTGGGTACTTCGTACGTCTACGAACAAAAATTAATTATCGTAAATTGAATAAAATGCTTTTCATTGTATGGGGAAAAAAATACTCAGAATTCGTTGGTATTTACTTGGGTCGCAGCACTCTGAGGAGGAGGAGATGTGCCGGTGGAGGTCTTCGAAGTCGAAACTGTCTCTTTGTTATTATTGCTTTCATCACCTATAACATTTACCTATTCTAATGAATCGACAAAATGTTTATAAAATAGTGATCTAACGAGAAAATTGCGCTGAATATAATATTAAACAGTAACTACCTACAACCTACGTACTTGACATACCAATGGTATGATGCGAGTAGGTAAGCCCGAATCGCTATTTTTAGATGTCTATTTAAATTGTTATTTGATTATTGTTCTATTTTAAACATTTAAAATATTTTCTCTCGTTTTAATCATGCTAAATACCTACATTTTTAATGACGAATTTCTATCAAACACTGTTTTTCTATATGGTGATGTGTATATATGAAAGTGACATAATCTAAGAGGGGATGGATGAAGCAGAGAATTCGTAATAATCAAGAATGTTGTTTTCACTTTTTCAAATTAAATTAAAAAGTGTAATTTTCATGCTTATTATGCAAAATTGAAGTGAAAGGAGCTAGGGGTCCATTTGAAATCTTTGTAATAACAAAAATCATTCCAAATACTTGAATTCACAACTTTTGTCTGATTTTTTTTTTTCAATTTGGATCTTGGGTACAGAGATACGGAGATTTTCTTGGGAAAGTGAACCCTCGGAAAGTGGGGTTTTAAATAAATGAAAGTTTAGCCCTTTTTTTAAATAAATACGTCTTAGATTAAAAAACAACTATAAAATTGATTTTATACTTTCCACCACACGGAGCTTCATTTGCGACTGTACTACTATAAATTATATTTAAAAAATTGTTAAAACTGTTAGAAACGCCGTTAGCAGAATACATAAGACACTCAAAAATTCTATTATGTCGTAAGAATTGTTAAAATCTCAAGGAAATCATTAACATACCTACTCGTACTGTAAAAGTTGTTGAAAACAAAAGTAATGAAAACCGTTGATAGACAAGTTACCAATAAATTTGAGAAAATTCCAATTTTAATGGCAATAATTCTCAATCAATTTTTAAAAAATGAATCCTATATTTTGTGAAATTATAAATATTTTTTTTGCTTACATTTTAAATAGCAGTTTTTCTTCAAAAAAAAATTATTATAAATATTTGTGACCTTTTTTATAACGCAGACTTTGATACTTTTTATAGGACCTTCAAAAAAACTTTTAGAGTAATAAAAAAAAAAACTTTTCTCAAATTTTTTTTGAAGAATTATTTTTAAATAGGTACCTATATTTTTTTCAATTTTTCTCAAGAAAATCATTTTATTAAAATTTTTTCAAAATGATTTTTTTAAAGGGGGTTTTATTTGCGAAATTCTGAGAACTACCTATTTGAAGCAAGCTCCTGAAAAATTGAGTGGAAATCCCTGAAAATTCCAGTTCCATTATAATAAAAAATTATAATATTGACTTGAATTTCTAAAATGGTGAGAATTTATACTTAAAAATTTGTTGAGAATTCAATAAAGCTTAAAATTTGATCAACTACAAAAATGAATTAATTTTCAAATTTTGGAAATTTTAAAAACTTCGATCATTGGGCAATTCTTCAAAAAATATAAAATTTTCAAACATTAGTTTACTAAGATTGAAAAAAATATGTAACAATTTTAAAATTAATGTTTTAATTTTTTTTGAAAATTTTGTGATAATTCGAACAAAATTAAAATCAAGTTCAGTTTCAAAAATTAATAAAAAATTCAAAAATATCTAATTTCGAAATTCAATTAAATTTTGAAAATTCTGAATTTTGAATAATTGAAAAAAATATTTGAGTTTTGAAAAATTGGCCAAAACTTGAAGCTTTTAAAAATTCTCCAATTTCAAATAATTACCAATCTAAATGAAAATTCAAATCACTTAATTTTCAAGTTTTTGGTATCAAGTTTGAAATTTTTTAAAAATCTGAATCTTAGATAAATGTTTGACAAATGTTCTACCTTTAAAGATCAATTCAAATTCTGGAATAATTGACCAGTCTAAACAATTGCAAAAATTGATATTTCAAATTTTTTGAAAATTTGGCAGAATTTAAAAAATTGATCAAAGTTCAAAAATGAATTGAAAATTTTAAATTGGTCAATTTTTTAAATTATAAATTTTGATAGTTTTTAAATATTTTTTAAAATTGTAAAAATAATTTTTTTTTTTATAAATTTAGTAAATCAAGAAAAAATTTAAGACTTCAGAACTTTAAAGAATGTACTTGAATTTGAAAATAGAATTTGCAAAAATTTTCTTAAAAATTTTGATTGAAGAATTTGAGAAATTATTCTCATTTTGAAAATTTCGAAATTCAAGAATGGTCAAATTTCAATTCTTTCAAGTTTCAAAAATTTAGAATTTTCAAAAATCTAAGAAATTGTAACAAAAAATTGAAAAAATTTTAGCGGAATGAAAATGACTAAATTTCAAACGAATTTAACCCAAATCTACCGAAATTCACGAATGTGAAATCGTTTGAGGATAATTATTAACCCCCCCCCCCCCCCTAAACACGATCCTACTGTGTGATTAAGTAAACCATTGTTTTGAAAAAATGAATGAAAATTGAAAAAAACACCTGAGAGTAACACTAAATTCTACCAGTTCAACGAACCGAATCGATACAAGAAGAATTATCCCAAATATCTGGTACATGAGCATGAGCAAAGATACGCTAGAGTTCCCTGTTAAGTCGACAACATGAATTTAATTAAGGTGAGATCAATCGAAGAAGAAGTGATGTTCTGTCGAAACCAATGAAATTAGGTACAACGAAGTAAGGGTTCACGAATTGTCAATATTATCGTAATATTGCAAAATAAAAATATTTCAGACTAGTCTGATATTTTCTTCGCTGTCAGTTTCAGTTCTGGGCGAATTCGAAATGAAGATTGCAGGGAGGAGCAGGAAGTACCAAGGTGTGAATTCGAATTCGTAATTGACAGGTAAAGCAGGCTCGTTAGGTACGAAGCGACGATGATTTTGAAAACCAATGCCCCTACACTTATCTGTTAAAATCTTACATTTGAAGTGAATTACAAGGGAACTCCGTCAACTCGTCACCTCCGATTCAGCTGAAATTTGGCTTACTGAAAGAGCATGCCACCCAGACCTCACAACCAAATTTTTAGCTGCCGAATTTGATTTTTCGATTTTTGGCGAATTTTTGAAAATGGTTAAAACCGCCTCCAAAAAAACATTTTTTGAAAAAAAAATTGTAAATTTCAAGATAGAGTCATGAAAATTGGTTTATACAATAAAGTTAACCTCCCTAGTCGATTGGCACCATTTTCGAAGCGATCTGGAGCCTTCATAAAAAGTTGACTTTTCTCCAGCTCACTGGAATAGCTCCAGACGGCGTTGTAATTAACTTCGGTAGCTGAAAACTTAATCCTAGCGGCTCCAGATCGCTTCGAAAATGGTGCCAATCGACTCGAGGGATCGACTTTAGGGGGTAGACGAAGTTTCGGGTGATATGCTGGAGAAATTGACTTTTTGAAATTTTTTTAAAAATGCAGCATTTTTAAGTTGTCAAAAAAAACACGTGCGAACTTGTCACCTCGGATTTTGGATTCAACTACGTCAATCGATAGATGGCATCGTACTAACGCTAGGATTAAGTTTTCAGCTACCGAAGTTAATTACAACGCCGTCTGGAGCTATTCCAGTGAGCTGGAGAAAATCCAACTTTTCCTGGAGGCTCCAGATCGCTTCGAAAATGGTACCAATCGACTCGAGAGGTCGACTTTAGTGTACAAACCAATTTTCAGGACTCTATCTTGAAATTTACAATTTTTTTTTCAAAAAATGTTTCTTTGGAGGCGGTTTTAGCCATTTTCAAAAATTCGCCAAAAATCGAAAAATCAACTTCGGCAGCTAAAAATTTGGCTGTGAGGTATGGGTGGCATGCTCTTTCAGCGAGCCAAATTTCAGCTCAATCGGAAGTGACGAGTTGGCGAGGTTCCCTTGTTAGGTAGGTACTTGAGATCTAAAAAAGTTTGAAAATTGCAGGTAAAAAATTTATTTCTACACACGACAGAGATATAGGAAGACGGAAAAATAATCAGGTAGGTAAGATGAAACTCGAATCAAGAATATAATTTAGTTCCTAGCCAAAATGAAATTGAACGTTTATGTGGCCTACCTTTTTTCTTATGGCCGACAATGGCGGGACTCGTGGCACTGGCGGTGTCGGCTGACGAGACATCGAGAGCTTTCATCGATTCGACAATCTGTTCGGTGGGTGAGTTGGGTTCGGCGGCGGTGGCCGGTTTCTTCTTCGATTTACAACAAACGTCGCAGACACGAGCGGACGCCGGATTCAAATAGGTGCAATGTTCGCACTCCCAGTCGTCGTCTTCTTCGTCATTTACGTCCGGCGAGGTGGTCGCTTCTTTGCCAGAGCCCTTGGATACGTTGCCTTTGATTTGCATTTTCTCGTAATTCTTCACCCTCTCGGCGACCTTGGTCTTTAGCGTCGAGGCAGTCTTGGTAATATGGGACATTTTAGGGACTCGTTTAGGCGACTGGACTCGTGCCGGAGGTGGTACGTGATCGTCGTCGTCGTCGGCCGAATCGGAAGGTGTGACGTTTCTGCCATCCCTGAGACCGTCTCGTTCGGAGGTCAGTTCGTCGTCCGAATCGGAACTCGAACACCTGACCGCGTTCTTTTTCAAGTACGCGGTTTGCGAAGCTGATTTGAGGCTTATCGGCGACCTGCGACTTTTACGACTGCGCGAGCTTTTGACGGAGATGGCGTCGTCGTCGTCGTCGTCGTCGAACTTCTTGGACCGGTAGCCTGCGGCTTTGGGAGGACGAAACATGGCCGGTGATGGGTCTCGAGACATGGGCACGCGACGCTTGAACCTTCGGTCGTTCTTCCTGCTCAGCGTTTCGTCTTCCGAGTCACTGGCCACGGTGCGACGACTGCGGCGCGAAAGAGCGGGAGATGCTTCGCGGCGTGACTTACGATCGTCCGATAACGATACGTCGCTTTCGGAGTCGTCTTCGTTGTCGAATTTATTCGCACGACGACGGTCGTAGCGCTGATGGCGAATGCTGCCCCGTCTGCTGGACGAGTGATCGGAGAAGTTTTCGCCGGGCATGCGATACGCAGCAGGTGGGAACATGATGGAACCGTGCCAAGTACCGGTTTGCATGCCGGGCCAGGCTTGCTGGAAAGGCGCGTTCAAATTCATCTGACTTCGATTCCAATCCCAGCCTGAGACGCCACCGATGCCACCGATGCCTCCAGCGCCGCCGTGGTGATGACAGCTGGGACAGTTCAATTGAGCCATCGATTGAGCCTGCGACAGAAAATCGTGTATAAGAATTAGCATAATGTCGTATCTGATTCGTTAAATCGTCGCAGCTGGAGCATATTTACTTGTATCATGGGCGAAAAACCGGGTCCGTTTAGAGCGGCAACGCTTCCGGAACGATGACGATCCTGCAACTCCCAACCTAAGTAGCCACCGTCTCTTCTTAAAGACTTCAACATTCCATACAAATTAATTTATCAACAAATTCGTAAATAATTAAACGTTTCCATCGATTAATATCACTTATTACAGATTTTCGACTTCGTAAATATTTTTTATTCTTTTTTTCTCACATTCGAATCGAATTGCAAATCATGCAGTAATTCAGTATGTGGAATGCATTAAAAAAAAAAAAATGAAAATTCATGTAAGGAAATTTTGCTTGAATTTAATATACGAATTGAATTTCCTAAATAAATTAAGAAAAATAAAATTGGATACCTGTCGATCGAATTCGGCCGAGTGTAAAGAATGTGCAAACTTTGGCGGCCTTGAATCGTTACGCATCGCTAAATAAAAACAATTAAATTGCAATATTAATGATATGTTATTGGTGAAAATTTGTTTCTTACAAATTAAACATTATTACCTTTTTCATTCACCTTATGTAGAAATATTTAGGAAGAGAGTGGGGGGGGGGGGGGGGGGGTGCAGCAGTGAAAATAAGTAGATTTTAGGTACATTACATAAATATTAAAATTTTAGTTATTTTCTAAAAAATTAAGCATTCACAAAATCGAGTTTGTGAAAAATTTGACAAATTTTTAATCCTTACAAAATTTCATAGCGACTATACATAAAAAATTAATTCGACAAAAATGTTTTCCTCCCTTCATCACTCCCTCCCTCCATTCATTCTCGTCGCTCGCGCCACTGGCGCATAGATGGGGGTATATTCTTCAAATTTAATTGTTGTTAAATTGATAAAAAATAAATTATTTCGTTCGTTTCGTTCGTATTAATTATAAAATTTGTTCGAATAGGTATTTACCTGAGATCATTTTTGAAAAATTCAAGTTGACGAAATTTTTTTTTAAAGTTTTTAAACCTGACTTCGGGTTTGCAAGATTTCATCAAGATGTTGAAAATTTCAAAATAAAAAGTAGAATTTACCAAAAAAATAATCCAAATTTATAAAAGCTTGTTCATTTTTTGGAAAACTTATGAGAATTTGCAAAATATTTTTCAATTCAACTTTGAGAAACCTTGATAATTTTTAAAGTTTGAAAAAAAATAATTTGTACATATGAAAGAGTTTACAAGTATTTTTTTTCCATAATTTTGAAAATTTACCAAAATAATCGAATTTGCGAAAAAATTTTAGTTACAATATTATAAGAAAAAAGTTTCAAAATTTTTTCAAAATGAAAAATTGATGAAAAATATTCGCATGGATTTAGGAAAGAATCTCAATAGGTATTGTTGAAGTTTTTAATATTGCCATTATTTTTCAATTTATCTGATTTGCAAAAATTTTTGAAATTTTTTCAAAACATTTGAGTTTTTGAAAGGAGTGAAGTTGTCTATTTTGCAAAATTCTGGTTTGTATAATTTTTTGAAATTTTCAAAACTTGCACAAAAGTTCAATTCAAAGAAATAGAAATTCGTAACTTTTTTTCCAAATTTTTAAAAATTGTAATTTGAAAAAAAATTAAAAAGGCAAAATATTTGCAAAAACAAATTTGAGGAAATTTGCAAAATTGATGACGTTTGAAAAATAAATAATTTTGATAAAATTTTATAGTTGGCAAACATACTTTTTCAACAGACAATATTTTCAAAATTTTAGTAGGAAAAATAAAAATTTCCACGAAATTTGAGCATAGTTTTTTATTTAATTCTAAAGCTCAAAATTTTTTGGCCAAAATATGGGGTTATAAATTCTTTCAAATTCTGTGAAATGGGGAATTTCCACATATTCGAAAATGCGATTTTGAAAATTTCTTTTAGAATTTTTGAAGTTTTTAAAATTGACAACTTTTAAAAAAATAATTAAAAATTTTTCCAAAATTTTCGGAAACTTGGACTGGCAAAGCGTGAGATTGTCGCTACAGGTCTTAATCGACACCAAAAAAAAAAGAAAGTTAGGTTAGTATTTTTTTCTTTAATTTTTTCAATTTTACGTAAGTAAGTAGATAATTATACTACTGAAATACGTACCTACTCAAAAATTATTTATACTGAAATAAAAATTATTGTAGATTTATCTACCTACTTTGAGAAAATTCTAGTTAAAATAAATTTGAGAAATAAACAATTTTGACACAATTTCAGATAGCAAATATTTTTTGAAATGTTCAAAATTTACATAGAAATTGCAGGTAGGTAGATAAATATGTTTCAAAATTTGCAAAATAATTTTGAAGAATTTTTTCAAAAAGTTTTAAAGCTTGAAATTGAATTTGAAATTATTAAAAAATATTCAAAAATTTGAATATTGACATAGGTCTTTTGAAAAAATTTTGTTAGAAATATTATTGAAAATAATTAACAATTTGAATTTTATACTCGTACCTATTTTTCAAAATTTACAAAATTTACAATTTTTTTTTCTCGAAGATTAGGCAAATATTTTCTTTTTAAATCTTGAAAATTTTTTAAATAATTTAAATCTTAACAAAATGAAAAAATAATTGCAAAATATTTGTGAATTTTATACTCGTATTTTTCAAAATTTACAAAATATTTAATTTTTTTTTCTCGAAAACCAGGCAAATATTTCCTTTTTGAGACTTGGGAATTTTTTTTACTAATTTTTTAAAACTCAACAAAATGCAAAATTATTGCAAAATATTTGTAGAGACTGAAAATTTGTTTTTTCAATTTTTGTTATTTTCAATATCAAGAGATTTTTGACAAAATCGAAAACTTTTTGAAATTTTTTATGCTCGTAAAAGATATAAACTTTTTTAGAAATTACGAGCGCGTGAAAATTTTTGAATCTTTTTGCTAAACATTCGAAAATTAGAATTGGCGAATAATTTTTTTTCCATTCAAACTACCTACATACAATTACGTTAGTGGATTGAATATTATGATAATAACAATTATTTCTTGAATGAAAGGTAAGAGAGGAAATCCTCACCAAAATTGATCATAAAATATTCCTAAGAAATAAAAAACTCACTTTTGGGTTGAAATGGTGAAGACACAGGTTGTATTCCTCCAACAAATCGTTTCAAACTTCCCATAATGCTGCCATTCTTTTTCAAACTCTCCTGCTGAAATTAAAAAAAAAATAAAATAAAATCGTTTAAATTTTATTCCAATTTTCTCGTGTACAATCTTGAATGGACGTCTCACCGGTTGAGATCCTACGACGTTTTTAGGTGCCCTTTTATTACGTCTAGGGGGCGGAATCGGTGCCATTAGCGATTCTCCTTTCGGTGGTACAGGCGGCTGCCAGGCTCCTTTACTTTTTACCGCAGCACTTGGAAGTCTCTAATCGAAAAAAAAAAATACCAAAAGTTGAGTAAAGAAAAAAAAAAATTAGACTTCTACAAATCGAAGTGAAGAAATCATAAATTTAATACTTTTAAATTGTTAACTCACTTTTCGGATATGATTTTGTCGTTTCGGATGTCGATGATACATTTGGTCGCAAGATACACAAAATGCTTGCTGGACACACATTTCGCAATGGTATTGAGCGTTCGAGGAGCCACACAAGTCACACTTTCGATTCACTTCTTCTTTCTTGTTCTGAGCTGAAAAACAAAACGATGATAGAATAGATACATCGATTTGAAATTAAACTCAGCATCATTTGATAAATCACCTACCTGCTTTGTTGCCGAACAATAAACAGGTATTGGAATATTGTTGAGAAGGGAATTCGATAACTTCGTACGGGGGATCATTCAGAGGAGGTTCGCTTTTCGGTAAAGGAGGCATTTTGGCAACCTCTTTCTGTAACGTTCGCCTCTGTGAAAAAAATTACAAAAATAAAAATTCATGTAGACACTTAATAAAATTAATGTTTCAAGTAAACAATGTCATTTCGAAATGTAAACCACACACACTCGTTGGATAAGTTAATCGAGTTAATCTCTATAGCACATATCGAGCAGACGATCACGTGGCACATGTTATGTAATGCCACTAAAATACATTCTAGACGCCGGCTCCTCAAATATCTACCGATCGATTTGAGCAAAAAAAACGTACACCTCGTCATTCTTACCTGCATTTCTTCGCGACGCGATGAAAAAGCTCACAAAAACACCTCATAAAAAGTTACGATATACAGGCTTTGCAGAGAGACACAAAAACGCACACAACTTTTCGCAAGTATTACTAAACCATTCGCTGATTATTTGGTCCAGCGAAACTAGTAGCATCTATGTTCTAATTTTAGTAAAATCTTATTATTGAGTCGACGCCAATTTTAAAAGAAGAAACACTTATGCTGTGCTTTTCTTAGCCAGAATGAAATGGCGAATATCATCGAGACAGTACAGCAGTGTACACAGGAAGGAAGAAAGTATACGTGTTGTAGATGTATTTAATGCGTGCGGTTGGTTATTGCATCTAAGTATACAAAGTAGGTAGATTTCATTTATATTAAAAAAAAAATTGCAACACGTCGCGTCGCGTCGCTGCGCCAACGCGGTCATAAAAATCAGTGTAGGTAGCTATCTGTTCAACTATTTCGTTGGAATGAGTTTTATATTTTGACGCGACGTGAGGGCACTTCCATCGAATTGTTTACGTAATAGATCAACGATCGTTTTGGTCGAAATAAAATGTACCTAAACTTCGACACATCATTTTTGTTAATCCAGGGTTCTTCGAGTGATCAGAGTGATGAATTAGGAAACCCTGCAGAGTGAATAGGCGATTCGTATGGAACAAAAAATGCTAAAAAAGTATACATATCGTGCCTATTTCAAAAATCGAAGGGGCTAAGAAAAATATAATGGAGGGGGTATCGAGTACGCCTGATATACATACAGGGTGTTTCATAGCTGATGTAGTTCCTTCCACGAGGTGAATAGGCAACGCATAAGGAACAAAAAATGTTATACACATGGTGCCAACCTCAAAAATTGAAAGGGCAAAAGAAAAAAAAAATAGAGAATTTTTAGTACCAAAACAAGGGAACCTCGCCAACTCGTCATCTCTGATTGAGCTGAAATTTGGCTCATTGAAAGAGCATGCCACCCAGACCTCACAACCAAATTTTTAGCTGCCGAATTTGATTTTTCGATTTATGTCGAATTTTTGAAAATGGCTAAAACCGCCTCCAAAAAACCATTTTTTGAAGAAAAAAAATTGTGAATTACAAGATAGAATTCTGAAAATTGGTTTGTACACTGAAATCGACCTCCCGAGTTGATTGGCATCATCTTCGAAACGATCTGGAGCCTCCAGAAAAAGTTGACTTTTCTCCAGCGCACTGGAATAGCTCCAGACGTCTAAAAGTCAACATTTTTTGGAGGCTCCAGATCGCTTCGAAAATGGTGCCAATCGACTCGTGGGATCGACTTCAGGAGGTAGGCAAAGTTTCGGATGATATGCTGGAGAAATTGATTTTTTTGGAAATTTTTTAAAAATGCAGTATTTTTAAGTTGTCAAAAATAACACGTGCGAACTCGTCATCTCGGATTTTGGATTCAACTACGTCAATCGATAGATGGCATCATACTAACGATCGGATTAAATTTTCAGCTGCCGAAGTTGATTACAGCGCCGCCTGGACAGATTCTAGTTGCGCTGGAGAAAAGTCAACTTTTTCTGGAGGCTCCAGATCGCTTCGAAAATGGCACCAATCGACTCAGGGGGTCGACTTTAGTGTACAAACCAATTTTCAGGACTCTATCTTGAAATTTACAATTTTTTTTTTCAAAAAATGGTTTTTTGGAGGGGGGTTTTAGCCATTTTCAAAAATTCGCCAAAAATCGAAAAATCAACTTCGGCAGCTAAAAATTTGGTTGTGAGGTCTGGGTGGCATGCTCTTTCAGAGAGCCAAATTTCAGCTCAATCCGAGGTGACGAGTTGGCGAGGTCCCTTGCAAGTATTACTATTCATTAGGGTGGGCCGAAAACCAAAAATTTTCGATTTTCAAAATGTAATACCGCGGAAAAGTTTTGTCTTGGTGAAACATGAAAAATAAAATAAAAATAATTGATCAAATCAAATAATATCTTCCGATCGCGCAAGTGCCCTAAAATTTTTGAAAACTTGAAAAAAATTCCAAAATGTTACAGAATGGGCTTTATGCCTTTGGTTGGCAAGTATTATCATCGCTATTAATATTTTTCGAAAAAAATCCAGAATTCATCAGATCATCGCTTTTATGAGACATTAAAAAAATGTCATTTTTTACGCTTTTTTAAAAAAAAAATTGAAAAAATAGATTGAAAATTGGAAACAAATTATTGTAATTAAAATTCGTTTAACATACACAGTTTCGCCCAAAAAGACAATCAACAGTGATTTTTCATCTTTTTCGTACCCTTGAGAATTTTTCAAAAACTACGAAAAATTGAAGAAAATGAGGAAAATGATGGTTCCTGAAAATGAAGGTAAAGATCGAAAATCGTCGTAAATTGTCTTTTTGGGCGAAACTGTGTATGTTAGACCCAATTTAATTACAATTTTTTCACCAATTTTTAATCTATTTTTTTCAATATTCTAACAAGACGTAAAAATGACATTTTTTAAATGTCTCATAAATGCGATGATCTGATGAATTCTGGATTTTTTTTCAAAAAATATTAATAACGATGATAATACTTGCCAATCAAAGGCATAAACCCCATTCTGTAACATTTTGGAATTTTTTTCAAATTTTGATTTTTTGCAAATTTTCAAAAATTGAGGGCTCTTGCACGATCGGAAGATACCTATTACTTGATTTTATTTTTTTATTTTTCATGTCTCACCAAAACGCAACTTTTCCGCGGTATTACATTTTGAAAATCGAAAATTTTTGATTTTCGGCCCACCCTACTATTCGTTGTATACCCGACCAAAAAATTCGTTCATTTAATTTTTTTTTTTACTTACCCCTACAATTATTGAGATAGACACCATAATGTAATAGGGTGGCCTTTATTTTGGACAATCAGATTTTTATTATTTGCCTTACCGAGAATTTTTTTTATTCCAAAAAAATGGAGAAATTACTTCAGAATAAAATTAGAAAATTTTCTATTTTAAAAAAAAAACTGAAAACATGATGTGTATTCCTAAATAAATTTTATAAAATTTTTCAATGCAATTCCATCTTCAAAATATTGAGAATTTTTTTTACTTCAAAAACCCAATAATTTTTATTCTAAATAAATCAACAGAAGTTTCATTTCAAAAAATTGAAAACTCAAATTAGGTAGGTATTTATTCCAAAAAAAATTTCATTCGGTTCATTGTTTCGCTTTTACTAAATTTTTTATCAGATTTCTAATTTAATTTCATTTTGCTCAATTTCCCTTCAACTCCGTTTTCCCATCTTTTTAGCTGATTTTTTTCATATCAATTTCTTTCTTGTACAGAATGAATTTCAACATTGCATCAAACTGAATATCTACATCTACCTTAAAAAAGGGCAAAATGTTATATTTTTGAACATGGGAGGTTCATGTGAGACAAAAAATTGCAGTTGTCACCCACCCCCTCCCCCCCTTAAAAAACGTGCAATCTATTCAATTGTTAAGGTCCAGTTATTTTTTATTGAATTTTTCATATTTTTTTTCTTTACTTAAATCTTTGTGGAGCTACGTTTTTGACTTTTCGCAAAAATACGAAATATTCTTTTTGTACTCGGTATGGTGTTGGTACAAAAACACAGTTCATAACACTTTTTCAAGTCACATGAACATCCATGTGATTTCTTTGTAGAATTTCACAACATGTGTGTTAGATTATGATAGGTACATGTAAAGATGAACCGACCCATTAACAAAGCTGTCAAGAGCATTCGGTCTTATTTATCCGTTCTTCCGCTTCAATTGATTTCTTTTCTACTCTCATAGCCAGGGAAATATTCAACAAGTGACAAAATCATACCTGGAGTGGGAAAATTTATTCAATCCGTAGGGTATATAAAAAGGCTTTTCGATCAACATTCATTATCATTCAACGTTGAACTGCTCGACAGTTCGTACACTTTTCTTTTTTCTATAAATCAATTTGAACTTAGATTTTCGAATCACATTTCTTTATTGGAAAATTATTATGTAAGTATTTTTTTTCTACTGGTATTTCTTCTCACGTTTGTAAATATGTGAGTAGGTAAATGACACCTAGATACTTTACTATAGAATAGATACGCTTGTGATTTTTATTTATTATTTTTTTATAACAAGTCGAAGGAGAGAGGAAATTAAGTGAGCTCAAAAATTTCAACATTTTTTATTTACTGAATTAATTGTTTTGCATTATTGCAACAACATAAGAAGATTCAATTGGATTTTTTTTTTAATTTAAAAAGGGGGCTCTATCATGTTATACCAGTTTAATTTCAAATATAAAAAAAAGGTTTTAATACTATTTTTTTTATTTCAAAAAAATTAAGTATTTTTCTATTTTCTAAACAAACAAAAAAACTGAGATCAAGAATTAGAATTTTTCTCCAAAAAATTAAGAGAGTTCTTCATCCCTCCCCCCCCCAAAAAAAATATATATTGAAAAATTTATTCCTCCAAAAAATCAAAAGTTTTTCTTCTCCGAGAAAACTGACTGATTTTTTTATACAGGAAAACTGAAATAAATTTTTATTCCAAAAGAATTTTAAAAATCATGATTTTTTTTTCTAGAAAAATTTGGAATATTTTTTCAACTACTTATTTCATATCTTCAAAACGTAAATTCTTCAATACTTTAAATACTCATGTGAAGAAATCTTTCAATATTTTTGGGGAAAAATAGAAATATTTTCACTTGAAAAAAATTAATTAATATTCAGGTAGTTAGATACTTTTTTCTCCAAAAAATTGAGAAATACTTTGTACTCCAAAAAAAAAATAGATAAATTTCTTCCTCTGAAAAAAATGAAAGGATTTTTTTTCGAAAAATTGAAGGATATTTTTACCAATATTTTCATTTCAAAAATTAATTTTTTGAGGCGGATTTCAGAAAAGCGAAGATGAGCATTATTTTTTATTCTAAACAGAATTCAGAAATTTTTTCTCTGAAAAAATTGAATGATTTTTTTTCAGAGAATATTAGAAGATCCTCACCCAAAAAATTGAAAAAAAATCATCCAAAAAATTGTGATATTTTTTATTCCAAGAGAATTCAGAACACTTATAATCTAAAGAGCAAATGCGAAATGTAGGCAAGTACCCGGGGGTGAGGAGCCAAAATGATTCCTAGCGAGTTTTTAGACCCAAGGGATCAATTTTCTTTTGATAGTTCAGAAATTTCAGCTAAGGGCTGATTCACCATTTTCACTCTGCTCTTATCTTTCAATTTATAGATTTCACAATAAAATAATATAGGTACATAATTATACTGATATGTAAATAATATTGAAATTTTTTCGTTTTTAAAGGAAAAGCATAACAGTAATCGTAATTATCTTGATCCTTGTAAACTTATATTGGAAAATGCAGTCTCAAGCGGCGGTCATTCCTTCTCACAATCTCGATGAAACGAATGAAGTAAGTCCAAGTATTCACTTGTACAAGAAGAAAGCTTAATAACTTGTATTCATGTACGATTGATGTATTGGTAACAATACAAAAATTGCGAGTTAATCGAAACTGTAGGCTAAATCCGGATTTTTTTTTTTTTAAATACAGGTAGCGTTATTGACACAATTGACGATGCTAGGAATACCAATGGAAGATTTTTCGAAACGAAAGAAACGAAACGCGGACATGATCAACACCATGCTTCGATTGCCATCCATACTTAATGCAGCACCTAATGAGAACGGAGGTCAGTTTTCTCATTCAATACTTTTTATCTATATCTGTACTCGGTACTGTACCTTTACCAAATTAAAAGAATGGGTATTTCATATACCGTTAGGAGCAATACGACAATAATAAGTACATAGTACTTAGTATCAAGTCGACGGGTCGATGAATAAGAGAGGGGTAGAGATTGATTTGAACGATAGTTCAACTTTTTTTTTTTCAATTTCAAATTTTAATTTTTTTTTTCTTCTAAATTTCATTGGGAAAATTTTGTTCAAGATGAAATTTTTCTAATTTTATTTTAAATAAAATTTTTATGCATTTTTTAAAATTTTGTTCATGATTAAATTCTCACAGAAATTCGGTTTAAACCTTTCTTTTCAAGTTTTGTTGAAAAAAAAATAATAAAATTTAAATTTTAAACTCGAAAAAAACACATTTTAAACAATACGAAACGTTTAATAAAATAAGTATTATTTAAGCTTTTTTTTTAAAAAAAAAAAAGAAAAAGATAAATCAACTTCCATAAATTTAGAAAAATATCAGAAATATTAACAATTAAGAAGAAAATTATCAAAAATACGTACTTAACTAGTTATACTTATAATAATAAAAAAATAGATACAAATCAGCCAAATATTGAAAAATCGAAAAAAACGAGATTTTTTTTTAAAAACGTCAATTTGTATAAATTGAAAAAAAATCAAAAAATTTTTCAGCCCACAATAATTAACAATGAAAAAAAAAATTCAAAAAACATCAAAAATATCAGGAATGTACCTAAATCTACTAAATTGAGAAAAACAAATTTTAAAATTAAAAAAAATAATGATAATCAAAGTTATCAAAAGTCTTAACAAAATACTGAAAAGTCGAAGAAAAAATTAAGAAAAAATAAATATGAGAAAATCGAAATGTGCATTGAGAATATAATTATTTGGTACCTATAATAACAAAATATCATAAAACCAAAAATTCGATACACCAAAAGGGAAAAAATACAAAAATAATAATCAGAAAAAAAAATTTAAAACTCAAAATTTTTCAATTTTCAAATAAATAAATGCAAACAGTTTTTGAGAAGTCAGCGTAGTTTTGTCACAATATCCTTTGATACAGAAAGCACCAAAAACGCATACAGTCTTGACCAAAAAAAATGAAAAAAAGAACCTCATAATTGCATAAGTTTTTCTGGAAACTGGCCATGAAGCAAAAATCATATTTCCCCCAATTTTGATGCTTCAATTTTTCGTTTTCCAAAAAATATCAACACCATAAAAGTGCAATATGAAATTTTTTTCTTCTCTGAGAACTTCATGAGTTCTGTTTTATAAAAATTAAAATTTCATATCTTTTGTGAAAAAAAAGGAGTTTACCTTCTAAGTTGTTTACAATGCTTCAGATTAAAAAAAATTGGGTACCTACCTACGTAATACAAAAAAGTCTTGGAAATGGTCGCTTATTTACTGTATACATTAAAAAAAAAAAAATTTAAATCAGCTAAAATTTGAAACACCCCGTCTTTAGTTTTTTTAATAACGTATTTACTTACTTCACAACATTTTTTTAATATTTTGGAGCTCCATAGTGAACGCAAGTCTAGGTACAGGCCGAATGACCACTAGATTTTACTTTTCTTTTCTACTTTGACCGAATTTTCATTTCCATTTTTTTAAAAATGTTTTGTATACATAGAAATCAACCGAATAGACTTACAATTCATGTCAAAAAAGCATCACGAGCTTACGCGTTTATCATTTTTCCCTACTCGAAATCAATTGATACTAGGTAGGTGCTATTTTAATAAATATGTTACGTTATTGCTACGACTAGTCCTCATTTTGCAGCATTGCAGGATTTTTTTTTTCACTGCACGCGTTTTTATCGCAAACGCTTGCCGAAATGAATGAGCAGAAAATTTTTTTTACCTTATTTTTGTTCAATGCAATGATTCACACTCTTAAGATCATAAATCGGCGTTAAACTTTGAGAAGAAAAAAAATGAAGAAAATTGAAAATTTTCAACAAAAAAATATACAAAAATAATTAAAAAGAAAAATATTAGGTATTGAAAGACGTTTTAAAAAAAAAAAAAATCTCAAGAAAAGGGAAAAAAGAAATTGGGAGATTATATTAATCACTTTTACTAACAACTCGTCTGTTTTAATTCTAAAATTTTTGGGTCCAAGAGCATGTCTGTGCATGATTTCGGTTTTCAATTTTTTTTTTTTTTTTTTAAATTTTACTTGAAGTCGAATAACTTGGGAACTAACTTTGCCACAGGGTTGCCTCGGAATAATAAATCCATTGCGAGTTATTACTAAACAATTTTCCTTCTTTTTCAATTTTTTGAGCATTTTAGACGAGATTTTGGATTTTTTTTAAATTTTCGAAGAGGCTTCGACTCCTCAATATTAAATTTCAAAACATGATAAATAATATGAATTTTCAAAAAAAAAAGTTAATTTAGAGATAGTTGAATAAAATAGGTAATGTAATTTAAAAATATTAACTGAAATTTTGAAAATAAATTTCCTCTTATTTTTGATTGAATAAATTTCCTCTCAATATTTTTGATTCTTTCACAATTCTTCAACTTTCAAATTTTTTGTAATTTTTTACGTTTAGTTTTGGTCATATGCCTTTATCAGATTAAAAAATATAATTTTTGTTAATATTTCATAAATTTTTCAAGAAAATTTATAAAAAATTTCCGTATAGAAAATTTTTTGTACCTATCAAAAAAATTTCAGACATTTTTTAAAAGAATTCATCTGCTTATTTTATTTTAATGTGCTTTTGGACACAATAAGTTTTCAAAATCACAACATAAGTAGGTACTAAATTAAATTAAATAATTCAAACTTGATTTGATTGCAAAAAGTTATAATTTTTTTGAATTTTTCAACAAAAAATTTCAAAATACGTGCATAGATAATTATACTTATTTCCTTTTTGCGATTTTTTTTTCACCAAAAAATATTATATTATTTCACCGATGTTTCGAAAGAATTTTTTCCTTTTTTTGAGAAGAAAAATTTTTCAAAAGCATTTTTGGAAACAAGAATATTTAAAAAAATTATTTCATTATTACGTCGCTATTATTATTATTTCGGAAGACTTCGATCTGGCTTTTACGATATTTTACAGCTTTTCCAAGCTTTTTTACTCATTGCATAATATTTAGAACATTGATGTCTTGCTTGCAATATGCAACTGCAATAATATCAAACGTGAATTCACGCTGCTGGGAGAATGCAATGTAGTACATGATATCTAAGTGGTAATCAACACCACATTGTTTTCTTTCTTTGTTGTTGGGAGAAGGTGGCGACGTCGTGAGCACGTCCAATAGATAAAAATATGTACATGTGTGATGCATCGCGTCGCGATCGAGATAGAAAGCTTAGAGTCAGTGTTATTCGCCAAAAGTTTCATTTTCACAGCATTGAAATTGGGTGTAAATGGTCAAATATTTACTTTTTGGTGGATATGGTTTCTCGAGGATCTAATCATATTATATTATTTTGGTACAAATAAAATCAAAGGACAGGTTTTCAAAATTAATAACAAATTATATTTTTTCCAAAAATATATTTCCTTTATTCACTTATTCTGCACCATTTTTTGCCATGCTGAAAAAAATTTCGATAACTATTTCAAGTAATTAAAATGTTGGGCAAAAATTAAAAAATAATAATGAGATTCCTATTATTACATACCTACCTATTAAAAAAAAATCATTTTTTTCGTATATCAGTGAAATTCCAGTTTAAAGAGTTTTTTGACAGTTTTTGAAATATTTGCCTAATTCGATTAATTTTATACTAATTTCTGTTCGAAAATTACCTAAAGCTGTAAAAATGTAAATTTTGAACACATCGACCCTAAGCTGGCATTTCTCGCGACGCGTTAAATATTAAATAATTACTCGATAAATATATGAATACTCGTACTTTATATACTATACTTATCTATGTACACAGTTCAAGTATCTACTACACATAGATATGCACATGCCAATGAATTTATTTAGAATACAGCAAACCGCAAATGTGACACGAATTTGTACCAAAAACTCACATTCGTACGGTTTGCTTGTTATATAATTATTGAGTTCATTTTCAGCATTTTCAGGAACTTCCTTGTCGCGGACTTTTAAGCCCCCAATTATTTTATGGACATCTACTCGTATTTATCACGACGTAAACATTCTCCACCTCGGCCAGTTTATTAATGTATTCCAAGTAAGACTGAAAAATTCAGGTAACGTTGTACCCGTAATTATCGCGTGCATAAGACGTAAATTTTATTATTTCATTATCATTTCACTTCTTCGAACGGTTTGTTTTCGCGAGATCAGTAGGTATTTTACGTACTTACTACTTACGTAGGTAATACAGAGTTTTCAAAAAGTGATGGACACGTTTTGAAATTTTGATACGACCTACTTCAACGTTCAACCAACGAAAAACGTTATGTACACGTTGTTGTCGAATTGTCGTTTGCGCTTGTCTTGATTTTAAACGGATCATGGTTCACAAAAATTCCAAAATTCTATCAAAACAAACCTATTCGTATCTTTGAAAATGAAGGCGCTAGCCAAAACTTTGAAAATTGCAAACAAACAAAATAAAAATTTAATATGTAGTTAGATCTGCAAATTCCCCAAAATTTATTGAATTAGAAATCATCAGTAGGTAAAAATTTCAATAAAATAAATATAAAATTTAAAAAAAATTCTCAATCATAAAAATATGATAAATTTTGTATTTTTAGAGACACTTACAAAAATATTAATCAAAAATTCGCAAAAATTTTCCAAAATTTAATAAATTGAAATTTGTAAAAAAAAAATGTAAAAATGAAATACTTAGTACACAAATTACATAAACTGAAAATCCTTCCAAAATTTTAATAAAGTTTAAAAAAAAAAAAATATTCAAGTCAAAATAAAAGGGAAAAGTTTTTAATTGGAAAAATATAGATGCCTAACAGCTCTTTTCAAATTTAAAAACATACTTAATTGAAAATCCAATAAATCATAAATTCGTAAAAAAAAAGTGAATAAATGAAACAATTCGACAAAAATTAAATGAATTGTAAATTTTAAAAAACTGAATGAACTGAAAAATTCTTCAAAATTTATTAAATTAGAAAATGTTCCAAGACTTGAAGAAACTTTACTGAAAACTGTGAATTTAAAAATTGAAAAAAATTGATTTTTCAAATTTAAAAAAATTGAAAAAAAAAAAATTCACAAAAATTTGAAACATAAGTAGGTACGAAAAAAAAATACAAAAAACCTACCTATTTAACTATTTAAAAATGTTTTAAATACTTAGTTAAATACCTAGTCTGTTTAACCATTTAAATAGATTCTTTCTATTTAAAATTCCAAATAGGTCCCATCCCAGCCTGCTGGTGGAGAAGGGAAAATTTTTGAATGAAGTGTTACCAATAGGTTATACTTGGAAAATATACATTAACAAAGCCTCGCAGCGCCTTCACTTTCAAATTTAAGCGGCATGTGTACATAATGTTTTTTGTCAATTGAACTCTGGTTATATTCTTATTTCTAAAATTGTCCACCACTCCTCACGTCCTCAGACACCCAGTTGGTAGTATATTTTATACATTTATTATGATTATTGATTATTTAAAAAATGATACGATTCCTTTTGTCAATTCGCGTCTTCGCGAATATCCGTCTTCGGTGAAAATATGTATTCGATTGCAAATGGTATTATGTACCTTTATATCTACCTACTATACCTATTTCTGTGTATTTTTTTTTTTCAATTCTAACTGGGCAATCTTATTGAATTGTACAGTGTGCGTTTAAAGCGAGATCATAAGAGTTATAATTCGTCTCCTGTTTGCGAATAATTGTTGAACGAGTAAAATTTATGAACATTTGAAGAATAGGCCATTTTCTGATAAGGAAGCGAGTCATTGATAAAAGAAAAACATGCTAACCTTCGTTCCTTCGTGTAGTTTGAGTCGCTGCATCGCCAAATAGAAGGCGCAAGGTGATATGCATTCGACGCCAGGTACCTCAACACCTGTACATAGGTACTCCTTACTCCATAAATAGCAGAGTTGGTATGTTTTAAACAAAAATGTTTAAAAAACAGCTAAAAAAACAGGTAACGTTTAAAATTGTTTTCATTTCTTATTTACTTTTTTTTTAAAACTTGTTTTTTCTTTGCAAATCGCGTTTTTCAGTTTTCTAAATTTTTTGACGAATTTTTGAAAAATTTGGTTTAAAACGTTAAAAACATTGGTTTTTTTTCAACTGTTTTTTCAAAAATTGTTTAAAAAACCAACCCTGATAAATAGCCGCATTGATGAAATTTTTCAAATTTTATCATCCAGTTTTGAAATCAATTTCAATTTCATACCGTTAATTAATTTACCAAATTTTTTATTTCACTTTCTTCCGTTGTACGAAGAGGAAAGTAGGACAAGACAGTATGCTTCAACTTTGCAAATCTGTGAAAATCAAATTTTCAATATTTCCAAGCGTCGGTTGGACTATCTGATGGCATGAACCTTTTTCTACATTTATAAAATATTTTTGGAGAGAACAAAAAATGATGACCTGTAAATTTTCAAATAACCACTTGAATAACTGAAAAAGACGAACACATCGTCTTGTCAAGGGGGTCAGGCAAAATGGCATACCCCAGAAATTCAAAAAAAAAATTCAAGTTTTACTTTTTGAAATTTTTAAAAATAATTTAATTTAAAAGAAAAACCACAAATTAGCAACAAGGGAGAGGAATATAAATTTTCCATACCTGATTTGAAGAGGCGATAGCAAGTAAAATTTATAATCGTATATTTGACTTGTACTCTACCCTTCGAAACAGGAAAGGGAACTCGGAACTCATTTCTAACGTAAGATGTCATCATTAATATCGTTGGAACAAGTCCAAAAACCGAAATTTCACAGGAACGAGAAAAAAAAACATTTCAGTTTCGGTATCATTTAGGATGAAATATTTGTATGGTGGAATTAATTATTTTTACTGACCCTGAAAAAATGAAGAATCGTGATTTTTTTCACCTTTTTGGGTCAAAAGAATATCATACCTATTAGTCATTTTTGAACTAAGCAGTTTTCTAAAAAAAACAAATGAAATTTTAATGACTAAATTCAGATTTTATGGCATGGTGTGACTAAACTTAAGCACCAGTGCCTCCTGCACATGATGAATTAAGAAAAAACTGGTTTAAAATTTTTTTGGACTTGGTCTGATGACATGTTGTAATCTATTGGAGCGGTCGCACTCTGATGAACTTGGGATACCAACGTATCATTTTCAAGAAAAATACCTATTTCAAGTCGACAAGGAGCCTGGCAGTTATTTTCAAGATCTTATTACCGAAGTATTGTGAGTTATTAGAGTGGTATGCGAGTACTTTATATGAATGGTATCACAAACCAACTCTAATAAAGTTATGATACTAAAATGTTTTCTCGATCAAAAACTCAAAAAGGTCATATACTCGGAGTCAACTTTAGTATATTTGGATAGCGAATGCGAATCCTTCTCACAGTATTCGTAAAAATGAATTGACTACTGAACAATTTCAGCTTCACTAAATGCGCTGTAATTTTGAGTTATTTTCCAACTTTTAACCCTTAAGACAGAAAATACTGCTCGAACGACTTAATTCTCAAATTTGAACTTTTGGATGAATACCCAGACCCACAACGAATGCTACACTTGAAAATTTAATTTTTACGAGATTTAGAAGGGACGAGGGAGGTCAAAATTCCTAAAAGCAACATTTGGAGCACAAACTAATCTACAGGCCAACGAACGACCTTCTTTTTCTGATACATCTTAGTAGCCTTCGTTTTTTTTTTTTTTTTTTTTTTTGACAAAATGAGAAAGAACAAGGATAATGAGTTAATACTAAACATGACAAATTGACAAACAAGGGAATCTTGGAAACTCGTCAACTCCAATTGAGTTGAAATTTGGCTCATCGAAACAGCATGTCACCCAAACTTCAGAATCAAATTTTGAGCTGCTGAAATTGATTTTTAGATTTTTGGCAAATTTTTTGGAAATGGCAAAAATAGCCCATTGGTAAAACCATCTTTTTACAAAAATTTCATTTTGAGATCAAATTCTGAAATCGTAGGTTCATAACACCAAAGTCGACCTCTCGAGTCAATTACGACCATTTTCAAAGCAATCTGGAGCCTTCAGAAAATGTTGACTTTTCTCCAGCTCGATTGAACTCAAGTCTTCTCTTACAATTTTCTTTGTTTCCTCGACATCTTCTCTCCGTTCACCTTTGCATGCTTTTTGGTTTCTTTTTCTTGATAATTATTTAATTTTTAAATTTTTTTTTTTCTTCAAAAATTGCATTGTTTGAAAAAAAAGTGATGTTCATTTTTACGAAGTTTTGATCATTTTGCATTTCTCTGTAAAAAGGTGAATTCAATTCAAAGATAATTTTTAATCACACTGATGATAAAAGCTATGAACGAGAAGGTGGATGAACTTGAGATTCATGTTGTAGAGGGTTTGAGAGCATAATGTGGTCCTATATCAATTTTGTGTATTGAGGAGTGTTTTCAAAATTTTCATTGCATATACTTGATTACTTACTAAAATCGAACAAAAGTCTTTGTTTTTTTTTCAGCAAAACTTCTGGGGGAAAAACCTCTATCGTTTTTGTTCTGTTTTAATGAAGGTAAATTTAAGATCTCTTTAATTAATATTTCGCACATTCTTTGCTCGATACCCGCTCGAATCATGTGAAGAATACATCGTAGCAAAGAAGAATGCCAATTTGGGGAAATCTCAAGATTAAGTCCCGATGAGAAGATGCAGCAGAATGGTCTACATGAGTAATAGCATAGTGAGAATGTATGATTAAAATAAAATGCGAAACATGAGTAAGTACCAGGAAATTAGGAGTAATTTACAGATATCTCGAAGTTTCTAAATATTACCGAATATTATATATGAAAATAGATACGATCATTTTAGTTATTTGATGACTATTTAATCTACTTAGTACCTATTTCATGCATCTTAATTACTCGATTTCATCTTAAGATTTATTTTTCTTATTTATTCGCTTTAAAGGGTCAATTATGTGTAAAAATTGACGCAAGATTATTCTATCTACCACTTTCGTACATGTTTGAAAATACATTTTTGAGGGTTACTGAGAAAAGCTATCTTACAACCAAGATTAAATTTATTTAAAATATTCTTAGAAATAGAATGAAGATGAGTTATTTAATTTTTAAAAAAAGGATAAGGTCAAATTTCATAGGAAAAAAATCAGTTTTTAATTTTTTTTTTGACAACCTACCAAATTGAAACAACAATAGAAAAACCGAATGAAAAAAATACTCTAATTTTCAAATGGTTGTTAGATATCTTTTCTCAGTAGGTATAGCCCTCATTTGTGAAATGTTTTTAAATTTTTAAAAATCAATTTCCAACTTTAAAAGTATGTATTTCAATCAACGAATTTCGTTTTAAAAAACGATTTTTAAATTTTTTTTACAACAAAAAATAAAAAGCTCAGTTTTTTGAAAAATTTGTTTTACATTTTTTCCGAATTTTCAAACATTATTTTCACACATTCTGATTGAAAAATAATTTCTCATTTAGCATTTACTAACGATAAGAAAATATATAAATTCGACATACTTATTACCTATCTATTGAAACGTGAAATTTCTAAATATTGCGACAGAAAATAAAAATGCAAAAATTTTATGTTCTAGCAGATGAAACACTTCAAAATCCACGTAAGAATCATAATTGAATATTTCAAAATCAAAAAATGAAGATCAAACAACACCGGAGATTTTACTACAACGGCGATTTTAAATCACAACACGACGTAATTTCAACAACACACTAATTTTAATTTAAGGTAAATTACAAAAAAATATTTTTAAATCATTGCATACTTAGGCACGAACCTATCAGAGTCCAACTATGTATTAAGGGGAATTGAGTTTTGGTAAGTACTTGAATTCAGTTGATTATTTTTCAGAAAAAAAAAATTATTTGCTAAAATAATCAAGTAACTATTATTATTTTTTTAATACATCGAATATTATCGAATGTATATAAATTTTCGTAGGTACCAATTTTCTAAGAATTCGATTATTTTATGTTGACGAATTTTTGTTACAGTTCCTGCACATTACTGCTTTTCTCTGCAACGAAATTATCTCAAAACATTTGCCTGGGTACGAGTATTTCATACGACATCATTCGAATGTAAGTATAAACCTGACTGTGAACTAGTGAGGTAAGTGTGACCTAAGTTTTCCATCTAAATGGTATCAAATACTACTATACCCGTAAGTAAATACGCGTTATTATGGAAGCATGCTTTTACAACTATAAGGAACTACATACATAAAAACCACTGCTCGCCGTTGAGGCGGTTACAGTACGATAAATAATTTAGGTACATGAAATGAAAATAACACCACGAAATTCAGCTATATGTGGCCCTTTTCATGTTCTTTGTGAAAAATGCTATCGCATGGGAAAAATTCAACAACAAATATTATGATTGGTAGTAAAAATTTTCATGAGAAAAATTGTGAAGACAATTTCGACAAGAAATTTACTTTCCAAAAGTGAAAAATGTCCTTTACATTATTAAATAATTTTCAAGAAAACATTCGAAAAAATTAAACAACAGGTATGAATTTTTTTTTGATGGAAAAAAATTTCAAAAATGATAAATTTATTGTAACAATTTTTATCAAAAAATTGTAAAAAAATAAAATATTTTGAAAATCGAAAAATTCGCACATTGAAGAAGAATGGTAATGGTTACATGCGCTGACTGTCAGCGTTCGCTTTGGAGGGTGCATGTTGGTTACGTTACTCGTATGCTACGTACAAATTAAGCCATTTGCTAATAGAAGTGCAGAAAAAATTAACTCTATAAAAAAGAGCTTCTTCGTGAAGGAAAATTTTCCCAATACCTACGTCACATGACACAATCCAAAAGCTGGGAGGGGTTAAGTGTGACCTAGATAAGCGAAAAAAAAAATGCTTCTCATAACCTAAACCAAGTTTGATAGGTCTAGGTATTGGAGGTTTAATCCTTCGTTCGTTCGAAGATAAACAACCTAAATATACCCAACTTATATAAAAAAATTATTCAAACTGAAATCCATTCGTTTGCATTTCTGTAACCCAATTATCGGTTGCTTAAGTTGAATTCGTCGAATTCTTGGTCACACTTACTCCAAATATCAAAGGGTGATGCACCTTTTATGCATTGGCACACTCGATGAGGTTCTCACGAATAAGGGTATCATTTGAGCTCCAATTTTAGGCACTCATCAAAATATATATATATCTAGGTATATACTACTTTCGGATATCAAGCATTATTAAAAACTCAAAATAAAAAGCAGGGCTTTTGTAAGATTTCCAGCTGGATTCTTTTTAAATGAAAAAAGTCCCCAACTTCAAAGATATTAAGAAAAAAAAACTTCGAAAATTTAATAAAATTAAAAAATAAATATCCACTAAATTTTCAAATTTAATCAATAAATCCTAAATATTTCAAATTATGAATTTTTACTAAATCTAAAAAATCAATTCAATTTCGAAAATTTTTCAACATTTGAAAGTTACAAAATTTTGAGTTCACACCAAATTTTTAAAAAGTAGATATTATGTATTAATATTACATACATATCAAAAATCTCAAAAATTTACCTGCATTAAAATTCAAAAATAAACAAAATTCCAATTTTATCAAATTTTCAATTATTAACATAATTATTAATTGCCCATGCGTAGGTGTTTCAAACTTTTTTGAAAATTTAATAAAATTTCAAAATCAACTGATAAAATTCAAATTCTTATCATTTAAAATTTTTTTTCCTAAATTTCAAAGAATCTAGCGTGATAAGGGGGTCAACCGGCCGCAGAGCCAAATTTCAATTTTTTAGCATATTTTTTTTATTTTCGATTTGTGGTGGTAAAACATGATTTTAGAGCATATCGGCGATCCTCGGTCTCATCCCTGGGACTGGTGCCTCAAAATAAATTGGAGCGGAGGGAAGGGTCCAATCATAATTTTTGTAATAATCAAAATTATTTCAAATACTTCAAGCTACAACTTTTGTTTGAAATTTTTTTCAATTGGACACCTACCCCCACGAGTTTTTAATAATACAAGTATTCAAGTTATATTATACAAAATTGTAGGGGAGGGGAGGGTCTAATCGAAAATTTTATAATAACTAAAATTACTTCTAGGACTTTCATCTACAACTTTTGTCTGAACATTTTTTCAATTGGACCCCTCCCCCACTCTTGAAAAAGTATGTACCTGATGTTATGTAAAATCGGAAGAGAGAGAGGGATCCAATCGAAATTTTTGTAATAACCAAAATTATTCCTAGGACTTCAAGCTACAACTTTTGTTTTAAATTTTTTTTTTCAATTAGCCCCTTCCTCCCTCACTCCCTCAATTTTTAATTAGTATATTCGCAGTGTTATGAAGAATTGGCGGGGAAGGAGGGGTCCAATTGAAAATAATTTCAAACAAAAGTTATAGCTTGAAGTCCTAGGAATAATTTTAGTTATTACAAAAATTTTGGTTGGACCCCTCCCTTTCCTCCATTTTTGAATATCAAGTGTCAATGTAGTATTGGACTTTAAAATGATTTCGAAAATTTCATATAGTCCTGGAGTCACGGTTTGGGAGCTGATCAGATGCAAAAAAATTCCTTGTTCTCCAAACCATTTTACACTACTTAAAATTTTTTCAGATTTTTGTGTGTGGGGGGGGGGTCATACCTAAAAATCCAAAAAACAGATACTATCTATCATTTTACCACTTTAAAACTATCGGAAATGACAGATAGATATTATTGGTTTTTTGGATTTTTAGGTATAACCTTCCCCCTGACAATTTGATAAATACCTATATGCAGTCCGAGTAAACAAAACAAGCTTCAAAATAACAACCATACGTACTACTTCTGGGTTCTCCTTCGAAAAATTAATCTGCTCAAAAAATATTATTTATGCCAAAAAAACCCTCTATACTTAGTAACAAAAAAAATCGAGAAAGTGCCAATAATTAGTAATCGGTGCAATTCATCCTAAATCCCAACATTCATCATCGATCGTTGTATAATAATTTTTTTTTTTCTCCAGCAAGACGTTATTCGAAAAGTTTCGAATGATTCACAAAACTTTGATACCTACGAGTGTATTAATACATTGAGAGATGATAGCAAAAAGTCAACAAGACTTGGAGATTTTCAAAACGTGCGTTTATAATTATTTTTGAAAATCTTCAATGTCACAGCCAAATAGCATAAGTTCATAATCTATTGAAATAGTATCATATAGGAGAATAAATGTAAATTGATGAAATATCCTCCAATAATGCTTAGTATTAAGAACCATAGGGTACCCAAAAGGTATTTTTTCGTATTTCAAGCGAATGTTTTTGCACTAAATATTTATATTTTTCTATGTGTTTTTAAATAATAAATAGGTAAATGCATGTACTAGACTATAAGTTATACAAACAATTGCGCCTAATTACCTCCTGCATACTTGATTTCATTACCAAATTTGAAATATAGGGGAAGAAACTGCTGCACATTGTGGCAGTTCTTATCGTCCACCCTTCATAATTTTTTTTTAAATTAATGGATCTTAGAAAAGTATAGACTTTCTCATAAAAAACATCAATGGTTTGTCCGTCTTAGGGAACATTTCTGCATTCTTTCGAAAAAGAAGTCACTCTAGTGACCTATAGTATCTAAAAATTATACAACTGACCACCAATTATCAAAATTTTGAGATAAAAAACAATGTTTTTGAAATTTTTCTGAAAATTTTCGGAAGTGTTCATCGAGCACAAATTTCCCAAAATTGTGTTCCAACATTGAATTTTTTTCTCGTGGGAGAAACGTTTTTGCCCACCCCCCACTTCAGATTCACTACTGAAATGATTTCAAGTCAACACTGCATGGAAAGTATCAACTCTAAAATGGATTAAAATGTATAATTCAACACTCTGGACAGTGGGCAAGTTTTCTGAGTTGTTGAGTTACTATTTCATGCTCTAAAAAAAATTAAATCAAGGAGTGAGTGTAATTAGGGGCAGTTACTTTATATCTAAAGTATAAAAATATCAATTGTACTAATTTATAAGCGCTTTAGCCGTTGAAACCAAATCAGAAATAATCTGGTACCGAATCTACTATATAAGTAGATATTCAAATTAGCACAACATCGAGAATTTTTTTTACAAAATATGTAATTTGGAAAAATTACTACAACAAAAATGTTGTTTTTTTGGCATAAAATAGGTACTTTAAATATAAGAAAATGTTCCTATGTGATAGGCGATTGTGGAAATTACACCAACATGATTTATGATGCAATTATCCGCAATACCTGTATTAATAAATAAGCGTATGTGACGGATGGCTAAGAAATTTTGGCACTGCTTTGTCATTTTCGTAACCAAAAATAGAGATAGTACCATTTCATACGGAAATACCAACTGTGATTGGCCAATTTGAATCAAAATGCTGAGAGATGTGTCACTATTTCTAGATCATCCGATAAAGTAATGGTGCTTAGTTTGTAGTTTTTATCTATTCAATAAATCCTCAAGAATTTGTTTGAATTTCGAGTCACAAATAAGTATGAGGACTAATTTCCATGCACCAATTTTCAAGAAGTCATAGAAGTTTTTTTTCAATGTATATTAACCTCCAACATGAGATGCAGTTAAGAATATACCCTTTCAAATTGGTGAGTTGGCCACTTGTTTCAACAATACGTGTACGGTTTGTTCAAAATCAAATCTCGACTATTTAAGGCTCTGAGAGTCTGAGATACAACGTGGGGAAAAAATATTAATTTTTAACAATGAATTATTTCTCATCTTTGAAAACAGGCCAAAAAGTGAAACTTGCTAGTAATAATTAAGCTCAAATGTGATAATCGCTGAAGAAAATTTTTTCAAAACCTGAGCAACAGGGCGTTCAAAAATTCGTATTATAAAATTGCATTAATATTGACCTAATGATTTCTTGTCAGCAGATAATTTTACAGTAACTTCTTACATGCACAAGATTCTCCTTATCATCATCTTATTATCTCTTTTAACTTTTGAGAAAGAATTTTTACGTTTTTGAAACAAGTAACCAACTAACTAAGTAGAAAAAATATATTGTTTATGTTAACATCAATTCGAGTATTAGCAATTGACTGAAAATTACCAAGTAGGCAACCGAAACTTGATCTGCTTTTATCGAAATTTCGACTACATGTCAATGAAAAAATTTGAATCTCAAAGAATCGTAATTTTTGACCATTTGTCAAGAGGGTGGTAGATCGAGAAAAATATTGAAAGTTGAAAGGGGTTTTCTACCTTTGATTACCACCACTTTCGTAAAAAAAAAAACTGCTCCAATTTCGAATAAAATGTGAGATCAGTTCCACCAGTACGTATATCTTGAATAAAAGTTTAAATCAATATTACCTACAAAGGTTTTTTTAAAAAACATGGATACATTGTTTGGAAAAATCTACGAACTAGGTAAATTTTATTTCTAAGTAATTAGTGCACACTTTATAAATATATGTAGCTAGGTATTATAAAATTTTAGCCCATATCATTATAAAAATGTACGTGACTTCAGTAAATCTAAACCCTGCACTTGAAAAAGTTTTTTAATTCGTGTGAAAAAAATTCGCAAGTAGGTATAGGTATCCCCCTCAACACATTTTCATCAATGTGCCAGTAAATTCAAAAAAAAAAATAATAATAAATTGAATTAAACTTTCCTCAAATTTGCATTATAGTGAAATATGTACGTCAAAAATTCATTTACCAAGCGAAAAAATGTACTTATTCTCTGATCAGCCGTCGGAAAATATTTCTCCAAGCAAAAGTTGATGGTGATGTTGTTTCAATGACAGTGCTCGGAAATGATTAAACTCTGATTTTAATGATAATAATCACTAATTTTGGCCTCAAAAAAAAAATACAAAAAATGACAGTTTAATAAAAAAAAAAAAACTGAAATATGATTTTTTTTAAATCTAATTGAGTATAAAAAATATTTTGTGACGAATTTTTGAAAATGAAAGTTGACAATTTTTTTATGATATAGCACATCATATTGTAAAATACTTTTTGAGTAATTTTTGTCAAAAATTCTTCTTTCCTGTTTTAAAAAAGTGGTTTTTTTTTCAATTTTCGAGAAAATCATTTTTTTTTAAATTTTATGAGAATTTTTTTCTGAAGCATTTTTCCCAGTAAGAAAATTGAATTTTCACTTCTTTTCTACTTCCTAAAAATTTTGTAGACAAAAACTTCTTGGATTTTTCTTTTTAAATTATTCAGAATTTATGTATATTTTTTAGTTATTAAAAAATTACTTGATTTGAAAAAAATTACATAATTCTCTCTGAACCAAATTTCATTTTTTTAAAATATAAAAATAAAAAGAATATTTGAACTAAAACAGTAAATCATGTTCAAACAGAATATTAGAAAACACAGTTGAACCGAAATTAAAAAACACTGGGTATATGTACAGAATTAGGTACACAGAAAATTTGAAAAAATCTCTAATGAATTGCGTTTAAACGACATTTTGAAAAAATTGTCCAAATCTTCAAGAATAAGTAGGTAATGATGAATAAAAATTTAATAACGACTATTTCCGAGCACTGCAATGATTCAATATTCTTCAGAATAAATACCTTGATTCCAACCTCCTGATGAAAAATTTCCTTCAGGCAAAATGAAAGCTGTTGTTTTATCCATTTCTTTCACTATACGTTTTCTTATCTTTCTGTACTACCGCTAATTTTTTTCCAAAGTTTTCCATCAGAGCTTCATTTATATTACATACATATAAATCCATTTTCCACTACAGTTCTTCCCGTTCCACTTTTTATTTCTTTTCAATTCTCGCCTCCGTCACATCAGCCCAGACTCAACATAGTCGGGTGGGAGTGATGAAAATGATGTCAATCATCTGTCTTTCGTTTGTGCCTCCAACCTCAAGAAATGGAAATAGAAAAAAGTGAAGAGACGCCGTATTGACCACATATGGGGTGTAAGTGTAAGTGGTGTTAATCGTCTGTGCTACTTTTGTGCACGGTATAGAAGAGTGAGGCTAGAATACGTTTGAAAAAGTTCAAAAATATTTCAAAAAAAAATTTAAAATATTTTCTTATCGATACATTGTTTTTAATTTTTTTTTAGCGTTCGAAAATTCTTCAAAAAACTATCTTGAAAATCAACTCGCAGAAAAAATAATTTTAAAAAAAATTTCTGACAAAATACGAATGAAATCCCTATGTATAAAAATGATTAATTATTATTTTCATACAAAAAAAATCCGCTTGAATTTTTCCAAATTGAAAAATCATATATTTTGTTACAGAAAATTATATCGAAAACTAACCATTACTTATTATTTTGATTTGAAAATTTTACCGAAAAAAAAATAAAAACTCAAATAAAAAACTATCCTTGAAAATTTTTTCTAAAAAAATCCAAAATTGTAGAAAGAAAAATTTTAAAACATTTTCCTAAGAAAATAATCAGAAATCTTATTACAAAAATAGGTACCTATTAATTTTTTTTCAAATTTCCCAAACTTTTTTTTCAAAAATTTGAAATCTTCCGATATGATTTTATTCCGAATTTAATGAAAATAATCACTAAATCGTTCAGAATAATTTCTCAGGGGCGTAACGAACAGGCCCTTGAGATAGAAAAAAAAATGAAAAGTTGGCAATTTTGAATCAAGAGTTTGAAAAATTGATCGGTAAATTACAAAAATTACGAAATATTGGAAAATTTGAATTTTCAAGTTGGCAAAATGAAAAAATTTTCATCTACCTGGAAAATGCTTCTGTAATGACTAATACCTAATGACTAATTTGAGCCCCAAAGTAATGACTAATAATTAGATACTAAGTAATTTTGGTCTAAAAAATAAAAAAAAATAACAAATTTTGATGAATTTCTTCCAACGTTTTTCTGAATCGTTATACATGATAATTTCTCAAAAACATTTTCGAAACAATTTTTTCTTCAGAGAATTTTTTCAGGATAAAAAGCTGTCAGGATGAGCGTAATTTTTCTATCCAAATATTTCACTCATCAAAAGTTTTCTTTTTCACCTTTTTTCCCAAAAAAATTTGTCGAAAAGAAATTTGAAAAAAATAATATGTATTTTTTAATTTGTTTAAAAATGAATGTCAAACTTTTGAAAATTTTTATAAATACTTATTTTTGGAGAAATTTTCTACAAAACAATTTTTTTGCAATTTTTTCATAATAATTATAGATTGATACACGAGTCATTTCTCTATTTTTCTGCGAAGTTCTTATTTATTTCATTTTTTTGTTTACGTAAAATTGACTCTGAACCGAATTTTGAAGAATTTTATTTTAAACAAAATTTTATACCTATAAAAAAGTGTTTTAACAAAATTGAAAAATGGAAAACGAAATAATTATGTAGGTAGATACCTACCTACTAAATTCTAATGAAATTTTTAAAAAAAAGTGTATGAACAGAATTTTGAAAGAAATTATTTGAAAACTGCTTCTAATGGAGATAGAACAAATTTTTTTTTTAATTGTTTGAATAAAACTTTGAAAAACTGGATTCAAGAAGAAAATTTTAGTTGTGACAAAAATGTGAAGATAGGTATTTATTTTTTAGATCAAAAAAAATTATTTGGAAGGTTCAAAATAATTTAATAGATATCTATGACTTTTGAATTTTCATTGGAAAAGTTATGAAATATTTCCTATTTTGAAAAAAAATTTAGAAGATTTTTTTTTTAAATTTAAGAAATTTTTATACCTATAGAAAATTTGAATTTTTGCAGAAAAATTTTTAATATTCCGTTCAAAAAAATATGTTTTTACCAACAATTTTTTTAATAAATAAAAAAATTTAAAAAAACTAATACCTACCTACATAGGTACCTACTTGATAATTTTTTTTAATTTTTTACAAAAAATAAAAATGAAATAAAATACCTAAAAAATAAATAAAAATATAGAAATTAATATTTTCTATTAAAAAAAAAAAACGAAATAGATACGTAGAAGATTTCTTGAGATTTGAGATTTTTTTTTAAAATTTTGATGGGAATTTATGAAAACTTTAAAAAAATTCCTAAGCCTGACAAAAATTTACAAGATTAATTTAATTTAAAGTGTTTTCCACTTTTTTGATTGTACCTAGGTCTTAAAATCCATATAAAATTAAAAATTTCACCAGCAGATATACATTATAATGAATAAAACATTTATTAAAAATAAATGGAAGCCAAAAAAAAAAAAATTAATCAAAAATACGTACGAGTACATGATAATAGGTGGAAAACATATTGTTGTTATCTTCCTAGAATCTTCAATTTCTTAATTTTTGTCAGTCGTTTTCTTTGTAATTTTTTTCAAACCTTTGAATTTTCTTCAAAGTTAAACGACCAACCATGTATTTTATTAATTTTTAGCATTGTATATTTTTTTAGTTTCCGTGTTTTATTATTTACATATTTTTTTCTATTCCAGTTTTTATTTAAAAATGGGTAAATCATGAACAAGGAAAGATTACCAAAAGAATTCTGTCCCTGGTGTGGCCTTGGCTGGGGATGGTGTGATGGAGCTTCAATTATCTCAATTCTTCAATTTTTTTCTCATTTTTTTTCTCTTCTTGCAAATTCAATTTTTCACTTTTTCAATAATTTCTTTCATTGTCTCCACTTCCTCCAATTTTTACCACTTCTTCCACCTCTTTTGCTTCTTCTTCTAAAATCTAAACAGAACTATACGCCTCCTCCACTGAAAACAACCTTATTCCGTTTTTTTACGGCGATCACATAGGCAACTAAATTAACTTCGAAAATGTCCGACCATTTTTCGGTAATTTCCCTGCGACGTAAATCACACTTCACTTCCACTTCTAGCGAGTTAGTTTAGCCTTTTCGGAGTAAATTCCGATCTTCAATCGTCGATCTTCCATTCATCCAATTAGACAACAAGGTATGGTGCTAATGACTCGTGACGTGACTGCCGAAGTCGAGGGAAGAAAAATTAATTACGTTTGCATCCGAAACCATTACGCTCAAGTTTACGCTTTAATTGCAGCAGCATCGTTAAATCGGTCGCCATTTTGGGATGTTCGAATACACCAGAGTAAGCTGGTACAAACAATAAATGAATAGGAGGAGTCGTCAGGTAATCCAATTACCGATAGGTATACACGAAAACATTTCACCTTAATGGTTTCGTTAGACTGGAGTGGGTTAAACGAGTCGGATAAACGTGTTTTTTTTTTCCTTTCAGGTGGAGGTCTCCTCGACAACTAGGTATACTATGGTAAGGTATACACGTCGCGCCGTCCGCTCTTTGATAACCGCGTAACCGCACCGTCGACAATTGGTAGTATTTGTTCGAGTTAATATTCGATAGCACGAACGCGTTATTAATACACACGGTTTACTCTATACTTGGTATATTATATATACATAAGTACAAGTGCGTTCGACGAGAAAACCATTTTTCAAAATATTCAATTTTTTTCGCACACTGCATCTGGACCATATTTACTTCTAATTCGTATCTGGTTCCGGTGAGTTTCTTTTTTCGTGATTCGAATTTCGGAGCCCAGTCGATCGCGTTTATAGTATTTTGAAATAAATTTTGTGATGATGGTTTTTCAGAAAATCAAAATAGTAATGCAATTTTTAATCATATAAAACGTGTACCGCAGTTGATAAAAATACTGGTGTAAAATTATAAGTATAGTTATTTTGACGCGATATTGTTTCAACGCAAATATGGATTTGACGACCAGACGCGCCGAAAATCATACGTCCGACAGCAAGTACGCCACCAATAATCATCATAACGATCACAATGATACCGCCAATAATAACCATATCAGTAATGGCAACAAGCCACGCAGTTCCAAATCCATATTTTCCATTCGTAGCATTATGGATGTCTCCGAAGACGACTGTAATCAGACTAACGACATCGGTAATACCAATTCAGGTAAGAATGAGAATTTTTTTTCAAAATCAAAACTCGAAAAGTGATGTACCGGATAATAAACACCGACGTCTCTCTCGACAAATAAAACCAACTTTGAAAATTTTCCTAGAAATCCAATTTGCCATTTGTTCATTGTATCGATCTCTTGATAAATCATCATCCTTTTGACTACAGAAAAAAAGTTATGATGATTCAAGTCCTTGGAATGGCGATTGAAAAAAAAACACACATTCACCCAAAAAAATCAACTCGATATAGAAAATATTGTGTACGTTCTATCTTATATTCATATTATAGGCATTTTGGGGTTTCCAGGCTCATGTTGTTTTTTCAAAAAAGCCTCAAAGTTGATTTAGGTAGAATTTATTATCTACATATCAACTTAGTTACGTTAGAAATGTTTGTTTTCTTCAGCACTTACGAACAGTTTATCTTTAAAGGGCAACATTTTCAATCAAAAATGAAGAAAAGTTGAAAAAAATCGATAAAGAAGAAAAAGTCTCGAGCTTTATAAAAAAAAGAATCCCAAAAATTGACTAAAAATTGAGAAAACCTTCTCTTTAAAAAAAAAAAATAAATAAATAAAAATAGAACTAAAAGTCATTACAGAAAAAAATTCCAAATAGCAAGAAAAACTATACATTTAAAATTTTGTTCAATTATGGACACATACATGGAAAATTAAAAAACATCCAATTATTGTCATAAAAAAAAGAGTTAAATTTACAAATACTACAACATTGGGTGATTGTGATTCCTACTTATGTTCAAAAAATACTCCAGTACGACTTTTGGTTTTTTAATTATATTTGGCTATTTCTAGGCCTGGTCAGAATTACGCCCTCGCCCAGGGCCAAACAACCCAAAATGTATTATTTAGGACAACTTTTTAGGGAATTTTGACCGAAATGCAAAATCCCAAGAATCTGAAAAAGTTTGCACAAGAGCTACAATTTTTTCAGATAGTTTCATATTATAAAATTTTTAATTAAAGGACAGGTAAAAATCAAATTTTATGGTAGAAAAGTAATTTTTTCATTTTCATCCCACTGGATGAAAAATCTGAAAAAATTAGAACATATTATGTAGATTTGAAACAATAGATACAAATATTTTTGAAAAATCATTACAATTTTAAAAAATTTAATGAGATCCACTCGAGTACAATAATTTCAACGACCCCCACATTTCAAAATTTTAAACAAAAATTAATTTTCGTAAATTCTGTCAGACATAAAGATTTTGAAAATGTTCATAAGATTTATATTTTTGGTTGAATTATTTTCTAATAAAATATTTAGCATCACTGAACTCGATTTGAATTTTTTTTTTGGTGGGGGGGGGGGGGGGGAGAGAGGATGGGAAAATTAGAAAAATCTTCAGTTTCGGACCGAATACATTTTTTTTTAAAAACCAATCTTCTGGGGCATTATTTTGAGCGATTCAACAAATTTTCCATTTTTCGCCTATTTTTTGTTTAAAAATTACCTATAAAATTCGGAAAAATTATCGAATTTAAAAAAAAAAATTAATTTAAAAAAACTAAGCCAATTTAGAGAAATAGACAAACTTTGGAGAACTATAGCCAAAAATTACCAACTTTAACAAATTTATATCACCATGTTTCACTTTAAGTATACGCTTTAAAAAAAACTAATTTTGATAATTTAGTGAAAACTCATTTTGAAAATAATTTTCAATTATTTAGAAACATTCGGAGAGGTTCTGACGAAAATTTTTTGAATTTTTCAATTATTCGCATTTTTGAAAAAAATAATTTTTTTGCCATGTAGGTAATAACGACTATCAGTGGTGCATATTACATGACGAATTTCAAATTTTCCTTAAATTCAAAAATTGCTCAAATAAAATTTTTTTTCTCATTATTCGGGTCCATTCTGAGAAAAAATTTTATTTGAGCATTTCATGAAGAATAATGAAAATTCAAAAAATTGAGGATCTTTGTAAATTACTCATGAGTTTGAAATTTTGAACAGAATGCAATATTATGACTAGCCAAATAAATTTCAGAACTCATAAAGTGCAATTTGTGAAAAATTAATATTTTCAAAAATCTTGATAAATTAGATTGAAAATTTTTGGAAAAATTCAATTTAAAGTTTCAAAATACTTAATTCATAATTACCTATGGTCTTCAAATTCTAATATTAGAAAAATTTCAAACTATAGGTATTTGAATTTAATTTATAGAAACTTAACGAATCTTTATTCTTCAGCAGTTCTCTTCAATTCCATCTTTTTCCTTCATCTCTTACTTTTTTTATCTCTAGTACTTATATATTTTCGCCAATTTTCATCGTTCCCTTTCTCTTTTCCCCTTAATTTTCCTATTTTAACCGATTTATTTATTTTATTTCACTATCAAACATGACTTTCAACCTCTCAGTCATCAGACTTGATAAAACGATAAAATTTTCAATTTTCGTGCCATCATTCAATTTTTTTTAATTCTATCTTTCACACGTTGAGATTCAAGAAAATCAAAAAAAAAAAAAAAAAAAAATCTCAAATTTTAGTCGCTAACATGTGAATAGTAGAACATTGACATTTCTACGAATTTTTATTTGTAATAACTTCATTATAAAAATTCAGGTCAAATTATCAGGGAAAAAAATTGTTCAAGGACCTCTCGTTCAATAACTAACTTCATCGACTATTTCAAATTTTCAATGATAGGTATTAAAAACCCTTCGGCCTTCTGTACGATTTTTGGAAATTTTCCCCTCCTAAAGATACCCACTTACGAATTCCTATAAAATATATCAACCTTGGCATGCAAATTTTTCTAGGCCTTCACCTTCAAAAAAAAAACCCGAAGTGTATTGAAATGAACTTTTGAAAATATTGAAATCTTTCGAGTCTTATCTCGAACTATAGATACCTAAACCTACTTGTACGCCTAAAACATTATAATTCCCTCGTTCTTTCCACATTTGACACGAGACTATGCCTATACCTAGGTATAGTTGGATGCAAAGTCAATCTAACGGACTGAGTAAAAATATAATTTTCGAGTGCTACACAAGTCCACCATATCATCAAGAATTACTCGCTAGCTCGGCTCAAATCAACGTAACGAAAATGTTGGAGAAAAAAAACGCAATTTGTTTAAATTAAATTAAAGAAAAAAAAAGAGGAAGAATTACCAGCGCGAGTAAAAAATGGACCTATACACGTGGAAAAATAAAAACACACCGAATTAAATCCATTCCTCGGTCCGTGCACTTCATTTTTATACACAAGTAACTCTTTCTTTCCATAAGGTATATCGTTTATAGTATGATGTTTCCCACCACTGTAACTTTGCCAATCGCTCATAATTTTCATTGTAAAAATTTCCCAAATATCTCAGCATTCCATGCACAATTCGACGTTTAATTAAAAATATTAATAAACGAATGCGAATACGTAGTATACGTATGTAGATAATTGGTCGACCAGGCGAGGAAAAATTCCACGTCGAAGACAACTCGGCCTCGGTCTATTAACTCGACTTTTAAAATGAAATATTTTCTATTATAGTTCAAATTCGACCATTATCGTCGCGTAAATTCAAAGTCGTAAAAATAACGACAAATTATTTATTATCTGCCAACCAAGTAATAAAATCGCTGTCCTGTGCATAACGAACGACGAACGTACATCCATATCTTTCCACCTTATAAACACAGCTGGCAAAAACGTTTGTTATAACTACCTATATTATATTAAATTAAAATTTTGAAGAAAAAAAAACTCTTCAAACTAAGTACGATTACGAATGAACCCCACCCCCTCTTCTGACCGAAAAAAACTCATCGATTTTCGCTCTGCATCAGAACCTATTGATTCTCTCGTGCGATCAAATCGCGTGTTCACGCCACGAATTCAATTTAATCTAAGTGAAAAAATTATATACAAATACGTTAATTTTAAAAACCTATAGGAAGACCGCGAAAGCCGAGTCAGAGTCTTATAGTAAAAAAAAATAAGAGACAAGAAACGAGCAAACTACTGAAAGCCGATGTAATTAATAAGGTACTAAAATGAACGGAGAGAGAAAAAAATCTACAACGTATATGGCCGGAAGGGACTCGAGCTGATGATACGTTTCTTATATTTAATTTGATTTCCGGAAATTTGCTTTATAATTTAACAATATCTAAGTTATCATTAGGTTTAGGTTTAGATATATATTACAAACACTACACTCACACACATACAGGTGGTAAATTTTCGGCCGACGCTATGTCGTCTCATCGATATACGTATACCAGGTAATAATTTCAAGTTCAGTGGCAAATTCGCCGCACCAATGTTTGGTTTTGCGGTAGCCGGCTACTTATACATAGTCGACAAAAATACGTATTTATAAAACATCCATTCTAGGCTATGAATTGCATATGCTGGAGAAGTTCGTTTGCTTGGGGGTTCATTTTCAGCGACCGCAAAAAAAACCCTAAAGTAGATACTTCCTTTTCACCACTTTGAAGAATTCAGTTCAGTCATGTGTTTAGTATGTTTACTTTTAACCTATACCAACGTGTATGTTTTTCCACTCGATTCCAAATTGATTCAGTTCTCTTTGAAATAAAATGAGGTGTCGATTTGTCTAATATTTTCACAATTTCAGACAAGTCATTTGAAAATTTACAGGCAGAAAAAACAGAAATGAAACCTATAAGTAACGAGAAATGGACTATACGAAAATTTAAAACTCTAAGAAAATTTGAGAAAAATCAAAATCAAAACAGAATCGAAAAATTAAAAAAACGATAATTATTAAATCAGTAAAAAATGAAAATCAAAAGAAAATTGAAGTGACTTGTGAGGCGACTCGGGAAAGCAAATTTTTCAGGAGAGCAAAAAAATCGAAAAAATCGATTTTTCACTTTTTGATTGGATTCTCAAAAAAAAAATACTTTTGGTGCAATTTCGGAGCGTTTTTCTCCTATCATCCGTTTTCCATGTGAGAACTTCAAAGTGGTATATCTCGGTCAATTTTCAAGCAATTTTCGATTTTTTTGTTTTATATTACGCAGGAAGAAATTCTCTTTCAGATAAGCTAAAAAATCGATTTCGATTTTTCCGAGTTTAGGTACCTTTTCACAGAGCGTCTCACACTTACATAATTAAAAATTGTAAAAATTTAAGATGCTAAGAAATCAATTGAATAAAATTTTTAAAAATTTAAATAAAAAGAGAAATCAAAAATTGAAAAAATTGTAAAAGAATATCAAAATTACCTTTTTTTCCAAAATGGGAATTTAAAATGATTGAAAACTTGTGGGGGGGCAATGCTGAAAAATGGAAATAAAATTAAAAATTACAGAAAATTGAATTAAAATTGCAAAAAAAGAATTGAAAATTGAAAATTTTTCATTTTATTTCAAAAATTAAAAATTGAATTAATAAGTTAGTAGTAAAAATTAAACAAAACTGAGATTCAAAATAAATTAAAATTAAAATACAAAGTCATTTCAAATTTTTCAAAAATTAACCATGCTGCAAAATGAAAAAAAAAACAGAAAATTACTAAAAACTGAATGAAATTTAAAAATTAAAATTGAAGCAGAATCGAAAATTGAAAAAAAAAAAACATTTAAGAAATATCAGAAAAAATGAATCATAGAAAACTTTTTAAAAAAAATCACAACAAAATCGAAAATTGGAAAAATCGACAGAGAAAAATATATAAAACAGAATCAAAAATTGGAAAAGTATCAAAATGAAATTGATAAAAAAGTATAAAAATTGAAGAAAAAAATGAAGAAAAAAAAGTGAAAATTACTGAAAATTGAATAAATTAAAAAAAATTGAAATCGAAAAAGTAGAAAAAATACTTACTTAGGTATATAAAAAGTAAATTAATAAGGAGTGAAAATTGAGAAAAAACTGAAGTTTTTAGAATATTTAAAAATTTAAAAAAACTTAGGTATCATGTTTAAAAATATGAAAATTACGAAAAACTGTACAAAAATTAAATTTGAATCAAGAATATTAAAAAAACGAAATTATAAATCTAAAAAATTCAAACTAAACTAAAATGAAAAATTCGAGAAAAGCTGACAATTAAGTTTATTAGAATTAAATTAATAAAAAAAAATTGAAATTAGGTACCTACATCAAAGACCTAAAAAAGAAACAAACAATTTAAAAAATTCAACATTTAAATTTTTTTAAAAATCAAATGAAATTGAGAACTGCAAAAAACTGACTGTTGATAAAATCAAAATAATTTGTATGTAAATTCAAAGGTCCACCATTGGAAAAAAATGAGATGAATTATAAATAAAACCGAAATAAAATTATAAATAGAAAAAAAAAAATCGAAATTTAATTAAAATGACTACAAATTGAATGGAAATGGACAAATTCAGATAGAACTGAATTGAAAATCCTGAAAAAATAATTTAAAAAAAAAAATCAAATTAAAAAATAATCGAAAAGTGAAAGAAACGTAACAACTGAGAAAACCGAAATAAAATTAACAAAAACTGAAAAATACAAAAGTGCCAAAATTAAAATTCAATTCAATTTGAAAAAAAATTATTGATCGAGAAAAACTCAAAACTTAATTTAAAATGACTGAAAACTAATTACAAAAATGAAGTTTCACTAAAAGCATAAAAAATTATATTTATCTAGTTGAAAAATCAGAAGTATTTTTTTTTCAAAATTGAACAGAAATATTTTTGTAAGTAAGTAGAATTGAAACTTTAAAAATTGACAATTTAAAAAAATCGAAATGCTTTAAATTAAAACAAAATCAAAAATTTAAAAAATTACTGATTGAGAAAAAATCAAAATAAAATTTCAAAACGATTGAAAATTTAAAAAAAATGTCCAATCCCCTCCCTAAAATACCTTCGTTTGAAAAAAAAAACATAAAAGACAGTAGTTTTGAACAAAAGCCGAACAGAAATAAGTCTATAGGACTTGAAGAAAAAATCGTAATTTTAGGCTCCTCAAGTGGTAATTTTTACTATTGGCAGGATTTGCATATGACAGTTGGATATACAAAACACCTGGTAATTTCTGCACATCAGATAGGTTCATATGGGTAATTCATAGACCAAACTTATAGAGAATACTTTGAATAATTCATCTTTATCACCATCTCAATTCACGTATAGGTACACTTCGTTCTCACCCAATCTCGAATAGGAAGAACCATGTTCGAAAATTCAATTTACGAGTTTCTTTTCGACTTCCCAACGAACCCGCTCGCATCAGCAATTCCTTCAATTTCAAAACAAAATAATCTCTCAATTAAGAAGTAAACAATTTATCCAATTTTGCATTTTTCCCACACCCTTTAAATTCATTATGGTGTAAAAATCTTTTTCCCGCCCATCTTAAATTAAATGGAAATGGACCAGATTACCTTAGGTTCCTATACAAACACACGAAGGGTTTCTTTCATTCTTCGGAATACCGTATTATTAACCAAACATGCAGTAAAATAATTATCCAATAGCGTACAGCGGAGAGTAACAAACATCACGCAGAACAGGAACAGGATAGGTGCACCGCGCATGCGTAGCACACCGTTTAATTCTCAAGTTCCGCACTGCTTCTGCGATAAATGAGATTCGTTCGAATTATACCTACATTAAAATAATAAATTATACACGTAGATCTAGGTACCTAATATTTAATAACCAAAAATTCGACGTTCTATGGCACATAATTCACGAAAACAAGAATAGGTATTCGTTTCGATACACCAACGCCAGCCAATTAGGTGTTTATTTTTTTTTTCAAACGCGCGCAATCTCTTCTCTTTACTTAATTAATGAGACTCGGCGCAAAATAGATGAAAATCCGTATAACCTACACACGTAAAACACACCTAATCAATTGTCTTTGGTTCGATTAAGTATTTTGAAGAGCTGCCATTTTTAAAGCGAAACATCCATAATGACTGGTAGAACCTCGTATAGCTGTTCGTTAAGAAAAGGTGTATTTAATTAATTAGCGGGTCGATTATTGAAGAACTAACGTAAACGAAGGAGGGGACAGGCGGAGAGAGGCTTGTTAATTGTAATGGTTGGTTAATTAACTAGACAAAACTAATGTTTGCGCGTAAACAGCTCAACGTCGCGTCAGCGTCGCTGAGTTCTTGGTAACTACTCCTATTTTTTAAATTCGATTCCTTTGTTCTTTCTTCGTACATCAGTGAATACTTCGATAGTCTAGTTGCCACTTACCGGATACAAGCATCGTTAATCAGATCAATATAAGAAAATACTTAGATAGGTATTATAGTCGAATTTAATTTTAATGATTATTATTTCTTTTTTTTCTTCTTCTTTTTTGGCCATCCGACGTGACAATAAAATTTAACAAGAAGTAGGCATAGAACACCATCCGTGAAATCCATAACTAATTCAGAGTACCTATGACTAAATCTCACTTCTCAGAAATTCCAGAGGTTTACTATGTAGTTGAATTAGAAAATTTTCCAAATTTTTATAATCTGAAAATTTATTAAAATTTAAAAGTGGGTACAAAATATTTCAAATTCATTAAAAATTGAAAAATAGCTATACCTTTTGATTTTCAAACATTTTCGAAGTTGATAAATTTTTTTTTTAAATCTATCAAACTTGAAAATTAACCGTTTGATTTTTTTTTTTTTTGTACATAATTTAGGAAATTTTTTTAAAAAATTGAAAAAATCAACATTTTTACTGATTTAACTCGAGAAAAAGGGAAAAATAAACTATCTGCTCATAAAATTTTGGATTTTTCAAAATTTTAGGTGAAATGGTCGCTAAAAGGGCCAAAACGTGGATGTTTGACCTGCAAAACTCGAATCCGATTTAAGGTTCAACATTGACGAGAAATTTCAACAAGAAGCGTTTACATGAGAATCTTATTAAAAAAATGAACGTTCAGTGGTGAAAAAAACTAAAAATATGCCCCCCCCCCCAAAAAAAAAATCGACAAAAATTCGAAAAAATTTCAAGTGTATAGGTAATATAATAGCAGTTTGAAAAAGAGAAATAATTTCCATTTTTTCAGCTCCAAAACTGTATTCTTAAGGCGATTTGCAAGTTCCAAATTCAGTTTCAAGGTCTTTTATGGGGTTAAAAAAAATCGAAAAAAAAATTCCAACAGTATACCCTTGAGTACTTGAATCCTATTCGCCAAATCCCAGGGGTGGGGTAAAAAAATTGCTGACAACCCCTCGAAATTATACTTCACCATACTATATACTAACCTGAAACCAGAAAAGTTTTGAAATTCAACCTTTTAAGACCATTTCATCCTCTTGTCACACCAGAGCCCAGAGCTCTTGAAAAAATTCAAAAATTGAAAAAATTAACTTTAACTTTTTCAATTTTACAAACTTGTTAAAATTTGAATAAATTTGGAAAATTCATCAAATTTCATATATTGACTTCTTAAGATTTTTTGAAAATTTAGTTGATCTCCGAAAATAATTCCAATCTTGAAAAATTATTTTAAAATGAAGAAAATCATCAAATTTTGATTTTTCGCCTAATTTTTAAGATGTAAGTAAGTCTACTTCCTAAATTTTGAAAAATTCCAAAATATTTTTAAAAAATCGGAAAAAAAAGCATCAAACATCAATAAATTTGATACCTATTTCAAAAATTTTATAAAATTAAAAAATTACCAAATTTCAAACTTTTCGCCAAATTTTGAATTTTTGTCAAACATTCAAATTGATATTCAATTTTTTTTGGCAATTTAGTAGTATTTCAGAAATGTGTACGAGTATTTTCAAAAAATTATTAAAATTAAAAAATAAATTTCACACTTTCATTTTATGATGAAATTTTCCTAATTTTTAAACTGCCCCCCCCCCCCCCCCCAATCACTTGGAAAATTTATTCAATTCAAAAATTGCCATTTTGTAGAATTTTCATCAAATTACGAACGAACGTACAAAACTTTCAAAATTTTAAACGTTTAAAAACCAAGTCTATTTAAAAAATTGATTGAAAATTCCAAATTTTCATGAAATTTTGAAATTTTTTCAACTTATGAATTTAAATTTGAATAAAAAAAATTTTGAATTCTTGAAATTTAATTTAATTTTTTTAATTTTAGTAGGTAAGTACAATTCCTACTAAATTTTTAATTTTTACATGATTTTGAAAACTTTCCACATTTTAAAGAGAATTTTCAAAGATTAACTTAGCTACTGAATTTGTAAAATTTAAAAATAAAATTGTACCTAATAAAAATAGAATTGTCACTAAGAATTTTTTAAATATAGGTAATAGTTTGTAATTCGGTGTTTAAATTTATCCATCGTTCAATTTTCTCTCGAACGACAGGGTTTCAATTTGAAAAAGTAATACCTTCTAACTAAGAGCAGGACTTTTTCAAAACTACTTCAAACCAGCTAAACATTTTGAAATGTTCACAAAAAAAATCACACTTATTCGAATTGATTTTCTTGTCTACTTGCATCCTTCTCCAAGTTCCTATTGCCTTGAAAGGACAAAGAATAAAATATTCTGCTAATTTTTTCAGTAATTTTACTCGTAGTACAAAATTCTAACCAAATAGGCCCCCTAGCAGTGCACACAGGACCTCTCAAAATAGGCTTTTTCAAAAAAAAAAAAAAATCACCTCATGCAAGTCCACATTCCACCAAAACCTTCCCACATACTTATCTAGTTGATCACTCGAGCCAATCCAGACCACCGATAAGGATCTATCCAAAATTACATAATTCCCAACTCCCTAAATCAATAAACAACCGCATAAAAAATATGTACCTATATCCTGCTGATGAAAAAAAAACCTCATCTTCGAATTAGGAATACCTATAAACGATGAAAAAACCTAAACGACTAAGGTTTTATAGTTTAGTCACGTTAAATAGTCTATAATAACGTTGCTGGCGTATCTGCACGTGACCCAAAGACAAGACAAGACAAGACCAAAAAGCGTAGTACACGAAGCGAACGGAGATGAGATCGCTAGGCAGTAGGCACTACGCATTACAGTTACGCAGACGGTGCGGTGTGGCCAACCAGTTGTTGACGATACGGTTTAGTAAAGCGAAGAAGCTTATTACATTTTGTGTCGACGACGCGATGCGATGGTTGCTCCGAATCAAATCGAAACAATTAACTCGTAATTATCGGTCTGAGTTGATGCTTTTTTTTTCCTCTTTGTCGTCCTCTTCTGCTCGAACCACCTCGTCTAAGACGGTTGGCTATAAGCCTATAAAAGCGACCCAGCGATGGTAAAGTACAGTACTCTGCGAGGAAAACCTCAAAAAATTGATACACTCGGTTGCCTTGTCAAGTTCAATAATTCGGTTTGTTTATTATTCCAGACTAATGCACCGATTTATTGACTTTTCCCCTGCTCTTTTCTCTTCGGACGTGCGGTCGTCCAATGCTTCCTATGCTGCCTCCATCGATTCTCGTCCTCGTAGGCTGCACTGGATGGTATAGTACCATCGGTCGGTGATCATTGATCAAATCATTATCCGTTCGAAACCAAACAATCTAATTATTGCATCGGTCACGTTCTTAATCGTATTTCTTATTTTAGACAAACGAGCTCTCGTAAGATATTCTATCTCTATAATATTCTATCTGCAGTCTGCACGTACTTATCATACATGGCTATAACTGTCACAGCACAGAATAGTCTGCCAACTGAACTGTCCACAGAGTATGACAAACGGATCACCACATATGACTATAATGATGAATTCATTCTTGTATAAAAATTGAACGAGGGCGACGTTATCGCATATACGAGTCAATTAACGCCGCGTTGATTGCGATTTTTACGGATATCGTGGCCTATAATATTTACAGCATTAGTTCAATTTGCTAGTTGAAGGATAAAACAGTATCTAGGTAATTTCGTTACATTCATTTTTCGACGCACAAACAAAAACAAAATGCAACAGATGCTTATCTAAGCTTGGTCACGCGAAGTTTAATTTCCTGCTTAGGCGCAGGTAAAAAGTCACACAAGATTCGAGATCGGTTGTCAAGTTTTGCTGCAGTTGGTTCCATTGCATTCTTACTCTGGTTAGAAAAACAGAGAAGCTCTTTATGCTTCGCTCAAATATGCTCATTCTGTGTTATCTCAGCATATCCATCTCCTCGTAGGTAAATCTCCAATTTGTCGTTTTTGCAGATTATTTAAAAATTCAAGGTGAAAAAAATGAAAATCCTCGGTACGCTTTCCATAATTCACCACCATCTCTTGGAAAATATTTTAATCAATACAGGGCTTCATTTGATCAGATCATCAATTGGTTTGAGTCTACACACACAAACATCGTTCTCTTCAACGTAGTAATACTACCAGCGTTGCCAACGCTCCTGATTTTTCAGGAAATCTCCTACTTTTTCAAGGCTGTAATACTGATTTTCTCCTGATCTACTGATTTTCAGCAAAATTCTTTGATTTTTAGCCAAAATCTCCCAATTTTTGTAAAATGTGACTCAAAAAAAAAAGGGAAATAAGTTTTTTAAATTTTTACGACTGATTTTTCACTCAATATACTTTTCTAGTGACAACAGGACCATGCATCATTTTATTATGAAAAAATAAAAATAAACTCATAAACCTATTCTTTTTTATGAAAAACTCATGAAATCTACTACTTTTTCACAGAAATTTGTTTCTCTTTCTCCTGAATCTCTTGATTTTTTGAGAAAAAATCACATGATTTTTTGAGAAAAAATCACATGATTTTTTGAGAAAAAATCACATGATTTTTTGAGGAAAAAATCACATGATTTTTTGAGAAAAAATCTCATGATTTTTTCGAATTTCCATTTGGCAACGCTGAATACTACAACCTTATTACATAGACTACATAAAAAACGTCAATTACAATTGTGAACAGACACGATACAAAACCAATAACAACATCATGACTGCAAACAGCATTAGCACCAACTCCTACCTACTCCTATAACCAACTTCCTTATGAATTATATAAATTTGAAAAATCCCTCGTGGCAAAAAAAAAAAACACTCCACACGAAAACATCACACCGTTATCCACTCAGGTAGGCATTGATATCACTTTAAAACGAATTAGCTACTACAGACCATATTTTTTCTTACCTGCCCCTCACGCAGGTCAACTAGACCATTCAGATCCTCTTTCAGGCAGTCAGACTACTAATAATTCGTTTCTATTTGTAAGTCGTCGATTCATTGTTTACCACACTCGAGTGATAATTCCCTCGAGGAATTAATTTGGTCGATGTGTTTTGTCGGCGATCATTGTCGGTTCGTGGCTTTTCATCTGCTCTATTTTTCGCCAAGTCGATGATATCTTTTAATTTCGCATTTTTCACTTTCATAATTTAATAAGGATAATATACGAGTAATATGTACACTTTTAATATTTTTTTTAAACTTATCGAGGAATAAATTTTTTGATTTTTTTTTTCAAAGTGAATTGTAGATTTTTTAAAAAATAAATAGATAAATAAATAATTTCAAATTATTGATTAAATTTCTTTAAATTTCTTTTTCAATTTATTACCTATTTACATCTTCTCAAGTTTTTTTTACTTTTTTTTCAAATTTAGTTTTAAACCAAATTTTTCTAAATTTTAAGTGAAACCAGTTCTAACCTGAAAATCAATTTTTCATTATTATTCATTTTTGAAAAATTCCCAATAATTTTCAAAAATTTATGTAAACAACAATTTGTTTTAAAAACAATTTTTTTCAAATTTGAAACGAGGAAAATTTTATTTAAAAAACAACTTCCCGAAATTTTCAATTCTTACAAATTCCTTTGAATTGTTTTTTCGTTTCGCTGAAAAAACAATTCCTTACACTTTTTTTTCAAACCCCGTTTTTTGTATAATTACTTATTTAAAATGAAATTTTTTCGATTTTCAATTTGAAACCAATAGTTTTTTTAGAAATCGATTTGTTAAAATTTTAATTTCTCTAAATACATTTCATTTTCTAAGTAAATTTTGTTTGAAAAACGTTTCAAACAAATAAACAATCCTTGCTAGTTTTTTAAATGTAAATTTTTTTATACCTACCTAGGTACTTTAAAAACAATTTTTATTTAAAAAAAATAATTCATTAAAAAAACAAGGTATAATTCCTCAAAACTCAACTAAAAAGCAATTTTTCAATTTATTTTAGAACAGATTTTCAACGTTCTACTTGAGAAACAATTTTTCAAAACATTGTTCAAAAACGAATTTTTGAAAATTCACCTAAAAACAAAGGAGCAAACACCTTAAAAAATTTTTCTTTCAACTTTAGACATTTTTTTGGTTAATTTTATGTAGGTTGAAACAAATTGTATCGATTTATTTCAAATTATTTATAACAATTTTTTTAAAGATAATTTTTGAAAAGTCATGTAGAAAAATTTAGCACCGCAAAAAAAATATTTTTTGGAGTGAGACAACAGTTTTTATTAATTTCAACTGAAACAAATTATGCCAAAAAATCAATTAATTCCCATTTTTTAAATTTTTAAGTTTATTAAAAAATAATTTTGTTACGTTTTGCTCGAGGAACAAAATTTCAGAATTTAAAAAACAGACAAAAATTTCTGAAAATTTATTTATGAACAAATCTTTTAAGGTTTTACTATAAAACAGTTTTTAAATTTTTTTTCTTCAAAAAAAAAATTCTGAAAATTCAGTTGAAAATAAAAAATTGATTTTCAATTTTTAGTGTGAAAACACTAAAAATTAGTCAAGTATTTCAAATTTTTGAATTTTATTCCGAAAACCATTTCTAAATTTAAAAGCAAATTTTCTACAATTTTTAAAAATTCACCTGAAAATGAATTTTCCAAAGTTCTCTTCGAAAACCTTTTTTTTCTATAGGGTAAATTTTTTCAAGTTCAAGTTTTTTAAAAAATCTCAATTTTAATTGAAAAAAAAATTCATCTCCAAATTCTTCAATTTTTTTGAAAATAAATTTTAAGAAAACATTTGATTTTTTCACTCTTTAAATTCTTTTAAAAAATGAATTTCAACTGGAGAGAAAGCAATGAAAACAAGGAAATTTTTTCCGTTCTGAAAAATTCCTTAGATCATTTTCTTAGAATTAGAAATTTTTGGTATTCTCTCGATGAATGTAACAAAAATCGTGTTTAGACCATCCATTCGTGAATTTTTTCGACAGCTCGATACAAATATACTCGAGTAAGGAATTACTCCCTCTTCTCCCACAAATCGGGTTTCCGCGAAATAATTTTTTTTTTTTCAAGTAAAATATTTTCTATAATATACTTGTAGTTGGCAGCAAGATTACGTCGCCTTGCTCGAATTTTTTCATCAATATACTACTTATAATAAATACTAATCAAAAAAGCAAAATCTTACCCAATTTTTCTATTCGAATATGCAAGATTTTCATTCGGAAAAGAACGTATTTGCTCGCTGGTTCGTTAATCGTCGATAATATCTCGAATTATTTCAACACCTGTTTTTACATCCTTCATGAACCACTGGCACTCCTGCAAAAAAAAAAAAAAAAAAAAAAGTACAAAAGCGTTAAATGTCGTTACACTTGATAGATACTCTTGGAATATAAATACGAGAGTATTATTTCATTACGGTAGTCGCCAATGAGTGAAGGCAAAAAAAAAGGGCAGATGACGATTGACCAATTATCTTTACCTACAGGTAGAAGAGGTACCAGATATGTCTACTTGCATCTAAACAAATCAACCAAGTTAACCAGAGCATATGGCACGAATTCGTCGAATACGTATAGTATTTCTTAATCGTAGATGGCTTTAGAAAAAAGTTAATGATGCGGAGATTTTAAATGTGGTTAGGACGATTACAGTAATTACCGGATATTTCTCATTACGGCGCGCGTACAGAACGGCATCGATGACACCATAGCACGTGCTTTTGTATATACCTAGTGGAGAATAGGCTGGATAGGATGGATAGCTAGTGGATAGATAGATAGATGGATGGATAAATGTAGACTAAAACCATTTTAATCGTCGATATCATTGTGATTGAGAAATACCAACAATGGAAAACCGCATGCATCAGCGATGTCTTGGAAGAGGAAAATAACCGCTTCGCTAGTATAGTTGTTCGTACCGCAAACGTTGTTGCCAACAGCGATGTAGCAGAGCAAGTATGCTCGTACAATTGGTACGAGATAATACAGAATACGAGTAGATGAGTTGCACAAACAAAATCATCCTTTGATTAATTTTCAGTCAACGAGATTTTTTCCAATATAATGCACACGACGAGTACCTATCTATCTAATAATTTTGTGGAAGCCGTTCCATTTCGACAAATCGCTCCGCTATGGTAATTTGTACATTGAACAAGAAGTACCAACGAAAAACACACAAATGGGCAGGTGTGCCTACGCCTGAGCAGCACAGGGACGCGGGGAGGTAATTGCTTGTTAAATTCGGTAGGTAAATATGCCATTATAGATGGGAGTCGGTGTACGTGTATGGGAATACGAGTATGGTTATTTGAGAAATCGATCAATGATCAATCATCATATACCACACGATAAACTAATAATCTAAGATGGCTTCTTTTTCAAAAACTCGCTAATAGGTTGAAATCAATTTCAACGTGATTAGATTTTTATTCGATAAGAACGACTGTTGGTTTATAAGGCTAAATTACTGTTTTGCCAAGAACGAGTTTTAGCACAATCAGCTTCAGCGTCAATGATACCTTAATGTGTGTTTACAAAATGGTGTAATCGTCCCTCTTTGCTCGTCTGGCCTGGCTTGGCAACAAGCATAAGAAACTCATTCGTAGGTATGAATTGAAATTCGAGCGAAAGTTCGTGAACCATAAATTTCTACGATGATGCATCCTACATAGATATACACAAGATGTCTAATTTTTTTTTTTTTTTTTTTTTAAATCCATGACGAAAAATATTCTCCTAAAAATTTTTTAACAACTTTTTCAACAGTTGTTTTTTTTTCGTCCTTTATTTTACAATCAAAGAAAGACAATGATCCCCCAAAAAATTGAGATTTTTTTCATTTCAGAAAAATTTTTAAACTTACCTTATTGTTCGAAAAAAATACCAGTTTTTTTTTTCGAGAGTGAAACGAATTTTTTTCTTCACAAAGAAAAAATTAAGAATCTTTCCCACACAGAAATTAAAAAAATATCTTCTATAACATTTTTTCTCCAAAAAAAAATATTTTTAAATATTTTCTATCCCAAAGCAATTTTTAAAAAATTTTGAACAAAAAAAATCGTTTTCAATTTCTTTTATTCCAAAAAATGGGTACTTTTCTCCAAAAAAACAGAGACCTTCCCCCCAGAAAAAAATTATTTGTCAAAAAATTGAAAAAATCCAAAAAATTTAGATTTTATACGCTAGATTTCGAAAAGTATTTTTACTTCAAAACAATTCAATTCTAAAACGATGAAATTCAGATTTTTTTTTTTTTTTTTTAATGAGAATTTTTTCGCGAAAGTTCAAAAAATATTTTTACCTCAAAATTTTTTTCAATGCCTTGTAGGTATAGCAACTACCTAAGGCTAATGGCATGAAAATATTTTCAGGGTGTCTACATTAATTTTTTTTTGAAAATTCATGACTTTTTCATGAACAATATTTTAACATTTTCAGGGACCCTCCCCTCTTCCTGCATGAGTGTAACTTGGAATGAATATTGGGGGGGGGGGAGCAAAAAAATCCTTATTTTTCCCGGTAACGCAGCTAAGATGAAATCATGGAGGGGGTTCAACTTTCAGGGGTGGTCATTTTGAAATAAAAATTTTAATTTTTTCTTCGAAAACAAAGAGAGCTGTATTTTGGTATTTAATGTCCTTAAGCAGAGAAAAAATTGCACCCTCAAACAGTGACGAACTGAAAGAATTTTTCAAGGGAAAAGGGCAGAATTACTGAAAATATCAAATTCAAGTACCGAAAATTTGAAACTTTAGCAAATGAGATGAAAATAATATTTCCCGAAGAAGCGAGGGAAATTTTTTTTGAAAAAAACTGCAATTTTGAGTAAGAAAAATGTGAATTTGAACTACTGAAAGTTTCAATTCTGTTATCAAATAGAAAACAAAATACTGCTCGGGCGTAGCGAGAGCGAAATTTTTTTAAAGAAATATTCAATTATAAAAGAAAAAAGGGCAAATTTTGCCTAATAAAAAAAAATTTATGACCTCCAGCAGCAAAATTCATGACTTTTCATGACCTAGTGATTTTTTTGAAAAATTCATGACTTTTTCATGACTTTCATGACCCATTTTCAAATTTCATGACTTTTCATGACTTTTCATAATTTTCATGACCTGTAGACACCCTGATTTTTTATTCCAAAACAATTTTTAAAATTTTTTCGTACCAAAAAATTCATTTTTTTCCATTCCAGAAAATTATTCTTTTTTCATTCCAAGAAATGGGGATTTTTTCCAAAAAAATAAAGATTTCCCTCCCTCTTGAAAAAAAATTCTTCAAGAAAAATCACAATTTTTTTTTTTTTAGAAGATGCAACAGTTTGAAAAAATTTTGCTTTTAAACGAATTTGTACTTATTTTTCCCAGGTAATATTATCAAAAATCCATGACTTCAAAGAGTAAAATTCATGACTTTTCTTGACCTGGTGATTTTTTTGAAAAATTCATGACTTTTCCATGACTTTCATGACCAATTTTCAAATTTCATGACTTTTTCATAACTCGATGATTTTCATGACTCATAGACAGTCGACAGTTGAGGTTAAGCTGAGTTGTCGAATCTGCATCACAAATTAAGGTGGTCTTTATATTTCTTTCTAATATAATGTTTTTCTACCCCACCCTCAATTCCCATGGTTTATTCGTTCCCCTAAGTGAAATTTAACAAAAAACAAAAAAAAAGTGTGCTTTGGAGTTCCTCAAATTTTTCAAAAAATGCAAATCTTTAAAAAAATGACCAAAATTCTGCAATATTTTCAAAATTAATTCAAAGTTGTTTTTTTTTATGAGAAAATGACTCCCAATTTTATTTTATTTTTCTTTTAACTGAATTTTAAAGGGTGTGCCGTCTACCTGCAGCCCTCAAAATTTTTAAATTTGACAAATTTTCAAACTTTCAAATTTTTCATGTTATAACTCAGCAAAGTGCTCCCTTTTCATGAAATCGATTCCTAATTTTTCATTTTTTCACTAATTACGTACCAGATGTGAATTGTTTGCCTTTTATACCTTTCCACTCATTATTAAAATAGACCAAAATTTCAAACCTTCGATTTTCTTTTGTTCTAACTCATCCAACCATCCAAATTTGTTCCTTTTATAATAGGAAAATAATTCTCAAATTCTGATTTTCCCAGTAAATGAATTTTGAGAGAAAATGTGTCAATTTTGAAAAGAGGAAGGCTGGTAGGAGGCGTCACATAAAATTCAAATGGTGGAAAATCAAAAAAATTGAGAATTATTTTTCTTTGAAAAAGAACAACGTTGATGGGTCAGAACCAAAAAAAGTAAAAATTGAAAATTTTTCAGTTTTTGAATTTTTAGCTTCATTTAAAATGCAGCTAGAGAAAAATTTTAAACAAAATTTTATAAAAAGAAACACTTTGAGGATGTGAGAGTAAAAAAAAAAGTCAAAAACAAGGATCACTCTAATTTTACACACAAAGCTCGACTCTCTGTAAAGACCAGGACAAGTTCTGCCAGTGCAGCACCACCACCAATCATCGAGAATATTTTCCAACGATTAGCGAGTCTACAGCTACAGAACCCCTCCCCTCCCTGCTTCGTGCACTCATCCGAGACACCGCAACAAAACGAATCTTCGAAGAAAAAATAATTAAAGAAAAATTTCCCAAATGAGAAGCGATTTGAAAAAAAAATCTACTTCGTAATATGGTAGCAATATGTGCCTATCTGTATATCCAGCCCCTCGACGCGTACGAGTGGTTTGTTCGTAGCTCTAGCTACGAGTACGGTGTTATATTAGTTCCATATTAACCTTCCTTCCTTTCGAACACAATCACCTATTACCGATTTTAAAACTGTCGAGTCACTAAATTAATAAATTTAACAAAAGACCGACTCGAATTACGCGTTATACAGAGTTAATTGGTAATTATAGCCGGTGCACCGGCATCGCACTATTTAGTAAGTACCCTTGAGGAAAATTTTTTAATTTTCATACCGCGCCCAGTCCCCTACCCACCATTATGTGGTCGAACGAAAAGAAATTTTCTTTCTTTCAAGATTATACGATTAGGCCTATACTATGTTCGTTTGATTTTGTGTATCTGCGAAAGGCGAAAGGTTTTCAAAAGCGGTATGTTTTTTTGTTATTTCTACAATTTATCGAGCAGGTTGCTTTTTCGACCTTTTTTTTTTATTCCTTTGTTTTATTTTATTTATTGTTGCTACCGTGGCTCCTCAAAGGATTTCAATTTTTACAACTCATCGTCGCGTAAAAAAAAACAACTTCCTTTTTATTTTCAATGTTTTAGAAATTACAGGGAACCGATATAGCGATTAATAAAAGGTGAAAAGATGGAAATTGAAAGTAAAATTAAAACGCGTTGAATGATAATGAAAAATTTTCATTATTTAATTAAAATATTATACGAATTCAATTGTATTGGAAAATTCAATATGGAACATTTGTTGTACGATTCAAGAGCTAATAAATTTTACTTATATTTGAAATTCTTTCGCACATTTACAGTATGTACCGAGTACCTAGCGATGGCGAGAGGAGGTGCAAAAGGTACATTTGCAGTGAGTCCGAATTTTTGCACAAGGCCTCCCCAAGAGATTATATTTCAAATATTCTAGCATTTTTTTCAACTACAAAAAATTGATTTTTTTTTCTAAAAATGAAAGCTTTCTTTCCAAAAAATGCATTTTTTTCGAGCATAAAAACCAAGAAATTTCCAACTCCAAAAAATTTAGAAATTAGTTTTCCTAAAAAATCGAATACCTAATTTTATTTTATTTTTAAAAGGAGAGAGAAGTTTAGTTTTTTTCTTAGGTACTTTAAAAAGTTGAAAAATTTCCAACTTGAAAAATATTTAGGGATTTCTTTCGCCTTGCAACAAAAAAAATACCTAGGTATATATTTTTTTTTTAAAAATGAAACAAAAAAAATGTAATTTTTTCTCATAGAATTAAGATTTATTCTTTCTCCAAGAGATTGTTTCATGAAAAAAACAAACAATTTTTGTAAAAGAAAAAAAAATCGACGAAATTTATTTCTAAAAAACTTGGAATTTTTTTTCTTAACAGATAAGCAAAAAATTGAAATACCTTTTAAAATATAAAAAAATAAGTACCTAAATAAATAGAGAGAGAATTATTTTTCTCAAAAAATAGAGGTATTTTCTCCAAAAACATTAAAAGATTTCTTCTTACCAAAAAATGAAAAAGTTTTTAAAAATGAGATTTAGGTAGGTATTTAGCAATTTTTTCGTAATAAGTATTTTTTATTCTAAGAAAATTCGGAATAAAAACTATTTTCTTGAAAAGGAAATTGAGAAATGTAAGTTGTGATTTTTTTTTATAAATGACAAAAAAATAAATAAATAACGCCCCACTACCTACAGGTAATTCCAAAATTATTAAAAAACACAAAATTATTGCACTAGGATATTTTGATTTTTTTTTTAATTGTTGACAACTCACTTTTTCCACAAACAATTTTTTCATAGTTATTGAAAATTTAAAAAAATAAATAAATAAATAATTAAATAAACAATTGGAAAATTTGAGAAAATAAAAAAGCTGTAATTAGGTATGTAAAATTAAAATTTTCAAAAATTGATCAATTTTGGAAATTTTAAAAATTTGGAGAAAAATTTGAAAAGTCATTCATGAGAAATGGAAAAATTGAGGGGAAAAATACTGAAGTGAAAAATCATAAAAATTGGAGAATCATAAGAAAATCAATATTCAGAATAATGACAAATGAGGTAAAAATTCATATCAGAGGAATTTTTGAATTTGAAAAAATAATCATGCACTGGAAATTTCAATTTAAAAAAAAAAAAAATATATATCCAAAACTGGAAAAATGGAATATTTCGGAACAAAAAAATCAACTTTTCTAGATTACCTACACTGAAAAAAATGAATTTTCAAAAACCGTAATGATTCTGGGTAAAACACAGTAAAATTAGGATACGTCGCCAATTTTAGAATCATTCCGGTGAAAAACAGAAAAGATTCAGTTCTATTCCAGAATGATTAGGGAGTCTCCGTAATCATTCTGGAATAGAACTGAATTTTTCCTGTTTTTCACCGGAATGATTCTAAAATTGGCGACGTATCCTAATTTTACTGTGTTTTACCCAGAATCATTACAATCCATTTTTTCAGTGTATTAGAAAAAAAAACTTTCCCACTTCCCAAATTTTTGAGTTTTACAATTTTTTATATTTTTACTTTGAATTTCCACTTACCTACTTCAATTTTCGTTTATTATTTTTTTTTTTCATTTTTCACCTTATTAGCTAGCATTTTTTTTAAATTACCAATTTTCTATTCAATTTCCCATCATTTTTTACTCTTTTTTCCGAAAAAAAAAATGATACCCAAGTAGGTACCTATTATTAATAATTTCAATTCAAAACCTAGATGAAAGTACAAGTGGTGCTTGTACTTTCATCTAGGTTTTGAATTATGTTCATTTTTTCTTTCTTGCTCTTTCTTTTTTACTTTTTGAAATTTTATTCGTCTCGATTCCCCTTTATTTAGCTATATTTACCCTTAACTACTTTTTCTGTTCTTTTTTTTATATTTTTGACTTACTTAGGTATCAAAAATAAATATTTCATGATAACACTTGACAAAACCTTATTTCTTCACCTGACTTTTTAATAGTATGTTAGATTTCGTCACAATGTCGACGATGGAAATTTTCCATTACCCCTCCCTCTCCTTTATAAAAATACCGCTAGCTCGTAAGTTGAAACATACTATTACACGCAAATCAGCATGAGCATAAATCTTGGAAAAGATTTCGCACAATATTGACTGAAAAAAAAATTCTAAGTAGATAAATGTACTGCGTATCAAAACTAATTGTTCGAGATGAGAATAAAAATAAAATCACTGCCAAAGATATAAAAATTCGTACACAAAAGGCTCGCGGCTACAATTGCCATGTAATACGTTTACTCGTATAATAAGAGCTAAGAAATTGTGGCATTTTTTTGTTATTTCACCGATCATAAATAGGTAAGTTAACATACCAATTCTCTGTGTGAGAATAGATTGCTTTGTCGTACAGTACCTGCGTATATAGGTACCATCGACTCTCATTGAATAAGTGAAAAAACATTGAAGGAGAAAAAAAATTGGCATGTAATGAAACATTTTAAATGATCACGGTAAACGATACACGTATGATAAAATATTATACCAACAGATATTATAGGAATAGGTATAGGTATCATACCTATGTATTCGTATATACGATGATGTTTTTTTTTTTTTTTTGGTTGCCCCTGCCTCGATGGTGAATCGCATTCGCATGTCACACCGAACATTAAACCATAAAATAAGATATGATTGTTAACGTTTCGTATATTTGTGGAATACCTGCCATACGTTAATGTTCGTTGTAAACGACGTGTTAGTGTGTGTTTTGTGTCGTTTTTTATTTTATTTTTTATTTCATGCTTTTGGCATTGTATTGAAATACTATCGTGCCAGTTAAGGTAAAATCAACTGCTTCTATTCACGACACAAGAACATTAGGGGTTTGTAATTTAGCCTCTACATATACCCGAAACAGATAAATTAAATAAAAAACGAGTTAACAAAGTGAAAGCTATTTTCAATTTAACCTATCTACGCATTAAGTTGATAAAAATCCACGATCACGAAATTCAAGTCGCCAAAAAAAATGCATTCTTCGTATCGTGTTCCTTTTAGGCATATCTGACGCCAATATTTTCATAAAGATATCTTTTTTCTTCGCGTCAATGGGCTAAAATTTTTCGAAAAAATTACACATTTCCTCTCGTTAATTAAAATAACAAAAATCGACATTAGAACCACGCATGATACGTACCTACCTAGACCTACCAACGAAGGGAATAAAAGATAAAAATCTACCCATAGGGCTGGTGAGGACGGCGACACGGAAGGAAGGTAAATCCGAGCTAGTGAAAAGGTCCAATCGGAGGGCGAACTTTGGAAACCCCGTGCTAATAAAGTTCGGGACTAACTTAATTAACGTTACAGCAATAATAGTAAAACATATTGTAATTTAGCGGTTGGCTATATCTGATTGCGAGGAAAGGAACGGAACGATCGAGCGAGAAAAAAAAGGGTACGACATGCGATCCAACCAACAAACCTTAGTACCTAAATTGTAAAGTAGCTTTTATTTCCTATAAATATTTACATCTAATAGGTATAAATTCGCTAATCAGTTGACATTTACGATTCGGTGTTTTTATTTTTATTATTTTCTATTTTTAATGCGAAGAAATTTTCCGCTCAGAGGTGTAATTTCGTTATCGCGTCGATGAATTCAAGTAGGTGTGATTTCGTGATTTACGAGTTTTCAAAAAATAGTTAGCTACCCGGTTACGAAATTTAATTAGTTAGGTTGCGTCGACAAAGTCGTCGAAAAATAAATTTCGTATACTCGTGCACCGATACGATAGTCAGGTGTAGGGATATAGGGAACTCTATGTACAGTGTACATGAACATTGAACAGGTATACACGCAGACTTGATAAATATTTCGTTATTTAATTATGGTAGATATAGGTACGTCGTTTCTAAAGTAATTCGAATAGTTCATTAGTTTTTCGAATATAGGTATAGATATTAGCAAAATAGGTACTTTCTATTTTCTATAGATGACTTTTTCATCTCATCCCAATGTGTCATGCGCTCTTAATTGTTTCCGCCCATTGCAATTGTCCCTTCTGGTATGCTCGTCTGACTCTGGATATAACTGAACTTCGTCGTCGTATACGAAAAGAGCACGCCCAGAAATCTAGCCTTAATTGAGACTTTCAAAAATGACGCATGTACACGGAGAGTAACTAACTAATTCGATATACAATACTCTGGGGTAATCAACGCTGATAATTTAATAGAAAAAAAGGGGGATATCACATTTCAAAAAAATTGTGATTGCACCAACTGCTTCAGAAACCGTGAGTTTGATTATCAACTGCAGAATAATTTTTCACAAAATGTAGATAGGTATTCAAAATTGGTCAAAAATTGAAAATTCAAAAGAGAATACTTTTTAAAATGAATTTCGAAGCTGGATCGATTTTTAAAATCCAGCTGAATTTGTTCAAACATTTAAAAAAATTATTATGTCTAATTATGTACTCACTCAAACTTTGAACAATTTTAAAAATTTTAAAAATTGACAAAACTTGAAAATTCGGAAAATTTCAGAAATTTGATAAAACTGTGAAATTGAGTAATTTTTCAATTTTGCACAATTTTCAAAACTCAAAAATATTTTCTGAAAATTTTAAAATGTGAATTTTCAAAACGATATTCCTTGAGCATGGCATTCATTTTTTTTTAATGTTATCCCAAAACTAAAAACTAAAAAAACAAGCAAAAAAAAATTAAAATCTTCTAAAAATTTTCTTATTGAAAAAAAAAATGAAAATTTAAAAAAATCGAGATTACAATTTTAACAAGAGAAGAAAAAAGTTATTAATTTAAATGAGATAAATTGGATGTAGAAAAATTGTGAATAAAGTGAATAGAGTAAAATTATTTCAATTTTACGAAAATTTACATTTTTCAACCTTGACAAAAATCGCAGATCTTATTCAAAAATTCTGTATAAAATTTTATTACGAATTTTTTCACACCAAACATTCAAAAACAACGAAAGAACGAAACACTTTACCTTAAAACATTGTTTTAGCATTTTTTACAATTTTTAAAAAATAACAGAGAAATTTTACCTAACAATCAAAATAGGTATTAAAATTTCAGGGATTTTTTTTATAACATCTCACAGAACTTTTTCGAAAATTACAGAAAAAGTTTTACAAAATCAACCAATTTTTTGTAGAACTTCAAAAACTATGTCACAACATTACAGAAATATTTTCATATAAATGTATTTGGAATCGCTCAGAAACTTCAAAGAGTTTCTCACAAAATCTCAGGAAATTTTCTACAAATTCCCAGAAAAACATAAATAAAACCCCAGAAAATTTTGCACGAACTTTCAACAATTTTTTTACCAAATCTCAAAATCCCAAAAAGGTTTTCACAAAATTCCGAAGAATTTTTCTTAAAATCGCAGACATGTTTTAAGAATTTCCAAATTTTTTTTTTTTTTCAAAAAATTCTCAAAAGTTTGGCAAAAAATTTTGAGAGTATTTTCCACAAAATTTAAGAAAATGTTTCGTAACAACAGTAACACAGAATTTCTACAAAAAATCTCAAAAAATTTCTCACAAAATTTTGGGAAAATATTCATAAAATGTGAAAGAATTTTTCGAAAAATTTTCAGAAAATTTCGAAAAATATTTCAAAAAATTCTACATTGTGTACCAGAAATTTTTTTTCACAAAATCTTTAAAATTTTTTAGTATAAACAATATTTCTACAAAGCCCCACAGAATTTTTTAACAAAATCTCTAAAAATTTCTCATGAAGTCTACATAGGTAATATTACTTTTTCACAAAAATTCAGAGGATTTTTGTTTTACAAATTTTCAAGTTTTTTTTTTCAAAAAATCCCATATAATTTTTCACAAAACTTCAAGAAGTTTTCTAAAAATCTCCCCCCTACCAAAAAAATTCACAAACTTATAATGAATTTTTCAACAAATTTCAAATTTCCTTTTCCTTATAAAATTACAAATAGGTACCCAGAAAATTTTTCACAAAATTTCAATCAGTTGTTTACAAAATCACATATTTAGGTATGTTCTACGAGTTTCAAAAAATTCCAAGAAATTTTCTCCAAAACCGCAGGAAATTTTTCATAATATTTTATGTTAAAAAATTTTTCAAAAAACGTTGATGAATTTTTCAAAAAATTTTGGTTAATTTTTAATCAATTTTTAGTAAATTTTTTACAAAATTTTGATGATTTTTCCACAAAATTCTTTACAAAATTGCAGCTTTTTTTTTACAAATTCCCAAAAAATGTGTCACAAAATTTCAGCGCTATTCCCAAAATCCCAGAGAATTTTTCAGAAAATTTCAGGATTTCTCCCAAAAATCAAAAAGTTGTTCATAAAATCGTAACAATATATTTTTTTGATTATGTTTCATCAATTTCAAAAAATTCCAAAAATTTTCCCCAAAACTCCAGAGAGTTTTCACAAAATTCTAGACTTTTTTTTGACAAATCCCCAAAAAATGTCTCACAAAATTTCAAAAAATTTCTCGAAAAATTCCAACCCTTTAAGAAACAAAATGTCAAAAAGTCTCCAACAAAATTCTCAATGAATTTATATAAAAATTCCAATTTTTTTTCACATACCTACTTAGAAAAGGTTTCTTACAAAAATTTTCACCAATTTTCCAGACATTTTTTTACAAAATCTAATCAGTAGGTTGAGTTATTTTTCAGCTAATACTAAAAACTTCATAAAAAATTCCAAGATGGTGCGAGAGACGAAATTTTCAACATATTTCTACTACGATTTCGTAACATAAAAACAATATATCGACTTCTCGAAACACATTGTTCATTTACACAGTTGTCTACGAAGAAATACGTAGACAGTTCTCCAAATGAAAACCATCATGAATTCATGAATCAACAATCAACAATGAAAATTACATCGACTCGACGCGACGACGACCATTTTGATACTCGCGCGGGAATTCTTCGTAAATGAATTCGTCAACTCTTAATAACCTAGAATTAAATTACATTTGTTTGGGTACATTACGGCTACGACTGCATACTTATAGAATATTATATCGTTTCGGTGAGATGACTACGTATAGGATGTGTATACCTGCGGAGAAGGACTACGGAATACATAAGGGAGGACATAGGTTGACACAACAAAATAATTATAATTGTCGCCTATACCTAGCTTATGGGTCGGTTTACAAAGGGAGAAGGAGAAGGAGAAGGAGAACACGCGTCTTGATACCTAAATTACTCGTATGGACGACCAAGCCAGATACCACAACCACTTCTACACCGCACACCTCGTCGACAAATATTTATATATCTACAATTTATAAAGTACATAATAAACTGCACGAAGATCCAAAGACACCAGACACGGGTATTTACCAATTCAAACAACAAATTATGCGATTTGCATAGGCAATGATAGCTCTTAGCGGTACATATAATTAGGTACGAGCTGTACCGCGACATGCAGAGGCAGAGAGAGTTGGTTAAACTTTTGAGTTTCGCTAATCGACGACTCCGGCTTCTATTTTAATTGCTTCAATGATGTCAAAAAAAAAAAAAAATGAAAGTACCTATAGGTACAGTGTACACGTATGAAAGGGTAGGCGAATTTCTTCATAATAGGAAGAGTCCTGCCATCGACAAAAATGAAGTACCTATTGTAAACCTACTGCCTGCGATCCTGGGTACATATGCATTTTTCGATTAGTACCTCTCGTACGTGTATGGCTGCTATACACGTTGAAATTTTTTACGCCGCCGCTTTAACCTTATTTCACGCTTAGGCGTGTATAGCTCACGAATCAATTGTGTTTTTTAGACGGTAATTTAATATCATTCGGCCGTTAGTTGGAATTAAACTATTCGTATGTACAGAAATGAAGAGAGAGAGAACGAAACAGAGACATGTCTAATCAACGTACACCAATGGGAACGCTTCGTCGGAATGTGGTCGTTTTAAAAATGTCGACGAGAGAGGTAATTGCTGCAAACCTATATGTAATCGAGTTTACAGTTTGTGGAGGTGGTTCGAGACAATCTCCGAGAATCATTTCGATGATAGAATGTGCAAGTTTTCTTGGCCAGAGAATAAAAAATTTGGGGATGGAAAATATCATTCCTCGTATCATTTTAAATTAATTTGCAAAAATTTTTACTAAAAATTCAACTTTGAGAGAAAAAAACCAAAATTGTAAAAAGCCATATAAATGAATATCTAGTGATGCACCACCTTGAGGAAATTTTTTTTAGAGCCTTCAAAGTGGGAAAAAAACACGAATAACTTACCTACCTATAGATTGGTTTTTCGAAGTTTTAGATAAACTCTCTTCACAAAAATCCGAAAAATTTCTGAACAGAACAGAATAATTCAAAAACGACAAAACGAGAAAAAAACCGCCTTGTCAGCTCCAAAACTGCACCCCCAGGACGATTTAAAATTTTCAAAATCGTTTTGAAGGCCATTTCAGAAATTGGAAAAATCTGAAAAAATTTCCCAGCACTACCTTTAGATATATGTACCTGGTAAAAATTAATTGATAATTCGAGGAGATAGAATATTTAAACCTAAAATTACATATTACGAGTCACCAGGCTTCAGGGGTGAGATCAAGGATCACTGATAGCCCAAAAAAAAAGCAAATTGGAAAAGTTGAATTTCAGCTAGGGCGATTTGATCCCCTTACCCAACCAGTCTTTCAGAATTTTATTTATTTCGACAAAGGCTACCATTTCAACCAATGTAAAATCCTACCCAATAATTGAATTTGTAAATAATTTTAGTAAATTTCAAAAAATGACAATTTGCATTTATTCAATAACAAAAGCTACAATTTGGTCCTATGCAAAATCCTACCCTAGCTTAGCTGAATTTGTAAAAAAAATTATTTTCAGTAAATTTCAAAAAATGAGAAATTGCATATTTTAATTAATGAAAAAATGCTACTCTAACATCCAATGCAAACTCCTCCTCTGGCTGAATTTGAGAAAATTTTCATTTTAAGTAAATTTCAAAAAATGACAATTTGAATTTAATCAATGACAAAGGCTACCATTTTAACCAATGTAAAATCCTACCCTAATTGAATTTGTAAAAATTTTTAATTTCAGTAAATTTCAAAAAATGGCAATTTGCATTTATTTAATAACAAAGGCTACCATTTGGTCCTATGCCAAATCCTACCCTAACTGAATTTGTAAAAATTTTCATTTTTAGTAAATTTCAAAAAATGACAATTTGAATTTAATAAATGACAAAGGCTACCATTTTAACCAATGTAAAATCCTACCCTAGCTGAATTTGTAAAAAAAAAAAATATTTTCAGTAAATTTCAAAAAATGAGAAATTGCATTTAATCAATGAAAAAAGCTACCCTAAGATCCTGCTCTGGCAGGATTTGTGAAAATTTCAAAAAATGGGAGTTTTTGCAAATTTGCATTTAATTAATGAAAAAAGCTACCCTTAGAACTAATGAAAAATCTTTCTCTGGCTGAATTCGAGAAAATTTATATTATCAGTAAATTTCAAAAAATGAGAAATTGCATTTAATCAATGAAAAAAGCTACCCTAAAATATAATGCAAAATCCTCCTCTGGCAGAATTTGTAAAAATCTGCATTTTCAGTAATTTACAAAAAATGAGAAATTGCATTTAATCAATGAAAAAAGCTACCACAAGATCCAAAGCAAAATCTTCCTCTGGCTGAATTTGAAAATAATTTTATCCAATGCAAAATCCTCCTCTGGCAGAATTTGTGAAAATGTTGGAACGAATTTTGAAAAATTCATTCTGAACAGAAGCTGAAAATTTTTTATTTCGGAATGAACTTCTTAAAAAATATTATTAGAAAAATAATGCTAGGTAGATATTCTCAAGTAGTAACTTTTTGAGTAAAAAAACTTGAAAGAGAGTAAATTTTGACAATTGAAAATAATTTAAAACAAAAAAAATATTTAAATTAAAAAAAAATACTTCTAAACAAAATTTGAAAATTTTATCTTGGAAAAAATCCAGAATAATAGTAATTTTCAAACAAATAAAAAAATAAAACTGTATTTCTTGGAAATTTTATATTGAGCAAAATTTCGGAAAATTCATAAAAATTCTATCTTGAAAAAAATCAAGAATTTTTTCCACAAAAAAAAATCAAAAAGAATTTGATTTTTTTCAATAATTGAACTATTGGTCAAATTTCTACGTCTCTCTGATCAGTAGACTTCGAAATTTGATAGACCTATCACTTATTTCTCTATTGCAATTTACCAAGCGATGAAAAAATTTGCAAATCGCAAAATTGGAGATATCTTGATTTTCATCAAATTCAAATCGATCATTCCATTACCTCAAAATTGAGCCAAAAAATTGTTCGGCCATTGAGAATGTATTTTGATGAAGAAATTTTCGAAAAAACTTCATCGTAATGTTGTCTTGCGAAATCATTCTCCACAGGTGAGATAATTGAGATTTAAAATAATTACTTACATTTCTATCGAATTGGCAATAATAAAGAATTGTTCGCGAAGCGAAGGAGGGTCTGGGAGGTAAACAAAGGTAAAATGTATGCACACTGGAGGATGAATGCGTACAGTATACGAGTATTTAAAAACGGTAACGCACCGTATCGAAATTCTATATAAGAAAAACCAATTGTTACACTCATGTACATATCGCGTTCGATTATTTGGTGTATAAGAGAGAACATGACAATTATATTTTATTATACTTATTATATAAATACACTGCAAGTTGGTTGTCGAATGTTCGGTTCGGTTTGGAAAAAGTTTTCAAGTGTAGCATTAGGTATATCTTGAGAGATAGATATGTGCTTGTCACCCATAATATTTTTTAGTATAGTATACGTATGTGCAGTGCACGGCCACGTTGGGAACATTATTAGTATAGTTATGGAGCGTTACGGCCTGTTCCATTGAAAATTTGTTATACTGTCTAAATTCTAGTGCACATATGTCGAAAATAATTTTACGCTTAATTAATAAAATGTAAAGGAGAATAGCGTCGTATATTGTTCGGGCACAGGTAGGAAAGCTACTAGCTGGCCGGATCAATTATAAATCAGTCAGACGATATTGCTGATTCACCTCCTTACAATAAACTATTTTTAATAGATTTTAAATAAGCTTAACATTTGTAGATTGAATTACGTTTATCCGACGCTTCTTATTAATTTTTGTTCCCCCACCCTCTTCCCTCTGTTTCGATCCTTCGTATAGGTATCGCCTTCGAATTCTGGACGTGGCTTCGGGCCGAGCCAAATTAATCCATGAAGTTTTTTCAAAGTTCTACCTATACTCTCGATGTAGTAATGAATTTTCAACATTTCTGTCCATTGATACAAGTTCCTCCGAAATTTAGTACAGAAAATTTATTTACAATGAACAATAAATAGGCAGAGGCAGGTACTGTACGAGATGTTAAAATACAGATTAAACGCGATAAATATTGATTACACTTACGCCCCGTCTCCCCCTGCTGCCCATTTACTACTCGCGTTGCTCCATTTGACGAATAATCACGACTACCAAATTACCAATATATCTATCGTCGAACCATTGTTAATATTTTAATAAAGATTACGTAACGGAAAAATAAACGAGCTTTGGGGCTTTTTCGTAATCCATAAACATCGATTAGCGATCGAGCCGTTCGATAATTCGATACAATTACAGATTATTAGGCTAATGCCTAATTTTCTTTCTTTTTAGATGCGTGTGCGTTTGTAATTTGCCAACACATTGTGGTTGTATAGGGTTTTTCAATCTGTTGTAGGTAGGTAATTAAGTTGTAAGCTGGCTTATTTTCTCTACAATGAGATGTCAACAGATTGGTTTAGATGTAACGTTTTTTTTTGTTGTTTTTTTTATCGCTTTTTAGAGAAGAGCTGCAGGGTAGATTGGGCTAAATTACTAGTCTGCATTGTTGTTTTGATACCTTTGTTGTAGCCGAAAATTGCAACAAGTTAATTGAGTTCGATGATTTTCTAAAATTTTAAAAGGCTATTTTTGGAATCCATAATGACATTTTCTTGATTATTACATTTTATTTTTTCCATTTTTATTACTTCCATGAAAACATAAGAATTTTCAAGAAGCCAATTGCAAATTAGATTAAAAAAATATGCATCAGGTTGATATATCTAGAATTATTGTAATTTTGAGAAAAAATAAATAAATTTCCTTGTAAAAAATTCAAAAATCCGTTCAAAAGTTCATAAAAAATTTTACAACAGTTTCTTTTAAAATTAAAAAAAAATATATTTCATAGAAATTTTCATTTTTTTCGGAAAGATTTTGAAAAATATCCGTTTAAAAAAAATTTTGAAAAATTTTTGGTGAAATTATTAAAAATATTTTGATAGGATTTTGAAAGATTTTCCTTCAAAAAAATAATTTTTCCATCCGATTTTTTTTTCAAGTAAGAAAACAGTTGATAAGATTTCCAATTTGTTTCAAAATAAAAATTGAAATGCAAGTACTTAACTAGGTAATTCCTTTCAAAAAAAAAAAAAAAAAAAAAAAATTTGCCACCTTTTTTTTTATTTTAAATTTTTATTTTTTTAATCGATAGAATATTTGAATTGTTTCAGAAACATATTTTCCTTTGAAAAAAAAAACATTTTAAACAATTTTTTTGCCCATTCTTAAACAAAATTTTGCTAGGAGTTTTAATTTAGTACAAAGGAAAATTGCCTTTACATCTGTTTTGTATATCATGACGATGACAATTTTTAACAAACCAAAACTCCACACTTCAATGGACTTTTTAAACAACAAAATTAATTCTCCCCTCCCCCTTTGAATAGAATATGCAGAAAAAATGAAGAAAAAGTTACCTCTAGTGATATTCTGAGCAAAATGACAAAAAATTACCAAGATGTCAAATAGTAACAAAGTCACTACGTATAAAATTGGTTCGCAAACATGCATGATTCTGATCTTTGATTTTTTAAACTTTGTACATAAGCGTAACTGGACCTTTTGGCTTTTCATTAAGTTGTGTCAGTTTCAGGCACTGCAATCTTGTAATTTTTAAGGTAGGTACAAATCAATTTCTTCAAAGGGGTGTTCATAAATGAAAAGTTTTTAAACGTTGAATATGAGAATAACTTTTCTTTTTTAAAAAATTGAGAAATTTTTTCATTACAAAAAATTAAATTTTTCTTCTCCAAAAAATAAGAACTTTTTTCTCTAAAAAAAATAAGTTCTTTTACTCTAAGAAAATTTGAAAAAAAAATCCAGAAAAACTGAGAAATTTTTTCATACCTAGCTAGGTACAAAAGATCTTTTTTCATTTTTTTTTTTTTTTTTTTTTAATGAATAGGTAGTCTTTTTTTTAAAAAAAGGGATAAGTCACATTTTTGACAAAAATACGAAACTACCGATCAAGACTAAAAAAACAGGATTTTTTGTAGAAAAAAATTTGGGCCTTCTTAAAATTGATTTGAAAAAAATTAATTTTTCTTTTTTACTTCAGAAATTTCAATTTTCTCGTTCCAATTTTTTTTTTTTTTCAAAATCTGGTATTTTTTCTGAAGAACACGGAGCAGTTTTTTTCTTCTTTAAAGAAATAGGAAATTTTTATCCAAATAAATTGAGACAAAAAATTAAGATTACGTAATTATCCCTCAAAAAATTAATATAATATTTTTTGTTCCAAGAGAATTCAGATCTGAGTGTGCCAAAAGGCACACTTGACACAACTTGCAGTCAAGCTTATGTTAATTTACTATGCTAAAATTGTTCTTATCATTCTATCAATAAAAAAATTAAAATTCAAAATAAATTAAGAAAAAAGGGATGGAAAACAAACAAAGAAAAAATAAATTGTTAGCGAAACCTAACAAAAAAATTGTAAAAATTATTTCGGTAAAAAAATGAAAAACAATTTTGAAAAAATTACCTTAATGAAAAATTTTTTAATTTAGTTAGACACTCAATAATTTTTTTTAATAACTTGAAAAATCAGTTTCAAAAACAAATAAAAATTACTGGAAAACTGATGATAAATGTTGCCAATAGTCTCAAATCGATAAAATCGTTTCGTGTTTACAAAGCCCTACAATTTTCATTCACTTTCGAATTGAAAAAATTATATAAAAAAATGTATGAGCCTATTTACGTTGATTTAAACATTTAAAGGCGCACAAATGCGATTTTAAATCGGGCTTCTTATATGACAAGTAGCACACAGTGGGCGGCGTATGGTATTTTATAAAACGTGGAGGGACATAATCTTTTTTATACGCGGATGTTTCAATGATCATGAACCTTTTGATTCGTACCATCAAAGTGGCCGCCTTCTGCATGTCCCCTTCATCAGCTTCATCCAAAACACCCAAATCTGTGTGAAAATGGTGGACGATATTTATGTCGACGTCGAGAGAGGAAAAAAGAATTATTAAATTCAGGTAGCTTTCCTCAAGTTACGAAGATGGACCCCCAAATATATCACTAATAGCGGTCGTTAAAACTTAAATCCGATCTTAATGTTTTTCTAATGTGTGTGTAATTTTTATAATGACGTATCCATTTCGTATACTCCATTCGTAGATGTGAATTTTGTCGTGATAAAGTAGTAACAATATACTGGGTATTAGGCCCAGCCTACTCAGCGAAGACTTGACAGAGGAAAATCACTGACGACGACGAGCCAGCCAGTCCTTCTCTCTCAAGGAAACTTTTTTTTCTACACAGTGCACACAAATTTGTTTACGCGCGAAAATTCATTATGTATCTTGAAATCTGACAAGACAAGACGAGACGACGACGTCTTATTAGGATATAATATGCGTTAAAATTTAAGGTTATGTCAATCAAGTCGAGCGGTGGCAGCGGAATCGTTAACAACATTATATTTTTTAATGCTTAGAAACCATCCGCATTCGATAGGCCGCACCAAGCTTTGCAATGAGAAGTTTGCGAGCGAATGGTACGATTTTCAGCCTGGTAGAGTATCCGCGTATTAAAAATGCCACGATCGAGTTCCGTGCATAGCAAATTAATCTTACATCGATCGAGCTGAATTAATATTAATATAATTTTCTATTCATGATACCTACGTAACTCGATCAGATACATCGAGTGCTGAACAAAAGCCAGTCAAAATAACCGAAACATGAATACCTAATTTGACAATAATTAACGAGAATTATGCGAAAAAAAGACTAAGTAGTACATAATATGGGAAATTTTGCCAGCAAATGATTTATAATAAGAAAAAGGTCTTTTTTGATCGTGTAATTTTTATCTAATGTTCCGCCATTTTTAATTGTAAGTGATTTTGAATTCGATGTAAATTTTTTTTCCTGTAGTTGTCGAATTTTTCTAATTTTTATTTTTATATATACTTCAAATGTAAACTGTTCAGTAATTTTCATTGTAACTTAATTTCTTATAATTTCAAATTTTTAAAATTTATTTTATATTTTTCCAACCCAATTTTTTTCACTTACATTTTTCTTCAGTGTTGTTTATACGTAGTTATTATTAAATTTAAAGACAAAGGCAAGTACTAAGTAGATATTTTAACTCGATGTAAAATTTTCCCAACATTCAACTTTATGTAAAACATTTAATTTATTCATTTATTTTTATGATTTTCACCAATTCCAATTTCCTATTTTTGAAACTCTAATTTTTTCAACGTAATTTTTCACCCACTTGAAAATATTGTTCAAATTTTTAGTTTTTAGCCATAATAATTATATTCCTATAATTTTCGTTTTTTTTTTTTTCATAATTTTCAATTTCTTACATTCTATTTTTTTTTTAATTCGTTTTTTCAGTATTCAATCACTTTTTGTTTAATGTTCAATTTTTCAATATTCAAATTATTACAGAAATAAATAGAATAAAACAATTAATATTGGAAAAATTGGCATTGAAAAAAGTTTATTCAAAATTGAAAATAATAAGAATAAATTGGAAAAATGAATTAATAAATTTTTTTACATTTTCAATTTTCACGATTTTCAATTTCCTATAGTTTTTGAACTTATGAATTTCTTCAATTCAATTTTTAGACATTTGCTTTTAAGTAAGTACCTATTTTAAATTGTCGAATTTTTAAAAATATTTTTTTAAATTTTCTATGCATAAGTGTACCTATTTCAATTTTTTTCAGTTTCCAGCCATAGTTGATGACCAGAGCCCGGATTTTTATGACCTAAAAATTTCAAAATATGGCCATATTTTATGACTTTATAGCATCAAAATTATGCCCTTAAAGGTCAAAATATTCAAAAATATTACACATCATTCACATCAATATGGGTGTCCACGAAAAGCGTTTTTTCAGTAGAACAGCATGGTAACACTGAAAATTGTTTAAAAATCATTGAATTTTCCAAAAATAAACAAAATTATTTTTTTAATAAAATAAAACGATAAAAATGAACAGTAAACGGTATTTAATTGATTGAATGAACTAAAAATAACCAAAAAAACTGTTTTAAATGAAATTAAACGATAAAAATGAATAGGAATCCGTACTTCATTGATTAAATGAACTTGGAATTTTTTATCTGAAAAATACATGGAAAAGTAAAAAAAAAAAAAAAATGAAGAATTTGGAAAAATTTATCAAAAAAACGCTAAAAAGGTCAAAATATCACCGCAGGTGCTGTTTAAATGCCAAAAATATGACTTTAAGGTCAAAATATGCAAAATATGACCTAACGAATAGGGCTCAAAATGCAGCAAATTTTACGAATCGCAAAAAAATACCAGATTTGTCCCATTATCATCAACACAGAAAAATATGACGTTTCATAAAAATCCGGGCTCTGTTGATGACCTTCTTTTTATTTTTTTCAATTTTCAATAAAATTTCTACTTAACGTCTAATTTTTCCAATATTCAATTCATTTTTATTCATTTTGTATTCAATCTTCAATTCTTCATTTAAAAAAAAAATTTTAAAAATAGGAAATTTAAAATGATAAAAATAGAAAAATAAATATCTACTCAAGTCGAATAATACTCCAATTTTTCATTTCTCCAATTATTGTCATAATTTTCAATCATGTAAATTTTCAAAAAATTTAAATGACTGATATATCTAACCTATTTCTAATTTTGGCTTTTTCTCATTTTTAATTCAATTTTCTCAACTTTCAGTTTCCAATTTTTCTAAATTTTTCAAGCACTTTTTTCAGAATTTTTCGTCATACCTAAATATCTATCTGATTGTCCCATTTTTCAAATTCTCAAGTTTTTTCTCTAAATTTTTATTCATTTCCAATTTTTAACTGTCAATTTTTTTCACTTCTGAACTTACAAACTTATCTATAATTAAAATTTTCGACTTATGTATAATTAATTTAATGTTGAATTTTCCCACTTTCCGATTTTTTTTTTAAATTTTTTATTGTTTAGTCCATTTTTAATTAAATCTTGATCATCTTCAATTTACAATTTTTTCATTGTAGGTATTTAATTTCCCTATTTTTTAAGTTGTAAATTTTTACAGCTGAATTTTTTTTCAAACGCTTTATAGTCATATTTCAAAATTTTAATTCAATTTTGGTTATTTTCAATTTCAAAACTTTTCCTCTTTTCGATGAATTTATTTCAGTGTTTACCTAGAAATTATTTTTAATTCAATTTTTATTATTTCCAATTTTCAATTTCTAAGCATTTTTAAATTTAAATTTATTTTTCCTCATTTTCAGCCACTTTTAATTTTTTAATGTAGTTATTCTGAATTAAATTTCCTTAATTTCCATTTTGTTTCGATTTTAAATTTTTTAGCTCAAATTTTTGTTCAATCCTCAACTATTTCAATACTTTTACATCAGTCATCTTTAATTTGATGTAAGTAAAATTTTATCCAATTTTTTAAGTTTTACATCAACTTTGTAAAAAAAAAAAAATGTTCAGTTGATTTGAATTCAATTTTCCTCATTTCCAATCGTTTAAATAAATTTTTTCAATTTTCAACTAGGTACGTATTTTAATTTTTTTACAATTTTTGACTCATTTACATGTTCCATTCTATGATTTTTAACCATATTTTTATTTTTATTTTCAATTTTTCACTAATCTTTAATTCGATTTCAATTTCCAATCAAGTATTTTTTCAATATTTTACTTTACAAATTGAACACAACCCACAACACTTTTAGCCACCTCAAGAAAATCGATTGTACCCAAAAAAAAAACAATAGTATTTTTCAAATGTCCCATTCCAACTTCAGCAGCATCGCAACCTCTGCCAATTCCATCATGTTCATTCATTTCTCACACCTCTTCCAAGAAACTCGTCCATCTCTATAGCCAGCACGACAACAAACCACACACTACAGACAACAGATCGATTCTTATTCCACTAACAAATCGAGTTCTACAATAATAAATCTGACAATGAACTCGATATAAATTCGCTAATACACCCGATGAAAAAAAAAAAAAAAAAATAGAAATAGGTAACGTCTTAAACTTCGGGTCGGATCAAACGATACCATTACAGGTGATTGACTGCAACAGCTACATATATAATCCTATATGCACCCGGATGGTACCCAAGGTACGTAGACACTTGGACAGGGAGGCGAATAATAATAATATCGTCACATTTGTGAGCAGGAAAAAAGATAATTGAGCCATCGAACGTTTCTCGTTGTACCCAGTGGCATTATGACATTTTGTCAGTTGTTGAAATTTCCTTGTATATATCTCGCTTTATCAATTGCACTTGTTCGACGTATGTATAGTTTACCCGTATTATAGAGAATAGGGATCGTATACTCGTAGCACGCAAACGTGTCGTCGAGTCTTCATTAAACGTCATCTCGTGATTGATATGCGTATAAACATTTTAACTACGTATATATAGAAAGTACGTATATATATTGCCTTCGTAATAAGTAGACGTACGTAAACCTAATTTATAGTTCGGTGATAAATTCACATCGTATCGTAGGTAATACGAAATTAATTTTTTATATTAAGAAACATCCGCTTGTGATATGACTTTTTCCATTTTTTTTCCTAGTATACCAAATAAGTACAACGCAGTGTGACTGCAGCATGTAATACGTCGAAAGGTAAAAATTTTCACAATTAAAAAAACCTGACTCATCGGTTGATTAAAAAGAGCGGAAACCCGCCCAATACATAGACCACACACCGAGCATCTGTACCATATTTACCTACACATAAGTAAAGGTATGCACATACGAGGGTACTAACCGCAATCAAAAGCTTATACCAGACATCCCTTAAAAAAGCGCCGATTTCCCTCAGCTCACATACTGGTTTTCTTTCATCGGCATCGACACTCGATTAATGTATGAAATTACATCTTTTGCCAATAAATAGAAAAGTAAACTATCATTTTACGAGAGAGAAAGAAATACTAGATTAATTTTCGATCGATTTGCAGCGTCGACAGTTGGGAAACTCTCGAGTCTTATCATTATAGCGTTCATCTCGGCGCGAGATTATCACCTTTCCACTCGGCTCCTCTCACGAAATGACAGAGCGAGGGGTAGAGAAGGAGAAAAAAATTAGATATCACTAAATATCGCCTATTTTCAACCCCGCCGCATCGTTTATGTAACCTTTCGAACCCTTATTATATAGTATACGAAAGTGTAGGAGAGTACCTCTCTATACAGTCTCTCATTCTACGTATAGGTATAATAATCCACGTCCCACGAACCATTCATTCTGGTCGGAAAACGGAAACAACGAAAATGGTTCCAGTTACAGTGACATTACCGTCTGGAAATTGAAGTTCAATTATTTTGAATTAAAACACAACGTGTAATTTTGGTTACATTAAGAACTATTACATGTTACTTTACTCCATTATTAAATTATACTTATACTACTTCGTGACCGTTCCCTTCTATATAATTGAAGAAATAATTTCACTTTGTATAGTGTTATTCTCTTCTCTGCACATGTACGAGTATGCTCGGCCAAAAAGAGAGACGCGGACCCTCCATGAAAATTACCAGAAAAACGGTTTCATTTCTCGAGAGTACGAGTATAAGACGAGGCGAGGGGAAAAACAAAAACACTTTTGCCAGATATTAAATCTTCTCTAATATAATCAAACGAGCCTCTTAATCTGTCTTCGACCTGCCCATGCCCCCCTCCCACATCTTGGATGCTGAGACCACGACCCTCTAACCTTTATTTGGTGAGAAATTTTCAATCAAAGTGTTGAAAACGAGGTGTATAGTTTCCAAGTGTCCATTACTGCGAGTGATTTTACCAGCGCACGTTTATCACCATCAAAGGTCAATCACTAACCAATGACGGATAGCCTCGTTTTCAGCCAATTTGCTAAAAAAAAGTAACTTATCGTTCATTGACGCATCCAAGGGGGGAGCTAGCGGGCTAAAGCCCCCTTCCCCCCCCCCAAAAAAAAAAACTGAGCCCAATTTCAATTCGTTCAATTTTTTAAATGCATTTTCGAGCTGAATGTACGTATAGTTGAGCTTCCACTGTGTACTTCTTGTTAAAAAACAAAATTTTCAATTTTTGCTGAAAAAATAAAATTTTCAATTTCTGTTGAAAAACAAAACATTCAATTTTTGTTGATTGTCAAAAAACAAAATTTTTAATTTTTGTCGAAAAACAAATTGTTGAAACCCAAAATTTTCAAATTTCTGTTGAAAAAATAAAATTTACAGTTTTTGTTGAAAAAACAAAATATCAATTTCTGTTGAAAAACAAAACTTTTAATTTTTGTTGATTGTCGAAAAACAAAATTTTCAATTTTTGTGGAAAAACAAATTGTTGAAAAACAAAATTTACAATTTCTGTAGAAAAACAAAACTTTTAATTTTTGTTGATTGTCGAAAAACAAAATTTACAATTTTTGTTGGAAAAAAATCTCAATTTTGTTATTTTTGTTTTTATTGAAAAACTTTAATTTTTTTTTTTGGTCAGAATTCTTTTTAAAAAAATTGGTAAAAAAATTTTCAACTGTGTTTGAAAAAAAGTCAACGCAAAATTTTCTGATTTTGGTTAAAAACTAATATCCACTCTCCTATTTTTTTTTAAGCCCATGAAAATAGGTAAATATCAATAGTAGTTTGCGCGTTCTACTTTTTTCTTCAAGTTTTAGCTTCTACTAAGAAAAACTTCTGGATGCGCCAATGTTATCGTCCATCGATTCTTCTGAGAAAAATTCACCGACGGAAGTCGATAATATTGTAAAACACGACAAATTGCAGAAAGGAAAAAAAAATTTTGCCATTTTTTATGTCACTAATATAAAGATGAATGCTCTCTATTTTTCAAGAAACCATAATACAGTGGAAACATTTACAAACACTTGGCTCTGGTAAAACTTATATGCACGGTGCTGTTAACTTTACCATACATGGTATAATATGGTCCGTTTCTTCTATGTATATTCTATACAATGATTATGATGCTCAAGCAGCCTTTAAACTAATTTAAAATTGACCACTAGTGATTAACCTGCGACACACCCAGCACCACCACGAGTACCTTTTAGATTAATAGCCCGTTCGATAGAGTATTTATACACATCCTATGTGATAATTAAGCCATTAACGAGGTAGTTCGAGTGCATATGTGGTTGCAAAGTCGCACCAAAAAGAAGAAAAAAATACCTCGTGAGTTGAGTCTTGAGTGGGTAATTCATCATAATATAGGGGAAAATTTCCAACGTGATGCGGTCAAGTTCGAAAAATTCGTTTTTTTTTTCTTTTTCAAAACGCAGTAATAAAGACTACCACCTAATTTCGTTAAACGTATTTCTTAAACGCTTCTCCTTAATCGTTTTATAATTAAATTTAGGGCGAGTGCGGTGTGCGGGGAGGATTAGGTAATTAGTAGGTAGTATGCCAGCGAGAGAACGAAGCAGACGATGAACCAGAAAAAGGTTAGTTCGGCAACGGGTCTGTCGAATTAAGAAATTTCTTATTCAATTAACACTCGGAAGGGGTTCTTAAGGGAATTGGTACTATAAGTTCGTTGCAGGTCGTTTATTTATAGAAGGACATTAAGGAGGCTTGAATAAGGAAATATGAAAACAAAAATCGAAAAATTTGAAGAATTTAGGAATTTGTGAGACAACTGAAAGAGCCCAGCAATATGAAGTTAGAGTCAAAAGTTAGGAATATTGTACCGTTTAATGAAATTCATGGACTTCCTCCTATAAAATAGATACTTGATGTTGTATTTATATAAAAAAAAACAAAAACATGCCATTAATCAAATGCTTTGAAATTGATAAATAGTCAATAAAAACAAAACAAAATAGAAAAATATTGGAGGAAAAATTTAAAACCAAACTTGAAAAAATTGTTAGCTGAGAAAATTTTAGACTACAAGAAAAAAAATCGAATGAAATTGAATTTTGACAAAAAAAATGAAAAAAATGGAGTCGAAGAACCAAAAATAATGAAAATTCGTTAAAAAAATTGAAACTATACTAAAAAAAAGCTAAAAATCGAAAAATCAGCGATAAATTAAAATTTGAAGAATTTTAAAAAACTGTCAACTGAAAAAAATTGAAAATAAAAATGAATAAAAATGAAAAATAAATTGGAAAAACGTTTAAAAAATTGAAAAAAATTATAACCAAAAAAAGAAGAAAATTTAGAATAAAAATTAAAATGACGTAATTTTTTTAAAGTGAAAATTCAAAAAATTGGAAAAAATGACAATTGAAACAAATTAAGAAAAATTACATCATTACCTACCGTCCTACCTATTCAAATTTAGGAAATAGATAAAATAGGAAAAAATTAAAATAATAGTAAAATTGAAAAAAAATCGATAAGGCTCAGAAAATGTAAGACAAAAATCTAAAAAAATAAATAAAAATTGAAATAAAATTTAATTTTTAAAAATTGACCACCGAATAAAATTTTGAACTGAGAAAAAATTTAATGAAAATTAAATAAAAAGGGAAATACCGAAATACTGATACTCCAAGTAAAGTGGGCTAAAGTTTCAAAAAATTGAAGAAATCTTTTAAAAAATTGAAATGAAAAATGAATTGGATGAACTTGTAAAATTTAATAATAAAAATTTAAAAAAAAAACGAATTCAAAAAAATTACGAAATATTTACCATTAAAAAATGGATAAAAAATATAAAAATTAATCAAAAGTAGGAAAAATTGAAAATCTATAAAAATGTGGAGAAACTGAATTTAAAATTTAAATTAGCTACAATAGAAGAATCCTAAATGTGAAAAAACAGAAAAATTATCAAAAAATTAAAAAATCAATCTCGATGAGAATACAAATGGAAAAACATTTCAAATTTTAAGAAATGAAAAAAAATAACAGCCCAAAAAATCAATAATAAAAAATAAAAATAAAAAGTAGCGTAGGAACTGGAAAAAAATTCATAATTGAAGAAGATAAAAATGACTGAAAATAGGAATTTATTTAGTTCGAGAAATAGAATAAAAAACTAAGGAAAGAATGGAATACCAAAATAAAAAATAAAGTCGACAACTAAAAAAATCCAAAACTGAAATAGAAAAAAATGATGAACATTTAAATAAAATTGAATAGGTACTTCAAAAAATTAGAATAAAAAAAAGTAAAAAATAAAAATAACTACCTATAATTATTAGTATGGAAAAATAAAAATCATGAAAATGGGAAAAATTGAAAATGAAAACTTTTGAAAATTGGATAACTATCGAAAAATTAAAACTTGAGAAAACTGAAAAAAAATGACGACTGAAACAAACAGAAATATTAAACAAAAATATATGGAATATAAATTGGAAAAACATTAAAGATTTTTAATAATGAAAAAAAAATAATTAACAATCGAAAAAATTAAAAATTTAAATTATCATAAAAGAAAAATTTAGGAAACTGGAAAGAAGATTCAAAATTGGTGGAAAATTGATAATTTTTTTTAAAAACAATCAACTGAAAAAATCCAATACCAAAATCGAAAGAAAATTAATAATAATTAATAAATAATTAAAATGAAATTGAGTTTTAAAAAATTGTAAAAAAAATTGCAAAAAAAGTGGCCGACAAAAAATTAAAATTACAAGTGAGAGAAATTGAAAATAATAAAAAAATGGAAAAAATGAAACAACTATAAAGCAGCTGAATTTTAAAAAAAATTGAATAATTACCTATTGAAAAATTTAAAAAAAACTGTCAACTGAACTACTTAATCAAAGGTTTGAAAAAAAAATTAAAAATGAATCAAGTAAGTATAGCAATTTTGAAATTTAAAAAAATGGAAAAATTTGCAGTCATAAAAATATTTAGAAAATAGAATCTAATTAAAAAAGGCATATAATTCATGGAAATAATTGACAATTACAAAAAAAAAAAATGCTAATAATTACAACTTCGCTTCAGAAAAAAAATAATTGAAAAATCAAAACGAAAAGATTATCAGAATTTTAGCACCAAAAGTATGGCTATGGCCGAATTTGGAGAATTCACAACGGTTAGACGATAAATACCTACCCAATAATATGGTATAAGTGAAGTCTACAAATTACTCTTATCAATTTCAGAGTTTTTTTTTTTTTTTTTTTAAATGACCTAACCATTGTCTATAACTTCATATGACAAGCAAGCTTGATGATTTGACATTTTTAGAAATTAGTATTTCAGTACCGCTTCTAATCTGATTCCAGATCAATCACTTGTAACAAGGTGTTTATACGCCGGTGAAACGATAACACCGGCCAATTCCTATTTATGTAGTGTAGTTTAACATTGTAGGTATAATTTTCAACCTTGGTAAAATTTCATTATCAACAATGTTACATCATGAGGCCAAAATGAGTCACGCCTGCTTGCATTTTCCCCTGCTGAAATCAGCCAAAACCTTAATCTAACCTTCAGCGAGGTACAAAATTCAGAAAAAATTTCATCCATTGCACAACAATGCCAATATTAAGCTCGATTCAAATCAAAAATGCAACTTAGGCCATATACTCTAAAATTCGCCACCTCTTGCAGCAACACTATAGCATAAAATAAAAATTAAAAATCATTCTTCAACTTACTCGTAAAAAATCGTAGTTTGTTCTCTTCCTTCGAATCCACTTCGTTTTCGAAAGACGCTCGGTATATAAATTTCAATTCAACCTGCGCAAATAAAATTCACCTGATAAAATTCATAAGCCGTAAAATTGATAGAAGATTTCATTTTCGTTTATTTATTTCGCATAGGCAGCGCGATAAGTATGCTAATTAATGTACCTATTTCGATAATATATACGAGAATTAATATAATAAATATAAGCCCGGGAGAGTGGGGGGAGCGTCGATGGTGAAATTAATCTAATAGTAAAATTTGTGCGAGTTGATAATTTTTTAAAAGCTAATTAAGTTCACAATCAGTTGCCTAAGTTATGTTGCTTTCGAAAAATAGAAGAAAAAAAAACACTGGTATATTATGTAGATAGGTAAGGGTAGTGGTAGTGGTGGCAGTAGTAGTAGAAGTAGAGTAGTAGTAGTATTACAACGAATAAGAAGGCATACTACACAAACCGAACCGCATTTTCGATTATCATTTAAAAGTCAGTTTCGTGACTGGTCGAGACAGTGCATTAAATCTTGTCTGATTGAACCTAATCTAATGTATCGTATTACGTTTGGAACACGTTCTATATTAATACTTTGGCCATATACTAAATTACTACATATACCTACCAAATTTAATACTACACGATGTTATTGGAACAATGACAACGGTTATTAGCCGCCTATATATATATTAATTTCGATTATTTTATTAAGAAAATAACTCGCCAGCATCGTATGGGGGTCCCCTCTTACAATTTTAAAAGACGCGAATGCCAAATCGTTCACTTCGGATGCTTTTTTCCACTTCGAGTCTTCGTGAGGTGAGGTTAGTGGTCGTTGTTTTTTTTTCGCCAATATTTCTTACGTAATGTGAAATTTCCGAAAAGAAACGTGAGTGATATCTTAAAAGGAAATCGTAAACCGGTGAATTTATTAAGTGCACTTGTATTTTTAGATTGTACCAATATTCCTATAACCAGATAATGGTATTCATTTTAATACTGGTTTAATAAAATGGATCCAGGAGACCAAAAAACGAAAAAAAATCGGAATATTTCTTCTCGTAGATCACGATTGGCTTGAAGGGGTGAAGAGGAAGAGATGGGTAAAAATGGTTGTTAACAAGATATAAACGTTTTAGAAATACATGAATTCTATAATATAAATGAGGAAAGAAGAAGGGGAGGGAGGTTACAAAATTCAAGTTGGATTTGCATATATCTCCCTTGTTACGGACACAAAATACCTCTGATTCTATAATAATTTTTGCAAAATATTTGGTGCCATAACTCATTCCAGTTTTTTTTTTTTCAAAAGAAAAATGTGGGGTAGCTTCCCTTCTACATAGTAGGTACCATTTTTCATAATAATTGTCTTTTTTTATTTCATTTTTGATAGGTAAGATTTTTGATTTTTTAAATTATTTTTTGTATGTACTTTCCAAAAAATATTTTTCAAATTTTTTCGTCCTGAAGGGATTTTTTTATTTCAACATTTTTACGATGCAAGTTTTTTCCACAAAATTAATTTTTTCAATACTGTAATTTTTGAAAAATTAATTAACATTTTTTCAAAAAAATTGTCATTGCCAAAAAAAATTCTTTCGAGGAATTCATGTTATTGTTTGACAGCCTGGATTTTTGAAATTTTTTCAAGGAAATAGGTAACTATCTTAAAAATATGTTTTTGCAAATTCATTTTCAACAGATTTAGGTAAAAAAAAAAATTCTAGCAATTTTTGACAATTTCTTTTGGATTTTTGGAATTTTTTTACAATTTTTTTGAAACCTAAATATCGTCTTATTCCTGCGAATTAAATTCCCCCCCCCCCCAAAACAGATCCTAAAGGAGTTTATAACGTGATTTCTGTAGGCCAATATTTTTGAATTGGATTTTTTAATAAATTTTTAATATCACTTTTTTTGCAAAATTTTTTTCGCAATTTTTAAACCCCTACAACTTTTTAAAAATTTATAAAAAAAAATTTCAGAAATTGTGTTTATAAAAACAAATCTCATAATTGAGGGGGAAAAAGGTCGTTGAAAAACATTAACTTTTCAATAATCTGTTTTTTTTCAATATTTGTTTCGAGAAATTTTTTGCATCAGATAATGTTTTTCAAACAAGAGAATTTTTGAATTTTTTCAAGACAATTTTTGGTGATTTCTTAAAAAAAATTATGGTGTCAAACGGAATTTTTTCCCAAAAAAAATATTACTTTTCCGCTACCTTTTTTACTACTTTCCTTGAAACTTTCAAAAACCCGCCTCCACGAAAATGACCAAAAATTGAAAAGCCCCATTCCCTCCTCAAAATAAATTAGAACACGAATTTATCACAGAAAAATTTCCTAATTCAAAGAAAAAAATCTATTTTAAATTTTGTTCAAAAATGCTCAAAACTTGATGATATTTTCGACATCAATTTCTCAATTTTTTGATTTTTTCACTTCTTTTTATTAAAATTTTAACAAAATTCACTACTTTTTCACCATTTTCACTACTGGTAGACGGTAAACACCATCATTTTTTAAATAAGATTTTTTTCACAACTTCTTCAAATTTTTTAAAATATTTTTTCATTCTAAAATAATTTTTGGCATCATAAAACTTGAAAAAAAAAAATTTATATAATATTATTTTTTTGGACTTTATTTACTCGAAAAATCCTTCAAGTTTCTTTAACCATTTTTTTTCAAGTAGGATTTTTGAATTCATTTCGAAGAAATTTTATTTTAAATTACATTTTATAATTTCTTTCTGAGGAGATTGTTAAAAAAAAAAAAAAAAACCAAACACCTACATACGTACTTACATACATAGGTAGATAGGTACAATTTTTCAAAAATTAAATAGGCAGTTTTTCAACGAATTTCATTTTTTTTTTAATCAAGTTCAATTCAGAAAAAGATAACTGGAAAATATAAAAAAATCAAATTTTATTTTGCAGATTTTTTTTTTCAAAAATAAGTTCATAATTTTTTGAATTGAAAAATATTTTCAAACAAAGAATTTTAAAATTTTTCTCAGCCAATTTTTGGTTTCTTTTTTTTTAATATCGGGAGAAGTTTTTTACACATAATTCTTTCGACTGTTTTTTTCTGCGAATTTTCTTTGTGGAAATAATTTGCATTAAAAATATTTTTTAAACATTTTTTGAACAAATTTTTGAAAAATTTCCAAAGAAATCCTTCAAGAGGAGTACTGTAGTCTATTTCTTTAAACAGGATTTTTGGATTCGTTTCGGAGAAACTTTTGAAATTAAATTTTTTCCCGATGAGATTTTTTCAAAAAATTAATTTTTAATATTTTTTTTCAATACTAACCTAAGTATACGATTTTTGATAATTAACCACTCTCAAAAAAAGTTTCCTGGAGAAAAGGAATCTTTTCAAAAAAATCCTTTAAAAGTGACTAGCAAGATTTTGAAATGTCTCGGGGAAAAATGTCAAGAAATTCATAAAATGGACTTGAATTCCCCTCCGCTCATCCCCATCCCAATCATAACCATAACGAACGACGAATATAAATCTCCACCTCTCCCTTCCCTCTCTACATTTCAAAATATCATAAATCTCGATGATACCGTTTCTCGTAATTCATTTTTTTTTTTAAGGAAACGACTTTCGGTCAGCAGGAAACTCTGTATAAGTGTATACGCTGCTGGCGAGTTTGATTTTCATTTTTTTCAATCTTCGACCGTAGGTAAGTAGTAGTTTTGACGATAATTGAAGGTTTATACTATTAAAAGGAGCGAAAAAAAAGCACAGACGCGGCGGCGGGTCAAGCCAAGTTGAAAGAGGAGTTTGAGTTTTGTGAAAATAGAATTAGTTAGAGCGCGGCTCTATAGCACAAACAGCATTTGTGCACGCGATGTCATTAGCCACCGATGGTGCATATTATAAGTTGTCGGTACGGTAAAAAGAAATTAGCCTTATTAATTTTTTTATTTTCATATTACGATACGCGAAATCAAAAGTGGAAATCTCTACGAATCGAGGTTGTAAAGTCCCTGCCAAAATACCTGCTAGTACCATGATTGGGCTGAAATTAAAGTACGATCGTTATCGGTAATAAGGTTATATTTATATATATTTGGTCAAGGAATTATATAGGTAGATATAGGTAAATACACCGAGAAGCTCGATTGATAATGAAAATATTCCTGGCATTTGAGACTCGCATCTCGTCCCTATGGTACGATTCAATCGAGTCTTGGTAGCTGGCGCTAGCGCGATAATAATGATAATGTCTTCGACGCCATGCATGCCATCAATCGAAGAGTCATACCCGATAACCAACCTGTATATCTAAGGCTTAGAAGGTATTGAAAGGTTTAGGTTAATTTTATCGGGTAAAAAATTAACGCACCGGCGCCTCCTCAGTTTAATTCCTGGCTCATAAGTAACATTTAACACTCACGTGAGTCGTAACGACATTGAGATTTTCTTCATCTCTTTTCATACACAGTTCGTAACTTAGCAACAACCAACACCACGAGAAAAATCTCACGATAATTAAACGAGATGGTAGTAAATTAAGACAATATGTAGCGCGCAAAATTACTGACCTTTTCTTTTATTCCTCGGGCCATTAATTTTGGAGGCGTGGAGACGGAATTAGGTTCAAATCAAATTAAAATTTTTGCTATAGTCAAATCCATAAAGTATAAGGTAAGTTTTGAAACAAGTTCAAAGCTAAAGAAAATTATTGGCCAAAAGGATGTTGTGAAAAGATTGTAGGTTATTGTAGCTTCAAAAATCATCGTGTGACTCGAAAAATCTTCGATTGACAAAAATGGTTTCAAATTTTGTTCGAATGAATTTTTATTTTTTCAATTTTTATTTAAATTGAAAACACTTTTTTTTTCTAAAATCAATTGCTTTTACATACATTTTTTTGATAAATTATTTGAAAATAAAATTTCAAGAAATTTATTATTAAAACAAATTTTGATGTCGATAAAAATTTCTTTCGAATACAAATTTTGTTCAAAGAATGATGACTTTCGTTTTTAAAAAAAATTATACAAATTGAATACAACAAATTTTTTTTGAAAGATGAATTTTCAAAAAATTTATCAACTTTTTTAAAAATTTTACTTGCTAAAAAAAAATACTGAAACGTAGTCTGAAAATAATTATTTCAATTTTTGTTAGAGAATTGTATTTTTTCTTGTAAATTCAGTTGTGAAATAAATTTCGAGCGGAAAATAAACCCTCCCAAAATTTGTTGCTGATATTGTTGTTGTTGTTTGATTTTTTTTCAATTCAACATAATATATATATTTTTTTAAAATTGGGTCAAGAATGAATTTTTCCAAAAAACATGTTTAGAAAATTTGATTGTAAAAAAATTATTGAAACATAATTTTTTAAACATTTTGTAAATAAACATGTTTTTAAACTTGTAATTTTAAAAAAGTGGAAAATTGTCCATTCCAAAAAAATTGAAAAAATTGATGCCAGAAAAAAAATCAAATTCAAAAAATTGATAAAATGATATAATTTTTTACAAATTCAAAGACCCTCTCCCTCGAATTCATAGCACCTGATGACCTACATTTTGTAGGCCTAAATCAATAATGATAAAAATTGAAAAAATTGATCCCATAAAAAATAATTCAATTTCAAAATCTGATAACATCAAATTTTTACAAAATTGATGAATTTTCATTCGAATTTATAGCACGTACATTTTCCAGAAGTTTTATTTTTATTTTTTATTTATCTATTTTTTTTTTAAATTTCAGACCAAGTTTTCAAAATTAGTTTCAACAATTTTCTCAAAATTTAATCTGAATAGAATTCATAAAATTTATTTCAAAAAACAATTCTCTTGAAAATTTTATACAGTTTTTTTTTTTTTGTTTTTTTTTCAATTCAAACAGGTATTTTTTAATTGTTTTTCATTTAAGGTCAAGTTTTCAAAATTAGTTTCAACAATTTTCTCAAAATTTTGCTTGAATAGAATAATTTATAAAATTTATTTCAAAAAACAATTTAAATTTTTTAAATTCAATTCTAAAAAAAATAAAAATAAAAAAAACTTTGTTCAGAAATAAATTTTTAAAATTCTACTGAAAATTTTTTTTTTTTTTTTCAAATTTCGTTACTTTTTTAAAACTTTAGGTATTTTTTCAGAAATGAGCTCAACTTTTTTTAATTTATTAAAAAACACTTTCTTACAAATCTTGTTTCAATAAACTTTTTCAATCAACACAAATGTTGCTGAAAATTATTTTTTTTTACAATTGTGACCCTTGTTCAAAATCAAATTTTGTCAAATGTCAAATTTCATTCAATTATTTTTATTGTTTTGCTTAAAAAGCAATTTTGTCAAAAACAATTTCGATTTTTTTTTTGGTAAGAAGCAATACAGAGATGATATTTTGAAATTCGTTTTTTTAGTGACTTTAGTGACCTTTTTGTTTAGGAAAAATAGTAAACCAAATTTTCTCTTTCCAATCTGCAGAGAAAACATTCTAAAATTTTCATGGAAACGTTCAAAAATATTATCAAAAATTCAAAAAAAAATTCACAAAAAAACATAGACAATTTTTTTCTGAAAAAAGTTATAAAATTATAAGCATTAAAAAATTCTCTGAAAAATTTTGAAATAGGTAAATAAGAGGTATGTGCAAGTAGAACTTTTTAATTTTTTCTAAAAAAGATTTGCGAAATTTCTTCTCAAAAAAATGTTTAAGAGGTTATTTTGTGAAATTAATAATCCTCAAAGAATATTTTGATAGGTAGGATTTTGAATTTTTCCAGAAAAATTTTGAAATACAGTAAAACGTTGATAAGAAAATAGAATACTTTTTAAAATTAAAATTAATTTTTGTCAAGTTTTTTCAAAATAAGTATAAATTACTTATTGATTTAAAACTGTTCTTATAAAATTTTGTTCATAATAATTAAATTATTTTTGAAAAAAAATTGATTTTGTGCTGTATGGAAACTTTTTTAAAAATATGGTATTTTCTTGGAGCTTTCAGAAATACATTTCGAATGTGACCCACTCGTAGTTGTCCAAATAAGCCCAAACTCTGAGACAATGTTGACAAAGTAAAAAAGACCCGACACCATCTAACCCAGCACCACTAATTACGTCACATAATGGCACAGCACGTCAATGGCACGGCGTCACGCTCAGTTGAGCATTCTGAGTGTGGTATCCTTTTAACGTAGCATATAGGTAGGTACAGAATCGGCGCCAACGCTTACACTTTGCTTATATGGTAAATAGCATTAACAGAGAAATTAAATGTTACTCCGGCGTAAGTGTATTGTAAAGGGGAGTGGGGGAGTGGGTGCGGGGTGCGAAGAATGCAGAAAAAGGAAAAAGAAAACGATTACATATTCTCTTCGAAACTGTACATCAAATTGACCTGAATAAAACAATAACACGTCTACTCGTACATTGTGGCTGGGCGGAAATAAATAGCTAGATGATGCTTTAGGACACCAAAGCTATAGAGCGGCAGAGGTCTGCGAGCAGGAGCAGAATAATATGTGTAAATTTTGCATGGTCGCCGGCAGTCTCTCGCTGGCCGGCCAGTACCGCGTGCTTCATTATAACAAACTCACGATTAAAATAAGCTAATAAAGATTTTTTTTTAATAATTAAATATAACAGTGTGTTGATATTTACGGAGTACGTAATTATCATTAATCGTAAGTGGCAGCGTACGAGAATATTATAAGTTGATGCATAGCTTTATACCTACGCTGCAAACAGGCACACATACAAATACATCGACATCACACAGCAACGTGGATAGAAAATCAAATTAGAATGAAAAACGCGCGTGTGTGAATATGCGGTATGGATGAGTTGCCCTCCGCGCACTACATTATAATTATTACCGGACGCTAATGAGTTAAAGTAATTATATAGTAGTAGTGGTACATAATTGCGAACCAGCTGTCCGACCAGGCTATAATACAGTAGTATATAGATATTCACCTTATAACATACTCGTATACTACATATACACAGCATATTGTAATAAGATTATAAAAAACAAGAAAAAAAAATACCTACAACTTGGCTACAGTGTGAGTTCGCTAACAGCGATATTCTTCGTAATAATTTCTTATTCGTCCTAGTAGCACTTCCACATTCACACACTCGTCGAAAGATTCCACCTCTTATACTCGTACTACAAACTTAGCAGCTCAAAAAACCTCCCAAACTTCAACTTCTGAGCTACTCTCAATCAAAAATAACCATACTACATCACAAAAAGCACAAAAATTCATCATTAATGTCGCAGCAAGCACAATTATCGTCGTCGAGACTATCAAACCAACCAATTTAAAATTTAATCCTGAAACTTGCGGAATTAATTTCAATAAATAACCTTCAAAGTTATGAGAAAATGAATCTATTTTCATAAAATTTACCAAGCTACCAACTCGTGCCTGCATCATCGTCCAACAAATTAGGAATCGATTACGTTACAACTAGAAAACTGTTGTTATTCGACAAGGACTTGAAAATATACCAAAAATTAGACAGGTAGCTTATTTCTCAAGGGTAAAAATTTTGCGAGAAAAAAAACTGGAAAATCAATAAGTTTGGTAAAAAAAAAATCAAAAATTATTTCAGAGTCAAAATTGCAAAAAAAATTTTGAAGAGAAATGTAAACTTTAGTAGAGGGTTGCATACATACAAAAACAGAAAAATTCAAAACAACTAAGAACATAATTAATTAATTGGATGAACATTTTTTTGGAATTTCTTTAATGATTTTTCATCATAATTAATTATAATAAGTAGAATGATAATTATATTTTTCAATTAAAAAATTAACAAATCGAAAAAAAAAATCCAAAAAATTGAGCCAATGTAGTGCTATAAAATTTAAACTTTTCATATAAAAATTCTCAAAAATTGAAAAACTGTGAAAATTGCAGAAAAAAGTTGAAATTGAAAAATATTGAAAAAGAAAAGAAGCAACTTTATAATAATTAAAAAACAGCGAAAAATTTTCAATTTTTTAAAGTCGTTCACCTAAAATCAAAAAATTGTAAGAAAAGTAAAAAACAATAAAATTGAATTTTTTAAGGGAAAAAAATTGCACAAATTATTAGTTGAAATTCTTAAAATAGAAATTTTTAATTATAGATGATCAAAGATTAAAGAAAAACTGGGCATGAAAAAATTGAAAAAAAAAATCAAAGATTTGCAAAAATGCAAAACCGGCTGAAGAATGATTATTGATTACACTAGGTATGAGCTAAGAATTCTGAATGTGAATTTGAAAATTTTGAAAATTCTCAATTTTCTATCAATTGACTGTAAGTATACTTAAGGTATGGTACCTATTACAAAAAAAATCCAAATAACAAAATTTTAAATTTTTTTCTGTCAAATAAAAATTGTGAAAACAAAAATTAAAAATTGACTTTTTTTTTAAAGACGGAATTTCAAAAATCAAACAAATTTCAAAAATTGATCTTATCTCAAAAATTATTCAAAATTCTAGAATTGTCCAATTTCGAAAGTTTTAAGAAAATCAAATATTGAAAATTTACCTTTTTATTTCATTTTTTTTAATGAACTGAAATTCAAAGATTGAACAATTTTTAAAATTGCGATATTATGTACTTAGTTAATTCCAAAGATTTATTAAAATTTTAGGATTACCAAATTTCAAATTTTTTGAAAAAAAATCAAATTTTCGAAATTGTCAAAATTTATGAAACTTGGAAAGCTTAAGTTTTAAATTTTTAAAAATTTAGATAAATCAAAAATATAATAAAATAAAGCAATTTAATTCCAAAAATTAATTTTAAAATGCCACATTTTAATGATTTACTAATTTTTTTATTCTGGCAGAACCACAAATAACTCAAAACTTATTCATAATTTTTACCAAAAACATGAAAAACTTCAATCAAAACCACGACCACCCCTCTGAATTTTCAAATTTCATTTTTTTAGTTTAATAAACCACGCGAATCGAGGCACAAAACAAGAACTACATGAACAAGCGAACAAACTGGAGATGGGCCATGGGAGGGTACGATGTAAGAAAATTATGCCAAACAAAGACTCCCATGCTACCGCAGACACAGGCAGGCACGACTATTAAAATACCACGAAACTGTTAAATTCTCACCTGCTAATTGCCTCAAATTGATTTAGTAATTTAACTAATTCGGTTAGGTTTTCCCCTAGTAAATTATGTTACAAATGCGGGAAGCGGGAAGTGCGAGTAGAAAAACACTGACGAACGAGAGAGATTTACGAACTCGTAGGTAAAGATAGGTACATTACATACTCACGTATTTGTATTTAGTCTTTGTAGGCAAATAACGTATGTATAGTATTAAAGGCAGCGATAAATTTACAAGCTCTATTTAATGCTAATCAGTCATTAAATTATTTTAAAGTTTACTCTTATAAAAATGTAGATATACGTGTAGATCGTAAAGTGCTCATGTTTATATGCAGTTGGTATAGTCGCCGGATATTTTACATGCGATTTACATCGTAATAAAAGAAGGGGAAAAAGTGTATTACACGATAGCACTTCGTATTGGAAAAATTTTATGAATGCTTAATCTCCAAGGATTAATCCATTTCAGGCGTTTCCAAACCTCAAAAGTAATCTAGATTTAATTAGCCTTTAGGCGCGGTTTCGGTGATTTTTACGAGGGCAATGGATACCTACTAATGTACTTTAATGTTCTCAGGTAGAGGTAAAAGGTAGAATGAATAAGTTGTGCGAATGGTCATTTTACTTTACCCATAGTCCATACCCAATTACCCATGATGTATTTCCAAAGATGTACCGTAAGATGGGGCTACTTTGAACAAAACACGTTTGAGTCGTTAAAAGTAGGGCTCCAGCGGCCTGTAATTGAAATTTTTTGATTTCAACTGTGCAAGGTGGACTAGTATACTACCCAGTTTATATTTCGTGGTGTTTTGTATTGTTATCAGCTTTAGTTTGTATTTCCCACGAGCTCGAAAGAAAAAAATTTTCTTTAAAAAAAATCGAAAATAAAAAAACGCTAGAAATGAGCGTCTAGAAAAAATATAATTTGGTTGAAATTGCACTAGGTAACATTTTTATTCTTTTCTATGGTTTTCGAAGAGTACAAATCACCCATTAAAAAATTTTAGCTTTTGAATACTGCGTATGAAAAATACATTTATGTCGTGGGGCTACTTTGAACACTGTGATTTCTTTCTTAAAAACTGTTCGATGGTGGCCAAGTAGGAGTGTAAGTATAACGTAATCGCGCATGAATTTTGTTTGTAATCTTCATAAATGTAGTTTTTAGGCATTTCGATGAAAAAAAGTCCGTATTTTCACAAAAAATCAATTTTTTTCTTAAAATTTTAATGAAATAACGATTTTTTAAAGAAATTTTGTTTTGAGGTCTCTAGATCCCGTTCTTGTGAACCGATTTCAACAAAACTTCGTAAGGTTCATACTTAGGATACCCCTCATCGATCCCCCCACCCGCGACCACTCTATCTGCAACACAAGGACTTTGTTCAAAGTAGCCCCACTCGTGGGACTACTTCGAACAAAATTTTAAAAAATTGCATAGGCAAGGCAACAAAGTTCAACGAAATGGGACAAAGACCAAAAGATAGAGCATTCGATGACGAAACTTTCTGTGAATTTTTTTTTTTTGTAACTTCACGTAAAAAAAAGTTACGAGCAAAAACATACGAAAAAAGTGGAAATTTTGTTCAAAGTAGCCCCACTCTACGGTAGTTTTTTTTAATGGGGAAAGGGTCGAGGGAGGTAGTAGTCGTAAATTCGAAAATGACTAAGACTAAAAAAAACTTCTACGATTCTTCACACGTCTTATTTTCTGAGCCTTGTTCTTTCATATTTTTTTAATATATATTTTTCAAATATATTGAACGAGAAAAACACCAAAATTGTGTCAAAGTAGCCCTTGTTCTCTCTCCATTTTTTTTTTAGGTCCAAAATTTTTTATTTCTCTCCAAAAAAGGCACAAAACTGCAAAAGTTAATAAAGAATTGATTTTTATTAAAAATCGATTTATAATTGGAATAATACGATTTTTTCATTTTCTTAAAATAAAAAAAAGTCAAAAACGTCAAAAAAGGCCAAAAAAAACAATTTTATTTCTATTTTGAATATGATTTTTTCAATTTTTTTAAAATTATAGGTATGAAAAAAATTTTTTTTTTTTCTTCAAAAAAAAGTTTTTGTTGACAAAAATTCTTGTTTTTTAGAGAGAAAAAACTCACTTTCCTCTGTGATTTTTTTTTTTTGCGAAAAGAACTTCCCAATTTTTTTGTTGAAAATTAACCACGACTTTGTGAGGCAAAAAACCTTCTTTTTTTGTGAAAAAGAAATCCCCAAATAGGTATTTTATTGAAATGAAATGAAAAAAAATAAAAAATTCACCATAGAATTTTCAACTTTTTTTGGTTATCCGAACCGGGACACCATAGGCATGAAGAAATTAGTTGATTTAATTTTGAAAAGTTCATATTTTTTGAACCCCTGCCAAAAATTTAATTTTCGATTTGAATTTTTTTGTGAGATAATAGATACGTACCCATTGTGGAGGGGGAAATCGATAAATTTTGGAAAAAATTCAACCAGAATAAAAATTACACTTAACAAATTTACGAATTTTGAAATTCCGTATTTTTTCAACCCCTGCTAAAAATCAAATTTTCGATAAAAATTTTGCGTTCTGGTTCGTAAAAAATCAAAGTAACTACAAGTATGTTCCATTTTACCAAAATTTTAAAAAAATTCTGTGATTTTTTTTTCAGTTATTCTGAAGTAGGTAGGGTAGACGTACCAGTTTGCAACGTGTTAAGCATATTCTCAACTTCTAAGCACCATAAAATGTTCATCCATTGGTATAAATGTAATAAAATATACATTTTTGGATTCCTTATTCTCTCCACTTTTTGAAAATCGCATAAAAATGATCTTTTGTTTTGAAGATTTTAATCTATTTCAATTAAAAGTGAAAATTTCGCGATGCACAGGTTTGCAACGCCCGTACCAGTTTGCAACTGCGATTTGCACCGGTTTGCAACGTCGCAGTTTTCGCTACCTTAAATATTTTTTTTCACAAATTTTTTTAAATGTTCGCAAAGAAGGGTCCTTTAGTGACTTAACTCTGCCAAAAGTGAAAAAAATAGCGACCTTCAAAATTTATAAGAGTGAAAACAAAAAAAAGGATAGGCGTTGCAAACTGGGTCCCAAATTTTTGCTCCACTACACCAGTTTGCAATCATTTTGCAACTTTAATAAACCAAATGACTGAGTAAATCACTGAAAATTTTTTACAGAGGTGGTTCATTTTGAGGGAAAGCTCGATCTACAACGTTTAAAAATGTCAATTCAACAGTATCAAGCTTTAATAACTTTATTTTCGAACTTTTGTCAACTTTGGTTGCATACTGGGTCCGCGTTGCAAACTGGTACGTCTACCCTAGATAATTTGTAAATTATTCCCAAATTTTCAACAAAAAAAAATTTAATTTCTATTTTTAGATAAACAGTATTATTTTTGCACAAGGAAAGCTCCCATTTAAAAAAAAAATCATTTCCAAATATTCTAAAAAAAGAAAACTTTTAAAAGTTTTTGAAAAAAATTAAATTTTTAGGAAAAGAAAATTTCTTAATTTTTCTCCTGTAAAATGTAAATAAGGTATAGGTAGTACATATACAATACTTCTTAAATTTTTGGATAAAAAATCTTTCATTTTTTTGGCGAAAAAAATAATAAAGAAAAATTTCTTTTTTTGAAAAAAAAAATCTTAAATTTTTTGGAGAAAAAATTGCCATTTTTGTTTTGAGAAAATAATCTTGATTAAGTATTGTTGAATATTTTTGAGTAAAAAAAAACTATTTTTCTTTTTATAGAATGAAAAATTCTATGATTTTTTGGATAGTTTTTTAAAATTAATCTCAAATTTTCGAGAAAAAAAAATAGTGAAAAAAATCTTCAATTTTTTGAAAGAAGAAAATCTCTTTTTTGTTTAGGATGAAATCTCTCATTTCTAGAGAAAAAAAATTCTCATTTTTTTTAGAAAAAAATCTGATTAAATCTCATTGGGGGGGGGGGAATAATCAACCGAAACCTTAAAAAAAGTAGAACTTTATCGCTCAAAATCGTCACAGATACATATCTGGAGGGAATTAGAAAATTATACATACGCATAGGTAATTCTATAAATCAAATCGAATCCAGTTAACACTTACACTCTATTCAATTAAGGCGCAGTAATATTAAAAGATAACAAATTCATTTTTCGTGACCGTGAATTTTAAATAAATGGAGATTTTTTCTCATCTTCTTCCCCTGCCTCCCATGTCTATATGAACTCGTTCATCGACTACACATAGAACGTGTCGCTTAGCAGCGCAGAACCAATACCGGCGATCATTGCTAATAACGAAAAACCAGTTCGTGAAAGGGGTAAATTTTACGAATCATTGATAATAAACGTATAATACATAAGACAACGTACCATAATCTATTATCTATCCTCTATAATTTTATGCTGCAGTCTTAGTTGAATTCTTGTTATTAACGTTAATTTTATTATTCTTCTTATCGGTTCTAATTACAACATTATCGAGTATCAGTTTCCTTGTAAAACATTCAATATGCTCATAGACGCCGATGAATTACATCTTATTAAACTCCCTTCTGCACGGTATAAAAATTTCGAGACACAATCGAACATCACTCTCGGATCGATTTAATAGTCTTATTCGAAGCTATTTTCAAAGCCGTTAATTCTCTACTCTCGTCTCTATAGTGTATGCCTATCTGCACCTCTGCGTACAGAGTTGACCTCAAAACTAGTAAATATACCCTTTTGTGGTAGCGTTTAACCGCGTTTTTTTTTTACTGGAATTTTAATCTATTTAATAGAACTTCTAATACTTAATATTTAATATTGTGATTTAGAAATAATCAATCGTCGTCGTCGAGCTCCGAGCTCCCCGTGAGCGAGAAATTTGACCAAGTGACCATTGCAATATCCCCAATTCGATTACGAATAAATCTACGATACTCGTACGTATATAGATAGGTAATAGCATAGCTAGCAAAATGAGTGAAATACAAATTATGCAACGTATTACAAAGAGTCGTTAACGGTGTCAAAATATTGACGTTAATTAGTACTTGGGAATATTTAAATGTACACTCCGACAATGTAAAAGTGCATATCCCTTTACGTGTAGATCAAAATACAAGCTCGTATCATAATTTACGACCGGCAACAAAACGTCCACTATAGTAAATGATATTATTACAATTAGCACACCGTATAAATAAGCTAAGTATATTACGATAAACAAATGTTTTTTTTAAAAAAAAACTAAAGTGATGCGAATTTTAATTTTTAAAATTATTTTTTTCGCTCACAACCAACTCGTATTTGAATTAGAAGTACCTATAAAAGGAAGGCCAGGAGAAATGAAAAATTGCGTAGTATTGTCAGTATAGGTAATATAGCTCGTCGGTATAACCGCGCAAAAAATTATCTTCATTTTTATATTTTTTCTTTTTCTTATCTAATGGAAGTACTAAGAATGTAGTAAAATGTCTCTAGGTTAGTATTTTTTTTTCTACGAAATGTACCAGCACGTACTTAATTTATAATCATATAGAAGGTATGGTTTCTATACCTTTTTTCGAGTGAGATAATTAAGCATGTATGTACTTTGAAAATTTTGCTGATATGGTAACTAACTAGTTATTGGAAAAATGTTTCGTCATTTTCATTTTAAGTAAATTATTGAAAATTTGAACTTGATCGAAAGTTTAGGGAAAATTCCAATATGAGCAGAGGATACGTAATTTTGTATACGATCATAGAAATTTTTTCGAAAAATATTTTTTCAAAACAATTGTTTTGGAAAAAAGTATTAATTCTTGAATTTTATGTAAGTATCCTACAGTTTACTTTTTGGCAGGATTTTTTGAATTTTTTTTTACAAAAAAAATGAAATATTTCACTTACGTACTCGTAATTTTCAAGAGAACTTCTTGAAATAAAATTTTGATTGCAATTTTTTCAAATATTTCTTCTTCTTAGGTACAATATTTTTAAAAAAATGTATTTTTCATACAATTCATTGAAAGAATTTATGAACTTGAAGAGGAAAAAAAACTTTGGGTGAGTTTTTTGGAAGAAATATTTTTTGAATATTTTTAATAGGCAGGATTTTTGAATTCATTTCAGGAAATTAAAAAAAAATCAAGACAATTTCAAACATTTTTAAAAGAAATTTTTGAATTGTTTCGAGGTTTAGGCTAAATTAATAACATATTTTCTAACAATAGTAGAATTGCTCTTTTCTACAAATAAAACAAAATTATAGGTACATCAAGGAAGTATTTGCAAGAATTTTTGTATTTTTGTCTTGAAAAGAAAGAATATTAAAATTCAAAAATCCTATCAAAATGTTTCTGAAAACATTTTTTTCTTGCGTTTTTTTTTTTTTTTTGTAATAGAACTTTCTAAAAGATTTGTTTTTACAATTTTTTTTTCAAATATTTTCTTCCTACAAAAAATAGGACTTTTGAATTTATTTTGAGACAATTTTTAAAATATTTATTATTTTCAATACAATTTTTCAACATTTTTTAAATTCATCTGAGTTTTTAAAAAAAAATATATTATTTTCAATTTTTTAGAGGGGTTTCAAACTTTTCCCACAAAATTATCGAGAATCCTGTGTGCGAATTTTTGAACGAAAAAACATTACCTACACAATTTTTTTTTAATAGAATTTTCAAATTTCGTATGGAAAAAAAATTTTAAAAATGTTTACAGAGTAAAAAATTGTTAATTTTTCAATTGGATTTATGAATTTGTTTTGTAAAAAATTGTTAAATTCATTTTTTCTCGATACAATTTTTCAAAAAATTTTTGAATCAATTTTCAAGTTTTCTCTCGGATTTTCAACAAAAAAAAAGATTTAAAAAATTTTCCGGCAGGACTTTTGATTTTTTGCAGAATTTAAAAAAAAATTCTGTTTGCGATTTTTTTCTGTAGAATTTTTTGAACTTTTCTAGAATGGATTTTCCATTTTTTTAATAAATAAAAAAAAAAATCATAAGAGTTTTGAATTTAACGGTAAAAAATCAGATAGGTAGGTAGTTTTCAAAATCTCTGTCACAAATGCCTTATTTCTAAAATTTTCTTTCACTTGAACAAATGTTTTTTTATTTTTTTTTTTTTAAAGAGAAAGAAAAAAAATTACATAGACACAATCTTTGTGAAATTTGATGAAGATTTTTCTAAAAAATATTTTCTCGAAAGAAAGTTCCCCTGAAATATATATATATAAATTATCTGAGAATATTGGAAAAAAATCCCCATAAAATTCTTCTGAAAGTAACTCACAATTTAAAAAAAATCTATTTGAATATTTTTTTTTCTATCGAAATAACTACATATAAGTACACCTATTTGAAGAGACAAGATCATTTTTTCAAAAAAAATTATGCTATTTGTCCATTTTCATAATCGTTGAAAAAATTAATCTCACAAATTGCGCTTACAGCGTGTACCTAGTCAAAAATCAGCAATAAAACTCACTCTCGTCATAAATTACGTTATACGATAAAAAAATGAGAAAAGAAAGTAATCAAGATTGATGTAATTTTGGCACACCTTAACCCAATATAAACGCAACCATTCGACGTGATAATAAAAACGTTAGTGGAGTTTAAATCACGGAATTCTTTCTCCACTTAGGAATAGGATACGGTTAACCGCAGATTATTAATTTTAGATATACACGACGATACGACTATTACTGCAACCTTCGTAGTTATAATTCTTTTGTTATTTTTTTACTCTTTCTAAAAAAGAAACAACACGCGTTTACTACTAATTTAATAAATTATCTGATCTAACATTTACGTAGGTCTGCAGAGGTACGTAATACGAGGTACGAGGTATCTACAACAACAGCTACACACGAGAACACCGAAATATTGCATATACCCTCAATGAAATACCTATCGCACGTAGGTTTCCTCACGACCATAAAAAAAAAAAAAAAAAAAAAACACACATAAATAAAGTATCTAATTATTGCACACGAACAATTTTCCATTTTTTCTACTTTTCGTAGAAAGCTATCGTATTATTAGAAATATTTAAGGTAAATCGGTATCGGTTGTTAAAGGCCATAAGATAAATAAAGTGCCGATTTGTACAATTAAGTGTATACGGTACGTTTAGTTTCACATACGTATGTAAATCGTAATCTACCAAGACATAAATTTTAAATTCGGACGTGTTTCATTTAGGTAGATAGAGGTATGCTGATTTCGGTGGATTCGTTCGTTAGTTTTGTCATACGTACTATGTACGTAATGTACGTACATTTATGGAAACTTGCATTAGATATTGGGCACCCAGCAGTGTGTACCAAGAAAAACACCATGCAGGGGAACTTTTTATTTTTTTTCCTTTACATAATGGCAAAAAAATATGTAGGTACACCATAATTTTCGCAACCTCGTTTTTTCACATCCCTTCTGAGAAAATAAGGCGAAGTAAAATTTTTTCTTTTTTTTTCTTCGAAAAATAAATACCTAATAGGTACATATCGAAATTATAGTCTTGAAAAATATACGAAAATTTTCCATTTTTGCTAAAAACTTAAATACCTCTGTGAAAAATTAAAAAAAAAATTGATTTTCTAAAAGTTTTGAATCATGCAAAGGATATTTCTAAGTTCTTAAATTCATCACCTTTTTTTTTTTTTTAATTCATTTATTGTGCCATATACAAGTACTATGCTTAGAGGCACATTCTTAAGATTAGGATAGTATGTAAGTACACCTTTTGATGATCTACAAAACTATAGATACGTAATATTGTTCAAAAATTGCAAGAAAAATAATTATCGAAGAGAGGGACGTTTTAAAGTGTGAATTAATTCTTGATCATTCAGAAAAAATTGTTGAGCAAAATCATTCACAAAAAAAATCACGACCGTCATGAAGAACACAAGAATGAACATTCAAAATTACCTTTTAAATTTTTCAAAGGAATTCAATTTTAAAACAAGTTTTCAGAGGTTAATTAAAAGATACGGATTTTGAAAAATTTTATGGAAAGTATAAACAAAAACTCATTTAAAACACGATTTTTTTTTTTGAAAAAGAGACTGATTCGGGAAAAAATCTTATGGGAAAAAAAATAAAACAGCATCTAAAAAAATCTCAAGAACTAAAAAGTAGTTCTTTGGCAGAACCCTCAACAGAGCCTAGCTTTTCAAAATAAAAAATGTTCCAAATTTCAAAGATTTACTTAATTTGACAAAAATTTTGAAACTGGTTGAAGTTTTCAAAATTTATCTCCGTTCAAAAATTTCCAAATTGCGAAATTTTAAACTTTTTTAATGATTCATTAAATTCAAAATGATTAAATTTCAATTCCTTATCATTTATGCAATTTTTTTCAATTTTTACATAGGTAATTTTAAAAGTCTACAAAACCACGAATTGCACTTTATTTTTTATTTTTTTTAAATTTAGCTTAACTAAATGCTTAAAAATGGAAAAATTTCAATTAAAAAAAAAATGAAGTAATAAGTATACCTACCTAATTGAACAATTCTAAAAAAAATCAAGTTTGAAAATAAAAATGACCAAATTTTGAATTGTCTCAAATTTTAAAAACATTGCTAATTTTTTTTCAAAATTTAAAAAATTCTGGCAAAAATAAGCAAATATTTTTATCAAATTTTCAACTTTTGCGTAATTTATACCTAATTTTTTCAAAATTTTATAGAAACGCTTGCTATATTTCAAGGCTTTTAAAAATTAGTTTAACATCAAAAGTTTATTAAATTAGATTTCTTGAAGATTGAAATTTTCTCAAATTTAGAAATTTTACAACATTTTAGTAATTTAGGCTTATTTGATCAAATTCAAAAAAAACTTGTAGGTATGCACTAAAATTTAAGATGATGAAAAAAAATAAAAAGTACCTACAATTTTTACAATTAAAACTTTAAAAATTTTGAATTTTTGTCTCATTTCAGAATTTTATCAAATTTCAAAGATTGACTAAATTTCAAAAATTTCAAAAAAGCAAAAAATTCATGAAAATTTATCACAATATCAATTTTATCAAATTCGAAGATTTCAGGACTTCTCAAGTTTAGAAATTTTCCAAAATTCAAAATTTTTACTGAACTTTGGTGATTTGATCTAATTTCAAAAATATATCAAAATTGATTAATTACCAAAAGAAATATTAAGTATAAATTGAAAATTTTTATCAAATTTTTAGTTTTTGAATTTTTACCTAATTTTTGAACTATTTCAAATTTAAAAGATTATAGCCAAATTTAAAAAAATTTAGTACGTAGGTACATGGAATTTATGAAAATTTCTAAAAATTACCAAAATACCATCAATTTTATCAAATTAAAATTTGAAGATTTCTTAAATTTAACAATTTTTTGTTTAATTTAGAGTTTTACCAAGTTTTAGTAATTTGATCCAATTTAAAAAATTCATCAAAACTTTAAAATGTCCATTTCATAGGATTTTTAAATTTTGTCAAATTTCAATTTTTTCACTAAATTTTGAACTTTTACGTAATTTTTAAAATTTTAGAAATTGATCGAACGTCAACGATTTTTAAAAATTGTAAAAAAGACCATAATTTTAATTTTATAAAATTATTAAAGATTTCTAAAAAAAAATGTAAAAGGAGTTACAAATTTTCAAAAATGTATTCAACTTGAAAAAAATTTATAACTAGGTAGAGTTTTTTAAATTTATTACACTACATAAGGAACCAAGTTTTTTTCCACAATTTCAAGTATCTACTGATTTATACACGTATAGAAATCATCTCTGAAATTATGCGTTTCGTCGCGGATTTAGTCATGTTCCATGAGTAGAATTTTTGAACAAGTTTTGAAAAATTTTAATGGTGGGAATGTCATTTTGAATTTTGATTTCTCATTATTTCTGGTAATTTGGATAAAAGATTAGTTTGAAAATTTAATTTTTCATTTTTGATCATTTATAGACATACATACTGAAAACTTCCAAAAAATTTTAAACACTGCAAAGGTCTTTTCAAAATTTCAATTTTTCATATTTTTTAGTGATTCGAGTTTTCTAGCAAAAAAAAAAAAAATGTTTAATTTTGCAATAAGTAAGTACTTAGTAAATTTCTGACAACTTATAAATGGTTTAAATCAGTCAGATCAAAATGTTTTCAACAAATTCTGCTTCATTGCTGAATATAATTGAAAAGTAATAACACTAAGAACCTGATGACAATGAGCTCAAAATAGAGAATGCTAAAAATAAATTATTTTCCACGTGCAAATTTAGATATCTACGATGTTCCAAGTATATGCGCACATAGACATAGGTACATGCGAAATACCAAACGATAAATTCGAATTATCACCAACGACCGAGTATTTTCCAGGTCACATTCGTTCATAACTATTACCTCAACCTTGAAAATAAGAAACGAAAAGGTTTCATTACTTTGTGGCTATCTTGTAAGGAGTGTCCTATTGCGTTATCCTTAAAAAAAAAAAAAAAAATAGGCGATAACAATTGGCTCGGTAATTTTACTCAATCACGAGAAATCCATCAGATCGAGAATTACCAATGTTTTTCAAATTCGATGTCATAGGGCGTTGCGAGTAAGGTAGATACGATTTAATTAAACCCAACGAGTTAAATTTGGTGTAAAACTTTTCAACTTAACGTTATATACAGAGCGTTTTATAAATCCCTGCTTCTCTCTTTCTTATATTTACACACACCAAAGGTATCTTAGGCAAGTGAGGAAAGAAAAACACTACGAGTAAAAAAATTACCTACGTCGAGTTACTTACTAATTCGTAAAATGAATAATTTATTATTTACGATTCTCCCATTTCACGCTCCAAGAGCAGTATATTTTAACCCGTTCTACGAACGTCGTAAATATGAGCACGAATTATGCCCATCCTAGGTACATCCACAGTATGTATGTACATATACGTTTATGTATAAACGATTTAAAAACACCAAACAAGTACCTTTACTATGGCTACTGGAAATCGTACCTAAGCTATCTACAAATAAATAAGTATGTAGGTATATGTGTGTGAGTATAGATAAACAAAACGCGCGCGTCTGCGTCTCACAAGCTGAGAGGAATTTCAATTGAAACAATGTAGGTAATAAAATAAAGCTCGATGTAATTGCGGCTCTCTGCAGCCCTCTTCTCGGAGCCCATTACACGTGAAATAATTGCCGCTGTTTAGCCTAAGGTGCATTCTAGCATGTTTGATGTTGCTAACAGTTATTAATTAGTGGTTTTACGTGTATTATAATATCTATAGGTATTAGGTACGCGAGGTATACCGTATCAAGTATGCCATTATAAGTCATATTTATTAATTATTCATTCGCCCGAGTCCGAAAGATGATGGATATATTTTATCGACTCTTCTCTATACCGCATACTCGATCGTATATAAATCGAAGAGGCTTCTTTTTAACATGAGCAAAGAGAATAGGTTCCCTAAAGTATACATATGTAGGTACAAAACCAAGACTTGGGTTCAAAAAAAAATTCAACTTGCTGGTAATTTTTTTTTTTTTGGGGGGGGGGGGGGGGGAATAATGATAGTGTCCGATTGATATCTTACAATGATATTAAACCAGTCGACGATATCGTATAGTTTAACCAAATATGACACATAGGATGAGTATTAGTCATGTTATGGTGATTATTTTAATATCACGTTATTACATTGTGTCAAGTAAGTATGTAAGTATATAGGTACAACAATTTAACTGTCCTATAAAAAAATACACCGTATCGTAAATTTTTTTTTCATTATTGAATTTTGATAAAGCGATTATAGCTCATTTTAGAAATTATCAAGGATATACATATAATTTTTTTCATCGTGGATTAATTAGGTCGTCGTTTAATCGACGCAACGTATATACGTAGGCTAATTGTTTCTCATGATTATTTTCCAAATTGATATAATACCAAAATAATTTTTACGTATTGTTGTATTTATGTACTCTTGTATACCTAAAATCAACGATATTAGGTAAATTTAATTTAAATAATTTGATCGTAAATTTAACTAACGAGAGTTTAATGGTAATTTTTTTTATAAAGTTATTTTATCGTGTGATTATCAATTTGAAAATTTTTTAAAAATTAAGCTATAATTTGTATGTACTTCGAAGTGGAAATTGATAATGAAGTAAAATAATTAAAGTGTTGATTTGTAATTATAGTAGTTTATTCAACTAGGGAGATAAAGTGATGTTCGACGATTTTGAGGGTTTATTGCTCGAGCGAAGCTCGGGAAATAAACCCTCAAAATCGTTGAAAATCACTTTATCTCCCTAGTTGGATAAATTATTTTTCGTTACGTGGGAGAAAAAGGCTTCTTTATAATACCGAAAGATCAGCGAGAGGTTTATCTCCCTAGTAACGTAAATATAAATAATGGGGCAGGTGACTAGTAGCATTGAGAAATTAAACTTACAGAAATTCCAAGTCAAAAAAATATTTTTAAAGGCATCCTGCGCATTGCAAGGCACTGTATATCATAACGGTTTTTATTTCAAAATCCAACTTTTTATTCCCCCTCCCCCCTCCCTCTCTCTCGATGTGGCCGTTCTTAAAAGAAAATAATTTCCAATTTTTTTTGAAAAAGACAAACGATGCCTTCAAGCCTCCAAGGAAAAAAAATTACAAACGTATAAAAATTGAAATACTTATTTCGAATAGAATTGAATATTACTTTTAAATAATTTATAAAATGGAGAAAAAGCCAAAAATTCCTTTAGACATTTTTATTGGAATGGGCCTCGTATACAAATCTGAAAAAAAATGAAATTAAGCTGAAATTGGTAATGATCGACGCTTTAAAAAAAATGTAAGGTATTGAAAATAACTAAAATTATTGAAGACTTAAAAAAATTGACATTAAAAAAAAGAAATCCAAAAATATCAGAAATCAAATTGAAATTTTAAAAAAAGTCGAAATTTTTTTTGTACTATTCAATGCAAATTTTATCGTTTTAAAATATGGAATCAAAAATACTTTGGGGCCTAAAAAGTACTTCTTAGTACGAAAAATTGCTCCAAAATTCGCCACATGACCAAGTGACATTTGAAAAACGACTATGAATTCGGCCTTGAAATTTGGAAAAAAAATACTTATGAAGGAACTAACAACCAAAAGCGAAATTTCACAGGAGAAAGCATTAGAAATTTTTTTTTGCATTAAAAAAATGGGTCAATAAAAAATGAAAACTTTCTATTTTTTTTGAAATTTTGAAATTTGACCTACCATCTAAATTGAGGATTTTACATAAGTTTACCCAAAAGAATGAAAATTGAGATTTTGATTGCATGCTAGGTCTCTTTATGCTCATGTGCCCTCACATATACCATATTGACAAAAAAGAATGAAAGAAAGAAAAAAGAAATCAAATTAAAAATAATTGACTAAAAATTGAAAAATAGGCGAAATTAAACCTACGAATTGAAAAAATATCGAAAACTGAAATAAATAAAACAGTTGAAAAAATCGAAAATCGAAAAAAGAAACTGAATTCAAACAGCTAGAAATACTTATAAATTAAATGTAAATTGGAAAAGTCAAAGATTCAAAAAAAATATAAAAAAATCAAACTCCATCCAAAATTTTGTATTGAATCAAAAATTACTTAAATGTGAGTGTGGATGGGAAAACGTGCCTAGTCAGGAAAAAATCAATTCAAAGGTTTTGGCTGTTTTTCATCAATTTACCTAGACCTGTAAGTACTTTTATTTAAAAATGGTTTCATGGACCTGGAACAATATTCAGCCCCCAGGGGGACATGAATTTCCCAAAATCAATAAAAATCATTTTTTTTTTAAAATTCAAGTTTTATAAAAAGTTTTTAATCATTTTTTTTTTTTTTTTGGTAAACATGGTGAGAAAAATATTCAGTTCGCCCAGAGCTGGCAAAACTTACCCAAAACCAACAAAAATCAATTTTTTAAATTTTTATTAAATTTTATTTTTTCATTTCCCCCCTTTTTTTTTTGTTAAAAATGGTTGAGATTGTCACGAAACAAAACAAAAAAGTTAACAATGAGTAGGTATGATATTCGTAATCAGCATGGTTGAAAATATTTTTTGACATTTTTTTTTTTTTTTTAGTTTTAGCAACCCTGATTTTGCTCAAAATTGCCTCCTTTTTGTGAAATACGCTATAAACATGAGGGGTCAAAATTATTAGGAATATTAATATTCCACTAGGACCCCTCAATGATTGTACAAAGTTTCAAAGTTATCAGTTTTTGCATTACGTAGGTACAGACTTGCAAAGTTTAAATCCTTCATTACCAAAAAAATGTTTTTCTTGACTAGGCACGTTTTCTCATCCACACTCACAAATTTGAAAATAAATTAAGATCGAAAAAATAAAAAATTAAGAATCAAAAAATTGAAATTCAATAATAACTGAGCATTGAAAAAAGTTAGTTACTTATAAAACTGATTTTAAAATGGAAAAATCAAAAATTAAAAAAAATAACGGCCAAAAAAATTAAATTAGGTAAATTAATAATTTAAATTTTGAAAAGAAATAATTATACAATTAAATTTTAAAAAGAAAACAATTAAAAATTAAAAAAATTACTTTTCAAAAAAAAAAAAAATAAAACCGAAGAGAAGTTTTAATTGAATAAATAGTTATAATGTTGGGGAAAAATTGAATAAGTAGACTAAAAATTGAAAAAAATATATAATATATTGGACAGAAATTGAGAAAAATTGACATTTTGAAAAACAAAACGAATTAAACATAGTAAATCTGACTAAAAATATTGATAGAATTCAATTCAAATAGGAAACAACTATAAATTGAAAATTTTACAGTTCATAAAAAATCAAAACCGCAAAGAAATTCAAGATGCAGAAGAAATGAAATTGAACTGAAATAACAAAAAATTAAAAAAAAAATCAGGAATGAAAAAAATGAATAAACAAATTGAATAAAAAACTGTGAAAAAATTGAAATCCAAAACTCTAACTCTGTTCAATGCAACGTAAACTTCATCGCCGTAATCACCATCACATTCGTTATTACAACTCGAGTCTCGAAACGAATTTATATCAGTTTCAAATAATGCATTACCCAACTTAGGTGCTACAAATAGGTGAACGCTAAACTACACAAAAATGAAACTTGGCAAATTTATATCATATTTAATGCGTCTGGTCGCGACGAGAGGTCAAAAGAGTGAAAGATTTTCCCGCCATTATTCAACGTGATTTCCATTAGCAAATAAGGTGAACTTTTTAGCTAGGTTATATGTAGTCACTTAACATGGAAAAAAACAAACCGACGATCTTGCTCGTATATAAAGTATACCAATTAGTCTGCTTTAAATGACAAATTACATTGAAACACGTCTAAAAAGTAAATAAAACTAACCGTAAAGTAATTCTAATTGTAATATGGTTAATTTTTTTCCACGTACACCGGACATTTGTACTATATGGTACGTACATCTTGATGTAACATTACGCCTGTTTCATTAAGACATTACCAGTAAGTAATTTTAGTTTAATTTTTATTCAAAAAAAAAAAAAAAAAAAAAACACCACAACAACAACGACATAATAGCGTCTACTTTGTTTTTTAATAACACCACATTATACCTAGGCAGACCTAGGTAACTGTACGTATTCGTATGTGTTTGTGTGCAAAATAGAGAAGTGTTAATAAAAACGAACACGTACGATATTATAGTGTAGCATTGAAGAAGGAACCCAGGCACAGGAAATTATTGTACGCTAACTCGATTTATCCATTATAAAGGTAATGAATGTTCGTTGTTGTTGCGCTGTTGTCGTCTTAATACATCGTGTTTGCGACTATAAAGAAGTTTTTATTTAATGAAATTTTACTGTTCGTGTCTTTTAAGTAATTAAAATGTTTATAATTACAAATGTAGTGCGAGCGAAGCGATGGGCGCCAATTTCGTATATAGGGACGATGATGTGAAAAACCCCTCCGGCCTTCGGTCTAACGTGTTTCTTGGAAACAATATGGAAATTCGAAGAGTCCTGGGCAGGGGAAAAGGCGTGGCGGGGTGGACTTGTAACAGTAGCTAAGGTTCTCCCAACGGTTATAAAATCACACTGCAGTGGGGATCAGCGATCAGATCGCAGATGTGGAACCTCGTTGTTTTAATGAAAGACTATAGGGCCAATGGTCGATTAATTAGTTATAGGAAATGACGATGTGACCACTGACCAGATGTGCTCGGTGATAGATCGAGTCAACTGTGAGAATATTTCTAAGAAATTGATGGCATGTTGACAGATTAAATTATGCTTTGCTGTGTAGATAAGCATGCCATCTAACCTGGTGGGTAACTAGTCTTTCCAGAGTTCATTGTAATAGAACTACTGTCCAAGTCCATCCTCTTAATAGGTGTTTACTCGGTACTCACTCGTACATCTCGGTAGATTTAATATTATCTAATTATTATCTACGTGTTGTGTTGATTTTTATCATGCAATTTTTTTCAAAATTCAAATCCAGACTTCAAAACTGGGCTTTAAAAGAGAGTCCAAATTGAAATTTTTTTAAACAAAAGTTGTAGATCGAGCTTTTAGGAATAATTTTGGTTATTACAAAAATTTCGACAGGACCCCTCCCTCTCCTCCAATTTAGTCTAATGCCAAGTAGATACTTGATATCCAAAATTGGAGAAGAGAGATGGGTCTGATTGAAAAATTTTTCAAACAAATCTTGTAGATTGAAATTCTAGGAATAATTTTGGTTATTACAATGATACCGTAAAAAATGTATTTTTTTTCTTTTTTTTTTTAATGTAAGCTAGTTTTAGTCAATAGCCAAAAGAGCCGGTGTACGTGATTTTTTCTCGTTTTGCAAACCGTCGGCAAAGGCTCCATTTCTTCTCGGAATTTTGAGAAGAAGACAAACCAAGAGCACAATAGATGGTCGGAGACATGGGTGTTGTAAATCAGCGACTCATGTCCCGTTCGTGGTATTGTGTTCTAAAAGTCGTGTCTTTCGTTTTTTTGGATAATTCTACGAATTTTTCTAAATGACGAAATAATGCGATTTTTACCGTTTGCTTAAGTGCTTTTCGAAGTTTCGAGAAAAAATAATGGTTTTGGTCGAGGGTATAGTGAGAGAAGAAAAAGTCAGGTACGCCAGTTCTCATTCGAAGCCTGAAAAGGCGAGTTCTCAAGTTGTAAAGACGAATATCAAATACATTTATTTAAAACGTTTTTCGTATGTTTATCGGTTGACATCGGTTAATTCGGTGTCATGAAAATTGGCGCTGCGGACAGGATACGTTTTCGATTTTTTACGATTTTTCAACGAAAAGTTACGGTTTTTGTAATTCGCATAATCTGACGGTTTTTCAAATTTTTTTCTTCGAATGTATTGACAAATTTTCGCTTCAACGAATAATTATACTGAACGGTGCGAAGTTCGTGTTGAACCTGATTGTGTTTTTTTTGTTCAGAAAGTTGCATTTTTTCGGAAAAATTCACGTTTTCGTTTTGCATTTTTCTTGAATGTACGAATTATATTACGATTACTAGTGCGCCGAATAGTTAAAATTCGCGTCGAACGACACAATTGTGTCTATTTAATTTGTTGAAAAAATTCGCAATGTCGGCCAACGAAAAATTCGACGAGGTTCTCAAGAAATTGGGTAACATCAAACTGAATGACGACGATGACGAAAGTTCGGTCAAAACCAAAGTCAATTCATTGTCGGAGATGATGGGTGAGATGGCTACGATGCAGAAGGAGTCACAGTCGAAGGTGGGAAGTATCCAAGCAGACATCACACAAATGAAGGGTATGTTAGACCAGGTACTTAAATTGTTTGGGGGTGATGTTAATGAGCAAAAGCCTCCCGAGCCCGTGCCGCAAAAAAACGAGAGTGGTCTGCAGCCTATCGTCGTTCAGTGTAAAAACAATGATATGGTGTCAGAAATAGTAAAATCATACGCGCGTTTACCTTACTTTAATGGGGACGGGAAACTTCTACCCCCGGAATATGTGTCTGACTTCGAAAAAAATATGAAAACGTATAAAATTGAAAAAAATGAATGGGGGAGAGTGTTCCCGTTAAATGTCAAGACAAAAACGAGTGTCACCTGGTCGGAAAAATTCAGGGATTTCGAAGATAAGTACGATGGGTTAAAACAATTGTTTTTTGATTGCTTTTGGACGGTGGGGGAGCAAAATCGATTTTTAAAGGAATTAAAAAAGGAAGAATTTCGTGGGTGTCCTTATTACGAAATCGAAGCTATGGTAGTGCGATGGATTAGACGGATGAAGAGTTTAAAATTACTTAATATCAACGAGCAGCAGATTTTGGCTTTGGCAGTCCAAAAATTATCGTTTGAGTATACTCGTGAAATAGAGGTGGAAGGTTTAACTGAGGAAAGTTTGTTAAAAAGTGTTAAAAGGGCAGTAAGTTTGAAGAGGAATGCAGGTGTGATTTTGGCCACTGGTTACGTGTACGATTATGAAAAGAAACATCGCAACGAGGATATTAAAGTTGAAACAGAGGTAGTCTCAACTTCTAACCAGAAGCAGGGAAACTAATTTCTGCCGCGAACGTGAGTCGTGTTCAGCGGTCCAATGAGACAAAACCGACTCAAAATATCGAATCCTCAGCTATTAAAAATTATTTCCATTTTTCCGACGAGAAAATAATTCCTGATGAGCAATACAACGAATTGATACGAGAAAAAAATTTGTTTCACGATTATCAGCTTATAGGGGATTATTTATCTTTTGCTATTGTGAAAGGTACTGGTGAAATGCCGTTTAAAAGGAACGATAAAAAATGCTTCCGATTTTCTAATTGTTTCGAATTGATTTCCTTAGAGTTTTTATTGACAAATTTAAAACTAGTGAAAGTGTTTGAGCCTAAGGTGATTTTGAGTGTTTGTAATAGCGAAATAATACCTAAAAACAGACCTGAGAGTAGCTTGAAAATTTATAAACAGCAACTGAGTGCCATTTTATCGCATCTTATAGTAGAGAAACACGTGAAGGAAATAATCGTTTTGGCACCAATTGTACACCCTTTAATAAAAGGTGTACCCCAGAATTGGGAATGGTATTTTAAGGTAAAGAATATGATTAGTGAGGTAATTAATGAAGCTGATGAGAGATTTACGAAAGTAGGTACGTATAGGAATGTTAAGGTTCTCGAGGTTGATTTGTCTCACATAACCTATACGAAAAAGAGCAAATTCACTGATAATGTAATCTTAGCCGATAATAGTTTAAATTACGGAGTCGATATGTCAATTTTCAATTATAAAAATGAATTTGGAGTACAAAAATTTGAGATAAAGGATCGAGAAATATATCGATTTATAAAAGAATTGAAGCTATTATTACCCGAAGTCTATGAAACGAAACCGATAAATAAACCCTCAATGAATATTATTTCTACCCGTGAAAATAATCTTCAAGCGAAGTCTTCAATTAATCCTGAGGATGTCGAAATACTTGAAAATCATGAAAAAATTACAGTGGAAGGTGATCGTGGCGGGGACGAAGGGAAATGCGGGGGTAGCAACTGCAATAATGTTATAACTGTCCACGCGGATGTTCATTTCAACAGAGAGGCGGAGAGCGCGGGTTCTAATGCTTTGAATAACCATAGAAATGACAATGTGGTGATGTACCTAAATAATATATTAGCCCAGTCTAAGATTAACAACGAAGCGCCCTTAAGTAGTGAAGACGAAGGCGACGGAAGGTTGGTAGGGACAAAACTATTGTTGGGCGAGCACGAGACCGTTTTCTTAATGGACCCAGGCGCCCAGCAGAGTATACTAAATGAAAAAATAGCAAATAAGCTGATCCCTGATTTAAATAAACGGCAAACTGAATTGAAAAATACCTACGTAATTAATCCGGTTACTCAACAAATAAAGAAAGTGAACTTTAAAGTGAAGTTGGACCTTTGGCTAGATAGAAAACATAAAATTACAGATACGTTTTATATTGTCGAAGAATTTAATGTACCAGCTTTGCTGGGTGTAACTATTCATCGCCGTTACAAAACCCAATACGACTACGATAGGAAGAAAATTCGCTGGAATATCGAGAACCAACTCCACGAAACCGATTTTTTAGATATTGAGGCCACTTCAGCGGATGTGATTCGGTACACAATGATTAATGAGGTTGAGCTTGATTCAAAAATAGAAGAAATGACTGGAAAAGAACCCCTTCTTTACGACTTATCACGACACAAATTTTTCAACATACAAATGATGATGAGGGGTAAATTACAGCATAGTGTGGACACAGGTATAATTACAGCTGAGGAAATGGAAATTGCCTATAATGAATTGAAACCACTCGCTCCTGTGTTTCGTTCAAGTTTAGGGAAATATAATGGCAAAGAAATTGAAATTGATATTGACGAAGGAAAAATAAAAAACTGGAAATACATCTCGTACCCTGTAGCCAGAACTCATGAGGATAAGGTACAAGCTGAGATCGAGGCGATGTTAAAGGATGGTCAGATTGAGGAAACAGAAAATTCGAAATATGTTCAACCAATCGTCATAGATATAAAAAAGGATGGTAGTGTACGTATATGCCTCGATTGCCGGCCCATAAACGAATACATAGACGATGTGACAGCTGATCCACCAAAAATAAAATTGATTCATCAAAACGAGAACAAAGATAATTTCTTTTTAGCAAAATTCGATTTTAAATCTGGTTTTCATCAGTTAGTTCTTGCTAAATGGTGTCGAAAATTCTTCACTTTCCAATGGAAAGATAAAACATACCAATATTGCCGATTACCGCAAGGATGTAAGGTGAGCTCCGGAAAATTCATAAAAAAGCTTAGAAAAATTCTGGAAACGAAAGGACGTGATGAAAATGTGGAGGATTTTGTAGATGACGTTAGGATAAAAGGGGGAAATTTCAGGCAGCATTTGGATTCGATAAAGGAATTTCTACAGAAAGTGATGGACGCTGGCATGACTTTGAGTTTGAAAAAATCCGACTTTTTCTGTGATTCTATAATTTTTCTTGGGTATAAATTAGGTAGGGGAGGAACTATAGGGACAGATCCGAATAAAATGGGCTTTTTCGATAAGAAGAGATTTCAACGTAACCAGAAAATCGACAAGAGAGCTGCTCAATCAATCCTAGGATATGGCGAATACTACCGCAAGCTGATTCCAGAATTTGAAGATGTTGTGAAACCTATTAGAGAGTTTGTGAGAGGGAACCAAAAATGGAACGAAGACCAATGGAAGGCTTTTGATAGGCTGAGGGACGCGTACAGGGATGCGGATATCATTTTTCAGCCGGATTACAACAAACCATTTTATATCCAATTTTCATTATGCGAGTATGATATGTTTGCCGGACATATTTTCCAAATTATGGGACCAGACGATGAAAGTATGATTTCGAACATTAGTTACTGTTTTTCATCAACAGAGCAACGATACTTACTTTTTGAGAAAAAAATTCTTATGTTATATAGAACCCTGAAAAAGAATGTGGAGATGTTGTATAGTAGAGAAATTATGATCGATGGGAATCTTTTGTCAATAATTCAAAAATTACGTGAGAACATAAATCTATCTGGCCGAATAACCAAGTGGTTGATTTATTTGCAAAATTTCAACCTTAGCTCACCTGATAAAGACGACGTGAAATTTAGTAAATTGTGGACTAAATATATAGATAAATCAAAACCAGTAAAAATCGAATCTTTGAAAAACATATCGTTGAATACCCGAATTGGTGATAAAATTGTACCAGAAAACATCGAGACTGCTCTCATAAATTTGAGACTGAACCAAGAAATTGATCCATTTTGTCAAAAAGTAAAAAGAAAGCTCGAATTGAAAAGTAAGAGGTTCACCAAATTTAAGATGGAGAGTGGCCTTTTGACATATTTTATGGAACAAATAGGTGAGACTGTTCCTGTAATACCCGAATTTCTTGAAAATGACGTAATTCAACACATCCACGAATATACCCTTCACGGGGGAGTCGACGAAGTTATCAATAAACTTGATAGGTGTGGGTATGTACGCAATCGTCACTCGAAAGTCAGAAGAATTTTGCAAAATTGTATGGTATGCTGTAAATGTAAATCACGTAACTATCGAATAATGACAGAATTTTCTGAACTAGAAGCAAATTCACCGTGTCAAACTATATACGTCGATATTTTAGGTCCGTTACCTGCTTCTGTTTTGGGCGACGTATCATATAAGGCAGTATTAGTGATCTACGATAAATTCTCAAAGTATACTTGGTTGCAGTTATTAGAAAATATGGAGGCTGAGAATGTAGCTCGTGAGACAAAAATTGTCTTGGATGAAATTCGTTCAATGGGCTACCTTTGTACTAGGTTAATATCCGATAATGGTCGTTCATTTAAGGCCAAAGCCTTCGAAGAAATGTTGGTTGACCATGGGGTCAAACACCTTTATATACCTGCCTATACGCCTCACTGTAATGCGAGTGAACGCGCAATACGTAATATAGTCATAAAACTTAGGATAGCCCTTTTTGATTACGCGAATGAGGAAGATCCTGACCAGATTAATCACGAAAATTGGACCCATCATATGCAAAGAATTGAAGAGGTATTAAACGATCAAATATCACCTGACTCTAAACTGAGTCCAACTGAGATTTTGATAGAGCAAGAAGTAGGCCAGATTTTTGGTGAGATTTTACCTATAAAAACACCTAATGTCAGTTACTTATTAAAAAGAATGTTGTCAAAAAACCAAATTCCAGGAAACGAAGAGATGTCTCAGGCTTGGTACGAGGAAAGTGAATTACAGTTTATGCGAGACGACGATGGTTATGTTTGTGTGTTTGTTGATGGCAGTTGTTTGAAAAATGGAACAAAAGGAGCGATTTCTGGATACGGATTGTGTTTTGGTGATTTCCATCCCTTGAATACTTCTAGGGTAATTTATTCGAAGGAGTCTCACACGAACAATAGAGCGGAGGTACAAGCTGCTATTGAAGCACTTCGAGTTTGTGTTAGTAATGGTGAGAAGAAGATTAATATTCATTCTGATTCATCGTATTTAATTGATGGAATGAACGATAAATTATACTTAAAAAATCATAAAAATAAAAATAGACTTATAAACGAAGATATTTGGACAGAACTTGTCTCATTTATAGAAACGAATGATTTAGATGTAGTATGGACGAAAGTAAAAGGGCATCACGATTGCCTTTATCAAAACCAAGCTGATGCTTTAGCCAGGTACGCAGTTTTGAGGTATGGAGAGGTGCAAAAGTGGATGGATGGTGAAGGTGATTTATTAGAGGAGAGTAGGAAGTTAATTTGGAAGTATATTAAATTAATCCACGCTCAACGTACTCTTCAGAAACAAATACAGCATTTTAAACGGAACCCTAATCCATGTGTTTATGTAGAAGGAGACAATGTTTTGTTGCAAACTCACCCGCTGAGCTGCAAAGATACAGGTATTGTGAAAAAACTTGTGCCAAGATTTACAGGGCCCTATACAGTTTGTGGAAGGGTGGGTAATAACACGTATAAACTTTCTCGACCAGGTGACGGGGATTTTTTTATTGCAAACGCCGCTAGCCTAAAACCATATCTAGGAGAAATCAATCAATCATCCGTGGATGATTCTGATTCAGAGAACGATGTTAGCGAGGTAAATTTGATTAAAGTTTTCGGAATAAAACGAGGTAGGTCGCAGGTAGAGACCACTGATAGAATTGAGACTAGGGCAATGAAGAAGGCACGCTTAGGCATCCCCCCAGCAAGACCACAACCTAGTCTATCTACCGCATCATCGAATACGAGCTCAAGCGACGATAATTCCACCGATGAAATGCCTCAAATCCCACAGAAAGGGGCCATCAATATCCAACCAGCCCGTTTTAACCCCGATCTCCAGCCAAACTCACCACATGTTAGCAGTGAGCCGAGTCCTTTGAATATCCAGATATCCACGAATGAATCGCCACCTCCAGTTCAACCCATTCAACGACCGCCGCTCAAGCATATATTTCCAAAACGAAAGCGCCAAGTACAAACGAGTAGTCCAAATCCGGATGACAATTCACGCCACCGCCATAAACAAGTTAAACTAGATACACCAGAACTCCAATCAATCCGAAATTCGAATCCAGCAATAGACAAATTAACTGGTGAAGGTTGGAGAGTGAAGGAAATTAAGTATAGTCGATATATAGATGGTAAACTCGAAAACCTCTCACAAAAATACCCCAATTTTCATGTAATACATTCAATTTTGTTAACTCCCAATATCAATAACATTAAGATGAACTTTAACTCAATCTCAGATAAAAACCGATTTTTAGAACAGTTTCAAATTAATAATAGTATTGACTCTGGAGATGAGGCGGAGGAGGAGAGTGATTAGTAGCTGGTGTGTAATTGTCGCAATCACGCATGTGTGAATTCATTGTCTGTATTATATCATTTCTATGTTTTAACTCGTATTTCGTATTGCCAATTGCGATATTTTATAATCAAATTATTTTACTCGTTTGTATTAGTGATTAAGCATTAGTATGTAGAAACATTGTTCGTAAGTGTGCAAACGGTGTTTTCACACTTCCGGGCAGCATTTATGATACCGTAAAAAATGTATTTTTTTTCTTTTTTTTTTTAATGTAAGCTAGTTTTAGTCAATAGCCAAAAGAGCCGGTGTAGATGTTGTGAAACCTATTAGAGAGTTTGTGAGAGGGAACCAAAAATGGAACGAAGACCAATGGAAGGCTTTTGATAGGCTGAGGGACGCGTACAGGGATGCGGATATCATTTTTCAGCCGGATTACAACAAACCATTTTATATCCAATTTTCATTATGCGAGTATGATATGTTTGCCGGACATATTTTCCAAATTATGGGACCAGACGATGAAAGTATGATTTCGAACATTAGTTACTGTTTTTCATCAACAGAGCAACGATACTTACTTTTTGAGAAAAAAATTCTTATGTTATATAGAACCCTGAAAAAGAATGTGGAGATGTTGTATAGTAGAGAAATTATGATCGATGGGAATCTTTTGTCAATAATTCAAAAATTACGTGAGAACATAAATCTATCTGGCCGAATAACCAAGTGGTTGATTTATTTGCAAAATTTCAACCTTAGCTCACCTGATAAAGACGACGTGAAATTTAGTAAATTGTGGACTAAATATATAGATAAATCAAAACCAGTAAAAATCGAATCTTTGAAAAACATATCGTTGAATACCCGAATTGGTGATAAAATTGTACCAGAAAACATCGAGACTGCTCTCATAAATTTGAGACTGAACCAAGAAATTGATCCATTTTGTCAAAAAGTAAAAAGAAAGCTCGAATTGAAAAGTAAGAGGTTCACCAAATTTAAGATGGAGAGTGGCCTTTTGACATATTTTATGGAACAAATAGGTGAGACTGTTCCTGTAATACCCGAATTTCTTGAAAATGACGTAATTCAACACATCCACGAATATACCCTTCACGGGGGAGTCGACGAAGTTATCAATAAACTTGATAGGTGTGGGTATGTACGCAATCGTCACTCGAAAGTCAGAAGAATTTTGCAAAATTGTATGGTATGCTGTAAATGTAAATCACGTAACTATCGAATAATGACAGAATTTTCTGAACTAGAAGCAAATTCACCGTGTCAAACTATATACGTCGATATTTTAGGTCCGTTACCTGCTTCTGTTTTGGGCGACGTATCATATAAGGCAGTATTAGTGATCTACGATAAATTCTCAAAGTATACTTGGTTGCAGTTATTAGAAAATATGGAGGCTGAGAATGTAGCTCGTGAGACAAAAATTGTCTTGGATGAAATTCGTTCAATGGGCTACCTTTGTACTAGGTTAATATCCGATAATGGTCGTTCATTTAAGGCCAAAGCCTTCGAAGAAATGTTGGTTGACCATGGGGTCAAACACCTTTATATACCTGCCTATACGCCTCACTGTAATGCGAGTGAACGCGCAATACGTAATATAGTCATAAAACTTAGGATAGCCCTTTTTGATTACGCGAATGAGGAAGATCCTGACCAGATTAATCACGAAAATTGGACCCATCATATGCAAAGAATTGAAGAGGTATTAAACGATCAAATATCACCTGACTCTAAACTGAGTCCAACTGAGATTTTGATAGAGCAAGAAGTAGGCCAGATTTTTGGTGAGATTTTACCTATAAAAACACCTAATGTCAGTTACTTATTAAAAAGAATGTTGTCAAAAAACCAAATTCCAGGAAACGAAGAGATGTCTCAGGCTTGGTACGAGGAAAGTGAATTACAGTTTATGCGAGACGACGATGGTTATGTTTGTGTGTTTGTTGATGGCAGTTGTTTGAAAAATGGAACAAAAGGAGCGATTTCTGGATACGGATTGTGTTTTGGTGATTTCCATCCCTTGAATACTTCTAGGGTAATTTATTCGAAGGAGTCTCACACGAACAATAGAGCGGAGGTACAAGCTGCTATTGAAGCACTTCGAGTTTGTGTTAGTAATGGTGAGAAGAAGATTAATATTCATTCTGATTCATCGTATTTAATTGATGGAATGAACGATAAATTATACTTAAAAAATCATAAAAATAAAAATAGACTTATAAACGAAGATATTTGGACAGAACTTGTCTCATTTATAGAAACGAATGATTTAGATGTAGTATGGACGAAAGTAAAAGGGCATCACGATTGCCTTTATCAAAACCAAGCTGATGCTTTAGCCAGGTACGCAGTTTTGAGGTATGGAGAGGTGCAAAAGTGGATGGATGGTGAAGGTGATTTATTAGAGGAGAGTAGGAAGTTAATTTGGAAGTATATTAAATTAATCCACGCTCAACGTACTCTTCAGAAACAAATACAGCATTTTAAACGGAACCCTAATCCATGTGTTTATGTAGAAGGAGACAATGTTTTGTTGCAAACTCACCCGCTGAGCTGCAAAGATACAGGTATTGTGAAAAAACTTGTGCCAAGATTTACAGGGCCCTATACAGTTTGTGGAAGGGTGGGTAATAACACGTATAAACTTTCTCGACCAGGTGACGGGGATTTTTTTATTGCAAACGCCGCTAGCCTAAAACCATATCTAGGAGAAATCAATCAATCATCCGTGGATGATTCTGATTCAGAGAACGATGTTAGCGAGGTAAATTTGATTAAAGTTTTCGGAATAAAACGAGGTAGGTCGCAGGTAGAGACCACTGATAGAATTGAGACTAGGGCAATGAAGAAGGCACGCTTAGGCATCCCCCCAGCAAGACCACAACCTAGTCTATCTACCGCATCATCGAATACGAGCTCAAGCGACGATAATTCCACCGATGAAATGCCTCAAATCCCACAGAAAGGGGCCATCAATATCCAACCAGCCCGTTTTAACCCCGATCTCCAGCCAAACTCACCACATGTTAGCAGTGAGCCGAGTCCTTTGAATATCCAGATATCCACGAATGAATCGCCACCTCCAGTTCAACCCATTCAACGACCGCCGCTCAAGCATATATTTCCAAAACGAAAGCGCCAAGTACAAACGAGTAGTCCAAATCCGGATGACAATTCACGCCACCGCCATAAACAAGTTAAACTAGATACACCAGAACTCCAATCAATCCGAAATTCGAATCCAGCAATAGACAAATTAACTGGTGAAGGTTGGAGAGTGAAGGAAATTAAGTATAGTCGATATATAGATGGTAAACTCGAAAACCTCTCACAAAAATACCCCAATTTTCATGTAATACATTCAATTTTGTTAACTCCCAATATCAATAACATTAAGATGAACTTTAACTCAATCTCAGATAAAAACCGATTTTTAGAACAGTTTCAAATTAATAATAGTATTGACTCTGGAGATGAGGCGGAGGAGGAGAGTGATTAGTAGCTGGTGTGTAATTGTCGCAATCACGCATGTGTGAATTCATTGTCTGTATTATATCATTTCTATGTTTTAACTCGTATTTCGTATTGCCAATTGCGATATTTTATAATCAAATTATTTTACTCGTTTGTATTAGTGATTAAGCATTAGTATGTAGAAACATTGTTCGTAAGTGTGCAAACGGTGTTTTCACACTTCCGGGCAGCATTTATGATACCGTAAAAAATGTATTTTTTTTTCTTTTTTTTTTTTAATGTAAGCTAGTTTTAGTCAATAGCCAAAAGAGCCGGTGTACGTGATTTTTTCTCGTTTTGCAAACCGTCGGCAAAGGCTCCATTTCTTCTCGGAATTTTGAGAAGAAGACAAACCAAGAGCACAATAGATGGTCGGAGACATGGGTGTTGTAAATCAGCGACTCATGTCCCGTTCGTGGTATTGTGTTCTAAAAGTCGTGTCTTTCGTTTTTTTGGATAATTCTACGAATTTTTCTAAATGACGAAATAATGCGATTTTTACCGTTTGCTTAAGTGCTTTTCGAAGTTTCGAGAAAAAATAATGGTTTTGGTCGAGGGTATAGTGAGAGAAGAAAAAGTCAGGTACGCCAGTTCTCATTCGAAGCCTGAAAAGGCGAGTTCTCAAGTTGTAAAGACGAATATCAAATACATTTATTTAAAACGTTTTTCGTATGTTTATCGGTTGACATCGGTTAATTCGGTGTCAACAAAAATTTCGATAGGACCCCCCCCCCCCCCCCCCATCACCAATTTAGTCTAATGCCAAGTAGATACTTAATATCCAGAATTGGAGAGGAGAGAGGGACCTGATTGAAAATTTTTTCAAACAAATCATTGTAGATTGAGATTCTAGGAATAATTTTGGTCATTACAAAAATTTCACTTAGACCCATCCTTCCTCTCCAATTTTTCATTACACCGCACAATGGAGAATACTAAAAGTAATCATCCAAAATTGGGAATAAGGGAGAGTCAAATCAAAAAAAAATTCAAATGAAAGTAGTATATTGAGACATTGGAAATAATTTTGGTCATAATAAAAATTTTGCTTGGACCCCCTCCCTTCCCTCAAATTTGAAATAATGAAGTATCTACCTACGTCAGGGTGTCTAACTTTTTTTTTTTTTGTTGAAAATTCATGTTTTTTTCATGACTTTTTCATGACCTTTTTCACGAACAATATTTCTACATTTCCAGGGGGCCCCTCCGGCATAAACGTAACTTGAAAGAAATATGGAGTGCAAAAAATTCCCTCATCTATTCCCTATATTTTGTGATAAATAGCTATTAAAAAAATTATTGAGGGTGGGGGCAAATGCCTCTTGAACCCCTTAAGTTATGCCTATGCCCTCCGAGGCCCTTTTTTTCGTAACCAAAAAAATCTATACAACTTCAAAAAAATAGATAAATGAATACTTAGAATTTTCAAGAGAATAATTCGATTTTTTACTTGAAAAGTGGATGCTTGAAACATGTTTTCATGTCGTAATGTGAGAATGATTTTTTCCTGGAGATGAAACAAAAAATTTGCACACAAAAAATTTGCCTAAAAAAATTTGTAACAACTTTTTTCAACAGAAAAACGTTTTTTGTTGTTTTTTTTTTTGTCCCAAAGTTTAAAAAATATTTTATTTATTTATTTTACTATCAAAGAAAAAAAAGTGATCCCCAAAAAATTTAGATTTTTTTAAGTATTTCAGAAGAATTTTTAAAATTATTATTCGAAAAAAATATCAGTTTTTTCCTGAAAATGAATCAAATTATTTTTTTCACATAAAAAAATTTTATATCTAACATTTTATTCTCAAAAAAAAAAAAAAAAAAAAAATTGGAAATCTTTTATTTCAAAAAATTCTGAAATTCCTTCCTTCGAAAAATTTCCACTCCAGAATATTTGAGATTTCTCTATTTCAAAAAAATGGAGAAATTTTTTCATTCCAAAACAATTTTAAAATTTTTGAACAAAAAAATTCGTTTCTAATTTTTTTTTATTTTAAAAAAATGAGAATTTTTTCTCCAAAAAACAGAGAACCTCTCCCCCCCCCAAAAAAAAATTATTTTTCAGAAAATTGAAGAAAAAAAATCCAAAAAAATGAGATTTTATACTCGAACGTTCGAAAAGTGTTTTTACTTCATAACAATTCAATTCCAAAACGATAAAATTCAGATTTTTGATTTTTTTTAAATGAAAATTTTTCGCAAACAATTTTTAAAAATTTTTGAACAAAAAAAATATTTTAAAATTTTTTTCATTTTAAAAAATGAGATTTTTTTTTCTCCAAAAAACAGAGACCCTCTTCCCACAAAAAATTAAAATATTTTATTTTTCAGAAAATTGAAAAAAATCCAAAAAAATTGAGATTTTATACTCAAGAGTTCGAAAAGTATTTTTACTTCCAAAACAATTCAATTCCAAAACGATAAAATTCAAATTTTTGATTTTATTTAAAATGAGAATTTTTTCGCGAAAGTTTAAAAAGAATTTTTTAACGCTTTGTACAGCAACTACCTAAGGCTAGGCTAGTGATGTGAAAATGCTTTCAAATTCCAAAACCATTTTTAAGATTTTTAGTACCAAAAAATTCAATTTTTTTCATTCCACAATTTTTTTTTTAATTTTTTCATTCCGAAAAATTATATATTTTTTTATTCTAAGAAATGGGAGTTTTTCCCAAAAAATAGAGATTTCCATTCCCCTCGAAAAAAATTTTTTCAAGAAAATTAATTTTCCTCTTCAAACAGATCACAATATTATTTTATGTTTTTTTTTTTTTTAATCAAATAAAATTCATGACTTTTCCATGACTTTGATCATAGAATTAGGTCTACAAGTTTTGTTTGAAAATTTTTTCAATTGGACCCTCTTTTGAAGTCAAGTTTTTGAAGTCTGGTCAATGGTCATGAACTTGAAAAAAAAAAGGTAAAAATCAACACAACACGTAATATTATGAGATCAATATGAATTTTGATGATTACGAAATACAAGGAAGTGGTGAAATTTAACCGATCGTATCTTCAACCCCTTAAACATTCCTCACATTAGTATATTATGCTCATCCTTTGAAAAAAAAAACAACAACATAATGAACATATTACGAGTACGAGTGCTTACAATTTACTCCACAATATAACCATACCTAGTCTCGCCAATCCACTTCCACTTGTACGTATTTCCATCACGCAACATACTCCTCGTCTGTACTACAACAACCACCGATAACTTGAAAATACATACACGATACGAGAATTTGTGATAAAATCCATTTACAAGGTAAATTATCGTCTATTTGTCGTCGTTTATACGCGGCATTCGAGCGAGCCAACGACGCGCTGAACATTATCGTTTAATCGAATTTAATTAAGTTGAGTAATCGATTGACCGACGACCGGTCGCGGGTCGCTCGCTCGTCCTCGGCGCAGGCAGGCATGCAGGGCTTTTTAGTAGCCCATCCGACGCGAGTCGAGTTTTTATTATTGGTACCACACATACGACACGAGAGAATAAAAAGCTACATCAATTTATGAAATTACTAGTGAAAGGTTGTGTTGCCACTTAACAGAGTAATGTTTGATTCGTGTTTTCGTCTAACTTGATTAACAGAAACACATATTTCGCTTCGTGACCCAAGATAAGACTAGTTTCGTCGTAATAATCCGGCCTTAAATTTATGCTCGCCACGTCCGAGCTAGTTTTTTTCCGCCCCGCGCCCCATCCCCCAGACTTATTCACCGATTATTTTAAGCACGCGTACGCGACACTTCGGGATGCTGTGATTTATCTAGCGCCGTCCAGTCCGGACTATACGCTACGTGTGTATTAAGAATTCGGCGTATTTCCATCCCAGCTCCAATATACCCGAGCTAGAGGTAGGTATAGTTGAGAATGATATGGTTATGGGATTTGAGATTACCACGATGATGATGATGGGCTGATGTTTCGAATTAGTGTGTATCATCTTCGGTGGGTAATATACGAGAGGATAATGAGCTAGAACATAATGTAATTACGCGTCGTCGCGTCGTCGGATGCACTGGAATTTTTATTAATTTTTGGCTGTTTTTTTTTTTTTTTCAATTTTCGATGTTCCTAATTTTTAACTTACAAAAAAAAGAGTAAAATTTGATTATTTATATTGTTTGGATTTTCAAAATAATCAAGTTATGGTGATTGGAAGGGCAATATAGGTAGTGAGATTTTAAAAAGTAAGAAATTGGCACAAACTAAAAAAAAAAAAAAAAAAAAAAAGGTGAAAGACTTCTTATAAAATTGAAAAGTGGCAAAAATTGAACAAAAAACAAAGTAAAAAGTTCTGTTTCTTAATTTGAAAAAAAATATAATTATATAGAAAATTGATACTGGAAAAAACAAAAAAAGAACTATAAGTATATAAAAATTTTAAATGAAAAAAAAAAAATGAAAATAAGGAATCATAAAAGTGAAAATGAAATAATTAAAAAAATAAAAAATAAAAAATTCGAGAAACATTTAAAAAAATTGAAGTTAGCAAAAATTAAACAATAAAATAATTCAAGAAATTGAAATAACACTTTTCAAAAATTAAAAATTAATAAAAATTTGAAAAAATAAAAAATAAAAACAATACCTAGATATAAAAATAAAAAATAAAAAATAAAATTCAAAAAATTTTAAATAATGGAATTCAGCAAAAATTAAACATTAAAATTCTAAAAAATAAAAAAAATAAAAACAACATACCTAAGTGAAAAAATTGAAAATTGGGGATAATCACTTCTTACAAGTACAAAATTGTGAAAATCCAAAATGAAGAAAACTTATTAAAAAAGGGAATGAAAAAAATTGAAAATCAAGAAAACATAAAATACTTACGAAAAATGAAAAAAATTGAAAATTTAAAAAATACAAAAAATTGATAATTGGTATGAATTGAAAATTAAAAAAAAAATTAAAACAGAAAAATTGAAAGTGGACACAAATTAAATAGTTATTTAGAAAATGCAAAAAATTGAAGGAAAACTTTTAAAAATGGAAATTCGATTACAATAATTATAATCTACCTACAGTCAAAATAAATAAACATAAGAAATTACAAATTCGTAAATTTTTCTCAAACTTAAAATTGGGAAAAATCAAAACAATAAACATAAGATTGAAAAAAAAAATTAATATACGTAAATCAACCAAAGCTGAAAATATAAAAATACGAAAATTCAAGAAAACGTTGTTGAAAAAAGTTGATAGAAAATATTTGAGAGTGGCCAAAAATAAAAAATGCAAGTAAAAAGAAAACTTTGTAAAAATAAGAAAAAAATTAAAAATTTATAATTAAGTATGTTTTTCAATTCAAAGTTGGGAAAATCCAAAATGAGGAATATTAAAATTTGAAACAAAACATTGTAAGTTGGAAGAAATCCAGAATTAAAAATAGGTATTACAGGTAAGTATAAGAAATTGAATAAAAGTTTTAAAATAATGGAATTGAATAAATTGAAAGATGCAAAAATTAATATTAAAACAATTGAAAAAGTTGAGCAAAAACTCAAAAATAGAAAGTCCATAAAAATCAATATTCAAGACAAATATAATAAATCAAAAACTTAAAATAAAAAATAAAAAATTAGAACAATATTTAAAATTTTTTTTTTTTTTTTTGAAATTTAAAAATTGAAAAACATAAAAATAAAAAATTGAAGAGAAATTTGAAGAAAAAAAAAAGTAGAAAATGTAAGCTGACAAAAATAATAAATTAAAGCAATTTATTTTTTCGAATTAAAATTTGAGATACATATTAAAGCTTTGCAAAAAGTTGAAAGAAACTTTAAAAATATATATTAATACAATACTATAAAAAAATTTCAAATAGAATTTATTTCATTTTTATTTTAAATTAAAAACTGGCAGACAAAAAATGAAAGTTGACAAAAATTCAGAAACCAAAAAATATAAGATAGGCGAAAGAAAAATTTAATATTGAACCAAAATTGAAAAATAAAAAAAAAACATAAATAATTGAGAACAAAATTAAAAAGCTACTGAAAGTTGAGCAATTCCAGATAAAAAAATAAATTAAATAAATTGAAAAGAAACAAGAACACTTCGGCTTATAGAAAGTAGGTACTCAATTCTAATAAAGAAATTTTTTACCAAGTACGTACTTGGTTTGAAAATTTTTTTGTTCACGTTTTCACAAAAAAAAATATATATTTGTACAACTATTTTTGAGAAAAAAAATCTTTTAAAAAAACAGTTTGAAACAGCTTTTTGAAAATGCATTCTGAAATTTTTTATCAAAGTTTTCTTCAATTTTTTCAATTTTTTTAGGTAAGTAAATTTTTTTAAATAAAAAAATGATAAGTTGGTAACAAAAAAAACCACTCATTGTTGATTTTTTATTTTTCGTAATTTATTTTTAATTTTCTCTTCAGAATAAACTTTGACCAAACTCATGATCATGCCATACTTCTTTTAATTATTCTTTTTTTCCCAGACGTTTTTTCAACTGTCACAACGTTAAGAAAATTGGAATAGGAATACAGTTTTCAACTGGTTCCGAAAAACTTCTCCAAGTATCAGAAAAACACCTTAAAACTCCACCAAAAATTTCCCCAATTCCGGATCTCTACCATTCAGATTCTGCCTCAATCTTCATACACTAAAACTAAGAATTAGCCACATTCACTTCTTGGATCCGTTTTCGTATCCAAATTAACAACCTACACCTCTCGACAAACTCATTTGCCATAGCAATTAATCCAATTTTTTCAACGTCCTCCGCACTTGCAGAACGTCATCGTCGTCACCATCTTCTAAAAGAACGAATTCTTCTCTCGAATCTAAATTACATGGTCGACCAAAAAGTTCAATTGCCTTCTGCCAAAACCGTACATTAGTATTTAAAGATTCACCACGTAGAACGCCTCGAGTAGATAATTCTCTTTCTAAATGCTCGTATAAAAACGCGCGGTTGTCAATTAAAATCGTACCAACACCTTTACGCAACGTTGTATCACCTGTAACTTAGGCGCGTCCGATACGAAAGATATGGTTAGGTTAGGAAAAAAACACTATGGATGCGGGATGCAAATTGTGGGTATATATTAATTACGCTCGTATTAGAGGTTAACAACATGTGATTCTGTATAGGTACATTAAATAATACATATATATTTGTAGAATTTCGATTCCTCTATAATTAAATTATTTCATTAACTCGTCGTTTGAATATACCGATTCCCCCACCTCTTTTTTTTGTATAGAGGATCAGGTGGTGAAACGTTATACAAAATAGGTTCGTTTGCCTCGGTAGTCGGTAGTCGCAGATCTATATACGTCGTCTCGTTGATATATGTACCACCCAGTAACGTACTCGATCTAGGTACATGACACTTTTTCCGTTTTTTATATACGCGGTATATGGAAATATACCATACACCCTGTTAAAGCTATTAAAGATTACCCTGCCATCCTCTAGTCGTATATTCCTTTTACGTGTTTAATTGAGTGAGACAATAGCAACGTTAATTTCCTGTTTTAAAAAATAATTACGCGTACACTCTACAAGCGCGAACCAATAAAACAAAAACGTCTGTAAAAGAAAACTATATACGACAAACAGATAGTGCCCGTATATAATTAGTAAATTACATTAGGTTCTTTGTTAGATTACGCCATATAGGTATTATCCCTCCTCCCATCCCTCTACCGTGCACCAATTGATAAAGGTGTGACAGTATTCGCAGCTATTTTAGAGAGCAGAGGAAAAGCTTACATATTAATTCAAACTATAAACAAAGCTCATCAAAGTGTGATGCGAGAATTTTTTGGAACTCTATAAATTTAAATCTTTTTCCAAGAAATTGTTTTCGAAGAACTTCTTACTTTTGAATAAATTTGCAAAAAGATCATTACCGAAAATAAAACTCAAAAAAAAATTCGAACACAAAATGTAATTAAAAATGTTGTCTATTTTTAAAAAAATTAAGTTTTGAAATTTGGAAAAAGTTCTGCAAAAAAAATCAATTCAACTTGATTTTTTCAAGAAAATAAAATTTCAAAGAAAAATACAAATAAAAAATATTACCTAATAATAAAAAAATTAAAAATCCGGAAATTATTGAAAATTAGCTTGAAAAGTTGAAATTGAGAGGAATTAATTTTTTTTTTTTTTTAAAGTAAAGTAAACCTTTAGTAATTTAGGGTTTTCACCCTTTCTACAATCGTCAAATCAAGTACAAATTTTGCAGCAAAACAAATTAATTCGAACAAAATCAGAAAAGAATGAGAAAAAATGAAAGCTCAAATTAAATTCAAAACCGCTAAAAATAAAAATAAAATTTTAAAAAATGAAAGTAGAAAAACATAAAAATAGAGAGTGTTCGAAATTCAAAATCGAAAAAATTAAACCCAATTGACCCAAAATGAACAAAAAAATATTGAAAATTATTAAAAATGTAAATAAGAAAAAAGTCCAATTGAAAAAAAAAAGAAAATTGAAGATTTAAACAAGCTTAAAAAATGATAAAAAAAATACAAAAATTGAAATAAAAATTTGAGGAGATAAAATAAAAACTAAATAACTAAATTTATAAAAAAATTCAAAAAAAAAAAAACGAAAATTGAAAATCCAAATGAAATTTATAAAATAGCTAACCAAAAAAATACTAAAGAAAGTGGAAAAATCTAAAATGGAAAAAAATTGAATAACCAAAAACCTGAGAAAAAAATTAAGAATAGGAAAAATTCAAAGATGACCAAAGAAGGTAAAAAAGTTAAAACTGAAAAATAATAAGGTGACAGTTTTTTCCAAAATGAAAGTTGAAAAAAGCTTACAAGTAATAGAAAAACTGAGAAAATTGAAAACTTGAATCATAGAATCAAGCTTTAAAATGGTTTAAGTTGACTAAAAATTTGAAAAAAGTGAAAAAATTGAAAAATGAAAACATATTTTAAAAATCAAAATCAAATTTAAAATGAAAAATAAAAAATTTAGAAAAATTAAAATAGAAATAAAATGAAAATCAAACGGATTCAAAAATGTCTAAAACTGAAAAAAATTAATCATAATTCATTAAGGAACATAAAAATTGAGAAGAATTGAAAATTCCAAACAAAAACAAAATATTCGAATGAAATTAAAAAGTGACTAAAAATCGAAACAAAATTCAAAATCGAGGAAGTAGAAAATTACAATTGAAAAAATAGAAAAAACATACGAGGAAGAAAATAACAGTGAAAAAAATTAAAATTTAAAAAAATTGAGAATACAAATGAAATTGAAAATTATTGAAAATTTAAAAAATGAAAAACAATCAAATTTTGAAAAAATTTTCATTAAAAAAATCAAAGTTACCCAAACTAAAAAAAATCTTAAATTAAGAATTGAAAAAATAAAAATCGCTAGATATGAAAAAAAAGTTTCAATTTTGAAAAATTGAAATACCTACTGAAAAAATATAGAGAAAAAATGAATCGACAAATTGACTGTAAGACATTTTATGGAACTTGATGAAACAAAAATTTATTCTCAGATTTTTGATGTGATCATGTTTTTTGGGAGAATTTCTAGAAGGAAAATGTTATAAATCTATCAGATTTTTTTTTTTTAAATCGTTTCTTATAATTAAAAAAAATTGTTCATATTTTATGAAATTTCAAGGCTTTCGGCAAAAATGGAAAATTTTTCCAATTTTTCGAATTGCACAACAGTTCTAGAATCTGCTAAATCGCAGATATATTTTTTTTGAAATCTTTCAAAGAACAAATAAAACCATCGAATGAGGGTGAAGACTGCAAACATTAAAAAAAGAAGTGATTTACGTACAAACAAACATCAAGCGGTCTAATAAAAATAAAACGTATTTAATTTTATTAAACGTTTTAATAGATTCGTTTAGGAGAGACGAAGCTCTGCACCCTGCCTTTTCGATACTTTCGTCAGCTCCAAACATGTGGGATGTTTTAAATAAACCAAGTATAATTACCTTTATTAGCATATACCTACACAGTACACACGGACACCACAATAATTGAACCCACATATTAATCGTACTCGTACCTGGTATCTCATATACGAATTGTTCGTCGAGAGCTGTGTTATTAATAGTTAATTTAATGCATGCAGGTTGCCGGCTCGGTAAATATTTCATCTTTTTACGTATACGTATAGTACGTAGACGTACCTTACGTATTATAATACTGACGTGCTCTTGTCATACGTACTAATTGGTACGTAGGTAGGCGCGTGCGATGCGCGAATCTGTTAATAAAATTAATTCGCGCCAAAAAAAATCACCTCCATCTCCATGTGCCGCGCCTTGAGCGCTACAACCTGCGTCGCGCTTTTCAATTTAATGTAATTATCGTTCGATGAACAGATCAGCGCATAGAGCGCTTGGTTCGTGTAATTTTTCAACTCGAACCATTGCTAAATAGATGTTCCTCTTATCGCTACAGGTATTTCGAATTATGGCTACATCGTCGACAATTTAGCCATAAATGATGTACCTACACCTAGTTCTTCTTCGTGTTCTATACGAGTATTCTACTCGATAAACTTCAGTCATAACGAAGTACGAACACACAGTCATTGTGCCAACTACCGAGTAGGTAAGGTAGGTATACCTATCCTTGACTCGTGTAATCTAAAATTTATTCGAAAAGTTGTAATTTAACTAGGAAGTTGTGATTTAAATACAATTAAGATTTCTTTGATAGGTGCCCTAACGACCTTACCAATATATCAAATGTATAGGACATAGGTAGAGGTGCGAGGTGCTTCTTTCATTTCATTGGTCAAATACCTGTACAACGAGATTCGTAGCAAATCTTCAACAAAAAAAATGATCATAAATTTGCAATTCGAGGTTAATAAAGAAAATCTAAGGCAAAAAACGGTCAGTTCCTGAGCTCTCAAATCGACGAAGACAATTAATCTATATTAGAAGAATTCCTGATGTTAATGGAAGGATCTGTTTTTAATAGAGAAATTGAATAGAATGGATTGAAAATTACAAAGTATAAAATTGAAAAAAATAAAGACACGAAGATTTAAAATTAAAAATGAATACAAATTGGAAAATTTTCCACGTAAGTATACAAAATAAAAAAAATGAATAAATCGAGTAAAAATTGAGAAAATTTTTAAAAAGTTGAAAATTATCCAATTTTAAAAATCCTCGAGTACTAAAATGTAAAAATTTCGTAAATTTTCAAAAAAAAAAAAAAAAAAAAAATTGAAAATTGAAATTGAGCTTTACTTATTGAACTGTAGGTAGGTAGATATTTAGTTTCTCCAATTCTCATACACTCATTTTCATTTTCCCCACTCATTTCGATTTTTAAAATTTTTTGACATTTTTAATTTGATTTATCTCAATTTTTCATTAAAACATTTTCGTTTGCCAAATTTTCTAATTTTCAGTCTTTTTCATTTCTTTGTAAACTTTATCAAGCTTTCAATTTGTAGTTGACTTTCATTAACTTGATTGAGATTTTCTTAATTTTCAAATTTTTGTGAATTTCGTTGCTTTTCAATTTTTTCTATTTTATTACAATTTGTAATTTTCAATTTAATTATTTTTTTAAAAAGTGGTCAACTTTTTGTAATTTCGTTAGTTTTAAAACAATTTTTAAATTAGGTGCCTACTTCGATGAAGAGGAGAAGTGTTACATACTCGGTATCTTTCTTAGGCTATTGCTAAAAAAAAAATTCTCAAGATTCCTAGTTGAAAAATTTCTAAAATACTGTAAAATTAATATTACCTACCTACACAGCAATGGATTTTTTTTTTTATGTATAAAAATGAAGAATCAAGCAAAAAATTATTGATCAATCCAAATCAAAAATTTAATTTAAAAAATTTAGAGAATTCGTCGAAACTTGATTAACATTATTGAAGTCAGAAATCGACCAATTTGCTCGCTAAAAAAATTAAACGATTTATCAAAATCCAAAAAATGGATTAAAAACCGACAAACTTTTTTTGAGCTGAAATTTGTAAACGAAATGGAATGCTTATGAGTTATGAGACAAAGAAAAATTGAAGGAAAACAATTAAAAAGAAAAAAAATGAATTAGAATTAATAAATAATGAATAAAAAAAATATAAAAAACAAAATTGAAAATTGAACAGATTAAAATCACAATAGAAATGCCTGAAAATTTAAGAATAAGACGTAATTAAAAATTAGAAAATTCGAATTTTATCAATCACATGAGTGACTTTTTCAAGCGGAAATAATACCAAAATAGTGACTCAAAATTTCAGAAACAGGGAGTTTACTGATCAAAATTGTACCTAAGTTTATAACTCCTCCCCATCCCCCTTTCAATGTTTCTTTTAGAAAATTGAAAAAAAATCAAAAATTCGATATCTCAAAATGATTTTGAAAAAGATTCAAAACTTTTATCAAAAAATTCTTCAAAAAAAATTTTTTTTCAAAGAAAATATAGTTGTTTTAAATTTTTTCCGATTTTTTTCTGCTTTGAAATTAATTTCTTTCAAAATTAAAATATTTAAAATATTTCTTGTTAAAATTTAGAGGAATAAAGCATTATTTTAAAATTGGACTTTTGTACTTTTTTTAGAGAATTTTTTTTTTAATGTTCACAGGATTTTTTATGAAATGATTTAAAATGGTTCGATAGAATTTTGATTTTTTTCAGAAAAAATTTCCAAATTTTGATTTTCTTTTAGAAAATTTTTTTAAAAGATCTTCGGTCAAAGTTAAAGAAAATATTTTGATTAAGTATTATTTTGTATTTTTTTCGTAAAATTTTGAAATTCTTTTCAAAAAAGTTTTTATGCGTTTTTTTCTTCTAAATTTTGTTTAAAACTTTGATACCTACCTACCCTAGTTTATTTCGTTTTTTTTTCAAAAATTTTTTGAAATATTTCCTTTAAAAAATAATTTTTAAGACGATTTTTTGTGATTAAAAAAAATGATAGAACATGGATTCAGAATTTTTTCAGGAAAATTTTGATAATTATGATTTTTGATTTTGTACAAAGGGAAATTGTTTTTACATTTATTTCCTACTTATAATGACATATGGCAATTTTTTACAAACCAGAACGTGCAATAGGTTTTTGGTTTTTTTAATAATAAAAATTGATGTTTTTATTTAAGATAGAAAATCTAGAAACAATTTCGATTTTTTTTTTAAAGAAAAAAGTGACTTTAGAACGAAAAAGATAACAAGAAGTGACCGAGAAAGGTTCACAAACATGACTGAATTCATAAAAGGTAGAAAAAAATTGAAAGTTATGTATGTGGAAAAGAGTAAAAAATTGAATTTTATACAGAAGAAAGAATGAAAACTGAAAAAATCTAGAATTTAAGACAAGTAACCCCCCCCCCCCCCCCCCCCCAAAAAAAAAACCATAAAATAAAGACAATGAAATTGAAATTTAGAGTACAATTTCTTCAATTTAAAATCTAATTGGAATTTCTCTATTTTTTACAGACACAAATGACGATAAATCGGTAGACGTATGTTCAGAGCCAACCAATAGCAGACCAGCTAGTCGAAAAGAAGACTGCAGCGATGAGCAGGACGGCGACCTAGACGATTACACCAGTACGCCAAAACGAAAGCAAAGAAGATATCGAACCACCTTCACCAGTTTCCAATTAGAAGAATTAGAAAAAGCATTTTCCCGTACCCATTACCCGGATGTCTTTACAAGGTTCGTAATCTTCGTACCTATGTAACTAGTATATCCGCGTGCCTACCCATTTTTGCACCTTTGTTAACTCGTTAAGCTGTCATCGCCTTTGGTCTTGAGACCCGAGTTGGACGAGCACGAGCGCAAACATACTAGTATAAGGTCCTCCACGTGCTCGTAAAAAATCTTTTGAAAAATCTTTTTCTTTTTTCAATTACCTATACCAACCATATATACGAGACCTAAATTGTATCGAATCGGACGCGTATTGTTTACAAACCGCATAAGGACCGGTTCGAAGGTCAACCAAAAACTTACGTACCTATGGACAGTTCCAAAATAAAGAAAGAAGACAACGTTAATGATATTTGATTAATAGACGCTTAGCCATAGCGCGGTTTCCAGTCGTATTTCTTTCTCGCTCTCACTTCACTCTCTCTCTTTCTCAATTCTTATACTCTTTCGCCAGAGCCGAGAATGGGTGCTTTGACTTTGGGTGTTATAGATATCCGCTGCTCACTTTTGTTGTTACCAACTTCGTGTCCAGGTGATCGTTTAAATTAAAAGAAAACACCAGGGGCTGCCTTTAAACGGTTTACACTCTTCGTATATATAGGTACCTACGAGTGAAATACACGTAAGCTAATAATAAGGAGGAAATGATCGGTGTACCGACCAGCGATACTGCGACTACCGAGAAAACGCTAATCAGTTATCGAAAGGTTTCTTTTCGACGAACAAAGTCGTTTAGGAATTTTACAAAAAATAATTACCTAACGATTTATAGCTTTTTCGCACATAAAATATCATGTTTTTCGAACGTGAAAAAGTATTTTTAAAATAGAAACGACAAGGTCGCTTTACAAATTTTGTATTTTTTTTTTTGGGGGGGGGGGAGAGATTTCGGAAATCACGAAAAAATAAAGGGAAAATATTTCATTTAAAATTGATTCAAAATTTAACTAAAAATCAAGTGGATAAAATTTAAAAAAAATGAAAATTCTGAAAAAAAAATTCAAAAATCAATTTCGAATTTATTGGTCAAAATAATTTTTTTTTTCAATCAATCTTTATTCAATTCAACCATATTTGGGCAATTTTTTTCAATTCCAGAAGTTTTGGCAATTTTTACAATTATTTTTTCAATCCTACAAGTGTAGGGTTTCTCGAGTAATTATTTTGAAACAAAATTATCAATTTTGTGAAAATTTGAATTTATTGAACGAAATAAATTTTTTCCAATCAGTTTTTATTCAATTCTACCAAATTTGGGAAATTTTTTTCAATTCCAGAAATTTTGGCAATTTTTACAATTTTTTCAGACCTACAACTGTAGGGTTTCTCGAGTAAGTAATTATTCCGATTTTTTTTTCAATTATATGAAAATTTGAATTCATTGGCCAAAATAAATTTTTTCCAACTAATCTTTATTCAATTCAACAAAATTTGAGCAATTTTTTTCAATTCCAGAAGTTTTGGCAATTTTTACAATTTTTTCAACCCTACAAGTGTAGGGTTTCTCGAGTAATTATTTCGAAACAAAATTATCAATTTTGTGAAAATTTGAATTTATTGGTCGAAATAAATTTTTTCCAATCAATCTTTATTTAATTCTACCAAAGTTGGGCAATATTTTTCAATTCCACAGGTTTTGGCGATTTTTACAATTTTTTGACAAAAAAAAACTGAAATTCAAGATTTGAAAATTGATTAATTTTTTAGGAAAAAAATCACAAATAAAAATCATTTAAAATCAATTTAAATTAAAAGTGGAAAAAAAATAGAAAAAAATTCTAATGCTCAATTCGAGAAAAAATAATTTCATTCTAGACCAAAATTTTGATCAAGCTCGTGAAAAAAGTAGTTACATATTTCACCAGAATAATTCCATCACAATCGACCCCTATGTCTAGACATTTTTATCACCTTTTATGGAAACAAAATAAAAACCAACTTAGCATAACGTACTTCTCGTTTCACCTCCTTCCCCCTTCCCCTTTCCAGCAAATTTCACTCGACCATAATCGTATTTCAAATGCCCTAGTATCGTACATGAGTAAATTATTAAATACTGCAAAATAATCAAACTTTCGAACACCTTTTCGTCCACAAACAAAATTACGAATTGCACACGTGCACTCTACGTACACCTGTTTCGGTGTACTCTTCTCTACCAGCATCTTTGCTGTATATCGACGGTATCTGTACGAAGTGACCGACATTCTAACCTTCAAAATCTCTTCTCGTTAATAACGGATAATTCATAGGCGTTAATTAGCCGTGTTTTGATTACAGGGAGGAGCTCGCATTGAAAATAGGACTTACCGAAGCTCGTATACAAGTAAGTCGTTATTTATTTACTCGTTTATAGTATACTCTTTATAGTGTATACGTATCTACAATACCTTCCAACTTATGTTAGGTATAGTATAGTAATAGGTAATATTGTGTTAATCGCATTAATCGCGTCTGTATGCGTCTCTCTCTCTCTCTGTCTCTCTCACCCTCTACCGCCATCGGTGCCTTCACCTCGTGTACATTCCTCCTCTTAATATACCCCCGGTGCCTCGCTCTTCGCTTTTAAAAAACGCGCAGCACTCGACTCGAGTGGAGTGAAAGTTCAATTAACTCGATAATTATCGTTTTCGTTTTCCAATTCGCTATTATAATTTATTCGTGTTTAATTTCAAATCAACAAATTTATCTAGCATCGATCATAAAATAGCCTATAAGTTGCCACATTTATTTCAACCTCGCATATACTATAGATTAGTTCTATATTAAAAATCCAATGCGTAAGCGTAATTAACCACGCGCTATACGTTAAGAACTTCTGCTCTCCTCCCCTCCCCTCCCCATGGTCTTCATTGTTGTATAAAAATACATAATAGGAGGTGTTCCAGTTCCTGGCATGGAATAGATAAACACTTTTTTTGTCAAAATTAAAATCAATTGATGTCAGCAAATTGTTTGCTCGAAATTTGAAGGGATAAATTATTTCAAAATTTCGCAAAAAACAAATTTTAAGTTATGAAAATTGAAAAATTAAATAAACTAGATTCACAATTGGAAGATCAGCACGAAGAACTTCCAAAGAGCAAAAAATTATAAAATTTCAAAAGATTGGAATAAATTGAAAAAGCTAACATTAAAAAATACTGGAATTTATGTATTCAAAAAAATAGAGATATTTTTTACCCCAAAAAACTGAAAAAAAATTTCAGGTGGAGACAAAAAAAATCAGAGAATTAAAAAATTTAATTGTTCTAAGAAGACGAAAAAATTTGATTCCAAAAAATATTGATAAGATTTTTTCCTGCAAAATTTGAGAAAAATGTTTCAATTTTTTTAGGGAAAAAAATGAGACATTCAGAATGTTTTTTCTTTAAAAATACCTACGTTTTTACTTTTAAATAAAAGTTAGGATTTTTTCAAAGAAATTAAAAGAAAATTTACCTCAAAAAAATCAAGAAAATGGGAAAAAGTTTTTATTCCAAAGGATATGAAAAATTGATTTTCTTTTTCACAAAAGAAGTACCTAGGATTTTTTTCTGCAAAAATAATTTTGTAATTCAAAAAAATTAAAAATTTTTTTTGTTCAACATTTTAGATTTTTTATTCGAGAAAAGTAAACGGATTTCCCCCCAAAAAAATTGTAATATTTTTTTCCCAAAAAACTGTAATATTTTTTCCCCAAAAAACTGTAATATTTTTTTTCGTAAAAATTGAGAATTTTTTTCATTCATTCTTTTAACTAAAATAAATTCAAATATTTTTTATTCTAATGGAAAAAAAAATTCCTCTCAAAGAATTGAGGTAATTGTTTTCCTTCAAAAATTATTTGAGAAATAGTTTGTAGTTAAGTATCTAGTGCAAAAAATTAAGTTTTTATCGTTCAAAAATTGAAATTTTTTCTCCAAAAGAAGACGTGTCAGGTTTTTTTCACCAAAAAAACGAAACTTGTGTTGCCAAAATTTGAGAAATATTTTTACTCCGAAAAAATTCAATGCAAGGATTTGGAAAAGGTAGGTTGTGCCAAAGTACAATTAATAACACAAGAACTAAAAAGATGGATGATATTTAAAAAAATTTGGAATGGTGAAAAAAAATTCCAAAAATGTCTGGAAATTGAAATTTCCAAAATAAAAGATTCAGAATAACTAGAATAAAAATAGAAAAAATTTCAAAAATCGAATAAATACAAACATTTTTCCAATTGAAAAAATCATTTGTAGAAAATGATTTTAATACAGGAAATTGTTTTTAAAAAAATTTGTAAGAATTTTTTTACATCATGTTCAGAAACTTTTCTTCAATATTGGGGATGTTCGACTTTAGTTATTAAAATTCTGTAAAAGAACAGGATTTTCTTTCAAACTATCAGAAATTTTACTACAAACTATTTTTTATACCATTATTGCTCGAAAACACTTGGAATCATTTTTAAAAATTTTGTTCATAAACTTTCATTAGATATTATGTTTTGAAAAAATTTGATTCTAACTATTCAAATTTTGTTTACTAGGTACCTACTTATTCAATTTTACACAGTTACACAAATTCTGCAAAAAAGTGAATTTTTTCAACTTTAAAAAATTTGACTTGAAATTATTTTTCATGCAGTATTTAATTTATTCAAAATGAAATTTATGTTGAGTGCACATTTTTTTTAAAAATTATTTTGTTTAAAAATGTGTGCAAAAGCTTTCATTTTCCACTTTTTAACTATTCAATTGTTACTCCTAAATTTTTTATTTTCATATTTTGCCTGAAAATATTTTCAAAAATGATTTTAAAAAAGTCTTCCAGCACACGTTGTCCAAAATAATTATTTATTTTTAAAGCATTCAATTTTTTTTGAAAAAATTATTTTTTCAACTTTCGAAAATTTTGTTTGAAATAAATAGAATTTAAAAAATAGGTATATTTTTTTATATTTTGAAAAAAATCGATTTTATTCAAATTTTGTTTAAAATATTCCTAAAAATTTCAACTTTTTTTCAGTTTTAAACAGAAATGTTCCGATTTGGTAAAAACATTTTTTTTTCGACTTTTCAATTTTGTTCGAAATCATTTTTGTACAATTTTGTTCAAAACTATAGGTATCAATTGAATTTTGAAATTTTGGTTTTCAAACTTTGTACAAATTCAGTTTTATTCCAAAATTTTATTTTGAAAAGATTTTTTCAAATTTCATCTAAAGACACATTTTTCTTGAATTTGACTCAAAAACATACTTGAAAGGATTTTCGATTTTATCTTCAAACGTCCAAATCAACTTCTTATTAAAATTTTCGTTCAAAATAACACCTGAACCCAACCCGGACAGATCTTATAGGTATTAATTTATACAATTTCGAGCGAGAGAAAAAAAAATTACCTATAAGAGGTGGCGTATTTATATTATTATGTATTACCTTTCGACAATCTAATTTAGCTAATAATTACCACGTACGAATAATATTTATTATTCGACCTTGAATTAGAGTACAGTATCTGGAAGTGAAGAGCGGACGCGAGGAGGGGCGAGAAAATTAAAAACTCTAGTCGAATTAATATTATAGGAGAGGTATCCTTTAATGGCTAAGTTATTCGCTAATTTTGATCTTCTAATTAACAAAATGTTAGCGGCATGCGGCGATTGTACTTATACGTACAATTTCAATGCCATTAATGGTAATTTTTCTCCCTGAACGGTAATTTAAATTTACTCAGCGATAATGTATTTAGCGTATGTATGTACATACGATGCCACTATAGGCCAGGTATATCATTAATAAATAAATTTAGCCGAGCCGAGCCGAGCGCCGCTAATTTGTCGTAATTATTAATGAATGACTCTCTAACATATACACGTATACATATAAGACATAAGTACAGGTAAATTAAGTCGTCTATGCTTTCCTCTTCAGTCTTCACCCCACCTCCTGTGCAGAAAAAATCTTCTTATCGGACATCATCGACATGCCGGACCGCCCTTTCCCCCTTTGTAGACTCTCCATGTCTAATAAATTTTTCTTTGAAAACTGACGAATGTCGAATTCGTACCTAGACCTACTACCATCAACCATGTCCTTTCTTAAGGCCATTTTCATAATTTCGGCATCGCAATCGTAATAATAATTTGTTTCCGGTTTAGTCGACGACTTTAGGCCTCAGCTCGTCGCGCCGTCCGGCCGGCAGATCGCAAATGTTAAATAAAAAGAAACCCATTGCGATGAAACCGAATATGGTACGATGTGTTGTGTATGTCGTCGAACCGATCTTGCTAAGCTATAATAATAAGGATAATCAAATAATATAGGATGCGTTTAATTTCCACTCTAACCTGTTATTATTAACAGGTATATCCTGCGAGTATACTACAAAGTTGATTTTTTGCCTACTCCACCTTTCATTCGTGCCTCCTTTTCATACTACTTAATACTCTTCCTTTCGTTCAGTTTTAGCTCGCCAAGTCTATATAGATCGTCGCATTAATACGTTACGTATCTCTCTCTACCTATAAAAAATACACAGCAATAAGCAGTAGTACCTAATATTCGATAAAAATTTTCAACCATCAATATCAAGGCCACCGAGAGGCGAGTCGAGCCCACGAGGAATTATATAGATCTACGTACGTTGAAAAGTTTCTATTAGATAAAAACTCGAAAAAAAAATTATCGATATAGGAATGTTCACACCTATTTAATTATCGACATTCGGCTATTTTATAAATTCTTCGAGGTATATTATACATTTTGGCAGGCTTCTTCGCGATCGCGCAAGCTCTCTGCTTATATGCGGTTCGAATAAAGCTTCTAGTGTTCCCCCTCCGTCCTGAGGGGATTATTAATGTGTAAACCTACACGTAATATTATATATTATAACGTTATTTTATTAGGCGAGTTTTTATTAGTTTTGAATTATACTTATCAGATAGTATACGAACGCATATGTACATCGTTTATGGAAATTTATAATTAATAGGTTGAGAAGGCGATTTAATCTTGATTTTTTTTTCTTCAATTTTGACGTTGGTTTCGAAAAACCAGTTATATCGATGGAAATTTTTTAGGAAATTTGATGCTGCGGGGAGAGAGAAGGGATATTTTTGAAAAATTTAATTTCTTTTCAAATTACTTTTGAACCGTTTCGTAAAATAAAGATTGAATTCAGTTTCAAAATTGATTGTAACAAAAATAAATTAGATAGATTTGCCTATGTTTTTTTTTGTTTGTTTGTTTTTAAATTGATCAAATGTAAAAGTTGAAAAATTTGTCTAGAACCTATATTTTTAAAAATGTTATTCAATACTTCTCAAAATTGGATTTATTTTTTTTTCAAGAAGTTTTGTTTGAAGATGAATTATGAAAAAAAGGAAAATATATTTTAAAAAATTTATTCAGAATATTAACCATTTTTTCAAGTTTTTTTGAAGTAACCTCAAGTATTTTTAAAATAAAAATTTTTAAACACATTTAATAAAAATTTCCTGCAAAACTTTGTTCAGAGTTTTTCTATCGTAAAAACATTTTTTTCACAAGTTTTTCCAAGAAAGTAAATGGAAATGAACTAAAGAAAATATAAAAACTTTATTTATATACCTACTAAATTATATATTTTTAAACTTTTTCCAGATAGATAAAATATTTTTTAAATTTCTCTCAATAAATTAAGATTTTTAAAATACTGTTGAAATTTGATTTCGTCCGGACTCAATTTTTAATTTTTTTTTTAAAATCATAATATTCTGTTCAAAATTAATTTTTTTTTTTTTTAAATGTCGAGATCTATGTATTTCTTGAAATTTTATTAAAAATTTTATTTCAATATTTTGTTTCAAGACGATTCTGTCAATTTTTTTCAAAATAAATTTTTTTAAACTTTTTTTTTATTATCTATAGGTAGGCATATAAAGTACGGTGTTTAAGTATAATTCATTCAAAATTTATTCGGAAACATTTTTTCCCAAAACCATTATGAAAGCCTAAATTAGATAAAATTAAAGCTTTATTTGAAATAACATAACATATTGTTCAAAAGTATACCTAGGCACCTTCGTAAATTTTCAAATTCTGTTCATTTTTTTTTTTTTTTTTTTTTAATAATTGTCTAAAACCGATTTTCAAGTTACCCTACTATTCAGAATAATTTTTAAAAACTAGTTTGAATGTGATTTTGTCAAACATTCATTTAAAGCAATTTTTTTAATACTGGCTTATGTTGAAAAATGAAATTTTTAAAAAATTCAACATACCTAAGTGAGTTTTTTCTTAAATTATCATTTTAAAAAAATTTCGTTCAAAATTAATTTTTCCTAATTTCGTGCCAACCCGATTTTTCAAATTTTATTGAAAAAACATTTTTAAAAAAATCATTTAGAAGCACCTTTTTCAAGACTTTCTGAAACAATTCGAAAAATCAAATGTAAAAAAATTAAAATTTTCAAAATTTTGTTCAAAAGAATTTTATGATTGCTTTATTTATCTATCAAAACATTTTTTTTCAAATATTGCTCAAAATTGAATTTTTCAAATTTTGATCAATTTTTTTTAAAATAAATTTCTAGAACTAATTTTTGAAAATTTATTTTAAAATCAATTTTTTCATGTTTTCTTCAACAAAAAAAAAATGTTTTCAGATCTCATTTAAAAACTATGTTTTTTTTTAATTGATCGCGAGTTATTTTTTCAAGGTTAATCAAAACGAAAATAATTTCAACAAAATAAAAAAAGAATTTTTAAAGTTTAATCGGAATTTATTTTTTCCAAAATTTGTCAAAATAAACTTTCAAAGAAAATGTCTAGAATCAATTCATTTTTTCAAATTTTATCAAAAGTAATTTTTAAAAGAAAATTGTCCAAGATCAATTTTTAATTTTTTGTTCAATTTTTTTTGATTTTGTTTGAAATTTTTTTTCAATTTGTCGAAATTTTCTTTCTTAAAGTTTGCTCAAAATTAATTTTTTTATCTTGATTAAAAGCGATTTTCTAAAAAAAAATTGCCTAAGATCATTTAAAAAAAAAACTAATATAGGTAGAAAAATATTTTGTAAGTACCTAATTGCTCAAAAGTACACTTTTAAAGTCATGTTCAAAATCAATTTATTCAAGAGCCAATTTTCAATAGTTTCATTTAATTTTTTTTCTCTTAGGTAATTTGATTTTTTAAAAAATCAGATTTTGTTCAGAAGCATTTTTTTCTTATGTTGAAAAAAAAATGAAATTAGTGGGTAAAAAAAATAAGTCTACCACAATAAGCTTCAAAATTCAAAACGCAATTTTTTCTAAATTTGTTTTTTTGCTAAAACGTAGATTTCTTAATTCCTGCTCAATGTCAAAGATCAACTTTTTCAAATTTCGTTTAGAAACAACTTTAGTTCAAATTTTTCCCAATAACTAAATATTGGAAAAAAAATTTAAAATCAATTACTTAGGTAATAATGACTAATAACTTGTTTTTCAATAGTAGAATTTTAAAAATCTGTTCATAAGCATTTTCTTTACTTTTTCGAATTTTTTCAAAATAATGTTCAAAACCAAAGTTCGAAGGAATGAAAATCAAAATTACTATCTATTCGGGTTTCGTTCAAAGTAAATTTTCAAAAATTTTATTCAATAGTTGGTTACTTTCAAAAATTTTTAACAAGAAACATCTCACTTTTTCAAATTTTGCTCTAGGTATATTCATCCAACCATCCATGTACGAATTTCATAACCAAAAACAATTTCAAAGAAAATGCCTAGAATAAACTCTGTTTCCTGTTCTCTTCCCCCGCAAGGAGTATAATCGTCTGATAACATTAGGCCCTTGAAAATCGACGATTCTCTTGACAAATTACACACAACAGTGGTCAATACCTGATGGAGAATTGTTAAACATTGTTGTAAATTTTTCGGTCGTTTAATATATCTACTAATCAATTTGCTACTTGACTTATTTCATAAAGGAAAATATTTCCTTTTCACACACGAGTAGGTCTAGGTAGTAGGTAGGCATCCAATAATAATTCTATAATTAGGGTCGTTTGGTCGTTGAGCGCGATAATTTAAACCATATAAGCACAAGCACCTATAAATAAATAAGTTGTGTTGGTAGAATTATGTAAGGATATAGAAAATATTACGAGCCTTCAAAAGCAGGAAATTATTCTGTGAAATGTTATCGTGAAAACACGTTGGGTGCAACTTGTTATTGAGCACAATAGTACTTTCCCGGGAAAAAATGGTTTGATCAAAGTTGATCAAAATACGGTGATCTAATGAATTCCTAATAAAGTTTTATATTTTATTTCATGAGTATGCTAGCGCTACTCCTATCACAATCCATCAAAAAATGGAGAGCTAATCATCCTCGTGCTTTGAGGGATGATCACATCTCCTGTTTGGATCAACGTAAAAGTTGATCTAATGTAATGAAGATTCCCGAAGATCTTATGTACTTTTTGCTCCACACTTTGTGTGCGAGTATTGAGACAACCTCGAATTTGATCAAAATAGATCCGAACTTGATCAAAATGGATCAAATCAAGTCAGATTCACAATTCTAGACACCATGGAGCGACATACCTATTATGAAAGAAAAGGGGGGTTCATATAGTGAAAAACTGAAAAAAAGAATGAACAATTTGTCACCTGCCAGGTAAAACTCACCAACTCCATCAGACCTGGTTTTTGGAAAGACATCTAAGGCGCAAAAATTTATATTTTTTCAGATTTCAGATGTTTTTAATATTTTATTCTTCAGTAAAAACTTCAAAAATTACCTAAAATTCCCCTCCAAAAATTGTCTCTCATAAGTACGTTTCCAAAAATTATTGGAGATAGATTTTGTGAGTTTTACCTGGCAATTGTGACGAATTATTGAAATTTAGTGAGTAATTTTGAAAAAAATTATAGGATTTTTTTTCAAATTTTGTTTGAATTTGAATTTTTAATTTTTTTTAACACGCCTTTTTCGTTAAAACTTTTTCAATAAACCACAATTTACCAAAAAAAAATTAACTGCGTTTTCGATCGATTTTATTTTATTTTTTGGGACTTGAAAAAAAAAAATTTCCATATATCTGAAGAATCAAAAAATTGGTGGAACGGTTTGGAAAATTCTTTGAAATACAAATTTTCAAAAATGAATTCATGTTCGAACAACTTTTCGAGAAAAAAAGAAAAAGGAAGTTGGTTATTTAATCTTTTTGATTTTTTCAAAGTGTGTAAATTTTGATGTTTTATTGAATTTTTAGGATTTGTTGATGTGTACTTTCTTAAAATCTTGAATCAAAACTATTAATTTTTGAAGAACATTTCCTAAATTTGATTTTCTCGAGAATATCGCTTCTTAAGTTTATTTTCCCCTGGGTATTAAAAAAAAGTTGAAAGTTATAAAAATTATTGCAATCTTGCTCAAGATTGTTGGAATGTTGGAAATCATCAAGCCTATCAATCTAATAACAATTATGCGATAAGATTTAAGACATCATGAACATTACTCTGATCAAATTTGATGAATCTGCAAAAAACCTGATCTAAGTTGATTGAATACATCAGTTAGATTAAGGCACATCAAACAATATTTCGATCAAATTTAGTGTAAACATAAATCGTTTGATCAAAGTTGATCGAATTCCATCAGTTAGATCAAGGCACATCAAATAAAATTTAGATCAAATATAATCTAAACACAAAACATTTGGTCAAAGTTGATATAATTCTATCAGTTAGATCAAGGCACATCAAACAATACTTTGATCAAACTTAATCTAAACACAAAACATTTTATCAAAATTGATTGGATTCAATCAGTTGGATCAAAACATATCAAGCAATACTTGATCAAAATTGATGTAACCACAAAACATTTGATCTAAATTGATCCAACAATATCTGTGCCAGTTTATCTAAGTTGATCTAATTTGATCGATTTCGTTAAAATTTGATCAATTTATATCATGATTTTAATCAAAACTGATCAATTTTGATCAAACCATTTTTTCCCGGGTTGTAAAGTATATTGCGGTGAAAAACGAAAAAAATAGAATCGAAATCAATTTCTCGAACCTTGAGTAGTTGTCTTTATCAATATCTATAGGAAAATACCCATATTTTATAGTCAGCACGTAGGTACTTCAGTACCTAATAAAATTGGAAAAACTACTCGACTTCGACTAAATAACAAGGTGAAATTTTTCTGTTCGCAGGTTTGGTTCCAAAATCGTCGCGCAAAATGGCGCAAACAAGAGAAAGTAGGACCTCAAGCGCACCCTTACAGCAATCCTTACATAAACAGCGCCACCGGTACGATGACCAATGTGCCAACCGCCATAGCTCCTTCGCTTCCCAACCCATTCGTGCACGTCAACTTCAACATGAACCGAAGACCGCACGACGCGTTCCGGTATCCGCAACTGAGTCCGGGCCATTTATTCTTAGGGCACGGTTCGCACATTCCTAGGCATCCTCCTTTACTAGGTCATCTGGCGGCCAGCGCCGCCGTCTACCCGAATAATTCCTTTCATACGTTACTGGCGAATATTAGCGCCGCTCACAGACCACCAATGACCGCCGATCCTTCGGCTATTAGTCCGGCCGAGTCGGAGGAAGCTTTGTCGCCCACCACCCCTACCCTGTCTTCCTCGCCCGAATCGCTTCCCGACATAGATCGCCGAAGTTCCAGCATAGCCGCTCTCAGGCTAGCAGCGCGCGAATACGAATTACGATCCGAATTGATCAGGAAGGACGATTTCGTTAGTTAATCTCAACATAGATACCTGATACCTGTGCCCTCAGAAAACGCTGCTTAGTGCGGTCGTTTTTGCAGTTTTCGCTTTCCTTATTTAATAATAATTATGATATGTAGTTTAAATTATACGACTTGATTGTTGTTGAGTGTTTATTTTCCTTTCATTCTATTTCGTTCTTTTTTTTTGCGTGTGTTTTTTTGTCTTAGGTATTTTTTGTCCCCCCCCCCCAATTAGTATCTCTCTTTCTTTAGATTTTAAGAAAAATTACGTTGCAATGTATATTTTAGAATACGTTATAGTAGTGAGCATTTTAAAAGAAATACATTTTCGTTTTACGTGATAATTTGCGTATTATTTTTAGAATGATATTATTTTGTATGTACTTGTACCCATTACCCAACCATATAATATTAACTTGGTACGAGTAGTCAACATAAAGTTCAACTTTTATACCAAATTCAACAATAGAATTAAAAAATTGTTTATATGAAAAAAAAAATGAAAAAGCATAGGTAAGTAATAAGTATACCTACCATGCTAAAATAAATTTTAGGAAACTTTCAAAATTTTATGCAGTACATCGAGGTAGGTATGCTTTTTTTTCAATTTCAAAAATTTTTATTTTATGTAAAAGATATGAAAGTATAGGTATAATCAAGATGAACTCATTCCGAAAAGTTTCCAGACTCAAAGACCCCCTCCCCCGCTTCAGAGAAAAATGTATACAGAAAAAATTCCTCAATCGTTTAAAAAAAAGTACATCTTAAATGCTTCAGAAAAAAATATTTTTAAATAAAATTTTTAAAAATTTGTTCAAAACAAAATTTAAAAAAATTATTCCACGAGAAAAAAAATTATTTCAAAAAAAAATTGTGAATAATTTTTTTCAAGCCGTTGATAGGTAAGTAAGATAGCTGTAGGTATTAGGTAGGTTCATTAATGTGAATACGAAAAGCTCGGGGCTAAAAAAAAAGTAGATTAGGCACATCGTTAAAAAGTCCATAAAATCATTTCTTTAAAAATACCTATATCTATAGATACCTACATATTTGCAAATACGTAATTTGAATAGGTACATGTTGAAGTTTTCTTCAATTTATTTCAAGAAACCGTAAATTTTACAATTTTACAGTTTTTACTTTATTACCCCGATTTGTACTGATAATTTTTTATGCCTTTTATCGTTCGTAAATGAAAATTTTCCGTTCGTTTCAAAGTGAATTCTTCGAATACCCATATTTTACAAACTCAAAAAAAATTAAGTATAAGGTGTGGTAAAGGGGCTGAGATATACGCTTAATATTGTACCAACTTGATGAGGGGGAGAGTAGGAAACTCACGATGCAAATTTTAACAAATTACTGGCAACGAGTAAGTAGGCTTATTCAATTGATAAAACATCACTTACCACTTTTGAAGTAAATTGATTCATTGGTATGAATTTGAACATCGAACCATGCTTGACTTTAAAATACACCACTTTTCACCATAGAGCTAGAGGATCTGAAAAAACATTATAAAAACATCGTATTAAAACAAATTCTACAATGAAACAATTATATTAGGTAATAGCCTATAAAAATATAGTTATGCGAGTTATTTTACATTGAAAAAAGTTAATTGATTCTTAACGTCTTCAACACAAAAAAGTGTACATTTCTGAAAGTGAATCATCAACATTTTGGTAATTCGAAAAAATGGCAATTTTCTAAATTTTAATAATTTTCTAACATTTTCAAAAAATTTTAAATTTATGAATTTTTCAAATTTCAAATAAATTTTTGAAATTAAGTAAGTACCTAGATCAATTTTTCAAATTCAACAAAATTTTTATACTTAAACTTTTGAAAAATTGATACTTGACTTGAAAAAAAATGGAAAATTTTTAGCATTCGACTAAATTTTGAAACAAATTGAAAAATATAATTATAAGTATATTATTCACACGTCTTAACATTTAATAAAAAAAATTTCTAACTGAAAAAATTTAACTAAAATTTTGAACGTATTACAAAAAATTCACGATTTTCAAAATTTAATAAAGAAAAACTTTGGTAATTTTCATGTTATAATACATTTTAAAAATTACTTGGAGATCCAACGAAATTTAAAAAAAAAATGAAAATATGAATTTTCAATGTTTAATCAAATTTTCACAATTTTCAAGACTTGATAGTAATTCACAATTTGGTAATTTTCAAATTTTTATACCATAACTAGCCTACTCAACTTTTTAAAATTAGATCAATTTTGGCTTAGCAATTTTTTTTTAATTTATCGACATGGTCAGTTTTCAATTTGTTGATTTTTTATAACAATCAAAATTCAATACTAATTTGAAATTTAATTCAACTTTCAAATAAATTTCAACAAATCAATGTCTTTCTTATCTTCAAATTTTAATATTCAATTTTTAAAATTCATCGAAATTTTCAAAAAGAAATAAATACCTATAAATTTCTAAAGTTTGGTCAATTTTCACATTTTTTCCAAATTAATAAAAATTCAAAATTCAGTAATTTTCGAATTTTTATAAATTATTACAATTTTTATGTGGTATACGTGTACTTCAATTAATTTTTAAAATTTGGCACTTTTTAAATATTCATCAATTTTTTGAATTAATTCGCTAGGTACTTTTTTATTACCTACTTTAAAAATTTAATAATAATTTAAAATTTGGTATAAAAAACATGCCAATTCAAAATAAAGTGAAAAAAATTCATCTCAAAAAAGTTCTTTGTTCCCAAAATTTTATGAGTAACACTGGACGACAATTTCTAACTTTTTTTTGTGCTTAAGTTGAAAACAAAATTGATCGATAGTTCGTGCCCAGAAACAACTTGACAGCACATGTTCTATAATTTAATTGAACCCTAAATTCAGAAAATCCTGTCAGAAATCAAATAAAAATTTTCAAACTTAGGTAATATTGGGTAAAAACAACATTATGGAATTCTCTCACCAATTTAGGTATACAATTACGAATAGAAGACCAACCTACAGTGTTCAATATTGTGAAATAATTGAATATATTTTTTTTAATTTTATGAAATTCGACTAAGTACGGTTTGAAAAAAAATTAAAGTTTGATCAATTTTTAAACTTCAACTGAATTTTCCAAAAAAAATCGGATAAGCAGGTATTCAATTTTTACATTAATAATTTGATCATTTCAAACTTTAAACAATTTTTACAATTTTAAATAAAAATTTGAAATTTGTAAATTTTTAAATTTCAATTAATTTTTGCAAATAGACCAATTTTTAAATTCAGACAACTTTTTTTTAAAGTTGAAAAGTCAATTTTTAAAATTGTTAATCGATCAATTTTCATAATCTATGTAGTCAAGTTTGAAATCAACTAAATTTTCAAGAAGTAGTAAACATTTATTTTCAGCGTTTTATTAATTTTTACAGTTTTCAAAATTTAATAAAATTTAAAAATGTGGAATTTTTTAAATTTTAAGGACTTCCCCAAATTGGATTAATTACCCATTAAAATTTAACCAAATTCTAAAATTTTCAAGAATTTAAAAAATGTATTAATCTTTTAAAATTGATGATCTATGAATAATCTTTATTTGCGTCGAGAACCGATCTTTCAAAAATTGAAAATAATTTTAAAATGACAAATTTTTGAAATTCCTTATCAGTCATCAGCACTTCGGCATTCATGGCCCGTCAAAGTATTATCTATCTAATACTATTCTGAATCGCCAAAAATCCATAACGACACAACACTGACTGACCTTTCATTTTTTTTCTTTCAATTAAAAAAATTACAACGCACAGAAATCCATTCTTACACTCCTCCGTTGATTTTCCTTCGTCTTCTATAAAACCATACCCTCAACTACTGCTTCATCCACCTTCAAAAGCATAAAATTTGAGAAAAAACACATCTATCCATTAACGATTCCATTTTCATAATTTTTTTTTTTTTTTTTGCTATCCAATACCACACTGAACAAATATATAATAAAAATTACTTCATATCATAATATACGATGCCTACTATGCAATTATTCGAGAACCTTTGCAATTAACGAGAAAGCAATAAAAATACGCGTACCAATAATCGAAATAAATCGATGGCTCGATAATTAATATACGCCTATGATTCAAATGGCAAAAAAAATATATAGCTCAGAGTAATACGTTATTGCGAGTCTCTACTTAAAAATATATGGATACTTGATAAAAAAATTAAAAAAAAATATTTAATCTGTACAGCGTTATATAGTTTCACTTCACCGAAATATCAAGCAATAGATACCTAGTAAATTGCTAATGGCAGAGACAATTTGTTTGTTTTTCCCTGTAGTTATGTATATTTATTGTAGCTGTAATACGTTCACATACGAAAAATATTAGCACATAAATTATAATGGATACATGTACCACGTATCAGTTTGATTTTTTTTTCTTATAGATTGCCCCATAATAAGCCTACTTTTTGGTTGATACGAGAAGACTAGGAAAAAGAAGAAATCGAGGGTAAACTCAGGACAAATCTTCACACCGTATATTATTTAATATAATTTTTTTTAAATAAAAAAAAAAAATGATGAAGAACGGGTTGCTCTTGCCAATATTCCCCCTTCCTCTCTTTTCAATTAGACCATCAATAAAGTAATGATTTTCGATCGGCGGAGAGGGAGATGGCGGCTCGATCTCATAAGATACAAATCTACGAGTACACGTACTTTATCGTATATGTGTTTAGCGTTTACAGAATGATAATTCCCTCTACTCGGTGCCCCATCGTCGCCACACGTAAGATAGTTTTGTTTGCTTTGGAGCTACGGGCAAATTACTATACACAGAATACGCGAATAGATCATTATAATATAAAAGATAAAAGTTGAAAACCGCTCTTAGGTACATTGGACGCGCAATGTACACATACACACGTAGGTCTAGGTAGATCTAGGTACGTATTGGTTAACTCGTCCGATAATATTTCCACACAACTCGTGTATACGAATGCGATACGATATGATACGATACTCGGCGCGGTAATAAATAGCGCCCCTTTTGAGTAATGCCGACAATAAATAGAAAATCATTTTCAAGTAACGAAAACTGTCATAAATAAATGAAACAAAACTAAATTAATTTCACATACAGTTGGTTTGATGCGAGCAGTATGGATGGAGAGGAGGGGCGCGCGGACGGCGCGCCGCGCGTTTAATTTAACGCCGATAAATCGATAATGTGTAAGATGTACAGCATCGTCTCTCGCCATGTCGGTGTAGGTTTCTTTCACCGCGAACAGCACGATAAATAGCAGATAATGAGCAGCGCCAAATATGAACGCGAACGGAGAAGGCTTACCGCGATCGCCTCGTGTAATCAAGCTGCAGACAGCGGACAAGACGTGTGAGCTGCTGTCGTGATGGAAAGTTGCGATTGTAAGAAGTCCTCTTTGGTAGGTAGAGGTACATAGGTACATATACTAATCAATAAATTGATCCTTTCTACAGAGAAGTACATAATTATATGATTATCATTTTCAAAGTCAAATTTGATCATTTCTTCTTACAATAGGGTAGTCCTTATTTTCAACTCTTGATCCCTCTCCAAAAAATGTTTCATTTTAATGAAAAAATAGTCCCCTACTCCTCATTTTTCCCAACGAAATGTAATCAAAATAGTCGCAAATTATAGGTATTTTTTTTCAAAAGAGATTTTTCATTAAATACCTCGTTATTATGGGACAAAATATATGCCATTCTGTTTTTCGAAAAAAATAAATAAATAAAAATTTTGGTTTTTATGATTAAAATTGTCTCAACATGAATACACATTTTCACCCAAAAAGATCATTATTTTATTGATTTTTCACTTTTATAAATATCTCCATTTTTCATTTTTTTCATTTTTTTTTTTTTTTTTGAAAAATCCTCAATGATACGACAATGATGATGAGTAAGTTGTGTAATTTTAATAAAAATTCTCTTGAAACATTTGAGGCGCTTGGTGGAAAAAGGGCGTTCTGCTACATAACGCCCTTTTTCAATATTTTTGGAAATTTGAAATCTTCCGGTCTCCAACTATTAGTACACGATGTATTAGATCTGAAAAATATACCTAGGCGATGATAGACGCCTTGACAGGTGTTTGTTTTTTTCGTTTTCCAAAAATACCCAAATGACGCCATTTTGGGAACCCATAACCTCTACAAGATGACCTAGGGGCCTAAAAATCATGTATGGGCTTTAGGGTGGCCCTTATTTTTCGAATTTTGGAAATGTTGTCGGGACGGGGGGTCAATTGGTGACATATTGGTAGAAAATAATTCCCTATTTTTTATTTTTCCTCTAACCGAACTTTAAGCCGTTTCTCAGGGGCCCCCAAATTTGAAAAAATCAAAAAAAAAAGAAAAAATAGAACATTTTGAAAATTTTTGAAATTTTTTAGCAAAATGGTCATAGGGATGGTATTTCTATCAGACAAGGCCATTTTCGATGATTTCTTATCTTTACCCCCCTTTTCATGGGACATTAAAAAAACGTCATTTTTTACGTTTTTTAAAAAATTTGAAAAAAATGACTAAAAATTAAAGAAACATTTTTTTTTGAATAAAATGTTTTTAGCATACATGTTATCACCCAAAAAGGTCATTTACGGCGATTTTTCATCCTTACCTTCATTTTTGGGAACCTCATTTTTTTCAATTTTTGATAGTTTTTGAAAAATTCTCACTGATACGGCAGTGGTGAAAAATCACCGTAAATGACCTTTTTGGGTGATAACATGTATGTTGAAACCATTTTATTAAATTTTTTTTTATTTTTAAATTTGTAGCCATTTTTTTCAAATTTTTTAAAAAACGTAAAAAATGACTTTTTTTATGTCCCATGAAAAGGGGGGTAAAGATAAGAAATCATCGAAAATGGTCTTGTCTTATAGAAATACCATCCCTATGACCATTTTGCTAAGAATTTTCAAAAAGTTCTATTTTTTCAATTTTTTTGATTTTTTCAAATTTGGGGGCCCCTGAGAAACGGCTTAAAATTCAGTTAGAGGAAAAATAAAAAATAGGGAATTATTTTCTACCAATATGTCACCAATTGACCCCCCGTCCCGACAACATTTCCAAAATTCGAAAAATAAGGGCCACCCTAATGGGCTTGTTTCGAGACGATATTTCTCATATAGGTACTACAATTTCAGCAAAATCGAGAAACTTTGACTTTTTCAACTTATTTCATGCATTTTGGTTTGACATTTTTAAAATTTTTGTCCTATTTGACGGACACGTTGCTGAAATCTTGGTAGTTCTCGATTATAAGACTCTTAAAAGTGAGAATATGCAAAAAAAATCATAATTTTTTTTTTTTGAAAATTCAAATATGGAAAAAGGGCGTTAATGGACTCTTACAAAAACGCTTATTTTGACGTTATAACGAAACCTTTTTAATTTTTTTTTTCTTCAAAATATACCTCAAAGAACACACTACCTACCTACTATAAAAGATTTCACTTAAATTGACCACATTTCGCGATATAACATTTCAAAACTTTGAACGTGTTTTTTTCACACTTTTTGAAATTATCTAACGCCCTTCTTCCACCAAGCGCCTCATTTCTAATTTACTTCAAAAAAGATTTTTTCAATACTCCAAACAATATTTTTTTCGTTTACTTAAAACCGAATTTTTAAAATATTAAAGAAATCAAACATTTTTTTTAAATCAAAATTTTTTAGATACCACCACTTATCACCAAGTTGAAGGGTCAAAAAAGGCCCAGAGCTGCCAACATTCAAAATTTTAAAGAGCTGAATCTTTTTGATTCATGTTCAAAAAGAGTAAAAAAAGAGTTATTTTTTTTTCTCAAGGGAACTGAAAAAACTCTTCATAAAATTCGACTTGTGGACATCAGTGTGTGCCTAACTGCCTATAATAGGCCTACATCAAAAAAATACTTGACGAAGTTATAATTTAATATTATTAAAACAGTAAATTTTTGAGAAAAAAAGTAAAATTTCTGAAAAATAGCTCAAATTTCCCCAAAAGAGCTGAAATTTGTGCAAAGAGCTAAAGTATGGCAATTTCTGAACAAGAGCAATTTAAATTTAAAAAGAGAAAGGAGCAAAACACAAAAAATTGGAAGCTAAAAAAATCAAGGAGAGCTAAATTTAGCTCCAAAAGAGCTAATTTGGAAACTCTGAACAGACTAGAATTTTTATAATTCATTCAAAGAGTTGTGACCTTACAAGACATTGGGACATGGAATTTCAAATATTTTAAAAATTTGAGACATCTGAGACACAATTTGAAATTCACTCAGAAAAGAATTGAAAAATTAAAATTATTTTCTCATAAGAAGAAAAACTTTGGAGGATGGGAGCAAAAAAAAAAACACAAGATCGGTACAAATAAGTAAGGACCAGCTTAATATGAATAAAATAATGGTGTCGTCAAATTGGAGGGGGGGGGGGGGGGGTGTCGAGGCGATCAGAACTCTCATACATGCACGAAGAAAAGATTAAAGCTTTAATTATGCACATTTTTGCATCCCACCTCCCATTTTCATTACAACTTTCCTTTATACTCGTACATGTAAGTAAAATGAAATTTTTTAGAGATTGTTGCTCTAGGAAATTTTGCAACAATTTTCATGAGCAGTTTCTTTTAAAAAAATTTCTGGCAAGAGAACCTTAGCAACTCGTCAACCCCAATGGAACTGAAATTTGGCCCACTGAAAGAGTATGTTACCCAAAACTCAGAACCAAATTTTGAGCCACCAGGCCGAAGTTGATTTTTTGATTTTTGACGAATTTTTGAAAATGGTGAAAATAGCTCGTTGAAGGTCAACTTCAAAATTTACCATTTTTGTAAGAAATTATTGATTTAACAATGGGCTATTTTCTCAATTTTCAAAAATTCATCAAAAATCGAAAACTCAACTTCGGCAGCCGGCAGCTCAAAAATTAGTTCTGAAGTCTGGGTGACATGCTCTTTCAGTGAATCAAATTTGAGCTTAATCAGAGTTCTCGAGTTGCCAAGGTTCCCTTGTAAGATGATTAGAAAACAAAAATAGAATTATTTTTTTCATCATTTTTTAAAGTCATTTTCTATTCTGAATATTTCTTCTCATACCTACAGAATTTTGTTCAAAAAAAATTATTCCAGAAAAAACATTGCAATCAAGCATCGATCTATTGAAATTTCTGTCAAGCTCACAAATCCTCCCCCCCTTTTCTAAGAAAAAAACTACTCGTGGCACTGAATCTTTTTTTTCGGTTGAAACTCGAATCTTCCACGAAACTCTTAACATCTCTATGAGAAAATTCTAGCTAATTACGCCATTCACAATTAAAAAAAAAAAAAAAAAAAAAAACAATCAAATTTGTGAAAAATTTCAACCTGTCAAAATGATACAAAAAAACGTTATTTTTTAAATCTCAACAATTTTGGTACCTTCGAGGATATTGTAGTGAGTTTGGAAAAATATTTCAAAACCAAATTTCAATTCTTTTGCTTCCCATACATAGGGCTTTCTTCATCACGAACCTAACCCAAGACCGATCCGCGCCTTCATCAAACAATGAACCTAAACCAGGCTCACGTCGATTGAGTCATTCCACCCTGCCAAACTCGTCGATTCACAGCTGCGCCGAAAATGTCAAACATATAACCTCTCCTTTTACTCCACATACGCCTGGAGCTTTTACAATCGGTAAAAAATGAATTAAATTCACTATTTATTCGAAAAGTTCGGCGGTGGCCTGTGCCTGCACGTCCGCGACGCTGGCGGCTACTTGGGTCGTTGATTGATACGGTCGAGAAAAAATTTCCTCTTTTTAATATTAAATCAATAATTAGAATACGCGCTGACCAATTTTCATTAAAAAATCAAACATTGAAAGGAGAAGGAAACAGAAGGGGTGAGACTGTAACAGGCGAGCTCGTAAATTAAAAGATGACTCGCCGTTAATTTATATGTAGATTATTAAACACGTTGTTATACCTTACGTTTGGTTTAATAAAAGCTAATGGTGCGGAAGGGAAACTGGTTACAAGCTACAGCTACACTACTGCCATCTATATTCTGGTGTATTTGGTGATACCGATGCGGATATGGTAAAGGAATGACTGCTGGGCAGGGCGCAGGAGCGGGTTCAGAACTGCGGGAGTTGGAAGATCAAGAGGGACACGACATGGCGTTCGGTTTGAAACAAAAAATAGTTCATTATTTAATTTAAATAACTTATAATAGATCAGGTAATCGATTACAAATTAATAATACGTTTTGGATTTTGGATTAAGCAATGTTTTTCTAAATTTATGGGATCGCAGGTCATCTTAAATTGGTTTAATGTGCTGCTAGAAGACGTACTTTGGATTGGACAAATAAAAGAAGACTCTAAAATTTGTTTTGCTGAATGAAACATTGAAACTGAGGATCAAAAAAGGGTTAGGGTTATTGTAAATATTTATTCTGAGATTATGCGAAAAACTTGTTGAAATTTTGCAAAATATTTCGAAAGTTCTTCAACAAAACATTTTTTAAAAATACCTAAAAATAATTTTTTTTTTAAAATCGAAATTGAAAAAAAAATCGAAAAAATGTATTAAACTTTAAAAACGGATCCAATTATAAAAAAAAAATTCGAAGTAAGTAAGTAAGTATAGGTAAGTATAAAAGCTACCAAATTTTTATCAGATAATTGTTGAAAATTTTCAATGTTGGCATTTTTATCGAATTTTAAAAATCCATTAAACTTCAAAAATTGACCTTTCCAATTTTTTTTTTTTTTTTTTGAAAAAATTGAATTCTGAATTTCAGAAATTGGTCCATTCCAAAAAAAAGATCTATCAAAATCTTTAGATAGAATTTCAAAAACTTTATTAAAACTTAAAAAATGAGAAAAATTCCATTTTTAAAACTTTTTCCAAATTTTGAATTTTCAACAAAAAAATTTTGCTTACTTATTCAATTTTAAAAATTTTACTCAATTTAAAAAAAAAAATGAAATTTATTCAAAATCCAAAAACGATTACGAAATTTTTGGAAGATTATTATATAAAAATTGTGAATGTTGTAAAAATTTATCAAACTTTTACAGTAGTGACCATACAAAATTTCCAGAATTTTGACATTTTGGATTTCCACCCACTTTCAAAGACTTATTCACACGACTTTTAATTTTTTTTTTTGAAATTTATTCAATTGAAAAAAAAAATAAAAATATTAAAAACTGTAAATTTGTAAAAATTTACAAAAATTTCATAAATTTCAAAAGTTTATTAAAATTTTAAAATTTCTTCGAATTTTCATCAAAATGATAAAATTTTTCGAACTACAAGTAGTCATTATCAAATTTGAAAGATCCACAGAACATTACAAATAAATCTCTTTATTTTTTATTTTTTTTGTTGTTGAAAATTTAGCAGAATTTTAAAAATTTATCACTTTTAAAACTTACTTGATAAAGTATAAAAATGTCCAATTTTTTTACCAGATTTGAGTAATTTCCATATTTGTATGTATTATAAGTTTGAAAATTTTTGAAGATTTCTCAAGTTTAAAGAACGTTTTAAATTTTTAAAATTATGAAAATTCATCAAACATCAACAACTAATCAAATTTTAAAATTTTATTAAAGCTCGTTCCAATTTTTATAAAATTTTGGAAACTTTTCATACATCAAAGAAAACTTAGATGATTTACTGAATTTCAAAGATGACAGAAAATGAAAATTGTAAAAATACGAGAAGTCGTCCCTGCTAACGACTTTTTTATCATTAGTTATGTATTTTTGTCCAATTCTTGCTTGAATGAGAGACCGTTAAAATTTGGAAAAAAAATCATCAATTGGCTCAAGGGAAAGGAAGTCAGAGAGAGACGGAGTCATGTTTATAAGATGTAATAGGGGTAGGAATTACCCCTAAGTGATTTCACTTTCCGTGGAATTTTGACAAAACTTAGGTTACAAATTTGACAAAATCGCGAATTTTGCAAAATTTATTCAACGTACAAAGTTTTTGATAAAATTAAGATAAATCTTTAAAATTCCAAAATTCAAAATTTTAATAATTTAAAAAATTTGGTCAAACTCAAAAATTTGGTTGGTATAATTTTACAATTTTAATTCATTTGAACTTGTAGAAAAAGTTTTTAAATTCTGTTCGATCATCAAAAAAATATATTAAAATATTAATTTTGCAACTAAAACTATTCAAGATTTGTTCATTTTTTATTTAAACGTTTAGAATTGATGTTTTTTAATTTATGAAAATTCAATAATTTTAGAACTTTGTAATTAGTTAATGCTTAAAAATTTAGTTATTTTTAAATTTGAATATATTTTAAAAATTAGATTTGTTCTTATAATTTTGTAAAATATCTAGAAAAAAATTCAAAAATCAATCATTTAAAGGGCCAGTTTTAGAACTTTTTTGTTTTTAAAATTTTTTTAAATTCGAGTTTATCATCAAAGTTGAAATTTTTTTGAAAATTTACCAAAATTTTTATAGATCTGCAGAATTTAGAAATTTGGTAATTTTTAATTTTAAATACATTTAAGAATTGCATCAATTTAAAAAAAATCAAATTCGTAAATATTTTCAAATCAAGTTGTTCAAAGTTTTAAAAAAGTGAAAAGTGATCAAAATTGAAAATTTTAAAAATCTCAATAATTTGATATCAAAACTTGAAAATTGGACAATTTCTAAATTTTGTTTTTAAGATTGTAACAAATATTAAAATTCTGTTCAATTTTTAAGATTTGATCATTTTTTTGAATTTAAAAGTATGTACCTTGTTATCTATACTTAATTGTTTCATAAAAAAATTAGATGAAATAGTTCAAAATTCAAAATTTCAAACATCCTGATAGAATTTAATAATTTAGTAGCAACAACGTGGAATAGCATTCTTTAAAGTCGTAAGTTTTCCACATTTTCAATTATCTAACAACGTTCCTTGAATCGTGCACTATACGACACCGCCAATCTTTGCTTCTTTGGGCGTATCCCACGCTATCATTGATTAAAACATCACCAGAAGTCATTGTACCGAGTAGGTACGTATAAGTACGCCACATAGAGCAGTTATTAAATCATCCGTTCTGATTGGTAGCTTCGACGCAGGGCATACGGTTGCCCGGCGCGCCGTTCGAGTAAGTAATACGCCGCGATAACGAGATAGGTATATGTGGATGTGCGATATGACGATATCGTTGAGCGTAAACCGCGCGAGCAGGCGAGCACAGCTTCAGCCTCTTTCTCTTTTACTACATTTCGCTGTATCGAGTTCACACACCGATTTACGTGCACGCCCCTTTTTCATACTTCTGCATCGTTTCAGTACATAAATCTCTATGAACAATGAAGCGAAAAAATCCATTTTCACGATTGACTTTTCATCTTGATAACCCTTTCGTCTCTTTAGGAAACTAATTTGAATATTCAACAAAAATTCGCAGAGAATTGGCAATGGCAAATGACGTTGGGTGTTTGAAAAGGCTGTACCTGAAGATCTCTTCAGCAAGCTGGTGCTCTTTGATGGTCTTTCCAATGGTCCAGATTTCGTTCCAACGATGTCGAATGATCCCTTTACAGACGATAGGCCCATTTTGGTTTGAACTGCGAACCTGTCAAATTTAAATCAAAATTAATATAATAATTTACAACAAGTAATTTATGTATAGATACAAATTTTAAAAATATATTATAATGACATCGACTCGTACATTTTCAAATTCCGAAAATTATTTAAATATTTGTAAAATAGACTGGGCTGCGGAGAGGCAGAGGGGACGTGTACAAATACAAATCCCATATACCCTTCTGGGTAGCTATTTTAATTAAAAACAATCATCGGAAAGTCGAAAAATCTCCATTTTAATAGATCCAGAGCGCTACCATATAATAACATAGCGTCTAAGGTATATAAAAAGTAACCTACTGGCTACCTCGATTAATAGCCATTTTCACGGTACACATAAGGCAAGGAAGGCTGAAAACTGGAAGTGGAAGAGGCGCGGATACGGATACGCCGCACCGTTCAAATGTGGCCAATTAATGAATTAAATAAATCAAAAATTCCGCCGTATTAATAAATTTTTCAAAGTGTCAAAATATTAGACACTAAAGGAAAAAGAAAGGCGATGGGATGAAAAGGGACACGAGGTATGGGGAAAGGAAGCAAATCAGTTAAAATGTAAAAAAAAAAAACCTATATACATAGATACCGACCGACGACGTATTTACCTCACAAGTAGAAAATTAACCTTTTTAACATTTTTTTTTCTTTCTCGCATTGTACCAGTCGATAGAGCCATATCGATACTAATATAATAGCAAACCACAACCAAGCAAAGCAACAGCCATAGACTAGAGCGAAGTGCGACCACATCAAAGAATACAGACGAAGGGTAGGCATGGAGAAGAGGGAGTTGAAAGATGCAGTGCATTCTATACCTAGGTACATAAGCGAGTTAACGAATGGACAATTAAAAATTATTATGAATTATTAACGTTCCCCGCTGCGAGCGAAAATATTATTAGTCGATCGTTTCGCCTCTTCGGTTTGGTTGTTTTAGATTAGACAAAACAAAGAAAATTCAATCAAAACGAAACGTGGCGAGCGCGCAGCGCCAACCGCGAGCTGCACGTTGTTTATTTTACATTTGATAATTGCCCCTGTCAAGACGGCTTAAAATCCTCCACTCTCGGCCATCGAATTAATAATATTACGACTCGGGCTGTAGCTGAAGCTGTAGCGACGGCCGAATTCGTCAAACCGAACCGAATATTGTACTGCGGTGTTTATATCGAGCAACTCGAGCTCGTTATTTTCAACGTATGTAGCCTAGACGAAGACTAAAGACGGCAACATCCACCATGTCTATGGACTCTATCCACGTTTCACATGCCGTATTAGAAAAATTAAATTATGGTAAAATATGTTACACGATGATGCCACAGCCACCGCCGACAGTCTCCATCCAAGTCCAACAAGACGCCCATAAATCGTTTATTATAATTTTTCGTGTATCTATGCGGATAATTTTACGCTTCCTAAGAGGATCATTTTTCCATTAGTTTATGTCCAAACATTAGACGCGTGGAAATGTTCGATGTTGCTGGTTTTTTTTTCAAACAGTAAGTTGATAAAAGATTAAACGATTAATTTCGACTGCAAGATACATTCAGATTGTTTTTAAATGGATTTAGATACCAAAAAGTCGCCAATTTTTTGATTCGTCCGCAATTCAATTGCAAATTTTACAGGTTCAGCCTCAAATTGATATTTTTTTAATTTGACGAACTGGCAACACTGAAACAGTTGAATTTAGAAATTAGAGGAAAATTTTCTATTCAAAAAAAATTGAAAAATTTTACACTCCCAAAAATATTGCCTAAAAGGTGAATATTCAAAAACAAAAAAAAAATTAGTGAAGATTTAGTGAGATTTTTTAATCGAAAAGTTATGGTTCATCTCCAAAAAACCTAAAAAATTCTTTTATATCCAGAACTTTGATTATTCCTTTGAAAAATGGATTTTTTTTTATTCTAAAAAGTGAGAATTTTTTTCATAAAAAAAATTATGAAAATTTTCCGAAAAATGGAATATTTTTTTTCAAAACATTGAGATTTTTTTCTCTTGAGAAACTTGAGAAATTCGTTCATTCTAAAAAAATTTTCTACAATGAAATTCAGAGACCTTTTTTCTTCAAAAAAGTGAAATTTTCTTGTTTGAAAAAAATGAGACTTTTTCTCCAAAAAATGAGAAATTTTTACAACCCCAAAAGATGAAACTTATTCTTTCCAAGAAATGAAGATTTTTTTTTTTAAAAACTGATATTTTTTCTACAAAGAAATTCAGTATTTTTTTTTTTAAAAATACAGAGATTTTTTTCTCCTAAAAACTTGAAAGATACTTTCATTTAACAAAATTTAAGATTGGATTTTTTTCTGTGAGAAGCTGAGATCTGACATGAGTGGTTCTGATGAAAAAATTCTGAATTTTCGATTATTCGCATTTTTAGAAAAAATTCATTATTGCCATGTAAAAAATCTGTTTTTTTTTGCGGGACTTTTTACATAAGAAATTGCAAAAACTTATTTTCTTTGAAAAAATTGCTCAAAAATTTTTTTTCTTATTATTCGGGTTCATTCTGAGTGGTTCTGACGAAAAAATTCTGAATTTTTCAATTATTCCAATTTTTGGTAAAAATTCATTTTTGCCATGCAAAATGAACCGGTTGTTTCAGCGGTGCTTTTTGCATAGGAAATTTCAAAAATTTAATTTCTTTGAAAAAATTGTCCAAAAATTTTTTTCTCAATACTCGGGTTCATTCTGAGAGATAATGATGAAAAAATTCTGAATTTTTCAATTATTCCCATTTTTGGTAAAAATTCATAATTATTTTTTGCCATGGAAAAAGACAAATTCAATTTCTTTGAAGAAATTGCTCAAAATAATTTTTTCTCATTATTCGGGTTCGTTCTGAATGTGAGAAACTTGAGAAATTTTTCTGTACCAAAACATTGAAAATTTTTGTTTTCTTTCAAAAATGTTATTAGGTATTTTTTCCTCCAAAGAAATTCAATGATACGTTTTTTTGCACAACATTGAGATTTTTTTTCAAATTCATTTTCTCTCCTAAGAAATTCGCTGATAGTTTAGGTATATTTTTTCAAAAAAAAAAACATTGATTTTTTTTTTTTATTCCATAAGAATGAGAATTTTCTGCAACAAAAAAATTGAGATTTCATTTTAAAAAGATGAGATTTTTTTTTAATATAAAAATATTAAGAATATTTTTATTTAAAGAAGTTGTGAATTTTCTTTTCTTCAAAATATTGCGATTTTTCTCCAAAAAATTGAGCATTTTTTTCAAAAAAAAAAACAAAAAAAAATCGTGAAATTTCATTTTCAGAATAACTGAGTGATTTTTTTTTTACAAAAAATTGATATTTTTTCTTCAAAAAGCTTGAGAAATTCTTTATTCTTTGATTTCGAAAAAAAAATATATTTTTTCCAAAGAAATTCAGTGATGGGTTTTTTTTTCGAAAAAATTGAGAGATTTTTGGAAATTTTTTTAACCCAAAAAATTAAAAAAAAAAATTAATCCAAGGAATTTTGTTTTCCACAAAAAATTGCGACTAATTTTTCCTTTTTTTTTTAAATTTATTTTTTATTCAAATTCTAACAACTACAATCTAGTTATTCAAAAATTTCTTCGCGCCAAAAAGATTTAGGTAGAGATATTTTCTACAAAAGATTTGAGATTATTTTATCCTAAAAAAAAAAATTAAAAAAAAAAAAAAAAAAAAAAATACCAAAAAAGCTCTTTTATATAATATTCTCAAAGAAAACCAGTGATATTTCATTAGAAAACTTGAAAACAAATTTTATTCCAGCAAATGAGAATTTAAAAAAAAAATGAGATCACATCACGACAAAAAATTCAAATTGTTTTTAGGTATTCCAAGAAATTAAGATTTTTTTCTTCGTGAAAATTAAAACTCTTTACTTGAACAATTTTCTTCAAAAAAAAAAAAAAAAAAAATGAGACAATAGATTGGGAATTTTTCTCCAAAAATACTGAAAAAATTTTTACTGGGTAATTTTAAAGCTGACTCCAAAGAAATTATTTTCCAAAAAATTCAGATAATTATTTGCTATTTCTAGGGAATTCTTTTTCTTTTCTTTGAAAAAGTACGTTATGCCAGAGCAAAGCACTTCTTGAAAGTTGAAACAACCTGTAGTTACGACTGCTCCTGTAGTTACGTTATAATTTTCAAAAGGAAACCGACCCGGCTTTTAGCAGGTAAACGTAACGTTGCCAAACGTTCAAAAGAACAGCGCACTATTATTGAAGAAAGAATTGCAAAAACTTGTTCAAATCACGTGTATAGGTAAGTTAATTATTACTAACCAAACTAAAAACAAAAAATTAACAAACAAGGGTCATTCATAATAGAATACCGAGATATACCACAAAGCATATCAACTTACGACAATTGAAAAAAAAGAAAAGCAAATGCCCCGAAAAATAAAATCCTGCCAAACGTTATAATCGAATTGATCGGAAGAAAAAAAATCAATACGAATCATCAATAAGCCGCCTTTACGTTCACGGATATCAATTAAAATCGATATTTTTAATTAAAACATATCTGCCTTTGGTTAACGATGTCGATGAAATATAAAAATTAGAGAACCGAATGGAAAAAGTTATGGCTCACGACCGACATGGGCACTGTTGCCGAGCAACTGCGCGATGCGATTTATATTCATAAATAATTTCGTTATTTCAAATAGAATACGCATAAAGATCACGGAAATAAAAATCCATCCAATTAACATGATTTTACATCGTTAAAATATAACTATCTTAAATATCTGCCTTTGATAATTATTTTAGGCGCCGGCTTCTAACGTAAGCTCGACTCGCCCGAAGCCCGTTGCATCAAGTGTGGTACTTTGGTAAATATAAATTTAAATCTTGACAAAGGGTTAGAAAGAAAATCATTCACATTCTTCAGTTATCTCCTTATAGTAATACGATTCGATGAATTATAAGGCTAATTTCTCCAACGTGCGATCGTGAATAGTTCTATACGAACGAACGTAGCGAATGTGCTTCAGGTTGTTCAAAAACTTGCGTTGAATTCACGACCGCGTAAAATATTTGCACTATCAAAAATTCTCGATGACTTACTTGTAACAAGAAGATGAAAGATATCAAAGACGACTAAACCTCCTACTCTTCGGATTCGTATAGGTTAAAAGTTAAATCGAAACCCCGTGCTCGTTCTAATCATTAAGAATCATTAGCGTATGGACAGACTGCTCGCCGCTACATTAGCACTGTAATTCGGTATGGAAAAAATTTTCATTAATACAGTACGCTTGTTTAATTGTTGGTGCTGCTGCAGTAAGTTATTATTAAAAAGCGTTAGTTAAATCAAGTATCCAATTAATGGTACGTTGTAGAAGCAACTACAAAAGCAACGCCGCGCCGTCTCTTGGAGACTTGAACGCAGAGCTCAGAGCTGCAACAAATGATTTAATGATGGATATCGAAAAGTTAGAAACCGTTTCGACTAAATTCATTAATAATTCATCTTTCAATATGGTTAACTTGGATACATGTCAAAGCTACTTCATTACTTGAACTTACTTCGTAGATGTAGGTTTGAAGTTTTCCAAATTCGAACCGGCTATAGATAGATAAGCGACCACTGGTACTGCCTCAACGTAACTGAACACTTCGTTTGAGTTGAGTCGTCAAAGTCGAATGCAACTGAAAGAACACGAAATTTTCATCTATTTACCCACTTTACATTCATAAATACGTAATATCATCTTCGTTAAGGCAAATTGAAATGCCAAACACAATGGGTATCAATTTTTTTTACCATGAAATGGCGAACTGAATCTACATCAAAGTGAAATTTAACGCGTTGTTGACTCCGGTCGAGATTTATGATCGTGACGAATTATGATAAATGATGTAAAATTCCACATTAATTGTATTTTAATACTTTTTTTTAATGAATTATGAAACAAACGTCTCGGAATTCGCAAAAAATGCACGCAAAATTAAAATTTCACGGTCCACGTCATCAAACAAAACCGATTTCATTTGCGCATGCGCAAACAGTTTTTGCAAGATTTGCAAAGGATTCGTACCTATAGTTTATAAATGGCAAATATCGTTCGTTTTCTTATCAGTTCACCAAGATCTCAAAATTTTCCAAAAATTAAATTTGGTATTTTTTTACGATTGTATCCCCATTCTTCGCAGTACTGATTTTTTGGCACCATCGAAAATTTGACGTTCAATACTGTGTAGATGCGTAAATTCTAAATTGGAGGGCAGGGAGGGGCCCAATCACAATTTTTGTAATAAGAAAAATTATTTATAAGACTTCAAACTACAACTTTTCTTTGAAATTTTTTTCAATTGGACCCCTACCTTCACCAGTTTTTAATAATATAAGTATCTAAATTGTGATTTAAGTCCTATTATGCTAAATTTGAGGGGAGGGGAGAGTCTAATTGAAAATTTTATAATAACTGAAATTACTTGTAGGACCTCAATCTACAACTTTTGTCTGAAAATTTTTTCAATTGGACTCCTTCCCTAGTTTTGAAAAAGCATCTGCCTGACATTATGTGAAATCAGAGGAGAGGGAGAGATGAGAGATCCAATCGAAATTTTTGTAATAAGCAAAATTATTCCTAGAATTTCAAGCTACAACTTTTATTTTTGAAATTTTTTTCAAATTAGCCTCTTCCTCTCTCACCATTTCATTTCTTCGGAGTGCTATGCAAAATCGGTGGGGAGGGAGGGGTTCAATTGAAAAAATTTTCAGACAAAAGTTGTAGCTTGAATTCCTATGAATAATTCTGGTTATTATAAAAATTTTGGTTGAACGCCTCCCTGCCCTCCCTCCAATTTTGAATTTGTATTGGACTTGGGAAATTTTCAATGGTGCCAAAAAATCGGTACTGCGGGGATCCAATCGTATTTTTTTGAATTTGAAAAAAATTAATTCTTTCAAGATGAATTTTGTCTACACTACAACGAAACTATTAATTCATTCTTTTACTATGTACTTAATGGTGCTTATTATCAATGGCCTGTAGCTAATCGATCATCAACTTTACAACGCACCAAAGATGATTTAATTTTTTCATAAATAATTAAAATGGAAAATTTTTGATGAAGCAATAAACCGATGAAAATATGTAAGAAAGTAATTAACTTACAAATCCTACGTTAATCAACCACTCGGCAGGATGATTAAAAAACAATATTAATAAAATGCTAATACGACAAGACAGGACATCTGTTCATCTGTTCGAAATAGGTATTAAAATTTCGCATGTATCGGAAATAACGTTTACAAATCAGTTGGTTGGGTTTTTGAATAATAATTTCCAAAATGATAATTCGAGGCAAAAAAAACACGAGTTTTAAAACATTATGTAAAACAAATGTGGTACATATTACGGTCGTTGTACAGTAGTAAAGGAAGTAAGGTCAATATAGAGCAACCTATGCTTAACATGATAAATCCAATTAGCTATTTAGCTATAGTTTTAGGTATAGACTGTTATAGTGTAATATTATTTTAATAATTGGTTCGACTTTTGCGACGGCGTTCAGGTGCACATAACGCTGCCTGCAGCATGTTTCAAATTGCTGACATTTATCTTTGAAAGAACGCCTACCAATCTGGCTTCTCTTCGTCTTCGTTTTCGGGTATAAAATACTAATTAACTTTCAGAAGAAACTGAAAATTTACACTGGCATTCTTTCGGTTATTAGAATAAAGTTAATTTAATTATTCTTTCTATGTTATTCATCGCTCCCTTTGTGACGAATATTAATGCTTTCGTATTTATACTATACCTAAGTATCTCTACCTATATAATACGTACCAATACCAAAGGGCTGGGTTATTTTTCACTGACACGTATGTAGATGGATATATCTTTCTTATATGGAAATGGCATGACCATACTCTGGGTATAATATGCGGTTTCTGGAAATCCAAGCAACGGATATAAACTTTTCCAAAGATTCAATTTACCGAGCTAAAGAACAGTAAGCAGAAGCGCCCAAATCGATACAAAATTCCGGTTATTCGTAGCACTCCAAATGGAAAGACATTCGATAAATATCAATACCTATTTGTTTAATTTTACAGAATATACTTACATAAACCTTTCAAGGCGCAGGAGTGGTTGTCAAATAATTTTCTCGAATCCTTTGGTCGCAGAAGTTTGGTATTTGTAATCAGTAGTTCAAATAAAGCTTTTCATTAGCGATAAGGAAGCATTAAATTAAACCGTATTAGCATTTGATCAGCATACAAGAGCCTAGAGAGAATAAAAGTATCCATATAGTAGCGATAAAATAAAACCTGAAAGCACAATGGGACATGGCAACTTTGTAAATCTAATATTAAAGAAAGGTTAGGCGCATAATCCAATAAACACTTATAAGCATGTAAATGTAACTTTTTTTTTAATAATCAGCATACGTGTTATTTACTATTTTATGTGACATAACACAATGGGGGATATCTAAAACTTAAAAGTGGTTAAATGGACGAGCGCCATACATTATTAGCATCATTTGCCTCGTAAACCAGTTAAAATTGATGAGTCGACGAGCCGGACAAACCCAGCATCCCGCAATCGTGCAGTTGTAATAACGCTGTTTACCACTTCTCTCACGCTGCGAATCAATTTACTTTGGTATTACGGCTAAAATGCGAGAACACGGCGGTTCGATGGCAGGCTACTAGCTGGACTTGCTCGTCATTTCTATCGCAGTTTGTACTCCATACGTGGGATGTTTTCGAGAGTGAAAATTGGCCAGAAAATGAAGCTTCCCAAAAACTAACTGGTTCGAGTCGAAGATCGATCTGAAAAAGTTAATTCAGAATGATACAATTAGAGATTGAAATACTCGATCGAACAGCCAAGAGCAAGCTGATGGCTTAGCGTAGTTGTAGATTATTAGCAAATGAACGTTATAATTTATACCACGTTGAACAGGGTGCAACATACTGATTAAAAGTTTAATTTTTTTAAACATTTATTGACGATATTTTTGTAAATTTTATTTTAATTTTAATGAAGTTTATTTAGTCGACTATTACGATTTTACGAATTAAGATACGCAGCTCTTTCGCTCTCCCTTGTGATTAAATTATAAACTGATCGAAGCGGATAGAATAGGTAAATATTTTTCCACTAATGTGGTGGTTCACTTTGAAAAGTTTGAACAGAAATATCAAAACGGAGATAAATTATTTACTAAATTGTGTATAAGTGGTAGATACGTGTGTATCTATCTGCCAGGCACCTAGAACCCTAGGGTTGCGAGTTGTTTTTTCAATTTGAATAATTTAAATGTATAAGTGAAAACTGAAATTCAATATTGCAATGAAATGTTATTCTTGTTCAGATTTTCATTCTTACCTGGGTTTCTTCTTTTGATTAGCATTTGGGCGCATTCTTCCTTGAAAAATTGAACACATGTTTCATATTTTGCAGTTACTGAAGAGGAATGATTGCTGTTTGTTAATTAATATCAATACACGATTAATTATTGAAAGAATTTTCTCAAATTCAAAGTAGACGTAGAAGTTTTTCATTATCTTTTCAGAAAATTTAGGAAAATTTACAAAAAAATTTACTAAAATTTACGTATGGCTGGTAAGCGATACAAAAAAAATAATTGTTTGTTTACAATATGAGAACCAATCAACGCAAAGATTTTTATCAATAATCTGAATTTTTTATTTTTTTACTATTATTTTTTAAATTTTTTAATTTTATTATTTCTTCAAAATTTTTATTTTTATTTAAATTGTTTTTTCATTCATAATATTTGAGATGGAGATGATTTATCTACTTTTATCATAAACGCTGATTGAACTATCTACATTTTATTTGACTATCATAATAATATGAAATGAAATCAATATTCAGTTTCATTGAACTTGAAAAGTCATGAAGTGAATCTCAATCTACGAATCTACCCAGATAGATTTTCATAAAATCTCAGCTATTCCAAAATGTAAACTCGAGAACAGAAATGAAAATTACGAACGAAAAACAAATACAGCATTCGTACCTACGGAGTAACTCACCTAAAGATGAATTTACTTGATAACAAATAAATCAATTGAACCGGGGACTAGTTTGAATTATGGTTTCAACCGATAATTTTAATCAGTGGGTGTCGGTCGGCCCGTTTATAGTTTTCCGACAAACATATCCCTATTGTTAGCAATGCACAGTTTTAACTCGGGTGATGATTTAATCACGAAACACAAATTACAAATCATTTGATGCAATTAAACTTCCAAATGCAATGTTATGAATAATAAAATATCAACATCGGTTTAAAATTCTAATCCATTGTTGGCTTTAATTATAAGAAAAAAAAGTGCACGAGTATGCATCGCGTGTTGTTAATCAATTAGTACGAAAAACCAACAGCGAGAAATTCATTTTCAACCAGATCAAGTTATTTTTGATAGATAAATGATGAGAATTTGTACATACAGACTACAGAGCTATAGGTACAGGTAGGTACTTGAGGGGTCATTTGTAAAAACCACCATAGTCAAAATTTACGAATTTTTAAAAAATTTTATTTTCTGAAAGTAAATTTAACAAGAAAACTGATGGTGATATTCATTTTTCAAAAAAATAAGTCCTTTCAACACTTTTTGAGGTGGTCCCAAATAGAGTACTGTTGTAAAAACAACCATAGTCAGAATATGGTTCTTTTTAAAACATAGACCCAGAGCTGAATTTCAAATTTTGTTTTGATTTTCGATTTTTGGTGGTAAAATATGATTTTAGAGCGTATCGGCGATCTTCGACCTCATCCCCGGGAGCTGGTGCCTCGAAATACCTGATTTTAACCCTAAAAATTCCAGCTTTGTGAGTTTTTCATCGATTTTTACCAAACTTGACATGCAGGTACAAGTACTCAAGGGCGTTGTTGGGAAATTTTTTCAGATTTTTCCGACCGCTGAAATGACCTTGAAAATGACTTTGAAAATATCAAATCGTCCTGGGAGGCTCATTTTGGGAGCTAACAAACTGAAAATTTTTTCCCCTTGTTTTCCAAACAATTTTACAATACTCAGAATTTTTTCAGATTTTTATTGGGGTGGGAGGGATTTATATCTAAAAACCCCAAAAAATAATAAAATGACAAATATTATTGGTTTTTTGGATTTTTAGATATGAATCTCCCTTCACCCCGGAAAAAATCTGAAAAAATTATGAGTAGTGTAAAATAGTTTGGAAAACAAGGGGAAAAAATTCCAGCGTGTTAGCTCCCAAACCGTGCCTCCCAGGACGATTTGACATTTTCAAAGTCATTTTCAAGATCATTCAGCAGCCGGAAAAATCTGAAAAAAATTCCTAACATTGCCCTTGGGTGTTTGTACCTGCATACCAAATTTGGTGAAAATCGATGAAAAACTCGCAAAGCTGGAATTTTTAAGATATATAATTTTTTATTAAAAAAAATTGAAATAATTTTTTATTCCAAAACATCACACCAAAAAATGAAGTAATTTATTCAAAAAATTTTAAATCATTTTCTACCTATTCCAAAAAAATGGATACAATTTCTTATTCCGTAAAATTGATATAACCTCGAATTCCAAAAATTTTATACCTATGATTTTTTATTCCAAAAAATTAAAAAAAAAAATTATTACAAAAATTTAAAAAAATCCATAATCCATGAACTAATTTTTTATCCCAAAAAATTGGTAGAATTTCTTATTCCATAAAATTGATATAATCTCTAATTCCAAAAAATTGATACCGTCTCTTATTCCATAATATTGAATTATATGATTTATAATCTCTAATTCCAAAAATTTGATGTAATTTTTTTATTCTAAAACTTGATATCAAACCACGTCATCAAATCATCCAAAACATCTTTAACCGAATGGTCGGATATCAGGGGAAATAATGCTGTTGTATCGTCAGCAAATAGGATAACAAGACTTATTCGTACATGTTCTGGCAGATCATTAACATAGTAGACAAAGAAAGGGGGCCCTAAAACAGACCCTTGTGATTCACAATAATTTTTTATACTTTAACAAAAAAAAATTTGAAATCACAAGTTATTTCAATCAGTGTTGATTACCGGTATTTTTCCGGTATCGGTATTGGTACCGGTATAAATTTCGGTATTTTTCCGGTTTCGGTAACGATACCGGTATCAATTTTGGTAATTTTTTCGGTATTGGTATCGATACCGGTATACTTATTGGTATTTTGTCGGTATCGGTACTGGTATTGGTACAAATATCAATAGTTTCGCGGTATTGGTACTGGTATTGGTATACATACCGGTATTTTGTCGGTATTGGTACTGGTATTGGTATACATACCGGTATTTTGTGGGTATCGGTATCGGTATTGGTATCGATTTCGGTATTTTGCGGTATCGGTATCGGTATTGGTATCGATTTCGGTATTTTTGCGGTATCGGTATCGGTATTGGTATAAATATCAGAGAAAAAATACCGATACCATACCGGTATTTGTATCGGTATGGTACTCGGTAATCAACACTGGCGAAAACTAAGCTTCCTATGGAAAAAAGTGCAATGACCAATTTTGTAGAGCGTAAAATTTTCCATCTAGTTCATGTCTTAAATTTAACTTTGACCTGAAATTACAAAATTTTAGGCGTCGTGTAATTTTCGCATCATTTTTATCGTTTAATTTCATTTTATTTTATAATCACATAATATCGAGTCAGCGTAAAATTTAAGACATGGACTGGGTGGCAAATTTTATGCTCTACAAAATTGGTCATTACACTTTTTTACATAGAAAGCATAGTTTTTGACTTGGACGAAAAAAACGATATCGTGATTCTATAAAATCGAGGGTGGGGGAAGGAAGATGGCTTCAAATCGAAAAACCAAATAGATAGATCGACGCAGAATCTTAAATTGCATCTAGAAACCGACGTAACAAGTTTTGTTTGGGGAGGTTTTCGAGGTCAAAATCGCAAAAACCCGATTTTTTTCGAAAATGACCCCTCTTTGAAATCCCCATAGCCCCCTCCAGAGTGACCAAGGGGGCTAAAAATTGGTATGGGAAGGTTTCAACTCAAAAGAAACAACATATTAAAAAAATAGCAAAATCGAAGACTATCGATTTTTTTCGCTCCACCCTAATGCGCATGCGTCAAATGGTTGCTCAATCTAAACGGTATTTAATTGGTATACCACTACCGTACCGGTATTTTTGCGGTATCGGTACCGGTACAAATATCGGTATGTCTGCGGTATTGGTATCGGCATTTTTACCCGTATAAAATCGATCATTTTTTCGGTATTGGTACTGGTACTGGTATCGATTTTGTTATTTTTGCGGTATTGGTATCGATACCGGTATACTTATTGGTATTTTGTCGGTATCGGTATCGGCATCGATATTGATTTCGGTATTTTTGCGGTATCGGTATTGGTATAAATATCGGAGCAAAAATACCGATACCATACCGGTATTTGTATCGGTATGGTACTCGGTAATCAACACTGATTTCAATATTCTGGATTTAAAAATTATATCAAATTTTTGGAATAAAAATTCATTTCGATTTTTTGGAATGAAAAATCATTTTAATTTTTTAGAATAAAAAATCATTTTAATTTTTTATGGCGATCTTATTGCGAGTATAGCATGTATCTAGACCTTGAAATAATGCCTCACACTCGAAAAGTTTGAACTTTGAACTTGTTCAAATGATTTCAATTTGTGAATGCTTTGAACATCAGAAAGGAGCGCTGTTAACTTTTTCACAGAAAATTTATAAGTTTTCGTGAAACTTTTGGAAATTTACTCCACGAAAACTTTCCGGTAACTTTCCGGAAAGTTTCCGAAGTAACTTTCCTCTTAAGTTTCCTTTCATCTCTGGCCGATACGCTCTAAAATCATCTTTTACCATCACAAATTGAAAATAAAATAAAAATTGATTCTACAACAAACCCCTGACATTTTACTTTTTCTGAGACAATTTTTTTTTTTGAAAACAACCATAGTCAAGTTGCAGATTATTTTGATCTCAATTTATTGGATTAAAGGGGGGGGAGGGGTATAAAAATGAGATGAATGTTATATCCTCAGTGAGTAGATATTTGGAGAATGTTCATAAGTCATTTACTCAAATTTTAGTTCTTAAAACTTGTTGACAAATGTTGAGTATGTTTTTTTTTTGCTTTCCTATAAAGTTTGATTCATTGACTATGGTTGTTTTTACAAAAGACCCCTCACTTGATCTCATTTATTTTGAATGCAAGAACCATGTAGAATTTTTGGTGTAAATTGTTGATCACCTCGTGTTTAGTTCACGCCAATTTACGCGATCCCCTAAAAATTTTTACAATTTGGAACTATTTCGTGTGTTTCTGATCTAAACTCGAAACCTATCGCACCCTTCTGCTCGATCTTGCCTTGTATAAACTTGATTAAACACAAAATACCATTTATCATACTTACATGATCCATATGAAAAAAAAACCTATTGCCAAACGACTGATGATTTGTAAACCAGTTAGCCATAGTTATTTTGAAGTTATTTATCAAACTGGGCTTATGAAAACTCGTCTAGAAGCGGGGTTCGGGGGTATAAAGCGAGAGATATTAAATGGATATTGTTAATTGACAGAGTTTAATCTGGTTATTTTAATTAACTGGCGAGCAAGCAACTCATTTAGAGTAGGTATGGTTGATAGATAGCGAACATGAGTTGTGACGCCACGCCTAGCTTGTTATTAAAGTTTTTCTTCATCCAGTAGCTTAATTAGATTTTTACCGGACTCATTAGGAGACACAAATCGCTGCTGCAAGTATTACTTATTCGCTGCCGGGCCTACCCAATCAGCCAGTCTTTGACTCCTTTTGTCTGATCGTTTATTAAAATGCCAGTCATTTTCTCAATGATGAATAAATCAGGAAGCCGAAACATGATTTTAAATTTTTCTACATTGTAACCTCTTGTAATCCTTAAACGGAATTCCAAACCGTCAAACTTATTGCCGATGCCATGCGGCGGTGAAAAATTAAAACATTTTTAATTTTCTCAAAGCGCGTACTTAATGTCTATAGTAGCCCGTCTAATTTCTACCAATACCAATATAAAACGGCACATCTTTTAGTTTCTAAGTGCGCCCATCGCTCCTAATTAAAACTTGTTTTTATATTTTATTAGTTTGTGAAAAATTGACTCGTTAAGTGGTTGGGATTTTTTCACCTTCGGATTCATTTTTCTTTTTTCGACTCGGTCATACGTCGACCATTTTTTCAACTCTCGACCGGAATAAAAATATCGTATATTTTACTCCACAAAAATTGAGGGGAAAAAATGAAAAAAATCGATTAAATGAACCATTGAAACAACCTTATCACTTTAAATTAGTTAAACCCTACAAAATCAAATTCTGCCATATGTGTCAACTTACAAAAAAAAAAAAAAAAAAAAAAAAAAAAAGGAAAAAAAAGGAAATTAGCAATACGGTTTTAGCATCGTATTTATCATTTTTTTAATCACCAAAGGTCTTACCAAAGTTCAAAAATAACCCTTCTTTGAGTTCTTTGTCAATTTCTAAACTATATTCATCATCGAAAAATTTCAAATTGTATTAAATATTTAAAAACTAAGCACAAAAAATAAAAAAAAACTCATTTGATTCTCAATATCTATTCTTAATTTTTAAATATCACAATAAAAAATATATAACATACTCGTTAAAAAAAAAATTCTCGACAATGTGTTAATCATACTTAACGTAAAATTAAAAATACGGCGATAACGTTTTACATGAAGAAGAGGACAAAAAAAAATAATAAACGAGGAACCTTAATTAGTCAAAAATAAAAACTGCTGATTCATTGCAGCGTAAAAAAAATTAATTTTGAATTTCCAGCTTGTAAAAATAAAATTTAAGAAAAAAACATGCTCGAATTACAATCATATGTTTCATCTCCGCATATATAAGCTCCTGTAATGAACCAGTTATGCAATATAGGCAATGCAGAAGTACGACGAGTAGAATAGTTGAAAAACTTCGATTCTTTTTCGAATAAAAAAATTCGAGGCCTTGGAAAGAAATTGATAAAAAGTAAAATAATGTGCTAATATTTATAATTTTTATATAAAAAAGTCAGCCTCGTTTCCATCGATATGGCTTGATTAGCAAATACAAAGTTTCAAAAAAAAATCTACAGCTTTGAAAAAATAGAAAAAAATTATAATACGTACGTTTGAGCATTGATGAAAAAATCAATAGTGAAAAAATATCACATAATGAAAAATTACAACGCGCAATTAACCTAACACAGGCTCGCTATTATTTTCAAAAAAAAATATTGTTCATCATTCGAAGTATTATTTACATTTTAAAAAAATGTATCGAGGGCGAAACATTATATAAAAAAAAATTAATCGGAAGCTTTTCCAGCTCCGTTCAGAGTTACGAGAGAAACAAAAAGACAAAAAATTTACAAAAACAAAAAAGCAAATAAAGGAACGATTATTTTACAGCTTAAAATCTACGATGACTATTTTTTATATATTTTTTATTTTTAATGTTATGAAAAGAACATCGATTCGAGATGTGGAATATAATGAAATCGATTTAATAATTATTAATTCGATGGTAAAGACTACAAATTTGAGTTTAATTAGTTTCAGGCAATCGTGAGCTTTTTAAAAATTATTTTATTTTATTTAAAAAAATTTTCCGGATAAATTTACTTATTAAATAAATACGATCTTTAAATCGTATTAATAAATTTTACCTATTCGTGTAATTTTTGTTTTTTTTGTCGAAACTTATCATAATTAATAAATCAATATATAAAATTTTCAACTATATATTTTTATTCATTATAAGACCCACGTTGCCTGCACAATATCGACTAGATTTCAATATGTAACGCGCTAATTAGTCATTTCACGTTATTTTATCATTAGGAAGTTGCATAACGAGGAAAAAATATAGATAAAGGAAGACGTAAGTAAATACTTATGATTCATTTCTTAGTCTGAAGCTACTTGATCGAATTGCATCACATTCAAGAAAAAAATACCTCTACATTATAATTCAAAGGAGGAGGGGGGGGGGGGGGGTTGGATTAAAGACTATTTTTATTCAAATTACCTATAGCTACATCAAAATTTATCAAATAATTATTATTGGTGAATCAAACTCACGTATAAATTGAATAAATTCTCAAAATGAAAACGCAGAACTTTTTAAAAATTAAAAATGTTCCAAATTCAATCAATTTATTTTTTCAATTAATTTTTTTAAATCGTAAGAATTTATCAAATTTTTAAAATTTACTAAAATTTAAAAATAATCGAATTTCGGATTTCTCGCAAATTTTAAAATTTTTCTAAATTTCAAATATTTATTACATTGAAAATATTTACCAAAATTTTGAAAATACAATAAATTAAAAATCAACAAATTCTAAATTTTTAAGAAAATTTTGAAAATGTCCCCGACGTACTATTTCTTATTAAATTTTGAAAAATCTGCCCAACTTTACAAAATTGATCTAGTGAAATTTTTGGAATATTTAGCCAGACTTCAAAAATTTATCTGACATTAAAAATTTATTAAAATTAAAAACATCAAATTTTGAATTTTACAGAATTTTGAAGATAATAGGTGAGTCTTATAATTATGTACTAAATTTTATAAATTGCAAAAATTTCTAAAACTTCAAAAGTGGCTAAAATTCCAATTTTCATCAAATTTTAAGGTTTTAAAATTTTTTTAAATTGACTTTGTTTCAAAAATTTATTAACACTAAAAATTGAGGAAAATTTTGAAACCATTTATTAAAATATAAAAATCATTAAAATTCCATTTTTCGTCAGATTTTGAGTTTTTACCAAATTATAAAAATTGATTAAACTTTAAAAATCGATTCAAATTTCGAATTAATCAAGTTTTTTAACGAATGCCAAATTATGTAAATTTTAAAAATTGATCAAACTTCAAAAATTTATTGAACTTTGATAATTTAAAAAAAAAAAATTAAAGGGATGAAAAATTTGTAATATTATAGCAAAAATTCATAAAATTGGGTGCAATTTTGAAAATTTAATAAAATTTAAAATCACGGAAATTCTAATTTAAATCAAATTTCCAACAAATTTAAACATTTACTAAATTTTTAAAATTGATCCAATCTCAAAAACCTATTCAAATTTAAAAATTATCAAATTTCCATTAAATTACCTACAAAAATTCTTGAAATTATGAATTTTTAACAATTTAAAAAAATTAAAGGTTTTCAGGTTTTCAAAGATTTCCTAAAATTCAAAAATGTTTCCAATCAATCAAGGAAATTTATTAAGAGTTTAATTTTACTCATTTTTGACGGATAAAAAAAAACAAAAAAAAACTACATTGTCGAATTCTCGTTCAAGTGATAGATTTTTTAAATTGAAATGAAAAAAGGACTTGAAGCAAAAAACAGTATTTTTGTAGGGACAATAGTTCCAGCAATACATTTAGACACCCTATCCATGTTTTTCTTCAAAAACTTCAAAATAAAAACTGTAGAATCCTCAAATAGGATTATTATTCTTTTTGATGGAAAGGTAGGGCTCAAGAAAGCAAGCGTGCACTCTTAACAATCTTCAAGCTCTATCGTATCGAATAAAAAATAATCCTATTATCGTTCTATTATTTTAATTTGAAGTTTTCCCCCCTTATTTATCAATTTTTTTTTTTTTTTTTAAGAAAAAACTTGGATTAGGTAGGTACATTTTAGAACCACGATGCGATCTTTCAGATAATTTACTCGTAGTCCACTCAAACCAAGTTGTCGATTTTTAAATTTTTTTTTTTGAAAAAATCTTCCAATTGACAAAGCACGAATTTTAGGGAGGGGATGAGGTAATTTGAATCTAAGAGACGTAGAGTGAACCCTCCTTTCCCATTCTAAACCTCTTAGTTTCAATTTACCCCACTAAAATTCGTACCAGAAATCGGACCTATTTTTTTCAAATCGCAAACAAGTAGTAAGGAAAGAAAAACGATTTTCTGTATCATTTTTTTTTTCTTTTGCTAAATACGTATCAAAAAAATGGTGATTTTGGTCCCACTGGAAGTGGAGAAAGGAATAATAATTTTGGAAAAAATTATCAAAGATTAAATTAATTATCATTCTATCGTTGTTATTCTAATCAAGTTTTTTTTGTTTTTTTTAAATTATATTATACCATACCTACAACTTGAACGAGAAATTTTGTTTCAGGCTCTTGAAGTTTTGAAAGAAAAAAATTGACCATTAATTTTAGAAACTAGATATACCTACCTAATTTCTATAGAATGAAAAGCAATAATTAAAGAAAATAGTGACTTCAAGATTAAAAATATCTAACTATAAATTTCTCTTTCAATCTAGGTATATGAAAACTTCATAGAAGGGTACGAAACTTAACCCCACATAACACAAGTTCTGGAGAAAATTTTTAACACGATTTAAAAATATTGCATCATCGGTTTTTACACTACATAAATAAACATAGGTAACCAAACTTTTCCAAGACGAAACGAAACGAAACGAAAAAAAACAGTAAGAAGGAAGAAAAACGTAATCGTAAAATAAAAAAGTAAATATACACACGCTTGGTCTCGTTACTTACGTTACAACGCATATACAAGGGGGGAAAAAGAAAAATGAAAATTATCCAGTAACAAAAAAAATACAAATAATAATAATGACGAGGAATGTAAACCTACATAATGAGAAAACCTGCATCAAGACAATATAGCTACGCTTTTCCTCGAAACGGCCATATGATTAACGTTATCCAAACTACTCCACTTTTTCATCTGGTGCTTTTTCAACGCATCTAGGGTTATTTTGTCTTCGTAATTCCGAGACATGGCTTCCAACTTTTGGGCCCGTTCTTTACTCAGAGGCTCGGCCGGAAATACTAGATCGTTGTCTTCGGCCAGTGAACGTAGATCGAAGTAATACTTGGCGTATACGCTAGATGGAACGTTTATGTTGAATTGCAACATCTCTAAAAACTGTCTCTCTAATTCGTTCCTGTGAACAGGTGAAAAAATATACTTCTTCGTCGTTCATTTATCTACAAATAGGTACATATAGATTCTGATTATCTGACGTGACGATTTAATCGAAAAATTTGAAACAATCGGTCACTTGGCTGAACATGCGATACCACCTTACATCAACAATAGGGTGACCCTTAACCATTTTCATGGCCGGCGTTAGCCCAGTTGCTCTCGTGCTCGAGCACCACGTGAGAAATCCTGAATTGCGCAAAAAATTGAACTCAAATGTGTAAAAATTTGCAATTTGCACTCAATAAAAAAAATTATATTTTTTTGAGATTTGAGATCCTTTTTAAATTTTTTAGAATAAAAATTTTCTACATTTTTTTTTCAATTTTTTAGAATGAAATTTAAAAAAAAATTTAGAATGAAATTTTTTTCAATTTTTTAGAATAAATTTTTTTTTGATTTTTCAATTTTTTTTAGACTTTTTTTTTTTAATTCTTTAAAATGATTTTTTTAGAAACATTTTTTTCAATTTTTTTAGAATGAAATTTTTAAAAATTTTTAAAATGACTTTTTTTCAATTTTTCAGAATGAAAAAGATTTTTTAATTTTTTAGGATGAAAAAAAACTCTAATTTTTGGAATAAAAATTTTCAAGTTCTTAATTTTTTTTAAAAATAAGTAGATAAATAATTTCTCATTAAAAAAATTTTTTTCCACATTTTTTCAATATTGTTTTTTGAAATAAATCAATAAATAAATGATTTCTCAAATTTTTCTAGAAAATTTGAAGCATCAATATGAGGTCGGTCGTAGGGCAAAATGGAAGAGAAATCAGGAAATTAAAAATTAACCGATTTTTGGGCATCGGATAATCGAGGTTCTACTTTATAGTTTATATGAAGTCTTTTTTTGTGAAAAAATTTACAACATTTTTCGCCCCTTGCCCTCACAATATGAGCACCACTTGAGAAAGTAATGATCCGCCGGCTATGACCATTTTCGAATTTCGACGATTTTTCATCTTTACCCCCGTTTTTATGGGACATGAAAAAACGCGAAAAAAAAAAAGGTTGGAAGATTGAAAAAAAAAATGCTATAATTGATCAAATCGTTTTAACATACACATTACCACCTAAACACACCATTTAAGGTGATTTTTTTATCATTAACATATCGGTAGGAATTTTTCAAAACTACCTACCAAAAATGTGAAAAAATCATCCAAAATGACAGTTCCCGAATCCCGACCCTTCCTGAAAATTAAAGTAGGTAAAGTTGAAAAATTTCACCAATTTTATTTTTCTGCGGACCAAAAAAAAATTTTCAACTGGTTGCAACATAAATTTAGGAATTTGGGGTTCGTGTATTATTATTTAGTAAATTTTGCCTTAAATTATGACATTAATTTTTGGCTTTTTAAGAAACGCTCTCTATACGACAAAGATTATTTCAAATTTTGTATTTCAAATTAAAGCACACTCACATTTCCAAATTTCCACTGTTTCAATGAACATCGGAAGTGCCAAAATGCATGTTTACTTTTAATTTTTTTTTTTTTCATTTCTTTTATTTATTTATTACACTTTGAATTATTATTTTCAATCAACAATATTAGGAGCCCTAAACAAATTTATTTATTTTCATATGTAACACTTCTGTGTTTCAGAAATTGCAAAGTAGGTAATTATCATTTTATACCTATTTATGAAATGAATATTTGCTGAATGTGCAATTCTTGAAGGTAATTAACTCTACTATATCAACTTTGAACTTTGAAGCAATTTAAATTTCATCCGTCAGATTGTTTCGTAGTTCTAAGGGTTAAGAAATGATACCTGCTTAGATCAAGATCACACGCAATCAAAGTATCTACCAAATAGAAAATCTTTCTTCAAAATATTTTTTTTTTGCACATTCCTAAATCCAAATGCAACATACTTTCTTCCCAAGACAAGTTTTCAACAACATTGCCAATATTATTTCAATATCTTGTCATTTCAAAGAATAGGCAACCTTTTTGCCAAATAAAAACTAACCGATACAATCGCACCTTTTTTGCCCCAACTTATTCAACCCTGGGTTCTATTTGTTTTAATTTATTCAATATTGGGTATTATATGTATCATTATAAATGAAAATATATGTAACGCACTCGTTACTATTTTCATAGTATATATTTTTGGAAACCCTGTTTCACTTCAGACCACGTGTGTTTTATAGTCAACGAACATATTCCTTCAAATAGACTGTCGCAAGGGCCTTTTTCCCCGCGGGGGGGGGGGGGGTGTGCTTCCTTTTATTGAGGCCTAGACTGTTTCTCTCTCACTCACTCACTCACTCCTATAGGAATCCTTATCTATGATGTCCCATCAATCCTCTTTAAACCAAGGGTTTTCTTTTATCTGACGTGAGTTAATTTTTATTGCTGAAATCAGCACAAAAATCCAAGAATGGTCTCCTAGTCACTAACTATAAGCTGTATGATTATACCTTTACCTAGATTTAAGCGTTTTTCTTTTTTTTACCCTTATGCTTAAGTATTTTTGTAAAACATTATTTATATAAATAAAATTGCTATACCCTTTGGGATTGTAGCCAAAAAAAAAAAAAAATTGTGTTGGAATTTCGTGACGAATTTCATTGCGCAATTTCGTGACGATTTTTTTGAGTTTGGTCATCATACCAACTATGCTAAAAAAAAAGAAAAATTTCTTTGAGAAAAAAATTTAATATTATGATCAGAAAAAAATTGAATGAAAAACTCAAAAGTAAAGTTGACGGACAATTTGCTTGAAAAAATTTCAAAAAATATAATTATTTCAAGGAATTGAAATTGATGGCATTTTTTTTGAAAAAATTATCAGAAAAGTTCGAATAAAAAAATGTTTGAAAATCTGAATAAAAATTTAGTAGATATTAAATTTCAATCAACAAATCCGAAAAAATGTCATTACCTAACAATTTACTTGGAAAAAATTTGACCAGAAAAACTAAAACATGAAAAAAAATTAATGAAGATTTAGAGAGAAAAAAGTCATGCAAAATTCGAAGGAAAATTGATTTAAAAAAAAAAAAAAAAAAAAAAAAAAAAAAACAGAAAAATTTGAATAAAAATACCTACAGAAAAAATCGAAAAAAATAATTATGCCAATATTGAAATAATTTATACCTATCTTTGATCCAAAGAACTGAGAAATTTCGATAGAATTAAAAAAAATGTTTTTATAGGTACAAAAAAAGCTTTAAAAAATATAATTTTTGTGAGAAAAAAATAAAACAATTTTTTTTTAAATACCTTACCTAGGTATGTAGTATGTACCGTAAGTACGATTTTTTTCATTTTTTTTTTTTTGTAAAATCCCAATTTTTTAGGAAGAATAAATTTCTGATTTCTTAAAAAATTGAGATTCTTATTCTACATATTTGCATTAAGATTGAGAGATTTTCAACATAGTTTTTTTTTCAAATTTTATTTCAAAGACACAACTCAAGATGTTTTTATTGTAAAAAAGTTTGGAATTTTTTTTCAGAAAAACTGAAATCTAGGTACCTACCTACTTCTTTCAAAAATTCAGACAAAAAATTGGTATATTTTTCTTAAAGTAATATAACGAGTTTTTTTTTTTTTTTTGAAAAATGGTAAAAACTTCATGATTTTTGTGTAAAAAAGTAACTTGATTTATTTGAAAACAATCTGTAAGTAATTTTTTCTAGATTAAAAAAAAAGTTTTTATCTATTTTATTGAAATACTCGAGCCTTTCAATTTTTTGGGAGTAAATAAAAATAAAAATTCATCAGTTTTTTTAAATTTAATTTCAATTCTTTGGAGTATGTAAAGTTTTTATAGTACCTACACGTGAGCGAATATAAATGATTAGGAGATTATTATTTATTTTTGTAAAATAATAATAATAATAATAATAATAACTTACTCTAAAAAATTATTTTTATTGTGAGAATTTTTTATTCCAAAAACATTTTTAGATTATTTCAAAAAAAAAAAAAAAACAGAAAATTGAAATTTTTTGTTAGAAAGAACGGGATTTTTTTCTCTCTCTAAAAAGAGTGAATATTATAGAAATTTTTTAACCCCAAAAGTATTTTTAAAAAAAAAATCATGTAGAAAAATAGACAAACAAACGAGACAACCCTTTTTAAAGAAAAAGTAAAAAAGTACCAAATTTGTTGTCTCATTTGTTTTTCCATTTTTATTTCAATATTTTTGCATTTAAAAATTACCCACTTGAAAAAATACATAAATTTAAAAAAATCCCAATTTTTTGTGCAAAGGATCTTTTAAAATGAAAAAATATCAATTTGTAGTTTCATTTGTTTGTCTACTTTTTTTAATATTTTTTTTTACACGATAATTTTAGCCTTGAAAAATTTCTCACTATGAAAACAATTCTAAATTTTTTGAAAAAAAATCCCAATTTTTTGTGCAACCGATCTTTTAATACATTGTCATTAGGTACAGCAGTACATTAATTTTTGAAAATTTATTCAAGTTATTTTTAAAAATTCGTTCAAGTTATTTTTAAAAATTCGTTCAAGTTTTTTTTTTCAAGTAGTTTAAGAACACTCAGCATCCCACCACCCATCAGGTGCTGAATACAGTAAAACTGGAGAGAATAGGTATCTGGTACTCACATTATTTTTTCGAACACAGATAAAACCATATCCTTAAATTCGTAAAATTGATCATCAACTTCCAGAAAATTATGCTTAAATTAGGAGCTACACGATTTTGATTTCATTGATGAAGAATTATTAATTCATATTTCACGTATCTATTTTTAATACGTAATAACTAATTTTGGATTTTAATTTAATTTTTTAAAAGGAAATAAATAATCTATTAATCATAAATAAATTACTTATTCCAGTTCTAATTCATTACGTTAATACGTTAAAATGTATTTGGACAAAATCATCCTCGTGATCGCGGTGTATAGACAAGATACAATCAGAAATCAGTATACGTTGATAAGAGACTGGATTCGCCAAATCACAAATTGAAACCGCTGACTAGTGTCAAAATTTTTTTTACCGTTACAAAAAAATGTCTTTCTGAATCTAATTATTAAGTAATTTTTTTTTAATATCCTAAATCACGAAAAAATATAATTAAAAATAAGTTCTGAAAAATGGAAAATGTTTGCATTCCAAAAATTGATCATTTCAAAAAAATAAAACTCACCTACCCAAATTTTTTTTAAAAAGTCTTGAGAAAATAATTGAGTATTTTTATTCCTGTTTTTCATTAGTTCTAGATTAATATCTCATTTTTTTTTCAATATTTTTGCATTTAAAAATTGCTCACTCGAAAAAAATATATAAATAAAAAAAATCCCAATTTTTTGTGCAAAGGATCCTTTAAAATGAAAAAATGTCAATTTGTAGTTTCATTTGTTTGTCTACTTTTTTAAATAATTTTTTAAAGATAATTTTAGCTTTAAAAAATTTCTCACTTTGAAAAAAAAATCCCAATTTTTTGTGCAAACGATCTTTTAATACATTAAGCAGTAGATTAATTTTTGAAGATTTTTTTTTTTTCTAATTTGTTTAAGCATTTTTTTTTCAAGTAGGTAGTTGAGAACTTCAGCATCCCATGATCCCACCACCCATCACGAGCCGGATACAATAAAACTGGAAAGAATAGGTACCTAGACCTACATTATTTGTTTGAACAGAGATAAAACTATCTCCCTAAATTCGTATAATTGATCATCAAGTTCCAGAAAATTATGCTTAAATTAGGAGCTGCACGATTTTGATTTCATTGATGAAGAATTATTAATTCATGTATCTATTTTGTAATACGTAATAACTAATTTTGGATTTTAATTTAATTTTTTAAAAGGAAATATAAATAATCTATTGATCATAACTTCATAAGTTACTTATTCAAAAATTAAAAAAGTAAATTGTATAAAGAAGGAGTAGGTAACCAAGCAAAAGCTAATTAATTAATATTTTTTTAAATAAGTATTTTCTATATCAAATAGGTACATCGTTTTTGTTTCTTTCCCTACAATTTGAAAATAAAAAGAGTAGAAAAAGTAAAACAAAAACTTGATAAAAGTCATGTATGCACTTCACGCTAGGAAATTCCATTGAAAATTTAAGCTACGTGCCAAACACCATGACAAACGCGTTCATGGATGTTTTGAGACCGATAGGTTCGTGAAATAAGATAACAACTTTTTTGAAAGTGGTTTATAACATTTTCAAGTTTTTACGACTTTCCCCTTGATAAAAAACATGTACATGTTTGACCTGAATAGAAATAATATTTCAGTAAGACTTTTTTTTTCTTTTTTACTGTTTTCAGGGTGCGAACCTGCTTCAAATATTAAACTTTTCTTATCTTTTGGGTTAGAAACAAGTTCAGTGGAAAATTTCCGTAGTAATAAAGCCTGAAATAAGGCTTCACAAATTATTTCACGATAAGTTCTTTTTCAAGTAATAAAATATCACGGGGCATACAAGAAAAATTGTTTTCAAAAAGAGGCACGTGGGCCAAAATAATTGGGACCCGCTGTTCTAAACCATACTTCCCTTTTAGAATTTTTTTGAAAAACCATCAGACAATCCGAAAGGAAACATTTAAAAAACATTCAATAATGGAATTGACTTTAAAATATTGTTCCATGGCATGCAACAAATAAAGCTTCTCGATCTTCGATTCGCTACAGAACCGAATTCAAAAACTCACATATCTTCGACAGTAATATCCTTAAGTATTTGACAGTAATCTATATTCCAAACAGCTTGATCATCCCAGACTTTGGAAGCTAGAAGAATGGCACCTAAGACTATTCGTTTCCAGTTACCCGGAGTAATGTCTACGTCCGCGTAGGTTAATAACCTGAAAAATACCGAATAAATTAAACGAAACGTATTACAGTATACGAGTAAAAAGCTGCAATCGTAGGCACTATTTTATGTACCTTTCTAAATAAACCAACGTAATTATAGCGCATTCGGCGGTCAATTGGGCAGCATTGAATAGGGTCCTAACGAATTTATAAATTTGACGATGTTCGGGATTATAATTATCGTAATCGTCGGATACTTCGTCTTTCTGCGTATGTAAAATTAACACAAAATGTAATCAATTTCAAGGCTATTGCAAAAAACCTAGGCTAAGTACGTCGATTCTCGAAACTAGGCGAACTCACCGTGAGGGGATGTAACTTTTCATCGAATATATCCATGTAACGTTCCGAGGAGCGATTTTTAATATGGTAGTAAATAGCAAATGATACGCATTTCAAGGTATTCTTTAAATTCGGTTGAGAAACCGTACTATCGTCTAGATAAATAGTACTGCACGAGCTGCTTTTTTTCAAAGACCTTACGTCGGTAATCTGTAAAGAAAAAAAAAACCGATAAATCTACTTATATCCACTTCTTGAATTTAATCCTATCGTACGTAGGATTCTGTTCGATTAATTCGTACTTACATTATTCAAACTTTTCTTCCTACTGAAACCATCTATAACAGAAAACAAGTCGACATTAGTCGTAAATAAATCTCAGATAATATGCCCTATATCAATACTCACTTTCGAGCTTGGATCTCTCTAAAAACATGGTTTTAGCTTTAGGATGCAACGAAGGATCGGTATCCCAATCTTCGGGTTCTCGTTCACTGATGTGCTGTAGATTACCAGCGAAATCATCTCGAGTGCTCTGTGTTTCGTTGAATTTAGCGGCAGGTTTACGTCCTACGGTCGGACTGGCGTAAACGCAGCAACTATTTTTATTGCCCATTGAAACGAGTAATAATTCTATTAGATTTGCAATACACATGGAATCTTGATTCGGCAGTCGGATATGGCAATATGTAAACACATCGGTTAGACTACTCGGAGGCTAATTGAATCGTGGGCATATTGACGGGCACTGACGATTTGCGATCAACGCGAATTTCGACGTGGTTTTAATTCGTATTTTAGCTGGAACTTGCAATAATATAAATTCATCGAAGCAGTCGATATTATTCATACGGATCAACTACGGATTCGGATGTAAGATGATATGGAGTGATAACGCGAAGTACGGTTTTTGAAATACGACGAAAAACACCTCCGGGTTCGTGTACAGAGTTCGGATGAATTTGAAACGATACTTACACTAAAAACAATGGATTTTTAGATGGATTAGATAAAAACAAATCATTTTTAATTACCGAAAAGAGAAAAAATTATAAATATTTGCACACCATACACCATTCCATGTCATTGGCTCTTTCATCTGTCACAGTGTCAATGCATCGCATCGGGAGCAATGCGTTTTTACACTTTTTACTGGTAATTACAGAAAGCAGTGTTACCAACTTTCAGCATGGAGATTTAATCCCCTCTTCCCACTAGTGATGGGAACTATCGATAGTTTTTTTTATCGATAGGAATTCGATATCGAAAATATAACAACATTTCACTATAGATAGACTATCGATAGTTTTTTTCCACTATCGATAACTATCGATAGTATCGATAGTTGCTCGATAGTCCACAAAACCACCAATAAATTCATTAAATTTGCCTAGTTTGACAACTTTTGTGTTGTTTGACCTTTTTTAGCGAACGAATTTTCAATCTCGAGTAGTTCGTGTAACATTTTGGTTTTGGAGTTTTTTTTTTCGTTTTTCAAAAGAAATTTGACCTGCAGAACACTGCAGAACGGTCCAGAAAACGTTGAATTGGACCAAATTGAACTATCGATAACTTATCGATAGTTCGTACGATAGTTTCGATAGTACATCGTTGGCAAAAACTATCGAAATTTCCTATCGATAGAAAAAAATATCAATAACTATCGATAGTTCCCATCACTAATTAAAATTTGTTTTGTTTTTGTTTACTTTTTTTTCAGTAAAAATAAATTTTGTAAATTCTTCAACGATTTTTGATTTAAATTTAAATTTTCTGCAAAAATTTTGCTCTCCTAGTGTCGACGAATTTCAACGATCGGCTATTTTTACGGAGAGCCCTTGCTGTTTCATTTGCTCACCTTGAATTTTTTACCAAGTCCAGTGCTACATAAAAAATACTTTGTATTCAAAATTGGAAGGAAGGGAGGGGTCCAATCGAAATTTTTGTAATAACTAAAAGTATTTGTAAAATATCAAGCTACAACTTTTGTTTGAAAATTTTTTTAATTGGGCCCCTTACTTCCCTACAGTTTTTAATAATGTATTTTGAATAAGTATGAATAAGTTATATTACTCAAAATTGGTGGGGAAGGAGGGGTCCGATTGAAATTTTTGTTATAACCAAAAGTATTTGTAAAATATCAAGCTACAACTTTTGTTTGAAAATTTTTTTAATTGGGCCCCTTACTTCCCTACAGTTTTTAATAATGTATTTTGAATAAGTATGAATAAGTTATATTACTCAAAATTGGTGGGGAAGGAGGGGTCCGATTGAAATTTTTGTTATAACCAAAAGTACTTCAAACTACAACTTTTGTTTGAAAATTTTTTCAATCAGGCCACTTACCTCCCCCTTGTTTTTAATAATGTATATGAATGAGTTGGATTATACAAATTGGAGGGGAGGGAGGAGTCAAATCGCAATTTTTGTCATAACCAAAATTTTTCCTAAAATTTTGACTTTGAGCTACAACTTTGTTGCACAAATGTTTCAATTGGACCCTTTCCCCTTCCCCCTTCAATTTTCAATTAGTATTTTGGGAGTGTTATGCAAAATAAGTGGAGAGAGAGGGGCTAAATTGAAAAAGTTTTCAAACAAAAGTTGTTGCTTGAAGTTCCACTAATGCTTTTGGTTATGACAAAAATTTTGATTAGACCCCTCCCTCCCCTCGAATTTTGGATAATTCAACTCATTCAAATATATTATTAAAAACAGGGGGGAGGTAAGGGACCCGATTGCAAAAATTTTCAAACAAAAGTTGTAGCTTGAAGTACTAGGAATAATTTTGGTTATAACAAAAATTTCAATCGGACCCCTCCTTCCCCACCAATTTTGAGTATAACTTATTCACACTTATTCAAAATACATATTATTAAAAACTGTGGGGAGGTAAGGGGCCCAATTAAAAAAAATTTCAAACAAAAGTTGTAGCTTGAAGTTTTACAAATACTTTTAGTTATTACAAAAATTTCGATTGGACCCCTCCCTCTGTTCCAGTTTTGAATATAAAGTATTTTTGTAGCACTGGAGATAACCAGATGTGATATTACAATACCTATTATTACTTTAGCAAATTATACAAGAGCCTCATGCCCATAAAACTGACTGCTTATTAACAAAAATAATTCATGTCTTCGTACAAATTACAAAATTCAATGAAACTCAAGTCAATGCAGATCTTGAGCTTTCAAATTTAAATCTCCAATCATCGTAACAACGTCGTCGAAAATGAAAAAAAAACTACTCTTCTAACATCTTATATACTTTTTCGTTTAATAAATCTTATGATGTCGAATTTACAACGCCTTATAAACTACATCGTAATCGTACATTAAATAACAAAACAACGAAATGAAAAAATAGTCCTTAAAAAATAACGTAATAGGAAAATCTAACGTACGTATACAAGAATACAATATTATAGTTACGAATAAATTCACTGGTTGTTTCAGGGTGTCTGTTTGCGTTACGAAAAACCTATCGATAAATTCGGGCATGATAAAAAAAATAGCGAAAAACGAAATACACAATTTAAAATTACGAATTAACCATAAACTAATTACATAGGTAGTCGAACGAATAACAATAATTCCTTAGAAAAAACGATATAAAGAGAGGAAGAATCGTAGAGTTGAAATCATCGCTACATATCTATTTGAGTATTACAAATAACATGCTAAAAATTCTATAACGATTCTAGATTAGATCATTTAATAAATAACTGTATAAAATGCATAAGTTTAACAAGTAAGATTAAGTGATGTGCCATTATGTGTAGGTATATATTTTATCAACGAAATGTCGTCCAAGCTTGTGAAACCAATTACACTGACTTTTCATTGAAAAATATATATGTCAGGAACTAAAACCTTACTAACACGTTTATCGTAACACATAAAACATTACGTAACACATAAAACATTACGTCGATAATACTTGGAAATATTGTACTGGTAAACCGATAAGACCAACGCATCGTCCGTTGAAATAAACGACAAAGTTTTAGTAGAAAAGAAAAATACTTTCAAGGAAAATTCGAATTCGAAACATAGCCTCATTTTTTTTTCAAGTCACGATTCAGATTATTTTAATGGAACAATACGTCAAGTAAGAAAAGAAATACTCAAAAGAATTTTTCAAAAATCTAGGGATCAACTTTTAAAAAAAGAAATCAGCTCATATTACGTTGATACGAGAAAAAATTGGGAAGGGGGTATATTTACACGAATATACAAATATAACGAAAAAAAGAAGGCTAAAGCAATCTGGTATTCGAAGAAAAACTATCACAAATTGTGATATTTACAATTATTGAATACTTCACGAGGGTACTTGCCTGTTTTATAAAATAAATTATTAGATCGATAAAACGTACATTGATACGAAAAAAAAAATATAAATATTAAAATTTATGACCTTTAGTTTAAATACGAAAAAAAAATTCACCGTCGATGGGGTCAGCTCCGGTGGAGACGACTTACTCGTGACTTATCAAAAGAGTGATAGCAGCAAAATGAATAAAAAATCACGTATGCTATCTCGACGAAGGTTTACCTTTATTTAAACAAGTTGGTTTTAAAGTTTTATCTTCTTTATTCTCGACCGCGACTGGCACCTTTTGAGGTCCTTTTTTGGCTATTCGAAAACTGTATCGTTTTTCTTTATCACATTCCGAGGAAGATGAAGAACTCGGTGATTTATCTCTGGTTGAAATACTCTGCTCGACCTTTTCGGCGGACATATCTTTACCAAAAATTATCGTCATGATGGATTTTCGTAAATTTTCGTCGCTCATGGCTGACTGATCTAGATCCGAATCTGGAAAATAGAACATTAGATTAGAGCTAAATTAATAAACAACTATTTCCCAAAACAAGGCACAATGTAGAAATTTTTCGGAGAACAAGTTTCATCGGCTTGGTTATTTTATACACGTACCTGGAGTAGACGACGACGGCGATAATTCGCTATGAAATATATTCAAATTCATTCTCTGAGGGCTATTCCATAGTTTTTGATCGATCGTAGTGATATTCTGCGTTTTGATACTTTTGCTGTGATTGGGTTTGATTTTAGGCACCACGGTTTGAGACTTATCATTTTCTTCATCTTCGGAAGACGATAGCGATGTCGCGCCAATATCTCCGTTCAGAACTTTAGATTCAATTTTTACAGTTTTAGGACGAACTGGCGACATTTGGATATCCTTCCTGGCTTTTTTTATCCTTTTTACGGTTATATGGGTACTATCATTTCGGGCGTTTTCGGACGACGCTCGTTGTATCACCTTGGTCTCTTCTTTCATTTCAGGTTTTATGGGTATATCTTCGATATTTTTCAAATCTATTCTCGAACCATCTTTTTCGTTTTGTTTACGTTTAACTGGATGCGGTTTAACCGCATTTAATGGCAATTTACGTTTGTTCACCGAATTCTGAGGTGCATTCGATGTAGCTGCGCCAGATGGAAGGGCCTGGTTCGAATTCGGTTTCTCGACGGAGTTAGGTTTCTTCTTAATTTTGACATCTTCGACGTTGGAAGCTGATTTTTCATAAAATATTGGTCTTCTTTTGCAGTCTCCTAAACTATCGAGCCCGTGTTCGTCGCAAAATACGGCTGAAAAGATCGATCTAGCTGCAGCCAGCTCGGTTTCCGCCATGACCGCGTGATTAGCCGATAAATGAGGTACAAGTTGATCGATATCGTCCGACTGGAAGTCGCAATCTCGAAGAGCGCATTTGTAATACCTTCGACTATTATCTTGACTAACATCACAGCTGAATTCGTTAATGGGAAACACTTTCCGACAACTCTTACAATAAATAGTAACTTTATCTGGTTTAGTCGGAATTTCGGCGACAGGTACTGGTTTCTCTAGGGTTTTATTCTTCTTGTCGTACAAGTTCTCGAGAATATTAGCTAGCCTGGAACCGGAACGGGTATTTTGGCTGACTTTAGAAGGTTCGGTAGCTTTAGGAGGTAGATCTTCGGTAATACCTATGATACTAAGTACAGAATTCCTTCTGGAATTATCGTCGCCCGATTGAGACGTTGTAGATGAGGTAGTTCCGAACGAAGTGGGCGTAACAGTGGCGCTATTGGGAGCGCTGGGAGAATCTTTACAATAGTTCATGCGAACTTGGATGCCGATTTTTTTCGAAGTCGAAGACGACGCTGATAAAGGCATCGGGCCTTTCTTGGACGACGATTTCTTAACAGCCGGTGCAGGTTCGGCGGTGTCTTCTGCGTCGCTGTCTGATTTCGTCGAATAGCTACTGGTGGCGATCGGAGTCAGCGAGACAACCGGTATGAGAGATATGGTTTTTTGTGGACTGGTATCTGAGCTAGTGGTGTCGCTGCTACGAGTGGAATTACGCCTGCAGCTCCTCAAATGGCTATCATATGCGGCTTTATTCACGAAATAACGGTGGCAAGTGAGACACTCTTTGCCCCAAGACGAGTCCTTCGAATGATCCTGTAAAACGAAATTGCACCAGTGATTAGTGGAACAAATAAATAAACTGGCTGGTGTATCGAGATTAATCAAAACTAACAGGATCGTCTTGTTTTTCTTTATTCGCGGAATCACTCGAATTACTTTTTCTGACGAAATGAACTTGGATTCGCGATTTCAGCTTTTCTACCTGATCCACTGATTTATGATGAACTGAAAGCAGAGTTGAATACAAGATTAGTCGATCTGTGTGAAGTAACGTGCAGGTTTGGAGATTAATTCAATAGCTTTCAAGTACCGGATTTCAAATGCCTCAAGGTGGATCTTTTTAACGTGAAGTTGGCGTTGCAAATCGGGCACCGGAACCGTTTCTCAGCAACGAAATGCTTTTCAGGAGTGATAGTCGATGCTAAAAAATAAATACAGAAAATTAAAAAACAATCTTTCGTGAAATTAGTAAAATAATTTCAGATGAAATTTTTTTTTTTTTCAAATTTTCCTTCGATGCGAAGTGTTTTTTCAAGTTGAAACGAAGGGGTGTTGTTATTTCCACCAGCCTGGGTGAGTAGTTGCTCGGATTTGTAGTGAACATGAACGAAATTGCTCATACTTCCTACTTACATCAGTTCAGATTCTGGACTTAGTAAATTTCTTTCAATCAACATGTAATTTATTCGAAATTGAAGGGGAGCGATGGTTCCAATCGAAATTTTTGAACTAAAATTATTTCCAAGACTTCAAGCTACAAGTTTTGTTTGAAAATTTTTTCAATTGGACCTCTACCTTCACAATTTTTTAATAATATAAGTGTCCATTCCATTATGCAAAATTGGAGGGAAGGGAAGGGTCTAATCGAAAATTTTATAATAACAAAAATTATTTCTTGGACCTCGATCTACAACTTTTGTTTGAAAAAATTTTCAATTGGACCCCTTCGCCAAATTTTGAAAAGTATCTACCTGATATTATGTGAAATTTGAGGAAAGGGAATGGTCCAATCAAAATTTTTATGATGACCAAACTTATTTTTAGGATCTTTTTCTACAACTTTTATTTGAAAATTTTTTTAATCGGTTCTTTCCTCACTCATTCATCTGGAATTTTTAATTAATATCTTTGAAGTTTTGTGCAAAATCAGTGGGGAGGGGGTCCAATTAAAAAAAACTTCAAACAAAAGTTATAGCTTGAAGACCTCGGAATAATTTTGGATATTACAAAAATTTTGATTGGACCCCTCCAATTTTGAATAAAATAAATGACAATCGAAACTTGTAAGAAATATTCTAAGTCCAGAGATTCAGTTGATTCATTTCTATGAACTACTCACCCAGGCTGGTGGAAATAACAACACCCGAAACGAAGAAAGAACGAATCGATATTTTTCATAAATTGGATAAATTCAGTGATTACAACTAACTTTACGCGACAATATTTGTTTTCAAGGCCTTGTTAAAAACGACATTTCAAATAAAACAAAATTTACAACTACATATACCATCCCACTCGACAAAAACATAAATTACTCTACCGATTTAGAACATTTCAATATCAACCATATTGGTAGTCTCACCTAATTTTAATGAGCACATCACGAGCACTCCACATTATACGCTAAATTATCTAAAAATTCAATACGACCTATTCTAAATAAACTCCCAATCAGTCATAAGCTCCAACGAAGTTTCAAATGTATGAAAAAACAGCCGCATATTTAACCTTGTACAGCACCATTCGGTTTGTAATGTAAATCGTAATAAAATGAAAAGTCAGGTTTTAAACGAATCAAATTGCCATCTTACATTTTTCTTGAGTTTTTTCAACCGGAGATGGTTTCAGAGGTTTTTCAACCGGAGACGATTTCTGAAGTTTTTCAACCAGAGATGGCTTCTGTTGAGGTTTTTCAACAGGCGGTGGTTTAGGTTTTTCCACCTGGATGGTGACGACCGGAGCTGGAGCAACTTCGGTATTTTCTTTCGGCTCGTTGGCATCCAAAACATCCACAGACTGAAATAAAAACTCGTTAGAAAAACGTAATAACACAAATTTGCCAACGAGATAACCTCATTTCACCTTGAACGGCATAGCTACGTCGTCACTGTTATTAGTGAATAATACTTGTTGAAAGGCACTAGGTGTATTTTCAATGGTTTGTAAATGCAAGATTGGTTCACTGGGTAATAGCTCGGACATAGTCGTGATTCTTTTCAAGACGGTGGTGAGGTCTTTTCTACACGTTATCCTAAATGGTTTGGCTGTGAATTCTCTGATATTGTCCCTCTCCTTCAGCCTTTCTTCGACGGTAATCTCCGATTCGTCGTCATTCTGCGGCGAAAAAATACTATAAAATGAAACCGTACTCGGATAAAACGAGTAAACTTGGGCGAAAAACTCACCTCATCGGTACGCGTATGAATAACGCTGTATAAATCACAACAATAGATACGTTTATGCGAAATAAAATTCGCCAAGCTTCGGAAAAGATTCTTGCATACTTTACATTCGTAAATTAAATCGCATTCGTAATTCAGAAGTTGTTTAACCTGCGAACGAAAACCGCACGTTAAGTTGGGTCGAATCACAAGGCGGCCATCTTGATTAACTTACTTCTTCGGTAGCGGTACTAAGTAAGCTAACGACTTCGGTTAAATTGGTACAACTTAAGTCTATGGGTTTACGCAAAATAGTGACATCTTTTTTAGGCGGAGCATTATTCGCCGATTTCAACTTCTTCGCTTTTTCAGGATTCAATTGAGCTCGCATGTTTTCTGTAACATAACGACAGAATCGTCATAACGTTGTTAAGGTGCGCCGCGCCGCGCCGTAACGGTCACATGATCAACGTAGACGTACCAATAGCTCTCTGCCGATGTATGGTTCGAGGTGAAATACCATACACGTTTTCTGCTTCTTTGAAATTAATTTCACCAGCGTTGATTCTCCTCATGGCTTCCTTCAAGTCGTTCTCGGTCCAGTGTTCTTTCGCCTTCGGGTCTTCTTCGTCGACTTGCGACATTTTGGAGCCGCGCAGCAAAGGTATCTGAAACGTGACACAGATAGATGAAACATAACTGCCATGCCTTTACCTTAAACAATTACTTTGCTACTGTATTTTTATTGCACGCAGAAAGAGCGCAAGGTGATAATGACTGTTCACTTGTCACATTAAATTATACGATTGTACGAGCAAATGAATCGAATGAGTAATGCGCAATTCACACCTTGGTACGATACAGCGATCAGAGCTTTACTCGAGAACTTTACGGACTCATGGATAAGCTAATATTCTGACTGGGAGCAGTAACGTTAATACTGAAAAGATCGAATTTCGACGTAAAAGCTTCTCGCATACGCAGCACTTCGTGACGCAGAGACCATCTACAGCCAATGCATGGGAACAGATGAACCTCCATACGCTATGTTTGATAAAAACTACTTCCATTACACGATTATTCAGTATTTTCTAGATAATAGCAATATATTATTACCGTATAGATGGTCTTGGAAATTTGAATAACGGGAAACTACCGCACTACATCCTAAACTTGGAATTATTATTCAATACAGCTAACATTAATCTGTCAAATTCCACGTTAAATACATATAACTCGAGTTGAAATATTAAAACTTCATAACACTTCTTTTTCAGATCAAGTGTTACAGAAAATTTTCAAGTCGAAAGTTCCGTTCTTGATCCTCTCTCCGACGAAATTCGTGTATAATCAAAAATAGGAAAAGTTTTCAAGTCACAGCGCATGCGCAATGAGATATTTCGCAGGCAGTGTCGTTTTGTATGAAACGAAAAACGCGCGTATTCAAATTACACAACTGATTCTTTGTTTGCGAAATTAATTAGCGAATTTTTCATCGTCTTTGAGCCGTTTTCACTTTTTAATAGCTTAAAATTTGAATAGAAATTTTTCTGGCATTAATTACTTTTTAAAAATTCATTTTTCAATAAAAATCATCTTGTTATCGTTATAAAAAATGAAATTCTTTGATAAGTTTTTCATTACTGTAAATTACCGAGAATAAAAATTACGTAATTTTTTCAACCAATCAAAAAGCTGAAAACATCAACACACGTCTTGTGATTGGTGGATTTGAAGAAAATTTGCTGCGTAACCAAAACGTGAAAATTTGGGAAGTATCGTTCATGCTGCACTTTCTTCAATGGAAAAAGAAACGAGCGATGTTCAAAACAACCGAAACAACGAATGATTAAGTAAAAAAAAAAAAAAAACTGATTCTTCGTTCGCCCATTTAACAGTACAATACGAAATTGTGCAAATTTCACAATCTTGTTTTCGTGCAAGTTGTGATTTTGTTAAAAATTATTATAAAGTAAAGTTGTTATAATAATCAAGTAATTGCCTATAAGTAATGTTATAATAGTTTTATTTATTCATCTACATTGTGCTACTCAAATCATCGAAGATGCCCAAAGGTATGAACAACCACTCTAGTCGTACATTTTTAATTAATTGATAAGCTATCATTCCAGGAGTCCAACCATTTCGATTCAACAGAATATAAAATTTCCGCATTCTTTTCACTATTTAATGTATTGTAACTTATCACAACTGTATACGAATTCACCTGATAATTTACTTCGTTTCCAAATCTGATGAGTAAGCGAAATTTTCATGGCGAAAAACGTCCCTGGATAAGCATCCATGTCATCATCATTATTGAACTTCAAACTCTTACTACGTTGAATAAACTTGATGAAAGATACTCATAGCTTTACAGAATGAGAAAAATCACTCAAATATGTAATCTCTATACGAATCATGCATAAATGATGCAACAATGTGTTTTTTGTTGCAGCCAAATTCACCAACCACAAAGGACGAAATCGTCGTTTCACCAATCCCGAAGAATTGGAAAAAGAACGAGTGAAAGAAGAAAAAGAGAAATCATGGAGGGTATGGGGTATAACGACTCGATGCTGAATTCATCAATTCTAGATTGTAACGATGGTTTATGTTTTAGGCGAAAAACCGTGATCTGCCTCCTAGTGAGAGCGAAGAAAGTGAAGAAGAAAACGAAGAAGAATCCGGTGATGATGATAGTGATGCCACAGATTCAGAAGACGAAAGTGTAAGTTGCTTCGAATGTGACACAACACTCGATATGTCTCAAATCCGCCATTAACGTCGTGATATTCTTGTTTAGGGCAAAGCCAAGGGTGTCGAAGGTTTGATAGCTATCGAGAACCCAAACCGTATTCAGAAAAAAGTCAAGAAAGTAACTGCTATTACGGAAAACGATAATCCTCAGTTATCTCGTCGGGAACGAGAAGAATTAGAAAGACAACGAGCAGCTCAACACTATCAGAAGCTTCATGCAGAAGGTAAAACCGAAGAAGCACGTTCTGATCTAGCTAGACTAGCCATTATTAAACAACAAAGAGAAGAAGCTGCCAGAAAACGAGAACAAGAAAGAAAAGGTAATATGAACATTGAACATCGACGAGCTTGTATAAGTATATTGCTAACGTTGTTTTCTAATTCGAATTGTTTCTTCATTCTAGAAAAAGAAATGGCCAAACAATCGAAAACTGCTCAGGTTCACAAAGCCATTGGAAAGTAATAAACAACACTTTTGTACTTTTCATTTTTACTATCGGCTGATTAAATTACCATTAATTTATATCCTTGATTGTTAAATTTCTTAATGAATTTTTTAGCCAAAATTATGGCCTTACGACGTAGATTGATTTTCAGTTAATTTTGCCTTCGGGTATACTTATTTATCTTTTTTCCTCATCAATAGTAGATTTAAATATAGAAAAATGTCGTATTCTGATTTTTGTAATTTTTAATTCAGTCATTGCAGAAACTTCGATAGTAGATAAAAAAAACTTCACTTTATCGCATAAAGTAATAATTATCTAATTTAAAGTGTTCTGTATCACATTACTTTAAATTTCGTATAAATATTTTATATTCTTTGTACGATGTAAAATTAATTTCGATTTTTTTTTTTTTTTTTTTTTTTTCGTTATCTTTACAAATCATTTATATGCATTGAAAATAAATCTCGAAATACAATTCGGACGTTTTTTTTCGATAGATGTAGCACACTTTCGCAAGATCGTAATAAATTGAAATGAACCACACCAAACTTTTAAATAACTGTCATATTTGAAGCTGAAAAACAAAACGCAGCTGTACATATAACAATAACTAGTTACTACTGATTAGGTAAACATTGAAATTGATAAAAACTTTTCAAATTCATAAACGAAAGGTAACTACAAGAAAAAAAGTACTCTATGTGTAAATTAGTAAAAACATAATGAAAAACGCTCGCCATTATTTTGAAGCCGTTATAAAATAGCTTTCGAGTTCGAGGTAGTAGATTGAATAGCTAATCGTAATCTTTTAGCAATATGACCCTGGGCATGCTTCTGCAGATGATCTCTACGATAGAATGCTTTGCCACATTCCGAACACACTTGACCTTTTTCTCCAGAATGTACGATGTAATGCCTAGCCAGATGCTCGTTCCTTTTGAAAGTTTTCGGACACGTGTCACAGGTGTAAGGACGTTCGTCACTGTGACTTAATTGATGCCTATCAAGGTGCTCTTTACGTTTCAGTCCTGCTCCGCAGATTATACAAATGAATCGTCTTTCTACTTTGTGATTAGCTAGGTGTTGTTCGAGAGCGAATTTATCTGGGTATGCCATATGACATTCGGAACAGCAGAAAAATCTCGAGCCATCGGGTGCTGTTACTATTCGTACGTCTCCTAGGCCTTGTCTTTTTCTACCTTCGCTGGGTGGTGCGATCTAAAAATACGATTGACTTGAGTAAACAATTACCACGATAGTACAATTATTGAGCTAAATATTGCCTAAAAATTGATTCAATTCAGAGCGAAAAAAATAATAAAAAAATTATACAAAAAAGCCTAATACATTGCTCATTTTGAAATTATGAAATTTCTCTAATTATTATACCTACTTAAAAAAAATTAATACAGAATAATCAACGAAAAATAGAAAAAAAGTAACAAATGACGTCATAAAAAAAATTCTAGAAAGCTGAAAAATTATACTAGCTTTGTTTTTTTATCGCGGATTATGCAGAATCTGGATTATGGATTCTAACATTTACTTCTTAAAAAAAGGTTTAGAAATGTTCTGATCAATTATTCTGAAAGGTTTATCAAAAACATAACAAAAGAACACAATAAAATCCATAATCCACTTTCATAATCTACTCATCGAGCAGATTATTAAATGGATTCGCACAAACCCTCACAATCCAAAATCCAGATTGTGCATAATCCGCGATAAAAAAACAAAGCTATTATTCAACTTGCAACAGCTCTACAGTGAAATAAAAAATATAAAACAGCAAATAAAAAAATAAAAAACAAATGCTTCAACAAAATTAAAAACATACGTAACATGGAAAATAATAAAACTCAAAATAAGCTCGAGGCATAATTTAAAATCAGACTAACTTTAAGAAACTCTCTCAAACTGGTCAAATATTCGGCAACCTTATTGCCAGACTGCAAAGCAGCGAAACCTTCCCACTGACATAATCTTTCTTGCTCTTCCGGTGTTAGCGGATCAGTCATAGTACCAACATCGATCATAAATTTGGACTTATACAAACTGACAGAAGTATTACTCAAGGTCGAAGACTTGTCGGCTATCGACGAATAAATATTGGTGGAAAATTTCAAATATTCGTTTTCTTGTTTAGATAAATTCTTATGCAGCAGCTTCGTATCGAGTAGTTGATTATTGTACGATATATAACTATTTTTCTTTTCTGCTAGGCTGGTTCTGCTTTGTTCTTTGAAGCCATCACCGGCGGAAGATTCAGCAGCTTTGGCATTGATGTAGATACTATTATGTCTCATCATCGAATCGAAGCTCTGTAAGGTTGTATTCAAGTGGTATCTGGAGGTATCGTTCATAACTTGGGGTAAAATAGCATGACCCAATTTATCGACAATATTGTGCGTTTGAAAGTGCAACCGAGAACTAAACGATTCAGCTTGAGGATTGAAATGATTCTCGTGTAAGCCTACCTGGCTTGTAATATCGGAATACTGTAGATGATTCATTTTCTCTTCCAACTTGACTAGATTATATGGTAACTTGAACGTTGGATTCTTTCGATAATATCAATTTAATTAACATAAGATATCCATGGTACGGTATCTTTTCATCATTACGAACAGAAATACTATCGAGTTTTCTAACAATTACGTTAAAAGTAACATATTTTTAACAATTAATTCGCATTATTTCATTTTCAAATGCTGATAATATCAACATTTTTATAACATTTTTTTTATAAACCTATCAAACACTTCACTAATTTGCCTGACTCAAATAAAACAATCAGTGATGCCACTTGACCGACAAAATAGGTGAAATCTAAAACCATCCGAGATTCTGAAATTATTTCCCAACAGATGTGCGATATGAACGATTCGACGAGTATTTAATAATTAATTCGATTAGATATAAGATTTTTAATCAGATTAATTTAGAAATCAAATGAAATTTGAACAAGATATCGATTTTTGTTTCAGAGTCGATCGAACGAAGCCGGCGTTTTTTATTTTTCCATTTGTCATCATTGTTTGATCCTTATCATTATTTACATTTTTTTATCAATTTAATTGTGTTTTTTTATTCAATTTTCAAAACTTACAAAAGTTGTTCGATTTTGCAGTAAATTCTGAAATAAAAGTGTCATATTTCATTCGAAATGCCACTCAAAAGCTGGATCAGTGTAGATTTTGGTCGTTTCGTGGCTCGAAATAAGGTAGGTTGAAGCATAATATGGACATTTTCAGAATTATAATACCTAATTATTTCAAAAGGATGATTGAGACATTATGTAGGATGAAGGATTGATTTTATTGATCTTGAAATAGGTATCATCTAAAATGAAAGTACGGATCAAATTAATAATTCTTTTCATGATAACAGATAACTTTCAACCAGAAAAAAATTTATATGCTGACAAGCAGTTCACTTCACTTCATATTATATAAATGTACTTATTCATCAGTACTAATTTTGTCATCTCAAAATAAATATACTTCATAACTTACAGATTTCTTTTTAAATTTCAGAAAAGAGCAGCAAGAGCAAACTCATCAATGATGAAGATACTTCGATGGAATGTTAATTTTATTCTCAAATCCATTGATTTAACTGATATGTTTGTTCAATTAATAGAATTAGTTTTGGAGAATGGATGAAAAAACAATAAAAGGTAATTTTTATAATAAATAATAATTTTAATTTATCAATAAGATCATTTTTAGATACCTACATTATATTGTAGAGTGTATTCAGAATTTTAAAAATTTATTAGTTTCAGTAATAATTACCTAATACTTACATTATTGTTACAAAAAATTTCATTTTTCCTTCCATTTTTTCAAGACAAAATTTTAGAGATTATGTACCTATTATTAGATTCTCTCTCTTTTTTTTTTTCATATTCAATATTTTCTCTCACTTCAGTCACTTCCTAAAAATTATTTTAATAATTTCTCATCAGTTTTTATGACTTTTCCAATTTTTAGAATGAATTATTCTGTAAAATTAACCAGGGAAGAAAACCAATTGAAACCAAAACCGGGTAAAACCACCACCACCAGATATTTCAATTGGTTTTCAAAACCATTTGGAACCATTACAATGAACTTCAAAAATTCATTCAAGAACCACCACCAAAAAGAACCAATTCCTTTCGAAAAGGCAGGGAAGAGAACCGTTTGGAACCACAACGAAAAATCATTTGCTGAAATAACCACAACCACAACCACAAGAAAGTGGTTTGAAAATAAAAAACCACCATCACCACCACCATTTTCAATTTCCTTTACAATGAAAACCAGAACCACCCCCAATTAATGGAATTGGTTCTTTTTGGTTTTAAAAAGAGAAATAGTGGATTTGAAAGGGAAGCAGGGGTCCAATCAAAATTTTTGTTATGACCAAATTTATTCCTAGAACTTCAAGTAACAACTTTGATTTGAAATTTTTTTTAATTAGGCCCCTTACCTACCCCCTGTGGCCTGTTTTCTTCATTTTTCTGATTTTTCAGCGCTCTGGAAAGTGGAAACATTATTATTTTTTGTTTTTTATTTGAATGTATATTATTTAATTTAAATTTATTGCAATATTGTGTTTGTAACTTGTAGGCAAAATTCATTTTTAATTTTTTATTCTTAATAGTTTTTTTTGTTTTTTTTTTACTTTTTAAATTTTAATTTTTTATTCAAATTTCAAAGATCTGATCTTTTTTTAGTTCTTTTGTGGTATAATAGGAAGCACGAAAATGGTTCCATCTGGTTGTGATGGTTAATGCCATAGATAAATGGTTTAAATGTTGGGAAATATTTTTCATACTACGAAATGGAAGCAATTCGATGAAAACCAATTGAAAAACCAAAACGGAACCACCACCACAACCATTTGAAATGGTTTCTAATTTGAGAACCACCATCACAACCAATTAATCAAGCAAAACCAAAAACCCAGAACCAGAACCAATCAAAAAAAAAAAAAAAATTAAATGGAACCACTTTAGCACCAAAACCTTTTGAAAATTTTTAAAAACCAAAAACCAATGGGAACCACCAGTAATTTCAAAATTTTCTCAAAACCACCATCACCATAACCAATTGGGTCTCAATTGGTTTTCTTCCCTGAAATTAACTATTTCATTGTCTTTTCTTTCATCACGAATAGAAAAATCTACACCTCTAGAAATAATTAAATAAAAAATGAAAATAAATACGAATCGAAAAATTAATATTTAAAACACCTTTCTTACTGTTTATTTACGAAATCACCCTCCCATCGTCTGTCAAGGTCATCAAAAAGGAACACACACATCTCATGACAATAAAACAATTTCAGAACTCGACCGAGGCTGCAGTCGTCTAATTAAAAGAATTACGTAATTTGTAATCACACAACGGTTAAAATATTCATATTATCGAAGCTGCTGCACGTTTAAAAGTCTAGACAATAAAATGACGATTAAGCAATTAGAATATCAGCTTGACTCCAGCATATCTGATACTGATACAATTTCTTTGGTAAAATTTTCCATCAATTTGGTTCAGTCGTTGGAGTTACTTCGAGTTTCGAGACGATCAGTGACGGATTGAAGGCATCCTATTTGGGGGGGGGGGGTGAAACTCTCTGTTTTGCCGACGAAAAATCATGATTTTGCCGACGATCAGGAACGAACTGAAGCGATTTTTCAGGGGGGGGGGCAAATCATTGAAAATGTCAACTTGAATCACTGAAATTTTCCAACTCATACAATTGATACCTAAAAAGTGCTAAAGAAAATAGTACCCGAGCGAAGCGAGGGCGAAAATTTTGAAAAGTATCATAAGTTTCTGACGAAAAAAATGCACTTTTAGCATAAATTTGAGTTAGTAAAATTACCGAGTTTTATTTTTTTGCAATCTAATGTTTGCCGAAAATGATCATTTTGCCGACAAAATCCGAATTTTCAAGAATATTGGGGGGGAGGGGGTCACCCCCATACCCCCCCAACGAACCGCCTCTGGAGACGATTAATTTGTGTCATTTTAACGAGGCACACTCGTAAAAGCGGTCGCGTTGACGTCTACGTCGCGAACGAGGAAAAATGATTTAAGGGCGCAAATCTGGCATCTGCTATAGTGACAGTGTAACTATAAGTTGTTGCATATAGAGTGGTATTAACATTCCAACGACCTGTAGCTCTTTACTCTCTTTATAGCACTCTGGTTACATTAGAAATTATAAATCAATAACGTTGAAAAAGTAGGGAATGATCAAAAACCTAGCAAAGTAACATTGGTGCGTTTTTCGACCACCGCCCTTGTGGCACAGATTGTTGCAGTTCGTATAAATACATAAATTATACTTGGCTCGGTGGTTCTTTATAGTATTATCAGCGCAGTAACATAAAAGAAATACTCCAACCTACAAGTTGGATGTGAGCTTTTAGAAAGTTTCGAGCACTCATTCTCTAGTACATTGTGTAAAAATAATCAAATTTTTCATTCTATCTTCTCATCTGTTGCATGTTTAAAAAAAATAAAAAATAAACAATCCACCTGGGTAAGCTATTTTCACTTATTTTTTATAAATTACCAATATTTAGTATTATTTACGCGATTTAAATCAAATAAGGGCGAAATTACTCGCTGCTTTTTATTTGCTGACTCGTGTAAAAATTATGACAAGTTTGAATCGGATTTACCCCTCGCTTGTATTATGTAGTTTTTCAATTATTATGAACGCGAAGTGATGACTCAACTTAGCAAACATTGCGTAATTTTTTCCCTTCTGTTTTACAATTTGTGTAATTTTCTAGGTATTATTGGCGCAGTGTAGTTAGAGAATCGTTATTTGCATTTTAATTACTCGCTTAACTAAGTGTGGATTAATGGTCTAGTGTAAAAAAAAAAAAAAATGAAAAAATGAAAAAAATCAACCTAGCATTTTCTACGTTATTATGTGGATTCGAAGTTATAAAAATATATGTAATGATATTTATCCTAATGAGTCGATGTAATTGTTCTATTTACGAGTTATCTATTTCCTTATGCGTTGTGGATCAAATGCGCCTGAATTGTTTACCTACTTGAGCGAATTTTTTAAATTAAATATTTTCATTTTGCTTTTTAATAATAAATTTAAACTCTCGACAAAGCATTGCGAAAATTGATAAATTAATTAACTTTTTTTTTATCGAAAAGGTCGAGCAGGGTTGAAAAAAGTGGATTACCCGGAAAATGTTCATTAATTAAAATTACTTGAAGCAATGTTTTAATAGAAACATTCGCGAAAAAATATTAAAGATTGAATAGTCCATTATTTTCTTTCATTTTTAGTCTCAATAAATAATTTGATCAAAATTATCTTCACTGTCACGGAGCATACTTTTATCGATTTTTCAAAAAAGCACAAGTTCAAAATTTTTTAATGCCTTCATCATAAGACCGCAGGGTACCATTAGTTCGAAAAATTTCCTAATGAAAATAACTGGAACTAAAATTTTTTTTTAAATATATTTATTTTGACGTAATTTTATAAATTATTTGAGTTCAAGAGCAAAAAAATTTTCATCCAAATTTTGAACAAAATTTTAAAATTTTAATGTCGAACTAAAGAACCTTATGATTTAAAATGTAATTCAATAAAATAAGTATATAAAAAATTAATTTCGAACAAAATTTTAAGAAATTTGATTAAGAAACAAATTTAAAAAAAACATTATTTTGAATGAGATTTTAAAAATAAATGTTTTCCCAGCAAAATAAAATTTTGAAAATTTTGTTTTGTGACAGACAAAAAATTGCTCTTGCATGAAAAATTTGGATAAATTAACAAAAAATACTTAATTTCTAAACAAAACTTATAAAAATTTTATTGAAAACAAAATTACGAAAAAAAATTCTTTTAAAACATTTAAAAAAAAATGTTTCCAATATTGAAAAGATTTTTGTCGGAATTTTGAAAAATTATATTGAGACAGATTTTTTTCTTTCTTCAAAACTACTAGTCAACAAAATTTTAAAAACTATGTTTTCAACAAGATGAAGAAAGTTTTTTTTTAATTTTGAAAAATCCACTGTTTCGAAAGAAATTTTGAAAATTTTGCATTGAGACAGATTTACAAAAAAACTGCTCTTGAAAAAAATAATAAAAAAATATTTGTTTCAACAAAATGAAAAAATTGAAATTCATTGAACAAAATTTTGGAAAATTGTTTACAATTGTATTTAATGCCATTTTAACAATTCAAAATTTGATTATATATTTGTGGGAGGGGGAATAAACAATTCTATGAAATATTTGTTCAAATCAAGAACGAAATTTCTGGAAAAAATATTTCAAACAAATTTAAGAAATGAACGTTTTCAACAAAATGTAATTACTTCGTAGAAATTTTAAAAAACAACCATGAATAAAATTTTGAAAAAATCAGTTTTCAACAAATTTTTAAAATAAAAATACTACGTTATTTAAACGAAAGTTGAAAAAAAATTACATTTTCAACAAAATTATAAAATTTGAGCTGTAACAAAATTTATAAAATTAGTTTCCAAATTTTAAAAAACTTCCTTTCATACAAAAATCGTTAAAAACTACGCCAGAGCAACATTTTAACATCAATAAAAATGTGACAAAATTTAAAAATTCGAGTTTGAATAAAATTTATGAAATAGTTAGTTTTTAAAGGTAGGTACTTGAAGGAAATTTTTTAAAAAATTTCCAAAAAAAACAACTAAAAAAACGTGTTTTTGAACAAAATTTTTCAAGAGTTGATCCTGGACAAAATTAAAAAAAATAATAATGATTGAGAACAAAAAAAAAATCAATAGCAGGTATTTAAAAAATGTACCCTACGTTCTCAATAAAATAAAAAACACTTGGGTAATTCGTGAAAATTTGAAAAAAATTACAGTTGAACTAGGTAGTAAATTAAAAAGTTATTCTTAAAATTTTTCTTACGAATAACATTATGTTTAAAAATGTATTTCATTTTAAACAGAATTTCGAAAATTTTAATTTTTGAATATTTTTGTTTTTGAACAACTTTTAAACAATAATGAATTTATTTGGCGAAAAAATTGTGTTTCATAAAAACAAAAAAAAAAATCAGCATGGAAATGTTTTGAAAAAAAATTTATGTTAAGGAATTTGAAAAAAAATATTTTAGAACAAAATTTCAAGAAAAATGATACCTATAGGTATTTAAAAATTGGGCTATGAATAAAATTTGTTAAATTGTTTTCAAATTCGTATTACCCAGGAAATGAAATTTTTCAATTTTTTCATAGATACTTATCAAGATTTCAAAAAAAAAAAAAAATTAAAATTTAATTAATGCTTTCAACAAATTATAAAAAAGGTGTGTCTTCAAAGTTTGAAAAAATCCACCTCGAACAAAATTTTGATAAATTTTCATTTAGGTAAACAGAATTATTTCTAATAAAATTTAAAAAACTGAGTTGAACAAAAAAACTTGAAAAATCGTTTTCAAATCGTATTAGAAAGAAATTTTTAAACACCTAGTTTCTTCCAAAAAAAAAAAAAAAAAAAAAAAAAAAAAGATGAAAGGGGATAAAACTGTTTTTGAGTAAAATGGGGGGAAAAGTTAAGGGAACTTTTAAGAAAAGAAACATGTGTTTCGTCAAAATTTGAAAAAATTCACCTTGGACTGAATTCTGTAAATTTGCATTCAAACAAATTATTTATTTTTAATATTTTAATGCAGGCATATTTTTTCAAACTTTAAATTTTCAAGTTACTTTGGCCACCTTTTTTAAGGAAAATAGATACCAAAATATAGAGACCAGAATTTTTAAGAAGAATAAGCTTTCTGATCAAAATCTCATTGCAAGCCCCCCTCCCCCACTTGTTCTTGTTTTTCACGTAAAAACGTAGTTTAATATTTTTGATATCTTTTTTAGGAAAATATAACATAAACAAGTTTTAAGAAATATATTTGAGTCGAAAGTCAACGAAATAATCATTTTTTGATTTTAAAAAATACTGAAGGATGTTTGGAAACATTTGCTTATTTCAAAGGAAAATTATGTATTTTCACATCAAAATTGAAAATATTTGATTTCGAATAAAACTTCAAGAAATAGTTTCTTGGCACAATTTAAAAAAAAAAATACTAAGATGTAGTTTAGGTATAAAATACTTATTTTTTAAAATTTCATTCTGTTTTTTTTTTTTTTTTTTTTTTTTTTTTTCAAGAAAAGATTAAAATTGGAGAATTTTTTTATTAGAAATTTTCTTTAGACAGGGAAATTTTTTTACTCGAAAAACGTATTTTTTTTACATGAGATGTAAAAAATTAAACAATTCCTTCTTTTTCAAATGAAATGGGGTTTTTATGCGTTTAGTTCCGATAGAAGGATCTCATATCATATAGATCAATAAGAAAAATTTCCCAACTCGAACCTGAAAAACGAGACATTAAAAAAAAAGAAAAAGCCCTTCACAGTTCAAAATTCCCCCGTCATAAAATAAGGTAACGGAGGCAGTGACCTACTTCCTATAACGACGATGACGTCTATACTCAAATGTAATCTTTTTTATGCAAAAATCGGAAGTCCCAGAAGTCTATGATAATTTGCTACAATTAAAACGAGTAAAAAATTAAGGAATTATGAGCAAAAACAACAACTTCATTTCCTAATTTACATAATAAATGGTTATATCCTGTACCTGAGGTACGAATTCATTCAACAATGATACTATTGCAAAAAAAAGCAAAAAAAAAATTACTCTACGCTCGTGGTTGTAAGTAGGTAAATTTAATACAAATATTATGTAAAATAAGATAACAATCGAGTGTAAAAATTGAACAGCGTCTGGAAAGGGAAGGTGGTAGATATGAATGTAAGGGAAATCCGTAGATACAATTTACAAACAGGCAACATCAGTCACACAAACAAGTACATACAAAAGAACCAGGAACTAGAGTAGGCTGGAGAGTACGAGGAGCGCATACGAGTCGAATGAGTCAAAATGAAAATACCGAGGCGTTAATACTTAATAATATAACTTTAAAAGTAAATTTTACCCGATAAAAAAAATATACCTAGTTAACCGAGCGTTAAAAAACAAAGTTCGACATTGGATGTAAATTAGCGAGAAAGAATAGAGTGTGAGCCATTTTTTTCCCATTTTAAATCCGTTTTTTATTCGATACTGTCCCACGAACGGAACCGGAATCAACTATGACAAATACGCATTTATCGATAACCTGGTGCATCGCTTCGCATCGCAGATGTTTTTAAAACACGTCTTGGAATACGTCAACGATTGAAAAAAAATTCGTATTCGCGAAATCGCGGGAAAAAAAATTAATATCCGGTAAATGGTGCATTTTTTGCTTTTCTTTCTTATCTAAAGTACCTACCTACGAGTAGATACGGTTCGAAGAACAATTCTTGTTTTCAATCCAGTACTGGGAGAATCGTAAAAAGGGAATCTCTTTGACGTGAATTTAAATCTGTTTCACCCCTTTCGTTGCAGGGCTGTAGGCCCCGGGCAACGACCCAACCCAAATCCTGGGAATTTTGGAGAAAAAAACCTGTCCCAGGCCCAGAACCCAACCTAGGTGAAAATCCTGACTCAGGCCCAGGCCCCAGACCCGCTTCGATTTGAATTTGGACTTGGGATTTTGAATTTTTTAAAATATTTTTTTCATCGTGGAGTGATTGGTGTTTAAACGATTGGAACATTTCCATTTTCATTATTTCCCCAAGTCCTTATCAGTAAGACGTGTCCTTGATGGCGACATAAATACTTTATATTCAAAATTGGAGGGGAGGGAAGGGTCCAATCGAAATTTTTGTCATAACCAAAAGTATTTATAAGACTTCAAGTTACAACTTTTGTTTGAAACTTTTTTCAATTGGGCCCCTTACCTCCCCCCTGTTTTTAATAATGTATTTGAATGAGTTGGGTTATCCAAAATTGGAGGGGAGGGAGGGGTCCAATCGAAATTTTTGTCATAACAAAAAGTATTAGTGGAACTTCAAGCAACAACTTTTGTTTGAAAACTTTTTCAATTTAGCCCCTCTCTCTCCACTTATTTTGCATAACACTCCCAAAATACTAATTGAAAATTGGAGAGGAAAGGGTACAATTGAAAAATTTGTGCAACAAAGTTGTAGCCTGAAGTTCTAGGAATACTTGTCTTTTGGTTGTGACAAAAATTTTAATTGAACCCCTCTCTTCCCTCCAATTTTGAATAATACAACTTATTCAAAACATATTAAAAAGAGGAGGAGGTAAGGGGCTAGATTGAAAAAATTTTCAAACAAAAGTTGTAGCTTGAAGTTCTACAAATACTTTTGGTTATGACAAAAATTTCGATTGGACCCTTCCCTCTCCTCCATTTTTGAATACAAAGTATTTATGTCACCACCAAGGACAATTCTTACTCTTACTGATAAGGAATTGAAAAAAAAAAAGAATTAATAACATCGAAAAACAGGGATAACAGAAATCAGACCCAAGTCAGACTCGGGGTCAAATTTGGGCCAGACCCGGGTCCTGACCCAGGCCCAAGCCCAATAAAGTTTCTGTCCCGGGACTTGTCCCTAGTCCCAATTGCAAATTGGGCCTACAGATATGCGTAGATGTTTTTAAAACACGTCTTGGATACGTCATCGATTGAAAAAAAATTCGTACCTATTTGCGAAATCGCGGGAAAAAAATTAATATCCGGTAAATGGTGCATTTTTTGTTTTTCTTTTTTATCTAAAGTACCTACGAGTAGATACGGTTCGAAGAACAATTCTCGCATTCAATCCAGCACTGGGAGAATCGTAAAAAGGGAATCTCTTTGACGGCGAATTTAAATCTGTTTCACCCCTTTCGTTGCCTTTTGCTTTGGTATAGATACGACTGCGAATGCACGAGAACGAGACCCTCAGAATCGGAGATAATGTGCTTTGGTAATTCCTCTATTGTATCTTACGTAGGAGAAAGAAAAATCGATTCGTCTCGAAGTACGAGTAAATTTTGCTATAGTCGTACTTTCGAACAGAAGGACGTAAAACATGGAATTCATTTTACCTACTCTTGATACCTTCTTCCACTTTAGCGAAAATTAAACCAATTTGAAACGTTTATCGATTGGTTATCTTTTAGATAGTTTCATACGCTTACGAGGTACGTAATATTGCTCCATACTTTACACACCTTAGACTAGCGTTCATTTATAGAGAAAAAGTACAGATATAATGAAGCTATATTCGTTGACACTGTGCAAGGTCTATGGTGTTTTTCCGGGTACCAAGTATAGGTAGTTTCTCAGGAGTACTCTAACAGTACTATACAGAAATAGATTAGCGTATTTATAATTTCAAGGATCGCAGTACACGCCATTAGAATATACTCTGGATATACGCCTTATTATACTTAGGTGGAGATATGCCTCGCCTTGAGTTGACCAACCTAAAAATTGCCATTTTTTTTGATCCCTTCCAAAGTGTAATTATTTTTTAATTGAAGTCGCTCGCACTCGCCAGAATCCAATTGAAATAAGCCATTGAGCAAATTAAGTGCGAATCTGGTGATTATGCCATTGTACTATCAATAAGGAATAACATTCAAAAAAAAAAAAAAAAAAAATTAAAAACTTTCATTTGGTTTCCGAAAAAATTATATAATTATGTATTAATAATATTAACACAATTTAAAAGAAAAAAAGATCACAAGTAATCAAGGTTACTAAAATTGAGTAATTGAATGTAAACACTTCTCTGGAATAACCGGAACATTATAAATAAGAAACGGTAACTGTATGTACTCGTACGTGCGTCGTGTTTTATATCTATATCGATGTACTTACTACTTACGTATAATATACGAGTATGTACGTTTTGGTTTCAAAATACGAATTTTTTTCAATTGTTTTTTATGTGATGTGAGGTATGAACAGACCATTAAATGAAAAATAAAAAAAAATTATAAAAAAACTGAGCATTTTTCAAATTATTAATTCATTATAGTTAGGTACGTAAAAAATGATTAAAATAGATAGTAACAAAAAATATTTAAAAATCCATAAATTCTAAAAAAAATGATGAAATTTTTTTAATTTTCACAACAATTTTAGCTTTTTGGGAAAATGAATCAATAGAATTTTTTAGAGTACCTACCTAAAAAAATACAAGCTTTTTAAAAAAGAATTTAATTTTTTTTCTAAAATTCTGGTTGAAAATAGGTACATAATTTTTTAAACCATGAAAAAATTTTTCAACGTTTTTTTTTTTTAATTTTCAATTTTTTTTTTTTTTTTTTTTTGAAAGTTTTGATGAAATTTTTCCCCGAAAAGATGTTTAAAAACAATTTTTTAGAATTTCGACAAAAAATAATTTAATTAGGTAAATTTCGTTTGAACAAAAATCTAAAAAATTGACGTTCGAGTTTTTAAAGAAAATTTGGTATAAATTTTTTTTTGTTAAAAAACAGTTTTATGAAGTTTTCTTTGAAAAATGATTATAATTAAAAACAAAAGAAATTTTTTTTTACGAAAAATGTAATAGTAAAAAATTTAAATATTACAACCCCGTTCTTTGAAAATTTAGAAAAATTAAAAATTCAAGTCTTGAAAATTTTATTCAAAAACTTTTCCAATTTAAGTAATTCTTGGACTCAAATTTTCAAAATTTTGTTCAAATGATTTTATTAAATTTTGTTACAAATTCTAAAAAAGTAATCCAAGTTCGAATTTTCTAAAATTTTTGTTAATTTTTTTTCAATTTTTTTTTAGAATTTTGTAACATTTTGATCAAACGATGTTTTTTTTTTTTTTTTTTTTGAAAAAATCTAAAAAATTCATCGTAACTTCATATTTTTTAAAAAGTTTTGTCCAGATTCGAGTCTTGATGATTGTACTTACCTATACCTATACCTACTTAAGTATTAAATTTTGAAAAAATTCTTTAAAAGTTATTCTATGTTTGAATTTTTAAAATCTTTGTTAATTAAATTTTTTCCAAGATGACGTATTTAAAAAATTGGTGCAGATTGGAGTCTTGAAAATTTTATTCAACAAGGTGTCTAACGGATGCTGAAAATTTTGAAAAGGTCCTTCAATTTAAATGGATCTAAAAATCGAAAAACCGCTAAAAATTGCTGATTTTTGGTCGAATCAGTCAATGGTTCTTCTTTTTTCGTTTAAATTATCTAAAAAAATCGTTTTCGCTCAATTTTTTGTTAAAATTCATTATCATTGCAAATTCACTTTTTCTGAATTTACGCTTTTCTGTCAATTTTTAAAATGTTTTGAACTGAAGACATTCCCATTTAAAAAATATCTATATAAAGTATTTCATTTAATTTTGTCCAACAAAAATAACCAAAAACTGAGTTCCAAGATCGACTTTTTTTTACATCTTACTTTTTAAAAATTTTGTGGTAAAATTTTTCCAAAATTATGTGGGTACAAAAGTAATTTTTTTTAAATGTCGTGGAAAATTATTTTATTAAATTTTGTTTAAATTAACTCCAAAAAATTTATCCAAAGTTCGAGTTTTGTCCGAATTGAGTTTTTTGAATACTTCACTAAAATGCAAAAGCATTTTTTTCAGTTTTTGAAGAATGAAAATTTTACTGTTTTTTTTTTAAAACCTTGGGAAACAAAATTTGAAAAATTCAATCAAATTTTTGATTTTATAAAAATGTTTGATGTTGTGTAGCCTGTGTAGGTAATTAAAAAAAATCCTAAAAGCACATTTTTTTAAATTTATAGTGGAAACGTACTTAATTCAAAATTTTCGAAAAATCTTCAAACCAAAAAGCAGATCAATTTCAAAAATTTATTTAAATTTGAAAATTACTAAAATTACAATTTTTATTAAATTTTGAATTTTTATCATTTTTAAAATTGAAGATTTACTGAATTTCGGAAATTAATCAACTACAATAACTAATAATTTTATAAAAATTTTAAAATCGAAATTTTCTGGATTTTGAATTTTTACCAATGAATTTTTTAAAATCCAACTTTCTAGATTTGACCTATTTTTCTCCAATTTCGACTAAATTTAAAAAAAAAATATCAAATTTTGATGATGAATGCCTATTAAATTTTAAAAATTCATCTTATTTCAAAAACTTACCAAAATTTGAAAATGACCGATCTAATTTTTATTTCATCTTTACCAAATTGTCGAGGTTTGCTGAATTTAAAAAATTGATTAAAGTGCAAAAATTTATTAATTTAAAAATGATCCAAATTTCAATTTTCACCAAATTTTAACATTTTCCTAATTTTAAACATTTACTATAAATTCTTGAAATTTAAAAAATTTATATACTTACCCCATTTTATTGAACTTAAAAAATTGTTTCAATCCAATTACAGTTCAAAATAAATCAAATTTCAAATTTTTATAAAATTTATAAAAATTTTTGAACAACTTCAAAAAAAAGGCAAACATATACTTTTACCTACGTGTAGATGAAAAATTATTTATGTAAAATCAGATTTTAACACGTACATTGACAAAATTACGAAAAGACGACGTTTCGGGCCACTCGAGTACTTTGCTGTAAAAAATTTCCACTTTTCAAAAAATGAGGACCTTTAATCTATGTAAAAGCAGGACTTTTGCAACATTTGTTGAAAAATCAGTACCCTCAAAAGCAAGAATGAGTAGGTAAGTACGTTTGCAGGACGTAAAACATCTTACTACAAAATGAAATTTTAAAAATTTTGAAATCATTTTTTCAAAATTTAGTTTTAAATAATTATGTGAGCGTGGATGGGAAAAGGGAATTTAAATGAATAAAAACTTTTAATTTAAACTTTCTAATAAAAATTATTTTTTTTACAAATTTAAATTACTTTACTTTAATTTAAATAAAGATTATAAGTTAAATTTTAATAAACTATTAATTTTCAAAATTAAAAATAATTTTTTTTTTTTTTTTTTTGAAAAAATCGATTTTGAGGTTTTGACTGTTTTTGGTCAATTTCGACCTGTACTTTCATTTAAAAAAGGGTTCCATGGTCCTAGGAGCAATATTCCAGCCTTCCAGAGGACAAGATTTATCCAAAATCAATAAAAATCAAAAATCAATTTTTTTTTTAAATTTAAAAAAAATCGATTTAAAATGGTTTTATGGTCCTAGGAACAATATTCAGCCTCCCAAAGGGTAAGACTAACCCAAAATTTTTAATTTTTTTTTTCAAATTTTTCAAATTTTTCAAAAAATTTTATGTTTTATTTTTTATTTGTTTATTTTTTTTGTTAAAAATGGTCGAGAACGTCATGAAACACAAAAAAATTGACATTATGTGTATGATATTCGTAATCAGCATGGTTGAAAATATTTTTTGGTTTTTTTTTTTTTAGTTTCGGCAACCCTAATTTCGCTCAAAATCGGCCCTTTTGTGAAATAGGCCATAAATACATGAGGGGTGAAAATTATGAGGGAATTAATATTCTACTAGGACCCCTCAATGATTGTGCAAGTTTCAAAGGTATCAGTTATTGTATTACGGAGATACAGATTTGCAAAGTTTGAAACATTCATTACCAAAAAAAAAAAAAAAAGTTTTTTCTGCTTAGCTCCCTTTTCCCATTCACACTCGCATATCTATTAATATTTAATACTTTAATATTTTCGTAAGTCTGAATTTTTTGGAAGTTTATTCAATTTTATTTTTTATGAAAATTGTTCGCGAGTAATTTATTCAAATTTTTCTAAAACAAGAACCTCTTTTTTATAATTATTTACTACGTCATCGACGTTCCATTTTCACCAATGATGTCATTCGAATCAACATGTCGATTATCTAAGTTTCAAAAAATCAATGACGTCAAGAGTCAAGACGATGACGTTAAAAGTATCTACACACGTGCTTATACGAGTTAAAGACCTTCTGAATCTGGAAACGATCAAAAGCTGCCTATAAAAATCTCTTACTACTCGTACATTAGTTTTTTTTTTTTTTTTTTTTTTTTTTAACACCCATAGGTACATTATTTGGTATATGAATATACATTACAAGGTTTACGATAATTTTATTATTTTATAGATTTAATTAAATCGTACGCCAGAATAAGATAATAAAAAGGCAATGCAATGAAATCTGCGATTTATCGTCCGACTGTACAAGTGTAAATTGATTTTTGACGTAGTAAAAATTCACACGTAGACTCTCACAACCTAAGGATCTAACGTAAGTTTGAATCGAACCTGCAGTTGTTTATATAGGTATAAGTTTATGGTATTTTTGAAATTTTCTAAACAGTCTTGATTTTAGGGCAAGTATTTATATATCTATATGCTATATAATAGCGTATATCCAGGTTATCTTTATGATTCATAAAATTTCCAGTCGAATGAGCCCGATATTGTTTTGCATATTTTTCATATTTTGACCAAAATTTCACGGTTTTTTCATATTTTGGGCATTTTCAGCGCATATTTCATCGATTTTCCAATTTTTTCAGCATATTTTACGATTTTTCTGTTTTGAGCTAGTTTTAACAACTTTGACTTTCCTACTTTTCCGGTAATTCTAAATTTTCTCCAAAAAAATCAAATGTGTTTTTCTTATGCTATTTTCAAAAATTAAAAAAACGACAAGTTTGGGTTATTTTTTCATCATTTTTCCTTCAATTTCAGGTTTGCATTCATAAAATCGATCTTTTTAACACAGTAGCTGAACTCCATTAGAAAAATCCTTTCTTTTGATACCCATATTATGTTTGCATATTTCTTCATATTTCGAGTTTTTTGAGCATATTTTTAGCATATTTCAACGTTTTGAAATTCATATATATGCGCATATTTCGCCCAAAAAAAATTATATAAATACTTGCCCTAGTCATGATAAAATATTAACATCGGTACGCGCTTCTAATTGCTCGCCACAGGAGCATTAGGTACCTACATATGGCACAAGAATAACCATAACGACCGAGTGAAAAAAATCTCAGCCAAAAATAAACGAACATTTACTAAACATAAGGGCAGGGAGGTATGGAAAAGGGAAACGTATCAACGAAAAATTATCAATTTGCATAATAATTCGATTAAATATACGCGGAATGCTAAGTTCAACAACTCTTCGACAAGAACACCATTGTCGACACATACGGTGGTTTTTTCCTCCTTTTAAATTGTTGTCCATTTCGCGTGTTCTTTTTTACATGAAATTTATTGCTCTTCACTGCAGGTTGCGACTCATCCTACATAAAAAGAAGCGGAAAACCCTCGATACGGATTTTCATCGTAAAAATTATACCTAAGGAGAAAAAAAACCACACACACGAGTCGTTGTTGTTAAAATTTTAGCCCGAGGAATTAGGGTAAAGACGACCGGCGCTAGTTGATGTGTATGATATTTATATATATATAGTAGTAGTTCAATTGTACGCTTCTCTCAGTGAGAAGTAACGAAGGCGAAGGCGTATCAAAGACGATAAATTGTTCAATGTTGATGGTGTGTGCCGGTACGACATCCAAGCAACTTGTTTATATATAGAGACACGCATCTTAGGTACTCGTATTTTTAATGTATTCTTTGGTGCAAATTATATAACGTAACGTAACGTGCATCATCCGCGCGCGACTGCCACCGATAGACTGATAATCATTTATTAATTGATTTATCATTAAGAAAAAAAAATTACCTTGCGGAGTTTGTGTACCTAGACCTACACACAAACGCATTTACGTGTAAACTCGCTGCGACCAATTTTATGATTTATACGAGTACGTATGTATGTACTTTCTTACGTAGATATTCGCGTAGAATTCGATTAACGCGTTAGAGTGTTGCAAGGCCCCGAACGATGGTGGTGATTTTATGAATCGTGTATTGTTCTTTTTTTCCAGTTTTCGTTTCGTGTTGATTTACGACCAAAATATTTGCGAATATGGATGCGGTCGAATTTAAGGAGTTTGCCAGTTGCATGACCGATTACATTAGTAATTATCTGGAGACAATCAGAGATAGGTATGTGTTTTTTTCTCTCCCATGGTGTGATTTTTTTGAAGTTTTGTTTCATTCAAAATTAAGACAAAATAATTAAAATTGAAAAGAAAAAAGAAAAAAAATTTCAAGATGAAAAATTTAGGTTTTAGAATGATGACCATTGATTTTTTTAAATTAAAAATTTGTGTGTAAATAAGATGTAAAAAATTCAACTATAAAATAAATTTTTAAAAAAAATTTTTGGAAAAAAAAATGAAAATTTGAAACACTAGATGTAAATACTTGATTTCTGGAAACATTTGATTTCAAACTAAAAATTAGTTCAGAATTTGAAAATATGATACTTTTTTTAAAAAACAAAATTTGGAAAAGTGGCTTTCAACTTTTAAAATTTCAAAAAATTGTAATGTTTGATTTTTTAAATAAATGATTTGTTTCCTTTAAAATTGAAAAAAAAAACTGTTTTCATATCAAAAAAATTGACGGAGAAAATTTGATTTCCAAAAATTGGTTTTTTAGAAGAAATTTAAAAAGTTTATTACCTGTGAAAAATTTAGGTAGGTAATTATTTTTTTTTTAATGTTTTTTTGAAAAAAAAAATTGAAAATTGATTTTATCAATTTTTCAAACTTGAAAAATTGTGAGAAAACGTCTTCAAAATTGAAAAAAAAAAATCTTAAAAACTTCAATTTTTAAAATGAATTTTTGAAAATCGGTTTCAAAAAAAATATAATATGAAAAATGTAGGAATAAATTGAGTTTTATATACATAGGTAAATAAATGTAGAACATTGCTTTTTGGAGAAAAAAAATTAAAAATTTGAAATAGAGTTGATTTTTTGGAAAAATTGGTTTTCACACTAACTTGATTAGGCAGTTAATAACTTGAAAAATTTTTCAAAAATAAGTCTTTAGAAAAATATTTAAAAAATTGTTGTTTTTTTCAAGCAAAATGTAGACAAGTCGTTTATAAACTTATAAGATATTAAAATTTAAAAAAAAAATTGAAATACCTAATTGATTTTTCAAAAAATGATTTGTGTTTCATTCAATGTTATGAAAAAAACAATAAAAATAAAATAATAGCTTCCAAAGGAATTCTTAAAACGGATAAAATTTGTGAAAATTGATCTCCATAAATTGAAAGAAAATGTTTTCAAGTAAAATTAAGTATAAAACTGGTTTTTGAAAACAAAAATTGAAAAAAAAATTCAATTTAAAAATAATACAAATTTTTGAAAATTGTAATAATTTTTAAAAATTCAACTTTTTCAATTCTTAGAAAACTTCAAATTTTATAATTTGATCCAAGTTAAAAAATTCATTAATATTTGAAAAATAAAAATTTGAAATAGATAATTGATTTTTGGAAAATTATGAAAATTGATCAAGAACTTGAAAATTTGGTTTTTGAATAAAATTTCGAAAATGGGTATTTGAAAATGAACAAAACTTTTCTTTTTCAAGCAAAACACAGAAAAATATACCAGAATTCAAAAATTTGTTCTCATACTTTTATTAAAAATTGAAAAAAAAAATCTATGCAAAATATTGTGTAAAATTTTTTTGAATAAATTTTTAAAAATAAGAAAAAAATATTAAGTAGTTTGATACGATCTGTAACAATCTATCTTCGCATACTTGATTGAAAAAATTGTTTATTAAGAATCCAGAACCATAATTTCAAATTGTTTTTGAAAACAGAAATCAAAATTTGTTTATGGAAAATGTAGAAAATATACAACACCGATTTTTGGAAAAAAAATTAAAAATTTGAAAAAAACTGATTTTTAAGGAGAAAAACAATTGAACTTAAAAAAATAAAAAATAATTAGTTTTTGAAAAATTTGGTTCTTGAATAAAATTTTGAAAATCGGTATTTGAACAAAATTTTAAAATCATTTTTAAACCAATCAAGCGTAAAAAGGTGTTTTTAAAATAAGTTCAAAATTTCAAAAATTTATTTTCACAATAAAAATAAAATTGATAAAAAATAATTCATTTGCGTGTAAAATTGTTTTAAATCATTTTTAAAAAAATGAAAAATTAATAAATTTTAAAAAAATGTTCTCGTAGATAATGAACCCATTAGGTACGTAAAAATTTGATTTTTAAAAATGAAAAATGTAGAAATAAAGTAGTTTTTAAATAAATTCAAAAATTTGAAAAATTTGTTTTCATATTAAAAATTGAAGAATTTTTTATGGGTACGAAAAGTAGTGCAAATTTGTTTTAAATAAATTTCAAAAAAATACTCAAGTAATTGAATCTAATTTTGTTTACATTACATATAATTTATAAAATGTTTTCAAGATGAAAATTAAAGAGAAACTGGAAAAATTTGACTTTTAGATGGTATTTCAAAAATTAAACTTTATTCAAATTAAATGTAGGTAGAAAATTTGTTTTTGAATAAGTTGAAAATTTTTTAAAATTTGAAAAAATTTGAAATATACTTGGGTATATTGAACTAATTTATTTTTTGGATACAATTTATACCTAACCCTGAAAACTGAAAAAATCGTTTTATTACTAAAAATCAAGGAAAATGTTTTTAAAAAAATTTGTAAAAAAAAAAAATTCACAAGCAAAAAGTATTGAGTATTTTTAATTGAAATTGTTATCATTTTTTTTTTTTTTTTTTAAATTAAATTGTTTAAAATAATTATCTAGCTACCTATTCACTATTCAGGTATTTGGGTTTTCAAATTTTTAAATTTATATTTTTTTTAGTTTTTTAATGTAGTTTTTCATAAATTTTCTCAAGTTTCAACTATACTAAAAAATCAAAAGTAGGTATTGTAGTTTACGATACCTACATTTTTTTTTAATTTTCGTAATGTTTCTCAATTTTTTCACATCTTTGTAATTTTTATTAATGTTTTCAACCTCCCCAATTTTTTAAAGAGTTGAATTTTCATAAACTTTTTTTTTGAGGGAGGGGACAGATTTTCAAGTTTGAGTTTTATGAATTTTCTGTTTGATTATCAAATCACTTTTTAAAATTATTTACACGAATTCATCGAGATTTGACCTAAGAAATAATTCAAAATGTTAAAAAAAAAACAATTTTTTATGGAATGTTCCAATAGAAAAAAATATCTATACGTATTTTCTGTACCAAAAAAAAAAAAAAAAAAGAAAAGAAGTTACGACCTTAACATTAATTATCTAATTTTTAATGTGTTTTTAAGTAGATCTAATTACCCTAAGATGTAAGATCCATCTTGAGAATCACCACAAGTGATGAAATATTTTCCTAGTCTAAATCGAAGTCGAGCTTTTAAAAAAATCATTTCATCTGTCAAAAAATATATATATATGGTTGCAGGAAGGCTTTTTCGCCTCTTTTTCTTAAATAGTGCGGAGTTTCGCCTCATTTTTGAGGCGAAAAAGCCTAAATCGGAGGTGAAAAGTACAGAGCGTGTATACTCCATGAATTCTGCACCAAAAAGGTTGCACTTAGGCTTGACTCGAAGGAGAAAATCAGGAGAACACGTTCCGCCTTTTAAACTATCCAAAAATATTCACCCATCCCCTCTGTAACCAAAAATTTCTGGAGGCCAAAAGTATTTTACACCTAAACCTGAGAACCTCATGTTTGAGACTTCACACAGGCTTTGCTAATTGAGCTAAAAAATTGAACGAAGAGCCGAAATGTTTCTTAGACCTTCCTCTACAAACATACTCAGGAAGTTTTTTGAAAAATCTCAAAGTTAAGCTTGTGGATGAGCTTTAAAACGGAGGTGAAAAGTATTTTTTATCAAAATTTGACTTCGGTGTATACCATGTGCATTGTGTTCCTTGACAAAAGTTAGTTCCAGAAAGTATGAAACGGAGGCAAAAACGCTCCTTGAAATTTGAGGTGAAAAGTACCTCTCGCATGTGTATATATATATATATTTCGACCTTAACATCAATCCCCTAATTTTTAAATTTGGTTTCAAGTGTAGAAAATTATTAGGTAACCCTCTCTCAAAAAAATTTCCAATCAATTATATGTTTTGTTTTTTTTAAATCATAAGTCATCATCGCTCGAAATAAACCACAACTATTACGAATTTTATACTGACGACCAATTAACACCAACATTTTTTTCGGAAGTAGATAGTTGTTGAAGAGGGCAATGAGTACTACCTACTTCCGAAAAAAATTGGCATCAATTTGTCAGATTAAAGTCAATTTTAATGCTAAATTTCATGCATTTTTTTGAACAATACCAATTACAGACTTTCCCTGTCTTTAATAAAGAAATATGAAGAAGATATTAATATTTTTAGAATAAAAATTCAAGTTTTTCCTTTTGCTTATACAAGTTTTTTTCCCCCTGCAATAATCACAACGCACGTTATGTTTTGTCGTCAAAACGACGTCATTTTCAAACTTAGTCTATGAGAAGGTACCAAAAATGACGTACGTGAGATATTTTTATCATTTTTTTGAATTTATCCCTCTTGAAATATTTATCGTAAGTAGTAATTTTATTGTTCTCGAATGATGAAATCGTAACAATACGATAATTTTCCGATTATTAGAAAAATATATTTCAAATTTGAAATCTTTCAATTTTTTGGTTCCAAAACAAACTGAAAAATGGAACAAATTTTCAAAGAACCAGTGACGAGGGTGAGGAAAGGGAGCTGCTGAGGTGAGAATTTTGGAAAATTATAACATCCTATACTGTCATGTATATCGATTTCAAGGTTTTCATTTGGGTTGATTTTAATTATAATTTCCATTTTCAGTTTCGATCTCATTTTCAAAAAAAAATTGAAAATTTTAAAAATTTGGCAAACTTCAAAAAATACCATAGTCATAATTTTTTTTTCTTCAAAAATTCGGCTAAAAAGTCATATTTGTGCACGATGAAAAAAAAACCACCTAACTATACTACTATAAGATTATAACAATGATAATACGAGACGAGAGATAAATTTTGCAGAAAACTTTTAAAAAGTACTCTTCCAAGTTGAATTAATCACTTTCAACTTTTATTGAAAAATCATCTTTCGTAATCGAAACAAATTAAAAATCCGGAATCGGAAACGGAGCATTCGTAGGAAATCCCAATTCAACGAACCGACTTCTTTTTCCAGACGAGTCTTACCAGAAGTGAAACCAGGCTACTTGGCCCCCCTGATCCCAGACGTGGCACCGCAAAAGGGTGAAAAATGGGAAAACATAATGAAGGACATCGAACGTGTCATAATGCCCGGAGTAAGTAGTAAATTTTTTCCTTTTGTACAAATATAAACGTATTCGTACAAAAAAAAAACACATATTCAACGGAATGGGCCATTGATCATGGCCCATATTTTTGACCATGAAAGTGTGATCGATGCAGAAAACTGGTTCTACGAGTCGAGCGGTAGGTTAGGTACGTCTACCTAATATACACAGTGTACCTATAAAGACGTACTTATTCTTACGGACTTGTAAAATTGATACGCTTCGGGGTGGGAACCACCTGACCATGAGGACTCTCGAATGATAAAAACTATTCCTCGATTGGGAATTTCGAAAAATGAAGCAGATCACAATGAAATCGTACAATGTACTCGGCTTGGACATTGGAAATTTAAAATTTGATTTATTTTACAGGTAACTCATTGGCATTCTCCTAAATTCCACGCTTACTTCCCGACTGCCAATTCGTACCCGGCTCTGGTGGCTGATATGTTGAGCGACGCTATAGCCTGCATCGGATTTTCTTGGGTACGTGAATTATTTAATTGATAAATCGCCTTACGAGCGGATGATATTGAAATTACAAATAAAACTGGGTCAGGTACGAACGTGACTGAAGCTGAGTCAACCGAGAAGTCTTTATTTATTATTTTTCTCCGGCTAAAAGTACAAGATATACCGCCACGATTAGGGAATACGGGCACAGGGCTATTGAATTGAACAATTAGACGCTATTTTCGTTTAGTTCGATGGGTCGCGAATGTTAATTATGAAATTAGGTACTTCGATACCTCATTAAGACCGGAGAGAGAGTGAAACCGCACACGTCTTCGACGCATCTATCCTTCGTCATAATCTATCGCTGAGATCGGCTTGTATAAGAAGCTGTACTAATTATTTTATTATATATAAGCCGCGTAACGGCAGAATATCTCCGGTGACTTTGAACTTAAAGACAAAAAATTGTAATGGCGAGTTCAAGGTCGCGTTCTAATGTTTTTTTTCTTCTTCATCGAACCCTAATTGATCCTCGTTTGTGGATGTTTTGGAATTGTTCGTCCTTCTATATAATAATACGCTTATTTCATTTCCTTTCGCCCAATTTGTAGTCCATTTGTTGGCGAGATTTTGTCGATAAAAATTTCGCCCGTAGAAGCAAATTTCTTTGAAAAAAAAAATGAAAAAAATTTCAATCGCCTTGAAAGTAAGGCGTGTTGAAAATTCGCTCGAGGGGATTATGAAGACGAGATTGCGGATCCTGGTTTAATATGCTTCCGTATTCAAGTTTCAAATATTACGTTTTATAAAAAAAAAAAAAATCAAAAATTCATTTTCCTAAAATATCCAAAGCTTCATTTTTTAAATTTAAAAATTCATTTTCTAAAAATATCCAATTTTTTTCACTTTGAAAACTATTTTTTTTTTTTTAGAAAAATGTTGAGGGGACGACTTTTTCAAAATGAGAAATGTTCCAAATTTTAAAATTCGTAAAAATTTATCAAACTTCAACAATGGTTCAACTTTTAAAAATTTTATTAAAGCACAAAAAATCCTAAATTTTGAATTTTTACCCCACAAAAAAAAGATTTACTAAATCAGATGAATTTAAAAACTTTGACAATCAATTAATTTAAGAAGAGTGGACATATCAAATTTCAAATTTTTAACAACGTTGAAACTTTTGCAAAATTCCCTATTTTTTATTTTTCTCCTAACTTAATTCAAGTGGAGCCACTAGCCCCCCCCCCCTATTTTGAAAGAAAAAAATTAACAAATTTTCGAAATTTTGTATTTTTTTGGTTCTAACCTATACCTATCAAGATTGTTCTTGAATTTTTGCCAAATTTCAAATTTTAACAAATTTTACAACAAAAAAAATTGGAAAAGTTTTTCTGAAATTTTAGTTGAATCTGAATGGCTACATGGTTTTTTTTTTGGAAAAACGAAGAAATGGTGTCGAAAATCCATTGAAAAATTGAAATTTTTTGACAAATAAATACTTATGTTATAAAAAAATTTCCAATGCCCCAATAGAAAAAATTGTCAAACAAAAGTTGTGCATTTCGATCTCGAGAACAATTTTGGTTATTACGAAAATTTTGATTGGCTCACTCATTCCCTTCCATTTTTGAATTTTACGTATGCAAATCACATCACATGGCAAATCACGTACGTATACTGCAAAATTATTCTACATGAACACGTATAATGCAAAATTGGAGGAGAATGAGTGGGCCAATCAAAATTTTTGTAATAACCAAAATTCCTCCTGAGAGCGAAATACACAACTTTTGTTTGGAATTTTTTTCGATTGGGGCCTTAGGTACTGATATAGGAAAAAGTGCGACCACCTTCCTCTCCATGCGATTTTCATACGTAAAATGCAAAATTGGAGGGGAAGGAGTGATCCAATTAAAATTTTTGTAATAATCAAAATTGTTTCTGAGATAAAAATACACAACTTTTGTTTGAAATATTTTTCAATTGAGGTCGAATTTTTTTTTTCAAAAACTTGTCAAAAATTTTAAATGGATTTTCGACACCATTTTTTCGTTTTTCCAAAAAACCTCACGTAGCCATTCAGGCAATTCCATTTGTTGTTCAAAAATTGAAAGACATTTCCGTCATTCAATAATTTGATTTTTAAAACCGTGCACTAGTTTATTCTTTTTTCCATTTTTTATGTTTTTTATAGGGTATATTTCTCATACCTACTCTTTGGGAATCAAATTTTCTTCCAATTATCATCATTTAAAAAGTGAATATCATACTTCTACTAAATTTTTAATTTTCCAAACCACTTAGTTTAGTCTAGAATGCATAGGTAGGTATTAGGTACCCATAAATTTTAAAGAAAAGGGATTTTCGGTACCTATGTGTATTGAGGTTAGTTTGGCAAATGTTCAAAATTTTGAATTTTTCACAAATTTTAAAAATCTATCAAAATATACAAATCGAAAATTTAAAAAAAAAATTTTTAAATTTGACTGACTTTAAGAAATTGATACAATTTTCAAAATTAATTAAAATTATAAAATTATCAAACTTTAGGGATTCTAACTAAATTTGAAAAATTTCAAAAAATTTGACAATCGTAAAAATTGATTAAACTTGGAAATCAATATGATAACATTTTTAAAAAATCAAAAAAAAATCTATAAGATTGTGCTAATCTACCTACTTTTAAAATATTATGTTGAAAGTTTTACTGAATTAAAAAAATTAATCCAACTTCAAAAATTTATTAAAATTGTAAAATTATCAAATAACATATAAATTTTAAAAATTCACCAACTAGCTAACTTGGACTAGCTTTGAAAATTATTATTTTTTGAAAATAAAATTCAAAATTACAAAATTTAGAGTTCATGTAATTAGGTAATGTCGAAAAATTTTGAATAAATTTTTAAATTTGAAAAATTTCTCAAGTTTTTCAAATTGTAAAAATTGATACTACCTACATTACGAAAGTTTATTAAAATTTATTTACTATGAAATTTTTACCAAAACAGATGAAAAATTTCAATAAGTATCAAAATTTTAAAACGGATCCAACCTATTAGGAAAATTAATGAAAATTTTTAATAATGAAATGACGAAAAATCCAATTTACCTTACATCAAAATTTTGAAATTTTCGATTTTTTTTCCATAACCAAACATTTAAAATTATCAACTCTAGAAATTCAAAATTTTAGTTTTATTTTTACAAAATTACGGACAACAAGTACCTACTACAAAAATTTTTCAGAATTTGAAAATTGATTCAATTACAAAAATTTTATTAAAATTTGAAAATTACCAAAATTCTAATTATTCATTACCTATCATATTTTGAATTTTTTTCAAATCCTCACATAAAAATGTAATTTTAAAAATTTACCAAGTTTCTGAAAATTTCAAGATTTTTTGTATTTTAAAAACTTAACAAACTTGGACGAAAAATTTTTAAGATCCAGTTGTTATAAAAAAATCGATTTTTAAGAAGGTCATAACGATGTAGATACGCAAATTCATTTAAAAAAATTAATTTATGAAATTATTTGCCCATCATGTCTACAATATTATTATTAAAAAAAAATTAATGCCTAAGGGCGCAAGTAATAATTTTTTTCAGCCGGGTTTTTCTGATTTTTTTAAAATGGAATTTCCATTAAAAAAGTACGTCAATGGAATTTCTGACAAGCGAATAGAAGGGAAAATGTTTCACAACTTTGAATCACCAATATTTAAATTTCCTTCTCCCCTATCCTGTTAAAAAAATCATCCCCTAAATATATAAGCAAAAACTACACAAAAATAAAATTAGTCGACGCTAAAAATAATACAATATTCTTTTACAGATCGCCAGTCCGGCATGTACAGAATTGGAGGTCGTTATGATGGACTGGCTGGCGAAAATGTTGGGTCTACCGAAACAATTCTATTCCGGTGGCAAAGGAGGAGGTGTCATTCAGGTAATTATAAGAGATAATCTCATTTACGTATGTAATACCTAAGTATACACTTTGACATAGTTTCAACGCTTTGTTGCTTTTTGTTTGCTACTCGATATGAGACCAAAGATTAATTCGATAAATATTCTCATTATGAATTCGATTATATTTAATTACGATACGTTTATCGCGTGTAAATATAACATTTATGAATTAATTTTATTCTTAAAACCGAGAGCTAATTATTCGGCTTCTTGAAAATTTACGTCTGAATCATCACCTTGACCTGATCAATCGATCTCGCCGTTTCTTGAAAATTATCATTTTTTTTTATTACAGGGCACCGCCAGCGAAGCTGTACTCGTTTCCTTACTAGGAGCCAAAGCTCGAGTGATTCGCGAAATGAGAGAAAAAGATCCCACTTTGAAAGATTGGGATATTATTCCTAAATTAGTAGGCTACTCTTCAGGTACCTACTTAGAAATTTTTCTCATAATATGATTACTTTTTTTCTTTCGAAAAATAACCAATTTCTTTTGTAATTATTACAGCTCAAGCACATTCATCTGTAGAGAGGGGCGGCTTACTCGGAGGCATTCAATGGAGACTACTGCCAACTGACGATGAATACAAACTTCGAGGATCCACCCTCGAGGAAGCTTTCGCAGCTGATCGCGAAAAAGGACTTATACCATTCTTCGTAAGTCATTTGGGTTTTTCCATTTCCCATCCAACCATAATGAGCATATTATTCATCAAACAGAATGCTTGTTTCAGGCTGTATGTACTTTGGGAACCACTAGCATTTGTTCTTTCGATAAATTAGAGGAAATTGGACCAGTGTGCGAGAGAAATAAAGTTTGGTTACATATTGACGCTGCATATGCCGGTGAGTGTTCTTTTTTTTTGAATGATAAATTTTTTCTCGGGTTGATGTTGATAATAAAGTAGCTTTTGTTGGTTTCAGGATCAGCATTCGTGTGTCCAGAATATAGGCATTTCATGAAAGGCATCGAATATGCGGATTCGTTCAATTTCAATCCTCATAAATGGATGTTGGTTACGTTCGATTGTTCAGCTTTATGGTATTGAATTTTTTCATTTTTTGAAATGTCTTGATGGATCAATTATACGTACATTATATAGAGATCGTAGCCGGGCTCATGAGGTTCGTTTGGGGGGGGGGGTTCGATCTTGAACACCGAATTTGAAATCATCCAGTGAAAGTTGGTCATAATGGTTTAAAACCTCCGTGACAAAATTTTCAGTTCGATATCTCTCCCCAATCCTTTCTTGGGAGGGGATGAAAATCGTTTTTTTTTTATTTCTATTTTTCGCAAAATTCGACCGAACTTTTTACAAACTTGCAGGGATAGTAGTGAGTACAAAGAGTGATTTATGGAATTTTTTTACAAAAATTTCGAGCACTTTTACTCCCATAAACCAGTAAGAAATAATTCACAAACTTTCTGAAAAAAAAAAATTTATTCATGGTGTCTTTTCGGATTTTTTATTTCAGAAATGACTTTTTTTCAACCGTTCATAAAATGTTCAGAAAACCCGTCTCCAAAAATTACAGAAAATTGAAAAGCTCCTCCACTTTTTCAAAAAATGAGAAATAAAATCTATAACAGAAAATTTTTTAAATAACAGGAAAAACTTGAATTTAAATTTTGCTCAATAATGGACAAAGCTTTGTGATTTTTAGACAGATTTTTGAATTTTTTTTTTTGTACAACAAACTATTACATTAACATTTTGACAAAATTCACTACATTTTCACTATACGTTCACTTCTTTCAAAACTTGTTGGGGGGGGGGGGGGGAAACCTTCAGAAGGGTAAAATTTCGTCATTTTTTCTCAAAAATAAAAAACCAAACGTTGAAAAAGAACTCTTTTAAAAAAAATTAATTCGTTGAATAAATTTTTGTATAGCTTATAATAAAATTTCAGTTGATCAATTTAAAAAACGAAAAATATTCACCTTTTTCAAGTGAGTGGATTAAATTTTGAGAAAAATTGTATATTTTTTTGATATTTTTTTCAGAAAAATAAAAATTGATTTTTTGAAGAAATTAAGTTTTTTTATTTAAAAAAAAAAAAAAAGATATAATATTATTTTTCAGAAAAATTGATATTTTTTTTCAGAAGTTATTTTTCAAATTGAGATTTAATAAAGATACCTAATATATACCGATTTTTCTTTTAAATTAAAAAAAAATACTTAAATAAGGTTCTTTTTTCTCAAAAAAGTCAGAAAATTTTTCCTCAAAAAATTGCCTCTTCATAAAAACAAAGACTTTTATCTGAAAAAGTTGAATTTTATTGTTTTTCAATAGAATTCGAACCAAGATTTTCTTTTCTCAAAAATACTTCTATTTTCAATCAAGATTTTTTTCTCTCGAAAAATTTACGACTTTTTTTCAATACAAGACGATATTTCTTCATAAAAAGAAGAAGAAAACGACGAAAAAGGAGGAGCTGAAAAATAAGAAAAAACTAGTCTCTTCTTCGAAAAAATTGAATTTTTTTTAAATCGAGAATTTTTTCTACTTTCAAAAAACAAAATTTTTTCCAAACAAATTCATGAGATTTTTTCTCAAAAAATTTAAAATCTTTTAAAAGCTCACTACAAAAAAAATTGAGATTTTTTTTATTCCAAAAATACGATTTTCCTCTCCAAAAAAGAAATATTTTAATAATGGATTTTACATTTTTACCTTTTCAAGATTTTCTGAAGAGAGGGGGGGTGGTGTTCCATAACCAGTATTCGATTGTAGCTTATTTCATTTTTGAAATTTTTAGTTTAGCATCTTTAAAAATTGTAACCAATGTTTAAAAAAATACTGATTTTTGAAAAATATAATTCAAAACATTTTTTCCTTTTAAAAAAATTGAAATTTAAAATAGATAAAAATAACCACATTTACTATATTAAAAAAATTAAAAGCTTAAAAAATAATAATTGCTACGAGATGTAAAAAAAAAAAACGAAATCAATTCGAAAAAGTCAAGTTTTCAGCTTTTAGCTTCAAAACGAAGTTTTACGAAAATTAAAATTTTATTCAATTTCTTACTTATTCGCAGGTTGAAAAACTCCGGTGACATAGTGGACGCTTTCAACGTAGACCCTTTATACTTGAAACATGAGAACCAAGGAGCAGCTCCAGACTACAGGGTAATTATCAGCAACTTAATTCCTTCCTCAGACGAACTCGCCAATAATCGATATTTTAATTATGTGAATTTTTGTAGCACTGGCAAATACCACTAGGAAGGAGATTCCGATCATTGAAGTTATGGTTCGTAATGAGAATATACGGAGTGGAAAATATCCAGGCTCATATTAGGAATCAAATCGGCCACGCTCAAACGTTCGCAGATTACGTTCGCAGTGATTCGAGGTTCGAAATTGTCGGAGATGTTACCATGGGATTGGTCTGTTTCAGATTAAAGGTACTATTTGTATTTATATTTATAATTAAGTATATAATTTCAAATAATTTTTTGTTTTTCAAAAAAAACAAGAAAAATGATGAACGTGGATTTCTTTCAGGGATCGAACGAATTAAACGAAGAATTTCTCAAGACAATAAACCATAATGGAAATATTTATCTAGTACCGTCCAAAATTAACGACCTGTATTTCTTAAGATTCGCCGTATGCTCCAGATACACTCAATCGCCAGATATACGTTACTCGTGGCAGGAAATCAAAACTATAGCTAATGATATGCTCGATAAATCTGCCAACGTGGTCAAGGTGAACGGAGTAAATGGAATTACCAATAATGTAAATGGAGTTAATGGAATAACGAATGGAGTAAATGGCTTAACTCTTGTCAACGGAGTAAATGGAATGAATGGGGTGAATGGAGTAAACGGAGTAAATGTAGGAGTACCGAAAGTGAATGGAGTCAATGGAGTTGGCAGCAAAGCTTAATTTAAAAAAAAAAAAATAAAGACTCCAGCATTTCGTACGCTTAAATTCAACTACATAATTATGTATGTACTTTTTTCCTTAATTTGAAGTGGATGAGAATTGACCAAAAATAATTTATACTCAAATTTTTGCCTAAAACTTTTATTTTCATCATTAGGGTGTTTGCAAATTAATTTTTGAAGTTCAAAAAAAAATAAAAATTATGAATCAAATGGATTCAGATTTTTTGAGATTATCCAGCGACCACTAGAAAAACCTTCATCTTATTTATTAGAATTTCATTCTTATTTTTATACATTTTTGAACCAAAAAACCCCTGTGCATACTTATTTATTGTATATTATTTATAATATACGTACGCTTAAGCTATATTATCAATGTTACCTTTTACGAGTAATTAGGAAAAAATTAAGCTCATTTTTTAAAATATTTCATTCCATTTCATATTACATTAAGCTTTCTAGGAGGTTTCTCATTTTAGCAGTAGTATAAAATACTCAGCATATTTTGCAGATTCGATGATTTTTTTTTTGTTTATTTTTTATTTTTTAAGTATGAGCGAAAAAAATTCATGTGATTGGAGAATTTTTTAGCGATAGCACAATCATTCTCATGTTTAAAAAAATTAAGAGGAAAGAAAAACACATATTTTTTGACCAAATTAATTTGATTTGTAATAATTTTGGAACAATCATTTTGATTTTTTTTATATAATAACTGATGGACCACAAAAATGGGACAATAATGTATTGTATTTATAAGTTTTTTTTTGTTTTTTTTTCAAAGACTGTGAAATTATAATCATCTTATTACACCTACATCGTAATACGTACCTAAGGCATTATTTATTTAGTTCAATAATTTATACAATTTGACAATATTTACTCGATTGATTGAGTACCTACTGTACTTAGCTATATACCTATTGGTTGTACCATAATCTTAAAAACATGAAATAATTTAAAAACCTAGAGCTTCAGCTATGAGCCTATTTACGACCAGTTTTTATATACAGTGGTCTTTTTGCTTCTTTTAAAGGTACAGTAATTTATTAAGACTTATTATACGACTGAATTGAACCAAATGACAATAATATTGTATTATTATTATTTATAAAATAAATAAAAGAACAACTCCACCCTACGAGTTTTCATTTAGAATTTTAAAATAATTCTTTATTCATCCAGTACACATACTGGTTCACCATTCAACCAGCAGAATACTCTGCGGTGTCAGTTTCGAGAAAGAATACCCGCTTATGGTTAATTTCACTACGTGCACTTCTGCTTGCCATTCAATTCTATTCTCTCAACAATGGCGTTGGCGGTGCTGTGAACTTGCGTACTTGGGTGTGGAAAGTATATCTTGGGGTCTTTCCACCCTCATCGAAAATATTACACGTGAGATGTTGTAAAATGGACTCCGAAGTATGGAATGAAAATCTACGCAGAGGTTTCTGCTTGTGTATTCGGTGTATAGAAATAGAAACGCAAACTGAAAAGTGAGAGCTTTTGGATATTTATAGGATAGAACTTTGTGTAGGAAAAGTTTCCTGTTCGTGAATCAAGCGTATCAGTTGAAATAAAATATAGAAATAAATTCTCAAGACAATATCGTTAAAGTAAACGAAATCGATGTCAGCTCAGTAGAATTCGATTTTGTTTTTGTTTTTTGAAGGATTTTCAGATACGACTTTTTGCAAATATTTTGTTGGAAAAAATAATCGGCAATTTTTTTTTTTTTTTTAGACTACGTTCCATGAAGATAATAAATAAAGTAATACATATTCAGAAAATTAAATGAAAAATTGAAAATTTGCGATAGATATGTAAATTGAAAACTTGAGAAAATCGAGAAATTGAAAAATATGAAGATATAAAAAATTTATAAAAATTTGAATAAAGAATGAGAAATTTCAAAATATAAGAAAATCAAAAAAATTGAGAAATGAAGTAAAAAGAAAATCTGGAAAATCGGAAATTTTAAACGACCATTAGGAGTTGAAAAATTTGAGAAAATTCAAATGATAAAAAATTATTATACCCTTTTCAAAAATTGAAAAAAAAATTAAAATTTATTAAAAAATATAAAAACTTACCAAAAATGTAAAAAATCAGGAATTTGAATTAGAATCATATAAGGTAAGAAGTTGAAAAATCTGAAGAACTAAAATGATGATAAAAAATTGTAAAATTCAGAATTTAAAGTTTTAAAAACTTGAGAACTGTAGATAGGTACGCAAAACAACTGAAGAAAATTTACTAATAAAAGTGACCCAATATCACCTCTGCAGGTTCGAAATTTTTTTTTCTACGAAGTAGGTATACATTTTATTTTTATCTTGTTTGGAGGACCTGGATGGACAAGGAACTGAAACGAGTTGAATTCAATTTATACGTAATTTTTCATTTTAATCATTCAAAATAGCTATAATTATATTATTTTCGGAGAAAAAATTCGGATATTTTCAAAAATAATTTCGAGCATTTCTTATCAAATCCATCAATTTTAAATACAAATTTTTGATAAACTATTCCACCAATTTATTTCGTCGCCATAATAAAAATCTCCTATTCTGGTAAATTTCCGTCGAATAAATTAATTCTAAATACAAAATGAAAAACAATATAGGAAAAAAACCACACAGTCATTGAATCACAACATGGTCGCCATTTTGGTTAATAAAAATATTGCCATTTCATAGGTTCACATATCGCATATAAAACCGATCTTTATATGATCGTAATGGTAAGTCCGGCCCATATTTTCCTACACACCTTCTTTTACTCATAAGAGTAAGGTATACATACAGGGTGTTCCATGAAGCGTCCGCAATAATTTAACCATAGATGCAACTCGAGTAGACAAACAAATAAACTTTAGTATGATAAGTTGCCTATTTTGAAAATTGAAGGCGCTATAAAGCGTTGAAAATTTGGTATTTCTAAGTAAAATTAGTTGGCAACACTGCATTTAAAAAAAATTTCGACCCCGCCAGTGCATAGCACTTCGAAAACCCGAGAAAAATTGTTATTACGTTGGGATGCCTATCTTTGAAATTGAAGGAGTTATGGCAATGAGAAATTTTTGATGAAAGTATTGCCTACCTTAATTATTATTACGGTGCACTTTCCGGACATGAAAATTGAAAAATTCTACCAAAAGAATGCATGATACAGATTCAACTTTTTGAGAGGAACAAAAAAAGTTATGCGAAGAATTTGCCTATCTTTGAAAATGAAGGCGCTACAGAACATTTAAAATCAGTATTTTCAAAGTTTGGAGCTCCGTAGCGCCTTCAATTTTGAAGATAGACAAATTTTTAACATAACTGGTTTTACTCCTCTGGAAGAGTTACATCTGTTTCATGAATTGTATTGACGAAATTTCCAACTTTTTGAAACTACTTGCCCCTTCAAAATCGTGATAGGCAACTTTTCGAACATAAGTTTTTTGTTTGTCTACTCGAGTTGCATCTATGGTTAAATTATTGCGCACGTTTTATGGAACACCCTGTATGGTTTTAATTTCAACGATGACGTTTTTCACGATTCAATTCAAATATAAAACAAGTCTCGTACTAGGTATTTATTTGCATATTGCGTATCAAGTAATTTGCAAATTCGTCGCGGTAATAAATGGTGCAAGAATTTTTTCGAGAAATATCAAGCTACCAAAACTAATTGAGACAAACTTGTGATTTTTTTGGCGATAATTTAGACTAGAGTGGCCCTTATTTTTCGAATTTTGAAAATGTTGTCGGGACGGGGGGTCAATTGGTGACATATTGGTAGAAAATAATTCCCTATTTTTTATTTTTCCTCTAACTGAATTTTAAGCCGTTTCTCAGGGGCACCCAAATTTGAAAAAATTAAAAAAATAGAAAAAATAGAACATTTTGAAAATTTTTGAAAATTTTTAGCAAAATGGTCATAGGGATGGTATTTCTATAAGACAAGACCATTTTCGATGATTTCTTATCTTTACCCCCCTTTTCATGGGACATATAAAAACGTCATTTTTTACGTTTTTTAAAAAATTTGAAAAAAATGACTAAAAATTAAAGAAACATTTTCTTTTGAATAAAATGTTTTTAGCATACATGTTATCACCCAAAAAGGTCATTTACGGCGATTTTTCATCCTTACCTTCATTTTTGGGAACCTCATTTTTTTCAATTTTTGATAGTTTGTGAAAAATTCTCACTGATACGGCAGTGGTGAAAAATCGCCGTAAATGACCTTTTTGGGTGATGACATGTATGTTGAAACCATTTTATTCAATTTTTTTTTTTTTTTTAATTTTTAGCAATTTTTTTCAAATTTTTTAAAAAACGTAAAAATGACGTTTTTTCATGTCTCATGAAAAGGGGGGGTAAAGATAAGAAATCATCGAAAATGGTCTTGTCTTATAGAAATACCATCCCTATGACCATTTTGCTAAAAATTTTCAAAATGTTCTATTTTTTCTATTTTTTTGATTTTTTTAAATTTGGGGGCCCCTGAGAAACGGCTTAAAATTCAGTCAGAGGAAAAATAAAAAATAGGGAATTATTTTCTACCAATATGTCACCAATTGACCCCCCGTCCCGACAACATTTCCAAAATTCGAAAAATAAGGGCCACCCTAATTTAGACAGAAGTAACCTACGCGGTATCGATCGGTTTTTCGTATATTTTTTCTTCCTCGAAATTTAGATATTCGAAACTCGCTAAAAATACGAGTATATCAACATGTTTAAAAAACGCACCACCTTTTTGCCTTTCACGTCTCGAAATACCACCGAATATATAAAATCGTTCTACTTCATAAACACTCGTCATATTTCATCAAAGTAGAAAAAATATTAGTCGACTTCGCGAGCGGGGCACTTGATCATTGTAAAATCAGCTGGCGAAAAGGTCCCCTCTCGAAGGACCCTTCGTGGCTCTAATTTCAGCCTCCTTGAACCGGAAAAACACCTCGATTTGCGTCTACTCTATTTTCTACCCAGATTCGAAAGGAAAATTTACAGCTGATGCGAACCAGCACCTACACGTACACGCGTGTGTATAGCCAAGCACCTCTCTTTCGAAGTAAATAGACTGGGAAAATCAGGGTGGCGAAAAAGCACCAAGCAGGCGCATTCTGACAATGTTTGGCTGAACGGTGTTGGTGTTAATGGTGTGAGCTACCGCCACCTTCGTTGGAGCTGGAGCTGGAGCTGCACAAACGAACAAAAACACCGCAAAAATAGCGTATCAGTTCCGCCGATTATTCGCTTAATTTTCAACCGTTAAAAGGGTAAGAAGCCAACGAGGAGAGAGAGCGATGGTGTTTTGAGTTTTTCAAACGTAAGGGATAATGAGATTACGGTTCGCTCTAAAATACTACCAGCACCAGCATCCGAAGCTCCTGCTCTGCTCGTCACAAATGAACGTCTCTCTTCGAACCTTAGGGTGTGTTTGCGTTGTTTTTTTCTTCGCAAGCCAGATTTATTAATCCGGCAGACTTTTTTAAATACCGCACGATGCCGGATAAAAGGTGGCGCTATTTTTTTTCTACTCGTATTCTTTTGGGTCCTCGTACCTCGGATCTTGAGCATTTATACGTGCGTTGGATCGGATATTTTAAACCGCAGCCAGCGAGGTAGGTACGAATTCTATACGATGGTTCAATTTTAAGTATTTTTCTCTCTTTTTGTGCGAGCTATTTCGCCATTTGCACCGTTCTATATACGTATTAAAACGCATTACCTACATGTGCGTGTATTTTTTCTTTTTTTTCTTCTAATTTTTTCTCTCAACTTGGACGCCATCACTAATCTAGCGTGAATTTACACACCAGTGTGCAAAACATCCGTTTTGTAATGTCGTAAAAACTATAAAAATCGTTAAAATTTCCATCGTAAAGCGTCCGTTTTTAATTGAACCAATTGCAAGTGTTGATAAGAAAATGGAGGCCATTTTATATCGCAATTCGCTCCAACTATACAAGTACATACGTCTATAGCACATATAACAACGATTCGTGTCGCGAAAGCGACGCTTGTCGAGTGTATAACAATGTCATTTCATTTGCCATATTTATTGTGGGTTTCCCCCTTCATTCTCTCTGTCATCTTAATTTTATAATAATTCCTTTGTATAAATACTCGAGTGGTTGCTGACGTAATAGATTGATGAAGTTTTTGACGAGAAGAGGAGGGAGGTTGAGGTAAGATTGAAAATATTCGCGGGAATGATTTCACACAGTGTTGGAATTATTTTCATTGCCGGTGGCAATATAATTTTCATGGTCAGAATAATAAAAAAAAAAAATTAATAAAAAAAACGAGCACTAAAAAAACGAAATTTGAAGTAAAATTTCATAAATTTTATTTCAAAGCCACGTATCTAAGACCTAGCCTAGTTCAATTTGAACTACTGAAACTGATTTTCAACAAACGAAAATTCAACTGGTTCGCCTTCATACAATGCTTATACTACTTATTTATCACCATACACGTGCGAGATTTTCCGTCAATAGGTGGGTGGGGAGAGGAGGGAATTATCAATTCCTTATTGTAAATTGAAATAATTATTATTTCACCATTTATACGATTTAAATTATCGATTTTTAAAAAAATAGAAATTCTGGATTTTAAAATGAAAAATTGCATGAAGATGAGAAGATCTCTCCCCGAAAAAAAGTTATAAGTACACTTTTGTTTACTCCAACTTTCATGACAAGTTTTGTCCAAAAAACAATACCAATTTTTTCGAAAAAGAACGATTTTATTTTACGAACCCTAAGTATGTTTTGTGGAATCAAAATAATCATTTTTTTCGTCTTATTTGTTTTAAATAAGTGTTTGGTAATAATTTCTAAAGCAGACTTCGCCAGGTTATTAATTAAAAAAAAAAAAAAAAAAAATCAAGAAAATACTTTTTGGTAATTTTTTGTTAAATAAACCATTTCTTTGGTTAAATTTTAAATTTTTTTTTTCAAGAGAACTTTCTTTAGAAAACAATTTTTTCAGTATTTTTTCTTAAAACTTGTCCATCCAAAAAATTTTTAGAATTGTTTTCCGTAAGCTTTTTTCCAAAGAATTTACTTGATCATTTTTTATGAATAATTATTTTATTAACAGGATTTTTTTAGAGGGTTTTAAAAAAATTGCACCTGGGTATCAAGTAGATAGTAGGTATCTATAAAAGAAATTCTTTCTCAAAAGTGTTTGAAAAAAAAAATTCAAGTCATTTGAGAACTGAAAAAAAAAAAATTTAAATGAAAAATACTGCACTTTGTGAGATTTTTTTCAGAAAATTTAGTATTATTTTACTCGGAAGAATTTTTAAAACAATTTTTCTGGGTATTTTTATAAGTATTATGGGATACCTTGTTTCTCTATCATTTTGAGAAGCTTTTTTATAAAATAAAAATAAAAAATTAATGTCAAAAAAAGGAAAAGGTACCAACCCAACTACTTTTTAAAGCAATAATCAAAAAAAATTTTAAATTAAAATATTGAAAAAAAAATTGTAAAAAAAAATTCAAAATCTACTTAGTCTGACGACCTGTTTTTTAATAAAATTTCAAAAGATCCTACACAGAATTTCTATTTTATTTCTTCAAACAAATTTTTAAAATACATAGGTACCTACCTACTTCCTTAATTTTGATATTTAAAAAAAAAATTAAAGAAAAGTATAGGACAGAAGTTGATACCTAAACACAGAAAATTTTTAAAATCAATTTTCAATTACAATTTAATTTAATTTTCAAAATTAAAATAAAAAAGAATAGGTATCAAATTTATTTAAACATTTTTTTTAAATTCTGAAATAATTTCAAAAAAAAAAACTAAAGAAGAGTGGTTTGTATTTTTTCAACTTTCTAAAAAATTCTAACACATCAGACTTCATTCAAAAAAAAAGAAAGAAAAAGTCGAACAAAAATTTGAAAAAAATTCAGCAAAATTAAAGAGATAGTTTGGAGAAAACTTTATAATCAAATTTTCAAATGATTTCGGAAATTCCTACGAGCAAGAAAAATCAACATTTAAAGTTCACAATTTTTGTAAATTTAGAAAAATTTGCAGTTTTTTTTCAAACTTTCATCAAAGTCATAATGATAAAATACATCGCGATTCTGGGCTTACAAAAAAAAAAAAAAATCGAAATGAAATTTTTGTAAAATATTCATAATTTTTGCCTATCAGAAATTGTTACTGATTTTTCTTTGCAAAATATTTTCAAAATGGTCGAACAATTTCAACGTTTTTGGGGTCGGTTGTGTATATTTCGACTTCCCTGAACACGAATATGTAATTACTTTCAAGATCCGATCACAAGAAGTGCCCCAAATTTCAAGTCAAAAACTCCCCCATATTAGTGCAAATTACGAAAAATACGTAAAAATTGAGGTTTTTTGCCCTACATCGAAGGGAACGGTCAGAATCGAATTTTCAATACGATATTCGTGTAGTACTCGTTAAATAAGATATATTAACATACATTTAAGGTCCTCAACCCTTCACCATGGGGAGGAGGGGGTGCCTCAATATCCCCAATTTTGGTAAATTTTTGTTTATTTTGAACTTTTTGTGAAAATACCCACGAATTCGTACTCGGGGTGTTCGAATTATGCTAAAACGACACCTCAAACTTGTAAAAAGGTATTTTTGAAGGGGGAAAAATGTGGACTTTATTTGCCCTTCGAAATCAAAAAATCCCCTCCTCCCCACAATGGAGGACAAAAGACCTCAAATGTATGTCAATATCTCTTATTTAACGAGTACTACACGAATTTCGTATTGAAAATTCGATTCTGACCGTTCCCTTTGATATGGGGGCAAAAAACCTCGATTTTTACGTATTTTTCGTAAAATGGGGGAGTTTTTGACTTTAAATTTGGGGTACTTCTCGTGATCGGATCTTGAAAGTAATTACATATTCGTATTCAGGGAAGTCGAAATATACACAATCGACCCCAAAAACGTCGAAATTGTTCCACCTCGTTATACAAGGGGGGCTGGTGCCTCAAAATCCCCTCCCCCGCTCCCCCTATGGGAAATTTGAGATGTTTCTCGTTCTTTAAAATTTTTGTATGGTCTCAATGTTCATCATATCAACTTTCATGCTTCTATCATTTTATGCAGTATTCTGTCGAAAATTTACAGTATGCGACTCCACTATACCTAAAATATTCGTTGAGATATTTAAATTCAAAACTTTAAATGTGTTTTTCTCAAAACTATGTTTTTGGCGAGGGGCCCTTATTCTAGCGACCCTTTCAATTTGGCCTTGTAAAATATTTTCAAACCCGCCTTGCAATGAATTATGAAATCGTTTTTTTTTTTTGTAAAATAGATACCTAAGTACTTATTCATAATTTTGACGTAGCAAAAAATTTTGTAAAACAATTATTCAAATTTTTTGCATTCAAAAAAATAATTTTATAAAATTTTTGTAAAATTTCGTTCCAATTTTTTCAAAATATTTTGTTGAGCATTTTTTGTTGAATTAAAAAAAAAACACTACCTACAGCTATTTTGTAAAAAATCCATCTAATTACGTACCTATTAATAATTTTTTGTATTTAGTTATGTCAAAATTTTCCTCGAATTGAAAAAAATCTGTAGGTAATTTTTTAAAAATATCTTCGATTTTGTGATTAAATTCTAGGAAAATTCAAAACTTTTTGCAATTATTTTTGTGGAAAATTACTAAATTAGATACCTATCGAAGACTTTTTCTTGGATTTTTCAAAAAATTATAAATTTTTTGAAAAATATTAATTTCATTTTTTTTAACGGTAAAATAACGAATAGGTATTTTCATCATTTTTATGATTTTATTTTTTTTAAAATTATATATATCAACTTCAAAACTATTAAAATCATCTTTGGAATATTTTACACAATTTTTACAATTTTTTTAACAATTTCCAAAGTTGTGATTTTTTTAAAATCTGGCCCTGGTGAAAATGCACTGTATTTCACCCCTCCCCCTCCCATCTCGTTAGGCATGAACTCAATTATACAGAATTCGACCGATTCCCATCAGATTAAAATTTTGATATGAAAATAAATAAATAATATTAAAAAACACAATTTTAGCAGCAATGAAATTTTTGGAAATCCTCAACCGAATTTTAATATGCATAAATGTGGAATTTTTCGACTTAGCATTAGCTTGGTAGAGTCCTAAACCAGTCGGAAAACCAAAACCCCCGAACATTTGTATCTAAATTGGTACATTTGGCTGGCACGTATCCATCTGATTTCCACTTAATATCGATATCTTTCTGTAAAAACTTTATTTTTAACGTTTTTCAAAGAGTAAAAGAATAATTACTTAATAACGATTGGTATATTTTAAAAGCATTCGTATAAGCAACGCGTGTAAGTACATATTTTCTAAAAAGTAACGCCTTCTAATATACATAAGTGCATTTGCCAGCCTATGCACAATCATCGATAAGAAGCCAATATTACCCATTACTCTTATGATAAGCCATTGTCATAAAATTTCAATACCATTAGGTAGGTCTAGGTACTATACTAATTCCGGTAGATATAAAAAAAAACCAACACCGAATGACGTCCTATACTATAAGTACGCTTTTGGAGCTGGCAAAAGGTGCGCGGTAGCTGAACGATGGCGGTGTAGATATGTAGAAATGTTAATAATGGTGAGAAACCAACACCGAATGGAAAATCGTTAGTTAGACCTCACAAGATGTGGAAGATAAAAATGAGTAGTTACGTGCCAAAAAAAAAAAAAGTCCGCAATCCGAAACTGTTGTCATTCATCGCTTACATATTTCACATCTGTGTTAGAATCTCCCTTCTTATAGCAGATAGAGAGAGAGAGAGGTGTAGAAGGTACTCGCGATGCGGTTAATTAATTATATTAGATACCTAACTTGTATTTGGAAATTTTAAAAATAAAGGTAAACGGCTGTTCGTGTGTGCAGATAATTTTTTGCTCAGTCGAGTGCATCTTTTACACTTTGGATGAAAAAATTTCGCTCTTTTGCGAGATAGGTAAGGTATGTACCGAATTGTATAATTCATTAGTTGAAATTTATTTTTAAAGTTTCCGTGTAGGTTGTTGTGCTGTTGCTCGGAAGATGTATGTAAGATTTATTGTTCGCGAAGAGCATGAATTTTGTTCCTCGAGTAACGTTTATTTTATTTTTAATCTGTACCATTATACGTTTTGACTTTTACATCATAACAAAGGTAACGTGCTAACGCCGGAAATAAATTATCACACGGAGGAAAAATTGCTAAATGTTGAAATTTTCAACAAAAAAAAAAAAACACACCACTCAACGGGATTGATCTTGTTAAAAATTTTAGATTCGTTCAAAAGATCAATTAACACGTTTGATTCGATGCCAAAAGAAACGTATAGGTAGCTTTTTGAGGCACAGACTCGAGACAGAGACGAGGTGAGAAAAACATGCAATCGAGCATTTATGAAATGCATCATTTTACACGCGGATGCCTACGATTCTTTTAAATAGAATACAATGATGCTAATAAAATATGCTGAAAATGGTATAGCCAAGCGGTAGGTATATTCGGTATTGCCATTTATGTTTTCTACAGTTTAACACAATCCATCGTAGAGTCAATAAAACGTTTATGACCTAGCTCAGACTTATTCGTATATATGCCGGACTTCTTATATTATATTATTGCCTCTTTTTCAAATGTACTCGTACTTCTAAGTAGCTTTTCTAATTAAAAATAATATAACGGGGAGAAATTTACATAAAAGTGATCCATAAAAATTCAACGGCAACTATTAAACGAGCCTAAGGTTTAAAATGCGACATCCGACAAAAGAGTAAAATTATACAATTTCTGCCGTTTTCTTCTAATTGGCACAGTTAACGGTTAAAGAGTTGAGTTAATGGTACGTGATCAGTAAAACGTTTACAAGCATACGTTAAGTAGCCGTGACTTTTTAATAATCACATCGTCCACTTTTGTATTATTATTTTTAAAGACTCGGATGAAGAGCGTTTAACGTACCATAACGTTTACATGTATTGTCGGGGGTGTTAATGTATTCGCCATTGGGTAAAGTCTATCATCGTTTTGGATCAATTTTTTTCTCTTCAAATTGCAAAAAAAATGCGTAGGTACATTGTATGTAAATAGGGTAGAGTACCCGTTTATGGCAACCTTAAGACATTTTTCATTTTCTCATTCTCATGGCGAGTTGTAAAATGAAGTTATTTGAACTTTGATGATGTTTTCTGTATAATTGAACATTCTATTTTCGATCTGAATAGTTAGTATATTCATCAAGTCATCATAATAATTATTTATTTAAATTCAAAAAAAAAAAAGGTCAAAAATCCCCTAAAGTAGCCACCATGCTTCCAGCAATGGCCACGGCTGTTACCATTTTTGGCCATCCATTGAAATTGTGAATGCTTTTGTAAAATAACTCTATTCGAGTAATTTTTGATATATTAATACTCTTTTTAATAAAATAAAAAAATAATAATAATAATAAAACAGGTTTTTTGCAAATTTTAACACTTATTCAATTCAAAAATCTCCCTCAAGTTTTTAACCATACCTAGTGGCAAAAAGGACACTATTTCAAAAAGGAATAATCGCATTTAAAGAATCTTTTGTTTTCACTGTGCCATTGTTTCTGGGTCCATTTTCCACCAACAATGCATTTATCACATTTTTATCTTCGAAAAAAAAAGCTACCACAATGTAGACAAGGTTCTTGTAAACGAAAAATGCTGCAAGTTTATGTACTTACAGTGGGTACTCGAAATAACATGTAGGCTACATTTTATGTCTAGTTTTTCACCATCTTTCTCAGAATGTAGTTTTGATTTTTTATTTCCAGATGGAGTAGGCCTATTTTCAGTGGTTTTAGATGCTTTAGGAATCTTGGTAGAACTTGCAGAATTGCAGATACTACATTAGCTTTAATAGATGGCGCTTTTTTAGCGCTAGACAACTTTTTGAAATCTAAAACAGTTTGTTTTTGAACTACTCATTGCTTGATCGTGAATGATAACCGATGGCAAAGGAATCTTCTTCCTTTTTCAAGTAGTTGTTGAATTTTGTGAACCATTGCATAATTCACGTAAGGCGAGCGAAATTCGTTTTTTCGGTTTTACAAGAACTCGTGACTTTTTTTTCTTTGCTGAGGTATTTTTGTTTTCAAATTAAAGTTGTAGATCAAGATCCTAAATAAAATTTTGTTATTATAAAAATTTCTATAGGATCCCTCCCTCTCCTCTAATTTTACATAGAATATAGGTAAATATTTATATTATTTCAAAATTGAGGGAGATGTCCAATTAAAAAAAATTTCAAACAAAATTTGTGGATTGAGGTCCTAGAAATAATTTTGGTTATAACAAAAATTGCGATTTGACCCATCCCTAAATAAAAACTATCAAAATATTGATGGGATTATGAATAGAATAACAAATAATTAAGGTGGCCAAAAATGGAAAATTGCAATTTTCAGAGTTCCTAACTCGGCCATTTAAATAAATGCAAGAAAAAATCATTTATTTACCAATTTTATATTCATTTCTGATAGATAAATCACATGATCTTTAAGAAAATTACTTACTTGCCTCTACTTTTTGATTATTAGGACTGCTATTCCATCATTACACAGACCCCATCAAACGATCTTTTTTGCAAGCAAACTTTAACTTCATTCATTTTTGGCACAAGAAATTAGAGTTAAAAATACTTGACCACATATTTTCTTTCCAAATTATATAATATTGGTTGAAGAAGTGCATTCACTTTCAATTTAAAAAAACCCCAACTGATATCATCCATTTTTTTTTTCAAATATAAGTTTAATGCTAAAGGTGGCCAAAGATGGACAGGTGGCCATAAACGGGTACTCTACCCTAGCATCTGTGTAAGAGAATAGAGCTTTCCGATCATAAGGGATCGACCAATTTCCACAAGTAGTACTCACCAATCACTATTCACGAATGACGTTCGGACGAGAGCAATCTTTTCATTCTTGATTAAAAAATCGCAATCGTATAACTACTATTTCAAAATTTTCTTTAATTTTACCAATTTCTATGAACTATTTTAAAAAGTCATCTCCTAAAATTTTTCAAAGCAAACTATTAATCAAAAATTTCCCAATAATAATTATTAAAATTTTTCCAATTAAGTATTTGTTTTCAAGTTTTTCTAAATCTTCATCATTTTTTCCATATTTTTCTAATAAATTCCAAGTAGGTAAAATGTTGATAAAATTTATTTCAAGATTTTATTTTTCAAAAGAATATTTTTTCAAAAGTTTTCTCAACTTCTCATATTTATCAGATTTCTAAAAAAATACTCGATTTTTCGGATTAAAAAATACCTACCTATAGGTAGGTAACAAAAAGTCTCCAAATTTTTAAAACGAAAAAATCTGTAATTTTTAGCAATACAAAATTTCCTGAATCTTGTACTATAAAAATGCATTTTTTTGGAATTGAGATTTTTTTTTCAATTTTTTGAAATGGAAAAATGTCTGGAATTTTTCCAATATTTTCCATTTTTCAAAAAAAAAAACAAACAATTCTGCATTTTTTAATGAAAAAAATTCAACTTTTTTGAATGTTTTTTTTTTTTTTTTTTTTGAATTAACAAATTTCACATTTTTTTGAAAAAAATTCCTACATTTTTTCAGAGTGAAGAAATGATGACAAAATTCCTTCAGTTTTTTGAGATAGAAATAGAAACTCCATTTTTTCCGAATAATTTTTTTCAATTTTTCAGAAATTTCGATTTGATTGAGATTTAATTTTTTTTTTTAATTTTTTGGAATAGAAAAATTTCCGAAATGAAAATTTTGCCAACTGTTTAGAATAAAAACAATCAACCATTTTAAAACTAAATAATCTCAATTTTTTTCCTTTTTTTTTTTTTTTTTTTTTAAATCTTTTATTTTTTTAGAGTAATAAAAAATACCTAATTATTATTATCTAATAAAATTTCTTCATATTTTGAAATAGATACAACGTCTTCAATTTTTCGGAATTGGATGAAAAAAAATGAAGATTTTAAAAAAATATTTCAAATTTTTAGAGATAGAAATTTTTTCAAAGTGAATTTAAAGAAGAATTTTGAAAAAAAAAATTTGATTTGTTTGAGATTGAAATTTCTCAAGTTTTTGTTTAGTACATCACAAATTTTTCAACTTTTTGGAATTAAAAAATCTCTGAATTTTTTCGATTGATAAAAATTGATGATTTTTGGGACTTCTTAATTTTTTTCTATTTTAGACATTTTTTATTACCTACCTATTGATTTATTTATATTTTTTATTTTTAAGATTATTATGAAACTGCATATTTTACTAGGTATGTTTCTTTTTTTTTTCCTTTTTTTAAAATGAAAATACTTACTAATAAATTTTCTAAAAAAAACTTGAAGATTCAATTTTTATCTAAAAAAAAAAAAAAAAAAAACTGAAAAAACTGAAAAATTGCATTGAAAAAAAAAATCAAAATTGTTTTATAGAAGAAAAATATAATTCAAGAATGTCAAACCCAAAAAACTAAGTTTTACAAGTCGAATACTTGAGCACTTTATTTTAAAAAAATTTTATGTTTTGAAGACAGATAAAAATAAACAAACACTCATACCCAAGCATAACGCTCCAACCACTTCCCAGTCTCAATATTTCATTCCAATTTGTTCTGTATATTACATACTTTTTGAAATCTTGAAAAAATGAGAATAAAAAACGCAGAAAAACTTTTAAAAACCTGAAACCTCAACTACTCGAACTCAATCCAAATTCAAAATCTCCAGCACTTCGGTTCATTTATGATTTATTAATCAGTTCTGCTAATTCCCTTCCACTCACCTCACAAAACGAATTTCTCAAATATTATGATGAGTTAAACTCATTGAACCGTAACACTCATTAACTCATTCCGGATCACATAAAATCAGTCATTTTACATCATATAAGTAATTGATAGAAACACCATGAAATCACGAGATACGATGCCAGAATGAGACCGAACGTTTCGCAAAAATTACTCGTACCATTCATTACTTGTAAATCGTGTAAATTCAGTTTAATGATTTTCATTAATGACTATAATAGAGCGTTTCAAAGTCTTAAAATACGTATAAAAATAAGAAACAGCCTTCACAATTGAAACCATCGATCGCGTCATGCACAAAAATCATGTATGAAATAGACCAAGTTGCTCGAATGCTCGATAATTCTTATAGTTCTGTTCTTCTGTTTCAAAATTCGACTTGGTATTTGATACATAGATTTATAAGAAAAATGAAATTTGTTCCGTTCATATTTCAATATAAGGAGGTTCAACAATGGATAAATTCTTTCATTCATTCATTTCAAATTCGAATCAACTGTCGAGTTAATAGGGTTTGTCTTTGTTGGGTTAGAATTTAGAACGGCGTCCTTTAGATCTTTGTAGAAATGTAGATATCTACACATAACACTGTAGATACTTATATCCGTTTGCACATCATTATGATGAATTTATGATCTTAAGAGTTTGTTATAGAGTGCAATATTTATAATGGCTTCTGTGCCAAATTAGGTATATTCAAGTAGATGATAAAGACTAAAGAACTTAATTTAAGTAGCGAGCAGTAGTTGAGGCAATTATAAATAACCGTATACGTATTTACCTTTGTAGTCTGATTCTTCTTCGTTAGAAAATACATATTTCCGTTGAATAGTTCGCGAAATATTCCGAAATTAAAGCTCAAAAGTACAAAAATGAAAGTTAAAAACACGCACGATAATCACAAATTATTGACAAGATTGTTGACGTTGATCGATGAAAACCAAAAATGAAAACAATCAAAATAATTCAAAATAAACGGTCGTTATTGTGAATACTTTTCATCTCTTTTCATGATGTTTTTCAGTAAAGTTTTTGATGAATGAAGAATGAGTCTTTGAATAGAACAAGAAGATCAAAATTATTCAGTAAAAAATTGAAAATTCTCGTCTTGACAGATTTCACTCCAGACTATAAAAATTGATTTTTCATCCCTAGCCCCTAGGCATTTTTGAGGTTTTTGAATTTTTTTAGTTTTTCGAATTTGCACCACTTCATTAAAATAGCTCATAAAAATGTTCAAAATAGTCAACCGGTAGACAACTTCAATTTTTTAAGGACCCCTGATTTTCGAATTTTGTATTCGTTGATAAGATAAGAATGATAAGAAAATTTAAATTTGAGAAAATTCTGGAGAAAATTTTTAATTTTTGATGATGTTTTCAATTTTTATTTTAAAACCCGAATAATTTTCATTTTTTCAATCTTACCAAAGGATTTACCTACTGGAGAAATCATGTCAAGTTGAATGTACCCATCAATTATTGATTGGTCTCTCATGTCATAACATTGAAAAATATTCGTGCTCGGTTTAATTTTTGATGAGAATAATAATTATCAAACTCGAAGTATTATGGATTCATCGAAGCTTCGAATTTTGAAGCATTCTGTTAATTTCTCATAAACGTAGTCAAGTTGTTTCATAAATAAACAGCTAGCGAAGTCGAGTAAGTATAATCTACGTAAGTATGCTCAATTATTTCACATCTTGTGTAAATTAAACTCGAAAAGTTTATACATAATTGAAACAAATTACAACTCGAAAGAACAGAATACGAATATTGAAAAAGTTTAAATGATTGTTTTTAACACAATGGCCGCCGTTTTATTCGCAGCCTGTTTAAATTGATGAGACTAACGTGACATTTGAAAATTTTATACCGTTTGTTTTTTTTTGCAGCGACGATAAATTCGGAATCTTTCACTTTTTCAAATGGAACTTTCGTTTGTCATACTGTACTGCGAAGTGGAAGTATGCTGCGTGACAAATTGATCGGGGTTGGTATTTTTTATTGTGCGCACAATCCTCGGAAGACGACGCTTCTTGAAATATATATCATTGCGAAACGTCTGCGTCTTTTTTGTATTTCACGATTCAAGAGTTCGTGAGCTGAAGCTGTGAAAATTTAATAACGTGTATTTACGCCAACAACTGCCGGATACAATTTCCACGATATTTTGTTATAAAAACAAAACTTCCAAGTATACGAGTACGAGTGTACCGCTTATAATCTTAACAATGCATACCGCCATTTTCTTATGCTCTTAATTTATTCAGTAATTTGCGTAGTAAAATGGCGATACTTACTGTTGCAGGAACACAATTAAGATATCGCAACGAGCCAAGTTAATGCGAAAATGGAAACCGAACGGCGACTCGGCGAGCATAATCGTTGCTAAAAAATCTTGGCCAATTTTGCACATTATTCGCGTAAACGATCGGTATCAAAAGTGCAGAATAATTTATTCGGGTTTGGCACGCGTGTGTCCGAGAAGTAGGTATTTAAAACAAACGTCGCGATGTTACTAAATCCATACCAAATTAATATTCGTAACACCTGAACGAAATTTTCGGCAAATACTCCTTTCATTTTGACATGTGTTTTTCTCTGTTTTAAAGGTAATTAAAACGTGGAAGTATTTCGTTGATAAAAACATCTTGACTACGTCTGTCCAGTTTTGTGTGAGGTTACTATCGTAATGTTAATTCTATTGCCACCGTTCAGCGAAAGTGGAAGTGGACCTATTAATGTATTTCGATAAATGGGATAATTTAAAGTATATTGAACATTAGACCATCGCATCGAGATGAGCCTTGTAACACCTGTAAAGCTCATTAATAAATTAAATGATTGTTAACATTAAGCGATAATTTACGAGTTAAGTTGTCAATGCGCGTTACTTGGTCTTAACGACGACATTCCTAGCCTAGGTTTTTTTCTTCGTTTCGTTATAAATATTTAACTTTAACCGAATGATGATAGGTATAAATTTCGTTTAAACGATAAACCATAATAAGAATATAAAGAATGCGTAGCTGTATTGTAATAAAAGTTGATAACGTTTGATATTGTTCTTCTATGAGGATCTAGGCTGTACCTATATAAGTTTATAGTATGTAGTTCGAATGTAGACATTCAAATGATTACTGCTTAGTTGGCTGGGTTGTTGGATGGTAATTTTTTTTTAAAGATATGACCAGGAAGGTACCAACAGTATGTATTTGTTGGTCCACATATAATAAAATATACGACACTTATATTTTTGTCCAGACGCTATGATAATAATATAGATGTACCGCTTATACAGAAGGTCCCCACTGCGAATGCGCAGTTTAAATGATTTACAACAGTTGAAAGGTATAAGTAACTCGTTTTTAACATTATATTATGGTAGAGATAATGAACTGAAAGTGAGAAAATATAGCGTAGCGTATACGAAACACAATTCAGACAATTCAGTAGTAAAATGTGTGAGGTAGGTATCCCGCCTTTTTCCTCTATTCCATATATCTAGGATGGTTACATTCTATCAGGGGGTAAGTTGAAATTCTAGTTGTCTGTTTGTTGTTAACGCAGTAAATGGGCCACCCTTGGCGTTGCTTTACTAAAACTCATACATCAAACTCTTAAAAGGTAGGCTTAAGTTGATTTCGTTTGTAGTGGTCTGTGGATTTAACGTGCGTTGCCATTGAATACATGATCATGATCAAATTTTTAAATGATCACTCCACGTCATTGTTATTTTCTATATTGCCATATAATATTTCATTCATAGTGCGGTTTTCAAAATAAATTCAACAGATTTACATTTATTTCCGGATTAACTCGAGTTTTTTCCATTCTTTTTTTGACAAATTCCTTAATTTTTGGTACTCGCGCGCTTACGAAAACCTATACAGATGTTGTAGGACAACTTTTTATCCGGTTTTAAAATCGAATACAGAACTGCTACTAATTAGACTCCTTTCAGAAGTTTCTTGTCCGATCATATGTAAAAATGAATTCATTTTATTATGTAATTATTTACAAATAGTTACGAATTTTATTCCACCCGTGCTACGGTTCAATAATTCTCGCAATTAAAAAGTAAATAAAGAGAATTGGCCAATCTTTTTAAAATTTTTATTTATTTTTTAATAAATATGCAAAATACTTGCAGCTTTGCCCAAGCTCTAAAAATTAAAAAAAAATGCATCTGTTGTACAGGTGTCCACTCGAAATACATTTTTTTTTTTTTTTGTAAAAACATCTTAAGCAATCAATTGCCAATATTGTTTCAAATTATATTTTCAATGACATACACTCTGCTGAGTGATTCATAGCTAAATTTATAACCGAAAGCATATCGTCTTGCTGTAGTAAAATCGGGGATTCACGATTCGTAGTAATTTAAATGCTCTGGGGAAATCAGGTACCTGTGTTTAGTGTCGTTAGTGATGTTTATCCTATTATAGTAATCAGTTTTCGTGACACTTTCAACTTTTTAATCCATTACATATGATTGAAATTGTTACATGAGTTTAATAAATGATCCTTTCTTCATATACATATGTTACAAACGAAATTTTGGAAACGTTTCCCGACAAAAATTGTACATTTCACGATGATTTTGCCGTTGTCGATGAGTTACGTTTACGTATACAAGTTTTCAGCTATGCTATATTCAGTCGAGACAGGGATAGGATAGTTAAACGATAAAAATTAAATTGTACTGATTTACAAGTTGTAATAGGTAGTTCTTGTCATCCCTTTTCTCACTTAACATTATCGGCAGCAAAAATCACCTTGTTAATGGATCTATCTTTTCAACAGATGTTATCAATATTTTTTCTGCGTATGGTTGGATGTTGAACAAGACGAACAGTCGAAATGATCATTAATTTTTGTATGATTAAGAAATGAACATTTTAAAATGTTTTTCTTGTTTGAATGACACGTGAAAAGTACCACCGAGTAATGATTAGGTATACTTGAATGTTTTTTTCGAGGTGTCAAGATACCCAACACTCAAGTATCCAAAGTGTATTGTGTAGGTAATATCCTACGAGATGATCAGATGACGAAACTTTTCTGTAGGTATTTTTTAGTAGGTTATACTGTTTTTAGTGAGTGCAATTGCGAGATGTGGTAATATTTTTTATTAGCTATGTTTTTCTAAGATTCAAATGAATACTTTTGTACAATTAATGTACAATTTGAAGGCGAATAAATTAACGGCGAGTTGAGCAATTTTGTCAACAGCTACGCATGGCATGAGTTTCCACTCATTCCGAAGGCGTAAGAGTAACTTCTTACGTCTAGTTTCGTATTGAGTTTTGTGTTCAGTTCTGAAAATCAAGATTTTTCTATCGTTTTTTCTAGTTTTTTTTCTAAATTTAGTAAATTTTAGGTTTCAAAGAATTAAAAAAAAAATTGAATAAAAAAATTCTTATCAGCTGTTATCATTTTTTAAAAAATAAAAATTTCCAGTGTGCAAAATCGTTCGTTTTCTGAATTGCGAATTGCGATTTTCATTTTTAATTCATATTTTCTCAAAAAATTGAAAATATTAACGACTGTCTTGAAGATACGGTTAGTTTGTACAGAAATTATTTTCATTTTTTTTTACAATTTTAATTCATAATCATCCCATCATCCTGAAAAACCTTTTTTTCAAGAATCTCGAACGACAATAAAGCAAAACGCTTTTTTTTCCAATTTCGGAGCAAGGTGGCTAAAGAAAGTACAGTCACAAAATCTCAGTACAGTGGTCGCTGGTCGCGGTAAAAACGTGCTCAAAGTGAAAATTTCATTGTTCTTTGTTCCAAGTTTAGTTTAAATGGTTTAAATTGTACTATTTTCGCGATTGTGGTATTAAAATAATAATTTTATTGTGAAATTCGTATCCTTCAAGTCATCAAGTGTTTGATCCATTCAGCTTCAGCTCTACAATACAATCACAATCCAGAAGTGACAGAAGAACAGCCTTTGCACCAGCAAATTGATGAGTGAGTAACTTGAGCATTTCTTTCTGATTAATTTACTCACAGCTATAAAAATGACTACAATGATGTATTTTGTATTTAACCACAATATGTAGTGCGTTTAGAGAAGATGAGGCGTAGGAAATATGATTGAAGAAGCTATGTAGCAGTGATAAAAATTATGTCAGAGATGAATACGGTGTATCTATCTGTATGTATTTTGATCGCGGTATGCGGCCATCGACCGTCAGGCAAAAATTTCATATCTACTATTTCAAAGCCTGATTATACTATTTGATATTCTTGAATCGATATGAGAGCCATAGGTACTACCTACATTTCTGCTTCATAATATCAAATAGTGAAAAGACATTGATAAGTGACTAAGGGCTTGGGTTCTCGATGCGGACAGGTATTGGTACGGTGAGGCTGAACATTAGACTCCGTTTAACGGTAGACACGGAATCTGTGTTGTAGCTTTGTTGTCTTATTGTAAATGTTTTGAGTTGGCTGGCACTTTTTCCTAATCTTTCAATGCAGCTAGACACAGCATCAATTTCATCGCCAGCCCCGTCCGTACCTATCATAAACATAATAAACGATAATCGTATACGACCTTCCCTTTCGCTCGTTTGTGAATAGCGTTGTTATTTAGACAGCCTAATACAACGGTAAAGAACACCCACATTTAACGCTTCGTTTTATTATTATTATTAGCTTTTCTTCGTCTTCATTCTGGCCTTTTTTTTCACTCCTCTCTCTTTCTTTAATTCATTGTTGATTTCATTCATTAATTGCTCGTAGTTTGATGATTAGTTCACGAGTAATGATTGAAGAGCCTCTCAGCGCGTCAAAAATCTTTTATGGCTAGGATCATTTTTTATTTATTTTTTATTCTTACAACACTCGCAGGAGATACTTGTCTTGCTCGATAGATCTACTCGTGGTTTTAATGCGATTGTTGCAAATTTTTTATTTGTTCTGCTATGTTTTAGTATCTCGATCGAATAAAAAATTCCTGCGAGATGTTATTTATGTATTTTTTTTAATGGTCATCTCGCAGGAGCTTTGGTTGTTCGTGAACGGAAGTTTATGATTTTATACGGTTAATATCAAACTAATAGTTGTTAGTGGATTAGTTTTACTAAACTCGAGTAGATACATTTTTGAATTTAATTCATCTTAAATAAGTTGTAGATTTTCCAAGTTGGAATGATTTCGTAACTAGAATTGTGTAGTAAAAAAAAGTACAAGTGTTATTGAACTAACGTCATTCATGTCACTTGTGAGTATGTACCTACGATGTATTATTATAGGTGGAAATACGGAATTTTTTTCAAAAAAATTTCAAACATGTTCTAGATCCAGTTCATAAGAATGATTTTCGTCATTACAAGAATTTCAATTGTTCCTCTCCCTCCCCAGGTACTATGCTAATAATTCTAATTAGTAATTAGGTACTTAATATTCAAAATTGGAGGGGTGGAAGGAGTCCAATTGAAAAAATTTTCAAACAAAAGTTGTAGATTGAGATCCTATAAATAATTTTAGTTATTATGAAAATTTCGCCTGGACCTCTCCTTCTGCTCTAATTTTGCATAATATGTAAGAAAATCACTCTTTTTGGTTACAAATGTAATATTGAAAGTATATGAGATACTATGTGAAATTGGAGAGAGGGGAGAGCTCCAAGCGAAATTTTCATAATAACTAAAATTATTTATAGGATCTCAATCTATAACTTTTGTTTGAAAATGTTTTCAATTGGACCCTTTCCCCTTCTCCCTTCAATTTTTAATTAGTATTTTGGGAGTGTTATGCAAAATAAGTGGAGAGAGAGGGGCTCAATTGAAAAAGTTTTCAAACAAAAGTTGTAGCTTGAAGTTTTACAAATACTTTTAGTGATTACAAAAATTTCGATTAGACCCCTTCCTCCCTTCCAATTTTGAATATAAAGTATTATGTAGCACTGGACTTGGTAAAAAATTCATCGAAGGTCCTCCTCATGAATGTAAACAAAACTATCAAACTACACGTTAGTTGAAATAGATTGTGGCTTTGAAGGGCCAATCCAATTTTTTTTTTTAAATCAATTGTTTCTTAAAAAGGAGTAATTTGCTTCTGTAAGAGCAACTTTGATAATTGATTGTGGCTTTGAATAGTCCATTTTTTTTTTAATACGTAATTGATTGTTTCTTAAAAATGAGTAGTTTTCTTCTATCTGTAAGAACAACGTTAGTAACATAAGCGTATTGATCACTGGTTCAAATAAGTACTAAATTCGAATGCGATGAAACCTCTTACTCAAATAGCATGTCTTTAATCTTGAAATTAGAACTCGTGAAATAATAAAATAAAAATTAGTACGCTCGTGGAATATTTCACGACACGACACGGCGCTCCCAAGTGCAAAAAAAAGGGGGTAGGTAATTGTGTAATGAGTAAAAATGCACTCTTATTAAAAGACAGATTGTAATTGAGGTTATGTGTTTATAAGATGAGGTCATGAATTGGCATTTCCCTCGGGATACCATTGTCTCTTAACGGCTCACAACTCGAGGGGTTTTTATTCGAGGAACAATACCATACCGTGCATAGCAGTCCTACACCCAATTACAATGTTAAAACAACGCTGATCGAACTCAGTGAGCGTGAAGTGAAAAAGTGATCGGTGTTTTAGGCATTAGCTTGAAACTCAGCAGTTGTACTATACTTCCCCAGCTCTATGCTAATTTCTATGTAGTAAAAAAAAAAAAATCATGTAAAATAGTAGTGTTGCTAAAATTTGGATACGTTTATTCTTATTTTTAGCGACATTTTCGGGGTAGCTCTTTGGTATTGAAAGTTGAAATTTATTTTATCTTACCAGTGACCTCCCCCTTCCCCCAAGTACGTCATACATGTTGGACTAGTTTTGCTTTCAGCTAAAAAAGTGTGGGTTTTTCGATTTTCATTTTTATTCATTTTTTTTAAAAATCAAGTTTACATGAACATGACTAACCACAATAACCACATTGATACATTTTCTAATTTGTTGATTTTTAATTCAGTTGTCAACATCTTTAATTTGAAAAAAAATTCTTGTACCTACTAATTTTCTGTTTGAATTTTTTTTAAATTTATTTTTCAGACATTTCTAATTTAATTTGATTTTTTTTTCAATAGGTAGGTGTATTTCAAAACTTTTTTCATTCGCTCATTTTTTTCAAATGTTTCCAACTTTTGGATTTTCTTAGTTTTTATTTTTTTCGATCATCTCTTCGTTTTTTTTAAATTTACTTACCTAAAGAAGATTTCAATTTTTTTTCAAGAGCAGTTTTATCCTATATTTCTTTATAGGGGTTTCAGCTGAAAAAAATGTTCTTTTTCTGTTTTTGAAGTTGAACGAAAATGATTTCTCTCGTTTCTCTTCAAATTTTCCTACTTCATCGTATTCTTCGATGTCGTCATTTTTAATTCAAATAATAATCTTTAATTTTTATTTTAATTAAATTTTTGTATTATTCCAGTTGATATTTTTTTCAAATTTTGTATTAGGTATGAGGTACCTACCTATCTCTTAGGTATAATTTTGAGTTTCTAATTTTTTTTCAAATTTAATTATTTAAATTTTTCAGAGGTCAATTTCTTTTTTTTTCAAAGTTTTTGTTTTTCTTGCATATTTTTATCTCCCTCCTATTTTTGATATTTTCGGTTTGAAAATGTTCTTCATTTTTTTCATTTTTATTTATTTTTAATTCGGGTTTTATTTTTAGATAGTTTTTTTCGATTTGATGTTTATATAACTTTTTAAAATGACAGATTTTTCACAAGTTCTTATTTTTCTAACCTCAAATTGTAAATCATGATTTTTTTCAATGTAGTTTTTAGCTGTTTTTTTTTACTTTTTTTTTTGGTTGGAGCTAAAAAATTATGTTTTGTTTTTCGGGGTTAGATTTTTTTTTCAAAATAAAAATTGTTTTTCTCGAAATTCCTTTGTTTATTGTATTTTTCAGCAATTTAACCTTCGTTAATTCAATTTTCATTTTTTATTATACAGTTTGCAAATGATAGGTACCTACATATTTTTATTCCAGTTTATAGTTACCTATTTTCAATTAATTGTTTTTTTAATAACTACCTTCATTCATTCATCCTATTACCAAGTCTTGTCTTTTTTTTTGATTTTTCTGAATTTTTTAAAATTTTAAATTCAACTTTAATTTTTTCCTTTTTTGATTTAATTTAATTTTTTTAAATTCTTGTTTTCTAAATTAGTTTAATTTTTTGATTTTTCAACTTTTTTTCCTTCTTATTCTTAAATTGTAGATCTAAGCTGGTACCTAGCCAATAGGCATAAAATTTTAATTTTTTTTAATGTTACCATTCTTTTGAAAGTTTATTTTTAAATTTCGAAAAAAATCATGTTTTTCTCCATTTTTATACCGATTTTTCGAACTAAACTTTTTCCCTCAAATATTACTACATTTATCAATTTAATTATTTTTAATTCAATGTGTGAAAAATTCGCACGCACACCGATGTAATGACGTATCCAGAGATGAAAAGTTTCCGGGAACTCAAACTTCGGTATTGGGCGTTTCCACGAAGCCAAAAAGTAACAAAAATTTCTTGTTTACATTCGAACTGGGAGTCATCGGAGTGAAAACACATAAGACACAATGGTAATATTTATCAAAATAACTCGAAAAATATCATCTCAACAAAAAAAGTGCAAGAAACTTTTTTTTCTTAGAATTAAAAAATCTTTCCATTCATGTATAAAAAAGTTGATTTAGCGAGATTAGTGAAATGTTCCCAAAAATTCACTAATGTCGCTAAATCAACTTTTTTATACATGAATGGAAAGATTTTTTAATTCTAAGAAAAAAAAGTGTCTTGCACTTTTTTTGTTGAGATGATATTTTTCGAGTTATTTTGATAAATATTACCATTGTGTCTTATGTGTTTTCACTCCGATGACTCCCAGTTCGAATGTAAACAAGAAATTTTTGTTACTTTTTGGCTTCGTGGAAACGCCCAATACATGAATATAATTTATAAACAACTTTTCGCAACAAACCTCACACCATAAGTAAGAAAAAGCTAGACAAACAAAATAATTATTTAATTGAGATAAAAAAAGACGAAAACGAAAAAAATACTTCTTGTAATTCATATTCATATTGCATAAACTACTCAAGATTGAATAATTTTTTATTCAAAAAACTTGAAATAATTTCATATTCCAAAAAAATGAAGTAACTTTTTATTTAAAAAAATCGAAATAATTTTTTATTCCAAAAAATTAAAAAAAATTCCATTCCAAAAAAATGAAGTAATTTTTATTCAAAAAATTTTTAAAAATTTTTTATTCCATAAAATTGATATACCTAATCTCTAATTCCAAAAATTTGATAATATGATTTTTTATTCCAAAAAATTGAAATAATTTTTTATTCCAAAAAATTTTAAAACGTTTTATTCCAAAAAAATGAACTAATTTTTTACCCCAAAAATTGAAATAATTTTGTATTCCAAAAAATTGAAATAATTTTTTATCCCAAAAAATTGAATTTATTTTTTATTCCAAAAAATCAAAATAATTTTTTATCCCAAAAAATTGAATTTATTTTTTATTCCAAAAAATCAAAATAATTTTTCTTATTTCATAAGATTGATAGGTATTTTAATCTCTAATTCCAAAATTTTGATATAATTTTTCATTCTAAAAAATTGAAATAATTTTTTATACTTTAACAAAAAAAAATTTGGAATCATAAGTAATATTCTGGATTCAAAAATTATATCAAATTTTTGGGATAAAAAATTATTTTAATTTTTTTATGGCGATCTCATTGCGAGTATAGCATGTATCTAGACCTCTGTTGAAATAGTGCCTCACACTCAAAAAGTTTGAACTACTTTGAACTTGTCCGAATGATTGCAATGTCTGAATGCTTTGAACATCAGAAAGGAGTGTTGTTAACATTTTCACAGAAAATTCATAAGTTTCCAGGAAACTTTTGGAAATTTATTCCGCGGAAACTTTCCTCTTAAGTTTCCTTTCATCTCTGGACGTATCACACTGATAATTCACACACACCATCACAAGCGAACTGAACCATTTGATGTGTTCCAAACCAGTTCTATCACAAGAAATCACCATAATAAAAAATTTTATTTGAGAAATAGAAATTTATGATAATGGTGTTCTTCTAAAAGAATGTTCATGTAGAAAAAATCTCTATTACACCATTTAAAATATAATAATGTGCAAAAAAAAATCCAATTTTATACATTTAGGTACAATCATTGACTATTTATTTAGTGTTCCACATCAGACTGGCAAACATATTGTTCTTTTTTGAACCACTTTTACTTTCCTTTGTGGGTTATATCTCATGGCTAGAAGGGTGAGAAGAGATCTCTTCTCACCCTTCTAGCCATGCGATATAACCCACAAAGGAAAGTGAAAGTGGTTCAAAAAAGAACAATAGGTTTGCCATTCTGTTGTGGAACACTAAATAGTCAATGGTACAATAACATGTTTCAATCAACCAACCAATCACAGCACAGTGTGTAAAAATTACACCGCTTCCGACTGGGGTGATTTTTTCACACCGTGTGTCACACACATGGGATTTCAACGTTTGGGGTGACTGATAATCTATACTATTAAAATGATGTAGTGGAACACATTACGGCCGACTCGGACATCGTACAGCGATGGTTGATACGTTAATGTAAAGCTGATTGCTTCCGATTTGCGCAATTTTTCTTCAAAATGCCGAAAAAGCTCCGAGCTTTGAAAAAAAAAGCTTTTAATTTTCAACTTTGGACATTTTTATCGCAGTTGGAATGTTGAGGCATTGCATATTCCTGCAAAGTGCTATCGTTAACACTGCACACCGCGCTGCACTCGCTGCACGAAGGTTTGCCTACATTTTCGTTCGACGGCTTAGAGGAATACAAAATTGAAAATTTTAAAAATTCAAAATTGGAAATATAAATCACTTTTTCGTTTTTCACGATTTGGGACTTGGTACTAGGTTTTTTTATTTAAACTTGAAATAATTTTACTTTTTAATCATCATTAAAATTTTGGTAAAACAGGGCCAAGGCCGTTTGTGATTTTTTCAAAAATTGCCAGTTTTTGTTTATGCCTTATTTATTGTTGAAACAATTTTTTCTTAATCATCTTTGAAATTTGGTAAAACAGGGCCATAAAGTCGTTTGTAATTTTTTTCAAAAATTGTCAAAGCTTCGCAGCAGATTGTTCATTTTTGAAACAATTTTATTTTTTAATTATTACCTTCAAAATTTGGTAAAACAGGTCCAATGTCGTTCGTACTTTTTTCTAAAATTGTCAGCTTTTGTTCACGCCTTATTTAATTTGAAAGAATTTTTTCTTAATCATCTTTAAAATTTGGTAAAACAAGGCCAAAGTCTTTTGTAATTTTTTTAAAAATTGCCAAAGCTTCAGCAGATTGTTCATTATTTTTTGAAACAATTTTAGTTTTTTTTTTGGTGAAACGGGACCAAGACTAAGGTCGTAATTTTGTCAAAAATGACCAAAGCCCCACCAAATCTTCAGCAGATTGTTTATTATATTTTTTGAAACAATTTTTTTTTTTTTTTTTTTTTGGTGAAACGGGACCAAGGTCGTAATTTTTTCAAAAATGGTTAAATCCCCTAAGCTTCAGGAGATTTGTTCATTATATTATGTATTTTTTGAAACAATTTTATTTTTAAATTATTATTATTATTATTATGTATTATCATCTTTAAAATTGTGGTGAAACGGGGGAACTTTGATCATTATTGTGGCGAGTAGCGCCCCTATCCATTAAATTAAGAAGTAACCCCATAGATAATCAGCCGTTAGGCAAAATAATTTATAGTAGTAGTAAGAAATGAAATGTGAAGAATAACGATATAAAATTAATTCGTTTAATTAATAAAATATAATAATTAAAATGTGCCGCATTTAATTTCTACTAAAAACAATTATTATCCAAATTATCATAGGTAGGTCGTTCATTTTTCATTTTTGAATTTTGAAAGAATTTTATTTTGTATTATTGTAGTCTTCTTTAAAATAATTGGATAAAACAGGATCAAGGACGTTCAAAATTTGATTTGATCATCATCATTATTTTTATTTCATTTTACCAATTTTTGCAAAATTTTTACAACGGAGCCATCTTGTTCTCACACACACCGCATTACTGAAATGCGCTGGTGTGAATATTCCACACGGTGTGACGCCGTGTGTAGTTTCTGAACGCACCCCATGGGTTGTACGAGGAAAATGCACATAAATAAATAAATTAAAGAGGATACAATTTGCTATCTTTTATATATACCATTAGGATTTTTTATAAGCCATAGTTTTCTAGTTATACTTATGCGTGACTCTGTCAAACTTTAGGTAAGTTTTAAAAAAAAATCGCGAGAGGTGGAATTTTTTGTGCACTTTCTTATCATTCCTACCACATTCTCAACACATATATGCAAAAATTTTCAAAAAATTCCGATTATTCAAAAACCGTACCTGTAAGGGTTAAAAAAAATTCAAGATGGATTTTTTCCAATTTTTATTTAGTTAGAGGTGATTTTTTTTTCTATTTTTCCAAACTAGATTTTTTTAATTTTACAATAAAATTGCGAAATTTTACTTAGGTACTAATTTTAATTATGATAAGTAAATTGTTTAGATTTTCAAAAATTAAATCTTTGAAAAATTTTCAAAATTGAATTTTTTTTTCAATAATTTTGAATGACAACTTTTTAAATCTTCAATTACAAAATTTTTCAATTTTTGAAAATATGGTTTTTCATAAATTTGCAAAAATAAAAATTGAGTAATTTTGTAAATATTTTATTGTTTTATCAATGAATTTTCTTCAATTTTTAGAGATCATTTTCTCTTGAATTTGAAAAAGTGATATCTACCTATTTGCTACCTATTTTTAAAAAAAAATTTTGATGGATTTTTTTCGAATTTTTTCTAATGGAGATTTTTTTCTACTCTTCAAAATTGGATTTTTTTAATTTCACAATTCCAAAATTTTACTCATTAATTTTTAATTACGTACGAAAAATTTTCAAAAAAATTAGTTTACCTAGTCAAATTCTTCAACATAATTATTCATTTTTTTCAATTTTTGGGAAGATTTTCTTTGAATTTCCACGAATAGAAACAATGTAATTTTATTATTTCTTTACTATTTAGAAATTTTTTTTGATTTTCAAAAAATTAAATTCTAAAAATTAAATTTTTTTCCAATAATTTTTAAGGATGACTTTTCTTAATTTTCAATTAAAAATTTTCGCAATTTTCAAAATTTTGGTGAGATGTTTATAATAGCTAGGATTGTTACGTCCATCGGGGAGGGCTTTAGATGGAGTTTATTTTTCGAAATTTGAATTTTTTTACTTCTTATTATAAATGATTTTTATTAAATTTCCGAAAAAAATTTCCCCATTATTTTCATAATTATTTTTAATCAATAATAATGAATTTTAAAAATAAAATTATAAAAAAGAAAAATTAGCATAAATCAGCCGGCTCAGCCGACAAAAATTATCGGCGGCGATTGAGCGATTTTTTTGATCGGCGGCTGCGACAGCGCAAGAGTCTAGTTTAGAAACATGCTTTTACGTATGAATGTTCTTTTGTGGAAAAGTTTTACAGTAGGCAGCCTGTATTCAAAATCAAAAAGGCCAAAGTGTGCCGCAGAAAGAGTACCATGGCAGGATATTGGGTGCAATAGCAAATTCGTACGAGTATTTTTAACCTGCTACAGAGGAGAAATTTCAAAGCAACTTTATTGGAATGAGAAAAATCGTTAATCAACATCTTCGTTCGCATTGAACGCAATACACAAGTGGAATAATTTCTATTTCTCTCGATTTTTAACACGAGCGAGAAGCGGAAACGAGAGATGAAAGTACATATAAATTTAATCGAAAACACAAAAATTACTCGTACCGCAGACGAAGTCGACGTTGTGATCTTGAAAGGCTACTGAAGCAACTAGCAAGCAGACACCGAGGCAGGGAGGTCGGGGTAGTTTGAAAAAAAAAGTAGAGAGAGAGAAAACTTATGTACTCAAAAGTCAAGCCAACAACTCGATCCATTGATATGCTCATATTTATAGTTGAAATTATCCGGTGACCAGGGCCAGGCCAGGGTACGTAGACGTACGTACACCGGACCCGGGACCACCTTGGTGGCTGTGTTATTAGCGACGCTGCGCCGCTGCAGCTGTTAAACGTCGTCGACGACGTCGCCAGCTGCGGTCCTTGGCGGAGGGGTCGTCGAGGGGGTGGAATAAGAGCGAGGTGCGCATCGTATTGCATAGAACGAGAGCGCATTGCGATAAGAGAATTTCGGCTTCGGCCGATGAGGCGTGCTCTATTACATTATAACATAATTAGTTCAGGTTGTACATAAATCGTAAAACGATTTCGTCATTGCGGTTTAACATTGCGGCCTTAATTATTACGACGAGTGTGTGCGTTGCATGCGGACTCCGCAGCGTGCAGCGGACGCGGACGGAAACCAAAGTAGCGGAGTGAAAGAGCGGCGGTGTGGTGCGGGTGGTTTCTTATAATACACACATCGACTACCCGTATCGTGTATCGGTATCGCTGTTTGGCTTGTTTGTTGCGCAAAAATGCACTTATTGCACTTATATTGCATAAATCGTATACCACGTTTCTAATACACTATGTACTCGAGTACGAACCATAGAGCAATTGTCGTAGGTTAAACTTAAAAAAAAAAAAAAAAATCCCCTTTTTTCTAAAACTTCACTTCGTTATTCATCTCTTTCAACATTTTATTCCTCTATGAACACGTATTTATCGCTGTTTCGCGCGACTATTTTTATACTCTCGCGAGACCTCTCTCGTAAATTGCGATATTGGTTTTGCTCGTTCCATGTACCACAAATTAACTCTCAATTTGGATTTTTTTCCGCTTTTAACTGCACTCTGTCACGCGTTGTTATCGTTTTTACTTTTTAAATACCTACTCATTGTAATGTTAATGAGGATATAACGAGAGCCGCCATGTTTTTACCTTTTCCGTCCCTCGGTCAACTTTTCAAGTCCGACGAACTAGTTTTCTAGGCGAATTCAAATTTTTTAAGCAGATTTCTCGAGATGTTTTTTTCAAATACTTAAGTAATAAAAATTTGATTTTTTTCAATTTTTCTATTTACAAAAAATGATTTTAAGTGTTCGTTTCAAAAGAAACAAAATTTCTAGGCGAATTCAAATTTTTTAAGCAGATTTCTCGAGAGATTTTTTTCAAATAAGTAATAAAAATTTGATTTTTTTCAATTTTTCTATTTACAAAAAATGATTTTAAGTGTTAGTTTCAAAAGAAATAAAAATACCACATTTGATTGAAAATTATGAAAATATTCAAAATAAAAATTATCTGAAAATTAATTCAAAAAAATCTCATAAATTGTTCAAAAATTTTTATCAAAACCAAAGAAAAATTTCTTGAAAATTTTTTCGATGCTGTTTGATATTTTTTTATAAAATACGAAATTATGTGTTGCGAAATTAAAGAGGACGGGGTGTTGAAGATAAAAAGGTTTTCAAGGAATATAAAGCCATTCGTGCAAAATTGCAGAAATGTCTACCAATGAGTATAACGAATGATTAAAAATGTTAAAATGGCTTCGAATGTTGAATTAATCAGGTATAATTAAACCGATTAATTTTTTAAAATTGACCGAAAGTCGTCCAAAGTGGCCGAGATTGAGTTTACTATACATACGAAAATTACCAGCAATGGCTTGAACTAGTTAGGAACTTGATTATTTTGTTATTTAAAATCACATAGAAAATGAATACATAGAATGTTTTAAAATCATCAAAACCAATCGAAAGTTACAAAAATTGACGTGGAAAAAATATCGAAGGTGACCAGCGAAATGGACATGATTATATAATTATCAACATCGAAGGGGAGAGCCTAGCTACGCCCAGTGCAATAATTTTGAGGGTAATTTTTTATTCAGTTTGGAATTTGTCTCTGGTTGACGTCATTTATTTATTTTTTGAGTGAGAAATTTTCACACCTTATTTTTTAAATAATTTTTATAGAGAAAATATCTCCTATCATTTTAAAAAAAAAAAACTGCAATTTTTGAGATCTTTCAAAAAGAAATTTCAATTTTTGGGAGAAAAAGTCACATCCCTATTTGTCAAGAAAAATAAATCAATAGTTTCAAAAAAACCTTGCCCAAATTTTTTTTTTTTTTTTTTGAGAAAAAAATTTAGTTTTTTGTCTTGTTTCAATAATAAAAAACAATAATAAAAAAAAACTTTAAATTTTCCAAACGTAACATTTTTCTCTTGTGTTGCAATACACAATACCGATTCCTTAAATTCTTAGTGGAAACCAATAAATCTTTTTTTGGAGTGGGAAAAACTCTAAAATATTTGGATTAGAGTAGAAATCTCTTGATAATGCCCTTGGAAAAAATCCAGGCATGGTGAAAGTTTACCTTTTCCATCTCGCTCACCGTCGCTATCGTATTTGACTAGAATTATCTAAAAAAAATTAAGTAAAACAAAAATTATTTTTTTGACACAACTTTCTAATTTCATCATAAATTTTAGAACTAATGCCTATTGTTTAGCATATTATTTCAAGATGAATGAATAATTTTCCAATTAACTAATGTTGAATTTGGGTAATTGAAAGTTTTTTGAAACATTCTACAAAATTTTAAAATATAGGGAACTTGTCGAAAGGAATCTTGGTAATTAAAAGCGCCCAAAAAAAAAAAAAAAAAATGTAAAGAAAAACGCAAGTTTCCTTTTTTTTCCAACAAAGCTCTCTCTCAAAAAAAAAAAAAAAATCTCATTAAAAAATGTTCTATGAACAAATCTTAGGAAAGTCTGTTGAAAAAGAATTGAATTTTTTTAAATTCTCAAGAAACAGTTAATTTTAAATCATTTTTTAAACAAAAGTAGGCCTATAATTTTCTCATGTTTTTCTCTCTTTTTTTTTTAAATAATTTTTTTTTTAAATGCCTACTTACCTAATAATAGTAAACATTTTTTCAAAAAACTGAGCTTTTTAAGAAAACGTTTCCTTGAGAGAACAATTTTTCTGAAAATTTTATTGCAAAAAATTTACATTTTTTTAAACTCGTTTTTTTACAAGAAAAAATTCTAGAAAAATTCTTCGGGAAAAAATTCATTGAAATGAATTTTTGCGTAAAAAAACTTTTATGTGAATAAATTTTTCTATCGAGAAAATGTTGAAAACTGCACATTTCAAAGTCAAATCAAGAGGTATGATTAATTCATAAAATTTCAATGAAAACTCGATTATGAATTGAGGTAGACAAAACGTGTTTCACATAATTAATAATGTAGAACTTTACTTTAATAGGAAAATTTACTCAATTTGCCCGGCTAGGTTCTTTTTTTAATTTTTATTTTTAATAGACGATTTTTAGTTCAATTTAAACTTTTTTCTATTAACAAAAAATTTAGTTTTTTTATTTAGATTTTTTTTGTCTTTTCCAATTTTTAGCGATAGGTAATTAACTCATTATTATAAATATTTTTAATTTTTTTAATTTGGATTTTTTTTTACTTAGGAGTTTGTAAATTTTTTCAATTGTTAATCATTGTCAGTGACATGAAAATTTTTAATTTTTTGAAATTTTTATTCAGCTTAAATTTTTGCCAATTTCTGTGGTTTTTTTTTCAAAATGCCTATATTTTTCCAATTTTTACTCGTTTTTAATTTTATTTTTAATTTTGTCAATTTAAAAAAAAAAAAATTGTGGTTTTTATAAATGTTACTGTAAAAAACTTCATTCTGTACTTCTCGTGCAAATTCCTGTAAAAATCCATGCCTTTCGGTGGTAAAATTTGGTACGACCCCTTTGAATTATTTTTTCCAAAGTGTAGTATACACGGCGCAATATTTATGCAACTTTAACAGCATGTTGATCGAGTCTGTTCTAACGTCAATACATTCCAGTCTACGAATGCAAAATATCATAGTCATCTGTATTCTGTTAAAATGTTTTCAATCAGATTTTGGAGTTAGGTGTTTTTAGGAGTGTGGGTATAAATTCTTGGGTTTTTGTCGTTCAAATAATATAGTTTTTGTGTACCCCACGAAGTAAATATCCAAGTGCTCCTTCGAATGTGAAGCTAACGTAAGATTTGATGTACCTACCTAAAATAATTGAACTTTTTCTCCCTTCATATTCAGATAAGTATTGGATGAAAAACATTAAATCTTTCAAAAGAGACGAAAGAGATGTTGTTTACGAGATATTGCGGACTATAACTTATTCGGTTCATTTAGCAGCTTCAGACTATACAATAATTTAATAATTTATACTTACTTGTAAAATAAGGTGAGATAATTAAGAGTTGTTGGCGTTGCAGAAAATTATTATCGTAGATCATTCGAAAGTGATCCCATCTTGAGATTCGAATTAACATTTAATAAATTTACACGTGTGTGCATTAAGTTTATCAACAATAAGAAATCAAATTCTCTCACATACCTAGCTACATATATTAACTACCTCTTGAAGGCTTGATTTATTTTAAAATTATGTCAACGTCGCCTTCCATCGCATTACAAAAAGAATGTCGCGTAAATTTACCAATTAAAGAGCGAATTAAAAATACCTATTTACGGTGGCGAGTATTTTATCCAAAATAAAAGGTATTAATTCGTTTTGTTTTTTTTTGCATTTTAATGGCTCACAGCTGCGACTTACCTTAGTATATGAAATACTCTATAGACTTACTCATCAACTTATATACGTTTTTTAATTACTCTATATCGATTTAAATTTATTTTTAGGTAATTTTCTTTTCGGTCTAAAATTTAACATATAAATGATGTTGATTATACGTCGGTTTGAAAATTGCCTCGTGTTTTGTAAATTTGATTAGGAGAAGGTGAGCGCGCGAATGAGTCGTGTAAAAACGTAAAAAAAAATTCTGCCAAGCGTATAACAAACCATTATAATCCATTGCTCATTATTAAATAGTGTTTGCGTTTAAACATTGCCAAGAGGAATAGTAAATTTTAAATTGCGCAATTATACAATGACTGTGTACTTGGCGTTAATTAAATTTTCACGTTTTTCTATTCGCTCTGTACCTTAAACGTTGTTAACTAGGTAATTTTTTTCGCTATACGTAGACAGATGTTAATTGGTGTAAAAAGTTCCACCCCCTCGGTCGTTTCGCCGCTACACTTCTTACACCTACAGCGATACTTATGCTCGCTAATGGAAGTTTTTAGTAGATTAACCATTTTGAAAATGTTTTGATTTATTCCCAAAGTTGCTCGGTATTTTTTAACCAACAAGTAATGAGAAATTTTGAAAAATTTTATGCAATGAAAAGTATTAGGTGTGGTGTGACTCGAATCGAATACGTAAGACCGTTTTTAAGCGCGAAATACCCTTATAATATGTATAAGAATATTACAAGCAGGGGACAAAACAGGCGCTAAATTAAAATGTCTAATAACTCCATCGATGTTATTTGACAGTTCCTTTAAAAGGTATATGACGAGAGTAGGAAATTGATGCGAGCAGATGTTTGCTTCTGTGGTGAAAATAAATAAATATTAAAAAAACTTATTACTCGAAATTTACGTTACTCGTATATATACGTACATTTTTTTCTTCTCTTTATTTTTCGAGGTGCCAGAGTAGACAAACGCAGTCGAGTGAAGCATATTAATAATAAATATAAATAATAAGTTATTATGGAAAAAAGCAAGCCATAGAGAAGGCACATGTGACCAAAGCAGAGTGGACAGCTGTATGGTATAATTGAATTAGAAATTACGCCTGCATTGAAAATAATTAGAATATATACGCGGACATCGTTTAAATATACGTTTTAAAAAAAAGGCAGACGCCCTAGTTACACGTACAAATAATTAAGACGACAATTACGTGAAATGACACCGGCGATCCGCATTTTTTTTTTTTTTCAAATAGTTTTTTTCAGAAAACAGTGAAATAAAAATGTGCTCGATGTTTGGACAGCAACGAGCATGTTCTCGTTCATTTTTATATGTTACAGCAGCATGATTGGCGCAATGCGACGTACCGACCAATATGAATCGTGTTAATCCATCTTATCTAGTGACATTTAATAAGTATTTTCATTTTATAAACGCATCTTGATTCTTCTCTCGAATTATACGCACAATTCGAAACCGAAGCCGGACCGATTTGATTGATAGGCTTTTTATTTTGTTTCCCATCTACGCGAGTAGTAGATCTAAGCTGGTCTATCATGGTTTTGGTGTAAAACTTCCAGCGACCCGATAAAATTCATAATTCAGGTAGCTTTGATTTTCTTCTCTGCTTTTTTTTTTGATCTATGAGTTTATAATGAGGTGTACCTTTGGTGTAGTTGCGGACCTCCTAGGTTGATGGTTACGTATTTTTGGATCTGTAGTCTAGATATGGATACCTAACAGTTGTTCGTCGGTTTACGTAATATGTTTCGTATTCGAGCATTTGGATTTGGATTCGTGGATTAAGAAGGTTGAGGATATTTTGGATCAAGATCAAGTTCAAATTTTAGTCCTTGCGAGTTGATTTAGTCGTAGTGGAATTTGAGTGGAATTTTTTCAGAAGCTTGTGATTTGAATAAGTATTTAAATTTCATTATCATTTTGAAAAAATGGTAGAATAAAATTAGCATTTTATTTTACAAAGTTCACGGTCAAGTTGAATTTTTGTCGATTATGGCTGTATCTCTTGAGTAATATAGGAGTATCTTTACCTTTTTTACTCTTCTCATGAACATGAATTATTTGGTTTGGTTCATTTCCGAATGTAAATTTCGAAACAGTGGGTAATAAAAAGTCATTAAAAACCATCAAAATTGCTATAAATGTCGCAAATTGTATCCTTTAAAATAATCTAAAATGATTTAGAGCATTATAAAATAATTTTTTCTAAAACTATATCTTGTAAAAATTTCGTTTCAGATCTCCCTATATGAAAAAATGAATGTCAAGGAACTGAGAAAATTCTTCTAGGCAAAACAATATCTCAAGAGATTTTTTTTTCCTTTTTTTTTCTAAAAAAATTGACTATTCACTTTGAATAGGATTTCAAAAAAAGTATCTAAAAATTAAAAAAAAAAAATCGATAAATTTTTTGAAAAAATAATGAAAAACGTTTTTACGAGCTAACAAAAATGATGAAAAAAATTCGTTGCTTCGGAAAAAAATTCCAGGAATAGGTACATAATTATGTGTAAACAATTCAAAATTTGATTAATTTTTAGATTTAGAAAATTTTCAGAATTTTAGTTGCATCAATTTTTAAAATTAGATATTAATAAATTTTGGGAATCAGGTGAATTTTTAGAATTCAACAATTATTTCCAAAGTTCAGTTTAACTTTCGAAAAAATTGTATAAGGTCCATTTTCAAAGTTTGGTCAGATTTTAAAATTTCTAAAAATTTGGTGAAAATTCAAAGTTGGATGGTTTTTAAGTTTAAATAAAATTTTTAAGATTAGGGCTATTTTTAAAATTCCTCTAAAAATGACGTTCCAAAAATTTCAAAAAGTTGATTTTAAAAAAAAATCGAAATTGGATACCTAATTTTTAATTTTTGATGAAATTTTCAAAATTCAGGCAATTTTAAAAAATAATAATGTAGGTCATTTTTAATGTTTGATCGGCTTTAATAATTTTTAAAATTAGGCCTAGATAAAAATTTGAAATTTGATATTTTTAATTTTCAAGATTTAGTTATTTCTTAACACTCAACTAATTTTTAAAAAAAATGTATAATCATGTTCAGTTTTCAAAGTTTGATTAATTTTCTAAATTTTAAAACTCTGGCCAATGTTGAAAAAATGAATCCAATTTTCAAATAGATAATTTTTAAAAGCAAATTTTCAAAAATTATGATAATTGACTTTTCAAAAATCAAAAATCAGCTAAAAATAGGTGACTTATTTTAATGAAATATTTAGTTTGGAAAAAATTGTGTCAGAGAAATTCTTTGAGAAAAAAAGCTTCTAAAAAAAAGTTAACAGAAAAATAATGTTTTGAAAAAATTTGTAGGTAGGTATTAAAAAAATTTAAAAATTCTTCTGAATAGAAAATATGTAGTTTTTTGAACAAAAAATCTTCACAAAATTTGGCAGATTCTGTATTTCAGATAATTTTTTAGGAAAAATTTTTCGAAGCAAATGTGAGAAAAAAGGAACTAGATATTAAAAATTTTGATAAATTTTGTTAAATTAGGTACGTTTCATAACTGATTTCTCTAAAATCAAAAATCAGCTAAAAATAGATGAGTTGCTAAAAAAATTCTTTGAAGCAAAATTGTGTTAGAGAAGATTCCTCCAAAAAAAGTGAAAAATTTCATAATGTGCAAAATTTTTTGAAAAAAAGGCTTGTGAAAAAAATAGCTAACTATTATCATTAAAAAAATAATATTCTTCAAAAAAAAATCTTTTAAAATTTGCAACCTCTTTAAAAAATTTTAATTGATTATTTTTATTTTTTAAATTTTTTACTGAGTGTCAAGTTACAGTTTGTCCTCAAAATTCAGTCGGTCTAGATGTAGAAAAAAATTCTACATTCAACTCAAAACATCAGATTTCTTCGGTTTTTTGAAATTATGTTTTTTCCCCGAACTGAAATTGTTTTTCTCAAAGTACTATTTTTCTACTTTTTTTCCTCAATTTTTCAGTCATTTTAGGTTTTTTTTTCAATTTTTATTTCTCTTGATTTTTGATTTTTGTTTTTTTTCTGTAATTTCTATTTTTTTTTTAAATTCCAATTAAGTACCTATATTTAGTATCTGAACAGAATTTTTAATTTTTGAAATTCAACTACATATTTCTCCCCAATTTTAATTTCTTCTTCCTTTTTAGTTGATTTTAAAATAAGTTGATATCTATACTTGAATGTTGTAGATTTTTCTCAATTTTATGAAATGTTTAGGAAGTGGGAGGGGGGCTCAACTTTTTTTTAGGAATTTGTATGAATCTTGCATTGAAACCTGTTTTTTGTTAGGAAAATTTTGTCTGACATCCTGCTAGTTCTGAACTTCTTTGAATTACTAAGTTGAAGTTATACAGAAGTAAAAAAATTTATTGGATTATACTTGAAAATATGTATTATTAGGTATAGATAATTATGTCTTATGGGATAGAATTTTATCAGAATCGATTTTTTTTCTGGAAATTAAAATTTCCAAGTGTTTTCAAATTTTTAAAATAGTGTAAAAATTATAGATTATGAGCACAAGTCTTCACTACAGGTACGACATTTATCAATCTGAGCGTAAAATGCAAGTCGTGTCTTGGAGCATGCATCATTATTGCTTCTATCTTTTTCTTCAACTGAAGATCGAGCAATGAACGTTTTCTTTTCTGAAATTATTGATAAGTATGTTAATATTTTATCGCAAATATTATAAGATAACTTTTCACTTTCTTTGGTATATACATCTCTCTATATAATCACATTGGATATATTTCACAATTGCTCAAATTTTAAGTTCTTCATTTCTTTGAGGGGAGGGGGATTAAAAATTTTAATGAAAAAAAAAATTGTACTCACGTCTTTTATCGTAATATTCAACTGTTCGACATACGTATTTATTAGTTTGTGAATTTTTACGCTCTTTGATTCTGACTTGAGCGATCGGTGAGGGGTTCACGCAATTGGGAGTTAGCTCTGAATTGCATTCCCAACATTTTAAACTATTTCCTGTGAAATTTGAACATTTATTTAGTTTTTTTCAAATGAATAATAATTGCTCAACAATACCTCGTGATCGTATTAAATTTTATCGATTAAAAAAACCAGTTTATTAATTGCAAAATTAAAATTCTTACCTGTAGATACATAAATTAAGAAAATCCACGCACAAATTATCAAAATTTTGGAAGCATTCATGTTGAATTTTTCAAAAAGAGAAAAAATTGAACAAAGTTTAAGAGAATGAAATGCGATATGAAGACGACTAATTGAGTATAATATTAATATTTCGTGCGTTGAAATATAATATCTATCAGCGATTTGCGATAAAAATTGGCATTGTACTTTATTTTATTTTCGTTATCTTGAAAAGGTGGTTTATCGTCTGTACGAGGTTCAAATTTCTCCTTGTTTTCATTCAAATGTGTTATAAACGACCTAATAATGTGTTTTTTAAAATATGTTTTCAATTTCATTATCATTGCCGCATAGATTCAATTTTTACTGAAGGTAGATAGGTACAATTTAGGGTGGAACGAAATTTAAAAATTCGATTTTCAAAATTTAATACCGCGGAAAAGTTGCGTCTTGATGGTAATACATGAAAAACCAAAAAAAAAAAACAAATCGAATAATATCTTCCAATCGCGCAAGAGCCCTCATAATTTTTGAAAATTTGCAAAAAATCAAATTTTGAAAAAAATTCCAAAATGTTATAGAATGGGTTTTATGCCTTTGGTTGGCAGGGCCCGGATTTTTATGCGCTTAAAATAGCAAAATAAGCGCTTATGTCAAGCGGTTAAAATATGAAAAATAAGCATAAATATGCCATATAAAACCGAAAAAAGCAAAAATAAGTGCATTAAAATTATACCATCATGGGTATCAAAATGCAGGTATTTTAAAATCGCGTTCGAAAAACTTATCAAATCGTACATATGTATAAACTGAAACAAATGTGGAGCAGAAAAACATTAAAACATTCATTTTTAAAATAAATAATGCGAAATCCAATAAATTTGAACGCGATGAGATTTCACAATCGAAATCGATTAGATTGAATTAAAATTAAATTATAGTATGAAAAACGCCTCCACAACTGAAAGTTCCTTCAAATTGCAACTTGAAAAATAAAAAAAATTAAAAATACAATTTTTTGTAATTTTTAATTTTTTTTTTGGTTCAGTTTTTTCAAAAAAAAGCGCTGAAAACTAAAAAAAAGGGCAAAATATGCGGGTTTTTGATGTTTTTTGGCAAAAATAAGCGTTTTTAAGCATGTATACCTAAAATAAGCAAAAATAAGCGCTTAAAAATTTCACCATTCGTCTCAGAATTGCGTGAAACGTAAAGAAAATTGTGATATGCCCCATCTAGTGCAGCAGAAAAAAATAAGCAATATCATAAAAATCCGGGCCCTAATAATCATCGTTATTAATATTTGTTGAAAAAAAAAATCCAGAATTCATCAGATCATCCCATTTATAAGACATTAAAAAAATGTCATATTTTACGTTTTTTTAAAAAATTGAAAAAAATAGATTGAAAATTGGAAAAAAAAATTGGAATTAAAATGGGTTTAACATACACAGTTTCGCCCAAAAAGACAATTTACCTTCATTTTCAGGAACCATCATTTTCCTCATTTTTTTCAATTTTTCGTAGTTTTTGAAAAATTCTCAAGGGTACGAAAAAAATTAAAAAATCGCTGTAAATTATCTTTTTGGGCAAAACTGTGTGTGTTAACCCCATTTTAATTCCAAAAATTTTTTTCCAATTTTTAATCTATTTTTTTTTCAATTTTTTTGAAAAAACGTAAAATATGGCATTTTTTAAATGTCTTATAAATGCGATGATCCGATGATGAATTCTGGATTTTTTTCCAAAAAATATCTAGAACGATGATTATACTTGCCAACCAAAGGCATAAAACCCATTCTGTAACATTTCGGATTTTTTTTTCAAATTTTGATTTTTGCAAATTTTTAAAAATTTGAGGGCTCTTGCGCGATCGGAAGATAGTTATTATATTACTTATTCGATTTGATTTTTTTATTTATTTTGTTTTTCATGTATCACCTAGACGCAACTTTTCCGCGCTATAAAATTTTGAGAATCGAAAATTTTTGATTTTCGTTCCACCCTAAGGTAGGTCTGTATACTCGATTTCGTGAAAATTCAAATTTTTATTCTTTATTTAATGGTACGTAATTGTTTGAGAAAAACCTACATTTTCACACGTACAATAAAATTTATATATTAACGAATTATCATACGTATGGTTTCCACGTGCTGCCTTAATTTATTATACCATCAAAACACTCGAAATTTTATATTTTCCATTTTTCTGACACGATCACATTTACCAAATCAAATTTGATTATTCGTTTAGAAAAAACAAACTTCCGTTCGTTAATTCTACGCAAACAGAAGGGAGCAGAATGGTAAAAAAATTTAATTAAAATGTCATCTTGTCCGAAAACCTAATAACATTGGCCGCTAACTATTCTAGTTTTTTTTTCCTTAATTAAAAAACACCTTTAACCGTACGAAAACATGTTTGTTTTTACGTTTTCCGTTGAAGTATCTGAAGTATCGTAATTATGTAATAGACCGCCTACAGATTTTTCTGTTAGAACTGCCATTAATGGTTGTAACTGTGTCGCGGGCGACTGCCTGATGAAGAAAAGTGTAGGAGAGAATGAGCTATAGGTTTATAGTATGTTCTCGTATCTGCCACGGTCCTACACTTGAGAACGTCTAATTCGCTCCCAAAAGGTTAAAATTTTCGACATGTTTAATGAAATTTCACCCTTCCAGCCTCCAGGGGTGGGGGGATGTTTCAACATGAGAAACTCGTAATTGTAAATACGTAAGTAGGCCTAATATTGGTTAAGAAGGGATTTTTTTTATAGAGATTGAGAAAGATGTGACGATACTTTACACGTATTTGAACCGAAGTAGTTATATCTACGCTCATTATCAACGGGTACTCTACTCTAGAAGAGTCGATTTAATGATTATTAGCGTTACTACATGCATTTCCTGTACAGTACGAGACCACCAACACAAACCAGCTAAACAACCCTTAGAAATTAAAAGTCAAAAAATGTGCTATGGTGTTTTTTTACGCGCGTTAATTATTTTAATTTTCCATGTGTGTTTTTTTCACAAAAGTGCAACTCGTTGGAAACGTAGTCGTAGGTACTCGTAAAAATCTGTCAATAATTTCACGTTCATGCCTATTAAAGGCGAATTTTTTCACCCCGCAGTGGACTAGAATTCGGTACATTTGAAAGAGGCGTGCGTTTGCGAGGTTGATGTTTCGTGACTAAACCGTAGAATGCGAATTAATCTCCACTTATAGTTATTACACGGCCACTTTGAAGCTGAGAAAAAGCTGTTAAAGCGTTCAATTTCCCATCTGTTATGAGTGGATAATACAAGTATTAGTAGGTAACCATATAGGAAAAATGATGAATATTAAACACATGTTCCAAAATTTTTTAAATATTCGATGTGAATATGTGTATAGTTGGCTACAGAAGCGAACGTGTAGTTTTCTTTCAAAAAGGAACCGAAACAATATATAAATGACCATATATCGTTGAGAAAATACACCAAGAGGCGGCGGCGTCTTGCTTAAATAAAAGCAGCAAAACCGCAATACCGCAGCAATACACGAGCATCTCTATAACCTAACCTAACTTAACCCGAACCTTGAAAAAGGTAGCGTTTACTTTAACAACCATGTAACATACTCGTAATAAGCGATCGGATGGTTTTTGTACTTATTGTTATACAGTGCACCATACCGCATACACTCGTATTATTGTAAAATATCCCTTTCGTTATTGATACGTAGACGTACCTACTTTATTAAAATGCATTTTAAAAGAAGTCCAGACGTGATGCGGGTGCGACCGAGGTGGCATGGCTGTTGTGGATTGGACTGTTATCGAAATTAGTACTTGAAAATGATGGATCATGATGATCCTGCGTTTGAACCTTATGTTTATTTGTGGAGCTACTATCGAGGGTTTTAATTTATCACTAAACGAGATGAAGGGTTAAGAAAACCACCACTGACATGGGTAGGTTGAATTTGTGTGCAGGGGACTTTTCCAGAGGAAAAGGAGTAAAGTGTTTTGAAAAAATAAGCAAGGAAATGGATAGAAAATTATCTAAATTTTAAATTTTTGTTTTTCATTCAATTCAAATGACAAAAATTTAAAAATTGTTCTTACTCGTAATTTTTTTGAAAAAATTAGGGATGTTCTCTTTAGTCTCTTTCTCTTTCATGGGGGAATTTTCTTCTCTTTTTTTTATATTAGGCTTCCGCCATTTCTTGAGAAAATGGAAATTGAAAAGATTGAAAAGAACAAAAAGTAGGAAATAGAGAAGTAGAGGAAAAAATGAGAAAAATGGATTAACTGTAACATGATCCACCTAATTTTTGAATTGAATTATTTGATTCACGTACCTAATACCAATTAAGTTAATTCATTTTTCCAAAAAAAAAAAAAAAAATTAAATAATGTGCCAAACTTGGATCAAAAATGTCCTTACTTATTAGGTATTATAAAATTTATTTTTGATTATGATAAAGAACAATCAAATTTCAAAATTTGTTAAGATTAGATTTTTTTTTTTCTGAAGTGGATTTTTCAAAAATTTATCGAAAAACTTTACTATTGTACAATTTTGATGAAAAAATTTTTAAAATATTTTTATGATAGGTACCTCAAATTTTTAACAATTTTGTTTGGAATCAATACCTAACGTAAGTTAGTATGATTTCAAAATTTTGGTTAAAAACTTTTCTTTTAATTTTATTGTGAAACCTTTTTAAAATTCAGAAATAAGTTTTTCAACATTTTTCAAAATTTTCGTCATTTTTTCAAAAACAATGAAAATACCTAGGCACTAGGTAGTAGGTACAAATTAATTTTCTTTTTTCATTAAAAAAAAAAAAAAAAAATGTTTCAAATTTTGTCACCGAAGAATTTTTTTTAAATTATGTTCAATCTCATAATTTAAAAAGAAATATATATATTATGAAATTTTTTTTCTAAATTTTATTCGAAAACAAAATTATTAGGTATTAATACTTATTTTGTTTTAACGCAATTCATTACAATTGAGAATAATTTTCTTTAATTTCGTAGAAGACATTTTTAGCTGGTTTTCTTTACTTTACCTATTTAAAAAAAAAAAGTAAAATAATGGAAAGAAATTCTTCAAAATTTTGATTAAAGTATTGTATTTTTTTTTAAATTTCTTTGTGACAATTTTTTCAACAAAAAAAAGAAAGTTGATCGCTAATTTTTTATTAAAAATTTTTAAAAAGGCCCATTCCAAAATTTCCAAAATTAAAAAGATTGATCATCATATTTTTTCAAAACAAATTAATCATCAAATTATATGGTTACCTATCAAAAATTTTCAAAACGTGATTATCATAAAATTATTGTCTTTTTAATTTTTCTCAAATTTTTAATTATTTCAAAAATTGTTTATAAATTTTCAAGAAATTCAGTTCTAAATTTTTTAATAATTTACCTATTTTTCACAATTAACAGATTTTCTGTGAAAACTCCAATTTCATCTAATTTTTTTTGAAAGAATTTTTAAAATTAAAATGAGCTATCAATTACCTAAATACATTTTCATATAGAGATAGATATCTTGATATCTATCAATTTTCATTACAAGAAATTTTATTTGCATCTTTATAAAAATTTAATTTTCCATCTAATAAGTAATGGTCGTGGCTCCTTGAGAGAACTTCAATAATTCTTAATTTTTTATAAATTATTAAAAAGCATTACAGACAGACTGGCAGACAAATGCTTGGATATAGACGGACATCCCTTTCATTGTGAATTTCAGAAAACTATTCACGTGTTCAGAATCAGAATTTTTTCACATTTTACAGATTTTTTGTGAAAACTCCAATTTCAGAATTATCAATTTTTCATTAAAATTTTTTTGGAAGAATTTTTTAAAGTTAAAAATTAATAATTCCAACTCGTATATTTATGTCAAAAAATATCACTGGTGGTGATTTTTCTTTGTCTACCTACTTGAGAATACGACCCTGACTGATTTTTTAAAAATATGCATTATACAATAATAATTATAGTTGTATTGGAATCACTCTGATGGATTGTTTTTTCAATTTTAAAATTTGTCATATTTCGTTTTTGTACGTTTTCAATAGGTATATATATATATATATATATTTTACAAATTTGAAAACTGAAACGTGTTGCTTCATTTGATTTTTTTCTCAAATTTTCTAATAAGAACGAACAATTTTGAGAAAAATGTCAAATTAGGTAATTCGAACTGAAAAAAGGGGAGTCTTTCTTTTGCACTCAATTATGAAATTCTTAGATTCTCTTTTACGCGTCTATAACTGCATACCTACTTTCGAATTTTTTCGAATTTCTGCACTTGATTAAATTCATTTTATTTTACTAAACGATTTTCATTTGTTTATTTTCAGGTGAGTACGAGTATTCTTGGATTTTCCGAATATCGATCAAATAGAAAAATAGTATGATGAAGCAAAACAAAAATTGAAAATTTTCATCTGCTCGGAATATACGGTTCATAATTTGTTCCTGAAATTGAAAAACAATAGAATTATAGGTAAATATTCAAGTCATTTTTCCAAATTACTACCATTTTAAAGTATCTTTTAGATTAATAATGTGAGCATTGAAGTATCTGAAATGTCATGAGAATTATTTTATTGAACCTTAAAACATGAATATAAAATAGAATACACGAAAAAATCTTTAGAAGAGTAAAGAAATTTGAATTTTCCCAATTTTCCTCCATAAATCATTATAATATTTTGAAAATACCTATCTATCAATTTTTATAATCCTTTTATACTACTATGGCCGAGTCATCCTATTTGCTCGTAATAAAATAAATTCAAACTCTTGATCCCAGGGTTGTTATATTAAAGTAGGCATCCACGACGATCTAACAAATTAACGATATACATACCTCAGTCCTCCTCAGGTGAATATGACCTAGACAAACATGGCGAACCGTCAAGTCAACCCAACTACCGAGCGTAGCACCATACTCGAGCGGCAGTAATTTGTTATCCGTCCAGACTGTTGTGTCTCTGAATTATCGCTAAAATAACAAAGTACCTGATTATCATTTTTTGTAAAATACATTCTTCATACGATGATTTGAAATTTAGATAATGTACTACCAAAAGTATAAAGGTATATCTAATTGTAAAAATTAAAATGACGTGTTCAGTATGCTGCGCGGACGATGAAGCCGCAGTTTATATAATGCGATTACGTCTGTCTATAATAAAATTCGACCTCCTGCTTAGACACTGGCAAAGTAGCCTTAACAGTAGCGTTTCGATGGCCACTCGCTCAGCAACTTCTTCTCCTCGGTCTCGCTGCCCATGCCCTTAGCCTTTCCCCAAACCAACGCCGCGTCGAGCACGCGGCACGACGCGACGCTCCGCAGTCCGCATCGGTGTCCGTAGGCAACGAAACCAGCATCAGCATCTCGCATTCCATCGCGAGAGATACAGTGTGTCCGATACCTCATACCTGTCTATACTGTTCGCTCTCTGTACAACGTATTTACCACCCGACCAAATATGACGGATGATAGCTTTCTTTAAAGTTTTTTTTTTCTTCATTATACTTTTATTTAATAAAGAGAAATCAATAGATAGTTGGGTGTGTTGGAGGTGAAGTATTAGTACGTGTATTTGTACCTACACCTCTTAGACCTACACGCTCTATTTAGTCTACTTATAAATGATGCCCCAGCATCCCAGCTCGAATCTCTAAACCCAATACTACAGCTATTATTCGGTATTAGTATATTTACAACGATAATACGGTAAATAATGATACCGACGAGAGGTTTAATTTTATACACATTGGAAGTATAATCCGTACAATACCTCACACAGACTCAAACAACAATACTCTTATAGGTTGATTACTTTTTGCAATATCATCGTGTATTGCGCATGAAATCAGTCTCCATTACGTAAGTGACCTGTCATAAGGAAACCAGGTTATAGTCCGAAAGACAAAGGGTATGGGGGCTTGAGATAGGTGATTTGGGCCCAGAAACCGATTTGGGTCAAACCTACCCCAAAAGGTCGACCATGATGAGAAAAAATTTTGAAAAAAAATTTAGACCCCCAGCGCAAGTATTTTGGGGGTGGGGGCTCAAAACGTGATTTTTAGTCATTATTTTTTGGATTTTCGCCAAACTGAGATAGAAATTTCGCGTTTTTTCTATTAGATTTTATGTCATTAGGGAAAGCTGTAGAAATTTTTTCGATTTTTCGGATCATTTTTCGCCGAGTTATAGCGATTTAAAAACTTTGAATCGCCATTTTGTATGGAAGTTTCAGAGGTACAGTCGTAAGTTTTTCACTGAAAACGTGGCATGCACCCCAAAATATTCTGTAAAAATTTCGAGAAGTTTGGAGTGGTGCAACATTGTCAAAAAAATAAAAACTGCGATTTTTTTGGCCATTTTTCCCTCTCAAGTGCGTCATTTCTGGTCGAAAATTTTTTTTCTTGAAATATATTATTAATGACACCAATATACAGTATCAACCCGAATTTGTTGCTCATTTTCAAGAATTGAGCATTTTGGACTTATATGTGAGATATCGACTTGAAACAAGCCCAGACATGATTTTTAGGCCCCTAGGTCATCTTGAAGAGGTTCTGGGTTCCCAAAATGGCGTCATTTGGGTATTTTTGGAAAAAAAAGGAAAAAATGAACGAATTTGGTCCAAATTTGGGTTGATACTGTATATTGGTGTCATTAATGATATATTTCAAGAAAAAAAATTTTCGACCAGAAATGACGCACTTGAGAGGGAAAAATGGCCAAAAAAATCGCAGTTTTTATTTTTTTTGACAATGTTGCACCACTCCAAACTTCTCGAAATTTTTACAGCATATTTTGGGGTGCATGACACGTTTTCAGTGAAAAACTTACGACTGTACCTCTGAAACTTCCATACAAAATGGCGGTTCAAAGTTTTTAAATCGCTATAACTCGGCGAAAAATGATCCGAAAAAATCGAAAAAATTTCTACAGCTTTCCCTAATGACATAAAATCTAATAGAAAAAACGCGAAATTTCTATCTCAGTTTGGCGAAAATCCAAAAAATAATGACTAAAAATCACGTTTTGAGCCCCCACCCCCAAAATACTTGCGCTGGGGGTCTAAATTTTTTTTCAAAATTTTTTCTCATCATGGTCGACCTTTTGGGGTAGGTTTGACCCAAATCGGTTTCTGGGCCCAAATCACATATCTTAAGCCCCCATACCCTTTTACAGGAGGGCAGATCATTTAAAATTCTCACAATGTCCATCCCATTCATTTGATCCAGCTGATTTTTGGGGCCTTCATCACTCCATGTGAACCCAAATTCACTGCTTAGGGTGTTTGAAAAAAAAAATCACAGGCAGTGTTGCCATTCTTAAAACAAAAAAATTCCAAATTGACTAAAATTTCAAATTTTCAAGTCAGGATATAGGCTCAAATTTTGTGCGAATCAAAAAACCAAGAATAATACATGGTAAAAAGGTTCTTTTCATTTTTTGCCTATCTTCAATATTTCAGGAGTGTACATCTATAATTTTTTTGATTTTCTCAAATAACTCCTGAAATATTTAAGATAGGCAAAAAGTGAAGCGGACCTTTTTTGTTGGAAATTTGATTTCCTACCATGTATTAGTCTTGGTTTTTTGATTTGCTCAAAATTTGAGCCAGTATACGAGATGAAAAGTAAGAAGAGTTGAATTTTCCACTGTTTGCTTCTAATTTTTTTTTTATAAAATTGTCAGACCGCACAAAACTGACCCGATCAGGCTGTAAATTTGTACGTAGACACCATCTGAACTACCCTTCAAGAAAAATCGAAAATAATCTTCTGAATAGAAGTATTGATTTTTCTCTGAATTTTTAACTTTGCTGTGTGGTCGAACTGAATCGTTTGAGAACTTTTTCTCCGTGACCACTAAAATCACCGTCAAAAGTACCACTAGTATGAACAAAAAAACAAAAAAAGATTTTTCGAACCATAACCTGGTTTTCTTATGACAGGTCACGTATAAAAAATACAAACCTCTCGTAAGTCCGACAATATTGTGTAAAATCGCGTATTTAAAAGTCACAAGTCCATAATTGTACTTACCTTATCTGCCTCGTCGTCCAAAAGTTACGTCATGCAAAAAAATTTCGTCTTTTACGAGAATACGACCGAGTATGACCTCACACGAGCATCATGCAATATTCGTAGGTATATAAAAAGTAATAAATCATAACCACACGTTGCGGTAGATCAAGTAGAGAAACGCACCTTTTTTTTTTTTTTTTTTTAAAGGCTCAAATATCGCACCAGGACGTGACAGTGCGATAGAAAAAATTTCCGAAGGCGAAAATTACGCGGAAAATCTCACCTACACGAAAGTGATAAGGTATCCGCAGATATTCGGCTAATTAATTCAATTTACAGATATGTTAGGTCTTTGAAAGTATTATACGTGTGATTATTGTAACCGAGCCAACAACTCTCGAAACTGAGAGACTAATTACGATGACAACAATGACAAGCGAGTCTGCATGATTGTTGTAACAGTGTTCTTAATTTGATAAAATGTGAAATAAATGAAGGGTAATTTTGATGTTATTTTGCATGACAGGGGTTAAATTATGCGGCGCATGTTTGCGTAAACATAACACAGCAGCGTATCGTATCTACGATAGCGCACACTTCGCCAAGTTGAACAAATTCCATCGCCGTTGAGATGGCTCGAAATGCGTTACCGATTTCGTAATAGAGAAGGTGCGAAAGTTGTGGGGTAATTTGTGTTGCGAGTTTCCTATTTTGATAGACTTCTGTTGTTGTTGTTGTTGTTGTTATTACTGTTGAAAATTGAGAGGTTGTTATACTCAAACCGACTGTGTATTTCATTGAACGAGGGGAGAGAATAAATTCGGATACGAATTTGTGAAAGATGAAGTCGTGGTTTGTCAGTCACAAATTTTTTTTTGTTTGTTTTGAGTTTATGTAGAGTGAATAAAAGATGAATGTGAACATATTATTTTGTAGGTATATGTATGAAAATTTTTCTAAATTCCCCTTCTCTCCTTGTCTTCACAGGTTGCTTTTAACTGATAAAATGTTGGTTTGTGCCGTTGGCAATTTTTCTGAATTTACTGAAATTGAAATTTTTTACAAAATTTATTATTTAAAAATCTTGAAAAATTCGTCAGAGGACGATTTTGCATTGATTTTTAGGGTAACTTTTTTCAATGGTTAAATGCAATTTGGCAATTTTTCTGAATTCACTGAAATTTAAAATTGTCACATGAGTAATTTAATATTTTAAAAATCTTGAAAAATTCGTCAGCTAGGAGGATTTTGCATTGATTTTTATGGTAGCTTTTTTCGTTGATTCAATGCAATTTCGCAATTTTTCTGAATTCACTGAAATTTAAAAAATTTCACAAAATCGAATATTTTAAAAATCTTGAAAAATTCGTCAGAGGAGGATTGCGTTGATTTTTTGTGGTAGCTTTTTTCATTGCTTAAATGCAATTTGACAATTTTTCTGAATTTACTAAAGTTGAAAATTTTTACAAAATTTAATATTTTAAAAATTTGAAATATTCGTCAGAGGAGAATTTCGCATTGATTCTGAAGGGTAGATTTTTTCATTGGTTAAACGCAATTTCGCAATTTTTCTGAATTTACTGAACTTGAAAATTTTTACAAAAGTTTATTATTTTAAAAAACTTGAAAAATTGGTCAGACGAGGATTTTGCATTGATTTTTAGGGTAGCTTTTTTCATTGGTTAAAACTGTAGGGTTTTCTCGAGTAATTATTTCGAAAAAATTATCAATTTTGTGAAAATTTGAATTCATTAGTCGAAATAAATTTTTTCCAATCAGTTTTTATTCCATTCTACCAAATTTGGGCATTTTTTTCAATTCCAGAAGTTTTTGCAATTTTCCCATTGTTTTCAACCTCACAACTGTAGGGTTTCTCGAGTAATTATTTCGAAAAAAAAAGTATCAACTTTATGAAAATTTGAATTTATTGGCCGACAAAAATTTTTTTCAATCAATTTTTGATCAATTTAATCAAATTTGGGCAATTTTTTTCAATTCCAGAAGTTTTTGCAATTTTCCCATTGTTTTCAACCTCACAACTGTAGGGTTTCTCGAGTAATTATTTCGAAAAAAAATTATCAATTTTATGAAAATTGGAATGTATTGGTCGACATAAATTTTTTTCAATCAATTTTTATTCATTTTCACCAAATTTGGGCAATTTTTTTCAATTTCAGAAGTTTTGGCAATTTTTACAATTTTTTCCACCCTACACGTAGGGTTTCTCGAGTAATTATTTCTAAAAAAAATTTATATTTTGTAAAAATTTGAAATTATTGGTCGAAATAAATTTTTTCCAATCAATTTTTATTCAATTCAACCAAATTTGGGCAATTTTTTTCAATTCCAGAAGTTTTGGAAATTTTTACAATTTTTTTTCAACACTAAGTACAACTGTAGGGTTTCTCGAGTAATTATTTCAAAAAAAAAAATTATCTTTGAATTTATTGGTCCAAATAATTTTTTTCCAATCAGTTTTCATTCAATTACCAAGTTTGGGCAATTTTTACAATTTTTTCAACTTTACAAATGCAATTTCACAATTTTTCTGAATTCATTAAAATTGAAAATTTTCACAAAATTTAATATTTTAAAAATCTTGAAAAATTCGTCAGAGGAGGATTTTGCATTGATTTTTAGGGTAGTTTTTTTCATTAGTTAAATGCAACTTGGCAACTTCTCTGAATTTACTGAAATTAAAAATTTTCGCAAAATTGATTATTTTAAAAAACTTTGAAAATTCGCCAGAGGAGGATCGTGCATTGACATTTTGGGACTCAAAAGTTCCAACTTTTGCAATTTTTTACATTTTTTAGCGAACAAATCTGTACTATAAGGGCTAGCAGAGATTTACAAAAAAAGAATATTAGACGTTTGGAAGAATTAGCAAATATCCTTTGGGGTAAGAATATGGTTTTCCTGACATTCTGAAGAATTTACATGAATTTAGAAAAAAGAGGGAGAACTTGGCATTATATATTTGCAATACAATAATTATAATAAGGGAAAAAATTATTTTTCTCAAAATTACACCCATTAACATTTATATCACTTCGCCTGGCTCCCTAGTACCTAAACCTATATTGATTGAAAAATTCTGGAAAAAGAAGTACCATCCAAAAACCATTTACAGAACGCAGTTATACTATTACGAAGAGATTACAAACATTCAGCAGCCATTCGAAGTATACTAATTCAATGCTAATATAAACGAGAGAATCGGAAAAGGAGAAAGTTTAAACAAAGCGAAAGAAATGAAAAAAGGAAGAAAGAAAGAAAGAAAAGAAACAAGGGAGAAAAGGAGATTGCATCCGGTGTAACGACAAAATTTAAGATATCAGAGCATTTGCGGTATACAATTTTAGTTAATAGGAAAAAACGAATGAGCCCTGTAAACGATAAAAATACAATTTTCCGAAACATTAAAGAAAAGTGAGAGAATATGCGGGCGATTAGCGTTGTTATAACCCCTAAAAACACCAGGTCTCGTCGAATATAATAACAGATGAGAAACGTTTAGTAATAACATTCTTTATTATTCTGTTTGCTAGACCAGGGCCAAGACCTTAGCTAGGGGTAGAGTAAAGCATCGTCGAGTTTATTTCGCTATATCCAGCGTAAAACCTATTACGCTGTTCGACGTTGTCTTCATCATCGGCGTTCGACGACGTCCACGGTTGCGAACTCTTCTCGCTCTGTTTTATAGTCGAAAGTTTTGTCGTTGCCGTTGTACTTGCGTTATTGATACATTTGCCCGGATACGGACGCGGACGGCTGACGTACGCAAACCCCTGCGCGCAAACAGCCAGTATAATAATAATAATTCAAAGGCGACCCCCTTCTTCATTATACACGACGACGAGGACGCTTCATGGTAAATAAATCGACTGGTAAAGTGAAGTTGACTCGTCGTCGGTGGTGCAAGAGTAAGAACAAGAGCTGCGAGCTACCAACGCCATCGTCAGCGCCAGCGCCACCCAGCATCCTCGTCGTGTTGCGTCTTCGTCTTATGCTCCACCTCGATTAATTTCACTCTTCGTTTTACTTTGCTTCCACTCTTAATAATTATAAGTAACTAAGTGAGACTCTTTTTTAATCCTTTTACCTCGCTGCTCCGAATCTCTCGGTATACTCTAGCTTTTAATCCTTCTTCTTTACCGCACCGTATTTTTATACCAATCGAGTTTTACAGCTTTTGAGCTAGCTTTTTTAATACGTTTTTCGACGCGAATTATTGTAAAACTTTCCGGAAGGCGGAGAATTCCCAACATTTGTCAGCTTTAATTAACGAAGTATCGCGAGCATAAATTCTTCTGTCGTAAAAATGAAAAACAGAAACAAAAAAATTTTTTAGAGAGGTTTACGTTGCGAGTTGTTCTTTGGCTCAATTTTCATATTTTACAAATCGTAAGAATTGTAAAATTTTGAAATAAGAATTTTTTACGACTTTTCAAGTAAATTTTACTTGAAGTGCCTTGAGTAATTCTTCTCGAGACATGTCTGCACCTTTTTTGTTGGTTGACTTGACTTGGACTTACTTTGATTATTTTATTTAAAAATTTTTGAGGGTTCTCTTTGACCAAATTTTTGTGTGACCCCCATTTTTGGAACTTTTTTGATCTATTGATTTGGGCAAGTGGGTATCTATATTGAGCAATTTTTTTCGATATTTCAGTGATTTTTTATTCATTTTTCAAAATTATTTTTATTTTATAAGTTCTTAATTTTTTAGATTTATCAAGTAATTTCTAAATTTATTAATATAGCTGGTGTTTTGTCCCCCGGAGGGGGGGGGGGTCGGAGTTCTTTCGAATTTCGAAAAAAAAAAATGAAATCATTGGGTAGCCAGACATTTTTCAAGTTACAATCTGAGTGAAAATTAGCAGAATAAAAATTTTTTAAGAATCACGCTTCTGTGAAATAATGCACTAAAAAGTAGAAAAACTCCTAAAAAATTGAATGATGAATCATAGGTGCTGTCCGAGTTTTTTTTTCTTTTTTTTTTAATGAAATGAAAAATTAAATTTTATGAAATTCGCTCAAATTTTTTCATTCTTTTTAGTTTTCTTATTTTTGCTGAACATTTTAAATATCTGAAATTTTCAATTTTTCTGTTTTCTTTTTTTTTCTTTTTTTTTTTAATAATATTACCTATTCTTTTTGAAATCAAGTAAAAATATTCTTCTTAATTTTTGAAATCAAAAACTGGCCTTTACTTTTTTGTGACTTTTATTTTATGTACTAATTATTTTATTAAATTTTCAATCCTGTTCAAGTAGGTAAGTAATTTTTATAGTGATGTAATTTTTATTTTTATTTTCCCGAGTTTCCAAATTTTTATGATATTCTAATTTTGTATTTTTCCATTTTTTCTTTTTTTCGTGAGTTATGAATGACTTTTCAATTTTTTCCAAATTTTTAATATTTCCAAAATTGCTTAAATTTGAAACTTTGGAATTTTTTCTGTCTTTTGAATTTTTCCAAATTTTCCAATTTTTTTGTTACTTTCAAGATCTTTAAATTTACAATTTTTCCAAAATTTTCATTTTCTTGTGAGTTCTTAATTTTTAAAGATTTAAAAGTGTAGTTAAGATATGTTTCCATTTTTCATTTTTTTTTTTTGAAATTTCACGTCCTATTTTCTTGATTTTTTTGCCCAGATTTAAAATTTTTAATTTTTCCAAAAGCTAAAATTTCTATTTTTGGAAAAAAACGAAAAATTATTTAAAATTGGGATAGGTAATTGGGTATAAGTACATTTTTTTCATAAAATTTTTGAAAAACGAATAAAAACTATCTTAAAAATTAAAAAAAATAAAATTTGTGTAAGTCAACCTCTCCCCCCCTGAAGACCTCATATATTTACAAGGGAACCTTGCCAACTAGTCACCTCCCATTGAACTGAGATTTGGCTCCCTGAAAGAGAATGCCACCCAGACCTCACAACCAAACTTTTAGCTGCTGAAAGTTGATTTCTCGATTTTTGGCAAATTTTTAAAAATGGCTAAAACCGCCTCCAAATTTTTTTTTGAAAAAAAAATTGTAAATTTCAAGATAGAATCCTGAAAATTGGTTTGTACACTAAAGTCGACCTCCCAAGTCGATGGGAACCATTTTTGAAGCGATCTGGAGCCTCCAGGAAAAGTTGACTTTTCTCCAGCGCACTGGAATAGCTCCAGACGGCACTGTAATTAACTTCGGCAGCTGAAAATTTAATCCTAGCGTTAGTATGATGCCATCTATCGATTGACGTAGTTGCTAGTTGAATCCTATATCCGAGGTGACGAGTTCGCACGTGTTTTTTTGACAACTTGGAAATTCTGCATTTTTTAAAAATTTCCAAAAAATCAATTTCTCCAGCATATTACCTGAAACTTCGTCTACCTCCTAAAGTCGACCCCCGAGTCGATTGGCACCATTTTCGAAGCGATCTGCAACCTTCAGAAAATGTTGACTTCTGCTGTCTGGAGAGATTCCGGTGTGCTGGAGAAAAGTCAACTTTTTATGGAGGCTCCAGGTCGCTTCGAAAAGGGTGCCAATCGACTCGGGAGGTCAACTTTAGTGTACGATCCAATTTTCAGGATTCTATCTTGAAATTTGCAATTTTTTTTCAAAAAATGTTTTTTTTGGAGGAGATTTTAGCCATTTTCAAAAATTTGCCAAAAATTGAAAAATCAACTTCGGCATCTAAAAATTTGGTTGTGAGGTCTGGGTGGCATGCTCTTTCAATGAGCCAAATTTCAGCTCAATCGGAGGTGACGAGTTGGCGAGGTTCCCTTGTTAGATACGAATATTTCGTGATATTCAAACTTTTCCCCCTCTACCCACATTTTTGAGGAGATTTCTTGGAGAACCTATGTTTTAAAATTTCTGACGATTGAACACCATTTGAAAGGAAATTCGGCCATTGCTGCTTAGGCACGACGGCGCGACGCGGCGGCGTTTCTTCTTCACCAATTATAATCATAAAAAACTTGTTACAATGGCCCCTTAAATACCGGGCAATAGAATAATTCCAGTTTTTGAATGGTTATTAATTAAAAAGTTCCGGTTTTTTATTCGGTTTAAGCCTCTAAGCTTATAATTAAGTTCAAAGGAAAGGTTCCGTCTCGAGTGATATAATAATTACCACACGTATTCGTACGTACATAGGTACTACATATGTAGGTATAAATAAATATTCCAAAAGCGGTAACTAAATTTTAATATCGAGCCGATTTATAATCTTCGCGTCTATTTATCAATGACCGATGAGCGATGACTTCAGAATATGCGATTCTTCGAAGCTCGTGCATAGATATTGGCGAAATATTTTATATACTTACCGCTACGTCTGGGTTAGGTAGGTACGTAGCAAGAGTGTAATATAATAACAATTGCTTCATCAAAATTTTACAAGTAGTAAAACTATACACGTCGACGAGGCTAGCTTTCCAAGAAAAACTATCATCAATCGAGGCACGATTTAATGTAGCGTCGTATTTTACATTACATCATGTTGATTACAAACCGTGAACTGCACACTGCATAGGCCCAGCATGATTGATATGTATTTAAATGTAACATTCTGTGGGCGAAGGTTAAAACGAATATGCTACCGGAGTGAACTGCGTCCTGGTCGCGGGCGCGGGCCCCATGAACCGAATAACTTCCGATTATGACGCTAATTGCATTTAAATGATGGTCCAAGATCATTAATTTATCAACAAGCTTTAGACTAGCATAGGTTTCTCGCTACCTCGATAATTCGTCATATTCCAACATATTATATGTGGTACCTTATACCTACCTACCTACTCGTCGTATGTAGCATGAAAACGTTGTTGTTGGCACTTTAATGATGTTTGAAGATGCAGAGTGCTGCTGCTGGATCATCGGATGTCATTCTAGGTTCAGTATACTTTACACTTGGCTCTTCTCTTCCGTTCGAGTGTGAAGAATTCATTATTAAGGTTGATCAATTCGCTGGGAGGGTACGAGGAGTAGTGTGCCTGTGTGGTGTTCGTAAAGTTGCTAGTTATCGTTTCGCTTGTGCTTTTCATTACTGATAGTGTATTGAATTGGTGATTTAATGAATTGAGTATTAAGAGATGCGAGTTCGAGTATAGTGGTTTGTTGAAAGATAAGTACGTATTGTGCCTGGAGAAATTTAGAACTCAACTCGGTGGGTCCGATTCAGAAGTATTTCGAATGTGTTTTGTTTTGTTTATTTATTTTTCATTTTTTCAACTTCAACTTTATATTCAGTTTTAGTCGATTTTGAAGGTATATTATGAATTTTCGAAAAAATTTTGGAGGTCGAATTTTCCAAAAATTAAATATTGTAAAATTTTTAAATTAGATACCTATGTCCAATGTATTTTTTTTTTTTTTTTTTTTTTTTTTTTTTTTAATCTTTGGCATTTAAAAAATACCTAATTCATAGAATAACTTATAAAATTGAATTTATTAGATTTTGGAATAATTTCTGATTTATACAGTTTTTGCAATTTTTGCAATTTGTTCAATTTTTAGCGAATATGAATTTTTGTAAATTTCCAAAATTTATGATGTTTTTGTCAATAATTTTTTTTCATTTTTAATTCATTGAATTTTTAACAAATTTTCATAAATTTTCTTATCAACTCATTTTCAATTTTTTAAGTTTTTTAGAATCGTTGTATTTATTAAATATTGAAGAATTTTATAAAGTTTTGCTACATTTTTGAAAAATATTCATTTTGATTTTTTTTTTAATTTGATGAATTTCTAGAAATTTTAATTTGATAAATGTTGGAGAATTTTTAACTTAAGTATTCTTTTTTACGAATATTTGTTAAATTTTGGAAATTTATTCAATTTTTAACAATTATTTTTGATTTTTTAGGTTTTCATATAATTTTGTAAATTTTCAATTCATATCCAGGCCTACCAAGAGAAAATTCTCGCCCAGTGAGGAAATTTTTGGCACTTTAAAATTTTTCATGGAATAAATTATAACAACAATACCTGATAATAATAAATGTCGACAAAATTTTTTTACCGACTAGAATACAAATTTTTAATTATTGAAACTTCACTTTAAATTTTTTCTTAATTTTTGGTGAAGAAATTTTCACTTAATTTTGTAGAAATTTCAAGTTGAAAATTTTAACAAATTTTCACATTAAATTTTCCCTGAAATTTTCTCTTCAATTAAAAAAAATGTAGTTGTATGTACTTCAATTCTTTTTAATTAGTGTACTTATCTATTTTTTGAATCAATTTTTTTTTTTTTTTAATTTTGCTCAGAAATTTTGAGGAACTTTCACTCTATACATTCTTTCTAAAAATTTTCAATTAAAAAGTTGATAGGTATAATACATTTTTTTTCAATTTTGCTTTCTGTTTGATTCTATTTTCACACTGCATTTTGAAAATCTGAGACATAGTGCATAATTATGCTTTTCTTCTGTTCAACTAGGCATATCAAATCCAATTCTATGAAAAAAAATAAGAAAAAGTTATCAATCATATTTTGAAAAATTCAAGTTTTAAAATGTCCGCAATGACAAAAAATTAATTGAAAAAATTTCCAAGAAAGTAGGTACCTAATAAACAGAAAATTTTAAGAAAAAAAAAATTAAAAATAGAAAAAAATACAATTTTCAGAATGTTTGACAAAATGTCAAAAAAATCAAATTTTAAAGTAAAACAAAAATTGAACAAATAAGAATTCAAGTTGGAAAAGTAATAAAAAAAATTAAAAGGTTCAAAATATTTGACGATACATCTAAAATTAAAATCACTCATTTTTTTCAAAAAAAAATTCAAGATTAAGATATACGTAATTTATTACAAAATTTCCAAAAGTTTTTTTTAGAATTTTTTCATATTTTCACTTGAGATTTTCCCCTAATTTTTAAAAAATGTTTTCTTATCTTTTTAAAAATATTTTTATTCAGAATTTTTGAGAAATTTTCGTCAAACATACTTATTATAAAAAAACTTTACTTCTTACACATGTTTTTGAAAAAATATTTTAATTGAAACTTTGAACAGTTTTACTTGAAATTTTCTTTAAAAATTTTTCTTCATTTTTGAAATAAATTTTTTCTTGAATCCGATCCCTCGAAAAAATTTGACTCTTGTTGTTGAGACTTGAAAAATAAATTTTTTTGGAAAACTATTACCTTGGGTCATTAAATTTTGGATTTGTTAATTTTTTGCGATTTACTTATAAAAAAAATCATTAGATACAGTTTCAGCATTTAAAATGTTTTTAAATTTTAACTCTTTATTATTATTTTTTTTAATCTACTATAATTTTGAAGTTAATTACTATTTTTTGAAAATCTTAACATTAAATGTTATTAATTCATTTTACCTATCATTTTTTATTTTTCAAATTTTGTGAATTTTTGATTTACAAGATTTTGGCAAATGTTGATAAACTTTCCATATTCATGATTATTTGTGATAATACAATTTTTTTTCAATTTTTCAAATTTGAGAAATCTTCTTGTCTTACCATTTCTTCATTTTATGAGTATTGCATTTTTGCAAATTTTTAAACGAATAATTTTTGGATAATTTTTTGATTTATCCAGTTTTTGTAAATTTTTGATTCGTTTCAAGTTTTTAAACAATTCTTACGAATTTATAATCTGTTCATTTTTCTTAAATGTTTTCTTTTTCAATTTTAACTCTTTCAATTTTTAAAAATCAATGTACCTATTACATTTTGGTGAAATTTATAATTTATTGATGGGAAATTCATCAAATATTTTCAAATTTTCGAAAATCTTCCCTTTTTAAATTTCGAAAAATTTATCGATTTATTCGGGTTTTTTTAAAAAAAATTTTGTAGGTTAGGCACATATTGATAAAAATAACTTATTAATAACGTATTCATGATTTCTCACGGTTTTGACATTTATACCTCAATTATCATGTTACTACAGTTTAATACCTAATAGCTAACTATTTGATGAGAAAAAGAAACAGCTTTTAGAAAAGTTGACTTTCCACTCCACCCTTTCAGAGAAGAAAAATTCGAAAGGTCAACTTTGGTAGATATTTATACAATTAACGAAATGACTCTGACACCGGCACCCTTGTGCCCCGATACTCTATCCCGAGTAAATTTAATTTCCCCTTTTTCGTTTTCAAACGTATCTGCTATGTGCTATAAATATACAACATTAAAACGAGCTTATACTTTTAATTATAAAACTTTTCCGCTCAGCGTTCATTTGGCAGTTGGAAGGAAGTTTTCATTGGTTTTTTGAAAAAGAGCATTTTCCAACTCGACGGTTAAACTATATACTTAGTTGGCAAATGGAGAAGTGGCGCGCCGCGTGTAGGAATGAAAAAGTTTCATCGCGCGCGGGGTAATATTTTGAAATATGGGTTTTATTTTAAATCGAGTTTAGGGAAACAGAAAGACAGAGAGAGAAAAGAGAAGAATGACTTTATTTGTTTGCGCTAGCTGGAACGAGTGGAAATGTAAACAAGAATCGTACCACCTATAGATCGATCTAACTGGAAGCTGCGCTGGGTTGGTACGTTGGCAGGTATCTTGGTGTAAAAAATCTTGTATCCGCACCCAAATACAAATGTTCGTAAAGGTTTCATCGTAAGTAATTGTTTCTTTAGTCGGGTTTAAATTTATGTAAACTACTTGATTTTATAACGAAGTTGGCGTGCGTACATGAAAAGGTGCTGGAATTTCCTCGAGAATCCAGATGATGTACGGTATGTTTGTGTGTGGGATGTTGAATATACCAACAACAACGACCAAAAAAAAAGAAGAAAGAAACAAGAAGGCGATAAATTAAAATAGGTGGTAGAGAAGCGAGAGAAGATTTGTGGTAGAGGGAATGAGGAGGAGCTTGTAGCAGGAAAGAGTTGCTACGACGAGTGGATGAGAATGAGCACGCAGAGGAAAAAAAGGGAATTAATTTTCGACACTTGTCAATTTTAATTGGAGCAATTAGTCGATAAGCAGCGCTTAGTTGAAATTCAATATTACGAGAGACGACGAACGTGTGTAAAAATAAAGGGGAAGTGCGAACTTGTCGATCGAATCGGAGAAAAGAAATATTTTCAAAATACTAAAGCAGCAGCAGGATCAGCAGGCGAGTCAGAAGCGAGTAGATGAGAAACTAATCTGCGAAATCAATGTAGTGGATAATGATGTGATTCGTTTCTGGTACCCAGAGCCGGGTGGAAAGCTTTACTTTTCATTATTAAGACGACTTCAGATGAGAACGGATGCTGCGGAACTTAGAATTACACACCATCGAGCACGCTAGCCTGGCGTGAAGTTAGACAGAGAGAGGCATGGCAGAGAGGGAAGATATGGTACTAGGGACCTTTCGCTTTTTGGATGGGGTATAATTGTGTCGAATCATCTTGTTAGAGGCGATAGAATGTAGTAACTCACGAGCTTAACAACAAGAAAAACACTTGATGGCGTTAGCCAGAGAAAAGGGGGTGTTGTTATTTCCACCAGCCTGGGTGAGTAGTTGCTCGGATTTGTAGTGAAAATGAACGAAATTTCTCACACTTCCTACTTCCATCACTAACTAGCTCCTAGTTTTCACTGCGGCATTAGCGATTGAGCTGAATTTTTTTAAGTCCAAAACTATATTAACGCCTAATATACGAAATTAGAAAGCAGAGAGGGGTCCAATCGAAATTTTTATAATAACTAAACTTATTTTTAGGATCTTAATCTACAACTTTTGTTTGGAAACTTTTTTAATTCAACCCTTCCTTCCTCCATTTTTCAATATCGAGTGTCTTCGTACTAATATGCGAAATTCGAGGGGAGGGAGGAGGGAAGGGTCCAATCGAAATTTTTATAATAACCAAACTTATTTTTAGGATCCTAATCTACAACTTTTGTTTGAAAATTGTTTTAATTCAACTCCTCTCACCCTCTCAATTTTCAATAACAAGTGTCTTCGTATTAATATGCAAAATTAGGGGTGAGGGGAGGGTCCAATCAAAATTTTTATAATAACCAAAATTATTTCTAAGACTCTAATCTAGAACTATTGTTTGAAAATTTTTTCAATTCGAACCCTCCCTCCTCCCCAATTTTTCATATTAATACATAGATACTCATTATTAAAAATTGGGGGGAGGTAAGGGTTGAATTGAAAAAATTTTCAAACGAAAGTTCTAGATTAAGATCCTAAAAATAAGATTGGTTATTATAAAAATTTCGATTGTACCCTACCCTTCCCCTAATTTTGCATATTAGTACGAAGACATTTGTTATTAAAAATTGGGAGGGTGAGAGGGGTTGAATTAAAAAAATTTTCAAACAAAAGTTGTAGATTAGGATCCTAAAAATTAGTTTGGTTATTATAAAAATTTCGATTGGACTCTTCCCTCCCCTCGAATTTCGCATATTAGTACGAAGACACTCGATATTGAAAAATGGAGGAAGGAAGGGTTAAAATAAAAAAGTTTCCAAACAAAAATTGTAGATTAAGATCCTAAAAATAAGTTTGGTTATTATAAAAATTTCTATTGGACCCCTCTCTGCTCTCTAATTTCGTATATTAGGTGTGAATATAGTTTTGGACTTAAAAAAATTCAGCTCAATCACTAATGCCACAGTGAAAACTAGGAGCTAGTCCATCAACTACAGATTCTGGACTTCTGAGATTTCTTTCAATTAACATGTAATTTATTCGAAATTGAAGGGGAGGGATGGTTCCAATCGAAATTTTTGTAATAACTAAAATTATTTCCAAGACTTCAAGCTACAAGTTTTGTTTGAAAATTTTTTCAATTGGACCTCTAACTTCCCAATTTTTAAATAATATAATTGTCCAAGCTATTAAGCGAAATTGAAGGGGAGGGAAGGGTCTAATCGAAAATTTTATAAGAACAAAAATTATTTTTTGGACCTCAATCTACAACTTTTGTTTGAAAAATTTTTCAATTGGACCTCTACCTTCACAATTTTTCAATAATATAAGTGTCCAAACTATTATGCGAAATTGGAGGGGAGGGAAGAGTCTAATCGAAAATTTTATAACAAAAATTATTTTTTGGACCTCAATCTACAACTTTTGTTTGAAAATTTTTTCAATTGGACCCCTTCGCCAAATTTTTAAGAAGTATCTACCTGATATTATGTGAAATTTGAGGAAAGGGGGAGATTCAATCGAAATTTTTATAATGACAAAAATTATTTTTAGAATCTTGCTCTACAACTTTTATTTGAAATTTTTTTTAATAGGTTCCTTCCTCGCTCACTCATCTGAGATTTTTAATTAATATCTTCGAAGTGTTGTGCCAAATCAGTGGAGAGGGGGGTTCAATTAAAAAAAACTTCAAACAAAAAATATAGCTTGAAGACCTAGGAATAATTTTGGATATTACAAAAATTTTGATTGGATCCCTCCTTCCCCTCCAATTTTGAATGAAATAAATGTGAATTGAAACTTGAAAGAAATATTCTAAGTCCAGAGATTCAGTTGATTCATTTCTATGAACTACTCACCCAGGCTGGTGAAAATAACAACACCCGAGAAAAGGGCGAGAGAGCGTTTCACCTCCACCTCGTGCGCCACTTGTCGTGGGCGTGCGGCGCGGTGGCCGGACCGGGCTGGGGGTTGCGTTGCACGCTGTAAATCTGCATCGCGTTTATAGGGTGGCGGCGACGATGACGGCGATAGCTCTGGCTGTTTGCACGAACATCCTATGCTATCCCTATCATTTTCCTTGTTATTGTTGTTGTTGTTGTTATTAGATAATGTATTAGGGATTAAGCTATATATACGAAGAATAGGGCCAGGGCGCGCGGTACGCACTTACGGTGTAGCCGGCTCGGTAAGCGATATAATGCTAATAACAAGGGCTGGCGTGGCGTTTTGAAACGAGCCAAGCTACAGTCGTCAATCCCCTTAGAGATTTGTAATGCAGCAGCGAGAGCAGCACTAACGTACAGATAGGAGATATACTGTGTGTGCGGCCACTTTGAAACAAATTGACTTTCTCACCCCTAATATGAAAGCAAGAGCGAACGGATAACAGCTAATTTGATGGAGATGTTTTTACTTGAGGCTTTATTATTGAATACATTAATCCTTAAATCTTGTCTTCCCCCGATATTTTTTCCCATTTCGCCTTCTTTCTTGCTCTCCTTTTTTTTTCTCTCTCTGTCCATATAGATCCCTGTGTGCGGGTGCACGGTGCTGTCCTTTCCTTCTCCTTCGCTGTGGAGCGCAATTATTGTTACGATTGCATTTAACGTTCCCTCAGGCCTGCGCTGCGACTAACCTCCGAATTTAACGGTAATAAATAATAAAACAGTTTCCCCATACTGAGCCTAAATACTTTCACGCTTATTAACCCATACCGACGGTACTTTCTAACCGCTGTTTTATTCTACTCGGCGTAACCAAATTACCCAAATAATGCTATCTTTTATTTGCGCAACTCGACGGTGATTCTTCCATCAGATAATGGTGCCGCATTTTTCCCCAATCTCCTGTGTTCGGTGCGATACTTCGAGTTCGGTGTCAGATCAATTAACACGTGCGCAATTTGGCATCGACGTGTTTGTTGGTTTTGGTATTGCGATGACAACCTAATAATTTTGATGGTTTTCGTCGAATTGGCTCGGAATATTCGCGATGATGAGCGAGCTCGAGGTATGTCTACCTATATTATGCAAGAATGACACTTCTTGGGGAGCATACGCGAGTATCAAAATCCTCCCTGTTTAGATTTTCGAATATAGTGACATCTTCGCATCACTTCCTTTCGTTAATGTGTTTATTTACTAATTACCTATTTATCTACTCCGGAGTTGGGAAAAATTTTCTCAGACGGTATCCTGTGGATACAAATTATCGAAAGATGGTCTGTGCAGGTCTGATGAGGTTTGAATTAGAAAATGGAAATGTGCAGTAGTTCTATGCGAACAGGAGTTTTGACTTGTGTGATTGATGAACTTATTCACCTGGTTCTAATTTGGTTATGTCAAGTACATATTTTAAATGAAGTTCAGGTTGAAGGTTCGAATTTAAAATTAAAACTATAACTTTCATAATTTTTCGAAAAAAAAATTTTTTGGTGGGAGGATTGCATTCCTGAAAGGTTTTTTTTGTGAAGAGGATTTTTTTTGGTAGAGGATTTTTTCCCTATTCCTGTCAGATGATTCTCTGTTGTCAAAACTAATTTGTTTCCTTCTAATTGAATTTTCATCGCTTCAAGTTCTTTTTTGTAAAAATTTTTTTCTTCATTTGTGGAAAGTTTTTTTTTGTTGTGATTTTTAGGTTAAAATATATTTTTTTCCCAAAGAAACTTTTTTAATTGCTGGAAGGATTTTTTTGTTAGGGTTTTCTTTCAATATATATTCTTTTCGGCTCGATTGAGGGATTTTATTGCTGAAGATATCTTTTGGCCAAGAATATACATCATTGTCAACAAAACTAATTCCTTCCAAAATGACTATTTTACTGAGACAGTTGCATAACCAGGCAGTCATTGGTGGAGGAGGGGGGGGGGGGGTCGCGAAAAAAATCATGGATAATAATTTGAAAAAGAAACAATTCTTTTGTAAAAATAAGTAGAAGTATTCTGCTCAAGTGAAGCGAGGGTACATTTTTGTTACAAAAGGCATTCAAAAACTGAAATTTAATTTTTACCGATAATTTTTCAGTTTTCACAGTGGTCCAGGGGTCTGGGCTCCCTTAAATACGCCCCTGTACTGAGCATATTTTTTTATTTTTTGCTGAATAGATTTTTTTTTAAATATGATTTTTACTTCAAATTGGTTTTCTTCAAATGGAAGTACCTATACTTATTCGATTGGAAGATTTTTTAAGATGGATTTTTCTTTAAATTTCTTTATTTATTCCTCTTGAAAGATTTTATTGATGAAAGTACTTTTTCTGTCAGGAGGATTTCAACATGGTATTTTGTTTTTATCCGGTAAGATTTTTGTTCTAAATTTTTTTCCCGAGTAGGTATCTTTTGTTTTAAGAAGATTTTTCTTCCAATTTTTTCATTTTACTTGAAGAATTTTTTATGTAGAGGGTTTTTTAATAACATTTCTTTTTTCTGAGAAAATCATCAAGTTGGTACTTTTTCATTGGGCTTCTTCCATTTTTTTTTTTTTTTTGCACGAAGGATTTTTCATTATTTTACTGAAAATATTTTTATTTCAATCATTTCTTCCTTAAGAGGAATTTTCTTCCAATTTTTTGCATTTAGCTTGAAGGATTTCATTTCCAAACTTTTGTAAGAGATTTTCTTCGAGTATTTTTTTCAAGAGGATTTTTCTTTCAGGGTGACTTTTTTGGCTTAGGCTATTTTTTTCAAATAAATTTTTTTCTTAGTTTTTTTTTTTTTGATGAAGTAGGAACTAGGAAAGTATATTTTTTAATCAAGTTGTTTTTCAAAACTTTTCATTGAATTTTTCTTATTTTTTTTACTTGAAGGATTTTATTTCCAAATTTTTCTTCCTCTTTTCAAAAAGATTTGCCTTATACCTAACTGCTTTTATTTTATTTGGAAGGAAGATTTTTTTCTTTGTAGTTCTTTTTTTCAAGATAACTTTTCTAAATTTATTTTTTTTCTTTTTCCAAGAATAGTTTCTTCAATTTTAAAAAAAAAATTTTTTGAAGAATTTTATTTCTGGATCTTGTTTTCAATCAGATTTTTTGCTGAAAATGATTTTTTTGGTAGGTACGTACCTAAAAGTTTTTTTTTTTTTCAAGAAAGTGTTTTTTTAAAGGTTTTCTTTAAATTGATTTTTATTTTGCCAATCCAAAAAAAAAAAAAAAATCAGCAAAAAAATTGGAAAATTTATTGTTGCAAAATTTGAGAAATAAAATTATTTTCATTTCAAAAAAATGTTGAAAAATCAAAAAATGAGGGAAATCATTTTAAAAAAATTAATTAAAAATCATTCACTTCACAAAAAAACTTGGATTTAAAAAAAAACATGATTCTAAAAAATTAAGATTATTTTTCTAATTTAAAGGAATGAAAAATCGGTTTTAGGTACTTCAGAAAAATCCAAATAAAATATATTTAAAATGAAAAAATTTATTTCAAAAATATAAAAATTATATAGTTTACCCAACTATTCCAAAAAATTGATATTTTTTTATTCCAAAAATTGATTTTTTTTTCGCTTCAAAAAAATAATAATGAAACTTACACACGGATTTTTTTTTTTTTTTTTTTTTTAAAAGGTCTCAAAAAAATTAACAAATGTTTTATCACTTATTTTTATTAGTTTTAAATTAATCTGAAGTGATTCGCTGTACTGTTTTCGTTGTTTTCTGTTTGTTCATTTATTAATAGGTTTGAAAATTTTTTTAAAAAGTGAAAGCCAAAGTATTCTTTTTTTTTTAAATTCAATTTCTTTGAAAAAATTGCCCAAAATTTTTTTTCCCAATAATCGGGTCCATTCTGAGAGGTTATGATGAAAAAATTCTAAATTTTTCAATTTTTTCGGTTTTGGGGAAAATTTTAATTTCGCCATGTAATAAGAACCAGTTAGTACCTATTACATGGTGAATTAGTAATTACACATTTTCGTTCAAACTTAATAGGTAGGTATATTTGAAAAAATCGCTCAAATTTTTTTTCTTAATAATCCAGTCCACTCTTCAGAGTTTATGATAAAAAATTCTGAATTTTTCATTTTTTTTTTTCGTTTTGGGCACAATTTCCTTAAAATTTAATTTCTTGGAAAAAATTTCCCAAAATTTTGTTTTCTCATTATTCGGGCCCATTTCTGAGAGGTTCTGACGAAAAAATTCATGATTTTTCAATTATTCCAATTTTTGAAAAAAAATTCATTTTTGCATGGGGAATTTCACATTTTTCCATAATTCAATTTCTTCAGAAAAATATGCCAAAAAATTTTTTCTCATTATTCGGGTCTACGCTGAAAGTTTATGATGAAAAATTTTTTAATTTTTAAATTATTCCCATTTTTGGAAAAAATTCATTTTTACCATGCAATAACCTCAACTTCACTTTTTAACTATTTATTGCAGTGTAAAAATAAAAAATTGACTTTAAAAAAATCACAGCAGCAAACCCTCCCTCGATAAAATCATTTCGAACAAATGAACAAAAGAAAAACACGAGCCATAAAATAGTCGGGGAAATTTCGCCAAAAAAGAAAAATAAAAAAGGCCGACGACGACAATATTCGGCGTGAAAACTGCTCTAGCTACAGCGAGCGAGACGAGGAGAGGCTGAGGCGATTCTAACGCGTAGCGAAACTTTAATTACGGGTATTTTAATTCGGATTCTTATCTTTTCATTTACCCCTTTATCGCGTCACTGAGTTGTGTTTTCTATTTCACGCATTGCTGCCGCCGTGTATATATAGATTATCAACTGGTATCAATTCCCCGACGCGACGATTTAATCTCTGACCAGCAACGGCGACACGACGATGCAAAGGTTGGTGCCATTATACGTATATCTGAACGGCAGCATCTTCAATAAAATGCTGCTCGTATGTGCGGCCAAATTTGCGCCTTTTTCCACGGTGTACACTGTACACGTGGTGCTAGCGCAGTTCGGCGCTTTTATATATAATAATGTATGCAGATCGTAGTTCGTACACGTTCTTATGGTACGAGTATCTCGTTTTGAAAGTTTTCAAAAGGGGTTCGCGCTGCCGAAGTCGAATACGACGAGCTTCGGAATAATGGCGAATCTACAGAATCGAAGCAATATAAACATATTTCAGCAATAACGTCGAAATTGCACCATCCCGCACCCTCTTCCGCTCCGAAACTTAGCCAGGGAAATTTCTTTCACTGTACGATGTAGAGGAAATTTTTTACTATCCCTTCGATATATGCATATAAATGTTCGCGGGTGTTTTTGGCATTTAGCTATGGTTTATGTTGTCAAAAATATCTTCCATTCTGTGTGCCCCTGTTTACCCCCACCGCCGCACCGCACCGCAGCCAAACCGCAGCACGAAGTACGATGATTAATGAATTTCGTTATATCAATTTTTACGCGCTATCCGTGGAAATTCTTTGCCACGTACAAAGGCACGTGTCCTATTTGTACGGTTTCGCTGGCGATAATTACTCGACGCGTATTTCGACACATTCTCGCTAGTCGGTATGAATTTCAAAGGTATCTCTTTTAGTAATTAGAACGTATAATACCTTTTGCCAAAAAAATCCGTATAAACGAGAACGATTAGCATTAGAAAACTCTTTCACGCGTCATCGAGTGTATGGGATTTAAAAAAAACTCATTATCGACTTCGCAAGTTGCCTATATAGGAAAGGGAAAGGCAGGCAGGGCGGGGTTAGAAAGGAGAGGAAGGAATTTGTTTGAACACGAAACGCGTGGATGAGCGCAAATTTGTTTAAATGTACGATAATCATCTTGACATAGATGCGAAAACTCAATAAAACGTTGACATCTTTTGAAACATTCAAAAGGTCAATTATAACGAGATCTTTCCTCTGCGGTACATAATTTCGACTGCAGCGAGTTTAAATTTGATTGAAATATAAGTATGAGGAGGCCGCGCTGGGGGAGAGATAATTTGGTTATGATTGATGCGGTCTCGTATAACCAAATTACAGAGGGTAGAAGTTATGTCATCGCAACCAACGTTCGTCCGCCTTCCACGCGCATCGTGCCGCGCTAATTTCCGCAACCGACCGGATAAATCTTTCGCCAATTTACCACCAACGGTTTTCACGCTTTTTGTGCGAAATTTTCATCATTTTAAGGGAGCCGACATTCGTGTTTGTCGAGCTAAAAAGGTGATAAATTGATAATTTTTTAATACGGCGAACCCGAGCGGCACACTCGATCGATAATATCGGAAGATGTAACGTATCGATAAAAAATCGTTTGAAAATCTATAGATGTTCTCACGATATTATAAAGATTTATCGGTACAACTTCATAGGCAAAAAATCTAAAAACTATCGAATTCGATATTATTAAGATTTTATGACGATATTCGTCAACGATACTATCGACAAAGAATATTAAATTTATCGATTCCGATTTTCCACCGATTTTGTGCAGATATTTGAAACTACATTATCGACAAAGAATATTAAATTTATCGAATTCGATTTTTTAACGATTTTGTAAAGATATTTAAAACTATATTATCGACAGATTATATGAAATTTTTCGACTTCGATATTTTACCGATTTTTTGACGACATTTGAAACTATATTATCGACAGATTATATTAAATTTATCGAATCCGATTTTTTACCGATTTTGTAAAGATATTTGAAACTATATTATCGACACATAATATGCAATTTCTCGAATTCTATTTTCTAACGATTGCGTGAAGATATTTGAAACTATATTATCGACACGTAATATGAAATTTCTCGATTTCGATTTTTTAACGATTTTGTGACGATATTTGAAACTATATTATCGACAAATTATTTGAAATTTCTCGAATTCAATTTTTTAACGATTTTGTGAAGATATTTAAAACTATATTATCGACACGTAATCTGAAATTTCTCGAATTCGATTTTTCAACGATTTTGTGACGATATTTAAAACTACATTATCGACAAATAATCTGAAATTTGTCGAACGATTTTTCAACGATTTTGTGACGATATTTGAAATTATTTCCAAATTGGTGAAAATTTTTCTAAGTCCAACACGTCTGGAAGTACTAAACTGCCTATTATAAGCGTTTTATTGCTAATTCCTCAACGATAAGGTATGGCATAGTGGTTAAGGAAGAGGATTACTATGAAGGAGGTAGGTGGTTCAAGCCCCACGGGTGGCAGATTTTTTATAATTTTTTTTTGACTTTTTCTGAAATGATCCTCTTACCGTAACATGAATAATGTGTTTAGGCATAGTTTAATGTATTAATTATGCTAATTAATGATTTTTAATTATAGAAAAAAGCTAGTAAAAGACAAAAAATCGGAATAAAAAATCGATAAAAAATCGACAGAATATCGAATTCGATAAAGTGTCGCGTTAGTTCCGCCTAAATCGTGAAATTATCTTTCGATATTATAGATATATTATCGATAAAATATCTTACTATAATCTTGAAATTTTTGCTAACTGTAATTCGTCGATAATCTATCTATATATCGAAAGATAATTTCACGATTTAGGCGGAACTAACGCGACACTTTATCGAATTCGATATTCTGTCGATTTTTTATTTCGATAATTTGTCGATTGTGCTGCTCGGGAAGCACTCGATGTGAAAATCGAGTTGTTTTTTTTGCGAATTTGCGATTTTCTTTCTGGTCGTTTTTGAGGTTTTCGAAATATATTTTCTAACGATCGGGATCGGGAACAAGAGGTAAGCGGACTGAATGCACACCTATTGTAGGGTTTCATATTATAAGTGCACATTTTTGGAGCCTATTTTACAATAAGTCCATGTTATCAACTCCAGGAAAAATTGTAGATATGTATAATGAGAAATTCACAATTGTTTTGATATTTGGTGCAAATATTATGAAAAAATTATTCAGTAGGTACATAGGGCAACCAAAAAATAAAAATATTTGCCAATATTCATTTCTTCAAAGTTTTTCAATAATTTTCCAATTTTTCATTTTTTTTTCACATATTATTATTTTATACTGAATTTTCTTCAATTTTTTTTGTTCAAATTCTATAATTTTTACTAAATTTTGCATTTAGTTATGTTAAATTTTGCAACGTTTTATTATAAATGTGCAATTTTTAACAAGAACAGTTGCTCAAGTTGAAATTTGTAATTTTCCCCTAATTTTCCAGTCATTTTCAAATTTTGCAGTTTATGCTGAATTGAATTTTGCAATAATTTTCAAATTTAGCAACTAGGTAGTTATTTTTAATTTTTTTTTGCATTTTACAAAATTTTAGGGAAATTTTTAGGAAATCTCCAAATCTTTTCAGAAGGTTTGAGAAAATTAGAAAAAAAAGCAAAAAAATTTTTCACAAAATTTTTAGAAAATTTCAAAAAAAAAAAAAAAAAAAATGGATAACTTTGAAAAATTACCACAAAATCTTTCTCAAATCAAGAACATTTTACAAAGTTTAAAATATCAAAAAATTTCATAAATTAATATCATAGAATTTAATGCAATAGGGGCTTCCAGTCACGTGATTTTTTTTTGTTCGTTTACACTGACTCTCACTGGTAGGAATTTTCAATCAATTTTCCCAAAACGTCGATGTTTTATTATAGAAGCTCTAATATACCTACTTAGTATCGTCGAATTTTGATAACCAATTTCCTACCATCGAAAAATTTGACGTTACTTTCGGAAGTCCCTATAATATTGAAGGTGAAAAATTCACAAAATTTCAATAAATAAAAAAAAAGTTCCAATATTTTAGAAAACTTTTTGTAATTTTTTGTAGATTCTTTTTTTTTTAATTATGAAAAAATTTTCCTTCGAAATTTTAGGAAACCTTTCATAAATTTCAAGAGAATACTAATTATTTTACGAAACTTCTGAAAATTTTTCATAAAATTTCAGGCTCTTGTTTTTAGTAATTTTGTCTATTTTTTGTGGCATTTCTGACATTCATAAGTTACTAAAAAAAAAAATTGAAGGTTTTAATCATGTTCGTTTTGACAGTTTTCCTTCAATTTGCATGTTTTTCGATTTTTTGATATACCTATACCTATTTATATATTATACATAAAATACATTTATCATTTTTTTTCAAACTTTCCGTGATGATTATAGGTATATTTCTAAAAAAAATGACACTTCATGTCAAACTTCACAATATTTTTTTTTCAAATTTTGCCGTTTGTTATGCAATTTGTCGTTATTTATTTTTTAATTGCACTATAATTTGTTTCTAACTCAATTTTCATCAAATTTTGAAATTATAGTTGCATTAAATCTTGAAATTTTTGCATTTTTTCCCAAATTTTACAACTTTTCCTTCATTTTTCATTCATTTTATAATTTCGCGATTTATAGGTATTGAAGTGTTTTTGAAACAATTTTCAATGCTTATTGATTTTTGAAATTTTAACTTTTTGCACTTCATGTTGAATTTTGAAATTTTTCTTCGAGTACATTTTTTGAAAACAATTCACCCAACAATTGGATACTATACTGGTAGGTAATGAAATATCAACAAAAAAAAAAATTGTTGTTTTTGAGAAGAAAATATGTTGTCAGTAAAAATTTTTGAGTGATGTTTTCACAAAAATTAATTGATTATTTTATCAAGTTTTTTCAGTGAGGAAGTAGATGTAGTTTAGAAATTTTTTTGAAATTTTTTTTCTCATAATTTTATTCAAGAGAAGAATAAACCACTTGTAAATTTAATTTTGTGTTGCTTTTTTTATTCTATGGAACCCTTGCATCTTCCTCTCCCTTCAGTTGTACATGTAAGCTAGTAAATGTTATCCAAGTGTAGGTTATAGTTACTAAGTGAAAATAAGAAAATAGGTAGATGATGTACTTACGTTCGTCCAGGTAAAGGTACGTCATTTTTGATAGGATTTTTCAATTTTCTTCAGGAATTTTTCAAATGTTATTCCTTTCTGTTGATTTCTTTCTGAGATATTTTTTTCTGAAAATTTTTTTCAAATCATTTTTTAAAAGAATTCTCAAACTTTTTGTTAGGGATTTTTCTTCTCTGTTTTTGATAGAATTTTTCAGTTTATTTATGGGAATTTTTAAAATGGATATCTTTTTCTGCGCAGTTCTTTCTAGGGAGTTTTTTTTTTCAATTTTCATCTGAACATTTTTACGAAAAGATCTTCTCATAAATTATTACCTATTTTTCAAGACCTGCAATTTTTGAAAAAAGGTAAATAAACTAAAAACAATTCCGAGAAAATGAATTCTGTGGTAAAAAGTACTCGCAAAAAAATCGTATGATCAAGTAGGTAACTAGATATACTACTTACTTCATACGATGTTTTAAACTTGAAAAAAAGGTCATTCATAATTTGAGGATTGAAGAGCAACAACTTTTAAACCAAGAAAATAACTTTTTTTTTTTAAATTTTGAAGCAGAATTAATTTTAGAGCAAAAAAAAATGTGGGTATAAAAAAATACTAACAAAGGGAGCCTTGCCAACTCGTCACCTCCGATTTAGCTGAAATTTGGCTCACTGAAAGAGCATGTTATTTTACCCAGATCTCAGTACCAAATTTTTAGCTGCCCATGCAAGTTGATTTTTTGATTTTTGGCAAATTTTTTAAAATGGCGGAAATAGCTTGAGTATAGTTGAATCAATTTTTTAAGTACAATATTGTAAATTCTGGGATACAATTCTGAAAATCGTTTTTTTTATGCTAAAGTCGACCACCCAAGTCGATTGCGACTACTATCGCAGCGATCTGAAGCCTCTATAGCAAAAGTTGTATTTTCTCCAGCATCTTGGAATCACTCCAGATGGTGCTGTAATCAACTTGGGCAGCTAAAAATTTAATCCCAGCGTCAGTAAATATGATTATCATCACTCGATTAGCACAGTTGAACGCAAAATCTAAGATGACGATTAACGAGTTGACACGTGTATTTTCTTTACAACTAGAGAAATTTGCATAAATTGAAAAAAAAATCGCTGGAAATTTTGTCTGTATAATAAAGTTGACCCACTGAGTCAATTGCAGGGCCTGATTTAGGAAAAAAATGCCCCAGGACCATATAATTACTGAAGGCCCTCTTGCCTCTTTAATCCCCTCCCCCCCATCGCAGTAATTGAAGTACACGTTTTCATTTTATTTCTTAGGTAAATACTAATAAAATCAAACTTAATAATTAATTCTAAATTAAAGACACGCGTCGAGATTTTTTAATAGCGAAACTTTCAATTAGATCGTCAAAGTTTAATTCGCGAAGTATGTCGTTTTCGGAACTCAACATCACCAAATTTTGTATTCCCTCCCCAGAATATTAATCCATACGCCATGTTGGACTGGAATAATCCGTAATATGCTAGCTTCAGTGTTTGTAAATTTACCAAATTTTTTAGTTGCCATAAGAGGAAATTTATTGAAGAAAGTTTTCCAGAAAGTTGGTCCACATGAGTGTTCTAGCCTAATTGAGACTCTATGTGAACCCCTAAAAATTTCAAGCAATTTACTTTTTTGACTGGTACTTGTATATCTAAATTTTGCACCCCTGATCCAAAACACATCATATTTGTTTTACTTACGTTAAGTGTCATTCTATTTGGGAAAGTGTTCATCAACCATTTTTTTAGAAAAAATTTCAATGAAAAGTTTTGAAAAAATTTGGGAGAAAATCAAGATGAACGATTTGAAAAAAATCTAATCCGCGATTCACTTGGAAAATCTAGGCATAGAAATGAAATCGATGAAAATTATTAGGAAAGTTTAAATAAAAAATTGAAAAAAAAATCAGAACAATTTCGATGAAAAATCTGAAAATTAATTCAATTAGGTAGAATTTCACAATTTACATGGAAAACTTTTTATACAAGTTTGAAAAAATTGAAAATAGGGATTCATACTGATTTTGATTTTTTTTCGTTTTTTCAACCCGATATAAGGTTTCTAGAGTCATAATTTTGAGAAAAATGTCGTCAATTTGTTGAAATCAAAATTTTATCAGTGGAAAAATTTTATTCAATTAATTTTTGTTCATTTCAAGCTAATTTTGCAATTTTTTTCAATTCTTGCTGACTTTGCATTTTTTTTAAACCCTGCAACTCTAAGGTTTCTCGAGTATTAATTTTGTGAAAAATAGCAATTTTGTGGAAATTTGAATTTATGAGTGAAAACATTTTATTTTATCAATTTTCGTCCAATTCGAGCTAATTTTGCACTTTTTTTTAATTTTTGCGGAATTTGCATTTTTTTTGTTTTTTTTACCTGTACAACTTTAGGGTTTCTTGAGTGATAATTTTGAGTTGTGTTAAAAATCACGTAACTTATGCGACGAAAAGTGCGCATGGGTAGATATTCGTATACACGTCTGGCGCCACTCCGATAAAACCGGCGAAAACAGCTGACTGCGTTTGATGCGTGTCGTTTAATTTGAACGAGAGTTATGAAAATCAGTATGAAATATCTTTTCACCATCTGAGCGTCCGTACTTTGCATACCCGCGTAATAACTGTAATTTTCAATTTTTAAGTGATCTGCCGGTAGCCCCTTTTCAGTGAAGGGCCCCTTTTGATGATGGGCCCCAGGGCCATGGCCCCGCTGGCCCCCCCCCCCCCCTAAATCTGGGCCTGGTCAATTGCAACCATCTTCGTAGCGATGTGGAGCGTCTAGCAGAAGTTGATTTTTCTTCAGCTGAATAGAATCGCTCCAGATAGTGCTGTACTTGATCAACGTCGGTAGCAAAAAATTTAATTCTATACAGCGTTAGTATGATATCATCGTCCGATTCGCATTGTTGAACCCAAAATCAGAATTTTCTTGACAGCTTGATGGTGGATAAATTTTAGAAAAAGAACAATATGTTATGGAAAAATTAAATTTAAAATAAATTTTGAGTTTCGAAGTTTAAAATGAAAATGATGATTTGCATTTCAAAAAAGAAATAAGAAAATAAGTTTATCAGTAATAAATATTTAAATTTAAAAGTACTTTAAAATTTGATACATATACTACTTATTCACAATTGCGATCGAATTATGGCGTCAGTTTATAAGCAACGAGGATCCTAACTGTAGAATGTTCAATTCTGAGGATTACACTATTTGCTGTTTCAATGAAGACAATAAAACAAGAGTGAAAAAAATACTTGACCGGTTTCCACTACTGCCTTGTTCAATTCGCAAAGTAGTTGAGAACTGTATCCGCCTTGTAGGAGAGGAAATGGTTAAATGGAGTGAGTTGGATGAGGGTCTAGGGCATATTAGTCGAACTGAGATGAAAATATCAAATTTTACGTTTTGCCATTGGTTACCGAATGGTACTATCGATTATTAAAAAAGCGCATCGAATATGTTGTCTAATCCGATTATAGATCTAGATTCGAAATTCCGAATTTTGTGTCACAATTGCATCGAAGATGAGATTAAAAAATTTCCTATAGATTTATTACCAGAAGATTTCAAACGTTGTACATTCGAAGGCGATCCCTTAGTGTTTTTTTGGCTATGCTACCTCAATAAAGATCTGGGTAAATTACCGACGGAAAATGGCCAAAGTGTGGATTCGTTGATGTTCACAACATTGGATGCCTACGATTTTTGTTCAGCCTCAGAATATTTCTGGGATCGGTTAAACCTCGAAGAACAAACATCCAAAGTCGAAGAAGTACTTCATCGAAAACCCGCATTTCAAAAAAAAATGTTCTCAAGAATGAGCGAATTGCAAAAAAAGCATATCCTTTCCCAATTCCCTGTCAAAGTTATGGTGAATTTTTTGGACGAAGGCGAAGAGCGGCTCGCCTTGCAGACTTGGAATTATGTCAAAAATTTCATAGATTACGATCAATTTAAAGAAATGTGGAAGGAACTTGACACCGGATATGTGACCAAAGAAACCACATATCCACTGGAGATTTGGAATCACTGCCCGGATCATTTGAAAAAGCTTGCTTTTCAACCTGCCATAATGGATATTATTATTAAAGATTGCGATGGTTCCAAACGGTTTCACCCTCCTTATGGCAATATCGAATTCTTGGCTGCTTATTTATCTTATGCTAACCCCGAAGTAAGAAAAACAATCATATTCGAACGAGCCAAGACATTAATGTCAATTGCGGATGTATCATCGTCTAACGATCGATTAATAAAATTATGTTTATCTAATTCGGAAGATATCGTGAAATTTAAAAACTATGTCTCGAAATTGGATTAAAATTTTGTGATCAAACACAATACTTATTAATTATTATTAATTTATTAATAGTAGTAGGTATGTAACTATCTATATTATATGTATACTAAGTAAGAAATGAAAAAATTTTGTAACTGTAATAATAAGATAATAAAACTGACTTACCTCGTTCTGTTATCAAATTCTCGACACATTTGTGCAAAAAAAAAAAATACATAAAAAACCACACTTTAGATTCAAAATGTTTATTTATACATAAAAAAAATAAAAGGAAAAAAACAGTTTGTAACTTACAATATATCAAACACTTAAAGCTTAAAAAGATAATACGACACGTATGTCTGTAGTTAGAAAATGGAATAAATATTTATTGTAAATATAATAAAAAAAATCTTACCATAACTAAATTTCATTTTACAAGAATTATAAAAATTAACATGTCTTTTCAAATGAATATATAGGCTCATACTAAAACGGAAATTATAACATTTAACTGTATATTCTAGAAATTTAAATTTCGATTATTTTTTCATTCGACTTTTCAAAATTTAAGTATTTCAATCGTCGACTGTATATAAATTGAATACGACGGTGTGACAATAAGTTTTCTTCTCACACAATTACCTAATTAAAATATTAAATAGGATTTAGACTGAAATACTCGCGTAGGTATATGGTTAGGTAGGTAGGTAGGTAGGTAGGTATACAAGTGTATGGCATATTCGTTATAATTTATTTCAATTTTTAATTGTTTTCTAGGGCGATTATTATTATGATGAGTGTATGAAAATGGTTTCGTTTTGCATTTTTTTCTCGTTATTTTTTTTTATCATCGAATTAATTATGGAAGGAAAGTATCTAACTGCGCCATTTTTAATTTTTTGTCTGTTTGAAATATCATGCGAAAAAATGTATAATTGAGCTTCTTGAAAAATTTCAAAGAAAAAAAAAATAGGGAAATTCTAAAAAAAAAAAAAATTCTACAAAATTTATTGTTCGAATATAATTTTTGAAAAAAATTTCTCAAAATTTCGTAAAATTAAATTCTTAATTTCAGAGACAGCTGGGTATTTTTTATTTTTTTTGTTGAAAATTAACCTTCCCAAAAAATGATTAAAAAATCAATGTCTAAAAATTATTATCAAAAAAACTGTTTTTACACAATTTTAGAAAATAGGAATGATTTTCAACAAAATGTTCAGAATTGATGTTTGAAAAAATTTGAAAAATTGAACCTACCCTCGTGGTTTAAAAAAATTAATTTTTATTATTGCCTATTTTTGAATATTTTTGGGTGGAAAAAATTCATCTTTTGTATTTCTGGTTCGAATAAAATTTTTGAAAAAAAATTCCTCAAAATTTGGTGAATTAAATTGTTAATTTCAGAGACAGCTGGGTATTTTTTTTTTTTTTTTTTTTTGAAAATTAACCTTCCCAAAAAATGATTAACAAATCAATGTCTAAAAATTATTATCAAAAAATATTGTTTTTTCACAATTTTAGAAGGTATTATGATTTTCCACGAAAATTTCAAAATTTGTGTTTGAAAAAATTGGAAAAATTTGAGCATTCAACTAAGCCTACCCTCGTGGTTTCGAAAATTATATTTTTATTGCTTATTATTGAATATTTTTGGGTGGAAAAATTCATTTTTTTTATTTCTAATGATCTCGACGTTATTTCCTACGCAACCATCCATATACAGCATTTCAGTTTAAATCCCTTCATTTATCGCAGGTACACACAGAAAAAAACACTCGAAGCTATAAAATAATAATAAGAAAAAAATACGAAACAAAAAGAAAAAACAATCAACAAATTCAACGGAATCATTTTCAACGAAATACAAAAAAAAAGAAAGAAAGAGAAAAATAAAGAAAAAATAATAATGAAAGAAAGAAAGAAAAGAAAAGGAAAATAAAATTGGCAACCGAATGACAATTTCGCGCAACTAGTTTCTATGCATATCGACGGCGGCAGTAGATTTTTTATGTACGCTTTGGTACGGACTAAAACGATTAGATTGTAAATGACTAGGAGATGGAAAATTCGAAGATTTGGGTAACCTTAAATCAGATGGAATTGGTGAAGTACAATTATTTCGAGATATCAAAGAAGGCGGTGGCTGCGTGCGTAGTAATCCTATTGGTTGTTGGATACTGGTCCACGGCATCGCCGCGGTCGCCGAATTTGAAGGAGGCCACAGATGTAGCGGAACTGGTAAACGAGCTAGCGGTGGAGCAAATGGTACAGCCACACCGTTGGAAGCGGACGAAGCAAAAGCTGCTTGGATATCCGAATTATGAGACGAAGAGGACGACGTCGTAGGCGTCGAGCCGGTATGCGAACTCCACATTTGATGTAGATGCGCTCTGGCGTTGTTCAGCATGGTGGCCGCCGCGATGAACGTCGAAGCGTTCCCGCTAGCTTCGGGATCCATGTCGGGAAAAAATCGCAGAGGTGATTTTAGAAAGTGTTGTTGCTCCAGTAACATTATCTCCATCGGATCTCTACATAGAGAAGACGTATTCCCGAATTATAAATAGGCTTTCGATGGTTCGATCGAATTGAGAGATTATATAGGTATAAAAACGTCGATTATGATTTTCTATAGCCTATAAGCACCACTTACCTGTCGAAATCTGTTAACCGAGACGAATCTCTGAACCCTTTGGCGAATGGATTACTATCGATTTTTAGTTTCGTGATCTGTAACAAATTCATATATTATACTCGTATAGTAATTACCACTTACTAATGGCGAAATTTCGTCATTTTTTTCCTTCTCCTATGCAGTTTTGGCATCGTATTCATTCATATAAGAAGGAGGAAGGAACATATCTAATAGGGTGGAATGATTTTGACTTTTTTTCGAAAATCGAAACAGCCTACGGCACAAAAGTTGTGTTTTGGTGTCAAAATAACGTGGTAAAAATTTGAGCCCCCTCGGTCAATATTAACCCATGCTTCAGGGGGTCCAAAGTTTTGAAATTTCAGTAAAATTTCTCATATAATAAAAAATTTTAAAAAAAAAATTAACTATTTTTCAGAGGTCTAGTTGATGGTAGGGGTCCTCTTGGTGACCCAGAACCCGGTCATCCATCAAAAAATTGCATAAAAGTATAAACAGGGGTTTCCAAAATATCCACATTTTTGCATAATTACACCAAAATCAAGAAATGCGCGAATATTTTTATTTTATGAGATATGTTGCATATTTTGAGGTTTACATATTTGAAAATATCTTCAAAATGAAAGGGAAGTCCCATCACTACCACCCCTCCATAGAAAATGGGACATTTTGCTATGAAAACTTTGTCCTGTGTTTTTTAATGAAATTACTTATTTTACCTACTTTGTATTAGGGCAAAGTGAAAACATTATCACTCTAATTACTATATGCATGAGAGCGGTTCATTTTGTGTTGAAAACATCCCATCAAAATATTAGACTCCTTCCTCAAAGGCGCAGGGCGTTAGGGATCCTCAAAGTGGGGTCAGTTTTGGAAAAACAAAGTTTTCATGGCAAAATGTCTCATGTTCTATGGAGGGGTGGTGGGGATGGGGCTTCCCTTTCATTTTGAAGATATTTTCAAATATGTAAACCTCAAAATATGCAACATATCTCATAAAATAAAAATATTCGCACATTTCTTGATTTTGGTGTAATTATGCAAAAATGTGGATATTTTGGAAACCCCTGTTTATACTTTTATGCAATTTTTTGATGGATGACCGGGTTCTGGGTCACCAAGAGGACCCCTACCATCGACTAGACCTCTGAAAAATTGTTAATTTAAAAAAAAAAAAAATTTATTATATGAGAAATTTTACTGAAATTTGAAAACTTTGGACCCCCTGAAGCATGGGTTAATATTGACCGAGGGGGCTCAAATTTTTACCACATTATTTTGACACCAAAACACAACTTTTGTGCCGTAGGCTGTTTCGATTTTCGAAAAAAAGTCAAAATCATTCCACCCTAATATCTAATAATTTTATTTACTATAATTATACATCTACGAGAATATAATATGCTTACCAATTGATTTTGGTACGCGGTTACGGCAGTAAAAACTGTTTCGGGGAATACAAATGATCGAAATTGTTCGGCTTCTAGATCAACAATGGGCCCTCCGTGATCTCTCCATTTAACTAAGTGTATCCTAGGTTGGTATCTGTGCATTGAATTTAACACGATCTGAAACACACACGTAACACATTTGGATTTAATTATCGTCTTCGCACCTCTTGGCACTGTTTTCGCCTCCAATTAACGAATAAATTACGCGTCGCCGGTATTTCTCGCGCGAGCTGCCTGGCTCATTGACTCGAGTTCTCATTATTTATTTGAAAAAAATAATCGTCGTTAAGCGAGTGCAACATTGTGAGGCGAGATTTGTCTTATGGGTTCTTAAATTGGAGTAATGATTCGAAACAATGGTTCGTGATTCTCTGTATGAGTGTGTTGAAAATGAATGGACACGAGAGAGGGAGAAGAAGAGAAGGGAAAAGTCTAAGAACTATGCTTCTTTTAGTTCAGCTTCTAGGAACATTATTACATGATGCAACTCGAGTATCAGAAAAACATCATAGTTTGCACGCGAATAACACGATGATTCAGAAAACCCTTATAATTAACTTGGTTTTTTATTTTTAGATATTTTTTCATTTTTCTACTATTTTAATTTTTCAGTACCTACAATAGGTAATTTTTTCTAATTTTCAGGTTTTTTTTTCAGGAATAATACTTAATACCTATATTCATTTTTTTTTAAATCTCAAATCAAGTAATTTTATTCATTTTTAATTTTTTCTCACCTTTTTTTGAAGTTTTGAATCATTGTTCTCTATTTTATACATAATTTTCTAATTTTTTCTCACCTTTTCTTTTAGTTCAATTTTTTGAAGTTTTTTTTCAATTTTCTTTGTTTTAAATTTTGATTTTCTCCAAAAACTTTCTAATGAACGTTTTTTGCAATTTTTTAATTGTTTTTTTCTGATTACCTATAAATTCTTTGGTCAAATTTTTGAGTGAAATTATTTTAATTTTTAGTTTACCTATTACCTATAATATAGGTACCTTTTCTTAAAATTAATTTTTCAGTTCGAAATTTTTTTCTTGAATCATTTTTTTATTGTCAATTGCCTTTATTAAAGAAATATTTGAATTTGAAATGATTTCCAGTCTAAAATTTTCATTTTGTTCCTAAGTAGGGAGATATAGGTAAGATAATTATATTTTCAAATTATTCTCTAATTTTTTTTTATTTTCAATCATTCCAAGTATGTTTGGGTAAATTTTCTAATTTCTTTTATAAATTTTAAATTTTTCCAAAAATTTTTGTTTTTCAGTCTATCTTTAATGTAAATTTTTTCAATTTTTTTTAAATGATTTTTTTGAATTGATTTATTTTTTTTCAAGTAATTTTTTTCAGTTCTAAATTGATTTTGGAATTATTGTTTTCCTCAACGGCAATTTTTCTCCAATTAATAGTTAAATTTTAAATTGTTTTCCAACTCAAAATATTAAGTAGGTATAAGTATTTTTTACAATTTTAATTTAGCTGATGATTTTTTTATTTTTTAAATAATTTTTTTTAGCTGTAAATTTTCTCTCATTTTCAAATTTTGAACTGTTTTTCAATAATTTTCTTTACCAGTCCATTGTCAAAAAATTTTTAGTTGTAATTTTTTTTCAACTTTTTGAGTTGAAATTGCTCGATTTTTCGGTCATTAAATTTTTTTTAATGCTCAATTAACTCTTTGTTTGAGATTTTCTCAACCTTTTTTCAGTTTTCATTTATTTTTCGATTAAAAATTTACAAAATTTTTTAATTCATTTTTTTTGTGTGCCTAAATATTTTTGTCGTTTTTTTAAATTTCAAATTTCATTTTTGTTAGCTGACAAAATTTTTGGTCTCTACAAACTTCAAAAAATTAACCCTTTCAATACACAAAAAAAAGTTCATCTTCGAAAACAACTACTCCCACTTGAATAATCGTTACAAAAAAAAAAAAAAAAACAACTCAAACCAGGCATTTTAAATCTTGGATTTTTTAAATCAAAATTCGTTAACTTACAACATAGTTTTGTCAGATATTTCACTTTAAACCTTGATTTTTTCCCCCAAAATTAGATCACTTTGAGACATTTTCTTAGATATTCTTCAAGTTAGATTTTTTTCTTAAATTCAAAATTGGGTAATTTTTGAACGTTTTCTCTTTGTTTTTTATAATTTTTAAATATTTTCAAGTTCTTTTAAAATATATTTCATTAGACTTTTTCAGTTTTTACCTTTCCGTGATTTTTTTTTCGAATTTTCGATTTTTTTCTGTTGCGAATTTTCTATTATTTTAAATTTTTAAGTGTTTTGCAATATTTTTTAATTTTGTTCAAATTGACTTTTTTTTAGCTTACAATATTTTTTTAACTTTTTTTATTTGGAATGAATTTTCTATTTACAATTTTTGGCCATTTTCTCTGATGTTTGAATATTTTTAAATTCTTTTCCAGCAAACGATTTTTTCAAAACTTCAATTCTTTCAAATATTTTACCTAATTGTAATTTTTTACATTTTTTTTATTTTCTGATTTTTCCAGTTGTAAATTCTCTCCTTTCATTTTTATTTTTTAAATTCACTATTTATTGAGCATTTATAATTCTTTCTCCCATTTTTCGATATATTTTTCAAAAAATTGTTTAAATCAGTCTTTACCTCGACTAGTCTCCTCAAAATAATCATCACCTCTCTCTTTGTTTCGAGGTGCATGCATATACATTGTATTTACACTTTTCTAAATAGAGAATAATTTTTTTTTTTGAAAACAATAAACACAGCTTTAAAAAAATCTGTAAAAACCATATGACTTTGTTCAGAAAGTTTCTCTCTCTTCTTTCTTTCTCTCGAGATATTAGAAAAGTGGCACTGCTTGTCGGAAGTGGAAATAAAATTCCTCTATACAAATAGGTAATTTCGTTAAAATGTAACCGAAAAACGAGCCGCAGAGCCCGGGCCCGCAACATGAGACGTCGTCGGTCGCGTGAGATATCAATCATGTTACGATTTTTACTAGCTGCAGCCGCGGCTGAGCTAAAGTTGGCGCACGTCCATCTTGGCGCGAGAAAACCAACACCGCGCACAAGAACCAATAAATTTTTATTATAGTTGGAGAAAAAAAAACACAACGCAGCGCGGTTTCATTGTTAATATTTTTTTGCGATATTTGCGCGACCATAAGGAAGTGTTTTGTTGTACACGATGATGTCAGGGAGAGGAAGGGGGTATTTAAAAGCGTACATTTTAAATAATTAAGCAATTTACTCGAGGATATCAAAATTGCATGCGGCGGTATCGTTTAAATAACTGTCCAGATTTCGCGCTATCACGTTTTAAATGGATCGAAGCTGGGTAAATTTTACGAATAAGTTAGGTCCCTTTTTTGTCGCGAGCTCGATGTATAATTATTTTATTGTACTCGTACATAAGATAACAAGGCGTGGAATAATTTACAAGTTAATCTACTGGTCGCTGTTGTAGCTTTTCAATGATCTGAGATTTTCCCCCATTTAGAGACTTCAGATCACTGCGATATGACGTCGCAGCACGTTGTGCTGCGTTTATCGCCATCCAAGGCAAGGCTCGAAGGCTCTGGATTCTTTTATTCGAACTCGTGTGTGTTCTGTGCGCGAGAGATGCGGAGAAGAAATTTTTATAAGGAAATTTTTCATTCGCGTTATCCACTGTCATGCATATATACGAGTTTTAAAAATAATGTCCCAATTCTAGGCATCGTATCGTATCGTAGACCAGAATACAATACAATGATAAACTGTGAAACGTTTATAGCGCTGCGAGTCGCATCTTATATATATTATATTCTCACAGCAGGCAAGTTCTTCGATTTTATTACAATCCGTAATAAACGAGGTCACTTTAATGCTTATTGCTGTAATCAACCATTACGCTAAGTTCGGTTATACGAGCATTTATATGAAAATTGCCAGTGCGTGGAGTTGGAGTAGCTTTGTACAGTAATTTCAGGTTTCCAGTTTTATTGTAGAAAAAACTCCATGATGCAGCAACTGCTTCGGAGAAGTATTTTTTTTTTTGTTATCGATTTCGCATTAATTCTTCACAAAATTTAGTCAATATACTCGTAGATCTTTGAAATTAGGCAAAAAATGAAATAAAATTTATTAAAAATTCGAAAATAAAGAATTTTTGAATTTTAACAAATTTTTATAGTTGAATCAATTTTTCCAGTCGAGCTAAATTTTCTGAAAATGTTGGATAGTCAAAAATTTTCAAAGTTCAAACTATTTTTACTATTTAAAAAAATAGAAAGTATTTGATAGGTATCTTAAAAATTTGACAAAACTCTGAAATTTGGAAATTTTCAAATTTTAATAATTTATTTAAAATTAGATCAACTTAAGAAATTAGGAAAAATTTTCTATTTAAAATTTTTCTACATATTAATTTTTCAAGAAATAGTTGATAACATTTTTCTTGATCATAGGACTCATTCAATTATGCCTATTTATTTTTTTCCTCACTATAGGTACATGGTAAAAAATTATAAAAATGAAGAAAAAATTAAGAAAAAACTGTTTCAACAAAAAATCATAAAGTTTAAATTTCAGGCGAATCTTTTTTTTTGAAAACATTGTAAAAATTTTAAAAAAATGAAACAATTTTCAAAGATATCATTTTATTTAAAAACATTCTCAAAATGTTCCAATTGAAAAAAAAGTAAAATTTTCAACAAAAAAAAATCAAAATGACTGAAAGTTAAATTATAAAATTGAAATAAAATTTTAAAAAACAGAATTTTGAAAATTACTTTTTTTTTAAATTATCAACAATTTAAAAAAATCATTACTTCATTAGGCAGGTATCTATAATTTTGAAATTTTAGGTAATTTTTAAATTTCGCTAAATTATAAAAATTCACAAAATTTTGAAAATTCACCTATACTTACCTACTTCAATTCAAAATGACCGAAAGTTCAGTTAAAAATGAAATAAAATTTCCAAAAAAAATTGTAGGTATTTATTTTTAAATCATCAACAATTTAAAAAAATCGTTAGGTATATATAATTATTTTGAAGTTTCATGTACGAGTAATTTTTAAATTTCGCTAAATTATAAAAATTCATAAAATTTTAAAAATTTACCTACTTCGATTCAAAATGACCGAATTAAGTTCAGATTTTTTAAAATTATTTTTAAATTTTTGACTAGTTGGTAGGTAATTATTTTTATATCCAATAGTCCTCTCAAAAATATGATGATCACATGTCCCCCGTACCCTTCAAAGAGTCAATTCTTTCGATAGGTAAGGTAAAGTACCAATTGTGGGACAGCTTTTTTGTTTTCGAATTTTGACAGGGAAAGAATGGTCGGAAACGAATTTTGATTATTTCACCATAAGGTTTGAACTCTTGGCAACCTCATTCCAGGCTTGGTTTTTTTCCAAAGAGTCATATGTTCGTAGGAGAATTTTTTCAAAAAAAGTTCTTTTGTCCCGCAATTGGTCTCAAAACCAATTGTGGGACAAGAGGACTTAAGGCCATTTTAGGCCCATTTTGCCCAAATGGGATGCTTATTCATTACCTAACGATCATTCATCACCGAAAAAAAAACATCCTAACTTTATTCCTCTCAGAAATGGGCCAGTTCAAAATTTTTTCATGAATTTTGTCCCACAACTGGTACAATTTTTGTAGCTTCGAACTTAGTATTTTTTTCTAAATAAAATAGCAATTTATCGACGGTGTAAAATAGATTTTTTCAAATAGTGGGTAATTTTTCATGATTCGGTATATTTTCGAAGTCGAACCAATTGTGGGACAAACCAAGTTAGTGGCAGCTCTTGACGGATATTTTCAAAACATCTCTCAAATGTCTTATTATGTCACATATTTACTAAATAATTCAAAATTTATGGTTATGGAAGTGTTTAATCCCATGATAATTTTATTTTTGTTCATCCCAAAAATTTCAACTGGCACTTAAAAATTTATCGTCAGAACGTAAATACTCCAAAAATCCAAAAAACTCCAAACATGGCCAGTGCACACCTCAACAATGAAAAAATAACCAAAAGCAATCTTTTTCACTTTTTAGTTTGCCTGCAGGAAGCGTTCAAAAATTTTGTCCCGCATTAGAGTGCTGTCCCAGAATTGGTACTTTACCTTAATAAAAAATGAGAACACTCAAGAATTTGTTCAGAACGTTTCTTCATCACTCGATATGTTATTTTCAATATTTTTTTTTTTGTTGAATTTTTTACTCTTCAAGACCTCATTAAATTTTTAGTCAATTTCAACACCAATTTTTTCCCCAATTTTTTTAATAAAATTTTTTAATATTTTCAGTTACGTTTTTTTTCTCATTTTTAAAAAAAAAATTGTTTTATATTTTATGCCAATACCTACTTAAGTTCTTTGTGATTAAAAAAATCATTTTCAGTCATTTTCGAATTAATCTTTTTAAAATTATATTTTTATATTTTTTTCAACCATTTTCAATTTATGAAAAAATTATTTAAAAAAAATTCTTATGATGCTATTAAAAAATTCATAAAATTTTTAATCGATTTTTGATATTATTTTCTCAATTATTAAACTTCGAATTTTTCTTCAAATTTTGATTTAAATTAAAAAATGAATTTTTTCAACATTTACGTAGGTGTCGTAGGTGACTACTTAGTCATTTTCAGATTATTTACTATTATTTTCTGAACATATGTACAAGTAAAATTTTTCAATTGAAATTTGTCTTAATTTTTTCAAAAGTCATAGTTTTGTTTTGTTTTTATTTTTGTATTTTTTATTTATTTTTCAGATTTTATACCAATATTATGTACCTATGTACTTCCAAAACTCTGTTTTTTTTTTTTTTAATATTCAGTCATTTTAGAATTAATTTTTCCAAGATTACAGAGGTCTTATTACCAATTTTCAATTTATAAAAAATTATTTGAAAATTGTTTCTTATGATTTTATTCAGTTTTTTATTTGCAACTTGCAATGATATTAATTTTTTTTATTTCAATGTTTTTGTAATTTTTGACTTTATTATTACTTAATTTTATTTCCGGTTTTCATTTTTTGCTAATTTTGGAATTTTATTTATTTTTTGGTGATTTTTAATGCAATTTTTCGTTATTTTCAATTGCTCTTGTTTTTCATTTCAAAATAATTTTGCAATACTTTATTGAGCTATTTTCTTATGTAAGTATTTAATAATTTTTAATTCAATTTAAGTTATTCAATTTTTTTTAAATTAGAAATTTTCTCAATTCTTTATTTTCCCTAGATTCTGAATATTATTTTTTTTCTTCAAATTTTTAGGCCTGTCTAATTCTACATTCGCTTACATTCTAAATTTTTGAATATTGAATTTATCTTGCAGAATGAACTTGTTTTCAAAAATTTTCATCGTCATTAAAAATATGGAAAAAATTTAATCAGTTTTTGTTGTTCTGCAGACATAAATAATATGTATTTCAATCACTCAGCATACCCAAGAACTGGTCTCATTATTTCGGTTTCTTATCGATGAAAGATAAGAGTTACACGAACCTATAAAAATTTCACGTCATTGAGCACATTATTAAAAAAATTTATACGACGTCAATATGATGGGTATAAATTATACAGTGAATGTGTATCGCGAATCAATCCAAGTCATCGATGAAGGTAAAAAATATAAAAAGAGGAAAAATATCGCTCCAAATATGTGTACTTATATCTAGACCCAAGATCAATCTACAATAATTTTCCAATCATACGCTCGTATAATTATGGTTGGATTAATTTCGAAGTCCGGTAGGAATATGATGGGAAAGAAAATTCGTAATGGACGAATGATGGTGGCCCAAGACTTGTGATAATAAAAGAGATAGAGGGGCCCAAACGAAAATATGACTGACGTCGTGAAAAACGCATATGCTCATCCTGCCATCGCGCCATAAAATTTATCATTAAAATCGTAATAATTTAAACCATCGAAACGTAGCAGTTAATTTTCAACGTGCGCGTAAAAAAAAAGAGTCACGCTCTCGAACGGGTTAATTAGATCTAGGCAACGCCTTAAACATCGGGAGGGCTGTTTCCTATATACAAATGAATAGGAAAAGGTATCATATCGTGCCCCTCGTCTCTGTTATTGCCATCGCGATGCGCCGCCGCAACAATCCTATCATACTTTGCCCATGTTTAATATAGAAATATACGTTCGAGAAAAAAAACACCATCAGCATCAGCAGCGGTATCCTTGTCATATAAATATACTATTTTATGATTAATTTTTCAATTTTCTGCAGATTCGCGATGCTAGCGTATGCATAAAATTAACTACACCCCTCCCCTTGCCAACGATCGCTGCGATGCAGCGGTAGCTAGATAAATTAAAAGCTATTCCGCATCTGACCCCCTTTTTTTTCTACGCTTATTGACACCGGGGTGGCTGGGTTTTGGCAAATCGTTTCGTAAGTTTCTTTTAATTTGGATGTAGCTCTCGATTGGAATAACGCAGCTTTTATTTACTTATCGCCCCGCCTCGCCCTGCCACCCTTGGCACATCCGCGGTGCCCCTTTATTACGATTATTACCACCCATAGAATACATTTGTTTTAACGTCTGCCCTGCACTCTGCCTCTCCCCACGTACATCATTCGTTCGCCGCTAATCACTTTTATAATGTTTTCAAAGCGGCGGAAATTCGAAAAGTTGAGCGTGCAAAATGGATGAGATTTTGGGCAGAGGGGGAGGGGGCGAAACGAGACGAACAATTTGAGCTTTCACGAGGGTTGCAGCAAGTTGGTATTTTGCGGCGTTAAAACCAAACTCGACACTGGGGTGGAGTTTTGCGTTGTATGTTTGTTGTTGGGGCAAAGCAAGGAGCTCGAGTTCGGAGTTGATAGAGCCTAATGGATGTTGCGACATGGCCATAAACATGATGAGTTTATATTTGCCAAACATCATTTGGAAACTAATAAATAATTTTTTATACCGGCGTAACACGTGCTTTATACATATTAAATAATAAATGGTGTAACAGTGTCTGTCGTGTATATTTGCATTGCCCGTCACCGAGTATGGGTTATATGTTAGCGAAGCGTTAAGTCGCAGCCTCGATTATTAAGTAGGCTCGCAATTACGAATTAGTGAGCTCGAAAATGACGTATTTTTTGCCACGTTCGTCTTCCTGGTACCGAAGGGAGGAGAGAGGGTGTAAAAAGTGGTACGATTTGCGATAAGAGATCGAACTCGGTCTCGAAAATTGCTCATTTCCTCGAACACGACGCTGGCTTTTTTTAAAACTTGGGATGCATAACAAATACTGATTTGCACTAATTGCAGTTCATTTCGTTCATGTCGTTCATGTAAGTAACTTCTTTCAACGGTTGAAGTGAAGTAACAAAATCATGTGATTTGAAGTTAAAATGAATTCGAAATTGTTCAATTTCGCTGAACTAACTTTTGCTTTTTTCTATACTCAATGAGAGCAGAATTTTTCAGGGCCTATTCTAGGGAAAATTTGGAGCTGCACGTTTAGCTCCATTACCAGAGTCATATTCCAAAGGTAGCATTGGATGTGTGGATGAGGGGGGGGGGGAGGATGAAACTATCACTTGTGAAATTTTCATGGTTTTTCAGAAAATTCTGACAAACATGTTAAAATCATCCAAAAAAAAAATTGTTCGAAGGAAAAAACTAAATCAAAGCAAAAACCTATTATGTACTTTTTTCGTTTTTTCGGCTATTTAGAAGTTTTTCTTTGCGAGTCACATCCCAACCTATCAAACACAAGACAAAAAAATAGAGATTTCTTTGGAAAATGCATTATTTATGATAGAACTTTTGGTCAAGAAAATTTTTTTGAAAATTTTTTTGTAAAAAAATATTTTTTGAAGATTTTTTGAAAATTTTTGGTCAAAAAAAATATTATTCAAAGATTTTTTTATCAGAATTTTTTTGTACATTTTTTTTTTAATTTCGTGTCAAAATTTTTTTTGACAATATTTTTTGAAAATTTTCCAAAGATGTTTTGTTAAAATAATATTTTTCAAAGGTTTTTTTCATCAGAACTTTTTTTAGGTCAATTTTTTTTTTCAATTTATCAACAAACTTTTTGACGATTTTTCGGTCAAAAAATTTTTTTTGGAGATTTTATCATCAAAAAATTTTTTGAATCAATTTTTTTTCATTTTCTTGTCAAAAAAAGTTTTTGGCGATTTTTTGTCAAAAAAATATTTCTTATTGTCTGAAAAAATATTTTTTGAAGATTTTTCAAGGATTTTTTTGTCAAAAAAATTTTTTTGGTCAAAAAATATTTTTTAAAGATTTTCCAAAGATTTTTAGTCAAAAAAATATTTTTCATCGATTTTTTCATCAGAATTTTTTTTTGGTCAAATTTTTTTTATTAATTTCTTGTCGGAAATTTTTTTTTGCGATTTTTTGTCAAAAAAATATTATTCAAAGATTTTTTTATCAGAATTTTTTTGGTCAATTTTTTTTTTTATTTCGTGTCAAAAATTTTTTGTGACAATCTTTTGTCAAAAAATATTTTTTGAAGATTTTCCATAGATGTTGTGTTAAAATAATATTTTTCAAAGATTTTTTCATCAGAACTTTTTTTTGATCAATTTTTTTTCTAATTTCTTGTCAACAAGTTTTTTGACGATTTTTTGAAGATTTTTTCATCAAAAATTTTTTTGAATCCATTTTTGTCCATTTCTTGTCAAAAAAAATTTTTGGCGATTTTTTTGACAAAAAAATATTTTTTGTCTAAAAAAATACTTTTTGAAGATTTTTCAAGAATTTTTTGTCAAAAAAATATCATTTTTTTAAAGATTTTCCAAAGATTTTTTCATCAGAATTTTTTTTGGTCAAATTTTTTTTATTGATTTCTTGTCAAAAAAAATTTTTGACGATTTTTTGCCTAAAAATTTTCTTTGACGATTTTTTCTAAAAAAATATTTCTTGTCTGAAAAAATATTTTTTGAAGAATTTTCAATAATTTTTTTGGTAAAAAAATATTTTTTAAAGATTCTCCACAGATTTTTAGTCAAAAAAATTTTTTTCTTCAGAATTTATTTTAGTCAAAGTTTTTTTATCAATTTCTTGTCAAAATTTTTTTGACGATTTTTTGGACGAAAAAATATTTTTTGAAGATTTTTTTCATCAGGAATTCATTTTGGTCATTTTTTTTTTCAATTTCTTGTCAAAAAAAATTTTGACGATTTTTTGAAGATTTTTTTTTTGTTGTTAAAAAAGAATTCATATTACCTACAAGACTTTTTGTTGAAAAAAAATTTGGAGATTTTTTGTTTGAAAGATTTTTCGTAGCTTTTTTTGTCAAAAACTAATTTTTACTCGTAGCTGCACCAAGTAATTTTAAACTGCACACCTTTTGTTTTGAAGCTCCAAAAAATGGGCAGAACTGCACGTTAGAATAGGCCCTGGAATTGTTGGAGAATTTCCTCCAAGATTTTATGGAGAAATTTTCAACGAAAATATCTTTATAGATCAAAGCACCTTGATTTACAATGCCTGTTCAGTTATTTTCAGCGAATCTATATCGTACCACATCAAATAAAACCTTCCCTCTGCTCAAAATCATATATGAAAACGTAAACAAAAAGAAAAAGAGGCATAGATACCTAGCACCTTAGGTAATAGGTACATACAATAGATAAGGTACAAAATAAACACGCGGTTAGTTCATCTGATTCTCGCGGGCGATCATTAAGAAACCACTGGGTACACATACCTAGGTGTCTCATAAATAAGAAAAATCGTTACTATTTTGACAAAAGTATATGTATCGATGCGAGAGCGAGAAGTGTTACAATATGAAAAATATTGCGGTCTACGGTCCAACGAGTTTCGACTTTTACTCGTAAACATCTCCGAACCGTCTCTTATTTACTTTAGTCCTCTGTGCGCTGCTGTTTACCAACGTAATAATAGGGTCATCGCGTGTCAACACGATACCCGAAAGAAAGAACGAAAAAGGCGAAAAAAAGGTATCGCGGATCGGATTTTTCAGAAATTCAAAGAACGCGAACGCGACGTATCGACAGCGCGAACCCCTCCGAAGGGTCTAAAAGCTATACCACCGTTTAGGATCCTCCTGTGCGGTTGTACGCTTTATCAAAATCTATATACTATGAATGGTGAAAAAATGTTTGAAATGAGGCGTGTGTGCCTAGTCCTCACTATAAGGTTTCTATGTATCGGAAATTTCGCCGATAATTAAGAACTTGTTTAGAGGGTAGACTCGCTAGGAGGTCGGCTTAATAATCCGAAAATGTCTCCGGTTTCGAATTCGAACTCTGTGGTGTGCTGTGCTCTGAGCACACGTACCTTATCGTCCAGCTAGAGAGCCAGAGCCAGTTGTTGTTGTTACTGTTGTGATGCAATCTATTGTCTACGATTTATACGTGGAAAGAGGCGACCATCTTATATTGGACGGAAAAGAGTTCCTATTTAAGTGAAAAACTCCTCACCTGGGTATTGTGTTATCTTTTGTGTATAGCTTCGTAGGTTTTATGGTTGAAATCATTTATTCGGGAAGCGCGATTAGTGAGCAGTGAGCAGTGAGCACTGGTGTAGGTAACACGCTGCAGTTCGCTTCCTAATTATTTAAACGATTTCAGCGTGACTTTTTGCTTGAAAAAACAAACCTAATCTACCTGTACCTTACCTATAGGTATAGATAATCGCGACAGCCAGACCTATTTTAAAAAAAATTTTTTATTAAACGCGGGATGTGTAACAAACCGAGTTTTCTAATTGGGGAGAGGGGTAGTAAGTTTGATGATTTTCTTACAGTTTTTTCTCGACGTCATGTTACTCGAATAATTCATTTTTTTCAAATAAAATTTTCTTATTTTTCAAAAAAAAAGAAACCAACAAAATCTTATAAAAGAAAAAATCTCAGAAAAATTCTTTCCAAAAATTGTGTAAGAAAAATTACTTGGAGAAGACTTCACGAATTTCTTGTTATAAATTTACATTTTCATATTGGAAAATTTTTTAAAACCCTCAGAAAAAATATTTTCGAAAATTCTTAGATTTCTTGAGAAAAAAAAATCCATGTTTATTTTTTTATTTTTTCAATCTCAGATTTTTACTCAGAATTGAAAGAAAAATCTGTGTAAATCTTGGAAAAAATCTCAATAACTTTCAAATGTTCATTTTGGAAAAAAAATTTTCCTTGAAAATTTACTAAGGTCTTGAAAAAATCATGTATACAAATTTGCTATTTTTCACCACTCGATGTGAACAATACTTTTCAGTAGGCACGCGTTGAAAATGTGGCAAAACATTACAAAATAATGCAAACAAAAATAAATTGTAAAATTATAAAAACAGCGAACACTTGAAAGAGGAAAAAATTATTTTTAACAAAATTTTCTCAAAAAATTCTCGATGATAATTGAACATTTATCATCAATTTAAAAAATCCCCGGAAAAAAAATCAGTTTCAGTACGAACTGAATTTGAAAAAAAATAATAATACCCAGGTAATAAAAAAAACACATAAGAAAAGTATTCATTTTGTACGTAGGTACAAATTACTGCAGATACTCCATTATTTTTTCAAAATATTTTTTAAAAAATTTTAATTGGTCCCTTCCATTTTTTCAATTTCTGCAAAAATTTACCTACCTGAAAAAATTATATAATTTGGTCAAAAAAAATTTTTTGACGATTTTTTGTCAAAAAGTATTTTTTTAAGATTTTTTGTCAAAAAATATTTTTTTAAGATTTTTTTTTTGTCAAAAATGAATTTATACAAGACTTTTTGTCGAAAAAAAATTTTAGAAGATTTTTGGAAATTTTTTTGCTAAAAAGATAACTATATTTTATGAAGATGTTTTGGCCAAAAATTAATTTTTAGCTGCACAAAGTAATTTCAAACTGCACACTTTTTTTTTTTTTGAAGTTCCACAAAATAGACGGAACTGCACATTAGAATAAGCCCTGGAATTTGGATTGTGATTTGTTGAAATTTTGAACTTTTTTTTCAATTTTTCATAGAAACGTTTAAAATTCTTACTTTTTCAGACACTTCCAACTTTTTATTAGGAATTTTGAAATATGGAAAATAAATAATGGTAATTTTAAGCATTTATCAGATTGTGTTAAGAATTCCCAAAATCTTATGAATTTTCAACATAAGCGTAACTTGAGGGAAATATTGGGGGAGGGGGGCAAAAAACATTTTTCTTCATTTTTTTACAAAAAAAGTAACTTTTTTCTATATTTTGCTGTAAATATCTATCAAAAAAAATATATTGGGGGCAAATGCTCCCTCTCGCCCCCCCCCCCCCCCCACCCCCAAGTTACGCCTATTATTTTCAAGATTTCAAAAAGTGGTAATAACTAAGTGAATAATAAAAATACCTACAATTTTTGTTTAAATCTTAGAAATATCAAATTCAGAACTTTTGTTAGTTGAAAATTGATTTCATTATGTCGCATAGATTTAAAAAAAAAAAATTGTGAATAATTTTCAAAGTTTTGAAAAAAAACATAGGTATTTTTATGATCATCAAAATAGATTTACGAAAATTTTTGAATTTCTGAATTTTTTTTTGACCGCTTCAAAAATGTTGTAAATTTCCAAAATTTTAAAAGTATAGTTTTTTAATAAAATTTCAAAAATTGCACAAAATTGTTATTTATGTTTCAAATTTTAAAAATAGGTTGAGAAATTCAGAATTGACATTATTTTTTCTTTTCATATTTTGGAAAATTTATCAGATCTTTTATTGATAATTACATTAATTACGTGAATTTCTTCAATTTTCTGAGTTGAAAAAAATTACCTAATGTTTTAAAATTTTCGAAATATTTCTGAATTTTAAACTTCTAAAAAATTTTAGTCTTTTGGATTTTTTTTTTTCAAAATTTAAAAACGAATGGAATTTTGAAATTTTTTATGAATGAAAATTTGATAAATTCAACGGATTTTCAAAATTTTCAAAATACCTATTTAAAATTTCAAGAATTTTAAAAACTTTACCTAACTATCATTTTTGAAAATTTTAGGAAATTAAAAAAAAATTGAAAAATGATCGCGATTTTCACAATTCAATTTAATTTAAATGTTATGAAATTGAAACATTAACATTTTTGTAATCTAAAATTTTTGAGAATTACTAAAATAATTTTTTGTTACTAGAAAAATTTCAAGAATATTGAAAATTTTCACAATTTGTGGACTGAAATTTGAGCGATTATGAAAGATTAACTTTTTTAAATTTTTTTTTTTTAATTTTTGAGATTTTATGAAATTTATGATTCTAACGTGGGATGAAATTAGGAAATCTCTAGGTTGAGCATCTCTCAAGTTGGCTTTTATACTGAAAATGCTTGATTCAATTTTTATCTCGCAGTCAGCCAAAGCCTATAAAGATGATATGCTTACTCTAACTTTAAATACATTCATCTTTTATTGAAGTTCCAAGTTGAATTGAACTCATGAAAAATCATCTCAAAACGAATACAATAAATTTGATAGGTAATATAATTTTTGAAAACGTTGAACAAAACACATCGGGAATTCGATTGCAGGCACTCTCTGCTCTGTCATCTTGGGTGTTCGATACCCTGAGAGAGAAAAAAACAAACTGGAATCGGGGAACCGCATTTGCATAACTCTTTGAAACCTTTATACGTCCATGTCCAAGGAGCATAGGGGTCACGCTATAGTCTGTGGTAAAAAATCACATACACCTTGTAAAAGAATTCGCGATCGTGTCTTGAAGAAGAAGAAGAAGAAGAGAAAAAAAATGATAAATCCTAATCTAGGAAAACTTCTACCCTAATAAGAATTTAATACCTTTGGACTGAGATTTTTAACCATAAAGCTTTAATATTAAGCAACTGAAGAAAATATGTATGCAGCATGTGTACGACTGTACGCGACCAGGACGAAACGAATTGAATAGAGCAACTACGTATGTTAATGGGCTGCTTCTGAAAAGCGTATAATATAAAAGAATATTCACACCAAATCGTAAATTCGAAATCAATAATTTTAACCAAAACGATGGTCCGTTTTAACTACTACTTTGGCATGCATTACTAGCGGGAGGTCCGTACATAATTCTCGATGTTAGATTGCAGGCAAATTTACGACGTTCAAATAAGAATTTCACGGTGTATTTTTTTTTTTTTTTGCGTTCTGTGCGCGCTACGCTGCGCTGGATTGCACCGACCCGCGTCCGCGTCCATTTTACGTTATGGAGAACCGAAGAGGAGCAGAGCTTTTCCCGTTGAAATTTTGACCCTAGTTTGTTCTCTCGACTGGATCATTAATTAAGTATGAAAACCCTGCGAATGCGAATGCTGCGAAAGTGGCAACTGGCACGATTCGTATGGAAAAACTTGGCAATGCGGCGAATAAGATAGAGATACGCGTTCGTAGTAAATACATCTCGCCTCTAATCTAGCTATTTAAATGCCACGCCTTTTGCTCGTCTTTGGGCCGCGCGGTAAAGGCTGCGAACCTGCGTACTAAGGGATGCAAAAAAATTCAAGTCGTGGCTTGATTTTGATTATCTTTTCTTTTGCTGTGTGTGGCAGAAGGCAGACTGTGGTCGTCGAAGACGTTTTGAAACCCTGTTGTTGGCATAGTTTACTCGTATAGTTTACTGCTATACTCGTATGTAGACATAGTTCCTTAAAATCGTATACAGGGTGTCCGTTGGTCGATTTGCAACTTTGAAATTTGTAAAGTGACGAATTTAAATATGATTTGCATGGACGATGGAGTGACTGACAGCAATTATTGAATTATCGTTGTCTTCTTTTAGAATTTGAAAAAATTATCAATTTTGATTAAAAAATGTCTGTTTTAAGAAAGATTTTTTTTTTTGATTTTTTCAAAAAGAACATCAAGTACTTAGCTATTCTTTTATGAAAAATTAGTTTGTTCAAACAGTGATAAATTTCAAAAATCATTAATCAATTTTAAATTATTAAAAAAATATCAATTTTCTGAATATGTACCTAGGTATAATTTTTAGTTTGAAAAAATATATTTTTACAACACAAGGTACCTACCAATTTGTTAAAGTCATCACTCATCAGGTTCCTAAACCCACCAGTCACGCTAGACGTGATGGTAACGTCTCAAAGAATTTTTTTCCGTCGACAAAGTTCAAAAAGGTGAAGATGAAATTTCTAAAAAACCCACCGTTGACCAAATTGGCTACAACGGCAAGGTTAATAAAAATATTAGTGTCTCAAAGTCTAAAGTCTCAAGTAAAGACAAAAATAATTTTTTTTTCTAAATTGAACAAAAGTTCACAAAGGCCGAAACCACCCGTATCCATACAGTTTGGAGATAGGGTTAAAAATAAAAATTAAAAATTAAAAAATTCTTTCGCTGCTTCCGAGTCGGATATAGAACTTCCAAAACCATCGACTAGTAAGTCTCCATCAAACGTTAGGTCTCAGTCAAATTTTAAAATTTCAAAGCCAAATAAAGAGTCTCAAATAAATCCGAAAATAACGTCTCAATCTAATTCAAAGACTCAAATGGCTAAATCAAAGGCTAAAACTCCTCTATCAAATTTAGAAGATAAATCAGAATTCAAGTCTCAATCATAGAATTTAAAAGAAAAGTCTCAGTCTCAATCGAATTTTGATATAAGCACAGAGCACTTCTAATTCGAATAAAATTCATAGGTGGAGTTCGGATCATGATAACATAAATACCGCGGAGTCTAAAACATTTTATTTAGCTCCGAGGAGCGAAACAGTTGTCGAAATCGAAAAAGTAAATTTTTACAGCTAGGGAGACCGTCTCACAGTTTTAACACCCATAAAATGTAATTTGATCGCTGTCAACGCAGCGCACTTAAAATTTGACCCAAAAGCAAACAGTAAAACAATGTAATTAGGTAATCCTATAATAACCGTGTCGCCGGTTATATTACTTTTTCCATTCCTTCAATTGACTATTCGAATATCGCAAATTTGCTCATATATCGTACCGTAAGCGACCGAGATTAAGAAGAAATTGTTAGTGCAAAATCAAAATTCAAATATCGTAAATTCGTTCGTATATCGTGTCGTAAGCGACGAGATCAAAGAAAAAGAAATCGGATCTATCGTTTCATTTTTGTCGTGTCGATAATAATCAACCATCAGAATGTCAGGTAAAAATTCGTTCAATCAAGTGTATGCAGTTTCTTTCTGTTTTTTTGAGTTTTCTACAGCATGCGCGTTTTTTTTAGGAAATTATTTATTGGTCATCCCAACGGAGGCGGGGAGAATAAGGTTCGAATACCAAAGAGACAACCAGGTCTTAATAATTTCTATGTTCGACCTATATATACTCATTGCTAATATTTCACCGAGGCGCGCCCTCGTCATTACTGTAGTTATAACCACTGCATACTTGGTGATAGCTAATTATTAGTATGTGAAGTAAGTCAATTTTTCTTTCATCGGATCACCGATTCCTTTTTTTTTTTACCAAAAATTTCTTCCAACTATCTCTTTCGATCTCTAATTAATTATTTTTTTATTCGTTTAATATTTTTAAGAATCGAAACGACTACGTGTTCAAGTTTTTCTTCTTTAATATAAGGTAAAATCTTCAAAGAAAGGTAGAATTGTCTAAAAAGGTAAAAATCTCGTAATTCACAAATTATCAAGGTAAGATCATCGAAATGAAGTCAAACAGGTAAATAGGTAAAAACTTGAGTAAATAAGATCTCATCATCATCGTCGTAATCATCATTATCATCATTCTTCAAAAAAAAAATCTACGTAATAAATAAAATAAATAATCTCGTCAACAAAATAAATAAAATAAAAAAATTTAAAAAAAAAGGGGGAGAGATAGGTAACAAAGTACTTCGCTACGAACTCGTCGATAAATAGGTACTTTTCTAGTCGAATAAAAAATCAATCTAGTCAGAAAATTATGAAAATAAATATTTCTTCATTACAAACGAAGAAGGACCACTGTTTAAAACAGTAAAATAAATAAAATGGTAACTACGAATAAAATAAAAAATCATAGGTCTCATTCTTTAGTCTCCAGAGCCAGGAGAATTCTAACAAAAATTTTATTTCCACGTACTTACGTCATTAAAATTCTACGCCAGATCTACAAATAGAAAAACGTAAGTACTGTAAGTATAATTTTATTTCTTTCATTTCCAAAAAAAATATATAATATATAGGTATAGCGAAGATGAGCAAACGAGGAAACGAATCCGAAGAATTCAAAAAGCCAAAGAGAATCCGGATTGGCACGACCAACAAATAGGCCGTATATAAATTTTTTGAAAAAAATATATGTTATAGTCATCGTCGAGAAAAAAATTTTGAGACCACTCCGAGCGCGATACGATAATTCTAAGCCGAGAAATAAATTCCCAAAGTCGCGAAAATGCAACCCTCTAAAAAACGTAGCGTTCTCGCGTAAACATGCTGTATGACGTCACTAGTTCGCAGGAAACCTGATTAGAATGTAGAATAATCACATAAAAATGTTCATTCAATTATAACTAAGCCCCGGCCTATTGCAGCTAAGATGCTAATTTTTTTTTTTGATCGAAAGCTCTTGTTGAGTATATGAATTGAAAATTATCTTCAGGGGTTAATTTTAATTTCAAGAGGGTAAAATTTGGGGGAAGGGGGTGCCAAAATTGCGGGGAGGGTGCAAAAATCAAGGTATAGGAAATCTGAAAAATGATTTGTTTTTAAAATCATATTTTGAATCAGAATACAAAAATTTTACCCTTTTTGACCCATAGGGGAGAAGGTATGCCCCAAAACCCAAATTTTTGATATTTTGTACCCCTCCCCTAAATTAAAAAAAAAGTAGGTTTCACGCACAGCACCTCATTTCATATCAATCCCCTATCACCTAGGTCAATTTTGAGCCCTTCAGCCCCCATAGGGGAGGGGATATTTAATAAAAACCAAAATTGCGCTATCTCGTGACCTCATGATGCGATTAATTTTTTTTTTCCAAGTTGGGTGTTAGGACCACAACAGAAGAAAGATGTAAAAATTTCAAAAAAATCTGTTCGTAAATAGCCCCGCAACCACGTGATAAATTTGCAAAAAACTGCCGCGTTCTGCCACGTTTCTGGTTTACACACTCGACGTGTTGGTTACGGTTCGTCGTTACACGAACTTTTGACGTCACGGCTACAGTGTGTTCCGTCAGGGTCTGATTTCAGTGACTACAACATTCAATCGTCTATAAAAAATGTTCTATGAGGAATTTTCGATTTTTTTTTTTGGAGTGGTTTTCTCATATATTGGACTACATTTTGTGAAAATTTCAAGTAAATCAGAATACCTTGATATACGCCCTATTGTTCTATTGTGAATTAAATTATTGTCATTTAAAAAAAAATTATAAATTTGAAGAATTACCATTTTTTGGAAAAATTTACAGTTTTTGAAAAGAAAAAAATTGTCTCCCATTTCGGGAATCGTCATTTTATTAGAATTATTGTCAATTTAAAAAAAAATTATATTTAAAAAAAAAATTCATCATCTATTTTTTTTTAATCACTAGGTAGTGTACATACCTATAATTTGAGGAATTACATAACAATTTTTTATAATTCGAAATATTTTTGCGAGTATTTTGTTGGAAAATCAGTAGTTTTTGAAGGAAAAAATTGTTCTCTAAAACTTCTTCTGAAATTGCTGATTTTTCTAAAATTGACGATACCTCAAAAATTGAATATTTATTTTATCACAAAATTATCAATCTTTCAAAAATTGAAGTTTTTCAAAAAATTACAAATTCTCAAAATGTGATAATTTTTCAAAAAATAGGTGAAGTATTTATTGTTCAAATTACATAATGAAATGATTTTAAAAAATAACCCTTTTTTATCCATTTTTTTTTCTTCAAAAATTGATGATTTCTCAAAACTTGCAGTTTTTTCGAAATGATGATTTTCAAAAAATGATAATTTTTCAAAATTATTCAACTTTTCAGTTGAAAAAAAAAAATAAAACTATAATCATCGACATGAAATGTTACTGTTAATTTTTGAAAATTTGACAGATTTTGCAGTAGAAAAGAAAAACAGGAAAAAACATTATGTTATTTTTCGATGAATTTATCTTTTAATCACCTTGTAAATCGTCGGTTCAAAATTTTTCAACTTCCAAAATTTGAAAAAATTATTTAGAGATTTTTTTTTATCAAATTGATCACCGCACCCACTCCCCCTGCCCCATTCATACAAAATCAACTTTTTACTCCAAAAACGTGAACGGTTTCCTTCTAAAAATATATTAATTTCTTTTGCATTACGGTAAAAAAATTAGCCACTTCATTTCGAAAAATTCATAAATTTTTTACCCCAAAAAATTCAAAGATTTTTCTATTTCAAACGAGTATGAATTTTTTTCTACTTAGCATTGCAAAAAAAAATCAAAAAATTTAATATAATAAAATAATAAAAGATTTTTTAATAAGTACCTAACGATTTTTTTTCTTTAATTTTTACTCTGGCTGGAATTTAAACAATTTTAAACTGGTACCCAATAAACATTTCTTTTTTCAGAATTTTTTTTTCCAAAATATTGTTCAAAAATGTTTTGAGAAGATTTTCTCCAGAGAATCCTTCATATTATAACTTCTTGATAAAAATCAAAATTTTCTGATTGATTTTTTTTTTTTTTTTTTTGAAGAAATCTCATCAAGATCTGTTAAAAAATAAATCAGATTTTTTATCTCAAATTTTTTTTGTAGATTTTTCTCAAATCAAGTACAAATACTTTTTGTAATTACTTCGAAAAATTTTCAAATTGGAAAAAATTTTCATAAAAATTCAAAATTATTTAAAATTTTCCCGAAGAAATTTTTATTTGCCTTTTTTTTCAAATCCTCAATTTGAAGAGTTGCCAATTTTTGAAAAAATTATACCTACAACTTTGAATTTTGAAAAATACTTATGCGGTTTTCCAAAAGGAATCTATTTTAGAATGCTTGTATCGCCTTAATTTTCATAGATAGGCAAATTTTTCGCATAACTTTTTTCATTTCTCTTGGAAAGTTGTTCTTGTTTCATGTATGTATTTCCTTATCACTGCCCGAGTCCCTTCAAAAAGTAGATAGGCACTCGGTAACTCGATGTACTTGAAAGTTTTTCTAGTGGTACTCGGCTATATCCTAATCTGAGAGGTTATTAAGGAAAAATTCTGAATTTTTCTATTATTCCTATTTTTGAAAAAGTTCATTTTGCAGTGGGCAATGTTATTGGAAAAATTGACCAAAAATTTTTTTCTCATCATTTGAGCTCACTCTGAGGGGTTACGACGAAAAAATTCATGATTTTTCAATTATTCCTATTTTTGAAAAAATTCATTGTGGAATGGGCAATTTCACATTTTCCCAAAATTCATTTTATTGGAAAAATTGCCAAAAAAAATATATTTTTCTCATCATTCAGGTCTATTCTGAGAGGATATGATGAAAAAATTCTGAATTTCTCATTTATGCGAATTTTTGAAAAAATTCATTTTGCAATGGGCAATTTCAAATTTTCTCAAAATTCAATTTTATTGGAAAAATTGTCGAAAATTTTTTTTCTCATCATTCGGGTTCACTCTGAGAGGTTATGATAAAAAAATTCTGAATTTCTCAATTATGCGAATTTTTGAAAAAATTCATTTTGCAATGGGCAATTTCAAATTTTTCTCATCATTCGGGTTCACTCTGAGAGGTTATCATAAAAAAATTCGGAATTTTCCAATTATTTCCATTTTTGAAAAAATTGACCATGTATAGGTAATCTAATAAGTTCCAAATGGTACTTATTTACATGGTGAAATTCAAATTTTCCTAAAATTGAATGTAACTATTTCAAAAAATTGCTCAAATAAATTTTTTTCTGATTATTCAGGTCCATTCTGAGAGATTTTGACGTAAAAATTTGAAAATTTTTAATTATTCCAATCTTTGAAAAAATTGTTTTGCAATGGGCAACTTTACATTTTCCCAAAATTCAATTTTATTGGAAAAATTGTCAAAAAAAAATTATCTCACCATTCGGATCCATTCTGAGAGGTTATGACGAAAAAATTCAAGATTTTTCAATTATTCCCATTTTTGGAAAAATTCATTATATGGAATGGGCAATTTCACATTTTCCCAAAATTCAGAATTTTAATTGCCAAAAAAATATTTTTTCTCATCATTCAGGTCTATTCTGACTTCTGAGATTCAGACATTATAACTTCCTGAACACCCTGTATATAGTGTGTATACCTATAATTGAAGATGGGCGCGAATTTTACCAGCTTATTCTCGAATACATAAATTAAATTCGTGGCCGGGTAATTTGGGTCGACGCTGCGGTAATTAGAGGCCGGACGAGATGGATATTTTACGATGAAATAGTATCGATTTATGTTCGGATAAGATGATGGGTAATTGGTGTTTGTAAATTTTCTAACTTCGGTAGCGAACACGATTTCGTGAAGTTGTAGGTATTAGTAGCTGGTGAGCCACCTTCGGCTTCTTCGATGTATGTATTCTCGTACAGCTCGAGACCTACGACCGAGGAGCTGGGCGATTGATGGCGAGAAAAAACCATAGTAAGCTCGTTCTTCTCAGCTCTTATGGGTTTACCAGGGGGATCGCGGGCATGGGCATCGGGCACAGGGCACCGGGCGCGTACACACATCATTATAAATACCTATATCGGCGGTGGCAGTAGCACAGCGCAGCTATGAGGAACAGACGTACAGAAAACCACTAAATTTGTTCGTTGTCAACCCACCAGCTGTGTGTGAGGTGTGATTTTTCAGTAACGGCAGGGTGCCTCGCGCATACCTACACTCCTAGACTCGAAGGTTCACGATATTATTATCATTATTATTCTTATTATTACACTAAACACTAAACACTGAACTGTGAAGTGCTTGTGTTTATAGAGAGAAACATACTACACACACGCACCAACCACCTAGCTCTCTGCTTATATTGCCAGTTGCCTGGTTCTTGCTCATGCTTACTTGCTTGCCTTTTTTTTTTTTTTTTTTTATAATGCTCAACGCCGGTTTATATTTATTGTTAACATAAAGTAGAGTATAACCTGGCATCATATTTTTTTCTCATTTTTTTTCTTTTTCATTTATAACTACTATTTGAGATGCTGTGTGCTGTGTGTGTGCTTGTTTGTAGCCCTCTCGTAGTTAGCTGTGGCTGCTAATGCGTGTTCTTATTATTGTCAGCGTAAAAACATCTCCTCCGAGGTGTTGTACCTTACAAACTGCAACGCCCCAGCAGCCACAGCCACATAGGAATTTTCTTCATAAATTAAAAGTGGAAAATGTACGTTGGAATTTGTCACCAGAAAACATGAGCTAAACCTTCTTCGATCCCCTCAGCACACGAGTTGTGCCACTACACCTTCCTAGCTCTATACGTAGGTAAGTATACCTCTACGAGTTTTGAAAAAAAAAAATTCCCAACGCGATAGAAATATAAACGTTGCAATTATAATCAAAGCGATAAAACGCATTAGCGAGCTACTTAAATCAGAGTATACATATATACGAGTTTGATAAACACAGCTACATTTAATATTACGTCGTATAATTATAATACTTCGCGGACTGGACTTGACGTTAAATTTGGCGTAGATAAATTGGTGAAAATATTCTCCAAATTAAGCACTATTTGACCGAATAATAAATTAAACCGGGGGCAAGCGGAGACATATAGTCGAATAAAAAAAATTTTCACTTTAGTCTTAAGGCCACAGACTTGTATTAGGTACCTATAGAAAGTCACTCCTGGTACCTACTACGTAGAAACGATTAAATTTCAAATAATTATATTTGGCAATTTTTCCGGAAAAAATCTGGTCACGTTTTTTGTCCGCTTCTTTTTCGTAATTATCGGTGATGAATGTGTTTAGATGAAGAGTAAATTTTAAATGCTACTTGATATCCTTTCTATATGGATATTTTGATAATGTTGCAGCAGCGTTTTACTGTGTACTCGAGTGTGTTAGTGAGTACGTATACCGCCAGCTAGCTTAGAAAATTTACGACTTAATATACGCTCTCGTACATAAATTCAATTTAAAAGTCGCAATGTTCGACGATTTATGATTTAGACGAGGTTAGCATTCGTTCATTTGGAAATTTTTTCTCAATGAAGGTCCCATAGTGTGTTTGAGAGGAGTTGGAGGCAGGCCCGTAGTCAGGTGGGGGCTAGAGGGGGCTTAGCCCCTCTAGCGTCAGATTGAGCCCCCTCTAACAAAATTTCGTCAATAAGAAAATTTCAGGCTAAACCTACACATACTTTTTGCATTATTCCAAAAATACACCTTTTTCGTCAAAAATCTTATGTTTTTCAAAAATTTTTCCCTCGCTTCGCTCGGGCAGTATCATTTTCCTTCATTCTCTTCAAGAATAGAATATTTTTCAAATTTTTCGCCCTCGCTTTGCTCGGACAATATCTTCTTTACCACTTTTTATGATGTTAATAGTATGAATTGGAAAATTTCAGTAATTCAATTTGGCATTTTCAATGATTTTTCCACCCCTTCCCCCAAGAAAAATCGCTTCGGTTCGTCTCTGTATTAAACAGTTGAAAAAGTATATTTTGTGCCTTGTACGAGTTTTTCACCCATTTTTCAATTTTTACCGAAAATGCTAAATTTTCCAACAAAAAAAAAGTTCCAGCCCCCTCAAATATTTGGCCAGCCCCCTCTATAATCTGACTCTGACTACGGGCCTGGTTGGAGGTTAGTAGAGAATGCTGAGTTGGTATTTTTGTGTTCAGATACTTTCATGAAATCATAAAAAAAATTATAGATATAAAAGAAACAATTAAAAAGAGACAACGAATTAATATAGGATTCGCTGTTATTTTCAAAATTATCACCCAAAACAAGGAGAGGGGGTAAACATTGAATTAGAAGATTTTAAAAATTTCGAAAAAAGCAGAAGCTTCAATCTATGAATGATCTAAAAGCAGAACTTTCGCATAAGAAAGCACAAAGCAGGTTCAAGTAAAACGCAGGGTTTCTGCAGGTCGAACAGGAATATTTAAAACTGAAAAATTATGAATTTTCTCATCGAGACCTCTCAGAATGGACCCAAATAATGAGAACAAAATTTTTTTGACAATTTTTCCAAAGAAATTATATTTTAGGGAAATGTAAAATTCGCAGGTTAAACAACAGGTTCTTATTACATGGCGAAATTGAATTTTTCTCAAAAATGAATAAAACTGAAAAATTATGAATTTTTTCATCGGACCTCTCAGAATGGACCCAAATAATGAGATTTTTTTGCGCAATTTTTCCAAAGAAATTAAATTTTGGAAAAATGTGAAATTCGCCATGGCATTGGAAAAATACATTTTTTCAAAAATGGGAATAATTGAAAAACCATGAATTTTTTCGTCAGAACCACTCAGAAGGGACCCAAAAGTAATGAGAAAAAAAATTTTGGGCAATTTTTTCAAAAGAATTAAGTTTTAAGTAAAATGTGTAATTTCCCATGTAATAAGAACCGGCGAAACCATCAGTTCTTATTACGAGGCGAAATTGAATTTTTCCCAAAAATGAAAAAAATTGAAAAATAATGAATTTTTTCATCAGAACATCTAAGAATGGATCCGAATAATGAGAACAAAATGTTTTGAACTACCACTGGTACTTATTACATGGCAAAAATTAATTTATTTAAAAAGTGAGAATAATTGAAAAATCATGAATTTTTTCGTCAGAACCAATCAGAATGGACCTGAATAATGAGAAAAAATTTTTTTGGCAATTTTTCCAAAGAAATTATCATGTATAATTAAAAATGGAAATAATAATTTTCTACTTCCAAATATAAAAAATTTTTAATTTTAATTTTTTTTTAAATCTGCAAATTATGCTTGAAAATTGCAAAATACGAAATAAACTGAAAACTGGCAAAAATTGGCCAATTTTTCTGTAAAAAAAAAAAAAAAAACCCTATCACAACTTTTGTTTCCACCTTCTTATTCAATCCAATAAAGAGAAAACAGAATAATAATTTATAGAAAAAGAGAATTACTAATTTTCGTAATTTCATACCTATATAACTCTGGCGATAATATACTTTTTGAATGTTAATAATCATCATTAAGTTACACGAGATATGTTTAAACCCTTAAATGTACCTTGAAGAATATCTCTTTATAGTCATATAATATATGTACTTTGTTACACACAATTTTTGTCCATCGTACGCGGGCCTACTGCCTACCTTCTTTTTATACTTATTTTAATTCCAGTATCAATCCTACCATATCCTATTTTCCGAGCAATAAATTCCCCAGCATGGTAATGAACCCATTCAGCAACAAAAAATAGACATTAGACAAGTTAACGAACCTGGTGATAACAGGAGGATGTTTATGATGATTGCGATGGTCCCTATTGCGGTATTCTCACCATTGCCCAGATACCTTTAGTTCTGTTTTGGTGTTTTTTTGAAGTATTTATTTATGGAAAGGTATGCGAGTGTTGCCTGTGGTCTGTGTAATATTTCCTTAATTTTGGTGATGTTGAAATTGACCAGTTGCACAGACTTGTTTAACGTTGAAATGATATAAAATCGAACAAAATTACCTCAGTTGAGTATTTTTTGGGAGGGGGAAGAATTATTTGTTTTTTAATTTTTCATCTATTGTTCAAGATGTCGTGTTGAGAATTTGAAAAGGAAATGGATATATTTGTTAAAATTGAGGAATGTCCAAATAGATACTTATGGCACCAAGATAACGTAAAATTTATTTAAAATCTATTGAATTTCGAAATTCAAAAAATTATTAAATTGGAATAAAAAGTATCCCAAATGGCATAAAATTTTTTAATTGCAGAAAATGTCGTAAAAAATGTTTCAACAACACAAAAAGTCTTTCAAAATAAAGTAAAATTAATTTAAATTGAGCAAGTACTTAATATAAATTATTAAAATCGCCTCACATTTTGAGCAGTGGAGTTCAAAAGGTTGTGAAAAACCATTAAAAATTAAAATTATACAATATGTGATCAAAATATTCAAAATACATATTTTCAAACTGACTAAAATTTCTTTAAATAGGTGTATCCCTATTGAAGAAAAATAGAAGGCATTGAAAACCAATGACAAACATTTTTCACTTCCACTTTTTTCCTCGTTCAGCCATTAAACTTCATCTGATTACAAATCCGAGCCCCTAAAATCCTCAGACCCCGAGACAATTGCCTCCTAACCCCCTCCCAAAAAAGCTTACATCAGAACTATGTTTTAATTTTTTTTTGTTCCTTACAATTATTTGGTAGTTATACTAGTTTTTGTTAATAATTTCAGTTTTTTTTTTGGATTTGCTCTTAAAACTGTTTACCTATTATTCTAATTTATTTGAAATTTTTATTTTTTTTGTTGGTGAAATTTTTTTTGCAGATACATGAAAATGAAAAGAATTTTACATCTAGGTAAATTCGAAATAATTCGATCAATTTGAGGCATAGTTTTTTTTGCATTGATTTTTAAAGAATTTGTAATTAATTGAATTTTTGTAAACTTGAAATAATTTTATTAGTGATGGTAAAAATCGTGAAAATAGCTTATCGATAATTATCGATAAATCTGAATGCCTTATCGATAATTATCAATAAAAATTCAGGTTGGGGAGGAGGCTCAATTTTTTTTGGAAATTTTAGATTTTGATAGCCTGTCAGAAAAACATTTCATAAAAAAGTAAAAAAATTAAAAAAGTGCATCTGATTTTCAGGAAACATCAAATCAATAATTTTTTTTTACATTTTCACTCAACTTGCCGACTCATCGGTTTCAATTTTTCAGAATTTTAACATTTTATACCATGATTCTGTGTTGAAACTTATAAAATGAATATTTTGAGATTAAACTGTAATTTTTTTTTGAAAAACTGAAAAAATATGCCAATTTTGAGGGGGGGGGGGGGAATGCGAAAAACTGCGAATATCGATACTTATCGATAACTAGCCGTTCTTATCGATAATCGTTAATTTTGCTCCTTATCGATAATTATCGAAAATTTACCATCACTAAATTTTATTGACTTGGCACATAATTTTTATACGTTATCATATATCATCAATTCGTGATTTTTATCTTTTTTCGTTTTTTTTCTTTTTTTCTTTTTTTTTAAGTCTTAAGAGCTGTGATCGTTCTTTTTTAATTTTTTTTTATTTTATTGGGAAAATTCGAAAGAATTTTTAATACTAGTATACCTATCTAATGTTTTTGAAATTTGTTTTATAATTCTTCTTTGAAATTATTTTCGAAATTAAAAAAAAATTTCATTCAAAATTTCAATTTGTTAGTCGGTTAAAACTGGTTTTTCATGCCATTAAAAAAATTACTGGAACAATTACTTACAAAAAAAATTGAATGAATTCCTTGATCAAGGCAATTAGGTTTGTCATTATCGCTTTGAAAATTGTTTTTTTTTCTAATTTTAGAAAATTTGGCCTTTATAAAATTTATTAAAAATTAGTAAAATTGCTCCCATTTTCAAAATTTATTAGAAAAAAAACATTACTAAAATTGTGAGTATAGGTACAATTTTCCAAAATCTTTTTTAAACGCCATTGTACAGCAACTTCTACTAATGATTTCAAAATTTTTGCTGATGGCTGATTCACCCCCCCTCCCCCCCCCTCCACTAGACTATGCTCTTTGTGAAAAATTATTACGTAGGTGATGATGAAATTTTTTTTGGATTTTATTTATTATTCGACCCCCGAAATGCTCACTCGAGCTCATCCTTACTTATCTTGCACGAAATCCTAAACGACCATCGAATTGAACAAACCATCTGGCGTGTAATTTTTCAAATTATCTTCTCAACATCTCAGATGGATACATTGTAATAATAATGGGCTCCATCTCCCCACACGAAATTGGCATTAAATTTGGTAACCGAAAATACCTACTTGAAGATGTGAATTCGACGATAAAGCATGTATACGACGCGATACTTACACCTATGATTATCATTCGCAGATGGTTTGAAACGATTAAACTTCACAGTTTGAGGTAGGTAACGCCTCTTTAAGATATCTCACACCTCGCATCGATAAAATTTAAATATACGTGTTCGCGGCGCGAAAATACACCTCGCTTGGCCGACTGTCATGGGACACACGTTTGCAACAAACAAAATACTTATAGGTGTATTACGTTGGGTTAATATAAGTTCTCCCCGTTGTAAAGATTTTTCTTTTAAAATATTCATACTTTTTGTGAAAACTTTGCATGCATTTTATATCGATTAGTAGGTATATTCTAATGGGTAAGAAACGAGTTGCAGGTAAATATAGGGTTTTTCCTTCTATATCTGTGCATTCGCGAAACGATAAATCGATACGCGAGCTCATACAGCGCGATAAATAATTACGAGGCGTGCAAGTTCGACTCACCTGACCATGTTTATCCAATTCGTTATTGGTAAGCTTGACTTTTTCAAAGGAAACAATTTGTTTTCTAAGTTGCTCTCCGGTGAATGGCGAATCCGGATGCATGTATAGTCTATTCGGAGCTGGCGGATCAGCTTTGCCGGCCACAAGCCAGCAAGATCTGTGATAAGCATATCTATATCTTTTATTATCTACCGGAATAATATCCATTAAAACGGCATATCGCTGCTCCGTTCTAACACCTGTAAACGATACCCTGACCGTGGGGAACATTCGTCTGCAACAGAAAAATATACATAACTTGAGATCATCTCGTATAATATTGGATATAGGTACGAACAGTTTCATTCTCACACTTCGTTATTATATACAGGGTATTTCATAGCTGACTGAGTGTCTTCCACCAGGTGAATAGGCAAGCCATAAGGAACAAAACATGTTACATAAACATGTTGCCTATCTTGAAAGTTGAAAGGGCAGGGAAAATTAAATTGAGAAAAATAATTTTTGATTGAGCCAAGCCAATGAATAGTACTAAAGAAATACTTTTTTTTGATTCTTGACATTTTTTGCCTATCTTTGAAAATGAAGGCGCAGAGGAGCTTCAAACTTTGCAAAAAACAGGTTTTTTCAATTTTCAAAGCTTTGTAGCTCCTTTATTTTCGAAGATAGGCAAATTCACCACATAACTTGTTTTACTCATCTTCAAGAGTTACACCTGTTTCATGAAACAAAATTGACCAATCATGCAGATTTTATTCTTCAATGATGTACACTGATAATTTGAAGCTCAAATGAACAATAGCTACAAATTAGACATAAAAATAGCGAAATTTCGTCAAGATGTTACATTCAGGGTGTCTACACTTCTACAGATCAAGAAAATCATGAAAAAGTCAAGAAATTTGAAAATGAGTTTTGAAAGTCATGAAAAAGTCATGAATTTTTCAAAAAAAAAATTACTAGGTCATGAAAAGCCATGAATTTTACTCCTCGAAGCCATGAATTTTTGATATTACCCGGGCAAAATTATAAATTTGCTAAAAGTGAAATTTTTTCAAACTGTGGCATCTTCTCAAAAAAAAAAAAAAAAAAAAACATGAAATATTGTGATTATTTCGAAGAAAAAAATTAATTTCCTTGAAGAATTTTTTTTTTTTCGAGCGGATGGAAATCTCGATTTTTTTGGAAAAATCCAGTAGCGTGAAACAAAATTTTAGGCCCCAAGCAAAAAATACTTTTTGACCTCCCTCCCTCATTTTTTTTTTACTTTTCGTCAACATTTTTTCAAGTTTTAATTGATGAAATGATCTAAAGAAAACAATAACTTTTGAATGACAAAGAACAAAATTTGTGCAATGCACAAATAATGAAAATCTAAGACATTTCTTTATTGAACCATAGAGAAGCTGGAAAAACAATTCAAGTTCGGTTTGGATAAATTCATCCCTGACATGCAACTTGCATGCTTCATTTTTTTAAAAACTCTGCAGAAATTTTTAAAATAAATTACAGGAAGAAATCATTCATTCATTCTTCAAAAAAATTTCCATGATAATTCTTAACAAGGAATAAAATTTACATATAATTGCAAAATTCTCCAGAAAAAAAAGTGTTTTTAGGAAAATCTGTTGAAAAATTCTTTGAATTGATTTTGAAAATTTTTAGATCTCACTACAGGAAGAAATCATACTTTTTCTTCAAAAAATTCTCCATGAAAATTCCTGATAATAATGAAATTTTCTGATAGAAAAATTCTCCAGGAAAAAATGTGTTCTCATAGGAAAATCCGTTGAAAATTCTTTGAATTGATTTTGAAAATTTTTAGACCTCTTGTAAGTATGTAGGTATTTGAAAATTTCAAAAATTCTACGAACCGTGCTAAGCTACCTATCTCTGGACAATATAATTAATTTGCAGTTTTGAAATGCAAAAAAAACCTTTTGCGGAATGAAAAAAAATGAATTTTTTGGCACAAAATTTTTTTTTTTAAATTTTGGAATAAAAAACATTTTCACGTCACTAGCCTTAGGTATGTTGCTGTACAAAACGTTAAAAAATTCTCAGTTTTATTGTAGTAAAAATATTTTTCAAACTTTTACAAAAAAATTCTTATTTTAAAAAAAAAATTAAAAATCTGAATTTTATCGTTTTGGAATTGAATTGTTTTGAATTAAAAATATTTTTCGAACTCCTAGAGTATAAAATCTCAATTTTTTCGATTTTTTTTTCAATTTTCTAAAAAATAAAATATTTTTATTTTTTGGGAGGAGGGTCTCTGTTTTTTGGAGAAAAAATTCGTATTTTTCAGAATAAAAAAAATTAAAAACGAATTTTTTGGTTTAAAATTTTTTTAAATTGTTTTGGAATAAAAAAAAATTAGAAATCTCAGATATTCTGGAGCAGAAATTTTTTCAAAGGAAGAAATTTCAGGATTTTTTGGAATAAAAAATATATTTAAAAATTTTTTCTTTCGTTTTTTTGGTTAAAAAAATGTTATAAAATTATTTGAAATATTTTTTAAAATTTCTTAATTTTTTCTTTGTGAAGAAAAAAATTCATTTCATTTTCGAAAAAAAAACTGAGATTTTTTCGAACAATAATTTTAAAAATTCTTCTGAAATAAAAAAAGTCTCAATTTTTGGGGGATCATTTTTTTTCTTTTGATACTAAGTAAGTAAATAAAAAAAATATTTTTAAAACTTTTTTTTGTTCCTTACAGGTTGCCTATTCGCCCAGTGAAGGGAACTCAGTCAGTTATGAAACACCCTGTATAATATATCGAATCGAAGTATGCTGCTGCTGAGGCAGCCTGGCGTGAAAATAATATACCAATTTTCAAAATAATACTACTTAACCACCTCCTATAGACAGTACCTGTATTTATATGTATACTAAATATAGAAAGGTGCTAACGTGTGTATAAGTTTTAGTCGTCAGCACGATTAAAATTCATCACGTCAACTTGGCCAAGATTATTTACTCCTGATAAGAATATAAATGCTATGAAAAATTTCAATTTAGATTACTCCCTCGAAAGAAGTAACTAAAAAAAAAGTAGCATATGTATCTTGGAGGGCAAAAAAAAAATACAGGCAATCATTCAGGCCACGTCTCTGGTATCCCAAGAAAGACAGTAAACAGTGCGAGAGGGAAGGATGGCGGTGCTACATATAATGTTATCGTTACCGTTATCGTTGTAGGTTCATTTTACACGTTACCGGTCGTCGGTGTTCTACATTATCAACAAAACTATTATTATCGTTTTTATCATCGGCAATTAGTTGATTCACACGTTTCTTCTTTATTATAAAGTGCTAGCGCCGCCGCGCTACCAGACCTAACAATTTCGAGAGAGCCACTGCAGCGAGGCGAGGGAAAAGGACTGACTTTGAGTGTGTATAGGAAAGAAAGGCGCATGAAAACGTTATTACAGACTTCTGGTCGTGCTTTTTTGTTCTTTTATATACGTGTATGTATGTGTAGTACTTGTACGTACATCGTGTACTACCTATAAGCTTATAGTAGGTACACCTTATTCAGTATCTATCTTACTCTAACCTATATCATCATCAAGACCCGACCAAACACTCCATACCCGGTTTCTGTTCACTCTTGGTTTTTATCTGAAAACGAGATCTTGGTCGAAACTAATAAAACTTCGGCTACCCGTCATTAGTAGTTAAGTATTTGCGTGTTAAAGCGCATTTTAACTTCCGTCTGTAAATTCAACCAACAAACGCGCGGCTTTGCTTAATTCATATCTGTTTTATAAAGAAAAACAGAGCGATGAAGAGAACTTGAAAAAAAAAAAAAAGGTATACATATTAATAGAACTAGGTGTAATAAGTACAACGTTCTCGGGGCTATTAAATTACCATCGTTGGGGGGGGGGGGGGGGGGTGAGGGAGCATCTTTTCTACGTACAGTATTAAAGGTACCTATATTAAATGTTTTGTTTTTCATTTTGTTTCAGGGTTAAAAAAAACGTAGGAACCCATAGCAGAGGGCCAATTGAATATACAGCAGAACAATTTCTTGGAAACTTTTGGTTTCGTTATTCTCGCCTATCTATGGTTTACCATCGCGCTTTGCATATTGGAATATTTTCTATTGTGGTCTGATCCATTCCATTCGAAGTAGCATATAATTGCCGAGGTGTAATTATCCGTCGATAGATGTTTAAACATCGCAGCAGGTATGTAATTTGGAATATTTTAAAATTATTTTTAACAAAGACCGAAATTCTATAGAAATCGATAGCTAGGTACTAATTTCTGTACTCGTTTCACTTTCTCAGCGTTTCGTCTGCTGCAATTTGGAAATTAAAAGTGGCGTGTATGTTTTTTAAGCTGGAGAGTGAAACCAACAATGAATAGCGAGAGTAACCATTTTCGTTTTGTATTTTTTTTTTATGTAGATAGAAAATTTTGTTCGAGCGTTGGAATGTAAATTTTTTTAGAAAAAAAGTAATTTCTTTTTTCAATTTTTTGGGGATTTTTATTTGAAAATCATTTTTGTAGAATTTTGTTCAAAAACAATTGAGGGGTTCATTCCTCCAAAAAAAACAAGAGACCTCAAAAAGTGGCGAAGGATTCGTTTTTTCACAAAATAAATGTCACCACAATTTTTCTCTTGAAATTTCTCTCATAGAAACTGAAATTTTAAGAAAAAATTCAAATTTTTGGCAGAGGTTGCCCCTCAATTTTTCTCCAATTTTTATTCTAAAATAATTTTTCGAAATTTTCATTCAAGTGGGTATCGTTTTATTTTACAAAAAATTTCCAGAAACAATTTTTTTTTAAATAATGCTTTAAATATATTTTTCTAAAATTTTCTTCTATTACAATTTTTACAAAAACAGTTGTTCAAAAAACAATTTTAAATGTTTTTGAAAACAAATTTTCCAGAATTTGAATTTAAAATAATTTTTCCAAAATTTTGCTCATATTAATGTAGCCATATTTTTTGAATACACTTTTCACAAAGATTTGAAAAAAAAAAATCAATTCAATGAAAGTTTTACAAAATTTTCTCAGAAACATTTTTTAAAAAACTTTTTATTCCTAGAATAGTTTTTTTTGATTTTGTTTAATTAGGTGGGTAGGCTACAATATTTTTATATATCGTCGGTGGCCTGCTAAATACCTCTTATGTGCAAAAAATAAAAGTTTACAGGAGCGCATAAAAACCTCCCAGTAATTATAATTTTCAACATAAAAAAATCATGTTCATTTACCCCAGTCCTTATTTCAATTCATTTTAGTGATTATTTTGTTCATTTAGTCATAAAACGGGTTTTTGTTTGAAATTTATAATACACATAAGAGGTTTTTTTGGTTAAAAATAAGTCACATAAGAGGAATTTAATACAAAATAATAATTATTTAGTTTTTCATTTCGAACAAAAAAAACAATGTTATTACATAAAAAAGCGGAAAAAAATGAGAAAAAAACACGAATTGTTTTTCACTATTTTTATCATCATTATCAGCCACATAGGTGCACATAGGAGGTATTATATGAGACCAATTTTTCAACAGCGGTAAAATATGACCTAAGAAGATGAAATTTTTTTTTATTCGACGCAGTTTGACGAGCTTTATCCAATGAACCAAAAAACCTATTTTACGAAAAATTGTCACATAAGAGGTATTTAGCAGGCCACCGACGATATTTTTTTTAATTCACACAAACAATTTTGGCTTTGATCATTTATGAAAATTTTACTTAATTTACTCAGAATTATCATAAAATAATTTCTCCAGAGTTTAGTTCAATTAAAAATTTTTTGCAAAAATTTAATTTTTTTAAAAATTGTTTCAAAATTTTCATAAACACATTTTATTGATAGAATTTTCAAAACCAACAATTTTTTTTTTTTTTTTGTTTTTGTTTTTTTTTGGACGCTTTTAATTACCAGGATTATCGCGCCCCTACAATGAGGTTTAAATTAGATTGTAAAGATGGGTTTTCTTTAAGAAGGTTATTAGTCGATCTATTTTTTCTACATTGTCGGATGATAATATTTGGGGGTTTATATCATATTGTAAACGTTGGTTTGAAAAAGAGGGACAAGTAGGTGATTGATAGTTAGGGTATTTGAAGAGCAATAATGACAGGTGGGTGTTTGTTGGATTCCTTGGTATAAATTATTATGGGAGATTCTTGTATGACCAGTACGGATTCGCGTTATGATAACTTCGTCAGTTCTATTAGTATTAGGTAGGTTTTTCCAAGGGAGAGTTGACTTTTTGTGCATAAATAATTTGTTTGTTGATTGTTGAGACCATTCGTACTGCCATTGGTAGAGTGTTTGTTCAAATAAATATGATTGGAAGTCATGTGGTATGAAAGAGGCTAGTGTTGAGGGTGTGATTGCATTTTTTGCTAGATTATCTACATTTTCATTTCCAGTAATTCCTATATGGCTCGGTATGTACATAAAAATAATTTCGATTTCTGATTGTGACAAAAAATGGTATAGATTGAAAATTTTTTGAGTGAGGGGGTTGAAAAAAGTATATTCCCAATTTTCCAAACATTTTTTTAAAAATTAAATTTTAAAATGATTTTGCGAAAAATTTGCTTAGTTGAATTTTTTTTCTTCAATATTTTCAAAGTAAGTACCTAACAAGGCTTATAAAATTTAATCAGAAACTGGTTTTCAGAAGATTAAAACATGTCTTCAATTCTAATTTCAAAATATTAAAAAAAATCTAATAAAATATATTTTTTGAATTTTTGTACAATAGAACTTTGTTCTGGAACAATTTTTTTTCTTCAAATTTCATTATAGAATAATTTTTGTTCAATGATTGTTCAATGGAATACAATTATTTTCAATTTTTTCAAAACCAAAAGTTTTTGACTGTTTATACGTACTCCAAGAAAACTTGTTTAAAAACGATTCATCTTCAGAATAAATTTTGATAAAAAAATTATTTTTCTAAAATTTTTCAAAATTACGTTATTTTTAGTTTTTTTTTTTTTTTTTTTTTGAATTAGGAATTCATGTAAAGTTTGTTCAGAAATAATTTTTTCTATTTCATCCTGAAATAAATCCCCCAAAATTTTGTTCAATTACAATTTTTTTCTTAATTTTTTTCAAATCAACAATTTGTATTAAATGTATTCAGAAAACATTTTTTTACAATTTTTCGAAAAAAGATTCAAGTACCTATTTTTTAATTTCAATTTTTCCATAATTTTGTTGAATTACAAATTTTTCAAAACCTACAATCAAGAAAGAATTGTTCAGAAATAAATTTATCATTTAAAAATAAATTTTTTCGGATTTATTTAAAATTATCTTTTAAAAAATTCTAGGTATTTCAATTTTTTTTTTTCATTAAGAAAATTTTTAAGTACAATTTTTGAATTTTTTCAGATTTCTCAATTTTTTTTTTTAAATTTCATTTCATAATTTTTAGGAAATTTTATTCATTTTCAAATGCCCTCCCCCCAAAACAACAATTTAATTGAATTTTTTCAAAATCATTTTTTTTCATTATAAAATACAACAATTATTATTTTTATATTATTTTCAAAAACATTTTCTTCAAATTTTGTTCCATTTTTTTAAAACCAACACTTTTTACAAAAAATTTTCAGTTATAAAATTTCTTTCAGATTTATTTTAAAACATAATTTTTCAGAAAAATTTTCAATTACCTACAATTTTTCCAAGTTTTTCAAAATCAACAATGTTTACAAAACTCATTCAAAAACTTTGACTTTCCGGATTAAATCTATTTCAATTTTCATTTCAAATGGTTCATCTGAGCCCCCTCCCTTTTAAATCAATTTTTGCATTTTTGCATTGTTTGCCTCAATAGCAATAATTTTCACAAAATTTTCCATGAATAATGTTCTCAAATTTTATTTTGAAACAATTTTTACAAAATTTTGTTCATTAGATACATTTGAAAAAAATTTGTTTGGAACTTTTCAAGTTGAGAAAAAATGATAAATTTTCAATTTTAAAAAAAATCTCCAAAAAAAATTATATTTTCTTCAACTGTATTTTTTTTTAAATGATGGGTTTCGCGTTTTTTGTGATCATAAGATGATTTTCGAGGGTTAAATTTATTAGATCCAATTCAAATACCAAAACTAAAAGTTTTGACGAGAGAATTGACGAGTTTGAGGATGAGAAAATCAGATGACTGAAATGGTCTTGGAATACTTGGCCAAGATTTCTTCTTTAAATCCTTCAAAATCCGAAATCGATTCACTTATCAGGTTTTTTTCTGCCACAAAACGGACTTCTTGGTGTGTTAATACCTTCACATCTCGTCTAGGTACCATAAAAGCACCACCTCTGGAGCAAGTACCAATGCCCACTTATACGCGTATCTCTACTCACGTGTATCCGCAATCCGCATCTTTAACGTTTATGACCGCGCGACCGATGCTCTCTCATCTTTACAGTCATTGATGAATTCTTCATTATAGATCATCGCGTTACCATACGTTCGGTTTCTATACAAAGTCGATGTGTATAGAAGAGAAGATATAGGCGCGAACGTGGAGCCAATCGGGGTGGGGTATTCGAACCGAACGCAAACGTCTATCATAATATTTTGAAGTACGAGTAAAAACTCATTAAAAATTTCTTCAGACCATAAACACAAAATTAATCTATTGCGGATGGAAACATCGTCCGTATGATCGGTTGAAAATCGTAAAAAAATTAACGACAATTTTTCACCTTTATCGACTTTGTTATTAGTACTCTCAACGGTTCATATTTCACAGTATGTGTACTCTGTTGTACTGTGTACTGCGTTTTTTTGTACCTTTGTATATGTAGGTAAGGTATAGGTAGGTACGAGGAGTATCTTGACGTGCACGTACAACGCGAGACCCGACGACGTATACGCGATGTGATCGATATTCGTACATACACGCAGGTAGCATATCTTTGAACCCAGATTCTCAGCGCGAGAGCTACTCGTCTTCCGAATAAAGTAGCCGAATGTGTTCGAAGAAAAAAAAAAAGAAAAAACTATACGGCTTCGGGAACTGATCATCAAATATAAAAAAAAAAAAAAAAAAAAAAAAGAGGAGTAAAAGATCCGTTAAAAATAGACCGCAAAGTGGCTCATTTAGGTTATTTATGTTTCTACAGTGTATAATAACGATGCTATCTGTTCATGTGGTACATCAAGGGTGTTGTCGGCAATGGGATGCGGGATGGAGGAGAAAAAGAGCTCAGAAGCGTCAGGACCAGTCGCCGATTATTCGTTCATTTTCGAATAAACTATTACGTTGTATGGATAGAAAGATACGTATGTGTACATTGTGTATTGGCCATGGGAGTCGTGTTAAAATGCAAATGCCTAATCAGATTAATAAAATTCCTTTTAAACGTGTTAATAAGCCAATTAGGCACATATCTGATTAGTCTTCTCGAACGTTTTTTTTATTACACGATAAAAATCATTTTGAAAGAAAAAAAAAAGGTTGTGTTGCTTTACTTTATTGGAACGAGCTTATAATAATGTGACCTGGCATAAGAAAACCAGGTTATGGTCCGAAATACAAATTTTACAGAAGGGCAGTTCAAAATTTAAAATTCTCACAATGTCCATTCCATTCATCTGATCCAGCCGATTTTTGGGGCATCATTCATCACTCCATGTGAACCCAAATTCACTGCTTGGGGTGATTGAAATTTTTTTTTGCAGGCAGTGTTGCCATTCTTTAAACAAAAAATTCCAAATTTTGAATGAAATTTCAAATTTTCAAGTCAATTCCCTTGTGGAAAACTACAAGTTGTCACAAGTAGAATTTATGATAAGTTGTAAATTCGAAGGTGTTATGACAACTTGTAACAACTTATTTTAGGTATGAGTTGTCTCAAGTATTCCTAATACAAGTAATCAGGACAACTACCAAAAACAAATCTTCGATTACTGTTGATACCTTCAAGTTGTGATAGTGTCAACTAACTTGTAACAACTAACTGAGGTAAAACTATTCACTACATATACATAACATGTTCACAACAATACATAATGGTGTAACTATTCACAACTTATTACAGCAAGTATTCACAAAATGTGAGGTACAAAATGAGTATTTATAACATGCTTATTCACAACACACTATATCTGCGAGTATCAAAATGACCCTCAAAATTTCTGAATGGATAAAAATCTCACAATTCCATGCAAAATTGTAAAAATCGGCTTGTGGGGGTTTTCCGCAGCGCTGAATCCATTTTTCATTTTATTTTGACTCTAGACCCAAAAGGGGCTTCAGGGGGGAGGAGCAAAACTCAAAATTATCAATAATGGCATGTGGGGTGTGTAAATCTAGGTTTTCCTAGGTGCTGAATTTGTTTTTGATATCGATTTTGACAAATTCTCAATAGGGGCTTCGAGGGGGGAGAGGCAAAACTCAAAATTAACAAAAATGACATGTGGGGTATACATATTAAGGTTTTCTTACTTCCTGAATTCGTTTTTGATATCGTTTTCGAAAAATTCTCAACTAGGTCTTCAAGGGGAGGGGCAAAACTCAAAATTCATCATAATTTTGAAGCATTTCTGGTACATTTTCGATGGAAAATTACTGATAAGTTTTCTATTTCTATTTCGAATTGAAATTTCATATTATTATATTTTTAAATCAAATTATCTGTACAGTCATGCTGGAAGCCTAGGACCACGATGATCGATGGGGCAGCAAAAAAACAACTGTTTATGAATTATCAAAATAAATTTGGCGTTATCCATCATGAGAAGGGTACGATTTTCTTTAAAAAATGAGGTGGAAAACAATCCTAAAAAATGTTTAAAATTTCAACTTTTTAAAAGAATACTTTGGAGACCTGTATGTTTCATGAATCATGATTTACATAATCCAAGAGTGATGGACAGTTATAAAAAAAATCATTTTACAAAACGAGTTACTGAATTTTTTCAAGTTGTATGAAAATACGATATAGTGAGATAATAATGGTCTGAAACTTTTGTCAATAAGTCCAAGTATTCAGTTGAATACTTGTCCATTGAAAATTTTCCAACTACAAAGTAATCAAAGTTGTAGAATACTTATCTACTGACAACACTTCTGAAGAACAAGTTGTTTTCACATTGAAGAGTTGCTACAAGTAAATGAATACTAATCCATTTACAACTATTCTTGAAAAATAAGTTGTTTTGTAAAATACAACTTGTTAACAACTATGGATTACTTGTTGATCACTATTTACAACTTGTACTTTTCCGCAAGGGAAGATATCGGCTCAAATTTTGAGCGAATCAAAAAACCAAAACTTATACATGGTCGGAAATCAAATTTCCTACAAAAAAGATTCTTTTCATTTTTTGCCTATCTTCAATATTTCAGGAGTTTACATATGTATTTTTTTTGATTTTCTAAAATAACTCCTGAAATATTGAAAATAGGCAAAAAGTGAAAAGGACCTTTTTTGTTGGAAATTTTATTTCCTACCATGTGTTAGTCTTGGTTTTTTGATTTTCTCAAAATTTGAGCCAATATACAAGATGAAAAGTAAAAAGAGTTGAATTTTCCACTTTTTGCTTCTAAAAAATTTCATAAAATTGCCACAGTCCACTCAAAACTGACCCGATCAGGCTGTAAATTTGTATGTAGACACCATTTTGAACTACTCTCCAAGAAAAATTGAAAATAATTTTGTGAATATAAGCAGTATTGATTTTCCTCTGAATTTTTAACTTTGCTGTGTGGTCGAACAGAATCGTTTGAGAACGTTTTCTCCATGACCACTAAAATCACCCTCAAAAGTACCACTAACATCAACAAAAAAACAAAAAAAGATTTTTCGGACCATAACCTGGGTTTCTTACGCCAGGTCACAATATATTGTGGGATGTATTTCTTGTAATATTGGGATTTACTTTGTAGGCACCTACTGAAAATCGTGTACAAAATTTCAACATGAGAAATCTACGAATAGATACACGCCTAAAACAGTATAATCACGTAACCTGAGTCAACTTTTCAATTCGCTTGTATAAATACTTAGGTTGGCATGTATAGAGGGAGAACCTTCAATTATCGAATGTTTACTCCGATTACAATAATGAAACCTACCGAAACTAGCCTCTTTACAATATTATAAGTTAAACTTGAAAATTTGAAAATTATACCTATTCCTACTACAGATAACACAACACTAGTCTCTCTATATTATACGTGTTGTCAAGAATGTCTGTGACTGTATAGTGTATATGCTGAGTTTGTGTGTGAGTGAGTGCGTAGTCTGCAGCATAAATGAAAACATCAATTAGTATTGGCTTTCACTAGGTAATTATTTTAAACGTTAGTGAGCCGCCGGCTTCCATACACGGAAGCATTATGTGTAAATTATTCCCCGGTTCGATTCATAGTATACAATGCAAAGAACACTAAATGTTGATTTATTTTACGTCTTGTCATAGGTTAAACGGCGCATTCAAAGAAAAGCATATTCAATTTTTTTCCGATGCCTCTTTCTTTTAAAGTTTAGCGACGCGGCGAGCTTTATTTGGAAGTTCCTAATGGTTTTTGAATTTGCTGTTTTGGTTGTGGATGTGGCCAAGGTAGCGATGAGTGTGCACTTGCAGATGACATTGGGATTTTTCAGGACGTTGTTTCGCAATAGAAGAAAATTGAATGGAGTTGGTTCATTCAATGGTATGTGAAGTGTGAAGTGTCGAGGAATATCTATGAACCTACTCGTACTTTCTCAAAAATTTAGAAATTTTTCCATCATTGAGCATTATTTTATCAATTTTTGTCCAATTTTTTGTTCGTCTGAATTTTGAAGATTTTTATAAAAAAAATTGATTTGTTGGATTTTTGATATAATTATTTTTTCGTAACTTTTTTCAATTTTCATGGTTTTTGACAATTTTTTTTTGAAATTTGCTTATTAGTTATTATTTTTGATTTTTCGTCAAATTCGTTTAATTTTTTAAATTTGTGATATTTTCAAGTAGAAAGATATCAATTTTTCAAATTTTGCATTTTTTAAATGAAATTTTCAGATGTCTGAATTTATTTTTCAGTTTTTGAAATTGCACATTTTTTACGAAATTCTGTCAAATTTTACCATTTGCCTGGTCTTGACATTTTTTGGTCAAAATTTACAATTTGTGTGGATTCAAACACCACCACCCCCCCCCCCCCCATTTACCCATTTGACTAATTTTTGACAATTTTTCTTATTAATTTTCTGAAATTGACATTCTTTCTTTCTTTTTTCTCAATTTTTGGAATCACCTATTTTTTGATTTAGTCAAATTCTACCATTTACTTTGTTTGACATTTTTTTGGTCCAAGTTACCTAACTTCCTTTTTTTACAACATTTTTGTTATTATTTTTTTTTTTTTGAAATACGTGTACGTGATTAGTTTTTCAGTTGAGCTGATATTTTGTCATTTTTCAGCATAATATTTTATTTTATTTTTGAAATGGTCGATTTTTAACTGCTTTCTATCAGATTCTTCAATTTGTTTGGTTTTTTTTTTTTTTTAATTTTCCCATTTGTTCAATATTTGACATTTTTTCGTTTATTTTTTTCTCATGATTTTTTTGGCAGTTTTTATTTTTTATTTTTCAATGGAACTAATTCACTAATTATTTTTTCATTATATGAAATCGCCTATTTTTAGACAATTTTCACTTATGTAGTTATTTATTTTTTTTCAAATTTTCAAATTGCTTAGGTACTTTTTGACAATTAGATTTCTGTCAGATTCTGTCACTTGAACTCATCATGATCAATTTTTATAGCTGAGCTGTTTTTTTTGTTTTTTTTTGGAAATCACCTGTTTTTGACAACTTTTTATCAAGTTCTCTAAATAGTCTGGTTTCAGATTTTTCTTCTCAAAATTTCCAATTTGTTTAATTTTTGGCGGTTTTTGTTCATTTTTGTAAATTTTTTCTGATTTTGTAACAATAATATTTTTCAACTATTTCAATTCACTCAATTTTTTTATTGATTTTTTTTTTAATTTCTTGAAATCTTCTATTCCTTGATAATTTTTGGGTAAATTTTAGATAGTTACCTATCATATACCTGATTTTGATATCTTTTGGTTTAAGTTTCCCAATTACTTATTTTGGCAACATTTTTTGTTGAATTTTCCAATTTGATTGATTTTGAATATTTTTTCGTTCAACTTTTCAAATTGTTTGTTTTTTAAAGCTGTTGATCGATTTCTACAATTCAGTTCATATTGTCTTTTTTTTTGAGATTGCTAGTGCTATTTCTGAATTTTTTTCAAAAATTCAACATGAATTTTGTGCAAAAAATAATTTTTACCTTTTTTTTTAATTATTATTTTTTTCAACATCTTATTATTTGGCATCAAATTTTTATGACTTTTTTTTTGAAAAATATAAGTACATAAAATGAAATTATTATCAGAAAAGATTTTTAAAAATTTTATTTAAACAAAATTTTTGTAAAAAATCCTATGAATTTTATCTGACCTCTTTCTCAACATCATGTTCGGAATCAAACTTTTAAAAAAAGTTTCAAAAGTGAAATTTTGTCCAGAATCTTTTTAAAAAAATTCTTTATAACTCAGACTTTTCAAAATTTTGTTGTAAATCTTTTTTTTTTCTTCAGAATTTCACTCGGGCTGATTTTTTGAAAATTTTATCAAATTTTATTCAAACATAATTTTTTTGAAATTTTGGGTCATTAATTAATAATTATTTTTTACAATTTTGTTTAAAATCATTTTTTCCTATTTTATCAAAACCCCAATTTTTTACAATTTTGTCAAAAATGCAATTTTCAACATTTTATTCAAATAAATTATATTTTTATTTTTATTTAATTTTTTAATTTTTAAAAAATCCTTCAACTAAACTCTGAAACAACGTGAAAATAGTTGATAAAAAATTGTCGAAATGATCCTGAAATTATTGTTCGAATTATCGTAAAATTCGTGTGGAAAAAAATGTTAAAAATATCAACCTATTCGTACTCGTACCTAGCAATATTCCCAATTCAATCCACGACGAAAGCAAGACGCCGTAAAGGCGAAATAAAATTACGCTTTTCGTCACCACCGCAGCAGGAGAAATGCCTCTCCAAGGTGCGGGCTATCTACTCCATGTAGAGAAAGTAGGTAACCCACGTACGAAATAAGGTTGCAAATGGTTACAATGTTGGCCAGCAAACACCATACACCTATTCAGCACTCGATACCATACCGTTCCGTTCAGGTTAACGTACCCCTTTATATATTTCTCAAGAAAGAAGCGCATGCGTTCGCCAGGGTCTTCTCCTGCCATACAGCGCCAGGAGCAGGACGAACATAAGGAAAACCGACACGACTCGACGTAGCGTAGCATTTGCTTTAGCTAAAACGGTATAAAAGGCTGGCATGGCATGGCATAGCGGGCGTTTTCGTGAATCAGTGGCAGCGCGGTTGAAAAGCGCAAATACAATATGTATCAACGTTATCACGTCGATATTTTCGCCAACACCCGATGAGTGAGCAAATTAAGCCGTGAAATTGATCCATTTTCTCGGGCGCGGACAAGGCAACACGCTACGTGCGAATTAACGCGAAAACCTTACGCCTTCTAGTTCTCGCAGCAAAGTCGCCGCGTTTTATTTTACGATACAGCCTTTTCAGTCTTCACAAAAAGCCTCGTACTGGTATTTTCGAGTTGGAAAAAAAAATACCAAAGAACTTGCGTCTATAGATACAACAAAATATGTCATATTTACTCTCTTGAATTTTACCAAATCTAGCACCACATACTGGATATTCAAAATTGGAGAGGAGGGAGGGGTCCAATCAAAATTTTTGTCATAACCAAAATTATTCATAGAACTTCAAGATAGAACTTTTGTTTGAAAAAATTTTCAGTTGGACGCCCTCCCCCTCCAATTTTGGATAATACAACTTGATCGAATAAGTTGTATTATCCAAAATTGGCGTGGAGGAAGGGTCCAATTGAAAAATTTTTCAAACAAAACTTTTAAGTTGAAGTTTCAGGGGTAATTTTGGTTATATGAAAAATTTCGATTGGACCCCTCTGCTCCGACCAATTTTGGATAATACAACTTATTTTGACTTGCTCAAGTTGTATTATCCAAAATTGGTGGGGAAGGAGGGGTCCATCTGAAAAAATTTTCAAACAAAAGTTGTAGCTTGAAGTTCTACGAATAATTTTAGTTATGACAAAAATTTTGATTGGACCCCTCCCTCCTCTCCAATTTTGAATATCCACTATCTACGTAGTGGTGGACTTGGTAAAATTCAAGAGAGTAAATGCAGAGACGGTTTGAGCAAATTTTTTTGGGGGGGTGTAGATCGAAAATGCCGAATGAAAATTTTCAAAATGCCGAATGATAATTAATAGGTACAACAGTGGGAAGTAGACCCCTACGCTGAATTTTTTGAAAAAATTGCACTTCTAAAAGAAAAGATGGACTTTTTTTTGCAGAAATTTTGAAAACGTACAATAATTTCTGGTTTTTTAAAAGATGAAAAAGTGATACGTTGCCCGAGCGAAGCGAGGGCGAAAATTTTGGAAAAATTGTAATTTTTAATTAAAAATAATGCACTTTAAACATAATTTTTAATATTTTCAAAAAGATCATATTCATTTTTTTACGTTATAAGTTATAACAATTCAAATGCGCTGATTTTTGATTCCTATTCTGATTGTGAGAGAAAGATGAAGTAATAGAAGTACATTGCCCGAGCGAAGCGAGGGCGAAAATTTTTTTCAGAAATTTACCGAATTTGTGAGTCGGAATTTCTCTAAAATTTATCGAATTTATGATTCGGAATTTCTCAAAAATTTGCCGAATTTGTGATTTAGAATTTCTAAAAAATTTACATATTTGAAATTCAAAACTTTACCAAATTTTGTAAACATACCTAATTTAATTTGTCGAAAGTTTACCGAATTTGTCGAAATTTTTTCAAAAATTTGCCAAATGGAAAATTACTGGGGGGGTGTTCCACCCCCCCCCCCACCCCCCCCCCCCCCTCGCACCGGCTCTGAGTAAATGTGACACATTTGTTGTATCCATAGACGCAGGTTACCAAAGATTGCTTGGCTCGGTTTTCTGGCCTATGGTAGGCAGTACCCAAATCTGAAACGCGTTGATATCATAATAACACGAGCCGGCTGTAGCTCAAGGCAGCCTTACTCTGATTATTTATTACGTGTACATTTGGCTTTTGACAGTAGGTGAAGATCTGTCATATGATTAAAAAATTTTCATACATAAAATTAGATACCTACGAGTTGAAAAATACCTATGCCGAAATTTTCACCCATTTTTCTACGATAAACAGACTACCTTGGCGCGCGGAGAGATCGTGTTCAGTAAGGAAGTAGTATAGAGAAGAAGAAGTAGAGAAAAAAAAAGTAAAAAATGAAACATATCGTTGGTTAGTAACGTTTGGTATTTCACATTATGATAAATAGCAGATCTAGCCGTTAGGTATTATAAAAAATTAGTCACGAGAAATGAGAATGTTATGACACTTCCACTTATCTAAACCAGCATTGCTGACGTGTTTGTACACAGTATACCATTCGCAGCGGATAAAATACCATACAAAGTTTTTTCCTATCTTTTTTTTTCTCTTTTTTTTCGTATGCACTTACAATACGACGTTTCACCTCGAAAAGGACGCGGAGGACGCGTCCGCGTCGACCGTGTGTACGTGGCGATGGCGATGGCGCTGCCATACAACACGACAACAACGTATCAAGCAATCTCGTGGCCGATTTGTTTACTCGAATTTAATCCGAGCCACAGATTTACAGATGATAAAAAAGATAAGAATAAATTATGAAATATTTAAATCATAAATTTTGAAGCTGGGCTACAATTTTGTTGTACCTACTGCGAAGTTCTATAAGGTGTTTCGAGTTATTTTTATTATAGGAAAAAATTTCTATACACGATGAAGACTTTGTACTCGTATGAGTGGATGAGATACGATGAGATGACGATGCGAGCGAGAAGATGAAGTTACAAAAATTGAATACGTAGAGCCCGCAGTCGCCGCATCGCACGCTTATGAATATGCAAAAATCTTGATACGACCGAGAGTCGAGCTTATAGCTGCTAACGCTTTTTAATGTCTTTATACTCGGCTAATTACGCGAGAGAATGTTTGGATAATTTTCCACGCCAGGTTAGAGGTAGGTACTGCGCGATGCGATGGAGTTTTAATTTAAAGACTTTTTTCCTATGATCCTCCGCACCACCCCGTCCTACCCATATGGATAATTCCCAGTGTCTGGTGTATTATCGAGTTGCGAATCGTTGACCTTTCTGAAGCATTATGCAGTCGGATTGGCGGAGCAGAGTTAGAAGGTACTCGTAAATTGAATTGAAATAGAAGTACAATACATAGTATTTTAGGAAACATAATGGGTATAGATATGAATTCGTCGTCAGGTTTTCAGTGATTTGAATTGTAAATCATCAAAGGCCATTAAAAATAATAAAATTTACCAATTTTTTAGCCTTCTGAAAATATTTTACCAAGTATGCAAATTTAAAAAAAAATTTTATGATGGTAGTATGTATTACACGAGGCATAAATGCAAATTTTATAACAAGTATATAAACATTGCGAAAGTGTTGAAATTCTCAAAAATATAATTTAAATTCAAATAGGCCGATTCTAAAAATGAAAACTAGGCAATTAGCAGAAACCAAATGAGCCTGAGCGAAATTTAAAAAAAATGGAGTTGTTTATTAAGAAAAAATTGAAAAAATTGAAAAAAACACACATTGATTAGAAGAATTCATTTTTTACGTTTGAGTTTGAAATTTGAATAAAATCGTCAACATTTGTTTGAAAATCTGCCATATTAAGCAAAATTGTGACAAAAATTCATAGATTAAAAAAATTAATTTCCAACTTTGGTGTTTGAAAAAAATTAGTAAAATTTGGATAAAATTTTATTCCTTCGATGAGTTGAAAATTTTTGAGAATTTGATGCCAAAAAAGGTAAAAAATTGATGTTTTTATGAAAATTTCAAAGAAATTGATTCTAAAAAAAAATGAAAAATTTAGTTTGAAAAAATTTACCTACAAGTAGGAATTTTTTTCATTTTTCGAAATTGGATTTCTAGTAAAAAATGTCAATTTCAATTTCTTCAATTTTGAGCAAAATGATCGCTGAAAGGGCCTAAATTGGGGTATAGTTTAACCTGCAGACCTCGAACCAGCGATTAGTTCTTTTATTCGATGATTTCATGTGATCACTGGAATTTTAATCACGTTCAACATAGGTATGAAAAAAAAAATTGCAGAAATAAATAAATTGAGATGAAATTCGGGAAAGTAGCATATAAATGGGTACCCACTACCCAGAGACCTAGGTACTTCGAGGAATAATTTTTTAAATAAAAAAAATGGGCATTCAGTGTTGGAAAAACCACGAACATATCGGTTTTCTGAGTTTTAAATGTGACCATCTCCCTTGAAAAAATTCGAAAAAATTCTGAATAGTACGTAATTGAAATAGTTTGGAGAAAGAGGAAAAATTTTTAAGCTTTATTATACGTAGGTAGTTATTTCGAAGCAACAACTCCCAGGGGTGTCGAAAAATCGCTGATACGTTTTAAAATCATATTTTTCCCTTGAAAATGGAAAACCTAATAAAAAAATTAATCTGACCCGGGAGCCATTTGACTGTCTTGGTCTTACCACACCAAAGCCTTTGGGTTTATGAAAAAAATTCAGAAAAAATCTGCTCCAAACAAAATTCTGAAAGAAATTTAAAATTCAACTTGAACAAAATTGTTAAAAAATAATTCGAAGTTAAAATTTTTTAAATTACAAGAATTTAATTTTTCAACATTTTTGATTTTGGCCAAAAATTTTTAAAATAAGTAGGTAGATTCTTGGAAAATTTTTTGAAAAATTCAGACTAAAAAAATGGTAAAAAAAATAATTTTCACAAAATACTAAAAAAAAATATTGAATGTAGGTAGGTAAATAAATTTTTAACAAAATTGATGTTTTAATAAAATTTTGAAAAATTAAAAAACTATCTGTTTTATAAAATTCAGTCTGAATAAAATTCTAAAAAAAAAATTATTTCCAACAAAATGTTTGAAAAATTGGATTTACAAAAATTAAAAAAATAAGATTATTGTCAATTTTTTAAATATAAATTTCAATTTTCCAACAATTTTTTTTTAAAAAGTTGCAAAAATTTTTTTAATTTTTTAATAATGTAATTTGAATTGAATTGTAGTTAAAAAATGTATTCAGGGCCGACTGTCTAAAATTCAGCCCAAACAGAATTGTGATAGGTAAAAATAATTATTTTCTCCACAAAATTCTAAAAAAAAAAAAAAAATGGTTCGAAATAGATTTTAAAACAAAAAAAAATCAGCTAAAATTTAAAAAATTCACTTTGAATAGAACTCAAAGTAAGAAAATTGAGTTTTCTTGAATTATTATAAAAAATTTAGTTTTCATCAATTATTGCTTGTTAAATTTGATGAAACCAAAATTTGAAAAATTAAAAAAATTAATCCGAATAGAATTCCAGATAATGAATTGTATTTCAAAAAAAATTCTAAAATATTTGTTGATAAAAATATTAAGGCTTTACAAAATATGGTTTTCAATTCTGCCTTCTTATGAGAAATTCCTAAACAGCTTTTCCCAATTTTTCTAAAGAAAGGAAGGATAAGAAACTGGAATTTTTTTTGGAAATGAAAGGATTAAAATTCGTTATTCCAAATCATATCGTATTACTTCGTTATATATGGTTTGCTGTTTGCTTGCAGCGTGCTCGTATCACTTTCTCGAGTAGACAGCTCAATTTAAACCTGATTCGGTGACGTTGACGAGTTGTAAAAATTTACCTAGCAGTTAAATTTCGTCACAACCAATCAAAGACACGATTGTTCTACAGTCAGACATTACGTGAGAAAATGGTAATTGAAAACCAGTCGACGTAGCGTAAATACGTTCTTGTAAAAATGGCTCGAATTTTGATGTGTCGGGCTGGATGAGAGGAGAGGAGGGGTGAGGGTTGAGGGGTGTTATAAAAAGGCTGCGTTGTGAATAGAAAAAAAGTTGACTTATATTATATGGGTCGGTGCTGAAGAGGCGCGAAATCGGTATCAGCAGGTAAGGTAAGTTAGCTAAGGGCACGCGAGTGTGTGTGTGGTTAGCATTGTGAATGACGTATTGAAAAAGGAAATTTATTTGTTTATTTAATAGTAAAACTAGCAGGCTATAGCGAGAAAGAGAAGTTTTTACACAAAGAATAAAAACGCATAGGTAGTATAGGTAGTATAGGTATAGGTATGCTAGGCGACGGTTTTACAAGCATCGATTTCGGTTTCAGCTTTCCCGAAACAATAACCCACAGGGAGACAGACCACCATGAAGAAGGTTAAACAACGCTTTAGCCGTACACGTTACCACCTCAACCATCTTCAATGGTAGATTTACACTTTAACACGTTTACATATAAACATATACACTGGTACTCGTACTCTCGTATTCGTATATATGGACACGCTGACGCACTCACACAAATGTTACTTTTTTTGCTCCAACTGTTTAACTGGCGTTATAGAAGTATAACGTTTGAAAGGCCCCGAGGACGAAGACGAGGAGTTGTGTCATACCTACAATACGATACCTCGTACCTTGGACCCTTGTTCGCTGCCACAATCAATCTTTTTTTCGTACTACTTTATGTCAAAGTCAATCAGTTTCCAATTGCAGGCCTATTAAAATTCAGCAGCTAGCCACCAAAACATAACCTTGGTGGTATCTTTGTGTGGTTGTGTATATATGGAAGTACCATCCGCGTAATCCGTCTTTTAATACCTATACGAGTGCGTCTTTTTTTTTTTTTTCCTCTTTTATAGCGGCTCAATTGTATAGGTATCTGGAATCGATTTGATGCGCTTACTTTCAAGGGGTTTTGGTGCCGATGTCGCCGCATATTGCGCTTATATATATGACAACAGCTCATTAAATGGCACCATTTCGTAGACGTTTAAATCTATATAGTAATAGGCCTATTAAGGGCTTCAACCCTTTTGAACCATCTGTTCCAGTCAAAGGTGCCGCCGAAAGGATCTTTTTTGATTGGATTTCGATTTCTATATATTATAGATTCAATTCAACGTTTGTACAGAGTTCATAAAATATTCGTTTGTTTTGTGACTGCGCGTGAATTTGAAAATGATCGATTTTTCAGGTTTTATGAATTGATTATTTTTCCATTTTAGTAGATTGATCGGGTTTTTGATCTTTTTTGCGAGTTTATTTAAATTTTAATCGATCCTTCGACTTTGATCAATTAGGTCGAGATTGGATTTTCCAAATTTGAATAAAACGGTGATTTTTCTTATAAAATTATTTTTTGTGTGATCATTTATTTTTCAATTCGTGTGTGTGTGAGCTATTGTTTGCCAGTCATTAATTTTCGTTAAAAGAAAAGTATCGACACTTTGTCCCAATTTTATTTTAAACAGAATTTTGGAGAAATTGAAATTTTGAACAGAATCTCGAAAAGCTTGAATTTAAAAAAAAAGAAATTCGCTCCACAACAAAAAATTTTCAAAAAAAAATTGAAAGTTGGCACGTTTTAAAAATTCTTAAGTTTTTTTTTAAAAATATTGAAAATATGAGTTTTCAAAGCTTTTTTTTTTTTTTTTTTTTTTTTTTTGTAGAAAGAGTTGCCTTGTTGCCTTCAAGACTTGAATTAAGTCAAAATAAATCAGGTTTTAAATTTTGTTCAATATATCTTTTTTTTTTAAATTAGTTTCAAAACCAGTCACTGCACTCAAAATGAAAATTCTTCAATTTTGTTTCAATTATTTCTAATAAAATTTCATTTCAAAAATATTTTATTAAAAATTTAAAAAAAATCGAAATATAACAAAAACTTTGAATTAAGATGAAACCAAACACCAAAATATTTTTGAGTTATTTTTAAAAAAACCAAATTTTGAACTTTTTAAAACTCGTAGATTTTTTTCAAAGCATTTGTTTACCAAAATAATCTTTTGCTGGAAGAGTGTTCAATCGTCTTGTTTGTATTCCTGACCCTTTAAGATTACAGCTGTTTGCTTCAAGGAACTGATTCTTAAAGAAGGCCTGCAATATTCGCGCTTTTAGGTTAAAAGTTCTTATTCCTTTTTCAACAAAAATCGACATTTTGGTAATTTTCAATTTCAACAGTTTTGGAATATTTTTTTCAGTTTGTTAAAAGTTTAACATCTGAAAAAATTTCTAAATTCAACAGAAATTTGAGTCCTGGTAATTTTCAGATTACTTATTTTAATTAATTTTTTGTAATTTAACAAATTTTTGAAAAATGCTTAATATTTAAAAGTTGAAAAAAATTGTGAATTCGGCACCTATAAAAAATTTAGAATTTGAGTGATTTTCAAGTTTCAATGAATTTTCGAAACTGGATGATTTTTTTTAGATTTTTTTTTGTAATTTGGAAAGCTTTTGGAATTTTTAAGATTAGAAAAATTTCTCAATTTGGTAGAAATTGGAATTTTGGTGATTTTAAAATTTTAGATTATCAATTTAGAAATTGGGCAACTTTTTTCTGCAATTTTCCGAAGTTTTAAAAATTTATAATTTGTTTAAAATTCAAAATTTCTCAGTTTGATAGAAATTGAAATTTTGGTGATTTTGAAATTTTAATAAATTATCAAAACTGGGACGCATTTTTATTTTTTGTAATTTGCCTCATTTTTGGCATTTTTGATTTTTTTGTTTAAAATTTGAAATTTTTCAATTTGGTTGAAATTTAAATCCTGATGATTTCTAAATTGTAAAAAATACAAAAATGGACCATTTTATATTTTTTAAATTTTTTGTAGGTAATTTGGCTTACTTGTTCAGAATTTAGGATTCGAAATAATTTTCAATTCAGCAGAAATTTAAATTTGGTAATTATCAAATCCTAATAAAGTTTCGATAGTGGACAAATTTTTTAATTTTCTATAATTTGCAAAATTTTTGAAAATTTCTAATTTGTTTTAAAATTTAAAATTTCTCAATTCAGTAGAAATTTAAATTTTTGTTGATTTTTAAATTTTAATCAATTGTTGAAACTGAACGAATCGAATAATTTTCGAAAATTTCTAATTTGTTCAAAATTCAAAATTTCTCAATTCAGTAGAAATTGGAATTTTTGTTGATTTTGAAATTTTAGTCAGTTGTTGAAACTGAACGATTCGAATTTTCGAAAATTTCTAATTTTTGTTCAAAATAATTCAATAGAAATTGGAATTTTGGTGATTTTTAAATTTTAATAAATTAGTTAGGTACCTATACATATCAAAACTGGGCGATTTTTATTTTTTTTTGCGATTTGCCTAATTTTTGAAATTTTTTCATTTGTTTGAATATTTCTCAATTTGATAGGAATTAGAATTTTTTTTTTTTTTTAAATTATAAAAATTAAAAAATTGGACCACTTTCTATAATTTTTTGTAATTTGGAAAAAAATTTAATTTTTGTTAATTGGCTTAAAATTCAAAATTTGAAAAAGTTCTAAATTCAATAGAAATCAAAATTTTGTCAATTTTCAAATTTTAATGTATTTTTGAAACTTGATCAATTTTTTATAATTTGGAAAATGTTTTCAATTTGTCCAGTTTGTTCAAAATTCGAGATTTGAAAATTTTTAAAAATTCGATAGGTAGATAATGAAATTTTGATCATTTTAAAACATTAATTAATTTTCGAAACTAGGTCAATTTTTATAGTTGGAGTTGTTGTTTCATTCATCACTAATCTTCTTCTTTTCATTTTTTTGATCATAAGTCACAGTTATCGTCTGTCTTAATGATTTCTGTCATTTTATCAGTGATCAGAATTGCAGTTTGTGAGAGTGGTTTTTTTTTGGAGCTATTGTTTGCCAAAATAATTTTCTGTTGGAGTTATTGTTGTACCAATTTTTTCTCAGGGCAATCGTTCATCAGCATCAGAATACAATTTTGACCAACTTTTGACCTTCTAACCCTAATTTGTCTCTATGGACGACTGCACTTTAAAAATGGATCTTTTCTCATATATTTCGACTCAGCTTCCATAACACTCGTCTGGACATTTGAGTAGATACTAGATAATTCACGGCAGTGTCCGCTTGTCATCGTGGATTTCTTGTGGCACCGATGACTGACGACCGATTACATCAATTACATTGCTCACCTCATCAGTGATATCTTCATTGTCTCGTGTTCATCTTTTTCAACGACCGTGAAAATGAACGCCAGGAGGTATAATTGGTGTTGTGCACGCTTCTCGGACGGTTTAAAAGCGTGCAGTTTATACTCGTAGAAAAAGCACTTCCACATCGCAGCACCCGAATGGCAGCAGGAAATGTCAAAAGATGAACGGATATAGCACCGTCTTTACGAAAGTATAAGTATCTACCTAATATAGCGGGACTTTTGATTTTCTACTCGTCTATAGAGTCTGAAGAGGGTCGCTTTTGTTATCTTTTTCCGCGTCATTAGGATACTTTAATTGTTGGCTGGGCAGAGTTAAGGGTTTTGTACCGAAAATTGGCTTACGAAAGTGTTAAATCGAGAGTGATACTCTTTGCCTTTTTCTTTCATTCTTCGAGTTTGAAGAGTTTAAAAGCCTGTCTTATACAGGGTGTCCAGTGAGTGGTGTGTCAAACTTGAAATTTGGATATAACCGAGTACCACTAAGAAAAATCTTCATGTGCACATAGTGCCTATCTCGATTTTAAAGGGGCATTGGGGTACAAAATTTTTCAAATTTTGCGAAAACAATGCACGAACCAGGTGTAACTTTTTAAAAGGAACAAAAATAGTTATGTCAAAAATTTTCCTATCTTTGAAAATGAAGGCGCTACGAAGCTTTGAAAATTGATATTTTCGAAATTCAAGGCTCCGCAGCGCCTTAATTTTCGAAGATAGGCAAAATTTTCACATGACGTTTTTTGTTCCTCTCAAAAAGCTACACCTGTTTCATATATTTTTTGACCGAATTTTGAAGTTTTCATGTATCACCACTGCACCGTAATAAATTGAGGTAGGCACTGTTTTTGACTGAGATTTTGCGTTGCTGTAACTCCTTCAATTTCAAAGATGGGCAAATCCAACATGACCACAACTTTTATTGCTTTTTCAAAGATCTATCCACTGCCGGCGTCGAAATTTTTTTTGAACGCAGTGTTGCCAATCGATTTTGCTAGGTAAAATACTGATTTTCAAACCTTTGTAGCTCCTTCATTTTCAAACTAAGGCAATATGCGCACATAAACTTTTTCATAAGTGGTACTCGGTTATATCCAAATCCAGGGGCGTAGCGACCAGGGGGTCAGGGGGGATGTTCCCCCTTAAAGATTTTAAAAAAGTCGAGAAGTTGGCAAACTCAGTATCGGGGTCATTCCATACCAAGTGGCCCATTTTGTCAGTTGGGTCTTCGGATTTCGTTTCAAATTTTTTTATGGGTTCTCCTAATCCCAAAAATGAGAGAGAACCGCTGTTTTTTCTCCTCAACCCCCTTGCTTTTGTTTTTCAACTTTGGCGATTTGTTGTTATGATACCCAACTTTGGTGAAGCATAAGTCAAGATCTATAATAGATAGCGAAAATCTGTAAACGGGGTTTTGAAGAGCATTGAAAGGCGATTCAGAATTACTATTGAAAGTTGCAAAAACCCAAAGTTTACCAAATTCGGGAGCTATAATTGAAAAATTTCAAAAAATTCCTGTGAGGGGGTAATTTTATATTACATTAACTGAAATAATTTTCGTCGTGGGATCCAAAGACCCCTGGGGGCATGGCGCCCCAAAATTTTGACCCAAATTCAATTTTTTTTTGAAAAATGAGTGATACATTGTTTGTTACGTTTTTGATAGCGCTGAATTCGAATATCACCTTGATTTTTTGATAGGACCCTTACCACGCCCTCTACAACCCCCCAAATTTGGAGAAAAATTGACCTAAATGAAAAAAATCGTGTGACATATCGTTTCTTATGTTTTCGATAGTGCTGAGTTCGAATTTCGACTTTATTTTTTGATATAACCCCCTCACACTCCCCCACGATTTTCCAACTTTTGAAAAATGTGAGGTAGGGCGATGGTGGGATGCGGCATATCGTTTGTTATGTTTTCGAGGGTGCTGAATTCGAATATTCACTTACTTTTGTGATTGGGGTCTCCCGAAGCCCTTCCCAGCCCTCCAGACTTGAAATAGTACGAATTACAGATCAACTTTTGGTTTTTGCAACTTTCAATAGTGATTCTGAATCGCCTTTCAATGCTCTTCAAAACCCCGTTTATAAATTTCCTCTATCTATTATAGACTTGCTTCACCAAAGTTGGGTATCATAACAACAAATCGCCAAAGCTGAAAAACAAAAGAGCCCCCCCCCCCCAAAAAAAAACCCAAGGGGGTTGAGGAGAAAAAACAGCGGTTCTCTCACTTTTGAGATTAGGAGAATCCATAAAAAAATTTTGAACGAAATCCGAAGACCCAAGTGACAAAATGGGCCATCTTGGTATGGAATGACCCTATTACCTATATTGAAAAAAAAAATTGAAAATTTGGCATTTGAAAGGTATATTCCCCCTTCAAAAAATCATTACGCTACGCCTCTGTGGACCAAATTTCAAGTTTGTCAGACCACTCACCGGACACCCTGTATAAGAAAAATGTGCGGTAGTCGAAGGTGTCACACATGGAACGCTGATTCGTACGAGTATAATTTACCTAGTGAATCTTAATCGGTGGATTTTTTTTTCAACCTCTTGGCACTCGAGTATCGGCGCATGGTTACTTGGTTAGGTTATAGAAAACCTGATACCTGGTCCGATTACAAGATTATGCATCGTTTTCAAAGTCCAAACGTTAAATATATAATATGAATAATGGCGTAAATATTAAGAAAGAAAAAGGGTCCAGTCATCGAGCAATTTACATTTATTTTGTTACACGTCAAGTGCCATTAGTACATATCCATAAGGTGATTGGTGGTATCGGGCGACTCCTATAATCTGGAATACTTTATGACACTAATCTCTTCGTATACGGTGGTCCCAATGTGCTTTTTAGATGCTACCATCAGATAAACGCTTACAAATGCTATATAAACGATTAAGTATATATAGGTAAATTTTCACATCCATAGGTGCGCGATTGTAAGTGTAGTACCTGCGGTTTATAAGACGACTATAGAAAATATCATTCGTTGGGTAATTTTTCATTCAAGTACGAAGTTGTGTTTGGTTTTTTTCTTTTTGGCCACCTGTTGAAATGCGAGATTAACCCCTTGGGTATGAAAATCGAAGACTGGTATAGGAAAAAATATGTATTATAGACATATGTACGTTCGAGGAAAAAAAAGTGTCTTTTCATGCGATTAAGCTCGTTTGATAAATTATTACGATGAATCATTAAATATATACGAACCGGTTCGGAAACTCATAGGTGCATTCCAGCGAGCAGGCCTTCGCGAGCTCTGATTTGACAACGACAATTAGACATTTTCAAACTACTGTGGCGAATTTTCAACGCGACCGCGAACTAGAGACGCAGAGAACACCATTTTTTAACGCGTTTACAAGCCGGAGAATTTCTTTTTTTTCGGTTTATAAATTACCATCTGCAGCGCTTGTAACTGATAATTTATTGAGTGCAGAATCGCGTGTAAATTAAACTCGTCCGTAATAAATATTTCACTACCTAATTATGAAAATATTTAAAAACATAATTACATAAGGTTGTGTTCGGTAGCGTGTGTCTGTGTGTGGATGTGTTAGGGATAATAAACTCGCGAGCTTCGAAATGTATGTGATGTTGAAGTTGAAGGTGTGAATAATTTTCATCGTCGAGCGGTGTATTCGGCGTGGCAATTTTTTTTCCCTGCTTCTTTAACGACTTCGCGCATCAAATTGAAAAACTTTATTACGCGATATTTTGGTACAAAACGCGCATAGTGACAATGGCTGATGAATTTAATTTATCGTTTTATAAATTATGATTCATAAACTGGCTCTATAGGTAGGATATTTTGTTGCATGCGGTTATACGTAAGTGGATATATACGCGCAAGAATCGTAAATGAGCTTCACACAGAGGCGTTAATTAACTACTTGTTTCATTCATCTGTTCATGCATTGTATGTATAAAATACGAATTTATATCTAGATCTTTATTTTTTATATTTTTCAACACCCCGCCATGCCACGCCGCGCCTTCGTTGTAAATATACATATGTATATTATTTTCATCACGCTAGTCTTTCAATCTTTGTAGAATTTTTACGCTTCGATTAATATTACCGGTCGTGGAAGGGTGGTCAGGAGGGGTGTGTTTTCCGGCTGCGGGTTTCGCGAGGTTTGGAAATTATGTTTATGCTGAAAAAAATCTTATGGAAATGCGGAGTAAGACGAGTGATAAATAAAAATATCTGCGGGGTGTCGAAATTAAGTGGTTTTTATGGGGGTTTTTTCATTTGGTTTTCGAATAATTATCAATTATTTTTTTGATCTGAAAATTTTGAATTTAATAAAAATTGAAAAATTATTTTATATCCACTTTTGCAAAAATTTTCAAAATTTTGAAATTTCGTAAAATGAAAATTTTTTGTAGTAGGTAAGAATTTGAGAAATATTAACTACCTACTGAAATATTCGAGGCTGTGGTTTTTATGGACTTTTTTCATTTGACCCAAATAATTATCATTTGGGTATTTTCAGATCAAAAAAATAATTGATACTTATATCAATTATTTTTTTGATCTGAAAATTTTGAATTTAATAAAAATTAAAAAAATATGTTATAATCCTTTGCGGAAAATTTGTCAAATTTTTTTAACTTTCGTAAAATGAAAATTTTTTCCTAGTGGTAAAATATTTTGCTTTTGAGAAATTTTTCTGGAGTATTCGATCCCTTCAAAGTGAAAAAAAAAGAAAATTTGCAAATCGTCTTTTGGAGTTTTTTTTTCAGCCCTAGAAATATTTACAAATTCCTTCTTGTGAAAAATTTTAAAATTTCGAACGTTCGTGAAAAGGAAAAATTTTGAAAGATATTTTCTAATCGATTTTACAAAAAAATTGCGGAATATCAAACGTTGTTAAGATTTACATTAATTTTTTTATTTTCTCAAAATAGGTATTCAAAATTCTGCCCACGTACGAATTTTTAACATTCATAGAAAATTATTCCTTTCAAAAAAACAAAATTTTTGTCAACCTCCTTTCAAAATGAAAAAAACTCGTTTGGGGAAATTTTGTGATTCAACTCAGAAAGCAAATTTCTTGAAAATTAGTTTTTGTGTAAAAATTTCTGACATTTTTTACGCTTGTGAAATGATAAAATTTTGACAGATATTTTTAAATTCGGCTGAAAAAAATATCGAAAAATTTTGAACTGTTCGCGGTTATGCAATAAACGTTTTTCAATTTTTTCAAAATATTCGTAAATCTGTTTTTTTGAAAAATTTTGATGAAACTAAATTTGTTAATTTTTTCAAAATATGTACGTGCAATTTTTCTAATAAAATTTCAGCGTCCATTAAATTACAGACTTAACTGCAAGTTGTGCCAATTGTATTTTGACCTGGTCCAAACTAAACTTTTCCAAAAAAAAAAAAAAAAAATGAAATTTTGTGGAATAAAAAAATTCATCAGTTTCTTGTGGTAATTTTTTTTTTTTCATTTTTTCTCTAGTTTATGAAATGAAAAAATTTGCCATTTTTTGGAGTAGAAATTTTTTCAATTTTATGGAATAAAAAAATTTGAACAATTTCTTGAATTGTAAAATTTTATTTTTTTTCAATTTTTTGGGGAACAGAATTTTTAAAGATTTTTTTGAGTAAAAAATCTTTCAATTTTTTTTGAGTGATAATTCTTTCGTTTTTTAGGGAATGAAATTCTCAAATTTTTGGAATATTTTTTGGAAAAAATTAACATTTTCAAGTTTAACACTAAAAAATTTTAAACTAAAGTTTACAAAATGAAATTATTATTTTTTTTCAATTTTTTAAAAATATTTACAATTTTGAAAAAAATTTCTTCCAAAATATTCGCAAATTTCTTTCTGTGATTTTTTTTTTTTTTTTTTTTGGTAAAATATTTGTAGGGTTTTGATTTGAAATTTTTTTAAATGCCTACCCTTCCAAATTGAAAAAAAATCAAAATTTTTCGCGAATTCTATTGTGTGAGAATTTATGTGCCCCCCCCCCCCTCCTAAGACGAAAAATCCACATGACCTGGAACTTTTTTTGAAAATATGCATAATTTTTTCTATTTTTCAACATATTTTTGCGATTTATTTCATGCCAAAATTTTAGCTTTCACAAAAGAAAATTACCGTCAAAATATTTGCAATTTTACTTTTTTGAAAATTTTTTCCAAATATTTAACGTTCATGAAATAAGAAACTTTTGCAAAATATTGCTTAAACTTACTTTTTGAGATTTTTAAAAAATATTTCAAGTCTCTTGAATTTTAAACATTTTTGGAATATTAATTTTGATAAATTTTTGCAAAATATTGGAAATTTTTTTTTTTTTTTCAATAGGCATTCGAGCCTTTTGAAGTGAAAAAATGTAAAATATTTGGATATTCTTTTTTGCGAAAAATTTTGAAAATTTTAAAGTTTGGGAAAATGAAATTTCTTCAATTTTTTTCTAACTACAGGTAATATGGAATTCTGCATGTGCAAAATTGTTAACGACAGATTTTCCTTGATGGAAAAATTTCAAAATTTTCAGAGGTGAAATGTGACATTTTCAAAAAATCTATAAAATTCTCGAGGTTTGTGATTTTTTTCTTCAAACTATGCCTTGAAGAATTCAATTTCCTCCTATGATTTTTTTTTAAAATCTCGGTATAGGTAGGTAGGTACAGGTAGCAGTCTTAGAGGAAAGGGGGAGGGGTTGAGAATAGAGAATTTCAACATTATAGTGACGATAATTTGTATCAAAATAGTATAATTAAGCTGTACCAATCTAATATGGGTCGTATAAATTATTTGCAAATATTTTCTGCAAACGCCTTTTTTGTTTGTAAAGTACTATTAAAATCGATTTGCAAACTGTTTCTCGAGAATGAAGAAGTATTTCAACCTCGGGTACAATTTCATGGAGGTGAAAAGAGTCATTAGGTATACATGAAAGGTTGCTATATAAAGCTATACCTGATAATTTTCATGCTCGATAATTTTAGCCATTAGAATAATTTTCCTCAAACCTTTAATTTTCACGCTATAGAATGAAATTTCGCGATTTTTTTTTTTCTTTTCATGGGCTGAATTTCGGATGATTTTCATTTTTCAGAATGGACATATTGTCCCTGAAAACTATAGTCTAATAAATATGCGTAAGTTATACTTGATAAGTACTTAATAGGTAATTTTGAAAGAAAACTTACCGGCCAGTTTTCGTGATGATCATTTCAGTTCCTAAATCGTGGAATTTATCCCAGAGATCCTTAGTTTCTAAATGGCATTCGGTATTTAATAGTTCAATACAATTACAAGCTTCTTTGGTAGTATCCTTATTAGAGATGACGGGAGTTTCGGCACGTCTATCGGACTCTTCGCCAGAATCCGAATTCGATCTGCTATCGGAAAACCGTAACTTTCTATTATTTCGCGTCCGTTTGCGGTCGGCGTCGCTTTCCGATCCGCAACCTTCGACATCGACTTCAACGTCTTCCGAAGTTTCTTCCTCTTCTTCCTCTTGTTCTTCTTGCTCTTCTTCTTGCTCTTCTTCCTCTTCTTCTTCGTCTTCTTTTTTATCGTCTACTTCTGTTTTGAGATGTTCGGGCGTCGGTGGTAGTGATATTGACAGTCTTTCGGCTGTAAGGAGAAACAAAAACACGAAATATTTCGTATTAGAGAAGTACATAAACTTCACATAGGAAATACCCTACTGATTACAGGCTGATAAAATTACAAGCTATGTGAACCTCTTAGACCTACACGTTCTTCGCGCCCTATCGCGTACACAGTCAGCTCGAGCGCGTAAATTCTTTTGATCTTCGATTATTATTAGGCAATATGAACAGATAGCGATCGCCGATACCTTTACAGCCGATACCGATATTCTATTCGCTCGCGTATTCGATAAATATGTACAAATAGCAATTAAAGCGGTGCTTCGCAGTCACGAATCATACCGCAGCTCGACGCAACGTTCAAAGAAATTATGTTTTCTGTTCACCGCGCGCAATGCTATATGCCAGTGCTCAAATATCACCCAGCATCTATACAATTTTCCCTTTAAATGTGAAAGTATCATTTCGAACGTGTGCTAAAGCGATTGTAAGAATTTCTGGTGTGTAATTTGAGTAGGCAGTGGGCATGGTATTTGGTAAAATGTCTTTTTTCGTTCGGACCATGCGATTAGATAAGTAATTTGGAGGTGTCGCAGGTCGTCCAGTCCTTAGGGAATGCTTGAAATTATATAAATGGAGAAATAGATACGTAGTAGCTCTGTTGGAGAGAAATTTTGAGTGTGGGTGTAGGGGAGTGAGTCATTCGTGATCCAATGGTATTTTCCCCTTTTTTATACTATAGTGGGATTTTGTTGAGTTGAGGAGACAAATTTAAAACAGAGTGAAGTTCTTTGAAGTTGCTTGAAAATTTGTTGAAACAGGCGAAAATTACTTGAAAAAATCGTTAAAATAAACCAAAAATCAATTAATGCGAAGTTGAAGTCGTCGAGTTTGGGCAAAGAAATGTAAAAATTGTTCAAATAAATTATTTAAAAAAAAAGGTTTGGTAAAATGTGATAAAATTGTACTCAATGAGGCACAAATGCCTTGTACCTTGTATAACTGACGAATTGCTTTGAAATTGTTTAAAATGATGGATAATTCATATAAACATTTTTAAAGACTCAAAAAACATTTAAATTGGCGTAAATTTCAATAAAACTGAATAAATAATCTTTTGAATATTTTTGAGCAACTTTCATTTGTGAGAACATCAGATATTTCAAAAATCACGTTTCGAACTTAAAATTTTGAGCAATTAACCTAGAACTCCACCCTACTCATTCTAAAAGAAATGATAATAATACCTAGGTATGTCTCAAAAAATTCAGAAGATTTAGAGACTTAAAAAAATTAGTAAATCATATAAAATTGAAAATTTTGTAAAAAAAAATGAAGAATTGAGAATTTAACGTAAAAAAATTGAAAAAAACTTTGAAATCAAGAATATTAGTAGTTAGAAAATTTAATTTATACAAATATTATTAAAAATTAAGAAATTATGAAAATTTTGAAAAAATGAAATTAAAGGTGAAAATTTTAAATATTTTAGGGTATTAAAAATTTAAAAACAGACAAATTAAAAATACTAGAAATTGAAAAAAAAATCACGAAAAAACTCGAGAAATGATACCTAATTTAAAGATTGAAAAATTTAGAAAAAATAAAAGTAAAATAAGTATAAGTATGAAATTAGGAAATTAAAAACGAAGAATGATTAAAAATTTCTGAAAAACAGAAATAATTTTTTAAAGAGAAGTAATCAAGAATTAGGACAGAAATTTTGAAAAATTAAACAAAAAAAATTAAAGTTAGAAAGTGAATATGTTTTGTCAATCGTAAAAACAAAACTGAAAAATTTGGAAAAAATTATGATTAGGAAATTAAGGGAAATCAAAATCAGAAAAATGAAACAATTCAAAATATCGAGAAGTTGGAATTTCAAGTTTTAAATAAATGCTCTTATCTACCTATAAAAATAATTTTAAAAATAACGAAGAATTGATCATTTTTGAAGGGCTATATAAAATTCAAACAAGAGAGGGATTTTGAAAATTGGAAAATTAATGGTTCGTCTTATCATCTAACATAAAAAATTGAATTAAATTTTGGAAAAATAATTTTAAAAATTAAGAAGAATTGAAAAAGTAAAAAAAAAATGGGAAATTAATGAGAGTTGGAAAATTAAAGGATTTAAAAAAATCAAAAATTTGAAAAAAAAAAATTTCTTGAAATTTTTTAAAATTTAGGTACTTTAAAAAAATAAAAGTCGTAACACAATAATTGCAATAATTATTGTAATAAATAAAAAGTCCAAAAAATGCTAACAAAAATTTAAGAAAATCGAACCAAATGCTGGAAAAAATTCAATTTTATAAATAACTATAAACATATGAAAAACTAAAATAATTTTTTGAAAAAACAAGGATGAATTGGAAATTTTTAGATGGTAATAAAAAATTCAACAACAAAAACGAGAAATTTTGGAAGTTGAAAAATCAATACCTATTCAACTATATCACATACTTAAAATTAAAAAATTGTAACAATTAAAATAAACAATTTTTTTTTTTAATGAAAGATTATGAAAAACTGGGAAATTTGGAAAGAACGAAAAATGACAGAAAAAATCAAAAATTGAAAATTTGGAGGCATTAAAAAATTATTAGTCAAAACAAATTAAAATAAGTAAATAATAAATTTAATGATGAAAAATTATAAAATAAAACTGTTGAAAAATGAATGTATTTTGAAGGAATATGTTGAAATCAGAATTTTTTGAGTGGAAAGATTGTATTTAATCAAGTTTTGTCCAATTCCAACAGATTTGGCAACTTTTTTTCATTTCCTGCAAAATTGGCAATTTTTTTGTCTTTTTCAAACCCTACAACTGTAGGGTTTCTCGACTAATTATTTTTAGATAAATTTCAAAATTTTGTTGAAATCAGAATTTCTTTAGTGGAAAAATTTTATTTAATCAAATTTTGTCCAATTCCAACATAATTGACATTTTTTTCATTTCCAGTAAAATTGACAATTTTTTTGTCTTTTAGAACCCTACAACTCAAGAGTAATTATTTCTAGATAAATTTCAGAAATATGTTGAAATCAGAATTTCTTTAGTGGAAAAATTTTATTTAATCAAGTTTTGTCCAATCCCAACATATTTGGCAATTTTTTTCATTTCTAGCAAAATTTACAATTTCACTGAAAAAAATGGATTGTAATGATTCTGGGTAAAACACAGTAAAATTAGGATACGTCGCCAATTTTAGAATCATTCCGGTGAAAAACAGAAAAGATTCAGTTCTATTCCAGAATGATTACGGAGACTCCGTAATCATTCTGGAAATCTTTTCTGTTTTTCACCGGAATGATTCTAAAATTGGCGACGTATCCTAATTTTACTGTGTTTTACCCAGGCTCATTACGGTTTTTGAGAATTCATTTTTTTTTTCAGTGTTCTTTTTCTTTTTCAACCCTACAACTGTATAGGGTTTCAAGAGTAATTATTCCTAGATAAATTTCAGAAATATGTTGAAATCACAACTATTTGAGTGGAAAAATTTTTCCAGTCAATTTTCGTCCAATTCGAGTCAATTTTTCAATTTTTTTCCGATTCTGGCAGTTTTTACAATTTTTTGTCTTTTTCAACCCTACAACTGTAGGATTTCTCGAATAATTATTTTTAGATAAATTTCAGAATTTTGTTGAAATCAGAATTTTTTAGTGGAAAAATTTTATTTAATCAAGTTTTGTCCAATTCCAACAGATTTGGCAATTTTTTATCATTTCCAGAAAAATTGACATTTTTTTTGTTTTTTTCAACCCTACAACTGTTGGGTTTCCCGACTGATTATTTAGCAATTTTCCCATTAAGTACCATAGACTTAACCATGCTGAACGAATTTTTCGTCTTTCATTTCTAAAATTTTTTTAATTTCAGGTCATCTGCTTGCTTCTGGGAGATATTCGAACCCCCTGTCTCCTCAAAAACCTTTCTTTGGATATGTACCTACTTTTAAGAGCACTTTTGTGTGAAATGTTGAAAAATATAATCAAGATGACGCGAAATTATTCCAATTTTCATTTCGAAAAATTATTGCATCTAGACAGTTTGAATCCTGATCCTCTACCCTGTCGCACAAATCATCGTTTGAGCTGATTGGGCTGATTGAACTGCTCCAAATATCCCCTTAGGCCTTGCTAGATCTTCAAAATAGAAATCTTTGGCTCGTTACTGTACTGGGCAAATTTTTCAATCCTCTTTCTAAACTGTACAGCCTATTTCATGTGTAGATAATGGTATTACGAAATTTGTACCTAGTCAAATCTTGATCTAATCGATGTCATCTCTCTCTTCCCTCCATCCATCTTATCGAAATTCACATATTACGATTAGCTGTGATCAATTTTCAACCAATGGGAAACTCCTCTCAGTTCTCTCGCAGCTCACACACGTTCATTTAGAAGTAGGCAGGATACTAATTAAACGCGATCATATTTCAACTCAAGTGTTGGTATCATCGGCTCATCAGCTAAATTACCTAAAGTGCTCGTAAGTAGATACACAATGCACATACAGAGCTACTCTGCTCGTGAAGTACGGCATGGGCATGCAGCATCATTGAAATGATCGTGATCAGTATCTGCATACTATACTGGTACACTAACGGATCCTTTCCAGTTCCCAGCACACAACATAAATTATGTTGAAATTGTGTACGCTGCGCCTGTGTGTGCCGTTTTCTTAGACACGATCATCGACTCTTTGTGGTAGCTACCGAAATTAACGAGTTTTTTTTTCCTTTTACGAGTTCCGGCCGTAAAAGTCATTTACTGAGGCAGTCGCCTCGCGTTGCGCGAAGATAAAAATTTGTTTTTTAACAGAAGATAAATATTGTTGAAGTATACCGACGATTCTGCTCGCTACAGTGAAACAGTGGCTACGTACGAGTTAACGCGTTGCTTTGAATACATATAGAATCGACAACAACGACCGACGTCCGAACGGCAGCATCAATTTTAAACGGAATATAAATCCTGGCCTGGCTCGGCTATTTGAAAATTGCCATATGCGGGATCGCGTTATTTGAAACATTCTTCGAGTTCTTTTCTTTTCTTCTTCTCATTTTTTGTAATAGAAAAAATAAATCAAAACATAGGTAACAATATAGGCAGGCGATAAAATTCCACGCTCGAATCTAGTTTTTTTTTTTTTTTCTCGCCGCAGTTGTTGATTAATTTTGTATAAATATTAATACTTCGAAAGAATAATATATAAAAAAACACCTCCCATAACGTACTCGACAACTCGAGTGGTGTAAATTGATGGTTTATTTTACCTACTCGTCGTGGTTGCCAAAAAATAAATAAAAAATCGATTTGCATATTCTCAATCGTTTACAAGCTATCAAATAATTTACAAATTGGTATATAATTAAGGGGTCGTTTGTAAAAACCACCATAGTCAAAATTTTCGAATTTTTTTTAAATTCTATTTTCTGAAAGTAAATTTTACAAGAAAAAATAATGGTGATATTCATTTTTCAAAAAAATAAGTCCGTCATCACTTTTTGAGGGGGGGGGGGGGGGGGGGGGGTTCCAAAAAGAGTACCTTTGTAAAAACAACCATAGTCAGAATATGGTTTTTTTAAAACATAGACCCAGAGCCGAATTTCAAATTTTGTTTTGATTTTCGGTTTTTGGTGGTAAAAATTATTTTAGAGCGTATTGGCGATCTTCGACCTCGCATACCCGGGGGCTGGTGTCTCGAAATATACCTGATTTAACCTTTAAAATTCCAGCTTTGCGAGTTTTTCATCGATTTTTACCAAACTTGGCATGTAGGTACAAGTATACTTAAGGGCAATGTTGGGAAATTTTTTTAGATTTTTCCGACCGCTGAAATGACCTTGAAAATGACTTTGAAAATGTCAAATCGTCCTGGGAGGCTCATTCTGGGGGCTAACAAACTGGAAACTTTTTTCCTGGTTTTCCAAACAAGTTTACAATACTCAGAATTTTTTCAGATTTTTGTCGGAGTGGGAGGGATTCATATCTAAAAATCGAAAAAAACAATAAAATGACAGATATTATTGGTTTTTTGGATTTTTAGAAATGAATCTCCCCCACCCCGGAAAAAATCTGAAAAAATTCTGAGTAGTGTAAAATAGTTTGGAAAACAAGGGGAAACAATTTCCAGCTTGTTACCTCCCGAACTGTGCCTCCCAGGACGATTTGACATCTTCAAAGTCATTTTCAAGATCATTTCAGCTGTTGGAAAAATCTAAAAAAATTTCCCAACATTGCCCTTGGCTATTTGTACTTACATACCAAGTTTGGTGAAAATCGATGAAAAACTCGCGAAGCTTGCATTTTTTTAAGGTTAAAATCATGTATTTCGAGGCACCAGCACCCGGGGGTAAGGTCGAAGATCACCGATACGTTATAAAATCATATTTTATCACCACAAATTGAAAAAAAAAAAAAAAATTGTTTTTACACATGGTGTCTAACAACCTGCAAAAGTCCTGCTTTTTTCACAAACGTCCTGCAAAAGGCAAAAGTCCTGCAAAAGTCCTGCTTTTTGGCAAAATTAGGATAAATGTCCTGCTTTTTTGATTTAAAAAAACGGTCATTAATTTCAATTCAAGTGAAAATATGCATTGTTTTTAAATTAAAAAATTCAAATTTTCTCAAAATTTTCGCCCTCGCTTCGCTCGGGCAACATGTTACTTTATTGTCTCTCTTCTTAAGCAAAAATTATAATTTGTTTTCAGAATTTTTACAAAAAAATGTACGTTTTTTTTTAAAGTGCAATTTTTAAAAAAAATTTCGCCCTTGCTTCGCTCGGGCAACGCGTGTCTTTCTCTTTCAAATCTTAATACTACCATGAGTTTTTCAATTTTTTTTATTCATGTGGACAGCGAAAAGTATTTCATTCAAAAACTCAATTTTTCAAAAAAATTTCGCCCTCGCTTCGCTCAGGCAACTTTAATATTCTCCTGGTTTTTAATGCACTCAAAAATTAATTTTGTTTCAATTTGAAATAATTATTGAATTACTTATTTAATTTTTTATTAAAAATTATTTCCCCCCCCCTAATTTGTAATGAAGGGGGATCTGAAATCTGTCAATTCCAAACTTCATACAAAAAACTATTAAATTTTTTTTTTAAATTTCCCCGATTTTTAAATGTTTTATTCAATTTTTTTGGAGGGGGGGGGGTCACATTTTAAAAAGACACTGTTAAAAAAAACACCTGCAAAATTCAAACTGAATTCCTGCAAAAGTCCTGCAAAAGTCCTGCAATTTTGTTTTGAGATTTTGTTAGACACCATGTTTTACAACAAAACTCTGGACATATTACTTTTTCTGAGACAGTTTTTTTTTTTGTTAAAAACAACCATAGTCAAGTTGTTGATTATTTTGATCTCAATTTATTGAATTAAGAGGGGGGTATAAAAATGAGATGAATGTTGTATCCTCAGTTAGTAGATATTTGGAAAATGTTCATAAGTAATTTACTCAAATTTTAGTTCCTCAAAACTTGTTGAGTATGTTTTTTTGATCTCCTTAAAGTTTGATTTATATTGACTATGGTGGTTTTTACAAACGACCCCTCAATTTTGATTGATCTGAATGCAGACTGCAGAGGCACCATCGCTTCGTCATCAAGCAGCAATGCGGCAATCGAGATACCTAAATTTTCACGCACCCTTTTTGTGTATACCAATGTATAATTCGTAGGTTCATAAACAAATTACACAGGCCAGAGGGGCGCGAAGGGTGGCCAGGCAATGGGAATAGGAAAAATCGCGTGTTCGATTTTCACCATTTTTATGCTGTTTAAACATCAGTCACGAATTTTTATCGTTATTTTCTCGTAGTTTGATGTCATTTAACGCGTTTTACTTTTCACAAAAGCCATACTCGTGTATATTTGTTTTAAGTTAAATTACGCGCGATTATAAGAATAACGAAAGGGGGAAAAAAGTCTGTAAAGTTTCCTCAAGTTTGAAAAAGAAAACTTTTACCCTTTAATTATAAATTAGTATCGTGATATCGCATTAAATCGTATAACTACGAATTGTGGCGTTAAAAATACCTTCTTTAAAATGTCAACCGCCGCCTACAGACCATGGGGTTTTTAATTATGCAGCGAGCATTTTAATATGGCTGCCAAATGCCACTCGAATCCACATACACAGATAGGAGGAAAAGTTGGGAAAAGGAGTTTTTTTTTTCAAATGCTTACCTACCTACTTCGTAGTTCGTACCTGTATTATACTTTTGAAAAGGACGAAGGGGTGAGGGCGAGAGGCTCGTATAACGGTGTAATTTTTTTCTTTTAACGACAGCGAAATTAACCATAATTGGATACTTAATGACGAACAACTTGAAAGAAAGGAAAATTACTACTTGCATAAATTTTTTGTTGTCGGTAAATTATTGGCGGTGAATTGAAAAATAGCGGGTACCTGGGTAGTTGTAGCTTTTCGAGTCATTCGAAGACGACGTTTCTTGACCTTTTTTTTGTTGTTTTTTTTTTCATTCATTCAACGATGGTTATTGCTTCGAGTAACGCATTCTAGAAAGTTTATCGAGTTTCATTTTCGCTGTAACGAGTGATTTGTATGCTTCGGATGTGCATTTACTTTATTGTGTTATCGTGAATGTAATAAAAGATGGCGGAATTTTCGAGGAAAACTCGAATTGACTGAATGTTTTTGGTATTTTTTAAAATTTCAAAATAGGTTGGTGCGAGTTCAATTTATTTCTTTGGGGTAGCGGAAGGGAGCTGAGTCGAAGGGGCTCCTTGATTTGAAGAAAATTTTTCAAAATGAAGTTGATACAATTTTGCAATGTTTCATTTGGAAACTAATTTTTTTAATATTTTTGTTTTACTATTTTTAAAAAGAAAAAAAAAATTATCATACCTAGGTACATTTTTTTTTTAAATTGGTAAACGTGAAATTTTTAAAGAGATATTTTTTCAATAGATTTTTAAACGAGCTTTGCTTTGAAAAATTTCTGAGTCGACTTTTTCAAAGAAAAAAAATCAATCATTTTTCTATCAATTTTTTAAAGAGTTTTTCTCGTAGAATATTTTTCAAAAAGAAATAATTTCTTCTTGTTCAGTATATTTTTTTGTTATTATTGACATTTTTATCAAACTCTCACATACTACATTTTCAAAACTGCGTTTCAACGAGTATTTTAAATGTGTGTTTAGTATTTTTTTCTAAATTAATACTAATGCCAAAAAAAGAATAGCTATTTGTAAAAATATGATAAGGTGAAAAAAATAATAAACCACAAGATTTTTTTCAAAATTTGTGGAGTTGAAATTGGAAAAAATTCATGTTGTGGCCTAGAAATATTTTTTAAAATTTGCAAACACTTACAAAAATACAATCAAATCAGTGATTCCTACAAATTGGATAAATCGAAAAAACTTTAAAATTTAATGTGTCAGAAATTCAAAGAAACTGGATAAATCGAAAAATTCACCAAAACTTGATAAATCAAAATTTTGCAATTTTTTTTTCGAAAAATCAATACCTATTTTTTTACAAAAATTTTAATCTTGAAAAATTCCTTACAATTTTATACTTATCTAGTTACATCATCAGAATGCCTTAAAATTCAATACATACCTATAATATTTGTTAGAAATTCAATTACATACCTAGTTGAGAATATGAAAAAAATGAATGAATTATAAAAAAATTAGGTAGGTACATTTTTTTCAATCCAAATAAAATCACAAAAATTTATTAAATCAGGAATTCGTAAAAATGACAAAATTTTATAAAATCAAGAATTTCACTTAAACTGGATAAATCAAAAAATCCTTCAAAATTTATTAAATTGAAATTTGTAAAAAATTCACTTGCGCGAAAATAGCTTTTTGGTAACTAAATGAATTCCTTATAAAAATTGTAAATTTTGCGATAAATCAGCAAAAATTGTATAATGGTTAAAAAAGCATAAAAATGTCATATTTAACTAACAAAAAAAAAAAAAAAGGAAATGAAAAATTCTCCAAAATTTACCTACTCCATGAAATTTGTAAAAAAAAAAAAGAGAGAAAGGAAAATTTGAAAAATGTAATAAATTGAAAAATTGTCAATTTAATTATTTGGAAAATTCCTCATAATGAGAGTGAAAAATGTTTACAAAAAATAGAAAAATTATTCTGAAAATGTATAAAAAATCTAATTTTTTAAAGGGCTTACTAAATATATTCTATAAAATAATGTTACATCTTGCGAAGTCCAACTCCTGTCACTGCCAGTATTTCAACCTCTTTCTTTTGTAGAAATTTTTTAGAACACTTCGACCTCCCCCCCCCCCCCCCCCGCCAAAATGAGAGAACTTTAGTTATACATATCACTGAAAAATCAATTTTGATTCTAAAATTCAGCTCAGCCATCGAAAAGTTCTCAAATCGTTAATAAAATTCTGGGGGGAAATTCAGCATCTATTTTGTAGCCTATAAAGTGACAAAATCCCATATAATCCTTTTCCTTCCCTCCTCATCTCCCGCCTTTCTCTAAAAGGTATACATACTATTACGCTGGTTGTGTTGTAAAATCGATGAATAAGTCCTTTACAACGAAACAAGCCATTATGTACCTATATTTTCACCGGTGTAGAAAAGTGCCACCGCTCATGCTGTGTTATAGGTATTATTGGCGGATATGTGTGAAAACTTGGTGATTTGTATAGAGCGCCAATCATTAGCGCGGATTTTCAACCGCACAGCCAGATTTTACCTTTAATTTGCAAATTTTCTATACACGTTTCTATATATTTGTACCCATGGTTGGAATTAATCGCGGTTACGAGCCGAAATTCGTAAGGTAGTGCGGAGCGAAGGGTACCAGAGGTGAAACTTCTTTAATTTAAATATTACCACGAAACCATAAACGAATATTCGAGCTCATCAAATTAAAAACGAACGACTTGTAAGAAAAAATAAACTATATGGATGAAATATACACAAGGTTGTAAATTTCGTATTACATTGTATATATCTACTTATGATACCGGCGATTATCATCTCCGTCATCATTATTGTTTTTTTCCTCCTTTCTTTTCTGCGCTTCTCAAATTACGAAAATAGAATAAACAAGGGGTGTTACATATTGTTCGTGGTTGGTCGCCATTTTCAAAGTAGGTGGTTTCCAGTTGGGCTGCGCTTTCGTCGATATTCTCTCTCTCTATGGCTCGTCGACTCGTCGTCGTCGTCCTGCTCGCTGTGCTCGCGATGCTGAAAAAAACGGGGTGAGATTTCCAGGGTTTCGTCGCGCCCGTGGCAAGCTATAGTGGGGAGGTGCGGTGGTGAGAAAATAAAAGGAAATGTAAATTATCTCGATGTGTTTAATTGGTGTTACGTAATATGTATATATATATATATATATATACACAATGATAGTATACAGTGGGGCCAATTTGTATGTACGTACACGAAAAAAAAAATAATAATGGTAAAAATTACTAAAAAAAAATAGTAGATGTGAAATAGTCTCAAAAGTGGTAAAAATTACCATGTACATGGTAAAAATCTACTATGTACATGGTATTTTTTTACTATATGTACATAGTAAATTTTCACCATGTACATAGTAATTTTTACCACTTTTGAGACTGTTTCACAACTACCATTCTATTTTGTAATTTCAACTATGGCATATAGTATTTCATTAGGTACTAAATGCAATTTATAAAATTAAAAAAAATAAGGTTGGGATTCTCGAAATGGATTTTAGTTTCAATGTTTCATTTATCCTCAACTATTTGCATACCTGAAGTTCTTAATATTACACGTAAAAATCCCTACCTAAATTACCTAACTGGGATTCGAACCTGGGACCCTATAACCGTAATGTTCCTAACTACCTAAACTTAATCACATGGCCACAAGTACACAATGTAAATTGGGGCATCCAAAAATATATAAATGAATTTGTAAACCACAGTAGATACATACTTGAAATAATCAACGTCACTTTCTTATCCGCGGGAGTACAATTTTTTCACTTTCACTACAACCTTTTTTTTTAAATTCTCTTTTACATTACCGCATTTTATTATTTTATTTCAAGGATTCACCAAATTGCACAAAAATATTTTTTGATGGTTAAGCATAAACTTGAAACAAACTTTCTGATACATATCGAAGCTTAATTCTGCAGAAATAAAACACATTATGTTACATTGTCAACCAAGAAAGAAAACTTGAAGAAATTAAAAATTTGTATCGTAATATCACAAATCAAGTTTACTCCTTTTAAAATGTGATAATAACTACAAAGTACTACATTGATGGTGAATTTTACCACAGTCAATAGTTAAATGTACCTTATTGATGGTGAAATTTACCATGTTCATGGTATTAGAAACTACTTTAAATAGTATTTTCAACTACTAAACATGGTATATTTCACACATGGTACTTTTTACTACTTTAAATAGTAAAAAAATGGTCAAAAATACCTTTTTCAATGGTAATTTGAAAAAATTACCACAGAACATGGTAAAAATGACCACAATTGTGGTACAAATAACTATTTTTATGGTAAAAATTACCATTCCTTTTTTTCAGTGTAGGTATACGTTTTCATCAATCATAATTATTAGAAAGTCGGTAGTTTTCCACCCCCTCCCCCTCAATCTACTCTTGAGGAACATTAAATTTCTGCAAAATTAATTTTTTTCTGATTAAAAAAAGTATCTACAGATTATTTTAATGAAAATTTTCAAAAGTATTTTTTTCAAATTTTTTCGTTTTTAAAAAATTTTTATCTAAGAAACACCACTGAACTGATAGATTCAGTATTTCTTGGGGACAATTTTTTCCTAAACAAAAGAATCCTTTTTCCATATTAAAGTATTAAAAAATTCTGAAAATTTGAAAATGATTTTTTTTGGTTTGTGTGGAATGTGATTTTGTTGGCAAACACTTTTTTTTTTTTTGAAATTCGTTTGAAAATTATTGAAGATTTGGAAAAATTTAACAATATTTAAAACATTAAAATTGTTTACTACTTTGCAATAAAAAATTCAAAACTTCCAATAACTATGTTTTGAAAAGGTTTTTTTTCGGATTTTTTGAAAATTTTACATTTTAATTTGAGATTTCCATTTCTTTTTACGAAATCATTCTTACGTATTCTTTTGGAAGTTTTCTCCAATAAATTTCAACTTTTTTTTAAAACGGTCCCTTATTCTTGATTTCTATTAAATTTTCTTTTTTTGATTGGTAAAAAATTTTTTGCATGACAAATAGAAAAACAAATTAAGAGAATAAAGAATCGTTATAAATTAGGAATGATTCGATCGATTTGAGACACAATTGTTTTATGCATCGATCTTTTTTCTACCTAGGTATACTTTATAATTTTTTGCTGGTAAATTTTTGTAAATTAGAAATAATTTTAATGTTATTGATTAGGCACATTTAAAAAAAAAATCTCATTCATCATCAATTCGTGATTTTTATGCCCCCCCCCCCCCCAATTGGAAAATTTTGAGAAAATTTTCACTTCATTAGTTTTTGGAGCTGAAAACCAAAAAGTAACCTCATACTCCTTTTTTTAAATTTTTCTTTGAAATAGTTACCTTTTATATTTAAAAAAAAAAGTCAATTGAAGGCTGTAGTACCGAATTTCAAATTTTTCACGTTTACGATTTGTTTATCGATTTTTGCCAATTTTTCCGACCCCCCTAAAAAGGCATTGGAAATGAATTTTAAAATTTTAAACTGCCTTTAGGGGCATAGATTTTAAACTGGCAAAGTGGCATTTCTTTTTTTCGTTTATCAAACTATTTTATACCTACCTACTACAAATATTTAGAATAATTCTAAAATTTTATCTTCGAGGTGCATCACTATAGGTACTAATTTTTACTCCTCTTGCTCGAATTTCAGCTCAATTCCATGGATTCGAGTTCTGCAGGTCAAACTACCCCGATATAGATAGACTCTTTAAGTGATCATTTTGCCCAAACTTGAAGAAATATCCCTTTTACTAAAAATCCAACTTGCAGAAAAATAAAAAAAAAACACATCTTTGTAAAAATGGCAATTTTTAAAATTTTTATCAAAATGATCGCCGAAAGGGTAGAAATTGAGGTAGTTTGACCTCAATTTTTTGATGTTGAATTTTTTTTTTATTTTCAAATTTTTTTTATTGGAACTTATTCGATAAAAAAAATTGAAAATTTTAGAAAAAAATAATGGATGCCATGATGAAGAAATTTTATCATCTCTTTGAAAATTAACATTTCAAAAATAATTTGTATCAAGTTTGAGTAAATTTTAAAAATTGCTCTAATTTTAATAAAATTAAAACGATTGAAAATAACATTTCAGAGTTTTGTAAAATTTCTAAAATTTCCTCAATTTTGAATTTTTGCTAAATTTTTCAAATTGTAAAAATTTGAAGAATTTCGAAAATTAATTAATCTTTTTTTAGAAAGTTTGGCTAATTAATTTTAAAAATTTAGAAATTTAGGTAGGTATTAAAATATGAGAATTAAGTTCTCGACTCACTTTAAAGATTTACTAAATTTTGTGAAAAATCATTACGAAGTCGATAATAAAAATCAGCTTTTTTAACACAGTTGGTGCGTCGTACGTCGGAGTTTTAAAATTATTTATTTTCACTCGAAACGTTTAAAAAAATTGTTAAAAGGCGTGATAAAAATTATTGTATTTTCCTAGAAAGTTATTTCAAGTTGGCGTAAATTTTCCTATTTTTTTTTTTTTAGAAAAATCAATTAAACTCGACGTATTTGATTTTAGGGTACCTAACAATTAAAAGGAAAAAATTACTCGAATAAGCATTTAAAATTGACACCAAAGAGGATATGCATAAATAATTAAGTATTCGAGTTTTGTGACGTGAGAATTAATTTTAATGACTATTTTTCTATTGTTCCATATGCATTATTAAGTAGCTAGGTAACTATAAATAGGTATTTTTGAAAATAACGGAATCTATAAGGTATATATTTATACGACGATTAAAAATTACGCGGGCGAGGAAAGTTTTCCCTGTATGGGTAAACATAGAATTCTTAATATCGAAAGAAAAATCGAAATTTCGAGCTCGACGAATTTTTAATAAATTTATTCACGCGCCTATTAATTTCACTCGAGAAATCTATTTATAGCATTATATATCACATTTTTGTGTTTATTTGGCGAGGAAGGTATGGAAAAATTTATTAAACTGAGAAACTGACACGAAGCGATGTAAAATTATGGCATCGACTGCGGCACCTTTTGATAATTACTGTATTCTTCGAAATGCTATAGATAATAAGTTTTAATAATAGACTGAAAATTGTACAAAATAAAATGACAGCTAATCAATAATAGACTAATAAGCTGGTATGACTGAAATTATGTACGCGGAAATTTTTTATCGTAATTTTTAATCGATAAGTAACGTAGTAATCATCATTTAGATTGGTAAATATACACGAGTAGGCAACTAATAGGTATAGGGACAATTGCAGCGTTGCCGGATGGAAATCCGAAAAAATCAGTATTTTTTCGTAAGATTTTTTCGTAAGAAATCAGTAGATTCAGTAGATATAAATTTTTCAAAAAAAATGTAGATTCAGGAGAAAAAAGGATGTTTTGGCATTTAATATTCATGTCTTTCAGTGAGTTTTTTTTGTGAAAAATCAGTAGATATTTCAGTAGAAACAAATTATCAAAAAAATGTAGTGGGGCCAGAAGAAACAAATTTTCATTAAAAAATATCAGAGTCAGGAGAGAAAAAATTATTTTTTCATAAATTATACGTTTTAGTGAATTTTTTGTGAAAAAAGTAGTACCCTTGAAGAAAAGATGAGCTAAAAATCTGGTTTTTCCTGTTTTTAGACCAATTTTTTCAAAAATTAGAAGGTTTTTGAAAAAATCGGTAGATTTTTTCTGAAAATCAGGAGATCAATAGAAAATTAGTACAACTTTGAAAAAGTAGTAGATCTACTGAAAAATCAGTAGCATTGGCAACGCTGGACGATTGGTAAACGCAGATACTAAATACCTACTCGTGGATGAGCGTCGATTGTAAAGCAAAAAAAAAAAAAAAAAAAAAATGAAATGAAATGGGGAAAAAAAGGCAGGGAAAATTAAAATACGCATGCGTTTTGACATTTACGTCGATGATATTTTTGTATATACGTGGTAATTTATTCATAGCGATCGCAGATGCGATATCGGATGTACTACGAGTACAAACAAACGTTGACACCGCAACGACATTTTTTCGCTTAAATTATACAAAACGAGCTAGCCGAGCTGACAAAAACCGAGGGTAGGGGGTTGTAAATGCGCAGCCCACCCTTAAAATGGAAATTAACTGCGAAATGAATACCTCTAATTTAGCTATGGAAAAATTATCATATAGATCTTCGTATCAAGTTGACAGATCAAGAATAGCGTGCGGATTTACCAATAGCGAAAAAAATCGTTTATCTGTGCCCTTCCCTTTCGTCGTTTTGAATTGATCAATCAGCAGAGAGTCGTCGTTTGTATATATTACCCCCATCGCGAGGCGAATATGCAAATATTTTAATTTTCATAAAACACCAGGGTACCAGGGCCAGGCCAGGCTTATACAAAGATTCGGGTTTGTTTTTTCATTTTCACGCTCATCCCTTCGCGCGAGCACACAAACAAACAGGTTACGAGTTTTTCTCTCGTCTCGAAATTTTTCTTTTCTTTCTAAATCGGGTTGCAAAGTCGACGAAGGAAATAGATTCTTGGTAACATTTCAATTTAGCTAATCTGCGGATGCTGGCTGCTGTTGTGTGGTAGTTTGGCCCAGCGAAAACACCCCAATCCGAGTGGGAAGTGGCTTGATTAATTTACAAACGCGTGTAACACACTCTCGAGTCGATATATCAGGACCACCTACGAACAATTCTCTACAAAAAGCGGAGATTTATTACGCGACATCGTGTAAGTGTATTCTTCTTCCGCCCTATAATTGAAAACAAATTAATGATTTTTAATTAGACCGTCGCCCGGTAATTGTGTAAATTGCCAATGACCGAAAAAAAAAAAACACAAATATTTAGGAGTGGTTCTTAATACGAGATCATGCACAGGATCAGTCTATCGAAGCTTTTAAGTACATACGTAATGACTAATTGATATTATTTTTTTTTTGCAATAAAGGGAAGGGGGGGGGGGGGTGTGAGGCAGCACAGTGCAGTGATTATTTCGTTATTCGCGCGCGCCTTTCCGATTATTTTATTCTTCGTGCCGTATTAAAACATTTTAATCCGAACGTACGTATTCTTGCGAGCTATTTTCTTGTCAGCCGAGTTATTTATTGTTAAATGTAGGACGTTTTACGCGTTACACGTTCGCATTTGTAGTATGAATATTATACCGACGTATAACGTAATGGCCGAGAAAGTAATGTAGGAAATTACCAATGTATTCTTACTTACATATTATATACGACTCGATGTGACAATGTTAATGGCAATCGTCCGTCTTTTGTCGAAATCCCACTATTTATTATTATATGAAAAGTTATCGAACGACGTGTAAAATATTAACGCCTTAGCCCAACGATGGTTTTTTTTTTTTCTTTGGTTGGTAATTTTTATCTGCGGATAAATCGGTGCGCTGAAATCATCTAATGGAAAGAGTGGTCGTTGGTTAAAATATCTAAATATTGTGATTTCTTCTTTTCCTGCGGAATATTTTAATGTAGGTATAAGCTGAATGAATGGTGATGAAAGTGTCGAAGAAAAAAAATTGAAAATTTTGGATAAATCGGGGTCTTGTTGGATCAGAAAATGTGTTTCGAAATGTGCGTATTCAATGAGATCGGGTGGTCTGTGGGGGGGGGGGGGGTCTTACCTAACGTGAGAGGAAAATGAAACAAATCAACCATAAAAGAGAAATATGAGGGAATCTCAAGCGATTCCAATGCGCATTGGGGAGAAGTCAATTCTTTTTGGGGGCTCCAGAACACTTTGAAAATGGTCGCAATCGACTCAGTAAGTCGACTTTAGTATATAAACCGATTTTGAGAATTTTACTTCAAAATTTACTATTTTTGTAAAAAGAACGTGATTTTATTTTTGCCATTTTCAAAAATTTGCTAAAAATTGAAAAATCAACTTCGGCAATTCAAAATTTGGTTCCGAAGTCTGGATGACATGCTCTTTCAATGAGCCAAATTTCAGAAAGTTTCCTTGCGTCAATAAAAATTGGTCGTGTCCAAAAACCTATCTATCTATCTAAGTATACCTAACTTAATGTTTTTACATGAAATAGACAATTTTCTTGAATAGCAACGTGAAAAAATATCAAAATTATTCTTCATCTCAATTTTTTTTGTGACAATTTTTTGTCAGATTCGTCAAGAAAAAAATCTAAATTTTTTGGGACTTATTTTCCCTTTCAGTATTTCTTTTCTAAAAAAATTCGATTTTTTTTACAAGGACAATTTAAAATTTTTTTGAAAAAGTTCATTATGAAATGGTTTTTTTTCAACGTACAAAATTGTGTACCCAACTACCTATACCTACCTATTTTTTATTTTTTTATTTTTTATTTTTAAAATCGAACATTTTGTGAATACAATTTTGAGAGTTATCTAATACTTTACAAAAATTTGATTTCAAAAAGATTTTTAAGAAACAAAAATTACGAATTTCTTGTACATATACTTGCTTACTTTTTTTTGGGCACCTTTGAATTTTTGCAAAACCAAAAACTGAGAATATTTCACCAAAAACCATTTTTATTTTCTTAAATTTTTCGTAAGGACAAAAATCTCACAAAAATTTTATTTCAGAAAGTTTTTGAAGTGACCAAAATTGCGAATGTTTTTCCAAAATAAAAATGATACCTAGCACATAATAATTTTTTTAATCTTTTGCCAATACAATTTTAAGAATTTTTTCAAAAATTTTATTTCACTTTTTTTCTTTTTTTGATGCAAAATTGCAATAATTTTGCTATTTTTTTCGATTTAAATTTTTTGAAGACCCGAGTTGAGAATATTTTATCAAAAGAAAATTGATTTCTGCAATTTTTGCAAATATAGTGGTAAGAGTAATTTTACAAAAATAATATTTGGAATTTTTTATACTTACACGAGGGCAGAATTTCGAATTTCATTTTTGTTACTTTCAAATTTTTGGAAAAATATTCCAAAGAACTATTACTCAGATAGCTGAGAATTTAAAACTATATTTGAGAATTCAAAACTCTAGGTGATTGATCTGGTTGAGTATTCATAATCAAAACAACTTTGTATAGTTGAGAGTTCAGAACAGCTATTGATGAGGACTAAAATGTGCAGTTAAAAATTCAAAATTATTATTGTCGATAAGTAGTTGAGTACTCAGAACTGTAAACCTGAAATTATTTGCGTCGAGACCTCAAAACTCCATGCTGAGTTTTCCTCATAATCTGACTGTACCTTCAAGACACCCCAGTTGGGCATCCCTTCAACTTAGAAGACTGAAATTTTTTGGTACAATTTCAACTAAAAAAGTAAACTATCATAATGGGTTCCATCAAAATCGGAGGTATTCCTCTCCTCCTCACTCCACCCAAATAAACACGAAATAAAACTATTACTGCTTATACAGAAAAATCATTACTTGATAAGGATAAGTAATTATTATCCTCCGAACGTGACTGGAGGCGTTACCAATTCTAATAATTAAATTGTGAAATACATTCGGTATAAAGAAAATACTCTCCTAGGTACGGTACATTCACAAACTCGAAATAAAATGAATTCATTTCATTTAAGTATAAAATTACATAGGGTTATTATATAGGTATAGGTATTTCATCGACAGATGAAAATGATGTTTTTTTCTTCATTTTTTTTTTTTTTTTCATTTTGAACAAAATGACTATAACAGTGTATGAAATAATTGCAAATCGTGCGAAAACATTAATATTGGGTACCATACTTAGGTATTAATTAGTTCATGGTATGATTTTTTTCTAGTAGGTATAACTTAGGTTTAGGTACTTTTACTTTTTTAATTTACCTAGTTGTTTTTTAATTTGAGAAAATCATTCGTTTTTCTGTAAGTAGATAATTATTTACAAAATTAATGATTTTTGGATCATTGTAAAATACCGAGCCACATTCTAAAAAGATTTTCTTAATTTTTTTTCCAATGATGTAAAGATAAATTTTGATTGATGGAAGCCTTTCTTTGAAGCTTTTTTGGGAGGTAGGCTTCGGGATCCTGGGCTTTCGGGACCTCTCAAAATGACCCTGAGAAAATAATGAGAACGTGAATAAAAGCGTACATTTACCTATAGAGGTATACATATTTTCCACTCTCTGGAGCCGTACACAATTGGAATAACTAAGTATAGGTATCCATAAAAAATAACCACTGACCCAGTGATATTCGACTTCGAAACTTATTTCAAAAATCACTACAGCACTCGGGCACTGTGTGCATAGATAATGCTCAGGTGTGTCTCGACAACTGTCGATTACATAGCTAATACCTACTTAGTTGAAAAAAAAAGTCCGTCGCGAACATTCGAGCCAAAATAAAAAGAACAAAGTAAACTGTTAAGAAACCGAAATCAATACAACTTATTGTTAGTCGTAAAATCAAACGAGAAAGGGTTTCGGAAAACCTTCAATAGAAACATAGTGTTTCAAATAACACGAAAAATTTCGTGTTACACTCGACTTCTCGGGTTAGATGGAGCGTGTCAAACGTATTGTTGAAGCAAAAAATAAAATAAAATACTCGTACCTACATCCAAGTATCAACAGCTGCCGATGAATGTAGTTTCTAAAAAAAAATTAGTGGAGTAAATTTTTAAGTTAGAAAACTCGCAGAATTGAAAATTTTCTTAGTTTTAAAAAAATTAATTTTATTATGTATGAAAGTTGAGAAATTTAAAATTTTTTAAATTATGTGATATGACGTACCTTGAAATAAAAAAAAAATAACTATGACTAATTTTGGCGAAAATGGGGCATTTTTTATGACTCTTCTATTTTGATCTTTTTTCAATTTCAAACCAATTGTTTTGTGATGGACTTTCAAAGAATATTTCAGCAATTATAAAATAATTTGTTTTGACCATTTAAAAAAAAAAAAGTTTGTGTACCTAATCAGTATTTTTTTGAGAGGGTTTTTGAAAAATAATTTTGTATCTACCTATAAGAAAATTTTCTAGAATTTTTTTTCAGAATTTTTTTTTTTTTTTTTGAGTTTGTACCTAAGCCTAATTATTTATCAATTATCAACAAGCTAATGTTTTCTGCAAGGGATTTTTTAAGACAATTTTTTTTCAATTTTTTTATTGCTCCTCCAAATTTTTTTTTAATTTATGTGCACCTACATTATTTTTTTGATGTTTCTGAACTGACTGGAAATTTTTTGAGAAAATTTTCAAAAAAATATACGATCCTGGGAATTGTTATCGAACGATTTTTTGACTTTTTTTTCATGGGGTGATTTTAAAGCCATTGTTTACATCGTATGAAATTTTAAAATGAACAGCATATTTTACTCGTATTAGTACCCAAAGAGGCGTTCTGAACTCAAAATTCTTGAAATTTTAAAAAATAATCATAATGGCACAAAATCTATTAGCCCTAAAATTATTGAAATGTTCAATAATTGAAATTTTATGAATATATCCCTAAATTAAATTTATGTTAGGTTATGATTTTCATTTCCATTTAAGCAGTTTGCCATTAATTATTTAATCAAAAAAAATCCGAAAATTTTCCTTTATACCTAAATATCATCAATTAGGTAAACAAAACATATAAACATGAATATACCTAAATGAAACAAATATCTATTATATAAATTATAACCTAATGCTCACAGTTGACTATTATAGAGAAAAGGATAATTTGTACTTGCGACTAATTTCGAGCCAGCGTAATAAAATAAACTAAAAATTAGCCATATCATTAACCTAACGAGCTTCGGTAACCTTTCATTAATGAATTTAGAATGGATATTTTGTGTAAAAATATGTATACCTAAAATCAGAGTCACGAAAAGACTGGTAGCCAGCTCGCCGTCTTTGGTTACATTTTCTTCTAAACTGGAAGAGTCGAAGCTATTAATTTATGGTTTGGTTGTCTATTATTATTATTCGCGTTTATATATTTTGATGCGTTAATAATATTGTTTGACGACACAGCTGGTTAAAAATGTATTTAGTTTGATGTGATTAAAACATTTCTAATTTTAGGTTAAACAACTTTAATCAAGCTCTGCTTGCAGGGTCTGGTAAGTGTACGTATAACTGGCGCGCTGAGCAGTGAGCAGTGAGCATAGGGTGCCCGCGACGTATCTTAATTAGAGAACGTTTCAAAGTTGTTATTCTTGGGTTATAACAACTCCATTAATGAGATAATAATATCGAGAATGTTGCAATTATTCACACGTGCGCGCATCTTTTATGGCGCTTTTTTGTGAGGCGGGGGTTGCTGCAGTTTGGCTTGGCGCGGGTGAAGGAAAAAATAAAAAAGCACATCGACATGCGGATGCTTTTAATTCGAGACTGCAGCGGCGGCGCGCCGCACGAAACCGAAAATTAATTCTATTAAACGTGTTTAAAAACGACCCACTATAATCCATTTAATATTTTAGTATTAAAATATATGAAAGAACCGAATGTTGAAAAATTTTACGATTATGATCCGAGAGGTTTTAGGAAAAGATGTTGTCAATGAATAGCAAACCCACATACCTACCTATACCGCCACACTGTGAAATATATCGACGATAAATTTCAGACAGGATTATGAGCTAATTTGTAATTTCGCCGGAGTATTTTTCATACATATTTTATTTAATTTATAATCAACGTCGATGATATCTCGTATCAAAATTTTTATTATGTTATATGATTTTTTTTTCTTATATGTATCTATACCTGTAGATACCTTGATACCTAATGAATATTGAATATGTCTACAACTTTGTGTGTATCGCCAGATAAGGCTTATACTGAATATGGGTCTTTACCTGTCTTTACTAATTGCACACCCCCCCCCCCCCCTTAAAGAAATCCATAAATTATGATATTTTTTTTAGTGATGATTATTGAACAAAATACAAACACGGTCCAATTAATATATTCACTTTTTCGAATAAAAAATTGTCATAAAATCAAAACTCCAGACAGGAAAAGGTGTTTTGAAAACGAGGTTGATGTGAAAAAATTTACATATGAGACACATTTTCAAAGTGTGAGTGTTTATTTTAATGTATTTAATTTTTTATTCAAACACCTATAGCGCGTCAAAGTGATGAAACTTCATTTGGTGCGATGAAATTCGACTCTTAAATACAGATTGCATAGTTTCTATTAAGCTTATGGTATGAAATGACTTCTCGAGAAAACTTGAAAAAAAAGTATTACGTTACAACGGGTAGGTACGAGTTGGTAATTCATGGTCATTTATTCGAGTTGACTTTTGAATGGTGGAAATATGATTATAATCATTTGGCTGGTATCATTAGGAAATGCTCTAGGTAGGTGTAAGTTCACGTTTGATGATTCTCTCATTAGAGCCGCAATGACTGTAGCGAAGTAGCAATTGTGCGGTAATTTTGTTCGACCACTTAACGCTTCTGATATGTCATTGCTTGAATAAGTTTTTTAAGCGCAAGAGATGAAAAATTTCTGCACTTAACGATGATTAAGGGATGTGAGAATTTTTTGATTATTTTTACGCGTTTGGACCTTGGAAAGTTCGTGAGAATAAAAAAAAAAAATAATAATAACTATAGGTAGGCTATATAAAATTAATCTCCAAAAAATATTTGAATTAAATTGGCCGAGGGTAAATTATAATGTAAAGTTAGACATGTGAGATGGAAAATGTTCCCTATATCATTACAATCAGCGGTAAGCCCCGCCTTTTATATGTTTAATTCCAATAAAGAGGCGGAGCTAATCGTCATATTGTCATTAGGGTGCAATATAATGTTCATTTATGCAGGAACATGTTGCAGTATAATGATCAAAGCCCTAAAAAAGTACATTGTACCGAGAAAAAAGCTAAAAATTATGCAAACAATGCAAACATGCTTCAAAATGTCACAGTATAGTTTTATCGAGGAAAAAGCTATAAAGTATGCATAATAAGCCTGAAAATGTCTTATTTCAATGATGAAAACCTCAAAATGATTTCTTTTTATCAAGAAAAAAAACAACTAAAAGTTCAGCAAAATAATGATGAACAAGTAGGCAATGTCGGCGAATAATTATAATTTCATTTTCACGCTACGATTTTCTCACATGTTCGCTGTTTGCTTGTTTCCCCGACTAAAATCTAATCGATCTTCAACATCGCAACAATTTAATATTTCATTGCTCGATTACAATCCGTAGGTACTTCCTGAACCGCCTTTCATCGCGGACTCGCAATTTTTCTCGCCCCTCGTACAATATCACGAAAATTTGTTACAGACTGAGCAGTCCAAATAATTGAACGTTTCCACCAAAAAAGAAAAGAGAAAAAAAAGGAAAAGGAATAAAAGACATATTTTACCTTTAATATAACGTTCTCGATATAAGGTCTACTATTGATTAAAAAATAATAAGCGCGGGATTTTCGACATGCCATTTCGCGTGTTTCTTTCCTTCTTTTTTTCCTAAACTGAAAAGATGTGGTTTTCTGATAAAACATAATTTATGTCTTAACACCTACTGGGAATTGATGGTTGAAAGTTTTATTATTAGGCGACGTATTTTTCGACTGACAGTTTGGCCGGATTTGAGACAAAACTGCGTCAGTGTATAATCATTCGATCAATTTATTCTATGAAATATATATACGATTGAAAAGGAAGAAGGATGGAATTCTTTAGTCAAAATATTGACTGCTTGTCATCATGTAAACCTTCCTATTCTGGTTCTGGTCTCTTGAGAATACCACACGAATATCTGTTACGTCTTTTACCATACACAATGGATGAAGAACGCTTCCCAGTTAACAATTAGGTACAAATTCGCGCGACTGGTGTTCAGATATGTAGGTACATCTGACTAAAGAAAAGAATTAGGCAGAGTTGATATTGGATGTATTGTAGGTGTATGGGGTTAGGTATGGAGAACCTACAACCTATTCATGATTTTTTTTCGACCTTTTTTTATGTAGGATATCAAGTTTTGAGATCTTTGAACTCATTAGTGCTTTCAAAATAAGATTAGTTGTTATCCCTAATGTTTTTTTTCATTTTTTTTTTTTTTTTTTTTTTTCAAAACAACAAATTTTTTGGGGTATAAGTAATTATGTTCTCAGTACTCATTAAAAACAAAAGTATATACATTTCAACACCATAACTGCAATTAAGGGAAAAAATTCTCACTAATTGGTACACTTTAGTTCTACTTTATCAGAAAAATATCTCATTTGCTATGAAGTTACTCACTATAGCTTTCGCAAATTTTTGAGGCCAGAAAACAGTTTATCTCAATTTCCATAGACCTCAAAGGCTCAAAATTATCATCAATAAGACTTAGGCCAGTATTTTAAAAATTTCCTAAAGATTTCCTTATTCTTATTCCTTAAGGTAAGGAATAAGGAAAATCGGTATTTTAAAAACGATCTTATAATAAGGTTCCTTAAAATGGTATTTTAAAACTATCCTTATCTTATTCATAAGGTTTGTGAAGGTGCATTGTTGCCAAACAGTTTCATCCGAGTTTCGGATATTACAACCAAATAGAAATGCTGTATTTTTCTAGCATTGGCATATTGCTGGTTTTGCGCGCGTTTTGTGATAACTGATGGTGAAATTCAAATTTCTTTTTTGCGTGATTTTACGTGTTATCAAAAAATTTTTCCCTTTTGCATGAATTTTTGCTGTAAAGGTCTATAAGTGAACATAGTTTCTCCGCAGAAATACCTCGAAAGAAGCTCGGATTCCTATTTTTTTGGAGTAGAAATATTTTATACCTATTTCTCCAATTTTTAAAATATTAAAAAAAAAACTGTTGCTTTTCCTTCAAATGAACATCTCAACTGCGTAAATAATTTGAAATTACTCAATAAGTATGTACAATATTGTATTCACATTCATAAGCGTCTTTTACCGAAACCGAGTGAGGAAATCATTATCATTGTAATGTTTCAATGGGTTGCTGCGATCTCGCAGAACCCTGGTTGGGAATTTTGCAATTTCATTAAGCATTAACATTTTCATTATATCATCCATATTACAAAAAAATTAAAAATTTCACAAAACGTTAAAAAAAATCATTCAAAAGTTCATTCAATTCTGATAAGAATTATCGAAATACAATAAGGTGTCCTTAAGGTACCTCGCGAGGTACCTTATTCATTTCCTTATTCCATTTACCTCATTTTGAAAAAGGAACGTTTTAAAATACTAAAAAATCTTAAGGAACGTCTTAAGGATACCTTATTACTTATATTCGAATAAGGAAATTTTTAAAATATGGGCCTTACAAGTAGTTTTCTAAGAAACCTTTGCAAAAAAAAATTAAATTCGTTATCCTGATAAATTCTTGAAATATTTAGATATACATATATTATAGTTACCCTTATAATGTTTCGTTTGTGATTGAAGCAGTCAATGTAAGATTTAGACAATTGGATTTTTGAAGAGTATAGATAATATATAAATTCATATTTTTCAATTTTTCATCTTGTATGACAAAATTTTTGTTATTTTTTAAAATATTTTTCAGGCCTTAAGATAAATTGAATTTTTAAACAAACCATAATGAATTTTTATTTTTTTTTAATTTTTTACAGAGAAACAGTTCCTGATCAATTTCCTGATTCTCAATAAGTTTATGGTGAGTGTTTTTAAAAATAATTGTTATAAGTAGAGATTTAATTGAAGAAATATTATTTCAGTTTTTTTTAAAATTAACTATATTATGTAACCAGAGTTGGAGAATTTTGTTTTGTATCTATAGTAATTTTTACTATGCATCCACTATGCATTTCTCTCAGAGCATATAAGTTTATCTTTTCTTTTACAGAAAATTCCTTCTAAAGAATTTTGCATTAACATTTTTTTAGAATTTTTTCATCTATTGAAGAATAGATTTTTAACATTAAATACAAAGTTAGTTGTTTTTCAATTTTTTTTTGACACAATTTTTTCTTTAGAGAATTTTTTAGCATACTTTTTTCGTTAACTTTTTTCTTTTAATCGAGGGAATTCAATATTTGAAATCTAGTCTAGGCACATCAAACCAAATAAGGCCTAAATGGGATTCAAAGCCCAGGATATGAAGTATCCCACTACCAATAGATATAGATACCTAGGTATTACAAATCCAAAAACATACAAGATTTTTGGGGACAGCATCAGTGATATGTTTCCTCATGCATGGGACACATCCTCACACTTCAAATACATTGTTCTCCCTAAAACCTCAGCACTCAGGCCTATTTTTAAATTAAAGAACCACTTCTATTGAGCTATTGACTCACCAGATATGACAGTATCTTTGTAAACATTATAAGAGCAAGAAGAAATACGCCTTCGATTAGCATTGGAGTCGGTACTAGCGGCAGCGTTCATGATCGCGGCGATGGAAAAATCAGTGGTCACTTTGACAGCGGCTGCTGCTGCGGCTGCAGCTGTAGCAGTTGCGGCGGCCGACGAAGATACCGATTTTTTCGATTCCAGTAATCTTTCATGTTCCTGCATACCGGCGCCTCCGATCAACATTGTAATAATTTAAAAATATACAACCGTTTCGCGAAATGAATTTACAACGATTCTAATAAATACCCGAAAAACACGTTTCATAACATATTGAGCAGCAATCGCGAAATATACCGGTCGCGCGCAATAATTTAATCACGTTATGAGCGAAATTGATACGGGCGACGACGACGAAGACGATCGATTGGTGCGGTATGCGAAGCGCGATAAATGGAAATTTTTATTCCTGGTCTTTGGCGACGAACGTAGACCGATAAGGACGAAATTGTGGTAAAAGCAGCACGTTTAGTTCAGTACACATAACATAATACGCGAGTTATTTTTTTTTTAATAAAAGCAAAGAAAACGTTGCTACCGACGGTGACGGCGGCTGCGGTAATCAATCCGTTGTAGGCTATAACATAAGAAGTAATAGAAAAAGCAAGCGAGGAGTTAGAAAGAAGGCGGCCGCGACGGCGGTAACGGCGGCTTCGTGTCGCTGGCGGTGGCAGTGGTGGACGAATACACGGTCCCTTCGAAGGCACCTCCTCATGCGAGGCGTGTCCGAACAAGGTAGGCGTTTTTCGATTACTTGCCGCCGAATGTGCTGTGAGGAAACAAAACGAAACGAAAAACAGAAATACGAGCGAGCATTTCGACGATGAAGACTTTAATCGCCGGGTGGAATGTGGCGGAAAGTGACGGCATAGCGGTTTCAATTCGATTAGCCGCAAATAGGAGGGGCGTGGTTCAGTCTATATATATATATATATATATATATATATATATGTATATGCAATGTGTTCGTCGCTTTAATGTGTTATATAAACGGGAGACCTTAATCGCGAAACGAGAGAAGCAGAGGGAGAGTCGAGTAAAAACAAGGGCTGTTCTCTTTTCGCTCTTTTCCAACAGCAGGTTGTTCGTCGAAGCGTTGAAAAGCTTTAAAGCTTCAAGACGTTATTTCGCCATTGCGACCATTTACTCCTCTGCTGCTCTCAAGATCTCTCCTTCTGCTCCCATCCTGCCTTCTATCTCCCCTTCGTTCCCTCGTCACTTTGTCCCCCACAGCACCCCTCTTATGACGAATTTCCAGTTAAAAGTTGAGTTTGCAAAATCGACGCAGAGTGGCACCGCGCCACCAGCATGTTTTTAAGCGATTGCCGTTCCTTTTCCAATCTGGATCAGCCGATTGTTTTCAACACTGCACCGGTGGCCGGAGGGTATTCCCTGGCTGCGCCTCACCTTGTCACCTCCCTCCAATGTTGACTGTTTTACTCTTCATTTCGTTTAGCTGTGATGTAACTCTAACAAACCAAATTGCCTAATTTTATGCTTAAAATTTGCTAACTTCATTTTGGGTGAGTAACATGCGCTGCGTATGGTAGCAGAGCTTAAATTGGATTTGCACGCTGTCTCAGTCCTGATATTGTAACTCAGCAAGTATACTGTCAGCCAGCCGCAATTCCAAATTTTCATAATTTGATGTCAACTTTATGTCTTCAGGGTGTATTTTTCAGCACTCCGCGCTTTTGAAATTTTTTTGAATTGTTGGGTAGCTTTTGTATGCTTATGTCTTGTGCTTTCTGCTGAAAAAAATTTCCCAACAAATATACCTATGGGATATCTGTTTAACTCAGAATGCCAAATCCACACCTGCATTAGGCAAGGCATACACTGTCTAATGTATCAATTCGGTAGAAAAATTTTGAGAAAGTTCATACGAATTCTTGCTAGTGCATGCATTCGGCAAACAGGGTTTAAGAACTGTCCATCTGCCTATTGCACACATTTGGAAAAAATTATTTCTTGCTATATTGCATGCATTTGGCAAACAGGGTTGAAGAACTGATGCCCTCTGCCTATTGCAATTGAACACATTCGGAAAAATATCTAGTGTTGAAACACTGCCTATATAATGCATCAATTTGGCAGAAAATTTTTAAGAAAGTGCATACGAATTTGGCATGAACACACTGCAGAGAGAGGGAGATGAAGCTTCTTCTTTTTCTTCTTTGCTGTTCACTTGTATCTGAGCATTGTGACTACAGAGCCTTGCTGCAACTAGCTCCTTCCAACCCTCTCAATCTTCAGCCTTTCTTGAACAGACACTCAAGTGTTGTTCCAGTAGCCTTTTTTTATCAAGTCAGTATATTGGGTTGACAATCTTCCTCTTGTCCTCTTGTTCTCTTCTCTTCTACTTGACCCTGGATGGACAGCTTTTCCAGATTGTCTATTTGCCTTATTATTATTGTGCTCAGCGCTCAGCTCATCCCTGATGTCCAGTTCCTTGAGTAGGTCCAGGTATATATGGACGCATTTGTTCTTTTTATTGTGCCCACAATATTCTACATACTTGGGCATTCGTCTGTAGCAGTATATTTCAAAGGCTTCGATTTTGTCCTGAACTCCTGATCCACTTTCCGTATTCTCCAGCACTCAGATGCATAGAGGAAAATTGAGAAGGCCAATGGTTTTACAATTCTGAGCTTTGTTGCTTTTGTGATGTCGTGACTTTTCCATATTCGGTTGAGCTTTCCCATTGACGCCTTCGGCCTTTGCGATGGCTGCTCTTCTCTTGATTTTGGAAGACTAGCCTCTCTCATTGGAGATATCAGTGAGCCCCTAGCCCAAGTATACCAAGTCTTATATATACCACCTCAATTCCATCAATATCAGCGGTTTGGGTTTGCTGTTATTTTCCTTGTTGATTATCATAATTTTGGTTTTGGCCCAGTTTATTTTAAACTCGCTGAATTACTGGCTCCTTCTACCTAGTCGAGCATTTCTTTCAAGTCCTCAATTGTCTCTGCCAGGGATGGGCACAAGTTTTTTTGAGAACTCCAACCCTTGAGTTAGCAGTTATCTCTTTGAAAGAAAAGAGTTGAGTTAGCATTCTTTTTTCAAAAGAGTTGAATAGTTTTCATAACTTTTTTACAACCCTCTCAAATATTTAGTTTATTATTTTACTGGAAATTTAAATAGATTGCGCTATCCCTATCCGGTATTCGAATTAGATGATGAAACATACTTTTTGAAAGTACAACTTGCAGGACCAGATTTAAAAGAAGAGGGTCCTGGGACTTCACAACCTCAGTCAATTTTTTTGCACAAAAGGCCTCTGCCAAAATTAAATTAATGAATTGAAATTTTTTTGTCGACAAATCAATGAGTTTTCAAATTGAGGTAGATAATGGTGGGTCAAAAATTCAAAATCAAAAAGTCGGTTAGCTAAAGAAAAGATGGTCTCCGCTCACTCCGCTAAAATTGAGTCCTCGGGTCCTTACAACATGTTTTTGTTTCATTACTTCATTGAAATGTTGAAATATGAGAGATCTTGGAGAATTTTGAATACTTAGTTTCAAAGATTTTGAAGAATCCTTGTGGATTTTAGTACATTTTTTTAGAAATGAGAATTTCAAAAAATTTAATTTCAATTCAGTGGACAAAGGCGATATTTTCTCCTGAAGGTCTTCAATTTCATGAAGATTTGAAATAATTTTTTAGGATTTCCCAGACATTATCCTATGTATCTGCAGTTTTGCTTATTTCTCGCGAAAAGTTTTCACTGATTATATAATAGGTACTAACACTTATTCGTTATTGATTCAGAAGACTTACAATATTTCAATTCAGCTTCACGTTGCATCGCGATTATATATTTTCATTTGACCCCACAGGGAATAGATTTTTAAATTTTTACTTCATTTGATTAATAATTAACTGGTTCGATCAATCCCAATTCGAAACGATCGAGAACAACTTGTGTACAAATTGCTCGCGATAAAATACATAATTATCATCTAAGCTCCAAGATCGCCTATTTTTTTTTTTTTTTTTTTTTTTCTATATACTTACATGTTAGTCCACATACGTTGTTTCACTCATTGCAGGCTTTTCCCTGATCTATCTATCTATCTATATACACGAATTATTCCAACACACACACACGTCTTAATTTTGTATTAATTTTTAACGCTTTATAGATGGAAATTAATTAGGTATGCCGTCGTAGGTTGTAATTTTGAAGTTATATCGAGGGGAAAAAATAAGGAAATTGTAGACGCCTTATCGACGAATCAATAAAACGCTCTCGTAAGCATATTCAAAAGGCTGAAAGAGAAAAAGAAGAAGCAGGAAACACTCGAACGTACACCGTCTTACACCTATACCCATATAATAGCCGAAAGGAGGAACCCTGAAGAAGAAAAAAGAAGAAGTAGGCTTTATATATCTACACTGAAATACACACACACGAAGCAAAGAAATAATCTAGATATATATGTGTGGTCTCATACTACCTACACACTTCTTGACAGATCTGTTGAAATATTATTGGCGATGAGTTTGATTTAAATCTATCTTTGGGCAGGTCCGATCCTCCTAAACCATCCTAAAGTGTAAAGGAATGTGTTCGTTCAATGACATGTGTTGTGAATTTGAAAAATGGTTTTATCATAAACGCACGGTCAAAACGACCGCGACCGACGTTTCGAATCGAATAACCAACATACGTAAACGTATGTAATGTATGTTCCATGTACGATACATAAAACAGGTTATTATCGTAGCTTGGAAATAATAATTCGTCGATCCAGTTCGATGTGAAATATTGCTTTATAAATTATAATTCGTAACAGAGGTGTCTCTCGAATTTATTATAAACGCGAGATGCGAACTATTGATATTTGAATTCTTCGTATTATCTTATAATGTCGTGTCGTGTTTATATGAATGTAGGTATCGTAACGTTTCTCGGTTCTCCATTGTTTATAAAGTCCGGATCGTGTCTCTCTTCCTTCGTCATACTTACGATGACATCGTGTAACTTTTTGAGATGGCGAATGTGCACTTACGTACTTCCATCTCCATACATATTGTACGTGCGATACTCTCAATTTATTAAAAATTACTATAAGATTGTACCAATAATATTTACGAACGAAGAGGGCATAGGGGATGGAGAATACAAAATAGGTAGGTAAATAAACACGAAGCGAAGGGTTCTCAAGTTGTTTTGTCCTCCCTTTCCTTTTCCTATGCACATATAACATCTTCTGTGGCTTTACACGAATGCAGGGTGTCTCGAAAACTAGTCTTGTGTTTGTAATGAAAGAGCTTTATAATAGTGGGGTGTCATCTGAGCTGCGTACTGTGTGCTGGGGTGAAACTAATCTTGTTCGATGGATGTTTTGCATGAGTTTATTAGCGAAGGCGACGTGTGCGATTGTTTGAATTCGGATTACACATAAACGAGCTATCGTTTGTTAAAATTGTTATTTGTTTTTAATTGTCTTGTCACTTTCTAAAAGTTTTCAGAATCGCACAAATTTGAAAAAAAATTGCCTAAATGGAGACATCTAGCCAAGTGAGGAATTTGCACGTTGATACCATTTTCACATTTTAAAGAAATAAAGAAAATCGCAAAATTGAAAAAAAAATCAAAAAGAAAAAAATTGAAAAAAGTGTGCTTGAAATTTTTTTTTTAAATCAAATTTTCTCTCGTGAACATGAAAAGTTTGAATTTTGAGGGGGGGGGGGGGTGCAACTCGAACGAAATTAGAACGCATCTGTTTTTTACAAATTAAAGAAGAAATCCATTTAAATAAGGTTTGAAAAATTTGTGGTCAAAAAATAAAATAAAATATTGAAGAATAAAAAAAAAGAATTTCATTTTTTTTAAATATTTAAAAATAAAAAATAAATTATTATTTGAAGAAATAGGTCAAAAAAAAATATACAAAAGATTGAAAATATTATATATTTTTTGAATTGTTTGACAAAATAGGTACGTAAAAGTCAATATCATTTTTTTTTAAAAGTAGGTACATTGGTACAAGGATCAGAATGTCTGACAGAATATCTGAAAGTCGTCTAATTTTAAATAGAATAAATTTCACCTAATTTTGAAAAAACTGAAAAAAAATAGAAGTTTCAGTGACAAAAATATCTAAAATTTGAGAAAAAAACTTATGTTGACGGTATATTTATTTTTAAATTAAAGACAACATTTTAAAATGTTTATCTCTACAGAAAAATTTTTCAATGAATTTTTCAACAAAATAGGTAATGAATTGAAAAAATATTTTTTATGTAATTATTTAAACAACATTTTTCAAATTTATTTTTCGTCACAATTTTGAAAAATTTGTGTGAAAAAAATTGAGAAGTGATTTCATATTTCCAGCAAAAATTGAAATGAAAAAAAATATAATTCAATTTTCTATACCAAAACACAATAATTTGTATATGTAATTCAACGGAATTGAAAAAAAAATCCTTGAAAATTTGCATAAAAAATAATTTAGAAAAATCAATTTTTTCACTAAACTTGAAAATTTCAGCTATGATGAAAAAAAAAAAAAAAAAAATGTAAAATTATTTGTAAACGAAATTAAGTTTTTGATGGAATAAATATTTGTTCCAGAAAAAATTTGTACCGACTTGGAATTGACTTCGCATAGCTAAACATATGAAAAATTTGGATTTTCAACAAAAGTGGGGGGAAATTATGAGTTTGTCAACTTGTAAATTCAAAATTATCAACTTTTTACGATTTTTGTTCTGTTTGACCATTAATTTGAAACAAACTTGGCAACTTTAAACTCAGAATTGCCAACTTTCAAATTTTTCTAGATTCAATGACACCACTCTAGGCGGCACACTGAAAGAAATAATTGGGCAACCATTACCAAAAAGTTGGGAAAAACGGAGACATGATTCGAAATTCGTGAATGATTTCCCAACAGTGGTAATAATCGTTCCTTGATGTAAGACAACTATTATTAAAATTTTAAGGTGACCATTACCCAACAAAAATGAATTAATCAATAATGATAAGGAACAATTCTATTCCTAATCATTCACGAATTTCGAATTATGTCCCAGTTTTTCCCAACTTTTTGGTATTAGTTTCCCAACTCGGAGGGAATTATTCCCCTATGTTGGGGAATGATTCAGGAAATTCAAATCATGTCCCAAATTTACACAACTTATTCGGTAATGGTTTACCAACTCGGAAATTTTTTCTTCGTGGTGATGGATCTGGTAGGATTCGAACCCGGGACCTTCCGTTTGAAGAGCCAACGCCTTAACCACTCTGCCAACCTGTAAACTCAAGTTTGAGTGCTTGATTGTGGTTTATTACTTTAAACGAATTGGAATTTTTTCAAGAAATTATTAAAATAGTATGTGCGTTTATTTTTTTTTAAATAAAAATTGTGTTTTAACAAAATTTCAAAAAATTCGTGATTCAATAAAGTATCGAGAAATTTGTGATTGACACAATTTTGAATACTTCATGTTTGAACAAAATTTTGAAAATATTCTACGTTTCAAATTTTCAAAAATTTAAGAAATAACCTGACGATTTTTTTATAATCATTTTGAAGAAGAAAAAAAAATGTTTGAGAAACCTCTCATCATACTCTCATCAAACTTGTATATTATAAACTTGGGAACATATTTTATAATTATGTTAGATTAGTATACAGACTTTACAGACCAATTGATTTTGTCCACAATTTTTATTATGCCTTTGATGACAGAAGTTTCCATTCGCTGTAACATTATTTAGTTGAAATATAGAAAAAGAAAAATTTGCTCGTCGATTTAGAATTATTTTAATTGTGAGGACTGAGGAAATAGTTTTAAAAAAACAACCATACTTTTGTGATTTGAATAAATATATTCTTTAATTTTATTGAACTATTTTTTTTTCTACACAATTTCACCTCAATCGCCTTCAATAAGAAATTTTTTTATTAAACCTCAGTTTTGAAGAATTTATTCATCAATTACGATTCAAAAGTAATTATAAAGAAAGAAATACCTGAAAAAAAATTCATAATTTCTATACTGATAACAAAAATAAGTGTTGAAATTTTGTGTAGATGACGAATTAATAGCTAACGTTGGGAACTTAATCCTTTTTTTCGAGAATGAATACTTCTAATAAGAAGCAATAAATGCCTACTTCTGGAAGTGAATGGTTACCCATCAAAATTCACAATCATTACTTTTTATCAGGGTTGCAGTCTTGGTTAGTTGAGAATAAATGCCTCATACATAGGTAATAATTCCTAGTAATTTTTTGAAGGTAATTATTACCCAAGTTTTCTGGTAACAACTACCAATTTTCAGGAATAGTTCCTTGAATGTTGGGGAATTTAACAAATTTTTTGAAAAATGTAAACCATTACCGAATTTTTGGGAACAATTACCTGACACAAAGGAACGATTACCCAATTTCAAAACCCATTTCTTTCAGTGCACACTTCCGTTTTCAACAAAAAATGTTAACTAAAGTGATTTTTCCACTGCTCGAATTAAACCTGATTTGATTTTTTTTAATCAATTTTTTTGAGGAAAAGTCTCTTTTTTATTGGAAAGCTCTCATTTAAAAAATGACTTCCGAATAAAAAAAAAAAAAAAACCTTTTCAATTAAAAACAGGTAAAAGACAATTTTTTGGAGAAGAAAATTTCTCAATTTTTCTAAAATAAAAATATTTATCAGATTTTTGGATAAAAAAAAATCTTCCATTTTTTTGCAGAATAAATTATTTTTTATTTTTTATTTTTATTTTTAAAAAAGGTAATCTTACATTTTTTACAGAAATTTTTTTTCATTTTCGTTTTGGACGAAATCGCTCATTTTTAAATATACCTATTCTTTTATGTTTAGAATGAAATCTCTCATTTTTGGAGAAAATTTCTCAACTATAGGTAGTTCTTCGAAATCTCAAAAAAAATCGTAAATGTTTGAAAGAAAAAAATCTCTTCTTTGCTTACGATGACAATTCGAATTTTCGAGTTGAAATGTCTAAAAACCGTCCACTTTTTTAGAAAAGTTGAACTTTTTTTTCAATTTTCATTTAAAAATAATCATTTTAGAAGTCTAATGGAATATTGACAAATTGATCGAGTCAATTTCTTAAATCTATATTATTTTTCAAAAGATTATACAAACAGCCGCAGCTTAAAAAAATGGGTCTAAAATTGCCAAAAATAGGGGAGGAGTTCGAGGAGGAATTAACAAAATAGGTATTAATAGCCCAAATTGTAACAATTTTCAATGTGAGAGTTTGACATGACGGCAAAAATTTTGGGTCAAAATGTGTTCTACTTCGTAATTTTACTCAATTCGAGCAAGTGTTCAAAAAAATAAAAAATTATCATATTTCAATAAAAATTCAATTTCTATCTTTTAGAACGATCTTGATGATTTTTTTCGCCTGGGTAACTATCTACTTAATTCATGATCACATTTTTTGAGGGATTTCAAAGGTTACGATTCTTTTCTTTGCTTCCTTATAATACCTAATAACTATCATTCTTTCTGGAAATTGAAAAAAATTTCAAACTGTGTGATTTGAGAGAATTTTTCATATTTTGAGCACTTTCGTGACCTATTGTGGGCATTTTTAGTCAGGATCGGTGTTGAATTAATCATCGTGTTACACTGATTGATTCTTTTTTCGCAATAGGACGCGTAAATATAAGTATACCTACATCTATCTACCATCCAACCTATCCATCGGCTATAAATTGCTTTATTACGCAGTATAGGTATTGAAATAATTCTTTAATTTGAAACTTGAGTCGCTGAGTCACGAAAACGCAGAAAACCTCGTTCTAATTATTTGTTAGCCTATGTACGTAATAAGTATCGTTTGGAAAAGTAAATTCACATTTTCCAAGTTGTTGGTCGTTTTTAGTCATGGCCGGCGTTAGCCCAGTTGCTCTCGTGCTCGAGCTCGAGCACCACATGAGATTTTTCACGTGGTGCTCGTCCGCACCACAAAAAATTATAATTTTTTTGAGATTTGGGGCACATTTTAAATTTTTTAGAATAAAATTTTTTTACAATTTTTTAGAATAAATTTTTTTCCAATTTTTTAGAATGAATTTTTTCCAATTTTTTAGAACGAAATTTTTTTAAAAATTTTTAGAATGAAATTTTTTTTTAATTTTTTAGAATGAAATTTTTTTAAATTTTTTAGAATGATTTTTTTCCATTTTTTTTGAACGAACGAAAATTTTTTTCAATTTTTTAGAATGAATTTTTTTTTTAATTTTTTAGAATGAAATACTAGGATGAAAAAAATTCTAATTTTTTGGAGTTTAATTTTTCAAGTTATATAGTTACTAATTTTTTTTTTGAAATACCTAAATAATGTCTCATTTAAAAAAACTAATTTTTCCACATTTTTTCAATATTATTTTTTTGAAATAAAAAAATGATTTCTTAAATTTTTCCAGAAAATAAAATTTACAATATTTTTCACCCCCTCCCGCCCCATAATGTAAGCACCACTTGAGAAAATAATGATCCGTCGGCTATGTTTTTAGAAAATTAGGTACCTCTACCATATAAGTTGCTGAAAATTATACAATACTATTTTTAGGAATGAAAATATTCCAAAGTCAAAGTTGTATTCGAGCTTGAAAAAAAATCCACACCCACACTTCGATGTTGTCCCTTTTTTTCACGTTTCAAACCGAAGGAAAGTGCAATTAAAATTCCCAGTATTGGTAGAGTTAGCATGGCGAATGTAAATTGAAATGGCAATAAGCAAAATATAGAACATGGAATATATTCGTGTATATTGGAACCGACGACATTGTTACAATAAGCATTGCACATACGAGAATATCAGAATGGTGGTCGCACTCGTCGCACTGGCGTAGCCAAAAAATGAAAAGAAAAAAAAAACAATAAAAAAAAATTGCAAGCGTGTAAAAAGGCGAGTAAATTTATTCAATAATCGTATTAATGGACGAAGCATGCGGCCCGAATGTAAAAATAATTTCGACTCTGCAATAACAAAAAAGTGAACGCGTACATGGCACATGAGATAAACGGCAACGCAGCATTTTCAATATGTATCTATCCGGAGCTTTCTTGGCCTTTTTTTTTTCTCCCTTCTTCGGTGTGGGCGAAAAGCGAAAAACGAAGGCTGAAATCGTCGTTACGACTGCCTTCGTCACATTCGATCCACGTCTCTAACGTGGAAAAAAAAAGGGGGAAAGAAAAGCTTTAAAGTCGTCTTGTCAATGTAAATATTCGATTCGCCGCTGCGCTGCTACCTCTGAGATGCAGCACGTGCTTATAATTTCTTGCCATGAGCTTTGAACGCTATAGCATACTGTTGTGTGTGTAGCTGATTTAATAACCGCCTCAGTAACATAATGGCGACCTGTGTGTCTCTTTCGGTTTTTATTTCGTTTTATTTATTTAATTTCGGTATTTTTTTATACGCTCGTCGCGAACGTAAAACGAGCACGTATAGTACCTTTTTTCTCCTTTTTTTTTTTTTTTTAGTTTTTGTTTTGTTCAGGAAAAAAACCATCGCGCGTAGCTTTGTTTAAAAAATGCCCTGCGTAGGTGAATTAGTAGTACATTCGTATATATAGGTGTATTGTATAATAAAGGGATCGGGCAAGCGGGCAGTTGCGGTACCTCGGAGAGCCGGCAGCTTAAAAAAATTAATAAAAAAATGATCGTTTCGTACGTTTCTCTTTAGACAGATATGATAAATCCTATAAGTTTTTATTTAGATTATATATATACCTATCTAGTGTATTTTGTTTCGTACGAGTATATCTGCTGCCTACCCCCTGCCTATGCGGGGCTGCGATTCACGGATATGTGATATGTATAGCGCGTAAGGTACCCAATTTCCCATTAAAACCATTAATCCATCCGATAGCCTTCGTAGAGCTTTTTTTTTGTCGTGTAAGCGTATATAGCTCGCGACCTGAGATTCATAAATTATTCTTTTAGCTTCCGAAAACGATTACAACATTAGTATGCAAATTAATCGGATCCATTTTTCGTTCACGTTCGATCTGTAAGGGGGCGGGGTAATGCTTATAAAATCGCATATTGACTCGTATACGTAAACGTAGGTATAAGTATCTGAGGATGAGTAATTATATCAATCAAGATTTAATGTTAAAAATATGGTTATTTAATGGAATAGGTATTCTATTCTTTGGGATTCTATACGAGATATATCTGTATGCAATACGAGTATAATATGTCTGATGTGGGCAGGATATTGTATATGTAATTACTTTCCTTGTTCATATTGAGGAAACACGTGCAAGTTACTAATTGTTTTGGGCGAATCAAATGCATATCGAAGCTTTTCTAGATGAATTTTTTAAATTGAAAAATAACAGTTCAAAGTTTTAGAAAAATAGTTATAAGCGATAAAAAAAAATTATTTCCATATGCTCTGATTAAATTTTTAAATATTGCTGGCGTTTGAACAAAATTTTGTTGTTCTACAAAATTTCGAAAAAATTGTTACCTATTGAGAAAAAAAAATGAAAATTGGCTCCAAAAGAATTTTTAAATACATAGTAGGTATTGACTTTTGAAAAAGACTTTAATATTTTACAAAACGAACAAAATATTTTTTTTTAGAAAATTTTGAAAAATTCAAGTGGAAACAAAATTTAAAAAAAATTGTTCCAAAAGAATTTTAGAAAAGAATTATTTTGAATTAAAAAAAAACACACTTTTAAACAAAATTTTGAAAAATTCAAGTTGAAGTGAATTTTAAAAAAATATGTGAGTTTGGATGAGAAAAGGGACCTAAGCAGGAAAAAAATCGATTTTGGGGGTTTGACTGTTTTTGGTCAATTTCGACCTGTACTTTCATTGAATTTAAAAATGGTTTCATGGTCCTAGGAGCAATATTTAGCCTTCCAGAGGACAAGACTTACTCAAAATCAATAAAAATCAGAAATCAATTTTTTAAATTTTTTTTTTTAAATTTGATTTAAAATGGTTTTACGGTCCTAGGAACAATATTCAACCTCTCAGAGAGTAAGACTTACCCAAAATCTAAAAAAAATCAATTTCGTAAATTATTTTAAAAAAGTTTGTTTTATTATTTCATTAGGTCTTTTTTTTTTTTTTTTTTTGTTAAAAATGATCGAGATTTTTAAACAATATTTAAATACAAATAATTGTTTTTCAGAGAAATTAAAAAACAAAAATATTTTTCAAACAAAATAATGATCATTTTTATGGAAAATTGAGAAAAGTCAATTTCAAAAAATTTTAGCAATGTTCAAAATTTTAGAAGTTCCTTAGTATCGTTTTTCAAAAAAAAAAAAAAAGACATAATTTTTAATAAAAAATACCTCTACCTATGTATTTGCTTTTGCATAAGATTTTAAAATTATTTTCGAAAATTTCCAAAAAAAAGTTCCATAAAAATTTTTGTTTGTAAACAAGATTTTGAGGATTTCAAAAATTCTTGTTTCAGATAAAAAGTTCCCTTTGAACGGAATTTAAAAAAAATCGTTTTCTAAAGAAAAAATTTTAATTTTTTTTTGAAAACACTAGAAAATTAAAAAATTTTAGATGAACCAAACCTGGAAAAAAATGCTGTTGAAGAAAATTTTTTAAGGTCATAAGTTTTTAATTTAAAAAAAAAAACAAGTTTATAGATACAAATTTTCAATTTAAAAAAAATACGCAACAAGACTTTTACAAATTTGCTTTTATATATGTACAAGATTTTTACTTGAAAAGTTTTTTTAAAAAAATTCAAAAACTAGGTATCTATGTTCTTATCAAAATTTTTGTTTCCAAACTTTACAATATTGCTGCTTCAAGAAAATTTTGAAAAATTCAAGTTGAAACAAAATTTTGAAAAATATTTGAGTAAAATAAGAATTTTTTTCACGCAAAATTTCGAAGAAAAGTCTTGTTGAAAAAAAAAATCTATAAATTTGCTTTTGTACAAGATTTCCACTTAAAAAGTTTTTCAAAAAAATGTCAAAAAATTTGAGTTCTTATCAAAATTTTTGTTTTCAAACAAAATTTGCAATATTGCTTCTTTATAGGAAAATTTTATAGAATTCAACTATGGAAAAAAAATTTTGAAATATATTTTTTGAATAAAATAGAAATTTCTTTCATGCAAAATTTCGAGGAAATGTCTTGTTATAAAAAAAAAAAAAAAAAAAAAAAAAAAAAGGAGAAGGAGAAGGAAAAGTAAGGACGAGGTTGCTTTATCCTCTTGTTAAGAAGTTTGTGTATGTTGTGATGCGATTATTTTTCATTCTAGGTATATGATTTATGGTGTTTAAATTAGTCGGGAATTGTGTTTTTATCAAAAGAGTGATACTTATAGATTGGGGGGAGAATGATGGAGAAGGGTTTTTACGTTCAATGACATCCAGCAACGTGTTTCTTAGAAACAATTGAAATTGAACCAAATTAGTTTTATAAATTACCTACTTATACGTTCGGTGTAGAAACAGAAAATGCTTGGGAAAATTATTGGTTCGTGGCGATTATTAATTTTTTTCGGGTCATCCCATACAGTCGAAGAAAACGCTGCAGCGCTGGTTTCCAAGTTTATTCACCTCCGATGTTTATGGGATTTTCTTGCGAATGCGAATGAAGAAACTATATACTTAGGTCTATAGCTGTGTATAAAGAGTTATGGAGATGTTTCTCTTTCATTCTATGCTTCTCGATCGACAATGTATTTTGTGTCGATTTTATCACTGAAACAAACTGGTTTCAGGTATTGGCCCCTCCCATATTTGCATTGAACATTCATTGAGCGAACGGATAAAATTTCATTGTAAATTGGTCTCGAATGAATTAGACGCTGGAGGTGTTCTTGATTAGATTTTATGGTTCGTATTTTTGAATGAGTTTCTAATAGGTAGACATTTTCTTTTAGGACTGGATATTTTTTGAATTTACGTACTAGATTCTCGCTGATTGATTATAGTGAAATTTTATAATTCGAGTACTGAAAAATTTTGCCAACGTCATAATGTCTAAGTCTAAAAATTAAATATCAAGTGAAAATGTATGCATTATGCTTGAAAAAGTAACCCTTTAAAAACTTTGGGAAATTCAGAAAAATTTTCAAGAACTATCCCAAGTTTTTAAAAATTGACATAATTTCTAAAATTTATTCCATTTTCAAAGTTTTGTCTAATTTTGAATTGTTACCACATTTTTAAGATTTACAAGCAAAATTTTGATTTATACACAATTTCAAAAATTTATCATTCAAGTATTTATTAGTTATCCACTAACATTGATCCAATTTTAATAATTTATTAAAATTAAAAAATCAAGCAAATTTCAAAATTTTACTTTTTTTTTTTTTTTTTTTTTTTAATCTTCAAGTTTAAAAATTGACATTTTCACTTTTAACGATCTATATATTTTTTTTTTTTTTTAATTGAAAATTACAAATTTACTGGAATTTTTATACTTACCGAATTTTCAAAATTATAAAAATGTTATCAAACTTCAAATTTTATATTTTCCAACAATTTAGCTACCTACATAGGTATTTAAAAATTAATTCAACTTGAAGAATTTTTTTAAATTTTTGATCGAATTTCCTTATTTGCTATTTTAATTTGTCTTAATTTTTTTGGAATTTGTTTTCGAGTTTCTAATGGTCCTGCTGGCTCTGCATAAGCACTGCTTTTTTGACGATACTGATTTTTTTTTAAAGTCCTGCAAAATTCCAGTTTTCTCAGATTTTGGTTATTTTTAATTTTTCAAATTTTGTAAATCTTTAAAATTTTCTTTGACGTTTTGAAAGTTTTCGACCTTTGAATGTTGCTATAAATTTTTAATTCCAAAAATTTAGAAAAAAGTTTAAATTGCATTTTTTTCATATTTAAAATTTAGTGAATCTTTGAAATTTGGAAACTTATTAGATGAAATTATTAAAAATTCCAATGGGAAAATTTTCAACTTTCTTGACGAAAATGTGAAAGGTACTCATTTTTCAAGTTTGAATACTTTTTGATTTTTTTTTTAATTTTTGAAATTGAGTAAATCTTTGAATTTGATTTTTTTTTTAATTTGCCGAAAGTTCAAAATTTGATAAAAATTAGAATTTTGGGCATTTCGGAATTTTAATAAGTTTTCGAAACTGGAACAATTTTTAATGTTCAATCAATTTTGAATTTTTTTCAGTTTAGAGTCTTCTTGAAAATTTTGTAAAAATTCAAAATAAGGTCATTTTTTAAATTTTATAAATTTGGCCAAATTTAAAAATTTGTTTAAAAGGTCAATTTGTGAAGTTGAATTTTAAGTTTTTTAGATTTGGTGAAAATTCGAAATTTTGTCATTTTTATATTTATCAAATCTTCAAAACTTGCTCCATTTTTTTTCTTTGTTGAATTTTTAAAATTTGGTAAAAATTAGGTAAAAATTTGATATATATATATATATTTTAATTCATTTATTGTGCCATGTACAAGAACTAAGCTTAGAGGCACATTCTTAAAATTAGGGTAGTATTTAAAGTACTAAGTAAGTATGTATATTACATGCTTAAAAACTAAGGTAAAGGTAGGTAGTTATAAAAGTTTGTTTAAATGCGTGATTTTTATAAATTGGAGAAGTTTTTCGATGGATTTTATACAATTTGAAAATTTTGATTTTTTTTTTCCTGATCTGTGAAATTTTTAAAGAAAGTTCATCGTTTAGAAGCCTTTTGGTTGATATTTTTTTATCACCCTATGTGAAGTAATTAAGATCTTTGCCTGATTATTTCATTTGCCAAGTTAATTTTTCATATTTTTGTTCTATTTTTTTTATTTTTATTTTTTATTTTTTGCTGAAGCTAAACAAATTAATGTTCGAGGGTCTTTTTTTTTAAATTCAATTTTTTTATTTCTTGAATTTCACGATCACCTTACATTTTTTGACAGGTAGGTAGGGTAGACGTACCAGTTTGCAACGTGTTAAGCAAATTCTCAACTTCTAAGCACCATAAAATGCTCATCGATTGGTATAAATGTAATAAAATATACATTTTTGGATTCCTTATTCTCTCCACTTTTTGAAAATCGCATAAAAATGATCTTTTGTTTTGAAGATTTTAATCTATTTCAATTAAAAGTGAAAATTTCGCGATGCACCGGTTTGCAACGCCCGTACCAGTTTGCAACTGCGATTTGCACCGGTTTGCAACGTCGCAGTTTTCGCTACCTTAAATATTTTTTTTCTCAAATTTTTTAAAATGTTCGCAAAGAAGGGTCCTTTAGTGACTTAACTCTGCTAAAAGTGAAAAAAATAGCGACCTTGAAAATTTATAAGAGTGAAAACAAAAAAAAGGATAGGCGTTGCAAACTGGGTCCCAAATTTTTGCTCCACTACACCAGTTTGCAACCATTTTGCAACTTTAATAAACCAAATGACTGAGTAAATCACTGAAAATTTTTTACAGAGGTGGTTCATTTTGAGGGAAAGCTCGATCTACAACGTTTAAAAATGTCAATTCAACAGTATCAAGCTTTAATAACTTTATTTTCGAACTTTTGTCAACTTTGGTTGCATACTGGGTCCGCGTTGCAAACTGGTACGTCTACCCTAGGTATATTTGTATTGTATAAGTTGAAAAAAATTTTCTAATGATTTGTTGACCTTCCTACCTGAAATATTATTTGTTCTAAGCCTGAAACGAGCTTGACGTTTTTGTATAATAAGAGCCTAAGCCACACGACCTTCTCTGTAATTTACGACAAGTGCAATAAAATTACACGATAAATGCGTGGCTAAGTATTTTCAATCCATTTAAAAATTTAAGAACGAGCTACTCGCCGAAGAATAATAAAATTGAATTTTTTTTGTCGTGATTGAAGTTTCTTAAACACAGGTAGGTAGGAGCCTAGTGAGAATTTTACCATGAGAAATTTAGACAGAATTTTGATTTTTTTTTCTTTGCTGTTGAAGAATTATTTCTCGATTGGTATTTTTCAAGCATCATCGTCGAAAAAAAAAATCATAATTTTAAAGAGAAAAAAAAATACAAAATTCGTGTATAAAAATGAACTGTACCTATATAATTTTATCCAATATAGGACTACAGGTACATTTTTTCAGTCTAGGCGCCTGATTGATCGCCCTTGAACCAATCAAGCTCCACATCTCGCCACCGAATAACGTCAAATTATTAGATAATTCGAAAATAATATCGACGAATTAACATATAAATACCGGGCTAATAAATCGCCAAAAATTTCATCGTGGAGAGGGTTAGAAGCGGGGGGAAATCAATCAATACTTTCCAAAGGTACAATTATAATATTATATAGTATGAACACTGGGTGAGATCGCATGTTACCACACACACCCATCAGCATTCTAATGATATGCATATCGTAGCCGGTGGAAATCAACATATATATGAGTTATTAATCTAGTTATAATTTCAATATAGATTTTAATATAAATTATCGCCGACATTTATGACTTATGAAGTGACCGTTGTGTGTATACTTTCACTGAGAGTAGAACGTTTAACGCCTTAATTACGTATGAAAAAATTGAATAAAATAAAATTATAGAAAGGAGTACAGGTAGGTAGGTACTAGGTAGGAGTAAAAAAAAAAACCAACCAAACACCCGAAAAATAAATTTAAATCCGTTGTCAATACCTGTCAAAACATTGAAAAATATCAAAACCCCCGAAAACAAAAATTATGCAATCACCTTGGATCGGGCCAACGACGAGCGGGGGGCGTTTTTAATTATTTCAACTGCCACCGTGTGTGAGTTTTTAAAATATACCGAGGCCGGCGAGCGGTGTGAGGCGGGTGGCGAGAGAAAGGGAGGGGCGGGGAGGAGATAGAGTGGATGTTTTTATTAAATTTTCCCTCAAAGGTAGAGGCGAGTTGGACGAGTTGGGGGAGTGGGGAGTGGGGAGGGTAAAGTTTTGATACTATTAATATTTATTACGGGCCTTTAGGCTGTTATTAAGGGGCCGGAATTATCAATAAGATTTTTGGTATATTTGTGGCTTTCTTTATAGCGGCGCGAGAGCCGACCCGACCCGGTGTATAAACGATCAGTGTCGAAAACATTAGTAAGGTGTGAAGTTGACGCATCTTGAAACGGAATCCGATAACAGAGCGCAGCCTTGTAATTAGTACACGAAACCGCCTCGTAATAACAATAATAATAATTCAAGTTTTCGCCTTTCGCCTAGCACCTTTTGTAATTTACGCTGCCGCCGCTTTTTCTAAAGCAGCCCCGGTATACGCTGCTATTTCTTATCTACGTAATTTCAAAATAATGCACACTGCACAGGCCTAAAATTAATAACTATCTTCGAACAAAACGGTAAAAACAAATGACGGTAAGCGTATACTAGGTATATATATAATATACGTATCTAGCTGTAGCTTAGTACGTAGGTATGTGCAGTGCATGTGCATGTGCATGTGCATGTGCATGGGTAGGTAGGTACTTCGACTTCGACCACATAGCGAAGCACTAATCGCACCCATTCTGATGACTTTTTAAATTGTAAGATCAATTTCTTTCCTTTGGCTCGGCAGGTCTATAGGTATATTCACTTTTGTTGTGCCTGGAACTCTGAAAGGGTGTGTGATTCGCGGTGGTGGGTATTTTTTCGGCGTTTTAAAAGGGCGTACTCCGTACTCGACGTGAACGTACGAAGAAGTCACTTCGACGATTGTTTATTAGCTCACCAAGATCGGTAACTTGAGAGGAGATGACAAGGATGCGTTTTGTAGGTGTCAAAGATAAACGAAACACGTGCGATTCTTTTACTCAAACGGTCTTATTAGAGAGCGAAATGTCAAACTGTAGAGTGGTTTGGATTTTGAGAAACTTTAAAATTTACGAAGGAACCTGGGAACCAGACAAGACTCTAATTTGGGTCATGAAACTCTCAACTGAAGTCTGAAAAAATGAAAACAAATTTCAATTGAGTAAATTTTTTGAAAATTTGATGAAAACTAGAATTTTTATAATTTTTAAATTTTAATAAATTTTTCAACATTAGATCAATTTTGAATAATTTTTATAAAGTTTTGAAATCCGATCAGTTTTTAAATTTTTTTAATTTGTTAAAAATACAAATAAAAATACCAAATTTTGGTAATTTTTTAAACTAGATTTTTCATCTTCTAAAAAGTTTTTGAAGATGGAGCCAAATTTTTAATTTTTTTTTTCAATTTGCTAAAAATTTGGTAAAAATTATAATTTTAATAATTTTTGAATTACGATCAATTTTTTAAAAATTCTTTTCATTGGTAAAAATTCAAAAATTGATCAATATTGAGATTTCCTTAATTTTTAAATTTTAATAAAATTTTAAAACTCAGACCAATTTTTTCAATTCATAAAATTTTATAAACAATTTACAAATTTTGAGATAATTAAAAATAATATCGTGTGTAAAAAATTCAAAATTTGGTGAAAATTAAAATTTTAAAATAATTTACCTATGAATTTGGATTAATTTTTTCAATTTTTAGAATTGGGTAGTAAAATGTCAACGTTTAGTAAAAGTTCAACATTTCTAAAAATTTGATCGTTTGGTAAAAATTCAAAATTATTATGTAAAAATTTCAATATTATTTAGGTACACGAATTTTTCAAAATCTGTAAAAATTTAAAATTCTGGTAAAATTCAAAGTTTGTCAAAAATTTCAAAATTTGATAAAAATTAAAAGTTTGAGATTTCTAAAATGAGACCAATTTTTACACTCATTCTAAATTTTATCAACTTCTTAAAGTCTGATATTTTTTAAAATTTTTATAATGGTAAAAATTCTAAATTTGTTGAAATTTCAAAATCTGTAAAAATTTCAAAATTTTATAAAAGTTAAAATTTTTGTAATTTTTGAAATTAGATCAATTTTGATGTTCTGAATTTTAATAATTTCTTGAAGTCGGATGAAATTATTAAAATTCAGAACATCAAAATTGATCTAATTTCAAAAATTACAAAAATTTAAACTTTCATAAAATTGTGAAATTTTTACAAATTTTGAAATTTCAACAAATTTAGAATTTTTACCATTAAAAGATTTTTTTTTTAAATATCAGACTTTAAGAAGTTGATAAAATTTAGAATGAGTGTAAAAATTCGCCTCATTTTAGAAATCTCAAACTTTTAATTTTTACTTAATTTTGGAATTTCTGCAAATTTTAAATTTCTATAAAATAATTTTTATAAAAATTTAAAATTTGCAGAAATGATACTTGAGATTTTTTTCAAAAATTAATTGTCATTTTTTTAAATTTTTAACCTATTTTTTAAAACCAATATTGTATTTTTAAAAATTGCAGATGTTTTCAGTTTCTTAACCCCCCCCCCCCCCCCCATTTTAAATCATTTGAATTTTTCACACAGTTTCTTTTTTCAATAATCAAAAAAAAAAGTTCCTATTCGCCCAAAAAGAGAATTTATTCAACAAAACGATTTTTGAATTCCTAAATTTTATTGAAAATAAATATCGTATACTTGATTTATACAATTTTTCAGGAATTTTATTTACAACATGGGTAGATTTTTTTTTGAAATAAATTCTCATGTTCTATAGACACTAGACAGGTACCTAAGAAATGCATTTTTCTACAGAAAATAAATTGCTAATCATAATAAAATTCATATTCGTTTGACGAATTTTTATTTTTTTAAAAATAGGTAATAATTTAACAAAGATTTCCTATTTGTCCAAAAAAAATGTCATTCGAAAAAAATCCAATTTTTTCAAAATAATTATACTTACCTAATAAAATTATGATTTTTTTAAAATTAAAAAAAAAATCAACTAGGTAGGTACCTATATTTTTAGATAAATATTTCTATTTTTTTTGTAGCTTCTCATTATTGAGTGATTGTTTTCAATTCCAAGCTATTCAATAATTCAAAATTATATTTTATTTGGTGTTTCAGTTTTTTCCTCAAAATAAGATTTTTTTCAATCGAAAAAATCAATTTTTTCAGGAATTTTTTCCCATTAGGTACTCAGAAGAAATTTTCAATTGTTTTCTATTAAAAAAGAACAAAAATAATTTTTTGATTTTTTTTTTCTTCAAAAGATTTACCTATTCAATTTTTTCAATTTTTTAGGAAAAGAATTCTCAATTTTGTTTTTTAGAATGCAGTACCCTCTCCCCTAATTCCGAATAAATAAGAAAATAGTTCGAATTTATGCATCCAATTATGTTTCGCGAATAGGTAACTTGGTTACGTTTTGACAGTTACCTACCTAGTCTACCTACCTATTTATAAACGAAAAAAATAATATCGAACCCTTTTTAAATTTTTTCCTCGCCTGCAGCGTTTGTATAACGTCACGTAGCACCTTTTTCTAATTTTTTTTTTTTTGTTAAAAGTAAGACCTGATTAAAGGATTAAGCAACGCTATGCGTTTCATTTTGAACCGAAATAAGGGAGAATTTTTATAAATCCGAGGATTGGAATTTTTTTAAATGAAACTCGTGCTTGAAAAAATGTTTTTTATACTTTCATCGGGTTAGATTTTCATTCACGCAGGTATGAATGATTTTAGGGATTGGTATCGATTTTTTTCAAATTAGAATAGAATCAAGTAGGTACCTAGTTATATGAGTGAAATACTTGAATAATTTTTTTGTTCATTTCTGTTTCAGATTGCAGCAAAAATTTGATAGTTTTTCCAGAGGGTGAGTTATTTCATAATTATTTACGAGCTTAGATAAATAATTGGGTACCTACTTTACGAACCACTGTGTAGGTTGTTGAATGTTGATGCTTAAAAATTCATTTTTAAATTTGAATGATAATTTTTAAATACCTATGCGTAAAACAAATTGACATTTTTTTCAACTCCTCGTTCGCAACTCGATAACCCACTTCGACATTAAACTCCCGAACCGGTTCAAATCTCCAAATTCGTAGTGTTATACGTTCGATTAGACGTGAAAATTTGAAAAGTCGACGAAAAAACGCTCGTCGTCGAATTTAAATGTGAACTTGGAATAGGTACGTGAACGAGAGCCGGACCCGAACGCCGGCCTAATCTTCTATTTAGCCGAAAATAATAAGCGAGAAGTGGTTAATCAGATTAAAAAGCAAACGTTCGGGTTACACACGATGGTCAAAGGTTCAGAAAATCTGAATCACATGCATTTCAATCAATTAGCCACGGTTAACAATGCTACGATTAAATTGAAAAAGAGATAGCGAATTAGGGCTGCTTAATGTTATTTAATATCCAGATCCACACGCTCCACGTACACGAGACCGATTCCACTACTGCTCCGCTTAACCTTTTTTTATTCGCTATTTCTCTCTCTCTCTCTCTCTATCTATGTTTAATCGGAATAAATTAGAGCGGGAGGAAAAAATTACATTTCGAATTTTGAAAATTCGATGGTCGTGTTTTGCTAGATCGCGATATTTGTTTATACGTGTGACCGCTAAATAGGGGGGTGATACGTAATTTGAAAAAATATTTAAGACATCTTATTGTTTCGAAGCTATAGGACAGTATCTTTTGCAGCTGCAGCACCCCACAAACGATGACTTTAATCCTGTTAAAAGATGTTACCGCAACCGCAATGCGTTCGACTTGCGGGCTGCTGGGGCCATGTTTACATAAGTAAATTCCAAATTCCAACTTTATCCCCCGCCGCCGCCATTGCCATGGTCTCTTATTAAAACTCGACGGTGGCGAACTAATGAATTAGGACGAAGAGGGAGAAAAAACGTTGGCTCGTTTTTTACGCCGTCATAAATATTATAATACTGTAAACGACGCGGAACGGCAACTTTAATACAGAGAACACACACACTATCGCTAAACTGCTAATTTTGCGAGCGAATTTTATGGTACCCTTATTAAGTTTATAAGAGTTTTTCGCTTGTTTCACTAAATTGAAAAGTTCGCCGTGTTTTTAGTTCACTTCGCGTTGCGATAAAAATGCTCGCAGCGTTGCAGCAGCTTCGAATCGTACACGTATCGTTTCGTAATCGTAATTTTAAATTTCAACGATTTCTCAGTCTAGTGGAATTGATTTTTCGAGGTTGTGAAAATTGGAAAAAGAATACCCTCGTATACAGTTTTATCGTCATTTCAAAAAAAAAAATTGACGCGTAGCATTCAGTCCTCCACTTGGGAGCCGAATTTTTGTTTCTGAGTTTGTACTCTACTCTTTTAAAAACTTTTTGAGTCTTGGCATTCAGTTTCGGTTTCGGTTTTACAATGTCAGTTGGCTTTCAATTATTCTTAGGTTTTTGATTCAATGGTGCAAAAATTGACTGAATAAAAATAGAATGATCAATATAAATCACAGAAGTGCGGGTTTAAAGATTAGGGATTTTAGCTCAAATTGGGGCTGTACTTAGCTAGGGTGGCCCTTATTTTTCGAATTTTGGAAATGTTGTCGGGACGGGGGGTCAATTGGTGAAATATTGGTAGAAAATAATTCCCTATTTTTATTTTTCCTCTAACTGAATTTTAAGCCGTTTCTCAGGGGCCCCCAAATTTGAAAAAATCAAAAAAATAGAAAAAATAGAACATTTTGAAAATTTTTGAAAATTTTTAGCAAAATGGTCATAGGGATGGTATTTCTATAAGACAAGACCATTTTCGATGATTTCTTATCTTTACCCCCCTTTTCATGGGACATAAAAAAACGTCATTTTTTACGTTTTTTTAAAAATTTGAAAAAAATGACTAAAAATTAAAGAACCATTTTTTTTTGAATAAAATGTTTTTAGCATACATGTTATCACCCAAAAAGGTCATTTACGGCGATTTTTCATCCTTACATTCATTTTTGGGAACCTCATTTTTTTCAATTTTTGATAGTTTTTGAAAAATTCTCACTGATACGGTAGTGGTGAAAAATCACCGTAAATGACCTTTTTGGGTAATAACATGTATGTTGAAACCATTTTATTCAAATTTTTTTTTTTTTTTTTTAATTTTTAGCCATTTTTTTCAAATTTTTTAAAAAACGTAAAAAATTACGTTTTTTTATGTCTCATGAAAAGGGGGGGGGGGATAAAGATAAGAAATCATCGAAAATGGTCTTGTCTTATAGAAATACCATCCCTATGACCATTTTGCTAAAAAATTTCAAAAAATTTCAAAATGTTCTATTTTTTCTATTTTTTTGATTTTTTCAAATTTGGGGGCCCCTGAGAAACGGCTTAAAATTCAGTTAGAGGAAAAATAAAAAATAGGGAATTATTTTCTACCAATATGTCACCAATTGACCCCCCGTCCCGACAACATTTCCAAAATTCTAAAAATAAGGGACACCCTAGCTACTTACCTCGAAACCCTCAGCACAAACCTCCAGCTTGTCGGTTTTAAGCTTCCTTGATCTTTTAGTTCGGGTATAATAATTTGCTAGTTAACTTAGCTACTAAAAAAAAAAATAGTTTACCCTAAGTTTATAAGGGTCAAAATGGACCAAAGGTCAAAACATTCAAAAAATGTGCAAAGACCATAAACTGGACTTGGGTAATTCTCCGAAAATCGGCAAATTTGAGTAACAGGCTGATTTCTCAACTCCTGTACTATGCCCAACTTTCATTTTTTGGTTATTTGTACATTATAACGTCCTTAATCCATCATGCCCAATTTGATGAATACCACCCCCCTCCCCTTGAGTACAATTTAGTCTAAACTTCAAAATGTCCATCGTCGTGGCCTGTAGCACAACATGTTTTTGAAAACAGATTTCAAAAATTATGGAAATCACCATGTTTTTCTGAAAAAAAAAGTAAGTACACGTCATTAGGAAGTTCAGGGTATAGGCTAGTGTGAATGATGATCACAAAAAGTGTTTAGTACAACTACACCTGATCATTGAAAACTGTAGCAAAGATTTATGTCCATCGTCGTGGCTAATTTTTAAAAATTTGTCTCAGCTCGCTGAGTGAATATTTTTTTCTGCTGAATGGCTACACTGATTTGTTACTTTTATAATAATACTATCCGCATTTGAAATTTCGAATGGCAATGCACAGAGCGATTTTTTACGTAATCATCTGTAAAAATTTCAATTTTTACAAAAATAGTGTCCATCGTCGTGGCTTGTCATTCCTCCGGTATAAAATGTCCCACCTTCCTGAAAACTGAGAAAATTTATTCTAATTAGTAAGTATCCTATTATAGCTTATTAATAATTAATAAAATATCAGTATTATAGCTTATAGAATAACTAATTGTCGAATTGTCCATCGTCGTGGATCACAAGTGTTTGTCTTTCGTCGTGGCAATGATGAATTTTTACAGCCACGACGATGGACAATTCGACAATTAGTTATTCTATAAGCTATAATACTGATATTTTATTAATTATTAATAAGCTATAATAAGATACTCACTAATACCTAACATCTACCCGAGTTTGAAAAAATTTGGTTAAAAACTGTCAAAATCAAAAATTATAATCAAAAAATCACATTTTTCGCTCTAGGAGGGGGTGGGGGTGAGGTAGCGACCTTAAAATTTGGTCACGGCGGTTTTAGACCATAAGGACCAACTTCCACTAGTTGGTTTAAAAATTCGCTCTGGGGGGCCAAATCACCCTATTTTACCCGGCTATACCCCTTTTTGAATCGTCCTCGCCCCTCCCTTTTGGGAAATGAATTGACCCCAACACCATAAAAGTACTCGGGGGCATATATATTTTCAATTACCTTAAAAAAAATTTTTTAAAAACCTGTAAAATTTCTGAACTTTTACAGTAGTGAAATTTGCCGATTTTCTGAGAATTACCCACTTGATATTTTGGTATTTCTAAGATTATTTTGGGACGCGCTTCTTACTTATGTAAAGTGATGGGGATGACCTTGAAAGCTAAAATTTGCAAATATTGAAGGTAATTTGAGTTCTCATTGCTACAATAAATTTCATGAAATTTCATAAGTTTGCCAGCCACCCTCCCCCCCCCCCCCCCCAGGTATCCCTTTAAAAAAAAGATCATTACGAAATTTTGGTTTCAAAGCTCAAAACCCTTAAAATGCACATTAGTGAACTCTATCGACTGTAAAAATTCTCAAGTTTCTTTATACATATTATGTACCTATGTAAAGATTTTCTAGGTATTTTATTTTATTTTACCTAATTTATAAAAAAAATTAAACAATTTTCCAGATTTTTGGATTTTTGAAACTTTTTGCAGAATAGAATATTTCCAATTTTTTGGGAAGTAAAAATAATATTTTTCGCTTTAAAAAAAATTCTCAAGTTTTCTTGAATGAAAATTCTTTTTTTTTTTTGAGAACACATTTTCTGATTTTTTTGGACTAAGAAATCTTTCAATTTTTGGAGCTCAATTTTTTTCATTTTGTATTTTTAATATATTTTTTTTAATTTTGTCGAATATAAAGTCTTTTAATTTTATGCAGAGAAAATTTCTCATAAAAATCTTCAACACTTTTTTTTTGGGAGGGGGGGGGGGGGGGGGGATTTTTTCAATTTTTTTAATGGATTATTAAGAGCATTTTCTCATTTTTTGAGAAAAAAATTTCTCGATTTTTTTTATCCATCTTTAAATTTTTTGAAATAAGTAGGTACCTACATGAAAAATTCTGCAGTTTTTAAACAAATAAAACAATTTTCCAGCTTGTTGGAATTTTTAATTTTTTTTTTTTTGCAGAATAGAACTTCTCATTTTTAAAACTTCTCAAGTTTTCTTGGATGTTTTTTTTTTTGATAATATTTTTCATTTTTTCAATTAAGTATTAGGTACTTATTTTTTGAGGAAAAGTTTCTTGATTTTTTTTTGGACATGAAAAATTTTCAAATTTTTTAGAACTCTTGAAATACTTAAATAAAATTATTGATTTTTTTAGAATCATTTATTTTTAATTTTTAATGGAAAATCTTTTAAAATTTTATTGCAGAGAAAATTTCTCATAAAAAATTATTATTATTTTTATGGAGGAAAAGATTTTTTGATTTTTCAATGGAGTAGGTATTAACTAATTTCTCAAATTTTTGTAACATTAAGAATTTTGGATTTTTTGAAAAAATAAAACAATTTTCCAACATTTTGGATTTTTTAAATTTTTTGCAGAAGAGAATCTCTCATTTTTTGGAGAATAAGAATACTTTTTATTTTTTTTAAACGTCTCAAGTTTTCTTGAATGTTTTTTTTTTTTTTTTTTTTTTTTTTTGAGAAAAATATTTCTTAATTTTTGTAAAGAAAATTATTTCTTATTTTTGGAGGAAAAATTTCTCGTGTTTTTTTGGTTTGAGGACTTTTCCAGTTTTTTGGAACTCTTGAAATAAATTATCGATTTTTTTAGAATAAAACAAATTTATTCAATATTTTCCAACATTTTGGATATTTTAAATTTTTTGCAGAAGAGAATTTCTCATTTTTTGGAGAGTAAGAATACTTTTCATTTTTTAAAAAACTTCTCGAGTTTTCTTGAATGTTGTTGTTGTTGTTGTTGTTTTTTGAGAAAAATACATATTTCTCAATTTTTCTAGATGAAAAGTATTTTACATTTTTTGAGAAAAAATTTCTCGATTTTTTATATAGGTACTGATTTTTTAAAATAAAGGTCTTTCAATTTTATTGCAGAGAAAATTTACAGTAAAAAATTTTCAACTTCTTCTTTGCAGGAAAATATTTTTCAATTTTTCTATTGTAAGAGCATTTTTTTTTTTTTTTTTGAGAAAAAAATTTCTCATATTTTTTATTTATCTTTCAACAAAAATTTGAAAATCTTCCAATTTTTTTTTTATTGGAGAGAAAAAATTTCTCATTTTTTTTATTTCTCGAGTTTTTTAATTTTTGAGATTCAAAAATATCAATTTTTTATTTGATTTTTAAAAGAATTTTGCGCAAGAAATTCTTTTGTGCAATTTTTTCTCCAAAATAATTTTACTCAGCGAAGAGATTTTTTCAAGAAAATTTTTTAGGATTGAAAAAAAATTTACAAAATTTTTAAAGAATTTTTCGATTGTATTTTTTTAAAAGAAACTTTTCAAGATTTGCTACCTTACAAGAAAATCTAGCGGGCAATCATGCTCATTATATCCCAAAATATTTTTTTTAGCAAAAATTCGGCTAAAAAGGAGCAAAACGTCTACGGTATTCGTCGGAGTATTAACTCGAGTAGAAGTGTTACGAACATGGAAATTTTGAGTTACGACGTATAAGGTTGTAAAAACACCCTTGAAGAAACTTTTCTGTCGCAATGTTTTTAACATGCATAAATAATAAAGGCGTATTATATGCGCCACCGGTTATACCCGCACCCGCACAATAATAACAACAACAACAGCAACAACAACATTGTAATATGTATCTAAGACCTAAGACGATGTCATAAGGAGAGGCATACCTGCACACAAACAACACTCTATACAGTGCAAAAATAATTTAAAATTTACACTTGCTACGCGAAACTGTTTTTTCTGCTTTCGTTCAAGAGCTCACAAAGCTGCTCGTTGCTCGTAGCGCAGGTATCATTGGGACTGGGAGTAGATAGCGGCAACGTGTAAAAGGTAACATCGAGCCACGATGTTTATCAAAATTGAGCGGCTATGCGGTAATTACAAACTAGACAACCGTCTTATATTCTCTGTATAATTTATTTTTATTAAAGCGTGTAACGCCTTCTTATAACACTTCGTTTTAGTCCTAACAACCGGTCGATTTTTTCGCTTTATTGATGCCGTCTGATGATGGGTCGCCGACAACATCATATGTGCCGCCACCGCTCGTAAACCTTATGCTGCGAAACAAAATCACCGAGTGTGTTATTAAACGCTAAAAACTGTGTCGATTTAGGACTCTTTCGAATTTCAGCGTGAAAATCACCTTACACGAAATGTGGTCAGTTTCACGTTACGTGTAAACTAAAGTACCTAAATGTGCATAAGCGGGCAAGACGAGATGTGCTTTCGATCCGGTGACGATGAAGGATGAACCGTTCGAAGGGATGTGTCGATTCAGCACTGACATAGACTGTCAAAAGTATTTCGAATGATATCTGTAGGTGATTTTTTAAAGCAAAGACTGATTGTTTGAACTTCGAATTGATTAATTTTTTAAATAAAATTATAATGGTCAAAGGAAGTGACTTGAATGTGGCAGTTGTTATGTTACACTGAGCTTAGAGAACTTTGAATAGAATACCAATTAACTTCCTTGAAATATTTTGCAGTCATCATCGTAGGCATATTTCTCGGTTACGTTTGCAGTGACTTTGTTACTTTTTTCAGAGAAAGTTACTTTTTATTATATTTTTACTCAAATTTTACCCGTGTAGCAACGTCGATGCTAATTTCGATATAAATGTCGACACATCGAAATCGGTCACTTTTCGATGTGTCGACATTTATATCGACATCCACATCGACATTTGCAATGGTGAGATTTTGAAAAATATGTTAAGTTCAAATATTCAATATAAGTATATATTAAAATTACACCAAAAATAGTGTTCAAGCCAACATTTCGACATTTTTTGTCAAATATGCGGCATTGAGGCCACCTTTGTAGCTGGACACATGCGAGTGTCCAACTAACATAGAGATGATTCTTAGACCTTATGTACTAATTCACAACACACTTTATCTGCGAGTATCACAATCACCCTCAAGACGTCGACAGTCAAGTCGATGCATTATTCGACCCTCGACAATTAGATCGACATTAACTCGACTTAAAATTCCTCTGGTCAACACTGTCGACAGTTAAGTCGATGCATTATTCGACCCTCGACAATCACATCGACACTATCTCGACTTAAAATTCCTCTGGTCAACACTGTCGACAGTTAAGTCGATGCATTATTCGACCCTCGACAATCACATCGACACTATCTCGACTTAAAATTCCTCTGGTCGACACTGTCGACAGTGAAGTCGATGCATTATTCGACCATCGACAATTATGTCGACAATAACTCGACAAGTCGTTGTATTATTCAAAACTTTGAAAAATAAGAAAATTTTGTGATTCTTTCAAAAATTATTTATTCCTGAGCTTAAAATGTTCTTATTAATTGTTTTTAGTTCTTTTTAGATATAAAATTTGTAAATTTAATTGGCAGAAATTGTCGACATAAATGTCGATGCGTTTATCGAGTATCGATTTTTACATCGACTTGTCTATGTAGAAAAACAACGTTTTCTAAATTATAGGAAAATACTGAGAAAAATTCAAAAATTTTGATTGAACAGTTATGTTTAACATAGAACATTACTTTAAATCTCAAATATCATTTTTAATTCATCGTTAACCGAGAAAAAAATGTGTCTGAATTTTGTCGACATAAATGTCGATGTCGACAATTGCTACACGGGTACTAATGGTTACATTTTTTTCCAAAAAGTTACTTTTTTGAAAAAAAAAATGAAAAATGAAAAATTTTTGAAAAAAAAAATGAAAAATACCTACGAATGAAAAATTTTTTATGGAGAGTGAGGTGTTGATTGAAAAAAAAAATCTAAAATTTTTTCAAATTTCAATACGTAAGTATTTCGAAGATGAAAAATTTTCACTTCTATGGAGACGTTAATTAGAAATTTTCTCAATTTTTTGAAATATAAATGTTCTCAATTTGTTTCCATAAAATAATGATTTCAAAGGGGTTCAATTTGATAGCTTCATTCATCTTGTCATAATTTCCAGAAGGTCCGTATTCAGTATAATTGAATTTTATATTTTCAAAAGAATTTGTAAAAATTCGTCATTTTCATGATTTTTTGTAGGCCCATATTCGAGAATTGAATTTTACAAAGGGTCCCATATTTGAAAAATTCATTTCAGTTTTCCTGCCATTTGAAAATTTTTCTGTAACTGGAAAATTCATATCCTATTTTTTTTTTTTTTTTTTTTTTTTAGAAAGTCCTCAATTTTTTGTAAATTTTTGGAGGCTGTCTAAAAATTTTGTTGTTATTCAGAAAAAAAATAAGAAAAAAATAGTGATTTTTGGGTGGGAGAAAATCCTGTATAGAAATTTTTGTCATTTCATGTGAAAATCGAAATTTTTTCTCCAAAAGCCATATTTGAAAAATTCATTTCAGTTTTCCTGCCATTTGAAAATTTTTCTGTAACTGGAAAATTTATACCTATCCCATAAATATTATATATTTTTTTTTTAGAAAGTCCTCAATTTTGTGTAAATTTTTGTAGGCAGTCTAAAAATTTTGTTGTTATTCGAAAAAAAAATGTGAAAAAGTAGTGCTTTTTGGGTGGGAAATCCTGTACACACTTTTGTCATTTCATGTGAAGATCGAAATTTTTTCTCCAAAAGCCATATTTGAAAAATTTATTTCAGTTTTCCTGCAATTTGAAAATTTTTCTGTAACTGGGAAATTTATATCCTATAAATATTTTTAAATTTTTTTTTTTTTTTATAGAAAGTCCTCAATTTTTTGTAAATTTTTGGAGACTGTCTAAAAATTTTGTAGTTATTAGAAAAAAAAAATTGTCATTTTTGGCACTTTTGAAATTTCATGTGAAAATCGAAATTTTTTCTCCAAAAGAATCGAGAAAATTTTTTCTTCTAAAATTAGCAAAAAAATATTTTTACTTCAAAAAATTTAGAGTTTTTTTTTCAGATAAATAATTCATATTTTGTCTTCAAAATAACTCGTGGATTTCTTTTTCCAATTTCCAAAAAATTTTAAGAATTTTAAAATTGAAATATTTTTCTCCGAAAATATTAAAGAATAAGTAAGCAACACTCATCTTAGAAAAACCAAAGATTTTTTTTTGCGTAGAAGTTTTATTTTTATTTTTCAGATGATGTTGCTTCTAGAAATAGAGGTCCTAGATTTTCTATTATTTTTTCGAGGGGAGGAGACCTAAAAATTTTGTGGGTGGTAGTAAAAATAATACGTATATAGTCCGTGCAATTTATCTTGAGCCCTGAGTTTTGTAAACAAAAAATCGACGTTGCAATTCAGAGGTGTCCTTACCAAATTTTACCACTTCTCTTTAGAAAATCATGTGATTTATGGCAACAACGCTTGGGTTTCCATCATTCTGATTTGTTAATGGCATTTTGTTTACATTTTTCTTTGTAGTGGTGAGGGCTCAAGATAAATTGCACGGACTATAGTTAAAAAGTGATGATTTTTGAAGAAGAAAAAATCCTAAAGACACCGTGTATCTATTTTTTTCTATTCAATTTTCTTTTACGTCAAGTGACAATTTTTGCATACTTTTTCGTGTTTATTTTTCTCTATATTTCTTTTTGGGGGGGGGGGGGGGATGCTATATATTTTCCATTTTTTTTATTTTTTATTTCTTCAACATAATATCTAATATCATTTTTTGTAAAATTTCTTTTGAGTGGAAAAGTTTTGTATGCTTCCTTGACATTTTTTTCTTTTTTTTTTAAATTTGATTTTGTATTTTCTTCTAAATAATTATTTTCCAATTTTTTTTAAATGCATTTTTCATTATACCTAAGAAAATAGAAAAAAAAAATCAATGCTGAATTGAAAATTTTTCGAGAATTTTTTTCGCATGCCTAATCAATTTTTTTCAGTTTCTTTTTATTTTTTAATTTTTTTTCAGGAAAAATCTTTCCGAATGATTCATCATCTTAGATTTTTTTTAAATAAGTGATTTTGAAAAAAAATTATACCCACTGTCTTTTATATTTTTTCAGTCTCGAGTCTCGACGCATTTTTTTTTCAAAAAAAATTAGATCATTATCTCAATAATTTTTAAAATGATGACTTTCTAATTTTGAAATGTTTTATAATTTTTTTTTGACAAAGAATTCTTCGAGTAGAACTATAGATGGAGTAGAACTTGAAAGAGAAATTTCAATTGAAAAGTGACCCCAAAGAAAACTTTGAAAAAATTTAAAATGTATCAAAAACAGTTTAAAAAATGAGTATGGTGAAAATTAAAAAAGAGCTACTTTTTTGATCAATTATTTTGGTTATTTTTCTTATCCTAATAGGTTACTAAAATTACTTCTTTTTGTTGAAAATTTTGAGAAATTTCCTGTCATCGTCAAAATATAAACTGTAAGGTTACTTTTAATGATAAAAATACGTATAGTAACGAGTAACGACCTCATTGAATTTTCAGAATTTAACTTGTTTACTTGACCAATTTATGTGAAAAATAAAAATTACGAATTGCTGCAAGTTTTTGATTTGATCTTAAATGAAGCAATGATTCAATCTATCAAAGTACCTATGTAACAAAAATATTAATAATTAAATAAGGTGTCGAAATCGAAATTGACGAATTTTTTGGAGTAGTTTGGAACTTGGAAATGAATAATAATCATGTTTAGCAATCTAAGCAATAAGAGTAACCACACGAGAAAAAAAAATATTAAAAAAATGAAAACTGGAAATAGCATTGGAAAATGAAAAGGAAAACCTTCAAAAAAAGTAAAAAAATGAAAAACTTGGAATTGGAAAAAAAGAAAAAAAAAGCATTGTAGAAAATCAGTGCTGCTTTTTATAGAATGAAAAAATTCTCGTCACGGTAAAAACGTGTTATCTCTCCTTATCAATGCTTGCTCATAAGTAAATAAACAAACATTTTAAACAACAACAACACAGAAATGAATTAACTGAAAAGACGATTTTGTGAATTATAAGAATTATTATTCAAGTGGTTATTGTTCGCGAAATGAAAAACCGATGTCTCATTCAATAAAGAAAGAAGAAACTGAAGATGTACTATGCGAGTCAGAGTCGGGTGAAAATAGAGCCCAACCCAAGTACTTCAACGGAAAATGGTATCGTCGTTTTCATATCTGTTCTCTAAAAAAATTGACAGAGTAATGTAACTTTCAAATGCGATTTACTCAAAACGCTGTTTTGGCGCTTACGCCCTTTTTATTCTGACACCCTCAATTTGACCCTTTCCCCTTCCACCTTCAATTTTTAATAAAATTAGTATTTTGGAAGTGTTATGCAAAATAAGTAGAGCGAGAGGGGCTCAATTGAAAAAGTTTTCAAACAAAAGTTGTAGCTTGAAGTTTCACTAATACTTTTTGTTATGACAAAAATTGCGATTGGACCCCTCCCTCCCCTCCAATTTTGGATAATCCAACTCATTTAAATACATTATTGAAAACAGCGGGGAGGTAAGGGGCCCGATTGAAAAAATTTTCAAACAAAAGTTGTAGCTTGAAGTACTGGGAATAATTTTGGTTATAACAAAAATTTCAATAGGACCCCTCCTTCCCCACCAATTTTGAGTAGTATAACTTATTCACACTCATTCAAAATACATTGTTGAAAACTGTGGGGAGGTAAGGGGCTCAATTAAAAAAAATTTCAATCAAAAGTTGTAGCTTGAAGTTTTACAAATACTTTTAGTTATTACAAAAATTTCGATTATACCCCTTCCTCCCCTCCAATTTTGAATATAAAGTATTATGTAGCACTGGACTTGGTAAAAAATTCATCGAAGGTCCTCCTCATGAATGTAAACAAAACTACATATCAAACTAGACGTTAGTTAGGTAGTATTGTTGTATTCTTGTAACGTGGTTGAACTTGTACTTGTTGTACTAGTGATAAGCGAGTATTATGGTTGTTTTGTTTTGTTAGTTTTGTAGTAATAATACGAATTGATGTGATCACTATTTTTGATAGTTGGTAAAATCAAATGGAAAAATGATGTCAGAACCAGACGACGAAGTTTCATTTAATGCCACCGATGCAATTTGCATTAAAACAGAGCCGAACACAATCACAACGGATACTTTTTCGATACCAGAAGGGCAAAGACTTGATGCAAGCGATTCAAATTGCATTAAAACAGAGCCGAACACAATCCCAATGGATACTTCTTCGATACCAGCAGGGCAAAGTGGTAAAACCTATTATCAGCACACCGTTTAAAAAATTCATGTACTTGCTTCTCATCTTAATGTATGAAAATTTTTTGTATCGCGAATAAGACGAAAAAGAACGCCAATCTCGTAAACGTATTAGACACCAACTTCGCAAGCAAAAGAGAAAACAAAGTAAAAGGTGTAAAACTGAAGATAATAATTTATTGCCTTGGTTGAAATGTAAGTATACCACGATTTAAAATGCGATTCTCTGCCGTAAGAGATTTCCTCTCGATAATATTTTACATTCGCTGTTGAATTTCTTGTTACAGTTCCATTTGAGGAAACCAAAAAACCCGAATGTAGCGTTAGTGTTTCTGCGAAATCTCGTAAGTGAAATTTTTGAGAATAATTTTTCTTGTATTATCAGTAGACTATGTAATTACGTGAGCGATTTTCATAGGTGATGTAGAAACTAACGATATCGCCGAATCTGTAAAACAAGACTGCTGCGGCCCAGACGATGAAGATTTATCGAATGGAAAGAATTCCGAAAGTAATGAATTCTTCGATAAGATGATCGAGTCTATAAAACTAAGTTGTATTTTGAAGTTACCTCTTCATCCACCGAACACTTTACAATCAAATTCGAAAACCGACGAGTTTCCTTGCACAATATCAATTTACGAATGGGTGAGTAAATTTTAATCAAGTGCTTCGAATCGGTCATCGAAACGATCGCTGATATTCTTTTTCGTTACAGGAAAACAAAGTTAGCAACAAAACTATCGATGCTATGGATCGTTGTATCAAACAAGCTGTAGATTCTGTCCTTGTTTCTGAAAGTCGTTATAAAAGTTATGTAAACGAAGTGCTATATGATTTAAACCATAGGATCAAATTTGAAGGATTTACGAATAAGTGGAATTTGCTGGGGTCGTATTTGTATGGATTGGTTCGTCCCGATAGCGTTGTTCAATTTTATTTTGGTACGTTCGCATTTGATAGAAAATAAAAACATAGAGATTAAGATTAGATTCAGGTATAGCTATCATTGTGGGTTTTTAATTTCAGAATGTGTACCGAAAAAGGAGAATAGCAAACCTGGCGAAGTACCAAAATGTGTACCGAAAAACGAGAAAAGCAAATTGGGCAAAGTACGACCAGAAGATATGTTCGAAAAAACGTTAGCACTTCTAAACGATATCTCGTGTAAAAACTTGGAATTCTCCAAGGTTAGATCTTCCTCAAATCTGCGGTCTGCTTGGATTAAAGTTTGGAGTAAACAAATCGACACAGACATCGAGATAGAATTTTCGACCGAATTCAACTCTGGTGAAATGCTGCTGTCAAAATCTCTGTTGACGAAAATGTACTTGGATATGAGCCCGAATTTGAAATATTTAACCGTATTCTTGAAGATCATTTTGCAAAAAGAAGCCTTTCGTGTAAACTGCGCTAAGCTCACAACGTATACGATATTCTGGCTTGTTGTATTTTTCATGCAACTGAAGAAATTACTACCTGCTGTGATCGATGTACGTGAGGCAGCTAAGGAAAAGCGTTTTGTAGCTGGATGGGATTGCTCGTTACCGGAAAGTTATTCGTATCCGACTGAGCCAATTTCTCTATATTCCCTTCTGCTGGAGTTGTTGGATTTTTACAAAAAATTTGATTTTTTGAACTACGTAATATGCCCGTACCTGGGGTGTGTTTTTCGTCTTTGTGATTTCGAACGATTACAGATACCAAAGGAAGAGTTCTCGTCGTATCTGAGACAGTTGAACCGTCCTCGTCAGCTGACGTTCGTCAGAAATTTGATAAATTTACAAGATCCGTCTGATTTATGCTGTAACATAGCCGAAGGCGTAGAACCGGAAACGGTGTGCGGATTTAAATCCGTATGTCATCGTTTAAACGAACTACTTCCCGACTCTATCGAAGAAATGGAAACCATGGGCTGCTTTTGTTCGATTTTAACCTACAGTCGCAACGATTTCAACGATTATTATATTCCGTGTAACCTTACTCAATATGCCGATCTCGTTCTACACACGGAATCTTTCAACTTGGGCTCGAGTCGTGAGAAGAAGTTAAACCAAATTTATATATTGGAAGCTATTCGTAAAATAATGGAGGCGATTTTCAACTTCGAGAAGAAGAGCATAGTGATCAGACCGAACGTTACACACGTTATTAGTAAGGAAGATGAAGATGGCGATACAACAATCGTTAACCAAACTTTTCCTGTGATCTATTTCGAGTATTGTTCGTCGGAGAGCACTTGGGAAAACGATTATATCAAACAAATCGTTCCTAGAAAAGAAGACGAAGAAGGAAAAATCAAGATTTTCCTAACGTGTGAAGTTTGTTTGGAGAAGCGTTTCGTTAAGATGTTTGTTCAATGTGAAAGTAATTTTGTAACTTTTCTACGTAAGGATTTTCCTAAATTATTTGAATTTACGTTGGATGAAATAATTGTTTGATGTTCCTGATGTTATTTATTAAGTTTTCTCAGGTTTTTTGTGATAAGTTTTCGAGTTTTTTGAATTTTTTTTTTTTTCATATTTTGTATTCATTTTGAATTTCAATGATGCAATAATGTTGTTTTCCTACGAAGTGTGTTAGATTCGAGGTTCTTTTCAAGTTCAACTCGGATAATCGGAATATTATATAAAATATTTGAAATGAGCTTCTCCTCCTTCGTTGAATTAGTTATTAAGATTGGTTTTTTTTTTGTATTTTTTGCATTTGAAATTTCGAAAAAGTAGATAAATGTTTTGTTGAATCATTTATTTGAATTTCGAGTTTTTCATCAGACGAGCAGACTCGAAAATTGGAATTTTTTGAAGTTTGGCGCTCAGTGGACCTAATTTATTGTTTTTCGTTAGTTTAAAATTTAAATTTCTTCACTGTTGAAATTTGAATGATGATTGATGAATGCTTTGGATAAAATATCTTTTATTCATGTCACTTGTGAGTATGTACCATTGTACCTACGATGTATTATTGTAGGTGGAAATACGGAATTTTTTTCAAAAAAATTTCAAACATGTTTTAGATCGAATTCGTAAGAATGATTTTGTTCATTACAAGAATTTTAATTGTTCCTCTCCTCTCCCTCCCCACGTTCTATGCTAATAATTCTAATTAGGTACTTAATATCCAAAATTGGAGGAGTGGAAGGAGTCCAATTGAAAAAATTTTCATACAAAAGTTGTAGATTGAGGTCCTATAAATAATTTTAGTTATTATAAAAATTTGGCCTGGACCTCTCCTTCTGCTCTAATTTTGCATAATATGTAAGAAAATCACTCTTTTTGTACAAATGTAATCGTGAAAGTATATGAGATACTATGTGAAATTGGAGATAGAGGAGAGGTCCAAGCGAAATTTTCATAATAACTAAAATTATTTATAGGATCTTAATCTATAACTTTTGTTTGGAAATTTTTTCAATTGGACCCTTTCCCCTTCCCCTTCAATTATTAATTAGTATTTTGGGAGTGTTATGCAAAATAAGTGGAGAGAGAGGGGCTCAATTGAAAAAGTTTTCGAACAAAAGTTGTAGCTTGATGTTTCACTAATACTTTTGGTTATGACAAAAATTGCGATTGGACCCCCTCCCTCCCCTCCAATTTTGGATAATCAACTCATTTAAATACATTATTGAAAACAGTGGGGAGGTAAGGGGCCCAATTGAAAAAATTTTCAAACAAAAGTTATAGGTTGAAGTACTAGGAATAATTTTGGTTTTAACAAAAATTTCAATAGGACCCCTCCTTCCCCACCAATTTTGAGTAGTATAACTTATTCACACTCATTCAAAATACATTGTTGAAAACTGTGGGGAGGTAAGGGGCTCAATTAAAAAAAATTTCAAACAAAAGTTGTAGCTTGAAGTTTTACAAATACTTTTAGTTATTACAAAAGTTGCGATTAGACCCCTTCCTCCCTTCCAATTTTGAATATAAAGTATTATGTAGCACTGGAGCTGGACTTCGTAAAAAATTCATCGAAGGTCCTCTTCTCCTCCTCATGAATGTAAACAAAAAACAAAACTATAAAACTACAACTATACGTTAGTAATTCGAACTCAAATAAATGATTGTTTAAAATTTGAATTAATAAATTGGTGAATTGGTGAGAATTATGGTGAGAAAAATAAATAAATATTAAAAAATAAAAAAATAATAAAAAAACGAAGAGAATTCCCACAAAGACTCCCACCAATCGCGACATCGAGTTTCGAGATCAGTGTTCCCTTTAACTAAGCAATAAAATTCGTAGTTTTCTCTTTTGACTGGATTATTTTGAACTTAATTTTCTGGTAAAACTGTTTTTCAACACAATCATGCGGCATGCGGCGGTGTTTTTGAGTCATCTATCGGCTGATAAAGCACGTTAATTCGTATGTGTGTGTGGTTCGATAATCTTAAAATGAATTGTAGAATTAAAATTAAATTTATTCGTTAAATATTTGGACGCGAAATAAATATGTGGCCCAATCAAAGGCCCAATTTTAATAATAACTACAGTCCTTTCTCGACTTTTCCACGTTTTCTTCAACCGAATCCCGTGCGTTTTTCTCATATGAATTATTACGATTTGAACTACCGGACGCCGGGACCTACCAGCACCTTCGATTTTCGATTTCCTAGTAAGTATTGTAACTGCAAAATTTATATATTTCTTGAAAGTAATTTGAAATTTTCTTCAACGCTATGACTTTTCACTTTTCTAGATGCCGGAGGTCCCAGGATGAACCCGAATCCGCGTAAACGAAAAGCTGATGGATTACCCAACAACAGTCAGTACAAAGTTTAATTCCATAATTCGCCACTTTTACGAATATTTACCCGGTTCGTTCATCTTTTTCACTATTACAGATGTCAACCTTCTCGAGCCAGGAAAAAGACAACGTACGGAGCTAACTGCGCTGAATAATGTCCCACCTCTCAGTGAGTGTATTTTAAATCGCAACTGCAACTTTTTTACTTCGGTGGCAACTTGTAACGATCAATAATTTCTCCTACAGATCCACCAAATTCGAATAAGAAGAGAGAAAGAAAGAGGAAATCAAAAGAAATAAAGGCACCCACAAGATCGGAAGAGGATTTGTACCGGGATCTGATTAATTTTGCAAGTACGAGTAAAATTTTCGAGTCACCTCTTCCAAAGGATGAGATATCCAACTCGACGTCAGTTGAAGAGACGATCAAACTGCCTTCCGTTGAAGATACCGAAATGGTGATTTGATTACTTCGCTATCGCAATTTCAATTCCGTAATCAAAGGGAATATCGTGAACTGATTTTTTTTTCTTTTTGTTACAGACGAAATTGGTTACGCATCCGTCCGTTGTTTCTGTGGATAATGAAATTAAGCAAAGAGTCGACTTGGTCACCTTACCTGAAAGGAAATATAGTGCCATTTTGAATGAAATAATTGGCGATTTAAACGAGTCTGTTGTATTTGATGGATATGCAAACAAGTGGAATTGTTTTGGATCATACTTGTACGGATTAGTCAGTACAGATAGTGATATCGACTTATATTACGGTGAGTTTTAGTTCACACAGTTTGATTTTTAGAAAAAGTACGATTTAATTAACGCTATGTTTGTATCCTTCGTTTTAGAATGTGAGAGCCTGTTTCATGATGACCGCTACAAACCCTCCGGTATTCCCACAAGAATGAGAAAACAGTTGCAGAAAAGTATAAAATTCAGCAAAGTGACGTTCATCAAAGCCGCCCGTGTTCCGTTGGTGCGAGTAAATCACTGTGGTTACCGAAAGCAACTCGATATATCGTTTTCCACTAAACTCGGAGTTTGGAATTCCCTCTTGACGAAACTTTTTTTGAGCCTGAATCCGAACTTGAAATATTTGACTATATATTTGAAGGGAATACTGAAAAAATACCAAACCTTGGGAACTGGTAAAATAACGACGCATATATTATTCTGGCTCGTTGCTTTTTTCATGCAACAGAAGAAATTATTACCGACTGTGAGCGACGTACGTGACGCGGCCACGACGAAGAATTACGATTCAGGATGGGATTGCTCGTTACCTGAATACTATTCGTTTCCAGCTCGGCCAGTTTCTTTGTATTCGTTGCTGCTAGAGTTTTTCATTTTTTACAAAGATTTCGATTTTTTGAAATACGTCATATGCCCATTCCTCGGTCGTGCGTTCCTTCTAAGCGACTTCGAACAAATGAAACTTCCCGAAAATAAATTCGGCGTGTATTTCAAACAACTGGAAGATCCTGAGAGGACTACGTTTTCAAGAAGTGCCATCAATCTGCAAGATCCGACTGATTTGAGCTTCAATCTATCTAAACAGGTTGGAATATTATTCTTGAATAAATTCAAAATCATATGCCACCATTTGAGTACTGCGCTACCGAATTCCGTCGCCGCACTTGGCCAAATCAACAGTTTGAATCAGATTCTTCCAAATCGGATTGATTTCGCTCATTACTTATTTCACAACCTTACGCTGTATGGGAATTTTGTTCTACCTTTCAAAAATAAGAAGGTGAATGTAATGCACGTGTTAGAAGTCACTCGTAAACTAATGGAGCTAATTTTCGGATTTGAAAATAAGAAAATAGTAATCGAAGAAGATCATGCTTACAAACACTTCAAGGACGGAAAAATTCTCAAGAATACAGCCTCTGTGATTTATTTCGAATATTGTTCGACCGCGAATACACGAAGAAATAATTTCATCAGAAGTATTATTGGTGGAATGGAAGACGAATTTCCAGTTTACCTTACATGTGAAATTTGTACTGAAAGGCAACTAGTTCGAGTATATGTCCAAGGCGAGTCGAATTTTGTCAGGTTTTTGCGTTCATATGCGGTCAAGTTGTTTTTGTTTGCTCTTGACGAAATCGTGCCTTCGTGATCGTGAATTTCATTCTTTCTTTTTCGAGGATATATATATATATATATATGTTTGTTCTGTTTAAGGTATAAAATATGTATACCATCGAGTGTTAATTTACTTGATTTTTTTTTGACCGAGTAGGTTTTAAGATATGTTTTTTTATTCGATTAATTATATTATTTGTTTTGACTGAGACTGATGATTTGTGTTTATTGATTGTTATATTTTGATGGAAATAATATGCCAATATGGAACTGTTTTGAACGTTCGAGTTTCGAGTGCATTGAGTGAAAATATTACTCGTATTTTTATGATTAGATCCTCGCAGTACTGATTTTTTGGCACCATTGAAAATTTGCCAAGTCCAATACTTCGTACATTACGAAAAATTCAAAATTGGAAGGCAGTCAGGCGTCCAACCAAAATTTTTATAATAACCAAAATTATTCCTAGGAATTCAAGCTACAACTTTCGTCTGGAAATTTTTTAAATTTAACCCCTCCCCCCCCCCCCCCCCCGATTTGGCATAGCATTCCGAAGATATTAATTTAAAAATGAAAATAGTGAGGTGTACCTACACGCTTATCTTGTTGTTATGTTAAGATTAAGAAATTCTTTATTGAGCTTTTCACGCTTCTGGCCTTCGTTCTTTTTGTCTGTGTATCGCGAGACCTTTGACGAAAAAGGCGATCTGCACGACCTTATAACAAGGTTGTCAGGATCACCTGTTTTCAAAAATGAAGAACAATAAATTCTACCCATTTTTGGAAAAAATCCATTTCTGCGATGTATTAAGGAACCAACATCTGGGTGTGTGGCTGGGGGAGGGACGCTTGTGAAATTTTGATGGATTTTCAGAAAATTCTGACAAACACGTTGAAAATCATCGCAAAAAAAATTCCTCAAGGGAAAAAATGAGAATTTTTCGTGAGTTTAGTTTAGGTAGATAGTTCTTACTGAATTTCAAAAAAAAAAATTCTTGCTATTTTCGTTTTTTTTTTCGACTATTGAGAATTTTTTCTTTGCGAGTTACAAATTCCTCGATACCAAACTATCAAAAACAGAACCACTGAAGTGCTTCAGTGTACTTATGATTTTCATGTAAGAATAAATTTTCATGAAATAAATTTTTTGACAAGAAAATTTTTTCTACTTACTGATCATGAGGCAAAAGTATTTTTTAGAAAAAAATTGATATTTCTTTGTAAAATAAATTTATGATAAGATTTTTTGTAAAAAAGAAAATTTTTGAAGATTTTTTTTTATTAATTTTTTTAAAATTTCTTGTCAAAAAAATTTTTTTTGGAGATTTTTTGCCAAAAAAAAAATTTCTTTGTCAAAAAAATTTTTTCTGAAGATTTTTCAAAAATTTTTTGACAAAAAAAATATTTTTTGCAGATTTTTTTCATCAGAAATTCATTTTTGGTCAATTTTTTTCAATTTTTTGACAGATTTTTTGAAGATTTTTTTTTATTAGAATTTTTTAAAAATTTCTTATCAAAAAAAATTCTGACGATTTTTTGTCAAAAAATTTTTTTTTGAAAATTTTCTCTATGCCCATTCTGTACTATTCAACTTATATCCATACAACATATCCTGTTCGAATGCCCCAAGTTAAAACAAGAGAGACTAACCCTACAAATAAATGAAATCCCCCCAGTTATACCAGATAATCCTTCCGAAATTCAAAAATTCATAAACTTAATTAAAAAACTCAACCTCACAAATTAAATTTAAAAAAAATTCTTCCGATGGGTGTAATAATCCTGTAATTATAAACACCCCCCCCCCCCCCAAAAAAAAAAAAAAAGACTGTCGCATGCATCGGAACACGGTTACTTTTTTAAAGGCAAGGTTACTTTAGTTACTTTTGGGCTCATTTTGGTTACTATGGTTACTTTTGGACACATTTTGGTTACTATTTCGTCAAAAATCCGACGAACAGCTGCCATTAAAATTTAAAATTTCTTTAAAAACGTTTTGAAAGTTTTTTTCAGAGATTTTGCTTCCAAAAAATTTGAAATATTTTATTTAAAAATTAATTAAGTAAGGTCAGTTGGGGTAACTGGGCCACCGGGGTATCTGGGCCATTCTCTTCCTAATCCCCTCCAAAATCGTCTTGACGTAAATAGTTGGTTGCATGGTAACACTGACATCGTAAGCCCACCATAACAATTATCATTCGGTTCCTAGCTCCCCTTGAGGAGGCCTCAGTAATTTGAGTACCATGACATGGCCCAGTTACCCCCAACAACTGTGGCCCAGTTACCCCAAAACTCAGATTTGAGTGGAGGTAAGTGAATTACACATCTTGAATCTTCCTTAATAAAAAAAAATTTGGTGGCCCAGTGAACTCATTTTTCGGGGTAACTGGGCCACCATTCTTTGTGTAGAGTGAGGTGTTCCTCAGCTCAGGTATGTGCTTCACCCTCAAAATCAAAAAAGTGAGCTCCCATTTGAAGATTTAAGGTTATTCTTCACTAGTGAGGCATTTTTGAATAAAGATTTTTCAGAGTTGTAAAAACGTGGCCCAGTTACCCCAACTGACCTTAATTGAACAATTTATTGAATCTTCTTTTAAAATTGAGATTTTTTCTGCTCGAACTTCAGGAATATTTATTTTGTACTTATGTATTGAAATTCAAGGTAGAAAAATGTTTGCTCCTAAAAAAATTGAAAGTTCTTTTATGAACATTTTTCAAGTCAGTATGAAAAATTGTGATTTTTTTTCTTGAAGAATTAAGATTTATTCTTGTCTAAAAATGAGCCACATTTCTTGAAAAAAAAATGTAAGTAGATAAGCCGTATTTTTTTGAAAAAATTGAGAAATTCTTTTCTCGACAAATAAACGATTTTTTCTCAAAATTTCTTTTCAAAAAAAGTAGAGGCCGTCGAAGAATAAAACCGATTTCTCCTCATTGAAAACTTTTTTTTTAAATGAAAATACCTAGTAATTTTTTCAATTAAAAAAAAAATGTGTTCGAACTTCGAAGTATTTGAAAATTATGTTTGAAAAATAGAGAACTCCTCAAAAATGAAACATAAAATCGTTTCAACTCGTGAACTTGAAATGCTTCAAAAATTTGATATTTCTCAAATGAGCAAAACTTTCCTTTTAAAAATTTTGAAAAGTTGTGAATTTCACATGTTGAAAAATTGTTTTTTTGTGGAGAATGAAGACTTTTCAAAAATTAGAATTTTTTTGTATCTACTCATTTTGCAATAAGCCAATCAAAAAATTGATTTTTTTAGACTTTAAATTCTTAGGCATTACAATTTTTATAAATTGGAAATTTTTTATTTGAATAAACATGAATTTTAGGAACGACTATTTTTTAAAAATTAAATATAAATTGTTTAAAAATCAAAAAATTGAGAATTTTAAGTTTAATTTTTTGAAATCCAGAACTTTTTAGAAATTACAAATTGTTAATAAATTTAAATTTATAGAAATTAAAAATTGTTTGAAAAATAAAAAAAATCGAAAAAAATTAAAATTAAAAAATTAAAAAAAGGACAGTATTGTTTGTAATTAAAATTTTTTCTAAAATTCACGTTTTTTGAAATCAACAATTATTTGAAAACTGAAAACTATTTCAAAACAAATAAGAGTTCAAAAACTTAAAAAAGTTGATATCAAGTATTTTCAAGAAAAAAAAATTTTTTTTTTTGAATTTTCAATATTGAGTTCAAAAAAAATTAAGATTTGATAGGAACTCAAAAATTATTTATTGTGAGCTTCTCAAGAATTGAAATTTCCTATGATATAAAAATTGAGCACCTATTAAGCCAACAATTCTATTAAAATTCGTCATAATTATAGAAAAAGAAAAAATGCATGAATTATTATTTTTGAATTGAAAATTTTGATTTTTTCAAAATTTTTACCATTGATTTCAAGAGTTGTGAAACGTCAAATTTAGCGAAAATATGAGAAAAACTGTGACGAGGGGAGGGGAGGGGTTATGAGTCATTATATTCAAGTGGAAATGGAAAATTTTTGGTTACTTTTTTCCATAATTTTGGTTACTTTTTTTGAAATTTCAGGTTACTAAAGTTACTTTTATTTTTTCAAATTTCGCTCCGATGCATGCTGTCGAAAAAAAATTGGAGATTTTTTGTTTGAAAGATATTTTTTGAAAATGTTTTTGTCAAAAATCAATTTTTAGCTGCACAAAGTAATTTCAAACTGCACATCTTTTGTTTTGAAGTTCCATAAAATGGGGGGAACTGCACGTTAGAATAGGACATGCAATTAAGTCACAAAATAGGTTCAACTTGATAGAAATATCTAAAAATAAAATTATTTCGGAAAGAGGTTTTTTGTCCCCAATTTATTATTATTATTATTTTTCTTTTGATAAATATACTTACAGCAAAGTCTAGGTATGAAAAAATTACTTATCTTAAATATGAAAAAATGAATTGCCCCCTCCTAATTCTCAGGCTACAGTCACATATTAAACTCGTATTCGGTGTTCACCATTTTTCAATTTATAAATCTGGATAAGTTGGAGGTTATAGAAATGCGTATTTCCACCTTTCTTTGGGAAGTAGGTGATTCCAAACTAGTAATTGACGGCGCGAATTTAAAAGCAAATAGGTACCTACCTAAAAAGTTTTGGTGATTTTTTCAAAAACATTTTTAGGTACGTTTTCATGAGTTATCTCGAAGCGTTTGACGTACGTTAAAATAAACACTGGTTTTACCAAGTCGCATTTTAATTAAATTCGGAAAACAGATCCGATATAAAGATAGGTATTACTCTGACGAAGAAAAAGGCAGACAAAAACGCTAAAAAAGAAGTCCGAGTAATGTTACAAATATAATTATGAATTTTTACAGTCGAAAAAAACTGACGACAAACGCTTCGTCAGTAACTTATAGATAAGAAATAATTACAATTAAAGTACACACTTATCGATACATTTACAATAATAAGAAAAAAAAAAATTTAGACTAAAAGTAACTGCGTGTACCTACGTACGTGTACGTATACCTACGGCAATACAAAATACTATCGATTCAAAACTGAAAAAAAATTTTTTAATTCTGTCACAGATTTGAAAAAAAGTAAAAGATGTCGCTTAAGTAGGTATAGTGGTAATAAATGAGTTGTAAACATTAATCGAAGGGGTAGTAGTATCAATCACAGACGAGCTCTAAGGCAAGTATCCGTTGCTGGAATAACCTTGCCTTTCTGATCTTTGTATTTACCTACTGCCGAGATCATATCCAACCTTCAAAAGTTGATTTTCGTTATCTTTGCTGATCCCACCGCCTGCCAACCACGCGATGTTTACTAGGTCGATTTCCAGTTCGGTTAAACTCCAATCAGGGAGAAGGTTGTGAAAAATTTCGATGAAGTTATTGTCTTCGTTCATTGTATATTTTTCTAATTCATTAAATATTTTATGCTCGAACAGGCAACCCAGTAGATAGACGCGTTGCATAGTAATTGCGAAGTATTCGTAAAGTGTTGTCAAATTGGTGATAGGATAGTGAGCCTTTTCAAGTAGTGAAGTGTGGGAATGATAGTATTTATCCAAATTCGTTCGGAGGGGCTCGGTATACTCATGCACATAAGGATAACACGATGCATCAGTTGGGTCACATGTTACCAATTTATACCATTTGGCAAACACTACATCTTCAGCACGTAATCTAACGAGATGTGTGTCCCCTCTTTCGTTTTTTAACTTGTCCGACATTTTTATGTGAAGGTACATTTTTTCAGGCAACTTCTTTGCAGGAATATTTTCCATCGATTTCAAGCCGAATCGCTGGAAGACGTAGTCAGTTGTCGTTTTGAACTTCCGCATAGCACATGTGAACGTGTAATACAACTGTAAAAGTAAGGATATCTGATGTAAAATTCAGTTTTTTTAAAGGTACTTGCTACCTATTGTATGTAAAATAGAGGGCTGTTTTATGCAGTGCACTTACAGTCCTAGATTCTAGATCGACGTTTTTGGAGCTTGCTGCCGCAAAACCAGTACTCAGACCAAAGTACACGTAATAAAACTTTGAAGGGTCCTTCTTAAACTCTTCGTATGATACTGTTGTTGATGTTGATGCTGATGATTCCTGTTCATCTTGACATTCAATAAAGATGGAACTTAAGAAGCAGGGAGCTAATAATGCGAGTGGAACCATCTTCATCTTACGAAATTTCAATCTGGAACACAAATTGACGTATTATTAATATCTCTCTCATCAATAGCCTTATGTTTTACGAGGTGCAATAATCGCACCGTTTGTATGACATACCGGGTTCCCAAGAATATGTTGACCACCTAAGATAACGACAACGAATCAGAACAATGAGATAACCATTTCTAGTTACCTGATTGTCTGATCCGTAGATCGGTGACCTTGGTGGTCAACATATTCTTAGGAACCCGGTATGTATATCTACCGTAAGATAATACAAACAATTTTATTAATCGTAGCATACGTACATACGTACATATTATAGTTAGGTAACGTAAATATTGCTTTCCTGTAGAAATATAAAAATAAACCTAGGTAGGTACTATATAAAGAAAGCTACGCGAAACTATAGGTACGTTTAATTATCCATTCGGTATCAACGAATAGACTACACAGCAGTTCTACGTACGAAAAATTACGAATAGTACATTTATAGGTACATTTTTTGACAACAAAATTTTTTCAACAAACAGCATTAGCCGCAGGGCCGGCGAAAGCGAGGTCAGGCCCCAGGTCAGAAAATTTGTTGGGTGCCTTTTTTTTCTTTCTAAAAAAATATCTATTTTTTTTATTTTATTGAACAAACAAAAAAAATTCTTCTGTGCATAAATAATTTCAAGGAAAAAAAAAAAAAAAAGGTTCTCAAAGGAATTTGAAAAAAATTTCAATGTACCGTAATAATTAGCTAAATTTCAAAAAAAAAAAAAAAAATCTAAAAAACTTCCAATAAATTATTCCCTGCACAAATTTTTCAACTTAATAAAAGTGAAAAAAAATTACCAAAATATGAAAAATGAACTTTTTTTAATGGATTAAAAAAAGTCGTTTTCAAAGGTATTAGAAATTTTTTTATCACAAATGAATTGAATAAATTTTAAAAAAAGAAAAAAAAAACTTCAATAAAACTTGTGTTTCTGTACAAAACTTGAACAAATTAAAAGAAATTAGAAAGTTATTTAATAAAAAAGAAAAAAATATATATGAAAAAATTCTTCCATCCAAAATTTAAAAAAAAAATGTTTTTTCACTGAATTTAAAAAAAAAAATGGTTCTCAAAGAAATTTGAAAAAATTTTAAATGCGAAGAGATTATACCTAAATTTCAAAAGAACCCTGTTTTTTTAAAAAATTAAAAATTTAGTGTGAAAATAAATTTTTAAAAATTGAAGGCAAATTTGAGAAATTGAGACCTGTTCAAAAAAATTCTTTGCTGAATTTCAAAAAAAAAAAAAAAAAAAATGTTTTTAAAGGAATTTGAAAATTTTTGAATAAAAGGACGATGCAAAAAAGAAATCTTCAAAAAAATGTTTTTTCACAAAATTTCGGAAAAAAACATCGCAGAAATTTAAAAAAATCGAAAATTAAAGAATAAAGGCGGGAAAAAACGTTTAGCCGAAATTCAATTTGTTTCTTGATTTTTTTTCCTATTTTATTGAGAAGAAAATTTTTAAATTCACTTTAAAATAATTTTCTTTAATTATTGTGTGGCTCTGTGGTAGTGTGATCGCATTGTTTACACATGCATTGAGTTGAGACCACGTTCACCGCTCGAATGATTTGAAATTTAGAATTGTTCATTTTTTTAATGATATGAAATACTTGGGCCCCAAAGAAATTTCACCATTTTACCCTAAGAGCCCAATGAGGTGAGGGGGGAAATCCGGAGTCTCGTCGGAGAAAACTCCGGGCCCAACACACCTCTCGACGGGCCTGATTAGCCGCACATTATCTATTATATAAATAAAGGCATTATGTTTTGGAAATATAGCTATTGAAATTTAAAATCGATAACAGAATAAATTGTTGGATATCCAACAGAGAATTCAGTGTTTTATAAAACAGTATAAAAAAATTACATTAGGTATTTAAAACATTTTTTTTTTTTTGAAAACTAGAATTTAATAAAATTTCAGTATCATACTCAGTATTTAAAAACAAAACATCAAAATGTACCTACATATGTAGCTACTTGGATTTTGAGAAATTGGTCGAATTTTAAAAATCATAAAAATCAATTTTTCATAAATTTTATTAAAATTTGTCCGAATAATTTTAAACCTTGATTCACCTAATTTAAAAATTGAATAAGTATTATCATTAAAAATTTTGACTCATAAGATGGAATTTGTAAAAAAAATTATAAACTGAACTAATTAGAATAAAAAAATATATATTTTCGAGAAAAATGAATATGTACTCACTTTTTAAAAGTATGCAGAATAAGAACAAAGCTGCTTCCAAAATTCTACTTATATCCAATAAATGGCAGCAAGGTAGCAAATGATGTCAGACGTTCAAAAAAAAAAAATAGAAACGAAAGTCATGATCTACAATTTCTGCACACACGTACGACTACGCACTGCCAAGGAAAATTAAAACTACGATGAACAGTATTCAAAACGTGTCAATTTAAGCTGCTAGTTTCACCAGGAAGTTACATACTTATCAGATCGTATACGGTAAATTTAAGAAAAAATTCTTGCGATTATAATGATAATCCTGCGAGCGATGCGATGAAAAAATTAATTTATTCGGTTTTGATTCATCACCGTACGCGTATTTAACTAACGTCTAGTTTGATAGTTTTGTTTACATTCATGCGGAGGACCTTCGATGAATTTTTTAACAAGTCCACGAGCTACATAATACTTTATATTCAAAATTGTAAGGAAGGAAGGGGTCTAATCGAAATGTTTGTAATAACTAAAAGTATTTGTAAAACTTCAAGCTACAACTTTTGTTTGGATTTTTTTTTAAATTAGGCCCATTATCTCCCCACAGTTTTTAATAATGTATTTTGAATGAGTGTGAATAAGTTATATTACTCAAAATTGGTGGGGAAGGAGGGGTCCGATTGAAATTTTTGTTATAACCAAAATTGTTCCTAGTACTTCAAGCTACAACTTTTGTTTGAAAATTTTTTCAATCGGGGCCCTTACCTCCCCCCTGTTTTCATTAATATATTTGAATGAGTTGGATTATCCAAAATTGGAGAGGAGGGAGAGGTCCAATCGCAATTTATTTGAACTATGTATTCATATGCGGTTTGTTTCACTTTTTATCCGGCCACCCCGTATATTTATTGCTTAGAACCGATTAAAAATTTCAATTAGTTTTGAAACACAAGACATAATATCAGATTTGTAATATAGCCTATACTCAGTAAGCTGTATCTGATCGAAATGGCATTCGAGAGCAATTGATTAAGTTGGATGATGAAATATATCCGATTATGACATGATTGAAAAGTAATAAGAATGTCAGAAAAGTACATACCTACTTTTCTGTTATCTATAGGGTATTAGGTGCATTAGGGTGATGAAAAAAAACATAGATATTTCATCTCGGATTCCGACCAAATTCAAAGACTTGATTAATACTTTATTTTGAGTTAGGATCTATCAAAAAAAATTTGAGCTTCCTACTTTTCAGGGGAGCCGTTTTTGCGCCACCCGTTCACTTTTTTGAAGAAAAGAATAGGTAAAACCTTTTTGTTGCAAATTTTATAAATTTTGATGACCACAATTTTTCAATTTAAACGCATTTTTGGAAAAGTTGAACGCGAAAAACGGTGAGGGGATCACTTGAGGTCCACATTTGGTGGGGGGGGGGGGGGGGGGCAAGCCAAGGAGCGAGGTCAGGGCATTTTTTTGTTAATCAGGACCACGAAAATATTATTTTTCAAAAATAATTTCATGTAGGTAGCCCAATATGCAATTTGCATTTTTTGGTCTCATTTTATTGGCTAATGCTGGGAATTATTTATTACGAAAATTTTCATTTGACGCCCTCCTCTTTCTAAAATTTTGACATGTTATCATTCGCATTACAAAGTGTCATCCGAAAGTTTTTGTCATATACTTATTCGGGGAAAGGAGTGAGCAATTTTCATTTTTTTACCATACGTAGATATATTTTAGTCTCGTGTTTTTACGCCATCCGTTCAATTAAAAAAAAAAATGAATAATTTTATTATGAACTTTTTTGTTGAAAATTTTATGAACTTTAATTTCAATTATGATTACGTATTTTTTTAAACGCGTGTTTGAAGATTTGCTACAATTTCGAACAATGGAGACGCTTTGAGTCCGCATTTAGGAGCCTTGCTGAGGAATGTGGAGATTCGGGGACTTTTTCGTGATTATAATCAGAATTCAGAGCACCAAAAGGAACATAATTTCAAAATCAAGATTCATTTCCTTGTAGTTAATTCTTGCTTTTGAATTACCTAATATGGAAAATTTCACTAAAATCAGATAATTATTCAGGATTGGTGCTCTTCAAGATAATTTTACTGAAATTGCAGCCGAAAGTCAGTGTAACAGTAACTACGTTATAACAATAAAATATTAAAAGTTCTGTGGATTTCTACTTGAAAAATGCCACCATGCATGGGATATTTCTGAGAAAACAGTTAAACCACGGGTGGTATTAGGTACTCTTTAATGCGACATCATCTTAATAGTTGAAAGCTTTTTCAATTATCAGATCCAGATTATTTACTTTATAGATATGCTATGGCTTTTGAAAATTTTCCTATGAACTTTCAAATAAAGATTAGGTATCATTTCTCTTTTCAAAAAATTAAAAGTACCGCACCATGCACTGATATATTTAAGCGAGACCGAGACGGAAAAATTAAAAATTGATTTATTCGCGCTTCATTACTACTTGGGAATTTATGTATGTACTTAGCTAGTTAATCAAATTATTATATACTAGAGTCTAGATTGATAGTTTTTGTTCACATCCAAGTGGGGAATCGATGATGATATTATCTTCTGTTATTTTTGCGGACTTGGTTTCTTTTTTATTTTTTCCACAAGTTAACGGGTGACGCAAAAACGGCCTTCCGACCGAACTGGCAGAGGTGGTTTACTTTGAGTTGAGAACCCCCCAAAAAATTTGAGTCCTCTATCTCTCAGTGAAGTGGAACTAGGGGACCTCAATGTAGGGTCAATCTATAGTTTGAGAGCCCCTAGCTTCGTCAGGGCCTATTCTAAGGAAAATTTGGAGCTGCACGTTTAGCTCCATTACCAGAGTCATATTCCATATAGGTAGTATGGGTGTGTGGCTGGGAGGGGGTGAAATTTTGATCACGTTGAAATCGTCGCAAAAAAATTCCTCGAGGGAAAAAAATTAAAAATTTTCATTTGTTTAGTTTAGGGAGATAGTTTTTACTGAATTTCAAAAAAACAATTCTTGTTATTTTCGTTTTTTCCCGGCAATTTAGAATTTTTTCTTTGCTAGTTACAAATTCCTCGACTCCAAACTATCAAACACAGAACCACAGATGAAGTATTTCAGTGTACCGTAAGATGGGGTTTACTTTGGCCCTAGGGGGTAACTTAGGCCCAGTCGTAGAAATCACGCAATTGTGACTACTGATCCAGAAATCGAATTTCCACGGTGGGCCAAAGTAACCCCACGTTACGGTACTTATGATTTAAATGTTTGCCAATAGATTCTTATTAGATTTTTTGACTAGAAAATTTTTTCTGAAAGATGTACTGATCATCAGACAAAGGAATTTAAAAAAAAAAAAATTGATATTTCTTTGGAAAATAAATTTATTATATGATTTTTTGTCTAGAAAATTTTTTTGGAGATTTTTTTATCAGTAATTTTTTTTCAATTGATCTTTTGTCAAAAAAATATTTTTTTTTTGTCGAAAAAATATTAGGTAGGTATTTAAAGATTTTTCAAAGATTTTTTGAAGATTTTTTAATTAGAAATTTTTTTGGTCGTTTTTTTCAATTTTTCTTACCAAAAATTTTTTGACTATTTTTTGGAGATTTTTTTGTCAAAAAAATATTTTAAAAATATTTTTCAAATATTTTTTGAAGATTTTTTTTATTAGAAATTTTTTTTGGACAATTTTTCTTCAATTTTTTATTTTTTTTAGCTAAATTTTTTGGCGTGAAAAACTTTTATTTATTTTTTTTCAATTTTCTCGATTAAGAATAAAATATTAATTTTTTGAAGAAAAAAATTCTAGATTTCCTTAGAATAAAATGATTTTCAATTTTTTTGAATAAAAAAAAATCTTCATAGAGGACTGTGAGAAAAAATTCCAATTTCTTGCCTCACTTTTTCAAACTTTGAAATTTTTGGAGGAAACTGTCTAATGTTTTTGGAACATGAAAAATCCAATTTTTTCCTTCTTTTTTTGTAGAAAAAATTCTCAATTTCTTATTCCTAATAAATAAATTTTCTATTTTTCTGAATTGATATAATTTTTTATTTATTCGTCTCAAACTTTTTTGGGGTAGGTATAATTTCATTTTTTGAAAAAAAAAACACTGAATTTCATTGGATTAAAAATTTCTAAATTTTTGTGTGTCGAAACATTTTAAAATAATTGCTTTAAAGATTTTTTTTTTAATTTTCTCAAAAAAAAAAAAAAAAAACAGAATCATTCAAGTTTTTTTTTGGAGAGAATTTTTTTTTTTGGAACAAAAAAATCTCGTTAAAAAACCAACAAATTTCTTTGGAGAAACATCATTTTTTTAAATCATTGTTTTTTTTTAGCTAAATTTTTTGGCGTGAAAACTTTTAATTTTTTTTTTCAATTTTCTCGATTAAGATTAAAATCTCAATTTTTTGAAGAAAAAAATTCTAAATTTCCTTAGAATGAAATGATTTTCCATTTTTTTGAATTAAAAAAAAATATGGATAAAAGTTTAACTTTTGTAATTTTGGGCAAAATGTTCGCTGCAAAGGTCAAAATCGGGGTAGTTGGACCTGCTGAACTCGAATCTGCAATCAGTTTTTTTATTTGATCAATTCGTGTGATTACTCAATTTTAATCACATAAAATAAATGAAAAAACCTGAATTCGCGAAAAATGAATGAAATGAGGTGAAATTCAATGAGCGTTCAGTGGGGGAAATTAGCACGACTAATTGTTTTTTTGAATATTTTGGAGAAGTTGCACCAACGATAAAAATTTTTAAAAATTCTGGGTAGTTTAGGAGGACGTGAAAAACTGGGAAAAAATTTTCTTTTGAGCGCGCTCTAAAACTGTGCCCTTCAGGCCGATTCGAAGTGTTAAAAGTCGTTTTTAAGGTCGTTAAAGCAGTCGAAAAAATCTGAAAAAATTTCACAACATCCCCCTTGGGTACCTCTAGCTACATGTCAAGTTTGGTGAAAATCGGTTCAAAACTCGCGGAGATGGAATTTTCTAGCTAAAAATCGCATTTTAGAGGCCCCAGCCCCCAGGGGGTGAGGTAAAGGATCACTGATTCACTCTAAAATCATCTTTTACGATACAAAATCGGAATCTGTGAAAAAAATTTAAAAGTGCGACCGGGGGCCGATTAACCCCCTTATCCCACCGGAGCCTTTCGACATCAGTTTTTCGTTTTTCCAAAACCCCCACCTAGCCATTCAGACAATTGCATTTTTTATTTAAAAATTGAAGGACATTTCCCGGAATTCAATTTTTAGATTTTTAAAATGGGTGATAAATTTTTTTTATATTTCATTTTTTAAGGTTTTGAATTTTGATTGGGCATTTCTCCAGTCTACTTAATAGGAATTAATTTTTCTTTCAATTACCTTAATTTAAAAATTAATTCCACCCTTCTACTAAATTTTCAATTTCCAAAACCAAGTAGTTTAAGCGATAATGCATTTTCATCAATTTCGAAGAAAATATATTTTCCATATGGGTATTGAGGGGAGGAGGCTGAAAAAATCAAGGTGTTTTAGAATATTTTATATCATATACGGATATTAAAAGATGATGCTTTGATCTGGACTAGTTTGGTCTTGGCTTTGAAAGGGTTAACGTAACCAATGCCTATTGAGCATCGTGACTACATCGAATACCTATCTTCTTTCGCAGCATATCACCAGCAGACTGCCTCGTAATCAGGAATTCCACATAATTGGTTACTCGTTCGGTGGCATTGTTGCGTTAGAAGTAGTCAAACTATTGGAAGAAGAAGGAAGAATCGGTCGACTGTGGTTGATTGACAGTTCGCCCGAGTTTTTGAAGACGATTACTAAATTAAGTTTCATATCGACAAATGGCCAAATAGATAATGAAGTTCAAAGTTAAATTGATTTGTAGATTTTTGGATTTGATTTGGCCAGAAGCATCGAACGAAGTAAGTAAATTCTGAAATAGGTAGCAAGTACTAGGTGTATTCGTTTACCTTGAAAGTAGGTAAATTTTTTCGAAAAATGCGACTGGATTAAAATTACCTATTCTAATTTGTTTTAGATTGCCGATCAATTATATCAATTACCCGATTGGAATTCTCGTTTAGATTTAGTTATCGGTTTAACACCGCCCGAAATTAAGCACAGTAAACGTTACCAACGATTACTAATGACTGCCGGCTACCTTCGTATTAAAGCCGTATTAGATTACAAAAGACTTCCTGAAAATTCGCTGAAAGCGTCAACGACGTTGATTAGGCCTACTGAAATTTCGCTGCAATTTGCCGATGATTACAGTTTATCTCAAGTGAATATTATTTTCCATCATTTATGCGAGATAAGTAAATAAGTAATGTATTAATGACGATCGAATAACTATTTTTAATGTAAATTTTTTCTAGTTCTTCAAAACGCCAGTCAAAATACATTTCGTCGAAGGAAATCATTTCACAATTTTAGAAAATAAGAAAACTTCAGATGTCATCATGGAAGGAACCGTATTTCAAGAAAGCTCTATCTTCAAAGAAAGTTTGAACGATGGAAAGCCGACATTGCTCACTTCGAAGTGAATAAGTAGCGGCTGTGTAAATTAATTTAATAAGCGCATTGACCTAGTTCATTAATTTATCGAAAATAAAGTGTTATCTACGTACATTTAAAAATTTTTTTGTACAGTAGAATAGTTTTGAGGGGCAAATTTCGCGACTTTTTCGCGACAACCGGGTAAAAAATGAACAAAATTCCATAAATTTTTCACGACAATAAGGTATTTTATATTCCTTAAAAATATATAATTTTTTTCTTCTAAAAAACAGAATACAGATTCTTAGATGCAGAGTACTTTCAATTTTTGAATTTTCAAAGTTTTTTTTAAAACGTATCGCAAGCACCCACCAAGTTGCCGGCCATGACATATTAAGTACCTCACTTACCTAATAAATGAAAATTGCATTTTACTTACTGTGTGTTCAATTGTTCATCTTTCAAAATTATTCACGATGGAGGAAACTGTGACTCAATCAATAGGTACCTATGTAGTTTCAATTGGTATACTCGATAGTTTTGATTAAAGCTGAAAATCCTCGGGCGTACCTATTTTTTAAAATGCTGAACAGTGCCTATACATTTCATCACACTATTTACCAATATGGTTAATCTATCACAAAACGTTTCGCATTCTTCCATACTGAAATATTGCAAAAATGCTCAAAACAGGTATAAAATTCCGATACGTAGTTGAAAGTCCAAATCAAGATCAAGATCAAATTCAAATTTAAATAAATACTCGAGAAACCCTACAGTTGTAGGGTTGAAAAAATGGGCAAAATTGGCAAAACTTCTGAAATTGAAAAAAATTGTCCAAATTTGGTAAAATTGGATAAAGATTCATTGGAAAAAATTTATTCTGGCCAAAAAATTCGAATTCTTATAAAATTGATAATTTTTTTCAAAATGGTTGAAAAAATTGTAAAAATTGCCAAAAATTGTCTAAATTTGGTAGAATTGAATAAAATCTGATTGGAAAAAATTCATTTGTGCCAATAAATTAAAATTTTCATAAAATTGAAAAAAACAATCGGTATGATTACTCGAGAAACTCTACACTTGTATGGTTGAAGAAATTGTCAAAATTGCCAAAATTTCTGAAATTGAAAAAAATTGCCCAAATGTGATTGAATTGAATAAAGATTGATTGGGAAAAATTTATTTTGGCCAAAAATTCAAATTTTCATAAAATTGATATTTTTTTTCAAAATGGTTGAAAAAATTGTAAAAATTGCCAAAAATTCTGAAATTGAAAAAAATTGTCTAAATTTGGTAGAATTGAATAAAATCTGATTTGAAAAAATTTATTTGTCCCAATAAATTAAAATTTTCATAAAATTGAAAAAAAATCGGAATGATTATTCGAGAAACCTTACACTTACTGTAAGGTTGAAAAAAATGTACAAATCGCCAAAACTTCAGGAATTGAAAAAAATTGCCCAAACCTGGTTGAATTGAATAAAGATTGATTGGAAAAAATTTATTCTTGCCAAAAAATTCAAATTTTTATAAAATTGATAACTTGTCATATTGTTTTTCCCAACTTCCTTCCTTTTCTTTCGTCTCTCTCATCGCAACTCGACTCTTCAAAAAAAATTTTTTTTCTCTTCCGTCGGCGACCGACGTTGAAATTTCATCGCTTCGCTGTCTCGAATTTTTTTTTCAAGTCTCGACAACGCACAGCACTGAAAGCTTCTCCATTCGTTATACTCTGTGTTTTGTTTTTTATATGATCTATAGTACGACAACGACAAGTACAACGGGAGCTAAAAATTATTATGAAATTTTTACGCTAAGAAAGCCACTTTTTCAATGGCTATTAACTTCCGAATGGAGAAAAGCTACAAAGCAAAACCAGATACCACTTTTAGACGGGTCGTGCTTCACTTTTTGGTTTTCTAACCGCAATTTCGATGTTTATCAAGATTTCGTGGCGTAGATTATGAACGTTTTTTGGACAAAATAATTTCTCATTTAATAGGATCGAGGGTGCTTTGGGCTCTTGTTGAGTGCTATGAATGTTTCTCGATCAGATACGATGTACAACTTGCGCGGGAAGACATATTATAAATATTTTTTCAACACAAAAAAACTACAAAAAATTGGAAAAAATTTTCACCTTTTTATGAAAAAACTACATACGCACAAGAAATTGGCGATAATTGACAGCTTTTTCATTGCCAAAAAATTACAACAAAAAATAAATAAAACTTTTCTCTACAAAAAGAAAAAAAACTGAATATTTCTCTTTTGATAAATTGAAAATTGGAATTTTTCTATTGCAAAAATACAACAAAAAATTACTCAATGCTGCAAAAAAAAACCTGCCAGATATTGAAAATTTGTTGCTGCAAAAAAAATTGGAACTTCAACTGGAGAAAAAAATCAACTTGTGAAAATGCTTCAACAACATAGATTTAAAAAAAAAAAAACGAGGAAACCCCAGAAAAAATTACCATAACTGATGTAAATGCTTCAACTAGAAAAAATGTTTACTGTTGAAAATATTTTGAATACAGAAAAAAAGATTCAACTTGTCAAAATGCTTCAACTGGAAAGAAATATTCAAATTGGTAAAAATGTTTCAACCAAAAAAAAAAAAAAAAAAAAAAATATTTACTGGTGGAAATGCTAGAAAAAAAGATCCAACTTCTGAAAATGCTTCAACCAGAAAAAAATATTCAGCTGGTGAAATTGTTTCAACTGGAAACAAAGTATTTAACTTGTAATGATGCTTTAACACCTTGAATTATAATTTTTTTTTTTTTTAAATTGGAGAAACCCCCAGAAAAAATTATTCAATTAATGAAAATGCTTCAACTAGAAGAAACGTTAACTGACGGAAATGCTACAAAACTGGAGGCAAAATTTTTTTCAATCAATTTGGGACCAATTCTAGCCAATTTTGCAAAATTTTTTCAACTCTGGAGGTTTTTTCAATTTTTTGTTTTTGCAACCCTACAACTGTAGGGTTTCTCGAAAAATAATTTTGTGAAAAATTTCGTCAGTTTTTTGGAATCAAATTTTTGTGAATGGAAAATTTTTTCAATCAATTTTGGACCAATTCGAGCTAATTTTGCAAAAAAAAATCAACTCTGGAGGTTTTTTCAATTTTTTGTTTTTGCAACCCTACAACTGTAGGGTTTCTCGAAAAATAATTTTGTGAAAAATTTCGTCAGTTTTTTGGAATCAAATTTTTGTGAATGGAAAATTTTTTCAATCAATTTTGGACCAATTCGAGCTAATTTTGCAAAAAAAAATCAACTCTGGTGTTTTTTACAATTTTTGGTATTTTTCAACCCTACAACACTGTAGGGTTTCTCGAGTGGAGATTTCTAAAAAAAATTCCGTGAATTATTTGAAATCAAAAGTTTTTTGAGTGGAATATTTTTTTCAATCAATTTGGGACCAATTCGAGCTACTTTTGCAAAAAAAATTTCAATTCCGGCGATTTTTTCAATTTTTTGTTTTTTTCAACCCTACAACTGTAGGGTTTCTCGAGCACTGATTTCTATAAAAATTCCGTCGATTTGTTGGAATCAAAATTTTTATGAGCGGAATATTAAATATTCAACTTATGAAAATGCTTTAGTTGGAACAAATATTTACTGTTGAAAATATTTCAATTTTCAACTTATGTGATGATGCTTTGACCAGAAAAAACTGTTCTACTGGTAACAGTGGAAAAAATAATCAACTTGTGAAAATTCTTCAACCAGAAAAATGTTTTGACTGGTGAAAAAGCGCTAGTTTATGTACCCCCCCCTCGCTTAAAAAATTACCAAAAAATGAAAATTCTCTCATTAATTGAAAGTTTGAACTTATTTTACTGTAAAAATACAACAAAAAATTGGAAAAAAAATAGGTACTGGATATTGCATAATTAGGTATTATGTACCTAATACTGTCTTATAAAAGAAATTGACAATTTTCTTACGTACGACCAAAAAAAGTACAAAAAGTTGATTTTTTTACTTGGTTAGTTTTTGAAATCAGATTCATTTATTTAAAAAAACATTTGAACATCTTTCATTTTGAAGTTTATTGTCTTGCTAAATAAACCCTGCTTTCTGGTTTTGAGATTTTGTTATATACGCTCAGAAAACCAACACAAGTCGTTATTCAAGTACCTACGAGTATGTAAGATTTCGTTTTACTGACAGAAAACGGAGATTTTCATTGTCTACCTTGATAACAAAGTAGCTTATGGCCAGAAACGGTTTGAGCAAATTTTTTTGGGGGGGTGTAGATCGAAAATGCCGAATGAAAATTTTCAAAATGCCGAATGATAATTAATAAGTACAACAGTGGGAAGTAGACCCCTGCGCTGAATTTTTTGAAAAAAGTGAGTTTTCGAAAGAAGAACTTCTCACTATCCTCATAGAAAAAATTTTAAGAACTTATGGTAGCATTAGGATTTGAATCAAAACGACTGTTGCTGCCCGAGCGAAGCGAGGGCGAACATTTTTGAAAAAATTGCACTTCTAAAAGAAAAGATGGACTTTTTTTTGCAGAAATTTTGAAAACATACAATAATTTCTGGTTTTTTAAAAGATGAAAAAGCGATACGTTGCCCGAGCGAAGCGAGGGCGAAAATTTTGAAAAAATTGGAATTTTTAATTAAAAATAATGCACTTTAAACATAATTTTTAATATTTTCAAAAAGATCATGTTCATTTTTTTACGTTATAAGTTATAACAATTCAAATGCGCTGATTTTTTATTCCTATTCTGATTCTGAGAGAAAGATGAAGTAACAGAAGTACATTGCCCGAGCGAAGCGAGGGCGAAAATTTTTTTCAGAAATTTACCGAATTTGTGAGTCGGAATTTCTCTAAAATTCATCGAATTTATGATTCGGAATTTCTCAAAAATTTGCCAAATTTGTGATTTAGAATTTCTAAAAAATTTACATATTTGAAATTCAAAACTTTACCAAATTTTGTAAACATACCTAATTTAATTTGTCGAAAGTTTGCCGAATTTGTCGAAAATTTTTCAAAAATTTGCCGAATGGAAAATCACTGGGGGGGTGTTCCACCCCCCCCCCCCCCCAACCCCCCCCCCCCCGGCTCTGCTTATGGCATGTGTATTCATAAGAGCGAAGTAATGCGTCGTTAATAAATTTATGGCAGTTCGCTACCATCATTATTAATCTCAATAAAACGACGACGAATCGTTATAAAAACTTAGCACGCGTTTCTTCGCTAAGTTACCAATAAAATCGCTGAATTGCGATGTAGGTAAGTACAGAAAGTGCAAACTTTTTCCAATTTTCACGAATCGACGTCTTCGAGTGAACTTTATTTTGGAAATTTTGCAAACGAGCGATAGTGGGATGAAATTATTATTACTTTTGTTTGTTTTGGCTTGTGCGAAACTTCCGAGTTTCCTTACTCGTCTAATTTTCGAGGAGGAAAAAAAAGTAATTTTGATCCACCGTTTGTGACGTTGAAAGAGGAAAAATTGTAAAAGTAAAAGTACTTTTGTCGCATTTGACATTGAAAAGTTTCTAATATTCAAAGCGTTGCAGGGTTAAAGAGCGTTTTTGTGTGCTAAAATATCGAATTTATGAACACGCTAGAACGACGACTCCCAACTTGTAGATAAAAATCAATAATCAAGCTTTTCGCCCAGTCCACCGATATACTTTGAGAAGGAACAGGTGAACGATTGTTTTCAGTAAAAGTAATGGAAATAAGAATTTTCTCTTTCACTGTAATATCGAAATACTAGCTCCTCGTATACCTACGATATACGAGTAGGTAGGTACATTCAACGCGAATATATGTAAATGATCGATTAGACGTGTGAGAAAATATTCATATTTTTTTTCGAGCCGAGAACCGTTGAAAATGTGCCGAAGCAGGGTTATATACATTGACATTTTCAACTCGGCAAATTATCTCGAAAAAGCAGCTTTTCGAGAGGTTGAATTTTTTTTACGCCATTAAAAATGAATTATAAGCGTCGGTATTAAAAGTATCATATACGAGGTGCGTTGGCTTGTCCCTCTCTGCCCCACATTACCAAATGCTACCGCGACAGGCAGGAATAATCACCGAAGTAGGCGATGCTCGTGTTTCTGATTTCGTATTTGTACAGGAAATCCAATCGAGAATTCATCAAAGGAATAGAAAACGAAGGGTGGTGTTACATTACATCGCCGAGTGCGAACCTAGCGAAAGCTCGTCACAATTAGTGTGGAAAAACTTTTAAAATCTTGTCAACCTTTCGCATATGTTTTGGAAATTTCACGGCGAAAAATTGTCTTTCTGTTTGTTTCTCTATACGTATAGAACGAACCTTTTTCGCGAAATTTAAATAATTTATTACTTATATAATCCGGAAAATGTGTCCGTGATGGTGGACTTTTTATCAAAGGTATATACTAACCATGTAGTAATCCTATAAACCTGCACTTGGAGTTTTCATCTTTCCCTTTCGGGAGATCTCTCAAATGTAAAGAAAATTCAGGAAAAATTAACGATCAAATTGAAGAAGCTTTTGTCTTTCTCAAGGTGTCTTCAGTTTTAACTTTCTGTTGAAAAATAATGTAACACAGGAAGGGGAATAAAAAAGAAGAATTATAAATTCCTATATTTGGCTATGCTTCCAAACCATCTGAAAAAGCGACTGATGAGGATGTTACCCCGAACAAAAAAATTTTTTTGAAGAAAAAAAAAATCGCCATTTCTTGGAATGAAACAAATGATAATTTTTTGGAATGAATGAAAAAAAAAGGAATAAAAAAATGAATTTTTTGGTAACTACAAAAATTTTTAAAAATTATTGTTTTGGAATAAAAAACGATCTTCAAAATATTTTTTTAACTTTCACGAAAAAATTCTTAATTTTTTGTTTTCAATTTTCTGAAAAATAAAATGAGTATTTTTATTTTTAAATTTTTTTTGGAGGAAGATCTCTGTTTTTTGGAAAAAAAATTCTCATTTTTTTGGAATAAAAAAAATTACCCAATTTTTTTTGAAATAGAGAAATCTCAAATCTTCCTCAAGTTTTTTTGGAAGAAGAAATTTCAGGGTTTTTTTTTGAATAAAAAATATCCAAATAGGTATCTTTTCTTTTTTTGGAGAAAAAATGTTTAAAATTTTCCTATGTGAAAATATTTTTTACAATTTTTGATGCAATTTTCGACATTATTTCTAAAAAAATGACATTTAAACAGAAAATCAATTTTCGGCATTTTTTAAAAATGTAATTTTTGGCATTTTTTGATAATATAATTTACATTTTTCCAAAAAAAAAAATAATTTTTGGCATTTTTTGATAATATAATTTACATTTTCCAAAAAAACAAAAACGGAATTTCTGACATTTTAAAAAAAAAATGCATTTTTTTGACATTTTTAAAAAAAAAAGTAATTTTTTGCAATTTTTTAGAAAGTGTAGATTTTGGTATTTTTTACCAAATGTAATTACTAATATTATTGAAAATTTTTCACAAAATGTAATTTTATGACATTTTCCAAAAAAAAAAAAATGTATTTCTTGACATTATTCCAAAAATATAGTAGGTAATTTTTTGACATTTTTCAAACTTGCAATTTTCTGACATTGATCAAAATGATTTTTTTAAAGTGATTTTTCGACATTTTTTACAAAATGTAATTTCTTGACTTTTTTCAACAAAAAAAAAATGATAATTTTGACATTTTTCAAAAAAATGTAAATTTTTTACATTTTTTCAAAGTTATAATTTTTTTACATTTTTTCAAAATGCAAATTTTGACATTTAAATTTTTTTTGACATTTAAAAAAAATCAATTTTTCACATTTTTAAAAGATGTAATTTAATTTTGGCATTTTTTAATAAATTTAATTATACCATTTTTCAAAAAAAAACGGAATTTTTGACATTTTTTGATAAATGTAATTTTTGTCAAAAAAGTAATTTTCTGACATTTTTTTCAAAATTTATTTTTAAAATGTTTCAAAAAAATGTAATTTTTGACATGATTTTTTTTTTTTTCGTTTGTAGTTTTGTGTTTTTAATTACATATCTCTTTAGTGCGGTTCCATATTTCTATAATTTTTTTCGTGGTGTATTATGTTGGGAGTTTTGCTATTTTAATTACACAACTGGTGTCGTTTCGCATTTCAATTTTTAGTGCAGTTCAGCCCATTTTGTGGAACTTCAAAAAAAAAAAAAGGTAAAAAAGGTGTGCAGTTATAAATTTACTTTGTACAGCCAAAAATTAATTTTCTGGCGAAAAAATCTTCAAAAAATATATTTTTAACAAAAAATCTCCAAAAATCTTTTTAAAAAAATTTTTGACAAAAAGTTTTGTATCACCTACCTACTTAATAAAATTCTTTTCTGCCAAAAATTTTTTCAAAAAATCGTTTAAAAAATTTCTGATGAAAAAATTTTCAAAAAATTTTCAAAAAATCTTGAAAAAATATTTTTTTGACAAAAAATTTTCAAAAAATTTTTTTTGGCAAAGAATTGACAAAAAATCTTTGAAAAGTATTTTAAAAAATTTTTGACAAAAAATCTCTAAAAATTTTTTTTTTGACTAAAAATCTTTCTCTATAATAATTCAAGAAATTCTCTAAAAAAAATTTTTTGGACAAAAAATCTCCAATTTTTTTTACAGAGAAATATCTTCTTTTTGACAAAAAATCTTGAAATAATAGGTTTTGACAAAAAATTTTTAAAAAAATCTTCGAAAGATCTTCAAAAAATATTTTTTTGACGAGACAATATTTTTTCTACAAAACAAAATTCTAAAAAATATATTTTTTTGACAAAGAAACGATCTTATTTTTGGAAAAAAAATCTTCAAAAAAAAATTTCTTCACAAAAAATCTTTTCAAAAATTTATTTTCAAAAGATTTAATATCAATTTTGTTTCTAAAAAATTCCTTTGTCTGATGATAAGTACTTCTTTAAAAAAAAAATCTTTTAATACTTAAGGATTTATTAGCAAACTTTTTTTCATGAAAATGTAATACTTACCAAAAAATTATAATAACGATTTCTTTAGAAAAATTACGTATAAAACTTACACTCAAATGCTTCTGTGGTTCTGTGTTTGATAGTTTGGGATCGAGGAATTTGTACTCGCAAAAAAAAAATTCTAAATAGCCGGGGGAAAAAACGAAAGAAGCAGGATTTTTTTTTGAAAAATTTAGTAAAAACTATCTACCTGAACACACAAAAAATTTTCAATTTGAAAAACAATTATTTATTTTTCCCCCTCGAGGATTTTTTTTGCGATGATTTTATAACATGTTAGTCAGAATTTTCTGAAAATCCATCAAAAGTTTATACAAAGTGATGGTTTCCTCTCCACCACCCCCCACCACACCACCTATATGGAATTTGACTCTGCTAATGGAGCTAAACGTGCAGCTCGAAATTTTCTTTAGAATAGGCCCTCTTCCCCTTACCTCCCCGCAGGTTTTAATAATGTATTTTGAATGAGTGTGAATAAGTTATATTACTCAAAATTGGTGGGGAAGGAGGGGTACGATTGAAATTTTTGTTACAACCAAAATTATTCCTTGTACTTCAAGCTACAACTTTTGTTTGAAATTTTTTTCAATCGGGCCCCTTACCTCCCCCTCTTCTGTTTTCAATAATGTATATTTGAATGAGTTGGATTATCCAAAATTGCAGGGGAGGGAGAGGTCTAATCGCAATTTTTGTCATAACCAAAAGTATTAGTGAAACTACAAGCTACAACTTTTGTTTGAAAATTTTTTCAATTGAGCCCCTCTCTCTCCACTTATTTTGCATAACACTCCAAAAATACTAATTAAAAATTGAAGGGGGATGAGGAAAGGGTCCAATTGAGAAAATTTTCAAGCAAAAGTCGTAGCTTGAAGTACTAGGAATAATTTTGGTTATTAAAAAAATTTCAATCAGACCTCTCCTTCCCCACCAATTTTGGGTAATATAACTTATTAGTGATTCACACTCATTCAAAATACATTATCAAAAACTGTGGGGAGGTAAGGGGCTCAATTAAAAAATTTTCAAACAAAAGTTGTAGCTTGAAGTTTTACAAATACTTTTAGTTATTACAAAAATTTCGATTAGATCCTTTCTTCCCTTCCAATTTTGAATATAAAGTATTATGTAGCACTTGGACTTGGTAAAAAAAAAAATCATCGAAGGTCCTTCACATGAATGTAAACAAAAACTATCAAACTAGACGTTAGTAAAAAAACTAAGAAGGACAGCAGGACACTTTAAAATGTTCAATGCGTGATTTCGAAAAATCAAGACAAAAAAAATTAAAATGTTTGAAAAAATCTTCTATTTTTATTGGGATTTTTTTTTAAAGTTCCCAAAATAGGAATTCGCAAACAAAAAACATTTTAGGAATTTTCGTTGAAAAACTCAAAAATAGAACCAAAAAAAAATTGAAACGATTTTTTTGAAGAAAAAAAAAACTAGGTTACATACTTCATCTTTTAGAGAATGGAAATTTATGGATAATTTTCTATAAGTAAGTACCTATTTATTTATTCAGTCGGCATTTTTATTACTTCACCCAGGTAAACAAAAACAGAGAAAATCATTTTTAGATTTTTTAATCAAAATACATGAGAGAAAATTCCAAAGAAATGACAGATCAAGGTACATATAAGAGAGGAGGTCGATACGTTTATGTTTGAGGTCTTACAAAAAAGTAGGTACCTATAAAATAATCTTACATAATTATAACTAAAGATATTAAAACCATCTAATTCGAAAATGATTTAACCGATAACCGATATTTGAAAAATTTAAGCTCAAATCATACTGTTCTATTAATATGACTTTGAATACGAAGCTAAGATGACGTCGTTGGTATTGTACGGGCAGCTAACTTTAATCCGATAGCGACCATCATATCCAAGCATTGAACCACGAGATACTCGTTATCCACTTCGTTGGGATCGACGGAAACGCGAATCATAACATAATCTATTGGAGTTGCAACTAGATCTTCCACTTTTTTCAATTCTTTCGAGCAGGATTGAAATGCATCATTAAACGCTCTCGCAAAAGCTAAAATATGAATCATGACAGCTGGTTGAACTTTAGTTCGATGACCAATTGACAAAGTTCTCGTAAAGAACTCTTTCAAGACGTGCAAGGGGTGGAAAATGTTATGAGCCTGAATTGTTTCGTAATCGAGTTGCAGCTGTGTTGAACTCGTCCCGATGAACTCTCGGATAGCTTCCAACTCTTCTTTAAAATTTTCAAATTCTATGTCTACTGCTGGTAGCTCGGGTGCGATTTCGCCAGCAAAAATCCACAATCCAATCAAACGCCATTTTTCGACACGAGTGAATCCTTCTCTGAAGATCGTAGACTTTTTTTTCGGAGTCATATCGATTTTTTTGCGATTGCCCGCAGCACGCTCTTTTATGTAAAACGGCAACATTAATCCGAAACACTTTTGAAAACTTTCTAGTAAGATAAAAGTTTCATTTTTTGCGAAAATTGACTCGAAGCGTTCGATTTGCCTTCGGTATATATTACAATACTTTATTTTGTCTATCAGGTTCTGAAAAATAGAAAATGATAAAAGTAAATTTCGTTGGCAAGGATAACTTGAGTAATAAATTATTATATTACATACCTTTATATTTTCCGAGTCTTCAACCTTTTGTAACTGCACATTTTTCAATTCTTCAACCTTTTGTAACTGCACATTTTTCAATTCTTCAACCTTTTGTAACTGCACATTTTTCAATTCTTCAACGGCTTCAGTGCGTTCTTTTTCGAGTATATTGATACGGCTTTTCATACGTATAACTTCGTCACATATTTCTTGCACTTCTTCATCGTCGCCATATCTTTGGCGAATACTCTGAAACAGATGTGCAAAAAAAGTTGTAAAACAACTAGTGTAGTTTTAATTTCATTTTCAAGCCCGAACAAGTTTGGGACAGATAAAAATAAAAATCTATCATGTTGAAATTTGGTTAAATTAAACTCACTCCGAGGTTCTAATTAAAAGTACCTCCTTGAAGAGTACTACATTACCTACATATGTTACTCAACACCAAGCAAAATGGGGTGGCAGGTTTTTCAATATAAGAAAAAAAGACATACGAGTTTACGAATAATTTCTTAATTATTTTGAATTATTTAGAAGGTGGATTGGTCGCGACCCTTTCTAATAGAATCCTGCTTGATCTGAGATGAAAAGTGATCTGTCTGTAGCTCCGTTCTGTCATCGGAATTACGTATTCTGAATACAATGAATTCCGATGACGGATCGCAGCTACATACAGATGACTTTTCATCTCAGATCAAACAGGATTCTATTAGAAAGGGTCGCGACCAATCCACCTTCTAAATAATTCGAAATAATTAAGAATTACGTAAACAACTCGTATTCTTCATACGACACAACTCGCACAGTGTAGAGTGCACGCACGTATCAAACCACCTTAATTATTGGCTTAATTGATGAAAGTTGGTAGTCAGATAGTGGTCCACAACCAAAACAGACAACATAAATGTACCTTTAAAAGCTTTCTAGGAGGAGAATCCGAAGGAGAAGTACTTATAACTTCGGTCGATGCTGTTTCTTCTGAAACGTTTGTTTCCATGATAGAAGGACTATCCGCGTAGGCGAAACAATATGGAAAATTAGAACTGTCGACGAGATTCTGCTTAAGAACTACACTACACAGACCAGAATTTGTAATGGCAAATCTTAAACTTTGTTTTCCAATTACGAAACTATCATTTCACAATTTACACGACGTTTTTGCATTTTACATTCATCTCAGTGATGATAGCTGAATGCGTCGGATCCTAGGGAAAGCGTTTCTATAAAGGCAACCTTATCGGTCTACCTGCTAGCGCGATATGCGAAGTTGGTTTCATGTACCGCAAAGTGTACTTTTGGGTTACCGGTTACCGCGTATCACCACGGTATAGACCTGTGCGCCGCCGCGCCACGCCGCCGCCGCCGACACTTTTTTGGCATGCGGAGCCGCCGCCGAAATACCTCGGCGTGATCGGCGCGCCGCCGCCGCCGCCGGTTTTAATATCGGCGGCGTGAAAAAAAATTACTTCAGTTGTAGTTTTAAATAAAATAAAACTTGAATTGAAACATGAATGATTGAATGATGAATGAAAGATAAAAGTTGAAAGTTGAAACTAATGAAATATTGCTGCGGTGATGATACTGATTTACTGATGACTCTGCAATTCTGCATTATTTTTATTTGCTGAGGGTTGCGCTTTCGCACGTGTACACTAATACACTTTTATAGTTACTGTATCATGCATGTATCGTGTATGTATGTACTTGTAAAATGTTGTGTTGCGTCAAGGTATTCAAAAATATACGAGTCAAAACCACACTTCTTCAATTTTCAATAAAATAAAATTTTTTAAAAATCTTGCATTCATTTCATTTATCATTTATTTTTTATACTGTTTAATCTGTTTCTTTTCTGTTTCCTATTCTATTTGTTCTTGTTCAAGGTTTGACAATTGACATCTTGAAACTTGGAATTCTTGAAAATTTTAACTAAAAAAATTGTACGCCGCCGCCGCCGCCGGTAAAATTAAAATTCGGCGGCGCGCTGCGGCGCGCCGCCGTCGCCGACATATTTTTAGTTTACGCCGCCGCCGCCGATCGAGATATCGGCGCACAGGTCTACCACGGTATCACTATTTTCGTATTTTCAGACCTTATTTCGTGTGGAGTGTAATAATTATTCGATCATAATACATTTTTTCATTCGAGATATTATTTTAACTCAAATTTCATTGATACCACCCATTAAAATTCGATACGATTCTATACGTATTTTTAACGCTCTTTTCGAATATCGATAAATAAATCTGATTCGATCAGTCTTTCTGCTCCATTTCGATCAAAAACTTTGAAATTCTTCAATTTTTTCATAATTCTTCGATTTTTTTGGTACTTTTGGTCATAAAAAGTCCATTATGAAGCTGAAAACTCGAACGGATTGAATTTATTTCTACATTTTTGGAAAGAATGAAAAAAATGCGACTAGAAAATGATGAAATATATTTGAACCGTAAAGATTTATGAGATTTTAGAAAAAAAATGATGAATTTTTCAAAAAGTGCGAAATTGGTTTCATGCGAGGTAGACCGCATGGTTGCCTGTGTTTTAATTAAAATTTAATTCGAAATCCATCGCGGCATGCTATGAATATTTCATTTGTTTCTAGAAGTATTTTTAACGCTCTTTTCGAATATCAAAAAATAAATCCGATTCGATAAATATTTCAGCTCCATTTCGATCAAAAACTTTGAAATTCTTCGATTTTTTCATAATTCTTCGATTTTTTTGGTACTTTTGGTCATAAAAAGTCCGTTATGAAGCTGAAAACTTGAACAAATCTCAATTTGGGGCTGAAAGCTTTGTCGGATTGCAAAAAAAAATATTGAAAAAATTTAGGTATTTATTGAACAATATTTGAGAAAAATTGTGTGAAAAGATCCGACGAGAAAAATTTTTTCCAGAAGTAAGTTCATGAAAATTTTTTTAAAAATCCAAAAACGAATGATAAATTTGTTGGAAAATTTAAAAAAAATTATGATAAAACTTTTGACTGAAAAAAAATTTAGGTTAAAATTGCAATCACATACTTGAAAAAAAAAAGAAAAAATTTCAAATTTTGATAGATACATTATAACAATTTTTGAGGGAAAAAATGCAAAGAAAATGTCGACAAGAAAATTAAGAAAAATATTTTCAACATCAAAAAACTTTACATATTTACTATTTAAAAAGTTTTAGAAAAAAGTCTCTAAACAAATTTTACATGAAAAAAATTCAAAACAAAATTCAAGTTGAAAATTTCAAAAAATTGATAAAAAGATTCGAGAAGAAAATCTTGATTAAAGTATACTTCATTTTTTTCATTTTTTCAAGAATGACCGCTTTTTGTAAAAAAAAAAAAAATATCGATACTTAATAATTATCGATTTTTAAAAAATTTGAATTTTAACAAATTTCACAACTTTTGAAAAATCCATCATTTCGTTGTAAAACTTTACAAATCTTCAAGGTCCAAATATATTTCATCATTTTCTAGTCGCATTTTTTTCATTCTTTCCAAAAATGTAGAAATAAATTCAATCCGTTCGAGTTTTCAGCTTCATAATGGACTTTTTATGACCAAAATTACAAAAAAAAATCAAAGAATTATGAAAAAATTGAAGAATTTCAAAGTTTTTGATCGAAATGGAGCAGAAAGACTGATCGAATCAGATTTATTTATCGATATTCGAAAAGAGCGTTAAAAATACGTATAGAATCGTATCGAATTTTAATGGGTGGTATCAATGAAATTTGAGTTGAAATAATATCTAGAATGAAAAAATGTATTATGATCGAATAATTATTACACTCCACACGAAATAAGGTCTGAAAATAGTGATACCGTGGTGATACGCGGTAACCGGTAACCCAAATGTACACTTTGAGGTACATGAAACCAACTTCGCATATCGCGCTAGAAGGTAGACCGATAAGGTTGCCTTTGTAGAAACGCTTTCCCTAGGATCCGACGCATTCCATTTTTTCTCCTTCGTGTGTAAGAGATAAGAGAGATATTTTCCTCGTTACTAGTACTCCGTGGGTTTGATTGGCCCCTCGAGAGACGGACACAGTGCGATCAAAAGCCGAAAATGTTCATCGGGAAATTATTAATCTAGACTTCAAAACGAGCAATTTTACACGTTCAGCTGGTTGGAAAACGAGTTTAGCCCTCCTTTGACGTGCGCTAGGTGGGTTTTTTCGATTTACCTACTTGATTTTACATCGTAATACGATACACGAGTATAAAAAGCCAGCGACGATGTGTTTTTGACGTTTTTGACTCGTGTATAGTTTAGTCAGGTCCTGGAGGAGTTTTTGACGTTTTGATGCGGAGTACGACGTACCTGAGTCTCTGGTTTGTGAAAATTTCACTTGTTGTAAGTGAAATGAAAATTGAATATAGTGGTGGAATTTTCCAAATTAAGTAGAATAAGGGAAGGTCCTTTCGGAGGAAAGATTTTGGAATTTGGCCAAGATGAAATTCTATTATCTACTCGTATCAATTATGTAGAATTGGTTTTAATATTGACGTTAATTTATTTATTGCGAGATAATTAGAAAATCAACTGATCGATTGTTTTTGTTTATTTTTGTTTCAGGTCAGTATCAAATTTCATTCGTAAGATTGAAAATAATAATGAAAATAAGTGAGTTATTTTAAAAATAATTTTAAATGTTTCTCTGCCTCCCCTCCAGATTTTAAAATTTCTAAATTAATGCTGAAATCGTATACAGGGTGGCTCAATACAGTGCTCGAATTGAGCAAAATTACGAAGCGGAACGCATTTTGATCCAAAATTTTGGTTCAAGTCATGTCAAAATCCAAAATTGAAAATTTTTCCAATTTATTAATTTGTTAATTGTTAATCCTTTCCCTCATCATTTTTGCTAATTTTTTATCTTTTTTATGCTGGGTGTTCAATATTTTTTTTTAGGTTTTTTGTAAACGTATAAAATTTGAAAAATTCAATTTAGCTCCTTTTTTGGCAATAAGTCATGAGAATTTTTTAAAGGGTGGTCCTAAAAAATAGAAATATTTTTTATTCCAAGAAAATTGATTTTTTTTTGGAAATTGTTTTTCTTCTTCCTTGAGAATGCGAGATTTTCTTCTGCAAAAAAATTAAAAGAAAATATTTTGTCTTCAAAAAATTGTTAATTGGCAAGAATTTTTTTTTCATTAAAAATAAGAGATTTTATTTTAATCAAAATACCATTAGAGTTTTTTCTGATCCGAAAAATGTAATATTTTTTTACTCTAAAAAAATATTTTTTTTTTCTTTTTTTTTTTCAAAAAAGATGAACGATTTTTATATGAAAATTTGAGAAATACATATTACTTTTTTCTGAAAAAATGGAAATTTTCTTCTTCGAAAAATTGTATTTTTTTGAAAAATTCAAAGTTTGTTTTCCTTCAAAATGTTTGGGAATACCTACCTAATTGAAATTTTATTCTTGAAAAATGAGAGCTTCTTTCTACGTAAAAAACGACTTTTTCAAAAAATTAAAGATTTTTAAAAATAAGTATAAAATGAAAAAATTCTCTTCAAAAATTTCAAATAATTTTAAAATTATCTAATCTACTCACTTCAGAAGGACTGAAAAAAAATCAAAAGAATTTTTTTTCAAATTTTGGTTGGATTTTTCACATTTCTCACGATCAATTCGAGCATTGGAATTAAATACATAGTTGATATGGTTTTTAAAACTGGAGACAATAATTAGCACAATTTTTTAATTCGTATGGAGTGTTTTTCTGGCTGAACAGAGGGTTCTACGAAAAAAATGCTATGAATCAAAATTGTAGAACGTGAAATTTTCTTTCTACAATATGTAATCATGTTTTTCCATAGGTGGCTTAATTTTCGTGATTTTTGCAGTCGAAGTTCGTAATGTAAAAAACTCTTAATCAAATTTTCAACTTCGATTGCAAAAATCACGAAAAATAACCCCCTTAGAACAATTTTTCATTTCATATTGCAGAAAGCAAATTTAACGCTTTACAAGTTTGATTCTTAGCATTTTTTTCGTAGGACCTTTAATTCGGCCAGAAAAGCTCTCTATTTTGTTTTCAAAACCATCGATCATTTATCCCAGTTGGGGGAAAAAACGCGTTAAAGTTCGTATAAAATTTCGCCCGCGGGAATTTGGTACTTTCCGCGGTTAGAAATTAACGCCATAGAAAACGCAGTGCGTAATTATGCGCGTTTTTTTGCATGGAAAATACGCTTCACCGCGTTTTTTCATTTATGAAAAACTCGCAGAATTACGCACCGCGTTGTTTATGGCGATTATTTCTAACCGCGGAAAGTACCAAATTCCCGCAGGCAAAATTTTATGCAGAATTAAACGCGTATTTTTCTTGCAATTTGAAAAAGTGCAAAGTGCATAATGCACTTTTTCAAATTACAGGGAAAATATGCTTTCAATTCTGCATAGGTAAATAAATACCTAAAAATGAATGCATTATTTTTTTTAAATTAGAAGTTTATTTAACGGAGAACGAGTGATATATAAGTAAAAAATATATAAATATAATTATAATTATAATAAAAACGGCTATAGTCGGCTAATGGAATGATCAGATGATATAATTGTTTCAATTATCAGTATTCATCTGGTTGTAATACTCTCGATCGTATGTGTTGTTGGCGACGTATTTTGTCCTCTTCATCGTCAGTACAATCTGAAAAACACAAAATATGAGTTTTCTTTGAATAAGTCGCTATATGTATTTATGCACTTTCAAAAAAATCTGAAAAATATTTCTACTGTCAAATTGTCATGAATAAATGAATCTCATTACCCAATTCAATTGAGCCAATTAAGGGAAAAGGACCAAATTAGAGCAGATACCATTTTTGCCTCCCCCGCTCCTACCTAAATTACATTAAAAGTAAATAATTATGTCAAAAAAATCAACTAAATCCCTTTCACGTGGTGACCTTTATTTTTCAATTTAGGGTTTACCAAACTTGTGAGATTTTTTTTTTTTTTTTTTAAAGTTGAAGTGCTCCAAAATAGAGATAGCTTTTTAAATTTTTTAATTGATAAAATCATTAATTGTTTGAAAACATCGTAATTCATTCCTTCCAAATTTTTTTAGGATTATTCGATTCAAATTTTCAAATTTTTTTCAAAATTTTTATAATTTATTTTTTTTAAATCAAAAAAATCTAAACTAATTTTTTTGAAAATTTGTATCATAATTGAAAATCAATTGACAAAATTTTGGAATTCTAAAATTTAAAAAAATCTAGTTTTGAAAGATAGAAAAAAATCTCTTTAAAAAAAATCGAAAAAATGAAAATTCAAGTAAAATGATCTCTAAAAAGTAAAAATTGAAAAAAAATTCATTGATAAAATAAAAAAATTGAAAAAAATTACCCAATTTCTATTTTTAAAAATTTATGAAAAATTATTTCGAAAATTTTGTATTGAAAATTAAGAAAATTTATTATTAGGTAGAAAATTATTGGAAAAAATCAATTTAAAAAAATTTTAAAATGCATTTTTCAAAATTTTTAGGATTAAATTTTTGAAAATCAAACAAATTTCAAAGCAAAGGAAAAATTTAACCTTGAAAAATTGAAAAAAGTAGTCAAAAAAATTTACACAGTTTCTTTTTGTGAAAATTCAAATAAAACCTCCATAAAAATTTGGAAAAAAAATTCAATATGGCGATTGTTGAACATTGAAGAAATCGTTTTCAAAATTCAAAGCATCAATTACCACTAACGTCTAGATTGATTGTTTTGTTTACATTCATGGGGTGCAACTTTGATAAATTTTTACCAAGTCCAGTGCTACATAATACTTTATAGTCAAAATTGGAAGGGAGGAAGGGGTCTAATCGAAATTTTTGTAATAACTAAAAGTATTTGTACAACTTCAAGCTACAACTTTTGTTTGAAAATTTTTTCAATCGAGCCCCTTACCTCCCCCCTGTTTTTAAAAATGTATTTGAAGGAGTTGGATTATCCAAAATTGGTGGGGAGGGAGGGATCCGATTGAAATTTTTGTTATCACCAAAATTATTTCTAGTACTTCAAGCTACAACTTTTGTTTGAAAATTTTTTCAATCGGGCCCCTTACCCTCCCCCTGTTTTCAATAATGTTTTTGAATGAGTTGGATTATCCAAAATTGGAGGGGAGGGAGGGGTCCAATCGCAATTTTTGTAATAACCAAAAGTATTAGCAAAACTTCAAGCTACAACTTTTTTTTGAAAACTTTTTCAATTGAGCCCCTCTCTCTCCACTTATTTTGCATAACACTCTCAAAATACTAATTAAAAATTGAAGGGGGAAGGAGAAATGGGTCCAATTGAAAAATTTTTGCAACAAACTTGTAGCTCAAAGTTTTAGGAAAAATTTTGGCTATGACAAAAATTGCGATTGGACCCCTCCCTCCCCACCAATTTTGGATAATCCAACTCATTCAAATACATTATTGAAAACAGGGGGAGGGTAAGGGGCCCGATTGAAAAAATTTTCAAACAAAAGGTGTAGCTTGAAGTACTAGAAATAATTTTGGTGATAACAAAAATTTCAATCGGATCCCTCCCTCCCCACCAATTTTGGATAATCCAACTCCTTCAAATACATTTTTAAAAACAGGGGTGAGGTAAGGGGCTCGATTGAAAAAATTTTCAAACAAAAGTTGTAGCTTGAAGTTGTACAAATACTTTTAGTTATTACAAGAATTTCGATTAGACCCCTTCCCCCTTCCAATTTTGACTATAAAGTATTATGTAGCACTGGACTTGGTAAGAATTTATCGAAGTTGCACCCCATGAATGTAAACAAAACAATCAATCTAGACGTTAGTATCAATTACCATGCTAAACTTAATTATAAATTAGAATTACGCTAAATCTGCGTCTTAATTTCGTACGTCAATCTTAACAATTGACATGGTTCATCATACAAAATAATCCAAAATCTTCTCACACCACGTGGCACCAGAATAACACTTTCAACGTTCAACATGAGGTTTAAAATCGTATATCGCCACGTGGCGATATACGATTTTAAACCTCATGTTGAACGTTGAAAGTGTTATTCTGGTGCCACGTGGTGTGAGAAGATTTTGTATTATTTTGTATGATGAACCATGTCAATTGTTAAGATTGACGTACGAAATTAAGCTCATTTCACTAAAATTAAATACAATGGTGGATTGATAAAAATTACTGTGTAGGTACTTACGAAGAGTTTTTTGGCAGATCATCCATTATGTAAAACACCGCAGGTATATCCTATTTTAATCACTTTAAAACACAAAACTGAACGAATTTTACTTTATGAAAACAATTCCAAGTATAGAGTGTCTCAGCCCCCTCCTACAATGATGGGTGTATATTGCGCAAGCGCATAATATGAACACGTTGTGCGGTGGTGCGGAATATTTCATGGATTTTCGCTTAGAGATAAAATAACGCGGTAGAGCGGATTTAAGGTGCGGAATTTTGGGCTTCTTTTAACGCAAATTTTTGCGCAGAGAAAAAATAATGCAGTAGAAGTAGATCTTATTCGCGGAATTTCAAGCTTATTTCAGCAAGCTGAAAATAACGCCATAGTGTAACGAGTATTTTTGTGGGTCATAACGGCAATTCAGCTGCGGTTTTTTACGCTTATACCGCGTAATTTTCTCTCAAAGCGCGAATTTTTTCGCAGAAATAGCGTTTTTTCCCCCAACTGGGAGGTAATTGAGCCACCCAGTACTTATTTTTTCCCCAGCTGGGAAATTTGATCTAAAACTTCCTCTGTATTGTGAGTTAGGGAAAGAGAGGATGAAAAAAAAAATAATCAGCGTTTTTATAGCACCTACGTAATTTCTTGAAGAGTATTTGTCGAGGTTTAGGGTTTCCCTGTGTGGTCTCGGGGTACGTGAAGAGGCGAATAAAAGAAGGGTTTAACTCGTCAAAATCAGCACTTCCTTTGTACTCAGAATATGTTTGTTTTCTACGTCGTTGTCGATATGTGTACTATAAATGTATAACTACACACGCGTAGGTAAATTGAGAATTATTTGCGCAGACGAAGAAAAGCTTAGCTTATTCGGCAAAAAAAATTTCCCCAGGTGCCTCGTGTCGCCTCGCACTGTCGTGTCAGCCTATTCGAGTGAAAAGAGGAAAAAAATTGCAGTAAACATGTGTACAGTTATTCTAGTACGTTCGCGTGTGAAAATTTATGTAAAATTGACGATGGTCAGTGGTTTGATTCCGATTTCCAGGTAAAGTGGTGGATTTGAGTAGCAAGGCTATATCGACTCTTTTCAATTTGTAAATTTTTAAGACGTAAATGAAGAAAGAGACAGACTCGAAATGAGTCAAATGAGCTGGCGTCTGTTGCTGTGCTGTCTGGTGATCGATTTTTAATCGTTTTTACGAGCTTTAACGTATGTAGTCGCAATAAATAATACGAGTAATGCACGTAGTGAAAAAAAAACACCATAAATCGCACGACCGGCCTCTCGGAACCAATGCACGGATTGGCTGTTAGTCAAATTTTCAAGGCTAAGGTTAGCGTTAAAAACGAGAATTTTTTGGTATCGTTTTCGCGAACGAATAATTCCGCAACGAACGTATCAACGCAGACGCATAATGAAGACACGGAAGAGAAACGAGACCTTGGTGAGATCCTAATGGTGACGTATTTTTAGGCCGAAGGTGGCCAAATTTAAGTCGCGATGATCGAGGGTGAGGGTTGGTTTGCTGAGATGAACGAGAGTGTGATAGGTCAATTCGAAATTACCTAATTTGAAATTATATGGATTTGATTCTTGGAATTGGGTCTCGATTCTCGAGAGGTGTGGGTGATTTATTAAAAAAAAAAAAGTGAATACGTGGCTTTTTGGTAGAAGGCTTACTTTGCACTATTATTGTGGTAATAATTTCAGTCATTAAATTTTTGTGAGGGGTTTAAGTTTAAATTGAAGTCATTTCCTGTATTTTATTTTTCACGTCCTCTTTTCATTTTTTTTTTTTTTTTTTTTTTTAAATAAATACCTATTTTAAACAGGGTCTTAGGTTTTCGAGCTAATTTTAAATGCATTCTTCCGAGTAATTTTATTAATTGATCTCGGCACAATTTTTAAATCGATATTTTAAATATTTTTACTAGTAAATTCAGTGTTACCATTTTCTGAGAAATAAAATCAGTAATCACCTAGAAATTTTTCAAACCACTGCATATGATATTAATTTCGTTAAATTCGTTTAAAATTTTCAATTTATCCTAATTTATTCAACTAGAACGAGACGGCGCCGATCTCAGCTCTCGGTATTCGCGAAAAAATGCCGTTTAAGAAAAAAAAAAAAGATCGAGTGAAAAAAGAACACCAAATTAATTCCTCGACCAGGAGATAAATTTATATCGAAGTACCTCCCACTGAGACCTTTCTCTGGCACCGATGCGATGATCAGCTCTGGAGCCATCGAGCTAGTTTGGAAACTTTCTTGGCGGCAACTCGTCTATCCGGATCCGCCGATTGTACCTGATGAGGTGGTTTTTTCTCCAAGAAACCAGAGCTCGTTTTTTCTTCTGAGGTATCTCTTTCGATCTATGGGAGGAGGATACGGTTTTCAAAATTGCGAAATATGTAAAATATGGGGGGGGGGTCTCATTGGCGAATCGGGACACCCTGTATGTTTAGAGATAAATAAATTTCCAATATACTCGTATAGGTATATGCCGTACTGAGGTGTGTATTATTATTTACTTTGGTGCCAAAAACATGTGGTCTTATCGGCAGGTGTTGACTTTATCCAGGGAAAGCGTGTGTGCCAACGTCATACACGATGGCGTGGAAAATTTTTTCAATCTAGGTTTTACTGAGGTGTATAGTGTGTAATTGGTTCTTTTTGTTAATTTGTGTCACGATCAAGGTTTGAATTTATTTTTAGTGTGACAGAACCCACCCATTGTAACCTGCAGTTGCCACAAAAATTGTGTGCAGTTTTTGGAACCTAATGTGCAGATTAGTGTACCTCCCTCCCTTCCCTTCCAAACAAAGAATATAAAAGGGTCTCAGAATTAATTTAGAAGAAAAAATTGCACCTCAAATCGAGACCATTTTTTCAACTTGACAAAAATTGTTTATAATTTCAAAACAATTTTTTTTCTATTTAGGTTAAAAAATCGCCCATTTTTTCAACCCTTCAAAAAAAAGTTTTCCAAAAAATGGAGTCTTGAATTTAAAAAATAATGAATGAACTTTCAAATTTGTGTTGGTAATTAATTATATTTGAAGGCCAAAAAAAATCTAGGCAAGCACAATTTTTTTTCAAAATTCTGCCCTAACATTTTTTCATGCTTCAAAAAAAATTCTTCTAGAACTCAAATCTATAAAAATAATGAATGAAAATTTAAAATTTCAGTAGGTACTTAATTTTTTCAAAATTAAAAAAAAGATGTTCAAGATTATTTTTAAAATTTTCTCATATTATCTTTTTCTTATTAAAAAAAAAAATCGGCCAAAAAAAGTGAAACAAAGGTTCTAATATGCAAATTAATTAACTAATTAATTTAAAAAAATCACTCGATACCTGAACTATAATTTTGCTCCAAGCTTGAAAATTGATTTTTTAACATTTCTAATAAACATTTTTTTTTTTCATTAAAAATTAAATTTTTGAAATTTTGTTCCGAAATTCTGTTTGAAGACAAAAAAAATCATAGTCGAGCATGAATTGGTATTCTAATTTTTGAAAAAAATCATTTTTGCCATGTAATTTTCCCTAAATTCAATTTATTTGAAAAAATTGCTCAAATAAACTTTTTTCTCATTTTTCGGGTCCATTCTGAGAGGTTTTGACAAAATTTTTTAAATTTTTCAATTATTCCCATTTTTGAAAAAAATTCATTTTTGCAATGGTGAATTTTCAATTTTTCCAAAATTGAATTTCTTTGAAAAACTTTCTCGAATAAATTTTTTCTCAATATTCGGGTCTGTTCTGAGAGGTTCTGACAAATTTTTTTTGAATTTTTCAATTATTCCCATTTTTGAAAATCATTTTTGTCATGGGTCAATTTAAAATTTTTCTTAAATTCAATTTCTTTGAAAAAATTGCTCAAAAAATATTTTCTTGTTATTTGGGTCCGTTCTGAGTGGTTCCCTACGAAAACATTCTGAATTTTTCAACTATTCGCATTTTTGGAAAAAAATCATTTTTGCCATGTAAAAAGATCTGGTTTTATCGCGGAGCTTTTCACATAGAAAATTTCACAAATTGAATTTCTTTGAAAAAATTGCCCAAAATTTTTTTTCCTCATTTTTCGGGTTTATTCTGAGTGGTTCTGACGAAAAAATTCTGATTTTTTTCAGTTATTCGCATTTTTGGAAAAAATTCATTTTTGCCATGTAAAAAGATCCGGGTTTTTCGCGGAGCTTTTCACATAGAAAATTTTACAAATTGAATTTCTTTGAAAAAATTGCCCAAAATTTTTTTTTCTCATTTTTCGGGTCCATTTTGAGTGGTTTTGACGACAAAATTCTGATTTTTTCAATTATTCGCATTTTTGGAAAAATTCATTTTTGCCATGTAAAAAGATCCGGTTTTTTCGCGGAGCTTTTTACATGGGAAATTTTACAAATTGAATTTCTTTGAAAAAATTGCCCGAAAATTTTTTTCCTATTATTTGAGCCTGTTCTGAGAGGTCCTAACGAAAATTTTTGGAATTTTTCAATTATTCCAATTTTTGAAGAAAAAAAAACTCGTATAATGGTGAATTTTCAATTTTCCAAAAATTGAATTTCTTTAAAAAAGTTTGTCGAATGATTTGTTTTCTCAGTATTCGGGTCCATTCTGAGAGGTCTTAACGAAAAAATTTCGAATTTTTCAATTATTCCTATTTTTGAAAAAAATTAATTTATGTCATGGTGAATTTTCAATTTTTCCAAGATTTAATTTCTTTGAAAAAGTTTGTCGAATAAATTTTTTTCTCAGTATTCGGATCCATTCTGAAAGGTTCTGACGAAAAATTCTGAATTTTTCAATTATTCGCATTTTTGGAAAAAATTCATTTTTGCCATGTAAAAAGATCCAATTTTTTCGCGGAGCTTTTTACATGGGAAATTTCACAAATTGAATTTCTTTGGAAAAATTTGCTCTTTTCAAAATAAATATAGTTATTTTGTATACGTTTCTACGTATATTAGGAGCCCTAATACTTACACAAGATCACAGACATTATGTCTTAACGCGTTCGTAAATTTACTCGCGCCAGAGAGTACTCGTGTAATTGTGTCTGTGTCTGTACGCTACGTACGCGAGTACTTTAGGAAAGAGCGAGAGGAGGCGGAGGAGGAAGGCAAGAGGTAGGCGAGCGTACATACACTAGAAGGAGGAGGTAAAGAATCCGCGTCGGCTGACATTGAAAATATTGAGGCAAGCCCGAGCGGCACACTCGATCGATAATATCGGTAGATGTAACGTATCCATAAAAAATCGTTTGAAAATCTATAGATGTTCTCACGATATTATAAAGATTTATCGGTACAACTTCATAGGCAAAAAATCTAAAAACTATCGAATTCGATATTATTAAGATTTTATGACGATATTCGTCAACGATACTATCGACAAAGAATATTAAATTTATCGATACCGATTTTCCACCGATTTTGTGCAGATATTTGAAACTACATTATCGACAAAGAATATTAAATTTATCGAATTCGATTTTTTAACGATTTTGTAAAGATATTTAAAACTATATTATCGACAGATTATATGAAATTTCTCGACTTCGATATTTTACGGATTTTTTGACGACATTTGAAACTATATTATCGACAGATTATATTAAATTTATCGACTCCGATTTTTTACCGATTTTGTAAAGTGTCACGATTATTTTGATTTTTCGAATAATCATTGGCTGTCTCTTCGTCCCAAAAACTTGACAGAACTGTTTTTCTCGCGAATCTCAATTCGCTTGCATAGTGTCATTCGCTTTATAACGTTTCGTATGTTAATATACATTTAAACTAAAATCGAGTTTATCTTTGGGTCAGTGACCCTCGTAACATGATAGCAGAGTTCGTGGTTACTTTCCTATTCGTTTACACCTTCGTATATCTTTACATACGATTCTTTTTATTCTTTCTTCGATTAAATTAATCGTTGAAGTATTTCCGAATACGATGTCGATATTTGCGTTAAAGATACGAGTTTTCCATGTTGACGCGTAGTCAAACTCGCCCTCGTACCGAAATAAAATCTCAGAATAATTCTGGTGATTTTTCTGGTTTCTCTGGTGCAGAAGCGCGACTTTCTGAATCGAAAAAACGAAAATTACAACGTCGAGCGTTACGCTTTTGGGAAGAAGCGAATACGCCAATTACTTCAGTACGAATACCAGATCCTGAGTCGTCGAATCGAGCTTCTTACGACTCTAGTCCACAGTCCGATCAATCACCATCCGAATTTCACGATACGTTCAATTTCGTTGTCACTGAAGTTGTCGTCGAAGGTAACAATTTAAATCATCGCGATCGAGACATACCCGAAATTCCGATTACGAATATCGAAATCTCGAATACAAACGCGTTATCCGATTTATCGTCTATTTCTGACTCAGACGACGATTCTGTAATGTCCGACTCCACTTCGTTACCTTCCCATCTACTCTTCAAGGGTGTCGAATACGAAACATGGCGAAAAAGAATGGAGATTCTAATTTGTTCCAAAGACCTAGAAGAAGCGATCGAAGTCGATGAAACCATCAACGCCGCCAACCGTCCTGTACGAGACAAAAAGAAAATGGCTAAAGCATTCGAATTAATCGTTAACCATATTGATAATACCGTCTTCAGATTATTACGCGAACCCAAAGACCCATATCTCCTCTTGAAAGAATTGGACGAACGCTACATACAAAAGGATGAAGCCCTAATTGTGTCTCTCCGCACTCGTTTAGCGGCAATCGACATCGCGAGTTACAAAAGCCATCGAGATTATGTCGACGCGACCAAATTAATAATCAACGATCTAGCTTGATGTGGCGTTATAATATCTCCTGCCGAAGAATTTTCGTATTTACTTAATGGTCTAAAAAACTACGAAAAGTACAGTCAAATTAAAAATACCGCCCAAGGTCTTCTCCATGTAACTACTGCAAATCCAAAAATTATTACGAGTTTGTTATACAACAATGATGAATCGAACCGTGGTGATGGAAGTTCTTCGAATACTGCCCCAACTACAAGTAAAGGCACTGCGCATGTAGCTACGACTGAAAGTAAAAAACCTTCGAATAAAAAACCTTACTGTTACAAATGTAAAAAGAAAGGGCACCTTACAAAAAACTGTAAGTCTAATTTTAATAATGGTGATCGTAATTTTAACGATCGAAATTCGCGAGGGAATAATAATAATAACTCGAATGGTAATAATCGATCATCAGATTTTAATTGTTTCCGTTGCGGGGGTCAGGGCCATATAGGCCGGAATTGCCCTCGCTACGGGGATGATGCGAATAAAAAACGTGCGGAAAACTCGAATCGTGAAAATCCTTCTTGTACGAATAATCGACCTAATCCACCATTCGCGAATTTATCAACTACTAAGTCGACGATCGATTTAAGCAATCTTGCCCGCGCATTAATATCTTCAACGACGTATCCACCTCATGACAAAAATTTTGTTGAATTTGTCTTAGACAGTGGAGCGTCCCATCATATGTGCTCCGACCCTTCGTTATTCGATAGTCTAGAATTTATCGTTTCAAGTGAAAGAGACGTTCACGTTGCTAAGCGCGATGTTGTAATAAAGTGTGAAGGTGTCGGAAACATCCTAGTTAAAAATGAATATGGTAAAATTTTCAATATCTCGAACGTTTCATTTGTGCCTGAACTGTCACAGAATCTTTTGTCTGTTAATTCATTTCGCGAAAAAGGATGTGACTTAATTATTGGTAAAAAAATCGAGTTCGTTGACTGCATTTCGAGAGAAGAAATTACAAAAGTGAATGTTTTAGAAAATGGTCTTCTTTCTGTTAATTTCTCGTTAGTCAATTCGCGAAATTTCGATTGCGCACTTAATGTGTGGCATCGTAGACTTGGTCATCCTTCGCAGAGAGTGATGTTTAAAATTGACGCATCTACTCTTAATACAAATCCGTGTACGTGCCCAAAAATGAACGAATGTGGCACTTGTTGCAAATCAAAACAACCGTCTCACGCTTACGATAATGTTCGTCATCGCTACGAAAACCCCCTTGATCTCATACATGTTGATGTGGTAGGTCCGATTACAGCAGCTATCGACGGCGAAAGGTATCTTATAATTTTCGTCGACGATGCTACTAAATGGGCGGTTTCGTATGCGATGACGTCTAGAAATGAAGTAGGTTCAAAGCTAAAGAGTTTTGAAACCATTGCTAGTAATTTATGGAATTCTTCCATTAAACGTATTCGTTGTGATAATGCTACAGAATTTGTAGGTGGTGAATTTAGACGTTTTGTTGATTCGAAAGGGATGATTTTATCGCCTTCAGAACCATAAGAGCACCAACACAATGGTACGGCCGAACGATTTCTTCGATCCCTTCTTGAAAAACTACGTAGTTTATTATTCGATATGGCCGTACCATCTAAGTTTTGGGTGTACGCAGCGTACACAGCCAACTTTCTGTATAATCGTCTTCCAAATTCTACGATTGAATTCGATTCACCTTATTTTCGCTGGTATAATCGACCACCCAATCTCAAACATATTTGTATTTTTGGATGTGTCGCTCGTGTTAAAATCCAGGATGAAAAACGGACAAAAATCGACCCTAAATCTCGTGACATGTTACTCGTTGGGTTTACAGAGACCGGTTATGTTTTATTTGATATATTTACAAATTATGTTACCATTTCCTCAAATGTTCTTTTCGATGAATCTAAAGGCTACGAGTCACTACTCAACGGTACAGCTGATGTTTTGTTCGATAATCGTAGTCTAGATACGAGTGCGAACATGCCAGGTACGAGTGGTACAACAAACAGTATGAGTAGTGTGAATGACGACGTTAATAGGTTGATAGATTCTTCTAGCGAGTCTTCTTCATCGTTGAATAATTCTTTTAGTGAGTCTGTTTCGTCTTCGAACATATGCTCGTCGATTCATTGTTATTTGGACGATATTCTTCCTATAAAAATGAATTTGAATGAAGATTTCGATCGTTGTTTAGCGAGTACGATTAAGAATGATGAATTGACGTATGAAGAGGCCATCAACGGGCCAGAAAGCGTTCAATGGCGAAAAGCTATTCAGGAAGAACTCGATGCTATGTCAGCGAAAGATGTCTGGTACAAAGTGTCGAAGAGCGAAGTCGATAAACTTGATTGTTCCGAAGTCGATTCAAAATGGGTCCTACGAAAGAAGATTACGGTTAGTGGTGCGATAAAGTTCAAAGTGAGACTAGTTTTACGTGGATTCAAGGATTCTAGTCAATATGATATCGACGAAATTTATGCTCCCACAGCGGATGTGAGTTCGACTCATATTCTCGTTGCTCTTTCGACCGTTTTTTGTTGGAAAATTAGGCAAGTAGACGTCTCGACTGCTTTCCTTAATGGTATCGTTACTCGTAACATCATCTTCAAACCTCCGAAAGGCACCAATGACGATTCGAATGTGTATTATATCTTGAAAAAATTGTTATACGGTTTAAAAACATCTCCAAAAAATTGGAACGAGCGTTTACATTCGTTTCTTACCTATTTAGGCTTCAAACGATCGACGGTTGATCCCTGTATTTATATTAATTCCGAAGGTGATCCAAAACGTTGCATTTTTATAGTATATGTAGATGATTTCTTTATAACTGGAAGTGACGATAGTCTTATTGATTGGTTAATTCTAGAGCTCGATAGTGAGTTTGGTATTAGAGAATCTAAAAAAATAGAAAAGTTTGTAGGTATAGAGTTTGAATTCGTAAACAATTGCATTTTTATTCATCAAAATTCGTATATTGATGAACTTATTTCTGAATATGATCTCGAAGATTCGAATCCTGTGGCGATTCCAATGGAACCGCGTCTTCAATTTACCAATCCAGTATTTGATCCTTATTTTGAAAATAAAGTACGTGCTTTAATTGGCTCGTTGTCATATATTTCGAGAGGAACTCGACCTGATATCGCTTTTCCGGTGAATTTTTTGAGTAGGTTCCAACATAAGGCCAATAGTCAATTGTATGTTTATGCGATTCGTATTTTACAATATCTAAAAACGTCAAAAAATTATTGTCTCGTTTATAAAATTCGTGAAAATATCGACTATTCTCACCCAGTTTGCATTTTTGTTGACTCTGATCACGGAGGTGATTCGACAGACCGCAAATCGACGAGTGGTATTTTAATTACTCTATTCGATAACGTAATTAATTGGTACACACGGAAACAAACTTGCGTCGCACTTAGCAGCACGGAAGCTGAATATATCGCTTTATCAAATGCTTCAAAAGAAGCATATTTTCTTATGCAACTATTGCAAAATTTCGAAATTTCTTGCATCCCAATTCCTTTGATGTGCGACAGCTCCTCCGCGATTGCCATTTCAAATACTATTGAGTCTCGTAGAACTAAATATGTTGATATTAGCTACCACAACACTCGCGATTTAGTTGATCGTAAGATTATTTTTATTAAAAAAGTTTCGAGTAATCAACAATTAGCTGATATTTTAACTAAAGCGACTACGAAGACGATTTTTTGTACTCTACGTAATTTAATTTTCGATTGTTAGAATTATTTATTTTCATTTTTTTATCGTTATCAACGTTATCATTCGACGTTCCCGTCGTGTTTATTATTTTTAGTTTTCTTTTCGATTCGATCTTTGTATTCTATGATTTTGTTCGATTGTTTAGTCTTTATTCGTACATACTTAAATTTTTCGTTTCGATCGTATTTATTTTCGTATTTATTTCGATGTATGTACGTTATATTTAAACTCTTATGTTGAGTTTTTGGTCCGAGGGGGGTATGTCACGATTATTTTGATTTTTCGAATAATCGTTGGCTGTCTCTTCGTCCCAAAAACTTGACAGAACTGTTTTTCTCGCGAATCTCAATTCGCTTGCATAGTGTCATTCGCTTTATAACGTTTCGTATGTTAATATACATTAAAACTAAAATCGAGTTTATCTTTGGGTCAGTGACCCTCGTAACATAAAGATATTTGAAACTATATTATCGACACATAATATGCAATTTCTCGAATTCGATTTTCTAACGATTGCGTGAAGATATTTGAAACTATATTATCGACACGTAATATGAAATTTCTCGATTTCGATTTTTTAACGATTTTGTGACGATATTTGAAACTATATTATCGACAAATAATCTGAAATTTCTCGAATTCGATTTTTTAACGATTTTGTGAAGATATTTAAAACTTTATTATCGACACGTAATCTGAAATTTCTCGAATTCGATTTTTCAACGATTTTATGACGATATTTGAAACTATATTATCGACTCGTAATATGAAATTCCTCGAATTCGATTTTTCAACGATTTTGTGGCGATATTTGAAACTACATTATCGACAAATAATCTGAAATTTGTCGAACGATTTTTCAACGATTTTGTGACGATATTTGAAATTGGTGAAAATTTTTCTAAGTCCAACACGTCTGGAAGTACCAAACTGCCTATTATAAGCGTTTTATTGCTAATTCCTCAACGATAAGGTATGGCATAGTGGTTAAGGAAGAGGATTACCATGCAGGAGGTAGATGGTTCAAGCCCCACGGGTGGCATATTTTTTATAATTTTTTTTGACTTTTTCTGAAATGATCCTCTTACCGTAACATGAATAATGTGTTTAGGCATAGTTTAATGTATTAATTATGCTAATTAATGATTTTTAATTATAGAAAAAAGCTAGTAAAAGACGAAAAATCGGAATAAAAAATCGATAAAAAATCGACAGAATATCGAATTCGATAAAGTGTCGCGAAAGTTCCGCCTAAATCGTGAAATTATCTTTCGATATTATAGATAGATTATCGATAAAATATCTTACTATAATCTCGAAATTTTTACTAACTATAATTCGTCGATAATCTATCTAAATATCGAAAGATAATTTCACGATTTATGCGGAACTAACGCGACACTTTATCGAATTCGATATTCTGTCGAATTTTTATTTCGATAATTTGTCGATTGTGCTGCTCGGGAGGTGAACTTTATACCGAAGTTATGTAATGTACACATACCAAGCGGTCGCAGTCATAGATACGGTGATTACATACAATTTGGACGAATTTTGTAACTTACGACGGGGACTTATATAGAGAAGCAGAGAGAGCCCATCGAAGATAATCGCACTTGTACGTAGGTCTATCTATTAGATATTGTTCTACTCGATAATTTTCCATACTCGAGTGGAAGGGAAAAAATTAAATTATCTTAGCACGGTGGTGATTTTTTTCATTCGGAAATGTGGCTATAAAAATTTGATCGAGGAGTGTGAAGATGAGACTGCGAACAAGTACATCGAAGGCGTAAATTTAATCGAGCTAGGTAATGGATACCTACGATTTTATGGTATATATCTATATATACGTGCTCGTGCTGCCGTCGTGGTAGTATAATTAACGAACGGAGAGGATCCGAGTGCGTGATTGGGTTACGTCGTCGGTACAGAACAGAACGACTAGTTCGCGGTATAATTACAAGGTACGGTACAACATATATCGTGGTGTCGGTCGCGATTCCTCGATTGTACGAGGCATAAAAAAAAATGAGAAAAAAATTGCACGTTCAAGGTCAACTTTACGCTTGAACGGGTTGCTGCGGCGCTTCATCGCTATACCTACCCAAAGGCATACGGAGAGACGATCTGAGATACGATTGGATCCCCGCAGTACTGATTTTTTGGCACCATCGAAAATTTGCATAGTCCAATACTTTGTAGATACGTAAATTCAAAATTGAATTGCAGGGAAGGGTCCAATCACAATTTTTGTAATAATCAAAATTATTTTTAAGACTTCAAACTACAACTTTTGTTTTTAATATTTTTCAATCGGGCCCCTACCTCCACCAGTTTTCAATAATATAAGTATTTTTGTCATATTACGCTAAATTTGAGGGGAGGGGAGGGTCTAACTGAAAATTTTATAATAACTGAAATAACTTTTAGGACCTCAATCTACAACTTTTGTCTGAAAATTTTTTCAATTAGACCCCTCTTTTGACTTTGAAACGGTATCTACCTGATGTTATGTGAAACCGGAGGGGATGGAGAGATCCAATCCAAATTTTTTGTAATAAGCAAAATTATTCCTAGGACTTCTAATTGGTATATTCGGAGTGTTATCAATTATCATGTTATGCAAAATCCTTGGAGAGGGCGGGGTCCAATTGAAAAAAATTTCAAACAAAAGTTGTAGCTTGAAGTGTTAGGAATAATTTTGGTCATTATAAAAAGTTTGTTTGGACCCCTCCCTGACCTCCAATTTTGAATTTACGTATCTACGAAGTATTGGACTTGGCAAATTTTCGATGGTGCCAAAAAATCAGTCCTGCGGGGATCCAATCGTTCTGACGTGAGATGACGGAGCTGGCCAGCGAAATGCAGATGCTGCGTAGTACATTTCGACGTTGACACGTTTCATTACAGTGACCCGAGCCCGAGACCTGTGCGGAGTCATTAACCATGAATCCGCATTTGAAGACGTTAACGTTGTACTTGAAGCAGGTGCTGAATGCGCACGAAATTCGAGGAATCGGTCGAATCACGACGCATATTTTGTTTTGGATGGTGGTGTTTTTCTTGCAACAAAAAGCCCTATTACCTGCGGTGATCGACGTACGTAAAGCTTGCTCGAAGCAGTATATCATTTCGCATACAAACTGCGCCGTTCCAGATTCGTATAATTTTCGGTCGTCGAATCGTTCGTCTGCCAGTTTATATTCGCTGTTGCTAGATTTCGTAGCATTCTACAGAGATTTCAATTTTTTGAAATACGTAATGAGTCCGAATCTCGGTAAAGCTTATCCGATAGAAGAAGTGGATAATTTGAAAGGTCAGGGTTGTACGAGGAGCTTCGCAACGAGTGTTATTAATCTTCAACATCCGTCAGATCTCGATTTGAATTTAGCCAAACAAACCGGAAAGGAAATAGTGAACAAGTTCAGAATTCTATGTTGCCATATTTCTAAAATAGTACCGCATTTTATGAAATTCTCCCAAGATTACAATCGCGGCTTGGGGGATATCCTGTCCAAAATTTTACCCTATGCGACGAATCAGCCAGACGAACTCATCCGGTGTACTTCAGTACAATTGAATCTGGATACTTCGGTACGTTTGACCGGACGTGTAATTAGAACCGTTCGGTACATGATGGAGGCTGTGTTCGAGTTTCAGCCAACGAAAATCGTAAAGAAGAATATTCTGAGAACGTTTCCCGAACAGGGCGAAATCGATGTTCCTACGGTTTACTTTTGTTATTCTTCGACGACCAAAACGTGGCAGAATGAAAATATTGCAGCTATTCTTCCCCGTCCGAAGTGTGACAAAAACGGTAAACCGAGTCGAAGAATTAGCGTTTGCTTGGTTTGCGAAATTTTCGCTCATACGAAAACTGTAAAGGTTTTGATCGAGAGCCAAGCCCATGTTATGAATTTTCTCGACGAGTTTGCTGGTAAATTGATGTTGGAAATTTTCGGGATGAACGTTTAATTGTTAATGTCATTTGGTGACATGATTACTTTATTTTATCGATATATTTTAATCTCTAGTTGTTACACGTACTCGTACTATGCTATTACCTATATTTTTTATAAGTATTTTTATATCAGTTTTTTAATTGTTTTTTTAAGTTTATTTAGAAGTGCTGATCTATCAGGTTTTTCGGTTCGGTTAGTTTAGTTGAGTTTTTTTATTTTTTATTTATTTTTTTTATTCAGAGTTTCAGACGTAATCGATAAAAAATGTCGAACAATCATAATACATTTTTTTACTGATAAGCATTTCATTGAAGACTGAGTGGAATTAATCTCTCTTCATAGCTCATATCTTAGATTGCTATTCGCATTTTACTTGCATTGTATTTTGTCATGATTCAGCGTTTCATCATTCCCCTGCTCTGCTCACGACCGCATTCCCACGACACATTGGTCGTTATTTTCAGATTAGTTTCTAGTTTCTGGATGGTAATTATGGTACTTATTCAAATCCTGTTTGTGATTGTGAACGTTTCTACCATTTAAACAGTTGTTTTTACGTTTGATGTTTTGCTCAAATAGTACCTTTACGATTACTTCTGGAAAAGTGTTTGGTGTTTGAAAGCGATGGCGGGTAATTTCAACAATTCAACTCAAGAAGGTATGAATTATTAATTAATATACCAAAACACGTTTATCATTTGATATAAGTCATGAATTATAAACGATTGTATCCCCACAGTACTAATTTTTTGGCACCATCGAAAATTTGTCAAGTCCAATATTTTGTAGATACGTAAATTCAAAATTGGAGGTCAAGGAGTGGTCCAACCAAAATTTTTATAATAACCAAAATTATTCGTAGGACTTCAAGCTACATCTTTTGTTTGAATTTTTTTTTCAGTTGGACCCCGCCCTATCCAAGGATTTTGCATAACATGATGACACTCCGGATATACCAATTAAATAATGGAATAGTGTGGGAGGAAGGGACTATTTTGAAAAAATTTTCAGATAAAAGTTGTAGCTTGAAGTCCTAGGAATAATTTTGCTTATTAAAAAAATTACGATTGGATCTCTTCCTCCCCTCCGATTTCACATAACATCAGGTAGATACCTTTTCAAAGTCAAAAGAGGGGTCTGATTGAAAAAATTTTCAGACAAAAGTTGTAGATTGAGGCTCTAAAAGTAATTTCAGTTATTATAAAATTTTCAATTAGACCCTCCCCTCCCCTCAAATTTTGCATAATATGACAAAAATACTTATATTATTGAAAACTGGTGGGGATAGGGGTCCGATTGAAAAATATTTCAAACAAAAGTCGTAGTTTAAAGTCTTAAAAATAATTTTGATTATTAAAAAAATTGTGATTGCAGTAGCGTATTTGAGGAGAGGGTTTTGGGGTCCAAACCCCTCCCATTATATACAAATAAAAGCTTTAAAATACCTCAAAAACAATTGCAAAGCAAAAATGCTCATTTTACATATTTTTCAAAAATTTCCTAAAATTGTAAAATGTTTTCGAAATGCATCCCTGATTTTTTTTAGATTTTCAAAAATGAGATTTTTCAAGATTTTCTCAATTTGTAGTCAGTCATGATGAATTTTCAAAAAAAAAAAAATTGGATATTTTTTAAAAAATTTTCTTTTCAAGAATGAATTTTTCTAATTTTAATAACTACCTACGTGATTTTTCTTGAATTTTCAAAGAATAAGATTTTTCATTTTTTTTTTCAAACATGATTTTTTTTTCAATGTTTAGACTTCATTTTCTCTTGAATTTTCAAAAAAAAAATTTGTTAGGTATTAAAAAAAAAAAAAAAAAAAAAATCGAAATGGAATGTTTCCAATTTTTTTTAGAGATGATTTTTTTCTACTTTTCGAAACTAGATTTTTTCAAATTTTACAATTTTGAAATTTTACTTACTAATTTTTAGTTATGATAAATTTTCAAAAAAGAAATGGGTTAGTCAAGTTCTTCAACATATTGAATTTGTTTCCATTTTTAAGAATATTTTCCTGAATTTTCACAAAGAGGAACTGTGTAAATTGTTTTGACCATTTTAGTATTTCAATTTTTCGAGGTTAAATTTTTCCTTTGCTTAAATTTTTTTTTTTAATTTTCAAAAATTATTGAATCTTAAAAATTTTGAAAAATGAATTTTACATTTTTTTTCAATCATTTTTAATGCCAACTTTTCTTGATTTTCAATTACAAAATTATCGATAGGTATGATTTTTCATAAGTTTTCAAAAATAAAAATTGAATAATTTTTTAAATACGTACCTATTTTATTATTTTATCAACTAATTTTCTTCAATTTTTATAAATCATTTTCTCTTCAATTTTAAAAAATGACATTTGTTACCTAGGTACATTGAAAAAAATTTATGATGGATTTTTTCGATTTTTTTAAAGGAGAATTTTTCTACTTTTCAAAACTGGATTTTTTAAATTTTACCATTCCAAGACTTTACTTATCTATTAATTTTTAATTATGATAAATTTTCAAAAAAATTAGTTTTAGTCAAGTTCTTCAACATATTGAACTTTTTAATTTTTAGGAAGATTTTCTCTGAATTCTCACAAATAGAAACAATGTATTTTTTTGACTATTTAAAAAAAAATTTAATTTTTAAAATTTTGAAAAACACAATTTAAAAATTTTTCATGATTGAATTTTTTTCCAATAATTTTTCAAGATGCTTTTCTTAATTTACAATTACAAAATTTTCGCAATTTTTTTGGTAGGACGTTTTTTAAAGATAGGTTATTACGTCCATCGGAAAGAGCTCTAGATGCAGTTTATTTTTTGATATTTAAATTTTTCTACTTCTTACCTTATAATTAAATGACTTTTACTAGATTTTCAGAAGTTTTTTTTTTTTGGTAAATTAATAAAAATTGAAAATTTTATTGAACCAATCCCATGATTTCATCCTAGATACGCCACTGTGTGATTGGACCATGGACCTTTCCCTGCACTTCAATTTTGAATTAACGTATCTACAAAGTATTGGACTTGGAAAATTTTCGATGGTGCCAAAAAATCAGTACTGCGGGGATCCAATCGTAAATATAAATCGAAATAACGATGAATTATCTTTCTAAACTGTCATTTAGATACGATTACGAAGAAACGTAAAGGATTATTTCCTGTTCGATATAACGATGATTTAGAAACACAGTTCTTTGAAATAGTAAAACGAATTCGCAGCAGTGCAGATCTTCGTTTGTTGCTGGAACAGCCTCTTTCTCAAGAACCACCGAAGGCTGAAACCAATGACAATGTTGTTGGAATTACTTCTAATTTGTTCAAGCTCGATTTGGTGAGTTTACAGTTTTGCATCACGTGCTAAACTTCCAAGATAGGTAACGTTTGCTTTGAAAAATATTCGAGCATTGAGTATGGTGTTTTTCTTTTTCATAGGAAAACAAACACAGTAAACCTGATAGAAATATCGAAGCTGAAATTGAGAAAACCGTCGCGTCCATCGGTGTTTCCTCTAGAGAAGCAGAAGAGATTATTCGAATCGTGATTAAAGATTTGGAAATTGAGTTGAAAACTCATAATTTTACTGGAATGAAATGGACAGTTTATGGATCGTATATGAATGGACTGTGCACTACACACAGCGATACCATCGATTTATCTTGTGGTAAGTTCATCTCTACGTTACCAAAAGTCTATAAATTATAATTACCTATTTCGTTGAATTTACGTATCTATGGTTCGTTTCAGAATACGGTGAAAATACTCATTTGTCGATAAAAAATTTAGTATTGCAGTTCAACGGTTTTCTCGAAAGGTCGTCGTTATTTCGCGTGGACACATTTTGCGAAGATTCTCGAATCCCCATCATCAAATTATTTCACAAAGAGTCAGAGAAGAAAGTACATATTACGTTTTTCAACGAATTCGCCGTTCGAACTTCATCTCTTACGAAGCTTTACCTGAGTTTGAACCCAAATTTGCGAACTTCGATTTTGTATTTGAAAGATCTAATGATGAAATACGAGTGGTGTGGCAAGTTCAAAATGACTACCCATTTGCTGCTCTGGTTGGTAGTCTATTTCTTGCAAGAGAAAGGCTTGCTACCTTCTGTGAAAGCTATTCGAGAAGCTGCCACCGAGAAGTACTACGTTTCTGGTTGGAATTGCTCGGTTCCTGATGAATTCTCGCACCCGATTGAAAAGCAACCAGAAGTTTCTTCATTATTGTTGGATTTTTTCCTATTTTATAAGAATTTCGATTTTTTGAAATACGTAATGTCGCCATATCATGGCTGCGGTTTTCCGATCGAAGAATTCATGCGTAACCCGCCTATTCCCAAAGAAGCCTACACCGACGAAAGTGTAAAAAATGCCTACTCGTTTTTCATTCGTAGTTTCAATATGCAAAACCCTGTCATGTTGAATTGCAATTTGACAGCTACGTTGCGTATAAATATCGTGAATTCGTTCCAATTACTGTGTTATCGCTTTGCAACCGATCAAAGCCTTCTAACAAAATTGCCGACAACACTGGCCGGATATGGAAATAAACCACCGAACGATTTGAAACGATATGTGGCCTTTAACGTGTTTCTCACAGATATACCTACATCACGATGGGCAGATATTAATCGCCATGTACGAGGAAATGTTCGTAAAATGATGGAGGTAATTTTCGAGTTCGAACCTTGCAGCATCGTCGAACAAGATATTCCGTTGATTGTTCATGAAAATGATGAGTTTTCTAAGAAGGCATCAACGGTAATGTCTTTTGATTACTGCTCGACGAAGAAGACCTGGAAAAATGACCATTTTTTGAATATCCTTTTCGGAGAATCGAAATCCAAGTCTTCTCGTGAATCAGTTGCTCGGAATGTTGAAAAAGATGATGAATTGGGTAGAGTTTACTTGATTTGTGAAATTAATCGAGATGAGAAAATGGTTTACGTATTTGTTCGCAGCAACGATCGTATGACTAAGTTTTTGTATAAGCATTTCGGTAGATTGTTGTTGTTTATTTTTCAATTGCGATGTAATTGACAGTTTTAATTTTTTCAGCTGTACTCCTTTTTACGGTTTTATTAATCATGTTCGTTTTTGATATTTTCAATGTTAATTCTTATTTCGGCGTTAAGTATATAGGTATTAGGTACCTAGACCTACGTTGATTTTTATTTTTATATCAAAAATTAAAATTATTCGCAAATATAATATTATTTCATCTCATTGAAAGACGATAATGTGAGATTGAGTGATGATAGTATCGAGTATCGACATCGAGTATCGATGCCTCTACCTACCCACTTCTCAACCTTATTGATATCGAAGATATTTAAAAATGGAAAAAAAGAAATAAGACCGTGAGACGGTTTGACGTTTGGCGTTTGCTTATCAAATACCTTCCAGAAAAGTTGAATCATCACAGAAAGAAAGGCGAGACTAGGGAATTATTATTAAAATCATTTTCTTAATTTTATTGGTTAAAAAGTGGATTACTTTTTTTCAGAGAAAAAATCTTTTCAAAGAAAAAGAAATCTTTGAATGAATTCCTCAAATTTTTGTAAATGAAAATTTCTCCAAATTGAAAATTTTTACAATTTCGATCAGTGTTCCTTGGTATAATGGCATAAACTTTTTTTTTTTTTTTAATAAATAATCTTCTTGGTAGGTAGGTACCTATAAAAAATATTCCAACTTTTTGATACATGAAAATATTTATTCATTTCTTGAAATGAAAATGATTTTATCAATTTTTTTGGTTAAAACGTGGTTTAATTTTTTTTTTTCGGGAAAAAAATCTGTTACTTTTTTGGTTTTTTCAAAGAAAAAATCTTTTCAAATTCCTCGAATTTTTTGCGAATAAAAATTTTCCCAAATTGAAAAATTTTACAATTTGGATTTAAAAAGAAAGAAAAAAACAAACAAACAATTTTTAAGGAGAAAACATCATTTACCTATTTCTAAAAAAAAGTAAAAAACGTTACAATTTTTCGACAAAATTAAAAAAAAAATTAATTTAAAAAATCTCAGTTTTTTTAGCATTCCGAGCAGCACACTCGATCGATAATATCGAAAGTTGAAACGTATCGATAAAAAATCGTTTAAAAATCTAAAGATGTTCTCACGATATGATACAGATTTAGCTGTACGATTTTATAGGCAAAAAATCTAAAAACTATCGAATTTGATAGTATTACGATTTTAGGACGATATTCGTCAACGATACTATCGACAAAGAATATTAAATTTATCGAATCCGATTTTCCACCGATTTTGTGCAGATATTTGAAACTATATTATCGACAAATAATCTGAAATTTATCGAATTCGATTTTTTAACGATTTTGTGAAGATATTTACAACTATATTATCGACACGTAATCTGAAATTTCTCGAATTCGATTTTTCAACGATTTTGTGCAGATATTTGAAACTATATTATCGACACGTAATCTGAAATTTCTCGAATTCGATTTTTCAACGATTTTGTGACGATATTTAGAACTATATTATCGACAAATAATCTGAAATTTCTCGAATTCGATTTTTTAACGATTTTGTGAAGATATTTACAACTATATTATCGACAAATAATCTGAAATTTCTCGAATCCGATTTTCCACCGATTTTGTGCAGATATTTACAACTATATTATCGACAAATAATCTGAAATTTCTCGAATTCGATTTGTTAACGATTTTGTGAAGATATTTGAAACTATACTATCGACAAAGAATATTAAATTTATCGAATCCGATTTTCCGCCGATTTTGTGCAGATATTTAAAACTACATTATCAAAAAAGAATATTAAATTTATCGAATTCGATTTTTTAAAGATTTTGTGAAGATATTTAAAACTGTATTATCGACAGATTATATGAAATTTCTCGAATTCGATTTTTCAACGATTTTGTGACGATATTTAAAACTATATTATCGACACATTATATGAAATTTATCGACTTCGATATTTCAACGATTTTGTAACGATAGTTGTTGAAACTATATTGATTTTTTTCTAGTCAAAAAATACCTACTTCATATTCAAAATTGGATGGGAAGAAAGGGCAAAATCGAAATTTTTATAAGAACCAAAATTAAATCCAGAATATTATTCTACAACTTTTGTTTGAAATGTTTTTTCAATTGGACCTCATCTCTAGCCTCTATTATTTTGCATTTACCTACTTACGTGTAACAGTAATATGCGAAATCAAAATTGAAAAAATTTTCAAACAAGTTATCTAGTTTTTTTGGTTTAGGTACTAGGTATTTTACTTGAAACCAGATCGTTGTTCTTAAATAAAATTTTACCAAGTTCAATACTACGATTACTATGTGAATACTTAGTATTTAAAATTGAACGGGAGGGAGGCGCCCAATCGAAAATTTTGTAATGACCAAAATTATTCTTAGAACTTTAAGCTACAACTTTTGTTTGAAAATTTTTTCAATTGGACCTCTCCTTCTCCTCCAATTTTGCATAATACTCAGTTGATACTTATTCAAAATTGGAGGAGCGGAGGAAAAAGGGGCCAATTTGAAAAATTTTTCAAACAAAAGTTGTAAATTAAAGTCCTAGAAATAATTTTAGTTGTTATAAAAATTTCAATTGGACCCCTCCCTCTTCTCCAATCGCGCATAAGATGTTTGAATATTATAATCCAATTCGTATTATGCGAACGAACTCCGATGTTCGCAACAGACGCTTGTTTTGGTAGAAACTGCTGTATTTGGAACGAAATTCGCCAGCCTTAAGCGTAACTACCACTTCAAACTCGCCAGCCGGTCTTGAAAATGTGCGCGCGCATATACCCATATATGCTAAATTATCTACAAAAAATCGATAGAATATCGAAACTAGATAATCTACAAAAAATCGTAATACAAAATCGATAGAATATCGAAATTAAATCGAAATAAAAAATCGATAGAATATCGAAACTAAATCGAAATAAAAAATCGACAGAATATCGAATTCGATAAAGTGTCGCGTTAGTTCCGCATAAATCGTGTAATTATCTTTCGATTTATAGATAGGTTATCGATGAAGTATCTAACTATAATCTTGAGATTTTTAAACGAAAAATCGTTCGATTTTATCGAAAGTTTATCTGTTGATGGATTTTGCCAACTATAATTCATCGATAATCTGTCGATATATCGAAAGATAATTTCACGATTTATGCGGAACTAACGCGACACTTTATCGAATTCGATATTCTGTCGATTTTTTATTTCGATAATTTGTCGAGTGTGCTGCTCGGGATGGTAAAAAACTTTATTAGATAAGAAAAAAACCTACTTAAATATAACCGAAGGAGATTATCTCAATTTTTGAAGAAAAAATCTGTTGAATGAAAAGTGTTCAAATTTTCAAAATTTTAATAAAGTAATGAATACGTACCTACCTACCTACATTAATCTTCTTGACGAAGAAAATATTTCAAGTTTTTTTCGAGTAGGTGGAGATTTTTTTCAATTACATAATTTTTCAAAATCATAAAAATAAGTGCCTAAAAATGAGTGCCTACTTTTTTTTATTTTCGTTTTATAATTTTTCAAATCTTAAAATGGAAATTAAAAATGTATCTATACTTTTAGGAGTATCAATATTTCAATTTTGTTGAGTAAAACAATAAATTGTAAATTTTTTCGGAGGAAAAAAATCTTTCAATGGTTTTGAAGTAAAAAAATCTCTCACATGATTGAAATTTTTAAATTTTTTTCATCAGAAAAAAGAACTTCACTTTTTTTTTTGAAGAAAGAAAACTTTCAATTTTTTTGTTGAATGAGAAATTTGTCAAATGGAATTTTTTTTTATTTTAATCAAAATTATAAAAAGTTTTCTCAATTTTTTTTGGTTAAAAAATACATTAATTCTATCCAAGTAGAAAACATCACTTAAATTTTTTTGAATGACTGTTTTTAATTTTCCAGTTTCTTAAAGGTATAGGCAGTAGGTATTAGGTAATAACCAATGAGTAAAACTTGTTTTCAAAAGGAAAAGAATGCACCCACCACTTTTATCAAAGCCGACATCATTTTTGAAAAAAATTAAAATTTTGGAAGAGAATAATTTTTTAATTTATTTTTTCTAAAATAAAGATACCTACCTATTAGGTATCTCAATATTTCGAAATAGGTAACTTTTTTACAATTTTTCGTATAAAAATATCTTTTAATCTTTTTAAAGTAAAAAATTGCTAATTCGTATGAAGGAAAAATCATTCTGTTCAAGCACATCTGGGACGGGAGTAGTAGTTGTTGGAAGAAAACCAGTTAAGTTTGGTATTTCCCAAATGATGCGTATGCAATTCATTAAAGCTGCATCTCTTACCCCGTACATTCGTAATCCAGCTTCTACATCCTTCAAATCGATTTCTCCATCTGATAAATTGTGGATTTTTTCGCAGGGTATTTTGTAGATCCTATCAATCAATCCGCTTAACTGGAAAACCGAAACGTTCCAGGTGCGCAATAAATTTCTCAGATGTTTGGCAAAGGTTGTTTCGGCATATGTCATATAATACAACCATTTCATTCTGTGTACACTTTCGTACGTATTCAAGTTCATCGCTTCTGACACGACGGCTTCATCCAACTGACCCTTATCCGTCTGTAGTTTTTTTTCATTTCGGGCGTCTTGGGAAAATGAATGCCGTACGCCATAGTCTCCTCACCATTTTCAACGATTCCGCGAATAATTTGTACGGATGCAACCTTGATGTATTCCGTTTTCCATTTGTCACATTCGATCTTCAATTTTTCAATTTCATTCTTACTTTCATTCTTCTTAACTTCATATGCAAACTTCAATTTTTCAATTTCATTCTCACTTTCATTCTTCTTAACTTCATATGCAAAATTCATCTGGTTCAGTGAGCTACTCAGGTTGGTTCTCATTGTTGCGTACTCACTAGATAAGAGAAAGAATGCTCTTTCCCATTCTGTGGCGTTTGTTGGGGGAGGTGTAACACCTAAAAGGTTTAGGGTAGAATATACGAGCTTTCCATAAGAAGACTGAAATCGGAAAAACATTTTCTAGAAAATTCCATTTTGTGGCCAATGGTTATAATGATTTAGAAATAATCCGAAATAATGAAATACTTACAGAAGCACCAACTTTGCTGCCCTTTAATGTCAAACAAAATATGATATCCAAACACAGACCAATTAGCTTGAGCTTCATTGTACTATATATATATTAAAATGTTTCGAACCGGTAAATCTTAGTAGGTATTACTGCGATGACCATACTCTGCAATGGAATCTTCTTAAAAACGTTTCATCGTGTCATTTATCTAATCTCGTTCTCGTTATTTCATTATCAAATATTTCACTATCTGTGGTGGCGATGCTACATTTATACATCTTATTAGATACACCCAAGATCGAGTAATACTTGAGAGCAACAATTCAACATGTTGAAGAATGTAAATTTTACCACCTTGAAAATCCCTATCTCAAGTTTTTGTCAGATCGTGACAATTCGAAAAAGAATATACATGCCATAAAATTCCTAAAGAAAAAAAGGGCCAAAAAATGAGAGGTCTAGAAAAAAAATCAAAAAGAATTTTTATTGTTAAGAATTTCTGATGAAAACTCAAAAAAATTAACATGAGAATTTTCACGAAATACTGCTGCTAACTGCAATTTCAACAAAATGAAAATATTTTCAAAACTTTGAAAAAATTACTACAAAATGAGAGATTTTGAAAACAATTCCACTGCAAATTCCCAAAAATCGACAATTCATAAAAAAATCGAGATTTAAAACAAAAAAACAATATCTCTTAAGATGAATATTCCAAAAAATTTTGGAATAATTATTTTCATAAAACTGTGTGACTCAGAATCAGGATGAAAGAAAAACTCGAAAATTTAGGTGGGAAATGTCATAAAAAGGGAAATTCTAAGCCTTAAAAAAATCTAGCTTAGAATTTGAAAAAGTTTAAATCAAAATAAATAATGAAAAAATAATTTTTGTAATACCAAAAAAAAAAAAAAAAGGTGAAGAAAAATTTCATAAGGAATGGAAAAATTTTGCATTCTAAAAAATTTAGATTTTTAAAAAGAAAGATTTTTTTCTTCGAAAAAATTGAAGTTTTTTCAAAGAAACAGAGATACAAAATTAAGATTGTGCTGCAAAAAGTTGAGCTATTTTTCTGTAAAAACAATAAAAAAAATAAAAGATTTTTCAACTCCAACATTTTAGGATAAATATTTATTTTACCTACCTAATTCAAAAAAAATAAATGAATAAAATATTTTGGTGTACCCCCTCATCAAAAATTACTTGGTTGAGAAATTTATTCTCCAAAAATTGGGAGGTATTTTTTTCAAAGTTTCAGGAATTTTTATCCAAAAAAAGTGAACGATTTTTTTCCTCAAGGAAAATTGACATTTTTCCACTCCAAAATTTGAAAAAAAAAAGAATTTCTTTCATTCACAAAAATTAAAATATAAGTAGTAAACACCTATTTTAAAGAAAAATTGAAAATATAAATCAAAAAAATTGTAACATTTTTTCTGTCAAAAATCCAATACTTTTTTCTCAAAATAATTAAAAAATTAAACTTTCAAAAAATTGTTAGGTAATTTTTTCGAAAAAAATTGAGTACTTACCTAATTTTTTATTCTAATCGAAATTGAGATTTTTCCCTCCTTAAGAATTGATGTAGGTAGGTATTTTTTCTCGAAACATTACTTGAGAAATATTTTGTTTCTACTCCAAAAATTCAAACTTTTTTCCGAAAAAAAATTAGATTTTCTATTACTGCAAAAATTTGAGAAATATTTTTAGGGGAGAGTATCGTATCATGGAACAAAATTTATTTTTTTGTCTCTAGCTCCCGAACCGTAAAACTTGCTTCAATTTTGAATAGCCCATTAGAAAGAGTAGGCAAAACTTGAGGTTGGGCCAAAATTTCAGGTTTTTTGAAAAAAGTTAAAACGGGTAAATTAATTTTTCAAATTTTTTGGAAATTTTGTTCCATGGTACAATTCTTCATGTACCATGAAACAAGGGGGTACGTGGCTGAAATAAATGTTTAGAAGGTCTTCTATGCACTGCTAGCCCACAAATATACATACTTTTTAAAAAATTTGAGATAAATAAATCGTAATCAATAAATATTTAAGTGCTGTTCCATGGTACACGATGTAAACATCCTCCAAGGTACATTATCCGATTTAAATTTGGCAAAAAAATTTCAATGAAAAAATTCACAATTTTTGAGTAAAATATTACTTCTTATCTACCCTTGAACCTTTAAATTGGTAGAATCATTTAAATAATCATCATCAAAATTAAAAATATGCTGTTCCATGGTACATTATCTGGCCAAATTTGACAAAAAAAATTATGTAAAAAAAAGTATATGATTTTCGAGTGAAATAATACTTGGTCCATACTTTTGAATCTTCCTTCGTCACATAAATTCGATCACGTTTTTTATTTCATCAATTTTAATCGAAAAAATGACTTTGTAAAAATCACAAATAATTTACTTTTGGTGTTCCATGGTACAAGATGTGCAATATTGGATGAAAGGGGAAAGTTGATGAGTTGTGGTTCATTTTGTAGGTAGGTAAGGTGATTCATAGCAAGTAGTTATGATCAAAATTCTTTTTAGAGCGTTAGATGAGAAATGGTGGCTTTTGTTCCAAGGAACAAGCGGCTCAAGGTACGACACTCTCCCCTACTCCATAAAATTAAATGAATAGATCTGAGAAAAGTAGGTTGTGCCAAAGCACACCCTACACATCCTTACCTACAGTTACACCCAAGCACGTAAGTAAAGAACACAGATTGTACCTACAGCAAGAAATATTTTCAAAATCTTCTTTTGGTGTTTTTTTTTTCAATTTTTTGGAAAATAATATTGTTTTTAATTTTTTTGCGAAAATTTTTTCGAATTGTGCGACTATCTATGTTCAGGGATCATGGATTGTGCTTGTGCAGCAAAAAAAATTGTTAGGTACTACACAGTATTTTACAAAAATTTTGTTAATTTCATGGTAAAAAAAAACTTTTTTCTATTTTTATTAAAAAATTATTTCTGGTTGTGGTTCAAGCCTGAATTTAAAAAGTTTCTTCCATTGCAATTTTCTTAAATTTTTTGTGGATTCAAAATTTTCTCCAAACGCAATTTTTTGAATTTTTTGTGAAAAACATTCTTTCTAATTTCGTTCGAAAACATAAACAGAAACAGATTTTTGCACAAAAATTAACAGATATTTACTCCAAAACAATTATTTTATAAAATTATTTTTTTATTCTTTAAAAAAAATGTGATTTTTTTTCCTCCAAAAAAGTTCGCAGATTTTTTACAAAAAAAAAAAAGATTCTTTTAAAAAATAATAAGGGCGATTTTTTTTCTCTAAAAATAAATTCAAAAAAATACAGTTTTCTTGTAGATTTTATTTCATTTTTTTAAAATGGATAAGACAAAAAATAATTTATTCGTCTTCAAAAAAGTAGGTAATTTTTTAAATTTTCTAAAAATAATAAAGATACGTATTATCTCAATTTTTCGAAAGAATTTTTTTTTTCAATTTTCGGAGAAAAATATCTTTTAATCTTTTTAAAGTAAAAAATTGCTAATTCGTATGAAGGAAAAAAGACGTGCTTACCTATAATTTAAAAAAAAAACCTCTGGGTTTTTGAAGAAAATAAATTCTTCAAGTTCTTTTTTTTTGTTTTTCTCATAAGTACGTGAAAGAAAAGAATTTCTTAAATTGAGATTGAGAAGTAAAAACTCTTTAAAATTTTTTGGGTTACCTTGATAGAAAAAGTTCCAAATTTTTCATTAAAAAAAAATCTCTATAATTTTTTTGGATTTTGTAACAATAGTTGAATTTTTTTGGAATCATTTTTTTCCAATTTCTTGATTTTTCAAAGTAGGTACAGTAGGTACCTAATCAATAATTCAGGTAAAGAATTTTTTGAAAAAAAAATTATTTTATACATTTTTTTATAAATATTTTGACAAAATATTTTAAAAATATCTCAATGTTAAGTAATGAAATTCCAATTTTTTGGAGTAAAAACATCTAAATTTTTTTAAGTAAAAAAAAAAAATTGTGAAATTTTTTTTCAATTTTTACAAAAGAAATGTAGGTAGGTACCTATTTACTTTTTATGGGGGGGGGGGGGCGGGCTTCAATTCTTCCATGTAGAATGAACAAAATATCGCTAAATTTTTAATTATTTTCGTCTGATAGTGATTTGTCCAAATCCAATGAACTTTTTGTTTTGTTGAACTTATTGTCAACTTTTTCCCCGTGTAACATTTGAAAATCCTTTCTATCCCCCCCCCCTTTACTCTGTGATGTGTGACCGACTGACCGTAGGGTTTGGTATTCGTATATTTCGAGGAATTTCCTACGTTAGGTAATTTTGGTGCAACACACGTCCTCAAAATCCGCCAATGTGGTGTCTAACTCCTTGTCCTTCGTGTTAATGGTGTTGAATTGGTGTCTTCTTATCATGAGATTATTATTCGCAATCGCATTTTACCAACTTGCATTTTGCCATGATTCATCGTTTCATCATCTTTCAGCTCTGCTCCCCTCCACATTCCCACGATACATAACAAACGGCATAAACCACCGTCGCTTAAAGATAAAGAAATTGGTGTTTCTTTTTTCAAATTAGTTAGTTTCAAGTTTCTGGAAATTCAATCATTACAATCCTGTTTGTGATTGTGAACAATACTATTCAACAGTTGTCTTTGCGTTTAATGTTTTGCTCAACGAGTTTGTTTACACGAGTACTTGGAAAAGTGTTTGATGTTTGAAAGCGATGGCGAATAAATTCAACGATTCAAGTCAAGAAGGTATGAATTATTAAAAGTTATTATTAATTAATATACTAAAAAAAATACACGTTTTTATTAAAAATTAGCATAGATACCTATTATCGATCGAGCGATTGTGTCGTTTTATTCGCTGTTTATCAGATGATTATATGCGTTGAGATTGAGATAGATAAAAACATGTCATGAAATAGTAATCGAAATAATGACACGAATCTCTTTCTGAACTGTTATTTAGATACAATGACGAAGAAAAGTAAAGGATCATTTCCTTTTCGATATAACGATGAATTAGAAACGCTGTTCTCTGAAATAGTGAAACGAATTCGCAGCAACGCAGATCTTCATTTGTTGCTAGAAAAGCCAATTTCACAAGAACCACCGAAGACTGAAACCAACGCCGAAGTTGTTGGAATTACTTCGAATTTATTCAAGCTTGATTTGGTGAGTTTTCAGTTTTGCATCACGGACTGGACTTTCGAGATGGGTGACGTTTGCTTTGAAATATTCGAGCATTGAGTATGGTGTTTTACTTTTTCATAGGAAAATAAACGCAGTAAACTGGATAGAAATATCGAAGTTGAAATTGAGAAAACTGTCGCGTCCATCGGTGTTTCTACTAGAAAAGCAGAAGAGATTATTCGAATCGTGATTAAAGATTTGGAAATTGAGTTGAAAACTCATAATTTTACTGGAATGAAATGGACAGTTTATGGATCGTATATGAATGGACTGTGCACTACACACAGCGATACCATCGATTTATCTTGTGGTAAGTTTATCTGTACATTAGCAAAAGTCTATAAATTATACCTATATTTCGTTAAATTTACGTATCTGTGATTCGTTTCAGAATACGGTGAAAATACACATTCGTTAGTGAAAAATTTAGTATTGAGATTCAACGAATTTTTCAAAACGTCGTCGTCGGTTCGCGTTGAAGAATTTTACGAAGATGCTCGAGTCCCTATTATCAAATTATTTCACAAAGGGTCCGAAAAGAAAGTCAATATTACGTTCTTCAACGAACTCGCCGTTCGAAATTTATGGATTACGAGGCTTTATTTGAGCTTGAACTCACATTTGAGAACTTTGACTTTGTATTTGAAGAATCTATTGATGAAATACGACTTGTGTGGCAAGTTCAAAATAACTACCCACGTGCTATTCTGGTTGGTAGTCTACTTCCTGCAAGAGAAAGGCTTACTACCTTCTGTGAAAGCTATTCGAGAAGCTGCCACCGAGAAGTGCTACGTTTCTGGTTGGAATTGCTCGGTTCCTGAACCTGATCAATTCTCGCACCCGATTGAAAAGCAACCTGAAGTTTATTCGTTATTTTTGGAATTTTTCCAATTTTATAAGAGTTTCGATTTTTTGAAATACGTCATGTCGCCTTATCACGGCTGCGCTTTTCCGATCGAAGAATTCATACGTAACCTGCCTATTCCCAAAGAAGCATACAACGACGAAAGTGTAAAAAATACCAACTCGTTTTTCATTCGTTGCTTCAATATGCAAGATCCTGTTACTTTAAATTGCAATTTGACAGCTACGTTGCGTATAAATATCGTGAATTCGTTCCAATTACTGTGTTATCGCTTTGCAGTCGATCAAAGCCTTCTAACAAAATTGCCGACAACGCTGGCCGGATATGGAAATAAACCACCGAATGATTTCAAGCGATATGTGACCTTTGACGTTTTTCTCAGAGATATACCTACATCGTGGTGGGCAGATATTAATCGCCATGTACGAGGAAATGTTCGTAAAATGATGGAGATGATTTTCGAATTCAAACCCTGCAGCATCGTCGAACAAGATATTACGTGGATTGTTCGTGGAAATGAGGGTTGTTCTGAGCAGACATCAACGGTAATGTATTTTGATTACTGTTCGACAAAAAAGACTTGGAAAAATTATAATTTTTTGAATATCGTTTTCGGAGAATCGAAGTCCAAGTCTTCTGGTGAACCAGTTGCTCGGAATGTTGAAAAAGATGATGAACTCGGTAAGGTTTACCTGATTTGTGAAATTAATCGAAATAAGCAAATGGTTTACGTATTTCTTCGCAGCTACGATCGTATGGCTAAGTTTTTGCATAAGCATTTCGGTAGATTGTTGTTGTTTGTTTTTAAATTGCGATGTAATTGACAGTTTTAATTTTTAAAACTACTTTTTTTTTACGATTTTAATACCTAATGATGTTTGTTTTTGATATTTTTAATTCTTGTTTCCGCGTTAGGTATCTACGTTGATTTTTATTTTTATATCGAAAGGTTAAAATTCGCAAATACAATATTATTTTATATAATTGAAAGGCGATAAGGAGAGATTAAGTGATGATACTATCGATACCAAGACCTACCTACTTCTCAACATTATTGATACCGTTGATATTTAAAAATGAAACTAAACAAGAAATACGGTTTGTGTTTGCTTATCGAATACCTTACAGAAAAGTTGAATCATCAAAAAAAGAATTGACTGATGAATGGAATAGGTGGGATTAGTGAATAATAATTTGAAATTATTTTCTCAATTTTTTTGGTTAGAATAGAAAGTGGATTAGTTTTTTTTTTCGGAGAAAAAATCTTTTACTTTTTTCAAAGAAAAAAAAATCTTCAAGTTCTTCAAATTTTCGCGAATGAAAATTTCCCCAAATTGAAAATTCTCACAAATTTTGATCAAGTGGAAATAATATGATTAATTGATTAATCTTTTTCAAGTTCCTCGAATTTTTGCGAATAAAAATTTCGCCAAATTGAAAATTTTCACAATTTTGACTAAATAAAAGAAATCTTTCAATGTTTCAAGAGAAAACCTCATTCGAAAAAAACTCAATTTTTCGACAAAATTAAAAAAAAAATGAATATAAATTATGTCAAATTTTCAAAATTTAAGCTTTTTTTGAGTGAGAGTAGATTTTCTTCGATTTCATAATTTTTTAAATTTATAAAAATGAACCTGTTTTTTTCTCAATTTTTTAAATCTTAAAATTGAAATTTATCTCTATTTTTAAAAGAGTAGCAATATTTTTATTTTCTAGAGAGAAACAATTTATCGTATTTTTTCGGAGGAAAAAATCTTTTAATGATTTTGAAGTAAAGAAATCTCTCATATAATTTTTTGAAGAACAGTGCTCAATTTTTGAAGAAAGTAATTTGTCATTTTTTTCAATTAGTTAAGAATTGCGATTTGAGAAATTTTCTGGAATTTCAAAATAATTCAAATTTTTCAAAAGGAATTTTTCCCCCAATTTTTCATCAGAAAAAAAACGTATTTTTTGAAGAAAAAAATCTTTCAGTTTTAGTTGATTGAAAAATTTGTGAAATGAAAAAAAATTCTCAATTTTGATCAAATTTTAGTTTTCTCAATTTTTGGAGTTGAAAAATACATCAATTCTCTCGAAGTAGAAACATCATTTAAATTTTATTGAATAATTTTTTTTTTTAATTTCCCAGTTTCTTGATGGTGGGTAATACCTATGTGTAGGTAATTGTTTTTTCAATGTTTTCAACCAGTGACGTATTTAAGGGGAGGGTTTTGGGGCCCAAACCCCTCCCATTAGGCATAAACAAAGCTTTAAAATACCTCAAAAACCTTGCATAACAAAGATTCTCATTTTACACCTTTTTCAAAAATTTACTAAAATTGTGAAAAGTTCTCGAAATACATGCCTAATTTTTCTTAAACTTTTCAAAAATGAGATTTTTCAAAATTTTCCCAATTTTTAGTTACATTGAATTTTCATAAAATAAAATTGGTCAAATTTTTCAATTTTTGGAATGATTTTTCATAAATTTTATGAATGATTTTTTTTTTTTCAATTTCTAGATATTTTCATATTCTCTTGAATTTATTCAAAAATTATATTTCTGTTATTAATTAAAAAAAAAAAAAAATCAAGAAAGATTTTTCCAATTTTTTAGAGGTGATTCTTTTCTACTTTTCAAAACGAAGATTTATTTGAATTTTAAAATTCCGAAATTTTACTTATACTAATTTTCAATTATGATGAATTTTCAAAAAAATTAGTCTAGTCAAATTCTTCAAAATAGGTATTGAATTTTTAAAATTTTTATTTTCTTTGAATTTTCACCAAAAAAAAAACTGTGTAAATTTTTTTGACTATTTTATTTAAATTTTTCCTTTATGCTTAGAAATTTTTTTGATTTTCAAAAATTGAATTTTTCAAAATTGATTTTTTTTAAATAATTTTTGAAGATAACTTTTCTTAATTTTCAATAACAAAACTTTCAAAATTTTTCAGCTTTCGAAATGATTTTTCATATCAAAAATGAAAAGGGTAATTATTTTAATAGGTAGGTATTTTTTTATTTTATCATTAATTTTTCTTTAATTTTTGGAGATAATTTTTTCTTGAATTTTCAAAAATGATATTTGTTACCGACTTTAAAAAAACAATTAAGACAGATTTTTTCGAATTTTTTTTTTTAAATTGTTTTTTTGATTTTTCAAAACTAGATTTTTTTGATTTTACAATTCCAAAATTTTATTTTGTTAGAAATTTCGAATGAAATGTTCGAGAACGTAATAATTCTTTTAATAAAAAAAACAAAATACACAAAGATCCAATACGAATAAATCTAGGTTATTTAGGAATGCGAGAGCTAACGAAATAAACAAAAGCCAAGAATATCTATCAACCGAAAACTTTGAGTATACAAGTTTGTAAAATCAAAAATTGATATTTTATAATTTTTCACATATTTGGCCTATTAATTTTTAATTAGGTATGATAGATGATGTTCAAAAAAAAAAAAAAACTTCAGTCAAATTCTTCAACGTATTGAATTTTTTTCAATTTTTGGGGAGATTTTCTTTGAATTCTCACGAATAGAAAACAGTGTAATTTTTCTGACTATTTAGAGATTTTTTGATTTTCAAAAATTAAAATCTAAAAATTTTGAAAAATACATTTTTTGTTATTAGTGAGAATTTAAACTTTCATTTCATAATAACCACTCTCGAAAACAAAATTTGAACGAATCCCATGACTTCATCCTAGATTCGCCACTGTTTTCAACAACAACCAAAATGCATCCACCACTTTTATGAAAGCCGACATTTTTTTCAAAAAAAAAAAAAAAAGTTGGAAGAGAGTAATAATTTTTTTATTTTTTTTCAAAATTCGGAGAAAAATTTCTTGTAATCTTTTGAAGAAAAAAGTGCTTAATTAAAAAAAAAACTCTGCTTTTGAAAAAAATAATTCTTCGTGTTCTTTTTTTTATTTTTCTCTTAAGACGTATGTGAAAGAATTTCTTAAATTGAGATATAAAAAATCATCAAAATTTTTTGGGTTAGGTGGAAGAAGTTCTAAATTTTTCAAGAAAAAAAAATAGATAATAACTACTTTTTTGTAGTTTGTACTTTGTAACAATAGGCATAGAATTTGTTTGGAATTATTTTTTCCAATTTCTTGATTTTTCAAAGTACCTAATCAAATGAGTATCCAATTTTTTGAATTTTTTTTACATTTTGCAGAATATTGAAAAAATAATATCTCAATGTTTAGGAATAAAATTTCAATTTTTTGAAGTTGAAAAAAAAAATTTGAAAAAATTTCTCAATTTTTACGAAATTTTTTAGGGGAAAAAATCTTTCAATTTTTCTAGAATAAATATCGCTAACTTTTTAGTTATTTTTGTCTGATTGTGATTTGTCCTATGAACTATTTTGTTTTGTTTTGTTATAGTTTTGTCGAATAATTTATTGTCGACTTTTTTGCATTTTGCCTGAAATGAAAATTGAAAATCCTTTCTCGTGGTGCGAATAACACACTCCCCCTTTTATTTTATCATAAATCCTCTTATCGTCAACATCAACATCCGCTACTGGTGCCCGACTCCTTGTCCTTGGTGTTGATTTGTATGTATGTATGTGTGTGTGCGTGTGTGTTGTGTATGTCTGTATGTCTCACACTCACGTCGGGGTTTTGGCTCTCGTCATGACCGTCTACATCTTTGACTATTTAGCTATAATGGACCGAGCTATGCAATACAAATTATGCCAAAAAAACGTCTGAGAATAAATTCCAGATGGTTCCTTATGCGCATGCGCCAGTTGATAGCGAGATAACCAAAAATATGAAATATTCGCGCGTATTTGTATTGAAAAAATTATGAAAATGTGTGCATTGTGTGCTTTTTAGATTATTTGAATTACGTTGATTTGAATTGTTAAATGTTAATACAAACAGAACGTCGTGTCGTATCTATTTTGATTTCTTCAGACGTAAACACTTCAAGAAAAAAACAATTTATACAGTCATTGTTCAAAATTAATAATTACATAGTTCACTCTCAATAACAATTCAAAATAAAAATTTTCAAGTTTTTCAACATTAAAAAGAAATTTAAAGAACAAAATTTATGAATTTAATAAAATTATTTCGTATATTTTCCTTTATCGTTGCTTTATCACACGTACATTCGATGATTAGAGAAGTGTTGACGCATGCGCAGAAGTTATCCTCTGGAATTTATTCTCAGACGGCTGAAATACATTGGTAGTTCGGTCCATTATAGCTAAATAGTCAAAGGTCTACATTTAACAGGCCAGGAAGGCTAAATTTGGCAACGTCAAGACGTAGGCTGACTTTTTGGTTTTTCCATAAGATGTAATGCTAATTCAAATTGCAATAAATCGAAAAATATCAATTTTACGAAAAAAGTCCAAGAGACCTTTTTTAAAGAAAATTGAATAAGTTTTCTATTGATATAGAATTTTTTTGGATTTGGTGAAATTGTTAGTGAAAAGTGAAAAATGCCAATTTCGTCAATTTCACTTAAATTCAAAAAATTTATATATGAATGGAAAGCTCTTTTAATTCTCTTTAAAAAAGGTCTCTTTGACTTTTTTTGTAAAATTGATAGTTTTCGAGTTATTGCATTATGAATTAGCATTGTGTCTTATGGAGAATCCAAATAATCAGCCTACGCTAATCAAAAAATGCGACGTTGCCAAGTTAGCCTTCCTGGCCTGTTAAATGTAGACGGTCATGCTCTCGTTCCTCGTTCTTCATCAGTCAGTCTCCTCAGTTCATTTCATTTCTTCTTCATTGTTCGTTGATGGTTCGTTGATTGTTCAAGTGTTCCTTCTCGCGGTGTTGTGTGACTGTTGTAAGAACTAAGAAGTAGTATTGTAGAGAGTATTTATCCTTTCAAGAGGTCAGTATCCTTGTCAGTGTATCTAGTTCTTTTGTCTACTTGAAGTTAATTGTTAAATCAACTTTATTTTCTTCAGTCTCGACTATATTGTACTCTACGTTACTATACCACGTGCTTACTCGGTCAACAATTCAAAATGGATCATTTCAAGCCGGTGTATAATGAAGTTATTTCTAAAATGAAGAAAACAAACATCGCAGTGAGTCAATTAGCAAGGTCAGAATGGAGATATGGATATGAACAGCCAATCCATCATTTTGATATACCCCAAAAGCATGTACGTATCTCAAATTCTCAATACAGTGATATGTTTTCTAAGTTTCAATGCGTTCGCTGGCATTGAAGCGATAATTATTTCGAAGTTTAGTTTAACCGAGTATTCGTGTGTTTTCTTAAATATCCTTGCCGTATCAAAATCTCATTGAAAACATTATCCTCAATACAATCCGCTCGGATAAACTATCCGAGCAAGAAGCTCTTGATATCGAACGAAGGGTTTTGAAGGACATAAAAGCTGCGTTCTACAATAATAAACTCGGTGTCCAAAATGAATGGAATGTTTATGGATCGTTTGCGAGTGGGATTTGTTGTGATGATAGCGACATCGATTTCCATAATGGTGAGTTGGATTTACATTTTACGAGTATTTTGAGTCTCTTTTTATAATTATCTTCTATGCCAAGTATTTCGAATTCAACGGTCGTACTTGAATCAAATGTACGAATATTTGTGCTATTCCCATGTCTCCAGAGCCTTACTCTTTTTGTTAACTTAATTCCTTCAATATCATCTTCGTCCACCGTTTATGATCTTTGTTACGAAGTGATGATCGAAAATAAATATTCTCAGATTCATTTCGTTGTTTTATTTCAGGAACTTTTGGAAATCTTTCAAATGATAAAGCCGAAGATCTGGTTAAAAACGTTTGGAAATTGTTCGAAAATAATCCTCACTTCGATCGAGTAAAGTGTATTGATTCAGCTAGAATTCCGCTGGTAGAACTGAAACATAAAGATACCAAAAAAGAATGCAGTATATCGTTTTCGAGTGAAATCGCTATTCATACTTCAAAATTAATGAAGTTGTACTTGGACATGTGCCCGAACTTGAAAGTGTTGATTTTATTCATGAGGAAGATGTTGGTGCAATACGACTTACACGGAACTAATAGAATAGTTACTGCGGTGTTATTTTGGTTGGTAGTATTTTTCATGCAACAGAAAAAGCTTGCACCTACTATCAGAGAACTACGTCAAACAGCTTGGAAAAAAACTTACGTTTCGGGTTGGAACTGCTCAGTGCCGGACCGGCAGCTGCCGGATCCATTTTTTAGACCATATTATCAAAACGATATTGCTGCTTTATTTTACAGCTTTTTGGAATTTTATAAAAATTTCAACTTCCTGAAATATGTAATTTCTCCTTATCTCGGATATGCCATACCTATGGAAGATTTTGAAAAATGGAATGTTCCGATGGAAGCGCTCGACGGTGAATTTCAACATTCGAAAGGCGACGGTAGACATTCGTTTCAAAGAAGTTTCATGAACATTCAAGACCCGTCGATTTTGAGTTTAAATTCGAGTGGCAACGTTCTCGAAGAGGTTACGAATAAATTCAGGATTTCGTGCGATTATCTACATAACAAATGTGTGGAAACTTGTGAAAAAGCACGCCAGTTCGAAATCGCTTCTTGTCCGGAATTTGAGTCACCGAAGCTTCTTCCCATCAATCTCAATCAGACGGTTTGTGTGGAATTGAATTACGATTCTCTCAAAATGACTACAGATGCGTATCAAAAGGCAGACGTACCTATCGCGATTCGCAAATTGATGGAAGTTGTTTTCGAATTCAAGTGTAATAAAATTGTGACTGAGTCGATTACACAAATCATTCACGATCGAGGAGATCCTCGGAAAATTGAAATTCCAATGATTTATATGGAATACGAAACGACTAATCGCACTTTGAGCAATTCAGTGATGACGTCCATCTACAAAGAAAGTCCGCTGAAATCGAATTTCAAAGTTTTCTTCATGTGTGAAATTGAGGTGATCGAAAAAAAGGTGAAGGTGTTTATTGACGGCGATGCTCGGTTTATACAGTTTATGCAAAACTGCGAAGATTTGTTTGACGAATGAAATGATTATTTTCGTTGATTTATCTACGTATTCTTACTTATTATTCGTGAGATTTTATACTTGATATAATTATTTTTTACGTCTTTATAATATTACTTCTGTTTTAAGATTTATTTTTCGTTGACCTACTCGTACCTATTTAAGAGTAGGTATCTAATCAATATTGCATTTAATATCTTATATTTTTAGAATCAAATAAATTACCAATTTTCATAATGTTGTAGAATTTTCACGTTACATTAAAAATTCTAATTAACCTGGAAATTACGAAAATTTCACTTCGAGAGATGAGGCTTATGCCAACTTATGCCCATAAGTATCAGTTTTTCGATGGTACTATTTTATTGACTACTGACAACGGGAGCTGCTTGGTATAGTATTTGTGGGCTTATATTGAAATTGAAACTTGACTCGATAGTGGAATAATATTTTGTCGTACATTTGAACTGGATCGAAAATATCTAAACATTTCGATTATAAACTAGCTAATAATAATAATATACTTCGATTTTTTTCAGCGTTCGTAATTGGCGTGCATATACCTGGATGATTACCTGATAACGTACCTCTACCTACCGTTGACCTACCTATGGAGAAGCTTAGAATTGATAATCGAGTATTATAATGGGTGAGTCATTTTGTTCATTAATTTTGCTATGATTTTTCACTGATCAGCGACGGTGAGAGGGAAGTTCAAAAGGTGCACTTGCACCGGGCCCGAATATTTTCCAACGCCCCCCGGCCCGACCAAGAGATTTTTATACCTATTACTTACTTCATCTGAGAAAAAATCTTCAAAAAAAATCTGTCCTCCCCAAAAATTGAGACGAAAACTCAACATTTTTTTTTTAAAGTAAAACATTCATTGATCGAAAACAATGATAATTATAAAAAAGAAGAAAGAAACAGAAACAATTTTTTTGTATAAAAATCAACAGATGTTTACTCCAAAACAATTTTTAAAATTATTTATTCTTTAAAAAATTGTGATTTTTTTTTTCTCAAAAAAGTTTGAAGATTTTTTACAAAAAAAAAAGATTTTTTTGAAAAATGATAAGGACGATTTTTTTCTCTATAAATAAATTTAAAACTATAGTTTTCTTCCAGATTTTATTTATTTTTTTTAAAATGGATAAGACGAAAAATAATTTATTCTTCTTCAAAAAAGTAATAAGTATTTTTCTTACCTTTACCTACAAAAAGTTGAAAATTTAGGATTTTTTTCTCCAAAAAAATTATGAGATTTTTTTAATAATAAAAAAAACTCACGATTCTGATTTTCAAAAAAAAAAGTTATGACCAAAAAATAATAATGATTTTTTTCTCCAGAAATTAAAATATTTTTTCTGAAAAAAAGCAAGATTTTTTTTCTAAGTAAAAAAAAATCAAGAGATTTCATACCTACTTTTTAAAAAATGTGGATATTTTTCTGCAAATTCATAGATTTTTTTCTTCAAAGAAATAACAGAAATTTATTCAATTCAAAAAGCTAAAAAAATTTTTACTTTAAAAAAAATTAGGAATTTTCCCCAAATAATATGTAAGTGAGAGATCTCCCCCTCCCCCCCCCCCCCCCAAAATCAACAAAATTCTTCATAAACTCCCAAAAAATAAATTTCATTTTTTTCATAGAAACTTGGAAACGAACGTCGTGACTTCTTAAATTTTTTTTTTCTAAAAGGTAAGTAATTTTTTTTTTTAAATAAAAAGAATAAATTAGAATAGAATAATAAACTATATATCAAAATAGAAGTCAATAGAATTTTACTTTTAAAAAAATGAATTCTTTTACTCCATAATATAATTTATTTATGCTTAGAGATTCCTTCTCCAAAAAAATAAAAATAAAAAATTTAACGGTGCGGTGTAATTTCAAAAACAAAATGAAGTAATAAGAAGAAGAATAAAAATATCCTTTCAGAATTTTTGGAATATTTTTTTTTCAATTCTTTTTAAATATTCGTAATAAATAAAATAGATTGGTCCGCTGTAGATTCATTAGGTGTGGGTGTGGGTGTTGATTGTTCACCAAATTTTCCATACTGTCGGGAAATGTAATAATTTTTTTATGGACGCTATGATTTAAAACAAAATAAACTAAAAAAACATGTTGAAAAAAAATTGATGAAGGCAGGGTGAAAAAAAACTCATATTATCAGTTATCCAGACGGTCATGGTTATCCCGTTATCCTCATCATCATTGTTTTTCTCATGAAATATAAAAATTTAGGAACTAAAATATTGGCTTTTTCAATTTGGACAAAAAATTTTTTTTAGCCGTTAGCCGATCATCGAAAAGTCATTAGCCAATCAGATTCTGACAATTAGCTTTTAGCTCAAGTTTTAGTCTGATCATTGAAGAACATTTTAGCTCTTAGCCGTTAGCTGCAAAACGTTCGGCTAAATGCATCCCTGCAATTTTCATTCAATTATTTTAATTTTTGTATGAACTATATTCGAAAAAATTATCAATCTAGTAAAATAAATACGTACGAGCACATTAATTATGTACACTTAGTCACTTACCACCTACATATAATCTAAAAACCTAAGTAAGAGGTACATAAGAACAGTAACTAAGAAAAAAAGTGGAAAAAAAAAAAATAATAAATGAAAAAATAAAAAAAATGAAAAATTTTAATTGTAGTTTGTTAACACTGCCGATAGGAGTCGCGCACAAACACAAACACAAGGTCGACCAATCAGAGTCAAGGTTACAAATTCGTTGAACTTTCAACTATTGACCACATTCGAACGAGATTGAACGAACGATTAAGCAACATAAACAAAATGATACGGCGGAAAAAAAATGAAAACAACGTTAAGCATGAGCGATTGCCATATATATAAGATTTTCATGATTTTCAATTGCATTTTTCGGCATCGTAATTAGATTAATTTTAATATATTAATTTAAAATCGAAAAGCGCATGAAAAGAGCTTTCGTTTGACGTATTTACTTTCTAAATTGATAAACTCTGTCAAAAGTTATAGCCTTATCAGTTATTTCTTTCGCGTAAACATTCACCTTCGCCAATTCACCATTTCATTTCTAATGAATAATTGTGTCATTTGTGGAATATTCTGTAATAATTCGCAATAATGGCGCGGTGTTTTGTTCCCTTCTGCGACCACCGAAGTAGGAGCACGATTTGTTCACTACATGAATTCCCTTCGAGCAGAATAACTCGACACAAGTGGATAAAAAATATCAGGTATGAATGCAATTAAAAATTACTACTGAGCAGTAAAAATGCATTATTTTTCAATTTAGAAGTAGTAAACTTAATTCAAAAAATCAAAACGCCGGTAACTTGCACTCGTAACTGATTATAATGATAGATGATAACAGTACAGAGGTGGAAAAACGGAGATAGACCAAATGATAAGGCTATAACTTTTGACAGAGTTTATCAATTTAGAAAGTAAATACGTCAAACGAAAGCTCTTTTCATGCGCTTTTCGATTTTAAATTAATATATTAAAATTAATCTAATTACGATGCCGAAAAATGCAATTGAAAATCATGAAAATCTTATATATATGGCAATCGCTCATGCTTAACGTTGTTTTCAATTTTTTACCGCCGTGGCTGTATGTGTCTTTGTGTGAGTGTGTATCAACATGAACAGTGAATCTTCGTTCGAATGTGGTCAATTGACCTGTGCTTTGACAGACGCGTCGTTTTTTTGAAATTTTCATTTCACTTTGGCGTCTTTGGCAGCCATTTGCATTATTCTAAAGACGAACAGTAAACTCGTCCTGATGTGTTTTTCGTCATTATTTCGAGTTATTTTTCGAATTCCATCAATTATTAATTAATAATAGTTTTCCATTTTATTCGTTGCTGTGTCGGCTGTAATTTATATGTAGTGATGAGTTAATTTTTGGTTCATTTTTCGCGTAAATAGTTTCGTGTTTTCGTCGACGACGAAATGAAAATTGAACGCTACGGTGTTGGAAAAATTTACTCGAGTATTTTATTCGTTGTCTTCTTCTGTTAGTTGATGTGCTCGTTAAAATGTCTTCTGTAAGTATCGTAGTACATAATTATTTAATATGAAACAAGAATCAAGTAAAGGACTGAAATTGAAAAGTATTGTGTCATCTTGGCCATATCGTTTCATTGCCTCCTTTACGTTTACACGCACACACACACCCAAAGATGACATCATCGTCTTTTGTACATTTTTAGGCGTATTTTTTTTCAAATTTGATTGCTTGTTTGTGTTATTTTCGTTTGTAATGTGGTTTTCATTTTTTATGATTATAGTTTCGCTATTTCGTTTTCTTCGTGTGGAAGACGAAGAGAAGGTAATACCTTATTTTTGGATATTCATCGGAGCTTTCGTCGTTTTCGGTACCGTTCTCCGGCCGTATTCAGATATTTCAGATCAATACATCGTACAGACGAGTCCACTACGAAGTTGGAAATTATTTCATGGCTGGCGAACTTGATGAGTTCGAATCGAATTCTATTGGAATGAAAACAATGTAGTTACAAGTACGTAAACGAATTGACAAATATTTTTGTAATGCGGTATAGGTAGAATGATCCAATTGATTCGGTTAATTGCTTGTTTAGCCAGTGTAAAGTATAATATGATTTTTTCGATGGTCGTTAGTTATATTTTTCATTTTTCTGTAGTTTCGTGTTTCATCATCATCGTATGGCAGACGCAGAATGGACCAGCTTTTGAAAATCGATCGCAGCTGTTATACTATTCATCTACCAGATTGTACACGACGAGTTAACTGCGAAGTTTAATAATGTTCCCATGGCTGATCAAGTTGATCTCGCATTGCATTCATTTGAAAACGAAATCATTCAGTCTGAAGTACGTAAATGAATTAGAAGTACTTATTTCTTAAAATGGTGCTATAGGTTAAATGATTTGTTCGTTCGAATTTCGCCCCGGTCCTGTAATTTGTACCTACATGTGTGACGAAGGATTTTTTCCCCTCTGATTTGGTTATCACTCGACGTCATGACGTGACGAGACGTTTCGTAGGACGTAACTTTGAAAAATTTGAGACATTCGTCTCGCTAATTCTAAAACTGTCCATTTAAACCATCACAAAAGAGTCATTATGACGTAATGACACTATTGTGATGCTTCACACACAAGCTGTAATATACCTGCAAAAAGTATAAACAAAGCTAAGGGTACATGCTGGAAACATTATGATTAGCAAGACGCATTAGACATCAGCTAAACTAAGAGAAATCAAGGAAAAATCAGTTTTTTGGACGCGGAGGCTGCGTCAGAATTTTTTTAAAATAAAACTTACAATGAAACTTGAAAATTCGGCTATGCCCGCAACGCTTGTGGTGCGGGCAACTTATTTAATATTTTTCATTTTTCTGTAGTTTCGTTGTTCCATCATCGTCGTATGGCAGACGCAGAATGGACCAGCTTTTAGAAATTGATCGCAGCTGTCGTGATGTTTGGTACCATATTAATGGAAATAACACAGTTACAAGTACGTTCGCGAATTAAAATTATTTCTTGAAATTGTGCTATCTGTTATTCTGTTCGTTCGAATTTGCCCTCGTAAATTATACCTACATCTGTGACGAAAGTATTTTTCCACTTGAAGCGAATTCGATTGCTATACTTATTTAGTTGCGTTGATATAATTTGTACTTTCGTATGAATGCATCAATTAGAAATTGATTTTAGTGAACGTTGCTTCACATACTTTGGCTCAAGTTCAAATTTTTAGTTGTTTTTTTTTTTTTTGTCAAATTTTGTCTTAGATCTAATCGATTAGTGTAATTATATTTATGGAGACATTAGGTACTTATTTTGTAATAATTACGTATTTTTCATTTTTCTTTAGTTTCGTCGTTTCGTCATCACCGTATGGGAAATACAGAAAGAACCTGCTTTTGGAAATTGATTGCAGTTACAAGTACGTACACGAACTGACATTATTTCTTAAAATGGTGCTATACGTAGGATGAATGATCTGTTCGTTGCTTCGTTCGTCTTTTGCTTCGTGATTTGTATACCTACATTTGTGACAAAAGATTTTTTCGCTCGAAATGGCAATTTTTTCCCTCTAATTCGGTTGTTAATTAGTTCGTCGATATATAGATTAGTACTTGCATATTTAAGGGGAGGGTTTTAGGGTCCAAACCCCTCCCATTATATAAAAATAATAGCATTTAAAATACCTCAAAAACCATTGTAAAGCACAAATGCTCATTTTACATATTTTTCAAAAATTTCCTAAAATTGTGAAAAGTTCTCGAAAAACATCCCTAATTTTTTTTAAATTTTCAAAAATGAGATTTTTCAAGATTTTCTCAATGTTTAGTCACGATGAATTTTTATAAAATGAGATTGGTCAAATTTTTAATTTTTGGAATGATTTTTCATAAATTTTCAAAAATAAAAATTGGATAATTTTTTTACTTAATATTTTATTTTTCAAGAATGAATTTTTCTAATTTTGTTAACTACGTGATTTTTCTTAAATTTTCAAAGAATAAGATTTTTCAATTTTTTCATGAATGATTTTTTTGTCAATTTTTAGAATTTATTTTCTCTCGAATTTTTCAAAAATGATTTTTGTTGGGTTATTTAAAAAAAATCGAAATTGATTTTTTCCAATTTTTTTATAGAGATGATTTTTTCTACTTTTCAGAACTAGATTTTTTAAATTTTATTTACTAATTTTTAGTTATGATGAATTTTAAAAAAAAAATGGTTTAGTCGAATTCTTCAAGATAGGTAATTTAATTTTTTTTTCAATTTTTAGGAAGATTTTCCTGAATTTTCACAAAGAGAAACTGTTTAATTTTTTTTGACCATTTTAGGATTTTAGTTTTTCTAGGTTAAATTTTTCCTTTGCTTAAAATTTTTTAATTTTCAAAAATTATTGAATCCAAAAATTTTTTTCAAAATAATTGAATTTTTTTCAATAATTTTTAATGCTAACTTTTCTTAATTTTCAATTACAAAATTTTCGAAATTTTTCAATTATTGATATGATTTTTCATAGATTTTTAGAAATAAAAATTGGGTAATTTTTTAAATAGGTATTTTATTATTTTATCGACGAATTTTCTTCGATTTTTATAGATCATTTATTCTTGAATTTGAAAAAATGATACTTATTTGTTACCTAGGTACTTTGAAAACAAATTTATGATGGATTTTTTCGATTTTTTTAAGGAGATTTTTTCAACTTTTCAAAACTAGATTTTTTTTGATTTTACCATTCCAAAACTTTACCTACTTATTAATTTTTAGTTATGATGAATTTTCAAAAAGATTCGTTTCAGTCAAGTTCTTCAATACATTGATTTTTTTTTTAATTTTTGGGAATATTTTCTCTGAATTCTCACCAATAGAAACGGTGTATTTTTTGACTATTTACAGATTTTTTGATTTTTAAAAATTGAATTTTCAAAATTTTTGAAAAACCCATTTTGAAAATTTTTCATGATTGAATTTTTTTCCAATAATTTTTAAAGATGCTTTTCTTATTTCCGATTACAAAATTTTCGCAATTTTTCAACTTTTGGTAGGACGTTTTTAAAAGATAGGTTATTAAGTCCATCGGAAAGAGCTTTAGATACAGTTTATTTTTTGAATGATATTTGAATTTTTATACTTCTTATAAATTATTTTTATTAAATTTTCTGAAGTTTTTTTTTTTTGTAAATTGATGAAAATTAAAAAATTCATTTCATAATTACTACTCTCGAAAGCAAAATTTGAACCAATCCCATTATTTCATCCTAGATATGTCACTGCATATGAATGCATTAATTTGAAATGAATTTTCGTGGGCGTAGCTTCATATAGATATTTCGGCTCAAGTTCGAATTTGTATCGCTTTTGTTACTGTTGTCAACTTTTGTGCTAGATTCAATCGCATTAGTGTATTTATTTTATAGAGATATTATAGGTATCTATTCTTCGTTCTGTTTTCTTCAATTTATTAATGTCATTTTATTCGTTTTTAACAGATGCTGTTTCAAATACTGTGGTAAAATCCGAGCAAATGCGATGAATGGAGTAAAGAATTGTTCGACACGAGTACTCGAAGCTGACGATTCTGCCGGTCAACGCGTTCAAGATTCAGTTTTTCCTGTTTGGTTTGAATTAAGGTAAGAATTGTAATCGATAAGGATAATATCTAGAAAAATGGCAGATCTCTAGAAGTCGATCTGTCTATCGCAAGGTCCATCCTATAATGATAATCGACTTTATCGAATGAATTTAACGAAGAATATGCGGAATGAAAGATCTATATTAGGCGTATTTTTTCGCTAAGCATGTTTACTGAAGAAATGAGTTGTCAATTTATGCTTTGAACAATTTTTTGGAATGGGATTTTTTCAATTCTAACCCATTTAGCAATTCTTTGTCAAATCCTTCTCAAGTAATAATTTCGAGAATAAATTCATTAATTTTTTAGAAATTTAAATTTTTGAATTGATAATTTTTTTTTCTTGCCAATTTCCTCAGTTTTCTGCAAAATGGCATTGTTTTAGAAAATTTAACCCTAAATGCAATTTTTTTGGAATCGATTTTTCTCAACTTTTGCCTGATTTGGCGGTTTTGTGTAAAATTCAACTTTACAATATTGTAGGACTTCTCGAGTACAAATCTTGGAGAAGAAAAAATCATAAAAATGAGGAAGTTGGAATTTATGATTTGCAAAATTTTTTTCAATATGTTTAAAGCAATTTTTTCTTGAAATTCTACGCCACAACTGTAGGGCTTCTGATGTAGGTAATAATTTCGAATAAATTTGGAAGAAACTCAAGCTCAACTTATGTTGGGAAATTTTATTTGGTAAACCAGAATAGCTCATTTTTACAATTTTGGCAGCGTATTCAGATACAGATTTTTGAGGTACATATTCGGCATTCTTATGTGATAGTTTATAGTGAATTCTTAAATATGTTGAATTTAAATTACTCCCGAATTTTATTCGTTGATTTCTAGAACTTTTCAAATTTTCGTGAATTCTTTTTTTTATAATTCCATTTTTTTGATATTGATTTTTTTTCTCAATTTACAATTTCTTCCAATGCTTACTCAAAAATTTTGTAATTTATTTAAATTTATTTGTCTTTGGAATTTTATCAATTTTTTTTCAACGTTTGGAATCCATTAAAAAACTCGGAATTTTTTTATTTTTCCTGGGTGTCTTTTTTTAAATTCTTGTAAATTTTTCAAAAATTCAAAATTCTTTTGTTTGTACCTATTAGATATCTGCGTATTTTTTTAAATGTATAAAATTTAGAAATGTTTCATCATTTCCCAGTTTTTTAATAGTTTGAAAATTTTTCGTTTTTTTTGCTTTAAAATTATTTGTGATTTTCTCTCTACCATACAAAAATTTATTTCTGCCAGTTTTTCAATATTTTTTGAAGTGAAAAGTTTCCCAACTTTTTGGATTAAAATTATTTTCAATTTTTTTGGAATAGAAAGAAACTGAATCGTCTCACAGTAAATTATTTTCCAAATTTGTGAGAAAATTTCCACTATTCTATCAAAATAAAAGAATTCTTGAAAACATTTCAGTTTTCTAAAAATAATACTTTTTCGAATTTTGAAGCAGAAAAAGAAGTAAAAATCTGCTCAATTTTCTTAATGTTTGATAAAATTTTTATTTTCTAAAATTTAAAGATGAAAAATGACTATAAAAGTCTGCTCAATTTTTATCGGAAAACAAAATATATTTTATTGCAAAATTTCTTATTTTTTATCGAAGTAAATAACTTCTATTTTTTTTTCAAAGTGATAAATTTGCTACCTACTTTTTCAAGTAAAAAGTTCCCAATTTTTAGGAAGTGAAATATTTTTAATTTTTTTTTTTGGGGGGGGGGGAGAAGATTTTATATTTTCTCAGGGAAGAAAATTTCTGAAATCTTGAAATTTCGTCGACACTTCAAAATTTTTAAACTTTTGTTCAATATTTCAAAATTTATCATCTCTCTACCATTATCCGTGTTTCAATTTTTTTTTCAAGTATTCATTCCGATGTTTTCTTATTTTTTTGCATTCGTGTGTTCTTTGAAACGTGCCAATTTTTGATTTTTTTTAAAATAATGTTTTTACCATTCTCTTGTATTTGTTTGTTTTTTGTAATTTACCATTTTTTTCAATCTATTGAAAATTTCTCAACGTGATTTTTTTCGCTTTTTGAATTATTAATTTTCTAATTTTCTTGAAGTTAGCCAATTTTCTCATTTTTTTTTTTTTTTTTTATTTCAGGATAAGATTACGAAAGCACCAGTACCTACTACCTACGTACCTACCACACCAACTGGAGGATTATTCGATCAAGAATCAACATTCATTTCCTGTAGCTGTCATAGAAAGCACACCTACGATGTGAGCTGAAATATGTCTCAAAAATCAACGAGCATCTGTAATCACCGCGCTAGCTTGGATATCATTTTATAATGTAGTCCTTCAGGTAGTTTTATAATTTTGCATCGCGGATCCCTCTACAATGGTTTTTTAAAAACTTTGCCCATTTTGAAGTTTTCACGAAAGCCAACGAGCCATTCAGCATTAGCCAAAGAAATTAATTCCAAGATCGTGAAGGTTTTCCAAAGGCTTCTTCATCCTTTGATTATTTTTCAAGCGTTGACTACATTTTTGCAGTCAAGATGTGATTGACACGATGACCTTTATTTTCTAAATCTATTGACAAGCCCCTCGACTATTTTTGAAAACTATATTATAAGTAGGCGATATTGTTACGGAGTCGTTATTGAAGATGAATTATTTCCAACGCATGAATTCTCGAGAAACATTGCAAGGATTACCCAAGTATATTCCCTTTTTACAGGTAAATTATTTTTTACAGCGACCCTTTGAATTATTTTTAAGATATTATTGCTCCGAAAGATACGACCTGTGCATATGTTTTTGAAGATCAGCGTACATCGTTGCTAGAGATAATTTTCATTTTTTTTTATCCCTTGAATATACGAGCAACACTGTATTAGCGAATCAACAGATGATCCATAGGTATATCCAATTTACTGGTGAATTTTATTTTTGAAGCAAAACTCCGACATTTTTTTAAAGTCTAGTATTCGATTTGAATTTTGAAGATTATTGTCCGAATTTCCCATCATATTCGTGTATTTTCGCGGTAGAATTTTTAATTTTTTTATTCGATGATATTCGTGTATATTAACGTTGCGTGTTGATCGGTTGTTGTCGTCCAAATTTTTCATCGTGTTCGTTGTCTTCGATTCGGTATTTTTCGCGGTTAGGTGCCTGAATGGGAATCGTTGACCGTTGGTGGGGCAAGGTGGTATTTTTTTTAATTCTTTGGTGCGGGCGTCCGCGCTTGGTTTTGTTACGGGGTCGTGTAGGTGAGCTCGATTATCAATATCGGTGCCGTCCACCGTTGATAGTTGGAGCCATTTCACGATAACTCTTCTTCGGCAGACGAGGGCTGATGAAGGGATCCTGTAATGAAATTGGGCTCAAAATTGATTCGTTTTTCGCGTAGGATTCTCAATTCGTTGGTTTAGGTGTCCGACGTTTTGGTTTTCCGGGGTTGTGCACTGTGCTCGATTACCAACGGTGCCGTACCACCTTTGTTGGCAATCGTACGGGCCAGTTGGCAACTTTATTCTTCTTCGGCAGAACGAGGGCTGATGGAAGAATTCTGGGACCAAACGTTCGGTCGGTCTCGCGTTCGAGGATCTTCGGAGGTGTTGTTTTTGACGGGTGGTGTGGACAATCGCGAGCTCACACCATGTCTGCGAAACGCATCTCCGACTAGGATTAGCCATCGATGTCGGTATCTGTGTCTGGAGACGCTCACGACATCGAGAAAGACCTGTAGTTTCTTACGACACTGACACGGTCTTCCCCGGGATATCGTTTGGCTGGCGACCTGGAACCGGAGGGCAGTCAGGGTTAGTATCAAACTAAAGGTATTTAGGATTGTCTCTTAGCATGCTTTCAATGGATTTCGTGAACTATCGCGAGTTCACGCAATGTCTGCGGAAGCCACGCCTGTTAGGTTATCCATCGATCTCGCACGGCTTCGAAACAGCAATCGATGTCGTGGGACATCGAGAAAGACCCGGAGTATTCTACGGCGCTGGCGCGAACTTCCCCAGGAATGCGTCGGCCGGCCGGCGACCTGGATCAGGAGGACATTCCAGAGCCGTATTAAACGAAGGGTATGGAGGGTGCGAATGATTCGCATACGCCCGAGTAGAACGTAGCGTTGTTTGGATTGCGGATCAAAACTATACGAGTTGGGTATCAAAATTTCTCTTATGCGAAGTATCAGTCCCGGACCATAGGAGTAGGTGATTATCCGGGGCTGGCCAGGACAACGGGATTTGCGTCTTGGGTACTGCGAGCTCGGAGGGCCCTACGGCACCCTGCACCACCATCATTCGATGGGGAACTGGTACATTGCCTAAGAGGGGTCCTGAGATGACCGCGGTAACGGCTTCGCAAACGGGAACGGTTTCCTAGTGTTATCGTTTCTGTAGGCCACGAGCTCCATCAAAGAGTTTGGAGGCTGGTCGGCTGTTTTGGCTCGACCGATTTCGGTCTATATTGTTCTTCGGGCTGCGTGCCACCAGTACGATGTTCGAAGAATAATCTAAATTTAAACCGGTCGCCTAATAGGCGTACCGTAAGTTCCTTTGCCTCGACAATGGATGACTCATTTGGTTTTGCCCGCGATGTTCGCGCCTTGTCTACTGGTTACGGTCTAGCGAACATCGCCTGTGGTGAGTGATCTCCCTGGGTCAAGGTACTGCCTCGCTCGTTGAGGCAGTTGAAGAGTGTGTGAAGTGAGAATGTTGATCCGGATTGTTTCGCGATGCTATGTTGTACTCGGAGAGTATGGGTTTTGTTTGCTTCTTTTAGTGGATATTGTTTCAAAATTAAATTAGTTTGGAATCGAGTTATTATTTAATAATCATTTTTTTTTTAATTTTTGCGAAATTATTGAAAAAATTGGTAATCAGTACCTTTTGGCCTCAGGATAATAATTTTTTGCGGAGATTTAATTTATTCGTCGTCGTTGCTTGTTTGATTAGGTATTTTTTCAATAAAAATTTGTTTTTGATTTGATTTTTTTTCTCCAAATTTAATAGTTTGTGGGGTGTCTCTCTGGCTCTGGGTGAAGATGAAAATTGTAATTATTCCGTTTCCTTTCAAAATTGTCAGTTTTAATAATGTGTCAAATCAAGCCCCTACCCCCTCTTGAAAAAGCATCCCTCTCAATCGCGTATTATTGTCAGCTATTTTTTTAGTATTATTCTATTTTTCTCATGTTCGCAAATTATGTCGTTATTTATTCATGTTGTTATCATTGTTCTATTTTTAAGTAAATATTTTATTGCAAATTATTGTGATAACCGATCACGGTTTTTCACTGCTTTGCGGCGGGCAGTGTTTTTTAACCCAGATTGGTTAATTTAGATTTAATATTGTAATTCATTCTCGTCTTAAAACGCCGCACAGTTTAAATAAAACAGAAATTCGTTTGGTTTTTCATTTTTCATCAACTTTTCAGGTTTAATTGCATTATTAATAATTGCACAATAATATGATTCTGGGAAGATGAAGAAGAAACACGAAAAGTTGAGTTCGGAAAATAACAATAAAAATTATTCAATATTACAAAGGGAAGTGCAATTTCATCAATATGACCAGAAATGTTTCAAGTAAATTGTAGTTTTGGTCAAAACTAGTCAATTTTTTCGGTTTAGATATTTTTTGATGAATAGGGAAAACGTATCTAAGCTCTGGAGTTCTTACTAATCACATATTTTCAATGAAAAAATGGCTTATATCGTTAGATACATTCCAGAGGCAAAGTGTGCCCATAAAACGAGGTGAGTAAATTCACAAAACTGTTGATATCGCTTGGAAATTGAAACTAAAATGAAGACTGAGAAATCTTGGCCAACTCTGAAATCATTTTTATTGATATTTGCAAAGACAGGAGCTTATTACACCCTTAAATAAATTGAAAAACGATGCGAAAATATGAAATCGAATTTTCCCCTCAAAACGGCTGGTTATGCAATTCTATCAACAGTCATTCGCAACGAAGGTATCATTACCCCTTGAAATGATCAAAAAACATGAGAAAATGCTTGTGAAATTATTCCTGCAAAACACGCAGTTAGGCAGCCGCAATAACACACTACCAATTCGCCATTATATCGTTGATATCTCCGCAAATTTTGATGCGATTTTGAAACGGATTGCGAATTTGCCATCGTCGAGTTCGACTCTATCAGACTAGACCCCTAGATGCCCAATTTTCGATAATTTTTTTATTCAAACCCAAAAGGTCGAAATTCAAAAATTTGCCATGTTCTTGTTTATGGTTCGATTGAGCTGAAATTTGATTTGTGTGCTCATTTCAGGTTGTGGATTTCGAAAATGTCTGTATAAACGTTGCGTACTAAAGAACTTGCAAATTGAAATTTTTATTTTTCGAAGTTGGCAACAATGCGTCTAGATGTTCTCAAATTTCTATTCTGCCACCTCATATTGAAAGGGAAATACACTTTGAATCTACATTTTATGCGCATTTCAAAGAAAATACGTCAAATTTGAAATTGCATGTCAAATAGGTTGCATAACCAGTACATTTGAAGGAGCGAACTTTCACAAATTAATATGGAAATGCGACTGTTTAAAACATCGATTTTTGAATTTTTGAATTATTTCTTCGGTTTATTACTAATTCGAGGTCGCTGATCACGATTATGGTGTTGGTTTTAAGTTCGTGTACCTGCTTGCCCACCAAATGTGAATTTTCGTAAAAAAATTGCGGGTTTCAAGAGGAAGGAGGGGTGCGTGAAGAAAATTAATATCATATTCGTGATCGGTGACCTTCAATTAGTCGATAACGAATCTAATCTCGATTTTTTTGAAAATTGCTGAATTTTCAAAGTGCTCGTATTCGCGAACTAAGCTTCATAGAGCAAAACTGATAGCAGAATCGGAATCAGCGGGGTCGACTTAGTCGAAAAGCACTCTTATCTCGATTTTTTTGGATGTCAAAAAAATCGAAAAAATCAACGATGGTTAACCTTCCTTTTTTTTTTGGAAAAAAACCTTTTTGTCTCAGATCGACGTGTGAGGTGTCTAGGAGGGGGTAATCGGACCAGGCGAATCGACCCCAGCGATCAGTTTCCCGATCGGAGGCGAATTCGCAGAGATAAGGACCATTTTTCGTAACTCAGAAACTAAGCCTCGGATTTGAAAACCGATTGCATATTTGGGTTCAGCGACCTCAGATTAGCCCCTAAATCGAATGTTACCTTGATCGGGCCATAAATAACACTTCAAAAAATTTATTAAAAAGGAAGCAAAAAATGGGCTCAGTTTAGATTTTTTTAACAAAATTTGAAAAAAATTGTCGAAAATGGGCGTACGAAGGGTCGACTCCGATAGAGTCGAAGTCGACGATTGCAAATCTGCAATCAGATTCAAAGTTAATTATTATTATTAAGCGGACGTGAGGCGCTATCTGTAGTTGCACACATGAACTAAAAATGCGATGAAATGAAGAAATACGATTTCGAAAAATAAACCCACAAGTAGCGCCATCTATCAGAAGCAATACTAAACTTTGTTCTGTTTTTAAAAAATCCGGTCCACAAAAATCAAGTCCAATTTCCAGATATGCGCGTGGCGCTATCTCTCTGAACATTAGTGAACTAAGGTCTAAAAGTGACCAAAATAGGCCTCAAATAAGAAAAACTATTTTCCCGTAATTACCACGTAATTACGGTAATTCTACCGGTAAAAATACAATTTTGATCCACTTTTGACAATCCCAAAACCAGCAATCTAGACTAGCGGCGCCGGCCAGTCTAGATTGCTGGTTTTGGGATTGTCAAAAGTGGATCAAAATTGTATTTTTACCGGTAGAATTACCGTAATTACGTGGTAATTACGGGAAAATAGTTTTTCTTATTTGAGGCCTATTTTGGTCACTTTTAGACCTTAGTTCACTAATGTTCAGAGAGATAGCGCCACGCGCATATCTGGAAATTGGACTTGATTTTTGTGGACCGGATTTTTTAAAAACAGAACAAAGTTTAGTATTGCTTCTGATAGATGGCGCTACTTGTGGGTTTATTTTTCGAAATCGTATTTCTTCATTTCATCGCATTTTTAGTTCATGTGTGCAACTACAGATAGCGCCTCACGTCCGCTTAATAATAATAATTAACTTTGAATCTGATTGCAGATTTGCAATCGTCGACTTCGACTCTATCGGAGTCGACCCTTCGTACGCCCATTTTCGACAATTTTTTTCAAATTTTGTTAAAAAAATCTAAACTGAGCCCATTTTTTGCTTCCTTTTTAATAAATTTTTTGAAGTGTTATTTATGGCCCGATCAAGGTAACATTCGATTTAGGGGCTAATCTGAGGTCGCTGAACCCAAATATGCAATCGGTTTTCAAATCCGAGGCTTAGTTTCTGAGTTACGAAAAATGGTCCTTATCTCTGCGAATTCGCCTCCGATCGGGAAACTGATCGCTGGGGTCGATTCGCCTGGTCCGATTACCCCCTCCTAGACACCTCACACGTCGATCTGAGACAAAAAGGTTTTTTTCCAAAAAAAAAAGGAAGGTTAACCATCGTTGATTTTTTCGATTTTTTTGACATCCAAAAAAATCGAGATAAGAGTGCTTTTCGACTAAGTCGACCCCGCTGATTCCGATTCTGCTATCAGTTTTGCTCTATGAAGCTTAGTTCGCGAATACGAGCACTTTGAAAATTCAGCAATTTTCAAAAAAATCGAGATTAGATTCGTTATCGACTAATTGAAGGTCACCGATCACGAATATGATATTAATTTTCTTCACGCACCCCTCCTTCCTCTTGAAACCCGCAATTTTTTTACGAAAATTCACATTTGGTGGGCAAGCAGGTACACGAACTTAAAACCAACACCATAATCGTGATCAGCGACCTCGAATTAGTAATAAACCGAAGAAATAATTCAAAAATTCAAAAATCGATGTTTTAAACAGTCGCATTTCCATATTAATTTGTGAAAGTTCGCTCCTTCAAATGTACTGGTTATGCAACCTATTTGACATGCAATTTCAAATTTGACGTATTTTCTTTGAAATGCGCATAAAATGTAGATTCAAAGTGTATTTCCCTTTCAATATGAGGTGGCAGAATAGAAATTTGAGAACATCTAGACGCATTGTTGCCAACTTCGAAAAATAAAAATTTCAATTTGCAAGTTCTTTAGTACGCAACGTTTATACAGACATTTTCGAAATCCACAACCTGAAATGAGCACACAAATCAAATTTCAGCTCAATCGAACCATAAACAAGAACATGGCAAATTTTTGAATTTCGACCTTTTGGGTTTGAATAAAAAAATTATCGAAAATTGGGCATCTAGGGGTCTAGTCTGATAGAGTCGAACTCGACGATGGCAAATTCGCAATCCGTTTCAAAATCGCATCAAAATTTGCGGAGATATCAACGATATAATGGCGAATTGGTAGTGTGTTATTGCGGCTGCCTAACTGCGTGTTTTGCAGGAATAATTTCACAAGCATTTTCTCATGTTTTTTGATCATTTCAAGGGGTAATGATACCTTCGTTGCGAATGACTGTTGATAGAATTGCATAACCAGCCGTTTTGAGGGGAAAATTCGATTTCATATTTTCGCATCGTTTTTCAATTTATTTAAGGGTGTAATAAGCTCCTGTCTTTGCAAATATCAATAAAAATGATTTCAGAGTTGGCCAAGATTTCTCAGTCTTCATTTTAGTTTCAATTTCCAAGCGATATCAACAGTTTTGTGAATTTACTCACCTCGTTTTATGGGCACACTTTGCCTCTGGAATGTATCTAACGATATAAGCCATTTTTTCATTGAAAATATGTGATTAGTAAGAACTCCAGAGCTTAGATACGTTTTCCCTATTCATCAAAAAATATCTAAACCGAAAAAATTGACTAGTTTTGACCAAAACTACAATTTACTTGAAACATTTCTGGTCATATTGATGAAATTGCACTTCCCTTTGTAATATTGAATAATTTTTATTGTTATTTTCCGAACTCAACTTTTCGTGTTTCTTCTTCATCTTCCCAGAATCATATTATTGTGCAATTATTAATAATGCAATTAAACCTGAAAAGTTGATGAAAAATGAAAAACCAAACGAATTTCTGTTTTATTTAAACTGTGCGGCGTTTTAAGACGAGAATGAATTACAATATTAAATCTAAATTAACCAATCTGGGTTAAAAAACACTGCCCGCCGCAAAGCAGTGAAAAACCGTGATCGGTTATCACAATAATTTGCAATAAAATATTTACTTAAAAATAGAACAATGATAACAACATGAATAAATAACGACATAATTTGCGAACATGAGAAAAATAGAATAATACTAAAAAAATAGCTGACAATAATACGCGATTGAGAGGGATGCTTTTTCAAGAGGGGGTAGGGGCTTGATTTGACACATTATTAAAACTGACAATTTTGAAAGGAAACGGAATAATTACAATTTTCATCTTCACCCAGAGCCAGAGAGACACCCCACAAACTATTAAATTTGGAGAAAAAAAATCAAATCAAAAACAAATTTTTATTGAAAAAATACCTAATCAAACAAGCAACGACGACGAATAAATTAAATCTCCGCAAAAAATTATTATCCTGAGGCCAAAAGGTACTGATTACCAATTTTTTCAATAATTTCGCAAAAATTAAAAAAAAAATGATTATTAAATAATAACTCGATTCCAAACTAATTTAATTTTGAAACAATATCCACTAAAAGAAGCAAACAAAACCCATACTCTCCGAGTACAACATAGCATCGCGAAACAATCCGGATCAACATTCTCACTTCACACACTCTTCAACTGCCTCAACGAGCGAGGCAGTACCTTGACCCAGGGAGATCACTCACCACAGGCGATGTTCGCTAGACCGTAACCAGTAGACAAGGCGCGAACATCGCGGGCAAAACCAAATGAGTCATCCATTGTCGAGGCAAAGGAACTTACGGTACGCCTATTAGGCGACCGGTTTAAATTTAGATTATTCTTCGAACATCGTACTGGTGGCACGCAGCCCGAAGAACAATATAGACCGAAATCGGTCGAGCCAAAACAGCCGACCAGCCTCCAAACTCTTTGATGGAGCTCGTGGCCTACAGAAACGATAACACTAGGAAACCGTTCCCGTTTGCGAAGCCGTTACCGCGGTCATCTCAGGACCCCTCTTAGGCAATGTACCAGTTCCCCATCGAATGATGGTGGTGCAGGGTGCCGTAGGGCCCTCCGAGCTCGCAGTACCCAAGACGCAAATCCCGTTGTCCTGGCCAGCCCCGGATAATCACCTACTCCTATGGTCCGGGACTGATACTTCGCATAAGAGAAATTTTGATACCCAACTCGTATAGTTTTGATCCGCAATCCAAACAACGCTACGTTCTACTCGGGCGTATGCGAATCATTCGCACCCTCCATACCCTTCGTTTAATACGGCTCTGGAATGTCCTCCTGATCCAGGTCGCCGGCCGGCCGACGCATTCCTGGGGAAGTTCGCGCCAGCGCCGTAGAATACTCCGGGTCTTTCTCGATGTCCCACGACATCGATTGCTGTTTCGAAGCCGTGCGAGATCGATGGATAACCTAACAGGCGTGGCTTCCGCAGACATTGCGTGAACTCGCGATAGTTCACGAAATCCATTGAAAGCATGCTAAGAGACAATCCTAAATACCTTTAGTTTGATACTAACCCTGACTGCCCTCCGGTTCCAGGTCGCCAGCCAAACGATATCCCGGGGAAGACCGTGTCAGTGTCGTAAGAAACTACAGGTCTTTCTCGATGTCGTGAGCGTCTCCAGACACAGATACCGACATCGATGGCTAATCCTAGTCGGAGATGCGTTTCGCAGACATGGTGTGAGCTCGCGATTGTCCACACCACCCGTCAAAAACAACACCTCCGAAGATCCTCGAACGCGAGACCGACCGAACGTTTGGTCCCAGAATTCTTCCATCAGCCCTCGTTCTGCCGAAGAAGAATAAAGTTGCCAACTGGCCCGTACGATTGCCAACAAAGGTGGTACGGCACCGTTGGTAATCGAGCACAGTGCACAACCCCGGAAAACCAAAACGTCGGACACCTAAACCAACGAATTGAGAATCCTACGCGAAAAACGAATCAATTTTGAGCCCAATTTCATTACAGGATCCCTTCATCAGCCCTCGTCTGCCGAAGAAGAGTTATCGTGAAATGGCTCCAACTATCAACGGTGGACGGCACCGATATTGATAATCGAGCTCACCTACACGACCCCGTAACAAAACCAAGCGCGGACGCCCGCACCAAAGAATTAAAAAAAATACCACCTTGCCCCACCAACGGTCAACGATTCCCATTCAGGCACCTAACCGCGAAAAATACCGAATCGAAGACAACGAACACGATGAAAAATTTGGACGACAACAACCGATCAACACGCAACGTTAATATACACGAATATCATCGAATAAAAAAATTAAAAATTCTACCGCGAAAATACACGAATATGATGGGAAATTCGGACAATAATCTTCAAAATTCAAATCGAATACTAGACTTTAAAAAAATGTCGGAGTTTTGCTTCAAAAATAAAATTCACCAGTAAATTGGATATACCTATGGATCATCTGTTGATTCGCTAATACAGTGTTGCTCGTATATTCAAGGGATAAAAAAAAATGAAAATTATCTCTAGCAACGATGTACGCTGATCTTCAAAAACATATGCACAGGTCGTATCTTTCGGAGCAATAATATCTTAAAAATAATTCAAAGGGTCGCTGTAAAAAATAATTTACCTGTAAAAAGGGAATATACTTGGGTAATCCTTGCAATGTTTCTCGAGAATTCATGCGTTGGAAATAATTCATCTTCAATAACGACTCCGTAACAATATCGCCTACTTATAATATAGTTTTCAAAAATAGTCGAGGGGCTTGTCAATAGATTTAGAAAATAAAGGTCATCGTGTCAATCACATCTTGACTACAAAAATGTAGTCAACGCTTGAAAAATAATCAAAGGATGAAGAAGCCTTTGGAAAACCTTCACGATCTTGGAATTAATTTCTTTGGCTAATGCTGAATGGCTCGTTGGCTTTCGTGAAAACTTCAAAATGGGCAAAGTTTTTAAAAAACCATTGTAGAGGGATCCGCGATGCAAAATTATAAAACTACCTGAAGGACTACATTATAAAATGATATCCAAGCTAGCGCGGTGATTACAGATGCTCGTTGATTTTTGAGACATATTTCAGCTCACATCGTAGGTGTGCTTTCTATGACAGCTACAGGAAATGAATGTTGATTCTTGATCGAATAATCCTCCAGTTGGTGTGGTAGGTACGTAGGTAGTAGGTACTGGTGCTTTCGTAATCTTATCCTGAAATAAAAAAATAAAAAAAAAATGAGAAAATTGGCTAACTTCAAGAAAATTAGAAAATTAATAATTCAAAAAGCGAAAAAAATCACGTTGAGAAATTTTCAATAGATTGAAAAAAATGGTAAATTACAAAAAACAAACAAATACAAGAGAATGGTAAAAACATTATTTAAAAAAAAATCAAAAATTGGCACGTTTCAAAGAACACACGAATGCAAAAAAATTAAGAAAACATCGGAATGAATACTTGAAAAAAAAAATTGAAACACGGATAATGGTAGAGAGATGATAAATTTTGAAATATTGATCAAAAGTTTAAAAATTTTGAAGTGTCGACGAATTTTGAAAAATTTGAAAATTTTAGTGGTTGCAAAAATTGGTAAATATTAATGAATGAGACAATATTCCAAATTGAAAAAAAATCGTAAATTTTTTGACTAACTCGTAATTTTGAAAATTTGGGTAGATACGAGTATGTATGCAATAATTATGAAAAAAAAAAAAAAAAAAAAAAAAAAAACGAATACCAAAAAATTGCAAATTTTTGAAAAAACAAAAGAATTGCAAAAAATTTGAAGCATTTTGACTCATTTTAAAAAACAAACGAATGTAAAAAATAATAAGAAGAAACCTACCAACTCTTTAAAAATTGGGAAAAAATAAATTTATAAGGTGAAATTAAAAAAAAAATTTTTTTTTGAAAAAACAATAATTTAGAAGAATTTGAAATCATCTTCAAATTGAAAAAAAAATCCAACACCGCAAAAGTGTAAATTTTTGAAAAAACAGAAGAATCGTAAAAAAATTAAAAACAAACAATAACGAAAGCAATGAGAAAACTATCCAACTCTTTCAAAGAATAATATTATAATAAAATTAATTTGAAAAAATCCAATTCTGAAAAAACTATAGATAATTTAGAAAAGTTGACGAGTTTTAAAACGTCGAAAAAAGGCAAATGTATCAATTTAATTGTTAAAAAAATTCATCTTCAATGATGACCTGAAGACAATGTTTCTTACAGATTTTGAAAATAATCAGGGACTCGTTAACTGATAAAAAATAAAGATCATGATGTTCATCACATTTTGACTGCTACAAAAATAGCCACTAATCGAAAAATACCCAATAGAGGAAGACATCTTTAAAAAAATTTCATCATCTTGCAATTTTTTGCTAATGCCGAATAGCTCATTGGCTTCCGCGAATGTTCAAAGAACGAAGTATTGAAAATATTATCGAATTTCAGGGGGGCAAATACCAAAAATTGTTAAATTTTTGTAAAAACAATAAAATTATAAAAAATTGTATCAAATCAGTCTAAAGAAGAAATGAAAATTTGAAAAAAGAGTATTGAGAAAATAGGCATTGATAGTTTCGAAAAACAAACATAAACGAAAAACTTTTTAAAAAAACTGGTAAAGTGGTAACCCTGAAAAAAAGTATTGAAAGTATAATCGAATCGAAAGGAGGGGGACAAATACCAAAAGTTTGTAAATTTTTGTAAAAACAATAAAATCATAAAAAATTGTATCAAGTCAGCCTAAAGAAAACACGAAAATTTGAAAAAGTTGACAAAACTTAAAAACTGAAGAAATTTTGAGATGATTGTTTGAAAATTTTGTATTTCAAAAAGATTGAATAATAAAAAAACATACTCAAACCTTGAAAATAATGTCTAATTTAGAAAAGCTGGTAACTTGAAGTCGAAAAAACCATCAAAACATTGTAAAAAAATGTACATATAAAAATTCCTAAAAATTTACGTATCAAAAAAAAAAAAAAAAAAAAAATCTAGAAATTTCAAAGGACAAACCGAAAAATAACTACGAAAAAAATTGAAAATTCGAAAATTTTGAATGATTGAAGAAATTACTAATTATTATTAAAATTAAAAAATTTAGATGAAAAACTGTAATACTTTGAAGAAGAGAATTTCTAAAAAAACTAGTCAAAAAATATGAAAAACTAAAATTTCTTGAATCTGGATAAATTTTGAAAAAAATATTCAAATTTCATTAGACAAGCCAATTAAAAAAAAAAAAAAAAATCTCAAAAATTTTCACGAACAGGACTGTTTTATTGAATATTCGGTAATTTAATTATGTCTAATTTAGAAAAACTGGTAACTTGAAGTCGAAAAAAACAGATCAAAACATTGTAACTATAAAAATGTACGTATAAAAATTCCTAAAAATTTACGTATTAAAAAAAACAGAAAAATCGTAAATCAAAAAAAAAAAGAAAAGGAAATCTAGAAATTTCAAAGGACAAACCGAAAAAGAACTACGAAAAAAATTGAAAATTCGGAAATTTTGAATGATTGAAGAAATTACTAATTATTATTAAAATTAAAAAATTTAGGTGAAAAAACTGCAAAACTTTGAAGAAGAGAATTTCTAAAAAAAATAGTCAAAAAATATGAAAAACTAAAATTTCTTGAAACTGGATAAATTTTGAAAAATTGAAAAAAAATATTCAAATTTCATTAGACGAGCCAATTTAAAAAAAAAATATATCAAAATTTTCACGAACAGGACTGTACTGTTTCATTGAATATTCGGTAATTTTTGCAAAATAAATCATTCGTCGCAGTAAAATCAAAACTTATTATCTAATGAATAGGTACCTTTAATTTTGAATCTGGATCGGTAACAGTATTGATATTCTCCATTTGATGAAACCTCATAGCATTAGGAAATTTACGTATTATCCTTGCTCTGATGAAGACTGTGAAGTAGATACTCGTATTATATTCGTAAGCCTGGTATGGTCTTTCTTATTCGTAGTTGAACAATTATCGACATCAACCATCTTGGTGCGAATCGACATCTAATCTGGATTCAAAAAAAACAAAACATATTTATTAAAAATCGATACGAATATAATTATGTTGATGAGCGAAAAAATATCTAAAAGGGAAGAATTTTTTCAAATGGAGAATGGAAAATATTGAAAATGAAAGAAAAAGTTGAGTACGAAGTAAAATAAAATTGAATAAAATAAAATAACGAATGAATTAGAAAAACTGAACTAAAAATCAAGAATTAAAAATAGAATGGAAAAATTTATAAGACCTGAGAAAACCACCAAGTAAAAGAAAATCGGGCAAAAAAAATTAAAAACTCAAACTCGAGAAAAATAAAATAGCAAAATAACATTTAAAACATTAAACGGTTATCAAGTTGGAAATTTTTTCTTCAATTCTCAATATTTGTCACAAATTTAAAAAATCGCCAAATTTCAGTTTTTATCCAATATCGAAATCTTGGTAAATTCTTGAGATAATATGCCAAGTACCGAGGAACCGTTATAGGTATGTAAAGGAAAATCGGATTCTTTTGTTTGATAAGCCTTTTTTACATCTTATTAAATGAGTACAATTTTTACTAATCTTACCTTATTCGATCTAACTGGCTCAGTGGAATAATTAAATCTTGCAACGGTGGAAGGCAAAACTACCAACTCCAAAGGGGCAATGGTCTATAAGGTTTTCAAGTTCGTTTCATTCATCATTCGCCCAGATTCCATCAAGTTACTTCACGTTCATTTCTAGGACGCGAACAGACTCTGTCAAAATAACACAACGTTAATAAATAGGAAAAATGAGGAAAATAAGTCAACTAATGCCTAAGCTAATTGGAACAAAATTTCACACAAAACAGAACGATACTAAAAAATTGCTACTTCACGATGTAGCTAGGTATCAAATTCTACGAAAATAAAGACTTTCGAAACCGAAATCCAACCATAAGTCAAATTAAACATTTTTTAGGCCTACCTTATTTTGCAAAAAAGGAGGCAAGAGCAAAATCCATGAAACGACGGCGAAAGGATTTTTAAAACTATTGTCTTTCAAAGTTCACCAGCTACCAGCAATACCAGCATACTTCACTTCTTCTTGCAACAAATTATGACCCGACGAAACGACGAAACTAAAACATAAAAATAAAAATATGTTAGTTATACAAAGCAAAAAAAAAAAACAGCTTTAATACGTACTTAGAACAATAACATAAGTAATCATACGCGTACCGGTAGAATAAACATTTAGCCGAAAAACGTACAAACTCTTTAAAAATTGGAAAAAAATTAATTTATAAGGTGAAATTTTAAAAAAAAATAACAATTTTGAAAAAACGTTAATTCAAAGAATTTGAAATCATCTTCAAATTGGTTTTAAAAAAATGCCAAACACCTCAAAAGTGTAAACTTTTGAAAAAACAGAAGAATCGTAAAAAAAATTGAAAACAAACTACAACGAAAGCAATGAGAAAAGAAAACGATCAACTCTTTTAAAGAATAATTATAAGAAATTAATTTGAAAAAATCTAATTCTGAAAAACTGGATAATTTAGAAAAGTTGATGAGTTTTAAAAAGTCGAAAAAAAGACAAATGTATCAATTTAATTGTTTAAAAAAATCATCTTCAATGATGACCAGAAGACAATGTTTCTTACAGATGTTGAAAATAATCAGGGACTCGTTAACAGATAAAAAATGAAGATTATGATATTCATCACATTTTGACTGCTACAAAAATAGCCACTAATCGAAAAATACCCAATAGAGGAAGACATCTTTAAAAAAATTTCATCTTACAATTTTTTGCTAATGCCGAATAGCTCATTGGCTTCCGCGAATGTTCAAAGAAAGAAAGTATTGAAAATATTATTGAATTTAAGGGGGGGGGGCAAATACCTGTAAAAACAATAAAATCATAAAAAATTGTATCAAATTAGTCTAAAGAAAGAATGAAAATTTGAAAAAGGCGATTGAGAAAATAGACATTGAGAAAGTTTCGAAAAAAAAAACAAATACGAAAAAATTAAAAAAAAAAAAAACCTGGTAAAGTGGTAAACCTGAAAAAAGTATTGAAAATATAATCGAATTGAAGGTAGGGGGGACAAATACCAAAAATTTGTAAATTTTTGTAAAACCAATAAAATCATAAAAAATTATATCAAATCAGTCTAAAGAAAACATAAAAATTTGAAAAAGTTGACAAAACTTGAAAACTGACGAATTTTGAGATGATCGTTTGAAAATTTTGTAGTTCAAAAAATTGAATAATTAAAAAGCATACTCAAACCTTGAAAATAATGTCTAATTTAGAAAAACTGGTAACTTGAAGTCGAAAAAACCCAGATCAATATCAATAATTATAAAAAAATGGACGTATAAAAATTTCTAAAAATTTACGTATTTTAAAAGAAACAGAAAAATCGTAAATAAAAAAAAACAAGAAAATCAAGAAATTTTAAAGGACAAGCCGAAAAAGAACTACGACCCGAGCGGCACACTCGATCGATAATATCGGAAGATGTAACGTATCGATAAAAAATCGTTTGAAAATCTATAGATGTTCTCACGATATTATAAAGATTTATCGGTACAACTTCATAGGCAAAAAATCTAAAAACTATCGAATTCGATATTATCAAGATTTTATGACGATATTCTTCAACGATACTATCGACAAAGAATATTAAAATTTATCGATTCCGATTTTCCACCGATTTTTTGACGACATTTGAAACTATATTATCGACAGATTATATTAAATTTATCGAATCCGATTTTTTACCGATTTTGTAAAGATATTTGAAACTATATTATCGACACGTAATATGAAATTTCTCGATTTCGATTTTTTAACGATTTTGTGACGATATTTGAAACTATATTATCGACAAATAATCTGAAATTTCTCGAATTCGATTTTTCAACGATTTTGTGAAGATATTTAAAACTTTATTATCGACACGTAATCTGAAATTTCTCGAATTCGATTTTTCAACGATTTTATGACGATATTTGAAAATATATTATCGACACGTAATATGAAATTCCTCGAATTCGATTTTTCAACGATTTTGTGGCGATATTTGAAACTACATTATCGACAAATAATCTGAAATTTGTCGAACGATTTTTCAACGATTTTGTGACGATATTTGAAATTATTTCCAAATTGGTGAAAATTTTTCTAAGTCCAACACGTCTGGAAGTACTAAATTACCTATTATAAGCGTTTTATTGCTAAATCCTCAACGATAAGGTATGGCATCGTGGTTAAGGAAGAGGATTACCATGCAGGAGGTAGATGGTTCAAGCCCCACGGGTGGCAGATTTTTTATAATTTTTTTTTGACTTTTTCTGAAATGATCCTCTTACCGTAACATGAATAATGTGTTTAGGCATAGTTTAATGTATTAATTATGCTAATTAATGATTTTTAATTATAGAAAAAAGCTAGTAAAAGACGAAAAATCGGAATAAAAAATCGACAGAATATAGAATTCGATAAAGTGTCGCAAAAGTTCCGCCTAAATCGTGAAATTATCTTTCGATATTATAGATATATTATCGATAAAATATCTTACTATAATCTCGACATTTTTGCTAACTATAATTCGTCGATAATCTATCTATATATCGAAAGATAATTTCACGATTTATGCGGAACTAACACGACACTTTATCGAATTCGATATTCTGTCGATTTTTTATTTCGATAATTTGTCGATTGTGCTGCTCGGGGAGAAAAATTGAAAATTCGAAAATTTTGAATGATTGGAGAAATTACTAATTATTATTAAAATAAAAAAATTTAAATGAAAAAACTGTAAACATTTGAAGAAGAGAATTTCTAAAAATAGTCAAAAAATATGAAAACCTGAAACTTTTTGAAACTGGATACATTTTTAAAACTTGAAAAAATATTCAAATTTTATTAAACGAGCGAATTCAAAAAAAAAATTGTCAAAATTTTCGCGAACAGGACGGTTCCATTGAGTACGGTTATATTTGGTAATTTCTGCAAAATAAATCATTCGTCGCGGTAAAATCAAAACTTATTATCTAATGAATAGGTACCTTTAATATTGAATCTGGATCGGTAACAGTTGGGTAACAGTATTGATATTCTTCATTTGATGGAAGCCTTATACCATTAGAAAATTTAGGTATTATCCTTGCTCTGATGAAGACTGTGAAGTAGATATTATTCGTAAACCTGATATGGTCTTTCTTATTCGTGGCTAAATAATCATCGACGTCAACCATCTTGATGCAAATCGACATCTAATCTGGGTTAAAAAAAAAAACACACATTTTATTAAAAATCGATACGAATGTGATTGTGTTGATAAGCGAAAAAATAAATAAAAGGGAAGAATTTTTTTAAACGGGGAATGGAAAATGTTGAAAATGAGAAAAAAAATTGAACACGAAGTAAATTAAAATTAGATAAAATAAAAAATTAATTAGAAAAGGTGAAATAAAAATCAGGAATTAAAAACAGAACGGAAAAATTGATATAAAACTAAAACCTGAGATAACCACCATAAAAGAAAATTGGACAAAAAAATTTAAAAACTCAAACTCGAGGAAAAATAAAATAGCAAAATAACATTAAAAACATTGAATTGGTTATCAAGTTGGAAATTTATTCATCTCGAAATTTTTTCACAAATTTTAAAAATCGCCAAATTTCAGTTTTTATCCAATTTTGAAATCTTGACAAATTCTTGAGATAATACACCAAGTATGGAGGAACCGTTATAGGTACGTAAAGATAAATCGAATTCTTTGGTTCGATATGCCTTTTTTTGCATCTCAAGTAAGTACAATTTTTATTAATCTTACCGTATTTGATCTAACTGGCTCACTGCAATAATTAAATCTTGCAACGGTGGAGGGCAAAACTGCCAACTCTGAAGGGCTAATGGTCTATCAGGTTCGTTTCATTTACGATTCGCCTAGATTCCATCAAGTTTAGTTACTTCTTGTTCATTTCTAGGACGCGAACAGAATCTGTCAAAATAACACAACGTTAATAAATAGGAAAAGTAAGAAAAATAAGTCAACTATTACCTTAACTAATTTGGAACAAAATTCCACACAACAGATATTAAAAAATTGCTACTTCACGAAGTAGCTAGGTATCAAATTTCACGAAAATAAAGACGTAGATACGTTCGCGAAAACGCTAACGAAATATAAAGCACAGACATGAGAACGCATACAACAGGTAAGTACGATAACAATTCAGTACGATTTCGAAACCAAAATCCAACCATAAGTCAAATTAAACATTAGGCCTACCTTATTTTGCAAAAAGTATGGAAGAGCAAAATCCGTGACACGAAGAAAAAATTCGGCCGAATTTTCGAACCAAAATCATACTCTACGGTTAAATTACACATTGAGCCGACGTAATTTCGATTTAAAAAAGGGCAATAAAATAAAATAAAAACCAAGCGTATAATCAAACAACTCACATCATGCTTCATATTTTCTAACGATTTTAAACGATCGACCGGCAACTTTCAAAAAGAAAAGCTCGAGAACACTACACGATTTGAAACATAGGTACGACTCAGAATTAAAAAACTACAACTTTCAAAACGATACTTGCAGGCTGAACAAAGCCATATCTTCAACCAACTATCAGATAAGCAACCTACCACAAAGAAAAGCATAGTAAAAATAGCAGCACGCCTCGAGGTGACTCACAAATTTTGACAAAAGAACGCAGATAAACGCACGAAAATATAAAAGCCAAGCCTGAACCGTTGAAATACCACCGAATGACACACAATTCACGTTATTGCTTGAAAAAGAAACCAAACGAATGTAAACTCTACACTAGGTGTAGGTACAAAGTATTCTAAATTAGCCGAATTTCGTTTAAGATTGTTCGTAAATAAATAGATACGCACTTTTCATCTATTGCAACGATTAATAAATTCACAAATTACCAAAAATAATACAACTTACGTTTAATTTCTTCATTAAACAACGAAAAAACTACCGCACACCAAGACGAACAACGAAACAAGTCACAAATGGAAAGCAAAATGGCCGAAATGTGAAATAAAAGAATGACGCGTTCTCATTGCTTGAAAATGACGAATCATTGCCGAACTTGGCCGAATGATGACGAAACATTCTCAGATTCCTTTTTTCGAGTATTTTCACGAAAAAATTACGAAATTTATCGCTTTCACAACACAATTTCCTTAATTTATTATTTATTATACGATCAATTTCAATTTTACATCAATCATTACTATTCTTTTCTCATAAATAGCCTTGTACGAAAGAAAACTCTCAACAATCGACTCTTTTCATACTCAGGCCTAATCGTACTTCCACTGCCTACTACTAAAATGGCGTAATTCGTTAATTCAATCACCGTGATCATTAAATAAATTTCTCCAATATGAATACGATTGCAACTCGAAAGTAAAATTAAACACTTACCAACTTTGAGAATGTTGATATTTCGTGATTGGAAGCCATATTGAAATTCATTGTAGCTCAACTTCAATCAGACGAATACTCAATGGAAAGAAACTGTGCTGGTACATCTACGTACATAATTTGTTGCTCGTGGAAAAAGTATCATTTAAACGAAACATCCAACTTACACGACCGTATCACAAATTTTCGTAGAACAGCAAGTACAAACGCACATCGAATAGCATTCAAAGATGGCGTTAAGATACAATAAAATTTTAAAGAACGATTATCCGGTAACAGAATTAGTCGTACTAATTACTAAATCAATTTTCAAATTCAAGAAGCTACGTTACATTAAAACTTCATTACTCGACGAATAATTATTGCAAATTTACAACGGAAAAGAACACCACGAGCATTTCTATTCACGTTAGGTTATGAACTGAATGAACTGAATAGTGAATTGAACGCCAACGCAACAATGCGAAGCGAACGAATTTTCGATTCGGGAGGGGGTTGAAAATACATTCAGGTATTCACTGGATATAATTAACCAATAACAAAACAGATTTCAAATTTTCAACCGTTTTTGAATTTTTTCAAATTTGAATAATTATTTACACAAAAAAGGCGAACATCATGCACCGGCCAAATTTATCATTTTTTTCGTCATTCTAGCTTCGTTTCTAATTTCATCTACTTCTAGTAGGTATCATTCGTAACAATCAACTAACACCAAGTAAAGTGCAAGTATCAACAAATCGCAAGAATTAACGTGAAATTATTTCGCCAATTTGAGCTAATACCAATTCAAAATATTATCAAACTTTGTAAATCGTCCATCTCGTTCGTAACTATGGTTGTTCATTCGATTAGATTTATGTTCCATTTGTAAACAAGTTACGTTGAATTCAATTCCGAATGGCTCAAGAAGGTAAGCGGTGAGCTTTTTCCTCCAAAACACGACCACTTTTCAAAACCACCTCAGTAACAAGGGAACTCAAGTTCGAGTATGATTTTTCAAAACGCTTTGATTATATTTTTGATTCCACAGATGATCGAATCCGACTGATGCATTTCTGGTCAGAAATCTATTACAAGATCATCTCAGATTTCCATTCGTCGCAACATGATATCATTGAAGAGCAACAAGCTACAGCCGACAGTTTCGAACAGCTAGCTTTCCCCAGTGATCCCGATCTGGGTGTTCATTGTATCGTAAGTTTTTCGAATTCAACTCCTCGTCGATCGTTACTTCAAACTAAATAATCTCCACTCGTATTTCAATCGTTTTGTTACTTTACTTTCGTATAGAAAAATCGCGACGTCTTGGAATGCGAGCGAACTTTAGAATGTATCTCGAAGAAGATGAATTTCGTTGTTAATTTTACACATCTTTCGTCCGATCGAGCATTTACGATACGACAGCAAATACTGACGCAGCTGTTTTGTATGCTGGCAGGCTTCTTTGGTACTAAATTCAAGAATCCTCCCGAAGTTTACGGGTCATTTGACAATGGATTGTGCAGCGATATCGATAATATTAATATTTACGCTGGTAATTGTAACCTTTCTAATCGAAACTTAGTCTTTTACTAGCAGAATTAGACGAATATTACTGTCTTTTCAATCATTATGATTTTAGAATACGAAAACGTCAACGCCAAAGAAATATGGAGACAAATCTACGATAGGATGGAATACAACGGACGATTTACTCGAATCAATTTAGACGTAACAAGCCCGCATCCTTTACTCACACTACGACACAAAGCTACTAAAATAGAAACCGTAGTATCGTTCACCGATCAAACCAGGCCGAGAAATTCAGCGATAATGAAAGCCTACTTGAATCTAAATCCGAACCTGAAGCCTGTGATATTATACCTTAAGCACATCTTGACACTGAATAATTTATTCGGCGAATGTAAAATCACATCGTATCACCTGTTTTGGCTCGCGACGTTCTTTTTCCAGAGAAAACAACTCTTACCAACCGTCAAAGTTCTTCGTGCCATGTCCGACGACGACAAGCTGAAAATCACCATCGACGAGAGATGGGATTACACCGTACCGGAGCCAGAAAACGCACATAACGACGACAATCCTATCGAAGAATCGGCTGCTTCTTTATTTCTAGGATTTGTCGGATTTTATAGTAATTTCGATTTTCTAGGATACGTAATCTGTCCCTACATCGGACACGCGATCCCAATACACCAGTTCGAGTCTTATTGGGTACCTACGACGCATGTCGAAGATCTGAAACCGAACCTACTCGATAAACCGTCATTCGTCAAAAGCGCCGTTAATTTTCAAGATCCGATCATCTTGCATCGTAATTTATTCAGTTCCGTTCCCATCGAAGTCGTCAATTCGTTCAAATTCATATGCAGATCTCTTTATTTGCATTATTACTGCGTTATATTTAGCGGTTACAAGGAGGATGTTGATTTCCCTCTGCCATTTCCAGATCATACTCCGATTTGTTTAATTCAATCTGCGTCCTTCACTTTAAACGCAACCTCGTTACCTCAATCGTACACCGTGCTAAATTGTATGGTTCTAACGGTTCGTCTCGTGATGGAGAATTGTTTAAAATTCACCAAAGTCAGAATTATAAAAAACAGCGAACCGAGATCCGGACGGTGGATCAACGTGGTATATTTTCACTATACGTCGAATTCGGATCAATGTAATATTTTTACCAAGTTACTGTTATGTCGAAAAATTCAATCGTACGTACCCGGTCGTCTCATTAATTTTACTCCCGAATATTTTCAAAGTACCCCGTTGAAAATTTCAATCGTGTGTGAAATTTACGACAGGAGTTCTATCGTCGTTTTAATGGAAGGTACGAGTCGTTTGACTGAATTTTTTAACGCATACGGATGTGAATTATTTCAGTATATTTTATCACACATACTTTTATAATCGCGAGTTGGATTAATAAGTGAAATTAAGACTGAGTCCAATTATACTGTTGTGTTCGTTCGATGAAATTACGACTATCTTATTTCGAGTGATATTATTTTTAATTATTTTTTAATAAGTCCTAATGTGATTTGTTTGTGATTCGTTGTACTTTTATATACGTGTGAAATTCAGATTTATGAATCAATAAAAATACATTTTTTTTATATCAAAGATTGTATAATTAAAAAGAAAAAAAAATTAAACTGGTCATAGAACCGTAATTACAATACAAAAAAAATAATATAACTTATAAAAAATACTTTTCAAAAAAATGGAAAATCTTACACACACGATAAAAATAACAAACTTTGTATGTCGTCATAATTGAAGACTGAAGAGGTAATTTGTATACGCGAGATGAACCTTATAAAATAACGAACCTATCCATAAATCAGTTTTTACATTACCGACCACGCTATCGAATATTTTCGAGTTCCAAAGGAATAGGTATTTTTTTCATGACAGCGAATTTCTTCAAGGCTTCGTATTTAAACATCAACGCTTCGATTTCGTCTCTCATGATATTATTGTCTTGTTGCATTCGTTCCATGTCACGATACTCTTGCGATTTTTCCGATTCCAATTCGTCCTTTTGTTCGATACGTTTAATTCGGCAACTGTTAAAATACGTAGCACATCCGATCTAAGAACTCGACTCAAAGTAGGCCAATAGTTAAGTACAGCCAATCATAGATATTTATTTACCTAGCTGCGTATCCCCGGTTTTTCAAAGTACGTCTCCTTTGTTTCATACGTATCACTTGTTCTTTGGTTAATCCTCGCATTTTGAGTTGCCTGTTTAGATCACGGACCGAAATGGATACCAATTCATCGTCGCTGATGTCCAGTACAGGACTTGGCGAAAGAGGAGCCTAATAAAAAAAAACTTATCTATTATCACAAGGTAACCGGCTGATAAGCAAATAAACGAAAAACACTTACCAATTTCGGTATTTTAGCGCGTTTATCATCCTTTTTAAACTCGGGGGGAGACATATTTTCTATCGATGCATTAGAGGTCCACGAACAACCTAGAAAATTCCAACTAATGATGAGAAATTTGCTTTGTAATCGTGAATCAGCAATAAATCCCACCGTCACTTTGTTAATGTAACTTCGTGGTTTGGTGGGATTTTGAATTTTTACGAATGAATATTTTCAAAGGTACTTGCCTGATGAGTAGAAATAAGGTGAAATTCAGTAATTCGGGAACGAAATTAAATAAAAACAACTCGAAAATAATTTAAAACTTTTTCAAAAATGAGTAAAATATTTACTTTTCCTGCGTTTTTCTTTATCAGTAAACAAAATGATCTCATTCAATCAGTGTGACCAGCAAAAAAAACACAAAATCACAAAAATATTTCAAGGAAGAAAAAATGCCAAGAAATTACAGGAAATTTTTTTTTTTTTTTTAATTCTTATTTTATTTTACTAATTTTACGTACCCTAATTTCACTTCAGTTGTTTTTCTTTTCTGTTTTCACTTTTCTGCCACTCTTCTTTGCGTTGTATTTATTTTCTTTTTTCAAGAATAAATTACTCTTATATTATTATTAATTTATTATTCAAATAAATTTTCAATGTCAATGTCAATGTTATTCTTCTTATTCTTCGTTCGTAATTAATTATAAATTTTGTTGCTCGAAATCAATAATCATCAGTAACCAAGATCTCAGACGATCGGCTATTTTTACGGAAAGCCCTCTTGAATGTTTTACCAAGTCCAGTGCTACATGAATACTTTATATTCAAAATTGGAAGGAAGGGAGGGAGGGGTCCAATCAAAACTTTTGTAATAACCAAAAGTATTTTTGAATCTTCAAGGTACAACTTTCGTTTGAAATTTTTTTTAATTGGGCCCCTTACCTCCTCACAGTTTGTAATAATGTATGTTGAATATGTAAGTGTGAATAAGTTATATTACTCGAAATTGGTGGGGAAGGAGGGGTCCGATTGAAATTTTTGTTATAACCAAAATTATTCCTAGTACTTCAAGGTACAACTATTGTTTGAAAATTTTTTCAATCGGACCCCTTACCTCCTCCCTGTTTTTAATAATGTATTTGAATGAGTTGAATTATACAAAATTAGAGGGGAGGGAAGGGTCCAATCGAAATTTTTGTCATGACCAAAATTTTTCCTAAAACTTTGAGCTACAACTTTGTTGCACAAATTTTTCAATTGGACCCTTTCCCTTTTCAATTAGTATTTTGGTAGTGTTATGCAAAATAAGTGGAGAGAGAGGGGCTCAATTGAAAAAGTTTTCAAACAAAAGTTGTTGCTTGAAGTTCCACTATTATTTTTGGTTATGACAAAAATTACGATTGGACCCCACCCTCCCATCCAAGTTTGGATAATCCAACTCATTCAAATACATTATTAAAACAGGGGGAGGTAAGGGGCCCGATTGAAAAAATTTTCAAACAAAAGTAGTAGCTTGAAGTACTAGGAATAATTTTGGTTTCAACAATAATTTCAATCGGACCCCGTCCTCCCCCACCAATTTTGAGTAATATAACTTATTCATACTTATTTAAAATACATTATTAAACATTGTGGGGAGGTAAGGGGCCCAATTAAAAAAAATTTCAAACAAAAGTTGTAGCTTGAAGTTTTACAAATACTATTAGTCTGGACTTGGTAAAAAATTCAAGGTGAGCAAATGAAACAGCAAGGGCTCTCCGTAAAAATAGCCGATCGTTAAGATCACAAGATCAGTAATTTTCTGATGAAAAAGCGTCAAAATAATTCAGCTATTTAATTGCAACGGTTGACGCATGTTATAATTAAATAATTTTCGACTCTTCCGCTATACTTCTCTAAATTGTTGATGGAATATTGAAAATTTGAAGACTAACAATACGTAATATTGTATCAAAGTTCAAAATATGAATTCTGTTTTTACATAACGTAGATTTCTCAAACGTAAGAAATGAAATATGGTCAAGAGTCAAAAATTTATCCTCAAGATGGATTCAGAAAAAGCAAAAATGATCCTAATCCTAGCTGTGTACCTAAAGCAATAGCATAAATATTTTTCCAAAAAAAAAAAATAAAAAAAAAAAATAATCGAAACAATCATATCACATTACATAATTTTCATAATTATTATTTCAAACATTGCTGCATCCTACACCAAAAAAATTCCCAATAATTGTAATTTTCGTTCAAGGATCCAATATCTATCAGCCAAACATTTCAATTTAAATACACGTTCTACATTCTATTCACTAAGTAAAATAAAAAGTCAAAAGGTGGCAATTTTATCGAAGTAAGTTTCGCACCCAAACAAAAATGAAATATCACCCATGACTTAGATTGAATTACTCATTACCTGAAATAAAAATCTGATACCACAAATTCAATACACACGATAAAGAAGATATTGTTTCTAATTTCACCTTTTCAAATATTCACTCAAAAAACAAAAATAATAAAAAAAAATGGAAATTTAAACTTGTATATTTAATTATATTATGTACACGACGATTAAAACAATGATTTAAAGAATTATCAAGTAGGTATTAGGAATAAAATAAAAAAAGTCTGTCAAATTTCAATCATCATAAAAGTAACGTCGTAATTTAATCAAAAACTAAAATCAAAACATAAATAAATCAATAATTTAAGCGGTAAAAAAACATTAAAATAATAAAGACACACGTAACATAAACTACTGGGAGAATACTTAGTACTATGTTGTTCGATGAAAATACATAAAAATGCAATCTAATGTCGTCGGTTGTGCACGGACTAATTATATAAAAAAGACAGGGGAAAGACACTTATAAAAGCGAAATAAAACTCGAGAGATCGGGTATATAACTGGGTACAAATAATACTCGATTATACGTTTGAAATTATCTTAACACAAAAACACAATCATACTCATTCGTGGAAAATATTGCTGAGGTAAAAAGTATAGTACGATAAATACAGAGAAAAATAGTCTCTTCGTATCAACACGAGCGTCACCTTACTTGCTGTGTAATTTACCATTTTCGACATTATGCCATGTTAGTCGTTCCTCATAAAAGTCTATTACCAGTTGAGGGCACTTGACGTTGGCATCTTTCGCGCAAACCATCTCCGGCTCTTCGGTTTTCTTCCATTTCATTAGGAATTTCAACTCGCCTTTCGATTCGGTGGCTCCGATTATCTTCTCAGGTTCGAGATTCCTATCAAAGCCTTTCAGCTCGGTCGAATTTGAATTATCAATTTTGGCTCTTTTCGAGCTCGACACGGACGAGGTACTGTTATTTAGCGACGTATTCGCCGATCTTTTCTTTTTGGCCGATTCTTCTTCTTTCTTTTTCGTTTCTCCTTTTTTGAGTTTTGCTTCGAAATCGGCGATTAGCTGAGGACAGTCTAGGTTCTCGACTGGCTCCCAGGTGTTCTCCGAATCTGGATAGTTTTTCCACTTCAGGAGGTATTCAATTTTTCCAGGTCGCACCGTTTTTTTATCGACGATTTTCTCTACAGAATATTCCTCTTCGGATTCGTCTCCAGAGTTAGCAGCCGTTGAAACGTTGTTCTTTTTGCTTTGTTTCATCGTTTTGCAATCCGTGTCACCGTTTGCTATAAACAAATCATAAAAAACACGTGTTATCGCCGGTTAAATAATCGATCGCCGGTTGACACCTTGACGGTTGTGCACTCGTTTTGCAGAACAAAACCGTACCAAATCAATGGTGTGATTTAGCAGCGAGGTGGTTGCATCATGCATGTGTGACGAATGATTATAGTACAAATATTATCGCAAAGGTGTTTTTCCCCATCTTGACTGGAGTATGCGTATTTTTTTCAACAAAATATTCCGTTAATTAACGTACGATAATCATTCGTACACGAATTCGGTACAATTTATCGATTCGTGAGGAATGCCCGCGCGTTGGAATATCCAACAATTGAATCGAGCAACAATTCCCGAGTCGAGATGCAACTAAAGGGAATAAAAACTCGAATGAAAACACGTAATAATAATCAACTTACCCTTATGTTATTCGCTCGAAATCAAACTCAGTATTGAAATAAATACAATTTAAAACAAATCGTGTATCGATTCAAACGTACGGCGTTCGTCAAATATCAATTTAAAACATTGTATTGTAAAAGCAAAAACACGAAATCAAACTTTAACTAACCGTTGAAAATACACTATGCTTGAAAAATATCACACGTTTTTTTATTTTTTTTATTTCGAGTTTTGTACCATCCTTCATTCTCTCGAAAGAGTCGTATGGTGGTGTGGTGGTGGAGATCTCACCGATTTCCTCTCATTTCATTGGTTCGTTGCACGAAACACAAACAACGGAACAAAAAGTGAGCGCGAAACTTGAAAATGTAGGGTAAAAAAAAGTAATGATGCTTTATTGGAGTTGTCGTCAAGCCGATTTCTTATTTTTAAATATTTTTTCAAATTTTTTCCAAAAATTCCTTCGATTTTGGTTTGTGATCATTGATGAATGACGTATTTTTTGAAAAAAAAAAAAAAATTAATTTAGAATTAGAGTCGAAGTCGAAGAACTGAAGAAGGTGTACGACATTGTTGTGTTTAAAAAGAATTCACAACCACATTCAAGGCTTAGGGTGATGACTCGTAAAATAATAATTCGAACCATCTGGAGCAAAAATGCTCCTCTGATTTATGAATAACAATCGAGCATTTCGTTGGAATTGGAACGATGAACTGTTCCACTAATTTTCTACCGTTCCTCGTATCGTCAACCATGTGTTTTATACGACCACACGTGACCTTTACCTAAATATTTGGTAAATAAATCATAAATTCAAGTAATTACTAGCTCGTTTCCCCTCCCAAAGATAAGATAGATAAACATTCAAGTTAACAAAGGTGTATCAAAATTCAAAAATCTGAACTTGATAATCTCACAACCTCAGAACAGGTGAAAATTCTTTGAAATATACACAAACTAGGCCTGAATCAACAAATGTGTCGAAAATATACTCTAAATTATACAAAACGTACGAGGATTTTATTTCCTTTCGTATTATTAATATTTCCACGATAAGTTGTGCACCTTATTCTAATATTTTTTTTAGAGATCAGAAACAACTCTTAAAATGAACGTTTGTCCGAGACTATTTTTTTTTTTTAATATTAAAATTAATTAATCCAGCTTCATTGATCAATAATCTTCTCTCACATGTCCTCTTCATTTCAACAGGGTGTATCAAAAGTATTATACAGACAACGTATATTAAAATATGAAAGGCCTAGCACTTCTAACGAGTCAAAAATCTACTCTAATGCAGACAAAACACACAAGGACTTCATTTCCTTTTCTTTTGTTGACATTGTTCACCGTATTCGTGAATTGGTATTTTTTTGGGCGATAAAAAATCCCAATTGATTTTCTATTCCGAAATTACACCTTTTGAAACACCAATAATAATCAATTAAGCTTCTTGGTCAATAATTTCCCCTCGCATCCTTTCCAATTCAGCAGGCTATCAAAAATTTAACACCACAGGTGAAAATTATTGGAGGAGGTGAATCAACGTCGACGAGGCCTAAAGCAACAAACGAAAAACCCACTAGCGATTCGACCGAGAACAGAAATTCATAATTACCATTTGATATTATCAACTATGTTCACGATAAGTTGTGCACTACATTCGTTAATTTTAATCCATACTTTTTCAGGCAGGAACTCCAGTCCAAGGTAATACCCTCCAAAAGACCAAAATTAATCATCACATAAGTTAACCAATTCACAGTTTCATAAATTAACATTTAACAATCCCCTCTCACATCCTATCCAACACATTTACAAAACTCCGCGCACCTAAATTAATAAAAATGAAATATATTTTCGCAAAAGTAATACATATACGTATTAATCATATGAGAGAGGGGAAAAAAAATGCTGAAGTTAGATACACGACGATGAAAATCCGAAAATCATTCCCATTCGGTAGTCCCAGGGGGCTTTGTCGTCAGGTCGTATAAAACTCTCGAAATACCGGGCAATTCTTTCAACGTCTGTAAAATATTCTTAACCACATCGATAGATAAATCTTTTCCGGGCAGTGCGGGTATTCCAGTCATGAAATCGTTGCTGATAAAAGGTCGAATGACGATCGATCTTTGGCAAGACGGCATTCGTATTGCTATATCTCTATCGAAATGCAACGGTAACAGCACGACCGGAATTTGCGAAATGTTTTTTACACTCGAAGATGAAACTAATATCTGTAGTAAAAAAAAAAAAAATAAATAAATAAATAAAATATACTAGATAATATTTATCAGCAACGATAACAAAAGCGGCAACAGCAGCACCAATTTGTCACCAAAAAACCCAAAAAATCGTTCATATTATAACAGGTTGAGGAGGAGGGGGGAGGAGGGAAAAAATATGCGCGATTTTCAACTTCAAAATAGCCATCAAATTAATCTCTCACATAAAATATTCATTTTGCCCTTTAAAATCCGCATATCTTTCTGTAAGTCGACCCAAGGAGGGGATGAGATGGACACAACAGATGAAGTTTCGACTTCAACGTACGCGATAGATTTACGTAATAAAGTAGAAAATAAGAGGAAATTTTTAGCATCGTCGTTAGCTCATTACTACGCTTATTTTTCAAAAACACATTACGCCATTAAACTCGAGCTCGTCTCACTCTTCAATATTTCGGTACATTTTCCCTTTGGGAAATATTTCACGAATTTAGCATTTCGTACTTTCAACGAAATTCCACAATTTTAACGATCTCCACTTTGGTCCTTCAAATAAACAATTTCTCCAGCGTTATCGTATCGATGGTTTGTTTACAAAACGGTAGGATTCTTCCGGTTTTAGTAAACAACGAGAGGTTTTCTTATCAACGCTGCCACCGATTGCCACATTACGTCATCGATAAGGAAGGAAAGCAGAACGTAATGTTACATAACGAAAATAATGGCTTATTTTCTTACCTGATTGACCTTACTGTCCGCTTCCCTTATCGTCGATAAGACCAGCCGTGTTAGGTAAGTCGGCGTTATATCGACTAATTGATCTTTAACTAGGCCTCCGTGCACGTAGCATACTCTATTTACACTGGTACATATTCGCGGAATAATTTTAGCATAGTAGAGCAGATCTTGCCAGTCGAATACGGATTCGGGTTCTTGCTTACTCGATATACCGACGGCGTAATTGTACGTTCGTTTGTCACCCTGTGAAAAATATTTGTTTAATATTGTGGACTAAAAACGATTGGATCCCCGCAGTATTGATTTTTTGGCACAATCGAAAATTTGCCAAGTTCAATACTTCGTAGATATTGGAGATAAGGGAGGGGTCCAACCAAAATTTTCATAATAACCAAAATTATTCCTAGGACTTCAAGCTACAACTTTTGTTTGAATTTTTTTTCAATTGGACCCCGCCCTCTCCAAGGATTTTGCGTAACATTATAACACTCCGAATATACCAATGAAAAAATGAAATAAAGATAAAAGTTGTAGCTCGAAGTCCTAAGAATAATTTTGCTTATTGTAAAAATTTCGATTGGATCTCTCCCTCCCCTCCGGTTTCACATAACATTAGGTAGATACATTTTCAAAGTCAAAAGAGGGGTCTAATTGAAAAAATTTTCAGACAAAAGTTGTAGATTGAGGTCCTAAAAGTAATTTTAGTTATTATAAAATTTTCAGTTAGACCCTCCCCTTCCCTCAAATTTAGCATAATATGACAAAATACTTATATTATCGAAAGCTGGTGGAGGTAGGGGTCCGATTGAAAAATATTTCAAACAAAAGTTGTAGTTTGAAGTCTTAAAAATAATTTTGATTATTACAAAAATTGTGATTGGACCCTTCCCTGCACTTCAATTTTGAATTAACGTATCTACAAAGTATTGGACTTGGGAAATTTTCGATGGTGCCAAAAAATCAGTACTGCGGGGATCCAATTGTGTAAATAAACCTAGAGGGCGTATTTTTTCACACATTACCTGCACACCGACCGTGCGAATTGGTAATAAAGTAGCGGCGAACGTTTGCCTCTGCGAAATTCGTCTCAGCTCGGAGCGTTCTTCTTCGCTCGTCGCGTTTTCCACCCTATTGAGTAAGGCGTGTTGTTTCTGCAGCATGCTCTCGAATTCGACGATTATTTTGACGAGCACTTGCGTTTCGGAGAAATCTTTTTCGATGTAGGGTTCGTCGCCGCATAACACACGCACCGCTAGACCGGGTCCGGGGAACGGATGTCGCATAACTATCTCCTCCGGTAGACCCAACATTCTGCCAAGTTGTCGTACTTCGTCTTTGTGAAAATCTTTCAAAGGTTCGACGATCTGGCCGCGGTTTCGTAATTCGCGTACGAACGCGGTGTCATTGTGATGGGTTTTGATCACGTCGGCTTTCGAACTGGCCAGAGTTGAGGCGGATTCGATTAGGTCGGGACGTAGCGTGCCTTGACCCAAGATCACATCGTCTAGTTTCAAATTTAAACTTTCTGCCACTTCGCTAGCGACCTGTAATCAATCGAGAGTAAAGTTACCACACGAACAACCAGGTATCGAAAAAATATTCGCAGAGGGAAGTCGTACTTTGATGAATACGTCGCCGATAATACGTCTTTTTTCTTCCGGTTCGGAAACTTTGCATAACATTTTAGTGATACGAGTTCGTACGGTGTCTTTCTTGTCTAGAGGAGCGACCGTCGTACCGTACATGAACCTATATTTGGCTTTAACAACTACAACAGAGAACAATTTTTAGTAACCGGTGTTGAGCTAATTTTTTCCAGGGAAATATTAATCGTATTGAGATAATCTCACCGTCGCTGACGTTGAGTCCGACATTATTCAAGGATTGTATCACTTCGGCGCTTTCGTTCTTGCGCATGAAACCGTTATCGATGTGAACAGCGTATACTTGGCCCGGTGTAGGGAGTGCTTTGTGCAGCAGTACTGCCATTACAGTCGAATCTACTCCTCCACTTAGTAAACACTATAAATGAACAAAAAACGTCAATTAGTACGCTTCAATAAATACAAAATTGGGCGATACGAAAAATCAATACCTACCAGCACTTTTTTATCGCCGACGGTTTTTCTAATATACTTGAGGCATTCGTTTTCTCGATCTTCTAACGTAAAATGGCCACTTGAATGCGAAATACCAAAAAGAAACGATTTGATCATAGCATTGCCATTGGTAGATAAATCAACCTGAGAATAGAAAAACAGAAATTATACAGAATTCATTCTCAAAGTCCCAACGATACGATCGAATTGTAAAAAAATACCTCAGGATGAAACTGTAAACCGTATAAACGTAATTTTTCATTAGCTATACCGACAATGAAACGACCAGAAGTGGCTATAATACGAAAAGATTCCGCTACACGTTCAACGCAATCACCATGAGTCAACAGAACCTGCTGTTTTTTATCTAAATTTCTGCACAAAAAGGATAATTAATTAGTACACGCAAAATTGTCAAAAAATGCAAGCCTAGATATGAAAACCTACTCAAATAGTGCACAAGTAGGATCAATTTCAATATCAAATACACCATCTTCTCTATTATCTTTGCAGCTAACTTGGCCGCCGAATTCTTTATTCATCATTTGCATTCCGTAACAAATTCCTACACAAACCATGAATTAAATATTGGCATAAAAACTGGTAATTTCGGTACCAATGATGCCTACCTAATACTGGTAAACCTAATCGAAAAATATCCGCATCGTAACGAGGAGCATCTTCGGCATAAACGGAATTCGGACCTCCGGATATAATAATAGCTCTGTTAACGAAATAATTAGATTAATTCGAGTTAATTAGCTCGATCGGATATTAGGTTAACATATGTTAGAACTAGTAATAAACCGGCAGCCAGACTTCGAGCGCTAGCCTGATAGTAATTCTAATAATATAGGAGTTTGTGAAAGTCGCCGGTGATCATTTTACACCGATTACTCATTAGTTCCAACTCCAAGAAGAAGAAAATGGTCGAGATGTCGCTTACTTGTATCCTTTTTCTTTGATTGCGATAGCCGGAGTATCCAATGGTAATAGGTCACTTTCTACGTTAAGTTCACGAACCTTTCGATCGATCAGTTTACCGTATTGCGCTCCGGCATCCAGAATGACGACTTTTTCGCCGAACGGGTCTTTCATCTCGGCGTCTAAAATTGTATCCGAACTGATTTTCTGCATTATTCAGTCTCGAACAAACAGCAGCTACGAAGGAACACGGCAATATGTTAATTATTCGGAGAGATATCGAGATGGCGATGGTATTGACGTGAATAAACGTTCACAATTCGAAAACAGTAAACAGGGATTAGATAATAATAGGTTATTATAACAGAGATAATGAAAATTACTCAACACTTACCCAATCCGGCAAACGATGATCAGTAATTGGACAACACGCGAAAACACAATCTTAACCGTTTGATCGCTCTGACGTGAAGCATTTAATCAATCAATGATAGAGAACGAGCGGTTTATTCCTGATAACAACAAATAATCGACGTATTATTTCAATTTCCTTAAACGAGCAGTATTCCATATCAATATCTTATTATTTCAAGTAACGTAATACCTGGATTATGCGGTAGCGGTACTCGGGGCCGGTCGAGTTCTGATCCGTTTAACCTAACAGTAGCACAATAACGATGATTTTGAAAGATGAAAAATGATACTTCACTTAATTATCGAATATCTTCAACAAAATTCTCTTGTTTCAGTCACATAATAGCGAAAATGAGTTGAAAAATTCGATAGTTCATAGAACTTGGAAAATTTAGATGAAGAAACCGCGATGTGTTTGTTTGATAAAAAACAGTTCGTCTGTTTTTGAACTTAAAACGTTGGTCTATGATTGAAAACGTTTGATTAATTTCAAATTTTTTCACATAATGGCGACTTCAATCGAATTAATTTGGATATTAATGAATATTATAGCAACAATTACACATTTTAAAATAAATAAAAAACAATAAAAAGGTATAAAATATGAAAAAATCGATAAATAATACAAAACATCCCGACGGATTGTCGTTTTTACAAAATGAAAACTTGAAAAATCAGTGTTGCCAGTTTAAGATTTCAAAAGTACAAAACGGATGTAAACAACAATATTTTTTTTTCTTTTAATTTTTCTTATCAATTCTTCCAAAAAATAATGATAAAACTGGAATAATTGCGATTTTGACGTTAATTAATACGAATTAAAATTTTAAAATAATATTTAAAAGTAAATAATCAAACGCAGTTTACGATTTAGACCCACCGAAGTGATTTTTTCAACGATTCGACGATCGTCACACTTTTTCAACAGTAACATTTCAATACAGGTAAATTTTTCATGTAACTTACTCATTTTAAAATTTGCCATGAACCGAATAACCAACCCGACTGAACTTTCAGCTTCTGCAGATCGCCGGCTGACTCGCGAAGATGGTGAAAATAGCTCTGAAGTTGAAAGCGAATCTGGAAAACATCGAAAGCTTGAATCCTTGCGGTCCTGATTTCCGTTGGTGTTTGAAATTCGTCTGTAACAATTGCGGAGAAATGTCACCAAAATGGAATTACGCTTCGTTATCGGAAGAAACGCCCGCACAAAGGGGCAGCGCCGTAAATCATTTCTTTAGCAAATGTAAACTGTGCTCGAGAGAAAATTCTTTAACCATTTTGCCCGAAACTGTAGGCGGAATTAAGGCTGATAGTTGTGGCGAATTTAGAACTGTTGTCGTGTTCGATTGCAGAGGATTGGAGCCTAAGGAATTCTCGGCGAGAGAAGGCTGGGTCGCAAAGGCTGCCGATGATGGTAAAATGTTCGAAGATGTAGATCTTAGCGAAGGCGAATGGGCAGACTATTGCGATAAAACTAATCAACCTGTTGGTGTTTATGAAGTCGAATATTGTTTTGAGAGAGTGAAATGAGTATGAGATGTATTATTTGTTTTATTTTTGCCAAATGTATCCTTTTATTTTTATTACGTACAAATGTGATTTTATTTTTAAAATGTGTTAAAAGAATTGAGCTGTTTTAATTCGCTGCTGAATACTTTTAATTTTTATAATCAATAAAGTAGATTTTGCTGTGCATTTAAAAATGCTGATTGGATTCGACTACTAAATTATGTAGTATTAAATACAAAAGTAGTACTATATCTTTCTTCTCTCATACTTTTGTGAAAAGAAAGAAGAGTGTGAAGCTATGAACTGTGATCTGGGATTTTCTAGAAAATAAATAAAATTATGGTATTCATTTTCGAATCGTCATGAAGATAGCGACACGTTCTTCTTTCTCCACATTATTGTTTTGTATGAAATCTGCTTAGGTAGGCAAGGCACCTTGGTACCTACAGATTGAAATTTGAGGTTCACCTCCAGAAATACTCGATGTGCTTGAAAAAAAATGAAAATTTAACCAGAATATTTAACACTGCTTTCCTGTGGATTTTTTTTTTTTTTTTTCATTAAAATTAATTACTTCAAAAAACTACAAGATGGTATCTTTTTTTTTCTAAAACAGATAATTATCTTCTCAACTCGTTATCAGCATAATTAGGATAATGAACCAGCAAAAGGATACGTGAAATATTGAATTTTAAATTCGATAATTTCGCTATTAATCTGCACGAAAACGTTGATAATTAAGTTGGAAAATCCCCTAACGGCTGCGGTGTCGTATTATTCGTTTCGCTTGATAGCAGTCACCATATATCATTATTAATAATGCCAGTGATTTTGTTAGGGTGTGTTCTATTAAAAAGCGTATGTAAGAAGAGAACCTAATAAATGATTACGACAGTTTATAAAAAGAGTAGCATTTAATGGAAAGAGAGCTGAACGAAATAACCTTCGATTTTCAAAGTTTATGTTTTAAAAAATCGTCTCGTTAATTTTACGGTTTTGATTTTTACGAGTACCTAGGTCGATTTGAAAGTTTTAGAAATAATATACAAATTATTCAACAATTTCCTCATCCAAGATAGACCTAGGCCTAATTAACCATGTAGGCCTACATACTTATATTTTACCAAAAAGTGCACCTATAATCTGGTCGAGTATTTTACCAGGAAGAGGGATATAAAATTTATGCGTTTAATATCGTGGCATGTTATTCAATATCAATATACACCTAACCGCACTAAAACGAGCCTCAGCGCACGTACGGTACGGAAACTGATTACCAAAACATAGGGTGATATACGATACTTGTCAACAGTGATGGATATTGGACTGTCGTTTCAATAAAAGTTTTGATTGGAAAATGATAACGGATATCTTGAGGGCAGCTGTTCTTTTACTATACACGGCTGTACTTTGGAAAAAATGTTATTAAATATACCTTTATTTCCAGCGTACACACCGTATCAAATTCTAATTTTTCATTTTTTCGAGGAAAATAATACCGCAAAAAATTATATCAAAAGTTGAAAGTTGACAGAGGTAGGTAAGTGAAATATAAAAAGTCGTTAGGTTTTTGATAAAAATATATCTACACTATCTACACTCACGTCAGTATCAGTCTCAGGTAAATTTTGAATCGTCAAAAAAAATTTCAAGTTGTGACGATATAGCAATGGCCTTTTTCGTAAAAAATTGAATTAAATTTATCTACCTAGTACCTATACATAAAAAAATTATCAACTTCAATAATGAAGATTCAAAAACTTTTTACGATTTTCAAAATTTAATGAGAATTTCATACCTAACGACGAATTTTTAAAAATTGAAACAATTTCTGAAATTAGGCAGATCAATTTTTAAAAATTTGGTCAATCGCCAAAATTTAGTTGAATTAAAAAAAGTAGGTATATTCAAAATTGACAAAACTTCAAAATTTATTCATTTTTAAATTTTAATAGGTAGGTTTTTGAAATAATTAAAATCAAGTTTTAGAATCAAGCTTTTTAAGAAAAATTTTCAAATTTTGCTCAATTTTCACAATTTTATTTACCATATAGGTATTAAAAATTTGAAATTCGCTTGTTTTTAAATTTGAATGATTTTTTTTTTTTTTTTCATTTTTGAAAAAATTATTTTACGAGAATCTCTAACATTTCAAAACTTTTCAAAATTCGAATGCAATTCGGAAATTGGAGATTTTTAAATTTCAATAATTTTTTGAAATTTGAAAAACATGGTAAATTTGAATAAAATGTTAAAATTTGACTAATCAATTTAAAAAAAATTAAACGTACAATTTAATTTTTGATATCTGAAGAAAATTTTTAAAAATCGGTCAATTTTACAATTCAATGACTTTTAAAAATCAATCAAATTTTCAAAAAATTCGAGAAAATCAATTTTAAAATTTTGATCGATTTTTACATTTTCAAAAATGGGGTAAAAATTGACCAATTCTAGAATACAACAATTTTTAAAAAATTTGAAAAGAATAATTTTCAAAGCGTATAGGTAGTTAATTTTTACCATTCTAGAAATTAAGTGTAAAACGATAAAATTAGTTTTTTTTTTGTTTTGTTTTTTTAAATTTATTTATTTGAGATGAATTATTAAAATTGGACCAATTATTAAAACTCAAGTAAATTTTCAAAAAATATCAACAGGTAAATTTCCAAAATTGAATCTTTACAAATTTCAAAATTTGTTAAATAGGTAAATGTTTAAAATTCGGCAAATGAGTAGAAGAGATCGGCAGGTTAATTATGAAGTTTGAACAAATTTATTTAATCAATTTTCGTAAATTGAATTTCATTAAAAAAAAAAAAATGTAATTTTCAGAGTTCAACAGTTTTTAAAATCCAAATAAAATTTTCAAAAAATTCGAAAAAGTCAATTTCCAAATTTTGACCAGTTTTTACAATTTTCATAAATTTTGTCACTTTAAAAACTAGATCAAAAAATTTAGAATTTCTAGAAAAACTGAAAAATTCAATTTTTAAATTTTATTCATTTTCAACAACAATTTTCAAATTTTTCCAATAAAATTGAATTTTTAGAAAATTTGAAATTGCCTATTGCAAAATGAATTTTTTTAAAAATGCGAATAATCGAAAAATTCAAAATTTTTTCATCATAACCTCTCAGAGTGAACCCGAATGATGAGGAAAATATTTTTTTACAATTTTTCCAGTAAAATTGAATTTTGAGAAAGTTTGAAACTGCCCATTGCAAAGCGATTTTTTTCAAAGATTGGAATAATTAAAAAATTTCAATTTTACGTCACAACCTCTCAGAATGAACCCGAATAATGAGAAAAAAATTTATTTGAGCAATTTGTTCAAATACATTCAATTTTAGGAAAATTTGAATTTCACCATGTACATGGTAAATTTTTTCAAAAATGGGAATAATTGGAAAATTCAGAATTTTTTCAACATAACCTCCCAGAGTGAACGTGAAAGATTAGAAAAAATTTTTTGACTATTTTTCCAATAAAATTGAATTTTGAGAAGATGTGAAATTGCCCATTCCATAATGAATTTTTTCAAAAATCGGAATAATTGAAAAATCATGAATTTTTTCGTCATAACCTCTCAGAATGGACCCGAATGATGAGATAAATTTTTTTTTGGCAATTTTTCCAATAAAATGGAATTTTGGGAAAATGTAAAGTTGCCTATTGCAAAACGATTTTTTTCAAAGATTGGAATAATTGAAAAATTTCAACTTTTACGTCACAACCTCTCAGAATGGACCCGAATAATAAGAAAAAATTTTATTTGAGCAATTTTTTCAAATACATTCAATTTTAGAAAAATTTGAATTTAACCATGTAATAATTAAGTGCCATTTGGCACTTATTACATGGTCAATTTTTTCCAAAAATGCGAATAATTGACAAATTCAGAATTTTTTCATCATAACCTCTCAGAGTGAACCCGAATGAAGAGAAAAAAAATTTTTTGGCAATTTTTCCAATAAAATTGAATTTTGGCGAAATGTGAAATTGCTCATTGCAAAATGAACTTTTTTCAAAAATAGGAATAATTGAAAGATCATGAATTTTTTCGTCATAACCTCACAGAATGGACCCGAATAATAGGAAAAAAAAATTTGAGCAATTTTTTTCAAAGAAATTAAATAAGTGAAATTTCCCAGGTAAAAAGCTCCGCGAAAAACCGGTTCTTTTTTACATGGCAAAAATGAATTTTTTCTAAAAATATGAATAATTGAAAAATTCAGAATTTTTCCATTATAACCCATCAGAGTGAACCCAAATGATGAAAAAATAACTTTTTTTGGCTATTTTTCCAATAAAGTTGAATTTTGGGAAAATGTAAAATTGCCCATTGTAAAATGAACTTTTTTCAAAAATAGGAATAATTGAAAAATCATGAATTTTTTCGTCATAGTCTCACAGAATGGACCCGAAAATGAGAAAAAAAAATTTGGACAATTTTTTCAACGAAATTAAATATTTATGAAGTCTTTTTTTTGGTGCAAAAATTTACAACATTTTCAACCCCCCCCCCCCCCCCCCAACCACAATGTGAGCACCACTTGAGAAAATAATGATCCGCCGGCTATGCCCAAAGGCCATCAAGTCATCAACATGGTACTACCTATTCCTACGTGTTTTTCTTTCTTCTTTTATCAAAACAAAAACAAACCTTTCTTTGTACTTGGATATCTCCACACAAAAAACTCCTTCTATCACCCCATAACCAATTACACACTAGGGTGGAATGATTTTGACTTTTTTTCGAAAATCGAAACAGCCTACGGCACAAAAGTTGTGTTTTGGTGTCAAAATGACGTGGTAAAAATTTGAGCCCCCTCGGTCAATATTAACCCATGCTTCAGGGGGTCCAAAGTTTTCAAATTTCAGTAAAATTTCTCATATAATAATTTTTTTTTTTTTAAATTAACAATTTTTCAGAGGTTTAGTCGATGGTAGGGGTCCTCTTGGTGACCCAGAACCCGGTCATCCATCAAAAAATTGCATAAAAGTATAAACAGGCGTTTCCAAAATATTCACATTTTTGCATAATTACACCAAAATCAAGATATGCGCGAATATTTTTATTTTATGAGATATGTAGCATATTTTGAGGTTTACATATTTGAAAATATCTTCAAAATGAAAGGGAAGCCCCATCCCCACCACCCCTCCATAGAACATGAGACATTTTGCCATGAAAACTTTGTTTTTCCAAAACTGACCCCGCCTTTGAGGAAGGAGTCCAATATTCTGATGGGATGTTTTCAACACAAAATGAACCGCTCTCATGCATATAGTAATTAGAGTGATAATTTTTTCACTTCGCCCTTATACAAAGTAGGTAAAATGAGTAATTTCATTAAAAAACACAGGACAAAGTTTTCATAGCAAAATGTCCCATTTTCTATGGAGGGGTGGTGGTGATGGGACTTCCCTTTCATTTTGAAGATATTTTCAAATATGTAAACCTCAAAATATGCTACATATCTCATAAAATAAAAATATTCGCGCATATCTTGATTTTGGTGTAATTATGCAAAAATGTGGATATTTTGGAAACCCCTGTTTATACGTTTATGCAATTTTTTGATGGATGACCGGGTTCTGGGTCACCAAGAGGACCCCTACCATCGACTAAACCTATGAAAAATTGTTAATTTAAAAAAAAAAAAAATTATTATATGAGAAATTTTACTGAAATTTGAAAACTTGGGACCCCTGAAGCATGGGTTAATATTGACCGAGGGCGCTCAAATTTTTACCACGTCATTTTGACACCAAAACACAACTTTTGTGCCGTAGGCTGTTTCGATTTTCGAAAAAAAGTCAAAATCATTCCACCCTATTACACACTCGATGGGTAATTTGAAAAATTGTTAGGGACACCTTGTGAAACACGAACGTCGGCTGTATAGCGTTACAAATAGCCGAAACATTATACCAATCAAGCCATTAAATATGCTACCGCGTGTAATTATTAAATCAATGAACGCGAGGATTTGCAACAAGAAACACCGCACCGGTCACAGCTACAGCCAAAACACAGCTTTAAACCAATCGGCCAAATAAATCACTGTGAGGAAAGGCGTTAATCGACGACACTGTCCAGCTGAACCGCACACATTCCAATTTCAGGTTTCCCATAAACGCAATCGATTGTCTTGACCGGTAAAAAATTAATTGCTGCAAAAATTCGTTAGTAATCTTCGAATAGCACGACGACAGATAATTTCGTAATTTCGAGCACTTGTTTATCTAAACGTACGCCAACAAAAAAGAAAAAACCCCTATCAAATACCACACCACCTACTACTACGTAGTATATCAAACACTAACAGCCGATGCTTATAATAAGGGGATATGCCTTAACGCCGTTTATGATAGCGCTTATTTTTAATACAAGCTAAACAATATGAAATCAAACGTCGCAGATCATATTAAGGGTGTTAGAACTGTTGATGTAACTCGCCTCTAGGGAGGTTATTACTTCGTTATTTCCCTCTCGCAGCATCTCGTCACCGCATTGTCACGGTCTCGTGACAATGCTCTCCAATTTAAAATCGCTTTTCCAACCGACAAATATTCTTAATACGGTAACTCGTCTCGTACAGTTGAAATATTATCGTAATGGATACGTTTTTTCTTCTTTTTTCTTTTTCTGAGCTTTTATTCCTTTTCCATCCCTCTATGGTATGGTGGACCGGTGCGGTGTCGCGATGGGATTTCATTCTCGGATCAGATACGATACAATTATGATGGTACCATTTTTTGACACATGATATGTTATTAGAAGTATCGGGGCGGGGGTGAAGGGGGGGTAACCAGGCATTGAACAGTGCCTATTTTCAAATTTATAGTGAAGGTATTATTAAAAATTTTTGTTTTCCACTTTTCCTAATTACTTGAGACTTGACCTAGTTTAAAACAATTTGAATTTCAATTTTCTCAACAAAAATAATGGCATTTTAAATTTTACAAAACTTTCTTGAATAATGGTTCATCGGCGATGTCTAGTTAACTCAATTTGTGTACATGTTTGTGGATCGTTGTTGAATTTTATACGAAGTTCAACACTAGTAGGTACATAAATATTTGATATTCAAAATTGGAGGGGAGGGAGGGTCCAATTGAAATTTTTGTAATAACCAAAATTATTTCTAGAACTTTGAGCTACAACTTTTATTTGAAATTTTTTTCAATTGGACTCCTCTTTCCCCAGTGATTATACATAACACTCCGAATTTACTAATTAAAAATTAGAGCAGTGAGGGAGGCAGGAACCAATTGATTTTTTTTTCAAAAAAAAGTTGTAGATTAAGATCCTTAAAATTAATTTGGTTGTTATAAAAATTTCGATTGGATCCCTCCCGTTCCTCAAAATTGTCCAATTGAAAAAATTTTCAAACATAAGTTGTAGCTTGAAGTATTTGAAATAATTTTTTTCATTAAGTACATAAAAATTTTAATTGGACCCCTCCCTCCCCTCCCTTCCAGTTTTGAATATCAAGTATCAATTTTGTAGTAAGGACATGGTAAAATTCAACTACAACGATCCACATCCAAGTAAACAAATTGAGTAACTAGTGAGAATTTTTTCATATGGAAAAAATATTCAAGTGGTGAAAATGCTTCAACTAGGAAAAATTATTCAACTTGTGAAAATGCTTCAACTACGAAAAATTGATCAACTAGTGAAAACTTTTTCAATTGAGAAACAGGATAATTTGGTAAAAATGCTTCAACCAGAAGAGAATGCCTCGATTGTTAAAAAGGCTCCAACCAAAAAAAAAAAAAAAAAAAAAACTTTTTGACATGTAAAATTACCGTATTTAAATAATAATAAAAAAAGTGCTTCGACAGTTGAAAAGACTTCCACTAGAGAAAATGTTTCTACTGTTTTGGCTTCTACCAGGAAAAATTGTTCGATTGATAAAAAGGCTTTCAACCGAAAAAAAGGTGCGACTTGTGAAATTTCTTCAATTAGAATGAAATGCTTGGACACTTGAAAAGGCTTTCAAACAAAGAAAAGGTTACGATTTGTGAAATTACATAAACCAGAATAAAATTTCGATTGTAGAAAGGCTTCAACCAAAAAAATAAATAAAAATTCGACTTGTGAAATACTTCGACAAGAAAAAATTATTTTGATTGTAAAATTGCTTCAACCAGGTGAGAATATATTTTAGACTGTGAAAAGACTTCAACAAAAAAAAAAGATTTCGAATTGTAAAATAATAAAAAATTATCAATCCTGTAAAAATTTGAATTTATGGGTCGAAATAAATTTTTTCCAGTCAATTCCAATTCGATTCCGCCGGGCAATTTTTTTCAATTTCATAAGTTTTGACTATTTTTTTATTTTTTTCAACCCTATACAACTGTAGGGTTTCTCGAGAAATTTTTTTGATAAAAAATTATCAATCCTGTAAAAATTTGAATTTATGGGCCAAAATAAATTTTTTCCAGTCAATTCCAATTCGAACCAACCAAATTTGGGCAATTTTTTCAATTCCATAAGTTTTGACAATTTCTTCATTTTTTTCAACCCTACAACTGTAGGGTTTCTCGAGAATTTTTTTATTAAAAAATTATCAATCCTATAAAAACTTGAATTTATGGGTCGAAATAAATTTTTTTCAGTCAATTCCAATTCGATTGCACCAAATTTGGGCAATTTTTTTCAATTCCATAAGTTTTGACAATTTTTTAATTTTTTTCAACCCTACAACTGTAGGATTTCTCAAGTAATTTTTTTATTAAAAAATACCAGAGAAAAAATTAAGATAACTGTGAAAGGACTTCTATCTACCAAAAAAAAAAAAAATGTTTCGACTTTAAAAACGCTCTTATAACAGTAAAAAATGCATTTTTTCCTACAAAATTTGAAAGAATTAACTTTTGAGCAGAATTCAGAAAAAATCATTTTTGAACAAAAAAGTGTCATTTTTGAACAAAAAAGTGTCATTTTTGAGCAATTTTTTGGAGCAAAATTTAAAAAGTTGTCTTAGAATGAAATTTGAAACAAATAAAATAGGTAGTGAAAGAATTTTTTCAACCGGTCAAAAGGCAATAACCAGAAGAAATGTTTCGACTTGTAAAAATACTTCGACCAGAAAAAAATGCTTCGACTAGTAAAATGACTTCAGCCAAAATGTTTCATCCTAAAAAAAGTTTCCACATGTAAAATAACTTCAATCTGAAAAAATGGCGGAATTTCTTGACTGCAACAAAACTTTTTACGCTGAATTCGATGAAATTTGCATAGATACTTTTTATTCCAAAAAATTTTTTAAAAAATTGATTTGAAAATTTAGGACTTTTTTTTCAAAACAAGCGACATTTTTTCGCTAAAAAATAGAAATTTCCTTAAAATTTAATTCAGAATAACAAATTTTGCAAACTTCGATTCAGACATGAACTTTGTACAACTTCTCTATGTTCCTGTCCAAAGCTAGGCCAGTACATCATCGTTCGATATCACTTAGCGAGAGACGTTTTTAATTAGAAAAGAACATTTGCGATAGACTCCTCTTTTTTTTCAAAACAGCCTTCTCTCGCTAGAGGCTCTCTTCGCAACTGCATCGTTTTTATTTTACTTCAGAAATGCGAATTGCATTAGTGATATTTTTTTTTTTTTTTTTGCAAGATTTTAAAAACTGTTAAATTTATACTTATCCGCTTCTTAACAAATGTTTAGTGTTTTAACGAATACGAACGTCGAGTATCGTCGGTGTTTGTAAAATATCGCTCGAGAGTATTTTCACTTCCATTAGTGTTGACTTTGGAAAAGGCTCGAGAGTTTGCGAATAAAATGAAAGAAAGAAAAAAATAAGGTGGATTAATTTACGAACAAATTCCGCATTTTATTTTTACTGCGGACTTGGGGAGGTGACTTACGTATATCTACGTACCCATGGGCAGTCAAACTCAAAATCCAAAAGGTGAAGGTACGAAAATATATTTCGAAAGAAGCCGATCATTATACGTAGGTAAATAAGGTTACGTATATAATATGCGAGCGACGTAGGCGAGCTAGAAATAATTAAACGACACCCCGTATTGACAAATTATGATAAATGAGCGCTGTTAGAAACCATTTCGGAACAACACAATATCCTCGCGTCTTTTATTTTAATGACACTAATCGGGAAACATGTGTATATTAAACTAAACTGGATGATTTCGGCGTTAACTATTTCCAGATGCCGATGCCCTAGCCCAAATACGAGTCCTCTACCATTCAATACGTACGAAAAAATCAACATGAAACTTCCGCCAAGTTTGTCGCGTGGGCATCATTAAGACGTGTTAGCTTGGTGATGATAACAAGCGGCAATTTAACACGTTGATAACACAGCTGCCATTTCCTCAATATTAGCATTAAATCAATGTTAAATTGTCACCAATTTTAATTTCCGTATAACGAAGAGTAGTTGGACTAATTTTACACTCGACCACATCTCTCGGTATTTTTCAATTAAATTTTCTAAACAAGTGTGCACAGTGTAGCAGCAATTGCAATCTTGACAGCTTATTTTCAAATAACAAGTTATTTATTTTCGTATAATCGTGAGCGGTTGTGGGAGGATTTTCCGGAATCTGGAACAGTTCAGGGTAATAGTGGAAATATGCAGTAGCAGGAAATTTTTCAACGTTTCGAGTGAAGTGATATGAGAAATTTTTTTGATAAGTTTTTTTCAAGATTTTAAAAATTTTCAATAGAAAAAATGTACCTAATGAAAAGTGAAATATTTTTTCAATAAAAAAATTTGAAAATTTTAGTAAACAAGAATTTTATATTTTCTATGATTCATTTCTTTGTTTTTAAAAAAAAAAGGTCATCTCACTTCTATAAATAAAAGTGTTTTCAAGTCCATTTTCTGGAATTTTTGAAAGAATTTTATGAATTTTTTTTTTAAAACATTGAATAAGATTTTTTAAAGAAAAATTTCAGTGAGAAAATTTCAGGGAAATTTTTTCCCACTAAATTCGAGAAATTAAGAAAAAATAAAGAGACCTTATAAAAAAAAAAAAAAAAAAAAAAAAAAAAAAATGGAGAGAATTTTTCAAAAGAAAATCAGAATAACAATGACAAGATTTATGCAAAAAAATATTTCAACACATTAAATAAATCATTTTGTTTTTAAAAAAGATAGGATTTTTAAAAAGTATTTTTGGGATTTATCAAACTGTACCTATGTACAAAATTTTTCATTAAAATTTTTCTGGTCGTTCTTTGAAAAACTATTTTATATTTGTGGCATTATTTTGGAAAATGTCCCACTTTGGTTTTTTCATAGTTTTGAGAAAATCACATTCTTAGGTAAAAATGTTCAAAGTGGGACGTTTTGAGTTATTGTTGGATTCAGTAAGTGGAAGGTGTATTATTTCATGTGGACGAAGAATTCACTAGCGCGACTCGCGGGAAGTCGGTTAACTAAGGCATTTAAGTTGACCATTCATCAAAATCCATATTACGACAGGTCCAATTTTGACTCAATGAAAATTTTCAAGACCACCATGTTGTAGAGCATAAAACTTCCTTTCAAATGAGTGGTCAATGCAATTTTTAGCTATAATAGGGGCAATTCTACAGTAATAAGAAAAATTAGGGGCAAAATTTTAAAACTTTTCCCCAAAAATTTTTATTTCCTGAACTTTCAACTTTGAAGCGCTGTAAAACGCTCAAAAATTATCAAACAGACTTCGAAAACATCTCATTGGACAGAGAATTTTCTACCCTACAAAGACCCGGTCTTAACTCATTTTGGACCGACAAGTCAAAGTGGGACCTTTTCCAAAATAATGCCACATTTTGCGATGAGGTCTATTCTGAAGAAAGTGAAATTTTTGAATACATTTCTTGAGAATATTTTCTTAAAAATAATACCTATCTAATAATATAAGCATTTTTAACCACTTTTTTCTAAGATCTGAATTTGTAAAAATTTTCATTTCCAGTAAATTTCAAAAAATTCGCATTTGAATTTAATCAATGACAAAGGCTACTATTTGGTCCTATTCAAAATCCTACCATTACTGATACTGAGAATATTTTTTTTCAGTAAATTCAAAAAATGCAAATTTGAATTTTATTAATTTTCAAAGGCTACCATTTGGTCCAATGCAAAATCCTACCCTTAGGGAAATGAGAAAATTTTTATTTTCAGTAAATTTCAAAAAATGCCCATTTTTAAAGGCTACCATTTGGTCCAATGTCAAATACCCCTACTGAAAATGAGAATATTTCATTTTCAGTAAATTTCAAAAAATGCCAATTTGAATTTGATCAATTTTCAAAGGCTGCCATTTCCTCAAATGCAAAATCCTATACCCTTAATAAAATTGAGAAAATTTTTATTTTCAGTAAATTTCAAAAATGCCAATTTGAATTTAATTAATTTTCAAAGGCTACGATTTGCTCCAATGCAAAATCCTACCCTTACTGAAAATGAGAAAATTTTTATTTTCTGTGTTTCAAAAAATTGCCAATTTTAATTTTTTTCAATTTTCAAAGGCTACCATTTGTCCCAATTCAAAATACGGGTTACTGAAAATGAGAAAAATTTTATTCACAGTAAATTTCAAAAAATGCCAATTTTAATTTATGTAATTAATTTTCAAAGGCTACCATTTGGTCCAATGCAAAATCCTACCCTTACTAAAAATGAGAAAATTTTATTTTTCAGTAAGTTTCAAAAAATGCCAATTTGAATTTATTCAATTTTCAAAGGCTACCATTTACTCATATGCAAAATCCCACCCTTACTGAAAATGTAAAAAATTTTATTTTCAGTATTCAAAAAATGACAGTGTCATTGAACTAAGTATAATTATTTTGAAAAAACCAGGGTCGGATTTTGGGATTTAGAGGAAGGACAAGGGGATCCAAATTTCGTTCTAGGCTTTTCATTGTTGTTGTGAGAGTAAACAATTTTTATCATATTATCTGAAGTAAGAACATCAATTTCGAATTTTTTTAAGGTGTAACTTTGAAGTTTTCATTTTCCAAAAAATCAAGAGATTTTTCAAAATAAAGTAGGTATAAAAAAAAGTATTCCAAAAAATGAAAAAATCTGTTGGTATTCCAAAAAAATTTAGAAATTTTGTTACTTCCCAAAAAATAACTTATTATAATTAGGAGATTTTTTTGCTCCTAAAAATAGACGTTTTGTTTTTCCAAAAAAAAAACAAGTTTATTATTCTAAAATATTCTTACCACAGAAAAACTGAAAAAATATAGATTAAAATTGAATATTTTTTTTACGAAAAAATGAAGTTTTTATCTTCCAATTAATAGCTATTAAAAGAAATTTCACTTGAGAATTTTTTTTTAAATTTTTTAAAAATAAAATTCAGATATTTTTTAATTTTTTTTTCTTCTAAAAATAGGTACAATAAGCAACTCGTATTCTCAACAAATTTTTTATCCCAAAAAAATTGAATTTTTTTTTAGGGAGGTACCTACCATTGAAAAATAAAATACAAATGATTTTTTTAAAATAATTTTTTTTTTTAATTCCAGAAATCCAGAATCCATTTGATCGTGAGATTTTTTTTCCGAAAAATTAATTTAAAAATGTGATGCGTTTTGCGATAAGGGCCCTTGTGGTGCGAATTCGATGTTTTCAGGAGAGCAAAAACATCGAATTGTAATCGAAATAATCGATAATCATTTTTTTCGATATTTTGGTAGATCGAACTCTTCTGCATCATCTGAAAAAATTGTTTCGGCCAAAACCGTTTATTCGTGAGATTGATGGCGAAGATTTAAAAAAGGGACCTTGTGGTGAATGGGTACAACAGCCAGGCTAGAATATGAAATTGAGGTACTCCAGTGAATTTTTGTGTTCTCGTCGCTGCAAAGACGTTGTCGAACAGATTTTTCGAAAATCACTTTAAAAAATTAATAAATGAGCGAGTGTCATCATTATTTTGTAAGAATCTTTTTATGCGTTTTTCTCAAAACATGACTTTGGCTATTACTGAACTTTCGGTAGACGTAGAGAAAAGACTAATGAAGTTAGGTGAAATCTGTTTGCGCCATTCGATTCCTCGTGAAAATGTGAGTCGATATCGACAATAAAAAAAATAATCGATTTCACCACAAGGGCCCTAATCGCAAAACGCATCACAAATATTTTTACTCTAAGGAAAGGAATATTTTTCTCTTACAAAAAATTGAGAAATTTTAAATTTTATTTTGTTGAAAAAAACACGCGAACAGAATTTTAAAAAACAGTGTAGGTATAGACAAAATTTCAAAGAAAATTTGAAAAAAGTTTCTTTAAATAAAATTATGTTTGAACGAAATTTTTAATAAAATTGTCTAAAACCAAATTTTAAAGGATTCAATTTAATTTCTGTTTAACAACATTGTGAAGATCTCTTGTGAATATTCCATCTACGAGTATCTACTTATTTTATTTTTTTAAACCAAAAATTTAAATAAAGAACTTAAAAAACCAAAAGAGTGAAAAATGGAAAAAAATAATGATCTCGAAAATAATAACAAAAATATTGAAAAAAGTAATTATTTTTGAGCACTACCGCATATTGAGTATGTTATGTGGATGTTGAAATTGTTTCGAAACTTCTCGGTTTATTTATCCATAAAAATACGAGCAATTTTCGACATTTATTCACCTGCTGAAACTTATTGAATTAATTATACTATAATGATGGATGAAAAGAGGGGCGTGGATGGGAGTCTGAGAGAATTAGACACCCTCTTTGCAGATTGAAACGACGCACAAGGCTAGTAGGCAGTAGGCACCCCAGTAAATTATTTTATTATGAAATTCCGTGGTTATGATTTTCGAACTAAAAATTAATTTAAAAACGATGCTTACTTATGGGCGAAAAAAGAGGAAATATTAGTCTGGAAAATGATGTAAAAAAAAAAAGAAAGAAAAATTAACCGTTTTCGGCAAGTTTTTCTAAAAAAAAAAAGAAAAAAAAAAAGAAAAAAAGAAAAGGTATACGTAAGAATTGGATTTTCATTAAAAATAGACAAGAGAAGACTGTAGAGAGCGAGTTCGAGGAGTAGGAAGGGCGAAGAGAGAAGAGAATTTAAAAGTAAAATCTCGACTTTTAGCTCTTACCTTATTATTAATCAACGGTAACGCTTTAGGAGCAAGTTTCACGGCTGGAGAAGCTTATTTTTCATCAGCTAAATAATTACTCGCCCGGATAATTGAGCTTTCGCAGTTTTAATAGGTTTCCAGCAGTTGGAAGGCGCTTATCGTAATACCAGGGTGTTCTGCAGCGTTTCCAGTAGTAGTGTTTGCAAATTAGTTGTGTTGTACGTGGTAATAGTTAGTTGCCATGGTAACCTCATCGTTATAGACTAGTTAAGAGCTAACCATCCCACTAACTAGATTGTTAATTAATGATCCGGTCTCTTCTCACTGCCGTTTCCTTCGTTTCTTCTTAATGAATTAATTACTTTAACTCCCGTGTGAATTACTCTCGCCATTTTGAAAACAACATACTACTTACTATTCCATCAGAAACCCTTATTTTATTCGTTTTCGCCTTCACGTCGCCGTCCCACCCTCCCTTGGCCCTGGCGCCCTCGCTTTCTCGCCCTCTTTGCCATCGCTAGATTCATCGTACGCGTAGTAGGTACTATAGGTACCTCTTACCTACGACCTACGTATAGACGTCGTACCCCTTTTAAAAATTCAACCTTTTTTCTTCTCGTTGCTGCTTTCTTAAGTACACTTTACCTTGTTACTAATAGGAACAGCAAGTTTTTAAATTACTTCTCAGATTTGCGTAATATCGAGCTAAAAAGGCTACACGGAAAATTTAATAAGTTTGTTGCTTGCTGCACTGCGTTTTGCGCTTTTCCTCCTTCAACTTCGACCTCCGCTCCGTGACTCCGTGTTTTCCGTATCTTCATTCTAAAACGTACGAGATGTACGCCTCTAATACCGACGAGCGAATAAAAAAGCAAAATTCCGTCGTATCAAAAATTAACGCGTACCAAGTCTAACGTGAACCCTTTTAAAACCAAATTATTTAAATATAAATTTACTCGGTCGTCAATTTTTCATTCCGTTTTGAAACTTTTTTGCTCTCTCAAAGGGAGTCTTTTGATATTTTTTTCCCTCTTTGGAACGAGTGCCTTACTTAAGCTAAGATAAGCACTATGCGTTTATTTAGTACAGATACTTAAGGGTTAAAAGATGATAAATTCTAAAACTAATCTTGGCAGTTTCTACAAAAATGTTCAATTTTTTGCGCATTCTTTAGAGATTTTTTTTTCAGAATTTTTTTAATTCTCTCATGTTTGTTTTGTTTTTTTATTTTGAAAAAATAAGTTTAAAAATTTTTTCGCAGGGATATTGCACACTTAGGTATTTATGGTTTTCTTTCTGTGATAACGATAAGTTTTCTTCGATAATGAAATACATAGGTATAGGTATAATAAAATTGTGAAAAATTTCAAATTACTAAAATTTTTTTTTTAAAATTCCATTGAAAAAAAAATAAAAAATTCTACAAAAACAAAATATAAAACCGACACTTTAAAAATTCTCTGGAAGAACACGGAAAATGTTGAAAGTTTTTCTCATCTACAAACTGAAATTTTTCTGAGTTTTTATTATGAGAAATTTTTGATGTTTTTTTTCTTCTTGATTATTAATTTTTTATTCAGAATGAAATAATTATGAAAAAATTTCAAGTTAATGAAAAAATCTAAAAAAATTCTTAGAAAAAAAAAACAACGAAAAAACACTTCCGAAATTCAACACCAATAATTATGCAAAAACTTTCATTTTTTGAAAAGTACTGAAAATAAAAATTTTCCCAATATCAGTAAGGGCAGGATTTTGCAAAGGACCAAAATGGTAGTTTTTGTCACTGATTGAATTTAAAAATTAATATTTGTCAGGAATCATCTCGTGATGTGATATGGAGCTAAAAAAAAAAGAAAAAAAGATTAAAAATAAATTAAGTATAAAACTGAAATTTTCTACAAAAAAAAAAATCATCATAAATTATTAAAATCCTGTTGAAATCATTTTTTTAGGATTCAACTTTTTTTAAATAATTGGCATTTTTTGAAATACTGAAAATGAAAATTTTTACAAATTCAGCCAGAGGAGGATTTTGCATTGGATTTTCGGGTGACTTTTTTCATTGATTAAATGCAATATTTCATTTCTTGAATTTAACTGAAAATAAAATTTTTTACAAATTCTGTTAGGGTAGGATTTTGCAATGGATCAAATGGTAGCCCTTGTTATTGATTAAAATTCATATTGGCATTTTTTGAAATTTACTGAAAATAAAAATTTTCTCAATATCAGTAAGGGTAGGATTTTGCATTGAATCAAATGGCAGCCTTTGTCATTGATTAAATTTAAATTGGTATTTTTAAAAATTTACAGCAAATGAAAATTTTTACAAATTCAGACAGAGGAGGATTTTGCATTGGATTTTAGGGTAGCTTTTTTCATTGTAGTCTAGTCGCAAAAGGAAAAAAAAAGTCTTCCGTGCGATTATTTTGTAAGATTTATTTCACTTTGTCCTAATGGACTATGTCCTAATTCCCTTTTTCCCCTCGAAAAGGGGAAAAAGTGGATTATATCCTAAAAAAAATTAAGGCAGAAAAAATCTCCCTTTTGCAGGGGAAAAGGTGGATTATGTCCTAGAAATTTTACTCGCTATAAAATTTCCCTCCGACAGGGAAAAACATTGGATTATGTCCTAAACGTGCCTCATAAATAGAACACCTACTATACTTATTCGGAAAAAAAATTGGAAGTAAAATGAGTTTAACATACATAGTTTTGCCCAAAAAGACAATTTACAGCGATTTTTCATCTTTTTCGTACCCTTGAGAATTTTTCCAAAACTACGAAAAATTGAAAAAAATGCGGAAAATGATGGTTCCTGAAAATGAAGGTAAAGATGGAAAATCGTCGTAAATCGTATTTTTGGGCAAAACCGTGTATGTTAAACCCATTTTACTTCCAAAAATTTTTTTTTCTAATTTTTAATCTATTTTCAATCAGTTTTTTTTGAAAACGTACCTAAAATATGACATTTTTTTAATGTCTCATAAATGCGATGATCTGATGAATTCTGGATTTTTTTTTCAAAAAATATTAATAACGATGATTATACTCGCCAACCAAAGGCATAAATCCCATTCTGTAACATTTTGGAATTTTTTTCAAATTTTGATTTATTGCAAATTTTCAAAAATTTGAGGGCTCTTGCGCGATCGGAAGATATTATTCGATTTCAATTTTTTTTTGTTTTTCATGTATCACCTAGACGCAACTTTTCCGCGGTATTAAATTTTGAAAATCTAAAATTTGTGATTTTTGTTCCACCCCAACCTACCTACACAACTGAAAAGTCTATATTCGTTTTCTATTCACTTAAATCATAATCTTCGTTAAAACTGTACAATATTTAAGTAGGTAGGTGTTCTATTTATGAGACACGTTTAGGACATAATCCATAGCGAGTAAAATTTCTAGGACATAATCCACTTTTTTCCCCTGCAAAAAAGAGATTTTGCTTGCCTTATTTTTTTTAGGATATAATCCACTTTTTTCCCTTTTTGAGGGAAAAGGGGAATTAGGACATAGTCCATTAGGACATAGTGGAAATCACCTTTTGTAAAAAGAAATTTTATGATTGATTCGTAATCTAGGACATATTTTGAAAAAAATGAGCTGGCGTTACATTTTTTTAAGGCTCCCCCTTTCCCACGGTCCACCCCCCTTTCCAAAATTTTTCTTTATCTCTGAACCTAAAGCCTCAATTGAAAAATTTTTCAAACAAAAGTTATAGATTCAGATACCAGGAATAATTTTAGTTATTATAAAAATTTCGATTGGACCTCTCCCTCCCCTCCAATTTTGCATAAAATGTATGAAAATCGCTGGATCATTTTCATAAGTTTTATTCGAAATTGGAGGGGAGGAAGGGGTCAAATCGAAATTTTTGACATAACCAAAATTATTCCATGGACCTCAATCTACAACTTCTGTTTGAAAATTTTTTAAATTGGAGCTTTAGGTACAGAGATGGAAAAATATGACCCTCAATTAAGGGAAAACAATGAAAATGTCAAACTCGTTCCCTGTTTTACCTAATTGTTGGGTCGAGTTTTAATCGAAATGACTATTTACAGAACCCATTTTTCACCTTTTGGCTGTACCCCAAGCTCAAGTTACATAGTGGTGATAGCTATAGCTGCACAAGTTAGATTTAAAAGTAATTTTCGCACATATTATGCAAAATTGGAGGGGAAGGAGGGTCCAATCAAAATTTTTATAATAACTAAAATTTATTCCTGGGATCTAAATATACAACTTTTGTTTGAAAATTTTTTCAATTGAGGCTTTAGATCCAGGGAGAAAGAAAATTTTTGGAAAGGGGGGTGGACCGTAGGAAAGGGGGAGCCTTAAAAAAATGTAACCCCAGCTCATTTTTTTCAAAATATGTCCCAGATTACGAATCAATCATAAAATTGCTTTTAACAAAATAATCACACGGAATTTCCCTTTGCGACTATTGATTAAATGCAATTATTCATTTTTTGAATTTTAATGAAAATGATTTTTTTTACTAATTCTGTTAGGGTAGGATTTTGCATTGGATCGAATGGTAGCCTTTATTGTTATTGAATTTAATGCAAAATGTCATTTTTTGAAATTAACCGAAAATAATTTTTTTTACAAATTCAGCTAGGGTAAGATTTTGCATAGGAACAAATGGCAGCCTTTGAAAATTGAATAAATTCAAATCGGCTTTACATTTTCAGTAAGGGTAGGATTTTGCATAGGACCAAATGGTAGCCTTTGTCATTGATTAAATTTAAATTGACATTTTTTTAAATTTACTGGAAATGAAAATTTTTACAAATTAATTCAGCCAGAGGAGGATTTTGCATTGGATTTTAGAGGGTAGCTTTTTTCATTGATTAAATGCAATATTTTATTTTTTTTGAATTTTACTGAAAATGAATTTTTTTTACAAATTCTCTTAGGGTAGCATTTTTTATTGGTTGAAATGGTAGCCTTTGTCATTGATTAAATTCAAATTGTCTCAAAAAATATCTTGCTAAATTTTGAGTGAGAAAAAAGTGATTGATCATTATTTTTTCTGTCTGTAAAATGAATTTCAATTTCTGGAAAAATACTTTTTTTTTCTTAAGATGAAAATTGAAACTGGAAGATAGGTAAGGGTATTACCGCTGAAGAAAGTAACACCATTTTTTTTAGAGTTTCTCGTCTTTTCTGTCACACATTCGGTTTCATTATTGATTTTTATAATTTCTTTATTTTCTACAATTTTTGTGACTTTTTTATCTTTTAATGACTATTTCGTCGCAAAATATTTTTAGTTTTCATTTTTCAAAATAATTTTTATCTACGAAACATGATTCACTTTTCTCACCCTACACGGAATTGAAAAGTTGCAGATCGTTGAAAAATCGAGATTTTCAAATTACAAAAAATAGAAAATAATACCATCTGCTTGGTACCAAAACTGGATTCAAATGACTCCTATTGATGTAAAAAAATTATTTTTATCGAAAAAATTTAAAAAAAAATCATTGCAGGGATGCCAAATTCTGATTTCCTAAAAAGTCGACTTTTACCATTAAAAAAATATATAATTAAGGGAAAGTGCCATTTGTTGGTCAGGTTTTTTGAGGCAGAATATCTCGCGTTGAGATGATGATACAGATTTCACGAATACACCGTTGGAATAGTACATCCTTCGTCTATACGTAGCAATGGTCAAAAAGCGCCGTTGATCGCTAGCTTTTGAGCAATCATCGCTCAAAGTGACCCCTTTTGACCAACATTTGGCACCTGGTGCCAAATGTTGGTCACCCGAAAAAGTACATTTTGACAGCGGATATTCAAAGTATAAGCCTAAAATAACTCATTATTGAGGACCGGAGCTCGCTTCTACGCAGAGCAGAGTTTATATCACGTCCTAAAAATCATACCCGAAATGTCAATTCTTGGTCGACCAAGATTTGGCATGACTATGTACTCGCTTCCATTAATAATGAATAGACTAGAAAAAATTTTATCCCTTTGGAACCCGAGAAGAACCTGGTGGACGGGATGAAAAAATTTTCACAACAAAAGATGTACCATTAGCTCACTAAGATGAATGAATAAAAAAATTTGAGGCGGAGTAATTCCTCATTTTGGAATTTGAGGATGTTCTCGGAAATTCTCGAATTGATTTTATCAATTTCCAAAATAAAAATAAGTTGAAAATTTCCAAAAAATGAATGGAATTGTTGTGCAGCCAAAAACGAAACTAACCACGTGAAAAAATTTTATGCATCTTACGACAACATTTTTTTGTCTCAAAAATTGTTTTTTGAGAAATAAATAGTTCCATTTTTTTAATAGCTGCAAATTCCCAACTCAGAAAATTTTCAATACTGATAAACATCGGAAGTCGAATGAAGAATATGACGGCCCCGAATTTTCATTTAAAAGAAATCTCATTTTGGAATTTGAATTTTTTAAGTCATTCAAGTTTGTATTGCGTGTCAGTTAAAAAATTTTTCATCTTCTTCCAAAAAGAAAAATCGAAAGTTTTGGGAAATTTTCTTGTAGGTTGTTCTCAAAAAAGTTAAATTTTCACTACTGACGAAAATTTCCCAAGTTCATGAAAATTTCTCATTGGTAATTTAATAATATGAAAAAAATCTCTTTTTTTATGACGCAATCTTTGCTTCAAAAATAAAAATTGAAAATTCGAAAAAAAATTCTCGTGGGTTATTTTCCAAAAAGTTCAACTTTCACAGAATATACAAATTTTCATAGTTCATAAAAATTCCTCTTTGGTAATTTGATATCATGACATCATTCAGTATCAATTTTTTCCAAGAAAGGAAAAATGAAGAAAAAATAAAAATCGAAAATGTTCATAGGGGTTTTTCTGGAAATTAAAAAAATTTATCATACATTTCCAAAATAAAAATTCCAAAAATTTTCAAAATTTTCGAAGAGTTCTTTACCTTTAGTGCTTGGCTGAAGTTGAAGAATTAATCAGTTTTTTAATTCGTTGATGTGACACTTGATACGAACTTGAATGACCTTGAATTTCAAATTTTTCAAATTCCAAAAAGGGATTTATTTCAAATGAAAATTTGGGGACGTCATATTCTTCATTCAACTTTCGATGTTAATCAATACTGAAAATTTTCTGAGTTCGGCATTTGCGGTTATTAAAAAAATGGAACTACGTCATTTATTTCTCAAAAAACTATTTTTGAGGCCAAAAAATGTTGGCGTGGGATCCACAAAAATTTTTCACGTGGTTAGTTTAGTTTTTGGCTGCACAACAATTCCATGCATTTTTTGGGAATTTTCAACTTATTTTTATTTTGGAAATTGATAAAATCATTTCGAGAATTTCTGAGAACATCCTCAAATTTCAAAGTGAGGAATTACTCCGCCTCAAATTTTTTTATGCATTCATCTTAGTGAGCTAATGGTACATCTTTTGATGTGAAAATTTTTTCATTCCGTCCACCAGGTTCTTCTCGGGTCCCAAAAGGATACAAAATTTTTGCCAAATCTTGGTCATGCCAAATCTTGGTCAAAAAATTAATTCGCGATTTCAAGCATCCAGTCATTAAAACCTATTCCCCATAAATTCCTAGTCATAACTATAAGAGAAAAACTCAAAAAAAGTTGATATTTACAAAATTACAGAAGTTCAAAATTAATTTTCAAGTTCACTTTCAACCTTTCCGCAAACATCGATGAAATGACAGATTTTCGAAAATGTCATCAAAATACATATCTTCAAACCATACTGTACAATAAAAGCATATAAAATATCATAATAACCCAATAGAACTCCCCATTTGAATTTAAAAAAAAAATCAATTTTTCAATTTCAAAAAACAGGTGAATTTCAATAAAATCACATTTTCACTGATAACTTCGAACTAAATTCACTTCTCACATTAAAAAAGGTATAGCTTGAAAGCCTAGCACATACTTGACATGTTATCATAGGTAGCAACACCCAACGGCTAAAACAGTCACTTCTATGACGTTCTGAAAATTGACCAAGATTTGGCACACTGACCAAGTACTGGCACTTTCCCTTATATACTTAAGGAAATTTAGTTTTTTATGAAAATTGAAAGTTGGCTATTCTGTAATGAAAAAGTTTAAATTTTTTCTATCGGAATATTTTTTTTTTTGCATCAATATAGGAGCCATCTGAAATCTCGATTTTTCAGCCTTCTTCAACTTTTCAATCCCCTTGGTAGGACAAAAAAAGTAGTATCAAATTTCAAGCTCAGTGGTGTAGGAAGGTGCAGAAACTCAAACTGCACTTTTTAAGCATGAGTGTTCGAGGTATCCCGCAAGTGGCACCACCCAAAAGTGGCAAAAAATCGTATTTTTTTCAAAAGTGACCCCACTTTGAGAGCCCCTAGCTTCCTTTCCCTTTGAGGTAGGAAGCTAAAAAATATTGTGATTGTTTCTCATCTCAATGGCATATGGTCAAAATCTGAGATATATTTTTTTTTCTCTCCAAACCGCAATGAACATCCCTATCAAGGGATAGCAAAAAATTGAAAAAAAAAGTTTGCTCAGGATAAAAGAACAAGTATACCTAATTGCTTGAAAAACATTCAACTTTGCCTCCTACTCAGGTATCTACCTCTCTTTCAACATTTTCCATTTCTAAATTCACTCGAGCATATTATGTTCGTATAAAACAAATACTAGTAGCAAAATCTTAACGTCGAACCAATAAAAAAAAGCACCAATTGGGAGAAAATTTCGTCCAACGTTCTGTACGACTATTCGTATACCCACATACCCATATACACGAAGGCCAATGAGAAAACAGCGAGAGTTTGGGCACCGTGTGCGTAGCTGGGTAAGAGCGTTGGCGTAAATTAGCGACGGAAAATCTTATTCGTCGTTTAAAAAAGGGCCCGAGAGTCAAGTGCGCGACCCTTACAAGGGTATATTTCAAAAGCTAATATCAAAGTGGAATAAAAACTCGTGGCGAAACTTCAAAGTTGAAATTATACGATTCGTAGTATGGTAGCAACTAGCAGTAGGTAGGTACATATAGCGGACACCTTAGACACTCTGCTCGCAGCTAAGGTTATGAAAATACGTATAATTATAGCTATTTCTTCAAATTTTATATTCGCCATAATAATAACCGTATCGCATAAAAAGCCAACGAAAATGTCATTTTAACATCTTTCTTATTTGCGGTAAAGGCGAATATGTAATTTCTTTAAAAATTTTCCTTCGCCTTTGGGAACCGTTAATAAACGTTCTCGTAAAAATTTTAGATTGTGTTGGAATGTGCAAAGTTTAAATGTAAACTGTAATAACGTTTACGTTTATTAACTCAAATTTGTAGTCGCCATTTTGTTTGCAGTACTTATATTAACTAAGATGTATACGTATAAAATTTTATACTGCATTATTTACCTACTTTTAACTTGTTATGGTATTATATGCCGAAGTCGAGTTTAATAATCTAATTTTTTTTATACGACTCTTTCAGCAGGCTTCTTTCGTCGTAATGAATTGAATAGGTACCTATCTACCTATCTGTTTCAGACATAGGTATGCCCTACCTCTAACAAGGGACCCTCGTCAACTCTTCACCTCCGATTGAACTGAAATTTGGCTCACTGAAAGAACATACTATCCAGACCTCACAACCAAATTTTTAGCTGCCAAAGTTGATTTTTCGATTTTTGACGAATTTTTGAAAATGGCTGAAACCGCCTCCAAAAAAACATTTTTTGAAAAAAAAAATTGTAAAATTAAATATAGAGTCCTGAAAATTGGTATGTACACTAAAGTCGACCCCCTAGTCGATTGGTATCATTTTCGAAGCGATCTGGAACCTCCAGAAAAAGTTGACTATTCTCCAGCACACTGGAATCTCTCCAGACGGCGTTGTGATTAACTTCGGCAGCTGAAAATTTTATCCTAGCGTTGGTATGATACCGTCTATCAATTGACGTAGTTGACTCCAAAATCCGAGGTGACGAGTAAGCACGTGTTTTTTTGACAACTTGAAAATTCTGCATTTTTAAAAAATTTCCAAAAAATCAATTTCTCCAGCATACCACTCGAAACTTCGTCTACCCCCTAAAGTCGGCCCCCGAGTCGATTGGCACCATTCTCGAAGCGATCTGAAGCCTCCAGAAAATGTTGACGGGATTCCAGTGTGCATGCTGGAGAAAAGTCAACTTTTTCTGGAGGCCCCAGATCGCTTCGAAAATGATGCCAATCGACTCGGGAGGTCGACTTTAGTGTACAAACCAATTTTCAGGATTCTATCTTGAAATTTACAAATTTTTTTTTCAAAAAATGGTTTTTTGGGGGCGATTTCAGCCATTTTCAAAAATTCGCCAAAAATCGAAAAATTAACTTCGGCAGCTAAAAATTTGGTTGTGAGGTCTTGGTGGCGTGCTCTTTCAGTGAGCCAAATTTCAGCTCAATCGAAGGTGACGAGTTGGCGAGGTTCCCTTGTAAGGATATTATCGAATACGTCAACAGGATAGAAATTAATTCAAAAAAAGAATACCTTTTAGGAGGAGCCAATTTATTTGTAATATGAAGACGCACAGAATTTGAACTCACCCAACTTACATACGTATACCTAGCACCTACCCAATGAGCTCGTCTATATACTATCTATATGAGGGGATTTCAACACAAATAGCTTTCAGGATAAACGTTGTGTAAAATGCGCATCGCGTATTGTACAGTCGGACGGATAATTTTAAGTATGGAAAAAAATAAGAAAGCTCATGGCTTGTTATTTTATTCCGGATGGTTGAAACGAATGAAAGCTAAACTAACTGTAATCAACCAAATCAATTTTAATGATAAACTATCCAACGTAAAAACAGGTATAACAAATTTCGCAACCCGTAAAAAAAAAACTCACACACACGCACGATCCGCCTTTCGGCCCTTTTGTATATTTATATTTTTTACTTCACGTATTTCCGCTACGATAAATAATGGCTAATTTATACGTATATAATGGTTCGCTATTTAATTTTATATAGGTATAGTCTATTTTTATCGTCGCATCGACGAAAAAATCTACTCGAGTGGTAAATTTGAAAACAATTGGAGCGATTTTCTTGAAATTTTTATGACGTATCTGATGACGTACCTACCCGATAAACCAAAAAACCAAAAATCGACCGTCGAAATTACGTCAGAACATACCTGAAATCGACCATTGAAATCTTTACCGTTTTCCATACTGAAATCGACGTCGATTCTAAGTCGATTTAGTTCCGCCCATTTCGACCCTATTTCGACTTATTTGTGATATGAAATCGACGCCCGAGCAGCACACTCGACAAATTATCGAAATAAAAAATCGTCAAAATATCGAATTCGATAAAGTGTCGCGTTAGTTCCGCATAAATCGTGAAATTATCTTTCGATATATAGATAGATTATCGACGAATTATAGTTAATAAAAATTTCGACATTATAGTAAGATATTTTATCGATAATCTATCTATAATATCGAAAGATAATTTCACGATTTAGGCGGAACTTTCGCGACACTTTATCGAATTCGATATTCTATCGATTTTTTATCGATTTTTTTGTCTTTTACTAGCTTTTTTCTATAATTAAAAATCATTAATTAGCATAATTAATACATTAACCTATGCCTAAACACATTATTCATGTCACGGTAAGAGGATCATTTCAGAAAAAGTCAAAAAAAAATTATAAAAAATCTGCCACCCGTGGGGCTTGAACCATCTACCTCCTGCATGGTAATCCTCTTCCTTAACCACTATGCCATACCTTATCGTTGGGGAATTAGCAATAAAACGCTTATAATAGGCAGTTTAGTACTTCCAGACGTGTTGGACTTAGAAAAATTTTCACCAATTTGGAAATAATTTTAAATATCGTCACAAAATCGTTGAAAAATCGTTCGACAAATTTCAGATTATTTGTCGATAATGTAGTTTCAAATATCGCCACAAAATCGTTGAAAAATCGAATTCCAGGAATTTCATATTACGTGTCGATAATATAGTTTCAAATATCGTCATAAAATCGTTGAAAAATCGAATTCGAGAAATTTCATATTACGTGTCGATAATATAGTTTCAAATATCGTCAAAAAATCGGTAAAATATCGGAGTCGAGAAATTTCATATAATCTGTCGATAATATAGTTTTAAATATCTTTACAAAATCGTTAAAAAATCGAATTCGATAAATTTCATATTACGTGTCGATAATATAGTTTCAAATATCTTCACGCAATCGTTAGAAAATCGAATTCGAGAAATTGCATATTATGTGTCGATAATATAGTTTCAAATATCTTTACAAAATCGTTAAAAAATCGAATTCGATAAATTTAATATTCTTTGTCGATAGTATCGTTGACGAATATCGTCATAAAATCTTAATAATATCGAATTCGATAGTTTTTAGATTTTTTGCCTATGAAGTTGTACCGATAAATCTTTATAATATCGTGAGAACATCTATAGATTTTCAAACGATTTTTTATCGATACGTTACATCTTCCGATATTATCGATCGAGTGTGCCGCTCGGGCGTCGAAAATTGGTCGACATTGAGTTAAATTTGACTAATTTTCGATGTCGATCAAAAGTCAGTTTTTAGGCTTCTATTGTCATAAAATTTAATTAATTAATTAATTAAACAATGTGTTGGCATGACCTAATTGAATTTTTTTCGCCCTAATTGTGTTCCTATTCACTATACCTAACTCTCTAAACCAAATTTTACAACTAAAATTTCTCAAGCCTTCCCTCACTGGGTTTCGATCCCCTGACCTCCTGCTCGGGAATTCTTATAACTAACCACACGTCTATCAGTCTTCGACGGTAAATAGAGCACTAATTAGAATATAAATGAAAAAGAATCTTGAAAACCAAAAATCGACGTCGATGGTAGGTCGATTCTTGAGAAAACTAAAATTTCGCTAAAAATCGACGTCGAAGATACGTCGATTACTTAGGTTGAAAACGTATTCACAAAAAAAACAAAAATCGACCTAAAATATACGTCTTAATTTCGTCGATAAAATGTATTCATCAATAGACCTAAATTTGACGTCAAAGTTTGGTCTAATAATTCGAAATATCGACCAGAGATGATCATAGGGTTTCTACATAATTTAATTTTTTTATAGACCTGAATAAGACTTCAAATTGACGTCGAAAAGAAGTCTATTACGAAGCGAATATCTCTTTTTATCGACTTGGACCTTTTGAATTTTGAATACCTTTAATCAACTTTGAAAGCACATCGAAAATAGGTCGATTTAAGGGTGATATTGACTTGAGAAAGATCAATTAAAATCGACCAAATTGTTACCCAAATTTGATGTCGAAAATAAGTCGAGAATGCTGGAAAATAGACTGAAAATAGACTGTGAAAATTTAAAATTGGTCAATATTGAGTCGAAAATTGGGAAAACTTTTTTCTAACCGCAAATCGATGTCAAATCGGTGGTCAACTGGTTTATCGGGTAGCATTCAATTCGTAGATTCGACAAGTTTATCAATTTTTTTTTTCTAATTTTAATAAATACAATTTTCAAACTAGGTATTTAATTTTTATTTCAAATTTTTGTTAGGAACTTTTATTCATATTATCATGAATTTTGTCAAAACTAATTTTTTTTAGGTAATTAAAAAAACAAATCAAGAAAACAACTCTTTTCGAGTTTTGGCCAAGAAGTTCAATTTTTTTTAAAATCGAAATTTATCAAATTTTGTCAAGAATAATTTTTTACTACTTACCTAATTATTATTTATCTTAAAATTTTTTTTTTAAAAAAAATAAAAAATTTAAAAGTCTAAAAAAAAAATTCAGAATGTGACAAAAAGCCTAAAAGTCATAAATTGTAAAAAAAATTTCCAAGTTTAAAAATGTCTGACAAAATCTCTGAAAGTCATCTTTCTAAAAAAATTCCAAGTTTTAGAATGTTTGACAAAATGTCTAAAAGTCATAAAATTTAAAAAAAATTTACAAGTTTCAAAATGTCTGACATAATGTCTAAAAAATCGAATTTAAAAAAAAAAAAAAAATTTCATGTCATCCAAACCTAACATAACCTAACCCAATGGGGTCGGATTTTAGTCTCGGATTTTGGTCTCGGATTTTGGGGTCGGATTTTGGTCTCGTTTTTTTCTATTTTGGTCTCCGTAAAAGCATATACTATGCTAAAAATCAAATTTTTAAATTCTTTAAAAATTTCGAAAATTCCAAATTTTTGAAATTTTTGAAATTTTATGAAACTTGAAATGATTCTTAAATTTCATAAAATTTTTGAAATTGGATTTTTTAAAATGATAAATTTTTACTATTCTTGTGTAAGTAAATAATTTAGTAAATCATTAAATTTTTTGGAAAATTTTGGATTTTTGGATTTTTTTTTTTTGAAATTACTTACCTAGGTACTCAAATCAATTTTTAAACCAGGGTCAGCTCTTTTTATAATATTAATTTTCAAACTGTGACAAATTTCTCAAAGTTTTTAAAATTAATCAAACGTTTAAAGCTTATAAACATTTTTACAATTTTTTCTGAAAATTATACAAAAGTCAATTTTGGAAGGATCCTATAATTTCCTTCATTTCCACTGCTGAACTGTTTTTGAAATTCTTTATTAATTACTGTTAGCACTTCAAAAGAACCCCATAAAATTCTTTGCTGAGAGATAGCAAAAACTTGAGTAATCTTATCTCTTTCTATAAAAATTCTGAATAAAAATTAGGAAATTACCTACACATGTATTACATGGTGAATTTCAAATTTTACCTAAATTCAAATTCTTTGAAAAAATTGCTCAAATAAATTTTTTTCTCATTATTTGGGTCCATTCTGAGAGATACTGACGAAAAAATTATGAATTTTTCAATTATTTCCATTTCCATTTTTGAAAAAAAAAATCATTTTTGCCATTTACATGGTGAATTTAAAATTTTCCCTAAATTCAATTTCTTTGAAAAAATTGCTCAAATAAAATTTTTTCTCATTATTTGGGTCTATTCTGAGAGATTCTGACATTTTTTTTTTAAATTTTTCAATTATTTCCATTTTTGAAAAAAAAATCATTTTTTACATTTACATGGTGAATTTAAAATTTTCCCTAAATTCAATTTTTTGAAAAAATTGCTCAAATAAAATTTTTTCTCATTATTCGGGTCCATTCTGAGAGATTATGACGTAAAAATTTTGAATTTTTGAAAAAAAAATTATTATTTTGCCATTTATATGATGAATTTCAAATTATCCCTAAATTCAATTTCTTTGAAAAAATTGCTCAAATAAAAATTTTTCTCATTACTCGGGTCCATTGTGAGAGGTTCTGATGAAGAAATTTTGAATTTGTCAATTATCAACACGACGACTAGAGAGATGAGAAGACCGACTTTGCAGTTAGGAAGTATTTATTGCTTCCTACTGCTCCACTTTCGCTTTTTTCCTACAATGCATTCGACGTAAAATCGCGAAAAATGGAGTGAAAAATCTAGACCGAAAAAAGTATTAGCGAACCGATAAGTATCAAAAATCGTTTAAAATCTCGACTAATTATACTTCATCTCGGAGTGAAAAATCTTTTCGCTATTATTTCGCAATATATGGCGTTCGATAAACAGAATACTAAAAATGTAACAAATAACAAAGGACGAGAGAAGCTAGCGAAAAAAAATCCCATTATTTCCAAATTAACCCCGATCGCATCACTCGGCATCGCGCTGGCTGGCGAAGGGAGGGAGCGAGAGGATATAAGTTACAAAGTTGATACCGCAGCAACTGCAGCTGCACCCGGACACCCTTGCGAAGGTTTCGCTTTTCCTAGGTGCTCATGCTGGCGAACTTACACGTTTATAATATATTCAGAAACATCTGTGATACATTTTTAAACGATTTAACATTGTTATCGGATGGTGCGTTGTTTAACAACCTGTTTAGCGAGGCGACGCACAGCTCGAATCCTTTTTCATTGTGTCACGGATAACGATAATCAATTATCATTATTTGGATTTGTGCGATTTGTCACCTCACATTAGACCGACGAATTGGAGTGAAAAATTATAGTATGAATAATCATTTTAGCCAGTACCAGCGCGTTGAATTAAGAAATTAAACGGAAAATTTTACAATCGTTCGATTAGGTACGAGACGAGGGTCGCGAAAAGTCGATTGTCACTGTGCCAGACCAAATGATTCATTCGGCATGTACTCTTATTAGCGAGCATTTCCGCGATCCTCTTTCGAGTACGTGTACTAAATTCGATGATAAATGGTAAGTACGAGTATAAAATTTTCATGCAATGAGGTGGAAAAATTTTGAATAATTTTGTTTTTAATTTCCATTCGTTTGCTTGTTATTTTATTTCAAACAATTTTGATCTTTGTAATTGTCAAAGGGCGAATCCGACCCTTGTGTAATGGATGTTGTTACTGTGTGGCCAGTGTAGCAGAAGAGGAGTGCACGTTTAAATGTTTTGAAGCAGTGAAAAAAATGCGCAGGTCTTCGAAATTATGTTAAACGTTTTCAATTTTGTTGAAATATATCGTACCAATAAATCAATCAATCAATCAACAAATCCTACTAGAAAAAACTCAAAAAAAAAAAACACCAAAAATTCCTGCAGTCAAAATTTTTGTACACAAAGGAATCATCTTGATGAATATTCTTTTTAAAAATTTCAAGTACGCCAAAAATTTCTTTAGTAAAATTGGCTCGAGAAAATTCTTCAAAAAAAAAGTTTCAACAAAAATTTCCTTTCGGAAAAAAATTCCTAAGTAAATTTGACAAGGAAGGATTTTTCAAATAAAATGATCTTCCTACTAAAAGATATCTAGGAGACAATTTTTTCTTTAAAAATAATTTCAGTAAATATTGATGAATGAATGTCCTCAGAGCTGGGAAAACATTTCCCTGACAATCTCAGAAAAAATTATTAATCAAAAAATATTCTGAACAAAAAAAAAATACTCCAGATAGAAAATTCTCTTAGAACTAGAGAAGATCATGTTCAAAAGTAATCTATGTACATTTATGTACTTATAGCTGCTTTAAAAAATCCAGGCAAAAAAAAACTTCATAAAAGAAAATATCGTTTGAAGAAGAATTTTCTTCATCAAAAAATAAAATAAAAAACAATAATTCATAATTTGTCCACCATAACCTCTCAGAATGGACCCGAATAATGAGAAAAAAAATTTTTGGGCAATTTTTTCACAGAAATTAAATTTGTGAAATTTCCAATGTAAAAAGCCCCGCGAAATTTTAACAAGGCAAAAATGAATTTTTTCCGAAAATGCGAATAATTGAATAATTTATAATTTTTCCACCATAACCTCTCAGAATGGACCCGAATAATGAGAAAACAATTTTTTGGACAATTTTTTCAAAGAAATTAAATTTGTGAAATTTCCCATGTAAAAAGCCCCGCGAAATTTTAACATGGCAAAAATAAATTTTTTCCAAAAATGCGAATAATTGAATAATTCATAATTTTTCCACCATTAACCTCTCAGAATGGACCCGAATAATGAGAAAAAAATTTTTTGGACAATTTTTTCAAAGAAATTAAATTTGTGAAATTTCCCGTGTAAAAAGCCCGTGAAATGTTTACTTGGCAAAAATGAATTTTTCCATAAAGGCGAATAATTGAATAATTTAGAAATTTTCCATCATAACCTCTCAGAATGGGTCCAAATAATGAGAACATTTTTTTTTGGACAATGTATGTCAAAAGCCCCGCGAAATTTTTACTTACTTTTTTGAGATAACTTCTGTTAAAATTTCATTCTCTTGCTTGTTCTTATATTTTTTCCCCTCTCTGTTTTTTTACCCACTATTTTTTTTAAATTACATGTTTTCTCTACTTTTTAACATTTTTTTCTGATACTTTCACAATTTCCTTAATGCAAATTTCGACTGATCTCCAGCCCAAAAACATATCCATGATAGAAAATTGAATTTTACTCCATCACAGACATAATGGGAAAATTATAGAATTTTTCTTTCTCCGGCAACGTCGAGCATCATCTCTCACAATCAGTGCCAAAATTGAGAAAAATATTTGGAATACCGAAACCACGAATGACGAAGCCTATATGCGACGAAACGTCTTCCACACTTGATACCTAAAATTTCTATTTATCAATAAATTGTCAATATGTAAAAAGCTTATAAACACGGAGTAGATAAATCCTACATAGTTTTTAATCTTGATTGTGAGTAAAAAATGAAATGTAAAAGGCCGAGGGTGATACAGAGAGGATTAAGAGAAAAATAAAACTTAGTCGCTGCATCAGAGGGTCCATTTTAAGCAGCTTAAAACATTAGAATTCCATTAGGCGGTAAAACATAGCCTTAGGACGTATTTCAGATGGCCACCTAAAATACTATATTGTTTCGAACCGATTCGACGCGACGTTACTTTCTCGTATCGACTGTGTAAATAAATGTTAATTGATGTAAATAGAAATTCGCTTTTCGGATGAGGCGCTGTACGACGAGAACGACACATAGACGACGCAATACGACGAACTCGCGGTTTTATAAAAGTTTTCCATAGGTCGCTTTATCGTATTGCTGTTTACCAGACCCAGCCTCAGCCCCAGCATCCGACGACCGTATAATATTCGTGTACGTACGTATTTGTGGATTAGGGTGGCCCTTATTTTTCGAATTTTAGAAATGTTGTCGGGACGGGGGGTCAATTGGTGACATATTGGTAGAAAATAATTCTCTATTTTTTATTTTTCCTCTAACTGAATTTTAAGCCGTTTCTCAGGGGGCCCCCAAATTTGAAAAAATAAAAAAAATAGAAAAAATAGAACATTTTGAAAATTTTTGAAAATTTTTAGCAAAATGGTCATATAGGAATGGTATTTCTATACGACAAGACCATTTTCGATGATTTCTTATCTTTACCTCCCTTTTCATGGGACATGAAAAAACGTCATTTTTTACGGTTTTTAAAAAATTTGAAAAAAATGGCTAAAAATTAAAAAAAAAAAAAAAATTGAATAAAATGGTTTCAACATACATGTTATCACCCAAAAAGGTCATTTACGGTGATTTTTCACCACTGCCGTATCAGTGAGAATTTTTCAAAAACTATCAAAAATTGAAAAAAATGAGGTTCCCAAAAATGAAGGTAAGGATGAAAAATCGCCGTAAATGACCTTTTTGGGTGATAACATGTATGCTAAAAACATTTTATTCAAAAAAAAATGTTTCTTTAATTTTTAGTCATTTTTTTCAAATTTTTTAAAAAACGTAAAAAATGATGTTTTTTTATGTCCCATGAAAAGGGGGGTAAAGATAAGAAATCATCGAAAATGGTCTTGTCTTATAGAAATACCATCTCTATGACCATTTTGCTAAAAATTTTCAAAATGTTCTATTTTTTCTATTTTTTTGATTTTTTCAAATTTGGGGACCCCTGAGAAACGGCTTAAAATTCAGTTAGAGGAAAAATAAAAAATAGGGAATTATTTTCTACCAATATGTCACCAATTGACCCCCCGTCCCGACAACATTTCCAAAATTCGAAAAATAAGGGCCACCCTATTGTAGATAGATTGAGGATGGGGGGGGGGGGGTGGGGGGGGGGGGGGGGTACGCGGAGGGAGCAAAACGCAATCGCCAAATTCCGAACTGAACGTATCTCCAATTCTCCATGCGCTTGATTAGCCAATAAAAGTATACGAATACGAAAAGGAAAGCGGCAAGCGCGCTCAGCCTGCCGCCAGTGCCGCCTGCCGCAGCAGTTTTCACGTTGGCGCGAATATAATAGCAGAAGCAGGACGCTGACGGTGCCGGGGCGACCGTTAATTAGCGACCATAATTAGATTATTAACGAAACAATGCTTCTGTTCGGCTACTGATAACAGTTACACAGCATTTTGTTCTTATCATAAATAGGTGGCGCCGCGCCGCGCCGTTTTATTTAACGCCAAAGCCGACCGTTTTGCTATTGTTATATGGAATCGGTCTTTTTAGAATTATATACTTACTGGCAGGGCGCAGGGACGACCGAAATGCCCCTTTCGCTCGCCTTCTAAATACTATACTATTCATGAAGACTTTAGTAATTTACGCGGTATTCGCGCTTTTATTTGTTGTGAAATATTATCCTCCAGACGGGAGCAATTTCAACATTTTAGGGGACTTTACCTAAGTGCCAACTTTACACTACGAGTAGATACGTCGCGGTGTTATTTCAAATGTGATGTCGTCGTGCTGCTACTGCTGCTGCGGGTTCGATAAAACCTAGCGCCAATATCATATTAAATTATGTAACTTAATGAATCGCGCCACTTGGAATTTGTTGTTGCCACCACCTCCCACCTCCATCTTTACCCCCTGTTGAGTTTCCTTGCCCGTCTTATATACTAGGTATACGGTGTACGAGTATAAGCATTAGGCCTAGATAAGTCGTATGTTTGATTTTATAACCTCTAAGCGATGGAAATTTTCGCATGTGCGGGTGATTTGATATAGGATCCCCCTCGATTTGGGAATATAACCGCGGGATATCGTGTACTATGGCTCGTACATGATTAGATGTTTACTCGGAAGCAGATCGTGGTATTAATGTCAATATTAATTTACTTAGTCCCTTCCTATATATTTTTATTTCTGCATTTCTCAAATATCACACCTAATTTGCAGTTGAAAAAATAAAGTAGGTGTAATAACACGTTTGTTATCCATTCCTCATTGTATAGGAATTTATTTGTACCTATAAGATAATTAATTTGAATGATTTTTTTCTCTCTAAGAATTTTAGAAAAGAAGGGCAATTTCCTTAAAATTTGACTCAAAATGAGAAATTGCAAATATGCATTTGTGAAGCATTTTTTATCGCACGTTTGATTCGAACAATATTGCCAAAATGAACACTGGAGGTTTATCTAGGTCCATTCGAAGCACAGCAGCATTAAAAACGCCATTTAAAATGACGCCCAAAAAACTCTATAAAACTGAGTCAAAAACAATTTTTCTACCCAATGCGTTTCTAATTTATAAGGATGCGAAACTGCGGAATGAAAGTAATTTTATACGTATTGAGATCATTATTTATCTACGATTTGACGGTTTGCCCTTCTGAAAAAATGAAATAATCTAGATTAGATAACTTGTTAAATTTCTGGTATGTATATCTCTAACTCGGAAGTGAAAATGAAGAAACTGTAGAACATATTTGAGAAGGATATCGAGATGGGGTTTAAAACTTATTTAGTGTTATGTTTTGTGATTTTACCAACTTTGCAAGAAAACGGTGAGTTTTTTGTTGCGCCCTAATTTTGCATTTTAAAGTACCTACCTATTAGATATAATTAAAAATTTATGAAAAAAATTTGAAATTTTGAAATTTTGAAATTTTACGCCTCGCCACACATGTACCACCTCGTCGGTTAAATCTGTTTCCAGTTTTCCACATCCACACAACGTTTGAAAGTACGACTGCAAAATCAGGGCACCCTTTGTTGCCTTTGGGTTCAAGTATCAGTTGGCCAAGTGGCGAATTTTGAAGCAATTTTTACTACTAAGAGGTACAAATTTTTATCATTTCGAAATATAAAATTATATACTTTGGGCGCACAAAGTGTACGATTTCATATTTTGAAACGATAAAATTTGCATCGAATAGTACAAAAAATTGCTCCGAAATTCGCCACTTGCTAAAGTAACACTTGAAATTCGGCCCACAAATTTTCCATTATTACTATTTCACCAATTTTTAAACAATTTTCCAGTTTTATAAATTAGTTGACTCATTGTTTCGCTTCATTTCGGCAACACCTAATACATTGTTCTCAATATTTTAAGATCTTTGAAGAAAAAGGAAGCCGAATAGCAAAATAATTAGGTACCTATGTTTGAAATTAAATTTACCTATTGCCCTCTGCAACAAAATGCCCTCAAAAAATTGCCGCCCAAAAAAATCTGCATCTCCGCCCTTTGAATACAAACACAAAGCGCTCCTTTAATTCTCGATTTCCCGGTACGCCCAAAAACTAAAAAGCCAGTCATTGAGTGCTATTCTGTATTTAAATTTTAATTCACCCCAAATCGTATAAGAATAAACAGTAAAGTAACTATGAGATTTTTTTTAAAGGTGATTCGTTCGAAGAAGAAACATTATCTCCAGATCAGGCTGCTATAGTTGAAAAAGCCAAGAACAGCGAAGTGAAGATACAATTGGAAAATGCGTTTAAAAAATCGCAGCATCTTGTTAAGAAAGTAAAAAAATCTCAAGTGAGTAGAAATTACTCAAAATACGAATAAATTATTATAAAGTTTCCAAAAATGGGAATAATTCAATAATTCAGAATTTTTTCATCGTAACCCCTCACTAAGGACGCTGCTATAGTGGAAAAAGCCAAGAACAGCGAAGTGAAAATACAATTGGAAAATGCACTTAAAAAATCGCAAAAGAAAGTAATTCAATTGGAAAAATCTCAAGTGAGTAGAAATTACTCAAAATACGAATAAATTATTATAAAGGTTCCAAAAATGGGAATAATTTAATAATTCAGAATTTTTTCATCGTAACCTCTCACTAAGGACCTGAATAATTAGAAAAAAAAATTTTTCAAAGAAATTGAATTTGATTGAAATTCACCATAAATGGCAAAATCAATTTTTTTCAAAAATGGGGATACCTACTTGAAAAATTTCAAATTTTTTTATCAGAATCTCTCAGAATGGATCCGAATAATGAGAAAAAAAATTTTGGAGCAATTTTTTCAAGCAAATTAAATTTAAGGAAAATTTGAAATTCACCATGTATACGCATGGCAAAATTAATTTTTTTCAAAAACGGGAATAATTGAAAAATTTAAAATGTTTTCATCAGAACCTCACAAAATGGACCCAAATACTGAGAAAAAAAATTTTGAGTAATTTTTTCACAGAAATTCAACTTTAAAGAAAATGCGAAATTCATCAATCATCATGTAATATGGCGAAAATATTGATTTTTTCCAAAAATGGGAATAATTCAAAAATTCAGAATTTTTTCATCGTAACCTCTCACAAAGGACCCGAGTAATTAGAAAATAAATTATTAGATCGATTTTTTCAAAGAAATTGTATTTAAGGAAGATTTGAAATTCACTATGGAAAAAGATCCGGCAAAACACCGGATCTTTTTACATGGCAAAATCAATTTTTTTCAAAAATGGGGAACTAGGTATACCCATTATTTATTTCAAAAATGGCTTTTCAAGGTATCTGATATTGCGTAATTGTGTGAACAGTGAACATTAATTTCGTCTTGTCAAAAAATCGGCAATTTAGGAAAATCTTGTAAATTGGCTACAAAAGGTTTAGGAATAAGGAGACGAAAATGAAACATTAATTTTTCTAATAAGTATAATCTTTTCATAGGGCTTCACCATATTCACTTGTTCCGTTGACACTATTAAAGTTGATTTGGAAGAAGTGTATAAGTTCAGCCCTGTATCGTGGACCGAGATGAATCATGATGAGAAGAAAAACACGAAATATCCCGAAGAACTCACTCGTAGGATTCGACTGTTCGAACATTTAGAAGAAAACGTTTTTCGTATTAAACCTTTGGCTGGTGCAAATATGAGAAAGTATTTTAATCAAATGTTAAAAATATTAAATACGGATACTAAGCTGTGGCGTGACCGTGTGGAAATGGATATTAAGAAAATAAATGAAATTCAGCAGGAATTTCGAAAGTACCTAGGCAGAACTCCTACCACTGCTGACCAAATTGAATTCGCCGTTGTTGTAGCTCAAATGCGGCATGGTTGCAACGCCTACCACCAATGCTTCACCGCCCGTATAACTCAAGAAACTTTTGCTGCAATGATGAAAAAGCAAAGAACTCCATCGTTAGAATATTTACTCGAGTCGCTGGAAATAATTAAACCATGGAATATAACCGAAAAAGCCGTGGAATATGTAAATGTACTAAGTAAAGCTCGAGCCTTTGCAGCAAATGAAAATCACCATCCCATCACCGCTGTACCCTCTAAGGATTCAACCGGATCAAAGATAATGATGCTGACTTATCCGCCTGATTTGTGTCCCCACGTAGATTTCAGACCATGCGAAAGTTGTTCTGTGGTTGCACCAACCTCAACACAGAACCCTAGTTCATAATAAAAACAATAGTCTAGGCATCGCAAACTGGTTGAAAATGAATTTGATTACGAGAGTTCATTGCATTAAAAATCGCGGATACGTTTTATGCTCTGCTATACCATGTTTTCGCTAGTAATTTCGCGTATAGGTATTCGATAAAATATGAAACATTAATAAACGAAATAACTAATGCATTTTCTCATTATTTATTAGCGCGAACAGAACAATCTTATTAGAGGGGGAAGGGGGATTAATTTTTGAGTAATTTATCTTTTTGTTTGTAAAGTATAAAATGAGTAAAAGCTTATTATTCAAAATTTGAGGGGTGGGAGGGGACCAAGCAACATTTTTATAATAACAAAAATTCCTTCTATGATGTCAATTTACAACTTTCACTTGAAATTTTTAAAAATTTGACTCTTTCCTGGTACTAGCTTGAAACATTGAAATTTCATTCGAATGTCATTTTATTTCGGTCAACTGTGGCATTGGTGGTAAACAAGTCTGACAATTTGTAATTTTCAGGCCCGAAAAAGTTTCATCAAAGTTCTCAATTCTGCAATATTTAATCTGAGAAATAAATTAAAATAAACCTAAAAGGAAACCAAAATCCTAAATTTGATGTTTTTTATGGTTTATTTTCATTCATTTCATCGATTAAATATTGAACAGAAAAATTCATTTCACAGAGAAAATACGATGTATTGAATAATAAAACAAATTTTTCTTAGATCTGGATCTGGTTTTTGTTAAAATTGAATACCTAACAGGTTTTATTTCAACTGTTTCTCAAAGTTTTGTTCTAAAAACTTATTTTTTGGTTTTGTCAAAAAAAAAAAAAATTCCATAGGTAAGCACAATTTTTCTGAAATTTTCTTCAAACACGATTCAAATTTTGTTGAAAAATAATTTTTATAGAACGAATTTTCAAAGTTCCGCTGTAAACAACAAAAAATTAGGTGTTAAACAAATTCCAGAGACAAATGTTTTTAATCTTTCAGAAATCATTTTTTTTTTCAAATGTTGTTGTACTTAATGAAAACTTGAAAAAATTGTTCAAAAACGTTTTTTTCATTTTTCAAAAATTGCAGAAAAATAATGCTTACCTACCTGTTTTTTAAATTTAAAAAACAATTAAAATTCAATTTTCTTCAAATTTTGTTGAAATAGAAAGAAAATTTTCAAAAATTTTCAAACACAGATTTTGATACCTATAGCTTTTAAATTAAATCTCATTTTTCGAAGAAAGAAATTCTAAAAAATTTCATACACTATTTCATAGAAAATTAATTTTGTTGAAAGTAATTTTTCTTTGTAGATACAGTGGCTAGAGGCGTACATGAACTACTGTTAGGATAAGATCAAAAGTTTTGTTGCCTTTAAGAAGGAGAACAGTTTGAGAAGTCTGAATTTCTCAAACTTTTGTTTTAAATTTTGTTAAAACTGAAAATTTTTCGTTGATTTTAAATTTTTCAAAATTTTGTTGAATATCAGGAATTTTATCCATTTTTTGAAATTTTATCAATACAATTTCTTTTTTAAATTTTGTGAAACAAAAATTGATTTTATGAAATAGTATTTTTTGATACAAAAGAAATGAAAAATTCTTCTTCAAGCCTAAATTTCGCAACATTTTGTTTCATTTTTTTCCTAAATAAAATTTTGATGAATGTTATTTCAACATCTCTCATTTTAATTTTTTTCAAACGCTAATTTTTCAATATTTTGTTAGTGACATTTTTAAAAAGAAATTTAAAAAAAATTTAAAGTTTTGTTTAATAACATTTTCTCAAATTTCGTCAAAAAACAAATACGTTTTTTTTTTTCAATTAACCAAAAATTGATTTCGTTGAAAAAGGCAATTTAAAAAAATTTCTTCAAAAATGTTTGAAAATTTTTCAACTCGTTTAAATCAGATACTTCAACTACTGTTCTCCCAACAGTAGCGTTGCCAGACAGGCATGTAGGGGGGGGGGGGGGTCTGGTCCAAAAATATACGAAATTTTTGTAAAAAAGACCATTAAAAAGCTGAAATTTCGTCATTTTTTCAACTTTTTCTTCGTCAAGGGGGGTCTGTACCCCCCCTCGACCCCCCCCCCCCCCCTAAATACGCCACTGTCTCCCAAATTCCCTTTCTCAACGTAAGTACATTTTCAAAAACTTTCTTTATGAGTCTTCTTTTTTAATTTCTTGAAATAGAAACAAAAACTTTTTCAAAATTCTGTCAAAAAAATTTCTTATAATTTTTCTGAAACCCGTATTTTGTTTACACAAGAATAGGTATTAAAACTTTTTCTTAAAGCTGAAATTTCACAAAATTTTGTTCAATTTTTTTCAAATTTTGTTAAAAATGAAGTGTAGAAAAAACTTCTTCAAGCCTGAATTTCTCAAAATTTTGCGTCGATTTTTTTTAAAAGTGAATGTTAATGTAGATCTAGATATGTTTTTACAGCATGTCTTTTTCTATTTTTTATCAAAAAATAAAAAATTTTCAAGGCATAAAAATTTCGAAAAATTTTGTTAATTTTTTTTTTCAATTTTGTCAAAAAATTATTTTTTTATTTATTTTGAAACAATTTTTTTAGAAAAAGTTAAACACAAACTTTCTCAAACCAAAAATACTAGAACTTTTTCTTCAAACTTGAATTTCTCATAATTTTGTTTAAAAACATAAATTTTGAAATCGAAAAAAAATTATCACAAATTCAATTATTTTAAATTGATTTCTCTATTTTTTTCATAATCAGGAATTTAAAAGACTTTTATTCAAAACCTTTTTCTGTCAAAATTTACCGAAAAACGATTTTTAGCCGAATTTTTTCAATTTTATTGGGGAAAAGGGTGTTTTAAAATTCTATTCAGCAGAAACTTCTCAAAATTTTCTACAAGCACAAGTTTTTAATAATTTGTCTAAATACAGTTTTTTTCTATTTTATTTTTTTTTTATTTGCAAACATCTGTTTTTTTTAAAATTTTGTTCGAAAACATTTTTGTCAAACTGTCATGATAACAATTTTTATGAAAATTTCTTCAGAGCCATTTTTTTGTTGAAAAATATTTTGTTCAAAGCTTAAAACATCGATTTTTATTTTGCGGAGAAATACCTATTTTAAATTTTTTTCCAACTTTTGTCCGAGAGCAAATCTTCTAGCAGCTTATGTTGTTTGATATAAAACACTAATTTTTAACCAAATTTTCAACAAAAAAATTCGAAAACACTGTTTTAGATTTCTTAAAAGTTTTTTAATTTGCCTAATTTTTTCCAAACATAATTCTGCACTGGAATAAAATTTTCTTATTAAAACGTCAAAATTTCCAAATAAAATCCTTAGAATTGACCCTACTATGGCCACAAAATAGAAGATTCTAGCTAATCTATCTACAGATTGAAAAAATATTTGAACGAATGTAGGTTAAAAAGGAATCTGATATGGATCAAGAATACCAAACACCCCATGCCCAGTGCACTACGTACGTATCCACTATATACATCAAATTAGGAAGCACATGCGAACATATTTCTCAGACGAAATTACGCGGTTCATAGGTGCGGGCGGTGCTTCCAAAGGTTTACTTTAAAGACATTTAGTTGATGTAATTAGTTGTAACGGGTAAATTAGCCACGATCGTGTTTCTTTTAAACTGGACGGTTCAAAGGTTCCGTCATCATGTGTTTGAAAAAGTGAAAATCGCCTCATGCTTGTCATAATAATTATACAAATGAATTTTTACAAGATTCTTTTGAATGCAGCCAAACAATGTGTTGCGTTGTTTCGTTAATACCGCTAACTACTCGCAGGTGACTCGGATTTGGTTCCGGTGCCGTCGTCCTACGATTATTTAAACGTTTTTAATTTTTTTTCTTATTTTTTTCGGTACATCCTGACGATGAATACGATACACGTGTTTTAAAAATAAACGTAGCCTGATATTAAATTGGAGAAATTTTCAACCAAAGTACGTATAAGTATCAAAACTTATATCCCTACCAGGGCTGGTGAACAAAACGACCCGTTTTGTTCTGTTCTGGTTTTTGTTCAAGTTGAACTGTTTGGTTTTGTTCTGTTCTGATTTTTGTTCAAGTTGAACTGTTCGGTTTTGTTCTGTTCTGTTCTGTTCATTTGTTCAAAAACAACAACAAAAATACATTATTCGTATTCTTAAAATCGTAATTATCATAATTCTCTAACTCACCATTTCATCAAAACAAAAAAAAGGGGGAAAAAGAGCTTGAAAACATGGGCAGAACAGAACAAAACAAATTGATTTGTTCTGTTCTGTTTTTTGTTTTTTGTTCAGAGAATTATTTTGTTCTGTTCTGTTTTTTGTTTATTGTTCAGAGATTTTTTTTGTTCTTTTCTGTTTTCTGTTTATTGTTCAGAGAACTTTTTTGTTCTGTTATGTTCTTTTTTGATCTGTTCTGTTCTGTTCAACCAGCCCTGATCCCTACGCGTATTTTTTTTTTTTTTTTGTTGGAATACGGATAACACATGAAGGGTGTGCAATATCGTTCACTGTTCGAACATTATGCACTCGTTATGATTTTTACCAAGTCCAGTGCTACATAAATACTTTTTATTCAAAATTGGAGGGGAGGGAGAGGTCCAATCGAAATTTTTGTAATAATCAAAAGTATTTTTAGAACTTTGAGCTACAATTTTTGTTTGAAAATTTTTTCAATTGGACCCCTCCCTCCCCACCAATTTTGGATAACACTTCGAACATACCAATTAAAAAATGAAATAGTGAGGGAGGGAGGGCCTAATTTGAAAAAATTTTCAAATAAAAGTTGTAGCTTGAAGTACTAAGAATAATGTTGGTTATTACAACAATTTCGATTGGATTCCTCCTTCTCTTCTGATTTTACATAACATCGAGTAGATAGGGTTTCAAAATTGGGGGAAGGGTCTAATTGAAAAATTTTTCAGACAAAAATTGTAGATTGCGGTCCTAGAAGTAATTTTAGTTAATTCAGTTATTATAAAATTTTCAATTAAACCCTCCCCTCCCTTCCCTTCCCTTCCAATTCAGCATAATATGACTTAGGCACTTGTATTATTATAAACTGGTGGAGGTAGGGGTCAAATTGAAAAAAATTTCAAACAAAAGTTGTAGTTTGAAGTCTTAAAAATAATTTTGATCATTACAAAAATTGTGATTTGACCACTTTCTGCCCTCCAGGCTCCAATTTTGAATTTACATATTCCTGTAGTAATGTAGTATTGAACTTGATATAAATTTTCAATGGTGTCAATATAATGAATTTCTTATAATTATGTACTCGAAATACTAAATAGCGATCTTTTTTCTTCAAAATGAAATAAATCGTAATCGTAATGAAGGGAAATGCACGAATAAAATAAAAAATTAGCCCAAGTCCATCTCCATTGCTCAATTGAACTAATCGAACGATATTGTGTTATCCTTATTCCAAAAAAAAAAAAAAAAAAAAAAAAAAAAAAAAAACTATACGGCGAACCATACAAGTTGAACGTCAACAAGTAAGTAGAAAGAACGAAAAAAAAAAAAAAAAATTTAAAAAGGGGAATAAGCGAATCAGCTATACTCTTAGATTGCACATTTCAGATATCGGTACAGAGACAGACAAAATACATTATACATCTACTACGTACGTCATGCCTGGTGGTACTAACGTAAATATATACGTATTTATATAAGTACGATAAACTTTAAATAAGAGAAATTTAATAAAAAATTCATCAACGAAGACAGATTAAATAGATCCGGTCGCATGTAGTAAAATAGATTTTCGAACAAGTAACGAAAAGTATAATGGCCCATTTGTTTAGAATCCCATAGAATTATTTTAATACCACGGTATAGGGGGCGAGACTTTATACACCCTGGTGCTCTCTTTTTCTTACTTGAAAACCGTATACGACCACATGTAAACGCTATGCTACAGCTACAGCTTTTCGTATCTTGTAAAAAGGGTTCGAAAATCCTACTTTTGCCGGGCGTCTCGCTTAACTCTTTCCAGTCGTTTATAAATATTCACTCGATTGCGAGGAATAGGAATTTCCTGTTTTCAAACTCCGAGTAGAGTCGACGTCGGATATGTAAGCGCTTACGTACTTTACTTCGCACGATACTACAAGATAACGATACTTTTCCATAAACCGATCTACTTTTTTCAAATCCGTTAAAAGAATACTCTCTGCCATGCCAACTTTGCTGCATTTGAAAGTTTAATTAAAGGCTTTTGGTTTGGCTTTTTTTTGGCCAAGAAAAAGAAGTTTCGTTTTTACGTGTTACGTTGCATTGCCTTGCCTTGCCTGGCTTGTTTTTTTCTGCGCTCAACAGAGTTTTTGTTTGCTGCCAATATTCGAAAGCGTTTATTTTAGCCGGGTATATATTTTTTTCGTTCGAGGTTTACACTTACAGCCGGGTTTAAAAGACACTTCGCCTCGTACGAGAGCTTTTTCTCATAGTGTATAAGCTCGAGGTTAAGGAGTGTTTAACCATATTTATTTTGAATTCGATGGAAATTCCAACAAGTTTCGTCATCGTATAGTTGAGTTCTATTATAGATTGAATGAGTGGTTCCTTTGTGAATTTTTCTGACTTATGATTGTTGCTGTATTGCCAAAGGGAAATTCGAAAAAACAGGTGATATTTTTTTTCTCAAAAAATCAAGAGAATGAAAAAGTAGTAGATTTCAGGAGTTCTTCATAAAAAAGAATAGGTTCAAGATTTTATTTTCTATTTTTTTATGACACATGGTGTATGGTCATGTTGTCATTGCAAAAATATATTGAGCGAAAAATCGGTCGTAACAATTTTTTTTTTAAATCTCCTTTTTTTGAGCCACATTTTGCAAAAACTGAGAAATTTTTTGAAAAAATCAGGAGATTAATATGATCGAAAATCGAAGAATTTTGCTGAAAATCAGGAGCTCTTGCAGAAAATCAGGAATCTTTGCTAAAAATCAGTAGATCTGGAGAAAATCAATAGAGCCTTGAAAAAGTAGGAGATACCTTAAAAAATCAGGAGCGTTGGCAACTGCTGGATTGTTGTAATTTCAATTTTGAGCGAACTCATTACAGTGGCTTGATATAATTGAGATCCATACCTCGAAAGAAGAAATCGTCTTCATTACGAGTCACATGATAAACCAAGAGAATTTTTAACTAATTACTAAAAATGTAAAAGCATTTCAATAATTAAAAAAAATCAAAATTCACTAATGGAGAACAACAATATAATCATTTTCAAAGAAGAAAAATCTAAAACCTATTTTATTGAAACTCAGCTTCAGTAAAAAAATTTCCAATATCTTTTTCAAATTTTATTGAGAAAACTTTTTTATTTTAGCTGATTTTTTTTTTGAAATCAATTTTCTTCAGATTTGCTGTTAACAAATTTTTGTCCGAAAACATAATTTCAAAATTTTGTTCAAAATCATTTTATTTTAAATTTTTTTCAAAAGAAAAATTTTCCTCAACACAAAAACCCAAAATTTCTAAAACTTTGTTCAAATATTTTATTTATACTTTGCTGATAACACCCCCCCCCCCCCATCTTGCATAATTTTCAAAATATTGTTCAAAATCAATTTTTTAAAATTTTATTCATAATGAATAAGTAGATACATTTTTTCAATTTTACTAACAAATCAAAATTTTCTCAAACTCCTAATTTTAAAATTTTGTTCAATTTTTTCAATTTTTCTGGCAATAATCTTCAATCTCCCCAACACTTCACTTCTAAAATTTTTATCAAAATTATTTTTAATTTTTTTTTTTTTTTTTTGAAACACATTTTACTACGCGGATTAATAATTTTTTAAATTTTATTCAAAATCATCGTTTCTTTGATTTTACTTACTGATAAACAATTTTTTTCCAAAACAAATAATTTTCAATTTTTTTTTCAAAATCAGTTTTGCTTAAATTTTACTGATTACCTCCCAATTTATACCAAAACACCTCAATTTTGTTTCACCGACAGTGATTTTTTTGTCTAAATCTAAACACACAATAAAATTCTTAAAAATTCATCCTTGTTCAAATTTTAATAATAATATAGATACCAAATTGGAAAAAAAAAAAAAAACACAAAGTTAACTTTCAAAATTTTGTTCCAATTGTTAAATTTTGCTGATAAAATTTTTTGCACCAACAAATTATTTTTCAAATTTTGTTCGTTTTTTTTTTTTTTTTTTTTAAATTCATTTATTGTGCCATGAAAAGAAATTTTTGCCAAGACACTCAATTTTTCAATTTTGTTTAAAAACAATTTTTTATAATTTTGCTGTTGAAAAACAATTTTTACGTAAACAAATACCTACTTCTCTAAATTTTTTCAAATTTTTCTGATGAATAATTTTTGGTCAAACACATAATTTTCAAAGTTTTGTTCAAAATCAAATTGGTCTATTACATTTTGCTGATGAAGAATTTTTGTCTCGACACATAATTATTATTTTTTTTTTAATTTTCTTCAAAATATTATTTTTTTTTCAATTTATTTTAGCTGATAAGGATTTTTACTCAACACTCAATTATAAACATTTTCTTCACAATACTTTTTTTCAATTTTCGCTCAGACACATACCTACCTACTTAATTTTCAAAATTTTATTCAAAATCAAGTTGTTTAAAATTTTGCTGACGAACAATTTTTGTCTAAAAGCTCTAAACACAATATAATATTTTAGAAATTTTATTCAAAACATCCTTATATTTTTTTAAAAATTATTCTGAAAATAAATTTTGGCCAAAACGCCTAATTTTCTAAAATTTTGTTCAAAAACAATTTTTTTTTCAAATTCGCTGATGAACAATTTTTTCCAAAACAAATACCTAATTTTCAACGCTATGATTGTGCAAAGTCAATTTTTTTAAATTTTGCCGATTATTAATTTTTACCTAAACACAACATAAAATCTTCAAAATTCCCCAGATAAGTACCTAATAAATTAATTTTTTGCCTAAAACACACAATTTAAAAAAAATAAAATAAATTGTTTTAAATTTTGAAGTTACAACAAGTGCAAAAAATCTTTTTATTTTTTATTTTGCTGATATGCTGATTAATTTCTAACTAAATTCATAATTTTAAACATTTCACAGATTTTTGCACGCAAACACAAAATTTTCAAAATTTGGTTTAAAATACCTACCTATTTTTTCATATTTTTTTTTTCAAATTTAACTGAAATGAATCTTTTTAAACCCCTCAATTTTTTAAATTTTGTTCAAAAACAATTTTTTCGAGTTTTTCAGATGACAGGCTTAAACAAGTTTTGCCCAAACACATAATTTCTTAAAATTTTATTCGAAATTTTTTTTTTCTCAAATTTATCTGATAAGGAATTTTTGCTCAAACACTCAATTAGGTATCGACACTTTTTTCAAAAAATTTTTTTTTCATTTTTCGCTCAAACATATAATTATTTTTCAAAATTTTATCCAAAATTAGGTTATTTAAAATTTGGCTAATGTACCTACATTCCTTTTCAAAAAAGTCTAAAAACTTCATAGACCCTTACAAAATCAACTCAAAAATGGACCATTTGAACTTCATTTCCTATAACACATACAATTACGTACCCATGCACCTATCTACAAAAAATACTACAACACAAACCTCAAAGCTCCCTAAATTTCACAAATCACCCCAAAAAAGTCCCCCTACATTACATGCTTGCAAATCCAAACAATACATCTCACTCTAATGCGAAAAACCACAATTGGCACATTCAGTTGATCTTACTCGACTTTCGTATTGTTTGAAAACATTTCTACACAGTTTACATTCGACCAAAAAAAAAAAAAAACAAGGAATAAAAAAGGGGTAACGAGTTGAGCCAGTCTTTCGTTACCTTTTACCTTGTTTTTCACGAATGTCGTTTCTAACTTTGATAAATGGCAATTTCACCATTTCCCCCTTTTTAAAACGTGAACGTAAAAAAAAGCGGGAAGATTCGCTACATAATTGAATGTTCTCGAAAATTTATCACCCAAGATATACGCGCGGAAGAAAAAATCAAAATAATAAACTCGTTTATTCGATAGAGTTTATTTATTAAAATGAAAATAGCTGAAGAAATACGAAGAATAAATGGAAACAATACATAGCAAGGAAATTAAGTAGATTTAACAAAGATGGAAGGTATAAAAAATTCATTTTATTTCACGAAGACTAAGAAACTTATAAATAAAAATACATGAAAAAAAATTAACATAAATATGAACAAGGGTTACATAAAACACGAAAAACGTAAACACAATTTTTTTTTCATAAAAAAAAAAAAAAAAAAAAAAAAATCATACGGAATTACCTATTTTTAAGTAAGTATTGTAACGTCGAGGATGAAAAAAAGTATATCACTTATAGAAGACGACAGAGAATATTTTCAAATGATTTCTCATTGTAAGACAATAAAATTCGGCCAATATTGCTAGAAAAAAAATGTTTATCGTAAAAATATAACTTAATACGAACATATTATTACATAATACTTTGGTATCAAAAAGAAGAATACATAGAAAGAGAGAAACTCGCCAACCAAATCTACAGGAAATCGATTACGGAGTATGGCCTAAGGAGGAATGATGAGTCCCCAAATGATGAAAATAAGCAGCCGCTGCGGCAGCAGCACCATAGCTTTGGTTAGTAGAAAAAGGACTAGTTTGCGGATAATGATGAGTAGTATAGGCTAAAGGATGGAAAAAAGGTGGTCCGCTGGTAGGCGGGGGAGGAGGAACTGTGGGGCTATTTACATCCAAACCGGGATTCTGTTTTTTCCATTTCGTTCGTCTATTTTGGAACCAAATTTTCACTTGGGTTTCGGTCAGCGAAAGCGAAAGTGCCAAATTCAGCCTTTCGCAGACCGACAGGTAACGTGTGGTTTTGAATTTATTCTCTAATGCTACCAATTGCTCGTAGGTGAACGCGGTCCTGGCTCTTCTCGGTTTACCGCCGTTTTTACTACTGGATTCGGACTTGCCGTTGGATTTCTTACTGCCGGAGATGCGCTTGGATCCGGGCACGTCGGTGTCTTCGTCCAGGTCGCTTTTGTCGCCTTCGCCGCCGATGCTGACGTCGTCGTCTTCGTCCTCGCTGTATTGTTGGATGTTTTCGGAGCCTGCAAGTAGGTCGAGGTGTTATTTGCGGAGACGAATAAAAAATATTAAGAACCCACTGTGAGAGGATTTTGGATTTGAGAAGGTATTTGAAAATGAAATTCAGACCGACCATGGATGTCCTAAACGATAATTGAGAAAATACTATAAATTACAGCGAAATGATAAATGTATAACATGGGCCATTTCACTAGGGTTTGTTTTGAACTTTCTAGAGTGCTGCAGCTCAAATTTATCCGAATGCGTGTTCAGTTTAAAAGTTTCCTACGTTAAATGTGAGAATGATTTTTTCTCTACAAAAAATTAAGAAATTTCTTCACTACAAAAAAAAAGAATTTTTTTCAAATTAAAAAATGTGATTATTTTTATTGCAAAAAATGAGATAAGGAATTAGAATTTTCCTCCGAAAATGTTTTTAAAAATCTCCAAAAAATAAAGACTTATTTTCTTTTTACTACAAGAAATTAAAAAAATTTAAGATTTTTTTTACTTAGGTATTCAAAAACAGTGAAAACCTATAAAATTTTTCAAGTTTAAAAAAAATATGAAATTTTTTATTCCAAAAAAATAAAAAAAAATTTAATCCAAAAAAATAGAGAAATTTTTTATCCAAAAAAAAATTAAGAAAGTTTTTATCCAAAAAAAATTTTATTCCGAAAAAAATGAGAAATTTTTGTATTCCAAAAAACAGAGGTAATTTTTTATTCCTAAAAAATTGAGACAGCGAATTAGAATTTTCCTCCAAAGAATAGAAAAAACTGTTCTGCAAAATATTAGATTTTTTACACAAAATTAGACAAAAAATTGGCTTCGTTTCTTCAAAATATGAAAATAGGATATTTCTTTGATTTTTTTTTCAAAACGAGATTATTTCTCAAAAAAAAAAAAAAAAAAAAAAGAATGATTATTTTATTTCAAGTAATTAGAGAAGCTTTACATTTTCCCTCAAAAACAGTAAAAGGTTGGTTTTTTCCTCAAAAATATTGAGATTCTTTCTTCTATTTTTCAACTTCAAGAAATTGAGGTATTATTTATTCCACGAAAATTCAAAAATTTTATTCTGAAAAAGTAGGCCTGTGAGCAAAATGAGACAAAATAGATTACGTTATATTTCTTCTCATTCTGCAAAAAAAAAAAAAAAAAAAAAATTCTAAAATATTTATACCTAAGCATTTATAAAGTTTCAAATATTTTTTGACGTTTCAAAGAGAGTATTTTCAATTTCAAATAAATACACAATTATTGCTGGGGGGACTTTGCTTTCTTCTGAAAGTGATGAGAGATTTTTTTGAAAATTTTCCATAATATTTCAAAGGAGAATTTTCAACAGAAAAAGTTTGAAAAAATGAGAGATTTTTTCAACATAACCAAAAAAAAACAAGGATTTTCGCAAAACAAAAAATCCAAGAATTAGGTACTATTTTCAATAAAATTGTGTTTCAAAAAAATTTTTCCAAGTAATCTATCAGAAAAGTTTATGAAGAAAATTATTCCCTTGAATGAAATTTTTTTCTAGAAAAATTTTTTATGGAAAATTGTTTGAAATTTTTTTTTAAAAAGTGAATTTTTCAACTTATTTTTTTTTGAAATTGAAAAAAAATTGAAGGGAAATTTTAAAAGAAATAAATATTTCAATAAATTTTCTATTATAATTTGTTTTTGAAAAATCTTCCAAAAAAGAGGGGACCTCGAAAAAGTTTTTTTTCTCATTAAAAAAGATATAGGCCTATACAAGAAAGTTTTTATAAAACATTTTCACGATTTTTGTTTCTAAAATAATTTTTTTCTGCAATGAAATTTTTTCCGTGGCAATTTTTCAATGAAAAAAATTCAGTTCTCACTTTCGTAGAAATTTGTTTTGAGAATAATGTTTTCAAATGAAATTTTTCAAGAAATTTTTTTATAAAGGTATTTTCTCTAAGTAAAGAAAATTTTCAGATTATTTGAGAAAGTTTTTCAAGATTTCAAAAAGAAACTTTCAAAAAAAATCTGAAGAAAAATGTGAGATTTTTTCAAAATTTCATGAGAATTTTTTAAAGAGTTTTGTAATGATTTTTGTGAGTTTTTTTCAAGGAAATATTTTGATGTCAAAATTCTAGTTTTTTCAATAAATTTTCTATTATAATTTGTTTTTGAAAAATCTTCCAAAAAAGAGGGGACCGAAAAGTTTTTTTTTTTCTCATTAAAAAAGATATAAGTACCTAATTATGCAATAAATTTTTTATAAAAATTTTTGTCACGATTTTTGTTTTTAAAATAATTTTTTTCTGCAATGAAATTTTTTCCGTGGCAATTTTTTAATGAAAAAAATTCAATTCTCATTGTTGTTGAAATTTGTTTTGAAAATAATGTTTTCCAATGAAATTTTTCAAAACAAATTTTATATAGGTATTTTCTATAAAGAAAATTTTCATGTTAACTATTTGAGAACGTTTTTCAAGATTTCAAAAGAAAACTTTCAAAATAAAATCTGAAGAAAAATGTGAGATTTTTTCAAAATTTCATGAGAATTTTTTTAAGAATTTTGTAATCATTTTTGTGAGTTTTTTTCAAGGAAATATTTTGATGAGAAAATTCTAGTTTTTTCAAGAATTTTTATAATTCTCCTGATAAATTTTCTGCACAAAATTTCTTTCAACAGCTAAAATTAGTGCTCCAAAGGAGTCAATTTAACCATACCAAACTCTGTTTGCCACGCATCCCGCCTTTAATAAACAAATACACCGTAAAGACATCAATTCTGAATTTCCCATCCGATTTAAAGTCACCTTGTCCTTATTCTAAAACAAACCTAGGCCTATTACAAATGGTCAAAACGAGCTCGAGAAAATTCCTAAAATTATAAAACCATTACGTAGGTAGGGAGCGTGAAAAACATGAGCATTTCAAGCACGAAAATAATTTCGGGCACGTTTAATTTCCAAAGGGCGGACCGGTATAAATGCTGTTTCGCTTACACGACGATAATTAACCGTACAAAGCGATAATTTTATTTTAAATTTCAAATTTTTCGGTTTTAACGTATCTTTTGGAACATTGACAAAGTGTTGCTCGCTAATAACAATCAGGTATCCTATTTTTTTTCCAACTTGTTTGTTCTATTGCCAAAATATAAATAAGCTGTAAAATTATTCGGTGATTTCGGTTGAAAGAAAATTAGCGAAAAAGACGCGAGAACGCGAGCGAAGACATGCAAAAGGAGAGAAAGAATATACGTGCGATACATTGTCTCTATAGTCTCTAGTCGAGTTTTAAATTCACCAGTAGCCACTGATCCATGTAAGTACTCTTCTAGGTGTATACTTTCTTCCCTTTAGTATTAAGTAAACAAACCGCAGCTAAAAGATTGGCTGAGAAAATTCCCCCAATGTATTTCATTTCGCGTTGTTTGCCGCTGCACATGTATTAACCTGCTGTAATGTTGCCATAGAAACGAACTGATTTTTTTTTCTTATTTTTTAATCTTTACGCGAATGCTAAAAAAAAGTGCCAGTGCCAAGCTCGCGTTGAAATGAAATACTTTACTTCGTTGAAGAGCTAAATTTTGACATATAAATCAAAAATTTTAGATGTCTCTTCAACTCGAAAATTTTTCCCCAAAATCTCAAAAAAAACACCTAAATTAAGATTTAATTACCTAAGACGAGAAAATACCTCATAAAATTGTCGAAATTAGCTACCAATAGGCTTCGAATTGAGATTCGTCACAAACAAGACATAAATGTCTTCTTAAAAGGTTATACTCGTATTTGTAAAAGTGGTTGGATTTTTTTCCCGCTTTGAATTAAAATAACCTCGTAAAAGTCTATTAACTAGAAATTTTACGGTCTCGAAATCAAATTACAAGCTATTCGCCCTGCCATGCCCCCCGCCCCCGCCAATCTATCGGTCGGTGTATGCTACGAAGCGGCGTGTACGTGCGGCGGTGGCAACGCGTGCAATAAAACAAATCCGTGGATATAACCGAGCTTAAGTTTCAATTGGAATTTTATTCGGTAGACTTAAGTACGAAATCTCGCTTAATACACTTATCATACCTACTCGTTTCCATAGTATACGAGTACTTTCCTATTTAAAGAACATAGCCGAGCTTTTTTTCTTCGCGTCGATTATCTAAATTGCGATAACAGAATTTCCAAAGCGTCATCGTTTTCGCAGCTTTTTAATAATCCCGCCCCAAGTGTTGGGGGTAGAAAAATAGGGCTAAGTTTAGGGAGTGGTTTTTATGACGGTTTCCGAATAAATCATCGTCGTCGTCGTCGTCGTCGTGTATCTGTCTTATTTTTTTTTCTTTTTACCAGTGTTATTATGGTTGTGTATTAAAATGAAGGGAGGTTTTGCGTAAATTTGCACTTTGATTTTTTTTTTCTTTTCATTTTCAGGAAAATATGTATAATCTACTTTTGATTTTTAGTGTGCGTAAGTACACTATTGTTTTACTTTTAATTAGGCATAAATTGTAGAGGCAGGTTTTACCTATGAAACGAAAACTATCACTGCATGAAATTTTCAAGTTGTTTTGTAAGTAGCAATAAATTTAATTAAATCAAGCCTAATCGAAATTACTAAATCGCTCCAACACCCATAGAAATCAGAAAACAAATTTGGATTTATTTTTGACAAATGATTTGTTCACGCCGAGAACGTGATGCAAGAATTTTTTGAGTTGGAAAATTGAACATGTTTTATTTCAAGACTACATAGCTACCTAAAAAAAATGTATTTATATATTTTAAACCAAAATTTTGAGAATTTGAAAAGCATAAAAACAATTTTTTTAATGCATTGAACTATTAAAATTTTGAAAGTAGGTATTTAAATTTTTTTGAAAATATCGCTTCTATAGAGAAAACTTTAAAAATAATATTTTTGAACAAATTATTTTAAAAATGGTTTAAAACATTAAACATTTTTGTAAAATTCACAATCAATTCAAAATACTTGATTGCCTAAAAATTTTGTTTCTTGGAACACCTAAAATTCTAGGTAAATATAATTTAAAACAAACAGACAGACAGACAGACAGACCCCCAAAAAAAAAAATTTTAAAAAATTTTAGGAGAATTTAAAAATATGACTCAGCAACAAAATAACCTAAAAAAATTGATTTTCAATAACAAAATTTTGTAAAATGAACGAGTACCTAAACCAAAATTTTAAAAAATACATTTTGTACAAAATTGAAAGAAAGAAAATAGGTAGGTAAATAAAAAAAATTCCTTGATGAGTTGAAACTAGAGGATTTTAATGAAATATTTTCTAAACAATTACCTCGTATTTAAGCAAATATCAAACTATTTTGAAATAAAATTCATAAAAAATATTTTTTATTTTTATCTAGGCCTATTCACTTTTTTTTTAGATTTTAAAACAAAATAGCAGACCCCAAAAAATTAATCTGACACAGAATTTTAAGAAATACTTTTTAAAGAAAAATCGAAAATTTGAATCTTTAACAAGATCCGGAAAAAATAAATTTTCAACAAAATTTCGTAAAATTTAAAAAGCGAACTAAAATTTAAAATTTTTTTATATTTTCTACAAAATTGGAAAAATTTTCAAGTAGGTATTTTAAAATTGAAAAATAGCTCTTTACTATTATTTTTTCATTTCAAAAAAAATTCAAGATTGAATAAAAATATGTAGGTACATATGCGAAAATGTTTTTTTTCTTAACAAAATTTGAAGCAAAATGACTGATCAAAAATTAATTTCAAATAAATTATACTTTCACAAAAATTTGAAAAGTTGAGTATTGCAAAAAATCAGGAAGAATTACATTTCAACAAATTCTCGTAAAACTGATGAAAATCTGAAATTAAAAAAAAAAAAGTTTCTTTATAAAAATAGATGTACCTAGACTATATATATATTTAAAAAAAAAAAAAATTTATTGGGAAAATCCTTTGTAATTTATTTGAGTTGGCTGGAAGCCCGCCAAGAGAAAATCCAGTCTGGCGAAAAAAAATCGGTCCTTAATACCTCCTTTATTACCCTACAAAAATTTATCATTTTATCAAAAGTTAAATTTTCAAAAATTTTCGCAAAAGACAAATTTCTTTTAATAACTATTTGGCCAAAATTAAATTTTTAAACTTTTTTTTTTCAAATCCAAATAGTATGCAAATATTTTGCAAAAAATGTTTTTACTTTCTAAATCTTTATTCTGAGAAGATTTTACAAAAATTTCATTTCAAACAGATTTTTTAAAAGGAAAAAATTGAAAATGATTAGTCATCTTTTCTGCAAAAAATTGGTAAAGCCAAAATTTTGAGTATTTTACAAAACGCAATTCATTTATCAATTTTTTCTAAAATTTCATCCAAGTTTTTTGATGTAAAAAAAATAATTCAATTGTAATTTTATCATCTATAAAACAATCAAAAACATTTTAAAAATATTTCAAATTTTTTTTACGATTTTTCAACATTAAAAAAATAAAATGAATCAATTATTAAGTAAAAAGTCCAGGCCTGGTAAAATTTAATCTGTTTTCACTCCTGTTCTTAGGGAACTTGAATGAACTTTAAAGTAAACCTGAGTCACATGTGAGAAAAACTGCCAATAATTTTATCTGAAAATTGTCTGAAATGGTGACGAAATTTTTTAATTTGTAATTTGTATATCTACACATTTAAATTTTTCAAAATTTGACCACAATATGTATATCAAATTTTTTCATCCTCGTATCACTGATTCAGAAAGGTATTAGCAGTGTAAAGCTTGGAAAGCTATAGGCCAAAAATCTAACGAAAATGACAGCTGCCAATTTTACTAGATTTCTATTCGATATTAAACCAATAATCCAATATTTTTTTTAAAAACATTTTCATAAAAGAGATGATTTTAGGTATATTATTTATTATCAGACGAAATGTCGAAAAATTGTTAAAATTTCGGTTACAATGATTTTTTTTATAAAACACTTTTGAAATTTATAGGTATCCGTATTTAAATTGAAATTTAAAAAAAAGAATTTGTAAAATTTTATTCAAAGTGAATTTTTTAAAAATTTGTTCAAACCAAAATTTTCTTTAAGAAAAAATAAATTTATTTCTCTATTGTAGTTATTGCAAAGTCATTTTAAAAATTGGCGAGTCGAAAAAATTGTTGAAATTTCAGCTTTAATAATTCTTTAATTTAAAAAAAAAAAATCAAAATTGAACAAAAGTAGTTCAAATATTTTCTTTTCGTAACTTTTTCATTTTTTTTTTTTTTTTTATGAAGAAACAACTCCGAATTTACAAAAATTTCTATTCATTTTTTGAGGGAGGGGGTTGCACATTTGAAGGTCGGCATTTAAATTTGAGCCCGAAATGATTTGAGATGCAAAATTTGCTAAACGCATGAAATTCTTCACATTTTCTCATTTAACCATCACTAAAATTTATCACATTCGATAAAAATATGTTTAGTAAAAAAAATTGAAAATGTTTCAATAAGAGAGAAAAACTTAGAATCGGAGTTCACAGAAAATTATTAAAATTAAAACCCTCGCAGAAAATAATTTTAATTCACTTTTTTACATCATAAAGCTTCATTTTTTGATTTACTTATCTCTGGATTAATCTCACATCGAAAAAAACTTCTATCTCGAACCTCAATCTTTAAATTTTCAAAATGAAGATGGCCTATCGTTTAAAATTTAATTTTCTGTGAAAATGGTTTCTCATTCTTGCCAATTTGAAATTTAAAATCCTCTTAGATTTCGTTGAGAATACAAAGAAATTTTCACCCGTCCCCCCCGCCCACACCAAAAAACTACATAATAGATGATACCTACATCAAATGAAAAATCAACGAATTTTATAAATTGCCAATAGTAAATGACAAAATCAGGGTTTTTAAATTTTTGTACATTCCAAATTTCATTTTGAAATGCTTGCACACCTGTCATAATTCATAAGTAAACCAGCAGAAAAATTCAAGAATAAAAGTTATCAAATTATACTTAGGCCGCTGATGGACAAGATGATTTTCTGCCATTAATTAAATTGATTACGAAGATATATATTTTCTATATAGTCCTATTTCAATAATTTAGTTAAGAATCAGATAATATTTTTAAATTATGACTCATAAAGGAATTATTAACAAAATAAATAAGTCAACGACAGCATCGCAAAGACCACTGATAGATAGCAACTGTTTTCACGTAGGTAGGTAATTCAATAGCAAGTGCGAGCTGGAGATGGATGAAATACCTTCTCAAATCCACGTGACATCCTCCCACCTTCCTCTTCACCCTTTAAACACAAAATTTAAACAAAAAGTGTACTTACCAGGTCGACTAGCGTGTACAGGAGACGTATCCATGAAATCGAGATGCGGTTTCCAACTATAGGACTGGACTAGAGTATCTTTTATACTATCTTCGAACTGTTTACCGGTAAATTTATTAGGATCTAGGATATTTTCGACGGAAAATGCTAAAGTTCTAGACGATATATCGGGCTGGCGATTGATTTTACAAGAGGATTCCTCCATGACGGAATCTTCAGTAACCGATCCCGTTGATTGCCTATCGGACGAATTCCCTGCTAGTAATCTTCTTCTGGTCAGATCGACCGGAGATCTAACGTCTTCTTCTCTCGTACTACTGTTGAATTCTTCTTCGGAGCTGACCCGGTCATCGGCGACTGCGACGTGATTACTCACATCGATCGAATCCTCCGATTCGCACGATAATCTTCTATTTTGCTGGTAATTTTTATCGACGTCTGTGTTGTTCGATTCGTCCGAGTCTGATTTGTGATGTTTGGATTTGAACTCGACCGATGGGAAGGCGCGCACTGGGGCGGTTAGCTTTTGATTGTCGCATTCGAAAAAAGCAGCTTTACGAACCTCGGTTCTGCTGTCGAATTTTAGGAAATTATCTTTAAAGTTATTATTTATAATGTGTTGATTGATGTTATTAGGCGAGAAGGATTTCAAAAATAATTGATTTTGGTCTCCGATTTCGTTGATTTCTTTATCACGAGCCGTTGGGTATTGGTAAGGTACAGAGTCGAACGATGCACGTCGTTCGGTTGGCGATTCGGATTCGTTTCCCGAAGTATTCGTTGGACGGTCTTCGCTTTGCAGAAGTCTTTGCATCATCATCATAGTCATCATTGCAGGATTAACGAACGATTCTTCGGCGGGCAAATTTTCCAATGATTACCAAATCATAAGAATATTTTTGTCACAGCTGAAGAAAACGTTGAAATAGGCTCGAATGGCTCTTCCATCGTAATAAATTTCCTTCCAGGATGAAAGTTTTTATCGGTGTGGCGCGCGAGAAACGTCGAAACTTCAAAATAATCGATAAACCAACACTTTACAGGTCGTGAAAAAAAAATCCAACACGTGTAACTTTTTTTTTCTCTCTCGAAAAAATAAACAAAAAAACATAAACGAAGAAAAATCCAAATTTGAATTTTCGAGAAATAAAAAAAAAAAAAAAACTCGTTTATAGGTAAAATCGACGAAACTATACGTTAAATGGCGACGAAAATACGCGTAAAAGTATCGAAAAAAATTTCGTTTATTCGGAAATTTTCATTTTCGCAAAACATGTACCACGTACACGCGGGCGAGGAGCTTTAAAGCATTCGATAGTATTTCGTCACTTTCCACCAACTGATTCTTACACTATCGAAAATTCTTTATCGGTCTGAAGGGACGAAAAGACGCCTCCCATTGGCCATCCCTAAAGCCTACGACGCTGTTGATTGGACGTTAATTTTTGGGGTGTGTGAGCATAAGACGCGACGAAAACGTTGTTGTTGTTTTTATCGTAGTAACTCATCTGCGGATTGTTTGCCGTATATATTAACTAATTCTCCTTTTAAACGAGACTATTATAAACTTATCCTCCATTTGTTTTGATTTTTTCCTCACATTTCGTTACGCGCAATCAACCCTCTCTGCGTCTTTTCTTCTGTACAGCAGCTTCGTGCTACTGCTACTGCTACTGCTATTCCTCGCGTTTTGCACGTTTTTTATTTTATGGATTTTTTTTTTCTCTCTTTACAGAAGCGATAACGTGTCGACAAAAAGGTTGCTGATGGTTCTTCTGCATCCCTTCTTCCCTTCGTTCTTTTTTTCGTTTTTCGTAAATTTGATAATAAACGATTTATACGCTGTTGAAGAATTTTTCATTTATGATTTTTATCTATTTATATCCTTTTGAGCTTTCGTATCTTGTCTTTACCTCGAAATGGTCGATACTTTCTATAGTTTTTTAGATTTGCAATTTCGATGGGTTTGCCTTTGTTGAGCACTTGGCCACCAATTTCAGAGTTGAAGTATTCTAAAATTTAAGATAGTAATTCCTCCAACAAAAGTGACTTCCCGAGCGGCACACTCGATCGATAATATCGGAAGATGTAACGTATCGATAAAAAATCGTTTGAAAATCTATAGATGTTCTCACGATATTATAAAGATTTATCGGTACAATTTCATAGGCAAAAAATCTAAAAACTATCGAATTCGATATTATTAAGATTTTATGACGATATTCGTCAACGATACTATCGACAAAGAATATTAAATTTATCGATTCCGATTTTCCACCGATTTTGTGCAGATATTTGAAACTATATTATCGACAAAGAATATTAAATTTATCGAATTCGATTTTTTAACGATTTTGTAAAGATATTTAGAACTATGTTATCGACAGATTATATGAAATTTCTCGACTTCGATATTTTACCGATTTTTTGACGATATTTGAAACTATATTATCGACAGATTATATTAAATTTATCGAATCTGATTTTTTACCGATTTTGTAAAGATATTTGAAACTATATTATCGACACATAATATGAAATTTCTCGAATTCGATTTTCTAACGATTGCGTGAAGATATTTGAAACTTTATTATCGACACGTAATCTAAAATTTCTCAAATTCGATTTTTCAACGATTTTATGACGATATTTGAAACTATATTATCGACACGTAATATGAAATTTCTCGAATTCGATTTTTCAACGATTTTGTGGCGATATTTGAAACTATATTATCGACAAATAATCTGAAATTTGTCGAACGATTTTTCAACGATTTTGTGACGATATTTGAAATTATTTCCAAACTTCAAAAATTGGTGAAAATTTTTCTAAGTCTAACACGTCTGGAAGTACTAAATTACCTATTATACGCGTTTTATTGCTAATTCTTCGACGATAAGGTATGGCATAGTGGTAAAGGTAGAAGAATACCATGCAGGAGGTAGATGGGTCAAGCCCCAAGGGTGGCAGATTTTTTATATTTTTTTTTGACTTTTTCTGAAATGATCCTCTTACTGTAACATGAATAATGTGTTTAGGCATAGTTTAATATATTAATTATGCTAATTAATGATTTTTAATTATATAAAAAAGCTAATAAAAGACGAAAAATCGGAATAAAAAATCGATAAAAAATCGACAGAATATCGAATTTGATAAAGTGTCGCGAAAATTCCGCCTAAATCGTGAAATTATCTTTCGATATTATAGATATATATCGATAAAATATCTTACTATAATCTCGAAATTTTTGCTAACTATAATTCGTCGATAATCTATCTATACATCGAAAGATAATTTCACGATTTAGACGGAACTAACGCGACACTTTATCGAATTCGATATTCTGTCGATTTTTTATTTCGATAATTTGTCGATTGTGCTGCTCGGGTTGGAATCATTTTTCATCAAAAAGTATAGGATAAGCCGAGAGGATAACAAACCAATCATAACCATCAATTCTTGAAATTTTTTGATGAATTTCAATATTGTTGAAACACAAATTTAAAAAAAAAATTCTTTAAGCCACAACTTTTAAAAATTAGGTACCTATAGTAACTATTTTCTAACATGGGTCATTTTAAATAATTACTATATATTATACACTCAATTTTTTAAAATTTTACTAGTATAAGTTCAAGTTTTCCAAATTCTATCTTTTTTGCAAATTTCTAGACCTCAATTTTTAAAGTTTTTTTGAAAAACAATTTTTTCAATAAAGTTTTTTTTTGAGTTATAGGTACAATTTTTTTTTTAAATTATGCTTGAACATAAATCATCTTGAAATAATTTTCAATTATCACAGAATTTATAAAAAATTCAAACACAAATTTTCAAAAATTCTGTTCAAAATCTATTTTTTTAGTGCTTGAACTATAGCTTGAATTAAGCAAACATTTTTATCCCAATTTTTGGTCAAGTCATGTAAACAACCTAAATAGAAAATTGTTCCAATTTACTTATTAATATTTTGTTAGTCCCCCCTCATTTTTTGTAACTTTGTATCTTTTTTGACTGGAGGGGAGGGGTCGATATTTTGTAGGCTCAATTTGAAAACACATAAAATTTTTAAAAAGTGATACAATTTATCAATATTTTGTTGCACTTATGAAAACAATAATTTTTATAAATTAATCCATAATCAAATCAATAAATATTGTTTTAGACTATGATAAAAAACAAAAACAAAAAAAAACTAATTCAATTCATCCAATTTTAACCTTTTTTGGCCATAAGACATGAGATTTTTTTAGGGTAGTTTTAACAAATAGATATTTTTTTATTCCAAAAAAATATAATTTTTTTAAAAAGTGTTTTTCTTTTTCTCTGAAAGTAGGTACGAGATTTCCTTCTACAAAAAATTAGGAGGTTCTTTTTTTACAAAAATTTGATTTTGTATACTATTTTTCCCTAGGAAAATTAAGATTTAATAAGATTTTTTTCTCAGAAAAACTGGAAATTTTTTTCTTTAAAAACGAGAGATTTCAACTTAAAAACAGAAGAGATTTTTTCTTTTTTAAAAAAAAAACAAACTGAAGATTATTTTCTTTCACCATTTTCGTATTTAAAGATTTGAGAAATACTTACCCTCACTTCAAAGAAATGGTGAGATTTTCTTCTACTGAAAATTCAATTATTTTTTCGAAAATTTAATTAAGATCAATTTTGAAAATTTCACCGAAAAATGAGAGATTTCATTCTAAACAGAAAAACAAATTTTTTCTCCAAAATATTTTGAAAATATAGGTAATCATTAGGGCCCGGATTTTTATGATATTGCTTAGTTTTTCCTGTTGCACTAGATACGGCATATCACAATTTTCTTTACGTTTCATGCAATTCTGAGACGAATGGTGAAATTTTTAAGCGCTTATTTTTGCTTAGTTTAGGTATAAATGCTTGAAAACGCTTGTTTTTGCCAAAAAACGTCAAAAACCCGCATATTTTGCGCTTTTTTTTTAGTTTTTAGTGTTTTTTTTGAAAAAAACTGAAAAACCTGACCAAAATTGAAAATACAATTTTTCGTGTTCTCATCTTTTTTAAAAAAAATTTTTTCAAGTTGCAATTTTTCAAACTATAATTCAATTTTAATTCAATCTAATCAATTTTGATTGTGAAATCTCAACGCGTTCAAATTTATTGAATTTCGCATTATTTATTTGAAAAATAAATGTTTTGATGTTTTTCTGCTCTACATTTCTGTCAGTTTCTCCATATGTACGATTTGATAGGTTTTTCGAAAGCGATTTTAAAATATCTGCATTTTGATACCAATGATGGTACATTTTAAAGCACTTATTTTTGCTTTTTTTGGTTTTATAGCGCATATTTATGCTTATTTTTCATATTTTAACCGCTTGACATAAGCTCTTATTTTTCTATTTTGAGCGCATAAAAATCCGGGCCCTAGTACCTAATCATTAATCAAGACAAAAAATTTTAATAATTTTTTTTTCTTCTAAAAATGAGAGATTTCATTCTCAACAAAAATATGTCAGATTCATTTTTTTAAGAAAATTTTTTTCTTCCTTATTTTTTCCTCCAAAAAAAATGAACGATTTTTATCTGAAAATTTGAGAACTTCTTCAAAAAATTGTATCTTTTTTCAAAATTTTAAAGAGGGGTTTCTTCAAAATAGTTAGGAATACTTAATCAAACTTTTATCCTTGAAAAATGAAAGCTCTCTTTCTGCATAAAAAGTTAGCTTTTTCCCAAAAAATAAAAGATTTAAAAAAATTTATATCAAAATTGAAAAAAATTTCTTTTGAAATTTGAGAATAATTTTCAAATTATTTACCTCCTTCAGATTGAACTGATTTAAAAAGTCAAGTTTGAGATATTGGTTCATGAATTTTTTATTTTTTTCAAGAACTAAAAAAATACAAGACTCCCTTTTATTAGAAATTGATTGAAAAAATCCTTCGCATAATCTGTTCATCTCGAACTCAAAACTTGAATCCAACCCTTCCACAAATACATCCCTGCAAATTGAAAAAATATTATAAAACCCCAAAGACCACCGTGCTGCTTTAGATTCGTGGTAAAGTAATTAACAAAATGTATAAGCCTAGCCTATATTATACTCAAACAGATACACTCCTACAGTCTACACTTGTACCTATTTGAACAACTTATTGATTTAATTACGTTATTCGTCGATGAGTTAAACAATCGAGTAAAGACCCCGGTAATATATGTACATATCACACGCAACAGCAATAGCCAAAGCAACAGCGAGTCAGCAAGTAAAAGTAAAGTGGAGTAAAGTAAAGGTTTGTATGGCTAATTCGACGATTCTGCGAACAGCACTAATACATCGGAGGATTAATGAAAACCGCAGTAGTAAGTCGACCAACGTTCGAAATTCGAGGGGAGGGCTGGCCCCATTTGTTAGCGTAGTCGCTGTGCGCCATGTGTTGACATAAGGCAAACTTTCCCTTTTACTTTTTTGCTCGAGCTCGCGAGTCAGCGTTCGTGGTCGTGAACGCCGCCGTTGCTCGCACAAGTACAATAATTTTATCGGGCATTGAAGAATATTAATCAATCTAGTGTCGATAGGTACGTCTACGTATGTATTTAAGGGTTAGGTAATTTCAGAATCGAGTGCGTAGACTTTTTTAAATTTAATTCATACAAAGTGAACTTTCCTTTCCTCCCAGTTACTCCCACTGAAATCGTATGTAAAATTTTTTTAAATTCAGTTTCGAAGATTTTTGATTTTTTTTCACAAAATGTAATACTATACGTAATTATTTGCTTACTTATTTTCAGCTTCTTTATGCTTGGTGCAAAAATTCAGTACTCACCTGAAACAAAAAAAAAAAAAAAAAAAAATGTTTGATTAACTTCACTGATAATATTATAGGTGGGGTACCAAATACTTTTACATTAGGTATAGTTTATTGATATAATACTTAGGTATATAAATGAGGAAGAGGAGGATCTTTACAAATGAAAGGAATGCTTCGTATATGGTGGTACATTTCAGAAAAAAGGGTGCATTATAGCCACGCCCTTTCCCTCTCTTTGTCCATGCGGAAGATAAAATCATAAATGATGAATTAAATATTTTGGTAAAAGTTTAGATTATTGGTACTCATGTATGACATTTTTTTTTCAGAGAAAAAATATTTTTTAGAAAATAAATCGAAAGTAGGTACCTAATAATATTTTCCAGAAAATAAAGTGGAATTTTTTTTTTCAGAAAGTGAATAAAAGCAATAGGTTAGTGAATCCCTGGTAAAATATTTTTCAGAGAATAAAATATTTGTTGAAAATTAAATCAGAGGAATAATATGGATTCTTCAGAAAAATCAATCTGTGATTTTTCCGGAGGAAAGTATATTTTCGAAGTATGTACGATAATTTTTGAGGGTTTTACTGCAGAAACCTAATCAAGATGGTCTAGTACTTACTATTTTGACCATTAGATCTGAATTTTTCTTTAGAAACATTGTTTTATAAAAACCTCTAGATATTCAGAAATATTTCAGAAACCACCAATAAGGGTATCCCCGATTAAGACAGGTGATTTGATCATGTCTGTCTTCACTTTTCGAAATTAAATTACCTATCTATCAGAAATACTAAGGACCCTAAAAAATTTTTTAGGACACTTCATTAAAAATTTCAGTTTGTGAAATTTTGAATAAATTCGTATATATATCTGAGACTTCGGATTTCGGCGTAAAAGCCCTAAAAAAATTGTTTAATTATATTTTGTCAATTTATGTTAATTTTTATCAAATAAAATCAAAAAACTTCAATAGATAGGTAGGTACCTATGTTTTTTCAAATTTTATCAGTTTTTAAAAAAAAATTTATTTCATCTTTTTTTAAATTTTGGTTTAAAAATTCCATTTTAAAAATGAATTGTTTAGAATAATTTACGTTTCTTTAATATAAGGTAAAAAATCTATTTTAAACTTAAAAATCGAATTGTTCCAAATTTTGTTCTAACTCAATTTTTCCAAAATACGAGTAAGTACATTTATAAAATACCTGGAAATTTTATTTTTTTATAGGTAAATCAAGCATTGAATTCTATAGAAAATTTTGTCTTCTTATTTTTTCAAGTTTGAAAAAAAATTTATTAATGCTTTTTTGAGGTGTGATTGAGAATGAGAACTTGAAGGAAAGTATATGATAATTCTGAACAATTTCTTTTTTTAAATGGTATTTTTCAATTAAAGTATTCATTTTTTAAAACGAAATAAATTTTTTGAAAACAAAATTCAAAAAATAAAAATTTGAAAGATTTTATTTGAGTAAAATTTGCAAAAAGAAAAAAATTTAAAATCATTAAACGTTCTTAAATCGAACAAACAGGATTTTAAAAATTTTCATAATACTTGAACATTAAAAATTTGAAAAAAATGTATTTTTTAAAATTTTGTTTCAAAAAAATTAACGAAAATTTAAAATAATGGAATTCATTGAAAACGGTTACTCTGAAATTATATTATTTAGGTAAGTATAAGACAGTATTATTTTTTTTAAAGAAAATTTTGAAAAAATTGATAAATAAGATGATTCTAATTTTTTTTTAAATTACTTTTTTCCATCAAAATTGAAAATTTAAAAAAAAATCATTATTTATTAAATTTTTAGTTTTAAAATTTGAAAAATTATTTTTTCTTCTGTTTTCTAGCCGTCGCGAATCTCGCGACGGGCTTCTTCTAATGTTAAATGAAGATACCCTGAAAAAGTTTGCATTATAATATTATAATGATATAAAAAAATATAAAAAATATTGTTTTTGGAAAAAATGAAAGGAAAACACCTATACCTACAATACTCTCTTCATTTTTTTTTTGTTTTTTAAATGTTTTGGAACAAAGTTTTCAAAATTACGTTTTCATAGATTTTTGAAAAATATCATTTCAACAAATTGAAAAAAAAAACGTTTTTGATCGAAATTAAGTACCTATAATTATGTTAATCCCAGTAAATTTTCGAGAGAAAAAAACTTTTGAAGCAAATTAAAAAAAAAACACTTGACCTCTAAAAAAAAATCAATTTCAACGTATGCCTTTATTCATCTCGAAAAGACACATCTGTTTCATGTAAGTGTATTGTCTTGAAGGAACTTTTCCAATTTTTATACATTTTTGGTACCTTTCTGCCTTTTGATGAATGGAACACAATACTTTTGGAAAAAAAATTTTGTTGCTATAACTCCTTCAATTTCAAAGATAGGTATCTCAAAGTGATTGAAACTTCTTTTGAGATTTCGAAAAGATATCTACTCGCAGAGTTAGAAAATTTTCTGAACCTACAGTGTTGCCAATCGACTTTTCTCACAAGGGAACCTCGTCAACTCGTCACTTCCGATTGAGCTGAAATTTGGCTTACTAAAAGAGCATGTCACCCAGACCTCATAACCAAATTTTTAGCTGTCGAAGTTGATTTATCGATTTTTGGCGAATTTTTGAAAATAGGACTAAAATAGCCTTCATAATATTATACAATTTTTTTTTAAATTGTAAATTTCGAGATAGAATCCTGAAAATTGGTTTATATACTAAAGTTGGGGGATGAGTCCTTAGTTATTTCGCTGAAAATGAAATTAACAATTTTGAAATGCCACTTTCTACATCATATTTGTATAGGTATCAATATTTCAAACACCTCATACACAAGTAGGAAAAACCGCACATACACCGCAATCGCACGACCGAGGACGATTCCCGCGAGTGGAGCGAGTTGGGGAAAAAAAAGAGGAAAAATATGAAGAAGAAGAGGAAGAAAAAAAGGTCATCGCGAGTCGACACAACTGTGCTCTGTAATGTTACCTTCATTATAAACGGTAGGAAAAAAATTCGTTTTCATTTCCCCAGCGACGTTAAAAATATTACGAATTAAAAAATGTACGTAAAAATGAGCTGAATTTCGGCGTGAAAATTAACTGGTTTTGAATTATTAAATGTTGGTCGTTTAACGGTGTTGTAAAAAATTCACTATATGACTGGCTGCCAGCTCCTTTGGGAGATGATTTTACAGTTAGGGGTAAACTTTTTACGCTTTACATCGTTATAATTACGTTGGGGTGTTTTACAAAGTATCGTATCGTATCGTTTCTAATGTGACACGCGAGTTAAAACGAAATCCGTACTATTCCTTCGGGTACACTAACTCGGCTTTCTTTAATAATTTTCCACGTTGTTTAGAACGTACCCAGTTGGGCTCGGCGGGCCAGACGAGGAATAGAACAATGTATTATCGCAAATGTTTACCAAATCATCTCTCTTCGACAAGATTTAAGTGTGACTCATTAATGTAAATGCCGCCGATATTCCTAACACAATGTATCGAATACGCGGCGGCAGCGTCTTTTAAAGGCGTAAATTAACATTTTCTCACTTTGTCCTAACATTTGTGCCCCTCTCGCTCTATTCGTAATATGCCAACCGCTATATTAAACCCTGCTGATAACACCTTATCTGCAAACGCTACGCGAATATATTTACGGTTGAGGATTTGAGGATGGTTTGTCGAATTTTCATTCTCTTTTATACTTACCATCGCTCGTTTATGTACGTCCTATAGGTGCACTGCATATAAAGGGCCACCGAATATAACGTAATTTAATGTCGTCCCATCGTATCACATACCTATATACCTACACTCTATACAGCTACACACTCGTTCGCCGAAAGTCGTAAAATTATCAATATTATAATATAGAAGTAAATTTGTATTAATGAAGTGCTTTCTCGCGCGACAGTATATTTTATTATGTAGAGCACGCGCATTCCGCACCTTATTAGCTTGTGGCTTTGACACCGGTGAAGGTTCTAATAAATTCTCGCCTCTTTTAATTAGGTTAATTGATCGTTTGTGATTTCTTTACCATATATACGAGCTAATTTTCGACGACGTTGAAAGCTATTTTATTATACTCGTACGATTCAACGTTTTTGGACGTTTTAGCATAAATTATTGGGCGGGGGAAAGTAAAAATTTTGATGAGTCAGCTAAAAATGTTTCATCATCAAAACAAATTTATTAGGGCGGACCGAAAATCAAAAATTTTCGATTTTCAAAATATAATACCGCGGAAAAGTTGCGTCTTGGGGAAACATGAAAAAAAATTTTCAAATCGAATAATATCTTCCGATCGCGCAAGAGCCCTTAAATTTTTGAAAATTTGCAAAAAATCAAAATTTAAAAAAAATCCAAAATGTTACAGAATGGGTTTTATGCCTTTGGTTGGCAAGTATTATCATCGTTATTAATATTTTTTGAAAAAAAAAAATCCAAAATTCATCAGATCATCGCATTTATGAGATATTAAAAAAATGTCATATTTTACGTTTTTTCAACAAAAAAAAAATTGAAAAAAATAGATTAAAAATTGGGAAAAAATTTTGTAATTAAAATGGGTTTAACATACACAGTTTTGCCCAAAACGACTATTTACATTAATTTTCCATATTTTTTGTACACTTGAGAATTTTTCAAAAACTGCGAAAAAATAAGAAAAATTGAAGAAAATGAGGAAAATGATGGTTCCTGAAAATGAAGGTAAAGATGGAAAATCGCTGTAAATTGTCTTTTTGGGCAAAACTGTGTATGTTAAACCCATTTTAATTACAAAAATTTTTTTTCCAATTTTTAATCTATTTGTTTCGATCTATTTAAAAAAACGTAAAATATGACATTTTTTTAATATCTCATAAATGCGATGATCTGATGAATTCTGGATTTTTTTTCAAAAAATATTAATAACGATGATAATACTTGCCAACCAAAGGCATAAAACCCATTCTGTAACATTTTGGATTTTTTTTAAATTTTGATTTTTTGCAAATTTTCAAAAATTTAAGGGCTCTTGCGCGATCAGAAGATATATTAAGTATTCGATTTGATTTTTTTTTTTTTTTTTGTTTTTCATGTGTCCCCAAGACGCAACTTTTCCGCGGTATTAAGTACTGAAAATCGAAAATTTTTGATTTTCGGCCCACCCTAAGATTTAACTCCCTAGGTGATAGAAATTTTCCAAGCAGGTAACCTCACCAACTCGTCACCTCCGATTGACCTGAAATTTGTCTCACTGAAAGAGCATGTCACCCAGATCTCATAGAACCGAATTTTTAGCTGCCGAAGTTGATTTTTCGATTTTTGGCGAATTTTTGAAAATAGGGCTAAAATAGTCCCCCTCGTAGGTACCTATATAGTTACGTACATCAATTTTTTTTAAATTGTAAATTTCGAGATAGAATCCTGAAAATTGATTTATATACTAAAGTCGACCCCCGGAGTCGATTGCAACCATTTTCGAAGCGATCTGGAGCCTCCAGAAAAATTTGATTTTTCTCCAGCACACTGGAATCTCTCCAGACGGCGCTGTTATCAACTTCGGCAGCTAAAAATTTGATGCTAGCCTTTGTGTGATACGTGCAAGAAACCTGTTATCAACCCCTCCCCCCTCTTCATCACGATAGAAAATATTTGCTTACCAAAAGTTCCTGATATTATCTTGTTATCAAGATTTCAATTTTTTACCAAAAAAAATTATTTTTATTTCTCCAACTTTTAATAGATTTTATTTTTTAAAATAAATTTTTAAAAAATTTAAAAACTTGAAAATTTTGATTTACGCGTATGTCATGTTTCTTTCCATTTTTTTTTCAGACCACCAACTGAGAAACAACGTTAAAAACAAGATGAAAGTTCAAAAAGTTGAGACTCTTGACTCAATTTTTTGAGAGATTTTTGCCAAAAAAAATTATGTATTTTGTACGATCATGAGGATTCGAAGTAGGTACTGACTTGACAACAACTCTCGATCATAAAAAATATTTTACAATTTCGAAAAAAAAATATAAATCAGTTTTGTAAAATTTTACAAATTCATCTAACACCGCAGATTCACTTGGAAAATCTAGCTTTCACCCTTCTTTTCTTCTTCAAACCTCTCCAAAAAATTACAAACTACATTAACCATAACGCATCGGTGTACTTAATCGCAGTAAAAATAGCAGCAATTTGCTACAATCCCAAAACTTTTTGGTATTGGCAAGTGGCATAAGCAAGAATGTCTTTTTTAACAAGCTACAACGCATAAACATTTTAACGTAATTTCTTCTCAACGGGTGGTAATTATAAAAACACGAACCGTGAAGAAAATTAAATTTTCTCGGATATTTATTTAATGAATAACAAAGCCCGATGTTCTATTTACCATATTAACGAACCGCTTATGAAATGTCTCGTTGGGAAAAAATATGCGAATAGTTTTTGAAATTGTCATTTTTTAAAAGCTGATTTTTCAACTCGAAATAAAGTGATAAACGAAGATTATTTTCGAGTTACAGGAGGAAGGGTAGGGAGCAGAGACTGATAACAGATATATGTTTTATATACCTACACCACGAATGAGTCGAACATATAACATCAAAGAGAAATATACTACAAATTAACCAGGGTTATTAAAAATATAATACTTAATGTAATATTGATATAATTTATTCGTTGACAAGATTTTTTATACTTTCGACTACTTTTTTAAAGAAAATTTTTCATGAATCGCAGCAAAAAGTGTAGGTATCCCCACTTGAAATAAATAGTCATAAGATAACCAAGGATCTTAAAAAAAAATTATGAAGCATTTTTCATTCCCAATTCACCTCCCCATCTGTATACACAAAAATAAAAATTCACTATTTCGTGGAAAATTTCCATTTTGGGAACTGGGTGAGCTAGTGAGCCAAAATTTTGAAATTTATATGGCATGTAGATTGTAGAGAGAGTAGTAACAAACTTTTGAGAATTTTTCGGATTTTTTTCTAGGAATAAATTTTTTTTGAAATTTTTAATAATAATTTATGATTTTAGCATTTAAAAAAAATTCCATCAGGAAAAGAGTTTGCATTGGATTTTTTTTCATTGATTAAATGCGGTTTTGTAAGAATATCTCGTTTTTTGAAAATTGCGAAAAATAAATTTTCAAAAAATTTCATCAGAGGATCTTGCATTGAATTTTATCGGAGCTTTTTTCAATTTTATTAAAATGCAATTATGCAAAAACTCTTATGTTTTGAAAATTACCGAAGATAAATGTTTTTTTAAAATTCCATCAGAGAAGGATTTTGCATTGGATTTTTTTCAAAGCTTTTTTCATTGATTAAATACCTACTCAGGGATGGGCGAGAGTTTTTTTTTACTCTAACTTGCGAGTTAACTCTGAGTTCACTCAGAGTCAACTTTTTTGCCAAAAATAGTTGAAAAAGAGTTGGGAGTTACAACTCTTTCTCAAATTTTTAGTTATGCAAATTGATATAGAGTGCGGTTGACATAACTACATAGCCACATAGGGAAGCGTAGGCCCCTTAAAATTTTGTTTAAAATTTAAAAAATGAAAATAAAATTGAACAAAAACAAAAATATTTTAGAAGAAAATAATTCTGAAATGAAAATTCCTTCGTGCAATAATAATAATAATAATAATAATGGCTAGTAAACTGCAAAGCAATGCTTTTCTAACATTGCACATTGTTAATTCGCTATTTTTGGAAAAAGAGTTAAAAGAGTTAATTCTTTTTCAAGAGTTAACTCATTTTTTTTTTTTTAAATTTTCAAAAGAGTTAGAGTTGTTTTTTCAAAAGAGTTAGGCCCATATTCTGAAACATACCTTAACTTTAAGGGTTTCTTCTGAACTAGTGAAGAACGAATCTGACGATTGTGATTCGTTAAGGTACGTTTCAGAATATGGGTCTTAGAGTTGTAAGTGAGTTAACTCATTTTTAAAAAAGAGTGTGCTCATCCCTGACCCTACTCTCATTTTTTGAAAATTTCGGAAAATATTTATTTATTTATTTATTGAATTTTATCAGAGGACGATTCAGCATGGGACTTTATTGGAACTGTTTTCAATAATTGAATGCAATTTTGCAAAAACTTTCATTTTTCGAAAATTATATGGCGAATTTCAGATTTTCTTTTAAATTGAATTAATTTGAGAAAATTGCAAAGAACTTTTTTTCTCATTATTTGGGGTTATTCTGGCAAGTTATGATGAAAAAATTCTAAATTTTTCAATTATTCCTATTTTTGAAAAAATTAAATTTTTCTTTTAAATTGTCAATTGAATTTCTTTGAAAAAATTGCAAAAAAAAATTTCTCATTATTTGGGTCCATTATGAGAGGTTATTATGAAAAAATTCTGAAATTTTCAATTATTCCCATTTTTGGAAAAAATTATTATTGCATGGTGAATTTCACATTTTCTTTTAAATTGAATTTCTTTGAAAAAATTGCAAAAAAAAAATTCTCATTATTTGGGTTCATTCTGAGAGGTTATGATAAATTTTTTTTTATTTTTTCAATTATTCCCATTTTCGTAAAAATTAATTTTTGCCATGCAATAAGCACCAGTGGTAACTTATTACAATCATGGTGAATTTCACATTTTCTTTAAAATTGAATTTCGTCAATTTTTTCAACTTGTAATAAATTCTTGAATTTCGAAAATTATTTTTTTTCAATTTTAAAAATTTAGCTGAATTTTAATTTAAAAAATTTATTATAATGTATTATACTCATGAAAAATCTTAATTTTTGAATTTTCATCTAATTTTTAGTTTTATTCTATTAGGTATTAATTTTAATAGTCTACCAAAGTTGGAGAAAAATCATGAAAAAAAAGTTTTTATTCAAAATCAGCTATTTTATCGCTGCAGCTGGGTCAGTTAGTTCGTTTTTTTTTCAAAATGGAAATATTTTATAATACATTACTTACAATTTTTCATGAATTTTTAATATTCAAGATTTTTATGGATTTTTCTCGAATTTCAAATTATTCGTTATTTGGGGGAAGGGGATTCTTTCAAGATGAGAATTTTTACTAATAAGTATTTTCAACTGATTGCATTTTTTTTTCGATTTGTAGATTTAAAAAAATTTCAAGAGTGAATCTTATCCTAAAATTTTATGAATGTCTCCTATTTTAACCATCAGGATCAAGGAACACCCTTTGTACGTAGGTACTTGGGTACAGCTTGGTTGATGGAAATATATTATAATTATGAAAAAGTCGATTAATTAAAATCACCTAATACGAAGTAAAATAATTGACGAATGAGAATCTAAAGCCAAAAGACTCAGGTATAAAGACAGTAGGTTTACATGATAGCCAAATTTTCCAAAATGAGAATAATTGTGGCCCGTTTTAAACCAACAATAACAAATACCTCGGTAAAATTAAACGATAACATCGCATCGTCGACGTTTCAAAGCTAATAAATAACACTTCGGGCTCTAGCTTGAAAATTTTCTCGCAAGTAAGTAAGTATTTAAAAAATCGCATCTCGTCATTTGGCAAATCAACGAATATACGAATCGAATCCTCGAACTGGAAATCGGTTATCCAAGCCAAGAGCCAATACAAGAAGATCGTTCTCCCTTTAGAATCGCGAACTCTCGCGAGTATACGATCTTTAATTAGGTATTTATACGCTTCGTATATAAAAATCGATGCGCATTAACCAAAACGCTGTCGTTGAACATTGCGATGCGATGCTGGCTAAGCCAAGCCACACCACAGAGGACAGACACAAATCATTAATCAGAATGTGTCAAGCAGCAATGAACAAAATATATACGGATGCAGATGAGCTCATTAGTGGCCCCGAACAGTAATCCAATTAGTGGTGTTGATGGCGGTCTCGTATCACGTCTGAGCTCGCCCAGATACGAGTACGAATATCGCACACATTTTGGTAAATCTTTTTTCAAATTTAGCTCGGCACATATTGCGGTCGATGCTCGTAAACGTTTAATTTGTCATATATAGGGATGAACATGTAACACTGTCCGATCAATATCCACCATCCACCAGCAATATAGACGCACACCAATGTGCCTACGTAGCGTAGGTGGCCACTTTTCCCACATATACCAATTATTATATTATCGGCGTATAAAATATGATTCCACATATACTACACTCTCGTACGTGTAATACAAATAAAGAACCGCACGTCGGTGCGGCGCAGCAGCGTAAAATACATAAACTTGTACCCACAATTTTCTAACCCAATGTCATGCCTCGTATTTGAAGTCGAACGCAGCTCGAAAACCCGAGAGAAATTCGCGCCAACAGTTTATTATACGAGTATGATATACGAGTACCTTACCATACGACTGTACACTGAGTGTACGAAATAACACCATCACTTATTGAACACCCTGCGCATCTTTTTCACTAATTGGATCGTTTTGAAACTATTTTCCACCTTAAGCTGTCATTTACGGTAATAGCGACATTTGAAAGAAGAAAATACGGATAGCCCATTATTTTTGGCATTTAGAAGTCGGCTTCTTTCCAAAAGAATTATTCTTACAGTTAATATTTTTACACTTTCCTAATTACTCGCCGTATAAATTACCATCGCAGGCGAATATGAGAAATGACTTTTTCCTCAAGTTCGTCCCGTCCCGTCCCGTCCCCGTCATTCTCCTCTTCCTATATTCTTCGATCTTTTGCTAGGCCAATCCCTCGTCGCGTAGAAGTCCGCATCCGTTTTTACGAATAAATTGATGTTATTTTTCGCCCGCGAATCAGTACATAGTATGTCGACGTCGTTGAATTTCTTTGTACCAGCGAGGTTTATAAGGCGAATTATCGAGGACGATAACCTTCTTCGAGGCGTCAACGTCGACATCCACTTTTCGACAATATGATCGTAATTAAGCGCTGAGGTTATTTCGGAATATTATTTTTGATGATTGATTTTTGTACAGAGTAAAGTAGGTGGTCCAAATTTCAGCATGAGACAATTTTTAGAAGTTCACGAAACGAATTAGGAGAAGGCCAGAGGGGTGGCTGCTGGTTGGGTTAAATTTTTGTAATAGATTTAAAATTACTCAAAAGTTAATTACAACGGATTTCAGTGAAGGGGTTCTGAAGAGCACAATTTGAAAAATACATATTCTAAAGAACTAAACAAAAAAAAAAAAGATACGCGTAAACTTGATAAAACATTAAATTGATAGAATAAAATGACAAAAAAACAAATAAAAAATGACGAAAAGATTAAATTTGATACCTACCTACGTAATTATGCAAAAAATTGATGTCTTACTGAACATTCATGAAAAAATAAATGAAAAATTGACCATACAATAATTAATGATCAATAAATCAAAATCGAAAAATTAAATTAATTGGATTAATAAAACTGAAAATCTGGACAAAAATTGAAAAACTTGTCGCGAAATTTCAAATTATAATGTCGATTTATTGAAATTCAAAAAATCACTGAATTAATAAAACTGGAGAACTGGTCAAAAAGTTGAATGTTGAACATAATTATTAAAATTAAAAATTGATCGTTTAATCGATTTATTCGAAATTCAAAAAAAAAAAATGAAATAACAAAATTAAAGAACTGCTTGAAAAGTGGAGTGAATTACCAAATTCGGAAATTAATCGATAATATTATTTATTGAGAGTCGATAAAAAAATATTGATTCGAAAAATTGTAGAACCATAATACTTACTTATTATTTTCATCAAAAATTGATCGGTTTACTCAATGAATTATCGAAATTATTGAAGAACTATTCAAAAATCGAGTAATTCGTTAAAATCGAAATTAAAAAAAAATTAATTACCAAAATTGAAAAATGTGTCAGAAGACAGAGTGTTGAAATCGAAAATTGGCCGATTCATAGAAATTAAAAAATAATTAATTAATTAACAGAATTGAAGAACTTTTCAAAAATCGAATAATTCATTAAAAAGCGAAATCCAAAAAAAATTAGCTAACAAAATTGAAGAATGGGTCTGAAAACTGAGAACTTTATCGTAATTCAAAAAATTTTTAATAGATTGACAGAATTGAAGAATTCTTTGAGAAACCAAATAATCTATTAACCTCCCGCCCCCCTCCCTCAAAAAAGTAATCGACAATAATGAAATTGAAGAACTGATCAAAAAAGCTGAGAAATTTGTCAAAATAACAAAATACTATAATTCATCGAAACTTGAGATTGAAAAATATTTAATTAAAAAATGGAGAATGTAGGCAAAAAGTTCAGCAAATTATCAAAATCAAAAATTGGTCCATTTATCGAAATTTGAAAAAAAAATCATTAAATTAATAGAAAAAAACCGGTAAAAAACGTAAATTATTGAGTATAAAATCAAAAACTTATCGATTTATCAAAATCAAGAAATTCATTGACACCCCTGCCTCCAAAAAATCGATAAATATGAAATTGTAGAACTGATCAAATAATTGATCAATTAATCAGAAATGCCGGAACCCAAGAAAAAAATATAAAATTAATACCATTTGAATTACAAAAAATAGAAGACTATGCAAAAAGTTGAGTACACCTAATAAAATAGGTAAATGATCAAAATAATCGAAAATTATTCGATTTATCAAAAATATTGAATCATAAAAATGAAGGATCGTTTAAAAATTGGTGCAAATTATTAAAGTCGAAAATGTATTTTTTTACAATTCAGTGGTCGGAATATACTCCCGGTGGCAGGGGGGGGGGTGTCGAATCTAATGTATAAACCGATTTTCAGTATTTTATCTAAAAAATTACACTTTACGTAAAAAAAATGATTTATCAATGAGATATTTTCGCCATTTCAAGAAAATCGAAAAATCATTTTCAAAAACAGTTAAATTTCCTAAATCGTCAAATTGTTTAAAATTGTCAAATTTTTTAATTTTTTCAAATTTTCCAAAATTGTCGAATTTTTAAAAAATTTTAAATTTTCCAATATTATTGTCAATTTTTAAAATTTTTCAAAATTGTCGAATTCTTTAAATTTTGTTGGGATTTCGATAATTAACGAATAAATTAAACTCGACGACGTGGACTTTAACTCGGACATTTATTTCACGAAGAAAATTACATAACGTATAACATACATCGAAAGACATAAGACGAACATAAGACGAAATGACGAACAGAACTTACGTGTACAAAAAATACGGGCAAAAACCACGTCAGAAAAAGGGTCGAAATTTTGACAGTCTGGTAGCCAATAATACTAGAATCGATTCAAATAGAAAATACGCTACCTACTTACGTAACCTATCGAACATCGTCGCAACAAATTTTCCAAACTTTCCAAAATTGTTAAATTTTTCTAAATTGTTAAATTTTCCAAAATTGTCGATTTTTTTAAATTTTTTAAATTTTCCAATAATTACTGTGAATTTTTAAAATTTTTCAAATTTTCCAAAATTGCCAAATTTTCCAAAATTGTTAAATTTTCCAAAATTGTCAAAATTGTCAAATTTTCAAAAGTTGTTAAATTTTTCAAAAAAAAATTTCCAAGAGTTTGTTTTTGGAAAAAGTGATGAAGAAGATTTTTTTACGTAATTTTATAGTTGACTAACAATTTTTTTTTTTTAATTTCTAGTACCTACTTTGTACTCATTGAAAAATTTTTGACCTACAGAATTTCTTCAATCAATTCTTTTTGACATTTTTTTCATACTCTAAAAAAATTCGAAAAATTGAAAAATTAGCCAATCTTATGACCAACAAATTTGAATCGAATAAGTAATCAATAAATTACTTAATAATTTACATTGAAAAACTAGTCGATTTTAAATCGAATACTTTGTCCACACTGTTCGAAATAGGAGAAGGAATTAATCGAATCGACGAAATTAAAAATTCGTTCAAATACGGTGGAATACCTAGGTACCTACCTACTCCTACAATAAAAATTAATTTTACCAAAATACTTAAACCCACGAGTCCAAACGCGTGAACGTTTCACATCGCGAGAATGCAAATCAAATGGTTGAAATTTCTCCGTGCGTGTAAACTTTCATTTACATAAATGCAGGCGAGTATAGGTAATTAAAATCGACTCCGCGATCATCGACAGAACAAGTTCAAATTTGCGATTCATTATCAAGATCACGGCTGTTAATTCGGGTATACTGGTTAGTGGTTACGGTATTCTTAATTAGGGCATTGTTACCGAGAGGCGCACTTTGCGTGCATCTTCATTACCATACGAGATACGAGATCGTGCGTCGTGTTCGTCAAGTGTCAATAGTGTCGTGTCGTGTGTACGCATTTTCGCCACTTCGATTATGATTCAATTATGATTCGGAAATTTTCGCGTTCAAATAAGACTATTTTCATATACCTATTTTATTTATTATATAATCTAAAGTTGACCAACGCCTTGGGTGTTTCTGATCTCATACATAATTTCGAAGCCATGGATCCGGACGTACTGAATTTACTCACGTTTAGAAATAAGCCCGCCTACCGGAATAAAGGAGATGTCTCCGAAATCGACATCATGGACGTGGACACGAGTGATATTCTCAATTGTTTCAGTTCCTTGTCGTATGTTTGTTTTCAAAAAAAAATATTAATTTATTTGGATGCGTTGAACAGAGTAGAAAGGATTAATTTGTTCGGCGGATATCTATCCTTTGTGCGGGTATCCTCCGGTATCACGCCGCCTATGCCTATCACCGAACAGCTTCTAGCATCTAGGCATATATCCGACGAAAGCACGCTGGGTAATTTACTGAAAGAGGTTTTCGACTCTTTTATCGAGACTCACGTGCTAAGGATAACGGTTCCGGTCATAAATACCAGATTGGATGCTAGAGGTGCCAGAGGACAATGTTACGATTTCAATTTGGCCGAAAATAAGGATGAAAATGGTACGTCAAGTGAGATCTTTTCAAAAAATCAAAAATCATTTCTTAGAATTAATCGTAGAATAATTTCCCCCCTTCTTTGCCCCTAAGATGTAAGTTTACGACTAAGAAATCATACCTGAATTAGAAATTACGATTCAGTTCGAGAAAAATTAAACAACACATTCATCTTATTTGTTAAGATGATGGATTTTTAGAAATTTTTTTGAAGAAAAAAAATTGAGAATTTGAACAAAAATTTAAAATTTTAGGTTCGAAATTTTTTCACAATTTTACCATTTTAATAGAATATAATTATATAGATGTAATTAGGAGGAATATTGGGAAGGCAAAAAAACTGTTTTCTCATTTCTCAAAAAAAAATAACGTAATTTTTAATTTTTTCCTCCTATTTTACAGTAAATATCTATCAAAAAAAATTATTGAGAGGAAAAATCCCTCTTGCCCCCCAAGTTATGAGTGATATATATTTTTTTATTTTTTGTCTCACCCCCAAAATTGTTTCTATTTATGAAAAAATAATTCATAATCCTAGTCAACCCCTTTATTTAAAATACATTATGAAAAAATTTACAAATTATCCAACTGTTGCCTTTTTTTGTTTCGAACCCGTCAAAATTGTTCTTTTTCATGATCATGAGAAATAATGCCCACATTTTTACTTCCCTCAAATCCTAATGACCTCATTTTAAAAATTGATAAATTTTCAAACATTTGCATTTTTTGTTTTATCCCATCAATGTTGTCTCTATTCGTGAGAATAAATTTTTAATTTTAATTGGTGCTTAACAATCTTCCTTTCATTTTAAAAATTGACAAAATTTTAAACTTCCGATTTTTTTTTATTCTCACCCATCAAAGTTGTTTTTCTTTTAATAAAAAAATTATTCATAATTTTTTATGTTTTCTCTAACTGAATTTTAAGTGAAAATATGTCAATTTTAAAATGTGAGGAGGAGCTCGTATGCACCACTTGAAATTTATTTAGGAGGAGAAAATAAAAAATTAGGAATCGTATTCTTTTATCGTAAAAAAGAAAAAACTCTAAATCCTAATTTAAAATTTTGCTCATTTTTTGCATTTTTTGAGAAATTGGAGGGAATCCAAGGAAACACTTAAAACTCAGGAGAATAATAGGTAAAAAAATTGAGAATTACTTCCAAAACAACTTAAATGGGTTAGAAGCCAAAAAAGGCAAAAGATAGAAAATCTGTCAATTTTTTCATTTTTTTAATACAGGGTGGCTGACTAGGATCCATTCAAAATTCAGCTGAGGTAAAACTCAAAAATTGGGAATTATTTTCTCATAAAAAGTAACAACTTTGGGAGGTGAAAGCAAATATCAAAAATAAGGATCACTTCAAGACGACAGTTTCGTTTTTTTTTAATCGCAACAGAAATGTAGGAAGGAAAGATCCCCACAAAAACAACAACTCAACTTCATTTCGCCAATTATTACCTACTTATTCTAACACTAAAAACACCAAATAATCGAGCAGATCTTTTGAAAAGAGGAGACTAAGTAGACAGATGTGCAAATTTGTAAGAAAATCCGAACAAAACAACCACTTTTTTGATTTAAAAAACCATAACTATAATGTATTTTTTGGATTAATTTTATTGAGTAGTTAGGTACAATGTTTACATCTCTCATTGGCGAATCCAAGGGGGGAGCTCGCGGGCTAAAGCTTCCCCCAAAACTATGAGCCCAATTTCAATACGTTCAATCTTTTCCACTGTGCACTTCTTCTTAAAAAACAAAATTTTCAATTTTTGTTGAGAAACAAAACTTTCAATTTTTGTTGAGAAACAAAATTTTCAGTTTTTATTAAAAAACAAAATTTTCAATTTTTGTTGAAAAAATAAAATTCTAAATTTTTGTTGAAAAAATAAAATTCTAAATTTTTGTTGAAAAAATAAAATTCTAAATTTTTGTTGAAAAAATAAAATTCTAAATTTTTGTTGAAAAAATAAAATTCTAAATTTTTGTTGAAAAAATAAAATTCTAAATTTTTGTTGAATAAATAAAATTTATAATTTCTGTTGAGAAACAAAACATTAGCTTTGTTCGTTTATTCCTCAAACTTTTCAAACTTTTCAAATTTGTTCGGTAGACACAGCAAATTCCAAATTCTACTAGTTTTTTGGCTTTTAGTAGCTTTGTTCGTTTGCTATTCTGAAATTTGATTGGCCATGGACGTATTGAATGGATGGCATGGCCAATCTAATTACAGAATTACTTTAGATATTTTTGGAATGGAATTTGCTGTGTCTACCGAACAAATTTGAAAAGTTTGAAAAGTTTGAGAAATAAACGAACAAAGGTATTCAATTTTTGTTCATTGTCAATAAACAAAATTTTTAATTTTTGTTTAAAAACAAAGTGTTGGAACACCAAATTTTCAATTTTTGTTGAAAAACAAATATTAAATTTATGTTGAAACACAAAATTTTCAATTTCTGTTGAAAAAATAAAATTTACCATTTTTGTTGAAAAAACACAATTTTTATTTTTTTTGTTGAAAACAAAATCTTCAATTTCTGCTAAAAAAAATAAAATTTACAATTTTTGTTGAAAAAACATAATTTTTATTTTTGGTTGAAAAACAAAATTTTCAATTTTTGTCGAAAAACAAATCGTTGAAAAACATACCTAATTTTCAATTTCTGTTGAAAAACAAAACTTTTAATTTTTGTTGACTGTCGAAAAACAAAATTTTCAATTTTGTCGAAAAAAAGTGTTGAAAAACAAAATTTTTAATTTTTGTTGGAAAAAAAATCTCAATTTCGTTATTTTCATTTTTGTTGAAAAACTTTAATTTTCATTTTTGTTAGAATTCTTTTCAAAAATTTGGTAAAAAAATTTTCAACTGTGTTTGAAAAAAAGTTGACGCAAAAGTTTCTGATTTTGGTTAAAAACTAATATCTACTCTGTTATTTTTTTTTTAATTTTTAAAATAAAATTTCCAAAGTAGTATTTTTGAAAAAAAAAATCAATTTTTGTTGATGATTTTTTGATTCCAAGAATAAAAAAGAATACAACCCATGAAAATGGGTAGGTATCAATAGTAGTTTGCGCGTTCTACTTTTTTCTTCAAGTTTTAGCTCCTACTAAGAAAAACTTCTGGATGCGCCAATGTACATCTCTTATTCTAAAGAAAAATTTTTTCACCCAACAGGCAACTCCTTTCGATATTTCCTGAAAATACAATTTTATTCTTCGCCTCCCAATGAGATAAAATTCTCGAATAATTAGGTAATTTTTCTCATCAGGAACCCAAAAAGCTGCCAAAGATCCGACATGTTACAGAGGAGACCAAAGTATGATGGCTTTGAGCTCAGCTCTGGTAATGAAGATGCTCATGCTGCTGCCAACTCTCCTAAAGGTGATAGCTGCAAAGGCTATTTTCGGCCTAGTGATGGGCATAGTATCGGTAATCCTATCAAAAATGGCCATATTACCATTACTTTTATCATACGCGAATAAACCTACAGTGGTTCACGCGAACGCCAACATAGCTCCGACAACAGGATCTTACAGACAAGGTAAATATACTCGCCTAATATCTCACTTCTCGATTGGGAAAATTCAAATCTCTCAATGATTTTCTCGCCTTCGTCACCCTTAGGAATAAATCCAACTAGCTTCTCACTGACAACAGACAGCTACAATACGTACTATCAACAAGAAGAGCAACCAGGCAGACTGACTACGGCTGTAGGAGCCATCGACAACGACATCGGACCAGCTGACTACGGTGCAACTGCCTTGAGCAGCGATAATGTCTGGACCGAGAGTATCAACAAAAATTACAAAGTTCCAGCCAAAGATAGCTACGTGCCGCGAAAAGAACGATACACGCATAGGTCGATAACACGTCGCCATGTCAGCAAATCCAAACGTGCTCCTTACCCTGAGGTGGTATCCAACAACGATAGGTATCTGCTGACCACTACTGCTCCTCGAACAGAACGAATGGAAAAAGAACTCCAACTCCCAACTAGGATGAAACGATGGTTAAATATTCCACGACTTCGACAACAAGATGAACAATCTGTTTAATATCGTGAACTCACAAGTCAGCGTGATTGATCTTTTCCGATATTCTACGTACATTTTTTCTATTCGATCAAGTATTATAATTCTTCGTGCTAATGGCTCTCTAATACGACGCTCTTGTAAATACTTATTTATTCTCCTTTCTCCTCCGCATCCCCCAGCCCAGTTTTTGACGAGTCAGCTTTAATAATAATACCTAGTCACTAGAAAATGTACAAAGGAATCATTAAAAGTACAATATTATTTGTTATTGTTTTTAAAAATGCTTTCAAATCTTTTTCTATAAAATATATACTCGTGCTTATTAGTTATATACATATTTTAGCAAATACCTATCTAATCAATATGTCATTCTAATAAAAAAAATTACTTAAAAATTTGTTATATTCTCATTTTTAATTTTTAATAAATATTTTGTTCGCAAATCAGCACACATATCATTTGCCAAAAGAAGCCAAGGTACACAGTCGGTACCTACATATACTTTCAAAAAATAAAAACAGTATTGATCGTAAGTGCGAGTAAAGAAAAAAGAAAAAAGAAAAAAAAACTGCATACCTGAAAAATTATTAAAATTTAAATCTCATATTGCCGAACGCGCCCTAAAGAGCAATTCTCAAAGCGTTTTTTGCTTTTGCGAAATAACCTCAAACGTTTTAGCTATTAATAAATAAAGGCAGCGAAATGTTATTATGAATGTGCAAGGGCTACAGCTCGTTAGTTTAAATGTTAACATTCCAGTCAAAATGGCAAAAAAGGCAATTTAAAGACTCATGAAATATTTAACAGCGAATACCGAGTTAGCGAGTAACTGCACGTGGATGTCATTTCGTCGTTGCCAACAACTGATAGCGTGCGCGATTTTTACCCCGTTCGCTGCAACCTGCCCCCCTTCCCAACCCTACAGCAGCCTCAAAACCGAGCAAACATTTAAACTAAAATGAAACGCTAAATTCTTTATAATTTTTGCATCCTTTTATCTTACCATTGTTTGCCACCGTGTAAGATGGAAAATTTTGTAAAACGTAGTCAATGTAATTCCTTCAGAAGGAATCTTTGAAAGCCATGGACTAGGTGTAATGATCGCTTAATCAGAATTCGAAATCGGAGAGTTACATTCCTCAATTTATTAATCCTGGTGTGATATTTCGCGAAGAGAGAGGAAAATTTTTGTAATTTTTTAAAAAGTCTAAAAATTTTAAACTCAACAAAACATAAGGTAATTGAAACTATGGATCTATGATTTTTCAAAAATGATGAAAATTGATAGGTTTCAAATATTTTAAAAAAAAGTAAAATTTCGGAATACGTTTTATCCAAAAATCAATTTTTTGACAAAATTTGGAACGTTATTCAAAAGTCTAAATTTTGAAAATTCCTACAAGTTCCATTTTCTTCAAAATTTGAATTTTTTAATAATTATTAAAAAGTCAAATGAAACAATTTTTTATACAGGTTTGTATAAATAGGTATAATTAGGTATAGGTAAGTATCTTTCAAAAATTAAATTTCCAAATTCCAAATTTTGTAGCTAAAAGTTTGAAATTTTGATGGTTTTTGAAAAATAAAAATTTTAGTCAAATGTAACTTGATTAATGAAAAAAGCCAGGTATACTGCACTTTCAGTGCAAAATCCTACTCTGATGGAATTTTTGAAGATTTTTCAAATTATAAATTTTGTAAAAATTTAAAATTCTGAGGGTTTTTGAGAAATTGAAATTTTAGCCTAATGGGACTTGATTCATGAAAAAAATTTACTGTACTTTTAGCAATTTTTCAAAATTTTTTGACATTTTTTGACAGTAAAAAATCTTACTGTGATGAGATTTTTGAAACTTTTTCAAAATCTAATTTTTGTAAAACATTTTAATTTTGTCGAATTTAGAAAAATGGAAATTTTAGCCCCATTGCATTTGATCAATGAAAAGAGATACTGTATTTTCAGTAGAAAATTCTGCTCTGATGGAATTTTTGAAGATTTTTCAAATTATAAGTTTTGTAAAAATTTAAAATTCTTACGATTCTTGATAAATTGAAATTTTAGTCTAATGGAACTTGATTCATGAAAAAATTTACTGTACCTTCAGTAATTTATCGAATTTTTTTGGCACTTTTTTGACAGTGCAAAATCCTACTTTGATAAAATTTTTGAAAATTTTTCAAATTCTGATTTTTGTAAAACATTTTAATTTTTTCGATTTTAGAAAAATGGAAATTTTAGTCCCATTGCATTTGATCAATGAAAAGAGATACTGTACTTTCAGTGCAAAATCCTACTTTGATGAAATTTTTGAAGAATTTTCAAATTTTGTAAAAATTTTAATTTCTGCCGATTTTTGAATAATAGAAATTTTATTCTAATCGCACTTAATTATTGAAAAAAAACTATCTTACTCTGAAGGAATTTTTGAGGGGTTTTCCAAGTCCTTAATTTTGTAAAAAAAAAATTAAATTCCGACTATTTTTGAAAAATAGAAATATTTGCCGCATTTCGTTTAATCCATGAAAAAACCTACTGCACTTTCGACGCAAATCCTATACCCTCATGAAATTTTTGAAGATTTTTAAATTCCTGAATTTTGTAAAAATTTTAAATTCTGATGATTTTTTAGAAGTTGAAATTTCAGTCCCATTGCATTTGATCAATCAAAAAAGATACAGTACTTTCAGAGCAAAATCCAACTTCGATGGAATTTTTGAAAAATTTTCAAATCCTGAATTTTCAAAATGTTGTAAAAATTTCAATTCCTGAAGATTTTTGAAAAATGGAAAATTTAGTCTAATCGCACTTGATTAGTGAAAAAACTTACTGTAATTTCAGTGCAAAATCCTACTTTGGTAAAATTTTTGAAGAATTTTCAAAATCTGAATTTTGTGAAAATTTTAAATCCTGTAGATTTTTGAAATATGAAAATTTTAGTCTCATTGCATTTCATCATTTTAAAAAAGATACTGTACTTTCGAGGTAAAATCATAAATTTTTGAAAATTTTTAAAATCCTCAATTTTGTAAAAATTTAAAATTCTGATGATTTCTTAGAAATTGAAATTTCAGTCCAATCACACTTGATTATTGAAAAAAAAACTACAGTATTTCCAAGGCAAAATCCCACTCTGAAGGACTTTTTGAAGATAGAACCGCTGCACTCAGCAATTTCCAATATCCTTCCAAAAGCTAAAACGCTTCCTTTCCTTTGACGTATTTGCCTGCGACTAATTAACTTAAATAATTACCCTCATTTCAATCGTCATCACTCAAGAAATTACCGTATCGATGAAAGGTTCGCGTATCAAGCAGCACATCGTACATCGTAGAGGTAACTTCTCCATTCTCCAATGACATATGTTCACCAAATGTAGCATTACCACCGCGTAACTACACCCTACTGATTTAATAGTTTAAATAACAAACGCCAAAGAAGAACCCGAATTTACCGTCTATTGCTACTCGTACGCCACCATTACGACACAACAACAACAAATCGTATAATACTACTCGTAGTAGTCGTACGCATGTTAAAACGTACATAATTCATCAAAGCTACCGTTCATAATTACTTATTACGTGACAACTTGCCGACGAATAAAAAGCCCTATTATGTTTGAAATTTACTCTATTCTTTTTAACTTCGATATGGGTTATTTAAAATGTTTAGTTTTTCAACCCGTGAAATGATTTGGGCATTTTTTTTTGACTACTGATACACACAGATAGGCTACCATTGAGGGAAGGGTTCATGGAGCGTGGCATAATTAAGAAATGTGAATGCATTTTGGTTTTTGCGGAGACATGGCCAATGGGGAAAATTTTGTTGATAAAATTTTGCGGTAGGTACTGGAACGAGCTGACAAAAAAAGTGAAGCTTTCTGATGATTAGAAGTGCCATTACTTTCCAAATAAAGATTCCAAATTTCACTGATTTCCTTTGTGATTGTAAAAAATGTTGTTTTTGCAGGAATGCTTTCACTTTTGAAATTTTTAGTAATTACACACTAATATAGTAGGGAAATGGGCTGACAAAAAATGTGAAGCTTTCTGATGATTTGAAGTTCCAACTTGCCACATAAAGATTCAAGACTTTTAACAATATTCTCAAAGATTGTAAAAAAAGTCATTTTTGAAGAAATGCTTTCTCTTTTGAAATTTTTAGCAATTATGCACTGATATGATGGTGGAATGAGCTGACAAAAAAGGTGAAACTTTCTGATGATTAGAAGTGTTATTATTTTCCACATAAAGATTCAAGACTTTTAATAATTTTCACAGTGATTGTAAAATAGTCATTTTTGAAGAAATGTTTTCTCTTTTGAAATTTTTAGCAATCATGCACCGATATGATGGTGGAATAAGCTGACAAATAAGGCGAAACTTTCTCATGATTAGATGTACCATTACTTTCCACATAAAGATTCCAAATTTCACTCATTTTCTTTGTGATTGTAAAAAATGTTGTTTTTGCAGGAATGCTTTCACTTTTGAAATTTTTAGCAATTATACACTGATATGGTGGTGCAATATGCTGACAAAAAAGGTGTAGCTTTCTGATGATTAGAAGTTCCATTACTTTCCGCATAAAGATTCCAGACTTTTACAGGGTGTTTACATTAATTTTTTTTTGAAAATTCATGACTTTTTCATGACCTTTTTCATTAATAATATTTCAACGTTTTCAGGGAGCCCCCTTTCAGCACAAATGTAACTTGGAATGAATATGAGGGGGCGAAATTTTTTTCTACCTTTTTTTTTCTTAAATTTTGTGGCAAATAGCTATTAAAAAAATTATCGAGGGAAGGGGTGAATGCCCCTTAACCCCCAAGTTAAGCCTATGCCCCCAAGACTCCATTTTTTTGTAACCAAGAAAATAAAAAATAAAGTTAAATAAATACTTGGAATTTTCAAGGAAGTAATTCGATTTCTTCCCTAAAAGGTGGATTCTTGAAATTGTTTTATGTTATAATGTGAAAATGATTTTTTTTTCCTGGAAATGAAACAAAAAAAAATTTACGCAAAAAATACTCCTAAAAAATTTTCTTACTTCTTTTTTTTTGTCCTGAAGTTTAAAAAATATTTTATTATGAATTTATGATCTCCAAAAAATTGAGATTTTTTTTATTTCAGAAGAATTTTTAAAATTATTGTTCGAAAAAAATCTCAAGTTTTTTTCTCGAAAATGAAACGAACTTTTTTCTTCACGAAGAAAAAATTAAGAAACTTTTCCACAGAAATTTTAAAAAATATCTTCACATAGGAAAATTTTATAACATTTTTTTAACCTAAAAAAAAAGAAAAAAAAAAGATTTTTCGATATTTTTATTCCAAAAAATCCTGAAATTTCTTCCTTCGAAAAAATTTCTACTCCAGAATATTGGATATTTCTATTTTATTTTTTTAAAATTTTTTTTATTACAAAACAATTTTTAAAATTTTTTCTGTTTTTAATTTTTTTCATTCCAAAAAATAAGAATTTTTTCTCCAAAAAACCGGGACCCTCCTCCCAAAAAATAAAATATATATTTTTTTTTAAATTGAAAAAAAAATCGAAATTTTATACTCTTGGAGTTCGAAAAAATATTACTTCAAAACAATTCAATGCCAAAACGATAAAATTCAGATTTTTGATTTTTTTTTAATAAGAATTTTTTTGTGAAAGTTTAAAAAATATTTTTAATTGAATAAAATTGAGAATTTTTTCAATGCCTTGAACAGCAACTACCTGAGGCTCATAATGGCGTGAAAATGTTTTTTATTCCAAAAGAATTTTTAAAATTTTTTGTACCAAAAAATTCATTTTTTTTTCATTCCAAGAAATGGGGATTTTCCCCAAAGAAAAAAAATCTTCAAGAAAATTAATTTTCTTCAGAAAAATTTACAAGCACTGTTTTTTTTTTGTTTTTTTTTTGAGAAGATGCAACAGTTTGAAAAAATTTCACTTTTAAGCGAATTTGTAATTTTGTCCGGGTAATATTATCAAAAATTAATGACTTCGAAGGCGGTTCGAAGAGTAAAAATTCATGACTTTTCATGAACTAGTAATTTTTTTGAACCCATTTCAAATTTCTTGACTTTTTCATGACTTTTATGATTTTCATGACCTGTAGACAGACACCCTGTTTCAATAATTTTCTCAGTGCGATTTTAAAAAAACCATTTATGAAGAAATGCTTTCTCTTCTGAAATTTTTAGCAATAATTATGCATTGATATGGTATGGCGGAATCAAGGTAGGTAGAATCGTAACTTAAAATTTTTTCTCTCGTGCGGTGCGGTATGTTATATATTACGTCGATAGAGGTATTATTGACCCTTTCAGATCATTTAGTAAAACTGAATGTAATGAGAGAGGATTAAGATCAAAATACGCGTAATTTGGCGAGCAGTCAAAAAATTTCACTTTTTCTTCCACTTTTTGCCGAACCAATCTCTCAAACACGTCATTATACAGCCCCGGGGGTCGAAAATTAATTTGAAGAAGCGTAGGTTGAATTATTCTGGTGTATTAAAAATACGTACAATATAGATTCACATCTGTCAACGGAATCATATCTATCTACAGGGAGGGAAAGTGGGCTCGAATAAAATCTAAAACAACCTTCGGTAACGTTTATTTCGCGTTTAATTACTACGATATTCGAATACGACATTAATGTCGGAAGCTGCAAACTGTATTCTCGTTTCTCGCTTCTCGCTACTCGCGGACTCAGCTTTTTGTACGTATAAATGCAGAGCAACGGTAGAGATGAAGAAGACGCGACGTAACTAGTAAATTTTTGTTTCCGTGCTCAGTTATCACATTTCGTTTAAGTTTTTAACTAGCGTTGAGAGATTGCTTGGCATGTTTATATACAAAAAGTACCACCGTAGTACGTAGAAAATACACGACACGCCGAATAATAATGAAATAAAAATAATCTCTTTAAACGTCTTGCCAAATAATTATCTTCATTCGTTTGAAATGAAAACGTTTGTGAATAATTTGTCGCCCGAACGTATGTTGGTAAACAGATAAATAATTCGAGATGATTGATTAATTTGTTGTATACGCGAACGAGTAGAAAGTATAATATAGGCTCTCTTTCGAAAACGTGCATAAAGCGTCGCATCGGCATCGCCACCGCACCGTCCGCAGCCTTTTCGATCATTTTTCTGCGATGAGAGAGAGTGAGGCAGAGAAATAGAGTAATACGACCTATTATGTGAATTTTTACGCAACTGGCAGCTGTGATGGGTTTTTATGAGGCTAGACGATTAGACGCGATGATTCGTTGTTTTTCTTTCCTTTTTTTAATTCGTTTCAAAGGGCTGAAAGGAAGGGAGAAAAGGCGAGAAGATTAGTAGAAATATTCATGAGCGTGATTTTTAATTATTTTTATAATTCTTTTTTTCACTTTTCGTTCTCTCATTCTAACCACCTTGGGTGGCTCTGCGTACAATACAGCATCTTGCAATAATGTCATATCTACGTTTTTTCTTCCATCTTTGAAATGAAGCAATACTTATTTTCAAAATTTTTCACAAAAATTATTTTGATCAAATCAATGAAAATATCAAGCGTCTCACATTAAATTTTTGAGTTATTTTTGGAGAAAAAAACCTCTTATTCTGAATCTTTTATGAAATAAAAAATATCACAATTTCAAACTGCAAAAAATTATCATTAAAAAAATATTTCTTTCGAATTAATTCAAAATTTTTGAGAGAAAATTCCAGAGAAAAATAAAAAAAAAATCGAAAAAATCTTATCTACACATTTTTGAATAAAAACGAATTCTCAATTTTCTGTCTATGAAATAAACTTTTTTTAAATCTGGAGTAGGTAATATCTTATGTGCTAATAAAAATACCTACTATTCCTTAAATTCTTGGAAAAAAATCAATTTTTGGAGAAGAATCTGAATCTTTTAGTTTTCAAAGAGAGAGAAAAAAGGTAACTTATTTGGTGCTAAATTTCCTTTGAAAAAATACTCAACTTTTTTTTTATAGAGAAAAACATTTATCTAAACTTTTGGTTTCGATTTTTTTTGGAGACAAAAAATGTTTCATTATTTTTTACAGAGTTAAAAATTTTCAACTTTTCGAAAAGAAATACTTGTTTTCTCTTATTTTTCAAGAAATAAAATGTTTCAATTTTGATACGAAAAAATCTCAAAATTTTAGAAAAGCAAAAATCTCTTTACATTTTTTGGAGTTTTAGAAAAAATAATTTCAATTTTTGACCCTAATTTTTTTAAAAATAGGAATCCTTTAGTTTTTTGGAGTAAAAAAAATCACTAAATTTTCAACAGTAAAAATCTCTTGATGTTTATGCAGGCTTTTTTTCATTTTTATTAGAAAAAAATCTCCCAATTTAAAAAAAAAAAGTTTTTTATTTGGGGGGGGGGGGGGACTCTTCATGTTTTCGGAGCAAGAATCTAGAAAAAAATCTTTTAATTTTTAGGAGTAAAAATTTTCAAAAATTGTTTTGTAGGAAAAAAATCTCTCTATTTTTATGCAGAAAAAATCTTTTTCTTTTTTTAGAGAAAAAAAATCTTCACCTGCCAGGCAAAACCAACCAAGTCCATCCAACCTGGTTATTGGAAATGTTGCTAAGGGGCAAAAATGTTTTTTTTCAATTTTAGATGTTTTTAGGTACATATTTTTTAGTTTAAAAAAAAACACATCGAAAATCCGAAAAACAACTTGTTATCCTTTATAATCCCCCTTTTCAATAAATGGGTCAGATGGGCTTGGTTTGTTTTTCAGGTGACGAAATCTTCTATTTTTGGTCTCATTATTAGAGAAAAAAAATCAATTAGTGGAGTAGGTATGGTGTAAATAGCCTAGGCTTGTTAGTATCGTAAATAAATGATTTTAAAAGTTTAAAAATAGGATGGTAGCAGAGCATGGCTTCACTTTTAGTCCTATCAATAATCTAGACATTTTTTATTTATCTAGGAATTTTTTGGAACATTTTTTCACAACACCTATTGTGACCAAATCAAAAGAAATGGCCGAGGATCATTCTTTAATTGGACAAAAAGAATTTGAAAAATCTAAATATTAACAGGGCATGGTTTCGGTGTTGTTCTTGAAGGCTAAACAAAAAAATAATAATGAAAAATCATTAAATGGTAGCAGAGCATGGTTTTAATTAAGGTTCAGCAAAACTTTTGAAATTAACATAGTTGGTAGTTATCTCACAAAATGAATGGGAAATCAAGAAATTGTAGCAGAGCCATTGGTTCAGCATTTCTCCACCACAAACAAATTTTGATGTTTTTTGAAGATTTCTTTTTAAAACTGAAATTCTGTCAAGCATAGAATCTTCACAAAAACCATATTCACTCGATTAGTTTGTTCCAAATAATAATGAAATAATGAAAAATCATTAAATGGTAGCAGAGCATGGTTTAAATTATGGTCCAGCAACATTTTTGAAATCAACGCAGCTTTCGCACAAAATGAATGGGAAATCAAGAAATTGCAGCAGAGTCATTGGTTCAGAATTTCTTCACCACAGATAAATTTGATGTTTTTGAAAATTTCTTTCAAAAACTGAAATTCTACCAACCATGGAATCTCCTCAAAAACCACTTTCACTCGATTAGTTCTTCTCTTTCATCCCACCTCAGCACTTCAGTCTAGAAATCCGCCCTCTACAAAGAAGAACCTTAATTCACGACAAAAAATAAAACCATAGGAGAAAAATCCTGAGGAAAATACAAACGTAACGGGCACATATGCCATAAAAGATAATCGCGCCGTTAATTCGTACACACGAGACCCCTATCGATAAACAATTGGTTAGTTTACAACAACCCCTCTTAATTAAGGCGTGGAATCACCTGAGTGGTTATTTAAACCGACGTATACATAATGTGGTGGCAGTGGTGCTGGTGCTGGCGGCATCTGCAGCGACACTACATCAAAAATGATGTTTCTACGAGTGGCAGAGTTGCTGCGGTTGAGTCAAAAACTATGTACGAACGCCGAAGGGGAACCTCGACCAGGGACCAGTGCGGAAAAAAATTATGGAAAACAATGGAGAGACGTTTGCAATTAGAATTTTAATGCTGTATGGTGAAACTGCGACGACCTGCAGCACGCAGCTGCAGGTCCAGTCGGCAAAGGGAGAATTTCGCGGACGACGGAAATAAATTACACGCGCGAGAGACGATGCGGCAATCCGGGCTGTATGCGCTGAGGAATCGAATCGTCGACGTCGACGTCGGTTCGGTATCGACGTAGCCTAATTTCGGCACCGTTAAAGAAACGTGTGTAGGTTGACGATAATATCCATAGAAATCCAAAAATGCGATTTCACACTAACACATCGAAATGGAATTATTAAAGCGTCACCATAGCGTTTAAACGCTGCCACACTACAAAGTTAATAGATGTATGAGAACGACAATTCGAATTCAGTCGAGCAGAAAATCACTTTAGGGCGTCAGCCGCACCCTTCCATCGCACGTATAAAAGCCAGGCTTCACCCTGTATACCGCTTCGCTCGTCTTAAACTTTATCCGGGGGCAAACCACTGTCATTGTGCAAACATGGGAAGGGACACCCGTTCATAACGAGCGCTTCATTATCATTTTTATTAAAACCTTTTTAAACGGAAGCAATCTGTACAGTTGTTGACGTGAGAGAAACGATTATCTTATCACACCGTAAAAAAAAGGATTCCACCGTATCATTTTTTTCTCGCAAAAATAATGAACCCGTATAATTTGAAAAATTGATAATGTATCGAAATCGAGTTCGAGGGGTTTTCAGCCTTTTTACCTCATTTTTTTGGGATGCAGAGCGAGGGACACGTGCTGGATGAAAATTTGCAAGCCTGCTTTATACCCTGTTTTTCCTTTTCCTCTTCCCTTCCCTTCTCTTCGGCCGAATAAATTTACCTGCTCCAGAAAATAATGCCCACAAATCCTCGTACACGTGTAAAATGTTTCGCTAACATTTACGTTCAGGCATTTCGGTTAGGCAACTTATTCAACGTTACGAAAAAATCACAAGACACTTCGCCACGTCCCCCATCTAGTACTCACTTTATTATAGAACAGTCACATCGAGCAGTGACGTCGCTATGCTTTTTCAAACTTTCCCTCACTTGAGTTAAACGGTTAATACAGAAAAATCTCAAAAACTGTTGCAGGAGTGGCGAAACTAAACAAGAAACAAAACACGAAACGAAACGAAATACACTTTTTTCAATAATTGTACGAAACAAACTACGAAATCTTGTTTTCGTTTCTTTATTTTCTTGTTCAATTTTGGCAATTCGACACTGGAATTTTTTTTAAATTGATAAATTTGTGAAAAATTGACTAATAATTAGCGTGGCAGCACTGGACACAAAATTTGTCATTTTCTTACAGCATTTACATGAGAAAAGACAGGGTGTCTATTTACATTTTAGCTGATTTTCTCAAAAAGAAAAGTCAGCTATTAAATTTGACCTGATGATGGAAGTTGGGGGTGAGGGGTATTTTTCTCGACGTTTTGGGTCAAAATAAGACGATTGGCATGATTTTCGCATTTTGGTATTTCTTTATATATATGTATATATATAGATTTATCTATGGATAAAGTGGCTTCATTTTTAGGTGTCTAACGGTAATCATGCTTCGTTTTGGTAAAATCATGGGGTGTTATCTTATAGGATAAAATTTTGAACTGAGCTTTCAGTACTCAGAGAAGTCACAAGAAGCGCTGTACTTCAAAACAAAAAATTTTTCGTTCAATTATTGTTGGCTATCTACTTTTGTCGTGTTTTGAGTTGCTTGGATCAAGACTTACAATAATCACAATTATTTTAAGTTTCCAAAGGGAAAGAACACAACACGAAGCAGCGCTTTCGAATGCAGTGACTACTCCCGGAATTAAAAATGCCATTTAGAAATTTTACCCAGAGTTGACTATCTATTATAAACGTAGTTTATATTTACATTATCTTTGGGTAAAGTGGCTTCATTTTACTGAAGTCAGATTACCAACTTTTGCCAGTCAACTCAGCAAGGTGCCAGGATGCTATTTTTAAAAAATAAATGGCTAGCAAAGTTGTAAAAATTCACAACTTTTGCAATGCCTATCTAACTGCCTACTTTTCATGATAATGTCGTTTCTTATTGGTTTAAAACTTGTTAAAAGTTTTTATTTATCAAAAATAGCTGGCTGTAAATTGTATAATTTTTTTAATCACTTTAAAATTTTCAATTTGATGTTGTTATCATTAAGTACATAAAAATAATTTAATTTACACATGAATTTAAATAAATTTTGAAAAATAAAAATAAAATTGAAAATAAAAAATAAAAATTTAATAGAAAATCAGCTTTTCTAGCGCATTAACTGCGTTAGAGGTTTTTTTTTTAAATTCATGAATTTTTCATGAAATTATGAGCCAAGTTATGAGCAATATTTCTCATAGCCGGCAGATCATTATTTTCTCAAGTGGTGCTCACATTGTTGGGGGGGGGGGGGGTGAAAAATGTTGTAAATTTTTTCACCAAAACACTATAAAGTAAAACCTCGATTATGTGATGCCCAAAAATCGGTTAATTTTTTATTGCCCGATTTCTCTTCAATTCTGCCCTACGACCAACCTCATGTTTAATTACTTATGTTTCAAATTTTCTAGAAAAATTTGAGAAATCATTTTTTTATTTCAAAAAAATTATATTGAAAAAATGTGGAAAAAATATTTTTTCTAAATGAGAAATTTTGAAAAATTTTATTCCAAAAAATTAGAATTTTTTTCCGTTCTAAAAAATTGTAAAATTTTATTTCATTCTAAAAAATTGAAAAAATTTTCATCCTAATTGCTAAAAAATTGTAAAATCTTATTTCATTCTAAAATTTTTTTTTAAATTCTCATTCTAAAAAAATTGGAAAAAATTTCATTCTAAAAAATTGAAAAAAATCATTCTCAAATTTTAAAAAACAAATCATTCTAAAAAAAAATTAAAAAGGTCCCAAATCTCAAAAAAATTATAATTTTTTTTATTGAGTGAAATTTTTTACACATTTATATAAGTTCAAATTTTTTGCGCAGTTCAGGATTTCTCATGTGGTGCTCGAGCACGAGAGCAACTGGGCTAACGCCGGCCATGATATTTCTATGTTTCAAGGAGCCCCCCTCCGGCATAAGCGTAACTTGGAAGAAATATGGGTAGGAAAAAAAATTTCCATTATTTTCCCCCTATATTTTGTGGTAAATAAAATATATTGAGGGAGGAGGCCAATGTCCCTTGAACCCCTTAGGTTATGCCTATGTCCTCCAAGAACCCCATTTGTTGTAACCAAAAAATCTACAAATTAAAAAAAAAAAAAGTTGAATGAATAGGTACTAATTTTCAAGGGAGTAATTCAATTTCTTTTCTAAAAGGTGGATGCTTGAAATTATTTTCATGCTGTAATATGAGGATGAAAACTTTTTAACAACTTTTTCTCTTTTTTTTTGTCCCAAAGTTTTAAAAATATTTTATTCATTTAACTATGAAAGATTAAAAAAATGTATCCCCAAAAAGTTGAGATTTATTTATTTTAGAAGAATTTTTAAAATTATTGTTTGAAAAAAAAATCTAGTTTTTTTTTCAAAAATGAAACAATTTTTTTTTCTTTGCAAAGAAAAAATTAAGAAAGTTTTCCACAGAAATTTTAAAAAATACCTTTACATAAGAAAGTTTTGTAACATTTTTTCTCTAAAAAAAAAAAGATTTTTGGATATTTCTTATTCCAAAAAATCCTGAAATTTCTTCCTCTGAAAAAATTTCTTCTCCAGAATATTTGAGATTTCCCTATTTCCAAAAAAATGAGAACCTAATTTTTTTTTATTCCAAAACAATTTTTAAAAATTTTTGAACCAAAAAATTCGTTTTTAATTTTTTTTTTATTCCAAAAATGAGAATTTTTCCTCCAAAAAAGGACCCCCCCCCCCAAAAAAAAAAAAAAAATTTCTCAGAGAATTGAAAAAAATCCAAAAATTTGAGATTCAATACTCTACAGTTACAAAAGTATTTTAACTTCAAAACAATTCAATTCAATTCCAAAACGATAAAATTCAGATTTTTGATTTTTTTAAACGAATTTTTTCGCGAAAGTGTAAAACATATTTTTACTTCAAAACAATTGTGAATTTATTTTAACGCCTTGTACAGCAATTACCTAAGGCTAGTGGCGTGAAAATGTTTTTCATTCCAAAACAATTTTTAAAAATTTTTGTACCAAAAAATTAATTTTTTTCATTCCACAATTTTTTTTAATTCGAAAAAAAATTTTCATTCCAAAAAATCTTTTTATTCCAAGAAATTGGGATTTTTTTCCAACAAAAAAAAGATTCCTCCTCCGCAAAAAAAAATCTGCAAGAAAATTAATTTTTTTCTTCAGAGAATTCACAACATTTTATGCTTTTTGTTTTAGAGAGAGAGGATGCAACGGTTTGTAAAAATTTTAGGTACCTATAAGCAAATTTTTAATTTTGTCCCGGTAATATTATCAAAAACTCATGACTTTTCCATGACAATTTCATGACTTTCATGATTTTCATGACCTGTCGACACACTTAAAGAGGAAGTAAAACAAAATTCAAAGAAACGAAACAAAACTGAGAAACAAAAACAAAAATCAAAAAATGGAAATTTCTAAAAAGAGTACATTTCATGCCTGAAAGAAATCAATATCGATTTTGTTTCTAATTTATCATCGTCATTAATTAATTAAAAAATTCTATTTGCAAATTTTATTAGCCAGGTATAGATAGTATGTACTTATGCGCATGTAGAACGCAGGAGCATCGGTTCTAGTAGGTACACAAAGATCCTCCCCTTTCGAATAAACCCCGCTAGTAATTTGGGAATATCTTCTAGTAAATGGAGGGTCTTTTCCCGCTGCCTAATGCTTATATTTGTTATTAATTAACTCTTTTAAGAATGATTAAAAAGCAATTTCCTCTCGGTTTGCCGGACGACTTCGATAACGCAAACTGAAAGAAGGGAGCAAGCAAGGCGTATTTGAATAAGAAACTTTTACATTCGAGTGTACTTTTTGCGATTTCGAACGTTGACTGGAATCCTGTGTCAATATTTAAAATGTGGTTAGAGTTCTACGTTGGTCTTGTTTAAGAATGGCTGCTGTGCTGTACCCAAGTACGCCTTACGCCGGTAAGCTGATGCTTATACGTGTGCGTTTGAGCGCTGCTCTGATTGAACAGATATACTTTTTTAGCGGTGTATTAAAATCAGGGGGTAACAAATTGTCGGAAACGTTTTCTCAATGCGGTGAAATTTTTCAGTAGCTCGAGCAAGGTGAAAATGATAATTATAGCAGTGTAAATACGACATTTGAAATAGGAACCTGCCCTCTTCGTTTGGTGAAGATTCTCGCGACTATTCTTAATTTCTTTATTCTTTGTTTGTCATTTCATTATTAAACTTTCAACTCGGTGGTTTTCTATTTTACTCAAAACAATGAAAAACTTTCCTCTATTTCCTGAGCTGAGCTACACGAATGAATCTAGAATACAATGGTTCATTCGACTTGTAATTCATAATTCACAATGCAATCCGTGCAGCTGCAAAGGTCTTCTGAGGTCGATGCTCTCTTTTCGTTTGTACGTAGAAGATCTTGGTGGAATTTCAACGTCAAAAAGGGAATAAGTCGACTAACAAGTACTTCGTTTCACCGCAAGTTGAACTTTTAAATGGAACTATCTCCTTAATATAAGATACTCGATCAATTGCCACTCACCTCAGGAATTTTCGAAAATGATGGCAGCATTTAAACTGGACGATTGAAAACGATCACCGCCAAGGACAATTCTGAAATGAAAATTTTACAAATAATTACCTAAAACTTCGACAAGGAATCTCTTATAATTATATTTCACTTATGGTGGTAAATTTATAATAAATCATTTCGCCAGCCTCGTCGAAGGGTAGATAATAATGGAATAAATATGTCAAATAATTTTACATCGAGTACTATAAAACGAGGCTGAAAACGTATTTTTATAATCACTGAATTTGAAGGATGCCAGACTAAGTAAACAACATTTTGTTACTAATACACCATTATAACTCTATTAATTTCATCATAACCTACGCTCTCCCATAGCGAGTTAAACGTACCCGGATTTATTTACACAATCCACCCCTTTCTTTATCGTTCCATATTCACTTATAACAAAATAACCGAACGCTGGTTTTGCCCATTAAAAGTAAATTGTTTACATTTACCGTTAATTCATTACGTTATTATCTTTAATACTAACGCGAGGAATTTTGGTTTAAATTTATTCTCTCGCAAAATACATATTACTACCTACGAATAGATTAGTAATGGGAAAAGGTTGTACCGACATTTTAATAAGAAGTTTACAAATTACGAGTATAGATTAATTTCGGTAGGATTGGATTTTTTTTACTTATTTTTTTGTAACCTTATTTCGCGATAGAACCATTTATTAAAGATAACTGAGCCCCTTTTTGAGCTTTGAAAAATTAACAATACAACCTATTAACTTTCTATTTGTCACAAGGTATAGTATTTTACGACTCGTTTGTTAGTTGTACGGTGAAATCCGTGCACTGTACGTAAGTTCACTCCTCATGGGGAACCTTTCCATTTAAATCATTTTCCATGCGAACGACTCCATTCACTATAACTGATTCTAATTCAACTCATAATGCTGCTCCGACTAATAGTGTATTTAAACAAGTGTCGAAGAAAATCCTAACAGACAAGAAGCACTTTTAATAGCAGCAGAATACGCTGATTTAATTATTTCGCCGTAAATACTCGAACAAAGGAGACCGTATTAATCGAAGTCGACAAAGAGACAAGGATGTTGGTTGAGCTTGAGCCTGTGCGTCAAATTTTCTAAGGTGATTTGTAGGTATATATATATTTTTTTTTTATTAAGACCATATCAAAAGAGGAAAGCTTCTCAATTCATATATGGTTGAAATTTCCAATACGTAAAGTACCTATACGGACTTTGAAACATTTCCAGAAAAAAAAAACAAAGTATAATTTTCATTACACCAAGTTAGACAGTCATTGGCAGATAGAAAATAAGGAGGAAAACTTATAAACATAAAGCAGAATTAACTTCATAGTGATTTTTCACAAAATTTCTACAATATCAAAATTTATTAAAAATTCAAAATGTAAAATTTTCAAAAATTGGCTAAATCAAAAAATTTTAAAAGTCAATTTTTAAAGCTCGAATTTTTAAAATTTCCTGATTACTAAACTTGGGAGTTGAAAAAAATTGAATCAATTTTTAAAATTCAGTCAAATTAAAAAAAAAAAAAAAAAAAAACAGTTTATGAGAAATGCCAATTTCATCTCAAAATTAATGTTTTCAAAATTCATGAAAATTTTTAATTTGTAGGTAATACGACAATCGTAAAAATTTTAAAATTGCAACAAACTGCCAGGTTTTCAAAATTGTAAATATCGTAAAATTTTCAAGATTCATAAAAATTAAGAAAAATTTTAAAACTAAGCATGAAAGTGAAAATTGTCAATTTTTCAAAATTTTGATTTTTTGGAAATTCATTAAAATCACAAAAATTTCAATAAGGTACCTAAGTATTGTAAAACTGTCAGTTATTCAAAATTATTTTATGAAAATCATGAAATGTTCAAAACTGGCGAACTGAAAATAACATGTTTTCAAAAATCATTTCCAATTTATAAATTTTTCAAAATACATAAAAATTAAAAATTAAATAAAATTTATAAAAATTGCCAATTTTTTAAAATCGCAAAATGAAATCGTAAAATTCACAAAAATTTTAAAATAAAATAAAAGTGATAAAATTTTTCAATTTTATGGAAAATGGATGCCATTTTTTTTAAATTTGAAAATCATAAAATTTTTAAAATTGGGTAAAAAAAATATCCAATTATTTTTCTAGTTTAAAACTCTTACGAAACACTTATTCAAAATTAGATAATTTTTTTCAATGTGGTAAAAATATTTTAAAATGAGAAACAGTAGCATAGCCAGACGGTCATTCAAGGGAGGGGGTCTAAGCGGAGAAAAAAATTTTGTAGAAAAAAGAAGGCATTAAAAAGCTAAAATCCTATCATCAGTTTCAAACTTTCCCCTGCCCGCTCCATAAATAAGCAACTCCTGATAAAAAAATTGCATGGATTTAAAATTTTTAAAAAAAATTAAAAAATGGAAAAATTTGAATATTTCAACAATTTGACAAAATACCTAAGCATAAAAAATTTGAAAAAAAAAACGAAAATTAAATTACCTTATGCAAAACAAAAATATGATCGGAGACCAGATTTTAAAAATAATTAAAATTTTAAAATTGCTAAAATTACAATTTCTATAAAATTTTGCAATTTAAAAAAAGTCCAGATTTCAAACGTGTAGGTAGGTAATAAGTATAGGTAGATATTAATTACTTTTTAAAAATTTCAAAAACTTACCCAATAACTATTTTAATTTTGAAATTAATAAATTTTGAACGTTCGCCATAGAGGTAGGTAAATTAGGTATACGAAGTCATTAAAAAATGAAAATTTATAAAATTGTACCTAAACAATATATTAAAATTAACAAACAAGATAAACAATTTTTATCAAATTTTGAATTTTACCTCAATTTAAAGTAGGTAATCAAATTTTAAACATTAAAAATACTAAAATCCAACCCATCAAAAAATTATAAATGACCAAATTTAGAATTTTTGACAAATTTTTATAATATTTACGAACAAATTCAAACAAATAATTATTATAAAATATTGTAAAAAAAATTAAAGTCTTTGTATTTTTAAAATTTTATTTTTTGAAATTTTCACTAAAATTTCAAAATTGATGTAACCTAAGAAAAAAAATGGAAATTATTTATACCTACTTTTTTTTAGAATTTTGTCAAACAATTTTTTTCAAAGTTAGTACTTAGACTTACCTACTTATACCTACCCTAATTTTTCAAATTTTATTCGAAAGGTTTTTTTTTTATTGATAATAGTACTTATTCTCTATTTTTCTGAAGGAAATATTTGAAAATTTTGTTAAATATTATTTTGTAGCTTTTGCTTCTGTATTTTTTATTTTTTGCTCAAATATCAATTTTTTACAGCGTGGTACGCTATTGACAGTGGTATACAATGGAAGGCTTGCTATGCCAAAGCTAGGCCCTTTCAAAGAATCGTTCGGACCAGGCCATGAAAATTATTAATCTACTTTGAAATATTTGAACTTTTTTAGCAGAAAAATGCAGATTTTGTCTTTAAAAATAAGAAAAATTAAAAATAAATTTAAAAAATACCTAGACACCTACATTGATAATTGAGGATTCTTAAAAAAAATTAAGGTCTTTTTTACGCTGTTTACAATTTTTTTTTTCAAGTGTGACAAAAAATTTAGATTTTTTTTTACTCAAACTTTGAAAAAAAAAGTGGAAAATATTTTGTACCTACTTTTTAAAAAATTGAGAAACTTTCATCTTTTATCTTCAAAAACAGAAGTGATTTCTTCCCTAAAAAAATAATAAATAAAAAAGAAACCGGGATTTCTTCTTTAAAAAAATTGAGTCTTTTTAAAACATTTTCTTCTTCGAAAAAATGTGAAATTTTTTCTCAACAAAAAACAAGAATTTTTAATATGTGTTTGATTTGTGCATTTCCAAAGTTTATGAAGTAGCTCATTATTTTTGAAATTTCAGATGTAGCTTGATCTTGAACACCCAAGCTACGGCTAAGTTAACATTAACTTTCCTACAGGTATCTACTTACAATTAGCCCTTTTGTGGCCAACCAAAAATACGAGCAAAATCTAACGCCACTGAGCATTGAAAAAAAATTGCACGTAAGAGGTATGAATGGCAGCCGTTTAAAAAAATGGGGAAAAAAACACGTAACTATAAATACACTAATCGAATAATAACGAATTTCACCAGCCAGCATCTTGTACTCGTATTTTACAATCAATTAAACGATCGAAACGCCCAATAAAAATGTTCGGAACAACCCCAAATGGGGAAAAAATCGAAATCGCTCAAGTTTGCGGGAAAACAACAACCAACGACGACTTGAATTTAGATGAAAATTAAAAGGATCGGATTGAAAGGCATATTGTATAGGGAATAGCGGTTCAGCTAGTTCTATCATTTTCATCCTTTTTAGTTCCCACTTGTCGGTCATCCTTTATCCGGAGGTTTAAAAAACTGATCTAAGCTTTAACTGAATGGGAATACAATTGAAAGCTAAACAAACCCGATTAGAAGAAAACAACAAAGGGGAATTTCAAACAATTAGAACTTTTCCATCGCGTGTGCGGTGTAGCTTTTATCCTGTTTTTAACGCTTTGCAGCCTTTCATGCTACACACGATACATAGTATTCTTATGACTTACGAGTATGGTCATTGCCATCAAGATTCATCTGTTTCGATTTTCGAAGACGAAATAATATAGATATTAACGGATAATTGAGGGGTCCTTTGTAAAAACAACCATAGTCAATAAAGCAAACTTCATAGGAGATCAAAAAAAAACATCTTCAAAAAATATCTTTCAAACAAAAAATCTCCATTTTTTTCGGCAAAGTCTTGTAGCCTGTAGGTAAGTATATGAATTCTTTTTTGACAAAAAAAAATCTTCAAAAAATCGTAAAAGACAATAATTTTTTTGACAAGAAATCGTCAAAAAAACTAAGTATTTTTGACAAAAAATCGACAAAAATTGTTTTGACAAGAAATTTAAAAAAAATCCGATACCTAAAAAAAAATCTTCAAAAAACCTTTTGAGAAATCTTTAAAGAATATTTTCTTGACAAAGAAATATTTTTTTGACAAAATATCTTCAAAAAATATTTTTTTGACGAAAAATTGTCAAAAAAATTTTTGGTACCTAAGAATTTGAAAAAAATGCCCAAAAAACTTCTGATGAAAAAAATCGTCAAAAAATTGATGAAAAAATCTTCAACAAATTTTTTTTGACAAAAAATCTTCAAAAAATCAGCAAAACATTTTTTTGACAAGTAATTAAAAATAAAATCTGATTGAAAATAGGTACCTTCAAAAAATATTTTTTTGACTAAAAATCACCAAAAAATTTTTTAGTAAGAAATTGAAAAAAATGACCAACAAAATTTCTGATAAGAAAAATCTTCAAAAATTACTTATTTTTTTGACAAAAAATCACCAAAAATTTTTTTGGTAAGAATTTGAAAAAAAATTTACCATAAAAATTTCTGATGAAAAAATTTTGAAAAAATATTTTTTCGACAACGAAAATTTTTTTGGTGAGAACTTGAAAAGAAATTAACCAAAAAAAAAATCTGTTAAAAAAATCTTTGAAAAATCTTCAAAAAATATTTTTTTGACAAAAATTTTTTTAAAAATTGATAAAAAAATCTTCAAAAAATATTTTTTTGACAAGAAGTTGAAAAAAAATGACCAAAAAAATTTCCGATAAAAATATGTTCACAAAAGATTTTTTTGACAAAAAATCGTCAAAAAAAATTTACAAGCCCCTCCTCCCAGCCACACACCCATACTACCAACATGGAATATGACTCTGGTAATAATGGAGCTAAACGTGCAGCTCCAAAATTATTTTCCTTAGAATAGGCCCTGACTGGTACTTCAGGGGCACTCTTAAAGAAGGGCAGGAGGGGAAGCTTGCCCCGTCCAATATTTGAAAATTTTGTATTCTAGGTGGAAATTATTTCCTGTCTTGAGTTGGAAAATTTTGGTTTTGCCCATGTCGGATAAAAAATTCGTTCGCTAAAAAAAAAAGTCAAGTTAGAAATTTTTGAAAACGGGAAATTTTGAGATTTTGCCCCTCCAATATTCTGGCTTCAGTTCAGGTACTCTTTTTGGGACCACCTCAAAAAACGACGAAGGACTTATTTTTTAGAAAAGTGAATATCACCAACATTTTTCTTGTAAAATTCGAAAATTTTGACTATGGTGGTTTTTACAAAAATGACCCCTCAATTTAACTGACAACATACCTTGAATCTAGGGCCATCAAGTATAAGTATAGCAATATTTCGTTGGTTTTATAGTATAATACGTACCTAACCTACTGGAGAATACGAAAAGGGTTAAACTTTTAATCGTTATTTTTACTATAAATTCGTCGTGGTTGCTTTACTCGTCGGGACTCGCGAAAGAAGCTTTTCTAAGCTTTTAACCAAGAGTACAAAGTTGTTAACTTCGAAACGGCTGGATAAATTCGGAACAAGATAAAGTATTCAGTAAGAAGCCTTTAACTTTGCAAAATGAACAAAATAAGTTAAGGTAATAGAAGAAAAGAGATTGCCAGTTAATCTTTACACCGATTTAACAAAATGTTTATCCTCTCTACCTGCATCTACCGCACTCGGAATTTGCTCCCTTGTTAATGTAATTAGCTTTAAGACAAATTAACCCTTCTTCGAACGCTATGCTACTTTAAATTACTCGCGGCTTACAAGCTTACAATTTGGTAGTCTTTTTAATTCCGGTCCCGTTTAGTGTAAATTTTCCCCTTTTTCTATAGATATAATTCTTTGCAACTTATTAGCGACGTTTATCGGCCGCAATTAAACAATTATTCGATCTTTAAGCGGTGGAAAAAAATCCCCAGTGACCGGAAATACGCAGGTAGGTGTTCTCTTTGATGTATGTACCTTTGAAGAAGATGAATCGATCGTTGTTCCAAATCGAAATGAGCTGCAGAAGTCCAAGTTCCTTTTCGTTGATGGATGCTTTGATGACGGGGCAGCGAAGAAATTCAAAAATCAGCTGCAGAAGTCCAAGTTTCTTCTTCGTTGATGGGAACTTTGAGTTTACAGAGCAGCAAAGAAATTCAAAAATCAGCTGCAGAAGTCCACACGTTTCTTCTTCGTTGATGGGAACTTTCAGTTAGCAGAGCAGCGAAGAAATCCAAAAATCAGCCTATGAAACAAAAAGAAAAAACAATCTTCGTTTTAGGTAAATAATTAGCCATTAGGTATAACGAGATAAAGATAAAAATAATCAAAATATCAATAACCTATAATCGATACAATATCAATACAACCGGAGAGGAGACATTTTCGAACTAATTCATTCTGTACAGATGAGAAATAAAAACAAGAGCAGCATCACCGTAAAAAAAAATATTCGAACGAGAACAAAATACCACTTACGAAGCGAAATAAAAATTATCTGCTTTTTATCATACGTAAAGTTATAAACGGGCGGTTAAATCACAGAGTGAAATGTTATAAAGGGCATAAATAGGGTTACATTAACGATTTTATTTGGCACGCTATTATAATGTAATTGGTACGATATCCTTAACTCGAATCCCCCATTGTGTCGGAATTATCATAGATAGTCTGCTGCGAGAAACTGAATCCGAATTTTTCCTCGGTGCGCCTGCTAAAGTGACCACGCTTCAGCTGTTCCCACTCGGCTGGAAAATGAACTTTTTTCTGATATCCCTCGTTGGTCGCATTTTCACACTTGAAGCGTTATTTATTTCCGCCATTTTGTGTGTGTCGCCTTCCCGAATCCCGAGTTCTTCTATTTCTATTCTAAATCCTTACATCTATATGGATAATAAGCTATAAACGAAATCGTCATTTTTAATTGAGTTAATTTCACTCCGATTTCGCAGGGGTGAGAAGTGATCATTTTTCAAACGCTAGATTACGACGTTACGCTGATACGGAGAAGGAGATGCCACTTCGAATAACATTAACATGATACATGGTAATTATGACCGATCTTTGGAATTCGAAACACGTATGGGAAATCAAAACGAATAAAATACTACCCAGTTCTGAGTACACTTACGATCGAAAGGCTGATTCCGAGGTAAACGAAGTACCTACGTAAGGATAATATTGATGTTTCAATCTTCGGTGGAATTCTTCGGCATCGACCGTTAGATCACGATTTCAACACACACATTCGTAGAAAACTGAAAGTATCATAAAACCGGGACTCGATACGAATTATTTACGAATTATTCGATATAACTTTTCACGACACTAATCAATAAAACACAACTAAAGCGCCATTTTGATCTTTGTTTTGTTTTGTTTTCTTAGATCGCCAGTGACGCAATCAACAAGTTGAGAGGGGGTAATTACGATCGGCTATTTTTACGGAGAGCCGTTGCTGTTTCATTTGCTCACCTTGAATTTTTTACAAATTGAAAGGGTAGGAGGGGTTCAATCGAAATTTTTGTAATAACTAAAAGTATTTGAAAAACTTCAAGCTACAACTTTTGCTTGAAAATTTTTTCAATTGGGCCCTTTACCTTACCACAGTTTTTAATAATGTATTTTGAATAAGTATGAATAAGTTATATTACTCAAAATTGGCGGAGAAGGAGGGGTCAGATTGAAACTTTTGTTATAACCAAAATTATTTCTAGTACTTCAAGCTACAACTTTTATTTGAAATTTTTTTCAATCGGGCCCCTTACCTCTCCCCTATTTTTAATAATGTATTTGGATGGGTTGGATTATCCAAAATTAAAGGGGAGGCAGGGGTCCAATCGAAATATTTATGTCATGACCAAAATTTTTTCTAAAATTTTGAGCTACAACAAATTATCAATTGGGCCCTTTCCCCTCCCCCTTCAACTTCCTCCCCTCCAATTTTGGATAATCCAACTCATTCAAATATACCATATTATTAAAATCAGGGGAACTGGGAGAGGTAAGGGGCCCAATTGAAAAATTTTCAAACAAAAGTTGTAGCTTGAAATACTATAAATAATTTTGGTCATAAAAAAATTTCAATTTGACCCCACCTTCCCCACCAATTTTGAGTGATGAAATTTTTGTAATAACTAAAAGTATATAATTTCAAGCTACAACTTTAATTTTTTGAAATTTTTTTTTATTGGGCCCCTTACCTCCCCAACGTTTTTAATAATTGTATTTTGAATGAGTGTGAATAAAAATATATATTACTCAAAATTGGTGGGGAAGGAGGGGTCCGATTGAAATTTTTGTCATAACAAAAATTATTCCCAATACTTCAAACTACAACTTTTGTTTGAAATTTTTTTCAATCGGGCCCCTTACCTCCCCCCTGTTTTCAATAATGTATTTGAATGAGTTGGATTATCCAAAATTGGAGGGAGGGAGGGGTCCAATCGAAATTTTTGTCATAACCAAAAGTATTAGTGAAACTTCAAGCAACAACTTTTGTTTTAAAACTTTTTCAATTGAGCCCTTCTCTCTCCATTTATTTTGCATAACACTCTCAAAATACTACTTTAAAATTGATGGGGGAAAGGGAAGGGGTCCAATTTAAAAATTTGTGCAATAAAGTGTAGCTCAAAATTTTAGATAAAATTTTGGCCATGACAAAAATTGCGATTGGACCCCTCCCTCCTTCCTTCCAATTTTGAATAATCCAACTCTCGTTCAAATAGTCAAATACAGTATTAAAAACAGGGGGAGGTAAGGGGCCCGATTGAAAATTTTTTTCTACTTGACCAAAATTATTCCTAGTACCTCAAGCTACAACTTTTGATTGAAATTTCTTTCAATCGGGCCCCTTTCCTCCCTATTGTTTTTAATACTGTGTTTGAATGAGTTGAATTATCCAAAATTGGAGGAGAGGGAGGGGGTCCAATCGAAATTTTTGTCATAACAAAAAGTATTAGTGAAACTTCAAGCAACAACTTTTGTTTGAAAATTTTTTCAATTGAGCCCCTCTCTCTCTACTTATTTTTATAACACTCCCAAAATACTAATTTAAAATTGATGGGGGAAGGGGAAGAGGTCCAATTGAAAAATTTGTGCAGCAAAGTTTTAGCTCAAAATTTTAGGAAAAATTTTGGTCAAGACAAAAATTTTGATTGGACCCCTCCCTCCCCTCTAATTTTGAAAAATTCAACTCACTCAAATACATTATTAAAAACAGAGGGAGGTAAGGGGTCCAATTGAAAAAATTTTCAAACAGAAGTTGTAGCTTGAAATACTAGGAATAATTTTGGTTATAACAAAAATTTCAATCGGATCCCTCCTTCCCCACCAATTTTGAGTAATATAACTTATTCACACTTATTCAAAATGAATTATTAAAAACTGTGGGGAGGTAAGGGGCCCAATTAAAAAAAAATTCAAACAAAAGTTGTAGCTTGAAGTTTCACAAGTACTTTTAGTTATTACAAAAATTTCGATTGGACCCCTCCCTCCCTTACAATTTTGAATATAAAGTATTTATGTAGCACTGGACTTGGTAAAAAATTCAAAGTGAGCAAATGAGCACTAGTGGGTTTCCGTAAAAATAGCCGATCATTTTTTTTTTATTTTTTTTTTTTTTATTTTATTTCATTCGTTTTGAAATTAATTTTGGTTTTTATTTTAAATTGATTTTACGATAATATATTACCTATGTACCTACAAAAGTTAACGAGTAATGACTAGCTCAATCAGTAGGCATTAGTATAGGCCTATACATTATGAACCATTCCATTTTTCTACATTACTTTTTTCAAACAATTTCAAAGATTTGTCTCTAATCAAACTCGAAACTCTCCTAAAAATTTACTTCTAATTGCCTACCTCGCAATCAATCATTTATTACGTGGTATTATAATTAACGAAGGTACCTACTCCAAACGAATATTTTTTTAGCCACGGTGTATTCGCAACCTAAATGAACCGTATGATTTTAGTTGGCTCTCAGAAGAGAAATCAACTTACCTTGAAATTGCAACGATTTGTTCGTTCTGGGGTTTTAACCTCGGTACTTTTTTTCGCCATTTTTTCACGTAGGTATCCCTTGAAACGTTTTATAAAGCTGTTTAGCGTCCTAAGTGTTCTATACCTTATCGTGATCTTACAAATACCTACAGCTTGCTCGTGTTATTCGAACACTTCGTCCATCCTATATGGCTGTTTCTTTCCTCATAATCACACACGTAGCTGTACTTCTACATAAGTTTTCGATTTTTATGCTTACACATTCAAACGTATTGCGAGAAACTTGTATAGAAATTGAATTCACTTTAAAAAGCTGACTCGTCTTTTGAAAAGAAAAAAAGTAGGTAGGTAAATGTGAACCGAACAGAATTAAAGCTTAAGTGAACACATGTTCGGTGTTTTTTTCTTATTCATTTCATCGATGGTTAATTTATAAGAAATTCATTCGATTTAAATAAGCATAAAAGTATCAACTTCTCATAATCCAACTAGCGAAAGTACTTTTTATACTTTTTATTTTTCAATATTACGACGAGGAAAAAAGTAAAAAATAACTTTTTTTAAGTGTTGTAAAGGAGTACATTTCACCAGAATTTTTTAAGTGTTAAAACTGTTTTAGCAAGAAAGGGATTGGAATAAGCTTTTTATATTTTTCACCCTGTTTTATATTCGCAAAGCGTGAAAAAGAAGATTTCGAGACAAAAATGGAAGTTAAAGTCTTATTGTTTAAAACAAGACGTACAAAAACTGGTATTTTTCTTGCTTCAACACACGCACACAGTAAAGCGCCCGCGCATATATACAGATATATAGAACTAATAAAAAAAAAAGGCCTATAGATAGGTTTAAATAAAGTAAGATGAAGAAACGGAATAATAAAATGGAAGTTCCCCTTAAGCGTCATAGGAAAGAAAAAAGTAAAAACAAATCCCAAGGATTTGATAATGGAAAAACTCTTAAATGTGATTAAGTGGAAAAAATATTTAATGGAGGAAAATAAGATAAAAAAGTTAATTTTTTTTTCATTTTACCCTAAAAGAAAATACCAACTTGATGTTTTCCGCGTTTATAAAGTTGAATTCCGGCAAAAACGTAAACTTTGCTACAAATTTTCATTTAAAAAATATTAAAATATTTTAAAATAATGGAAAAACAGAAACAATGAGAATTTTGAAGTAGGTAGAAGAGGTTTTTTGAAAAAGGTACTTGGTGAGTAAAAATTAAATTTAAAACTTGAAAAAAAAGGTTGGTCTAATTTTAGATGAAACTGAAAATATTTTTATACTTAACCACGTCGAAATTTCGAAAATTTTCGTAACGAGCTTTGCTCTTTGGTGTCCGAAAAGAATAGGCAAATAGGTACCTAGGTAGTAGGTAACTGGGCATCAGTGGGTATTCCGTAAATAAGTATCTAATAAGTAGGTAGAGGACTAGAGGTAGACTCGAAAGTCGAAATCACTTACATTTCTTTTGTGTATTGTATTTTTATTCAAAAAATTTTCAAATTCCTTTGAGAACTTTTTTTTTTTTTTTTGGGAATTCAGCAAAGAATTTTTTTAAACCAGTCTCAATTTCTCAAAATTAATTTTCCTTCAATTTTTTAAAATTTCTTTTCCTAAAAAATTTTCAATTTAAAAAAAAAACAGGTTTCTTTTGAAATTTAGGTACCTACTACCTACCTAATCTCTTTGCATTTCAAATTTTTTCAAATTTCTTTGAGAACCACTTTTTTTAAATTCAGTGAAAAAACATTTTTTTTTTTGAATATCGGATGAAAGAATAATTATTTCTAAATTTTTTATTGAAAAACTTTCCATTTTTTTTAATTTGTTCAAATTCTGTGCAAAAACAAGTTTTATTGGAGTTTTTTTTTTCTTATTCAATTCCTTAATTATAATTTTTTTTTCTAATACCTACCTTTGAAAACGATTTTTTTAATCCATTAAAAAAGTGTTCATTTGTCAAATTTTGGTAATTTTTTTTCACTTACTTTTCTAAGTTGAAAAGTTTGTCCAGGGAATAATTTCTTGGAAGTTTTTTTGATTGTTCTTTTTTTTTGAAATTTAGTCAATTACTTCACATCATTTTTTTTCAAATTCCTTTGAGAACCCTTTTTTTTTTTTTTTTTTTTGGAAATTTAGCAAAGAACTTTTTTGAACAGGTCTCAATTTCTCAAATTTTCCTTCAATTTTTTAAAATTTCTTTTCCTAAAAAATTTTCAATTTTAATTTCTTTTTTTTTGAAAAGCAGGGTTCTTTTAAAATTAAGGTACCTAATCTCTTTGCATTTAAAATTTTTCCAAATTTCTTTGAGAATAATTTTTTCATTTTTTTTTTAAATTCAAAAACTTTTTAATTTCTTTTAATTTGTTCAAGTTTTTTTTTATAGAAACAAGAAGCTTTTTTTAAATTATTTATTCAATTCCTTTATTATAAAAAAAATTACTAATACCTTTGAAAACGATTTTTTTAATCCATCAAAAAAATTAATTTTTCAAACTTTGGTAATTTTTTCCACTTTTCTCAAATTGAAAAATTTGTCCAGGGAATGATTTCGTGGAAGTTTTTTTGATTCTTTTATTTATTTTTTATTTTTTTGAAATTCAGTCAATTGGGTACTTTACATTAAAAAAAATTTCAAATTCCTTTGACAACCTTTTTTTGTTCTTGAAATTATTTATTTTTTTTCTCTCTTGAAATTATTTTAAGTACAGAAGCATTTTTTTTGTTTGTTTAATAAAATTTTTAAAAAATAGGTGCTTTTTAAGGAAAACAAGGGACCCCAAAATTTTTTGTCCTAGGGGCCCCTCCTCGCTTTCGCCAGCTCTGAACGTGTGCAAGGTAAAACGCCTCTCTTCAAAAAAACGCAAGACTGGTTCTTGATGTTTTCTGTTTTTTATTGTGATCATCACATTTTTAGGGACCTATTTTAAATAAAGAAAATGATAATTATTATTAATTAATTTCAATTTTTGTGATCGTGAAAATAATTGCGATAAAAGTTCAATGACTCGATGTTTATTTTAAAAAAAAAAAAAATCATTTTTCATTTTGATGTTTGGTAAAAGGTTACACTGAAAATCAAAAGTTGTTCGATTATTCTTATCAAAAAGTCTATAAAATTTTGAATTTTTCAAAAAAATTTTCGATTTTTTACGAAAAAAGAAAAAAATTCAAAGAGAAAAGCCGCAGTGAATCGTATCATTTTGTGTTTCAAAATAATCCTCTAATTTCAAAATTGAACTTGAAAATAATCCAATCGCTATAAAATTTTCTCCAAATCTCAAACGATATTCTTCCCTCCTCGGCGAAAATCTTCAGCTTCAAAAATGGTCGTGAAGAATGTTACGAATCTGAATGAAATTTCAGAACCCGAGTAAGTTTCTATGATGATTAATTTAAATACTAGAATAATCGAATCAAAATTATTATAATCTACCAAAATCAATTCCTTAGGAAAGACAGAATCACTCTACTTTACTTCTACGTCGACTGGTCCGACGAATGTAAAAATATCGATAAGATTTTGGAAGCTTTGTCAAATCAACCGGAATGCAACGTAAGTTTTTCAAAAATAATATTATTCTCACCTTGCATCTTCATATTTTTCATTCAAATTTCAGAATATAACTTTCAAAAAATGCGCCGCCGAAGATTTCCCTGAAATATCGCTGAAATTTAATATCACCGCTGTACCGACGATTGTATTTCTCAAAAATGGGAGCCAAATTGATCAGTTGACAGGAGCAGATCCGGCTGCTTTGAATGAAAAAATACAACAGTTTGTAAGCTCAAAATACATTAAAATTTGGAATTTTCTAGTGGAAAACTCTGTTATTTTTACGTGTTATGCTTTAGGTTAAAAAAAGTGCCCAAAAACACCCGGAACAACCACTAGTAATTTCATCCGATTTAGTGGTAGTTTGCCTAGAAGGTGGTGATCCAAGTAGTGAAGAATTATCCACGATTTTGAACAACGCCAAAATCAAGTACAAAAGTTTCGATGTCAAATCTGACGAGAATGTTAAACAGAATTTACAAACTTTTTCGCGGTCGTTTCCTCAAGTAAAACTCGAACTTATTTCATATTCATACTCTCTTTAGTCTTTATAGAAATATTGTTTTAATTTCGTTGTTTCAACAGCTTTTTATCAAAGGAGAATTCGTTGGTGGTTTAGATACAGTTGAGAAAATGAGCAAAGGAGAACTCGAAGCTAGATATGAAGCGGCACAAAAAGGTCTTAGCACGAGTTTAGTGTCAAGGTATGAATGTTTGATACTTTGTGGCAAAACATTCGTATAATTCGTCGTGTTAATCTTTACGATGTTGTTTGATTTACAGATTGATAGGCTTGATTAATAAATCTAAAAGAATGGTATTCATGAAAGGAGAAAAAGAAACTCCAAGATGCAAATTTAGTAAAGAATTGAGAGAAATTCTAAAAGAAACGAAGTGAATATTTGCCTATCTGACTACTAATTTCTCCACCAAACTTGAGCTAAAAGTGTAATTTTTATGTTATTAGTGTGGATTACGATACATTTGATATATTAACTGACGAAGACGTCCGTCAAGGATTGAAGGATTATATCGAATGGCCAACTTATCCTCAAGTCTACGTAAACGGAGAATTTATCGGAGGAGTTGATATAATAAAACAGTTGAAATCGACCGGTCAATTGCTAAAAGCTTTAGATGCTTAAGTTTACGAGTTACGATGAAATTATTCTTTCTTCAAATATGAAACGTGGAGCTTCATGGATATTGAAAAATTAGCGATTTATGTTTATCTTTGTTAGCCAAGTTTGTGTTCGATGAAAATAGTACATATTTGTGAACAATAATGTTAAACGTCGAATTTGAAATTATGATTTTGCGTGGAATGAGCAATGTTTTTAAATGAAAAAATACATCATCTTTCATCTTAGTGATTTTTTTTGACAAGTAAAACCACGATCGACTATATTTACAGAGAGACCCTGCTGCTTCATTTGCGCACCTTGAATTTTTACCAAGTCCTAAATACTTTATATTCAAAATTAGAAGGGATGGAGGGGTCCAATCGAAATTTTTGTAATAACTAAAAGTATTTATAAAACATCAAGCTACAACTTTTGAGTACTAGGAATAATTTTGGTTATAACAAAAATTTCAATCGGACCCCTCCTTCCCCACCAATTTTGAGTAATATAACTTATTCACACTCATTCAAAATACATTATTAAAAACTGTGGGGAGGTAAGGGGCCCAATTAAAAAAATTTTCAAACAAAAATTGTAGCTTAAAGTTGTATACTTTTAGTTATTACAAAAATTTCGATTGTACCCCTCCCTCCCTTACAATTTTGAATATAAAGTATTTACGTAGCACTGGACTTGGTAAAAATTCAAGGTGAGCAAATGAAGCGGCAGGGTCTCTCCGTAAATATAGCCGATCGTAATAAAACCTATTACCAATGTTACACCGATAATAATAGTAACAGCAGAAGTACGTTCTTCGTGCAAATTTTCATTTCAATAATCGATAACACACGAATTTCTAGAACTACTTATATGAATTTCATCAAGATTATAACACTTCATAACACCTTTGCCACATACTTATCTTTTCATCTTTCTATCAGCACAGCTGTGTGACGGAAGAGCAGTTTCAATCAAAACACAAATGGATAAAAAACAACGTTTATTACATAATTATGGACAATTATGCTGTAACGGGTTTTTTACCACCTTTCTTCTGAGCTTTCATTACTTTCAAAACGATTTTTTGTTCTTCTATCAGGAACGCACGAATAATTCTGCGAGAATAAAGTACGAACATTAATAGCTAAACGGAAGCAGTTCAATCGTAAGGGGTGATTTTGAACTTACTTTTCACGAACACACTTATGACATAGAACTCCTCCGTACGACCTAGTGACAGTTTTTACACGTTTGCACATACGCGATTTTTCTACAGATCGAGCTGGTTTGATTCCATGTAATTTGATTTTACATTGACCGCACTTCGGGACTTGTTTGGGTTTCTTCAAGTACTGATAAACTAATCGTCCACCGGGGGTACGTACCCTGTACAGAAGCAAGCAATGGGTTAGCGAATGTTTCTAAAACACACAGTATTATCAAATAAAACGAATACGTAATTGAAATGGTTACTTACATGCGCCTACGATTACTTTTGGTGTTATAAGCTAATCGCCTTCTTAATACGACGCTTTGTGCCATTTTTGTAATACACGGATTGGTCTTCTACGCGAATAATGGAATTAATTAAGAGATGATATTAATGTTACCGGGTTTCCGATTGTATTTTTCGTACGTTTTTTCATCAAAAACTGAAATTAAACTAAAGAAAGCTGCGGTCGAGTTGGAAAGTTGAACTTGGAGTAAATACGCAAACACGCTTGAAGAAAATTCAGCGTTTAGCGCACTCCCGGAGTAAAAAAACGTTGCCAAATCGCAAACAACAAATTTACGCAATGCTGCTTGAAACACTTTGTATACAAAGCCAATAAATACAAGTGGCAACGTTGTAATCGAAATTTTTTCTTATCAGTTCGTTCAAATTTTCAAAAAAATAATCCGCGGTGAAAAAAAATATCGAAATTTGAATTAAAAAATTAAGAAATCAATGAAATTAATTATCTGAACCCTAAAAGTAGTATGGCTAGTCGCAATAAATCAAAAGTAAATGACGGTTTTGGTGATGACGGTTTGATATTCCTCAACGATGAGGGCTACTCTATGCATTTTGTATTACTATTGGATGATTCCACCGAAGCTGATGAACTGAAGAGAAAAATAGAGGTAAAGTAATAATAATCTATTCATCTACTGTTCAAAATTGAGACTCATGTTGGTTTTATGTTGCAGAATCGTTTAGGAAGTGTGCATACCAGTGTCGCAGATATCAGTTCTTATTCTTTGGTGTTGACAGATTCTGCAAACAGTGGCTGGAAACACGATAAAATCGAGAGATTTAAAATCGGATATATCAGCGAATGTTTCGAAAAAAGTAGAATTTTAGATGTCAACCAATTCGTGTAAGTTTTTCCCCCGAATTCTAATTCGTATCGTGTTCAAAAATGGTTCGATGGACTAATTATCATCATTTTTCATAGGTGGGAAATATCCAACATTCATAAATCAACTTTTGATTACAATGATGTTGTATACAGCAGAAAATACTCATGGGATACGATACCTGATAGATATATAATGTATATTCATATTCACTATTAATCTTTAATGCTCTGATGAATGCGAAATATCTCATTAAATGCATTTTGATTTCTGCAGAAAATCGAGAGAACCCGAAGAGTCTGGTTCAGAATCTGGCGCCGAAAGTGATGATTCATTCATGAATACGAATTCTGAGCCTCCGACGAGAAAAGAAAAAAGCAAAAAGTACTCTCTTATCATACGCATTGTTAATTTTTATTCAAATCAACATACTCTAACTGCGTTTTATTTTCAGCACTAGATATCCATATTCAAGATTGGAGAAGGAAGCCATTCTTAAGTACATTGTTGATAGAAAATTATACGATAGAGTGAAAGGTAACGAAATATGGAAAGAGCTTGAGCGACTGAATGTAAGTTATAATAACACTCATAAGGTGATAAAATTCATTGTATTGAAGAAAATATCCTCTACAAGTATCATGTATATGTTTTTCGCAGGTGTGTCCTATACGTTCGTGGCAAAGTATGAAAGAGCATACCATTAAAACTATATCGAAAGAGCTAACTTCGTATCGTTTTTTAACTCCGAAACAAAAGGAAAAATTGTATGATGCTCTGTAAGTAGGCACTTACACAAAATTTACATTTTTTTTATGCACTAGTATTTCTCAAGTGTGATGTTTTTTTTTTCAGAACTAAGCCTAGACCAAGATGAACGGTTCTCCTTAAATTCAGTAAAATTGTACCTAATTTCATATTCTTCCTAATCAGTAATCATTAAGAAACTTTTTTTGTTCCTAAAAGAATTTGCGTTGAATTTTCAAAATAAAATAAAACTGTAAAAAAATTATATTATATTATAGAATTTTATATTTGTCATCAAGCAATTTGCATTTTGCATTAATTTTTTGTTGAGGATTGAGATCTTCGAGTATGAATAATTCATACTCAAAGATTGAGATTGTTAATTGACCCAATATCAAAGACACAAACAGATGATGCATTTTTTTTTTATGCAGTGAGGGAACAAAATGGCGGTCCAGCCTTTTCAAAATCGGTTGCATAGGTACGGGGTTGAGGGTGTCATATTCAAACCGGTTCAAACTTCAGCTGATACAGCAAAGTATCAGCTGATACAGCAAAATAAACAATATCATTTGATATCATTTCACTTCGCACTTTGAAAATTTTTCATTGTTCCTGCCTATTGCGTTTTTTTCATATTTTTAAACTTGTTAAATTTACATCGATAGCGTTGAACAGCATTTCTCATCAGGATGAACGCAGAATCAGTTGATGGATATGGTTTGGACGCTTTGGACCTCAGTTCTGACCGAGAAGAAAAGTTCCAAAACTATTTGAAAGGACTGTGCGACAAATTTCCGAGTGAGTTTAATTCATTGTTATTACACATATCGAAAGTGTTTTTTATTTTCAACTCGTAAATGCTCACAGGTATGGCGTCATTGGCCACAGATGTGTACAACCAATTACTGAATATCTCGAACAACGGCGGTGCAATAACGACAGAAGTGTACGCTCGCGTGTTGGTAAATCATGCACTGATTAACGCCGATTTCGAGTTGTCCTCAGACGTGGCGTTCGATCCGTTAGCTCATGGTACTCTGTATTACCGGTTGAAAAATCTCATGACACATACCTTCCGAGTGGATTTCCAATTAGATTTATATTTAGATTCGGGTTTCATTAACGTACTATTAACGGTAACCATTTTTCTCACAATAATTTACAATTATTACAAATATTATGCTATGCAAGTTAGGGTGGCCCTTTTTTTTCGAATTTTAAAAATGTTGTCGGGACCCAGGGTCAATTGGTGACATAATTATTGGTAGAAAATAATTCCCTATTTTTTTTATTTTTTCCCCAACTGAATTTTAAGCCGTTTCTCAAGAGCACCCAAATTTAAAAAAATTAAAAAATGGAACATTTTGAAAATTTTTATCGAAATGGTCATAGGGATGATTTTTGGGGATGGTGTTTCTAAGACAATCGATCGACTATTTTTACGGAGAGCCCTTGCTCTTACATTTGCTCACCATGAATTTTTTACCAAGTCCAGTGTGCTACATAAATACTTTATATTCAAAATTGGAAGGGATGGAGGGGTCCAATCGAAATTTTTGTAATAACTAAAAGTATTTGTCAAACTTCAAGCTACAACTTTTGTTTGAAAATTTTTTCAATTGGGCCCCTCACCTCTCCACAGTTTTCAATAATGTATTTTGAATAAGTGTGAATAAGTTATATTACTCAAAATTGGTGGGGAAGGAGGGGTCCGATTGAAATTTTTGTTATAACCAAAATTAATCCTAGTACTTCAAGCTACAACTTTTGTTTAAAAAATTTTTCAATTGGACCCCTTACCTCCCCCCTGTTTTTAATAATGTATTTGAATGAGTCGCTGTATTATCCAAAATTGGAGGGGAGGGAGGGGTCCAATCGAAATTTTTATCATGACCAAAATTTTTCCTAAAGTTTTGAGCTACAACTTTGTTGCACAAACTTTTCAATTGGACCCTTTCCTCTTCCCCCTTCAACTTTTAATTAGAATTTTGGGAGTGTTATGCAAAATAAGTAGAGAAAGAGGGGCCCAATTGAAAAAGTTTTCAAACAAAAGTTGTTGCTTGAAGTTCCACTAATAATTTTGAATATGACAAAAATTTTGATTGACCCCTCCCTCTCCTCCAATTTTGGATAATCCAACTCATTCAAATACAGTATTAAAAAGAACCAAGAGGGGAGGGAGGTAAGGGGCCCGGTTGAAATAATTTTCAAACAAAAGTTGTAGCTTGAAGTACTAGGAATAATTTTGTTAATAACAAAAATTTCAATCGAACTCCCCCATTGGCGTATTCAAGGGGATGGTTTTGGGGTCCAAACCCTGCCATTATGCATAAAAAAAAAAACCTTTGAAATACCTCAAAAACCTTGCATAACTTACGTACCATTTTTTTTAAATTTCCTAAAATTGTGAAAAGTTCTCGAAATACATCCCTAATTTTTGTTGAACTTTCAAAAATGAGATTTTTCAAAATTTTCCCAATTTTTCGTCACGATGAATTTTTATTAAAAATAAGATTGATCAATTTTTTTTTATTTTTGGCATGATTTTATTTATTAATTTTCAAAAATGGAAATTAAAAAAAAATTTATACCTCGGTAACTATTTTATTTTTCAAGAATGAATCTTTCTAATTTTTTAAGTATGCATGAATTTTCTTAGAACTTTTCGAATAATGAGATTTTTCAATTTTACAAGATTTATTTCGATTTCAAAAATTTTAAAAAAATTTCAAGATGGATTTTTTCTAATTTTTTTTAGAGGTAATTTTTCTACTTTTCAAAACTATAATTTTCTTTTAAATTTTACAATTCTGAAATTTTATTCACAAATTTTTAATTATGATACGTAAATTTAAAAAAAATCGTTATGTCAAATTCTTCAACAATCAACATAATATTGATTTTTTTTTCAAATTTTCGTTGAATTTTCACAAAGAGAAACTGTGTAAATTTTTTTGAATACTTCTTTTCAAATTTTCAAGGTTTAATTTTTCCTTTAATTGGAAATTTCTTTGATTTTCAAAAATTAAATCCTAAAAATTTTGAAAAATGTACCTAAAATTTTTTTCCAATAATTTTTACCTATAATGACAACTTTTCTTAATTTCCAAAACAAAATTTTCAAAAATTTTTTTATAAATTTTTAAAAATGGAAAATTGAATCATTTTTTAATATTTTATTATTATCAATGAATTTTCTTCAATTTTTACTTTTTACTTTTTAGAGATTATTTTCTCTTGAATTTTCAAGAATCATAATTATTTTTTACCCAATTTTTAAAAAAAAAATCAAGATGTATTTTTTCGATTTTTTTTAAAGAGATTTTTTTCTACTTACTTTTCAAACCTAGATTTTTTTAAATTTTAGAATTCCAAAATTTTACTCACTAAATTTCACCTAATTATGATAAATTTTCAAAAAAATTAGTTTAGTTAAATTTTCAACATTTTTATTGAAATTTTTTCAGTTTTTTGGAACATTTTCTTTGAATTCTCACAAATATTACAAACAGTGTAATTTTTTTTTAGCGATTTTTTTGATTTTCAAAACTTGGGGGCCCTTGAGAAACGGCTTAAAATTCAGTTGGGGGGGAAAATAAAAAATAGGGATTTATTTTCTACCAATATATCACTAATTGACTATTTTTTCCAAGATCGAAAAATAAGGGCCAACATAATACAAGTAGAAGGCTTACGTTAATTTTTCATGTTCTAGCGTGCCAAGGACAACTTCGATAATCCTAACGTTTTAACAGTTAATGCAGATTTCGTTAATGCTGAGACACCAACTCTCCAACCAGATATACGAATGGCAGAAGAATTTGCCATCAGCAAAAAGCTGATTTTGGTGATAATTAGTTTCTCTCGAACGTAAGTGATTTTAAATTATGAAGATTGGCTTACACGTATTAGTAAAATCAATGTTTTATTCAAACGATGCTTTTTGTTTTGTATTTTAATTTATTAGTTGGATTCGATTCCGATTGCCTCACACGAATAAGGATGTGTTCACCATGGTACAAGGAGTACCTTACCTTCGTGAAAAATGAGCAAGAAAACGACCTTTAGCGTTAGAAATTCTAAAAATGAATATTTTCCATTTATGTTCTTCCAATCGGATAAAAATTTACTATGCAATATATTATAGAATTTTATATTTCTCATCAAGCAGAACTTTCTTAAAAATAATGAACAAAAATATTGAGGTACGAACACGAAAATGAAAATTATCAGTTTCTTTTCTGCGTAAAAATATAAAATACTGGTATTGAGTGAAAATACCTGTCGAAAATATTAAGTTTATCGTCTTAAAAAAATAATATGACAACTTTTTCAATTCAATTCATTACTACTTAATGTTTACGCCAGTAGCAGGAATGTAAACAAAAAGAAAAAAAATCGACCATGTATTTTGATTTTTACAGAGAATTTTCAAACTTTCGTTTCTTTCCCAATCGAAACGTAGATTCATAAAACTAAATCTTACTTTAATATCACAAAACGCATTCACTTTGTAAAAATACTGCAACATCATTCCAAAACTACAAATTTCAATGGCATAATTCAGGAGTTGCCGGTAACATTGACCCCGTTTATAGGACCTTCGTTATGATTCATTTGACTATTTTTCGAAAGCAACTCGAGTGCAGATAACTTATCGGCTAGAACAGCGATTAATTCGTCTTTAAAGTTCAACTCCTGTTGAAGACGTTTAATCGTTTGATCTTTCTCGTCTTCGTCGTCTTTGAACTCGTTTATTTCGGAGACTTCGTTGAGTAGGTCAGCAGCGGTAGGTCGACAATTCGCGTCCGGATTCATTAATCGTTTGATAAGTTCAGCCTGAGAATTGAGAATTAGTCGTATAAATTAATATTACTGTACAGAGTCACAAAAAAAAAGAAGAAATTAATGTTTACCATTTGTGGAAATTTTGTAACAAAATCTTCGGGCAAGCTTCCTTTTCTCAATTCGTTGATTTTCTGTATTCTTTCCATGTCGGTGTGAAAAATACACATTAATTCGAATAGAATGATTCCCAAACTGTATAAATCGTTCTACGAACAAAAGTCAGGTAATATTTAATAGAGCAGAATTTAATAAATATAATAAAATTAAGATGTAAGTACTCACCTTTGGATTACAAACGCCATTGAGTTGCTCAGGAGCTGCGTAAAGTTTGGTGCCTATTTCTCCCGGTTGATGAATGACGCTGACAGGACAATTGCGAAAGAAAGTATTAACATTAGGTCGTTCTGGACAAGCGTCGTGGAGTAAACAGCAAGACAATCCGAAATCTCCTATTTGTATTTCCTTTTCGTCTTTACTGATGAAAATATTGTTAGGCTGAAATTGAAAAGTAGTACAAGGTTGAAGATGAAGTAGAAAAATTGTTTTCTTAAAGTAGTACAACCGCAGGGCCGGCGAGAGAGAGGCAGGTCGGGTTTCCAGGACAATTTTTTTCGAAAATACCTATTTTTTTTATTTTATTGAACAAACAAAAAATTTCTCCACTTGAATAATTTCAAAAAAATACAATTTTAAAGGAATTAACTAAATTTCAAAAACAACAACAACAACAAAAGTTTCAAGAAATTATTCCTTGAACAAAATTTTCAACTTGAAAAAAGTGAAAAAAATTTAGCAAAATTTCAAAAATAATTTTTTTAAACTAGGTACTGAATTTAAAAAAAAATCGTTCTCAAAATAATTCAAAAAATTGAATAAATAAATGAAAAAAAACTTCAATTGTTTTTGTGCAAAACTTGAACAAATTAAAAAAAAAATAGAAAATTTTTCAATTTTTAAAAAAAGTGAAAAATCTTTCATTCAAAATTTTAAAAAAAACAAGGTTTTCACTAAATTTAAAAAAAAATGGTTCTCATAGAAATTTGAAAAAATTTTGAATGCAAAAGAATTGCATAAATTTCAAAAAACAACCAACTACTTTTCAAAAATTTTTTTAAAAATTTCAAGGAAAGAAATTTTAAAAAATTGATGAAAAATTTGAGAACTCTTCAAAAAATTCTTTGCTGAATTTCCAAAAAAAAAAAATCGTTCTCAAAGAAATTGAAAAATTTTTCAATATAAAGGAATTAAATAAATTTTAAAAAAAAACATCAAAACTTGAACAAATAAAACAAAATTAGAAAAATTTTCAATTTAAAAAAAAATGAAAAAGTCTTTCATTCAAAATTTAAAAAAACATGTTTTTCACTGAATTAAAAAAATGGTCCTTAAAGAAATTTGAAAAAAATTTGAATGCAAAGAAATTGCCCAAATTTTTAAAAACAAACGCTTTTCAAAATTAAAAAAAAATTTCAAGGAAAGAAATTTTAAAAAATTGAAGGAAAATTTGAGAACTCTTCAAAAAAATCTTCGATGAATTTCCAAAAAAAAAAAAAAAAAAAAAAAAACTTCAACAAAACTTTTTTTTAATTCGAAAATAATGAAAAATTCTTAATTCTTTCATTCAAAATTCAAACAGCCTTTTTACTCAATTTCAAAAAAATGGTTCTCAAAGAAATTTGAAAAAATTTTGAATGCAAAGAACTTGCCTGAATTTCAAATACAACCGAATATTCTCATGCCAAGAAACAACTTTGATGGGTTATCTTCAAAAAAGTGCAAGATTTTGAAAATCGGTGATTTTTTTTCATTTTTCCCAAAAAAGGGGTGACCCGGCACGGGTTAAAATTCAGTTGGGGGAAAAATAAAAAATAGGGAATTACTTTCTCATAAAATGAACACACTGTAAGACATTTAAAAAGTCGAAAAAGTAAAATAAGAGCCACCCTAGAGATTAGGTACCTAAATTTCAAAAGGAACCTGCTTTTTTAGAAAAAAATAAAAAAATTTTAGGAAAAGAAATTTTAAAAAATTGAAGGAAAATTTGAGAACTCTTCAAGAAATTCTTAGCTGAATTTCCAACAAAACAAAAAAAATCGTTCTCAAAGGAATTGAAACTTTTTTTAATAATATAAAGTAATTGAATAAATTTTAAAAAAAAATCAATAAAACTTGTTCCACAAAACTTGAATTAACAAATTAATTGAAAGAAATTAGAAAAATTTTTAATTTAAAAAAAGTGAAAAATTCTTTCATTCAAAATTCAAAAAGCCTTTTCACTGAATTTCAAAAAAATGGTTCTCATAGAAATTTAAAAAAAGTTTAATTGCAGAAAAAGTGCCTGAATTAAAAAAAAATTAATTTAATTTTTTTGAAGACAATAAATTTTAAAAAATTGAAGGTAAATTTGAGAACTCTTCAGAAAAATTCTTTGCTAAATTTCCAAAAAAAAATCTCAAAGGAATTTGGAAATTTTTTGAATAAAAAGATGATGCAAAAAAAAATCTTCAAAAAATTTTTTTTGACGAAATTTGAAAAAACTCTCGCAGAAATGTTAAAAAATCAAAAATTACTTGAAGAAAAAACGTTTAGCCGAAATTCAATTTCTAAATTTTAAAAAAATTGAAAGGAAATTTGAGAACTCTCCAGAAAAATTCTTTGCTGAATTTAAAAAAAAAAAAAATCTCAAAAGGAATTTGCAAATTTTTTGAATTGTTTATTTTTTCAGTATTATGAAATACTTGGGCCCCAAAGAAATTTTTCCTTTTTACCTTGAGAGCCCTATGAGGTGAGGGGATGGATCCGGAGTCTCGGAGATGAATCCAGGCCATAAGAAAAACTCCGGGCCCAAGACTTGTGTCCCCCTTGAACCCCCCTCTCGAAGGACCTGTACAACCGTTAACGTGCCTTAATATCGTGATGAACGATTCCTTTAGAATGTATGAATTCGATTCCTTTAATGACTTGAGTAAATATATACATGCTTTGAGGAACATTTACGGATGAGTTTGCTGTCGTGTTTCTTGTAACGAGCCACTGTTTCAAGGTTTGATTGCAGAGTTGCATTTGTATGAATAGTACTGCCCACTCCTACGCAAAATGAAACCAATCACTGTTAATATCGATACGATAAATTATCTCGAAGATAAAGAACCAATTGAAATAAATTACTTGTCCGCAATTATGCTCGTAATGATTTTTGCCATTTTTCAGATAAAGCAATTCGTTATTCATGTGCTCGTCGAAGAATTTATTCTCTACGACCGCGTTAGTAGGGAGATCATTGCTGGAAGAACTGCTTTCGGTGGTACTCAATGGCGCCGTTTTGCTTTTGCTTTGATTCGAATGTAAAAATACAATGTCACTGGAGTCATTTTCTCCGGAATCGGCAGTCGGAGCGTCGCAGAGAGCTCTGCAAAATGAAACCAGATCAATATGGCCATACTTGCTAAACGATGGATATTCGTCTCTTTAGTTTAATGTGGATACCAACCTGGATTCTTTGGAAATACTTCTCACGGTGATTAGAGGTTCTAACCAGGCAGCTTTATACGATACTATATTAGGATGATTCAACTTGGCCAGCATCTGAACCTCTGATAAGCCTCGAATGAATCCGTTAACGCTGCAATATCTATAAAGCAACGCAATAAATTAACCACAAACCGCATTTATAACATTATTTTCATCGTAAGTTCGTAAAAATAGGCTTACTTGAGACATATTTTTTTAATAGCGTACACACTGGCGTCTAACTTATTCTTGGCTTTGACTACTTCGCCAAATCCGCCTCTGGCGACAAATTCTAGCTCGATAAATTCGTTGGAATAGCGAGACCATTCGAATAAATGACCATACTCTTGATTTCGATTGCTATTAAATAATCGTCGTAAGAATACAGTTCGTAATTAACTGTATAGTTCGTTAGAACGAGAAATTACTTGGGCACTGAAACGGTTGGGGAAGGAACGTGGATATTTTGAACGGCTTGCACTGGTGGCACAGATTTCACAACGGTAACCAAACGATATAATTCTTTACGGTAGTAATTTCGAATATAATTGAAGTCTTCTATCATGTACGACTTATCGATAAGATTCAATTCGTTGAGTTTTTGGCATATACCTGCGAATAAAGGAATATCATCACTGTTGTATCGAGACAGTATTTTGTAAAATAGAGATTTTAACACTTACTATAATACAAAATTTTCCGACTTTCTACATCTTTCTCAAGGAATGAGCAGATCTGCTCGATGAGTGACTCGATTAAAATGCTAGATGGTGAAAATAATCCGACATCTTCCTTGTCATCTGGTACGTCAGCTTCTGAGTTGTCTGTTGAAAAATACATACGACAATGGTCGAATTAATCGACGTTCGATTGAGAGCTATATTTGCACAAGAATATTGACGATGACGAAATCGTAATGAAAATTTCTTGTCAAACTCACCTTCACCAAACGTGGTAACTGTAGCTAAACGAGAAAATATATCGCTATCATCACTATCTGTCATTTTCGATTTATAAGCATTGAATTACTAATAATTATGGTACATTGGAAAAGCAAGACAAAATTCGAATGGAAGTAAAGCAGAAATTTTTAAATTTACGAAAAAAAATGAAAAATGAAAAGCACTAAAGCTAAAGCAGGATATAATCAAACAAAATGATAAGAACGAGATCATAGATACAGATAAACGGGGTTTTTACGAGGCGTTTTTAGACGCAAGAAGCTGGCGTTTTTAGAAGCTTACTTTCTAGCAGTGTTGTGAAAGTTCCCGGGAACGAAGTGTTGTTCCCGGGAATTCCCGGGAACAGGAAATTCCCGGGAATTCCCGGGAATTCTCAAAATTTTCCCACTGAAATTTGATTTTTTCTTCTTAAACGTTTATTTCGTTTTATTACTCATTTTTTAATTGAATTTGAAAGTTGGAAACTACAAAAACAAAAATACTACTAAATAAAAACGGATTAGATACGAATATTGTGTATATTTTTGAAAAATATTTTAAAAAATCACGTGGTAATAACCTGAAGAATTACCTTGAAATTACCATCTAAAAAAATAAAATATGGGATATCGATATCCCTGAATAATTTTATTAATTTCAAGTATTTCTAGGGTATCAATACCAATTTTCATTCAAATTGACATTTCTAAACATCATTACATCACTTAAATCTCGTTTTTGCTTCAAAAAAATAATTTATTTGAAAACGGGAATTCCCGGTTTTGATGAAGGTGGGATCGTTCCCGGGAATTCCCGGGAACAATTCCCATTCCCGCAAAATGGGATTCACTTTCGCATTAATTTCTGTAAAAATGTAAAAGTGGGAAAGCGTACCGCTACTAAAGCCGCTTCTTATCACATCAACAACACATCTAGAAGCTGGTTTTAGAAGCAGGAAGCTGAAGTGGTTTCAACTTCTTGCGTCTAAATTCGGCGTCCAAAAACACAGCTTCTTGATCGCTTACATAGCTACTTTGGAAGCAGCTTCTAAAAACGCAGCTTCTTGCGTGTAAAAACGCTTCGTGAAAACCCCGTTAAAGGACCGTTCACAATGGAGCTTTACTTTTTGCTTTTGCTTAAACTTTTACCAGTACATAAGCAAACGTATAAAAATACACAAATTTCTGGCTACCAGATTGGTGCAGACAATAGTGAGTGTTAAGGACCGTTCACAATGGAGCTTTACTTTTTGCTTTTGCTTTTTGCTTAATATCAATATCTATGAACGAGATTGTTTGATAATGGTATAACCTAGTATAACGGTTAAAACGGTTACGGTTATGGTTATGATTACGGTTGTTCTGTTCACTGAAGACTGTCCGATCCAGTTCAATAATTGAGATCTATGGAAAATTAAATCAAAATTATCAAACTCAAAGAAAAGTATGATAAGAAAAATTTTGAATTTGAACTTTGAAGCATTTTTTGAAATGATTCGCTATAAATTTATTAATTTAGCTGAATTTAGCATAATACGGCCAATTCAACGTCATTTTTGTTAAAGTAGAGTTCATGTTGCTTTAATTATGGCGTCATCTAATAATAAGTTTATTTCTAAAAAAGTACGGAAAAAGACCCAAAGTAAAAAATTACCATTAGAATTGGTCGAAATATACGTAGATAAATTATATGCGTTCGTTATCACGTTACCGAAGGTTCATAGCAACATGATTTTGAAAATAAGAGCATTTCTGCGCCATATGTGAGTGCAGTGTTGTTTAATCGAGTGTTTTTACTTTTCAAATTTCAAGTAGGTATATCTCAAAATAATCACTATTTTCTTTGCAGGGCTTCTGTATGTGCCACCAAACACTCTTTGAAAAAAGAACAAACTTTGGTCGATTTGTCAGAAGTAACTTCAAGTTTGATTTTAAACTCCTTCCTTTCTGCACGAGCTCTACCAGGTAATTCATTTTTTTTCAGTGATTTTATATACTCCTCGCGTTTATTAATTCCGTTTAATTCATTTAGACATGGATTTGCGTGGAGGTCAAAAATCGGATTTCCTTATTTACTTCAGAGACGATGTATTGATATTGTTCAAAAAACCTATACTTTCAGATGAAGAAAGATATAAGTTTTTTTTTAATCTGTGCGTTCTGGCGTTAAATGTGCCAGAGAAGTTATTTTTTGACTGGTTTAGTGTTTAGTATGGAATTTCTTTTTTAATGCTGCTAGGGTACGTCCCAATTCGATTCGATGATTTTAATAATTGTTAAGAAACCAACCAATTCACAATTTGAGCTGATTTTTTTTATCATGTAAATACCATACCTACTGATGATAAAATATAGAAAATGATATCAATGGGTTTTTCCAAGTTTTTGTTTATCCTGGTTTATTCAAAGGAACGTTTGACGCTTTGAACACACTATCCATTTTCTTGTGCATTCTTGCTCTTGGAGACAGTCATTATTTCGTAGTCAAAGTTGTGAACTTGTGAAGCAGTAAAAAAGAAAACGTTTTTTACGTGTTTGGTTTATCGCGAGTCTCAAAGATACAACGGTATGTTGATTACAAGTAAACTAATCGCATCGAATATGTTTGAAAAGTAATTTTTTGGTGCTTTGAATTAAAGAAATAATGGCACGTGCGCTCAAGCCTTCGCAGACAAGCGATTTTACTAATAATCTGTACGAGTTTATGGTAGAATTGCCAGTGATCAATCGGGATACCATCAAATCCATCCAGTCTCATTTATTTGAAATGTAAGTCAGTGTATACGTTATGATTTCGTTATGTAATGATTGAAAAAGTATAATTTTAATAAGGTCTGGTCCCAACTTTTATTTAGGGCTAAGGAAATCGAAACGAAGAAAGATGACTCAGCATACGAAGAAAGAGCTCGAGTATGCGAAGAGAATGAACGAAAAGAAAACGGATACGAATCCGGAGGAAGTTCCTCCTCCAGTTCTTCATCTAGCACCTCTACAAATAGTACCTCAGATTCGGTTACTTCCGTATTGGATTTTGACTCTTCTGCCGCTTCCAGCCCTGGCAAACCCTCGAGACCCCTGCCCCCGCATGGCGGATTTCCTCCAGGTTTGATCATTACTTTCCTAAAAGTAGATGTTTTCGAGCGACCTGCTAAAAGTTGCTAATAGCTGCTTATTTCAAGTTTAGTTACTGATACGCATGCGCATTATTGAAATAAGCAGCTATTAGCAACTTTCAGCAGGTCGCTCGAAAACGGCTAGTGTTTTTCAACGAACACTGATTTATAAAATGTGTATTTTTTTCAGACTGCGACCTGAGTTCGGATAGTGACAGAAAAAATTTTCTAACGGATTTCAAGAAGACTATAGAAGATCTGTTCACCGAAGCGGCGGAATTTTACGACGAATACGCGCTTCACGCTTATGCATTTTCGTTAGCTGTTTTGGCTTGTAATGTTCCTGATGCTATTTTCGACAAATGGTATTGAACTGTATTGTTTTTTTTTAAATAAAGATTATTATGATGAAAATCCATAATATTTACCTATAAGTTATAAATTGATAAGATTTTTTAGGTTTCGATGGCAATACCACTGGATAAAAGCTCTTTCGGTTTAAAATGAAATAGATGTAGTGGTGAGAGCATGTTGAGTTTTATAATAAAAGGAAAAGGCAACAGTTATAAATCTGCCCTATAAACTAAAAATTCTTTACAGTTTTTGTAGCATAAGATTTGAAAAAAGTTTGAATAAAAAAACATCAGGCTTATAATTAAAATACAAGATTATACAAGGTAAATTATTGATGTAAATAATTTCTATTTACGAGCATTGAACACGACTTTTATCGATAGTACATATTAAAAACAATTAATAAATTATCAATAAAAGCCATTCAACAACCAAGCAACAGCAAAACACAATTTCAAAATAGTAATTTCATAGAGGCCTTTGCAGGCTAAAGAGATCACAACTCGATGAACAAAACATTGACCGATTATCCGTTACGTTAATTTCATTTTATAATATTTTATGTCACGACAGAGAACAATTATTTTCAAAAAATGTTCGGTTTTATGCAATTTTGGAGAATCACCCAACCATTAATTGACTTGTTTTTTAGATTTTACTTGAACAACTACGAGTAAACAATTATTCAACATTAAAACGTATTCAAAAAAAAAACAGTTACAATATAAAAAGAGGAAATCTTACAATAAAGACTAGACTAGTAAAAAAATTATTCAGACTTTCTCAGAAATAACTCGAAGCACTTTAAACATTTTGTCAAAATTACATCAAAATGAAAGCAAAATCTTTTTGACGTTGCCTTTCGAAAAATCGAGATGTCTATAAGCTACAGCTAATAACACGTAACATGTTAATAAAAAATGAATTGTCGTATTCGAAGATCTAGGTAAAGGTACATATAAAATGTTTTTTGAAGGATTAAAGGAGGAACATAGAAACTAGAAAAAAAAAAGGCACCACCGAGAGTATTTCCAGGAATATCGGTTCGACTCTTTCAAGTACATAATGATGATAAAGTTAGTTTACCATTAGATTCAGCTGTCATTTCCTCACTCATTCAAATAAAAAAATTCACTCGACTACTTAAAAATACCTTACACCCGAATATGAGACCAAGCCTTGAAATGGTTGAAACAATATAACTGGTAAAACGATATCAAGTATTGTTCGTAATGTCACTAGCGAGATCTGGCTCGATTTCATCGTCCCAATTGAAGGCTGATTGAATTTGCAGTTCACCCAAATGTTTCCACCGTTCCATAAAATTGGTATCTTTCGAACGTAGCTTGTTGAATCGTCTGGGGAAAAAATACGAAATAAAATTGAAGAAATCGTCTTCAGAAGCAATTGTGTAGTCATTTGGACAGAGTACTTACTGAAACATTAAATGTTTAGCGAATTTATATAATTCAAGATCGAGCTGATTAACTTCACGCATTCTACGTAGCTGCTCGGCGCTTAATTTAGAAACATAACCACTAGATCGTGTGGCATTATATTGAGTAAATGGCACGGCGAATCTAAAATTGAACGTTTCTTCGAACAAGTACTGTCCTTCCTGCGAAATCGAAAACAACCAGATTACAAAAATTACTTAAAAATTGTATTAAAAAAATCGCTATCGTCAACCTTTTGATATTCAGTCAGAGAGAAGAAGGCCATTGCAGCTAAATTATGTTTGGCACTTTGCAACATTATCCGGTTCCTCTCTTTTTCTGCCATGCCAGTTCTATTATAACAGCCTACCAATGATAAATCACTCATCATTCTGGTTTGTCTGCAATACAGAATAATATTCAATTCAATTCTTTCATGAAATGTAATAAAAGGCAATTTTATGTTGTTTCGGATCTTACCTATTAAATGCTAAATTATGATTGCAGGAGAGAAACTCGTCAATCGTAACATTTATCCATGTATCGTTGGCGTAACATTTTGGTAACTCCTCGGCGGTTGCATTTCTTCCGCCACACCAATGTCTAGAATTTTTCCAAGTAGCTCCTCTTTGAACATGCTTGAATTCGGATAGAAATCTCGTTATCGGCTCTCTAATTAACGTTATATAAAAATATCTGAAAATTCAATAGCAGTTTGTTAGTATACAAATGCCAGATTTAAATATGCTATGGATGATTTTAAGAAGAACGTAACAAACCTCCGTTTTTTCGATTCTCCTTCATTTTTATCCAATTCCGGATCGACGCAATTAGTTAACTCAGTCCAATCAGCATGCAAGCCACATTTCCATCCAGTGGAATAACGACTAAACAGCCAATTTTCATTTTTGGTCGGACGGAAACAGTAACACCGTTTGTGTTTTCTCTGGCAGTTACAAGGTCTTTGTAAATCTAAATCCTGCACTAAATGCCTACCGAAGGAAGTGCCTCCGGTTTTCTGTATGTGCAGAAATACTATCACATCGTGACTATTGATATCGAAACGAGAATTATCGTTTAAAATGTCGTCGAAACTTAAACTAGAAGCTTTGAACGATACCGAATTCGATCGGATATCGTTATTGGAGATGAGATTGGTGCGAAGATGGGTTTTTTTATCCGTATCATCGAAGCTGGAAGAAGAGGCAGAATATCTTGGTTTTTCATTGAACGACGCGCAAGCATTCTCGGGACAGAAATAGCCGAAAGAAATGATCCCAAAGATGGCCAGAAACAAACATATCAATATGAACTTTCGAAATCTTATTTTCTGCTCCATTCTCAACAGAAAGACATTTTTAAAGAAATCTATTGTCGGTAGAAGTGGCCTAGGCGATGAAGGTTTTCAGTTTCCTTTTTTTCGTCCTTTTCCAGCTCATCATCCGAAGTCCATACTTGGCTGTATTAATGGTTATATGTAGTCACTCGACGTGAAATTGAACCGTATATAAAACTATCACTCGTTATACCAAGTTATACTTAATTACACTGATCGATTTAATTAAAAAATGAAACAATTCATTTCATTTAAAAAAAATTTGTTTGATTATCATTATTCCATTGTTTTGTTTTTTTATCACAAAATTTAGTTCACAGAAAAAATTGCATAAGCGCTAGGTTGCGCTAGGTATTTTTTTGATAAATTGAATACTGCCTGAATTTCTTACCCGAAAACTCAAATTTAAAAGTCATCGATGAAAACGTCGATGAAAAAAAAGAAAAATCGTGTGGACGACGGCGTAAGGAATTTATTTCCTTTAGAAATTTCGTTTCTAAAAGTTATTAAATAATCTAAAAAAGTAAGTACAACTCACTTAAATAACTAATTGTCAGTATCTTTCGTTTTAAATAATCATAAGTAATCTCCCCAGTGAAGTATTGTGTGCCTCACCAGTGTTCGTAAGATGTGTAACACCTTACTTCGGAGTGTTATTAACACTACGCTATCAAATTTTCCATCAGGTGTTTCGTGTTCTAAATGTTACTTTCGTTATTCATTTTCAGAAATCTTTCATCATGCCAGAAGAAACGAAGTCTAAAAAAGAAAAAAAACCCAAAGTTGCCTCCGATGGAGACAAGAAAAAATCTGGCGACGCCAAGAAAGTCGTCAAGCTGAAGAAAAGGCCGAAGAAGACCTATGGCAGATTGTACGCTAAAGCTGTATTCACCGGATTCAGAAGAGGCTTACGAAACCAGCACGAAAATACCGCCTTATTGAAGATCGATGGATGTCTCTCCAAATCTGATAGTCTATTTTATGTAGGCAAGAAATGCGCTTACGTATACAGAGTAAGTTTTCTGTTTTTTGTTCACTCGATGTCTCGAACTGTTTTGCAAGCAGTTTAAGTAACGAGCTGTATATAATTATAGGGTAAAAGGAAGAGGCCAGCTCCTGGATTATCGAAAAAGAAATCGAAAGTACGCGCTATCTGGGGAAAAGTCACCCGACCTCACGGATGTACCGGAGCTGTAAGAGCTAAATTCAAGAGCAATTTACCCGCAAAGGCCATGGGTCATAGAATAAGAATTGTAAGTAATTTTCAGCCTGAATTCTAACCGATCACCATGTACCTGTAATGAAATGTGTTTTTTTTTTTTCAGATGCTGTTTCCATCTAGGATATAATCGCGATGTATAAATGACTTCTTGAGTTTGTATTTTCTTTATTTAATAAACGCCTTATGTCATATTTTCAATAAAAGATGTGACATGATACATAGTTTTATTATTGAAACTAATTCGATATTTAACATAATAATAATGAGTAGACAGTATAAATTGTATCGTATTGGACAAAAATATTAAATTCAACAATCACTCCAGCTGATTATCTTCTCCTCAAAGGGATCAAAGCCGCGTTTTATCAATATTGACAAATACTGCAATCTCTGTTTCGGTTTTACAATATTACTTCTTGACATCATTAAAGTCATCATGTGAGCAGTCTGGTCGGAGGTCCATCCACAATACATGATTAGCAAATAAGAACTCCCATCTGTATCCAAAACAGTTCCTCTGAATTTACCTGAGAGAATAAAAAAAAAAAAAAAATCATTGTTTCGTTCAATTTTGATATTAATTCATTCTAAAGTTCTGAACCTACCTCCTAACGGAGACTGAACAACCCATACACCCGGTTGTACTATTGTACTAGGAAAATCCATTTCTGTTTCATCTTGATGAAAAATTGCAGGTAGTCTAAATTTCCAAATCTGAATAATTTCGGTCTTATTAACTTTGACTAATCTACCTTGAATGCATAGAGAACGTTCTTCAAAATCTTCTTCTCCTTTATCCATAACCAACATTGTGATATGCCAGTCGCCTAAAAGCTACCCAAATGATGGTAATTTATTTTCCAACGTTTGAATAATTTTTAAATTTTAAAAAATTCATACCTCGTCAACGGAACCGGTGACATTCGAGTATACTGCCGGACAAGGTTTCATACCCATGAAATTCTGACATCTAATGGTACCGATGGAAATCGAACTCAGCAGAGCAATCACGTATAATCCGCTTAGGCTCATTTTAACAGTCATTTTACTACAAGACGCACAATTCAAATGAAGTTCTTTGAACTGTTTATCGTTGTAATGCGGCTACTTCCGAAACGAAGTGTTATCGTGTCTCGATAAGTAAGGATGTCAAATGGTTTCATAGTAAAAAATTGTCTGTTTGGGTGTACGATATTGAGAGTATCAGATATAGGAAATGATCACCTACTTCTTTTGTTCACAACGATGCGGAAATATTGAAATTGGCGAATAAAGCTAAAATGCATTTGTCTCCAATTCACAATAATTTATTAAATAAAATACGTACATTACATTGCATTGTTTTTTAAAAACCTTACATAACATATTTACAAAAAAATACTCTGGTAGACTAGTAAAATTAATAAAATCATAACGAGGCATTCAGTTCCTTGCAAATTATTTCTTTTAATGAGTATAAAATAATGTCAAAATAATATTAAGTACGTACGTATAATAATTGTGATGCTTACTTGTTCCGTACCGAAGTTAAAATTATAATTACATCTAATTATAATTAAATGCATATAAAAAATTATTCCTTGGATCAGGGTTTAATATTATTTTCATAATCTTGCACCGTAGAAATATGTACAAAAAAAATCACATTATAATTAGGTAAGTAAATTTCGTTGAATTTTTCTAGTTCATCGAAAATTCATAATTTTTATAACCAATTAAAACACATAATTTTGGTTATTCAAGTTAACAAATCATGAACGATATTAATAATCTCGAGTTAAAAGACACAAAAAAAACACTCGACAGATCTTATGATATAAAAATGATTACCAGATTGTTCAAACCTCACAACAAAGATTGCTCAATCATAATTTTCTGAAATCCGCTGGGAGGCGAGTAAATAAAATTATCTAAAATGATATCCATTATTGCGCCATCGTCGACTGAAATCAACCGCAAAGAAAATTACAACGTATTTATTTAGTAGTAGATAATTAAAAGACAATAAAACTTACCAAAGATAACCGGATAAACGGTACCTCTAATGCCAGTAATGGGGGCTTCGAGACAGACGCCATTTATGTAGAAATTCAACTCGATATGATCGAAAGATACACCCTAAAATAATCAAATTTTAGATAGGTATCTTCCAACCATAATTTGGTTTGCATTTTCAACTTACAATTACATCTCCTTCTGTAGCTCGTTTGGTAACGCCTTGCAATTCTTTTTTATTATGTCGTAATACGCCATCGTAACAGAATACCCAAGATTCTGGATCATTACCTCCCGGGGTAACTTTCAGATTCGCATTTCTTGTGGCTAATCCTACGCCCCAAATGCCTAAAGATCCAAATAATGATTAAGATGGAGTATGGTGAAAGAATAGTATGATGAACATTAATACGAACCAGATTGTTGTAGCTTTACTTCGAAGTACGATTTACTTTGCACAAGTGGGGCATTACCCAGGACACCACCACTTCCACAAGCTCTGATTCCATCTTTAATTATAACAACTTCATGTCCTGGAAGAAAAGTAACCGAATGATTGAGAAGAAAAGTTGATTACGCTAACTACGAGTTCTTCAGGGAAAGTCAAGTGAACATATGTTTACAAATGCAATGGATTTGAGAAAATCCAAATACGAGCATTGTTCTGGGTCGAAGGAATTGTTCATTAAAGAGTGAAGTACATACCCATATAATTATTGTCCAAGCATATAGGATTATGATCTTTTTCGCTGACTTGTGTAGTGTGAAATCCTGTGTTTTCAAAGCAACTTCGAAAACATGTTAAAACAAGATTGGCCATTTGTTGAAAGTTTTGAAAAGTGGGTTGCTCTATGATTTACACCGACGAAAGCATACTTTGGTAACGATTGAAGACAAAAAATATGATTCGAGTTGAGATCGAGGGATATAAATTACGTTGAATTAATTATGTTCACAGGTGTAAACAAAAGAAAACACTACGTAAAATCGAAAATTTTTTCCAAAATTTTTCGCTTATCAATTTTTTTTTACAATGCACAGATTAAAAAAAGTAGAAAGAAAATGGTTTTTTCTGTGGTTCCAAAAATTCTGCACGTTGATTGGCTGGTTTCAATAATAGTACTGCCTGCTTTTACCAAATGAAAAAGTTCAAAACCAAAACAAAAAAAAACTTATCAGCTTGTCAGCTTAGCGCCAAAATTTTTTCAAAAAATCACAATTTTTCCATCAATTTTCATTTCGTTGTCGTTCTTAAAAGAATTTATCGTAAATTTTTTGTATTTTAGAACATTTGTTCGCGATTAAGATGTAAAAGAATCAAACCCATCGTTTATCGCACATCGGTTCCATTTTGTAATGAAGTTATTTTAGATTTTTATCAACTTGCTGTCGCGCAGTTTTCCGGCATGAATATCGAAGAATATATTTGCCCAATTTGTCGCGAAATATTATTAGAACCGGTTACCTTGCCTTGTAAGCACACCTCCTGTTTGGACTGTTTGGAGAAAACATTGGACAGTAACAAGTATCAATGCTTTATGTGTCGAAAATTCATCGGTAGTTGGCACAGGAACGCCAAAAGGAAGAAAATTCTCGTCAACGAAAAGTTATGGAAATTCATCGAAGATAAATTCGGCGATGTAGTCGAAAAAAGACGTAATGGAGAGAGTATTGGTAATATACGAAATCTCGATGTTTCATTTTTCACCAAACGTGGGATTAATTGTCTAATGTTTGTTACAGAAATAAGTTTACCTCGACTACCCACTTTATTGAGTGAACCTGGTGAAATTAAACGAGAATTTGAACAGTGCGAAGAAAAAATTCGAACAGAAGTAAAAATTGAAAGAGAAAAAGAAGACAAGCTCAGCGAAGAATTTATTAAACAATTACAAGTAACTATTTGCTTTCGAAATTCACCTCATTTGTGTGAGCCAAATTTATTAATAATTTGCTTCTTAGGATGAAGAAAATGAATACCGCAGAAAACAAGAAGAATTAGCGATGCTTGACGAAGAGCTGGCTAAAAATTTAGCTGAAGAATTGAACTCAGTTGAGGTACTTATTCGATTGTTGATTAAATTTTTTACCTCAATGATTTAAAACGTAATGATGTATTTTTTCATTCCTATAGAATGAGCGTATGAATGATTACCAAGAACAGTTATTAAAGGACGAAAACATGGCTAGGACACTGGAAGAGCTTGAGCGAAATAGTCCGCGTTCTGGAAAATTGAAGGTAAAATTTCAATTCCACAACTAAGTACTATAATTTCAAAGTTATCAAATCTTCTCATTATTTTGGTTTCAACCACATAGATTACGAAACCGCTTGTCAAAAATTATCGAGAAAAACCTCGTCGAGAAGTACCCTATGGACCAATGGATTTTTTTATTGGTAAAAATAATGGTTTTATTTTGATTGTTTTGATGATTGAAATTTTAATTCAATATGTTTTCATTTGTAGAAAGGAAGAAATCCAAAGTTTGATGAAAGTCTCTAAATAATTTTTACCCTCGGAAGAGACTTTCATTTTGTTTTTTTAGAAAGACTTTAATGTTGCCATAAATTCGGGTGATATCCTATTAAATTGTAAGTTGGTAATTTTAAGAATTTAATTTTTAAAATATTTTTTTCTAAATAATTTATTCGAGTTTGTATATAATTTTGATTCATTTTTCTAAAAATTTTACTCAACTTTTAAAATTAAATTTCCTAAAAAATTCGCTCTTTTTTGTTAAAGTACTCACATTGTATGATGGTATTTTTAATTCAATTTCGATCCTATCTTCTTTTAAATTAATCTCGAATTCGATCCAATTTCAAACTTCGTCCTTTAAAATACGAGTCCATTGCATACCTACTACTACTGATGTTATATAAAATACAAAGAATAACGCCCTTGCAATTCTTAACACTTGATAATTTTCCGACTTTTCTGGCCCTGAAATTAACTCTCGAATTATTTCCTTCGAGGGTCAAGGTGCGTTGGTTCAAACCTTAACAGAATGCATGAATTTAGTTTCGAACCTGTGCATTGGTTAAAGCGGGAAAATTACAACGTTAAACTCTGGTAACCAACCATCAACGATTTGTTTGACCAACGCACGCAATGAAGATTGACCAGTTTTATGATTAAATCTTCTACAAAAATTCGTTTTTCCGAGTTTCCATGCGGTTATCTTTATATTCAACTCGATGATCGTGATTTTTTATTTATTTTTTTCGTTTAATCTGATCAAACTTTAAATTTAAAATGATGGTGAATTGTACGTGAAGTGTAGTGGTGTGCTTTTGCAACATGAAGTTACTTTTTTTTATTTTCTCATTGCTTCTACACCAGAGTAAGGATCGTTTTATTTCATGAATAATTTTTTTATGTTGAATTTATCTAAATAGATTTATTATACGAGCTTAAATTAGGGGTGAAGTGTTTTGTAAATTTTTTCAATTTGTCAAACGCGAATCATTTTCACATTTTCATGGTGATTTTTAAAAATTTTTGCTCTTTATTGATACCTACATATACCAAATTGTGAGTTGAAATTTTATCTAATGTTTTGAACTCGAAGGCAAATTAATTAAATTAGAAAATCTCCGAACTTTTTTTTCTCAAAATTTTTTAACATCTTGGTTGAAGTACCTACTTTCACTCGTGTCATTTTCGTAAATTTTTAACATTCGAAGAATCGAAAGTTTTGAATTATAAAAGCATGCTATTTACGTAGGTCTCATTGATCGTTTACGTTGGATATTTCGTAACAAAAAAAAGGTGACCATCAATTTTATTAAAATTCAAAATATAGGTAGGTAGGTTGGTGGGTAGATGTGTTACATATTTATATCAAAAAAACAATAACTTTCACTGATAGAAGCTAATCTAAAATGTACGAATATCGATTATTTTCGGAAATAAAAGCTATTAAGGTCAATTATCAATATTCCTAATAAATGGCATGCAAAACTGCTCGAAAAAAAGGGACATTATTCACCCGTCAATTAGTTCTTGAAGGGGTGACATTGAAAAATAATAAAAGAAAACCAGGGCATGCTGATGTAGGTAAATGATAATATATTATTACTATAATGAAAGCAAAACTTCGGTTATCGTAGGATTATTTTTATACCTACCTGGCTACCTATTTTTTTTTTTTTTTTTTTTTTGATCATTTTAAAGCAGAAAAATTATCTACATAATTTTGTTACACCGAATTTCTATTTCAGTGGTCAATGGGTCTCATCAGAGACCTATGGACGCAATGGCTGATCTCACTAATGATCTCGGAGTGTGCATCTTACAGGTAGATATGCGATTACTTCACGATTAAGTATCCTATTAAACAAATCTGGCCGGTGTTCCATTCTGTATTAAGTTTGAAAAATCTAAAACAAACAGCTTAATTCGGCATTGCAGAGCAGAACAACTTAACCATGTGCATTTCTCGTGTAGAAAGACGCCATGCGTATCAGTTTCCTGTCCATTTTTCTTTTGAATAAAATTTCCAAGTACATTAAACTGTGAAGTAATTAAAATCCATCGAAGCGCGACAAAGGTGCTTATATTTACATCATACGTTACGTTATAGACGCAAACGCTGCGTAATTAAACACATATTATTTTATATTATTAATTGTCCTAAACTGTTTAAAATTTCACACTGGCTGTATGAAAATATTAGATTTCATTTATCTTTGACATATACACACCATGATCTAAGATCTTTGACAATTTGTACCTACCTACCGGGTGTCTACTTAATTCCGACATACCTCGTGGGATATTCGTTACAAAAATTTGTGTTGGCAGTACCGAATATCCCACCAGGTATGTCGGAATTAAGTAGACACCCGGTATGTATGCTGTTGAGACGAATTCAGGAGCCAGAGGTTCAAGTCGTGCTTTTAGGCAGAAAATTTTCAAAAAAAATGAATTTGTGAATTTCTTTTTTTTTAAATCACAGTTCAGGGGTTGCCAAATTTAGGAAATTAAAATTTTATTTTACGAGGTTGGAAAAATTACTGAAAACAAACTTCTTGTTTGATTGCGTATTTTCAATAATTTTTTCGAATTTGGAAAAAAATTATCAAATTTGACATGTACCAGTGGTACTTATCACAAGGTGAATTTCAAATTTTCCTAAAATTGGTTCTCTTTGAAAAAATTGCTCGAATAAATTTTTTTTCATAATTCGGGTCCATTTTGAAAAGTTCTGACGAAAAATTTTTAAATTTTTCAATTATGCCAATTTTTGAAAAAAAAAATCATTTTTGCCAAGTACCTACTGGTGAATTTCAAATTCTCCCTAAATTCAATGTTTTTGAAAAAATTGCAGAAATAAATTTTTTTCTAATTATTCAGGTCCATTCAGAAAAGTTCTGACGAAAATTTTTTGAATTTTTCAAATAATATTTCTAATTTTTGGAAAAAAAATCATTTTGCAATGAGCAACTTCACATTTTCCCAAAATTTAATTTTATTGGAAAGATTTACAAAAAAAATTTATTCTCGTCATTCGGATTCACTCAAAGAGGCTATGATAAAAAAATTCTGAATTTTTCAATTATTCGCATTTTTGGAAAAAATTCATTTTTGCCATGTAAAAAGATCCGGTTTTTTCTCGGACCTTTTTACATAGGAAATTTCACATATTTAATTTCTTTGAAATAAATGGTCAAATTTTTTTTCTTCTTATTATTCGGGGTTCGGGTCCATTCTGAGAGGTTCTTACGAAATTTTTTAAAATTTTTCAATTATTCCAATTTTTGAAAAAAAATAATTTTTGCCAACTACTGGTGAATTTCAAATTTTATCTAAATTCAATATTTTTGAAAAAATTGCTCAAATAATTTTTTTTTAATTCAGGTCCATTCTGAAAAGTTTTGGCGAAAATTTTTTGAATTTGTCAATTATTCCAATTTTTGAAAAAAAAAATCATTTTTGCCAAGTACTGGTGAAAGGTGAATTTGAAGTTTTCCCTAAATTCAATATTTTTGAAAAAATTGCTAAATTAAAATTGTTTCTCATCATTCGGGTTCACACTGAGAGGTTGTGATTAAAAAATTCTGGATTTTTCAATTATTCGCATTTTTAGAAAAAATTCATTTTGAAATGGCCAATTTCACATTTTACCAAAATTCAATTTTATTGGAAAAATTGGCAAAAAATTTTTTTTCTCATCATTGGGGTTCACTCTGAGAGGTTGTGATGAAGAAATTCTGCATTTTTCAATTATTCGCATTTTTGGAAAAAATTCATTTTTGCCAAGTAGGTACTGGTAAATTTCAAATTTTCCCAAGTTCAATATCTTTGAAAAAATTCCTAAATTAAATTTTTTTTCATCATTCGGGTCCACTCTTGGAGATTATGATGAAAATTTTTTAAATTTTTCAATTATTCGCATTTTTGGAAAAAATTTATTTTTGCCATGTAAAAAGATCCGGTTTTTTCTCGGACCTTTTTACATAGGAAATTTCACATATTTAATTTCTTTGAAAAAAATGGTCAAAAATTTTTTTTCTTATTATTCGGGTTTCGGGTCCATTCTGTGAGGTTCTTACGAAATTTTTTTAAATTTTTCAATCATTCCAATTTTTGAAAAAAAAAAAATCATTTTTGCCAAGTAATGATGAAAGGTGAATTTGAAGTTTTCTCTAAATTCAATATTTTTGAAAAAATTGCTAATTTAAAATTGTTTCTCATCATTCGGGTTCACACTGAGAGGTTGTGATTAAAAAATTCTGTATTTTTCAATTATTCGCATTTTTAGAAAAAATTCATTTTGAAATGGCCAATTTCACATTTTTCCAAAATTCAATTTTATTGGAAAAATTGGCAACAATTTTTTTTTCTCATCATTGGGGTTCACTCTGAGAGGTTCTGATGAAAAAATTTGAATTTATCAATTATTCCAATTTTTGGAAAAAATTCATTTTTGCCATGTACCTACAGGCTACATCATCTTAGTATGCTCGAAAAATATATAAAAAAAAAAAAAAAAAAAATTAAAATACATATTCAACTCGGTATTATTATAGGGTAGCGATGTACTTATTATACCAAACTTCCTATTCATAATCTGCAATTGGAGTAACAAACAATAGTTCTCACATTAGGTTGCAGCAATATGCAGATGAAAATTATAGCAAAGATATCCTTTTATATTTGAAAATGTAAGAAATTAAACTTCGGAAATGGTAATTTCGTTATCAAGATAATTTGCAGCGTCGTTTACCTACTAATTATATGGCTATTCGAATCTGTCTGGAAAAAGGTCAATAAACTTGGTTCTTTATTCGTATAATGCCATAAAAACAAGTTACAAACCAGTTCCGTTAGGAATAAGAATAATTTTTTTTTTTTTAAAGTAGGTATAATGAATGAAATCTCCAGTGACGCAGTGGCAGGAAACTTGCTGATAAGCTGATCGAAAGGCTCCCTGGAATAAGGGCCTTATAGGTATTTACCAATTAGGTAGAAGGACCTATGATATGATATTATCAATCTTGAGCAAAATTGTTAGGTATTCGTTTTTTTGTAACTTTTGATTGCAATTCTTCACTTTTTGATCGCGTTTTCCAGTTCGCTTCCCAAGATCATTCATTGTTAGGAAAAACGTTACTCGTGCCTATCTTCGATGATCCTTTCGATTTGCACTTATATGAACCAATACAATACCAAAGTATTTTCGGCTATGTATTGCTTTATGTTTAGGTACTGACATCGATGCAAGAGGGTAATATGGTATTTTCACCTTACGGAGTTGCTTCAGTATCAGTATTATTGTTCGAAGGTTCCAGTGGAAATACTGCGTACGAAATCATGAGAGTTTTAAATCTACCATGGAACGCGTTATTAGCTCGAGTTGGTTTTCGTGATATGAACAGACATCTGAAAGTACGTGCTCTAAATATAGGAAGATACGTAGATACATTTTCTATGTTCCAGTTTACGCATTTTGGTGATTTGACGTGAAGATTTGTTGAAAAATTACCTACCTATTTTGCAGACTTATTTCAAAAGCGACGGTTTTCTCCGAGGATTAATCATGAGCAAAGATGAAGTTTGTTTCCATTACAATTACCAAAAAATTTTACGCCTTTATGGGTTCGAAGAACCGGAAGGCGCTTTGACGTATCCGTGTCACGGATTCGTCTCCTATACTCCGGACCCGGTCACTCAAACGACGACGACCATCACGACAGAATCATCGGTATCGGTTACATCGAGCTCGGATACACCCGAGACGACCAACGCAACAACCCCTACGACAGCCGAAGAAACGCCAGCAACTTCTACGACGGAACTGAGCACGAATGCGGAAAACATCGTCACCGAGTTAACTCAAACTAGTCAAACGATAATGCTTTTCAATACGACGACCTTAGCATCGTTCACTAACGCAACCGGAGATGAGGTACAGAAACTCAACTCCAACGTCACCCTGGATAAAGAAACCAGCAGCACTGATCCTGCCAACACCGACACGACCACATCAAGGAGCTCAGCAGCGACTTCCCCCGAACAGAGTAATTCACCCAGCGAACCGGTGACAGCGTCTACGATACCTGCAGCAGCCACCTTGTTATCTACTCAATCGACGGTCGACGTTGCAGAAAAGTTGAACGAACCGGCACCGACGACTCAAATTAGCGAGATGTCACGAAACAACGAGGTAACCATGCCGTTTCAAGACAGATCCGTCGAGCCATCTGGATCTGGTTCCGAAACAGTTCTCGTACCGATTTCTTCACCGTCGGATGTCCCCTTTGATTACAGCCTATCCGAATCGGCGCCTAATTCTACGCTAATTAAATTAGACAGATCGAATAATTCGAGATCTTTGAAGCCAAGCAGGCCACCGAGTATTTCTAAAGCTAGTCAAGAAACGTTGAAAAAGGAAATGAAAAGAATTCTCGATAAATATAGATATCGTAATTTTACCAATATCAACGAAATTATCAGCGAAATTGAAAAAGATCTTAAATCCAATTCGTCGGAAAGTTCGTCATCCTTCCCGGACGATTTACTAACCGATTTACTCGCCAGCAGTAAATACTGGAATAGTTCTGAAAATTCCATTTCAGACTCGTTATCTGACGAATTTGACGATTTAAACGATTTCTTCAATAACACTTTTACCTCGTTAGAATCGGATATTTTATCGAAGGAACATTTCAAGGATTTACTCATCGCTACGAAATTCAAATTATTTAACGACACGTTGAGAAAATACCACGATAGGTTCAATTTCTCGCATGGTAAATTCCATCACGGCGTTTCTCTCGAATTTACTCCATTCAATTACTCATCCACGCCGTTCTTTAATTCGAGCGAAGAAAATTCCAAAGAACTGTCGGGCTTCTACGGTTCAGTCGTGGGCTTCTTCGAAAACGCTACTCAAAGTTTTCGAGATTATTTCTCAGGATTTTCCACTTCAACTCCGACATCGAAAGTTGGTGTTTTAGATGAAGATTTGATGACAACAACCACCCCTTTACCTAAAATTGATTCCAATAATACCACCGATAAAAATGTGCAAAAGTCGATCCCAAACAACTCTACAGTTCCTACTTCGATTGTTCAAAATAACCTCAATAAATCCGTCGACTCGGTGGGTAAAATTAAAAACCACGTTTTACCCAAGAAATCTGCAGTTTCGGGTAAGAATGAAAAGGTAGCAGCTGCATCTGAGAACTCGCCTAATTACGCGAATATTCTGTCATTGAGACAGAGTAAACTAGTTGAGACGAAATTCGAAATCAACGGACCTCGTAGGCCGAAAAAGGTGTTTAAACGTAGTACCCAAACCAAGGATCTCGTAGAGCAGAACAGAAATGCTGACGCGGCCAATTTCGCGTCAAATCTAATCAGCAATGCGACGAATGCGTCGCTACGTAATGAACTTTACAATATTACTCGAACTGCAGATCACGATGAGCTTGTAAGGAAAGTTCGTTCCGCTGATGGTACGTTTGAAATTATTCGATTCGTTTGCTGAAGAATTATTATTTACAAGGGAACCGCGTCAACTCGTCACCTCCGGTTGAGCTGAAATTTGGCTCACTGAAAGAACATGTCATCCAGACCTCACAACCAAATTTTTAGCTGCCGAAGTTGATTTTTCGATTTTTGGCGAATTTTTGAAATTCTGAAAAAATTTTCAAAAAATCTCCAAAAAAATCCTATCATAAATTTATTTTCCAAAGAAATCTCAAATTTTTTTCTAAAAAATACCTTTGTCTGATGATCAGTATACCTTTTAGAAAAAATTCTCTTGTCAAAAAATCTAATAAGAATCAAAATTTTATTGGCAAACATTTTTTCATGAAAATTTATTCTTACAAAAAAATCATGAGTACACTGAAATACTTCTGTGGTTCTGTGTTTGATGGTCGTTTGGGATCGAGAAATTTGTAACTCGCAAAGAAAAAATTCTAAATAGCCGGGAAAAAAACGAAAAAAGCAAGTTTTTTTTTAAATTTAGTAAAAACTATCTACCTAAACTAAACACACGAAAAATTTTCATTTTGAAAAATAATTTTCATTTTTTTATCTCGAAGAATTTTTTTTTGCGATGATTTTAACGTGTTTGTCAGAATTTTCTGAAAATCCATCAAAATTTCACAAGTGATGGTTTCACCCCCCCCCCAACCACACACCCATACTACCTATATTGAATATGACTCTGGTAATGGAGCTAAACGTGCAGCTCCAAATTTTCCTTAGAATAGGCCCTGGAAAATGGTGCCAATCGACTCGGGAGGTCAACTTCAGTGTACAAACCAATTTTCAGGATTCTATCTTAAAATCTACAATTTTTTTTTCAAAAAATGTTTTTTTGGAGGTGGTTTTAGCCATTTTCAAAAATTCGCCAAAAATCGAAAAATCAACTCCGGCAGCTAAAAATTTGGTTGTTAGGTCTGGGTGACATGCCCTTTCATTGAGCCAAATTTCAGCTCAATGAGGTTCCCTTGTTAGTAATTACGACGATGTGTTATGTTGTATGTGTTTATTTAGATAAAAAATTGGAATCGTTTCGTGCTGGTCATTTCCCTTCTGCAGACGATTTGGACTGGTTCGCTGTATATGATGGCCGAAACACAATACGTATTCCTACATTCGTGTACTCTGCCTATTTACCTTACGCTTATATCGACGACTTAAAATCTAAAGTATTGGAAGTACCTCTAGACGTGAGTATCGATATAGATAGGTACCTATTTATTTTATTTAGCACAACCAGACCCGGCGAGAGGTGGGGACAAGGGGGACACAAGTCTTGAGCTCGGATTTTTCTCCGAAGAGACTCCGGATTTTTCCCCTCACCTCATTGGCTCTTGGGGGAAAATGGCGAAATTTCTTTGGGGCCCAAGTATTTCATAACATTAAAAAAAAATGGATAATTCTAAATTTCATATCATTATAGCGGTGAATGTGGTCTCAACTCAATGAACCACATAAATAAAGAAAATTATTCTTAAGTGATTTTGAAAATTTTCTTCTCAATAAAATTGGAAATTGAATTTCGGCTAAACGTTTTTTTTTCAACCTTTCTTTTATTTTCGAATTTTAAAAATTTCTGCGAGGTTTTTTCCAAATTTCGTGAAAAAACATTTTTTTGATGATTTTTTTTTGCATCGTCTCTTTAGTCAAAAAATTTTCAAATTCCTTTGAGAACCTTTTTTCCCTTTTTTTTTTTGGAAATTCAGCAAAGAATTTTTTTGAACAGGTTTCAATTTCTCAAATTTCCCTTCAATTTTTTTAAAATTTCTTTTCCTAAAAAATTAAAATTTTAAATTTTTTTTAAAAATCAGGTTTCTTTTGAAATTTAAGTACCTATAATCTCTTTGCATTTGAAATTTTTTCAAATTTCTTTGAGAACCATTTTCATTAAATTCAATGAAAAAACTTTTTTTTTTTTGAATTTGGGATGAAAGAATTTTTTCATTTTTTTTTCATTGAAAAACTTTCTAATTTCTTTTAAATTGTTCAAGTTTTGTACAGAAACATGTTTTATTGAAGTTTTTTATTTTTTATTTTATTTAATTTATTCAATTCCTTTATTATAAAATTTTTTCTAATACCTGCCTTTGAAAACGATTTTTTTTAATCCATTAAAAAAAGTTCATTTTTCCAATTTTGGTAAATTTTATTTCACTTTTCTTAAGTTAAAAAATTAATTGTCCAGGGAATAACTTCTTGGAAGTTTTTTTGATTCTTTTATTTATTTATTTTTTTTGAAATTTAGTGAATTACTTTACATTCAATTTTTTTTTTCAAATTCCTTTGAGAACCTTTTTTTTTGGAAAGGCTCCGGTGGGATAAGGGGATCAATCGGCCCCCGGTCGAACTTCGAAATTTTTTTCACAGATTCCGATTTTGTATCGTAAAATATGATTTTAGAGCGAATCAGTAATCCTTTACCTCACCCCCTGGGGGCTGGGGCCTCAAAAATGCGATTTTTAGCTAGAAAATTCCATTTCCGCGAGTTTTGAACCGATTTTCACCAAACTTGGCATGTAGGTAGAGGTACCCAAGGGGGATGTTGTGAAATTTTTTCAGATTTTTTCGACTCCTTTAACGACCTTGAAAACGACTTTTAACACTTCGAATCGCCCTGGAGGGTACAGTTTTAGAGCGCGCTCAAAAGAAAATTTTTCCCCCCGTTTTTCACACCCTCCTACACTACCCAGAATTTTTTCAAATTTTTATCGTTGGTGCAACTTTTGCAAAATATTCAAAAAGCCAAATAGTCGTGCTTTTTTCCCCCACTGAACGCTCTTTTTCATCAAAAAAAATTTTCCTCAAGGTACATCACTAGATACTCATTTATCCACCATTTGCCCGAATTTCACCTCATTTCAATCAGAAACAAGTTTTATTGAATTTTTTTTTAAAAATTTTATTTATTTATTCAATTTTTTTCTTATAAAAAATTTTTCTAATACCTTTGAAAACGATTTTTTTAGTTAATCCATTAAAAAAAGTTCATTAGTCAAATTTTGGTAATTTTTTTTCACTTTTCTTAAGTTGAAAAATTTATCCAGGGAATAGGTAATTCTATTTCGTAAAAGTTTTTTTGATTCTTTTATTTATTTATTTTTTTTTTCTTTGAGAACCTTTTTTCTTCTTCTTGAAATTATTTAAGTACAGAAGAATATTTTTTTTTTGTTTGTTCAATAAAATTTTGAAAAATAGGTGTTTTTTCAGAAAAATAAAAGGGCAGGAAAATTTTTTGTCCTGGGCCCCGACCTTGCTTTCGCCTGCCCTGAGCACAACCTCAAAATAATGTTTTCGATTAACATTTGTGCAATTTGTTTATTTCAGGACAGCCAATACTCGCTTATGATATTATTACCAACTCATCGATACGGATTAAATTATTTATTAAATTCGCTGAGGCATTGGCCAGTTCGAAAAATACATCGCCAATTGCGTCCACTATCCGTATACGCCATCATACCTAAATTCAGGGTTGCAAGTCATGTGGATCTGAAGCCTGCACTATACGCGGTTCGTTTTCAAATAACAACAAGAAACATCATTCATATTTCTGAAACGAATTGAAATAATAACGATTAATTGTATAATTTCAGCTCGGAATGAAAGATATCTTTTATCGCTATCGAGCCGACTTATCACCCATGTCGCCGGATGCGAGGCTTTTTGTAAAAAGCATAGAGCAAGTAGTCACAGTACATGTCGATAAATACCCAAACGCAGGTAAATACTCGTGTACTAAACGAGCCGTGAAAATCATTTTTTTTTTTTAAATTTGATATGTGATGCTGGAGAAAAGGTTCTCCGGTCTTTCCTTATATCCCTTAACCTCGTCGTGATCAACAATAAAGTAGAGGTAATTACACTAGCACAGAGTTTTAAAGGTTAAAGTTGCGCCCAGTTTATATGCACATCATTTCCAGAATAAATTGAAGTTTAATTATCTGGAACCAATCGCGTCCCGATGCGATCTTGTTTCCTGATTTGGTAAAATCCTATCCGACGTTTTATTCGATGCGTTATAGAGTATTACCTAATTATCGCTGCGTCGATATTAAAATCAATTGTCCGTACTGTTTATAGTATTGTCCTTATTTCGTCGATATGAATAAAAAATGTTCAAGGGTCAAATGGTGAATTGAATTCTATGCCATCTTGACTTACCTATCTTACCTCCTTCATGACTAATTTACGTTTGAGGCTAAATTCTTTAAAAGTTAATCGAGTAAATAAATTCTTTTCGTTCGTAATGTACCGTGTAATCATTACCTTTTAATCGCTTGGTTGAGTAAAATTAAATAGGTAGTAATAATTAGTATTCGCCTAAGTTTGTTCGATACGTGATAAGATGTTACGAGGTGAACGAAATTTTTTCTGATTCGAGTTTTGAAGGAGCTATTATAATCCTTTGATCATGCAGGGCAGGCGAAAGCGAGGTCGGGCCCTAGGACAAAAAATTTTCGGGTCCCTTTTTTTTTCTAAAAAACACCTATTTTTTAAAAATTTTATTGAACAAACAAAAAAATTTTCTGGATTTAAATAGGTAATTTCAAGAAGAAGAAAAAAAAGGTTCTCAAAGGAATTTGAAAAAATTATAAATGCAAAGAGATTACCTAAATTTCAAAAGAACCCTGCTTTAAAAAAAAATTAAAATTGAAAATTTTTTAGGAAAAGAAATTTTAAAAAATTGAAGGAAAATTTGAGAAATCTTGATCTGTTCAAAAAAATTCTTTGCTAAATTTTCAAAAAAAAAATTCTCAAAGGAATTTGAAAAAAAATTGAATGTAAAGTAATTGACTAAATTTCAAAAAAACTTCCAAGAAATTATTCCCTGTACAAATCTTTCAACTTAAGAGAAATAACTGAAAAATTTTTTACCAAAATTTGATCGTTTTCGAAGATAGGTATTAGAAAAAAAAATTATAACAGAGGAATTGAATAAAATATTTAAAAAAAACTTCAATACAGGGTCTTCATTTAATCTTAGCACCCCTTCCCAGATTTTCTTGTCTGAGAAAGGTAGTTGGTAACATTTCGCATTGTTTGTAATGTGAACTGTTACCAACTACCTTTCTTCAGACAAGAAAAGCTATGAAGGGGTGTTAAGATTAAATGAAGACCCTGTAAAAAAAAATGTTTTTTCACTGAATTTAAAAGAAAATTGTTCTCAATGAAATTTGAAAAAATTTTAATTGCAAAGAGATTAGGTACCTGAATTTCAAAAGAAACCTGCTTTTCAAAAAAGAATTAAAATTTTTTTAGAAAAATAAATTTTAAAAAATTGAAGGGAAATTTGAGAAATTGAAACCTGTTCAAAAAAATTCTTTGCTAAATTTCCAAAATAAAAAATAAAAAAAAAAGTTCTCAAAGGAATTTTAAAATTTTTTGAATAAAAAAGCGATGCAAAAAAAAATCTTCAAAAAAATGTTTTTTCATGAAATTTGGAAAAAAAACTCGCAGAAATTTTTAAAATTCGAAAATTAAAGAAAAGTTGAAAAAAAAACGTTTAGCCGAAATTCAATTCGTTTCTTGATTTTTTTCCAATTTTATTCAGAAGAAACTTTTCAAATTCACTTTAAAATAATTTTCTTTAATTATATTGTGGTTCTGTGGTCGCGTTGGTTACACTGAGTTGAGACCACGTTCTCCGCTATAATGATATGAAATTTAGAATTGTTCATTTTTTTTAATGTTATGAAATACTTTGGCCCCAAAGAAATTTCGCCATTTTACCCTAAGAGCCCAATGAGGTGAGGGAGAAAATCCGGAGTCTCTTCGGAGAAAAATCCGGGCCCAATCCATGTGTCCCCCTTGTCCCCGCCTCTCGACGGGCCTGTGATCATGTATCTACTTTTCAGTCTATATTTAAATTTACTCAATTTCTACCTTGTTTCAGTTTACGAAGTACCAGAAAAACTAGTCGAGAGTTATTTCTCAGCCTCACATCCATTCGTGTATTTTGTAATCGACAAAGAATCCAAAGTCAGTCTCGTCGCCGGAATAATGGCAGATCCGTCCAAACAAAACATCTATTTCGTATAATACCGAGCCAGATACTTCCTACGATGGGACCACTTCCGATCAAAATGTTGCCAACTTATCCTCGAGTCATCGATAAAAATATTTCAGACATTTATCCAAAAACATGTACCAAACAATACAGCTTTTTATATTTTTCAATTCTCGTCCAACGAAAAATAAAGACGTTCGATATTTATAACACTGCTTCGTGTCTTCTTTTACACTACAAAAACAACTAATGAGCCAATAAAACAAAATATCGAATAAAAAGAAACCAGTGTATTAGATGAAAATTACATAAAAAATATGTAACATTAACTAGGCTTATTTGCCTTTCTTCGCCTTGATTTTTCTCGAATAAAATTCCAATTCTTTGCCTTCCAAGATGTAACCGTCAGCTCTTCCACACTGTCCAGGTCGGCTAGCAACGCACGCTGCAAAAAAAAGATTAAATTAGTAACATTTTCAAAATACGTTTGAATTCGGTCTATTACGAAAATACATAAATATTCAGAACGCTGCGAGATGAAATTAGCAAAGTATTCATCAAAGTAATCAGTCAGTTTTATCATCATCGTAAAAAAAAAATTGAAAAATATAACTCAAAACTATGTCGTCAGAACGCTGCGGGATGAAATTAGCAAAGTACTCATCAAAATAATCAGTCAGTTTGATCATCATGGTTAAAAAAAAGAAAAAAAATCCAACTTAAAACTATAACGTCAGAACGCTGCGGGATGAAAAATAGCAAAGTACTCATCAAAATAATCAGTAAGTTTGGTCATCATTACAAGTTACAACACATAAGAGTTCTATCTTCGACCATCCTGATACGGTTCCTAGATGATCGAAGAGTTCTACAGTATAAAAATATCAGATCATCTAGTAGCTGAAAATTAATGTGTAATCATAACACATCATAATAATGAAAAATCATCATCATTGTTTGCAGAAAAATATTACGTTAAATTTAGTGGCTCACATCAGATCATCTAGTAGCTGAAAATCAATATGTAATCATAATACATCATAAAATTGAAAAATCATCATCATCGTGCGCAAATGTAAAAGTTAGGTAGAATCTACTAATCAGTGTAACTATGACAAACATCACCAGCGAAATGCCTCAATAAAATAAAAATGTCATCATTTTAGTAGAAACTGAAGTAAAAATTAAGAGGGGAAGGAAATGGTAGAATTTACCAATCAGTGTAACTATGACAAACATCATTAGCAAAATGCCTCAATAAAATAAAAATGTCATCATTTTACTAGAAATTCACAAAGGGGATGGAAATGAAAAACTCAACGTACCAATTAATCGAGATGTGTGAAACTGTTCGTCAATAGCGGGATCAACTTTAGCGAGTTTCTGCCTCTTCTTATACTTCATTTCTGCTTTCTTGGATCTTTTCTTATTTAGTACGGCTTCTTCGGCTTCAGTCTGCAATGAAACACACGATTAGTTCGAACATTCCTCAAACACATTACACGATTACGAAAGTAATAACTCACCAATTTGGTACTCTTCTTACGGCCAATGGGTAGGGCATAATGTGATTCGAACCATTGTCTAAATGGAGTTGCGTCGATTACAACGATAGCGTTTTTTACTAATGTTTTCGTACGGACCAATTCGTTATTTGAAGCGTTATACACGACGTCGATGATACGAGTTTTTCTTGCAATGCCTAAAATTTCAAAATTGAAAATATTAGTGGAAATTAAGGAGCTAGTGGTGATATACGTGAAAAATCCTATTACCTTCAGAACCCCACGCGAAATTTCCTTGATCTAATCTTAAAGCGCGGAATTTCTTGTTACCGCCTCTCGTTCTTACGGTGTGGATTCTTTTCACTCCCAACTGTAAAACGAAAAGGATTAGAGAAAGTCTAGTATACAATGATCATCAAGGCACATAAAATTACGAAGTATCAGAACGTTAGAAGTGATAATAAGTATAATCACTAAATATCATAATCAAAAAATGTCATCATGAAAGATAATTCTTGCGAAAAATCATACTTAAAAAGACACACAAGACTGTAAATATAGTTTCAGAACGTTAGAGGTGATAATAAGTAGAATCACTGAATATCATAATCAAAAATAATGTCATCATGAAAGATAATTTTCGTGAAAAGCACAATTAAAAATAAAACACATGAGATTGCAATGTTTCAGAACGTTAGAGGTGATAATAAGTAGAATCACTGAATATCATAATTCATAAATTGTCATCATTAAATGTATCCCAATACGTATGTAAATGTATGAGAAACATAACAAGAAAACATACCTTGGTGTTAGCGGCGGGTCGGCCCAATTCGAACTTCCTCTTCTTACGCAAAGGTTTACGTTTGCCTCCGGTTTTCCTCCGTTTATGCCAATGATCTCTTGAGATACCTGAAAATTAAGAAGAGAATTATTACAAAAATTTTCTCTCAGCAATCGTACAAGAAAATGAAGGAACGCGTGAGTGATAGAACACTCAAGCCGGGAACACAAATCACACTTTAGGAAATGAATACGTGAAATAGATTAAAGAAACACTTAGAAATAATACAAAGTATCAATCGTAAGATGACTTACCCATGATTTAAATTAATTAGAAAACTGATCGCGAAGAAACCACCCTACATTTATAAGAAACTTAGAAAAAAGACATTTTCAACGCTCACGTTGAACATTTGCGAATTTTTGTTGGAAATGAAACTTGGCTGTTGTACTTGCAGTCGTAGTCATCGTTGAGTTGAAAAATCAACGAAAAAGCGAAGCGCGGGAAAAGTATTCGAATAATTTTTTTTGATCTGTGATTTTTTTGTACAGACATTTCGGTTGGTTGTAGTATTTTTGGTTTTGAAAATGATTTTAAAATGGGATAATCGTTGAAATTATGGAGTGTTTCGAATAAATTGATGCAATTTTAATCAAAATAAATGATAAAGTCGTATTAAAAATATAAATTAATCAAATTTACGCCCAATTAGTTGAAATAAATCACTTTTTCATTTCACTATCGGCGGTTATCGAACATTCTCCATCTTGTTCTTTCAAAAACCATAAACATGCATCCGGTTTTCCCACTTTCTAACTTTCGAGTGATAAGATTTTTCAAAATTTGCATTCCACTGTCGGAGATATCAAAGTGAAGAGGTAACTTTTCGTTCGGAAAATCTGCGCTATCGAATTTATGAAAGTCGCATGTGTCAAAGTGTTCATTTTCGCAAAGTGAAAAAAGCGTTTATTTGTCGGTAAACCATTTCCAATCGCATCTGAAAACTTTTTCATGTCCGTTCGTACTCAAGGACGAATCTAATTATGCTCCTCTTGTGTAGCAATCACGCGTGGATTTCAAAGTTCTAGATAACCAAAATATATATGGTAGAAGCGGGTACGACGGCGAACGTATCTATTTTTCATTATTCCAATACGACGACGACGACGACCAACCAAGTATTATGAACTTTGAAGACTATGAAACCTTACCAACTAATTGCATTGCAACCAACATGACTGCTGGAGCAATGGCAGGAATCATGGAACATTGTGTAATGTATCCGCTGGATTCGGTCAAGGTAATATTCGTAAATCATAACCCTTTATTTTGAGTCCATTCGAACACAGATCGCGATCCTAGGAGTCTTACCAACGATGGGGTAATGAGAACAGAGGTGATTGACTGATTGGGTTTTTGTACGTTGTCTATTTTCGGCATCACTTTCACTTTCGACGGATTAAGGAGTAACTTGGAAATGCTCCTGTTGAGACTACTCGTATTTTTATTTGTCTCTGTAAATTTCCCTATAGCATTCATTCAACTTCGATCGTTGAATTTTATGAGTTTTGTTTGTACCGCGTATGATTCTTTAATTTCTCCCCCTTTCGTTTTATCTTAATAACATTTCGTACGATTAGATACCTACTCGTTTATTTGAAGTAATTATATAATGCCGTAACAATTGATAACACTTCTCGTACTTTTATTATACCTCGTCATATTCGGCTGGTTTTATTCACTCGTCGTTGCATTCAATTGTAAATTATTCTTCAATTTCATTTTTTTTTTGTTAACTAATCACAGCGATAATGCGTTATCCTTGTATCCAATTTATCCGCAAACTGCAGCCTCTTTCGTACCAGTAAACTGAAAAATTATCGCAGCGTAGAACTGAAAATAGATTTTTAAATCCGTCATTTACTTATTCGATAAACAAGAACGACCTTAACGAAACATCTTGTGAGGTCATCCGAATTCCGATAGAAAGTTTAGGAATTATAATTCGATTGGCGATTCGAAATAAATAACGTAACTCGATTTAATCTATGTGGTAGTTAATTTCACGTGGATGTACCACGACCGTAATTACATTCTTTCGGTATTTATGTACTATAGATAGAGAGATATACTAATAAGGTGCATATGTTTACAGACAAGAATGCAGAGCTTGATGCCATCGACAAATGGCGCAGGTTATCGCGGCATCGGCGATGTGCTGTCACAGATGGTTCAAAAGGAAGGTATTCTGCGACCGATGCGAGGAATCAGCGCGGTTATATTGGGAGCCGGCCCAGCGCACGCTTTGTACTTCTCATCGTACGAATTTTTACGCGATTCGGTTGCACAACATACCGCTCTAAATTCTACTTTATCATCCGGTGAGCGCAGTTTTATTCTAGGTGCCCGTTCCCCTCGTCCGGCTAGTCGGTTAAAATGAAAAAAACTGTACCATTATCGATGAACGATGCTCCTACCGTTTCATTTACTTATCTTTTCTTTCTCGATTGAAAATAATTGATAAGTTGGTAATTACCAGTAATGGACGCTTTTTATCCGGGCTAATTTGACGAGGGGATTATTTAAACTGTAAAAATTTCGCCACCATTGTGAGTGTGACAATCGTCGTCCATTAGTACTCGTAGTTGTTTACGCGAAAAAAAATCATATTTCTCCTTATCTGAGTCACTCTACAACATATTCTAAGAAACGAACAACTAGTAATGAAAAGATAAAATTACAGATAATGTAAGAAGTAAGAAAATACTCGCGGGGTATTTAAATCAGTGCAATAACAATGTTAAATGTCACCGAAATTCTCAACATAATTTCAAGGTGAATTTCAATTATGTACGAATATGTACGTACAGTCGCTCAAATTAAGAAGAAGAAAAAAATCATTCATAATTCTCTTTTTCTAGTCTACTTCGACCTTGATTGATAGGTTTCGACAAAACGTTCTTTACGTGTATTTTCGGCCTTCTTTTTCGCTCATTTTTCGACAAATTTCCCTAAATACTCGCATCTTATTTATCGTAGTAATGGAGTCATTAACATTGTAAATAATCTAAAACTTGGAATTTCCATCGATTAGACGAAAAAGATAAAACCCACTTTGAAATTATTATTCTTATTTTTATGCAGTTCCATCCACTCGAGATTATATTATTTTAGTACCTAATATGAAGTGTAATTTCTATTCTTATTGTGCAACGTAACAGCTTTCGTCATGTGACGCAAAACTTTCGCGATTGTTGGGTATTATTTTTCTTCTTTTTTTTTGTCGTAATATTTGACCTATCAGCAAGCACGCGAATATTTTTATCGAGGTAATTACATTTGCCAAGTATTCTGTATAGAATTGAAAACCAATATTTGATTCGCTAATGATTATCATGTATGTTAATAACGCCAAACGACCTTGAAGCTTTCAACCTGCCTGTTTCTTACGAGTGTGCCGAAAGGGTGGAATTTTTTCGCATTATACCGAATAGTACCGAATAGAAATTATCTAGAGTCTCGGAAAGTGGTAGATAAAAAAAAATGGATTGAAACCATTTTTATTGATAAATACTAAAGAATTGAGTGGTGTTTTTGGGTTTTCCAGTATGTTGATTGTTGATTAATCTCTGAACTTGGTTTAGGTGTTTTGCTTTCAATTCCAGATTTCAAATTCGAGCCAAATTGTATTTGAGGCATCCGGCGTAAGAAAAATTACCACCATAATATTCCATCTATTTACATGCTTTTCTATTCTTTCGTCTTTTTTTTTTGAAACTACATACTCTGGCTAAGTATTGTACTGTACACTTCACTTCCCTCCCGATCATTTGAAACATGATTTTTTTGTAAAGAATGCATCCTGAGAACCATTTTTAAGCCACATTCCCAAAAATGCAAGTTTTGGGTAACAACAAAATGGCCGCCATTTTGATTGATCAATCAGTCTGAAAATTCCAAATTCCAATAACTCTTCAAGTATGCGTTTAAACAAAAAAATAGTTATAACCAAAATTGAAGTAAATAAAATTTGCAACTAAAAAGGTCGAATTAATTTTTTTCATAAAATGAACGGGTGGCGCAAAAATACGTGTCAAGATTTACAGGGTGGAAAAAAATGCAGATTATTTCCCATTTCCGTAAATTAGGGTATAATTTGCAATGGGATCGCATATATGGAAATAATGAAACACCATCGACTGGAGAAGAATCTCCATACCTCCTTGCCCTCCTTGAAGTGTCATTTTATGGACGTTATGAGATTCAAAATTCGGTCACTTGAAAAAAAGTGAACTGTTTTTATTGTTGTTATTTTTTATTTATTTTTTTTAAATTGAAAAATATCACATTTGCGATTTAAAAGAGAGAAAAAAACTGTTTAAAACAACAACAAAGAAGTTAAGAAAATTTTGTAAAACTCCAACCTTTAGAATGGAGTAAAACCAATGTAAATACGGAATAAAATGAATAGCAAATGACGTCATAAAGCAGGGTGTCTAAAGGTCATAAAAGTCATGAATTTTTGATAATACATATTACTCGGGAAAAATTACCAATTCGCTTTTAACTGAATTTTTTCCAAAATATTGTGCTGATTTCTCAGAAGAAGAAAATTAACTTTCTTGAAAAAAAAAAATTTCAAGGGAGAGAAGAATCTTTTTTTTTGTTGGAAAAAAACCTTATGTTTTGGAATGAAAAAAAAAAATGAATTTATGGAATGAAAGAAAAAATTGTGGAATGAAAGAAAAATGAATTCTTTGGTACAAAAATTTTGAAATTTGTTTTGAAATAAAAAACATTTTTGCGTCACTAGCCTTAGGTTGTTGTTGTACAAAGCGTTAAAAAAAATCTCATTTTTTTGAAGTAAAAATATTTTTTAAACTTTGGCGAAAAATTCTCGTTCTTTCAAAATCAAAAATCTGAATTTTATCTTTTTGGAATTGAATTTATTGTTTTGAAATAAAAATGTTTTTTTAACTTCAGAGTAAAGAATCTCATTTTTTTCAATTTTCTGAAAAATAAAAATAGTTATATTTTTTTGGGAGGAGGGTGCCTGTTTTTGGAGAAAAATTCTCATTTTTTAAATAAGTAAAAAAAAAGTTGATAAGGATTTTTTGATTCAAAAATTTTTAAAAATTGTTTTGGAATAAAAAAAAAATTACTCATTTTTTTTTGAAATGGAGAAATCTCAATTCTCCTGGAGTATACATTTTTGTGGAGGAAGAAATTTCAGGATTTTCTGTAATAAAAAATATTGAAAAATCTTTCTTTTTTTGGAGAAAAAATGTTATAAAATTATCTTATGTGAAGATATTTTTTTAATTTTTGTGGAAAACTTTCTCAATTTTTTCTTTGTATAGAAAAAAATTCGTTTCATTTTTGAAGAAAAAAAACTTGGATTTTTTTTCGAACTATAATTTTAAAAATTCTTCTGAAATAAAAAAATCTCAATTTTTTGGTGAATATCATTCTCACATTACATCATGAAAACAATTTCAAGCATTCACCTTTTAGGGAAAAAATTGGATTACACTCCCGAAAATTCTAAGTATTCATTAAACTTTTTTTTGAAAATTGTAGATTTTTTGGTTACAATAAAACGGGTCTCGTAGGGCATAGGCATATGACTTGGGGGTTCAAACTTCAAGGGGCATTCGCCCGCTTACTCAATAATTTTTTAAATAACTATTTATCACAAAATGTAGGGAAAAAGTAAGGAAATTTTTTTTCCTCCCCCGATATTTATTCCAAATTACGGTTATGCTGGGAGGGGCCGCCTGGAAATGTAGAAATACGTATGAAAAAGTCATAAATTTTCAAAAAAAAAGAAAAAAAGTTTGACACCATGTAAAGGATATTTTTTGAGTTATATTTTTTTGGATCCTGATCTAAGACCTTTTTTTAAAAGAAAAAAGGATTTTGAAAATCTTTTTGGGATCTAAGATCATCTTGTTAAATGATCTCTATAATCTGGATTTTAGATCCTTCTTGAAGAGAACTTTCATTTTTGGGAATATGACTCAAAATGTTCCCCACGATGTCCTCTTTCCAAAAAAAAAAAAAAAAAAAGTTTCAGAGGATGGAGAAGGGTTACAATACATCACCTATGGCATATGCCTGACTAAATTCTTTGAAAGTAGAACATAAGTTGAGTGAACGAAGAAAATGCAATTTCTGAAACATCTTACATTCATTGTACGTCTTTAACGAAGCATTTCCGGAAAAATTCATCATAATGGAAAAAATTATAGAGTTTAGAATAACGTTTAAGAAGATCCTCCTCTTTCCTTCTGCTTCATTTTAAATTTTAATTAACCAACGATTCTAGTCAGATGCCTAGATTTATCGAGTATCGAAGGTATTCTGCGAAATTGCTGCGAGCAAAAAAAAAAATTTCAGTAAAAAAATGAAATACTCGTAAAGCAGGAATTAGATATTTTTACTACTTCATTCCTAATCGTTCGGTACATATATAAATTAACTCCTTCCCATTGTTATACTCGCTATCGTGCACCTAATGTAGGTAATAAATGATAAGTGCGAAATAGTAATTCCATTCAACGTAACGTCTGGCGTTTGTTTGCATTTTTTATGGCTCGAAAGTACATTATATTTAAAATAGGAAGATTTTTTGTAAATTTTCAACCTTATTTTCCTACCCTATCTTTGTCTGGATAGTGGATACCTGCGAAAAAATACAGTCTAACCCTTAATTCGGCCCCCCACCATAGGTCTGATATTGGCATATCTTCATTGAAATTGGAATAACTGTGCAAAATATTCGTGTTGAAAACTGGTTGGCTCGATGGCGGTATTTTTACCCAATCCAATGTATGGATTTGCTACGCGACTAGTTGAGTTGTTTATTATTTGTGCTGGTATTATTGAATGGAATACGAGTACATGCGGTATCTCGAGATGTTTAGTGGGATGAGTTATTTTCGCTAAAATATGTACAAGTTGTACATTAAATGACCTTGAAAAATTGCGCGAAGCGATTCGATGCGGTTTTGTTAAGCTGAGATGCTGCTGCCTTTTTAAATCGTAATTACGGGTGCAGAATGGGTCACGATGAGAAGAAATAAGTTCGCTTTCACTTGGCCAAGTTTGAAGTTGTAGATCCAGGAATGAATTTACCAGCTGGTTGATTTTTTTTTTTTTTTCAAATTGCGAAGTGACCATTATGACGTATACGTTTGAAGTGAATTATTTGGCCAAGTTTGTATGTAATTAATGAGAATGACTAACGAGTAGTGAGAAGTGCAGCGATGAGGAAAGAACGTCGTTGAAGGGTATCGTTGGCTCGAGTAAATTGTTAGTTCGAAGAAAATATTCGGATTTTTGTGTTGAGACTGAAAGTATGAGCTTTGCTAAGTTCGGCGATATTCGGAGCTGATCGACGAAAGTATCGATTTTAAGACGGTTATTTTTTTTTTTTTTTTTTTTTTTTTAGGGATTCGCCTGCGTATGTTGTAGACATTGTGAGTCAGTCGAGTGTGTCATAGACTGGCCTAGAGAGGAATATCGTGGAAGAAAAAAAAAATCATGTCAAAGGGTCCTAAAATGATGCAATTGCTAATTGAATTGAATGAGTACCTATGTATTGTTTATTTTGGCTTTGGCTAATCTCATCGTTACGATTTATTATTCGAAGAGGGGATTGGGAATTAGATCAGGTTCATGGGTAGGTCTTCGTACGTGGATATGTTTTGTTTGGCACGCCAAGTAAAATTGGTGGCTCGAAGCGATAATATATGATGAAAAATTGGAGGTGTTGCTGAAAAGAAATTATGTGAGAGGTAAAGAGGTGGGTAATTCAGATCAGTACGTAATAACTTGTACAACAGTATGTAGTATGTTGATTGAACGATATGAAACTGTAAATTAAAGAATAGTGAGTAGATATCTAGAAAACGTGCTATTAATTATTATTTTGTTTCGAGTATACTTTGTATATCTAAAAAATGAACCAACAAGGTAAAAATGTGAAGAAATATCACGTTGATCTCGTAAATATATCTGAAAAAGTATAGAAAATGAAAAAAATAATCCAGTAAAATTTTGATTAAATATCTTGTTCCAAATACGAGATGGCAACATTTTAAACCTTAAAAAATCTCTTGAAATTATTTTCATATCTCAGAGTAAAAATTTCAATTTCAATTTTTAAAAAACCTCTACCCACGTGACATCTATGGCATGTCAAAAGTATACCTTACCTTACTACACGCTGATAAAAAATTTAATTTTTCACTACCTACAATTTTTCGTATTTTTCGAAAAGCTGAACCCCGAAGCGATAACTTATTTTACGATTAATTTTCGTGAACGTTGCTTTTTTTCTGGGTACAACAGTAGGTAGGCATGTGCCTTTTTTAAGCTTAGCTTCGTCGTTATAATAAAATATTGAACAAAGTTTTTTAAAGTCGTACGTTGGTGGAACCTTTTGTAGTATAATGAATTTTTCGAACTGGATGAAAATGAAATTATAAAATAGCTTCTTTTACTGGTATATGAACGAAAATCAGTCTGTCTGTTTTGTACATATATTTTGCCACTCTTCCATTCTTCTCTCCTTTCTACGACTGTAACCTTTTCTAATGAAATTGGTGGAAAGTTTTTCATCCTACATAGAGAATTCTCAGAACCGGCAAATAAAAATTTTCTAAAGTAATTTAGATTTTTGTAGGGGAAGGAGGACGAGGAGGAGGAGGAGGTAGAGGGTTGTTGAATGTGGAAATTATTTCATTATCGAAAAAAAGATAATCCTTTTACTCAAATTTTTTCAAATAGGTACATTGAGAATTTTATTTTCTTGAAAAAGTAGATTTTTTTTCAAAAAAATTGAGAGACTTTCTATTAAAAATTTGGAGATATTTTTATAACAACGTTGAAAATTTTTTTTCAGAGAAATTTAGAAATTTTTTACCATTTAATTTTTTGCTGAAAAAAAGATTGAGGTAAACATATTTACTCCATCAAAATTCAGGTATTTTTCAAAAATTATCTACTTACCCTTAACTATGTAATGTACCACCCAATTAAGAATTATTTCAGTCCACAGAATTTTACTCCAAAAAAAATTACTTTGAAAAATAATTATAATTGAAGAAATACAAACATTTCCAATATAATTTTTTTTTTTGCATTGAAAAATTGATAGATGAGTAGGTACAAGTACATTTCTGGGGAAATTCAAAAAAAAAATCTTCAAAACTATTTGAAAATTCATTTTTTTGTATTTAAGAACTTGAAATGAATTTTTTTATTCGTAAAAAATTCAAATTTTTAGATGCCTACGAAAAATAAGCGGAGATTGGAGATTTTTCCGAAAAAAGTGAGGAAATTATGAATGTTTTTTTTTCAAAAAAAAAAAATAGAAGTTTTTTTATTTGAAAAAATTGATATAGGTAGATAAATATTTTGTGTTCTGATAAAATTAAAACCCATTTTTACAAAATAATAAAATAAAATTAAGAATTTTTTTTACTTTTTAAAAATTGAATTTTATTGTTCCAAACTAATTGAGACTAAAAATCAATATTTTTTCTCAAATAAATTCAGAGATCTCACTTGAAAGATTTTTTTCCAATAAAATGTGGGTAGGTAAGCTTTTTCAACAAAAAAAGCAAACAAACAAAAGAGAATTTTTTATACTTTGTATTTTTTCATTCAAATTCCTCCAAACTAATTAAAACGAAAAATCAATTTTTTTTCTTAAAGAAATTCAGAGGTTCCAATTAAAAGATTTTAAAATGAAAAAATAAGAATTTTTTCATCGAATTTTTTACTTAAAAAAATTGGGACGAATATTTTTTTCTTCAAACCAATTAATAGATCAGTTTTTCTCCAAAAATTACGTAATTGCAAATTCTGTACACTAAAGCACCGATGATGGAAGTCCAATTTTTTTCGACTTCGAGATTTTTATCGTTAATGAAAAGTTCATATAAAATTTATAAAAAATTTCAAGAAGATAGAGAATTTTTAGAAATTTATGAGGAAATTTCAAGTGAAAATATCAGAGAAGAAATTTTCAAAAACAATTTACTTAGGTACATGAAATTTCTCAAAACTGTTCTTTTGAAAATTTTTTGAGTAAAATTTAAGAAAAAGAAAATGACGTCTTAATTTTTTCAACAGTTGGAAATAATATTTCAAAATACTAACTATGTAAATCGTAAGTATTCAAAAATTTTTAAAAAAATTTCAAGAATTTCTAAAAATTAGAAATTTTTGAAAAAATGTCGAGTGAAACTTTTTCAAAATTTCTGGGCATTTTTTTCCAAGTCGACTAAAATTTTTTAAATTCAAAAAACGTAAAAACCTCGAAGTTGAAAAAAATGTGACTTCCATCATCGGTGCTTTAGTGTACAGAATTATTCTTCCTCCAAAAAAAACTGGAAGATTTTTCTCCAAAAATTTGAAAAATAGTTTACCTATCCAAGAAAAATTGTGATTTTTTTTTCCTTCAAAAAATGAGTTTTTTTTTGTACCTACAAAAAAAGAACAGAGATTTTCCTACAAAAAAGTTTTTTACTTTGAAAAATTGAAATAGGTAATATATTTTTTTACAAGAAAATTTAGAATTTTTTTTCCAAAAAAATTCAGTGATTTTTTTTTCTGAAAATTGAGTGAGAATTACTATTACTCCTACCCCTCTCCCTCCCTCCCTCCCAAATTGAGAAATATTAAGCCCATTGCCTACTCCAAAAAATTACTTATATCTAGTTTTATTTTTCTCTCAAAAATTGAAAAGTTTTTTTTTTTAAATTGAAAATTTTTTAAGCTGTTTTTTTTTAGATATTTCTTTCCTTGAAAGAATTCAAGAAATTTATTCTGAAAAAATAAATTCAAGAAATTTTTTATTACTAGGTACTAGGTTAGGTACCTACAACAAAATTTAAAAAAAAAATCTCCGAAAAATTAAAAATCATTTTTATTAATAATTTGTTTTGCTTCTGAAAAATTGATGCTTTTTTCAAAAAAATGAAAATAATTTTAACTACAAAAAAATTACAAAGTTTTCTCTACTAAACTTTTAAAAACATTTTTAACCCCTACTGAAAAATTGTATTTTTTTTCAAAAAAGAAATGAAAAATTTTTTACGTATTTTTTTACTTAAAAAAAGTTGAAATAGTACCTAAGGCATTTTTTCTCTAAGAAATCGAGAAATTTTTTTACTCCAAACCAAAAATGAATTTTCTCACCCTTATGAAAATGAGAAATTTTTTACCAAATGCTCCAAAAAAATTTCGGAAATTTTTTTCTAATGAATTGAGAGTTTGAGGAAAATAAAATCAATTTTTTTCAAAAAATTGTTAATTTTTTGCCTATTTATTTTGACTTATAAAAAAATTAAAATGAAAAATTGAGATAGATTTTTTTTATTCCAAAAAAAATCAGATTTTTTTTCTCCAAAAAATTGAGAAATTTTTTTCTTTGTAAAAAGATATTTTTCAAATTACGTTTCGTCTAGTACCTAACCTACCATGCCTAAAAATGTCGTAAAATAAAAAATTAGTTTTAAAAATGTTCCTCTAACGTTGTTTCTTATTCTTATGATCAATTTTTTCCCCCATTTCCTTGGCAAGAATATCAGTAAAACCACACTATAGCGTATTAATCGGTGAACTATTGAAAATTAGCACGTGTGTCGGATATTGCGTCACTTTATTGAACAAATCGCTTACTCGGCGTGCTTCGTACGAATTTCTTCGCAAGTTGCCTAAAGTATCGGTAAAAATAATATTCGAATAATGATTTAGTATGTTCTCTCGAAGTTGAAATGTATGTGACGAGTCGAGTTAGAGGCTATTTTTTTACGAATTTTTTACGAGACCAAAATAAACTTTCTTTCGATGCACGACGTCGACGTGTCTGCCAATTTGCTTCGCTCTCCTCCTCGTTTATAATTTCCAGCTTGTGTCTCGGTTACCTATTCGTATAGTTCTTGGGGGACGGATCGATTTAAAATTTTGAAAAAATTGAGTATTATTTCAGATGTGTACAGGTTAGTTTTGCACTTCGGCAAAATGAATTTTGTTTAATTCAACATATCAACGATGTTGCGTTTCCTACATTTTGTATGCAATGCCAACTGTATATTTAACCCATTGCGATAAAAATTAGCGATAAAGCTGTACATTATATAGTTTGTTAGCGAATTTTGTTTTGTATTCGTACACATACGTATTGTACACGTTCCAATGGCTGAATTGCAATTTTTTTTTTTTGAAAGAGGGGAGAAAATTTATCGATTGTTTAGTTTGCAATTTTTGAAGTTGTATAGTTTTAGTTATGTTGCGCCTTCGAGGTTAAAGCTATAGTACGTTCGGCGAAAGATTAGACCTGGCAAATTTTGGCGCGAGAAAGGCGGAGCGAAAATGAACCAATCAACGCGCCGAAACGAACAATTCTCGGCTTCTAATTGCTTCGTTTTTTCACTGCGTCCCCCACTTTTTATTTTGCCAGGTTTAATCTTTCGCCGAACGTACTATAGAGTTAGATGAGCTTTGGTACGATTTTCAGTCCGGCTCTGGCATATTTGATGGAAGTATTTAGTATACCTTATTCCTTATATCACTGAAGGCTCTCTACTTGGCAGGGTGTCTAAGGGTCATGAAAATCATGAAAAAGTCATGAAATTTGAAAATGGGCCATGAAAGTCGTGAAAAGTCATGAATTTTACTTTTCGAAATCATGAATTTTCAATAATATTACCCGGGCAAAATTATTAATTTGCTTAAAAGTGAAATTTTTTTGAACTGTTGCATCTTGTCAAAAAAAAAAAAAAACAACGCATAAAATATTGTGATTTTTCTGAAGAATAAAATTAATTTTCTTGAATTTTTTTTCGAGTGGAAAGGGGATGGAAATCTCTATTTTTTGGGAAAAATACCCATTTCTTGGAATGAAAAAAAAAAAATTTTTTGGTACAAAAAATTTAAAAAATTGTTTTGGAATAAAAAACATTTTCACACCACTAGCCTTAGGTCTTTTGGGCTAGAAATTTTTTCAAAGGAAGAAATTCCAGGCTTTTTTGGAATAAAAAATATCCAAAAATCTTTTTATTATTTTTTTTTTTTTGGTGAAAAAGTGTTGGATATTTTTGAAATTTCTGTAGAAAAGTTTCTTACTTTTTTCTTTGTGAACAAAATAATTATTCGTTTCATTTTCGAAAAAAAACTAAGATTTTTTCGAACAATAATTTTATAAATTCTACTGATGTCCTGAAATAGAAAAATCTCAATTTTTGGGGGATCATTTTTTTTTTCTTTGATAGTGAAGTAAATAAATAAAATATTTTTTAAACTTTGGGACGAAAAAAAAACCTGAAAAAAGTTTTTTCTGTTGAAAAAGTTGTTGAAAGTTTTTGTTTCATTTCCAGAAAAAAAAAATCATTCTCACATTACAACATGAAAACAATTTCAAGAATCCATCTTTTAGGGAAGAAATCGAAGTATACCCCCTTGAAAATTCCGAGTATATTCATTCAACTTTTTATAAAAATTTATAGATTTTTTTGGTTACAAAGAAAGGGGATCTTGGAGGGCATATGCATAACTTGAGGGTTCGAAGAGCATTCGCCCCCTCCCTCAATCATTTTTTTGATAGCTATTTACCACAAAATATAGACATTTTTTGTGCTTCCTCCATATTTATTCAAAGTTACCCTTATGCTGAAAGGGGACCTGAAAATTTTGAAATATTGTTCATAAAAAAGTCATGAATTTTCAAAAAATTAATTGAGATCCTCTGGCTGGGTAGAAAGTCGAAATATCGGTCAATTTTGGAAAAATAATGGCTCTTGCGTAATAAGTAAGGTATTATTGGTTTATGGGTGGAAAAAAAAGTTGGAAACATAGATTTTTGGTTCGAAATTGATAAAAAACATAACGAATGCCCCCAAATTTGCTGACTAAAATTTGAAAAAAATTATACGAATTTGCCGACTAGGAATAAAATAACTTCTTTTTTTTTTTTTTTTTAAACAAAATATGGCCAACTTTTCCAAAAATTGCCGAATTTTCAGAAATTTGCCGATTTCTTTCAAAATTTTTCAGTAGGTGGACCATCCCCACACCCCCTTGTTTCGTCCCTGCACCCCTTATGACATTTTGTTCATAAGTTGGTAACATTATTTGATACGATTACAAACTGACCAATGAGATAAAAAATGTCTTTCTTGGTCACGCCAGATACCTACCTAAAGACTGATCTACAATTAACAACGTTTAGATCACTCAATTGTTTTTAGTTCGAAGTTGGTTTGGTTTTATTACCTACGTTACGTACCTAAATATTCGTAAGAGTTTCCATTGTTGATTTCATTCTGTTTGTACCATAAAATGACGTCTAATGTCGAATTGTCGATTCTATTTTCAGGTTTAGCCGGTTGCGTATCGACACTGTTGCACGATGGTATCATGACGCCCACTGATGGTAAGTCGAGTCGATTTATCGACTACATTTTTGCATTACACGTTGGCATTTCGAAACATTAATAATTTACAAATATTGTATTGTTTTTCGTTAAGCTATAGGCTTTTATGGCATGTGTTACATTACATTGTACCTATCTTTTCGTCTGTACATTTTACTTCGTAGTCAACAAACCGATCAATACAGACTAGTGTTAAAATAATATGAAATTTAATATTACAATTATCTTCTGTCTTTGTTTCAGTGATCAAACAAAGGTTGCAAATGTTCAATAGTCCGTACAAGTCGATCGCCGAATGCATACGTAAGATATACGTGCAAGAAGGATTTCGAGCGTTTTACTTATCCTATACGACACAACTAGCCATGAACCTACCATTTCAAAGTTTACATTTCATGACTTACGAATTTTGCCAAAGTATTACGAATCACGAACGACGTTACAATCCGCAAGCGCACATGATATCTGGAGCGATCGCCGGCGGCGTCGCGGCTGCCTTAACGACGCCGTTGGACGTTTGCAAAACATTGTTGAATACTCAACAAGGACAGGTAAGACAGACGAGCTTTATCCAAGTCGAAAGTCCACGTACCAAAGGTACCAGGGTGTTGTTATTTCCACCCACCTGGGTGAGTAGTTGCTCGGATTTATAGTGAACATGAACGAAATTGCTCACACTTCATACTTCCATCAGTTCAGATTCTGGACTTGGAAAATTTCTCTCAATTAACATGTAATTTATTCGAAATTGAAGGGGATGGATGGCTCCAATCGAAATTTTTGTAATAACTAAAATTATTTCCAAGACTTCAAGCTACAAGTTTTGTTTGAAAATTTTTTCAATTGGACCTCTACCTTCGCAATTTTTTAATAATATAAATGTCCATGCCATTATGCAAAATTGGAGGGAAGGGAAGGGTCTAATCGAAAATTTTATAATAACAACAATTATTTCTTGTACCTCGATCTACAACTTTTGTTTGAAAAAATTTTCAATTGGACCTTGAAAAAGTATCTACCTGATATTATGTGAAATTTGAGGAAAGGGAGAGATCCAATCGAAATTTTTATAATGATCAAAATTATTTTTAGGATCTTGCTCTACAACTTTTATTTGAAAATTTTTTTAATCGGTACCTTCCTCGCTTATTTATCAGCGATTTTTAATTAATATCTTTGAAGTGTTGTGCAAAATCAGTGGGGAGAGGGGGTCCAATTTAAAAAACCTTCAAACAGGGATGTTAACCGAAACCGGAACCGAAAAAAACCGCTTAAAATCATAAAAACCAGAACCAAAACCCAAACCAAAACCAGTAAAAATTGAAAGTGGTTTTGGTTTTTTCATCCCCCCCCCCCATTCCCTTCCCTTGAGACTGAGGCTTTGAAATAGTGTGAGTGCGAATGCGAACAACACCAAAAAGGGAGTGGCTAAATCCACAACAAGTAATCACGAAAATGAACGAACGAGAATTCATCTCATATTCTTGTTTGAAAACTCGACACCCGTTGTTGTGGTCGTGTTTGTCATTGCAAAGTGGACTTGGTCGAAATTGATTTTTAATCCAATTTTTCATAAACGATTTTCTCAAATTTTTCATCGAGATTTTTCCACTACCTTAGTTTAATTTAATAAAATATTTGAAAATTTTCCAAGTTTTCTATTCTTAAAATTTTTAATTTTTGTGTAACTTTCAATTTTCATTCGATTTTTGAAAATAAAATTCTTGAAGAAATTATTCATCATTCATCAAATAATTTATTCCTTTTTTCCTCAAATTTTTCATCAATTTTTTTCTGTTTGTCGTTTAAAAGTTGAAACTTCTTTTTTTAATTTTCCAATTTTTTCATTCAAACTTGCCAATAATTTTTACAAATTCATTTTTAAAATTTTTTAAAATGAATATTGTAAATTAAATTTATTTTTAAATTTTCATTTGGATTTTTAAAGATTTTTCATCAAATTTTCTCATCGAAATGCTTCGAAATCTCTACCATACTGTCTTTTCAAACTTTTCTTTTGAAATTTTTTCAAGTAAATTTTTTATCAAGTTTATTTTTGAATTTTCTATCTAAATTTTTCCTGAACTTTTTATTTTATTTTTTCAAGAAAATAATTGTTCATCCCCCCCCCCTCCAATTTTCCAATAAAATTGTCAATTTGATTTCATTCTGAAATTGGTCATCAAAATATTCCTATTTTATCTCCCAACTTAACTTCTCATTCGAATGACGAATTTTCCCAATAATTTTCATCAACATTTTTCTTGTAATTGAGCAATTTCTAAATTTTTTCAAGTAAATTCCAATTTTCCTTCAAAAAATTATTTCAATTTTTTTTTTCTTCAAATTCACTAAAATTTTAATTTTTTGCAAGTTCCTATCTAAATTCAAAATTGAGTAAGTACTTAACTACTCATTGACTTGTTGAAAATTAAAATTAAAAAATTAAAACATAAAAAAATAAAATACAGCATGCTACCTAAAATAAAAAACAATTTGAGTATTTTATGAAAGAATAGATTTGTTTTAAAATTTAAATAAAACATCAAACTTTTCAGAGGAAAACTTGCAATTTCAAAAAATTTGGTTGAATTTTGAAAAAAAAAAACTTGTACAAAAATAAAGAAGATAGATAAAAAAAGAACGACATCGCCCTTACAATGTGATTACTTATTGTGGATTTAGCCACTCCCAAGTTGGGAAGTGATGAGACCGCCAAAAAAGTGACAGATTTACATCGTATTTGGTATTTCAAGACGATTTTAATTTAATTTAATCGTATAATTTGTTATATATTTTCGTATTTCATATTCATATTTCAAAACTCAAAAGATTAATTTTGAATTTCAATATTTTTATTACTTGTTTTGTTTTGTTTTTAAAGTCATTTATGATAGAAATTTTAAAAAAACCGTAACCAAAACCGAAACCAAAACCGATACCTTTTGAAAACCAGAACGAAAACCAGAAAAAAATTTTTAACGGTTTTCCATCCCTGCCTTCAAACAAAAGTTATAGCTTGAAGACTTAAGAATAATTTTGGATATTACAAAAATTTTGATTTAACCTTTCCTCCCGCTCCAATTTTGGATAAAATAAATTTCAATCGAAACTTGAAAGAAATATTCCAAGTCCAGAGATTAAGTTGATTCATTTCTATGAACTACTCACCCAGGTGGGTGGAAATAACAACACCCAAGGTACCACCGGTAATCCGAATCTATTCGCTATTGTATTTCTAATTGCAATTACTAATATCGTAATCATTTTTTGTATTCGACAGGTCAAGGTGACCGGTCTTCTAGAGGCTGTCGCAGTTGTATACAAGTTGGGCGGACCTTTGGGATTTTTTCGCGGCTTACGAGCTCGAGTCCTGTATCAAATTCCGTCCACCGCCATTTGTTGGAGCACTTACGAATTTTTAAAATACCTACTAACAAGAACGCTGATACAGTTGCCTTCGGAGCACCAGAAAGAAGACGGCGTACAGAGGCCGCCGCATTTAGAATTAGCATCTTCAGCAGCGTCGTCGTCGTCGCGTACTACTAGTTCGTCTTCGAAGCAATCGTCGATTACGTGCGAGTTACCTATTACTAGTTCTCATCATGGTGTCTATAATGCTTTCACATTGTCTACCGTACATACCAGCGACAATGTTACCACTAATTCGATCATCGATGTACGACATAGATGATCGTAAAATTTTGAAACTTATCGTGGTTCCGAGTCGGTCAGTATGTTGTAATTTGCCAAGTTTGTAGAGCCGAGCGCCTGCCTATATCGATCGTATCGAAATACCTATTCCATCGGCTGCTTACGAGAACTATAAAAAATGTCCATCATCGTTTGATCTGTCTATAGGCGGATTTAATTTCTCGTACGTATTGACAATACCATACGTAGTAACCGAATAAAAAATGAGCAAATGTCGTCGTCTTACGGAGTCGTAACGCTTTCAGTGATGGTTTAACTTTATGTGGTAGGCTGTGATAACTTATGTACGACGTTTGACTAAATTTAATTTAGCGCTTCGAATCGCCAGCTTGGTAAGGATGAAGTAATGCGAATTAATTACGTACGGTTCGTTTACTTAGATACGTTTTTCGATTCGTCGATAACGTTGATATTTTGTCGATTGTCGATGATTTTATTATCAAAATGCGCGTTGTATGTTTGTACGAATTTGAGAAATCGTCTTACATTTTTGTTGTACCGTTTCTTTTATTTCGCGGTTACGTACTTTTTTTGTTTTTTTGTTTTTGTTGTATTATTCGAATTAAATAATTTAACGAAGAATATGCTTGTCGATATTTCATGCTTATGTGTCGTACATACACGTTGACGAATGTGATTGGAAATACTGTTTGCGTAACTTCATCCTTACAGCTGGGCATTTGTTGGGTTTTTTTCCTTCACTCGTGACAATAATTAGTTGCCTGAATTAAACGTTGTGATTCCGTAAGACTGAATTGCACGAACAGTTCGTAAATCACGTTGGTTATCGTTTTTGCAAAATGTGCTTTGCTGGGTCAGTTCACCAAGTATAATAAGAATTGTTTTACATGGTAGAGAAGCAAAAAGGTTTTGGTTTTAGTTGTAGAACTGTCGTTTGAGCAGTGGCGTATTTAAGGGGAGGGTTTTGGGTTCCGAACCCCTCCCGTTATGCATAAAAAAAACATTAAAATACCTCAAAAACCTTGCATAACAAAGATGCTCATTTTAAATCTTTTTCAAAAATTTCCTAAAATTGTGGTGAAAAGTTCTCGAAATGCATCCCTAATTTTTCTTAAATTTTTCAAAAATAAGATTTTTCAAAATTTTCCCAATTTTTAGTCACAATGAATTTTTATAAAATAAAATTGGTCAAATTTTTCAATTTTTGGAATGATTTTTCATGAATTTTCAAAAATTTCAAGAATGATTTTTTTTTCATTTTCTCTTGAATTTTCAAAAATTTTATTTTTGTTATTAAAAAAAAAAAATAAGAAGGATTTTTCCAATTTTTTTTAGAGGTGATTTTTTTCTACTTTTCAAAACTAGATTTTTTTTAAATTTTAAATTCCAAATTTTATTTACTAATTTTCAATTATGATGAAATTTTCAACAAAAAAAAATAGTCTAGTCTAATTCTTCAACATATTGAATTTTTTCAAACTTCATTTTCCCTGAATTTTCACAAAGAGAAACTGAGTAAATTTTTTAACCGTTTTATTTAAATTTTTCAAGGTTAAATTTTTCCTTTATGCTTACAAGGGAACCTCCCCAATTCGTCATCTCCGATTGAGCTGTAATTTGGCTCACTGAAAGAACATGTCATCCAGACCTCACAACCAAATTTTCAGCTGCCGAAGATGATTTTTCGATTTTTGGCGAATTTTTGAAAATGGCAAATACCGCCTCCAAAAAACCATTTTTTTGAAGAAAAAAAATTGTAAATTTTAAGATAGAATCCTGAAAATCGGTTTGTACACTATAGTCGACCCCCCCCCCCCCCCCCGAGTCGATTGGCACCATTTTCGAAGCGATCTGGAGCCTCCAGAAAAATTTGACGTCTCCAGCACACTGGAATTTTTCCTGACGGCAAAGGTCAACTTTTTCTGGAGGCTCCAGATCGCTTCGAAAATGGTGCCAATCGACTTCGGGGGGGGGGGGGGGGTTGACTTTAGGGGGTAGACGAAATTTCGTGTAATATAACGCAGAAATTGATTTTTTGGAAATTTTTTAAAAATGCAGAATTTTTAAGTTGTCAAAAAAAAAACACGTGCGAACTCGTCACCTCGATTTTTTGATTCAACTATGTCAATCGATAGAAATGATGACATCATACTAACGCTAGGATTAAATTTTCAGCTTCCGAAGTTGATTACAGCGCCGTCTGGAGCAGTTCCAGTGTGCTGGAAAAAATTCAACTTTTTCTGGAGGCTCCAGATCGCTTCGCAAATGGTGCTAATCGACTCGGGGGGTCGATTTTAGTGTACAAACCGACTTTCGGGATTCTATCTCAAAATTTGCGATTTTTATTCCAAAAATTGGTTTTTGGGGGTGACTTTAGCCATGTTCAAAAATTCGCCAAAAATCGAAAAATCAACTTCGGCAGCTAAAAATTTGGTTGTGAGGTCTGGGCGGCATGCTCTTTCAGTGAGCCAAATTTCAGCTCAATCGGAGGTGACGAGTTGGGGAGGTTCCCTTGTTAGAAATTTTTTTGATTTTCAAAAATTGATTTTTTTTTCAATAATTTTTGATGATAACTTTTCTTAATTTTCAATAACAAAACTTTCAAAATTTTTCAATTTTTGAAATGATTTTTAATAAATTTTCAAAAATGAGAATCGGGTAATTTTTTAATTGGTATTTTTTTATTTAATCAGTGAATTTTCTTCAATTTTTAGAGATCATTTTCTCTTGAATTTTTAAAAATAATATTAATTGTTATAGACTTGAAAAAAAAAATTTAAGATATATTTTTTCGAATTTTTTTGTATTTTTCAAAACTAGATTTTTTTGATTTTACAATTCCAAAATTTTACTTAGACTATTAATTTTTAATTAGGTATGAAAAATTTTCAAAAAAATAGTTTCAGTCAAATTCTTCAATATATTGAATTTTTTTCAATTTTTGGGGAGATTTTCTTTGAATTCTCACGAATAGAAACAGTGTAATTTTTCTTACTATTTAGAGATTTTTTTGATTTTCAAAAATTAAAATCTAAAAATTTTGCAAAATACATATATTTTTGTTATTAGTGAAAATTTAAACTTTCATTTCATAATAACCACACTCGAAAACCAAATTTGAACCCATCCCATGATTTCATCCTAGATATGCCACTGCTGCGTTCGAGGGTTTAAATTACTTTACGAAAGTAAAACTTCAGTCAACTTTCATCGGTGACTATAATAGGATTGTCAAAATCGAGAAAAGTTGATTCGTAACGAACAAAAGGTTGAACTATTTACTCATTTTCGCTCCTCTCGTGTAAGCATTTGAACTATAAATTAACGCACATGAATGAAAATTGCATCTAACAAACATTTCGCTTTCATTATCTCATTAAATTTTTAGATTTTGATTTTTCCAAAAATCCAAAGTACTGGAAACTTCAAAAATTTGTTGTGATAAAGTAGGATGGTGAAAATTTGTGCAATTGGCAGCATCGAAGATTCGGCTCTCGTTTGATTTTGTTGATAATAATTCGTGAAAAACTTTTAAAACTTTTCAACTTTGGGATTTATCGTGTTAAATTTATTAATTTCAAATTGGTTATACACTGTGATCAGTTTGTAAGTTACCTTTTCGAATACTTTGTACAAGTTTAACTTGAAATTGTATCTTCGGAATACGTGATTTTCGCAGTTCGGCGACTCTAATCTTGAATCAAACTCGTAATCGTGAGTATAGGTAATTAGGTATACGTTTTATTTATTATTTTATATTTTATAACGTACATTTACGTGAAAATGTAATTCGAAGGTAAACAAACGTGTTTCAGTTCCTATGTATAAGTTTAAAAGTACCTAGAACGTATCGACGTAGGACTTGTGATATCAAATTTTATAATTCCAGTATTAGTATCAGTTCCGAGCAATTTGCTTCAGATTTTGAAATTTTTGAAGGGCTTCTTCATGGTACGAATAATACTGTTAGTAATAATAAAAGTTGATCGTTTGGAAATTCAACTAGACTTGGCCAGTTACATCTAGTTTAGTATAAAAAGTAGGTACGTTCTTGATTGATGACGTACCTAGACCTACGAATTCTTGGGTCGTTGAGTTGAGTCTCGAAATTATTTCACTCGTGTTTTGGTTCCCAGTGCCTACATGATGCAAAACAGTTTTGAGCACAGGTGGTACAATACAAATTAATCTGCAAATGATACCTACCTATACATTATGTTAACTTATTATTAAAATGTAAATTATTTTTTGGACTGTGATAGTCCCTCCGGTAGAATGTTTTTTTTTCTAGTTTTTGTTTGCGTTTATTTTATGTTTGTATACGAATGTCTCAGTGCTCGAGGTTGTGTTCACTTTGGAGGGAAGTAATACAATATCGAGTATTGGGACGACTTTTTAAACTGAAACTTTAATTTAATCAGATTCCAATTCCTATTCTATTGATCTTAGAACTATAACATAACGTAAGAATTCGCCCAGTAATCCGGAATTTAATTACTCTCGAGAGTACATTCAGTTCCTAACACTTCGTTTGGTAATGGCTCAATTTCGAAAAAAATTTACAACTGAATTATTGTCATTCCAAGAAATTCTTCCATGTAATGACTTTTCGAATTTCCAATTCTTTTTTATCGTTGATTTTTATTTTAAATAGTAACAGTAGGTAATATGATTTCAACAAATATTTTTATACTAATTTGGTGATAATTACCTACCTACTTACTTATTTTTAACCATTTTCTGCTAAAATATTTATTGAAATTTTCAACATTCGTTGTCTGAAAATGAAAATTGATCAATTTTTACTTTGTTATTATTAATGATACCTCTACGAGGACCTGTTAATGGTCGATTAGATCAGTCCTCGAGTATTCAATTTTAAGAGTACATACACACATACACTATCTTTTATATACGTAAATTTTTTTCGAACATTATCAATAGTGAATATTTATCTGACGATTGAATTGCTACGTTATTTGAAGTAGTGCCGTAAAAATAAAAGACTTGATCGATGAATTTGTTTGTGCATTTTTTTCATCTGTCATCATCGAGGTACGATACTGATCTCAGCAGTTTTCAAAACGCTGAAACAAGGATTCTCCCTACCCCCTAGAAAAAAATAACAATCAAAACTACAAAATTTTGAAATAAGAAATGTCACCTTTAATAATACACATGTTTTTTTTTTTACAAAGTAATTAATTAATATCTAAGAATTCAATGAATGCATCCACGATACAAAAATTTCAATCGATTTCGAGATATACGGAAATATAAAAACAATAATCATATAACATCAATCACTGTCTGATTTCGACCTTTCGGATTTCTTGGATTTCTTCTTCTTATGACTTCTGTAACTAGGAGACCTACTGCGCGATTTATGCTTTCTAGATCTTCTTTCGTGGCTTCTGCTACGAGATCTATGTCTATGCGATCTGCTATGGAATAAAAATGATTATCGATTATGATACGTATAAAGTCGACTGATTTTTTGGCACCATCGAAAATTTGCCAAGTCCAATACTTCGTAGATACGTAAATTCAAAATTGCAGGTTAGGGAGGGGTCCAACCAAAATTTTTATAATAACCAAAATTATTCCTAAGACTTCAAGCTACAACTTTTGTTTGAAATTTTTTTCAATTGGACTCCGCCCTCTCCAAGTATTTTGCATACCTAACATGAGAACACTCCGAATATACCAATTTGAAAATGAAATAGTGTGGGAGGAAAGGCCTAGTTTGAAAATTTTTTCAGATAAAAGTTGTAGCTTGAAGTCCTAGGAATAACTTTGCTTATTATAAAAATTTCGATTGGATCTCTCCCTCCTCTCCAGTTTCACATAATATCAGGTAGATACATTTTCAAGGTCGAAAGAGGGATCTCATTGAAAAAATTTTCAGACAAAAGTTGTAGATTAAGGCCCCAAAAGTAATTTCAGTTATTATAAAATTTTCAGTTAGACCCTCCCCTCCCGTCAAATTTAGCATAATATGACAAAAATACTTATATTATTGAAAGCTGGTGGAGGTAGGGGTCCGATTGAAAAATATTTCAAACAAAAGTTGTAGTTTGAAGTCTCAAAAATAATTTTGATTATTACAAAAATTGTGATTGGACTCATACCTGAGCTTCAATTTTGAATTTACGTATCTACAAAGTATTGGACTTGACATATTTTTGATGGTGCCAAAAAATCAGTACTGCGGGGATCCAATCGTGTCGAAACAAGCTAAATAAAATTACAAATACCTTTCACGATGCCTGGAATCTCTTTCTCGTTCTCGATCGTAATCTCTGTTTCTTTCTCTGTCGTGATCGTATCCTTCCCTTTCTTCGGGTTCTTGTTTAATCTTGACTCCAGGCGCACCGTCGGTATTGGGCTGTGAAAAAATTACTCGTCACTCCAGCTCTGGTGTTTTAAGAACATTAGGGAAATTAATTCTTACTTTTACGTCTGGAGTTCCATTCACTCCTCCTCGCGATTGTACATCACCTCCGTTACCGATAGGAATCATATTCTTCATATCAATATTTCCTGCCCAAGGTGGCTGCAAAGCGATTTTTTTTTATTTTAAGCATCCAACCATTATGAATATAATTCAAGATCAAATGCTACTTTTTACCTGTCCACCCCAACTAGGATCTTGAGGTTCGTAGGCGTGATAGTAAGGATCCATTTCGGGAGGGAAGTACTCCCCTGGCGGAGGTCCGTATTGACCCATTGGTGGGAATCTAAATCATAAAGTAAGACTCGTGAGAGTACTGAAATGGCGAAATTTGTAATTTTTTAAAATAAATGCTTACGGTGGTGGAATTCCCGGAGGCATATTAGCATACGGGGGTGGTACAACTGGAGGTGGTACCGATAAATCTGGAGTGAAATTTTTCTTACTATATTCTCGTCGATCAGCTGTCATAACCTGGAAACAATTAAAAGTTGATCATATCACGTCAAAGGAGAATTAATTTTTTCGAATCCATTATTTACTTGGATAGTATTTTCTTTAGCGAACGAGTCCATTCGTCTAGGACCTCCAATAATGTTAATATTTCCAGTATTCGGATCGATATTATTCATGCCAACTTGAGGTAGAACGAGGTTAGGTGGCGGAACACTAACATTCGGTATGAGACTAATTCCAGATTGTTGATTCATTGGTATTAATCCGCTGCCAGATTCGTGAACTCTCATTCTTTTCTGTCGTTCGCAATATGCTCGCCAAGTATCTTCGTTGAAACCATAGTTGAAGTAATCTGAAAAATCGCTCGGTTATTATAAAAAGGTAAAATTTTGGGAAGATATTTTTATCGAAAAATAAACCACTCACCAGTAATATCAGCTCCTGGTTTTCGCCAAGGTTTATCTTCTAGATTATCTAAATTGAATTCGTGAGCTGGTACGCCATTTATTATACCGACCGATTCGAAATCGTCTACAGCGAATTTTCCAGTTTGCTGATGATAAAATTCAAACGTATTGTTTAATTTTCATTTTCAAAGATTCGTTACAGTTTATGAAATTTTCTCAAGTCGAAAAAAAATTATACTTTACCTTTCCACCTTCTAATAAAATACTCGAGAAATTATATAAAATATAAGAAAAATTATCAAAGAAACACTCGATCTATAAGTGCCAATTCAACTAGCGGCATTACACAATTTCTCCCCTTTTATCATGAAATTTGACCTGTCTCGTTCAATTGACACGTTTTTTTAAATAATAAGCAAAGAAAGCCGATCTACATTGGAACTCCTTCAAAGTAAAAATTATCGAATGAATAACTCAAAATTATGGAAATACCACGATGAATGATGTGTAACAAGCGAAGAAAGTCATTTCTCCAAATAAAAATCAAATAAAAAACGAAGATGGATACTGACAGCATTCGGCATTTAAAGCAAAAATACCTGAAATTGCTGTTGCTGACAATAATTAGGCTTGTGACGGTTATAGACCTGCAAAATTAATTTGCAAGTTATACGTAATAAACATTAAGCAACCCTAAGATAGGTAATGACCGATTAGACGCTTTCTTTGCTCCTTCGGATTATTAAAAATAACTGAAACTCGAATCTAGCATTGAGAACATCATTGTGACAATATTATTAACCACGAAAAAGCACTCACTTTAGTTAGGGTGAGTAAATTTCCCCTTTTAATGTGTAAATTGGAAGAATTATAGCTAGGTGTTGTTCGTATATCGCCGATAACCACGTTAATATTATCGTCATCATCGTCCTCGTCATCTTCGCCTTCGCTCAATTTGCTGTCATTAGCTTTTTCTCGAATTTCGCCATTTTCGGCTGCTTCCTCTCCGTTTACAGCTGAAATTCACACAAACGTTGAAATAATCTCGATATCTATTGTCAACTATAGCAGTATTCTTACCAAGATTTTGGTTTTCTTCCTGTTGTTCGGATTCGAGTGTTTTTTCAGGAGGGTCGATTATAGGAGGATTCAGAGGTACCATTAATTCCTCCTCACCCGGAACAACAGCTCCTTCATCGAAACTACTCACTCCAGGTGGTTTTATAATAGGAGGTTCTAAGTCGACCTAAAAAAAAACACATTTGTCGCAGTCATTAGGGACAGATCGAGTGGGTTTGAGATACGTAGGTTATTCGAGTAGTACGTACGGTATTATCATCTGCCTCTTCGGGAGGATTTATAAAAGGCTCGTGTTCTTTTTCACTGAATACATCTGGTTCTGGTTTATCAGTCGATTCATCATTTCCTGCTGGCTTTTCTGTGGTCGTATCTTCGCCATATAACCATTGATCATCGTTGTCTTCCTCCATTACGGTGTGTAAGGATTAAACCGTATGAAAATGTAATAATTAAACTTAATAATGTCCGGATTTCATAAAAATTAACATTTAAAAGTATCACTGCAATGCAGCTGCGATAAAACTCATGAAACTTTCAAAAATTTTGGATTTTTGGATTTCGTAAAAAAAAAAATTAATTTTTTTGGCGTTATAAATAGAACTTTAATTTTTTGAACAACATTAATAATCAGTGTTACCAAATTATGGAATTTTCATGTTTTCGCGGTTATATTTTGTAACTTAGTACTAAACGACACTGGGAAACTTCGAAAAATCAAAAAATTTCAGTTTCAAAAGTTTGAAGTTGCGTTGAAGAAGCTTTCGTAGCTTTTTCAGTTATGGTTTTTTAAAATGTTATTTTGAATCTTGATATTTAATCAGGAAGAAAATGCCACCTCGACACAGGCCATTCATTAAACAACAACGACGTTCCATAAAACAATCTAAAGACAAGAAGGAAAAGGAAAAGGAAAATGAAAAGAAGGTGGTCCTGGTCGAAGAACCAACGCTAAGGTAAATTAAATTTTCAACTAAGAATTCTTCACTATTCTAAAATTGATTTTGTATCGAATATAGGAAAAACTTGGGAAACACGAACGTCGAGGAACCGGCTGTTTTTTATTTACCACCTACCGTCGCGTTCAAGGCGATATTCTGCTACAGAATAATCTCAGCGATTTGGCTTCATATTAGTGATTCTGACGAAACTTTCAACTATTGGGAACCTGTAAGATATGTTAGATGGTTAAATTCAACAAAACTGTATCACTAACCCGAGTTTTTTCCTTGCAGAGTCACAATTTATTATTTAATTACGGATATCAAACCTGGGAGGACTCGCCGGAATATGCGTTGAAATCGTATTTTTATTTATTGATTCATGTCGTACCTGCTTGGATATATAACGAATTGTTTCATCCTAATCGTTTACTCTTATTTTATTTCATCCGATGCTTTTTGGCGGTAATTTGTACATTTTCGGAAGTATTTTTCTACAAGTAAGGAATTGAATTGTTGAACAATAGATACGTGTGAGAATTTATATCTCATCGTGAGTTTATTTTTTCAGAGGCGTTTGTCGTGAATTTGGTATACATATTGGACGTATGACCTTAATCATTCTAATATTTAGTCCGGGTATGTTTATCGCTAGCACCGCATTTTTACCTTCGAGTTTTTGCATGTAAGTTGATTTTAGTTTTGGGAATGATTTTAAAATTTTTTGTAATTAATTTTCTCGCGTTTATTTTTCTAGGTACATTACTTTCTTAATAATGGCATCTTGGTTCTATAAAAGGCGTTTTTTGGCTGTGCTTTTGACTTTCGTATCAGTGTTCATTAGTTGGTCATTTTCACTACTTGTTGGGTTTGTCTCTAATACCTATTTCGTATCTTGAATACTATTATCGTTTCTTAATAAATAATTTTCATTCATTTTTATTACAGATTACCTATTGGTTACGAAATGGTTATACTTAAACAGAGAAGACAAGCTTTTTTGAATATCATTCTTCTCTTATTTTTGACCTTTTTGGTGAGTTTTTTTTTTTTTTTTTTTAATATGAAAATATGTAGTATGCTAGTAAAAGCTTCAACTTGAAAAAATTTCCAGGCTCCTGCTCTTGACACGGATTCTGCATACTTTGGAAAGTTAACGTTCGTATCTTGGGATGTGCTGAAACATAGTTTTTCTAAATCAGCGAATGCTGATCCGTTTTACAAACCGTGGTACTTTTACTTGGTCAATGGATTTTTAAATTTCAACATAGCTTTCGTCTTAGCTCTACTCACTCCTTATTTAGTGGTAAGAAGTAAATCATGGAAGAATTCTGTTTTTATATTAATAATGCCTGTGTTTCAATTTCAGACCTGGATTCAAAAAATTTTACCTAAAAAGCCACGAAACGAAGATTGCTATCCGTATAAACTATCGCTGGGAGTTTTATATCTATGGTTGCTGATTTTCGCTGCTCGATCCGCCAAGGTTAAAGAAAAGCTAAATTATTAACCACATTTTTGTAATCGCATCGTTTCAATGACTTGACTGTTTTATAGAAAGAACAATTTCTATTTCCGGTGTATCCTTTGATCGCTCTAAATGCAGCAGTTAGTATCGACGCTTTACAAGTATTATGGTTTAAATATTTCATCAAAAAGGGTTACCACTACACGCGCAGTACTGCGAAACTAGCCCTTGTTATTTTACTCTCTTACTGCGCTTTGGGAATGTCCAGAATGATAGCGTCGTATAAAGGTACCTTACTTTCTGAATATCGACCCACTTCGACTTGGATTTTTATTTATTAATGTGTTTTATAGCTTCTCACGCGAACATGGATGTTTTTATCGAACTTACCAACGTTAATTCCGATTTGACTGAGAAAATCGACGTCAATTTATGTATCGAAAAAGAATGGGAACGGTTTCCTAGTTCTTATTTCTTACCCAATAGGTAAGTTTCGTACAAAGTATGCAAAATTTATTAACATGATATATGGTTAAGTTTTATTTTATTTTACGACGCTTTTACTCTCTCTTGCAGTTTTGAACATTGCATATGCATAACGTGCATACGTGCAATATCAAAACTATTTTTTTTTTTTTGGAAAACTTGTAATTTTCAAAGGGACTGATTTTAGTGACCACAACATTCAATCATTTGTAAAAAATGTTGTAAGTATGAGGTATTTTCGATTTTTTTTTGAGTGGTTTTATAATACATAAAATTGCACTACATTTTGCAAAGTTTCGAGTAAATCGGAAATACCTGTTATAATATACCCTATTATAATTTTGAATATTTATTAGAATCATATTCTCAAACTTGAAAATTTATTTTTATACACCTACACCGTTATGTATACATTTACCTACATGTTTCAAAGATGATTAAAATTTTAAACGTTTTGAAAATTACAAGTTTTCCAAAAAAAAAAAAAAAAAAAAATTGTTTTGATATTGCACGTATATGTACGTTATGCATATGCAATGTTCAAAACTGCATGAGAAAGTAAAAGCGTCGTAAAATAAAATAAAACTTGATTATATTCATTCAAAAATGATAGGCCCTCTTCCGAAAAAAATTATTTTAATTTTATTACATAGAACAAGATTATTTGTTTTCATACGGATCTATGAATACATTAAAAATAATACTACGTACTTTGATGCTGCGCCACAAAATTTTCCATATTCTAAGAAAATTCCTTCTGAAGCTTTTTCGATCTTTTCCTGACGAGAGAAGTCCACCTTCCCGAAAATCCGAACACTGCCTTTGGAGAAGATCCTTGAATTCTTCTAAATTGGATTTATTCACAAAGGAAAAAATTCTAGCATCCTCGCAATTTAGGGCTATATTAGTTGCGTTTAACAACTCAGTATAGGAATTCCATACAAAAAATTCTTCATCTAGATGATAGCTCAAACTCGCGGGGTGTGCGAAGTAGTTTCTATTATTTTGGAGCCAATTAAAAAAATTAATTTTGTTTTCTTCGTCATTACGTGTTTTACTGAATTCCATCTTAGCCGGTGTGATCATCTGCTTGATTTTTATTTTTTCAGAAGGTGTGCCGGATGGTCTTGGCGGTGTTGTTCTGTCATTTTTACGGCCTTTTGACTTTAGTTGTTTAGTTGTGGCTGGCGTGGAGTTCTCGTGATTCTCATCAATAAAAATCACTCCTTCATAGAGGTTAATGAGGGCCACTTTGAACTTATCGTACCAACTGGCACACTAGAAAAATAATAAAAAACCATATGAATTAAGAAATCTGTTGAAATTAAATTTTTAAATACTTGTAGGAGAGAGATGTTATCAAGCGCAGTTACGGTGACATTGAAATAATGGAATTTCTATTAGGTATCTAGTAGCATGTTTGAAGAAAAGTAAAATTTAAATATCTACCTAGGTAAATTTTTCTCTCATCAGTATACGGCTACCATTACATTAAACTTGAAAAACTTACCTCCATTTTCCGTTCCTTTTTCTCCCTTTCACGTTTCTCTTCATCGATTTTGGCTAATATTTCCCGTTTCTGTTCATCCAGTTTTGTGTCTAATAATTGTTCGATCATTTTTCGAAGATCTTCTTTGCTGTCATCTTTTATTTGATTTTCTTCGTTTCGAACACCCTTATGCGTAGTCGTTTGCGCGGTTATTAGAACGAATATATTAATAAATACGAGTAAACCGCACATGATGCTTAAATTACTGATTTACGAGTCAAAAAACAATTTGCACATAAAACAAACTGTAATGAAATCCTAAAGAGCGAATACGATATAGGAAAAATTTGCTATAGATCTTTTTAAAATGTTGTACCTATGTAGTAAGTACGAGGAAATAGAACAATTTTTTTTTTTTAAATTAACAAAATCGCTTTATGAATTCTGTTAATTTTAATGTGGGTATAGATTAGATAGGTATATTAGATGAGCAACGTTGTGTCTGATACGTGCTTGTGATAGATTTTGACCTATAGGCTTACGGGGTACCAAAATTTGGTCATGAAAAATGTAATTACTCGTATATTGATCGATAACCTTTCGAAAATCATGTTTCAAAATTTTTCCGTCTTGAATATTGAAATTTTTAACCAAATCATCGAAAACCTTGACGCAACAACTGAGTCGGAACAGACAATTTTTATTAGCAGCTTCGCTAGAATCCAACTAGTGGAAGTTACCTATAGATACAATATAAACTTATTCTATTTCCAGATGGAAATTGAACTTTATTAAGCCACCTTTCAGTGAAGAGCTACCCGGAGATTATTTCGACGCTCATATGGCCGAACTTATGAAAAAAGAGCAGTTCCTTTACGTACGAGTACTTTTTATTAATGAATTTTTTTTACCAATTTTCGACATTACGTCACACAAACGTAAAAATTTCGTTGTAAAGCAAAAAATAATCCTAGATTTTTTAAAAAAATTTTGTTTTTGTAGGTAAACATAGATTGTTGCGATTACTTAATCGATTCGGATAACAAAGCTGCCTCTGAAAACGAATTTTTATATTCCACTCATCGCAATTGGACTGCAATTTATTCATCGCAATTCCTCGACGAAAGGTTGCACCTTTAAACTATCTTGGATACTTTATTGAACCATTCAAAGAAAAATTCCATCTAATAAAACGTATCTGTTTTTAGGACCCCTTGGTTAACCCGTTCATTTTACATTCCTCTAGTGTGGGAATCGAAATGCATTTTCGTGCCGTATCATTTACTTAAACGTAACAGATTTCCAACAGAATCTAATCAAACTACGAGTACAAAAAGGTAAAAAAAACTTAAACTTATTTTTTTAGATATTACTTCACTCGAAAGAGCTTAAACTTCGTGTTCCATTCGATATTGAATGGCGGGCTGAGGCTCGTTCCGCAACACCACCCATTTATTCAGTACGAAGAAAATTATACTATTGATTACTATGATCCCTATGGCGTAAAGAATCGTTATGACCCATCCAGGTATTTCAAGGCCTCCTAAAATGTTGATTAATTTATTAGTTGTAATGAATGTTAAGATATTTCGTTTTTATATTTCCTGAAAAATGGAACTTACTGTAATAGGTTCGTGTTATCGTTTTTCGGCCTCTCAGAATTTTTCGTCTAGCGTCTACTTCTGTCGTTAATGATGAAATCACTATATTATCAAACCAGGAGGTTATTGGAAATATTTGTATTATTAATATTATTATGATTATTTTTATAAAACTTACCAATCGTTAAGATCATCAAAAGTAATACTTTTTTAGTAAACGACATCTTGACCGAAAATTAATCTAAATTTAATTACAAAATTCTATACGTTTATTCGATTAACTTTGGAAACATAATAGAGGCATATTAAATGACGTCGAATGAGGAAACAGGTGTGACTCTTTATCTATACCAACGAAATGAGTAAATAAAGTAAACATACTTTAGGAAGGTAATGTCAACTTAGGAACGAACGGTTTTTTTTTTAGAACGAGAGGTCGTCGATGGTAGATTACTGTTTCTAAAATATGTAGTATAACTTAATATGTGGTAATTGGTGAATTAAATCCCCATAAAAAGTGGGTGGGTGGCTTGGTATTTGGGTATGGGCAGGACCGGCGAGAGCCAGGTCGGGCCCCAGTACAAAAATTTTCGCGCCCCTTAAAAAAAACAGCAATTTTTTATTTTATTGAACAAACAAAAAAAAAATCTTCTTTACGTACTTAAATAATTTCCAAAAAAAAAAAAAAAAATGTTCTCAAAGGAATTTGAAATTTTTTTTAAATGTAAAGGAAGTGACTAAAAACCAACAAAATTTTCAACTTGAGAAATGTGAAAAAAAAAGTTTACCAAAATTTGAAAAAATTATTTCTTTAGGGTAAGGTGCCCTAATATCGACCGGTTCCTAAATCCGACCACCAGCTGATTTCTGCCTAGCAATGCCTAAAATTTTCTATAAAAAAAATGTTCCTATTCCTTTTTCACAGAAAAGGCGAATGAGACAAAAGTCATGACGCTAAAGCAAAAACTCGCGGAGATATTCGCAAAAAACAAAAATGCAAGTTCAATAATGAACTTTTGACTGCACTTCAAACTATTCTCAAAAAAATGGGGAGCTTTTTATTAATAAGTGAAAATTTTCTTTATAAAGTTCAAGTATCAAAGAATTTCGGTGCATAATTTGTTCTTAAATTTGTTTGAAGTAAGTATGTCAAATTTTTTAATATGTCTCCAAGTCACAGGTGTGCCTAATATCGACCACTTGTGAAATTCAATGGGTGAAAATTTCTCGATTTTCATGTTCTGTTTTTGTTTTTTTTGGAAAGAAATAGATATAGGTAGGTAAGTATTTTATTTTTAGAGAAAAAAATTAAAATTTTTGGCAATAATTTGTGGTGGGGGTAAAAATTTTTTTTTGAGAAAATCTTTCAATTTTTCAGAAAAAAATTTATGAAATATTCACGTATCTACCTATTTAGGTTGAATAAACGTGTTTTCCGTATCAATTACGCGTTAATTTTGAACAATTATGGGGTGGTCGATATTTGGAACCCATTTTTAAAATTTTCAATTTTGAACTTTTTGGGGGAAAATTCGGGAAAAATCGGGGGTTGATTAAGGGGGGTTGAAATTTTAGGATAACAAACTAGAATAGTTGGACTACAATTTAAGCCATCGTACGCATATCTATCTTGATTACAGCCGAGGTTATTCCAAAAATAAACTAGGTGGTCGATATTTGGTGCCTTTAACTACTGAATTGAAAAAGAAATCGTTTTCAAAGGAATTAGAAAATTTTTTAATATACGGTACCTAAAGGAATTGCATAATTTTTTTTTTCAAAAAAAAACTTTCAATAAAATTTGTTCTTGAAAAAATTAAAAGAAATTAGAAAATTTTTCAATTTAAAAAAAATAAAAAATTCTTTTATTCAGAATTCAAAAAAAAAAGTCATCGAATTTCCAAAAAAGTCGTTCTCGATAAAATTTGAAACCCATTTTTCTTTAAATTTTGTTTAAACACAAATTTTTTAAAAATTTCAATCGTTTTATTTTTTCAAAATTTATCAGAATTCAAATTTTTAAAGTTTTCTGAAAAGTTTTTTTACAATTCTATTAATTATTGCAAATTTTTTTTTGAGTTCATAAACTTTTGAAACTAAAACAATTTTTGAACATTACTTTTTTCAAAATAACAAAATAAGAATTTTTTAGTTTTTGATGAACCTGAGTAATAATTATTGAGAAAATCAAAGATTTTTAAGATTTCTTAAATTATCAAATTTTTAAATTTTTAAACAAATTGATAAAAAGTTGAAAATTGTAGAATTTATAGAATTTAACAGAACTTAGGAATCTGACCAATTTTTGAATTCCAATAATTTTTTGAAAAATACATACTTGGATTATGAGATATATACCTACTTACTTTGTAAAGAAATAATTTTTTCGACTAAACTAATATTTTTCTTTTTTTCTCAAGTGTACTTTTCTCAAAATACTAGTTAAGTACCCAAAATTCATGGAAATTAGCTCAAGAAATTCCAAGAGGTAAAAAATGACAAAAATTTAAGGAAATAAACGAAATAAAATTCAAAGTTTGAAAAATGAAACAAAATTTAAAAATTTATTATAAAAAAATGAAAATAATCGAAGGGGTTGAAAATTTTTTTTCAACATTCAAGCAGACAAAAATGAGTTTTTTCTTTTTCTATACCTACTCTAAAAAATCTCGTTTTTTTTCTTCCCTAAAAATTTTAGAAATACTTAAGTATTTAGTTGTAAAAGATTTTTTTTTGTCTAGAATTATTATTGAAAGATTTTTCCCTCGAAAAATGAAAATAAACCCTCCAAAATGTAGGAAAGTTTTTTTTTTTTAAATTTATGTCTCCTCGAATGATATAAAATTTATTAGAATTTTTCACTTGAATTGTTCATATTTTTTTAATGTTATGAAATACTTACTTGGGCCCAAAGAAATTTTTCCATTTTACCTTGAGAGCCCATGAGGTGAGGGGGGGGGGGAATCTGGAGTCTCGGAGAAAAATCTAGGCCTCAAGAAAAACTCTGGGCCCAAGACTTGTGTCCCCCTTGTCCCTCCCTCTCGCCGGACCTGCGAATGGGTACCTTACCTACCTATTTCATCAATGGTGTAGTGGAATAAATATTATTCACATCATTTTTTCACTTTCAGATAAACGATTTAAGCGATCGAAGCCTCGGTTTAAGAAATGAAAAAACACTGAAAACGAATTTATTATAATGCGATTCATATATTTTTTGTGACTGCATTCTCGCTACATTTTGGTCGCATATTGCCCAATTTTATTCTAGTCATATCTAGTCGAAACGACACAATCGTATTTTTTATAATAATTTATATTTTGTAATGTTTTATTTCGTGTTAAATCACTTTTGCATATTTTTATACGACCGTCATTCAAAATGACGCATTTTTTGAAATAAAATTTGCTACAGTGTGTTTATTTTATAAACTTTTTGGTCCTTTTGGAAGTGGTCGTTACGACGTAGGTAGGCAATTATCGGTGGTTTTGTTTACAAAATGTTTCAATAGAGGAAGAAATTTTTTCAAAATGATTAGTTTTTTCGTAGTAAAAAATTACTGACTACGAATTGAAAAATTGATAAAATTCGTAATGTCGATAGTTAAAATTCCTTAATAAAGTTAAAAATACCAAAAAAATTAATAAATTAGTAGTATAGGTCGTACGGTTTAGTTTTCTATCATTTGTTCTGCTTAAAATGTTATTTGGTTAAGTTAATAATGCGTCACATTTTTGAGTCGCTTATAAACATTTCGAGGTGAAAATTTATAATGCGAGAAATAATTACTATACAAGTTGGACAATGTGGAAACCGTGTAGGTCAAGAGGTAAGATTTTAGATGTAAATAACACCTCTTCAGTAGTGAAATTCTATCAAGCTCTTTTGCTCAAAAATGCTTCGAATTCGTTGACATTTTTTGAAAACGAATAATTGTAGTTGTAATTAGATAATCGTAGTATGGTGATAAAAATCAACTCGGATGATAGATAATTTTTATCAGTCAATCGTCTGTGTTATTAGAATACTGATCGAGTAGGTTATTCGTTCCAAAATCAAGAAAGTAGATCGGTTTCTTATACCATCGGTTTGATCCAATCAATTAATCTAATTCGATTTTGTATTGTTTGTTTACAGTTTTGGGAAGTAGTATCTGACGAACATGGAATAAATAGAGAAGGAGAATATTACGAATTATTCCCGCCGCAAGTAAAACGTATCTCAGTTTATTATAATGAAACACAAGGTACCTATATTAGAAGTTGGAATCCTCACAAGTTTTATTTCGAAAACTTCTTTACAGTACGTATTTTTATTTCGAGTTACGATTTGCAGAAGGGAAATGGTTTCCGAGAGCAGTACTCACAGATTTGGAACCTGGAGTTCTACATTCCATCCAAGGAGATAATAGCGCTCAACTATTCAATACGAATAATTTCATAGCCGGTGCGATCGGTGCGGCGAATAATTTCGCCAAGGGTCATTACGTAGGAGGACCCGAAGTTATAGAATCGTTAATGGAAGTGGTTCGGTAAGATGGATTTTTATCTCGTAATTAGCGCGTTGATTGAACGATCGGCTATTTTTATGGAGAGCCCTTGCTGATTCATTTGCTTAACTTGAATTTTTTAAGTGCTACATAAATACTTTATATTCAAAATTGGAAGGAAGGGAGGGAGGGGTCTAATCGAAATTTTTGTAATAACTAAAAGTATTTGTAAAACTTCAAGCTACAACTTTTGTTTGAAAATTTTTTCGATTGGGCCCTTTACCTCCCCACAGTTTTTAATAATGTATTTTGAATAAGTATGAATAAGTTATATTACTCAAAATTGGTGGAGAAGAAGGGGTCCGATTGAAAGTTTTGTTATAACCAAAATTATTCCTAGTACTTCAAGCTACAACTTTTGTTTGAAAATGTTTTCAATCAGGCCCCTTACCTCCCCCTGTTTTTAATAATATATTTGAATGAGTTGAATTATCCAAAACTGGTGGGGAGGGAGGGGTCCAATAGGAATTTTGGTCATGGCCAAAATTATTCCTAAAATTTTGAGCTACAACTTTGTTGCACAAATTTTTCAATTGGACCCGTTCCCTTTCACCCTTCAATTTTTAATTAGTATTTTGGGAGTGTTACGCAAAATAAGTGGAGAGAGAGGGGCTCAATTGAAAAAGTTTTCAAACAAAAGTTGTAGCTTGAAGTTTCACTAATACTTTTGGTTATTACAAAAATTGCGATTGGACCCCCTCCCTCCCCTCCAATTTTGGATAATCCAACAGGGGGGAGGTAAGGGGCCCGATTGAAAAAATTTTCAAACAAAAGTTGTATCTTGAAGTACTAGGAATAATTTTGGTCATAACAAAACTTTCAATCGGACCCCTCCTTCTCCACCAGTTTTGAGTAATATAACTTAATCATACCTATTCAAAATACATTATTAAAAACTGTGGGGAGGTAAATGCAGGGCCGGTGAAAGCGAAGTCGGGCACCAGGACAAAAGATTTGGGTCCCTCTTTTTTTTTTTTTTTTTTTTCAACTTAATTCTTTTATTTTATTGAACAAACTTTAAAATTCTTCTTCACTTAAATAATTTCAAGAAAAAAAATGGTTCTCAAAAGAATTCGAAAAAAAAATTTAATGTAAAGTAATTGTCTAAATTTCAAAAAAAAAATCAAAAAGACTTCCAATAAATTATTCCTTGAACAAATTTTTCAACTAAAGAAAAAAGTGAAAAAAAATTTACCAAAATTTGAAAAATGAATTTTTTTACTGAATTAATAAAATATATTTCACAAAAACTTCAATAAAACTTGTTCCTGTACAAAACTTGAACAAATTAAGAAATTAGAAAGTTTTTCAATTAAAAAAATGAAAATATAAAAAAATTTTCATCCGAAATTCAAAAAAAAAAATGGTTTTTCACTGAATTAAAATTAAAAAAGAAATTAAATTTCCAAAAAAAAATCAAAAAGACTTCCAATAAATTATTCCTTGAACAAATTTTTCAACTAAAGAAAAAAGTGAAAAAAAAATTACCAAAATTTGGAAAATAAATTTTTCTTACTGAATTAAAAAAATCGTTTTCAAAGGTATATTGAAAACAAAACTTCAATAAAACTTGTTCCTGTACAAAACTTGAACAAATTAAAAGAAATTAGAAAGTTTTTCAATTTAAAAATAAAAATTAAAAAATTCTTTCATCCGAAATTTAAAAAAAAAAATGTTTTTTCACTGAATTAAAATTAAAAAAGAAATATTCTTTGCTAAATTTCCAAAAAAAAAAAAAATCAAAAAAACTTCCAAGAAATTATTTTTTGAACAAATTTTTCAACTAAAGAAAAGATGATAATTTAGAAATTGTTCATGTTTTTTTATGTTATGAAATACTTGGACCCCAAAGAAATTTCGCCATTTTACCCTAAGAGCCCAATGAGGTGAGGGGGATCCGGAGTCTCGTCGGAGAAAAATTCAATCCGGACCCAAGACTTGTGTCCCCCCTTGTCCCCACCTCTCGCCGGACCTGGATAAAGGGCCCAATTGAAAAAATTTTCAAACAAAAGTTGTAGCTTGAAGTTTTACAAATACTTTTAGTTATTACAAAAATTTCGATTGAACCCCTCCCTCCCTTCCTTCCTTCCTTCCAATTTTGATTATAAAGTATTTATGTAGCACTGGACTTGGTAAAAAATTCAAGGTGAGCAAATGAATCAGCAAGGGCTCTCCGTAAAAATTACCGATCGTGTTGATTGAAGGTATATTTTAGATTATTGTCTTCCGCAGATCGGAAGTAGAACTATGCGATTCGCTGCAAGGGTTTCAAATCGTACATTCGCTCGGCGGAGGTACCGGATCCGGTTTTGGGACACTGATGATGTTCAAGATAAAAGAAGACTATCCGGATTCTATTTTAAACAATTATTCTATTATACCGTCGGAAAAAGTAAGAAAATCCTCGACTTGAGCGAATTTTTACCATCTGCACGTACATTTTGTAATACCAAGTTGAAATTATTCGCAGGTATCGGACGTAGTTGTTGAACCTTACAATACTGTGTTATCATTAAGACATTTAACTGAATATTCGGATTCTACGTTCTGCGTAGATAACGAAGCGCTATTTAATATATGTCATCATACGTTAAGGATAACGAAGCCACAATTTAGCGATTTAAATCACCTAGTATCGATCGCCATGTCCGGTATAACCACTTGTTTTCGTTTTCCGGCGGAATTGAATACAGATTTACGAAAATTAGCTGTGAACATGGTTCCGTATCCTCGTTTGCATTATTACATCCCCGGGTTTTTGCCTCTTACCACCAAGTTTTGCGCCATTAAGCCTAACGTACCGGTTAAGGAGTTGACTAGAGGTATTTTAGATCCTGGTAATATGTTGGTAGCGGGCGATCCTCGGGGCGGTAAGTATCTCACAGTGGCGGCTATTTTTCGTGGTCATATGTCCGTTACGGAAGTCGAACACGAGATGAATAATGTGCAAGAAGAAAACGATCAGTTTTTTGTCGACTGGTTATCAAATAACATGAAGATCGCGGTTTGTAATATACCATCGAGAGGATTATTCGACTCGGCTACTTTTATCGTAAATACCACTAGTGTTATTGAAATATTTAAGAAAACATTAGCCAAGTATCAAACGATGCAACAGAGGAAAGCTTTCTTGCATTGGTATTTGGGAGAAGGTATGGACGAAGATGAATTTACCATGGCCGAAAAATCACTCATCGATTTGGTATCTGAATACGAACAGCAGAACGGCGTGGAATGATGGTGTTTTATTTTTTATTTTTTAAACGCTAGTTAATATAAGTATTTGTTATTTTGTATTTACTTTTGTTAAAATTCTTGTGATTATAAATCAAGCGTACGATTACAAGATCGTGAAAATGTAAATATCAGTCGTTTATTCGTAAAACTTTCACGTATAATATTCGTTTTTGTGGTAGAAATTTTTCAGTGTCTAAAATTTGTTTTATTGAAAAATCGTGTCGATGTAATATTACTGATTTGAATTGCCGTGCTAGATTATCGTCGAATTGAAGGTGTTTTTAACTGTAAATTTTTATCCGATCGAATTTGGAAGAACAAAAAGCAATCTAAAAAGTACAATATTTATTTTTAGAACTTCTAAAAGATGTTTTCTGTTGTTGATGTTGATTGTTTGATTAATTTTTTGGCTACTTTATGAGAAATTGTTGATTTATTTCATTTTAATTTAATTACTTACTCAAAAAAGGCAAAAATTTTCTCCATTTTTAATTTATTTTCTCATTTTTCTCCAAAAAAATGATAATTTTTTTCAAAAGATTCGAAAAGGCGCCATTTTTACTTAACGGTTTTCTGATTTAAAAATTTACCAGGTTATTTTTCATTAATCGATAAAAAATTTGTAGTTATTTTTTTCGTCGTTAGAAATCGTGGTGATTTTTTTTCAAAATCTTAGTTACTTTTTTCACCACCAGAGTGCGGTATTGAAATATTTCATCAATTACCATGCCGGGCTAAGCAGAATTTCACTTGAATTTCCACACTATCGTTATTTCGTGTGCATATATGGCGGAATGCCGATTTATTTCAAAGCTGTTGTTGGAATATAATTGAATTTAACCACGTAAGTTACTTTTAAAATCCATAAACGTTCTATTACAAGTTCAATATTTACTAACCTATGTTTTGGTTTAGCCGACGATGCTGTATTATTAACATAATTAGTATTGTGCTTCGATAATCGGTGTGTGCATTATGTTCCGCACTAAAAAGGATGTCGACCGGCATACCCAAGACGTTTTGCAGAAAATTACCAACGAAAAAGAAGTAAGTATCTAACCGAATTGATTTCACAACTCGTATCACTCGTTTGTGTAACGATTTCGTCTCCGAATGAGGATTCGATTTTGTCAACTCTGTTAACCTATATTATTTTTATTTCAGAGAAACCTACGATGCTTGAGTATTGCGCAACTTTACTACAATGTTCAGGATTACGAATCGGCGAAACGATACATATTGATGTACTTGTCAGTGAAAGATGAATCGTCTATAGCTCACAAATTGTTAGGCCAGTGTTACGAACAATGTAACGATAAACCTAAAGCGCTACAGGAGTACATTTTGTCTTTACAAGCAGACAGTAAACAAGTGGAATTAGTTCTCAAAGGTAATTTTTATTATGGTCTTTTTCGAGTATACGAAAGATCAAAATGTGATATAATGTATTATTTTTTTCAGTTTGCGAATTGATTTGTGAAAGCGAAATTTTCGATAAGAACCAAGCCAAGCATTGGTTTTCGATTGGTGAAAAACAATACCCGTATCATCCTACTATTTTGAAGTTGAAAAAGAAGTTATTTTTATTAAACGATGATAATTACATTTCGCTCGAAGCGTCTTTAAAAGGTTTGTTGCAACTATTACGAGCTAAAAAATAAGTGTACTTGTATTTTTCTGCAACTTTTCGTTATTTTCAGAACAAATTAAAGCTAAACCGAATGATGCGGGATTACATACGCAATTGCTCACGTTTTACGTGGAAAATGGCAGAATTCGGGAAGCTTACGAAGAAGCTTTTAAAAAGCCTCGTCATTTTACACCTATGATTCAATGGTATCAGTGCGCTGTTAAAATTTGTAAGGTAAATGCGATGAACGGAGATTGATTATATCGAAGTTTTGTGTACGTCTTTATCTAAATGACGAGATTTTTTCGTATTTTTATGACAGATGTATAAAGTTCACTTTCCGAATGCTTTGCAAGAAGAGTTCTACGCTAATAATTTACTATCTTTGGAGCGGTTACTCGCGTTGGCAGTTCAAGATGTCAAAATATCTCGAAAAAGTATCACCGAATGTGTATCATTCTTAGCTAGGTAACATTTTCTTTAAATTTTTCCACTAATAATAACTAGAACTCGAAGTATGTATGAAAATCTTTTCTTTTCGATTTTAGGTTCGATGAAACCTTATCAGATTCCGTCCTATTAGCCAACAAATCGCTAAAATTCCAAAAAATAATCAGTCATATGTGCGGACAGCTGTGTTTCCACTCCGCTAGTATTATTTACCGTAAGCTCAAGTGGGAAGATGTTAAATCGCCGCAAGAAATAAATCAATTGATATCGCCGTTATTACTCCTATCTACCTGTAAAGATTTCAAAATTTTCGAAGATCGAAGCACCAACGATTCGTTATATAGAACGTATAATATCTGCGTAATTGAAAATGCCTATAGAATCATACAAGCTGGTTCGTAATTGTTTTATTTATCAAAATTGACAATTTATGAAGAACTCCTGTTGTAATTTTGTTTCTACTTTTACATTTTTAGAATTCGTTCTTTACGGAATGGCCAAAGGGAACCCGAAAGAATTTATCGAAAAGATATTCCATCTCTGCGTCGGTGATTTCTGGAAAGAACGCATTTCCGAAGTGAGTTTTATTACAGATCAACATATTTGCATAGTTTTTTTCTCGTATTAATCGTCCATTGATTTTATTACTCTACTTTGCAGAAAATATACAGCACCTCGGATTATGCCAAGTTTAGAAAATCGTCTTTTTTCATGACTTACGTCGCATTTTCTAATCTGCCCTCGGAACTACCATCTCAAATATTGGAAAATGTCGAGAAAAAAAGTACTAATTTGCTTTGGTATTCTTTGTTCGAACTAACGTAATGAAATCTAACGCTGAAATTTTTCGTGTTTCAGTTAATATTGTCGAAACGGTGAACCCGATCTCATTACATCACTTAGTTTGGCTCGGAGTCAACTACGTCAATCTGTCTGATAAGAAATCACTTACCGATATGTACCTGTCGTATCAATTTTACGCAAGAAAATTCAGCGCTTTACCTTTCTGTAATCTTTCCAATTCCACGTCGTATGCGGAAAGTTTATGCAGACTCGACGTAGATGCTTTTCTATACGCTAGTGGTAAGTGAAGGCAGAAGCAGTAAACGGAATTAGTATATACGTATGTGAAATTAATTTTGATTGGTTTTGATTCCAGTATTTTGCTCAAAATCTTACATCGATCAGCAAATCACTTCGGATAAATATCAAATTTTCCCGGCAGATGTCTCGAAAACGATGTGCTCTCCTGAGCAGGAACAATGGCGAGTAAACGGCCTGAATTTTTAAAAATTTTCATCGAGATTTTATTATTTAAATTATTTGATGTTCGTAGGTGGGAATACGCGTACCAAATGTGCTCGAAAACCATCCCAGAAAGCGGTATATCGGGAAGTAGATCGACTTTGCAGCGTGGAATCGAAGCTGTGAGATTATCCGGAAGTGCTTCTTTGCCTTTGCAACTTCTCGTTCTGTTGGGAAGGACGTTTTCGAATAGGGTTAATAATTTTGCGTCATTATGTAAGTCTGCTTGAGCGATAGCGAGTTATTTATCACGCATTTTTTTTCTCGCACTGATTCAGGCGGCTGTGGAACCTGACAGCGAAAAAGCATCGGCGTTGGAAGAACGTGCAGCGTTGTATTGGAAAGCAGCTTTGCCACTGTTGGAAAATATCGCTCGGAATGAAAGTACTCCGAATGCGCCTAAATCGATTTTCGAATATCATGGGTTAGTTTCGAAGTAATGTTTGGTGAAAAAAGATGGTGGAAAATATGGATTCAAGATGTTTTTTATGTTGATTTATTTTAGAAACCCGGTCACAAGAGCCGTAGCTATTGCATTGCTCGAAGAGGGTAAACGTATTGTTGGAATGCATCTAATCAAGTCGAACGATTATAATGAAAGCGTTTGCGATCAGTTTAACGAGTCGTACGGAGATTTGAGCGTATCTGTAGCGGTAATTTGCGCAATGCTCGATTATTTTTTATATTTTCGGTTTTTTTCCATGGTGTCTAAGAATCATGAAAATCATGAAATTTGAAAATTGGTCATAAAAGTCATGAATTTTTCAAAAAAATCACCAAGTCAAGAATAGTGAATTTTACTCTATGAAGTCATGCATTTTTGATAATATAACCCGGGCAAAATTACAAATTCGCTTAAAAGTAAAATTTTTTCAAACTGTTGCATCTTCTAAAAAAAAAAAAAAATGCATAAAATATTGTGATTTCTTCTTGAAGAATTTTTTTCGAGGGGGAGGAAATTCTCTATCTTTTTGGAAAAAGTCCCAATTTCTTGGAATGGAAAAAAATCTAGAATGAAAAAAAAAATGAATTTTTTGTTACAAAAGTCATTTTGGAATAGAAAAATTTTCACGACCCCCCCCCCCCCTCCCTTCTTAGGTAGTTGCTGCACAAGGCGGTTAAAAAAATTCCCAATTTTTTTGAAGTAAAAATATTTTTTGAACTTTCGCGAAAAAATTCTCGTTTAAAAACAATCAAAAATCTGTATTTTATCATTTTGGAATTGAATTGTTTTGATGAAAAAATACTTTTCGAACTCTAGAGTATAAAATCTCATTTTTTTAAATTTTCTGACAAATGAAAATATTTTTTTTGGGGGGGGGGGGGAGGGAGAGAGAGAGGAGGGTCTCTGTTTTTTTGGAGAATAAATTCTCATTTTTTGTAATGAAAAAAAAATTAAAAACGAATTTTTTAGTTCAAAAATTTTCAAAAATTGTTTTGGAATAAAAATAATTATTACTCTTTTTTTTTTTTTTTTTTTTTGAAATAGAGAAATCTTAAAATATTCTGGAGTAGAAATTTTTTCGAAGGAAGAAATTTCCAAATTTTTTAAAATGAGAAAATAATATCCAATTTTTTTTTTTTTTTTTTTTTTTGAATAAAAATGTTATAAAATTTTCTTATGTGAAGATATTTTAAAAATTCTTCTGAAATAAAAACAATCTCAATTTTTTGGAGATTTTTTTTTTTTTTTTTTTTGGTAGTAAAATAAATGAAATATTTTTGAAACTTTTGGACGAAAAAAAAACACAGAACTAATGTTGTTGAAAATTTTTTTAGGAGAATTTTTTAAATGAACATTTTTTGTTTCGTTTCCAGGAAAAAAAAATCATTCTCACATTACAACATGAAAATTGTTTTTTTGAAATTGTATAGATTTTTTTGTTATTAAAAAAGGGGGTTCTCGGAGGGTATATACATAACTTAGGGCGTTCAAGGGGCATTCGCCTCCTCCCTTGGTAATTTTCTAAATAGCTTTTTACCACAAAATAAAAGGAAAAAATGAGGAGAAATTTTTTTGCCCCTCCATATTTCTTCCAGGTTACGCTTATGCCGTAGTGGGCCCCTGAAAATATAGAAATATTGTTTATGAAAAAGTCCCGAATTTTCAAAAAAAAAAAAAAAGTTGAAATTCTAGTGCTTTGAGACAATTCAAACCTTCTTCTTTCTCTAAATCAATGTCCTGTTTCGTACTTCGGTTCTTGAAAAAAATAATGTAAAAAAAAGTTGTACTCAGACACCTTGTTTTCGTATATCGGAAGTGCCAAAAAATTGGAAATTTCCAACAATGCGATTATTGACGACGTTGTTATTTTTCTTTATGTTTCGCAGTCTTCAAACGTTGGTGCAGGTGCGGCCACTACTCTGTGGGGCGACAAAATCATCCAAACTATGCTCGAACAAAACGCCAAAATAACCGATAAATTGGAAACATTGTTTAATAAACAAGAACTGCTGTGCAGCAATCAGTTCCAGTTGCTGGAGATGATATCGACTCTGACGAAAAAAGTCGAAGTTCTAATGTTTCCCGATTACGACGAATACCTGGATAAATTGACCGCGAACCATGCACCTGCTCCGGCCACTCCGGCGCCCTCCAACGTTGCAACGGCATTCCCTTCATCATTGCAGTCTTCTTGGACACCGGCGCCTGCCCCCTGCTTACAGCAACAGCTTCAATCGTCGTCTCAATTGTTGGCCAACTTGACCGCGCCGAAAGTACAGAATAGTTTTCCGACCAACGCTTACATGCAATCGCCGGCGCAATTCAACACGTCGTTGACCAATTTCGGCAGTAACGCTGCAGTTGCATCGAGAACAGCGGCGACCGCGAGTTTCATGCAAAAACACCCGCATTTGAACGCGACTCCCAACGCCTACGCTTTGGACCCAGCGACGATGAATTTCGGCGGCACGCCGCCGCCAATGCGATGGGAAGGTTTCGCTAATCTGGCCACGTCGCAGCCGAATCAATCACTTGCGGCGTCTTCGATTACCTCGAAACTGGAACCGAATTACGGAGCTGTATCTGGCCATCTGCCGTCTCAGCAGCAGCAGCAGCAATATCAACCGCAAACGACGCCTTTATCGTTTACACCGCAGCAGCCTCCCACCGTGGCGCCGACTTTACCGCCTTTATCGTTTTCATTCTCGTCTAGCGATCAAAAACCGCTGGTTTTCGGTTCGCCGGCTGCGACAAATTTCGAATCTTCGGCGAAACCCTCGACGACGATAGCTGCCAGTACTCCACCGACGTCAACGACAACTCCCGCTCGTCCCTCGTATCACATTCCGATGCCGGATATCAGTTCGATAATCCAGGCCTCGCCTCCCATCCAAATACCGCAAGATGAAGACGACGACGACGACGTCGAACCCGTCGAACACGATCCGATACCCGATTTCAAGCCGATAATCCCACTACCCGATGAGGTGGCCGTAGAGACCGGCGAAGAAGGCGAAGAAGTCGTCTACGAGAATCGCGTCAAGCTGTTCAGATTCGTCGACAAGGAATGGAAAGAACGAGGCCTCGGAACGTACAAACTGCTCAAGAATCCCAACACGGGACGTGTGCGAGCGTTGATGCGACGCGAAATGGTGCACAAAGTTTGCGCCAATCATTTGTTGTCGGACGAGACGCAGTTGACGCCGATGAAGACTAGCGATCGCGCTTGGATTTATTTCGCCGCCGATTACGCCGACGAGAAGGTGAAACTCGAGCAGTTCTGCGTCAAGTTTAAGAATCCCGAAGAAGCGGCCAAATTCAAAGACGTTTTCAACAAATATAGAGATGAAAGCGCCAGAGCTGCCAACAAAACGAACGATTCTCCGAAGGTTGGCACCACCAACGTCGATGTGACGCCTCCGCCGACGAAATCCGCTTCTCCGGCGACTACGGTGGTAACGAGCGAAACGCCTAAAAAGGCTAACGATGCGCCTAAATTTACTCCAAAAGGTACTTCATTATTCGGCTCGACGACCTTACCAGTTTCGCCATCGTCGCCTGTTCCACCCGCCCCCGCAGCCCCTAAAACTACCGAAGTGAAAGCTCCGTCTACTACAAATGCGTTCGTCTTCGGCGCACCGAAGCTGCCTGCGAATCCAACATCGATAGCGGTAGCACCGTCAATGGCACCGCCCAAGGCTGCAGATAAATCTTCCGCCGAAGCTACGAAACCGTCGCCTTTCGCCGGATTCGGCGGATTCAGTTTGAATACGCTTCAAAAACCCACCGCAACGATGACTAGTTTATTCCAACAACAGCAACAACAACAACCACCGAAATCAACGACCGCAGAACCGGCAAACAATGCAACGGACGCCGAACCGGCGCCTTTCTCCAATGTCAGCGACAACGTGATAGATTTCTCGAAACTGAGCCAATCCAGCGGCACTGCTTTTGCCAAGAGTAAAGATTTCAAAGGATTCGACGGCGCCGGATCGTTGGTTTTCGGAGCTGCTGTTCAGAAAGCATCGGTGGCCACTTCGTCTTCGCCGGTCGCGGCCATATTGAAGAATATCTTACCGCAGCAGAGTCCAAAGTCGAATTCGCCCAACGTTTCGGCCTCGTTCAAAGCGGACGAAAGCAGCCTGAATGAATCGGCGGCCGCAGGTGGCGGCGGAGACGAAGACGAATTCGTACCGACTCAGGAATTCTCGCCGGTCATCCCGTTGCCCGAATTGATAGACGTTAAAACGGGCGAAGAAGGATTGCAGGTGTTGTTCGAAGAACGTTGCAAATTATTCAGGTACACCGGAACCGAATGGAAGGAAAGAGGCGTCGGTAATATGAAGATATTGCGCGATCTCAGTTCGGGCTACGTTCGTTTGCTGATGCGAAGAGAACAAGTGCACAAGGTGTGTTGTAATCATCGTGTGCTGAAGGAGCACGAAATGAAACCGCATACGACCTCGGACAAAGCGTGGACTTGGTGCGCCCAGGATTACTCCGAAAACGAGCTGAAGAACGAGACCTTCTGTATTAGATTCAAAACTATCGAACAGGTACGCGTATTAAATTATAAATCATGCATCGGAGCGCGGTTACTTTTTAGTAACTGGTTACCTTTTCCATGCTAAGATACTATTCTTGTTGCTTGTTTCACGAAGAATGTTACTTTAGTGTTACTTTTTCACCTATTTTGTTTACTATTTCGTCAAAAATCCGACTTGAAAAATACGAAACATAGAGAACTCTTCAAAAACAAAATAAAAAAATAGTTTCAACTCGTGAAGTTGAAAATCTTCTAATATTGGATTTTTTTAAATTAAAAAAACGTTCCAAAATTTAAAAATTTTTTTTTTTTTGGAAAATGAAGACTTTCAATTTTTTATTTTAAACATATTTTTAGAAACAACTAGGTATTTTTTTTTTAATTTCAAAATTTCAAAGTCAAAATTTTTGAAAATTTGAAAATTGGTACCTTCAAAAATTTATCTTATTTCTTTTAATCCAGAACTTTTTAGATACCAAAATCGTTAAAAATTGAAAATTCTTCATAGATAGAAATTTAAATTGAAAATTGTTTAGAAAATAAAAACTTCGAAAAAGCAAAAAAATTTCCAAAATTTAAAATTTAAAAGTTGAAAAAATGAACAATTTCTTTGCTATTGGAAATTATTAAAAAATTTATGTTTTTTTGAAATCTAAAATTATTTGAAAAATGTTTCAAAACAAACTATTTTTTAGGAAAATTCAAAATTGCCTGTTTTTATTTTTTTTACAAATTGAAGGTTAGAATGATAGTTACTTGAAAATTGTGAGTTTTTTAAGAATTGAAATTTCCTATCAAGTAGAAATTGAAATTTTAAAAATTGGAAACCAATCGGTTCAACTATAATTTTATTCATCATGATTATACAGAAAATGCATATTTTTTCATTAATGATTTCAAGTTTTTAAAAATTTTGGCCCTCGATTTTAGGAGTTGCAAAAAGTCGAAATCAACAAAAATATTGAGTTTTCCCCAAATAAGAGATTGGGGGGGGGGTGAAGAAACATATCTAATATTTTTACTAAAAAAAATTAGGTTGAAAAATTGAGATTATTTTCTCTACAAATAAACGACTGTTTGTCCAAAAAATCGAAGTTCCCACTCAAAAAAATTGGAAATTTTTTCAAAACAATTATTAGAGGTTACTTCGTCTAAGAATAAAGAAAATTTCTTCTCACCAACAATTATTTTATTTTTATTTTATTTTTTGAATGAGAATTTATCAGCAATTTTTTTATCTAAAAAAATGTTAGCAAAGTATTTGAAAACAATGTTTGAAAATTTAAAATTATTACTTATAATTATGTAGAACAGAAAACTCCTCAAAAACGAAATATAAAAAAAATTGTTTCAACTCGTGAACTTGAAAATTCTTCAAAAATTTGATGTTTTGAATAAGAAAAACATTTCAAAATTTTGAAATTATTTTGAAAAATTGGAAATTTTATTAACAAACTTTAAAATCGATATTTTTTTAGAAATTGAAAACTTTCAAAAATGAATAATTTTTTATACCTCTTCATTTTGCAAACCACACAAAAATTGATTTTATTCAACTTGTGATTTTTTAGGCATTTTTAAAATTTTATTTCAATAAATATTTTTTTATAAATAGGTAACGTACCTATTTATAAAAAAAGTTTTCAAAAATTAAAATTCTTTTAGAAGTCGAAATTTTCGAAAATTTGAAGATCGATCAGAACTTCTTAGATATCAAATTTTTTTTAAATTGAAAATTGTTCATAATTTGAAATTTATATTGAAAATTGTTTGGGAGTTAAAAAAATTAACAATAAGTAATTTACAAATAAAATTTTTTCGAACAATGAGGCTTTTTTTTGAAATCAAAAATCATTCGAAACCAAACTAAAAACTGTTTCAAAACAAATGATTTTTTAATGTATAAAAACTTGAGAAACCAGACATTTTGAAAATTCAAAATTGATTTTTTACCAAGTTTTTCAAAATTTTGGTCCTCGATTTTAGGAGTTGCAAAACGTTGATATCAACTAAAAAAAATATTGAAAAATGGTAGTGAGGGGGGGGGGATGAGTCATTATTTGAGTGGCAATGGAAACATTTTGGTTACTTTTTTTCAACGTAGATACAAAATATTCGAAATTGGAGAGGATGGAAGGTTCTAATTGAAAATTTTATTACTACCAAAAATTTTTCTAGGACTGTGGACTACAACTTTTATTTGAAATTTTTTTCAATCGGACCCCTCCCTCCCCTCCAATTTTGTGTAATACTCCGTTGATACTTATTCAAAATTGGAGGAGTGGAGGAAAAACTAAGAAGGGTCCAATTTGAAAAATTTTTCAAACAAAAGTTGTAAATTAGAGTCTTGGAAATAATTTTGGCTATTATAAAAATTTCAATTTGACCCCTCCCTCTCCTCAAATCTCGCATAATACGACTTACTTTAGATTATTATAATATTATTAAAAACTGGTAAAGAGAGGGGTCCAATTGAATTTTTTCTTCCAAGTTATGGAGTGAGGTCTTGAAAATAATTTTGATTATTGTCAAATTTTCTATTGGAACTTTCCCTCCGCCTCAATCTTGCATAAGTCGACTTCAATTATCAAAAACTGTGGGAGGGAGGAGTCAAACTAAAATTTTTTTAATAACCAAAATTATTTCTAGAACCTGAATTTACAACTTTTATTTGAAAAATTTTTCAAATTGGCCCCTTCTCCCCTCACTTATCTAATTTTGAATAAGTATCGACAGAGTATTATGCAAAATTGGAGGGAGAGGGTCAATTGAAAAAATCTTCAAGCTAGAGATGCTTGTATCACGATTACTTACGTTTTTATTTTATTTTTTTTTCAAATTTCGCTCCGATGTATGTATTGTTTGACTTGTGCTTTCTTTGTACGCAAAGATACTTATTTCAATCGTCGATTTTTTCTTTCGCAGGCGAACGCTTTCCGAAAGGCTTTCAACAACGCCAAGGCCAGCCTAGATTCTGCAGATTCGTCGAAAACAACGACAACCACCACCTCGGAAGCGCCGTTACCAAAACTATCGGATATGTTTAAACCACAAAGTGGTACTTGGGAATGTAAAATGTGCTACGTTCGTAACAAAGAAGACGCCGAAACCTGCGTTTCGTGCGATTCGCCGAAAGACCCTTCGAAAGCGAAAGCCAGCGCGGCAGGAGAATCCTCCTTCGTCGACAATAAGAAATCATTCCTGAGTGGCAGCGGCGGCGCAGGAGCGTTTACTTTCGGAATGCCGTCGGCGCCACTAATACCAGCGACAACGACAGCCACGACTGCGGCTGTGTCTACTAAAGAGCCTTTATTCGGATCCGCAACGACGACTAATTCTTCCTCAGTGTCGTCCAGTACGTTACCGGCGACTTCGTTCAGTTTCGGCGGCGGCGGCGGCCTTTTCAACTTCGGCAACTCGGCCAGCGCAGCGACCACCAACAGCGGCAGCAGCGCCAGCGCCAGTACGCAACCGCAGATCAAAGACAGCTTGTTCTCATTTGCTCCCAAAGTGTCGCCGGTGCAATCGGCGTCCCAGACCGGTGTGACCACAGCGGCCAATGCATCGGTCACATTTACTCCGATCGCCTCTTCGCCGCAGACCGCTCCGTCCAAGAGTGTATTTTCGTTCGGCGGATCGGTCACGTCGTCTCCGGCCGGATCACTTTTCAACACGACCGGTAAGGCCGCCGAAGCAGCACCTGCCGACTCGACCGGCTCGGATGGGCAGGCTAAACCGTGGTTTTCGACCAGTACGAGTATCTTCAGCAATGCCGGATTAGCCAGCACTCCTTCGTTTAGTTTTGGAAAAGCGCAAGAAAATGTTTCCCTTTTCGGCGGTGGATCTCCGACCAATAAATCTCTTTCGACGAATACGTCGCTTTTCGCGTCTCCCGAAGGCGTCAAGTCGGCCAATACCTCGGGTGAGTTTCGATGCAGAGAATATGATTTTAGTTCCGATCAGTGGCGTATTTAAGGGAGAGTTTTGGGGTCAAAACCCCTCCCATTATGCATAAAATACGTTCATCTACCTTCGTTTTCCCAAACTTCAAATTTTTAAATGAATTTCAAAAAAATTGAAAGATTCCTTTAAAAATTGATAAATTAAAAAAATAATGAACAAAAAATTCATTACCTACATTTTTTTTTTAAATGAGATTTTAAAATTGAGGTTTTTTCTCAAAGAATTAAGATTTAATTTTTCTCTAAAAATAAGAGGCATTTCTTTAAAAAAAAAAAATAAAAAAAAAACTAGGAAAAAAGAAACACATTTTTACTAAAAAAAAAGTACATAGGTAAAAAATAAGATTTTTTTAAAATTGAGAGATTCTGTCTCTACAAATGAACGACTTTTTGTCCAAAAAATCGAAGTTCCACATAGAAAAATTGGGAAATTTTTCAGAAAAATTAAGGGTTTTCGTCGAAGAATAAGTAATAAAAAATTTTCTTCTCACTAAAAACCTTTTTTAAATGAGAATTTATCAGCAATTTTTTTTTATTCAAAAAAGAAAAGACCAAAGTGTTTGAAAACAATATTTGAAAATTGAAAATTATTACTTAAAATTATATAGAATAAAGAAATTTTCAAAAACGAAGTATAAAAAAATTGTTTCAGCTCGTGAACTTGAAGGTCTTCATAAATTGGATTTTTTTAAGTAAGGAGAACGTTCCAAAATTTAAAAATTTATGAAAAATTAAAAATTTTACAAATTTAAAAATTGATTTTTTTTTTAGAAATTGAATACTTTTAAAAATGAATAATTTTTTGTACCTACCTACTCATTTTGCAAACCAAACAAAAATTGAAATTTTTTCAACTCATGATTTAAGCATTATAATTGTTATAAATTTTTATTTTTTTTTATTTTAATGAACTTATTAAAATTTAGAAAACTATTTTTTTTAAATTAAATTTTTTTTAGAAATCAAAATTTTTGAAAATTTGAAGATTGATAACTTCAAAAATTGTATTTCTTTTAAATCAAAACTTTTTAGATAATAAAATTTTAAAAAATTGAAAATCGTTTATAAATTGAAATTTAAATTGAAAATTGTTCGGAAAATAAAAAATTTGAAAAGGTACAAATTTTTCAACAATTGAAAATTGAATGTTTTAAAAAAATAAACAATTGTTTGCAATTGAAAATTTTTCAAAAATTGACATTTTTTTGAAATCTTTTGAAAACTGAAAACTGTTTCAAAACAAATAATTTTTCAAAGTTTAAAAACTTACCTACTTAGGAAAAAAAATTTAAAATTGACTTTTTTTTTTACAAATTGAAGGTTAGATAGGGTTTTTCTAGAATTGATATTTCCTATAACGTAAAAGTTAAAAATCCATTATAGTTACACAGAGAATGGATATTTTTTTATTAACAATTTCAAGTTTTTCAAAATTTTGGTCCTCGATTTTAGGAGTTGCAAAACGTCTAAATCAACAAAAATATTGAAAAAATGGTAGAGAGGGGGTAGGGGTTATGAGTTATCATTTGAGTAGCAATGGAAAAATTTTGGTTACTTTTTTCCTTAATTTTGGTTACTTTTTTTGAAATTTTAGGTTACTCAAGTTGCTATTTTTTTTTTCAAATTTCGCTCTGATACATGGATTTTTCAAAATTTTCCCAATTTTTAGTCGCATTGAATTTTCATAAAATAAAATTGCTTAATTTTTTCAATTTTTGGAATGATTTTTCATAAATTTTCAAAAATAAAAATTGAATAATTTTTTTAAATAGGTACATATTTTATTTTTCAAGAATGAATTTTTTTAATTTTTTAAGTAGGTCTAGGTATACGTGATTTTTCTTAAATTTTCAAATAATACCTAAGATTTTTCAATTTTTTCAAGAATGATTTTTTTTTTAATTTCCAGAGTTCATTTTCTCTTGAATTTTCAAAAATAATATTTTTGTTAAAAAAAAATCAAGAAGGATTTTTTCCATGTTTTTTAGAGGTGATTTTTTCTACTTTTCAAAACTAGATTTTTTTTTAAATTTTACAATTCTGAAATTTTACTTACTAATTTTCAATTATGATGAATTTTCAAAAAAATTAATCCAGTCAAATTCTTCAACATATTGATTTTTCTTTTCAAATTTTAGAAAGGAATTTTCACAAAGAGAAACTGTGTAAAGTTTTTAATCATCTTATTTCAATTTTTCGAGGTTAAATTTTTCCTTCATGCTTCAAATTTTTTTTGATTTTATAAAATTGAATTTTTTCCAATAATTTTTAATGATACCTAACTTTTTTAAATTTTCAATTTTCAATTTTTGAAATGATTTTTCATAAATTTTTAAAAATAAAAATTGGGTAATTTTTTTGATAGGTATACTTATTTTATTATTTTAACAATGAATTTTCTATAATTTTTAGAAATCATTTTCTCTTGAATTTTCATGAATTATATTTGTAACCTACATACTAAAAAAAAATGAATTTTTTTAAAGAGATTTTTTTCTAGTTTTCAAAACTAGATTTTTTAATTTTACAATTCCAAAATTTTACTTATTAATTATGATAAATTTTCAAAAAAATTAGTTTCAGTCAAATTTTTCAAGATATTGAATATTTGTTAAATTTTTGGGGAGATTTTCTTAGAATTCTCACGAATTTCTGAAACAGTGTAATTTTTTTTTGACTATTTAGAGATTTTTTGATTTAAAAAAAATTAAAATCTAAAAATTTTTAAAAATGCATTTTTTATTATTAGGTAGTGAAAATTAAAAATTTCATTTCATAATACCTAACCACTCTCGAAAACAAAATTTGAACCCCTCCCATGATTTCATCCTAGATACGCCACTGGTTTCGATATAATTTGATTAATTTTTAATACCCACATGATGTTTGCAGGAGCTTTTAGTAGTTTTTCGTTCAAATTGCCCAACGATTTGTCCATTTCCGCCGTCAAGAACGAGGTTTGTAATTTGTATCGAGTTCATTTTTGTACTTATGTAATTTGAGTGCCCGTTGAACCTTTTTTCGGGCTTTTCATTCGCATCGTCGCAGTTGCCAGTCCGGTATTCATCGAAAATTACAACCGTGCCCGAAAAATTGTTTAAAAAGTAGATCAGATCGGTCGTAGGGATGTTTCGTGTTTTTAAAAAAAAAAAATTTCATGTGGTTTTTCTTTTTTTTTGGTATGATCTTAGGATTCGGTTCCATTTTACGAAAGGGTTCCGCTATTGATAAATGATAAAAATGAAATAAAATTGTTTAAATCTCGAGCCACGTTATATCGTTGCGAGCAGCATAAAGAAGAAGAAGAATTCGGTCGCGGAAATTTATATATCTTACAAAATCCAACCACTCGTAAATTCAGGTACGTCGAGAATGTACTCAACGCGAATGTTTCGTTGACCTGTTTTCGACCGTTGCGTTGTCGTGTTGTCTTCTTCCGTCGACATCGTCGCGATGATAAATCAAGCAGATGGACCGTTTTACAGATTATTATTCATGAAAAAGCCCGGCCTGGTGGCCTGTCTGAGTCACTTTATCGATGAAAAAATGTCGATCGTTACGTTGGACGATTTTTCGTGCTCGTGGTTCGCTTCGGATTTCTCTAAAGGCGAAATTATCGACTGCGTGGTTCGAGTAATTTTCGACGATGCCGAGACTGCTTCTGAATTTGAAAAATGTTTAAATAACGCCCAGGTAAGATGAAGATGTGATTCGATTGATGTTTGCGAATTGTGATAGAACTAGCTATTTTCCATGTTGTGTGGTATTTTGGGTATAAGGGTAATTAACTAATTATCATTAGAAAATTGGAAACTAATTTAGATTTTTTATTTTACGTTTCAGAAGGAGATTAAAGATAACGCTAGTGATTCCCCAACATCATCTGGTAAGTATTCGAGAATGAAATAGATTAGAAAATAAAATCTTGTTGATATTTTGTGAAATGGAAGCAAAAAACAGAAATAACCTTTTTAATTTTTTTCTTCATTAAAAAACAAAAAAAAAAACAAAAAAAAAAAACAGTCGAATATAAATTGTATTAATTGAGTAAAAAGTTGAAAAAATTATCGAATTAATTTTTTCAAAAGATATCGAAATATTATTTTATGAAAATCGTGAACCATTTTTGGAGCATTTTATTGAAAAAAAATGATAGGTATCAAATTTGTAGAAATTTCCAACCTACAAAAATATTGAAAGATTTTTTTTTCATCGTTACATGGCTATGAAAAAAAAATTGTATTAAAATTTTATATATTTTGCACCTTATTTTATTCGATCCTAATCGATTATTTTTGTTCTATAATAATTTCAGAAGTAGAATTTATCTCTGAAACGAAGACCACAGAAGAGGAGAAAAAATTAGCCGAATCGTTGTGCTTACCTGCAAATTTTTTCGCTTATAAGTATCAAGAAGACTGTCCCGGATGCGCTGGATGTGACGAAGAAGATAGAAAAGTATAATAATTATTATTTATTGCACAGATTTTCTAACGCTTGATATTTTTTAAAATTTATTATCATCGTTTTGTTGTTTCCTCGATTGATTTTTAAAATAACATTTAATATTCCTATTTTTTCCCTTTTTTTTTTTGTAATTGCGAATATTTCAAAATATATTGCTTACAATAATTTTTTTCTCGTACTAATTTTTTTTTTTTTTTTTTTTTTTTTTTGTAAATCACTCTACAGAAAAAAGAAAATAAAGAAAATCAATCGACGAAAAATACAAATACTCAGTTTAGTTCGCTGTTTTCAAATACGACCCCTACAACTAATAAAACTAGTCTCTTTAGCGGATTTAATATTCCAGCCAGCGATTCCAAACCTAATTTAGTTTTTGGAGGTATGCATCTTAAATTTGTTATACACTGTCGCTCCACAAGTACTGCTGCGAATAACTAACTTGAGGGTTTTTCTTCTGTAATTTAGATATCACGAATAATACGTCGTCTTGGCTGAACAAAAGTACGTTAACACCGAACCAGTCTACTGATCAGAGCCCGGCTCAGAAATCCGCGGCTCAAGATGGATCCGACGACGATGACGAAGTTGTTAAAAATGATCAAGATCCGTATTTCGAACCTATTATCCCGCTTCCTGATATCGTCGAGGTTAAGACTGGAGAAGAAAACGAGGAAATTAGTGAGTAATCGTATTCGAGGCATGAAATTGTGTACGAAATACGAATGTGGATTCTATTGATTTTCTTTATTTTATTTTTTTTGCAGAATTTTGCGAACGATCCAAATTATTCAGATATGACGATGAAAGTAAACAGTGGAAAGAACGCGGAGTTGGTGAATTGAAAGTTTTATATCATCCTGTCGAAAGAAGCTATAGACTTTTGATGAGAAGGGAACAGGTTCGTTGTCATTTTTCGATTTTTTGAGTTCTCACAAATAATAAGTTTTCAAACAACGATGATTTAAATAATTTATTTTTTAATTGAAAATTTCACGTGTTTATTTTTCATTCAATTTCAATTTTTTGTTTAATTTTTTTTTCTTTAGTCATTTTGAATTTATTTAAATTTTTTACCTTTTTTCATTTTTCATTTTTTGCAATGGTAAAATGTTTTTTATTTTTATTTTATTTTTAAATGCTATTTTGATTTTTGGAAGGAAAATTAATTGAATTTCAATTTTTAACTGTTGCCAATTTTATCAAATTCCAACTAATTTTATGTTTTATTTTATTTTTATTTTTTTTTTGTGATGAAATGTTTCCAACTTTTTTAAATTCATATTTCATTTTACTTTCATTTTTAATTCAATTTGAATTTTGTACAGATGTTAATTCTGATATTTTTTTTCTAATTTTAATTTTCATGTTTTGAAAATAATTTTCGGTTGCTTGTGTTTTTTGATTTTTTGCGATGGTAAAATGATTCATTTCTCTTTTTTTTTGGTTCTAAATTTTTTATTTATTTCTTTTCCAAAATTTTTTAAAATTAAGTTTGGATTTTTTAACGTTTGATAATTTTTATTTTGTTGAATTTTTTTAAAAGTCAATTTTAATTTTTTCTATACCTATTTCATTTCTTAACAGTTTTAATTCTTTTTCAATTTTTATAATTCTATTTTTCAGCCAATTTCAATTCGACGTAAATTTTTTACTACTTACCAAGTTTTTGAATTTTTTTAATTGTAAATTTTTTCTGTTTTTTTTTTTTTTACTGACGTTGACTAAATTTTTAGTTGATTTTTTTTTTAAATTAACGTTTCAAATTATTTTTTTTCCAATTTTATTAAATTAAAATTTTTTTAAATTGTGAATATTTTCAATTTTGATTTTTTCAAATTCTACTCAATTCACATTCATTTTTAATTCAATTTAAATAAATTTTTAAAATAATTTCCAAATTTTACTTCAATTTTATTTATTTTTTTATTGTTAACTTTCAGATTTCAATTTTTTAATTTTGATTTGTCTAAATTTCATTTAATCTACACTCATTTTCAAATGAATTTCAATTTGTAGGAATTCTTGATGGGGGGGATTCAAAGAATTATTTTTCAATTGTAAATATTTAAATTTGAATTTTTTCAAATTGTGTTTTATTTTTCCTTGGTAGATAATTTTGACTGTATTTGAAATCTTATTCAATTTTTTATTTTTTCAAATTTTGAATCAATTTTTCAGAATTATTATAATTTTTTTTAAATTTAAAATTTAAAAAAATCAATTTTTGAATTTTTGAATTTTATTGCGAGTTTTAAATTATTTTATTGTGCTACCTGCTAACTTTTTTTGGCTCTTTCTTAAGTTTCAATATTTATAATCTTTCTCAATTTCCACTTATTGTTGTAAATTGAATTCCAATTTTTTGCATTTTGTCGATTTCCTCCAATTTTTGAATTTTCCCTATTTTTAAACTCACCTGAATTTTTACATCTTTTATTTTTTAGTAATTTTTTGAGAAACTTTTCTCGTTTTTAATTGAATTTTAATTAGGTACAGTTGATAATTTTCCCTATTTTCTAAATAATTCTTTGTTCCTGATCATGAACTTTTCCCCAAAAGGTTCCCAATTCTGATTTATTTATTTATTTATTTTGCTATAATTTAATAAAAATATTCCGATCTTTCACCAGGTACACAAAGTAGTGCTGAATCAACGTGTCACCAGCACGCTAAGCTTACAACCTCTGCAATCGTCTCGTACAAGTTGGTGTTGGTTCGGCATGAACTTACCGGAGCAAGAAAGGGAACCGGTATTGGAAAAATTGGCCGCCAAATTCAAAACCGAAGCGCAGGCGACCGCGTTCTACGACGCCGTTCAAGAGAGTCTCTTCGATATCGGCACCGTTCAAAGTGAGTACCCCGTTCGCGGGCCATTCTAACATCGTGTGAAATTCTCCAAATCAAATGTCGAGTCTAGACTTTGAATTTGTTTACGCAGACGAAGAATCGGCGACGAGTGGGCAAAAATTCAACGAATCTTCGGACGCCGACGACGACGATCGAGATTACGGCGAAGGTAACTACGACGATCGCGAATACGAAGACGGTGACGACGAATACGAACCGGACTATTACGTGGACGAGGAGGCAATAGGCGACGCGATGGACGAGCTCGAGGTCGAGGGCCTTAAGGAGATCTTGTTCGAGAGCGATGTTCACGTCGAAGTGTTGGAGGGTAATAGCTCGGTCGATTACGACGGCGTGATTAAGTTGGTCAAGAAATACGACGAAGATAAAGAAGACGATATCGGCTGCGTTGTGTTTTCCACCGCCGAGGTGCCGGCTCTTTATAAGGCTGATATTGTCGAAGGAATGAATGCTGTGGTAAGTGTTACTCATCTCATCCAAAGGGGTGTTGTTATTTCCACCCGCCTGGGTGAATGGTTCATAGAAATGAATCAGCTGAATCTCTGGACTTGAAATATTTGTTTCGAAGTTTCGATTGACATTTATTTTATTCAAAATTGGATGGGAAGGAAGGGTTAAATCAAAATTTTTATAATATCCAAAATTATTCTCAAGTCTTCAAGCTATAACTTTTGTTTGAAGTTTTTTTAAATAGGACCCCCCCTCCCCACTGATTTTGCACAACACTTCGAAGATATTAATTAAAAATCCCAGATAAATAAGCGATGAAGGTACCGATTAAAAAAATTTTCAAATGAAAGTTGTAGAGCAAGATCCTAAAAGTAATTTTGGTCATTATAAAAATGTCGATTGGATCTCTCCCTTTCCTCAAATTTCACATAATATCAGGTAGATACTTTTTCAAAATTTGTCGAAGGGGTCCAATTGAAAATTTTTTCAAACAAAAATTGTAGATTGAGGTCCAAAAAATAATTTTAGTTATTATAAAATTTTTGATTAGACCCTTCCCTCCTCTCCAATTTTGCATAATGGCTTGGACACTTATTATTTTGATATCTAAACAAAAAAAAGAACATAATTTTTTGAAGGAAATTTCCAAATTCCTCTCAATTTTTTTTGAGAAAAAATTTCAGATTTTTTGGAATGAAAAAACTTTTCAATTTTTTGGGATGAAAAAAATTCTCAATGAAAAAATTCTAAATTTTTTGAAATGTAAAAATTTCTTAATTTTTTGGAATGAAAAAATTTCTCAATTTTTGGAAATTGAAATTTTTTAAATTTTTTAAGAGTAAAATTTCTTCAATTTTTTAGAGCAAAAAAAAATCTTACATTTTGGGAAGGGGTAGAAAAATTCCCCTAATTTTTGATAGAAAAAAAATCTCTATTTTCGGAATTTTTTCTCATTTTTTGCATAATTTTTTTTTACTTTTTAAGGATAAGAAAATCTCTCAATTTTTTGGAATAAAAAATCTAAATTTTTGAAGACGAAAAGTCATCTTCACACATCCAAAGTAAAAAATTCCCATTAGACTTCCCTTCAAAATAATCGATCCACCCCCTAGAAAGGGTGGAAATAACAACACCTCATCCAAAGACGAGCGTAATTTTCGTTTGTATTTTGAGAAATTAACGTTTATTTTGGCAATTTGTTTGTACAGAACGAAGGCAACGGTACCGTAGCGTTCGTCGAACTGAATTCGGACGATTACGAAAGAAAAATGGTATTGCAGTTTGAAAACGAAGATGTCGCCGAAGAATTCGCCGTCTCGTTTCGTTCTCTCAATATACCGGCGTGCCCGAAAACCCATTAAAAAGCGAAGCTCTTAGTAAATTAATTTGTGATTTTATTCATCTCGTTTTGAATTTTGTTCTTTATTTATCGCGCTTTATTGTATAATTTTTTTTCTTGTATTATTTTTAATTCCGAATTTTATTAATCGACGAACGCGTTTGATATTCGTTCGCCGGTGCGGTATTCTCTTCCTTTTATATCTACATTTTACGAATTATTTACGTCTTATCGAATTGTTTAGTTGACCTTTTTTTTTTTAAGATCGTTTTTAAAAAAAAGTATCTCGTTTTGTTTCTGATTTTTGCCCGTGTGTATATTTTGTTCCCGCCTCGTGGTTGCGTATTCACGAAACGTTGTATTTATTTAATCGCTAATTTTATTTTTTAATTTCAAGTTGAAAATTTTTAATGTGAATGATTTCTTAGTCATCGAATCGATAATGTATCTCTCACTGTTGAGGCGTATAATAAAATAATAAATTATGTTTCAGGTGTTGCTTGAATCGATTTTTTTTTATAATTGAGAAAATTCATCATTTTTCTGTGGTAATGATTAACAATACGCGACTTTAACTTGGGCAATAATGACACTAATATTGGATTTTTTGAAAATTGCGAATTTCTGAAAACGCTCTTACTCGAGAAATATGCATCGTACAGCAAAATGGATAGCATATTCGCAATCAGCGTGGTCTAATTAGTCGAAAATCACTCTTATATCAATTTTTTGGAAATTTGAGAAATTTTCAAACGCGCGTTCACGGCGAACTAGGCTTTGTATAGCAAAACTATTGGCATATTCCGACTCAGCAGGGTCGACTTAGTCGAAACGCACTCTTATCTCAATTTTTTTGGAGATCAAAAAAATCGAAAATCGAATGGCGCGGTCAGTTTCCCGATCGGAGGGGAATTTGCGGAGATAAGGACCATTTTCTGTAACTCAGAAACTAAGCATCAGATTTGAAATCCGTTGGCATATTCGGGATCAGCGACATCAAATTAGCCCGTAAACCGAATTTCAGTTCGATCGGGCCATAATTAACATTTTTGAAAAATTAATTAAAAACGAAGCAAAAAAGATGGCGGATTTGCGATTTTTTGCTAAATTTGAAAAAAATTGCTGAAAATTGGGAATCTAGGGGTCTAGACCAATAGAGTCGAACCCGACGATTGCAAATTTGCTTTCATTTTCAAAATCGGACCATTATTCGCGGAGATATAAGCATTCAAAGTTTTTGATCGGATATGAGTCATAAAAACCGACCATACCCGGTAACTTGGTACTTTATTGAATTATTGCAGCTTCCAGAATAGCTAGAAAATTGTTTTTGGTGTCTAGTAGTACTATTTCGAGGTCGTAGAATTCAAATATGAAATTTGTTTCGAGCAGTGATGCCAACCTCACGAGATAAAATTTTTATTTCGCGAGGTTGGCAACCCTGCTCGAAACAAATTTCAAATTTGAATTCTACGACCTCGAAATAGCACCATTAGACACCAAAAACAATTTTCTAGCTATTCTGGAAGCTGCAATAATTCAATAAAGTACCAAGTTACCGGGTATGGTCGGATCCTATGAGTCATTTCCGGTCAAAAACTTTGAACACTTATATCTCCGCGAATAATGGCCCGATTTTGAAAATGAAATCAGATTTGCAATCGTCGGGTTCGACTCTATCGAAATCGACCCTTCGTACACCCATTTTCGACAATTTTTTTCAAATTTTGCAAAAAATCGCAAATTTGCCATTTTCTTTGCTCCAACTTTAATGGCAAAATTCAAAAATTCACCAGGCTCTTATTTATGGTTCGATTCAGCTGAAATTTGGTTTATAGACTATTTTGAGGTCGTAAAATTGAAATTTATGATTTTCACGGTTCAGTGTTGCCAACTTCGCGAAATAAAATTTTTATCTCGAGAGGTTGGCATCACTGCTCCAAATAAATCTCAAATTTGAATTCTGCGACCTCGAATTTGTAATAAATGACTCTTCAACCTCTTTCGTAGACACCCTGAAAGTTTCAAAGCTCATTTTAAAGATTTTTAGCATTTGGTGTTGATTAAGTTGCATACTCGATGCATTTGCAGGCAGATTCCAGGTGTATTTTCAAAATATTGCTCTATTTTCAAAAAATATCGTATTTTTGTATTTTTAATGCGGTTTAGTACTATTTCGAGGTCGCTGATCACGAATATGAACTTTATTTTCAATTTGACTTTCTCATTGTACCCCTAACGTCGATTTTTCGAAAAAAATTACTCGTTTAAAGGCGAAGGAAGGGTCAGAATTGAAAAGTATTGGCCGAATCGGAGTCAGCGAGGTCAGATTAGTCAAAAACGATATTAATCTGAATTTTTTTAAAAATTTTGATAATTTCAAAGTCTTCTAACTCGGCGAGAAATCGACGTACAGCAAAATGGATAGCATTTTCGTAATCAGCGTGGTCGACTTAGTCAAAAAGCACCCCTATCTCGATTTTTTTGAAAATCAAAAAAATTGAAAAAATCAACGATGGTTAACCTTCCTTTTTTTTTCGAAAAAAAACTTTTTGTTCCAGATCGGCGTGTAAGGTGTCTAGGAGGGGGTAATCGGATCAGGCGAATCGAATGGCGCGGTCAGTTTCCCGATCGGAGGCGAATTCGCTGAGATATGGACCATTTTCTGTAACTCAGAAACTAAGCATCAGATTTGAAATCCGTTGGCATATTCGGGTTCAGCGACATCAAATTAGCCCGTAAACCGAATTTTAGCGCGATCGGACCATAAATAACATTTTTTTTAAATTCATTAAAATTGAATCAAAAAAAATGGCGGGTTTGCGTTTTTTTGCAAAATTTGAAAAAAAAATTGTCGAAAATTGGACATCTAGGGGTCTAGACTGATAGAGTCGAATCCGACGATTGCAAATCTGCTTTCATTTTCAAAATCGGACCATTATTCACGGAGATATAAGCGTTCAAAGTTTTTGGTCGGATATGAGTCATAAAAACCGACCAGGTATGGTAAGTTGGTACTTTATTGAATTATTGCAGCTTCCAGAGTACGTAGAAAATTGTTTTTGGTGTCTAGTGGTACTATTTCGAGGTCGTAGAATTCAAATATGAAATTTGTTTCGAGCAGTGATGCCAACCTCGCGAGATAAAATTTTTATTTCGCGAGGTTGGCAACCCTGCTCGAAACAAATTTCAAATTTGAATTCTAAGACCTCGAAATAGCACCATTAGACACCAAAAACAATTTTCTAGCTATTCTGGAAGCTGCAATAATCCCATAAAATACCAAGGTTGGTCGGATATTCGACAAGCTTATGACAATTATCCGGTCAAAAACTTTGAACACTTATATCTCCGCGAATAATGGCCAGATTTTGAAAATGAAAGCAGATTTGCAATCGTCGGGTTCGACTCTATCGGAATCAACCCATCGTACGCCCATTTTCGACAATTTTTCTCAAATTTTGAGAAAAAATCCAAACTTACCTAGTTTTCTGCTTTGTTTTGAGCTTTGGTGCATTTTTTGCAAGATGGCTTAGTTTTTTTCAAAACTTCAAAATAAATGTCATTTTTCAGAGAACAATAGTACGCTCGACAAGTTTCTAAAAAAATGTTTACAGTTCGTAAATTTCTCCTTATATTTTGATCGTAACTAATAATATAGACAATTAAAATTAAAACGTAAAATAAAACGATAAATAAATAAATACAAATACATTTAAAAAATTCGGTATCGTCGAGTATCGTACATGATACAATTACAATACGTTTTATAGTTTTACAAAAAAATTCACATAATAAAACTTAGAATAAATAATGAAAAAAGAAAAAAAGAAAAAAAAAATGATTCAAAATGAAAATGTAATCACAGTTATATAAAAAATCCAGCATCTTCGATAATCTCTTTTCGAAAAAATTTCACGACATGGCGTTCAAACAACAAACAGATGCACGTTTTCCATATTACAGAAAGATGTTACAAACACACGCCCGTCCTCACAGGTCAAAACAGATCAAATGTGCCTCAAAAAAAACACACGAAACTTTTATAATCTTATGATACAATAATTTGAGCGTATTAATAATTATAAGGCCCGTATTGCGAACCATGGTAGTACGGACCAGCTGGATAAGCTGTGGCTGAAGTCGGGTAACCTGCATAAGTGTACGGTTGCTTTTGCGGATAAACTGTAACAAAAAAAAAACGTAGACGAAGCGTTAAAAAAAATGTACAAATAAAACTATAAATTAACGAGTTGAGAAAAAAAGTACACATATCGCGTATTTCGCGAAAGGTAATCTTTTTTTCGACGCGTTCGGCGGTATTAAAATAGGCTGATGGCAGCTGGTAAGTGGATTTTATTGCAATATGCAGGCCCGGCGAGAGGTGGGGACAAGGGGGACACAAGTCTTGGGCTCGGAATTTTCTCCGACTAGACTCCGGATCCTCCCCTCACCTCATTGGGCTCTTAGGGTAAAATGGCGAAATTTCTTTGGGGCCCAAGTATTTCATAACATTAAAAAACATGAACAATTCTAAATTTCATATCATTCGAGTGGTGAACGTGGTCTCAACTCAATGTAAATACTGAATAACGCGACCACAGAACCACTAATTGAAGAAAATTATTTTAAAGTGAATTTAAAAATTTTCTTCTCAATAAAACTAAAAAAAAAAAAACAAGAAAAAAATTGAATTTCGGCTAAATGTTTTTTTCGACCTTTCTTTAATTTTCGATTTTTTAAATTTTCTGCGAAATTTTTTTCCAAATTTCGTGAAAAACATTTTTTTGATTTATTCAAAAATCTTTTTCTTTTTTTTGGAAATTTAGCAAAGAATATTTCTTTTTTAATTTTAATTCAGTGAAAAAACTTTTTTTTTTTAAATTTCGGATGAAAGAATTTTTTTTATTTATTTAATATTATTTTTTTATTATTGAAAAACTTTCTAATTTTTTTTAATGTGTTCCAGTTTAGTACAGGAAGACGGGAACAATTGTATTCCTTCATTATAAAATTTTTTTGTAATACCTTTGAAAACGATTTTTTTAAATTTTATTTTGTAAAAAAATTAATTTTTCAAATTTTGGTAAATTTTTTTCACTTTTTTCTTCAGTTGAAAAATTTGTTCAAGGAATAATTTCTTGGAAATGTTTTTTTTTTTTTGGAAATTTAGCAAAGAATATTTTTTTGGAAATTTAGCAAAGAATATTTTTTTTTGAATTTCGGGTGAAAATTTATCTTTTTTTTTTAAATTGAAAAACTTTCTAATTTCTTTTAATTTTTTCAAATTTTGTACAGGAACAAGTTTTATTGAAGTTTTTTAAAAATAATTTATTCAATTTCTTTATTATAAAATTTTTTTCTTATACCTTTGAAAACGATTTTTTTCAATTCAGTAAGAAAAATACATTTTTCAAATTTTGGTAAATTTTTTTTTCACTCTTTTCTTTAGTTGAAAAATCTTTTCAAGGAATAATTTCTTGAAAGTTTTTTGATTTTTTTTTTTTTTTTGGAAAAGAATAATTTCTGTTTTAATAATTCAGTGAAAAAACATTTTTTTTTTGAATTTCGATTGAAAGAATTTTTTGATTTTTTTTAATTGAAAAACTTTCCAATTTTACAGGAACAAGTTTTATTGAAGTTTTTTAAAAATAATTTATTCAATTTTATTCCTTTATTATAAAAAAAATTTGTAATACCTTGGAAAACGATTTTTTTTAATTCACTAAAAAAATTCATTTTTCAAATTTTGATAAATTTTTTTCCCTCTTTTCTTTAGTTGAAAAATTTGTTCAGGGAATAATTTCTTGGAAGTGTTTTTTTTTTTTTTTTTTTTTTTTGGAAATTTAGCAAAGAATACATTTTTTAAAATTTTAATTCAGTGAAAAAACTTTTTTTTGCATTTCGGGTGAAACTTTTTTTTATTTTTTTTTAATTGAAAAACTTTTTAATTTCTTTTAATTTGTTCAAGTTTTGTACAGGAACAAGTTATTATTGAAGTTTTTAAAAATCATTTATTCATTTCTTTATTATAATTTTTTTTTCTAATACCTTTGAAAACATTTTTTTAATTCAGTAAGAATAATTCATTTTTCAAATTTTGGTAAATTTTTTTTCACAATTTTCTTTAGTTGAAAAATTCGTTCAGAGAATAATTTTCTTGGAAGTTTTTTTGATTTTTTTTTTTTTTTTTTTTTTTTGAAATTTAGACAATTACCTACTTTACATTAATTTTTTTTCGAATTCTTTTGAGAACCTTTTCTTTTTCTTGAAATTATTCAAGTGAAAAGAAATAGGTAGGTGTTTTTTTTTTTCAGAAAAAAAAGGGACCCAAAATTTTTGTCCTGGGGCCCGACCTCGCTTTCGCCGGCCCTGGCAATATGACGTAGGTCTAGGTACCTGGCATTAAATATTGCATATTGACAGCTTCTTCTCTTTCGCGTTCACCTCGTAGGCAAATAGCAGCACCAGAAAATAATATAGCCGAAGTGAGACTTAAACCGACTCCGGTCCAGGCCAGATAGAAAGACCAATCGTAATGTATCTTCGTGAACTCCTTCAAAAGCTGTGAAACAGAAAGAAAACGTAATTTGATTAACGTCGAGCCGATACATTCCGTAGAATGGGTCATCAACCGATAATGGTAATAATATCGCAAATCGACTAAAATTATAGCCCTTCCAAAGTGCACCATTTATACTGCCTACCGTACCATTCCTACACCTAACGTGTTTGCCCATAAAGCGATAGTCGAGTCCAAGTCTATGGTACGTGTAAAATACACAACAAGGCGAACCGTTAGATTGTATACGTATTACGATCGCCAAGAGTATCGTATACATGTATTATAGATCTTCTCTCTGTGTAGCTGCAGATACTACAGAGCCACAGATAATAGATCCAAGTATACCGTCGAAATTATCAATTGCAACAATTTATACCAGCCATGGTTCTACCTATATTACCCTGACCAAGAAGGCGTGAAATGTGATAGTACAGCTTCGACGTGTTGATCAGACTTTTTATTTCTACTTTTTTTTTTTTTATTAATCCAATCGTTTTGCTACAATTTCATAAATTAGAGGGGTCGAGTTACTCGATGATAAATTTATTGAATTCCATGTACAGTTCATCGTTATAAAATTCCTGTTTTATAAACAGGAATCAGAGCAGAATGGATAGGAAAGAGAGAAGAGAGGGTCCACGAATAAAAAAACAATAATATTTAAAAAATTATTGTGAAAAAAGTAGTATGTAGGTAAAAAAAACTTCAGAAAAAGTAGAAAATAATGTTCGATGCGATAATTTATAAATAATATAATTAAAATGAGTATTGGTCGATTTATTTTTAAGAATGGAATTCGTAAAAAAATAGACTTATTAATTTTAAGGAATTAGATTCACGAAAAAATGAATTAAAAATTGAATCAAAATCCAAAAGCACGAAATATTATAAAAAATTGTAAGAATTAATAAAAAATATGATTAAACAGAGTGATTTCAAAAAAGTAGGTAATTGCTCATATGTTCTTGTACTTGCTCATACACTCTCGTACTTCCTCGTAGCAGCTCGTACTTGCTCGTATGTGCGCGTACTTCCTCGTAGCTGCTCGTACTTCCGCGTACTTTCTCGTAACTCCTCATACTTCCTCGTAGCTCCTCGTACTTGCTGGTACTTCCTCGTAGCTGCTCGTACTTGCTCTTACTCGAGGTGCTACGAGCAAGTACGAGCTGCTACGAGGAAGTACGAGGAAGTACGAGCAAGTACGAGGAGCTAAAAGGAAGTACGAGCACGTACGAACAAGTACGAGGAGCTACGAGCAAGTACGAGCAAGTACGAGCAAGTACGAGCAAGTACGAGCAAGTACGAGAAATTACGAGCAGGTACGAGGAAGTACGAGCGACTACGTGCAGCTATGGGGAAGTACGAGCAAGTACGAGCAAGTGTAGAAACACGAAACACGTAGAAAAACGTACGAACATGTACGCAAACGTACAAGCACAATAGAATTTGCTCTTTGTAGTAATCATGAGAAAAAATAATGAAAATAATTATTAAAAATGAAATCATTTTAAATAGGTACTTAAAGTCAATCAAATAAAGTCTTATTTTTTTTTAATACGAAAAAATAAATTTTTCCTTAAATTTTCAAAATAGTTCGAAATGAATTGAAAAACTGTATAAAATTTGATTTGAAATAAATCATGAAAATTTGTTTAAAATGTGAAATACCTAGGAAATTTACCTATTTCGAATAGAAATAATTGATAATTAATTTTGATGCGTATAATATCTATTCTAAAAAAAAAATCTACGAAAAATCATCAACAATGAAAACTATTCGTACGTAATTTCATTAAATATTTTATCGGTTCGAGTAATTTTTCAACAAAAAAAATCAGGTTGCTCGTTTTTTTTTTACTTTCCGAACAGCGCGTAGCGTTGTAAGGAAAGTATTGTTTTCGGTGCGAAATGCGTTTTCACGAATATTGCACTTAGACAAATTTCGACTTCGTACAAATTTGTTTTGAACAATTTCCAGATGATGTTCCGTATGTATGTGTGTGTGTATGTGTGTGCAGAAAAATTTGTTAACACGATTCCAACCGCCCTAATTGAGATATCTCGTTGAAATTCGGCGATGAGTAGTGGTTTATATAAGCGAAGGCTACGCAAGAATTTGGGGCCTTTACGTTGAATAGAAAAAAATTTACGAGCGATTTATGCGAAAAATTTGTTAACACGATTCCAACCGCCCTAATTGAGATATCTCGTTGAAATTCGGCGATGAGTAGTGGTTTATATAAGCGAAGGCTACGCAAGAATTTGGGGCCTTTACGTTGAATAGAAAAAAATTTACGAGCGATTTATGCGAAAAATTTGTTGACACGATTCCAACCGCCCTAATTGAGATATCTCGTTGAAATTCGGCGATGAGAAGTGGTTTATATAAACGAAGGTTACGCAAGAATTTGGGGCCTTTACGTTAAGTAGAAAAAATTTTACGAACGATTTATGCGAAAGATCGTCGAGTTTCACATTTGTCACGTTTTAGATGTCGATAAAGGGAACGGTTCAAGTGTTTATCTATATCCGGACATTTTGTTTAGTTTAAAAAAAAAAAATGTAAAAAAAAAGAATCTGCTTAGGTCAATGTTTCCTTTTTTAAGATTACAAAAAGGAAACGATCATGGTGGTTTATAGCGCACCAAAATATTTTTTTATTAGGGACTAATGCTCGGAAAGTGTGTGATGCTTGCATCACCGTTTATTTTTTTCATTTCCTCAATTAAATCAAAAAATTTGTAAAAAGAAAATATGTATAAATTTTTCTTTTGAAAAAAAAAAATATATATGAAAAATCTTTTAAAAAATTAATAACATTCAAAATTGATTTTTAAAAAAATTGATCAAATCAAAAAATCTTAATTCAAGTGTTGGCCATTATTTTCATTCAATTCTAATAGGTACGTATTTCTTCGAATTTTTAAAATTTTCTTAAATTTTAACAATTTATTCTAAAAGAAGTAAAAAACATAAAACAAGGTCCAATGTTCTAGAAAAAATGTGAAATACCTATGTCCTATATGGAACTTCAAATAATTTTTTTTTTCTCAAAAAAAAATATTAAAATTATCTCCACTAATAAATTCCTAAAAACGCTAATTTTGTGGAACCTTTAGGTGGAAAATATCTCTTTAGCTACCCCATCTTCCCTTCCAGTCACGGCACCGCATCAACATTAATTCGATTACATCGATCAGCACAACATAACTCACCGGAGTCCATTCTTGATAAAATTCTTCTCCGATCCTTCGTTCTTTTTCGTAATACTCGACCCCGTGCCAGAATCCCATCGCTCCAGCACTTAGCAAACCTGCCAAAAAAACAAATAAAAAATTAAACTTCATATACCTACACCAAGAAAACTTCCTTCATCGAAGAAGCTGGACATATATCTATGTACCTGTACAGGCATATTTCTCAAACTTTTCAAAAAAAAAATAAATAAATAAATAATTATTAGATAACCTAATAGGATAAGAAATATAACCAAAATTGTTCAAAAAAGTAACTCTTTTTTAAATTTCAGCAACTTTGGGAACAAAATTTCAATTCCTCGACTGTTTTTGATACCTGCAATTTTTTCGAAGGTTCATTTGGGGTCTGAAAGTTCTCTTCTACTCAAAGAATTCATCTTTACTAAAAACAGTTCTTTATCCAATTCTTTTGGTATCACACTTAAAAATTAGAAAGTCATCAAATTCATCATTACAAAATTTTCTGTAGATAGATGATATAAAATTTTTCGAAAAAATATTATCGATACTGAAAAAGTGCTATGAAAGACAGTATGGACCAGGTACACAATTTTTTTTCATCATCATTTGTTTTAAAAAATTCTAATATGAATAAATTGTTCCAAAAAAAATATTTAAAAATTCAACATTCAGAAGGAATTTCCTAGAAAAGATAAGCTTAGAAAAAAATTGAGTTGACATACAAAAAGAAATCTCGAAAAATTGTCATTCAGCATTAAATTTTTTTTTTCAATTTTCCTCGCAACACAAAAATATGGGAAAATAATTTAGTAGGTAGGTAAAAAAGGTACTTGTAACAAAAAAAAAAAAAAAAAAAAAAAAAAAAAAAAAAAAAAAAAAAATAGATTCCTGGCGTCTAGAATAACTTTTTTTTTAAATCATCACTTTTTCATAACTATTTACCACCAGTCCACCACCCATAGAAAATTTTAGACCCCAAAAATTATTAAAAATTCAGGACCGTCTAAAAAAAATAGGATCCACATTTGAATTAAATTTTTCTTTCAACTTTTTGGAGGCAACATTTGAAAAATCTTCAATGCAGAGAATTTTTTTTTGAAAATTTTCTTTTTAAAAAATCGTTCAACTTATCCGGAGAAAAAATTTCAATATTTTTTAAGGAAAAAATTCACAAGTTATTTTGAAGAAAAAAATCTAAATTTTTTGAAGTAAAAACATTGTTTAGAAAAAAAATTACCCACAAAATTTTCAGAATCCTACCTCCAAAAATTTACAGAAAATTGAAAACTTTCAAAAAAAATTAGGATAAGATATAAATTTATTATTAGTTACAGAAAAATTTTCAAATTGCAAGAAAAATCATAATGAATTTTTCAAATATAGAGCCTTTTGTAAAATGCAATTTTCGATCATTTAGGCCCTATAAAGTATCATGAAAAATGTGAATTTTTCAAACCCCTTCGAAAATAATTATCCATTTATTGAATACGAAAAAAACTGAGGTAGGTATTCTTTCTTTAAAAATTAATTGAGGATTATATTTGGTCCAAAAAATTGAGAAATTCATTTCCTTCGAAAAAAGTTTTAATAAATTTATGTATCAAAAAATTATTTGATTAGATGTTTTTTTTCTCCAAAATTTTTAGAAATATTTTGCACTGAAAAAATTTGAGTGATTTTTTTCTTTACAAAAATTTAAAAAAAAAAAAAATCTCCTCTAAAAAAATTTAACTACATTCAAAACTTTTTTTTTTAAATCCCTAAAAATTTTAAACTTTTTTTCTTTCTTTCATTCTTTCAAAAACTTGAAACAAAAATCGGATTTTCATCCCAAAAAAATTTAAAAAGTTCAATTTTTTTTAAATCCAAAAAATTGAAAAATTTTAGTGAAAAGAAAATTAAAATTTACCTATTCTCAAAAATTGATTTCTTTCCCTCCAAAAACTGAAAATTACGTATCATTGTCAATTTTTTTTCAAAAATTCAAGAATATTTTTTTAGAATAATTATTATTAAATTGAATGTTAATTTTTTCTCCAAAATTTTTATAAAGATGTATACTTAGGTACTGCAAAAAATTGAGTTTTATTTTCTTCATTACGAGAATTTTAATTATTTTTTTCTTCAAAAATCAAAAACAAAAGATTCAAGAATATTTCTGTACACTAAAGCACCGAAGATGGAAGTCCAATTTTTTTCGACTTCGAGATTTTTATTGTTTATGAACCTACAAGTGTCAAAAATTCGAAAAACGTAAAAACCTCGAAGTTGAAAAAAATGTGACTTCCATCTTCGGTGCTTTAGTGTACAGATTTGTACAAAATATCGGTCAATTTTTTTCCTCAAATTTTTTTTAGTCCAAAAAAATTGAGACAAAGATAATTAATTTGAATGATTTTTTTCTCTCTAAGAATTTTAGAAAAGAAGGGCAATTTCCTTCAAATTTGACTCAAAATGAGAAATTGCAAATATGCATTTGTGAAGCATTTTTTATCGCACATTTGATTCGAACAATATTGCCAAAATGAACACTGGAGGTTTATCTAGGTCCATTCGAAGCACAGCAGCATTAAAAACGCCTTTTAAAATGACGCCCAAAAAACTCTATAAAACTGAGTCAAAAACAATATTTCTACCCAATACGTTTCTAATTTATAAGGATGCGAAACTGTGGAATGAAAGTAATTTTATACGTATCGAGATCATTATTTATCTACGATTTGACGGTTTGCCCTTCTGAAAAAATGATATAATCTAGATTAGATAACTTGTTAAATTTCTGGTATGTATATCTCTAACTCGGAAGTGAAAATGAAGAAACTGTAGAACATATTTGAGAAGGATATCGAGATGGGGTTTAAAACTTATTTAGTGTTATGTTTTGTGATTTTACCAACTTTGCAAGAAAACGGTGAGTTTTTTTTTGCGTCCTAATTTTGCATTTTAAAGTACCTACCTATTAGATAAAATTAAAAATTTATGAAAAAAATTTGAAATTTTGAAATTTTACGCCTCGCCACACATGTACCACCTCGTTGGTTAAATCTATTTCCGGTTTTCCACATCCACACAACGTTTGAAAGTACGACTGCAAAATCAAGGCACCCCTTGTTGCCTTTGGGTTCAAGTATCAGTTGGCCAAGTGGCGAATTTTAAAGCAATTTTTACTACTAAGAGGTACAAATTTTTATCCTTTCGAAATATAAAATCATATACTTTGGGCGCACAAAGTGTACGATTTCATATTTTAAAACGATAAAATTTGCATTGAATCAAAACCACCTAGACACTACAAGCCATGAAGTTAAATTTGGCAACCTTGCCGAAGACAGCCGACTTGAGCAATTGAAAATACGTTTTCTGGGCAAACGAAGTGGTTTTCGAAACAAATTGATGTGAACCAAAATTGTAGAGGGAAAAATTAACTTTCGTTTAGTGTATTCGGAATTTTGATTCGACTAATATTTCTCGAGTTACGGTCAAAAAACTGATTTGAAGATGGGCCGTTTACCAGATTTTCCCTATTTTCCCGGTCAAAGAAGCGATTTTCGTAAAAATTGATAAGAACAAAAATTGTAGAGCAAAAAATATCCTTTCATCATAAAATCATTGAAGTTTTGATTCGACGAAAATACCTCGATTCATTAGCAAAAACTGTTTTCTCAGATATTCAAATTTTCATATTTTCCTATTTCGCGGATGAACAAAGCGTTTTTCATGAAAATTGATAAAAACTAAAATTGTAGAGCAGAAAAAATCCTTCAGTTTTAGTGCTTTTAAAATTTTGATTCGACCAATTTTTTGAGTTATCGTCAAAAAACTATTCATTTTTTCATTTTCGAGGTCAACGACCCCTTTTTTGTGAAAATTGATAAAAACCACAATTGTAGATCAAAAAATTTACATTTACTTTTGTTTGGTGTAGTCGGAATTTCGATTTGACGAATATTTCTTGAGTTATCGTCGAAAAACTGATTTTGAAAGTTAGCCGTCTACCAAATTTTCCCATTTTCCCGGTCAACGAAGCGATTTTCGTGAAAATTGATACGAACCAAAATTGTAGAGCGAAAAAAATCCTTTCACCCTAAAATTATTGAAATTTCGATTTGACGAAAATACCTCGATTTCTCAGCGTAAAATGTTTTCTTGGATATGCAAATTTTAACATATTCTCATTTTCAGAGCGAACGAAGCATTTTTCGTGAAAATTAATCTGAACCAAAATTGTAGAGCAGAAAATTTCCTTTTGTTAATGTGTTGTCAGAATTTCGATTCGATGAATATTTCCCGAGTTATCGTCAAAAAACGGATTGGAAAGTCGGCCGTCTACTACTCGAAAATGCGACGTTGCCTTTCTACGTTCATGGCTTGTATCTCTAGGTGGTTTTGATTGAATAGTACAAAAAATTGCTCCGAAATTCGCCACTTGCTAAAGTAACACTTGAAATTCGGCCCTCAAATTTTACATTATTACTATTTCACCAATTTTTAAACCATTTTCCAGTTTTATAAATTAGTTGACTCATTGTTTCGCTTCATTTCGGCAACACCTAATACATTGTTCTCAATATTTTAAGATCTTTGAAGAAAAAGGAAGCCGAATAGCAAAATAATTAGGTACCTATGTTTGAAATTAAATTTACCTATTGCCCTCTGCAACAAAATGCCCTCAAAAAATTGCCACCCAAAAAAATCTGCATCTCCGCCCTTTGAATACAAACACAAAGCGCTCCTTTAATTCTCGATTTCCCGGTACGCCCAAAAACTAAAAAGCCAGTCATTGAGTGCTATTCTGTATTTAAATTTTAATTCACCCCAAATCGTATAAGAATAAACAGTAAAGTAACTATGAGATTTTTTTAAAAGGTGATTCGTTCGAAGAAGAAACATTATCTCCAGATCAGGCTGCTATAGTGGAAAAAGCCAAGAACAGCGAAGTGAAGATACAATTGGAAAATGCGTTTAAAAAATCGCAGCATTTTGAAAAGAAAAATGAATTACTTTCTTTTCAAAATGCTGCATTGGAAAAATCTCAAGTGAGTAGAAATTACTCAAAATACGAATAAATTATTATAAAGTTTCCAAAAATGGGAATAATTCAATAATTCAGAATTTTTTCATCGTAACCTCTCACTAAGGACCTGAATAATTAGAAAAAAAAATATTTGAGCAATTTTTTCAAAGTAATTGAATTTAATTGAAATTCACCATAAATGGCAAAATCAATTTTTTTCAAAAATGGGGATACTTGAAAAATTTCAAATTTTTTTATCAGAATCTCTCAGAATGGATCCGAATAATGAGAAAAAAAATTTTGGAGCAATTTTTTCAAGCAAATTAAATTTAAGGAAAATTTGAAATTCACCATGTATACGCATGGCAAAATTAATTTTTTTCAAAAACGGGAATAATTGAAAAATTCGAAATGTTTTCATCAGAACCTCACAAAATGGACCCAAATACTGAGAAAAAAATTTTTGAGTAATTTTTTCACAGAAATTCAACTTTAAAGAAAATGCGAAATTCATCAATCATCATGTAATATGGCGAAAATATTGATTTTTTCCAAAAATTGGAATAATTCAAAAATTCAAAATTTTTTCATCGTAACCTCTCACAAAGGACCCGAGTAATTTGAAAAAAAATTATTTGAGCGATTTTTTCAAAGAAATTGTATTTAAGGAAGATTTGAAATTCACTATGGAAAAAGATCCGGCAAAACACCGGATCTTTTTACATGGCAAAATCAATTTTTTTCAAAAATAGGGAACTAGGTATACTCATTATTTATTTCAAAAATGGCTTTTCAAGGTATCTGATATTGCGTAATTGTGTGAACAGTGAACATTGATTTCGTCTTGTCAAAAAATCGTCAATTTAGGAAAATCTTGTAAATTGGCTACTAAAGGTTTAGGAATAAGGAGACGAAAATGAAACATTAATTTTTCTAATAAGTATAATCTTTTCATAGGGCTTCGCCATATTCACTTGTTCCGTTGGCACTATTAAAGCTGATTTGGAAGGAGTGTATAAGTTCAACCCTGTATCGTGGACCCAGATGAATGATGAGAAGAAAAACACGAAATATCCCAAAGAACTCACTCGTAGCATTCAACTGTTCGAACATTTAGAAGACGACGTTTTTCGTATTAAACGTTCGGCTGGTGCAAATATGAGAAATTACTTTAATCAAATGTTAAAAATATTGAATGCGGATACTAAGCTGTGGCGTAAACATGTGAGAATGGATATTAAGAAAATAAATGAAATTCAGCAGGAACTTCGAAAGTACCTAGGCAGAACTCCTACCACTGCTGACCAAATTGAATTCGCCGTTGTTGTAGCTCAAATGCGGCATGGTTGCAACGCCTACCACCAATGCTTCACCACCCGTATACTTCAAGAAACTTTTGCTGCAATGATGAAAAAGCAAAGAACTCCATCGTTAGAATATATACTTGAGTCTCTGGAAATAATTGGACCATGGAATATAACCGAAAAAGCCGTGGATTATGTAAACGTACTACGTAAAGCTCGAGCCTTTGCAGCAAATGAATATTACTATCCCATCACCGCTGTACCCTCTAAGGATTCAACCGGATCGAAGATAGTGATGCTGACTTATCCGCCTAATTTGTGTCCCCACGTAGATTTCAGACTATGCGAAAGTTGTTCTGTGGTTGCACCAACCTCAACACAGAACCCTAATTCATAATAAAAACAATAGTCTAGGCATCGCAAACTGGTTGAAAATGAATTTGATTACGAGAGTTCATTGCATTAAAAATCGCGGATACGTTTTATGCTCTGCTATACCATGTTTTCGCTAGTAATTTCGCGTATAGGTATTCGATAAAATATGAAACATTAATAAACGAAATAACTAATGCATTTTCTCATTATTTATTAGCGCGAACAGAACAATCTTATTAGAGGGGGGGGGGGTATTAATTTTTGAGTAATTCATCTTTTTGTTTGTAATGTATAAAATGAGTAAAAGCTTATTATTCAAAATTTGAGGGGAGGGAGGGGACCAAGCAACATTTTTATAATAACAAAAATTCCTTCTATGGTGTAAATTTACAACTTTCACTTGAAATTTTTAAAAATTTGACTCTTTCCTGGTACTAGCTTGAAACATTGAAATTTCATTCGAATGTCATTTTATTTCGGTCAACTGTGGCATTGGTGGTAAACAAGTCTGACAATTTGTAATTTTTAGGCCCGAAAAAGTTTCATCAAAGTTCTCAATTCTGCAATATTTAATCTGAGAAATAAATTAAAATAAACCTAAAAAGGAAACCAAAATCCTAAATTTGATGTTTTTTATGGTTTATTTTCATTCATTTCATCGATTAAATATTGAACAATTGGGAACAACAATGAAAAATTCATTTCACAGAGAAAATACGATGTATTGAATAATAAAACAAATTTTTCTTAGATCTGGATCTGTTGTTTTTTTTCTCGAAAATTTGAGGATCTAAAAATCCAGATCAGATCCTTTCTACAATTAAAGGATCTGATCTAGATCAGATTCAAAATTTTGGATCTTCGGATCTTTAGATCCAGTTCTCAAATTTTAGCATCTAGATCTGCCCATCTTTGCTTTCAACAGCTTTCCCTAACTCAATTCGGACCTCCTGAACTCGAATTTGTATTCCGCGCGAGGGGGTGAATTTCACTCCATTTAGTTGAACATTGAATGGCTAGGTAATTGTAAAATTATATTTTTCTTCAAAAATTGATTTTTTTAAAGAGAAAAATTCTTAATGCATTATTTTTTTAATCTATAGAAAACAAATGATTTTTCTACTCCAAAAAATTAAAAAAAAAATACTCTCAAGAAATTGAAAAAATTTTTATTCCAAAAAAGTTTTAAAATTTGTTTTTGAAAAAATGAAACAAAAAATAATTGAATTTTTTTTAAAAAAAAATCTCAATACCTATGTAAACATAGCCGGAGGATCATTATTTTCTCAAGTGGTGCTCACGTTGTGGTGGCGAGGGGGTGAAAATGTTGTAAATTTTTTCACAAAAAAATACTTCATATAGGTACATAAAGTAGAACCTCGATTATCCGATGCCCAAAAATCGGTTAATTTTTTATTACCCGGGTTTTCTTCTATTTTGCACTACGATCGACCTCATAATTATTGATGTTTCAAATTTTCTGAAAAAATTTGAGAAATCATTTTCTTATTTCAAAAAAATAATACCCAATTATTCAAAACATGTGGAAATTTTTTTTTTAAATGAGAAATTATTTATTTAAAAAAAAAATTAGGAACTTGAAAAATATTATTCCAAAAAATTAGAACTTTTTTCATCGTGAAATATTTGGAAAATCTTATTTCATTCTATAGAATTGTAAAAATTTTCATTCTAAAAAATTGAAAAAATAATTTATTCTAAAAAATTGTAAAAAAATCATTTCTAAAGCATTGAAGAAAAAAAATTGTAAAAAAAATCATTCTAAAAAATTGAAAAAAAACATTCTAATAAATAAAAAAAATTCATTCTGAAAAATTGTAAAAAATTTCATTCTAGAAAATTGAAGAAAATTACTTATGACTCTAAAAAAATTGTAGAAAATTTTCATTCTAAAAAATTGAAGAAAAAATCGTACTATAAAAATAATAACAAATTTTTATTCTAGAAAATTGTAAAAAATTTTCATTCAAAAAATTATTTTGAAAAATTGTAAAAAAATTTCATTCTAAAAAATTGAAGAAAGTTATGGCTTTAAAAAAATTGTAGAAAATTTTCATTCTAAAAAATTAAAGAAAAAATCGTTCTAAAAAAATAGTAAAAAATTCGCATTTTAAAAAATTGAAAAAAATTCATTCTAAAAAATTGAAAAAAGTTTCATTCTAAAAAATTGTAAAAAATACTCATTCTAAAAAATTCATTTTGAAAAATTGTAAAAAAATTTAATTCTAAAAAATTTAAAAAGGGCCCCAAATCTTTAAAAAATTATAATTTTTTCATTGAGTGAAATTTTTTACAAATTGAATTCAAATTTTTTGCGTAGGTTGGGATTTTTCAACGTGAGAAATTTCGTGTGAAGCTCGAGCACAAGAGCAACTGGTCTAACGCCGGCCATGTAGGTAAATCAGAAACTTTTTTAGTCACTGAGTTCAAAAACATTGATGGTGTTTTTTGCTTTTTAATTTTTCGACTTGGAATTTTTTTCAAGAATTTTTTTTCTTTTCAGAAATTTTGTGTTATTTGCATTTCTCTATTTTTTATGCCGAATTCACGAACCCTCTGCTAATCATGAAAAGATGAAACTATCAAATGTGGACCATTTTGAAATAATAATTTTTTTCCAAATAAATTTGGAACTTTTTTATTTCAAAAAATTGAGAAAATTTTCACTTTATGCCTCCAGTGAAATTTTAAATGAGAAAAATTTCATCTTGGAAATATTAAGAAAATTTGCGATTTTTTTAAAATCAACACCCCTACCCCACTCCCTTTATAAAAATTATATATTCGTCAATTTTTCTATGAATTTTACCCATTATAATTTATTTTTTTCAACATTTTTATTTATTTTTTATTATTATTTTTTTTTGTTCAAAAATGTAGTTAATTTTTTGGGACAAAATGTAACCTATAGTAACATTTGGGTAAAAAATATAACATTTTCTAATTTTTTTCAAAAAAATTTCATTTTCCATTTTTTTGAGTGATTTTTTTTCTTTGAAAAAGTAACTTTTTGGAACTAAATGTAACCAATCTAGTATAAATGACATTTGAGTAAAAATGCATTCAAAAGTAACTTTCTCCGAAAGCAGTGTCTAATAGAGTCACTTCAAAAATATCAACTGAGAAATATGCCTGAATGTATCGTCATCGTCGTCTCGTTGATTCCGTAACAATTATTACATCACGATTTTTTAATCGATACACGAAACGACGTCGACGACGACATCTCGATGGTAAGAATGAAATTTCACCAAAAAAACTACTGCACCAGTGTCGAGGAGAGTAGCACTGGTACTTTTTCGTTTTCGTCATCGTTTCATGATGTCGTACGAGAATGAGAGTATACTTACACGAAAGTAAAATGAGTATCGCCGTCGCTGTTATATTGCCAGGCGATCGTCTCCAGCAGCCCGCCACTCCGGTCCAAAATGCCACAAATATGACGAAAAATGACACTATGAAAAGAGCGATAGCTGATCGTCCCATATCTGTCCAACATACAAACACAATCGAATAAGTAAGTAAGTATACACGTAAATAAACAGAAATCGATACTTTACATACGTATATATTTTAGGTATATACACGAGCGAGTAAATTGATCGCTTATTGAGACAATTGAAAACACCGTGTTATTGGTCTTGGAAGTCGAAACCATCTCCCTATCTCTCTCATTCAGTATGTTTCGTCGCATCGCGATTCGCAAATGTATAGAAAGTGAAGCGATCGTAAAAAGAAATCGAATAGTAATTTTACGTGGTACGTCGAAGATTCGATCGTCGCGAAATCGTTTAATTAAATAATAATAATAAAAATAAAAAAAAAATACGTAAATCGACCGTGGCACGCTGATCGAGTCATCTCGTTTAATTAATTTTATTATACCGATATTTGCCATCGAGCGACCGGCTCGACTTCGACGTTTGTCTTGGAAGTTTGCCGCATTCGCATTCGGCCACGCAATTTAGTGCGTACCGTATCGTATTAAAATACCATTACGTGCGATACGGGCCCGGGCGGCGCGCCGAGTCCACTCGCTGACGCTAATAATGCTAATGGTGATTTAATTATAAGGCGTCGATCGTGTAGCAAAAGGTGATTATTATACAAAGACAATTTATAGTCAGTCGTACCGACTTGAAAATACTTACGTAGCCTGGTCATGGCATAATCGTTAAAATCTTTTGTCCGATTTTCCGTATCTGGTATGTAATAATCGATGTTCATACAATGAGTTTCCACCGGGCTCAGGTATGTCTCCACTGTTAACACAAATAATTAGAAATTACAATTAAAACTTGTCCTAAAGACTATATAAGTAGGTATAAGGTACCTAAGACCTATGTATAATTAGTATAAAAGTGAGAAGGGTACACGCCAAACATCTACATACACCAAAAATTACCAAACCTAGGTAAATAGGTAAAAAAATCTCTCGCTTTGTAATTTTTTCCCTTACATAACCGAGCACGTTTCGATAATATAAGAACAAAAAAAACCGTATACCGAAGATTTACTTCGATTGAACCGTTTTATTCGTTGTCGCGTTAATTAAAAATAATTATGCTAATAATTTCGACGTCTCAGGTACACATATTGAAAGAAAATCTGACGCAGTTTCTGCGTCAAAAAAACACGTTATTTTAATCATCAACTTCGTGATAAATGAAATGTTTTCACAATATTTAGTAGGTAGGTCTCTAAAATTATTTGGTCAAAAACTGAAAATTTAAAAAAAATTTAAAATAGAGAATTTTGACATTTTAAAATTTTAATAAATTTTTATAATTTGGCTAAATTATCTAAAAATTAATAAAAAATCAATTTTCAAAATTTGACAAATTTTTATAATTCGAAAAACTTGACAAAAAAAAATCAAAATTTGGCAAATTTTAGAAATTGTGTAACCGCGAAAAGCTAAAATTTTCAAATTTTTTCCATTTTAATAAATAATTGGAACAATTTTCAAATTTTTAACACGTACTTATTTCTTAAAATGTCTTAAAAAATGATTCGAATGAAAAAATTGGAAAAAACATCTATCGAAATTTTCCAATGAGAGAAAAAATGAAGAGTTCAAAAAAATTGAAGAGATACCTAACAATTTTTTTCATTAATTTTGACAAATCTGGTAAGAATCAGAGAGCCGTTGGTGTATAAAGCACAAAATCGTCTAACAAACACCATTTTTTCGAATTTTAAAAAAAAAAAACAATAGGAAAGAGGAAAATAATTTCAACCTTGAGGGAAAAACATTTGAAAAATCAAAAATAGAAAATCCAGAAAATAAGAAATTAAAATTAAAATCGAAAAGATATTTAAATTTTTTTAAAAAAGTTTAAAAAAAAAAATTGCAAATCAATGTGATATTCCTCAAATGGAATTCAGAATTGAGAAATTATGTCGCGAAAAAATTGAAAATAAAAAAAGGAAATTCTTGAAAAGTTTAAAAAATTAGAAAAAAAAATTGGTAGGTATATCAAAAATTTTTTCATTGAATTTTCATTGACTTTTTTCTTAATTTTTTGAAAATATTTCTCATCAAATGAAAAATCAAAAATTGGAGAAAAAATAAAATTGAAATTTTAATAAAGAAAGTTAAAATGGCTAAAAATTGGAAAAAATTGAATCGCCAAAACAGGATAGAGAATGTCAAAAATAGATGTGAAAAAAAAAATCAAAAATTGATTGAAAACTGGAAAAAAATGAAATTGAAAAATATTTTGAATTTCTCCCCATTTTAATCAACTTTTTATTGTTATTTCCTCTCAATTTCTTGTACGTTCAAATTTTTCTATATATATATATATTTTTTTTTTTTCAATTTCTATTTTTTTCCAATTCATCTCCACCCCGCTTTGGCTATTTAATTTTTTTTCAAAATAAAAGTATTACCTATTCAAATTTTTTCAATTTTCAATAGGTAATTTTTAAAATTGGAAAAAAAATTAAATTCCAGAAAAATTGGAAAAATTAACAATCAAAAGTTCAAAAACATCGATTAAAAATTTCAAATTACATAAATTACAGACGCTCCAAATATAAAAGAAATTAGAAGAAAAAGTTGGAAATTGAAAAAAAAAAGAAATTGAAGAAAAATTAAATTTGAAAATGACGGAAAAAAAAGTGAAAACTACCTGACTATTGAAAATTTGAAAAACCTGGAAATTGAAAAAAATAAAATTGCTCTAAAGGGGCTGAGCACTTGAAAAATGAGAAAAATAAAGTATAAGAAACACGAATAGAGGGGTTAAAAAAATTGGAAAACAATGGATGTAAGCAGTAAAAAATGAAAATAAATAAAAGCATTACATTTATAGAAATCGAATTGAACATTGAAAAATTTCAAATTTTTAGAATTTATTTGGGAAAAGTGAAAAATGAAAACTGAAAATAATTGAAATAAAGTTGAAGTATAGGTACAGGTAGGTAACCAAAATTTTGAGAAACTTGACAATCTAAAAAGAATAAAATTTTCAAGTGGATTTAAGGATTTGAAAAAATCAAAAACAAAATAAAAATTGGGGGCAAAATGGAGGAGAGGAAAATGTCTAATTGAAAAGATGCAAATGAAGAAAAAAAATTCAATTTCAAGTATGAGAACAGAAAAAATGAAAATAACTTAAAAATCTTTAAAAAATTACAATAGAAGAAAAAATAAGAAATCGCATTAAATTTTTTTTACCTTGAAACGATAAGTATCTTTGAAAATTTTCTTGAAAAAAATTCAAATATTCTACATATCATGTAATTCTGAAAAAATATTTCATTAAGAGAAAATATTTCGAAATTTTCCTGAAAAAATTAAAATTCTTTAGAATATTACCTTTCAAAAAAAAAAAAAAAAACTTCAATTTTTTGTGAAATTTGTAAAAAAAAATACTTACGAGTATTTCAATAGGACTTTGAATTTTTTCAGAAAAATTTCCATTCAAAATATACTACTTGATTTTAGAAGATTTTTTTATGAAATAGGTACCTACCTATAATTAAAAATATTATTTCGATGGAATTTTGAATTTGTTTTCAGAAAAACTTTGAAACATTTCCTTTCAATATAAAATTTTAGTAGAAGTTTTTGTAAAAATAAAAAAAAAGTGATAGAAAAAGTATCTACCTACGTTGAATTTTTCAGGAAAATTTTGAAATAATAAGTACCTATTTTAAAAAATAATTTTTTATATTCATGTTTTTTTTTTTTTTTTTTTTGTAAATCAAACAAATTGATTGGATTTTTGCACTTTTTCCCAGAAAATTTTAAAATAAAATTTCCTTTAGTTGAAAAAAAAAGAAGAAAAATAAATTTGAACGAGATCTTATGGAGATTTGAAAATTTTTATTGAAGGTATCTTCAGAACTGGTTCATTGATTTCGCTCAAAATTGGGGGAAAAATTGAAAGAAAAAAGGAATAAAAGCGTGCAGTAATTACACATTTATCCGGCAGAAATTTTGTAGGTATAATCGCAGGTTTTGACTATCCAGTACAAAACCGCGATGAAAAATTCTACAACTTTTCCATCTCTTCGGTCTTGGCATTTACACACGTCATAGTACGGAAATACCAAATACAGACACACGACTCTTTCACTCGTAAGTCGCAAGTCGCAAGGCGGAAACACCAGCATGGGCATGGGCATGGGTATGGACAATGGGCACCGCACAGAACGGTCGTTCGAATCTCGTACACTACTCGTACAAATATTTATACCCACTGCTCATAGTCGGAGTCAGAAGCTGCGTCACCATAATTAGCGCGAGGACTATTACGAAACTCGTAGGTATAGCAGCCTACATGATTAATTTCTAAACGAGAAGAAATATGAAAAAAATATACTTAAATACTCGTACCTATAAAAGAACCAGATTAATGGTCGCATCACGATTCATTAGAAGAACGACTCGGAATGCTTTGAATAACTTTGGAGAGAAATTTCCAACTAATGTGACGGATATTGCGATTGTAGCGTAATGAAAACGGATTTCTGCTAATGAATGACTGTTATACATTCTAATGTGTGATTGATTATTTATGTGATAGGTATAAACAGGATGTCTGAACTGAAGACAGTATTGAATATCCTTTAGACTTTTGGTCACATGACTCATATAATTCGTATATCCCTTACAATCGAGACATACTTTACTAAGAAATTTTTTGGATCTAAGTATGCAAATTAGAAATTTTTTGGGGAAAAATCGTTTTCAACACAGTTTTAAAAAAATCTACCCTGGAAATCATTTTTGAAATTTTGAACTAGGTAGTTTTCATCTTTGAGGATTTTATTCTTCGAAAAATATAAATTTTGAAAAATAATTTTCTTGAATACAAAAAACTTAATCCTAGAATAAAATTTGTAAGCTTTGAAAAAATGTGGGAGGATTGAGGATGAGGGGTCAACAAAATTATGAAAAATTTGTGCTTGAACATAATTATAAAAATTCACTTTGATACGAACTTTTTTTTTTAGCAAAATACAGAAAAAATTGCTCTCGAACACAATTTAAAAAAAAATAGCGTTGAATAAAATTTAAAATGAAAATTGCTTACAACTCGTTTTTTTTTTAAACAAAGTTTTAAAAAAAAATTATTTCGAAAAATCATGCTTCTATAATATTATGTATGTATAAAATTCAAAATACTCATCAATAGGTAGATATTTTTAAAAACATTGATTTTTTGGAAAAAAAATTTGAGAAATTTTATTCTCAAGAAAATTTTAAACATTCATTTTTTGTTAAAAATTTGCAAATAAAATTAGAATGAAAAAGTTGTTTTCAAAATAATTGAAAAAAATATGGGTATATTTTGAAAACAAATCAAAAAACTGTTATTTAAAAAAAACATGAAATAAGTTTTAAAAAATTCAACAAATTCACGTTTTGAACAAAATTTTGAAAAATAGCTTTCAAACAAAGTTTGAATACTTTGAATAAAATTTTGAAAAAAACAATATTTTGAAATAAATTTGACTTTCAAACATTTATTTTGTAAATAAATTGAATCCAAACTGAAATTTAAAAAAATATTATTTACTAATATTTCAGAACAAAATTTCAATTCGGAAGATTTTTTCAAGATATTTGTACCTACAAAAATCTCACTTCAGAACGATTTTTTTTGGAACAAAATTCAAAACAGAATAGGTATTATTTTTCAAAAAAATTAATTGATTCATTTCTTGAGAAAAATTGCGTTTGAATAAAATTTTAAAAAAATATGTACTTATTGATTTCAAAAAATAAAAAATTGAACAGTCAAGATTAATTTCTCAACAAAATTTGAAAAACAAATTTTTTGTAAAAAAAAGTTATAGTAGGTAGAACAAAATGTGGAAAAAATGTTTTCACTTAAAAAAAAAAAAAAAAAAAAAAAAATTAAAATGAAAAATTCATTACCTAATTTTGAATAAAATTTTGAAATATTATACTTAGTTACGTAGGTAATAGACCTATTAGATAAAGTTTAATTTGAAAAATTTATTTTCAAAAGAAAAATTGGCATGGAGTCTATATAATGTCTACCGGATTTTCAAAATTTTCAGTGAACCACCCACCTAAAAATTACCAAAAATTAAAAAGGTCCCCTCTTTTTCAAAAAATTAGAACTCAACTTTATTAGGTACCGACTTGAGTACAGAAAAATTTTACTCTATTTTAAATTTTGTTCAATAATGGACAAAACTAGATATCATTTTTCGACATCGATTTTTCAAATTTTTCATTTTTATCACTACTTTTATTGGAATTTTGACAAAATTCATAACTTTTTCACTGTTTTCACCACCCATTTCTCAAATCATTACTTTTTCACTACGTTCAATAGGACACCATGTTTGAACAAGAAGCCTACTTTGAAAGAATTTACTTTTGAATAAAATTTTCAAGTTTCTTTTTTTTTTTTTTTTAAACTATTAAAATAATTTCTCAAAAAAATTGAAAAATTCATTTTTCATTAAAAAAAAATTGATTTAAGAAATACTTGGGAATCGGATGTGAAAAAAATTCCTTTTCAATTTTTTTTTTTTTTTTTTGAAAATTTTCACGTGAACACAATTTTTAAAAATTAAAGAAGATAATTTATGAATAAAATTTGTAAAAATGAATTTTTTTCTTGAACAAAATAATTCCAAAAATAATTATTATGGATATTTAAACAAAATTTAAAAACTTATTCATTTTCTAAAGAAATTTCATTTTCGAACAAATTTTTCAAAATTTAGTTTCTCAAAGAAATTCCAAAAAAAAAAAAAAAATGTTTTTGGAAAAAAAATAAGAAACACTATGTTTAATCAAGATTTTAAAAAATTATTTTACTTGGTTACTTGAATAGCAAAATGTGTAAAATACTTATTTTGCAACTTTGAAAAAAATTGCTTTTGAAAAAAAAAATTAAAAATTGGAGAAATCCATTTTTTTTCTTTTCAAGTCACTCTTGAATGAAATTTGAAAAAAATTGACGAGGCCTGGGCTATGTTCAGAAATGGTAAACATAACAACAAATCAATAGTTCAGAAATTTAATTTTCAAAAAATAAAATAATGTTAAGAATTTTTTTTATATTTCAAGTAATTTGAAAAATAAGTACACTTCAATTTCAAGTAAAAAATAATTTTTTGACTGAAAAATACGAGTATATATATTTTTTAATTTTTAAAGCGAGTCATATTTTAATTTTTTAACTTGGTGCCTTGTTGTTCTGTGGATCAATTTCTGAACACGAGTCTATTTTGTGCAAAAGGATTTTGCATTTATCCATCAATCTTTTCGCACTTGGTGGATTGAAATTCATCGGAAATTCTAATGGAGAGCCCAGCTGGACACACATTGCTCATTGTTAACCTTTCAGCGAGCCTACGATTCACACAACTATCTCTAGGTGTATATACTCGTATGCCGCCGAGTAGGTACGAAAACATTCCCACATACCTGCGTTGTTTTCGCTTTATCCATCAATTAATGATTATTTTTATCTACACGATGTACCTAGGCTACTACCTATAGGTATAGGTAGAGGTACTATGGGTACACGTTCGCAGTCGCAGGTTCAGGTTCACATTTGCACTGAAAAAGGCGAGAGACACGTAGCAATGTGCTTGTGAGGACGCTGCGCGGCGTCAGGTCTACCATACTCGTGCTTATATTCTCATCGTATCCACAACACATCTCTTTATACGTAAATAAGCTAACTAGTAGGAGTACATAGATTTCTAGTGAAAGTCGTATTTCGTTGTTTCCGTTCCTATTTCTTATTCGCGCATTCCAACAAAGCCTCGTTCGCTCGCAAGCCGAATATGCGAACAGGCTCGGGTATAATTTGCGACCTTTCGTCGGTATTTCTCTCTCTCCACCTATCTCTGGCTAATGCTATTTTTGTATTTTCAATAAACGACTAGGGTAGAGTACGCGTTTATGGCCACCTTAAGACATTTTTCATTTTCTCATTCTCATGGCGAGTTGTAAAATGAAGTTATTTGAACTTTCCCGAGCAGCACACTCGACAAATTATCGAAATAAAAAATCGACAGAATATCGAATTCGATAAAGTGTCGCGTTAGTTCCGCATAAATCGTGAAATTATCTTTCGATATATAGATAGATTATCGACGAATTATAGTTAATAAAAATTTCGACATTATAGTAAGATATTTTATCGATAATCTATCTATAATATCGAAAGATAATTTCACGATTTAGGCGGAACTTTCGCGACACTTTATCGAATTCGATATTCTGTCGATTTTTTATCTTTTACTAGCTTTTTTCTATAATTAAAAATCATTAATTAGCATAATTAATACATTAAACTATGCCTAAACACATTATTCATGTTACGGTAAGAGGATCATTTCAGAAAAAGTCAAAAAAAAATTATAAAAAATCTGCCACCCGTGGGGCTTGAACCATCTACCTCCTGCATGGTAATCCTCTTCCTTAACCACTATGCCATACTTTATCGTTGAGGAATTAGCAATAAAACGCTTATAATAGGCAGTTTGGTACTTCCAGACGTGTTGGACTTGGAAAAATTTTCACCAATTTGGAAATAATTTTAAATATCGTCACAAAATCGTTGAAAAATCGTTCGACAAATTTCAGATTATTTGTCGATAATGTAGTTTCAAATATCGCCACAAAATCGTTGAAAAATCGAATTCCAGGAATTTCATATTACGTGTCGATAATATAGTTTCAAATATCGTCATAAAATCGTTGAAAAATCGAATTCGAGAAATTTCATATTACGTGTCGATAATATAGTTTCAAATATCGTCAAAAAATCGGTAAAATATCGAATTCGAGAAATTTCATATTACGTGTCGATAATATAGTTTCAAATATCGTCAAAAAATCGGTAAAATATCGAAGTCGAGAAATTTCATATAATCTGTCGATAATATAGTTTTAAATTATCTTTACAAAATCGTTAAAAAATCGAATTCGATAAATTTAATATTCTTTGTCGATAATGTAGTTTCAAATATCTGCACAAAATCGGTGGAAAATCGGAATCGATAAATTTAATATTCTTTGTCGATAGTATCGTTGACGAATATCGTCATAAAATCTTAATAATATCGAATTCGATAGTTTTTAGATTTTTTGCCTATGAAGTTGTACCGATAAATCTTTATAATATCGTGAGAACATCTATAGATTTTCAAACGATTTTTTATCGATACGTTACATCTTTCGATATTATCGATCGAGTGTGCCGCTCGGGTTGATGATGTTTTCTGTATAATTGAACATTCTATTTTCGATCTGAATAGTTAGTATATTCATGAAGTCATCATAATAATTATTTATTTAAATTCAAAAAAAAAAAAAAAAAAAAAAGTCAAAAATCACCTAAAGTAGCCACCATGCTTCCAGCAATGGCCACGGCTGTTACCATTTTTGGCCATCCATTGAAATTGTGAATGCTTTTGTAAAATAACTCTATTCAAGTAATTTTTGATATATTAATACTGTTTTTAATAAAATAAAAAAATAATAATAATAATAAAACAGGTTTTTTGCAAATTTTAACACTTATTCAATTCAAAAATCTCCCTCAAGTTTTTAACCATACCTAGTGGCAAAAAGGACACTATTTCAAAAAGGAATAATCGCATTTAAAGAACATTTTGTTTTCACTGTGCCATTGTTTCTGGGTCCATTTTCCCCCAACAATGCATTTATCACATTTTTATCTTCGAAAAAAAAGCTACCACAATGTAGACAAGGTTCTTGTAAACGAAAAATGCTGCAAGTTCATGTACTTACAGTGGGTACTCGAAATAACATGTAGGCTACATTTTATGTCTAGTTCTTCATCATCTTTCTCAGAATGTAGTTTTGATTTTTTATTTCCAGATGGAGTAGGCCTACTTTCAGTGGTTTTAGATGCTTTAGGAGTCTTGGTAGAACTTGCAGAATTGCAGATACTACATTAGCTTTAATAGATGGCGCTTTTTTAGCGCTAGACAACTTTTTAAAATCTAAAACAGTTTGTTTTTGAACTACCCATTGCTTGATCGTGAATGATAACCGATGGCAAAGGAATCTTCTTTCTTTTTCAAGTAGTTGTTGAATTTTGTGAACCATTGCATAATTCACGTGAGGCGAGCGAAATTCGTTTTTTAGGTTTCACAAGAACTCGTGACTTTTTTTTCTTTGCTGGGGTATTTTTGTTTTCAAATTAAAGTTGTAGATCAAGATCCTAAATAAAATTTTGTTATTATAAAAATTTCTATAGGATCCCTCCCTCTCCTCTAATTTCACATAGCATATAGGTAAATATTTATACTATTTCAAAATTGAGGGAGATGTCCAATTAAAAAAAATTTCAAACAAAATTTGTGGATTGAGGTCCTAGAAATAATTTTGGTTGTAACAAAAATTGCGATTTGACCCATCCCTGAATAAAAACTATCAAAATATTGATGGGATTATGAATAGAATAACAAATAATTAAGGTGACCAAAAATGGAAAATTGCAATTTTCAGAGTTCCTAACTCGGCCATTTAAATAAATGCAAGAAAAAATCATTTATTTACCAATTTTATATTCATTTCTGATAGATAAATCACTGATCTTTAAAAAATTACTTACTTGCCTCTACTTTTTGATTATTAGGACTGCTATTCCATCATTACACAGACCCCATCAAACGATCTTTTTTGCAAGCAAACTTTAACTTCATTCATTTTTGGCACAAGAAATTAGAGTTAAAAATACTTAACCACATATTTTCTTTCCAAATTATATAATATTGGTTGAAGAAGTGCATTCACTTTCAATTTAAAAAACCCAACTGATTTCATCCATTTTTTCTTTTCAAATATAAGTTTAATGCTAAAGGTGGCCAAAGGTGGACAGGTGGCCATAAACGGGTACTCTACCCTATTACGACGTACGCAGGTAATCTGCTATAAGCAAGCAGAATACAATGAGATGTATCTTTCTTGCACACACGTATTCGAGATACGTACTCGTTTGTACTTAGTAGGCCTATCTTAAGGTCAAGTTTCACGTGCGAGTTGACATTGAATATGGAATTTCAATAGATATAAGTACCTATCGGAGAGTTTAGTACATCTACATACCGGTCGGTGGCTTTTCTTTCGGATAACATATTCTGAATAATCCTTTCGTCCTGGTGTAGTAGTAATATTTGTTATTCATTTGATCGACCAATGTATCTTGACCTCCTTTTTTGATCAATTGTTGCTGCAAACAGAAAAAAATTACACGTCTCAGATTAGATACCAGTTCGGCAGTACCACCACGACGCAGCGAATACGCTCGAGGAAATACGAAATGGGAAAATCGACAGGCCAGGCCGACGAACTATGCTCGTCGCTGCGCTACGGCTCGTACATGTCTGCACTTCTGCAGTATGCTGATGGCGTACATGGCCATAGCTATAGCTACATATACGCGGATGTAGATATATAGTCAGCTCCGGGCCACCATCGGTTATTTCGTATTTATTAATAAGTATACCGATGCCAGGGCCCAGCAAACTTATACACAGTTACGCACACGTGGTAATTAGAAGAACCTATGCGAAGAAATTTCATAGGTGTAGTCTTGGTTCATCGGTTGGATTTATGTATGTGTACCGGCGGAGCCTGCCAGAGTTCAACGGCTTACAAAAGGAAGGAGGAGTACGAAAAAGCAATTATGGTCGCATTAGAATTGATAATTTCTTTTTCGTGATGGAACGAGAGCACCTCGAAGTACATACGAGATGCCCAAGTCCAATTACCGAATTTGGTCTGTTGAACGAAATTTTCCTAGCACGAAGCTAGATATGGTCAACTCTTCACCCCCAGCCACTCCACGAGGAATACTTCATCAGTATGAAAAAAATATACCAATAATTTACCTCCTTACAAGGGAACCTCGCCAACTCGTCACCTCCGATTGAGCTGAAATTTGGCTCACTGAAAGAGCATGCCACCCACACCTCACAACCAAATTTTTAGCTGCCGAAGTTGATTTTTCGATTTTTGGCGAATTTTTGAAAATGGCTACGACCGCCTCCAAAAAACCATTTATCATTTTTTGAAAAATTTTACAAATTCGCGAAAAATCGAAAAATTAACTTCGGCAGCTAAAAATTTGGTTGTGAGGTCTGGGTGGCATGCTCTTTCAGTGAGCCAAATTTCAGCTCAATCGGAGGTGACGATTTGGCGAGGTTCCCTTGTTAGAAATAACCAAGAATTCATAAAATGGCAAAAAAGTGAGTATATGAAAAAAAAAACACTATGAACCAAGACCTAAGTAGATTAAAAATTAATGAAAACAAGAAAGAAATTGAAGAAAAAATTGGAAACTCGACACTTTCAAGAATTGAAAAAATTGTGATAAGTACCAAAAAAAGAATCCAAAATACTCAAAACTGAAAAAAATTGCCAATCATTTGAAAGAAAAAAAGTCAAGATCAAATGATAACTTGGAAAAAATTTCACTTCCTAAACCAAAAATTGTAAAAAGCTCGTCAATATAGAAATTTTACATCAAATTCAAAATAACTAAAAATTCAAAAAAATAAACTAAAAAAATTTACGAATAAAAATTTTAGTGGGAAAATTTAAAACTAGAAAAACCGAAAAAATAATGAGAAAAAATTGAATAAAAAAGAATGAAATCGAATTAAAATTCAAAATTTCATGAATTGAAAAAAATTTCAAAAAACTGGAATTTTCAACACATTCAGGTACAATGAAAAGTGATGAAAATTTCAAAAAAGAAAATTGGATCATATTAGATTAAAATAAATGAAAATGTTGAAAACTAAAAATTATTATTTAAAAAAAATGAAATTAAAAAGTACAAAAGAAATCACAAACAAATTGAAAAATGAATAAAGAAATTTTCAACTTACAATCAGTGAAAAGTATTTTTGAAAAATTAAAACAGATTTTAAAGTAACACCAACAGGAATAATAGGGAACACATTAAACTAACCGACTGAAATTTAAAAATTTTAAAAATTAAAAGAAAAAATTGACTAGAATAACCGGAGAAAACATGAAAATAATAAATTTTAAAAAGAATAAAAAAATAAAAAAATTTATTGAAAAAGTGTGAAAAATAATAAAAAATAGATAACTTTGTCAATAACAAACTAAAAAAATTAGAAGTGACTGGAAAATAATTATTGGAATTTTAAAAAATAAATTCAAAACTTTAAATTAAATAGAAAAAAAATAAAAATTAAAAAAATTAAAATTAGAAAATCCGAAAAAATACGAGAAAAAAATATTAAAAAATAAAACTGAACTAAAATTCAAAAAATATTGGAACAATTTGCATTAAAAAAATACGAGAAAAAAAATGAAACTGAACTGAAATTTAGAATTTATGTTATTACCTAAATTGGAAAATTTTGCAATTAAAAAAATAGTAATTGAAAATTTTAAAAATAAAGTTATAAAATTTCACATTAAATTAAAAATGAAAAAAAAACATGAAAAACTATAAAAATTAAAAATATTTTAAAAATAAATAAAAATTCCGATTTGAAAAATTTACCTAAAATTGGAAAACACACTCAAAAAATAAAAAATGTGGCTCAAGTTTATAATTTTAAGGACTGAAAAATTTCACAATCTCAAAAATAACAAATTAAGAAAAATTGAAACTGGAAAATCCGAAAAAATCCGAGAAAAAATATGAAAAAATAAAGCTGATCAAAAATTCAGGGTTTTAAAAATTGAAAAAATTTACATTACAAAAAAAATGAAGCTGAACTAAAATTGGAAAAATTACAAATCAGAAAAATCATAAAAATGTGAAAATTTTGAAAGAATAAAATGAAACGTGATATTTGAATTTTGAAGAAGTAAGTAATAGAATGAGAATTTTTTTTGAAATTTCATTCAATATAATTTTTTTTTCAAAGTATCAAGTTCCATTGGAAATTTTTTTTGAAAGCAAAAGCATTATTAAAAATGATTGGAAATTTGAAGAACAAAAAACTTCAAGTCTTCACCAAAAATTAAAAAAAAAACACTAAAATCATGAAAAAGTGAAAAATTGGAAAAATTATAGTACTTAATGGAAGAAAACAAATTTCAAATAATTGAAAAAAAATTGAAAATGAAAATAATTTTGAAAATAATAAATTCAAAAGTACTAAGTTCCATTGAAAATTTTCTTTGAAAGCAAGCAAAAACATTATTGAAAATGATTGGAAATTTGAAGAACAAAAAACTACAAGACTCCACCAAAAATTTAAAAAAAAACAAAAAAAACACTAAAATCATAAAAAAGTGAAAAATTGAAAAAATTAGTAATGGAAGTAAACAAATTTCAAGTAATTGAAAAAAAATTAAAAATTAAAATAATTTTGAAAATAATAAAAAACTTGTTTTTTTTTTAAATTAAAGAATGAAACATTGGAAAAAATAGAGAATTTGAAACTAAATTAAATTCAGAATTTTTAGAGTGAAAAAATTTATAATTAAAAAAACATGATAAAAAGTTGAAAGAAATTAATGAAAAATTGTTAAAGAAGAATTGAAAGTGATTAGAAAATTTAAAAAAAAATCACACTAATGACTTAAAAATAATTAAAAATTGGAAAAAATCAAAATTTTAAGAAATAAATAAAAAAAATTCAAAACTGAAGAAACGAAAAAATGAAAAATTTTTAAAATAAAAAATTAAGATTTGATAAAACACTAATATTTAGAATTTTTAAAGATTGAAAAATGAAATAAAAATTACGAAATGAAAAAAAGAATAAAAAATCTCAGTTTGAAAAAGTTTGAAACTGAAAACACGAATGAAAATATGTGAGGGCGAAAGCCAATGAAAAAAGGCACCAATAAATAACCAAAATATAAATTTTTATTTTTCTGGCCAAATTCATGTAAAAGAATACTGAGGAATCGAATGCTAGAGGTCCAAGATCTCCATCTTGAAAAGTGGAGAACTAATTTAATTTCCATGGTAACGAAGTTAAAATTTTTAAAAAATCAATTTCTTTCAATTTTTCTTCAAATTAGGATATTTTTTCAAGAAGTTCAGTTATAGAGACTTCTCCAATCAAAACTGAGGAAAAAAATTAAACTTTGGAACCAGAAGCCTTCTTATAATTAAGTATTTATTTTATTAGAGTTTCGTCATGACTGAAACATTTTGGAACAATTTCACACGACCTACTGTCGTACGTAATTTAATTAGGTGCACCTGGCGAGACACCCTGTAGCTTATCTGGATCCACGGTCAAGCCATGTTATCAGAGCATCTTCGCGGACAGTTATCATTAATCCGGCGGACGTTTTGATTACCTCGTTAAAAGCCAGTCCGATTTTCCAGCAGATACATTCGCGTATGACCCTTTACTGTGAACTGTGTACTTTCGATACACATGTACACGATATAGCACTTTATGTACTTAAAGCTGCGTACATTTCATGATGCAGGCAAGGCGAGGACGAAGGCGAAGGCACACACAACATTTAAACAAAACTACCGTAACGGTTTAATCGGACGAATTTGCGTAATAACCCAACGAAATATTTATTACGCGGCCGTACACTCTACATACTTATAATATGTATTTGTATCAACCATCTGCAGACAAATAGCGGTACCTAATTACTCGAAGGAAAAAAAAAAATCATTTTATAATTCGACCGCGAGTATACGTCGAGTACCTTCACATAAAAAAATCTCACCTCTGGTGTAGATGATTACCACATGTTTTTTTTAGGTAGGTAGGTATATAAATAAATACTCGATTACGTATTTAAATCAATTTCGTCTCGTCTCAGCTGAGCTGCTTCTTCTCGCTATAGTTGGCTTTATAGCGTGCTAAGAGTCCAGCTCCAGGTCGACGGGACGTCACGTCGATGCCACTAAACCGTTAAATCATATTCGTATGTATTCAATTCTTATTCACCTAGAGCCAGGCCGAGCCAAGCCGCGTATTCTGTTCACGAAATCGTTCTTATAGAACTCCGGACCGTTTTCTTTTTACACCTAACACTCGTACACCTACACGACCATATCCGTTCTCTACTCTCGTCTTTCTCTTTGTTTTCAGCATCTGCACAGGCACAGTGCACATGTACAAATTATTGTACTGTACCTGTTGCGATGCGCCATGCCAAGCTCGACTGACGATGAGTCGTGTCAAATTGACAAAAAAAATTCGATCGTCGAGGCACCATCATATCGAGCGCAATCCATCGAGGTGCTCTAATGAGACAATATCAGTCATAATTGAAGCGTCACAAGGTGTCTTTACTTCTTCTGCTTCTCGCATTGTACCTAATTTGTCGCCTCTATAATTTAACTAGTTGTACGAAAGTTATTAAAATACACACTGTTTCATTAAACTAATTATAAGGTAGGTAAATGTGGTTTCTCTTGCTTTGTGCAGGTACTCGGAACTACTATCTTCACAAAGACAGACGAGTGTTTCGCAGTTCAACACGTACAAATTTAGTACATTATCGAAATAATGAGCTAAAAGGTTCATATGTCTCGGCATTTGGGGAGGAGGAGGGGGGGGGGAGTAAAATTTGTGATGAACTTTTCAAAAATATGGAAATATTATGGTCATTTTGTCAGGGTGTCTAAATTAATTTTTTTTTGAAAATTATTGACTTTTTCATGAACAATATTTGAACATTTTCAGGGGGCCCCCTTCAAGCATAAGTGTAACTTGAAAGTTGGATGAAATATTGTTCTCATGTTGTAATGTAAGAGTGATTTTTTTCCTGGAAAGAATAACAAGAAATTTTCACACAAAAAATTCTCCTAAAAAAATTTTAAATATCTTTCTCAACAGAAAACCTTTTTTTTCGTTTTTTTCCTCGAAGTTTAAAAAATATTTTATTTTTTTAGGTACTTTACTATCAAAGAAAAAAAATTTATCCCCAAAAAATTGAGATTTGTTTTTTTATTTCAGAAGAATTTTTAAAATTATTGTTCGAAAAAATCTGTTCTTTTTTTTCGAAAATGAAACAAAACTTTTCCGCAGAAATTAAAAAAAATATCTTCACATAAGAAAATTTTATAACCTTTTTTCACCAAAAAAAGAGAAGATTTTTGGATATTTTTTATTCCAAAAAATCCTGACATTTCTTCCTTCGAAAAAATTTCTACCCCAAAAGATTTGAGATTTCTCTATTTCAAAAAAAAAAAAAAAAATTGAGTGGGTAATATTTTTTATTCCAAACCAATTTTTAAAATTTTTTGTACCAAAAAATTCATTTTTTTCATTTTACAAAATTCATTTTTTTCATTTTACAAAATTCATTTTTTTTCATTTCACAAAATTCATTTTTTCAAATTCATTACAAAAAGTTGGAATTTTTTCCAAAAAAATCCCTCAAAAAATTTTTTTCTTTAAAAAAATCACAATATTTCATACTTTTTTTTTTTTTTTTTTTTTTTTTTTTTTTTTGAGAAGATGCAACATTTTGTAATTTTGTCCCGGTAATATTATCAAAAATTCGTGACTTATTCAAAGAGTAAAATTCATGACTTTTCATGACCTTGTGATTTTTTTGAAAAATTCATGACTTTTTCATGATTTTCATGACCTTTAGACACCCCGTTTGTTTACATAACTCAAGAAAAATCCCTTCAAGAATCATCGTAAATAAAACTTATATGTTATTTATTCATATTTCCACCATTCACCAAGACACTGGAGAGTTTAATGATCGAATAATACAATGATGACATCTCATAAATTATCAGTTTCATAAATCGATTGATTTTTCAAATCAAATTCATATAATTGGCAACGTTGCATTTTCAATTTTATTAACATCGTTTGCCAAAAAAAAGAATTAAGGATTACTTCAATACATTAAAATTGATCAATTTTTCAACTACCTACGATTATTCAATTTGCATAAAGCAACTGCTAAATTTTTCAATTGAGGCGAATTGATCAATTTTCGATTTTGACAAATCCGATTGATATCAAAAAATTTTGATTTCCATAAACTGATTGAAGTCAACAAATTTTTCAATTTTGACGAATTGATAAATATTGTAAAATCAAAATACATTTTTACCTTTTTTTGAATATTTAAATCAAAATTGAATTTTTTTGGAATTTGATAAATCGATCTAAACGATGAATTATTCAATTCGAAAAAATAGATCAACTCTCAATTTCGATAATTTTTCATTTGTATAAAGTTTTGATTTAGAAAAATCAATAGATTATCATTCTATTTCTTATGAATTGATCAAAACTATTTTTTTTATTTATTTTAGTAAGTTGATTTAAATTGATAAATTGATAAATTTTGAACAATGGAATAAACTACATTTTGATAAATTAAAATTATTTCTTGGTTTTAATTAAACTTGATTATTTTTTTTTAATTTTGACGAATTTATTGGAATCGATAAAATTTTTGATTTCCACAGATCGGTAAATTTTTTATTTCGAAAAATGATCAAAATTGATAGATTTTTTCAATTTCGTGAATTGATTAAAATCTATAAATTTTTTGGTTTTGATAAATTCGAATTTCAGAATTCACAAAACTTCAGAAAATAACCGCTAAATTTCAGAATTTTTTTTCTATTGTACTTCTTGAACTTTGTGATGATTTTGTGAAAATTTATGTGATTTTCTAGAGTTATGTGACATTTTTTCTGAAAATTTGTTGGTTAAAATCGATATTTCTTTGATTTGATAAGTTTGTTAAAATCCATAATTTTTTCAATTTCGTTAAATCAATGGAAAATTGACAAATTTTCGATTTCGATAAATTGATCAAAATTGAATTTTCTGTTTTCTATAAATCGATTAAAATCAATGAATTTTTAATATCATCAAATTGATCAGAATTGATAATATTTTTAATTTCATAAATTTATTCCGTCGATAAATCGAATAAAATCGATAATTTTTTAATTTAGTGAAATTTATTAATTTGATAGGTAATAATTGATTTAAATGGATAAATTTCCCAATTTTGAAAAATCTAAACATTTTTCAATTTTGAAAAAATGTGTTTTTGATCTCGTTAAATCGATTAAAAATTGATTAAATTTGTAATTTCATCCCCCAAAATTACTATTTTCTTCTACATTTCTACTAGGTACTCTTTTGCTACTACTGTTTACAAAATTTTCAGGACCCCTTCTCCCTCCCACAAAAAATTCAGAAAAATGAGGACATACCTCCTTAAAAAATTAAAATCCAAAATTGACTACAGAAAAATTTTCAAATAGGAAAAATCTCAAATTCTCAATGTTACCAATACAAAGAAATGATTAGCTACCTATTTAATTTGTTTTGATTTTTCGAATTTCAATTCTAATTTTTGATTTTTTCATTACTTGCACTCCAAAATCACTACTTTCACTACCTGGTAGACACAAGAAACCCCAAATTTGGGCATACTGATCAAAATTTAAAGTTTTTTTGAATTTGATGAATTTAATTTAAATAGGCGAATTTTTCAATTTTGAAAATTAATTTAAATCGATGAATTTTCAATTTTGGTAAATTAAGTAAAATTAATCAATTTTTGGATTCGATAGATTAAATAGATTCAAATCGAACAATTTCAAATTTCGATGAACGGACAAAGTTTTCGATTTTGGTCAGGGAAGAATCCATCGAAATCAAATTTCAAGAATTCGATCGATTTTGCAAATTTCCATTAATCGATCGCTCTTTCAACGTGTTTCAACTTTCAACTTGATCGATTCGATGAATTTTCGCATTTTGATAAAACGATCATTCAATCGAGGGTTGAACAATTCCCAAGGTGACTTTCTTAGGTTTTTCTCCATCTACCTAGACAATTTTATCAGTTTTCATTATTTTTTAAATGGAAACGTCGTACTTCCACTTTTTTTCAACCACGATTTTTTCATCGTGAAACGTCAGCAACTTATTTTCACTGCCAATTCGTAGAATCCAAGTACATGTATAAATTAGAATGCCACATTTACTCCTTCGATCGTCGCCTTGTCCGTGACATTTCTCAAGCATCACACATACACACCCAGTCCAAATACGTAAACGAGGAAGCCAATAGCCAACACCTCGCTGGCTCTCCACCATCACCCTCTGCTGCCGGTGCCAACTACCAATTTGTGTAGTGTGTTTTGGAAAATAGCACACCCGATATACCAAATATAGCCGGCTAATTGAATGCATTCCTGAACGTTGAAGTGAAGTTGATATTGGTCGAGCTCGAGCACACTACAATGCTACCTGCACATACTCTTCGGTCTTGTGTCCGCTCGTGCTCGTCGACGACACATTCTTAACCGTTAATCGACTGACACCTCATTGGTGTGCTGGTAAAGGTATCAGCCATCAGGTAAATTCGCTGCTATATAAACTTACGCAAGGTCAATAAACTCGACATACGATTGTCGCGTTTCTCGAACGGGTATAGGCTAGAGTGGAATGATTTTGACTTTTTTTTCGAAAATCGAAACAACCTACGGCACAAAAGTTGTGTTTTGGTGTCAAAATAAAATGGTAAAAATTTGAGCCTCCTCGGTCAATATTAACCCATGCTTCAGGGGGTCCAAAGTTTTCAAATTTCAGTAAAATTTCTCATATAATTTTTTTTTTTTTTTTAAATTAACAATTTTTCAGAGGTCTAGTCGATGGTAGGGGTCCTCTTGGTGACCCAGAACCCGGTCATCCATCAAAAAATTGCATAAAAGTATAAACAGGGGTTTCCAAAATATCCACATTTTTGCATAATTACACCAAAATTAAGAAATGCGCGAATATTTTTATTTTTTGAGATATGTTGCATATTTTGAGGTTTACATATTTGAAAATATCTTCAAAATGAAAGGGAAGTCCCATCACCACCACTCCTCCATAGAACATGAGACATTTTGCCATGAAAACTGTGTTTATCCAAAACTGACCCCACTTTGAGGATCCCTAACGCCCTGCGCCTTTGAGGAAGGAGTCTAATATTCTGATGGGATGTTTTCAACACAAAATGAACCGCTCTCATGCATATAGTAATTAGAGTGATAATTTTTTCACTTTGCCCTAATACAAAGTAGGTAAAATGAGTAATTTCATTAAAAAACACAGGACTGATTTTTCATTTGTTTTGCGAACGACTGTTTCATTCGAACGAATCATTCACAAACAACTGATTCGTTTGAACGAATCGTTCGCGAACGACTAATTCATTCGAACGAAACGAATCATTCACAAACAACTGATTCATTTGAACGAATCGTTCGCGAATGAACGAGTAACGACTGATTCATTCGAACGAATCATTCACAAACAACTGATTCGTTTGAACGAATCGTTCGCGAACGACTCGTATCTAGCTTATTTGCGGAGTTATAGAGTTTTGAAAATTTCGATCGCGGATATCTCGCGAACCCACGAACCGATTTCGCTCAAATTCAATAGGCTTCGATTCCCAATGATCCTCTACCACTGATATAAATTTCAACTAATTCCATCAATTATAACTCGAGTTATCGCAGTGACAAATTTTAGTACATACATATAGTTATATATAAAGAAATACCAAATCGCGTAATTGGTGTCAATCGTCATAATTATTTCGTCATAAAACGTCGAGAAATATCACTCACACCCCCCACTCTTACCAACAGGTCAAATTTAATAGCTGATTTTTTCATAAATGAAAAAACAGCTAATATTCTAAATTAATTAAATAATTACCTAGGTACTTATCATTTTTTTCAAATTGTTTACCTATGTCATTTTAATTCTTTTTCTCATAGTTTTATACTTAAATTTCCATAACTGCTCAATTTTTCAATTTATAATTTTTCTGAATCAAAATTTTTTTATTGCCTTTGAATTTTTCACTTCTTTGTGATTTTTATAATATTTTCAAAAATTCAATTTTTCGATTTTTCAGTGGAAAAACATGAAATTATTTTCCGATAAAAAGAAATAATTTTAAATTCTACATCAAGAAATTTGCCAATTTTTCCACTTTTGCTTTTTTGAAAAACTCCCTCGACCTTTCCTTATCAATCTCAAAATTTTTACTCATACGATTTGAAACATATAAATTTTTAATGAAACAGTGAGATTTTCGTGTAAGGTGAAAGAGGATGTGTGATGAGAGATTGGAGATTCCCTCAAAATTTTTTTTGGGGTCCTTAGTAATATCTAATCTAATAGTTAGTTTCGGAATGAGGAGACTTGGCCGAGCCTTTAATTTCGTGTTTGTTTATTCGAACGTCGAATCTGTTCCCAAATTGGATAAAAATTTCCATAATAGAATTCCTGCAATCTGCACCAAACACTTTCTGCCTGCCGGACAAGATCCACCCCTTCGCTCAAATCAACGATTCAGGATACATTTCTTGAATAAATCAGTCCGAATGACCCATCAGACCATCTTTAATCGATCTTTCAATTACTCGATCGATACATATACTTTCGTTTTCTCGCCATACTCGTATTATTGGTATACTTGCGTTTTCAAACTGCTGCTCGTACTTATTAATTAAGACTGCATGATTTCAATATGTCGATTTATCTGTACAAATTACAGGCGCGAGATTTCCTCCAATACGTAATCCATCGTCGCCGGACTTTCGTTTTTTTGTTTTTTTTTTCTTCATTTTTAAATGGACTCGTATCGTACGTAAGTAAAGTATATGTACGAATCGTGACTCGGTTCGCTTTTTCCAATCATTACTGAGAAAAAAAAAAGTAACTCTACGGTTAAGTACACCTACTTAATACAATCGCACGTAAATCTTTTATCATCGAAAGTGGACCCCTCCTTCGTACATAAGTAAAACAAACGATAAACAGGTACAATCGCGTGCACAATTCTCATCCATGATGAATGAATTTTACTCGATAATTACGCACCACCAGTGCCCGAAATATACCTATTCCTCGACCATACGACTTCAAGCAATTGTTCTAAGCAATCAACGAGCTTGTTAACGAAGCAACAAACAAAAAAAGAAATGAAAATAATAATTCACCAATTTTGAGCCTATTTGCTAGTCGACTATACGAGTCTTATTTACTTTAACCTAATTATCGAAAATTTTTGACTTAACAGGATGAACAGGACCGGTGAAAATTATATAATTATCGAAAATAAGTGTGATTTGTGTTTTTTTCTGTATCACAACCGATAATTTCGAAATAGGAAAAAAACGTGACAATGAATAGCATATTTTTATTTCGCTCGATTATTTTTTTTTTCTCAAAGAATTTTTTTTTTTAGTTATTTACCAACGAACGAGATGTCCTTCCTCGAATATTGCGGTATTTTTTTCTTTTGTGAGTTATAATTATACGAAATTACATACGTGTTTTTCTCACCTTAACGTGATAACGATCTAGTTGAAACCGAATTTCATTCAAAATAATTCTAATTTAGCGCAGTGAGATTTAATTTTAGAATAGTTCTGATTTTATAATCAAATAAATTTTTTCCGGATAATCCCTATTTTTCAGTGAAATTCAATTTTGAAACGTAAATAATTCTGATTTACCATGAAGCTCAATCCCATTGTAAATAAAACCAATTCAACAGTAAAATTCAATTTTTTCCATCTATAGAAATTCAGAAGAATTCACGTACGATCCTTCATAGAAATTAACAACATTCGAAGAAATGTGCGAAAATTTTCAATTTCAGGAAATTAGAAAAATTATAGACATTGAAATTCACATGAACTCACGAACATTTAAAGAAACAGCAAGCAAATTACAGACATTCGGAGGAGTATACATTTTTATGCAGGAAATTAAAAAAATTATAAACATTTAGGAGAATTTAAAACAGACCAGAGTGTATAACAAAAATTCGAAAGCAAAAAACAAGGCTTTTATAAGTTTTATAGGACCTTAATCGGGACTTTAACAAAATGAAAAATTCTCCAAATTTTTAAAATAGTAAGAATTTATCAAATCTTAAAAAAATAGATTCAATGAATGTTAATAAATTTAAAAAAAAAATTATACTCAAAATAATAATTCGTTTTAAATCATTCATAAATTCATAATTATTTCATTTTTAGAACTTAAATAAATAAAATACCTATTCATACAATTTTTTTTTAATTATTGAAAAAATTAACCAAATTTTGAAGATTTAATAAAAAAAATTTAATCATATACAATTTTGATCATATTTTAAGTTTTGAATTTTTACCAAATTTTAAATTGTCACCAAATAATTTTTATTGAATTTAAAAATTTTTGAAAATTTAGATGGATCTTAAAAATACATTCAACGTCTGAAATTTGTTAAATTTTAAACATTTATGAAATCTCCGTAATTTTATAAATTTTTATAAAGTAAGTAACGAATTTCAAAACGTTGATAAAAATAATTAAAATATTATCAAAATTCAAATTTCTACCTAATTTTAAATATTTATAAAGGTTTACAAAACGACTTCACATCGCTTTTTTTTAAATTTGAAAATGATTGATTGAATTAAAAAAAAAAAAAGATTAACTAACTCTTAATATATTTTTGTTGAAATAATTTTTAAACTGAACACAAAATTTTCAATCAAGTAAAAATTTATCAAACTTAAAAAATGTGTCTAATTTTGGAAATTTCATACCGAGCCAATAGATATCTATTAGAAAAATGGCATAAACCTAAATTTTTATCAAATTTCAAAAATCCATCAATTTTTAAGATACTTAATCGCAGGATTTTTTTAAGAATTTGCAAACATTAATCCAACTTTCAAAATGTATCCAATTCTGGAAATTCATAATAATTTTTAGATTACAGGAATTTCTATTTATCAATTTTTTTCATTTTTCCCAATTCCAAAAATTTATTATTTTTAAAAAATTCTAAAAATTTTTGAAATGTTTAAGGTATCTGCCAATATTTCAAAATTATCAAAAATTTAACTTCAATTTTTGATAAATTTTGATATTTTTATATAATTATTTGTAATTTTAACGCTTTGAAATTTTTCAAATTTTTAGAATTTTTGGATTTCAAAAAATATTTAGATTGATATGAATTTTTAAAAAATATTAAAGACTAAAATTAACTTATAAAAATTCGAGCACCAAGTTTGTAAAATTTTCAACATTTATGAATTAATACTTATCCAACATTTTGGATGTTTTAGAAATTCATCAAACCTTACACCACTTAAACAAAATAAAAAAAAATACCAAAATTTTATAAAATTTCGAATTTTTACCAAATTTCAAAAATCTACCAAACTATACACATTGACTTTGATTTTTTTTTTTTTTTGAAAATCAAGTAAAATTTTTAAAAAATGATCCAACATTTTGTTAAAATTTTAGATCTATCCAATTTTGAAGACGAACACGAAATTCCTGAAATTCTAAACATTTATCAAACTTAAGAAATATGTGACTATATAAAAATTAAAAAATTGAAAAAATTTCAATTTTTAACAAATTTTTAAATTTTTGAAAAATTTCCAAATTTGAAAATTATCTAATTATAAAAATAAGGTTAACAAAATATCAACTTTCCACCAAATAAATTTTAATCGAGTTCATCTCCAAAATTTTATTTCGAATTTGAAAAATTGTGAATGTAATGAGTTGAAAAAAAATTCATCTTTTTTGCTGGTCGGTTTTTCACATTTTAGAGCATCAAGCGGGTCTTTCCGGTGTATTAAAAAATTCTGAAAAAATATTTGTTATACATAAAAAATTGGAAAAAATTTCCAGGAACCACCCTTGGTGAGGTCCATTATCTCTGCAAGTTTGAAAGAATTCGATTGAGAAATGTAGAAAATGAAAATTTACAACGAAAACTCTGTCCCTGCTGCAGCATCGTACTCGTACTTTGTACACGCGATAATTACGCGATCAAAATGGTGAATTTTAGGCGTATCTGAGAGATGATCTTAGACCGTAGGTAAACACAAACCCATCCAGCCATCTTCGTATACGAGTACACAGACCCAAATTCTTCGTAGGTACGCGTTATCGTGCAAAAAGATCAACGCGTTAACGACGAATTAATTATGCAAAACACAACCGCAGTACCGTTCGAGAGAGCCGTTGGTTTATAGACAATACCCTAAAACAATAGACGTATTACTCAAGTAAATATAATTTTCAACTAAAACCGAACCGTTCGCGCGCGGCTACGGTAGGGCAGGGGGCGAGAGGGGCACGATAATGATTAAAAAAAGAGAAAAAAAATTACACTTATAGGAGCGTACATTGGCCAAAGAAATACGTAGTTGGAATCGTAATTCTATGGCTTCATTATCAATTGTACGAGTCCATTAGTAATCGAGATTTCGTCATTTTCGCGAACCGATCATATGTTCTGTTCGGCTCCATAAGCCCACGTTATATTTTCAAGGTTTATTCAACCTACTCGCCGGTTCTATCGCGCCTTTCTCAAAGACTACGACTACATAAAAATGTACTCGTAAATCGTGTGTATGGGGCTTTTGTCTATGTCCACATAAGTATGCATTGCACCGTTATCGTCGCCGATTCAAGCTCGAATTTCGTCATAGTAAGCTGTAAGCCGCATTCTCTCGATTCGCGGTGTCGTATTTTCTTCGCGACGATTCCATTATGAAGACGATATTACGCATTGTCGGCGTATTTCGAGCATCGAAGTGTCCGCTGGTTGACAGTAAAATCAGGAAATGAAATTGCATTTCGAACCAAATGAAATTTTTTTCTTTAAAATGCTTCTTTCGTATCCTAAATAACCCCCCCCCCCCCCAAAAAAAAAAAAGTTCCGAAACCTTCGGGAAGCACCCTAAAATGTGAACCCGAAGTGACCCATTTGTAGTTTTTCGCTTATAACTCTTTAAATACGGGTTTAAACAGAAAAATCGTTATTAGTAAAATTAAAGTAGATACAATTTGAAACAAAAAAGGTTATATTCATTTTTTCAAAAAAGTGAACGGGTGGCGCAAAAACTCGCATCAAAATATGCAGGGGAGAAAAAATCAACATTGTCCCCCCTTTTCCACGAATAACGCACAATTTTGGAAGGAGTCGAATATATTCGAATAAGGACACACCATAAACTCTAAAAAAGCTCCCACCCTTCCCCACGAAAAAAATTAAAGGTAGTATAGGGTAGTATAACAATTTTCCTGAAATCAATTTCTTCCATATTTTTTTTATTTTTATTTTTTTTAAATGCGGTAACCCTTTTTTTTTCAATCGTCAATAACGCTTCATCCGTGCCCTGATTCAAAAAAAAACTCAAATAAACGTTGAACTTGAAGTACGTGAAATTTCCTACAAAACTGCTTCGTTCATTTTTCTCTGAATTCTTAATTTTTTTCAACCCTGTATATTTTGACGCGAGTTTTTGCACCACCCGTTCACTTTTTTGAAAAAATTAATACAACCTTTTTTGTTGCAAATTTTATCTACTTTAATTTTAGTAATAACCATTTTTCTGTTTAAACTCATATTTAAAGAGTTATAAGCGAAAAACGACGAGCGAGGCGTCACTTTGGGTACCTTCCTGAAGGGTGAGGTTCGGTGAATTCTTTTGGTTGATTAGGACACTAAAAGGAACATTTAAAAAAAAATTCCGTGTAACCCATAATGAAATTTGCACCATTTTTTTGGTCTTATTTTACTGGTCTAGTTATTTGGTACGCACCCCGTTGCGACAAGCGTCGCATCAGGTATCATCTCACAGCAGTGCAGATTGAGAACTCGAACACCACCATCTATACGATACGTATCTATAAAAGGAAGATACTCGTGGAAAGAAGACGGATTATGATCGACGGTGTATCATAGTAGACGCCGAGTACATATTTATTGTAACGTGATTTTTGACCTGCTTATTCCTGGCCAAGCACTCGATTTGAGATTCGTTCTGATATCTTATGATGTCCTGATTGACGCGACTCTCCGTTCGAGTAGCTATTCGCATAGAACAAGTGGCAAGCCGGCAAAACGACAGGTGGATTCGTGAATTGCCATTTGAGAGTTTTTTATGTACAGCTAGTGAAATATCCGTCCTTTGGTTTCCGTTATAGATCCCATTTGGAAAAGTTTCCAATCGAATGTTACAAGTTCTTCTGCAGGTTGTTACTAATACTATTTTGGTAAAACTTACTTTTTCCAGAAAAAATCCTAAATTTTCTTGGCATAAGCAATATGCCAATTTTTCAAGTAAAATGGGTTTAAAAATTCTTAATATTGTCCGGGAAAAAATGTTTTGAGGAGGGGGAGGGGATTTTTACATTTACTTTTTTGAATAAAAAAATATCTATTTTTTAAAGAAAACAAAGTTTCAATTGTTTTGAAAAAAAAACACATTTTTTTGAAGTACTTGAGTACAAAATATTTTTCAAATTCCACAGAAAAAAAACTCTCAATTTTTTGAAGAAAAAATTATTTTTACGTTCAACAACAAAAAATTTTTAACCTCATTTTAAAAAGAAATTTATTATTTTTCTGTACTTTGAAAACAAATCCTATTTTTTTATTTTTTTTTTGTAAGTAATAAAATCTCCAAACTTTTTAAAAGTAAGAATATTTTTTTAATTTTTTGTAAAAAATTACAAACTTTCTTAGAATAAAAAAATAATGATTTTCTGAATTTTTCTGGAGTTAACGCAACGTGAAAAAATATGGGTTATTTTTTGAGGTAAAAAAATTCATAAAATTTTCTTCGAATTTTTCGAGAGAAAATACATAATTTATTTTGTATTTTTTTTTTGTTGAAAAATTTTTAAAAAATCACAATTTTGGGGGTAAAAAATTTTTACTAGTGAAAGTGAGAAACTCCTTAGGCAATTTATTGTTTCTTTTTTTTGAAAAAAATTACTTTGAAAATTTCTTTTCAATTTCCTAGGAGAGAAAAAAAACTTTGAATTTTTTAGGGAAAATTTTGATTTTTTATGAATTCAAAATGATGTTTATCTTGTTTTTTTTTAAAGAGTCAGTGTAAAAAATGTTTATTTTTTGAAAAATAAATAAAGAAACCTTGAAAAAATCGTCAATTTTTTGAGAAGAAAAATCAGTTGAATTCCTTTGATTTTTTTTTAAAAGAAATCTTTCGTTTATACCTGTTTTATAGATGAGCAACATCAATAAATTTTTTGAGAAAAACTCCCTCTGAAAAAAAACCTTTCAATTTCTTTTTTTTGACAAGGGCGGAGAATAAATCTTTTCTCAATTTTTTAAATTCTTCATTTCGTTAAATAAAATTTTTCTTTGGAATAAAAAATTTCTCAATTTCTTATGGATGGGTAACACCTTTAAAAAAAATAATAAATCTCATTTTTTTGGAATAAAAAACTCTCAATTTGGCGTAAAAAAAATTAGATATGAAAATATTTTTCAATTTTCTCGAAGAGAAAATATCTCAATTTTTTTAATAGAAGAAATTCTTTATTTCTTAGACAATCTATTTCCACACTACGTTTGAAAGTATGAAACATAGTATATGCTTTTACTCTGTGACAAAATGTCTTAAAGTCACAAATATTAATTTCAAAGGGAATTTTTTTTTTAATTTTAATTTTTTTCAGAATGTCTGACAAAAAGCCTAAAAGTCATAAAATTAAAAAAAAAATTTCCACGTTTCAAAATGTCAGAAAGTCATCTTTCTAAATGTCTAGAAAATGTCTAAAAGTCATAAAATTTCAAAAAAATTACGTTTCAAAATGTCTGACATAATGTCTAAAAACTCGAATTTATTAAAAATTTTCAAGTTTTTTATGTCATCCAAACCTAACCTAATGTAACCTAACCTAACCCAATTTCGTGACGGATTTTGGTGTCGTTTTTTTCAATTTTGGTCATCGTAAAAGCATATACTATGCTAAAAACGATTTTCAATTTTTGGAATAAATAATTTTTTTGGAACAATTATCTATTTTTTAGAGTAAAAAAATTTGTCTTTTTCAATTGAGGGGTCGTTTGTAAAAACAATCATAAATAGTCAAAAATTTGAAAAATTTTAAATTTCATTTCCTAAACTAAAATTTTACAAGAAAGACAATGGTGATATAAGTTTTTTTTTTAAAACTTGGCCATCATCAAATTTTGAAAGTACGTGTTTTAGCTGATTTTTCTGTAAAAACAACCATAGTTGACATTTTTAAATGGAAAGTCCGAACGTCGTAAAATTTTTCAAAATTTGAAAAAAAATTATTACATTTCTTGGCATTATGGAAAATTTGGTGAACAATCAACACCCTTGAATCAAATGTTCACCCCCCCCCCCTCCCAACATGATTTGAGCACGTTATTTTGGTCTCCTGTAAAATTTGATTTTTTGACTATGATTGTTTTTACAACGGACCCCTCAATTGTTAAATTCATGTTTTGTCAGTTTTCATTTGTTGGGTGTTGGCGTTGGTTATCACTTGTTAGAATTATTTTTTCTCACGAGTTTTCTTTCTTTCTTTCTTTCTTCTAAGAATAAGAATTTTTTTTTGTCAGCATTTAGTCAGCTTCCATTTCGTCAAAATTATTTTTTTTAAGATTTTTTTTTCTTAATTTTATTTTTTCAGAGTTAACTCATTTTTGACAGAATTTTGTCAGATTTTTTTTTTTCAGTTTTCATTTGTCATAGTGTGTTCATGTTTTGTCATAGTTTTCATTCGTTAGATTTTTGTTCAGTTTTCATTTGGCAGAATTATTTTTTGTCGAAGTTACCTTTTGTCAGAAGCATTCATTCTCTCTCTCTCGCTATTTTTAAAAAATAAATAAAATTACCTACTCACGATGAGGTGTTTGTCAAAATTATTTTTATCAGTTTCATTTGTCGGATCTAAATATTTTTCATCATTTTTGTCGAATTTTCAATGTATAGTCAATACTTCGATCAAATTTTGAAATATTTTTAAGACACGTTTCGCCCTAAATTGTCAAATGATTGTATAAAATTTTCATCAAACACGATAAGACGTAATTCTGAAGCAACCCCCCCCCCCCCCCATTAAAACACACTTCATCAAATACCAATATATCCAACTCGGCAATTCCAACCCATAAACTCGATTCAGTTGAAAAATTCATTTAGCAAGGTGTAAAAAGCAATTTAAATTTAATTAACGATATTTCTACGCCATAGCCTCGAGTTTCTGGGTAATAACTCGAGAGACGTTAAGTACCATCAAAATGGTCTAGGTGATACATACGTATACTCGTACGTACTACGTACATAAATTGGAAAAATAAATCAAAGAGAAAATTGACATAACGCCCCATTTGTATACGGTTGATTAGGGACGACGTCGCTTCGATGATGGAAAAATTACACAGACCAGATCGCATTTGAAACGACAGAATATTGCTCGCGATCGCGTTACAAATCGAATTTCTATATACAGCTTCCCCGCTGAGAGCAGTCTCTGATATTCTCATTTTTCCACAATTTTCCGCCACTGTGCCTGTGCTGCTGCTGCTGCCGCCGCTACTCGAATTTCCGCGAAATCGCTTATCGTTTACGAATGATACGACGATGACGGTGAAAATGACTTTTGTCGTCGAATACATTTACTCTCGTCGTATTCGCCTCGTGTATAAAATCGAGTATTTTAATTATATGGGCGAGATGTAGCCTATCTCGCTAGGTTGCCGAGCCGGAGATGGGATTTTCACAAAGATCAGGATATTCGGTGATTTCAATAAAAGTGACAGTATTTTTCCGTTTCTTTTCGTATACGATACGAGAGCGAATAACGTTAACGTTGTTTTTTTTTCCTTGGTTTTTTTTCAATTAAAACTCTATAACTATGAGTTGGCGTTTCGGACGAAAGACGTTATATCACATTAATGTGTAATTATGTCTTGTGTCGTTCCTTCTCTACATCGCTCGCATAATGTCTGCTTTCTTTATCTGTACAGTACCTACATTTTAAAAAAATGCGGTTACGTGATAAAGGTAACAGTTGAGTAGACGTTTTTTTCTTGCTGTAGGTGAATTCTCTACCTTTCATTTCATTTCATTTCATTTCATTTCATTTGGATTTTTTTTCGTCCACGAAATGATTTAGTTTCAGATCAAAGCTCCAGAATGATATATGGCTTTTACGTAGATACGTGCGTGGCACGTGCTGTATAAAAATTCGTATCACGAACGCGCTTCTTTGATTAATTTAAAATTCTGTCGCGGTTTAGTTTCGCATATTATTCAGTTATTTCAAAACCACCTAGACTATACAAGCCATGAACGTAGAAAGGCAACGTCGCATTTTTGAGTAGTAGACGGCCGACTTTCAAATCCGTTTTTTGACGATAACTTGAGAAATATTCATCGAATCAAAATTCTGACAGCACATTAACGAAAGGAAATTTTCTGCTCTACAACTTTGGTTCAGATCAATTTTCACGAAAAACGCTTCGTTCGCACTGAAAATGAGAATATGTGAAAATTTGCATATCCAAGAAAACAATTTACGCTGAGAAATCGAGGTATTTTCGTCAAATCGAAATTTCAATGATTTTAGGATGAAAGGACATTTTTCGCTCTACAATTTTGATTCTTATCAATTTTCACAAAAATTGCTTCGTTGACCGGGAAAATGGGAAACTTTGATAGACGGCCAATTTTCAAAATCAGTTTTTCGATGATAACTCAAGAAATATTCGTCGAATCGAAATTCCGACTGCAGCAAACGAGAGTAAATTTTTCAATCTACAATTTTGATTTTAATCAATTTTCACAAAAAACGGGTCGTTGACCTCGAAAATGAGAAAATAAAAGAGTTTTTGACGATAACTCAGGAAATTAGTCGAATCAAAAATTTTAAAAGCACTAAAACTGAAGGATTTTTTATGCTCTACAATTTTAGTTCTTATCAATTTTCATGAAAAACGTTTTGCTTGCCCGCGAAATAGGAAAAAATGAAAATTTGCATTTCTGAAAAAACAGTTTTTGCTAATGAATCGAGGTATTTTCGTCGAATCGAAATTTAAACGATTTTAGGATGAAAGTATATTTTTTGCTCTACAATTTTTTTTCTTATCAATTTTCACGAAAATCGCTTCTTTGATCGAGAAAATAGGGAAAATCTGGTAGACGGCCCAATTTTCAAATCAGTTTTTCAACCGTAACTCGAAAAATATTCGTCGAATCGAAATTCCGACTGCAGCAAACGAGAGTAAATTTTTCAATCTACAATTTTGATTTTCATCAATTTTTACGAAAAACACTTCGTTTGCCCGGAAAATGCATATTCAAGTTGCTCAAGTCGGCCGTCTACCGCAAGGTTGCCAAATTTAACTTCATGGTTTGTAGTGTCTAGGTGGTTTTGGTTATTTGCTTCGTTTATACGCTCAACTAACGTAAATTACATAAAGTAAGCGTTTTTATTTTTAACCAAACCAACCAAAGACAAACCCTTGAAAATGGAAAACAACAGAGCTATCATTTCAATTGAAATTTTGCTGACCGAGCAAGCGAAGCTAAAATTACAAGAAATTCTCATCGTCGTTTTAGAAGTCAGTCGTACCGGTAATTCCGCGAACGAGTAGTGAAATTTTTTCCCAATTACTCGCCACAGTTGATAAGTCGTTTAATAGATTAATCGATTCCGCGTAACCGAGCCAAACATCGCGACTTATTATTCGGATGCGAATTGAAATCGCGCGAACGCGAGGTAAACGTGCGCGAAATCTTTAATTGGTCGTCTGGGAGTCTTGCTCTCTGGCCGATTGTATCTTCAATTAACTAATTTTACTACAATAGAAGGTAGGTACACGGTAGCGATTTAGATTTCTATTCCGATACTTTAATCGATTATAACGATGCTAGTAGAGCATATCGTACCTATGCCTATTGCCTAATACCTATAGTTCTTCTATCGAGTAATCAGTATTTATAATTCAGCTGATAATTGCATCATTGCGAGAAGGTGCATAATTTTCGGACATAGCTGAGGTAAGTGGTGAAATTTCCGCATCCACGTTTCAGTTCCGGTCTCCCACCTAATGATCAGCAACCAGGGCCCAATTTCAGTTTCAAAACAGCAATAAAACAAAAACATTTGAACGTAGGCAATACCACCTAGAGATACAAGCCATGAACGTAGAAAGGCAACGTCGCATTTTCGAGTAGTAGACGGCCGACTTTCCAATCCGTTTTTTGACGATAACTCGGGAAATATTCATCGAATCGAAATTCTGACAACTCACTAACGAAAGGAAATTTTCTGCTCTACAATTTTGGTTCAGATCAATTTTCACGAAAAATGCTTCGTTCGCTCTGAAAATGAGAATATGTGAAAATTTGCATATCCAAGATAACATTTTACGCTGAGAAATCGAGGTATTTTCGTCAAATCGAAATTTCAATAATTTTAGGGTGAAACGATTTTTTTCGCTCTACAATTTTGGTTCGTATCAATTTTCACGAAAATCGCTTCGTTGACCGGGAAAATGGGAAAATTTGGTAGACGGCCAACTTTCAAAATCAGTTTTTCGACGATAACTCAAGAAATATTCGTCAAATCGAAATTCCGACTACACCAAACAAAAGTAAATTTTTTGATCTACAATTGTGGTTTTTATAAATTTTCACAAAAAAGGGGTCGTTGACCCCGAAAATGAAAAAATAAATAGTTTTTTGACGATAACTCAAAAAATTGGTCGAATCAAAAATTTTAAAAGCACTAAAACTGAAGGATTTTTTCTGCTCTACAATTTTAGTTCTTATCAATTTTCATGAAAAACGCTTTGTTTATCCGCGAAATAGGAAAATATGAAAATTTGCATATCTGAGAAAACAGTTTTTGCTAATGAATCGAGGTATTTTCGTCGAATCAAAACTTCAATGATTTTAGGATGAAAGGATATTTTTTGCTCTACAATTTTTGTTCTTATCAATTTTTACGAAAATCGCTTCTTTGACCGGGAAAATAGGGAAAATCTGGTAGACGGCCCATCTTCAAATCAGTTTTTTGACCGTAACTCGAGAAATATTAGTCGAATCAAAATTCCAAACACTTTTAAAAGACGAAAAAAACATTTCAATTTTTTTTTTAAATTTCAGTTTTCTTTTTTCATGCTTTATTAATGCAAGGAAAGACTGAAAAATTAGAAGAACAAATAAACGTATCCAAAAATCTAAAAAATTTAGGGTCGAACAATTCTTTTTTTAAAAGAGCAGAAAATTTTTAAACAAAATTTTAAAAATTACCAAATTTTGAAAAAAATTTATTTCTGACAAAATTTTAAAAATAATGGGCACAGAATTTCGAACAAAATAAGAAAAAACTGTCAAGATGAAAAAAAAATAAAATAAAATATGTGCCTATTGCCAAGCAAAATTTCAAAAATTTTCTGGTGAAATATTTTTCAAAACAATTTTTGTAAAAATTTAAATACGAATAAATTTTTTTAAAATTATATTTTTTCACCATTCTTATAAAAATTTAATAAAAATTAGGGCAAAAAATTTTTCATGGACAAAATTTTAAAAAGCGATTGTGAAATTTTTTTCTCAAAATTGTGATTACCGTAAAATGGGGTAACTTCGGACACTTTTGCACCTTCAACACGTTATTACTGCTTTAAAACGCATTTGAGAGATTTTGACGATAGAACAAAAAAGTTGCGTCTTGATTAGTAGATGAATTTTCACTAATAGAAAGTTTCCAAAAGTTTCTTTAAAAGGAAGTTATTTAACTTTATATGTGTCCGAATAATTACCCTGCACAGGGTAACTTTGGACACTAAATTTTTTTGGCCTAAAATTTACAAACAAATTTAAAAAAATGAAAAATTGATTCGAACAATTACAAATGGTCATGAAATTTCATTTCCAACATTCTAAACGCAGTCAAAATTCTCAATATTACATCATATTCACAAAAACTTGGGAAAATCCTACTTTTTTCACTCTTTATACTTTGAAGCTTATTTTTGCGCCACCCGTTCATTTGACGAAAAAAATTAATAGAACCTTTTTTGTTGGAAATTTTATGGTCTTTAATTTTAGTTATGACCATTTTTTAATTTAAACGTATATTTGAAGAGTTATTCAAATGTTGAAATTTCAATTTCCAATCAGTTTGTGAAATAATCATACTTGGGCACGTTCACGTTCGCGAACTTAGTTCACTTTCTGAACGAACTTGAACTGAACTAAGTTCGTTTTTTTAGCGAATGAACGTGAACTGAACGAAGTTCGTTTTTTTTGGCGAACTTGCCCAAGTATGCTCTTTACACTTGAGCTAGCGTTCGCACCCATTTTCAACGATGAAAAATATTTCGATCGACCAGGTAAAAGAAGTGCAAGGCAAAATAAATAATGGAGAATTCCTATTGGTTAAAAATTTGGGGACCTTTTGTGGAACGATTTAACACCTTCGGACCGAACTTTTTGGACACCCGGTTTCCTTTATAATAGAAGATTCATCTTTGATATTTTGTAATGCGGAAGTGCCAGAATACGAGCAGTGTACACTAAATATCAGCTCGTGTAGGAATTTAATTTTCACTATCTTGATGTGCTTAATTGGTAAGAAGGGTAGATACTAGATACTGACAAGAGATAATGAATTTTACAATCTTTATATACGTGCAGATGATTGCGAATCCGTCGATCAGTCTTACTCTTGTATTCGTGGGACTAACAATTTTAGTGTTTTTTGATTAATATGAAGTTATTTTCTAAGAAAACGAAACGTGCGTTGATTGCCGCGCTATTGTTTAGCAATGTTAGCGAAGAGACCTGCTCTTTATATCCTCCAAATTATAAGACTTCGTTACGTACGAAAAATCCGTTAAATGCCGAACTTACATTTACAACATCGTTCAAGTCAACTATCCTCACAAATGATGTACTTTCCAAACAAGGTGAAAACGAGGACCATCAACCCGAAAACACGTGAGTACTTTCTCATTATTTTACTAATTATTTTTTTGCAAAAAGAGATAAAATAACCCTTTGCCACAATAAGAAAAAAAGTGTGTTGGATTAATTAACAAAAAATAAATTTTTAAAAATTCAACTTCGCAATTCTACGAAACAGGGCCAATATCCCAAATTATTACCTTGTTTGGAAAGTGATTTTCCAAATTAGATTAAATCAATATTTTAATTTAATTCCATTTTTTTTGTTCGAACCAATTTCAAAATTTTGATAAATTTAGAAAAAATACAAAGAATCGATGTCATACAATTTTTTGAAACTTTTTTTTTTTTGAAAATCGTTCCAAGTTTTTAAAAATTGATATAACCTAAAAAAGTTTTGATTTTTTTTACAAATAAATTTGAAAAAATTCAATTTCCCAATTCTACATAACAGGGCCAATATCCCAAATTATTTCCTTGTTTGGAAAGCGATTTTCCAAATTAGATTAAATCTATCTTTACGTACAAATTTCCAAAAAAACATTTTTCTATCCTTATTTTTTTGAGGAGGAGGGAGGGGATGATAATTGAATTCGAATTGCTTAAACGTTGTCAATTTTTTCATTTAATTTTATTTTATTGATCAAACAAATTTTTAAAATTTTGATAAATTTAGAAAAATGCAAATTCTACAAAACAGAGCCAATATGCAAAATTATTACTTTGTTTGGGAAATGATTTTCAAAATTGGATTAAATCTGACTTTACGTACCAATTTTTCAAAAAAACATTTTTCTTTCCTTATCTTTTGGGGTGGGAGGTGGGGGGTGATTATTAAATTTTGAAACGCTTAAACCTTGGCAATATTTTAATTTAATTCAATTTTTTTTGTTCGAACCAATTTCAAAATTTTGATAAATTTAGAAAAAATACAAAGAATCGATGTCATACAATTTTTTGAAACTTTTTTTTTTGAAAATCGTTTCAAGGTTTTAAATTTTGATATAACGTTTTGAATTTTTTTACAATTTTAAAAAATTCAATTTCGCAATTCCACAAAACACGGCTAATATCCCAAAAAAACATTTTTCTATCCTTATTTTTTTGAGGAGGGGGGAGGGGATGATAATTGAATTCGAATTGCTTGAACGTTGTCAATTTTTTCATTTAATTCAATTTTTTGATCAAACAAATTTTTATAATTTTGATAAATTTAGAAAAAATGCAAATTCTATGAAACAGAGCCATTCCAAATGATTACCTACCTCGTTTGGAAAATGATTTTTAAAATTGGATTAAATATGCCAATGTTTCAAAATAATATTTTTCTTTCCTTATTTTTTTGAGGAGGAAGTGCCCCGGGGTGATATTGAATTTGAAACGCTTAAACCTTGTCAATATTTTAATTTAATTCAATTTTTTTTGTTCGAACCAATTTCAAAATTTTGATAAATTTAGAAAAAATACAAAGAATCGATGTCATACAATTTTTTGACGTTTTTTTTTTTTTTTTTTGAAAATCGTTTCAAGTTTTTTATTCCAAACTATTACCTTGTAAGGAAAATGATTTTCAAAATTGGATTAAATCTGTCTTTACCAATTTTTCAAAAAAACAATTTTCTTTCCTTATTTTTTTTTTTGGTTGGGGGACTGGTTATTGTTTAGATTTTTTTGAACGAACCGATTTTAAATGTTTTTGTAAATTCAGAAAAAAGTCAAAGGATCAATGTTTTACAGTTGTTAATTATGTAGAAATTGATTTTTTTTAAATTGTTTCATGGTGTTAAAATTTGATATAGGTAGCTAACCTAAAAAAGGTGATGGATTAATTTACAAATAAATTTTAAAAATGAATTTTCTTTACTTTCCAAAATTGAGTGAATATTCCACTTTAGATCTTGTTTGGAAAATGATTTTTAAATTCAAAATTTTTAAAACATGTCATTGTTAACATTTGAATTCAATTTTATTTTTGGGATGGAAATGTTCATAAAAAATCACACGATCAATATGTCTTGTCATTTCCAAGAATTTTTTCTATTCTTTCAAAATTTTTAAAATTTGAAAGACCCAAAAACATGGCAATTTTGGAAATTGAAATTCTTTTGGAAATGGATTAATTTACAAATCAATTTTAAAAAAATCAATTTTCACGATTTTTCAATTGTATGTACTCGAAAGTGTTATATTTTTTAGTTTGGCCAATGATTTTCAGGTTTTTAATTTTAAATGTTGTCAATTTTTCGATTTAACTTGTAATTCTTGAGGTCGAACAATTTTTTGATATTGCGCTAAATTTAAAAAGAAATTGATAGATCGTTTTTTTTTTGGATTTTGATACTTTTACAAATTCTGAAAAATTGGCAATTTTTAAACTGCACTCGTTTCGAAATCAGATTAATTTTCAAAAACGTATCTTTATAGCTTATTCTTATTTTCGATTTTTCAGGGAACCTACCTTCAAACGTTTTTTAGACAAAGATCACAAAGAAGCTGAAGTAGGAATTTCCAATTTCGCAGAGGACCGATTCAAGAACACATTTATTGACAAAACTATGCCGATAGACGAAATTTTTAGGGATTCGCATCAGAGCATTGTCGTTACAGCGCCAAGGCGCTTCGGTAAGTCTACCAACTTGGATATGATTAAAAGATTTTGTACATTAGAGGTAGACGCATCTGGCAATCCTTTATTCAAAGGACCTCTAACGGACTCCATAACCGGGACTCCAAATTTTCGGTTTTTCGAAGATACAGCCATATCTAGCGAAGAGGCAATGAAGCAACACTTCGGAAAATATCCGGTGATTTATATTTATGCTGATATTAGAGAAGACATTAGTGCGGAAGTAGTGTGGACTGCTTGTGTTCAAATGACACAAAACGCATACGTTTCACACAGTTACATGTGCTCGAGTTCTAAATTGAGTACGGATCAACAGAAGACATGTAAGAAATGGTTATCTGACGAGAACGATCTATACGAACCTCTTTATCGACAACGTACCCTTTCTGGTCTTTCGACATTAGCGAAATACCTTTATTTACATTTCGATAGAAAATGTGTCGTTTTGGTTGACGAGTATGATGCCATCACCACCGAATTTCTCACATCAGAAGATGAAACCGTTGAAGCAAAGGCAATGCGTCCTTATTTTGAAATGATGAACGACCTCATAAAAATTAAAAGCACTAATATTCAAAAAGCGTTATTTACTGGAATTTCGCAAATTGCTGCGTCCTCGAGTTCAAAACTTAATAACGCAGGCATGTACCCGTTTCACTGGAATCATAGATATTCTAAATTCTACGATTTCCTTGATGAAGAATTCAATTCCCTGATGGATAAATTCGAAGTAGACAGCATGTTAAAACAAGAGGCTATTTTTTATTATGACGGATACAGCTACGCAAATCAAAAAAGATTCAATCCCCTGTCAGTCGTAGAGTTTTCGTCCCGTGGTGAAGTTCAAAGATATTGGACACCAACAGGATTCGTAGACGCCCTAAATTGGTTTTATAAGAACGATAAAGTCATGAGCGACGTTGAAAAACTTTTACGCAAAGAGCCTGTTATCTTTTTCATGAAGTCGGTTCTGAGAACAGATGATGTGATAAACTTGAGAAATTTTCAAAAAAAACCGGAATCAGCAGATGCAAACATTATCAACATGTTGTTTAGCATCTTAGTGGAGCAAGGTTACCTCGTAGCCACTGAGATTCGAAACAATGAAATCGCAGTCCGCATCCCAAACCGGGAAATCGAAATGATATTCCAGGAGCAGTTGGCATATTATTGGTCCGGTAAATATGAAATCAGCCACAGAATGTTGATGCAATGTGATCAATATATTAGTAACATAGATTTCGAAGACCTTGACAGCGTAAATCAAAACCTTTTAAATTTTTCGATTCAGTTTCAAGAAATTATGAACTTGATAAAACTCTCATCTCAACCTTCGCATTTGTGCGAGAAGTTGGTAGACAGCATATTGTACATGGCTTTAAACCCACTAGAAAAAACTGTCTTAACAGGAGCCTTTGTACGCAGGCGTTTACACCAAAAAGGCTCTCCTTTCATATCAGATGTAATTCAAATCTCAGGAAATAATGCAATTATTTTCGAGCTCAAACAAGTACGAACCTCCGAAGACAGCCCTCACGGAGTGGTCGACGAAGAACTACAGCAAATAGTGGCAAAAGGGTACCACACGATATTAGATGAGGAAGAATTTGTTCCTGGCCGTTTGAAATCTTTGAAGCGTGTACTTTTTGTCGGCCTAAATGTGGATGACGACTACGTAGTGACTTGCGGATATAAAGTGATAGAAAAGCCGTCCCGTATGGATTCTGTTTGGAAAAATATGCCCAAAACCGTTTATTTAAATATACCCAAACCGAAAAAACTAAAGAGAACCCGTCACAACGCAAGTCCAGCCAAAGAAGGCCACTACACCAAAGCTACCCATGTAATAGTAATAAAAAAAATGAAAAAAAAAACACAAAAAAACGTGATAGTTGCGTGATTTTTGTAACTTATCACTTATACTAATATTCTTAATTTTTGATTTAGTTTAGTGTTCAACTCGTTTCGATTTAAAAAGTTCAAATTCATAAAATAAGCTGAAAATATTTTGCAATTTAATATATTCATGTGCATACTTAGTAACTTACCTCAACACCCTCGTAATTATTGTTTAATAAAATTGACAAAAAATTACGATCAATAAAAATTAGACAAAAAAGTCCTCAAGGAAAAATTTACTGGCAAGATAAATTTTGCCATATTAGTCCCGTTTGAAACTTGGGCGTAATTATTGATCAAATAGGACAGTGGATGGAGTGTGCTTGAGTTATATCCAATGAGATGAGCTGCATCCTGGTATAAACTTCAAAAAGGCAAAAATTGAATGAACCCTGCCTATAAACTGATCTTTCTGGTGGGGAGAGGGGGTAACAAAATTTATAATTAGTTTCGAAAGAAAAAAAATCTCTCAGTTCAATTGAATCGGTGTCCTAAAAAAATCCTCATTTTCTAAAATATTACAGATGAAATAGACGGAAATTCCTCAGAAGTGAAAAAAATGCGTTTTAGAAGAAATCTCGTTTTCAGAAAAAAAAATTCAATATTGGGTAAAAATCCTAATTAAATACGTAAGTATCTTGTTTTTATTGAAATGAAATTTTTTTAATTTCTTAATTAAAGAAAGAAATTACAATTTTTTCAATTTCTTTGGCGTAAATTTTTTTTAAATTAGTTTGGTGTGTATAGGTAAACATTTCTTTTTATATTTTTTTTTTCTTATTTTTCATGTCTAATTTTTAATTTCTTTGACTTGCAAATTTTTTTTATTGGTTTTTGCAAAAAAATAAAAGTCATTTTAAAAATGAAAAATACTCAATTTTTTGCGAAAAATAGATAATAATTTCTTTTGAAAAAACATTTTTAAAAGTAAAAAAAAATCGATTTTTTGAAAAAGGGAATTTTTAAACATATTCTCACCAATTTCATGGTTTTTTTTGTGTAAATCTTTTTTATTTTTTGGCATAGATTTTTTTCAATTTGTTTAGTGTAAAAATTTTTTAATTTCTTTGGTTTACAAATATTTTTTAATTAGATTTTGCAATTAAAACCCAGTCATTTCAAGAGCGAAAAAATTTCATTTTTTAGAAAAAAAATTTTCCTAAGTATAGTATCTTGGCTTTAGTTTAATTACAAATTTTCCATTGTTTTTTTTAATAGCATTTTTTAAATAAAAATTTTCAAAAAATTAATTTTTTCAAGAAGAAAATTTTTCAAACTTATGTAGGTACTAGGTAGGTACTTATCTTGTCTCATCAGTTAAATTGAAAATTTTCAATTTTTTTTAAAGAAAAATTTTTAAAAGTGGAATTTACAAAAAAAAAACACAATTTTTTGAAGTAGAGAAATTTTGAACTTGACTACCTACTTAACTATTTCATGTAAATTTTTTTGATTTCTTTTGTTTCATTGGTGTGAACAAATTTTTCAATTTGAAAAATTTTTACTCAAGTAGGTATGCACATATACGTATTTCTCAATTTTTAGTGTAAGTACATGTTTTTTTTTGACGTAGAAAAATTTCTAATTTTTTGGGAATAAAAAATTTTCTATTTTGAAAAAGATGATTCTACCCTTTTTTTGAAATTTTACATTTCTCAAATTTTTTGAAAGGAAAATCTCTCAGTTTTACGAGATTAAAAAATAGAAAACAAAGTCAACCAAAGGCTCGCTGCACCTTAAAATTTTGCCTGAAGTGTGATCTTTCTTTTGAGACTAAGAACGTTGCAATCGAATCACTTTGTCAGTGTTGACAGCCATTTAAAATCTAAAAACAGGAACTGTCCGAAGTTTGACTGCAGTCCGAAGTTACACCACTTTACGGTATCAGTAGATAACTTTGAATAAAAATTTAATTTTAAAAAAATTTTCAAGAAATAATTTGAAAAATAATTTTAAGTTTTCCAAAAATTGTTTATTTAGGTACGCGAATTTTTTTTTTTTTGAAAAATGAAGTGAGCACTTATTTTAATGATTCATTAACCAAAACGTTGAAAAAAGATTTTTTTAAATGATATTAGGTATTCATAAAACTGTGATTGAAAAAAAAATTAATATCTAACTAATTTTAAAAAATTTAAACAAAATTCAATTTCAAAAAAATAGAATGAAAAATTATTTTTTTAAATAAATTTTCAAACAAAAACAGTGTTAAAAATTATTTTTCACCAAAACTGAAAATTAAAAAAAAATCAAATGCATAATATTATTGTATGAAAATAAAGTTTTAATTTACTGTAAAAAAATTTCATTTTTTTCAATTGGAAATTTTCTTAAAATTAAAAAATTGTATTTGTAACAAAAGAATAATAGGCCATTACAATAGAAATGAAAATAAAAACAATTTTTAAAAATCAGCAAAAAAACAATTTTCAAACGAAATTTGTCTCTAAAATTTGACCTAAATCAAAATTCAAAAAAAAAGAAAAGAAAATATAAAACGTACAAAATTTAAAAAAAATTAAGTGTTCTGGAAAAATTCGAAATTAATTGCATAATAAGTTAGATTTTTTGATTTTTTTTTTTTTAAATTGTTGAGAAAAGATTTCAACAAAATTATTTCAAAAAAGAATTGAGAGTCAAAAATTGGTTTTGATCACATTTTTTTTTCAACAATTTAACCCCGTCTCTGTCCTTGCTATTTACCTATAGTATTTTAAAAAAATGGTATATCTGCATTGAGAATTCGAGTATTAATTATTATAAATTCACGATTGTTCTGCTTCCCTCCAATATAGAGAATAAATAATTTAAAAATCTGGAGTAATACCGGTAACGCCCTATATATTCTCCTTGAACTTTCATCTGTGGTGAGTTGTGACTTGTGGGACCAGTAAATACAATTAGGTATACAAATAAGCGGCATATTAAGCATACGCATAGTATACATGGAATTTGAGATAACAAATCGAAGGATATTCATACCTACTACAATATAAACTCTCTTTTAACACTGTAAAACCTCTCAGCCTCAGCACAGTTCACTCTCGAATACCGCACCAATGTCTTATCAAAAGGTGCGGTATTGTTGTACCTACTTTTTTTTTCTACAGGTACACGTTAATTTATCCCCCTTGTTACGAATGCACACGACAGAAGTATTTTTAATAGAACTAGGTTATTAGGTGATTATTATTTGATCTATGAAAGACCGAAGAATTACTGGTTCATGCAGGCATTGCAGCCAGTGTCACCACGCCTGTGTACAGCTATTGAGAAAAACTCGATAATAATAAATGATATACTCGTAAAATGACCCCCCCACCCCCCTCCACCGAGATCTCATATCGTTCGCCTGGTTTCTGCCGAGATAATACACCTTGTAAAATCTTCGAAGCTCGAGCAATTTGTCAAAATGCATACTCGTCTAATTACTCAAACACGATGTTATTTTTTTTTTCAAGAAGAAAAATTGGTGGTTCGTCAGTCATCGCTTTCTATACGAGTCAATAGAACTGGCTGTCGTCGTGCTGGTCTGGGTACTGGTAGCGAGTTATTGAACCGCGAAATAGCGTCGATTTTCAATGTAGAAAAGGTGTACCTAGCTGAAGATTACGCCTGAGATATATAATTTAGTCGTTACGATCTTCTAGCGTTCTCAAATCTTGTCTGATATGAAACCCCTTTTCGAAGAATTTGAAAATACAAACGAGTAAAACGATGATGTTTTGTAGTACAAATCGGTAGAAAGTTGTAGACTCGTATAGGCATTTCCTACCTTTTTTTTTCTAGTTCGTGTGCCACTATCTAACTGTACGCTATACGTAGATTGCTGGATATTCTACGTCCACATCCACATCTGCATTTGTATCGAGAATACAAAATAATATAGAGACATTGAAGAGTGAATAAAACCGGATCCGGATTAATTTATTGATTACCTATGGAGATTCAACTTTTGTCGTACTCCTCCCACGAGAAGAATTTTCCAAATCATAGTCTAATCACTATCAGTAACGAAAGTATTTTAAAGACTAAATAAAAAAGGTTGTTTTTAAACAAAAAATTCATTTTCATGATGTTGTTCGTGTTTTTCCTTACTTCTGTTTTTTTTTTAAATATTTTTGTAATTTTCGTAAAACAGGGAAAAAATGGCAAAAATGCAATTTTTCCAAAATAGATTTTGTTTGATAGGTAGGTAGTTGATGTTTTAAAAAAATGTTCATTGAAAATTTTTCAAAGTTTTGCTTTTCAAAGCGCAGTTTGTTACAAAAAATAATTTAGACATTATGTTTGAAAATTGATTTTTTTAAATATTTCTACCATAAGAAAATTGACATTAATTCTGTTTGAAAATTTATCTACTTAATTAGGAAACAAAAAAATCTTACGAAACACAATTTTTTTAATTTCCTATATTTACCTAAATACTTACTGAAAATTTTTTATATAAATTGAGTATTTTGAAAAGATTAAAAAACACCCTATTGAAAAAAAGTTGGTCAATTTATTCATTTAAAAAAAATTACTGAGGAAAAAAAAGTAATAGATAAACAAATATTATTCTAAACTTTACCGAGTAAAAAAAAACTGATGAAAAAAGTAGGTAATAGATAAACAAATATTATTTTAAACTTTACCGAGTAAAAAAAAACTGATGAATATTCTAAAAAATACTTTTTTGTAAATTTTTCGTCATTGAAAAAAAAAATACTTAGGTATAGTAAAAAAATTAGTAGGGATTTTAAAGATGTTTTTTAGTCATTTTTTCATTAAAAAACACACAAAAAAATAGTCAATTATTTTTCTGAGAAAAAAATTTAATTGGTCGGTATAATTATTTTAAAAATGATTTTTTTTCAATTTTTTCATCATTATAGAAAAATAGTAAGATATTTTACAGTGGAAAATTGATAAAAATAAAAATATTTCTGAACTCGCTCAAATTAATAAGGTTTTTCGAAGTATTTCCCAATACCTATTTTTTTTTGTCTCATTTCTTTTTGAAAAAAAAAACTTTCAACGTTTTTGGAATAAGAAAATTACTCAATTTTTGACAATAGAAAATATTTTCAATTTTTGAAGTAAAGAAATGCTTGAGTAAAAAAATCGTCAATTTCTTTGAAAGAAAAAAGCCCTTCAATTTTTTGAGATTTTTTCATATCTTATTTAGAGAAAGAAGGAAAATATCTCCTAATTTCCTTGAAAAAATCGTAATGTTTTGCATCATTCATTTTGAAAAAAAAACCTTTTTTGGAATAAAAAAATTATCAATTTCTTGAAGTAGAAATTTTTTCTATTTTTTGGAATAAACAAATATTTTAATTTTCTTTGATAAAAAAATCTTTCCGTTCTTTTGGAGTAAAAAAAACTAAATTTTTTAAAGAAACAAATTTCTCCATGTTTCGGAATGATTTTTTTTCCATTGTTGTGTATTTAAAAAATTTCATATTTTTTTGAAGTAAAAAAAAATGATTGATTAAAAATTTAAAAATTAAATTGAAAAACTTCATTTTTTGGAGAAAAAAATTTCCTAATTTTTTAGATTTGAAGAATGAAAATTTTAATTTTTTAGATTTGAAGAAAAAAAATTTTAATTTTTTTTTGAATAAAATTTTTTTACGTTTTTGGAGGAAAAGAATCTTTTGATTTTCTTGGAAGAAACATCTTTCAATTTTTTCAGAGTAGAAGATCTTTTAATTTTTTAGAGAAAAAAATTCAGAAATTTCTGTGGAGTGAAAAAAATTTTTGGGAAAAAAAATATTTTTCTTTTCTTTTGGTTCAATTTTTTCCGTTTTTTAGAATGATTAACTAGGAAAATAAGCCTTTCAATTTTTGGTACTAGAAAAAAACTCTTATTTTTTTTGAAAAAATATTCTCATTTTTCAGAAATAAAAATTTTCCCTATTGTTTCAGATTTGAATAATTTCTCACTTATTTGGAATAGACAAATTTCCTTATTTTTTGGAATAAAAAAACTCTTAATTTTTTTGGAGAAAAAAATTTCTAAATTTTTTGAATTTGAAGGAAAAGACTCAATATTTTGGAATAAAAACAATATTCTCATTGCGTCATTGCAGTGTATTTGAGATTTTTTCATTTTTTTGAAATAAAATAATTTTTCTATTTTTTGTAGTGAAAAAACTCTCGTTTTTTTTTGGAGAAATTTTTTTTTAGATTTGGAGGAGTCAGAAAAGTTCTCAAAGTTTTGGAATAAAAACAATTTCCATTATAATGCACTTAAAAATTGTGTATTTTTTTAAAAAATAAAATAATTTCTCAATTTTTTTGTAGTAAAAAAAATAATTATTCTGAATTTTTTTGGAATAAAAAAGTTTTATATTTTTTTGAGTTAATGAGACCCATACCAACATTTTTTTGAGATTTTTTTTTAATTTTTCGGATTTGGAAAAGAATTTGAAAAAATTCTTAATCTTTCGAAAAAAATATTTTTTCTCACTTTTTTGGAACAGAATGATTTTTTACCCTTTCGGTTTTACAAAATTTCTCATGTTTTTGGAATAAAAGATTTCTCCCATCTTTTGAAATTAAAAAATCTTTTAATTTTGTTGAAGAAACCATCTTTTAGATTTTTCAGGGAAGAAATTCTTTCAAAACACTTTCAATTTTTTTTTTTTTTAAATTTCATTGCTTTGAATTTTTAAATTTTTTCTTTTTTCCCTCATTTTTTTAAACAATAAAAAAAAACAATTTCATGCAGGAAAAAAGATTTTATTTTCTTGATGGAGAAGTTCACTTTCTTTGGAATAAAAATTTTTTGGCGACAAAAAGTTCTCTTGAAAAGGAATTTATAGAAAGGAAATGCTTCAAAATTTTCTTGAAAAAAATTCAAAATTACTGTTCAATTTTTTTTTGCATCAAATTTTCTCGAAAGAGGAAATGCAATCATCCTAATTTTCACGAAATAATTATATAGTAAAATATGCAAAAATATGCATTTATAGCGAAACATGCACAAATATGAATTTAATAACTTTCGTATAATTATGAGATCAGTATGTCACGAAACGCCAAGAACTTGAAAAAATTATACCTAGGTTCAGATGCACAAAAAAATATACGAGTCCTCTGCCCTAATAATGATGTAAGCTGAAATGAAGAAATTTCGAGTAAAATTGTAAAATCCAAGATCAACGACCTGCTCCTGAATAAATTGAAGGAGATAATCCACCTACGAAATACTTGCTTGATGATTTTTAACATTTTTTTTCTCGTGGTATAAAATCCAATCGAAATAAAACACTTTACCAACTGCCATTTTTCCAATCATACGTTCCCTGAAAGAACCAAATACACCCAGAACGCCTTCTAATCCTGTCAAATTCTCCATTTCCAGTCCATCAAACATACCTCAACGATTTTATAAATCGGTAAACAAGTCTTCCTTTCGGTCTGCAGCATTGTCAAAGAAGAAGTAAACCGAAAACGACCAAACTAGTTTCGAACCAGTTGCTGCGGTCGGTATCCTATAATAATTTCTACAGCATTCCAAGCTCACAAAAAGAGGGATAGAGTCGAATCTCGAATCAGAGGCTATATTCAATTTTATACAAAACATCCAGCCACAACCTGTGTGAGATTTTAAGATATCGATAACAGCGTATGAGAGAATGAAACTATTAAATCGTACGTAGAAGAGAAAAAGAAATTAATAAATGAGTAGCATCGATCGAGGTGAACTTGAAAGTAATCCGTCAATTTTCGCGTATCTGTAAAACCGGTCGTAGAGTATTCCGAATCCGGTATACTTGATTATCATATATATAATTTTGAACTTGACCAAAACAAGACAGTGGACTTCATTCGATAGGCCATATTACCTCGAGATGGCAACGTACCCGAATAAAATCACCAATGTGTTTTTTCGTAATCATCGCTGGACGAACACACGACGAAAAAACTCCATGAAAAAAATATAAAAATTTCTTACTCGTACATCTCGTCACTATTATTTGCAACGAGGCTAGATTTCTATTTATCGGCGCATTAAGATCAAACGTGATTAGCTACGGCGACCTACCATATTTTTTTATCAATAAGAATACATTCGATGGTACAACGTTGCCGTGAATAGCCATTCGCTCGAGAGGATTTTTTTTCTACAATGGTATAAACGATCTCTTTGCGGTCGAAGTATCTTTTTTTGAAAAATATATATATATATATATATATATATACTTCGCGAACGTTAGTCTAGTTTATAGTCTAATTACACTGGTATCTTTTACGACACCATTAATCGAAATTAAATTTAAATTTTCATAATATTGAGTAAATATGCCTACAGAAGTATTCGTGTAACCGCAGGCATGATATGTGGTATGCGTAGGTACAGAGATATACAGTGTGTCTCGAAAGTTCTAAGTACTAAAGGTGACAATTATTCCAAATGTCTGAATGAGGGTAGTGAAATGATTCTAATATTTTCAATTTTTTACTAGGATAGATCCAAAGCTTTTATCGCATTTTAGCCCTATTTATCTACAAAGTACTGAGGTATCACAATTTTAAGAAATTTAAGTATATAATTATGACAGAGAAAATGGCACATTTTCTTCTAGAGGCTGATTTGTCGCAAAAAGAGTAAAAATTTTCCAAGCTTGTTTTGATAACTACAAAAATTTAGATTTGACCCCTCTCTCTCCCCTCCAAGAAAGCCTAATATCACATAGATACTTGATAATAAAAATGAAGGGGAGGGAGGGGTCCAATTGAAAAAAATTTCAAACAAAAGTTGTAAATTGAGATCCTAAGAATAATTTTGGTTATTACAAAAATTTCGATTGGGCCCTCTCCTACCCTCCAATTTTTCCAAATACTACTTAAATAATTGGTATTCAAAATTGAAGGGCCGGGAGGGGCAAAATTGAACAAATTTTCAAACAAAAGTTGTAGGTTAAGATCCAAGGAACATTTTTGGTTATTAGAAAAATTTAGATTGGACCCTCTCCTACCCTCCAATTCTTCATAATATCACTTAAATACTTATTATGGTATTCAAAATTGAAGGGGAGGGAGGGGCATAATAGGTCAAGATCTAAGGAATAATTTAGGTTATTACAAAAATTCCGATTGGACCCTCTACAACCCTCAAATTCTTCCAAATACTACTTAAATACTTGGCATTCAAAATTGAAGGGGAGGGAGGGGCATAATAATTGAAAAAATTTTCAAATAAAAGGTGCAAGTCAAGATCCAAGGAATAATTTTGGTTATTACAAAAATTCCGATTGGACCCTCTCCAACCCTCCAATTCTTCCAAATAGTACTTAAATAATTGATATTCAAAATTTAAGGGGAGGGAGGGAGGGAGGGAGGGAGGGGCATAGTTGAAAAAAATTTCATATTAATTTTTTTTTTTAATTTAAAATGGATTTATTTGTATTTTAATTTGTATTTTAATTTGTATATTCTAAGTAAAAAAATTAATTTGTGAAATAAAAAATAAAAAAAAGCAAACAAAAGTTGTAGGTCAAGATCCAAGGAATAATTTTGGTTATTACAAAAATTTCGATTGGATGCCTCCCTTCCCTCAAATTCTGCCCAATACAACATAGATACTTGATATTCAAAATTGAAGGAGAGGGAGGGGCATAATTAAAAAAAATTAAACCAAAATTATTGTAGATTAAGATCCTAAGAATAATTTTGATTATTACAAAATTTTCGATTACCCCCTCTCTCCCCTCCATCCTTCATATTTTGCGTAATATTACAAAAATAATTCAATAGGTATTCAAAATTGCAAGGAAGGAAAAAATGAACGAATTTATTTTTAGTAACATACGAAGGAAGCGTGGAGAGAGGGTGAGAGGGGTCAAATTGAAATAATTTTCAAACAAAAGTTGTAGATTGAGATCCAAGAAATGGTTTGGTTGCTATGTAGGTACTATGTAGGAAAATCGAGTGTACTCCTCCCGTCCCTCTCCTTATATTTTGCATAGCACCACAAAAATATTTATTATTCAAAATAGTAGGGAAGGAGCTAATTATTTTTTCAGAATCCCAAAAAAATAATGCTGAGCTTTTTTTTAAAAATCTCTCAAAAGTGAGCTGTATTTCACATTCTTTCAAAAATGAAAAGATATCTTTCATAATCCACCCAATGTGAGCCTAGTTGTTTTTCAGAATTCCTAAAAAGTGTAAAGAGTCATCTTTCAGTATGCTCAAAAGTGAACTGTCTTTCATAATACATCTCAAAATTGAGGAACTGTCTTCTAATAATGACTAAAATTATTTTTGGGGTTTCCTTCAATGGGGCCTATCTTCCTTCCAATTTTTAGTGTCGATTATTTACTTAGTATTAGGGGAAATTGAAGGAGAGGGAGGGGTCTAATCAAAATGTTTGTAATGATCAAAATTATTTCTAGGATATCAGTCTACAACTTTTACTAGAAAACTTTTTCAATTGGACTCATCCTCCTTCAATTTTGAATAATTATTATACTTATGTATCTTAGTATTATAGGTATGCCAAATTGAAAGGGAGGGGGTGCAATCGAAGGGAACCAGTGGAACCACTGAACTGATTAAGACATTTTGTAGTGTTTCAAACATCAACATCACTCAAGGTAGCTTTGCTCTGTCTTAAGTTATCGACACAGAGGTGAAGACTTAGTGAACACATTGTGCTTAGGTACTAGGGAGGTATGCCTCTAATTATTCGCATAAAAACCACATCTTGGCATTGTACAACGTATCTAATGTTTCACAATACTACGTCGATTATTCTCCCAGTCAAAAAAATAAGCTGAAAAATAAACAAAATTGAAAGTAATCGTGGGAATTTTACATGCATTGCGATGGCAATATTGAATCTTGACCTTTACAAAAATGCGGCACGCGAATTTATTATATATTATATTACTCATGTTCTGATGTTCGTTGTTACCACCGTCCGCTGTCCGAGTCTTGGCGATTCGCGGTTACAAAACAATATTCTCTCGATTTGCATATGTGTTCTGGTCACATGCGAAAGTAAATTCCATCGAGAGAATAATATTAAACAAGATATGAGGTAGATAAGTCTTTGCAATCTGGTTGAATTTTTGCGAAAGAGAAGCGGGTAACAGGTCAGATGATGATATATGTAGGTAGTGAACAAAACAATTTCGTACGTGTTTTTTGGTGAGTAATGGATCGAAACGTGACGTTTTACGTATGTAGAGTAGATGCTATATGAAAATAATCATGCTGCTTCTTGGAGTCTTGGTTTGAAGAAATTGATCGAATTCCAAACTCGAACAGGCTTACATCGTATTTAATTTACAGATCTTTGAGAAGTTCCTGCCTTTGGGTGTTGTTATTTCCACCAGTCTGGGTGAGTACTCGTGAGTATAGTTGCTCGGATTTGTAGTGAACATGAACGAAATTGCTCACACTTCCTACTTCAATTCGAAATTGAAGGGGGGGATTGCTCCAATCGAAATTTTTGTAATAACTAAAAATATTTCCAAGACTTCAAGCTACAAGTTTTGTTTGAAAATTTTTTCAATTGGACCTCTATACCTTCACAATTTTTAAATAATATGTGTCCAAGCCATTATGCAAAATTGGAGGGGAAGGGTCTAAACGAAAATTTTATAATAACAAAAATTATTTCTTGGACCTCAATCTACAACTTTTGTTTGAAAAATTTTTCAATTGGACCCCTTCGCCAAATTTTGAAAAATTATCTACCTGATATTATGTAAAATTTGAGGAAAGGGAGAGATCCAATCGAAATTTTTATAATGACCAAAATTATTTTTACGATCTTGCTCTACAACTTTTATTTGAAAATTTTTTCAATCGGTTCCTTCCTCGCGCTCACTCATCTGTGATTTTTAATTAATATCTTCCAAGTTTTGTGCAAAATCAGTGGAGAGAGGGTTCCAATTAAAAAAAACTTCAAACAAAAGTTATAGCTTGATGAACTAGGAATAATTTTTGATATTACAAAAATTTCGATTGGAACCCTCCTTCCCCTCCAATTTTGAATAAAATAAAAATGGCAATCGAAACTTGAAAGAAATATTCCCAGTCCAGAGATTCAGTTGATTCATTTATATGAACTACTCATCCAGGCGCGCGGGTGGAAATTGACCACATTCGAACGAAGATTCACTGTTCATGTTGATACACACTCACACAAAGACACATACAGCCACGGCGGTAAAAAATTGAAAACAACGTTAAGCATGAGCGATTGCCATATATATAAGATTTTCATGATTTTCAATTGCATTTTTCGGCATCGTAATTAGATTAATTTTAATATATTAATTTAAAATCGAAAAGCGCATGAAAAGAGCTTTCGTTTGACGTATTTACTTTCTAAATTGATAAACTCTGTCAAAAGTTATAGCCTTATCATTTGGTCTATCTCCGTTTTTCCACCTCTGTACTGTTATCATCTATCATTATAATCAGTTACGAGTGCAAGTTACCGGCGTTTTGATTTTTTGAATTAAGTTTACTACTTCTAAATTGAATAATAATGCATTTTTACTGCTCAGTAGTAATTTTTAATTGCATTCATACCTGATATTTTTTATCCACTTGTGTCGAGTTATTCTGCTCGAAGGGAATTCATGTAGTGAACAAATCGTGCTCCTACTTCGGTGGTCGCAGAAGGGAACAAAACACCGCGCCATTATTGCGAATTATTACAGAATATTCCACAAATGACACAATTATTCATTAGAAATGAAATGGTGAATTGGCGAAGGTGAATGTTTACGCGAAAGAAATAACTGATAAGGCTATAACTTTTGACAGAGTTTATCAATTTAGAAAGTAAATACGTCAAACGAAAGCTCTTTTCATGCGCTTTTCGATTTTAAATTAATATATTAAAATTAATCTAATTACGATGCCGAAAAATGCAATTGAAAATCATGAAAATCTTATATATATGGCATTCGCTCATGCTTAACGTTGTTTTCATTTTTTTTCCGCCGTATCACTTTGTTTATGTTGCTTAATCGTTCGTTCAATCTCGTTCGAATGTGGTCAATAACAACACCCCTCTTGGAGTCTTGGGTCGAAGAAATTGATCGAATTCCAAACTCGAACATGCGTAGACATGCGTACATCGAATTTACAAAATCGTTGAGAAGTTCCTGCCTGCCTTCCTGGCTGATTGAAACAAGATCACCGGAATGAGTCATAATAACCTGTAGTAGTGGTTTTTTCTTCGTAACAATACAACATAACAATTAAAATGTCCATACAAATTACATCATCGAAATTCAACCCTCGATGGTGCCTAAATACACATCCGGTTCAGTACACCCTGTTCTTCTTTTACAGACATACAGACAGTTGAGAGTTGTCTTCTTATAAAGGAAGGATATCCGTTAAGGTACACAGGGCAGGGAAAACACGTGTAATCGATACCAACAACTACAATAATGTAAAGTAAACGCAAGAATGGACATATTTTTCCACATACCTGTATGTTATTCCTTCGAACTTCGATGTATAACCAGTTATCCGTAGAAAAGGCAATTGCTAGCAATGCAGTTGCAACTATCGCCGAGATCGTAGCCAACGACAATGTTACCGCCGAACAAGGCATCTTGTTGATATAGATATAAAGCACAACAAAACGCGCAAAACGAAAGAAAAAAAAGAAAGCTTTGGATATAAATTAACACACTAGACGATTATATCGAACCAAACTCCGGCCACATTTCAGTTCAAAGGCACTAAATAAGACACTATTTAGGTGACTAAAAGCATGAGTAAACTAGATAAAAATACCAATGCCGGTTTACCGTCGAACGAGAAACAATTCATTGAATGGTCCATTTGATACCAACCACTAAACACTGTACGGTCGAATAAAAGAATGGTTCAAAAAAGCATTACAAAAGCCAAAACGGAACTAAGAAACCCGATCAGGTACAAAAAGGAAAAAAAAACGAACACAGCAACAGGTTAATTGGATATACAACGAAGATGTCGGACTACGACGTTCACCACAATCACCTCCGACTACTACTACAACTCAAACCGGCGACCACCGTTTCGTCGACGGTGCGATGAATCGGCTACCCCCACCACTGCACAAAGTCGTTTACCTTCGTTCGGCTTTGAATAGCTGGCTGGAATGAAAGAAAATATTCTTATCTTTCTACCTGTTGTACCTTTACCTGTAGGTACGTATGTGATTATTGGGTGTAAACATTTGAGGAATTTTAGGGTGCCGGCTTCCAACGACAAGCTGCGACCTCATTATGGTTTTATAGTACAACTTGTCTCGAATGGTGTGGGTCTGGGTACGTATATTTTGAGATTAGAGAAATTAATTTAAAATTAAATCGGTTTATGTTAAGTCATTTATGATATCTGTATTAAATCATCGAGGTATGATAATTGATATAATATACGTATGACAATGATACGAACACGAGCCAACTACATCAAAGTTACCTAAGACAGAAGATGAATGATTTATAATTATTCAGTAGGTACCTTACCTACCTGTCTGTTCATTTGGAATTTTTTCGTCCCAAAATTATGAATTCTCATGTTCTACTATTTTTAAAATTTAATAATAAAGGCTCGTCCTTTACTATTGGATTCCCCCAGGACTGATTTTTTGGCACCATGAAAAATTTGCCAAGTTCAATAGTGTATAGATTCGTAAATTCAAAATTGGAAGGCAGGGAGGGGCCCTATCACAATTTTTGTAATAATAAAAATTATTTTTGAGACTTCAAACTACAACTTGTGTTTGAAATTTTTTTCAATTGGACCCCTAACTTCGCCAGTTCTTAATAATATAAGTATCTAAAGTCATCTAAGTTCTATTATGCTAAATTTGAGGAGAAGGGAGGGTCTAATTAAAATTTTTATAATAACCGAAATTACTTGTAGGACCTCAATCTACAACTTTTGTGTGAAATTTTCTTCAATTGGACGCCTTCCCCAGTTTTGAAAAAGCATCTGCCTGACATTATGTGAAATCGGAGGAGAGGGAGAGATCCAATCGAAATTTTTGTGATGAGCAAAATTATTCCTAGGATTTAAAGCTACAACTTTAATTTGAAATTTTTTTCAAATTAGCCTCTCCCTCTCTCACTATTTCATTTTTTAATTAGTATCTTCGATCGGTGGGGAGGGAGGGATTCAATTTAAAAAAAATTTCAGACGTAAGTTGAATTCCTAAGAATAATTTTGGTAATTATAAAAATTTAGATGTTGTCATTCCAATTCAATAAAACAAACGATACTTGCACAAAAAATATTTATTTCAAGACGTTTGAATACATATTATATATTTTTTTCATATAAAAAAGGTATAAAAATTACAGGAACAATGGTATATGCAGTAGCACACTTTGGCACAATATAAAACGATTAAAAAAATGACACGATTACACAGGACACGAGCTCAACAGGATGTTATGAGTGGTAGGAAACTCGGTCCAGTCCAATTTATACCCTCGTACGACCGCATTTCTCATACATCCTTTGAAATTCTCTTTATTAGCGTGGACTTTCTTGGCAGCTTGTTCTAAATAAAACAGGTTACGTAATGATTAACAATCAATTTTCAAATTAACACAACGTCGTCAGGGCCGGCGAAAGTGAGGTCAGGCCCCAAGACAAAAAAATTTTTGGGTCCCTTTTTTTCTAAAAAAAAACCACCTATTTTCTTATTTTATTGAACAAATTAAAAAAAATCTTCTGTACTAAAATAATTTTCAAGAGAAAAAGAAGGTTCTCAAAGGAATTTGAAAAAATGTTTAATGTAAAGTAGGTAAATGACTAAATTTCAAAAAAATCAAAAAAACTTCCAAGAAATTATTTTCTGGACAAATTTTTGAATTTTTCAACTTAAGAAAAGTGAAAAAAATTTACCAAAATTTGAAAAATGAATTTTTTACTGCATTAAAAAAATCGTTTTCAAAGGTATTGGAAAAAAATTTTATAATAAAGGAATTGAATAAATTTTTTTTAAAAATGTCAATAAAACTTGTTCCTGTACAAAACTTGAACAAATTAAAAGAAATTAGAAAGTTTTTCAATTTTAAAAAAAATGAAAAAATTCTTTCATCCGAAATTCAAAAAAAAAATGTTTTTTCACTGAATTAAAAAAAACGTGATTTTCAAAGAAATTTAAAACAATTTTATGTAAATGCAAAGCGTTTGTCTAAATTTCAAAAAAAAAAAAAAAAAAAAAACTTCCAAGAAATTATTCACTGAACAAATTTTTGAATTTTTCAACTTAAGTAAAGTGAAAAAAATTTACCAAAATTTGAAAATAATGATTTTTTTAAAACTGAATTTAAAAAAATCGTTTTGAAAGGTATTAGAAAAAATTTTTATGATAAAGGAATAGAATACCTAAATTAAAAAAAAAAAAAAAACTTCAATAAAACTTGTTCCTGTACAAAACTTGAACAAATTAAAAGAAATTAGACAGTTTTTCAATTTAAAAAAAAAATAAAAAAATTCTTTCATCCGAAATTCAAAAAAAAAAAGTTTTTTCACTGAATTAAAAGAAATGGTTCTCAAAGAGGTTTGAAAAAATTTTAAATGCAAAGAGATTGTCTTAATTTTAAATAAAACCAGCTTTTTAAAAAAAAATTAAAAATTTTTTAAGAAAAGAAATTTTAAAAAATAGGAGGTAAATTTGAGATCTCTTCAAAAAAATTCTTTGTCAAATTTCCAAAAAAAAAAAAAAAAAAAAAAAAAAAAAAGGTTCTCAAAGGAATTTGGAATTTGAAAAAATTGTTTAATGTACAGTAATTGACTAAATTTCAAAAAAAAAAAAAAAAAAAATTCCAAGAAATTATTTTTTGGACAAATTTTTGAAATTTTTCCACTAGAGAAAAGTGAAAAAAATTACCAAAATTTGAAAAATGATTTTTTTTACTGAATTAAAAAAAATCGTTTTCAAAGGTATTGAAAATTTTTTTATAATACAGGAATTGAATAATTTTTTTAAAAACTTCAATCAAACTTGTTCCTGTACAAAACTTGAACAAATTAAAAGAAATTGGAAAGTTTTTCAATTTAAAAAAAATAAAAAATTCTTTCAACCAAAATTCAAAAAAAAAAAGTTTTTTCACTGAATTTAAAAAAAAGGTTCTCAAAGAAATTTGAAAAAATTTTAAAAGCAAAGAAATCATCTAAATTTCAAAAGAAACCTGCTTTAAAAAAAAATTTACGAAAAGAAATTTTTAAAAATTGAAGGAAAATTTGAGAAATTGAGACCTGTTTAAAAAATTTTTTTTGCTGAATTTCGAAAAAAAAAGTTCTTAAAGGAATTTGAAATTTTTTTGAATAAAAAGACGATGCAAAAAAGAAATTTTCAAAAAAAATGTTTTTTCACGAACTTTGGAAAAAAAACCTCGCAGAAATTTTAAAAATCGAAAATTAATGGTGCGTTCAGCTCATCGCAGAATAAGGAATAAGAATAAGGAATAAGAAAACGGAACTCCAAAATATTCGGCCACTTAAAATAAGCCAAAATAGGTAAACAAATTTGATGACGCTGTGTTGTGTGTAGCGAATTAAAAATTAGGTACATGTCAAAAATTGAGTTAATTCTTGAGTGGCCGAATATGTGAGGTTTTTTTTTTTTTTATCTTATTCTTGTTCTTATTCTTTATTCTACGATGAGCTGAACGCACCATAAAGAAAGGTTGAAAAAAAAAAACGATTAGCCGAAATTCAATTTTTTTTTTCAATTTTATTGAGAAGAAAATTTTTAAATTCACTTTAAAATAATTTTCTTTAATTATGTGGTTCTGTGGTCGTTGTTCACATCAAGTTGAGACCGCGTTCGCCGCTCGAATGATATGAAATTCAGAATTGTTCTTTTTTTTTAATGTTATGAAATTATAGGGCCCCAAAGAAATTTCGCCATTTTACCCTAAGAGCCTAATGAGGTGAGGGGGAAATCCGGAGTCTCGTCGGAGAAAAATCCAGGCCCAAGACTTGTGTCTCCCTTTTCCCCACCTCTTGAGGGCCTGATTACGTCGTACTATACTATTGAAGAAAAATGAAAATACCTGGTATGCCTCCGATGTACAAAGGACTATTAGTATGTGCTTCTGTGATATGTCCGTTGTCGGATAACCAATACATTTTGCTCAAGTTATCAACATGCAGCGAAATCTCTTCTTCGACGAAATTCATCTTAACTTGATGCCATTCGTTATCGCACAAGTGATAAATGGAGGAAAATTCTAATTCTAATTTAAACGGTCTTCTGTCACCCATATCTCCGTTCAGAATTACCTAGACAAGAACGTAAAATTGTTTTAAAAAAAAAATAATAAAGTATGGTAAGCAGTTTCGATAAGACTTACTCTTCCTCTGCTTAGCTCCAAAGATATAGAAGGATATCCGTCTGGTTCTGAGATCAACATGAGCACGCCATTCATTTCAGTGGTTCTAAATTCTAATTCAAACTGCAGAGATGTACCGATTGAAAAGTTATTCGCTGAAAAAAAAAAACAATCTTATCGTGACTAGAAAGAACAATGGCTCGAGAATTACGAAAAATTCATTCAACGTACCAGCTATGGCGTAAGAATCGCCGGAAAAATATACTCCTTTTTCGACATTTGGGAAGCACTGACCGACATGGTGATGTTTAGCTCTATCGCCTACTAAATCTTCTTTCTTGCCGTTGATAATTACTTCTTTGATGCATCCTTTGAGAGCTTCGATTTTATCAAACTGTAAAGTATAAAATTAGGTAGTACGAGTGAAAATTTATCAACAATTTGTATCAATTATTCATCGGCATACTACTCACCACCAGATCAAAAATACGCATTTCGGGGGAAAATCCTCCGATGAAAACTGTATTTTGGAAGTTTAATTTTTTTGGTAAGGCTGCTTTTTGAGAATGAGACTTGTCAACATGTAAATAAAGATTTTTACCGTCTCTGACTAGTTTCAGCTGCAAAAATGAATAACGTACAAAATTAGATTCGAAAATAATTTACATAACTTAGTAGGTACCTATTTGCAATAACTAATACGAATACTTACATAATGCCAATTACCATCATTGTAGGAGGCCTCAACTTGCAATTCGAGTTTTCTTTTACCCTTAACGAGTACTATAATTTTACCACCGAATAAAAATACTTTCAAATAATGATTCTGATCTGCGTCAGCACCCTGAGAAAAAAAAAAAAAAAAAAAACGTAGTCAAGTTAGGCTTTATTTTTCGCAATACGTGGTTTCGATTTCGAATCGAATACTTTACCGGAATGATTAACAAGGCACCGTCTATATAATACGTGCGGAAGGTTAATTCGATAGAGGAGTTTTTCTGATGGAAGACAGATCGATCGTAGTCTAACCTCACGTAACTTTTAGGCAGATCACCAAATTGGACGGCGAACGGTTGCACCGAGTACGTGTAAGATTTCTGGCAACTGTTGGCTCCGGCAGCTTGGGTACTTTGGGTAAGGGCCGCAGCTTCGTTATCGAAAACCGATACTTTGGGTCCTGTTCTACCGATTAAAGCCCTCTCGAATTCTATCGGACGATTGAAGTAAATTAATCTGAAAAAAAAAAAAAAAATGCGACAAATAAGTCGACAGAAGAAAATCACTTTATATGAGCGATGACAACAATTTCGCAAACCTTTCGTCAAATATCACATCTTTAATCGTTCCGAATAAAAATACATTCGAGACGGAGGAAACGTTGAACGTAATATCGGAAGGTATTCCGCCGAGGAATAATCCGCCAACGGTTCCGACAGCTTTGATCGTAGACGAGCCATTCTCATCCACGAAGCCTATCGATTGGATGATGTCGTCGACTCGTAGTTCCAATCGTTTTCCTGTTTTTATTACGTTAACAGCGTGGAATTGGCCATCGCTGTAGTTCGTATCTACTCTGGATATTAATTTCAAGTCTTTGGTTCCGACATTCACGGTTAGTTCAACTCGACCTTCTCGCAAAGCTACCGAGTAGTAGTTCACATCGTGTGTCTGAAACAAAAAAAAATCAAAATCTGATTCGAATACGGTGAAAAACGGTTGGATCCCCGCAGTACTGATTTTTTGGCACCATCGAAAATTAGCGAAGTTCAATACTGTATAGATGCGTAAATTCAAAATTGGAGGACATGGAAGGGCCCAATCGCAATTTTTGTAATGATGAAAATCATTTTTAAGACTTCAAACTACAACTTTTGTTTGAAATTTTTTTCAATTGGACCCCTACCTTCACCAGTTTTTAATAATATAAGTATCTAAAGTGATCCAAGTCCTATTATGCTAAATTTGAGGGGAGGGGAGGGTCTAATTGAAAATTTTATAATAACTGAAATTACTTTTGGGGCCTTAATCTACAACTTTTGTCTGAAAATGTTTTCAATGAGAGCCCTCTTTCGACCTTGAAAAGGTATCTACCTGATATTATGTGAAACTGGAGTGGAGGGAAAGATCCAATCGAAATTTTTATAATAAGCAAAATTATTCCTAGAACTTCAAGCTACAACTTTTGTCTGAAAATTTTTTCAAATTGGACGCCTTCCCCAGTTTTGAAAAAGCACCTGGGAGGAGAGGGAGAGATCCAATCGAAATTTTTGTAATAAGTAAAATTATTCCTAGGATTTCAAGCTACAACTTTTATTTAAATTTTTTTTCAAATTAGCCTCTTCCTCTCTCACTATTTCATTTTTTAAATTAGTATCTTCAGAGTGTTAACTGTTATGCAAAAACGGTGGGGAGGAAGGGATTCAATTGAAAAAAATTTCAGACGAAAGTTGTAGCTTGAATTCCTAGGAATAATTTTGGTTATTATAAAAATTTTGGTTGGACGCCTCCCTGCCTTCCAATTTTGAATTTTACGCATGTACGAAGTATTGGATTTGGCAAAGTTTCATTGGTGCCAAAAAATCAGTACTGCGGGGATCCAATCGTGTAGAAAATATTTTCAATTTGAATAAATTAAATGTTTACTTCAGATGTATCTTCGTCTTCTTCTTCGTTTTCAGAATTCTAATCAACGTAAGAAAAAAAATTACAAATAATTTCCAACAAATGTCAAAACTAATGTAAACGTAAATAATCATACCGGAAAACCTTCGGTTGTACTCAACATCAAAAATGCATCGAGCTGAGAAGTCGAAAAAACGAAATAAAAAGAGGATGTTTTTTTCAACGGATACGATCCAAGTTCTAAATATCCATTGCCTTGGAACCCAACCACGGCAGCAGGCTGTAAAACATCGAATTTTTAATTATCAATTTTGTAAATTTTGAAATTCCGAGCTTTTATTTAATTTACTTTATTCGAGCACGATTTTTGCACACCCCAGTATTGCCCCCTTAACAAATTGTACGCGTCTTGATTAACTTGCACATCGGATACGCATCCCATGAAAGATCCAGGAAGCTGGATAACTGATTCTAAGCCAGGAGGCAACCCTCCGATGAAATACTGGGGCGTGGATAAGTCGGGTATATCGTTTTGAGCTGGCGACGAAGCTGGAGTCATTTCCTTGATTTCGCTGCCAACTTTCAAAGCAACTGAAATCGATAGATTGTGGTTAGAATTGAACAAAATTAAAACGATTAGATTTCAATGTACCTATTTAATACCTTTTTCGGATTTCTTTTTACGATCGTACTGTCTGACCATTTCGACACGGGTCCAATTTCCAGTCGTATAACGATTCGTCGTTTTAATTTCAATTTTTAAATCTTCTCTGTATCCAACTTGCACTAAAACACGTCCATCTTTCATCGTAATTGAAATAAATTGCTCCTAAATAGATAAAATTGTTCACATGAATCGAATTTCATTTTAAAAAATCAATCGAAGTACAAAAATCACTCACAGGTTTGGCAGCCATCGCATAAAACAGAATAGCATTCTCGTCGTAAGTTTTAAAATTGAAAGATACTGTGAAGACGTATTTATTATAAACGGAAGATCCGAGGCCTTTCAATACGGAATATCCGTCTCCGATGAAATGATACGAATCATCTTCGAGTGGTTCTTCGGTTCTGTAAAACATAAAACAAATTTCAGAAATTGTTTTCTTCGAATTTACCCATCTTGATCAACTCGATAAACTCACCCTTCAACGCAAGCTACGCAATTACCGACGGTTTCCGATTTGAAATTCCACAAACCGATCGGATTATCGTCAAATGTTACTTGGGACAAGCATCCGATTAATCCGTTTTGTTTACTCAGCAAATACGGCGAAACGGGTTTATTATTACCGCCGATCCAAATTAAATCGTTACTGCTGATGTCTAATCGACTCCATCCGGATACCGAAGCATTACTCACGGGAGATCCGCTCAAAGCAGAGTTCGAGGTCACCGGACGAACCGATAATTTACCTATGTTCGCAATTCTGTAAAAAAAAGACAGTTAGTAGGTACAGTAAATCTAAAAAAAAGTCTGGCTGATTGTGAGATGATGCCTACCTTCGAATTTCTATCCTATACCAGTGCTGATCTCTTTGCAAATCACCGGCGGTTTGTATGTGTAAAGGATGAGTGAGTTCTGTAGGACCACCGCCGACATCCCAGATGAAGCGAATTTTGCGATTGATCATTTCAACAGCTAAGAAATCTCCCTAAGGAAATACAATTCTCAATTTATTCGTTCGAGATGATCGAGAAGGGATAACAGCCAAGATACATACGTTGATCGAGCTAGATAAATAAAATAATAACGAGTCTCGATGATGAGACGAGATGGCATAAGTAATCGAAATAGAATTTGTGATGCTGGGTTTCAGGTATTTGGTTTGGTAACTACGCGAACATAATTCTTGATCGTTTTTACTCGATAGAGAGACTCGAATCTGGAGAAATAATAAAGGAATTGATGATCGAATCTGAGAAATTGCCTATGATAAAATTTTCATCGAGTCTTACGCCATTGGTCAAGTGTTTAGCTTGCTCGATTTTATTTCTCAACGCTGACAGCTGATTGGTCACGGTGGAATTCCATTTTTCAAAATATTTACTATGTTTAGCGAACGAATTCTTCATGGAATTTAATCTCGTTGACATTTCCATCGCAGCTTCTTCAGTTTCTTTGACTGAAAATTATTATTTTTATTTTTTAACTACATAGGAGAATTTAAGTAAGTATATTTTCGGAAGAAAAAAAATTACTTTTCAGTTCATCGGCTGGTTTAATATTTATCTCGCCGTATGTCTTGATTCGCGACAGCTTCGGTTTAATTTCATCATTAATGTTGTCTTGAACGAAAAACATACTATCGTAGACATCGTCTGGAATTTCTATCGAATTTTTATTCTTTTCTAATGACTCGTTCATACGTTTAATCGCTTCTGAAAATAAATAAGTTACATATCATTGATTTTATTCGAAAGATTCGAAGCATTCTCGATTAAAACTTTTCTCTTCCTCACCTTTGGTTTTATTAATATCTATCAATTGATGAGAAACGTTTGTAATATTTTTCACAACATCTTGTAAATTTTTCTCCACCAAAAGTACGTATTTTTGTTGATATTCCAAAGCTTTCTGCAGTAAATTAACATCCGATAATTCTATAGCTGCCAATGTTTTCAGTTGCCTAGATTTCTCTTCCATGGAGCCAGCTTTTTCAACGATCGGTGTGGAGATTTGTTTGGAACGCAGCTGTAAATTCGAATGCGTTAGTTAAAAAATAATCGAAACGAAAAATAAACCATCATAAACATTATTGGATTAACCTCGTCGATAGCTCGATTTGTGGCATTTATAGCTTGACGAGCTTCATTCAAGGCATCGACAATTCTTCTGTAAGCTGTACTAGCTTTCAACGCGATATCTGCGTCTTGTTTAGTGGCAGCGAATAAGCTAAGGATGGTAATAAAGTAATTAATAATCACGTCAATTATTGTTGGGGAATTTTTTTTTTTTTTTGGTATTTACCTAACGTAGTTTTTAGCTCGATTTAGCAACATTTGAGCATGTTTAACGGCAGGGTTAACGTAATCTTCTAAATAGATCGGATTCAAGTTGAACAATATGCCTTCTTTTTCTTCGGCCAAACGAATCAATTCTTTCAATTCTTTCAGGACTTGATTCACTTCCTGTAAAATACCTTATCGAATCAGAAAAATTTCATTAAAAATCGTGACCTATCTAGATAAATAATTCACCTGAATATTACGGTCAGTTTGCCCAATGAAATGGTGCGTGTTAGCAGACGCAGCAGAGGTCTCTTGTTGGGTGCGAATAACGTCGGAGGTGATTTCATTGATTTTGTCATTGGCTTCTCGAATCCACTGCAGTTTATCTCGACTATCGTACGAATACCGATGGGCCTGAGAAAACAATCCAATATCGTTTTATGTATTTTTAAAAATCAAGAAAATCCTAACAAAATTTTATAATGAACTCACGTTTTGAATCAACGAACTAGCATTGTTCACAATGGAGTCTAAATCTTCCACTCGTTCGATTATTTTGTCGACTTTTTTCTTCAACAATTTCAATCCAGGACCGTTGTTTTCGTGGCTACGAACCAAGTCTTCTGCCATTTTGCAGAAACTATAAATTATAAAGAAAAATTAGGCATATTTAAATGAAGCATTTTCATTAATTTACCTACCTTAAAGTATTTTCAGCTTTTTCCACCAAATTATAAGGTTTCGCATCCTTAATATTGGCAAGAAGGTAACGAGCCTCATTTACATAAGCTCCCAGATTGTAGTCGACGTGTTCACTGCTCACGTATTTATTCAAATTATTAATAAAATCTGGGGGGAAATTCACAGGTAATCATGACAGGGTATCTTTGTTAAAATTCTAATTTTACGATTAATGTTTCAAAAATTACTTGTAACTTCATCTTGAACATTATTCATGGTATTCAAAAACAAGATCACTTCGTCACAGAGACTCTTAGTAGCTGCGCTCAAATGTTGATTGTGTTTCCATATCCGTTTAATCTATAGAAAAAAAAAGAGCTTGAAATATCATCTTTTAGTTGAATAAAATAATGAACTAATCAGCACCAACCTTACTAATGGCATTTTTCACTTTTTTCTTCAATTCATCCTCGATTCTACGATTATAATGAGCGAGACGTTTGATAAACTCCAAGAAACTCTGATACGTATTATCAGCGTCGTCGTAATTCTCGTTCAACGTGTTCAATAAATTCCAAGGTAGGTTTAATTTGCCTTTGAGCGCAGATTCGGCATCAGTGGTCAGCTGGTAGGTTAAATTGGAGACCGCTTCGATCAGCATTTGAACACACGTATCTTTGCAAGCTGTAAGAAGATTACACGATACGCTGTAGTCGAGTTACCGAAATGATAAAAACCAACGGAAGTAGAGTTCTTACGTTGACATCCTTTATTAGACAGGACTTGATCTGGTTTTTCGCAAATCGAACAATCTCTGCCGATTATCCCAGGTTTACAATTGCACTGACCGGTTTCTTCGTGGCATTCGTCACTTACGCTACCTTGAGGGTTGCATTTACAAGGTTCGCAGTATCCGTCTGCGAGTCGAGGGTAACCGTACCATCCGTAATTGCACCTATACGACGATACAATTCGTAAATATATTTTCGAAAAATATTATTCAATAAATCATGTATTTGGATCAGTTGACAAAACAACTTTTTCACAAAAATTTAACGAACCTCGATCGAGATGTCACTCACCGATCGCAATATCTCCCAGTGTATCCGATTTTACAATAACAGGTGGCATATTCGAGCGTGTAATTCGTCGTCGTAGGGAAGTAACAAGTATAGGCGTGATTGTTGCTTTCCATGGGGCATGGGCATAACTTACACGTGCCATCTTTATCGCTTTTGTAATATCCTTCGGCGCAATTTTCGCAACGAGGTCCTCCTGTATTATTCGAACAATTCTATAAATTAAAAACATAGACGTCGTTCGAATTTAAAATCCATACATTCGACAGGAAAATTTTTTTACGAATCTACGTACCAGACAAACTCCACTTTCAGGCTCGCAAACCGTCGAGTATCCGTTACACTCGCAAGGCATGGCTTCTCCGACCAGCTGAATCACTATAGTCGAGGTGACTGCGGTTGTTTTGTTGCTGTGGTATCGATAGTATCCTATTTCAGGATTCTGACACGACGAGGATCGATATTGGACCGGGCATTCGCATAATTCAACGCCGTAAGTGATCGATTGAAGAGGAGGCAGCGGTGAGAAATTTTCTACCGCCATGTCCATCGATACTTCGGTCAATCTGGATGAAAAATTGATCGATTACGAAACCGAAACGAAAAGCTGAATTTGTTGAGGTGGATTTTCGAATACTTACGTAGCTTTGGTGAAGTCGACCGATTTAGTAGCTCTGATTAAAATATGCTGTAGATTTTGTAATGTGATCATGAATACGTCTCGAGTTACGTGGCCGGTGGGGTTATTTTTTAGTTTCCAAAGCGATTCGTGGAGTCTGGAAAAAATATTCAAAAATGGGGTATTATTATATTATGACTTTTATTAAGATACCTTCGATCGAATAAGGACGACTTAAAAAAAAATTACCTGACTTTATGACGCGAATCGGATGAAATCAAAGGTGGAAAATATTCTAAAATGAATTTATCATTTCCTTGCATTTGAATCAAAGGATACGAAGCGATTACCGAAGATGGTAAAAGCGTAGTTCCTCCTTCGGTTTCCGTTCTAAATTGAATAAAACCTCCGTAAGACAAAACCTGCAACATATTCGAATTAATAAACAGCAAACTTTGAGAATAAAAAGGTTTCGTAAAATTTTTACTCGATCTCCAAGAAAACTTTCTGGTAACTGCCAATACAGAGGGGCGTCGAATAGGTAATTCACGCCTATTTCTATGTCTCCTGTTTCACCGGGTATAAGTCTCAAGTTATTGGTGACATTTAGCTTGATTTTGTTCTCGGAATTTCCCAAAGTTGTCTTTATCACGTCGGTTTGATCGCCTGGAACCGCCAACTATGAAAATAATTTTTAAAAAATTGACTAAGAATTATTTTTCTAGGCGATTAAATTAACCAAATAGCTACTAAGATTGAAAAACTTCGATACAAATCCAACTTAAAAATATTCTTACATTGATAAAACAAATCTGTTGCGTATTAACCGGGTAAATATCGGACGAGCTCAAATTATTGGAGGTGTTATTCAAATCGTAATGCACGGTCAAAATTCTATTCGGACGTAATCTAATATGACTCCAGGTGAGGCCGGCTTCGCTGCACAGGGTACTTCGACCAAAACAGAAACAAGCTGTGCATCCGTCGATATTATCCTCGTGTAAACCGAACGTGCCTTCTTTACACTGGTCGCATTTTTTACCCATAGCGTTCACCTGAAAGAAGAAAAATTCCGCAAATTAGCGATCAAACGAGTAACGTCATAGCCGGCGGATCATTATTTTCTCAAGTGTTGCTCACATGGGACGGGAAGGGGAGGGGGCGGGGGTAAAAATGTTGTAAATTTTTTCACAAAAAAAAAAAAAAAACTTCATATACATAAAGTAGAACCTCGATTATCCCATGCCCAAAAATCGGTTAATTTTTTATTATCCAATTTCTCATTGATTTTGCCCCAAGACCGACCTCATATTAATGTTTCAAATTTTCTGGAAAATTTTGAGAAATCATTTTTTATTTCAAAAAAGTAATAACTATTTTAAAAATTTGGAAAAATATTTTTTTAAAATGAGAAATTATTGAAAAATATTATTCCAAAAAATTTGGAACTTTTTTCATTCCGAAAAATTGGAAAATCTTATTTCATTCTATGAAATTGCAAAAATTTTCATTCTAAGAAATTGAAAAAAAAAATCATTCTAAAAAATTGTAAAAATTTTCTTTATAAAAAATTAAAGAAAAAATTGTTCTGAAAATAATTGTAAAAATTTTTCATTCTTAAAAATTGAAAAAAATTCATTCTAAAAAACTGAAAAAAATTCATTTTGAAAAATTGTAAAAGAAGTCGTTTTAAAAAATTGAATAAAAAAAATCGTACTAAAAAAATTGTAAAAATCTTTCAATCTAAAAAATTGAATAAATTCCATTCAGAAAAATTGTTAAACATTTTTATCCTAAAAAATGAAGAAAAAAAATCGTTCCAAGAAAATTATAAAAAAATTTCATTCTAAAAAATTATTGTAAAAAATTTTCATTACAAAAATTTGAAGAAGAAAATCGTTCTGAAATAAATTTTTAAAATTTTCTTTCTTAAAAATTGAAAAAAATTTCATTTTGAAAAATTGTAAAAAAAGTCGTTTTAAAAAATTGAAAAAAGAATCGTACTAAAAAAATTATAAAAATTTTTCAATCTAAAAAATTTAATAAATTTCATTCAGAAAAATTGTTAAAAATTTTCATCCTAAAAATTGAAAAAAATCGTTCTAAAAAAAATAGTAAAAAAATTTCATTCTAAAAAATTATTGTAAAAAAATTTTCATTATAAAAAATTGAAGAAGAAAATCGTTCTGAAATAAATTAAAAATTTTTCATTCTTAAAAATTGAAAAAAAAATCTTTCTAAAAAAATTGAAAAAAAATTGTAAAAAGAGTTGTTTTAAAAATTGAAGAAAAAAAATCGTACTAAAGAAATTGTAAAAATTTTTCAATCTAAAAAATTATTTCATTCAGAAAAATTGTAAAAAAAATTTATTCTAAAAATTGAAGAAAAAAATTTGTTATAAAAAAATTGTAAAAAATTTCCATTCTAGAAAATAGAAATTCAAATTTTTTGCGCAGTTCGGGATTTCTCACGTGGTGCTTGAGCACGAGAGCAACTGGGCTAACATCTGCCATAAATAACGTAATCGATATTTTGAAAAGCGGATGATCTACCTTGCAATAACATTGTCCTTTATTGTCACACAGACAACCGTCTCCAGAGCAAGTTTCGGGATCGGTTCCGGCACGATTGCACGAGCAAAGACGACATTTAGGGAATCCGTAATACCCTTGAGCGCACGTATTGCATTTATCTCCGGCGAACCCTGTTCGACATTCGCATTTCCCGGTTGTACTTTTGCAATGACTAGATTTACTGCCGTGGGTGTCGCATTCGCAAGGCTACGAGGCATTAAAAACATACAAGATGATGTGACCGATGATCAGACGCTTTGTGAACACGATTCAATTACCTGACATCCTTGTTCGGTGCGATTCCACGCACTGGAGATGCATTTTTCGCAACTGAGACCTTCGGTCAACGAAGGACAAACGCAACGACCGTTGTTTTTGTTACAAATGTGACCGGATTTATCGCACGGGTCGCATTCTAGGATTTAAAAGCGGAAAAAGATCAACGTCATAGAATTTCCAATCAACTTACTAATGAATTCAAGTAGGTACCTACCGAAACATCCCAAATTCGAGAATCCATAGAAATGATCCTTACATTGGTCACATTTTCGTCCCACCACACCGAATTTACAAGTGCACTGGCCCGATGTAGGATGGCAGAATTTCGATAGCGAACCTTTCACGTCGCATTCGCAAGGTTTACAACCGTCTTCACTCATATCCCAATATCCATCCTTTAACAAATGAAAAAAAACGAACATTAATCTTGGAAAACTACCTAAGGCAACGAGCTCGAATACATACTTTACATCGATCGCACGTCCTTCCGACGACATTATCTCTACACGAGCATTGGCCCACAATAGGATCGCAAGTGGTTCCAAGACTTCCAGTCGAGTTGCATTTGCAGTCTAAAATAAACAAAGTGATTATTTTCATCGCCAGATATGGATTTTAGAAGTAAAACAATGGCACACCTTTACAACCAGTTCCACTAGGAAATCCGTACGAGTCTATGGCACACGAATCGCACGTCACCCCGATCACTCCTTTTTTACAAGGACAATTCCCAGATACCGAGTCGCAAATCAGGCTCTCCGAACCGATAATATTGCAATTACAAGGGATACATCCGGATTCGACGTTTCCAAATCCATCCAAACATCTGTCACAAGTTCTTCCGACGTAGTTCATTTTACAGCTGCATTGGCCGGTGGTTTTATCGCAGGTATCTGTGCTCTCGGATCCGATCGAGTTGCAATTACAGGCTGAAAAGTTGAGAAAGAAATTAATACGAGAATGGAGAGAAAATTATAGAATATTTAGAAAATTCCAATCCTACCGGTGCAATTTTTATTGGCTGCGTTTCCGAAGTGTCCATCTTTGCACGTTTCGCAATACCAACCTTCGGTATTACCTTCGCAGCTTAGGCACTGTCCCGTTGTCGAATTACAGGCTCGGCCAGCGCAATCGCAAGGTTCGCATTTTGATCCTAATTTGGTAGGTTCTCCGAAATATCCATCGGCGCAACTAAAAATGTTAAATATTGTCAAAATCTATAGTTTAATGATGTGTGGAAAATTTGTAAAATGAAATCTCACACGTCGCAATGATTTCCACCATAGCCAGGGAGACATTTATCGCAATAATACTCGTTCTGTGAGTTATTAACCAGTTTACACGTCGGGCTGAAGTTGTTCAATGGGTCCAGCAGAGGACAAGCACAAAGATTGCAATCGGTTGAAGATCCGGTTTCAGCGTTACCATAGAATCCATCAGCACAGCGTTCGCATTTGGAGCCAGTGGTGTTATGTTCGCAAATCTGAAATTATTTTTTCATTAATTAAATTTTATACAGAAAAATGAAATATATCAAGAGTTTACTGACATGGCACTGTCCAGTTATTTCATCGCAAGAGGGCGAATGTCCATTACAATCGCATAAGGAACAGACCGAATGATCGAAAGAGTCGTCGGAGGGTAAACGAACATACCCATAGTCGCAGCTTTCGCATAACAGACCGGTGTATCCGGCAGGGCAGACGCATTGCTCCAAGTTCAACGTGATTGATTTATTTTCTATTTTTTCTTTGGTTCCGTATTCTAGCGACGCTTCCTTTAAGCTGATGAAAAATTTCTCCAATTAATACGTTCTAATTCTACCGAAATTAAAATTAAAATTATGCATTTTCACCTGCAGTCTGATTGATCGGTATGAAATTTAGCTCGAACCAGTAAATATTTAATATCGGATAATACAGAAAGTATTTCACGTCTGGTAACTTTTTTCTGAAAATTTTTCACTTCAAACGAATACGAAATATAGTTCTCCAAATCGTCCGTAATTAAATACCATTCGTCTTCGTTCATTACAAAGTTTAGATTCATTTCGTTGTTTTCATAATAGTCACAATTATGTCCCATTTTCAGTCCGTTTTTACCCTAGAAAAATATTCAACCGGATTAGATTTGAATTAAATCCATATTTGTATTATTTTTAAAATACGTATCACTTACAATTAAAATCACATCAGGATTGAATACACTTTTTCCACTGGTATCTCCACGTCTCACGTTCCAAGATAACGATAAAGTGAAATACAATCCGTAGCTTGTCAATTTGTTACCTATTAATCGGTTCGGAGCGGACCAATAATAATTATCGGTGGTCACGTCGTCGTCAGATACTACCAATAAGTTTTCTTCATTGTCCGTCCCAGGAATTACTAAAGTGCTCAAGTTTGGACTGACTACCGACCATGTTTCATTATCACGAACCTGAAATTAAAAGATTAAAAAATTAATAAAGTCCCAAAAAAAAGATAAGATTAGTGAACTTACACTGGTCAAGTAGAAATCTTTGGCTTCGGTACAAATGGTCGATATTCCAGAGCAGAAGCATTCTTTACATCCTAATGGATCATTAGAGGATAAAGCAAAGTATCCGGATTTACATTTATCGCACATATCGCCAACAACGTTTGCCTGAGGGGGAAAAAAATGAAAATTTCAATTCCAATAAGTTTCTAAACTTGGATCATTTTTTCAAAATTTTGCTCAACTTTCAAAAAAGTTTAAAATGACAATTTTCATATTTTGTAAAATTTTACCTGAAATTTCAGAAATTTGGCAATAAAAAAATTGGTTTAGTCACTTATCAAAGTTTGAAAAAAAAATTAGAATTATTGGAAATTAGCCATTTTAGAAATTTGAAAAAATTAACTGAACTTTGAAATTTTATGATTTTTTGAATTCAATAAATTTTCAAAATTAGACCAATTTTTGAAATTTTAAAATTTTTTCAGAAATTAATTTATAATTTTTTTTTTTGCAATGACAATTTATTTTTATTTTTGATAATTTTTTTTCCTGAAATTAGTCAATTATTAAAATTTGAAGATTTTTAAAATTGATGAAAATTCACAATTTTAGAAATTTAAAAAATTGATCGAACTCTGAATTAGAATAGATAATTTTTAAAATTCAATAAATTTTTGAGATTAAATCAATTTTTTAACAGAATTTTACAATTTGCAAAATTTATTAACTTATACCTATGTTTGATAGAATATGAATGATTTTCAAAATTTGATGAATTTTTATAATTTTAAAAATAAATCATTAAAATTTGGTGAACTGGGAAATTTTTTTTGTATATTTTAAAAATCAGATCAATTTTTCAAGTTCGACTAATTTTAACAATTTTCAAAATTATCAATAAAACTTCGAAAATTTATTATTTTTGATTTTTAATAAATTCTAAAAATTATATCGATTTCCACAATTATTATTTAAAAAAAAAAATTATAACTTTGAAATTCGAACATTTTGAAAATTTGATCAATTTTTGAAATTCGAAATATGGACAATATTAATTCCAAATTTAGATAATTTTATTTTTTGTATTTTTTGAAATTTGATAAATACTAGAAATTGAACATATTTTATCAATTTTTGAAATTACACAATTTTTAAATTTAATAACCAAATTTCTAGAAAATCGAAAATCAGCAAAAATACCGAAAAAAATAAAACACGCCTTACTTTGCAAACGCAATGCTTCTCACAAGACTCAGACAATTCAGTACCACGAGGATCGCATTCGCATTTTTCACAATTCGGAAAATTATAATATCCCGGAGCGCATTGGTCGCACTTTACACCATCGAATCCTTCCAGACACTCGCAAGTACCAGCTTTCTGAAAAAAATCACTCATCATTACACATCAGGAACTTCACAAAGGGTGAAAATCTCTCTCGATCTCGGAACAATAATACCTTTCCGGTCTTCGAAAAAGACGAATCATCCGCTAAACATAAACCTGTTGAACCGATCTGATGGCAATCGCAAGGGCGGCATGGTTCATCGTCGTCTGGTCGAACTCCGGCCGGTCTGTACCATCCGACATTGCATTTTTCGCAATTTATACCGGTCGTGTGTTTCTGCAAGAGACTTTGAGCGATATAAAAACTGCGTGGAAAAAAGCTAGAATTTTATATAAGGTGATTTTTTTTCGATCTTACGATGCAATTAATGCAAACACCTCCTCCGCGATATTCACCTCTGACGTTCAGACTGGAATTCGTGGCGTCGATTTGAGCATCGTATCGGCAGGCGAGTGCATGGCCGTGGCATTGGCATTGCTCGCATGTGAATGGCTCTCCGGCGGTTGATTCTTTCCAAGGAAGTTGGTTGTAAAGTGGGCAGCAACGTTCGCAGTTGACTCCACAGGCGTTGTGGCTACATTCGCAGTAAGGTACCTAAATTAAAAAAAAAAAAAAAAAAAATTAGGGAAAAAAATGATCCATCTTGGAAAAAATTTAAATATATTTTTGCTAGTGTCTAGTTTACTCAATTTGTTTACACGGTAGTGGATCATTGTTGTTGAATTTGTACATAGATACTTGATATTCGAAATTGGAGGGAGGGAGGGAGAGAGGAATCTTGTCGAAATTGCATTTTTTTTCCAAAAGAATTGATCCAAAAGTTTAAAAATCAAAAAAAAATTTCACCACAAAAAAAATTGAAATTTCTTTAAAAAATAAAAAAAAACTTTGGGAAGGGAGGGAACGGTCCAAACGAAAATTTTGTAACTACAAAAATTATTCCAAAGACTTCAATCCACAACATCTGTTTGAAAATTTTTCAAATTGGACCTCTCTTCCCCCTCCCCCACAATTTTGCGTAACACTTCGAAGATACTAATTAAAAATTAGAGGTGGGAGGGAGGAGGGGGCAAATTAATTTTTTTTTTTCAAACAAAAGTTCTAGATAGATGTCTTAGAAATAATTTTTGTAATTACAAAATTTTTGTTTATACCCTTCCCCCTCCTCCTCTCCCAAACCACAGGTGTTTTTTTTTCAATTTTTAGAGAAGAAAAATTTCATTTTTTTTTGTAATGGAAAAATTTCTTGATTTTTAAACTTTTTGGTCAATTTTTTGGAAGTGGAAGTAGGGGTACAATTGAAAAAATTTTCAAACAAAAGTTGTAGCTTGAAGTCTTGGAAATAATTTTGATTATTACAAAAATTTCGATTGGACCCTTCCCTCCTCTCAAATTTTGAGTATCAAGTGTCTACGTTGGTAAAATTTAAAAACAACGATCCAAAACCATGTAAACGAATTCGGTAAAACAAATTTAGTAAAAAGTAAACTAAATATTTCTTATTACCATATCGTGAGATCGTTTACATTTGCCAGCGTGACCATGACAGATACACTGAGCACCGATGGAAATTTTTTTAATCGAGTAAAAGAGTCTTTTCTGAACAAACGGATCCGATAGAGATGACTGTTGATCTTTGGGAACGTTGAATTTTTGAAATCGAAATCGTAAAAATCTAGCCAGGGAGAATTCTCTCAGCTCGTTGGTGCTTAGAACCGTACAACTAGACGTACATCCAGGCCGACCTTTGGCTATGTACGCGTGGATCTGCGATAAAAATTAATTTAGAAATTATTTGTATCGATACTTCGAATCTCAGGTGTGAATTTCTCACCTCTCCACCTTCCATAGGTTTAATTTTCGAATAATATGTACTGCATATTATCTGATCGTCGGATTCAACGGTGTAAGAACCAGCAGCGCCTGAAGTAGCCGGTAAACTGTATTTTTGCCAACAGTCGTCTTCATTTCCGACGAAGTACTGCCAAGGCGAGTAATTGACACCGTCTGTGGAACGTTCCAGGATCCAGGTATCGGGTCTCGGCGAATTGGCGCATTTTATTATAATATACCAAATGTAAAACATCTGAAAAAAATACAAATTGGGCGAATTTAGCTAGATCGAGACTATTACAATGATCAATTTCGATCGAATACTCGATTACGTACCTGTCGAAGATCCAAAGTAACCGTAACATATTCGTATTGAGGACCTTGCTCCAATGTCGGACTTTGCCACCATTTCGCATTATCATTATCGAGAGCGTAGGTGATAAGATGTTTTTTCAGAACATCAGCACCGCTACTAGTACAAATGCTGCATTGAGACGAGCCTCCTAATTTGCAGAATTCTTCAGATCCGTAAGGTGTAGCGCCGCAGGTGGCATTTGCAGATATTTCGGCTACCGGAGCTACGTCAAGGAGAACCGGGTATAGGGCCGATGGAGTGGAACCGTTCGATTGGTCCGAGACAAGTTGCGAGTCACTGGTGTGGTTATGAAGTGTATCGTTATCCAATCCGTTTTCATCTGAAATCAATAAATAATATTTTTCATGTGATAAGAAACCGGTTTTTGATTTATTTTTTTAGCAGGTGCGAGTGCTGAATGGAACAATGCAACAGGTAATTTTTTGTATCATAAAAATAGACAAAATATTCTAACGAAATAATCATTTCATTACAATATATTTAAAATTTTAAAATAGGTACCTTATTGGGTAGAAATTAATTAAAATAAAAAAAAGCAGTACGATTTTTGGAAAAAAATCCCAACATTTTTCATCCATCAAATAACAGAAAATAAACGAAATTTCCAAATCATATCAGTTATTATGATAATCTGATAACAGACGAAAATATAAACAACTCAACCAGTTTAACTCACCGCGCATATAAATACCGTGATTACGAGATGGAATTCGATTGCGATGTCTAATGCGAACTTGAAACGATTCTTGCCAACAAATTATAATAAAAAATGCAAAATACCAGTTCATTTTAAAAGTCGAATAAGAAATATGCACCGTACACGAAATGCCCTCTGGCCAACATTCTCCTCAAACACCATGAAAAGAAACTCAACTGCAGGCGAGATGAAAAGAACCGAAATTTTAAACGATACTAATTTACATACGCGCGACACTAATTAAATGGCAATCGAGTGGAAAATAATGCAAAAGCTGAAGAGTATAATCGGCCATTTTGCATCGACAGTTGCCATAGAAGAGATCCGAGATCCGAGAACCGAGATCGTGAATAGAACCGGTACAACAACGCACGAGATATATGACAATACTTTTTTTTTTTAAACTATGGCAATGGCAGGGGTGGTTGACGCGAGATTCCAGCACCAGCAGCCCAGAGCAGTCGTACACGAGATGAACGTGCACACTGGCTTGTGTTTCTCTCTAAGTAGTCGATAAATCCGGTAATATGCGAGCAGTAATCTCTGCGGCGTATTATTAGACGCGAAAAAGGCGAAATTAGCTGCTAAAGTGTGATAACTGATAAGATATCGCGATCGGCGATTTCATCGCAGCTGATAATACTTTGTTGCAATTTCCGCAAAATTTTATTGTTCCACATAGCGGTGCCAACTTCAGAGGAATCCTATGTTTGATTACCTAATAGGCTAATACCTACTCAGATAGGAAAATATAGATAATAAACAGTGATGCAAGCATCACGAACTTTCCGAATCAAAAAGTATTTTAAAAAATATTAACAAAAAAATATTTGTAAAAAAATCGGTCATCGAATATTATGTAAAAAAAATTGATTATCGAATATTTGTGAAAAAATCGACTATAAAAAATTTTTTATATTTAAAACGTCAGCAATTACACTGAAAAACGTTAAACATGACACAAAAATATTCGGCAAAATCACACTTGCTCCATTATTATTAATCGTGAAAAAATATCATGATGATGTAAACAAAACAACCATTCGAATACCCGTACATCTTATCATGAATAACAAAAATGCAAAGCATTGCTCAATGCGCATGTTAGGGAAAGGAGAGCAAACCGGTACACCCGCGGACATGTCCGGATATAGATAAACACTTGAACCGTTCCCTTTATCGACATCTAAAACGCGACAAATGTGAAACTCGACGATCTTTCGCATAAATCGTTCGTAAATTTTTTTCTATTCAACGTAAAGGCCCCAAATTCTTGCGTAGCCTTCGTTTATATAAACCACTACTCATCGCCGAATTTCAACGAGATATCTCAATTAGGGCGGTTGGAATCGTGTTAACAAATTTTTCGCAAAAAACGCTCGTAAAATTTTTTCTATTCAACGTAAAGGCCCCAAATTCTTGCGTAGCCTTCGTTTATATAAACCACTACTCATCGCCGAATTTCAACGAGATATCTCAATTAGGGCGATTAGAATCGTGTTAACAAATTTTTCTGCACACACACACATACACACATACACACACACACACACACACACACACACACACACACACATACATACATACGGAACATCATCTGGAAATTGTTGAAAACAAATTTGTACGAAGTCGAAATTTGTCTAAGTGCAATATTCGTGAAAACGCATTTCGCACCGAAAACAATACTTTCCTTACAACGCTACGCGATGTTCGGAAAGTAAAAATAGATATCGGCAATTAAGAAAATTAGACTAGGTACATGTAACATGTCAACGTTGCAATAATGATGACGTTGGAACATTTTGAGTTAAGAAATCATAAAAAATTAAAAATTTTCAACAACTGTGAAAATAAACGGTGATGCAAGCATCACAAACTTTCCGAGCATTAGTCCCTAATAAAATAAATCGTTCGTAAATTTTTTTCTACTTAACGTAAAGGCCCCAAATTCTTGCGTAGCCTTCGTTTATATAAACCACTACTCATCTCCGAATTTCAACGAGATATCTCAATTAGGGCGGTTTAACAAATTTTTCGCATAAATCGCTCGTAAATTTTTTTCTATTCAACGTAAAGGCCCCAAATTCTTGCGTAGCCTTCGCTTATATAAACCACTACTCATCGCCGAATTTCAACGAGATATCTCAATTAGGGCGGTTGGAATCGTGTTAACAAATTTTTCGCATAAATCGCTCGTAAAATTTTTTCTATTCAACGTAAAGGCCCCAAATTCTTGCGTAGCCTTCGTTTATATAAACCACTTCTCATCGCCGAATTTCAACGAGATATCTCAATTAGGGCGATTGGAATCGTGTTAACAAATTTTTCTGCACACACATACACACACACACACATACACACACACATACACACATACACACATACACACATACATACGGAACATCATCTGGAAATTGTTCAAAACAAATTTGTACGAAGTCAAAATTTGTCTAAGTGCAATATTCGTGAAAACGCATTTCGCACCGAAAACAATACTTTCCTTACAACGCTACGCGCTGTTCGGAAAGTAATAAGAACTCGAGGAGCATTAATTTAATTTCAGCTGAATATTAACTTTTATAGATATTACTTAAAACACACTTATGTTAAAAGATGCGAGATAAAAAATTAGGTGAATTAAAAACGTTCACTAGAATTCAAAAAATTATTGTGAAAAAGACGAAAATTACAGGTTTTAGAGGGATTTTAAATTTTAAACATTTTTTTTCAAACTCAAATTTGTCAAATTTTAGATTTAAAAAAAAAATGCAATAGATACCTAAAGGTATAATTATTTTTCCAACTTTTTAAAATTAATTTTGAAAGCTTTAAAATTACCAAATTTATTCAACTTGTATTTTAGATTTTATAATTTTTCTAAATTCTGGAACCTGAACACAACAATGTTTCAGAACGTTTTCAAATTTTCAGATTTTCAATTTTTCCAGATTCTAAAATTTTTTTAACGAGTTATATCTTTACAAACAAAAATTTTGCAATTTTTATTTAGATTTTTTTTTTCAATTTTGAAACTTTCGAATTTTAGATTTTTTTTGAGTTCAATTTTTTTGTCGGATTCAATTTTTTTTTCAAAATTTTATGATTTAAAAAAATTAATATTTTCAATAGCTAAATCTAAATTAAATTTTTAATGTTTACCTATCAAAGTTTTTACTTTCCGAACAGCGCGTAGCGTTGTAAGGAAAGTATTGTTTTCGGTGCGAAATGCGTTTTCACGAATATTGCACTTAGACAAATTTCGACTTCGTACAAATTTGTTTTGAACAATTTCCAGATGATGTTCCGTATGTATGTGTGTGTGTATGTGTGTGTGTGTGTGTGTGTGTATGTGTGTGTGTGTGTGTGTGTGTATGTGTGTATGTGTGTGTGTGCAGAAAAATTTGTTAACACGATTCTAATCGCCCTAATTGAGATATCTCGTTGAAATTCGGCGATGAGTAGTGGTTTATATAAACGAAGGCTACGCAAGAATTTGGGGCCTTTACGTTGAATAGAAAAAATTTTACGAGCGTTTTTTGCGAAAAATTTGTTAACACGATTCCAACCGCCCTAATTGAGATATCTCGTTGAAATTCGGCGATGAGTAGTGGTTTATATAAACGAAGGCTACGCAAGAATTTGGGGCCTTTACGTTGAATAGAAAAAAATTTACGAACGATTTATGCGAAAGATCGTCGAGTTTCACATTTGTCGCGTTTTAGATGTCGATAAAGGGAACGGTTCAAGTGTTTATCTATATCCGGACATGTCCGCGGGTGTACCGGTTTGCTCTCCTTTCCCTAACATGCGCATTGAGCAATGCTTTGCATTTTTGTTATTCATGATAAGATGTACGGGTATTCGAATGGTTGTTTTGTTTACATCATCATGATATTTTTTCACGATTAATAATAATGGAGCAAGTGTGATTTTGCCGAATATTTTTGTGTCATGTTTAACGTTTTTCAGTGTAATTGCTGACGTTTTAAATATAAAAAATTTTTTATAGTCGATTTTTTCACAAATATTCGATAATCAATTTTTTTTACATAATATTCGATGACCGATTTTTTTACAAATATTTTTTTGTTAATATTTTTTAAAATACTTTTTGATTCGGAAAGTTCGTGATGCTTGCATCACTGTTTATTTTATTGAATTTCACTGGTAGTTTTTTTTCAATTTTATAATTATACTTTAAAGTTTTGGATGTTTTTAAATTATAACAATTTTTTGATTTGATTCATTAGCCAAATTTGAGATTTTATTGAATTTTCGACTTTTTTAAAACTTTATAATGCTTCTAAATTATAAATCATAAAAAATCTTTAAAATTAGAAATTTTGAAAGTTTTGAAATGTCAAAATTTTCCAGACCTTGAAACTTTCCAAGTTTCAGAACTTGATGTTTTAAATTTCAAACTTTTTTTTCTTCAAATTTTGTTTTTTTTAAATCAATTCTTCCACATTAAAAAACATTAAAATTCTAAAAATTGTTCAATTCAGTGATTTCAAGAATAATTTTTTTTTTTTTGGTAGCTACTAGCTAGGTATTAATAGCTTTGTTTTTTTATCGCGGATTATGCACAATCTGGATTTTGGATTGTGAGGGTTTGCGCGAATCCATTTAATAATCTGCTCGATGAGTAGATTATGAAAGTGGATTATGGATTTTACTGTGTTCTTTTGTTTTGTTTTTGATAAACCTTTCAGAATAATTGATCAGAATATTTCTAAACCTTTTTTTAAGAAGTAAATGTTAGAATCCATAATCCAGATTCTGCACAATCCGCGATAAAAAAACAAAGCTATTAGGTAATTTTATAATTTTAATGAATTTCATGTTTTGCACACGTTGTTTTTTTTTTATTTTTTATTTATTGCCTTTGTCAAAATGTTTTTTATTTTTTCATTTTTGAAAATTTGCAAAATCATTTGATTTGTTAATTTCAAACATTTTGAATTTTGGTATTTTTACAAATTAAACCTTACTTAATAGAAGTAATAGAAAAATTCTTAGGAACTTGATGTTTATATATTTTTTTTGATAGGAATTTCAACTTTTTTCGGGGGAAAGGGACTTCAAATTTCTAAATTTCTAAAAAAAAAAAAAATCAAGATTTTCATTTCCTTCCAATTTATTTAATGGTGCTTACCGAACTTTTTTTTTCAAACATCACTATCTTTTCACTAAATAATTTTTTCAACACTTTTCAACAATTTTTCAGAAAACCACCCTCGAAAAAAATGACCGAATGAAGAAGCCCCATGTCTTTTTCGAAAAAATTACGACTGAAATTTGTTCAAAAATCAACAAAATTTGATGATTTTTCAACATCGATTTTTTATTTTTTATTTTTTTTCAGTAGGTAACTTTTATTGAAATTTTGACAAAATTCACTACTTTTTCATACATTTATTATCGGGTGGCAGACACCATGTTATTTAAAACTTTAAAAATTTTTACCAATTTACTCAATTATAATTTTTCAGATTTTCATTTTTTCTTTTTTTACAACGTTAGAAAATTTTGGAATTGAATATTTTGGTTACATCACTTTTTCAACATTTTCAGGGTTTTTTTTCTTCAAAATATCAATTTTTATTTAAGGTATTTTAAAATTTTTCCTAATTAAAACTTATTTGAAATCTATAAAATTCTTATCTGATGTTTTAATTTTTTTTCTCATAGGAATTTTCAAGTTTTTTTTTGGGGGGGGGGGGTCCAAATTGAAACTTTTGAAATCTAATCATTTTTGGGGTGTTTTAAATTCTTTAAATTTATCAGATTTTCAATTTTTCACTGAATGGTCTAAACTAGTGTTTTTTTACGAATTTTGAATTTTTTTTCAGTCATTACTTTTCTTAAGATTTTAGAAATTTTTTAAATACGATATGAGTTTTTGAGTATTTAAGTAAATTGAAGTTTTTTTATTTTTTTCAATTCTCAATTTTTTCAAACTTCATAACTTCACAAAAATATGAATTTTTTAAAACCTAAAAATTTGTGCAATATGATTGCACGTATTAGAAAAAATTTCAGGTAACCAATTGACCATTATTATTATTTTTTTTTTTAATTTCACAACTTATTCTTTGGATTTCCATTTTTTTCAATTTTTTTTTTCTTTTTCAGATTTTTCAATATTTTAAAATTTTGGAACTTTTCATTATATTTTCTAAATTCTACATAATTATTATAATTCTTCGTATTTCTGGAATTTTTAAAATGTTATTCTCAATTTTGCAACTTTTTGACATTTTGGATATTTTAAAAATACATTGAAAACTTGAAGTTTCCAATTTCATGTTTTTAGAAACTTTTTACGGCGACTCAAGTTGAAATATTATAAAATTTTAGAATAGCTTCAAAATTTTTAAACTTCTTCATTTCCCAATTTTCGGTTTTCCCAACTCTATTATAATTTTTTTCAAATTTTTAAATTTCTTCAAACAAAATTTTTGCAAATTTCAATTTTTTCTCCAATTTTGAAACTTTTATAGCTTTTATAATTTCATCAAAATCCAAAATTTTCCCTCATTATTATTATTTTTTTTAATGATAAACTCAGAGTAATTTTGTTTGCGGTTTCATATGAAATATATCATTTTTGTCGTCTCGTAATATCTTAGTTGCCTATTTTCAGTCTTCACTGTAAAGAAGTGAGGGTCAAAAGCTGAAGAAGGTTTTGAATAAAAATTAAAATCCGATTTTCTACAAGATATTTTGTAGCCGTATGCAAGTGTCTAAGAAAAGCTTTTCATTTAAAATCACTATACATATAGGCTTAAAGAATCTCGACATCTGGACCACCCTACAATATGTATAATTGTACATTTTAAGTGGGATATTGAAGAAAAAAATCTGTGTTTCCGGTGTTATCTTAGATATTCTTCATCTACATTAAATTAAATAAAAACGATAAGGTTTAGGAAGTGTTTTGTACATTTTGTATCTCTCTTGGTCACTTATCGAGACAAAACAAAAAAGATAACTCAACGCCAGCCACATTAGCAAAAAAAGAACGCGTCTTGATTGTATTGTAGTACATACATTAACGATGATATCGTAAAGTGCGATAAAAATACATAAACATACTAACATTATAGTGATTACTCATTTTCGATAAATTACGAATTTACAATACAACCTAATTATACTGACTCGTAGTCGTACCACAAGAATAATACGTTCGATTATCAGTTAGTATTTAATTAATAATTCGACTAATAACACGTATTTCTGTACCTTCATGTGTAATCAAGTCAGTCGTCAGAAGTTGCTGATGATTTCAACAATTCGATTATTTTCATCAACAGTTCCTAACGATGAGTTTACAATGGAAATCAAACTGCATGCCAATATTCGTTGCATTTTTATGTTTGATTTGTTCGATTGTTGGTGAGTTTTTCAATACTTTATAGTTTATTGCCTTAGAAAATTCATTATTAATTAGACAATACCTAAATTTTATGAATAATCACTGAATTTTAGCTATTTTGAGATACTTAATTCAATTTTTACAGTGCATATAAAAATAGCCTCGAAAGTTGCATAGTTTTTCTGGAAACGGAGCATAAAGCAAAAATCGTATTTTTCTTTAATTTTTGATGTTCCTTTCAATGTTTTGTTTTCCAAAAAATGTATAAATATTTTTCGCAGAATAAAATTATCAAAATTTTATGCAACATGAAAATTATTTTTCTTTTTTGAGAACATATCATGCATTTTGTTTTTCTAAAAATCAAAATTTCATATTTTTTGTAAAAAAAAAGTTAATCAAACTCAAATGTTTTGCAATACCTATCTAAGTACTTCAGATGAAAAAAATAGTCATAACTATAGAATACATTTTCAAAAAAAAAAATTTGAAACGCTCCCCAAGTTTATTTTAATATTACCTATTCGATTGTAATTATTGAAAAAAATTACCAAAATTTGGTAGAATCGAATAAAAATTGATTGAAAAAAATTTATTTCGACCAATAAATTCAAATCTTCACAAAATTGATAACTTTTTTTCGAAATAATTAATCGAGAAACCCTACAGTTGTAGGGTTGAAGAAATTGTAAAAATTGCCAAAACATCTGGAATTGAAAAAAATTGCCCAAATTGTGTTGAACTGAATGAAAATTGCTTGAAAAAAAATCTTTCGACCAATAAATTCAAATTTTCACAAAATTAATAATTTTTTCGAAGGGTTGAAAAAAATGAAAAAATAGCCAAAACTTCTGGAATATTATTAATTTTATTTTGAACAATCTGAACAGGAGTAAAAATTTTCCCCGAAGATTCCGAATTGGTTATTGGAAAGAGGGATTTATTGACCTTGAATTGTTCGGGCGATGGACCAGTGCAATGGGCATCTTATCCAGGCATGGGCGAGGTAATTTATTTGATTCAATATTCATTTTTAATTCCCTTCTCCAAAAATGAGTTTGAGGAATAAAAATATGTTCAGCTCAACTACGTAAATAGGTTACTAACTGAGGGATGAATTTTTTTCATAAGTAAATTATTTATTATTTTCATTTATAGCGCAAACTGTCAAATAAAAAGCTTGAAAATGGCATTAATTTCAGCAAGCTCACCATTATTTCAACGCAATACTCAGATACCGGATACTACACTTGTCAGTCGGAAAATAACGCCAGCGATGTTGCTCAAATATATGTATACTGTTTTGGTACGATCTCAGTCATTCAGTCCATTTGTATTTTCAAATTTTCAGACCATGATGCAAAGCGTATTAATCAATGGGTATTATTTTTTTCCAGATGACAATAATGTAATTGTGTCCAATACTTCAATTGTAAATGCAACGATGTATGATAGGGCTACAATACCTTGCAGGCCCACTTCACCAAATATAACTATGGTATTGACAAAAATGGAGATGGGTTTAATGGAGGTAAGGGAATCAGTCAGATAGCTAATTAAATTATTAATCAATAATAAATATATGACCCTGTCTCAAAAAACCGACATTACGACTAAAATTATGTTTTTGAGGAATAAATTGGGAATTAGCGCACGATATTTTATTTTTCGGGATTTCGAAAAAACAATTTTGATTTTTTGATTATCACAAAGTAAAAATATTTTGAAGATTTTTTTTCTCTTAAAATTTTAGAGAAGTATTTAATCCAAAAAAAATGATGATAATAATACCTAAGAATTTCTTCCCCTAAAAAAGTTCAAACAAAAAAAATTATCTCATTTAGAAATTTTCTTATTTCAATAATTTAAAGAAATTAAAAAAAAATTTGCATCCTAATAAATTGAAAATTGTTTCTACTCCCAAGAAGATTTTTAACTCCAAAAAAATGGAAAAAATTTCAGAGATATTTTTTCCCCAACAAATAAGATTTTTCTATTTCAAAAACTAAAAATAGAATTTCTTTCTAAAGAAAAATTTTTTTCCAAAAAAATTGAAAAATTTTCTAATTGCAAAAATTTAAATAAATTAAAAAAAATTTATATCCTATAAAATGAGAAATGTTTTACTCCCAGGAAAATTTTCTTCTCCAAAAATTTCAAGAAATATTTTTACTCCGAAAAATAAAATTTTTCTATTTAAAAAAAAAAAGATTAAAGAATAGAATTTCTTTTTTAAAAAATTGAAATAATAAATTTTTTACTTCAAGGAAGACTCCTTCCTCCAAAAATTTGAGAAGTATTTTTACTCTCAAAAATGAGATTTTTCACACCAAAAAAAGTCGAGACAAACAAATAGGAGTTCTTTCCAAAAAACAAGATTTCATTATCTACATGAAAAAAATGAGAAATTTATTCAACCAGGAAGATTTTTTCCTTGAGAAAACATTTAGTAAGAAAATTTCAGATATTGTTTTCTCCAAAAATTTGAGAAATAATTTCCCTTCAAAAAATGAGATTTTTCCACTCCGAAACAATGTGGGAAAAAATTACTGCCCTATACGAAGAAATTTCAGAGTTTTTTTTTCCAAAAAAAATCTAGTGATTATTGAGAAGTATTTTTACTCTTAGAAATAACAGAGATTTTTCATCCTAAAACAGCAAAAAAACGACTAAAATTAAATTGTCACTTAAAAAAAATTAAAAATTGCTAAATTCAAAAATCACATTTTAAAAATCTTGGCTCAAGTGAATAGTTTACAATGGCAGAGATAAAACAATAAAAATCTTTTTTAAAAAAACAATTAAAAAACATGTTTAAATAATTGTTCACATTCACCTATCAATATCTCACTTAATTTTGAAGATGAAAATGTGGAACTAATTACATAAAAAAGAGGAAAGTTTGAAGTTTTATAAACATTAAAAACCCAGAAATCGAAAATTTAGTCGCAAGGTCCCTTTCTTGAGGTAGGGTTATTAAATAAGATGCATGCGTTTGGACACAGTTTTTTCAATTCAAGTAGGTGAGGTAAATCATAATAAATGTTTTTACTTTCACTTTTTAGGAACCCATTGAAAAATACGATCCCAAAATCGGATTTGTCATATCTACGTACCCAATCATCAATTCCATGTATTTCACTTGCATAGCGTTGAAATATAAGTCAAGTCGTAGAATTACAGTTAAAGTGCATCGTAAGTATACGTATTTAGATTTGTACAAGTAGTTATTTTCGTGACGAAGATTTAAAAAAATTTTTTTTTTTTTTTTTTTAGCTCCTCTCAATGATTCCTCCGAACCTTACATCGAAGTCACAGATTTCAAATTCAGGTATCCGATATTAGAAAAGGAAAACGCCATGATGAACTGTTCAGTGATAACTTCTAGTAATTTAGGAATAAAATCAATAGAATGGCATTTTCCCAAACATGTTAAAGAGGTATATCAAAATTCATACAACTTACAAAGTTGAAGATTGAGATCCTTGAAATAATTTTAGTTACCTATGCAAAAATTATTCCAAGGATCTCAATCTGGAAGTTTAGTTCGAAAATGTCAAGAGAAGAAAGACTTTTTTTAGTACTATGCATATGTCCAACCAAAAACTAATCCATTTCATTTGACCCCTTCAATTTTTGAGGTGGGCATTGGACAACATGTATACAGAATACAGAACATGTTTTTGTTCTTTATGAGTTGCCTATTCACCTCGTGGAAGGAACTACATACATTTTAGCTATTGATTATGAAAATATGTGTACACTAACAGTTTGTTTTCTATTTTTTGATTTTTTTTTTTTTTTGCACAATCAATTTTTAGAAAATTAGTCTGGAAAATAGCTCGGTCATACAGCACAAAAATTTCAACACGTTTTTCCAAATCCTCAATGTTTACAACTTGGCCGAAAATGATCAAGGGAATTACACTTGTACCGTAACTGATGATAATTCCAACGTGAAACATTACACGCATTCGTTACACGTTATAAGTGAGTTCGAAAATTTTGAAAACCAAATTCAAAAATTCATAAAAATGAAATCTCTCATTTTAGGAACAGATTCGATCTTTTTGAACGTAACAATACCGCAAGAAACTCGTGAACTGGCTGTACAAGCAGGAGGCGGAGACAAATCTGTAGCACAATTTATTGCCACTGCGAAATGTTTCCCAAAGTGCCAATTTACTTGGTAAGTAAATAATAAAGATAGACGAAGAGAATTCGGGATTTTGTTGAAATGTTCATCGTGAAAAAAATTTCGATACAATTTTTAATAATATTTCAAGTTGTAAAGTACCAAAGGTACCAAAATGGGCTCCTTTTTCTATTCAGGTACAATCAACGAAATCATAAAATAGGAAATACAAATTCAATTTTCACAAACAGCAAGTATAGCAAGTATCAAATTAGTGAAGATGGAGATGAAATTAAACTCAAAATCATTTACATCAAGCTAGAAGATTTCGGCACTTATCAAATTGAAATTAACAATTCGTTCAACAGAAGAATTGAAAATTTTAGTTTGATTGTAGAAGGTGAGATGAGACGACACATTCATTTAACAACATTCTGATTAGGTTCGAAATAAGCGTAAAAATTATAAAAATTCATCAACAGTACCTCTACCTATCTACCTGTTTTAGCAAAACCTGAAATTAATTTAAAGATCTATCGCATAAAATTGTTCAAGTTGAACACTACCGTTCATCACGAATGCAATGCAACAGGATATCCTGTCCCGCAAATTGCATGGTCAGCGAAAAATTGCAACAATTATCCCACTTATGAAGATGAAATATTTAAACCCATACCAGTAAAATCTCCATTTCCTTAATGTAAATATTTTTATACTGCGATTTTTTTCTGATTCCATCCACTGGGTTTTTTTTATAGGCTTCCATGTATGAAACAACAACTACTGGAACATATGAAGTCATGTCAAAGTTCAACTTTACACCGAACCAGAGCATGATTATCCAATGTGTAGCTAATAATTCACTGGGAAATTCCAACGAATCGTCAACCTTTCTACTTACAGGTAGGTAATACAATAATGGGATACTAAAACAAGGGAACCTCGCCAACTCGTCACCTCCGATCGAACTGAAATTTGGCTCACTGAAAGAGCATGCCACCCAGACCTCGAAACCAAATTTTTAGCTGGCGAAGTTGATTTTTCGATTTTTGGCGAATTTTTGAAAATGGCTAAAACCACCTCCAAAAACCATTTTTTGAAAAAAAAAAAAAAATTGTAAATTTCAAGATAGAATCCTGAAAATCGGTTTGTACATTAAAGTTGACCTCCCGAGTGGATTTGCACCATTTTTGAAGCGATCGGGAGCCTCCAGGAAAAGTTGACTTTTCTCCAGCGCACTGGAACATCTCCAGACGGCGCTGTAATTAATTTCGGCAGCTGAAAATTTAATGCTAGCGTTAGTGTGATGCCATCTATCGATTGACGTAGTTGAATCCAAAATCCGAGGTGACGAGTTCGCGCGTGTTTTTTTTTTGACAACTTGAAAATTCTGCATTTTTTAAAAATTTCCAAAAAATCAATTTCTCCAGAATATCACCCAAAACTTCGTCTACCCCCTAAAGTCGACACCCCGAGTCGATTGGCATCATTTTCAAAGCGATCTGGAGCCTCCAGAAAAAGTTGACTTTTTCCGTCTGGAGAGATTCCGGTGTGCTGGAGAAAAGTCAACTTTTTCTGGAGGCTCCAGATCGCTTCGAAAATGGTGCCAATCGACTAGGGAGGTCGACTTTAGTGTACAAACCGATTTTCAGGATTCTATCTTGAAATCTATAATTTTTTTTCAAAAAATGTTTTTTTGGAGGTGGTTTTAGCCATTTTCAAAAATTTGCCAAAAATCGAAAAATCAACTTCGGCAGCTAAAAATTTGGTTGTGAGGTCTGAGTGGCATGCTCTTTCAGTGAGCCAAATTTCAGCTCATTCGGAGGTGACGAGTTGGCGAGGTTCCCTAGTAAGTACAAGTAGAAGTAGGTAAGGTACCTACACTGAAAAAAATGGATTGTAATGATTCTGGGCAAAACACAGTAATTTTAGAACACGTCGCCAGTTTTAGAATCATTCCGGTGAAAAACAGAAAAGATTCAGTTCTAATCCAGAATGATTACGGAGTCTCCGTAATCATTCTGGATTAGAACTGAATCTTTTCTGTTTTTCACCGGAATGATTCTAAAACTGGCGACGTGTCCTAAAATTACTGTGTTTTACCCAGACTCATTACGGTTTTTGAAAATTCATTTTTTTCAGAGTAGGTAGACCTAACTCTGCTCTGTAAACGATATCTAATGAATAATCAACGTTGGGTCCGAGACAGTGACGACGAGAGGGAGTGCAAAAAGTGCATTTGAGCTGAGCAAGAAATTTCTATTCTACTCCAGATATTTTAGAGATTTCTTTGTTTTGAAAAATTGACCCCACCCCCCCAATGGAGATTTTTTCCTTTTGAAAAATTATAATTCATCACTAAAAAATTGATATTTTTTCAAAAACATTAGGACCAGAAATTGTTTTTTTTTTTCAAGATTTTTGCTACAAAAAATTTGAAATTTCATTTTTTTTTAAATGTGTTTTCCTCCAAAAATATTTTAAAAATTTCAAATATTTTTGTTATTCTTCCTCCAAAAAAATGCGACTTTTTTCTCCAAGAATTTAAGGAAAATTTCCATGGCGCAAGAAAATTTTTTTTATCCCAAGTAAGTAATTTTTTTCAATTGTGACAAAAAAAATAATTAAAAATTGAATTTTTCTCCGAAAAAAAAAACAGTGCAATTTATTTCTAAAAGAATTGAGACGAAAAAAATAAAAATTGTATTCCCTCTCAAAAAATTGGAATGTACTCATTTCTCAAAAAAGTTGAGGATTTTTTGGCAAAAAAATTTGAAAGGTTTATAAAAACAATGAGAAAGAAGATACGTCACTTTCAATTTCAAACGACTAATTCAAAAATTATAAAACAGTAAATTGCTTTTATATGCCTCTAAATAGACACGGATTTCTCAGGTGGTGCTCTGCACCATGTGAGAAATCTCATGTAGTGCTCGAGCACGAGAGCAACTGGGCTAACGCCGGCCACGATTGATAAATATTTTTTATGGTTATTTGTTATTATAGATTATTATGAAAGCGGATCTGGAGTGCTCATGATCAAAAACTATTCGGAACCAATCAGCGTTGGAGACTACGTCAATATTACCTGCGTGGCATCTAAATATTATTTCAAGAACTTCTCATGGACATATGTGAAAAATTATACAAGGACTTCCCAAATGGACGCCATTAATCCATCTGAAGGTACGAGTAACTTTTGGGAATTTCGACGTTAGACTCGACCTAAATTAAAGTGGCAATATACTCGTAACAGACGACTTTTCACAGAAATTTATATCGAGAACTCCGCGTCCAATTTTTCCTACATAACCACGCTACTCATACCAAATATTCAGAAAAATCATAGTGGAAGGTACAGTTGTGGAATTGAACAAATTGATTCAATAAGAAGAAAATACAATTTTACAGAATTAACGGTCCATGGTAAGTTTTCAATATGTATTAGAAGGGCACAACTTACAATTTATACGAGTATCAAAAATCCACTCACAAATAAATTTTTCATACCTACATAATTATAGAGGTAATACGACCAAGTATTGTTCATTCAAACATGAACAATGAAGATAGGCAAGTCACTCCTGGCAAAACAGTGACAATCATAATCCAAGTCGATGGATATCCCTCACCTTCGATGCTTTGGTATAAGGTAAAAAATTCGATCGAACTTCTCATTTCTCAATTATTCTCAATTTTGATGATGCTGTTTTGTTTTTTATTTTCAAGGATGAGAAACCTTTACTGTTCAATGGTCGTATCAATTCAACCAATATAGATCGAATTGAAAATTTAATAATTGCAAATGTATCGCGAGTGGATGAAGGAGTGTATAAATTTATTGCTTCCAATAAAGCTGGAAATATTTCAGATTCGTTCAAACTATCGATTAAAGGTAATTTTTTTAAATTTTAATTTGAAATTTATTTTTCATTCACTTCGCAAAGTATTTGTAATAGTGAGTTTTTCTGCAATGATAACCCTTTAATTAGGAGCAATAGAAGATGGTAATTTGAATTATATCCTCTGGATTTCAATATTCCTCTTATGTTTTCTCGTTGGTGTTGTTTTTTGGTATATAAGAAAGCTGAATAAAGATAAAAAAGTGAGTAGGCATTCTTTACCAAAGACTATAGCATCTTATTTTACAATAATGAAAAATTTTCATCTGGGTATTTTACTGACAATTTACAGAAATTGAAAAAAATGTTGAGAGAATTTGGCCTAGAACAATGTAAAGATAGTGCAGTTTTCAATCTAGATCCTGACCTAGATATTGAAGAACAGACCTTACTCATACCGTACAATAAGAAATACGAATTTCCAAAAGAAAAATTGCAATTTGGTAAGTAGAAAAAATAATTTAAAAAAAATTATCAACGTATGTTGAATAATTGCTCAATTATGTAAAAAGGAAAGACGCTTGGTTCTGGAGCTTTCGGTATTGTGAAGAAAGCAGAAGCTCTTGGAATAATTGAGAAAGACGTTAAAACTACTGTTGCTGTAAAAGTGGCAAAGCGTCATCAGGATTTCTTGTTCGTGAAAGCTCTGGCCTCGGAATTGAAGATCATGATTTATCTAGGACAACACTTAAATGTGGTTAACTTATTAGGAGCTTGTACAAAAGATTTGATAAAAGGTTCGTATGATTAAAGAGGGAAATGAACCGAGCTCGTTCATTAAGAACAAAAATTATTTGGAATTGCAATAAATGCTTTCAGGAGAATTAGCTGTGATAGTAGAATACTGCAGGTATGGAAACATACACGATTTTCTCTTGAAACGAAGAACCAACTTTGTGAATCAAATAACAAAAAATGATGAAATTGATTTTACGATAACCTCGAAAAATAGGTGAGTAAATCTGGAGAAAAATAATCAGATAAGGGTATGAGTTATTATGGGGCAGTACACTGTACACATATACAGTCTCACATAATCAAGTATAGGTAATTTCTTCCTCAATTATACCGATTTTAAAAAAATGACACTAAATTTTTTTTTACACAATTGACCCCACTTTGTGACTTCATGATGAAAAAATTCATTAGCCTATTTCTCAATTTTTTTCGTTTTGGGAAAAATTCAATTTCGCCATGTGATAAGAACCGGTGGTTTCACTGGTAGGTACTTATTCCATTGCAAATTACACAATTTCCTTAGAAAAACTTGCCAAAAAATTGTTTTCTCATTATTTGGGTTACCTACTTCATTCTGAGAACTTATGAAGAAAAAATTCTGAATTTTTCAATTATTCTCATTTTTAGAAAAAAATAATTTTTGCCATGCAATAAGTACCAGTGGTACTCTTATTACATGTTGAATTTCACATTTTCTTCAAAATTGATTTTTTTTTGAAAAAATTGCTCAAAGAAATTTTTTTTCATTATTCGGGACCATTCTGAGAGGATACTTATCATGAAAAAATTCTGAATTATTCAATTATTCCCGTTTTTGAAAAAAATTGATTTTGCTTTGATTACATGGTGAATTTCAAATTTTCTATTAATTTAATTTGCATGAAAAAATTGCTCAAAATTTTTTTTTCTCATTATTCGGGTCCATTTTGAGAGATTCTGATGGAAAAATTTGGAATTTTTCAATTATTCCTATTTTTGAAAAAAATTCATTTGGCTCAAACGTTCTCAAAATTCAATTTTATTGGATAAATTGTCGAAAAATTTTTTTCTCAACATTCGGGTTCACTCTGAGAGGTTATGATGAAAAAATTCTGAATTTTTCAATTATTCCCATTTTTGAAAAAATTGACAATGTAATAAGTGCCAAATGGTACTTATTATTACATGGTGATATTCAAATTTTACTAAAGTTGAACATATTTGAAAAAATTGCCCAAATAAAAAATTTTCTCATTATTCGGGTCTATTCTGAGAAAATGTGACGTAAAAATTTGAAATTTATAAATGATTCATATCTTTGAAAAAAAACGTTTTGCAATGGGCAACTTCACATTTTCTCAAAATTCAATTTTATTGGAAAAATTGGCAAAAATGTTTATTTTCTCATCCTTATAGAGTTCACTCTGATAAGTAAGGATGAAAAAATTCTGAATTTTTCAATTATTCGCATAATTGAAAAAAATTCATTTTGCAATGGGCAATTTCAAATTTTCTCAAAATTCAATTTTATTGGATAAATTGTCGAAAAAAATTTTTTCTCATCATTCGGGTTCACTTTGAGAGGTTATGATGAAAAAATTCTGAATTTTTTAAATATTCTCATTTTTGAAAAAAATTCATTTGACTTAAATTTTTTCAAAATTTAATTTTATTGGACAAATTGTCGAAAGAAATTTTTCTCATCATTCGGGTTCACTCTGAGAGGTTATGATGAAAACATTCTGAATGTTACAATTATTCGCATTTTTGAAAAAAATTGATTTTGCAATGTAAAAAGATCTGGTGTTTTGCCGGATCTTTTTCCGTGGTGAATTTCAAATTTTCCTTAAATACAATTTCTTTGAAAAAATTGCTCAAATAATTTTTTTTTCTAATTATTCGGTTTTTTTGTGAGAGGTTACGATGAAAAAATTCTGTATTTTTGAATTATTCCAATTTTTGGAACAAATCAATTCCTTTATTTAATTTATTTGAAAAAAATGCTCAAAATTTTTTTTCTCATTAATAGGGTCCATTCTGAGAGGTTTTGATGAAAAAATTTGGAATTTTTCAATTATTCCCGTTTTTAAAAAAAATTGATTTTGCCTTGATTACATGGTGAATTTCAAATTTTCCTTAAATTTAATTTGCTTAAAAAAATTGCTCAAAATTTTTTTCTCTCATTATTCGGTTCCATTCTAAGAGGTTATGATGAAAAAATTCCAAATTTTTTAATTATTCTCATTTTTTCGGAAAAATTGGTTTTTGCCTAGTCAATTTCACATTGAATTTAAAATTGAATTTCTTTAAAAAAATTCCTCAAATTTTTTTTCTCATTATTCAGGTTACTTCTGAAAAATGATGATGAAAAAATTCATTATTTTTCAGTTGTTCCCATTTTTTGAAAAAATTCCTGTTTACTGTGTAACAAGAACCGGTTGGTTCTTACTTCGTAATTTATTTTGTTTTAATACATTGCTCAAAAAAAAATTGTCCTAATAATCCTGTACTTTCATCTGAGAAGAAGTGGTGAAAAAATTCATAATTTATCAATTGCATCCATTTTTGCTAGAAATTCATTCCTGCCTTATACATAAGAAACGGTTGCTCCTCATTACATGGTGGATTACACTTTTTCATTGAAATTTAAGCTCGACCAAATAGTATTAAGAAAAAATTACTCTAAATTTTTTAACATAATTATTCGACTCCACTCTGTGGCTTTATGATGAAAATATTCATAATTTTTCAATTTTTTTCATTTTTGGAAAAAAATTACACTTACATTTTAAGGCACAACCATTCCCTATTATGTTGTTGTCACATTTCTTTGAAAAATTTGGCTCAAAAAATGTGTTTCTCAATAATCGAGCCCACTCTTAGAGTTTATGATGAAGAAGTTCATTAATTTTTCTATTCTACCAAAAAATCCATTTTTGCCTCATTAGAACCGGTTGGTCCTTATTATATGGTGGATTACACTTTTCCATTTAAATTTCAGCTCGACCAAGTAGTACTTAGCTACTTACATATTATAAGATTGATTTTTTTGATCAACTTGATCAAAAATTTATTTAATTATACCATTGCATTCAACCTTTTGCCCAGCACTGAAGAAATCTCACAATATGAATCAACAGTAACTCCAAGTAGAAGTTATAATCAGGAGGAAGAAACACCAATTGGTAAATAGTTCATTCAAGTGATTTAAGTAATCTTTCCATTCCATATTAGTAAAACACTTGCTAATCGATTTACAACAGGTGCAGATGGGTATCTTATTAATAATGATACTATTTGTAAAAGTGCAGGAACAACATTCCAAGATGAAAGCATTTTTAATGACGTAACAACAATTGGTAATAGGCTCATTCAAAGTATCAATTACCTACTCATAATCATAAGCATCCAGTTACTGTTTTTTATCCCTTGGTACGCGTACTTTGAAACAGGTTCAGACGGATATCTCATAAAAAATGAATTATACGAACCAGAATGGAGATCGAATTATTTGGCTGACGTGGAGGACTTTACCACTACATCAACAATTAAAACAATCGATTTGATATGCTGGTCCTATCAAGTTGCTCGGGGTATGGAATACTTGGCCAGTCGTAAAGTAAATTATATTCTTTTAAGACGATTCTCTTCATTAGAACTTATTTGAGAATATATAGGTAATACTTATTTTGTTACAGGTTTTACATGGCGATTTAGCAGCCAGAAATATACTTCTGACAGAAGACAATATAGTAAAAATTTGCGACTTTGGTCTCGCTAAGAGCATGTATCAGGACGACGAATACCAAAGCAGCAAAACAGTGAGTTAAATTTCAAAGCATAAGTAGTTATAGATACACGATTCTTTCCATAGAAATTTTAGCGGTACCAAACTAACTTTTACTTCCACCCTAGATGTTCCCTGTCCGATGGATGGCCCTTGAGTCAATCAGAGATAGAGTATTTTCAACCCAGTCTGATGTTTGGTCCTTTGGTATTACAATGTGGGAATTTTTTTCACTATCAGTCTTACCATATCCTGGTAAGTTGTACAATTGACTTTTACAGCAGAGGTGTTGGTTGAGTTGAGTTATATTCAGTGGTATTTTATTTGTTATTCAAGGTATGGAGCATCTGACGAAACTATATGAAAAATTAGAGTCTGGATATAGACTAGAGAAGCCAGCATTTGCAACAAATAAAATGTATGTAAATTTCAATTCAAAGTACTATTTTCAAAATGTAGATATTTTGATATTTTCTTTCAATTATGTAATGGACGATTTATCAATCTGTAGATACAATATAATGAGAAGTTGTTGGGAATATCATTCGAAGTCAAGGCCATCCTTTACACAACTACGTGAACAACTCGGATGCTTATTAGAAGATTCCATTCGATCTGTGAGTAGGCTTTAATACATAACAATAAGTGCAATTCATGTGCAATTGTAATACAAATACATATTATATGAATTTTTAATTTCCAGCAATATATCGATTTAGATGAAATTAATAAAAATGACACCAACGAAATGAAAAATGCGGAAGTGTATATGAAAATGTTGAGTTTACCAGTGTACTGCAATGTAAAAGCTGAACCTGCTAACCACTATGTGAATATTCCTCTTAAACCAAATAGTAACCCCGGTTATGTCGAAATGAAGAATGTATCTCAAGTAAATATCGTTAATAATCAAGGATATATCTAGGTAGACATAACAACCTAAAGATGACAGCGCTTTGTGATTAGATTTTTATAATATTGTGTGCATAATTTCACGACAGGAACATTTAACCAACCTACATACCTATCTACCTACCTACCTATTACTCGTTATTAATAAATTTTCTACTCAAACTTCACATTTTTTTCAAAGTTTCTAACTTTCAAATCAGAATTTTTCCAAATACAATTGGTAAAGTTCATTCTTCCATCTTAATTTCATTTCCTACCTTCGAACTGGATAAAAGTTTTGAAAATGATGCTACAACGAGTATAGTATAGTTGGAGACTTTTAGTTGTTGAAGATGGCATTTACAGTCATTTCGACACTTGGAAAATTCTTCCAGTTCTTGACTATTTTACTGCTTTCCAGAAAAATGTAAACCCCAAGAAATTTTTTATTGAAGACGTCGAAAGATTCAAAAATTTCCCTTTTCAGGGGGCCTCCTTCCAGCATAAATCTAACTTGGAATGAATATGGGGGGAAAATTTTTTCCCACATTTCCCCCCAATATTTTTCCCCCCCCAATATTTCATGGTAAATATCTCTTGAAAAAATTATTGAGGGAGGGAGCGAATGCCCCAAGTTATTCCTATGCCCTCCAAGACCCCTGTTTTTTTTTTTTTTAAAGTTAAATGAATACTTGGAATTTTCAAGGGTGTAATTCGATTTCTTCCCTAAAAGGTGGATTCTTGAAATTGTTTTCATGTTGTAATGTGAGAATGATGTTTTTCCTGGAAATGAAAAGAAAAATTTTTACCCAAAAAATACTCCTACAAATTTTTTAACAACTTTTTCAACAAAAACCCCCTTTTTTTGGTCCCAAAGTTCACAAAAATATTTTATTTATTTAGTTCAAGTACTTTCAAAGAAAAAAAAATGATCCCCAAAAAATTGAGATTTTTTATTTTGGAAATTTTTTTAAAATTATTGTTTGAAAAAAATCTTACGTTTTTCTTTTCGAAAATGAAACAAATTTTTTTCTTCACAAAGAAAAAATTGAGAAACTTTTCCACAGAAATTTAAAAAAATATCTTCACATAAGAAAATTTTATAACATTTTTTAACCAAAAGAGATTTTATACTCTAGAGTTCGAAAAATATATTTACTTCGAAATAATTCAATTCCAAAACGATAAAATTCAGATTTTTAATTTTTTTTTTTAATAAGAATTTTTCGTGAAATTTAAAAAAATATTTTCACTCCAATAAAATTGAGATTTTTTTTTAACGCCTTGTACAGCAACTACTTGAGGTGAAAATGTTTTTTAGCCCAAAACAATTTTTAATTCCAAGAAATGGGCATTTTCCCAAAAAATAGGGATTTTCATCCCCTTGAAAAAAAATCTTCAAGAAAATAATTTTCTTCTTCAGAGAAATCACAATATTTTATGCTTTTTTTTTTTAGAAGATGCAACAGTTTGAAAAAATTACACTTTTAAGTGAATTTGTAATTTTGCCCGGATAATATTATCAAAAATTCATGACTTCAAAGAGATTTCATGACTTTTCATGACTTAGTAATTTTTTTGAAAAATTTATGACTTCTTCATGACTTTCATGACCCATTTTCAAATTTCATGACTTCCATGATTTTCATATTTTTCATTCCGAGTTCTGAGGTAGTAGGTCAGCTTCCATTTCAAAAAAAATTCCAACAGCTGAACTTTCAAAAAAAAAAAAAAAAAGTAAATGAAATAATGTCATCCAAGTAAAATTTTCATAACTTTTCAACAGTAAATATTTTTCAAAATCGAAAAATTTTGTTATCCAAATATTTAAATACCTGCCTACACATAGAGCTTGAATAAGAGGTATAGAAAATACTTTTGTCGAGGAAAAATAGCTTTCTTCAATTTTTTTATTGGCAACTTTTTTCAAAAATTCGAAAAAAAAGTTCTTCAGATTTTCATTTTTTTTAATTTTAAAAACTTCAAAAAAAATTGGAAAAAAATTGTACAATTTTTGAAGAAACGAAATCTGTACATGAACAAATAATCAGACCCGAGCAGCACACTCGATCGATAATATCGAAAGTTGAAACGTATCGATAAAAAATCGTTTAAAAATCTAAAGATGTTCTCACGATATGATACAGATTTAGCTGTACGATTTTACAGGCAAAAAATCTAAAAACTATCGAATTCGATAGTATTACGATTTTAGGACGATATTCGTCAACGATACTATCGACAAAGAATATTAAATTTATCGAATCCGATTTTCCACCGATTTTGTGCAGATATTTGAAACTATATTATCGACAAATAATCTGAAATTTCTCGAATTCGATTTTTCAACGATTTTGTGACGATATTTAGAACTATATTATCGACACGTAATCTGAAATTTCTCGAATTCGATTTTTTAACGATTTTGTGAAGATATTTAAAACTTTATTATCGACACGTAATCTGAAATTTCTCGAATTCGATTTTTCAACAATTTTATGACGATATTTGAAACTATATTATCGACACGTGATATGAAATTCCTCGAATTCGATTTTTCAACGATTTTGTGGCGATATTTGAAACTACATTATCGACAAATAATCTGAAATTTGTCGAACGATTTTTCAACGATTTTGTGACGATATTTGAAATTATTTCCAAATTGGTGAAAATTTTTCTAAGTCCAACACGTCTGGAAGTACTAAACTGCCTATTATAAGCGTTTTATTGCTAATTCCTCAACGATAAGGTATGGCATAGTGGTTAAGGAAGAGGATTACCATGCAGGAGGTAGAAGGTTCAAGCCCCATGGGTGGCAGATTTTTTATAATTTTTTTTGACTTTTTCTGAAATGATCCTCTTACCGTAACATGAATAATGTGTTTAGGCATAGTTTAATGTATTAATTATGCTAATTAATGAGTTTTAATTATAGAAAAAAGCTAGTAAAAGACGAAAAATCGGAATAAAAAATCGATAAAAAATAGACAGAATATCGAATTCGATAAAGTTCCGCCTAAATTTTGAAATTATCTTTCGATATTATAGATATATTATCGATAAAATATCTTACTATAATCTCGAAATATTTGCTAACTATAATTCGTCGATAATCTATCTATATATCGAAAGATAATTTCACGATTTATGCGGAACTAACGCGACACTTTATCGAATTCGATATTCTGTCGATTTTGTATTTCGATAATTTGTCGAGTGTGCTGCTCGGGGAAATCCTTTTTAAAGGAGATCAATAAATAAAATTGTCTTCAAAAAATACAAAAATGAAAAAAGAAATTCAATCTGTATTTTTTGACCCCAGACACGAATAACATCTGTCTCTCGAAAATTTAATCCGACAATTTGGCCGCCCTATGCTTGAACGTATGTGCACATAATGGATGTAACCAATTTTTTTTTTCACACTAGGAACATTTAAGCTACCTCGTAAATAATGAATTTTTACTTGGGACAAATTTCATTATTTTTACCTTTTCAAGACCATTAAACGATTCAAAACATTTTTTACCAAAAAATAAATTATTTAGATAGACCTTTATAAAATGATTGCCAACGATACCCAGTTTTTCCAAAAGTGTACAAGTATTTTAAACTCTTAAAACTACTCATTCATCCCTTTACCTTTGGTACCTACCTTGTAAGTAGGTAAGAGTATTCATCTAGTTATGAATAATTTAGTTTATAAAATTGATCACGAAACTTATTATTTCTACGAATTAAAAAAATTACCTACATTACGAGATACTACATAGGTATGCCGATACGTGTAAAAAAATAACGATTAGGATCAATATAAATGATGCTGCAGGCAATAAGGTACCTATCCTTTTACTTTTATGCAAATAAAATTCTATGCAACGCCTTCAATTGTACTAAAGAATAGTATAGAGATGGTGAAGTACTTACTCAACTACTAATTCTGAATTCTAGCGATATAATGCTTCATCTGATTTGATCGATAGTTCATTACACCAATGCCGGAGTGATATTTTCAACTAAATAGGAAGTAAAAAGTTAGCTATAGTTTTGTGTATTGTGGTGCATTTTATATACCAAGACATACTTATTACTTACCGAAGGATGAAATACATCGGAAGACGGTAGATGTGAATAACAACTTGAGACATACAACGTTACACCTTGGTAATGCAGCATACCTAACGTTAAAAATTAAAAAATTGTACATAATTAATAATCATAATTATTTCTATTGACTCCAAGTAGTCGAGTTGATGTCTCAATTCGTGTCAAATTTAGTTCGAAAAAATGAGGATTATAATAATCATGAGTTATGATTATGAACTTATGATGTAGGTACCTGTATTCGATTGTGTGTAAGTCATTATGGATCTACTGTTCATTTTTTTTTTTTTTTTCAATTTTAGAGATGATTTACGTAAAATAACCTTGTCTCTTCATTATATCAATTCTTCAACTAGCAACGTCGAATTAATTTTCGTTCGTTTATCTGAAACTAAAATAAAAATACAATCTATCACAAATGTTCAATTTTATATTACAGGTATTCTTCACCAGGTAGGTAATTCTACTCGTAAGTACTAATCTACAATCTATTACACACCATACGTCTCTGTATGAATGCGTATCCCTTCCCCATCCCATTAAACCCACCGCTCCGTTAATGGATTTTAATTACACTCGTGTTTGGACTTTTTTACTCAACCATAATTCCATTTTGACGTTCATACGGCACATACGCAGACGTACGAACGGTGGGTGACGGAGCAACCGAGTGAAATATTGCCAGAGAACGTTTTGTTATTGTTTTTGGTTGGTTGCGACAGAGGAAGAAGGTACCTGTATACAAACCGCTACTCGGTATTCCAGTATCCAGTTCCCTTCCTGATTCCCAGTACACAGTACACAGTACATAGTACTTAGTCGGTACATTCGATACAATTCAATTCTCATTTGACACTACTCTTTACCTCCACCTCACCGTTCGCACTTTAGTTTTCGCATACAAAGAACGCCGAACGCCAACAGTGATCTAATGCACAGTCGGTTCTCGCGATTGATGTGTTCCAGTGCTTAGTGAGATTCTTGTGCTGTACTGTTCGCGTGAAAATTGTCAATTCGTGAATCGAGAGTTCGTCGAGTTTTCTTCTTCCAATTTCAACGATCGTACGATGAAGATATCGTACGTGCAGGTAAATTTTATGTACATTTATATAACGTTATCGTTTTAATTAATGGCGTAAGTACGTCTTAATTATAGTTATAATATCTAGGTTGGGAAAATAATGCTGGGTTAGTATTATCAACGCGTTGTTATATTAGCTTTGATGATGATTACTTTTTCAATAAGACGTTACCTTCCTAAAAGTACGTTTCCAACTGAGAAGTCTATCTTGACCAGCTCGAGACCGAGAGTGAACCAGGTTCATTGTAATCAGTGAAACGTTCGCATCAACGATACTCATTAAAAAGAAAGGCGATGATCTGTTGTCGAACAAGATCCATAGAAAGATCCCTAAACTTCCAAACGAGAACTTTTCACCGAATTGAAAGTTGGAACATCTGTAATGAAAATATAACACTAAAATTTACTAAATCTTATTCAGCGGTAAAATTTATGTAGGTACATTTTATATAACCTCACAATTGTACTGTATCGGAAATACGTCAATAATCGAAGATCAATCTGGTAATAGGTACTTCTGATTCTTCATCTCATTAATTAGATTTCTCGAAACGGAAAGTGCAAACAGCTTTATGGTATCTAGCAACAAGCAATGTCGAAAAGTATATCAAGAATTATTACTCTACCTATAATCCGATATATCTAACCTTTCTTATAAAAAAATTATGCAGCAAAAAAAAGTAAAATAGTACACTATACAAAATCATACAATAATGATACGATTCGAGGTGTAACAACCTTCACATATGAGCGACCAGCGTCAATGTGCGAAATGAGTCCAGTCACAGTGGCTAAACAATACGAAGCATTATTTTAATTACTACTGAGAATAGTCAAGTACTAGATTCGTTTTCACTTTTTGGATTACCAATGCGTTAAATAATTAAAATTTCGAATAATTGCTCGTCCGTTTATAAATTATACGAAATATGCTCGCATTTCGAAGGATAGTTAAACTATCTCTCTCAGCTGTAAGATCAATTCATTTGTCAGGTTCCTGGATACATCTTTACTAGCAACATAATAACATATTATCATCAACGTAGGTACTCCATGGTAACTAATCGACATTCTGGTAAGCATAGGGGTAAATATCGATCTTGGATGATGTTTCGCATCAGTACCCACGAACATTGAATTTATGATTAAGTATTCAAGTGCGGGTGCAGGTGCCGGTGAACGAGATACCGAGATACGATAAAAACGTTAAACAGACCGCACAATTAATCTTCAGGTTCATTATACCGAACTTTAATACAATTGGTAGGATTAGTTTACATCTTCGCTTCGATCATTTGAAATACCAGAATTAGGTATACTATACTTACTGAGTGTTATCGACGATCATTCAACTATAAGTAGCCAGTTCTCGAGTATTTTTCACATCCGCTGTTTGAGAAGTGCTCTTGAAATTGAATAATGACCTTTATATGAAACGATTAACGGCTGTACTAAAACGTTTTATAGTTTTGAAAACGTTGATTGTTTCGTCGTTAAATTATCAGATGAGATCAAACGATCATTTCGTGAAGAGAATGTGAATCTACGCAGAATTAACACATTAGAAGCCGAAAGCCGAAGATTCAATTGTACAACATTACAAACGTACTTATCAAGTACTTGAATTATAATTTCACGACACAGATTTCCTAAAACATGATTCAAAATTGCAATTATTTTGCAATTATTCGACTTCGACATTACGCCATTTTCACAATCAAAACAAACACAAAAAATTCGAAAATCAAAATGGCCTCTCGCTCCCTCGGGTAGTTTAATGACGTCACTCGACGGGTGGTTAATTTCAAGAGTTTTCATTGGTTCATTTCATTTCAACTTTGTTGTTGTTGTTTTTGCAAATTTCATTTTTTTTTTTTATTATTTTTAAATTTCATTCTTTCAATTCAAACTTTCAAAGCTCAAGGATAATTTATTACTTAGTTATTAGTTAGTTTACGTACTTAAAAATGTTTGGATGACCTTTATGATCTTGAAAAATGCAACATTTCAATGTAGGGGTACAAAAAAATTACAAAAATTAAAATCATCTAACTAAAAAGACAGAAAATAATGATCAAACAGATGGTAAATTTTTGACAACGATTTTGTCATTTTGATAAATTTTTTGCTGATATTTTTGAAAATTATAACAACCTTTCCAACAATGGGGAATCTTCAGTGTCCCATTAGCTTCGAGGTTGAGCAAGGAAGATGTTACAATATGGGTGGTTGGGAGGGTTTTCCCATGCCTTCTTACCATACACCTTAATTACCTACACTTCATTACGTCAGGATTTCTTTATTCTTTTCACGGTAATTATTGTAAAAGATATAAAGATTTAACTAGGGAAATGGATTAAATAAAATCGTATAATTACGATAAAATACGACGACGACTTGACACGGTCCGGCGAATAATGAAACTGTAAGTTTCATGACGTAGTATTTAAAATCCTAAGAAAGAAAATTATGCTTCATTAAGTATACTGGAATGTTTATCGAATAAAAACGTGATAATTTATTCGAGCATAAATATTCTCTATTCGTTTTCTTCGTCAGTTTGAAAGAAATCAAAAGTGTATTCGATAATCTCTCGAGTCAGCCGGAGAGTTATATCGGTGTAAAAATCATACACTCGAACCTGTCATCGATCAATTGATCGTAGGCTTATTTTGGAAAAAAAAAACAGAAAAAAAAGACTATCCTAATTGAATAGAGAAAGTATTCGCCTATAAGACGATAAATTAAATAAAAATACTTACCTGCGGCGCATAAAAATCGTTAATTGTTATCATTTTACCTCTCCGCGGGCACAGTCGGTGATTTATCGGGCATCTTTTGCAAGATTTTGTAAACTGTCATAATAAAAATCGACGAGTCGAATTTCACAAGCCATGTTCGCGTCGTGCGTAGTTTTCACTTAAAAAATCAGATGACACTGTTGGATGGGATGATTTATCTTATATAATTTCCGGTCATTTTCATACAGAAATATGGATATAATTGCAAGGTACGCATGTTTTTCATGCTCTAAGATACCGCGCATTTAAGTAGGAACCATACCTACCTATTGGCAAGAAAACCGTCATCTCTCTAAGTAATTACACCCTACTCAATCTGCCTCGAGCGTGATTATCAAATATGAAAAAAATACTCCGTTTGCTAAAAAGAGTGGACAGTTTGAAATGCAAAGAAACCGTCGATGACCCATTTCAGTCAATTGGCAGTGAAGCATGTCCTATAATGAAGAATTGTAACGGATATCACCGGCACCGGGCTTGGACACGGTGTAAAGTATCGCCACCGCCAGTTAAAACAACTGGCTAACAGAAAAAAAATCATCTTATTTACATACAAATATCTATAGGTATTGTGGAAACCGCAATTGAGGCGCTGAGGCTTCTTTTTCAACGTTATAATCATCTAATCCTCGTTTTTTTTCTTCTTTTTTACAGACGATTTCGATGAATGGTTGAGAAGCAAACATGACAACGACCAGGTTCCATAAGTAAGTAATTTAGTTTAAAGTTACTAATTTTTTCTGGTATTATTAGAAAGGTACTAACTCGATATTTAAATGAGCCACTTTTTTTTTTGTTCAAAAGGAAAAATTTTAACTAAGAAACGAAATTTTAATATTTTTATCAATATTTACGAGATAAACAAAATTCTCACTTTCCAAAAAAAAAAAAAAAAAAAAAAGTAGATAACTTTACGAACTCTTTTTTTTCAATTTTTTTCTTCAGTTTAATATCACTGTTTCCAAAACAGAGAATATCTTTAAAGAAAATAAAATCTCCAAAATTCATTTGAGAATTTTAAAAAAAAAATTTTTTGGAAAAAATCTCTCAAATTATTTTGGAGAATAAATCTTATATTTTTTGGGAGGAAAATATCTTCAATTTTTTTAGGAAAGAATCCAATTTTGGGGAAAGTCTTTCAATCTTTTTGTCAGAGAATTTATCATTTTTTCAAGGCAATTTTTTTTCTTCAAATTTTTGAAAAAAAGTTTCAATATTTTTTTTTTTTTTTTTTTTTGTTCAAAACATGGCTGGCGTAAGCCCAGTTGCCCTCGTGCTTGAGCACCACACGAGATACCTGCGCAAAAAATTTGAATTCAGTGTGTAAAAAATTTCACTCAATAAAAAAATTATAATTTTTTGGAGAATTGGGAACCTTTTCAAATTTTTTACAATTTTTTTAGTACCTACGATTTTTTCCTTTAATTTTTTAGAATGAGTATTTTTTACAATTTTTCAGAATGTTTTTTTTTCAATTTTTTAGAATGAATTTTTTTCACAATTTTTTAGAACTATTTTTTTTCTTGAATTTTTTAGAATAAAAATTTTTTACAGTTTTTTTAGAACGATATTTTTTCTTCAATTTTTTAGAATGGAAATTTTTTACAATTTTTCAGAATGATTTTTTTTTTTAATTTTTTAGAATAAATTTTTTTTTACCTACAATAATTTTTCAAAATGAAATTTAAAAAAAAAATTTTGAATGAAAATTTCTTATAATTTTTATAGAACGATTTTTTCCTTTAATTTTTTAGAATGAGTATTTTTTACAATTTTTTAGAAAGATTTTTTTTTATTACTTTTTAGAGTGAATTTTTTACAATTTTTTTTAGATCGATTTTTTTCTTCAGTTTTTTAGAATGAAAATTTTCTACAATTTTTTTAGAACGATATTTTTTCTTCAATTTTTTAGAATAGAAATTTTTTTCAATTTTTCAAAATTATATTTTTTTTTTCAATTTTTTAGAATGAAAATTTTTTTACAATAATTTTTTAAAATGAAATTTCAAAAAGAAATTTGAATGAAAATTTCTTATAATTTTTATAGAACGATTTTTTCCTTTAATTTTTTAGAATGAGTATTTTTTACAATTTATTAGAAAGATTTTTTAAAAAATTTTTTCAGAGTGAATTTTTCACAATTTTTTTTAGATCGATTTTTTTCTTCAGTTTTTTAGAATGAAAATTTTTTACAATTTTTTTAGTACCTACGATTTTTTCCTTTAATTTTTTAGAATGAGTATTTTTTACAATTTTTTAGAAAGATTTTTTTTTATTATTTTTTAGAGTGAATTTTTTACAATTTTTTTTAGATCGATTTTTTCTTCAATTTTTTAGAATGGAAATTTTTTTCAATTTTTCAAAATTAATTTTTTTTTTCAATTTTTTAGAATGAAAATTTTTTTACAATAATTTTTCAAAATTAAATTTCAAAAAAAAATTTGAATGAAAATTTCTTAAAATATTTATAGAACGATTTTTTCCTTTAATTTTTCAGAATGTTTTTTTTTTCAATTTTTTAGAATGAATTATTTTTACAATTTTTTAGAACGATTTTTTTCTTCAATTTTTTAGAATGGAAATTTGTTACAATTTTTCAGAATGATTTTTTTTAAAATTTTTTAGAATAAATTTTTTTTTCACCTACAATAATTTTTCAAAATGAAATTTGAATGAAAATTTCTTATAATTTTTATAGAACGATTTTTTCCTTTAATTTTTTAGAATGAGTATTTTTTACAATTTTTTAGAAAGATTTTTTAAAATTTTTTTTCAGAGTGAATTTTTCACAATTTTTTTTAGATCGATTTTTTTCTTCAGTTTTTTAGAATGAAAATTTTCTACAATTTTTTTAGAACGAAAATTTTCTTCAATTTTTTAGAGTGAAATTTTTTTACAATCTTTCAGAATAAAATCTTTTTTAAAAATTTTTTAGAATGACAATTTTTTACAATTTTTCAAAATGAAAATTTTTACAATTTTATAGAATGAAATAAGTAAGATTTTCCAATTTTTCAGGATAAAAAAAAAAGTTCTAATTTTTTGGAATAATATTTTTCAAAGTTCCTAATTTTTTTTTAAATGAATAATTTCTCATTATTCAAAAAAAAGAAATTTTTCCACTTTTTTAAAATAATTAGGTATTATTTTTTTGAAATAAAAAAATGATTTCTCCAATTTTTCCAGAAAATTTGAAACATCAATTTGAGGTCGGCCGTAGGGCAAAATTGAAGAGAAATCGGGTAATAAAAAATTAACCGATTTTTGGGCATCGGATAATCGAGGTTCTACTTTATGTATATGAAGTATTTTTTTTTGTGAAAAAATTTAAAACATTTCCACCCCCTCACCCCCACAACGAGAGCACCACTTGAAAAAATGATGATCCGCCGGCTATGCTTCAAAAGGAAAAGTTTTAACTAAGAAACGAAATTTTAATATTTTTATCAAATATTTAGAAGATTAACAAAATTCTCACTTTCCAAAAAAAAATAAAATAAAATAAAATAGGTAGATAACTTAACAAAATTACACAATCTAAGAGCAAATAATTTCCATAAATTTCACGATTTTCAAATTCCTCATTTTGTAACACTCTCATCAGCCTCACTCAACATCATCATCGGTTATTTCCGCGTAGGTAGGTAATTTGAATTATAATCAATTTTTCGTCAAGTTCTATGCATACGCTCATACAACCGTAGGAAAAGCTTCAATTCCGATGCTTCGTGCAAATCAATTTCACACTTGAAATGCTTCGTTTCCACGTGTAAATTACATCCGTTTATTAGACGCCTGAAATTTACATATCACGAATATGAAACTGGATGGAAGGAAGCTCGAGATTGAGATTTTTTAGAAAAATGTTTTCGTGAGAGAATCTTCATCGTCTTTGGTTGGCGATAATTAAAATAATATAAAATACGATATTGGCTCTTTGAACGAACTCGATACCTTCTGATAAGCGTAGCGAATTTCATATTATGACAGTTGTAATGCAAAACTCAATTTAATTTACAGAATAGGCTACAGGTAGGTATCCGTATTATTTCGTATGTACCTGCGAGGTGGCAATTTAATATGTTAATTCGAGTTTATTGACCAGCCATGGTAACCCATACAGTTATAGTTTAGGTGAAAGCACAGTATGTACTCGCATATCAACAAATGTATTTATATATTGTCTCCTCGATTTAAACTCGATAAGAAAAAAAAAAGTTCAAGTTCAATACCGTAAAAAATAAGTACCATTTTAATAGTCGAGCGAGAACTCGTCTTAATCTTGATTTTGATGCGAGAATGTGTTTGGCGGAAGTGTGCCCGTGTGATACGAGAAAATGACACAATTTTCAACATACTTTGTCGCCTCTCCGATGCGATGCAGCGAAAAAAGCGGCGGAATTTTTAACACGCAGAGTACGCTATTTGGCGTATACGTATTTTAAACGCAGATACGTGTAAAATGCAACTTGTGAGAGACATTAATGCGTGTTTCAGAGCGGCCAAGGATGGCTTACTGGATATATTGAAAGAAGCCTCGAAGAAAGATTGTAATTCGAAAGACGAAGATGGAATGACGCCTACGCTGTGGGCTGCCTACGAAGGCAATCTCGACACGTTGAGGTTGCTGGTGGGAAGAGGGTAAGTTATATTTTCAAAATTTCTTCAAAAGTTAAAAATTTGAAAATCAAAATTATATGAAATGAAAATATACAAGAGTTGAATACGGTTTGCAGGGGCGATCCGGAGAAAGCGAATTATCACTTTGGTCACAATGCGTTACATATCGCAGCCAGTAAGGGACACATGAACTGTGTATCTTTTTTGGTGGCATTTGATGTGAATCTGTGGGCCTTGGATCACGATTTCCATACAGCGATAGATTTAGCTGCAATGAATGGCAGATTTGATGTTGTACAATTTTTGGATAGCGCTGCTGCCAAGCTCGAGACTAATAATAAGTAAGTAATAATCGAAGAAGAAATTTAAATATGAAGAAAATTAAATTTGAATCAAAAATCTATGTCTGGTCAAATTGAAAAGTTTTTGAGGTTTTTGCACCTACTTCGAAAAAAAAAATGGAAATGGGAAAAAACTGAAGAAAAAATAAGAAACGTATAGGTATCCAAAAAAAAACTAAAAAAAAACTGCAACTTTGGAAAAAAAACAGAAATTAAAAAAATCAAAATCAAAGAAAATCGAAACTGAATCAAAAATCACCAAAACTAGAAACTAATCAAAAAAAAATTTAAATGAATAATCGAAGAAATTAAACAAAATGAAATTGAAGTTGGTAGGTTAGGTATAGGTACCACATATTTTAATTTTATCCCAATTTTTAGTTATTTTCTTGAAAATAAAAAAAATTGGAAAAATCAGAAAAATTTAATAAAAAATTCATAACTAAAAAAATTGACAATTTTAGAAATTCTACAATTAAAAAAAAAAACAAATAGAAAAAATTGAAGAAAAAATAAGAAATAAATACCTATGCTAAAAAATTAAAATTTTGAAAAAATCAGAAAATAAAAAGCACAAAAATCAAAAATCACAAAAATCAATAACCAAACAAAAAATTGGAAAAAATGAATAATCGAAGAAAATAAAAGAAATGAATTCAAAATTTAGCATAGTATACCATATTTCAATTTTTAGTTGTTTTCTGGGGGGGGGGGGGGATTTGGAATTTAAAAAAAAATTGAAAAATCAGAGAAATTTAATCAAAAATAAATAAAACAAATTAAATAGAAAATCAAGAAAGATTGAAATGAAAAATATAATTATATAGGCATATAAAAAAATTAAAAATTTAAAAACATGAAATACTTACCTAAAACCAAATAAAAATTTCAAAGAAATGAAAAAAATAATTAGGTATGCAAATGAAAAAAATTAATGATCAAAGAAAATTAAAAGTGAAGAAAATTGTGCTAGAATCGAAAATCCTTAATCCATATCTACCTAATAAAAAGGAAAAAATCAGAAATTTAAAAAAAAATGAAAATGAAAACTCAATTAAAGATTAAAAAAATTAATAATCCATGAAACTAAAAAAAAAATTGTTTTTTTTTCAATTTTCAGTTATTTTCTTGAAGAAAGATAAATTGGAAAAATTATACTTGAATAAAAAAAAATTAAAAAGTTGAAAAAATCAGAAATAAAAAAAAATTGAAAAAAAGGTAAAAATTTAATTTAGGGAAATAAAATTTTAAAAATTTACGCCGATAATTTTTTTTTCTTAAAATCGAAAAATGTACAACTAAAAACAATTAATAATCGAAAAAAAAATTAAAAATATGAAAAAATCAGCGAATTGAATAAAAAAAATTAAAAAGTTGAAAAAATCAGAAATAAAAAAAAATGAAAAAAATGTCAAAATTCAATCAAAAATAGATAGAAATTTAGGGAAATGAAATTTTAAAAATTTACGCCTATAATTTTTTTTTTCTTAAAATCGAAAAATGTACAACTAAAAACAATTTAATAATCGAAGAAAAATTTTGAAAATATGAAAAAATCATCGGAATTGAATAAAAAAATCCACAACTGAAAATTTTGAAAATTCTGTACCTATACTTGACATAAAAAATGGGAATAGAAGAGTATTGAAAAAAATAATAATAAAATAAGGATGCTAAAAATTAATACCTACCTACTGAAAAAATAGAAATTAAAAAAAAAATCATCATAAATTACTAAAGTAAAAAATGAAAATTGAAATACAAATAAAATTTCAAACTATTGATGGTAAATTTTTTGACATGAACATGACTCAAGTCAGAGGGTCAATCTAAAAATTTGTGTATAATTTTGATCATGCTTTTTGTCTCTTTTTTTTTTTTTTTAAATTCTCGCGAATTTCATTATTTTTTTACTTTTTCTTCAAATTTTCTTCATTTAATAACTTCACTCTTCCCAATTACATATTTTTTAATTTTTATGTTCTGGTTCACTTTTTTTTTACCTATACCTATAAGTTTTAAATTTTTTATTTTTTTCTAGAATTTTATCATACCTAATTTTTTTTAATCAAAAATTTTCTTACACTTTTTCAAGTATGTCTTCCTTTATCAATTTAATTCAATTTTTTTTAATTCTTAAAATTTTTTTCAAATTTGCGTTGTTTAATAGCTCTCGTTTTTAATAATTTTTTTTCAAAAAATATATATTTTTTGAATAATTTAGATTTCTATCTCCTTCCTATATTTTTATTACTCTTCCATTTTTTTAAATCTTGTCTTTTTAATATTTTCCCCAGAATTTATTCAATTTTTTTTTTTCAATAAGTACATAATTTTTTTTTCTATTTTTTAACGTACGTAAATTTTTTTATGACAGAGAACCAATCTGAAAATTTGTACACAATTTTAGTCACATTTTGGTTTTTAACTTTTTAAAATTTTATTAGATTTTTGATTTTTTTTAACTTTAATTTTTCTTAGTCTTTCGAAATTTATAAATTATTTTGATTGCCAAATTCTAAAAAAAATATTATAGGCCTGAACATTTTTTTAAATTCTGATCATCCTTTTTTTTATTTTGTTTTGTTTCAATTCTGATGGTCAAATTTCAGATGATCATTTTTGTTTGAAAAATTCTGATGATCAAATATTTTTTGAAAGTTTTGATCGCAGTTTTTTTTTATTTTTATTTTTTTTATCTTCTATTGGTCGATTTTTTTGCTTGAAAAAGTAATCAAAACGAGTTCAGATGGTGAAGCCCTATAAGAGCGAGCAGTGGGTTTGAAATTTGAATACGAGACGAGACGCAGACGTAGCTCCAAATTCCGAACTATGTGTAGGTTAATAAATAAAAAGATAATTTATCAATTTTAAATTACAGAAAAAAGGCCGATCTTCGTAAAGAAAAGGCACAAAAAGAAGCCGAAAGACGCTTGAAAAAATACGAAGAACGATCAAAAAAAGATCGAGATAAACAAAAAAAGCAATTTAAAAAAGACTGTGATCATGTGAAAAATGAAAACGATAAATTAATCGGATCTTGTGAATATGTGAAGTAAGTTTTGAACCACCCTCTCTTCACAATTACATTTCTTATTACATAATGAACAGCACAATTTGAATCTATTTTCTGCGCAGGAAACTGTCTCACGATACGAATGGTCAATGTTTTACTCAAATTGTCAGCAACGGGACCATCTCATCGAACAAGAAAACTTCCACATCGACTGGTATAAAGAAAATTATCGATAGAAAATTAAGAAATGGTAACCAAAATAATAACGGACTCGTTCCCAGCGATCCCTGCATTATCGGGGTAAATATTATTTGCAGAAAATAATTTTAAAATCTTAATCGTATATTATCAAATTGAGTAACTATCGTCCAATAAATCACTCAGATCGTGGACGATACCAGTGTCAAATCAGTCAGAAGTCTATTCGAGCAATCTCGAAACCACAAGAATAATTTATTCAACGATTATTGCACCACAGGTACGTGTTTACCGCAGTCACAAAATTCGGGAAACCTCAAATTATTTACTCTAATTCTCGCATCTGTGTTTATTTTACAGCAAAACGAGGCAGAATCAAAGATTTATTCGATATTAAAACAAAACTACACCGGTCAACTTCGCAGCCTGATTTAATTCATAAATTACATTTCGAAGAAAAAGACTACGAAGCTGTGAAATCGGTTCATTCCGGAGATTCGGGCAGTCTATTCGATAGACCTGGATTCGGAAGTGTTGCTTTTAGACAAACGTAAGAGGAGTAGATAACACTACCCAAGAATTAACTTATTCCACAACTCTGATGAAAATTTAATTCCCACTTCAGAGTACCAGTAGTTTTAAGTAATTTACCACACGTCTCGACAATTCGTCAAGACATTCAAGAAGATAGTCATAAAGACGAATGCAGCATCGGAAGTGCTGGCAGCCTCGCCAAAAGGATCCTACCCAGCCATGCCACCGCAACTTGGGATACAAACAGTAGCAGTATCCATACGAGCGAAGGTACGTACAAATTTTCACAATCATTATTACATATAACACGAAAGGCCAAATTTCATCACTTCCTTCTAAATCTTCACATTGACGTCATATTTTGCATGGAGATGGATTGTTGTCAAATTTCACCAACTCCAATAATACTACATAGATATTTAAGATTCAAAATTGGAGCGGAGGGAGGGGGCCAATCGAATTTCGGGTAATAACCAAAATTATTCCCGGGACTTCAAGGTACAACTTTTGTTTGAAAATTTTTTCAATTGGACCCCTCCTTCCACCAGTTTCTTTAATAATGTAATAATCCAAGTCGTATTATGGAAAATTGGAGGGGAGGGAGGGGTCTAATCGAAAATTTTATAATAATCAAAATTATTCGTAGAACATCATGCTACAAATTTTGTTTGAAATTTTTTCAATTTGACCCCTCCCTCCTCCAGTTCTTGATAATGTAATAATCCAAGTCGTATTATGCGAAATTGGAGGGGAGGGAGGGGTCCAATTGAAATTTTGGTACCTAATAACCAAAGTTATTCCTAGAACTTCAAGGTACAACTTTTGTTTGAAAATTTTTTCAATTGGACCCCTCCTTCTCCCAGTTTTTAATAATGTAATAATCCAAGTCGTGTTATGCGAAATTGGGGGGAGGGGGGGTCTAATCGGAAATTATATGATGATCCAAATTATTCGTAGGACATCGTACCACAACTTTTGTTTGAAATTTTTTTTATTTGGACCCCTCCCCCTTCCAGTTCTTGATAATATAATAATCCAAGTCGTATTATGCGAAATTGGAGGGGAGGGAGGGGTCCAATTGAAATTTTGGTAGTAACCAAAGTTATTCCTAGGACTTCAAGGTACAACTTTTGTTTGAAAAGTTTCTCAATTGGACCCCTGCTTCCACCAGTTTTTTCAATAATGTAATAATCCAAGTTGTATTATGCGAAATTGGAGGGGAGGGAGGGGTCTAATCGAAAATTTCATAATAATCAAAAGTATTTGTAGGACATCATGCTACAATTTTTGTTTGAAAATTTTTTCAATTGGACCTCTCCCTCTCTTCTAGTTTTGCATTTGCATATGTACATAGATACTTCAACAAATTCAAAATCAAGAGGAGTGCGGGAGGGGAAACAATAGAAAAATTTTCCAAACAAAAATTGTAAATTGAGGTCCTAGAAATAATTTAGGTCATTATAAAATTTTCGATTAGACTCCTCCCTCGCCTCCATTTTCGCATAATATGACTATAATTATTAAGTATATTATTATCAAGCGAACTGCAGGAGGGAGGGGTCCAATTGAAAAAAAATTCAAACAAAAGTTGTACCTTGAAGCCTTGGAAATAATTTTGGTTAACATAAAAATTTCGATTGAACCCCTCCTCTTCTCCAATTTTGGATCTAGAGTCCCATTGATAAAATAATTTATACTTTCTTACAGAGGAGACTGCTGCCGAACCCGTGAACGCATTCCAATTACCCGTATTCGTCCACCAATTCCTATTGGCCGTCGGTGTAGCGGAATACGAACCCGAATTTATCAAACAAAGGATCGATATGGAGGCTCTTTTCATTCTAACCGATCAAGATCTCGTATCACTGGGCATCCCTCTCGGTCCACGAAGGAAACTACTCAACGCGATAAAAGATTACAAACAACAGTCTCAAAGATGTAAGGAGATGTTTGAAATGAGCTGATAAAACCACACAGCGATATGTGATACGCGTTACCAGTTTCTTAAAAAGAAAAATCTACAACGACTAGCGTCCAAGCTACACATATAAAAAAAGGTCCCTAAGTGTTTGAGTAATTCAACGACGATTCGATAACATTAATAATTTATTTATATCACAATTAAACACGAATTTCGCGTAAGAAAAACTTAACAGGTAGTTATTAAAATAGTTCGTATGTTGCTAAAGAGTAAAAATGTATTGGAGGGTTCTCTATCTACAAGTCCATTCTGTTCGTGATTTTTAAATAATATTACGAAGACATTATCGAATCAAAACGAACCGAATGGATTGGTAAAAATGATCAAATTCGTTTAAATTAAATTAAGTAGCGAATGAATAAATTGTTAGCCCTTCGATTTTGAAAAATCCTAACCAATCTATTAGAAAATTATAATCATTATCTTTGATTATAATGTCAATTTGACCAATTTCATATGGCTTAATGAAAGCTTAAAAATAACGCGACGTACAACGAAAGTTTAATTTTTTTTACATTTTTATACACTCGACGGTAAAAACCACAAATATCACTACTATTCATTTTTTTTTCATTACGATCAACGTAAGTATTTTGTACTGAATTGAATTGTTTGTATGCTTAAATAATTTTCATTTCTTGTATATTATTTTTCTAGAAATATACGTTTTACTACGCTTTTTTTTACGCTCAACTAGAGAGTATTTAATATTTTTATTAAAAGATTAGAAAATGAATTAAGTCATTATCAATTTTTTAGCCAGTAACGAAGCCCAGTTCCCTTCCTACCCTTCTTGATTAAAAAAAAAAAAAATCATATATTTTTTTTTAATGATATGGGGGAAAAATACAAGGAAACCCGAAAATCAGAAAATTTCATAGAAGAGAACGTAAAAAAATTGAAAATAAATAGGGGAAAAAATAAAAAATAAATTTTTTAATTCATGGATAAATATTTTTTTTTAAATACTTACATCATAAAATATAGAAAAAACGATTCATAAAAATATAAAAATATCGTAATAAATTAAAATGAAAAAAATGATGAGAAATTTATTGATTTTTTAAAATTTTTGAAACATATCTCGCTTCCTACTGAGCTAAAAAATGTGTCGAATAAACAATCTACGTCAGCACATTTTGGATGAACTTTTTAATTAAATCAGAACATCGAAAAAGAAAATCAGTCAACCGCTATATCAACGATATGGTAAAGAACGCGAATAAATACGAAGTGTGTAAAATAAATAAAAGTAACTACGTATCCATTCGAGTTGGAATAAAAAAAATTGAAAATAAAAACACCCTATCGAAATACCCTGCGACTGAATAGCTAATTTCGTAACTCGAGTACCTCTAGAAGGTGTTCTACAAATTGTTTACTATCAGTTCCAGTCAAAATATTCTTTCGAGAATATGTACAAACCTTTGAGAGAAATTTCAAGCGTTGTGTGACGGTTCATCGGTCATTTCTAGGAACTGAGCGTATACGTCTTTGGAGCATTCGCCTTTTTCGTTGAATATAAATTTGTAATAACTGCCATCGGCGCAGACCACTGCGAAAAACTCATCGTTAGTCGTCGTAAGTGAAATAATTCGTCACGAAGCTAATGGGTAATTAAAATACGAACCTATAACCGAACAGTTATCCATACCGAAGGCGCATATGCATTGAGGTCCGCTGGGGACTTGGAATTTACAAAAGCTCCACTTTGAACTGAAGTATTTAGGTAAGAAAGTCGCCGATGCGAGACTAAAACATTAATTTCAGCGTTATTTACGTCTATAAAAGGCAAACAAAACGAAAGAAGAGAATAATACCTCGATTGTTTATTCATTTTTTGATCTTCTACCGAGAACACATGAACAGTACCGTGATCGCTGGCGACACATAATAAGGAAGAATCGGAATTGAAGTTGATGCTAGCGAACAAATTACAGATAAGTAATCATATCATTACGAATTTAAATTCGCATTCGAGATAAAACATTGAAAAATCAATTACCAATAAATATTTGCAGTATTTGTGCCTCTTCTTAGTTCATTAATCATCGCCCCGGTCGATGTATCGAACACTCTGATCAATGTGCCCTGAAAATACACGCAGAAAATTAGTTTCAACTCGAATAATACTCAATTTAAAAGTATAAATGAAACACAAACTTTTTCTGAAGCAGTGGCTAATCTAGTGCCTTGTAAATTTAACGAAATACAACTAAGAGGAGCTTCGTGAGCGGCAATGTCGACGGGCATTTTTTCTGTGTCAGCTAAATCGACAATATGTACATGTCCGGATTTACGACCGGGGAAGGCCAACAGAGAATTACAACTATTGGGACACAATACGCATAATCCTAAAAACATAAGAATAATTAGAACGAGAATTCCGACATTTGTAGATTTTCATTTAGTGGTTCTTGGTTTAGATACCTCTAGGATTACTGCCAGTTTCAAAAACGTGTAACTGTTTAGGCACTTGTGTAAACGTGTATACTTTTATGACACCTTCTAGTACAACAACGATTCTATCACGCCTCAGTCTGACTCCGTAAACAACAGTGTTAAAATCTAACGTTATAGATACTTGTTTCTTGACGTCATCCCAAATGACAACTAGAAAGACGAAATTACGTACGAATTAGCAACGTTGAATTTGCAAGATTTGAGAGAATCGAAGCATTGTTTACCTTTATTATTAGGAAACTTGGGACTACGCCCTCCGCCGACGAGGGCTAAATAATTGCATCGGAACAGCATTTCAACGAAGCCGAGACCGCCGTCGACGAAATCTTGACGTTCTTTCTCCTTCAATGGGTCGCAATTGTAAACACGAAAACCGTCTTCCATTCCGCAAGCGAAACAACCTACAATTTCAGATGACAGCAGAATTACAAGAAGTGTGAGAGAAGAAATTAGTGGATGATGTGTTTGTTACCTTGATCTTGATTGAAACCAGCGTACAGTAAACCATTGCCGTGTGGATTGACAGATCCCAGATTCATTGTGAATGATGGACTACGTCGTATACCAAAAGTTCACTTGTTGAGATCGAGAATACACGAAATTTAGAGAAATGTAATTTAATCGATAATGTACAATGTTTCAAATAGCGGTAATATCCACGTTACTTTACAGTTTGATATCATTTCGCATTATAAAAATATTTATCTTGTCCGGTGACGGTGTGACGGCCGGAGTGCTAGATTTGTGACGTCACAAGAAAGCGTTCGCACACTAAATTATGATCTGTGGAGACGATCGGTTATTTTTACGAAGAGCTTTTGCTGATTCATTTGCTCACCTTGAATTTTTTACGAAGTCGAGTCTCCAGTGCTACGTAAATACTTTATATTCAAAATTGCAAGAGAGGGAGGGGTCCAATCGAAATTTTTGTAATAACTGAAAGTATTTGTAAAACTTCAAGCTACAACTTTTGTTTGAAAATTTTTTCAATCGGGCCCCTTACCTCCCCCCTGTTTTTGTTAATGTATTTCTATTTAAATAAGTTGTATTATCCAAAATTGGAGGGAAGGGGAGGGAGGGGTCTAATCAAAATTTTTGTCATGGCCAAAATTATTTCTAAAATTTTGAGCTACAACTTTGTTGTACAAATTTTTCAATTGGACCCTTTCCCCTTCCCCCTTCAATTTTTAATTAGTATTTTGGGAGTGTTATGCAAAATAAGTGGAGAGAGAGGGGCTCAATTGAAAAAGTTTTCAAACAAAAGTTGTAGCTTGAAATTTCACTAATACTTTTGGTTATGACAAAAATTGCGATTGGACCTCTCTCTCCCTTCAAATTTTGGATAATTCAACTCATTCAAATACATTATTGAAAACAGGGAGAGCCGGGGAGGTAAGGGGCCCGATTGAAAAAATTTTCAAACAAAAGTTGTAGCTTGAAGTACTAGAAATAATTTTGGTTATAACAAAAATTTCAATCGGACCTCTCCTTCCCCACTAATTTTGAGTAATATAACTTATTCACACTCATTCAAAATACATTATTAAAAAAAACGCGTAGCAGTCAAGATGCTCCGCGACAGCCGAATTTTTTTTTCCAAGTTAGTGTACTACTTTAAAAACGTTTTCATCCGTAGTATTTCAGTTTCAATATCAGTTTTAACTTTTAATTCAGTTTAAAAATGTCAGGTTTTTGTCTTCAGTTTTAGTTCCTGTCTGCATTGAAGATTTAATCATCAGTTGGGGGCTTCGCCCCTAACCACCTCGTCACTTCCAACTCTTCAAATGCAGGCTCCGTCCCCATGCCCCTATCAATAGGGGCATGGCAGGAGGGAATTAGGGGCTTCGCCACCAAGGCACCAACCCCCTTCACACTTTCAGCTCTTCATACAGTGACCAACACACCAAAAAAGGGGTTAAAACGTGAAAATTTCTGATTTTTGATCCTGTACGGGGGTCAAATGGTGCTCAAAACTCGAAAACCTCAAAAGGCACATCAGTGACCTCTACTGACCCTACATCCCAAATTTCGACCTTTTAAGTCTTTTGGTTTGGGCTGTAGCCTGTAGGCTGTTCAACGCGTCAGAAAAGACAGGTCAAAACTTGAAAAATATTGATTTTTGACCCTGAATCAAGGTCAAAAGGGGTTTGAAGGCCAAAACCTACAATAGGCACATCACGAGCATGAACTCGATCTATGATGAAAATTTAGGCCCCCTGCCTCATTTGGGGGGTCTGTAGCCTGATCAACGTGAAAAAATGACCTCAAAATCCACTTTTTGGGCCCTAAAATGGGGTGGGGATGACTTGTGAAGCTCTGAAATTTGAATACAGTGGAGACAATCAGAACCATTGATGTTGGTAGAAATGTCAAATCATTTTGTCACATTGGGGCCCCTTTAGAGTCCCTCAAAAAGGGGCCACCCCCAATTTTGGGGACCAAGGGTCAAAAACCCCAAAAGGCACCTCAGTGATCCTTACCGATCCTAAATACCAAATTTTAGCCTCCAAGGTCATTTGGTTTGGGCTGTAGGCTAATCAACACCGGGAAGCAAGAAAAAATGTGAAAAATCTTGATTTTTGACCCTGGACAATGGTCAAAGGGGGCCCAAAAGTTGAAACCTACAAAAGGCACATCAGGGGCACAAACTTGATCTATGATGAAAATTTGGGCCCCCATCCCCATTTGGGGGGTCTGTAGCCTGATCAACGTGAAAAAAATGACCCCAAAATCCACTTTTTGGGCCCTAAAATGGGGTGGGGATGACTTAGGGGGCTGAAATTTGACTATGGTGTAGGTAATTAGGGTTCTCATCCCTGGGGCAAGTTTCAAAAAATTTCATGATATTGGGTTAACCCCCTCAAAAAGGGGTCATATCCCCAATTTTGAGTTAGGGCCCCAAAATTTTTTTTGCATCATTCCTACACCGAGGGGACCCTACATATCAAGTTTGACCTCATTTGACCTGTTAGGCTCGGCCCCAGAGTTCCAAAAGTAGCGGTAAAATTATGTGTATAGGTATAGGTTTCCGGACTTGTCGGCCACCTTGCGGGTTATTCTTACATTACAAGTCAGCCACCGTACATCTCGGCCATGGTTTGGCGCATACGGGTTATTTCTACATTACAAGTCAGCCATTCTCAGCCACCTCGACTGCAGGGTTTCACAAACTCCGCGCAACCCTTAGAAATCAAGTCACAGGGATGAACGCGGGCTCTACAATTAATGCAGTGTGTAGAATCACAAGCACTGACCGAGATGTACGGAAATATGCCGAAACTAGATATACACGACCTCAACTTTGACTCATAATTTTTCAGTATTTTATCGACGCATAGAAAAGTTATTGATACCAAAAATTTTAGTACACTGCAGGCTTATACTTAATCTGAAAACCTATTTAAAATTTAAATTAGGTAGGCCAATTTTTTAATTTTTTTCCGCAAACTACATCCTATAAGAGTCTCATTATTTTTTCCAATGCGTATTTCTTGTATATTAGATCGAATCTGTGATTGAAATTTTTATAAATTAATTAGAACAGAGTCAAGAATTTTTTTTCAATTTTGACATTTTTCGTAAATTGGACAAATATATATAAAAAGTGGCCGAGATGTACGGAAACGGGCAAATATATATATATATATAAATATGTGACATGTGACAGATCGTCATCTTTTGGTCCCAAACGTCAACAAATGGGGTACCCCCCTCCTTCTAAATCAGGGTCGGACACAATAGCCTAAATTTTAAAAAAAAATCGGCTAAGAACTGTGGGGAGATAAGGGGCCCAATTAAAAAAAAATTCAAACAAAAGTTGTAGCTTGAAGTTTTACAAATACTTTTAGTTATTACAAAAATTTCGATTGGACCCCTCCTTCCCTTCCTATTTTGAATATAAAGTATTTATGTAGCAATAAAAATTAAAAAATTCAAGGTGAGCAAAAGAATCAGCAAGAGCTCTCCGTAAAAATAGCCGAACGTTGGAGTGGATGCAACTCTACTGATTAGTAATACGAAAAATTAGGAATTTATTGTTTATTAGTCATTTAGGTATATTGAATTTTTTAAAATTTTCGTACTTAAATATGATATTAAATTATTAACTTATATAGTAGAATAGTAAAAGTACATACTCAGTTATTGTAGAGTGTTTCGTTATAGTTATTTCATCGCGAAGTATTGAAAAATGGCTCACACCTTGCCAGCTTGTGTTATCGATGTCGGTACTGGGTACGTAAACCGCTTTTCAAGTGTTTCATTATTAATAATATTCAATAAATTTACGAAATTCTCCTAAAGAAAGCAATTCATACTGGTTACTTTCTCACTCACCCGTATAAACGAATACCTATTAAAAAACCACTCTTTTTATAGGTACACGAAATTGGGATTTGCTCCGAATAAAGAACCGCAATGCATCGTTCCTTCGGCGATAGCCATACGAGAAACTGCCAAAGTTGGCGATCAAACAACGAGAAGATTAACGAAAGGAATCGATGATTTAGATTTCTTTATAGGCGACGAAGCATTCGACGCTGTTGGGTATTCGGTGAAAGTGAGTTCAACTTTGAACATGTCACCGTGGTTGATTTTTGCTTCTGAATCTACACATTCGTCCTTTTTGTAGTATCCGGTCAGGCATGGTTTAGTCGAAGATTGGGATTTGATGGAACGGTTCCTCGAGCAATGTATATTCAAGTATTTACGAGCTGAGCCCGAAGATCACTACTTCCTTTTGACCGAACCACCTCTGAATACTCCGGAAAATCGCGAATACACTGCCGGTTAGTTTATCATCACATAGAGAAATATGTACCCTATAATTAAATTGTTTATTTTTCGATAGAAATAATGTTCGAATCGTTCAACGTACCTGGCCTCTATATCGCCGTTCAAGCTGTACTTGCTTTGGCTGCGTCGTGGAAATCGCGAGCAATGGAGGAGAGAACATTAACCGGTATCGTTGTCGACAGCGGTGACGGTGTTACTCACGTTATTCCAGTGGTAATGAGCCTCTTTGAATCGAAATCATCCAGTTCATAGAAAGATCATATGTCTAAAATTTATTTTCGTCGTAGGCTGAAGGATACGTTATTGGTAGTTGCATAAAACACATTCCAATCGCCGGTAGAAATATAACCTACTTTATACAGTCGTTACTGCGCGAAAGAGAAGTAGGAATTCCGCCCGAACAGAGTTTAGAAACTGCCAAAGCTGTCAAAGAACGGTTCTGTTATATATGCCCGGATATAGCGAAAGAATTCGCAAAGTACGATTCCGATCCGCAAAAATGGATTAAACGGTTCGATAGTATTAATAACGTGACCAAAAATCCGTTCTCCATCGACGTTGGTTACGAAAGATTCCTCGGACCGGAAATATTCTTCCATCCGGAGTTTTCGAATCCGGATTTCAACGTTCCCATATCGGAAATCGTCGATAATGTGATTCAGAACTGCCCTATCGATGTTCGAAGACCATTATATAGTAATATCGTTTTGTCCGGTGGCTCAACCATGTTCAAAGATTTCGGACGAAGATTACAAAGAGATATCAAAAAGACCGTAGATGCTCGACTGAAATTAAGCGAAACTTTATCAGGCGGTCATCTGAAGGTAGGTTTTTCACTTTTTCTGCAACACTGACAACGTACTAAAACAAAGTAATTCTAAATCGAATTTTGAATTTCAGCCGAAACCAATCGATGTTCAAGTTGTGTCTCATAACATGCAAAGATACGCTGTGTGGTTCGGTGGCAGTATGTTGGCGTCAACGGTAAACTAAACTGTCTTATCGCTTATTTTTCTATTATATTTTGACGTTCAATGTATTAAATATGTGATTATTCTTTTCTAGCCCGAATTTTACGCCGGTTGCCATACCAAGCAAGCCTACGAAGAATATGGTCCCGGTATTTGTAGACATAATCCGGTCTTCGGAACCATGCTATAACCAGTACCAAAACTACCACTTATATGGTTCTTAAATCGAACCGATGAAAATTATCATTTTTTCTATTTGGGTATTAATTTCACTCGCGTTGAACCGCATCAAATTGGGGATTAATTTTAACCATCTTTGGAAGGAGTATCAATGTTATCGGCGAATCTTTATTTTTATTCGCCCAGACTGATATTCGCATTTGTACGTGTAAACCTTCTGAAATGTACTTTCTTTCGTATTTATTTTTCTTTTGTGCGTATAGTTGCATTTGTATTTTAGCTTTTTATTAATTTTTATTATGATAATCGTGTTATTATTGTACGGTACCCATTTTGTTAAATTTATACGTTGATAATTCATGTATAGCGATATGCAATAATGTCTACCATTAAAAACCTTTTTTATTTACCCTATTTATATATTTTTTACAAGGTGATGTGGTTACGAAAATACCCAATTACTGCCGAATGAATTCGAACTTTGAAAAGAGAAATGAGCTTCACCCATAGAAAACTTCAAATATGCAAAAATTAAATACCTACGTACTATTTGATCAAAATCTTCGAATATTAAAAAAAAAAAAAAAAAAAAAAAAAAAATTGCAAAGAATCCTAAATTAAAAAAAAAGAAACTAAATTTTACTGAAAAAAAAATGATGTCAATTTTCTTGGAGTTGACGTGAGCAAATTTTCAACTGAAAATATATGTATATTAAACAATTTATTACAAAAAAAAAATCAATAAACGTAATACATATTAATAAATATGTATCTATTCGGAAATAAAATTAAAGTGTTTTTCTTGATCAACAACGGAAAACTAAAACTAAAAAAAGACGATTGGATCCCCGCAGTACTGATTTTTTGGCACCATCGAAAATTTGCCAAGTCCAAATACTTCGTAGATACGTAAACTCAAAATTGGAGGTCAGGAAGGGGTCCAACCAAAATTTTTATAATAACCAAAATTATTCCTAGGACTTCAAGCCACAACTTTTGTTTGGAATTTTTTTCAAATGGGCCCCGCCCTTTCCAAGGACTTTGCATAACACTCCGAATATACCAATTAAAAAGTGAAATAGTGTGGGGGGAAAGGACTAGTTTGAAAAATTTTTCAGATAAAAGTTGTAGCTTGAAGTCCTAGGAATAATTTTGTTTATTACAAAAATTTCGATTGGATCTCTCCCTCACCTCCGGTTACCCATAACATCAGGTAGATACCTTTTCAAAGTCAAAAGAGGGGTCTAATTGAAAACTTTTTCAGACAAAAGTTGTAGATTGAGATCCTAAAAGTAATTTCAGTTATTATAAAATTTTCAGTTAGACCTTCCCCTCCCTTCAAATTTAGCGTAATACGACAAAAATACTTATATTATTGAAAGCTGGTGGAGGTAGGGGTCCGATTGAAAAATATTTCAAACAAAAGTTGTGGTTTGAAGTCTTAAAAATAATTTTGATTATTACAAAAATTATGATTGGACCCTTCCCTGCACTTCAATTTTGATAAAATAAGAGGGGAGGGAGGTGTCCAATCGAAATTTTTGTAATGACAAAAAATGTTCCTAATATTTCAGTCTACAACTTTTGTTTGAAACTTTTTTCGATTGGACCCCCTCCCCTCTGTTATTTCGTATTTATTTCAGTGATATGCAAAATCAGAGGGGGAGGAGGGGACAAATTGAATTTGAAGGATAGCATTTAGGAAGCAGGAGGATCAGATTTAGGATTGGCGCGCAACATCGGTAAAGGTTATAAAATTATCTGCACAGCGATAAAATTTTGGTTTATCGGCGCTTATACCGAAACGTTCAAACATTTCGTATATTTCGTCCACATCGTAGTACTTGGGAGGTTTAGGGATAAATCCTTCAAGTTTTTGTGCACCGTTTTCTATTGTTCGAACTACGTCTAAAAAGTCGGCGGTCGAAATACCATGTTTTCGAAACAGCACAAAATGTTTCATCATCAGCTGGTAGATCAATGTCTGTTGTGGAACACTATAGTCAATGATGGTAATAATGCCTACCATTAAAAACTTTTTAAAATGTTTACCCTCTTTTTACGTATTTTTTTACGAGGTGGAGATGTGGTTACGAGAATATGTACCAAGCACTGCAGAATGAATTCGAACTTTTAAAAGGGAAATGAGCTGCACCCCCCCCCCCCCCCCATAGAAAACTTCAATAATGCAAAAATTAAATACCTACTCACTATTTGATCGAAATCTTCCTATATTAAAAAAAAATTACTTTTTTTTTTTTACAGAAGAATTCAAAAATCCGAGATCTTTTGGAAAAAAAGAAACCGAATTTTCCTGAACAAAATATGTACATTTTTTTGAAGTTGGCGTGACACGAGCAAATTTTCAATTGATAAAAAAAAAGGAAAAATGGATGAAAAATTTCTTAATTTTAAGGGAGATACCATCCTTTTATTTTTTTGGGGAAAAATCGATTTTTTCCAGAAAATCTTTGTTCACTTGAACTTGAATTGAAATAAAAAATATCTCAATTTTTTTGAGTAGGCGTAAATTATTTCCAAAAAATAAATTAAAAAAAATAAATATAATTTTGAAAAAAAAAATCATTCGATTTTTGGGGTTAAAAGGGCATAGCCGGGTAAGATAAGCGAATCGGCCTTTCTTTTGAAAAAAAATCATTCAATTTTTGGGGTTAAAATTGACCTATTTTTTGAAATGATTTTTTTTTTCAATTTGATTAGAGAAACACTTTTTTGGAATTTTTTCTAAACTTTTTCCAGGAAAAATATTTATTAAAACGCCAAAAAAATTGATTTTTTTGGAATTAAACACATTTCTGCCCTTTATTGAATATTTTGTTCAATTTTTTTAAAACCAAGAGTAAATTTCAATTTCTTAGGAGAAAAAAACTACCAATTTTTTAGAAGAAAAAAAAATCTCAATGTTATATTAATAGTACCTACAATCAAATTTTTGGAGTGAATACGTTTTTCAATTTATTTGGAAATTTTATTTTATTTTGGATTTTTGAAAAAAAAAATTCTTCCAATGAATCGTAAAAAAAAAAACATGAAATTTTTTCTTTCAATTTTGTTTGGAAAAGAATATTTTGTCCAATGGTGAAAAAAATTAATTTTTCTTTGAAGGGAAAAAATTTCTGAATTTTTCGAATAAATAAACCTTTTTCAATTCCATTCAAATAATATATTTCCGTTATTCCTTGAATTTCGTACAAAATACTCAGCATTATGAACGAAATGTTTAACTAAAGAAATTTTAAAAGATTTGAAAGGCATACGAACGTGTTGATTTTCTCAAGGATAGATTTATCATTTATCCATGTCTCTGACAGAAATCTTCGTTCAATAATCACCAGGTAGGTTTAAAAATAATTTTCTCGGTCTTTTTTGAGTAAGTATTTCTATTTTCAAAAATTGTTGCATAAAAAACTCAATTTTCTGGAATATAAAATGTTCTCAATTTTTTTGTCTTAACATTTTTTGTGCGGGGGGGGGGGGGGGGAGCAAAAATCCCAGAATTTTATTTGAAAAAAAATTTCATCAATTTTTTTAAAATTGAAATTTTTTATGATTGTTTTCTAATAAAAAGTTTTGACATTTTTTTCTAGGGGAAAAATTTCTGAATTTTTTGAATGAACTTCTCTTCAATTTAATTCAAATAAATAGTTCTCTCGGGGTAATTTTTTCAAAAATAAAATTGTTACAGAAAAAACTTTCAAATTTTTTTCAAAGAAAAAATTTCTCTTTTTTTGGGGGAAAAAAATCTCTGAATATTTTTTGAACAAGAAATTCCATTAATTTTGAAATTGAAATTTTTCTAATTTTCTTCTCGTAATTAAAAATTTTTCAGTATTTTTCAAGCGTAAGATACCTACTCGCATTTATTGGAATAAAAAAAATTTCATTATGGAGTAACGAAAACATCCCAATTTCTTGGGAGAAGAAATCCTTGGAATTTTCTGGAGAAAAAATCTCAAACAAAAATTTGTAAATTTTTCAGGTAAAAAAGTCATTTTTTGAAAGAAAAAAAAATATTCTTCCACTCGTAAAAAAAATTGAAATAATTTTTTTTCTGATTTTATTTGAATCAATAATTTTATCAATTTTTTGGGAATTAAATTTCGGAAAAGAGAATAATTATAATTCTACATGCAATTATTGTAGAAAACAATTTTTTAGAAAAAAAAAATTCCCAAATTTTTTGAATAAACGTTTTCGATTTCAAATCGAATAAATAATCTTCTCGATATTTTTGTAGGCTAGGTAGGTAAATAAAAAAAAAAATGTAGAAAAAAAACTTTTTTGGAAAGGAAAATTTTCTCAGTTTTTTAGAGTAAAAAAAAATCATTTTTTGTAATAAAAACATTTTAAAAATCAAAGAATAAAACTTCTCATTTCTTTGAAAAAAAAATCCTAAATTTTTTGAATATATTTTTTTTAGGTAGTTTCATTCGAATAAAATAATTTTCTCGATATTTTTTAGATTAAAAAAATTCATCATTTTTTTTGGAATGAAAACATTTTTCAAATCGGAGAGTAAAACTTTGAATTTTCTGTTGATGACAAAATTTCCTATTTTTGGGGAAAAAAAATTTCTCAATTTTTTCCATTTTTTTGAAAATCAAAAATCAAAAAAAAAAAAAATTGATGTAAAAGGCTCATTTTTTCAATAAAAAAATCTAATTTCGGGTGATAAAAATAATTCTTGCATCAAATATCACTTTGATAGCTTGAAACTTGTAAAAATCGATCTCAAACCATACTCAACCAGTTGAGAGAGGGAGAAAAAACAAACAATCGATACGTTAAGTAGCTTATATTATATTTACGTTTATTCAACAGTTTACAGTTAATGGTCATCGTAAATAAAATATAACTGCTAAAGCAATTCACGATAAAAAGAGACACTTGCTCTGATTTTTTTTTTCTTCATAGGAATAAATGCCTGGAAGCAATACATCTTCAAAATGAGAGATTGGTTGCATAATAAGTATACATAAAAAAAGAAGAAAAAATATTACACATATACGATGTAAAATTTGTAAATGGTAAAATACTAAATTAAAATTCAAATGACTGGCGTAAAATTACAAAAAAAAAAAAAAAAAAAAAAAAAAAAAAAAAAACAAATGACATGGAATTGATAGTTTTTTTTATACAAAATAGTATGTACATAATTCAACACAAATTTAGTCAACATACTAAACCTACTCAAGCCTTTAAAATGCCAATATCCTAACTTTAAAAAGAACACACTAAAATGCCAAAGTGCTATTTACGATTCGTTGCAAAAAACAACAACAAAAACAAAAAAAAATCAGCACCACCACTGCTAAATCATTGCAACGAATCGAACTTTCGTGATAACTAGGTATATAAAAAAAAAACAATAAAAATTTTCGTCGTATAGGCGACCTTTTTTCACATATTAGAATGGGATGAATCGTCTACGTAAAACTGCCAGTCGTAAATTTGGGTTGAATTTTCAATTAATATCTATGCATTACCAGTCTGTATAATTTATTAATTATATGGCATTTTATTAAGACACGATCTTTGGTCGCGGTCGGGTCCTATGCTTCATCGAACGATCTCATTATCTCAGTCACAACGCAACACATTAAAATTGCTCATTAAAAAGCTAACAATATTTATAGGGTAACGACTCGATTCGGTTCTGCTTACATTATCCGTTTTCATTGCAGCGTTATTATATATTCTCTAGGTCGAGTTTTCATTCTCTCAGCTTATAGTTAGTTAAATCACTAACCAAGATCGTATTATACGACGACATATTTGAAATTGAATTACAGGCAACATCTATGCCAAGGTGAATAATATCTCTACGCTAATTCCGGCGGCGCGGCAGCTTCCGCAGCAGCCGTACCGCATTTTAAAATGACTAGTCTCGCCCCTTATTCTGCGCACCCTTACATTACATACATTTATACACAAACAAAATGTCCAAGCAATTCACCTAACAAATTGCCAGCGTAAATATCGTACAAATAAAAATATTCACAGTGTTGAAATCATAGAAAAAAAATCACACGATCGAAAAATTAAATAAAAATAAAATATACAATGAGACTAATACATATTTTCGCGCAGCTATACGTCTAACGAACGAGGAAAAATTATTAAAATTACACACGTCCACACACATATTTGTTCTAAAAAATAATATTACTATAGGTACTCGTCGTAAAAAATATCTTCTCGTAAAAAAAATTCGTCGTTAAAAAAAAATACTCGTCAAAATTAGAAAAAAAATAAAAAATATAAATGATTGATAACAAACGTAAAACAATATTGAAAAATAAAAATTATAAATGAAGAAAATAATACACGCTAATGTATAGATATTCTATCCATTAAGTACTTGTTCAATGGCAGTTTTCAAGAGTATTACTAAAAAAAAAAAAATTAAAAAAAAATACATCGCTAATACGGTTCATTTATGGTTTCCATTTTCGAATTTCGATTCGAAATTTGTTCGATTGAATACTTGAGGTATTTGTGAACAGCAGCGCGAGGTGTTTTCAAAAATGTGCCTGTGCTACGATTGATAAGTTTCAATAAACGATTCGTTTTTAAAAACGTCTCATCAAAGATTGAAGGATTTTCTAAACCGAATAGAAAAAATTAAAAATCTTTCAGTGGGGATGAAGAATTTTCGAATTTATTTTCAAAGGGTCTAACAAAACTTCGAAACCAAGAAGTGGGATTTTTGTAGGACTTTTTGCAGAATTTTTTCGAAATGAAAAATGTTTCAAATCTTAAAAATTTATCAAATTTTAAAAATTGTAAAAATTCATCAAATTTTGTAAATTGTAAAAATTTATCAAATTTTGAAAATTGTAAAAATTTATCAAATTTTGAAAATCGCAAAAATTTTGAAAATTTTGAAAATTGCAAAAATTTGTAAAACTTTATCAAATTTTGTAAATTGTAAAAATTTATCAAATTTTAAAAATTGCAAAAATTTATCAAATTGTAAAAATTTATTGAATTTTGACAATTGTGAAAATTTATCAAATTTTGAAAATCGTAAAAAGTTATCGAATTTTGTAAATTGTAAAAATTTATCAAAGAAAATCGCAAAAATTTATCAAATTTTGAAAATTTGTAAAACTTTATCAAATTTTGTAAATTGTAAAAATTTATCAAATTTTAAAAATTGCAAAAATTTATCAAATTGTAAAAATTTATTGAATTTTAATAATTGTAAAAATTTATCAAATTGCAAAAATTTATCAAATTTTAAAAATTGTAAAAATTCATCAAATTTTGAAAATTGTAAAAATTGTAAAAATTTATCAAATTGTAAATGACAGATTTTGATGATTAACTAAATTTTAAAAAATCTTGAAATTTTCAAAAATTTGAAGAGTTGTAAGGCTTGAAAAATTTCATTACTAAATAATTACATTATTTGACTTTCAAAAAAAAAAAAAAAAAAAATTGATAGTTTAATTTTCGCTTGCACAAAAGAGTTTCAAATTTGAAAAAACCAGGACTTTCAACCCAAAAGTAGGACTTTTGCGGGGCCTACAGGTTCGTTAGACACTCTGATTTTTCAATTCCAAGAACCTTTGGAAAATTTGCCCAAAAAAATTAAAAAACATCTCACAAATCAATTTCGCTGCATAAATTGCATTAATTTCTGGCATCTTGAAACTACCCATTTTTTCGTTTATTTCGCAAACTAGGCGATCAGAAAAAACACTATCAACAATCAGAGCACCAATTTGACTACCTTAAGGAATGAATTAGAAGTGAGAGAAGGGAAAAATGAAAAATGGTGAGAAGAAAATGTACGCAGTAGAAAATACGAATTTATCTATTCTATACTCAAACGGGACAAACTACGTAATTGAGCAAATTATTGAGCAGATTGAGTTCAAAATACGAAAAAAAAATGTTTTTCATTGTTTGACGAAAATGTGAGTAAAATCTACCGTCACAATTAAACGCTCGAAAAACTGTCCAAAATATCGAAAAAGTTGCAAACCGATTTTTCAAGTAAAAAAATAAGGCTAATTTGTGTACTTGAGATCAAATTCAAATTTTTATAATAACCAAAATTATTTCTAGGATTTCAACCAACAACTTTTATTCGAAAATTTCTTCAATTGAACACCCATCTCCTTCAATTTTGATTTTGAATATGAATCAGACAAATGGGAGGGAAGGGAGGGGAGGGGAGGGGAATGGAATGGTCCAATTCAATTTTTTTCAATGACCAAAATTTTTTCTAGGATTGCAATCTACAACTTTTGTTTGAATAATTTTTCAATTGCACCTTCCTTCCCCAATTTTGAATATCAAATATCTACATAGTATTAGACAAAATTGGAGGAGAGGGAGGGATCCAATTGATTTTTTTTTGCAAACAAAATCATTTCCAAGATCTCAATCTACAAATTTTGTTTGAAAATTTTTTCAATTGGACCCCTCTCTCCACCAATTTTGAATATCAAAATTTGGCAAAATGCAGTGGGAGGGAGAGGTCCAATTGAATTTTTTTAATAATCAGAATTATTTCTAGGATTTTAATCTACAACTTTTGTTTGAAAACGTTTTACAAAGACGTGTAGATTTTCCATGTTTCAAGTCTCTTGCCACGTTACTGTGAAAAAACGAAGTTGGAAAAAATTGAAAATATCACTCTCGTCAAAATTCAAGATAAAAATGGTTGTAAATTTTCGAATGGTTTCTGAAACCCTTAGATTATTTTTATAAATTTATAAAAAAAAAATCGAAAGAAAAAAAAACATAATTTAGATTTAAAAAGTCGATTTCATTTTAAATTAAACGTAGGTACATCGTTCGTCATTTTTTCAACCACTATCTTTCACCCCCCCCCCCCCTCCCCCTCACTCCGTCCTCTTCTTACAAACCTACACCAACAAAACATGCCTTCCATTCGACACCGAATTCAATTGAAATTCCATTCATTTTTTTCCCACTTTCACAATAATACCTCGACCTGCCTCCACCCTGCCTCACTCCCTTCGCGAATCGATACTTTCTTTATACAAACAGACGAAACAATGACTTCATCGCGTATCTTGTCAACAAACCGAAGCTATTTGCAAGCTCTTTCACGCTTCATCAATCGCAATCCTTCACCCACTTCTCGAATTTTTTTTCTCATTCCGCCGCGTCTTGGAAACTGAACTAACGTAAAATCGAAACTCCAACAATGGCACAAAGAAACCTCGACAAAAGTAGAAATAGAAAATACCCTCCCGCATCCACCACGCACCACGTCCGGACAACGACGTAATAATTTACAGCCGTCATCGTCACATTCGACAAACAACAAATTCACAACAAATACCTATGTAGCTGGTAATTCAAATCGTCAAAACACAACCACCGGATATTTACCATTATTCTATTATGTTCTCCAATTAAATTCGAATTGCTTTTCATTACCCTAGTTGTGAACTAAATAACATCGTCTCGAATCTCGAGCGGAATTAACCAGTGTTCGGCAACTTTTACTCACTTTTTAAATATAATTTCGAGGGAAAAAAATTGCAGTTAGAAAAAATTAAAAAAAAAAAAAAATTAAAAATGTACAACCGCGAATTATGTAAACGTAAGGGAAAAAAACGAAATATAAAAAAATACTGCGTACAATTTTGAGGAAAAATCCACCTACCCCGTATTACCACATCGATAACGGACTTATCATCTTGATAAAATTTCCAACGCAAGTTGGAAAATTTTTTCCTTCGAGGAAAATATACACTGAATAATAATAACGTGGAAAAAAAAGATAAGAAGGAAAAATAAATACATCGGAAGAGAAAAATATACGAGGATTTTCATTACGTACAGTAAAAAAGAGACGAGGGATAATTATAAGAAGAATTCGTCGTTACATCGACGTATTTGAAAAAAAAAAAAAAAAGTATAAAAATACAAAATAAAAATTTTACACGACGTTACAAAAGTAACAAAAAAATATGGGAGGGGAGAAAACATGATTTCTCAACAATAATATTCGTCAAAACAGCCTTTTTAAATATAATAGCAACGTAACAATATAGCTATACCAGTAACGTACGATTACGAAACGATTAAAAATTATTATCGAGAATCGAGAGCGCGGTAAACAGAAGAAGAATGTCGAAATGCGAATAGAAATTTAAAAAATACATAAACAACACGCACGACGCGGGCGAGTTATCATAATAATGATAATATGGCATTTTTATATGGTAAAAAAAAATCATAATAAATATAATCTAGAGTATACCATTCGAAGAAGAAGAGTAAATACACACGTAAAGTATATACACACGTACGTGAAGATAAAGTGCGTACGCACAGAGCCAGTCTTATGTCGTCTTGAAAATTAAAATATTACGAAAGAAAATCGCATTCGTAATTCGTGTAGTTAAAATATGAGAAGAAATAAAAATTAGTATACCGATATTCTCGCCGTCCAACCAGCGCAGAATTATTCGACAGCATAAGACATCGATGGTGTCCATTATTGATTTACTGGCGATTTGTTCTGGGTCTCTTTTTGTTGCGAAGATCAGCATCGGTGACGTCATCGATTCTATCTTCATCTTCGACTTAATTCCAGTTTAATCGCTGAAACAAAAAAAATAAAAAAATAAATTAAAGAACGAAGTTTCGATTAGAAATTATAAAAAAAAATAAAAAAGTGATAGGAAATTTTTTGGAGGGGGGGAGGGGGCAGGGCCGGCGAAAGCGAGGCCGGGCCCAGGAAAAAAAACTGGGGTCTCTTTTTTTCTAAAAAAAAAACATATTTTTTTTATTTTATTGAAAAAATAAAAAAATTCTTCTGTACTTGAATAATTTCAAGAAAAAAAAAAGTTCTCAAAGGAATTCGAAAAAAATTTTAATGTAAAGTAATTGATATGGCTAAATTTCAAAAAAAATAGAATAATAAATAAAATAAAATAAAAGAATCAAAAAAACTTTCCAGAAATTATTCCCTAGACAAATTTTTTAACTTAAGAAAAGTGAAAAAAAATTTACCAAAATTTGAAAAATGAACTTTTTTTAATGGATTAAAAAAATCGTTTTCAAAGGTATTAGAAAATTTTTTTATAATAATTTAATAAAGGAATTGAATTGAATTGATTGAAAATAATAAAAAAAAACTTCAATAAAATTTGTTTCTGTACAAAACTCGAACAAATTACTTAAAAGAAATTAGAAAGTTTTTAAATTTAAAAAAATGAAAGAATTCTTTCATCCGAAATTCGAAAAAAAATGTTTTTTCACTAAATTAAAAAAAAAAGGTTCTCAAAGAAATTTGAAAAAATTTTAAATGCAAAGAGATTACTTCAATTTTAAAAGAAACCTGCTTTTTAAAAAAAAATGAATAAAAAAATTTTAGAAAAAGAAATTTAAAAAAATTCAAGGAAAATTTGAAAAATTGAGACCTGTTCAAAAAAAATTCTTTGCTAAATTTCCAAAAAAAAAAAAGATTCTCAAAGGAATTTGAAAAAAATTTCAATGTAAAGTAATTAACTAAATTTCAAAAAAAAATAAAATAATCAAAAAAACTTCCAAGAAATTATTCCCTAGACAAATTTTTCAACTTAAGAAAAGTGAAAAAAATTTATCAAAAATTTGAAAAATGAAATTTTTTAATGGATTAAAAAAATCGTTTTCAAAGGTATTTGAAAATTTGTTTATAATATAATTTAATACAGGAATTGAATTGTTTGAAAAAAATAATAATAAAAAAAATAAAAATAAAACTTGTTTCTGTACAAAACTAAAAGAAATTAGAAAGTTTTTCAATTTAAAAAAAATGAAAAAATTCTTTCATCCGAAATTCAAAAAAAAAAAAGTTTTTTCCCTGAATATGACTGAATTAAAATTTAAAAAAAAGGTTCTCAAAGAAATTTGAAAAAATTTTAAATGCAAAGAGATTACCTTAATTTTAAAAGAAACCTGCTTTAAAAAAAAAAAAAAAATTGATAAAAAATTTTTAGGAAAAGAAATTTTAAAAAATTGATGAAAAATTTGAGAAGAGACTTGTTTAAAAAAAATTCTTTGCTAAATTTCCAAAAAAAAAAAGATTCTCAAAGGAATTTGAAAAAAGTTTCAATGTAGAGTAATTAACTAAATTTCAAAAAAAAAATAAATAAATAAAAGAATCAAAAAAATTTTTTCAACTAATGAAAAGTGAAAAAAAAATTACGAAAATTTGATAAATTAAATTTTTTTAATGGATTAAAAAAAATCGTTTTCAAAGGTATTAGAAAAAATTTTTATAATAAAGGAATTGAATAAATTTAAAAAAAAAAGAAAAAAAACTTCAATAAAACTTGTTTCTGTACAATACTTGAACAAATTAAAGGAAGTTAGAATGTTTTTCAATTAAAAAAAATAAAAAATTCTTTCATCCGAAATTTAAAAAAAAAATGTTTTTTCACTGAATTAAAAAAATGGTTCTCAAAGAAATTTGAAAAAATTTTAAATGCAAAGAGATTAAGTAAATTTCAAAAGAAACATGCTTCTTAAAAAAAAATGGAAATTTTTTTAGGAAAAAAAAATTTTAAAAATTGAAGGGAAATTTGAGAAATTGAGATCTTTTCAAAAAAAATTTTTTGCTGAATTTCCAAAAAAAAAAAAGAGTTCTCAAAGGAATTTGAAAATTTTTTGAATAAAAAAGACGATGCAAAAAGGAAATCTTCAAAAAAATGTTTATTTCACGAAATTTGGAAAAAAAAACTCGTAGAAATTTTAAAAAATCGAAAATTAAAGAAAAAGGTTGAAAAAAAACGTTTAGCCGAAATTCAATTTGTTTCTTGATTTTTTTTCAATTTTATTGAGAAGAAAATTTTCAAATTCACTTTAAATTAATATTCTTCAATTATGTGATTCTGTGGGGATGTGGTCGCGTTGTTTACATTGAGTTGAGACCACGTTCACCGCTCGAATGATGTGAAATTTAGAATTGTTCATTTTTTTTAATGTTATCAAATACTTGGGCCCCAAAGAAATTTCACCATTTTACCCTAAGAGCCTAATGAGGTGTAGGGGGGAATTCGGAGTCTCGTCGGAGAAAAATCCGGGCCCAAGACTTGTCCCCACCTCTCGCCGGGCCTGGGGAGGAAGCAACCTATCTTCAAAAATTTATCTAATCGAGGGAAACCCAGAAAAAAATAGAAGAATGCAGGGAGTGGGAGTATTATACAGAAGATATCATTTTCAAGAGTGAGTAACTTGTTCCTCCTTCCTTCTCTCTCTCTTCCCCCATAGGAACGAACACGTTTATCATATTTCACGATAAACGAGCTCTCATTACATTACGCTTCGATAATTACTACATGTAATTTTTTTCCTCATGAACAAAAACGACAATAAACGAGAACACGTGTACGACGAACCTAATAACTCGCATTAAAAATCATCATTAATCTCTCCCTCGTTTACATATTTTCATGTGATAAGGTATAATATGTGACTGGGCACGTTCTCGCGCCAGAATTGGCTAATTAAATAGATAAGACGAATATACGATGAAGATTAAAAAAATGTATTACAAGGTGTCGACTGTCGAGATCATTCGAATTAGAATTTCAATTACGATTTTCAAACTGCTCAGGTTGAATACGATTTGCTACTTCGCAAATAGAGGAAATGTCTCGCAAAATAATTAGCAGCAATTATCGATAGATAGATAATAAATTACTAGTGCATTAAATGAGTTGCATTTCGCAGAATAAGATGAAAGCATCGACAATATAGCTCATCTTTCGATAAGTTACTCGGAGAACCACTCGATTAAAATATGAAACTCGACCGTAGAATTTCGAGTGTTCGTACGTCGTACTTGGTTCGAAGAATTATTATTTCTATTTCGGTGTGTTTGGAAAGTCGGCGTCGTATTACGAGAATATAATTACATTACGAATGACTCATTGTTGGCCAATTCTTTCCAAGTGAATTCCTCGCGAGACTGGAATACCAAACACCTGTGCAAATATTTTATTTGCATTTCATAATGGGTGACTGCAGCGCGCAGAAGAAAATAACAAATTAGCTAATAATGGGAAAAAAATTTGTAATCGGAGGAAAATTCGAGGTTGAAAAATTGTCGTTGCTTTCGTCGAATTTCGCAATCGTCCTTGATTCTCGATTAAATACGAAAAAGGGGAGTAGATTACATACCGTCGATAATTTCTTGTTTCATGTGCGAGATTTCTTTTTTCATTTCGCGTAAAATTTCTTGTTTAAGATTTTCTAGGTCTACAGGTAGGCTACTCATTTCGCCGTTCACTTTGGTGGTGAGTTCTTCGGACGAAACGAACTGCTTTCGGGTTGGTTTCGGACTTTCACAACCGTTTGTGCTTTTATTATTCCATAGTTTTTTATCTTGCGACATATTATTTTCCTCCTGCGAATCAACGTCTCATCAAATACCTTTCTAGCTCGAAAAAAAATCAAAAATACTCCTCAAAGGAACGTATTAATAACCTGAACACTTTCTGGTTCTTTTCTTTCAACTGCGGCTCGTCTTCGGGCCAAAGTTTTCTGCATTTCGTCCATCATCGAGGCCATGCCCATGCCACCACCTCGACCCAATGTGCCGTAATTGCTACCGCTACTACTGGTAGACGATCCGCTGTTTTCGGCTGACTGCTAAAGAAAACAGATGCGACAAGTTAATACAGAACGATACTTGGACGAGGTGTTTTTCGAAGGAGTTTTGTCAAGAGCGTACTTTATTGGAGCGACGTAATCGGGTAGATTGCAGTTGAGCTGCGAGAGATCCCATTTCAGCAGCATCGTTGGATTTATTGAGATTATTAGGTAATGGAGGAGGACAAGGTGGTGCTGGTGCCATTGGAACTGAGGGCGGCGGAGGTGCAGCGACCGGTTGTACCGGTGGAGTTGACAGTAACAGCGGAGGCGGTTGTGGAGCAGGTGGAGCTGAAGATGTTCTGTGATGTCCTGGTGGGCCTTGGGGTGATACGCTGATGCTGCTTATCGTTGATACGCTTCCAGGGCTGCTTAAAACTGTGGGGGAAAAAATGGATAAATTATAAAGCCGATCGAGTAGAAGCAATAAGCATCCTGATGTTATTCAAATCCTTACTTTGTGACTGTTGTGACATTCTTCTTTCTTGTAAAACTACCATGTCTTCTTTTGTCATTGTTCTGCCAAAAAAAAAAAAAAAAAATCACACACGTTAGAATATTATAGTCAACTGTAATAAAATTTAGGGTAAAGGAGTTTCTATTTCAACGATTCAATTTCAGACTATCTTAAAAATCGATTGGAGGGCGAGGTGGGTTTAATAATTAAACATACCGATACCCCATATCTTCATCATATTGCCCGTTCGTCTGAGGCATCATTTGTTGTTGTTGTTGATGTTGCTGTAATTGTTGTAGTTGTTGTTGTTGCTGTTGTAATTGTCCATTTATGGCTACATTTGGCGACGAAGAATTCGTTGAAATAGGAATAGGAGGTGGGAGCATTTGTTTGATACTTCCAAGTTTCTGGAATCGAACAAAAATCATTAAATCATCGTTTCTTACAAAATCGTTCGAAGTAAACAGAAAGAAAAACGAGCTTTGATTACCTCGACAGCATAAGTCATAGCTTTGGCAAACGCATCAGCGTCATCTTTACTACTAAAATTAAGTCCATAAACTTGTTTGTTATCTCTCCATTGATGGAATGTAGCAGTCGCTTGGTTATATTTCAGAGTTCTTAATATTACGCAATTTATTACTACCTGTAAAACGAAAAAAAAATTAGTCATTTGAAATAATTCGAACACGCGATGTAATTAAAATATACCTCATGATCTTGCAGTTTACGTCCAACCACTCGGAATGTATTGTTGGTATTATGCTGGAAAATGTGCACTTTGCTAACACCCGCTGACGTTCCACTAGGTACCCATCTTTTATTGACATCATCGTATATCATAACAGAAGCACGTGCAAAAGCAATGCTGGTTTCACTACAAAACATAGAAACACAGTTCGTGTCAATGGAAAAATTTAACATCTTTTGGTCATCGTACAAAACCACAGAAGGGAAGAGGAACTCTAACCAAAACAAAATTGTCACTAATTGACGTCGTAGGCTATAAATTTTGTAAATTTTTCATCTCCTTGGCAACCAATATGACCGATTTAAGAATGCAAATGTTATAAATCACCGATTATTCTTACTTATACTGATTACTCATCAGAGTGATGATTCGTTCGAAGCAAGTTGAAATCGAAAGTATAAATTTCAATTTCACATTCGAAATATTATCAGCGCGTCCAATTATGTAACCCGTGAAGATGTATTAAATTAAGAGTATCCTCACACGCTACGATACTAAGGTAGTCGAAAAATGTAAAAGATGGATATAATTTCATAAAATCACGAAAGTAAACTTGGTTTATTAGAGTAATGTGGGATGGGCACTCACTCCATGTTATCAGATTTTTACAGACAATACTCCGCATAAAACACTGGCCAATTTATAAGTCAATTCACAACACCATATTTAATTAATCGGCTATTAATTTCAGCACCACCTTAATTTAATCAACGCGAAAATAACTAAAAAATTCAACGCGTAAATAACTACGAAGTCAAAACAAACCACAACCAATACTGAGGATTAACGCCATTGTTATGAATTTTTTTTGGTCGAATTTTATCGAATCTCATGTTTCGGTAAAATCATCGGAAATGGTGGGTTTCGGTAATTTCGAGTACCATAACTGTAATTACGCGTAATTACTTGTAAATGACACAAACAATTGTTGTGTAGGTACCTATTTTTGAATTCAAAAGTCGTCATCTCGCGTAAATTTTGATTTTGTTTTTGAATTTTTACGAAAAAAATTTGCAAAATAATAACCAAGCAAATTTCTTTCATGTCTGACGCTCTTGAAAAAATTAATTAGAGTTTTAGACCAATCAAATAGTGAAATAAAAATTTTTGCTCGTTTAGTGAGAAAATACTAACGTCTAGTTTGATAGTTTTGTTTACATTCATGGGGTGCAACTTCGATGAATTTTTACCATGTCCAGTGCTACATAATACTTTATATTCAAAATTGGAAGAGAGTAAGGGGTCTAATCGAAATTTTTGTAATAACTAAAAGTATTTGTACAACTTCAAGCTACAACTTTTGTTTGAAAATTTTTTCAATCGGGCCCCTTACCTCCCCCCTGTTTTTAAAAATGTATTTGAAGGAGTTGGATTTTCCAAAATTGGTGGGGAGGGAGGGGTCCGATTGAAATTTTTGTTATTACCAAAATTATTCCTAGTACTTCAAGCTACAACAACTTTTGTTTGAAAATTTTTTCAATCGGGCCCCTTACACTCCCCCTGTTTTCAATAATGTATTTGAATGAGTTGGATTATCCAAAATTGGAGGGGAGGGAGGGGTCCAATCGCAACTTTTGTGATAACCAAAAGTATTAGCGAAACTTCAAGCTACAACTTTTTTTTGAAAACTTTTTCAATTGAGCCCCTCTCTCTCCACTTATTTTGCATAACACTACCAAAATACTAATTAAAAATTGAAGGGGGAAGAGGAAATGGGTCCAATTGAAAAAATTTTGCAACAAACTTGTAGCTCAAAGTTTTAGGAAAAATTTTGGTCATGACAAAAATTGCGATTGGACCCCTCCCTTCCCTCCAATTTTGGATAATCCAACTCATTCAAATACATTATTGAAAACAGGGGGAGGGTAAGGGGCCCGATTGAAAAAATTTTCAAACAAAAGTTGTAGCTTGAAGTTGTACAAATACTTTTAGTTATTACAAAAATTTCGATTAGACCCCTTCCTCCCTTCCAATTTTGACTATAAAGTATTATGTAGCACTGGACTTGGTAAAAATTTATCGAAGTTGCACCCCATGAATGTAAACAATACTATCAAACTAGACGTTAGTTTAATCATTTTGAAAATTTGCAGCAAATTAAGAACCAATGCATTTAAAAACAATCAACTAGCGAACCTACACAAAAAAAACCGTCCCTTTTTCCACGAATGAATCAGCTTGTGGAATTCCTTGGGATTTTGCGTTCATTCTGCAACCTTATCGCCTCAAAGTTTTTGTTGTTGGGTTGTATTGAGATATTGAGTCATTTTGATATATTTCAGTAATTTCCTTGAAGAATATGAATTTAAAGTACATTTTAGTTGAATTACGTATCCATTTGTATCAGTTCGCTTGATAAATGTAAAATCATTCGCAGACAATAGATCGATTACACGACGACTTGTTTAAACGTTTCGAAGACGGTAAGTTTTTTCTCGATTTATTGGTCACTTAGCTATTCCTTCACTACATTCGTAACTAATTGAACGCATAATGCGTTGTAATTAAAATCATATTTGTCAAGTTAAATCCGCTCTTTTGCGTTTGATTTTTCGTATTCAATCGACGATACGATAATTTAAAGTGTCGCGTTAATTCGGGTGAAAATCTACGTGTCTTCTGTAGCGGTGAATCTTCCATGTGGATTATTGATTACCAAGTTTATTATGTTTCATATTGTATTTTTGCCTGCATCGTTTTTGCCTTTATTCGAACACGAATATCGTACGTTGTTACAACTTTTCTCGTCGTAATTGACACGATAATCATTGGTAATTTGAGCGATAAATAAAATATCCGTAATTGCGTTATCACTAATGTGTTGAAGGAAACACTTTATTTCACGTCGAACTAATAATGACTTTATTTTGTTCTACTATGTTGCAGATTTGTTATACAGCGAATGAAATTCAAAGAGTTATGATATTGAAAGTGAAATACTTGCTCATCTCATGAAATGAGCAATAAATACAAACCAGCACAAAAAAAGAATGTAAATAACTCACTGGCTAAAGGTTCAAGCAAATCTAGTTTGGAAGATTCCGGCGCTAAAAGCACCAAACATTTCTCGTCGACTAAAATTGCGGACTTGGAGAACGGAAATTACGTACATACAAATAAGACTGATAGGTTAAGATCGTTACAATATGGCAATCAAAACTCGTGTAATAATACCGCCAATAAGAATACATCATTTAGTAGAAGTACCGACGAGTAAGTTGGAATTTTTTCGAAACGATTACTTTCGTATTTTCGTATTTATATTTTAATCGTTGCTGCGCTGTTTCAAATTATCAGATATTCAGAAAGAAGGAAACGTACACCTGGTAGTCCGGGATTAGGCGATAGTTTTTCTTCGTATTGTTACAATAATCCAGATATCAAGACGGGGATTGGTAATTCTGCTATTAGACGTTTTTATGCGGACGACAAAAAGGTAAACGTACGATCGAGTAACGAATCACCTTCGACATTTCGATGATACTTTATCTTTCGCCGAATAGATTAGTTTTTCAATTTTAAATAATTTCAACGCTTCATTAAGCTGAAAAAAGTATGGAAATTGGTCGTAAAAAAAGTATAATTTACGGTATCTAAGTCGCGAGAATAAACCTAACGAGATATGGTTTATCTGCTCGTATAATTGAACTATTATTGTTGGTGCAGATTTGTAATTGAATTTATTTTTATTGTTGCATTTTTTTCTCTCACTCGTCTGAAGGAATTTTTCAATGTTCTTTGACGTTAGCTCGAGTGCATGGTACATACTTCGTACTTGTAAAATGTAATTTTTTTCAAAACACGAAGTAACGATGGGTAATGTTGGAAAATAAATGAAAGTGAATGTCAATGATTCGTAATAATGTGTCAAGTTTACGAATGGATTTCGTTTATTGTGTCATTTCAACTGACTAGTTCATCTTGACGTCATTTTTTCCCCTCTTGATTGATGATGTTTTAATTTTTTAAAACGTTTACGTTAATTAAGAAAAAATTGAGAAAAATTTATCTTTCATACTCGCATGTTTGGTCATAATTTTAGTAAACCGAGTCACTAACGTCTAGTTTGATAGTTTTGTTTACATTCATGAGGAGGACCTTCGATGAATTTTTTACCAAGTCCAGTGCTACATAATACTTTATATTCAAAATTGGAAGGGAGGAAGGGGTCTAATCGAAAGTTTTGTGGGGAGATAAGGGGCCCGATTGAAAAAATTTTCAAACAAAAGTTGTAGCTTGAAGTACTAGGAATGATTTTGGTTATAACAAAAATTTCAATCGGACCCCTCCTTCCCCACCAATTTTGAGTAATATAACTTATTCATACTCATTCAAAATACATTATTAAAAACTGTGGGGAGGTAAGGGGCCCAATTAAAAAAATTTCAAACAAAAGTTGTAGCTTGAAGTTTTACAAATACTTTCAGTTATTACAAAAATTTCGATTAGACCCCTCCCTCCCTTCCAATTTGGAATATAAAGTATTATGTAGCACTGGACTTGGTAAAAAATTCATCGAAGGTCCTCCTCATGAATGTGAACAAAACTATCAAACTAGACGTTAGTAATCGAGTCGAATGAATTTCCAAGCTTGTAATACGAGCTTGCGGTGAAATTAACGAATAAAAGATTAATTTATGTGATATAATTAATTGAAATCGCTCGTCAGATGTATCTACTGGTGACTGTTTGCTCGGTGATTCTATTTTATTGATCACGTACGCTTGATCAATTCAATTGAAAAAACATTCGAGCTGCAGATAAGATTATTTAAAGAACAATCTGGTTTTATTTACGGTTTATTGCGATTTATTTTTCTATTTTTAAGTAAGGTTGAAATCAGTTGAGGTGATCGAAACGATGTTTATTATTGAAATCTGACTCGTACGTTTTTTTTCTTCATTTTACAGGATAGCTCGACCAGCAGCAACAGCGGCGGCGGTTCACCTTTGAAACGAGTCTCTCGAACAACATTTCGTTCGAATTCGGCGTCAGAAAGCACATGCTCGTCGACTGGCGGCTACCACCCGCAGCATCATCAGCAACAACAACAATATGAAAAAAGCAAGCAGCATAATTTCTACTCGACTCGACATTCTAGCTTACAAAGATCGTTCGATACGGAATTACGTCGACAAACGTCGTCTTTTCGAAATATCGCCGCCGGTGGCAAACAAAACAGTTCTCCGTTACGCGCTAGTCCGGTCCGCGAATCAGTTCGACGCGTACCATCGCGGAAATCGCCGACAATTTGGTCGTCTTCTGGTTGCGCTCTGAATCAAACTCACCCGCCTTCGTCGAGTAGTAATAAAAATCATTGCAATAGTTATCGTTCGTCGTCGCCGAACGAGCATCGAGCAGCCGCGAATTCTGCTGGTATTACTAAAGCCTCGAGACCAATGTCCGATGCGAATACGTCCGGCGATAAATACGATTCGACTGACAGCGGCGACGGTTCGAGTTCGGTGGTGAAATCGACTACGAGCGGTGGTTTAGATGCGATTGCGTTGGCCGAAGACGAGGATTCGTCGTCCGTTGAAATACTCCCCGAGCCAGGCTCGTCCGATAGGTATCCGGCGTCGGCGTCGGCGTCGTCGTCGTCCAGTTCGCCTACGTTGATCGGTACCAGGACCTCGGAACCTGTTACCATTCCGGCTGTGATTACTACCAATCCTGATAACGTCGTCGCCCAAGTCGAAGCCGAGCCCGCTCCGTCCGAGCAGACCGCGTCGGCGTCGGCTGATGCCAAGATGCCAGCTCTGCACGCCAGACTCGCCAGCGAAGACGACGACGAAGATAAGGAAAAGGCTATTGGAGTGTCTCCCGATGGCAGGTATGTTTCGACGTACGAAATCGCGTGTCAATATCGTTCTAAATTGCTGTTTGCCAACTTAGTATCCGCAATGTATTTCTTGTTGATGCTTACTACGTCGTAAACAACGCTATTATCGAATTTTTCCCAGACATGTTGCACGCATGGTTCGAAAAACTATCGTCACCAAGAACGAGACTGTCGAGCAATGTGCATGTTTTTATTTTCATTTTTTTTCCAACCACTTGAAAACAGTTCGTAGAGGGGGAAAGTTTGAAATATTTTTTCGCCGCAGATGGCAATTTGTTAAAATTTTATTTACGACAAACATGCCATCGAAAATAAAATTTATCTAATTTTTCAAAGAAAGTAGTCGCAGTGTGTGCGAATTTGGTTTCACAAAAAGAGCAATACGAAAGTGGATTTCGTAGATTTTGTAAAATTTCCGAGAATATTTTTCGATTAATTTTTTTGCGGATGAGATAAATTATTTTTTACGAAGATGATTATCGACCGAGATGACAATTTTTTCAGATATTTAAAGTTCGACGAAGAAATTGGACGAGGGAGTTTCAAGACTGTTTATCGAGGCCTGGATACAGAAACTGGCGTATCGGTGGCATGGTGTGAATTACAGGTTCGTACAATGTACCTATCAAAGATTGCTGTCGATTCTGGCATCTGTGAAAAATAATTTTCCCAGTTTAAAATTTGAAAAATATTATTAAGTAACACTCGAAAAATATCTCTTGTGAAAATTGAAAAATTTTCATTAATTTGGGGGAAAATGTTATAAATATTATAATTAATCAATTAAACACCAACTTTTTTGGAGGTGAATAAACATTCTAAGTGAGGGTTGAAAATTAGCCAAGATTCATGCGTAATTCAACGTTGGAAAAATTTTAGTACTCGTTATAACAACGACACGGTTGCTATATCGTTTAATTTGATCAAATTGTTTTCTCTTGTTTGTCTGTAATTTATAAAGAAGAAAAACACAATTTATTCATCTTGGGCTGGCTTGTTTTAGAAATTTTATTATGTCTTTTAAAACAGATGATCTCATTTTTTCTTCAATTTATTCGTGTGGGTTTTGAAGTGATGAGTCATTGTGTTTACTTTTGATTAAAAAATAAAAATGTGGGTTGGCTTCTTTTTTTTTAATCAATGAAAGGTTGACTCATTTTCAGAGAGGGGGAAAATCAGACAGTTCATGTCAGTGGCGAATACGATAGGTACTTGTCTAAAATGTCATTTATGGTATATAAATGTGTGTTTTTTTTGTAATTATCATCCCAAAATATAAAAATGAAATTTGATAAAATAAGGCAATCAAGTAATTAAAAATTCATAGAAACCAAAAAAATATATTTAAAAATAAAAAGGTCATAAAAATTTAAGAATTTGGAAAAATAAAAAAATTGCAAGTTGTAATCGAAATGCCAAGAAAATTAAAAAAAAATTGAATGAATGAATAATAATGTTAATTTGTAATTTGGAGTTTTCCACCCCCTCTACGTTCGTAAAAGTTTTGAAAAAATTTAAAAATTAAAATTTGAAAGAATTATCAAATTACGAAACAGGGAACTTGAATTCATTAAAAAATTTGAAAGATTTGTAAAAAAAAATTACAAAAATTAAGAAAAATTGACCAACATTGAAAGTATTAAAAAATTGGTTTTTCATAATTTTGAAAAAATTGAAATAATATCATAAAAATTGAAAAAAAATATGAAGTGCCAAATGATAAATGATTAAGAGATTATTAAAAAAAAAAAAAAAAAAAAAAATGTAAATCAGACCCCATAAAAAAAATTGCGAAAATCAAGAAATCCTAGTAAATCTACAAAAAAGTAAAATAAAATAAATATTATAGAAAAACTAAAAAAATAAAAATAAAAATGTCCTAAAAACTATATTTTAAAATAAAAAATAATTTGAAATAGGTCCTTATATTCATTTAAAAAAAAAATTAAAATTGAAAAATAGAAAACTTATTGAAAAAGATAGTAAATTATAAAGTGGAAAATTTTAATTCATTGAAAAATATAATGATTCAAAAAATGGCTGATTTAAGTAAAAAAAATGAAAAAAAAATTATTTAACATTAAAAAAAGTAAAAGTAAAGGTGTTTAAAATCTTTTAAAAATATTGAAAATTGAAACAAAAATTTTAAATTTTAAAAATGAATATTTGAAAAACATGAGAAAATATGAAGCAGGAAATTTTAATTTATTAAAACGATCAAGAGATTTGGAGAAAAATATCAAAAAATTGTGAAATTATAAAAAAATCAACCAAGTTAATAATTTAAACGCATATTGAAAATAATTTTCAATAAAAATTAAAAACTGAATGTTTGAAAAATTCAAAGAACACAAGGATGTGGGAAATTTTAAGGATTTAAAAAATATAAAAGTCTGAAAAATTATGGGAAATGCCAAGTATAAAAATTGATGAAATTGGAAAAACGTAAATTTGCAAATAAATAATTATTAAAACAATAATTATTTTGAAATTTTCAGAAGAAATTGAATACATACTTCAAAAAATTTGGAAATCACGGGAAGTGACAAATGTAAAAGAATTAGAAAGGTTGAAAAATTCAGAAAAATTAAAAATAATAGGTATTATAAAATTTGAAAATTTGGGGAAAATGGAAGATTATTATAAACAGTTGAAGTATTCAAAAATTTTTGAAAAAAATCCAGAAAAGCTAAAGAAAAATTAAAAATCAGAATAGTATTAGAATTTAAAAAATTCATAACTAATTAAAATAATTATTGAAAAAATCCAAACTTGAAAAAAATTGAAGATTTCAAAAAATATAAAAATCACGATGAAGTGAGAAATTAGTAGATAGGTATGTATTATAAAATTTAAATAAATAAAAATTTAGAAAAATTTAAATAATTATTTGGAATATTAAAATATTTAAAAATTTATAAAAACTGAAAAAAATCAAACTCAGAGAGTAATAAAAATTGTAAAATTTCAATTGAAGAGCCTTTAGTTGATGAATTCGAATATTGAAAAATCATCAGTTTAAGAAAGAGATTACGTGAAGAAGGGGGGGGGGGGGTGTGATTTGTCAGTATTCGATCTAAATACCAATCTAATTTTTTGATTATTTTTTTTTTACGAATTCAAACACAAATGTTTTTTTTTGCAGGAAAATAAATTGAATAAGGCTGAACGACAACGATTTCGAGAAGAAGCCGAAATGCTGAAAAGACTACAACATTCGAACATCGTACGATTTTACGATTACTGGGAAGTTACCAATACTAAACGAAAGTATATAGTTTTAGTCACCGAACTTATGACTTCGGGAACGTTAAAATCGTGAGTACACTTTTCGTCGATATTTTTTTTTTCTATTTTTTAAATTTGCTCAATTATTAATTATTTACTTATTCATTTATAGATATTTACGACGATTTAAGAAAATGAATACGAAAATATTGAAATCATGGTGTCGGCAAATTTTAAAAGGTTTAAGTTTTTTACATTCCCGTAATCCGCCGATTATCCATAGGGATTTGAAATGTGATAATATTTTCATTACCGGAACATCGGGCTGCGTGAAGATTGGCGATTTAGGTTTAGCTACGTTGAAAAATCGATCTTTTGCTAAATCGGTTATCGGTAAGTTGAACTATTCGAGCGTGGTCACCTTTTGGAGAAGAAATTTCGCTAATTTTTATTTCCAATGTTTTAGGAACACCCGAATTTATGGCTCCGGAAATGTACGACGAACAGTATGACGAGAAAGTTGACGTGTACGCGTTCGGCATGTGTATGCTGGAGATGATCACATCCGAGTATCCTTATACGGAGTGTAAAGGTCCGGCTCAGATTTATAAGAAAGTCGTCAACGTAAGCAGAATTCAGTTACGATAATTGAGGCTGTTTTAGTTACCGACGAATCATTACTTTTGTGTATTTTTGTAGGGTATTAAACCGATGAATTATCATAAGGTGGAAAATTCTGAAGTTCGAGATGTTATCGATTTATGTATCCAATTGAAAAAAGAAAATAGGTGAGTGAAGTGTAAAAAAAAAAAAAATAAAATAGAAAAATAGAAAAACATTATGAGCATTTTTTTTTAATTTAAAAAAAAATCAATTTTCAACATTATTTTAAGTTAAAATTAATTAGGTAACTTATTTATTTTTATTTTTTATTTTTTGAAACACAGACCCACCATTAAGGAACTCTTAGACCACGAATTTTTCGTCGAAGACTTAGGCTTAAAATTGGAAATCGTTGATCGAGAAGAAAGCGTAGCCTCTAATTCAAACAAAATGCTGTTCCGATTGCGAGTCCTTGATCCTAATAAAAGAACGAAAAAATATAAAGAAAACGAAGCGGTTCAATTCGAATACGATGTGAATGTGGATAACCCGAAGGAAATCGCCGCCGATATGGTAGCTTATTTACGAATATACATAATTGTGTAGTAAATGTCGACGAAATTACGTCTCTTATCTGGAATGGTGATTTGTGTAGGCGAATTCGGGTCATATTTTCGAAGATGATGTACGTTTTGTAGCTCAAATGATGAATTCTCGAATCAACAGCTACGTTCGCGATTGCAAAGCTATGCAGTTGACGAAATTGATGGCCATGACTCATGTACCCTCGCCGGTCCATCATCCTGATGAGATCGCCAGTAAGTTTATCCACTTTTTTTTCGTTTCTTAATCGGGTGTTGTTATTTCCACCAACCGGGGTGAGTAGTTGGTCGGATTTGTAGTGAACATGAACGAAATTGCTCACACTTCCTACTTCCATCAGTTCAGATTCTGAACTTGAAAAAAATGTCTTTCAATTAACATGTAATTTGTTCGAAATTTAAGGGGAGGGATGGCTCCAATCGAAATTTTTGTAATAACTAAAATTATTTCCAAGACTTCGACCTACAAGTTTTATTTGAAAAATTTTTCAATTGGACCTCTATCTTCACAATTTTTTAATAATATAAGTGTCCAAGCCATTATGCGAAATTGGAGGGGAGGGAAGGGTCTAATAGAAAATTTTGTAACAACAAAAATTATTTCTTGGACCTCAATCTACAACTTTTGTTTGAAAAAATTTTCAATTGGACCCCTTCGCCAAATTTTGAAAAAGTATCTACCTGATATTATGTGAGAGGAAAGGGAGAAATCCAATCGAAATTTTTATAATGACCAAAATTATTTTTAGGATCTTGATCTAAAACTTTTATTTCAAATTTTTTTTAATCGGTTCCTTCCTCACTCATTCATCTGGGATTTTTAATTAATATCTTCGAAGTGTTGTGCAAAATCAATGGGGAGGGGGGTCCAATTAGAAAAAAATTCCAACAAAAGTTATAGCTTGAAGACCAAGGAATAATTTTGGATATTACAAAAATTAAGTCCAGAGATTCAGTTGATTCATTTCTATGAACTACTAACCCAGGCTGGTGGAAATAACAACACCCTTCTTAATCAGATTAGTTTCTCGCCTCCTAATTGAAATTTCAAACATTTCGCAGACCTGGAAACCATGGCGAATTTATCATTAGACCAGCAAAACTCGTTACCTCCGAATTATGGCTACAACGGCGAAGTCCTCGAGCACTTATCCAATCAACTCGCTCAATCGCAAATGAACGCCATGCTCCAAATGCAGCAGCAATCGTACGCATACCAGGCTCAGTGTCAGCCACAACTAGCCGCCGCAGCTGCAGATATCCAGCAACAAATGCAGCAGCAGACTCAACAACAGCAACAGCAATCGTACCAGAACGCCGAAGCTCAGCTAGCTTATCAGGCAGAGGTCTCGGAGCAGATAGCTTTGGCTCAGCTCGACTATATGCAGCAACAACAGCAAGCAGCCCAACAAATGCAACAGCAACAAACGGCGGCAGCTGTCCAGCAAATGCAACAGGCAGCTGCGGTTCAAATGAATGTCTGCGGTGGTGGTGATTTATCGTCGTCGTCGCAGCAGCAGCAGCAGCAGCAACAACAACAGCAGCAGCAGCAGCAGCAACAACAACAGCAGCAGCAGCAGCAGCAAAATACTATGCAACCGCAAATGCAGCAGTATCAGTCTTTCAATGTACAACCTCCTAGTCAATATACGGTCTCGGATACGCAGTATTTTCAAAATAACGGCGAAAATGGAAACGCCGGAGCCGCAGCTGGTGTCGGAATGCCGCCTCAGGCTGCTGCCAATGTACAGTATTCCAACGATAATTCGCAAATGTCGAATACGAACGGTGTAGGTGCTATGAATCAGTATGCGAGCGAACAAGTCGATGTGTCCGGACAGCACACGCTTCATCAAAAGGACGACTTCCAATTACAGTCTGGGACGAGTGGAGGTCGTTCCTATTCGTCACAACCTGACGGTCAGGGCCAAAATGTTGGTCAAAACCAACAGCTAGACTACGGTCAGTCGTATCAAACGACCGCTCAGTTCCAACAACAACAACAACAACAACAACAGCAGTACCCTACGAACACCGATCGAAGTCAGCAACAACAACATCAACTCCAGCAAGTAGAATCTAGTCAAAATACGTACCCATCGCAGCAGCAACAGCCGCCGTCTCAACCACAGAATGACTTGCCCAAACAGTCAGATATGCAAATGCCTGGTGCTAACTTTCAACAGAGTTCAACTTCGTACGTCTCGCAGCAGCAGCATCAACAACAACAACAACAACAACAACAGCAGCAGCAGCAGCAACAACAGCAACAGCCACAACAATCGAACCAAATTCAACAGCAAATGCAATTGGATTATCTATCAAACCAGCAATTCAGCGGCGGCGAAATGCCTCCGAATTCGACGACATTTTATTCGTTGGTAAAGAATCAAGAACCACCGCCCGGTTATTCGGTCCAGTTTCCCGGCCAGGAAAACTTGCCTCAAGGATACGTGGCGGAAAATCAATCGAAAGAAGGTCAACAACAGTACGTGCCCGTATCGATGCCTCCGTACGGTAATTTCGTTGCAGCTGCGCCTCCAAATATACGAGACTTCGGCGAAGTTTTTCAGCAAACTATGAACGTTGCGGCAGGCCAAAATGAATTAGTGAGATTGCAACAGCTTTACGCGCTTCAGCAGCAATACCTGGGCGGAAAACTGCCATCTCAGCAGAACGTACAATACCAAATACCGCCTCCGGCTGCGGCGGCTCAAATCATGCAGCAGTTTCAACCACCGATGAATCAACCGCCGCCTTTCAACGCGCAATTCTTACGTCAGCCTCCGCCCAATATGCTGAATCAGACTCAGATGATTCAAGGCCAGTTGCAGCAACAGCAGCAAATGGACGCTCAAACGATGGCTGCTCCCAAAGAGCCGATCAACATGCAGTATTATAAAATGCACTCGCAAAGCTTGGATTTGCCGGCCACTCAAATGCCCGCCTATTCGATGGCCTCGCAGCAGCAGACCACAGATTCGCAGAATGGCTCTTCGTCTCGTACGCAACAGGACGCAGTTCAAAATCAATCCTACGCCAAGCCGCCTTCCACGTCTTACAGCGAAACGCTTTCGTCGTCGCAGTTCAAAAATACTCCCGATATCAGTCAAATACTTTCGCAAATTCCGCCCGAATTAGCGGCCACGTTTCAAGCTTTCTTGAACGCGCAATATAACAACCAACCTTTCCCTTCCGGATCGATGCAAACGGCTCAGCAATATTGTCCCGTTCCGCAACAACAGAACGTCTACGGGAATATGCCACCTCAGCAGGCGACAGCTGCGCCCAATCAGATGCCCGCTAAATTAGACGATAGCCAAAATTATCAGAACGTCGAGCAAGAAACGTACTTGCAGTTGCAGAAACAAATGGCCTTGATGAATTTACAATTGCATGCCGCCGCTGCGGCTGCGGCTGCGTCTCAAGGTACCGATATGACGAGGAAGCCGGCTGCGGAGGAATTCCTGGCTCAGTTATACCAGCAGCCGGAAATATCGGCTCAGATCAAAAGTGCCAACGAGATGTGGAAGAACCAGCCGCAAAATTCGCTCGATTTGTCGTCGTTGCAATACGTTCCTGTATTGTCGGCCGAAATGCAGCAGCAGTTGCAGATGCACGCCAGACAGAACGCTAATTATTTGCAATCGCAGATGGAGAATTACCTGCAGATGGGCGGTCAGTACCAACAACCGGTGCCGACGATGTTGCAACAGCCGCCTCAGCAACAACAGCAGCCGCAACAACAACAACAGCAGCAGCAGCAACAGCAAAATCAACAACAGTATCATATTCAGTCTCAAAACCAAATACCTACTTCTATGGGCAATGTGGAAACAAGCCAGCAATATGGTCAAGATATGCAGCTAAATAATCAGTACGAGGCTCAAAGTCAGAGTACAACTTACCAACAAGCTCAGCAGCAACAGCAACAACAACAACAACAACAACAACAGCAACAACAACAACTGCAATACGTGCAAAATACTGGAGTTAATTACGTAGATAATCAAACGAGGCAGCTAAACGAACCTACTCAGAACTACCAACAATCGTATCAACAACCTCAGAGCGATGTTATGCCCCAGTCTACGGATACTTCGGCAAGTAATTATCAACAACAGAATGAAAATATGGACAAAGGAGCCGTTTCGGTGGGCAATATGTATGCACCAATGTCGCAAGTAAGTTCTTGTTCGGATAGTTTCCTCAGTTGGGAGAAATTTGAAAAGGGAACTATATGGATTTATTTTTTATGACCTTAGGAAATGCCCTCCAATTCCGTTGGTAACGTGATTAACGTAAATATTGGAATGATTAATCCGACCAGATCTACTGACGTAGTTACCAGCGTTCCTCAGGTAATTTTCTCCTTTTTTAAGGATCGTAAGAAGAGTTCCAGTATCAATTTTGACTTGAAAGATATTCTCTTTATTTCTAATCGACGATATAACAGAAATGCAAGATATTTAGGCATTTTTTGTCGAGTGTTGTAATACTTTAAAATACACGTGACCCAAAATACGATGATTCATACAAATATTTTTAGAACATGAAAAAAATTCCGATTAGATACGTACACGAAGAAAGCAAGGGAATTGAATCTCGAACAAAAAAATTTAATAAATCATTTAGAAAAAAAAAAATGAATCTTACTTTTAAAAAGTAGATTAATCAAATTTTTTTTAATTCCAAAAAAAAAAAAATAATAGAATTCCTAAAATACACTATACCTACCTGATGTTACAAAACTTAAAAATTTTCGATTTTTCAAAAAATAAAATTTTTCTAAAATTTGAAAAAAATTGATTTTTTTTTCACAAAAAATTGGTAAATATTTGGGGAGGGGCAGAAAATGAATTAAGTATACTTGAAAAAATTGATGAATCGAATTTCGAATGAATTCAAAAAAGTGAACGTATATATCTACAATACATAATTATGTATTCGTAAAAAAACAATCTAAAGAAATCGAATCAAAAAAGTTTGAAGGATGAAAATTAGAAAAAAAAAATGAAAAATCAAGTATTTGAACTGAAAAAAAAGTCCTATGTATAATTACTTAAACTTAAAAAATCGAGTTCAAGGTGGAATTTTCAAATCAAAAATTGATAAAAAAAAGCATTCCGAATAAAATTTATGTTTTCTCGAACATTCAAAAAAAAATTATTTTTTCCAAAATTGAGAATTTTTTCAATTTTAAAAATTAAGTATTCATACCTGCTACCTACCTATAGTGTTTTTTTTTTTGAAAAAAAGAAAACGTGAAAAAATTTTGAAAAATAAAAACTCAAGTTCAAAGAAGCTTAAAATTTCTATACTTAATCAAATGATTAAAAAATTTGAAAGACTGAATTTTTCCAATAATATTATGGAATTTCCTCAGAAATTGAAAAATTGGATTTACAAAATTCAAAAAATTCAATCATTAATTTTGAATACAAAAAATCTATAAAAAATAAAGAATCCATTTTATAATAATATTTATCTAGTTCAATCTAGTTACTTTTTTCAAAAACAAAAAAAAACTAAAAAAAAATTTAAATCAAAAATACTTCATTCTCATAAAATTAAAAAATTGAATTTCGAAAGAAAATTCAAGAAATTCCGTTTATGTTTACAAATTTTGAAGAATCAATCTTGAAAGTATATTATTTTAGTTTGGAAAATCAAAAAATTTTCCATTCTCAAAAAAATTACAAAAATCTCAATTAGGCACTTTCATCAATAGAATATAAAAATAAAATTGTCAACAATCTTTGTTACCCAAACAAATTTTCAAAAATTAGAAAGTGAAGTTCAAAACTCAATTATTTATAGAATAAGAAACCAAAATTATTTAAATTTTTTCAAACCCTAAAAAATCAAATTTTCTCAAAATTTAAAAAAATTTCTACTTGGGTACCGATAGAAAAAGTACAAGTTGAATTACGAAATTAAAAAAAAAAGAAGAAGAAATAACCTAAACAAATCCAATTTTTTAAGGATATAGCATTTTAAAATTTTTTGAAAAAGTGTAAAACAGAATTTTTAGTAAAATGATTGAAAATTAATAAAATTGTATTTTCCAAAAAAATATAAAATTTAAAAATTTTTCAACTTGAGAAAAATTAGATTTTTTCGAATATTAGAAAGTGGAGGGAGAGGGTATTGCAAAATATCAAGTAGGTACTTACGAGGTACCTACACAAAGATATTTTAATAATGTTTCAAAAATAAAAAATGAAAAACTCCAACACAGAATTTTTGAAGTGGAATGCTGAAAAACTTGAATAAATCAACTTTCTAAAAATTACGTCAAAATTTGGAAAAAAATTAAATTTTGATCAATTTAAAAAAATTGAAAAATGAAAAAAAGTATGTATGAACAGTTGACGAATTGAACTTTGAAAAAAAAAAGTTTTAATGTCAAAAACGTACAATTATTTAAAAAAATGAAGTTAGGTATAAAATGTTAAAAAATTCATATTAAAAATCTTCAAATCTTAAAATTTGAAAAATTATACATAAGTACATGAAGAAATTGAATTACGAAAAAAGAATTAATTAAACGCGACCCGAGCATATCTGTTTTTTGAAAATTTTTAAATAAAATTAGGAAAGGTCCTATTGAAAAAGTTTGAAATAGAAATTTTAGAGTCAAATGTTTGAATACTTGAAAAATTTGATTTCTCTAAAAATTGTAAAATTTAAAAATTTTCCAAGCTGTGAAAATATCAGGTACCTTACCTATTTTTTCAAAACTTGGAAGAAAAAAAATTTCAAGTTTCAGAATGTCTGACAAAATGTCCAAAAGTCATAACATTTATTTAAAACTTTCTTTAAAAAAATTAAAAAGTCTAAAAGTCGTAAAATTTCTAAAATAATATTACCAAAAAGTCTCGAAATTTCAAAATGTCTGAAAGTCATCTTTCTAAAAAAATTTCCAAGTTTCAGAATGTCTGCCAAAATGCCTAATATTTCTAAAATCAATCAAAAAGTCTCCAAGTTTCAAAATGTCTGAAAGTCATCTTTCTAAAAAAAATCCAAGTTTCAGAATGTTTGACAAAATGTTTAGAAAATGTTTAAAAGTCATAAAATTTTAAAAAGAATTACAAGTTTCAGAATGTCAGACAAAATATAAAAAATCGAATTTATTGAAAATTTTTCAAGTTTTTTCATGTCATCCAAACCTAACCTAATATAAACTTTTATTTGTTGGTTAAAAATGCCAGTAATTCGACTTTTTCACGAACATGAAAATTTTTTAAAATTTACTTCGCAACTAGGTAGATGATACTCGTATAATGTACTCACAGTTATGCTCAAAGATTTTTTTAATTTTGAAAATTTTTACTCCAAAAAATGGACAGTTTTTTCGCCGAAAATTTAAGAAATACTTTTACTTCAAAAAATTAAAAATTGTTTTCCCCGAAGAACAAAGATTTTTTTCCTCTCAAAAAAAATTGAAAAACTGTTTGATTTATCTAAAAAAAAAAATCTCCAAAAAAGAACCGGACTTCGGTCATTAAAATCAATATAGACTTTTCTTAATGAGTTCAGCAAAAAAAGTCACTTTTTTAAAAAGATAGATGATAATACTTTTCAAATTTTTGTAGAAATTTCATTTTTTATTTTTTTGAAATGAAAAAGTTGTACAATTTTTTTTTTGAGAAAATTTCAGTTTTTTTCCAGTAGTTTTAATTCTTTTACTTAAAAATAATTTTCATAGAAAAAATGTAATTTTTTAGTAGCAAAAATATTTCTTGAATTTTTTGGAAAACTTTTTGGAATAAAAAATTTTATGAATAGGTACAAAAAAAAGATTAATTTGTTTGCAAAAAGAAAGAAACGCCTTTTTAAAAAAAAAAGAAATACCTATTTTCAGTGGTTTTTTTTTCTAGTACTTAAAATAAAATTAACATCTTTATTCTATTTTATTATTCCCTTCCTATTATTACGTATTGTCATCAATTCATCATTATCATTTTCAAAAAAAAAAAAAAAAATTCTTCGAAGGAAAAACTTGATAATAAATATTTATATCTAATTTCTTCTTTTTTTTCAATTAAAAATAAATATTTTTTCAGTGTATAAAAATTTTTCTTGAATTTTTCACTTTTTTCAATGTTTTGGTAGGTATAAATTTTTTTTGAAATTTACTAGAAGAAAATCTTCAATTTTTTTAAAAGAAGAAAACATCAATTTTTAGGGAGGGGGGAATGCATTCAATTTTTTAGAGTAAAAATATTTCTCAAGTTTCTCTCAAATTTTTAGAGAAAAATTAGTTTCAATTTTTTTGAAATACACCTAATGTAACCTAACCTAACCCAATTAGTCTCGGTTTTTGGTGTCGTTTTTTTCTATTTTGGTCTCCGTAAAAGCATATTATACTATGCTAATATATATTTTTTGAAATTCCAGACTGATCAAGGTAATCAAACGCTATGTCCGGATGGAAGATCACCCATGAACCAGCCAACCATTCAGAATAATGTTACTTCTAACGTCGGGGTAAGTACGACTCGATGGAAACCACTATTTCGAGACACGTTTTCCAACCTAAAAGCTCCTCTGGTTCAATTAGCAGGCTCTCGGCGGCAGTGCAGAACCGACAGCGACGCCATCGCCGGCGATGATATCGTCGTACGGAGACCTGTACATAGGAAACGACTCGTGTTTCGCGGATCTGTCAACTAGTCACATGGTGGTGGACAATACGCCGGTGCAATCAGACGTAAGTGTTCAAAAACCTCCTCATCATCAACCACAACCCCAACAAGCCCACCAACAACAACAGCAACATCAGAATCAGCATCAGGGGGTATGCGTTAGCGGCTCGGCGGCTTGCTGTTCTTTGCCTCAGTGTGATACGTGCCTTGGCTTGCTTCCTTCGCAACAAAATCCGCTTCTCGCTCAGTCCACCTCTGTTATAAATTGTGTGCGATCTCAATTAGATAGTGCTAGTCAAACGAGTAGTCAAGGTGTAAACAAAACGACGCCCTCCCAGCCTTTGGACGCGCAACGTAAAATATCCGTAATGTCGAACCAATCGACAATGTCGACGGATTCCGATTACGTCTCGGATACCAGCAATCTGTACCTGGATAATCACATGAGGAAGTTATCCGATACCAATTGCTACGAGCCACCTAATGCCGTCGAATCGTGCAATTTCGCCAAACCGGCGTCTTGCAACTTGACCTTGAATTTATCCGGAGCAACGCCTTCATGGGGCATCGCCAAAGTTTCCAAGGACCAGGGTTGTCAGACTCCATCGGCGTATCCTCCAGATTGCGTCGATTTCAAGAACGAAGTCAAATTATCCGATATTCAAAGACAGAAGTCGGTCGCCGAATCGAACTCTTCCTTCGACGATCCTAAACGTAAAATATCCAATATATCGACCATATCGACTTTATCCTCGTTATCCACCGAATCGACCAGTACCTTCGATACGATCACCTTAGGACCGGATAACGCCAGCCAAGACGAATTCTACATCGATACGAACGCCAAGTACCCGGATAATACGATTAAACCCGCTCAAGTAAGTCGAACCTCGATTATACTGCAATCGGTGCGAGAGGTTTTTAAACACTTAAGTCGTAGTATGGTTTTTTTTTTCTTATTTTTTTTTAATACACCCTCGACTCACTTATGATCAGTGAAACGTTCCCCACTCTCCACACAATCATGTTTCTTCACCTCATTCACGTGTATCGAAAAGTACGTAAGTTTTCTTGTCTCAGTGTAGGCTTTTCTCTTTCTATTGTGAACTTCAGATTTATGGAATAGAATCGTTGAAATGGGATCTATTTTACAGAAGGTTTTGTTGATGCATTTTACTATTTATACGATCTTCCTTCTTGGCGATTTTTGCACGGAAATGTAGTGTTTATGTATTCGCTTTGATTCGTAGATGAAGTAAATTTAATCTGCGGGATGATTCGGCTGGATTTTTTTTTTTCATTGTCTAGAGACAAAGGAGTGCAGCACTCCCAACAGAGTATCCGAATCATCCAAAAGTATTGTTTTTTTCAACTATTTTTCTTTTCTTTTTTTCGTTTTTTTCTCTTTCTTTTTCTCTCTTTTCTATGGAAATATTTTTTATTAGTTTTGTTTGTGGCTTCGTACGAAAATTTGTGTGCATGACGAGGTAAATTTCAATGTTACCTAACTTGGTGCAGCTTTTCTTCACGTAGATTTTGCTCAATTGTTGGAGTTTGCTTACATTAGCATTTTTTTGTATCATTTAATTATAGTGCACCAAGGTGATCTATGAGTGAATTCTCGGATTATCAGTCCAAAAAACGTTGTGAAAATTTAAAACTCTCCTATTGATTACGAATTTCTCCTCCCTGTTTTCTCCTACGACTCCAAAAAAAAAAAAAAAAAAAAAATGTTAATAATTAATTTAATAATTATAGTTTGAATTAAAAACTAGTCGGTATTTGATTATAAATTTTCATCAGAAATTTTTATGAAATTCTTTCTTCGTGGAGTCGTTTATACTCAGGAGTCAGGATTGACTGTTCTCATTTCCCCTCCACTCTCATGTACTTTTATCCAAATTTTTCATACCTCACCCCAATGGTCTCGCGAGTTTTAATTTCATTGAGGGTGTGAGAGTTATGATATTGCGGACAAAAAACCCTAAAATGCTAAATGGAAAATTCAGAGGCATAACTGCACATTGTGCCAGGTGTGATTTGGCATGCCTGCCCTTTTACAGAAAAAATTCTGAATTTCCTTGAAATAAAAAAATATCTCAATTTTATCGATTAAAAAATGTTTCAACTCTTTGTCTCTTTCTAAAGAAAAAAAAAATACCAACTCTTTTTTGAAATAAATAATTTTTTCACTTCTTTAAAACAAAAAAAAAAGTTAGTAGCATGAAATGGGGGGAAAATCCTCTGGTTTATTAAAAAATCTCAGTTTCTTCAAGATTTTTTTTTTTTTTTTTCAGTAAAAAGTTTTGCAATTTTAATAAGATAAGAAATTGCCTTAATTTTTGGAGTAAAAAAATTTTTCTTTTGTAATGAAAATGTGTTTCAACTTTTTTTTAAAGAAAACCATTTTTTCAACTTTTTGAAAAAAAAGTTTCAATTTGCTCTTAGGAAAAACTTCAATTTTTCAACGAGGAAATCATTTACTTAATTTTTTAGGACTGACGTGAGGTAGAAAAAAAATTGGTAAAAATTTAAAAACTTACTTCTTTTGTAGAAAAATCGAATACCCACTAATACCTAATGTTTTGAAGAAGATTCTTTCATTTTTAAAATATTGATAATCTATTTATTATTTTTTTTTAATTTCAATTTTTTGAAATAATAAGATTTTATAAAAAAAAATTTGGAATAAAAACTTTTCTTCGTTTTTATGAGTTGAAATTTTTTTTTTTTTTTTTTAAATAAGAACATACTTAGGTACCTATTCATTTTTTCTGAAAAGAAATTTTTTTTTAATTTTTTTTAAATAATCGATTTATTTTCGAGTAGGTAGTAACAAAAGTTTTATATTTTTGGAATAAAAATATTAAGGATCTATTGAATTTTTTTGAATATTTTTTCCCAATTTTTTGACTTGAAAAAATCTTTGAATTTTTCTTATTGTTAATAATAAGATCTCAGAAAAAAAAATTAATTTTTTTTTCGAATTAGAAGACCTCTGAATTTTTTGGAACAAAAACTTCTCCATTTGATTTTTTTAGGTGTAAGTAACAAAATTTCTTCATTTCTTTGGAATAAACAAAATCTCTGAATTTTTTATTTTCAATATTTTGATTGAATTTTTTTTCCAATTTTAAAAAATAAGTAGGTAGTAAAATCTCAGAATTTTTAAAATTTCGCGATTCTTTGAAGTATCTAGTTAGTAGGTTAGTAGGTAAAAAATCTCTCAATTTTTCATGAGAAATAAATTTTTTACTCATTTTGAAAAAAAAAGTTTCAATTTTTTGTTGAGTAAAAAATTTTTTAAATTAAAAAATTTCTCAACTTTAAAAAAAAGGAAAAAAAATCAATTTTTTTGGTATAGAAATCCAAAAATTTTTCCGAAAAACAAAAAATGTTTAAAATTTTTTAGATAAAAAAATTTCTCTATTCTTTAAATTAGTAGGCAGGTAGGTGGGTAAAAAAAATTCTCAATTTTTCACGAGAAAAAAAATACTTTTTTTGAAAAAAAAAAGTTTCAATTTTTGTTGAAAATTTTTTTTTGAATTTAAATAAAATAAAAAATATTCTCAATTTTTTTAGAATAAAAAATTTATTAATTTTCTCAGAGAAACAAAAACTCAATTTTTTGAAGCGAAGAAATTTTATTTTTGTAAGTAGGTAGGTATTTTTTTCCAACACTCAATTTTCAAAGTTAAAAAAAAGAGTAAAATTTTTTCAAAAAAATTTAAGTAGGTATTGTTTTTTAGGAGAAAAAAATTAATATTTCTAAAAATAATGAACAAATATTTAAATTTTTTTAAATTTTTGCTGTATGAATACGAGTAGATAATTTTTTCAACTTTTTGGGAGAAATGCCCTTTCAATTTTTTGTAGGAAAAAATCTTTTTGAAGTGAAAAGAAGGTAGAATAATTTTTCCAGTATTAGGAAAAATAAATTACAAATTTTTTGAGAAGAAAAAATCTTCCAAGTTTTCTGGAATAAACAAATTTTTTCAATTTGTTAAAAATAAAGAAATCTCCAAGTTTTTTTCAATATGCCCTATTTTTACCATCTAATTTTACTGAACTATTTTGAAAAAACTTGAACTCATATTTCAATACACGCTAGTAATGGTGCTGTGGAGCTTTTGGTGTAGGTTATTGGTAGAATTTTTTCAAATTTTACAACTTGAAACATACTGCACAATTATTCGTACGTATAGATAGTAGATACTCGTAGTATGTTTGTGGGATCACGGTTGTTGTTGTAATTGTTACGTGTGTATGTGTTGGTCGGGTAAACGATAAGAATACGATTATTGAATATTTTTAAAATATCACTTATTCGCTCTAAAATAGTCTCATATTCGTCTCGTACAGTTTGAGTTTGATTTTTCATTATGGTATGTTTTATTACACAGGTCGAATCGACGGGTCAAAATGAAGACGCAATGGAGTGGTAAGTCGAAAAAAAGAGAAAATTCATTGGTGTGAGTTTATTATTATAATTTCCACTTTTTTTTTGTTCTAGCGTCTCTTTCGCCGGAGGAAATGGCGATCTAAAGCCTAAACAACCTTTAGTCAAACGTAGGAGTAAACCTTCGGTACCGAAGCTGAATGTATTGAGTGTGATGGGAGATGGACAAGTCGAATGTCAATTAGAAATCACTAGACAGAAAATCGTCACGTTTGGATTCAATCACAACGAAATGACAGCTGCTGAAGTTGCCGATAAATTGGTTCGTGTTCTTTATGAATTAGAGACCGGATTTTTATGCAATGCATATTTTTCTGTGTTTGAGAAAACATGCATATTTCAAGAGATCTATACGATTCATCAAATTTCCTGACGATTGAGTCCTATTTCAATTTGTATATTTGGCATATTTAAGTGAAAAATGCATATTTTTGCATATTTCCGACTAAAAAGTGCATATTTCTGCATATTTGCACGTATTTTTGTTATTTTACTGCATATTTCAAAGATTTGGTTAAAACCTGGTTGGAAAATTTTTTTTCTAACCACTTTTTTCTGATTAAAATCGCAAAACTGTAAAAATGTCATGTGAAATTGTAAAAAAAAATTCGAGCGATCTTTCAGTGTGTTCAAAAGTGTTTTTACCGATAACTTGGCGATGCATTTGATTATCGTTTGTAATGGAGAAAACGACTAGTTGATGGAAAATTAATTGATTGTTGTTTCGATTGTTCGAAAAAAACGTTTTTTATGAGTAAACAGTCAATTTCATTTCAATTTTTCAGTGTTTATGCTTTTCAGCTTAAAAAATCCTTTCCAGGGATACCCATATTGAAAATGCATATTTTTTGCATATTTTGAACTTATAAATGCATAAAATATGCGCATATTTTAGGATTATAAGTGCATAAAAATCCGGTCTCTATTTATGATACGTAAAAAGGAGTAAAAGAAGACAATTTTGATCGTTTGTTTTGGTGGTTTGTAATGCAGTTGGCTGAAAAAGTGGTCTCGGTGAATCATCTAGATCAGCTCTTAGCTCTTTTGAATGATCTGACCAGGCAACTGAAGGAGAATCCGAATCAGATACCAGTCCTGTCTAGTAGTCCGGTTCATAAGCCGAAGGTCTGGTTGCAGATTTTAAAACTTGGCACTTTGGATGGATTTTAAATCAACTCGTTCTATGCATGATTTTAGGAGAAAGGAGAAGAACTGGCGGATACAGCTTTACAAGGTGCTTCCAGCGCGGCAGATTCCGAACACGAGTACAGTCAAGGTGGTACGAAAGATGATAGCTGCGTTGTTGATTCTGGCCCTGGTGATTCTTCCAAAGCTGATCCAACTCATGAACTGAAACCAGCTCAAACTTCAACTACAGGATCTCCGGTAATTATACTACAAATGTCATTCGAGGATAAAATTTCGACTCAAAGAAAGACGTAGTATTAATGGATATTTTGGTCCTTTTTAGGCTCGTAAGATATCCAGATTTTTGGTGAGTCCAGTCATCGACGATTTAATGAAGCAGAAAGTAAGTTGAACCGAAATCCAAAGATAAAACGTTCGATTCGTTGTACTACCTTTGTCTATCTGTTCAGGCTGCCGCATCCCAGACGCAAGATTCATCGCAGCAGTCGAAAGATCCGGCAGAAGATGAAAAAATCTCGGTCGAAACCAGTCTGATGCCTCCACCTACCGAAATCGTAGCTCTAGGTGAACTTTCCAGCACCGGAGATGCTCAAGTATCCGCTTCGAACGCTTCGTTGAGCGCTGCGCGTCCCTATACGAACACTCCGGGCTCCAACGTGTCTCCCGAATCGACTATTTCAGGCGCCGATAACGCTCATTTCAAAGTCTCCCATCAAGCTTCGCTGGATACCTCGTAAGTTAATCGATCCAACCCTGCTGCGTGAGTTTGCTTCGACTATCATTTTAAAATGTATTATTTTTCATTTCAAACGTAGCGGTCCTCAAACTCTTCAAGATTTGCAGCAAAAATTAGCCAAACTAACGTGTCAACCGTTCGATCTGGCGAGTCGGGGTGGTAATCCTGCTTCCCAAACCGGTACCCCAGGTCATCAGCCTTTGCACGAGGGTACATTGCCGCAAAATATTCATCAGTCTAGTTCGGAAAACGCCACTTCGGCAGGATTCTCCGAACCGGGCTCTCAGCAGTTTACTCCTCAGGCTTTGTCTCCTTGCGGAGTTCCCAACTTGGTTGGATCTGGTATGGAGCAACCACCACCGAAGGATACAGAAGCTCCTGGTTGGCTTGAATTTTATTTTATCGCGTTAATTTTTTTGTAGCCGCAGAAAATTTAATTACGGTGAATTTTTACAGCGCATATTAACGTCCCGACTGATGTAGCTGCATCTGAGGTTGATGTGAGTGCTTTGGCGGGACACGAAGCTTCCAGCATCGCTCAATCTGCGACCAGATCACAGGTGTGGTTTCATAATTTGCTTATGATTCGAGTGCTGAAGTGCTGATGATCGATTCGTTAATACGATTAATTTTAAAATACGTGTAATTTTCAGACAAATACGAATTCAGAACAAACAAAAGAGGAACCTGTTCGTGATAAGAAACCTTTGGATTTAGAAAATCTCAAACAAGTAAGTTTACTGAGATGAACAGTTTTGGAAAATTTTTGAAATTTCCCACTTTTAAGATTCTCTTATTGTTTTAATATTTTGAAGAAAAAAGAACAAATATTCACTTTTGAAAATTTTTTGAAAAAATGGCCAAATTTATTGAAATTTTATTTAGAAATTATTGAATTTTCATTTAAAAAACTTCCAAATTGAAAATATTTCTTAAATTGCAAAAATTTATCGATTTGAAAATTAAACCAATTTCAAAATTTTAAATTTACCCAATTTCTATAAAAAATTTCAAAATTTCAAAATTTTACTGAATCTTGAAAATTATGAAAATTTATTAGTTCTTTTAAAAAAAATTATTCAATTTCAAAAGTTCAATAAAACTCAACAATAGTTTTTCTTAGCAACTATAAACACCAAAAAAAAAAAAAGATAAACAATTTACCTACCTACCATTTAAACTTTTTCAATTTTCCTATTAAACATTGAAGATAAAGTTTAGAAAAAAGGAAAAATCCGCTGATTTTCAAAAATTAATACAACTTTGAAAATTTTCCAAAATTTTATTTTTAATGATTTTTCAAAATTTGTCAAATTTTAAATGTTCAAATTGAAATTAAAAATTAGAAGATGAACCTTCTAAAATTTTCAAAATTTGAATTATGAACAAATTTTGATTTTTTTTTTAAATTTCAACAATTTATCAAATTTTGAATTATCAAAAAAAAAATGACAAACAAACTGAATTTTGAATATTGTGATTTATCAAAAATAAATCCAAATTTTAGAAATTCATTAAAATTTGAAAATTATTGAGTTTCAATGTTGCATCAAATGAACTATTTTTTATTAAATTTTAAACATTTATTCCACTTTTTTCAAAAAAATGAAATTTTAAAATGACCAAATTTTCATTTTAGCTAAATTTTAATGATTTATCAAACTTTTAAATCTCAATAGATTTCCAAAAATATGTGAATCTTTCAAAATTTTTCCAATTTCAAAAATTCTTTAAAATTTTAATATTTTCCGATTTTAGTGTTTTCAGCTTATCTAAAATCGATTGCTTCGTTGGAGTTTTGTTTCTAATTGTTGTTGTTGTTTTTTTTTTTTGTTTTTTTTTTCAATAATTAGGAATTAGAAAAAATCCATGGCGGCTTCAAGAAAGAAATTGGCAAGGATTCGTCCAAATCTGCGCAGGTAAATTCATTACATCACGTATCGAATGTGATTCGTAATTATATCGTTATTTTTAATAATTTTTTTTGACGTAGTCTGGCGATAATCATCAGACTGAGCCTCATAAACCGTCGACTTTACCTGCACCAATATCACCGTCGCAATTAGCCGGTATGTGAATTTTATTTTATTAATTTTAGCTCGAGGAATTTAAAAAAAATTTTTTTTTATTATTTTTAGCTGCTAATTTACCTATACAAAGAGGACGATTTAGCGTTACAACCCATCCTCCTTTAAATTTATTGAGTATCGATCCGGATAGATTGGAAAAATTGACCAATATGTCAAATTATCCGCAGGTATTTATTTGTTTAAATTTTGTGTTTAATTTTATCAATTATTTGGATTTTTTTTTTCATTCAAGGAATTTATCGCACAGTGACTTGTGTTTTTTAGTTTTTATCTCGCTTTCTTTAGCTTTGAAATAATAATTTCCATATTAATTCGTACCTACCTAATTACGTGTTTTAATTTTAGGAAATGGAAAATCTTTCAAAAAGCGATAATCAATTCAAAATGCTCGACGATGATTTGAAGGTTTTATTACAAAGGTAACTTTAAATTTAAAATTATAAATTTCTTCGATGTTTGAACTGTTTAAATTTTTCTGTTTAATTTTCCAGGCAACAGTGGGAGCTGGAAGAATTACAAAAACGCCACCGCGACGAAATCGAATCATTTCGTCAACAAGTTTCTGCAAATTCTACAATCAGTGCTCCACCGGACACGCATTTTCCAAGTATTACTTCTATGGAAGGTAACCGACCACATCCTTCTATCGTGCCCTTTTTATTTCATTTTTTTATTATAGTGTCTAGTTTACTCAATTTGTTTACATGGATGTAGATCGTTGTTGCTGAATTTTACCAAGTCCAATACTAAATAGATACTTGATATTTGAAATTGAGAGGGAGGGAGGGGTCCAATCGAAATTTTCGTAATAACCAAAATTATTTCCAAGACTTTAAGCTACAACTTTTGTTTGAAAATTTTTTCAATTGGACCCCTCCCCTAATTTTGAAAAGTATCTACCCGATGTTTTGTGAAATTGGGGGAGGGGGAGGGATCGAATCGAAAATTTTCTAATGACCAAAATTATTTTTAGGATCATTATCTACAACTGTTATTTGAAAAAAATTTTAATTGGACCCCTCCTCCAATTTTGAAAACGTATCTACTTGGTGTTATGTGAAATTGGAGGAGAGGGAGGGATCCAATCAAAATTTTTGTTATAACCAAAATTATTTCCAAGACTTTGAGCTACAACTTTTGTTTGAAATTTTTTTCAATTGGACCCTCCCCCAATTTTGAAAAGTATCTACCTGATGTAATGTGAATTCGGAGGAGAGGAAGGGATTCAATCGAAATTTTTCTAATGACTAAAATTATTTTTAGGATAACTATCTACAACTTTTATTTGAAAATTTTTCCAATTGGCCCCTTACTCCTCTAATTTTGAGTTAGTATCTTCTGAGTTTTACGCAAAATCGGTGGGGAAGGAGGGGTCCAATTGAAAAAAATTTTCAAACAAAGGTTGTAGCTTGAAGTCCTAGGAATAATTTTGGTTATCACGAAAATGTCGATTGGACCCTTCCTTCCCCTCCAATCTTGATTATCAAGTATCTATGCAGTATTGGACTCATTAAAATTCAACAACGATCCACAACCATGTAGTAAACTGGATACTAGTCCTTTTTATTTCAATTTCTAACCACAAACGTGACCTCTGCCTCAGGTATAGCTCCCAGATGCAGCGTTGACGGATACTCGACAGCCCAACAAAGCCCCGAAGGCGGCGTCTTACCCGAAGACGCTGTTAGAAAGATATCAGATCCAGGGATGCACTCAGCTGCACCCAAGGAGGGTAGCGGTGACCATCCTTACCAGCAGCCGGATACGACGAATAACCAATCGTAATAAGAAACAGAAACGTATTCGTCGGTGATACTTCGATTTAGTGTAATACTGCGCTTATACGTCGGCCATTTTGTACGTATTTCGAATTTCTATCTTATAATGCAGCATGCAGCAGCGGCAGCAGCAGCAGCGGTACTGATAGTACACTTTTTTCTTTCTTTTGATCTATCTTCGAGTTGACCATATGTTTATTAGTGATTACCACCGTGAGACGGGGAAATGCATATTTCGAGTGCGATAAGTGAGGGTTTCTGCGAAGCTTTAATATTATTGCCCTCGTGGGTATGTGCTTTTTATACAAGCTTCGTGCGTTTTTGCATTTGAACAAATGGATGTCATTGTGTGTGTAGGTGTGTGTGTGTGTTTTATTTATGTATCTGTTGTATTGACTTGATATCGATAATGTGTAAATTGTACTTGATCAGATTTTATATAGAAAGCGTTTGTTGTGGGGTTTTCTTCCTTTCTCATCCTTCCTCCCAAAAAAAAAAAAAAAAAAATGGTGCAATAAATAATTTTGCGAGGGTTTTGTTTTTAGATAAATTTTCATTTACGGTTTTGAAAAAATTGTAACGTTGACCGCGTCTTTTTTTCTCCGTAGAATAGTCGATTAAAAAAAAAACAATAACGATTTTCGCAATTTCTCAAGCCATCTTATAATGTCTTGTTGAATTATTTATCCCTAGTTCGATAAAAAACGAAAAAAAATATCATTTAATTTTATTACTTTTTTTTTATATCGAAAAATTATAAAATTTTAGTTTAATTTCTTACTGTTCGTTGTATCGTGCTGTTTCAGATAATTATCTGTGATAACAAATATGATAAAAAGGCGAGTTGATGGGTATGTAATTAGCTCGCTTGTTAATATGTGTACTTAATTACTATAAGGCAAATTTATTTTAATTTTTTTTCCTCCCTTCTCTGTTCTTTTTCATGGTTGTACCGTTTCACCATAAATATTCATTGTATTCCATTTGAGAAGAAAAATCATACGAGGGGAGATTTTTTCTTAAGCGATGTGGTGCTTGCGACGATTATACCTTACCTTCTTTCTTTCTCTCTGTACGTGTTTCGTTTCGCGTGTTTGTAAATTTCAATTTTTGAAAATGGTGTCGAATTTTGATTGCATTTTGAACGTTCTATCCCTGGTGGAGATTCAAAAAATGAAATTCGAAGTGATTTCTATGCCCGTTCATGCGACACGCTTACGATAAAATAAAAAAATGAAAAAACCAATTATGCACCATATTTTTACCGTTAATAGTTTCATGGATAACGTGTGTGAAGTTTTTAAGTTTTTTGTTCAAGTTTGGTTATATTTTATTTAATTTCTCTTCTTTTTTGTATTTTTTGTCTCTTTTTTTGTCTTGTTTATTTTCAAAGTAGAAATTCTGGTCAAGTGTGTGTGTAAAGTGATACGAGCATGGATGGTAATGCGGGGAAGTGGATTAGATCGTAGAAGTGGGGGTTAAAATTTTAATTAGAAAATTCCTTCGAGAAGAATGAAAATTTTTCTTTTTTGAAAGATTCAATTCAACTCGAAAATTTTCATTTTTAAATCATGCTCCTTTTTTTTTGGCGATTTTTGGTTTCACATTTTCTCATCGAATCCCCCCACTCCCAATTTGTTGAAGTTTAATTTCTCTTTCGAATGACGAAATGCGTATAAGGAAATTTTTCGAGCGTGTGATGGTGTATTAAGAAAGGTGTAGAGTTAATTTGAAAACGAACTCGAACCCTGTAAAATTTTCTACTGATGAGGCATTCGTGAAATCGACGAATACTTTGGAAACGACAACGCTTAAAAATTGCTGTGATGACGTGTAGGTATGCGAAAGAATTACATTACGTATAATGTTATGAAGAAAATTGCGAGTACTAGGTTTGTAATATTATTTTTATAACGCAACGATGTATTTGTACGTAATTTTTTATGACGATTGTTTGTAAAACGCTTGATTTTACTCGATGGTATGGATGTAAGATGGTAAAAGATAGCGACCCCGAAGACAGGTAGATTTTTTTAAAGTTAGCTTATACGCATTTATAGTTGGGACTTGGGAGTTGAATTTACGTAGGTATGTGGAAATTTGTATTATGAAAGTTTGATTACTTGATGAAATATTTAGATGAAAAATTAAATTGTGGTGCTTTAAATCGTTTTTTTCTCTCTTTAGTTTATGTCTTTTGTCGTGAAAAAAATTAGAAAAAATTGATTGGCTAATCGTCTCGTATTATTGTTTATTTAATAACGATTTATGTTTGTGTATTGTTTTATTTATTTTTTTTAATGTATGAATTTTTTTTTTTTGCAAAGCATTCTAGTCTTTTTGACATATTAACAGTGGTCTGGAAATTTCCCTATGTTATCCGTACCGATCTACTATACCTGTACCTATTATGATATGTAATAATCGTGCCCAAATATTCATTATTTTAAACTTTCAATAATTTCCATAATATACTTAGATCATCAATATACGTTTTTAACTTATTTCTCTTCTTTTTTTTCTCTCGAAAAGTTTAATAACTTTGTAATTAATATTCATAATATAATTTACTAAAAAAAAAAAAAAAAAAACGAAAAAAAAAAAATCACGAAGATGTAATTAAAAACTTATTCGATAAAAAAAAACACATATAAATGAGCTTTAAAAAAGAGGTGGGTTCGTTTACAGAACGCTTATACGTTCATTTATGAAATGTCGAAGGGCAAACAATAAAGAATAAACATGTCGAAATTAAATTTCAATAAAATTCGCGACAGTCAGTGACGTACCTAAGAGCAGAAAATGAACCCTGCTGTGTTATTTTTACCCACAAACATGGCGGGAGGGCAACGTAGTTGTAGCCCAGGAGCTCGAGCTAGATCTGAAATTTTGAAAGTGAAAAATTTCCAAAAAATGCAAAAAGTACTTCGTTAAAATCAAATTTTTTTAAAAGAAATACATAAGGTTTTATTTTTTTATTTTCTTTTGAAACAACCTTTTGATTTTTGGGAGTAACAAAATATTTAAATTTTTTGGAATTAAAACATCGAAGAATTGTTTTTAATTTTTTGACATGCAAAAAAATTTTGGAAGTAGGCAGGTTTAAATTTCAATTTCTTGAAAAAAAAATGCTTGTTAAATTTTTGAACTAATAAGATCTCATAAAAAAAAACAATTTTTTGGAATAAAAATATCTCACAAAAAAATCAATTTTTTTTAGAAAAGACCTCTAAATTTTTTACCTACCAATTTTTTTGAAAATAAAGTGTTTTTTTTTTAAATAATCGACTGAGTTTTGAGGAGTAACAAAACTTCAACTTTTTTGGAATAAAAATATTGAGAATCTATTGATTTTTTTTAAAGAATTTTTTAAAGAATTTTTTGACTAAAAAAAATCTTTAAATTTTTCGGAATAATAAGATCTCAGAAAAAAAATTATAATTTTTTTCGAATTAGAAGACCTCTGAATTTTTCGGAACAAAAACTTCTCCATTCGATCAAAAAATTGTTCAATTTTTTTGAAAAGAAAAGTAAAAATCATTTGATTTTTTTAGGTGTAGCCATGTGTAGCTAACAAAATTTCTACATTTCTTTGGAATGAAAAAAAAAATCTCTGAATTTTTTGGAATAAAAAATAATATTGAATAAGTTGGTACCCATTTTTTTGAGAGTTGTTATCAATATTTTGATTGAACTTTTTTTTGAATTTTTAAAAATACGTAGGTAGTAAAATCTCAGATTTTTTTTTTCAATTTTTTGGCATAAAATTTTTTCAGTTTACGTAAGATAAAAAAAATTGCTCGTTTTTTTTTTGTTGAAACAGTAACGTTTTGAATTCATTTTGAGGGGAAAATATATATTTCTTTTTCAATTGAAATTTTAAAAAAAGCTTTTGGCTAATGAAAAAAAAATTTTGAATAAAAAACTTTTTTACAATCTTACAATTTTTTGCGAGCCAAAAAAATTCAATGTTTTTGGAATAAAAAATATTGATTAGGAATCTGTTCAATTTTTTTGTAGAAAATTTTTTTCATTTTTTTTTATATGTAAAATCTTTGAATTTTTTGGAATGATGAGATCTCAGAGAATATTTTTAATTTTTTTAGAATAAAAAGACCTTAGAATTTTTTCGAATAAAACTTTAGGTTCAGTTTTGTGGAATAAAAAAATAATTTTTCATTTTTGAAAAACTTTGAATTTTTCATTTTTGAAAAACTTTGAATTTTTCATTTTTGAAAAACTTTGAATTTTTCAAATGAAAATCTTTTTTTTTTTTTTTTTGAAGGACGGTAATAATTTTTTTTCTTTTTGGTAAAAATGTTATTTAGTTCCTTATCTCTGAATGTCTTTGAAATAAAAAAATCTTCAAATTTCTTTGGAATAAAAAATTGTCTCAATTTTTGTGGGGTGAAAAAATTGCTCATTTTTTTTCAAATACCTAAAAAGTTTCAATTTTTTCTCTTTTTTTAGTGTGAGGAGGTCACTGAATTTTTTTAGAATAGAATTTCAATTTTTTTCCAGGATGACATGACGATAAGACATTCCAATTTTTTGAGAATAAAAATATTTTTCAATTTTTTTTTGTGATCAAAATATTTTTAGTATTTTCGAAATAAAAAATGTTCTTGATTTTTTTTCTTTCTGTAAATTAGTATAAATAATTGACAATTTTTTGGATAAAGAAAATCTTTTAATTTTTAGGGTAGAACTTTCTCAATTTCTTTGGATATTTTTCCATTTTTTTTTAAATTAAAAATTAAAAAAAAAAAAAATTTGGAGAAAAAAAATCCTTTCAACATTCAGCATTGAAAAATTTTCAACCAACCTCTTGAGAAAAAATTCTAGCTACACCCTAGAAAGTTACAAGTTGCCAGCTCCGAACACAACTGAAAAATCCAATTTCAGTGGTCGTTGCCTATTCATTCTCTTCTTCCTGCATAGGTACGTCACTTTGATGAGAAGTTTTAATCTCAAACGAAAACTGTACAAAACATAGGTAAATGCACGAAGAAAATTGTACACTTTTTTTCAAATCTCAGTCACTTGCGATCTTCTTTGATTGTGTAAAATCGGAGCGCAGCTTTGGTAAATACATTTTGGGATATCACGTTGAAGCTTCGGATTTAGCTTTGTTGGTTTCGTTTTCCAAACAATATACCATCATGACGTTATTTTTCATGATACTCTGTCGTTCTGAAACATAGACATTTTTTGATAGGTTCACTAAACTGCGAATCAAATTGATGGTTTCAATTTAAAATTTGTCAAATTCACCTTCGATGTAGATAATTACTGACTCAAACATAATCCATAAAATCATTTTTGTTAGACACACCAATGTACCGTTAATTTGTTAGTAAGCAGATTCTTTCGGGTTAGATTAGCATTATTTTGGAATAATAAAGAAAGCGACTGTATTAGGTATCACAGTTTATTTGGTTTCATGACAATGTTAGTGATTGGAGTTTCAATCGAAAACGAGATAATTACCTTTTTTGAATAATTCGAAATTTCTAGGTAAACATATAACGAATATGAGTCCAATGAGTGCAGAACCGCCACACATACCCAACAATATATCTCTGTAGTAACTCGATGAAGTATTGTAATGTTTCCTGAAAAACATAAATAACTATATTTGAACAATTGTATAATAGAGAACTCGCAGTGTGGTGAAATAATGACGATATCGAAGTTGATCATTGGAAAATATTGCAATAACTCTATGGTAATGTTCCAATAGGTACCAGAGAATGCAATTTAAAAAAAAATTGAAAATACACCACGTTGCCAAATCGTTTGGTTTACATGGTGAAACTTTCACTATCTCGCGATGGTATAATATTTAAAAATATTTCTGCTCTAGAATCTATAGATACCTAATGGAACTATGGTTTTCAGCATACAATAACGTATAATTAGGTGGGGAAAAATATATATAAATGGAGATATCTTACAAGTATTGAATAATCATAACAGCAACGCCGTTTGAAATTTTATCACCGAAACTCATCATGCCATAAACGAATGCACCGTGTTTGGTATGATCACCTATTAAATCAGCAGTAATTCCTAAACTGGTAACTGATACTATGGAACTTGCGCATCCTGTGTTTAGTTTAATATTCTTCATTAATGAAAATAGATAGGTACCTACTTACTACCTAGCTAAACCCATTGGGTGTTGTTATTTCCACCAGCCTGGGTGAGTAGTTCATAGAAATGAATCAACTGAATCTCTGGACTTGAAATATTTCTTTCAAGTTTCGATTGCCATTTATTTTATTCAAAATTGGAGGGGAAGGAGGGGTGCGATCAAAATGTTTGTAATATTCTAAATTATTCCTAGGTCTTCAAGCTATAACTTTTGTTTGAAGTTTTTTTTTAATTGGACTCCTCCTCCCCCTGATTTTGCACAAAACTTCGAAGATAATAATTAAAAATTCCAGATGAATGAGCGAGGAAAGAAGCGATTAAAAAAATTTTCAAATAAAAGTTGTAGAGCAAGATCCTAAAAATAATTTTGGTCATCATGAAAATTTCGATTGGATCTCTCCCTTTCCTCAAATTTCACATATCAGGTAGATACTTTTTCAAAATTTGGCGAAGGGGTCCAATTAAAAATTTTTTCAAACAAAAGTTGTAGATTGAGGTCCAAGAAATAATTTTTGTTATTATAAATTTTCTATTAGACCCTTCCCTCCCCTCCAATTTTGCATAATGGCTTGGACACTTATTATACTGATATCTAAACAAAAAAAAACATAATTTTTTGAAGGAAAATTCCTCTCAATTTTTTTTGAGAAAAAATTTCAGATTTTTTGGAATGAAAACATTTCTCAATTTTTTTTTGAGAAAAAATTTCAGATTTTTTGGAATGAAATTTTTTTTTAATTTTTTGGAATGAAAAAAATTCTCAATTTTTTGAAATGTAAAAATTTCTTAATTTTTTGGAATGAAAAAATTTCTCAATTTTTGGAAATTAAAATTTTTAAAATTTTTTAAAGAAAAAAACTGCTTCAATTTTTTAGAGCAAAAAAGAACTTACATTTTGGAGAGGGGTAGAAAAATTCAACCAACTTTTTATAAAAAAAAATATATTTTTTGGAATTTTTTCTCATTTTTTTGCATTAATATAATGGATAAAAAATCTAATTTTTTGAAGACGAAAAGTCATCTTCACAACCAAAGTAAAAAATTGCCATTAGACTTCCCTCCAAAAAAATCGATCCACCTCCTAGAAAATTCAAAGTGACTGTCCCTAGAGGCCCAATTGAAAAAAATTTCAAACAAAATTTGTAGCTTGAAGTGTTGGAAATAATTTTAGTTATTACAAAAATTTCGATTGGAGCCATCTTTCCCCTTCAATTTCGAATAAATTACATGTTAATTGAAAGAAATTTACCAAGTCCAGAATCTGAACTGATGGAAGTAGGAAGTGTGAGCAATTTCGTTCATGTTCACTACAAATCCGAGTAACTACTCACCCAGGCTGGTGGGAATAACAACACCCAAACCGATTAGCTGGTTGCAAGGCTAAAATCTACAACTTACCAAAAAATATAATAACAATGTAAATCACATACGTCTTATAAAACAAATGTTGGCCAAAATATATAGGAACACAGGCCAAAATTGCCAGCAAAGCGCCGGTAAAATATGCAGGCTGTAACAAAATAAATTTTTTTTTTTATAAGGGTTGAAGATATCAGCGACACTGACAATGACAGTGTTCAAAAATTGGCCAACAACTTACTCGTCTGCCGCATTTATTATTCAAAGTTCTTGTTAATACTGAGGTCAAGGAACTACTGATGTACATGACTAATGGAAGAACTGGTAATCTTTGGGCTTCGATGTGTAAATATTCTTCCAAATATAAAGGGATAAACACTTGACTTTGATTAACAAATAGCTGAGTCATCATGTAAACTGCCATCGTATGGTATAAGCTATATTGACTTAGAACTTGCTTCTTGTTGATATCTTTGAAATTTTCGTTCTTCTCTAATAACGTTTCTCCTGATTTTTCTTCGATTCCAAGATGAAATATTAATGAACAAACGAAGCCAACTGCTGCTACGAAAATAGCTACAGTCTGTGATAGAAGATAGGTATTAGAAATTAGTTGAATCTGCTAGGATTGAAATTTGTATAGGTAATAGGGTGCAAATTTACTTGAAACTTTTGCCCATCTTCGGAATTGACGACTGTAGCTTCTTGGGTATTGTTTCTCATAAACATCAACCATGTGAATAAATGGGTTACAATATTTGAGAGAACCGTACAAGAATATCTGCAAATGGCAATGAAAGAAAACAAAAATTAATCGACGATGTCATCGTAATTATTTACTTAATTACAGTAGGTAAAGGTATGTACTAAGTACCTTAGGTTGGAACGAAAATCAAAAATTTTCGATTTTCAAAATTTAATACCGCGGAAGAATTGCACCTCCAAAATGTTACAGAATGAGTTTTATGCCTTTGGTTGGCAAGTATCTATATTTATCGTTATTAATATTTTTTGAAAAAAATCCAGAATTCATCAGATCATCGCATTTATGAGACATTAAAAAAAAATGTCATATTTTACGTTTTTTTAAAAAAATAGAAAAAAATAGATTAAAATTGGGAATTTTTTTTTTGAAATTAAAATGGGTTTAACATACACAGTTTCGCCCAAAAAGACAATTTACGACGATTTTCCATCTTTACCTTCATTTTCAGGAACCATCATTTTCCTCATTTTTTCCAATTTTTCGTAGTTTTTGAAAAATTCTCAAGGGTACGAAAAATATGAAAAATCGCTGTAATTTGTCTTTTTGGGCAAAACTGTGTATGTTAAACCCATTTTAACTCCAATTTTTTTCCCTTTATTTTTAATCTGTTTTTTTCAATTTTTTTTAAAAAACGTAAAAAATTACGGTTTTTTAATGTCTCATAAATGCGATGATCTGATGAATTCTGGATTTTTTTTTCAAAAAATATTAGTAACGATGATTATACTTTCAACCAAAGGCATAAACCCCATTCTATAACATTTTGGAATTTTTTTTTTCAAATTTTGATTTTTTGCAAATTTTTAAAAATTTGAGGACTCTTGCGCGATCGGAAGATATTATTCGATTTGAAATTTTTTTTTGTCCCCACTTTTCCGCGGTATTAAATTTTGAAAATCGAAAATTTTTGATTTTCGTTCCACCTTAAATTGTACCTACCTAGTACCTACCTACTACGTAGATTTTAGGCACAGGCAGCTACTAACTATGTGTTAATACTCTTTGGTTCACCCTAGGTACTTATAACTTAGACTAATTAGCTAAAATTTTATTGTACCTGATCGTTAGCAAATTGGTACGTTCGCTTTGACTAGGAGTTAAATCGGGAACCAAAGATAGATGAGAAACTTGAACAGAAGCCCATCCAAATTGGAATATTATGATGAATACCGAGTAATAGCATATCTTTTTCTCGTCGCTCACGTCTTGAAATCCGAAGCATGGTGAGAAGATGAACGGGAACGTTAAAATAACACAAATAGTTCCTAGTGAAAAGAAAAAATTTTCATTATATAGAACTTGATTGAAAATTTTTTGATCAAGCATAAGTATGGATAATAGGTATAGGTAAAAAATGAACATTTTTGCTCTTGAAATTTTTTAGATTTTTTCAATTTTTGGATAATTTCGTTCCATATAAAATTTTTCAAATTTTATTTTAGAGTAATTTTTTGATATTGAATATTAATTATTAGTACCTATACAAAATCAATTCATTAAATTTTTTCTTCAAGCAGAATTTTACAATTTTTTTTTTAGATTCAATTTTTCATAGAAATTTTTGAAATTTTTCTCAAAATTGGTTTTTTAAAGTTGGAAAATGAATTTTTGATATTTTTGTCAAATTTTATTACGACTGTACAGTACACTTTTGAATTTTGTTCAAAAAATTATATATTTTTCCAAATTTTGTGAAAAAAATTCTCAATTTTTTTTATTTACATTTTACATCTGATAAATGGATACCTATAGTTCAGTTTTTTGGAAATTTTTCAAAATTAAATTTATGAAAATTTTGATAAAGGAGCATTTTCCAAATGTTGATCAAAATCAAAATATTCAATTCGTTTCAAAAACATTTTTTAAAAAGAGTTTCGAATTTTTCTTTTAAAAAATTTGAAAGGAATTTTTATTTGCAAAAAATTCTGAAAATAGTTTTTTTTGAAATGGGATGTTTGATTTTTCTTCTGCGAAAGTTTCTGAAATTTTTCGGATTTTCGAATTTCTTCTCGAGAGATCTTTTTTAATTTTTCGAGGTGTTTTAAGATTTTTTTTTTACATGAAAGTATTTTTTTTATACAATTTCTTTCAAGGAAATTTTTTGTAGGTACCAGAAAACATTATTATTTTGAAAGGATTTTTAAAAAACGAAGGGATTTTTTTGTAGTTCTTTTAAATATATTTTTTTAAGGGTTCCAAGTTTTTTCCAGAAATTGTTTAAAAGTGTTTTTTTTTTCACAATTTTTTTTTCTGGAAATTTTTTCACAGAAAATGTTTTAATTAACGGGGGTTGTTTTGATTTTTTTACAAAAATTTTCAAAATATTTTCTATCTGTGATTTTTTTTAAAGAAAACTTTTAAATGAATATTTTTTGATAATTTTCAAGATATTTTTTATTTCTTTGCAATTTTTTTCCTGGAATTTTTTTAAAATTTCCCTGAAAGGACTTCAAGAGTTATTTCAGGAAATTTTTAGAAATTTTCCTTTTTTATGAAGTTTTCTTTCAAAATAATAATTTTTGTATCAAAAAATATTTTTCAATACTTTTTTGAATGAATTACCTAGGTATTCAGATTTTTTTCTATAATTTTTGAAAAGATTTTGGATTAAGAAAAAATTACTTAAATATAATTTTTTGTCAGTAAAATAATACCTACCTAAGTATACCTACCTACCTATTTTTTTTTTTTTTTTGATTTCTCAAATATTTAAAATCTGCGAATGTCTTTTGAGAAAATTTTTTGAAAATGTTTTGAAAAGATTTTAGAACTTTCTCAGAAAAATTTGTCTAGTGTTTTTTTTTTTTGAGTAGGGGGTTTATAGAAAAGTTTTTGTAAGTACCAAGATTAGCACGTAGAGAGGTGGGTTTAAAGTGGACAGATTAATGTAATGAAATTTCCATAAATTTTTGAATGATAAAACTGAATTGACATTTTGCTGGTGATTCATGGTTTTGGTACAAGGTTCTATTCATACTTAAATCCTCAAGTGACCCTTCAAAATTTTGTTTGTTTTTATTTATTTCTTATTTTTTTGTCTCGCCTTAATCATGACTCAGTCATAAGTGTACGAATGGCGCTCTCAAGTCAATTTCTTATGCTTATTGCTTACCTATACAATTTATCTTATTCTACAATTTAACATTGATAGGCTCATATGTAGCATTTTCTTCTCTTACCAATCAAATGCCATGTTTTACGATGCCCATATCTACACATCCAGTGACCAGCGCCCTTATCGGATAAAATTCCAATGACCGGAGTAGCAAGACCATCGGCAATTTGTCCAATAAGTAATAAAATTCCGCAAAAAGAACTCGTAAAGTTCATTACATAGTGGAAAAACACCAATAAGTAGGAAAACCACATAGAAGCCGTGAGATCATTCAACATGTGGCCAAATCCATAACTGATTAATACTCTGTAGGACAATTTCTTTTCTGGGTTGGCTACCAAAGAATCCATTTTACGTTCACTGGGGTAAATATCACTGGGCGATTGATGTCAAGGGAATTTCGCCAATATCTGAAAAAAAAATAAATGATACGGTGAGTTTGTGTGGTACTTAGACCCTAGATTTGACTACCTATTTCACGAGAAATTTATTTTTACCCCCAAAAAAATTTTGAAAATTTTTTTTTCTTGAAATTTATTTTTTTTTTTTTCAATAGAAGTTGAGATTTTTTATCTCCAAAAAACTTGAGAGATTCTTTCATTTGAAATTAAAAAAAAAAATTTCTTCCAAAAAAATTCAATTGAAAAAAAATAACCTTTTTTTATTCCAGAAAATGAGGAATTTGTTTAATCATACTATCCTAATCTTAAGAATGTGCCTCTAAGCATAGTACTTTGTATATGGCACAATAAATGAATTAAAAAAAAAATAAATAAAAAAAAAAAAAAAAAAATTATTCAAAACCTTTTTATTCCAAGAAATTGCTATTTTTTTTCTTCGAGAAAAAAAAAATAAAAAAAATAAATAAAAAATTTCTATACGCCAAAAAATTTAGAGATTTTTATTCCAAGAAATTGAAGTTTTTTTCTTCGAAAATAAGAAAAAATGAAAAATTTCTATAATTATGCCAAAAAATCTAGAGCTTTTTTCCTTCAAAAATTGGTACTTCTTCTCCAAAAAATTGAGAGATTTTGTATTACAAAAAAAACCAAGAGATTTTTTTTTTCTTTAAAGAATTGGAGTATTTTTTTGTTATACAAAATCAAATTTTTTTCACCGAAAAAAATTGAAAATCTATTCATTTCAAGTCATTTTAGATTTTTTTCTCAAGAAAACAAAAAAAAATGAAGAATTCATTTACACCAAAAAAATAATATTTTTTGATCATACACTTTTTTCTGAAAAATTGTGAATTTTTTTTTTCAACGAAATTCAGTACTTTTTTATTCAAATAAGTAAGATTTTATTCTTAAGTATAAAAAATTTTTAAAAAATTTCCAACGAATTTTTTTGAATATTCATACCTACTTGTTCCAAGAAATTGAGATTTTTTTTCTCCAAGAATTTAAAAAAAAAAAGTGGTAACTTCTTTGAGCCAAAAAAATGCTGAGATTTTTCACGATTTTTTCTCACAAACAAAATAAAAATTGATAGATACTTTTGCTCAAAAAAACGTGAGTGATTTTTTTATTTTAAAGCAACAAAAAAATAAAAATAAAAAAAGTTCAAGCATTGAAATTGAGAATTTTTTCGCAAAACATTTCTCTGATAAATCCAAGCTTTTTTGTTCAGAAAAATTAAGTTTTTTCCATTGAAAAAATCAGGAAAAATTATATTAGGATTTTTTTCTCAAAAAATTGAGAGATGTCCCCCCAAGAGGGCTCTTTATAAATAAAAAAATATCAAAAATTTAACGTTTTTTCTTTAAAAAAAAAAAAAAAAAGTTTTCCTCATCTATTTCTTTATTTCAAAAATGAAGAAATTTTTTTATGGTTACGCTCACTCCAAAAAATTAAAATGAAGATTATTTTGAGTTCCATAAAAATTCGTAATTTTTTTCTCTGAAAAAATTGAAAGATTTTTCACTCCGAAAAATTGAAAAAAAAATTTACCCCAAAAATTGAGACATTAAATTAAAAGATTTTTTTTTCAACAAAAGTGTGGAAATAAATTTGGGAGTTTTCTCTCAAATGAAAAATTGAAAAAAATATCATTTTTTTTACTTGAAAAAATGACTAACTTTTCGCACGCCAACTCCAAACAAATTAATTCCAAAATTAAAAAAAAAAATCCAAAAAAATAGGATTTTTTCAAAAATTTGTGGATTGTTTTTCTATAATTTTTTACATTATTCTTTTCTTTAAAAAATAAAGATACTTGTTATTATAGAGAATTCAGCATATTTTTGGAAAAGTTGTCACGACGTGTTGATTGAAATGACCACATTTTGATATCATTATGTGGCTCTTGGAGAGGACATAATAAATACCTAATTACCTACCTCTAACTTACTCGCATATTGAGTAAGTAAGTAATTTTCCTAATTTTTAAAATGAATTAAAATACTATTATACGGGACCGGTTCGGAAATTCGTTTATAAAATACAGTTTTCGCCCACAGGTGTTCGATTTAATCCCTTCTAAATTGTATAAAATGTTACATAAGGTTGTGACACTCGCTACGTATGTAATGTATATTTTATTTTTTTTTTGAAAAATCGTTTCATCTACTTTAACGTTGCATTATGTAACGTGGAAACCAGTTTTCTTTTTCAGTTTTTTTAAAATACTTTTTTGGATCGATTTTCATATAGAATCGACTCGTACAGAATACAGATACACTGGAGCAATCACGTCCATAAAAAATGAATCAGATTTTAATGTACTTATTAGCATATTTTGGTGTCTATCTGTCTGCTGATACTTATAATCTCGTGTGTTCGCATTTACGAGTTTTTTTTTATTTTATTTTTTTATTTATTTATTTTTAGTTCTCTTTTCTTTTACTAATCTGGATTTGAACGTACTACGTACTAATTTTTTATTTTTTTATTTCTTCAAAATCAAGTAGGTAACATTAAAAAATTGAAATTTTTATTATTCACAAAAATCTATAGTTATAAACATGAATCTGCAAAATTTTTTCATTTTATCACCCATTTCTTCTCTTTTGTTTCTTACCAGCTAACATTTTGAGAGTCGATTGAAGCCTGTGGGCGATGTTGCTGATTATATTAGAAGTCGAAAAACAGATAAATCATTTTTTTTTATGTTTCTTGCAGTAAAAATTACTAAGTAATCTCATAAGAATTATACCTAATTTGAATAGGTTTTTAATTTTTATGAAAATAGATACTTGGAGTCAATTTATTTCACGAAAACAATGAGTTTTATATCCCTCTATCGATCGGGAAATGCTTTGATTTTGATATTTATTTTTCCTCGTATTAAATAAGTATCTACTTCAATCAAACGTTCTACCTTCTTCGTGTTACAGGCATTAAATGTTGCATAAGTAGGTACCTAAGTTCCGCCTTATTGGTAAATTGAAAAAGAGGAGAATCACGTGAATCTGAAGATCGAATACCTTTTTTAATGAAATAATTACCTATTAATAATAAAATTTATACTAGCTACATACATAAAATAACAAGAGAGGAACTGAAACGAGGAAATGATTTTCGTCATAATTATTCTAAGTAATTTCTACTAAAATCAAAGAAAGATCGATTAACCCTGAAAAAATTGATAGAGAATCGTACAAAATTCTATTTTAAACTCTTCTTTCATAAAACGAAGTGACATTTTAAAAAACACGCAAAATAAATGGTATTCAAATTTTAATCATCAATCTAAACAACCAACAAATTATTCAATAAAGCTAATCTCTCGTAATTTAAGTTTCAGAGATAGACAGAGACACGCAAGGAACGAGATATTCGAGAGCAAAAAAAAGGGGGTAGGATGTCGCAGGATACCGAAATAAAAAAACCAGCAAAATTTTCACTATAGACGAATACAATTAAAAATTTCATGGCGAATTAACGTACATTAAACGCGTGTTCAGCATTGAAATAAATTACTAATTTTTTTATTTTTTAATTGCTAAATTAGGTCATAAGTCGACGACGATGTCGTTTAAATTAAATGAATTCGTTGTACCGGTGAAGGATATTGCTGAAATTTTTAATTACTTTATAATTTACCCACGCCGGGTTCTACAATTTCAAAGAGATTTCCTCTCGGTTTCAAACAAACTAGGAAATATTTACTCACCTTTTAGAAAAGATTGGTAACTCGATCCGATAAAAAAAAAAATAAAAAAAAAATCACAATAATTTTTTAAAGACCATTGAAAATTTCATACTTTTTTGAAACATTTTATTTGGCAGAAAAAAATCGACTGCTGATGTTTAAATAGTATCGTTAAGAGCGTTCGCACGGTAGCCTATAACCTGCCACACTATATTACTGAGAGTACACTGAAATTTTCCTAGTTAACATATTTCTGGCAGGTGAGTACATCGATAACACATACAAGTGTGAATCTAAACATCATCGAATTAAAAATTGATTTTATTCGATATTCATTTGGCACTTAGATAATTTGTAAATGAGCGAATAAAAAGTAATCGTGCGCTATCGAATCGATTACCTCTTTTTTCCTCCTTTATTGATCACTGATCAACTACCTGCCTGCGTGTTTTTCATCGTCTCGAAAAGATAAGATAAATTAGAAAATTTGCATTTTTTTACGCGTTATTACGTTCGATGGTGAGAGAAATAACCACATGGGCAGGTACAAAGAAACTTGAGAGTCGAGTACATCACGGAATAAGGGGAAAACAATTTATTTTGTTTTGCAATATACGATGTATTCATCTTTGAAAATGTATTTTACGAATTGTTGATCAATATTTGCGAATTTCCTTATCTTGAAGTACTTACCATCGAGAAATAATCAATTAAAATAGCTACCTAGCTAAAATAATCAATAAAATTAATATTCAATTTACCTGCATTATGAAAATTCCACCATCACGTCATTCTTTTTTTTAAATTGAAATATCTTTACGGTTAATGAAAATAATAATTGAACATTTTTTTCTCAAAGGTATTCAGCGTCTGGTAATCATTTTATATGAATTTTACGTCGCGAGTTGTTTTCGAAAGTTTAATTATAAATTATTATTTGATTTGATTCGAGCTTGTGTAACTTCACATTTGTCGTATAAAGTAGAATGAGGAGAGACTCATTTTAGATGAAAATATTTCAAATTAGAATACGAAAGTACAGGTTAAAAGTAGGTAGTCTAATCGCAAAATATTAAATATAAACTAATTAAATCTTGCTATTAATTTAATCTATTTTTTTTATCTCATTTGCAATTTATTTATAAGAAATAAAAAATATCGAATAAATGAAATGTTTTGTCTTCCAAGACGAGTTGAATTAAAATAGGTAAATAATAATCAAATGGGTCTAATAAGTAATGGAAAAAAAAAAAAAAAATTAAAAGCAAATAAGCTTTACCTACCTTTGATGATAATTGGTTGTTCTTATGTAAATGATCATACATGAAAAAAAATTTACCATAAAATAAAATTCGATCTAAAGTATAAACTTAAAGTTTGCTAATGAAAAAGTCACTCGTTCGTAAAGTTCGTAACAGATTTTTTAAAAAATATGATCTTGATTCCTCGTGACTTAAACACGACGACGACCGACTGATGACGTCACCGAACTCGTGGCGTGGCCAAAGTCGTGAATGAAACCGTCTTTATCATTTGTTATCAGTTTATTCTTAGCAATGTGTTTATAAAAAAATATTGAAACTTAACAAAGTAATTCGAAAATTGCGCTGTATCCGAGTATGTAATTATTCTATAATTTTTATATCCATTTCAACAGTGTTGGCGTTACCTAATTACTAATCACTTGTTTACAGAAGATTTATTTATAGACCTATGTGGCGAAGATTTCATCGACTCCATCGTCACTCCACACTCACCTACCGATTGATCTCAATTTGAATCAATTATCGATGCTTAATGATAAGGTAATTGAAAGTGTAAATATGTATCATCTCATTAAAATCAATTATAAAGCGTTCACCCCGTTTCATTTTCAGTAAACAAACACAATGACCGATCATCATCTATCCTATGCGAAATGGCTGGCTTACGGAGTAGGTCATGTATTGAACGACGTCTGCGCCTCCATGTGGTTCACCTATTTGCTAATATTTTTCAAGAAAGTACTACAATTTGGCGATACGATATCGGGATCTGCGTTGCTAATCGGGCAAGTTGCCGATGGCATATCAACACCTGTCGTTGGTATTTTAGCTGATAAGAGATTCCAGCACAGGATATTCAAATACGGCCGTAGAAAAGTGTGGCATTTAATTGGTAATTTATAAATTATCTGGAGACTTGTCGATTGTAAACTAGACTGGAAATAATCTTTATTTATGCGCAGGAACCGTGTGCGTTATGAGCAGCTTTCCATTTATATTTTCGCCATTTTTCGCCGAAATCAAATCGGAGGATAGGCGAGTGGAATTTTTGTATTATTGTTTATTCATCGTGATATTTCAATTTGGATGGGCTTCTACGCAAATTGCGCATCTTGCTTTGGTCAATGATTTGACTCCGCATGAAAACGAACGTACTAGTTTATTTACTGTGAGGTGAGTCTATTTCTATTTCGAAGGTGTAAGATTTTTTCACCGTTGTCGATAACGTCTGATTGAATTAGAATAATAACAAAAAAATCAGGACTTTCGCAGACGGCTCGCGACAGTGAGTTACCTTCGGCTCCGAAACGTTTTTGGATTTTGGCTAAGTCCAAAACTAGTAAACTACATAAATACTTAATACTTGATATCCAAAATTAGAGGTGAAGGAGGGGTCTTATCGAAATTTTTGTAATGACAAAAATTACTCCCAAGGCTTCAAGCTACAACTTTTGTTTGAAAATTTTTTCGATTGGACACCTCCCTTTCAACCGATTTTGCATAGTATTCCAAAGATACAATTAAAAAATTGGAAATTGTAGGAGTGAGGGAGGAAGGAAGGGACCAATCGAGAATTTTTTCAAACAAAAGTTATAGCTTGAAGCATTGGGAGTAATTTCTGTTATAATCAAATTTTTGATTGGACCCTCCCCTTCCCTCCAATTTTGCATAATATAACATAGATTCATTCATTAGATTCTATTCTATGTCATATTATTCAAAATTGGAGGGAAGGGGAGGGTCCAATCGAAAATTTTATTATAACAGAAGTTACTCCCAAGGCTTCAAGCTATAACTTTTGTTTGAAAAAATTCTCGATTGGTCTCTTCTTTCCTCCCTCACTCCTACAATTTCCAATTTTTTAATTGTATCTTTGGAATACTATGCAAAATCGGTTGAAAGGGAGGGGTCCAATTGAAAAAATTTTCAAACAAAAGTTGTTGCTAGAAGCCTTGGGAGTAATTTTTGTTATTACAAAAATTTCGATAAGACCCCTCCTTCACCTCTAATTTTGGATATCAATATTAAGTATGTATGTAGTTTACTAGTTATGGACTTGACCAAAAATGCTTCGGAGCCGAAAGTAACTCACTGTTGCGAGCCGTCTGCGGACTTTCGAATCTAATATCAACTTTTGAAATTTCATCAAAAGGGTGTTAAAAGTTAAAATCAATTATTACTATACTATTTTTTATTTATTTTTTGGTGATAAATTCATTCATACAAAAGTTATCGGTACCGGAAAGATCTTATCAAATTTTGAAAAGCGTATGGTACTAAAAATATTATCTTTTGCAGATATTCATTCACCGTGTTATCTAACCTGGTAGTTTACGCTTTACTTTATGTAATTTTGAGATCTGCTCGTATGGGAAATGACTCATTAATCGGACCTCACGATTTACACAACTTTCAGGTAATGACCGGAATTCACTTCTCATTGATAAAAATTCTCTCTGACGATTTCATTCAACTTTTTTCCAGCTCGTAGCCTACATTGTGGTAGGTTTGGGAACCCTGATGTCAATTTTATTTCATATCTTTATCGAAGATAAATCATACAACGCTCAAATCAACCATACCGAGCAAGCTTCCAGGACATCTATATTGACCAGTAAACGAACCTACGAGGCTATTTGCGTTTACATGTCGACTAGACTGTTCGTTAATTTAGGACAAACGTACATTCCTTTATATTTACAAGATACGTTGCAGTTGCCTTCGCAGTACTTGGCGGTTTTACCTTTTGTGATGTTCATCACCGGGTACCTTACATCATTTGTGATAAAACCTCTGAACATGGAGTTTGGTAGGAAAGTACGTATATCGACGAGATCTATAAATATTTACTTAGTGAGTTTTTATTGTGACGTGAGAACATTTCATTTTGTACATTCATGCACCAATTGTTCAATCATGTCGTATCGATTTATGACGCAATAAGCTCGTGCTTTTCGTTGTCGAAACGTGAAAGTTTGTTGGTTCAAGAGCAAAAAACGAGATGTGAAATTTATTCAGGAAAATCACAACTTGGATGACAGGAGAGGAAACTAATAAATTACGTCATCGATTGTATACACACATTGGTACTTTTCAAATTCAGATCTGAATTTTGGAATTGGCATAATTATGTAAAATCAAACTATTCCAAAGTCCTCGAATATGATAGGTACCCTTCCGTTAAATATTTCAAATATTTGCAAACGCCAAAACAATAGGTCGATTGTTAGATTTTACTTCTGTTCGAGCAAAGTCCATTACCCCGAGTCTCGTGTACGATTAAAAAATCATCAGTTTGGAATTTAGTCGATAATTTGTGATAAATATTCGATATTTTTTGTATTCACAGGTCACATACATGCTGAGCTCTTTTTTTGGTCTGATAACGTGTGTTTGGATTCGATTTGGTCGCGATGATTATTACAAATACTACGAAATTTACGCAGTCGTTGGAGCTTATGGTATGTAAATAAACTAAATATTTAAATAAGTGAATGTGCTTGAAATAAGTTTCGTTTGACATTTCAGGTGCCTTTGGATCTATTATGCTGGTTACGAGTTTGGGCATCGTCAGCGATCTAATTGGTCGTAACACCGAGACAGGCGCTTTTGTATTTGGTATTATGAGTTTCTGTGATAAAATAGCCAATGGAGTAGTAGTTTTCGTCATAGAATATATGTGAGTATTGTTTTATTCCAATTTCACTTTTGTTTTTTCGTACATAACGAGCTGGTTTTTTTTTCAGACGATCTTTCTACCCAAATCATCACTGTTATTATAAACATATACTTTTTAATGTATGCGGAAGCGTGGCCTTACTCGCAATTATTTCGGTACTTCAGATTAAACCGTCAGATTATATCAGTTTACAAGGTACGAGTACCTGTCAAAATTTACGTGTATAAACATCATATTGAAGCAACCGTTGGTAAAATTATCGATTATTTTTCAGAATCTGGCACCAGTAATGAAGTTCTTGTACCTGATGTTGATAACGAAGAACACAAAGACGTTAATTCCGCAGTACCAATCAATCAAAGACATAACCATTTATCTGAAACTTGATACTTTTATCACATTATTGGACCTAAATAATTATGCATTTCGTATATTTTTAATGAACCTTCCTATTTCTATCACATTCCAGCTCTCCTCGCGAGTTCTTTAATTCTTTTTCGTTAAATGAAGTTGTTGAAATTAAATGTTACCTTGCATTGTAATGGTGTTAAACGTAATAGTTTAATTGATTATATCCTAGACTATATTATCTAAACATAATTTCATTGAAGTCGATGTGCAGTTTACCTTTGCAAAATCTGTGATATTTATTTTATTGCCTTTATTTTAGTTCCAATTGTCGTTTGTTATTGATCATTTTATCTTATCGACTTCTATTGTCTTCTAATAGATCTTGGATTCACTGCAGTAGCGGGTGAGTCATTTTAAATAATATTTTTATATTGAAAAATATTACTCATTTATTGTGAAATCGATATTTGCATGATATTGATTTTTTATTTATTTTTTGTTATTTCGAATGCTTACCAAAAAATTATTTCATAATTATTAACTACATAAATATCTAAATTTTGAATATAACTGTTTTCTATTTTAATTTAGTCATTTTCTTAAATCCTTAAATCAGACAAAAAAGGTTACAAAAAATGACGATCGGCTATTTTTACGGAGAGCCGTTGCTGTTTCATTTGCTCACCTTGAATTTTTTACAAATCCAGTGCTACATAAATACTTTATATTGAAAATTGAAAGGGAGGGAGGGGTCCAATCGAAATTTTTGTAATAACTAAAAGTATTTGCAACACTTCAAGCTACAACTTTTGTTTGAAAATTTTTCAATTGGGCCTTCTACCTCCCCACAGTTTTTAATAATGTATTTTGAATAAGTATGAATAAGTTATATTACTCAAAATTGGTGGGGAAGGAGGGGTCCGATTGAAATTTTTGTTATAACCAAAATTATTCCTAGTACTTCAAGCTACAACTTTTGTTTGAAATTTTTTTTAATCGGGTCCCTTACCTCCCCCCTGTTTTTAATAATGTATTTTATTTGAATGAGTTGGATTATCCAAAATTGGAGGGAGGGGTCCAATCGAAATTTTTGCCATGGCCAAAATTATTCCTAAAATTTTGAGCTACAACTTTGTTGCACAAATTTTTCAATTGGACCCTTTCCCCTTCCCCCTTCAATTTTTAATTAGTATTTTGGGAGTGTTATGCGAAATAAGTGGAGAGAGGGGGGCTCAATTAAAAAAGTTTTCAAACAAAAGTTGTAGCTTGAAGTTTCACTAATACTTTTGGTTATGACAAAAATTGCGATTGGACCCTTCCCTCTCCTCCTTGCTCTCCTCCAATTTTGGATAATCCAACTCATTCGAATACATTATTAAAAACAGGGGGAGGTAAGGGGCCCGATTGAAAAAATTTTCAAACAAAAGTTGTAGCCTGAAGTACTAGGAATAATTTTGGTTATAACAAAAATTTCAATCGGACCCCTCCTTCCCCACCAATTTTGAGTAGTATAACTTATTCACATTTATTCAAAATACATTATTAAAAACTGTGGGAAGGTAAGGGGCCCAATTAAAAAAATTTTCAAACAAAAGTTGTAGCTTGAAGTTTTACAAATACTTTTAGTAATTACAAAAATTTTGATTGCACCGCTCCCTCCCTTCCAATTTTGAATATAAAGTATTTATGTAGCACTGGACTTGGTAAAAAATTCAAGGTGGGCAAATGAAAATGAAACAGCAACGGCTTTCCGTAAACAAAAAATCAAGGCAAAAAATGCCATTATCACGTTCATTCATGTCCATTCTATGACGTCACAATAACACTAACACAGACACACACACAATTCATTCATGTTTTTTTTGTGTTTTGTTTTTGTCAGCAGCCATTTTGTTTGTTGTTATTTTGAGTATAAAACAAATAAAACAGGATTTGTGCTGAAATTTCAGAAATTTGGAAAATCGTTTGAATTCTTTGAGATACTTTTAGATAAATTTATGTATTAGTTCGAAAGTATTGTTATTTCGCGAATCAGATTTAGTGTTGATTGAAAGCAAGTTTCAAACTGTTCAATAAGTTCGCAGCCCTTTCATCTATTCCACTGACTAGAATGGAGATGTGATTGTACACCATTTTATTGTTTGTTTCAGACCAGGTAAACTTGAACATTTTCTTCATTCGAATTCAAAGAGATTAATTACACGTAACTAATAATTTATGAGTTAATTGTTCATCATTATCGGTTATAATCTCATCAAATTATCTTTTGAATATTATTGAAAATCAGCATCAGTGTTTTACTCTGCTCGACTTACGGTGCCGGAAAATGTGGTTCTGTGGAGGAAGAGAGTAGATAACTCAAATCAGATGCTTCCATTTCACTCAAATTCGTAATTTACCTGAAATTTTGTATCGAAAATACCCATATCCATAAAAATTGAACTATTGATAATAGTGCAACTGATGTAAACTGGTTTGTTCGGTATTTTGTTCTCATATATTTCGTAGAATCATCCCCACATTTGCTGGTTTGACCCCGACGATCAATTAAAAAAGATTTCAATCATTCTAAGCATAAATAAGTTGAACAGTTTTCTCACTAGGTACTTGACTTCGTACGTATAATAAAAGCTCTTAAATTTCAATCACTTGAAATAACCAGTGACATTATGTAGTTATAAAATAATACATACGGAATTGATTTTTAAAAAAAGAAAAGCAAAAATGAAATTCCATATTATAGAAACAACATAATTTGGAGAGCATCCTTTGTAGGTACTTATAACTCAAAAATTATAAGTATTAAATAGTAAGTAAATTCATTACCATACAACACATTGGATATTATTTTATAAATAGAAAAAAAAGGGAGTGTAAAAAATCGGTAGATGGTGGGATCATTATAAGTATTAATGAAGAGTACATGCACGATAACATTTCAACTAGACTAATTAATCCTTTTATTATTGTCTAAACCTGGAGCAATCTTGAGTATCACCGATTATATCTATCACTTCATCGTTATCAGATAAATCTGTATTCGTGTTACTTTCTACGTCTACGTTGTTGTAAGATACATTGCTAGAAGATTCGTCTTCTTTGAGTGGATGCTGAGTGTCTTGAAAATTACGACATTGGAAGAAAGAGTGATTTTTTGACGAGTAATCCATCGGACAATCTGAAACAGATGAATGATTTGAGTTGAGTTTGAAATGAGGAAACCGATTAGAGATAGAGATTTATCGTTTACCTACCGTTATTCACAGGTAAATAATTATTTATAAGATTTTCTTTCGTTGGAATCTGTTTATCGACTTTTTTATCGTCGCTCATCTTTCGTAATTGTTTTTTGTGCTTCATTCTTCTATTTTGAAACCACGTTTTCACCTGTTGCAGTAACCTTCGTGGTAATTTCGATGAAAATAAGATCTTTGCCGAAGATTGGCTCGTCGACTTACTTGTGTTTCTGATAAATGCAAAGCAGAAGCTAATTCCACTCTTTCCGGCGTACTTAGATATCTTTGAGCTTCGAAGCGTTTCTCTAAACCGGTCAGTTGGTGATCTGAAAATACCGTTCGGGCCTTTCTACGTCTGCATTGTTTATTTATGAAATCTGTACCGGCTGTGAAGAAAGGACCAAAGGGTAAACCTAAAAAGTACCAAAAGAACTAGCTTTAGGTATAAATCCCAATCACCCAGTGCAGTCGCGAGTGTTAAAAGTACCTTGTTGTCCTAAGAAAAATGATGTATCAGCGTAGCTGGAATTATTCGGATGAACGTATTGTGACGAGTAACCAGTCAAATAAGCAGCCGCTACTGCCGCATGAGGAATGAAAGTATAGCAATCGGAAGAACTGGTGTTCACATTTTTGTGAAGCGATGTCACCTGCGAAATGATTCAGTGTCAGAATTAGTCGATATTTAGTTATGTAAATTTGAGTGGCAATTTGTTCATTGTTTTGTGAAAAACTGCAAATAGAATTGCAATCTACGTTCATTTGAATTCGACTGAGATCTGTTTGGTGTGAATAATTCGGCTACCTGTGTCTTTCATTCGATAATTGAATTCCCAAATAGAGTGAAAATCAAGCCAAATTGTATAAATGTGTTTTGAGAAGTTGACGAGTGAGTACGTGCGACGATAGTTTTTCAGTTTTCTCGCAATTAAACGAGTGCGCAGTGTCGTTGATTTGTTATGATTTTGGCGTGAAGTAAACGCCCTTTATCGGACCTCCTTTTTTTCCCTCCGAAATATGCAGGTAGTTACTATAGTTAGGTACGAGAGATCGCAGAAAATGTACAGAAATTGAATTTAGTGCACGTCCCTGCATCATGCTAGAGCTAATTTAAAAAATTAAAAATAGGATATTCTGTTTTTAGAGAGAGAGAGAGAGACAGACCTACCTATACCTTTTTTTAAATTGTTTGTAAGTAAACAGGGTGTCTGGTGAATGATGACGACTAATTAGGATTTTTATGCACTTAAATATAACCAGCCCAACGAACGAAAATCTATCTCTATTCTGAAAGAACCCTGGTGTACTAAAATTTCAAAATTCCTTCAAGACGATGATAAAACAGGTGTAATTTTTTGAGAGGAACAAAAAAAGTAATATGGAAAATTGTTCATCTTTGATAATGAAAGACGTGCTCGTATAGCTTTAAAAATTGGTATTTTTAAAGTTTAAATTTCTGTAGCGCCTTCGTTTTCAAAAGTAGACAAATTTTTTACTCAACTTCAATTGTTCCTCTTGAAAAATCGAACACGTTTCTTTGTATTTTATCTTGTTTTTCATCCGAATCCAAACTTCATTTCAGTAATTTCTAAATGTGCTCAAGTGGACCTTTTCATTAAGTTGTGCCAGTTTCAAATGCAGACTATTTTTCTGAAGGGACGTCTAGTTGATTTTTTTTTGAATGTTGAATGTGAGACTGATTTTTCTTCTCTAGAAAAATTAAGAGATTTTTTTAATTTCAAAAAATGAAAATTTTTAATTTTTTTTAAATTTTGAGGAATTTTTTCACTTTTATTCCAAAAAAATGAAGTAGACATTTTTTGTATTCCAAAAAAAATCTTCAACTTTTAAGTTCCAACTTTAAAAAATTGAAAATACGTACCTACACATTTTATACCTACCCTCAATTTTTTTTTAAATGTCTTGTTTCACAAAAACTGGGGGGGGGGGGGGGTGGATTTTCAACCGAAAGTGAAGTAAAAATTAGAGATTTTTTTCTCAAAAAAAAAATTAATTAAAGGGCTTGTTCTCTCGAAAATTGAAAATATTTTTCTAGTTCAAAAAAATGATGAATTTTTTCATATTGACTCCAAACAAATCAAGATAGGCTTTATTGTTTATTCCAAAAAAAAAAAAAAAAAAATCATATTTTTTCCTCCAAAAATTTGAGACAATTTTTCACTCTAAAATAACTGGAGAAGAGATTTCTTTTCTAAATAAATTGAGATAAAAAATTAATCGGTAGGTAGGTATTAGGTAATTCTCCAAAAAAATATGATATTTTTTCTCACTACAAATAATAGATATACGAGTTTTTTTTACAAAGATTTCAAAAATTTGTTGTGCTCCAAAAAATTAAAGAAATTTTTAATCAAAATATTTTTCATTCTAAGAAAATTCATAATCTTTTTCGGAAAAAGATACGCACAGGCTAATTTTTTTGAAAAGATTTACATTATTGTCAAAATTTGTATGACATGTTATTTTTTTGAAAATTTTTATCCATTTCAATGTTTCCCAGGCGTACTAAATTTTCAACTTGAACCCTATAGATGCAAAATCCGGCAAGTGCACTTTTTGAAATTTTTGAGGGGAGGCGAAAAACGTAAATTTGAGATTTTGATTTTTGGAAATTTGACTTCATGTAAATGGGTTGTTATTTACGCATTGAGTATAATATGTTGTAGGCAGTAGTGCCGGGTAAGATGTCTGGTCACAGAAACGTTTCGTAACTGAATCAGAAACCTTCCAAAACTGGCTGTTTTTGAATGGAAGAGCGATATTTGATGGCCGATTACTTGTGTAAAAACTGGGCTTGGCGGATTTTCTTGTTATGGGTCGATGGAGGATGGTACCTACGAGTAGTATACGAATCGCGAAAAAAGTGAATTTCGAAAAAAGTGGACTTGGCGGATTTTGCATCTATAGGGTTCACTTGTTAAAATGGAAACAGAAGCGTCATTTTTTGAATCTTTTCAATTTTCATAACTTTCAACAGCAGCTTTTTTCAATTTTTTTTCCAAAAATGTCAATTTTTAAACGTAGGTATAATGATGATTTTGATTTTTTTTAAAGCGTTTTTACGAGCAGAGATCGTCCATAAAAATTTTTATAGCCGAATTCTCGAATCAGTTCAGTTTGTCAAAATAAGTATGCCTATATTTTGTGTAGATAATTTTTTTTCAATCTGTCAAATTTACATATTTTTTAAAAACCAAAATTATTCAAAATTTTTTTTCAAAGGTCGAAATTTTGAAATTGAAATTTAAAAAAAAAAAACATCATGCACGCATGTGTTATTTTTAAAATCTGATGAATTTTTGTAGATTTTGAAAGCAGAGATTTTTCAAAAAAAAAAAAACTATTCAAAAATCTTAATTTCTAAATTTAAAAAAAAAACTCATGTTAACTAAGTTAAAAATTTTTAAATAGTTTTGAGAGCCAATTTTAAAAACAAAATTGAAAGCTGAAAATTCAAAAAAATGTTGATTTGTGATAATATTCTCAGATGTGTTATTTTTAAAGTCTGTAAAATTTTCATAATATTATTTTAAAAGTAGGGAGTTTTCAAAAAAATTCTCATTATGCGAAATTTTTCAAAAATTGTATGTATAGATACATGTATATTATAATCTTCAAAATTTTTGATTAGTTTTTAGAGCTGATATTTCCCAAAGAAGTTTCGGATTTGTCAAAATATTTTCTGATTTGTTATTTCTTGAAAGCAAAGATTTTTCAAAAATGTTTTTAAAAAATATAGAATTTTCAAAAAATTTCAACTTGTTAATTATTACATACATTTTTTGAGCTGTTACATTCAATAGTTTTGAGAGCTGAGCTTTTCCAAAAGAACAAAAAATTGGACAACTCAATTTTTGAAAGATTTTAAGCACAAATTTCTAACCTTTTTTATCTGTCAAATTTCCACAACTTTTAAAAGCCGAAATTTTTTAAAGAAAATCCAAAAATCGTTATCTTATAAAATATAAAAAATATACCTACGCGTGCTAATTTTAAAATTTTTAAAATTTGAGAGCTGAGATTTTTCAAAAAATAATTTTCAAAAGTAGAATTTTTGAATTGTTATACTTATTTTCATAGTTTTTGAAAGGAGAGATTTTTCAAAGATTTCAATTTTTAAAAATCTAAACACGTGTCAACATAGGCATAACTTGGGGGGGGGCGAGGGGGCATTTGCCCCCCAATATATATATTTTTTTGATAGATATTTACAGCAAAATATAGAAAAAAGTTACTTTTTTTGTAAAAAAAATGAAGAAAAATGTTTTTTGCCCCCCAATATTTCCCCCCAAGTTACGCTTATGCGTGTCAATTTGCAAAATATTCTACAGTTTTAAGAGGTGAAATTTTCCAAAAAAAACAAAATGCAAATTTTTAATTTTTTTTCCAAAAATTGAATTTTTTTAAATCTTGATTTTTATACTGACACAATATGCTCAATGCTCATTCTCAAAAAATTTTAGTAGCTTTCAAAACAACAATTTTCTAGAAAAAAAATTAAAATTCATCTAAAAATTTTCATTTTTCAAAAAATACACAGATCTTTTTTTTTGAATCATCTTTTAAAATTCAAAAATCTAATTTTTGAAAAACGTTAGCTTATCAAAATACGCCTAAACTTGTTATTTTTCAACAAAAAAATTTATACTTGGGAGTTAGTAAAGATTTTTCTAAACAATATTATATTTATCAAACTTGAGAAAATTTTTACACTTGTCAAACTCTACAAAGATTCTCTCTTTTTCGAATCTGGTCAATTTTGATTATTTCTGAGCATTTGTATGAAACATTTGTAGACAATTAGTTGTACGTATTCATTTTCGACGAATTTTTCGCTCACTTTTAATTACTGAAATGAGCTCCTACGATGTAGCAAATAGGTAAAACCTATCTTAGTTTTCTCCTAAATAAATCAACTTCTTTTTCGCTGTTTCTTCTTGTTGCACTCGAGAAATGAACATTTTTGGAGATGGACATTGGACAGGTGATTCTCAATACTCACTCATCATGTGAGTAGTACTCCCTATTCAATTTTTACCTGTTTTCAAAATATTACTTCTTCGAATTTCGAATTTTAGAAGTTGTTTTAGAGAAATGTTTTCAATTTCTTGGCCAGATCGTTTCATTTGCCAACTTCCTACAAATTCGATTGATTATTAAGTTATTTTGGTTTGGTTTTTCTGCCTTTCTGGAACGTTCGTATTTTATTCTTGAAAGTTTTAAAATTTTCTATAATTTTGTGGGAAATCTCAGTAATGGAACCCCTAAAGTTCAATGAGCTTTTTACGAATGATGTAAATTGTCACATTGTATGAATGATGCAGTTATTCGAAAGTCATCAGCATACTCTGGCTGACGCTGAACACAGGCCTCGAATTTCCCTCGAATTATTTTACGCAGATTTTTGCTTGCAATAAAACGGACGAAGTTCTTACCTGTCTGGCGGATTCATTTCTTAATTTAGCAGGAAATAGGATATCGTCGATTAGAAAAGATGTCTTGTTTCCAGAACCGTTACTACTGTGATTTGTCGTACTGGCGGTATTATCATTACCGGTGGTGTTATTTGCGCAATTCATACGGCGATTTTCCGTCGATACGAACGAACCCAATATATCCATGTACGGCAAGTAATCGAGAAACACACGCGAGGCCCGCGAAAAATTGGCCGAAAATTGGGTGGAATTTTTTCAACACCTCGTTGCAGCTCTATACTTCTTTTCTGATTTTTCTTGATTTTTCATACAGCCAGGATATCATTCATGGCGAGAGGTACGCGAGTATTTAGCGCGTGTTACGAGAGAGACGCAAATACGGCGGCAAATTTACGAATAGGATGAGACAGCGAAACTAGCTTGTTAGCGGTTTGTGGTAAGAAAATAGAGGTAATGAGGCTTAAAATCGTCAAATCACCCCGAAAAGAAGGTAAACGACAACCATTTGAGCAGATAAGCCTGTGCGCGACTTGAAAACTCGGCTCCCATTGGAGGATCGATTTATAACACCGTAATTCTATTGGTTTCAATTTAAGGGTAAAAAGACGCCCCTAAAACCGCGTCACTATAGAAACCACGACGGTGGCGGGTTTTTAGCATCGCTCGGCAGCCTTTGCAGTTACGCGGCGACCTTTCATTAACACTTAGTTTACCTACCCCTAACATATCCTTTCCTCCTTACCCCCCCCCCCCTCCATCGTCCTCGTTTAAACGGTTCTAAAAGCGACGTTTTCAAATTCTGCGGCCCTCCACCTACGCTCCGCACCCCCGCACATCGGGCGGTTTTTCCATGTTTATGCGTTTTTGCACCGATGTACGATTTATCTCTCTACGTAAATGTACGTGTTGTAAACATTCGCCGATTTCAAAAACGCTATAACGACCTGCTCGCTATATTCCTCTCTATCTCTTATCTTATTTTCAATAACTGCGCAAAAAAAAAAAACAACGCAACGTCGCGAAAATCCGCGTTATTTTACTATTTACGACATGATTTGAAGCAGAATTTCCTTTCCGATTCCATATCGTAGAATCAACGTGAGACGAATTTAACGTGGAATTTATTCGTATAGTTATGTATGCTGCGATCCGAACAATGGACCATTTGTAGTCTAAATTATGGCTGACGAATGAGCAAAGGGGTGTGCTAATTTTACGGGAATTTCTCTCTCTTTTTCCCCTTTTCTTTTTCTTAGGGTACGTATGAGATGAAGGATGAAACATTTTTCGCCTTTTGCGATTGCGAAAAAATTGGGTTTCTTGGAATGGTAAAGTTCGTATGAAATGTGAATTTTTTTGACAAGAACATTTTAATAAATATTGTTGGAATGTTGAGAAAATTGAGAAATTGTTGACAGTTTTCTAATTTCAATTTAGATATGATTTTGATTATGATTTTGTGAAGAAAAACATCTGTTTTTTCTGCTATCGTTTCTATATAAATATTTTATTTCTTCGAATTTTGTTGGATTTTTTTTTTTTTTAAATTTTATTTAAAAGTTGATTAAGACTTTTTTCGTATTTCTTTCCAAATAAGATACGATAGTATGAAATTTTTTTTTTTTTTTAAATTGTTCAAAATCAGTATAGGCTAAAAAATCAAAATTTTCAGATTTTGTTCAAGACGGAAAACTTTTATAGTTCAGAATTTTTTTCCCGAATAAAATAGTTGTAAATTTCATTTGGAAAAGTTTTTTTTTGATTTTATTTTATATAAAAATTTTACTCGTATTCATTGAGGTTTTTATTTTTCCTTTTAGTTTAGATTTTGTTCAAAATCGAAAATGTTTACCTACTTCTCATTCAGAATTCATGTTTTCTAGTTTCTTTGAATAGCTATTTCATTAATTTTTCGAATTCACTTGGAATAAATTTTTTGAAGTTTTTAAGATTTTGTTTGAAAATAATTTTATTAATGTTTTACTTACCAAATTTTGATTATAGGTCAAATTAATTCGTTCAAAATTTTGTTCAGATTTTATTCAAAATAGAAAATTTCAACATTTTGTTCAAAAATAATTTTTTTTTTAAATTTTGATTCAAATAATTTTTTTGAACTTTTGCTGAAAAACTTTTTTCTCATATTTTGTTTTTTTTAAATTTGGTTGAAAAAAACAGAATCAATTCATTTAAAAATTGTTTAAATAAAATTTCGAAAATTTTGTTTCAACCAACGTTTTTTAAATTTGACTTGAAAGTCAACTTTCAAAGCTTTTCTAAAAAACGATTTTTGAAAAATTTTCAGATTTTGTCCAAGGTAGAAAATTTTTAAATTTTTGTTCAGCATAAGGTATTTTTTCGAAAAATTTGTTGTTTTCGATTTTATTTTGGTAGGTATGTAAAAAAATCTGAATATTAGCATAGTATGCTTTTACGATGACCAAAATTTAAAAAACGACATCAAAATCCGAGACCAAAATCCTTTTTTTTTTGTAGATCAACATTTATTTTAATTATTTTTCAAAGAATAATCTCGAAGGAACTTGAATTTACAAATATTTTCAGTAGGTAAAAAATTTAATAATTTTGTCCAAAAGTCAATTTTCGAAATTTTGCTTAAGAAAAATTTTTCTTCCGTTTTTTCCCTTTTGTTTTAGGTACGAATTTTTTCAAAATATACAATTTTTAAATTTTATTTTGAGGTTATTTATTTATTTATTTATATATTTATTTATTTCAGAGATTTGGTTTTTAAAATTTTCGGTTTAAATAAGATTTTCGAGGATTTGTTGATAAAATATTTCTTTATTTTTTTCAAAATTGAAATGTTCCAAACTAAAAAAAAAAAAAAATTTTAAAAAAAAATTTAAAAAAAAATTCTTGAAATTATTTTTTATACCTAAGCTTTTGAAGTTTCGATTCGAATAAAATTCCTCAAATTTTGTTAGAAAGCAATTTTTTTCTTGAAGATTTTTTTTTGCTTTTGTTGGAAAACGTTTGGAAAAATCATTTCCTGTAAAATAAAATAAAATGTTCAAATTTTTATCAAAATTAGGTGATTTAATCAAAAAAAATTTTATAAGGAATTTTCAAATAGTAGTATCAAACCAACGTTTACAATATGATATAAACCCCCAAATATTATCATCTGACAATGTAGAAAAAATAGATCGACTAATAACCTTCTTAAAGAAAACCCATCTTTACAATCTAATTTAAACCTCATTGTAGGGGCGCAATAATCCTGGTAATTAAAAGCGCCCAAAAAAAAAAAAAAATAAAAAAAAAAAAAATAGTAGTATGTTGAAACACATTTTTCGAACTTTTGTTTTAAAATGTTTTGAAGCGGTGAGATTTCAAAATCTTACTAAGCGAATTTTTAAAAAGATTTTTTTTAATTCGGTTCAAATTAAAAATTCTGATCTTTTGTCGATTTTGTTTTCATAAAATTCTATTTTGTCAGATTTCAATATTTTTTCAAGGAACAAAAAATTTTCAAATTTAAATTAAAACTATAATTCATTTATAATTGGTTCGAGAAAAAAATTTTAATTTTGTGCAAACACCTCGTTTTAAAATATTGTTTAGAAATCAACTTTCAAAATTTCGTTCAGAATAAAAAATTTCTATCTTGACTTCTGAATTAATTTTTTACGTGCTTTTGATATTATTTTTTTCTAATTTCGATTCGAATGAATTTTTTAAACATTTCGTGCGAAAATAATTTTTTTTCTGAAATAATTCTATTTGTTGGAAAATATTACCTAAGTAATTTCATTTGCTAGGAATTTTAAAATTTAGTTGAAACACATTTTTAAAATTTTTGTTTGAAAGTATTTGAAAGTCAAATTTCGAAGTTTGGCCAAACAAATATTTTTCTTAAAGTATTTTTTCTTTTTTTCCTCCAAATTTTATTGAGTATTTCTTTTTAGGTTTCTTAAAGATTTTTTTTCCAATTTAGGTTCAAATAAAATTCCTGAGATTATTTTTTCAGATTTTTAATTTTTTTCTTCAAAATCGAATCAAATAATTTATTTAAAAGTTGTTTGAAAGAAAGTTTATAAATTTTGTTCGAACACATTTTTTCAAAATTTCTGTTTAAATAAAACTTTGAAGATTTTATCAATTCTCTCTCAATGAAAACTTTATTCCAAATAATACCTACCTGAAAAATTTTCAAATTTTTGATCAAAATTTATTTAAATGGTGCACAACGTGCACAATTAAATTGTTTCGAGTTTTGCTTTGTATTTTTTGAAATTTTTCCTCTCATATTTTTATTTTATTTTATCATAAATCAAAATTTTCTCATTTCGGTTCAAATTGAAATTTTTAGATTTTGTCGGATCAAATTTTTTTCGTGTTCGTTTCCGCAAAAATTTGATAAAAATTTCTAAAATCTTTGTTCAAAAGAAAATTTTATAAATTTTTCAAAAGTTGGATAATAATTTTTTTCAAATTTTAGTTCAGTGTTATTTTTCATATTGCAGTTTATAGTCAGTCATGTTTTCACTTCTCTAAGGCAAAATTTTTCTACCAAAAAAAAAAAAAATCACAATTTTTTTTCCATGAGAATTTCTCCTGAAAAAAAATCTCAATACAATGTTGTAAATAAAATAATCGAAACATTTTCAAAAATCTATTAGGTACCTACCTACCACAAAAAAAAACGAACCTTTAAAACGTTCATTATTTTAGCAAACGTATTTCGTAATGAGGAAAATTAAAAAAATTAAAAAATAGAGCCAGAGAGGGTGAGAGGGAGACGATCGAGCGAGTGATGGAGAGACGGTATCGGGTATACGATACTCTGTATAGTAAATTAAACAAGCCGGCTATAATGGCAAATGACGAAATTACACGATAATTCATATTAAAAGGATGCATTAAAGGATTTTAATGTTTTTATTCGGATCTAATTAAATAACGGGTTTTTGAAGGGTCGTTTACCATTTATTGTTCTTTGAAATGTCAACCGTTAAGCTCGAGCTAATGTTTCATATTAGTTTTCATCGCTATATTCATTATACGCTAACTCGTTTCTCTGTGCGACGTTGTTGGACGTTTTTAAAAAATTATTTTATTACACGGTAAATTAAATTTTACTTTTGATGTTCGAGTTGCTCATTTCGTCGTATACAGACAATCGTACCTTGATTAAATGGCGTTACAGTTTGGCGTTTTTATATCAAAATACTCGTAAACTCGTCCACGACTCGCGAAAAATTAATTATCTTTCGAGCCAAAGAGAGAACGAGGGCGCTTCAGAAAGCTTACTAGCGTCAAATGCGAATATTGTGGGTATTCTTTTTAATAAAAACACTCGCTCGAGTAGTAGCTTTTGTTCGATGTTTCGGTGCTGACAAAAGTTATATAAGAAGTTGTATTTTTATGTGAAGAATTATTTTTATCTCGCGCACTTCGTCGCCAAGTTGTGCAATAATACCTACGTTTTCGGTTTTGTTAGGTACTGTAGCCTTTTGTTTGGGTATTTTATTTCGTGTACGGGGAAGTTGACCATTTTGCGATGAATTCCAATTTGCGCGAAAAGAATGTTACGAATTTCTTAATTATTTACTGCCCTTATATTATATCGAAGTGGATTTGAAGTTGAATTTTGTAAGGAATATGATACATTTATAGTGATGCTGGTATAGGATTTGTGATTTTAGAAAAGAAAAATCAGCAAAAGTTATGAAATTATTGAAAAAATTAACCGTAGGCCACCGAGCTGCGAAAGCCGACTTGATACACAAAAGTTAGGTATATATACTCGTATACGAGACCGTCGTCAATAGACGTTAATTCGCTCATTTCCTCTAGAGATTTTATCCGCAATTTCATTTCAAGTATTCTCCCGCGTAATCAGATCAAATTACGTTGTAAATCAAATCATTCTGGCAAGTTTCTCGTTTAAATTGATTCAACACGAATCGATTTAAAGATAAACTATTTTACACTTTATTATTAATCGCGATATGTTGCGGATGTTTATTTTTATTAAGTATAGTTCTAGGTACGTGCTAAATAATTATAGGTACGAAATAATTGTGAGTAAAGATTTTTTTTATTTTTAATTTTGAAAATTAATAGTTTATTAAAATTTAACTTATAATCTTTTTTTTAATTAAAGTAAAGTAATTTAAATTTGTAAAAAAAATTATTTATTTAAATTTTATTTTATATTTAATTTAATTATATTTTTTAATTTAAAATTAAAATTTTTTTTAATAGAAATTATTATTTAAATTAATTAAAATTATTATTAAAGGAATTTTATTTAAAAAATTAATTATACCTACCTGTGTAAGAGTATAATCGAATGATTTTAATTTATATTTTAGAGACTATGAAGCATTCTTTTGGCTTGGCCATAGTCATTGTTTGATTTCTATACCTACATTCAATTTAAGAAATAAATACATTGACTTGTCTTTAAGTAGGTACTGAAATAATAAGCATTACCTATCTATTTTAAAAAAAATTATTTTGCCTTGAATTTCAAAAATTTAACTAAATTGTCCTTTACTTGAACGAATAAGTTCACAAAAAAAAAAAAAAAAAAATAGGCATCACGTTCTGAGTTTTGTCAAGAAAAAATTTCTCAGTGTGTTTTTCCAAAAACACTTCATATTGTTTCAATTTATGAAACACATTAGGTGATTTTTCGTGACGAAAAAATTTCAAAAATTCATCTGAAACATTATCTGACAATAGATATGAGTGAAATAAGTACAAAAAAATTAATTCGGGGGAGAAAAAATTTTCGCCCCCGGGTGGGCTCGAACCACCAACCTTTCGGTTAACAGCCGAACGCGCTAGCCGATTGCGCCACGGAGGCGTTAGCAAACAAGGCCGATTTCAACGTACTCTACGTTTCACTGTGTGACGTCATCGTGTTACTGCAAAACATCCGAGTGTTTTTCGACAGTTTTCCCCGCACTGTGGACTTGGGCAGTGAAAATATTTTGATTTTTATTATAAATATCAATTAACAAGCGGATTAGGTCTCGAAAAGATGATGTTTGGGTGTTTTAATGGGCTGGATTTGTGAAAATATGCTCGAAGAATGTTGTGTTTTTTGCAGTGTTTTGATACGTATGTAGGAAAAAGATAGGCATGAGTGGAAAATTTTAATCCAAGTAGGTAGGTAGCTAGGTACGATTCAGATGTACCCTTCTCCTCTTCTTCTGCTACTTTTACATGAAAATATGATTGAAGGTAATTTTTCACTTATTTGATCATTCTTTCAATTTCGAAAATTTTTGCTTAAATTTTGACGTGTGATGTAATGTACCTAAAATATCGCGGTGAACCATGTCAAAATATGAATTTTTAGACCCATAGTTCATCACGGAGGAGTTCGTGAGTTTCCAAAATCGCATCATTAAAATATTATAAAAGAAAAAAAAATTTAAAAATGGAAAAATTAAAGAATTTGGACCAAATTAAAAATGATTCAGAAGTCTTTGATGACTTTCGACCAAAAATGATCATGAAGAAAATGCTGTATTTTCGCGTTTTTGAGGGTCTTTCACTGCATTAAAAAGATTCCAAAAAAATACATGTTTTACATTTGAGTATTTGGGTGGGCCATTATTTTGGAATTTCGATTTTTTTTGTTACACGTTACACTTCAAAGTTGTCTCTTTTTATAATAAAATAATTCTCCCATTTCTTAGGTATTTTTCCCTAACTCTATTTTAGATGATGCCACTAGCCCCCTCTCATTTTGAAAAAAAATAAAAATACCCAAGTTTTCGAACTTTTACATTCTTTTTTTTTGGTTCTAACATATTACTTAAAATTTAAAAATTGTTTCTTTTCATGAGAATGAACTACCAATTTTTTTTTCTTCCCAAAACTTAATTTTAAGTAGTGGCACTAACCCCCCTCCCTCGTTTCGAAAATTGTCACTTCTTCTTATTTTTTCAAACTGTAGGCTAGTTGTTTATGCTTTGAAATCATAAAAATTAAATTTCCATGCTGAGGAATATTTTTTAAAAATCGAAAAAAATTCCTGTGGAATGGCCCTTGCTGATATGAGGATTGGTCCATCATATCACAGCAAATTTCAAAAAATTCGGTTGGAAATTGTAAAAAATGACGAAAAAATGCATTGACCCCACTGAAGTTCATGGGAGTGAGTTAGAGAGTTAAAAAATTGATTATCGACTTTTTAGACCTGTGTCCATCTTTCAAATCCCCCATGTTTCAAAAATTCACCGTTCTTACCCTGCCAAGTATGCTCTTTTTTTTGGCCTAAAAACTCTCTTATAAAAATGTCTCGGTGAGGTAAAAAAAATACCCTCAGACAGAAATTTGAAAAAAAAAATATTTTAAAAATAATTGAAAAATTCAGAATTTTTCCATCATAACCTCTCAGAATAGACCTGAATATTGAGAAAAAAAAATTTTGGGCAATTTTTTCAAAGAAATTAAATTTGTGAAATTTCCCATGTAAAAAGCCCCGCGAAATTTTTACATGGCAAAAATGAATTTTTTCTAAAAATGCGAATAATTGAAAAATTCCAATTTTTTTCATCGGAATCTCTTAGAATTAAGGGATCCGAATAATGAGAAAAAAAATTTTTGAGCGATTTTTTCAAGCAAATTAAATTTATGGAAGATTTGAAATTCACCACGTAATCGTGGCAATATCAATTTTTTTCAAAAACGGGAATAATTGAAAAATTCTAAATTTTTTCATCAGAATCTCTCAGAATAGACCCGAAAATAAGAAAAAAAATTATTTGAGCAATTTTTTCAAAGGACGACGTGTATTTAAAGAAAATTTGAAATTCATCGTGTATAATCATGGCAAAATCAATTTTTTCAAAAACAGGAATAATTGAAAAATTTCTAAATTTTTTCATCAGAACCTCGCAGAATGGACCCGAATAATGAGAAAAAATTTCTTTGAGTAATTTTTCCCCAGAAATTCAATTTTAAAGAAAATGCGAAATTCATCATACTTAATGGCGAAAATTGATTTTTTCCAAAAATGGGAGTAATTCAAAAATTCAGAATTTTTCAACATAACCTCTCACAAAGGACCCGAATAATTGGGAAAAAAATTATTTGAGCAATTTTTTCAAAGAAATTGTATTTAAAGAAAATGAAATTCACCATGGAAAAATATCCGGCAAAACACCGGATCTTTTTACATGGCAAAATCAATTTTTTTTCAAAAATGGGAATAATTGAAAAATTCTAAACTTTTTCATCGGAATCTCTCAGAATAGACCCGAATAATGAGAAAGAATTTTTTTGAGCAATTTTTTAAAGAAATTAAATTTGTGAAATTTCCCATGTAAAAAACCCCCGAAATTTTTATTCTAAAGTTTCAGTATTTTATTAGACATTTTTAATGTTTACGTTTTAATGATAAAAATACATTTTGTTAATTTTAGACATTTCTATTTCAACTTTTCAAGAGGCCTATTTTATTGGACTCTTGTCAAACATTCTGATTTTTAATTTTTACATGTCCATGGAAATTATTAATTCCATTTTTTCAACTTTAGTTTTTTTGATTTTCAGTACTTCCTAATTTTTTTTTCCACTATATATGTACAATTGTACAGTCTTATCAAAATTTACCAGTTTTTAATTTTTTCTTCAATTTTTAACTCTCTCCAATCGTCATTAAAATTTTTCCAATTTTAAAATTTTCGATAATTATGCATAAAATTATCGAATAAAGATTTATCGGTACAATTTCATAGGCAAAAAATCTAAAAACTATCGAATTCGATATTATTAAGATTTTATGACGATATTTGTCAACGATACTATCGACAAAGAATATTAAATTTATCGATTCCGATTTTCCACCGATTTTGTAAAGATATTTAAAACTATATTATCGACAGATTATATGAAATTTCTCGACTCCGATATTTTACTGATTTTTTGACGATATTTGAAACTATATTATCGACAGATTATATTAAATTTATCGAATCCGATTTTTTACCGATTTTGTAAAGATATTTGAAACCAAATACTTTACATATATAATACTGGAAACTCCAATGGGGACAAGTGACCCCGACAAAAGCGCTCTTTTAGCGGCTCGGCATGAAACTATTCTCAGACTTTCGACCGATCGTCATGTCTTCGACCAATCAGAGGGCGAATCACGCGACGATTAGTCGAAAACCTGGAATTAGTTTCATGCCGAGCCGCTTAGAGAGCGCTCTTCTTGGGAGTCAAATCAAAAGCACAGAGTTTCCAGTATTGTTGAAACTATATTATCGGCACATAATATGCAATTCCTCGAATTCGATTTTCTAACGATTGCGTGAAGATATTTGAAACTATATTATCGACACGTAATATGAAATTTCTCGATTTCGATTTTTTTACGATTTTGTGACGATATTTGAAACTATATTATCGACAAATAATCTGAAATTTCTCGAATTCGATTTTTTAACGATTTTGTGAAGATATTTAAAACTTTATTATCGACACGTAATCTGAAATTTCTCGAATTCGATTTTTCAACGATTTTATGACGATATTTGAAACTATATTATCGACAAGTAATATGAAATTCCTCGAATTCGATTTTTCAACGATTTTGTGGCGATATTTGAAACTACATTATCGACAAATAATCTGAAATTTGTCGAACGATTTTTCAACGATTTTGTGACGATATTTGAAATTATTTCCAAATTGGTGAAAATTGGTGAAAATTTTTCTAAGTCCAACTCGTCTGGAAGTACTAAACTGCCTATTATAAGCGTTTTATTGCTAATTCTTCAACGATAAGGTATGGCATAGTGGTTAAGGAAGAGGATTACCATGCAGGAGGTAGATGGTTCAAGCCCCACGGGTGTCAGATTTTTTATAATTTTTTTTTTTTGACTTTTTCTGAAATGATCCTCTTACCGTAACATGAATAATGTGTTTAGGCATAGTTTAATGTATTAATTATGCTAATTAATGATTTTTAATTATAGAAAAAAGCTAGTAAAAGACGAAAAATCGGAATAAAAAATCGATAAAAAATCGACAGAATATCGAATTCGATAAAGTGTCGCAAAAGTTCCGCCTAAATCGTGAAATTATCTTTCGATATTATAGATATATTATCGATAAAAATCTTACTATAATCTCGAAATTTTTGCTAACTGTAATTCGTCGATAAACTATCTATATATCGAAAGATAATTTCACGATTTAGGCGGAACTAACGCAACACTTATCGAATTCGATATTCTGTCGATTTTTTATTTCGATAATTTGTCGATTGTGCTGCTCGGGTTTTTAATTTTTTTTAATTTGAAGACTTTAATTTGAACGTCTCACTTCTTTACCTAACTCAATTTCTCATATGTCTGATAGTATGTCCCCCCTAAATAATGTTTATGTATCTATTCTTTTGAAGGGAACTCAGTTTTTGAAGTTGAGACGAACTTTAACGTATTGTATCTAACTAAACGAAAGGGGTACTCGTCACTTCGATCAAACCCTTGATTTAAACGCGTATAGGTACATTTTGGGTACATTAATGAGAAAGACACAAAGAAAGCAGCTCGAGCAGCGAATGCATAAGGCTTACAACCAATAACGAAGTGGTACCGCGGCGTTATTAAATAGGCGATATTTTTGTATAAAAGCTTAATCTAATGTTCTGTTAAACACGCTTCAGAAACGACGTCGTTCACGTTGGTGGAATTGGTACGTTACGTACGTAAAAGTACACGACGTCTACGAGTGAAATTTTTCGATAAATAGCGCACATTTCACTTTGACTGGCCTTTGATTATACGACGACGAGTATATTAATACACAAAGGAAGGATAGATGAAGGCGCGCGGACTAGGTGAAGGAAAAGAGACCGTCTAAATAAATGTATTTTGACTGGAAAGAAAATTCAATTATTATTGTATGGGGTTAATATGAGGGTTACTTTGGTATACATACGTTTAACTCTGTGATATCTGCAAAGTCGTAACAGATAGATAACTCAATTTGCGATACAGGAGACGCGCGCAGAGAGCACAGCCAGCCTCACTCGGCAGAGAAAATAAGTTTTTGCGAAAGCGAACGCAACGAGGGCGTGAATTTTCTGCACTCGTAATTATCCTTTTCAAGTTATTTAACTGTTTTCTTATTTAATTAGACCGCCAATACGGCGTTTAAATTCGACCCAGCTGCCACGCCGCGTCCTACTCGCTACACTCGCGAATCGCTGCCGGAATACTTAAAACCATTTCCAAGAGTCTTAATTATTTGTACTAACGCAGCGACGTTGGGCAGGGCAGGGCAGCATAGGGCTGCTGGGCTGGGTGTCGTGTCATCGTCAAAATTCACTTTGTTCCTAGTGTCATGTCGTCTCGTCGCTCGAGCTCGTGCTCGTGCGCCGCTAAATGTTTTTATTATGTCGGATTTACGTACCATTCAATGCTTCCGCCGTGTGATTAGCATATGTTTTGTTGGCAATTTGTAAATTGTAATGTGTATTGTGGTGAAGGGGGTTTCGATTGGGTTCCGATACTGCGAGATTATTCGAAAAGGGGAGTGAGATGAGAAGGGGGATTCAACTTTTCGTAGGTTCCCAGTTAAAGATGGAGTTTAGACAATTGAGATATTTTCCTGCATAATTTTTTTTTCCAGAATTTGGTCAATCTTGACTTGAGAGAGTTTCTGGGAGTTGATATTTTCGAAAATTGACGAATTCCCAAGGTTTTTGAGACTAGAGATTTTTTAAAACCTGTTCCAAAAGTGGTAATTTCGAAAAAATTTACATTAGTAAAATATCTATACGAAAATATGTACCTAGGTATGTTATTAAATTGTCACCATTTTCAGTATTTTTTGAGCTTATACCTACTAAACTTTCACTTTTCTTTTAAAGCAAATTTTTCAAAAAAATATTCATCTTGACAAAATATAGGCAAGGTGTGTTTAAATTTGATGTCTTTTGATAATTTCCAAGGGCAGAGATTTTCCAGAAATTTCCCTTGATGGGGAATCTTGAATAAATCCACCTCATTTTGGCTCGAATTTTTTTTCTCGTTTTTTTATTATTTTATTTTGTTTTATTCATTTTTTTGTTATTTTTTAGATATATCTTTCCTTTTATCAAGATTTTGGATTTTTTGAATAGAGTTTTGGTTGGAAAAAAAGACTTCGAAAATTTTGTAGAAAAATACAGAGATGAGTCTAGAAAAATCGTATAAAAATAGAAAACGTCAAAAAAGGTATGAAAAAAATTTCTGACAAAAAAATATGTAGGTACCTGTAGTACCCACTCTTGAAAAGTACTTTTTTCAATTTAAAAAAAAAAAAATCATCAGCACAATTAAATAGGATTTTTTAAATTTTATTACCTACTAACAAATTTTTTAGAAAAAGTAGTGGAAAATTTGTTTTGATAAAAAAAATTATAGATGAAATTTGATCGCAATGTTTTTTTAATGAAAGATTCGTTGAAAAAGAAATAGCATTTAATGGTAGAAAAAAACTTCAAATGAATTTAAAAACTTTACTTTGGTAAAAAAAATTGTTTTATGAAAAAAAAAACTTTCAAGAAGTAGAGAGCTGAGAAAAATTCCCCCAAAACCGAAAGTCTTGAAAAAATCGCCTAAAAACCGTGATGTAATTTTTAAGTAGAATTGTTCTAAGTAAAATGTTAGAAAAGCTGAAAATTTCGGTTTCACCATCTTTTTTTCCAAAATAAGTCGTTCTAGGGTTTTACTTTTTCATAAATTCGAAATTAAGCAAAAATTAAACAATGGATAATTTTTGGAATTTTTTTTCCATTCCAGAAGATTTTTCATTTTTTTCGTTTTTTTTTCAACCCTACAATTGTAGGGTTTCTCGAGTTATGACTCTGAGAGAAATTTAATCGATTTTGTGGAAATTCGAATTTATGAGTCGACCCCAGAATAGGTGGCAAAACATACTCTGTCAGAAAACGCGTTTAAAGTTGAAAAATATATTTTTTTAAACTTCAAACTCGTTTTCTGACGAAGTTTGTTTTTGCCGCCTACCCAGGTTTCCTAGTACCAGGACACATGGAGTTAGACAGTTTTGGAAATAGGGCGACGAATAATTGGAAAATTCAGAATTTTTTCATCATGACCTCTAAGAGTGAACCCTAATGATAAGAAAAAAATTTTTTGTCAATTTTTCCAATAAAATTGAATTTTGGGAAAATGTAGATAAAGTTGCCCATTGCAAAACGATTTTTTTCAAAGATTGGAATAATTTAAAAATTTCAAATTTTTACGTCACAACCTTTCAGAATAGACCCGAATAATGAAAACAAATTTTATTTGAACAATTTTTTCAAATACATTCAACTTTAGTGAAATTTGAATTTCACCATGTAATAACTTAATAAGTACCTTTTGGCACTTATTACATGGTCAATTTTTTCAAAAATGGGAATAACTGAAAAATTCAGAATTTTTTCATCATAACCCCTCAGAGTGAACCCGAATGATGAGAAAAATTTTTTTTGACAATTTTTCCAATAAAATTGAATTTTGAGAAAATTTGATTTTTTTTAAAAAAAAAATTTATTTATTTGTACAGTTGCGAAATGAATTTTTTTTCAAAAATGCCAATAATTGAAAAATTCAGAATTTTTTCATCATTACCTCTCAGAGTGAACCCGAATGATGAGAAATTTTTTTTTGACAATTTTTCCAATAAAATTGGATTTTGAGAAAATTTGAGCAAAATGAATTTTATTCAAAAATGGGAATAATTGAAACATTCAGAATTTTTTCATCATAACCTCTCAGAGTGAACCTGAATGATGAGAAAAAAATTTATTTGAGCAATATTTTCAAAGAAATTGAATTTAAGGAAAATTTGAAAATCACCATGTTTTTTTTCAAAAATGGGAATAAGTGAAAAATTCAAAATTTTTTCATCCTAACCTCTCAGAATAGATCCGAATAATGAGAAAAAAATGTATTTGAGCAATATTTTCAAAGAAATTGAATTTAAGGAAAATTTTAAACTGGTCACCATGTTTTTTTCAAAAATGGGAATAATTGAAAAATTCAAAAATTTTCACCATAACCTCTCAGAATGGTTCCGAATAATGAGAAAAAAATTTATTTGAGCAATTTTTTCAAAGAAATTGAATTAAAAGAAAATTTGAAATTCACCATGTAATAAATACCACTTGGTACTTATTACATGGCAAAAATGATTTTTTTCAAAAATGGGAATAATTGTAAAAATTCAAAAATTGTTCGTCATAACCTCTCAGAATGGACCCGAAAAATGAGAAAAAAATTTATTTGAGCAATATTTTCAAAGAAATTGAATTAAATTTAAGGAAAATCTAAAATTCCACCATACTTACATTGCAAAAATGATTTTTTTCAAAAAACGGGAAAACATCGCCCTATTTCCAAAACTGCCTAACTCCATGTGACTTGGTCCTTCCTAGGAAACTTGAGTATAGGGTTTCTCGAGTTATGACTTTGAGAGAAATTTCATCAATTTTGTGGAAATTTGAATGTATGAGTCGAAAAATTTTATTCAATCAAATTCTATTCGATTTCAGCGGATTTTGCATTTTTTTTCAATTCCAGGTGATTTGGTAATTTTTTCGTTTTTTTTCCACCATGCAATTGTAGGGTTCTTCGAGTCATGATATTAAGAAAAATTTCATTAATTTTGTGGAAATTTGAATTTATGAGTTGAAAAATTTTATTTAATCAAATTTTTTTAAATCCCAGCGGATTTGGCAATTTTTTCGTTTTTTCAACCCTACAAGTGTAGGGTTTCTCGAGTGATAATTTTGCTTTTTGTGCATTGCAATTTGACTGGAATTTCTGTTGCCTACCTAGATAAGTATTCCAAAAATCATCAAAATGTTGAATAAAATTTAATATTTTAAAAAACTGTTCGAAATTTTGATATGATTTTGTGGAGCTAAAGATTTTTCAAAAAATTTTGTCTAATCAAAATCTTAGATCAAAATACACGAAGACGTCTCACTCTCAAGTTCCAAATTTGATCAATTATTTCAATATTAGGTATTTATACTTACTTTTTCTCATTTTTTTTTTGAAAATCGATTTTTTGAAGAATTCTCGTACTTCTTGAACGTAAATTTTTTTTACGTATTGATCCTTTCAACCCTTCAACCGCATCAAATTTATTTCGGTTTCAAATCGGTACACATATAGTAGGCCTACAAATTCACACGTTCATTATCAGTTTGCATCTCCGAACAATGGATAAACGCTCGCCTATACTTGATCACGTGCGATAAAAGATGTTGACGTTGATATAAGAAGGAATATAAACGTTACCCTTTTTTTTTATTCGCCCCGGTCCGCAGTCTAGATTTGTAAAATATGTTACAAACATGAATAACTAAACATATCGCAGGAAAAAAAGAGAGCAAAAAATCTCGCCTTATAAAAAGTAGGCGTTTCGAAAAGCTTTTGTGAAATTTTACGTATCATTGGATGGCTTTTAAAGTTGACAATTCGCAGTTGATAAACCAAGTTAGTAACGGTAAATTGGCAATCACTGCGCCATTATTCGCCAGTTATGGCGCGGGATGTTCTTATATCCCCCTGAGAATTTGTTATTTTCAACCCTGCTTAGCCAAATAAAAGGCCCACGATTGGCGAAAGAAAGCTTAAATGCAATTATAAAAGAAAGTACAACGACTAAGTTTACACTTTCTGTGTGTTTGCGTTCGCCCAACGAAGTATAGATAGAATTTGTGCGGTGGGGAAAAAAAAGTTTTCGAGATTCGTGTCCGAAGTCGAGTCGAGGCGATGGATAATTCGTGACGAGAGAGAAGCTTTCGAAGCGATGGGAAAAAATGTAAATTATTCGATAACTATCGTTGGCGCAGCTCATGGTTAAAATTAATGAGCAAATTTCCCATCGTCTGTTCGTGTTTTATCTCGGTATTCGTTGGGAATCTGGTGTGCTGCAGAAAGTATTCAACTATATAAGGCGAAAAATTATACTTGTAACGGGGTTGTTTAAAAATTATACCGATATTATAGCACTTCATTACGTATTAATTAAGGGTTGTCGTATTATGCTTTTAAAGACTGGTTAATTAGAAATTCTGCGAGATATTTTATCGTCGTTATAGCGAACATTTTGCGAAGCGTGAAGTGAATTAAAATTTTATTATTCTAATCGAACAAATTTTACTTTACCTAATTAATTAACGCGACGAATTATAATCTTATCTAGTTACTTGACGAATAAGTCGTCGAAGGATACTTCGTTATTGAATCGCACCAAAGAAGGACTCGCAGCGCTGATAATTGCTCTGTTCACGACTGATTCGTATTGGTTGTAAATAGCTTTCAGGTTCTGGTTTATTATGTTACTGATGTCTTCGTCGGATAAACCTTTAGGTGAGGGCATTTTGTTATAAAATGAGTTTTTTTTTCGAAAATGGGTAGATTTTTTGAGAAAATCGTCTTACTTAATGATGAGACTTCGCTGTCTGTTGTGTAAGCTACGTTGCCGCCGTGATATTCCGTATCCAAAGTTATATTCTGAACTGCTAGATAAGTTTGGTTGTTCTTCAACACGGGGCAGTGGTTAGATTGATAATTAATTGTGAAATTATCTACAATGGAAGAGGAAAAATGTCAACAGAAAAAAATGCCATTTTTTAGCATACTTAGGGATGACGTCTTACAAAACACAACATCCACCGTTCCCCATCTTTGCAAAGTGAATCCGATTATAGATCCATCCGTCGTGTAATTGGATAATACCCTCAGATAAGGAATCACACCTTTCATTTTGATGATATTTCTGTTTATGTCGGTTCCGCTGTAATTTTCCGATAATCGGTATTAAATCCGAAATCGCGATTGTTTATCAATTTCTTACTCAACTCACTCGGTAGATAGGATTTTTAAATTGGCGAAACCATAAACCGTTGCATTTGTTAATTCCAACTGCAGAGTGATGGGACTTCCAGGAGATGAATGTAAACAAAGATGTTTAACAAAGATTGGGTCCAGCGGTTTGATGCTCAGCGAAGGTATCCCTTAAAAATATATCATTATACGAGTACGAAGAGAACAGGTTGTAATGCACAATAATTATTTTCCTTTTGATGAAAATATTTATTTTCATAAAAAAATTTTTTCCTTCGATTTTAGTCATTTTACAAAGATTCAATTTTAATATTTTTTTTTCGTTTTGACAGTTTTTTCCTCAATATTTTAATAATTTTTTAAGTTTTTCTTGTTTGAAAAAAAATTGTTTCTGATTTATTTTCAATTTTCAATTCGCATAATAAGTATTATGTCGAGCAAAAAAAATTATAAAATCGCATTCTTAAACCTCAATATTATTTGTGTAATTTTTGTAACTAAAATCCAAGTAAAAAAAAAATCAATTTCTTTTTCTTATAGTTCTTTTATTTTAAAAATTTTCACAAAAATGAAAAAATGAACATTTGTGAGTGTGGATGAGAAAATGTGCCTAGTCAGGAAAAAATAGATTTTGGGGTTTTGACTGTTTTTGATCAATTTTGACCTGTACTTTTTATTTAAAAATGGTTTCATGGACCCATAGAATCAATATTTTAGTCTTCCAGGGGGCAAGACTTGCCCAAAATCTATAAAAATCAAAAATCATTTTTTTTTACTTAAAAAAAAAAAATTGATTAAAAATGGGTTTATGGATCTTGGAACAATATTCAGCCTTCCAAAGGGCAAGACTAACCCAAAATATAAAAAAAAAACATTTTTAAAAAAATACCTAAAACTTCTATGTTTCATTTTTTTATTTTTGTTTTTATTTTTGTTTTTGTTAAAAATGATCTAGAACTTCATGAAACACAAACAAGTTGACAGTATGAGTAGGTTGAGTACCTATGATATTCGTAATCAGCATGGTCGAAAATATTTTTTGACTTTTTTTTTTTTTTGTTTTAGCAATCCTGATTTTGCTCAAATATGCCTCCTTTTGTGAAATAGGCTATAAACATGAGGGGTCGAAATTATTAGGGAATGAATATTCCACTAGGACCCCACAATGATTGTACAAAGTTTTAAAGTTATCAGTTATTGCATTATGGAGATACAGACTTGCAAAGTTTGAAACTTTCATTACCAAAAAAAAATGTTTTCCTGACTGGGCACGTTTTCTCATCCACACTCATTAGGATTTTTTGAATTTTATCAATTTTTTTCTTGGAGAAATATTTTAAAATTTTGTTAAATATTTATAACCAATTTTTTAAAAAATTGACAAACGTTTTTTCTTTATTAACAAAATATTTATTTTTTTCTGAAAAAAATATCAAAAAAAAAGAAAGCTCCCTCCCCCTCAAAGAATAAAAAATATTTTTTCAGAAATTTTTTTCTCTGGAAAATTAGAAGATTTTTCACCCCGACAAAAGTGAGAAATTTTATTGTTCCCAAAAAATTGAAAGATTTATTTGTCAGAAGATTTTTTACAACTGTTTCAATTTTTAATTCATTTTTTTGCAATTACCAGTTTTTTCTGTATTTTTTAAATATATATATTTTTTTATGTTTTCTAAATTTTAATGTTTTTATTTTTCTGTTGTAAAACATGAATTTTTTCAACTTGAAGAATTTTTAAGTTTTTAATTTTTCCGATCAAGTACCTACCATTTTTTAAATAAAATTCTTAGGTACTTAGGTATACTTTTATAATGAATCAGTCTTTTTGAAATTGTTGAATAGGTATAAAATACTATTTTTTTTCTCCAAATTTTTGATTTAGCATGATGTCAATTTTTTCTCAATTTTCAGTGTTCTAATTTTTTTATCGCAATCGTTTTCAGTTTTACAACATTTTTTAGAAACTTCATTTTTTTCGATTTTTTCCAATTTTTGGAATTTTTGATTTTAAAATTTTAAAATAGATAGGAAAAAGTTTTCAAGTATTTTTATCAAATTATTAATTTATTAGTAAATTTTTTGCTTCGCTGTTGAATACCACTTTTCACTTTATTTTCATTTTTCAATTTTTAATCGTTTTATTTTAGATTAAGCTTTACTTTTTTTTCATTTGATTTTGTTTTTAATCTTTTTAAATTTTAAATTTTCTCTATTTATTTTTCAGTTTTTTTTCGACTTGAATGTTTAATTTTTTTGCCAAAAATTTTCCCAGTTTAAAATTTTTCCTAAATTTTTTTCAAGTCTTGATTTTTTAGATTATTATTTTTTTGGTTCATAATTTTAAATTGGGTTATGATTTTTTTGAAATTTTTGAATAATTTTCGAAGTAATTGAGTATATTAGAAATGATGTAATACCTACCCATACCATTTTTTCACTTCCTTTTTCATTCAACGGAAAAATTTTTCGTGACATTTTCAAATTTTGGAATTAGTTTTCGATTTTTTCCCCATGTATAATTTTCGAGATTTTTTTCATTTTTTTCCCTTCAATATTATTGAATTTCTTTTTCAAATTACCCCTCAGTCAGTTTTTTGAATTGCAACAAAATATTCGTATCTGTTCATTTTTCTGGGAGTGGGGATATGTCTTGTTCGATATGGGTAATTGGGTACGACGTTATTTCTTTTTCTACATTATAATTATGTATTTACAGAAAAATGCCCGTTTTTTATTGGATTTTTTTAGGACACTCTTTATATTTAATGAACGCAAAGTATTTTTGATCACTCACAAAAGTATCGACAAGTTTTATGTATAAAATTTTAAAATCAATAAATTGTTTTTTTTACTGTTTGAAAATTTTTTAATTCTCATTTTTCAATGAAATTGTCGAAATTGAAGAAGTTATCCTGAATAACTCGATTCAAGTCAAATTTGGATTAGGTCATGGTATCAAAAAATGCTGAGTAAAAAATAAAAGTGGGTCAATTTTTCGACGCTTTAATAATTTACAGTGTTGTATCATCAATAAATTCACGATTTTTGTAAAAAATGCGAATTTGAAAAAAAAACTAATTACCTAATTTTTTTTAAAATATCGTGACAATTTTTTATGAGAAAAAATTTCAAGTTATTAAAATTTTTGAAAACTTGCTAAAGGTATTACATTTTTTCTGGCCCTCTTCACCCTTGGAAACAAAAAACAAAAACCAAAAAAAAACTTACCCACAGTCACCATATGAATCAAATTGTCGAACAACACCAGGGAACAAGTATTGAAATTTGAATCACTCACGTTACATTTCTGAACATCGTTGGCTAAAACACATTATTTGGACAATTCAAATCGGTAGGTCTAGGTACCTAATTAATCTCGAATCAAAGGATGCTTGAAAAAAAATCAAATTTTCAAAAGTACTTACGTAATGTAAAATCTGCCTTTGTGTAAGCCACAAGAGCTAAAAGAAAAAACGAATAAAGCGTGGTTTTCTGCATGATTGTAATTTTGAAAACTTTTCAAAGCACACTGCCAAATTTATATCACTTTCGAATAAACATTCGCATAATTCGTCACACTGTATGAAAACAATTAATTAGAGCAAAAAGTAAGGTAAGCAGTAAATTCAATTCTCATTATAAATACCTGAAATCACGTCCGTCATAAAAAGACACGACGTATACTTTTTAGGAAATTGTTTTTTTAAAACTTAAATTTTTTATCTATTCGAAAGTACGAATACGAACTACGTAAATACAATATTGGTTAGATAAAGGTGGAAATGTCATTGATAAAGGTTCGCACTTGACAATGAAACCGATACGATAATGGCCGACCTCAGGTTACCTATTTGTAAATCGTATGGTCATCGCTATAGCATAAGATAGTAAAATACTCGTATACTTATGGTCTCTAAAATGAAGAAAAACGTTTCGAAAACGTCGTCAATTAATCGCATAATATTATACGAATTAGCCATACGATAAAATTCTTTTCCCAGTGATACCTAAATAAAAGTCCTCCAACGCTCGAGTGATGTTTATGAAGGAAAAAGAAAGAAAAACGTGCTGGGAATAAAGGTCTCGTGTGTTTTTTCCTCTCGTAGGAAAGACTGGGGCAGGGTGAGGTCGAGGACGCGAGGACGGCGCACGGGGCAAGACAGCAATTACCGAGGAATTCAGTTTATATCCCCGACATAATGTCTCTTTACGTCAATCACACGAGAATTGTAAAGGATTACGTGTAATTCGAGTATAACGTAAGAAGCTCTAACACCCAAAGCGCATAATTAGGCTGGTTTTAACGACGAGCGAATAAAAGTCCGACTGCTGTATTTCTATAGGTTTTTAATTGTAATTTTTGGGACTCGATAATACGTCGCTGAAAAAATTGTAAAAATATTGTACGTGGTTTGGACTATTTCTCGTCTCGTCGTAATCCTAAAAATTGCGCAATTTTCGCTGTAGTTTTATTTCACTTCACCATTCATCAAAGCATTTTAACGTGTACGTAGGTGTGTAATTATTGTTTGTAATGTTAGTAATATTAACAATAGACCAACATCCTTAACCCGTTTGCAGAATACAAAGCATTATCAAGTACTTCAACTTAACGTCAAAAACCTCTCCGCTTCTTGCGTCGGGTGTTGTTTTTTTTTTAAGTTGGTTAAACTTTTGGCGCTGAAAGGAAAAAATCACGCAGTATTGTCTTCCATAATAACCGTAATATGAACTAAACACGGCTTAAATGTTGAGAGGGTAAAAATGCTGTCTTTTGTGATTTCAACAAAGTCACTTTTTAAATGTCTTCGGCTTCGCGTGTACCTACCTTCTATCATTCTGTGTACTTACGTAGCCTGTTAAATGACGAAGGAGAGAGAGAACGAAAAAAAAGGGAGAACGCCATTGTGGAGTATAAGGCGCACCCAAAGTTCAAAAAGGCCAAAGTTCAGTCTTTTGATTGGTATAAATACACCGATGATTGAGAAAAAGTGGGTCGTAAAGGTTTTAAAAATTACGGTTGGCTCGAGTTGAGAGCGTATGATGCAAAAAATAGCTCGTTTAGGTGTGAAAAAAGCTTCTACATATTATAAGGAGGCATTTTCAGAAAGCATTTGAGGCGATTGCATTTTACATCGTGAGTTTGATAGGAATAATGGTAAATTAATTCTGAAATTATTGAAATAAAAGTTGACACAGGTTGAAAAATGGTTAAAAAGTGTCGAATGAGTTGTTGAAAATTTTTAGGAAAATTATCAATGAAATTAAGAAAAAAATAATAATTGCAATAATTGATGTCATTTTGCTAAATTATTGTAAAATAAAATAGAAACATCTATTTCAAAAACAAAACTTTTAAAAAAGTTGTTAACTTCTTAAAAATCAAGTGAATCATTAAGTTGAAAAAAAAAATTAAATGATCAAAATTCGAAATTTAAAAAATAAGAAAATTCGAAATTTTTCGAATTTTGATACATTATTAGATTTGGACCAATTTTTAAAATTCTGCCGAAGTTTCAAAACGGATTAAGAAATAAATTTGCGCATTTTTGAAGATTTAACCATTTTAGCTGATTTTTTTCATTTTGAAAAAATCAGCTATTAAATTTGACCCGATGGTGGGAGTTGGGGGTGGGAGTGATATTTCTCGACGTTTCATGCCAAAATATGACGATTGACACTAATTTCGCAATTTTGTATTTCTTTATACAGGGTGTCCGGGGGAGTGGTCTGACAAACTTGAAATTTGGATATAACCGAGTACCACTAACAAAAAACTTTATACGTACACATGGTGCCTATCTCGATTTTGAAGGGGCAGTGGTCCCCAAAAATTTCAAAATTTTGTCAAGACAAAGACAATGCATGAAACAGGTGTAACTTTTTGAAAGGAACAAAAATTGTTATATGAAAAATTTGACTATCTTCGAAAATGAAGGGGCTACAAAGCTTTGAAAATTGATAATTTCGAAGTTTGATGCTTCATAGCGCCTTAATTTTCAAAGATAGGCAAACTCTTCACATAATTTGTTTTGTTCCTCTCAAAAAGTTACACCTACTTCATGTACTTATTGTTTTAATGGAATTTTCAAGTTTTGGTGCATTAAAAGTGCACCGTTGAAACTGAGATAGGCACTATTTTTGACAGGAATTTCGTGTTGCTTTAACTCCTTCAATTTCAAAGATAGGCATCCCAACGTGATAACAACTTTTTTTCGTTTTTTAAAGTGCTATCCACTGCCGGTGTTGAAATTTTTTTTGAACGCAGTGTTGCCAACCATTTTTGCTTGTAAAATATAAATTTTCAAAGTTATGTAGCTCCTTCATTTTCGAAGTTAGGCAATATGTTTTTTGTTAGTGGTACTCGGTTATATCCAAATTTCAAGTTTGTCAGACCACTCCCCGGACACCCTGTATATAACTATTAGGGTGGAGTGAAAAAAAAACATACCTCGGATTTCGACCAAACTCACAGAGGTGGTTTACTATGAGTTGAGAACCTCCCAAAAAAAGTTTGAGCCCCCTACCTCTCAGGGGAGCGGAGCTAGAGGCTCTCAAAGTAGGGTCACTTTTGAAAAAAACGTGGTTTTTCAATATTTTCGGGCAGTGGCACTCAAGTTACCCCCAACCGCACCCCTCTGAAAAAGTGCAGTTTGAGTTTCTACACCTCCCTGAAGCATTGATTTTGAAATTTGAACAACTTTTGGCCCTCGACAGGGGGGTTGAAAAGTTGCAGATCGTTAAAAAATCGAGAATTTCGAATACAAAAAATGGAAATGACATCTGCTTGGTACCAAAACTGGACTCAAATGGCTCCTATTGATGCAAAAAAATTATTTCGATAGAAAAAGTTTTAAAAATTCCATAGCAGGGTTGCCAACTTTCAATTTTCATAAAACATCAATTTTTACCAAAAATTTTTTTGGAAGAAAATCTCTTTATTTGTTCTGAATTTATTGGGTTTTTTTCGGGTAAATATTTGTATTTTTGGGCAATATCTACCTAAGAATTTTTCTTTATCGCTGCTTAATTTTTGGAGAAAAAAAATGATTTTTTTTGCAAAAATGTTTTGATGAAAAAATTTCTGAGTTTTTTTGGAACCATTCAAAATCATTTTTTTTGAAACCTGATTGAAAAAGTTGCACTCACAACAACCAGTGCAACGACCACACGCACACACACGCACAAGAAAAAGTACGAGTATTTTAATTTCATTTGATAGTTTGAAAAAATAAAATCTAAAATCTTTTCTATTCCAAAATTTAAAATCCGAATCCTTTTGAGAATTTTATTTGAATTCAAAAATCAGGGTGATCTAAAATCTCCCAAACTTTGTATTTTTTGAACAAATTTAGCCGAAAGAAGTATTTTTAAAATTGAAAAAAATTGACAAAGGCTGCATAGCCGGTGGATCATTATTTTCTCAAGTGGTGCTCACATTGTGGTGGCGGGGAGGGGGGGTGAAAATGTTATCAATTTTTTCATAAAAAAAAGACTTCATTATTTAATTTTGTTGAAAAAATTGCGCAAAAATTTTTTTCCTCATTATTCGGATTCATTCTGAGAGGTTATAACGAAAAAATTCATGATTTTTCAATTATTCCTATTTTTAAAAAAAGTTTATTTTGCAATGGACAATTTTACGTTTTCCCAAAATTCAACTTTATTGGAAAAATTGCCAAAAAAAAAATAAATTCTTGTCATTCGGGTTCACTCTGAGAGGTTATGATGAAAAAATTCTGAATTTTTCAATTATTCGCATTATTGGAAAAAATTAATTTCGTAATGGGTAATTTTACGTTTCCCCAAATTTCAATTTTATTGGAAAAATTGCCAAAAAAAATTTTTTTCATCATTCGGGTCCATTCTGAAAGGATATGACGAAAAAATTCTGTTTTTAATTATTCGCATTTTTGGAAAAAATTCATTTTGCCCATGGCCCATGTAATAAGTACCATGTGGTACCTACTTATTACCTACATGATGAATCTCACATTTTCTAAAAATTCAATTTTATTGAAAAAATTTCAAAAAAAAAAAATTCTCATCATTAGAGTCCATTCTGAGAGGTTATGATGGAAAAATTTTGAATTTTTAAATTATTCGCATTACCTATTGGAAAAAATTCATTTTGCAATGGGCAATCTCACATTTTCCCAAAATTCAATTTTACTTATTGAAAAAATTGCTCAAATAAATTGAGGTTTTCTTCTATTTTATTTCAATTTTTAATGATTTTTCAAACAGTTTTAATCACTGATTTTCCCTTCGATTTTTCAATTTTTTTTTTATTTACTCCAAATTTTCAATTGTTTTCGATTTTTTATCTTTCTCATTTTTTTGGTGATTTTACTTCGTTGAGTACCTTTTTTTTCTTTGCGTATCTTTTTGTAATTTTTTCAATAATAAGTAAAATATTTTATTCTCAATTTTTCAATTTTTTCAAATTTTCAGGGTTTTTTTGTTTTCTCTTTCAATTTTTAGTAATTTTTCTTTCAGTTTCAATTCATTATCTTCCACTCTGATTTCGTCATTTTTTGGTTGGTTTACACTTCGTTTCTAATTTCAGTATTTATTTTAAAGCTTTTGCACATTTGTTTTTATTTTATTCACTTTTTTATTCTAATTTTTCTTGGTTTTATTTGATTTTTGGTAACTTTCTTTGAAATTATTTTTTTTTGTGATTTTTCAAACAATAATTTATCACTTCCTATTTTTACCAAAATTTTCAAGTTTCGGTCATTTTAGATTCTTAATTTTTTATTTACCTACCTATTTTGGATTTCAAAAAATTTTCAAATTTTTATCCTGTCATTTTTTTGGGAATTTATTTATTCAATTTTCAGTAATATTTTTTTCAATTCAATTTTTTTTTTTGAAAATGGTAAAAAAATTTTTTAAATTGTTTTGAATTTTCATTTTAATTTCTAATTTCTTTAGATTACCTAATGAAAATTTAAAAATTTTTAGGTACAATAGGTTCGTTCAAGCGCTTTTGTTTTTCTTGTTTTTGTTTAAAAATTTAAGAAATTCTTAAATTTTCACTTTTAAGAAATAGATGGCTATGTTGTTATGACTCTATTATGAGCAAAATTGTTAATTTTTTTTCAAAATAGAAAAAAATTGGTGAAAATTGGGAAAAATCAAGATACTTTACCGTATTTTACTAAAAGTAGAGTCATTAAAACCTAGCCAACTATTTCTAAAAGTAAAAATTTAAGAATTTCTTCAAATTTTAAACAAAAACAAGATAAATAAAAAGCGCTTGAACGAACCTAATATTCCTTTAATTGTGAATATTTTTCTAAAATTGTTGTTAATTTTGAAAATTCTTTCATTTAAAATTTTTTTTCGATAAAATTCTACTATTCATTTTTTAGAAAAAATTTTTCAAATTTTAATTCGTTGAATCGACCAATCAAATCGTTTTATTTTTGATTTTTTTAAAAGTGGGTCAATTTTGATTTTTTTATCCAAAAATATATGGCTTCTTGAGAGAGCATAATATCATGTTTACGACTCGAAATTTGTTTCCTTTCGCCATTTCCCCGAAATATTCTAATAACAAACGAAAAATAATTAATAAAATTAAAATTATCAGGTGAAATATATTTTTAAAAAAGTGCATAATAATATCGGTCGCGAGTTAATTCTATTTCCAAGTTTTTTTGCGATAAAAAGTGATGGCGATGGGTGCACACTGACGAGTGTAATTTTACTTGGCTACCGATAGAATTTTTGTTTTGATGTGATAATTGAAATGTTACGATTTTACGCGATATAAAATAAATGATTATGATAAATAAAATAAAATAATTTGTATTATGAGAGAAATAATTACGCTTCAGATTGGACAGTGTGGAAATCGCGTTGGCCAAAAAGTAAGTCCTTTGCAATAATTATAATTATGTACTTAGGATAGGTATTTAATAATTTTTTGCACGCCTCTATGAGGCTAAATAGATGTAGCTTCACTATCTTGGTGGTAGTTTTTAATGGTTCAAAAGTAGTGTGAGGTTTCCACTTCTGTTTTGAGGTAGGCCTACCTACCGTTTATTTGTACCTTGTTATTAATGCGGAGTGTTTACATTTTAGTTTTGGGAAGTCATATCAGATGAACATGGTATCGGACCTGATGGCATATATTACGATGATCAGCCGCCTCAACTTCAAAGGATATCTGTTTATTATCGAGAAGCTTTTGGTAATAGTATTTTGTAAATATTTTAATAGGTACCTAGACCTACCTACCTGTTGATCTGGTCAATTGGTGTGAAATTAATAATTTTATTGCTGATCTAAAAACGATCCATTTCATAGATGGCAGATACGTCCCACGAGCTGTACTTACCGACTTAGAAGCTGGCGTTTTGGATTCAATACAATCGGAAATGTGCGGACCATTATTCAACACGAATAATTTCATAGCCGGCGTGGCCGGAGCGGCTAACAATTACTCGAAAGGTCACTACATCGGTGGCCCGGAATTACTAGAACATGTGATCGAAATAGTTCGGTAAAATATCAAATTATCTTTCACTTTGAAGTAATATACTATAACAATATGGTAGATTATCGAATGAAACGCCTATTCACTCGTAAAGACCACTTTATTAACATGCAGCCTATCTCGATTACAGAGGGGAAGTCGAATATAGCGATTCCCTGCAAGGGTTTCAACTCGTACATTCGCTGGGAGGCGGATCTGGATCCGGATTCGGATCACTCGTTATGTCAAAAATCAAAGAAGATTTTCCAGATTGTGTTTTAAATAATTATTCCATCATACCGTCTCAGAAAGTGAGTTGATTTTCATAGATGTTGTGCTTTTTCGAAATACCCTTCCTTTAAATGGGAAACTGACCTCGGATTTGGAATCAGAGTCGTCGAAAACCATACAATCGATATACATGACGATACGTTATCAATTTTTCGAGTATCCATTCCCCGGATCCCCCACCCTATTGCCCCCTTTATTATTGTATCCATTTGATCTGTATTGTCATGGTTTTATAGGGTGATTTAATTTTCAAATCGAATTAGTTCTGGCTTGAAATATGAGCTAAATCTCGAAATTGGTTGTTTCCTGTGTGAATCAACGTTTTTTTGGGGGGAGGAATTTTGAAAATGATGAAAATCCCTCATGTATATCGATTTCAAGGTTTTCGAGTACGCTGAGTTCAAAAATGATGCTTCTGTGACGATTGGATCAATCATTTACGAGAAAATGCTAATTACCAAGACATTTCCTCGCAAATTTTCCATTTTTATACTGTTTGGTTTTTTTTTACAGGTATCCGACGTCGTAGTCGAACCCTACAATACAATGTTATCTCTTCGACATTTACTAGAATACTCGGACGCTACATACTGTATCGATAACGAGGCCCTGTTCAACATATGCTATAACATATTGAGAGAAAACAAGCCACTGTACGGCGATCTGAACCACCTGATATCGATATCGATGTCCGGAATCACGACGTGTTTCCGATTCCCTTCCGAGCTAAATTCGGATCTGCGTAAATTAGCAGTGAACATGGTACCGTTTCCTCGACTGCATTTTTTCATTCCGGGATTCACGCCGTTGACGAACCGAGCCATAGATTACAGACGTACCAATTTACCAATTAAAGAACTAGCCAAAGGAATCTTCGACCCGAACAACATGCTGGTGGCTTGCGACCCGAGATCCGGAAGGTATCTGACGGTGGCGGTCATCTTCCGAGGTATGCTATCGGTGAAAGAAGTCGAAGAAGAGATGGGCGATATGCAGGAGAAAAATAAAATGTATTTCGTCGAATGGCTGACGAATAATTTAAAGATATCTATATGCGATATACCTTCGAGAGGGTTATCCGAATCGGCCACCATTGTTGGTAACTCGACCAGTATACAAGAAGTATTTAAAAGGGTTTTAGAACAATTTATGACCATGTTCCGAAGGAAAGCTTTCATTCATTGGTATACCGGCGAAGGAATGGAAGAAGACGAATTCGCAGCTGCCGAAGAAGCCGCTGCTGAACTTATTGCCGAGTATGAACAGCATCAGGATGCGTATACATAATGGTGGACATGGCTTGATCGTTGTTGCTTTTGATATGTTGTAAAATAGTGTTATATTTCAATTAAGTACTATACGTATTGGAGTCGTTTTGGTGTATCGTATTTGAAATAATAATTGTTGCTATTTTATATTGGGCCAGGGGCCCATGCTTTTAATTTTTGGTGTGCTTATATGTTTTTTTTTTTTTTTTTTTTTTTTTCTATAATATTCCTCCACAGTCTAGAAAGATGAATGTGTTTATTATGAGGTCAGACAAAGGTCTTTGTTGAATAATTATGATGATTTGTTGATGAATTTGCACAGTAATTTGAGAACTATTCCATCAGTAAGGAATAAAAAATGGCGTAGGCCTACATAGGACTATGCTACGTATAAATTTTAAATGCCTAAAAATTAAAATTTTGAGAACTTTGGAATGTAAATTGAATTTTAAAAAAATTGTTCATCGAAAATTTGAAAGAAAAAAATTATGAACCAAAAAATTCTGCGTTTTGAATTTTTTTCTATCTATAATTCAATGGAAAAATAATTTATATTTTACAAAATTTTAAAAAATCATAAGAATTGGAATAATAAACAAGATTTTGAAAAATTACATGATTAATCATTTTTCAAGGATCAAATAATAAAAATAAAAAAAATTGAAAAAAGTTGGTATGAAAATTTTTTTAATTCAACTACATAAATAAAAATTTTAAAAATTTCATTATTCAAATAACTTTGAAAAATCAATCGAGCATCGATGTTTTGATTTTTTCTGAAAAATCAGTTTCGAACATAGACCTATTTATAAAAAACTAAAAAAACTGGACTTCTTGAGATTTTTTTTTTAAATATCAAGATGATGATAAATGAATTAGTAAATAAAATTAAAAAAATTAGGTATTTTTGAAATTAAGTACCCAAGTATTGGCCTTGAAAATTTTTTAAAAACTAAATGAAACTTGAATTTCCCCCAAAAAAATATCGAAAACTTTGTTGTGAAAATTTTTTAAACAGATCGTTTTTAATTACTTAAAAAAATAATTGTTTTAAACAAAATTTATAAAATTTGAAAAAATTGGTGTTTTTTACAACCCCCCCCCCCCCTCCGGCCAAAAAAAGAGAAAAAAATCAACTACTAAAATATTATGTAATAAAATTTTAAAACATTCATTGCAAATGCTTTAAAAATAAATTTTTAAATTACAATATTAAAAATAGTTTTTCAGGTAATTTTGTCCTGATCATAATTTCAAAAAACTAAAAAAAAGTAGATTTCTAAACGAAATTTTGATGAAAAAAACTGCCAAGATGATTTTTTTGAATAATTTGATTTTTTTCTTGAAAAGATGAAAAAACTGTAGTTTTCTCATCGAATAATTAAAAAATGATTTTTTTTGTAAAAAACTCGTTTTGAACAAAATTTTAAAAAATAAAAAAAAATAATGGTTTCAACAAAAATATGAAAAAAAAATAAATAGATATCTAAAATCTTGATCAATAAAATTTGTGTAAAATAGCTTTAAAAATGAATTTTCGAGAAAAATGTTTTTTGAACACAATTTTCCAAAAACTAAAAAACTGGGTTTTGAAACAAAATTCTAAAAAAATGTCATGAAATTTTTTTTGAGAAACCAATTTGTACCATAATAATATTGATAATTTCAAATATGAAAAACCGAAGTATTTCAACTTTATTTTCAAAAGTTTGTTATGAAAAAATAGAAGAAAAATTTGACAAAATTTTTGTGAAAAACTGAAAAGACGAAGATTTTTTGTCAAGTTTTGAATTTTAAGAAAAACGAAAAATCAACTAATCCCGCGTAACATATGCCGATATCGTCTTTCTCTCGACAAATATGTCGACATGATTTTACATGTGTTTTTATCCCAGAAAAATACAAAATTGTGCCATGAATAAAGTTAATACGAGTAATAATACAACATACGTGTGAAAAAACTGTAAATTTTTCGATTTCCACAGTTTAAAAAAAAAAAGTAAAATAAGTAGGGTCGACATGCCGACACCGTGCCGATTAGAATGTCGATAATCGTCATTTCTATCAACGTCATGTCTACAACATCAACAAAATTATTTTTGATTGGAATATGATTAAAATAGTTTATAAATTCCAGTGATAATGTGAAATGATATATTCAGCTATTTAGTTTTGTTAAATAACATTATTTTGCCAAATTTTCCAGTAAAGAAATATATGTGTAATTGACGATGAAGATGTCGAGTATCGGCACTTTGATCGGCATTGGCAACTACTCACTATCTGCTGAAAATGTCGGAATTCATTATTCTGGAGGGAAAATAATTTCAAGTTTTGATCTATTGTTATGTATTGAATTCACAAAATGATAAATTGAAGTACTATCAATTTTTGAAAATTCCGGAACTTTATATTTTCTTTAAAAATGTAAGTATTAAGATGTCGAATCGGTAGTAATGTCGATATAAATGTCGTCAATCAAATATTTATCTGATTTATCCAAACGAATAGTAACTAGCGCTCCGTGTGGAGAAATAAGTATCTATACAAATTTTTGATAGCATTAGCTGTGAATGACTTGGCATTGTGTAGTGTGTGGTAGTGTTGTGATGTTTTGCTGCTGTCATGTGACGTGTTGGTGGTTTATGATTGGTTGGCGGGCAAGAATGTGAATTTTATTGAAAATTTACGTTTGACGATAAAATCTTGATGTTTTCAATAATTTTCAAGAAACGTGTGTTTATTTCGATTTTAATGTCGCAGTTACACATAATAAGTTTTCACTCAATACAAGTATGACGTATCTTTGAATAAAAAATCTTCAAAAAATATTTTTTTGACAAAAAACCGTCAAAAAAAATCTTCAAAAAATATTTTTTGAAAAAAAATCATCAAAATTTATTTTGAAAAGAAATTGAAATTTTTTTGAAGAACCATCAAAAAAATTTTTTCAACAAAAAGAAATATTTGTTTTGACAAAAATTGTCAAGGAAAATTTTTTGAAAAAAAATCGTCAAAAAACTTTTTTTGACAAGAAATTGAAAAAAAAATCACGATAAAAATTTCTGATGAAAAAATCTTCGAAAAATATTTTTTTGGCAAAAAAACAACAAAAAAATTGGCCAAAAAAAGATCTGATGAAAAAATCTTCAAAAAATCGTCAAAGAAAATTTTTTGACAAAAAATCGCCAAAGAAATGTTTTTTTGACAAAACAATCTCCAAAATTGACCAAAAAAATTTTTAATGAAAAAATCTTCGAAAAAATTTTTTTTGACAAAAAATCGCCAAAAAAAAAATGTTTTTTTGACAAAAAATCTCAAAAAAATATTTTTTTACAAAGAAATATCTTTTTTACAAAAAATCTTCAAAAACAATCAATTTTTTTCTAAAAAGTACGTTTGCCTGATGATCTATAGTATAATAGGTATCTTTTAGAAAAAATTCTCTTGTCAAAAAATCTAATTACCTAGAATCTATTGGCAAACATTTTTTCATGAAAATTTATTTTTACAAAAAAATCATAATTAGGTAGGTAGTAGGTAGTTAGGTACACTCAAATACTTCTAAATGGCCGGGGGGAAAAAACACGAAAAAAGCAAGATTTTTTTTTTTTTAATACGTGCAGCTCCAAATTTTCCTTAGAATAGTCCCTGAAAGAGAGTTTTTTTGTTTTTTGAGCAATTACTCGTTTATAAGGAAAGAAAGGACGGGCGGAGTGAAATAAAATCAGTTTCCTGCTCTGCGACCTGAAATTAGTTGATAATGATGTTAATCTGATTTTTTTTTTTTTTAATTTCGAAAATTATTCTTCAAAGTTATTTGGCGAGAATCATCGTATGGCCTTAGTGGATAGCATATTTGAAATAACTATAGTTAGATAATTTTTTATATCTACAACTATACTTGATATGAGTGGTATGTTCCTCTAATGAAAATGATAGATTGATGAGATAATCTCAACTTCTGCTACTTCATATCCAAATGTAAAACCAAGAAACTATAGTATCAAAGTAAAGCTCAGTGATGGAGTTTCTTAAATTGTGCTTCGTTCTAAATTGCGTGACCTTACTAATAATTACTTCAACCTGCCAGAATGGTAAGGATCAACTTGCAGATTGTTCTTGGCAGCAAGAAGTTTTATCGAGTGAAAAGTTAGCAAGCTTAAGTGCGATTTCCAATGTTGAACAAAAAAACCTTTTGTTGATTGATTATATTAAGAAGGAGAAGCATGAAAAACAAAAACTCTTTAAACTCTATGTAAGTAAAAACAATACGAATAAATAAGTGAAATTAAACTCGACTTGAAATAAAAATCGCTAATTTATAATTTTTCCACAGGGATATCTCGGTTACGAGTGTTCATTTAATCACATTAAAGCGGATCTCGATGAGAAGGTATATTTTTTCGATTACTACCCAACCAATGACATAAAAGCTGCGCAAGCGCTTCTGAAGGAAACGACAGCGTATTCGTCAGTTTTGGAAAAGTTTCACGATGTTGAAGAATTAATGAATCCGATTCCTGAAAAACAACATTCGGCTCAGACGAGAATTCCTGAATATTTCGCAAAAATGTATGCAATCCTAAAGAGTAATTATTTTACCAATAATAACGATGCGATAGAAAACGATGACTACATGAAAAAATTTGAAAGTGAAAGGTTTAGGCAAAATTTTATTAAAAACAAATTGAAAGAATTTTTGAGAAAACCGGAACTCACTGATGAAGATTACTTCGAATTCGCATTAGAAACTGCCAAACTTCGTCATGCGAGTAATATGTTTAATCCCGCGATTAAAGAGGTGATACTAAATCATTTTCACGAAAAAATGTTGAATGACCGCGAAACCCTTTTGTTGGAAGATATCATCTGGAATTTAAGAATCGCACGTGCGTGGGATATAACAGAAAAAAATGTCCACTACGTTAATATTTTACGGGAGTATAAGTACCATATGAAGAACGCGCAAAAAATGTATCACCCCATTGAAGTGCATCCCTCCGAGACATCAGAAGGCAGTACAGTTTTCATGCTGAATTATCCTTTGAATTTGTGCCCAGCGGTAAATTATATACCAAGTCAAACCACTCCGCTAACTTCTCCAAAAACCGAAATCAAAAAATCCTCTGTTGCAGTGTGATGTGTGAAAATAAAATAATAGGTACTTTTTTTCTTTTCTAATTTTGTCCCATTAATGCTGTAAATATTGAATAATAATAAACATATAATCCCCTCGTCAACTTATTTGGTTTCTCCTTTAGTCAGGCATATGGTATTTATACGGACTACTTCTTTTCCGATCTATGGAAACTTTATTATTCGATTTTACAATAATCAAATATTTTTCATTCCTCCGGTTATGCAAGGATTTAAAAAAAATTGAGATTGTTTTTACTCTCAAGAAAAAGGGTATAGCCGGGTAAGATAGGGTGATTTGGCCCCCAGAGCGAATTTTGAAACCAACTAGTGGAAGTTGGTCCTTATGGTCTAAAACCCCCGTGACCAAATTTTTAGGTCGCTACCTCACCCCCACCCCCTCCTAGGACGAAAAATGTGATTTTTAGATTATAATTTTTTGATTTCAACAGTTTTCAACCGATTTTTTTCAAACTCGGGTAGATGTTAGGTATCATCAAGGGTCATTCATGGAAATTTTTTCAAAATTTTTCGAACCTATCTTCATCGTGAAATGCGCGTTTCAAGTTTTCTAACGGCCATTTCGACGAGTTCTTTCAGAGGTGCAATAATGAAAAAAATATATGACTGTTGTATTCTTGGTCTGGATGTACAACATATATTTTTTTCAGAATTTTCTATATAGGTGGAAGACCTTTAAAAATGCAAAAAACCGATTTTTTTCATCATTTTTCGCTGGTCAAAAATAATTTTCGTCGTAGTATATCACAAAATACGCCTAAATACACCATCAACCCGAATTTGGATGCAATTTGTTGATTTTTTCTATTTTTTTTATTTTCAATAAAATTAACTGAGTGACGCCATTTTGGGAACCCTCAGTGTCCCTAGAGGTGTTTGGAGGGCCTAAAATTCATGTTTGGACATGTCTCAAGTCGATTTTTGTCATAAACAGAAATTTTTGCGAAATTGAGAAAAATTGATGTTTTTCAACTATCGGGGATGAGAGATCGTGAGAACAGTTTATTTTCTGAAGCCATAAGTGTAATTTTAGGTATGTGAGCTCGAGAGAAAAAAAATCAAATTTTCTCAATTTCGCAAAAATTTCTGTTCATGACAAATATCGACTTGATACATGTCCAAACACGAATTTTAGGCCCTCCAAACACCTCTAGGGACACTGGGGGTTCCCAAAATGGCGTCACTCAGTTAATTTTATTTAAAATTTAAAAAATAGAAAAAATCAACGAATTTCATCCAAATTCGGGTTGATGGTGTATTTAGGCGTATTTTGTGATATACTACGACGACAATTTTTTTCGACCAAAAATGACCATTTTTGGCGCGAAAAATGATGAAAAAAAATCGGTTTTTTACATTTTTGAAGGTCTTCCACCTATATAGAAAGTTCTGAAAAAAATATATGTTGTACATCCAGACCAAGAATACAACAGTCATATATTTTTTTCATTATTGCACCTCTGAAAGAACTTGTCGAAATGGCCGTTAGAAAACTTGAAACGCGCATTTCACGATAAACATTTGAAAAAATTTCCATGAATAACCCTTGACGATACCTAACATCTACCCGAGTTTGAAAAAAATCGGTTGAAAACTGTTGAAATCAAAAAATTATAATCTAAAAATCACATTTTTCGTCCTAGGAGGGGGTGGGGGTGAGGTAGCGACCTAAAAATTTGGTCACGGGGGTTTTAGACCATAAGGACCAACTTCCACTAGGTTGGTTTCAAAATTCGCTCTGGGGGCCAAATCACCCTGTCTTACCCGGCTATACCCTTTTAATTACATTTTCATTTCCAAAAAAAAAATTTAGATTTCTGTTTAACCGTTTGCAAATTTTCATTCAAAGACCTTGAATTGATGAAAAACAAATGTAGGTACTTTCAATTTACATTTAAAAAGCATCTTAAGTGGAAACGAGTCAAAATTAAAATTACCTACATGTTGAAGAAGTTGCATAAGCAGCACATTTGATGGGGTAAGTAAATATGCTATCATGAATTTCAAATTGCGACCTTGTTTTTTCAAAAATAGCACACATCTCCTAAAGTCTTTTGTTATTATAGTTTCCAAAAATAATGGTCCGATTTTGAAAATGAAAGCAGATTTGTAATCGTCAGGTTCGACACTATCGATCTAGACCCCTAGATGTCCAATTTTCGACATTTTTTTTCTTCAAATTTTGCAAAAATTTACAAATTCACCATTTTTTTTTTGCTTCAACTTCAATGCCAAAATTCAAAAATTCACCACGCTCGTGTTTATGATCCGATTAAGCTGAAATTTGGTTTATAGACTATTTGGAGGTCGTAGAATTCAAATTCGTTATTTATTTCGATCAGTATTGCCAACCTTGGAAGATAAAATTTGTATTTCGCTAGGTTGGCAACAGTGATTTACACAAATTGTAAAATAAATTTGAAATCTTCGACCTCGATATGGTCCATTTTGACCCTTCATTCAGCTCCATTGGGCTTCTGGAAGGTGTAATATGCTTGAGAAGTATTCTTTCTGCCTTAATTTCATCGTACTAGGCAACCGCAATAACTCATCACGAAAATGCCAATAAGTGAATATTTCAAGAAAGCGGAAACCTATGGAGGAGGTTCAAAGGTCTAGGATGCATAATTCGAGCACGGGGAATCTGAATTTGCAATTTGTTTAAATCATTGTTGCCAACCTTGCGAAATAAAAATTTTATCTTCCGAGGTTGGCAATACTGATCGAAATAAATAACAAATTTGAATTCTACGACCTCCAAATAGTATATAAACCAAATTTCAGCTTAATCGGATCATAAACACGAGCGTGGTGAATTTTTGAATTTTGGCATTAAAATTGAACCAAAAAAAAGGCAGATTTGCGATTTTTTGCAAAATTTGAAAAAAATTGTCGAAATTTGGGCATCTAGGGGTCTAGATTGATAGAGTTGAACCCGACGATTGCAAATCTGCTTTCATTTTCAAAATCGGACCATTATTCGCGGAGATATAAGCGTTCAAAATTTTTGACCGGATAATTTCAAAAAGTTCTCGGAATATCCGACCATCCTTGGTATTTTATGGGATTATTGCAGCTTCCAGATTACGTAGAAAATTGTTTTTGGTATCTGATAGTACTATTTCGAGGTCGTAGATTTCAAATTTGCAAGTTGTTTCGAGCAGGGTTGCCAACCTAGCGAGATAAAAATTTTATTTTGCGAGGTTGGCTACCCTGCTCGAAACAAATTGCAAATTTGAAATCTACGACCTCGAAATAGTACTATTAGACACCAAAAACAATTTTCTAGCTATTCTGGAAGTTGCAATAATTCCATAAAATACCAAGAATGGTCGGATATTTCGAGAACTTTTTGAAATTATCCGGTCAAAAACTTGGACGTCTAATATCTCCGCGAATAATGATCCAATTTTGAAAATGAAAGCAGATTTGCTATCGTCGACTTTGACTCTATCAATCTAAACCCCAAGATGCCCAATTTTCGACTATTTTTTTTTCAAATTTTGCAAAAAATTGCAAATCCGCCATGTTCTTTGCTTCGATTTTAATGAATTTCCAAAAAACGTTATTTATGGTCCGATCGAGCTAAAATTCGGTATATGGGGGTAATGTAAGGTCTCTGAACCCAAATATGCCGTCGGTTTTCAGATCCGAAGTTTAGTTCCTGAGATACGGAAAATGCTCCATATCTCGACGAATTCGCATCCGATTCGGAAACTGATCGCGCCATTCGATTCGCCTGGCACCTTAAAAAAATATTTTGAAACGAAACTAGAAAATTTTAATAAAATTTTTAAAAAATGATTGAAACGAAAATTGAAAAAAAAATGCAAAATAATTTCAAAAAGAATTTGAAAAGCTATTACTTCAAAAAAATTTAAAAATTAATTTGAAAAAATCCAAAATTTTAAACCAAAAAAATTATTTTCAAATACTTACACAAAATTTTAAAAATTGTTCTCGGACTTCTGGTAAAAAAAAAAAAAAATTAAAAATTCAATTTGAAACAAAATTTGAAAATTCAAACATAATTTTTTGAATTACAAAAAAAGTGGTTTCCACAAAAAATGAAAAAATACAAAATTTGAAAAAATTGATTTAAAGAAATGTAAGATTTTAAACCAAAGAAAATTATTCTCAAATAGAATTTTAAAAATTGTTGTGGGTAAAAAAATAAAAATAAAAAATAAAACTTTAATAAAAAAAATATGATTTTTGAAGGTATTAATTTCGAAAAAAAAATAATGGAATTTGAAGAATGATTTTAAACAAAATTTGAAAAAAAAAATGTGTAAAAAACACGAAAAAAATTCCTAATTATTGAGAAAAAAATTATTTTAAATGAAAAAAAAATATATATATATTTTGAAACAAATCAAAATTTAAAAAAAAGGTTTCCCACAGAATAATAAATAAATTGTTACAAAATGTTTTTTAAAAATCAACAAATCTTATCACATGAATATTTCAAATCGCTCGCTGCAAAATTAAAAAAAAATGAAATTTGAAAAATAACTTGTAAAAAATTTGTCTTGAATAAAATTTTCAAAATTTGTAAAACTTTAAATTTTTCATGAAATCATAACTTGTTGAGATTTTTTTAAAATTAATTTATAGTCAAAATAATTTTTTTTTCATTTATTATAAAAATATTTCTAAAAAATCAATTTAAAAAAAAAAAAAAACAGAAAAAATTGTTTTTGGAATAATGAGTTTTGATAAAACTGAAAAGCGGTAGAATTCATCCAAAAATAATCAACAAAATTGTTTTTAGGTATTAAAAATTGGTTTTAAAAATTAATTTTTTACCAAAATTGAAAAAAATTGTTATACCTAGGAATAATTTTTGAAAAATCAACCAATTTTATCAATACGAATATTTTAAAACACTCGTAATAAAATTTAAAAAAAATCAATTTTTGAATAAAATTTGAAAAATAACTTGAGGAAAATTTTAAATTTGTTTTTTGGAAAACCTGTAAAAAATTAAAATTTTTCATGAAATCAAAAATTTTTGAGATTTTTTTTTAATAGTCAAAAATTTTTTTTTTCATTAATATAAAAATACTTCTAAAAAATCAATTTTTAAATTAAAAAAAAAATTGTTCTTTGAATAAACAAGTAGTTTTGATAAAATTTTGAAAAACGGTAGAATTCAGCCAAAACAATCAACGAAATTATTTTTATTAAAAATAAATTGGTTTTGAAAATTATTTTTTTTACCAAATTAAAAAAAATTATTATTGTTACCTTAGGAATAGAAATTTTTGAAAAATCAATCAACCAATTTTACCAATACGAATATTTTAAAACACTCGTAGTAAAATTTAAGAAGAAAAAAAAAATTTTAAATAAAATTTGAAAAATAATTTTAGAATTTTTTTTTTTTGGAAAACTTGTAAAAATTAAGCTTTTATATGAAATAAATTTTTGGAATTTTTTTTAAAAACTTAGTATTAAAAGATATTGGCGTCTATAAGGACTTATCGATCTAATGCCTAAAGTAGCAGGTACCTATTTGTTAATTCCGAACGAGTTTCCAAAAAATAACACTAATGAATTCGAACAAAACGATGGCAAATCCATTGAACACATAATTCACATCGAATTACGCAGGCAGTACTTCGAGCCTATAAATAAGCTTTAAGCACGTATAACACCCTTTGTATAGCTTTTACTCGATTAATATAATACAATATCACTATTTAAATACGATAATACGAACACAGATGATAAAACGCGAACTTAATACGTACTCGTAGGTTTAGAAATCCTTGAATTCTTGGGGATACAATTCTTCGCTTGCTTCATCCAAAGGTTCTTCGGTTTGTTTATCGAAATTTTGCGTATCGCTGTCTCCTCGAACCAACGGCACGAACGGCGGTTTGGCGGTTTTTTTATAAATCTGCGACCAATTGATGCTCGTAAAGTAATGGTGGGCCTTGATCGCTTTAGCTGTCCTTAGTCTTATCGAAGTACTATGTTTGGTTAAAGATTGAATTATATCGATAGCTTCGCTACTGAAATACGGCGGAAATTTCATATGTCCGTCGAGTATCTGTTGGAATAGTCGGACTAAATTCGAAGATCTGTACGGCGGACGTCCCGAGGTCATTTCGTATATGAGAATTCCTAACGTGTACCAGTCGACCGGATACGAATATTGCATTTTTTTCAATATCTCCGGAGCGTAGTACTCGGGCGTGCCGCAGATAGTTTTGGTTTTTTTTCGATCGATTTTTTTGGCGAAGCCGAAGTCGGTAATTTTGAGGTAACCGTAGCGATCGATGACGATGTTCTCCGGTTTCAGGTCTCTAAATATGATGCCGACGAAGTGCAGGTATTCGAAAGCCAGCACCACTTGGGCGGCGTAAAATTTACACAGGTTTTCTTCGAATTTACTCTGGCGTTTTATGTGGACGTGCATTTCGCCGCCGATGCAGTACTCCAGCACTATGAACAGATTAGCGTTATCTTTAAAATGCGCTACGTAGTTGATTAAAAATGGAAATTTTATACAAGATAGGATTTTCTTCTCCATTATAACGTGTTCGACGTTGTTCTCGAGAACGATGTGTCGTTTGGGCATCACTTTCATGGCGAAGAATTCTCGATTTCCTTTCAAGTGACGTACCAGCATCACTTTGCTGAACGAGCCTTGGCCTAAAGTTTTGATTATTTCGAAATCCGATAGTTTCGAGTTGCTTTTATATACTCTCGACCATTTAGTGTCGACGTTCTCTTTGGCTTTTTGTAATATGGGCGTGAGGTCGTCCTCCAAGTCGACGCGTGTATCGTGTATTTGAGCGATTTTCGAACTTATAGCGTTTTGTAACCATCGGTTCATATTTAGTTTACATTTTGACGAAATACGCGCATTGACGAAAGAAAAAAAGATACGAGAGTTAGAGCCATATCGACGGATGAGCCAATTTTTATACTTTACTTAGCAAAAGCGAAATTTTTTGGCGAGTTTCGGATGTCGCATTTTTCAACGGTGCCAGCCGAGGGAAGGTACTGAAATGGGTCGGTTCGGTCGCCATTTTAAATTTTCCAAACATCTTCGTCGGTATCGGAGAAGAAGTCGGAGTGCCTAATGAGTGATACCGAAGGAAAGAAAAAAAAATCTATAGTAATTAATAGATAAAAATGTAATATTTATAAAATATGCTTAGTCAGTTTTATCGTTATTTTCTTCATCGTCGTCTGGTTCACTTCCGCTGTCTGGGGCATTTTTCTCTTTGATGACTTTTACTCGTCCTCCAGGATACACTACTACTTTTTTGCCGATCGTTGTCAATTCGCCAGATACGCGTTTTCTCGCTCTTTTCGTTTTAATTGTCGGTGTTGGAACATCGTTGGGTAAAACTGTAAAATAATCGTGTTGTTTAGAAAGGTATAGAATACTCGTAGAAACAGGGTGTTGTCATTTCCACCAGCCTGAGTGAATAGTTCATAGAAATGAATCAATTGAATCTACCATTTTATCTGGACTTAGTATATTTCTTCATTTTCTTCCAAGTTTCGATTGACATTTATTTTATTCAAAATTGGAGAGGAAGGAGGGGTCCAATCGAAATTTTTGTAATACCCAAAATTATTCCTAGGTCTTCAAGCTATAACTTTTGTTTGAAGTTTTTTTTAATTAGACCCCCGCCCCCTCCGCTCCCAACTGATTTTGCACAACACTTCGAAGATATTAATTAAAAATCCCAGATGAGTGAGCGAGGAAGGAACCGATTAAAAAAAAATTCAAATAAAAGTTGTAGATCAAGATTCTAAAAATAATTTTGGTCATTATAAAAATTTCGATTGGATCTCTCCCTTTCCTCAAATTTCACATAATATCAGGTAAATACTTTTTCAAAATTTGGCGAAGGGGTCCAATTGAAAATTTTTTCAAACAAAAGTTGTAGATTGAGGTCCAAGAAATAATTTTTGTTGTTACAAAATTTTCTATTAGACCCTTCCCTCCCCTCTAATTTCACATAATGGCTTGGATACTTATATTATTAAAAACTGGTGAAGATAGAGGTCCAATTGAAAAAAATTTCAAACAAAACTTGTAGCTTGAAGTCTTGAAAATAATTTTAGTTATTACAAAAATTTCGATTGGAGCCATCCCTCCCCTTCAATTTCGAATAAATTACATGTTGATTGAAAAAAATATTTTAAAGGCTCGTTCACAATGCACCTTAACTTTTTACTTTAACTTTAACCAGCTAAAGTTAAAGTAAAAAGTAAAAAGCAAAAAGCAAAAAGCAAAAAACAGTCAAAACTCCTACTAACCAACCATTTCCAAAATGAATTTTAAGCTTTTTTATGCTTAAAATCGTTTTGAAAATGGTTGGTTAGTAGGAGTTTTGACTGTTTTTTGCTTTTTGCTTTTTGCTTTTTACTTTTTACTTTAACTTTAGCTGGTTAAAGTTAAAGTAAAAAGTTAAGGTCCATTGTGAACGGTTCTTAAGTCCAGAATCTGAACTGATGGAAGTAGGAAGTGTGAGCAATTTCGTTCATGTTCACTACAAATCCGAGCAAACTACTCACCCAGGCTGGTGGAAATAACAACACCCGTAGAAACACAATTAATAAGAAAGAGAGTAGTTTCCCTGATCACTTACTGCAAGACATGTATATCGGTAGAGCTAACGATTTAGGTCCTTTTAAATGCAAAGATCGAATATTTTTCCAACCACTGGGGAAATTATCTGAAATGTATTTCGATACGGAGAGTATGTTGGCGGTGATTTCCTCAGGTGACATATCCATTCTTCCTATCTGTAGAAAAACATCCCAATGAATGAGAGCTAACTTGATTATCGAATGTATAATTGCACAAATTTTACCTGTAACGTTTTTGTGGAGCCACTTCCGTCTAAACTTAATGAAGTTTTTTTCAGTTTCGATAATATCTCGTCTTTTAAATTTTTACGTTTTATTCTAACCGGTACTGGCCATCTGTAATTTCGAACAATTATGGTAAATTTGAAAACGTTCGGTTTAAATCTTACAATTTGAAAAAAATGCTCACTTTCTCGATTTCTTAAAAGAAGGTCCTAATTTTGTTCTCAAGTAACCGCTGATTTTCTCATCGATAAGGAAAAAATCGTACATATCACATAGTTTTCGTCTAGCTTCGTACTGATCAAAATCAACCCTTATTCTTCTGCTAGGAATCACATCGATCTAAAAAAAACATTCCAGTTTAATAAAACATAATCGATCAAAATTCTACGACTAGTTACTAAATGTGAGTTACATTTCTGACGTCTGTAATTCCTTTCTTTTTCAACAATTTGTTGTAATGGTTAACGGTTATTTCGTGATTAACGTTACGACCTCGAATCAAATCCGAAACAATCAAACATACGTCCGATGTATCTGTGAGTAAGGAATGCTCCAAAGGTCTGTAAAATGAAATGATGTTGTCAGCTGATTACTTATATCTAGTAACGGAATACAGTCATTATTCTTACATTCGAACGATTCTTCTTTGTATTTTGGGTATTTTTACGAAATCAATTTGTAAAAATATGGGAGACGCGGTGTCTAGAATATTTTTCTTGCTGTTTTCATCTTGTTTGTTTAGAATCCCTAGTAAGACGTTTACTCCTTCTTTAACCTGAAATCATAAAAATGCTAGATATGTTTCGAAATTGCAAATTAGCCTACGATGAAATTAAAGCTTACCTTTTCTTCTAAAAGTACACTTTCACTCATGATTATTTCAATATAAATCGAACAAACAGAATAAAAAATCTTTAAAAAAGAAATTTCAATTTTATTTTTCTAAAGAAAAAAATATATGATAAAAGGAAAGCACGTGTCTCATTCAACCTCCAATATTCATCATTCGGCCAAGTTTTTTACCTCACTTGCGTAGGAAAAATTTTAGTTCCACGTTTCATCGCAAGTTGGCGCTACTTAGTGTTTATTTTTATCTGGCTTCTGATTGGCTGATTGATGGATTACTGATTAGGTCAATCACTTCTTTGTTTTTAAGTTTTTCGCTGCTAGATTCCATTCCCCATTCCTTGTAGTAAATTTGTAAATTGTAATTGTAAATCATTTTACACATGAAGTTGTTTCACTTGAAGCAATTACGCGATTACTTAATTTCGATTATTTCGTTCAAAGTAATTTTCGATTGATAATTCACCGTAGAGATGTTATTTTTGTGAAATTAATTAACCCTAATGAAGAATAAAAAACCATGGAAAACGGAGCAAGTCGAAATAAAAATGGTACAACGAAAATACGATTAACTGGTGAGTCTTGGCAGATGTTAGATTACATATTTTATTACGCGACTACCAACTAACTAACATATTTTTCAAGTATCGCGATACATTTGAGTAGTTTGCTATCTGTTTGAAGTAAACAGTCGTCATATCTCGAGGATACCTCGATGTTTATCTTTCATTTCGAATGCGTTGAAATGTAAATAAATAGAATGTGTTTGCAAATAGAAAACCTCGTAGATAGGAATTTTCAGTATTATCGTATAATTCTGTATAATCCACGTCTGTATTCTGTAAACCAGATACCCCGTAGGATATTTCATCTTGTATGCAGATTTTTCGAGATTTTCACGTTAATTATATTCGATGCTATGGTTTTAATTAAGCCTATTATTCGCCTCAACGTACGAGTCACAGTAATACAATCTGCGTAATATACGTGTTAAATTACTACGAATGAGAAATATGAATGACAGAGTAGTTGAAATAGTTACTGGTGTTATCACGGTTTCGAACCACACGTTAAAGGAAATTGAGTAATTAAAACAGAAGCGAAATCATTAGAGCGTGATAAGTGAGTTTTATTTCTAGTGGCATCATACGTTATGGATATAATTCGTATACAGATGAACTTAATGCCCTAAATACTCCCAATTCTACCAATTTTAATTCGAATTAGGTATTAAATTACGAAAACACTAATGGAAATTTTTCTCTGTTTCAGTACTCTGCGCCCGTAACTTAGCCAGAAAGGATTTATTCAGTAAGTGAAAAATTTCGCTACCGGTTTGGAATTCCTTTTTGGTCGCTGTTGCTTTATATGTTTTGATAACGCGTAGAGTTCAAAACATGTTGACATTGCGATGTTTGAATTGGAATTTATTTATGATTTGTCGCTTGCTTGGTTATATTTTTGCCATTTTCGTTTTGTAGAGCTTCCAGATCCGTTTGCTAAAATTAGTGTAGATGGTTCGGGACAGTGTCACAGTACTGATACTTGTAAAGCTACTCTAGATCCGAAATGGAATCAGCATTATGATTTGTATGTATACGGTGACCATCTATTTTTTTTATAAATGTTTAAGTTACTAGCGTAGCTTCCTCTGCAGAGTTATCTCTTTTTCGAATTTTTGGCCTTTTTCAGGCGTCTACTTATCTATATTTTGTAGTTGTGTGATTTTTGGCTGCTTATTACTCGCTTCAACGAAGTCGTGTATGGGATTCGAATTTAAGTTCTCTGTCAGAGAATACCTATTACATTATGTTTACTCGTCGAAGAATAAATATTTAATAAATATTACGTCGAATCGTTTAGTCTAGAACTCTTGATTGTCTAGAATGAATTTACGAATCGATGTAATATTTTTTTGATAAATATAAATGTAATCGAGCTACGTAATTTTTCGCTCGATTTCAAACTCTTCGAGCTGTATTAACTGATAAAATTAATTTTAATTTGTACATCGAACTAATCTAATTGATTTCCATGACTGACTCGTGTACTTTTAATTACCTATTTTGCAGGTATATTGGAAAAGGAGATGGTATTACTATAAGCATATGGAATCATAAAAAGGTCCAAAAAAAGCAAGGTGGAGGATTCCTAGGCTGTGTTCGTATCTTGAGCAGTAGTATCCAGAAACTGAAGGACACCGGATGTAAGTTAACTGCGCTTCTGTGCTCGATATCGTTCAAAAATTAATTTAAAATTTTTCATTTTACAGACCAGAGACTAGATTTATGTAAGGCGAACGCTGAAGATACTGAACCAGTCAAAGGTCAAATCGTCGTATCGTTATTGTCACGGGAGATGGGCAACGGGAGTAGCTCGAATGCAGGACATATCGCTGTCGCCGACTCTTTGGGTGATATTAGCTGCCCGGATAGTTTACCCGAAGGTTGGGAGGAGAGAAGAACATCGGCCGGTCGGTTATACTACGTTAACCACCATACCAAAACCACACAGTGGTTTAGACCCAATAGGTGAATAGTTTTATCTCGTAATTACGTGTAATTAATTTTAGAACTGAATTTATCCGCGTCGAGGCGTTATCTTAATTAATTTACTTTTTTAATTCGTATTATCTCGCTCTCGAAATTACAAATTGTATGTTATCGTCGTCGAGTCGAGTGTAATATCTTATTTTTGAACTCTATGTTGACGCCTTGTTTGCGATAGAGTTGCAGTTTGTAATCAGTTTCTATAATCAGAATATCGTTATCAATTTTATTTCCTTTCGTTGTCGACGATAGAGTTGAGAAATTTCTTCCAATCGCGATATTTTTCAAAAAAGTTTGCAAAAGCGGAAATTAGTAAGGCCGTAATATTGGTCAGGGGGGGGGGGGGTATGGTTCGAGTGGAATTATTTCGAAAATCTTTTTTTTTTTTCAACGCCATGTACAACAACTGAGGCTAGTGGCGTATTATTATTTTTTTTTTTTCAAATGACTCGACTTGATTTTTTTTTATCGCCATGTACAGCAAGTCAGCAACCAAGGCTATAGTGGTTTTTTTTTTTTTTTTTTTTTAATACGAATTTATTGATAAGTTGACTTAGGCTTTTAAAAATGTCAAATAATTACTCCTGTTATTGTTTCATTTTTGTAGACCTGTACACCCGTTACCATCTTCGAACTCTTCCAGAACACCAACTTCGTCTACGAACAACGTAAATAGTGGCAATATCGACGCAAGGAATACAAATGGGGAACCGTTGGACGCCGATTCTCGCTTAAATTCGTCTTCGACGGGCGCGTTCCAAACGCAAACGACTAGTAATGACGATAACAATAACGTGAACAACTGCTCTTTCACCGGAGCTGCGCCTGCGAATTCGGGGAACAATGATAAGAAGCAGAGTGGCAGTAGTTCTTCGCCAGGAGCATATTCGACATCTACGAATACACCTACTTCTAGCAGGTAGATTTGATTTTTTTTTAAGCAGCTGAGTGAGCAACGTGGCGAAACGTCATTACAATTGAACTTTCTGATTTGATTTCGTAGGTTAACTGATGCAAGATCAACGGCTAATCAGCAATCGAGGAAACGTACCGGAGTAGGAAATGCGGCGCTGAATCGTCGTCCAAAAGCGAACTCGTATTATAGTCCTATTTCGTCGGCGAGCCAACTGGAAGGATTGCCCGAAGGCTATGGTAATGAAATACGAACCTATAAAAGGGGATAATTTGTCAAACGAAAACGTGGCATTGATTTGGTATTTTTGTTTGATCGCAGAACTCAGAACGACCCAACAAGGGCAAGTTTACTTTTATCATATACCGACCGGACTAAGTACCTGGCATGATCCGAGAATACCCCGCGATATTATCGCCCATTTAAGCAGTAAAGAACTTGGACCGTTGCCGACCGGTTGGGAAATCAGACAGACGGGAACAGGCAGATACTACTATGTTGATCATAATAATCGAACTACTCAGTTCACCGATCCGAGATTAACTCCGAATATCATATCGCTTTATTATAAGTAAGTTTCGTCGTACGATTTCGCTTCGTGTATATTTTTTATTCGTTCAAAATGATGTTCAGCTTTTGTAGTCGTGTCAAGTTGAAAAATATATTAGAATTAAGAAAGGAGTAAGTATATAATAATATGTAGTTGGCAATTTGAACGAATTCATTGTGCCAAAATTTTTATCGTATTTATCGATTTCATGTGGAAACTCATTCGTAGTGTCACAATAGGTTGCATTTTTTTATTAACCTAAAAATGTTAATTTCTTTGCTTTTCAGACGGAAAAACATGGCGCCTCCGGCCTTTTTGGCCAACATCATGGAGTCGAGGAATATCAACGGCAATGCATCGCACAACACACCGGCGGAAAGCAGCACGTCAGTGGGTAGTTCGTCAAATGTCGCCAGCGCTGTCGTAGCCGCCACCACCTCTGCCAGTTCGTCGACACCTACCACCACATCTTCTTCTACGTCTGGTCCTCAAAGTATTGAAACCGATAGCGAATGTCTTCCTAAGTATCGGCGAGATCTGGTCGCCAAGCAGAAAATACTCAGGGCTGAGTTGAACGTTTTGCAACCGCAGAGTGGGCATTGTCGATTCGAAGTATCAAGATCGGAAATTTTCGAAGTACGAGACTGGTTATTTAATATTATGGATATCGATGATTACATTGATCGTTCAAATTCGATATTTTGACCATTTTTTGAATTATTCCATTCAGGAAAGTTGATCGATACTTGATTAACGTTGTGTTACTATTTTCATTTTCTCAGGAATCGTATCGAATTATCATGAAGATGAAAGCCAAAGATTTAAGAAAACGATTGATGGTGAAATTCCGCGGAGAAGAAGGTCTCGACTACGGTGGTATTGCTCGAGAATGGTTATGCCTTCTATCCAGAGAAATGCTCAATCCGCAGTACGGCCTCTTCCAGTATTCCAGAGAAGATAACTACACCTTACAGATTAGCTCGGATAGTTCAATTAATCCGGTTAGTGAAACTGAATTCCACTCGTTCAAGCGTAATTAAATTTCGTAGACTTATTCGGAGCTGTCTGATTACAGGATCATCTATCGTATTTCCATTTCGTCGGACGTATTCTGGGTATAGCAGTTTTTCACGGGCATTATATCGATGGCGGATTCACGACGCCGTTTTATAAAATGCTACTGAACAAACCGATTACCTTGGATGATATCGAAGGTGTTGATCCAGAGTTGCATAGAAGCTTAACCTGGCTGTTGTGAGTTATTTTTGCAGAACCGATAGGATGGAAAATACGAAGATTTTCAAGTCGATAAAAATTTCTCGATGTTTAATTTTCAGAGAAAATAAAATCGAACCGGAAGTTCTAGACGCCTCGTTTGCAGTCGAAGTAAACAGCTTTGGAGTATTGAAAGCGCACGAATTAAAAGCGAACGGACAAAACATTCAAGTGACCGAAGAGAATAAAAAAGAATACGTCAAGTGAGTGATTGAGCTCGATATCTCATTCCAAATTCATCGAAAAAATCATTACATTGAAAATATTTTGTTGCGCAGGTTGTACGTTAATTACAGATTTATGCGCGGAATCGAGCAACAATTTTTGGCTCTGTATCGAGGATTCACCGAAATAGTACCGGCTCAATTGTTGAAACCGTTTGACGAACGTGAACTCGAACTGATCATCGGTGGTCTAGTATCCATCGATATAAAAGATTGGAAAGAGAACACTCGTCTCAAGGTGCCTGACTACTTCATCTATTCTTTACCTTTAATTTTGTCACCTGTGGCAGAATATTCATTTTAATTATTTTATTGCAGCATTGTACCTCTGAAACTCCGGTCGTCAAATGGTTCTGGCAAATTGTAGAATCGTACAGCGAGGAAATGCGTGCTAGGTTGTTACAATTCGTCACCGGAAGCTCGAGAGTACCGCTACAAGGTTTTAAAGCTTTGCAAGGTAACGAGTATTCGACGTTTTACAATTTATATTCTCAATAAGCTTCGTAAATGAGAAATTGAAATTCTCTTCGGGTGTTGTTATTTCCACCAGCCTGGGTGAGTAGTTCATAGAAATGAATCAACTGAATCTACGATTTTATCTGGACGTATATTTCTTTCAAGTTTCGATTGACATTTATTTTATTCAAAATTGAAGGGGAAAAAGGGGTCCAATCGAAATTTTTGTAATACCCAAAATTATTCCTAGGTCTTCAAGCTATAACTTTTGTTTGAAGTTTTTTTTAATTAGACCCCCGCCCCCTCCACTCCCAACTGATTTTGCACAACACTTCGAAGATATTAATTAAAAATCCCAGATGAGTGAGCGAGGAAGGAACCGATTAAAAAAAATTTCAAATAAAAGTTGTAGAACAAGATCCTAAAAATAATTTTGGTCATTATAAAAATTTCGATTGGATCTCTCCCTCTCCTCAAATTTCACATAATATCAGGTAGAAACTTTTTCAAAATTTGGCGAAGGGATTCAATTGAAAATTTTTTCAAACAAAAGTTGTAGATTGAGGTCCAAGAAATAATTTTTGTTATAAAAGTTTCGATTAGACCCTTCCCTCCCCTCCAATTACACATAATGGCTTGGGCACTTATATTATTAAAAACTGGTGAAGATAGAGGTCTAATTGAAAAAATTTTCAAACAAAACTTGTAGCTTGAAGTGTTGGAAATAATTTTAGTTATCACAAAAATTTCGATTGGAGCCATCCCTCCCCTTTAATTTCGAATAAATTACATGGTAATTGAAAGAAATTTTCAAAGTCAAGAATCTAAACTGATGGAAGTAGGAAGTGTGAGCAATTTCGTTCATGTTCACTACAAATACGAGCAACTACTCACCCAGGCTGGTGAAAATAACAACACCCATTTTCTTCGAGCTAATTATGTCGTCATATTCGACTCGAATTGTTTCGAATAATACATACGTAAATGCTTTTTCCCTCGAATAGGATCGACAGGGGCAGCCGGACCTCGCCTATTTACAATACACGTTACAGACGTACCACAAGATAATTTACCAAAAGCTCATACCTGTTTTAACCGTATCGATATACCAGCCTATAATAGTTACCAACGAATGTACGAAAAGCTCAGCCAAGCGGTCGAGGAAACTTGCGGGTTCGCCGTTGAATAACAGTCAACCCTGAATCACCGTTTGTTTTCATTGTCATCCAGTATCGCCGCCAATTTACCGCTACCACTTTTGAATAATTTAGTTAAGTTTATAAAATACCAAAAAAAAATGGAAAAAAAGATCGAGCCTGTGTTGAGGTATAGTAGTAAATGGAAAAACAGGGTATTTTAGGGAGTTTGTAAATTGGCTGCATGCACCACCGTTATTTTCGTAGTCTTCCGTTATGTTTTTTAGAATCTTCCATTTATAATAATATTACGATATTCGAGAAATGTGTTGAAAGTAATGAAGCACGTAAATGAAATATTATGTACGTTGAGTTTCGAAAGATGGCATAGAAGTGTAAAAAAAAGTATTATTTGTGTTCTCATTACCGCGAGCGATGAAGAAATTTGAGAGAGAAATCTCGTTATTATTTGAATCGCATTAATATACCATAATATTTTTAAGACGAATTATATGTGATGACTTTTTTTTTTGTTTTGTTAAATCTTCCACGTGAAAAAAAAAGTATAAAAAAATGTTGTTATACGCGTTTATCTTATAAGCTTTTAATTTTTTACGTAGTAAAATGTATGTTCTTCGATGTAATTTTTTTTTTTTTTACGAAAATGTGAATGCGTGTACGTGTATCGATGATGTTACTTAATTTTTTAAAGTAGTTTAATAATATGGAAAAATTCGAACAATTTTCTATATAATATGTTCTCTTCTATTTACTTTTCATTATGTAAAAAGTTGTACGAGTTTTTTTCTTCTCTTTTTGTATTAAGGTATTTTATATCGTGTAATTTTTTTATAAGATATTTTACAGTTGAAACAGTGTACTGTGATGTTTTATTTATTGGAACGTATGTGTTTTGTAACGCGGTTTACGTACGTACGCAAGTGAGGGTTATTTTCACATATCAAAATTCTGTATTATCAATTTATAATGTTCCTTTCTTTATAGCTCATACTTACCTGAAGATTTTTTTAGAGCGATCGTGTCCTCTAGAAAAGGCGAGTTTTCACAGCACGCTACATTCTAATGGTGTCGAGATTTCGAGGTTTGATTCGTAATTGAACAATATTATGTATTATATGATGAGTGACCTATTACGAATGTTTGTTTTGTGCAATACATTTTTTTTCACAAATGTCAATGTGGTTTATTTTTTGTAGGAAAGAGAACACCCTGTATGTTATCTCTGAATATGAAAATAGGTGGTAAATATGTAGTTCCAGTTTCGGACCCATTTGATTAGAAAAGTAAGCTATTCGAAGAAGCATAAGAAAATTTTGGAAATAACATTTTATTGATAGAAAAAACGATAACGTGAAAATCGACGTAATTTCATAAAAATTGTCCTAATTCATTGATTTTTCAGCTTGGCACCTTTGAACTGGCGTGCAAGAAGGTATATTTCAGCTGAATCAGACCGACTGCTTTCAGGCTTAACCAATTTCACTTTATTGTAGAATCTTTTAAGATTATTTTCGTAATCGAAAACACCATCGCCACTCCATAATTTCACCAGAAGTATTCCGTTCACCTTGGTATTGAGAATTGCAAACCTGCAATGGTAATAGGAAGAAATTAAAACCAGATCGGAGGACAAAAACGAAATTAAAAAGAGTTGAAATAGATACCTCAAGACACTGTAGGCCATTTCAATAAGGTATTCGTGGTCCATACGTTTGATGCCGGTAGCATTAGGCGCCATATCACTCAATACAACGTCCACTTTGGAGTTATTCAGTTCTTGTACGATTCTACTTTGGGTACTGGGAGTGGTGAAATCGCAAGGACATAGGAATAAGGCTCCTTCTACTGGACTTATGGTGATTCTATCAATTCCTATTACTTTACCGGTAGGTAATTCCGCTTCTGTAACATAATAGCATGATTATACCGATAGTACTGGATGTGTCTGCTGTTCTGCTGCTGTACTCATTCTCACCTTTGCTATGTGCGTTGGTTTTAGCTACAGCTACCTGACTCCAGCTACCAGGAGCAGCTCCGCAGTCGATTACGATATGGCCAGGTTTCAATATGTGGTATTTTTCGTCAATTTGCAATAGTTTAAAGGCACTTCGACATCTAGAATTAGAAGTGATGTATGAATAAGATGGCAGGAAAACTAAAGCAAAAAGGAAGAAATACTACCTGAAGTTATGAAGCTGGGCTTCTTTCACGTAAGGATCGGAGAGCTGGCGAGATAACCAGTCTTGAGCTGTTTTACTCTTATTTTTCAGATTTTTTGGCACCTGTTTTCGTAATGCTGAGTATGTGCTGAAGGAAGTGAGGCCGAAATTTTTCTTAAACATCATTAAACGAAATCCCATGGTGAGGTCTTGGATCGTGTACTTTGTTTTTAATGAAACTTGGTACGATTTTCATAAAATATTACCATTTTAATAGAAAATTAAAACGAAACTTGAGAAAAATTTGTTGAGATTGATAAAAAAATTAATATTTTAGATTAAATAAGCAGTGTTGAAAAAGTCTCAAAAAAAATACGTACGCGTTCGCGTCAACACTGATTTAAGGGTGTGAGATTGGTAAAAACGGTTTATGCGCCTGCGCGTACTATAGTTTACACTTCGCGCGGTACACATTCCACTCGAAGCATCGCCATCGCGTTCGTTTGTATTCTTTTGTCGTTGGTTAGTGTAATTTGTGGTTGATCGTTTACTCGGTTTTCGCATGATAGTGTAATTTGTCTTAAGTTGAATTTATTAAGTGTTATAGTTAGAAAATTTCTGTAAGTAGTTTTCAAACACATCGATACAAAATGTCGGAAGCAGCTACAGAGAAAAATGTTACCCAAGAGCAGAAAGAGGCGAAAGAAGAAACCACGCCGAATACGAAAGAAGAATCAAAAGATGGTAAAGAAGCAGTTACTGAAACTGCAAATGACGCCGCCGCCACTACACCTCCAGCGCCGGCCGCTCCAAAGGGATGTAAAAAATTGAATTTCGAAAAAGACGTAATTTATTTATACCAATTCTCCAGAACGCCGACCATCCCTTCGGTTTCGCCTTTCTGTCTGAAAGTTGAAACATGGTTACGACTGGCTGGACTCAAATACGAGGTTAGTAAAGGCTTCATCTTCATAGTCATCTATGCAAGTACGCGACCGATGTTTTTCTAATGCGGTTTATTCGCACATTTTATGCATATGTTTTCCAAGTGCGATGTATTTAGACGTATTTTTATGTGCAATACGGCGTCTTTTGTGCATCGGTTAATGCCAATTCCCCCCTTTTTTGGTCGAATTCGTAATGGACGCTATTTTACCCTCTTTCGTATTTTTTTCTTATTCAATTTTGGCGGCGCCTGTGCCTATGAAGGATCGTATATTGGAATTTATTAGGTTTAATACTATTTTTGCTAATCGGAGTTGATACGAGGTAAAGTGTCGAGTATTATTGATTTGATTTGTTTAAATTATGATTTCAAAAATCAAGAATTAACGTGTTTTGGTTTAATGTTGTAATTCCCTCCCCCCTTATTTTAATTTTGTTTTATAAAAGGTGGTAATTTATTGTTTCCATACCAATTGAGCTTCTAATTATTACAAGTTACAACTATCGATGTATTATGAAAGGGAACCTGCTTTTATCGTTTAGATTTGAATTTGTTTACCATATCCACACACACATTGACGCGCGAAATTCATCCCTTGGAATATTTTTTCGCGTTTGTGACGCGAAACACATTTCTAGTAACTCGTGGACGGCGAAGAAAAGGGGAAGAGTGAGAAACTACCCTATTCTACGAAAAACGACCCGGACGACGAGTCGCCGTGGAACTCTAGGCGAGCATTTATAATTCCTATAGCATGGTTAGTGAACGTGCGTGCGTTCTTACGAACCAGTTGTAGAAAGACGTATTTTAGATACAGGGTGGCGCAAAATTGCGCTAGTATTCAGTTCAAATGTCACTAGCTTCCAGTTTGCACTGCGGCGTTAGTGATTGACCTGAATTTTTTCAAGTCCAAAACTATATAAACGCCTAATATACGAAATTAGAGAGAAGAGAGGAGTCCAATCGAAATTTTTATAATAACCAAACTAATTTTTAGGATCTTAATCTACAACTTTTGCTTGAAAACCTTTTCCATTGAACCCCTCCTTCCCCCATTTTTCAATATTTAGTGTCTTCGTACTAATATGCAAAATTTGAGGGGAGCGAAGGGTCTAATCGAAATTTTTATAATAACCAAACTTATTTTTAGGATCCTAATATACTGAAATTTTTTTTAATTCAACCCCTCTCTCCCTCCCAATTTTCAATAATAAGTGTCTTCGTACTGATATGCAAAATTAGAGGGGAGGGGAGGGTCCAATCGAAATTTTTATGATAACCAAGATTGTTTCTAAGATCCTAATCTAGAACTTTTGTTTGAAAATTTTTTCAATTCGAACCCTCCCTCCTCCCCAAATTTTCATATTAATACATAGATACTCATTATTAAAAATTGGGGAGGGGTAAGGGTTGAATTGAAAAAATGTTCAAACAAAAGTTCTAGATTAGGATCTTGGAAATAATCTTGGTTGTTATTAAAATTTCGATTGGACTCTTCCCTCTCCTCGAATTTCGTATATTAGTACGAAGACACTCATTACAGAAAATTGGCAGGAAGAAAGGGGTTGAATTAAAAAAGTTTTCAAACAAAAGTTGTAGATTAAGATCCTAAAAATAAGTTTGGTTATTATAAAAATTTCGATTGGACTCCTCTCTTCTCTCTAAATTCTAGGCGTTTATATAGTTTTGGGCTTGAAAAAATTCAGCTCAATCACTAACGCCGCATTGCAACCTAGGAGCTAGTTCAAATGTCGACCAATTACGCCTTTTCTGATTGTTTATAATTCTAAAATCATCTCTGTTTCGAATACAAGGGGCAGTTTGAATCTATCGAATAGGTTAGCATTTTATTTTGTCGATCTGCATTCATTGTACTGTGACATCGTCTAGAAAGCGAAGAGAATTAAATGATTTGAGTGAAAGCGAATCCTCGCCATCTTTCATACTCCGGCGCAAAACGTTTTATTACGAGACGAATTCAACGTCGTATGAATAAAGATACCCGCCGCCGAGCCGTTGTAATTATCGAGTATTTTTTAATTTTCGCCAGTTGCAGTTTTTCTTAGACCTGTACTCGGTATCCACGTTGGCGTTCGGTTGCATTTATAACCTGAAAATATACCCGATGACATGCTTTAATCTGGTACAAGAATGGTAATTATAGGAGTATGGAGTATGTGCTGAAAGACGCGACAATAGCAGTGGCACATTCTGAGCAACTGGATGACCAACGCCGCTCCGGTGATGTACCAGTTACACCGTGACTCGATGTATTTAATGATCTACTAACTTCAGACCTCGATTTAGTACAAATACCTGGAATCTCTTCGGTATACCGCCGAGAATTTTTATGGCAAATTTATGTCCGCCGCTGTAGTTTGCTATATCCGATAGATTGTGTTCCTGTTTACTGCGTAGGAAGTTCGAATAAGACGAAGGAAATTATTTTTTTTTAGCAGGAAATTGAAAAGAGATGAGATGCTGAAATGTAGTCCATTGTTTTATTCGTCAGAGTTGCGGAAATTTATGGTGTTCGAGTGAGACTATTTATTTTTTTGCCTTTTTTTGAAAAACTGTTCGAATCGTTCGAGAACGATTTTTTTTTCTCGAACTGATTATTTGATTTCTTTGACGTAATCGAATCATTTCATTCGAGCCAAGGGCAATTCGACCAAAAAAGTGTGTCAAGTAGCAAAAAGTTCCCGAACCGAACCTCCTCTGTCCCTCAGCAATTTCCTCAAATTCAGACCCAACGAGCTCTTTGTTTTTAACTTCTAAATCTTCAGATATGCATTTAAATGAAAAAATGATCATAACTAAAATTGAAGTACATAAAATTTGCAACAAAAAAGCTCGTATTGAATTTTTTCGAAAAGTGAACGGGTGGCGCAAAAACGAGTCAAAATATACAGGGTGAAAAAAATGAAACCCTTCCCATTTTTGCGAATAGAATATTATTTCGGAAGGGACTGTGTGTACCTACGCAAATGATGATACATCCTCCCCCCAAAAAACTTACCCCTCATTGGCGCATCCAGAAGTTTTTCTTAGTAGGAGCTAAAACTTGAAGAAAAAAGTAGAGCGCGGAAACTACTATTGATACCTACCTATTTTCATGGGCTGTATTCTATTTTATTACTGGAATCAAAAAATTGATTTTTTTTTTTCATGTAAGACTTTGGAAATTTTATTGAAAAAAAAGTAGGAGAGTAGATATTAGTTTTTAACCAAAACCAGAAAATTTTGCGTCAACTTTTTTTCAAACACAGTTGAAAATTTTTTTTCTAATTTTTTTTAAAGAATTCTAACAAAAATGATGAATTAAATTTTTTCAACAAAAATAAAAATAACAAAATTGAGATTTTTTTTCAACAAAAATTGAAAATTTTGTTTTTCGACCAAAAATTGAAAATTTTGTTTTTTGACAATCAGCAAAAATTAAAAGTTTTGTTTTTCAACAAAAAATAATAACTTTATTTTTCCAACAAAAATTGTAAATTTTATTTTTTTAAAAAGAAATTGAAAATTTTGTGTTTCTACAGAAATTGAAGATTTTGTTTTCCAACAATATTTGAAAATTTGTTTTTCAACAAAAATAAAAAATTTTGTTTTTTGACAATCAACAAAAATTGAATGTTTTGTTTTTCAACTGAAATTGAAAATTTAATTTTTTCAACAAAAATTGATTTAAAATTTTCTCAAGAAAAATTGAAAATTTTGGTTTTTCAACAAGAAGTACATAGTGGAAGCTCAACTATACGTACATTCAACTCGAAAATGCATTTAAAAAATTAAAATAAAAGAAATTGGGCCCAGTTTTGGGGGGAGCTTTAACCCCTAGGATGCGTCAATGTTACCCCTCTTTCCCTCTGTAGTGTCTCTTGTGGGCATGTATGTGTGGAATCCCTGTTTTCAGTGGTGCCCTTCAATAAAAAATTTCAAAATAAATATTGAAGTTTGTGAAATTTCCCACAAAACCCTTTCATTTATTTCTTGATACGAGTTAACGTCCACGTTGTATCTTATTCGTGAAAAAGGGGCCACCGCCCATTCACTTTTCGAAAAAAATGAATATTATGAGTTTTTTGTTGCAAATTTTATGTACAATAAATTTAGTTATGATAATTTTTTCATTTAAAGGCATATTCTAAGAACTATAAGCTAAAAACAAAGAGGGTTCCTTCACATTTGGGTGACTGGCCGAGGAATGAGAATGAGGTTCGGTCTCTAATATTTGATGACTAATCAGAACACCGAATGAAACATTTTAAAATCAAAAAAATCTTTATTAGCTCAAACTGCAATTTCATTTCCTTATTTTACCGAGCTATAATAATTTAAAAACTCGCTTCGTTCTGATTTGCTTCGAAATGATGGAATTATTTGTTCACTCAAATGCTTCCCACGTATGTAAAACATCTCAAACACCAAACTACTTGAAATGAAATTTCTTCATCGAGGAAAGAATATATAAGCTCGTTATCAATAGAATATGAAAATACAATCCCACCCTCACCGACCATTCGTCTCCAGCATGCTTTAACTTTTGCGATACTGAATTCCAGCATATCGTTTCATTTTATCCTCTTCTTTTTTTCTGCTACTACGAAGAAGTACACTGACATTGTAATAAGAAGAAACGCTTTTAAATTTCGCCAGACACCGGTATTGATTCTTTTCTGAGTGGGTATTTCATTCGTCGAAGAATGAATAGGGTATAAGCTTGGTAGAGAAAGGTGGCTTGGCGGAGACGTATACTGTCGAAAGTGCAACGACGTTTTGTTTTCTCAAGCAGCGTGAGCGTCTGGGTAAAGTGGCCCACTCGAAAGGTTAAAAAGAGCTTGTACAGATGGGTAAATGATAGAACAGACTTTGGTGAGAGGCGGTTTTCGAAAGAGTGTTTTTTCGCACTTGACAAAATATAACCGAGCGTTATTTTATTATTACTTATTATTTTCGAAGTTTGTAAAAAAAACAGTAAACTGATAAAAATTGTTCGCGATTCGATGTTTTTTCCTTTTAAACGAAAAAATAACCTTTTTATTTATTTTTAGCCTTGCGAGTATAAAATTTTCCATCGTTTTTTTTCATTATTATTATATTTTGAAGATTATGTTACATGACGACAAAATTTTTAGGCTATTTTTTCTATACTTTGATGAAAGTTTTGTTTATTTTGGCGTGTACCTTTGGTTTCTCTTTTCAGAATTAATGTGTCCTTATACTTTTGTCATTAAACTTATGGAACTGGGTATAGGTAGGTAGGTGCCAAGAGAGAAGAAAGGGGAAAAAATTACGAAAACGTTTCGTAATGGTTTCGTGTCTCGTGAAAAAATATTTTTTTTTTACATCAACTTTAAATTCGCATCGAAAAATTTTTTGTCAAATATTCGAATGGTCTTGGAAACGAATTAAACTTTTTTTTAATCATTAAAGAAAACACAAAGAGTGTAGAAGAGAGAAAGTTATATTTTCATAAAAACAGAGAGAAGATTTATATTATAGTATTTTTGAAACGAAATGAAAAAAAAAAAAAAAAAAAACTAATCGCCCTATTAAAAGTTTGACTAATGTACTTTTAACAATGACAAAACGCCATTGTACAGGATGATTCGTAAGTTTTTAGTGTTATATTTCGAAAAGAAGAATAAAAATTTTAAAAAAATCAGTGAAAAGGAAAGAGAAGATAGAAATGAACGAAAATAGTGAAATTATTTTTAAATTAAATAGTTGAATTACAAAATTCATAATTTTTCAAAATTTGAAAATTCGTTGAAATTTTAGAAATACTTCGTTTTGTGGTATTCGTAACACTCTTCGAGTCACCTAGTTGTGTACTTGAAAAATATATTAATAATGTAAGCGTATAAATAGTATAAATGTGCTACTTCAATCGTACCGACGCCGGTGCGGAGGTGAAGATGGAGGTGACAAAGAACTCCGAATCATAAATCAGAACAGGAAATTTTTAATTTAAAGAGAGCTTCATTCGCGTAATACGGCGTTTATTATGATTTTTTTTTTAAAGATAAAATTACGGTGTTTGATTGATCGCTAATTACCGCTGAAACGTCAATTAGAAGTTATTAAGGAGGAGGGAGGAGTGTTCTGAGGGAATAGATGGTTTCAAAATTGAGACGTTTTTCTTAAAATTGTAAGTTAAGATCGTATTATACTTGAGATTCATTTTTTGAAGGAAAGAATTAGTAGGGAAGCAACTTTTTTACAAAAAATCTCCCTAGAGTTGTACCGAAGGCTTCAATCGAAAAAATTTTCAAACAAAAGTTGTAGATTGAGATCCGTAGAATAATTTTGGTTATTACAAAAATTTCGATTGGATCCCTCTCTCCCCTCCTATTTTGCACAATAATTATGTATGAATGATTTTCTTATTATGTGAAATTTGATTTTTAAAAATTTTTCAATTAGAGCCTTAGGTACATGGGTGAGGAAATATTTTTAGGAAGAAAAAGAGGACCTTGAAAAATTGAATCTCCAAATGTGGAGTTTTTATGAGATTGGTATAGAAATGACTCCAAAAATCGACGCACCGCCTTCATTTTCAAAGATAGACAAATTTTTCATGTAACTGTTTTTTCAAAAAGTCACATCAGTTTCATGATGTCTTTTGGCCAAAAATCTAGTCATTCAATATTTTTGGCCAGAATTTCAGGTTTCTGCAACTCCTTCAATTTCAAAGATAGACGCCCCGATTTAATTACTACTTTTTTTTTTGGATTTTTGGCGTATTATGCATTTGCAGGGTCAACGAAGAATTTGAACGCAGTGTTGCCAATTGATTTTATTAGGAAAATTATCTTCAAACTTCTGTAGCACCTTCATTTACAAAGATAGGCACCATTTGTACATGAAAGTTTTTTACTAGTAAGACTCTGTCCTGTCCTTATTTTGAAAATTGTCCACCACCCTCGAACCTCCCTGTATGTGCACACGTATGAACTCCCTTTTCTTGGAATGTTAGTGGTAACTTTTCATCCATGGCCTCGATCAAAAATAATTTCAAATAAAAGTTGAGGAAAAAAATCTCACTTCTTATGCTAAAAATATTTCACTTCTCGGGAAGGAAGGAAGGGGGGGGGGGACTTGAGACAAAAATCTCAAATTTTTGGAAAAACTTTCAATAACTTGACCTGAGAAAAATTATCTATACCTACCTACTTACATTTTTTTCGAAACAAAAATGAAATAAAAATTTCAGTTTTTTCATGAAGTGAAAATACGATTTTCCATAAATTTTCTGAGTAAAAATAATTTTAATTTTTTAGAACAATTTTTGTTTAAATTTTTTGGGAGTTAAATTATTATATTTTTATTATCATTTGTTTGAACAAGAAATTTTCCTACAGTGAAAATTTTCAATTTTTATGAGCAATAAAAATTCTGGTTTTCTTTTGAAAGAAAGCCTTTATTATAAAAAAAAAAATCTCAATTCTCTAAATCTGCGGTAAAAAAGGAAATCCAAAATTGGTAATAAATGAGCAGGATTAGGGAGCACCTGTGGCCACTCAATTTTCGAGACACCCTACTAAAATTTCACTTGATTCAATTTCCATCTCGAGAGTATTTTAAAATTAAGACTGGTCTAGCCCTAGGAGGGAGAGGAGGAACGAGTGAGGGAGAAGTCGAGCATTTATGTACGATAAACTTACACTTATGTATAGTCAACCTACTGCATGGTATTGTTACATCATAGAGAAAAGCACGCCGGTACATAGAGTACATACCACTAGCGTCGATTTACTGTACAGTAGGCTGGTGACAAAGGGAGCGAAATATTTGGAATATTTTCGCGCGTCATTCGGATGCATATTTTTCTTGTTATTATTTTTTTTTCTCTTTAATATTGTCGCGTTATTAGCGTGATGGAATTCCATTGTTGGTATGTGATGGTGTTGGTAATAGTGGTGGTGCCTCGATTGTTTAAATACGCTAAATTGACGACGTTGATGACGACGGTGCCAGCTAATCAGGCGAATGTGGATGTGGCCCCCGATACGCCACCTCGGGCTGTAGGGTACGTGCGAGTGTGCGTGTACGTGGTGCCTTCAGCAAGCACAGCATCTAGTGCGTGGTCTCTTCTTTTATAATAATTTATACTTACTAAGTTAGTCTTACAATAAGAGTAAGTATAATATGGTGGTTGCTGCCTTGCTGGCTCGGGTGATACGATGTGGTGGTATGTTTAAGGAAGCGTTCATTAAAATTAATCTATAATATACGTATATGTATAAGTGTGATGACGAAGGAATGCATTTTATACGCATACATGTGTGTGGACGAAGGCTATAGATGAGGAAGAGAGGACAGAGGGAAAAATCATACGTGGTTGTAAGTATAGTCTGTTGTAGTTATACGTACTTGGTACAAATTCCGGGTATGATGCCCTCTTCTTTGGAAGGGCTTTCAATAGAGATGTAATGTCGTAAGGCGGAGACGACTCCGATGGTGATCTTATAATATGTCTACTTAATGTGTTTAAAGGTGGTACAATATGAGTGTGAATGAGTTCCATAAATGTGCGGACTTGGCCGCAGAAGTAGGCCTTATCCGGAGCATGATGCGCTTCGGTATGTCCCTGTGCTGGTTCTATTTGTTTTGTATTGTTTTGTTGCTTCTTCGACTACAATATTGATTGGTGTTTGCGGATATCATCTTGGAATGAGGTTATTTGCGCTGGTCTGAGAGAATTGAAGGAAATAGAGGGTGTCTTGAACGTACCTACGACGATAATCTTGTCAATTCAGGGAAAATTCCACTTCAGCCCTAAAACTCTTACATTATCGAAAAGTTTGCTGCCATTTAGAACCCTTGTTTTTTCAAATTTGACTTGGTTACTATTTTCTTCATTTTTCTTAATTTTATTCTCAGTTCTTTGAAAAAAAATTCAATTTTTTTCATTTGCAGTTTTTTTGAATTTTGATTAAAAATCAATTTTTTTTGTCAGCTGTTTGAATTTTGTTGGAAAGTTTTTGGTCTAAAACAATTTTTCGAAAAATTTTCCAATGAAAAATGTTGGAAACAAATCAACATATTTTCAAAAAAAAAAATTATTGAGCACATTTTTTAATTTTTCTTAATTTTTTTTCTCCGTTCTTTGAGAAAAAATTAAATTTTTTTCATTGGCAGTTTTTTTGAATTTTGATTAAAAATCTTTTTTTTGTCAGCTGTTTGAAAGTTTTTGGTCTAAAACAATTTTTCAAAAAATTTTCCAATGAAAAGTGTTTGAAAAAAATCAACATATTTTCAACAAAAAAAAAATATATATATATATTGAGCACATTTTTCTAGTTTTTCAAATTTTTCTTTAAAAAAATATTTGAATTTTTTGTCGCAAATTTTGTTCAAAGATGAACTTCTTTTTCAAATTATGTTGTAAGTTAATTTTTCAATTGCTTTTCGAATTCTGTTCGAATAAATTTTCTTACAAATTTTATTGATTTTTTTTTTTTTTTTTTTTTTCGTTGAGAATCAATTTTTTCAATTTTATGAACTTTTTCAAAATTTTGTCCAAGACAATTTTTTTAGTCATTTTTAATACTTTTTTTAAAAAATGTTTACAATTTTGTTAATTTAAATTTTTTAGCAAATTCTCTTCTAATATGATATTCTTTTTGAAAAATTTTATTTAAAATAATTTTTAAAAATTTTTTGAAAGCCAATTTCTTTAGAGCATAATTTCAACCCCTCTTTTTTCCAATTTTTAACGATTTTATTTTATTTCATTTGTGGTAGTTTTCAATTTTCAAAAATTCTCAATAACTAGTTTTATTCCAATAGTCAATTTCTTCCAATTTTTGTCATTTTTAGTCTTATTTTTATCATTTCAAAATCTCTTTTATTTCAGATTTTTTTTTCTAATTATTTTGATAAATTTTTTATTGAGAAGGTCATTCCATGTCAATTCGACCACGTTTTGACCAGGTCTTCCGATGTTGTTTAAAAAAAAAATTACGAGTTGCTACCATCCACAAAGTAAAAAACCCATCATTGTTTCACCCAATCACCGTTTGGGGGGGGGGGGGTGGGATTGGTTGTTTTCCACATTTTCAGATTTCTTGTTATAGTTTTTCAACTTTGGCGAAGGGTACATCAAAATTAGTGATGGGTAGCGAAAAGCAGCAAATAGGGTTTTAAAGAGCATTGTAAGGAGATTCAGAATCAACTTCGAAAGTTTCAAAAGTCAAAAGTTAAACTTTTTTTAGAAAAGCTCACCATTCAAGGGTATACCAAATTCAAGAGTTATACCAATTGGAAAAAAAATGAGAAAATTCCTGCGGATATTTTTATAATACTTACATTCACTGAAATGATTTTCGTCCTAGAATTTTGTGTCTCTGGGGGTGGCGCCCCAAAATTTTGGTCAACATTCAAAAAATTATGAAAAACATGTGGCATATTGTTTGTTACAATTACAATTTGTATAACGCTGGGTTTGAATATTATGGGCAGAATCAAAAAAATCGTGTGGCATATCATTTGTTATGTTTTTGATAGTGCTTAATTCGAATATTCACTTACTTTTTCGATTGGGGTCTCCCAAAGCCTTTTACTGGGCCTGTTTGAAGAATTGGGGCTAGAATGGTGATTTGGGAGACCCTCGAAAAAGTAAATGAATATTCGTAGGTACTTCGGCTAAATCCTAATTATTGATACTTTACAACTGATTATGACGTGGTGGAGGTGAAGGATAATCTATAACGAAATCGTAGATTTCATATTACGCCATGGAATTTCGATCTCGATTTATAAAGAGGTGCGAGCGAAATGGAAATCAATCGCGTATGCGGAAATAGTTGTACTAATAATATCTCAGCCAATAGAAGTACAAATCGGGAGAGCTCACATAGGCACGACTCTCACGTCAGTCATAATAAGTACATCGATTTGATATAATCTTTATATCGATTACTAATACCGAAATCCAAACACGCGTGTTTTTCTTATAATTGTGTACAACTCGAACGTATTTGTACGTAGTACGTTGTACTCTCGAGTATGGAAACGAGGATTTAATGAATGGAATGGCGCAACAATCCGCGCGTATTAGTATTTTCCAAATGTACATATAAATGATAATTGATAACGTACATAGCTATATTTATCCCGAGTGTAGAGATTAGAATTTTAACGAAACGAAGCCCGCGATCATCGTGTTTGGTTTTATTTACGCGGAAATTGAAACCGAAGACCGCAAATATTGTGTATTTTTGTTCAATATACTTACCTACGAGCCATAGAATGGCTGAGTTGATGAGGTATTCATGAATGAAACGATACCAGTAGCACGATGCGATGGAGTGATCTGCGATGAATGCGAGGGGTGAAAACGACAAATCACGAAGCATAAATGGTTTGGTAAATTAACGATGACACGCCACATCGCCGATGAGATGAGATGAACAAGTCGACATCGAGTGTACCATGTACAGTATGTACAGTGTACGCGAATTGAACGCAATTGTTGGAATGTACAGGTTGATGGAGAGCAGAACTCGAGTAAGAGGTCAAGGTTTTTACCATAGACTGTCTCTCTATAGTTTTTACTACAGAGACGGATTGTTATGTTTGAGTTATTTAGTGTTGTTGTCGTCGTCGTCGTCAATTCGCTGTTTGGAATTTCCATCGTATTTTAATATAGATTGGATTGGGTGAGGCTGGCTCGGCTGGCTTGGGTGCGACGTATCAGTGAGATATTAGGAAGTGAATGCTAGAAGGATGAATTTGATAGGTGTTGTATGCAGTAGGTACGTGGTACAGGTAATAAGTAGATATAAACACGTCACTTGCGATGAAAATCATACTCGTAGAAGAAGTCATTTGAAGGAAAGATGGAGCCCAGAGCTCATTTTGTATTACATATCATAAACGTTCGTGTGATTTTCCATGTGGAAATTGTAAATTTTTTAAAAAGTGGTTGTTCAAAAAATTCAATTTGTCGAATCGAATTTACAAAGAGCCAACTCCAAAGCACCAATTTTATCGGAAACTTGATTTTCGTTATAATTTTTCACAAAATTCAGTCCATCCTCATACATTGATAAAACCTGAAAATTTGATGAAAATTGTTCGTACGTATTATGTGGAATTAGAGGGGAGGGAAGGGTCCAATCGAAATTTTCGTAATATACCTAAAACCATTCTAAGGATCGCAATCTATAACTTTTGTTTGAATTTTTTTTTGATTGGGGCTTTAGGTTCATAGATAGGAAGATTGGACCATTGAAAAAATTTAATTCCAGCTTTTCAATTTTTCTTGATTTTTTTTTTATATTGGTCAATTTCTTTCAAAATTTATTCATGTTAACTTTTTAGTATATTATTAAGTTTTTGTTCATCTTGTGTGATTTTTGATTTTGAGGGGGGGGGGGGGGGGTGATTTTTTTTTTGTTGAATGCATAGCGTTGGCAAGCTGAATTTTTCAAGACCTATGCACGACGCCATTTTGATTTTTCATCTATGCAGTTTTGATGAAAAATCGGAAACTAAATTCATCTTGGTTTTTTTTTTACAAAAAAAATAATTTTTGATTCTTGAAAAATGAAATGCCCGGAGTTTTCAAAAAAAGAAAATTATTTTCATTTTGCATTTTGATGATATTGATAGATTTTTTGGAAAATGAAAAATTTCAGGTGTCAAAATTGAAGAAAAAAACGACTTTTGCTTAATGCTCCGTTTCCGGAGAAACTATGCACCCCACAAGATTTTTCTAAGAATGTTTTTTATTCAGTAGAGTCTGGTCTGTAGTCTGACCGAGAAGGTTTTGCAAAATTTTAATTTGCTGACGATTTCTTTCGAGATTATGAGTAAGTTTGATAAAATCGGAAGGAAAGTAGAAATTTTGCAAAACCCTCTCGTCAGACTACAGACCAGACTCTACTGAATAAAAAACATTCTTAGAAAAATCTTGCGGGTTGCATAGTTTCTCTTGAAACGGGGCATTAAGCAAAAGTCGTGTTTTCTTCAATTTTGACACTTGAATTTTTCATTTTTCAAAAAATCTATCAATATTTTCCGCAAAATGCAAAATGAAAATAATTTTTTTTTTGAAAACTCCATGCATTTTATTTTTCAAGAATCAAAAATTAATTTTTTTTGTAAAAAAAAAAGCAAGATGAATTTAGTTTCCAATTTTTCTGCAAAACTGCATAAGTGAAAAATCAAAATGGCGTGATGCATAGGTCTTAGAAAATTCCGCTTGTCATTGCTATGCATTCAACAAAAAAAAATGCATGCCCCCTCCCCCTTAAAATTTTCTCAATTTGTTATCTTTTTCAATAGGTAGTCAATTTTTTTCAGATTTTGGTGATTTTCACTGTAATTTTTTTCCGTAGTAACAATTTTATTCGATAGCTAATTTTTCAAATTTTTTCCAATGATGTCATCCCCCCCCCCCCCCCCAATACTGCACTTATCAAGGTGAAATTTGAAAAAAATGAAAAAATTATTTTAATTAATATTTTAATTTTTAAAATAAATTTATTCCATTTTCATTTTTTAATAATTAATTTATCATTAAAAATTAATTGATTAAATTTATATTTAATTAATTTTTTAAATAAAATCCCTTTAATAATAATTTTAATTAATTTAAATAATAATTTCTATTTTATCTATTTTAATTTTATTCTTTATTTTTATTCCTTAAATTATTCGTCCAGATACGGAAAATTAACCTCTCTAAAGTCAGTAAGAGTTTACACGACAGATGCCTCTAAGGGTTGGTTGGCTGCTTTGCAGCTTATTGGTCAATTTCTTTCAAAATTTCGTAATTTTCACTTTCAACTTTTTAGCGTTATATTTAATTTTTTTTTTTTATTCCGAATGTTTTTCAATTTTCAAATTGTCTCTTCTTTCAATGGTGAATTTCTTCCAAATTTTAGTGATTTCCAGTATATTTTTTACAGTTTTTAATATTCTTCTATTGTTGATTTTATTTATTTATTTATATTTTTTAAATTTTCTTTGGTTTATTTTTTAGTAGAAAAATAATGATGAATCGTTTTTTCTTGATAGTATCCTGCTGGACACTTTGAAAAACTAGAATAATTTTTTTCTTAAATCTTTCAATTTTCAGTTTTTCCAATTTTATTCAATTCTCAATTTTCGATAAAATTTTTGATCAATTTATTTGTTGTAATTTTACATTGGTATCTTTTTAAAATGAGATTGTTTCATTTTGAATGAATTTTCTACCATCGAATAGGCTGATAACTTTTCGAAACGTACTGTAGTGCAAGGCTTATGACTTGAAGCGTAGCACTACTACGCATTTCACAGTCCAGGTATATTTACAATTTACGCGTCGATTTATTTGTACGTGGTACACTCGAAGGTATAGATTAAAAAGAGAAACACGGAGAGGAGAAGGAGAAGGTGAGGCAGAGGGAGAGATGCACATGCAATGCACCATTATATAGTACGTATATCTTGTAGGTTAATGGTAGGCGTGCAATGGTGACCGGCGCTTTTTGCCGGCTTCACTTCCGATAATAATCGAATACGAATAGTACGTACTGTGCGTACGTACGAATGGCAAGTTCACGGTTGGATTTCTCCAGCGATGGCGTGCATAGTATACGCAGAGAGGCGAGCACGCAGGCTGAGGCACACGGTGTACGAGTACGAGTATGAGTATAAAGTACGATACGAGCTGGAGCTGAATCGACTTGGACGCCGACGTTCGGACTAGGCTCAGGCTCGGTTTCTCGTCTCGCGCTAATTTTCACCCTTCCCTCCGGTCCTTTCCAGTTAAATGGCTTCTGCTCGAGGCTTATCGTTTTTCGTCGGTTCAACTTTCAGAGTAATCGAGGAGCTGATAGAGACGTGATTTCTAAACTTTATTACCTGGTCTTCTCTTCGTATTCTGTTCTCTCGAGTCGTCGATATTTTCGATTTTCGTTCGTTTCAGCCGTTTCTCCTTCATTACGATTGGTAGGCAAGAATAATGCCTCGACCAGCGAATTTAATTTCTGTATTTGGAAATTAAGTGCTGGGAAAATTTTCAAGTTGAAGTTCACAAGGTATTAAAAATTGATGAAATTTTACGACGTCGTTTTGCCTTCTTACTTCTTCAGCGAAAACGAGATGGGATTGGGGAGAGGGTGATACTGATTGAAGAGATAGAATTTTTCAAAATGATCAAAATGAAATTATACGTAGTTTTAGCTCGACGAAGAAAACGATTAACAAAACTATTTCAGCCTTTTTACAATTGTATTTTCATGCAAAAATCTCGACGATAAAAAGCCTGTTAAAAATTCAGACGATGATGGCGACAAGTTGGATTTAAAATTGGGACGTATCTTTTTTCGGAAGATAAATCCTTCGTCGCGTTAAAGTCTAGCTCACTTGTTGATTTATCGTATCTTTCTTCATATAAATGCCAGCTTTTTATTCGTTTCGACGAAAGAATGGTCGTTTCGGAGCGAAGGTTGTGGTAAGCTTTGGGGGAGAAGTCCATTTGTTGGTTTTCGGTTTTTATTGTTTGTAAATTGCACGATCGATTTATTTTAATTTTATACCAGTAGAAAATTCTTTTTAGGCTAATTTTCGACTTTCTCCTTCGATTTGGTGTTTTCCAGCTACGAAAATTGGCAAATTTGTCGTGAAAATGGATTCCCAAATTGATTGCGAACGTTTTTTTCCCCTCTGATATTTCTTATAAAATTTTTGGGAATTTCAGAAAAAATCACAGGAACATTTTCACGAAAATTTCAAAAAATGATTATCTACACAATTTCAAAAACAATTTCAGAATTTTTTATATGGGTACGAAATTTGAAAAATGAATGTAGAAAACTTTTTGAAAAAAATGTGTGTTAACTGTTGAGACCATTTTAATCTGAAATCAAATATCCTCATTTTAATCGATTTTCAATTCTTTTTTTTCCAAAAGTGTTGAGGGGGAGGCGTCAAAAGTTTTTTTGTTGAATGCATAGCGTTGACAAGCGAAATTTCCCAAGACCTTTGCATGACGTCATTTTGAATTTTTCACCTATGAAGTTTTGAAAAAAACTTGGAAATCAATTTCAAATAAAATTGTTTTTTTTACAAAGAAATTAATTTTTGATTTTTGCAAAATAAAATGCATGGAGTTTTCAAAAAAAAAATAAATATATTTTCATTTTGCATTTTGATGATGTCATTTTGCAGAAAATATTGATAGATTTTTTGAAAAATGAAAAATTTCAATTGTCAAAATTGAAGTAAAACAAGGTTTTTGATAAATGTCCCGTTTCCAGAGAAGCTATGCAACCCACAAGATTTTTCTGAGAATGTGTTATATTCAGTAGAGTCTGGTCTGTAGTCGGACGAGAGGGTTATGCAAAATTTTAATTTGCTGACGATTTCTTTTGAGTTGACCGGAATACTTCGATGAAAATTATGAGAAAGTTTGATTAAATCGGAAGGAAAGTAGAAATTTTGCAAAACCCTCTCGTCAGACTACAGACCAGACTCTACTGAATAAAAAACATTCTCAGAAAAATCTTGTGGGTTGCATAGCTTCTCTGGAAACGGGGCATTTATCAAAAACCGTGTTTTTCTTCAATTTTGACAATTGAAATTTTTCATTTTCCAAAAAATCTATCAATATTTTCTGCAAAATGACATCATCAAAATGCAAAATGAAAATAATTTTCTTTTTTTAAAAACTCCATGCATTTTATTTTTTAAAAATCAAAAATTAATTTTTTTGTAAAAAAAAAACAATTTTATTTGAAATTGGTTTCCAAGTTTTCTTCAAAACTTCATAGGTGAAAAATCAAAATCACATCATGCAAAGGTCTTGGAAAATTCCGCTTGTCAACGCTATGCATTCAACAAAAAAAAAATTTGACTCCCCCCCCCCCCCCACCACTCTTGAAGGGATTATTTTGTATGCCTTTTTTGGAAAGTTACCAATTGACGGGGGAGGTGCCCCGAAAACATTTCGAAAATGTTCAAAATGAGGACATAATAAATTTTTTTTGAAAATTTTCAAAACATTTTCATTTTTGAAGGAAAAAAAATAGAAAAAATCGTTTGAAAAAATATACGTATTTTTTTTCTTTTTCAAAGAATTTTAAATTTTTTGTTTTTTATACAATTGTAATAACTTTCTATTTCATGTTTTGAAATTTTTTTTCTTTTTTACCATAACGATTTTCATCCATTTTTTTCAAATTGAAAAAAAAAGTTGTATTGAAAATTTTTTTTTTTAATTTTTCTGTTCGAAGAATTTCAAAAGTTTTTGAATAAAAAATCAAAAATTTTGCTTTAAAAAGTACATATTAGTGTAGTATACAGGGTGTCCGGGGAGCTTTTCACAAAACTTCATGGTGCTTATCTCAAAAATTGGAGGAAAAGAAAAAATAAAATTGAGAATTTTTTTTGATTGGGCAAATGGAATAGGAAAAAAATCCCAAAGATAAAAAATGTCTTATTATTTCTCAGTGAAGTTTTGTACAGTGATCTCGGACAGGGACACCCTGTATGCTTTTTTTTGCTTACTGTTTTGATCCAAATGCTGAGAAACTTACTAAGAAATTTCAAAAAGTTGATATAATGCATTGATGGTCGTTCGATGACTCCTTTGATTCGCCTTTTGTTTTCCCTTTTGACGGGATCGTTCAACTTTCGAGTCATGGTGTATGGGGTACCATTCATTCTCAATTGTATAAAATGTCTGTAAGGTCGTAGGCCAGGCTATGGGAACCTGAACGACCGGGCACGGTTTTCCGATTCCCGCATATTGCTCGTATTATATCCAATCGGTTGAAATTGTCACACATCGTCGTCGTCACTCTTCTCTCCATCCTTGTACATGTACGTCTACGTACACTTCTCGAAAATAGAAATTAATTCGTGGTCGTCGACGTCGCTTCGTATCTGTTTAATATCTTAAATTAGATAACATTCGTATCATTCCGTGCAACCCCTTTGCCTTCTGATTTGACACATACGTATGGTGTAGATGACACCGAGTCGAGATTTACTATAATAAAGAAGCCAATCTGTTCGGCTGCCCTTTACGTCTTCGTCGTCTTCTCCAATCCTTTCAATTTAATACATCCTTTGAATAGAGAATAGACTTGATACTCTGAGACGACATGACAATGATGCAATGATGCGTATGTACTGTGCTATGCATGGTATGTACCTCTTCGTACCTCCCGGCTCCCTACGTACCATGCGACGATAACGCGTAATTAAAAAAAATTAAAATTTTTCCCTCCTCGCTGTTATCAAAAAAAAAAAAAAAAAAGAGTGAATGAAATTCTCGTCTCATTCATGTGTATTCACGAACAGCATACGCGACATAGGCGTTTACGAAAAGGTTGAACGTACTCCAGAGGCCATGACACCCCTTGTACTTAATCGATCAACTGTGTGGCGTCTTTTCTATGAAAAAAGAGAGAGATATATAGAGTGAGGTCTGGACTATTAGCGGTGTATCATCGCAGGTGTTACAATCTATCGCCGACTAACACCGCAACATGAGCCAATTACCTGTGCCATGCCGCACTTCGCGCGGTGTATGGGTTCGATCAGACTCGATGGTCGATGTACACTACACATGGTACACCTTGTATATCGGTGGTGGGTAAAACTAGTACGTAATGAGCAAGACGAAGACTGGAACCAGGGTCGTAAACCCGATCATGTGCTCGGCAACTTCTCATCGCGTTGCTGTGCCAATAAAATCGCTAGGGCATTGTCGTCAGGGTCGATCATCTTCTTCGTATAGATCACTTTTGATGTTGTCTTCCATGTTTTTTTATTAATTCATTTTTTCGAAATGCGAATATTTTATTTAATTAGAAAACTTCTTAAACACGTGGCTAATTTGCGATTTGTTTTTGTTTTGTTTTAGGTGAGTACACCAGAGTTATGTTCAGTAAAATGTTAGATTAAAATGTGGAAACGAGTAGGTGAGTCATTTAAAAAATTACGAATTTTGGGAACGCATTTGTGGCATAATTGATCCATCAAGCAGGTATTCGGAATGTTTCGACGTTTTGGAATTTTAATTTCGAAAATTAACGTCGAATAGTATTTGGATTTTAAAAATTCAAAAAATTTCGAGATTAAGATTTTCGATGCATCTACAAGGTGTCCTAAAAAGCATAAATTCAAGTTTGGAAAATTTGAAATATTTTTAAAATTTAGAATATATCTTCAAACTTTGAAGAATCTTTAAAATTGCTCAATTTCAAAATTTTGATAGATATTCACAATTTGAATAGAATTTTAAAAATTTATAAAAGTTGGGATTTTGGTAATTTTTTAATCTTAATGAATTTTTAAAAATTGGAAAATTTTTCAAGTTCGTTTAATTTTTACAATTTTTAAAATTTAGTACATACGTCTTTGAAAGACCATGTCTGGGTAAGAATGGTGAGTCGATCCCAGTGGACTTCAAGAACAACACTTGGGTGGTGCTATGGTACCTCCAAGATACCTCAATTCCCAGACTTTGAACCTCAAGTCAAAGTGGTTCTTGAGTATAATGACTTAAAATTCGTAAATACAGTAGTTTTTTACTTAGATCTTAGGATTGACTGAACCGATTTTTTTTTTCAAATTTGCATATATCGAAGTGTAGATAATCAAAAAAACATTTTTGGGTGCGTATTGATTATAGAGCAACATTTATAATTTTTCCAAAAAAAAAATCTCAGGGGGGACTGTTATGTATTAATTATACGTGGCAACACTGCATTACTAGAATATCAATATCGTTATCAAACCATGCATTGTTTAATATACAGTCGAATATAATTTCAAATGAAAGTTCCATTTATTTAGTCAAATATAACAGGGACATTGTCAAATTCGAAAAAACATACCCCACCTAAGAAGACGTATTGAATGAAGCTAATTTATTTTACTCTTTACTCCTACTTTAATCAATAAGAAAATATGTCCTGGAACAGCATTCTCCATAATTGCCTTTTTTGGTGGCAATAGCGCATCCCCTCACCCCATTTTGAGAACAAAGTGAAATTAGCAACAATAATGGGTGTTGTTTCCATATGAATCGAGCATTCCAAACATGGAAATGAGGTTAAATTTTTATTTTAGACTCTCTATAATACCTCGTTTGAAAGTGAGAATCCATTGAATGGGAGCTTTTAATTTTTTTTTTTTAATTTAGTTTTTACCAATTTAAAAAAAAATCAAAATTTTTTAAAAAATTTCTCTATGTTTATCGATGGAAGTAGCTAAGTACCTATTTTAAAAAAAGACCTTTTTGATTTTCAAAAAAATAGAAATTTTGTCGAATTTTGAAAAAATTAAAATTCTAAATGATTTTTGATTTTCTCTCGATTACCTAAAAAAAATTGATTTCTAATAATTTTCAAATATGTAAGGAAATCGAATTTTAGAAGAAAAAAAAAATTATTTTAATTTTAATTTTTTTAAAGAATACATTTTTGACCAATTTTCATAATTTTGAATTTTTGAATAATTCTCAAAACATCAGAGTTTTGATCGATTTTCTAAAAACTTTATCACTGTTTTTATTTAAAATTACGAAATGCCAGTGTAGGAGAAAAAAAAAATCTGTCGAAAATTTGCAGAACATTGAAAATATTATAAATGATTAATTTAATTCTTTGTTGACCAATTTTTTTCTTTTTACAAAAAAATAGAAAAACACTTGAGGACTCGATTCTTTTTTCAAAAATCACTTTACCTACATTGGTAAAAAATTTTGAGAACTACCTTAGCTCAAAATAATTTCAAATGAAAATCACGAAACGTTGATAATCAATTGGTTTTAATGAAGTTCTTTTTACGAAAAACATTGTTTTTTGTGTGTTTTCGACGATTTCTTCATTCGATTTGTGAAACTATGTAACCGATTAGGGCTACTGCATACTTCCATATGCATACCTGTGTACGTCCAACTACCTGATGCGTATCCGGATAACGTTCGGTGTGGTTCGACCACTACTGCTACCGCTGGCGCTGCGCTGCTGGTCCTACCGACGACGGTTACGACTGGTTGAGTTGAACGCCGGCTCTTCGTCACTGTTTGGTGGTACGAAGTGTGTAATTATTCGCGTGCTAGAATAGGTATCTTTCCACGGTATGCCTATGTATTTCTATCTATTTACTTAATATAGTCGAACTTGTAACGAAAATGAATACCGTACCGATTTGTTGTTTTCAATTTCTTCGCCGGACCGTGATTATTGTTTAGTTTCGTTTCGTAGGTATCAACCTCCGAGTATGATAATAATTACACGAGGCGAATGATGGACATGACAGGGGGCATTCATTTGACGACATGAAAGTGTATTTTGTATGGGTTTTCTCGTCTCCCTTCTCTGGCAATTTTTTTTTTATACAAGGTTGTCGGGGAGCACATTACAAAACCTCAGATTTGTTTACAACACACTAGCTCCTAGTTTGCACTGCGGGGGTTGTGATTGAGCTGAATTTTTTCAAGTCCAAACGCCTAATATGCGAAATTAGAGGGGAGGGAAAGGTCCAATCGAAATTTTTATAATGACCAAAATTATTTCTAGGATCTTGATCTACAACTTTTGTTTGAAATTTTTTTCAATTCAACCCTTCCCTTCTTCCCTCCGTCCCATTTTTCAATAATGACGAAATTAGAGGAGAAGTAAGGGTCTAATTGAAATTCATATAATAACCAAAATTATTTCTAGGATCTTACGTTAGTCAGTTAATCTACAACTTTTGTTTGAAAATTTTTTCAATTAAATCTCTCCCTTCCATTTTTCAATAATGAACGTTTTTGTACTAATATGCGAAATTAGAGGAGAGGGAAGGGTTCAATCGAAATTTTTATAATAACCAAAATTATTTCTAGTATCTTACTCTACAACTTTTGTTTGAAAATTTTTCACTTGGAACCCTCCTCCTCCCTAATTTTTCATATTAATGCATGGATACTCATTATTAAAAATCGAGGTTGAATTGAAAAAATTTTCAAACAAAAGTTGTAGATTGAGATCCTAAAAATAAGTGTGGTTATTATAAAAATTTCGATTGGAACCTTCCCTCTTCTGTAATTTTGCAAATTAGGCATTTGGACTTGAAAAAATTCAGCTCAATGGGGGGGGGGGGGGGGGGCTAGCAGGCTAAAGCTCCCCCCAAAACTGGGCCCAATTTCAATTCTTTTAATTTTTTAAATGCATTTTTGAGTTGAATGTACGTATAGTTGAGCTTCCTCTGTGTACTTCTTGTTGAAAAACAAAATTTTCAATTTTTCTTGAGAAATAAAATTTTCAATTTATGTTGGGAAACAAATTTTTCAATTTTTGTTCAAAAACAAAATTTTCAATTTTTGTTGAAAAACAAAATTAAATTTTCAATTTCTGTTGAAAACAAAACATTCAATTTTTGTTGATTGTCAAAAAACAAAATTTTTAATTTTTGTCGAAAAACAAATTTTCAAATATTGTTGAAAAACAAAATCTTTAATTTCTTTTTTAAAAAAATGAAATTTTCAATTTTTGGTCGAAAAACAAATTTTTGAAAAATGAAATTTTCAATTTTTGTTGAAAAAATCTCAATTTTGTTATTTTTATTTTTGTTGAAAAACTTCAATTCAATTATTTTTTTTTTAATATAAAATTTCTAAAGTCTTATTTGAAAAAAAAAATCAATTTTTTGTTGATAATTTTTTGATTCCAAGAATAAAATAGTTACGGCCCATGAAAATAGGTAGGTATCAATATTAGTTTCCGCGCTCTACTGTTTTCTTCAAGTTTTAGCTCCTACTAAGAAAAACTTCTGGATGCGCCAATGATTTTTCATTCTCGAGATATTTTGCCTATTTGTGAAAATGAAGGCAATACACAGCTTTCTAAATTGTTGATTCGTTGTAGTCGTTGTTTTTTTTTCTAAATACTTGAAAAAATCGAAAATTAATCGACTCGTGCGTGTACGTACGTATGTGTGTGTGAGATGACATAAGGCCGCTACGCTGCCATGCCATGAACATAGATGTGTACCTTGACCGTATCGTGTTCAAATACACGTGTTGTAGGATGACAAGAATAACGAGACACGAGACGATGTCGAGCAAACTGTGTTTTACACGTTTCTTCCAAGTTCAAGTTTAAAAGAAGAGAGAGTGAAAAAAAAAAATCAACATTGTGGAAAGATTTTCGTACATGTGTGTTTGTTACGTAATCGGCGATGATGGCGACGTAATGTCTAAATGTAACGTGACGATTTGCGTAGACGTGCGATGATACTCGCGATTCGGCCAAAAAATTTAATAAGTAATTATGAATGGAGTATTTTTATGCGGCGATGCAGATGGACTCGAGTCTTAAATGTGGTATCAGTCGACGTCGCGTCGGCTGTGAATTTTTGATAAGTTACAGTCTGACGTGTGCAGTGAAATTTTCCCGAGTTGTGGTCCAAGGAGGCAATTAAATATGTTGATGACGAAGTGTGAAAAGTTTTCGAAAAATTTTCAAATTTTGAAATAGTTATCCGAGTATAAAAAACCTAAAAAAAATTGGAAAATTGCTACAGGAACTGAGAGTATATTTTTTCGAAAACCGTTAAGAAACAAACATGTAATTTAATCGACGAACTATAAATTTTATATTATCTTTATAAAGTTTTGACATAGTGTTGTGGGCAGGGCAAGTGAGGGGGGTCGTCGCGAGACATCGTAATTTTGTCGTCGATTACGTCATTTTACCAGTGCAATAAAAACTCGGGAAAATCTTCGCCAACAAAATTCTCTATCGAATAAAAAGAAACCAACCAAAATTGTCGATAATATAGGTTGGAAAAATCGTATGCTCGTAAATAATGAATCGTTTTGATTGCAAAATGAGAAATACGCGAGTCGAACCCTTCTATAAAAATCGTGTAAAAGTTCTCTCTCATTTTATATTACGTAATCGTATTCATCGTCCAAATTATCGTGTAGGTAGATAATATATTTACCTTGCAAAGGTGAACGAAAAAGAAGAATAGAATGAAAATTACACGTGATGGAAGGGGAGGTGAATCGTCGCGTCGAATACTTCGAATGGTGGCCAATTTGTGGCGAATATTTTATGGTATGTTTTCGGTGAAAAAAAAAACACATCACGCGATTGTTTGCCGGCTGGTCGCGATTTTTTACACGATTGTGTAAATTTTTTCACGTAGGAGTTCTGATAAATGGTAATAGGGGTTGTAGATATTACCGTTGTAATGTTCGGCGGTACAGGGTGTTGCGTAAATAATAATGTTCGAAATTTATTTCGATTCGGAATAGTCTAGCCTGGCCTCTCCCTCGCCGATGATTTTAAAAGGGATGCGAATCCTTGAAATGATAAAGACCACACTGATTTCATTTGTTCGTTGTACGACTTATTCAGAAATTTATACGTCGATTTGCTTTTAATCAGTTTATAGCGTGGAATCATTTGTTGGCCTTGCATTTTATAATACAAAATCGTGCTGACTGTTGAAGTTATGTGTTTTTTAGGAACATTAAGCAAAGGGCTGGATGTTGAATGTTTACTTGAACAAGTCGTAAATATTATATCGTTTGAAAAATTGAAAATGCGGACATAAGTATTCTTATTTATTAGGTATAATTATTTATTATTTCAAAAAATGAGAAATTGCATTTAATCAATGTTAAAAGCTACCTTAAGATACAATGCAAAATCCTCCTCTGGCTAAATTTTAGAAATTTTTTATTTTCAGTTAATTTTAAAAAATGAGAAATTCATGAAAAAAACTACCTTAAAACTTTCCAAAAAATTTTGGGGATTTTTGGTTTTTTAAATTGAATTTTTAAAATGTGTTTTAGTGACTCCAATCTGGATTTTAAAATTTTTCACGAATTTCCAATTTTATTTTTACACATTCAGTAGTGATTTTTGTCATGATTTCAATAAAAGTGGTGAGAAAAAATCGATGTCGAAATATCACAATGTTTGAGTTTTCCCAGATGTTTAAAAAATTTTGGTTCCGATTTTTTTGAGATTGGGGAGGGGGTTTCTAAATTTTCAGTCATTATGGCGGGTTTTTTTTATGAAAATGTCTTGTTGTCAAAAGTAAGAAGTAAAAAATTGGAATTTTTTTTATTTCAAAAAAAAAAAAAAAAAAAAAATGAAAAAATTTTACTTTTAAAAATTTAGACTTCAAAATTGGATGTTTTAATTTACAAAAAAAAAAACAGAAATAAATTTTAAATATTTTTTTGTTACAAAAAAACCTACCTGTAATGAACATAGTGAAAAAGTGATGATTTGAAAAGTAAGAAGTGAAGGTCTTGATGAAGTAGTGAATTTTAAAAAAAATTTCAGTAAAAGCAGGTAGTGAAAAAAATCGATGTTGGAAAAGGAAAATCACAGTCCTCTCAATATTGAGCCAAATTTGAAAGTGGGTTGTTCCTCCTGTTCAAAATTTTTTCTGTAATTAATTTTGTTTCTAATTTTTTTTTTTGAGTCAGATGGGTTTGCTTCTAAATTTTTGGGGGGTGGTTTTCTCAAAAAAATTTGTTAGAAGTAGTGATTTTTGTAAAAAAAAAAAATGATCTTGTAGGCATTATGACGCGAATTTTTTTTTCATTATCAATTTTTCTATATTTTTCGACATTTAATTTCTTTAATTTTTGTTTTGAGTCAATTTTTCTATTATTTTTCATTCTAAATTTTTTCTTGGCTTTAGTCATTTTGGTTTTCCATTTATTTAAATTTTTTCATTCTCTCAAATTTCTAATTGTTTCTTCTTTAATTGGTGGCATTTCTTATTGTTGATTTTTTCCAATGTTTTTATTTTGTTATGTTTCAATTTTTTTCAACTTTTCTGCTTTTTCCAGTTTAAATTATTTTTTTTTACCTTTTTTTTTTCTATTTAGTGTTTTTTATTAATCATTTTTTACTCATTTTTAGTTTTTTTCATTTTCCTAATCAATGAATTCTTGTTTTCCATAATTTTTAAATTTTCATAAAATTATTTTATTATTTTGATTTTTGTCAATTAAAATGTTTTTAATTAATTACTTTATATTTATTATTAATTACTTTTTCTATAAAGTTATTCCAAAATTTTATTTTACTCTTCCTTCATTGATTTTTTAATGTCGATTTTTCAATGTGATATTTAATTTTTAAAATTTTTTCAATGTCAAATTTTGTTTAGTAAGTAAATTTTGATTTTTACAATTTTTAGTTATTTCATTTTCAAAATTTTCATATTACCTGTATCCATTTTCCGCACATATTTCAATTTTTTTTTCTAAATTCAATTTTTTTTTTAATTTTTGGTTTTTATTGATAGTAATTGAAATTTTTTTCCAAATTCAATTTTTCTTAATTTTTAGTGCTTTTAGTTTTCAAATTTCACCTCATTTTATATTTTTCATTTCTTTCAATTTTGACTGTATTGCCGTTTTATTCATTTTTTTAAATTTAAATTTTAAAATTTTTTTATTTTTTTAAATCTTGACCTTTTTTTATGTTTCAACTGTTTTAAAATGTAATTTTCTAAATTTCTTTCTTATTTTTTTTCTCCTTTTGTAATTTTTATAGTATTAAAAATTGTTTTTTCATTTCAAATTTTAAAATGAATAATTTTTTTGGATTCTTTGGTGAGGGGGAGGGGGGTGAGGATTTGCTGATGAAATGTTCATAGAAGAACCCTTATTATAATCTTGTATAACTATTAGTGTTCAAAATCATTAAATCCTTTCCCCGTGAGTCTTTCGTCAAAATCAGACGTACTGGAAATGAAATGGAGCTAATGAAAATTATACACGAACACACAGACGTATGGTTGAGCTCGACTCATACTCAGTATTTGAATATTTATGAAGAGCAGCCAGAGTTAGGACGTCGGCTCATTAGGCAAGAATGACCAACATTTGACGAAAATATCGTCAACTATCAAAGTTACGCTCGATAAAACCCCTCGTTTGTATAGAGAAATTATTTCTCTGTGAGGAGGCGAATGTGAAAAAGATGAGAAATTATGGAAACCGATACTTTTGAAAATTATACGTTGCTCGCAGCTGTTGAAATGAATACCTGCGAAGAAGATTGGACCAGAATGCGGAAGAAATGTAGAAAAATCTAATCTTCGGATGTTCTGTTCGTGTACTTATCTCGATTTGCCATTTTCCCTATTCTCTGTGAGTTCAAAAAAAAAAAGAAAAGAGAAAAGTAGGGTAAAAATTTCTCCACTGTGTGGTTGATAATACATATGTATGTATGTGTGGTAATTCCAGTGCCCCTCGGTCCGCTCCCCTACGCCTTGGATGGTGAAATTTATACGTGTACGTACGTATGTATTACGTAGGCAGTAGACAAGAGACAAGGATAGTGTGGTGGGTGGGGACCACATTACCTGCCCGTGGTACTATATTTATCGCGGAGAACTAGCGCGAAATACCCGGTAACCGGCGTGCTTTATCGTAGGCCGGAGCCCGGCAAGAACGACGGTATCTACAGTACGGTTGCTGCGCTCTGCGCTTTAGACGACGGGGCAAGGAGACGAATCGATAAGAAGCAATATAAGGGAGAGTTAATGTACACTACACTACACGTATATGTACACTGTACACGTTCAGTACCTCGATAGGACGCCGACGACTGCCTGCAAGTACGAGTACAACTATTGCTGCGGCGACGACCGACGACGCCGGTGCGGTGTATGATGAAATAGAAAGATAGACGAGCGCAAACACACAGAGGGATGTATTTGCTGGAAGAAGTAGCGCATGCGCCATTGACAACTCTGTGTACTCGTCTCATTCCAGTTCCAGGAATTGTCGTGTTGACTGCTGCTGGAAAGCCTGGAAGGTGGAAAGGAACTGATGGAAGTTATGAAACTTTGCTGCATGGGCACAAATTGCGTTTAGGTTTTCGTTATTTTAATAGCTCCTAGTTTTCACTGCGGCATTAGTGATTGAGCTGAATTTTTTCCAAGTCTAAAACTATATAAACGCCTAATATACGAAATTAGAGAGAATAGAGGGGTCTAATCGAAATTTTCGTAATAACCAAACTTATTTTTAGGATCTTAATCTACAACTTTTGTTTGAAAACTTTTTTAATTCAACCCCTCTCTCCCTCCCAATTTTCAATAATGAGTGTCTTCGTACTAATATGCAAAATGGGAGGGGAGGGTCCAATCGAAATTTTTATAATAACCAAAATTATTTCTAAGATCCTAATCTAGAACTTTTGTTTGAAAATTTTTTCAATTCAACCCTTACCCATCCCCAATTTTTAATAATGAGTATCTATGTATTAATATGAAAAATTGGGGAGGAGGAAGGGTTCGAATTGAAAAAATTTTCAAACAAAAGTTCTAGATTAGGATCTTAGAAATAATCTTGGTTATCACAACAATTTCGATTGGACCCTTCCCTCCCCTGTAATTTTGCATTTATTAGTACGAAGACACTTATTATTGAAAATTGGGAGAAAAAGAGGGGTTGAATTCAAAAAATTTTCAAATAAAAGTTGTAGATTAGGACCTTGAAAATATGTTTGGTTATTATAAAAATTTTGATTAGACCCTCCCCTCCCCTCGAATTTCGTATATTAGTACGAAGACACTAAATATTGAAAAATGTGGGAAGGAGGGGTTCAATTAAAAAAGTTTTCAAGCAAAAGTTGTGGAAAAAGATCCTAAAAATAAGTTTGGTTACTTTAATTTCGTATATTAGGCGTTTATATAGTTTTGGACTTTAAAAAATTCAGCTCAATCACTAATGCCGCTGTGAAAACTAGGAGCTAGTCGTTATTTTACGTGTGCTGGAGCTAAAGTCGTCGTATGCTACTTTGACGGCGATTGTGAACGAAAAGTTGGTCGTGAAATTGCCAATTGGTCTGCTGTCAAAGTACATACCCTTGCTTTTGATCCGGCTGCAGCAGGAAATTTGACGTGAGCCAGAGACGTGAGGCTGAAGTGACAGCCACAGCCTCAACGTGGACGTGGACGAGGACGACTTTAGCCGAAGCCGGCTAGCGCCAGCGCCACAAACGTATTCGCGGCGCTTAGAGCGGCAATCGGGCATCGCATCGCATATCGCGTATATTTATATATGTACGATGTAGTGGAAGGCGTTGTCATGGTAACGCCGGTTACGCCGTTACGCCGGCCGGCGTCTCTGTCTCTGTCTTCGAGCGCGACTCTTTTTCTCTTTTTCCACTTTTCGAAACGAGGGTTGGTGGGTCTGGGTTGGCTAAGTGCGCTTTTCTGAATGGTTGGCGAGGGCGAGGGCAGGCAAAGGCTCAGCAGTGTGAAGTGAAAACTGAAAAGAAACTAGAAAGCAGCGCAGCCGGCGTTTATTTGTGGCGCGATCGCATCGTCGCGGCCGCGTCGTCACCCCTACCGCGCCCTCGGCCAATTTTACCTTATATGGGCATTCATTTCGTACCGAGGCGTGAAATTTTTCACTTGACGAATTCCTCGAAGTGATCAATCGGCCAAAATGCAAGAGAACAGGGCTGAAATAGTGGAATTGCGAGTTGAGAAATTTGTTCGTAAAATTTCCAACTTCGCGAATTGATATTTTACTCCTTTTGCGACACCATCGATGTCACTTTCCGGTGTTTTGAAATTTTCGAACTTTATTTTTGGGAATTTAGGAAGTTGAAAAAAAAATGTATGTATCTTTTTCTCGAAAGTCGTGCTGGAAGAACGCCTGTTATTCTGGGAGGAAAAAACACGAATTGATTTAATTTCGAATGAATCAAGTTTTGAATTTCGGTTTGAAAAAAAAATGACAATAATGCAGTGATCGAGAAGTAAATCTATTTGAGAAAATTTAATTTATAAAGTTGAATAAATAATAATCGATTTCGCCGGAAAATGTGCTGAGCTATAAAATCAGTCGATGATCTGTTCGAGAATCGATGTAACTATCGATTTTTGAACGTAGATTTCAAAAAGTTGAAATTTTTAAATAATGAAGTTAGTGAAAATTGATCGATGCCGTGAAATAAATTATGTAAAAATTGCGAAATTAATCCGTAATCAACTAATGATTGAAATTTTGTTATAGAATCGATGTATCGATTTCTGAGAAAATTGACTTTGAAATTTGGAACTTTTAGAATAATAAAGTCAGTAAAAAATTATATCTATGAAAAAAAAAAAATTAAACGAAAAAGTTGAAATTTTTAGAAAAATTGCGTCATCGAAGAAGAAATCGACTTTTTAGAGTCAAATAAATGATCAATTTCTGAAGAAGAAAAAATTATTCACAAAGTTTAGAATTTTGAGATCCGTGATTGGCATTCAGTTTGAGAATCGATATAATGGACTTGTGGATATAAATCGATATCTAAACTCGATTTGAAAATTGTTGCAAATATTACCGAGATTATAAATATTTTATAATTTTCAACGATAAATTGATTTAGCTATAATTATGTGAAATTCGATTAGTTGACTTATACCCCCAAAATTGATTAGCTCGAAGGTACAAATAATTCTCTGAATTACGAAATACCTGTAAAATTGATCGATTCAAAAATCTATTGATCTAAAAAACTATTCGCATCATTTTTTTTTTTTTTTTTTTTGCATAATATGTTGTTTGTGAACACTTTTATAGTGACCGTCTAAAAAAAATGATAGGGGAATTTTTCTGCAAAAAAAAAAAATTAAAAAAAAACACTATTAAAATGAAATACTTATTTAATTTTTTTTGAAAAAAATTAAAAATCTTACTCACCTGTTTTTGGTTTTAATTCCACAAAAAATATATTTTTTAAAAATTTTATGAGTGAAAATATTTCAAAATTTTTCTGAAAAAAAGAAAAAAAATCAAAAATACTAATTTTTCAATTTTTTTAAATTCACAAAAACTGTTTTTTTTGGGGGGATGGGGGGTAAAAACATTTAAAAATTTTGGAAGAAAAAAATTTAAAATCCTATTAACATATTTTCTAAAAAAAAAAATAGCAAAACGCTGCTTGATTATTTTTTTTATTTATTTTTTTTTGAAAAGAAATGTGTGATTTGGCATGACAAAATGGACCAATAGTAGGTAGAAAATCGATTTTAACTATTTTGGTGTTCCGAGATCTACCACCTGAACCACTCAAAACTTCGACAAAATCAATATTTCCAATCGGCACATTTTTTTTTTTAAATATTGAATCTGCAAAGTTTCTTTTTGCTCTCCTGAATTTTTTTAAATTACCTGATAGGCTCCTTTTGTCATGTCAGGTCACATATATTTTTTTCAATTTTGAAAATCAAAATCGAGATAATAACTGGGAAATAAAATAATTTTAATAATTTTACAACAAATCATCTGTTTTTTTGGTAAATTGTAATTTTTTAGAATTTTTTTGAAAAGAATTTAAATGTCCTGCAATTTAAAAATTTCGCAACAAATTTTCCCGAAATTTTTTTTTTCAAGCTGATATTTCAGAAAAATTGAAATAGGTATTTCTTTTCGAAAAATTTTTTTTTAGGGCTTTTTGATAAATTTTTCAATTTTTTCTTGGAGATTTTGAAGCATTTTCTTTCAGAATTTTTTTTTAGAAATTTTTGAAATGAGATGGAAACCATTTCAAATAGGTATTTTTTAAAAATAATATTCAAGATCCTATTTTAATAATTTCACAAAAAATATTTTTTTATATTATAATTTTTCAGAAATTTTCTTTAAAAAACTCAAATACGTATTTCGTGATATTAATATAATTATTTTGAAAATTTTTGTGAGAAAATTGTCTCAGTTTTTTTCCCCAAGTGAATATTTCAAAAAAAAAAAAAAAAAAAAAAAAAATTATTTCAAAGGAAAATTTGAAAGTTTTAAGGGCTTTTAGATTAAGTGTTTGTTAATTTTTTTCTTGAAGATTAAAAAAAAATAGGAATTTTTTGGAAAAAAAAATGTGTAAAACAATTTTTTTTTCTTTATTTCAACTTTTTTTTTTTTAAGGGCAGTTTGAAATTTGAAAAAATAATATTCAACATCCTAATAATTTCACAAAAAAAATCTGATTTTTTTTTTTTTTTAATTAAATCTTTCAGAAAGTTTTTAAGAAAATTCAAAAGTTGTGTGAAAATGAATTTTTTGAAATTTTGCAAGAAAATGTCTCAGTGTAGTTTTTTTTTTTCAACAAAAAAAATCTGGGTATTTTCAAGTTGATTTTTAATTTTTTTCTAAAAGACTAAAAAAAAAAACATTTTCATAAGATTTTAGAATTATTCCTAAGAAAATTTTAAAATATTTTTTCTAAGAAGAATTAAACGATTTGTCGAGGTGGAGCCATTGGAGATACCAATTAACAATTTTTGTGAGTAAGCTTCATTTTCTTGGAAATTTGAATCACTATTTTGCTTTAAAACGATCAGTGACTAAAAAAAATTGATACCACTGGGCAGCCTACCATTAGTCTTCTGATTATATCTTCCTATTAGTATACGTACTAGTGTTCTTAATACGTACATCTACGTAGTACGTACACATACTTATGCATTTATACATAGGCGATTGCAACCATGGCAGGACAAAGAGCACGTGACCAGTACCTTTATACATGGCTGATTTCGATTTATAAAATTCTTGATTTATCGCCGAGCAATCCGCGTAGTCGGTAATTTCCGGTATTCTCACTACTCGTGATTTGGAATGCTGAATGCTGCATCGAACATCGCTGTGCTGGGTGACACGGAAAATAGGCAGTGGGTCGCGGACGCGACGTGCATTCTGCATTCTTCATTCTTCGCCGCGCTGCTGTGTAGTGTAGTGTTGCTTCGTAAACGAAATACGAATCACGATACCTACATATTTGAACACGTTGGTTGTTGGTGCATATTATGCATATAAGCAGTGCGATCGCCTCCATCTCGATGCCTATCCTATTGCACGTTAATAAACTCATATCATGGAGATACCTGTTCCAAGTATAGGTGGTGGCGGTGGCAATGGCCAATACAAATCCATATCTATGGCAGCTTATCGTAATTGTGTAGGTTATTTGTGCATATAGGGAGCTGACTGCTGAGTAATTGAGTTCAGAACGAATAAATTTGAATCGTTGCAATTTACGCGTGTATAACATTATTGGGCTATAGCCGAATAGATCTAATCTAATTTTTCGGAGAATTGAAAAAAATTCCGAGTAGAGAGACCCTGCTTACTCTTTCTGGTCTATTCGCAGATCGCAGTAGCTGGCGTCTGGCTTATTTCACTCGGTTCACGTGCTTTTCACTCTTAATCTCTATTTTACGCCAAATTTCATTTCATCTTCTCTACCTACTTCTCCTTTTAATCTTGTCGATATTCTACGATGAGATTGATGCTAACAGAAGGGAAATTTCGTGTCCTAAATTTACGATAAGGGTGAGCAGGTGAGAGGCAGTTTTTTTTAGCCTCGAAAAATAATTGCTTATTTTGAAAATGAAGAGTGAAAAATAATACAATTTGTTTTTCTCGTAGCGAAATTACCCGACTATTCGTTGAGTTAGCTATTCAAGTTACAAGCTGACATAGACCTTTGTTACATAAATTATGTTTATCTTCTTAGGCACGAGTGAGAAAAAGTCAAGATCGACAATTAGCTTCTGAAAATGTCGAGCACACATTACGAAAAATTGCAAATTCGCTGCGTTATTATTCTTTCTTCTTATCAATACATACAACGACGTGCTCGTGTTTGCTATCGACAATTTAATAGAATCGTTGTACGATATAAAATCAGAAATCTTTTAAACGTAATTGATTTTCCCATACGTACTCGTTCTGGTACGAGTACGTATCGTATGTATAGTAATGTGCTGAGCAACACATCTCTATTTTTTTACGACGTTTATCAGAACTCGTCGTTCACTTATCGAATTCCTTTCAACGGAAGACGATAATATAAATATCTACTTGTAATATTGATTGGTATTGGTTGATTGTGTAGTGTAATGCAGTACGAAGCAGGAAAATAAAATAGGCTCAGGACGATGAAAAAAAGTAAAAAGTGCCAACGTCGAATGCAGTCAATTCGTCTAAAATTTCAGCTATTTTAATGCGATAATGTATTAATAATTACTAATTAGGCCTTTATCAAACAGTGAATAGCTCCCTCTTGGTTGAATTAACGAGTATCTGGTTATCTAGTTCTATAGACCAAAGTCATGAGGGTGTATGAAACGGTTGATGAAGTAAAGAAAGGCTCAGTCTGTTACAATCAGTTGAATCTTTGTACTTGGTTGTCAATTTTACGACCAATTAAAGGAGTGTTCATTATTCGAGAGTAGGAAGAGTTGATTTTGAGAAATGTTGTCGATACGAAAATATCACTAGTGTCTCGTTTACTCAATGTATCTAGTCCAATACTACATAGATACGTGATATTCAAAATTGGAGGGGAGGGAGGGGTCCAAACGAAATTTTTGTAATAACCAAAATTATTTCTATGATTTTAAGCTACAACTTTTGTTCGAAATTTTTTTCAATTAGATCCTTACGAAATACCTCTTCCAGTTTTTAATAATACAAATTTTCAAATCGTATTATGCGATATTGGAGGGGAGAGAAGGATCTAAACGAAAATTTTATAATAAACAAAATTTTTTCTAGGACCTCAATCTACAACTTTTGTTTGAAAATTTTTTCAATTTGACCCCTCCCCAATTTTGAAACAGTATGTACCTGATGTTGTGTGAAATTGAAGGGGAAGGAGGGGTCCAATCGAAATTTTTGTAATAAACAAAATTATTTCTATGATTTCAAGCTACAACTTTTGTTTGAAAATTTTTTCAATTAGATCCTTACCTCTTCCAGTTTTTAATAATACAAATTTTTAAATCGTATTATGCGATATTGGAGGGGAGAGAAGGATCTAACCGAAAATTTTATAATAAGCAAAATTTTTTCTAGGACCTCAATCTACAACTTTTGTTTGAAAATTTTTTCAATTTGATCCCTCCCCAATTTTGAAATAGTATCTACCTGATGATGTGTGAAATTGAAGGGGAGAGAGGGATCCAGTCGAAATTTTTATAATGACCGAAATTATTTTTAGGAGTTTAATTTACAACTTTTATTTGAAAAATTTGTCAATTGGCCCCTTTCTCCCTCACTCCTGTAATTTGCTAATTTTGAATTAGTATATTCTGAGTGTTATGCGAAATTGATGGGTTGGGAGAGGTCCAATTGAAAAAAAATTCAAACAAAAGTCATAGCTTGAAGTCCCAGGAATAATTTTGGTTATTACAAAAATTTCGATTGGACCCCTCCCTCGCCTCCAATTTTGAATATTGAGTATCAAAATGTAGTATTGGACTTGGTAAAATTCTACAACAACGATCCACTTCCATACAAACACATTGAGTAAACCAGACACTAGTGAAGTAATCGATTACTGGACGATACGTGTTTTTGTGACAGATTGTTACCAGCTCACCACACAAGCACTACGTATACACTACAATGGGGCGAAGAAAAGTCAATTTTCGCAACTCTATCAAACAACCGGCGAATTTTCCGGCTGCCTGGTGAGCCAACCTGCCAACCAACACTGTCGAATAAATTTTAATGTTGTGTGGTGCTCGGTGCACAACTTGCTGCTCGTGCTCGACACGAACGCCGGCTTTATCGACACCAAAGTAGTGGGTTTTTCAGCCAATGTCGACTATTGTCGACCCAGTATGGAAACGAAGGGGGTTGGTTCTTCGATGGTATTCTATTCTATGCCTTTGGTGCGTGCGTATTGCGCATTATTGCGACGCCTTGCTGGTCTCTTTCACCCCCTCCCCAATATGCAGGGTAATTCGCCGAAGCTTTTGTAGCTTACTTATTCGATTTTATCGGCTTCGTGTTTGGTTCGAGTTCCGAATAAAGATGGGATTTTTCAATGTTTCCTATTTTTTTATTCATTTCGTACGTACACTAAAACATCTTATGTACGTGGCATGAAATTGAGATTTTACCAAATTCAAGTTCAGAGATCTTTGAAATTTTTTATTGAACTTCGTGATTTTTCATTAATAGATGATACTTTTAAAAATTCGTTAAATTTTATAATTTGAATTGAACCAATTTTTAATGTTTATTAAATTTTTACAATTTTAAAATTTGGAAACAGTTTTTAAATTAAAGAAATCCTAAAATTTGGAAAAATTTCAAAACTTGAGCGATTAGTAACGTTTTATAATTTTAATAAATTTTTGAAATTTGATGCATTTTTAAAGCTTAATGAATTTTTATAATTTTAGAAATTTTGTATTTTTTCTAGGGTTGATAATTATTTCTAAATTTCAATGAATTTTTAAAAATGGATAAATTTTTAAAAATTCTTAAAAATTGTAGTTTTGTATTTTCCCCCAATGAAACATTTGATGATGATTGAATATTAGCATACCTAGTATATTATGCTTTTTTAGTTATTTTCAAATTTGATAAATTTTAAAAATTGGGCTAATTTCTGAAGTTTTATAAATTGTGAATAATTTTAGTAATTTTGAAATTTTAGAAATTTTAGAAATTGGACACATTTCTAAAATCTTATAATTGTTACAATTTTTAAAATTTTATCAATTTCACAACTTGGTAGTTTTTTTATGAGCTAATTAAACATAAATTTTCAAAATTTGTAATATTTTTCATTTTGAAAAAGTATTCTTGAAAGTTCTGCAGAAGGCCTGCTACATTTTCTTAGACACTCTGCGTCTACTATTCTGCGTTTCTTTGACGAAATGATAAATACGTAGGTATTTTCGACAAAGAACCAATCATAAAACTCTGGCTAGTAATATTTTTTATGAAAGGTACCTAATTCTCTCTCAGCAACAAACTGACCAAAAAGTATAAGTTCGAAAATAACCCCGAGAGAAAAACAATCCAAACAAATATATTATATTTATTGCCTCCCGTTTGAAGTTTCTCAAAGACGTATTCCCATAGTCATAAATTATCGAATTTTTGTAATATTTTTATGGCATCAGTTTTATTGCTGAATTTTGTTAAGGAATGTACTAATATTTTGTTCATTTTTGTTTTGGTAATTTTTACAGAACGTAGATCACAAAATGAAGTACAGATCGAAAAAAGGCCAATTGCCATTTATCGAATTGAACGGCGAAGAAATCGCGGACAGTTCGTTCATAATTAAAGAACTGAGTCAACGATTCGAAAAAGATTTAGATGCCAGCTTGGACAGTAGTCAAAAAAATATTTCACACGCTATTATTTCAATGATCGAAAACCATTTCCACTGGTGAGTCTCCCTCTCGTTCTCGTCTCGTTACAAATAATAAAATTAATATTCTTTATCGCTCGCGTTTTAATTTTAATCGTCTGCTACACTCGAACGTGTAATTAATATAATATTACAAATTCTTATAGTGTATTATAAAAGCGAAACCCTCCTCCCTGTCTCGCTCGCTCACCATGGGTTGGCGACTGGACGTATCGTTTTTATAAGTAGCCTGCGAAATTCTACTATAAATAGCTGCGTGTTATGTCGATGTACACTATTTATTCTATTTAACATTAATCAGGCCTGTTTAGCCGGCTATTACTAATCGAGCGCGAATGACTGGGATGAGGAAAAGGTCGAGCAAGGCGGTCGGTGCAATTAACGAAAATATTCGCCGGATGAGCGATAAGTGGAAGATGGGACGCGATGCGTATTTTTCACGCCGTCACGCTAATCGATTCGCGGTTAGAAGGGGTTTGGTTATCGTCAATCGCCAGTGAATGGCAGTCGGTCGAGGATTTTGGTAAATGGTCGCGAAATTAAACGTAATTAACGAAGCCGCGTGAGAGTCGAACAGGAAGTGAAGTCGCGGCCGAATCGCTGAAATGAGTTTGAAATTTCGAAGCGGTACGTGCGATTGCGTGAGTATGCGATGCGAGTGGCTTAAAAATGTCGAAAGGTGGGCGAAAGCTGGTCAAAATTTGGATTTTTGACGATTTTTTGGGGTAGAAATATTCTTTGCGGAGTTTTTTTGCGTCTGTATTAGTATTCGACGTTGGAATTTTTTTCTTCTTCAATTTTCATCAAAAATTTGAAATCATGCGAGAGCTGCTAAAAAACTGGAGTTTTTGAGAACCACTGTCAAATTAAAAAAAATTGAAAATCATTGCAATGCAAGAAATTTGAGACTGTTGTAAAAAAAACTGGAAGTATTCGAATATCATTTTAATACTGTCCTATTTAAAATTTAGGAAGTTTAATGAAAAATAGTAGAATTTGGAAATCACTGCAAAAAATGAAAATTTTTAGAATAGTGCAGAAATGAAACATTTTAGGAATAATTGCAAAAATTTGAAATGATTCGATGACCCTAAAAAAAAAACGTTGAAATTTTGAGAACTATTGTGAAATTGAAAATTTTCAGGAATCATTGCATAAAACAAAAAAATAAGGGGCTGTTGTAAAAACAAGTCGAAAATATTCAAATATCATTCGAGTATTAAGAATTTTCCAATCTAATGCAAAATAGGAGAATTTCGAATTAATAAAAAAAAAATCAAAAACTTTTGAGAATTGCTGTAAAAACTGAAATTTTTTCGAATTAATACAAAAATTGAAAAATTTTGGCAGCATTGCACAATTTGAAAAATAATTTGACAACGCTTTTTTTTTATTTCATTTTTTTTGAAATTATGATAAAAACAGCTGTAAAATGAAAAATGCTGAGAAACATAGTTTAAAACGCCACCGAAAAAATTTAGAAGTCACTGCTAAGAAATGAAATAAAATACGTTAATGGTGAAAAAAAACTGAAATTTTGAGAATCATTGTATGTAAGATTAAAAAAATTAAGGACCGTTTCAAAAAATGAGAATGAATCGATTTTAAATTGAATTTTCGTAATTTTGGAAATCATTGCAAAATATGTCATATTCAAAAAAAATTGAGAATCACCGCAAAAATTGAATTACGTAAATTTGAAATAAATACAAAAATTGAAGATTTTAGGAACCATCGTAAAATTGGAAAATTTTGGGAATCATTGCATGCAATAAGATAAATGGGAATGCATGCAAAATAAACGAATTTGGGAACCAATAATGCAAAAAAAAAAAGAAAAAAAAAGAACTGCAGCTAAAATTTGAAATCTTGAAAATAAGTATCTACAAAGAGTTTTAATAGTAGCACTACAAAATTTTCATAACTTGATAACGCTGAAAAAGTCAAAATTTTAAGAACCACTGCAAAATTACCAAATGTTGAGTCAGAAAAAAAATTAAGCACCTACGTTTGTAAAAAATTGAAAACATTTTCGAATACCTATCACTTAGGTAAATATTTTAAATTTTGGAAATTGATGAAAAATACATACCTAGAACAGTTTGAGAACCATTGCAAAAAAATTGAAAATTTTGAAAATAGCTGCATGATTTCAAAAATTAGCAATCAACCAAGAATTACTGAAACAAGCTTGGCAATTTTGAGACCCGCCTCTAAATCTAAAATTATTAAAATTCTGCCAAATATGAGAATTTTGGGAACCAATGCGAGAAATTAGGAAAATTATTAAAATCTAGGTATTGGAAAAATTGAAAATTCTGAGAATATAAGTATATATTTTTTAAATGAGAAATGTTGGAAATTCTCTCTCGAAAAATTAATACAATGGTAATAACCTTTTTTTGGGGGGTGGGGGGGGGGGATTCTAACTACCATGATTATCGCTTCAAAAACTCAAAATTGAAAATTAATTTTGAGAACATCATTGGAAAATCTTAATTTTTGGAAAATTGGGGATAGAACAGCATTGAAAACCACTGAAAAAAATGATAAATTAAATTGGAAAAATTATTCATTTTCCACAGTAGGTCAAGTAAAAATTATACCTACATTATTTTTTGTCCTTGAATTTTAAAATTTTTTTTTTTTTTTAATTTGTGACTAACTTGCATTGCCCATGCTTTTTCTCAAAATTCACACTTTCGCTGGCCACGATCTTTTTTAATGACGAATTTTTCTGGAATTTTCAAAAACGTGCTTGGATTCTTTGAAGCAGTCGTATTTATATCGGATACACGAATCATTACGTCGAGAGTGGTATAGCTCCATGGCATTTTAAATTTATAAACAATTCGTTCGAAGGGATATTTATGACAAGTCTGTGTACACGATAAAATGGAGAAAAAGAGAAAGAGTGAGAAAGCCGGCGGGCGTAATTAAAAACGTTGTAGAGAGAAAAAAAGTCTATTATTAAAATATTAATGACGTCACCGGTACGTGTAATTTTCGCCTGTATACATATATGTTACACGATCGTCGATGCACTCGCTTTTCTCTACACCCCTGGGTCCGTGTGGGTTCGTTCTGTGCTTTCGTCAGTACCCTACCCGGGGGGAGAGGGGCTCAATTAATGTCGAATGTAAACGACTACTACCAGTATACTGCTGGTAATGAATTCGTGTTTATAAATCTGTTTATAAACTATACATTCGTACGTAGACGAGAGAAGAAAATAGAAGCTGGTTGCGTTTCGAGATCGAGAGAAGTCGAAGGGTGGAGGGAGGGGGTAGAGGGCAAAAATCGAGATTTTTTTCAATAAAGGATTCCTTATTGCCCGGTTACGTAAATATTTGCGCCCATGTATAGGTTCACTTTTCAGTATTATAGTACAGTTTTGGAGGTTAGTGCGTGTATTCGAGGAATGGAATGGAAATCCGAAGGAGGAAGGATTATAATTGCAGTGGCGCTGGCGACGGTGCGGCGACCTGACGGTGGGATGTAGCTGTGTATTATTATACGCGTGTGTGAGTCATTTTGTAATACTGTATACAAAAATGCATATAAAGTGTATACTTTGCAGTTTGATCGAAGGGAGCTGCAGCAAGTCGGGTTGGGTTCTTGAGGTGTTGTGGATGGCGACGGCGACATCGATGTGAGGCATGAGGCCAAGTAGCAGGTGCCACGCGATAGGGTGATGTGTTGGTCATGCGAAACGACCATATTATTGCCCCTTCGCCTGGGCTCAATCGAGTGCCGTTCGCCTGGCCAATTTATGCGAGTTGCGTGTGTCTCTTTTTTCCTTTTTTTTTTGGTGTGGGTCGAGAATTTGCCCCTCTGCCAGTCGGTAGGGCGGTTTCCTAACTGGCTGGCGCTCTACCTAATGCAGTTTTCCTTCTTGGTTCGCGAGCAAAGGTGAAGAGCGTGGTGAAAGGAAAATTATACCTGGTTATAGCGTTGATTTGATTGTGGTGTCGAACACAATTATTACACGTACGAGTACGTCGCTCGTTGACGAAGAGTGAGAGACTGGCACTGGTACTGACAGTGGTGCTGACTGCTTAGTGCTTATGGGATTCGGTCGCGGTCGCTTATTGCTGGAATTAATTTATTATGGTTGAACGGCAGCGAACGAGAGAATACCCGCAGGTTTTCATTAATTATTGGGGTTCGTACGTAGTCGCGGTGCTACGAGTAATAATGCGTAATAACCATGCTTTTACGAGAGGTTAACGAAAAGGAAGAGTTCGAGTGCTGAGTGCTGGAATTGGTACAAGATGCGGTAACGTACGTACGCCAGTGCATGTTTGAATTTAATAGATGCGAGTGATTGATGGCGCCCTCCTGGCAAAGAAGAAGTGCATGATGTCAACATCGTATGCATTTGGCATGATACGTAAAGAATCTGGTACGATTCTCGTCACTTATTGGCGAATATTTTGCGAAGGAATTGATAAAATTGAACGAATTGGTCTTAAATGAGTCATAATTTCATAGATTTTGAGCAAGTCGTTCGCGAACGAGTCGTCTACTTCAAGAAAAATTGTTCACGAACCTTTTGTTAAATTGGAACAAACTGTTCGCGGATGATTATTTTGCAAAGTTTGTTCGAATCGTTCGCGAACGACTTGTCAAATCTGAGAAAATCGTTCACGAACGACTATGAAAAAATTTTATTTCACAATTTTACACATCATTCGTGAAATTGAAGAAATTCGTTCGCGAATGATTCGTCAACTTCGTTCAAATTGTTCGAGAACGTTTTTTTTTAGTTTGAGCAAATCGTTCACGAACGATGAGTCGATCTTGCAAAAATAGTATTTACAAGATTCTTGTAATTGGAACAAACAATTCGCGAGTGTTTCTTCCAGTTTGCTCAAGTCGTTCGCGAACGATTCGTAAAATTTAAGCAAATCGTTCACGAGCGATGATATAAAAATATTGATCTTTGAGCACATCATTTGTGAAAGGGAAGGAGCAAACCGCTGAGAAAATCGTTCGCGAACGACGATGAAAAAATTTATTTCACAATTTTCACATCATTTGTGAAATTGAAGCAATTCGTTCGCGAATGATTCGTCAACTTTGATCAAATCGTTCGAGAACGGCTTGTCTAGTTTGAGCAAATCGTTTACGATCACGAACGATGCGTCGATGTTGAAAAAATAGTATTTACAACATTCGTTTAATTGGACCAAAATTTCGCGAGTGTTTCTTCCAGTTTGCTCAAGTCGTTCGCAAACGATTCGTCAAATTGAAGGAAATCGTTCACGAGTGATGATGAAAAAATATTGATCTTTGATCACATCATTCGTGAAGGGGAAGGGGCAAACCGTTTGTGAATGATTGGTAAAGTTTTCTCAAGTAGTTCGCGAACGGCTTGTCCAATCTAAGTAAATCGTTTACGAACAATAAGGCAATCTTGTGGAAATATTGTTCATTTAGTTCGTGAAATTGAAACGAACCGTTCGCGTTTAATTTTTCAAGTTTGCTCAAATCGTTCGCGAACGACTCGTCAAGTCTGAGCAAACCGTTCTCGAGCAATGAAGAAAAAATATTGATCACATTCACATTCGTGAAATTGGAACAAATCTCCCTCCACCGATTCTTTGAATCGTTCGCGAACGACTCATCTAATTTAGGCAAATCGTTCAGTCGTTCACAAACGATTAGTTGATCTTGAAAAAAAAAACGATGTTCACATATTTCGTGAAACTGAAAGAAACCGTTCTCGACTGATTCGTCAAGTTTGATCGAATCATTCGCGAACGACTTGTCAAATCTGAGCAAATCGTTCACGAACAATGAAGAAAAAATATTGATCACATTCACATTCGTGAAAACTGAAATTGGAACAAATCTCGCTCCGCCGATTCTTCGAATCGTTCGCGAACGACTCATCTAATTTAGACAAATCGTTCAGTCGTTCGAAAAAAAAAAACGATGTTCATATATTTTGTGAAACTGAAACAATCCGTTCTCGACTGATTCGTCAAGTTTGATCGAATCATTCGCGAAAGACTTGTCAAATCTGAGCAAATCGTTCACGATCGATGAGTCAATCATGAAAAAAAAATTGTTTACATATTTCGTGAAATTAAAACAAATCGTTCACGAATGATTCGTCTAGTGTGTGCCAGTTTTTCGCGAACGATGTGTCAAGTCTGAGCAGGGCTTAAAAAACGAAAACAAAACGAAAACGAAAACCCAACAAAAACGGTATTTTCAGCATTAAAAACGTTTAACGAAACGAAAACGCTACGCTGTTAAAACTTGAAAACGTTATAAAAACGAAAACGAAATGAATGAAACCTAAAAACGAATACGAAAACAAAAACCCTAAAAACCTATAATAGCGTTTTTTAATTTTTTTTTTAATTTATTCAAAATTTCAATTGAAATCAAATTCAATTCAACAAATAAGTAATAGCTCAGTGTCAGTTTCGAAGTTTCAACTTTCAAATTTCAACTTTTAAATTTATTAATCAATTATTCATCAGTAATCACATTTTTTTCTCAGTTTTTCTTTTTTCACGCTTTTTTTTTATCATCTAATTTTAAAATTTTTGCTTTTTGCTTGTGACCTTACGGTGTGTGATTCAAATTTTATACAAAAAATTACATTTAAAAAGCTCCCCCACCCTAAAAAAAAGAGAAAAACCTCAAAAAAAACAAAAACGAAAACGAAATTTCATTCCGTTGTACAAAACGAAACGAAAACGAAAACGTTATCTGGATGATTCCGTTTATCGAAAACGTAACGAAAACAGAATGAATCGTGTTAAAAACGAAATCATAACGAAAACCGAATAAAAATGATTTCGTTTTTTAAGCCCTGAGTCTGAGCAAATGATTCCCCGATTACTCTGAACAAAAATGTCATTCACGTCTGAAATGTCGTCGTTCGTGAAATTTGAAATTTAGAACTATTTTCATTTAGAATGTCTTGTAACTTGCTCCTGCTGGTTCGAGACACTCTGTAATTGATCAAAATCTCTAAAACTTCCATACGAGAAAGGTTTACGGTGCGGGTGCGTCAGTTTTGGATTTCGTTAGGTTTTGGAGTGAGCAAAGTTTGAAAGTTTGCTCCATTTTCGTTCGTAGTGTGTTAATACACAGAACGTCATGAAAAGTAAACTCTTCGCAAGTTTTGCAATTGTAGAGTCGTGATTATTTTTAATTTAGGTTCTTTGTCGTCGTCGTCGTTATAGTATTGTTATTGCTTTCTTATAATGTTCGCATTGTGTTTTATACGTATGTGTGTGTGCATACTTACGCGTGAGTTAAACGAATAAAAACCTAATCCATTTTTTTTTTTTTACGATCAACAGGGTGGTGCATTACTGGAAAGCCAAGAATACCGATAATATGATCCGCGGATATAAAATGAATTTACAACAATTTTTAGGCACTCGTGTTCCAAATGCTATTCTAAATATTGTTTTCAAGTTCCGCTTCAGTCGCAGAGTGAGTAATCTGTTGCATTTACGTACATATTTTTATGATTTCTCGTTACGAGTTGATAATTTTGATTATTTCCTCTGTGCGCAGGGTTTGAAAAAAGCCAGAGCTCAAGGTATGGGAGTTCACACGCCCGAAGAAATCGAAGAATTCGGCAAAAACGATTTAAAAGTTTTATCAGATTTGTTGGGAGATAAACCGTACTTCTTCGGAGACGAACCCACTGTGGTAAGTTCAACTTGGCTCGACTTAATCATCGAATATTATTCGTTTTATGATCTAAAAGATGCACCAAGGTGAGGAGAACGTGAAACAAAGGTCTTGTAATAGGTTATTTTTCTAGCAAAGGGACTCGGAGATGCCTTATCTCGTCGTATTCGTTGTATGAAAATACAAATAAAATGAAATAGAAAGGCGATAATTAAGTAATACGAGTAACTTATGCTATAATTAGTGTCTGAGTATGTTTTACGAATAGACCCAGAACCTTTCCATAGTTTACAGGAAGATGATAACAAATGTTACGAGTAGAAATTCTTCTCTTATATGAAATGAACTGTGTTATCATTCCGACAAGATGACTGACGTAATCGATTGAAATTCTCTATTCGGTGTGTTTATGTATTTTCGTATTAATAAAAATCAAGTTCATTTTTCTTCAAAAATTAAAAAAAAAAATCACTTCAAAATATCTGTTTTTTTATTTCAAAAATTCAAAAAAAAAAATTGAAAGATTTTGTTCTAGAAAGTAAGATGATTTTTTCCCCAAAAAAATTTAGAGATTTTTTTCTCTTTAAACGTAAAAAAATTATTTTTGAATTCTCAGAAAAATTGAGACTTTCTTTACCAAAAAATTAATTTTTTGCCAATTTCTTATTAAAAAATTGAGACTTTTTTGTTCTAGAAAGTAAGCTGATTTTTTCTCCAAAAAATAGAGAGATTTTTTTTCTCTTTAAACAAGTAAAAAAATTATTTCTTCTTTTAATTTTTTTTTTGAATTCTCTGAAAAATTGTTTAAAAAAATAGAGACTTTTTAAAAATATGTCTTTAAAAATAATCAATTCGAAAAATATTTACCCCTCCCCCCCAAAAAAAAAAAAATTATTGCAAAAAATAATAATAACTTACGGTAAGCATTATTTTTTTTAATTTTTTTATCAACGCCATCATGTACATAGCATTATTTTTATTCCTAGAAAATTTTCCTCTACAAAATAAAACTACTTTTTTAAGGAAAAATTCGAGGAGTATTTTGTATAAAACAAAAAAAAACGCGTAGCAGTCAAGATGCTCCGCGACAGCCGAATTTTTTTTTCAAGTTAGTGTACCACTTTGAAAACGTTTTCATCCATGGTATTTCAGTTTCAATATCAGTTTTAACTTCAAATTCAGTTTAAAAATGTCAGGTTTTTGTCTTCAGTTTTAGTTCCTCTCTGCATTGAAGATTTCAACTTCAGATGGGGGCTCCGCCCCCATACCCCTGTTGAGGCTCCTACCCAACCTCCTCGTCACTTCCAGCTCTTCAAATCCCCATGCCCCAGGGGCATGGCAGGATTTGCCCCCAACCCCTTCCTTACTTTCGGCTTTGCAGACGGGGGCCAACACACCAGAAAAAGGGGTTGAAACGTGAAAATTTCTGATTTTGGACTCTGTAGGAGGGTCAAATGAGGCTCTAAAGCCCGGTCCACACCTTCAAATAATTTGATCAAATCACGTTTGATCAAATATATTTGAAGGTGTCGACAATAGGATAACAATAGGTGGTGTTGAATTAACGCGTCCACACCTACAAATATATTTGATCAAATTATTTGAAGGTGTGGACCGGGCTTAAACTCGAAAATCCCCAAAAGGCACATCAGTGACCCCAACCAACGCTAATTACCCCATTTAGGCCTTCAAAATCATTTAGTTTGAACAAAACCCTATTGGGACCAAGGATAGGTATGGCGCGCTAGTGTACATTACGATCAAGTAGGTATTGAAAAGGTGCACCTTTGTTTATTTTTTCTTAAAAACAGATGGCTGTGTTGTGATGATTTCGCTAATAAGGTGCATTTTGTATTGATTTTGTCATGATTTGGTCGTGATAACATTTGAAAAATTTCAGTGATAAGCAAATTTTTGTTTATGGTGCACCTTTTCAGACCTTTTCATTTTTGCCGATAGAATTCAGCCACTCCGCGCTCGTGGTCCGAATTCGATGCACTATAAAAAAAATAATAAAAAATTCGGCTAAAAAGCAAATTGAAACCTGTCCAATGTGCAAATATCAAGCTGATTTCCACTTTTTGGGATCTACAAAGGGGCGGGGATGACCTGGGAAGCTGAAATTTGTATATGTTGTAGGTGATGTTGGTGTGCTTCGTTGGAGCTAATTCCGAGAAATTTCCTCATTTAGAGGCCCCCTCACAACTCGTCCCAAAAAAGTGATAATCTCAAAATTTAGGCTTCAGAAGTCAATAACCCCAAAAGGCACATCTGTGGCCTATACCGACTCCGCATAAAAATTTTTAACCTTCTAGGTCGTTTGGTTTGGGCTATAGGCTGATCAACACACCTAAAAAAAGAGGTTAAAATGTGAAAATTTCTGATTTTTGACCCTGTACGGGGGTCAAATGGTGCTCAAAAGTCGAAACCCCCAAAAGGCACATCAGTGACCTCTACTGACCCTACATCCCAAATTTCGATTGTTTAGGTCTTTTAGTTTGGGCTGTAGGCTGTTCAACGCGTCAGAAAAGACAGGTTAAAACTTGAAAAATATTGATTTTTGACCCTGTATCGAGGTCAAAAGGGGTTTAAAGGTCAAAACCTACAAAAGGCACATCAGGGGCATGAACTCGATCTATGATAAAAATTTAGGCCCCCCAGCCCCATTTGGGGGGTCTGTAGCCTGATCAACGTGAAAAAAATGACCCCAAAATCCACTTTTTGGGCCCTAAAATGGAGTGGGGATGACTTAGGGGGCTGAAATTTGACTATGGTGTAGGTAATTAGGATTCTCATCCTTGGGGCAAGTTTCAAAAAATTTCATGATATTGGGGCTCCCCCGCACCCCCCTCAAAAAGGGGTCATATCCTCAATTTTGAGTTAGGGCCCCAAAAATGTTTTTGCATCATTCCTACACCGAGGGGACCCTACATATCAAGTTTGACCTCATTTGACCTGTTAGGCTCGGCCCCAGAGTTCCAAAAGTAGGGGTAAAATTATCAATAAATAAATAAATATATATATATATATATATATATATATAATATGTGACATGTGACAGATCGTCATCTTTTGGTCCCAAACGTCAACAAATGGGGTCAGAACTCTTCTACCCCCCCCCCCCTCCTTCTAAATCAGGGTCGGACACAATAGCCTAAATTTAAAAAAAAAAATTCGGCTAAAAAAGTCCAGAATTTTTTCTGGTGAAAGTAGGTTTATGCCAAATCACTTGTGTCATAAATTCATAACCTACAGTTACGCCTTAAAAAATTGCTAATTCGAAAATTTAAAAAATTTCTTTTATCCTATAAAAGAAAGGAATTTTCAATAAAAATTAAAAATTGTTTAAGATTTTCTAGCCATAAAACTTTTTTTTAATTTGAAGAGAGTAGATTTTCTCAAAAAATTTCTAGTTTTCAATTTGAAAAAAATTATTAAAGAATTCCAAAAAATACCTATGTTGACAAAAAAATTTTAGTCAAAAAAATCTGTATGAGCATTTTTTTATCACACTAAAATCTCTAAAAAATTAACAATGGATATAGTTTTAAAAAATAATCTGAAAAATAAAAAAATTACTTCCAACAAATTTTTGAAAAAATAAGCAATTATTTGTATAGTTCGCTAAATGATATAAATATCCGCTGAATTTTTCTTGGGGGGGGGGGGGAGGTCGTTGAGCAGAAGAAAAAATTCAAGTTGAAAATTATCCTGAAGAAATCCCCTAAAGAAAAAATAATATCAAAAATGATGATTTTTTTTTTTTGAAAAATTAATTCCAAAATTTTTTTTATTAGGTACAAAAGTAATTTCTGAAAAAAATTCTCGTATTTAAAGAACAGGAATCCTCAAAAAAAATACCAGTTCACTTTTTAAAAAAATCAGAAGCAAAAAAAAATTATTTAAAATCTTTGAAAAAATTATACCTACTTACTTATTACTTTTTTTTGGGGAATACATTTATAACTTTTTAGTAAAGAAAGAAAAAAATAAATAAATAAATAAAAAATGAGAGAAATCATTCTGAAGAAATTTGAAGAAAAAAATTTCTTGTGTTTATCGAAAAATAATTAGACGCTGAAAAATCATTTTTTTTTCAATCAATAATTCTTTGAAAAAAAAAATTGTAAAAAAATATTCTCCTGAAAAAGTTCATCAAAAAATATTTCATAAAATGAATGTTTCATTTTCAGCAAAAATCTTTTTCTAAAAAAAATCTTCCAAACAAATGTTTGGAAAAAAGTAAACTTTCCATCTTACAAAATGAACGATTCTCCAAAAAAGTCACCTTTTTGCCAAAATTTTTCATTATTCGTCGTTTTTGGACCAAATTTAGACATTTTAAAAATCGAGTTGATCATTTTGCTATCGAAATCAGCCTAAAATCATTTTCGAGCACCGCGCTCGCTTGTCTGGGTGGTGCAGGGTGCACGTGGACTCAGTAATGATGGCGATGTCGGCGGCTCTCGTTATAAATAGAGGCATTATCAGTTTCATATTATTTAATTACTTCCATTACCGAACGAGATATTAAGTTTCATTTGTTGTTGTGACGCACTCGACGAGCGACTCTAGCTACATAGATTGGTAGATACATTCGTACATTAACTGAGTTTACTCTGCCTTTAAGAAGCCGGTCATTTTATTTTGTAACAGAGGAAAGAGCGAGAGAGAGTGATAGCACAGGGCGAACAATGCTCTCCACCTATTTGTTAAACGACCAACATATGACCTTTGTATGTATACGTTAATTTATTATAAGCGATGGACGAAGAAGAAGAGAATGGAACGTGCTTCTATGTACTTTACGATCTGTTCCTTCTTTTTTTTTTTGCCTCGCTTCGAACAAACAAGCTTATAGGTATTTAGGTAGTTTTACGTAGAAAATTAGATACTAGGTAGTATTTCGAATGAAACGATTTTTCACGCTTGTTTTTTTCCCTCGCAGCTCGACGTGGTGGCTTTTTCACAACTGGCCCAAGTGTACTTCGTAGATAAAGAAGTGGAGTATCCTTTACGTGACTATTTGAACGAAAACTTCTCGAATTTGGTCGGACACGTGAATAGGATGAAAGAAAGGTGAGACAATCGAGGCATAGACGAATTGCGAAATGACCCAAGGGTCTACTCCAATCGACGTGTAATGATTATCGTTTCTTTTTCAGGTGTTTTGCCGATTGGGACGATATTTGTAAGACGTTAGATATGAACGCCCATATTCCCAAACCTGTAGCCGAAGAAAAAGAAGCTAAAACTAAGGACGAAGAGAAAATCGCCGAAAAGGAAGGCGACAAGATCGGAGACGATAAAGATAAGGTAACGTAATCGTGCCAGATTTTTCTCATTTTGGGAATAAAATTCTTGACCAGTGATCGAGCTTGAAGGGGTGAGAATGCCCATGAAGCCAAAAACTTACCCTAATTTCATTCTTGATCTTTCTATTTGACAATGTTGCAAACATTTATTTATTTAAAAAAATATCAATTATTTTTAACGAAAATAGTCTCAATTATTTTTTAAATTGTTTTTTGATTTCTTCCTTTCTTTTTATCTTGAATCTGATCGATAAAAATAACTTCTTTTTTGGAATAAAAAAGTCATGGAATGTTTTGAAGATAAAACATTTTCTTCATTTTTTTGGATTAAACAAACAACTTTTTTTGGAACAAAACAATTTCGTATTTTTTGGATTAAAAAAATCAGTTTTTGCAAAACAGAAATTTTCTTAATTTAATTGTTTGCGTTGCAAACAATTTTTCACTTTTTTTGGAAATCAAAAATTTTTTCAATTTACTCAATTATTTGGATTAGACAAAAAATAATAATTTCTAATTTCTTGAGGAAAAAACCTAGTATGATTTTTTTCAAATTGAAAATTTTCTCAATTTTTTACAGTGAACAATTTTTATTTTTTGTTTTGTTTTTTTTGGGGGGAGGGGGGGTAATATTGCAATTCTTGAGAATCGTTCAATTTTTTGAGAGAAGCAAAATTCTCAATTTTTTGTAAATCAAAAAAATTTTGGTACAGACAACTTTTTTTCGGATAAGCATTTTTTTTATATTTTTATTTTATGAAAATCAAAAATTTTCTCAACTTTAAAAAAAAATTATTATTATTTTTTTTTTTTAAATTTGGCAACTTTTTGTGTGGAAAAAAATTATTCAACTTTTTAAAAGATGTAAAATCTCAATTTTCTGGAATTCAAAAAAAATTTCAATTCCTTTGGAATTTTTTTTTTACCTAATTTTCCATTTCTTGAGAAAAAATTAATTATAAATTTTTCTGATTTCCAGAAAATTGAGAGTTTTCATCTTTCAAAAAGTTGAATAATTTTTTTCCACACAAAAAATTACAAGAATTTTTTTTCAAAAAAAAAATATATATTTGCTTAAAAAATTTAGAATATTTTTATTTTCAGAAATTCATATTTTTTTCAATTCCAAAAAAGGAGAATTGTTTTATTTTACTCCAGAAAATGAAAGAATTGTTTGTATCAATTTTTTCATTTTATGGAGTAAAACAATTCTCCTTTTTTTGGAATTGAAAAAAAATAAGAATCTCTGAAAATAAAAATATTCTCATTTTTTTTAGCAAACATTTTTTTTTTTTTTTTTTGAAAAAAAAATCCTTTAAATTTTTTGTGTGGAAAAAATCATTCAAATTTTTGGAAGATCAAAATATCTCAATTTTTTGGGAAATTCTTATTTTTTTTGCAGTAAAATAATTTTCCGTTTCTTAGGGGGAAAATATGAATTTTTGAATCTTTTTTTGGGGCGGGGAAATTTTGCGATTTTTGGAAAGAAAAAATCTTTCAATTTTTGTGAGCAAAAAAATCCACACTTTTTGGAAATCGAAAATTGAAAAAACAATTTTAAAACAAGTATTTTTTTTAAAAACTGAGCGCTTCGCCAAAAATATCAGAATGTCTGACAAAAAAAAAAGAGGAACTAACAATAATAATTTTATTTTTTATTTTTTTCACAGCTGGAGAAAGATAAAGAAGGCGAAAAAGACGTGGACGAGAACAAAGATAAAGGTAAAGAAAAAGAGAAAGAGAATAAAGAAGAAGCTAAATAAAAATATGTAGTTATTAAAGACGGTTTTTTTAATTATTTATTTAAGTAAAATACAAAAAAAAAAATGAAGAAGGAAAGAAAATGAACGACAACAAATTATATTTTATTCTGTTTGTAATTTTTTTTTCTCCCTCTACGTTCACCCACCGTATACCTTACTCGTATGTTCTGCTTATACCAGCTTTATTTCTTTTTCTTTCTTTTTTTTTTCAAAAAAAAAAAAACAAACAAACAAACATCACCAAGGTTTTTATTGTCCGTTTGTGTGTGTCTCCCTCCCTTTCTCTCTATTTAGCATTTTTCGATGTGTTCATTTGTGTTTTATTGCTGTCTCTCTGTATCATCCACTTTCCCAAACTGAACCACTTCGACTATGTTATTTTACGTATGTATTGGTATAATAAGTTATCATTTTTCTCCCGTTTTCATCATCGTTTTTGTAATGTTAGAGTAAATCTATTCTTTTCCCCCTCTCACGTTTTCTGTATAAGTTTTATTTTTTTAAATCTTATTTTCGTGCAAATGTATAATTTCGAATGTTTTCTTTGGTATCGAAATCGATGGAAAAAAATAAGTTTTCCACCATCACGAGTAAAAACCATTCTCGTGTATAGATTTTAATACGAAAGAAAACGTAAGAAAGTTGGATGGAAAGGGAGGGGAATAGAAGAGAAGGTATATTCGATTAACGAAAGGAAAAAAACAACGAATGGGGCATTAGAGATTGTTTGCTCATTCCGATTTTTTTTTTAAATCCCATTTTACCAAAGTACATAGGAATTTTGATATATGTTTTCCAAATTTATACGTTTCTACGAGATGAATTTTTTTAATGGAATTTTTATTTAATTTATTATTACGAGTATGTGTATGTTTGTGTGTGTAAACTATGTTGATGTGATTTTCGGACGATACTGAACTTTCTGTTAATTGATTGACCAGGCACACGTACGTTGGTAGCTTTTTTTTCTTCTTGTGAAATCGAATACGAGGGGCGCGCGTTGAATTGTGATGTAAATACGATGGACGATGGAACAATGCGGGAATTTTTTAGGCTTCGCTATTACATAAGATTTAGACGTTAGGTTAGCTAAAAAAAAAGAAAAATCGTTGAAAATGAAAAAATTTGCAAAATTTTAGCGAGAGGGAATTTCGAGTCAGGGGAGGAGCGAACGTCGTGCTGGAACGCGATTTTTAACCAACGCTGAGACGAGTGAATGTGTGTGCGATGCTGGAAGAACAGCTTGTCAGTTGGCCAATGTAAAGCTATCGAGTTTTGTTGATTTATTTTTTTGTATACATAGTGTTATTTTGTAAATTTATGTACTCTCTTCGATTTAAATTAACCTATTTGTTCAATATGTGAGGTATAAGAGTATCATTTTGCGGGGGGGGGGGGGGGGGTGGTGGTGGTTTTATGTAAATGAAAAGATAACGCTTGGAAAAGTTCTTTTTTTTAAAGTCATATTCGTTGTGATTGGTTTCTCTCGTCTCGTTTCTTTTGTTTTCGATTAGCTTTAATTTTTGCTCTTTTTTTATTTCTATCATTTGGGGAATATTCTTTTGTAAAATAATTTACAAGATTTTATACGATCGAGATGAATTTTTATACGGGAGAAATTTTTCCAATGTGCTCTCTAGTAGAATTAAACAATAGTCGACACGATTTTTATTGTTTAAGTTACTGCCAAAAAAAAAAATCATTTCATTCGCGCTTCTTTCTCTATATTTTACGTTGTATTTGTTTTTGTCTGTGTCTCTCTCCTTTTGATTTTTTTTTTCAAATTTTTATTTCCCCTTCAGTCTCGTAATAGATCAAATTGAAATTAATTTTCCAAATTATTGTGCCTAATGATATACATATTATAAATAAAAGATACAGAAAAATATTAGTAATTATGTGGTAAGATTTTTTTATATCATTTTTATCTTTTTATTATATGATATGTTTAGTTTTTAATTTTTAAGCTAAGCAGAGATACAGCCTCTGTATAGAACCCTTTATTTTATTTTAATATCGTACCGTATATTATTTAGAGTAGGTTTTTTTCTCTTTCTTTTTCAGTGGTACACACTTCATTTATTTTAGTAAATTCATTGCATTCTCTTACTTCCTTTCTCCTCTCTATCTCTGTGTCCCTCTATCTCTTTCGCTCCCTACTACCTTGAAACACATTTACTTCATAGTTCATACTCATACTGCATTTTCTGAACTGTGTTGTTGTAGTTTTAACCTATAGTGTGAATGTAAAGTCAAAATGCTTACGAATAAAAGTATAAATATTAATCGTATTTATTATTTTTTTCGAAATATTTATCGGTTGAATTTAAAAGTTTAATGTTTTTTAGTCGGTTTTTAATTTTTCGTAATTTACATTTTGAAAAAATTTCTAAAAAATAATCATGTCGTATGTCATTATTGTCATTGGAAACGTCGCAGTAGGAGCTATTTATTTTCATTGCTTGAAATTGTGTGAATTTAATTTGGCTGGTACGTAGGAAATAGGAATCTGCTCTCTGATTGGCTGAAAAGACGGGTGGTGAAAATCAGCTGATTTGGATTTACAAAATAAAACGTTGTTCGGCATCAAAAATTTAACTTCAAAGCCTTCATGAAGCTCTCCGGTTTCGATTTTTAACGTTTGTTTTATCCCTAGTTTATTATTGTGAATTTAAGTTTGGATACTTTCGTTTTAATTAAAAAATGAAAAAAAAATTAAATTACCGGTAATGGTGAATTATCGCTTACCGGTAATTTTTTAAACATGGTGCTCCAGAGCATCCGCGCAATCCCAGTGTTGGCAATACTCAGAACGCGCTCAGTGTAAATGCTCATTTTTGATAGAAAATTGGGGGTAAGTAAAAAATATCTAAAATCAAAATTTTGGAAAAGTGAACAGTAGTAAACATCTGGAGATCTGGATCATTCTTTTTTTGCCTTGTGCCTGTATGTCTCACCCAATTTTTAATTCAAATAATTTCCGCTAGAGCTCAGCCACTACGAAAAATTTCAATACCGGGCCTTGCTTCCCATCGTGGGCACGCCACCGTAACTGATAATTTGATAAAGTGCTGGCAAAATATTGGTCTATTTTCAATTTAGTTTGGTGTTTAGCTTTTGAAAAAACCGTTCGTGTGTCTGAAAAATTACATATTAATCAAAAATTTAATTAAAAATATCGAGCTATTCGTCGTAATATAAGTTTCAAACGTTTCGCCGTAAGTGTTGTCGCTTTCGTGGGTTTTAATTGATCGCCGTTTCCTTGAAACAGAAATTCTCCAGCGAAAGTAAGTCAACCGAAATTGCAATCACTAGATAGCTTAAAATTTGAAATAATTCGATTTCCACTCGATTTATATTCTTAGTATTTCATCGAGTGCAAACTGTTTTACAAAGTTATATTTATATTATAAGTTCATTAATTTTTATAATACTATCAAAAATCAACTCTATGAAAAAAAATCTTTGCCCGATTCGTGTGACATTAATTCGAACGATGTTTTATAGCATTTTCAGCCGACAAGCAATCATGTTCTTCGACGAAAACCTATTTCACGTAGGACAAGATTACTCTTCGCTCAGAAGGAGCGCTTTATTTAATTTATATATGGAGAATTTGAGACAACGTGCTGCTCTAAAACGTAAAAGGAGCCGAGATTTGGATGAACCACCTCATCCATCGAAACGACAATGTAAAAATCTACAAAACGACGAAAACGTATGTAAACAAAATGTACATTAGTTTGAGTTTTTTTTAGCTATTTATATGTGTTTTATTTGGTTTCAGGAAAGTGTGTGTATTGTTGGACATCCACATGAATGGAGGGAGCATCCGGCACCACTGTTGTCTTCTTCGCCTACGCCTACACTCGCTGATCCCACCGAAGTTGAAGATTCGATTATACCTTCTAATCAAAACGACGAAAACGTACGTAAACAAATTATACATTATTTTGAGGTTTTTTTAGCTATTTATATGTGTTTTATTTGGTTTCAGGAAAGTGAGAGTATTGTTGTAAATACACATGAATGGAGGGAGCAGGCGTCGCCACTGTTGTCTTCTTCGCCTACGCCTACACTCGCTGATCCCGCCGAAGTTGAAGTTGAAGCTAATCGGAGTTCGGGCGAGGAAATCGCCAACTTATTAGAAGTAAGTAAAACACATTTTTTCAATATTTGGTGTAATACATTTATATCTAAATAAACCTTTTTCAGCAACTACCTGCTTCATTTGATTCTGAAATCGTAACCGAACCAGAATCCGAATTGTCAGCCAGCCTGCCGACTACAGAAGTAATCATAAATTCAAGTAAATTTTTAACGTCATAAGAGTGAAATATTAATAATTATATATTATTTTAGATTCAAGCAAAAGAATCGAAGGAAAAAGAATCTCGTGGTTCCAGTTCTGATTCAGGATCATCCGAAGAGGCCAGCTCATCTAAAAATACGCAGAGACGAAAGGTAAGAAAGAAAAATTACCAACAGATTGTTTGTATCTGGCTGTAAAAGCGAGAATATTTGGCCTTTGGATGCGACTGAAGACGACGACGACGTCATGACCGTCGACTAGGAGCATAGTTTGTCAGCTACCAAAAAACCGATGAGATAGCGGTGCAAATTAATTTAATTTCGCGATTAGAAAAGGCCTGCTTATTGGGGCACGTGGAGGAAAAATAGCAAAAAAGTATCCAGACGAGCACCTTTCAAACAAGATGAAATTTTCGATTACGAGGTGGAGTCGGACGAAGAATGGGAGGACGAACCTGGCGAAGACCTCGAAGCCGGATCAGAAGACGAAAAAGAATCCGAAGACGACTACGAAGTCGATAACGACGTTTTTGTACCTCAAGGTTATTTGAGCGACGAAGAAGGCCAAAATGACGATGTCCTAGATTCGTCTCCTACGTCGAATAAATTAAAATTGAACGTATTGGAGCGTCAGTTCGAAGAAGAAATGAAGGAAAAAACTCATAAACTGAAACCTCGCATTTTCGGTTGCATTTAGATCGAAAATATCGTCAAGAGTAACGAAGGAGCTACGAACGTTGAAACAAAACAAAAAATTTTGGGTATTTTTCCAAAAAAATTTACCTCTTGTCCTCTCAGAATGGATCCGATTATTGAGAAAAAAATTTTGAGCAATTTTTTCATGTTCGCAAGTGATCTCGTCACCGAGTCGTTTGGTCAACGCAGTGGCGTATTTAAGGGGTGGGTTTTGGGGTCCAAATCCCTCTTATTATAAAAAAAAAAAAAAAAAAAAAAAGGATTTAAAATACCTCAAAAACCTCGTGTAACAAAGATGCTAATTTTACATTGTAAAAAGTTCTCGAAATGCATTCCAAATTTTTCATAAATTTTCAAAAATGAGATTTTTCAAAATTTTCCCAATTTTTGGTCACGATTAATTTTCATAAAATAAAATTGGTCAACATTTTTTCAATTAATGGAATAATTTTCCATGAATTTTCAAAATAAAAATTGGATTATTTTTCAACATTTTATTTTTCAAGAATGAATTTTTCTATTTTTTTTATACCTATAATTATGATTTTTCTTAAGGGGGGGGGGGGGGCTACCTTAAAATTTTTTTTTGTTGAATGCATAGCGTTGATAAGCGGAATTTTCTAAGACCTTGGCATGACGTCATTTTGATTTTTCACCTATGAAGTTTTGAAGAAAAATTGGAAACTAATTTCAAATTGGTTTTTTTACAAACAAAATTAATTTTTGATTTTTGTAAAATAAAATGCATAGAGTTCTCAAAAAAAGAAAATTATTTTCATATTGCATTTTGATTGTGTCATTTTGTAGAAAATGTTGGTAGATTTTTTGGAAAATTAAAAATTTCAAGGTCAAAATTATAGAAAACCGCGATTTTTACTTCATGCCCCGTTTCTAGAAAAACTATGCAACCCACAAAACTTTTTCTTAGAATGTTTTTTATTCAGTAGAGTCTGGTCTATAATTTAACGAGAGGATTTTGCAAGATTCGTACTTTCTCTCCGATTTTATCAAACCCTCTCATAGTTGTTCCTCGAAGTATTCCAGTCAACTCGAAAGAAATCGTCGACAAATTAAAATTTTGCAAAATCCTCTCGTTAAATTATAGACCAGACTCTACTGAATAAAAAACATTCTAAGAAAAAGTTTTGTGAGTTGCATAGTTTTTCTAGAAACGGGGCATGAAGTAAAAATCGCGGTTTTCTCCAATTTAGACCTTGAAATTTTTAATTTTCCAAAAAATCTACAAAATGACACAATCAAAATGCAATATGAAAATAATTTTCCTTTTTTGAGAACTCTTATGTATTTTATTTTTCAAAAATCAAAAATTAATTTTGTTTGTAAAAAAAAAAGCAATTTGAAATTAGTTTCCAATTTTTTTCAAAACTTCATAGGTGAAAAATCAAAATGACGTCATAAGGTCTTAAAAAATTCCGCTTATCAACGCTATGCATTCAACAAAAAAATTTTTAAAGTCAGCCCCCCCCCCTTAAATTTTCAAAGAATATGATTTTTCAATTTTTTCAAAAATAATTTTTTTTTCTTTAGTTTTTAGAGTTCATTTTCTTTTGAATTTTCAAAAAATTGATATTTTTGTTATTTAAAAAAAATAAGATTTTTTTCTACTTTTCAAAACTAAATTTTTAAATTTTACATATCTACTAATTTTTAATTATGAAAAATTTAAAAAAAAATTAGTTTAGTCAAATTCTTCAAAAAACACATCGAATTTTTTTCAACTTTTTGAGAAATAGAAACTGTGTAATTTTTTTGACTATTTTATTTCAATTTTTCAAGGGTATGTAAATGTTTCCTTTGCTCGGAAATTTTTTTGATTTTCAAAAATTAAATTCTAAAAATTTTGAAAAATACATATTTTTAAAAATTTTCAAAATTAATTTTTTTTTACAATAATTTTCAATGATAACTTTTCTGTTTAATTAAAAAAATTTCGAAATTTTTCAATTTTCGGAATGATTTTTAATAATTTATTTTCAAAAATAAAATTGGGTAATTTTTTAAATATCATATTTTTCAATGAATTTTCCTCAATCGTTAGAGATCATTTTCTCTTGAATTATTAAAAATGATAGGTATTTTGTTACTTTAAATTTTAATTTTTGGGGAGATTTTCTTTGAATTTCCACAAAATAGAAATAGGTAGTGTATTTTTTTGACTATTTTATTTCAATACTTTGAGGTTAAATTTTTCCTTTGCTTACAGATTTTTTTGATTTTAAAAAATTAAATTTTAAAAATTTTGAAGAATGCATTTTAAAAAATTTTCAAGATTGAATTTTTTTCCAATAATTTTTAAGGAAAACTTTTCTTAATTTTCAATTACCTACAAAATTTTTGCAATTTTTAAACTTTTGGTAGAACGTTTTTTTTTTTTTTTTTATTATTCATTGGTGAAAATTAAAAATTTTGTTTCATAATTTCTACATTCGAAAACAAAATTTTAACCCATCCCTTGATTTCATCCTAGATACGCCAGTGGGTCAACGACATCATCTAAAAAAACACACTTCAGCATTCCAGAGTCTAGCGTTAAAAAAAAATCTTCGCAAAATTTATCAGATACAATTTTTTAGTTGAAAATTAAAAATTTGATGTAAATTCGAAAATGAAGAGTTTATAAGTTTTGATAAATTTTTAAAATTTAATTAATTTTTAGAAATCAGCCAATTTCTAATGATTTTAAAAATTGATTTTTAAGGTTTTTAAGGTTCATAAATAATCTACTTACTATTGTGATGTTTCAGGTAAACTTTCGAAAATTGTTTGAAGATACCAAAAACCAATTAGATCGAATGCGAATTTTAATGGAAACATATAGACAAGAAATCGAAACATATAGACAAGAAATCGAAACATATAGACAAGAAATCGCCAATCTTCAAGAAATTATTGACAGTCAAAATAAAGAAATCGCCGGTCTTAGGGAGCGCCTAAATGAAACTCCAAAAAAGTAGATGACTTTAATATGTACCTCCCGAGCAGCACAATCGACAAATTATCGAAATAAAAAATCGACAGAATATCGAATTCGATAAAGTGTCGCGATAGTTCCGCCTAAATTGTGAAATTATCTTTCGATATATAGATAGATTATCGACGAATTACGGTTAGCAAAAATTTCGAGATTATAGTAAGATATTTTATCGATAATATATCTATAATATTGAAAGATAATTTCACGATTTAGGCGGAACTTTTGCGACACTTTATCAAATTCAATATTCTGTCGATTTTTTATCGATTTTTTATTCCGATTTTTCGTCTTTTACTAGCTTTTTTCTATAATTAAAAATCCTTAATTAGTGTGGGCGATGGTCCACGTTCGCGAAACAAAGAAATGATGAGAGATGAGAGATCGAACGATTTATATTATGCCGAGTAGAAGTGAACAACTGACTTTAGAGTAGAAAGTACCTAAGTATCTCGTACGTTACGGTTGCATCATAGTATAAGGGAAAGGGTGGAAGAAAGGATACCGGTTCGTGGAGAGAGGAGAAAAAGGGATGATTTCATGGATTTGGAAAGCAGGATGCGTGTTGGAATGTGGTCGGATGGATGCCGTACGAGATACGAGAGAGTTGCCACAGTACTCTCCCCCTAATGGAACGTAAGTTGAATGATAAAAAGAGAGTAAGTAGGTATTTACAAAATAAAATAAAAAATGCGTGAAAGAAAAAAAAAATCTATAATATTGTATGTGTTTCAGTGTAATTAGGGGGGAATTGGACTTTTCGAGTTGAACGGCGTATTGTTGGTGCTGTTTTGGGTTGGGTTGAAGGTTCTGTGGATTTGGTGTTGTCGTATTCCGTCAAAAGAAATGCCGGTTTGAGTCTATCCATAGAAATTGTTTTTTCTTCTCCTTTGACATCTATTTTAAAGTATTTGTCTTTTCTTTCAATGACTTTATGTGGACCTGTGTAAGGCTGTTGGGTTGACGATCGTGGTGTGTCGACCCTCAGCATTACATGTGTCGATGTGAAAAGGTCTTTCGGCATGTAAATTGGTGGCTGTCCGTCGTAATGGTTTTGTTTAGAAAGTTTAGATGCAGTTTCACGAATTCGGTCTATTATTTCTGGACGGTCCCTTGGTTCAGCTGAGTCGGAGTAGAAGTCAGCAGGTAGTCGTAGTTTGGTTCGGTATACGAGCATCAATGGGGAGACATTGTCATCATTTATTGCCACGCGTATGCCAAGAAGAATAAGAGGAAGTCTATCGAACCAGTGGTTGTTTTCATGAGCCATTATTGCCGCTTTGATGGTCCTATGTAACCTTTCAACGCGACTGTTGGCTTGTGGGTGATAGGTGGTAGTATGTACATATTGGAAACCTAGTTGCTTAGCCAATTGTCTTATTAGGTGGCTTTCAAATTGGCGCCCTTGGTCTGTAGTGATGGTGCGCGGCGTGCCAAATTTTGAAATCCAATGATGGATTAGGATGTCGGCAATCGCTTCTGCTGTTATATCGTTTGTAGGGATGGCTTCTGGCCATCGAGTTGCGCGGTCAACCATTGTAACAAGATACGTGTTGTTACGCGATGGTTTTAGCTTTCCGACAATGTCGATGTGTAAGTGTTGGAAGTATTTTCCAAGAGGGCTACGAGTGTGACAGCTGACTTTCGATCGCTGGCATGGAATGCAAGCTCGTGCCCAGGCGGTGCAGTATTTTTTGATGTTTGGCCATACTAAGCGAGAGGTGATTAGCTTTACTGTTGTTTTAGGGCTCGTATGAGAAAGATTGTGGATTGTATCAAAGACTATTTTTCGATATTTTTGAGTGATGTATGGATGCGGCTTTCCCTGGCTGACGTCACAAAACAGAAGTGAATCACACAGTTTGGTTTTGATGGGTTTTAAAACGAGTGAACTGGTGGGATTTTTCAGTTCTGCCTGCAACTCTTTGTCCTCCAATTGATCTTGTCCTAGTTCTGTGTAAGGTATGGCTGTTGGAGTTCAAACGGCGGTGATGCGAGAAAGCGCGTCTGCGGGTGCATTATCTTCGCCTTTGACATACCTGATATCGGTTGTAAACTGGCCGATAAAGTCGAGATGTCATAGTTGGCGAGGGGAAGCCTTGTCTGGCTTTTGTTGAAAGGCGAACGTTAATGGTCGATGGTCTGTGAATATGACGAAGTCGCGGTTTTCAACGAGTTGACAGAAGTGACGTATAGCAGCATATATCGCGAGTAGCTTGCGGTCATATGTGCTATATTTTGACTCGGTGTCGGATAGTTTTCTCAAGAAAAATGAAAGTGGTTCAATTGTATTACCTCTTGTTTGTTGTAGCACCGCACCTATTGCTACATCTGACGCGTCTGTGTAGACTGAGAGGGGTAGATCTGGTGCAGGGTGTGCTAATGTGACTGCCTTGGTGAGACCATCCTTTAGATTTTCGAATGCTGCTAACAGTTCTTCGTTGAGATTGATTGGGGTTTTATCTCTTTTTTTCGAACTGGGTATGAGTCTAGATAAAATTCCTTGGGTTGCTGCTGAATGAGGTAATGAAGTCCGGTAGAAATTTATCATGCCCAAGAATCGACGTAACTGGAGGACGTTTTTTGGGACTGGGTACTCGCGGATGGCTTTCATGTGTTCTGGTAAGGGTGTAATACCGTTTTCGGATACCAGGTATCCTAGAAAAGGTACTTCGTTTACGCCAAAGATGCATTTTGCTGCGTTGATTGTCAGGCCATTTTCTACTAGAATTTTGAATATGGTTTTTAGGTGTTGTTCGTGTTCTTCTGGTGTCTCGGATGCGACCAAGATGTCGTCGATATATGCATATGCAAATGGCAGGTCTTTTAGGATGCTATTTATGAATCTTTGGAAAGTTTGGGCTGCGTTCCTCAAGCCGAAAGGCATTCGCATGAATTCAAAGAGTCCGAAGGGTGTAATTACCGCAGTTTTGAGGATGTCACATTCCCTTACAAACAGCTGGAAGTAGGCTCGGACTAGGTCAATTTTTGAAAATATTTTTTTATCAGCCAGTGATGCGTTGAAGTCTCTTATATTTGGTACTGGGTAGTGGTCGGGTCTAGTCTTTCTGTTTAAACCGCGGTAGTCTCCACATGGTTGCCAAGAGCCATCTTTTTTAGGTTGCATGTGTAGGGGGGAAGCCCAGGGACTTTTTGAAGGGAGTATCTCCCTGGGTTGTAGCATTTCTTGGAAAGCCTATTTTGCCACTGATAGTTTGGAAGGATGTAGGCGACGAGCTTTGGCTGCGATTGGTTGACCTGTTGTTTCGATTACGTGTTCTACAGTGCGGTTGGTAATTTTGTCTTTTGCCTCAGTTTTTGTTAATTTGGGAAATTGGTTAAGTATGGCGGCATACGGGTCTTCCTTTTTTACGGTGGTGATGTTGAGTGATTCGGTGGTGCGGAGTTGACCGGGGGTGTATAGGAGAGTTTTGCCATCGACGAGGCGTTTGTGTTTGAGGTCGGGTAGCAGGTTAAATTTTTCCAAAAAATCTGCTCCGATTATTGGCGTGGTGACGTAGGCGATGGCAAATGGCCATACAAATTTTTAGCTGGAAGCCGAGAGTTACTTCGGTAAGACGTTGGCTGTACATAGCTATCGGCGTATTATTGATGGCATATAGGAAGAAATTGGTTTTGAAGCTAGGATGCTCGTTTTTTGCTGGAATTACTGAGATGTCGGCGCACGTGTCGATGAGGTATCGGAGATTTGTTATTGGATCGTGTACGAATAGGCGACGAGATTTATGTAGGCTGGGCGTGTAAGTGGTCGCCGCAATTACTGCCCCTGATTGTTTCCAGAGAAATTGGGATCGCTGGGCTTGAATGAGCAGGGTTTTGTACAATTTCTCGCGTTTTTGCCGTATCTATAATGATACCAGCAGGTGTCAAATGTGAGGGAATTACTCCCGGGGCGCGACTGGTGGCTGGAGTTGTCGCAAAATCGAGATCGCGATCTTGAGCGGTGTTCTTCGTTTTTTCTATGTATTTCGGTCAATGTGAGAGCCATTTTTGTCATTGCGCCTGTGAGTTCGTTTAATTGCTGCTGTAGTGCTGTCAGTTCGGATAGGGTGAGAGAAGGGGCTGGGCGGGGGTGAGTGGTGCAGAGGTGCGCCGCCTCTGCTGCTTTATCTATATCGGCACAGTCTGTAAGGACTAGAATTTCGCGTGTTGTCTGAGGCAGGAGTTTTAAAAAAAGGTTGAGAAGAATTTTTGCGGAAAAATTTGTGCCAGCAAGTTGTTTCATTTTACTCGCTAATGCGGATGGTCTGGAGTCACCTAGCTGCAACTCTTTCTATCTTACGCGTTTCACTGTCTTCGAATTCTAGGATTATTTTTTCTTTCAAAGCGGTGTATGGTGCAGTTGTTGGCGGATTGAATATGAAGTCGGAGACTCTCAAAGCGATATCGGGTGGCAGCGAGGCGGAGATGAATTGGAATTGTTTATTCTCTGTGGTAGCACCAACTAAATCTAATCGCTGTTTTACCTGAGCGATCCATAGTTTGACGTTAGTTTTGATGAATTCAGGGAGCTCAAATTTCAATCCTGCGGCGGTGGGTCTCAGAGCAGCGTCGATTGCCAACCTCAGCGTTTCGACAGTGATGTTTTTGCCGTTGCCTTCGCTTTCTTTCTCGTTGTGAACTGCTTCTCCGTCGGGGTTTTTGGTTTTGTCGTCGACCATGATTAGAACAAAAAAAACGCAAAGATAAAAAAATTCGATTTACCGATCAGAATAATTTCGGGAGCCCAATCACGTCGGAGGTCACCAATTTGTGGGCGATGGTCCACGTTCGCAAAACAAAGAAATGATGAGAGATGAGAGATCGAACGATATATATTATGCCGAGTAGAAGTGAACAACTGACTTGAGAGTAGAAAGTACCTAAAAGTATCTCGAAATTTCATATTAGGTGTCGATAATATAGTTTCAAATATCGTCACAAAATCGTTGAAAAATCGTTCGACAAATTTCAAATTATTTGTCGATAATATAGTTTCAAAGATCGCCACAAAATCGTTGAAAAATCGAGTTCGAGGAATTTCATATTACATGTCGATAATATAGTTTCAAATATCGTCACAAAATCGTTAATAAATTGAATTCGAGAAATTTCAGATAATTTGTCGATAATATAGTTTCAAATATCGTCACAAAATCATTGAAAAATCGTTCGACAAATTTCAGATTATTTGTCGATAATGTAGTTTCAAATATCGCCACAATCATTCAAAAATCGAATTCGAGGAATTTCATATTACTTGTCGATAATATAGTTTCAAATATCGTCATAAAATCGTTGAAAAATCGAATTCGAGAAATTTCAGATTACGTGTCGATAATAAAGTTTTAAATATCTTCACAAAATCGTTAAAAAATCGAATTCGAGAAATTTCATATTATTTGTCGATAATATAGTTTCAAATATCGTCACAAAAAGTTTTAAATATCTTCACAAAATCGTTAAAAAATCGAATTCGAGAAATTTCATATTATTTGTCGATAATATAGTTTCAAATATCGTCACAAAATCGTAAAAAAATCTAAATCGAGAAATTTCATATTACGTGTCGATAATATAGTTTAAAATATCTTCACGCAATCGTTAGAAAATCGAATTCGAGAAATTTCATATTATGTGCCGATAATATAGTTTCAAATATCTTCACGCAATCGTTAGAAAATCGAATTCGAGAAATTTCATATTATGTGCCGATAATATAGTTTCAAATATCTTTACAAAATCGGTAAAAAATCGGATTCGATAAGTTTAATATAATCTGTCGATAATATAGTTTCAAATATCGTCAAAAAATCGGTAAAATATCGGAGTCGAGAAATTTTATATAATCTGTCGATAATATAGTTTTAAATATCTTTACAAAATCGTTAAAAAATCGAATTTGATAAATTTAATATTCTTTGTCGATAATGTAGTTTCAAATATCTGCACAAAATCGGTGGAAAATCGGAATCGATAAATTTAATATTCTTTGTCGATAGTATCGTTGACAAATATAAAATCTTGATAATATCGAATTCGATAGTTTTTAGATTTTTTGCCTATGAAATTGTACTGATAAATCTTTATAATATCGTGAGAACATCTATAGATTTTCAAACGATTTTTTATCGATACGTTACATCTTCCGATATTATCGATCGAGTGTGCCGCTCGGTATAGCTACCTACCTATTTATTTTAAAGAAGACCAAGGTATTTTGCCTGTTACCAATTATGATTTAATTAACTATTAAAATAAATGTAAGTCTCATACTCATAAGTTATATTGTGCGGAGCTGAAAGAGATTTTCTGTTCTTTTCTACGAAGTAAATATATTGTTATGAAATTTTTTATTTCGCTTAGCACATTATTTCATTACGTAAAAATATTTCACAATTTTGTCGGAATTTGAAAGAAAATGTGAAATTCACCCTGGCAAAAATTAATTTTTCCCAAAAATTAAAAAAAAAAATTAAAAATTATGAATTTGTTCATTACTTCTAAGAATGGACCCGATTATTGAGAAAAAATGTTTGAGCTGTTTTTTCAAAGAAATTAAATTTTTGGAAAATTTGAAATTCACAAAAGCTACGTTCATAATAGGAAATGAATTTGCTCGCGTTTGTGAAAACTGGGAATTGAAAAATTGAATTTTTTAAACTTTTCAATAAAAAATGATATGAAAACGAAAATTTCGTGAAATTGTTTTTTTATCAGTTTGTGATATATGTCACATATACCAATAGATATCACTAAAATATAAGAATATTTGCATTATACATCGTAAAAATTGAAAAAAAAAACTAAAAGTTCTTTCTTGCGAAATTCCCAAAATTTTTCATTTCCTATAATGAACGGTTTCATAGCAAACAAACGGTTTAACTTTTCATTTCCCGTTTTTCACAAACCGCGAGCAAATTCATTTCCTATTATGAACGTAGCTTAAGTACATACTTATTTACTTATTATAGGTATTGATTAATTATTAGTTTTTTTTTTCTAATTTATCATTTCTTATGACTTTTAAATTATTTTGAATTTTAAATTACTCACTCAAAGTTTTCTAATTTTATCAAATTTTTAATATTTGGGCCTGTTGATAATTTGAAGAGGGAAAAAAAGTTGAAAAATTTCAAAAAAATTATAAGATTCTACTCGTTTTGTACATACATTGCAAAAACAAAAACCACCGATCGACTAAAAGAAATTGAATTTTTTGTATTTAATTGCAAAAAATGGACGTACTACAACACTTGTAAAATATGTGCCGAATGCCGAATGGTAGCAAATTTTAGATAAATTTTGTGCAAAACGCATCAGAAATGGAAAAGATTGTACCCAACAAAAAAAACACACAGCTGCCGAATTTTTTTCTATTTTTGGTAATGAAATTTCCGGAAACGAAAAACTTGACGAATTTATAAAAAGATGAAAGAAATTTCGACTTACAAAAACATGTATCAGAAAATTTTTCAAATTAGAAAATTCTTCTGTTCTACAAAATTCTTTTTGCTATTAGAATCTATTTCCATTCGAATAAATTTTCTCATACACAGATAGGAAACTCAAGTATTACGCGACGTTGCCAATATTCCAATTTTTCTCAGACAAAGATTCTGTTCAAGCTATCACATATGCCTATAATATTATTACCTTTGACTATGTAGCTTAACACGTTATGGAAAAACTCATGTAACGTGTTACGACTTCGATTTTCGAGCGGACACCCATCCGAATACTGACCAAGGTCGACGTCGCTTCTCTTCACCGCGATTGATCTATAAGTTACTTCAACCTGTTACAATGAATGATATAGAGGATTGATGTTTCTTTTCCAATTCAAGTCGACAAACGTCGGAAAAGGAATTTTTTTAGGAGCTCGACATTATTTTTAAAAATTATGTCACTTTTATCCCCCTACCTTTCAAAATTTTGATATGCTAAGAACAAATAAATATTTCCTAAAAATAAAATGTTTTCCCATTCGAACCAAATAAATAGGTAGGTATCTAGATGACTTTATAGGTACCTATACCTAGGATTGTTTTTAAACAGAATTGAAATTGATTTTTTTTTTTATTCGAAAGGAAATTCAGAATTTTTTCGTTTCATGTACTTTGTTTTGTACTTACATATAGAAAATTTATAATATTTTCGTTTCAAATGATTGAAAGTGTCTTCTTTTTCCCTTTTTTAGTTTTTTTTTCACATTTTCTTTTATGAAACTTGAATAGATTTTTCATTTTTGTACAAAAAATGAGGGGATTTGGATTTACATATTTTCTAAAAATTAAGAGATACCACCTATCTAATTTTTTTTTTTTTTTTTTTTTTGTAATGGATGACATAAGGGATTTCACCCTTTATTGCTCTAAAAAAGTAACATATTTTGTTTCTGAAAGAATTGAAATTAAAATTTATAAATTAGTTTTCTCTTTCTCCAAAAAAATCAAACTTTCTTTTTCAGAAGGAGAGGTTGCTCTATTCAACGATTATTTTCACATACTTCTACCAAAAAAGGCAACGCATATTTTAACCTACAAAATTATAATCAAGATAATTCAAAATCAATTGTGAAATTGTTCTTAAAAATTAAAGAAATTAAAACTTCAAAAATTAAATAGTCATTTTTTAAAATTTTGTTTTTGTAATTTGTTTTGCTTGACCCTTGTAAACCAAAGTAGATTTTGTATTCAAATTAACATTTTTTCTCTGGTTTTTCTTTTTTTAAGCATATTATTTTGTTGCATTTTATTCGAAAAAGAATGTTTGAATTTGAAACTTTATTCAATACTATTTTTCCACTTTCTGTGCATTTTCCTTTCCCATTTTTTCCTAAAAGAAATGATAAAATTATAATTTTTATTTTTTTCTTCTTTTTTCTGCTTAAAATTTAATTTTGTTAATGTCAAAAATGTCAAAATGCAACATTGGCAAAAATTGCTCATAATTATAGTGCAGCACATTTAAATCTGACCGATGCGATGACTCCTTAAATGACTGTAGGAATGAAAGAAAAAATATTATTTATGTAGTAGTAGACTAGTAGAGTATCTTAGACCATAATAATTATATGGTCTAAGTAGAGTATTAATAAAAAATAAAAATCTTTATCTTGTTCGTAGCTCTCTCTGGTGTAATTATTTCATATCAGGGCCCAGCAGAATTTCCAGTTTTTCACATGGCATGGCACCTGACACAATCATATAGTATAGTGATGAATTAGTACACGTAATAAAAAACAAATATTTTTGATTATCAATTAATTCCACGAATCTCATTAGCGATCGATCGTTAAAAATGATTTAATTTGCCTCAGCCATCGAAAGAGATTGAAAAAATTCGCGATAAATTCGTTACTCGCGATGCCGTAATCCTCAAAGTTCCTTACCGTTTCGTATTCTCTCTACTTAATGAACAAGCGTACAAAACTACTTAAATTTTTCATACTCGTCGACTTTCACCTAAATAATGTCGAATTTAGGTAAATATTCGATCATTTTTCTATATTTAGTGAGTTCTAGTCTTTGCTTGCCTCCTCGGAGGCGACTTTCCGATGAAGAATTTGATAAACTGGCCAAGCAAGAAGAAGAAGAACGACAAAAACAGCATCTACCTAAGGAAGAAAATCCTCCTTATTTGGTGAGTATTTTATTCGTTTTCGTGGATTAAAATCTGTTCGAGAAATTAATTACGTCATTTGTTACGTAGGAAGAACTAGGCATCGAATACACTCGGTATTTACAACAGGTCATCGAAACTTTGGAGAAAGATGAACAGTTCAAGAAGAAATTAGAAACTGCTAATGAAAATGATATCAAAGTGAGTGGTTTCTTTCTCATCGTAATAAACTGGTGAATTTCGAAGCTAAGCGAAAATGTTCTGATTTTTTTTCAGACCGCCAAGATCGCCGACGAGTTGGAATTCGTTAATCATCACATTAGGTCTAAACTCGACGAGCTCAAGAGGACCGAACTGGATAGATTGAGAAGTTTGGTTAAAGAGTCAGCTCATGCTGAGAGCACTGCCCCTGGACATATCGATCACGAGAATCCTAACACGTTCGAAGTTAAAGATTTCAAGAAGCTGATTCAGAAAGTGAGTTTTTCGAATTATTTCTATTTTGGTTTTTCAAGAATAAAGTTGATTTGGAATTTTTTCATAAGGTGGCCGAAGACCTGGAAGATGCCGATAAAAAGAGGAAACAGATGTTTAAAGAATATGAAATGCAGAAACATTTCGAAAGGGAAGAGTCGCTGAAGAATATGACCGAAGAGGAACGAAAAAAATTTTTAGTAGAAGAGGAAGAAGAAAGGAAGAGAGAAGCTGAAGCTAAGAAGAAAGTACGTATTACGAGGTCAGCTAAAGCCAAAATATAACAACAAACTGGCTAATGGTTTCATTTTATCGATAGGTTCATCATCCTGGAAGTAAACAGCAGTTGGAAGAAGTATGGGTCGAACAGGATCATATGAATAAGAACGATTTTAATCCTAGAACATTTTTCGTGATGCATGGTAAATATTTCATTGCTATTAAACCTTCGTTTCTTGCATTTCTTAAATACAATTTCGTATCGAATATATTATTAAATATCAAAGTGCTACATCTGATCGTTTTTTTCTCTCCAATTGTAGATGTTGACGGAAACGGATACCTAGACGAGGAAGAAGTGAAAGCGCTATTCATGAAAGAACTCGATAAATTATACGTCCAAGGAATGCCTCACGCCGATCTCATGGAAAGAGCCGAAGAAATGGAACGAATGAGAGAACATGTCTTCGCAGAAATGGACAGAAACCACGACAGACTCATAAGGTATTCTTTTTTTACTCGAGTTTGGCCACGATTTCGTCATATTACGAATTATTAATCCACTTGCGAATTTTAGCTGGCAAGAATTTCACGCCATGTCCCTTCGTCCGGAATTCAACGAAGATCCTGGCTGGGATCCTATCGACGAACAAAAGGTGTACTCTCCCGAAGAAATGGCTGCTTTTGAGAAAGGTCGAAAAGAATATATCGACGAAATGATCAGACAAGGAAAGGTAATCGTAAGACGATGATTATCTTCGCGTGTATTACTCTCTCGACATTGGTAACTTCACGGTGATCGATTTTACGTTACAGATCCAGCCTCAGTATCCGTATCCGGTGACCGATAATCATCTCGGCGCAGGAGAGTCATTAGTAAGTATTCGAATGTAGGCTTAATTCGTATTAATCGCGTAAGCGGAAAAAATATGGCGTTTACGATCGGCTATTTTCAAGGAGAGCCATTGCTGATTCTTTTGCTCACCTTGAATTTTTTACGAAGTACAGTGCTACATAAATACTTTATATTCAAAATTGGAAGGGAGGGAGAGGTCCAATCGAAATTTTTGTAATAACTGAAAGTATTCGTAAAACTTCAAGCTACAACTTTTGTTTGAAAATTTTTTCAATTGGGCCCTTTACCTCCCCAAAGTTTTTAATAATGTATTTTGAATAGGTGTGAATAAGTTATATTACTCAAAATTGGTGGGGAAGGAGGGGTCCGATTGAAATTTTTGTTATAACCAAAATTATTCCTAGTACTTCAAGCTGCAACTTTTGTTTAAAAATTTTTTCAATCGGGTCCCTTACCTCCCCCCTGTTTTTAATGATGTATTTGAAGGAGTTAGATTATCCAAAATTGGAGGGGAGGGAGGGGTCCAATCGAAATTTTTGTTATGGCCAAAATTATTCCTAAAATTTTGAGCTACAACTTTGTTGAACAAAATTTTCAATTGGACCCTTTTCCCTTCCCCCTTCAATTTTTAATTAATATTTTGGAGTGTTATGCAAAATAAGTGGAGAGAGAGGGACTCAATTGAAAAATTTGTCAAACAAAAGTTGAAGCTTGAAGTTTCACTAATTATGACAAAAATTGCGATTGGACCCCTCCCTCCCCTCCAATTTTGGATAATCCAACTCATTCAAATACATTATTAAAAACAGGGGGGGGGGGGGTGTAAGGGGCCCGATTGAAAAAAAATTCCACAAAAGTTGTAGCTTGAAGTACTAGGAATAATTTTGGTTATAACAAAAATTTCAATCGGACCCCTCCTTCCCCACCAATTTTGAGTAATATAACTTATTCACACTCATTCAAAATACATTTTTTAATAAAAACTGTTAGTACGGGATCCAACGCAGAAATTTCAAAAAGAGTGGACTTGGAAAGGTATACGATTTTTGCGATATTCCATCGAATGAGGACCTTTTCCCGATCTCGAAACCACCATCACATTTTTGAGATCGATTTGCAAAACCGATTCAGGGGTTCCCAAAGTTGTCAAACTTGGGCACCTACTTTGTCATCTGTTTTGGCTGATAAGTCTGGACCAAGAGGGGGTAGAGGTATGGTTCTGGTCTCAAATAGCTCGTATAAGACCACTCTTGATATATCTTTGAGCAATTTTCCCCATCATAGCCATTTTCACCTTTCTAGGGCTTCCCAAACTTGAAATTTGAAAATTAATTTTTCCATGACACAAAATCAAACGCGAATCATGGCTACGGTAATTTTACAACTAAAAAAGATTCGATATTTAATGTAGTTTTCAAAAATACCAGAGTTTTTGTCCTAGAGTTGATAGGGACCCATGAAACGGGGGGGGGGGGGGGGGTGAACATGAAAAAACACGATATTATGAGGCTATAGAATGATGGCTTTTATTTTGAATTTTTGGATTTTTTCAATATTTTGCCCCAAAGTTTTTCCATTTTATGAGAAAACAATTGCTTATTTTTTATTTTTCCCCTAACTGAATTTTTTGTGGTGACAAGTCAACCCCCTTTCCATAAAAAATCGAAAAAATCACCCATTTTTAAAATCTTGCTCTTTTATGGTTTTAATCCATTAAAGGTGGTTCCTTGTCAGTTCTCAAATTTTAATTTCTGCCCAAACTTGATTTTAAGTGGTACCTCGGGGTGACCCCCATTTTTCAAAAAAACAAAAACGATTAAAATGAGCAAAATTTTTTCATATTGCATTTCAAGTTGTTGCATTTCATTGGAAAATAATTCCAATTTTTTATTTTTCCCTTGACTCAATTCTAAGTGGGACCGCAAGCCCCCTTTTTTCAAATTATATAAGTAAAAAATCCAAATTTTCGAATTTTTGTATTTTTTTGATTTTAACCGATCAAAGCTGTTCCTTTTGGTGAGAAACGATTCCCAAATTTCTATTTTACCCCTAACTGAATTTTAAGTGGGGCTGCAAGCCCCTTTCTTTCAAATTATATAAAAACACCAAATTTTCAAATTTTTGTATTTTTTTTATAGCTTGAAGTTTTACAAATACTTTTAGTTATTGCAAACATTTCGATTGATCCCCTCCATCCCTCCCTCCCTCCCTCCCTTCCTTCCTTCCTTCCTTCCTTCCTTCCAATTTTGAATATAAAGTATTTATGTAGCACTGTACTTTTAGTAAAAAATTCAAGGTGAGCAAATGAATCAGCAAGGGCTCTCCGCAAAAATAGCCGATCGTCGAATATTTGCATCGGGACTAATCATATAATCGGTCACGCATTCGTAGATATGCGTAGTAAAGTAAACTAGCCGCGCTTGTTGGGTACGATAAGGAGTTAAGGCATGGCCGTAATTTTTCTATCGTCATTTACAGCTCGATGTTGTTAATAAACGTGAACAAGAACGCGTTAAAAATTTAAATCGACTCGACGAATATTATAAAAACAGACGCGAACAAGACACTAATAATCAGCAATATGCTTATCAGGCTCAAGGCAACGTACCGCAGTATGTGCAACATCAGTATCCGCCAGCTCAGCAGTACATGCCGCAACCTCAAGGTCAACAGTTCGGTCAACCGCAAGGTCAACAATTCGGCCAGCAACCGCATCCAAATCAGCAATTCGTTCAACAACCGCAACAAAACCAGCAGTTCGTTCAACAACCGCAGCAAGGCCAACAGTACCAGCAACCACCTCAAGGCCAACAATTCGTCCAACAACCGCAACATAATCAACAATTTGTACCGCAGCAGCAGCAGCAACAGCAACAACAACAACAACAACAACAACAACAACAACAACCTCAGCCACAAAATCAACAGTTTGTCCAGCAGCAGCCGCAGCAACAAAATCAGCAGTTCGTGCCACAGCATCAACAACAACAACAACAACAACCCCAACCCCAAGCTCAAAATCAGCAATTTGTCCAGCAACCTCAGCAAGGCCAACAACAGTTCGCTCAACAGCCTCAAGGTCAACAATTCGTTCAACAACCTCAAGCTTCGAATAAATTCCCAGCCCCTGTCGATGCAATGAAAGTCGATGTAAAACAACCTTTCGAACAACATCCGAACAATATACCCAAGTAATAACGAACAACGAAGTGGAGTGATTTTATTCTACGAGTAAGTACTTTCCTCTCTCTCTTTCTAACATGAAACGAAGTCATGACGTGTGTGTTTGTGTTGTTTTTTCTTTTTTTTTGTTATTTTTGTATTATTATTATTATTACCTACTTAATGTGTATTACCTCTTGATAAAGAAGTCGTGTTTTATTTCATCTATTTTTGCTCGTTTTTTTTCCTCCAAATTTACGTGGTGAGGTTGTTGAGGTGTTCTCCGAAAAAAATACTCCTCCATTTGATATAAATATCTTTGTCGAATCGTTGAGGTTTTTTATATAATATTTTAGTCGTGTTTTTTGGTTATGAAAAAAAAAATTTCTCCGTCATTACTAGTTACCTAAAAATTGATACAAAATAGGCCATAAGCAAAAATTAAATATATTTGTATTATAAACAGTTTCGTGTAATACACCAAAGTACATAGTTGAAATTGAAAAATTCTTAAGAAGGTAATAATAAATAATTAGGAAGTTTTATTTGTACTCGCCAAAGTACACAATTGAAACATTCTGGTTTTATTATTCATTCTATGTAAATATCTTCTACCGGATATGCAGTCTCAACGTATTTTTGGTAAAATCGATTAAAAGCACGCCTGGAAAAGAACAAAATTTCAACGTCAGTATTTCGTTCATGGCTCAACTTGTAGGTAATCATTTCAAAAATTGATCAACTTACCCAATCGATTCGGTTACTGGTCGAGTGGTATCGTTCGAGTGAAACACATGACAGGCAAATCTATCACAGTGAGGATGCTTCGTAATGAATCCCATGAACCTCGAATCATGAGGATAGAAACCGCAGAAGGATACATTCTTCAGCGAGTAAAAATAGTCCAATGGGGGTATTGTATCTTTCTGTAGGAAAAACAAATCATATAGGTACCTTTATCTTAAAATTATTTGTATAGAGCAGAGCCTATTCTAACATTTCGTGGAACTTCAAAAAAAAAATGTGTGCATTTCCAAAAAACTTCAAACATTTTTTTAAAATGAATAATCTCTAAAAGTTATTTTTTGGACCATTACCTAGTTCCCTAAATTCTTTAAAAATATTTTTCTTGACAATAAATCTCTTTAAAAATGTTTTTTCCAAAAAAAAAAATTGAAAAAAAAATTTCTTCTACAATCTAGAAAAAATATTTTATTTTGGCTAAAAAATCTTGTAAAAATAATTTGTGAATGAAAAATCATTAAAAACATATTTTTTTTTACCAAAACACACTCTAAAAATTTATTTTGACAAAAACATCTTCAAACAATATTTTTTAACAGAAGATCTTCAAAAATCTTTTTAAAATTTTTTCGACAGTTTTAAAAAGTTGTAAACAAAATCTTTTTGGACAAAAAAATCTTCAAAAAACATTTTTTCGACAAAAAATTTAAAAAAAAAAATTTTCTGACAAAAAAATTGTTAAAAATTATTTTTTGACAAAGAAGTATCTTTTTGACAAAAAAAAAACACCTTATAAAAAATAGTTTTCCGACAAAAAACCTTCAAAAATTTTTTTGACAAAAAACCGTCAACAATAGGTATTTTTTCAACAAAAAAAACGTCAAAAAATATCTTTTCAACGAAAAATTGATAAAAAAATTTTAAAATATTTTTTGACAAAAAAGAAATCTTCAAAAATATTTGTTCGACAAATAAGTATCTTTTTGACAAAAATTTTTCAAAAAATATTATTTTTTACACAAAAAATCTTTAGAGTAAAAAATTATCTTCAAAAATATTTTTTCGACAAAAAATCCCTAAAAAATATTTTTTGACAGAGAAATAGGTATAATATTACCTTTTTGAATTTTGACAAAAACTCTTCAAAAAAATTTTCTTGACAAAAAATCCTATCAAAATTTTATTTTCCAAAGAAATCTCAATTTTGTTTTGAAAAAGTACCTTCGTTTGATGATAAGTGTCTATTTTAGAAAAAATTATCTTGTCAAAAAATCTTCTAATGCTAATAATCTATTGGCAAACATTTTTTCATGAAAATTTATTCTAACAAAAAAATCATAATAACGATTTCTTTAGAAAAATTACCCATAAAACGTACACTCAAATACTTCTGTGTTTGATAGTTGCGGATCATGGAATTGGTAATTCGCAAAGAAAAAATTCTAAATAGCCGAAAAAAACAAGATTTCTTTTTTTTGAAATTTAGTAAACTATCTACCTAAACTAAACAAACAAACGAAAAATTTTCATTTTGAAAAATAATTTTTATTTTTTGCCCTCGAGGATTTTTTTTGCGATGGTTTTAACGTGTTTGTCAGAATTTTCTGAAAATCCATCAAAATTTTACAAAAATGATGGTTTTAATCCCCCCCCCCTCGACCACACACCCTTACTGCTTTATGGAATAATTATGAATCTGCTGATGGAAATTTTCCTTAGAATAGGCCTTGGTATAAAGAAGAATGCATTTGTCAAACTTACGGTTGGGTTTAGTTTATTGTACATTCTTAGCCCTTGATCGGATACTTCGAGTATACAAGAATGGTAATCCACGTGCTGTGTCGATATGATTTTATGTACAGCTTGGCATAATACCGAATTGCCTTTACGACATAAGGTCTCCACTGACCCTAAATAAGATAATAGAAATCGTTCTCGTTTGATTTTCTGCACCGTTGGATCAAAGTCGTTGTAATCTACGTCGACGACGTACGCTGATGGAAATATTCCTCGATTACCGTTACGTAAATTGATTCCTTTAACAAAAGAGAACATTAGTTTGGTTGTGAAATCACTGGTATGGCGTATCTAGGATGAAATCATGGGATGGGTTCAAATTTGTAGTCATTATGAAACAAAATTTTTAATTTTCACTAATGAAGAGTAATAACAAAAAAAAAAAAAAAAATGATAAAAAAATAAAGATTTCTTCAAGCTTTACTTATCTAAAGAAATTCGAAATTTCTTTTCAATTGAGAATTTTTTTTACGAAAAATTGAAAGTTTTTTAAAAAAAAATCTTTCTGAGGAATTTCAAAATTTTTTCACATAATTCTCAAAACTCTAAAAAATTTAAGATGATTTTTTTTTCTAAAAAATTCTAGATAAGATTTTTCTCCCTGTAAAAATTTCAAGATTTTTTTCTCTGAAAAATTCAAGATTCTCCTTGAGAAATTCAAGATTTTTTTTTTCTCTGAAGAATTAATTTTTTCTGGAAAAAATTCAAGATATTTTTTTCCTCTCAAAATTAAAGATTTTTTCCTAGAAAAATTTTAAAGTTTTCTCTCTGAACAATTCAATTTTTTTCAAAAAAAAATTCAAGATTTTTTTTTCTTAACCTCGAAATATTGAAATAAAATAGTCAAAAAAATACACTATTTCTATTTTGTGAATATTCAAAAAAAATCTCCCCTAAAATTAAAAAAAAATCGATGCGTATGTTGAAGAATTTATGTCTATAAACTATTTTCATGAAAATTTATTATAATTGAAATTTTTTGAAAATCAAAAAAAAAATCGAAAAAATCCATCTTGAAATTTTTTTAAAGTAACAAATAACTATACCTATCATTTTTGATAATTCAAGAGAAAATGATCTCTAAAAATTGAAGAAAATTCATTGAAAAATAAAATATTAAAAAATTACCCAATTTCATTTTTGAAAATTGAAAAAATTTTCGAAAATTTTGTAATTGAAAATTAAGAAAGGTTATCATTGAAAATTATTAATAAAAAAAATCAATTTTGAAAATTTTTAAAATGTATTTTTCAAAATTTTTAGAATTTAATTTTTTAAAATCAAAAAAATTTCCGAGCAAAGGAAACATTTATCCTTGAAAAATTGAAATAAAATAGGTAGGTAGTCAAAAAAATTTACACGGTTTTTATTTTTGTAAAAATTCAAAGAACATCTTGTTCAAAAATTCGATGTGTATTTTGAAGAATTTGACTGAAGTAATTTTTTTTTTTTGAAAATTTTTCATAATTGAAAATTAGTGGGTAAGAAAAATTTTGGAATTGTAAAATTTAAAAATTCATTTTTAAAAAGTAGAAAAAACCTTTAAAAAAAGAATAAAATATCATTTTTTTGAAAATTTGAAAGAAAATGAACTCTAAAAATTGAAGAAAAAAATGATTCTTGAAAAAATTGAAAAATCATATTCTTATAAAATTCAAGAAAAATCATTATAATAATTATAAAAAAATATAAAAATTCATTCTTGAAAAATAAAATGTTGGAAAATAATGCAATTTTTATTTTTGAAAATTTTATGGAAAATTATTCCAAAAATTGAAAAAATTTTGCCCAATCTTATTTTATAAAAATTCATCATCACTAAAAATTGGGAAAATTTTGAAAAATCAAATTTTTGAAAATTTTTATGAAAAATTAGGGATGCGTTTCTAGAACTTTTTACAATGTAAAATTAGCATCTTTGTTACACGAGGTTTTTGAGGTAGGTATTTTAATTAATATTTTTTGTTTTGATAATGAGAGAGATTTGGACCTCAAAACCCTCCCCTTAAATACGCCACTGCTCTGAAATCGATATTTTGTCGGGTAAAAAGGTCACGTGTTTCGAATTTACCTTCGCACCACAAATCATCGGCCTCCTTCTGTACGTAAATAGGATCTCCGACGTCAAGCTCGAGTTCATCGGAATGTCTGGCGAAGAATTTGTGCAAAGCTCTATGAGTTGCTTCTAATAATTCGAATTGGATAAAAGAACTATTCATGGAGCCGATAGGTACTCCGGGTAAGTTTCCATCTGCGAAATATTCTGTCATCAGTACGGGTCTTGGACTTGGTTGACAGAGGAACCAAAATGTGGACTTACCATCTGGCGAATGAGCGGTCGAATTGCCAGAATCGCAAAGCTCCGAATCTGAAGAATAAACTACGTCGCGTATGTAAGGTAATGACGAAGAAGACTGATGTGCTGAGTAATCGTGTTTTGAACATATTTGTCTATCGAACTGTAAACTTTGGTATTCTTTATCCAATTTTGATTCGTAATCTACAGAAGTAGGTATCGTGAGCGTGAAATTTTTAGTACAATAATGTGGTCAAATATAGTAAGACGACGTACTTGTTTGTTTTTTTGGAGAATCTGTCAGCTTATTACGTCTTCTCCTGTCGTTGGTAGCTTTGACATTGGAAAAAATTTGTCTTTTGGGTGAAAAAGTAATGCTTTCTTCGTCACTGTGAATCAAATTGGGAAATTAATTAGGCAAAGATGTCGATTGTCAAAAGATTGATAATTTTGAAGAAATAATTTTTACTTTGTAATTTCAAACAACTCTTCGTCATCTTCTGCTTCTACTTTACTCGAGTACTGGTATTTGGATAGGTTAAGCGAGGCTTCTTCGTCAAATACGACGTCGTGAACTAATCTAAAATGGAAAATATTCCATTTAAAGACAATATACCAAGTGTAAAAATAATTTACTTCCTTATTAAAGGTTAACTATGTCCACCTACGCAAGCATGAAACTGACTTAGCTTATTTACTCAGATACGTAGGATTTCAACTTACCTATAATTTTGAGTAGAAGTGTTAATTTGTTGCGGTAAAGCCTCGAAATATTGTCTAAATTCTTCGAATTCGGCGTCAGCCATTTCTTGGCTACTTAATATACTTAAGAAGCAAAAGGTACGTAAATGTTACCAAATGCGTTTCTTTGTCCGTGCGAACGAGTATTGATTTTTTCCACGACGTAATGCTCATGCTCAGTGCAATACCTACCTAGTGAAAATGTCATCCTACGTTGTACGTACTACCACGACTGTATTTTGAACTTACCTATTGGTATAGATAGCGCATGATTTATATATTATTTATTTCGTACTTTTTTCTTTTTTTTTTGAGATGTTTTTCAGAGTACGTGTGGCCATATTTCCCCATGGGACCGTATAGGATTACATTACAGCCACTGATGGAAGTATTTTTCAGCGAAGAATTTCGACCGAAGACAGAATGAGCAGTAGAGGTCCAGAGGATGATTACGTCAAAATGAATTATTCAAAATCGTGTTATTTGTCATTTATGTTTTCAGATTGCGTCTTTGGCTCTGTACCCATCGTACCTACATAGCTAATAAAATCGGTATTTCTGTGTATTTAATCTAGCTATCTACTTCAATTTGCAAATTACTCATAGGTCCATACTTCTTGCTCATTAATTATTCGCGTACAAAAATCTACGCATATTGCGAAAAAAGCATCACAGCATCAAATTGAGAACAGATACAAGTTCAGCAAACTTCATTTGGCGAAACTGAAGCAAATCTTAATTTTTTTGAAAAATTTGCAAATTTCAAAGTGCTCGTATTCAGCGAGAAATCATCGCAGAGCAAAATGGCTAGCATTTTCGTAATCAGCGTGGTCGACTTAGTCAAAAACCACTCCTATCTAGATTTTTTTGAAAATCAAAAAAATTGAAATAATCATAAGGGGTTAACCTTCATTTTTTTTTCGAAAAAAAACTTTTTGTCTCAGATCGACGTGTGAGGTATCTAGGAGGGGGTAATCGGACCAGGCGAATCGAATGGCGCGATCAGTTTCCCAATCGGAGGCGAATTCGCGGAGATTTGAAGATTTTTAGCATTTGGTGTTGATTGAGTTGCATACTCGATGCATTTGCAGGCAGATTCCAGGGGTATTTTCAAAATATTGCTGTAAATTTCGAAAAATATCGCATTTTTGTGTTTTTAATGCGGGTTATTACTATTTCGAGGTCGCTGATCACGAATATGATCTTTATTTTCAATTTTACTTTCTAATTGTACCTCTAACGTCGATTTTTCAAAAAAAATTACCCGTTTAAAGGTGAAGGAAGAGTCAGAATTGAAAAGTATGGGCCGAATCGGAGTCAGCGAGGTCAGATTTGTCAAAAACGATATTAATCTGAATTTTTTTGAAAATGTTGAAAATTTCAAAGTCCTCTAACTCGGCGAAAAATCGACGTACAGCAAAATGGATAGCATTTTCGGAATCAGCGTGGTCGACTTAGTCGAAAAGCACTCTTATCTAGATTTTTTTGAAAATCAAAAAAATCGAAAAAATCATAAGAGGTTAACCTTCATTTTTTTTTCGAAAAAAAACTTTTTGTCTCAGATCGACGTGTGAGGTGTCTAGGAAGGGGTAATCGGACCAGGCAAATTGAATGGCGTGATCAGTTTCCCAATCGGAGGTGAATTCGCTGAGATATGGACCATTTTCTGTAACTCAGAAACTACTCATCCGATTTGAAAACCGATGGCATTTTTGGGTTCGGCAACCTCTAATTAGCCCATATACTGAATTTTAGATCGATCGGACCATAAATAACATTGTAAAAAAATTCCTAAAAATTAAAGCAAAGAATTGGGTAAGTTTGCAATTTTTTGCAAAATTTGGAAAAAGTTGTTGAAAATGGGCGTACGGAGGGTCGATTTTGATAGAGTCGAAGCCGACGATTGCAAATCTGCAATCAGATTCAAAATCGGGTCAATATTCGCGGAGATATTAACGGTCAAAGTTTTGGTAACGAATAACAATAGACTTTTGGAGAAGTGTGCTCTGATTGGTCAATTCATTGCCAAATCTTTGATTTTCAATATCTCCGCTAATAATAATCCAATTTTGAAAACTAAAGCATAATTTGTAATCGTCGAAGTCGTAGAATTCAAAATTTGAGAATTGTTTCGCGCAATGTTGCCAACCTCGCGAAATAAAATTTTTATCTCGCGAGGTTGGCAACCCTGCTCTAAATAAATTTCAAATTTGAATTGTACGACTTTGAAATAGTACCATTAGACACCAAAAACAATTTTCTAGCTGTCCTGGAAGCTGCAATAATTTAATGAAATTCCAAGGATGTTCGGATATTCCGAGAACTTTTTGAAATTATCCGGTCAAAAACTTTGAACGCTTATATCTCCGCGAATAATGGTCCGATTTTGAAAATGAAAGCAAATTTGCAATCGTCGGGTTCGACTCTATCGGTCTAGACCCTTCGTACGCCCATTTTCGACAATTTTTTTCAAATTTTGCAAAAAATCGCAAATCCGCCATTTTTTTTTGCTTCAATTTTAATGAATTTTTGTTAAATGTTATTTATGGCTCGATCGAGCTGAAATTCGGTTTACAGGCTAATTGGAGGCCGCTGAATTCAAAAATGCCATTAGTTTTCAAATCAGATGCGTAGTTTCCGAGTTACAGAAAATGGTCCATATCTCAGCGAATTTGCCTCCGATCGGGAAACTGATCGCTGCGATCGATTCGTCTGGTCCGATTACCCCCTCCTAGACACCTCACACGTCGATCTGAGACAAAAAGTTTTTTTTCTCAAAAGTGAAAGAAGGTTAACCATCGTGTTTTTTTGCGATTTTTCGAGCCTCCAAAAAAATCGAGATAGATGTGGTTTTCGACTAATTCGGCCACGCCCGACTCGGTGCCGGTGTCCGTTTTGCGATCCGACGCCCCGTTGTCGAGATACGAGCCAAAAATTGGTCAAAAAACGAGCGCAGAGAGAAACTGACTCGAAATTTGAACGCAGCGACCCAAAATTAGTCGAAAAGCACACCTCGTTCGATTTTTTGAGTTGAAAAAATTTTACTAAAAAAAGCTCAAAAAAAGCTTGTACGCAGGAAAAGTACGGCTCGTACGGCCACGCCGATGGCGCCAATCGATTCGCCAGCTCAAGATACCCCCATCTGCATATGTCGCGCGTCAAAATTCGACAAAAAGTTTTTTTTCTCAAAAGTGAAAGAAGGTTTAACCCATCGTCGATTTTTTCGATTTTCTTGATTTTCAAAAAAATCGAGATAAGAGTGCGTTTCGACTAAGTCGACCACGCTGATTACGAAAATGATATCCATTTTGCTGTACGTCCGTTTCTCGCCGAGTTAAAAGACTTTGAAATTTTCAAAATTTTCAAAAAAATTCAGATTAATATCGTTATTGACTAATTTAACCTCGCTGATTCCGTAGCTGTCGATATGTTTTCAATTTTGACCCTTCCTTCGCCTTTAAACAGGGAATTTTTTTCGAAAAATCGGAAAAATCCACATTTAGAGTACAATGAGAAAGTTGAATTGAAAATAAAGTCCATATTCGTGATCAGCGACTTCGAAATAGTAATAAACCGCATTAAAAATACAAAAATGCGATATTTTTTGAAAATAGAGCAATATTTTGAAAATACACCTGGAATCTGCCTTCAAATGTATCGAGTATGCAACTCAATCAACCCCAAAAGCTAAAAATCTTTTAAATGAGCTTTGAAACTTTCAGGGTGTCTACGAAAGAGGTTGAAGAGTCATTTATTACAAATTCGAGTTCGCAGAATTCAATTTTGAGATTTATTTGGAGCAGTGATGCCAACCTTTCGAGATAAAAATTGTATTTCGCGAAGTTGGCAACCCTGAACCGTGAAAATCGTAAATTTGAATTCTACGATCTCAAAATAGTCCATAAACCAAATTTCAGCTCAATCAGATCATAAACACGAGCGTGGTGAATTTTTGAATTTTGGCATTAAAATTGAACCAAAAAAATGGCGGATTTGCGATTTTTTGCAAAATTTGAAAAAAATTGTCGAAATTTGGGCATCTAGGGGTCTAGACCGATAGAGTCGAACCCGACGATTGCAAAACTGCTTTCATTTTCAAAATCGGACCATTATCCGCGGAGATGTAAGCGTTCAAAGTTTTTGACCGGATAATTCAGTAAGGCTGGTCGGATATCCGACCATACTCGATATTTTGTGGGATTATTGCAGCTTCCAGAATAGCTAGAGTTCAATTATTGCAATTTGTTTCGAGCAGGGTTGTCAACCTAGCGAGATAAAAAAAAATTTCGAAGTTGGCAACCCTAAATCATACCTAAATTGACCTCGTTAATTATTTATAATTATTCTTCCGTCATTTTTGTAAAAAAAAAAAAAAATCAAATAAATAAAAAACTATAAAAAATTATCTTTTACTCAAGAAGCGGGCATTAAATAACAATTTCAAGACTACTATAATATAAATTACATTAACTACACGATCAATAATAACAATACAATAAACATGGTTTAAGGAGGAAACTTCTTAAAAAAAAATAAATAAATAAAATATATAACACGTAAAATATATAAGTATTCGTTTCACGATAATTAAAACAAAAGCGTTCAACAAGAAAGAGTAAGTATATAAATATAAAGTATAAGTTTCGTTGTAATGGTTTCATCATCACTTATGTTTACTTCTATCTGAGGATCTATCGTCGTTGTTAATTTTTTTATATTTTTCTTCTACCGAAGAAGATTTTTTCAGGTTATTCTGGTACTCGATGGGGCTGGTTAACGCTCTCATGAACATTCTCTGCCCATCGAGTATCTTTTCAAATTGCGCTTTCCATTCTCTGCCTTCTTCTTCGTTCAGCGATACGCAGTAGAATTTAGCTTGCGGTTGCTTCTTCGGGTGCGTCGAACGGACAATGAATGCGAGATTTTTATCCGACGACGGTTGTACTTCGAAGCTTAAATTATTCATCTGCAAAAAAAATAATAATGCGCGTTAGTTATTTTGATTTTTAATAACACCTAATTATTTAAAAAAATTATTTTTTTAAAATAAAAAATGATTCATTAAAAAAAAAATAGGAACTTGAAGAATATTATTCCAAAAAATTAGAACTTTTTGTGATCCTGAAAAATTAAGAAAATCTTATTTCATTCCAAAAAATTAAAGAAAAAATTCTTTCTAAAAAATTGTAAAAAAATCTCATTCTAAAAAATTTTAAAAAATCCAAAAGATTCGGAAAAAATCGTTCTGAAAAAATTGTAAAAATTTTCATTTTAATGAATTAAAAAAAATTCATTCTGAAAAATTAAAAAAAAATCATTCTGAAAAATTAAAAAAAAAATCATTCTAAAAAATTTAAGAAGAAAATCGTTCTAAAAAAATTGTAAAAAGTTTTCTCTCTAAAAAATTGTAAAAAATTTTCATTCGAAAAAATTAAAAACAAATTTCATTCTGAAAAATTGTAAAAAATTTTCATCCTAAAAAATCGGGAAAAAAATTCATTCTAAAAAATAAAAATAAATTTTCATTCTGAAAAATATTGTAATAAATTTTCATTGTAAAAAATTGAAGAAAAAAATCGTTCTAAAAATATTTTTAAAAATTCTCATTCTATAAAATTGAAAAAAAATCATTCCAAAAAGTTTATGAAAAAATCGTTCAAAAAAAATTGTAGAAAAAATTGGAAAAAAAATCATTTTGAAAAATTGTAAGAAATACTCACTCTAAAAAATAAAAAAAATAATTTTATTCTAAAAAATTGGAAAAAAAATCATTCTTGAAAAATTGTAAAAAAATTTCATTCCAAAAAATTAAAGAAAAAAATTGTAAAAAATTCTCATTCTAAAAAATTGAAAAAAAATCATTGCAAAAAGTTTAGGGAAAATCGTTCTAAAAAAATTGTAAAAAATTTCATTATAAAGAATAAAAACAATTTCATTCTAATTTTTTTTTAAAAAATCATTCTGAAAAATTGTAAAAAATTTTCATCCTAAAAAATCAAAAAAAAATTTCATTGTAAAAAATTAAAAAAAAATCAGTCTGAAAAATTGTAATAAATTTTCATTGTAAAAAATTGATGAAAAAAATCGTTCTAAAAATATTTTTTTAAATTCTCATTCTAAAAAATTGAAAAAAAAATCATTCCAAAAAGTTTATGAAAAAATCGTTCAAAAAAAATTGTAGAAAAAATTGAAAAAAAAAATCATTTTGAAAAATTGTAAAAAATACTCATTCTAAAAACTTGAAGGAAAAAAATCATTCTATAAACATGATAAAAAATTTTCATTCTTCTAAAAAAATTAAGAAGAAAATAAATAATACGCGTTAATCATTTCGATTTTTAGTCGAGTTGAAAACGGTTCTAAACTTACGTCGATATGTCCACGGTACACGAACACAGGTCGACTGTTGAAATATCTTTTTTGATATTCTTTACAAAATAGTACCAATTGTTCGAAAATATATAAATGGAAATTCTTCAATTTATCCAACGATTTTCCAGGCTTGAAAGTCATATCTATACATTTGATCGAACCGTGTTTGAGTAATTTACCTAGAGCGTGGACTCGAGGCTGTAAAAATTTACGAAATTGTAAAATTGGGGCGATTAAACCTTATTTTGGGGTCAATGACCGACGCGGCGTGGCGCTTACGTTGAATCCTTCGATACGTTCCAGATCCATGGTATCGTTGGCGATTCTCGTGATGGTCTGCATGATATCGATGGCTCTTTGGATCGAAGCGGTTTCTTCGACGTTGCCTATTTTCTTCGAATATTTCAGTAGATCTTTTAAAATGAGTTGGTACTTGGTGACTCGTTGGACAGGTTTGATGAGCAGATCTCTTAGCAATAGTTTGTAATTTAAATATTTTCGGATTTCCTGTAATAAATACAATACGAATTAAATCGATTGAATATGAATTGACGAAAGGGTAAAATATAATTTGCTGGTGTTCTGTACCTCGAAATAATTATCGATGTAGTCGTTCATGATGAAATCGCAAATAGGTTTATTTTGGCAGAATACCACGTATTTCAATAGTTTAGGTTCGTTCTCAACGAACGTGTCGCCGATTCGAGTCAAATTCTGGGCGCTGTTTTCTAAAGCGTGGACAAAAACGCTACAGAAACAAACAAAAAAAATAAAAAATAAAAAAATGTTAGAAAGAAAATAATCATATCAGCAAAGAAAACACAGCGAGATGACTTACTCTTTATGAAACTTGTAGATAGATTCGATGTTTCCAAACAACAGTCTCTGTTTAGTTTCTGGAAACGATTCCGGTCGTTTGATGGGCGAATTAGGATCGGTAATTATGCGTATGTAGCCGTCGATTATATAGGACAAATCTCGTATGTAATCTTTTTCCGTTTTGATCAGCTCCTTAAGGGCGCATTCTCGACCGTGCAGGGCATTGTCGCGACTCTTAGGTTGGAATCTTTCTAACGAGGTGCATGCTTCAGGTTCGGTTAGCTCGGCAGGTACAGCAGGAGGTGGTACAGTCGCTGATTCTTTTTTCTCCTGCGATACGAAATTTCAGGTAAATAAAGCAGCGTGTAAATTAAATTTTAGCTCCAACATTTCGAAACGTAATCGCTTACCAAGCATTTCATGACGAATTTTTCCATTTCTTCGATATCTTTCGATGAATTGTTCGGTGTCTGGAAAAAAATTAAATATTAGGTTAGAAGAGTTTTAAGGGTATTATTTAAAAAACAAAATTACATTTTTCTTTTGAAATCTTGGTTCAAATGTGAATTTGGCAAGACGTTTTTTTCTTAATTTTGTAAAGGAAACAGAAAAAATTAAATATTTTCTCATTAAAAAAAAACAAAAACAAAAAAATGAAAAACTTTATTAATTTTTGTTTGAGATGTTTTCAAATTTTCCCATGAAACAATTTTTTAAATAATTTTTTGAAATTGAAAACAATTTTACAAAATTTATTTGAAAAACTATGTTTCTTAAAAAATTTCTTCAAACACAAATTTGACAAATTATAGTAGGTAACATTGCCGGCTTATCATTATTTTCTTAAGTGGTGCTCACGTTGTGGGGGGGGGGGGGGGGGTGAAAATGTTGTAAATTTTTTCACAAAAAAAAATACTTCACATAGTTACATAAAGTGATTTCTCTTCAATTTTGCCCTACAACCGACCTCATATTAATGTTTCAAATTTTCTGGAAAAATTTGAGAAATCATTTTTTTTATAAGTTCAAAAAAATACCCAATAGGTACCTAATTACTTAAAAAATGTGGAAAAATTATATATATTTTTTTTAATGAGAAATTATTCATTAAAAAAATAGGAACTTGAGAAATATTAGGTATTCCAAAAAATTAGAACTTTTTTCATCCTGAAAAATTGAAAAATCTTATTTTATTCCAAAAAATTGAACAAAAAAATCTTTCTAAAAAAATTGTAAGAAATTCTCATTCTAAAAAATTAAAAAAAAATTATTCCAAAAAGTTTAGGAAAAATCGTTCTAAAAAATGAAAAAAAAAATTATTTTGAAGAAATGAAAGAAATTTTATTCTAAAAAATTGAAAAAAATACCCATTCTGATACAATTAAAGGAACAAAAGTTCTATGAAAATCACAAAAAATTTTCATACTAAAAAATTTAAGAAGAAAATAGTTCTAAAAAATTTAAAAAGTTTTCTTTCTAAAAAATTGTAAAAAATTTTCATTCTAAAAAATTGTAAAAATTTTCCTTCTTAAAAATTAAAAAAAATTCATTCTGAGAAATTGTAAAAAATACTCATTCTAAAAAAATTAAAGGAAAAAACGTTCAACAAAAATGGTAAAAAATTTCCATTCTAAAAAATTTAAGAAGAAAATCGTTCTAAAAAAATTTTAAAAATTTTCTTTCTAAAAAATTGTGAACAATTTTCATTCAAAAAAACTAAAAACAAATTTCATTCTGAAAAATTATAAAAAAAAATTCATTCTAAAAAATTAAAGAAAAAAAAGTTCTACGAAAATGATGAAAAATTTTCATTCTAAATTTAACAAGAAAATACCTAGTTCTAAATTTTTTTTTAATTTTCTATCTAAAAAATTGTATAAAATTCCCATTTAAAAAAATTGAAAATAATTCATTTCAAAAAGTCGAGGAAAGAATCCTTCTAAAAAATTGTAAAAACTTTTCATTTTAAAGAATTGAAAAAAATTCATTCGTAAAAATTAAGAGAAATTCATTCTGAAAAATTGTTGAAAATATTCATTCTAAAAATTAAAGGAAAAAAATCATTCTATAAAAATGGCAAAAAATTTTTATTCTAAAATTTTTTTTAAAAAATTGGAAAAAATTTCCATTTCAACAAATTGTAAAAAACTACTAATTCTAAAAATTTTTAAAAAATTTATAAAATTTTCTTTCTAAAAAATTGTAAAAAATTTTAATTAAAAAAAATTAAAAACAAATTTAATTCTGAAAAATTATAAAAAAAAATTAATTTTAAAAAATTAAAAAATTTTCATCTTAAAAAATTGAAGAAAAAAATCGTTCTAAAAATATTGTAAAAAATTTGAAAAGGGTCCTAAATCTCCAAAAAATTATAATTTTTTTATTAGGTGAAATTTTTTACATAATGAATTCAAATTTTTTGCGCAGGTCGGCATTTTTCACCGCACCACGTGAGAAATCTCGTGTGGTGCTCGAGCACGAGGGCAACTGGGCTAACGCCGACCATGGTAGGTAACGATTATTTTTTTCAATTGAAAAAAATCAAATTTTATTTTAGAGCTAGAGCTGTTTTTTAAAATTTTGTTCAAGATAACTTTTAAAAATCTTCCAACAATTTTTACCAATTTATTTTCAAATCAACTATTTTCAAAATTTTGTTAGTACTTATATAATTTTTACAAAATTTATTTTAAAAATAATTAAATATTTTAAAAATTTTGCTGTTTGAATTTTACCAATTTTGTTTAAAATATGTATATTTTTCTAAATCTTGTAGAAGATTATTTTTTTTTTCAAGTATTGTTACATTTTTTTTCACCAAATTTTATCCAAAAGCTACTACCTACGTTTTCAAATTTTTATGGAATTTTTTCAATTTTTTATTTCAATATTTTTTTACGAAATTTCATTAAAAAGCTCATTTATTTTTTATTAAAATAAATAGGTATTTAATTTTATTTGTTTTTTTATTTTGGAAAAAAATTCGAAAATTTGCACTGGCCAAAAAATATTTAAAGCACGCCCTAGATTATCAAATTTCTCTAAATTAGCCATAAATCTCGATACCTAACCGAACTATGACCGAGATACAAATCGATAACCTCGCTGACGTGAAAATATTATAAACTAGCAAAGCCATAAAGTAATAAAAATCTTTCTTCGTAATTTGCCAAACTCGACGATTGTCGATTTATTCACATCAGAGAAACCGAAGACGAAAACCGAACCGCAAATCTGATCGATTTTTTGCAATCGTACCTGAATTTGTTTTTCTTCATTTGTCACTAGCACAGACTCGGATATCGGTTTCATGGGCGGTGGTAACTCGACTTCGTCTTCGCCGTCGTCTTCGTTGGCCACAACTCGATCTTCTGGCTCCTCCATCGAAATCTACAACAATTTGTTAATTAATCAAACGATTGGAATTACATAAATATCGTACGGTATAAATCACGTATTCGTACGTACTTTTGATTTTTTATCTAATTTTTTAGACGATTGGGGGCTATTGTGATGATCGGATGAAATTTTATCGTTCTTGACTGAGTTGAGTTTTCGCAACGGTGGTGGAATCCATTTCCTGTGAAATTAGGTACATAATACATTTTAATAAGGTAAAATAAACATCAAATCTGGTACTGAAATACCTTCGACGTCGTAACTAACGATTTATGTACTTAAGATTGACGTCACATGGTCAAGTCTCGAGATGATTCGAAAAACTATCGAAATCTTGGTAAAATTCTTCGATTTCAAGACCACGTGCGTCGTTATCGTACATCTTATAATTATCTTCCTACCTACTTACTCCTCGAGTCACAGTTCCGTTCAACTGTTACCAAAACTTAGCTCTACGATTTTGCTAACGTAATAATAAAAAATTACATTTTGTAAACTCGAACGTACCCGTTAAAAACGCGTTTTTTCACCGGTATCGAACTACTCTCGACGCTGGTATCGTCTAAACAAAGCATAATAAAAAAAATGTATTATTTTATCGAGTTTTTCGCACTTCAAGAGGGTATACCTATCAAAAGATAGAACACAAACAACACTCGTACGTACGCAGTACACAGAAAAGAAAGACTAATATATTATACTCTTATCATTATCGCAATGAGTCAATAAACAATCATCGCACGAATACTCGATATATCCACAGCCATTGCTATGCGCCATGCCATGTTCACAGACACCGCGATTGGTTTAATTTTCCTCTTTTTTTCCTCTCTAAAAATACAAGTATATCGTATGGACGCTCGAAGACAATTTCATCTTTGTCCTATTTCCTCAAATCGGTCATATTTTTCTAGTTTAATCCTCTCTACCTTCCTGACGAGTGATGTGCTTACGACGTTTCAACTTTATCGAATAGAAAAATTCTATTCTACCGACCTGTGTGTTCGGCAGTTGTAGTATTTGAAATCAATTTGGAAGTATCGAATGAACGAGACGGATCTTCTGCGTGGTGATTATGCGACTGATCTGATTTTTTCGATACATTTTCTAGTACGTCTTTTTTGTGGTGGCTGGTAGAAGCTGATTCGTCTGTGTTTGGTAAAATGTAATCCAACGATGCGCTTGTTCTTTCGGAAATCTGAAAAAACTTCAATAATTAGAAAATACTTTGGAAACGAGGAAGGAGCGATAATATCTTGTACAAAAATTACGAATCAATGAAAAATAATTTTTTAAATTTTATATACGTAAATTTCAAAAAATACGTCATAGAAAAAAAATTGAAGATATATGAGAATAAAATTAAAGACACGAAAAAGAAATTAAAATTAAAAATTAACAGATCAAATGAAATATTGCACAATTTCCAAAAAAAAAAATAAACTGAAAAAAAATCAAAATTAAAAAATTAAATTATTGAGCTTTAAATAAAATTTTAAATTAAAAAAATAGAAATTTGAAAAAAATGATAATTTGATTTAAATTAAATTAAAGCTACTGAAAACCAAAAAAAATGAATAATTAAAATTCATCTTATAAGACAAAAAAAAAATAGAATCGAATTAAAAACTGAAAAAAATTGAGAACAAAAATTTTAAGTTTAAAAAAATTAAATTAGAAATTAGAAAAAAAAATCAAAATTAAAAAATTAAATTATTGAGCTTTAAATAAAATTTAAAATTAAAAAAATTTAAAATTGAAAAAAAAATTAAAAATAAGAAAAAAACGATAATTTGAATAAATTTGAATTAAATTAAAAGCTACCGAAAACCAAAAAAAATAAAATAAAATAAACGCTTGGACAAAATCAGTAATTGGTAGCTCAATTACTTACAACATGAAAAAAAATTAAAATTAATCATATAAGACAAAAATATATATAATTATATAGAATCGAATTAAAAACTGAAAAAAATTCGAGAACAAAAAATTCTGAATTTAAAGAAATTAAATTAAAAAATTGAAGAAAAAAAAATCAAAATTGAAATAAAACTGAATTCGATTAAACCTTGAATAAAATTTTACCTAGGAAAAAATTTTAAAAAGGGAGAAAGTTATGGTGAAAAAATTAACTCATTAATTACCAGAAAAAAATCACGAATTGTCAAAATTAAAATCAATTTAAAAGGGCCAAAAAAATTCAAAATTCAAAAATTGGAATCATATTTCAAAAAGATAAAATTGAAAATTTGAAAAATGAAATAGGATGACAAATGCCTCGATAAAATTTAAAATAAAAAAATTAATAAAAATCGGTATCAGATTACAAATTTTAAAAATTTGGAAGAAAATTAGATACAATTTAACTTCTGATAAAAATAAAAATAAAATGGACCTAGAAATTTTAAAAATTAATAAAAAAATGTAAAGTTTGGAAAATTGAAATATTAAAAATTAAAAAATATCATAACTTACTTGAAAGTAACAAGAAAAAATATTCAAAAATCAAAACTGGAATAACGATATGATTTTAAAAAAATAAACTTGGATTGAAAAATTCTTTAAAAAAAAAAAACAAAAAAAAACCAGACGGTTTTTTTCAAATGAGAAAAATCCATACTTCGAAAAAACGCCCCCTCCCCTCCCCTCCTACTATCCTTACAAAACCACACAAGAGCAAAACATAAAAATAAATACGTATCAAAACATAAAATTAAACGAAATCGTCGTTTCTTCGTACTTTATCCGAATCTGTTGTATTTCCCGAACTGAACGAAGTGAGTGATCCCTTATCCAAAGCATCCGGATTCTCATTGATCGACGACGAATCATCCATATCCCTGCAATCGTACCAAAAAAAATATTATTAAAATCACCGTCCACTAAAAAATTCGAATTTCCTTTCACCGAAATCGAAACACGAGCTCACCTGCTAGATCGTCTACTGTTACTTTTCAATTTAGCCGGACTCTTTGGCATGCTCAACGGTAAAGCGCTGCTGAAATACGTTTCTTGAATAGCTTCTCGTAATTTCTTCACCCATAATTGTTTACTTTCCAAGCTATTCGCCTGTGCAAAGATAACGCACGCCGAGAGTTAGCCCTACTATTGTTTCGTAACGTCGTAATCGACACGTTTTGCAATTAGTCTCGGCGTCGGCGACGCCGTCTGCGTACTAGTTACGTTCTAGCCGAACTTACTTTCAAAATGATACGAAAATCGGAGATAGGCGCTCGTCCGGTCCAAACGGCGAATTTACATTCGTCTCCTTCGATGTGTTCGGTGACTCCGAGCTCCGACGTCTGCGGAAAAAATATCAAAAATTAGAAAATTCTCCATTTACGATGAAATTGTTCTTTCTACTATTTACCATTAATTTATTCTTGTAAACGTATTTCACTTTGCCGGTAGAATCTTTGATTTCTTTACTGAAAACCAGATACAATTCGAACAAGAAACAATGCCTTTCTCTGTTCTTCTTGATTAGCTGCTTGAAATCCATAACGTAAAGCGTATCTTGAAGTATGACGTCACCTAGTTCATCTGTACTAATATCACAGCCTTCTAACATCGATAAATGCAACGCGTCGTTCGCCTTCTTAGGTACATTCAGCATTACTTCCAAACCTTCCTGCAATCAGCAAATCATTCCGATGCCCCTCCATCCGCATTAATATACAGCTAGCCCATTAACGAGTACGTAATCGATGTCGATATCGCTTCGTACCTTAATTTCCCCTCGTCCTTCTTCGCAACACGACTGCAAATCTTTCAGCAATAATTGGTACTTGGTGATACGTTGAACGGGTTTGATTAAATAGGCGGCGATCGGATGCTCGGCTTGGTGTTTTTTGCGCATTTCTTCGAAAAATGTGCCGCCATGTTGCACCAGTAAGGTATTCGATTCGGGCTTGTTTTTACAATATTCTACGTACATGTCGAATTTTTGTGCCTACGATCGGATCGAGAGTTGGATTAATAAATTTACAATCAAAATTCCATTTTTCGATACGTAAATTCAACTACTCACCCATGTGACGAAACAATGACCCACGTCTTCGGGCATTGTTTCATATTTTTCTAGTTCTTTGAGAAAAACATCTCGGTGGAAATCGCGAATGTCTTCGATATTCGAAAATATAGCTTCTTCTTGATTTTGAAGGCCGATAGGCACGTACGGATGGGTCCTTAGTTCGTCTAGGTATACTCGGAGGCATATTTCTAAATCTTTAACGTAGCTTCTTTCCGTTTGGAGTAACTCGGCCATGATGAATCTGGAAAATACACGTTTGGTTATATTAATTCGATGAAATTACTATAAAAATACGAATTAATTGAAAAAAACAACATCGAAGTAAGAGAGTTGATAGAATTTTAATCCATTTTCATAAAGATGGATCAGTGGGAGGAGGGAAAGTGGCCCAAGATATGGTAATACAAATTTTATTCTAGCCACTCAATTTTTCAGATTAAAAAAAATTGAAAATTAAATACGGGTGTTGTTATTTCCACCCGCCTGGGTGAGTAGTTGCTCGGATTTGTAGTGAACAAGAACGAAATTGCTCACACCACCTACTTCCATCATTTCAGATTCTGAACTTGAAAAATTTCTTTCATTTAACATGTAATTTATTCGAAATTGAAGGGGAGGGATGGCTCCAATCAAAATATTTGTAATAACTAATTTCCAAGACTTCAAGCTACAAGTTTTGTTTGAAAATTTTTTCAATTGGACTTTTACCTTCACAATTTTTTAATAAATGTCCAAGCCATTATGCAAAATTTGAGGGGAGGGACGGGTCTAATCGAAAATTTTATAATAACAAAAATTATTTCTTGGACCACAATCTACAACTTTTGTTTGAAAATTTTTTCAATTGGACCCTTTCGACAAATTTTGAAAAAATATCTACCTGATATTATGTGAAATTTGAGGAAAGGGTGAGATCCAATCGAAATTTTTATAATGACCAAAATTATTTTCAGGATCTTGCTCTACAACTTTTATTTGAAATTTTTTTTAATCGGTTCCTTCCTCGCTTATTTATCTGGGATTTTTAATTAATATCTTCAAATTGTTGTTCAAAATCAGTGGGGAGGGGGGTCCAATTTAAAAAAAACTTCAAACAAAAGTTATAGCTTGAAGACTTGGGAATAATTTTGGATATTACAAAAATTTTGATTGGGCCCTTCCTTCCCCTCCAATTTTGAATAAAATAAATGTCAATCGAAACTTGAAAGAAATATTTCAAGTCCAGAGATTCAGTTGATTCATTTCTATGAACTACTCATCCAGGCGGGTGGAAATAACAACACCCATTAAATACTTTTAGAAGAAATAAATTGAAAATAAACCCCTTTCTAGAAGAAATCTCTACGTCTACGAGTGGATCGCCGCAGTACTGATTTTTTGGCACCATTGAAAATTTGCCAATACTACATTGACGCTTGATATCAAAAATGGAGGGGAGTGAAGGGTCCAACCTTAAATTATCCCTAGAACTTCAAGTTACAACTTTTGTTTGAAATTTTTTTCAATTGGACCTCTCCTTCCTCACCAATTTTGCATAACATTCCGAACATACTGATTAAAAATTGAAGGAGAGAGAGGGAGGAAGGAGCTAATTGAAAAATTTTTCAAACAAAAGTTGTAGCTTGAAGTCCTAGGAATAATTTTGGTTATTACAAAAATTTCGACTGGATCCCTCCCTCTCTTCCGATTTCACATAACATCAAGTAGATACTTTTTCAAGTGTAGGGGAGGGGTTGGATTGAAAAAATTTTCAGACAAAAGTTGTAGATTGAGGTCCTAGAAGCAATTTTAGTTATTATAAAATTTTCGATTAGACCCTCCCCCCTCCAATTCTGCATAATATGACTTGAACACTAATATTATTAAAAACTGGCTTAGGTAGGGGTCCAATTGAAAAAAAAATTCAAACAAAAATTGTAGCTTGAAGTATTTGAAATAATTTTGATTATTACAAAAATTGTGACTGGACCTTTTCCTCCTCTCCAATTTTGAATTCAAGTATCTATGTAGTATATTGGACTTGGCAAATTTTCGATGGTGCCAAAAAATCAGTACTGCGGCGATCCACTCGTGAAATATCCCATCTGGAAGTGTAGAATTTATAAACTTCCTTACTCTTTCCTCCTGGCAGATCTTCGTTTCTCTTCGTTCAAGTCTTTAAAATGTTTAGCAGGTTCTTTGAATTTCTTAGATGCTTCGGCTGCGGCATGATCTTGAGCCTCTTTGGTGGATTTCTGCTCTATACCCAAATTCTGCTCCAATTCCACCCTGTATCTTTCCATGCGAGCGGAAAAATGCTTGTAAGTTTTATCAACGGCGGTGACCCATTGTTGGATGGTGGCTGCATGGGTATGCCTTTTTTCGGCGATACTTTCGGCCAACTGCATCAAAAGCTTAACTTTCTCTCCTGTTTCGCGAGCGGTAACTTTGAATTCGTTGTGTTCGGCGAGGAGTCGTTTGGTTTCCTCCTGAAATGATGAAATCAGACGCAATGTTAAGACTTTCTCAGGATGAAATAGTCCGATGAAATGGGATTTTCGTACCGGAGTAGCTCCGACCGTTGTGTGAGTAGACAAATAGTGTTCTCCGATTTCTTTAATCCATTCTAAAGCTTGTTGGGCGGATTTTTGGAAAATAACGAATTGCTGACATTGATCTAAGCGTTTCTTACGTTCGCTCCAGTTGGCCAGGACGTTATTTTCTTGGTTTAATAATTTATCTAAAATAGCTGACAGGAAGAAAAATTCGTTTTAAATATCATACAAAAATACAACGATTTTCAAAAATATCCCAGCTCACTTTTAATCGATGCTTCGGAATTCGCATCTTGAGGATAGTTATAATACTGTAAACTTCGACTAGTATATTTCAAGTATGTTTCGGCGGTTCGACGAGCCAACGTGCAGGCTTTCAAGAAAGCCTCTTTTTGTTCTTGGTGCTTGGTAATTAGTTGAGTTATTTTATCTCCGATCGTGCCGTCACTGCACCAATCTTCGTCTCGTTTGTACTCACGTTCCAAACTGTCTAATACCGAACACACCTAAATCCACGACAAACAAAAGATTAATTTCAAGCACTAAAGCGATAATTTGCAACACTTATGCTGTAAGAGAAACAAATTTACTAGCATACCTGTTCAGCAGTCTTATAAAAATTCAAACTAGCGGTAACGAGTTTATGTCTTTCTTCGGCCGAGGTGACCAGCTGTTGCCATCTTTTCGTAACCTCCTGAGCGATCTCCCTTATGTAACTCGGATCGAAATTATTATTACCGATTAATGCTTCGGCTCTGTGCTTTATTTGTACAGCTTCGGTATGCGTTTTCTGTGAAAAATACACGTAGAAATAAAATTAACGCCAAATTCACAATGAAAAATAATCGCAATTCGCTTCAAGGCAAAATCACAATAGGCAATTGGTTCGTAAAGCTCGAACGAAGCTAAGTAATACATATGAGACGTACTTCAATGGCCACTTGAAACTGTTTATGTTCTTTCTTCAATTGTTCGGCGTCTTGTAAACTTTTAGGAATCATGAAACTGGCTAAAAGCATCGATTCACCGTTACGAATCCAACTGACCACCTATTAAGGAAGAAGAAAATTAGTTTCGAAAAGTTTTTGTCGAAAGATTAATAAACGATTGGATTAAAATCACGTTTTCGCATTACATTGCTCTAAATAATAGTCTATCCCTTCTCCTCAAAAGGATACGTTTCTACGAAATTTTTATTCAAGTTTTTTTTTTAATAAAAAAAATTCAAAAAATATTCTCAAAAAAACTTTTGAGAAAAAAATCAGTTCCAAAATAATGTAGGTACCTAGTTGAAAAAAAAATTTTTAAAAAAATTCTGAAAATATTTTAAAATAAAAATCTGAATTCGGTTTTACGTTTACATTCAATAAATTTTGAATTCAAATTTCCATAAAATTTCAAAAAAAAAAAAAATTAATTAAAAATTCAATGAAAATCTGAATGGAAAACATGATTTAAAATTCAATGGAAACAATAACTTTTCCATTCAGATTTTCATGTAAAAATATTTTTCAAAAAACTTCTTTCACGAAAATTTTTTTTCAATTCTGGAAATCGAGCAACACAACAATTTTTGTGCCCAACAGCACCACAACATCTTCAAAACAGAACCTGATCGTGCACAAATCGTTTTCATCAGTGGCGTACCTAGGATGAAATCATGCGATGAGTTAAAATTTTGTTTATGAAAAAAAAAATCTTAATTTTCACTAATAACAAAAAAACAAAAAAACTTTTGGAAATTCAATAAAAATCATTTATAAGAAATAGAAAAATTCAAATTTCGAAAAATAAACTCCATCTAAAGCCCGTTTCCGATCGACGTAATAAACTAGCTATTATATAAAATCCTACCAAAAGTTTAAAAATTGCGAAAATTTTGTAATTGAAAATTAAGAAAAGTCATCCTGGAAAATTATTGAAAAAAAATTCAATTTTGAAAAAAAAATTTAAATGCATTTTTCAAAATTTTTAGAATTTAACTTTTGAAAATCAAAAAATCTCTAAATAGTCAAAAAAAATTTACACTGTTTCTATTCGTGAGAATTTAAAGAAAATCTTCCCAAAAATTGAAAAAAAAAAAATCAATAATTTATGTTGAAAAATTTGACTAAACTAATTTTTTTGAAAATTTATCATAGATAATTAAAAATGAATAAGTAAAATTTAAAAAATCTGCTTTTGAAAAGTAAAAGAAGTCTCCTTTTAAAAAAATTCGAAAAAATCCATCTTAAAATTTTTTTAAAACGCAAGTAGGTAACAAGTATCATTTTTGAAAATTCAAGAGAAAATGATCTCTAAAAAGCAAAAATTGAAGAAAATTCATTGATAAAATAATAAAATAATGGAAAAATTACCCAATTTTCATTTTTTAAATATAAGAAAAGTTGCCATTAAAAATTATTGGAAAAAAATTTTAAAATCCATTTTTCAAAATTTTTAGGATTCAATTTTTGAAAATCAAAAAAATTTCGAAGCTAAGGAAAAATTTAACTTTGAAAAAAATTGAAATACAATATCAAAAAAATTTACTCAGTTCTTTCTGTAAAAATTCAAGGAAAATCTTTCTAAAAATTGAAAAAAATTCAATGTTGAAGAATATGACTAAAGTAATTTTTTTTTGAAAATTTATCATAATAATTATAAATTAGTAAGTAGGTAAAATTTCGGAACTTGAAAATTTGAAAAAAAATCTAGCTTTGAAAAGTAGAAAAAAATCTTCTCTAAAAAAAAATTGGAAAAAATCCATCTTGATTTTTTTTCAAATAACAAAAATATCATTTTTTTGAAAATTCAAGAGAAAACGAACTCTTAAAATTGAAAAAAAATCATTCTTAAAAAAATTTAAAAATCTCATCAAGAATTTGAACATTTAATAAAAATCATGTACTTATACCTAAAAAATTGGAAAAATAAAACACCTATTAAAAAAAATTATCCATTTTTTATTTTTGAAAATTCAACCATTTTAAAAATTGAAAAATTTGACCAATCTTATTTTATGAAAATTCAATGTGACTAAAAATTGGGAAAATTTTGAAAAATCTCATTTTTGAAAATTTAAGAAAATTATTATAGGGATGCATTTTGAAAACTTTTCACAATTTCAGAAATTTTTTGAAAAATATGTAAAATGAGCATCTTTGTTATGAAAGATTTTTGAGGTATTTCAAAGCTTTTTTTTATGCATAATTGGAGGGGTTTGGGCCCAAAAACCCTCTCCTTAAATACGCCACTGGTTTTCATTCGAAATCAATTTGTAACTCACTTGATTGGCATCTTCTCTGAATTGGCTCAGCTGAACAAATTGTTCCAATTTAGCACGTTTTCTCTCAGCTAAATGTTCCAGATCGATTTTACGTTCGTGAAGAAACTCCAACAATAACTGCACTCTACTTTGGGCGGTATACTGACTATCAGCCATAACAGACATATCTGTATTCTGTAGAATCTGAATCAAAAAAAAAAAAAAAAACAAGCCAGTAAGTATGAACATAATATCATTAATTTGATAATCGGCTTACGACGTCGCGTTTATCTAAAAGATAAAAAAAATCTTCGTACTTGAGCCAACTGTTCGCCCTGTTGTAAAACTTGAAAAACGTTATTCGATAAGTGAGTCACGGTGTCGTTATGAACTTGTAACGCTTGCTCGGCTTGTTCAGTTTCCAGCGGGATATCTCCCTGGTCTAAATTCCTGGACCAAATTTCCATTTGCGACGATATCTGCACAAATGACCAATGTCAGACAACCACACGAGAAGAAGAAAATCACTCGATTTGAGGAATAACTCACCTCCAAAGCGTCCCTCTCGAACATACGTAATTTCAGGTACAAATCTAATTTCATCTTTCGCATCGCCCATAATTCTTCTAATTCGCTCCTTTGTTTATTTAATCTCTCCAGAGACGCTTCGATAGCAGCTATCGATCCGGTCGAATCGATTTCCGGAGTTAATCCGATACTCCTACACAAATGATCACGAAATTATACACCGGATTCTTCCAGGTTTAAAATAAAGGGATACGAAATTCGTCTTACCTTAACTCCTGCAGAAGTGTTTTGCCTTCCATGATCGTCCTGAGACAAGCATCCAACGAAGATTCGCGTTGACTGCTGCACTGTTCGTGAAGTCTATGCGCTGCCTCCGTCGAATTGGCGATCTCTTCGCAGTAGTCCTTTTCGGCTCGTAATTCATCTAGCCAGCTCTCCAACTAGGTAAAATATAATAATAGACCCAGGTGTTGGTTAATTTTTAAAATTAGCTCGTTTGTTAATTCGTTCACGTATTGCGATTCGTATTCGGAATATTAATTATGTAAAATAAATACGTAGGAAAAAAACAAAACTCGTTGACGTCACCGAGCGTGCTTACCTCTTTATCGTGCGTGTAAAATTGTACGGCCAAATCGAGCCTGTGTCTTCGATGCTGGACTCGATTGGCAAACGATGTGACGCGACTTTCTAGCTCGTGAGCTACCGAACAAATATCGTCGACGTTGCATTCGCCAGTTTGGGCTAGTTCTTCGGCAGCAGCTAATAGTTTCTCGGCGTTCGTGTAGGTGTTCTGCGCGTGCAAAAGTTATCGAGTAAAATGCGTTCGTTTCGAATATGGAAGATTGTTTACTCGATCAAAATGATCAAACATCGTACCTGGGCAACGTTTTCAAAATGTTCGTGACTTTTTTGGTAAACCTTGGCTTTCTGCAATGTACGTCCCACTCCTATATTTTTACGCAAAAATACTTCGCCGTGGTTATTCAACCAGTCCAAAACCTGAAGAGAAATCAAAATGGTAAAATACGTATTCGATTTGTACTCATAGTTTAATGACGGTTTCATTGACGAACTTGTTTAACGTCTTCTTGGAATAATCTCAATGCTAGTTTTTGATGTAATTTGATTTTCTTCGTATGCCATCTGTGTTCTAGAGATCGATGATGGTTTAATATTTTATGGATTACGTTCAAAACGTGGCAAGCACCCTCCGAGTAATCCGAAGCAGGATTATTGATCGGAACTTTATTATTGCCCGGAGCTTCCGAATCCATGTCCTGAAACCAATACAATATTTTGTTCGTATTAATCCATTTCAAAAAAAATAATGCATTTTAAAAACATAATAATGCATTTTTAAAAAAAAATTAAACATTACGTATTTCTGCAGCAAAGGTTGGTCGAAACTGGACTGATTGCAGACCTGTACCAAATGATCCAATTGATACAATAGCTTCTTACTGGTGCTATGAACCTGAAAAAATAATCAAATCGTTATAACCAAAAGTAAGTAGCAATTTATGAACATTTTTTAAGCAACCAACCTCGCTGTAAGCCTGGCACATGGCTTCGTACAGGTTCTGATGTTGTCTGATGGCTGTTTCCATGATCCTTATTTCGTTCGCTAGATTCATATTTTCGCAAGCTTGCTTCCATACAACGACATTTTCCACATACTAAAAGTACAATTAGATTTTAGTTCATTTCATTAAAAAAAAAAAATCACTTGAAAAGCAGTGGCGTATTTAAGGGGAGGGTTTTGGGGCCCAAACCCCTCCCATTATGCATAAAAAAAAACTTTAAAATACCTCAAAAACCTTGTACAACAAAGATGCTCATTTTACATATTTTTCAAAAAATTTCTGAAATTGTGAAAAGTTTTCAAAATGCATCCCTATAATAATTTTCTTAAATTTTCAAAAATGAGATTTTTCAAAATTTTCCCAATTTTTAGTCACAATGAATTTTCATAAGATAAGATTGGTCAAATTTTCCAATTTTTAGGATGATTTTTCATGAATTTTCAAAAATAAAAAATGGATAATTTTTTTTAATAGGTTTTTTATTTTTCAATAATGAATTTTTCTAATTTTTTAGGTAATAAGTACATGATTTTTCTTAAATTTTCGAATACTTAATAAGATTTTTCAATTTTTAGAGTTCGTTTTCTTTTGAATTTTCAAAAATTATATTTTTGTTTTTTCCAATTTTTTTTTACTTTTCAAAACTAGATTTTTTCAAATTTTGCAATTCCAAAATTTTACTTACTTACTAATTTTTAATTATTATGATAAATTTTCAAAAAAAAACTAGTCTAGTCAAATTCTTCAACATTGAATTTTTTTCAATTTTTAGGAAGATTTTCCTTGAATTATTACCAAGAGTACTGAGTAAATTTTTTTGGTATTGTATTTCAATTTTTTTCAAAGTTAAATTTTTCCTTTGCTTCGAAATTTTTTTGATTTTCAAAAATTAAATCCTAAAAATTTTGAAAAATGGATTAAAAATTTTTTTTTCAAATAATTTTTAATGGCAACTTTTCTTATTTTTCAATTAGATACAAAATTTTCGAAATTTTTCAATTTTTGAAATTATTTTTCATAAATTTTCAAAAATGAAAATTGAGTAACTTTTTAAAATTATTTTAACAATGAATTTTCTTCAATTTTTACTTTTTAGAGATCATTTTCTCTTGAATTTTCAAAAATGATACTTGTTACTTACTTTAGAAAAAAATGTAAGATGGATTTTTTCGAATTTTTTTAAAAAGAGAAATTTTTCTACTTCTTATGAATGATTTTTATTAAATTTTCAATAGCTTTTTTTTTATCATTAGTGAAAATTAAGATTTTTTTTTTATAAACAAAATTTGAACTCATCCCATTAGTTGACTCAAATTCTTCAACATAAATTAAGATTTTCTTTGAATTCTCACGAATAGAAACAGTGTAATTTTTTTTGACTATTTAGAGATTTTTTGATTTTCAAAAATTAAATTCTAAAAATTTTGAAAAATGCATTTCAATTTTTTTTTCAAGATTGAATTTTTTTTTCAATATTTTCAAGGATGATTTTTCTTATATTCCAATTACAAAATTTTCGCAATTTTTAAACTTTTGGTAGGATGTTTATAATTAATTAGCTAGGTTATTACGTCGATCGGAAAAGGGCTTAGATGGAGTTTATTTTTCGAAATTTGAATTTTTCTATTTCTTATAGATGATTTTTATTAAATTGCCAAAAGTTTTTTTTGTTTTTTTGTTATTAGTGAAAACTAATATATTTTTTTTTCATAAACAAAATTTGAACCCATCCCATGATTTCATCTTAGGTACGCCACTGTTGAAAGGAATGAGCATAATCACCTGTTCAGCTTTATGATGAAATAATACCGACAAAGCCAGTACTGCAGTTCTCTCATCGAGCCCGGCTGTAAAAATCTTCCAAGCTTTATCTAATTTATCGGCAACTAATCGAATATGCTGAGAAGCGTAATGTCCGGCTTCGATCATTCTTTGAGCAACAGCTAAAATTCTATTGATATTTCCATACACATTCTGCAATCAATCATATACTCTTTAGTAGTACACTCAAATCCAACAACTGGATTATTCTCATTGGGCCCAATCTTACCATAGAATTAAAAGTGAAATGGTTATGTTCTTCTTGTAAATCCTTAGCTGCCTGGTAGGTCTCTCCAATTTCTATGTAATTCATTAAGAACACGTCTCGGTTACGACACACCCAGTCGTACATTTTTTCGCAATCTTGTTCGAATAAACGAAGCTGGAAGCATTGGTCGAGTTTCATTTTTTTATGATTCCAAGATTGTAATACTTGTTTTTGAGATCGTCTGATGGAATCGAGGTTTTGTAGGATTTGCGGCACTGCGGCTTGGAAATCGGTGCTGGAAACGCTGGAGGTTGTTTTTTCGCTATCTTGGGTCGTGCTGTCCGAATCGTAATAGGTGCCGTTGTCTAGCGATAGTCTGCAATCAACGGAGCCAGCAATGAATCACATATAAGATCATCGTATGAATAAGTCGATTTTTTTACAAATTGCGTACCTTTGTAGTAGTTTTTTGCCTGTCGAATCTATATCGTCTATAGGTATCTTCATGATCTTCTTTTTCATTTCCATATGAACATCCAAAGCGTGTTTAGCTGCCGCTGCATCTTCTCCGAACTCATTTCTACTCAAGTCTTCTTGCAAATCGTCCAATCTGTCTAATAAATCGGCTGCTTGCCACATAAAGTCTTCTAAATTCTGCGAAGAAAAATTAATCGATAGTATCTTTCAACAGACAGAACATGATCAGCATGCCATGCTAACTATGGACTTACCAATCGAACGTCAATCCATTGCATATGGTCGTAATTAAGTGAACCGTCAAAATCAGAAGTCAGTTGCGAGGAATCGATGATTTTAGGAAGAGAGTCTACGTTAATTAAGTTAGCTTCGAATTTATATTTATGACTAGCGAAAGAAGTGCGTTGTTTTTGCCAGAAATTATCCGGTTTAATGATGTGCGCTATTTGGATCAACGAAGCGAAATGTTCGTGAAGAACTTTCAAAATAGGTTTGACTGTTCCCCAAGTAGATCCGCGCATATCGATGATGACCGTAAAGCCAGACTCGCGGGCTTCTTCGCTGTAATACCAGAAGCAAAATTTTAATCAAATTGTTCTAGGTTAATTTAATAGTAAAGTTCGTGATCAGATCTTACGATGGTACAGAAGTGAGATATTGAAGAAGCCTTCGATAATCATCTGGTTTCGTTCGTTCACGGCGAGGAGTCGAAGGAAAGCTAAGTAGTAAAGCTCCTCTACGGTCTCGTCCGCCAGTCAGGATAGCGAGACGGTCTTGTAGAAGTGAGATAATATCTAGAGCTCGGATTCCGTCCATTTTTACGAGTTTCACTCTGCGAAAACATAACAAAACAAACATAAACAAGCGTCGCAAAAATTGCAATTTCGTAATAATCGTCGTGTGTAAAATTAGTCCTAGCGAATAAACAAGCTGATAACGACAATTAAAAATGGTACATAAGTCGATAACTGGAACTGCGATTAAAGCAGTAATATTTACAAAACAAAATTAGCTTTCGAGTCGTAGTCCGCAGTTATTATTAAATTAATGACCCATTCGTAAACTCATTCGAGTACAATTTTAATGATCAGAACTGAGAACTACTCAAACACTCTCAATCACTGCATATCAAACCTAATTTATCGATAAAGCTCAAATATGCTGCTGCTGATGCATCAACGAGACGAAACATTTGTTTATGTAATTCTTATGTCATTATAATACATCCAACTAAGGTAGTGTTCAAATCTAAATTTCCAAGAACCAAGTTCAAGTTGAACATTAATCTAAGGAAACAGATTGCAAGAAAATCGATCAGGTATCGTACTATACGTCACAATCGTACCATGTAATTAACGGAATCCTCGTGAAGTTTGAAGTGACATTTGAATACGATGTATCCGTGTGTGACTCCTGTTGAATAACATTTCTTCAGTGTAATTAAACCAGCGTCGAACCGAAGCACTCGAATTGATAGACGTCAAAGCGATCGGTAAACAGATCAATCGGTTAATCTGTTCTCGAAACGTAGAACTAAGCCAAGCTAACTGCACATAATTCTAACGCGTATTTCGTACGGTACGAAACACTTATTACATAATTAGTCCGTATTAACGTCAAAATTAAAGTAATTAGTAACTTCTACCTCTAAATTAAAGTAAAACTAGCAGCTAAAAGTTCAAAACACCAACACTTCGTAGTTCGCTTATGGAAACTCCCCACTACGTTTGATTTTTCATTTGTATTCATAAAGCACGTTTCATACGAGGATGGTGACAATGTTTTAGTTCGAAATTTCAATTTTTTTAGAGTAATTAGAGTTTTAATTGCTTTTTGTAGAATATTTATTAATAAAAGAAACAAATTTAATTACATTAAAAAGAATTAAATAGTTTATAATGAATTTTAAATTTTACAATCCACCTGTTCAGTGTAAAAGTGCTTATTTCGAGTACTCTGATAATATTGATAAGCTTTTGATAAGCAAAACGATAATAAACGAAAGAAATTGAGTTTCAAAATTCAATTAATTCGTACTGTAATTTAGTTTCTTACATACTTTCGAACGAATTGTTCTCATAATACCATACTGAAGAAGTTTCTTGATAGTTGAAACAAAGGTAAGAAATCTGTTTACTTGGACAAGTGTCGCAAATATCAATTTTTCATATGACTACTTACAGAGTTGTTTCCCTAGTTTCTAATTTTTTCTCCTTCATATTACCAAATTTATGCTGCGTTCTATAATTTATAACAATCCTTCTCAAGTACTTTACTTGCTATCAGTTCCATTCCGAAAAATTTTTCGACGTTGGATAGCTCTAGTTCTCCTAATTTCAGCATACTTATCTACCTATCTAAAACTGTTCAAAATCGATTGATTTTTTTTCATTTTAGATGAAATCGGATAACGCAGATGAAGACACTTCGAACGGTATGAATAAAATGAGGTCAATGATGGCATCGATTTCGACTCAAAATGGTAGCAGCAATCAAAATAGTTCACATTCAGTTTCCGATTATTGCGTCAAAGGTAAAAATATTCCACGTTAGCTGATTAATCATCTGTATAATGATTATAGCTTCAGAATTTTGAAATATCGTTGATTATGTATTTCTAATTTGGTCCTTTTTTATCAGTTTCATTAACGACTCTTAATTGCATCTATGCATAGATAAAACCTACAATTAGATCTGTAATGATGCCTATTATCAAATCTGTTTCACCTTTTAACAGCCTTTTAAACGGATTTTTTCATTTCTGCGTTTCAGATGACGACGATAGCGAAGATAAAGAGTCACCGTACAGCTATAAAGAGCGACGTCGTGAGGCACATACTCAAGCAGAGCAGAAACGAAGAGATGCAATCAAAAAAGGATACAACACGCTACAAGATTTAGTACCTTCTTGTCAACAAACCGATAACTCAGGCTATAAGCTGAGTAAAGCTACCGTTCTGCAAAAATCAATAGATTATATACAAGTGCGTTGAGAAGTTGAGCAAATTATTCGATGATTTTTATCAAAATCTTGGATCACTTTTTTATACAAAAATTTATTCAATCCACACAACAGTACTTGCTGCAACAAAAAAAGAAATTGGAAGAAGAAAGAAATGCACTCCGTAAAGAAGTGGTGGCTCTGCGAATAATGCAAACCAATTACGAACAAATGGTCAAAGCTCAGCACGTGTCTTCGGGTCATATTGAAACTAGAGTTTCCGACGATGTTAAATTTCAAGTGGTTCGTAACACTTCAATCGTACTAGCCAAGTTGAAAATGAATACGATCTATTATTTCGACAATTTATTGTTGTTACAGTTTCATGGCATTATAGATGAACTATTCGTTACGTTTAGCAACGTAAACGTGTCCAATTTCGCGGAACTTTCGGCGTGTGTTTTCAGCTGGTTAGAGGAGCATTGTAAACCAAAGGTAAACCTACCTGAAGCTCGTATCAATTTATGTGGTCGTATGTTTAGAATATCAATTAATCTAATTTTGATTTCTAGACTCTACGAGAGATGATTATGGGCGTGTTGACTCGTTTTGGAAACAGTCATTCCAATGTATCATAGGTTACCGATACACCGAGGAAGATCGATCAGGCATCTAGCAGATTATATGTTATATTTGATAATTTTCAAATTGTTATTTTATTCGTTACATTGTACGTGTTTTTTCATTATTAAGTTTGTATTTTTTACCAATATATTTAACTAATAAGAATAATATTCTTGTTATTAGTTCATATTTCTCGTCTTGATTTAGCTGATTTATTAGGTATACTATTTCTTTGCCGTACGTTTTTTTTTACAATAGGAAAATATGATGTATGTATGTAGAACAAAGTTTGAATTAGTCTATCAATTCAACATGTTTAAATTTGTCTGGGAGAGATTAGAGAAGTTCAAGAAAATACTTGTTCCTTGCCCTTGCCCTTGGTTCAATTCAATTCATCTTGAAACTTTTCGACTTTTTTATTCCGGTGAAGCTCCCAGCATTGCGTAAAGCTCACCCTGTCGACCCTGTCTGTCATCCTAGCACCCATGACCCGTGTTGCCCTCAATATTTTTGTTCGTCGAGATCGAGATCAAATCCAAAGATCAAAGGTCGTGATAAAAATAAAATGATTTCAAACGTATAAATAAGAATTATTGAATTATGATTTTTCGTATCACCTTCCATATTATTATAAATGAATTCGACCGATAGTTATGCGGCCGAAGCAGATCACCCGCTTCTGTCGAAATATGAAGGTTTATCAACGAAACAAGCGTTGAATAATTTACACGAAGAAATCAACCAGTTCCTAAACACTCAAAAAACCGGGTAAGTTTTACACTTAATCTCGATTAAAATGAATATAATCGTTTAAAACACTTCGTTTGTGCAGAAAATCATACTTCGACCAGCGTAAAAAGGATATTAGCGAATCTTTCAACTACTTGAATTATTATACTACGTTATCATGGGTTCCTATTACCATATTGATTTCATTCAACATAGCATTTTTGTTCTTCGGTGTATCATGGTTAGTAAAATCAGCTTTCACTTTCTTTACTGGTGTTCAGTTCTCATAGTCATATTTTTTTTTTTTTTTTCAGGTACTCGATATTTTTGATATTTTTCCTGTTGATAATCAACTTCGCTGTCGTGTTTTGGGATAATTACTCGCGTGGGAATGAATTTAATGCGAGGATCGTTTATGTTTTGAACCTATTGAAAAGTAAACACATAACAAAGTTTTATTAGATTGGGTTTAGTTGTATAATGTGATGTGTTTGACCGTAATCTTGTATCGTTTTAACGTTCAGAAACTGAAAGAAAGAATGATTGGCACGCTGATCTGTTTCCTAATTTATATACACCGCATTCGCCTTCGGTATCGTTGCAATGGACAATTCGAGACGGTCGCCTAGTTAATTTACCAGCAGTTCTGTTGGCCAAAGATGATATCATTGTTATGAGACCCGGTCAGCAAAGCCCGGCTGAAGCTGAAGCTTTGGAACCTACTGAAAATGTAAATATTTCATTTTTTCTCAATTTTTAAAGCTAAACGCAGCACCTGAAACAATTTGACCGTTTACAGGATTCGTGTAAAACGTTACAGCCTGATCAGTTATTCGCTTGCGGTGTCGGCGAAGCAGAAAATATCGAAAACATTTCCGAAATTTACCAGTCAATTGTTCGAGAGCCGTTTCAAGATGTAGTTTTTAGAGTAAAACAAGCTCCATATATTAGTCAATTGAACTCCATCAAAGATAAATATCAAAAAAGACCTACGTCTTTGTATAATAAGGCGAGATATTTGCTTTTTGGAAAATGTGTTCATCACGTATCGTTACCAGTTTTTTGTGTAAGTGTGTATCTTCTACTTCTGAACTTATATTACTTCAAAATACGTATAAATTCGTGATTATTATCTCTGAATCGAATGTTTTAGATACTAGGTGCAATATTAGCAGTTATTCGAGGAATCGTGATTCCTGTTCTTCAGTGTCCATTTAAAGATTGTACCTTATTTCAAGATATTCTGTACTTATTTGTCAGTGAAATCGGAACCACTGTTGTATCCCTCGTGTCATTAATATTCCCACTTTATTGGTTCGTCGCTAATAATGTTGGAAATGCTGCCATTTTGTCGTGTTATTCTTTACTCGTGAGTTATTTTTATGCTGATAATTGATCGCCTGTTACTTGGTTAATTAATAATAGTTCTATGTCAATTCAGGAAAACGAAGAGAATCGTATTAAAAGGCAAGATAAATTATTGGAAAATTTGAAAGAATCGACTGAGAATCCGTATTACATCGACGTCGAAGCATCGCCCAAGAAATCGCCGAAAGAACGTAAAACCGAACGATGGTGCTCTTTTAAAACTCATTTCATCAATTTGATCACCAACCAAGAAGTCGTAGTAGCTAACTGTACCAATTTCTTACACACCATGGCGTCTGTTTCGGTAAATTAGTCGAGCAAGAATTTTATTTCAATCTAGTCTTTCATCGGTGTTGATAAAATCTTCCATTTTAGGTGCTTTGTTGCGTTGATAAAAAGGGAATACTTTCGTGGCCCAATCCAACTGCTGAAAAAGTTTTTTTCCTGAAAAATGGAATTAATCATAAAAATCGTAGATCGGCGAGGTAACGTTTAATGCTGTATTTTTATTTTATTTACTCCTTAGTCTAATTACATCTCAAATTGACGGTTTGTTTTTTCATCGTTTCAGTGAAATGAGCGGTCCATCATTTCGTAGCTTCTCATCTCCGGCTACTGCCAGCGATTCGCCGGACGATACCCATGAATCTCACGAAACGCAAGATGTTAAAGATACTCAGAAAAATACCAACGATACTCACATCGAAGTGTTTTCCAGTACGAAATTAGACACAGTCATTTGCTTGCCATTTGTGGATTGATTAATTAATTACCATAATTTCTTGCAGAAACTTTCCCGTACGTTGAAATTCTCGATATAACGCCGAGAGACGATACGGAATCAGCTTGGAAAATCGAATTCGACGACAGCCGCTGGAGAACGCATTTAGCCTCGTTGAAGCCTGTTGGGCTTGCGATTCTGTTAAATACCTGTAATCGCGATACTCACGACAGTTACAGTCAATTCTGCGCTCATATTACCAACTACGCCTTATTCAGCCAGCATTTGGTGCCGGTGGGTAATCGAAGATGCTTGTGCGAGTTGGCAAGGCAAATAGGATTCAACCAGGGTGCCATTGAAAAAGCATTCAATCTGGATATTCAGATATTCTCGTATAATAATTTGGTTCGTGGTCGTAATTTTTGTCTTAAAAATTTATTCGATAATAAGTTCGTTAAATTGGAATTATTTTTGCGCAGAAAACATCTCAAGCAGACAATAAATACGTTCAAGCTTTTTTCAAGACTCGTAAGCCCAAGTTTCCGTTTCCACACGCCATGTCCGCTGTAGTAAATACGGATAAGAATAAAAAGGTCAAATTGAGCACATCGTTGAAAGAGAAAAGGAAAAAGGTTGCGTTGAAGTACAGAGAAAAACAAATGTTTAGTCAGGGCACCGCTGATGTAATATTGGATTATTGCATCGACTATTGGGATGGTCAAGAAGTACTTTCGTTGACACCTGGTCTCAGGTAAAATGATATAACATGACCGATGATCGATTTTTTTTACGTATGTAAATCATTACATTTGTCTACAGGAAAAAAATATTGGACTTTTATCAACGTTCGAGTCTAACTGCCTATTGCACTGCCTTTTCGTATCGTCCAGTCTATAAAAATTTTGATATAAATCGAACCAACGAAATGGGCCCGATTTCTGTATATTTGGAGTTAATCAAAACATGCGAACATCGACAAAATCAGAAACGCAGACGTCGTCGCAAGAAACGTCATCAGCAGGACGCCGATAACGATACCAGAAGTACGTTGTGACATTCTGGTGCTCTGTAAACATATTTTTCATGCCGTTTCTTTTCGTAAAAAGTTAAAAATCCTGTTGTAGAAAAACTAATCATTCACGAGGTGAACGAATGCGAAGATGAAGCGGAACCGAGTAACGAAACCGAACAAGAAGAAGGCACCTTGATCGAAGAAAGCGATTGTTACGATTACTACGACGATGACGACGATGAAGAAGACGAAGAGTACGGCGACTTCGCCGCGTACGACGAGATTTTTGAAGAAGAACGCTGTAAACATTCAGAGAGGCTTATTCGAAGAAGTGATACGGTGTTAAGTGCCGTCAATTCGACGGATTATTTCAAAATTCTGAATAAACAAGTGTTCTTGGGGATGGTCAGCATGCAGTATCAGCCTCTTCACGATATGGTAAATTCTATTTTAATCTATCTAATTATTTAAAATACCTCAAAAACGTTTTGTAACAAAGATGCTAGTTAAGTTCTCGAAATGCATCTCTAATTTTTCATAAATTTTCAAAAATGAGACTTTTCAAAATTTTCCCAATTTTTGGTCACGATGAATTTTCGTAAAATAAGATTGGTCAATTTTTTTTCAATTTTTGGAATAATTTTCCATAAATTTAAAAAAATAAAAATTGCATTATTTTCCAACATTTCTCATTTTTTAAGAATGAATTTTTCTATTTTTTTATAATTATATGATTTTTCTTAAATTTTTAAAAAATACGATTTCTCAATTTTTTCAAGAATAATTTTTTTTCTTCAATTTTTAGGGTTCTGTTTATTTCTTTTTTTGAATTTTCAAAAAAATGATTTTTTGTTATCTATTTAAAAAAATGAGATTTTTTTCTACTTTTCAAAACTAAAATTTTAAATTTTACAATTCTGAAATTTTACCTAACCTAATAATTTTTAATTATGAAAAATTTTCAAAAAAATTTAGTTCAGTCAAATTCTTCAACATAGGTACACATCTAATTTTTTTCACTTTTTGACAAGATTTCTTTGAATTTTTAAAAATAGAAACTGTATAAATTTTTTGACCATTTTATTTCAATTTTTCAAGGATGATGTTTCCTTTGCTCGGAAGTTTTTTTGATTTCCAAAAATTAAATTCTAAAAATTTTGAAAAAAACATTTTAAAAAATTTCAAAATTGATTTTTTTACAATAATTTTCAATGGTAACTTTTCTCAATTTTTAATTACAAAATTTTCAAAACTTTTCAATTTTTGGAATGATTTTTCAAAAATAAAATTGGGTAATTTTTTAATAATCTTATTTTTCAACGAATTTTCTTCAATTTTTAGAGATCATTTTCTCTTGAATTATCAAAAATGATAGGTAATTGACGCTATTTTGTTACTTTAAAAAAATTTCAAGATGGATTTTTTCAATTTTTTGTAAGGATTTTTTTTTTAAATTTTTATCAACTTTTAATTATGATAAATTTTCCAAAAAATATCTTAGACAAATTCTTCAACATACAAATCGATCTTTTTTTAAATTTTAGGGAAGATTTTCTTTGGATTTCCACAAAAGAGAAACATGGTATTTTTTTGACTATTTTATTTCAATAAGATTTTTCGAGGTTAAATTTTTCCTTTGCTCACAGATTTTTTATTGGCCGGCGTTAGATCAGTTGCCTTCGTGCTCAAGCACCACACGAGACGACTGACGCAAAAAATTTGAATTCAATGTGTAAAAAATTTCACTCAATAAAAAAATTATAATTTTTTTGAAATTTGGGACCATTTTCAAATTTTTTTAGAGTGTATCTGTGTTGTAAGTATTTCACATATAAAAATAAATTCTATTCTATTCTATTCAAAATTTTTTGCAATTTTTTCAAATAAAATTTTTTCAATTTTTTAGAATGAAATTTTTTTACAATTTTTCGGAATGAAAATTAGAAAAAAAATTTGAATGAAATTTTTTACAATTTTTTTAGAACGAATTTCTTCTTAAATATTGCAGAATAAATTTTTTTTATCATTTTTATAGAACGATTTTTCCTCTAATTTTTTAGAATGAGTATTTTTTACAACTTTTTAGAATGGGGTTTTTTCAATTTTTTGTAATGAAAATTTTTTAGAATTTTTCAGAATAATTTTTTTAATTTTTCAGAATTTCTTTCAATTTTTTAGAATGAACTTTTTTTACAATTTTTTCAGAACAATTATTCCTTTTTTCAATTCTTTTAGAAAGAAAATTTTTTACAATTTTTTTAGAACAATTTTTTTTCAAATTTTTAGAATGATTTTTTTAAATTTTTTAAAATGAAAATTTAAAAAAAAATTAGAAATTAAAACGATAATTTTTTCGATTTTTTAGAATAAAAATTTAAAAAAAAAAACTTAAAATGAAAATTTAAAAAAAATTTAGAATGAAATTTTTTACAATTTTTTTAGAACGAATTTTTTAAAAAAAATTTTAAAATGAAAATTATTCACTATTTTTATAGAACGAGTTTTTTTCTTTCAATTTTTTAGAATGAGTATTTTTTACAACTTTTCAGAATGATTTTTTTTTTCAATTTTTCAGAATAATTTTCTTTCAATTTTTTGAAATGATTTTTTTTACAATTTTTTCAGAACAATTTTTTTTTTTTTTTTTTACGATTTTTTTAGAATAATTTTTTTTATTTTTTGGAATGACTTTTTTTTTTAATTTTTTAAAATGAAAATTTTTTACAATTTTTTTAGAAATTGAAACGATAATTTTTATAATTTTTTAGAATGAAGATTTTTTTCTTCAATTTTTAAAATGAAAATGAATGTTTTTACAATTTTTTAGAATGAAATCTTTTTTCAATTTTTTAGAATAAAAATTTTTTACAATTTTTCAAAATGAAAATTTTTATAATTATAATAATTATGAAGTATTTTTTTTTGTGAAAAAATTTACATTTTCATCTGACTTTGTTTCATAATGACTACACTCGAAAAACAAAATTTGCACCCATCCCATGATTTCATCCTAGATACGCCAGTGACTCATTCTCTTTTTTTAAAGCAAATTAATCTATTCTTGGTTTTTCAGGTGACGATGGTCGAAGATCTAGAGAAAGCCTGTATACGTTTTGTTCACTTCAGCAAAGAGAATGAACTCAGGTCGAGGGTGTTTTCGGAAAAAATGGGCTTGGAAAGTGGATGGAATTGTCACATATCGTTACTCTCCGAAGCGGACATTAATCAACAGTAAATTCGTAATATTTAATCATTTAAAAATTGATCGACGAGTTTATCTAATTTTTGATAAAATTTTATAGACCTGCGGACAACACTTCGGGTACCGAAAACGTATCACTTGTTCATGATCCAGAAAGCGTCATAGAGACCGGAGCTAGCAGCGCAGATGACGAGGAAAAAGTTCCTTTCGCCTTTGATATGTCGAATCGAGTAAATATTTCAACATTTTCCTCGCTTACTCGTTAATTGGTATCGAACCAGGTTTTAATTCGTGGCTCTCGATTTCAGGCAAAATTACCTTGTGGTATCCGGAATATCAAACCGCATCTGGAACAAGTGGATAATGTACCTTTGTTGGTATCTTTATTCACCGACTGCACGGCCGATACAACCGAACAAATGCTTTCCATTATGCAAGAATACGATCAAGTGGTTTGCGTTCTAGGATCATCGGCGAACGTGAAAAATTTCTCATTATTCGCTCAAGCGAATGCCAGGTATAATCTCTGCCATTTTGATTTTTCGCTTAATGCGTTAAACGTCCAATTAATCGGTTTGACGAATTTTGCAGCATCAGCATCGAACCGTTGTACGCTCAAGTTTGCCAAAAAATACCGCCATCTTCGCAGTCCAACGTTGACACCAGCGAGGACCAAGGTTGTCTGTCTCCGGTGGAATTGTCGCAGATTTTGAACTCGTTGCCTTGCTCGTTGATTCTTCAGAGGCCCTATGGGTCTCATCGAGCTTTACCTATTCATCCTGTTATCGCTGAAGTAGGCATTGGCACCGTCATTTGTATTACTGAGATGCTGAGAAATTGAATTCCAGTTGATTTTTTTGTTTTTTTGTTTCTAGTCTCGCAATATAATGCATTTAATTTGGAATTCGTCGCAATTTTGGGCCTGCAGTATCGCCCTGACCGCATTTATTCAGCTATTGGTGTTATTTTTAATGTTACCAGCCATCTTCACTTTAGGTTTGTTGATAAACTCGTTTTTATATCATTTTAAAAAACGTTTTTCAAGTTTCAAGTTTATTCTTCTAGTGGCGTATTTAAGGGAAGGGTTTTCGAATCCAAACCCCTTCCATTTTATATATAAATAAAAGCTTTAAAATACCTCAAAATCCATTGCAATTTGCAAAGCAAAAATACTCATATTATATATTTTTCAAAAATTTCCTAAAATTGTGTAAAGCTCTCAAAATGCATCCCTAATTTTTCTTAAATTTTCAAAAATGAGATTTTTCAACATTTTCTCAATGTTTAGTAACGATGAATTTTCATAAAATGAGATTGGTCAAAATTTTCAATTTTGTAGAATGATTTTTCATAAATTTTCAAAAATAAAAATTGAATAATTTTTTTTTTAATTTTATTTTTCAAGAATGAATTTTTCTAATTTTGACGTAATTTTTCTTAAATTTTCAAAGAATAAGCTTTTTTAATTTCTTCAAGAATGATTTTTTTTATTCAATTTTTAGAGTTGATTTACTCTTGAATTTTCAGAAATGATTTTTGTGAAGTAGGTACCTATTAAAAAAAAAATCGAAATGGATTTTGTTCCCATTTTTTTAGAGATGATTTTTTTTTTACTTTTCGAAACTAGATTTTTTTAAATTTTACAATTTAGAAATTTTACCAACTAATTTTTAGTTATGAAAAATTTTCAAAAAAAAAAAATGATTTAGTCAAATTCTTCAACATAAATTGAACTTTTTTCAATTTTTCGGAAGATTTTCCTGAATTTTCACAAAGAGAAACTGTGTAAATTTTTTGGAATATTTTAGTATTTCAATTTTTCAAGGTTAAATTATTCCTTTGCTTAATTTTTTTTAATTTTCAAAAATTATTAAATCCAAAAAATTTTGAAAAATGAATTTAAAAAAAAAATTGAATTTTTTCCCAATAATTTTAAATACTAACTTTTCTTAATTTCCAATTTCAATTACAAAATTTTCGAAATTTTTCTGTTATTTTTTTGATATGATTTTTCATAAATTTTCCAAAATAAAAATTGGGTAATTTTTAAATTATTTTATTATTTTTTCAACGAATTTTCTTCAATTTTTATAGATCATTTTCTCTTGAATTTTAAAAAATGATATTTTTTTACCTAGGTATACTTTGAAAAAATTTAAGGTAAATGTTTTCGTTTTTTTTTAAAGAGATTTTTTTTAATTTTCAAAACTAGATTTTTTCAATTTCAGCATTACATGCATCCTAATTTTTCTTGAATTTTCAAAAATGAGATTTTTCAAGATTTTCTCAATGTTTAGTCATGATGAATTTTCATTAAATGGGATTGGTCAAATTTTTCAATTTTTGGAATGATTCTTCATAAATTTTCAAAAATAAAAATTTGATAATTTTTTACAATATTTTATTTTTTTTGAATGAATTTTTCTAATTTTGTTAACTGTCTACGTGATTTTTCTTAAATTTTCAAAGAATAAGATTTTTCAATTTTTTGCAAGAATGATTTTTATTCAATTTGTAGAGTTCATTTTCTCTTGAATTTTCATAAATGATTTTTGTTAGGTAGGTATTTGAAAAAAAATCGAAAGGATTTGTTCCAATTTTTTTAGAGATAATTTTTTCTACTTTTTAAAACTAGGTAGATTTTTTTTAAATTTTTAGTTATGATAAATTTTTAAAAAAATGGTTTAGTTCTTCAACATAATATTGAATTTTTTTCATTTTTTAGGAAGATTTTTTTTGAATTTTCACAAAAAAAACTGTGTAAATTTTTTTGACTACCTACTTTAGTATTTAAATTTTTCAAGGTAAAATTTTTCCTTTGGTATTTTTTTTTTTAATTTACAAAAATTACTAAATCCTAAAAATTTTGAAAAATAAATTTTAAAAATTTTGAATTTTTATTTTTATTTTCAGAGCAATCTTTGTGGATTAGCTGCGTTGTGATTCCTTGCCTCTCAATCGCTCTGAATGCTGCTTCGTACGATGAAGAAATCATGACAAAAGCAATCGGAAAAGACTGGTTGTGTTCAGTAAACTGGACCGTAAGTGTCTCTGGCCTTGTACTGTGCACCAAGATGAGCATAAAAATTATAACTAACCTTAATACCTCGATGGAAATTTTCAGACCATATCGTATTCATTATATTGCTACGGGGTGAAATTACTTTGCGGTATCATCTTCACCACTGTATCCTATATTATGGTTTTGATAAGCATGCGAGATTGTTTCATCGAACACACCTTTAACAAAACTTCTCTAGTCAATGGTTCTGTTCCTCGGAATAAGTTTTTCGTGTACATCGAATTCGTCGAAAACATAGAAGAAAAGCACTCTTTACGATCTCAGTATCTCGATACGTTGAATCTCATCCAATGCTACATGAGCGTTGTAGTAACATTGCATTTAAGTAAGAATTTTTTTAATTTATTTTATTACCTATTATAATCAAAATTCGTGTAAAATGTTCGATATTTGAAAATATGGAAAACTAATGAAATATTGTATCAATTTTCAGTGGCTCTCAGCAGTAGCTTTTTGTACCGAGATTCAGTATTCTGGAGAAAGTTACCATGTTTTAATTTACCGTGGATGTTCATCGTCATGTTACCGTACGTTTATAAAATAGAGGATTTCAATATTAATTAATTGAAAGAAAATAATAATTTAGTGAGGTTTTCTCGTACTGACAGGATTTCGCTGCAAGTGGCTCACTTTTTAACGATGATCAACGATTTGGACATCGAAGACAAGCTGGTCGGATGCATCTTGAGCGAATCTCTTTTCTCTATTAAAAATACTTTACTGTCGTTTGCTCCTCCTTTGCTGTCCTATTTGGTATGCGAAGTTGTGAAAATATACGAAATTAGGTAAGTTTTACATACCTACCTTTTGTACAATTTTTCTCTAAATTACTTACTAATGCGAATTATTTACAGATCTAATGAACGATATCAGAAAAAAATGAGACTGGAATTTGGTACAAAGCTAGGAATGAATTCGCCATTCTAAAACTTTCAATTTTCTTCTGTTTTTTTTTTTTTTTTTGTTTGTTTTTTTATAATCTCATTTTTCGATACCTACTTATTTTGTATTAACAAAACGACTGCTTAATTTTATTAGTTCCTATTTGTAAAACATGAATAGAAATATAATCGAGTACTTACGTTTTTCAAGATTATGTATTCTCTGAACGATTTTTTTAAAACATTCTACTATTAATTAATTTAATAATACTTTGATGAACTTGCCACAAATTGAAGCTTACAAAGTGACCTCACATTAGCCTACTAACCACAATTTCACTCGTATATCTATCAAGATTGACAATACTGCTCGAAGAAAATGAAAAATTTTAATTCGACGACCCCGAATTCTTAGTATTGGACATTGGGTTCAGCGACCTTACATTACACATACCGAATTTTAGCTCGATCGGTCCATGAGGATTTTTTGATTTCGGTTTTTGGAGAAGTTAGCGGAGTGGTTTGACTTAGCGGAGTGGTTTGACTTAGCGGAGTGGTTTGACTTAGCGGAGTGGTTTGACTTGGTATATAGTTTACCACCGGGCACAAATTCAAAGGATAACTCAGCATGAAAACTGTTCCGCCTTTTGATGTTTTGGAGGTAAACACATCAATGGGGTGATACATTTTTTCCGCTTTCATCAGATGGTACTTATACTCCCGTAAAATATTAACGTAGTGGACATTTTTTTCTGTTATATTCCACGCATAGGCAATTCTTAAATTCCAGATGATATCTTCCAACAAAGGGGTTTCGCGGTCATTCAACAGATTTTTGTGATAACGATTTAGTATCACCTCTTTAATCGCGTGATTAAACATATTACTCGCATGACGAAGTTTGGCAATTTCTAAGGCGAATTCGAAGTAATCGTCATCAGTGAGTTCCTCTTTTCCCAAAAATTCTTTCAATTTGCTATTAAGAAAATTTTGCCTAAATATTTCACTTTCAAATTGTTTCTGGTACTTTTCGTTTTCTATCGAAATGTTACTTGTGGTAAGATAATAATTATGCTTTAGGATTACATGAATTATGGCGAAATATTTAGGTATACGGGTTTCAGTCAGATGTTGTTTCTTAGGACTTGGCTTAATTAATTTTTCAATTTCGAGAAAATTTTCCAAAACTGACGAATACGCTTTCGTTTTCTTCAGAAGCGCTTGTGCAGCTATTATTTCGTTTTTTGGGTATTTATTGAAATGATATATTTTATCCTTTTCAAGATCTGCTTTTATGTGATTAAATGAACATTCGTAACCGTGATATCCCTGTGGAAAAATTAAAAATTAACAATTTTTATTTCAAGTCGAGTTTAATTTCACTTATTTATTCGTATTATTTTTACTTACGTAAAATTTCAAGAGATTTTGATTTTGGCTCAAGAGATTTTGATTGATTTTGGTCAATCAACAAAAGGATTTTTTGTTTATAATTGGAAATCACATTTAAGCTTGCTAACTTTTCACTCGATAAAACTTCTTGCTGCAAAGAACCATCTGCAAGTTGATCCTTACCATTCTGGCAGGTTGAAGTAATTATTAATAAGGTCACGCAATTTAGAACGAAGCACAATTTAAGAAACTCCATCACTGAACTGTTTCTTGGTTTTACATTTGGATATGAAGTAGCAGAAGTTGAGATTATCTCATCAATCTATCATTTTCATTAGAGGAACATACCACTCATATCAAGTATAGTTGTAGATATAAAAAATTATCTAACTATAGTTATTTCAAATATGCTATCCACTGGCCATATGATGATTCTCGCCAAATAACTTTGAAGAATAATTTTCGAAATTAAAAAAAAATAAATAAATCAGATTAACATCATTATCAACTAATTTCAGGTCGCAGAGCAGGAAACTGATTTTATTTCACTCCGCCCGTCCTTCCTTTCCTTATAAACGAATAATTGCTCAAAAAACAAAAAACCTCTCTTTCAGGGCCTATTCTAAGGAAAATTTGGAGCTGCACGTATTAAAAAAAAAAATCTTGGTTTTTTTGTGTCCCCCCCCCCCGGCCATTTAGAAGTATTTGAATGTTTCTAACTACCTACTACCTACCTAACTATGATTTTTTTATAAAAATAAATTTTCATGAAAAAATGCTTGCCAATAGATTCTAGGTAATTAGATTTTTTGACAAGAGAATTTTTTCTAAAAGATACCTATTATACTATAGATCATCAGGCAAACATACTTTTTAGAAAAAAATTGAAATTTCTTTGGAAAATAAATTTATGATAGGATTTTTTGTCAAGAAATCAGACACCCCAGACACAGACACCAGAGACATCGCTTTCATCTCGTTCAGACACCCAAACTGAAAATCTACATAATGTATTTGAGGAACAGTGTACGTGTTCTGCTCGCTGCTATAAGACAGAATCTTCTACAACTACTACTACAATCGACGCCGCAAAAAAGTGCATCTATTGCGGTCGTGATCGTCACGGTAAAGATCAAAAGTGCCCAGCGATAAATGCAACGTGTCGTACGTGTAACAAGACCGGACACTGGCAACAATGCTGTCTTAGCTCGGGTAAAGTAAGACTTATTAACTATAATCCGAAAAAGAAGAAACAGCAGACGAGTTCAGACAGAAAAACTGATACTACAGTACACCAGGCAACAATCTATTCGACGTATTCGGAGGATGGTAATATTACAAAAGCTACGGTGAACGTCACTATCAATAACCTACCGGTGACTATGGAGTATCATAGTGCAGCCAGCCGATCTACAATTAACAGTGTACAGTGGGCTTCGTTGGGTAAACCAAATTTGAAAGCTACAGCTCAATTAGCCGGTTACACACACGTTCCACTGAAAACACTCGGCGAAGTCAATGTTAATGTTCGGGTTGGTGGAAAAGAACGTAAAGTAGTCGTTATTGTTATGGACAATGAACATGAGGTTCCACTGTTCGTTTTGGATTGGATGAATTCGTTCGAGATGCTACCCAAGAACGAGAATGTCAACCTTCATTTGTTAAGCTCGAATACTACCAACCACCAGGAATTAATCAACAAGATCATGAATGATTTTCCGGCGTTATTCTCTGGTGAAATCGGCTGCGTGAAAAACTATGAAGTATCCATCCATATCAGAGACGACACAGTACCGAGAATAATGCGGGCTAGACAGGTACCATTCGCGCTACTTCCAGCGACAAACGACGAGCTTGATCGTATGATCAAACAACGAGTTATCGAAGCTGTTGATCCTCTCATACCAATTGAATGGGCGTCACCAATTGTTATCACTGAGCGTAAAAATGGTCGTATTCGTATAGTTGGGATTTCAAGCCAACTGTAAATCCGTTTATCATTTTTCATCCGTATCCACACCCTACATTCGAAGAAGCAGTCGCAAAACTCAGCGGAAGTAAAATATTCAGTATCATGGACCTAAAACACGCGTTTCTGCAGCTTATGGTCGATAAGAAAAGTCGTCAGTATTTAATCATCGCTACACACCGAGGTTATTTCTGGTTCCTACGTCTCGGTATCGGCTTATCAGTGGCTCCTACGAAATTTCAAGAATTTATGGACACCTTATTACACGATTTAGAGGGAATAACCTGGGTGAAAGATGACATTGCTGTTGGCGGTAAAACTTTAGAAGAACACTTGAAGTTTCTATACAAGCTGTTAGAACGTCTCGAAAGTGTTGGTTTAAAAACACAACGGTGCAAAGTTAAACTACTCGCACCAGAGATAGATTTCCTTGGTTTTTGAATCAACAGTCAAGGTATACAACCAATCGAAGATAAAATCATCGCAATTAAGGAAATGAGTCATCCTGAGAATCAGACAGAATTACGTTCGTTCATCGGTTCGATAAACCAGTACACAACCTCTCAATAGACTGTTAAAGAAGAACGTTAATTGGTGTTGGACTGAAAAAGAAGACGGAAGTTTTCAACAGGCTTAAGTTGATCATCAGTGCTGATTCGTTAATTGCACATTATTTGTTGGATAAACCAATCGTTTTAATGACGGATGCGTCAGAGAAAGGCCTTGGGGCAGCGCTTCTACATTGAGAAGAAGACGGTTCGTTAAAATTAGTAGCTGCAGTTTCGAGAACGTTATCAGATGCGGAAAAAAATTATTCAACAATAGACCGCGAAGCCGCTGCGATAATTTTTGCTGTTGGTAAATTCGAGTTGTACCTTAAAGGACGTCACTTTACGTTATTAACAGATCACAAGCCGTTGGAACGAATCTTTGGAGAAAAAAACGAAATACTGAAGGTAGCAGCATCGCAACTAGTTAGATGGGCGATTATACTTAGCGCTTTTCAATATACAATCCAGTACATAGAGGGGAAGACAAATCATCTTGCGGATATTTTATCTCGCAGACCTCTTCCAAACTGCCAGTTATCGCGCCTAGAAACGGAACTCAACGAGGATACTGTCAGTGTAAATGCTGTAAGAGAACATAACATCGAGAATCTCGTTTTAACCCAGCGTATTTTGAAAAATAAAACGTTGGCAGACCCTACGTTAATCAGAGTCATCGGGTACATCAAGCGAGGGTGGCCTGAGAAACGGAACTTATCCCCAGACGTTTTTACATACTTTGAGAAACGAGACGAGCTATGCATCGAGGACGAGCTAGTACTTTGGCACGATCGAATTGTAATTTCAGCTTCGTTACAAGAACAAGTGACCCATAAACTACACGAAACACACCTTGGGGCTTTGATGATGAAATCACTAGCACGTTCGGTGGTATGGTGGCCTAACTGCAACAGTGTCATCGAAAAATTCGTCCAAGATTGCGCTATGTGTCAAAAATATGCTCAAGGTGAGCCTGAAACACCACTCTGCCTATGGAATACTCCGTCAAATCCGTGGGAGAGGATACGCATTGATTATACAGGACCCTACGAAGGCAGATATTGGTTTGTAGTAGTCGATGGCCATTCAAGATGGTTAGAAATCTTCCCTCTTAACTCGCCTACGTCAGCCGCAGCGATTAAATGTCTTCATGCGTTAATCGCTCGATATGGTATATGTCGATTGTTTCGGACAACGGGACACATTTCACGTCAAACGAATTCCAAATGTTCTGCAAAAGTAATGGGATCAAGCTGATCTTAACAACACCGTATCACAGCCAGTCAAATGGACGTGTTGAAAGAGCAATCCGTACTTTCAAATGGAGGTTCAGTAAATCGAGCGATCAATTCCCCGATTCAGACCATCGTCTTCAAAACATGTTATTCGCCTACCACACAACTGTGCATACGTCGACGGGAAAAACACCTGCGGACTGTTCCTACAGAGGAATGCGTTGACGTTTTTCAATACGTTGAAACCAACCGTTGAAGCTGTAGAAAATTCAAACGCCATGAAGCAAAAACTACGCCGAGACGCTGATAGGAAGGAAAGGAACTTCGAAGAGGGAGAATCGGTACTATACAAGAGGAAAATTGATGACCATTGGAAACCGGCGCAAATCACTTCAAAGACGGGACCGTTGTCTTATCGTGCAGAAAATGACGAGGGTAATAATATTCGACTTCATGTCGATCATTTGAGAAGAAGTTCTCGTGAAAGGAAACCACCATCGTATCTTAAAGATTATACGAAGTAGTACTTGAATTCTTTTTTTTTTTTTATTCTTTTTTTTTTTATTAAATATAAGCATGTACTATAGTATCTATACACATAATTACGGTAAATACCGGATGAATTAGTCGTATGTTATATATGATGTTAGAAAGACAATAAACAGTCGTATTCTCCCTACACTACGTGCATGTTACTTTATTACAACACTATACAATAATAAGCAGAAGAATAAAAAATTCAAAATTTTTTGAAAAAAGGGTCACACTTTGAAATTTGTGATGTTATAGTTACCCCTACAAATTCAAATTTGGCATTCTATCACTTATGGTGGGTTTACCTAGAATGTAAACTAAACGTATAGTATATCTGGGTATATCCAACACCACCTAGATGAAAAAGGCCTGGGCGCAGGAATTTTGACGTCACTACCGTAGGCTGGTGGTTTACATTAGGCGAGATTTTACGGAGGGTGCATTTCACACTGTAACACAATCATCCTTCGTTACATAAATTTTACAAAGTCCAGGCCTTGCCACTACATAGATACGGATATCAAAATTGGGGAGGAGGGAGGGGTTCAATCAAAATTTTTGTCATAACTAAAATTATTCATTAGACTTCAAGCTACAACTTTTGTATGAAAATTTTTTCAAATGGACCCCTCCCTCCCCACCAATTTTGCATAATGGAACGTATTTCAACTAATACTCAAGTTACATTATCCAAAATTGGTAGAGAGGGAGGGGTCTATTTGAAAAAATTTTCATACAAAAGTTGTAGCTTAAAGTCTTATGAATAATTTTATTTATGACAAAAATTTTGATTGGACCCCTCCATCTCCACCAACTTTGCATAATGGAACTTATTTTGACTAACTCTAGTTACATTATCCAAAATTGGTAGGGAGGGAGGGGTCCATTTGAAAAAATTTTTATACAAAAGTTGTAGCTTGAAGTCTTATGAATAATTTTAGTTATGACAAAAATTTTGATTTAACCCCTCCCTCCTCCCCAATTTTGATATCCGTATCTATGTAGTGGCAAGGCCTGGACTTTGTAAAATTTATGTAATGAAGGATGATTGTGTTACAGTGTGAAATGCACCCTCCGTAAAATCTCGCTTACATTAGTCTTATGGGAAATGGCGCGATTTTTTTCGTTTTTCTTTAATAACTCAAAAACTTCCGTGGGTACATGGGTTTTTGAAAGTTTTAGATAAATCTGCATTTTATCAGCTATCTCCTCATATTTTTTTCAAATTTTTAGCTCCAACCAATAAAAAGTTATGAAAGCTCAAAGCTTAAAAAAATCGCGAAAATCATGTTACTCAATGTTTGAATTAAAATTACTCAAAATTTTGAGTGAGCACATAGGTGTTTGAGATATGTAAAATAATCTACTTTTCACGCTCTACAATCTCGTTTTTTCCCAAAGCTCCAGCACCAACGAGTCAAAAGTTGCAAAAGCTCAAAGTTGAGCTTTTAGAACTTTTGACTCGTTGGTGCTGGAGCTTTGGGAAAAAACGAGATTGTAGAGCGTGAAAAGTAGATTATTTTACATATCTCAAACACCTATGTGCTCACTCAAAATTTTGAGTAATTTTAATTCAAACATTGAGTAACATGATTTTCGCGATTTTTTTAAGCTTTGAGCTTTCATAACTTTTTATTGGTTGGGGCTAAAAATTTGAAAAAAATATGAGGAGATAGCTGATGAAAAGTAGATTTATCCACAAGTTTCAAAAACCCACGCAACCGCGGAAGTTTTTGAATTATTAAAGAAAAACGAAAAAAACGCGCTATTTCTCATAAGACCAATGTAAATCATCAGCCTACGGGCTGCGTTGCCGGCTCAGAATTTCATGTCTGCGCCAAGGCCTTATTCATCTAGGTGGTGTTGGTATATCTTACACCAAGGGAGAAAAAGTGATTTTTGACGAATGTGAGGTTTGTGATACGAGCAAAACGATTTATGTTTTTTCGATTTTTCTTTCGATCAATTCGACCACGCTTAAACTATCAATGGAAGAAAAAATAAACTCAAACACGTCATAATTTATAATAACTTTAATACAAAATATTAAAAATTGTTTACATACCGATCATCTCGTCCGTATAAAATATTAAAATTTAAAAATACAATAAATTGTAGGAATTAGAAACACTTTTGCTTAGCGTAATGCATCGTCAAATTATTAAAATGAAAAAAAAAAAAAAAATCATTATCACATACACTTGGTTCCCAAAGTCTCCTATTAATTTAAAAAAAAAAATGACAAATTCGTAAGGAAAATTGTATCCTATTCGAAACGTTAGGTTTGTTTACTCGCTTTTGTTTTTCATATTTTTCTTGATATTTAATATTTTATCTTAAATTTTTATTTCGAGAATAGTTGACTGAGTTTTAATGACTCTGTTTTTAGCAAAATATCTTAATTTTTCCGAACTTTTTTCTATTTTGAGAAAAAAATCAACATATTTTGCTCAAATAGAGTCAAAACAACGTAGCCATCTATTCTTTAAAGTATAAAAATTAAAGATAGAATATTTTTAAATATCGAAAGATATGAAAAACAAAAGCGAGTAAACAAACCTGTTAATTTAATCCATTTTTATTCTTATATAATTTTTTTTTTTTACTCGAACGCTACATTACAAAATAAACAAGAGCATATTCCTGAGTTATAATAATATACTTTGTGAATTTCTTATCCAGAAAATTCGTTTCGTGAATACTGCATTTCATTTAATAATTTTTTGACTAGTATGAATATTATACCTTTACATGTACGTTACAAAAAAAAAACACACACATCATTTTAAAGCTTTTTTATAGACTAAATTTTTAAGCCTGCTTAATCCTAAACCTATAAAAAATGCTATTCAATGTCTGCAAAATGCGTGTAAGCAAATACTTTAAATTAATAATACTGGAAACTTCAATGGGGAAAAGTGGCCCCGACAAAAGCGCTCTTTTAGCAGTTTTAGCGGCTCGGCATGAAACTATTCTCAGACTTTCGACGGATCGTCATGTCTTCGATCAATCAGAGGGCGAATCACGCGACGATTAGTCGAAAACCTGGAATTAGTTTCATGCCGAGCCGCTTAGAGAGCGCTCTTCTTGGGAGTCAAATCAAAAGAATTGAGTTTCCAGGAATGCGTCGGATCCTAGGGAAAGCGTTTCTACAAAGGCAACCTTATCGGTCTACCTTCTAGCGCGATATGCGAAGTTGGTTTCATGTACCTCAAAGTATACATTTGGGTTACCGGTTACCGCGTATCACCACTGTATCACTATTTTCAGACCTTATTTCGTGTGGAGTGTAATAATTATTCGATCATAATACATTTTTTCATTCTAGATATTATTTTAACTCAAATTTCATTGATACCACCCATTAAAATTCGATACGATTCTATACGTATTTTTAACGCTCTTTTCGAATATCGATAAATAAATCTGATTCGATCAGTCTTTCTGCTCCATTTCGATCAAAAACTTTGAAATTTTTCGATTTTTTCATAATTCTTCGATTTTTTTGGTACTTTTGGTCATAAAAAGTCCATTATGAAGCTGAAAACTTGAACTGATTGAATTTATTTCTACATTTTTGGAAAGAATGAAAAAAATGCGACTAGAAAATGATGAAATATATTTGACCCGTAAAGATTTATGAGATTTTAGAAAAAAAAAGATGAATTTTTCAAAAAGTGCGAAATTGGTTTCATGCGAGGTAGACCGCATGGTTGCCTGTGTTTTAATTAAAATTTAATTCGAAATCCATCGCGGCATGCTATGAATATTTCATTTGTTTCTAGAAGTATTTTTAACGCTCTTTTCGAATATCAAAAAATAAATCCGATTCGATAAATATTTTAGCTCCATTTCGATCAAAAACTTTGAAATTCTTCGATTTTTTCATAATTCTTCGATTTTTTTGGTACTTTTGGTCATAAAAAGTCCATTATGAAGCTGAAAACTTGAACGGATTGAATTTATTTCTACATTTTTGGAAAGAATGAAAAAAATGCGACTAGAAAATGATGAAATATATTTGACCCGTAAAGATTTATGAGATTTTAGAAAAAAAAAGATGAATTTTTCAAAAAGTGCGAAATTGGTTTCATGCGAGGTAGACCGCATGGTTGCCTGTGTTTTAATTAAAATTTAATTCGAAATCCATCGCGGCATGCTATGAATATTTCATTTGTTTCTAGAAGTATTTTTAACGCTCTTTTCGAATATCAAAAAATAAATCCGATTCGATAAATATTTTAGCTCCATTTCGATCAAAAACTTTGAAATTCTTCGATTTTTTCATAATTCTTCGATTTTTTTGGTACTTTTGGTCATAAAAAGTTCATTATGAAGCTGAAAACTTGAACGGATTGAATTTATTTCTACATTTTTGGAAAGAATGGAAAAAATGCGACTAGAAAATGATGAAATATATTTGACCCGTAAAGATTTATGAGATTTTAGAAAAAAAAAGATGAATTTTTCAAAAAGTGCGAAATTGGTTTCATGCGAGGTAGACCGCATGGTTGCCTGTGTTTTAATTAAAACACAGGCAACCATGCGGTCTACCTCGCATGAAACCAATTTCGCACTTTTTGAAAAATTCATCTTTTTTTTTCTAAAATCTCATAAATCTTTACGGGTCAAATATATTTCATCATTTTCTAGTCGCATTTTTTCCATTCTTTCCAAAAATGTAGAAATAAATTCAATCCGTTCGAGTTTTCAGCTTCAAAATGGACATTTCTGACCAAAAGTACCGAAAAAATCGACAAATTTCAAAGTTTTTGATCGAAATGGAGCTGAAATATTTATCGAATCGGATTTATTTTTTGATATTCGAAAAGAGCGTTAAAAATACTTCTAGAAACAAATGAAATATTCATAGCATGCCGCGATGGATTTCGAATTAAATTTTAATTAAAACACAGGCAACCATGCGGTCTACCTCGCATGAAACCAATTTCGCACTTTTTGAAAAATTCATCTTTTTTTTTCTAAAATCTCATAAATCTTTACGGGTCAAATATATTTCATCATTTTCTAGTCGCATTTTTTTCATTCTTTCCAAAAATGTAGAAATAAATTCAATCCGTTCAAGTTTTCAGCTTCATAATGGACTTTTTATGACCAAAAGTACCAAAAAAATCGAAGAATTATGAAAAAATCGAAGAATTTCAAAGTTTTTGATCGAAATGGAGCTAAAATATTTATCGAATCGGATTTATTTTTTGATATTCGAAAAGAGCGTTAAAAATACTTCTAGAAACAAATGAAATATTCATAGCATGCCGCGATGGATTTCGAATTAAATTTTAATTAAAACACAGGCAACCATGCGGTCTACCTCGCATGAAACCAATTTCGCACTTTTTGAAAAATTCATCTTTTTTTTTTCTAAAATCTCATAAATCTTTACGGTTCAAATATATTTCATCATTTTCTAGTCGCATTTTTTTCATTCTTTCCAAAAATGTAGAAATAAATTCAATCAGTTCAAGTTTTCAGCTTCATAATGGACTTTTTATGACCAAAAGTACCAAAAAAATCGAAGAATTATGAAAAAATCGAAAAATTTCAAAGTTTTTGATCGAAATGGAGCAGAAAGACTGATCGAATCAGATTTATTTATCGATATTCGAAAAGAGCGTTAAAAATACGTATAGAATCGTATCGAATTTTAATGGGTGGTATCAATGAAATTTGAGTTAAAATAATATCTAGAATGAAAAAATGTATTATGATCGAATAATTATTACACTCCACACGAAATAAGGTCTGAAAATAGTGATACAGTGGTGATGCGCGGTAACCGGTAACCCAAATGTATACTTTGAGGTACATGAAACCAACTTCGCATATCGCGCTAGAAGGTAGACCGATAAGGTTGCCTTTGTAGAAACGCTTTCCCTAGGATCCGACGCATTCAGTTTCCAGTATTATATATGTAAAGTATTTGGTGTAAGTACTGAAAAACGAAAAGCTTTTCAAATAAACCACTAGGAATACTGAAGCAGGGTTCGGGCAGAGAGGAATGTGATGAATAGTGATAAAATTTAATGGGGAAAAAATCCTGCGTTTTATTATTTTAAAATATAAAAGTTTACCCATAAACATACAGTTTTAAAAAAAAAATCTCAATTTTTATCATAATACTTGAGAAATAAAATTAAAATAGATCGGTGGAAAGTGCAGAAAATATAATTAAGTTGTTTTCAATGAAAATCAAATTAATTAGACGAAGAAAATAATCTGTACAAGTAGATTACAGTTCAAGGAATGAAATTTCTTCATGATGAATTTGATCAACACGAATAATGGAATTATATTTTCAATTCTGTATCTGTTTTAGTATCGAATCCTTTTGTTCAGAAGGAATGTTCATCAAGTTAAATACAGTTGAATACATGAAGAAAGTACTACATACACAAAGCTACTGTTTTTCAAAATAAATAAATAAATAAAAAAAGTAAGAGTGGAAATAAATGTTATTGGAGTATATTTTGATTTTTTTTTGTGAGAATTGAACGAAAATTTAGTTTTCAACCTAATATTTTTTAAATTTTTTTTATAATTTAATCAAAATTAGTTTTTTTTTTTTTTTTTCAATATCAAAATTTTCAAATATCTAATTTTGTTTGAAATTGATATTTTTTAATTTTTTGTTACCCAGAAGTCCGAGAACAATTTTTAAAATTTTTTGAATTTAAAAATAATTTTTTTGGTTTAAAATTTTGGATTTTTTCAAATTAATTTTTCAATTTTACAGCAATCTTTTCAAATTCTGTTTGAAATTATTTTGCATTTTTTTTTCAGTTTTCGTTTCAACCATATTTTAAAAATTTTATTAAAATTTTCTAGTTTTGTTTCAATTTTTTTTGTTTTTTTTTTCATTTAAAATAATTTTTTTCGTGTTTTTTACACATTTTTTTTCAAATTTTGTTTAAAATTATTCTTCAAATTCCATTATTTTTTTTTGAAATTTGTTAGGAAATCACCGTATTTAATTAAAATTTGAACGATTACAAGTAGAATAAAAGTAACGAATAAATTCATCACTCGTACGTATATTTTCGTCTAATAAAAAACAATGAGTACATTACATTTCGGTAATTCGGACCAAGGATAGGTATGGCGCGCTAGTGTGCATTACTATCAAGTAGGTATTGAAAAGGTGCACCTTTGTTTATTTTTCTTAAAAATAGATGGCTGTGTTGTGATGATTTCCCTATGATTTCCCTAATTTCAACTAATAAAGGTGCATTTCGTCATGATTTGGTCGTGATCAAGTCGTGATAATATTTGAAAAATTTCAGTGATAAGCAAATTTTTGTTTATGGTCATTTATGGTGCACCTTTTCAAACCTTTTTTTTGAGGATAGAATTCAGCCACTCCGCGCTCGTGGTCCGAATAGTTAAACGAATGAAGAGCACCACTTACGTGTGCAAAAAGCAGTGGATAAAATCCACGTCAGAAAAAAGATTTACATTTTTATAATCTGGAACATAAGTTGGTGGCCAACAGTAGCCGACGATCACGCGTAATAAAATTTAAAATAAATACCTATTTAAGGGTATGCTCTCGGTTTCTTATCAGTACGCGAAAGACACGAACTTAGAACCGCTGTATTTTCGCGAATTTTCAACGAAATGTTGTGAAATTTTTATATGTGCTTTATAGAAGCTGTAAAATTACAGAACTTATAAGATATTTTGGAAAAAGTATTTATTTTTGGAAGAAAATTGAAGTGTAGTGGTGACTTTTGGGCGAATTATTTCCGCGACTTAGAAAGGTCGGATGAAAAAAAGCTTATAAGTCCTGTTCGAGCATTACTCAGACGATGCAAAATATGAAAAAAAATTGAAGAAATGCTCAATATTCGCGAAAATATGACGGTTCTAAGTTTCGATTTTTTGAACGAAATTCATGGTGACTTATGATTGAGCAAAGTGCAGGGGGTCATTTCAATGCTGCTCATATCGTGTAATATGCAATCCAATTCGATACCGAGAGCATACCCTTAAGTTACCTACAAACTCCCAACATGCCCCCTCAGATTATTACAAAACGTGACTTAAAAATAATAACAACACGAAAGAGATAGCCATAAACAAATCTACACAAATTCAAAAAAAATTATGACTATTTTATCTAAACATTTGAGATTAACTGAAAATATTTACAAACGAGTTTACAAATTATTTAATTCGAATAAAAATTTTACAACAAAAATCGGAGCTCGTAAAAAATATTACCGTGGAAAACGTAAGCATAATTAATAAAAACGTGAACATATGGAATACATCAAAGTCCATTAGCACCAAATCCGGAATTTGGATAAATTACGTGCCTATTCGTACTTGCGCTCATACCATTTCTCCTATCTAAAAGGTGAGTATTATCGTCCCTACCTTGAACAAAAAATTCATATTGCTCGTACCTTTTTTCTCTTTTAGGACCCATTCAACATCATCGATAACAGTCAAACTCTCTTTCAAATTATCTTTCACCTCGATACTCCTACCAGAAACAACGCTGTTCTTACTTTGGATGAAGTTAGTACCTATACTTGTATTCATACCTATATCATCGCTCAAATTTTCGCTCATACCTCAGTCGTCGTTTTTATCGCAGCTCGTTTCAAATTCTTCAATCGAGTTGTCTTTTACTTTTGAAATAACACTGCTCGTACCAGATATAACATTCGGATCACTTTCTGCACCTGAATCAACATACGAATTCGTGTCCGAAACGACTTGGAAATTAACCGAAAAAATGCCATTTAATAACTTAATATCGGCGATTTTTTCGCCAGTGTCTCGATAGAAAAATTTTATTTCGTCGCTAAAAATAATATCGTAGTTGTGTTCTCTTAAAACGTTAATTGAAAGTAAATTATCGGATAACTCTGGTATGTAGCTAACGTTCGTCAAGGTAAAATGAGCACCGTACTCGTTTATAACATTTATGTTACCTATACCTTCTCATTTATTAATAGCATTTCGTTTATCGATGTGTACGTCACAATCACTAGTGAAAATTTTTTTAAAACTCGAAAATAAATTAATATTGTTCACCATGTGGTGTGAAGCACCCGAATCAAGAATAAATTCTATTTTATCACGATCGTAATCGTTAATCATAGTATTCGAAATAAGAGCACTCGAATAATTAGCTATGTTATTTTTGGAATTAATATAGGCTCGCGGTTGATCATTGTTATTTTCGGAATTTATATACGCTCGCGATCGATCATTAACGTTATTAGAATTAGAATTATTACAGTTTGTAGACGTATTCGAGTTTGTAGTTTTATTCGCATTATCTCCGTACGTCGGACAATTGCGTCCAATATGTCGGAGGGTACCGCACCGGAAGCATTTTATATTAGACGATTCACCTTGACTTTTATCAAAATTACCATTTTTCAGAAGATTTTCTTTGCGAGTTTGACAAAATTTAGTTACATGTCCTACACGATTACAACGTTCGCACCTAGGTTTATTTCTATTACTATTGTTACCCGTATTATCAACGTTTTTTTCCTTTTCAGATGCTGCAAAAGCCTGACCTTGGATTGAATTTATCGTGACTTCGTAAGCCGGCGAGTAAATAGGAGTATTCTTCTGATTTCGTAATTTTTACGTTGCACTGCGAGAGTTGGTTAACTAATATCGTCACTCCATCGCAATATTCTTTAAGGCTACGATACTCTCCGACATCAATCATAGCTAACTGGGTTTGAAGGTTGACAATTTTCGCGTCATTCACTTTTACATACCTATCATCTAACTCCTTGAGAAGAAGAAAAGGATTCGATTCTTCGCGGACCAACCTGAAGACGTCGTTGTCCAAATGGTTTACTATAATTTCGAATGCCTGGGCTATCTTATCTTCCGTTTTTTTCGCCTTTTTTCAGTGACTAACGTTTCACCTAGTTTTTTAGATTTTATGATTAACGTTACCCTTTTCTTCCCGGTGTCGTAATCTTCACCGTGAAAGATCAGATGCGCTGGAACGTTATTCGATGCCATGTTGTCTTCTTCTTCGGCAGTTTTGACAGACGATTCTGACGATAATACGTTCTCGACGGACGAGATTTGATTGGACGAACCAGTGACGACGTTGGAATCTACGACGGACGAGTTTTCAATGGACGAGCCTTTATCTTCGCGGGCGAAGCGGCGATTTTCTTCTCGACCGACGAGATTTTACCGGATGTACCGGCAGTATTTTCGAGTTTTATTATTTTAAAATTAAAAAAATAAATATGAAAGTTTACCCATAAACATACAGTTTTTAAAAAAAATCTCAATTTTTATCACAATACTTGAGAAATTAAATTAAAATAGATCGGTGGAAAGTGCAGAAAATATAATTAAGTTGTTTTCAATGAAAATCAAACTAATTAGACGAAGAAAATAATCTGTACAAGTAGATTACAGTTCAAGGAATGAAATTTCTTCATGATGAATTTGATCAACACGAATAATGGAATTATATTTTCAATTCTGTATCTGTTTTAGTATCGAAAACTTTTGTTCAGAAGGAATGTTCATCAAGTTGAATACAGTTGAATACATGAAGAAAGTACTACATACACAAAAGCTACTGTTTTTCAAAAAAAAAAAATAAATAAATAAAGTACGAGTGGAAATAAATGTTATTGGAGTATATTTTGATTTTTTTTTGTGAGAATTGAACGAAAATTTAGTTTTCAACCTAATATGTTTTAAATTTTTTTTATAATTTAATCAAAATTAGTTTTTTGATTTTTTTTCAATATCAAAATTTTCAAATATCTAATTTTGTTTGAAATTGATATTTAAAATTTTTTTTTTTACCCAGAAGTCCGGAACAATTTTTAAAATTTTTTGAATCTGAAAATAATTTTTTTTGGTTTAAAATTTTGGATTTTTTCAAATTAATTTTTCAATTTTACAGCAATCTTTTCAAATTCTGTTTGAAATTATTTTGCATTTTTTTTCAGTTCTCGTTTCAACCATTTTTTAAAAATTTTATTAAAGTTTTCTAGTTTTGTTTCAAAATATATATATATATATTTTTTTTTTCATTTAAAATAATTTTTTTCTCAGTAATTAGGAATTTTTTTCGTGTTTTTTACACATTTTTTTTTCAAATTTTGTTTAAAATTATTCTTCAAATTCCATTATTTTTTTTTTGAAATTTGTTAGGAAATCCGAGTATTTAATTAAAATTCGAACGATTATGATTAGAATAAAAGTAACGAATAAATTCATCACTCGTACGTATATTTTCGTCTAAATGAAAAACAATAAGTACATTACATTTTGGTAATAGTTAAACGAATGACGAGCACCACTTACGTGTGCAAAAAGCAGTGGATAAAATCCACATCAGAAAAAAGATTCGCGTTTTTATAATCTGGAATAGTAAGTTGGTGGCCAACAGTAGCCGACGATCACGCGTAATAAAATTTAAAATAAATACCTATTCAAGTTATTTTTTTTTATTTTTTTATTTTTTTTGAAATTTTCCCCAATCCAACAAGTGGTGGGGGAAGTTTATTACAGAAGTAAGTTTACAAAGCTTAAATTATTAACAATCCCTTGCCGTTTAGGTTTCCAGGTAATTGTTAATAATTATGAATATGGTTACATTATTATTATTTAAGTAAGTTATTTAATTAGGTAATCTTAAAACTATCATTTTGGGTCGAACCTGACCTGTGCTTAAGGCGCAGGCGGACCTTACATCATTAAAATAATTTATAAAGTATATAAGGTATTTATAAGGTAGTATACATTACTCGAGATAAGCTTCTTCGATTTTGGTGATGGCTTTCTTCAAGGAAGGACATTTGTTATGACCTGTGGAGTGGTCGATTTTCTGGTGACGGTTTTTTGGAAGTTTCGCATCGATGAGCGCTTGATTAAAGACTGTGCAGTCTAGGCACGGTTCTTTTGAGGTTGGAGCGTTTTGCGGACTTGCAATATTTTTCGGCGTGGCCAATGCAGTGACATTGGTGACATCTGACGATTCTTGGATACGTATCGACGGGACAACTTTCCCATCCGATGTGGACTGATTTGCGGTTTTGAAGCCGGCGAAACAAGTCGAGATTGGAGTGGATTATGGCGATTTTCAAAGTTTTCGAGCGAGGATTACTTTCTTTGTAATTGATGAAAATTACGTCGGTGGGTCGGAGGTTACTGTGGAAGTGAAGTGCATTTGAAATGTCTTCCTTCTCGGTGTTTAAAGGAATGGAGTGGATACGAGAGCACGGAGTTTTCTTGGCGTATTGCTTGATCGAGAGTTCTTGGCATCCGCTGATGATGTCTTTGAGATGGTTTGCTGCTTCGGTAGTGTAACATCTGATGAGCAGTGCTTTTGACGGAAATTCTATCATTTCTTTGATGTGGACTTCGTTTGGTTTAACGAGGGTTTTGAGAATTTCTCTGACAGAGCGGCTGGAGTTGGTGAAGACAAGTAACGAGTTTTGCTTGTTAATTGGCTTCTTTTTTGTCGTTGGTTGGACTTTGTCCGGAGGTTTTATCGGAGTGGTTGGAGTTTTCTTCGTCTGACGCGATTTTTTGATCGGTGGAAATTCGGTGTCGTATTCTTCGTTATTTGCGGGAGTTTCATTTAGATGATTCTCGGTTTCGTCATATATGGTTTGGAGTTGAGCTGTTACTAGCTGCGATTCAAGTTCGATGATTCGTTTTCGTTGTTGCTCGATTTCCGCGTGAGAGGACGTTGAGGCTGAGGTTTTTTCCAGTTGGGAGATACGTAATTGTAGTTGGCGGTTTGTTGAAATGAGTAACAGATTTTCCTCACGCATTGTGGAGTACTTATCTTCGACGTTTTTGACGGCTTGTAAACACTCATTTTGGATAATGATGATTTGTTCTTGGAGATGTTGAACTTCGTCAACGGTTGGGTTCGTTTGTTTTTCTCGGATGAGTTGGTTGGCATTTGCAAGTTGCGAGCTGAGGTCAGCAGTTTTGGTACGTAGAGCGTTGAGTTCTTCTTGTAGCTCTTTGTTCTTTGCTTTTTGTTCTTGGTTCGTTTTATGTTGCTCTCTGCAAGTTATGTTGAATTCACCATTTATTGTGCGGATCTGGTTATTTCTCCAAGAAGTTCTTGTCTCGTCCATAAGAGATTCGGTTGTGCTTTGTTCATGTCCAACGCGGGAGTACTCGAGAGTCCTGAAGGACCTCGCGCGAACTCGTACGTCAAAACACGGAGTAAAAGTTTAAAAAATCGAAAATTTCAAGTTGGTCTAACATTAAAGAGCTTCACCCGAAACGCGAAGATTTGAAGTTCCCAAACCGATACGACTAACGCACAGCGCGGGAGAGCACTTGAAAGTTTTGGCGGGAACTCAAAAAACGAACGCGCTGACACACGACTTCTCTTGAGCATGTGTACCTATACCTATCTATTTAAGTTACCTACAAACTCTCAACAAAATTAATACTTTCAAAAATCTTTTTTTTTTTTTATTAAAGTTTGATTTTTTATTTTTATTTTTTTACCCACAACAATTTTTAAAATTCTATTTTAGAATAATTTTCTTTGGTTTAAAATCTTACATTTCTTTAAATCAATTTTTTCAAATTTTGTATTTTTTCATTTTTTGTGGAGACCACTTTTTTTTTAATCAAAAAAATTATGTTTGAATTTTCAAATTTTGTTTCAAATTGAATTTTTAATTTTTTTTTTACCAGAAGTCCGAGAACAATTTTTAAAATTTTGTGTCAGTATTTGAAAATAATTTTTTTTGTTTAAAATTTTTTTTTTCAATTTTTATTTTTTATGCCTAAAATTGTATTTTCAAAAATTTTGATACCAATATTTTAGGTGTAAAAAAATGAAAATTGAAAAAAAGGGCTCTGTAGGGGTCTCAAGGGTGCATTCAGCTACAACATATCCAAACTTCATCGAATTTCATCAAAAATAGCCAGAGAAAAATTCATAAAACGACGACGAGTTTTCGACTTTCCATCTTCAACTAAAATGACGAATTCTCTTCATTTAAATGCAATTCAGAGCTTTTAGCTATTTTATTCGATGAATTAGACTCAATACTTTCGTTTTACTTCATTTTTTAATTCCCAAACTCATTTAATTGTTAAAAACAAGCAAAATTAGATAACTCAAATAATTGCCCCTTCCGGCACTGGGATACTACACTTAAAAAACGCAAGACGCGAAGAACCACCTTAATCAAAATATTTTTTTTTCTCAATTAGGTATTTTATTTCTTCGTTTTTTTAACACATTTTTTTCGAATTTTGTTTTTTTTTTTCGAATTTTGTTTAAAATCATTCTTCAAATTCCATTATTTTTTTCGAAATTAATACTTTCAAAAATCATATTTTTTTTTATTGAAGTTCGATTTTTCATTTTTATTTTTTTTACCCACCACAATTTTTATAATTATATTTGAGAATAATTTCCGTTGGTTTAAAATTTTACATTTCTTTAAATCAATTTTTCAATTTTTTTATTTTTTTCAATAATATTTTAGAGAATTGAATTTTTAGAAATCAAATTTTTAGAATTCTATTTCCATCTTAAAAAAATAATAATAAGTAGGTAGGTAATTAAGTCAAAGTCCCTCATGAAAAAAAATGAGAGGCGAATTTATAAAAAAATGATTCATTTTCGTTCATTCCTCACCAAAACAACAGAAAAAGAAAACTTACAGAAGAAAGAAGGGGGTGCGAGACTAGAGTCAACATTTATAAAACACAAGACAAAAATACGAAGGCATATTTGAAACCTAAAAACAGAGCATTTCGACAAAAAAAAAGTTACCCTGATTTTTTTCTAAAAACTCTTTCGAATATGTAATAATCTACATAATGGTGTCGTTTTGAAAAAATACCAACACGATTTAAAAAAAATAATACTCTCCCGATAAAAATGAGCCAATCGATCGAATCGCTCTAAAAACAAAACCGTTCAAAAAAAATTCGAAAGATATTTTCAAAAAATACATTCGACTGGCGTTGAAATTGAGCTGCGAATCAATAGAATACGTCGAAAGCTAACGAACCATGTGATGAAGCAACGAACACAGGGAGCGAAAAAAACCCGCGCAATTCATCACCAAGGGTGAGATGTTCGGACAAGGGTGAGGGAATACGTAAGTTCAATACTTACCCCAGAAAAAAAAAGAAAAAAAAAACACGCGACCTAAAAAACTCTCGAAATAATTATCTCTCGAGTCTGGAAACGTTGCGCCTCAAATTGAGCGCACGTTTTTTCATCTGCAAATACCCTAAACGAGGTAATAGACGAAACTGGGCGAGGGGTAGCGAAGAACAAAACAACCATCCTCCCTTATTAAAAATTCCGCTGCGCATCGCCACGTTTCTCGAAAAGCTTTCATTTTCAAAACTAGATTTTTTCAATTTCAGCATTACATGCATCCTAATTTTTCTTGAATTTTCAAAAATGAGATTTTTCAAGATTTTCTCAATGTTTAGTCACGATGAATTTTCATTAAATGGGATTAGTCAAATTTTTCAATTTTTGGAATGATTCTTCATAAATTTTCAAAAATAAAAATTGGATAATTTTTTTCAATATTTTATTTTTTTAGAATGAATTTTTCTAATTGCAGCGTTGTGATTCCTTGCCTCTCAATCGCTCTGAATGCTGCTTCGTACGATGAAGAAATCATGACAAAAGCAATCGGAAAAGACTGGTTGTGTTCAGTAAACTGGACCGTAAGTGTCTCTGGCCTTGTACTGTGCACCAAGATGAGCATAAAAATTATAACTAACCTTAATACCTCGATGGAAATTTTCAGACCATATCGTATTCATTATATTGCTACGGGGTGAAATTACTTTGCGGTATCATCTTCACCACTGTATCCTATATTATGGTTTTGATAAGCATGCGAGATTGTTTCATCGAACACACCTTTAACAAAACTTCTCTAGTCAATGGTTCTGTTCCTCGGAATAAGTTTTTCGTGTACATCGAATTCGTCGAAAACATAGAAGAAAAGCACTCTTTACGATCTCAGTATCTCGATACGTTGAATCTCATCCAATGCTACATGAGCGTTGTAGTAACATTGCATTTAAGTAAGAATTTTTTTAATTTATTTTATTACCTATTATAATCAAAATTCGTGTAAAATGTTCGATATTTGAAAATATGGAAAACTAATGAAATATTGTATCAATTTTCAGTGGCTCTCAGCAGTAGCTTTTTGTACCGAGATTCAGTATTCTGGAGAAAGTTACCATGTTTTAATTTACCGTGGATGTTCATCGTCATGTTACCGTACGTTTATAAAATAGAGGATTTCAATATTAATTAATTGAAAGAAAATAATAATTTAGTGAGGTTTTCTCGTACTGACAGGATTTCGCTGCAAGTGGCTCACTTTTTAACGATGATCAACGATTTGGACATCGAAGACAAGCTGGTCGGATGCATCTTGAGCGAATCTCTTTTCTCTATTAAAAATACTTTACTGTCGTTTGCTCCTCCTTTGCTGTCCTATTTGGTATGCGAAGTTGTGAAAATATACGAAATTAGGTAAGTTTTACATACCTACCTTTTGTACAATTTTTCTCTAAATTACTTACTAATGCGAATTATTTACAGATCTAATGAACGATATCAGAAAAAAATGAGACTGGAATTTGGTACAAAGCTAGGAATGAATTCGCCATTCTAAAACTTTCAATTTTCTTCTGTTTTTTGTTTTTTTGTTTGTTTTTTTTTAATCTCATTTTTCGATACCTACTTATTTTGTATTAACAAAACGACTGCTTAATTTTATTAGTTCCTATTTGTAAAACATGAATGTGTCATAATAGAAATATAATCGAGTACTTACGTTTTTCAAGATTATGTATTCTCTGAACGATTTTTTTAAAACATTCTACTATTAATTAATTTAATAATAATTTGATGAACCTGCCACAAATTGAAGCTTACAAAGTGACCTCACATTAGCCTACTAACCACAATTTCACTCGTTTATCTATCAAGATTGACAATACTGCTCGAAGAAAATGAAAAATTTTAATTCGACGACCCCGAATTCTTAGTATTGGACATCGAAACCCATTTTCCAAGCCTTCTGGAAGCTGAGGTACTGAAAAATATCAGTTTCGTGGTCGGAAAGCTCAAATTGGCCCATAACGATCCTATTCTCAATTTCTTGGAAAATTTTAAAAATTTCAAAATGCTCGTACTCGCCGAGAAATCGACGTACAGCAAAACGGGCAGCAGAATCGGAATCAGCGTGGTCGACTTAGTGGAAAAGCACTCTTATCTCGATTTTTTTGAAAATTAAAAAAATCGAAAAAATCATAAGGGGTTAACCATATTATTTAAAAAAAAACAAAAACATTTTTGTTCCAGATCGACGTGTGAGGTGTCCAGGAGGGGGTAATCGGACCAGGCGAATCGAATGGCGCGATCAGTTTCCGAATCGGATGCGAATTCGTCGAGATTTGGAGCATTTTCCGTATCTCAGGAACTAAACTTCGGATCTGAAAACCGACGGCATATTTGGGTTCAGCGACCTTACATTACCCCCATATACCGAATTTTAGCTCGATCGGACCATAAATAACGTTTTTTGGAAATTCATTAAAATCGAAGCAAAAAACATGGCAGATTTGCGATTTTTTGCAAAATTTGAAAAAAAAAAATTGTCGAAAATTGGGCATCTTGGGGTTTAGATTGATAGAGTCAAAGTCGACGATTGCAAATCTGCTTTCATTTTCAAAATTGGATCATTATTCGCGGAGATATTAGACGTCCAAGTTTTTGACGGGATAATTTCAAAAAGTTCTCGGAATATCTGACCATCCTTGGTATTTTATGGGTTTATTGCAGCTTCCAGATTACGTAGAAAATTGTTTTTGGTGTCTAATAGTACTATTTCGAGGTCGTAGATTTCAAATTTGCAAGTTGTTTTGAGCAGGGTTGCCAACCTAGCGAGATAAAAATTTTATTTTGCGAGGTTGGCTACCCTGCTTGAAACAACTTGCAAATTTGAAATCTACGACCTCGAAATAGTACTATTAGACACCAAAAACAATTTTCTACGTAATCTGGAAGCTGCAATAAACCCATAAAATACCAAGGATGGTCGGATATTCAGAGAACTTTTTGAAATTATCCGGTCAAAAATGTTGAACGCTTAGTTATATCTCCGCGAATAATGGTCCGATTTTGAAAATGAAAGCAGATTTGCAATCGTCGGGTTCAACTCTATCAATCTAGACCCCTAGATGCCCAAATTTCGACAATTTTTTTTTCAAATTTTGCAAAAAATCGCAAATCCGCCATTTTTTTGGTTTAATTTTAATGCCGAAATTCAAAAATTCACCACGCTCGTGTTTATGATCCGATTAAGCTGAAATTTGGTTTATATACTATTTGGAGGTCGTAGAATTCAAATTTGTTATTCATTTCGATCAGTATTGCCAACCTCCGAAGATAAAATTTTTATTTCGCAAGGTTGGAAACAATGATTTAAACAAATTGCAAATTCAGATTCCCCGTGCTCGAATTATGCATCCTAGACCTTTGAACCTCCTCCATAGTTCTCCGCTTTCTTGAAATATTCACCTATTGGCATTTTCGTGATGAGTTATTGCGGTTGCCTAGTACGATGAAATTAAGGCAGAAAGAATACTTCTCAAGCATATTACACCTTCCAGAAGCCCAATGGAGCTGAATGAAGGGTCAAAATGGACCATATCGAGGTCGTAGAATTCAAATTTATTTTACAATTTGTGTAAATCACTGTTGCCAACCTAGCGAAATACAAATTTTATCTTCCAAGGTTGGCAATACTGATCGAAAAAAATAACAAATTTGAATTCTACGACCTCCAAATAGTCTATAAACCAAATTTCAGCTCAATCGGATCATAAACACGAGCGTGGTGAATTTTTGAATTTTGGCATTGAAGTTGAAGCCAAAAAAAAAATAATGAATTTGTAAATTTTTGCAAAATTTGAAGAAAAAAAATGTCGAAAATTGGACATCTAGGGGTCTAGATCGATAGTGTCGAACCTGACGATTACAAATCTGCTTTCATTTTCAAAATCGGACTATTATTTTTGGAAACTATAATAACAAAAGACTTTAGGAGATGTGTGCTATTTTTGAAAAAACAAGGTCGCAATTTGAAATTTATGATAGCATATTTACTTACCCCATCAAATGTGCTGCTTATGCAACTTCTTCAACATATAGGTAATTTTAATTTTGACTCGTTTCCACTTAAGATGCTTTTTAAATGTAAATTGAAAGTACCTACATTTGTTTTTCATCAATTCAAGGTCTTTGAATGAAAATTTGCAAACGGTTAAACAGAAATCTAATTTTTTTTTTGGAAATGAAAATGTAATTAAAAGGGTATAGCCGGGTAAGACAGGGTGATTTGGCCCCCAGAGCGAATTTTGAAACCAACCTAGTGGAAGTTGGTCCTGTTGATTTTTTCTATTTTTTAAATTTTAAATAAAATTAACTGAGTGACGCCATTTTGGGAACCCCCCAGTGACCCTAGAGGTGTTTGGAGGGCCTAAAATTCATGTTTGGACATGTATCAAGTCGATATTTGTCATGAACAGAAATTTTTGCGAAATTGAGAAAATTTGATTTTTTTTCTCTCGAGCTCACATATATACCTAAAATTACACTTATGGCTTCAGAAAATAAACTGTTCTTACGATCTCTCATCCTCAATAGTTGAAAAACCTCAATTTTTCTCAATTTCGCAAACATTTCTGTTTATGACAAATATCGACTTGAGACATGTCCAAACATGAATTTTAGGACCAAAAATTACCATTTTTGGCGCGAAAAATGATGAAAAAAATCAGTTTTTTGCTTTTTTGAAGGTCTTCCACCTATACAGAAAATTCTGAAAAAAAAAATATGTTGTACATCCAGACCAAGAATACAACAGTCATATATTTTTTTTCATTATTGCACCTCTGAAAGAACTCGTCGAAATGACAGTTAGAAAACTTGAAACGCGCATTTCACGATGAAGATAGGTTCGAAAAATTTTGAAAAAATTTCCATGAATGACCCTTGATGATACCTAAAATCTACCCGAGTTTGAAAAAAAATCGGTTGAAAACTGTTGAAATCAAAAAAGTATAATCGAAAAATCACATTTTTCGCCCTAGGAGGGAAGGGGGGGTGAGGTAGCGACCTAAAAATTTGGTCACGGGGGTTTTAGACCATAAGGACCAACTTCCAATAGGTTGGTTTCAAAATTCGCTCTGGGGGCCAAATCACCCTATCTTACCCGGCTATACCCTTTTTCTTGAGAGTAAAAACAATCTCAATTTTTTTTAAATCCTTGCATAACCGGAGGAATGAAAAATATTTGATTATTGTAAAATCGAATAATAAAGTTTCCATTGATCGGAATAGAAGTAGTCCGTATAAATACCATATGCCTGACTAAAGGAGAAACCAAATAAGTTGACGAGGGGATTATATGTTTATTATTATTCAATATTTACAGCATTAATGGGACAAAATTAGAAAAGAAAAAAAGTACCTATTATTTTATTTTCACACATCACACTACACCAGAGGATTTTTTGATTTCGGTTTTGGAGAAGTTAGCGGAGTGGTTTGACTTGATATATAATTTACCGCTGGGCACAAATTCGAAGGATAATTCAGCATGAAAACTGTACTGCCTTTTGATGTCTTGGAGCGATGCACATCAATGGGGTGATACACTTTTTGCGCGTTCAGCATATGGTACTTATACTCCCGTAAAATATTAACGTAGTGGACATTTTTTTCTGTTATATTCCACGCAAAGGCAATTCTTAAATTCCAGATGATATCTTCCAACAAAGGGGTTTTGCGGTCATTCAACATTTTTTTGTGAAAATGATTTAGTATCACCTCTTTAATCGCGGTATTAAACATATTACTCGCATGACGAAGTTTGGCAGTTTCTAAGGCGAATTCGAAGTAATCTGCATCAGTGAGTTCCTGTTTTCCCAAAAATTCTTTCAATTTGCTTTTAATAAAATTTTCCCTAAACATTTCACTTTCAAAGGTTTTCCAGTACTCTTCAAATTCTGACTCATTGTTATAATTGGTAAAATAATTACTCTTTAGGATTGCATACATTTTTGCGAAATATTCAGGAATTCTTGTCTCAGCCAAATGTTGTTTTCCAGGATGTGGATTAATAAATTGTTCAACATAGTGAAACTTTTCCAAAACTGACGAATACGCTGTCGTTTTCTTCAGAAGCGCTTGCGCAACTTTTATGTCATTGGTTGGGTAGTAATCGAAAAAATATACCTTCTCATCGAGATCCGCTTTAATGTGATTAAATGAACACTCGTAACCGTGATATCCCTGTGGGAAAATTATAAATGAGCGATTTTAATTTCAAGTCGAGTTTAATTTCACTTATTTATTCGTATTGTTTTTACTTATACTTACGTTGAGTTTCAAGAGATTTTGATTTTGGCAAATGGCCTGTTTTTTTTCATGCTTCTCCTTCTTAAGATAATCAATCAACAAAAGGATTTTTTGTTTATCATTGGAAATCGCATTTAAGCTTGCTAACTCTTCACTCGATAAAACTTCTTGCTGCAAAGAACCATCTGCAAGTTGATCCTTACCATTCTGGCAGGTTGAAGTAATTATTAGTAAGGTCACGCAATTTAGAACGAAGCACAATTTAAGAAACTCCATCACTGAACTTTACTTTGATACTAGTTTCTTGGTTTTACATTTGGACATGAAGTAGCAGAAGTTGAGATTATCTCATCAATCTATCATTTTCATTAGAGGAACATACCACTCATATCAAGTATAGTTGTAGATATAAAAAATTATCTAACTGTAGTTATTTCAAATATGCTATCCACTAGGCCATACGATGATTCTCGCCAAATAACTTTGAAGAATAATTTTCAAAATTAAAAAAAAAAAAAAAATCAGATTAACATCATTATCAATTAATTTCAGGTCGCAGAGCAGGAAACTGATTTTATTTCACTCCGCCCGTCCTTCCTTTCCTTATAAACGAGTAATTGCTCAAAAAACAAAAAAACTCTCTTTCAGGGCCTATTCTAAGGAAAATTTGGAGCTGCACATATTGAAAAAAAAAAAAAAATGTTGCTTTTTTCGTGTTTTTTCCCCCCGGCCATTTAGAAGTATTTGAGTGTACCTAACTACCTACTACCTACCTAATTATGATTTTTTTGTAAAAATAAATTTTCATGAAAAAATGTTTGCCAATAGATTCTAGGTAATTAGATTTTTTGACAAGAGAATTTTTTCTAAAAGATACCTATTATACTATAGATCATCAGGCAAACGTACTTTTTAGAAAAAAATTGAAATTTCATTTGGAAAATAAATTTATGATAGGATTTTTTGTCAAGAAAAATTGTTTTTGAAGATTTTTTGTAAAAAAGATATTTCTTTGTAAAAAAATATTTTTTTGAGATTTTTTGTCAAAAAGACGTTTTTTCTTTGTCGATTTTTTGTCAAAAAAATATTTTTCGAAGATTTTTTCATTAAAAATTTTTTTGGTCAATTTTGGAGATTGTTTTGTCAAAAAAACATTTCTTTGGTGATTTTTTGTCAAAAAATTTTCTTTGACGATTTTTTGAAGATTTTTTCATCAGATCTTTTTTTGGCCAATTTTTTTGTTGTTTTTTTTTCCAAAAAAATATTTTTTGAAGATTTTTTCATCAGAAATTTTTATCGTGATTTTTTTTTCAATTTCTTGTCAAAAAAAGTTTTTTGATGATTTTTTTTCAAAAAAATTTTCCTTGACAATTTTTGTCAAAACAAATATTTCTTTTTGTTGAAAAAATGTTTTGAAAGGTTTTTCAAAGATTTTTTGATGATTTTTTCATCAAAAACTTCAAAAAAATTTCAATTACTTTTCAAAATAAATTTTGATGATTTTTTCTCAAAAAATATTTTTTGAAGATTTTTTTTGACAGTTTTTTGTCAAAAAAATATTTTTTGAAGATTTTTTATAGAGAAATTTTTTTTTGGACAATTTTTTGTCAATTTCTTGTAAAAAAAAATTTTCAACGATTTTTCATCAAATTTTTTGTGAAGATTTTTTTTTATCAGAAACTTTGAAAAAAATTCAATTTCTTTTCAAAAAAAATGTTGACGATTTTTTGAAGATTTTTTTTGTCAAAAAGAATTTATATCTACCTACAAGACTTTTTGTCAAAAAAATGATTATTTTTGGGAGATTTTTTGATTAAAAGATATTTTTTGAAGATATTTTTGTCAAAAATTATTTTTTAGCTGCACAAAATAATTTCAAACTGCACACCTTTTGTTTTGAAGCTCCACAAACTGGACGAAACTGCACGTTAGAATAGGCTCTGCTCTCTTTTTAGGGAGAGAAAAGGTAGGTGCGCTCAAAGTCAACCTCAACATCATATTCGTATTCAGCAGCCTCGAACTACTCGTATATACACTATATAATAATAAGCAGAAGAATAAAAAATTCAAAATTTTTTGAAAAAAGGGTCACATTTTGAAATTTGTGATGTTATAGTTACCCCTACAAATTCAAATTTGGAATTTTATCACTTATGGTGGGTTTACCTAGAATGTAAACTAAACGTATAGTATATCTGGGTATATCTTACACCAAGGGAGTAAAAAGTGATTTTTGTGATACGAGCAAAACGATTTATGTTTTTTCGATTTTTCTTTCAATCAATTCGACCACGCTTAAACTATCAATGGAAGAAAAAATAAACTCAAGCACGCCATAATTTATAACAACTTTAATACAAAATATTAAAAATTGTTTACAAACCGATCATCTCGTCCGTATAAAATATTAAAATTTAAAAATACAATAAATTATAGGAATTAGAAACACTTTTGCTTAGCGTGATGCATCGTCAAATTATTAAAATGAAAAAAAAAATCATTATCACATACACTTGGTTCCCAAAGTCTCCTATTAATTTTTAAAAAAAAATGACAAATTCGTAAGGAAAATTGTATCCTATTCGAAACGTTAATTTAATCCATTTTTATTCTTATATAATTTTTTTTTCCTCGAACGCTACATGACAAAATAAACAAGAGTATATTCCTGAGTTATAATAATATACTTTGTGAATTTCTTATCCAGAAAATTCGTTTCGTGAATACTGCATTTCATTTAATAATTTTTTGACTAGTATGAATATTATACCTTTACATGTACGTTACAAAAAAAAACACACACATCATTTTAAAGCTTTTTTATAGACTAAATTTTTAAGCCTGCTTAATCCTAAACCTATAAAAAATGCTATTCAATGTCTGCAAAATGCGTGTAAGTACTGAAAAACGAAAAGCTTTCCGAATAAACCACTAGGAATACTGAAGCAGGGTTCGGGCAGAGGGGAATGTGATGAATAGTGATAAATTCTTACATCTTATAGAGAATATAATTTTACAATTATTTTAAAAAAACCAGATCATTTAATATCACAAACATGATTTTCAAGTCTTAATTTATCTGAGTAATTAAATAAAATTTAGAATATTTTCGTTTTAAATACATAATACGTCAGTCTACTTTAATTTAATGGGGAAAAAATCCTGCGTTTTATTATTTTAAAATTAAAAAAATAAATATGAAAGTTTACCCATAAACATACAGTTTTTAAAAAAAATCTCAATTTTTATCACAATACTTGAGAAATAAAATTAAAATATAGATCAGTGAAAAGTGCAGAAAATATTTAAGTTGTTTTCAATGAAAATCAAACTAATTAGACGAAGAAAATAATCTGTACAAGTAGGTTACAGTTCAAGGAATGAAATTTCTTCATGATGAATTTGATCAACATGAATAATGGAATTATATTTTCAATTCTGTATCTGTTTTAGTATCGAAAACTTTTGTTCAGAAGGAATGTTCATCAAGTTAAATACAGTTGAATACATGAAGAAAGTACTACATACACAAAAGCTACTGTTTTTCAAAAAAAATAAATAAATAAATAAAGTACGAGTGGAAATAAATGTTATTGGAGTATATTTTGATTTTTTTTTGTGAGAATTGAACGAAAATTTAGTTTTTAACCTAATATGTTTTAAATTTTTTTTATAATTTAATCAAAATTAGTTTTTTGATTTTTTTTTTCAATATCAAAATTTTCAAATATCTAATTTTGTTTGAAATTGATATTTTTTAATTTTTTTTTTACCCAGAAGTCCGAGAACAATTTTTAAAATTTTTTGTATTTGAAAATAATTTTTTTTGGTTTAAAATTTTGTATTTTTTCACATTAATTTTTCAATTTTACAGCAATCTTTTCAAATTCTGTTTGAAATTACTTTGCATTTTTTTTTCAGTTTTCGTTTCAACCATTTTTTTAAAATTTTATTAAAATTTTCTAGTTTTGTTTCAAAATATATATATATATATTTTTTTTCATTTAAAATTATTTTTTTCTCAATAATTAGGAATTTTTTTCGTGTTTTTTACACATTTTTTTTCAAATTTTGTTTAAAATCATTCTTCAAATTCCATTTTTTTTTTTTCGAAATTAATACCTTCAAAAATCATATTTTTTTTATTAAAGTTTGATTTTTGTTGAGTTTTAAGTAGGTTATATTAGATAGGTAGCTCGTGTTGTATATTTTATTCTGTTTGTCATTTTTTTCGTTCGGTAATATGCGGCTACCTACTCTTAAATTTTCAATTTTTCGTTTGTACGAGGCTCGTTCGGATTGGTCCACGTCCTCGTACGTTTTTTTTTGGTTTTTCTCTCTGAACTCGTAGTAGGAGAGAATTTGTTCGTGAAATATATCTCGTTAGGTAGAGATTCCGAAATGTTTTTTTATACGGAATAAAATTCTACCACGTTCGTAATTCGTTTTTTGTTCCACGCCTCAACATGGTATCAAAGCGTTGGTTTTTAGCGTTCGTTCTCATTAAGTTTTTTATTTTTTATTCGTTCGTTAGAGGTATCGTAATTTACGTTTAATGTCAGTGCCTCCGACCGGAAAGTATCGAAACGTAATCGACTCCGATCGGAACGAGCAACCGTCGTCGTCAAAAAAACGTCACGAACGTAAGAAAAAAACGCGAGAAATTTTAAAACTCGAACCGCGGAATTTATCGTTCGAATCGTCTTCGCCGTCGGTCGGAGATCACGTGCCGAAAGTACCCTCGAGTTCGCGATATAATCTCCGAGACGTAGTCGGAGCAGTTAGCAGTTTCGGTGATCGTTTTATCCTACGCCGAGCCGAGTCGTCGTCTTTGGTAGACGAACCCGGCGTAGTTGACCCGGTGTCGCAGCCCGTAGAGCAGCCACACAGTCCACCACGACAGTCCGAGGTACCGCTTTCTTCGCAGCAGTTATCCGACAACGAAATCGTAAGTGCGCACAGCGCCGTTTTTTCTACTCCCGGTGAACCTTCTACTACTCCGTTGATCGTCTCGGTTGAAACTGCTTCGTCGGTCGTCGTTGATCCCGAGCCGATAGCGTCAGTCGCCGTTCCATCCAACGAGTCCCCGTCATCGTCATTATCTCCGTCGACCGAGTTCGAGTACGCGTACGTATCCGATTTTTCCGGTATGACGTCGATCCCGTCGCACTTGATCCTAAAGGGTCAAGAAAATTACGCGACCTGGAAGTCGCGTATTCAATTAATGTTGGCTGGAAAAAAACTAGCCGATACCTATACGACGGATAACGCCTCAGAGGAGCGTAATCTCGAGGCGATGGACCGTATTGTCACCCATATCGACGACTCGGTATATCGTTTAATCCGCGAACAGAAAAATCCAAAAAAATTATTTTTGGAACTGGACGAACGATATACCAAGAAGAACGAAGCCAAGCAGGTAGCTCTACTTTCCCGCTTGGCCACCGTCGATATTAAACGTTTTCCGACCGCCGCAGCCTACTGTGACCACGTGAGCGATTTAGTAAATCAGCTCGATGCGGCCGGAAAGAAGATTTCACCCGCTGAAGAATTTACGTACCTTAAAGCGGGACTTCGTGACGGTAAATATGACATCGTTCGTAAAACCGCCGAAGGTCTGCTCCTTGTAACGTCAGCGACGCCGTCCATAATTCGAAATCTTCTCTTCGGTGATGATCCGGTAGCGTCGTCTTCGTCCACAGCAGCGTCAGCGCCTACCCAGTCAGCGAAAGGTTCGGCGCTCATTTCCGATTCCGGTGGTAATGTACCTAAAAATAAAAATAAACGAAAAAAGTGTAATTATTGCCATCGTTTTGGGCATACGGTCAATGTCAGGATGGTCGACAGAGTTGACCAAAGCCTGGAGAAATGAAGCAAGATGACACGTTGAACCGTACAAACCTTTTATATTGTTGGAAATATAAAACAAGTTAATTAAGCATTAATTAAACGTAAGTTGACAAGCAAGATGTACAGCGACATATACTCGCGGACGGACGATCACATAGGAAGTGTGGTTGGCGTGAAACACGACGACGTAGGTGCGCGAGATCCAAGGTACGTTCGACAAGGTCGACTACTGCTGCACTGCTGCTCCTGGTGGCAGGTGCCCGAACACTCCCTCCCAGTGCGGCGGTAGAGTACGCGCTGGAGCTGTTGACTGGAACTGGACAACGTCTTTAAAATACTATACTGAGTACAACATCAGTTCAACATATACAAAAAAAATAAACTGCTAATAGCAGAAAAAAAAATTATCAAGTACAAAAAAAATGACTGTCACAACAGACAGAACAAAAAAAATACAATCGTCTTTGTAAAACATAAACTGCCGAAGCAGAAAAAAAAAATTCACAACGTCAAAAAAAATTACTGTCACAACAGACAGAACAAAAAAATATTCAACATCTTAGTAAAAAATAAACTGTCGGAATAGACAGAAAAAAATATTCAAATATCTGTACAAAAAAAATAAACTGCCGAAGCAGAAAAAAAAAACGCAATGTAACAAAAAAATGACTATCACAACAGATAGAACAAAAAAAAAAAAAAAAAAAAAAAAAACACAATATGTCAATTCAGCAAAAATAAACTGTCTTAATAGACAGAAAAAAAATAACAATGTATGGTTAACAAACAGTCACAAAAAAATAAACTGCAGGTGCAGAGAAAAAAAATTCACATATACAAACCAAAGGTCAATGACCTGGTAATACTGTATACATAGGTCAATCACCGGAAAAAAATATTCAATGAATGAACATTTGATACGTAAGTATAATCGCAATTATTCAACGTTACGTTCAATGACCTCGTCTTCCATATTTACGTTATCTTCATCATCGTAAAATTGTTCAAAATCGTCTTTAAACCCATCGTCAATGGACGAATGATTTTCTTCCAGTCCTAGATCAAGAAGATCGGCTGGGTTTAACGTAAAGTCGTTTTCGTCATCGGATGCATAAGCCTCCGAGCGAGACTCGACACTTCGAACAACATCGCGTTGTTCATGAAGAAGTTCTTCTTCGTTTTCCGGGATAATGTCAGAATTGTCGCCATTATTATCTGAATTTAAAATAAATTCTTCTTCGTCTTCAATAATAATAATCGAGTTAGAACAAGTTTCGTTTGACGATCCCGTAGGTTCGTCACGTCTTTCATTAGGTACGTTATTTTGCGATACTTCGACCATATCGACGTCGTTCGCTTGGTTAGGTTCGAAATCGGCTTGAATGCCATCGTCTTCAAAATTATTCGCAGCTTCGCGTTCTAATTTGCGCCATTTTGCGCGACGTTGACGCTGTTCTCGTCTTCGGATACGTCTCTGTTCGTGTCTGGGCAAACCTTCGAACTCCAATTTCTCGATCGCGCGGGGTAGAATATCGGGTATAACGAGTCCCAATGTATGCGATAGTTCAATAACAGCAGCTATCGAATCGAGAAAACGTACGCGTTTGGCGATATCTGAAAATAAACAAAGAATCATATTACACACAGAGCATTAACATAAGCATTACACTTCGACTTCTTAGTACGTCAAATACATATACGAGAAATATGTAACATAAATTACAATACCATATGTGTACTTTGCTAGAGTACTTTGACCTCAGGTCATTCAACTTTACACTTTCGTCTTTATTTGTGTTCATCTTTAGGTATATCAGTACAAACTATACTGAGTAATTTATCTCGTAGACGCACGAATGCCTCTCTGGGCAGAGCTTTTGTCAGAATGTCAGCGTCTTGGTCAACTGTACTGACCCATTTGAGTTTGACTTTATCTTTTACGACGTAGTCGAGTATTGTGTGTAATTTTACATCTGTAACATGACGTAATTTTGGTGCACCTGGTTTGGCTGCACAATTCAACGATGCTGTATTATCTCCGTAGAGAGTTACGTCTTTAATTATATGGCCTGTGGCCCTGAGCACTGTGGCTTTAACGCTAACACTCTCGAGTAGAGCGGCGTTCAGTGCAATATACTCAGCTTCGCATGTTGAATTTGCTACTGTGGTTTGTCTCTTACTGGACCAGAATACAACGTCGCCAAATAGACGTATTACTACTCCAGCAGTGGATTTCTTTGTAATATCGCAATCACCAAAGCTAGCGTCTGAATGAGCGATAATATTATTATCGCGACCAGTGTACAATAAACCGTAGTTTAACGTATCATTTATATAGCGAAATACGCGTTTCACTTCTTCCCAGTCGAGATACGTGGGATTTGACTGACGTCTACTCAAGGAGTTGACTGCAAACATAATATCTGGCCTTGACGCATTTGCTAAATATAGTAACGAACCAATCGCTTCCCTGTAAGGGAAAAGACTTTCAGTCTTTTTCTTTTCAAGTTTTTCCAAACGTTTTCGTTGTTTGCGATTTGTGGGTTCGGTTTCGAGGATTTTTGCCTCTGATTCTTTTGCCCTTTTCATGGCAGCTTTGGGTTGCATTGGCGTATCATGTGGCTTTGAGGTGAACATATTAAATCGTTTTAGCATCTCAATGCAATAATCACGTTGATCGATACGCATTTCCTTCTTTTCGCGATTACGATTTATGTTCAAGCCAATGAATTTTCTCGGCTCACCAAGATCTTTCATTTTAAAAATGCTCATCAACTTTTTCATTATCTTATCCATTTCAGCCTGATTCGTGCCCGCAAAAATGATATCATCTACGTACAAAATTAGAAATGCCTGAAGCTCTTCAGAGCGATACCAGTATAAGCATGGATCGTTGGGGTCGGCTTGGAGACCGAGCTTTTTCGTTTCATCATTGAATTTACGATTCCAACGATTAGGACTTTGTTTCAAACCATAAATGGATTTGAGTAATCTCAGGACTTTACTACGTCTTTCATCTTCACTCATTTCTAGTCCAACTGGTATTTCCATGTACGTTTCGTCTTCAAGGTCTCCGTTAAGGAAAGCGGCGGTCACATCGTACTGTTTGCAATGCAAATTAAAGTGGTTGATAAGACTCAACGCAGTACGAATTGTAGTTATACGAGAAACAGGTGCGTAAATTTTTGAGATTAGAAAATCTCGGTTATCTAAATAACCTCTCGCTACCAAGCGAGCTTTATATCGCACTTTACCACACGTATCGATTTTCTTTTTGAAAACCATAGTAGAGTCTACTATTGTGTGTTTCTTATTGGCTGTGTTGATCGGTCGATCAACTAAGACCCATACTTCATTATCGATCATGGCCTGAATCTCTTCATTAATGGCTTGTTGCCATTGTTTGTGTTCATTACACTTCATGGCCTGTTTATAAGTGATCGGGTCGGATAAGATATTCGCCATTAGAGCATAAGTTTCAAGGTCATCGTTAGCTTTCTCGTAATTTGTGCTCTTTACGAGTTCATTTAAACAATTCTCAAAATGAGTTTTTATGTTTAAATCGTCTTCTTTCGTCTTTAAGTCTTCAGCTAACTCGGAATTGATGCCTTGGATATCATTTTTAACCTCTGTTGAAATGTTATTTGTCATTGGAGATATTTCACTCCTGACACCCTCTCCCTCCGATCGATTGCACGTCTTTGCAACATCGGTAGTCCTGTTTTCAATAACAGGTGGAGGTGTTGCAATTTGCAACTTACTCTTCTGAGAGTCTGCTCCCTCCGTTTGTACTAACTCTTTACGAGAGTTTTTGGCTTCGTACACTAAAGCAAAATCGGCCAAAAATTCCTTTTCGGAAATAGTGTCGTCTTTCGAAAGGCCTTTAATATCTCGATAACATTTGAATTCAACAGGGCGAACGTGTTTCGTTCTAATGATCTTTTTCCTGTCTGGCAACAGAACTTTATACCCAGTGTTGGTATAACCGACTAGAACACCAATTACACCTCTTGACTCAAGTTTTGTAAACAATGCTTTATTACAGTGTACGTAAACTATGCAGCCAAAGCGTAACAAATGTTCCAAATTAAGATTTACGTTCGGAAAAATGGCCTGCAACGGTGCTACGAAATTTAATTTCGAGTGCGGTGTACGATTGTACAAATGAATTGCTGTAGCTAGGGCTACGTCCCAATAATACGTCGGTACGCCAGAATCGTGAAGCAAAGCTCTCACTTTTGACATAATTGTCTGGTTAAAGCGTTCGGCAGTGCCGTTATGCTGTGGTGTATTGGGTTCAGTGAAGTCTCTTTCGATTCCGTTAATTTCGCAAAATTTGTTAAACACTGTACTAATGTATTCACCTCCGTTGTCAGATCGTAATTTACGTACTTTTGCTTCACCCTTGGTGAAATTATCGATATGCTTAAGGTACAACTTAAAGCATTCAAAAGTATCACTTTTCTTTGTCATTACGTACGCCATAGCGAAACGACTTTTGTCATCGATGAATGTAACTATCCATCTGTAGTGCTTGCCCATGGAGGCGTCAAAAGGACCCATTACATCTGAGTGAATAACTTCGAAATTTATAGACGCTACTTCGCGTCTCTCGGTGAACGGTAATCGTTTCATATTTGCAACATTGCAAGCTTCACATAGCTGTATCTCGTCTTTATCTAACTTTACATTTTTCAAAATGTCAAATTTACTTTTCCAATGGACCATATTCTTATAAGACATATGTCCAAGGCGATAATGCCATAATAACGAAGACTTTTTCGTATTGGAAATATTGTCACTATTGACACGTTCGGTTGTTAGATTTATACCAGCATTTTCATCTACTTCATCGTCTAGCAACTCGATACCGCAACGAATGTCGTCGATACATTCAGGATCATACTTAATCCTATTTGTTTGCGTATCCTCTTTTAAAGTCGGTACTGGTGTACTCGTACTTGGAGTTGTAGAAGTAGTTTCATCTTTGGGTTCGTCTTTATGTTCGATAGGAACTTTCGATTCTAAAACATCTTTATTGGTAGGTAAGTTTACTTTGTTAGTGGTAACTTTGACATCAACACGTCTGTGTTTAGAAGGATTTTCGTCTTTAAGTTTAGCTGAGTCAGCAGATCGCTTCATAGAACGAGTCATTATTTTGAGCGCCGTAGCAGCTCCTTCTTTACGTATTTTAAAGTACCAATATGGGTATTCGTAATTACCTTCTATCACTATGGACTTATCCATAGGATCAAATATTTGCGCTTTTTCATTCGTAAGAAGAATATGATACCCAGCATCGGTAAATTTACTCAGAGAAAGTAAGTTTTCGGATAATCCTGGTACGTAATAAACACGTTTCAAAACCACTGGATTATTACAAGTAGTACTCGTACCTACTAAAATACCACGCTTGGTAATGTGCAAGTTTGCACTTGGGTTATCATTAGCGCCTATGACCGTTTCAGAATGAGGAACAAGCTTGTTAAGCCAGCAACAATCTTTCACAAAGTGAGAAGTTGCTCCAGTATCACCAATAAAAATAATACACTTACCAGCAACGGTACTTTCGGCTTCCTCCGTGGTCATGTTCACGATTTCTTCCAGCTCTTCGGTTCCAAAACCTTCATCATCAGCGACACGTTCCGCCTGGTCGTTCCAGTGATGTAAGATTAGCTGGGCTTGATCATGTAGACTTTCTCGTAGCGCAAACGCAAAGATCGAATTGAACGGATCTGGGTGAAAATGAGGGCTAGGCTCTTTTTCAATTTCGAGATCCCAGTTTTCTTCCTCTTTATTATCATCTTTAATCGGCTCGGGTGCAGGTATAGACCGAAATTTTTCGTTGTTATTCCTTTTAGGATTTACATTAGGACCAAAACGTGGATTCCATTTTGGCCTTGGACGATTTGTCCAATTACGAATGTTTGCAACGGACAATTCCATCGCTTCGTCGAGCAAACGCTGACGTACTCGCGGATCCGATTGATCCCTTGCCTCTCTCAATTTAATGAGATATTGAGGAACTCGATTCGAAAAGGATTCTGAATTTCTTACGTGTTCAGCCGAAGCTGGAGGAACATTCAGGTGATGCAATGGAGAGTCATACGTTGTACTTCCATGGGAAATACTTTTAGACATAGTCGAACTAGTCGTATTTGATTCTGACTTCTTTATAAGTTTCAACTTAAACTTTCCATCTTTATTCGAGTTATTTTCGTCTTTACTTGGTATGTCTTTCAGAAGTGGCGAAGTACCCACGACTGATGAATTTGTACAAAGATTTTCCGGAATTATCGTGACTGGTGGTAGCTGTGGGGGAGGCTGAGAGAAATCAGTTGAGATTAAACTAACTCCAGTTTGACCCAAAGACAAGCTAGATACTACACCTCGTAACTCACGATTGACTTCATGCATTTCACGATTGCATTCGGCTATATACTCCCTCCAAGCAGTACGTCTTTTAGCAATTGCGACCATTTCGCTTTCGATTGGTCGTAAACGAGCGTTGACCAAATTCAAACACGAAGTAACCTTGCTGTGAAAGTTTTCATATTTATTTCTCTTAGCGAGAAGACTGAACCTTTCGCTTTCTAACCGGTCATATCTTACCGCATCATATTCGTCTTTGTCAAAAGTCCAATTTCCCATATTTAATGGTTCGGTGGGAGTAATAGGAATATTAAGCACATTTTGAGCATTGCCGGAAGTCAATGGGGTAGGATTTCGATAGGGATCGATATCACCCTCAGTATAACGTCTTTCTACATTTGTTGATAAAATCGTCTTTCTGTTTTCCTTTTCTTCGTCTAATTTTCTGAGTACCATTCCATCATTACTATTTAGCGTAGGGCTAATTAGAATCCGTCTTTCATCTTTATTTGGGTTGCACCGAGCTGTTTCGAGACGACGATTAATGTTTACATTATTTCGTCTTGCAGATTTTTGTTCATTTACGCGTTCTTCTGATCTACGTTGTACGTTTGTTTGCGGCGACAGTCTATTCTTACAAGCTAAATAACAAAATAAATAAAACAAAGGCAAAAAAAATTAGTTTTGGGAACGATTTTTCGACCCACGGTTTTTATTTTTATTAGAAAAATTGCCTCGTTTGTTATTATCCTGCCGTTTATTACCAGAGTAACGATTCGTCTTTTTATTCGCGTTATCACGCTTATCGTTATTTTTGTTATCATCTTTACGATGAGAGTTTCCTTTTTGAAACTTCTGGTACGGCTTTTTACCTTTATAGTTACCAGTAAACTTACGTTTCGACTGTCTTTTTCCCGTTTCGTCACACTCATACAATTTGTGACCGAATCTGTTGCATTTGAAACATTTTTCTCCTTTTTCCTGTAATTCAGGGCATTTCCGACTGAAATGTTTATACGATCCGCAACTGTAACAGCTTTGATCGTTGTCTCCAGGGCCTGGTCGATTTGGGTTACCAGCCCTATATGGACGCCTTTCACCACGACGGGTAGCGTAGCCACGGCCACGATTCGATCCTCTACTACGCGCTGCATTTGCCGCTTGAGGTCGATTTCCTAACTGAAAAGATTCTTCTCTTAGTAAAGCAATTTTCAATTTATCTATAGACTTGGGTAAGCCTGGGGCAAGTTCGGGAGCAAACCGAACGTTAGGATAAACTGACAGACAACCGTTCAAGATATGATCGTATATATCGGAATTTCTAAATTTTTCGTCTTCAGTACCAAGACTGTCATGTTCGTGAACTAGATCGGAAATACGAGTAAAATAATTATCTAGGGTTTCCCCACGAGATAAGTAGCACTTATGAAAAGCTTCATAAATCGTGCGACGACTCTTGTTACCTTCGGCTTTCCTTCTTTCATCAAGATATTTTATAATATCATCAAATTTAGTCAAGTGGGCGACTTTTTCCAGGTAATTCATTCCGAGTCGTTGAAACGTTAGGTCAATTAGTTTCTTTTCTTCGTCTTTATTATACGTACGATTGTTCAAGTCGATATTGTGAGATTCAATACACATTTTCAACATTTCGTACCACAAATCAAATTTAACATCTTTCTTCAGAACCACTTTCGTTTCTGAGCCCATTGGTTTCTGATTACGTTCCAGTGCTTTTGCTAATCTAGCAATGTCCGTATCACAAATTCGGGGAGAATTTGATACGTCTTTGTTATTGATTTGTTCGGATTGGAATCCACCATTCCGCTCGTCTTTCTTTTCATCACCAGTCTTGTTACTGGGATCCGTCTCTGTGTCAAACGGTTCGTGTCTAACCTCCTCGTCACCTAGAGTATAGCCTGCATTTTGAAATATTTCTGCTATTTTGATCGTTTTTCTAGGACTTTCATTACTTGCGTATGAAGTATCTGCGAACGAGAGGTCTTGCATTGAGTCGATATTCGGCCGTGTTGAGTTTTATGTTGATTTGTATTTATCCTATCTAATTTAAGTAGGAAAGTTTTTCTATGTCGGTTTCGTTAATTATTGTTGGTTGCTTCGGCCTGAAAATTTTTTTGTTTTTGTTTTCTCATGTAGCTCTTTGCTACTGAATTTGGTCGCGTCATTCGTTCTAATTCGTTCTATATCCGATGTTGAGTTAAGTACTCACAAATATATTTCGTTCAAGTTATGATGTACAAATTATTATTTTACACCAATTCTTTAAAAACCTAACAGGCCGTTTGGTTGGAGTAAAATTTGTCCTCGGAGAGGAACCGTCTTTTGAACCGGGTTTACGTAAATTTCTTCTAGGCGAGCTAGTTTTATTTGGACTAGGATTAGTCCCGAAACAATCTTGTTTCGATTTAACCGCAGTTAAATTAGGTACCTGTGTACCGTTACTAGCTTTACTCGCCGTCGTGCCAGAGGTAACATTCACGACATTTTCAACGTTCGAATTATAAGGAGGCAAGTCCCTATTCATATTCGGAACGTGAGATATTACGTAATTTGTTTTATTTGGCGAAACGCCAACGTCTTTCGATTTTACAACCAAACTATTCATTTTAGCCAAACCGGTTCTTTCTGTTACACCAACCGAATCTTGGGTAACCGACTGTACCGGATGGATACTTTCGATAGAGTACGACACATCACTAAACATGTTAGGTAATGTGTGTACTTCGGCAGTCGCAGGAGATTGGATTCCATTTGTCGAATCTGATTCGCCACTTGGATCCAATTCTGGGCTCGATCATAAACTATTGTTACGATCTAATGCATTCAGGTAGTTCGACTCATTATAATTCCCAATGGGATTATTAAACTGATGACCAGTTTCGTCTTTATTTGCATTACTTCCAATTACAACCTGTTGCATTACATTTTTACTTACATAGTGCTCGCTTAGTGACCAATCATCTTCGATCAAAACGAGAGATTCGTCGATCCCGTCTTTATTTAATTTTGATTTTGTTGGTATTTCCATTCTTTTATAACGCACGTCTTTATTTGAAACCTTATCGAATTCACCACTTGTGACTCGAATCGGAGCAGTAGATACTGATTTTTCGTTAGATTTATTCGTACTAGAAGAGTTAAGTTTACCCTCGTCATTCTCACTCCCTCCGTTCTCGTTAAGGGACCTATCGTTGTCGTTATGCTCAAGAGCCTCATAGTTCTGGCCCTTGCCCACAAGAAGTTCTTCAGACACGTTGGCGGTTCTAAAACCTTCCTGAAATTCCGATATAAACGTCGTGACACGGTTCTGGCAGTATCAGTTAAAAATAATACTACCATGCGTACTTGATCGAGGTGTAGGTGACCGTATAAATGATTATACTCGGCCATTTCCTCCTGTAATTGGCGATAATTTCTTCGGATTTCTTCATCATCTCGATTATCCATCTAATCGAAACAGAATATAAGTACGCAGCTCGTTAATGTCGTTGAATGCAATTGTAAAAAATAATAATAAATTTCACAATCATGCATTACACAAAATAAATACTGGAATGATTTTAACTACGACATCCATGACAAATCTACGGTTTCCAAACACCAGTGAATTTACTAGTTAGTATAAATTAAAAGTAGAGATTATTGTCTTTCGTCTTTACTACGAGCTTTTATATATCGGATACTAAAATGACAACTAATTTCAGGAGTAGGTACAGATCGTATAAAACGGAGAAGATTACGAAACTGTAACCAAAGTATGGTATACTAGCAATGCAGATACCACCACTAGCATACGACTTTGATCTAGATTGACTGAACCAAGTGACCAAAGGCGATAAAAACTCGTCGATTGGGTTGGTAAAAGCAGAGCTGGCGCGACTCACCTCTTTTGGGAGTCGAACTCTTTTAGTTCGACTCTTTGCTAGTTGAGTCGAAGAGTTTTCAATTTGCGACTCTTTACAAATTTTATTAAACTCATGAGTCCGACTCTTTTAATGAACGACTCCTCGCGACTCTTTTTTTCCGACTCCTCGCGACTCTTTTTTTCCGACTCCTCGCAACTCTTTTTTCCGACTCCTCGCGACTCTTTTTTCCGACTCCTCGCGACTCTTTTTTTCAACTAATTCCCGACTCACTCCCCCGACTCCTTCTAAACTCTTATTTTTGTTCTCATACGATTCTTTTACAACTCTTTTCTCTAAATTTTTCTTTTCACTTTTCAAATTTCATTTTCATTTAAAAACTAAAATGTTCTGTAATTTAATTTCTTTTTTTGTTTTTTTAGTGCGACATATTTATTATTTTTCAATTTTCAAGTACAGTAATCAATTATAAATTTATAAATTGATCAATAAAATTTATTTTAACTTTCATGTTTCATATTCTCGTAAAAAAAGGAAAAGCTAAAAATTTTTGAAAAAAAGGTTACCACAGTATCATTGCCTTTTGTAGATCTTGTGTGTTTAAAATAGATTTCGAAGTTTTTCATCACGGAATGATTTTGAAACAATAATTCGAAAATTAATTGAAATCAAAACTAAACTAACACAACACACGAGGTTGCACTACCCATGAATCGCGGAAAAAGGGAGTTTGAGAGATGAAAAGAGTCGTGATATGAAGAGTTGTGAATCAAAAGAGTCGCAAGTGAAAAAAGAGTCGTGAGTAAAAAAGAGTCGCAAATTGAGAAGAGTCGTGAATCAGTTTAATGTTCGACTCTTAGTGAGGAGTCGATTTTTTCAAATTTTTTTCGACTCCTTGTGAAAAAGAGTCGAACTCGGAGTCGAACTCCGAGTCGCTCGCATGCGACTCCCGCGACTCACACTCGAAACTCTGAGTCGCGCCAGCTCTGGGTAAAAGTATCTATCCTACAAGTACTTTGAACGTGCCCGTTTCGACCGCAAACGTTGCATCTAATTTAGGCATGTGAGATTTTATGTCGTATTATAAAGAGATTGTTTACGTGCCTATGGTTAACTTTAGCCTTCACCAAATACAACCGTTGAGCCCTGGTAAAACGTAGCTAGCTAGAATGCACTACGGTGGGTACGCCTTTAGCTCCGGTCGGGCTTTTGCAATTAGTGGCACTCTATTAGAAAACTAGTAAAACTAGCCTAGTACGTAAATAAATACACACTATCAGGCACAAAAAAAATTACTTACGTAACCGCTCATCTTTTATTTTACGTGAATAATATTCACAACGCATTGCTAAAGTAACCAATAATCATACTAAATAACACCACAGTATGAACCAAACTATTTGTCATGATTTAGTAGATAAGGTTGCGGTCACTAACGGATGTCCCCTTATCTACCTTCTTTATTAAATATGCGCATCTTTATAAAAAAAAAAAAAAAAAAAAACCAATACGACGTAAAACATAAAATCTCACCGTTCATTTCCTTACCTCTAAGAGGATTTGAAAATGCATTGAAACAATCACTAAAAAAAGATATGCATTTTATAAAACCAACTAAGTGAGTAAATCTATCAGTATATTAAAACACATTGAACTTCTAAATTAAATAAAACGCACTTATTTAATCAAAAATAAATAACGTCGAATCGAAAACATTGTAAAATAACAAGTCACTTCACGATTTAGGCATTGCAATAACATTTCCATCTTTAAATGTAAACATAGGTATAAGCGTGGCCGCCATGTTGGATCGTACGCTGCCTATAGCGGCACCGGAGACGGCACCGGAAACGATGTGCCGCCAACCTATGTTAATGGATTTTTCACTCGTAAAAGTTGAAAAATACGTACGCAACATATTAATTACTATAAAATCACTGATGTGTAAATAAAATAAACACTTTTAACCATCTTTTCAGCGGTCTTTTCTGACGCTTGCGTTCTTTTGCACGTTATTGCATCATTATATTACGCGTCACAGAACTGAGGCAATTTTTAACGGAAAATCGCCGGACAAGCTGGAAACATTATGTTTTCGTCTTTACACGCTTTTAAATATGCCTAAATACACAATCGGCCATATTTTTCGCCTTAAAATCGTGACTTGCATTTTTACTTACGTGTATAACACACGCGGTTGAGAAAAATTTTCTGAACCGAACCAACATGAAATATATATCAAAATACGCGGAAAGCACTCACGAAAGCGATTACGGTATTAATTAAGCGATTAAAAGCACTATCCGTGTATTATAAGTAAAAATATTGCTTCCGGCACACATGTGCCGGCCGCTCACGTTAACACTAAACGCTCTGCTATCATGTCAGGATGGTCGACAGAGTTGACCAAAGCCTGGAGAAATGAAGCAAGACGACACGTTGAACCGTACAAACCTTTTATATTGTTGGAAATATAAAACAAGTTAATTAAGCATTAATTAAACGTAAGTTGACAAGCAAGATGTACAGCGACATATACTCGCGGACGGACGATCACATAGGAAGTGTGGTCGGCGTGAAACACGACGACGTAGGTGCGCGAGATCCAAGGTACGTTCGACAAGGTCGACTACTGCTGCACTGCTGCTCCTGGTGGCAGGTGCCCGAACAGTCAATAATTGTAGAAATAAGAATAATACCGATAATCGTTCGTCATCTTCGTCCGGTAATTCGTCCGGCAATTTGTACGGAAATTCGTCCGGTTTTATACCTGGAAATAAACAAACGTATAAGTGTTTTCGTTGTGGAGCAATGGGTCACATTGGAAAATTGTGCCCCCGTTATGGGGACGAGGCGAATGCTCGTTCACATACGGGGGGACAAAATTCCAATCAGACTCCGCCGAATAATTCGAATAATTTGGCGCATGTAGCTTCCGACGTAGCTCAAGATTTTGATTCACCGCGTGCGTTAATGACATCAATCGCGAAAGTGCCCTCCGATTCGATTACGTTCGTTTTAGATTCTGGTGCTACGTCGCACCTCGTTAATTGTAGGGAATATTTTTTTGAATATCGCGAAATTAACGACGAATCGCGTGATATCTTAGTCGCGAAAAAAGGTATAAAAATGAAATGCCTTGGTGTAGGTAAAGTCTGTGTTCGTAATAATTCCGGTCGTATTTTCATAATTGAAAACGTCAATTATGTACCCAAATTAAGTCAAAATCTTCTCTCGTTAAATTGCCTACGCGAAAAAGGCATCGTCGTAAATATCGGTTCGACCGTCGATTTTTTCTTCGCTGATACGCGCGAAATGATAGCGGACGTTAAAGTGGAAAAAAACGGCCTATTCACCGTTAAATTTTCACTCATAGAAAATCCCGAAAGTCCGTCCGAAGTCTTCGCGCTCAATACGTTGTGGCACCGCCGGCTGGGCCATCCTTCGCGCCGAATACTTTACCGCGTCCGTGATATCGATGTATCACACGAAAATTGCCCCTCGATAAACGATTGTGATGTTTGCGCGAAGTCGAAGCAAACCCGCGGGCCCTATAATTCAGAACGCGATCGGAGACGAAAACCGCTCTACCTCGTACATGTCGATATCTTAGACATGTGTACGGACGCGATCGATGGTGAACGGTATGTTGTTGCCTTCGTGGACGACGCCACAAGGTACGCGGTAACGTACGCGATGACGACCCGAGCTGAAGTAGGTACCGTCTTCGAAAAGTACCTCGCAATGGCTACAAACCTTTTCAATACGAGCGTTAAAGAAATCTGGTGTGACAACGCTCGAGAGTTCGTTGGCGGCCGTTTCCGAGAGCTCGTTGAAGAGCGTGGACTTCGTTTTGTCCCTTCGGAGCCATACGAGCCCGAACACAACGGTACCGTGGAACGTTTTTTTCGAACGCTCCAAGAAAAAACTCGCTCGCTCCTTTTCGATAGGCGCGTTCCGTCTAATTTATGGGTCTACGCTGTTTATACGGCGACGTATTTGTATAACCGGCTTCCATCTGAAAATAATAAAAAGACATCGTTTGAATTATGGTTTGGTCGTAAACCAAAATTAGCGAATACGAGAGTATTCGGTTGTATCGCACGGTACTTAGTACCGGAACAATTTCGGAAAAAACTTGACGAAAAAATTCGTCTATACTTACTCGTAGGTTTTTCAGATACCGGTTATTTTCTCCTCGATATTCGCCGTAATAAAATTTATTCCTCGTCTAACGTTACCTTCGACGAAAACCGAGGCTACGAGGACCTCGTAAAAGAGTTAGATCGTGAAGGTCCATTTTGTGTAGATGAGCCTGCATCGAATTATGCAAATTTGACTGGCGAATCTGAAAAAATTAGCGAAAAGTTAGCGTTAAGAACGTTTTTTTACGAGGACCCGAAGGAGATCGATTATGCGTTATCGTGTCAAAAGGAGCGTGAACTTACGTACGTAGAAGCTGTAAGAGGACCCGAGGGAGAAAAGTGGAAGGAGGCCATCGATGTAGAGCTTCGAGCGATGAAAGAGAAAAACGTATGGTATGAAGCTAGTTTGGAAGATCTGAAAAAAAAAGGTGATGTTAGTATTATCGATACAAAATGGATTTTAACGAAAAAGATAGACTCGTCAGGTGTCCGATATAAGGCACGCCTCGTATTAAGGGGATGCTTTGATAGGAACACTTACGAACTATCCGAAATATACTCACCTACCGCAGATATGGCCGCCGTTCGTTTTTTAGCCAGTCTCGCAGCCCATTTCGGATGGGTATTACGACAAACGGATGTTTCGACCGCATTTCTAAATGGAAACGTTAATCGTCTAATCGTCTTCCATCCTCCGATAGGTTCTGAAAATAAAAACAACGTAGTTTTTATTTTAAATCGTTCAATGTATGGGCTAGCTACGAGCCCCAAAAATTGGAATGACCGATGTAATACGTACCTTCGAAAATTGGGCTTCGTGCCACTTAATTCCGATCCGTGTATTTACGTTTATGCGTCCAGTCCGCTGGATTGTGTATTCGTCGTATACGTAGACGATTTCCTCGTATCTGGTAGAGATAGGAAGCTAATCGAGAAGCTCCTATCTTCGTTGAATTCCGAATTTGGTATTCGAGACCTCGGCGAATCTTCAAAGTTCATCGGCATTGAATTTTCCTGTTCGGATGATAGGTTGAACCTGCATCAAAAAACGTTTATTAATAATTTGATCGAGCGTTACGGTCTCGTCGACACGAACCCGATAAACTTACCGATGGAACCCTCGTTGAAGCTCGCGAATCAGGTACTCGACGTCTCGTATGAATCAAAAGTCCGGGGTATTATCGGCGCGCTATCGTACGTCGCCCGGGGAACTCACCCGGACATCGCTTTTCCGGTGAATTATTTATCGCGCTTTCAACACGTAGCGAACCACGAAATATACTCGTACGCGATCCGTGTCTTACGCTACCTGAAAACAACGTTGTCGTATAGTTTAACGTACTATCACCGCGATAATATCGATTCGGCTTACCCGGTAGTTATCTTCGTAGATTCCGACCACGGAGGAGATCCCGTAGATCGTAAATCTACGAGCGGTTTTCTCGTATATCTCTTCGGCAACGTAGTCGAATGGAGCACGAGAAAACAAGGTATCGTCGCGACCTCCTCCGCGGAAGCCGAGTACGTCGCTTTAGCGTCGGCTGGAAAGTTTGCTTCCTACATGAAGCAATTTCTTGACCAGCTAGCGATCGGCTGTGTGTCTGTTCCGATTCATTGCGATTCTTCGGCAGCCATAGCGATCGCAAATACGAATACGACGCGAAAAACGAAACATATTGATATCAATTATCATTATGTGCGCGATCTTATCGAGAAGAGTACTATTTTTACCGTTAAAGTAAGTACCCGCGACCAGGTAGCGGATATACTTACAAAACCAACGTCGTTAACTATTTTCCGCGATCTTGTAAATCGTATTTTCGAATTGTGAATTATTTACGTTAATTATTCTCGTTAATTAAATATTGTATTTCGTTTTTCCCGAATTTCGTCGTTTTGTTTATAGTATTTTCGTAATTATCATGCTATTTTTTTTTATTTGTGTATTACGTAAGTTGTGCTCGTTATGTTCTTTTTTTCGTCATTAGCACTCTCCTTAGGAATTTTATTCCGAGGGGGGGTGTTGAGTTTTAAGTAGGTTATATTAGATAGGTAGCTCGTGTTGTATATTTTATTCTGTTTGTCATTTTTTTCGTTCGGTAATATGCGGCTACCTACTCTTAAATTTTCAATTTTTCGTTTGTACGAGGCTCGTTCGGATTGGTCCACGTCCTCGTACGTTTTTTTTTGGTTTTTCTCTCTGAACTCGTAGTAGGAGAGAATTTGTTCGTGAAATATATCTCGTTAGGTAGAGATTCCGAAATGTTTTTTTATACGGAATAAAATTCTACCACGTTCAAAATTCGTTTTTTGTTCCACGCCTCAACAATTTTTAATTTTTATTTTTTTACCCACAACAATTTTTAAAATTCTATTTGAGAATAATTTTCTTTGGTTTAAAATCTTACATTTCTTTAAATCAATTTTTTCAAATTTTGTATTTTTTCATTTTTTGTGGAAACCACTTTTTTTTTAATTCAAAAAATTATGTTTGAATTTTCAAATTTTGTTTCAAATTGAATTTTCAATGTTTTTTTTTACCAGAAGTCCGAGAAATTTTTTTAAAATTTTGTGTATTTGAAAATAATTTTTTTGGTTTAAAATTTTGGATTTTTTCAAATTAATTTTAAAAAATTTTTGAAGCAATAGGTAGCTTTTCAAATTCTTTTTGAAATTATTTTGCATTTTTTTTTCAATTTTCGTTTCAATCATTTTTTAAAAATTTTATTAAAATTTTCTAGTTTCGTTTCAAAATATTTTTTTAATCAAAATATATCTTTTCTCAATTAGGTATTTTATTTCTTCGTTTTTTAACACATTTTTTTCGGTTTAGAATCATTCTCCAAATTCCATTAATTTTTTTTTTCGAAATTAATACTTTCAAAAGTCATATTTTTTTTTATTAAAGTTTGATTTTTCATTTTCATTTTTTTACCCACAACAATTTTTAAAATTCTATTTGAGAATACCTAATTATTCTTTGGTTTAAAATCTTACTGTTCTTTAAATCAATTTTTTCAAATTTTGTATTTTTTCATTTTTTGTGGAAACCACTTTTTTTTTAATTCAAAAAATTATGTTTAAATTTTCAAATTTTGTTTCAAATTGAATTTTTAATTTATTTTTTTTACCAGAAGTCCGAGAACAATTTTTAAAATTTTGTGTAAGTATTTGAAAATAATTTTTTTGGTTTAAAATTTTGGATTTTTTCAAATTAATTTTTAAATTTTTTTGAAGTAATAGCTTTTCAAATTCTTTTTGAAATTATTTTGCATTTTTTTTTCAATTTTCGTTTCAATCATTTTTTTTAAATTTTATCAAAATTTTCTAGTTTTGTTTCAAAATATTTTTTTTAAGGTGGTTCTTCGCGTCTTGCGTTTTTTAAGTGTAGTATCCCAGTGCCGGAAGGGGCAATTATTTGAGTTATCTAATTTTGCTTGTTTTTAACAATTAAATGAGTTTAGGAATTAAAAAATGAAGCAAAACGAAAGTATTGAGTCTAATTCATCGAATAAAATAGCTAAAAGCTCTGAATTGCATTTAAATTAAGAGAATTCGTCATTTTAGTTGAAGGTGGAAAGTCGAAAACTCGTCGTCGTTTTATGAATTTTTCTCCGGCTATTTTTGATGAAATTCGATGAAATTTGGATATGTTGTAGCTGAATGCACCCTTGAGACCGCTACAGAGCCTTTTTTTTCAATTTTCATTTTTTATGCCCAAAATTGTATTTTCAAAAATTTTAATACTAATATTTTAGGTGTAAAAAATGAAAATTGAAAAAAAGGGCTCTGTAGGGGTCTCAAGGGTGCATTCAGCTACAACATATCCAAATTTCATCGAATTTCATCGAAAATAGCCGGAGAAAAATTCATAAATTTTCCAAAATAAAAATTGGGTAACTTTTTTATTATTTTTTCAACGAATTTTCTTCAATTTTTATAGATCATTTTCTATTGAATTTTAAAAAATGATATTTTTTTACCTAGGTATACTTTGAAAAAATATAAGGTAAATGTTTACGTTTTTTTTTAAAGAGATTTTTTTCAATTTTCAAAACTAGATTTTTTCAATTTCAGCATTACATGCATCCTAATTTTTCTTGAATTTTCAAAAATGAGATTTTTCAAGATTTTCTCAATGTTTAGTCACGATGAATTTTCATTAAATGGGATTAGTCAAATTTTTCAATTTTTGGAATGATTCTTCATAAATTTTCAAAAATAAAAATTGGATAATTTTTTTCAATATTTTATTTTTTTAGAATGAATTTTTCTAATTGCAGCGTTGTGATTCCTTGCCTCTCAATCGCTCTGAATGCTGCTTCGTACGATGAAGAAATCATGACAAAAGCAATCGGAAAAGACTGGTTGTGTTCAGTAAACTGGACCGTAAGTGTCTCTGGCCTTGTACTGTGCACCAAGATGAGCATAAAAATTATAACTAACCTTAATACCTCGATGGAAATTTTCAGACCATATCGTATTCATTATATTGCTACGGGGTGAAATTACTTTGCGGTATCATCTTCACCACTGTATCCTATATTATGGTTTTGATAAGCATGCGAGATTGTTTCATCGAACACACCTTTAACAAAACTTCTCTAGTCAATGGTTCTGTTCCTCGGAATAAGTTTTTCGTGTACATCGAATTCGTCGAAAACATAGAAGAAAAGCACTCTTTACGATCTCAGTATCTCGATACGTTGAATCTCATCCAATGCTACATGAGCGTTGTAGTAACATTGCATTTAAGTAAGAATTTTTTTAATTTATTTTATTACCTATTATAATCAAAATTCGTGTAAAATGTTCGATATTTGAAAATATGGAAAACTAATGAAATATTGTATCAATTTTCAGTGGCTCTCAGCAGTAGCTTTTTGTACCGAGATTCAGTATTCTGGAGAAAGTTACCATGTTTTAATTTACCGTGGATGTTCATCGTCATGTTACCGTACGTTTATAAAATAGAGGATTTCAATATTAATTAATTGAAAGAAAATAATAATTTAGTGAGGTTTTCTCGTACTGACAGGATTTCGCTGCAAGTGGCTCACTTTTTAACGATGATCAACGATTTGGACATCGAAGACAAGCTGGTCGGATGCATCTTGAGCGAATCTCTTTTCTCTATTAAAAATACTTTACTGTCGTTTGCTCCTCCTTTGCTATTTGGTATGCGAAGTTGTGAAAATATACGAAATTAGGTAAGTTTTACATACCTACCTTTTGTACAATTTTTCTCTAAATTACTTACTAATGCGAATTATTTACAGATCTAATGAACGATATCAGAAAAAAATGAGACTGGAATTTGGTACAAAGCTAGGAATGAATTCGCCATTCTAAAACTTTCAATTTTCTTCTGTTTTTTGTTTTTTTGTTTGTTTTTTTTTAATCTCATTTTTCGATACCTACTTATTTTGTATTAACAAAACGACTGCTTAATTTTATTAGTTCCTATTTGTAAAACATGAATGTGTCATAATAGAAATATAATCGAGTACTTACGTTTTTCAAGATTATGTATTCTCTGAATGATTTTTTTAAAACATTCTACTATTAATTAATTTAATAATAATTTGATGAACCTGCCACAAATTGAAGCTTACAAAGTGACCTCACATTAGCCTACTAACCACAATTTCACTCGTTTATCTATCAAGATTGACAATACTGCTCGAAGAAAATGAAAAATTTTAATTCGACGACCCCGAATTCTTAGTATTGGACATCGAAACCCATTTTCCAAGCCTTCTGGAAGCTGAGGTACTGAAAAATATCAGTTTCGTGGTCGGAAAGCTCAAATTGGCCCATAACGATCCTATTCTCAATTTCTTGGAAAATTTTAAAAATTTCAAAATGCTCGTACTCGCCGAGAAATCGACGTACAGCAAAACGGGCAGCAGAATCGGAATCAGCGTGGTCGACTTATTGGTAGGAAAAGCACTCTTATCTCGATTTTTTTGAAAATTAAAAAAATCGAAAAAATCATAAGGGGTTAACCATATTATTTAAAAAAAAACAAAAACATTTTTGTTCCAGATCGACGTGTGAGGTGTCCAGGAGGGGGTAATCGGACCAGGCGAATCGAATGGCGCGATCAGTTTCCGAATCGGATGCGAATTCGTCGAGATTTGGAGCATTTTCCGTATCTCAGGAACTAAACTTCGGATCTGAAAACCGACGGCATATTTGGGTTCAGCGACCTTACATTACCCCCATATACCGAATTTTAGCTCGATCGGACCATAAATAACGTTTTTTGGAAATTCATTAAAATCGAAGCAAAAAACATGGCAGATTTGCGATTTTTTGCAAAATTTGAAAAAAAAAATTGTCGAAAATTGGGCATCTTGGGGTTTAGATTGATAGAGTCAAAGTCGACGATTGCAAATCTGCTTTCATTTTCAAAATTGGATCATTATTCGCGGAGATATTAGACGTCCAAGTTTTTGACGGGATAATTTCAAAAAGTTCTCGGAATATCTGACCATCCTTGGTATTTTATGGGTTTATTGCAGCTTCCAGATTACGTAGAAAATTGTTTTTGGTGTCTAATAGTACTATTTCGAGGTCGTAGATTTCAAATTTGCAAGTTGTTTTGAGCAGGGTTGCCAACCTAGCGAGATAAAAATTTTATTTTGCGAGGTTGGCTACCCTGCTTGAAACAACTTGCAAATTTGAAATCTACGACCTCGAAATAGTACTATTAGACACCAAAAACAATTTTCTACGTAATCTGGAAGCTGCAATAAACCCATAAAATACCAAGGATGGTCGGATATTCAGAGAACTTTTTGAAATTATCCGGTCAAAAATGTTGAACGCTTAGTTATATCTCCGCGAATAATGGTCCGATTTTGAAAATGAAAGCAGATTTGCAATCGTCGGGTTCAACTCTATCAATCTAGACCCCTAGATGCCCAAATTTCGACAATTTTTTTTTCAAATTTTGCAAAAAATCGCAAATCCGCCATTTTTTTGGTTTAATTTTAATGCCGAAATTCAAAAATTCACCACGCTCGTGTTTATGATCCGATTAAGCTGAAATTTGGTTTATATACTATTTGGAGGTCGTAGAATTCAAATTTGTTATTCATTTCGATCAGTATTGCCAACCTCCGAAGATAAAATTTTTATTTCGCAAGGTTGGAAACAATGATTTAAACAAATTGCAAATTCAGATTCCCCGTGCTCGAATTATGCATCCTAGACCTTTGAACCTCCTCCATAGTTCTCCGCTTTCTTGAAATATTCACCTATTGGCATTTTCGTGATGAGTTATTGCGGTTGCCTAGTACGATGAAATTAAGGCAGAAAGAATACTTCTCAAGCATATTACACCTTCCAGAAGCCCAATGGAGCTGAATGAAGGGTCAAAATGGACCATATCGAGGTCGTAGAATTCAAATTTATTTTACAATTTGTGTAAATCACTGTTGCCAACCTAGCGAAATACAAATTTTATCTTCCAAGGTTGGCAATACTGATCGAAAAAAATAACAAATTTGAATTCTACGACCTCCAAATAGTCTATAAACCAAATTTCAGCTCAATCGGATCATAAACACGAGCGTGGTGAATTTTTGAATTTTGGCATTGAAGTTGAAGCCAAAAAAAAAATAATGAATTTGTAAATTTTTGCAAAATTTGAAGAAAAAAAATGTCGAAAATTGGACATCTAGGGGTCTAGATCGATAGTGTCGAACCTGACGATTACAAATCTGCTTTCATTTTCAAAATCGGACTATTATTTTTGGAAACTATAATAACAAAAGACTTTAGGAGATGTGTGCTATTTTTGAAAAAACAAGGTCGCAATTTGAAATTTATGATAGCATATTTACTTACCCCATCAAATGTGCTGCTTATGCAACTTCTTCAACATATAGGTAATTTTAATTTTGACTCGTTTCCACTTAAGATGCTTTTTAAATGTAAATTGAAAGTACCTACATTTGTTTTTCATCAATTCAAGGTCTTTGAATGAAAATTTGCAAACGGTTAAACAGAAATCTAATTTTTTTTTTGGAAATGAAAATGTAATTAAAAGGGTATAGCCGGGTAAGACAGGGTGATTTGGCCCCCAGAGCGAATTTTGAAACCAACCTAGTGGAAGTTGGTCCTGTTGATTTTTTCTATTTTTTAAATTTTAAATAAAATTAACTGAGTGACGCCATTTTGGGAACCCCCCAGTGACCCTAGAGGTGTTTGGAGGGCCTAAAATTCATGTTTGGACATGTATCAAGTCGATATTTGTCATGAACAGAAATTTTTGCGAAATTGAGAAAATTTGATTTTTTTTCTCTCGAGCTCACATATATACCTAAAATTACACTTATGGCTTCAGAAAATAAACTGTTCTTACGATCTCTCATCCTCAATAGTTGAAAAACCTCAATTTTTCTCAATTTCGCAAACATTTCTGTTTATGACAAATATCGACTTGAGACATGTCCAAACATGAATTTTAGGACCAAAAATTACCATTTTTGGCGCGAAAAATGATGAAAAAAATCAGTTTTTTGCTTTTTTGAAGGTCTTCCACCTATACAGAAAATTCTGAAAAAAAAAATATGTTGTACATCCAGACCAAGAATACAACAGTCATATATTTTTTTTCATTATTGCACCTCTGAAAGAACTCGTCGAAATGACAGTTAGAAAACTTGAAACGCGCATTTCACGATGAAGATAGGTTCGAAAAATTTTGAAAAAATTTCCATGAATGACCCTTGATGATACCTAAAATCTACCCGAGTTTGAAAAAAAATCGGTTGAAAACTGTTGAAATCAAAAAATTATAATCGAAAAATCACATTTTTCGCCCTAGGAGGGAATGGGGGGTGAGGTAGCGACCTAAAAATTTGGTCACGGGGGTTTTAGACCATAAGGACCAACTTCCAATAGGTTGGTTTCAAAATTCGCTCTGGGGGCCAAATCACCCTATCTTACCCGGCTATACCCTTTTTCTTGAGAGTAAAAACAATCTCAATTTTTTTTAAATCCTTGCATAACCGGAGGAATGAAAAATATTTGATTATTGTAAAATCGAATAATAAAGTTTCCATTGATCGGAATAGAAGTAGTCCGTATAAATACCATATGCCTGACTAAAGGAGAAACCAAATAAGTTGACGAGGGGATTATATGTTTATTATTATTCAATATTTACAGCATTAATGGGACAAAATTAGAAAAGAAAAAAAGTACCTATTATTTTATTTTCACACATCACACTACACCAGAGGATTTTTTGATTTCGGTTTTGGAGAAGTTAGCGGAGTGGTTTGACTTGATATATAATTTACCGCTGGGCACAAATTCGAAGGATAATTCAGCATGAAAACTGTACTGCCTTTTGATGTCTTGGAGCGATGCACATCAATGGGGTGATACACTTTTTGCGCGTTCAGCATATGGTACTTATACTCCCGTAAAATATTAACGTAGTGGACATTTTTTTCTGTTATATTCCACGCAAAGGCAATTCTTAAATTCCAGATGATATCTTCCAACAAAGGGGTTTTGCGGTCATTCAACATTTTTTTGTGAAAATGATTTAGTATCACCTCTTTAATCGCGGTATTAAACATATTACTCGCATGACGAAGTTTGGCAGTTTCTAAGGCGAATTCGAAGTAATCTGCATCAGTGAGTTCCTGTTTTCCCAAAAATTCTTTCAATTTGCTTTTAATAAAATTTTCCCTAAACATTTCACTTTCAAAGGTTTTCCAGTACTCTTCAAATTCTGACTCATTGTTATAATTGGTAAAATAATTACTCTTTAGGATTGCATACATTTTTGCGAAATATTCAGGAATTCTTGTCTCAGCCAAATGTTGTTTTCCAGGATGTGGATTAATAAATTGTTCAACATAGTGAAACTTTTCCAAAACTGACGAATACGCTGTCGTTTTCTTCAGAAGCGCTTGCGCAACTTTTATGTCATTGGTTGGGTAGTAATCGAAAAAATATACCTTCTCATCGAGATCCGCTTTAATGTGATTAAATGAACACTCGTAACCGTGATATCCCTGTGGGAAAATTATAAATGAGCGATTTTAATTTCAAGTCGAGTTTAATTTCACTTATTTATTCGTATTGTTTTTACTTATACTTACGTTGAGTTTCAAGAGATTTTGATTTTGGCAAATGGCCTGTTTTTTTTCATGCTTCTCCTTCTTAAGATAATCAATCAACAAAAGGATTTTTTGTTTATCATTGGAAATCGCATTTAAGCTTGCTAACTCTTCACTCGATAAAACTTCTTGCTGCAAAGAACCATCTGCAAGTTGATCCTTACCATTCTGGCAGGTTGAAGTAATTATTAGTAAGGTCACGCAATTTAGAACGAAGCACAATTTAAGAAACTCCATCACTGAACTTTACTTTGATACTAGTTTCTTGGTTTTACATTTGGACATGAAGTAGCAGAAGTTGAGATTATCTCATCAATCTATCATTTTCATTAGAGGAACATACCACTCATATCAAGTATAGTTGTAGATATAAAAAATTATCTAACTGTAGTTATTTCAAATATGCTATCCACCAGGCCATACGATGATTCTCGCCAAATAACTTTGAAGAATAATTTTCAAAATTAAAAAAAAAAAAAAAATCAGATTAACATCATTATCAACTAATTTCAGGTCGCAGAGCAGGAAACTGATTTTATTTCACTCCGCCCGTCCTTCCTTTCCTTATAAACGAGTAATTGCTCAAAAAACAAAAAAACTCTCTTTCAGGGCCTATTCTAAGGAAAATTTGGAGCTGCACATATTGAAAAAAAAAAAAAAATGTTGCTTTTTTCGTGTTTTTTCCCCCGGCCATTTAGAAGTATTTGAGTGTACCTAACTACCTACTACCTACCTAATTATGATTTTTTTGTAAAAATAAATTTTCATGAAAAAATGTTTGCCAATAGATTCTAGGTAATTAGATTTTTTGACAAGAGAATTTTTTCTAAAAGATACCTATTATACTATAGATCATCAGGCAAACGTACTTTTTAGAAAAAAATTGAAATTTCATTTGGAAAATAAATTTATGATAGGATTTTTTGTCAAGAAAAATTGTTTTTGAAGATTTTTTGTAAAAAAGATATTTCTTTGTAAAAAAATATTTTTTTGAGATTTTTTGTCAAAAAGACGTTTTTTCTTTGTCGATTTTTTGTCAAAAAAATATTTTTCGAAGATTTTTTCATTAAAAATTTTTTTGGTCAATTTTGGAGATTGTTTTGTCAAAAAAACATTTCTTTGGTGATTTTTTGTCAAAAAATTTTCTTTGACGATTTTTTGAAGATTTTTTCATCAGATCTTTTTTTGGCCAATTTTTTTGTTGTTTTTTTTCCAAAAAAATATTTTTTGAAGATTTTTTCATCAGAAATTTTTATCGTGATTTTTTTTTCAATTTCTTGTCAAAAAAAGTTTTTTGATGATTTTTTTTCAAAAAAATTTTCCTCGACAATTTTTGTCAAAACAAATATTTCTTTTTGTTGAAAAAATGTTTTGAAAGGTTTTTCAAAGATTTTTTGATGATTTTTTCATCAAAAACTTCAAAAAAATTTCAATTACTTTTCAAAATAAATTTTGATGATTTTTTCTCAAAAAATATTTTTTGAAGATTTTTTTTGACAGTTTTTTGTCAAAAAAATATTTTTTGAAGATTTTTTATAGAGAAATTTTTTTTTGGACAATTTTTTGTCAATTTCTTGTAAAAAAAAATTTTCAACGATTTTTCATCAAATTTTTTGTGAAGATTTTTTTTTATCAGAAACTTTGAAAAAAATTCAATTTCTTTTCAAAAAAAATGTTGACGATTTTTTGAAGATTTTTTTTGTCAAAAAGAATTTATATCTACCTACAAGACTTTTTGTCAAAAAAATGATTATTTTTGGGAGATTTTTTGATTAAAAGATATTTTTTGAAGATATTTTTGTCAAAAATTATTTTTTAGCTGCACAAAATAATTTCAAACTGCACACCTTTTGTTTTGAAGCTCCACAAACTGGACGAAACTGCACGTTAGAATAGGCTCTGCTCTCTTTTTAGGGAGAGAAAAGGTAGGTGCGCTCAAAGTCAACCTCAACATCATATTCGTATTCAGCAGCCTCGAACTACTCGTATATACACTATATAATAATAAGCAGAAGAATAAAAAATTCAAAATTTTTTGAAAAAAGGGTCACATTTTGAAATTTGTGATGTTATAGTTACCCCTACAAATTCAAATTTGGAATTTTATCACTTATGGTGGGTTTACCTAGAATGTAAACTAAACGTATAGTATATCTGGGTATATCTTACACCAAGGGAGTAAAAAGTGATTTTTGTGATACGAGCAAAACGATTTATGTTTTTTCGATTTTTCTTTCAATCAATTCGACCACGCTTAAACTATCAATGGAAGAAAAAATAAACTCAAGCACGCCATAATTTATAACAACTTTAATACAAAATATTAAAAATTGTTTACAAACCGATCATCTCGTCCGTATAAAATATTAAAATTTAAAAATACAATAAATTATAGGAATTAGAAACACTTTTGCTTAGCGTGATGCATCGTCAAATTATTAAAATGAAAAAAAAAATCATTATCACATACACTTGGTTCCCAAAGTCTCCTATTAATTTAAAAAAAAAAATGACAAATTCGTAAGGAAAATTGTATCCTATTCGAAACGTTAATTTAATCCATTTTTATTCTTATATAATTTTTTTTTCCTCGAACGCTACATGACAAAATAAACAAGAGTATATTCCTGAGTTATCATTACTATACAGCTCTAACAGAAAAGTCGTGGTACTAAATTGAAACACCTACTTCTACTATAGCTAGAAGGCTAATTTTTTTTTTAATCGAAAGGTTCCGATGAGTACATTAAAGGAAAATTATAAAAATGGGCAATTTTGGAATTGGGAGGCCCCAAATTTGGGGGAGGAGGTGCCAAAATTGAGATATCGAAATTTTGAAAAAGTAGTTTTTAACATATCGCATGCTCATTGCATATACCAACTTTCAGCTTTTTAACTCCCATAGGGAGGGAGGTACGCCCCAAAAACCAAAATTTCGGTATTTTCTCACCCCCAACCCCCCGAATTTTTCAAAAAATTAAATTATGACCACAACAACTTTTTTCATACTGTACCCTATTACCTAGGCCATTTTTGAACAATTTTGCCCCCATAGGGGGGGAGGTATTTAATAAAAACAAAATTTTGCTATCTCGTGTTCCAATAATCCGATTTTAATTTTGAAAAAATCCACAGTTGCCTTTTCAAAGCAGAAAGTTTGTATAAAAATTTCCAAAAAATCCGCACGTAAAGAACCCCGCAATGACGAAAGATATTTTTTTCAAAACGCCGCGTTACGAAATGTTGTGGTAATGTTGTGTTCGCATATCCGCGTAGGCGCGCGTCGGCGCGTCGGCGCGTCGGCACTGCACATTGAATCGTGCTACGTGTAACGGTTTTTCTTTTCAAAACGTTTGCGCTTGAATTCAAAATTTTTTTTCATCAAAATTCCATAGGACAAATTTTGTTTTTCATCAATTTGTCCTATACTCTCTGCTTAACATACCTAGAAAATTTGAACTTTTTTAGTCCCATAGGTAGGGAGGTAATCATTATCATATTAAATAAAAACCAAAATTTTGCCATCTCAAGTTTCCGTGATTCAATTTTAATTTTGAAAAAAATCACATCTGCCATTTCACAACAGAAAGTATGCGTGAAAATTTTAAAAATTCCCTTCGTAAACAATCCCCCAATTACGAAAGATATTTTAGAAAATAAGCGGCGTTTAGGAATGTTTTGGAATTTTGCCTTCCGTTGATGCTACACTGGTCCACGCGTAAATGCGTTAAACTGTATCATTCTGATCTTAACGGTTTTTTTCAACACGCTTGTGCTTGAAAAAAAATTTTTTTCATTAAAATTCAAGTAGGCAAATTTTGAAACGAGCGAAGCGAGCAAAAGGGGGGTTTGGGGGCGGAGCCCCCAAGGGCGGTTCGCGAAGCGAACCGCCGTGGGGGTTGGGCCGCGAAGCGGCCAGGGGGCGAAGCCCCCTAGTAATAATATACTTTGTGAATTTCTTATCCAGAAAATTCGTTTCGTGAATACTGCATTTCATTTAATAATTTTTTGACTAGTATGAATATTATACCTTTACATGTACGTTACAAAAAAAAACACACACATCATTTTAAAGCTTTTTTATAGACTAAATTTTTAAGCCTGCTTAATCCTAAACCTATAAAAAATGCTATTCAATGTCTGCAAAATGCGTGTAAGTACTGAAAAACGAAAAGCTTTCCGAATAAACCACTAGGAATACTGAAGCAGGGTTCGGGCAGAGGGGAATGTGATGAATAGTGATAAATTCTTACATCTTATAGAGAATATAATTTTACAATTATTTAAAAAAAACCAGATCATTTAATATCACAAACATGATTTTCAAGTCTTAATTTATCTGAGTAATTAAATAAAATTTAGAATATTTTCGTTTTAAATACATAATACGTCAGTCTACTTTAATTTAATGGGGAAAAAATCCTGCGTTTTATTATTTTAAAATTAAAAAAATAAATATGAAAGTTTACCCATAAACATACAGTTTTTAAAAAAAATCTCAATTTTTATCACAATACTTGAGAAATAAAATTAAAATATAGATCAGTGGAAAGTGCAGAAAATATAATTAAGTTGTTTTCAATGAAAATCAAACTAATTAGACGAAGAAAATAATCTGTACAAGTAGGTTACAGTTCAAGGAATGAAATTTCTTCATGATGAATTTGATCAACATGAATAATGGAATTATATTTTCAATTCTGTATCAGTAGTATAAAGGGCGCCAAAAGTGCTGACGGGCACCAGAGTCAGCACTTTTGGTGCCCTATTCTGGTGGTTTGCTGGTTGCATACCTAAGTAAACCTAAGGGGTTATGTTATAAGTTAACCTAATGGCCTAAGGGGAGGGGAGGGGAGGGAGTACTTTTGGATCCGGGGTGGTGGTATGCCCCCGCTATAGGCCCCGCCCCTAGTTGGGGTACTGGATTAGGCCACGCCCCTTTGGCTCCGCCCACAAGGAAGCCCCGCCCATGCCCCGCCCCTTTTGGGAGTGAAGCCCCGCCCACAGGTCCCCTCTCCAGTCCCTACCTATATACATACTACGACCTTTATCGCGACCTTTGACTTGAATACACTGAATAAAAAGAACACGCGAGAACAAACGAGTGATGTGTACTAAGCATGATGAGAAACTGAAAACTTAATAGGAAAGAGAGTAGGTAGTTAAATCAAATCGCATGCGCGCGCAATAGCTAAATATTTGGTGGGGGATAGTTATTTTTACCAGTGATGTTGAAAAAAGAAAAAAAGCAATGCGGCAATTCTTAGAAAAAAATTTTTACCAGTAAACAGGATATGAGTCATCATTAAGTATAAAAATCAACTGAAAAGAACTGCGCATTAATTCTTGGAAACACTAATCAGCGAAATAATATTTTTTCAACTCTGTTATCTTATCTCTTAGATAAGGGAACAATTCTTTGAAGCGTGCCGCCAAAGAAAATTATTTTCCTTGGAACCTTATCTTATCGCATTTCAAAGAAACTAGCTGACAAATATTTTTTCTCTATGTCTTATCTTATCAGGACAGATGTTTTGACTATAATTTTATACTTTGAACATGCCACTGATGAATCTTTTTTCTCATTGGTGCATATGAAAGTGGTGGGATCCACAAAGAGCAGTATATAACAAGCTACTGTGCCAATGCTTCTTCAGTCTGTTTCATAGTTTCATTCTTGTTGGTTTAGTGAAGTTGAAGTGCTTATAGACTTATTTTACTCGTGATGTTTTTGCTCATGCATTGAATTACATATTGACATTCGTTATTTTTTTCACACCTGTGCTGAATTTTATATAGACATTCGTGATTTTTTTTTTAAACCTGTGTTGAGTTTTATATAATATTTTTTTTTACATTGGTACTGTATTGTATATAGACATTCACAATTTTTTTTTTGTACCTCCGTTCATTATATATCAGTGTTCTGTCACAATGTCAACTGATAAAATTGGTGAGTAGAAGTTATGCACCTACACAAAGTGCTCTATACTATAACAAAGTGGTGGTGTTTATTATTTTTGAAAATTTTTTCAGAATTTGATGTCGATGATGATGAGTGGATGCTAGCCGCTCCAAATGAAGTTTTACCAACCAACAATAATCGTGATGAGATTGGTATGTAGAAGTTGTTCACCTACTTTTTTTTTCATTTTTTCTATAATGGAGAAGTGATGTTCATCATTTTTATTTTTTAGAATTTGACGATGATGACGTATGGATGATTGCAGCACCTAATGAAGATCCAGCAATAACAACAACAACAGCAACAACAACAACTCAAACAGGTACATTATCATTTTTTAAGTGGAAAATTTATTTTGTTGAATAGTTATAATTATTGATATTTTTTTTATTTTTTAGAATTCACCAGTGGTGATGAAGATAATGATGGTGTTGAAGAGATGGTTGTAGTACCTGAACATGTTCAATGTCCATTAGTTTCTAACCCTAATATGATAGGTAAAGGGCATTCAGATTTCCAGCCCATTGCTGTTGCATCGACTAGTAAGGTCGAAACTTCAACTGCTGCTGCTGACAAGCCTATCCCCTCAACAAGCAATGCAGACAATCTTTACGAAGTGCTATCCACCATCACAGCACATAGTCGAAAATTCAACACTCAAGTTACTGAAATGACTATCAAGATTAAAGAAATCGAGACCAATCCTGAAGCTTTCATCAAAGAGATTTTCGATTCCATTCTTGAAAAAGAACTGAAAGACACCGATGGACAAGATAGAGTGGGAGTTGTATTGGACAATTCCACATTCAATAAACCTCTGTACATTACTTTGCGCCGAAGAGATCAGCTAACATCTGAAGCAATTTTGGCGGAAACCGAGAAAATTGTTCAGAGCAACGAAAATTTTTTCTTGCACGAGCCTTTGGATGTAAAAATTACAACTGTACATTTACCAAAGGGTCAACATAGACTCAGTGGCCTTGACCCGCTGCCATTCAACACATTTTGTGAAAGAAGGAGTAAATCCATCATGGTGATTGAAAATGATAATGATGAAGAAGAAGAAGAAGATGCTGCAGATAATTTATGCTTACCAAGAGCCATAGTCGTTGGGAAAGCATTCGTTGAATTTTCTGGAAACAAAATAACAAAGGAAATGTATAACCAAATAAAAGGAGATATTTTGCACCAGAGAAATTTGGCTATACAATTATGTCAAGATGCGATACCTGAATGCAAACAAAATATCAACAATATACAGAATTTTGAAGGTACTCTGGAAGATGTCAATAAATTTCAGCAGTACTTGGAGGATGAATTTGAAATTACCGTATTCTGTGGTACAGATAAGAAAGGCAAGAAGATACTTTTCAAAAGAAATACGGAAAATACTCGGTACATTGATTTAATTCTTGGCGATAACCACTATAACACCATAATAAGTGTCATAGGCGCATTTGGTTATAGTTACTACTGCCGAAGGTGTAACAAAGGTTACAAAGATAAAAATGGTCATAACTGTGCTGGCAGATGTAAAAATTGCTGTAACATTATGCCTTGCAAACCTGAAGCAAATTTCAACTTGAAATGCCGTCATTGTAATATTTATTTTACAAATGCACGATGCTTTGACAATCATAAACTTTACAATTGGAATAACAATACAAAGTCCATATGCGATGTGACCAAGTTTTGTTATAACTGCGGTCAAATCTATACACTCACTAAAAAGAAGACAACTCATAAATGCTGGTACAAGATTTGTAAAATTTGTGGAGATCATGTACCAAAAGATCACCTGTGCTACATTCAGAAGTTGAAAGGAGGAAGTAAATCCGATGGAGATAATTTACTTCTATTTTTTGATTTTGAAGCCAGAGTGGAAGCGGGAGTTCATATTCCTAATTATTGTGTAATACAACATCAATGTACTAAATGCATGGAAAGAACTGATGATATAGACCAGATATGCAAGTATTGCGACATAAGACAGTTTTTTATTGATAAAGAAGGTGACGAATTGCTGGATGATCTGTTCAGTATTATTGCCAGAAAATCTGAGTTCTTCAAAAAAGTCATTATATTTGCTCACAACGGTGGGGGCTATGATTTCCAATTCATCGTCAAATACATGATTATGAAGAGGAAGTGGGCACCATCAATAGTCAAAAATGGATCGAAGATAATGTCGATTGAATACCGAAACATGGTGTTTAAAGATACGTTATACTTCTTTGGAACCAAATTGTCAGCTCTTCCTAAAATGTTTGGCATCAAAGAAGAGGTGAAAGGCTATTTTCCCCATCACTTCAATCTTCCAGAAAACCAAAACTACATTGGACCAATGCCAGAGCCAGAAGAATATGGAATCGACTACATGTCCATTGAGGAAAGAGAAAAATTTGAAAAATGGTATGAAGAGCATAAACATTTGCTGTTCAATTTCAAAGAAGCAATGCGAAGATATTGCAAGTCGGATGTCGATATATTGAGGAAGGCAACCCTTCAATTTGCAAAATTGTTTCGGTCATTGTTGAACATTGATCCATTGTCCTCAGCAATAACAATTGCATCAGCTTGCATGCAAGGCTATCGAAAAAATTTTATGCCAGCACAGACCATAGGAGTCATGGATTTTAAGACCTACCACATGCGCGATAACCAGTCTAAAATGGCACTCCGATATTTGTTGTATTTAGAGAAGAAATTAGATGTGGTAATGCAGTCAACTTACAGAGGGTGGGAAAAGCAATTTGGACCATATAAAGTAGACGGCTATTATGAAGATTTTCCAACGTCTAAATTGGAAAATTTTGATAACAAAGTTGATCCACGGGCTAAGGTACCACTAATTGACCACATTCGAACGAAGATTCACTGTTCATGTTGATACACACTCACACAAAGACACATACAGCCACGGCGGTAAAAAATTGAAAACAACGTTAAGCATGAGCGATTGCCATATATATAAGATTTTCATGATTTTCAATTGCATTTTTCGGCATCGTAATTAGATTAATTTTAATATATTAATTTAAAATCGAAAAGCGCATGAAAAGAGCTTTCGTTTGACGTATTTACTTTCTAAATTGATAAACTCTGTCAAAAGTTATAGCCTTATCATTTGGTCTATCTCCGTTTTTCCACCTCTGTACTGTTATCATCTATCATTATAATCAGTTATGAGTGCAAGTTACCGGCGTTTTGATTTTTTGAATTAAGTTTAATTTTAAATATATTTTCAAAATGATTACCGACGATCAAATTAAAGAATTTATTAAAGAGGAAAGCATTGTGACACGTGGAAAGCTGTTGTTCAATTCTGGGCACGTAGAAAGTTTCATTTTCGGGGATGGAATTATAACAGCTAAAGTTCTTGCTTCAATGAATAAGAATATTCGACATGCTGTAGAGGTACGTACTCAAGTGCACAAAAACTACACTTTGTTCTATTCTATAATAAAATAATCATCATTTTTGTTTTAGATGGAAATTAGAGATGGTTTTGTGATACAAAGTAAGTGCGACTGCGTTATCGGCCAGACTCCTTGTGGCCATATGGCTGCAGTTTTAATACATTTTAAATGTAATGTATCCTGTACGGATGTTTCCTGCTCGTGGATCTCAAGGGGAGCACCAAAAAGATGTACCACTAAATGTAAGATCTGTAAAAAATATTATTAGTAGTGGTAGTTTACTCTTGAGGTAGTAATGTTGAATGGTTTTTTTTGTAGCTATGGACGAGTTGTTTCCAAATACTTTGAAATTGAATTGTGTGATAATTGAAGAACCGGATGGTGCTTCCCTAAAGTCACGGGCAGAGGTTTTGATGTCTGATTTCGAAGTAAGTTCATGCTTGAAAATTGTTTTCAAAGTGCAAAATTTTTAAACTAATCAACACCTTTCTTATAGGAATCCATTGGAATGCATTTTATTTTAGCGCCGGAAATTTCAGGAGATGATATGTTGGAAAAGGCGATTGCTCTGCTGCCACCAAGTTGTGTTAATAAGATCGATATTGGAACGGCTATCTTCTCCGAAGACTTTCTGAAGAAATCCATAGAAGAAAGAAAATGTGTACTGAATCAATTTGTAGTATCGAGTTATGAAATTGCCGAGTTCAGTAAGAGAACTGTAGGACAATTTCGTAACATTTTGTACCGCAAATTGAGGCAGTACCGCGTTACAGCAAGCAACATGGGCGACATTTTGAGGGCGATGAAAGGAAAGAAGAAAAAGCCGAGCCCATCTCTTCTTTTTAAACTTGTCGGCGGATATGGAGACATAGGTGGCGTGAGTATTTCATTTTTCATTTAATTTAGATCTATCTAAAGTACCAATATTTCACTTTAATTTGATTTCATTACTTTATGATTACATGTGCAAAGAGCATTCTCAGGTGAAAAAAGTTATTGATTTGTATGGGGGATTCATGTGAGGATGTTTTATTTATGCAAAAAACATCGCAAATGAATCTCCATGCATACAAATCTTGATTCATTGAAAATAGACCAGAATCCGAAGTGGATTTAAGTTTAAGAATTTTTATTAATTACTTATGTTAGTTAATATCTAGGTAGAATCAAAATTGACATAAAATTTTATCTATAATTGTAGTGTTACGTAGAATAAATTGACATAAAATTTTATCCATAATCGTAGTGTTACGTAGAATTTAGTAGAATTTAGAAATCATTTAAAAATCTTAAAATAGGCACATTAAAATTGAAAACATAAATAGGTAGGTACGTAGAATAAATTGACATAAAATTTTATCCATCATCGTAGTGTTACGTAGAATTTAGTAGAATTTAGAAATCATTTAAAAATCTTAAAATTGAAAACATAAATAGGTAGGTACGTAGAATAAATGGACATAAAATTTTATCCATAATCGTAGTGTTACGTAGAATTTAGTAGAATTTAGAAGTTTAAAATAGGCACATTAAAATAGAAAATATAAATAGGTAGGCACATTAAAATTGAAAACATAAATAGGTAGGCACATTAAAATTGAAAACATTTCATTTTAAAAGTATACGATTATAGGTGCAATCAATAAGATGGGGAAAACAAAGAGAATCCGAAGCTATGAAGTTATTTGTAGAGCAAACTGAACTGAAGGTGGAGCCCAGTGGTTTGTTTCTTCACGAATCGGGTCTGCTGGGGGCCAGTCCAGATGGATTAGGAGAAGACTTCGTCGTTGAAATAAAGTGCCCATTTACCCATAGGTTGTTGGATCCTTTTGAAGCTCTGAAAAAACAAGACAAACAATTTATACTACTAGACGCCTCTAACAACTTCATCGGAGTTGACAAAGAACACAACCACTACCACCAAGTTCAATCTCAGATGCACTTTACCAACAAAGATAAAGCTATCTACATAGCTTATACTGCTCAAGGAATTGCGAAATTTTTAATTGAAAAAGATCCCGATTGGGTCCAAAACCTAGACTTATTGTTTCAATTTTATCACGAGTTTTACCTACCTTATCTTTTAAAGATATTTTTTGACGAATCGTGAATATTGTTATTCCAAAGAATTATTTTTGTTAGGTATGATCTCTTCACATGTTTAAAATTGTTTTTCATTTTTTTATTTTAAATTAAGTCTAAATATTACGATATATTTTTTGACGAATTGTGAATATTGTTATTCCAAAGAATTATTTTTGTTAGGTATGATCTCTTCACATGTTTAAAATTGTTTTTCATTTTTTTATTTTTAATTAAGTCTAAATATTACGAGATATTTTTTGACGAATTGTGAATATTGTTATTCCAAAGAATTATTTTTGTTAGGTATAATCTCTTCACATGTTTAAAATTGTTTTTCATTTTTTTATTTTAAATTAAGTCTAAATATTACGATATATTTTTTGACGAATTGTGAATATTGTTATTCCAAAGAATTATTTTTGTTAGGTATGATCTCTTCACATGTTTAAAATTGTTTTTCATTTTTTTATTTTTAATTAAGTCTAAATATTACGATATATTTTTTGACGAATTGTGAATATTGTTATTCCAAAGAATTATTTTTGTTAGGTATGATCTCTTCACATGTTTAAAATTGTTTTTCATTTTTTTATTTTTAATTAAGTCTAAATATTACGATATATTTTTTGACGAATTGTGAATATTGTTATTCCAAAGAATTATTTTTGTTAGGTATAATCTCTTCACATGTTTAAAATTATTTTTCATATTTTTTAAAAATTAATCCCAACCTTAAGGTACCATTTTCTTAGTATACCGTCAATACATTTACCAATCTCGTCGTTTGAAAGGTCTTGTCATGATTAGGAATCCAATAATAATCCATCAACATCTAAATCGATTTCCTCCATCGGCAAAGGTTCATCTACATCGCTGTTCTCTTCTTCTGCAGTAAGTTCAGTGGCGTTGGCTGCTGGAGTGCTGCTCATCGTGGCGCGATACAGATGACTTACTTCTTTTATCAGAGGACTGCGGAAGTTCGTCAAGGCAGCACAAGTCTGTATGATTTGCGATGTGATTGGGTACATCTTCCTTGTAAGAAAACTGAGGATTCGGTAGCATTTCAGTCTTCCAATTGCCCTCTCGACGTGTATCCTTGCCTTTGAGATTTTCCTTCCTTGTGCGACCTCCGATGGAGTGAACTGGGATGTACCGCGGAAGGGTGGAATGCTGGCAGAAACGCCTTCGGGAAGAATGTCATCTAGCAAAAATCCCTTATCCGCTAGAATAAGATCGCCCTGTTCCATCTGCTTTAAAATTTCGCAATGCTCGACTACAGCTTTGTCTGAAGTGGAACCAGGATACGCATTGCTGACGTATGTTATCACACCATTTGGAGCAACTACGATCAACGCTTTCACCGTATGCATGTGTTTGTAGCTACTGTACATGAGCTTTTGCTCATGCAAAGACAATGGTTTTTCACATTTAAACTCAGTGCAATCGAAAACGGCGCGGCAATTTGGGAAAGGTGAGAATACAGCTGGTAAAGAGCACATATTTTTTGCTCTTGAGGGAATCGAATCCATCAGCTTCTTATACAGGCAAACGTGAAGTACAACCAAGATTGTTCGAAAGATATTACTCACACCACTCTCACTGATACAAAACCTCATACCTAAATCAATATTTGTTAGATTTAGACGAAGTTTCATGAGAGTCAATAATACCTGATTCTCAAATGTAATCATACTGGGTTTATACCCCAACACATAGTTAAATTTTACTGCTTGGCATAGCTCAGTGATTATTTTGAACGATTCTATCTGCACACCTACGAAAAAAAAATCAATACTTTGATGATAATGTAAACCTGCTTCGAATAAAAACCCAAAAATTATTTATGCTCAAGTAAGGAAATGTTACCAGTATAATGTATCATCAGCTTGTCAGTTGGTAATGAATGAACTCCGAAACTGAGCTGTGTTGGAGCTACTTCTTGTTCAGGAATTTGCACTATAATATATTGAAGATGTTCTTGCTCATCACACGTTCTGTTCTCGTGTTCATCACACGTTCTATCTTTTCCTGCACAATTCAAAGCTATACTGTTACATTCGCACTTCCTAGGAATTATGTATTATTTTATTAGTACAATTGCACCTTGTTCTGTGAGTATAGACACACCAGAACATACTGTCAGTACTGTTCCGGCGTCGTCTCCGGTCATCGATACTGCTCCGGCGTCGTCTCCGGTCATTGATACTGCTTCAGCGTCGTCTCCGGTCGTCGATATTGTTGCAGTGTCGTCACTGGTCATCGATACTGCTCCGGCGTCGTCTCCGGTCATCGATACTGCTCCGGCGTCATCTCCGGTCATCGATACTGCTCCGGCGGCGTCTCCGGTCATCGATACTGCTTCAGCGTCGTCTCCGGTCATCGATACTGCTCCGGCGTCGTCTCCGGTCATCGATACTGCTCCGGCGGCGTCTCCGGTCATCGATACTGCTTCAGCGTCGTCTCCGGTCGTCGATATTGTTGCAGTGTCGTCACTGGTCGGTGCAATTGTACTAATAAAAATACATAACGTCAATATAAAATATTACATTCATTAATGAGTATTTCTGTAATGACAATTCCTCAACCTTTTTCGATATTCTTTACGCTGCTTCTGTTTTTTTGGAGATGGAAAGAAAAACTTTGCTGATCGATGTTTCACAGGCGATTTTCCTTCAGTACTGTGTTTGGTTGGTGTAATTGCACTACCTGTGGCTACGACCGCACCACTGAGTTTGCGATCAGACTGAGAAGAAGCTTCAACCCTACTAATCAAAATAATTGACGTCAACTTAACATTTATTGTAATTTTATGTTAATTAACATATTAGTAATGGCAATACCCCAAACTTTTCCGATATTCGTTGCGTTGCTTCTTTTTTTCTGGAGAAGCAGAGAAAAGTGCTGCTGATCGTTTTGCCTGATGTTTCAGTGATGATTTTCTTTCACTAATTCCTTTGGTTCGTATATGAGCTTGTTCTGTGGCCACGACTGCTGTATTTCGTTTTCGAACAGATGGGGAAGAAGATGCAACTGTACTAATGAAAATGCATAACGTTAACTTAGCAACTGTTCATATATGACGGTTCATTGAATATTGAATAAGTAATATGATTGTGATATCAATAATACTTGTACTGTTTTTCCACATTCCATTTAAAGACAGTAGGAACATCATATTTCTTTGGATTCTTCTCGATGAAATGACATGAACAAACTCTACTATGCTTTGTAGGCATCCTATCTGCACGTCTGCAAGAAGTCAGAGTCAGTTTACTACTTCTAAATTGAAAAATAATGCATTTTTACTGCTCAGTAGTAATTTTTAATTGCATTCATACCTGATATTTTTTATCCACTTGTGTAGAGTTATTCTGCTCGAAGGGAATTCATGTAGTGAACAAATCGTGCTCCCACTTCGGTGGTCGCAGAAGGGAACAAAACACCGCGCCATTATTGCGAATTATTAAAGAATATTCCACAAATGACACAATTATTCATTAGAAATGAAATGGTGAATTGGTGAAGGTGAATGTTTACGCGAAAGAAATAACTGATAAGGCTATAACTTTTGACAGAGTTTATCAATTTAGAAAGTAAATACGTCAAACGAAAGCTCTTTTCATGCGCTTTTCGATTTTAAATTAATATATTAAAATTAATCTAATTACAATGCCGAAAAATGCAATTGAAAATCATGAAAATCTTATATATATGGCAATCGCTCATGCTTAACGTTGTTTTCATTTTTTTACCGCCGTATCACTTTGTTTATGTTGCTTAATCGTTCGTTCAATCTCGTTCGAATGTGGTCAATTGTGGAAATTTATGGGTGTTTGTTTCATGGCTGCATAAATTGTTATTCAGAAGATGAGAGACACACCCCGATAGGTGACACAAAGAAAACGTTTGAAACATTACATCACAGGTATGAAAATACGAAGAAGAGAGTTGAATACCTGCGGAGATTACCATGCCGACCAATCATCATTGAAATATGGGAGTGCGAAATAAGACAGCACTGTACAAAGGATGACCTTTTGCGGAAAATAATGACAGATCCTGATTCATTAATACGAATTGAATCGAATAGAGAGGCGTTTTTTGGGGGTAGGACAGAAGCTTTCCGGCAATATTACAAAGTGAAGAATGGCGAGAAGATTAAATTGGCGATATTTAATCCTAGTCACAACAAATACGACAATGGATACGAGCAAGGCTAGCGCAAACATGGCTAGACTCAGATGAACAGTGATGGGTGAGCTTTTAACTGTCTGCTGCATCCATATATGTGACGGGGGTGCCGTGTTAGTTGTAGATGACGTTGTTGTATTTGATGCTGTAATGACGGCAGTGCATGGTTCGTCCTTTTGAATTACATAAGAAGTTTCGTCTTGTAAGTGCTTATTGTGTATACCGGATGCATTTTGAATTGCTTTACACACGTATGTGTCAAAGTATTCGTCGCTTTTCAAGTGTACAGTAAGTACACTGAATATTGTATATCCAGAGGAGAGGTAATAGTTTCGTAAACTGAAAACTTCATTGTCAGGGAATATAGGTGTATTGCCAGAAGAACTGCTCTTGTACCACGAGACTTCAGCCCTTGGATCACTTGCCACATAACATATCAAGTATACAGCTGCTTGTGGGGCAGCTTTGTAAACAATACCATCTTGACGAGATAGGATTTCAACTGGAATATCAATACTATGTTGTTCTCCATCACCAGGGGCACTATCTCCATAGATAGCACCAATACAAAGAAGTAACAGTATTATTGTAGTTGTTGTTGTTGTTGTTGTCGTCGTCATTTTCACGCGAAAATGAACGTCCAATGTGTTTGACGAATGAATTACAACTGATGATGTATTCAACTTCCAAAATCCGTGGTTACGTTTCGAGCTTTATCAATCTCAACAACATTATCGTACTCGGCATACATTAGCATGTTCACAACTTCGGGTAATGCAGCGTTGAATCCCAATTCGACTCCCAACGAGCCGTGGCGAATAAGATTCCAGTGAGTAGGTATATGTGCCGACTGGTCCGGGGTCAGGTCGAAGGCGTACAAACAGTATCCATTTTTGTACTCATCGTATGTGATGGAATGAGTAGTATGTCCAAAATTGATTCCAGTACCAGTGAACAGGGTTTGGTAAGCATCCGCGAAAAAATTGTTTTTGTAATCTGGTTTGAGTGGTTTCGCAGGAACATGCTTTCCATTGATTATTAAGGCTAAGAAGGTTAAATAGTAGTGGAGGAAGGCGAATGGATTCTTCTTGAAATCTCCGTTATACGCTTTGTTTGGGATGAAACATAATATAATCCTTATAGGCAAAAGTCCGAGGATTAAGTTGTTGATTGAGTAATTTTTACCACCCTCCGCCAGCGTGTGTACTTTTGCTTCGACTCGTCTCATCGGATACTTTAAATTGGTGTGCTCCAAGATTTTGGCATGAGTAAGAGCTATACTTGGATTGATGTTAACTCGTCTTACTCGCAAAGCCGCATCCATTATTACAACTTTATATTCCGAACCATCGGACATGAGACAAAATGAATTCTTTGCTCTGTGCAATTTTACTCTTACTTCCACACCGTTTATCAGTAACTTGTCTTGATTGAAGAAGGAAATGTGCGGTTGGCCAACCATTTCTACTCCATAATTCAAAGCAATGCGGGCACTTCGACTTACAAATCCGTCATTTGTGGCATCAATCTCGTCCATACTACCTGCTTTATCCTTGTAAAATAGTACATTTCCCAATCTGGTCGATATCGTATCTGCGGTGTAATTCAACAGATTCTCTATGTAGGCAATGTACGGGTAGTTGGAACCGATGCTGGAAACTTCTTTTCCATTCAAATATACGTCGAATCGTTCAATCAGTGTGTGAAGGAAATTGTTACAAGGACCCACCTTGTCTGCTGCTTTTAAATTTTCATCTTTGTCGTTGACAATTTTGGCCTTGATGTACAATTCTGTTGGACCCAAATCGATGTACTGTTCACTAACTCCGGGAATAACAAATTCTATAGGTGCATTCTCAGTAATCGCGGCAATAGGTTTATACGCTACAATTTCAGAGTTTTCAATACTGAGCTGAGTTGGTGGCAGTGCGAATAGGTCCAGTTCGGATTTCGCACATTCCGACGATTGAGCATTTATGAATGACATGATGATTACTTCTTGGCAAAAATATCATTCATCAAGAAATCGTACTTGTCTCGTTTACGAGTAGCGGTGGTTGTCTTGCGGCGAATTGTTTTTTTCACTGTTTTTCTTTTACCCTTTGTTTTTTGTTTCCTACCAATAATCCCTTTTCCAACTTGTTTAGAAGAGGTACGCTTAGATACAACTCGTTTTTTGCTTTTTGGACCACAACGAGCTTTTCCTTTGCCTGTTTGTCTGACCGTCGTCTTTCTTCGTCGAGTGGTTTTCTTAGACTGACGAGATTTCACCCGTCTCTTACGTTTATACCCCTTCCCTTGTAGAAAATCGGTAGCTTTACGTTTGAGATTATTTACAGATTCCCCCATGCGAGTGTTAACTGACTCTTTAAACGAACCTCCATCTCCGAGGTCGCCTAAAACATTGATACCACTATTCATTAGCTCTTTTCCAATCGCAAGACCACCCTTTTTCAACAAAGGTAAAGCTGATCTAAATAAACCTCCTAAGAAACTTCCGATACCGTGCCCCCTTTGGTAAGGAGAACCTCGAAAAAAATGTGGGGAAAGTCCATCACCCGCCTGTTGATTATAGTAATTTTCGTAAGAGAGGAGACGACCTCGCGGATCTTGTTTCAAGTATTTTCTCATTTTTTTTTTTTTTCACTAGCAGCGACTTAGCAGCAGCAGCAAATGTCACTCCTTTACGCGACGAAAATGCAGCCGCACGTTCAGCTTCCCGGCGTCGAATGGCAACAGTTCACCTTGATCGTCCCTTATATTAATCTCTATTGTCTGAAATTCTCGTTTGCTCACAGGCATGTAATATAAGTTGTTGAAAACAACGCTCACTACGCGACGCATAGAAGAATGATTTTCCAAATTCACAATTCTCAGTAGCTGAGCAAATGTATCGCCTATAATGTTTGGTTTAATTACATCACAATACACATAGGCATGAGAAGGGCGTCTGTAGTGTACATCATGATGGAGACGAGCTAAGACTTCCAATAATTTAGTATCAGCATGTAAGGAAGCATCAAGATCCCAATCAACTCTTCCAATATTTTGTGGTGTTTTCGATATTGTTTCTAGTGCGAAGAAACTCCAACATCACAGTCAAACGATTACTCATTTTCACTATACTCATATGAGGTGTTTCCTGAGTTGCCACATTCCAAAACAGTTTTATTTTACCACTTTCTGGATCTCTGTCGATTAATTTTACGTCTACAGGTTTATTCTTCAGGTTCAATTTTTTCACCACTTCATCCATCCCTGCTGTATTGATTCTTTGAATTATTTCTTCGATGTCAGTGTACAAACCCGCAGGAATATAAATTTTATTTTCAGGCTCACCCCCTTGACTATTATTAATCTTATTTTCAGAGTAGGACCAATAGTCGATTACAAACCAGGCTTCTTGTCCTACTAAGTTGAAGAATCGAGGTGGATACATTATTTCTGTTAATGCTACTTCCCATCTTTCAAAACCCAACTCTACTCTCTGAGGTAAATGCGTAATGTATCAAGCCAATGTGTTCTCTGAGTATATGTGCATTGACGCATTACTGGGTAATGTAATGCAGAAATTATCGTCATCCATTGTTTTGTGTTGTTATAATTGCTTTATATCGCTTGCACGAACCCAAGAGTTGAAGGACGTCGGATATCCACGCCACTTGACGAGGTACTGAGCTTTTTTACCGCGCCCTTTTGTTTTTATAACCTCCTCAACAACAAATTCCTCTTCAGGATTGTAATTTATTTTCTGTAATTCTTTCTCGTAGAATCTGCCCTCTATTTCGTCTCCATTCAAGTCTTCAATTTCGTATACTTGAATGGTGTGAGGTATTACTTTTGTAATTTTGAAAACTTCTTCTGTAAATGAAATTGCGTACCCTTTGTCAAAAACATTTTTGAGTTTGGACAACTTGACGTAATCACCAACCTTGAATTGAGGCTTTTCCTTCCTTTTAATCTTTGAAATTGGCGAAGTGCTGTTTAAATTTTCGTACACTTGCAAAATATTGTTTTCTTTAACATTGTTAGGGGTCATTTTGATCGATCGATGATACGTATTATTATACCCATCCACCATATCTTGCAAATCATCGATATAGCATCCATTATTACGATTGACCTTTTGCGGAAAATAATGACAGATCCTGATTCATTAATACGAATTGAATCGAATAGAGAGGCGTTTTTTGGGGGTAGGACAGAAGCTTTCCGGCAATATTACAAAGTGAAGAATGGCGAGAAGATTAAATACATCGACGTAAATTCATTATATCCGTATGTCAACAAATATGGGATATATCCGATTGGACATCCAGAAGTACTCCTCGACAAAGATGCCGAAAACTGCAATTTAAATGACACTGTTGGCATAGCTAAAGTGAAGATTTTGCCACCAGAGCAAATGTTCTTTCCTATTTTGCCTCTGAGAGCAAATAATAAGCTGCTTTTTCCCCTTTGCCGCACTTGTGCTGAAATAGCAAACACCGAATCTTGCCAACACACAGACTCTGAAAGGGAATTCATTGGAACATATGCATGTATTGAACTGAAAGAAGCCTTGAAGCATGGTTATAAAATCCAGAAAACATACGAAGTTTGGTCTTATGAATCCACCCAATATGACAAAGCATCCCAAACTGGTGGAATCTTTGCCGAATATATCGATACATTTTTGAAAATAAAGCAAGCGGCATCAGATTTTCCACCTGATGTGAAAACTGAAGAAGAAAAACTCAATTTTTGTAAAATGGTCAAAGAGAAAGAAAACATAGATTTGGAACCACACGAAGTTCAAAAGAATCCGGGGTTGAGATCACTCAGTAAACTCTGTCTGAACAGGTAATATATATATATATTTTTTTTTTTCTTCATTTCTATACTTACTCAAAATGTGTTTTATATTTCAGTTTATGGGGTAAATTTGGACAAAGAAACAACATGATTCAAACGAGTATCATCGATAAAATGGAAGAATTCACGGAACTTGTAGTAAATCCAGAGAAAAATATTTCTGATGTTTCAATTTTGACGAAAAAAACCAATTGCAGCGACGATGAAGACATTTTGCTCGTTTCGTGGAAAAAAGTAAGAAAAAAAATGTTACCCCAATACTTGTTTGGGTGTGTAAGTAATTAAGCTGATCTGTACCTGTTTTCATTGTTATAGGTAGACGAATGTGCCACAGATTCATGCTTTATAAATCCTGTGGTTAGCGCATATGTTACGGCTCAAGCGCGCCTGTACCTGTTTTCATTTCTCCAACGTCTCGGAGATAAGGTGCTGTACTGTGACACCGACTCAATTCATCAAATTGAGTAGCACACATTTCGTTTTGATTTTCAATGAATTTCAACACAAATTGTGTTTTACCGCAACCCGATGGGCCTGCAATTATAGCAGCAAACGGATGTTTCCACGTTACATTCACGTCCATCTCTTTCAGCGTCTGTTACCAAACTACCTCAAAATTATTCAAATACCCTTAGTTTCTTTTTTAGAAATGATTAACACATTCTTTTTTTCTATTTCTAATTTATTAAAAACTTCATCAATTACAAATTAAGAGATTACACTACGACTAATGTATAAATAATATCTACGCTTATGCATTATAACAGGATTTAATACAGGCTCCAAAGCTTTGATTCTTCTCCGAAAACGTAGCCTATCGCGAGCACATTGTAGCCATTCGCTTTTTCTATCTTCTGGTGATATGTGATAGACGACCACATTAGGATTAAACTTCACCCTGTAAATTGAGAAAAAATTAATAAAAGTTATTACAAATGATGAAAATTGAACAAGACAGTAAAAAATATTTTCAACTTAAGTTTTACAGCTGTTCATGATTCTTTTTCAAAACTTCTTCCACAGATCGCTGCTTTCTTTTTAAATTCACCAGTCTCGTCTTCATATACGTTCGGCATCGGCAAAAGCATCTACAGTATGAGTCACACGTGTGGCATGCAATACCATCCACTTCAGTGGTGTCAACAGATCTGAAAATTAATTCATTTATGAAGTACTCTTCATCGTTAAATCCCCACTACAAAAAAAATATAACTTACAAATCGAAGCATTTATGTATGCAACAGTACTGTCCTGCATCGTCATTGGTGGGAGTATCTTCTCGACGCTGCTTCAGCCACTTTGCAAATTTTTGCGCCTGTACTAAAGCACATCTATATACAGGCTCCGTATTTGCAGTGCAACGATGAACAATCAGCGTGCAATCTTCGAAGGTTCTATCATATGGTAAATCTTGAGCCTTGGGACACCCTTCATTCTCCAAATTTTGCACCATAGTCTTCAGCAGTTTTTGTAAAGTAGCGCACTTATCAGCTCCTTTGGCCCAAAGCACATCTGCGTCAATGATTGCAAATTTTATCCGTCTCATAGCAACTTTTACTTCATCGTAGCCTTCGACCCAACAAATTCCATGAACAAATATCGAATTGAAGTCTACCTCCTTCTGTCTTTTTTCAGACAGTTCCTTCCAAGGTACCGATGATTCCACCACTTCATGCCAAGTGAAATTGTCAAACACGGATTTTAATCCAATTTCCTTTATAATGAAACCGCCATCATTATCGCGAAAACCTTGAATGTCAATAACATATTCTCTACGAGGTTTCAGTATAATTTCACTGCGAGTAGTGTTGTGAGTGAATTCCTATAAATAAACGTAACATGAATAATTAAAAAATATTTGTATGAAAAAAAAAAATAAAAAATAAAAACAACATACCTTGATTTCAGCATCCATAGCCTTTGAACTTTGAGACATGACGACTATTTCAAACAAGAGCAATTTTCAATACAGACCAAGTTATGCTGCCTACATCTCATTTTATACTTTTTTTCCCCTCTCCTTACATGAGCATAAAAGTGGGGGAAATCAAGAGTGGGAAAACAGAAAGTGGGAGATTCATTATCTAAGATTAAATGAGAAATTGAAACTTATGAGTAAAGTAAGATAGGGAATTTTTTCTAATCTAAACATGTTTTTGTAACTGAACAAGTTATAACTCGTCCTTGTCCTCCTCTTTGTCCTCATCACTTTCGTTTTGTTTATTTTCTATATAATAATCCGCATAATACCTCAAAGTATAGACAGTCAAGAGGAAGACGGAAATCTTCGTGCTAGCAAATCCGTACCCAAAGTTGTCCGTTCCATGTAGAGCGCGCTGCTTGTCAAACTCTCCCTCGTACTTCATGCGTTTTATACGCGTTTATATGGGGAAGGATTTGAAAAACACGTAATTTTTCATTTTTTAGGGGTTTAATTTTTTTTTTGAGATTTTTTTTTCTTCAAATATATTTTTAATGCAATGTATACTAGCATTTACAGCAGAAAACTAATTAAATATGATTAATTTATACATCTATATCCGTATTAAACAGTACAATACTACATAGGTAGGTACTTGCTATTCAAAATTAGAGATGAAGGACATGTCCTATCTGAATTATTTTGATGACCAAAATTATTCCTACGACTTCAAGCAACAACTTTTGTTTGAAAAGTTTTTTAATAGGACCCTTCCCTCCGCCAATTTTTATTTTTAATAGCATAATATTATAGATAATTAGTATGCATAATCATGTCATATTTGATATTATTAAAATTGGAGGGGAAGGAAGGGTCTAATCGAAAATTTTATAATAACAAAAATTATTTTCAAGACCTTAATCTACAACTTTCGCTTTGAAAAAATTTCAATTGGACCCACCCTGTCTCCCACCACCAATTTTTAATTTGTATCTTCGTTGTGTTGTGCAAAATCAGTGGGGAGGGAGAGCGGGAGAGGTGCAATTGAAAATATTTTCAACCAAAATTTATACGTTGAAGTCCTAGGAATAATTTTGGTCAATATAAAATTTTCGATTAGACCCTTCCTTCCCCTCCAATTTTGATAATAGACATGACCTTGGATACTTTTTATGCTATTTAAAAAACAATAAGCGAAGGAAAGGGTCCAATTAAAAAACTTTTCAAACAAAAGTTGTTGCTTGAAGGGCTAGGAATAATTTTGGTTGATGTAAAATTTTCGATTAGACCCTTCCTTCCCCTCCAATTATGATAATAGACATGACCTTGGATACTTTATATGCTATTTAAAAAAAAAATAGGCGAAGGAAAGGGTCCAATTGAAAAACTTTTCAAACAAAAGTTGTTGCTTGAAGTGCTAGGAATAATTTTGGTCGATATAAAATTTTCGATTAGACCCTCCCTTCCCCTCCAATTTTGATAATAGACATGCCCTTAGATACTTTATATGCTATTTTTAAAAAAAATAGGCGAAGGAAAGGGTCCAATTAAAAAACTTTTCAAACAAAAGTTGTTGCTTGAAGTCGTAGGAATAATTTTGGTCATCAAAATAATTCAGATAGGACATGTCCTTCATCTCTAATTTTGAATATCAAGTACCTACCTATGTAGTATTGTACTGTTTAATACGGATATAGATGTATAAATTAATCATATTTAATTAGTTTTCTGCTGTAAATGCTAGTATACATTGCATTAAAAATATATTTGAAGAAAAAAAAATCTCAAAAAAAAAATTAAACCCCTAAAAAATGAAAAATTACGTGTTTTTCAAATCCTTCCCCATATAAACGCGTACAAAACGCATGCAGTACGAGGGAGAGTTTGACAAGCAGCGCGCTCTACATGGAACGGACAACTTTGGGTACGGAAATCAGTTTTTTCTCCCATATAAGATTTTCGTCTTCCTCTTCACTGTCTATACCTCAAAGCATCATAAATACAAAAGCCACAGTTTGCTTCATTATACATCAAATTATCTATATCGATTTTATCATTCTCGTGTTTTTTAAGAAATTTTTCAATGTTACGTATACTGAGAATATCATCTTTTACGAAATACCCCTTAACTTCGTGTGCCTCACAGCAAACCCTTAGGCTACCTCCACCACCTGTGATGTCTTCTAATTCATCATCATTCAAAACATCCTTTTTGTTTGAAATCCAATACTCGAAAAAGCATTCTGGAGATTCCACCATATCCACTAATTTCTCCAATATTTCTTTCTCTTTTTCAGTTAATTCCGAAAGATTGATAAAACATCGAGAATAGTAGGTCTTACCACTTAGAGTACCTCTATAGATCATGACTAACACCTTGTCGTCATACTGATTAGCTAATTTTCTCCGACAGTCGGACAGAAGATCTTCTGCTTCTTCAAAATTTTCCCTGGATACCAATTCTTCAAAATTCTTTAAAGCAACTTCCATTGTGGAGTGTAAAAAACAACCAATCGCAGCAAATAACAACAGTGGACTGCTGGCATATAACACCAATCGTTGATTTTATAAGTTTACCCCCACCACTTACCAATTTACCCCACTACCAATCTTTTTTTAAAAACTATGAATAATCAACACATTTCTCTTTTTAGTTCATTTATTTCTCAAATGCATAAAAACATGAAAAACATGAAAAAACTTATGTCTTAAAATCATAAATGATATTTTTACATTCTTAAATTACTTATTCCTCAAGTTTCAGCATGTATGCTTTATTTCTGACTCCATCGTAAATCAGCTTTAAATTCTTTTTCGAATTCCACATTGCCATTTTCTCGTCATCGTCGAAGAACGTTAAGAATCTGTTGAAAAAATTTTGTAATTACTTACGAGTTTTAAAAATATTTGATAAGAATTTTATTAGACATAAAATACATACCTTTTTGGGAGATTTAACATGAAAGCGTCATTGTCTTTCTTCACATATGCTATCACCGCAGGTCCAAACTTGGATTGACAACAGCGAAATTTTCGAATATGAAATACAGTACCCTCATCGAATTCAGAAAATTTTCTAAAGGCAAGTCCACCGTCTTCTCTTAGTTCATTGAAGTTGTTCAATAGGTTCTCCATTTCTTTGTTTTTATTTTTTTTAAAACACTATAATCTATATAGTAGAGCACAACAAGAGACTAACTGTTTGCAAAACTCGAATGAACACGCACAATAATTTATATAGAAGTACACAACCGACGCATAACAATTCAGTAAGAAGACTTGATGCTTGTGAAACTTGAATGAACACTGAAGAAACATTAGCACAGCAGCTTGTTATATACTGCTCTTTGTGGGCGTTACACTATCCCACCACTTTCATCCGCGCCAATGAAAAGAAAATAAACATCCGCGATGACTCATATCCGGCGGTGCGATCAGATAAGTTACACAGACATAGGAAAATATTCGGCGGCATGTTCAAAGTATAAAATTATAGTCAAAACATCTGTCCTGATAAGATAAGACATAGAGAAAAAATATTTGTCAGCTAATTTCTTTGAAATGCGATAAGATAAGGTTCCAAGGAAAATAATTTTCTTTGGCGGCACGCTTCAAAGAATTGTTCCCTTATCTAAGAGATAAGATAACAGAGTTGAAAAAATATTATTTCGCTGATTAGTGTTTCCAAGAATTAATGCGCAGTTCTTTTCAGTTGATTTTTATACTTAATGATGACTCATATCCTGTTTACTGGTAAAAAATTTTTTCTAAGAATTGCCGCGTTGCTTTTTTTCTTTTTTCAACATCACTGGTAAAAATAACTATCCCCCACCAAATATTTAGCTATTGCGCGCGCATGCGATTTGATTTAACTACCTACTCTCTTTCCTATTAAGTTTTCAGTTTCTCATCATGCTTAGTACACATCACTCGTTTGTTCTCGCGTGTTCTTTTTATTCAGTGTATTCAAGTCAAAGGTCGCGATAAAGGTCGTAGTATGTATATAGGTAGGGACTGGAGAGGGGACCTGTGGGCGGAGCTTCACTCCCAAAAGGGGCGGGGCATGGGCGGGGCTTCCTTGTGGGCGGAGCCAAAGGGGCGTGGCCTAATCCAGTACCCCAACCAGGGGCGGGGCCTATAGCGGGGGCATACCACCACCCCGGATCCAAAAGTACTCCCTCCCCTCCCCTCCCCTTAGGCCATTAGGTTAACTTATAACATAACCCCTTAGGTTTACTTAGGTATGCAACCAGCAAACCACCAGAATAGGGCACCAAAAGTGCTGACTCTGGTGCCCGTCAGCACTTTTGGCGCCCTTTATACTACTTGTATCTGTTTTAGTATCGAAAACTTTTGTTCAGAAGGAATGTTCATCAAGTTAAATACAGTTGAATACATGAAGAAAGTACTACATACACAAAAGCTACTGTTTTTCAAAAAAAATAAATAAATAAATAAAGTACGAGTGGAAATAAATGTTATTGGAGTATATTTTGATTTTTTTTTGTGAGAATTGAACGAAAATTTAGTTTTTAACCTAATATGTTTTAAATTTTTTTTATAATTTAATCAAAATTAGTTTTTTGATTTTTTTTTCAATATCAAAATTTTCAAATATCTAATTTTGTTTGAAATTGATATTTTTTAATTTTTTTTTTACCCAGAAGTCTGAGAACAATTTTTAAAATTTTTTGTATTTGAAAATAATTTTTTTTGGTTTAAAATTTTGTATTTTTTCACATTAATTTTTCAATTTTACAGCAATCTTTTCAAATTCTGTTTGAAATTACTTTGCATTTTTTTTTCAGTTTTCGTTTCAACCATTTTTTTAAAATTTTATTAAAATTTTCTAGTTTTGTTTCAAAATATATATATATATTTTTTTTTTCATTTAAAATTATTTTTTTCTCAATAATTAGGAATTTTTTTCGTGTTTTTTACACATTTTTTTCAAATTTTGTTTAAAATCATTCTTCAAATTCCATTTTTTTTTTTTTTCGAAATTAATACCTTCAAAAATCATATTTTTTTTATTAAAGTTTGATTTTTAATTTTTATTTTTTTACCCACAACAATTTTTAAAATTCTATTTGAGAATAATTTTCTTTGGTTTAAAATCTTACATTTCTTTAAATCAATTTTTTCAAATTTTGTATTTTTTCATTTTTTGTGGAAACCACTTTTTTTTTAATTAAAAAAATTATGTTTGAATTTTCAAATTTTGTTTCAAATTGAATTTTCAATGTTTTTTTTTACCAGAAGTCCGAGAAATTTTTTTAAAATTTTGTGTATTTGAAAATAATTTTTTTGGTTTAAAATTTTGGATTTTTTCAAATTAATTTTAAAAAATTTTTGAAGCAATAGGTAGCTTTTCAAATTCTTTTTGAAATTATTTTGCATTTTTTTTTCAATTTTCGTTTCAATCATTTTTTAAAAATTTTATTAAAATTTTCTAGTTTCGTTTCAAAATATTTTTTTAATCAAAATATATCTTTTCTCAATTAGGTATTTTATTTCTTCGTTTTTTAACACATTTTTTTCGGTTTAGAATCATTCTCCAAATTCCATTAATTTTTTTTTTCGAAATTAATACTTTCAAAAGTCATATTTTTTTTTATTAAAGTTTGATTTTTCATTTTCATTTTTTTACCCACAACAATTTTTAAAATTCTATTTGAGAATACCTAATTATTCTTTGGTTTAAAATCTTACTGTTCTTTAAATCAATTTTTTCAAATTTTGTATTTTTTCATTTTTTGTGGAAACCACTTTTTTTTTAATTCAAAAAATTATGTTTAAATTTTCAAATTTTGTTTCAAATTGAATTTTTAATTTTTTTTTTTTACCAGAAGTCAGAGAACAATTAAAATTTTGTGTAAGTATTTGAAAATAATTTTTTTGGTTTAAAATTTTGGATTTTTTCAAATTAATTTTTAAATTTTTTTGAAGTAATAGCTTTTCAAATTCTTTTTGAAATTATTTTGCATTTTTTTTTCAATTTTCGTTTCAATCATTTTTTTTAAATTTTATCAAAATTTTCTAGTTTTGTTTCAAAATATTTTTTTTAAGGTGGTTCTTCGCGTCTTGCGTTTTTTAAGTGTAGTATCCCAGTGCCGGAAGGGGCAATTATTTGAGTTATCTAATTTTGCTTGTTTTTAACAATTAAATGAGTTTAGGAATTAAAAAATGAAGCAAAACGAAAGTATTGAGTCTAATTCATCGAATAAAATAGCTAAAAGCTCTGAATTGCATTTAAATTAAGAGAATTCGTCATTTTAGTTGAAGGTGGAAAGTCGAAAACTCGTCGTCGTTTTATGAATTTTTCTCCGGCTATTTTTGATGAAATTCGATGAAATTTGGATATGTTGTAGCTGAATGCACCCTTGAGACCGCTACAGAGCCTTTTTTTTCAATTTTCATTTTTTATGCCCAAAATTGTATTTTCAAAAATTTTAATACTAATATTTTAGGTGTAAAAAATGAAAATTGAAAAAAAGGGCTCTGTAGGGGTCTCAAGGGTGCATTCAGCTACAACATATCCAAATTTCATCGAATTTCATCGAAAATAGCCGGAGAAAAATTCATAAATTTTCCAAAATAAAAATTGGGTAACTTTTTTATTATTTTTTCAACGAATTTTCTTCAATTTTTATAGATCATTTTCTATTGAATTTTAAAAAATGATATTTTTTTACCTAGGTATACTTTGAAAAAATATAAGGTAAATGTTTACGTTTTTTTTTAAAGAGATTTTTTTCAATTTTCAAAACTAGATTTTTTCAATTTCAGCATTACATGCATCCTAATTTTTCTTGAATTTTCAAAAATGAGATTTTTCAAGATTTTCTCAATGTTTAGTCACGATGAATTTTCATTAAATGGGATTAGTCAAATTTTTCAATTTTTGGAATGATTCTTCATAAATTTTCAAAAATAAAAATTGGATAATTTTTTTCAATATTTTATTTTTTTAGAATGAATTTTTCTAATTGCAGCGTTGTGATTCCTTGCCTCTCAATCGCTCTGAATGCTGCTTCGTACGATGAAGAAATCATGACAAAAGCAATCGGAAAAGACTGGTTGTGTTCAGTAAACTGGACCGTAAGTGTCTCTGGCCTTGTACTGTGCACCAAGATGAGCATAAAAATTATAACTAACCTTAATACCTCGATGGAAATTTTCAGACCATATCGTATTCATTATATTGCTACGGGGTGAAATTACTTTGCGGTATCATCTTCACCACTGTATCCTATATTATGGTTTTGATAAGCATGCGAGATTGTTTCATCGAACACACCTTTAACAAAACTTCTCTAGTCAATGGTTCTGTTCCTCGGAATAAGTTTTTCGTGTACATCGAATTCGTCGAAAACATAGAAGAAAAGCACTCTTTACGATCTCAGTATCTCGATACGTTGAATCTCATCCAATGCTACATGAGCGTTGTAGTAACATTGCATTTAAGTAAGAATTTTTTAAATTTATTTTATTACCTATTATAATCAAAATTCGTGTAAAATGTTCGATATTTGAAAATATGGAAAACTAATGAAATATTGTATCAATTTTCAGTGGCTCTCAGCAGTAGCTTTTTGTACCGAGATTCAGTATTCTGGAGAAAGTTACCATGTTTTAATTTACCGTGGATGTTCATCGTCATGTTACCGTACGTTTATAAAATAGAGGATTTCAATATTAATTAATTGAAAGAAAATAATAATTTAGTGAGGTTTTCTCGTACTGACAGGATTTCGCTGCAAGTGGCTCACTTTTTAACGATGATCAACGATTTGGACATCGAAGACAAGCTGGTCGGATGCATCTTGAGCGAATCTCTTTTCTCTATTAAAAATACTTTACTGTCGTTTGCTCCTCCTTTGCTGTCCTATTTGGTATGCGAAGTTGTGAAAATATACGAAATTAGGTAAGTTTTACATACCTACCTTTTGTACAATTTTTCTCTAAATTACTTACTAATGCGAATTATTTACAGATCTAATGAACGATATCAGAAAAAAATGAGACTGGAATTTGGTACAAAGCTAGGAATGAATTCGCCATTCTAAAACTTTCAATTTTCTTCTGTTTTTTGTTTTTTTGTTTGTTTTTTTTTAATCTCATTTTTCGATACCTACTTATTTTGTATTAACAAAACGACTGCTTAATTTTATTAGTTCCTATTTGTAAAACATGAATGTGTCATAATAGAAATATAATCGAGTACTTACGTTTTTCAAGATTATGTATTCTCTGAACGATTTTTTTAAAACATTCTACTATTAATTAATTTAATAATAATTTGATGAACCTGCCACAAATTGAAGCTTACAAAGTGACCTCACATTAGCCTACTAACCACAATTTCACTCGTTTATCTATCAAGATTGACAATACTGCTCGAAGAAAATGAAAAATTTTAATTCGACGACCCCGAATTCTTAGTATTGGACATCGAAACCCATTTTCCAAGCCTTCTGGAAGCTGAGGTACTGAAAAATATCAGTTTCGTGGTCGGAAAGCTCAAATTGGCCCATAACGATCCTATTCTCAATTTTTTTGAAAATTTTAAAAATTTCAAAATGCTCGTACTCGCCGAGAAATCGACGTACAGCAAAACGGACAGCAGAATCGGAATCAGCGTGGTCGACTTAGTCGAAAAGCACTCTTATCTAGATTTTTTTGAAAATTAAAAAAATCGAAAAAATCATAAGGGGTTAACCTTTATTTTTTTTTTTGAAAAAAAAACTTTTTGTTCCAGATCGACGTGTGAGGTGTCTAGGAGGGGGTAATCGGACCAGGCGAATCGAATGGCGCGATCAGTTTCCGAATCGGATGCGAATTCGTCGAGATATAGAGCATTTTCCGTATCTCAGGAACTAAACTTCGGATCTGAAAACCGACGGCATATTTGGGTTAAGCGACCTTACATTACCCCCATACACCGAATTTTAGCTCGATCGGACCATAAATCCAGTGGAAGGATCGTGACACCCCCCGTCCTCCCACCAACCCGAACGAAAACGACCGGACGCGACGACTGAGGCCACTGTATATTCTGTAACCAACTCGCCTTTGATGTTGCGCATGCCGCGAACTCGAATTACGTGGATCCAGTGGAACGGTCGTGACACCCCCCGTCCTCCCACCAACCCGAACGAAAACGACCGGACGCGACGACCGAGGCCACTGTATATTCTGTAACCAACTCGCCTTTGATGTTGCGCATGCCGCGAACTCGAATTACGTGGAAATTAGTGAAAATTTTAATATGGTGCAATGGAGTTATTTTCTTAGATTTTCAAGGGCTTTCGATTGAGACCAAAACGAAGTTTCTACGATTAAAAGTCGCAAAGATCTGAATACGCTGGTTTTTGTAATTTTACTAAAATTTTACTAAAATTCTTCTTAAGATTCAGTCAAGCTACCGAAGAAATGGCTGAACCGATTTTTATGATTTTTCAGATGTAGGTACTATTCGTCGAGGGAATGCACCGTTTTTAGTCAAATTTTGAAAATTTTGAAATTTGACCCTTCGCCCCCCCCATTTTGGGCCCCATAATTTCAAAAATTGGGTGGAAAGTATCAAAAGGCACTTCTCAGCGTTGGACTCTATACACGTGCAAAATTTGAGCTCGATAGCTCAATTACAGCAACCTGTAGAGAATCCCAAAGAATACATAGCATTTTTCCAAATTTGCGAATTTCAAAACGTAGAAACTTCGTTTTGGTCGCAAATGAAAGCTCTTGAAAAATTAGGAAACTTTTGTTCTTATTATTTTTTCGATTTAAACAGCCCTTTTCAAGAAATGAGCGTAATTGTGCAGAGTGATGTCATTCGAGCATGGTGTACATGCGCGCGCGTTGTATGAATACCTCACCAACGAGCGCATCACGTTGTAATTATAGCAAGACGAGCAAGACCCATGTTTATTTACTGGTTGAATTTTTTCCGGATTTCTGTGATGGTGTACACGAGTTCGATTCTATGCTGATTTCTTTTGAGGAAATTTTTTTAATTTTTTAGGCACCTCGTACATGAATCAAGTATCTGTGTACAAAGTTTGAAATCAATTGATTCAGTATTGAAGTCTGTAGCTTTGGCTAACCGAAGGTACTTTTTGGATGTATCCGATATATCGATATCAATAATCAACACAAAATATGTTTGTAACTTCGCGAATTTCGAACGTAGAAACTTCGTTCTTATCGTAAATGAAAGCGCTTGAAAAATTAGAAACTTTTGTTATAATAGTTTTTTAAATTTAAATCACCTTTTCCAAAATATGAAGATAATTATATGGATGATGCAATTTCGGCATGGTGTTTACGCGTAGTAACGCGTGCCCTATGTATAACTCTACAACTGTCATTTTCCGTTGTGTGCCTTAACGGCAATATGTTTTAATCGCGGATCATAGTGCCAGAGTACCCGAGTTCGATACCATCCTTTGATACTGAATTTTTTTTTTGTTTTTTTGCGTTTCTCATTGACAGTTATAATTTAAAATTCCATTATATGTACGTTACGCAGTTTTTGACGAAATATTTCAAGGTGAAACTACTTACTTTGAACAAACAAAGTGTAATCACAACACATATTTCATAGTAAAAAATTACTCCATTATTAAAAATCAAAAGTGTTCTAAAAATTTCAACTTTCCTTTGGGCTAAAAACTGGATTTGACTAAAAGTAGGTAGGTACCTAGTGAAAAATTTTCAAATAGGAATAAATTTTTAAGTAGATCGATCATAGATGTGAAGAATTTTCACATCATCCAAAATTTTATACAATCTGTAATACCTATAGTTTAGTTTAATAATACCTACTTTGTCCAGTTCAAAAATTTAAAAAATAATTTTCGAAATTGATCAAGTCAAGTATAATGGGAGTGGCTAAATCCACAACAAGTAATCACGAAAATGAAAGAACGAGAATTCATCTCATCTTCTTCATTCTTGTTTGAAAACTCGTCGTCGTGGTCATTGGCGCGTATTTTCTTATAGCAAGTAGGATGCGTAACAAACATGATTGATTTTTCTTTCATTTGATTCATTTTATTCAAATTGAAGGGGAGGGAGGTGTCCAATCTAAATTTTTATAATTACAAAAATCATTCCCAGAGTATTACTCTACAACTTTTGTTTGAAATTTTTTTCAATTTGATCCCCCCTTCCCTTCTGTGCTCGCATATTACTGTTATAAATGTGAAATAAGAGAGGAGAAAGAGGTCGAATTGAAAAAATTTTCAAACAAAAGTTGTAGACTAAAATATAGCGTATATTTTATGTTATCACAAAAATTTCGATTGGACACCTCCCTCCCCTCTTATTTTGCATAATACTACGATGGTATCGTTGTAGACAATGTCAATACATAAAATTTGAGAGGAAGGAGGTGTCCAATCGAAATTTTTGTAATAACACAAAATATTTTTTATATTTCAGTCTACAACTTTTGTTCGAAAATTTTTTCAATTGGACCCCTCTCTCCTCTCTTATTTCACATTTATAACAGTAATATGCGATCACAGAAGGGAAGGGGGGGTCAAATTGAAAAAAATTTCAAACAAAAGTTGTAGAGTAATACTCTGAGAATGATTTTGGTTATTATAAAAATTTCGATAATTTCATTTATTTCAACAAAAAAAAAAATTAATTTTCCACCTGGCAATATATCTTTAAAAAATTTCTACAATCTTCATAATTTGGTACCTAAAAATTCAAAATTTATCAAATTTAAACTTTGACCGAATGCATTTTTGAAGTTGAATAAATTTTAAAATTCAACTTTTTTTACAATTTTTAAATTTTTAAAATTTGCCAAATCTTGAAAATTTATAAAATAATCTGCAATAGTTTAGTTAAATAATACCTACATTGTCCAGTTCAAAAATTCAAAAAATAATTTTCAAAATTGATCAAGTCAAGTTTATGAACTTTTTAAAAATTTACCAAAAAAAAAAACTGATATCCTTCAAAAAAATTCTCCAAAAAAGAATTAGTCCCCGTCCTCCACCAACCCGAACGAAAACTCAGTAGTCAGTACTTTGAAAGTTAATAATTTGTGAAAAAAAAAAAAAAAATCAAAGAAAATCTCCAAGTTGAAATTTTCACTAACAAAATGTACTGATATAATAAAAAAAAAAAAAACGCCTCCTATTTGACTTTTATACCCATTCAACATGAAATACGAGACTACTTTGGTTTCATGGCTTTGACGAGTTATTCATGTAGGACGTAGGACGTAGGACATGAAGAAATATGATGCATACACATTTTTAAAATGGAAATCACCGTCATCAAAGGAAAAAAAAATTGATGAAAAAAAGAGGGAGGACGCAGTCTTTCATATTACCTAAAAATTCAGTTATTGCATGGAAATATTATAATTATTTATAATTCTTATACCCAGTACACAGCAGTACAAAGAGACGAAAAACAATGGAACAATATTTGGTTTATACTTCTGACGGGTCGGTAGATGTCTCATAAAATTGTGGTTTGGACTTTGGACCATTAGCTAATTGTTAATTTCACAGGTTATGAAAATGTGAAAACTTGAAAACCAAATTCAAAATTATGTGATGTCCACCTCAGCTGACTGATGGGATGGTAGAGATTTTCAAATATGAGAGACTGCGTCCTCCCTCTTTTTTTCATCAATTTTTTTTTCCTTTGATGACGGTGATTTCCATTTTAAAAATGTGTATGCATCATATTTCTTCATGTCCTACGTCCTACGTCCTACATGAATAACTCCTCAAAGCCATGAAACCAAAGTAGTCTCGTATTTCATGTTGAATGGGTATAAAAGTCAAATAGGAGGCGTTTTTTTTTTTTTTATTATATCAGTACATTTTGTTAGTGAAAATTTCAACTTGGAGATTTTCTTTGATTTTTTTTTTTTTTTTTCACAAATTATTAACTTTCAAAGTACTGACTACTGAGTTTTCGTTCGGGTTGGTGGAGGACGGTAACGTTTTTTGGAAATTCATTAAAATCGTGGCAAAGAACATGGCGGATTTGCGATTTTTTGCAAAATTTGAAAAAAATTGTCGAAAATTGGGCATCTTGGGGTTTAGATAGTCAAAGTCGACGATTGCAAATCTGCTTTCATTTTCAAAATTGGATCATTATTCGCGGAGATATTAGACGTCCAAGTTTTTGACCGGATAATTTCAAAAAGTTCTCGAAATATCCGACCATTCTTGGTATTTAATGGAATTATTGCAACTTCCAGAATAGCTAGAAAATTGTTTTTGGTGTCTAATAGTACTATTTCGAGGTCGTAGATTTCAAATTTGCAATTTGTTTCGAGCAGGGTAGCCAACCTCGCAAAATAAAATTTTTATCTCGCTGGGTTCGCAACCCTGCTCAAAACAACTTGCAAATTTGAAATCTACGACCTCGAAATAGTACTATCAGATAACAAAAACCATTTTCTACGTAATCTGGAAGCTGCAATAATCCCATAAAATACCAAGGATGGCGGATATTCCGAGAACTTTTTGAAATTATCCGGTCAAAAATTTTGAACGCTTATATCTCCGCGAATAATGGTCCGATTTTTAAAATGGAAATCACCGTCATCAAAGGAAAAAAAAATTGATGAAAAAAAGAGGGAGGACGCAGTCTTTCATATTACCTAAAAATTCAGTTATTGCATGGAAATATTATAATTATTTATAATTCTTATACCCAGTACACAGCAGTACAAAGAGACGAAAAACAATGGAACAATATTTGGTTTATACTTCTGACGGGTCGGTAGATGTCTCATAAAATTGTGGTTTGGACTTTGGACCATTAGCTAATTGTTAATTTCACAGGTTATGAAAATGTGAAAACTTGAAAACCAAATTCAAAATTATGTGATGTCCACCTCAGCTGACTGATGGGATGGTAGAGATTTTCAAATATGAGAGACTGCGTCCTCCCTCTTTTTTTCATCAATTTTTTTTTCCTTTGATGACGGTGATTTCCATTTTAAAAATGTGTATGCATCATATTTCTTCATGTCCTACGTCCTACGTCCTACATGAATAACTCCTCAAAGCCATGAAACCAAAGTAGTCTCGTATTTCATGTTGAATGGGTATAAAAGTCAAATAGGAGGCGTTTTTTTTTTTTTTATTATATCAGTACATTTTGTTAGTGAAAATTTCAACTTGGAGATTTTCTTTGATTTTTTTTTTTTTTTTTCACAAATTATTAACTTTCAAAGTACTGACTACTGAGTTTTCGTTCGGGTTGGTGGAGGACGGTAACGTTTTTTGGAAATTCATTAAAATCGTGGCAAAGAACATGGCGGATTTGCGATTTTTTGCAAAATTTGAAAAAAATTGTCGAAAATTGGGCATCTTGGGGTTTAGATAGTCAAAGTCGACGATTGCAAATCTGCTTTCATTTTCAAAATTGGATCATTATTCGCGGAGATATTAGACGTCCAAGTTTTTGACCGGATAATTTCAAAAAGTTCTCGAAATATCCGACCATTCTTGGTATTTAATGGAATTATTGCAACTTCCAGAATAGCTAGAAAATTGTTTTTGGTGTCTAATAGTACTATTTCGAGGTCGTAGATTTCAAATTTGCAATTTGTTTCGAGCAGGGTAGCCAACCTCGCAAAATAAAATTTTTATCTCGCTGGGTTCGCAACCCTGCTCAAAACAACTTGCAAATTTGAAATCTACGACATCGAAATAGTACTATCAGATAACAAAAACCATTTTCTACGTAATCTGGAAGCTGCAATAATCCCATAAAATACCAAGGATGGCGGATATTCCGAGAACTTTTTGAAATTATCCGGTCAAAAATTTTGAACGCTTATATCTCCGCGAATAATGGTCCGATTTTGAAAATGAAAGCGGATTTGCAATCGTCGGGTTCAACTCTATCAATCTAGACCCCTAGATGCCCAAATTTCGACAATTTTTTTTTCAAATTTTGCAAAAAATCGCAAATCCGCCATTTTTTTTGTTCAATTATAATGCCAAAATTCAAAAATTCACCACGCTCGTGTTTATGATCCGATTGAGCTGAAATTTGGTTTATATACTATTTGGAGGTCGTAGAATTCAAATTTGTTATTTATTTCGATCAGTATTGCCAACCTCCGAAAATAAAATTTTTATTTCGCAAGGTTGGCAACAATGATTTAAACAAATTGCAAATTCAGATTCCCCGTGCTCGAATTATGCATCCTACACCTTTGAACCTCCTCCATAGGTCTCCGCTTTCTTGAAATATTCACCTATTGGCATTTTCGTGATGAGTTATTGCGGTTGCCTAGTACGATTAAATTAAGGCAGAAAGAATACTTCTCAAGCATATTACACCTTCCAGAAGCCCAATGGAGCTGAATGAAGGGTCAAAATGGACCATATCGAGGTCGTAGAATTCAAATTTATTTTACAATTTGTGTAAATCACTGTTGCCAACCTAGCGAAATACAAATTTTATCTTCCAAGGTTGGCAATACTGATCAAAATAAATAACGAATTTGAATTCTACGACCTCCAAATAGTCTATAAACCAAATTTCAGCTTAATCGGATTATAAACACGAGCGTGGTGAATTTTTGAATTTTGGCATTGAAGTTGAAGCCAAAAAAAAATGGTGAATTTGTAAATTTTTGCAAAATTTGAAGAAAAAAAATGTCGAAAATTGGCAATCTAGGGGTCTAGATTAATAGTGTCGAACCTGACGATTACAAATCTGCTTTCATTTTCAAAATCGGACAATTATTTTTGGAAACTATAATAACAAAAGTCTTTAGGAGATATGTGCTATTTTTGAAAAAACAAGGTCGCAATTTGAAATTCATGATAGCATATTTACTTACCCCATCAAATGTGCTGCTTATGCAACTTCTTCAACATATAGGTAATTTTAATTTTGACTCGTTTCCACTTAAGATGCTTTTTAAATGTAAATTGAAAGTACCTACATTTGTTTTTCATCAATTCAAGGTCTTTGAATGAAAATTTGCAAACAGTTAAACAGAAATCTAAAAATTTTTTTTGGAAATGAAAATGTAATTAAAAGGGTATAGCCGGGTAAGACAGGGTGATTTGGCCCCCAGAGCGAATTTTGAAACCAACCTAGTGGAAGTTGGTCCTTATGGTCTGAAACCCCCAGTAGTCCATATAAATACCATATGCCTGACTAAAGGAGAAACCAAATAAGTTGACGAGGGGATTATATGTTTATTATTATTCAATATTTACAGCATTAATGGGACAAAATTAGAAACGAAAAAAAGTATCTATTATTTTATTTTCACACATCACACTACATCAGAGGATTTTTTGATTTAGGTTTTTGGAGAAGTTAGCGGAGTGGTTTGACTTGGTATATAATTTACCGCTGGGCACAAATCCGAATGATAATTCAGCATGAAAACTGTACTGCCTTCTGATGTCTCGGAGGGATGCACATCAATGGGGTGATACATTTTTTGCGCGTTCATCATATGGTACTTATACTCCCGTAAAATATTAACGTAGTGGACATTTTTTTCTGTTATATCCCACGCACGTGCAATTCTTAAATTCCAGATGATATCTTCCAACAAAGGGGTTTCGTGGTCATTCAACATTTTTTCGTGAAAATGATTTAGTATCACCTCTTTAATCGCGGGATTAAACATATTACTCGCATGACGAAGTTTGGCAGTTTCTAAGGCGAATTCGAAATAATCTTCATCAGTGAGTTCCTGTTTTCCCAAAAATTCTTTCAATTTGCTTTTAATAAAATTTTGCCTAAACCTTTCAGTTTCAAATTGTTTCCAGTACTCTTCGTATTCTGACTCATCGTTATTATTTGTAAAATAATTACTCTTTAGGATTGCATACATTTTTGCGAAATATTCAGGAATTCTCGTCTCACCCGAATGTTGTTTTTTAGGAGGCAAATTCGTTAATCTTTCAACATCGCGAAACTTTTCCAAAACTGACGAATACGCTGTCGTTTCCTTCAGAAGCGCTTGGGCAGCTTTTATGTCATTGGTTGGGTAGTAATCGAAAAAATATACCTTCTCATCGAGATCCGCTTTAATGTGATTAAATGAACACTCGTAACCGTGATATCCCTGTGGGAAAATTATAAATGAGCGATTTTAATTTCAAGTCGAGTTTAATTTCACTTATTTATTCGTATTGTTTTTACTTATACTTACGTTGAGTTTCAAGAGATTTTGATTTTGGCAAATGGTCTGTTTTTTTTTTCATGCTTCGCCTTCTTAAGATAATCAATCAACAATAGGTTTTTTTGTTCAACATTGGAAATCGCACTTAAGCTTGATAACTTTTCACTCGATAAAACTTCTTGCTGCCAAGAACAATCTGCAAGTTGATCCTTACCATTCTGGCAGGTTGAAGTAATTATTAGTAAGGTCACGCAATTTAGAACAAAGCACAATTTAAGAAACTCCATCACTGAACTTTACTTTGATACTAGTTTCTTGGTTTTACATCTGGACATGAAGTAGCAGAAGTTGAGATTATCTCATCAATCTATCATTTTCATTAGAGGAACATACCACTCATATCAAGTATAGTTGTAGATATAAAAAATTATCTAAATATAGTTATTTCAAATATGCTATCCACCAGGCCATACGATGATTCTCGCCAAATAACTTTGAAGAATAATTTTCAAAATTAAAAAAAAAAAAAAAATCAGATTAACATCATTATCAACTAATTTCAGGTCGCAGAGCAGGAAACTGATTTTATTTCACTCCGCCCGTCCTTCCTTTCCTTATAAACGAGTAATTGCTCAAAAAACAAAAAAACTCTCTTTCAGGGCCTATTCTAAGAAAAATTTGGAGCTGCACGTATTAAAAAAAAAAAAAATCTTGCTTTTTTCGTGTTCCCCCCCCCCCGGCCATTTAGAAGTATTTGAGTGTACCTAACTACCTACTACCTACCTAATTATGATTTTTTTGTAAAAATAAATTTTCATGAAAAAATGTTTGCCAATAGATTCTAGGTAATTAGATTTTTTGACAAGAGAATTTTTCCTAAAAGATACCTATTATACTATAGATCATCAGGCAAACGTACTTTTTAGAAAAAAATTAAAATTTCTTTGGAAAATAAATTTATGATAGGATTTTTTGTCAAGAAAAATTGTTTTTGAAGATTTTTTGTAAAAAAGATATTTCTTTGTAAAAAAATATTTTTTTGAGATTTTTTGTCAAAAAGACATTTTTTCTTTGGCGATTTTTTGTCAAAAAATGTTCTTTGACGATTTTTTGAAGATTTTTTCATCAGATCTTTTTTTGGCCAATTTTTTTGTTGTTTTTTTGCCAAAAAAATATTTTTTGAAGATTATTTCATCAGAAATTTTTATCGTGATTTTTTTTTCAATTTCTTGTCAAAAAAAGTTTTTTGACGATTTGTTTTGACAAAAATTTTCTTTGACAATTTTTGTCAAAACAAATATTTCTTTTTGTTGAAAAACTTTTTTGAAGGTTTTTCAAAGATTTTTTGATGATTTTTTCATCAGAAACTTCAAAAAAATTTCAATTTCTTTTCAAAATAAATTTTGATGATTTTTTCTCGAAAAATATTTTTTGACGATTTTTTTTGACGGTTTTTTGTCAAAAAAATATTTTTTGAAGATTTTTTATTCAGAAATTTTTTTTGGACAATTTTTTTTCAATTTCTTGTAAAAAAAAAATTTCAACGATTTTTCGTCAAATTTTTTTTGAAGATTTTTTTTTATCAGAAACTTTGAAAAAAATTCAATTTCTTTTCAAAAAAAATTTTGACGATTTTTTGAAGATTTTTTTTGTCAAAAACAATTTATATCTACCTACAAGACTTTTTGTCAAAAAAATGATTATTTTTTGGAGATTTTTTGATTGAAAAATATTTTCTGAAGATATTTTTGTCAAAAATTATTTTTTAGCTGCACAAAATAATTTCAAACTGCACACCTTTTGTTTTGAAGCTCCACAAACTGGACGGAACTGCACGTTAGAATAGGCTCTGCTCTCTTTTTAGGGAGAGAGAAGGTAGGTGCACTCAAAGTCAACCTCACATATTCGTATTCAGCAGCCTCGAACTACTCGTATATGGGTAATTCTCAAAAAAACGACATATTTCAGTCACCAGTACATATCTGGAAGATTGAGCATTTTTAAAAAAAAAAAATTTTAATGAATACATTGCATATCATCCCCTTTGTCATTTTAAACAATAATATGCACGCCCCCTCCTCCAACCTACCCCCCCCCCCCCCAGATGGCCCAAATAGGGGAAAAGTTCCTTCGTAGTGGCTGAAACTGCTTCAGTTTTGCAATATTCATTTTCAGATATATTCAATATTAACAATTTTTTCTGAAAAACAAAATTAAAACATCACTGTGTGGTATGTGAGCAATAGTTGATGTGATTCATGGTGACCAAAAGTCCATCCATATGACCTCCACAGAAGTCAGAAGTTCGTGAACTTACTTCATGTTCCATCGTAGTGGTCATTTTTCAATTGATTCTCCTGACTTCCTGATTTTATATTTGATGCAGCTAAGTGGCTACACTGTTGTAGTACCATGGCGAGAACACAGTTCTCAGATAAAATTTTCAATACTGGCCTAGTTTAGACAGTTTATGAGGTACAATTTGTATAATTTACCAGTTTTACATTTTTCTGTATCCATCGTAGTGGCTCATCATTTCACCGTGAAAATAGGGAGAATTTTCCTGAAAATACGAGGAAAATATTCAATTGGCGAGTACTTGAACATTAAACCACTGAAAATTGCTTTAAAATATTTCCATTAGCTGAATGACATGGATTAATTGAATTTTTTCTTTCGTCGTGGATACCATTTTTATTTCCTTCGTAGTGGCGATTGCGATTCTGTGGACCACCACATAGAAAAAAATGTCCACGATGTAAAATTTTGAGGCTTTTGCAGGTCCACATTATTCATACATTAGATTTGAAACAAATTATTTCATGTTTAGACTAGATGATTTGTGTCAACTGTGTTCCATGTTCCATTCAAACAATTCTATTTAATTTCGCTACTATAAAATATTTGAAAGCAATTTTCAGTGTTTTGTTCAAGTACTTACCAAATAAATGAATATTTTCTCCGTGTTTTCAGGAAACGAGTCTCTATTTTGATGACGAATAATGATAAGCCTCGATGATAGACCCAAAAAAATGTTATACCGGTAAATTATACACTAATGTTCATTTATAAATTTGACCACTACGAAAGAAATTCCTATGTAGTGCACAATGAATGTGGATAAACGTTGTACCCCCCTCGGAGGGGAGATGAATTGAGCCCAACGTTATAAATGGTGACTGAGGCATGCATACTATTGATTGAAAAAAAAAAATTTTGAAAAATATGATTTTTTAAAAATAATGTCACCTTAAGGTGTTTTGGTCTTTTTTTTTTAGAATTACCCATATACAGTATACAATAATAAGCAGAAGAATAAAAAATTCAAAATTTTTTGAAAAAAGGGTCACATTTTGAAATTTGTGATGTTATAGTTACCCCTACAAATTCAAATTTGGCATTTTATCACTTATGGTGGGTTTACCTAGAATGTAAACTAAACGTATAGTATATCTGGGTATATCTTACACCATGGGAGTAAAAAGTGATTTTTGACGAATGTGAAGTTTGTGATACGAGCAAAACGATTTATGTTTTTTCGATTTTTCTTTCGATCAATTCGACCACGCTTAAACTATCAATGGAAGAAAAAATAAACTCAAACACGCCATAATTTATAACAACTTTAATACAAAATATTAAAAATTGTTTACATACCGATCATCTCGTCCGTATAAAATATTAAAATTTAAAAATACAATAAATTATAGGAATTAGAAACACTTTTGCTTAGCGTGATGCATCGTCAAATTATTAAAATGAAAAAAAAAATCATTATCACATACACTTGGTTCCCAAAGTCTCCTATTAATTTAAAAAAAAAAATGACAAATTCGTAAGGAAAATTGTATCCTATTCGAAACGTTGATTTAATCCATTTTTATTCTTATATAATTTTCTTTTTGCTCGAACGCTACATTACAAAATAAACAAGAGTATATTCCTGAGTTATAATAATATACTTTGTGAATTTCTTATCCAGTTTTCAAGTCTTAATTTATCTGAGTAATTAAATAAAATTTAAAATATTTTCGTTTTAAATACATAATACGTCAGTCTCCTTTAATTTAATGGGGAAAAATCCTGCGTTTTATTATTTTAAAATTAAAAAAATAAATATGAAAGTTTACCCATAAACATACAGTTTTTAAAAAAAATCTCAATTTTTATCACAATACTTGAATCGCCTATTTTGAAAACCTGCTAAATCCACTTTTGTTAATTTTGAGAAAACCGCGAAAAACTGTCATATTCTCTGAGAATGAGGTAGAGAGGAGTTTTTAATTTTGTATACTGACTGGAAGCAGTACTATCGAATTGCTTAAAAATAAATTCCAACAAGTTGATAGTTTTCTGCACAGCAGTGTTCGAAAATCGCGTTAGTAGGTTTTCAAACAAAAATGTCGCTTTTAGCAGGTTATGAAAAAAAACCAAATGGTATTAGCTTGATTTTAGCAGATTTTGAAACAAAATGATATTTATTTGGATTACAGGCTTTCAATACGTGTCGATAAGCACTCTTTAACAATTGAATAAAATACCTACTCATTTCTCAATATTTTCACTTAAAACAGATATTTATGGTTTTTAGTATGTTTTCATTCTAAAGTTATTGGATTTAGTAGTTATTGATACAAATAACTACTTTAGTAGGTTTTGAAACTCTAAGGGAACTGGCATTCAGCGGGTTTTCATACAAAACCAGATTTAGAAGTTACAATTTGAATAGGATTTAGTGAATAAAAAAATAAATAAAAATCATAAATCAATTCTGGTGGTTTGAAACTATCAGAAACAATGTATAACTCATTTGTGATAAATTTGGCGTTTAGTAGGTTTTCAAAATAGACGATTCACTTGAGAAATAAAATTAAAATAGATCGGTGGAAAGTGCAGAAAATATAATTAAGTTGTTTTCAATGAAAATCAAACTAATTAGACGAAGAAAATAATCTGTACAAGTAGGTTACAGTTCAAGGAATGAAATTTCTTCATGATGAATTTGATCAACACGAATAATGGAATTATATTTTCAATTCTGTATCTGTTTTAGTATCGAAAACTTTTGTTCAGAAGGAATGTTCATCAAGTTAAATACAGTTGAATACATGAAGAAAGTACTACATACACAAAAGCTACTGTTTTTCAAAAAAAATAAATAAATAAAAAAAGTACGAGTGGAAATAAATGTTATTGGAGTATATTATGATTTTTTTTTGTGAGAATTGAACGAAAATTTAGTTTTTAACCTAATATGTTTTAAATTTTTTTTATAATTTAATCAAAATTAGTTTTTTGATTTTTTTTCAATATCAAAATTTTCAAATATCTAATTTTGTTTGAAATTGATATTTTTTAATTTTTTTTTACCCAGAAGTCCGAGAACAATTTTTAAAATTTTTTGTATTTGAAAATAATTTTTTTTGGTTTAAACTTTTGGATTTTTTCAAATTAATTTTTCAATTTTACAGCAATCTTTTCAAATTCTGTTTGAAATTATTTTGCATTTTTTTTTCAGTTTTCGTTTCAACCATTTTTTAAAAAATTTTATTAAAATTTTCTAGTTTTGTTTCAAAATATATATATATATTTTTTTTCATTTAAAATAATTTTTTTCTCAATAATTAGGAATTTTTTTCGTGTTTTTTACACATTTTTTTTCAAACTTTGTTTAAAATCATTCTTCAAATTCCATTATTTTTTTTTCGAAATTAATACCTTCAAAAATCATATTTTTTTTATTAAAGATGGATTTTTGATTTTCATTTTTTTTACCCACAACAATTTTTAAAATTCTATTTGAGAATACCTAATTATTCTTTGGTTTAAAATCTTACATTTCTTTAAATCAATTTTTTCAAATTTTGTATTTTTTCATTTTTTGTGGAAACCACTTTTTTTTTAATTAAAAAAATTATGTTTGAATTTTCAAATTTTGTTTCAAATTGAATTTTTAATTTTTTTTTTACCAGAAGTCCGAGAACAATTTTTAAAATTTTGTGTAAGTATTTGAAAATAATTTTTTTGGTTTAAAATTTTGGATTTTTTCAAATTAATTTTTAAATTTTTTTGAAGTAATAGCTTTTCAAATTCTTTTTGAAATTATTTTGCATTTTTTTTTTCAATTTTCGTTTCAATAATTTTTTTAAAATTTTATTAAAATTTTCTAGTTTCGTTTCAAAATATTTTTTTAAGGTGCCAGGCGAATCGAATGGCGCGATCAGTTTCTGAATCGGATACGAATTCGTCGAGATATGGAGCATTTTCCGTATCTCAGGAACTAAACTTCGGATCTGAAAACCGACGGCATATTTGGGTTCAGCGACCTTACATTACCCCCATAAATACCGAATTTTAGCTCGATCGGACCATAAATAACGTTTTCTGGAAATTCATTAAAATCGAAGCAAAGAACATGGCGGATTTGCGATTTTTTGCAAAATTTGAAAAAAATTGTCGAAAATTGGGCATCTTGGGGTTTAGATTGATAGAGTCAAAGTCGACGATTGCAAATCTGCTTTCATTTTCAAAATTGGATCATTATTCGCGGAGATATTAGACGTCCAAGTTTTTGACCGGATAATTTCAAAAAGTTCTCGAAATATCCGACCATTCTTGGTATTTTATGGAATTATTGCAACTTCCAGAATAGCTAGAAAATTGTTTTTGGTGTCTAATAGTACTATTTCGAGGTCGTAGATTTCAAATTTGCAATTTGTTTCGAGCAGGGTAGCCAACCTCGCAAAATAAAATTTTTATCTCGCTAGGTTGGCAACCCTGCTCGAAACAACTTGCAAATTTGAAATCTACGACCTCGAAATAGTACTATCAGATACCAAAAACAATTTTCTACGTAATCTGGAAGCTGCAATAATCCCATAAAATACCAAGGATGGTCGGATATTCCGAGAACTTTTTGAAATTATCCGGTCAAAAATTTTGAACGCTTATATCTCCGCGAATAATGGTCCGATTTTGAAAATGAAAGCAGATTTGCAATCGTCGGGTTCAACTCTATCAATCTAGACCCCTAGATGCCCAAATTTCGACAATCTATTTTTCAAATTTTGCAAAAAATCGCAAATCCGCCATTTTTTTGGTTCAATTTTAATGCCAAAATTCAAAAATTCACCACGCTCGTGTTTATGATCCGATTGAGCTGAAATTTGGTTTATATACTATTTGGAGGTCGTAGAATTCAAATTTGTTATTTATTTCGATCAGTATTGCAAACCTCGGAAGATAAAATTTTTATTTCGCAAGGTTGGCAACAATGATTTAAACAAATTGCAAATTCAGGTCTCCGCTTTCTTGAAATATTCACCTATTGGCATTTTCGTGATGAGTTATTGCGGTTGCCTAGTACGATGAAATTAAGGCAGAAAGAATACTTCTCAAGCATATTACACCTTCCAGAAGCCCAATGGAGCTGAATGAAGGGTCAAAATGGACCATATCGAGGTCGTAGAATTCAAATTTATTTTACAATTTGTGTAAATCACTGTTGCCAACCTAGCGAAATACAAATTTTATCTTCCAAGGTTGGCAATACTGATCGAAATAAATAACGAATTTGAATTCTACGACCTCCAAATAGTCTATAAACCAAATTTCAGCTTAATCGGATTATAAACACGAGCGTGGTGAATTTTTGAATTTTGGCATTGAAGTTGAAGCCAAAAAAAAATGGTAAATTTGTAAATTTTTGCAAAATTTGAAGAAAAAAAATGTCGAAAATTGGACATCTAGGGGTCTAGATCGATAGTGTCAAACCTGACGATTACAAATCTGCTTTCATTTTCAAAATCGGACCATTATTTTTGGAAACTATAATAACAAAAGACTTTAGGAGATGTGTGCTATTTTTGAAAAAACAAGGTCGCAATTTGAAATTCATGATAGCATATTTACTTACCCCATCAAATGTGCTGCTTATGCAACTTCTTCAGCATGTAGGTAATTTTAATTTTGACTCGTTTCCACTTAAGATGCTTTTTAAATGTAAATTGAAAGTACCTACATTTGTTTTTCATCAATTCAAGGTCTTTGAATGAAAATTTGCAAACGGTTAAACAGAAATCTAAATTTTTTTTTTGGAAATGAAAATGTAATTAAAAGGGTATAGCCGGGTAAGACAGGGTGATTTGGTCCCCAGAGCGAATTTTGAAACCAACCTAGTGGAAGTTGGTCCTTATGGTCTAAAACCCCCGTGACCAAATTTTTAGGTTGCTACCTCACCCCCACCCCCTCCTAGGACGAAAAATGTGATTTTTAGATTATAATTTTTTGATTTCAACAGTTTTCAACTGATTTTTTTCAAACTCGGGTAGATGTTAGGTATCGTCAAGGGTTATTCATGGAAATTTTTTCAAATCTTTATCGTGAAATGGGCGTTTCAAGTTTTCTAACGGCCATTTCGACGAGTTCTTTCAGAGGTGCAATAATGAAAAAAATATATGACTGTTGTATTCTTGGTCTGGATGTACAACATATATTTTTTTCAGAATTTTCTATATAGGTGAAAGACCTTCAAATATGTAAAAAACCGATTTTTTTCATCATTTTTCGCGCCAAAAATAGTCATTTTTGGTCGAAAAAAATTGTCGTCGTAGTATATCACAAAATACGCCTAAATACACCATCAACCCGAATTTGGATGAAATTCGTTGATTTTTTCTATTTTTTAAATTTTAAATAAAATTAACTGAGTGACGCCATTTTGGGAACCCCCAGTGTCCCTAGAGGTGTTTGGAGGGCCTAAAATTCATGTTTGGACATGTATCAAGTCGATATTTGTCATGAACAGAAATTTTTGCGAAATTGAGAAAATTTGATTTTTTTTCTCTCGAGCTCACATACCTAAAATTACACTTATGGCTTCAGAAAATAAACTGTTCTCACGATCTCTCATCCCCGATAGTTGAAAAACCTCAATTTTTTCCCAATTTCGCAAAAATTTCTGTTTATGACAAATATCGACTTGAGACATGTCCAAACATGAATTTTAGGACCAAAAATTACCATTTTTGGCGCGAAAAATGATGAAAAAAATCTGTTTTTTGCATTTTTGAAGGTCTTCCACCTATATAGAAAATTCTGAAAAAAAAATATGTTGTACATCCAGACCAAGAATACAACAGTCATATATTTTTTTCATTATTGCACCTCTGAAAGAACTCGTCGAAATGACCGTTAGAAAACTTGAAACGCGCATTTCACGATGAAGATAGGTTCGAAAAATTTTGAAAAAATTTCCATGAATGACCCTTGATGATACCTAAAATCTACCCGAGTTTGAAAAAAAATCGGTTGAAAACTGTTGAAATCAAAAAATTATAATCGAAAAATCACATTTTTCGCTCTAGGAGGGGGTGGGGGGTGAGGTAGCGACCTAAAAATTTGGTCACGGGGGTTTTAGACCATAAGGACCAACTTCCACTAGGTTGGTTTCAAAATTCGCTCTGGGGGCCAAATCACCCTATCTTACCCGGCTATACCCTTTTTCTTGAGAGTAAAAACAATCTCAATTTTTTTTAAATCCTTGCATAACCGGAGGAATGAAAAATATTTGATTATTGTAAAATCGAATAATAAAGTTTCCATAGATCGGAAAAGAAGTAGTCCGTATAAATACCATATGCCTGACTAAAGGAGAAACCAAATAAGTTGACGAGGGGATTATATGTTTATTATTATTCAATATTTACAGCATTAATGGGACATAATTAGAAAAGAAAAAAAGTACCTATTATTTTATTTTCACACATCACACTACATCAGAGGATTTTTTGATTTCGGTTTTTGGAGAAGTTAGCGGAGTGGTTTGACTTGGTATATAATTTACCGCTGGGCACAAATTCGAAGGATAATTCAGCATGAAAACTGTACTGCCTTCTGATGTCTCGGAGGGATGCACATCAATGGGGTGATACATTTTTTGCGCGTTCATCATATGGTACTTATACTCCCGTAAAATATTAACTTAGTGGACATTTTTTTCTGTTATATCCCACGCATGTGCAATTCCTAAATTCCAGATAATATCTTCCAACAAAAGGGTTTCGCGGTCATTCAACATTTTTTCGTGAAAATGATTTAGTATCACCTCTTTAATCGCGGGATTAAACATATTACTCGCATGACGAAGTTTGGCAGTTTCTAAGGCAAATTCGAAGTAATCTTCATCAGTGAGTTCCTGTTTTCCCAAAAATTCTTTCAATTTGCTTTTAATAAAATTTTGCCTAAACCTTTCACTTTCAATTTTTTTCATGTACTCTTTGTATTCATTGGTACGATAATTTTGCTTTAGGATTGCATACATTTTTGCGAAATATTCAGGAATTCTCGTCTCAGCCGAATGTTTTTTTTTTAGGAAGCGGATTCATTAATCTTTCAACATAGCGAAACTTTTCCAAAACTGACGAATACGCTGTCGTTTTCTTCAGAAACGCTTGGGCAGCTTTTATGTCATTGGTTGGGTAGTGATTGAAAAAATATACCTTCTCATCGAGATCCGCTTTAATGTGATTAAATGAACACTCGTAACCGTGATATCCCTGTGGGAAAATTATAAATGAGCGATTTTAATTTCAAGTCGAGTTTAATTTCACTTATTTATTCGTATTGTTTTTACTTATACTTACGTTGAGTTTCAAGAGATTTTGATTTTGGCAAATGGCCTGTTTTTTTTCATGCTTCGCCTTCTTAAGATAATCAATCAACAATAGGTTTTTTTGTGCAACATTGGAAATCGCACTTAAGCTTGCTAACTTTTCACTCGATAAAACTTCTTGCCGCCAAGAACCATCTGCAAGTTGATCCTTATCATTCTGGCAGGTTGAAGTAATTATTAGTAAGGTCACGCAATTTAGAACGAAGCACAATTTAAGAAACTTCATCACTGAACTTTACTTTGATACTAGTTTCTTGGTTTTACATTTGGATATGAAGTAGCAGTAGTTGAGATTATCTCATCAATCTATAATTTTCATTAGAGGAACATACCACTCATATCAAGTATAGTTGTAGATATAAAAAATTATATAACTGTAGTTATTTCAAATATGCTATCCACTAGGCCATACGATGATTCTCGCCAAATAACTTTGAAGAATAATTTTCAAAATTAAAAAAAAAAAAAAAATCAGATTAACATCATTATCAACTAATTTCAGGTCGCAGAGCAGGAAACTGATTTTATTTCACTCCGCCCGTCCTTCCTTTCCTTATAAACGAGTAATTGCTCAAAAAACAAAAAAACTCTCTTTCAGGGCCTATTCTAAGGAAAATTTGGAGCTGCACATATTGAAAAAAAAAAAAAAAATGTTGCTTTTTTCGTGTTTTTTCCCCCGGCCATTTAGAAGTATTTGAGTGTACCTAACTACCTACTACCTACCTAATTATGATTTTTTTGTAAAAATAAATTTTCATGAAAAAATGTTTGCCAATAGATTCTAGGTAATTAGATTTTTTGACAAGAGAATTTTTCCTAAAAGATACCTATTATACTATAGATCATCAGGCAAACGTACTTTTTAGAAAAAAATTGAAATTTCTTTGGAAAATAAATTTATGATAGGATTTTTTGTCAAGAAAAATTGTTTTTGAAGATTTTTTGTAAAAAAGATATTTCTTTGTAAAAAAATATTTTTTTGAGATTTTTTGTCAAAAAGACATTTTTTCTTTGGCGATTTTTTGTCAAAAAAATATTTTTCAAAGATTTTTTCATTAAAAATTTTTTTGGTCAATTTTGGAGATTGTTTTGTCAAAAAAACATTTCTTTGGCGATTTTTTGTCAAAAAATGTTCTTTCCCGAGCAGCACACTCGATCGATAATATCGAAAGTTGAAACGTATCGATAAAAAATCGTTTAAAAATCTAAAGATGTTCTCACGATATGATACAGATTTAGCTGTACGATTTTATAGGCAAAAAATCTAAAAACTATCGAATTCGATAGTATTACGATTTTAGGACGATATTCGCCAACGATACTATCGACAAAGAATATTAAATTTATCGAATCCGATTTTCCACCGATTTTGTGCAGATATTTGAAACTATATTATCGACAAATAATCTGAAATTTATCGAATTCGATTTTTCAACGATTTTGTGAAGATATTTGAAACTATATTATCGACACGTAATATGAAATTTCTCGAATTCGATTTTTCAACGATTTTGTGCAGATATTTAAAACTATATTATCGACAAATAATCTGAAATTTCTCGAATTCGATTTTTTAACGATTTTGTGAAGATATTTGAAACTATATAATCGACACGTAATCTGAAATTTCTCGAATTCGATTTTTCAACGATTTTGTGAAGATATTTAAAACTTTATTATCGACATGTAATCTGAAATTTCTCGAATTCGATTTTTCAACGATTTTATGACGATATTTGAAACTATATTATCGACACGTAATATGAAATTCTTCGAATTCGATTTTTCAACGATTTTGTGGCGATATTTGAAACTACATTATCGACAAATAATCTGAAATTTGTCGAACGATTTTTCAACGATTTTGTGACGATATTTGAAATTATTTCCAAATTGGTGAAAATTTTTCTAAGTCCAACACGTCTGGAAGTACTAAACTGCTTATTATAAGCGTTTTATTGCTGATTCCTCAACGATAAGGTATGGCATAGTGGTTAAGAAAGAGGATTACCATGCAGGAGGTAGATGGTTCAAGCCCCACGGGTGGCAGATTTTTTATAATTTTTTTTGACTTTTTCTGAAATGATCCTCTTACCGTAACATGAATAAAGTGTTTAGGCATAGTTTAATGTATTAATTATGCTAATTAATGATTTTTAATTATAGAAAAAAGCTAGTAAAAGACGAAAAATCTGAATAAAAAATCGATAAAAAATCGACAGAATATCGAATTCGATAAAGTTCCGCCTAAATCGTGAAATTATCTTTCGATATTATAGATATATTATCGATAAAATATCTTACTATAATCTCGAAATTTTTGCTAACTAAAATTCGTCGATAATCTATCTATATATCGAAAGATAATTTCACGATTTATGCGGAACTAACGCGACACTTTATCGAATTCGATATTCTGTCGATTTTGTATTTTGATAATTTGTCGATTGTGCTGCTCGGGTTGACGATTTTTTGAAGATTTTTTCATCAGATCTTTTTTTGGCCAATTTTTTTGTTGTTTTTTTGCCAAAAAAATATTTTTTGAAGATTTTTTCATCAGAAATTTTTATCGTGATTTTTTTTTTCAATTTCTTGTCAAAAAAAGTTTTTTGACAATTTTTTTTCAAAAAAATTTTCCTTGATAATTTTTGTCAAAAAAAATATTTCTTTTTGTTGAAAAAATTTTTTTGAAGGTTTTTCAAAGATTTTTTGATGATTTTTTCATCAGAAACTTCAAAAAAATTTCAATTTCTTTTCAAAATAAATTTTGATGATTTTTTCTCAAAAAAATTATTTTTGAAGATTTTTTATTCAGAAATTTTTTTTGGACAATTTTTTTTCAATTTCTTGTAAAAAAAATTTTTTCAACGATTTTTCGTCGAATTTTTTTTGAAGATTTTTTTTTTATCAGAAACTTTGAAAAAAAAATCAATTTCTTTTCAAAAAAAATGTTGATGATTTTTTGAAGATTTTTTTTGTCAAAAAGAATTTATATCTACCTACAAGACTTTTTGTCAAAAAAATGATTATTTTTTGGAGATTTTTTGATTGAAAGATATTTTCTGAAGATATTTTTGTCAAAAATTATTTTTTAGCTGCACAAAATAATTTCAAACTGCACACCTTTTGTTTTGAAGCTCCACAAACTGGACGGAACTGCACGTTAGAATAGGCTCTGCTCTCTTTTTAGGGAGAGAGAAGGTAGGTGCTCTAAAAGTCAACCTCACATATTCGTATTCAGCAGCCTCGAACTACTCGTATATACACTATACAATAATAAGCAGAAGAATAAAAAATTCAAAATTTTTTGAAAAAAGGGTCACATTTTGAAATTTGTGATGTTATAGTTACCCCTACAAATTCAAATTTGGCATTTTATCGCTTATGGTGGGTTTACCTAGAATGTAAACTAAACGTATAGTATATCTGGGTATATCTTACACCAAGGGAGTAAAAAGTGATTTTTGTGATACGAGCAAAACGATTTATGTTTTTTCGATTTTTCTTTCAATCAATTCGACCACGCTTAAACTATCAATGGAAGAAAAAATAAACTCAAACACGCCATAATTTATAACAACTTTAATACAAAATTGTCACGATTATTTTGATTTTTCGAATAATTGTTGGCTGTCTCTTCGTCCCAAAAACTTAACAGAACTGTTTTTCTCGCGAATCTCAATTCGCTTGCATAGCGTCATTCGCTTTATAACGTTTTGTATGTCAATATACATTTAAACTAAATTCGAGTTTATCTTTGGGTCAGTGACCCTCGTAACATGGTAGACAGAGTTCGTGGTTCAGGTCCGGATTATTCGAGATTTAATAGTCGATTCGTTCGACGCTGACATTTTTCTCAAATTTGCGAAATGTCAGATCCGTTTCGTAGTTTCAGTTCATCGGAGACTGAAACAATTATGCGTTCAAAAGCTCGTCGTGAGCGTCCGAAAAATTCGAAGAAATTCGTTTCTTCATCCGCGTCCGTCGCAATTGAATCTACGTCCGTCGTAAAAAATTGTGAATACGTTTCACCCGAAATCGATACGTTCGTTGACCTCGAATCATCCGTTGATTCTGATACAGCTTCGTGCATCAAAAATCAGTCCGTCGAAAATCTATCGAGTGCGTCCTCGATTTCTTTATTCGTTGAAGGTTTAATTGATTCATTCGTTGAATCTAATTCCGTTTCCAATCCGTCCGTCGGAAACATCGATCCTGTTAATCCAGTGAAAAATCCGTCCGTTGGTAAGCAATCGAGTAGGTTTTTTCTGTTTAAATCATTCGTTGATTTGTTCGTAGTCGGAATATTAATTTCGTCCGTCGAGAATATTGGTCCGATCATTAACCCCATCTCATCCGTTGAGACCATTGATTACGATTCATCCGTTGAATCTACGTCCGGTAATGCGATAACGAGCGGCGGCAGAAACGAAATAGCGAGCGGCGGCAGATACGAGACAGCGAACGGCGACGAAAGCGTGAACGTTGGTACAGCGGCGAACGACGACGTGTTGATGATCGAATACGAGTCGAGGACGGCAGGTGATCGGGTAAAGTCGGAGTACCCACTAGCTTATACGAATACGATAGACGCGCGTGATAAAACGAATACGAACGGTGGCAGGTACGAGTCCCCAGACAACGACGACGGCGGCGTAAGTACGAGCGATGAAATCGGTGTACCCCCGAGCGACGAAGCTGCGAGCGACGACATCGAGGTAACTTCGAACGACAACGCGACGGCATACGGCCAAGCGACGACGATTACGAAGCCACATTGTGCAGAATTCTGTACTGGTTGGTTCACGACGACAACCAAGTACCAGGCGACGTGGAGATCGGTTCACGACGACGATCTAGGAAGCGACGCCGACGTTAAAATGCGTAGATCGGTTCACGATGACGATCGGTGCGATTACGTCAATGGAATGCACAATGGTACGTGTAGATCGGTTCACGATGACGATCGAAGCAACGACGATTACGATACGCAGAGATCGGTTCACGACGACGATCAAAGCGACAACGATAACGATACGCCAAGATTGGTTCATGACGACAATCGAGGCAGCGACTACGACAAAAAAATGCAGCGACCGGATCACGCCGACGGTGAATGCAGCGACGACGACGAAAGAACGCGGCGACCGGATCACGATGACGGGCGACGCGACGTTAACGACGACGACAGCGAAGGTATCCACGATGGAGGCGCCGAAGCTGAAATAGAAAGACGCGACGAAACTGTAGACGATGCCAACGCCACCGATGGACACGCGACGACAAATATGAAGGTACGCGATGCTGATGGGCCAATGAAAATACGCGCGACGAGAGAACGTACAGCGACGACAAGTACGACGACTCCGAATGCAAAGGCAGCAAATTTGACGATGCGATGCGATGTGTACGTAGTGTATCTATTGCGAATTTTTTGAATGTTTTTTGTTTATGAATTCTGCGATTTTTATGCATGCGACGCGATGTTTTAAATGAATTCTTGATGTGATTTTTAATGTACAATATGTTTATGCATGCGATATTTTTTGAGTGTTATGTTAGATTACGATTTACGAATGTGATGTTTTCCTGTGTATGTTTATGCGATGATTTTTTATGATCTGTTTATTTTTAGTTTTCTTTTCGATTCGATCGTTGTATTCTATAATTTTGTTCGATTGTTTAGTCTTTATTCGTACATACTTAAATTTTTTCGTTTCGATCGTATTTATTTTCGTATTTATTTCGGTGTATGTACGTCATTTTTAAACTCTTATGTTGAGTTTTTGGTCCGAGGGGGGTATGTCACGATTATTTTGATTTTTCGAATAATCGTTGGCTGTCTCTTCGTCCCAAAAACTTAACAGAACTGTTTTTCTCGCGAATCTCAATTCGCTTGCATAGCGTCATTCGCTTTATAACGTTTTGTATGTCAATATACATTTAAACTAAATTCGAGTTTATCTTTGGGTCAGTGACCCTCGTAACAAAAATATTAAAAATTGTTTACATACCGATCATCTCGTCCGTATAAAATATTGAAATTTAAAAATACAATAAATTATAGGAATTAGAAACACTTTTGCTTAGCGTGATGCATCGTCAAATTATTAAAATGAAAAATAAAATCATTATCACATACACTTGGTTCCCAAAGTCTCCTATTAATTTAAAAAAAATGACAAATTCGTAAGGAAAATTGTATCCTATTCGAAACGTTAATTTAATCCATTTTTATTCTTATATAATTTTTTTTTACTCAAACGCTACATTACAAAATAAACAAGAGTATATTCCTGAGTTATAATAATATACTTTGTGAATTTCTTATCCAGAAAATTCGTTTCGTGAATACTGCATTTCATTTAATAATTTTTTGACTAGTATGAATATTATACCTTTACATGTACGTTACAAAAAAAAACACACATCATTTTAAAGCTTTTTTATAGACTAAATTTTAAAGCCTGCTTAATCCTAAACCTATAAAAAAATGCTATTCAATGTCTGCAAAATGCGTGTAAGTACTGAAAAACGAAAAGCTTTTCGAATAAACCACTAGGAATACTGAAGCAGGGTTCGGGCAGAGGGGAATGTGATGAATAGTGATAAATTCTTACATCTTATAGAGAATATAATTTTACAATTATTTTAAAAAAACCAGATCATTTAATATCACAAACATGATTTTCAAGTCTTAATTTATCTGAGTAATTAAATAAAATTTAGAATATTTTCTTTTTAAATACATAATACGTCAGTCTCCTTTAATTTAATGGGGAAAAAATCCTGCGTTTTATTATTTTAAAATTAAAAAAATGAATATAAAAGTTTACCCATAAACATACAGTTTTTTAAAAAAATCTCAATTTTTATCACAATACTAATTGAGAAATAAAATTAAAATAGATCGGTGGAAAGTGCAGAAAATATAATTAAGTTGTTTTCAATGAAAATCAAACTAATTAGACGAAGAAAATAATCTGTACAAGTAGGTTACAGTTCAAGGAATGAAATTTCTTCATGATGAATTTGATCAACACGAATAATGGAATTATATTTTCAATTCTGTATCTGTTTTAGTATCAAGTGAGAGGGTCGTCGAACACCCGCCCTCCAATCCTAAAAATAAACGTAACGACCCGAACGATGACGACGACCGACGAACTGTAGACGACTGGAACTCTTATATTCTCTAAACATTAGCCCTTTGATGTTGCGATGCCGCGGATTGATTTTTCGCATAGAAAAAATAATTTTAGCATATGTGCTCAATGGGATTATTTTCCTAATTTTACAAGCGCTTTCTTTCAAGACCAAAACGAACTTTCTATGATAAAAATTCGCGAAGATCCAGGTATGCCAGATTTGATGAAAATGGCACTTTTTTTCAGCCTTAAAAATTTCAAAAACGTAGAAACTTCGTTTTGGTCGCAAATGAAAGATCTTGAAAAATTAGGAAAACTTTTGCTCTTAATTTTTTTTCATTTTAAACAGCCCTTTCAAGAAATGAGCGTAATTGTGCAAAGTGATGGAATTCGATTGATTTTTTGCATTTTTTGCATAGAAAAAATCATTTTAGCATATGTGCTCAATGGGATTATTTTCCTAATTTTTCAAGCGCTTTCTTTTAAGACCAAAACGAGCTTTCTACGATAAAAATTCGCGAAGATCCAGATCTCACTTGATATGCCAGATTTGATGAAAATGGCACTTTTTTTGGAATATGTATTTTCACTTTGCGAAAAAACTACTGAACCGATTTTGGCGAGATTTTGGATTTAGGTTTTTCTTATCAAAATCTAGGACTATATTTTTGGAATTTTGAAAATTTAGAAATTTGACCCTTCTCCCCCCCATTTTGGGCCCCAAAATTTTGAAAATCGGAATGAAAGTATCAAAAGGCACTTCTCAGCGTTGGACTCTATACACGTGCAAAATTTGAGCTCGATAGCTCAATTACAGCAACCTGTAGAGAATCCCAAAGAATACATAGTATTTTTTCAATTTTGAAAATTTCAAAAACGTAGAAACTTCGTTTTGGTTGCAAATGAAAGCTCTTGAAAAATTAGGAAACTTTTGCTCTTATAATTTTTTCGATTTAAACAGCCCTTTTCAAGAAATGAGGGTAATTGTGCTGATTGATGGAATTCGAGCATGGTGTACCGCGCGTTGTATGATATGAATGAATACCTAACTGACGAGCCAGCATTCAGCTCGGCGTGTTGGCTGGTTGAATTTTTTCCGGATTTCTGTGACGGTGTACACGAGTTCGATTCTATGCTGATTTGTTTTCAGGAAATTTTTTTAATTTTTTTAAATTTTATTTTCGACAGTTATAATTGAAAAACCAATTATTTATACATTATGTGGTTTTTGACGAAATATTTAATGGCAAAATACTTGAAATGTGTCATTTTCCATGCTCTCAGATATGTGAGAGTGTGAGTGATGGTTCTACAACAGTAACATAGAGTTCGCTGTTTTCATGCTCAGTTTACAACGTTTGTTCGCCGATTAGTATTTTTGTATTATTTCACTTTCGACGATCAGTTTTTTTAAATTCATTTTTTTAATAATACGTAATGGGTAAATTCAAACTGAATAAATTTTCGATTTCGATAACTATTTTCGAAGTTTTATGAATTTTATTTGAAAACACGTATTTGTGAAAAAATTATTCATTCAAAAATCTTTATTTGCGAGTTTGATGGGTACCTATTTTTGAAAAAAAAAACAAAAAAAAAATGAACATAGTAAAAAATAATAATTGTGAGGGAGATTAAAAATAACGTGCTGAATAGTGGAGACTTTTCTAGGGTTCAAAATTTTGTTTAGGGGATATTCATCATTCTCAAACTGTTGAAGGCTAAATTTTATCCAAAAATACATACGATTTTCGACCTTAAATTTACCTCCGACCCGAAATTGGATTTTTAAAGAAGGGTCAATTTTGAAAATTTCAAAATTTACAACATTATTGTCGAGATATAGGTTTTTGAGAATGCTGAATTCGATTTCTGTACCTAAACTTACCTTCGACCCCAAATTGGGCTTCTAAGAAAGAGTATATTTTGACAATTTCAAAACTTACAACATTAGTGTCGAAATGTAGGTTTTCGGGGATGCTGAATTCGATTTTTGTATTTAAATTTACCTCCAGCCCCAAATTAGGCCCTTAAGGTGATCAACTTTGAAAAGTTCAAAAATTTTCACCATTCATATTAAAATGTTACAAGTTTTATAAAATTGTATCAAGTTTACAAAAAAAAAACTACTGATATTTTTCAAAAAAATTCTTCAAAAAAGAATTAGTCTCCGCCCTCCCCAACCTCAATCAAAACTACGTTTGAAAGCAAAAAGTGTACCAAACAAAATACTCGGTAAAAAAAGTTTGTGATATATACTATTGAAAATGATTTGATAATCCGCCTCCCTTGTGTTACCTATAACTTCATAATTAATTTAATCACTCTCCTACTTTCTTAAAATTTCTTAAAAATAAATTCTTGAAACATCAGGTAAAAAATGTACTGATATCTATAAATTAATTTAACCACCCTCCTAATATTTTAAATATAAATTCTCAAAACATTGAAACAGTGGGTAAAAAATGTCATGATATAATTTAATAATCCGCCTCCTTCCTCCCCTTTTCTGCACCTAGGGTTGAATGCATTGATATTAAAACTACTACGCTATGTGCAAAAATTTTGAAGAAAAAATAGTTGAGGGCTCAGTCCCTTATAATTATGTACTTACCAAAAAAGTGAGACTGAGCCCTCAACTATTTTTTCTTCAAAATTTTTGCACATAGCGTAGTAGTTTTAATATCAATGCATTCAACCCTAGGTGCAGAAAAGGGGAGGAAGGAGGCGGATTATTAAATTATATCATGACATTTTTTACCCACTGTTTCAATGTTTTGAGAATTTATATTTAAAATATTAGGAGGGTGGTTAAATTAATTTATAGATATCAGTACATTTTTTACCTGATGTTTCAAGAATTTATTTTTAAGAAATTTTAAGAAAGTAGGAGAGTGATTAAATTAATTATGAAGTTATAGGTAACACAAGGGAGGCGGATTATCAAATCATTTTCAATAGTATATATCACAAACTTTTTTTACCGAGTATTTTGTTTGGTACACTTTTTGCTTTCAAACGTAGTTTTGATTGAGGTTGGGGAGGGCGGAGACTAATTCTTTTTTGAAGAATTTTTTTGAAAAATCGAAAACTTTTGTTCAGAAGGAATGTTCATCAAGTTAAATACAGTTGAATACATGAAGAAAGTACTACATACACAAAAGCTACTGTTTTTCAAAAAAAATAAATAAATAAAAAAAGTACGAGTGGAAATAAATGTTATTGGAGTATATTTTGATTTTTTTTTGTGAGAATTGAACGAAAATTTAGTTTTCAACCTAATATGTTTTAAATTTTTTTTATAATTTAATCAAAATTAGTTTTTTAATTTTTTTTCAATATCAAAATTTTCAAATATCTAATTTTGTTTGAAATTGATATTTTTAAATTTTTTTTTACCCAGAAGTCCGAGAACAATTTTTAAAATTTTTTGTATTTAAAAATAATTTTTTTTGGTTTAAAATTTTGGATTTTTTCAAATTAATCTTTCAATTTTACAGCAATCTTTTCAAATTCTGTTTGAAATTATTTTGCATTTTTTTTTCAGTTTTCGTTTCAACCATTTTTTTAAAATTTTATTAAAATTTTCTAGTTTTGTTTCAAAATATATATATATATATTTTTTTTCATTTAAAATTATTTTTTTCTCAATAATTAGGAATTTTTTTCGTGTTTTTTACACATTTTTTTTCAAATTTTGTTTAAAATCATTCTTCAAATTCCATTTTTTTTTTTTTTCGAAATTAATACCTTCAAAAATCATATTTTTTTTATTAAAGTTTGATTTTTAATTTTTATTTTTTTACCCACAACAATTTTTAAAATTCTATTTGAGAATAATTTTCTTTGGTTTAAAATCTTACATTTCTTTAAATCAATTTTTTCAAATTTTGTATTTTTTCATTTTTTGTGGAAACCACTTTTTTTTTAATTCAAAAAGTTATGTTTGAATTTTCAAATTTTGTTTCAAATTGAATTTTCAATGTTTTTTTTCCAGAAGTCCGAGAACAATTTTTAAAATTTTGTGTATTTAAAAATAATTTTTTTGGTTTAAAATTTTGGATTTTTTAAAATTAATTTTAAAATTTTTTTGAAGCAATAGGTAGCTTTTCAAATTCTTTTTGAAATTATTTTGCATTTTTTTTTCAATTTTCATTTCAATCATTTTTTTAAAATTGTATTAAAATTTTCTAGTTTTGTTTCAAAATATTTTTTTAATCAAAATATATCTTTTCTCAATTAGGTATTTTATTTCTTCGTTTTTTAACACATTTTTTTCTGTTTAAAATCATTCTCCAAATTCCATTAATTTTTTTTTCGAAATTAATACTTTCAAAAGTCATATTTTTTTTTATTAAAGTTTGATTTTTGATTTGCATTTTTTTTACCCACAACAATTTTTAAAATTCTATTTGAGAATACCTAATTATTCTTTGGTTTAAAATCTTACATTTCTTTAAATCAATTTTTTCAAATTTTGTATTTTTTCATTTTTTGTGGAAACCACTTTTTTTTAAATTAAAAAAATTATGTTTGAATTTTCAAATTTTGTTTCAAATTGAATTTTTAATTTTTTTTTTACCAGAAGTCCGAGAACAATTTTTAAAATTTTGTGTAAGTATTTGAAAATAATTTTTTTGGTTTAAAATTTTGTATTTTTTCAAATTAATTTTTAAATTTTTTTGAAGTAATAGCTTTTCAAATTCTTTTTGAAATTATTTTGCATTTTTTTTTTTCAATTTTCGTTTCAATCATTTTTTAAAAATTTTATTAAAATTTTCTAGTTTCGTTTCAAAATATTTTTTTAAGGTGCCAGGCGAATCGAAGGGCGCGATCAGTTTCCGAATCGGATGCGAATTCGTCGAGATATGGAGCATTTTCCGTATCTCAGGAACTAAACTTCGGATCTGAAAACCGACGGCATATTTGGGTTCAGCGACCTTACATTACCCCCATAAATACCGAATTTTAGCTCGATCGGACCATAAATAACGTTTTTTGGAAATTCATTAAAATCGAAGCAAAGAACATGGCGGATTTTCGATTTTTTGCAAAATTTGAAAAAAATTGTCGAAAATTGGGCATCTTGGGGTTTAGATTGATAGAGTCAAAGTCGACGATTGCAAATCTGCTTTCATTTTCAAAATTGGATCATTATTCGCGGAGATATTAGACGTCCAAGTTTTTGACCGGATAATTTCAAAAAGTTCTCGAAATATCCGACCATTCTTGGTATTTTATGGAATTATTGCAACTTCCAGAATAGCTAGAAAATTGTTTTTGGTGTCTAATAGTACTATTTCGAGGTCGTAGATTTCAAATTTGCAATTTGTTTCGAGCAGGGTAGCCAACCTCGCAAAATAAAATTTTTATCTCGCTGGGTTGGCAACCCTGCTCAAAACAACTTGCAAATTTGAAATCTACGACCTCGAAATAGTACTATCAGATACCAAAAACCATTTTCTATTTGGAGGTCGTAGAATTCAAATTTGTTATTTATTTCGATCAGTATTGCAAACCTCGGAAGATAAAATTTTTATTTCGCAAGGTTGGCAACAATGATTTAAACAAATTGCAAATTCAGGTCTCCGCTTTCTTGAAATATTCACCTATTGGCATTTTCGTGATGAGTTATTGCGGTTGCCTAGTACGATGAAATTAAGGCAGAAAGAATACTTCTCAAGCATATTACACCTTCCAGAAGCCCAATGGAGCTGAATGAAGGGTCAAAATGGACCATATCGAGGTCGTAGAATTCAAATTTATTTTACAATTTGTGTAAATCACTGTTGCCAACCTAGCGAAATACAAATTTTATCTTCCAAGGTTGGCAATACTGATCGAAATAAATAACGAATTTGAATTCTACGACCTCCAAATAGTCTATAAACCAAATTTCAGCTCAATCGGATCATAAACACGAGCGTGGTGAATTTTTGAATTTTGGCATTGAAGTTGAAGCCAAAAAAAAAATAATGAATTTGTAAATTTTTGCAAAATTTGAAGAAAAAAAATGTCGAAAATTGGACATCTAGGGGTCTAGATAGATAGTGTCAAACCTGACGATTACAAATCTGCTTTCATTTTCAAAATCGGACCATTATTTTTGGAAACTATAATAACAAAAGACTTTAGGAGATGTGTGCTATTTTTGAAAAAACAAGGTCGCAATTTGAAATTCATGATAGCATATTTACTTACCCCATCAAATGTGCTGCTTATGCAACTTCTTCAGCATGTAGGTAATTTTAATTTTGACTCGTTTCCACTTAAGATGCTTTTTAAATGTAAATTGAAAGTACCTACATTTGTTTTTCATCAATTCAAGGTCTTTGAATGAAAATTTGCAAACGGTTAAACAGAAATCTAAATTTTTTTTTTGGAAATGAAAATGTAATTAAAAGGGTATAGCCGGGTAAGACAGGGTGATTTGGTCCCCAGAGCGAATTTTGAAACCAACCTAGTGGAAGTTGGTCCTTATGGTCTAAAACCCCCGTGACCAAATTTTTAGGTTGCTACCTCACCCCCACCCCCTCCTAGGACGAAAAATGTGATTTTTAGATTATAATTTTTTGATTTCAACAGTTTTCAACTGATTTTTTTCAAACTCGGGTAGATGTTAGGTATCGTCAAGGGTTATTCATGGAAATTTTTTCAAATCTTTATCGTGAAATGGGCGTTTCAAGTTTTCTAACGGCCATTTCGACGAGTTCTTTCAGAGGTGCAATAATGAAAAAAATATATGACTGTTGTATTCTTGGTCTGGATGTACAACATATATTTTTTTCAGAATTTTCTATATAGGTGAAAGACCTTCAAATATGTAAAAAACCGATTTTTTTCATCATTTTTCGCGCCAAAAATAGTCATTTTTGGTCGAAAAAAATTGTCGTCGTAGTATATCACAAAATACGCCTAAATACACCATCAACCCGAATTTGGATGAAATTCGTTGATTTTTTCTATTTTTTAAATTTTAAATAAAATTAACTGAGTGACGCCATTTTGGGAACCCCCAGTGTCCCTAGAGGTGTTTGGAGGGCCTAAAATTCATGTTTGGACATGTATCAAGTCGATATTTGTCATGAACAGAAATTTTTGCGAAATTGAGAAAATTTGATTTTTTTTCTCTCGAGCTCACATACCTAAAATTACACTTATGGCTTCAGAAAATAAACTGTTCTCACGATCTCTCATCCCCGATAGTTGAAAAACCTCAATTTTTTCCCAATTTCGCAAAAATTTCTGTTTATGACAAATATCGACTTGAGACATGTCCAAACATGAATTTTAGGACCAAAAATTACCATTTTTGGCGCGAAAAATGATGAAAAAAATCTGTTTTTTGCATTTTTGAAGGTCTTCCACCTATATAGAAAATTCTGAAAAAAAAATATGTTGTACATCCAGACCAAGAATACAACAGTCATATATTTTTTTCATTATTGCACCTCTGAAAGAACTCGTCGAAATGACCGTTAGAAAACTTGAAACGCGCATTTCACGATGAAGATAGGTTCGAAAAATTTTGAAAAAATTTCCATGAATGACCCTTGATGATACCTAAAATCTACCCGAGTTTGAAAAAAAATCGGTTGAAAACTGTTGAAATCAAAAAATTATAATCGAAAAATCACATTTTTCGCTCTAGGAGGGGGTGGGGGGTGAGGTAGCGACCTAAAAATTTGGTCACGGGGGTTTTAGACCATAAGGACCAACTTCCACTAGGTTGGTTTCAAAATTCGCTCTGGGGGCCAAATCACCCTATCTTACCCGGCTATACCCTTTTTCTTGAGAGTAAAAACAATCTCAATTTTTTTTAAATCCTTGCATAACCGGAGGAATGAAAAATATTTGATTATTGTAAAATCGAATAATAAAGTTTCCATAGATCGGAAAAGAAGTAGTCCGTATAAATACCATATGCCTGACTAAAGGAGAAACCAAATAAGTTGACGAGGGGATTATATGTTTATTATTATTCAATATTTACAGCATTAATGGGACAAAATTAGAAAAGAAAAAAAGTACCTATTATTTTATTTTCACACATCACACTACATCAGAGGATTTTTTGATTTAGGTTTTTGGAGAAGTTAGCGGAGTGGTTTGACTTGGTATGTAATTTATCGCTGGGCACAAATTCGAAGGATAATTCAGCATGAAAACTGTACTGCCTTTTGATGTCTTGGAGGGATGCACTTCAATGGGGTGATACATTTTTTCCGCTTTCATCATATGGTACTTATACTCCCGTAAAATATTAACGTAGTGGACATTTTTTTCTGTTATATCCAACGCATGTGCAATTCCTAAATTCCAGATGATATCTTCCAACAAAGGGGTTTTGCGGTCATTCAACATATTTTCGTGAAAATGATTTAGTATCACCTCTTTAATCGCGGGATTAAACATATTACTCGCATGACGAAGTTTAGCAGTTTCTAAGGCGAATTCGAAGTAATCTGCATCAGTGAGTTCCTGTTTTCCCAAAAATTCTTTCAATTTGCTTTTAATAAAATTTTCCCTAAACATTTCACTTTCAAAATGTTTCCAGTACTCTTCGAATTCTGACTCATTGTTATTATTGGTAAAATAATTACTCTTTAGGATTGCATACATTTTTGCGAAATATTCAGGAATTCTTGTCTCAGCCAAATGTTGTTTTCCAGGATGTGGATTAATAAATTGTTCAACATAGTGAAACTTTCCCAAAACTAACGAATACGCTGTCGTTTTCTTCAGAAGCGCTTGCGCAACTTTTATGTCATTGGTTGGGTAGTAATCGAAAAAATATACCTTCTCATCGAGATCCGCTTTAATGTGATTAAATGAACACTCGTAACCGTGATATCCCTGTGGGAAAATTATAAATGAGCGATTTTAATTTCAAGTCGAGTTTAATTTCACTTATTTATTCGTATTGTTTTTACTTATACTTACGTTGAGTTTCAAGAGATTTTGATTTTGGCAAATGGCCTGTTTTTTTTCATGCTTCTCCTTCTTAAGATAATCAATCAACAAAAGGATTTTTTGTTTATCATTTGAAATCGCATTTAAGCTTGCTAACTCTTCACTCGATAAAACTTCTTGCTGCAAAGAACCATCTGCAAGTTGATCCTTACCATTCTGGCAGGTTGAAGTAATTATTAGTAAGGTCACGCAATTTAGAACGAAGCACAATTTAAGAAACTCCATCACTGAACTTTACTTTGATACTAGTTTCTTGGTTTTACATTTGGACATGAAGTAGCAGAAGTTGAGATTATCTCATCAATCTATCATTTTCATTAGAGGAACATACCACTCATATCAAGTATAGTTGTAGATATAAAAAATTATCTAACTGTAGTTATTTCAAATATGCTATCCACTAGGCCTACGATGATTCTTGCCAAATAACTTTGAAGAATAATTTTCAAAATTAAAAAAAAAAAAAAATCAGATTAACATCATTATCAACTAATTTCAGGTCGCAGAGCAGGAAACTGATTTTATTTCACTCCGCCTGTCCCTTCCTTTCCTTATAAACGAGTAATTGCTCAAAAAACAAAAAACCTCTCTTTCAGGGCCTATTCTAAGGAAAATTTGGAGCTGCACGTATTTAAAAAAAAAAACTTGCTTTTTTCGTGTTCCCCCCCCCCGGCCATTTAGAAGTATTTGAATGTATCTAACTACCTACTACCTACCTAACTATGATTTTTTTATAAAAATAAATTTTCATGAAAAAATGTTTGCCAATAGATTCTAGGTAATTAGATTTTTTGACAAGAGAATTTTTTCTAAAAGATACCTATTATACTATAGATCATCAGGCAAACGTACTTTTTAGAAAAAAATTGAAATTTCTTTGGAAAATAAATTTATGATAGGATTTTTTGTCAAGAAAAATTGTTTTTGAAGATTTTTTGTAAAAAAGACATTTCTTTGTAAAAAAATATTTTTTTGAGATTTTTTGTCAAAAAAACATTTTTTCTTTGGCGATTTTTTGAAGATTTTTTCATTAAAAATTTTTTTGGTCAATTTTGGAGATTTCTTTGACGATTTTTTCATCAGATCTTTTTTTGGCCAATTTTTTTGTTGTTTTTTTGCCAAAAAAATATTTTTTGAAGATTTTGTCATCAGAAATTTTTATCGTGATTTTTTTTTTCAATTTCTTGTCAAAAAAAGTTTTTTGACGATTTTTTTTCAAAAAGACATTTTTTCTTTGATGATTTTTTCTCAAAAAAATATTTTTTGAAGATTTTTTATTCAGAAATTTTTTTTTGGACAATTTTTTTTCAATTTCTTGTAAAAAAAAATTTTTCAACGATTTTTCGTCGAATTTTTTTTGAAGATTTTTTTTTTATCAGAAACTTTGAAAAAAAATCAATTTCTTTTCAAAAAAAATGTTGATGATTTTTTGAAGATTTTTTTTGTCAAAAAGAATTTATATCTACCTACAAGACTTTTTGTCAAAAAAATGATTATTTTTTGGAGATTTTTTGATTGAAAGATATTTTCTGAAGATATTTTTGTCAAAAATTATTTTTCAGCTGCACAAAATAATTTCAAACTGCACACCTTTTGTTTTGAAGCTCCACAAACTGGACGGAACTGCACGTTAGAATAGGCTCTGCTCTCTTTTTAGGGAGAGAGAAGGTATGTGCTCTAAAAGTCAACCTCACATATTCGTATTCAGCAGCCTCGAACTACTCGTATATACACTATACAATAATAAGCAGAAGAATAAAAAATTCAAAATTTTTTGAAAAAAGGGTCACATTTTGAAATTTGTGATGTTATAGTTACCCCTACAAATTCAAATTTGGCATTTTATCGCTTATGGTGGGTTTACCTAGAATGTAAACTAAACGTATAGTATATCTGGGTATATCTTACACCAAGGGAGTAAAAAGTGATTTTTGTGATACGAGCAAAACGATTTATGTTTTTTCGATTTTTCTTTCAATCAATTCGACCACGCTTAAACTATCAATGGAAGAAAAAATAAACTCAAACACGCCATAATTTATAACAACTTTAATACAAAATATTAAAAATTGTTTACATACCGATCATCTCGTCCGTATAAAATATTGAAATTTAAAAATACAATAAATTATAGGAATTAGAAACACTTTTGCTTAGCGTGATGCATCGTCAAATTATTAAAATGAAAAAAAAAATCATTATCACATACACTTGGTTCCCAAAGTCTCCTATTAATTTAAAAAAAATGACAAATTCGTAAGGAAAATTGTATCCTATTCGAAACGTTAATTTAATCCATTTTTATTCTTATATAATTTTTTTTTTACTCAAACGCTACATTACAAAATAAACAAGAGTATATTCCTGAGTTATAATAATATACTTTGTGAATTTCTTATCCAGAAAATTCGTTTCGTGAATACTGCATTTCATTTAATAATTTTTTGACTAGTATGAATATTATACCTTTACATGTACGTTACAAAAAAAAACACACATCATTTTAAAGCTTTTTTATAGACTAAATTTTAAAGCCTGCTTAATCCTAAACCTATAAAAAAATGCTATTCAATGTCTGCAAAATGCGTGTAAGTACTGAAAAACGAAAAGCTTTTCGAATAAACCACTAGGAATACTGAAGCAGGGTTCGGGCAGAGGGGAATGTGATGAATAGTGATAAATTCTTACATCTTATAGAGAATATAATTTTACAATTATTTTAAAAAAACCAGATCATTTAATATCACAAACATGATTTTCAAGTCTTAATTTATCTGAGTAATTAAATAAAATTTAGAATATTTTCGTTTTAAATACATAATACGTCAGTCTCCTTTAATTTAATGGGGAAAAAATCCTGCGTTTTATTATTTTAAAATTAAAAAAATGAATATAAAAGTTTACCCATAAACATACAGTTTTTTAAAAAAATCTCAATTTTTATCACAATACTAATTGAGAAATAAAATTAAAATAGATCGGTGGAAAGTGCAGAAAATATAATTAAGTTGTTTTCAATGAAAATCAAACTAATTAGACGAAGAAAATAATCTGTACAAGTAGGTTACAGTTCAAGGAATGAAATTTCTTCATGATGAATTTGATCAACACGAATAATGGAATTATATTTTCAATTCTGTATCTGTTTTAGTATCGAAAACTTTTGTTCAGAAGGAATGTTCATCAAGTTAAATACAGTTGAATACATGAAGAAAGTACTACATACACAAAAGCTACTGTTTTTCAAAAAAAATAAATAAATAAAAAAAGTACGAGTGGAAATAAATGTTATTGGAGTATATTTTGATTTTTTTTTGTGAGAATTGAACGAAAATTTAGTTTTCAACCTAATATGTTTTAAATTTTTTTTATAATTTAATCAAAATTAGTTTTTTAATTTTTTTTCAATATCAAAATTTTCAAATATCTAATTTTGTTTGAAATTGATATTTTTTAATTTTTTTTTACCCAGAAGTCCGAGAACAATTTTTAAAATTTTTTGTATTTAAAAATAATTTTTTTTGGTTTAAAATTTTGGATTTTTTCAAATTAATCTTTCAATTTTACAGCAATCTTTTCAAATTCTGTTTGAAATTATTTTGCATTTTTTTTTCAGTTTTCGTTTCAACCATTTTTTTAAAATTTTATTAAAATTTTCTAGTTTTGTTTCAAAATATATATATATATATTTTTTTTCATTTAAAATTATTTTTTTCTCAATAATTAGGAATTTTTTTCGTGTTTTTTACACATTTTTTTTCAAATTTTGTTTAAAATCATTCTTCAAATTCCATTTTTTTTTTTTTCGAAATTAATACCTTCAAAAATCATATTTTTTTTTATTAAAGTTTGATTTTTAATTTTTATTTTTTTACCCACAACAATTTTTAAAATTCTATTTGAGAATAATTTTCTTTGGTTTAAAATCTTACATTTCTTTAAATCAATTTTTTCAAATTTTGTATTTTTTCATTTTTTGTGGAAACCACTTTTTTTTTAATTCAAAAAGTTATGTTTGAATTTTCAAATTTTGTTTCAAATTGAATTTTCAATGTTTTTTTTACCAGAAGTCCGAGAACAATTTTTAAAATTTTGTGTATTTAAAAATAATTTTTTTGGTTTAAAATTTTGGATTTTTTAAAATTAATTTTAAAATTTTTTTGAAGCAATAGGTAGCTTTTCAAATTCTTTTTGAAATTATTTTGCATTTTTTTTTTTCAATTTGAGAGAGGTAGATATGGCCCACTGGTCTCGGGCAACACTGCGTATATATTCTCCCAGATAGGTAATGTGAATAGGGGAAGGGGTATCGGCGATGCGTATGCGGAGCTGGTACTTCGACCATCTAGCTAGTTGTAGTTGTTGTTGTGTTGAGTTGGTATGTGTACTGATGTGCAGTCGACAACACAGGTTTCAATTCATCTCGTTATCGAGACAGCTGGCCTTCGCGAATGTGCACACCGTTGAGTGCTATGCTTTATTTGGTGTAATATTGTTATGTAATAAAAGTCAAATTCGGTTTAATGTGTCGCGTTTATGTTACGTTCCTCGCTATTTTGGTAATACTTCCGCGAAATATGATAATGAGAATGCCATACCGTAAAGCTCTATACCCTATGGACAACCATTCTTAACTATATCATTGGTGCCGAAACTCCGGTTCATCCGCGACGAGTCGATTTTTTCAAATCGACTCCAACTATAAAATTGCGCTTCGATCACGAAGCGAAGATTGATCCGGTTAAATCTGTTCCAGTGCGATTTTTTATAAATCGATACACCGTAGCAGCAGCATTTTCGATAACAAAAAAGCAAAAACCCAACACCCAGGCCTCTCGTGTGTGCCATAGCGCCGAGAGTGACCAGTACAAGTTTTTTTAAAGGTATTTATTTATTTAATATATGTATTTTTCCGTTCGCGTGTATTTTCAGGAATATTCGAAATAATTTAGGCGTAAATAAATTAGACGCCATATTTGTTTCCCACCCGCCCGCCCTACGTACGCGCTGTTGTGTTGCTCGTTGTCCGTTAAAAATCCAACCGAGCTGCGACGTGAAATACGCCACGGAGCGCCTTATCGCACCACCGAAGAATCAAGCACGGAGAGTGCGGTGGGGCGGGGTAATTCTCGAGACAACGTATTTACGTCGTTGCAAAACTGGTCGAGAAGTGCGCGCGTTCCATTGTGTTGCTACCCTCGTCGTCGTATTCACGTCGTTACATTTACGTCTTCACGTACCAGTCAGAAAGTGCTCGCAGTCATTTTATACATCGATAAATTCCGCTGCAGATATTTTCACGTATCTTTTCAATCCTCATACGAGAGAGATAACACTACGTTCTCGTAGCGACGCCATCTTTTTCAAGTCGAAGCGAGGTACCAACGAAGCAAAGCGTTCTTATCGCACCAGCTGGCTCGCCGAATACAAAGAAGAAGATAATTTAACCGTCGTCGCATTTCCATCCTCGTATGCTCGCAGTTCATTGTGTAACTTCGTTCGATATATACGTAATATTTTGGTGCATCGTCCGTCTTCGCGTTATACATCTGTACGTGTTTTTTCGACCTGCATCAAGAGAGTGTTATGAACGATCGACCAGTCCGAAGCGCAGCGACGAAAGCGAGGGAAGAAATACGTGAATATTTTCCATCACGCCAGTGTAAAAGCACACTAGGTAAGATTACGAATCGTTTAAGTAATCTATTTAACAGTAACAACATGCAAAGCGACGATATCGCCGCGTACGGAAGCAGTAAAACCGCTAGCGGTACGTCATCGGTTCCTGAGAATATCACAAATATCGGTGCGAATGGTACGCAAGCGATTTGCGCTAGTAATACCAATACGTGCGATATGCAAAGTGGTGATGAAAATCCCACACGACCGGCCAGCCTCGCGTCTTCCGAATTCAACGGACTCAGCGATCACAACTACGTTCGTATAGAAGATGCCGACGAATCCATGAACGAGGTATCTAAAAACAACACGATACCCCAATACGTATCGCCGCTCGACCAGCCGAATATTGCATCATCGAACGCTGCATCTATAGGCTATGCTCTGCGTGAGCTGGACAATATTTCGAATAATGCAGTAAAGAATATTACGTCAAGGTCGACTACCAAGCCACCGCTCAACGAATCACCACGACGTACGGCCAGCGTACCCAACGCCGGTCCATCTGTACAATTCAACGTCGACGAAGCGGTCGCAGCTACGGTTACAAACAACGCCGTACATACGAGTGCTGCTAATTACGAGTTGAATACATCGATAGCGATGTCGAGTAAACACGTAGCGACAAACAACACAACCAGTCGCACACAGACTCGTAATACGCAGTGCCAGCAGTCACCGAAAAAGCCAAAGGCATACATACGTAATAATTCTCCACCGGAAACTCATCAGTTCATCGACGATACACCAGCTCAACGTTACCTACGCCAACTTGCAAATATTTCGAGTAACGCTGTAAAGAATATTTCACCGATATCGATAACAAAATCATCGTTCATCGAAACACCTCGACATACGGCCGCCGCGGCCGGCTCCAGCTCACCTATACGAAACAACATCGCCGGAGCGGTCGCAGCTACTACCATAAACAACGCCGTACCGGTAAATGCTGCGAATAACGAGTTAATGACATCGTTTATCAACCAACACGTCGCGACAAATACTACCGAAAGTCGCAGTACCTACCGCCAGCAGCTACCGATAAAGTCGACGGCCGATGTACACGATAAATCGCCACCGCCAGCTAATCAATTTAAAATTCAGACGCCAGCGCAGCGATACCTACGACAAAATCCGCTCTCGCCGATTATCAATGCAATACAGTACCCGAATAATAATTCGGACGAATTGATAATAATCGAAGACGAGTCGCCGGAAAGGAAATCTTTCAATAATCTTCCACCGGCAGCGAACCAGTTTAATAAACCGCAAGCGCAACGCTACCTACGTCTAACTCCACCGAAATATGACGTAGGTAAGCAGCCTGAAAATAATTTGCAAGAATTAAATTTAATTGAAGCTGGCCCACCGAAGAATAGGTCAGTGTTATCGCCCAATTACCGCGAACACGTAGAAACATCGAATTCACAGCAAAACTTAGGCGAAATGCAAGTTGAAAAATACTCCAAATCAAGGAAGAAATTGTTTCACAACGAACCAATGCCTAACTTGGATAGTTGTCGCCGTCTTCCACACACGTCGACGGTACGTCGAGATCCATCGCCGACGGTACGTCGGAATCCTTCAACGATGATACGCCGTAACTCGTCGCCGAATATTAGCAAAAATTCCAACAACGTAACGAGTGACGAGAGTCCGCCGGAACATATGCTACATGAATCTGCGGACCCTATGGCGCAGTATCGAAAAGAATTCGAGGTCAAACTGAGAAGAAACAGAGAAAAGATCGACGCGATAACAAATATTGCCGATGACGCAAAAGAAAAAGCGGCAAAGGCGCTGAAAAAAGCAAAAAAGGTCGAAATAGTAGCAAATGATAACGCTACAAATATTAAATCGCATCGTACGAGAATCAACCAGCTTGAAAAAGCGAATAAAGATACAGAGAAAAAACTGCAAGAGGCAAACACGTATCATGCGAAAGGCCTAGGCGACATCATGGACAACGTCGACGAAATAGTGGAAGCGACAAGGAAAGAATTTAGTACCCACGCTAAATTTTTGCAACAACATGAAGACCAAATTGGAGAAATACGTTCGGAAACGCAGCGTATCGACGGCGCAATAGGACCGCAGATGCAACGTATGGAGACGAATATGAATGTGGTATATACGAATACCCAGCATCTAGAAAAAGGCCTAAATGAAGTGCGTGTCGAAGCTGAACGTCTAAACACCGAGATGAAAACGCTAGGGCTTAGTAAAAGCTGTCCGGGTAATTACTCGAAAAACCAAACGATGAAGATTACGACCGAATCGTTTCGAGCAGCCGGAATTATTTTCAACGACGAGGAGCAGGTCCACCCACACGCATTTGTAGAAATGTTTGAAGCAGCTTTAGAAAATTCGAACATAGAAGAAGCATACAAATGTACACTGTTCCGTAGCCTAGTCACAGTACACGAGTCAAGAAATTGGAGAGATTTTAATCGTAAAATCACCAACTTCGAAGAATTGAAATGCGAATTTTTCATTGAGTACTGGTCGGAAATTCAACAAGACGTCGCTTTTTGCAAATTCAAAGATGACGACACATATTGCAACAATACGCGCGATATGTTTAGGCGAATGATTAAATGGATGGAAACGCTAAGCCACTGTGAAAATCTGACGCTGAGAAGAACCATCGATACAGCCTACAAGAAACTTCCGACAGCTGTAAGAATTGAAATTGGCCCTGAACATCGTACTACGTTGGACAAATTCACCGCAAAGCTACGAGAATTAAGTCGAGTACACGAAGACCCTGTAGCTCCGAAAAAGTATTCTACGAAGATTTATCAGAACAGCTTCGAGTATAAAACGAAGCCACAGTCGTCCTATTCCAGAAGTACAGGATCAACGAATACGACGACGCAAAGCGACAATTCATCTCGTAGACCTACAAGCCCGTATGTCAAAAAATCCAGCGATTATGGTACTTTGAAAACGAAACCGGAGTACAATAAACTGAAGCAGTCTAAAATTGAATTTGGTGAGCGGAAAAAGCAAAAGGAAATTCCTGTTCGTGAGGTGGCCACTGAAAGCGAAACGCCCAAAGAGCCACCGACGACGCCACCAAAGACCACGGAAAACAACGAGGAATCGCCGGTAAAGCCGTCCGAATCACCGCCATCGGGAAACGAAGATGGCGAGGAGTAGAGAACGAATACGATTTCGAAAATGGGTCCCCTCCTCGCCACAACAAAGACCCAATTTTACCGGAATGGAACGAGTACGAATTCATCGGTGATGGATTAGTGTACTACATGCTAAAATGTCGACGTAAAAAATACAAGAAATTAGCACACATCCAGCCTCAGATTCCGTTAGACCAGCTGTACGATATTTTGAAAAATACCAAATTTGAAAAAACCAAATTCGTTATTTCCATGGCTCAGCTTGAGATAAATTACTCTCGCAAACCGTACCAGATTATCTACAAAGATATGTACAAGATCGTCGATTTATTATGTACTCGAGGAGCTACCGACATCATCTTGCTGTTTCCAATCGTAAAACCGAGACAGAAGAATGAATTGAAGATATCCCTACACCGGTACATAGCGTTTAAACGCATGTTTGCAAAGCTAACAGAAGATAAACGCATCGTCACTTGGCGAAAACCGTCTGAAGCGTTGTTAGTTTGCGAAACGGTGAAATGGAGCGACGGTACAAAATACGAACGCCCAGCAAAGGATACTGAAGCTAAAATAATACCTATTGCTAATCGGTTCCAGTACTATATTAAATCCAAGCAGTTCGTAATTAGATACGAAACGTATCTCGAGATAATGAAAATTTTCACGGAAACGATGAAAACTCATTTACGTCGTAAACCGCCTGTCGAAGCGATAAGCGGTCCTGCGAGAGTACTCTTCAAACCTGAAGAATTTTTTCGAGCCAAGCCAACGAATACAAAACCACCAACGAAGAAGACGACCGAAGCTAGCGAACTAACGAGCGACGCCGAACAACAAATTGATAACGAGAGAACGCCGATTAAGGTAAAAGTGGGTGAAAAAATCCCAACGATTCTCAGACGAGGTCAAAAATTGTCAGACATACAGGGGCAATTTTGCCCGGAAACGCCTATATCGAAATTATTTGAAGACGAAGATTTCCATACATCGACGCCGATCGTAAACGAAGATTTCCATACATCGACGCCGATCGTAAAAACGCCACCAGCAGTAAAAACCGTACGCTTTGACGATAACGTCGTAAACCACAGCCACCACAGCCCCGACGAGCTGTACGTTACCGCAGTCAATTCGTTGGACGCCGTTGATAACGTGAGCGTCGAAGAAAAACCATCCAAAGACGTACGAAGACAACTCATAACCGAAATGTGTGACGATCCGACCTGCGTGGTGCCATTTCTCGTCGACGAAGAATTCTACGCCGCCCAGCTCGACACTGGTGCGATGCCGAATGTTATTTCGAGGAGATCGGCCGACGAATGGGTCAAGAAACATCCAGACAGCTGTAAATGGATGCACCTTCGTCGAGCAGCTCGTTTTACGCTGGCAGATGGCAAAATTATCGTCTCGGAGAAAGTGATGCTCGTGGTGTCACTGACAATTGGAAACGCCGACCATAAAGTACCGTTTTACGTTATCGATTCGGTAGGACGATCGTGCATTATCGGTCGTATGTCAATGAGAACACTCGGTATCCAACCTATGTTGGACGAAAAGGTGGCCTACATACAGCCAAAAGGGGCAAAAACACCTACGAAGGTGAAATTTCTAGAGCCCACCGAGTTCCAAGGACTAAACATACTGAAATGTAATGCTGCACCCGGATATGAGCATGAAATAAAAGGCAAAATGCTCAAAAACACGCGACCACTTCACTGGGCAACGCTAGGCCCAGAAGATCGCGACAACGGGCCGGAAATCTTCCGCAAGCAGCTGAAACGTTTTTTGAAAGAAGCAGCCGACGAAGGCAGAATTTCTGAGAAGGATGCGACCGAAGGATACGACCAATTATTCTCGTATTCCGACATATTCAGTCGATACCCCGGCGCCTACACCGGCCGGAAGGTGAAATTCGAACACGACGCATCAGACGAAGAAATGCTGAAAGACTGGAAAGGAGAAAAATTTTCACCCAGTCAGAAGCTGATGCCAGCCTTGAGAAAATGGCTAAAAGTCGCGCTAGCGAAAGGCTACGTAAAAATATCAAAGTCGAATTTTATTAATACGATGGCTCCGGTGATAAAATCGAACGGAGAAATTCGACTATGCCTAGCCGCATTTGATAATAATCGTCACTTGAAAAATCAACCTACAGAGACACGTAGAATGGAGAATATTATTTTCGAAAACAGCGAGTACATCTTCTATTGCGCACTGGACTTCGTATGCGGTTTTTGGCAGCTGTTGTTGGATCCAGAATCTTGTAAATACACAGCTTTCGTTATCGATGGCCAAGCATACGAGTTTAGCAGATTACCATATGGGGTAAAAACCGCTTCAGCAGAGTTCATTCAACTCATAAATGAAATAATACCCGATCAAGAAGGTATAGCCAAATTTGTCGACGACTTATTAGTCGCAGGAAAAAGTTTCAAGGACATGATTAAGAAATTGAAATATATATTCGAAATTATAAGAAAATTTGGATTGAAACTGAATCCGAATAAGACGAAATTATTCCAGAAATCTACGGAACATCTTGGCTTTACTTTAGGAAAAGGAACGATTGGGAAACAAGAAAAGAAGATTGAAAAATTCGAAAAATTCGTCGAAAAACATACAAAGAATGGACAATTAAAGCTGAAGACGGTAAAGGAAATTCAGACCTTGGTAGGTTTGACGAACCTATACCAAAGATTTATCCCAGAATATAGGCAACTGCTGGCGCCGATATACAAATTGACAGAAGGAAATTCCACAACGATAACGTGGGGTCCAGAACAAGACGAATCCTTCAAGAAATTGTACGAAGCGTACAGAACGAAGTTCGAACTCATGCCGCCGAAAGAAGGTCTAGATTTATATCTAGAGACCTCTCCAACTGACGACGCAATGAACGCCGTGTTATTTCAAACCGAAGACTGAGTCGAAAAAGTCGTCATGTACGTGTCCAGTACATTCAAATCGCACCAGAAGAAATATACCCTGGTCGATAAGGAGATGCAAAATCTCGTTACAGCAATTTCGAAGCTGTCGACGTGGCTCCACGGTAGAAAAATCCACGTTCGCGCGGACTTACTACCGGTGGTGAAAAAATACGCCACAATGATGCAGACGCACCGGAAAGCTGCCTTCTGGATAACGCAGATCAACTGTTTTGATTTAATATACGACCTAAAGCACAAGAATAAGAAGCTATTCGAGCTACGTACACCAGAACTCACGATCAACTCCATCCGGTGGTCAGCACTGCAACCTGTGTCGCTGTACTTTCTCGAGTCGCTGGAAAAACCCTTCTTGGATTGCCTAGCTGAAATCGCCGAGGCGCAAAAAGAAGACGCAACTTGTTCAGCGATAACGAAAATCTTACAAGAAGAAAGTACAGCTGATAAGAAAAAGCAGGCCAAAAAAGAACTGAAAATAAGGCAGTATCGTATCGAAAAGAACTCGAAAGGCCAAGAAGTTTTGTACAAGGTCCACGAAAATGGTTATGCAACTCCGCATATGACCGAAGACTTATTTTATGACTGCGTGACATATCTCCACGAGATCTACGGTCACGTAGGATCGGCCAAGCTTGATACGGTATTTCGTAGAATGTATTATTTTCCCAGTTCGGCTCGACTCATCAGAGACATCTGTAACTCTTGCATTATATGCAAAATCAACAAGAACTACACGATGAAGCGGGTATTGGAATACGCTCAAGTAGAATCGTACGCCGTGGGCGAAATCTTATCAGCTGATTTATTTGGACCGATCAGCAACGAGCCCGGCGAGCCAAAATACGTATTCGTTGTAAAGGACGTATTTACATCACGAGTATGGCTGCGTTCACTTGAGAATATTAAAGGCGAAACTGTCACCAATGCAATGGAAGTGATTTTACAAGAAATTCATCCGAAACAAGTACACGTGAAAAAAGTCATTACGGATAACGGTGTACAATTCATTGGAGACACGTGGAAGGACATGCTGAATAAGCACGGCGTGAAAGCTGGTCACACCACCGCCTACAATCCTCAATCGTCCATGGTCGAACGCACTATGCGAGTCTTAGGCGATAAGCTGAGTGTAAAGATGAATTCCACGCTTGATAATCAACGCAGTCACCATGGATGGTCCAAGTTCGTCGAAAACATCGAAACGGAAATAAATAATACCCCCACAGGCTTCGGAATAAAACCATTTGAGGCCTGGGGCATTACAGACGTCATTTCCACGAAGCTACCAGTGGAAAGCGCTCCATTCAACTTCAAATATGCGCTAAACAAGCTACGAGAGAAAGAAGAAAGACAGCTACTTCTCTCATCGACCATCGAAGAACTAAAACAGCAGAAACTGACCGAAGAAGATCTCATTCGGGATCGCGATGGTTGTGTACGCGTTACCGCGGACGGTGCTTGCTCGCAAAATGGGAAAAATGACGCTCGCGCCGGTATAGGAATCTGCTTCAAGCCGAGATCGCAGAAAAACATATCGCAAGCGATAACCAGTGACGAGTACCCCATTTCCAACAACCTGGCTGAAATTATGGCAGTGAAAACGACGCTCGAAATGCTGTTAGATAATGACCTGAAGAAGGCGAAGATTCTAACGGATTCAAATTATGTTGCAAGGGCGTTGAACTCGACCGTCAATATATGGAAGGCCAATGGTTGGAAAAACGCGAAGAAAAAGCCCGTCGCGCACGCTGAGCTGTTCAAAGAGGTCCTTGACCTCATTGAAAAATTTGACGTATGTACTATTCAACATGTGTACGCTCGTAGGAGCGAGTTTACCAACGTGATAGCGGACCAACTAGCGAAGAAGGCCGTCTACACAGACGAACACGAACGTCGCAAGGTTGAAGAAATGACCGAGAAGCAAGCCATAGAGGCCTTTATTCGAGAAAAGCGTCGATTGAAGAGGATAAAGGACGAGTACAATTTCAACAAATTGCATGGAGATCCGACCCCCCTGAATGAAGGCGATTTGGTTTTAATAACTGACCATAAGCTATTGTCATTCGAGAAGGGCACCTCTGCAAAGCTGTACCCGAAGCGCTATGGTCCTTACACCGTCATACGTCAAATCGCTCCAAATTGCTACCTACTTGAAAGTACCAGTGAGGAAAAAGAAGAAAAAAGAGTCAACATCCGGCAAATTACTCTTTTCTTATCGAAAACTGACCTGCAGATGCTACGTACGCTGGTGTGCTACAAGTCCAAATTCGACAAGCGTACGATCGAGCAACGTATTGAAGATTTTCTACACGCGCAGTATCCAGATGAGGGAGAAGAGGGGCATGAGCCAGACATCGTGACTGATAAGAATACCAGCAAACTCTCCAAGGAAATCGAAATCATCCTACGAGATAAGCGTTACGAAAAACGCTGCGGCGACAAAAATGCAGAACCAACCACATCGTCATCAGTTCCTGTCGTCGGTATGAATGAGAAGAAAATTCCCAGTAAATCAACAGAACCAGCGAAACGCGGGCCTGGCCGGCCGAGAAAGAATGTATTACCTGAATCGGCGCCTTAGCCTGTCGCAGGTACGATGTGATTGAAATCGATAACGATAAAATCGAGCTGAAAGGGTTGATTCGTGGGAATTCGCAAGAATTCATACAAGATAACCATGTCGCAGCGACGTACAGTTGAGTCGGCGGTATTTTGTTTTTGTTGAGATATACGTATTTTTCGTATATATTTTTTTTTCTCACATAGTAAAGTAAATGTGAAAACTTTTTCCCAGTCTCGTTTAACGTAACGTAAATTTAATTTGAATTGTTGTATTTATAAATGTTCATTATATTACGAGCTGGAGGTAAATTTTTGTTTTGAACACGCCAAGGCGAAGTAATATGCCATAACTTACGTAAATTTGTAATTTGATTCTAACGTAACGTAAAAATTTTTTTTTTTGCATTTTTTTTTTGTTGAATAATAATATTTAAAAAAAAAAAAAAAAAAAAAAATAGATCGTCATGCTGATTTTTTATCGAAGGTGTCGTCATAATGGTACGATTACGTACGAATAAAATGATGACATACGCAGCTGTCTTATATTTTCGTTAACGAAAAAGCGCGAAAAAGACTCACCATCTAGTTAATAGGTAATTACTTACGCTAATTGGCACTGTTTATCTTGTCTGTTCCAGGTTAAAAATTTTTATTTTCTTTTGGAAAATTATGGCATCGGTTAGATGTGGTTTATGTACGGGGTGTACATTACCCCTGTTCGAGCAGCCGCCAGTCAACCATCAACAGCTACGTGGGATCGTGGCCAGCAACAAATGCTGCCATCTGTACCATAAGATCTGTTACTTCCGCCTGTTTGATGGGCCAGCTTCGCCGAGGAATGAGACGCTGAGGTGTAAGACATGTCAAACACCGCTACACGAGAAAGAATATCACCAAGTGTACGCAACGTCGGCACTAGCAGTCACGCACCTGGTGCGAGAAAACGCCGAAAACCTAATCTTCAATTTGCAACAACAGCTGACCGCGGCACACGCCGAAAACACTCGTTTATCGACGGAACTGGTGAATGCAAGGGACCGCGAACGTGCGGCGACCACCAGGTACGAGTTATGCGATCGGGCGTGCACTCAGCATGCACGGATGTATCGCCGGGTGTTCCACGCGGTCAGAAGAAGAAAACCGAGCATCTTGAGGAGAGTAAAGGGTATTCCACCACTTCCGGATCGGACGCCGACGAGATCGCCAGGGCCGGAGCAGGACTCAGAAGATGAGTTGTTGCCTGCGCCGCCTCCTCCTCCAATGCCACCGATGGAGCCGATTATACCTAGAAGAACCGGGTCGTCAACTTTACCATTAGGGTGTCCGGCGTTGAAAGAAATTGCGCAGTCGTCGGTTCCGTATTCGGCGGAGGACAGAGATCTACGAGAAAGAGTACCGGGAGGGCCATCGAAGACGATCAACTAAGCCAGGAGGGTTGCCGAGACTCTCCGTGACTCGAAGAAACCGATGGATATGAAGACTGGGATGCTGAAGGTGACTCGCGCCAAGAGGGCAATGACTCCGCCGAAAAAGCTCTGGTCAACGATCGTCCAAACAACAGACAGAAGAGAGTTGATACCAATGGAAACGGATACGTCAAATTCGCCTCTCATTCGACTTCAAAACATTCCCCATGTACCAATGCACTACGAGGAGTCGGATGCCCGCATCGAGAGGGAGTTGACCGGAGGAGAGGAGACAGCAGAGGAAAACTCCGCCGCATTGGTGAAATTGGCAGAAAAAATGCAAACAGCTGCGACGACGTCAACGCAGTCAAGTGTGGAACGATATGCCTTATTGCCAGCAGTTGTGCCGGCGCCTACGACCTACTACAGGACGGAATTCGAAAGGAAAATGAAAGAGGCGGACGAAGCCCTGAGGAACTTTTCCGAACCAAGCTCGGAGCTGGGAAGACAGCCAATTCTGCCTCCATTGACGCAGCTGGGCGTGGGGCAAGCTGTTGCAGTACCAACCACTGTGAAAGTGAGAATCGATCCCCAGGTGATCCATTTCGACCCGCCGTTGACGCGTGAATTGGCTCCGGTAGAACAGAAGAAGATAATTACGTCGGAGGAGCTTACCGTTTACCTCGACGAACGAGACAGACGGCGGGCTGAGCTGGCAAAACATCCGCTACCGGATACGAATGTGCCATATCTGGCGGCGCGAGAGAAAGCCCACGAAGAGGAGCAGAGACAGCGTGACGTACGCGGGTCCAGAACACAGAAGCGTCCTTCGAGCCGGCGTACCCCGTCGCCCAGTCCAAATCCACGCAGCCGTCGCCGTACAGAAAACCATTCATGTAATAATGAGCCATATTATGACAACGGTACGCAGCACCGCAGCGCACTACATCGAGGTGAAAATCGACAACGCAGAAGTAGGTCGCGCAGCCGTCAACGTTGCCATAGCGGTGGGCGCAGCTATAGAAGTCACCGTAGCAGTTCTCCCAGTCGCGGCCGAAGCGACTACAGTAGCCACTATAGCGAACAATCCGGACAACGCACTCGAAGAGAACCATACCGCCGTCAGTTGAGTCAGCTTCCCGTGGCAGTACCGCCAGCAGAGGGGCAAGTGGAACCAGTAGGCCTAGGTAGTCATCTGAGAGCCAGATGGCGAAGCGTGGTCGACGAGGAAGGTAAAACCGTGTGGTTCCGGGATTATATACCGTCCGAAGAGGAAATTGCGCCATTCGACAGAACCCTCGCCTTTCTTCAGGGTCTTTTACGAGCAGTCCAAGGAGGGTGGAGAGGTTTTTTCCTAGTCAGGTGGTACGCGGTGGGAGATGCAATTCTAGTGTGTAACCTCACTAGCGGCCAGTCACATGGAAAACAGGCACGCTTGGATTACGACGCAGCACTTACGTCCGTCATACACGCTTGAAGAGTTATTGAAGCAACTTAACACCGATACACGACTACCAACTCGCATCGTGCTATGCATCGGCACAACGGATATCTTGAAGAACACGCCGCAAGAAGAAGCAAGAGTTATGTTCTTTTCCGTCATCAGCCGTTTGCGCGAGCTGGGGGTAAGAGAAGTTATATACGTACCGACGATGCTTCACGATGCCAAGCTGCAGGAGAGACAAAGCTGGGAGTCGTGGATAGAAGACGAGTTCCGTCCAAGAGACATCACCTTCATCCCACTTACGAGTATGAGCGAGGTGATGGCCGGATTCGACACGATCACTTACCGGCCCCCGCACATACTGAGATTTACGTCTTCGGAGGTGAGGCACTTTGGCCTCAGGTTATTATTAAATTTACATCGGGTGTATGCCGCCCAGAACGGACTGCCGTATCCGGATGTAAATCCGCCTCCAAACGGAGATAACATCGATAACGATGTGGACGAGGACGGAGATGTATTTATGGGATGGTAGAGATGGACGGACGGGGGCACGTACGGTTTCGTACGACAGTTTGCCTGAAAAACCCTATTTTTTGTTATCATGTACATATTTTGTCGCTAGCCGGGAAAGACATTAGGTCTGACCCAGAAAATTTACTAATTTTGTTTTTCTTTCTACACGTGTGATTACAGGTATGGCAGGTACACATGTCGAATTGTGTACACGGTGTCAGCGTCCGTTATTTAATTCAACGGAGGTGTATGCTGCTGACGAGTGCCACCACTTGTACCACGTCGTGTGTTGGCTAATTAACACGAAGCTGCCAAAAAAGACTGATTTCAAATGCGAAGACCCATGCTGCGACAGACGCGTTAACGCGAATGGATACCTGTGAGTTAAAAGCTCTTCCCATCGTGTGTGCGTATTCCCAGAGCCGGAGGAGTCGCTTGAGCAGGTCTATCGCCGCGTAAGATACTGTAGATCGCCGGACCGCAAGATCCTTCCAGTTAGAGTCGCCGGCGGATGTATGTGTACACATCTCCATCGCCAACAAGGGTACCTTATCGTGACCGACGGTTGGAGTAGTCTAAGCCGTCGGTTGTCTTGTTCCGTCACTTGGGACAGTGTGTAAGTATCAGGTGGGGGAAGAAGGGAAATGTCGAAAATTAAAAAGGTACCACTCACGCTGCAATACTTCTTTTGGCTAAGTTTTTTTTAAAGAGTAAAGTATTGCATGCGAGAAGGTGAGTGGTATCAAATAAAAAAACAAAAAGAGCAAATCTACCCAAAGCCATTTTAGTACTTTGTAGTTATAGTCTTTCGAAAAAATGTATTCCACAGAGATTGGGTAGAGCAGCGCAATAAATTAAATTTTTTGGGGATTTTTGGGAATTAGACCAACTCTAAGTTGGTGACTTAAAATTAACCAGGATTTTTTATTTATTTTTATTTTTTTTTTATTATTTTCGCAGTACTTGGAATTTTTTTTTTTCCTTCGGTAGTCTAAAAAATTTCGAATTATGTCAAGACCTCAATCCAGGTACTGCATCAAAATCGATATATTATACACTTACTAACCCTAACCTAGTGATGAGGACAGACTGAGTTTCGGTATGGTAAGCGAACAGAGAATCTGAAAGAGGGTACGTAACGAGCCGGCGTACAATGAGACGCACGTGATTAATAAGTATAGGAAACATCTAGGTGTCGAATTTTTTATTTTTACAATTTTTCACAAAAAATCACGTGTGCACTAAATTTAAAAGAGGCCAGCGGAGGCCAGCGTAGGTTGAATGCGACAACGCCGTCAGAGGCACGTGCCATCTGCGGCAAGATAGGTCTAATTACTACGACAGCGCCGTCAGAGGCAGAGTATACAGTGAGGTTCAAATTAAATTAGGAACAGAAAGATTAGGCAGGATGTTTAATTAGTATTATGTATAGTATATATCCTTGTTGTTCTACTACGATCTCGTAGCGAAGCAATAGAACGAGCGTACATACTGCAGAAAATCGAGTGGCCATCCAGTCCACGTCGTCACGGTCACGGTAGTCCAGTCCAGTCGCCAGTAAACGCCACGGTCGTCCAGTTCGGTCACCTAGTCCAGTCGTCAATCAACGTCATTACCATAGGCGAAACCTAGCGCAAGCGTATGCACGTACACACGAGCGGAAAGGTGGCACCTAGGCTCAGACGATAATATCAACGCGATAGTCCAACGATCGTGTACCTGAAACAGTCATAAAGACGGTTACGCGACCAACGACTGTCTCCGAGGTCATTTACCTGTCTCAGAGGTCATTTACCTGTCTCAGAGGTCATTTACCTGTCTCCAGGGTCATTCACCTGTCGGCTGAGGGCCGCGACGGTAATATCAACGCGATAGTCCAACGATTGTGTATCTGAAACAGTCATGAATACGGTTACGTCACCAGCGACTGTCTTCAAATTTACTCACCATTATCAGTAGCAGCTACCGCTATGCAGCGCTACCGAGTAACGTACTTGGAAATGCGGTCATTCACCTGTCATTCGACGACTGCAATGTATTCCAAGTCGAGAACGTACATGATTCCATCCATTGGAAAGAGCCTGTCGCCGTCAGCCGAATAAATTCGCCTCCACCTGCAAAATAAAGTTTCAAGATCGATGTCAAAACCATGACGGTGGTCACGAATGGCAGATACTGTGTCTAATTGGTCATTTGGCGATCTCTCTAAATTCCTAAAACTTACCTAATGTCTCGATAGTTCTATCCTGGGATAGGTGTAAAAAATCAAAATCAATTTCGCTATTCCCTTATCCATCCACATGCGCTATGATAAGGCGAAATGGAGGTATCTGCGAGCCAGTCAACAACTTACTTTCCGATATCACCGGCGAGGTCAGTGACCCGGTGCTGTCCAGAACACAGTACAGGTGAAACGAATGCGACGATTATTCACTGCCACGTTCATTGAAAGGTGCCATGGAGTTCGTCGAAGCTGCATCGGACCTGTGGAATGAGATATTCGTTACTATGCGATATCTACAGTGGTACAGATAAGAGATGTACGTACTTGAGTGGCTCGTTACATGTGCTGTGGCTGTTGGATCTACCGGTGGCCTGACGTTCGTAAGCCAAACGTGGCCAACGAGGGATTAGCCAAACGTGGCACAACGAGGGAACCCCGAAGAGGCCTGATTGGCGTTGTCACCTAGTCAGCGCTGCTCGATTTCTGCCTGCTCGGTTTCTGCCTACCTGTATGCTTGCCAAAATAAGGTCCCCGGTCCGGCGAGACCACTTACCGATTGTGTCTTGTAAATAGCTACTAATTTCTTTTCCAATGAGCATTTATTATTTTTGTTATTGTTCCTTTTGAGCTCATAAGCATTGTTAATTTTTTTTTTTGTTGTTCGAGCTTGCATATTTTTTGGAATTTTTTGTATTTTTGTATTTTTTTTTGTTTTTGTTTTTCTTTTCTCTGTAATTTTTTTTTGAGATTTTTGTTTCTCTCCGTTCCTTCCATGTGGAAGTATTTTTTTTTCGTTCTCTTCCCTCTCATCTTGTTTAAACAATAGATTTTTTTTCTCTCTCTCTCTTCAGTTAAATATCCAATGTTTAGTTACAATTCTATAATAGTTTTTTTTGTTTCTTGGTGTTTCTTGTACCACGGTATCGCGGCGGTCAGTCTGTCAGGGTCATCTATCCAAATTGGTTAGGCTCTCTTCTTCGATTCTTGTTTCAAATTCTAAATTTTTTTTTGTGTATAGTTTGTGTGAACGAACTGTTTCTTTGGCAAAATTTTTTGGTTCAAAATTTCCATTACCTATCGGATCCTTTGAGTTTTGTTCATCCTTTTTCCATTCTTTCTTCGTTCATCCTTAGTTTTCTTGTTCTTTTCTTCTCCAGATAGACGCCAGTGTTGCTTGTCCTCCGATAAGTACTTCGGGGGCAGGGACTGGTGGGACATGTCTACTTCTTTATGACTCGTGCTTTTCCTCGGTCGGCGCGCAGGGGCTTCCCTTGCAAACCCCCGAGGGGGCATATGAGAGAGGTAGATATGGCCCACTGGTCTCGGGCAACACTGCGTATATATTCTCCCAGATAGGTAATGTGAATAGGGGAAGGGGTATCGGCGATGCGTATGCGGAGCTGGTACTTCGACCATCTAGCTAGTTGTAGTTGTTGTTGTGTTGAGTTGGTATGTGTACTGATGTGCAGTCGACAACACAGGTTTCAATTCATCTCGTTATCGAGACAGCTGGCCTTCGCGAATGTGCACACCGTTGAGTGCTATGCTTTATTTGGTGTAATATTGTTATGTAATAAAAGTCAAATTCGGTTTAATGTGTCGCGTTTATGTTACGTTCCTCGCTATTTTGGTAATACTTCCGCGAAATATGATAATGAGAATGCCATACCGTAAAGCTCTATACCCTATGGACAACCATTCTTAACTATATCAAATTTTCATTTCAATCACTTTTTAAAAATTTTATTAAAATTTTCTAGTTTCGTTTCAAAATATTTTTTTAATCAAAATATTTCTTTTCTCAATTAGGTATTTTATTTCTTCGTTTTTTAACACATTTTTTTCTGTTTAAAATCATTCTCCAAATTCCATTAATTTTTTTTTCGAAATTAATACTTTCAAAAGTCATATTTTTTTTTATTAAAGTTTGATTTTTGATTTGCATTTTTTTTACCCACAACAATTTTTAAAATTCTATTTGAGAATACCTAATTATTCTTTGGTTTAAAATCTTACATTTCTTTAAATCAATTTTTTCAAATTTTGTATTTTTTCATTTTTTGTGGAAACCACTTTTTTTTAAATTAAAAAAGTTATGTTTGAATTTTCAAATTTTGTTTCAAATTGAATTTTCAATGTTTTTTTTCCAGAAGTCCGAGAACAATTTTTAAAATTTTGTGTATTTAAAAATAATTTTTTTGGTTTAAAATTTTGGATTTTTTAAAATTAATTTTAAAATTTTTTTGAAGCAATAGGTAGCTTTTCAAATTCTTTTTGAAATTATTTTGCATTTTTTTTTTCAATTTTCATTTCAATCATTTTTTAAAAATTTTATTAAAATTTTCTAGTTTCGTTTCAAAATATTTTTTTAATCAAAATATTTCTTTTCTCAATTAGGTATTTTATTTCTTCGTTTTTTAACACATTTTTTTCTGTTTAAAATCATTCTCCAAATTCCATTAATTTTTTTTTCGAAATTAATACTTTCAAAAGTCATATTTTTTTTTATTAAAGTTTGATTTTTGATTTGCATTTTTTTTACCCACAACAATTTTTAAAATTCTATTTGAGAATACCTAATTATTCTTTGGTTTAAAATCTTACATTTCTTTAAATCAATTTTTTCAAATTTTGTATTTTTTCATTTTTTGCGGAAACCACTTTTTTTTTAATTCAAAAAGTTATGTTTGAATTTTCAAATTTTGTTTCAAATTGAATTTTCAATGTTTTTTTTACCAGAAGTCCGAGAACAATTTTTAAAATTTTGTGTATTTAAAAATAATTTTTTTGGTTTAAAATTTTGGATTTTTTAAAATTAATTTTAAAATTTTTTTGAAGCAATAGGTAGCTTTTCAAATTCTTTTTGAAATTATTTTGCATTTTTTTTTCAATTTTCATTTCAATCATTTTTTTAAAATTTTATTAAAATTTTCTAGTTTTGTTTCAAAATATTTTTTTAATCAAAATATTTCTTTTCTCAATTAGGTATTTTATTTCTTCGTTTTTTAACACATTTTTTTCTGTTTAAAATCATTCTCCAAATTCCATTAATTTTTTTTTCGAAATTAATACTTTCAAAAGTCATATTTTTTTTTATTAAAGTTTGATTTTTGATTTGCATTTTTTTTTACCCACAACAATTTTTAAAATTCTATTTGAGAATACCTAATTATTCTTTGGTTTAAAATCTTACATTTCTTTAAATCAATTTTTTCAAATTTTGTATTTTTTCATTTTTTGTGGAAACCACTTTTTTTTAAATTAAAAAAATTATGTTTGAATTTTCAAATTTTGTTTCAAATTGAATTTTTAATTTTTTTTTTACCAGAAGTCCGAGAACAATTTTTAAAATTTTGTGTAAGTATTTGAAAATAATTTTTTTGGTTTAAAATTTTGTATTTTTTCAAATTAATTTTTAAATTTTTTTGAAGTAATAGCTTTTCAAATTTTTTTTGAAATTATTTTGCATTTTTTTTTTTCAATTTTCGTTTCAATCATTTTTTAAAAATTTTATTAAAATTTTCTAGTTTCGTTTCAAAATATTTTTTTAAGGTGCCAGGCGAATCGAAGGGCGCGATCAGTTTCCGAATCGGATGCGAATTCGTCGAGATATGGAGCATTTTCCGTATCTCAGGAACTAAACTTCGGATCTGAAAACCGACGGCATATTTGGTTCAGCGACCTTACATTACCCCCATAAATACCGAATTTTAGCTCGATCGGACCATAAATAACGTTTTTTGGAAATTCATTAAAATCGAAGCAAAGAACATGGCGGATTTTCGATTTTTTGCAAAATTTGAAAAAAATTGTCGAAAATTGGGCATCTTGGGGTTTAGATTGATAGAGTCAAAGTCGACGATTGCAAATCTGCTTTCATTTTCAAAATTGGATCATTATTCGCGGAGATATTAGACGTCCAAGTTTTTGACCGGATAATTTCAAAAAGTTCTCGAAATATCCGACCATTCTTGGTATTTTATGGAATTATTGCAACTTCCAGAATAGCTAGAAAATTGTTTTTGGTGTCTAATAGTACTATTTCGAGGTCGTAGATTTCAAATTTGCAATTTGTTTCGAGCAGGGTAGCCAACCTCGCAAAATAAAATTTTTATCTCGCTGGGTTGGCAACCCTGCTCAAAACAACTTGCAAATTTGAAATCTACGACCTCGAAATAGTACTATCAGATACCAAAAACCATTTTCTATTTGGAGGTCGTAGAATTCAAATTTGTTATTTATTTCGATCAGTATTGCAAACCTCGGAAGATAAAATTTTTATTTCGCAAGGTTGGCAACAATGATTTAAACAAATTGCAAATTCAGGTCTCCGCTTTCTTGAAATATTCACCTATTGGCATTTTCGTGATGAGTTATTGCGGTTGCCTAGTACGATGAAATTAAGGCAGAAAGAATACTTCTCAAGCATATTACACCTTCCAGAAGCCCAATGGAGCTGAATGAAGGGTCAAAATGGACCATATCGAGGTCGTAGAATTCAAATTTATTTTACAATTTGTGTAAATCACTGTTGCCAACCTAGCGAAATACAAATTTTATCTTCCAAGGTTGGCAATACTGATCGAAATAAATAACGAATTTGAATTCTACGACCTCCAAATAGTCTATAAACCAAATTTCAGCTCAATCGGATCATAAACACGAGCGTGGTGAATTTTTGAATTTTGGCATTGAAGTTGAAGCCAAAAAAAAAATAATGAATTTGTAAATTTTTGCAAAATTTGAAGAAAAAAAATGTCGAAAATTGGACATCTAGGGGTCTAGATCGATAGTGTCAAACCTGACGATTACAAATCTGCTTTCATTTTCAAAATCGGACCATTATTTTTGGAAACTATAATAACAAAAGACTTTAGGAGATGTGTGCTATTTTTGAAAAAACAAGGTCGCAATTTGAAATTCATGATAGCATATTTACTTACCCCATCAAATGTGCTGCTTATGCAACTTCTTCAGCATGTAGGTAATTTTAATTTTGACTCGTTTCCACTTAAGATGCTTTTTAAATGTAAATTGAAAGTACCTACATTTGTTTTTCATCAATTCAAGGTCTTTGAATGAAAATTTGCAAACGGTTAAACAGAAATCTAAATTTTTTTTTTGGAAATGAAAATGTAATTAAAAGGGTATAGCCGGGTAAGACAGGGTGATTTGGTCCCCAGAGCGAATTTTGAAACCAACCTAGTGGAAGTTGGTCCTTATGGTCTAAAACCCCCGTGACCAAATTTTTAGGTTGCTACCTCACCCCCACCCCCTCCTAGGACGAAAAATGTGATTTTTAGATTATAATTTTTTGATTTCAACAGTTTTCAACTGATTTTTTTCAAACTCGGGTAGATGTTAGGTATCGTCAAGGGTTATTCATGGAAATTTTTTCAAATCTTTATCGTGAAATGGGCGTTTCAAGTTTTCTAACGGCCATTTCGACGAGTTCTTTCAGAGGTGCAATAATGAAAAAAATATATGACTGTTGTATTCTTGGTCTGGATGTACAACATATATTTTTTTCAGAATTTTCTATATAGGTGAAAGACCTTCAAATATGTAAAAAACCGATTTTTTTCATCATTTTTCGCGCCAAAAATAGTCATTTTTGGTCGAAAAAAATTGTCGTCGTAGTATATCACAAAATACGCCTAAATACACCATCAACCCGAATTTGGATGAAATTCGTTGATTTTTTCTATTTTTTAAATTTTAAATAAAATTAACTGAGTGACGCCATTTTGGGAACCCCCAGTGTCCCTAGAGGTGTTTGGAGGGCCTAAAATTCATGTTTGGACATGTATCAAGTCGATATTTGTCATGAACAGAAATTTTTGCGAAATTGAGAAAATTTGATTTTTTTTCTCTCGAGCTCACATACCTAAAATTACACTTATGGCTTCAGAAAATAAACTGTTCTCACGATCTCTCATCCCCGATAGTTGAAAAACCTCAATTTTTTCCCAATTTCGCAAAAATTTCTGTTTATGACAAATATCGACTTGAGACATGTCCAAACATGAATTTTAGGACCAAAAATTACCATTTTTGGCGCGAAAAATGATGAAAAAAATCTGTTTTTTGCATTTTTGAAGGTCTTCCACCTATATAGAAAATTCTGAAAAAAAAATATGTTGTACATCCAGACCAAGAATACAACAGTCATATATTTTTTTCATTATTGCACCTCTGAAAGAACTCGTCGAAATGACCGTTAGAAAACTTGAAACGCGCATTTCACGATGAAGATAGGTTCGAAAAATTTTGAAAAAATTTCCATGAATGACCCTTGATGATACCTAAAATCTACCCGAGTTTGAAAAAAAATCGGTTGAAAACTGTTGAAATCAAAAAATTATAATCGAAAAATCACATTTTTCGCTCTAGGAGGGGGTGGGGGGTGAGGTAGCGACCTAAAAATTTGGTCACGGGGGTTTTAGACCATAAGGACCAACTTCCACTACGTTGGTTTCAAAATTCGCTCTGGGGGCCAAATCACCCTATCTTACCCGGCTATACCCTTTTTCTTGAGAGTAAAAACAATCTCAATTTTTTTTAAATCCTTGCATAACCGGAGGAATGAAAAATATTTGATTATTGTAAAATCGAATAATAAAGTTTCCATAGATCGGAAAAGAAGTAGTCCGTATAAATACCATATGCCTGACTAAAGGAGAAACCAAATAAGTTGACGAGGGGATTATATGTTTATTATTATTCAATATTTACAGCATTAATGGGACAAAATTAGAAAAGAAAAAAAGTACCTATTATTTTATTTTCACACATCACACTACATCAGAGGATTTTTTGATTTAGGTTTTTGGAGAAGTTAGCGGAGTGGTTTGACTTGGTATGTAATTTATCGCTGGGCACAAATTCGAAGGATAATTCAGCATGAAAACTGTACTGCCTTTTGATGTCTTGGAGGGATGCACTTCAATGGGGTGATACATTTTTTCCGCTTTCATCATATGGTACTTATACTCCCGTAAAATATTAACGTAGTGGACATTTTTTTCTGTTATATCCAACGCATGTGCAATTCCTAAATTCCAGATGATATCTTCCAACAAAGGGGTTTTGCGGTCATTCAACATATTTTCGTGAAAATGATTTAGTATCACCTCTTTAATCGCGGGATTAAACATATTACTCGCATGACGAAGTTTAGCAGTTTCTAAGGCGAATTCGAAGTAATCTGCATCAGTGAGTTCCTGTTTTCCCAAAAATTCTTTCAATTTGCTTTTAATAAAATTTTCCCTAAACATTTCACTTTCAAAATGTTTCCAGTACTCTTCGAATTCTGACTCATTGTTATTATTGGTAAAATAATTACTCTTTAGGATTGCATACATTTTTGCGAAATATTCAGGAATTCTTGTCTCAGCCAAATGTTGTTTTCCAGGATGTGGATTAATAAATTGTTCAACATAGTGAAACTTTCCCAAAACTAACGAATACGCTGTCGTTTTCTTCAGAAGCGCTTGCGCAACTTTTATGTCATTGGTTGGGTAGTAATCGAAAAAATATACCTTCTCATCGAGATCCGCTTTAATGTGATTAAATGAACACTCGTAACCGTGATATCCCTGTGGGAAAATTATAAATGAGCGATTTTAATTTCAAGTCGAGTTTAATTTCACTTATTTATTCGTATTGTTTTTACTTATACTTACGTTGAGTTTCAAGAGATTTTGATTTTGGCAAATGGCCTGTTTTTTTTCATGCTTCTCCTTCTTAAGATAATCAATCAACAAAAGGATTTTTTGTTTATCATTTGAAATCGCATTTAAGCTTGCTAACTCTTCACTCGATAAAACTTCTTGCTGCAAAGAACCATCTGCAAGTTGATCCTTACCATTCTGGCAGGTTGAAGTAATTATTAGTAAGGTCACGCAATTTAGAACGAAGCACAATTTAAGAAACTCCATCACTGAACTTTACTTTGATACTAGTTTCTTGGTTTTACATTTGGACATGAAGTAGCAGAAGTTGAGATTATCTCATCAATCTATCATTTTCATTAGAGGAACATACCACTCATATCAAGTATAGTTGTAGATATAAAAAATTATCAAACTGTAGTTATTTCAAATATGCTATCCACTAGGCCTACGATGATTCTCGCCAAATAACTTTGAAGAATAATTTTCAAAATTAAAAAAAAAAAAAAATCAGATTAACATCATTATCAACTAATTTCAGGTCGCAGAGCAGGAAACTGATTTTATTTCACTCCGCCTGTCCCTTCCTTTCCTTATAAACGAGTAATTGCTCAAAAAACAAAAAACCTCTCTTTCAGGGCCTATTCTAAGGAAAATTTGGAGCTGCACGTATTTAAAAAAAAAAACTTGCTTTTTTCGTGTTCCCCCCCCCCCCGGCCATTTAGAAGTATTTGAATGTATCTAACTACCTACTACCTACCTAACTATGATTTTTTTATAAAAATAAATTTTCATGAAAAAATGTTTGCCAATAGATTCTAGGTAATTAGATTTTTTGACAAGAGAATTTTTTCTAAAAGATACCTATTATACTATAGATCATCAGGCAAACGTACTTTTTAGAAAAAAATTGAAATTTCTTTGGAAAATAAATTTATGATAGGATTTTTTGTCAAGAAAAATTGTTTTTGAAGATTTTTTGTAAAAAAGACATTTCTTTGTAAAAAAATATTTTTTTGAGATTTTTTGTCAAAAAAACATTTTTTCTTTGGCGATTTTTTGAAGATTTTTTCATTAAAAATTTTTTTGGTCAATTTTGGAGATTTCTTTGACGATTTTTTCATCAGATCTTTTTTTGGCCAATTTTTTTGTTGTTTTTTTGCCAAAAAAATATTTTTTGAAGATTTTGTCATCAGAAATTTTTATCGTGATTTTTTTTTCAATTTCTTGTCAAAAAAAGTTTTTTGATGATTTTTTTTCAAAAAAATTTTCCTTGACAATTTTTGTCAAAACAAATATTTCTTTTTGTTGAAAAAATGTTTTGAAAGGTTTTTCAAAGATTTTTTGATGATTTTTTCATCAAAAACTTCAAAAAAATTTCAATTATTTTTCAAAATAAATTTTGATGATTCTTTCTCAAAAAATATTTTTTGAAGATTTTTTATTCAGAAATTTTTTTTTGGACAATTTTTTTTCAATTTCTTGTAAAAAAAAATTTTCAACGATTTTTCGTCAAATTTTTTTTGAAGATTTTTTTTTTATCAGAAACTTTGAAAAAAAATCAATTTCTTTTCAAAAAAAATGTTGATGATTTTTTGAAGATTTTTTTTGTCAAAAAGAATTTATATCTACCTACAAGACTTTTTGTCAAAAAAATGATTATTTTTTGGAGATTTTTTGATTGAAAGATATTTTCTGAAGATATTTTTGTCAAAAATTATTTTTTAGCTGCACAAAATAATTTCAAACTGCACACCTTTTGTTTTGAAGCTCCACAAACTGGACGGAACTGCACGTTAGAATAGGCTCTGCTCTCTTTTTAGGGAGAGAGAAGGTATGTGCTCTAAAAGTCAACCTCACATATTCGTATTCAGCAGCCTCGAACTACTCGTATATACACTATACAATAATAAGCAGAAGAATAAAAAATTCAAAATTTTTTGAAAAAAGGGTCACATTTTGAAATTTGTGATGTTATAGTTACCCCTACAAATTCAAATTTGGCATTTTATCGCTTATGGTGGGTTTACCTAGAATGTAAACTAAACGTATAGTATATCTGGGTATATCTTACACCAAGGGAGTAAAAAGTGATTTTTGTGATACGAGCAAAACGATTTATGTTTTTTCGATTTTTCTTTCAATCAATTCGACCACGCTTAAACTATCAATGGAAGAAAAAATAAACTCAAACACGCCATAATTTATAACAACTTTAATACAAAATATTAAAAATTGTTTACATACCGATCATCTCGTCCGTATAAAATATTGAAATTTAAAAATACAATAAATTATAGGAATTAGAAACACTTTTGCTTAGCGTGATGCATCGTCAAATTATTAAAATGAAAAAAAAAATCATTATCACATACACTTGGTTCCCAAAGTCTCCTATTAATTTAAAAAAAATGACAAATTCGTAAGGAAAATTGTATCCTATTCGAAACGTTAATTTAATCCATTTTTATTCTTATATAATTTTTTTTTTACTCAAACGCTACATTACAAAATAAACAAGAGTATATTCCTGAGTTATAATAATATACTTTGTGAATTTCTTATCCAGAAAATTCGTTTCGTGAATACTGCATTTCATTTAATAATTTTTTGACTAGTATGAATATTATACCTTTACATGTACGTTACAAAAAAAAACACACATCATTTTAAAGCTTTTTTATAGACTAAATTTTAAAGCCTGCTTAATCCTAAACCTATAAAAAAATGCTATTCAATGTCTGCAAAATGCGTGTAAGTACTGAAAAACGAAAAGCTTTTCGAATAAACCACTAGGAATACTGAAGCAGGGTTCGGGCAGAGGGGAATGTGATGAATAGTGATAAATTCTTACATCTTATAGAGAATATAATTTTACAATTATTTTAAAAAAACCAGATCATTTAATATCACAAACATGATTTTCAAGTCTTAATTTATCTGAGTAATTAAATAAAATTTAGAATATTTTCGTTTTAAATACATAATACGTCAGTCTCCTTTAATTTAATGGGGAAAAAATCCTGCGTTTTATTATTTTAAAATTAAAAAAATGAATATAAAAGTTTACCCATAAACATACAGTTTTTTAAAAAAATCTCAATTTTTATCACAATACTAATTGAGAAATAAAATTAAAATAGATCGGTGGAAAGTGCAGAAAATATAATTAAGTTGTTTTCAATGAAAATCAAACTAATTAGACGAAGAAAATAATCTGTACAAGTAGGTTACAGTTCAAGGAATGAAATTTCTTCATGATGAATTTGATCAACACGAATAATGGAATTATATTTTCAATTCTGTATCTGTTTTAGTATCGAAAACTTTTGTTCAGAAGGAATGTTCATCAAGTTAAATACAGTTGAATACATGAAGAAAGTACTACATACACAAAAGCTACTGTTTTTCAAAAAAAATAAATAAATAAAAAAAGTACGAGTGGAAATAAATGTTATTGGAGTATATTTTGATTTTTTTTTTGTGAGAATTGAACGAAAATTTAGTTTTCAACCTAATATGTTTTAAATTTTTTTTATAATTTAATCAAAATTAGTTTTTTAATTTTTTTTCAATATCAAAATTTTCAAATATCTAATTTTGTTTGAAATTGATATTTTTTAATTTTTTTTTACCCAGAAGTCCGAGAACAATTTTTAAAATTTTTTGTATTTAAAAATAATTTTTTTTGGTTTAAAATTTTGGATTTTTTCAAATTAATCTTTCAATTTTACAGCAATCTTTTCAAATTCTGTTTGAAATTATTTTGCATTTTTTTTTCAGTTTTCGTTTCAACCATTTTTTTAAAATTTTATTAAAATTTTCTAGTTTTGTTTCAAAATATATATATATATTTTTTTTTTCATTTAAAATTATTTTTTTCTCAATAATTAGGAATTTTTTTCGTGTTTTTTACACATTTTTTTTCAAATTTTGTTTAAAATCATTCTTCAAATTCCATTTTTTTTTTTTTCGAAATTAATACCTTCAAAAATCATATTTTTTTTATTAAAGTTTGATTTTTAATTTTTATTTTTTTACCCACAACAATTTTTAAAATTCTATTTGAGAATAATTTTCTTTGGTTTAAAATCTTACATTTCTTTAAATCAATTTTTTCAAATTTTGTATTTTTTCATTTTTTGTGGAAACCACTTTTTTTTTAATTCAAAAAGTTATGTTTGAATTTTCAAATTTTGTTTCAAATTGAATTTTCAATGTTTTTTTTACCAGAAGTCCGAGAACAATTTTTAAAATTTTGTGTATTTAAAAATAATTTTTTTGGTTTAAAATTTTGGATTTTTTAAAATTAATTTTAAAATTTTTTTGAAGCAATAGGTAGCTTTTCAAATTCTTTTTGAAATTATTTTGCATTTTTTTTTTTCAATTTTCATTTCAATCATTTTTTAAAAATTTTATTAAAATTTTCTAGTTTCGTTTCAAAATATTTTTTTAATCAAAATATTTCTTTTCTCAATTAGGTATTTTATTTCTTCGTTTTTTAACACATTTTTTTCTGTTTAAAATCATTCTCCAAATTCCATTAATTTTTTTTTCGAAATTAATACTTTCAAAAGTCATATTTTTTTTTATTAAAGTTTGATTTTTGATTTGCATTTTTTTTACCCACAACAATTTTTAAAATTCTATTTGAGAATACCTAATTATTCTTTGGTTTAAAATCTTACATTTCTTTAAATCAATTTTTTCAAATTTTGTATTTTTTCATTTTTTGTGGAACCACTTTTTTTTAAATTAAAAAAGTTATGTTTGAATTTTCAAATTTTGTTTCAAATTGAATTTTCAATGTTTTTTTTCCAGAAGTCCGAGAACAATTTTTAAAATTTTGTGTATTTAAAAATAATTTTTTTGGTTTAAAATTTTGGATTTTTTAAAATTAATTTTAAAATTTTTTTGAAGCAATAGGTAGCTTTTCAAATTCTTTTTGAAATTATTTTGCATTTTCTTTTTCAATTTTCATTTCAATCATTTTTTAAAAATTTTATTAAAATTTTCTAGTTTCGTTTCAAAATATTTTTTTAATCAAAATATTTCTTTTCTCAATTAGGTATTTTATTTCTTCGTTTTTTAACACATTTTTTTCTGTTTAAAATCATTCTCCAAATTCCATTAATTTTTTTTTCGAAATTAATACTTTCAAAAGTCATATTTTTTTTTATTAAAGTTTGATTTTTGATTTGCATTTTTTTTACCCACAACAATTTTTAAAATTCTATTTGAGAATACCTAATTATTCTTTGGTTTAAAATCTTACATTTCTTTAAATCAATTTTTTCAAATTTTGTATTTTTTCATTTTTTGCGGAAACCACTTTTTTTTTAATTCAAAAAGTTATGTTTGAATTTTCAAATTTTGTTTCAAATTGAATTTTCAATGTTTTTTTTACCAGAAGTCCGAGAACAATTTTTAAAATTTTGTGTATTTAAAAATAATTTTTTTGGTTTAAAATTTTGGATTTTTTAAAATTAATTTTAAAATTTTTTTGAAGCAATAGGTAGCTTTTCAAATTCTTTTTGAAATTATTTTGCATTTTTTTTTTCAATTTTCATTTCAATCATTTTTTTAAAATTTTATTAAAATTTTCTAGTTTTGTTTCAAAATATTTTTTTAATCAAAATATTTCTTTTCTCAATTAGGTATTTTATTTCTTCGTTTTTTAACACATTTTTTTCTGTTTAAAATCATTCTCCAAATTCCATTAATTTTTATTTCGAAATTAATACTTTCAAAAGTCATATTTTTTTTTATTAAAGTTTGATTTTTGATTTGCATTTTTTTTACCCACAACAATTTTTAAAATTCTATTTGAGAATACCTAATTATTCTTTGGTTTAAAATCTTACATTTCTTTAAATCAATTTTTTCAAATTTTGTATTTTTTCATTTTTTGTGGAAACCACTTTTTTTTAAATTAAAAAAATTATGTTTGAATTTTCAAATTTTGTTTCAAATTGAATTTTTAATTTTTTTTTTACCAGAAGTCCGAGAACAATTTTTAAAATTTTGTGTAAGTATTTGAAAATAATTTTTTTGGTTTAAAATTTTGTATTTTTTTAAATTAATTTTTAAATTTTTTTGAAGTAATAGCTTTTCAAATTCTTTTTGAAATTATTTTGCATTTTTTTTTTTCAATTTTCGTTTCAATCATTTTTTAAAAATTTTATTAAAATTTTCTAGTTTCGTTTCAAAATATTTTTTTAAGGTGCCAGGCGAATCGAAGGGCGCGATCAGTTTCCGAATCGGATGCGAATTCGTCGAGATATGGAGCATTTTCCGTATCTCAGGAACTAAACTTCGGATCTGAAAACCGACGGCATATTTGGGTTCAGCGACCTTACATTACCCCCATAAATACCGAATTTTAGCTCGATCGGACCATAAATAACGTTTTTTGGAAATTCATTAAAATCGAAGCAAAGAACATGGCGGATTTTCGATTTTTTGCAAAATTTGAAAAAAATTGTCGAAAATTGGGCATCTTGGGGTTTAGATTGATAGAGTCAAAGTCGACGATTGCAAATCTGCTTTCATTTTCAAAATTGGATCATTATTCGCGGAGATATTAGACGTCCAAGTTTTTGACCGGATAATTTCAAAAAGTTCTCGAAATATCCGACCATTCTTGGTATTTTATGGAATTATTGCAACTTCCAGAATAGCTAGAAAATTGTTTTTGGTGTCTAATAGTACTATTTCGAGGTCGTAGATTTCAAATTTGCAATTTGTTTCGAGCAGGGTAGCCAACCTCGCAAAATAAAATTTTTATCTCGCTGGGTTGGCAACCCTGCTCAAAACAACTTGCAAATTTGAAATCTACGACCTCGAAATAGTACTATCAGATACCAAAAACCATTTTCTATTTGGAGGTCGTAGAATTCAAATTTGTTATTTATTTCGATCAGTATTGCAAACCTCGGAAGATAAAATTTTTATTTCGCAAGGTTGGCAACAATGATTTAAACAAATTGCAAATTCAGGTCTCCGCTTTCTTGAAATATTCACCTATTGGCATTTTCGTGATGAGTTATTGCGGTTGCCTAGTACGATGAAATTAAGGCAGAAAGAATACTTCTCAAGCATATTACACCTTCCAGAAGCCCAATGGAGCTGAATGAAGGGTCAAAATGGACCATATCGAGGTCGTAGAATTCAAATTTATTTTACAATTTGTGTAAATCACTGTTGCCAACCTAGCGAAATACAAATTTTATCTTCCAAGGTTGGCAATACTGATCGAAATAAATAACGAATTTGAATTCTACGACCTCCAAATAGTCTATAAACCAAATTTCAGCTCAATCGGATCATAAACACGAGCGTGGTGAATTTTTGAATTTTGGCATTGAAGTTGAAGCCAAAAAAAAAATAATGAATTTGTAAATTTTTGCAAAATTTGAAGAAAAAAAATGTCGAAAATTGGACATCTAGGGGTCTAGATCGATAGTGTCAAACCTGACGATTACAAATCTGCTTTCATTTTCAAAATCGGACCATTATTTTTGGAAACTATAATAACAAAAGACTTTAGGAGATGTGTGCTATTTTTGAAAAAACAAGGTCGCAATTTGAAATTCATGATAGCATATTTACTTACCCCATCAAATGTGCTGCTTATGCAACTTCTTCAGCATGTAGGTAATTTTAATTTTGACTCGTTTCCACTTAAGATGCTTTTTAAATGTAAATTGAAAGTACCTACATTTGTTTTTCATCAATTCAAGGTCTTTGAATGAAAATTTGCAAACGGTTAAACAGAAATCTAAATTTTTTTTTTGGAAATGAAAATGTAATTAAAAGGGTATAGCCGGGTAAGACAGGGTGATTTGGTCCCCAGAGCGAATTTTGAAACCAACCTAGTGGAAGTTGGTCCTTATGGTCTAAAACCCCCGTGACCAAATTTTTAGGTTGCTACCTCACCCCCACCCCCTCCTAGGACGAAAAATGTGATTTTTAGATTATAATTTTTTGATTTCAACAGTTTTCAACTGATTTTTTTCAAACTCGGGTAGATGTTAGGTATCGTCAAGGGTTATTCATGGAAATTTTTTCAAATCTTTATCGTGAAATGGGCGTTTCAAGTTTTCTAACGGCCATTTCGACGAGTTCTTTCAGAGGTGCAATAATGAAAAAAATATATGACTGTTGTATTCTTGGTCTGGATGTACAACATATATTTTTTTCAGAATTTTCTATATAGGTGAAAGACCTTCAAATATGTAAAAAACCGATTTTTTTCATCATTTTTCGCGCCAAAAATAGTCATTTTTGGTCGAAAAAAATTGTCGTCGTAGTATATCACAAAATACGCCTAAATACACCATCAACCCGAATTTGGATGAAATTCGTTGATTTTTTCTATTTTTTAAATTTTAAATAAAATTAACTGAGTGACGCCATTTTGGGAACCCCCAGTGTCCCTAGAGGTGTTTGGAGGGCCTAAAATTCATGTTTGGACATGTATCAAGTCGATATTTGTCATGAACAGAAATTTTTGCGAAATTGAGAAAATTTGATTTTTTTTCTCTCGAGCTCACATACCTAAAATTACACTTATGGCTTCAGAAAATAAACTGTTCTCACGATCTCTCATCCCCGATAGTTGAAAAACCTCAATTTTTTCCCAATTTCGCAAAAATTTCTGTTTATGACAAATATCGACTTGAGACATGTCCAAACATGAATTTTAGGACCAAAAATTACCATTTTTGGCGCGAAAAATGATGAAAAAAATCTGTTTTTTGCATTTTTGAAGGTCTTCCACCTATATAGAAAATTCTGAAAAAAAAATATGTTGTACATCCAGACCAAGAATACAACAGTCATATATTTTTTTCATTATTGCACCTCTGAAAGAACTCGTCGAAATGACCGTTAGAAAACTTGAAACGCGCATTTCACGATGAAGATAGGTTCGAAAAATTTTGAAAAAATTTCCATGAATGACCCTTGATGATACCTAAAATCTACCCGAGTTTGAAAAAAAATCGGTTGAAAACTGTTGAAATCAAAAAATTATAATCGAAAAATCACATTTTTCGCTCTAGGAGGGGGTGGGGGGTGAGGTAGCGACCTAAAAATTTGGTCACGGGGGTTTTAGACCATAAGGACCAACTTCCACTACGTTGGTTTCAAAATTCGCTCTGGGGGCCAAATCACCCTATCTTACCCGGCTATACCCTTTTTCTTGAGAGTAAAAACAATCTCAATTTTTTTTAAATCCTTGCATAACCGGAGGAATGAAAAATATTTGATTATTGTAAAATCGAATAATAAAGTTTCCATAGATCGGAAAAGAAGTAGTCCGTATAAATACCATATGCCTGACTAAAGGAGAAACCAAATAAGTTGACGAGGGGATTATATGTTTATTATTATTCAATATTTACAGCATTAATGGGACAAAATTAGAAAAGAAAAAAAGTACCTATTATTTTATTTTCACACATCACACTACATCAGAGGATTTTTTGATTTAGGTTTTTGGAGAAGTTAGCGGAGTGGTTTGACTTGGTATGTAATTTATCGCTGGGCACAAATTCGAAGGATAATTCAGCATGAAAACTGTACTGCCTTTTGATGTCTTGGAGGGATGCACTTCAATGGGGTGATACATTTTTTCCGCTTTCATCATATGGTACTTATACTCCCGTAAAATATTAACGTAGTGGACATTTTTTTCTGTTATATCCAACGCATGTGCAATTCCTAAATTCCAGATGATATCTTCCAACAAAGGGGTTTTGCGGTCATTCAACATATTTTCGTGAAAATGATTTAGTATCACCTCTTTAATCGCGGGATTAAACATATTACTCGCATGACGAAGTTTAGCAGTTTCTAAGGCGAATTCGAAGTAATCTGCATCAGTGAGTTCCTGTTTTCCCAAAAATTCTTTCAATTTGCTTTTAATAAAATTTTCCCTAAACATTTCACTTTCAAAATGTTTCCAGTACTCTTCGAATTCTGACTCATTGTTATTATTGGTAAAATAATTACTCTTTAGGATTGCATACATTTTTGCGAAATATTCAGGAATTCTTGTCTCAGCCAAATGTTGTTTTCCAGGATGTGGATTAATAAATTGTTCAACATAGTGAAACTTTCCCAAAACTAACGAATACGCTGTCGTTTTCTTCAGAAGCGCTTGCGCAACTTTTATGTCATTGGTTGGGTAGTAATCGAAAAAATATACCTTCTCATCGAGATCCGCTTTAATGTGATTAAATGAACACTCGTAACCGTGATATCCCTGTGGGAAAATTATAAATGAGCGATTTTAATTTCAAGTCGAGTTTAATTTCACTTATTTATTCGTATTGTTTTTACTTATACTTACGTTGAGTTTCAAGAGATTTTGATTTTGGCAAATGGCCTGTTTTTTTTCATGCTTCTCCTTCTTAAGATAATCAATCAACAAAAGGATTTTTTGTTTATCATTTGAAATCGCATTTAAGCTTGCTAACTCTTCACTCGATAAAACTTCTTGCTGCAAAGAACCATCTGCAAGTTGATCCTTACCATTCTGGCAGGTTGAAGTAATTATTAGTAAGGTCACGCAATTTAGAACGAAGCACAATTTAAGAAACTCCATCACTGAACTTTACTTTGATACTAGTTTCTTGGTTTTACATTTGGACATGAAGTAGCAGAAGTTGAGATTATCTCATCAATCTATCATTTTCATTAGAGGAACATACCACTCATATCAAGTATAGTTGTAGATATAAAAAATTATCAAACTGTAGTTATTTCAAATATGCTATCCACTAGGCCTACGATGATTCTCGCCAAATAACTTTGAAGAATAATTTTCAAAATTAAAAAAAAAAAAAAATCAGATTAACATCATTATCAACTAATTTCAGGTCGCAGAGCAGGAAACTGATTTTATTTCACTCCGCCTGTCCCTTCCTTTCCTTATAAACGAGTAATTGCTCAAAAAACAAAAAACCTCTCTTTCAGGGCCTATTCTAAGGAAAATTTGGAGCTGCACGTATTTAAAAAAAAAAACTTGCTTTTTTCGTGTTCCCCCCCCCCGGCCATTTAGAAGTATTTGAATGTATCTAACTACCTACTACCTACCTAACTATGATTTTTTTATAAAAATAAATTTTCATGAAAAAATGTTTGCCAATAGATTCTAGGTAATTAGATTTTTTGACAAGAGAATTTTTTCTAAAAGATACCTATTATACTATAGATCATCAGGCAAACGTACTTTTTAGAAAAAAATTGAAATTTCTTTGGAAAATAAATTTATGATAGGATTTTTTGTCAAGAAAAATTGTTTTTGAAGATTTTTTGTAAAAAAGACATTTCTTTGTAAAAAAATATTTTTTTGAGATTTTTTGTCAAAAAAACATTTTTTCTTTGGCGATTTTTTGAAGATTTTTTCATTAAAAATTTTTTTGGTCAATTTTGGAGATTTCTTTGACGATTTTTTCATCAGATCTTTTTTTGGCCAATTTTTTTGTTGTTTTTTTGCCAAAAAAATATTTTTTGAAGATTTTGTCATCAGAAATTTTTATCGTGATTTTTTTTTCAATTTCTTGTCAAAAAAAGTTTTTTGATGATTTTTTTTCAAAAAAATTTTCCTTGACAATTTTTGTCAAAACAAATATTTCTTTTTGTTGAAAAAATGTTTTGAAAGGTTTTTCAAAGATTTTTTGATGATTTTTTCATCAAAAACTTCAAAAAAATTTCAATTATTTTTCAAAATAAATTTTGATGATTCTTTCTCAAAAAATATTTTTTGAAGATTTTTTATTCAGAAATTTTTTTTTGGACAATTTTTTTTCAATTTCTTGTAAAAAAAAATTTTCAACGATTTTTCGTCAAATTTTTTTTGAAGATTTTTTTTTTATCAGAAACTTTGAAAAAAAATCAATTTCTTTTCAAAAAAAATGTTGATGATTTTTTGAAGATTTTTTTTGTCAAAAAGAATTTATATCTACCTACAAGACTTTTTGTCAAAAAAATGATTATTTTTTGGAGATTTTTTGATTGAAAGATATTTTCTGAAGATATTTTTGTCAAAAATTATTTTTTAGCTGCACAAAATAATTTCAAACTGCACACCTTTTGTTTTGAAGCTCCACAAACTGGACGGAACTGCACGTTAGAATAGGCTCTGCTCTCTTTTTAGGGAGAGAGAAGGTATGTGCTCTAAAAGTCAACCTCACATATTCGTATTCAGCAGCCTCGAACTACTCGTATATACACTATACAATAATAAGCAGAAGAATAAAAAATTCAAAATTTTTTGAAAAAAGGGTCACATTTTGAAATTTGTGATGTTATAGTTACCCCTACAAATTCAAATTTGGCATTTTATCGCTTATGGTGGGTTTACCTAGAATGTAAACTAAACGTATAGTATATCTGGGTATATCTTACACCAAGGGAGTAAAAAGTGATTTTTGTGATACGAGCAAAACGATTTATGTTTTTTCGATTTTTCTTTCAATCAATTCGACCACGCTTAAACTATCAATGGAAGAAAAAATAAACTCAAACACGCCATAATTTATAACAACTTTAATACAAAATATTAAAAATTGTTTACATACCGATCATCTCGTCCGTATAAAATATTGAAATTTAAAAATACAATAAATTATAGGAATTAGAAACACTTTTGCTTAGCGTGATGCATCGTCAAATTATTAAAATGAAAAAAAAAATCATTATCACATACACTTGGTTCCCAAAGTCTCCTATTAATTTAAAAAAAATGACAAATTCGTAAGGAAAATTGTATCCTATTCGAAACGTTAATTTAATCCATTTTTATTCTTATATAATTTTTTTTTTACTCAAACGCTACATTACAAAATAAACAAGAGTATATTCCTGAGTTATAATAATATACTTTGTGAATTTCTTATCCAGAAAATTCGTTTCGTGAATACTGCATTTCATTTAATAATTTTTTGACTAGTATGAATATTATACCTTTACATGTACGTTACAAAAAAAAACACACATCATTTTAAAGCTTTTTTATAGACTAAATTTTAAAGCCTGCTTAATCCTAAACCTATAAAAAAATGCTATTCAATGTCTGCAAAATGCGTGTAAGTACTGAAAAACGAAAAGCTTTTCGAATAAACCACTAGGAATACTGAAGCAGTGTTCGGGCAGAGGGGAATGTGATGAATAGTGATAAATTCTTACATCTTATAGAGAATATAATTTTACAATTATTTTAAAAAAACCAGATCATTTAATATCACAAACATGATTTTCAAGTCTTAATTTATCTGAGTAATTAAATAAAATTTAGAATATTTTCGTTTTAAATACATAATACGTCAGTCTCCTTTAATTTAATGGGGAAAAAATCCTGCGTTTTATTATTTTAAAATTAAAAAAATGAATATAAAAGTTTACCCATAAACATACAGTTTTTTAAAAAAATCTCAATTTTTATCACAATACTAATTGAGAAATAAAATTAAAATAGATCGGTGGAAAGTGCAGAAAATATAATTAAGTTGTTTTCAATGAAAATCAAACTAATTAGACGAAGAAAATAATCTGTACAAGTAGGTTACAGTTCAAGGAATGAAATTTCTTCATGATGAATTTGATCAACACGAATAATGGAATTATATTTTCAATTCTGTATCTGTTTTAGTATCGAAAACTTTTGTTCAGAAGGAATGTTCATCAAGTTAAATACAGTTGAATACATGAAGAAAGTACTACATACACAAAAGCTACTGTTTTTCAAAAAAAATAAATAAATAAAAAAAGTACGAGTGGAAATAAATGTTATTGGAGTATATTTTGATTTTTTTTTTGTGAGAATTGAACGAAAATTTAGTTTTCAACCTAATATGTTTTAAATTTTTTTTATAATTTAATCAAAATTAGTTTTTTAATTTTTTTTCAATATCAAAATTTTCAAATATCTAATTTTGTTTGAAATTGATATTTTTTAATTTTTTTTTACCCAGAAGTCCGAGAACAATTTTTAAAATTTTTTGTATTTAAAAATAATTTTTTTTGGTTTAAAATTTTGGATTTTTTCAAATTAATCTTTCAATTTTACAGCAATCTTTTCAAATTCTGTTTGAAATTATTTTGCATTTTTTTTTCAGTTTTCGTTTCAACCATTTTTTTAAAATTTTATTAAAATTTTCTAGTTTTGTTTCAAAATATATATATATATTTTTTTTTTCATTTAAAATTATTTTTTTCTCAATAATTAGGAATTTTTTTCGTGTTTTTTACACATTTTTTTTCAAATTTTGTTTAAAATCATTCTTCAAATTCCATTTTTTTTTTTTTCGAAATTAATACCTTCAAAAATCATATTTTTTTTATTAAAGTTTGATTTTTAATTTTTATTTTTTTACCCACAACAATTTTTAAAATTCTATTTGAGAATAATTTTCTTTGGTTTAAAATCTTACATTTCTTTAAATCAATTTTTTCAAATTTTGTATTTTTTCATTTTTTGTGGAAACCACTTTTTTTTTAATTCAAAAAGTTATGTTTGAATTTTCAAATTTTGTTTCAAATTGAATTTTCAATGTTTTTTTTACCAGAAGTCCGAGAACAATTTTTAAAATTTTGTGTATTTAAAAATAATTTTTTTGGTTTAAAATTTTGGATTTTTTAAAATTAATTTTAAAATTTTTTTGAAGCAATAGGTAGCTTTTCAAATTCTTTTTGAAATTATTTTGCATTTTTTTTTTTCAATTTTCATTTCAATCATTTTTTAAAAATTTTATTAAAATTTTCTAGTTTCGTTTCAAAATATTTTTTTAATCAAAATATTTCTTTTCTCAATTAGGTATTTTATTTCTTCGTTTTTTAACACATTTTTTTCTGTTTAAAATCATTCTCCAAATTCCATTAATTTTTTTTTCGAAATTAATACTTTCAAAAGTCATATTTTTTTTTATTAAAGTTTGATTTTTGATTTGCATTTTTTTTACCCACAACAATTTTTAAAATTCTATTTGAGAATACCTAATTATTCTTTGGTTTAAAATCTTACATTTCTTTAAATCAATTTTTTCAAATTTTGTATTTTTTCATTTTTTGTGGAACCACTTTTTTTTAAATTAAAAAAGTTATGTTTGAATTTTCAAATTTTGTTTCAAATTGAATTTTCAATGTTTTTTTTCCAGAAGTCCGAGAACAATTTTTAAAATTTTGTGTATTTAAAAATAATTTTTTTGGTTTAAAATTTTGGATTTTTTAAAATTAATTTTAAAATTTTTTTGAAGCAATAGGTAGCTTTTCAAATTCTTTTTGAAATTATTTTGCATTTTCTTTTTCAATTTTCATTTCAATCATTTTTTAAAAATTTTATTAAAATTTTCTAGTTTCGTTTCAAAATATTTTTTTAATCAAAATATTTCTTTTCTCAATTAGGTATTTTATTTCTTCGTTTTTTAACACATTTTTTTCTGTTTAAAATCATTCTCCAAATTCCATTAATTTTTTTTTCGAAATTAATACTTTCAAAAGTCATATTTTTTTTTATTAAAGTTTGATTTTTGATTTGCATTTTTTTTACCCACAACAATTTTTAAAATTCTATTTGAGAATACCTAATTATTCTTTGGTTTAAAATCTTACATTTCTTTAAATCAATTTTTTCAAATTTTGTATTTTTTCATTTTTTGTGGAAACCACTTTTTTTTAAATTAAAAAAATTATGTTTGAATTTTCAAATTTTGTTTCAAATTGAATTTTTAATTTTTTTTTTACCAGAAGTCCGAGAACAATTTTTAAAATTTTGTGTAAGTATTTGAAAATAATTTTTTTGGTTTAAAATTTTGTATTTTTTTAAATTAATTTTTAAATTTTTTTGAAGTAATAGCTTTTCAAATTCTTTTTGAAATTATTTTGCATTTTTTTTTTTCAATTTTCGTTTCAATCATTTTTTAAAAATTTTATTAAAATTTTCTAGTTTCGTTTCAAAATATTTTTTTAAGGTGCCAGGCGAATCGAAGGGCGCGATCAGTTTCCGAATCGGATGCGAATTCGTCGAGATATGGAGCATTTTCCGTATCTCAGGAACTAAACTTCGGATCTGAAAACCGACGGCATATTTGGGTTCAGCGACCTTACATTACCCCCATAAATACCGAATTTTAGCTCGATCGGACCATAAATAACGTTTTTTGGAAATTCATTAAAATCGAAGCAAAGAACATGGCGGATTTTCGATTTTTTGCAAAATTTGAAAAAAATTGTCGAAAATTGGGCATCTTGGGGTTTAGATTGATAGAGTCAAAGTCGACGATTGCAAATCTGCTTTCATTTTCAAAATTGGATCATTATTCGCGGAGATATTAGACGTCCAAGTTTTTGACCGGATAATTTCAAAAAGTTCTCGAAATATCCGACCATTCTTGGTATTTTATGGAATTATTGCAACTTCCAGAATAGCTAGAAAATTGTTTTTGGTGTCTAATAGTACTATTTCGAGGTCGTAGATTTCAAATTTGCAATTTGTTTCGAGCAGGGTAGCCAACCTCGCAAAATAAAATTTTTATCTCGCTGGGTTGGCAACCCTGCTCAAAACAACTTGCAAATTTGAAATCTACGACCTCGAAATAGTACTATCAGATACCAAAAACCATTTTCTATTTGGAGGTCGTAGAATTCAAATTTGTTATTTATTTCGATCAGTATTGCAAACCTCGGAAGATAAAATTTTTATTTCGCAAGGTTGGCAACAATGATTTAAACAAATTGCAAATTCAGGTCTCCGCTTTCTTGAAATATTCACCTATTGGCATTTTCGTGATGAGTTATTGCGGTTGCCTAGTACGATGAAATTAAGGCAGAAAGAATACTTCTCAAGCATATTACACCTTCCAGAAGCCCAATGGAGCTGAATGAAGGGTCAAAATGGACCATATCGAGGTCGTAGAATTCAAATTTATTTTACAATTTGTGTAAATCACTGTTGCCAACCTAGCGAAATACAAATTTTATCTTCCAAGGTTGGCAATACTGATCGAAATAAATAACGAATTTGAATTCTACGACCTCCAAATAGTCTATAAACCAAATTTCAGCTCAATCGGATCATAAACACGAGCGTGGTGAATTTTTGAATTTTGGCATTGAAGTTGAAGCCAAAAAAAAAATAATGAATTTGTAAATTTTTGCAAAATTTGAAGAAAAAAAATGTCGAAAATTGGACATCTAGGGGTCTAGATCGATAGTGTCAAACCTGACGATTACAAATCTGCTTTCATTTTCAAAATCGGACCATTATTTTTGGAAACTATAATAACAAAAGACTTTAGGAGATGTGTGCTATTTTTGAAAAAACAAGGTCGCAATTTGAAATTCATGATAGCATATTTACTTACCCCATCAAATGTGCTGCTTATGCAACTTCTTCAGCATGTAGGTAATTTTAATTTTGACTCGTTTCCACTTAAGATGCTTTTTAAATGTAAATTGAAAGTACCTACATTTGTTTTTCATCAATTCAAGGTCTTTGAATGAAAATTTGCAAACGGTTAAACAGAAATCTAAATTTTTTTTTTGGAAATGAAAATGTAATTAAAAGGGTATAGCCGGGTAAGACAGGGTGATTTGGTCCCCAGAGCGAATTTTGAAACCAACCTAGTGGAAGTTGGTCCTTATGGTCTAAAACCCCCGTGACCAAATTTTTAGGTTGCTACCTCACCCCCACCCCCTCCTAGGACGAAAAATGTGATTTTTAGATTATAATTTTTTGATTTCAACAGTTTTCAACTGATTTTTTTCAAACTCGGGTAGATGTTAGGTATCGTCAAGGGTTATTCATGGAAATTTTTTCAAATCTTTATCGTGAAATGGGCGTTTCAAGTTTTCTAACGGCCATTTCGACGAGTTCTTTCAGAGGTGCAATAATGAAAAAAATATATGACTGTTGTATTCTTGGTCTGGATGTACAACATATATTTTTTTCAGAATTTTCTATATAGGTGAAAGACCTTCAAATATGTAAAAAACCGATTTTTTTCATCATTTTTCGCGCCAAAAATAGTCATTTTTGGTCGAAAAAAATTGTCGTCGTAGTATATCACAAAATACGCCTAAATACACCATCAACCCGAATTTGGATGAAATTCGTTGATTTTTTCTATTTTTTAAATTTTAAATAAAATTAACTGAGTGACGCCATTTTGGGAACCCCCAGTGTCCCTAGAGGTGTTTGGAGGGCCTAAAATTCATGTTTGGACATGTATCAAGTCGATATTTGTCATGAACAGAAATTTTTGCGAAATTGAGAAAATTTGATTTTTTTTCTCTCGAGCTCACATACCTAAAATTACACTTATGGCTTCAGAAAATAAACTGTTCTCACGATCTCTCATCCCCGATAGTTGAAAAACCTCAATTTTTTCCCAATTTCGCAAAAATTTCTGTTTATGACAAATATCGACTTGAGACATGTCCAAACATGAATTTTAGGACCAAAAATTACCATTTTTGGCGCGAAAAATGATGAAAAAAATCTGTTTTTTGCATTTTTGAAGGTCTTCCACCTATATAGAAAATTCTGAAAAAAAAATATGTTGTACATCCAGACCAAGAATACAACAGTCATATATTTTTTTCATTATTGCACCTCTGAAAGAACTCGTCGAAATGACCGTTAGAAAACTTGAAACGCGCATTTCACGATGAAGATAGGTTCGAAAAATTTTGAAAAAATTTCCATGAATGACCCTTGATGATACCTAAAATCTACCCGAGTTTGAAAAAAAATCGGTTGAAAACTGTTGAAATCAAAAAATTATAATCGAAAAATCACATTTTTCGCTCTAGGAGGGGGTGGGGGGTGAGGTAGCGACCTAAAAATTTGGTCACGGGGGTTTTAGACCATAAGGACCAACTTCCACTACGTTGGTTTCAAAATTCGCTCTGGGGGCCAAATCACCCTATCTTACCCGGCTATACCCTTTTTCTTGAGAGTAAAAACAATCTCAATTTTTTTTAAATCCTTGCATAACCGGAGGAATGAAAAATATTTGATTATTGTAAAATCGAATAATAAAGTTTCCATAGATCGGAAAAGAAGTAGTCCGTATAAATACCATATGCCTGACTAAAGGAGAAACCAAATAAGTTGACGAGGGGATTATATGTTTATTATTATTCAATATTTACAGCATTAATGGGACAAAATTAGAAAAGAAAAAAAGTACCTATTATTTTATTTTCACACATCACACTACATCAGAGGATTTTTTGATTTAGGTTTTTGGAGAAGTTAGCGGAGTGGTTTGACTTGGTATGTAATTTATCGCTGGGCACAAATTCGAAGGATAATTCAGCATGAAAACTGTACTGCCTTTTGATGTCTTGGAGGGATGCACTTCAATGGGGTGATACATTTTTTCCGCTTTCATCATATGGTACTTATACTCCCGTAAAATATTAACGTAGTGGACATTTTTTTCTGTTATATCCAACGCATGTGCAATTCCTAAATTCCAGATGATATCTTCCAACAAAGGGGTTTTGCGGTCATTCAACATATTTTCGTGAAAATGATTTAGTATCACCTCTTTAATCGCGGGATTAAACATATTACTCGCATGACGAAGTTTAGCAGTTTCTAAGGCGAATTCGAAGTAATCTGCATCAGTGAGTTCCTGTTTTCCCAAAAATTCTTTCAATTTGCTTTTAATAAAATTTTCCCTAAACATTTCACTTTCAAAATGTTTCCAGTACTCTTCGAATTCTGACTCATTGTTATTATTGGTAAAATAATTACTCTTTAGGATTGCATACATTTTTGCGAAATATTCAGGAATTCTTGTCTCAGCCAAATGTTGTTTTCCAGGATGTGGATTAATAAATTGTTCAACATAGTGAAACTTTCCCAAAACTAACGAATACGCTGTCGTTTTCTTCAGAAGCGCTTGCGCAACTTTTATGTCATTGGTTGGGTAGTAATCGAAAAAATATACCTTCTCATCGAGATCCGCTTTAATGTGATTAAATGAACACTCGTAACCGTGATATCCCTGTGGGAAAATTATAAATGAGCGATTTTAATTTCAAGTCGAGTTTAATTTCACTTATTTATTCGTATTGTTTTTACTTATACTTACGTTGAGTTTCAAGAGATTTTGATTTTGGCAAATGGCCTGTTTTTTTTCATGCTTCTCCTTCTTAAGATAATCAATCAACAAAAGGATTTTTTGTTTATCATTTGAAATCGCATTTAAGCTTGCTAACTCTTCACTCGATAAAACTTCTTGCTGCAAAGAACCATCTGCAAGTTGATCCTTACCATTCTGGCAGGTTGAAGTAATTATTAGTAAGGTCACGCAATTTAGAACGAAGCACAATTTAAGAAACTCCATCACTGAACTTTACTTTGATACTAGTTTCTTGGTTTTACATTTGGACATGAAGTAGCAGAAGTTGAGATTATCTCATCAATCTATCATTTTCATTAGAGGAACATACCACTCATATCAAGTATAGTTGTAGATATAAAAAATTATCAAACTGTAGTTATTTCAAATATGCTATCCACTAGGCCTACGATGATTCTCGCCAAATAACTTTGAAGAATAATTTTCAAAATTAAAAAAAAAAAAAAATCAGATTAACATCATTATCAACTAATTTCAGGTCGCAGAGCAGGAAACTGATTTTATTTCACTCCGCCTGTCCCTTCCTTTCCTTATAAACGAGTAATTGCTCAAAAAACAAAAAACCTCTCTTTCAGGGCCTATTCTAAGGAAAATTTGGAGCTGCACGTATTTAAAAAAAAAAACTTGCTTTTTTCGTGTTCCCCCCCCCCCCGGCCATTTAGAAGTATTTGAATGTATCTAACTACCTACTACCTACCTAACTATGATTTTTTTATAAAAATAAATTTTCATGAAAAAATGTTTGCCAATAGATTCTAGGTAATTAGATTTTTTGACAAGAGAATTTTTTCTAAAAGATACCTATTATACTATAGATCATCAGGCAAACGTACTTTTTAGAAAAAAATTGAAATTTCTTTGGAAAATAAATTTATGATAGGATTTTTTGTCAAGAAAAATTGTTTTTGAAGATTTTTTGTAAAAAAGACATTTCTTTGTAAAAAAATATTTTTTTGAGATTTTTTGTCAAAAAAACATTTTTTCTTTGGCGATTTTTTGAAGATTTTTTCATTAAAAATTTTTTTGGTCAATTTTGGAGATTTCTTTGACGATTTTTTCATCAGATCTTTTTTTGGCCAATTTTTTTGTTGTTTTTTTGCCAAAAAAATATTTTTTGAAGATTTTGTCATCAGAAATTTTTATCGTGATTTTTTTTTCAATTTCTTGTCAAAAAAAGTTTTTTGATGATTTTTTTTCAAAAAAATTTTCCTTGACAATTTTTGTCAAAACAAATATTTCTTTTTGTTGAAAAAATGTTTTGAAAGGTTTTTCAAAGATTTTTTGATGATTTTTTCATCAAAAACTTCAAAAAAATTTCAATTATTTTTCAAAATAAATTTTGATGATTCTTTCTCAAAAAATATTTTTTGAAGATTTTTTATTCAGAAATTTTTTTTTGGACAATTTTTTTTCAATTTCTTGTAAAAAAAAATTTTCAACGATTTTTCGTCAAATTTTTTTTGAAGATTTTTTTTTTATCAGAAACTTTGAAAAAAAATCAATTTCTTTTCAAAAAAAATGTTGATGATTTTTTGAAGATTTTTTTTGTCAAAAAGAATTTATATCTACCTACAAGACTTTTTGTCAAAAAAATGATTATTTTTTGGAGATTTTTTGATTGAAAGATATTTTCTGAAGATATTTTTGTCAAAAATTATTTTTTAGCTGCACAAAATAATTTCAAACTGCACACCTTTTGTTTTGAAGCTCCACAAACTGGACGGAACTGCACGTTAGAATAGGCTCTGCTCTCTTTTTAGGGAGAGAGAAGGTATGTGCTCTAAAAGTCAACCTCACATATTCGTATTCAGCAGCCTCGAACTACTCGTATATACACTATACAATAATAAGCAGAAGAATAAAAAATTCAAAATTTTTTGAAAAAAGGGTCACATTTTGAAATTTGTGATGTTATAGTTACCCCTACAAATTCAAATTTGGCATTTTATCGCTTATGGTGGGTTTACCTAGAATGTAAACTAAACGTATAGTATATCTGGGTATATCTTACACCAAGGGAGTAAAAAGTGATTTTTGTGATACGAGCACAACGATTTATGTTTTTTCGATTTTTCTTTCAATCAATTCGACCACGCTTAAACTATCAATGGAAGAAAAAATAAACTCAAACACGCCATAATTTATAACAACTTTAATACAAAATATTAAAAATTGTTTACATACCGATCATCTCGTCCGTATAAAATATTGAAATTTAAAAATACAATAAATTATAGGAATTAGAAACACTTTTGCTTAGCGTGATGCATCGTCAAATTATTAAAATGAAAAAAAAAATCATTATCACATACACTTGGTTCCCAAAGTCTCCTATTAATTTAAAAAAAATGACAAATTCGTAAGGAAAATTGTATCCTATTCGAAACGTTAATTTAATCCATTTTTATTCTTATATAATTTTTTTTTACTCAAACGCTACATTACAAAATAAACAAGAGTATATTCCTGAGTTATAATAATATACTTTGTGAATTTCTTATCCAGAAAATTCGTTTCGTGAATACTGCATTTCATTTAATAATTTTTTGACTAGTATGAATATTATACCTTTACATGTACGTTACAAAAAAAAACACACATCATTTTAAAGCTTTTTTATAGACTAAATTTTAAAGCCTGCTTAATCCTAAACCTATAAAAAAATGCTATTCAATGTCTGCAAAATGCGTGTAAGTACTGAAAAACGAAAAGCTTTTCGAATAAACCACTAGGAATACTGAAGCAGGGTTCGGGCAGAGGGGAATGTGATGAATAGTGATAAATTCTTACATCTTATAGAGAATATAATTTTACAATTATTTTAAAAAAACCAGATCATTTAATATCACAAACATGATTTTCAAGTCTTAATTTATCTGAGTAATTAAATAAAATTTAGAATATTTTCTTTTTAAATACATAATACGTCAGTCTCCTTTAATTTAATGGGGAAAAAATCCTGCGTTTTATTATTTTAAAATTAAAAAAATGAATATAAAAGTTTACCCATAAACATACAGTTTTTTAAAAAAATCTCAATTTTTATCACAATACTAATTGAGAAATAAAATTAAAATAGATCGGTGGAAAGTGCAGAAAATATAATTAAGTTGTTTTCAATGAAAATCAAACTAATTAGACGAAGAAAATAATCTGTACAAGTAGGTTACAGTTCAAGGAATGAAATTTCTTCATGATGAATTTGATCAACACGAATAATGGAATTATATTTTCAATTCTGTATCTGTTTTAGTATCGAAAACTTTTGTTCAGAAGGAATGTTCATCAAGTTAAATACAGTTGAATACATGAAGAAAGTACTACATACACAAAAGCTACTGTTTTTCAAAAAAAAAAATAAAAATAAAAAAAGTACGAGTGGAAATAAATGTTATTGGAGTATATTTTGATTTTTTTTTGTGAGAATTGAACAAAAATTTAGTTTTTAACCTAATATGTTTTAAATTTTTTTTATAATTTAATCAAAATTAGTTTTTTGATTTTTTTTTCAATATCAAAATTTTCAAATATCTAATTTTGCTTGAAATTGATATTTTTTAATTTTTTTTTTACCCAGAAGTCAGAGAACAATTTTTAAAATTTTTTGTATTTGAAAATAATTTTTTTTGGTTTAAAATTTTGGATTTTTTCAAATTAATTTTTAAATTTTACAACAATCTTTTCAAATTCTGTTTGAAATTATTTTGCATTTTTTTTTTCAGTTTTCGTTTCAACCATTTTTTATAAATTTTATTAAAATTTTCTAGTTTTGTTTCAAAATATATATATATATTTTTTTTTTCATTTAAAATAATTTTTTTCTCAATAATTAAGAATTTTTTTCGTGTTTTTTACACAATTTTTTCATTTTTTGTGGAAACCACTTTTTTTTTAATTCAAAAAATTATGTTTGAATTTTCAAATTTTATTTTCAAGGTTTTTTTTACCAGAAGTCCGAGAACAATTTTTAAAATTTTGTGTATTTGAAAATAATTTTTTTGGTTTAAAATTTTGGATTTTTTCAAACTTCTTTTTGAAATTATTTTGAATTTTTTTTTTCAATTTTCGTTTCAATCATTTTTTAAAAATTTTATTAAAATTTTCTAGTTTCGTTTCAAAATATTTTTTTAATCAAAATATTTCTTTTCGCAATTAGGTATTTTATTTCTTCGTTTTTTAACACATTTTTTTCTGTTTAAAATCATTCTCCAAAATCCATAATTTTTTTTTCGAAATTAATACTTTCAAAAGTCATATTTTTTTTTATTAAAGTTTGATTTTTCATTTTCATTTTTTTACCCACAACAATTTTTAAAATTCTATTTGAGAATACCTAATTATTCTTTGGTTTAAAATCTTACATTTCTTTAAATCAATTTTTTCAAATTTTGTATTTTTTCATTTTTTGTGGAAACCACTTTTCAATTTTTAAAATTTTGTGTAAGTATTTGAAAACAATTTTTTTGGTTTAAAAATTTGGATTTTTTCAAATTAATTTTTAAATTTTTTTGAAGTGATAGCTTTTCAAATTCTTTTGCATTTTTTTTTTCAATTTTCGTTTCAATCATTTTTTAAAAATTTTATTAAAATTTTCTAGTTTTGTTTCAAAATATTTTTTTAAGGTGGTTCTTCGCGTCTTGCGTTTTTTAAAATTGTATTTTCAAAAATTTTGATACTAATATTTTAGGTGTAAAAAATGAAAATTGAAAAAAAAGGCTCTGTAGGGGGTCTCAAGGGTGCATTCAGCTACAACATATCCAAATTTCATCGAATTTCATCAAAAATAGCCGGAGAAAAATTCATAAAACGACGACGAGTTTTCAACTTTCCACCTTCAACTAAAATGACGAATTCTCTTAATTTAAATGCAATTCAGAGCTTTTAGCTATTTTATTCGATGAATTAGACTCAATACTTTCGTTTTACTTCATTTTTTAATTCCCAAACTCATTTAATTGTTAAAAACAAGCAAAATTAGATAACTCAAATAATTGCCCCTTCCGGCACTGGGATACTACACTTAAAAAACGCAAGACGCGAAGAACCACCTTAATCAAAATATTTTTTTTTCTCAATTAGGTATTTTATTTCTTCGTTTTTTTAACACATTTTTTTCGAATTTTGTTTAAAATCATTCTTCAAATTCCATTATTTTTTTTCGAAATTAATACTTTCAAAAATCATATTTTTTTTTATTGAAGTTCGATTTTTCATTTTTATTTTTTTTACCCACAACAATTTTTATAATTATATTTGAGAATAATTTCCGTTGGTTTAAAATTTTACATTTCTTTAAATCAATTTTTCAATTTTTTTATTTTTTTCAATAATATTTTAGAGAATTGAATTTTTAGAAATCAAATTTTTAGAATTCTATTTCCATCTTAAAAAAATAATAATAAGTAGGTAGGTAATTAAGTCAAAGTCCCTCATGAAAAAAAATGAGAGGCGAATTTATAAAAAAATGATTCATTTTCGTTCATGCCTCACCAAAACAACAGAAAAAGAAAACTTACAGACGAAAGAAGGGGGTGCGAGACTAAAGTCAACATTGATAAAACACGAGACAAAAATACGAAGGCATATTTCAAACCTAAAAACAGAGCATTTCGACAAAAAAAAAGTTACCCTGATTTTTTTCTAAAAACTCTTTCGAATACGTAATAATCTACATAATGGTGTTTCGTTTTGAAAAAATACCAACACGATTTAAAAAAATAATACTCTCCCGACAAAAATGAGCCAATCGATCGAATCGCTCTAAAAATAAAACCGTTCAAAAAAAATTCTAAAGATATTTTCAAAAAATACATTCGACTGGCGTTGAAATTGAGCTGCGAATCAATAGAATACGTCGAAAGCTAACGAACCATGTGATGAAGCAACGAACACAGCGAGGGGAAAAAACCGCGCAATTCATCACCAAGGGCGAGATGTTCGGACAAGGGTGAGGGAATACGTAAGTTCAATACATACCCTAGAAAAAAAAAGAAAAAAAACACACGACGTAAAAAACTCTCGAAATAATTATCTCTCGAGTCTGGAAACGTTGCGCCACAAATTGAACGTACATTTTTTCATCTGCAAATACCCTAAACGAGGTAATAGACGAAACTGAGCGAGGGGTTGCGAAGGGCAAAACAACCATTCGCCCTTTTTAAAAATTCCGCTGCGCATCGCCACGTTTCTCGAAAGCTTTCAACTTACCCTAAAATCTTAATCTTACGTAATAAGCGTTTTTTTTTCTTCTACGAAAAAGCAAATAGCGTTTCGATGAAAGTTACCACAATTTTAAATTTAAAGTACAAAAAAGGACAAAAAAATGCGCGTTTAAAATAATAAAAAAAATTCCCACGCGAATAAAAGTACGTACTAAAAACCCGAGTGAGGGGAGTGAATGATGATAAAAAAATCACAGGAAAAAGAAAACGAATGAGCTGAGCTTTGAAAAAAAGAAAGCACTAAATACTGCTCTTAAAATAGGCACTCGTATCTAATATCTAAATACCTTATACAATTATACGTAAAAAAATTGGTCAGTGTTGAAATAAAATTTAAAAAAAAAAAAAAAAAAAAACCTGCGTACGTATTTTCAAATTCTATACACATTCGGGTAAAACTGGAATTACTCCGTATAAATAAAAAATAAAAACGAACGTTGAGAGGGGGGAGGGGGCAGAAAATGAGAAAATTTTAAAAACCCTATAAATAATCAGAAGCGACAAAAGACGATAAAACACGAGCCCGTGCTGATTCATTTGCTCACCTTGAATTTTTTACCAAGTCCAGTGCTACATAAATACTTTATATTCAAAATTGGAATTTGGAAGGAAGGAAGGGAGGGAGGGGTCCAATCGAAATTTTTGTAATAACTAAAAGTATTTGTAAAACTTTAAGCTACAACTTTTGTTTGAAAATTTTTTCAATTGGGCCCCTTACCTCCCCCCAGTTCTTAATAATGTATTTTGAATGAGTGTAAATAAGTTATATTACTCAAAATTGGTGGGGAAGGAGGGGTCCGATTGAAATTTTTGTTATAACCAAAATTATTCCTAGTACTTCAAGCTACAATTTTTGTTTGAAAATTTTTTCAATCGGGCCCCTTACCTCTCCCCTGTTTTTAATAATGTATTTGAAGGAGTTAGATTATCTAAAATTGGAGGGGAGGGAGGGGTCCAATCCCAATTTTTGTCATAACCAAAAGTATTAGTGGAACTTCAAGCAACAACTTTTGTTTGAAAACTTTTTCAATTTAACCCCTCTCTCTCTTCTTATTTTGCATAACACTCCCAAAATACTAATTTAAAATTTAAGGGGGAAGGGGAAAGGGTCCAATTGAAAAATTTGTGCAACAAAGTTGTAGCTCAAAATTTTAAGAATAATTTTGGATATGACAAAAATTTTGATTGGACCCCTCCCTCCTCTCCAATTTTGGATAATCCAACTCATTCAAATACATTATTAAAAACAGGGAGGGGGGGAGGTAAGGAGCCCGATTGAAAAAATTTTCAAACAAAAGTTGTAGCTTGAAGTACTAGAAATAATTTTGGTTATAACAAAAATTTCAATCGGACCCCTTCTTCCCCACCAATTTTGAGTAATATAAGTTATTCACACTTATTCAAAATACATTATTAAAAACTGTGGGAGGCAAGGGGCCCAATTAAAAAAATTTTCAAACAAAAGTTGTAGCTTGAAGTTTTACGAATACTTTTAGTTATTACAAAAATTTCGATTGGACCTCTCCCTCCCTTCCTTCCAATTTTGAATATAAAGTATTTATGTAGCACTGGACTTGATAAAAAATTCAAGGTGAGCAAATGAAACAGCAAGGGCTCTCCGTAAAAATAGCCGATCGTTATAAATAATCAGAAGCGATAAAACAGAATACTCAAGTTATTAAAAATAATAAGTTAAAATAGATAAAACAACACGATAAAGCGTTGGGAAATAGATAGGAAGGGGGTAGAGCTGAAACAGAAGCAGCAGCCGACGAATCACAATATAAAATACAAATTACTCTAAGAATAAAATACTGCGCAAAAGAGGAGCAGAGAAAGAGAGAGAGAAAGATATAGAAATAGAAATAGAGAAAAAAGACGTAAAAAGAAAAAAAAATAATAAAAATAAAATACCACACGTAAAGTAAATGCATAATTAAGTAATTTAAAAAATAAATAAATGCGCGAAAAGAAACACCTCTTTGGGATTTGACACGACGACGACTTCGATAAATATACGATCATTTTACAATACATATACACACATACAGGAACGTAGTAAGTTGACAGTGAAGAAAGAGGAGGAGAAGAAAGCCTCGTACGCCAGGTACGAAGTACGTGCTCGAGTTTAAAACATTTTCTTCTTTTTAAAATACGAATCGGCGTAATGGCCACCTATACCCTGAGAATGCTGTCCGATGTACGATCCTTCGGGACTCTTTTCCGGCGACGGCAGAAGCTTTCTCTTCTGCCCAGTTACGATGGGCGTGGAGGCAGCCTGCGTGACGATGAAACTATGCGGCATATTCGCGGTCGTCTGCCAGCAATCGGTGGTGAACACAGTCGGAATACTGTTGGGAGGTAGAAATGTGGGAATGGACGGCTGCCAGTTCGGTATCAGAGCCGTAGCGTTTTTGGGAACGGTCGCCAGGAACGAGTGGTGCGGCAGAGGCGTCGGCATAAGAGCGGCTTCGGCTCCGGCCCCCCAATTCGCAGCTTCCAACGCTCCGGCCGCGTTCAGAGCTGAAAACATGGCCGGCGAGGCGAAGGCTAGATTTGGTACAGAATGCGAGACCGATACGGTCGGCGAATGGTGGCTCATCAACGTCAACAGGTTCTGTTGCATGCCGGGTAAATTCATCACTTCGTGCAGGAACCCGGGAGGGGGCATTTGAGCGCCAGGAGCTGTCGGCACGTTGAAGGCTGCCGCTGCCGGAGGCGGACCTGTGGCTTCGATCGGGATCGTGTAGGCGCCATTGAGCGAGAACGACGTAGGAGAGATTAAATCGCTCCAGAATAGTTGAGGATTCAAACAGGCTGCTGGGCCGGCTCCGGGCGGCTTCTCTTTCACGTTTATAGACAAAGGTCTCGGGTACGCTGCCAGCTTTTCTACCAACGGAGGAGGTACGGCTGTGTTGGCAACGATCGGAACTGCTGTCTGAGTTACGAACCCATTGGCGTTCATTATGGGTAAAGCGTTAACGATGCCTGGGCTCGGGGCAGCAGCTTGGACGTTCGAGGGCGGTGGCGAAGGTCCGAGTTTCTCTTCGAGTAGTTTGGCGCCATTTTTAACGGTCGCGTGCGCAGCAGGCATTCTATCGTTACCTTTGGTATCTTGAATGGATTTGGGGGCTGAAGTAGGCTGCTTAAGGTCGTCGTCTTTGGGTAGCTTCGATTCTTGAATCTGATGCAAGATGATGTTCTTCAGGTTTTGAGCGAATATGGGATTCTGCTTGGATAGGTTCTGGATAGACTGCATAATAGATTGGCCGCTGGGATCGGGTAGTAACCCGGCGGATTTGCCTTTCGGCGGCATGTCGTTGAGTAACCGCAGATACAAGTTTATAGCTCTGACTCCGGGTATATAATATACCACTCTAATGGGATGATTCCGTATTGGGAAATTATTACAGGACGTTTGAGCCAATTCGGCGTCCTCTGCGGTCAGATACTCGACCAGGCCCCAATCGAGCGGGCATCCGTTCTTGAGAGCGATCTGGCAATAAGGCGGATTGACCACCTTGGCGAATACTTTACGAAATTCACCCATATCTCGGAAATTATTCGGCAGTTTATCGACGTACAGGCATTTCGAGTGTAGCGATTTGAGAGTCAAGTGACTAGAATCCAACCAGTCGCACACCAACTGGTACGTATCGACGATTTTATCGTTGAGAGCGTTACGAGCGGCCAACGCGTGCTCTTTGTTCGTATACTGAACGAATCCGTACCCTTTGCTGGCGCCAGTTTTCTCGCTGATCATCAAGAAATACGTTTTAACGTCGCCGTAGCTCTTGATCAAATTGTAAAATTCATCTTCGCCGTAGTACAGCGGTAGTCTGGCCACGCATAGCAGCATTTCCGTCGGCGTAGGCGACACCGATACGCTCTGGCCGCGCAGTAGGAACGCGCTATCGGTGTTCCAGTCGTCCAGGATGAGCGGCTCTTCTAACGTGACCATCGCCGTACTGGACGTGTCGTCGTTACTCGTAATATGAATGTATTTAATAGCGTAGTCGCTCAACAGCTGCGAGATCTCTTGCTTGACGACGTTACGAGGCAGATGCTTTACCAGGAGTTTACGATCTTGGTGGAATTTCGACTTGATGGCGGTAATTTTCTGTTTCATGTCGTCCGTCGCCGTCGCCGCCGTCGAAGAGTTCGTTTCGTTCCAGTATTGATCGGTCGTCGATACGGAGGCGGTTATCAGAGAAGACGCAGCTGCGTTCCATTTGCTCGGCTCTGCGAGTGGTTTTTGATAACGACTAAGCACCGATGATGCGACGAATGGTTTATTGGCGCAGCTAGCCGACATTTTCAAGCGTTTCCAGCGATAGATTAGGTTGACATCGATTCAGAAACGTGTTGATCGATTTCGATAATGTTCGAATGGCGTGTGGAAGAAATTACCTGAAACACGAGCTAGCATCAGTATACAAAGCCACGTACGAAAGTTTGAATTCTAATACAAAGCTACACATTATTTAGAACGTAGAATCAATTCCAAGTGTAAATTTTCATTCCAAAGAATACAATGTGTTTTTGGGACTCGACACACGAGAAACACACGTCGCGAGTATACGTACGCAACCATTTCGTATTCATCTTGGAATAGTCACACGATCAAATGAATCGACTCGATGGCATTAATACGTAATAATACTAACCATGATGTATCCATATTATCTTCTGTATTAATTCCGGCGTCCAAAACTGACCACAACGCTGAGAATAATACTGTTGCTTCGCTGGTTATAGTATCAACCAACATTCGCATATGGAAGCGTCAGAGAAACATACACGACCCATTAGATTTACCATTCGTACGCTAAATTACTCGAGTAAACGTATTAATTAGCTTTTTCAAAGGATAAATGCGCTTTTACCTCGCGACCGAGTCAAATTTTTTAAAACCACAATATTCAACAGTACAAAGAAAATTTTGTATACATTCGACCTGCAACAAGTTAACAAAGAGCAGTGTTTTTCGTATGATTTTTTCGTGGTTCGTGACGTCACCGCAGTGTTACCAATGAATGATTTTTTCCTTCCCTAACACGTGGCCGCGTTATTTATTGCATTGGCCATGACCCTTCGTTAAGTTGAACGTTAGTTAGGTTTATTTATTTATATCTTTAGCGTGTCTTCTTTTTTACAAAATCGAACTGTACTTCCGGTATTCGATTTATTTTTAATTCGAGATTCGTTTCAGCGCAGAATACGACCCACAAAGCTGTACTTTTTACAAACAAAACCAACTTTAGAATGGAAGTTGGCGATGCAATGCAAGTACCTATTTTCTCGGTAAGATCGAGCTGGCCGGAAAAATAACTTGAAAATAGTTTATTTTAACAACACAGATTGTTATGTAAACATATGCAAATATTTTCTCAAAGTTGATAAAATTAATCGTCACCTTTCACACAAAGTTTACATAACTTCTGATACTCTTTGAAGGTACTGTCGCGACAGGGAATAGCAGAGCTTGAAAAATTTTATTACAAAAAATTAAATTTTTTTTCATTTTAATAAAATTGAAAAAATTTTCATTCTAAAAAATTAAATACATTTTCATGCTAAAAATTTGAAAAAATAATCATTCTAGAAAATTTAAAAAAAATAATAATTTTAAAAAATTGAAAAAAAAAAATTTCTAAATTTTTTTTAAAAATCATTCTAAAAAATCAGAAAAATTTTCATTCTAAAAAATTGAAAAAATTTTCATTCTAAAATTTTTTTAAAAAATCTTTCTCAAAAAAATAATTGTGAAAAAAATTTATTACCTATATAAATTTTAAAATGGTCCCAAATCTCAAAAAAATTATTTAAAAAAAAATAATATTGAAAAAATGTTGAATTTTTTTTTAATGGAGAAATTTATTCATTAAAAAAAAATTAGGAGCTTGAAAAATTTTATTCCAAAAAATTGGATTTTTTCACCCTAAAAAATAAAAAAAATAATCTTATTTCATTCTAAACAATTGAAAAAATTTTCATTTAAAAATTTTTTAAATAGCATTCTAAAAAAAAATAGAAAACTCGTTTTCGAAAAATTGTAAAAAAAATTTATTCTAAAAATTTTAAAAAGGTCTCAAATCTCAAAAAAAATATTTTTTACTTTCAAAAAAATAATATTAAAAAATATTGAAAAATTATTTTTTTTAAATGAGAAATTATTTATTTAAAAAAAAAATAGGAGCTTGAAAAATTTTATTCCAAAAAATTGGATTTTTTTTCTTCCTAAAAAATTGAAAAAATAATCTTACTTCATTCTAAAAAATTGAAAAATTTTCATTCTAAAAATTGGAATAAATTTTCATATTTAAAAATCATTCTAAAAAATTGAAAAAAAATTCAATCTAAAAAATTGAAAAAATTTTCATTCCAATTTTTTTTTAAAATCGTTCTCAAAAAATTGTAAAAAATTTTTATTCTAAAAATTTTTAAAATGTCTCAAATCTCAGAAAAATTATAATTTTTTTTATTGAGTGAAATTTTTTACACGTTGAGTTCAAAATTCTTTGCACAGTTCGGGATTTCTCACATGGTGCAGAAATCTCTTATTGTTATCATGCATCCAGGTAAAACAAATTCTCACTTTTTAAAAAGAAAATTTCTTAATTTTAATCTCACTCATTTTTTTAAAAAAAATTCTTATAATTTTTTTAAAAAAAATTCTTATAATTTTTTTAAAAAAAATTCTTATAATTTTTTTGGAATAAAAAAATTTCTCAATTTGTTTGGAAGTTGATTTTTTTTCATTTTCTTGGAACAAAAAACATCATTTGTCATATTTTTAGATGTTGTTTGAGTTGCCTATCGTGCTTTTTTGCAGGCATTCGTCACTTACATCTGCTTTTTATAGAATTATTGAAATTCGTCTTCCAATAACTTATTAGAAATTGTTCAAACTTTGCACATAAAAAATTCAAATTTTTCAACAAAAAAAAAAATCTTGTCGTTTGTTTTGGAATAATTTTTTTTATTATTTTTCATTTTTTTTTTTTGAGAAGAAAGGCCATCAAAGTTTGAAAAAGTGTCAACTAGACACTATTATTGGGAGAAAAAATCCAATTGAAAAATTTCTCCATCTAATCGATTGCTATAAAAAATTCAAATGTACTTACCTCTTCGGCTCTTCCCCTTCTATCCATGTATACTATAAAATAGGAAGAAAGAAAATATTCAAACAAACAAAACTACATAAGAAAAAGGATTGATGTTTCTTCTCCAATAATGAGAAGTTTTCTTCTAAGAAACTCAAGATTTCTTTTTATGAATAAATTTTTTGTATTATATATATTGGATTTTAAATTTTTGAAAAAATAGATTTTTAGGACGATGATTAGGTAAGTAAAACTGAGAGATTTTCCTTTCAAAAAAATGAATAAATGTAATATTTCAAAAAAATGATTCCCAAAAAATCAAAAATTTTTCGACGTCAAAAAAAAATGTGTAGGTACACTAAAAATTAAGAAATACGTATTATGTGCGTACTTGAGTACATATAAATTTCAAAAATTTGTTCACACCAATGAAACAAAATAAATCAAAAAAAAATGTAGTTAAGTTTAAAATTTCTCTTCTTCAAAAAGTTGTTTTTTTTTTGTAAATTACACATTTAAAAATTTTTCTTTTAAAAAAATTGAAAATTTTCAATTTAACTGATGAGACAAGATAAGTACCTATACCTACCTCCGTAAGTTTGAAAAAAAATTTTCTTGAAAAAATTAATTTTTTGAAAACATTATTTTTGGAAAAATTTTATTTGAAAAATGCTATTTAAAAAAAAAACAATGGAAAATTTGTAATTAAACTAAAGCCAAGATAGTATAGGAAATTTTTTTTCTCGAAAAAATTAAATTTATTTGCTGTTGAAATGACTGGGTTTTCAATTTTCATTGTAAAATCTAATAAAAAAATATTTGTAAATCAAAGAAATTAAATAATTTTCACACTAAACAAATTGGAAAAAATCTATGACAAAAAAGCTGAAAAGATTTACACCAAAAAAATAAAAAAAATTGCATAAATTTGGTGAGTACGTTTAAAAAATTCTCTTTTTCAAAAAATCGATTTTTTTTACTTTTAAAAATGTTTTTTCAAAAAATTTATTACCCATTTTTCTCCAAAAATTGAGTTTTTTTCATTTTTAAAATGATTTTTATTTCTTTGCAAAAACTAATGAAAAAAATTTTTAAGCCACAGAAATTAAAATTTAAACATGCAACATGAAAAAAATAAGAAAAAAAAGTTATAAAAAGAAATGGTTACCTATACACACCAAACTAATTTCGAAAAAATTTACGCCAAAGAAATTGAAAAAATTATAAAATTTCCTTCTTTAATAAAGAAATTAAAAAATTTTCATTTTAATAAAAACAAGATATGTACCTAGCTACCTACTTACTTAATTAGGATTTTTACCCAATATTGAAATCTTTTTTCTGAAAATGAGATTTCTTCTTTAAAAACGCATTTTTTTCACTTCTGAGGAATTTCCGTCTATTGCATCTGTAATATTTTAGAAAATGAAGAAATTTTTTTAGGACACTGATTCAATTAAACTGAGAGATTTTTTTCTTTCAAAACTAATTACAAATTTTTTACCCCCTCTGAAAAAAGTGCTCAAAAAATTATTTTCTCATTACTCGGGTCCATTCTGAGAGGTTCTGAAGAAAAAATTTGGAATTTTTGAATTATTCCCATTTTTGAAAAAAATGCATATTTTGCTGGAGAATTTCAAATTTTCCTTAAATTTAATTTCTTTGAAAAAATTGCTCAAAAATTTTTTTCCTCATTATTCGGATCCATTCTTGAGGTTCTGATGAAAAAATTTGGAATTTTTGAATTATTTCCATTTTTGAAAAAAATTTATTTTTCGATATGTAATGGTGTGAATTTTAAATTTTCCTCATTTAATTTCTTTGAAAAATTGCTCAAAAAATTTTTTTTTCATTACTCGGATCTATCCTGAAAGGTTCTGATTTAAAAATATGGAATTTTTGAATTATTCCCATTTTTGAAAAAAATTCATATTCCTAGAGAATTTCAAATTTTCCTTAAATTTAATTTCTTTGAAAGAATTGCTCAAAAAATTTTTCCCTCATTATTCGGGTCCATTTTTAGAGGTTCTGATGAAAAAATTTGGAGTTTTTGAATTATTTCCATTTTTGAAAAAAATTCATTAGATGTAATAATGAGTTTTAAATTTTCTTCATTTTAAATTATTTGAAAAAATTGCTCAAAAATTTTTTTCCCCTTTTTTACGGGTCTATCCTGAGAGGTTCTGATTTAAAAATATGGAATTTTTGAATTATTCCCATTTTTGAAAAAAATTCATATTCCTAGAGAATTTCAAATCTTCCTTAAATTTAATTTCTTTGAAAGAATTGCTCAAAAAATTTTCCCTCATTATTCGGGTCCATTCTTAGAGGTTCTGATGAAAAAGTTTGGAATTTTTGAATTATTCCCATTTTTGAAAAAAATGCATATTTGCTGGAGAATTTCAAATTTTCCTTAAATTTAATTTCTTTGAAAAAATTGCTCCAAAAATTTTTTCCTCATTATTCGGGTCCATTCTTAGAGGTTCTGATGAAAAAATTTGGAATTTTTGAATTATTTCCATTTTTGAAAAAAATTCATTTTTTGATATGTAATGGTGTGAGTTTTAAATTTTCCTCATTTAATTTCTTTGAAAAAATTGCTAAAATTTTCTTTTCCTTTTTTCGGGTCTATCCTGAGAGGTTCTGATTTAAAAATATGGAATTTTTGAATTATTCCCATTTTTGAAAAAAATTCATATTCCTAGAGAATTTCATTTTCCTTAAATTTAATTTCGTTGAAAAAATTGCTCAAAAAATTTTTTCATCATTATTCGGGTCCATTCTTAGAGGTTATGATGAAAAAATTTGGAATTTTTGAATCACATTTTTCGCCGTAGGAGGGGCTGGGGGTGAGGTAGCGACCTAAAAATTTGGTCATGAGGGTTTTAGACCATAAGGACAACTTCCACAGTAATTACTTGGTTTCAAAATTCGCTCGGGGGGGGGGGCAAATCGCCTTGAAGGTTTTTAAAAAATTTCCCAAGCTTAAAACGCTCTGACATCTGTTTTTCGCATAAATATAATTTCCCTAGACAAAACTGTTTGTTTAGGGATAAGATTCCAATCCCTATACAAGTCTACGCCAATGACTGATTTCGATTTCCCGGTTTGGGATGCGCACTGCGATTTGATCCATTCGAAGATGCATTTTAGGTATCTCAGTGGCCACCAAGTAACCTTGATCCACCAAAATGTTAAAGAACATGTTGATAACGCGTGCATCTGCTGATTCCGGTTTATCATGATAACTTCTCAAATCTTTCACATTTTCTGATCTCAGAACCAAGTCCATGAAAAAGATAACGGGCTCTCCGAGTAGAAGTTTTTCAACATAGCTCATGACTCGTTCATTTTTATAAAACCAATCTAGGGCGTTTACGAATCCCGTAGGGGACCAATATGGTTTAACTTCACCAAAGGACAAAAACTTTACGACTGACAATGGATTGAATCGTTTCTGATTTGCGTAGCTGTATCCGTCGTAATAGGAAATCGCTTCTTTTTGTAACACGCTGTCTACGTCGAACTTTTCCATCAGGGAATTGAATTCATATTCGAGGAAACCGTAGAATTGAGAATATCGATGATGTTTGTGGAAGGCGTACATTTGTATGTTATTAAATTTTGAGGTCGTTGAAGACGCGATTTGCGAGATACCAGTTAAGAAGGCTTTCGCAACTTGGGCGCTTTCAATTTTGAGGAAGTCGTTCATCATATCAAAATAAGCCATCGTAGCACTTGCGCCAACGGTTTCATTTTTTGATGTGAGAAATCGGCTTATAATCACATCATAATCGTCTACCAAAACGACACATTCTCTACCGAAATGTAAATAAAGGTATCTCGCTAATGTCGAAAGACCAGAAAGGGTACGTTGTTGATAACGAGGTTCGTATAGATACTTCTCGTTAGATAACCATTCCTTACATGTCTCCTGTTGATACGTCTCCAATTTAGAACTGCTACACACGTAACTATGTGCAAGATATGCTCGCTGTGTCATACGAATACAAACATTCAACACTGCTGCCTCACTAACTACGTCATCTTCAATATCAGCGCGGATGTAAATTACCGGATATTTTCCGAAATGTTGGTTCATTATCGCCTCATTACGTCTTATGCGTGTATCTTCGAAAAACCGAAAATTCGGAGTGCCGGTTATGGGCTCCGTTAGAGGTCCTTTTGCGATTGGATTTCCAGTTGCGTCCACCTCTAATGTACAAAACCGATAGATCATATCCAAGTTTGTACTCTTACCAAAGTGCTGTGGCGCTGTAACGGCAATGATCTGATTTGAATCCTCAAAAATTTCGTCGATCAGCATCGTTTTATCGACGAACGTATTTTTGTTCCTGTCTGCTGCAAAATCAGAAATTCCCACTTCAACTCCTTTTTTATCTTTGTCTAAAAAACGTTTTAAGGTGCATTGCCTGAAAAATCGAAAATAAGAATAAGCTATAAAGATACATTTTTGAAAATTAACCCAATTTCGAAACGAGTGCAGTTTAAAAATTGCCAATTTTTCTGACTCTGTCAAAGTACCTATCATGTTTTACAAATTTTGAACTGATAAAAATACTTAATTAAATTTTCAAAAATCGCAAAACATCGATCTTTCAAATTTTTTAAAAAATTTAGCGCATTATCAAAAAATTGGTTCGATCTCAAGAATTGCATTAAATCAAAAAATTGACAACATTTTGAAATTTGAAAATCATTGGCCAAAATAAAAAATAATTATAATAATTTCGAGTACATTAGGGTGGCCCTTATTTTACTTTTTTCGACTTTTTGAATGTCTTACCATCTGTGTGTTCATTTTATGAGAAAATAATTCCCTATTTTTTATTTTTCCCCCACCTGAATTTTAACCAGTGCTGGATCACCCTTTTTTTTGTTGGAAAATTGAAAAAAATTCACCGATTTTCAAAATCTTGCACTTTTTTGGAGATAACCCATCAAAGTTGTTCCTTGTCATGAGAATGAACTCCCAATTTTTTATTTTCTCTCCAAATTGATTTTAAGTGGTACCTGGGGGCTCCCCTAATTTTTCAAAAAAATCAAAAATGAAAAAATTGAGCAAAATCGTTTTTTTTAGCATTTCAAGTTGTTGCATTTCGTAAGAGAAAAATTTCCTATTTTTCATTTTCCCTCTAAATCAGTTCTAAGTGGACCCACAAGCCCCCCCCCCCCCCCCAAATTAAAAAAATTATGAAAAAATACCAATTTTTTAAATTTTTTCATTTTTTTGGTTCTAATTAATTAAAGTTGTTCCACTTGGGGAAAAAACTGAACAATTTTTGTGAATTTTTTTAGTTTATTTTTTTAAAAAAATTTTCAGAGGGGACACTGGGGTCCCACTTACAATAACGCTGAGAGAAAAATAAAAAATTGAGATTCATTTTTCCCCAAATGGAACAACTTTAATAGGTTAGAACCAAAAAAACAAAAAAAATTAAAAAATTGATATTTTTTCATAATTTTTTTAATTGGGGGGGGGGGGCTTGTGGATCCACTTAGTACTGAGTTAGGGGAAAAATGAAAAATAAGGAATTTTTCTCTTATAAAATGCAACAACTTGAAATGCTAAAAGAAAAGATTTTGCTCAATTTTTCGTTTTTGATTTTTTTTTTAAATTAGGGGTGCCCCAAGTACCACATAAAATCAATTTGGAGGGAAAATAAAAAATTGGGAGTTCATTCTCATGACAAGGAACAACTTTGATGGAGTATCTCTAAAAAACTGCAAGATTTTGAAAATTGGTGAATTTTTAAAAAAAATCTAAAAAGGGGACACCGGAGTGCCACTTATTATAAAGCTGGGGGGAATTTAAAAAATTGGGAATCATTTCGCACCAAATGGAACGACTTTCATTGGTTAGAACCAAAAAAATAAAAAAATATAAAAAATTGGTATTTTTCCATAATTTTTTCAATTTTGGGGGCTTGTCGATCCACTTAGAACTGAGTTAGGGGAAAAATGAAAAATTAGGAATTTTTGTCTGATGAAATGCAACAACTTGAAATGCTAAAAGGAACGATTTTGCTCAATTTTCTTGTTTTTGATTTTTTTGAAAAATTAGGGGAGCCCCCACGTACCACTTAAAATCAAGTTGGAGAGAAAATAAAAAATTGGCAGTTCATTCTCATGACAAGGAACAACTTTGATGGGTTATCTCTAAAAAAGTGCAAGATTTTTAAAATCTGGGAATTTTTTTCATTTTTTCAAAAAAGGGGATGACCCGGCACGGGTTAAAAAGTTAGGGGGAAAATAAAAAATAGGGAATTATTTTCTCATAAAATGAACACACTTGGGGGTAAGACATTTAAAAAGTCGAAAAAGGTAAAAGAAGGGCCACCCTAGAGTAGAAACACAAATTTTGAAAAATCCTGAGAATTGTTTTTTATAAATATTGATTTGTAAATTAATCCAATTTCAAAAGAATTTTAATTTCAAAATTGCCAAATTTTTTGTTTCTTTTGAATTTTAAAAAATTTTGAATTTAAAAATCTGTTTTCAAACAAGATCTTAAGTGGAATATTTACTCAATTTTGAAAAATTGCGAAAATCCATTTTTAATATAATATTTAAAAATTATTGTAATATTAAAGTGAAAAATGTTCTATCAAATTTCAAAAACTTCGAACGATTAAAAAAATCAGTTTCTAAAAAAAGAATAAAACATTAATCCCTTGAACTTTTTTTGTAAAATTTTAAAAACAAGTTCGACAAAAAAATGAAATTGAATTTAAAAATTGACGAATTTTAAACGTTTCAAAATCAACTCCCCCCCCCCCCTCCCACCAAAAAAAAGAAGATATAAAAACTTAATTTTGATAATTTACTCAGTTTTAAAGAATTGCGAAAAATGACTCTTTAAAAAAATTTATTTGTAAATTAATCGAACATTTCGAAAAAAATTCAATTGAAAAATTGCCAATTTTTTACAATCTTGAAAACAACGAGACATTGATCTAATGAACTTTTATGAAAATTTAGAATAATATTAAAAATTTATTCCATCTCAAAATTGAAATCGAATTGAAAAATTAACAATTAAGTTTTAAAAATGCAGTTTTGAAAAATTGCAAAAATTGATTTTTAAATTTATTTGTAAATTAATCCAACATTTTTTAGGTTCTATCAAATTTTAAAAACTTACAACGATTTAGAAAAAAAAATCTAAAAAATTGTGAACATTGATCCTTTGCATTTTTTAAAATTCAGCACAATTTATTAAAAATTTGTTCGAACTCGAATAAAAATTTCAACTTCTAAAATCATTTTCTAAAAAAAAAAAAAGAGAAAAATAATTTCCAACGTCTGCTCAATTTTGAAGAATTGTGAAAATAGATTTACCTATTTAATTTCTTTGAAAAATTAATCCAATTTTGTATTAATTATTTACCAATTAAAAATTAGTAATTATTCACATTCTCGCAAATTTCGAAAATTTTGAACGATTAAAAAAAATCTTAAAAAGATCCAAACTATCTATTGATTCATTTATTTTTTTTTTATTTTTTTCATTATTTTTTTTTTCTTGAAAATTCGAAATATTAAAATTTATTAGAATTTTACAATTATTACTAAACAAATTTAGAAAATTTGTCACTTTATTCAGCCAATTAATTTGAAAATTTTTTATCATAAAAATATTTTCTAAAATAAAATAATGGGAAATTACTAACGTGTAATCGGGTCGATGGGCCTCGTTTTTATCGTATTCGGTATGTACATCTTTATTTTTGTGGATAATTGACTTGTACGGAGATGGATGTTTGGCATTTAACGAATATACTATTCCAGGTGAAGTACCATATTTTCTTGGACTTAAAGAGGTTTCTTCCGTAAGATTACTAAATAAAAGTGCGGCAACTAACGACCGTTTAGTTTTTTTCGAAAAGAACCGCATGGTAATGAAAATAGGTACCTACTCTAAACTCGTTTCTACTGTGAATACAAGAGTATTAAGACTGTTCGATGGATTCGCAATTATCTGCACGTATAATATAAAGATTGAAAAGTTCATTATCGCATGCCAGTATCGTTCTTACCAATAAAGCTCATCAAGATAGTGAAAATTAAATTCCTACACGAGCTAATATTTTAATGTACACTGCTCGTATTCTAGCACTTCCGTATTACAAAATATCAAAAATGGAAAATCAGGACGTTTCTGTAAACAATTTTCAAACAAAAGTTGTAGATTGAGATCCTTAAGAATGATTACAATTATTACAAAAATGATTCCCAAGATCTGATAGATTTACACAGAGACGGACCAAAACGATTAATCGAGGGGGGGGGGATCATTGAAAATGCAAACTTAATCACTGAAATTTTCCAACTCATACTATCAATATTAAAAAATGTTCAAGAAAAATAATTATCTAATCATGGCAAAAGAAGAATTTTGAAGCTTGAAAATATAAAATTAATCTTTCAAAGATTTCGATTTTGATAAATTAGTTCATAACCGCCGTTACCTCGATTTTTTTTTTATTCACAAAAAAATCGTAGGAAACGTGAATAAATCCCTTTGGATTCTTTTGGGCAAAATATTTTTGGTCTGATTTTCGTGTGATACGTATAGAAGAGGGCCTTTTTGAGCTGGCGAATTCATTTCTGTCACAGTTTATGAGGCCACAACTCATGCTTTGCCAGGTATACTCGTCCTTTTTCGACCATTCTTCTAAAAAAAAATATTTTCAAAAAAAAATTACTAGGTAATGTTTCTTCAAAAATAATGACAATTTTTTCAAACAAAATGACAATATTCTTTCCAATCCAAAGAAATTACAATATTATTTTTCCAAAAAAGAAGTCATTACCTATTTGTTCAAAATTCAAAAAAACTAAAAATTTTCCCCCAAAAACTGACAATTATAGGTAATGACAACATTTTTCAACAAAATGGCATTTCTTTTTCAAAATAAGGACAATTTTTTCAAAAAATTCAGTATATATTTTTTTTTCCAAAAAATGGTATTTTTTCTAAAAGGAAAATTTTTAAAAAAAAATTCAAGTATTTTTTCGAAAAAATTTCTGATTTGTTGAAAATATTGCGACAAAAATGAGATGTTTACATATTTATAAAGTTGAAGGAATTTGAAAAATAACTACATCATTGAAAAGCTAAATTAGGGGGAAGGGTCCAATCGAAATTTTTATAATAACAAAAATTATTTCCAAGATCCTAATCCACAACTTTTGTTTGAAATTTTTTTTTTAAATTTAACCCCTCCCTACCATTATTTAATAGGTAGCCAGTGTTTTTGTACCTACTCACCAACTACGCATAATATAATATTTTTTATTCAAAATTAGAATCCGGCTTTCGATTTATTTTTACTTCGAGATTCATTTCAGCGCAGAATACGACCTACAAAAGGTGTATTTTATACTAGCTAGACCAACATTTAGATTAGAATGGAAGTTGGCGATGCAATTCAACTACCTATTTTCTCGATAAGACCATTCTGGCCGGAAAAATAAGATTTTCAACAACGCAAACTGTTACGCAAATATTTTCTCAAACCTTGATAAAATTAATTCTCACCTTTCTCAAGAAGTTTACGTACATTTTAGATACGCTTCGTCGATGGTATTGACGCGACAAAGAATAGTAACTTCCACCATTTTATCTAACACATATAAGACAGAGTACTATTTAATATAACAATGCGAATAAAAACAGTAATAAAATACGATGGATAACAAAATGAATAAAATAAAATAATCGATAAATTAATGAAATGATCAACTTTGCCTTTTCTCTGGGTCTTGACACGAGAAATGTATCAGGTCACCATTCGGATTTCTTATGAATGCGCTGCAAAATAAAAATGTATCCGATAAATATTTTTAATTTTTAATATTTAGTTAGTATAGAATTCGACAAAAAAATGAGAAATATTTCACCTTTGGTTGCTGAACTTTTTCTTGCAAACGGAGCAAATATTCCATTCGGTTAATAACATATTCTGCGATTCGAATTGGATTCTTTGTTCTTGAACCTAATTCAAAAATCCATTATAAATCGACAATGCTAATAAAATAAGTACCTACGTAAAATTCGTTACCTATGGGTGAGCAGTTCATAGAAATGAATCAACTGAATCTCTGAACTTGAAATATTTCTTTCAAGTTACGATTTTTTATTCCAAATTGGAGGGGAAGAAGAGGTCTAATCAAAATTTTTGTAATATTTTCAAAATTATTCCTAGACCTTCTAGCTATAACTTTTGTTAGAAGTTTTTTTTTAATTGGACCCCCTCCCCGAATGAAAAAATTTTCATTCTGGAGTTTAAAAAAAATGGTTTTCAAAAAATTGTAAAAAAAATTATTATAAAAATTTTAAAAAGGTACCATATCTCAAAAAAATAACATTGAAAAAATGTTGAAAAATCATTTTTTTTTTCAAATGAGAAATTATTCATTAAAAAAATAGGAGCTTGAAAAATTTTATTCCAAAAAATTGAAACTTTTTTTCATCCTAAAAAATTGGAAAAATAATCTTATTTCATTCTGAACACTTGAAAAAAAATTCATTTTAAAAATTTTAAAAATATTCTAAAAAAATTAGAAAAATTTCATTCAAAAAATATTTAAAAATTTTCATTCCAAAAATTTTTTGGAAAATCGTTTTCAAAAAATTGTAAAAGAAAATTATTCTAAAAATTTTAAAAAGGTCCGAAATCTCAAAAAAAAAAAAAAAATTATTTCAAAAAAATAATAAGGTAATTAAAAAAAATATTGAATTTTTTTCAAGAGGAATTATTCATTTAAAAAAAAATTAGGAGCTTGAAAAATTTTATTCCAAAAATTGAATTTTTTTTCATCCTAAAAAATTGAAAAAATAATCTTACTTCATTCTAAACAATTAAAAAAATTTCATTCCAAAAATTTTTAAAAATATTTTTAAAAAATTAGAAAAATTTCATTCTAAAAAATTGAAAAATTTCCATCCTAAAATTTTTTTGAAAACATGTTTTTAAAAAATTGTAAAAAAATTTATTCTGAAAATTTTAAAAAGGTCCCAAATCTCAAAAAAAAAATTATTTAAAAAAAATTATAATTAACTAAGTATTAAAAAAATATTGAAAAATTATTTTTTTTTTAAATGAGAAATTATTTATTTTAAAAAAAAAATTACGAGCTTGAAAAATTTTATTCCAAAAAATTGATTTTTTTTTCATTTTAAAAAATTGAAAAATTTTCATTCTAAAAATTGGAATAAATTTTCATCCTAAAAGATGTTTAAAAAATTATTCTAAAAAATTAGAAAAAATTTCACTCTAAAAAATTGAAAAAATTTTCATTCAATTTATTTTTCAATCGATGTCAAAAAATGGTATTAAAAATGTCCCAAATCTCAGAAAAATTGTATTTTTTTTATTGTGTGAAATTTTTTACACGTCGAATTCAATTGTTTGCACAGTTCGGGATTTCTAACATGGTGCGAAACACCACGTGAGAAATTTCATGTGGTGTTCGAGTTTTTTCAAAGATTTTATGCCAAAAAATATTTTTTGAAGATTTTTTCATCTGAAATATTTTTTGGTCAATTATTTTTCGATTTTTTGTCAAAAAAATATTCTTTGAAGATTTTTCAAAGATTTTTTGAAGATTTTTTTATCAGATTTTTTTTAAATTTTGTCAAAAAAAATTGCCGATTTTTTGTCAAAAAAATATTTATTTGTCGAAAAAATATTTTTTGAATAGTTTTCAAAGATTCTTTGAAGATTTTTTCATCAGAAATTTTTTTTGGACATTTTTTTTATTTCTTATCAAAAATTGACGATTTCTTCTCAAAAATTGTCTTCTACGATTTTTTAAAGATTTTTTTTTTGGTCAAAAAAGAATTCATACTGACTTCTTCGAAAAAAATTGGAGTTTTTTTGTTTGAAAGATATTTTTGAAAGATGTTTTTGTCAAAAATCAATTTTTAGCTGCACAAAGTAGTTTCAAACTGCACACCTTTTTTTTGAAGTTCCACAAAATGGGCGGAACTACGTACACGTTAGAATAGGCCCTGGAGCTAGTGTTTCCACCTCCCAGCAGTTATTTAATAATAATTGACAATAAATCTCAAAAAGCATATATTTTTAAGCCAAAGAAATTAAAATTTAAACATGCAACATGAAAAAAATAAGAAAAAAAAGTTATAAAAAGAAATGGTTACCTATACACACCAAACTAATTTCGAAAAAATTTATGCCAAAGAAATTGAAAAAATTATAAAATTTCCTTCTTTAATAAAGAAATTAAAAAATTTTCATTTTAATAAAAACAAGATATGTACCTACTTACTTAATTAGGATTTTTACCCAATATTGAAATCTTTTTTCTGAAAATGAGATTTCTTCTTTAAAAACGCATTTTTTTCACTTCTGAGGAATTTCCGTCTATTTCATCTGTAATATTTTAGAAAATGAAGAAATTTTTTTAGGACACTGATTCAATTAAACTGAGAGATTTTTTTCTTTCAAAACTAATTACAAATTTTTTACCCCCTCTGAAAAAAGTGCTCAAAAAATTATTTTCTCATTACTCGGGTCCATTCTGAGAGGTTCTGAAGAAAAAATTTGGAATTTTTGAATTATTCCAATTTTTGAAAAAAATGCATATTTTGCTGGAGAATTTCAAATTTTCCTTAAATTTAATTTCTTTGAAAGAATTGCTCAAAAAATTTTTCCCTTATTATTCGGGTCCATTCTTGGAGGTTCTGATGAAAAAATTTGGAGTTTTTGAATTATTTCCATTTTTGAAAAAAATTCATTAGGTAGATGTAATAATGAGTTTTAAATTTTCTTCATTTTAAATTAATTGAAAAAATTGCTCAAAAAATTTTTTCCTCATTATTCGGATCCATTCTTGAGGTTCTGATGAAAAAATTTAAAATTTTTGAATTATTTCCATTTTTGAAAAAAATTCATTTTTCGATATGTAATGGTGTGAGTTTTAAATTTTCCTCATTTAATTTCTTTGAAAAATTGCTCAAAAAATTTTTTTTTCATTACTCGGATCTATCCTGAAAGGTTCTGATTTAAAAATATGGAATTTTTGAATTATTCCCATTTTTGAAAAAAATTCATATTCCTAGAGAATTTCAAATTTTCCTTAAATTTAATTTCTTTGAAAGAATTGCTCAAAAAATTTTTCCCTTATTATTCGGGTCCATTCTTGGAGGTTCTGATGAAAAAATTTGGAGTTTTTGAATTATTTCCATTTTTGAAAAAAATTCATTAGGTAGATGTAATAATGAGTTTTAAATTTTCTTCATTTTAAATTATTTGAAAAAATTGCTCAAAAAATTTTTTCCTCATTATTCGGATCCATTCTTGAGGTTCTGATGAAAAAATTTAAAATTTTTGAATTATTTCCATTTTTGAAAAAAATTCATTTTTCGATATGTAATGGTGTGAGTTTTAAATTTTCCTCATTTAATTTCTTTGAAAAATTGCTCAACAAAATTTTTTTTCATTACTCGGATCTATCCTGAAAAGTTCTGATTTAAAAATATGGAATTTTTGAATTATTCCCATTTTTGAAAAAAATTCATATTCCTAGAGAATTTCAAATTTTCCTTAAATTTAATTTCATTGAAAGAATTGCTCAAAATTTTTTTCCCTTATTATTCGGGTCCATTCTTGGAGGTTCTGATGAAAAAATTTGGAGTTTTTGAATTATTTCCATTTTTGAAAAAAATTCATTTTTCGATATGTAATGGTGTGAGTTTTAAATTTTCCTCATTTAATTTCTTTGAAAAAATTGCTAAAATTTTCTTTTCCTTTTTTCGGGTCTATCCTGAGAGGTTCTGATTTAAAAATATGGAATTTTTGAATTATTCCCATTTTTGAAAAAAAAAATCATATTCCTAGAGAATTTCATTTTACTTAAATTTAATTTCTTTGAAAAAATTGCTCAAAAAATTTTTTCATCATTATTCGGGTCCATTCTTAGAGGTTATGATGAAAAAATTTGGAATTTTTGAATCACATTTTTCGCCGTAGGAGTGGATGGGGGTGAGGAAGCGACCTAAAAATTTGGTCATGAGGGTTTTAGACCATAAGGACAACTTCCACAGTAATTACTTGGTTTCAAAATTCGCTCGGGGGGGGGGGGCAAATCGCCTTGAAGGTTTTTAAAAAATTTCCCAAGCTTAAAACGCTCTGACATCTGTTTTTCGCATAAATATAATTTCCCTAGACAAAACTGTTTGTTTAGGGATACGATTCCAATCCCTATACAAGTCTACGCCAATGACTGATTTCGATTTCCCGGTTTGGGATGCGCACTGCGATTTCATCCATTCGAAGATGCATTTTAGGTATCTCAGTGGCCACCAAGTAACCTTGATCCACCAAAATGTTAAAGAACATATCGATAACGCGTGCATCTGCTGATTCCGGTTTATCATGATAACTTCTCAAATCTTTCACATTTTCTGATCTCAGAACCGAGTCCATGAAAAAGATAACGGGCTCTCCGAGTAGAAGTTTTTCAACATAGCTCATGACTCGTTCATTTTTATAAAACCAATCTAGCGCGTTTACGAATCCCGTAGGGGACCAATATGGTTTAACTTCACCAAAGGACAAAAACTTTACGACTGACAATGGATTGAATCGTTTCTGATTTGCGTAGCTGTATCCGTCGTAATAGGAAATCGCCTCTTTTTGTAACACGCTGTCTACGTCGAACTTTTCCATCAGGGAATTGAATTCATATTCGAGGAAACCGTAGAATTGAGAATATCGATGATGTTCGTGGAAGACGTACATTTGTATGTTATTAAATTTTGAGGTCGTTGAAGACGCGATTTGCGAGATACCAGTTAAGAAGGCTTTCGCAACTTGGGCGCTTTTAATTTTGACGAAGTCGTTCATCATATCAAAATAAGCCCTCGTAGCACTTGCGCCAACGGTTTCATTTTTTGATGTGAGAAATCGGCTTATAATCACATCATAATCGTCTACCAAAACGACACATTTTCTACCGAAATGTAAATAAAGGTATCTCGCTAATGTCGAAAGACCAGAAAGGGTACTTTGTTGATAACGAGGTTCGTATAGATACTTCTCGTTAGATAACCATTCCTTACATGTCTTCTGTTGATACGTCTCCAATTTAGAACTGCTACACACGTAACTATGTGCAAGATATGCTCGCTGTGTCATACGAATACAAGCATTCAACACTGCTGCCTCACTAACTACGTCATCTTCAATATCAGCGCGGATGTAAATTACCGGATATTTTCCGAAATGCTGGTTCATTATCGCCTCATTACGTCTTATGCGTGTATCTTCGAAAAACCGAAATTTCGGAGTGCCGGTTATGGGCTCCGTTAGAGGTCCTTTTGCGATTGGATTTCCAGTTGCGTCCACCTCTAATGTACAAAACTGATAGATCATATCCAAGTTTGTACTCTTACCAAAGTGCTGTGGCGCTGTAACGGCAATGATCTGATGTGAATCCTCAAAAATTTCGTCGATCAGCATCGTTTTATCGACGAACGTATTTTTGTTCCTGTCTGCTGCAAAATCAGAAATTCCCACTTCAACTCCTTTTTTATCTTTGTCTAAAAAACGTTTTAAGGTGCATTGCCTGAAAAATCGAAAATAAGAGTAAGCTATAAAGATACATTTTTGAAAATTAACCCAATTTCGAAACGAGTGCAGTTTAAAAATTGCCAATTTTTCTGACTCTGTCAAAGTACCTATCATGTTTTACAAATTTTGAACTGATAAAAATACTTAATTAAATTTTAAAAAATCGCAAAACATCGATCTTTCAAATTTTTTTAAAAATTTAGCGCATTATCAAAAAATTGGTTCGATCTCAAGAATTGCATTAAATCAAAAAATTGACAACATTTTGAAATTTGAAAATCATTGGCCAAAATAAAAAATAATTATAATAATTTCGAGTACATTAGGGTGGCCCTTATTTTACTTTTTTCGACTTTTTGAATGTCTTACCATCTGTGTGTTCATTTTATGAGAAAATAATTCCCTATTTTTTATTTTTCCCCCACCTGAATTTTAACCAGTGCTGGATCACCCTTTTTTTTGTTGGAAAATTGAAAAAAATTCACCGATTTTCAAAATCTTGCACTTTTTTGGAGATAACCCATCAAAGTTGTTCCTTGTCATGAGAATGAACTCCCAATTTTTTATTTTCTCTCCAAATTGATTTTAAGTACCTGGGGGCTCCCCTAATTTTTCAAAAAAATCAAAAACGAAAAAATTGAGCAAAATCGTTTCTTTTAGCATTTCAAGTTGTTGCATTTCGTAAGAGAAAAATTTCCTATTTTTCATTTTCCCTCTAAATCAGTTCCAAGTGGACCCACAAGCCCCCCCCCCCCCCCCCAAATTAAAAAAATTATGAAAAAATACCAATTTTTTCAAATTCTCGGGAAAAAATCTGTTGGATCTAACCATATATGAAGTGGTCAGATCTAACCATATATGAATTTTATACCTATCAAATTTGATCTAATCATATTTAATTTGATCAAATCATATATAATTTGATCAAACTATACACAATTTGATCCAATGATGTATGATGAGATAAAATTAAATATGATTGGATCATATTTGATAGGTACATTTCCCATTTATTATGGTTAGATCTGACCATACCCATCCCAAATTTTTCTCAACGGTCACCCATCCAAGTAGTAACCAAACCCGAAGCTGCTTAACTTTTCCAATCAGATCAATGATGGTGCACTCAACTTGGTACGAACCATTTCATATATAATAAGACAGTTTAATTGTATTTATGTGACACACAATCAAAGATAACAATTACTCAAGGTTGTATAACTAAAAGTATCAGGAAAAATTCCTGTGAGTAGATAATTTCAACTTAAATTCAGAAATGATTTTTGTCGTGATACCTTCAGGACCCCATGGGGGCACTGCGCCCCAAAATTTTTGACCAAATCCAAAAAAAAATGTAAAAAAGCATGTAGCATGTCGTTTGTTACATTTTTAATAGTGCCTACTCCGAATTTTGCCTTACTTTTTTGATGGAACCCTATTCTGGCACTGCTCGTAGCCCCTAAAATTTTGAAATGAATCTGGGTTGACTCATTTTGATTTCACAGATATAACTTGATCCAATAATATCAAATTATATATGACAGAATCTAATTTGATCCAATTTGATCCATTCGGATATAAGCATTTCTATATAACTGGATTTTCACTGATATGACTTGATCTAGTTGATATGTTTTGATCTATTTTGATATAATCATTTTAGATATCAGTGGATTTTCTCTGATATAACTAGATCCAATTTGACTAAATTTTATCCAAATCAGATCAACATTTGGATCAAACTTGATCAAATCTGATCAGATTTTATCCAAATAGATATGACTTGATCCATGAGATTTTTTCCCGGGTTTTTACATTTTTTTGGTTCTAACTAATTAAAGTTGTTCCACTTGGGGAAAAAACTGAACAATTTTTGTGAATTTTTTTAGTTTATTTTTTTAAATAAATTTTCAGAGGGGACACTGGGGTGCCACTTACAATAACGCTGAGAGAAAAATAAAAAATTGAGATTCATTTTTCCCCAAATGGAACAACTTTAATAGGTTAGAACCAAAAAAACAAAAAAAATTAAAAAATTGATATTTTTTCATAATTTTTTTAATTGGGGGGGGGGGCTTGTGGATCCACTTAGTACTGAGTTAGGGGGAAAATGAAAAATAAGGAATTTTTCTCTTATAAAATGCAACAACTTGAAATGCTAAAAGAAAAGATTTTGCTCAATTTTTCGTTTTTGATTTTTTTTTTAAATTAGGGGTGCCCCAAGTACAACATAAAATCAATTTGGAGGGAAAATAAAAAATTGGGAGTTCATTCTCATGACAAGGAACAACTTTGATGGAGTATCTCTAAAAAACTGCAAGATTTTGAAAATTGCTGAATTTTTTAAAAAAATCTAAAAAGGGGACACCGGGGTGCCACTTATTATAATGCTGGGGGGAATTTAAAAAATTGGGAATCATTTCGCACCAAATGGAACGACTTTCATTGGTTAGAACCAAAAAAATAAAAAAATATAAAAAATATTTAAAAAGTCGAAAAAGGTAAAATAAGGGCCACCCTAGAGTAGAAACACAAATTTTGAAAAATCGTGAGAATTATTTTTTATAAATATTGATTTGTAAATTAATCCAATTTCAAAAGAATTTTAATTTCAAAATTGCCAATTATTTTGGTTCTTTTGAATTTTAAAAAATTTTGAAAGAATGAAAAAAATTCTTGGAAATGGCAAGACATAGATATTGATCTTGTGAATTTTTATGAATGTGGCCATCTCGAAAACAAAATCAAATTGAAAAATTAACAAGTTTTAAAAAATTTTGAATTTAAAAATCTTTTTTCAAACAAGATCTTAAGTGGAATATTTACTCAATTTTGAAAAATTGCGAAAATCCATTTTTAATATAATATTTAAAAATTATTGTAATATTCAAAATTTTCGAAATTTGCGAGAATGTGAATAATTACTAATTTTTAATTGGTAAATAATTAATACAAAATTGGATTAATTTTTCAAAGAAATTAAATAGGTAAATCTATTTTCACAATTCTTCAAAATTGAGCAGACGTTGGAAATTATTTTTCTCTTTTTTTTTTTTAGAAAATGATTTTAGAAGTTGAAATTTTTATTCGAGTTCGAACAAATTTTTAATAAATTGTGCTGAATTTTAAAAAATGCAAAGGATCAATGTTCACAATTTTTTAGATTTTTTTTTCTAAATCGTTGTAAGTTTTTAAAATTTGATAGAACCTAAAAAATGTTGGATTAATTTACAAATAAATTTAAAAATCAATTTTTGCAATTTTTCAAAACTGCATTTTTAAAACTTAATTGTTAATTTTTCAATTCGATTTCAATTTTGAGATGGAATAAATTTTTATTATTATTCTAAATTTTCATAAAAGTTCATTAGATCAATGTCTCGTTGTTTTCAAGATTGTAAAAAATTGGCAATTTTTCAATTGAATTTTTTTCGAAATGTTCGATTAATTTACAAATAAATTTTTTTAAAGAGTCATTTTTCGCAATTCTTTAAAACTGAGTAAATCATCAAAATTAAGTTTTTATATCTTCTTTTTTTTGGGTGGGAGGGGGGGGGGCGTGTGTTGATTTTGAAAAGTTTAAAATTCGTCAATTTTTAAATTCAATTTCATTTTTTGGTCGAACTTGTTTTTAAAATTTTACAAAAAAAGTTCAAGGGATTAATGTTTTATTTTTTTTTTAGAAACTGATTTTTTTAATCGTTCGAAGTTTTTGAAATTTGATAGAACATTTTTCAGTTAAGGACATTGACTGATGAATTGAAAAAACAAAATAAAAATTTGATAAGTCTGAAAATTCCTCAAAATTTATTGAATTGAAAATTTGTCTTAAAGATTTTTCAAATTCAAAAATTATTTTTAAAAACTTGTAAAAATTTGTAAATTTTCAAAAAGCCAATTTTTATTGTAGGTATTTTGAAATCTTCCAACATTAATTCTAATGTTTTTTAAATTTTATAAGGATTAAAAATAATGGACAAACTTTAAAATTTGATCAAAATTCTACTTTTTCCAAATTAAAGAGATTTTTCAAACCCCAAAAGTACCTATTAAAAATTGACCAAAATTTGAAAATCTATTAAAATTTATAAATTCTAAAAAATTCAATTTTTATTGCATTTTAAAACAAAATTTTATAAGAGTATTTTCGAAAAATAAAAATTGTAAAAATTGAACCAACTTCCAAATTTTTCAAATTCTAATTTTTTCAAATTGAGTACACCTATAAAGATTTTTCACATTCAAAAAAATTTTTTAATTTATTTTTAAAAAAACTTATAAAACTTTTCTGCTTCCATCAAAATTCCATTTATTCTTCTTAATTTTATAATTTTTCTAAATTTTTCATGAGTAGATACTGATTCAACTCAGAAATTTAATAAAATTAAAAATTTACCAATGTTCCAATTTTTATTGAATTGCGATTTTCCTCAAAATTCTGATTTTTTAAAAATTATTGATAAATTTTATGAAACATTGAAATGTAGTACAAACCCCAAAATTTACTAAAATTTGAATATTGCCAAAACTTACTTAGATAAATTTTTGCCAAATAATTTTCTTTTCAAACTTTGAAAAAAAAATTAAGATCAAGAAAATTTTAATTTTCACTAAAGATGCATTTTTTTGAATTTTACAAAAAAATTAAATAATCAACCAAACTTTGAAATTTGACCTAATCTAGAAAATTTAATAAAATTTGAAAATTACTTGGGCCTAAAATTACAATGTTTATCAAATTTCGAATTTTTGGAAGTTTTTTAATCAAAACCGAAAAAATTTGTTCAACATTGAAACTTTATTTCATTTTGAAAATTCATTAAAAGATTCTAGTCAATTCATAATTATTTTTTATGAGAATTTCCAAATTTTGAAAAAAAAAAATCTAAATTTTAAAGATATTATTTTTTTAATTACTAAAAAAAAATATTGAAATATCAATCCAAAATTTGGATTTATCTGTCGAACAGGACATCAAAGAAAAGTGTCAAGACTTAATCGAGCAACTGGGCAAGCACTGGCCTCAGCTAGAATTGGACGGTACCGGTAATATTTGGATTTTGAAACCAGCTGCTAAATCCAGGGGTCGGGGTATCTCGATAATGAAGAAACTAGAAGACATTCGAGCCAAAGTAGGATCCGTTCATGCCAAAGATAATCGTTACGTGGCACAAAAATACATAGGTAAAATATTCCTCCTTTTAAATAGTTTAGATCAAAACCAAGGTAGGTAGGTACTAGGTACCTAAATCTTTTCTGTTCTTTTTTCCTTCATCTAGAAAAGCCTTCACTGATTTACGATACCAAATTTGATATACGACAATGGTTCTTGGTAACGAGTGCCTTTCCATTAACCGTTTGGATGTACAAGTGAGTAACTCGAGGAATTATTTTATCGAAGATTTAGTCTGTCGTACACAAATGGCAATTGATAATTATATTCTGCTTACAGGGAAAGCTATTTGCGATTTTGTTCGCAATTATTTTCATTAATCAATACTCACGAATCGGTGCACTTGTCCAATAACGCTGTCCAATGCAAATATACCAACGCCAAACGAGACCAAAACCTACCAGATGAGAATATGTGGGATTGTTACACGTTCAAGACCTACCTCAGGTATCTCATCATACAATCAAATTATCCAACAGTTCTGCATTTGACTAAATTAAATTTTACATGCTCAGATCAAAAGGTAAACCAGAAATTTGGGAAACTACAATATACCCAGGCATGTGCCAGAACATAATTGGCACCTTGCTGGCCAGCCAAGACACCATGGACCAAAGGAAAAACTGCTTCGAGTTATTCGGAGCCGACTTCATGCTGACTGAGAACTGTCAACCTTGGCTAATTGAGATCAATTCTGGCCCTAGCATGTCACCCAGCACCAGCGTCACACCTCGAATGTGTGCTCAAGTCATGGACGACATAATCAAAGGTAAACTCAACCATCTTAAACCATAATCAAAGTGCCAACTCAGTATCCTAATTAGTTTCCCAAATCGCAGTCGTCATAGACAGAAAACTAGACAAAAATGCCGACACTGGTATGTTCGAGTTGATCTACAAGCAAATCATCCCACCACCTCAACCTTACATGGGTCAAAACCTCGTAGTACGCGGTACCAAAGTGGACTCTGGCAATAAAATCAAACCCGACAAGAAAAAGATCAGAGAGAAATCATCGAACAGTTCGAATCGTCTGGAAAAGTATTCGGATAAATTGATCCTCGTCAGGAATCGTATACGAGAAAAATCTCATTGTTTCGATTTCACCAAATACACCAACGTTAGAATAAAACCCTCGGTTAAGGTGGCCAAAAGTGGAAACTTGATCGATAAGAAAAAACACCTCGATTGGCAAAAAGGCCTGTGGAAAAATAATAAAGAAAATACTTTTGTAAATACGTCCAAACAGTTACCATTTGTTAACGATATGTTCAAATATAAACAATCGTCTCCAGTTACCAAACAAAATACGAATCCTGTTCTTCCTAAGATTGTCACCGAAAATCATACCTTGATTTGATTTGATTTTTTCCCTCGAAGTTGTCGGGGTGTATCGTAAATTTATTCTTTCAAATATAACTCAATTTGTATTTAGTTGTTTTACTTTTTTTTTTTTTTTAAATTAATGGCAGAGTGAGATCATTTGAAGTAATTTTGAATTATTTTCACAAGGACATTTTTTGTCGAAACGAAGAACTTTTTCAGTTTATTCGAAATGCAAATTTTTTAACACTTCTTCAAAATGAAAAATTTTCAATATTTTTTCGAAAAACTACGAGTATTCTGCCATATATTGAGAGAACGTACTTATCTCATTCTTTTGGAGGGGAAAATCCAGACTTTGGAATATTTCCCCCACCACACTTCAATTGCATAGTGAAGATGAGAGAAAAACTTCCATTATTTAAATAAAACTTTTTTGGATTAGGAACAATTTTATTTTTTTTTTCAAAACAAAATTCTCCTCCATTTTACAGTTAGAAAAATGATGGCCTTTATTGTACTGGAAATATTTTTCATTTCTCAAGGACAGAAAATGTTCGTAGTTTTTTGAAGATTTTTTTTTCAACTTTGAAATAATCTTCAAATTTTTTGGAAATTCATCAAATTTCTGGAGAAAGAGTTGATTTTTTGTGAAATGAAAATACATTGGATTTTTTTGTGATTTTTTTTTTAAATAAAAGATTTGCTTGTTTTTTAAAATTGAAAATATTTTTTCAGTTTTTTTTTTTTGGGGGGGGGGGGGGGCACTTTTTAAAATTTTGTTCGGAATAAAAAAAATTCAATTTTTTCTGAGTGAAAATATTTTTTTCAATCGGTATAAAACTAAGTAGGTATGGATTTTCAAGTGTTGAAATCTCTCGATTTTTGGTTTGGAAAAATTATTTGAATTTTTGTGTAGAAAAAAATTTTTGCAGGTTTATTGGAGAGGAAAATCTCAATAATTTAGTTTGAAAAATATTCTGAATTTTTTGAAATAGAAAATTTTGTGCTGCTAGGGGGATTTTTTCAAAATTTTGGAATGAAAAATATATTTGATTATTTCTGTTGATATAAGTATTTCTAAAATTTTCCAAGTGAAAAATCTCAATTTTTTGAAATTTTATTGTTGTAGATAAAAGTCCCAACATTTGGGATGACATTTTCAAGAAATCCTACCTACTTCTAGAGGAGGTAAATTCTCAAGTTGTTGAAAAATATACGTTCTTTGAATGCATTGGAGTGGAACTTGAAATTTTGTAGAAAAAAGTCCTTATCAGAACTTTTTTTTTTTTTGAAATTGAAAACTTTGAAAATTTAAGTAATTGGAAAAAAATTACAATTTCTTTTTTCGAAATTCCCGAAAAGAATTTTTTTGATAATTTGATTACGTAAAATGTTACCTTTGTGGTTTTTCAATTTCTGACTCATAATTTTTATATTTGAATTTTTCTAGCGATATACTTGGAGATTCAAAAAAAATATTATTCACGTTTCTACAATTTTTTTTTTCTATTATTTTGTTCCATATTTTCATTTCTTACTGTTGTTCGACGAATGTAAAAATCAAATCAAAATATCCTTTTTATGGAGAAGAAATTTTTTTTGAATTTTTTCAAAAAAGAAAATGTTCCAATCTTTTATAAATAAAAACGGGTTTCAATTAAGTAATTTTTGGAGCCATTTGTTTTTTTAATTTTTCTGGACAAATGACTAAAAAGAATTTTCATTTTTTCGAAGAAAAAAGCTTTGATTTTTGAAAGTTTCTCAATTTTTTCTTCGAGTGCAAAGTAAAATTTTTCAAATTTTCGAAGAAGATGATCATTTCATGTGACCTTTTTGGAGTAATATTTTTCTCAAAATAAAAGTACACGATATTATTCAAATTTTCAAAGAAAATAATTTGAATTTTCAAAAAAAAATACCCTATTTTTTGGTAAACAAAAGTTCTGAATTTTTTCGAAATAATAATTTAAAAAAAAAGAAAAAAAGATTTTTCTAGATTCAAAGTAAAAAATTTCTCACAAAAAAATGATCAAGTACCTACTGAAAAAATCTCTCAATTTTTGTAAAAAAATCATTTACTTGAAAAAATATCAGAAAAAATTTGATTTTTTCACCTCATTTTAAAACAATTTGTCACTTATCTAGAGTCAGCTTGAAAAAACTTTGCAATTTTTGAAAAAATCTCTTTCATTCGTCTGCCAAATTTTTTGAAAATTCTTAATCTTTAGTTTCTCTTTTTTTTTGAAAAAAATACATGATATTATTATTTCAATTTTCAAAGAAAATAATTTGAATTTTCAGAGATTTTTTTTTCAAAAAAAATAAATAAAAAAAATAAAAATCTATTTTTTGGTGAACAAAAAGTTCTGAATTTTTTCGAAATAATAATTACCGTAAAAAAAAAGATTTTTCTTGAGTCAAAGTAAAAAATTTCTCACCAAAAAAACTTTATCAAGTACCTAGTACCTACTGATAAAAAAATTGTTTTTCCACTTTGAGAAAAAAGCTCCAACTCATCTTCCACTTTTTTTTTTTTAGAAATCTCAATTTTATTTTTTAATCAAATTTTTCTGGGAAGAAATACTCTTGATTTTTTTGGAACATGAAAATTTCTTCATCAATTTTTGTTGAAAAAAAAACATTAAGTATAATTTTGCTCGGAATCAGCATACCTAATAAAATTATATTTAAGAAGATTGAAAAATTGAAAATACTTATACTTGAAAAAATATCTTTCAGTGCTTTATTTACTCTGAAAATTAAAAAATCTTTGCTTTAAAAATTTGATTTCTTCTTCCCTAAAAAATAAATATTTTTTCCTCCTGAAAAGTCAATAAATTTTTTGTTGGTAAATATAAATAAGTGAAAAAAAAACTTGAAAAAATGTAGAAAATTGAAAAAAAATTAGATACCTTCCTACCTATTACCTACCTACTTCGAAAAATTGATAATTTTTTTCTAATATCAGTACATTAATTACCCAACATTTTGAATTCCAAATAAATATTTAGTTATATTTATTGATTTATTTTATAATTTAATTACACATTTTCTGAATCTAACAAACCTTCATAAGGATTGGTAGAGGGCGGGATCAATTCTTTTTCAAAGAATTTTTTTTAGGATAATTTTTTTCTAAAAATTTTGGTATTTTTCTTCTATAAAAAATCTAGAACTTTTTTAATCTTCGGAAATAAAAAAATTGAGAAATTCTTGCATTGAAAAAGTAAAAAAATTAGGTACCGTAAGATGGGGTTACTTTGGCCCTAAAGGGTAACTTTGGCCCCCTCGTAGAAATAACCCAATTGTGACTACTGATCCAGAAATCGAATTTCCACGGTGGGCCAAAGTAACCCCACGTTACGATATTTTAAAAAATTTCAAAAACTTACTTTGAAATATTAAAATAAAAAAAAAACACTTCAAAAATTAAATTAAACTGGTTCTGTTTCTAAAAAAAATGAATATTATTTATTTTTTTTAAATCAAGGAATTTTCGCTTCCAAAAATTAAAAAATTGAAAAAATTTTCGCTACGATGGCTTTCATTTCTAAAAAAAAATATCTATTTATTTTTTTAAATCAAGGAAGTTTTGCTTCAAAAAATTAAAAAATTGAAAAAATTTTCGCTACAAAAAATGGATAATTTTTTACGTAAATTTTTAAAAATCTTCATTTTGAAAAATTAAAAAAAATTGACTTAGCAAAAATTTCTTTAGATTTTTAATTTAGAACTTAAAAAATCGTTTCTGCAAAAAATTAGAAATTTTCTTTTTCTAAAAAATACCCAATTTTTTTGTTGAAAAATTCAAGATTTTTTTGTGCTGGGTACATATAAATAAATTAAGAAATTTTTTACGGCGAAAAATTGGAAAAATAAAATTACTTTGATAAATTGATTAAAAAATTAGACAATTTTCTTTTCTGTTCAATCAAGGATTTTCTCCTCTGGAAAATGGAGCAATTTTTCGCTGATGAAAAATAAAAAGTAGAGGTATCACCGACGATATGCAATAAAATTGTGACGAATTAAATTTTTTTCATCAAAGAAATATTTTTCGGACCCTCCAAAAATTTTAATTCTGATTTGGGAGGGGGAAAGGATGAAAAAATTTAGGAACTACAGAATTACAGAATTTCGCAGTCTGCAAATCTGCAATGTTGCGAAATTGTTACAAAATTAGAAATTAGAAATAATTTTTCAGAATTAAACTGACCTCGAGAGGACAGTTAAATTCTGTACAGAAAATTGTAAATTTTATTACTGCAGAGAACGTTTAAATGGTTTTTTTCTTTGCAGAATGAACGTGCGAAATAATGCAATTCTGCGAATTCTGTGTGCTTTTGTGCAGATTTGTGGACGCTCGAACGAAGCTAAAATTACAAAAAAATTTTCAATCAGCATTCTATAAAAGAATTGAAGAGGTTTCTCAAGGCTCACTCATAAAATACTCACCTATCTTATTTATAGGTAAATAAAGTAATACACTGGTCTTCTGCGTTTTTTTTTCCTTTTCAATTTTGGAATTATCAACTAGGTAGGTACCTATTCCCTACAGCGAAAAGAAAATTTTTCAATTCTTATTTATTTTAATCTAGAAGTCAAAAATGAGTTGATAACTTGATACGTAAGTATATTTTTAAAAGTATTATCATAATTCTTTTATTAAATATTAATATGTATTATATTTTATATATTTTTTGTAAGAAATGCCGAAAGTTGAAAAAAAAATGAAAATTGCTCGATGATTTTTAAAAAATACAGAATTATTTAAAAAAACAGAAGGAAATACAAAAAATCCACTGTGCTTCATGTACCTAACTGCATTTATAAATATTAAATATACTTGAATCGGCGAATTTTTCAATTGAAAATATTACTATATTATATTAACGCTTGCCTAACAACAAATTTCTAACTATTTTTAGTTTGTTTTTTCTTAAATACACACATTTAAAATCTATGTAAAGGTTCATCCAACAATTTTGAACCTAATACAATTCTACAAATAAAACTAATTATTTATAATAAAAAAATTAAGTAATAATTAATCGAATTATATTGTATTTTTTTTTTATTTTGCCTCCAATACTTGGAACGATGTTTTAGTTTTTGTATACATTGCTAAAGAATTGATTTTTATTTAAAAAATAATACTATAGGTACATACCTATTTATATTACTAGCTGAGTACCCGTCCTACGGGTGGGAATACTTTTCTCCTTTCTGCAAAACTTTGAAATCAATTTGTAAGTTTTATTTTATTTAGGTATTTATTTATTTATTTATTTATTTATTTATTATTTCAATTTTAAAATCCATTTTTCATGGTTTTTAAAGAAACTGAATTAATAATTAATTTTCCTAAAACTCAATTTGCAACTAATTTTCCAAAAATTTAATTCTGGTTCTGTCTTATGATAACTAAATTTCAGATCATTTTCAAAAAAATTATTTTTTACTTATTTAAAAAGAACCAAATTTTTAATAGATTGTCAAAAAAATTAATCTTTAACTAATTTTTACGCTCATTCTCAAATTTAAATTCATTTGATTGAAATTCAATTTCTAAATGATTTCTTAAAACGTCATGCTAGAACTCTGAAAAAAGTTCGAGGTTGTAGAGGATGAAAAGTAGATATTTATTCATGCTACAAACACCTATGTCCTCACTCAAAATTTTGAGCAATTTCAATGTAAACTGGATTTCAACTTGAATAAAATACAATTTTTGCGAAGTTTTTAAACTTTGAACTTTAATAACTTTTTATTGGTTAACGCTAGAACTTTGGAAAAAATTCGAGGTTGTATAGCTTGAAAAGTAGATCTTATTTCATGTCTCAAACATCTATGTGCTCACTCAAAATTTTGAGTTATCGAAGAAAGACTGAGAAAACAAGAGTAATTTTCTTATCCAGTATCCTGAAATACGCACAGCAGAGAGGAGCGTCGCTCGACAGAACGAACAACTTGGATCCATGACGTCATTATCAGCCTAGTCTGGACTTATAAATTATAATTATTTTTGTTTCGATTATTTATTCATTTTGCTTCATTTTATTCAAATTGCGGAGTAGGGAGGGGTCCAATCAAAATTTTTATGATGACCAAAATTATTCCCAGAGCATTACTCTACAACTTTTGTTTGAAATATTTTTCATTTGATTTCCCCTCCCCTTCAGATTTTACATAGTAATGTTATAAATGCGAAATAAGAGAGGAGAGAGAGGTCGAATTGAAAAATTTTTCAAACAAAAGTTGTAGACTAAAAGATTTGAAACATTTTTTGTTATTACAAAAATTTCGATTGGACTCATCCCTCTCATCTTATTTTGCTTAATTCTACAATATAGACATTTTTATCGAATTCGATAAATTTAATATTCTTTGTCGATAATGTAGTTTCAAATATCTGCACAAAATCGGTGGAAAAGAAAAACAAAAATAAAATGTATTAGGTAAGTCTAAGTATATCTTAAAAATTCAATAAAATTTGAAATTTGGTAATTTACCTATAAATTAAATTTTCAGCAAAAGAAAATTTCAGCAAAAAATTGAAATTTTTTCACCAAAAAATTAGGATTTTTTCACCATAAAATTGGGATCTTTTTACCCAAACAAATTAGGATTTTTCTTATCCAAAAAAATGGTATTTTTTTAATTCAGAAATTTGGTATATTTTATATCCAACAAAATTGGTATATTTCTATCCAAAAAATTGTGATTTTTTTTAATCCAAAAAATTGGAAGTTTTTTTTATCCAAAAAATTAGGACTTTTTTTTAATCCAAAAAAATTGAGATTTTTTAAAATCCAAAAAATTGGTACCTATTCTTTACATGGTTTATTTAATGTCGCTGTATCGGCGTAGAAAGCTATGTAGCGATGAATAGTATTGTTTTTTTATCCAAAAAATTATCATTTCAATCCAAAAAATTGGTATTGTTTTTTATTCAAAAAATTGGTATTTTTTTCAACGAAAAAAATTGGATTTTTTAAATCAAAAAATTAGGATTTTTAACCAAAGATTTAGTAAATATTCTTTTAAATCAAAAAATTTAGATTTTTGCAAGAGATTCGAATTTTTTATTCCTCCAAGAAGTTGAAGTTTTTTTTTTTTTACCAAAAAAAACCTGAGTATTTTCCTTATAAAAATTGACAATTTTTCATTTAAAAATTTAAAAAAAATTTCTACTTACAAAATTTAACAAAATTTTTAATTCCATTTTTTTCAAATTTGGTCAGTTTCTAAAATTTAGTAAAATCAAATAGAAATTTTCCCAGTTCAGTAAATGAGGCGTGTTTTTCCAAAACGGCTTAAGTCCACTTTTTTTCAGAATCGATTTTATGACGCCATTTGGTGAAGGAGGCCTATGTACATAATCCTACATCATCAACCTACCAAAATATCGCGTTTAACCTGCTCAAAAAGCTAATATTTAAAAAAGTAAAAAACAAAGGATGGTGCGAAATAGCCTTCAAATTTGCCTAAAAATTCTTCCAAAATGGCCTCTGTCCATGTACTTGAGTTCACAACTAAAATATTCGAGGACTATCTGCTCTAAAATTGAACCATTACCTCCAAAATAGCTTTTTAATATACGATTTTATTACGTTTTTTGCTTCCCCTGTAAAATTTTAAAAAGTGGACTTAAGCCGTTTTGGAAAAACACGCCTCAAATATACTTAACTTTAAAAATTTTGCAATTTCGGCAAAAAAAAATTGAAATTTTTTTGCTACAACAAAACTACAAAAATGTTTTTTTTCCTCTTCCCACACAATTTTTTTTTATTGAAAATTGAGATTTGTAAATTTTTTTACTCCTAAAAATGTAAAGATTTTGTATAGAAAAATTTCTGTTCCAAAAAAATGAGAAAAACTTTTATACATCAAAGAACTGCATTTTCAGAAACTGTTCAATTAGAAAACAGGATCAATATATAACTAATTCTCATGCGTTAAAATAATTATACGTACAAATTCGATTGAAAAATTAATTTTACAAGATAAAAAATCTCGCATTCATCGGAACAGTCCTCGAGTAAGGCAAATTTTTCAAATCGATGAAAATATATTTATTTGCACAAAAAAAAGTTTCAAAGAAACTCAACACGACGGTAGCGTGTTTTAGATTAAATTCGCACTCCTTATGTTTTTTAAAAATCGTTTCGCATTATTCATTTTAATATTGAACGTGTAAACAAGGTGTTAGTCAAAATTTTAAAATTCACAAAAATTACAAAAGGTATGTACATCGGTCAAATTTTCTGAAAAATTCAAAAATCAGTTTTGAGAGGTTGAATAATTTTTACAATTCAAAAATGTTCAAGTTATTTTAGGTATGATTTTATATTTATTTATTAGGTACCTAATAATTTTTTAGCAATTGCTTTTTTTCATTTTTTCCATTATTCCCCCCTTTTTAAAGAAAAAAAATTCTCACAAAGTAAGTAAAAAGATCTTTCATTTTTTGTTTACTTAGATAGAGAAATTTAGAAATTTTTTGGAATAAAGAAATTTTATGATTTTTTTGGATTTTTCAAAACAAAAATATTTTTCAAATTTTTGGAATTTTCAAATTTTTTTAAAGAAACATTTTGAAAATATTTTTTGAAATAAAAAATGTCAAAATTTTTTAAACAAAAAAGAATCTATCAGTTCCTTTTTTTTCAAAAAATCAAGTTCTTACTTTTTGTACCTACCTAATCCAAAATCTCCAATATTTTAGGTTGAAAAAATATCTAGTTTTTTAAAACAAGAAATGCTTCAAATTCTGGGGAAAAATCTCCACTAGCTTTTTCAATAAAGAATAAATAATTTCTCAAATTTTTTGGAGTTGGCAAGAAAAATCCTAATTTTTTTTACTTGGGGGAAAATTTTAAAAATATTTTTGAAATGAAAAATCAATTTTATTAATTTTCTAACAATCAAGTTTTTCCATTTTTTGCAAAAAAAAAAGAGCTTTCATTTCATTTTGAAAAAAAAATCTCAATTTTTATGGGAAAAATAAATTTTTTCATTTTTTGGAATGAAAAAATTTCCCATTTTTTGGAATGAAAAAGTATCTCTATATCAATCAGTTTTTTTGCTCTTTTTTTCAAAGAACAAACTTCTTACTTTTTGGTACAAAAATTCTCAGTTTTATGATTTGAAATTTTTTTTTCAATTTTTTTTGAACAAGAAATGTTTTAAATTCTTGGAGAAAAAATCTCCATTTTTTCAAAGAAACAATTTCTCGACTTTTTGGAGTACCTAATTTTTTGGAATGAAAGCCTTATTACTTTTTTGGCAGTAAAAATGTTTTATTACTTTTTCATTAAATTGTTTTTTGTTTGTTTGGAAATAATCGCTCAATTTTTTCGAAACTTGACATACTGAAAGTTAACTTGTCTAGCTTGCTCAATTCCTCTCAAATCTACTGTTCACACCTGCATCTCTCAGGCTCCGCCCTACTTTGCCCAGGAGGAACGCTTTATAATAAATTTATGAAATTTTTGTCAATTTTCAAAAAATTTCATTCTTTTTAATTTTGTTTTAATTTTCAGAATTTTTGATAAAACATTGAATTTTAATGAATTTTCAAAATTGAATTTTTTTTTAATATTGATAGATTTTTGCAATTTTCATAATTTTAATAAATCTTTAAAATTTTTAAAATTTGTGACTTTTGAATTTGATACTAAATTTTGAAAGTCAAATCAATTTTAAAATTTTACAGTGTGGAAAATTTAAAAAATTGAATAAAATTCACAAGTTGCCAAATTTTTAGGATTTATTGAAACTTCAAAATTTGGTCGTTTTTAAAATTTTATTGAATTTTTGAATTGGATACTTTACAGAATTTTCCCAATATGTACCCTACCAATATTTAAAAAAATGTTTGCCATCTTAAAAATGTCATTTTATTTCATTTTTTATGAAACAACCCGAGCGGCACACTCGATCGATAATATCGGAAGATGTAACGTATCGATAAAAAATCGTTTGAAAATCTATAGATGTTCTCACGATATTATAAAGATTTATCGGTACAACTTCATAGGCAAAAAATCTAAAAACTATCGAATTCGATATTATTAAGATTTTATGACGATATTCGTCAACGATACTATCGACAAAGAATATTAAATTTATCGATTCCGATTTTTCACCGATTTTGTGCAGATATTTGAAACTACATTATCGACAAAGAATATTAAATTTATCGAATTCGATTTTTTAACGATTTTGTAAAGATATTTAAAACTATATTATCGACAGATTATATGAAATTTCTCGACTTCGATATTTTACCGATTTTTTGACGACATTTGAAACTATTTTATCGACAGATTATATTAAATTTATCGAATCCGATTTTTTACCGATTTTGTAAAGATATTTGAAACTATATTATCGACACGTAATATGAAATTTCTCGATTTCGATTTTTTAACGATTTTGTGACGATATTTGAAACTATATTATCGACAAATAATCTGAAATTTCTCGAATTCGATTTTTTAACGATTTTGTGAAGATATTTAAAACTTTATTATCGACACTCAATCTGAAATTTCTCGAATTCGATTTTTCAACGATTTTATGACGATATTTGAAACTATATTATCGACACGTGATATGAAATTCCTCGAATTCGATTTTTCAACGATTTTGTGGCGATATTTGAAACTACATTATCGACAAATAATCTGAAATTTGTCGAACGATTTTTCAACGATTTTGTGACGATATTTGAAATTATTTCCAAATTGGTGAAAATTTTTCCAAGTCCAACACGTCTGGAAGTACTAAACTGCCTATTATAAGCGTTTTATTGCTAATTCCTCAACGATAAGGTATGGCATAGTGGTTAAGGAAGAGGATTACCATGCAGGAGGTAGAAGGTTCAAGCCCCACGGGTGGCAGATTTTTTATAATTTTTTTTGACTTTTTCTGAAATGATCCTCTTACCGTAACATGAATAATGTGTTTAGGCATAGTTTAATGTATTAATTATGCTAATTAATGATTTTTAATTATAGAAAGAAGCTAGTAAAAGACGAAAAATCGGAATAAAAAATCGATAAAAAATCGACAGAATATCGAATTCGATAAAGTGTTGCAAAAGTTCCGCCTAAATCGTGAAATTATCTTTCGATATTATAGATATATTATCGATAAAATATCTTACTATAATCTCGAAATTTTTGCCAACTATAATTCGTCGATAATCTATCTATATATCGAAAGATAATTTCACGATTTATGCGGAACTAACGCGACACTTTATCGAATTCGATATTCTGTCGATTTTTTATTTCGATAATTTGTCGAGTGTGCTGCTCGAGAAAATCATCAAAAGTTCGATTTTTTTTTAAAATGTACGTACCTAATAAATAACAATTTGAAATTCTAATAAAATTTTGTAAGGTCAATTTTTAAAGTGTGAAAAATTTTATAAATTTTCAAAATTAGGTAGGTACCTACAAAATAGTGATTCTTTCACTTGAGGAGATATATAGTTTAAAAAAATTGAAATCAGAATTTTTTATGATAAGTAGATAGGTCCCTACCCAAGTACTAAGTATTTTTTTAAAATTCAGCATGACCCAAGTAAGTATTTTTTCATTTTTAGTGTCCATCAAATTTCACCAACAATATCTTCTGTCTCCAGCATTGATCTAAAAATTTCAACAAATTGTCCAAAGATGGCACCAAGTGTACTCGCTTCTAAACATCACTCCGGAGCTTGCGTACTAGAAAAATGAGACGTAGAACTTGAAAACATTGGATGTTGTTATAAAACTAATATGAATGAAATATTCTCATTCGTTCGTTTTACCAATGACTGCACGTATATGATTACCTACGTCGAATTATCTCCTACAAAAGTAAGCAAGTTTTAATCTATTCAGTGCTGATTTATCTATCGTCATTATTTGTAAAAATTTAGACATCGAGCATGTAAAAATAGTAGCTGTAAAATCCATTCGTGAAAAAAAGGTTGTAAAAGTATACCTATCCATTTTAGGGTGTTCCTTATTTATTTATTATTATTATTTTTTTTTGAAATTCGGCTGCTACCCCCTAGATCATTTCTTTGTAACTTGAAACTAATTTCAGATTTTTCAAATAAAATTTACTGGTCCCAAGGGCTCTAAAGTTCACATGCGATTTACATAAGGATTTTATGTTAAACACTTTGCTTCCAAAAAAATGAAATATAATTTTAAAAAACTCGTAGTATCGTGATCGAATGTTTTGCAAGTAGATGAAATTCCAAACAATTTCATGAGAAAAATTTCTAGGTAGTTGAAAATTGAATTTTTTCCAAGAGTTTGAGAAATAAGAATTCTTAAATTGATGAGATTTTTTTTATACTGGGATGATTATTATTCAAAATTTTCATTACTTTTTTTTTTATCCAACCTTTGAAAAAATTCAAAATAAAAATTTAAACTTTGACAGGGTCTTAAAAAATACGGAATTTTTAAAATTAACAGTTTCCAAAATTTTTCGATTTAACTTTTGTAATTTTTTTCAAACAATTGTATAGAAAAGAAATTAAAAATTGAATTTTTGCAGGGATTGAAAAATTTAAGAAGTTGAATTTTTATAAAAAATTTTAAAAGTCAAATTTTATTTGAGAAGTCAATTTTTTTCAAAACTTTTGAAGTCTGATTTAAAAAAAAAATGAAAAAAAAATTGAAGCAAATTTTAAAAATAAAACTTATCTAATATTTTAGAAAAAATCAGAAAAGTCAAACTTTTTGAAAAGTTTTTGGTGATCATTTTGTAGAAACTTTTTGAAAGACAAATTTTTAGACATTAAATTTTAAAATTTTAAGAAGTTTTACAAATATAAATTTTCAAGAAATTTCAAGTCAAACTCTTACAAAAAAATTAGGTATTTCATAAAATTTTTTATATATGTAGTTTTGTAAAGTCAAATTTTCAGAAAAAAAATTGAAGTCAACTCACAAAAAAATTAATATCAAATTCTAAAAAAATAAGAAGTGAAAATATAAAAATCAAATTTTCAGAAATTTTTTTTAAAATTTATGGAAGGTCAATTTTTTTTAAATTTTAGATTATAATTTTTTAGAAAATTTTTGGAAGCCATATTTTTCGATAAAAATTTATATTCAAAATTTTGAGAAGTTTTGAAAAATATATAATTTTCAAGAAATTTTGAAAAGTCAAAGTCCTATAAAAAAATTAGATGTAGGTACTTACAAATTTTAAAATATTTTTATTAAAAAAATCCTTGGAGAAATTTTTGAATGTGAACTTTTTAAAAAAGATTTTTAATAGGTAACAATTTTTTTTAAGCACTTCTTGAAATTCCAAAAATCAAACCGTTGGAATTTTTTTTTCAGTCGTGGTATAAAAATTTTTAGAAAATTTTGGAGAGTCTGTTTTTCAAGTACGTAAATGATGAGTTTGTAAAAAATTTTCTAATGAAGAAGATTATTTCAATTATTGATTTTTTGAAGTAGGTAAAAAGTGTGGCACCCTAAATCATTTGTCGGAACAGTTAACGAGAGATGTTCAGCTGTGTGGAGATAATAGCCATGTACAATTGTACATGTACTACGTCTATTTCGAGTCATTGTTACACCAGAGTTTGAGTGTTGGTACATAATTATGTATTTGTATAGCAACGAGTATTGCTGACAAAAAAAAAACATCTGTACAAATGTCGGATTCCTATACATTATCCCTATCTAACTATAAGTAGGTATTTACATATCTGCGTATACGCAGTTGGATTCGGATATCGTGTTGGAAATGTGTGTACTTCGCTCGGCGGAAAAATAAAATAAAATAATAAAACAAATGACGCAACAATCGATCATAAAATTTGTTCGTACTACCATTAAAAAAAATTGTCTCAAGACGTATAAAAAAAGTACCCATCTCAAAAACCAATCCTAATATTTGTCCTCAATAATTCTTCAAAACTCATCCAATTAGGTAAAATAAAATTCAGCCAAAACAAACGTCGCCATTAAAATGAACACAGTATATAAAGCATGTGTAAACTTTACCATATAAAGTCGTACTTTCAATGATTTACGACACACAATTTTTCACTTGTTGAATCATTTCCATAAACTTTTGTACTCGTACCTACGAACACACGTTTGGTTGAACTCGGCTCTCGGTACCTTAAATTTTAAACTATCGTTTTTCAGTAAAATTTCAAGCACTATGGGGAAAAAACGCTACGTCATAGTAAAATTATTCGAGCGAGAAATTATCTCTAAGCTGATCTGAAAACGACCCTAACACTATACAAATCATGTTCGCATTAATGACTTCCCTCTTGAAGCTCATTCTCTCGTGTAGCATTTTGTACCATTTTATAAGAATATTTCGCCGAGAAATTCGTAATAATTGGAAATAAAATAGTTCAGATTTGTTTTATTTGGTTTCACGTAGAAAAATGATAATTTTTTATTCGAATGAAAAATCTAGATAAATTTTTGAGAGGAAGAGTAGGTAGGAAAAAAATGTAAATTCGACTCTTTATTACTCGCAGCTGATTCGAGGTATTTTTTTATAAACCAAAAATAGTGAAAATTGAAACTTTTCAGTTGACCTACAAGTTACCTGTAAATGAAAGAGTTTTGTGAAATTCTGAGCATGCTTGTTTTAAATTTTAATCAGAATCGCATCGCATTCGTGAGATTGGGAAATAAACACAGCTCAAAAAACCACTCTCTGTTTATCCTTTTACACTCGAAAAGCCTTCTTCATGTTTTCAATTAGGTTCGATTGCAGCGTTCGCCTTTAAAATATTTAGTCTTCGTGATTCCTTTCAAAACTATATATACCTTTGTGAAAGTGCAAATGGGAAAAACCTCAAAAGTTAGATACTTAATTCCTAGATTATTTGAAAAAAAGAAGAGAAAACTAAAAGCTCGGAGACATAATATAATTACATGAACTCGCCTTTTCAAAAGTCTCAGTAAAGTAAGCACCACAAAAAAAAGTAAATCAAGTTTTGATGTAAAATTCAAAACTTCGTCAACTGCCTAACCTTATTTTTTTTTTAATAAACTCACTTTTGGCGAGATAAGTTTGAGATTTATAATCAAACTCCGCTACATTTATTTGACAAAGAAATTATAATTTCCCCTAATCGCATAATTTTCTGTCAAAATAAGCCCTAACCTATTCAAATCACCATTACGAAAATAATCTAAAAAATATTACTTCAATAATTATAACCCAAACACACATAAAATTCGTCTGAGAAATAAAAATACCAAATAAAATGGCTGCCCACCCTATCTAAATTTTTATATCCATTAAATTTTGCCCAGCGGGTTTTTCATTCGTTATAGCATTTCGTCGTAATTATCGCTCTGCTAATATCAAATTATGAAAAGAAATAATGCGATAATGACGCGACGATAGAAAATACAAATGCCACCATTATGAACTATTACCCGAAGCAAAATTGTTAAATTCGTCGACCATCAATTTTTTTCCAGCGCTTTTCTCCTCTTTTTTCTCCCTTCTCTGCTCCTCTCTCGTGTAATGAAAAACAATATCTATTATCTTTTTGTTAAACTTTACGAAAAGGGAAATTTCTATAGCGAAGAAAAGAAAATCTAGAGTATGATCTTTCGCACAATGAAAACTGGCTTTTAATTTATGGATAACGTGCCCCTATGGTATCGGAATTTTATTTCGTAAGTTGTTACGTAAATAGCATAATAGTACGTATTTTTGCCAGAGTAGACTAATGAAGGTTTTCAAAAGGGCGATTTGTCGTTAAGATTTGGTACGAAGAGTGGAATATGGTCCGTAAACGAAGAAATTAGGTATAGAGTAGGTACTTATTCTGAAGTGATTATTGAAATGATTGGATACCTATACAAATAATAATGAAGTTTTCAAGTAGTATGAAGATGAATCACGAAATTGAGAAGAATTTGAAAACATTCAAAAATTTGAGTAACTATGCTTATCAGAATTTTTCAAAACAAAATTATATTGAAATTTTTCGAAAAAATTATTATCCATCAGAATTTTTAAGAAATCATTATGAACATTTTTCAAAAAAATCCTGGTTAGAAATTTTTCCACAAAAAAAAACAAAAAAAAACCAATCAAAATCTTACAAAAAATCACTATCACAATTTTTTTTAAATGATTGTTGGAATTTAAAAAAAATCATCATTCAACTTTTCAAAGTTAATATCAGAATTTTTGATAATTAGGGAGTCGATCAGAAAATCTTCAAAAAAATCAACATTAGGATTTTCAAAAAAAAAAAAATCTGAAAGTTTTCAAAAAATATCTGTCATAATTATTATTTTTTTAAATATTATACTTTCGTAGGTATTTTAAAAAAAAAAATCAGTACTGTTGAAATTTAAAAAAATATTTTTTAGAATTTTTCAAAATAATTCATTGTTGGAATTTTTCAAAAATATTCATCATTAAAAATTATTCATTTTTTTTTTTTTTAAATCATTAGGTAGGTATGCAAATTAAAAAAAATATTTTTTCTGTCAAATACCTAATCTTCAAAAAAATTCATGGTTGAAATTTTTCAAAAAAAAAACTTGATTACCGTAAATGTTTAAAAAAAATCACTTTCAAAAATTTTAAAAAGTACCTAACTCATTATCAGAGTTCTTAAAAAAAAATCACCAACAAAATTTTTGAACAGAATTCTGCTGATGATTTCTTTTTTTGAAAAATTCTGATAATGAATTATTGGTACTTTTAAAACATTTTGATAGATTTTTTTAAAAATTGACCTACGTACGTATTTTTTAAAATTTTCGCAATGAATTTTTTCAAATAGAATTTATTTTTAGAAAAAAATTGATCTGAGAAATTTTCAAAAAAATCACTGTCATAATTTTTTAAATGAAGATTGCATTTTAAGAACTTTATAAAATAAATTCATTATGAAAATTTTTCAAAAAAATCACAAATATAATTTTTCAAAAAGTTCATGCATGTAAAAAAATAATTCATCGTTATAATTTTTCAAAAAAAATCAAGATGAATCATAACGAAACTTTTTCAAAAAAAATCACCATGAGCATTTTTCAAACAAATTTATTAGGTACGCGGTTTTTAATCACGCTCAGATTTTTTTTTAATACCTACTAATTCATCGTCGGAATTCTTCGAAAAAAAATCATTTTCATAATTTTTTTTAAATGAAAGTTTTTTATCTACCTATGTAGGTATTTCCTCAAGAAAAATCACCATAAGATTTTTTCAAATGAATCAATCAATGGTCGGATTTTTTCAAAAAAATCACTGTCGGAATTTTTTGAAAAAATTTGTTTTCAGGATTTTTCAAAAAAAGTTCATTGTTAAAAATCTTCAAAAATAGTCACTATCACCACTAATTTTTTAAAAGTAATCCATTATCTGAATTTCAAAAATTCGTTATCAAAATTTCTTGAAAAAATTCGTTTTTTAGAATTTTTTCGGAATTATTTTTCAAAAAAAGTCATTGTTAAAATTTTTTCAAAAATAATGTATCATCAGAATTCTTCTTTTTGAAAAATCACTCACCATCGCAATTAAAAAAAAACAACACAATTTTTAGAACTTTTTAAAAATAATTCATTATCCAAATTCTCCAAAAAATAAGTCATTATCAAAATTTTTGAAAAAAAATCGTTTTTTAGAATTTTTTGAAAAAGTTGTTTGTAGAATTTTTCAAATAATTTGGCCATCAAAAGTTTATTTAAAAATTGACGATGAATTTTTTTACAAAAATAAAATTTTCTCTGAAAAAACCTTAAAAATTCATTTCAAAAGAGGGAAAATGTAGGTTTCAATCAAATAAAGCACTATAAATTTTACCTTAACTGCTGAAAAATCTTTGAAAATTAATTTTTGTATTTTGTAGAGAAAAAAAATCTAAAATTCTACAGATAGTTAAGAGTATGTAAACGAAGAGCTACCAACAGACTTAAATCACCCACTTCATCCTCGAAATTTATATTTAAAAAAAATAATACTTAATTAAGAGAAAATTTTTAGTCTTTTTACTTGAGAATTCCCCCCTCCCCCACCATTTGCAAGAAAAGTTTTTTTACTTCATGATATTTTTTTAAAAATTCAGTACCTACCCACATTTTTTTTTTTTTTTTTTTGAAGAATTAATTTTTGTTACAAATATGTGAATTTTTAAAAATTTTTGGAGTACACACCTAATTGAGTATAAAATTTAAAAAAATTCAAGTAGGTAATGAATTCCTTGAGTTCTTTTAAAAAATAAATTCAACTAAAAAATTAGTTTCCTACCTGATATAATTTTTTTTAAATGAATTTTTAATGTTTTTTTGAAGGTCAGGGTGACTCATGTTAATCAATCAATACTCGTACACCTAAATTTCCAAATTTGTGCACCCTGAAAAATCTGCGAAATCGATTTTTCTATATTTAAGGCCAGAGAAAGCCATTCAGAATTTTATACGTAAAATTCTAAAAATAACTGACAGTAAAAAAACCACCAGAATAGACCATTTCGCAATAGTAGTTTATTCAACTAGGGAGATAAAGTGATTTTCGACCATTTTGATGGTTTATTGCCCGAGCGAAGCGAGGGAAATGAATCAACATCGTTGAAAATCACTATATTTCCCTAGCTGGATAAAATATTTTACGTTACGAGAAAGAAAAAGGCTTCTTTATACTACCGAAAGATCAGCGAGAGGTATATAAAGTAGCACTTTATCTCCCTAGTAACGTAAAATCTAAATCTCGTATTCGTACTTCGTAAATTTCTCGTTTTTGTCCTAAAAATCAGTACATGAGAGACCAAAATACCAACCAGATACTACAGCTTTAAAGAGGCCATACAAATTCGATAATGGCCTACATGGCAATTCATACACATTATACAAAGTAGAGAAATATTTCTTAAAAATCTCGTTCATATTATAAAGTGCATTGCAAATTTGTATCACGTAATGCATCTAAAACTGCAAAATTTATCGCACGAGTACAAAACATTCGTTTGATAAATAGCCGAAATTTCAGATTTCGGCGCCAAAAACAATATTTATTATTATCCAACCACGTAAACTAAACACCAATAACACAACAGCCAAGGAGTTAAGAGAGAAAATTTTACTTATAAGGTGATTTATTGTGGTATCAGCGACGTACGTAACATACATTGCAACATGTACCTATCTTTTGTGCATTCTTTTTTTAAAACGTGTCCGGCAATTGCAACCGAATGCGTTTTAAAACCGAGGAAAAATGCATTAGATATAATTTCGAGTAAGATTTATCACGAGATATCAACATTCATCTTGAACAACGTGCACTTTTGATCAAAACATATATCATGGCTCTTGTTTATGTATACGATGGTTTAATAACACCATTTGTTTTTCTATGCACAGTAAACCAACCATATCCTCACAAACTCGTGTAGTACGATAACAAATGGACAAAAAATATGTATCAAAATCATCGATATATACACCAAGGGAAGGGGTACTCTTTAAAAAGTTATCCATAACAAAGATATATATCTTCTAGTTCTATGGAAGAAATTTATAACCGCACATGCAATGCACAACACCGAACTGTGTAATATCTAAAATCAACATAACGTTTATTCGCGTATCTACATATCTTCGATATACTCTCAAGGGTAAAATACGCTTAAGTGTTGCACAAATGTGTTCTTTCTATTCAAAATTTAAAATAATCTGTAAAAAATTTCTCTACGCTGGGTCCTGTGGGAAATGAAACGGCGTGAATTTCGAGAACGTACAAAAAGAGAATCGAATTGCCAATGAAAGGCGATATCGAAAGGAGAGAATTTCTTTCTGGCGAAAAGTTACTGTAACCGATTGAAATTCTCATAACTTGCCGGAGGTTACATGCCTTGTGGCGTTTTAATCGAATTTCCAAATCTGTATAGAAATATAAACCTCCCACAAGGGCTTATTCCTTCATCGGGATAAACCTACTCGACGTACGTTTTAATTATTTACACAAAAATGTGAAACAACCTATGATGAGATTCCCTCCCCCACGAAATATACTTAGGTATTTATGTTGAGAAAAAAACACAGATACGTATTAAAAAAAATCACCTCTCAAGTACCCAATAAGTTATTTAGAAGGTTGAATGGCATTCGCGATTTAAATACTTAAGGAAACGTAAACACGAGAATTTTTGCCAACGTTAATGAGCAACAAAACGGAGACTATTGGCAAAATTTCAAACAAGACTCATTAATAAAATTATCGTTTAATTTATCAATATTATAACCAGGTGACCAATGTACCAGGCTGATTGGTATTTGAAAAAAAATTAAAACTGAGCTGGTTACCACCCCCTAGATTTTTTTCTTTATCGCCTAAAACTTATCTCGGAATTTTCTCAGATTTTTAAAATAAAATTAAGCTCGCTCCCCTCGAGAGATTCAATGCTTAATATGAGATTTTACACGAGGATTTCACGATGAACACTTTGTTTTCGAAAAATATCGGTGTAATTTTTAGTAAAATAAACTCGCAGCATCGAAATTGAATAATGAGATTCTAAACATTTTCAACCCCAAAAAAAAAAATTAAATTGAAAATTGAATTTTTTCAGACAGGGGTTTGAAAAGTAGGTTTGGAATTTTCAATTCGATAATTTTTTTATCTGAAATATTTTTCCTCACATTTTTCGTTATCAAAAATTGGAAATTGTTTGAAAAAAAGTGTTTGCTTCAATGAATTCTTCACAAAAAAAAAATATATCAAAAAATTGCGTTATTATTTTATTTACGTAATTCATTTATTCAAACTTACTTAGAAAAAATTTCTGATGAAAATTTAAATTTTGGCAGGGGTTTGAAAACTGTAGAATTTAGGTATAGCCGAATTTAAAAAAATGTTCGAACTTCATCCAGAAGCAAGAGACGAGATGACTTCTGATCATATTTTTGATCTCCTGAACCTCACCTGGTTTTCCCATTAACGACCTTAGTGATTCTCAAAAAATTCAGAGATTTTTTTTCTTGAAAAATTTGATATATAAATAAAATTGTTTATTCCATAAAAATTTTACTGAAAAATATAAAATCAATTCCAAAAAATATTGGATTTTTTTTTCTAAAAAAAATTAAATAATATTTCAGTTCTCGAAAAAACGTTTAAAACATTTTATTCCAAAATATTGTCATTTTTTCATTTTTGAAAATTGATATTATTTTTTCATTTTAAAACAAAAATATGAGATTTTCATTTCCAAAAATTGACATTTTTCATTCCAAAAATTGGCATTTTTTCATTTCAAAAAAATTGGTATTTTTTTCATTTCAAAAAAATTATGTAATTTTTTTATTCATAAAAAAATGAAAAAAATTATTTTAAAAATTTAGGAATTCAGTATAATTGAAAGAAAAAAAAGAATACTAAGTACAAGAAAATGAAAATGAACAAAATTTACCTATTCTAAAATTTATAATTAAAAAAAAAACATCTTCCAGAAGCTGAGAACTTTTCATTTCTTTTTTTTTTCAAATTTAGTAGGTAAGAGATCCTACAATTTTATTGTAGATCCACTTCATGCCTCGACCTCTGGACCCCCTTTTCCACCTCGTGTAAGGTTAAAAACCAAAGAAATTCACATTTTTTGGGCACTGATTTACTGATTAAGTGATCAGCCTAAGACAACCAAGCCAAACCAAATGATTGAGGGAGTCAAAATTTGGAATATGGAGTCAATAGAGATCATTCATTTGTTTTTGAGAGTTTTGACCTTCATCGGAATTCAAAGTTAGGGCAAGTCCCTTTTTTGTGGGAACTGCAGCAAAGATCCAAGTGATGAATTTTTTTCAAATTTTTGAATGAAAATTCTACTCATATTATCTCCAAAATGTGCCAATTTCAGCCTCTTAGGCCACTCTTATTCCCCTTTAGGTTTAAAAAAGTGAATTTTAGGCCATTTTTTGCGTTCATCAAACCCACAGGTTTTCAAAATAGACCTAGGGCGTCCTGAAATTTAATGGTAAGTTCAGTTTATACCTGTGATTGTGGATTTTGACCTTTGGTCCTCATTTAATTTTTGTGTTGGGTCAAAAATCAAAAATGATAACGTTTTACCTGCTTTTTCGGGACAATGATCAGCTTCAGCCCAAACCATATAACATAGGAGCAGGCCAACATTTTCTACCTATATACAATAGATATCTAGAGGTCACTAATGTTCTACTAGGGGGACCCGCATTACCTTTATCACGCGTTAATTTTAGTTTCCCAAGTCATCCCAGCTCATTTCAGACACCAAAAAATTTAGTTTGGAGGAATTTTTTCAAAATTAGTTGAAAGAATATGAAAAAATTGCACTCTCTGCCTGCAGCCTGATTCCTAAGCCACTCTTAAAAATTATTGCATAATCTAATTTTTGTTTACATCAATGTTTTGCCTATTTCTTCAAAAATTGGTATTTATACAATAAAGAATTATTTGAAAATGAAGTAAATAGGTATGAAAAAGTCTTAAAAATTAAATTTAATTATTTTTTTTCTAAAGAATAATTTAAAAATCATTCTCAACAAATTTTGAAAACCACATCAACTTAAAAATTCTTTTCAAATCCCTGCCAGAAGTTTATTGTTATGTACTTAAGGGTATGCTCTCGGTTTCTTATCAGTACGCGAAAGACACGAACTTAGAACCGCTGTATTTTCGCGAATTTTCAACGAAATGTTGTGAAATTTTTATATGTGCTTTATAGAAGCTGTAAAATTACAGGACTTATAAGATATTTTGGAAAAAGTATTTATTTTTGGAAGAAAATTGAAGTGTAGAGGTGACTTTTGGGTGAATTATTTCCGCGACTTAGAAAGGTCGGATGAAAAAAAGCTTATAAGTCCTGTTCGAGCATTACTCTGACGATGCGAAATATGAAAAAAAATTGAAGAAATGTTCAATATTCGCGGAAATATGACGGTTCTAAGTTTCGATTTTTTGAACGAAATTCATGGTGACTTAGGACTGAGCAAAGTGCAGGGGGTCATTTCAATGCTGCTCATATCGTGTAATATGCAATCCAATTCGATACCGAGAGCATACCCTTAAGAGTGCTTTGAAAAAAATGAAAAAAAATTGAGGGAAAACGTACCAAAAAAAAGTGCCAACAATGGAAAAATTAAACAAATTTTCATATACGTTCCTAGAACACATTCATTTGAAAAAATGTTCACTTTTTGAATCTCTGTCAAAAATTCAACTTTTATTTTTATGCAACAATGTTAGAAAAAAAAAGGTATACGAATTAATTTTGAGAAATTTTGGAAAATGCTAAATAATTTAGAAAATCTTAAAGTTTTTTCAAAAAATTCAACTTTTTAAAATTATTTTTTAAAAAAATGACTTCATATTTTTTTTTTAAATCTGACTTTACATAAAATTTTCTAAAAATTTGAATTTTTTAAATTTTCACTTCTCATTTTTTTCAGAATTCGATATTAATCTTTTTGCGAGTCGTCTTCAATTTTTTTTCTGAAAATTTGATTATTACATTTTCACTTCTTATTTTTTCAGAATTTGATACCAATTGATTTTTTTGTGAGTTGACTTCAATTTTTTTTCTGAAAATTTGACTTTCCAATAATAAGTATATAAAAATCTATACCTAAGGTACCTAAATTTTTTTGTAAGACTTTGACTTGAAATTTCTTGAAAATTCATACTTTTAAAACATATTAAAATTTTCAAATTGAAATTTTATGTCTGAAAATTTGTATTTCAAAAAGTTTCTACGAAATGATCATCAAAAACTTTTCTAAAAGTTCGACTTTTTAGATTTCTTCTGAAAATTTGATTTTTCATTTTTTTATCTGCTTTTTCAAACTTTTTTAAAAAAATTGAATTTACTTTTCATTTTTTTTTTAAATTTGACTTCATATTTTTTTCCTAAAAATTAGAATTTTCATAATTTTCAAAAAAAATTGACTTTCCAAAAATTTGAATTTTTCACATTTTCACTTCTCATTTTTTTCAGCCCGGGAAAAAATCTCATGGATCAAATCATATCTATTTGGATCAAATCTGATCAGATTTGATCAAGTTTGATCCAAATGTTGATCTGATTGAATAAAATTTAGTCAAATTGGATCTAGTTATATCAGAGAAAATCCACTGATATCTAAAATGATTATATCAAAATAGATCAAAACATATCAACTAGATCAAGTCATATCAGTGAAAATCCAGTTATATAGAAATGCTTATATCCGAATGGATCAAATTGGATCAAATTAGATTCTCTCATATATAATTTGATATTATTGGATCAAGTTGAATATGTAAAACTCCAGTTTTATCCAAAATGGTTGTATCAAAATAGATCAAATCATATCAACCAGATCTCCTCATATCTACTTTGATATAATTAGATCAAGTCATATCAGTGAAAATCCAGTTATATAGGAATGGTTAGATCCGAATGGATCAAATTGGATCAAATTAGATTCTCTCATATATAATTTGATATTATTGGATCAAGTTATATCTGTGAAATCAAAATGAGTCAACCCAGATTCATTTCAAAATTTTAGGGGCTACGAGCAGTGCCAGAATAGGGTTCCATCAAAAAAGTAAGGCAAAATTCGGAGTAGGCACTATTAAAAATGTAACAAACGACATGCTACATGCTTTTTTACATTTTTTTTTGGATTTGGTCAAAAATTTTGGGGCGCAGTGCCCCCATGGGGTCCTGAAGGTATCACGACAAAAATCATTTCTGAATTTAAGTTGAAATTATCTACTCACAGGAATTTTTCCTGATACTTTTAGTTATACAACCTTGAGTAATTGTTATCTTTGATTGTGTGTCACATAAATACAATTAAACTGTCTTATTATATATGAAATGGTTCGTACCAAGTTGAGTGCACCATCATTGATCTGATTGGAAAAGTTAAGCAGCTTCGGGTTTGGTTACTACTTGGATGGGTGACCGTTGAGAAAAATTTGGGATGGGTATGGTGTTATGTATTAATTTATCGCGTTTGAAATCAAAGTAAGTTCGCGTATTCAACGAATGAAAAACAATGTCGCTGACCAAAGAGCAAATCACGGAAATGCTCTCGAATCAAAACAAACTCATCAAGCTTTTAACAAAGCAACACGAAACCCTAAGTATCTTTGCTGTCGAATGGCTGCAAAAACTTCGAATCGTCGAAAAAATCCATCTCCAAGGGGCAAGCTGGAAGAGATTGGTACCTGCAAACATCATTTTAAAAATCGTTCTAAATAATTATGAAAATTTTTATTCTAAAAAATGTTAAAAGGGTCCCAAAATTCAAAAAAATTAGGCCTTTAATTTAATTTTTATTTAAAAAAAATAAGAAATTTTAATTTTGAAAAATTCATCTTTTGCACTTTAAAAAAATTGCAAGCGTCAGTGTTACATAAACTAGGGTACTAGCAATTATGCCCCTATCTGCCAGTTCCCGCGCATTTACATATTTCTGACAAAACTACTATGAGAAACCCTTTCCATGATTCTTTCCCTTTCTCACGAGCAGTATTCTTGTTTTTGTTTCATTTCTGTACCTGCACCCCTGCACATGTTCTTTTTCCCTACCTTTTTAGGCTTTTATACAATCTGCACCCCTGATTCCTCTGATCATACATACAGGCTAGAAAAAACGTTGCCGCGCGTTACACATACGTGTACCTCTATGACCTCTACAGGCGAGAAAAATATCTCATCGATTTATGTAGCTTATTTATAATATCTATACTACATTAGCTCCGTTCGAGCGTCCACTTTCTGCAACAAATCTGCACAAAAACACACAGAATTCACAGAATTGCATTCGAACGTCCGTTCTGCAAAGAAAAATACCGTTCGAACGTTCGTTGCATGGGTACAATTTGCAATTTTCTGTGCAGATTCTACATGTCCTCCGGAGGTAGTGTGAATTCTGCAAAATGTTTTCTAGGGATTTGGATTGTGAGATTCTTGTTATCACATAAGTACAAAGCCAAAAAGTTTGTTTGTTTTAGGTTTGAATGCAGGCGCGGCTCGTGCATAAGGGCTGCAGGGCTGCAGCCCCCCCCCCCTGATAAATTCCCCATAATTTTTTTTTTTATATTCAAAGATCTCTTAAATAATAAGCTGGTCACCAAACAGAAATTTCCACATAAAAAATGTTTTTCTCAATGTAAACCCCGAACGAACGCGTCCAATTCCGGCGAAAAACCGGTGGCATGGGCTGCACAAAGTGCAGCTCTTGTTTGTGGAGTTTAGGTACAACCACAGGGAGGAAGCGCGGCAAGACGAGGTTGCGTGCACATGCATATTTCGTCCGCGTTGGGGCTGCACGACAACCAGCCCGAACGCGACAACGAATTTATTTTTTTATGCGTGGATTTGACTGTTCAGTTTCTTCAATCTCCATCAACATTTCCAAATTTTAAAAATTTATTTTTTCATATACCTAGAATGTTGTCTATACATATAATATTCTCCAAATTAAAAAAAAAAATTGTTATCTGAATTAAATAAGTAGGTGCTTATGCTTTTTTTTCCTTCAAAAATTGAATCATTTTTTCTTACTATTTACATGTATTTCAAAATTTTAAAAGTTCAGTTTTCTAGATAGAATGTCATGAAAGCTAAAAATCGCTTGTGAAAAAATTGTAATCTGCCTTGGGTATAATGGGTACTTTTTTTTCGTACATTGAAATTATTTATCTAGTTTCATAATTTTACATAAGATTTAAGAAATGAAATTGTGGTGCTTGATTGAAAAAAATATTTCTAGTAGGTATAGGTACAGTGGTACACCTCCCCTTTTTAAAAAAAATCATCAATCTACTAATTTCCAGCCCCTCTACTTCAAGAACCCACGAGCCGCGCCTGTTTGAATGGCATAAAAAAACTTGGAAAATTTTCAATAAATTCGATTTGTTAGACATTATGTCAGAAATTAAGAAACTTGGAATTTCAAAATTTTTTATTACTTTTAGACATTGTGTCAAACATTTTGAAACTTGGAAAATTTCAAATTATTATTTAACATGACGCGTTTTGGTTTTTTGAAAGTAAACAAAAAAACAAGATTCGGTTATCGGAAAAAATTAGAAAAATTCTTAAGGCTCGTTCACAATACACCTTAACTTTTTGCTTTTGCTTTCACCAGTACATACAAACGTGTAAATACACAAATTTCTGGCCACCAGATTGGTGCAGGCAGTAGTGAGTGTTAAGCAAAAAGCAAAAGCAAAAAGTTAAGGTCCATTGTGAACGGTCCTTTAAAGTATGTGTACAGTATACTGTACATTGCGACGTTTAGGGTTGAAAAAAAAAAAAAAAAGTATAAAAAAATAATTACTTACTTGAACCGCAATTTGATATGTCACAAGGAAGGAACCAGCAAACAAGGACATGAGCACAAGTAACTAGCCATGAGCCACATACTGTACTCCTTAAGAGAGCACTATAATTATTGTAGTCTTGTAAACTGTAAAGATATCGATATATATCGATATGAGTGCATATCGATATATATCGATATGAGTGCATATCGATATAAAAATTTTGAATATCGATAAATCGAAATAACAAAATTCGAAAATTTAAAATACAAACCCAACATACTCATCATATCAATATGCCCTTATATTGATATTTTCGATATATCGCAATCATCTGCGCAGATGAGGATGCGCGTTTGAAACTGGGCATCCAGTTTCCAGTTTCAAATGAGAGACATGGTAAAAAAAACCAGTTTCCTCAAATGGGAGGTATCAACGATGTAATGGCAAATTGCCTGTGTGTTAATGCGGTTGCCTAACTGCGTGTTTTGCAGGAATAATTTTACAAGCATTTTCCCATGTTTTTTGATCATTTCAAGGAGTAATGACGCCCTACTTCACTTATTTTCATTTTTTTTTTCTTTTCTTACAAACGACGTCCAATACAGAATCAAGTCTTTTGTGAATCAAGCGGTAATCTTCCGAGGTATATTCACTGTTGGAAAGAAAACCTATCGCTGCTTCGGCTTTTTGAAGTACAGAAGTTTATTTAGAAGTCACACCACACTTCACGTCGCGTCATACCACTTACGTTAGCTACACCTATGTATTTATTATTTTGGTATACAACGCGTCGCTTACCAATAGTAAATTCCTACACAATGAGTCCTTGACAATAACCATCAGAGATTGTTTCGGTATGCTTCTGGCTCTTACTTCCAGGGAAACCGTTAATAACAATAAACCAATCTGTATTATAATATCTGAATTCTGGCTTTTGTAAGGATCGCAAATCAACGCCTAAAACCATTATAGCAAATTACCACTCGAACAAATATTATACGAGTATTATGCAGTCGCAACGGGTGAATGGGACACGTTCTGCTATTAACCAGTCTAGAAATAAGTGACATTTCCAATGTGATTGCGGATGGTTATTCGCGTAATTATTTTCACGAAAAAATTGAAATTTTTAGAAAAAATATCGCGATACCTTCTGAATTCGGATCATCAGACATGAACCGAACACCATGAGAATTTACAAGATGTCTAGAATTCGATTCGGCGATTCGAACATCATTTTCAACACTTGAAGACAAATTCTCAGCAGCTAAAGTTCTTTCAATCTGAAAAATTACTCAAAGTGATGATGGTAAATATTATTTTACTCCCTAACCTTGGGGGAAGTTTCAGTTTCGTTGCAATTATTTTTCAAAACCTTCATCTGCAAAAGCTTGAACCCTGTGCCGAACAAGTTTCAGTTTGATTGTACGATTCAGTGGTTGACAGATACCGGTCCTCTATAGAAATTTATAAATTTTCAATCGTATAAAATAAAATAAAAAAATAAAAATAAAATAATACGAAAAAGAAGTTTTTGCAAATTTTACCTTCTAAAGACGAAGTTTTACAAATTATCTTCAACCAAAGTATAGTATAGATGTATAGTCTGTCCCAGTTAAGGGGTGATTTCGTTTTCACGTTTGCCTAATAAAATAAAATAAAATAAATAATACGAAAAAGAAGTTTTCGCAAATTTTACCTTCTAAAGACGAAGTTTTACAAATTATCTTCAACCAAAGTATAGTATAGATGTATAGTCTGTCCCTGAGTTACGGGGTGATTCCGTTTTCACGTTTGCCTAATAAAATAAAATAAAATAAATAAAATAATACGAAAAAGAAGTTTTCGCAAATTTTACCTTCTAAAGACGAAGTTTTACAAATTATCTTCAACCAAAGTATAGTATAGATGTATAGTCTGTCCCAGTTAAGGGGTGATTTCGTTTTCACGTTTGCCTAATAAAATAAAATAAAATAAATAATACGAAAAAGAAGTTTTCGCAAATTTTACCTTCTAAAGACGAAGTTTTACAAATTATCTTCAACCAAAGTATAGTATAGATGTATAGTCTGTCCCTGAGTTAAGGGGTGATTCCGTTTTCACGTTTGCCTAATAAAATAAAATAAAATGAATAAAATAATACGAAAAAGAAGTTTTCGCAAATTTTACCTTCTAAAGACGAAGTTTTACAAATTATCTTCAACCAAAGTATAGTATAGATGTATAGTCTGTGTGCCGAAATGGTAACACTGAAATTATCGTAATAGTACGTATGTAATGTATTGGAATATAATTGAAATAAAACATTCTATAATCGTACTCTCTCGTAATCGTTACAGTCTGTCCCTGAGTTAAAAGGTGATTCCGTTTTCACGTTTGCCTATCTTGCCCCGTCTTAACTTCTATAAGAGAAATGTAAAGCTTAAATCCTTCGATCTAGAGATTTTGAAATATAGATACTACGAAGTATTTAGAAGAAAATGTCGCATGGGTTTTTTGATTAATTAAATAGTTTTCAAATAAATTAAAATTGAAAAATTGTCCAAATTTCAGAATTTTTCAATTTCAGTTTTCAATTTATTTGAAAACTATTTAATTGATCAAAAAACTCATGCGACATTTTCTTCTAAATACTTGGTAGTATCTATATTTCAAATGTTATCAATTTTCATTCGGCAGATCTCTAAAGCGAAAGGATTTAAGCTTTACAGTTCTCTTATAGAAGTTAAGACGGGCAAGATAGGCAAAAAAGAAAACAGAATCACCCCTTAAGAGTGCACTCAACTTAAAGCTTAAAATTTCCGTTTGCAACCAACGATTTCAGAGAGAGTAATAGTAATTTAGAGCTCAACTTACTCTAAAGCTTACTCTTTATCCCCCAAAATTACAAATTTTTCCAGTTGAAAAATTTTTGGGTCTTTACCAAAATGCAAAAAATTCAGTTTTTTCTGAAAAATAAGACAATTTTTTTTCTAAAGGAGATAGAAATATCAATTTTTAAGCGATTAGCTATCAATAAAAAAAAACTTACCATCAAGCTGAGTTGTAAATTGTGCAGTATCGATGAAATGATGTCCCAAAATGTACTTCAATGGGAGTGAGGAGACTGAATACAGCTCAATTATACTGCTGTAAAAATCACATCACGACAAAAGCAAAAACAAATTTCGTAATACAAATCAACGAGATTCGACATGCAATTAATTTAAAATTACCTGAAAAATTAGAAAATCTGATAAAAACAAGCAATGAGCTATGCGCTCATTGTAAGAGGGGTTTTGATTTTGTTTTTTGACAAAAAATCTTGGTCGTCCTTTGGCGTGTAGGTTTGGTAGCGGTCCTAGAACCTAGATGTGCCTTTTGTGGGTTTCGATCTTTCAACCCTTTCTCACCCCTCAATTTTGAGGTCCTTTTTTTCCTTGTTTATTTTTGTGTCACTGCTACAAGCCACCCCAATTGACCAAGGAGGCTGTTCTTTGGCATCTAGATGAGCCTTTTGGGGATTCTGACCTTCCAACCTTCTTTTCATTTCTTGTAGAAGCACTAAGCTACCTGTAAGGCGAAGGCCCTTAGTTAATAGTAAAAATCATTAAAAAGCTGCAGCAATTCAAAGTTTTTTTTTTATTATAATAGCATATAATACCTATCTAAAGAATCCAAGTCATGTCTTTTATCAAAATTAGAGGAGAAGGAAGGGTCTAATCGAAAATTTTATAATAACTAAAATTATTTCTAGTACCTCAATAATCTACGACTTTTATTTGAATTTTTTTTTAAATCGGTCCCTCCCTTTCTCCCACAACTAATTTTTAATTTTATATATCCGGAACACTCGTCAAAGCCTTTTTCGAGAAACAAACATTCGTGATCCCCAACAAAAAAAAATAATTTTAAAAACTATGCGGATAAATCCGCAACAAAAATGTATTCAATATTTACCAATATTTTTACGCGCCACAATAAAATTATTGGTTTCAATTTTTAGGTGCAATAATTAATTATTACCTATGTAGAATTTATATTGTGTACAAAATACAAAATCACAAATATGTGAAATCATTAAATCATAAAATTGAATAAATTTATAAATTTTAAAATATCAAAAGCTTCACCCTTTATTTTTATACCTAGGTATTAGGACAGAATGAAAGTTTGAAAGCTTCTGATTTTTACAATTTTTTAAAATTGAATTTATTGTACAATGGATTTTCTCTTCTTTTTACAGTTTTTTGAATTTTTTCTAGGAGAATTTTTAATAAAATTATTAAAATAATTCTTCATTTTTTTTCATTTTCATGAGAATTTTTTGCAAAAAAAAAAGTTAAATATTTTTTTGGAAATTTTTTTTTTTTTTTTATTTTTTTTTTTGAAAGAATATTTTGAATGTTTTCAACAAAAAAACTGAGGGCCTTTTTTGTCAAAGTTTTGAAAAAAAGAAATTTAATTTTACGAGTATACAAAAAAAAATTCCATTAATAATTTTTTTTTAGGTCATTCCATGTCAGTTTTGCTCAAAAAATTATTACGAACTTCCATTGTTTTTTTGTCGTTTTTTTGGTAGGAGAAAGCGAAAATCACTTATGAAAATTTTGAAAGTTGAAAGTTGAAATTTTTTGAGAAAAGTTTAACTTTCAATCTTTTATACTCTTAAAAGTTGAGATCTTTTCTCACAAAAGTTCATCTTTCAATTTTCAAAACTTTCATAGGAGATTCTGAATGTTATTTCAAAAAACCGTGATCGAATTTACATGGAATATGATCCTACTGCCAAAAAATATTTCTTAAAATTACTCAATGCTTTTACAGAATTTCAACTTTTTTTGTGAAAATGTTCAAAATGTTTCCTGCCTACGAATTATTTCCGAAAAAGTAATTTTTTGAGTTTTGTTTAAAACTTTTTTTCAAAAAAACACAAAATAAAACACGAAAAATCATGATTTTTGTGCAAAATATTTTTTTTTCTTGAATTAAAGAAAAAAATCAAAACTTCAATAATATTTTTTAAAAAATATTTCTTAAAAACTAACTCAAGACATTTAAAATTTAGGTAAAAACAAAAATTCATTTTTTTGTTAAAAAAATTAAACAAAAATTTCATAAATTCATTTTAGAAAAATAACTGGGAAATTATTCTTTTTTTACTTTCAATAGTAGGTGTAAAAAATTGAAAGTTAAGATAAAAATTAAAACTAGGTATAAATTTCCTAAAAATAAAACAAAAACTAAAAAAAAAAAATCTGAAAAAATAATGTAACGCTGTAAAAACTTTCAACTTATTTCATTAAGGCCTAAAAAAAATCATTTAATTCATTTTTTTGGAAAATAAAAAAATGTTCCAATACATATTGAATTTTTAAAAAACGAATTCAAAAATAATTTTTAAAATAGGTGTTCCCTGATCAGCGATCAGCAGGGTAAACGATAATATGTATGTCTACCCCACTGAAATATTTGTTTACAAATTATTCCAAAATATTTGCATGCAAAATATTTTCAAAAAAAAAAAAAAAAATCTGAAACATGTACAAATATTTTTTAAGACTTAAAATATGTGGATTGGTAGGTGCTCATTTTTTCAATTTTGAACTTTTATCAGCATAGACTCGCATATGTTTTAATACCAATTGTACTCTTTGATGTAAAAAATAAGACTTATTTTAGATATACCCTTTCGTTGCCCCCTATATTAAAAAATATATAATTAAACACTGTCCGAGCTCAGCGAGAGCAATTTTTTTCAAAAATTGCGCATTTTCTGCATATTTTAGCATAAAAAGGGGTAAAAATAACAAAAAGCGAGATGGAAATGATAAAACGTTGAAATATTTGAAAATATATTTTCCCTCGATATTTGAAAATAAGTGTTATTAAATTTTACGAGCCTTCGGGTCGATGTGATTCGTCGATAAATGTTGGAACCTCAAAGCTAACTAATTGCAAAAATGATACATAAAAAAATACGTTCTGTTGTTACGTTATTGATCAGCAAAAAAAAAAAAAAAAATTGAAAACTTCATTTCAAAAATTCAAAAAGACAAAACCTTCCAAATATTTTTGAAAAATACCGAAAAGGTTACTTTCAAAAGCATTGTCTCGCGTAAAAATCCATCTCTCGAAAAAACTATAAAAAGAAATTATAGAGATTTGGAATCTAAAAAATTCCAATACCCATATAAAGGAAGTCGAAGTAAGACCCTTCGGAGTAGAAAAAAATTACTGCACGAGCAATTTGATAAATTCGCGAGACTTCAGAAGGAAAAAACCTCCCAACGACGGCGTCAAATTGGCAATTTTACATTTATTTTAATTAAAAAGGCAGCGCGAAGTTATTCGTTTAATTAACACCGATTTCTAAGGCAATAATTCAATTTTTTTATTAACGTCCACGGTGCGGTTCTCCCTTTCTCGGCTCGTTCTGCAGAAAAAAAATGCTGAATTACACGCCAAGTTTTATCAACACTTTTAATTTTTTTTTTAATAAACTTCATTAGTTAAATAATTTTAATTAATGATATAATACCGACCAAAGACAGAGAGAGTGCTCGCTTTGGGGCGAAAAACCAAACGACGAAGGGTCGGCGAATTATGATTATTTCGTAATTGACCACATTCGAACGAGATTGAACGAACGATTAAGCAACATAAACAAAGTGATACGGCGGTAAAAAAATGAAAACAACGTTAAGCATGAGCGATTGCCATATATATAAGATTTTCATGATTTTCAATTGCATTTTTCGGCATTGTAATTAGATTAATTTTAATATATTAATTTAAAATCGAAAAGCGCATGAAAAGAGCTTTCGTTTGACGTATTTACTTTCTAAATTGATAAACTCTGTCAAAAGTTATAGCCTTATCAGTTATTTCTTTCGCGTAAACATTCACCTTCACCAATTCACCATTTCATTTCTAATGAATAATTGTGTCATTTGTGGAATATTCTTTAATAATTCGCAATAATGGCGCGGTGTTTTGTTCCCTTCTGCGACCACCGAAGTGGGAGCACGATTTGTTCACTACATGAATTCCCTTCGAGCAGAATAACTCTACACAAGTGGATAAAAAATATCAGGTATGAATGCAATTAAAAATTACTACTGAGCAGTAAAAATGCATTATTTTTCAATTTAGAAGTAGTAAACTGACTCTGACTTCTTGCAGACGTGCAGATAGGATGCCTACAAAGCATAGTAGAGTTTGTTCATGTCATTTCATCGAGAAGAATCCAAAGAAATATGATGTTCCTACTGTCTTTAAATGGAATGTGGAAAAACAGTACAAGTATTATTGATATCACAATCATATTACTTATTCAATATTCAATGAACCGTCATATATGAACAGTTGCTAAGTTAACGTTATGCATTTTCATTAGTACAGTTGCATCTTCTTCCCCATCTGTTCGAAAACGAAATACAGCAGTCGTGGCCACAGAACAAGCTCATATACGAACCAAAGGAATTAGTGAAAGAAAATCATCACTGAAACATCAGGCAAAACGATCAGCAGCACTTTTCTCTGCTTCTCCAGAAAAAAAGAAGCAACGCAACGAATATCGGAAAAGTTTGGGGTATTGCCATTACTAATATGTTAATTAACATAAAATTACAATAAATGTTAAGTTGACGTCAATTATTTTGATTAGTAGGGTTGAAGCTTCTTCTCAGTCTGATCGCAAACTCAGTGGTGCGGTCGTAGCCACAGGTAGTGCAATTACACCAACCAAACACAGTACTGAAGGAAAATCGCCTGTGAAACATCGATCAGCAAAGTTTTTCTTTCCATCTCCAAAAAAACAGAAGCAGCGTAAAGAATATCGAAAAAGGTTGAGGAATTGTCATTACAGAAATACTCATTAATGAATGTAATATTTTATATTGACGTTATGTATTTTTATTAGTACAATTGCACCGACCAGTGACGACACTGCAACAATATCGACGACCGGAGACGACGCTGAAGCAGTATCGATGACCGGAGACGCCGCCGGAGCAGTATCGATGACCGGAGACGACGCCGGAGCAGTATCGATGACCGGAGACGACGCTGAAGCAGTATCGATGACCGGAGACGCCGCCGGAGCAGTATCGATGACCGGAGATGACGCCGGAGCAGTATCGATGACCGGAGACGACGCCGGAGCAGTATCGATGACCAGTGACGACACTGCAACAATATCGACGACCGGAGACGACGCTGAAGCAGTATCAATGACCGGAGACGACGCCGGAGCAGTATCGATGACCGGAGACGACGCCGGAACAGTACTGACAGTATGTTCTGGTGTGTCTATACTCACAGAACAAGGTGCAATTGTACTAATAAAATAATACATAATTCCTAGGAAGTGCGAATGTAACAGTATAGCTTTGAATTGTGCAGGAAAAGATAGAACGTGTGATGAACACGAGAACAGAACGTGTGATGAGCAAGAACATCTTCAATATATTATAGTGCAAATTCCTGAACAAGAAGTAGCTCCAACACAGCTCAGTTTCGGAGTTCATTCATTACCAACTGACAAGCTGATGATACATTATACTGGTAACATTTCCTTACTTGAGCATAAATAATTTTTGGGTTTTTATTCGAAGCAGGTTTACATTATCATCAAAGTATTGATTTTTTTTTCGTAGGTGTGCAGATAGAATCGTTCAAAATAATCACTGAGCTATGCCAAGCAGTAAAATTTAACTATGTGTTGGGGTATAAACCCAGTATGATTACATTTGAGAATCAGGTATTATTGACTCTCATGAAACTTCGTCTAAATCTAACAAATATTGATTTAGGTATGAGGTTTTGTATCAGTGAGAGTGGTGTGAGTAATATCTTTCGAACAATCTTGGTTGTACTTCACGTTTGCCTGTATAAGAAGCTGATGGATTCGATTCCCTCAAGAGCAAAAAATATGTGCTCTTTACCAGCTGTATTCTCACCTTTCCCAAATTGCCGCGCCGTTTTCGATTGCACTGAGTTTAAATGTGAAAAACCATTGTCTTTGCATGAGCAAAAGCTCATGTACAGTAGCTACAAACACATGCATACGGTGAAAGCGTTGATCGTAGTTGCTCCAAATGGTGTGATAACATACGTCAGCAATGCGTATCCTGGTTCCACTTCAGACAAAGCTGTAGTCGAGCATTGCGAAATTTTAAAGCAGATGGAACAGGGCGATCTTATTCTAGCGGATAAGGGATTTTTGCTAGATGACATTCTTCCCGAAGGCGTTTCTGCCAGCATTCCACCCTTCCGCGGTACATCCCAGTTCACTCCATCGGAGGTCGCACAAGGAAGGAAAATCTCAAAGGCAAGGATACACGTCGAGAGGGCAATTGGAAGACTGAAATGCTACCGAATCCTCAGTTTTCTTACAAGGAAGATGTACCCAATCACATCGCAAATCATACAGACTTGTGCTGCCTTGACGAACTTCCGCAGTCCTCTGATAAAAGAAGTAAGTCATCTGTATCGCGCCACGATGAGCAGCACTCCAGCAGCCAACGCCACTGAACTTACTGCAGAAGAAGAGAACAGCGATGTAGATGAACCTTTGCCGATGGAGGAAATCGATTTAGATGTTGATGGATTATTATTGGATTCCTAATCATGACAAGACCTTTCAAACGACGAGATTGGTAAATGTATTGACGGTATACTAAGAAAATGGTACCTTAAGGTTGGGATTAATTTTTAAAAAATATGAAAAATAATTTTAAACATGTGAAGAGATTATACCTAACAAAAATAATTCTTTGGAATAACAATATTCACAATTCGTCAAAAAATATATCGTAATATTTAGACTTAATTAAAAATAAAAAAATGAAAAACAATTTTAAACATGTGAAGAGATCATACCTAACAAAAATAATTCTTTGGAATAACAATATTCACAATTCGTCAAAAAATATATCGTAATATTTAGACTTAATTAAAAATAAAAAAATGAAAAACAATTTTAAACATGTGAAGAGATCATACCTAACAAAAATAATTCTTTGGAATAACAATATTCACAATTCGTCAAAAAATATATCGTAATATTTAGACTTAATTTAAAATAAAAAAATGAAAAACAATTTTAAACATGTGAAGAGATTATACCTAACAAAAATAATTCTTTGGAATAACAATATTCACAATTCGTCAAAAAATATCTCGTAATATTTAGACTTAATTAAAAATAAAAAAATGAAAAACAATTTTAAACATGTGAAGAGATCATACCTAACAAAAATAATTCTTTGGAATAACAATATTCACAATTCGTCAAAAAATATATCGTAATATTTAGACTTAATTTAAAATAAAAAAATGAAAAACAATTTTAAACATGTGAAGAGATCATACCTAACAAAAATAATTCTTTGGAATAACAATATTCACGATTCGTCAAAAAATATCTTTAAAAGATAAGGTAGGTAAAACTCGTGATAAAATTGAAACAATAAGTCTAGGTTTTGGACCCAATCGGGATCTTTTTCAATTAAAAATTTCGCAATTCCTTGAGCAGTATAAGCTATGTAGATAGCTTTATCTTTGTTGGTAAAGTGCATCTGAGATTGAACTTGGTGGTAGTGGTTGTGTTCTTTGTCAACTCCGATGAAGTTGTTAGAGGCGTCTAGTAGTATAAATTGTTTGTCTTGTTTTTTCAGAGCTTCAAAAGGATCCAACAACCTATGGGTAAATGGGCACTTTATTTCAACGACGAAGTCTTCTCCTAATCCATCTGGACTGGCCCCCAGCAGACCCGATTCGTGAAGAAACAAACCACTGGGCTCCACCTTCAGTTCAGTTTGCTCTACAAATAACTTCATAGCTTCGGATTCTCTTTGTTTTCCCCATCTTATTGATTGCACCTATAATCGTATACTTTTAAAATGAAATGTTTTCAATTTTAATGTGCCTACCTATTTATGTTTTCAATTTTAATGTGCCTACCTATTTATATTTTCTATTTTAATGTGCCTATTTTAAACTTCTAAATTCTACTAAATTCTACGTAACACTACGATTATGGATAAAATTTTATGTCCATTTATTCTACGTACCTACCTATTTATGTTTTCAATTTTAAGATTTTTAAATGATTTCTAAATTCTACTAAATTCTACGTAACACTACGATGATGGATAAAATTTTATGTCAATTTATTCTACGTACCTACCTATTTATGTTTTCAATTTTAATGTGCCTATTTTAAGATTTTTAAATGATTTCTAAATTCTACTAAATTCTACGTAACACTACGATTATGGATAAAATTTTATGTCAATTTATTCTACGTAACACTACAATTATAGATAAAATTTTATGTCAATTTTGATTCTACCTAGATATTAACTAACATAAGTAATTAATAAAAATTCTTAAACTTAAATCCACTTCGGATTCTGGTCTATTTTCAATGAATCAAGATTTGTATGCATGGAGATTCATTTGCGATGTTTTTTGCATAAATAAAACATCCTCACATGAATCCCCCATACAAATCAATAACTTTTTTCACCTGAGAATGCTCTTTGCACATGTAATCATAAAGTAATGAAATCAAATTAAAGTGAAATATTGGTACTTTAGATAGATCTAAATTAAATGAAAAATGAAATACTCACGCCACCTATGTCTCCATATCCGCCGACAAGTTTAAAAAGAAGAGATGGGCTCGGCTTTTTCTTCTTTCCTTTCATCGCCCTCAAAATGTCGCCCATGTTGCTTGCTGTAACGCGGTACTGCCTCAATTTGCGGTACAAAATGTTACGAAATTGTCCTACAGTTCTCTTACTGAACTCGGCAATTTCATAACTCGATACTACAAATTGATTCAGTACACATTTTCTTTCTTCTATGGATTTCTTCAGAAAGTCTTCGGAGAAGATAGCCGTTCCAATATCGATCTTATTAACACAACTTGGTGGCAGCAGAGCAATCGCCTTTTCCAACATATCATCTCCTGAAATTTCCGGCGCTAAAATAAAATGCATTCCAATGGATTCCTATAAGAAAGGTGTTGATTAGTTTAAAAATTTTGCACTTTGAAAACAATTTTCAAGCATGAACTTACTTCGAAATCAGACATCAAAACCTCTGCCCGTGACTTTAGGGAAGCACCATCCGGTTCTTCAATTATCACACAATTCAATTTCAAAGTATTTGGAAACAACTCGTCCATAGCTACAAAAAAAACCATTCAACATTACTACCTCAAGAGTAAACTACCACTACTAATAATATTTTTTACAGATCTTACATTTAGTGGTACATCTTTTTGGTGCTCCCCTTGAGATCCACGAGCAGGAAACATCCGTACAGGATACATTACATTTAAAATGTATTAAAACTGCAGCCATATGGCCACAAGGAGTCTGGCCGATAACGCAGTCGCACTTACTTTGTATCACAAAACCATCTCTAATTTCCATCTAAAACAAAAATGATGATTATTTTATTATAGAATAGAACAAAGTGTAGTTTTTGTGCACTTGAGTACGTACCTCTACAGCATGTCGAATATTCTTATTCATTGAAGCAAGAACTTTAGCTGTTATAATTCCATCCCCGAAAATGAAACTTTCTACGTGCCCAGAATTGAACAACAGCTTTCCACGTGTCACAATGCTTTCCTCTTTAATAAATTCTTTAATTTGATCGTCGGTAATCATTTTGAAAATATATTTAAAATTAAACTTAATTCAAAAAATCAAAACGCCGGTAACTTGCACTCGTAACTGATTATAATGATAGATGATAACAGTACAGAGGTGGAAAAACGGAGATAGACCAAATGATAAGGCTATAACTTTTGACAGAGTTTATCAATTTAGAAAGTAAATACGTCAAACGAAAGCTCTTTTCATGCGCTTTTCGATTTTAAATTAATATATTAAAATTAATCTAATTACGATGCCGAAAAATGCAATTGAAAATCATGAAAATCTTATATATATGGCAATCGCTCATGCTTAACGTTGTTTTCAATTTTTTACCGCCGTGGCTGTATGTGTCTTTGTGTGAGTGTGTATCAACATGAACAGTGAATCTTCGTTCGAATGTGGTCAAATTGACCACATTCGAACGAAGATTCACTGCCGCGGAGAATTTGCTCGATTTATGGATGATGGAATTTCGAAAAATATGCATTGCAAAAGGGTTGAAAATTTTCCGGCATGATTGGCATCTTTACTCGACCGCTGTAGAAGAGTTATTTTTATTATTGAGTAGGTAAATAAGGGTTGAGCGAATTTGCCATTTTTAAATGAGAGATTACCCTTGGAGTATAAAAATTAAAAGCGAAAAAACGAACTGTGATTGTTCGCAGCGAAATAATTTATTCTGTCGACGAAACGATGAAAAGCCCTTTTCAGCTCTTCGTACCATAGGCCAAAAAGTGGTCATTTGACGACCACTCTAATTTCCTAAAAATTCTAACGATATATCTCACAATTCCTATCCTGGCTAGGCTCTATTTTCTAAGCTACTCTATTCCACGCTAGAAAAATTCCCATTCGCTTATCCGTCCTCATTCGCAACGTTATAGTGAAATAGGAGGTACCTGTCGAGCCCTTCGTCTGTGGGTAAATAAAATTTTATTCCCTTTCAAAAATGAAGAAATATATTTCTAATCATACGATGAATAAAAAAACTACCCAATAGACTCTCCTCGTACTTGTAAAATTTAACCAAATACTTTAAATTAATAATACTGGAAACTTCAATGGGGAAAAGTGGCCCCGACAAAAGCGCTCTTTTAGCAGTTTTAGCGGCTCGGCATGAAACTATTCTCAGACTTTCGACCGATCGTCATGTCTTCGACCAATCAGAGGGCGAATCACGCGACGATTAGTCGAAAACCTGGAATTAGTTTCATGCCGAGCCGCTTAGAGAGCGCTCTTCTTGGGAGTCAAATCAAAAGCATTGAGTTTCCAGTATTATTAATTTAAAGTATTTGATTTAACATACTAATTTTAAAAAATTTCCAGGACCAGTTCGCAGCGAAGCCTATATGGAAGTTTACGTAGAAGACGACGAAAACAGCGCCTCATCCGATGACACCTACTCCAACGTGATTTGTCTCAAAGGTACCCATATTTTCAAGCAAGATAAATGCATAATATGCCCAATCTGTCATCAGTGCACCTCCGGTCAATTAGGTATCAACGACGAGAACCACATCGGGCCTGTAAAAGCAAATCTACCTCCGGTCGTAGTGGAAATTGCAGCCGGATCTAATCACACTGTTGCTTTAACGGCTACCGGATAAGTTTACACGTTTGGCAATAATTCGGTTAGTTGTGTCGAATTCTCAAATAATCGAAAATCGATCGAATTTTAATTACGATTAATTTGCAGAAAAACCAACTGGAACGCAATTGCGTGACGTTTATTCAAACCGAAAGTCTACTGTGGCATAGTACGTCTCAACTTATACCTAATATCGGATATCAATATGCTCAAAAAGTTACCGGAATCGGTGCCTCGGGTGATTTGATGTATTTGAAGATTAGCGAAAATTTATTGAGTCGGTCGACGTTGAATAGTTCGAGATTTGTTGCCGATAGAAATGATATTCGTTGGTATTCATTTTTTTGGATATTTTTGCATGACTTTTATTTTGTGATAAAAACGTAAAATGATTTTTACTTGCAGTGATGTTACCAGTCCACATTAAAAACGACGAACAAAAAACATTCGAATGTGTAGTAATCAAAAAGGAAAGCGGAAATTTTAGAGATTTCAATAATGCGGATGCGGATCAAGTGAATTTTAACAACGCAGCGGTTTGTTACGATGCTCTTTATAATGTGCTATGGTAGTGGGTACTCAATTTACTAACACCTTTCTCATACTCTTATTCGAATCCATCCTTTAATAATACTAATTATTTGCAGCGTACACGAGAATAAATCATCTAGTTTGGAAAAAGGTTCAATAGCTAAATGCTACAACGTCGTAGCCAGCGACGTACACGAGGAGTTTTGCTCTCGTAATACCCTAGACTGCGAATTGGCTGTAGCAGTTGTTACTATGCATACTACACCTTGTTATCAAGCTGCCATCCATTTTTTAGCATGCTTGGATATGCTGGCTCGAGCGAGATCTCGTAATGATTCGTTTAAATCATTGTTTATGGAGCAGAAACATGTCATAAGTACGAAGTCGTTGCTTATAGAAGATTTTCATTGCTGTGAATAGCTTTCAAGGTAAGCGAATATTTTTTTTAGTCAAGTTAAAAACTTATTCATAATATTATTGACTTGAATTTTGATTTCGTTAGGTCTTGGTAATTCTTGGACTTATATTGCTCATAATGCTGTGGAAGCGATTCGATTTTCTTGCGATACCGACGTTCTAGGAGGTATCGGTTTATATGGCGGCAGAGGACATTATCATGTGAGATTGAAGGTAAATTGGAGTTGTAATTCGGACATTACTTACTTATTTATTTTTTTAAAAAAGTCGATTTTAAAATACATATAATTATTAGGTACAGATCATCGATTTCAGTATTTTTTTTTTTCTCGAAAAAAACTAATGCCATTTCATTGTTTTTAGTTGTTTGATGTCGGTTACGAAAGTGATCCTGAACCGAAAGATGGGCAGATTATAATCAGCACCGATGAAATCGTATACGAATGTTCGCTTAAACAAACCTACCCATTCATGTTCGAAGAACCTGTTTTATTACAAGTAATTTTAATCATTATCTGATTCGTCCTATAAAAAAAATTTCTCAGTTTTCTAGAAATTTTTCTTTCATTTTTTGAAGTCACTGTACCCAAAGAAATCATTTTTAAAAAAAGGTATAACTATACCTATTTCAACTTTTTTTTGGAGGGAGGGGTGTCTAGATTTTCAATTTTTTTTTAAATTGCTGAATTTCTTAGGAGTATAAAGCTTTTCAATTTTTTGTAGAAAAATCTATTTCTTGTTTTGAAAAAAAAAAAAAAAAAAAAAAAAAAAAAACATTACATTAGATACTCAACATTGAAAAATTTCATTTCGACATCCTTTTGGAAAATTACCAAGCTAGACTCTTGCAAATTTCAAGTTATTGGCTCTGTATCGAATAATTTTAAAAAATGTCTATAAACCAATTTACAGGCCAATCGATGGTACATAATATGGACACAAATCAAAGGCTCTCCTAGTGACTGCGGAAGTTCTGGATTACCTTACCTAGTGACTGATGACGAGTGAGCACTTTTTTAAAAAAAAAATTTTAATATTGAATTTATTCGTATTGATTTATTTTTAATTTTTTCAGAGTGGTTTTCCATTTCAAATCGAGCCTTTTATCAAATAACGGGACCAATGTATCATCAGAGGAAATCCCACAATTATTATACAAAGTCTTATTACCAGAATTTTACGTGGTGACGAATTTAGAGAATCCACCGCCCGCTGCGATTCATATTATACTTTCTCGAAAATTTTCTCATACCGTCACAGAGGTTTATCAATAATTTCGTTTATTTCTTTTGCTTTAAGAAAATATTCTAATTATGTGATTTTTTGGCAATTCTCCCAGGACGGTTTCAGGTCTCTGATAAATAAATTTATTATCGTGGTGTTTGGAAGAATTCAAGATGAAATATTCGGAAATTTCGGATCTCAGATATTCGCCTTCGTTGTTCGAAGTTATCAGGCAATTCTACAAATTGGTTTATATTTAATTAGAGCAATTTATATTCGAAATGTACCCGGATGGTTGTAAGTATCGTATGATACGATTTCAGAGAAGGCTACTTCGAGGTGTTTTAATGTGCAATTATTTTACGCAGGTCGAGTTAAAAAGATCCAAACTATCTATTGATTCATTTATTATTATTTATTTTTTTTTTTTCATTATTTTTTTTTTCTTGAAAATTCGAAATATTAAAATTTATTAGAATTTTACAATTATTACTAAACAAATTTAGAAAATTTGTCACTTTATTCAGCCAATTAATTTGAAAATTTTTTATCATAAAAATATTTTCTAAAATAAAATAATGGGAAATTACTAACGTGTAATCGGGTCGATGGGCCTCGTTTTTATCGTATTCGGTATGTACATCTTTATTTGTGTGGATAATTGACTCGTACGGAGATGGAAGTTCGGCATTTAACGAATATACTATTCCAGGTGAAGTATCATAATGTATAGAATTCGACAAAAAAATGAGAAATATTTCACCTTTGGTTGCTGAACTTTTTCTTGCAAACGGAGCAAATATTCCATTCGGTTAATAACATATTCTGCGATTCGAATTGGATTCTTTGTTCTTGAAACCTAATTCAAAAATCCATTATAAATCGACAATGCTAATAAAATAAGTACCTACGTAAAATTCGTTACCTATGGGTGAGCAGTTCATAGAAATGAATCAACTGAATCTCTGAACTTGAAATATTTCTTTCAAGTTACGATTTTTTATTCCAAATTGGAGGGGAAGAAGAGGTCTAATCAAAATTTTTGTAATATTTTCAAAATTATTCCTAGACCTTCAAGCTATAACTTTTGTTAGAAGTTTTTTTTTAATTGGACCCCCCTCCCCGTAGTCAGAGGATCATTATTTTCTCAAATGGTGCTCACATTGTGGGGGCGGGGGAGAGGGGAAAATATTGTAATTTTTTTCACAAAGAAAAGACTTCATAAATACACTATAAACATTATAGTATAGAGTAAAGTAGAACCTCGTTTATCCAGTGCCAAAAAATCTGTTAATTTTTTATTACCCGATTTCTTTTCAATTGTCCCCTAAGACCGACATCGAATTGATGTTTCAAATTTTCTAGAAAAATTTGAGAAATAATTTTTCATTTCAAAAAAATAATAATTGAAAAAATGCTGATTTTTTTTTTTTTGAAATAATGAGAAATTATTTATTTAAGAGCTTGAAAAATTTTATTCCAAAAAATTGGAATTTTTTTTTCATTCTAAAAAATAGAAAAATCTTATTTCATTCTGAAAAATTGAAAAAAATTGGAAAAAATTTAATTTTAAAAAATTGAAAAAATCATTCTAAAAAATTGAAAAAATTTTCATTCTGAAGTTAAAAAAAAGGGTTTTCAAAAAATTGTAAAAAAAATTATTATAAAAATTTTAAAAAGGTACCATATCTCAAAAAAATAACATTGAAAAAATGTTGAAAAATCATTTTTTTTTTCAAATGAGAAATTATTCATTAAAAAAATAGGAGCTTGAAAAATTTTATTCCAAAAAATTGAAACTTTTTTTCATCCTAAAAAATTGGAAAAATAATCTTATTTCATTCTAAACACTTGAAAAAAATTTCATTTTAAAAATTTTAAAAATATTCTAAAAAAATTGGAAAAATTTCACTCAAAAAATTTTTAAAAATTTTAAAAAGGTCAGAAATCTCAAAAAAAAAAAATTTATTTCAAAAAAATAATAAGATAATTTAAAAAAATATTGAATTTTTTTCAAGAGGAATTATTCATTTAAAAAAAAATTGGGAGCTTGAAAAATTTTATTCCAAAAATTGAATTTTTTTTCATCCTAAAAAATTGAAAAAATAATCTTACTTCATTCTAAACAATTGAAAAAATTTCATTCCAAAAAATTTTTAAAATATTTTTAAAAAATTAGAAAAATTTCATTCTAAAAAATTGAAAAATTTTCATCCTAAAATTTTTTTGAAAACATGTTTTTAAAAAATTGTAAAAAAATTTATTCTAAAAATTTTAAAAAGGTCCCAAATCTCAAAAAAAAAATTATTTAAAAAAAATTATAATTAACTAAGTATTAAAAAAATATTGAAAAATTATTATTTTTTTTAAAAAAAATTACGAGCTTGAAAAATTTTATTCCAAAAAATTGATTTTTTTTCATCCTAAAAAATTGTAAAAATAATCTTACTTCATTCTAAAAAATTGAAAAATTTTCATTCTAAAAATTGGAATAAATTTTCATCCTAAAAGATGTTTAAAAAATTATTCTAAAAAATTAGAAAAAATTTCACTCTAAAAAATTGAAAAAATTTTCATTCAATTTTTTTTTAAATCGATGTCAAAAAATGGTATTAAAAATGTCCCAAATCTCAGAAAAATTGTATTTTTTTTATTGGGTGAAATTTTTTACACGTCGAATTCAATTGTTTGCACAGTTCGGGATTTCTAACATGGTGCGAAACACCACGTGAGAAATTTCATGTGGTGTTCGAGCACGAGAGCACTAGGCAAACGCCGGTCATGCCCCTCCCCCTGATTTTGCACTAAACTTCGAAGATATTGATTAAAAATCCCACATGAATGAGCGAGGAAGGTACCGATTAAAAAAATTTTCAAATAAAAGTTGTAGAGCAAGATCCTAAAAATAATTTTGGTCATTATAAAAATTTCGATTGGATCTCTCCCTTTCCTCAAATTTTACATAATATCAGGTAGATACTTTTTCAAAATTTGTCGAAGGGGTCCAATTGAAAATTTTTTCAAACAAAGGTTGTAGATTGAGGTTCAAGAAACAATTTTTGTTATTATAAAATTTTCAATTAGACCCTTCCCTCCTCTCCAATTTCGCATAATGGCTTGGACACTTACTTATAATATTATTAAAAACTGGTGAAGATAGCGGTCCAATTGAAAAAATTTTCAAACAAAACTTGTAGTTTGAAGTCTTGTAAATAGTTTTAGTTATTACAAAAATTTCGATTGAAGCCATCCCTCCCCTTCAATTAACATGTTCACTACAAATCCGAGCAACTACTCACTCAGGCTAGTGGAAATAACAACACCCCTTTCGAATGCAACGTACCTGTAAATGCTCAGCGTACAAAAGTCCTCTTAAAATCTGCTTATTTCTTTTATCAGTTAGATGCTGACCCAGACTTATGTTCAAGTAATGATTTATTTTATGCACCGGAACATCTTTGGGTAAAATTTGCAAAGCTTTGGCCGGAGGTATTTTCGAAGCATTTCCTTCCAACAGAGTGAGCGCCATTTCAATATCAGGTTTAGGATGTACCGGAGGTGTCACTCCTACGAGCCAATTTTCTGGCGGATTTATCAATAATTGTAACAGAATTATGTAAACCTACGAAAACATTCATCAATAATCCGATTTCAAAATCAAGGAGAAAAAAATCAAAGGGTAAATTGAATTAAAAACGAACATTTTCTGAACCAGGTTTGCCTTCTTTGTAAACACGTTCGCAATAATGGGCTGCTTTTTCGATATCGTTCAATACGGTCACGTATATGGTTAGAGCTTTCTCATGACCGCCGAATTTACCCAGTAGGACAGCTCGTTCTTCGTATAAACCTAAAATAAGATCAAGTCTTGAGTAATGTTCTTCTTTTGGGAACGTATTTTTCAAAATGGTATTTACTATCGAAAGGAAAATGAGTCAAAACCGTTTCCGGAACGTAACAATCAGAGGTTTCCAAGAAATTTATCAATTTCGTTCGAACATTTTGACCGGCCACTTGATCAGCCGTAGGACTAGAAGGATCACACAATTGAAGCACCTTTTCACGATACTGATGAACTAGAGCATTATGTAACAAAGGATTCGTATCGTTCCAAGTATAAATTACGTGTTCCTAAAACCGAAAAAAGAGATGAAATTACCTTGGCAATGGAAACGATTCATAGGTTATTATAAATTCATTCTTATTCTTACTAAATATGGAATGACTAAAGATTTGTTAGTTCTGTTGAGATAATCGAGCACTTTTGGTCTCGGTAACTGTTCCACTTCTTGAATAGGTATCTTCGGTAAATATTTTCAATCCGTCTTCCGGATGTCTTTCCGAAACCCAACCAGCGAATTGAAATATCAAATCGATGTTCTCTTTACCTGTAAAAGCAAAAGAACCGTAATTACAGATAAGAACATAAAAATATAATTCGTGTGGAAAATATCTACGTTAGGGTGGCCCTTATTTTACCTTTTTCGACTTTTTAAATGTCTTACCCCCAAAGTGTGTTCATTTTATGAGAAAATAATTCCCTATTTTTTATTTTTCCCCTAACTGAATTTTAACCTGTGCCGGGTCACCCCCCCCCCTTTTTGGAAAAATGAAAAAAATTCATCGATTTTCAAAATCTTGCACTTTTTTGGAGATAACCCATCAAAGTTGTTTCTTGTCATGAGAATGAACCCCCAATTTGATTTTGAGTGGTACCTGGGGGTTCCCCCAATTTTTCAAAAAAATCAAAAACAAGAAAATTGAGCAAAATCGTTCCTTTTAGCATTTCAAGTTGTTGCATTTCGTAAGAGAAAAATTCTCTATTTTTCATTTTTTCCCTAACTCAGTTCTAAGTGGACCCACAAGCAGGCCCGGGGCAAAAATTATTTTAAAAGCCCTTCTCTCAAAGGCATGTTTGACCAAAAATTAGATGATTTTTCCAACTGAAGCTGAAAAAATTAAATTCGGGCCATCTAGCAGAACTTTGGGTCCAGAGCAAAATGCCCCCTCTTCCCCCTCTCAACGGGTCTGGAATGGACCAGAATAATGAGAAATTTTTTTTGAGCAATTTTTTCAAAGAAATTCAATTTGAAGAAAATTTGAAATTCATGGCAAAAATGAATTTTTTTTTCAAAAATTGGAATAATTGGAATAATTGAAAAATTTAAACTTTTTTCTTCAGAACCTCTCAGAATAGACCCGAGTGATGAGAAAAAATTTTATTTCAGCAATTTTTTCAAATAAATTAAATTTGAGGAAAGTTTGAAATTCAGCATGTGCCAAAAATATTTCTTTTTCAAAAATGTGAATAATTGAAAAATTCTGAATTTTTTTCTTCGGAATCTTTCAGAATGGACCCCAATAATGAGAAAAAATTTTATTTGAGCATTTTTTTAAAAGAAATTAAATTTACGGAAAATTTGTAATTCACCATATACGAGTATAGTGCCAAATGGTACATTAATTACAAGGCAAATTTTTTTTTTTTTTTCAAAAATAAGAATAATTATTGAAAAATTTAAAAATTTTTATTCAGAACCTCTCAGAATGGATCCGAATAATGAGAAAAAAAAATTGCTTGAGCAATTTTTTCGAAGAAATTAAATTTAGGGAAAATTTGAAATTCATGTGAAAAATGATTTTTTTCTTCAAAAATTGGAATAATTGAAAAATTCAAAAAATTTTCTTCAGAACCTCTCAGAATGGACCCGAATAATGAGAAAACATTTTATTTGAGCAATTTTTTCAAAGAAATTAAATTTAGGAAAAATTAAAAATTCATGGCCAAAAATGAATTTTTTCAAAAATTGTAATAATTAAAAATTCATGATTTTTTTCTTCAGAACCTCCAAGAATGGTCCCGAATAATGAGGAGAAAAAATGTTTGAGCAATTTTTTTCAAAGAAATTAAATTTAGGAAAAATTTGATATTCATGTGAAATTTTTTTTTCGAAAATTGGAATAATTTAAAATTTCAAAATTTTTCTTCAAAACCTGTCAGAATGGATCCGAATAATGAGAATTTTTTTTATTATTTTAAGCAATTTTTTCAAAGAAATTAAATTTAGGAAAAATTAAAAATTCATGGCCAAAAATGAATGTTTTTCAAAAATTGGAATAATTAAAAATTCAAAATTTTTTCTTTAAAACCTGTCAGAATGGACCCGAATAATGAGAAAAAAATTTATTTGAGCATTTTTTTCAAAGAAATTAAATTTAGAAAAAATTGGAAATTCATGTGAAAAATGATTTTTCTTTCAAGAATTGGAATAAGTAATTGAAAAATTTAAAATTTTTCTTCAGAACCTCTCAGAATTGACCAGGCTTGTCGAGAGCCAAATGGGCCTGGGCAAAAATTATCTTAAGCCCTCTCTCAAGGGCATTTTTGACCAAAAATTAAGTGATTTTTCCAACTGAAGCTGAAAAAACTAAATTCGGGCCCTCTAGCAGAACTCTGGGCCCGGGGCAAAATGCCCCCTCTGTCTTCTCTTCTCGACGGGCCTGCCCACAAGCCCCCCCCCCCCCCCCCAAACTAAAAAAATCATGAAAAAATACCAATTTTTTAAATTTTTTCATTATCTTTCAACCTCTTGGAACAAATGAAAAATTTTCAATTGTTCTGAGTGTATTTTTAAACTTTGAAAAAAGGGCCAGTAAAAAACTTGTTATTTTTTAGAAAGAAATATCGGTTCCAATTTTTGAAAATTCAATTTTCTAGAATTTTCTTTACGTTGACCAAAATGGAAAAAGTTAACAAAATTTCGACAGATTTGGACAAAAGACTTTTGGGTAGGTATTTTGTTAGACAATATAAAGCTTGGAAAATAATTTTTGTTTTAAAAATCGGAAGACTCTTGGAAATTCTTAATTTTGTTCTTCATTTTTTTTGGAGTAAAATTTTTATGCTTAAAAAATTCACTTCTCGGAATGCCTAAATTAAAAAAAAAATTCTTCCTGAAAAAAAAAAAACATTTAATTTCTCCGAAGAAAAATTAATTTTATTTAAATTATTATATGTAAAATAAGAGTTTCTCATTTCTGGTTTTTGAAATTCGTTTCAGAAAGAAATCTCTTTTTATCTAGGAAGAACGTCTCTCGATCACAAATCTTTTCAAAGAATCATATTTTTCCCTCATTTTTTCGCCGAAAAAAATATTTTCACTTTTCATGGAATCAAAGAAATTCTAACTTTTTTGGGAATTGGTATCTAGTATTTTTTTTTCAATGTTTTAAAAAAGAAAAATGTCCTATTTTTTTTGGGGGGGGGGGGGATCCAAATTTTTCAACAAAAAAAATCTTGTTGTATGTTTTGGAATAATTTTTTTTTATTATTTTTCATTTTTTTTGGAAGAAAGGCCACCAGCGTTTGAAAAAATGTCAACTTGACACTATTATTGGGAGAGAGGATCCAGTTGAAAAATTTCTCCACCTAATTGGTTGCTATAAAAAATTCAAATGCACTTACCTCTTCGGCTCTTCTCCTTCAATACATATACTATAAAATAGGAAGAAAGAAAATATTCGAACAAAATTACATAAGAAAAAGGATTGATGTTTTATCTCCAATAATGAGAAGTTTTCTTCTCAGAAACTCAAGATTTCTTTTTATGAAGAAATTTTTTGTACCTATTGTATGGATTGGATTTTAAATTTTTGAAAAATGAGATTTTTAGGACGATGATTAGGTAAGTAAAACTGAGAGATTTTCCTTTCAAAAAATTTGAGAAATGTAATATTTCAAAAAAAGGGTAGAATCATCTTTTTCAAAATAGAAAATTTTTTATTCCCAAAAAATCAGAAATTTTTCTGCGTCAAAAAAAACATGTACACTAAAAATTGAGAAATACGTATATGTGCATACCTACTTGAGTAAAAATTTTTCAAATTGAAAAATTTGTTCACACCAATGAAACAAAAGAAATCAAAAAAATTTACATGAAATAGTTAAGTAGGTAGTGAAGTTCAAAATTTCTCTACTTCAAAAAATTGTTTTTTTTTTTTTTTTGTAAATTCCACTTTTAAAAATTTTTCTTTAAAAAAAAAATTGAAAATTTTCAATTTAACTGATGAGACAAAATAAGTACCTACCTAGTACCTACATAAGTTTGAAAAATTTTCTTCTTGAAAAAATTTTACTTTTGAAAATTTTTATTTAAAAAATGCTATTAAAAAAAACAATGGAAAATTTGTAATTAAACTAAAGCCAAGATACTATACTTGAGAAAATTTTTTTTCTAAAAAATGAAATTTTTTCGCTCTTGAAATGACTGGGTTTTAATTGCAAAATCTAATTAAAAAATATTTGTAAACCAAAGAAATTAAAAAAAATTTACACCAAACAAATTGAAAAAAATCTATGCCAAAAAATAAAAAAGATTTACACAAAAAAAAAACATGAAATTGGTGAGAATATGTTTAAAAATTCTCTTTTTCAAAAAATCGATTTTTTTTTACTTTTAAAAATGTTTTTTCAAAAGAAATTATTATCTATTTTTCCCAAAAAATTGAGTATTTTTCATTTTTAAAATGACTTTTATTTCTTTGCAAAAACCAAAAAAAAAAATTTGCAAGTCAAAGAAATTAAAAATTAGACATGAAAAATAAGAAAAAAAAAATATAAAAATAAATGTTTACCTATACACACCAAACTAATTTTAAAAAAATTTACGCCAAAGAAATTGAAAAAATTGTAATTTCTTTCTTTAATTAAGAAATTAAAAAAATTTCATTTCAATAAAAACAAGATACTTACGTATTTAATTAGGATTTTTACCCAATATTGAATTTTTTTTTCTGAAAACGAGATTTCTTCTAAAACGCATTTTTTTCACTTCTGAGGAATTTCCGTCTATTTCATCTGTAATATTTTAGAAAATGAGGATTTTTTTAGGACACCGATTCAATTGAACTGAGAGATTTTTTTTCTTTATAAACTTTGTTACCCCCTCTCCCCACCAGAAAGATCAGTTTATAGGCAGGGTTCATTCAATTTTTGCCTTTTTGAAGTTTATACCAGGATGCAGCTCATCTCATTGGATATAACTCAAGCACACTCCATCCACTGTCCTATTTGATCAATAATTACCCCCAAGTTTCAAACGAGACTAATATGGCAAAATTTATCTTGCCAGTAAATTTTTCCTTGAGGACTTTTTTGTCTAATTTTTATTGATCGTAATTTTTTGTCAATTTTATTAAACAATAATTACGAGGGTGTTGAGGTAAGTTACCAAGTATATGCACATGAATATATTAAATTGCAAAATATTTTCAGCTTATTTTATGAATTTGAACTTTTTAAATCGAAACGAGTTGAACACTAAACTAAATCAAAAATTAAGAATATTAGTATAAGTGATAAGTTACAAAAATCACGCAACTATCACGTTTTTTTATATTTTTTTAATTTTTTTATTACTATTACATGGGTAGCTTTGGTGTAGTGACCTTCTTTGGCTGGAGTTGCGTTGTGACGGGTTCTCTTGGTTTTTTCGGTTTGGGTATATTTAAATAAACGGTTTTGGGCATATTTTTCCAAACAGAATCCATACGGGACGGCTTTTCTATCACTTTATATCCGCAAGTCACTACGTAGTCGTCATCCACATTTAGGCCGACAAAAAGTACACGCTTCAAAGATTTCAAACGGCCAGGAACAAATTCTTCCTCATCTAATATCGTGTGGTACCCTTTTGCCACTATTTGCTCTAGTTCTTCGTCGACCACTCCGTGGGGGTTGTCTTCGGAGGTTCGTACTTGTTTGAGCTCGAAAATAATTGCATTATTTCCTGAGATTTGAATTACATCTGATATGAAAGGAGAGCCTTTTTGGTGTAAACGCCTGCGTACAAAGGCTCCTGTTAAAACAGTATTTTGTAGTGGGTTTAAAGCCATGTACAATACGGTGTCTACCAACTTCTCGCACAAATGCGAAGAGTGAGATGAGAGTTTTATCGAGTTCATAATTTCTTGAAACTGAATCGAAAAATTTAAAAGGTTTTCATTTACGCTGTCATGGTCTTCGAAATCTATCCTACTAATATATTGATCACATTGCTTCAACATTCCTACCCTGATTTCATATTTACCGGACCAAGAATATGCCAACTGCTGCCGGAATATCATTTCGATTTCCCGGTTTGGGATGCGGACTGCGATTTCATCGTTTCCAATATGAATTTCAGGTTTCTCAGTGGCTACGAGGTAACCTTGCTCCACTAAGATACTAAAGAACATGTCGATAATGTTTGCATCTGCTAATTCCGTTTTTTTTTTTAAATTTCTCAATTCTATCACATCATCTGTTCTCAGAACCGACTTCATGAAAAAGATAACAGGCTCTTTGCGTAAAAGTTTTTCAACGTCGCTCATGACTTGATCGTTCTTATAAAACCACTTTAGGGCGTCTACGAATCCTGTTGGTGTCCAATAACTTTGAACTTCACCACTGGACAAAAACGCTACGACTGACATGGGATTGAATCTTTTCTGATTTGCGTAGCTGTATCCGTCATAATAAAAAATAGCCTCTTGTTTTAACATGCTGTCTACTTGGAATTTTTCCATCAGGGAATTGAATTCTTCATCAAGGAAACCGTAGAATTTAGAATATATATGATTACTGTGAAACGGGTACGTGTGTGCGTTATTAAGTTTTGAATTCGAGGACGCAGCAATCTGCGAAATTCCAGTAAATAAAGCTATTTGAATATTAGTGTTTTCAACTTTGATGAGGTCGTTCATCATGTCAAAATAAGGATCCATTGCATCTGCTTTAACGGTTTCATCTGTTGATGTGAGAAATTTGGTGGTGATGGTATCATACTCGTCAACCAAAACGACACATTTTCTATCGAAATGTAAATAAAGGTATTTCGTTAATGTCGAAAAACCAGAAAGTGTAAATTGTTGATAACGAGGCTCGTATAGATCCTTCTTGTTAGATAACCATTCCTTACATGAATCCTGTTCATCCGTACTCAATTTAGAACTCCCGCACACGTAACTGTGTGAAACGTATGCTTTATGTGTCATTCGAACACAAGCAGTCAACACTACTTCCGCACTAATGGCTCCTTCAATATCAGCATGAATATAAATCACCGGATATTTTCCGAAGTGTTGCTTCATTGCCTCTTCGCTAGATATGGCTGTATCTTCGAAAAGCCGAAAATTTGGAGTCCCGGTTATGGAGTCCGTTAGAGGTCCTTTGAATAAAGGATTGCCAGATGCGTCTACCTCTAATGTACAAAATCTTTTAATCATATCCAAGTTGGTAGACTTACCGAAGCGCCTTGGCGCTGTAACGATAATGCTCTGATACGGATCCTTAAAAATTTCGTCTATCAGCATAGTTTTGTCAATAAATGTGTTCTTGAATCGGTCCTCTGTGAAATTGGATTTTCCTACTTCGGCTTTTTTGTGATCTTTGTCTAAAAAACGTTTGAAGGTAGGTTCCCTGAAAAATCGAAAATAAGAATAAGCTATAAAGATACGTTTTTGAAAAATAATCTGGTTTCGAAACGAGTGCAGTTTAAAAATTTCCAATTTTTCAGAATTTGTAAAAGTATCAAAATCCAAAAAAAAAAACGATCTATCAATTTCTTTTTAAATTTAGCGCAATATCAAAAAATTGTTCGACCTCAAGAATTACAAGTTAAATCGAAAAATTGACAACATTTAAAATTAAAAACCTGAAAATCATTGGCCAAACTAAAAAATATAACACTTTCGAGTACATACAATTGAAAAATCGTGAAAATTGATTTTTTAAAAATTGATTTGTAAATTAATCCATTTCCAAAAGAATTTCAATTTCCAAAATTGCCATGTTTTTGGGTCTTTCAAATTTTAAAAATTTTGAAAGAATAGAAAAAATTCTTGGAAATGACAAGACATATTGATCGTGTGATTTTTTATGAACATTTCCATCCCAAAAATAAAATTTAATTCAAATGTTAACAATGACATGTTTTAAAAATTTTGAATTTAAAAATCATTTTCCAAACAAGATCTAAAGTGGAATATTCACTCAATTTTGGAAAGTAAAGAAAATTCATTTTTTAAATTTATTTGCATCACCTTTTTTAGGTTACCTACCTATATCAAATTTTAAAACCATGAAACAATTTTTAAAAAAATCAATTTCTACATAATTAACAACTATAAAACATTGATCCTTTGACTTTTTTCTGAATTTACAAAAACATTTAAAATCGGTTCGTTCAAAAAAATCTAAACAATAACCAGTCCCCCAACCAAAAAAAAATAAGGAAAGAAAATTGTTTTTTTGAAAAATTGGTAAAGACAGATTTAATCCAATTTTGAAAATCATTTTCCATACAAGGTAATAGTTTGGGATATTGGCTCTGTTTCATAGAATTTGCATTTTTTCTAAATTTATCAAAATTTTAAAAATTTGTTTGATCAAAAAAATTAAATTAAATGACAAAATTGACAACGTTTAAGCAATTCGAATTCAATTATCATCCCCTCCCCCCTCCTCAAAAAAATAAGGAAAGAAAAATGATATTTTGAAGAAAAAAAATTGACAGATTTAATCCAATTTTGGAAATCATTTTCCATACAAGGTAATACTTTGGGATATTGGCCCTGTTTTTTAGAATTGCGAAATAGAATTTTTTAAAATTTATTTGTAAAAAAATTCAAAACTTTCTTAGGTTATATCAAATTTAAAAAACTTGAAACGATTTTCAAAAAAAAAAAAAAAATGTCAAAAAATTGTATGACATCGATTCTTTGTATTTTTTCTAAATTTATCAAAATTTTGAAATTGGTTCGAACAAAAAAAATTGAATTAAATTAAAATATTGACAAGGTTTAAGCGTTTCAAATTCAATATCACCCCGGGGCACTTCCTCCTCAAAAAAATAAGAAAAGAAAAATATTATTTTGAAACATTGGCATATTTAATCCAATTTTAAAAATCATTTTCCAAACGAGGTAGGTAATCATTTGGAATGGCTCTGTTTCGTAGAATTTGCATTTTTTCTAAATTTATCAAAATTATAAAAATTTGTTTGATCAAAAAATTGAATTAAATGAAAAAATTGACAACGTTCAAGCAATTCGAATTCAATTATCATCCCCTCCCCCCCTCCTCAAAAAAATAAGGATAGAAAAATGTTTTTTTGGGATATTAGCCCTGTTTTGTGGAATTGCGAAATTGAATTTTTTTAAATTGTAAAAAAATTCAAAACGTTATATCAAAATTTAAAACCTTGAAACGATTTTCAAAAAAAAATTTTTTCAAAAAATTGTATGACATCGATTCATTGCATTTTTTCTAAAGTTATCAAAATTTTGAAATTGGTTCGAACAAAAAAAATTGAATTAAATTAAAATATTGTCAAGGTTTAAGCGTTTCAAAATTCAATAATCACGCCCCACTTCCCACCCCAAAAAATAAGGAAAGAAAAATGTTTTTTTGAAAAATTGGTACGTAAAGTCAGATTTAATCCAATTTTGATAATCATTTTCCAAACAAAGTAATAATTTTGCATATTGGCTCTGTTTTGTAGAATTTGCATTTTTCTAAATTTATCAAAATTTTAAAAATTTGTTTGATCAATAAAATAAAATTAAATGAAAAAATTGACAACGTTTAAGCAATTCGAATTCAATTATCATCCCCTCCCCCCCCCCCCTCAAAAAAATAAGGATAGAAAAATGTTTTTTTGAAAAATTGGTACGTAACGATAGATTTAATCTAATTTGGAAAATCATTATCCAAACAAGGTAATAATTTTTGATATTGGCCCTGTTTTGTAGAATTGCAAAATTGAATTCTTTAAAATTGATTTGTAAAAAAATTCAAAACTTTTTTAGGTTATATCAATTTTAAAAAACTTGGAACGATTTTCAAAAAAAAAAAAGTTTCAAAAAATTGGATGACATCGATTCTTTGTATTTTTTCTAAATTTATCAAAATGTTGAAATTGGTTCGAACAAAAAAAATTGAAATAAATTAAAATATTGACAAGGTTCAAGCGTTTCAAATTCAATAATCATCCCCCACTTCCCACCCCAAAAAATAAGGAAAGAAAAATGTTTTTTTGAAAAATTGGTACGTAAAGACAGATTTAATCCAATTTTGAAAATCATTTTCCAAACAAAGTAATAATTTTGCATATTGGCTCTGTTTTGTAGAATTTGCACTTTTCTAAATTTATCAAAATTTTAAAAATTTGTTTGATCAATAAAATAAAATTAAATGAAAAAATTGACAACGTTTAAGCAATTCGAATTCAATTATCATCCCCTCCCCCCTCCTCAAAAAAATAAGGATAGAAAAATGTTTTTTTGAAAAATTGGTACGTAAAGATAGATTTAATCTAATTTGGAAAATCACTTTCCAAACAAGGTAATAATTTGGGATATTGGCCCTGTTTCGTAGAATCGCGAAGTTGAATTTTTAAAAATTTATTTTTTGTTAATTAATCCAACACACTTTTTTTCTTATTGTGGCAAAGGGTTATTTTATCTCTTTTTGCAAAAAAATAATTAGTAAAATAATGAGAAAGTACTCACGTTTTTTCGGGTTGATGGTCCTCGTTTTCACCTTGTTTGGAAAGTACATCATTTGTGAGGATAGCTGACTTGAACGATGTTGTAAATGAAAGTTCGGCATTTGACGGATTTTTCGTACGTAACGAAGTCTTATAATTTCGAGGATATGAATAGCAGGGCTCTTCGCTAACATTGCTAAACAATAGCGCGGCAATCAACGCACGTTTCGTTTTCTTAGAAAATAACTTCATATTAATCAAAAAACACTAAAATTGTTAGTCCCACGAATACAAGAGTAAGACTGATCGACGGATTCGCAATCATCTGCACGTATATAAAGATTGTAAAATTCATTATCTCTTGTCAGTATCTAGTATCTACCCTTTTTACCAATTAAGCACATCAAGATAGCGAAAATTAAATTCCTACACGAGCTGATATTTAGTGTACACTGCTTGTATTCTGGCACTTCCGCATTACAAAATATCAAAGATGAATCTTCTATTATAAAGGAAACCGGGTGTCCAAAAAGTTCGGTCCGAAGGTGTTAAATCGTTCCACAAAAGGTCCCCAAATTTTTAACCAATAGGAATTCTCCATTATTTATTTTGCCTTGCACTTCTTTTACCTGGTCGATCGAAATATTTTTCATCGTTGAAAATGGGTGCGAACGCTAGCTCAAGTGTAAAGAGCATACTTGGGCAAGTTCAATCAGTTCATTCGTTCACTTTCAAAAAAACGAACTCCGTTCAGTTCACGTTCGTTTGAAATATATAAAAAGTTCGCGAACTTGGCGTTCGTGAACTTGAACGTGCCCAAGTATGGTAAAGAGAAATATGTGAGGGGGGAACGTTGCCTATAGCATTTCAACCTACTCTTTGTAATTTTCGGAATTTTTCGATAGAGTTCATAGTTCAATGAGTAGATAGATTTGCTGATTTCGAAAGCATCAGTTCGAACATTTCCTATCCTCTGCATATCTTAGATGGTTTCAGAAAGTTTGGTTAAAATTATTCGCATTTTTGGAAAAAAATCATTTTTGCAATGTAAAAAGAACCGGTTTTTGAGCGGAGCTTTTTACATGAGAAACTTCACAAATTGAATTCCTTCAAAAAAATTGATCAAAATTTTTTTTCTCATCATTCGGGTCCATTCTGAGAGGTTATGATGAAAATATTCTGAATTTTTCAATTATTCGCATTTTTAGAAAAAATTCATTTTTGCAATGGAAGAAGAATTCACAGATATTTTTACATGGGAAATTTCAAAAATTGAATTTCTTTGAAGAAATTGCCCAGAAATAGACGTTGGGGTACCAGGTACTCATCAAATATTTTAAGAAACACATTTTTCAATTTCATTTTTTATAAATGATAAAACCAACCCTGTTTATTAGCCACGATGAATTTTTTACCTAATTGTCCGTGAACTTGTTCGGATATGTGATTAGATTATTCTACAGAATATCTGCAATTCGGCATAGTATCTAATCATTCATCTATCAAATTCTTCGTAGTGTAAGTACGCAGAACAGCAAAAGAAGAATTTTGAAGTTTGAAAAATAAAATTAAAAGATTTCGGTTTTGATAAATTAGTTCATAACCGCCGTTATCTCGATTTCTTTTTTATTCTCAAAAAAAAAAATCGTTAGCCTCGATAAGATCGTTCTGCCGGGGAAAATAAATTTTTCAACAACGCAAATTCTTATGCAAATATTTTCTCAAACATTGACAAAATTCATTCTCACCTTTCTCAAGAAGTTTACGTAATTTTAGATACGCTTCGTCGATGGTATTGACGCGACAAAGAATAGGAACTTCTACCACTTCACCTAACACATATAAGACAGAGTACTTTTTAATATAACAATGCGAATAAAAACAGTATAACAAAATGAATAAAATAATCGATAAATGAATGAAATGATCAACTTTGCCTTTTCTCTGGGTCTTGACACGAGAAATGTATCAGGTCACCATTCGGATTTCTTATGAAAGCGCTGCGAAATAAAAATGTATCCGATGAATATTAAATTTTTTAAATTTAGCTAGCATAGAATTCGACAAAAAAATGAGAAATATTTCACCTTTGGTTGCTGAACTTTTTCTTGCAAACAGAGCAAATATTCCATTCGGTTAATAACATGTTCTGCGATTCGAATTGGATTCTTTGTTCTTGAACCTAATTCAAAAATAATCCATCATAAATCGACAATGCTAATAAAATACGTAAAATTCGTTACCTAGGACCTAGAGGTACTTTCGAATGGGTATTGTTATTTCCACCAGCCTGGGTGAGTAGTTCATAGAAATGAATCAACTGAATCTCTGGTCTTGAAATATTTCTTTCAAGTTTCGATTGCAATTTATTTTATTCAAAATTGGAGGGGAAGGAGGGGTCCAATCAAAATTTTTGTGATATCCAAAATTATTCCTAGGTCTTTAGGCTATAATTTTTGTTTGAAGTTTTTTTTTTAATTTTGAAAAATTTAATCTTATTTCATTCTAAAAATTGAAATACATTTTCATCCAAAAAAATTGAAAAAAATCATTCTAAAAAATTTTAAAAAAATTTAATTCTAAAAAATTGAAAAAATTTTCATTCTAAAATTTTTTTAAAAATCGTTCTCAAAAAATTGTAAAAAAAATATTATAAAAATTTTAAAAGGTCTCAAATCTCAAAAAGATTATTTTCTTATTTCAAAAAAATAATATTGAAAAAATGTTGAAAAATTCTTTTTTTTTAATGAGAAATTATTCGTTTTAAAAAAAATTAGGAGCTTGAAAAATTCAATTCCAAAAAATTGGATTTTTTTTCATCCTATAAAATTGAAAAAATTATCTTATTTCATTCTAAACAATTGAAAAAAATGCATTCTACATAAAAATTGAAATAAATTTTCAATTTTCACCCTAAAAAAATAAAAAATGTTTAAAAAATCATTCTAAAAAAATTGAAAATATTTTCATTCTATTTTTTTTTAAATCGTTCTCAAAAAATTGTAAAAATTTTTATTCTAAAAATTTTAAAAATGTGCCTAATCTCAGAAAAATTATAATTTTTTGAGTGAAATTTTTTACGCGTCGAGTTCAAAATTGAAACAAAAATCTTCTAAAAAATTAGAAAAAATTTCATTCAAAAAAATTTAAAAAATCATTTTCAAAAACATTGTTAAAAAAAATTATTATAAAAATTAAAAAAAAAATACCAAATCTCAAAAACATTATTTTTTTATTTCAAAAAAATTAAGTACCTATATTGAAAAAATGTTGAAGAAATTATTTATTTAAAAAAAATTAGGTGAGCTTGAAAAATTTTATTCAAAAAAAATTGGATTTTTATCATCCTAAAAAATAGAAAAAATTTTCATTCTAAAAATGAATCGGCTCATGCAAAAACAGGTTAAGTCACATTTTTTTGAAATTTTAGAGGAGACGAAAAAAACCTGTGCAATACACTTTTTTTTGCCTCCTGTGCATTTTCGATGACATTTTTAAAAATGTGACTTAACCTGTTTTTGCATGAGCCGATTCAAATTGGAATAAATTTGTCCTAAAAAATGTTTAAAAATCATTTTAAAAGATTGAAAAAATTTTCATTCTATTTTTTAAAAATCGTTCTCAAAAAATTGTAAAAAATTTTTATTCTAAAAATTTTAAAAATGTGCCTAATCTTAGAAAAATTATAATTTTTTGAGTGAAATTTTTTACACGTTGAGTTCAAAATTAAAAAAAAAATCATATTAAAAAATTAGAAAAAATTTCATTCAAAAAAATTGAAAAAATTTTCATTCTAAATTTAAAAAAAAAAATCATTTTCAAAAAATTGTTAAGAAAAATTATTATAAAATTTAAAAAAAAATACAGGCTGGTGGAAATAACCTCTTTCGAATACAACGTACCTGTAAATGTTCGGCGTACAAAAGCCCTCTTAAAATCTGCTTATTTCTTTTATCAGTTAGATGCTGACCCAGACTTATGTTCAGGTAATGATTAATTTTATGCACCGGAACGTCTTTGGGTAAAATTTGTAAAGCTTTAGCCGGAGGTATTTTCGAAGCGTTTCCTTCTAACAGAGTGAGCGCCATTTCAATATCAGGCTTAGGATGTACCGGAGGTGTCACTCCTACGAGCCAATTTTCTGGCGGATTTATCAATAATTGTAACAGTATTATGTAAACCTACGAAAACATTTATCAATAATTAGATTTCAAAATCGAGAAAAAAAATCAACGGGTAAATTAACTTAAAAACGAACATTTTCTGAACCAGGTTTGCCTTCTTTGTAAACACGTTCGCAATAATGGGCTGCTTTTTCGATATCGTTCAATACGGTCACGTATATGGTTAGAGCTTTCTCATGACCACCGAATTTACCCAGTAGGACAGCTCGTTCTTCGTATAAACCTAAAATAAAATCAAGTCTTGAGTAATGTTTTTCTTTTCGGAACGTATTTTTCAAAATGGTATTTACTATCGAAAGGAAAATGAGTCAGAACTGTTTCCGGAACGTAACAATCAGAGGTTTCCAAGAAATTTATCAATTTCGTTCGAACATTTTGACCGGCCACTTGATCAGCCTTAGGACTAGAAGGATCACACAATTGAAGCACCTTTTCACGATACTGATGAACTAGAGCATTATGTAACAAAGGATTCGTATCGTTCCAGGTATAAATTACGTGTTCCTAAAACCGAAAAAAGAGATGAAATTACCTTCGCAATAGAAACGATTATAGGTCATTATAAATTCATTCTTATTCTTACTAAATATGGAATGACTAAAGATTTGTTAGTTCTGTTGAGATAATCGAGCACTTTTGGTCTCGGTAACTGTTCCACTTCTTGAATATCTTCGGTAAATATTTTCAATCCGTCTTCCGGATGTTTTTCCAAAACCCAGCCAGCGAATTGAAATATCAAATCGATGTTCTCTTTACCTGTAACAGCAAACGAAACGAACCGTAATAACAGATACGACCATAAATATGTAATTTTCTGTGGAAAATATGCATTCCAACATCGTACCTAAATGTTGTAAATATTGAACAGTTCTTTCGTGCCCTTTCAGACTGGAATCAGCTTGATCAGCCTGTTTCTCCAGAAGCTCCAAAGCTCGATGATGAAGTCCTTTAGTTTCGTACAGAATGATCAATTCGCTGTATTTTTTATGCTTTTTAAGAATTTTCTCCGTGTCCACAATATGACAATTATTCAATCGTAGGAGCGGAGCAATTAACGCGTCGTTGGTCTGTAAAATTCCACAATACATCAGCATTGGTCATATTTTAAAAACGTTGAAACTTTCAGGGAAAGCGACTCACATTTAAATAACATTTTAATAAAGTCGTGTCAATTATTTGAAGAGTCTGGTCGCGTTCAGATGGATCTTTCTTCTTCTGCATCAATAACAAGCGAGCCTAAAAAACAAGAGTTAAATTAGATTCACGAAATTACAAAGATTTCACCAATCACTCTTGCATATGCATACTTCGGTCAAATATTCGATCAATGCTACGATACTCTTCTCTTGATCTCTATTTTGAAACTTTGGCGGACCTTCGTATTGTAACGATTCTTCCGGACCGGGAGGACCATTTTGCGGTAATAAATTTGGAAACAGTCTGATTACATCGTAGGGGTCTGAGTGAAAAAAAAAAAGATATTGTCAAAATAAGTAAGAAATGTACAACGACGAATTGGTTGTAAATGTTGAAGATAGTTACCGGTATCCAATTCTAAAAATTGTTTCATTGATTCGGCAAATTGCTTATTGCTAAATAAATCATAAGCGTAAAGAGTTTGTATTTGATGCCTATTTTTTTTCTTCTCATCTTCCGGTTCATCGGATATATTCTACGCAATAAAATAAAGCAACGAATAATAAAATCGCAATAAATAAAAAAAATAATAATAAATAATAATAAAAAAAAATCAGAGAATACTCACACATAATTGTAAAGCCAACTGAAACTGTCTTTCATCGATAAGAGTTTTTATTTGTCGAGCAACAGGTATTGCTTGAACGCGATAAACGTGAATATCTGCGGAAACGTATAGAACGCCAGAAGAGCAATAGCAGATAAGCTGAGGATTTGATATCTTCATCGATTGTACCAGTAAAGTCGGTTGGATGGTTCTTACTTCGACTGAATCGTTCAATAAGGCAACGATGTAAGGCTCATCGTAAGCTGTAATACAAACGAATCCATTTAGAAAAAAATAAGGAATAGAAATTACTCGAAAAATTCATAAAACAAGAATCATTTATGGGCGATGGAAATAAGTTCACCCATCATGTAAATTTCTTTTTTCTCTCAAATTAATAATCGAATAAATTTAATTACCAACAGCTAACGGCAATTCGGTCCATTTAACGGCGCTTTTCACCAAAAGATTTCCATCAGTATCGACAAAAACCGACTGAGAATCTTTGATGAGAGCAAACGTCGAATCATTCAACTTGATTACATTCGGTTCCATATTCTTACCAGTAGAGAAAAGTTCCTTTTGCTGTTTTTCTTTCTTTTCGAGCTGTGGAGCAGAACATAAAAATTCAAACACCGTAGTACTTTGTAAATTGATTGAGGACTTACTTGAATCAAGGTATATTCCGCTTTGAAACCAACGCAAATGGTTTCTCTACACCATGCTATCGATTTAGCGTAATCGGAAATCGTTATGTCATCTCCGAATTCCAAAAATTCTTTATTTTTCCAATAATACAATTGCAATTTTTTCTTCACCGCTACACACAAGCGCACGATGTACGACTGCTTGAACGTCAACGATTTATCAGTTTGATTCTGCAAAAAAAAAAATAGATCACGAATTCGATTATTCGAATAAGGAAAATAATCCTTTACAAGGAGGAGAAAATAATTATGAGTAAAGCATTACTTTGATATCGACGGTGAATAAATTAGCTCCTTTGGTTTTCGGTAACGATGTAATTAAAGGAAAATTCATCGACGAGAGATCGTGAACGTAGATCATGGAATCTGTGCATAAAAAAAACAACAATCGATATGCCATTTTGGAATTACAAATAGATTTAGAACTTTACCAACCGACTAAAATGATCAAAATATTCAACGGGGCGATGACAAACAACTGTTGAATCGGTTTCCGGTAGAAATTCTTGTTATATCTGAGAAGCTGTACTTCGTATTTCTGATCCGGCGATTTTCTCGTCACACTGTACATAATAAGGTGGCCTTGTTTCGTGCCCACCAGTAAGTTTTCATCTAAGGATATTAAAAATATCACGATTAATCAAAAGTTTACAAATATAATAAGAATTATTTGCTTTACCGTAAGCAGCAACAGCGTCTATTTGAGAATTCAATTTCAAAATTGGATACCACTCGTAGGGATCGTGCATGGCGGTAGGCAAATGAGCGAAACGTTTTCTGAACTAAATTACTTTCGAAACATTTAAAATTTAAAGTAAATTAGATTTCAAAAGGAAATAAGTTTGAAAAAATTGAAATAAATTTTCTTATCAATCAAACAGTCGTCTTATCATAATCGATTAATCAGTGGTACCACTTAAGACATTTCGTTCATAAATAATTGGTAACATTTGTTACAAATTGACCAATGAGCGTTCATTTTCTCTTATCAATGTTACCAAAACTTATAAACAAAATTGTCATAAGGAGTCTGGGGTGTGTTATTTGAGTTGCCTACCGTGTAATTTGCAGTTTATTACACGTTTTTATGAACTTTTCTCATCAATTTCAAGCTAAAAGAAAGTTATTATTTATGGTTTATACCTCAGCGAATGCAGTTCCATTCTGTTTCAATGAAATTCCTAAAAATTAAACAGCACCAGCACCATTAACCGTTGTATCAATTGTATCCATGTATTTGTATTAAATATTAATATGAAAAATGGGAGTGGAGGGAGGGTTTCAATAATTGAAAAAATTTTCAAACAAAAAGTTGAAGATTAGGATCTTAAAAATGATTTTGGTTATCATAAAAATTTCGATTAGACCCTTCCCTCCCCTCGAATTTCGCATATTGTTACGAAGACACTCAATATTGAAAAATGGAAGGAGGGAGGGGTTGAATTGAAAAAATTTTCAAACAAAAGTTGTAGATTAGGATCTTAAAATTTTCTATTAGATCCTCCCCTCCCCTCGAATTTTGCGTGTTAGTACGAATATACTAAATATTGAAAAATGGTGGCGGGAGGGGTTGAATTAAAAAATTTTTCAAACAAAAGTTGTAGATTAAGATCCCAAAAATAAGTTTGGTTATTTTAAAAATTTCGATTGAACCCCTCCCTTTTCCCTGATTTCGTATATTAGGCGTTTATATAGTTTTAGACTTGGAAAAATTCAGCTCAATCACCAACGTCGCAGTGCAAACTATGAGCTAGTGTTTCCAACTCCCAGCAGTAATTTAATAATTGACAAAAAATCTCAAAAAGCATATTTTATTCATTCTAAAAGAAACCATACGCAACAGATCATAATAAGAATTCACTAGAAAAAAAAAAAAAAAAACGTTACACAAGTTACTAGAAACAAAGGAATGTTAAAATCTTATCAAATCTACATTAAAAACGTGACTGTAAAATAGTATGAAAAATTAAACAAATAATTCACAATACAAATAAGTACATAAACTTTTTTTAAATACCATAAATTGATTATTTTTTGATGTCGCCTTAGGCTTAATCGGCGAGGTTGTAGTTGGATGAATCGTTTGGTCTTCGAAACAACATTTTAAATAATTAAATAAATCACCAACACCATCTTTTGCTGGAAAATTCGTTTTACGATAATTAGGTACTATACGTTAGACGTAATATACATCCGACGGTGCTTTCAAAAATATTGGTACATTTGTGCTTAATATAGTATCTTCATAGATGAAATATCTTTCACTTGTGTAGTAGGTAATTAGGCATCTACCCACCTACGTATAAATAATTATTAAAAAAAAATCGCATAAATACAGGAAACAAGACGTTATGTACGTACGATGAATAACGATGAGACGGGGGACAGAAGAGGAAAGAGAATGCTACATAAATACTTTTTAGGTAGGTATACTACGTAATACTCGATAAGAAGCGATCTATACATTTATAAACTAACAGGTAACTAAAATATAAAATAAACATTAGCGCATTAAGTTGGCAAATTACAGAATTGACATCATCGTTGGATAACGACGAAGGGGGAGGAGGATTTTCATTTTTGCGTGAATTTTTTTTCGGATTTATATTGCACAAGCCCTAAAATAAATGAATAATAGTTGTCCATTTATCACAATTGGAATTAACATGGAATTTCATCGTAATGGAAGATCGCTAAAATATAATATTAAGAGCTGGAACGTGGACGGAAGCACGAAAAATATTAATTAAAAATACATTATTATATACATAATATTAAATACGAGCAACGCAATTACGTCATATTCGTCTCGTAATCGCGCCACTTTGAAAATTGACAAGTTAAAATAATTAAAAAATAAAAAATAAAAATACACGTTAGTTAAAATAAGAAAACAGCGCTGTCGGTAAAAGCGTTTAAAAAAAATCTGATATGTCGACGCGCGAATAATTGCACAAAAGCTATTTAATTCTCATCGTAATTGAAATACGCAGTCTTTCATCTACAGCGCCATTTTCTCAGCGTTTTGTTTGGTTTATCGACTAAAAATGTAAAATCCTTTGCGCTTTTTTTTCCTCTCGCATAATACTGATCAAATTTCTATTCAATATTTACACGTAATAACAATTCCTATTTTGCGAGTCAACAGATAATAACGAATTCATCGTCGTGAATAATAATACTGATTAAAAACGTACGCGAGTACATCTCTCAATTTTGCGCCTATTTTACAAAATACTACCGGGCAAAAAACGGGGACGAAGAGAAAAGGTACAGCATTAACTCGTCGTAACGATACCGGACACGTTGGTCGTCGATCCGGTCACGTTATGGAGATGAAGCTGAAGATCACAAGGCGATTCTTCGTGTTCGCTTTCTGTATCGACGGACGTCGAAAAGGCTGCTTTGTTGTTCCTGGTACAACTCTCGCACCAATTCTTTTTCCAGTTTTCCAAACGTAAGATCTGCGTTGAAAAGTAATACGTCGTCGATTAGTAAACAAGAATGAGAGGGGGAGGGAGGGAATGCAAGAATAGAATCATGCCCAAAAATAAAGTACTACGACAGGGTGTCTACATTATTTTTTTGAAAATTCGTGACCTTTTTTATGAACGATATTTCAACGTTTTCGGGGGGGGGGGGGGCGCGCTTCCAGCATAAATGTAACTTTTTAATGAATATTGGGGATAAAAAATTTCTACATTTTTTCCCTATATTATTTTGTGGTAAATAGCTATTTAAAAAAATATTGAGGGAGGGGGCAAATGCCCCTTGAACCCCTCAAGTTATGCCTATGCCCTCCAAGACCCCCTTTTTTGTAACCAAGAAAAACAATAGAATTTAAAAAAAAAGTTGAATGAATACTTGAAATTTTCAAGGGTGTATTTCGATTTATTCTCTAAAAGGTGGATTCTTGAGATTATTTTCATGTTGTAATGTGAGAATGATTTTTTTCTTGGAAATGAAACGACAAATTTTCACGCAAATAATACTCTTAAAATTTTCAATAACTTATTCAACAGAAAACCTTTTTTTTTTCTTTTTTTTTTGTCCTAAAGTTTAAAAAATAGGTTATTTATTTACTTTACTATCAAAAAAAATGATTAGAAGAATTTTTTAAATTATTGTTCGAAAAAATCTGTTTTTTTTTTCGAAAATGAAACGAATTTTTTTCTTCCCAAAGAAAAAATTAAGAAACTTTTCCACAGAAATTTAAAAAAATATCTTCACATAAAAAAATGTTTATAACATTTTTTTAACCAAGAAAAAAAAATAAAAATTAAGATTTTTGGATATTTTTTATTCCAAAAAATCCTGAAATTTCTTCCTTCGAAAAAATTTCTACTCCAGAATATTTGAGATTTCTAATTTTTTTTATTCCGAAACAATTTTTAAAAATTTTCAAATCAAAAAATTCGTTTTTAATTTTTTTTTATTCCAAAAATTGAGAATTTTATCTCCAAAAAAAGAGACCCTCCTCCCAAAAAATAAAAATACTTCATTTTTTTAAAAATTGAAAAAAATCAAAAAAATTGAGATATTATACTCTAAAACAATTCAATTCCAAAACGATAAAATTCAGAAAAAAATTCTCAATTTTTCTTCATTTTTTCACTTTGATTGAATCGAGGATTTTTGACGCAGACTTTTAAAAATTGAGAAAATTTTCATTTCAAGAAAAATTTTGATTCTCTTTACCTGAAAAAATAAGAGGAAAAAATATTTTATTTTTTTTAAATACGAATTTTTTGTGAAAGTTTGAAAAATATTTTTACTTCAATAAAATTGAGAATAAAAAAAAAATGTTTTTCATTCCAAAACAATTTTTAAAATTTTTTGTAGCAAAAAATTCATTTTTTTTTTTCATTCCAAGAAATGGGGACATTTTTCCCAAAAAATAAAGATTTCTATCCCCTTGAAAAAAATAAATTCTCCAAGAAAATTAATTTTCTTCAAAGAAATCACAATTTTTTTTTTTTTGAGAAGATGCAACAGTTTGAAAAAATTTCACTTTCACTTTTAGCGAATTTGTAATTTTGCCCAGGTAATATTATCAAAAATTCATGACTTCGAAGAGTAAAATTCATGACCTTTCATGACCTTGTAATTTTTTTTTGAAAAATTCATGATTTTTTCATGACTTTCATGGCCCATTTTCAAATTTCATGACATTCATGACCTGTAGATACTTAGACAGTTAGACACCCTGTACGACTAAACTACGGAGAACGATCTAAATTAAAGGAGAGGCTGTGTACTTTTGAATTGTCACAATTGGAGTAAAATTTTCCAACTACATCTAAAATGGAAAAACGAGAAGTTTTTGCAGGAATTTTTAAAACAAGAAGTAAAAATTTAGATTGGTACATTTCTTACCCTCAAATTTTGCCCAATACTGAATAGAAACTCAATATTCAAAATGGGAGAGGAGAAAGGGGTCCCATTGAAAAAATTTTCAAACCAAAGTTGTAGATCGAGTTCCAAGGAATAATTTTGGTAATTACAAAAATTCAAATTGGACCTCTCCTTCCCCTCTAATTTTGTCTAATACTACGTAGATCTTAATATTTCAAATTAGAGTTGATGAAAGGGTTTAATTGAACAAATTTTCAAACAAAAGTTGTAGAATGAGATCCTAGGAATATTTTTTATTATAATAAAAATTTTGATTGGACCTTCCCTCCCCCTCCAATTTTGAATAATATCTATGTAACGTGTTATGCACAGAGTGGAGGGGATGGGTACAACCGAATTTTCTATCAAAACAAAAATTATTTCTAGAATCTCAATCTACCTACAACTTTTGTTTGAAAATTTTCAACAAAAACGTCTCGATTTTCCATTCGACGTTTTATAGGCATCACGTTGCCAAACGAAACGAGATTTATACGATTGTAAGTAAAGATAATTATCTAATCAATTATAATGGCAAGTAAGAGGCGATGAAATAGAGAAAAGTAACAACCAACTACAAAATGCAAAGCACTAATCATGCCAAAAATGATAATCGTAGAAAAATGTAAGCACTACATTAAAAAAAAAAAAAAAAAATCAGAACAGAAAATTCAATCCTACTAAATATCTGTTTAATTAACAAGCCACGAAATAGAAACTTGAAAATTGTACTTAATTGAATTTCATTCTCTTTCAAAACTGTTCGCGTTCTACGTATTTGTAAAATAAAATCGAAAAAAAAATTGAAGCAATAAAATATGTATCCCCAAACACGTACATAAACATACGTACAACTATAAAAATAAAACTACTCCATTTTATTCGTATTAAAATAATTCCTGAGATACAAGCACTCTCATGCTATAATATTTTGCAAAACCGATAGAAAAATTCTCGAATATATCACTTACTCTATCCTAACCACTTCCAAGGTTCAACATCCGGTGTCGTAGGTGAAAACAACTGAACAAATTTTGAAATTTAAATTAAAAATGTCTCAAGACTACAGTAAATTTGTGTACATTTTGAACGTAAACTTTTTTCAAGTTACTTTTTCAAATTAAAAAATTTTCGATATTTAGAAATATACGATGAGAAGTTTTTTTTGCGAAATTATACACGCGAGGTATGTATTTTTCCTATTTAGATTGGTTAAAAGTCGATCGAAAACAAATTCGTGAAAATGGACATTGTGAACAAACAATTGGTGTTCGCACAGTGCACGCGATTTGATTGAAAATTGGAATAACACAACGGTGAAAATAGTGGGTCAAAGGTGTTAGTAGCTTTACGGAGGTAAAGGATTGAAATATACCTCGGCTTTTAAATCAACAACTTTATCTTGTAGTTCACGAACACGATCACTGTCGTCTAGATTGCTTCGTAGCTCGCCTTCGGCAACCATCTCCTGATTCTAGATTGGTAAACAGATGAGCAATTAAATTAACTGAACCCGGTATCGATCGAGGATCGGTTTTCTTGACTTACTTTCATTTCTAATAAAGATACTTTTTGGGTAAGTTCGGCAACCATTTGGGCATGTTCGGCGTCTCGTATCCTGGCCATCATAAATTCGTCTTTCATCTGAAAATATGTCGACGTAACGAATGAAAATTGTCGAGTATACGATAGAAAATTAGAGGAATATGAAAATACCCACCTTTGATTCTAAATCGGCGTATTTGTATTGCTGTTCTCTGAATTTAGCGGCCATATCGCGTTCTCTTTGCTCGGCTTGGTCGAGTTGCTCGCGCAGATCTTTCTTATCTTCATCTTGACGTTTGAGTTGGTTACCGCTGACTTGAACTTGAGTTTCTAACTCCATTACCTAAAGTAAAACACGTAGTTTAGTATGGAATTATTGAGAGAAAAAATCGATAAATTATCTAAAATAATAAAATGAGAAGTGCCTACTTTAAGTCTCAACTCTTTGAGTTCGGTCAACGCCTCCATTTCCCTCAATCGAGTCGTCATCAACTCTTCTTCCAATTTCTGGAACTCTGTATTATTCCAATTCAACAGATTACCTATCTTCTTAGGTGTCGACTCAGGAGTAGGTGGCGCCTCGACTCGTTTTTCCTGCAATCAATTTGTCGAATTAATTTTCAAACGTCAGTAACTTCATAACCACTGATGAAATGTAGTAAATGAAACGATACAAAAAAAAACATCGCAAAAGCGAGCACACAATATCGTCGTTGGCCTGCTAAATACCTCTTATGTGCAAAAAATAAAACTTTACAGGAGCACGTAAAAACCTCCCAGTAATTATAATTTTCAACGTAGACCCTTGAATTTAAAAAAAAAAAATCATGTTCATCTACCCCAGTCCTTATTTCAATTCATTTTAGTGATTATTTTGTTCATTTAGCCATAAAACTGTTTTGTTTTTTTTTGAAATTTTTACACATAAGAGGTTTTTTTGGTTAAAAATAAGTCACATAAGAGGAATTTAATACAAAATCTTAATTATTTAGTTTTTCATTTTGAACAAAAAAAACAATGTTATTACGTAAAAAAGCGAAAAAAATGAGAAAAAAACACGAATTGTTTTTCACTATTTTTATCATCATTATCAGCAACATAGGTGCACATAGGAAGGTATTATACGAGACCAATTTTTCAACAGCGGTAAAAATATGACCTAAGAAGATGTAATTTTTTTTTTATTCGACGCAGTTTGACGAGCTGTATCCAACGAGCCAAAAAACCTATTTTATGAAAAATTGTCACATAAGAGGTATTTAGCAGGCCACCGACGATATCTAATCTTGAACAAAAAGCAGGACTTCTATTCTATAGGAGTTTCAATCAAACGTTATTAAAATCATATTAAAATGAAAAAATGCCAAATTTCAAATTTCGGCCAAGTTTTGGAAATTTTCCAAATTTTTAATTTTTTCTGGATTTTAAAAACTTGCCAAAAAATTTCAAACTTTGAAATGGATTCAATTTCAAAATTTTAGAAAAATTCTAATTTTCACCTAATCTTGGTGTTTTCCCAAATTTTTTCTATTCACAAAATTTTAAAAATTTCAACAATGATCAGACTTCGTGAATTCATTAAAATTTCAAAATAACCAATTTTGAAGATGAACTAAATTTTCCAAAATTTTCCTATTTTTTGAACTTTAAAAATTTCTAACCTAGTCTAACTTCAATTAAAATTTAGAAATTACCAAAATTATTGTTTTTATCATTTTTAAATTTTTTTTTGAAAATTTCAAAGAATTATTAAATTGCAAAAATGTTTCTTATTTATAAAATTGAATTAAAATAAACATAAAAAATCAATTTTCAACTTTTAATTTTTTTAACTAAAAAAACTTATCAAGTTATCAAACGTCACAAATTTATTCATTTTTTTTTTTTTTTTTTTTTTTTTTTTTTTTTTAATACCTGACTTGAAAAATTTATTGAAGTTTTAAAATTAGTCAATTTTAAATACCCCATATTCGAAAATTAATAAAAACAAAATTGAATCATAAAAATTTATCGAATTTTAGAAATTGGCAAATCCTTCAAATTTTGAAAATTTATTAGATTTTAAAAAGCACTGAATTGAAAAACGAATAAATTAAAAATCTTGTCCAACATTTGTGAAATTTCAAAAAAAAAAAAAAAATATTGATGATTGTTAATTTTTGAAATTTGGCGAGTATAAAAAATTGAGTCAATTTCTGTAGTAAAAGAAGAAAATTAAGTCGAGGTGGTTGATTTGAGAAACTAATGTTTTTTTTATTGTTTGGTAATTTTTAAAAAATGGATTCCTTGGATTCCTAAAATGTGAGCAATTTTAAAAATGTGGTTGTTTTGGAGAATAATTTAATTTTCCATCATTTGAAATTTTTTTCAAGTTTGGTAAGTTTCTAAAATTTGGACAATTATAAGAATTTGATTGATTTGAAAAATCAGAATACCACTAAATTGAAGGAAATTTACCAAACTTGAAAAAATCAAAATTTATCAATTTTTGAAACCGTCCCAAATTTAAAAAATTATGGAAATCCAAATTCTTATTAAATTTTAAATAATTTTTCTAATTTCAAGAATTTACGAAATTTCGAAAAATTGTTAAATTTTGAAGATTTTTTTATTTTAATAATATATATTCTATATTTTTTAAAAATCAAAACTTTATTAAACTTTAGATTCCTTTAATTTCAAAAGCTTGATAAAATTTAAAAATCACCAAAATTCCAGTTTTCATCAAATTTCCAAATTCAAAGATGAATTAAGCTGAAAAATCTAAATTTTTAAATTGCGAACATTAAGTTTCAGTAATATTGACAATTTTTTTTTAGTTCATTGAAATTTAAAAATGACCACAAATCCAATTTTTATTGAGTTTAATTAATTATTCAAATTTCAAGGATTCACTAAATTTTGAAGATTCCTTAAATTTTAAAAATATTTCAAATTTTCAATTTTTTGAAAATTTATTACATTTTAAAAATGGATCAAATTTTAAATATTTATTAAAGTTTCAAAAGTACAAACTTCAAATTTTCAAAATTTTAAAGAAAATTTTTAAATAAATAAAGAATTTGTGAATATGAAAAATTAGGATAAATTTTTAAATCGTTTACAGGAATTTTCAATAACGATTTACAAATTTCAAGTTACGTAAATTTTGTTATTCAAAAAAAATTCTCAATCGTTTAATTTTTGCTCAAATGAAATGGTTTAAACTTTGATGAAAAGCAAAACCTTCAACCCAAAAGCGGGGCTTCTTGAAAAATCACTACATTAAAGCAAAAAGCAGTACTTTTGCAAGACCAGCAGCACCTTTAGCCACTCTGATAAACTACTCCATTTCGATACGTTTACAAGTAAGTACATAGATAACCAAGTGATATGCAAGCAGAGTGTGATTACATTTCTAATTACTTGTAGATGTCTCTGCCACTGGGTGCTGATTTCGTTAACCCTTTGTCGTAAATCCTTCAACGATAGATTAGCTTCAGCTTCTCGTAACTTGACCGCAATCAGTTCTTCTTGCAGATGCGCAACTGAATTATCGACAGTCGATTCTCGTAACGTTTTCTTATCCTGAAAAATCGATACGTTAGTTTTCCATCAATTGTAATGATTATATAATCAGATACGATGGATTACGAACTTCTTCCAATTCTTGGATTCTGGCTCTTAGTTCTCGAATCAAAGCGTCATTTTCCGCTTCCCTAAGTCGTACTTTTACAAGTTCCGCTTGTAAGCATTCGATTATCTCTTCTTTCTGAGATAGCTGCTCCTTTAACGAGCTTTCGTCCAAGGAAGACTGATACGAGTTGTTCTATAAACGTAATAAAATATACGAATTTAATTTTTTCGACCTCAGCACAACGTGAACTTGGAAGTCGGCTCCGATGTGACTTACGTTTTGAGAAGTTAACAATAAAGATAACATTTTTATCTCTTCTTTGGCGTTTTCCAGTCTGTGAGATGTTTCCAAATGCGTATGTCTCAGAGCAGCCAGTTCTCTTTGGACGACGAACGTAGTTTCTTCTTCTTCAGCTCGCGATACTTGTCCTCGAACGAGTCGATCTGCTAATTCGCTCGATTCGGCTTCGAGTAATTCGACTCTTTGGCGCAGAAGTCTGTTTTCTGTTCGTAATCTCTGTGAAAAAAATCAAGCAACGTTCGTCGTTTAAATTCTACCAATGTAAATTTCCAAGATATAGAATTTTTATTCAAAGAGAATAAAAATCTTCAATAAACAGAGAAAAATTGACCATGAATTTTACTCCAACGAAATTTTAAAAAAATTTTCTTAGAAAAAAAAAAGCCAAATAAAATCGATACAACTTACTCTCAATTCGACCATTTCTTCTTGTTCTTTGGTTTTAATAATCGTATACTCTTTCTCCAATTTTTTCATTTTCTTCTGATTGATTTTCATATTATAAGCTAAAGCCATTAAACTATCCGGATCGGAATCCGCCCTGGTGGGTAATTCTTTTTGAAAGAACTGCAACGAAACCGAAAAATAAATATCGAATTAAGTACGTATGGTTTGTAGGGGCATTAGCGAAATATTTTTCGAATTATAAAAATACAAACCTTCAACATCCCTTCCATATCTAAGGATAATAAATCTTCTTTTCCCAAGTGTAACAATGCTAATGCCATTTGGAAAATTACGCTAATCCCTTCCGACAGGAATACATCGATTACCCTGCGAAGAAAAAAATACTCGTGTAATTCGTTCATATTTTACAACAACGCGTACTCTCCGTTTCTTAAAATTCAACATTATTATCCTTTTAAGGAAATTGTTTTTTTCATTATTTAGAATACATGCGAGTTTGGCGGTTACAGTCTCGAATAATCATACGAGATCCGAGACCTTCGAGAAAAGAATTAGAAAGCCTGAAGTGTTACGTACGAATGCTCGTAAACGACCGATTAATCGCAATGTTCGTTAAAACGTGACATATTGAAAAATATTCGTCGATCGGTTGCGACATCGACTATTTTTAAATCGCCACTTTCGAGCGTAGGTACGAATAAGTTTTCGGAAGGTATTGAAAATTTAGGGAGAGTGTTTAATACGAGTATTCACCTGCATGCCGTAGGTAGGGCGAAAGTAGTTGTAAATAAAGTTAGGAACCAGCTACTAGCGTACATGCTAGTATGGAAACTTTGCGATTGAAAATGTACGTACAAGTCTGGTAACGTTTCCTGCAACAGTCATAAAATATGGTAGATAAATAACCCGCAACGTACCACAACAAACACAAGTGGTTTGAACATATGTTCTTTCGGTTCGATTCCCTGGCGATAATTGCATCGCACTCACCTGTACTAAATTTTCCAGTTGAAACATACAAAGGCCTAGTTCGGCCATCGTAGGTTTGAACATATCGCGCATTTTGTAATCTTGCATTAGCTTCACAAAAACTGCGAATGCTTCTTCTTCCGGCATCTAAGAACATGAAATTTATAATAAGATGTTTAGAAGTACAGCATGATTTAAAAATTAATCCTAAAGATCGAACTCTCTCTTGCTCGGACCAAACGAATGTTTTTATTTAAAAAATTATCAATTGATTAAAAATTGAAAATTAAAAAAAAATTAAAATTGAAATTAACGTATTTTAAAAATTGTAAAAATGGGTAATTTTTCAATTATTTCTATTTCTGGAAAAAATCATTTTGACATGGCATGGCGAATTACACATTTTTCCTAAAATTGAATTTCTTTGAAAAAATTGCCCAAAATTTTTTTTCTCATTATTCGGGTCCATTCTGAGAGATTATGACCAAAAGATTCTTAATTTTTCAATTGTTTCCATTTCTGGAAAAAATCATTTTGACATGGCGAATTACACATTTTTTTTCTTAAAATTGATTTCTTTGAAAAAATTGCCTAAAATTTTTTTTCTCATTATTCGGGTCCATTCCGAGAAATTATGACCAAAAAATTCATAATTTTGGAGAAGAAAAAAATCTAAATTGAATTTTAATTATTTAAACATTTGGAAAAACGCGTTAGAAGTCAAGCTGTTATTTGAAAGGCGATTTTTTTTCAAAATTCACATTTTGCAGCCTAAAAAGTGGTGGAATGGCCAAAAAACTTGGAATTTACATATGTTGGACTTGAAGGTAATGTGAATCCTAACTGCTGGAATAAATAAAAATCATAATTTTGAGCCTCTCCCAGAGCCCTCCTCCCTGAAAAAAAAAGCAATCAAAATTTCAGCAATAAAAGTCCAAACCTCCAAAGGCACCTCAGTGACATCTGCCGACTCAACAAACTAAATTTTGGCACCCCCCCCCCCCCCTCCACAAGTCACTTGGTTTATCCATTTTTTTAGAGAATATTTTTTAAATTTTTTGAGAGTACCTCAACAATATTTTTAATTTTTTAGATTTTAAAAACATTCTTTATTCCAAAAAAATTGAAAGATTTCTTATTCCAAAAAGAAATCGAGAAATTTTTTAAATGAATAAAAAATGTTTTTCACAAAAAAATTAAATTTTTTTTACTTATTTAAAAAACTTGAGAATTTATTTTTCTTTCCAAGAAAATTGAAGAAATTTTTATTCAAGTGAGGGGGGGGGGGGGTTGGAAACTTGGTTCACCTATTTCAAAAACAAGAGAATTTTTCAAATGTTCCAAAATATTGAAAGATTTCTCATTCTAAAAAGGTAAAGGTCAAAATATACAAAACGCACATCAGAGCTATAAACTGAATCTGTAATAAAATTTTGGAGTCTTTAGACAAATTTATAGAGCCTGTAGACTGATAAACGTGAAAACTAATTCTCAAAAAATCCACTTTTGGGGCCCAAAATGGGGTGGGGATGACTTGGGAGGCTGAAATTTGGGTATGTAGGAGGAAAGAAGAGTCCCTATCGCTGGTGAAAATTAAAAAAAATTTCGTCTCTTTGGACCTTCCCTAGAGCTTCCTCTACAAAAGGGTCTCACGTCTCACCTCAAATTTGGGCTCAAAGGTCAAAATTTCTAAAAGCCACATCAGTGACCTCTATTGACTCTATTTTCAAATTTTGGTTTCCTTTGTCATTTGGTTTGGGCTGTAAGCGGATCAACATACTGAGAAACAGGAGAATAAACGCTGAAAATTATTAATTTTTGACTCTACACAGAAGTCGAAAAGGGTCCAAAGGTCAAAACCTGCAAAAAGCACATCAAGGGTAGGTATAAACTGAATCTACGATAAAATTTCAAGGCTTTCAGACCAATTGAGGAGGGGATCTTTAGTCTGATCAACGTGAAAAAATTACCCCAAAATTCACGTTTTGGGTCCTAAAATGAGGTTGGGATGACTTACAAGGGAACCTCGCCAACTCGTCACCTCCGATTGAGCTGAAATTTGGCTCACTGAAAAAGCATGCCATCCAGACCTCACAACCGAATTTTTAGCTGCCGAAGTTGATTTTTAGATTTTTGGCGAATTTTCAAAAATGGCTAAAACCACCTCCAAAAAAACAATTTTTGAAAAAAAATTGTAAATTTCAAGATAGAATCCTGAAAGTTGGTTTGTACACTAAAGTTGACCTCCCGAGTCTATTGGCACCATTTTCAAAGCGATCTGGAGCCTCCAGAAAAAGTTGATTTTTCTCCAACACACGAACTGGATCTCTCCAGACAGCAAAAGTCAACATTTTCTGGAGCCTCTAGATCGTTTAGAAAATAGTGCCAATCGACTCGGGAGGTCGACTTTAGGGGGTAGACGAAGTTTCGGATGATATGCTGGAGAAATTGATTTTTTGAGAATTTTTAAAAAATGAAAAAATTTTCAAGTTGTCAAAAAAAAAAAAACACGTGCGAACTTGTCACCTCGGATTTTGGATTCAACTACGTCAATCGAAAGAGAGCATCATACTAACGCTAGGATTAAATTTTCAGCTGCCGAAGTTAATTACAGCGCCGTCTGGAGCTATTCCAGTGCGCTGGAGAAAAGTCTACTTTTCCTGGAAGCTCCAGATCGCTTCGAAAATGGTGCCAATCGACTCGGGAGGTCGATTTTAGTGTGCAAACCAATTTTCAGGATTTTATCTTGAAATCTACAATTTTTTTTTTTAAATTGTTTTTTTGGAGGTGGTTTTAGCCATTTTCAAAAATTCGCCAAAAATCGAAAAATCAACTTCAGCAGCTAAAAATTTGGTTGTGAGGTCTGGGTGGCATGCTCTTTCAGTGGGTCAAATTTCAGGTCAATCGGAAGTGACGTGTTGGCGAGGTTCCCTTGTTAGAAGAATGAAATTTGGATATGTTGGAGATAATTAGGACTCTTGCTCCTGGTGCAAATTTTGAATAAATTCTATCACTTTGGTCTCACCCAGGTCCTTTTCACAAAGGGGACACCACATAGAATGTTTTACTACATTCGACTCATTATAGATTTAGCGATAGAGGCCCAAGAGTAGCGGAAATATCAAGTGTATGATATCAGATCAGGGCCTAATGCAATAGGCAGAACTTTTATTAAAAAATTTGTCAGAAAATGAAGAAAAAAAATTTTTAAAAAAAAGTCTATAATTTTTGGGACACCTTGTACATCGAAAACAGTAAAATGATGGTATTTCGATAAATGGTCAACTCAATTATTTTTTTATCAACTAAAATCAACTGAATTTGAAGAGAAATAATCTGAGTGAAACGTCTTACAATAATTTTTGGGATACCATTTAGGAATTAATTATTTAATCAACTCGTCAAATCACCTGCATCAACAAGAGTCCTACGATGAAGCCACTACCTTGGCAATATCCTACTTCTCTGTCGTGCAACGAATAAGCTTTCATAACGTTGAACAGGCTTTCTTGGCCAGGACCATCTTTTTCTTTGAAGAAATCATGTTCCGGGTAAGTTCTGGCGATATCCCTTCTGATAACCTAAAAATTACGTACATTTGATTTGATTAGCTCGATAAAGTTCACAGAACTCATCTCGTGTTTATTGCGTTTGCGTACCTTCTCACAAGCTGACGTAGCTTTAATATATTCGGCATATTGTTTCTTCACAGGTAAATCATGCGCTCCGCACAATAATTGCCATACAATACCGCGGAAATGATGAGGAATACCCTTTCTAACCAAATCCTGCGAAATCAAACAATGTAATACGAATTAACGCGACCTTCTTGGTGCTTACGTAACGCGTTCTTCCGCAACAGATTCGATTACCAGGTGCCTTACCTTAACCAAATTATTTTTTTTCTTCATGTAATTGTCCCAATCGTTGACGATATGTCCCCATATGCTCCACAAATCCTCTTCGCTATCCTCGCCTCGATCATGACTAGAACTGGTGGCCGACGTGAGTGATATTTGAGACGAGGTATCGGAACTCTTGCGCGAATGGCCACAATTATTCGAGTTCGATATCGAATTGAGAGATTTCGAGTCCGATTCGATTAATCTGCGGATTGAGATTTGGTAGGTATCGAGGCATTAGATGGACGATGATTACAAAATATTATTATTAGGTAGGTATAATAGATAATAACCTGTTTGCTTGCTCCAGTTTGGCTAACAATGCCAGCTCTTCGGGTGATGCGTTCGATACGTTATTATCGGTTATATGATTCGAATTATTATTCAATTCCAGACCGTTAAATAGCGAGTTGGACGATTCGGAAATACCAACCATTCCTCCGGACGAGTGAACTGCTAAATTGATGCGACGCTGCTAATGACTTTCTTATCAGCGTGTTTGAAACTTTGTCGATGATTCGTTGAGATTGTATGACTCATTTCAATTCTACGTAAAAATCACCTGAAACCAGACACATAGACGCGGTTTGGTTAGTTTCATCTCCGCTACCTGCGTTTAATTCGTATAACAAAACCAATATCACATTACAAGTTCATACGAGGAAAACGCGGTGTACCAGGTACTACTAAAACAATACTCGTAAAATATCAAGTACACGAGATTCTCTATTTCGATTTTCGAATAATCGAGCGATATAATAAATGTACAATCATAAAAAACGAATGGAAAATTTTTTTTAATTTTTTTTCTATTTCACCCTAGCACAGATAAACAATTTCAATTGAACACTTGCGCAAATAAAAACAGGGACATTGGAAAGTCGTTGCAAATCGCATCGTGATTGTGTTACCATTGCAACAAATCCTATCATCATTATAATTATTATACTGACGATGAGTAACACTTTTTTTATTGAATAAATATCAAATTAATTAGATGATCATTTTACAAAAAATTGAGAAATATTTTAAGTTCAAAAAATAAGTCCAAAAAACCTAGAGATTTCATTTCTTCAAAAAATTTGATATTTTTCAAAAAAAAAAAAAAAAAAAAAAAGAATGAAAAAATTAACAAAAAAATAATAAGTATAAGATTTCTTCTCAAAAAATTCACCAGCACCTCTACCAAAAAAAAAAAATTAAGATTTTTTTAATACAAGAAAATTAAAAAAAATTTTACTCCAAAAGACTGAGGGATTTTTTTCTCCCTTCTTTTCATTAGTTGAAAATTCAATAATAAAAAATTAATTGAATAATAATTGATACAAATATATTTTCTAAAAATCAAGAAATATGTAGTTGTTTTTAAAAATAAAAATAAACAGTATCTATAATTAGTATGCAAGTAGTACATAATATCTACCAAAATGGAGATTTTAAAAAAAAAATTCAAAAAAAATTAGGTATGTACTTTAAAAACTGACAAGAGATTTCCTTCTCTGAAAAATTTGATTTACGAAAAAAAAAAAATAATAATAAAATAATTTTGGCGATTACAAAAATTTTGATAGCCCCCTCCCTCCCTTCCTTCCTTCAAATTTTATATTTATGTATGAAAATCATAACATGAATTCCTTATACAAAATTGGAGGAGAGGAAAATTTTAAGCACGCAATCTTTTAAATACATAATATAATCACTTTTGCAGAATTGTTGTAAAAAATGGTTGAAAAAATATAATAACTTCCTGTTTAAAAAAATATTTACGTACTCGTTGAAATTTTATAATATTTTATAAAATTATTATTTTAATGAAAAAAGCTTATCCCTAAAAACCAATGCAAAATCCTCCCCTGACGAATTTTTCAAGATTTTTGAAATCATCAATTTTGTGGAAATTTTCAATTTCAATAATTTCAGAAAAATTGCCAAATTATATTTAACCAATGTAAAAAGCTACCCTTAAAATCAATGCAAAATTCCCCTCTGACGAATTTTTCAAGATTTTTAAAACAATCAATTTTGTGGAAATTTTCAATTTCAGCAATTTCAGAAAAATTGAAAAATTGCATTTAACCAATGAAAAAAGCTACCCTCCTCTGACGAATATTTCAAGATTTTTAAAATCATCGATTTTGTGGGAATTTTTAATTTTAGTAAATTTTGAAAAATTGCGAGATTGCATTTAACCAATAAAAAAAACTACCCTAAAAATCAATGCAAAATCCAACTCTGACGAATTTTTCAAGATTTTTAAAATCACTAATTTTGTAAAAATTTTTAATTTTAGTAAATTCAAAAAAATGGCGAAATTGCATTTAAACCAATGGAAAAAGCTACCCTCCCCTGACGGGGAGTGGCTAAATCCACAATAAGTAATCACATTGTAAGGGCGATGTCGTTCTTTTTTATTCATCTTCTTTATTTTTGTACGAGGTTTTTTTTTCGTACAAGTTTTTTTTTTCAAACAAATTTTTTCAAATTTTTTCTCTGAAAACTTTGATGTTTTATTTAAAACAAATTTATTCTTTCACAAAATACTCAAAATATTTTTCATTCTAGCCATAGACATTTTACTTTCATATATGGACCGCTCGTCCAATGTTAAAATCAGCCAGATTTTGAAGCACAGCGTTCTATTTTGATAAAACGCTTCTGCTCATGCGCAAACAAACGTGTGTATGTATTTTACAGATGATACGTCGTTGTGTTGGTAACGCACACAACGTAAGGATCAAAAAATGATATTGTAAATACACACTCACACTACTTTACTTGTGCTTCAAAACCGCTGATTTACACGAGCGGTCCAAATATAAAAGTAAAAGGTCTATAATTTTAGGTATTTTTTATGTTTTATTTAATTTTTCAATTTTTTTTTTTTAACAAGTCAGTAAGTTAGTAGTTAAGTACCTTAGCGTTAGCTACTTACTCAATTTTGAATATTGAAATTTTAGTAAATTTGAAGAAAAATTGGAAGTTACTTGAAAAAATTTAGAAATTCCTCAATTAGAACTACCTAGAAGACAAATGGTGATGAAAATTATTGGAAAAATTCGAATGAGAAGTCAGGTTGCCAGTTGGGAGATGAAATAGAAACATTTTGATGACCAATTGGAGAATGAAATCAATTGACAATTTTATTGGAAAATGGGGGGGGGGGGGGGGGGGGGTATGAACAAATAAAATTAAAAAAGTCGGAAAAAAATTCGGAAAAATAAACTTGATAAAAAATTTACTTGAAAGAAATTTCAAAAGAAAAATTTGAAAAAGTATGGTAGAGATTTAGAAGCATTTTTTGATGAGAAAATTTTATGAAAAATGTTTAAAAATCTAAATGGAAATTTAATTTAAATTTAATTAAGAATATAATTTAAAAATTTCAAAAAATGAATTTGAAAAAATATGATGAAGATCAGTTGCATTTTGATGAAAAAATCATTGGCGGGTTTGAATGAAAAAATTGAAAAATACACAATACAATCATTTATATTTTTTTTAAAATGAGTTTTAATTTTAAAACGACAAACAGAAAAAATTTAATGAAAAATTTAATTTGAGGAAAAAATAAGAATAAATTATTGATGAGTGATGAATAATTTCTTCAAGAAATTTTTTTCAAAAATACAATTAAAATTTTAAACAAAAAAAAAATGAAAAATTTGAAGAATAGAAAACTTGGAAACATTTTAAATATTGTATTAAATTTTATTGAACTTGGCGAAAAAATCTCGATGAAAAATTTGAGAAAATCGTTTATGAAAAATTAAAATTGGATTAAAAATCAATTTGGACCAAGTCCACTTTGCAATGACAAACACGACCACGAAAACAAGATTTCAAACAAGAATATGAGATGAATTCTCGTTCGTTCATTTTGGTGATTACTTGTTGTGGATTTAGCCACTCCCCCTCTGACGAATTTATCAAGATTTTTAAAACCATCAATTTTGTGGAAATTTTTAATTTTAGTAAATTTTGAAAAATTTGTCAAATTGCATTTAACCAATGTTTAGCAAAACTCGAAAAAATTGTATTTCAACAATATTTGATAGCCTTTGTGATTTAATAAACTTTTAAAAAATCAAGCTGAGAAAAGTTTTTTTTAACAAATTTGAAAAACAATTTTCACAACAAATTCGAATTTCATTTCAATGAGATTGTTTTCCTAAAAATGTTGGTAAACTTTTCTATATTGTGTAATACTGAACTCAACTAGGTACCTAGTAATTATTCGGTTAAATTCTTTTTCCGAAAAAAATGAGAATTTTTTTATGACAAGAAAATTTATAGGTAAAATTTTCATTTCAAAAAACTGAAAGATTTTTTTCTCCAAGAAATTTGATTGTAAAAAAATTATCAGTATAGGTAATTAAGTACCTACTATTTACCTACTTGAGATTTTTTTTATTTCAAGAAAATTTTTTAAAATGTCTTCAAAAATTTGATTTTTTTCCAAGTAAGACAAAAAAAATGTTGATTTTTCTTTTAAAACAAAATGAGATTGTTTCCCCTCGAAAACTTGAAAAAAATTTACTGAAAAAATCAAATTGTGGGTATTATTATGTTCAAAAAAATTAAAAAACGTTTTTCTTCGAAAAAAAAATTAATTGCATTCTTGTTACTTCACAAAAATAAAAAAAATGTACGCCAATATTTTTTACGCTGACTTCAAAAATGTAAAAACTGAAATATTATTTTTATCGCAATAAAAATTTACAATTTTTCAGAATTAAGTATTGAATTTGAACAATATTCTGAATTATCAGTGTTACAAAAAAAAAAAAAATTAAAATTAAAAATACATTTTGAACAAAATTTTAAAAATTGCGTTCAAATAAAATTTTATTTAAAAAAATGTCTAAAAAAATATCGTATTTCAACACTTTCAACATAATTTTTTAAAATTTGAGGAGCGTTCCGAAAAAGGTTTTTTCCCAATGTTGATCCTCAAATGGCAAAACTTGCAAAAAACACATCAGTGACTTTGAGCCATCGCCTGATCAACGCACCAAAAAACAGCTAATGAACATAAAAATTTTAAATTTTGGATCAAAAGAGGTCCAAAAGTCAAATCCTACAATAGACACAACAGGAGCATAAACTAAAGTGATATTTCTAGGCAAATTTGAAAGATTTGAAGGCTGGCTGAGGAAAAAAAACTACCCCAAAATTGACTTTTTAGGGCTTAAAAAGAACTTAGGATAGTTTTGAAAGCTGAAATTTATATTTTTTCATGCTCGAAATAAAATGACTCCTCTTTGCTGGTGCAAATTTCAAAAATTTCGTCACTTTGGACATGTGCTGGTGTCCTATCAAGAAGTAGATTTATTGCAAAGTTTGAGTGAGGGGCCTAAAAAATATTATGTTGATAACAGACATAAAAAAATTGCCCAAGAAATTATATTTATTGTTCATTTTTTACATTTCACAGGGTTCCAAAAAATTCCCAAATTTCCAAATTTTATTTAAATTTAGCCAAAATCCAGAAGAGTGACTTTGACGCAATCAAAAATAACCCAAACCTAACCTAGGCCAGCCTAAAAATTTCTGAAATGAACAAACCCAGAGAGGTGATCTGGGTCAATAGAAAATTTCCCAAACCTAACTTGGTCCCTGTCTAAAACATTCCAAAGTTCATGACAGAAACTTAGGATCAAACCTCTGGCCTCATAAAAATAGGTATCAACATCAATAACGTAAGCGACGTAATTGATGTCGTTGTCGTGCGGCATATCAATGATGCAAGTAACGAGAAAATTATAGAGTAATTTTATTGTTAGACTACATTACGAGTACACTACATGAATGGTGTTCAATGTTTTCAAACATTCATTCAAACGAAAATAAAACGAACGCATAATCATTAGTTCAGTTATGTCTCGAGATAACATCATTAATAACCCGTAAAGGTCCATAGACTTCAAAGCAGCGTAATAAGTTCAACATTGATTCGTCTAAAATATAGCTATGTAAATCGAAAGCGGAAATTATTGAAAAAAAATAGTAGGTATTATCATAAAGGGGAAATAAATAGTTCCGGTTCGATTACAATGTTGAAAGAAATTTTACTACAGAACTCTAATATAGAGTTCATAAGGGGAAAAATGAGCCGGTACGCTTTTTCTGAGGGCGGTCAATCCCCTTTCCAAAAAAATCCTTATTTCTGTATACCTATACCTGAGCCCCCCTCCCCATTCAAAAAATGTTCAAACAGAAGTTTCAGATCATAATAACTTTTTTTTTTTTTTAATTCATGACTTTTTCATGAGCATTATTTCTACACTTCCAGGGGTCCCCTCCAGCAAAAGCGTAATCTGAAAGAAATATTATGGGGGGAATTATCCTCATTTTTCCCCTATATTTTGTGGTAAACAGCTATAAAAAAATTATTAATGAAGGAGGTGAATGCCCCTTGGACCCCCTAAGTTATGCCTATGTTTTCCGAGACCCCCTCTTTTGTAACCAAAAAAATTAATACAATTTCAAAAAAAAAGTTGAATGAATATTTAGATTTTTTAAGGGTGTAATTCGATTTCTTCCCTAAAAGGTAGATGCTTAAAATTGTTTTCATTACCTATGTAATGTGTGATTTTCTCCTGGAAATGAAACGAAAAATTTTTATGCAAAAAAAATTCTCCTAAAAAATGTTTAACTTTTTCAACAGAAAAACATTTTTTCTGTTTTTTTTTTTCGTCCCAAAGTTAAGAAAATATTTTATTTATTTATTTAACTACCAATCAAAGAAAAAAAATGATCCCACAAAATTGAGATTTTTTTTTTATTTTAGAAGAATCTTTAAAATTATTGTTCGAAAAAAATCCCAGTTTTTTTTCGAAAATGAAACGAATTTTTTTCTTCAAAAAGAAAAAATTAAGAAACTTTTCCACAGAAATTTTAAAAAATATCTTCACATAAGAAAATTTTATACTTAACATTTTTTTTTCAAAAAAAAAAGATTTTTTGATATTTTTTATTCCAAAAAATCCTGAAGTTTATTCCTTTGAAAAAGTTTCCACTCTACAAAATTTGAGATTTCTTTACATATTTCAAAAAAAAAAAAAAAAATGGCTAATTTTTTTACTCCAAAACAATATTTTTTTTATATACTTTATTCTAAAAAATGAGAATTTTTTATTCAAAACACAGAGACAGAGACCCTCCTCACCAAAAAATTGAAAATATTTTTATTTCTCAGAAAATTGAAAAAAATTCAAAAAATTGAGATTTTATACTCTAAAAGAGTTTGAAAAGTATTTTTACTTCAAAACAATTCAATCCTAAAACGATAAAATTTCAGATTTTTGATTTTTTTTTTATGAGAAATTTGTTGCGAAAGTTTAAAAAATATTTTTACTTGAAAAAAATTGTGATTTTTTTCAACTTTTTGTACGCCAACTACCTAAGGCTATAGTGGCCTGAAAATGTTTTTTTATTCCAAAACAATTTTTTTCATTCCAAAAAATTCGTTTTTTTTCATTCAAAAAAAAAAAAAAAGGGAGAGATTTCCCTCCAGGGTGTCAGCTGTCTACATCTTTTTTTTTTTTTTTTTTTTTTTTTTTTTGAAAATTCATGACAATTTCATGAACATTATTTCAACGTTTACAGGGAGCCCCTACTGGCATAAATGTAACCTGGAACAATTTGAGGGGAGGGGCAAAAAATTGATTCCCAAGAAATTGCGATTTTTTTTATTTCAGAAGAACTTTTAAAATTAATGTTCGAAAAAAATCTCAGTTTTTCCACAAAGAAAAAATTAAGAAACGTTTCCTCAGAAGTTTTAAAAAGTATCTTCGCATAAGAAAATTACACGTAACATTTTTTTATCCAAAAAAAAAGAAAGAAAAAAAAAGATTAATGGATATTTTTTTATTACAAGAAATCCTGAAATTTCTTCCTTCGAAAAAATTTATACTCCAAAATAATTCAGATTTCTATTTTTTTTTATTCCAATTTTTTTTTTTTTTAATTTTTGAACCAAAAAATTCGTTTTTAATTTTTTTAATTTCAAAAAATGAGAATTTCTTCTCCAAAAAACAGAAACCATCCACCCAAAAAATAGAAGTATCTAATTTTTCAGAAAATTGAAAAAATTGTGATTTTACACCTACTGTAAAGTTTGAAAATATTTTTACTTCAATAAAATCGAGAATTTTTTTCAACGCCTTGTACACTACCTAAGGCTAGTGGCGTGAAAATGTTTCTCATTTCAAAACAATTTTAAAAATTTTTTGCACCAAAAAATTCTTTTTTTCATTCCAAGAAATGGAGATTTTCCCTAAAAAAATAGAGATGTAAAAAAAAATTCGTCGAGAAAATTAATTTTCTTCTTCAGAGAAATCAAAAATTTCACTTTTAAGCGAATTTGTAATTTTGCTCGGATAATATTATCAAAAATTCATGACTTCGACGAGTAAAATTCATAACTTTTCATGACCTAGTAATTTATTTGAAAAATTCATGACTTTTTCATATAAATTTTCTTCTTCAGAAAAATGACATAATTTTATGCTTTATTTTTTGAGAAGATGCAACAGTTTGAAAAAATTTCGCTTTATTAAAATTAATTTTACGAATATCTCGAATATCAAAATTATAATAAATTAAAACTCCACAACCCTTTAAACAATATAAGCTTCCTTTATCGTCAATCCACACACAAACGTGTTACTCAATTACAACCGAAACGTATCATACCAAGTCTTCGAACAATGAATCAGTACACCGAACTCTGGAGCTATGGTATTTATTGTTCGAATAACGATATACTATAGTAATACGATACCATAATTACATACATAAAACGCGACCACGCGAAGTAATGGAAAAATTACCTAGAAACGTGTACCTGACGCTGACACAGGTAAAGGTGGTACCGAATTGATCTCAAAAATCAGTTCAGCGGAACAACACACCGTTATCAAAATGTTATGGCGAGCTAAGAGAGACTTTCAGAAGACTAATTAAGATGTGCATCTCTCATACGAGAAATACCTACAACATACTGGTACGTTGGTTAAACATAAACTTGAAAAAAATTCGCCAACCAGCGTCGAGTATTCAGCAATAATGCGAATTCAAGTTCATCCGATGCAAAGTAGGCTAATAAGCGTGAGAATTATTTCGTATAATTTGTAAAATGTTGCCAAATTTTCTTGTAAACAAAAGCCTATGCCTATCGCTCTATACGTCTTCGGGTACAGCGGCATATTCTTTTTGATATCGAATATTTACAGCTAAAAATACACACGCACGCTTGTGATCTGTTCCTAATGCATCAGAAAATCTCTGGCATCGAAGTAATTACAAAAAGTCATTATTTTATAAGTGAAATGCTTCCTCTTTCCGAAATGAATTATCACCGTATGTGTTTCCACTTCCAATTCCACTCCAGCCCAAACACACCGAAGCAATTTCCAAATATGAGTATCGATATAATTCATACGTCGAGGGTAATGACCTGTTGGATGGCGGTTCGTATTGTCGTTTGATACGCATTAGCCACATAACCATACGTTAGATTTAGTAAAAAAAAAAAATCAACTCCAAAAGAATGACTCCAGCAGTCTCGAAGGGTCTCGATACATTCTTTGATACGACAAGACAAGACAACCGTGAAATGTTTTAATAAAAAGAAAGAAAATCGCCATCGCCATACGCGATACGACGACATGATCTAAACCAATGATCTATTGCGAATTGATCCTCTCCCTAAATAGAAAGTTGATTAAAAAAATTCGCCAATGCATATTAATTTTTAATTACTACTCGATTTGGTGCACTTGGCGAATTAACGTTACTTAATTTCAACGAATCGACGATTATTTACAAAGTATTCCCGTCAAAGTTTACGTTAGAAAGGTCATTATCCTTCCGATACCTACGTACGAGGTGTTAGGAATTTCGCGGTTTTCGTGTCTGTAGAATAAACATACGAAATTTTCAACTATTCGATTCCTTCTTTGGATTCTTTTCCTATACAGCTTGAACAGATAAACATAATATAACAACCTGCAGCTATTTGTTATTAAATAATTGAAAAGTACTACCAGGTGTAACTGCATAACTAATAACTTCGATAGGTAAATTCGAATCACCTGCGATACGATTTGACGAGCAAGGGGGTAATTAAACGTTTAACAAATTTTAGACAAAAGAAAGCATATCAATATAGCCTAATATTGATCGTCCTTCAAGATAAACGATACTCGTTAGGGTTTTTCGATTATTTAAGAAAAGGCCACCGACGTATATTTTCAACCATATTAAAATTACGATTACATTTTATCAGTAAGAAATCCAAATAAATACTACTTACAGATTGATACGAATGCGGCTGACGAGGAATTACATTTCTAATAACATTCGATTACGTACTCGCAACAAATACGTGTAGCCGAAACAGACAAAAATCGACCGTAAAATTATGGCTAAAATAATATGCAAACCACTCTATTTGCAAACACCTAACATACGCCAACGCAGTTCGTTACTCATAATGCGAAATGCAACGTCAAAATAACGGAAAAGTTTTACATACGTGACAAAAATTAATAACTTTGTAAAACAGTTTGCACTCGATGAAATACTAAGAATATAAATCGAGTGGAAATCGAATTATTTCAAATTTTAAGCTATCTAGTGATTGCAATTTCGGTTGACTTACTTTCGCTGGAGAATTTCTGTTTCAAGGAAACGGCAAACAATTAAAACCCACGAAAGCGACAACACTTACGGCGAAACGTTTGAAACTTATATTACGACGAATAGCTCGATATTTTTAATTAAATTTTCGATTAATATGTAATTTTTCAGACACACGAACGGTTTTTTCAAAAGCTAAACACCAAACTAAATTGAAAATAGGCCAATATTTTGCCAACGCTTTATCAAATTATCAGTGACGGTGGCGTGCCCACGATGGGAAGCAAGGCCCGGTATTGAAATTTTTTCGTAGTGGCTGAACTCTAGCGGAAATTATTCGAATTAAAAATTGGGTGAGACATACAGGCACAAAGCAAAAAAAAGAATGGTCCAGATCTCCAGATGTTTGGGAACTATCTTTTTACTTTTCCAAAATTTTGATTTTATATATTTTTTACATACCCCCAATTTTCTATCAAAAATGAACATTTACGACTATGACCGACTGTTCTGAACTTTTCAAAATATAAAAAAAGGAAATGCTTCGTGCCTCGACACGTCTGTTACCTTCAGTGGGTATTTTGAATGAGCTTTAAATTTTATCGAACAATATAAATATCGAACAAAAAGGTAAACTAGGAGAAAGAGAAACTACTTTTATAAATCTTGTATTGATATTACAATGATCATTCAACATTCATTTGTCGTAGAAACATAATATTAAAACTCGACACTTTTTATAAAACCATGTATTTCAATAGTACACACCATACCTTAACGAAATTAGAAGTTACACTTAGTCCTCAGTCGATTCTACATTTTCCGTTCCCAATTTTTTGAAACTTGGTACCGGAACCCACGATACTAATGTGTACAGTTTGTTTGGCGAATCATCGTCTTCATTACGTCTTCGAGATAATTGCACACGAATGCGGAATGGAACACTCCTGAAGACCGATAAGACGAAGTGTTACGTAAAATAAATATATAAAGACGATCTACGCTGAACTAATATCAAATCCGACGAAATTTGAATTCATTACCTGATACCCTTCGACCAGATGAACTTGTTTAATCTTGTATCGATACGGACGTCATCCGTGGCCATTTCGCGAGCGGCGAACTTTCTGATCTCCTTTACAGCTCGAGGGGCTCGCTTCTTGAAACCAATATTATGTAGGCGTTTATGCATATTGATGGTATATACACGGGTGACTACTTCGGACGCTTCTTTAGACTTGGGTTTACGGGTTTTAGCCATGGTGATATGGTTTCTACAACATAAACGAATAAAATTATAAATGTAAAGCTTCCATGCTACGCGGCATGTGTACACATTTGATAGGCAACAAACCACCCACGAAAATGTAATTCAATAAGTACCGATTATTGACTATCAATTAGATATGCGATTTGACGATACAATTAGAGTTTAACATGAATATTATTAGCAATAAATTGAAAATTACTCACTTTTATTTGAAACGTTGGATGAAATTTTTCAACACAAACGACGAGTGGTGATAAGCCACCAGGATACCATCACAAGCACAACGTGACAATTCTGTTGCCAAGTGATTTTTCAAAAAAAGTGATTTTGTTTTTCACTTATAGAGAGCGCTGTGTAAAATTGACCAATCAGAACGCTGTATGCTATCACTGATGACGTTTGCTTATCAGTCCAAATTTTTTCAAAAAATAATTCTTTTTCCAAATTTCGCTTTAATATTTTTTCATAATTTACAGTGAATAATATGTTCCTCATTGTTTTCAAATGAATAATTATGGACTCCATACAGAGTACTTCACATAACAGCGAACGTTTCAATCAGCAGTTCGTCGAGTTACAAGAAAAAGAAGTAAGTTCAGAGTACCTTTGTAGTTTTCAAATTTTACTGTATTCGTTTGTTTTTCAGAATGAAATAGAACTAGAATTGAACGCTGAGATAAACGAGATAAAGAATTTAAAAACGCACCTACTCGACATACCAAAGATTCATGAAAACTTCAGTATCCTCGATTCAGATACAAAACAACTTTATTCGGTGTTGGATAATTCTACTAAACTTTCGGAAAAAATCAACCTGCAAATACAGCAGTTGGATATAGCAAGGGTACATACTCGTGTTTCTATTCGTTTTTACGAATTTTATTTTCATCGATGATTTTCTCATAGCTGCGAGTATCAGAATGTCAAAAACGAGTACAAGATTTGCTAGACCTTCAGTTATGCAGCGAAGGCGTCCAGAATGCTTTGAAAAACGAGAATTACGAGCAAGCTGCTGTCCATGTTCATCGATTCTTGGCTATGGATCAACAGCTTTTGAGACAAACTGCAGATGATATGGCGCAAGGTAAAATATCGTTTATTGTATCGTTTTTTTTACGATGTAAATTATTCCTAATGAGTTATTCATTTTACGAACAGATTGTGCGGCGGTTTCGCAGTCGATGAAATTACTACGGAATGCTGCAGCCATGTTGCAAAATAAAATTTCGCTCCATTTCAAAGAAGCTATATCTGTGAGCGATATCGAATCTGTAAAAAGATTCTTCAAGCTTTTTCCATTGATCAATATGCACGAATATGGATTGGAAAATTTCGCTATATTTTTAAGAAAAATGGTAATCTATTATTTCAAACACTCGGATTGTACTTTTTCAATTGGAGAATTATATCTTGATTTCAATTTCAGATTAAAAATACCATTAGTGAAAAATTAAACGAGATAAAAAGCAGTAATACCAAAGATAAAAAGAATAATATGCTTTTTGCCGACGCCGTTACATTTCTCTTCGAAGAAATGGCTCAATTAATCGTCGAACATCAACCTTTGGTGGAAACATATTATGGTAATTTTTTACAGAAAAACTACATATATCAATCTTTTTAAATTTTTAACTGAATTGAAATTTATTAAATTTTTCAGGCCTCGATGGTTTGGTAGACATAATGAACGCTCTTCAAAAAGAATGCGATTTGCTGAGCGATAAAATCGTCGCCGAATTTAAAACCCAACGGGATATGATTATTAAATTACATACAATTCACGAAATATCACGTTCGAGTTCATCCAAAACTGAATACATTGATCCAAAGGATATAGACATGCTTTTAAACGAGATTACTTTAATACACGCACGATATGGATTATATTTGAAATTCATTCATTCTCTAATTACTGTAAGTCTCGACTCGTACATATTTTCATTCAACACGGTTGCATCTGAAAATATACAGTGATTTTTCCAGAAACACATCGGTCCCGAGAACGAAAAATTTGAAAAAATAATTCACGAATTGAAAAACGCCAACACTAATAACAATATAACGAAGCAGATGCAAATTTTGATCGGCGATTATCTGCTTTTGGAAAGGTATTACATGGAGCAAAGTATCAAGAAAGCAATCACAATGGATGCGTGCGATAACGACGCTTTAATTTCTACAATGGTCGACGATATATTTTTCATTGTTAAAAAATGTATCAGGTGAATACTTTTTACAATGCTGCGATTAGCTTCCTCGAGATTCGAGTACAAAATATATTTTATTTCGCAGACGAAGTTACAGTAGCGGTAACATCGACGCCGTTTGTGCAATAATTAATAATACCTGTGCCATATTAGAAACCGATGTCTGTAACACATTACGTCAGCAGCTCAGACAAGGGTATTCGGTAGGTTACTTGGATCTTACACAAGCCTACAACGTTATGATACAAGGACGTCTGCAGCAAATGGATACCGAACAAAGCAAATTATTATTTTTAGTGAGTATTCGGTGATGATTTTCACAAAAGTTGTAAGATATTCATATCATAAACGTAAGCGATCGTTTTGATTTTTTCTCAGGCCTATTTGAATAACTGCGACGTATGCAGCGAATACACCAATATGTTGTTGACTACGCTTACCGATGAATTACAATGTTCCACTAAAAATGAAAAAGAAAAACTGGAAAGCTGTTTGTCGGGATTTACGTCGGTTTCTAGTACATTTACTGCGGTGAAAGATTACGGATTGCAGCAAATACGAAGCTCCGTTGTTAAACCTCGCGTTGTACCTTGGGTCGATAATTTCCTCTCAGTTAGTCATCAGCTGAGTTTTGTAAGTATGGAAATAATTAGATCATATTGTAGCTCCGTAGTATAACTTGAATGGGTATTCAGAATTTTATTTATTTTTTAAATTATCATTTTAGGAAGAATTTTCCAGTTACGAAGCCAACGAGCCGTTCATCAGAAGTCTAATCATGAATTTAGACTCTCTACTGAGCGAATTCAAACCTCGCCTAACACCTTCTAATTTTGACTCGTTCATCTTGATTATTGCTGACGAAGTGATGACCCAACTAGAAAAGGATATACTAAAATCTGAATTTAATAGAGTATGTTTGATTAATACGTAATAAATGTTACGAAAGCAGATTGGCACTTATCAAACAAATCAGTTGCAATGTAATTAATTTTTTTCATGTTCACAGATGGGAGGCCTAGTTTTGGATAAAGAGATTAGAACACTAGTTACGTATTTGAGTAATGCTACTTCGTGGTCGATCCGAGATAAATTTTCTCGTCTGACTCAAATTGCAGTTGTTCTAAATTTAGAAAAAGTTATAGAAATTCAGGAATATTGGGGCACTGAAAATTGCTCGTTTACTTGGAGACTTACACCTAAAGAAATTAAGCAATTTCTGCTCTTACGGTGAGTGTTTTAGCTATTTCTTGAAATGATTTTATTAAAAACGTACAATTAATTTGTTTTATTTTTATTTCAGCAAAGATTTCCGACCTGAAGAAGTTAAAAGACTGAAATTGATGTGATTTTTCGTCTCATTTCATTATGGTTACTTCGTAATTACTGTTCTGTTATGCATTTAATGCGATATTAGGTATATTTTTGTGTACATTGTTATTTGAAAAATTTTCTATGGTGAAATTAAAAAAAAGAAAAAAAGAAAGTATTTCAGTCTTTTCATTTGCCATTTGACAGGTCATAATATCGTTTAGATTTTTTTTCTTCGTTGATAAGCTTATCAATGGTCATACGATTGGAGTCATAGTCCTTCAAACATCGCCTTTATTAATGAGCTACAAATTGCAAACATGTTCTTCTTGAAGTTATGCGATTACAAATTTAAATAGTCAGTACAAAAGAATAAATGAACAAATAAGGTGTCGAGTAGTTTATTTGGTATATGAAAATTGATAATATTCTGCGATCAAATAGAAATAAAATTGTTAAAAAATATCTCGGTAAAAACAGGTTGAAAAGAGCGCGTAGAGGAGACAGAAGACCATTCAGTCGAAACATATCGAATTACTTACTCACAAATAGGAACAGCGTAAGTATTCGATGAAGATATTTTTTTCATACAGAAAAAAGAAAGAAACTATTCCACTTTTACGTTAACTTAAGTAAGCTGAAAAAAAATCATATAACTTATCATGATCACGATAAATCGATTCCAACAGTACAAACATTATAAATTACAATAATTAATATACACAAATGAAAAATACATAGAAACTGTATTAATTGTACTCGATAAAGAAATTAAAAAATGATACATTTACACACTTACGTTACTATTTTAAGACTTTATAGCTTGGAATCGTTTTAATGTGAAAATGGAATCGAATGAAGGAGATATTTAACGGCTCTCGAATTGGAATCAAATCACCTACTTTTCCCGTACAGGTTCACTACGTGAATAATTTTCATTCTTTACGTGAGAAACATTTCGTCGAGTGATTTTCGAGCTGATGATGTGAATTCGTCAAACGATTTCTTGGTATGGGAGATTATTTCATCCTTATTTTTCACAGCCGAGTTTTTTATTTCACTCATTTCTGTTTCTATTTTACCAATAACCCATTCTATAGCTTGCCGTCCCTGTGCAATGAAAAACGTGTTGTGTTATATTAGATGAACTGAAATAGATCGTATAATGAACTATGAAGTGATGCTAGAGGTCAAGTTACCTTGGAGGCATTGTGAGATATTTTAGTGGTTAACATATTTTCGAGATAACTACATAGGGGTACACCTTGTACGGTAACAACAGCCTCCTGTTTTAATAATGTCTTCGAGGCATCGTCTGGAGACGGTTCGTAGGTTAGCTTTTCATCTACCGCCACCAAACTACCAAACGATAACTGAAACCAAAAATAATGAATATAATAATCATCCTGTATTAGGTTTAGGTACAAAAATTTAATTTCCAACGCTTACGTTTCTGGTTTGTAAATTCATCATTCTTTGTCCAGGATTTACTTCGGATTTCTCACTAGCGTAACAAACGCCACTAGGTCCAATCATCTAAAACAGACAAGAATTCAACAGATTTTGATAGCAAATAGGCATCCAGTTTATACGAATTGATTCATACCGAACGCGCCCAAGCAGGTAAACCCCATTCAGATGTCACTAATCGATGCGTATGCAAAACACCATCTTTGACTTCGCGATCAATTATATCAGTACCGATGACGGCCGGATTCATTGGATTCGGATATTTTCTCCATGCCGCTTGTACAACAGTTTCCCAAGAGTGGCTAAAAAAGAAACACTGCGAATTAGTGTCAACGAAGCAGTTTGCGCAATACGGGAAGCTAGAGCGTCAGAAATTCGCGATTGACGTTCTGTTGCGTGGGATGCTGAGCAAACTTAACGAATAATTAGAAATAGTAAAATATGTACTTGAATACGTGTTCAGAGGTCCAAATCTTCATGGGTGTAAAGTTTCAATGGAACTGCCCAAAGTTTGAACGAAAACGAATACCTGGAGTTTTCCGCTGCGAGCTGTGTGAGGAATGAATGGATTTATTATGTGCGTTTGACGTCACTTGAAAAAAGCAACAATTACTTTAAAATATGAGATTTTAGGTAATTTTGGATAAAGTTGATACTCCAAGTTCAACTTGACAATCTCAAATTCGAAAGTTGAAAGAAAGAATTTTTTTTAATCGGCTTCGGACTTCGTCTGTCACTCATATCAGTTCACACGAAAGTTGACGAAAATACTCGAAGCTTTCCGAAACCTACCGAAGCAATAAAAAAAATTCAAGAATATACCCCCTTTTCTTCGACAACTTTCGTAAGAGTGAAGTGAGGGTAAAATCGTTCGGGGCGTCAAATTTTTTGATAAAAAATTTTCCAGAAAAATGAGTGAAACGATAAAAAAAATTTGTGTGTGAGATGTGAGATGTTGGGTAATAATTTCCACCGTTTGAAATGTTGAATTCGGTTTAATAATTCTACGTATTGACGTTCCTATAACCAAATTCATTGTACAATTTTCGTATCATATCAGCAGCTTTTATACTAACGCCCCTCCAAAGTGTATACAGGTAGCAGAGTAGCAGGTAGCTTGCATTTGCTGTTTGCATGCTTCTTATAGCTTTCCAATTGAAAATAATTTCTGGCGTAGGTAATTTATCTGCGGTCGAATTTTTATCACAGCAACCAGTCGAGTCGAGCTGATGTCAACCGTGAAGTATCTGACAGATATTAGGTAAAGAATTTTCTTGTTATTTTTCTGCTGTACTCTGGCGAAAGTGAGACTAGTAGTAAAACTTTTTACGCTTGAGAACTTTATTAATTCTAATTCCGTTTCGTTAATTATGTTCTGTAGCGCCTGGTGCAATAAACTTGAAGTCATCGCATTCACTTTTTAATTGTTTATAATTGAAGTTCGGTAAATATTACATCAATACAAATTCATGGACGCGTAATCAGTGATACAATGGTAAAAATGAATTTGTTATGCATAATTTTAAAAGTATCAATTTCCTAATATTCGTTCATTGCGCGATAGATCATCCAAATGTTGATACGAGTACTCTAATCTAAAGTCTTTGAATGGGTTGAACAAGTCATTTTCACCAATTACAAAGTAAGTGTCAAATTCAGAATTGTCACATTCTTATTCTAGCTCACTTTTTAACTCTAGAATGGTTTTAGATGGATGAAAACATGGATGATAACAACGACGAATTACAAATCAAAGCATCCGGTTTATCTACCTCGTTTACTATTAGTTTCGAAGATGGCACTGAAAAAACTAACGTGATAAAACAAAAAAGAATAATCAAAACTGCCAACATGTTTACGAAAAAACATTATAGAACGTTGTCTTTACCAGTAGCAAATAATACGTTTTTTTCAAAGGTATTATCGACTCTTGTGACTTGATTTGGTAATCCAATCGGTATTATAATTTGCTCCAATTTCACAGAGTGATGCAGTGAAATACGATGGTTGTGATTCAGAGACTCAAGAAACGATAGTTTGTGAAAAAAAATCGCCCAAACATGTTCCTCAAACAAAAGGTAAGTTGAAAGTTCGTCGTGTTCAAAAAAGTACGCTGTAGTGATTTTTTCAAAACATTGGTGTTTTCAAACAGGGAAACCAAACCATTCTGTTGGAGCTGTTACAACTCCTCGATACAAAGAAATTTGTCGAGATTCGTTTGAAGAAAAATCAAATCATAATTCTTCTCCTATAATCGAAGATAAAAAACCAACGACTAATTTAAGCGATACCGATAGCGAAGGTGGTACTTATACTATCGATAAAAACAACGAACAAGTAAAAGAAGCGAGGAAATCTATCGACCAGGTTTTTGGCATTTCATCGGAAAATCAAAATGAGGAAAATATTACTGTACGTATAACAGTTTTCTTACGTCCGAGTTGTATTCGGATTTTGGCTAATTTTTCTGTGCGAATTTTAGAGTGAGAAAAAATTGGAAAAAAGAACTCGAATGGTTGACGAATGGATCGTACAAAACGTTTCTGTTTTGAAAACTGATTCGAACGCAGTATCGAAAACGACATCCGTTTATAAATCGGATAATACCAAAAGTAATTTTTTTTTGTGCCTTGTATGCGTAGATATTTTGAATTTTATTAACTTGGCTTGGTTTTCTCACACAACAGCACAACGCACATCAAAAATTCCATTTCCAGTTGAAAGATCTCGCGAACCCAGTTCAACTAATTTAACAAACGGTGTCAAATATCAAACTGTTCCGGTTAATGGAACCGCACAAAATGCCATCAGTGAATCAAAAGTACCAACTATATTTGCTAATTTTTTAAACTGTAATTTTTCTCTCGATTGATTTCTTAAATTTGTTTGCAGAACAAACTATCGAGTAAAAATTTATCAAATTGCGAAGAAATCGACACCGAATGTTATTTACGAGAAACCGAGAATATCGTTTGCGCACTTCAAAAGAAAATGATCCGGAACGATATTAAATCTCAATTGCGTCTTGAGGAGCCTAAAATCCAACACAAAGAGCAAAATGGAAAAGAATCTGCGCCCAGTAAATACTCGATTACTAGGTTTAATAGGGCTTTCAGGTAATTCAACGAAATTTTGGGATATAAATCAATTAGGATTCGTTTGTTTATCAATTATTCATTGCTGATAATTTGTTTTCCATGCAGTTTGCGTAGAGACCGGTCGAAAAAACCTACTCCAGTTCTAACCCATACAGCGACTCCAGTTCGATCGAAAACTTTCGTAGGTACTCTGGTAAAAAAAGTGGAGTCAGCATCACCAAAAACCATTACGAGGCCTAACAACTCGGTTGGTAATTTCTAATCGTTCTAAAAAATAATCTCGACGTTCGGACCTGTAATATTCTTTCGTCTGAATAGTTTTGCAAAGATTACCTAAAATCGGATACATCACCCAAACTCAGATCTACTCCTCGTCCCAAGACCAGCAGCTGCGACTTTGGTCGAAAACCGTCCGCAAAATCAACTCAACAGATCGAGTTGCATAATTGGAAACGACGAAAAAATTACGATCCTATGAAAGCGGTTGCTGAAGAGAAAAAGAGGAAAGCTTTAGCTGGTGCTGGTTCAAATTCCGCTTCGTCAGCTCATCTCAAACAAACGAGTAACAGTTTGGAAGAATCAGAGTAAGCGTAGAATGAATGAGAACTGGAATATATTTTATAGACGTATTACTCATTTTGTATTTTTTCTTGTTAGTGATTTAGCGGCCAAGATCATCACTAGGTCGGCTTCGTTTCACGGATTACGTAATAGAAATAGTTACGATATGGAATCTGCCGATGAGACGCCATTGGATCGTACTTCCAGTAATCGATCGGTTTGTTCGTATTTTATAACGTCGAATGAAGATGCGACTGAATACGATAACGATAGCGACGACCACTGGGTTATTCCCAAACCCCCTTCTGTAAGTTGAAATAAAAAAGGGTCATTATTTTCTTACAAATTGGTCGTATTTGACGAACGTTTCTTTTTTCAGACTTCGTTACAGAATACTCCGCCGGAAAGTATCAGCAGTAGATTATCTTTGCTGAGTAATGCTGCTTCTAATTCTTCGGTTTTATTGCTGACATCGTCCACGATTACCGTTAGTAATCAATATAATATTATGATATAACTTTTCTGCATTGTTATTATGTTATACTGATGATTTGATTTTTGCAGAATGTCGACTCCGTCACTGTATCGAAGGTTGCCCAAATGTCGTACAAAATTAAAGATACAATTTTGGCGTTCACCAATTCTATTAAGTAAGTCTTTTTGTACAAACAAACGAAAATTCGATCGAACCTGTATCTATCTTACGATCGTTACTTTCTATAGTGGAATCGTCGAAAATACTGCACAAAATTCCAAAGATCAAGGTGGTCTTGTATCTTCGTCGAAAATACCGTACGATCGAGATGACGGCGAGATCGTCGATAGCTTATGCAGTCAAACTGAAGATGATTTGAGTCTCGTTGAGAACGATATTTCGGCTGATTACCAGCTCAATATTGCTTTGAATAATCTTAATGAAGTATATCAGGCTGTTCAAAGTAAGATTTCCATTCAAAATGTTTGAAACTACATATTTTGCTATCTTCATCCAATCAAAAGTTACTGACACCGATAAAATTTTTGTTTCAGAATTGAATATGAAATGCGCGAAGTGAAAGTATTAGTAACCAAAATGGCATTTTAATTTATTCTTTTTGTTGTACTCATTTACCAATATTGCTGTTTAGATATTTTTTTACGTTAAAATATTTTCGAGTTATGTTCTATTTTAATTAATTAATGCATTTATTCGCATCTTGTTCATGTATCTACCTTGGAAGTATTTTTTAAATCTTCGTTTAGCTGATTTTTATTATAACGAACGTGTTCTTTTTTTTTATCTGTTTCGTTTTTGAAAAAACGTTTCGTGTTAGTGTAAAATATTTTAAAATTTTTATCAAGTTTTTTTTTTTACTATTGAAATTTTTTACTCAATTTTATACGAATATTTTTTAGCTTCGTTTAGTTTATTAACCGATAACCGTGTAATTTATATTGTGGTTTCATTTCTTCGATGTTACCTCGAGTGAGTACATCTTTAAAAGGATTACTTCGTTATTTTTTTTTCTTTGTTTGAGACCGTAGCCAAATAAAATGTATCCTTAAATTTTTCCTTTTTTCGTCTAACAATTCACCTGATTGCAAATGAGTAGTAAAAAAATTTCTTCAACACTTGGAAAAAAAAATTAATTAAATACGACGTATCATTAAACAGCTAGAATTTATTATAAGCAATGAATTTAAAAATTAGCAACACCTATTTCGCCGTCTCAGCATATATCTTCTCGTTTTCTTTATTGTCATCGTTGATTTCGGCGGATTTCAATTCTTCTCCACATTCGAACCTGAAAAATTCCACCAACGATATTCTCGAGCTGGTTAAAATTTCGAACACCGATGTTTCAGGTTCCATGATGAATTCTTGATGTATCATAACAGTTTCTTCGTCTTTATTTTCTTTAGGAAGGTCTTTCTCAATGTCACCTATCTTAGTAGGTTTCATACCTGAAAATATCAATCAATGAAGTATGTACATTTTGTATTGAAAAATGAAACGCGGTTAGAACACCGATAAGTACCTATAACGTGTTGACATAACTGTTTAGCAACATCGGAAATTCTATCGTCGTTGGAATCTGTTTTGTAAATTAATAATGAACCGTATTTTCCTGTTAGAGTTGCTCCTTGTTTGCCAGTTGAGGGATGAGTACATCCGGCAACGAGTAAATCATCGGCCACTTTCAAACACATGGCTCTCCTAAGAGAAACATTTTCGCCAATTTGTGATACAAGTAGGGCAACCTCGTCTTTTAATGGTTTACCATCCGGGCTTAGCAATTGGTTAAGTTGCGCTGAGTCGAAATTCAACTGCAATTGAATAACAAACAATATTATTCAATGTTAATAAGATATTTTCGGGTTCAGAAGAACCGAAGTAAATATGCAAATTACCTTGGCAATCGAGTCGCTGAAATTAGTTTGACTTTTGGCGATATTAAAACAAGCACTAGCTGCTTTCATAACCACTTCTTGGAAAGTTGTGTTTTTTGCGACAAAATCCGTCTCGCAGTTGACCTCCACCAATGAAGCTGTTTTAGGATCTGTTGTAATAGCTATTAATCCTTGTATGGTAGATCTACCGGCCACTTTGGCTGCTTTGGCCCATCCGAGTGCTAACGCTTGTTCTTTCAACCATTCTTCTGCCTATAGAGATTATAAACGATGAGAAATTGCGAGTTGGCTTACATATTATTCAAACTTACCTTGACCAAGTCGTTGTTGGATACTTCTAAAGCTTTTTTACAATTGGCAAATGTGTATCCTGTGCTTTTACGAAGCTTCGATAGTAAATTCTTATCAGTAGCTAGCCATATACTAGACGTTTGGAAACTTCTACGAGATACTCGGAAGATGAACATTTTTATCTGAAAATCACGTTGAAAATATGAAAGTGAAGAATGAATTTGATATCATAGAAGATGTGCATGATTTCAGATGAGTGATAGCAACTTACATCAGCCTCAGAACTATCAGGCCTATTTTTCGGATTAAACGGAATTCTTGAAAATTTATGAAGACCGGAAAGATGATAATTTCATCATAAAAAACACGACAATACCGAAACTTGATTTTCAATACTGAAATTTTCAATTTTTAAGAAAAATAGTGCCGATAGCGATAACAAAACATACTTGTGGAGGGGGGGAGTTGAAGTAACCCAGTGATAACGATTTAATGAAAATTGATCAAGATCATGAGCTTAGGAGAAAAAAAAACAAAAACAATTCGAACCAGATGTACCAATGATCAAAAAAGTGCAACGAAAAACTATTTCAAAATGAATATTAAATGCAAAAAACCTCCTACTGAAAAAGAAATGTAAAATTTCAAGCAAAAAAAATCCATTATATAGAATAAAGATTGGAAAAAAATTAATGCATTCATTTACAATGAATACAGCAAATCCTTCTAATTCTGTCTACACAATCACATTTTATAACGAATATTTATTAGAACTAAAAGTTTTTGAATGATATTGAATTTAATTTTAATGTAAGTTGATTTTTTACCTTCGTTTTGAACGTGTATAAAATAAAGTTTTGCTGTCTTCTTGAAAAATTCCATTTATTGAATGAATAAATGAAAGTAATAATCACAAATCACAAATGTTTTTATGGAAAGATCTTGAAAAGAAAGAACTGCATTTAAAAAAAAATACAAAAATACAAAAATACAAAAAGGAAAACAATTTTACAGAAACATATTTTGAAAATTTGCTCAAAACTGTTGGGAAAAAATTTCATAAGGATTTTTCAAAGTTCGAAAATTTATCTTGTACAGAAGTCAACCCTTGACATACATTTTATTCTCAGCAACCTTAACTAGTTTTGTGTTGTGCTTTGATAGGTACTACATTTTTTGAACTCCTTGAAAGTTGAAGGTGTGTTTTTTTTTAATGAGCGCTTTATTTTTTCAAGACCAAAACATCAAAAATTATTGGGACCTAAATTTCTACAGAACTACACTTCAAAAATGAAAAAAATAGACTTGAACAAAAATATTCCGAATCACTTGAGTATGATTTAAAAATGTTCATTTTTACTTTAATTTGTTTCCATCATTGAGGTAATGTTTTTAAAAAATTGAAAATTTGTGGATCTCTTCAAAGTTTTGTTAATAATGTAATGGACTGGGAAATTGATTTAGGAAAAAATGCTTTGTAATTAATCAAAAAGAAAATTTTAGTTTGAACAAAGTTTTGAAAATGTATGTAAGTTAAAATATGTTATGTTTTAGAAAAAAAATTAAATTTTATTTTTCATTCCCTTTACCTAACCTTTTGTTTTTTAAATAATATCAATTATTTAACGTCGCTCTACCGCTTTTTCAGTTCAAGAAGTTGTGAATTTTGAATTATTTTCTAAAAAATGGAGGAAGCATTTCTGAAGATTTAATTTTAATATTAAAAAAAAATCAAACAGAAGATAGGAAGTATTCCCCCTGCAAAAATATTTAAAAAATTTAATTTCAAAAAAAGAATTTAAAAAATTCACTGTGTTATGTACCTATTACTTATTCCAAAAAAAAGATTCCCACAACAAAAAAAAAATCATTTTTAAAAAGTTGAGAAATTATCATATTTTTGCTATCAACTTCAAAAAAAGTAATTTTTAGTACACAATCAAACATTAAAAAAAAAAAGTTTTAATGTTATTTTTCATTATTCAACTTTTTTACTTTAAAAATTTGCAAATTTATAAATCTAAAAAAATAAATTTTTTTATTATATTCAAAAATGTTTTAAATTTTTCTAGGTAGGTACCTACGTTTAAGGTATTAATTTTTCATGTTTCAAATTTCAAGGAATGAATTTTTTACAACTTAAAAAAACTTTTAAAAGTTGCGAATTTTTATGGAATTTTTACTGTGAATAATTTTATTCCAATAAATTCAAATTACTTCACCTTTCCACGACCTTTCTGCACAACAAAAAAATATTGATATTATGCAGTGGAATTCAAATTTATTATCTTGAATCTTCAGCCTTTAATTTTATTCTTCATTACGTCTTTCAAGTTCATAATACATAAGAAACAAACAAACACCGAAAAAACATATCCATATTATAATAATTAGTTCCACGATTATTTACACAAATTTTCAATAATTCCAAAAATCATTACTTCAATTTCAATTACAGCAACATCTAGCTCCATAGATGATAGAACTCATACATGAGGCGGTTATAAATTAAAATATTGTTATTCAGCAGTCCTCAAATGGTACAAAATTTTCCCCTTGGTGGAAAATTGCAATTTCGTTTGAATCCAAAAATCCAACATCATTCCAAATAAGCAGCTTTCAAAACAGGAACACGTAAAGGTCTCAAAAACACATTTCACGTTGATTCCGAATTATTCGAAGATGCTGATTTACGTAATTTCGCCTTTTCTTTTCTTTTGTTATGTAAAGAATTAAATAGTATCGTGCGCTGCAGGAATTTCTTATTCACAGATTTCTGCGAAGGCTGCCAACCAAAAGTTCCTACACGTTCTGCCCTCATTGCTGCCATTTTCGTTTCTTCCAGGATTTTTTCAACTGCTAATCTACAATTTATACAAATCAAAATCAATCTAGGAAGCAGAGAATGAATCATTTTCGTAAAAAGTATGATGTTTACCTGGTAAGTTCTTCATCACTCAAATTCTTGGTGGAGCTTCTTTCGGATTCCATTTTGAAGAAAATGACTTATGAAACGGAAGAAGTTTACACAAGCTTGAATTTTATCACTCCAGTGATCCAGTTCACGTAAAAGTTAATTAATTCATTTTCAAAAAAATTTAAAAAAAATTTTCTTCCAAAAAATGATAACACGTCTTATGATAACAATTTTATAATCAGTGTTGACACTTACAGAAACCCTTGAAGAAATACTACATTAATCAACACTGATTCCAGTCAAATTTGAAATAATTTGAAATTTAGGCTCTGACCCGGGAAAATATTAGATATAATTTTGATTCGTTTTAGAAGCAAAGACGAAATTCATACCTAGAATATGGATACAAAACTGAATCAAGAAGCTAAAAATTCAATTTACAGGCGATTGCAAATGCAAACATACAAAAATCAATTTTATAAAATTCTTATTAAAGCACCGTCAAAGAATAATTATTCCAAATTACTAACACGTAGTTTATTTAAATAAATTATTATAATTCTTAAGATGCCATACAGAATAATATTAAACACATAATACAATACAACATTACAAGTAAAAATATTTGGTCCTAAGATCATTCAATTAGGTACTTAAAATTACAATAGGTATACAACAGTTACTTTCAGACAGAAAACGAACTTATATGGAAGCAAAAAACACAACAAAATACTTTTAAAAATGAATTATTTACACGATTCCGCTCGTTTTTGAACATATAAATTTAAAATCGTTAAACTGATATGTCTTAAATATTGTCATTTCGTATAAAGTGAGACAGGTTATCAGTAAAAAGTGTACATTTCGAATTTTTTAAAAGCGCAAATGAAAGTTCTTCAACTATAAATATAATTATAATATATACATTGTTTTGGGTAAACTATTCATAGAAAATAAAACATGAAAAAACAATTGAAAAATTGAAAACCTATGCATGCAAAATACTATGAAAAAATTCATAGAAACGACGAAGAAGTTTCACATTATTCTTCCAGTCAGCATTTTTGCTGAAAAAAAAACCCTTTGAAGCAGACTTTTGAAGGTATTGACTTATTACATAAGAACAATGTAAATGATATAGGTAATATATATACGTATATGAATTCGATATGAAACTTTTACGGAACGTTACAAATGTACATTTTAATAAAAACAAAAAGAAAATTAACAAAAAAAAAACACATTGAATTCTCAAAGAATTATGGCAAAAAAATTATAATGAAAAATACTTAATTTCAAAAGAACACTCGATACTTAGAAACTATTTTTATAATAATTCAAAATTAATTTTGTAGTTTTCAATTCATGCATTCAATAATCGGTTTGATGTTTTTTTTTTGTTTTTTTTTCAAGTCACCAAAAAAGTTTCTTTACAACCTTCGATTAAACATTATCACCAAACACAACCTTCCAAAAATTTCCATTTACAAATTCCATTTTGAAAGCAGATTAAGCATTATCACAATCAACTTATTCGCTTGTAAGTTATAATTTTGAATATAAAAACAAAGTGTACAATAAAAAAATGAATCTCTAGGATAACAATCATCTGGAATTAGTCTGTAAATGATTAGGAGCATCGGCGAAGATGAATTTCAATCTGTAGGCCTCAGCAACCAACAAACTAATATCAGAATCTTTCCAGTTCTGAGTGGGTAGATTTTGCAACATGATCATTAATCCTTGGAAGTCTTTCTCAGCGAGCAATTCTTCTCGCCAGTGTAAGAGAAATGCGGCACAAACGTACAATTGGAACGAGGCGAATGTATCCGATTCAGCCAGATATGTATCCCATAGACGAATAGAACAACGTAAAGGTAATTCTCTGGTTAATAAATTATTCATCCAGCGAAATGAAAATTGTAAATAGTCGATACCGTGTTTAACTAGATGTTTATGTAAGGTTACGTCGATCCTTTGAATAAGTTCTTTCAGTTGATTCACTTTGTGCTGAATGCCGAGCTGAGCGAAAATATAATTATCTTGAATACTATCCAAAAATTTCGAAAAACACCAGAACGAATCAGCTTCGACGCTATTTCGAACAGCGCCTGGTATAAGACTTAAATCCACCGTGTTCAGGTCTTCGTTATTGGTAAGAATTTCTTGTAAAAATACTACGAAAAAAGGAGTCACTAGATCGTTAATTCCTTGCACGTAACCAGACGCCGGGTGCCTGATGGCCCATATGAACAATATTCTTTCGAACATCTCTTGAACTGTTTTCTGTTGAAATAACGTCATTAAAGGACTCATGCGAGGTATATCGATGTGAATTTGACGATAAGTGTCTTGAAAGGTTTCATCTCTATCGGTATGATAGTATTGTTGGACGAAATTCAAGTATTCCTGCCGTTTACGTTCCAGTACTTCTTTCCTGCGTTCCACATTGGCGGGCAAATATCCAGCTAGTAATCTCCAAGTATCGGCGCGAATTTCATTCGGAACTCCCGACCAGCTCAATTTTTTCAGTTCTTCCAATTTCAAAACGTTTGTTTGCAGCAATGCTTTGAACTTCTGTAAACGACAATCGTCGGTGTTTTGATTATTACTATAACTAGCCGAAGCCGAATTTCTAGCTACTTCGGGTTTATTCGGTGAACTATCGTAGTGTACTTCGTCGGTTTTAGTCTTGTGATTATTTAAAACGTTAATAGCTGCCGATTCGGCTGTGCTGCGACAAATGGTCACATCGAGAGAAGTATTCGATTCGTTGGCAAATTCGTTGTCCGCTACGCCACAATCCCAGACGTCGTCTACGCTATTTTTAAAATTCTGGAAACTAGTCGACGATGAATTACTGTACGACGATGTGAGCACCTTTTTCGGACTCGGTCTACCGGGTATAGTTCTTATGTGTTTTTTCCAGAACGAATTTTCTTCGTTGCTTTTCGAACTGTCGGCCATAATGATAACCAACCAAGTGTAGGAAATATTATAAATTTTAAAAGTCTTACAAAATCTTATAACAATATGCTTACATAGCATTTCATTTGTAAAACTATCCGACTTTAGGAACAGTGTTAAGACATTTGTTAGATCGAAGACTTTTTCACCGATGCGAATCACTGGCATAAAATTTGTCGATACTGTTTACGTTTCACACTGACACTTTGACGCTGAACATTTATGACGACTTGACGAGTTGTTAGCATTAGATTTTCATTTCAAAGACTAATTTTCATTCAACTAGTACATTTGAGTTAATTATTAAACGTTAATTAAAAATTATTATTCGTGTATCACTAAAATTTTTATCTTCTATTTACATTTTCCCCTTCAACTTTTCCACAAAATTTTTTTGATGGGATGTAAACATTGAAGGGGTTTGTTGTAATGGAGTAATTTTGGTAAATTTCTCTAGACCAAATTTTATAGCTTCATTTTCTCATTATTCCAATTTGGTTAGAATTATTAATTTATTATTCATTTTTGTTTCATTTTTAATCGAAAAAAATTATAAATTTGAAGTTGAATCATATTAAAATCAATAAAAAAGCGAATGAAAGCATGAAAGTCATCGCTAAAACTGGTAATTACGGTAATTACGTGTTGAAGTAAATTGAACGACGGTAAAGAATAGACCCTCATCTGCTGCAGCAGCACACGTCATAGCGTAAATACGTCACAGAAAAATATTTATAATCACTTTACAAAAGCACCGTAATTCGAATTAGCAAAATAAATTAATCGAAAAATTAAAAGGAAGTTCATAAAAGAAAATGGTTTTAAAACAATAAAATAGTTAATCGATTGACTGAACAGCTACCAACATATCTTGCTTTGTGAAGGACGCTTCTATGGTATCGTACATTGTGATAATAATTTCCTATACGTAACAATTTTCTTCTATTTACCAATCAAAGTCTGTGATAAAGTAGTAAATTTAAGAAATTTCCATGATAATGGTTCAAAATCTGTTAACTAAGTGAAACTTATTCGTTCTGAGGTAAGCTATGTTCATCTTGTAATATCCTTCAATTAGCTTATAGGTGAAAAAGTATTCAAATCTTACGGAAGCCGTTCGGTTTTACAATAGAGGATGAAGTAATCATTGTGTACTATCGTACAGTAGTTATACATAAAATTGATATTAAACTGTCGCCACTGCCTTATCTTTACGTTTATATTTATCTACATACGTGACATGATAAAATGTGTATTGTTTTACCCCTCTCATCTGTGTGCATATTTTGCAGTGATGATGATAAAAAAAACCAACTGTTGGAGTAATCGTTGATAAATAACGCCGGAAATTGCAGCATTCAAAATGAAGAAACAATTCTTTCGAGTAAAGCAACTCGCTGATCAAACCTTTTCTAGGTAATGTGTTCGAAAATAGCAATTTCATTTTATAATTTACAAGCTAACGATTCTGATTTTATAGGGCTGGTAAAACAGAAGCATTATCTGATGATTTGGTGCTTGCGGAAAGACGAATCGAAGATTTGCAAAAAGTCTGTCAGAATGTCAAGAAGATCGTCTCAGCTCGTGAGAAAAGAAACGTAAGTTGTTTGTAAGTTCCACTTTGCGTACGTTATCGACATAATAATCACCCAACTTTTTAACCGTAGAAAAAAATTCCGGACCAGTTGCTGTTCGAGAGTGGTGCCGAAGAAGTTGATGACATACTGAGGTAAGTATTGCTTTAGGAGAACATTCGTAAATGTACAACCCCGTGAATAACACTGAGCATATGTTTTTTTTTCAGGCTTGTTTTAATTCAGAGTAGTCAGATGCATGTGAGGTTGGCTGATGCTAATAATGAAAACGATGCTCGTATTGAGAACAGTGTTCTGAAACCGTTGCAAGAGATAATGGAGGTGGACATACCAAATGTCATCAAGAAAAAGCGTGAGCTTACCAAATTAATCTTGGATATGGATTCGGCTAAAAATAGGTAATGAGTCGTCTTCTTTCAACCTATTTCACTCGATCGTTGCTATTTGATTTTATTTCTTTTGGCAGATATCAAACGGCACTGAAACATGCATCAAATTCCAGTTCGACCGGAACCGTTACGAAAGTAGACTCTATAAAAGACGAATTGGAGGAATTAGAATTGAAAGTTGATCAATGCCGGGTAATTAAGAAAAGCCACTCGAGGATTTTTTTCATTTTAAGATCTATTAATAATCGAATCATTTCACAGGATACCTTAGCTTCTGATATGTATGGCGTAATTTCAAAAGAAGCAGTGTTGGCGAATTTATTATTGGAATACGTTAAACTACAACAAGCATCGCATATTTCAGCATTGTCCATTTTGGATAAATTTCTTCCTGATGTACAATCCACTATCGGTAATTCATAAATTGACCTTATTTCAAAAATGTACTAAAATTTGATTACTCACGAATCGCATTTAATTTTACAGATAATGGAAACCTTAAACCAGTATTTAAATTCCCTCTTGAAGATCATCTGCGAACCACTGGTCGAAAAATCGCCTATCCTTTGGAGCTTTGTGTTTGCGTTCTCCTAGAACTAGGAATGGAAGAGGAAGGGCTATTCAGAATAGCCGGAGGTAATTGTCGTTCATCTTTTGAGGTTCAAAACTGTGGACGAGATTTAATGGTTTTTTTTTACGGTGTAGGTGCTGCCAAAGTGCGTCGTTTAAAAACAGGCCTCGATGTTAAATTTATAACTATGGAGACAGCTATGGAGTTGAGAGATTGTCACGTTTTCGCTGATGTTTTAAAAAAATATATTAGAGAGTTACCAGAACCTTTACTAACGTTTGCTCTTTACGAAGAGTGGTTAGTCGCAATTAGGTGAGTAACGAAATAAATTTTCAAATATTCGTCGAAGACGTTCTAAATTTATTTTCATTGTAACCTATGTCACGTCCTATTGCAGACATTCCGCTGATGAGAATGAAAAACTTTCTGCTCTTCGGGCTGTTCTTCATAAGTTGCCTGAAGCTAATTACGATAACTTGAGATATTTGATTAAATTTTTAGCCAAACTGTCAAAAAATCAAGAAATAAATAAAATGACTTCCCAGAATATCGGAATCGTTATGGCTCCTAGTTTGATATGGAGCCATAATAATAATCTTTGCAATATTGGGTGAGTACTACTTTTTTCCTCGTACCACTTGAATAATTGAATTACTTTGAATTCCATTGGATTTTACGTATGATTCATAATAATTTCAGAGAAAATATGAGCTTTACTAACCTACACACTGCAATCGTCGAGTGCCTCGTTAGAAATGCAGATTGGTTCTTCCCTGGCGGTAAATATTGATCTGAAATATTTTTTTGTACAATTTTAAAAAAGATATTGAATCTAATAAATGATGTTATTTTGTTGTCAATTTAACAGAGGAGAAGTTTTATGTTACCGTCGAAGATGCGAGCACGAGAGTGAAAAAACACACCAGATCAAATAGTGCTGATTTGAGATTATTAAATGTCGAGCTTACCACGCCTTCCGATTCTTTGTCAATTAAGCGATGCCAATCTACGACGAGCTTAGAAGAACAGATCCAGAACTGGTTAGTGGAATACGACGGTTATTTGCATGAATTTAATTCAGTTTATTTGTCGGGCTAACGTTTTATAAATTTATAGTCCTTTACCAGAAAGTCCGAAACCTATGAATCGTACTCGCAAAAATAAACCCGCTCCGATACCACCGATATCAAATAACACTTACGGGTCTCCTTTCGGTGCTCAAAAGGATAAAACTAACGTTACTAATAAAACTAGTTCGATTACGCAGTCTTACAGAATTCATCTCTCGAACGAGACTTCTCCTACAAGTGCAAACGTAACAGTAAATCATCAAGAATCATTTAATTTCAAAGAATTGTCGGAGAAATTGGAGGATACAGTAGAACAAGATGGTAAATTATTCTAATTCGCGTTTATGTAATCGTATTGCATTCATTAATGAACAAATTGTTCGACAGATAATGAAGATAAATCTCGATCGAGAAGTCCGAAAGCTAAGATGCCTCCACCTGATGACGGCATTAATAACATATCCACCGAAGTGACGAAACTCTTATCGGCCGAATCGTTGAATAAAATATTAGAAAGTAAAAAAGTAACGAAACCAGTGCCCGCACCTAGAGTTTCATTAGAAAGACCTAATAGTGACGAAGTAACACCCCGAAAACCAACGATACCTGAAAAACCAACTAGTTTACAAAGACCTATGAGCTGTACGTTTAAATCATTCAAAGTGACCGATTTAGCCGATCTTAATAAATCCGAGGTGAGATTTTTCTATACCTTCGTATTTCATACCATAAATTAATAATTCGCGTATTTCAGGTGGATAAAAATAAAGGACCTTCTTTGGAGAAAGCTCATTTATATTCGGTCGATAAGCAACAAGTTTCCTTTATTGAAATCGCTTCATCGCCTGATGAAAGCTCACCTACCGAATCCTCGGTCTCAATCAATCAAGATCATTCGACGTTGAGATCTCGATCAAGTTTTTCTTCTAGTGGTAAATACTCGATTCTTAAAATGACCTTCTTTTTTTTACGAATATGCGATTTTATTTTAAAGTTGATTTTTTACAATTTTTACGCAGATAATAGAGGAGTCTATGAGAAGCACGATAATACTAAATCAGAACTTAATACTGATTCTGGGCAAAATTCTAGTCATACGCGGGCCCTCTCTGATGGCCATAATATCGAGGTTTCTAACACAGGTAAGTCTTGTGTGGGTGTAAATTTTAGCTGCCACGACGTATCTCGTTTTATAATGAAATTCGAATTTGTGTTTAATAGCAAATTTACCGCCTCATCGCAATTTTCATCGGATTCAACGACCGATTCCACCACCACCACCTCCGCCCGTCAACTCTAAATCACAAGTTCGATCTGGATCATTTAGTGACAGTACTAATCTTTAATAGGTTTTTCTTTTATCATTTTTTTTAATAGGAGTAACTTTTATTTTGTATTAAGTTTTTCTTGACAGCCGTTATTTATTTATGTTATCGTGTGATATATTTACTTTTTTATGTAGCTTATACCATTTTTAAAATAATAACGTTCCGTGGATTTTCAAAAATAAATACTTTTCGTAATGAATAAAATAATATTTTTTGTCATACATTTTACGTGTTTGTGCGCGTCGTCATTTAAAAAAAAAAAAAAAAAAAAAACATGCGACGACAAGAGCGCTTCTTGTGGTTCAAATTGAAACTACCTGATTTTTGTTTTGATTTTCGTCCATTCTCGATAAATTCATCTGTGATTTTTGTTATCACTATTTTTCGTTCAATTTTTTTTTCTAAAAAATTTCACCACGAGAAAAATTTTAAAAATTTAATAATCCACGAAGTTCAGTATTGTATCAGTCAGTTTCAAATTGTTTAAATCGAAGTTCTTATCTGTTAGTTCACCGTCAAGTTTATAGCTTGAAATTCCAGTCATGAGGGTACTTTCTAGAGCGATATTTTCCACTTGTGATTGCATAAATTTCTCCATCACTCGATCTTTTTCAAGCAAGTAAGTCGAAAAATTATCAATTTTCTCCGTTAATAAAAGTATCAACATTGCTTCTGCTTTTTTAAAAAATGTATTTGAAAAGTCTACGTTTCTTTATTAAAATGTTCATGAGGATGATGAGATAACATAATCGTTCGTTAAAGGCGGTTTTTGTTACCGGCTTTGCCTTCCACAGTCACACCAGTCATATTTTGCATGTAGATTTAATTCATCTTTGTAAATTACAGCTTGAGGTTACTGCAAAATGCCCAACAAATCTCGATACCACAGCCAGATAACGAACCAGCTCCGGTATCTCCGAAAATTGAAAATCTCGTCACCGAAATTTCCAAACTGACTTTGATCGAAGTATCGGAATTAAGCTCTGTTTTAAAGAAAAGATTGAATATACCCGATACACCGATGATGGCATTCAGTGCTGCACCTGCAGCCGCTTCGTCTGCAGCAGAAGTAATTATTTGTTTGTTATTAATGTCATCAATGTTCAAAATTATGGTTACAATTGATTGAATATTTTAGGAAGAGGAGGCCGCTCCTCAAAAAGCAGTCAAAGCCAGTTTCAATGTGAAGTTAGTCAAATTCGACGATACCAAGAAAGTAGCATTGATCAAAGAAATCAAAAGTTTACTCACTGATATGAACTTAGTGCAAGTGAGTTGCTTCTTCAATGTTAAATTTTACGGCGAATTAAATTCTAGTTCGTAATTGCTTTTTTATTTATTCGCAGGCTAAAAAATTCGTCGAAAGTGCACCGGTCGTAGTAAAAACTGATTTATCCAAGGAAGATGCGGAAAAATTAAAAGAAAGTTTGGAAAAGATCGGCGGAGAATGTGCGATCGAGTAGTAAAACCCATTATTTCAACATAAATCGAATCATGTAGGTTTTAGATGTATAAACTTCAGGTTTTTTTAAAGAATATTATATATTTTTTATGTTCGTTCAATAACTCGGATTGTGTAAAGCATTTTAGAAGGGCTCCTCCTCTTTTCTTTTTTTTATAAACGTTGAGAAATCGTTGATTAATATTTCTTTATTAATTCGTTTACGAAGATTGAGAAAATAACGCAATATGGAGTGAAACAGAAATAATTTATTTGCTAAAAGTACAGCTCTGTGTATAATATCAAATTGTTACTGAATTGATGGGTATTCTTTGTGACGAGTTTCGAATACTTTTTCATCGTTTAATAATATCCCGGAGTGTAATCGTACTGTTGAAAAATATTTTTTCATTATTTATACGTCCACGTGAAAAACATACCGAAACGTTGTACGAATAGTTAACCTACCATTTCAGAAACTGTAGTTCGTAAGTTGCTATTTAATCGTCTGATCAGTTCAGGAGCTTGTCCTAATTCTGGGACTCTGGTATTCATGTAAACCGAGTCCTTGATATCTTGTTGGAATTGAGGTGACAAACTGGGCATGATTTTATCCATCAAATAGTACATATTATAATGATATGCCATGTAATTGGGGTTGTACGATGATGGACTTAGTGGCGATGGTACATCTACGATCTGTCACAAACTATATTTGAGTACCTACTCTTGAACTAACCAACACTTGAAAGTGATTTTTAAGAACTTACCGGCTCCGGCGATCGTTTAGCAAGAGTAGGCAAAGCATCCTATAAAAAAGAATTGTATGTGAAAGTGAAATACCACTAAAAAGTCATAATTCGAACGAAGAATAATTTTTCAATTACCGGATAAATAGAGTTACAGAAACTAGGATATTCTGGAAGGTTGACTAGTCCTCTGCGTGCTTGCTCCTCGTAAAGACCTCTGGCTAAACTCGCGATCATATTCATACGGTAGGGCTGATCGGGCAAAGTGGGCATGACAGAATCGATGATCGGGTACAATTGTTGAATATCGCAGCTTCTCTGGTTATACTGAGCAGCAATTTGGTTGAGTTGGTCGACGGTGTACTGATCAATGTATGCAGAAAGTTCGCAATCGCAAATGAGAGCATATGGAGGATTGGATAAGATATCTTTATAGTCGAATAAAGGGTCGCTGAGAGCATTCGGTAAATCTCGATGGGCTCGGTATGGCGCATCATGTAAAGCTGGGTTTGGATATGCAGTGTAAGGATTTACTACGACGCAGTGGGTGATCTGAAAATACACAGTATAACTAGGTAGTTGGAAATACCTCGTTCGATGAATTAATAAAAAAATTTAGAAATATTACCTGCAAAAATGCACCGCATAATACTAATGCGACGGAAGATATACTGAAAGTCATAATGGCTAGGTATTCTTTCCAATCGAGTGACCAAAATTGTAACTGATCAAGATGAAGGGTTTCTGCATTTATATATATTTGATTCAACTATTTATTCAAATGTGCCGCAGGTAATGTTTGCCAGTCACATATTCTTTCACTTCTCTCTTTTTTTTTATTTGAACGACTGACGGTGCCATCAAAAATATTTTAATTCAAGTCAACATCATTGCAATGACGTACGAAGTCTACCTCCAAGCGTCATGTTTGATATCATTTTTATTTGCTTGTTTTATTCGTTCATTTCATATCAATCATTTAAAATCGTACTATTTTCATACGAGTAAAAATCCACAAACGTCGAGTTCGTATAGGTAATTTTTATTTGAAACTGTTCAATAATAGGTGTCCATGCAAAACAATTTCTCAACTCTATAACCAATATAAAACACATTTTTAAAAAAGGGGAAAAACGAATAAAATTATGTAAAAAATTATAAAATTAACAAGTGTCATGTTACTGCTACATGAATTTTTCTAATGAGTATTTTTCATCTGAAACGAATGGTCAGATTCAAGTACCTACATACATAAATCAACTTAAAATAACTTGAAGGTAAAAAATATCGCTTGATCGAGAAAGATGACTTCTGTAACTGACTTCATTCTAAATGAAATCTTACACGAGAATTATTCTACAACACGTAGGTATTAGATACTTAATACTAAATACAAACAGATACGATTTTAAATCGTCTAACAAATTTCATCTATCACAAAAGGGTTTATTCAGTTTAACATCTTTGATCGATGCGATATGGCGTTAAGTAAGTAAATTAATAAATTATTAGGAAACTTTCAATTGTTCAATTTTTTCGTTCCATTTCAGCCCAATTGACCGTGTTCCTTGGTAGACTTTGTAAATGGACTAAATTTTGTTCGCTGGGGCTTTCGTCGTGTTCGTATGAAGGATTTTGATGTCCACCGAAAATGTCTTTGACGTTTACACCTGAAAAATTAGACATTCGTTTTTAAAATGATGATTTATTCAGAATTTCAGACAGAAATCAAACCACTGTCGAAAATAAGAAGTGAAAGGAGTGTTAGGTATGAAGCAATAAACGTTTTGAGAATTAATTTGAAGGATTTTCCCCCATTTTACCTATTTTTATTTTATGTAGATCACCAAAAAATTTAATTGTAAGAAAATAATAATACCTATATTTTGTTTCAATATAAATTTCTGAAAAATAAAATTTAAAAAAAAGATCAAAATTATGAATTTTAAAATTGCAAAAAAATAAATAAACACAAAAACCGTAACGCAAGTCCAGTGCTACATAAATACTTTATAATCAAAATTGGAAGGGAGGGAGAGGTCCAATCGAAATTTTTGTAATAACTAAAAGTATTTGTAAAACTTCAAGCTACAACTTTTGTTTGAAAATTTTTTTAATTGGGCCCCTTACCTCCTCACAGTTTTTAATAATGTATTTTGAAATTTTGATTAAGTGTGAATAAGTTACATTACTCAAAATAGGGGTCCAATCGAAATTTTTGTCATGGCCAAAATTTTTCCTAAAATTTTGAGCCACAACTTTGTTGCATAAATTTTTCAATTGGACCCTTTCCCCTTCCCCCTTCAATTTTTAAGTAGTATTTTGGAAGTGTTACGCAAAATAAGTGGAGAGAGAGAGGCTCAATTGAAAAAGTTTTCAAACAAAAGTTATTGCTTGAAGTTCCATTAATACTTTTGGTTATGACAAAAATTGCGATTGGACCCTTCCCTCCCCTCCAATTTTGGATAATCCAACTCATTCAAATACATTATTAAAATCAGGCGGGAGGTAAGGGGCCCGATTGAAAAAACGTTCAAACAAAAGTTGTAGCTTGAAGTACTAGAAATAATTTTGGTTATAACAAAAATTTCAATCGGACCCCTCCTTCCCCACCAATTTTGAGTAATGTAACTTATTCACACTTATTCAAAATTTCAAAATACATTATTAAAAACTGTGAGGAGGTAAGGAGCCCAATTAAAAAAATTTTCAAACAAAAGTTGTAGCTTGAAGTTTAACAAATACTTTTAGTTATTACAAAAATTTCGATTGGACCCCTCCCTCCCTCCCTTCCTTCCTTCCTTCCAATTTTGAATATAAAGTATTTATGCAGCACTGGACTTGGTGAAAAATTTAAGGTGAGCAAATGAAACAGCAACGGCTCTCCGTAAAAATAGCCGATCGTCACACGACACCGCTTCACCGCTTCTCCTCTTCTAATCAGTAATGTTTTGTTTGCGCTCAAGCTTTTTTTGCACGTGCATTTTCGCGAAAAAAAATGTCATTTCGTGGTTTTCGTAGTCTTTTCTAATTGAAAAAAAGTGTTAAATTTGATCGGCAGCTTAACTGAATTAGTTCTAATCTCGATTTCGAATCTTTAAACGATTATTGTGATTTCTGGAACGGCCATTACTTTTCTGTAACCGACAGCTCATGGCTGATAATCAAAACCCATCTCAATCGATCCCAGTTTACCATAAAGGCGTCTTGGGTAAGTCGAAATACTTTAACCTGAATAACCTAATTGTCTTAAGAGTATTTTTCAAAAGATTTTCACCTGCTGAAGATGATAATCTATGATTTCTGGTCACATTGTTGACAAAACCGTTGTTCGCTCCTAAAGTTAGCATTTGCGATTTACGACGTTCGGCTTGTAATGACTTTCGTCTAACTTCCAAAGCTTCGCGTACTTCTCGTCTCATTGTTAACTTTCGTCCAAGTACCGGAGTATCTAAATGAACAAACGATCGACAAGGATTAGGTATTTCCGGCGCCACGACAGATTGCCACTCAAGCCATTCTGCTGGAAAACTTGATCTGTTTTACCATTTCCGTTTTCTCCATCTCCCTCCATTTTCATCTGTAAGAATCGTTTCCTGAATGCCACATCCAGAGTACCGATTGTTCTTGTTTTGTGCTTTTGTTTCTCTAAATTATAAATGGTTCGTCTTCTTCCTACGTTCCGGTCGCCGCTGGATCCAGAATCGTTTTCGTAGTCGCCGTTTATGCCTTTCAGCCGTTGAAGATGTCGAACAATGTCAACGGCTTGCTTGTCCAAGATACCATCTTGGGTTAAATCGTCCTTCTGTTGGGAGAAAAATTGGTTAATTAGTGTTAATTGCACAATATTTGTTTTGAAAAGCGAATGTCGATGTAATTGAGAGGTGTAAACTGTACCTTCTTTCTGAACCAGTTCAATTCTGTAGATGCTAAGATATGCGATAGGGTTCCAAATCGATGGAAAATCATAGCCGTAAATTGAATGACTAAAATTAATGCGAAGAAGAATACGAAAACCAATCCAATTGGCTCAAGTTGTAAATATTCTTTGTGGACCTCCGTCTTTTAAAAATGAAAAAAGAAAATAATCATTAGTATGAGACGTAGTTTCTGGTTTCTTCTGGTTAATAAGATTATAACTTATTTTCTAGCCAACTCTGGTATATTTCAAGTACCAATTATGAAAATTATCCAGGTATGATGAGAGATTTCTTGTTAGTTCAGTAATTAATTATCAATAAATTCATTAGAGAGGTGACCTGACTTTGGATTTGCCAAACAGAAAGAAGTTTTTTTGTTTTGTTTTAATCTAATGCGAATGTTATCCTTTTCACTCCTCACATTTAGTTTCAAAAGTAGAAAAATATTCGATTGTTTTTATTGAAAAATTTAAATTGCTCCAACCAAACGTCATCTACATACTGATCTTTTTTGCAAGCCATCTCTCATGTGTATTATTGTTCGAGTCATAGGTTATTCTGAAATTTTTTTGGAATTACCCTGATCCAAAGGTATACATGGCGAGCTATACTTAGCGATAGTTCGGATACTCGAATAGACCCCAAGTTTCAAAACTAAAATGAAAATACCCGATTTAGTGATTGTCACTGATCGTGAAAATAGTCAAAATTTTCTCGACCTATGTTCAATTTTTTTTTTTTTTGAGAAATAAATAAATTTTGTACTTGTCTGAAATCAAAAACACTCATCTCATTTTTCAGAGATTAACTACATAGAAAAATTCTTGATTTCTTTTTCTTCTAAGAAAGCATAATTTAAAAAAAAAATCAAATTTTGTGTTGATTTTTTTAAATATTTTAATTTTTAATTTTTTTAGAGAAAAAAAAATTTCATATTTATTAGGACAAAAAAGGTCTGTTTTTTGGAAGTTGAAAAGTTTTTCAACTTTCTGGAATACAAAACCTCAATTTTTTGCATAAAAATGTCTCAATCATTTTTTTGATTTTTTTTTTTTTTTTAATTTCTAATTTGTTTAGAGAAACATAATGTTGATTTTTTTAAATGAAATAATCTTTCAAGATTTTCGGTTCGGATTTGAAGGAAGAAATTTTTTATTTTCAAGACGAAAAACTCAATTTTTTTTTTTTTTTTTTTGAGAGAGAAATAAATTTTGTATTTTTTTTGAAATCCATAACGCTCATCTTTCAGAGTTGACATAGAAAAAGTCTTGATTTCTTTTTCTTCTAAGAAAGCATAATTTTTCAAGAAAAAATCTCAAATTTTGTGTTGTTTTTCAATATTTTAGTTTTTTAATTCTTTTTTAGAGAAAAAAATCTCATATTTATTAGGACAAAAAATGTCTGTTTTTTGGAAGTTAAAAAGTTTCTCAACTTTCTGGAATACCAAACCTCAATTTTTCTGTAGAAAAAAAATTCTCATTTTTTTGATTTTTTTTTTAAATTTCTAATTTGTTTAGAGAAACATAATGTTGATTCTTTTAAATGAAAATAATCTTTCGAGATTTTCGGTTCGGATTTTCAGGAAGAAATCTTTTATTTTCAAGACGAAAAACTCAGTTTTTTTTTTTTTTTTTTTTTTTTTTTTTTTGAGAGAGAAACAAAATGTTGAAATCTAAAACACTCATCTTTCAGAAATGACATAGAAAAAGTCTTGATTTCTTTTTCTTCCAAGAAAGCATGCATAACTTTTCAAGAAAAATTCTCAATTTAAAAAAAAAAATTTTTATTATTATTTCAGTTTTTCAACTTTCTTTAGAAAAAAAAATTCATATTTATTAGAACAAAAAAGGTCCGTTTTTTGGTAGTTGAAAAGTTTCTCAACTTTTTAGAATACAAAACCTCAATTTTTGGCATGAAATTTTGAAAAAAAAAAATTCTGCAGAAATTTTTTTCCATTTTTTGATATATTTTATAGGTACCTATATATTTTTTCAATTTCCAATTTGTTTAGAGAAACATAATTTTGATTTTTTTTTTATGAAATAATCTTTCAAGATTTTCGGTTTGGATTTTCAGGAAGAAATCTTTTATTTTCAAGACGATTTTTTTTTTTTTTTTTTTTAATAAAAAGTTTCAAGTTTTGAAAAAAAAATCAACTTTTTTAGTGAGGGAAAAAATATTTTTTTACTTTTTAAAAAAAAATGCATTTCTTTTTTCGGAGGAAAACTCTTTGTATACCTTCTCTTTTTTAATGGAGAAACATTTTCATTTCTTTTTAGAGAAAAAAATTCTCATTTTTTGGAGGAAATTTGGGAGAAAATCTAATATATTTAAAAAATAAATAAACGTTCAATTTTTTTAGAGATGAAAATACTTAGGTAGGTATCTCAATTTTTAGAGAGAATTAAATGTTGTTGTTGTTGTTGTTTTTTCTAAGCAAAAAATGCCTTGACTTTTCGGAGTAAAAAATCTTGATTCTTGGAGCAAAAAAATGGTAATTTTTTGGAGAAAGCCAAACAAACCTGCACGTTATAAAAACCTACGACTCGAGCTCTTGATCATAATTGATGCCTGAGATATTTTTTGTAAGCTTCTAAACTATATGTACTTACATTACTTAGTATAGATAATTACAATACCTCTTTTTATGATTTATGTACAAAATACGTACAGTGATCTTTACAAATGATACGTAGGTTGCTGCGTATATGCAATTTCGTTTGCATGATAAGAAGTAAATTATATTCGATAAGAAAAAGGTGCGAAACATGTATGCATTGAGGTGAGTCGAGTGCTGATTCGATTAAGGATTTATAAAAAGGGACCTAGCTGACCATGGCGAAATATTATTGGTGTTAATAAAACCACCTGTACATAGGTATGATTATTCACAATCAATGGGCATTTTCCAGAAGTAAAAAATTGGTTAGCTTCGGATTTGTATGCCATCTTTTATACGAAACATCGACATTCGACAAAATTCAACCAGGACGGAGAGTGATTATTGAGCAAATTTGCTCTTATAAATTCTAGAGTGGAAGTATCGATATCATGCTGTTACCATCCAAAGTCCAAACACGTGTGATCCATTGAAAAACACCGAAAGTTTTTCGGTTAGAAGAACGAGGAAGTTATATGGGGAGGTAAAAAAACCCTCGAATAGGTACCTACCTATTTCATTAATACTATGTTAATGTACTTAACATGGCGAACTGGAAAACCACAACCGTCAACCGTATAATTATAGCCATAAACAGATGAAGAAATATACAGATACACGAAACAAAAACATTTAGGTAAAAGAGATCTGGAAAAGTGATAGGTAATTTATGTATAGGTTTGGTGTGAAATTAACCAGGTGTGTAGCCGAGTTATATTATTGTAGTGATTCATTCCTATGAAGCTCCAGAATAGATAATATATAAACAGACCAAAAAGTAAAGGTATAAAATGGTCGGAAAATTGTTAATGGAAATCATGCTTTTGATTGGAATATTTTATACCTCGTTGGTTTCCTCAATATAGGTGATATTTGTTCTCACACCTAGAGGCCAGTTAACATGTAGGTCTTCTTTGTTGAGTTGCAACAAAAATACCACGAGTACGAATAATGCGTTCATCATGAAGAACGCAAAAACGCTCTTATTTCGTAGCTCGATTAAATCGGCCGCTATTCTAGCCTACAAGCATATACATAAAATACGATTATACCATACCAAAACTATCAACCAGGCGCTGTAAATACCGTCGAGTAATATTTTTTATTTTTAGGTCCATCTCTCCTTATCATCTGGGTCGAACCGAATATATATTTTTCCAAAATTATGGCATCGTTGCTAGCGTGTTGATAGTTTTGGAAGCTTATAACCCGCGTAAAACTTACCGCTTGGGTGAGCTCATCGAAAGTTACATTAGTCCTGACTCCGAATGGCCATTTTACGTGTAACATATCTTTATTCAGTTGTAAAAGAAACACTATTACTACGAACAAGGCGTTCAACATGAAAAATGTAAATACACTTCGATCGCGTAAATCTTTCAAGTCTGATGCGATTCGTGCCTAAAACAGAAATACATTGTGGTGCTCTGTGTCTACAGTACACGTCGTCTTGGGTATACTGTGGCAGAACATTCGTGGAGCTCTCAGAAGGATCAACGATGCCAGTTTTAGCGATTAATTTTCAAAATGATTGAAATAGGTATTCTTAGGTATAGAATTCAAAAATTGTTTGATTTTTCAAACCAAAAACGAGTTTTACCTTTTCCACTTTGTCTTCGTCGATTGGGTACAGATATTTTTCGACGAGTTCTTTCCAAAATTGAGATTCATTCGCCGACAAGAAGGCCACTGGACCTTTCTTCAAATCTTTATCTTCGATCCAATACGGATTTATGTCGTCGTTGCGTTCGATTTTTGGTTCTGTGAAAATGAAGAATATTTTGAGTACGTGTCACGAAACACATTTGCGAGAGATCTAGATTATTACCTAAAGAATTGGTGTCTTCACTTTCATCGTCATCACTTTCCTCGGGAATATCGTCCCCTGGCATTCCTACACCCATATTTTGGTGTGGAGTACTGACTGTGGATGGCGTACGATGTTTCGGTACTGGATGACCATGTCCATCTATAGCTCTGTTCGAAATTGGTAATAAATGAATAAAATGATTCGAAGGGAAATACGAGTATTTGAAAATTTTCAATTTTTTGCAATAAAAAATTCTCATTTTTTTGGAATAGAAAATTCTCATTTTTTTGGAATAGAAAAGATCTCAATTTTTTTGGAATAAAAAAAACTCAATTTTTTGGAATAGGTATTATCTAATTTTTTAAAAAGTGGAAAAAATTGTAATTTTTTTAAAATTACAAATTTCAAAATCTTATAGAGTAAATACAATTTTTTCCAAGAAATGAATTTTCAGTTTTTTCTGAGTTTGTTGGAGTTAAAAAACACTCAATTTTTTCAGTGTGGAAAAAAATATTTTTTTATATAGGTACCTACCTAATGAAAAAAATTCGAAAAAAAATATCCTCAATTTTTTTAGAATACAAAATTATTGAAAGTTTTCAAAGAAATTATTTTTCACTCCCCCCCCTCCCCCCCCCCCCCCGAAAAAAACACTGAATTTCGCTGGAGCAAAAAAAATATGCATTTTTTTAGGAGGAAATAGTATACTTACTCATTGAAGAAATCGTTCACTTTTTTCGTAGAATGAATAAACTCAAGACGGTTTTTTTGGAGTGTAAAAATTGAATATCATTTTTTTTTTTGAAATAGAAAATTGTTTGGGGAAAATTTTTACAATAATTTTCTTCATGAAAAAATAATCACCTACATTTTCATTTTTTTTTTGAAAAAAAATCTCTTTCAATTTTTTTTGTGAAGAAATCTTAATTTTTCAGGAAGAAAAAAATCAGCCAATTTTTTCGAGTAAAAAAATATAAATTTTGGAGTAAAAGTATTTTACCAATTTTTTAGAGGGAGGGGGTGTATTACTAAATTTTTTGAAATAGAAAATGTATTTTTAACAATGTTTCAGTAGATAATTTTCCAAGAATTTTTTTTCGGTGAAAGAACCTCAATTTTTGAATTTGGAAATTTTTAAATTTTTCGGATTAAAGAAATTTCTCAATTTTTTGGAGGGAAATTAAAAAAAAAAAATTTCTAGGGTAGGTAAGAATATTAGCTATCTTTTATTTTTCTAAAAGAAAAAAAATCATTTTTTTGAGTATAAGAAATTTTACTTTTTTCGGTGGAAAAATTCTTTATTTTTCAGGAAGAAAAAAATCAACCAATTTTTTCGAGTAAAAAAAATCTAAATTTTGGAATGAAAGTATTTTACCAATTTTTTAGGGGTGGGGGGGGGGGGGTGTATTACTAAATTTTTTGAAATAGAAAATGTATTTTTAACAATGTTTCAGGAGATAATTTTCCAAGAATTTTTTTCGGTGAAAGAACCTCAATTTTTGGATTTGAAAATTTTTCAATTTTTCGGATTAAAGAAATTTCTCAATTTTTTGGAATAGATGAACAAATTTCTCAATTTTTTGGAGGGGAAATTTTTTTAAATAAATTTTCTAGAGTAGGTAAGAATACCTATCTTTTATTTTTCTAAAAGAAAATCATTCAATTTTTTTGAGTAAAAGAAATTTTAATTTTTTCTATGAAAAAATTCTTTATTTTTCTGGAAGAAAAAAAATCAACCAATTTTTTCAAGTAAAAAAATCTAATTTTTGGAACAAAAATATCTTTAAAAATTTTGTTGAGAGTGTTACTAATTTTTTTTGAAATAGAAAATATATTTTTAACAATGTTTCTGGAGAAAATTTTCCAAGAATTTTTTCGGAGAAACAACCTTAATTTTCGGAGTAGGAAATTTTTCGGAATAAAGAAATCTCTCAATTTTTTTGTAGTACTTACTTAACGTAAACAAATTTCTCAATTTTTTGGAGGGAAATTTAAAAAAAATATTTTCTAGAGTAGGTAAGAAGAATAATTATCTTTTATTTTTCTGAAAGAAAAAAAAATCATTCAATTTTTTTGAGTACCTAAAAGAAATTTCAATTTGTGGAAAATCTCATTTTTTGAAGTATTTTTCTAATTTTCTGGAGCAAAAAAATTTCCAATTTTTTTTCAAAGTACCTAAAGAAATTTTTCATTTTTTTTTTTTTTTTTTTGAATAAAGAAAAATCGTTTATTTTCTAGAGAAAAATTTGAAAATTTTCAACTTGCCTCCTCTTCAGAAAAAATCAAGCTTTTTCGTAGAAAATTCCGAAGTCCCACCCTCAATATTTAAAATTTAAAAGTTTACCTTTCGATGTATTCCATCCTCTTACTCATCGAGTCCAGAGATTCAGCTATACGGAGAATTTGTTGCGCTTCGTCGATAGGTTTTTGGTGGGTACAGAACATGCATTTAAATAGACCAGCGAATGATAATTCCAAAGAACCTTCTTCGTTATCTTCATTCAAGGGGTTATTTTGTAAGAATCCTAATACGGATTTGGATTTACTTTTACGTTTTGATTCTTCTTCCAATTTTTTCTCCAGTTCCAGTTCCTAGAAGCGATACAGAGTCGTTGAAAGTTGCTCGAATGAAATTTTTAATAATTATTTAAAGATGAGACAGTCTTACTTTTTTGGTTTTCTTTACTTGCACTTCACGAGTACCCCAAGTAACGATGTTCAAGTTGATAATGGAGTAAAGAATTAACAAAAGATACATGGAAGGAATTGATAATAAATAAATGCTGAAAAATATTATACAAGAGAATTCTTGAGGATGCAGTAAGGCTGCTATGAAGAAGGAACTTAACATGGTTATTAAAAATATGGCCGAAGGTGAACCAATACCATCCTCTCGCAATTGCAGCGCTGTACCCACTATTACAGCCATCATTATCAACGCGTAAACCGTTGACAATATCTGAGCGACTAGTAACTGAAAAATCGAACAAAATTAGTTCATTCCATTTCCCAACAACTTGACTGGTCTGGTACAATCTTCAAGAAGACCAGCTCACCTGTATATTACTTTTGCAAGTGAAACACACGAACATGAAGGATAAAATAGGAATAATATTGTAATAAAAACTGGTCCAGTTGTCAATGTGGAAAACTGCTACAAATGCACCAACCAACATAAGAAATATGGTACCTGGGCCGAGAATGGTGCCACCCATCAACATGAACTGAAAAAAAAAAGAATTTAAAGAATACTCCAAGTAGTGGGAAATAAAGTTTCAGAAAAGATGAAGACTCGCTTACTTGGTAGGTAATGTAGAGTAGGGAAATATTATCGTTGATTTTGATGGTTCTTTTGGAATCCATCAAAAGATCCATAATATTGGCTATAGTGGATGGCACCCATCGACGTCTTTGATTATAAAATTCGTTGAAATTTTCCGGACAACGAGTATATGCGTCACTGGCAGCCGAATACTCGACTCTGTATCCTCTTTGTAAAAGTAATGTACACAGCCAACGATCCTCTCCTGCTCGAGGAAGTTTTGTTATTAATTTTTTTGGACTTAAAAATGAAACTTTCCAGTGGCGTATTTAAGGGGAGTGTTTTGGGGTCCAAACCTTTCCCATTATAAAAAAAAAAAAAACTTTAAAATACGTCATTAAAAACCTCGCATAACAAAGACACTCAATTTACATATTTTTCAAAAATTTCCTAAATTTGTGAATTGTTCTCCTCGAAATGCAACCCTAATTTTTCTTAAATTTTCAAAAATGAGATTTTTTAAAATTTTCTGAATGTTTAGTCACGATGAATATTCATAAAATAAGATTGGTCAATTTTTTTAATTTTTGGAATAATTTTTCATAAATTTTCAAAATTTTAAAGAATAAAATTTTTCAATTTTTTCAAGAATGATTTTTTTTTTCAATTTCTAGAGTTCATTTTCTCTTGAATTTTCAAAAATGATATTCTTGTTATTAAAAAAAAATCAAGATGGATTTTTCCCAATTTTTTTACGGGTGATTTTTTTTAATTTTTCAAAACTAGATTTTTTAAATTTTAAAATTTCGAAATTTTACTTACTAATTTTTAATTATGATAAATTTTCAAAAAGATTTGTCTTGTCAAATTCTTCAACATATTTTTTTTTTCAATTTCTAGAGTTCATTTCCTCTTGAATTTTCAAAAATGATATTCTTGTTATTAAAAAAAAATCAAGATGGATTTTTCCTAATTTTTTTACGGGTGATTTTTTTCAATTTTTCAAAACTAGATTTTTTAAATTTGAAAATTTCAAATTTTTAATTATGATAAATTTTTAAAAAGATTCGTCTTGTCAAATTCTTCAACATCAATTTTTAGGAAGATTTTCCTTGAATTTTCTTAAAAGGTGTGTACATTTTTTTGACTATTTTATTTCAATTTTTTAAGTTTAAATTTTTCCTTTGCTTAGAAATTTTTCGATTTTCAAAAATTGAATGTTAAAAATTTTGAAAAATGCGTTTTAAAATTTTTTTCAATAATTTTTAATGAAAACTTTTTAAAATTTTCAATTACAAAATTTTCAAAACTTTTCAATTTTTGAAATGGTTTTTCGTAAATTTAAAAAAATAAGAATTGGGTAATTTTTTAACATTTCATCATTTTATTAATGAATTTTCTTCAATTTTTAGAGATCATTTTCTCTTGGATTTTCAAAAATGATATTTGTTACCTACTTTAAAAAAAAAATTAAGACAGATTTTTACGAATTTTTTTAATGGAGATTTTTTCTACTTTTCAAAACTAGTTTTTTTAAATTTTACTTATTAATTTTTAATCATGATAAATTTTCAAAAAAATTAGTTTAGTCAAATTCTTTAACATATACTTAATCATTGAATTTTTTCCATTTTTGGGAATATTTTCTTCGAGTTCTCACGAAGAGAAACTGTGTATTTTTTTTTTTACTATTATTTAGAGATTTTTTGATTTTGAAAAATAGAATTCTAAAAATTTTGAAAAATGCATTTTAAAAATTTTTCAAGATTGAATTTTTTCCCAATAATTTTTAATGATGACTTTGCAGTTTTCTCAATTTCCAATCACAAAATTTTCGCAATTTTCCAAAGGGCTTTAGATGGAGCTTATTTTTCGAAATTTTAATTTTTCTACTTCTTATAAATGATTTTCATTAAATTTTCAAATGAATTTGTTCCTTTGTTGTTCGTAGATAAAGATATACATCTTCTACCAATTATTCCCTATTGATTGTTTTTTTGTTTGTTTTTAGTGAAAATTGAAAATTTTACAAAGTTTGAACCCTTCCCATGATTTCATCCTAGATACGCCACTGAAACTTACAAGGGTAGAAACGTAATAGCTACCTTGATCATATTGCACGTAATGTCGAGCTTCTTGAGATTTCGTAGTGTATTTCCTCATGACATTATCGTCCATCAGAGCTTTACCACGAAACAATGAAAAACATCCGGGACTACAAAGTACACAGCCGATCATGTGTTCGGTGGCTTTTTGCAGCCAATGACCAATAGCGTATTCGAAAATTTGGTACCAAGCCATTGGACCTTGAGAAAGTAAAGAGATGAATGATATTTTTCAATAGGACCACTGAAGGCAATAATCATTACGAGTATAGCTTACCAGAGCCTATGGGATGAATTCGACCGCAAGCAGCTCCTAAATTTTTATTCTTCTTCATCAAGTCTACCAATAACTGGACAGCGTTTGGTTGAAAGTCGATGTCTCCGTCTAAAGTCAACAGATACGTATTCTCTGCCATCACTTCCTTTCTTTCCACGGGGATTGGAAGTTCCATAAGTCGATGACCGAGTAAATAGTACATGTACATTACCTACATTTAAATGGAAATCGTGAATGCGAATTTACCAGAATTATCCAAGAAGACATTGAAGACATACTTGACTCCATCGTTTTCTGTGCCTGATTTTTGATTTATCCTTCAAATGAACAAACATCTTGGTTTTACCAGGTAAAGTCCATACTAAACGACCACCATAAGGGGTTGGGTATTTGATAGGTGGCCTTATTCTGATGTTGGTTTCGTGGACGTGTGTCGCCGCTTCGTCCATTATGGACACCAACATTTTCACGAATCTGTTTACTTGGCTCCATTCGTCGTTGACGTCGCTGATTTCGAAGCCATCGTCCAAAAATATGTGCGCTGCAAAGATATAACGATGTAGTAGGTAATGAACTTGGGAATTTGCTGGGAAATGATTCTGATACAGGCAGAAACTCACTTTCGAATTCGTAGTAATCTGGATCGACAACTCGTAGATATTTTTGAGCGACTCGTCGAGCACATTGATCTTCATCCATACGTAATATGGATTTCAGCATTTCCATCATCTCCTCTCGAGTTTCGTGCCACATGGTGGCGCAAGCGTATATCCGGGTGATGCTGTCGGACTTCTTGACTGTTTTTGGTGTCGTACTACTGGTGTCAGTATGAATGGAAATGGTTTCGTAGTACTCGTCCGGATCTTTTTCACGATCCACCAATTCCTAAATTCGAAATTCACTCTTGATGATTCGATTTCTATCGGATTTCTTGTGGAAATTGAAAAACTCACCTCTGTTTTGACATCCTTTTCATCGTCGCATCGTCTGTTCAATCCTAGCGACTGGTCGATGAGCAAAGAGTCGTACATAGGCCGCACGAATAACTTTTCAGTGGTAGCCAAACGTTCGCATTTCGGTGTCCAGATGTGTAACGTCACCCACGTTTGCGATAATAGCCAAAGTAGCCATACCCAAGCGTACTACACATTACAAATTAGTATCGAGTTTGATCAGATAGTATCGAGAAGTGAGACATTGTCAAGATTAAGTACCTGTCTCGATATGAAATCGTTCAAGAAGTACACTGGAGGAGATTCGAAGAAAAGATAATCCGGAATACTGTTTTGGAAAAAGCACGGATCTTCGTGCCTGAGGCCGCAGGCAGAAATTAGCAGAGATAATGTTACTGGAATGGTCAGATTGACTGGAAAAGCGTAACTGAACCCTTGGATCATGATTTTACACGCGAATTTTCCTGCCAAATGATCACATAGTTCAGTACCAAAATATTGAAATTTTCCTACTTTCTTGCGGAATCGTCGACTTACCAAAAATATAGCAGATGTAAGCGCATAAAATTTGCGTTAGTAGGACATACATAATGATTTTGTAGTCTGCGTCAATTTCAACGACTTCTCCAGTTGGCACCACTTCTGCGAGATCAGGTAAAGTGAGTCCATCTCCGACTGGTTTGATCTGAAATCGAATAAGAGATCACGAATCTCGATTAGATTTTCCAAAGTAGGGAAAGAGGACGCATCGAAGGGTGGATCTAGGTACCTCTAGAACTTTGATTTTATGTTCTGAAAATCCGTCCGAAAAAAGTGAAAATAAATTGGCGACGTTTTCGTTCTTGAAGAACGTGAACACAATCATGCAGCAAAAGAAGCAAAACATTTTCCATATCGAAATAAAAATGTACGAAAAATATCTGGTATGTTTGAGTCTATCCTTTATGCGCCATAAAGGTCTCATTAAACCTGCAAAATGATCAAAAATCGGATTAAAGTGTTGTCAACGATCTTATGAACTCACACAGGCCCGACAGGGTGTCTACAGGTCATGAAAATCATGGAAAATTCATGAAATTTGAAAATGGGTCATCTCATGAAAGTCATGAATTTTTCAAAAAAATTACTAGGTCATGAAAAGTCATTAATTTTACTCTTCGAAGTCATGAATTTTTAATAATATTTCTTCAAACTGTTGCATCTTCTCAAAAAAAAAAAAAAAAAAACGCAAAAAATATTGTGATTTCTCTGAAGAAGAAAATCAATTTTCTTGAAGAATTTTTTTTAGAGGGGATGGAAATCTCCATTTTTTGGAATAAAAAAAATACTTTTGTGAAATGAAAAAAAAATGAAGTTTTTGGTACAAAAAATTTTAAAAATTATTTTGGAATAAAAAACATTTCCCGCCACTAGCCTTAGGTAGTTGCAGTACAAGGCGTTGAAAAAAATTCTCAATTTTATTGAAGTACCTAGGTAAAATGAAAATATTTTTCAAACTTTCACGAAAAAATTCTTATTTAAAAAAAAAATCTGAATTTTATCATTTTGGAATTGAATTGTTTTGAAGTAAAAATATTTTTCGAACTCTAGAGTATAAAATCTCAATTTTTTCATTTTTTTTTCAATTGTCTAAAAAATACAATTTTTTTATTTATTGGGAGGAGGGTCTCTGTTTTTTGGAGAAAAAATTATCATTTTTTGGAATAAAAAAAAAATTAAAAACGACTTTTTTGGTTTAAAAATTTTTAAAAATTGTTTTGGTATAAAAAAATTGAAAATCTCATATTCTGGAGTAAAAATTTTTTCAAAGGTATAAATTTCAGGATTTTTTGGAATTAAAAATATCCAAAAATCTTTTCTTTTTTTTTTTTTGGTTGAAAAATTTTATAAAATTTTCTTTTATGAAGATATTTTTTAAAATTTCGGTGGAAAAGTTTCTTAATTTTTTCTTTGTGAAGAAAAAAATTTGTTTCATTTTCGAAAAAAAACTTGAGATTTTTTTCGAACAATAATTTTTAAAATTCTTCTGAAATAAATTTTTTGGGGATCAATTTTCTTTTTCTTGGATAGTAAAGGAAATAAATAAAATATTTTTCAAACTTTCACGAAAAAATTCTTATTTAAAAAAAAATGAAAAATCTGAATTTTATCGTTTTGGAATTGAATTGTTTTGAAGTAAAAATATTTTTCGAACTTTAGAGTATAAATAAAATCTCAATTTTTTTGATTTTTTTTTTTCAATTTTCCAGGTCTCTGTTTTTTGGAGAAAAAATTTTCATTTTTTGGAATAAAAAAAATTTTAAACGAATTTTTTGGTTTAAAAAGTTTTAAAAATTGTTTTGGAATAAAAAAAAATTAGAAATCTCAAATATTCTGGAGTAGAAATTTTTTCGAAGGAATAAATTTCAAGATTTTTTGAAATAAAAAATATCCAAAAATCTTTTTTTTTTCTTTTTTAAATATAAATTTTTTTTATGTGAAGATATTTTTTAAAATTTCTATGGAAAAGTTTCTTAATTTTTTCTTTGTAAAGAAAAAAATTTGTTTCATTTTCAAAAAAAAACGGGATTTTTTTCAAAGAATAATTTAAAAAATTTTTCTGAAATAAAAAAAATCTCAATTTTTTGGGGATCAATTTTCTTTTTCTTAAATAGTAAAGTAAATGAATAAAATACCTATTTTTTAAACTTTGGGACAAAAAAAAAGAAAAAGAAAAAATGTTTTTTTGTTGAAAAAGTTGTTAACATTTTTTAGGAATATTTTTTGCGTGAAAATTTTTCGTTTTATTTCCAGGAAAAAAAAATCATTCTCACATTACAACATGAAAACAATTTCAAGAATCCACCTTTTAAGAAAAAAATCGAATTGTTACACCCTTGAAAATTCCAAGTATTCATTCAACTTTTTTTAAGTCATGAATTTTCAAAAAAAAATAATATAGAAAGGTCATGAAAAATTCATGAATTTTCAAAAAAAATAATAATGTTGTAGACACCCTGTGACATCATTGTGGAAATCTCCTGGCCTGGAGCTAGAAATTTCCACAGCCATGTTAGTTCTCTTGAAATGGGTTGAATTATTTCTGCAATGCTTACCAAAAAGAGAATATTTGGTCACGTAATTCTCCCAATAACCGCATGAGACTAAAAATAAGGTTATTGGGATTATGACGAGGTCGAACGGATCTCGTTGTTTTTCCAGCAATGGCCATATCACAAATCCTGTCGTTTGAGCTCCGACTGCAATCACGTCCATCGCTATTTTGGCATACAGTTCTGATTTTTCTGAGCCTGTTGTGACGCCTCTGGCGTTTCTTGAGGTAAGAGCTGAAAAAGTACAGTATTAGTGGTTAAAATTGTTTGAAAAATTAGGTGACTGGATGTCGAATTAATATCAAAACCAAGTGGCACTTACTTAAAAAAGCAGGAATAAAGCATAAACAATTGGTTATCATGGCACCTTTTACAACATCAAGACTAGGAAGCACATTGAATACAAGAGACGCTACTCCTATGGTGTGCAACGTCTCCATACCGCAAACAACGATAAAATCTTTTAGGGGCGGCCGCCTCCACGATTTGAAAAAGCATATTCTCAGCGACCTAATTAAGGTCCCTAATTCAGGAACAAGAAAAGCAAACAGCAGACACCACGTCCACGCTACTCGTTCTTCCGGTGGCAAATTCACCACAAATTGCTTATCTCGACCTGTGAAAAAAATTCATCATTTTAAAAATACCTATGTACCTACTCGTAGCTGTGCTGGAAATAATTCTATACACTATCTGCGTAGGTACGCAGAAACAGTTATAAAAAATTTCAACTTTCTCGACCATATATTTTATATATTAACCGTGTAACGTTTGCGTCTCGATTGTCATTAGCATTACTCGACGCCGGCTGTTTTACCATTTTAAATTTTCCTCTTTTCTTTTACGGGTAATTACCTATACCCGACCAAATTCCTTATGTCATTTTGAAAAGTTTTGATGCATATTAATAACGTAAGGTAATTTTATACCTTATTACCTACCTAAGTTTTTATTACAATAAGGAACAATTCTATCCGAGCGGATTTGCGATGTCATGAAGAATACGCAACCTTTGGCTATTACACCGCAGCCCAGAACTATGGCGAATGTAACGATGTAGGTGAAGACTTTCAAGATTTTTACGGTGAATTCCAGACATTTTTGACTTTCCATCGAACCGCTGTCTCGTTTCGGTGGCAAATCTCTGAACACGTCCCATCCTTTCGTTTCGTTTATAGTTCTTGTGCTGAAAACGTTTCAAAAATTAGTAAATTAGTATTGTGGGGGGGGGGGGGGGTAAACTTGACAATTTTATAGAGATTTTTCTAGGAGGGTATTGAGAAATTACATAAATTAGATTTTGAAAAATTTTAATCATAAAAACTGCTGAAATTGAAAAATTGAACGAATTTTTGAAAAATGAAAATTCAATTGAAAATGATAAAATCGTTCAAAAATTTTTAAAAATACACTTCGAATAAAATTTTTAAAACTTTGTATTTGAACGAAACAAAATTGAAAAAAATACCTACTGAAAAATTCATGCCTCAGCATGATTTTGCATTTGAAAGAAATTTGAAAAAAAATTATATCCGAACAAATTGTGTTAAAGTGTATTATTTTTTGAAAAAATCCAAAAAAAATAATAAAATTGAAAAAAAAAATGTTTGAATTTTTTTATTTAGTTCATGTTTTTTAAACATAATTTTGAAAGATATTTTTTCAATCAAAATTATTGTTTTTCAAGATATGTAAAAAATTATTTGAGAAAATTTTTGAAACGTTTATGCTTGGAAGAGATTTTTTTAAATTTTGTTTCGACAAATTTCGAAAAAGAATTTTTTTGATCAAATTATGTATGGACAAAATTAGTGTTGAGTAAAATACTGTTTGTCAAAAAATATATAATTATGTTTGATCAACATTCTGGAAGATTTGTGCTTGAAACTTTTTCAAAATTTTGTTTTGACAAAATTCGAAAAAAACAAGTTTTTTCTTAAAATACCTATTGCAAAATATTTGTTTGAACAAATACTATAATATAAATTTTTTTCAAAATAATTCAGACAAAAATTATTTGAAATTTTTTTTAAAAGATTAATTGTGCTTGCACAAAATTTTATAAGAATTCCTTTTTTTACAAAATTAAAAAATATATATTATATTTAGAACAAAATATTCAAAATTTTGTGTTGGAGCAAAATATTGACTTTCAAAAAAAAATTACAAAAATTTATTTCAGCTAAATTTTTGGAAATTTGTGCTTACAAAGAATTTTTTTAAATTTCTGTTTTGACAAAATTTGGGAAAAAATTGAATTTTAGGAAAATTATAGAAAAATTGTGGAATATTTGTGTTTGACTAAAAAAATATTTTTTGGTATTTGGTCAAAATTTTGGAAAATTCTGTTTTGACTAATGTCTAAACCAAAATTTTGAATACTTGTACCTACTTGCGCAAAATATTGTTTATGAAGAAAATTCAAAAAAAAATCGAGCAAAATTTCGTAAAAATTTGTTTTTGATTTTTAAATCTGTTTTTAAGAAATTCAAAAAATATTAATTTGGTCAAAATCTTAAGTATGTTTGAAGAAAATTTTAAAAATTTTCTGTTTTGAAAAAATTCCAAATTAATGATTTTGCACAAAATATCGATTGTCAAGAAATCTCATTAAAAAATATTTGAACAAAATTTAGGAAGATTTGTGCTGGAAGAAAATTTTTGAAAATCACCCATTTTGACAAAATTTGAAAACAAATGTTTAAAAAAAAATTGCAATTTTTTTCAGTCTGCTTGTGAGAATTCAAAAAAATATTACACTTTTGAGCAAAGAAAGATTTATGATTAAAGAATTTTTTTTTTAATTTGGTTTTGACAAAGTTATAAAAAAATGGTTTTTACAGATTATATTTTGATAATAGGTATTATTTTAGTTAATTATTAATAACGAAAATCAAAAATAATTTTAATTGAAAAAAAATATTGTTTTTCAAGAAAACTTAATTTAAAAAATGTACCTATTCTAACAAAATGTTGAAAGATTTGTGACAAAAGAAAATTTCAATTGTGTTTGAAGAAGATTTTGATAGTTGATAAAATTCATTTTAAAAAATATTTTTGATCAAAATTGTTGTAAAATTTGTATTTGAGCAAAATGGAAAATTCATTTAAATTTTTTTTTTAATAACGAGAAAATGTGTTGGAAGGACATTTTGAAAAACACCTACCAATTTTGGTAAAATTCGAAAAAAAATTTGATAAAATTGTGCTTTATGAAATTGTTGATGTTTGATAAAATTAAACGCTCATTGTTTTTTTAACTCAAAAAATTGGTTTTGAAAAAAATTATTATTATTTTATACATTTTTGTTGTTGAAAAAATTAAAAAATTTCTATTGAAAAGTCAATAAAAAACTTCAAGTGTAAAAATTCTCCATTTTTTCAGTACTATCCATATACTCAATCAAAAGAAAATTCTCAATTTTATTTCCTTCGCCCCTTGAATTTTTGAGATAGGCACTATGTGTACAACATAACAATTTTTTACCACTCGCATGTGCTCAATAAAAAAAATTCTCAATTTTATTTTCCCTTGCCCCTTTAAACTTTTGAAATGAGCACCTCGTGTAATAATATGTATGTATAGAACTTTTCTCCTTAGTGGACCCGGTGATATCCAAATCTGAAGTTTCACATCCTCTCTGGGTATCCTGTGTGGCTTCATGTAGTACAAGGCCAGCTCAAAGATCAGTAGAGAATGTGAATTGAATGACGCGACGCCCCAACAGTGAATTTTCCTCACCGAAAATTAAACCTTTCAATACTCCAATATCCCCATACGATGAGAATTCGACTCACAGATGAACTTTTTTACCCCCTCCCCAGTATCGAATGACATTCGCGTATTACTTCAAATGCCAATGTTATTCCATCATTATCTCATAGCCAGCTAGGCTAAAATTTCAACTTCAGACACCGCCTATGCAAATTTATGCAAATTAATTACTGCGAGTCATACGCGTATATTTTCGATAAGCAACGAAACCAGCTGCTGGAATTAAAAGTGTACGCGTCCTTGCTTTACAGATACGCGGATGCAGATTGCAGATACATATTTATCGAATTATCATCTCGAGACTCTCGAGTACGACGAAAAAAATTACCTAATTTGCATGCGGCGGCATTCTGGCACACGAACGCGAATTGGAATTCTTTCGTTTTCGTACCTATACCTAGGTGGTATTTGTATTTTGCACCAACAAAAGAGATACCTATTTTATTGCTCGTAGACGCATTGGACAGGTATACGAGACAAAATTATGCAAGAATGAGTATCTACTTTAAAGCAGGAGCAGGCATCGAGTCTGGTGGACAACACAATATACTAGTATTAAAATTTTTTGTGCAGAAAGAAACTGATCCGCTTACGTACAAATTATTTGTGTACAATGTACATTCATATATTGTCATAGGGGACGCGTGCTGGACGCAGCGACGCTCGCCGGGCTCCAGCTCCGGAGCATTAAAATGCGGAAAAAAGGTGTTAACGAAAGACGATTATCTAACCGTTGGTTGGTTATACGCCTAATCCAAATATATCTATTAAACTGGTACCCGTAATCGTAATAGATATAAACTTGAGAAGCCCTGGTGGCAATTGCATTGCACATTGGATAAAACGTTAAAAGTTGGCGGCGCGCGAAAGGTCATTCTGGAAAGGGAATGTAAAAGACCTTGAACAAGAATTCTCATTCCCATTCTCTCAAGTCTCAGCAGTTCATATATCTGGTTTTGCTCTAATAGCATATACCCTACCCTAGCCTAGCCTAGCACAGCAGCCCAGCTCTATCCCTATATCTATCGTCGCGTACTGCAGCGTAAATAGAATGCCAATAAAAAGTGATCCTATTCATGGATCATTTGTTTCGTGTATTGTTTCTTTCTTATGTAATCGCCATTCTGTACCAGCAGCTCAGACTCACTCCGAGCTCACAGCTGTCTAGCAACTTACTACTTCTTTGTTAAGAATAAGATACAATTTTCGTGTATTTAATTCGTCTTTTATGCGGCACGGACGCGACGCGACGCCGCCGCAGCCAGCCGACAGAGTGTAGTCACCTTTGACAGCTTCTTCGCGCTGCCATTTACATATTCTGCGTTGGTCACCGCGATTCTCTGGTGAGCTCTGACTCTGAGGAACGCGTTTATGAGTCTATGGAGATGAGTGGTGCTTGGTGCTGCAATATTATGCATTCGATACGAGTTTTGGAACGTGTCAATGACGTGTGGTGTACTTTTTCGCACATTTCCAGCGAATTTGTTTGATCAGAGACGCCCAGAGACACGTTGCAGTATTCCGGCTGCAATAGGGGCTCTAAATTCAAATTGAAGTCCCAAATTTTATCATTTCAAAATATGCTAAATGAAAATTAATGAACAAAAGTTTCCATTTAAAGTAATTTTTTAAATAAAAATCTACTTTTTTACAGAATAAAATATTCTAGTAGTGTTTGAGAGAAAAATAGCTTGCATTTTGGAAACTTTTTTTTTTCAAATTTTTAGTGAAAAAAATTGCTTTGCTGTTCGAGAGTTGGCAACTATTTTTTCATTTAAACTTCTTAATTTTTTTTGAGGGGGGATTTCTCAATTTTCCTGGTGTAGGTTGGTATTAGTATTTTTCATATCTATTTTTATTACGATTGGATCCCCGCAGTACTGATTTTTTGGCACCATCGAAAAATTGTCAAGTCCAAATACTTTGTAGATACGTAAATTCAAAATTGAAGTGCAGGGAAGGGTCCAATCACAATTTTTGTAATAATCAAAATTATTTTTAAGACTTCAAACTACAACTTTTGTTTGAAATATTTTTCAATCGGACCCCTACCTCCACCAGCTTTTAATAATATAAGTATTTTTGTCATATTATGCTAAATTTGAAGGGAGGGGGTCTAACTGAAAATCTTATGATAACTGAAATTACTTTTAGGACCTCAATGTACAACTTTTGTCTGAAAATTTTTTCAATTGGACCTCTCTTTTGACTTTGAAAAGCTTTTATCTGAAAAATTTTTCAAACTAGGCCTTTCCTCCCATACTATTTTTATTTTTTAATTGGTATATTCGGAGTGTTATCATGTTATGCAAAAATCCTTGGAGAAGGCGGGGTCCAATTGAAAAAAATCTCAAACAAAAGTTGTAGCTTGAAGTCCTAGGAATAATTTTGGTTATTATAAAAATTTTGGTTGGATCCCTCCCTGACCTCCAATTTTGAATTTACGTATCTACGAAGTATTGGACTTAGCAAATTTTCGATGGTGCCAAAAAATTAGTACTGCGGGGATCCAATCGTTTTTTTTTCTTTTTGAGATTTTTTTTTTTTTGGAATGAGAAATTAGTCAATTTTTTGGCACACTTGAGTGTATAATATTTTTTTTTTTTGAATATTTAAGTAAAGCAAATTTCCGATGGTGCCAAAAAATTAGTACTGCGGGGATCCAATCGTTTTTTTTTTTTGAGAGATTTTTTTTTTTGGAATGAGAAATCGGTCAATTTTTTGGCACACTTGAGTGTATAATATTTTTTTTTTGAATATAATAGTAAAGCAAATTTCCATCTTTTTTTTGATAAAAAGTCCTTATCAATTTTTTGGAGAAAAAACATTCTCATTTTTCTCAAAGTAAGAAATGTTCAAATTTTTGGAGTCACTTGAACCTGGATTTTTTTTTTGAATAAATAAGTAAAACAATTTTCCAATTTTTTGGATTTTTTCCCCAATTTTTTACTCCATAAAATTTTCGGAAAGAAAAAAAATATTTAATTTATTTTTTATTTTTCGAGGTTTTGGATAAAAAATTCAATTTTTTGGTGAAAAAATTTCTTTTTTTTTCTTTGGAATGAGAAATCTTTCAATTTTTTGGAACACTTATAATAAATTTTCGTTTATTTTGAATTGAGAAAATTTTCAAAATGTTTTTAATTTAAAAAAATGGAAAATCCTATAACCAAAACGTCGAAAATAAGAGATTTCCTACTAAAAATGAGTTGCATTTTCTTGAAAAAAAAATTCTTCTCCAAAGAAATTCGGTACCTAACTTTTTCAAAAAATTAAGACTTCTTTTTCCAAAAAAAAAAAAAAAAAAAAAAAATTGATTTTTATTTCAAAGAAATGAAAAAAATCAATTCAAAAAAAAAATAGGTACTATATATGTAGTGAAATTGAGAATTTTTTCCAAAAAAATTTTTGAAAGAAAAATCATTTCTCAGTTTTAGTAGGGAGAAAATTTCTCAGTTTTTTTGAAAATGAAAATAAACTTTCTCGAGTTTTTTGAATGATTTGGTGAAAAACGTTTTTCATTTATTTAAACAAAAAAAATCTCGATTTTGTTTTGGCATAAAAAATCTTTTAATTTTTAGAATTTCTTGAAAAAAGTCTGGATTTTTTTCGGAATGAGTAGCTAAAACAGTTATCTATTTATTTTTTATTTTTTGCACCATGAAATTCCTATTTTTTGGAAAAAAACATACTTATTATGTATTTTTCATTTTTTTCAACTTTTTTTTTAAATAAAAAAATAATTTTTATGGTGATTTTCTTTTTTCAATTTTTCGGGGGTACCTAATGATATTTCTCACAAAAATACCTCTTTGATTGAAAACATCTTTCAATTCTGAAAGTGTTTTCTTTCTTTTTTTTTGTCGAGGAAGGTTTTTAAAAAGAGTTTTATGCAAGAATATTTTTCATAAAAAATTTTTTAATTGATTTTTTTTCCAAAATAATTTTATTTTTTGAGGAGATTTTTTTCAAGATAATTTTTTATTGAGAATTTTGTAGACATTTTTTAAAATAACTTTTTTTTGCAAAATTTTAAAAGAATTTTTTTTGAGAAACCATTGAGGATGCACTAATAGTATTTTTCAAACCTATGGACGCAGCTATATTTTAATGGATCGCGTTGATTTATGTATAGGTTGCTTGTGATAGTGGAATTTGGAAAAACTCTCTCAAAGTAAGTCGTAAGCATAAATTATGCATGTGGCATGTATCAAAAATCCACATATCTCGACGTATGATTGACTCTATCAAATCTCGATTATACGCTATTCAAATTAGACCATTTGAGCGGTGAAAATATATAAATAAATATCTTGATACGCCGACGCGACAAATCGACATAAGTACATATTTTTCTTATTCGTTCGTGAGACAAAACAAACGTCCCGATTGACACATTTTTTGTAGCATTAAGTATACCTAACTCGTGAAAATTGAATAATCGAATTTTGTAGGCCTATGCATAAGAATCCAAATTGATCGTTTCCTAAGCACGTTAATACCCCAAAAGATACTTTCTACTACGTCAACAAACTATCAAATAATAGATCAATGTTAATGGCTTTTTCGTGAATTAAGACGTAATTAAGTGTTGTAACATTAAGTAAAAAACGAAACCAGATTCCATTTCCCCGGCCTCTCCCTTCATAGTCTTGCTGGATAAGCATTCGTTAAACATAATGACCAGTAGATTTTTTTTCGTAATGAACCGACGCTACGTTCTCTTCATCGATTTATTATTTATTGTATTTTTTATTCGAAAATAATAGTCGGATTTGGATGTTTTTTTTTTTTTTTTGTATTGTTTATTATGTCGGGTACATGGTATTATTATTAGAAGAAAAAGAACGTCGAATGTGGAACCGAATAAGAGAGTGTTAAGGTATCGTTAGTTACGTTCTCTCGTCACGAACGCCGGAACAGTTACCGAATAATTCGCGTATTCATGAATCATTAATGCATTCAGGTAGCGTCGCTAAGGTGTCTGTTCAAAAGCATTAAAAAAGTGATCACTGATCAGGTTGACTTGTTTTGGTTTCTATAGGTAGTTGATCGAATTTTAAAATCTCCTCAATAGGATGTGAGCATCAGTAGTGGCGTGCCATGGCGTATAGAATTTGTCGTACGGATATAGACATCAATTCGTGAAAATGATCCATTGATGGATCGAGTGCGTGCATGTGCATCGTTTTCAAGCTGAGGAAATGGATTTCTTGGACTTTTGTGAATAAATTATGTTCAATATTGTGTTGTATTGGGATTTTGCAAATTTACTATGTTGCCATTTATTATCTTGGTCACTTTTTGTAATTATTTCGCTCAAAAGTCTCTTTTCCCTCATTTTTCTTTTTGATAAAAAATCGATAGTTTTAAAAAATATATTTTTTCTATTTTAAACAGAAAAATTGATTTGGCTTTAAAAATAATTTTATTGGACGTTTTGTTTTGTTTATTTCTCGTTGTGCAAAATCAAATATTACAACCAAAAAAAAAAAATTACAAAATATCGTCCAAAATTATTTTTGAGAATACCTACCTACATTTTTCTGAAGAAATTCAAAAATTAAAAATTTTCGAAACAACTTTCACAAATTATACTAAGTATATTTTTTTTGGTAAGAAACAAATAATTATTTCAAATTTGAAAAAAAAAAATTAAAATCTTGACTGGGTATTATTTTTTTTAATCCATAAAAAATTGTCTAAAAAAAATATTTTTTGAGAGAAGATATTTCAAAATTTTTCTTTTAAAAAAATCACATTCTCCATCGTTTTTTGAGAGAGAAAATACGTACATATTCCAAAATTTTCCAGAAAAATTCTTCGTAGGTATTTTATTAAAAAATTTTCTTTGGTTTCTACAAAAAAAGATAAGGGGAATTTTTTTTTCTTGAGAGGAAAGTGTACTAATTATCAAAATTTTCCTGATAACAAATGGACAAAACTTATCAAAATATTTTCAACAATTATTTCATGAGGAATTGTCTAAAAAAAATTTGGGAGAGTTTTCAAAATTTTTTTGAAAAAATTCAAAAGTCTTATTAAAATGAAGTTATAAATTTCACAAGAAATTTTCCCAATTTTTTTTTGAAAGAAAATACCCATTTCAACAAAAAAATTTCTAAAAATTTTTGATATTATTTCTCTTTAAAGAAAAAAAATTTCAGAGGATTTTAGCATAGTATAATCAGTGGCGTGTTTACACTTTTTAGGGCCTCCACATATTTTCAATTCGGGTCCCCTTGCATTTGTAAGTCCAGAGACGAACCAAAACGATTTTTCTAGGGGGGGGGGGGGGAACAAAATATTTGAAAATGTCAACTTAATCACTGAAATTTTCCAATTCATACGATCGATATTGAAAAGTGTCAAAGAAAGTAGTACCCGAGCGAAGCGAGGGAGAAAATTTTGAAGAAATATACGATTATTATAGGGAAAATATGCTTTTTTCTCATTCGCACTATTAATTTTCAAAAAAATGCGAAAAGAAAGTACTGCCCGAGCGAAGCGAGGGCAAAAATTTTCAAAAATATTCGATTCTTGAAAAAAAAAATGCATTTTTATCATACAATCAATATCAAAAAGCAACAGAAAAAATGCTGCCCGAGCGAAGCGAGGGCGAAAATTTTGAAAAACACTTATGTAGGTACAAAAACAGTGGCGTGACGAAGCAATTTTAATGGGGGTGAAACTCAAAATTTCCCAACTTATTTCCATTGAATTGACATAGTTTTTTTTAAGTATTCCAATGATGACATACTAATAGGTTCAGAATTTAAAATTCGCCTCTTCAAAAAAGAAAATAGCAAAATTCTGCCCGAGCGAAGCAAGGGTGATTTTTTTTTAGAAAAAATCGTAATTCTGAAAAGAAAACTACTCATTTTCTTCACAAAGTTACGGTAATAAAATGCTGTAATTTTTTGTATCTAAAAATTGCGAGAAAGCTTATGTTGCCCGAACGAAGCGAGGGCGAAAATTTTTGAAAAAATTGTACTTTTGAAGAAAAAATTGCGCATTTTTTGCACTAAAATTGGAAAAATGCGATTATTTTTGGATTTGAAAAGAGAAAAAAGCAATGTTATTTTTTTTTAATTTCAATTTTTAAATTAAAAAACACACATTCACCGCACGAAAATCGAGAAAAATGCAATAATTTTTGGGTTTGAAATTTGAATAAATTTTCAAAGTTGAGCAAATTAATAATTTTACGATTTTTAATAAAAAAAAATTAAAGATAAAAAGTACTTTGTTTTCATTAATTTGAAAAATTAGGTTCTTTAAACCAAGAAAAATGAGTAAAAAATCTAAATTTATTTAAAAAAATAAAATAAAATACCTACTGAATCTTGATACATCATCTACATGAGCAAAATCTTTTTAGTATAATTATTTTCTTGTTTCAACTTCTTCAAATACTTTCACTTCTTTGTGTAAAAATTATTTTTATTTGTATTTTTTTACTTTACTTTTTTTTGGCTCTCTAATTTTGGGCCCCCAAAAATTTGGACCTCCACATTTTGTAGAATGAAATATGCATGAGCACGCCTCTGAGTATAATAATGCTTTTGTTACAATGACCATAATGGAAGAAAAATAACGAAATTGATAACTTGACTTGGTTTTTTGATTCCTTGCTCATTTCTTCAATATTTTATCAATTTTTATTCGATTTTACAATTATTTTTAATCGTTCTGACAATTTTTGCTATTTATTAGTTTTCAGTTTTCATTGAATTTTCCAATGTTCTATATAGGTAATTACGTCTTCTTTGTTAACTTTGACAGGTTTTGTATTTTTTTTTGTTTGGCTTTTACGCAATTTTTTGATTTTTTAATTGGATTTTTTAAAAAATAATTCCATACATTATTATTGCTTCACTTTTTTTGATTTTTCGGTTCATCTTTTTCAGTTTTTGGTCGAATTTTAAATTTTTTACTCAGTCTGCCTATTTTTATCAATTTTTCGATTTTCACTAAATTTTTGGAATTATTTGCTCCTTTTGACAATCATTATCTGTTTTTATTCAGTTGTTCTACTTTTTTGCTAATTTTATGAAATTTTGAATAATTTTTCATTTAATTTTTTTTTTGCACTATTTGGCTCATTTTTTGAGTTTTCTATCAATTTTTTATTTCACGTTAAAAAACGCATACATTATTTTTTAGTTTTTAATAATTTTTTTTTTAATTTTTGCACTTTTCTAATCAGTTTGCCATATACATTGATTTTTCGATTTTTGCTCAATTTTACAAATTACGAGGTGACCTATCTCAAAAAATTTATGAATTTTTCAGTTTTCTCTGGATTTCTCATTTCTTTTTTTTTTGTCAGATTTTGTATATTTTTGATAAATTTTTAGATTCTATTCGATTTTTTATTTATTTCTGCATTATTAGTCATTTCTTAACAAATTTGAAAATCTAGCTCATCTTTTCTGTGACTTGCATTTCTTATCGATTTCTGATTAATTTTTCAAATTTTAATTAGTTTGACCTGTATTCTTAATGTTTTGCTCGCTTTACGATAATTTTTGTAATTTTATTTTCTCCCGCCGCGCCTCCTGTTTTTTTCGATTTCTTAGAATTTTTACTCAAATCGAACTCGAAAATTGTTTAATCTCTGCTCTTCCTGCAAAACATCATAATTATTTTTTTCAATCAAGTTGGTATTTTTCATCTCGTTTCAAAATTTCTCCTTCACCAGTCTTACGAAATCGAGTACCTACCTAAAATATTTCCACACAACGGCTACACTGGTCGAATTATTATATTCTTTTCAAAAACATACCGCAACGATCAAAACACACCGCATTCTTGCACGAGACAGACGAAAAATAAAAAAGGAAAAAAATCACCGGTTCGAGCATTCTCGTTAATTTCCTGCTAATTTCCCACACTTTCACCGCTTCATTTCGTTTTCTGTACGAAAACGATTCACTTTCGGTTTTCATTGCAGTTAATTAAAGTACGCGTTATATTTTTCAGCGCGTAAAAATCATAACAGCGTGTTACGCAATTATAACGTCTCAATTTGTGTTCATCTTTTGTCAACTATAAACGTAAATATTTTTTTATCCTAGGTACGTCTAGATAGGTATAGATTTATATGTGCAACTTTCGCCTTACCTGCCACCGTAGATGTCTTGGTGTAATGGCGAATGCTCGTCGTCGTCGTCTGAAAATTCTTTATCGCTGTCTCTCATTACTGGAGCAGCTGATGAGCTTTGACTAGGTCTCAGGACTGCCATTTTGGATCTATAAAAATGAATCAAATACACACGGATATGTATTATTGGTCAGTGGTAATCGGTTTAGTTACACCTATGTGTATGTGTATTAAGATGGAGAGATTAGTATTTGATTCTTTCAGGTCGGCCCATATTATCGTAGGTAGATATTTAGATCTCATTTTTATGTGTGGGACCTACTAACACACTAACGAGTTTTACGACCTGTCTCGAATACTTACATAGTCATAGGCATAGGCAGGGGCACCTACATCATTATTATTATTTTCAATATGCGCTTTAAATACAAAAATATTCTACGTTGCTGGTTACGATCTTATAACTGAAAAGACGTAAAAAACATTTTAACCCAACCAAGCTCGAGAAATTTTTACCTATAATGTTGTCATTGATTTACGACTGCGACTGGTGTAATGCTGAAAGATTTACATTGTAACCAAGACTCGAGTGTTGAGATCCAGGTGAATGGTAAGGGAACGTTCTCTATTGTCCGGTCATTGGTGCTATTACCAGAGATAAAGATGCAGAGAAGGCCTCCAGATATAAAATCTCATTTAATGTTCGCATTAACCAGTAACCAGTGCAGCGTACTGCAGTAATAGATTATAGGTACATTTTTCTTGTAATTTTACTTTTGTTCTCTTTACCGTTCGTAATGATTTCGAGTGACTTCCCTCCTCCCTCCTCTGCTCCTCCTCGTTCACCTCTGCGGTTTCAAATTTAATGTGGCGATTTTCTTACGTGCGCCGTTTATTCTACATACATACGTGATCGAGTTTATCATCGTGAAATGAACTTTGGTTTGGATGATGTTGGACGGATGGTTCGAGTACAATAGTACATAGGTATCTAATGTTTTAGAAGAAAGAAAGCGAGCATCTGAGCATATTTTTTTTTTATTTTTGGTTTAGATGTGTTTTGAAAAATTAAGGATTAGAGTGTAATTGGACCTTTTCATTTGGTTGTGCCAGTTTCTGAGACGACATCTTGGAATATTGTGGGGTGTAGCTTGATTTTTTCTGAAGGAAGTGTTTATAGTTGTTGAGATTTTTCAAATCAAAAAAATGAAAAAAAATCAAAAATTGGGATTTTTTTTCTTCCAAAAAAGGAAAGATGAGTTTACTCTCCAAAACAATCTTGTACCTAGCTACCTACCTCTCAAAAAATGAGAAATTTTTTATTCCAAAAAAATAGAATGATTTTTTTTTTTTTTTTAACGAAAATGACACAAAAAATGGGGGGATTTTTTGAAAAATTGAGAGAAGATATTTTTCCTGGATGAATGACAGGTTAAAAGAAAAAAAAAAGAAAAAAAAAACTCAAGAATGAAATAGGTTTTTTCTCGCAAAATAATGCGAAACTTCTGTTATGCTGATTCAAAGCCCCCCCCCCCTGATTCCAAAAAAATAAAATAAATAAGAAACTTTTTTTTTTTCAAAAAATTCAGAAATTGTTTTCCAGGAGAAAAGTAAAGATTTTCTACTCAAAATTTTTTCGCCTTTAAAAAATTGAGAAATTTTCTTGTTCCAAAAAAAATGAGAAATTTTTCATTTCAAAAAAATTGAATGATTTTTTATTCCAAAAAAATTGAATGTTTTTTTTTTAATGAAAATGACACAAAAAATTGAGCAGATTTTTCGAAAAATTGAGAGAAGATATTTTTCCTGGATAAATGAGAGATTCAAAAAAAAAAATTTAAAAACTCAAGAATTAAAAATAGGGTTTTTCTCGCAAAATAATGTGAAACTTTTTTTATGCTGATTCAAAAATAAATAAAAATAAAAATAAAATAAGAAACGTTTTTTTTTCTTCAAAAAATTCAGAAATTGTTTTCTACGAGAAAAGTAGAGATTTTCTACTCAAAATTTTTTCTCCTTCAAAAAATTGAGAAAATTTTCAGACTGACACCAAAAAATCAAAATTACATTTTTTTATTCCTAAAAAATTCAGAAGTTTTTTTTCCAAAAATCGTAGAAACATTATTTTTTACTCCTAAAAACTTGCGATTTTTTTTTAATTAGACTGACTGTCCTCAAAAAATTAGATTTTTCTTCTAAATACTCAAGGTATTTGTTTTAAAAAAATTTGAATAATATTTTATACTCAAATAAATTAAGAATTTTTTACCCATATTATTGTTTTCTTTGAAAGATTGATTTATTTTTTATTACAAGAGAAGTCATTACCTATTTATTTATTTTTTTGAAAAATGTAACTTGAACCTGGCACACTTGCACAACCTGCAGTTGCATCTGTGTTGAGGTTGATTATAGCGAGTAGGTTTGGTGTAATTGTGAATTTGCAAGCATTTTCTGAAAACCTTATTTAATCGAAAGTTTCAATATGCGTAGGGAAACTTGAGGTAGGAGGTTGAATATTACCGAATAACTTACCTAGGAAATCGATGATTTATTTGTGGTTATATGACTCGAGTTACATTACGATCATCATTCTTCAAAAATTCGTAACAGCACCTTGATTGGTTCAAGGTTCCTGATTACGAATCCTGTACGTTTATCCCTCTTCCCTGTCTAGGCTTATGGCTAATCTACTTAATTTGCTCTCAAAAATATTATGCAGTCGTGCTAGATCTTAGATTTATGAAATGCCAATAATGCCATTGTATGATTATATTTTTTGGTGAGTGTAAGTAAGAATTTTTTTTCGCATTTTGTGGCATGAAATGCTAATCTCATATATGTGAAAGTTATTAAAATTATTTCGTGGAAAATGAGCAAATACATTTATATCATCCCCGCGTCATTCTAAATAGACCTAGAATTTTAAATTTCCTTTGTGCAAATTTCTTTCGCAAAGAATTTTCGTTTTGAAACATTTTTTGAAAGAATCTTTGAAGTTTGAACTTTTCTCAGACAAAATTCTTTCAAGAGAATTTTCTGCAATAGATCTTTTTTGAATTTTTGAATTTTTATCCACATAAAAATTTTAATGGTAAATATAATTTCCACGAATTTATTTTCTTTAAAATTTTTCAAACTCAAAAATTTTTTTTGAAATTTTTTTTTTTTTTTTCAAAAAAAGTGTTTTTAAAGATAATTTTTGTACCTACCTAATATTTTTGAGTTTTAACTTATAGAAAATATTTATTTTTTCCTCGATACTCATTTTTCAACAAGATTTTTTTTTCAAGCTTTCTGGGATTTTTTTTTTGAGTTTTTCTCGAAAGAAATTTTGATAAGATTTTAATCTGTAAAAATATTTTTCAAAAACTTTTTGAACGAATTTTTGAATTTTTTGTCCAGTTGAGTATCTAATTATTTGTTCCCTGGAAATTTTTTTCGTACTTAATATCAATCATTAAATATTTTTCAAACATTCTGTGAGCATTTTTTCAAATTTTCCTCAAGAATAAAAATGTTTAAAATTTTTTTGTATTTGACTAATATTTTTTGGATTATTTTTTGAATTTTTGGTTCAGGAAAATTTTTATTTAATCTCTCGAGATTTTTTGTAGGTATAAAAAATAAATTATTTTTCAGACTTTCTTTGCATATTTTTTTTTTTTTTTGGTTTATCTTAAATCAAATTTTATGAGAATTTTTTCTAAAAAAAAATAAACCAATGCCCATTTTTGAGAGAAAAGTGAAGATATAGGTTCTGCATTTATCTATCACAGTCTTTGCCACTAGTTCACGAGCTGGTACAAGCATTTCAAAAAAAATTAAAATAATTTTATAAATTTCTACCAAATTTGGCAGACTCTAGAAAACTTTTTCGCATAAGTCATCTTTGTTGAAATTTTTTCCAATTATTCATCAAACCAACCGAGGACAGTGGATTATAATGAAGCAATATCTCGGTATCAAAGAGATGTAAAAATTACGAAATATTTCCATTTGGTTACACGACAATCGATGGCACGCAACGTACGCGGAATAAAGGTGAAAAAAAAGTAATTAGCCAGCATAATATAATACGTATCTACCTACGTATAATATCTCGAGTAAAACGATCGAGAGAAAAATATGCATTTTCTGGCAAAAATTAATACATTCGTCGGTTATGTAAGCAAAGAACGATTCGCACGAGCGACGACCCAAGAGTATGAAATTTAATCTGGAAACAAAGCCTTCGGGTTGGTGTACCGAGATGTAGATGAGATGAGAGGCCATCACCTCGTGATTCCAATACGTCACCGATGAATCAAACTCGACTAAACGGTTTGCGGTTTTGACCACCACCTATGTAGGCTAATTTTAGTGATTTTTCGCTGTAAATTTTTTTTATTTTCTGCACCAACGTCATTTGTCGATTTTTTTTAAATATTTCAAAACTTTGACCTACATTAATGGTACCTAAGTTATTTGGAATTCAGATGAGGTGTTTGTCTCGTGTGTTCTATGTAGTATTTAATCCGTTTTGTTCGATTATCCTGCGTCCATAACTTTCTACGATCCTTAATAGCTGGTCTGGTGGGTAATTAATGGAAAACCTAGTATAAGAGTCTGAATATTTTTCGACCGTACTAATCGTCAAATTGAAATAAATGCCCTGGTAAGCCAGCAACCGTTTATATTATGGTCTAATACACACGCAGACCTGTGTTTTATTTTAATATTGAAAAAAAGTCTACTTTAGAAGTGAGAGTTGTTGAAGAATAAGTACGTATTTTTCTTACTGATGAAGTACATACGAGTAGAGATGGTTTGGTTTGATTTGAGATTAGTTTGAAATTTCACCAATTTTATTTACGAGTGGATTCAGCATTACTTTACAATTGTTTGCAATTTTTTTCGCCTAAAAAAGTGATTACCTAAGCATCGAGTATATATTATGTCAAATTTTAGGGGTTGCAAAATTTTTACAGTTGGAAATAGTGATACAAAATCAATTCTTAATGGGTCTCAGTATTTTTCATGGTGATTGTAGAGTAGTCTTGAGATATTCTATTTAATCATATGATTGGATTAGCCATCCAAGTGTAAATTTCTCTTTCTCGAATGTGAGAAGTTCTCAAAAGTTCATCATCCCTGCTGTAATCGAGTTCAATGTGCTGACCTGAAGATGATCCTACTTCACCACCTCTAATTTAACATTATAGTAAACATCTGATGATATTGACACTGAAGTATCCATTGGCCAGACTAGAGAACCCTTTTAAAGTGACGAAGGAAACCATAATATCGAGTCATAGATATAGGAACACGTACCTATTCAATTACTCCATGAAACTGGTTGAAAGATTGGTAGAGCACCGTACACTGAGGCACGACGTAGGTCTAGGTACCCACGTCCAGGTGCGTTGGAGAAGGAAAAAAATTGAGCAGATATTCGACAATCACATGTTAAATATTAGAATAAAAATCATATCGAAGCACTGGTCACATTCGCACGTAATAAGGCGCGAAATATCATCAACGATTTCTTAACGAGATGAATATTTTAATAAAAATATTTTACACGTCGCGGGCATAAAAAAATAAAACGTCTTACGCGTGTATCACATATTGTCCGTTCGATAGTCAACTGGTTTTAGTTAATCAAAACCAATTTCTCTACCGACCAAATACCGAAGAGAGTGCTTTGATCTGTTTTTAGTGAAGGCAGCGAGAAAGTGGTATTATGATTCCATTGGTCGCTGGAATCTGACGTCATAAACAGGTTCGCATAACCTACGAAAAATCGGATTTTATTCGGAGCTAGATCTTCGTGTACTCGCGGTATGTCCAACGTCTATGTAGATGTACTTATACCTTTACCTATTTTATTTGTATGTGGTTATCTAACCGTCTCAACGTCGTTTACTTCTCGCTGGTCTCGATCGTGAATTTATAAATCTGTACGTCTTGTAGTCTTGTACGACCAACAGTGATGTGTTGGCAGTTGGCAATGATGTCCATGTCCCGGAGATGAGAATTTTTTACGAGTAGTTTGACGAAAAGTTGCAAGATCTTGAATTTTTTTCGAGGTATTTTCATTTTTCTGACGAATTTATAAACCTGGATGGCTGTTTTATGATCGAGGATAGTGATGGGTTTTAGAATGAACTGGTTTTTGAGTCTAGGAATATGTGCGCAGAACTATTGTGCACCGTAGAGCTAGAAGTTTGCGATGGTAGTAAATTTGCATACTTCTAAATATGAAGGAAATCAGCCAACATTTGGCATGGCGTAAGGCGTATCATGGCACATGGCAGTTTAAAGATATCAAAATCATTATTGTAGGTTTTTCTGGAAGCATTTTCTCCTAAAGGATCATTTTGTAAAATAAATATATTTTTTTAGAATTTCTTCCAACTATTTCTTATACCAGCAAGATTTTTTATTCCATTTTGAGAAATATTTTTTAAGGGCATTTTTCAAGAGAATTTCGCCGTTTTTTCAAGAAAAATTTTTTGTTGAAAAGTTTTATGAGGGAATTCCAAAAAAATATTGTTTTCTTATGTTTACTATTTTTTCTGCAGGAGGATTATTAATTTTTTAAGAATAATTATAGTTTTCGTTTCTTCTTACATGAGACCGATTTTTTCAAAATATATTTTTTTTTTCGTGATTGTAAGTTTTTTTTTAAATTAAAAAAAAATTGTTTGAAAAATTTTTTTAAAGGATTTTTTGTTGAATGTTAAAAAAAATTTCTTTGCAGGACGGATTTTTATTGATTCTATTCTATGGTACCTATGTGAAATTTCCCATGTAAAAAGGCTCCGCTAAAAAACCAGACCTTCTTACATGGCGAAAATGATTTTTTTTTCAAAAATACGACTAATTGAAAAATTCATAATTTTTCTATCATAACCTCCCAGAATGGACCCGAATGACGAGAAAAATTTTATTTGAGCAAGTTTTCCAATAAAATTGAATTTTGGGAAAATGTAAAATTCACCATATAATAAGCACCACTGGTGCTCATTACATGGGCAAAATGATTTTTTTCTAAAAATGCAAATAATTGAAAAATTGACAATGTTTTCGTCATGACCTCTCAGAATGGACCCGAATGATAAGAAAATTTTTTTTTGGCAATTTTCCCAATACAATTGAATTTTGGGGAAAATGTGAAATTGACCATTGCAAAATAAATTTTTTCCAAAAATGCGAATAATTGAAACATTCTGAATTTTTCCATCATATGCTCTCATAATGGATCCGAATGATGAGAAAAAAATTTATTCGAGCAATTTTTCCCATAAAATTGAATTTTGGGAAAAAAATATAAAATTCACCATGTAATGGGCAAAATGAATTTTTTCTAAAAATGCGAATAATTGAAAAATTGAGAATTTTTTCGACATGACCTCTCAGAATGGACCCGAATGATGAGAATATTTTTTATTTGCAATTTTCCCAATACCTACAATTGAATTTTGCGAAAATGTGAAATTGACCATTGCAAAATAATTTTTTTCCAAAAATGACAATAATTGAAAAATTCAGAATTTTTCCATCATATACTCTCAGAATGGATCGGAATGATGAGAAAAAAATTTATTCGAGCAATTTTTCCCGTAAAATTGAATTTTGGGAAAAAATATAAAATTCACCATGTAATGGGCAAAATGAATTTTTTCTAAAAATGGGAATAATTGAAAAATTTGAGAATTTTTTCGACATGACCTCTCAGAATGGACCCGAATGATGAGAATTTTTTTTTTTTGCAAATTTCCCTTTACCTACAATTGAATTTTGGGGAAAATGTGAAATTGACCATTGCGAAATTCCAAAAATGACAATAATTGAAAAATTCAGAATTTTTCCATCATATACTCTCAGAATGGGCCCGAATGATTATTCAATTCGACCAAATTTGGGAAATTTTTTTCAATTATAGAAGTTTTTGCAATTTTTACAATTTTTTCACCCTAGAACTGTAGGGCTTCTCGAGTAATTTTTTCTTTTTTTTTTCAATTTTATTGACCACAGCTAGAGAGTTTTTTTTTTTTTTTTTTTTAAATTTGTAATTGATTTTTTAATGGGTGCGATTTATCGGCACATCCAAAAAGGGCGTATCCACGACAGGAATAGGGCCAATCACGGCAGGAAATTGTTCAAACGACAAATATTCATATCAACGACAAAAAAGGGTGGTTACAGACAACAACAAAAAAATAACGACCAAAGTGTTTTATTCACGACATTAAAACATAGTCCACGTCGGACTCAGAGCGCCTAAAAAAATATTTATAACCAACAGGTTAGTCAACGATAAAAAAAAAATATATACGACGACAAAAAAAAATTACAACGACAAAATTTCAAATCAAAAGTGCGCATTTTGACTTTGTTGGTCGTCCTCTTTTTCTTTTTTGCCTCATTGGTACCGAATTCGCCTCCGGTGGCGGTTAATATCTAAAATCTGGAGCCCTTTTCAAAAAAATATTAGTATATGTGACCCGGCACGTTAAAAGGGACCTAGTAGGTAAAAAATCGATTTTCACTTTTTTGGTGTTCTGAGGTCCACTCACCAAAGTCTATCACCTGAATCACTAAAAACTTCGAAAAAATCAATATTTTCAATCGGCATGACAAAAGGGACCTAGTAAATCTGTAATCTCTGTGGTTTTCGATGTATTTTTCATCTTATGATCACCTATCACACGAAATCTTCATAATTTAGTCTAAAATCAATGTTACATTTGTTATCAGTAAACTTCAAAAATTTACTTATCACAAAATTTTTTTCCCTTTTTGGCAACACTGAGTTTGGTCAAATTTCCCTTGCGCCATTATACAAAAATGTTCGCCCATAATTATTTTTTTAATATTGGAAAATATTTCACTTATACCCAGTAACAATTCCCCAAAGTTTTAGAAAAATCGGTCCATTCGTTCCAGAAATATTAATTTCCAAAGTTTGTTTTTACTCTCCTGAAAAATTTGTAAAATACCTACTAGGTCCCTTTTAACGTTCCGGGTCACATATGTAGTAAATTTCTTGTTCTTTTTTCAGAAAGAATTTTTTTTGTGTACGTAATTAATTTTTTGTGTGATTTTTTTGATATTTTTTTTTTCTAGAAGATTTATTTTTCAAAAAAATTTGTTGGTAAAAGGATTTTCTTGAACTAACCACTTGTTAGTGAGTTTTTTTTTCAAATTTTTAGGTGCTTGATAATTTTTTGAAATTTTCTGGGATAATTTATTCTTCTCAAAGAATCTTTTATCAGAAAATTTTTTGGATTTTTTTTCAAGTCCCCAACTGATTTTAAGTAATTTTTTACATACTAATTTCTTCTTCAGGTTTTTTTTTAAATCTCCATATTTTGACAAAATAAAATATTTCTAAAATTCGGCCTTCGAATTCAATATTTGTCGTGAATGAATTTATTTATCGTGCATTAATTAAATTTGTCGTGAATTTATTTATTTATCGTGAATTATTTATTTGTCGTTGATGTAATATTATGCCGGTAAAAGCCTTATTTTGTCGTTCAACTCTTGTCGTTTGAAAAAAATTATCCTGTCGGTCCAATTACCTGCCGTGAATTCGCACTATTACGCAGCTTAAATGTCTGTCGTGCATACGACCTATTCTGCCGTGCCAAATATATTTCCCCTTTTTTAATTTGAAAACTTATCTAACTTCTAAAATTTATCGGAATTTAAAAATTACAAGTGTCAAAGGATCAGCTAAAATTTTTCCGATTTATTTAATTTTAGAAATATACCAAATTTTAAAAATTGTAAAAATTCATCAAACTGAATATCTCGTAAATTTCTAAATTTCATGATTAGATTTTTTTGGAATTTTCAAAATAATGAATTTTGCCAAATTTTCATAATTTACAAACGTTTAAGATTATTCAATTGAATAAATTTCTGACTGGATTTCTAAAATTGTAAAGATTTTTTATATTCATAATTTAAAAATTTGACTTCAACATTTTTAGAAGATCTACAGAGTTTTAATTCTAAGGCATGTAAAAATGTCCCGAAGAATTATCAATTATCATGAAGCTGACGAAGTGATGATGAAAAACAGATTTTCTGACGTAGTTTCTGGTTCGGAGGTTTTTTCAATCTGTATATTTTTTTTTCAAGGAATATTTTTTTTTTTAAATTGAAAAGAAATTGTTTCTTCTGGCATGAAAAAACTTGACTTTCCTTTTTGAAGGATTTTACTCGATGATTTAAATTCATTATTCGAGATTTTTTTGTTTTTTTATTTCAAGGTTTTTTACTGCAAACTTTTTGAAGTTTCTTTACTTGTTTTTTTTCTGACTCTCAATGGTTTTTTTTTTAAATTTTCTTCGAGATTTTTTCAAAAAGATTTTTTACTTCTTCCTAGAGAGTTTTTCAATAGAATTTTCCTTATTGGGGTTTTTTCGTTGAAAAGTTTTTTGAACAAGAGAATTTTTCATGAGATCATTATTCGAGATTTTTTTGTTTTTTTATTTCAAGGTTTTTTACTGCAAATTTTTTGAAGTTTCTTTACTTGTTTTTTTCTGAATCTTAGGTAGTTTTTTTTTATTTTTATTTTTTTAAATTTTTCTTCAAGATTTTTTCAAAAAGATTTTTTACTTCTTCCTAGAGGTTTTTTCAATAGAATTTTCTTTCTAAATTTTTCTTATTGGGGTTTTTTCGCTGAAAAGTTTTTTTGAACAAGAGAATTTTTAATGACAGAAGATTATTCTGCTGAGTAGATCCTGATTGAAAATATCGAAAAATATTTTGACTAGGAATACTTTTTTCAGTATGCATTAGGGTGGCCCTTATTTTACCTTTTTCGACTTTTTAAATGTCTTACCCCCATAGTGTGTTCATTTTATGAGAAAATAATTCCCTATTTTTTATTTTTCCCCTAACTGAATTTTAACCTGTGCCGGGTCACTTCCTTTTTTTTGCAAAAATGAAAAAATTCACCGATTTTCAAAATCTTACACTTTTTTGGAGATAACCCATCAAAGTTGTTCCTTGTCATGAGAATGAACTCCAATTTTTTTATTTTCCCTCCAACTTAATTCTAAGTGGTACCTGGGGGCTCCCCTAATTTTTCAAAAAAATCAAAAACAAGAAAATTGAGCAAAATCTTTCCTTTTAGCATTTCAAGTTGTTGCATTTCGTAAGAGAAAAATTCTCTATTTTTCATTTTTTCCCTAACTCAGTTCTAAGTGGACCCACAAGTCCCCAAACTAAAAAAATTATGAAAAAATACCAATTTTTTAAATTTTTTCATTTTTTTTTTCTAACCAATGAAAGTCGTTCTATTTGGTGCAAAATGATTCCCAATTTTCTTAATTCCTCTCAGCGTTATTGTAAGTGGAACCCCAGTGTCCCCTTTAAAAAAAAAAAAAAAAAAAACTGAAAAAATTCACAGAAAATTGTTCAGTTTTTTTTTTTTTAAGGGGACACTGGAGTGCCACTTACAATAACGCTGAGAGAAAAATAAAAAATTGAGAATAATTTTTCCCCAAATGGAACGACTTTAATTGGTTAGAACCAAAAAAATGAATAAATTTAAAAAATTGATATTTTTAAATTTTTTTTTTAATTTGGGGAGCTTGTGGGTCCACTTAGAACTAAGTTAGGGAAAAAATGAAAAATAGAGAATTTTTCTCTTACGAAATGCAACAACTTGAAATGCTAAAAGGAAAGATATTGCTCAATTTTCTTGTTTTTGATTTTTTTGAAAAATTAGGGGAGCCCCCAGGTACCACTTAGAATTAAGTTGGAGGGAAAATAAAAAATTGGGAGTTCATTCTCATGACAAGGAACACCTTTGATGGGTTATCTCCAAAAAAGTGCAAGATTTTGAAAATCGGTGATTTTTTTCATTTTTGCAAAAAAAAGGGGGGTGACCCGGCACAGATTAAAATTCAGTTAGGGGAAAAATAAAAAATAGGGAATTATTTTCTCATAAAATGAACACACTTTGGGGGTAAGACATTTAAATAGTCGAAAAAGGTAAAATAAGGGCCACCCTAGTATGCATACTGCTGCAGTCGTGTTCTCGAATCTCGATAAATGCCAACTACCTTTTGAAGTTCGTAGTTTTGAATTTTTTTTCTGGTCAACTTACGAGTCTGAAATTTTTTCAAAGAGATGTTCCAGTTGCCCTTTACTTTTGGCAGGTACTCACTCGTACATAATTTGAGTGAAATAGGCAAACAATTGCAAAAAAATACACACGATTTAAAATTATATCGTTCATCTATTTATTTAAAGTTTTTACACATATTTCATAGCCAGAATAACAGTTGAAGAAAATTATCTAAAATAACTAAATCATCAAAAATGACTTTCATCGTCTAATAGTAGTAGTACGAGTAAGACGAAGGCATTGTTGTTTGCTGTAAAAATAAAAAAACACGTATTAATCACTCCGAATCAAAAATACATCTCGTATAAAAAAATTTGATCAATTCTTACAGCCATTCCAGCGTCGTAACGTATATTGGTGGTCAGTTGATTGGCAAGGTCATCAGCCAGATGTTGATATTGAGCAGGAGTATTGTTGAGAATGGTATTCTTGATATTTTGGTAAGCGGAGCGAGGAAGGCTTGGCATGTATTGATCGACCATGGAGTACAGATTTCTATAAGCCAACGAATAATCGAACGACGTAGCGTAATCATACGCAGAGTTGACGGCATCGGCCGCGGCGGCTGTGTATGGGTGAGCGCCGGCCGTGTATGGGTGAGCGCCGGCTGTGTATGGGTAATTGCTCGGATAAGCGGTGGCTGGTAATGGGTAATTGCTCGGATAAGCGGTGGCTGGTAATGGGTAATTGCTCGGATAAGCGGTGGCTGGTAATGGGTAATTGCTCGGATAAGCAGTGGCTGGTAATGAGTAGTCAGGATCGATTACATCGGGTGATCGTTTTGCGAGTACTGGGACAGCAGGGGCGGCCACAGGGACAGGGTTAGCCTGCAATGAAAACAAAACGTACGAGAATAAGTATGCATAGTCAGCGAATTTCCAAACCGGAAGAGCTGGCACGATTGGATCCCCGCAGTACTGATTTTTTGGCACCGCGTCGAAAATTTATCAAGTTCGATACTGTATAGATGCGTAAATTCAAAATTGGAGGGCAGGGAGGGGTCCAATCACAATTTTTGTAATAATAAAAATTATTTTTAAAACTTCAAACTACAACTTTTGTTTGAAATTTTTCTCAATTGAACCCCTACCTTCACCAGTTTTTAATAATATAAGTATCTAAAGTGATCTAAGTCCTATTATGCTAAATTTGAGGGGAGAGGAGGGTCCAATTGAAAATTTTATAATAACTGAAATTACTTGTAGGATCTCAATCTACAACTTTTGTCTGAGATATTTTTCAATTGGACGCCTTCCCTAGTTTTGAAAAAGCACCTGCCTGTTATTATGTGAAACAGGAGGAGAGGGAGAGATCCAATCGAAATTTTTGTGATAAGCAAAATTATTCCTAGGATTTCAAGCTACAACTTTTATTTGAAAATTTTTTCAAATTAGCCTCTTCCTCTCTCGCCATTTCATTTTTTAATTATTATCTTCGGAGTGTTATGCAAAATCGGTGGGGAGGGAGGGGTTCAATTAAAAAAAATTTCAGACAAAAGTTGTAGCTTGAATTCCTAGGAATAATTTTGGTTATTATAAAAATTTTGGTTGGACGCCTCCCTGCCCTCCAATTTTGAATTTTACGTGTGTACGAAGTAATGGCTTAGCAAATTTTTAATGGTGCAAAAAAATCAGTACTGCGGGGATCCAATCGTGAGCTGGCGAATTGAAAAATTTACTCACCACGTATGGTTGATATTTATCGGAATACGTGCACGAGGGTGCAGTTGGCAAGTAGGGGATTCCTCTACGATTCAGTTCTTTTCTCAGTTCGGCTGCGGCGCTTTGTACAATTGCATCTTCTTGCGGGTCTGGCAAACTTGGCATCATGTTGTCGATGATGGTGTGGTATTGGTAAACGTCGCTAGTTCTGATGTCGTACTGATCGGCGATCTGGCTGAATCTGCCGTAATAGCCCGCGTCGTACAAACTCATCCATGCCGGATCGCAGTAAGAATACCAAGGGGCTTGGCTCAGCATTTGACGGTAGGTGGACGGGTCGTATGGTAAAGCCGGATCGTATGCGGCGTTGACATTCTGCAGAAATAAATAAAATTTTAAAAAATATATTCGAAATGTTTCGATCCTTTTTACCGATAAATTCTACTTGGAGAAAATGTACCTGGGATATGAAAATACCCAGAGAGGCCACTAATAACAAAGCTCGCGATACCATTTTTTCGGCGAATCAAGTTCGAACTAGTGAATCGATTGGAAGTGATGAAGTTTACTGATCACTCGAAGCCTCTCGTAAGCAATTTTATACGAAAAATTTACTCGTATCGAATGATTTGACGCTCCTAGTTCGTAGTTTGCACAGATGGATTAATGTCAAAATATTTAATATCGCATTACGTCGGTGCTCGGGTGTACTAATTAGATTTTCCAACATGGCAAAAATGAAAAATGAAATTTAACAGCTCAATATGAATCTGTGTCATTTGTCATGTCATCCTATCTCATCTATGAAATGAAATTTAATGTCATTGCAATAAAACTAGGTAAATAAGAATTTTATCGTGTTTGCAGGGTCGAGTTCTGCATTGTGATTGCTTTTGATTTTTTTTTCAAATTGGTATAGGTATAACTTTCTCTCTATCCTGATAGAACAGTGTGCTAGTAAAATTTTTTAGTTGAAGAAAATGGGGGAATTGAAACGTGGAACCTTCAGAGGGATTATTTTCTTTTTTTTATATGGAAGTATTGAAGTTACGACGTTACATATTTCATTAGAAAAAATTTATATAAAAGTTCAAAAATGAAATTCTACAAAAACTTGAGATAGAAATTGATTTTAAACAAAATTTGAAAAAATTGAAATTTACCAAAATTTTGTAATTCGAAATAATTTGATAATTACTTACTTTCTAACAAAATTTCTACGTTAAAGGTGATTTTATTATAGATTCATAACATAGGACGTATTTTTACAGAAATGAGCCGAGGTTCAATTTTTCAAGCCTTGCTTTTTCCTAGGGTCTATCCTCTTTTCAAAAAAACTCTCTACCTAGGACTCCAATTGTAAAATTTTCAGACAAAATTTGTAGATCGAGATCCACTGAACAATTTTAGTTCTGACAAAAATTCATTTTGAACTCTTTCCATCCTTACAATTTTGCATTATACGCGATTTTCACAAGTACCTATTATTCCAAATTGAAGCGGTTGGAGGGATGCAATTGAAATTTATGTAAAAACCAAAATTATTTACTTTTATTTGAAAGTTTTTTTGATTGGGGTCTTAAGTACATAGATAAGATTTCCCAAGTTACGCTGATTCCAACAGACTATTTAGTTTTTCCTGGTTTAATTAGGTTGAGAGTTATATCGAAAAGTAATCTTAAGGGGTTGAAATAACCGGTCCCTTACCCCTATATTTTAACAGATACTGTGATTTGAAACAAAACCTGATAATGATATTCATACAAAATTTCAACAAAAAAAAATTGATTTAAATTTTTTTATTTAATATAAAATTTCACAATAATTGTTTTGGAAAAAATGACACAGTTCTACAGAAATTATTTTAATCGAAAACACAAGGGTAATTCATTTAAAATCAAAATTTGATAGAACTGATTCAATAATTTTAAAAAGTTTTTACGAATTAAAAAAAAATGTTGAAAAATAAATACCTAAATTTTAAAATGAAACAAAAACATTAGAAACATATATACCTACTTACCTGCCTTAATGGACAAAATTTTATACCTAATTTGAAACAAAATCTGATAATATTTTTAAATTTTTGGAAAATTCTAAAAAAAAAACTTGAAAAAAAAATTTAAGATAAAATTGATTTTGTAAGGAAATGAAATTGAATTTTTATAAAATTCAAAAATCATTGTTTTGAAAAAAAAGAAAGAAAAAAATGAATTTATTTCAAAATTCAATTTAATTAAATTGATTTTTTTTTAAAATGAAATTTTATGATTGAAACAAAACCCAACAATATTTGAAATCAAATTTCGAAAGGAGACCTAAAAATTGAATTTTCGTAAAATTCTAGAAAAAATTATTTTAAACAATAATTTAAAAAAATAATAATTCAAGCAATATTTTGAGAAAATTGAATTCAAAAAAATCAGTTTTTATAAAGTTCTAAAAAAATTGTTTTGAAAAAAATTCATTTCAAAAAGAGATTGTTTTATGATTGAAAAATTTGAAACAATTCCATATTCAAATTTCAAACAAAATTTCGAAGGAAAACTTCAACTTTTTTTTAAATAGCTAAAAGGAGGGGAAAAAACTCTAACGCAGTTAATGCGCTAAATCTGATTTTCTATTATTTTTATTTTTATTTTTATTTTTATTTTTTATTTTCAATTTTATTTTTATTTTTCAAAATTTATGTAAATTCATGTGTAAATTAAATTATTTTTATGTACTTAATGATAACAACATCAAATTGAAAATTTTAAAGTGATTAAAAAAATGATACAATTTACAGCCAGCTATTTTTGATAAATAAAAACTTTTAACAAGTTTTAAACCAATAAGAAACGACATTATCATGAAAAGTAGGCAGTTAGATAGGCATTGCAAAAGTTGTGAATTTTTACAACTTTGCTAGCCATTTATTTTTTAAAAATGGGAAATGATGATCAGCTGTTTCTTTTGAAATTTTCCATGGCGAATTCCTCGAGAACCGGTTCATTAAAATGAAAAATGCTTAGAACCTTTTTTGTGATATATATATATATATAAAGAAATACCAAAATGCGAAAATCATGTCAATCGTCTTATTTTGACCCAAAACGTCGAGAAAAATACCCCTCACCCCCAACTTCCATCATCAGGTCAAATTTAATAGCTGACTTTTCTCTTTGAGAAAATCAGCTAATATGAATTTTTTTACACTGGCTCCAAAACAAGTCAGAAAATTTTGAAAAAATATAAACCTCAATTTCGAAGGAAGATTTGAAAAATCGAATTTTATTAAAAGACTTTGAACAAAGTTTGGTTAAATTAATTGATTTCGAAAAAAATTTTAAAGTTTAAATTGTATAAAATTAAGTAAAAAATAATTATTTTGAAAAAAATTAAATTAAATTTTTTAAACAAAAAACTTGAAAAATTTGATTTTAAATAAAATTTGCATAAAATAATTTCTTGTCTTTAATCACTTTTAAATTTCGTTGGCAACAAAACAGATTCCCTTAAATCTCATAAAAAAATGGAAAAATTGCTGCAAAAAAAAAACGTTGAAATGTAGGAACTAAATCGTTCATTTGGAATGGTTAGGTAAATTTTTGGTGATTTGAAAGAAACCAATTCCTCAATATTTTTGAAGTGTAAAATGTATTTCTTAAATTTTCGCAGAAAAAAATATCATTCTTATAGAGAGAAGATTTTCTTTTTTTTGAGAAACAACTTTAATTTTTTAGAAAAAATATTTTTCAATTTTTTAATAGGTAGGTATAGGTACCTAGTAAAAATATTTTTCGAATTTTTGAAAAAAAAAATTCTCATTTATTTTGTTTTTGGTTAAAAAATTCTGAATTTCCTTAAAATGAAAAATAATGCACATCGTAATTTTTGACGGTTGGTCTTTAAAAAATTCCATTTTTATCACTTTTTTTCTGAGAAAAAAAAATTCTCAGATTTTTTTGAAGTTACTAAAATTCTTTGAAAAAAATCATTCATTCAATTTTTATAAAGTAAAAATATTTCTCAAATTATTTTTAAAGGAAAAACTCTCTGAATTTTCTTGTAATAAAAAATAATGCTGGAGTTTCTTTTTTTTTTTGGAGTTGGAGGAAAAAAATTATTTTTTCGAAGTGACATGAAATAGGTAAAAAATCTTACAACTTTTTGATGAGAAAAACGTTAATGATTCGAGGGCTTTTTTCCTTTTTTTTTTAGGAAAAAATATTTTATTCATTAAGGAGAAAAATTTAATTTTTTCGTTCCATACCAAAACATTCTCATTATTTTAAAATAGACAATTTTTTTATTTACTTATGTGTAGGTATTATTTTTTTTTATTTAAAAAAAATCTCACTAATTTGTATGAGGGGGCTAGAATTTTTTTTTACTTATTATCATGACTCATGAGGATTCATTTTTCAAGAGTTTTTTCCTAAAAAGTTTTTGCTAAATATGACTTTTTTTTTTGAAAAAATTATCTAAAAATTTTTCCTGAAAAGAAAATGACTCTATAAGAACGTTAATCTACCATAGAGAAGAAGACTCTATTTTTTCGCTATAAAAGTTGTATTTTTCTCTGGAATATTTTTAAAAAGTTTTTTTTTTTTTTTTTTTTTTTAATTTTGCCATTCTTGTGAGAATTTTTTTTTTTTTTTTGAATCGACTGATATGTACATTTCGTGAAATGAAAGTTGATAGGTAATTATGTAGTCAAGAAATTCATCATTGAAAATTTTTGTTACCCTTTTGGCAATTTCCTTCAATTTACTTATTACGATATATTTTAAGCGAATTTCCAAAAGATTTATTTTTACAGCATTCTCCATTCTTTATTTCGATTTAAACGATTTCTAAGAATTTTCCAACCACTTTTGGGCGAAAACTTTCATTTTGAAAACCATACTGAATCAGTGAATACGTAGAAAAAATAAAATAAATTAGAGTACAATCTATACAAAAAGATGAAAATGTTGTATGCGTGTTTGGGCAGGATACAAATTCGTGAAACGTGTAGAAATAAATTATTGAAACAATTCGAGAAATTTGTGTAGCATTTTATTTCATTCAAGAATCGGTGTGTACGAAAAATCGAAAAAAATTAACGAAATATTACATAAACTTAATTTTATAAACATAACATGCGTATGAAGAAAATCGGAATTTGACGAATGTTTTTCAGCTGTAATTATTCATTTAGACGTTCAATAACTTGCAACCCAATACATCTGAAACAAAAGAGAAATACGTAATTAGTTTGGAAAAAAAGAGTACTCGCATAAAAAATAATGTAGGAAAGCTACTAATTGCTGTTGTCCTGCGTAATTGTGTATATGAAATCCTTACCTCATTAGCTAACATGTAACGAATAGACGTTTGTAATTGGAAAGTGAGGTCATCCGCTAGTGCTGTGTACGCCGCAGGAGTATGTTGATAAACGTAATTCTGAATTTCAGCCAAAGTACTGGCGTTCAAAGAAGGCAACATGCTATCTATGTAATTCATCATGTACCAGAGAGATGCAGGCAGGTTGGAGGGTAGATATCCCCTGAGTTGAGCCATCGAAAGGGACTGAAACAATAGCAAACGATTAGAAATACCTCATACCTAGATACCTACAAATAATAGGGTGTTGTTATTTTCACCAGCCTGGGTGAGTAGTTCATAGAAATGAATCATCTGAATCTCTGGACTTGGAATATTTCTTTCAAGTTTCGATTGCCATTTATTTTATTCAAAAATGGAGAGGAAGGAGGGGTCCAATCGAAATTTTTGTAATTTCCAAAATTATTCCCAGGTCTTCAAGCTATAACTTTTGTTTGAAGTTTTTTTTTAATTGGAACCGAATTTGGCACAAAACTTCGAAGATATTAATTAAAAATTCCAGATGAATGAGCGAGGAAGGAATCGATTAAAAAAATTTTCAAATAAAAGTTGTAGAACAAGATCTTAAAAATAATTTTGGTCATTATAAAAATTTCTCCCTTTCCTCAAATTTTACATAAGGTAATATCGGGTAGATACTTTTTCAAAATTCGGCAAGGGGTCCAATTGAAAATGTTTGCAAACAAAAGTTGTAGATTATGGTGCAAGAAATAATTTTTGTTATTATAAAATTTTCGATTAGACCTTAGAACCTTCCCTCCCCTCCAATTTCACATAATAGCTTGGATACTTATATTATTAAAAACTGGTGAAGATAGAGGTCCAATTGAAAAAATTTTCAAACAAAACTTGTAGCTTGAAACCTTGGTAATAATTTTAGTTATTATAAAAATCTCGATTGGCGCCATCCCTCCCTTTCAATTTCGAATAAATTACATGTTAATTGAAAGAAATATACTACGTCCAGAATCTGAACTGATGGAAGTAGGTGGTGTGAGCAATTTCGTCCATGTTCACTACAAATCCGAGCAACTACTCACCCAGTCTGGTGGAAACAACAACACCCCAAATAATGGTATTGAGCAAAAAAAGAAAAAGTCATTTTACATTCGTATAAGACCACGGGTTCAAGTCGTAATTGTAAGGATTCACGTAATCTCGAACTTTTTCATTGTGGATGGAACTAGCCAATCCTTTGAGCATGCTGAGTTCCTGATCTTTCGATATAGTCGGCATGTTGTTTTCGATTATGTTATACATTTGGTATAGATTGGACATCGGCACGTTGTAGAGGGCCGAATACAAGGATAATTTCTGATTGAAGTCGTAATCGGTGGTCAATTTTCTCGGTGTACGGTAGCCGAAGTTGGCGTAGTATGGATAAGTCGAAGTTAATATCGAACTCCCTGATTCGTCGTAGAACATGGCTGAGTAATCTGCCGAGTACGAGTAGGTTGTTGTAGTAACTGTAACATGATGGTCGCATCGAACTGCCTGAAAATTATACGAAAATATGATTTCATTCGAGATGTAGCGAAGGTATTTTATTGAAGGTAGTATTATAGATAATGTACCTGTAAGCAGACGAATCCCAGCAATGTTACGAGGATTGGAGACATTTTCGTCGATTGTACGCAGCGAGAGATAGGTACGTGGACAAATAGGTATGTGATACAACTGCGAAGGTAGAATTTTTGTTCAACTTTTATATTGATACAACTACCTATATAAATAATTGACGTTGTTTTCATTCGAAAAATCAAGTTAATAGGTTACAGAGGAAATTTTTTACACTTGTGTGTACCTGTCTCGACTTTTGACTATCGTTGCATCGTTAGTATTTGCTGAAGTCAATTTGAACGGTATTGGATTGATGTACCTACTACCTACCTTCACTTTGTTTGTATTTTTCTGATATGATCTACGTCGATTTTAAATACCTATTTACAACGTAATACGAGTATGATTTTTCGCCAGTTATCTATCTCATTTTATGAAATTCGCTTGTCAACTTTACTTTTATTTTTTCGTAAGTAAATATTATAACGTTTGCTGAAGTACTAATGTCAATTTATGAACGTCAGTCTCGTTCTATCTATACTGTTCCTTTTCCTTCTACAAATTGGTAATTCGACAAAAAAAAAAAAAAAAAAAAAAAAAAAAAACTTCTCATCTATATTTTAAAAATTCTGTGTTCCTAATTATTAAAATTAAATAATTTATTTTCAAATAAATAATAAAAAATAAAAATAATATCTAGTAATTAATATTATTCTCTTTGAAAATTTTTTCAATGACTATTCCCTTTCAATTTTTTCTAAATTTTTAGTCGGTTTAAAGATATTTGACATTTTTACAGATTTTTAAATTTTGAATTCTTTATTAATTCAATTTTTTCCAATTTTTTAAGTTCATTATTACTTCCCGATTTTTTGACATTTATTTTCTAAATTAATTGTAATTTTTTTCATTTAGCCGTTTTCTTCTATTTTTTGAATTTTATTTTGTAATCGTTTTCAATTTTACTTTCATTATTCCAAGTGAAAAATTTTGATTATTATTTTTTAAACTCTCAATTCCTTACAAGGGAACCTCGCCAACTCGTCATCTCCGCTTGAGCTGAAATTTGACTCATTGACAGAGCACGACACCCAGACCTTACAACCAAATTTTTAGCTGCCGAAGTTAATTTTTCGATTTTTGGCGAATTTTTGAAAATGGCTAAAACCGCCTCCAAAAAAACATTTTTTGAAAAAAATTGTTAATTTCGAGATAGAATTCTGAAAATTGGTTTGTACACTAAATCCGACCTCCGGAGTCGATTGGCACTATTTTCGAAGCGATCTGGAGTCTCCAAGAAAATTTGATTTTTTCCAGCGCACTGGAATAGCTCCAGACGGCGCTGTAATTAACTTCGGCAGCTGAAAATTTGGTTATGATTTTGAATTATTCAATTATTCCCATTTTTGGGAAAAATTAATTTTGCCATGCAGTAAGTACCAGTGCGGTACTTCTTATACATGGTGAATTTCACATTTTATTAAAAATTGAATTTCTTTGAAAAAATTGCTCAAAAAATTGTTTCTCATTATTCGGGTCCATTCAGAGAGGATCTGATGAAAAAATTCATAATTTTTCAATTATTCCAATTTTTGAAATAAATTGATTTTTCCATGATTTACATGGTAAATTTAAAATTTTCCTTAAATTTAATTTGCTTGAAAAAATTGCTCAAAATTTTTTTTTCTCATCGTTCGGGTCCATTCTGAGAGATTTTGATGAAAAACTTGGGAATATTTCGATTATTCCCATTTTTGAAAAAAATTGATTTTGTCATGTAAAAAGATCAGGTGTTTTGCCGGATCTTTTTCCATGATCAATTTCAAATTTTCCTTAAATACATTTTTTTTTGAAAAAATTGCTCAGATAATTGTTTTTCTAATTATTCGTGTCCTTTGTGAGAGGTTACGATAAAAAAATTCGGAATTTTTGAATTATTCTCATTTTTGGGAAAAATTTGATTTTTGCCATGCAACATGGTGAATTTCAAATTTTATTTAAAATTGAACTTCTTTGAAAAAAATGCTCAAAGTTTTTTTTTTTTTGAGTATTCGGGTCCATTCTGCGAGGGTCTGATGAAAAAATTTGGAATTTTTTAATTATTCCCATTTTTGAAAAAAAAATTATTTTACCATGTAAAAAGATCCGGTGTTTTGCCGGATCTTTTTCCATGGTGAATTTCAAATTTTCCTCAAACACAATTTCTTTGAAAAAATTGCTCAAATATTTTTTTTCCTAATTATTCGCGTCCATTGTGAGATGTTACGATGAAAAAATTCTGAATTTTTGAATTATTCTCATTTTTGGGAAAAATTTTATTTTTGCGATGCAACATGGTGAATTTCACATTTTATCTAAAATTTAACTTCTTTGAAAAAATTGCTCAAAAATTTTTTTCTCAGTATTCGGGTCCATTCTGCGAGGGTCTGATGAAAAAATTTGGAATTTTGAAAAAAATTGATTTTGCCATGATTACATGGTGAATTTCAAATTTTCCTTAAATTTAATTTGCTTGAAAAAAATTGCTCAAAAATTTTTTTTCTTATTATTCGGGTCCATTCTGAGAGATTCTGATTTTCAATTTTTCCAATTGATATTTTTTTGAACATTTTAGGACTATAAATCGTTGTTGATTTTGGATTTTTTTTCGACTTATCAAAAAATATAATTTTTCACTTTTTTATTATCCCTTTGATTTTTCTAATTTACAATTGTTTAGAATTACAATCTACTCAAGTTCTTTGCTGGCTTTCATTTTTTCTTAAATTTTTGAATATTTTAATTCTTATAATTTTTTATTTACCCTATTTTCAAAATTTTCATCGTTTTAATTTTTCTTTTCAATTTTTTTTAGTAATTTCTAATTCCATTTGAATCGTTGGCATTTTCATTTTTTCCATTTTTTTCAAATTTTAATTTTGCCTCAATACGAGTATGATTTATACCTACTATTTTCAAATTTTGAATATTAAGTATACGAATTGACGAAAATACATGGTGTTTGATAAATAGATATAGGTAATAGGTATACCTACACTATACACTTCAGATTCAAGGAAAGACATCGGTGTGAGATTTAAATTGAGATATCATTTATTGTTGTCTTGAAAGCATAATCGGTCTTCCGTTTCACTGAACATCTATTTACACTGAAGAACCAACTACAAAATACAAATAAATTGATACACGTTTCGTATATCTACTCGATAAACCTTCGAAGAAACAAACTCTACTCCGAGTTCTATGCATTGTCTGTACTGTAGAGTTACTGCTAATTTGAGATCATATATTTTAAACTTTCGTTCATTTGAGCAGCGAAATTTTCACCTCTATCTACTCATTTATACTTGAGGAATGTTCCCATAAATTATAAGTATCGCTTATTTGATTTTTGAACGCTTGTGTTGTTTTGAAAACTATAATAATCGGTCACTTTAAACCGAAAATTGAAAAAAAATTAAGAAATTTTCCTCTTTAAGAATTCAGGAAATATTTTTATTGCAACACAAAAGAGAATTTTTTAGCTCCAAGAATTTTTTTTAAATTTAAGTTGAGAGAAAATTTGAGTTTTTTCCACCAAAGAATTAGAATTTATTTTGTTTTCTCTATAAATAAAAGAAATAAGAGATTTCTTTCATGGAAAAAATGAATAACACAGGTCAACAGCCGTTTTTCGAATCGGTCCAAAATAGGCTTAATCGATACTTCAGACCTAGAAACAAGACGCATTTTCTCATTTTTCGTTTTTATTTGTTTTTGTGGGTACAGGAGGTGTTCAAAGTTGCAAAAATCGCGGTTTTTACACTTTTTAACTGCTCATAGCGGCATAAATATTGCTCTACGAAAAAAACCAATGGCAAATTCGGAATCTACGTTAAATTTTGAGAAAACATCTCTGCCTGTTTTTTCAATTTCAAATTTTAGAGTACCTTGGTAACGTTTCAAGTTTTTCACTAAGACCGCCAACGTTCCGCGTGGGAACGATTCGAAAATCATCGGACTGTCTCCGCGCGGAACGGTGGCGATCTCGATAATAAAATTAAAACGCTACTAATATAATAAACATGTAAATAATCACCTTCTCTTTAAAATTACTACTTTGGCTATTAAAGAAATTGTTAGGTTCTGTTAAAACGTCTATTTCTGGAACACAAAAATTCAACACACCGTATAAACCGTTGGTATCGGTGTGTCAAAATTAGTTAATACTATGATGATAAATTCCCTGCGGAGAATTCCTAGGGTTTGAACCTCCCCTTGGTGAGGTCATCCAAGTGAGTTACCGCTGGGTCTGAGTATTATAAAAAAGACAAAAAAAAAAAAAAAAAAAAAAAAAAAACAAGGTACCTACTTTAAAATTTGAAATTGAAAAAACAAACAGAGATGTTTTCTCAAAATTTAACGTAGATTCCGAATCTGCCATTGGTTTTTTTCGTAGAGCAATATTTATGCCGCTATGAGCAGTTAAAAAAAGCAAAAAACGCGATTTTTGCAACTTTGAACACCTCTTGTACCCACAAAAACAAATAAAAACGAAAAATGAGAAAATGCGTCTTGCTTCTAGGTCTAAACTATCGATTAAGCCTACTTTGGACCCGAACACAGAGAAAAGTTCAAAAATTGTTCCCTAGTGTAATAGATAAAGTGATTTTTTTTAAAAATTGAGACAAAAAGAATTTAGAGATGATTTTCTCTACTCACTGATAAATCACTTTTTCTTCAAAACATTGAAATTTCTTCCAAAAAAAAAAAAAAAAAAAAAAAAAAATATAGTAGGTACTAGGGTGGAATGATTTTGACTTTTTTTCGAAAATCGAAACCGCCTACGGCACAAAAGTTGTGTTTTGGTGTCAAAATAACGTGTTAAAAATTTGAGCCCCCTCGGTCAATATTAACCCTTGCTTCAGGGGGTCCAAAGTTTTCAAATTTCAGTAAAATTTCTCATATAATAATTTTTTTTTTAAATTAACAATTTTTCAGAGGTCTAGTCGATGGTAGGGGTCCTCTTGGTGACCCAGAACCCGGTCATCCATCAAAAAATTGCATAAAAGTATAAACAGGCGTTTCCAAAATATCCACATTTTTGCATAATTACACCAAAATCAAGAAATGCGCGAATATTTTTATTTTTTGAGGTTTACATATTTGAAAATATGTTCAAAATGAAAGGGAAGTCCCATCACCACCACCCCTCCATAGAACATGAGACATTTTGGCATGAAAACTTTGTTTTTCCAAAACTGACCCCACTTTGAGGATCCCTAACGCCCTGCGCCTTTGAGGAAGGAGTCTAATATTCTGATGGGATGTTTTCAACACAAAATGAACCGCTCTCATGCATATAGTAATTAGAGTGATAATTTTTTCACTTTGCCCCAATACAAAGTAGGTAAAATAAGTAATTTCATTAAAAAACACAGGACAAAGTTTTCATAGCAAAATGTCCCATTTTCTATTGAGGAGTGGTGATGGGACTTCCCTTTCATTTTGAAGATATTTTCAAATATGTAAACCTCAAAATATGCAACATATCTCATAAAATAAAAATATTCGCGCATTTCTTGATTTTGGTGTAATTATGCAAAAATGTGGATATTTTGGAAACGCCTGTTTATACTTTTATGCAATTTTTTGATGGATGACCGGGTTCTGGGTCACCAAGAGGACCCCTACCATCGACTAGACCTCTGAAAAATTGTTAATTTTTTTTTTTAATTTTTTTATTATTTTATGAGAAATTTTACTGAAATTTGAAAACTTTGGACCCCCTGAAGCATGGGTTAATATTGACCGAGGGGACTCAAATTTTTAACACGTTATTTTGACACCAAAACACAACTTTTGTGCCGTAGGCTGTTTCGATTTTCGAAAAAAAGTCAAAATCATTCCACCCTAGTAGGTACCTATAAAATTATCGATGAATGGTGTACTTGGCCTAGGTCGTACTTCAGTGTACAGAGACAGACTCGTGAAAATATATAGGAAGATACTCATACCAATATAGACTCGACCAACGGTGATGAAATGTCAGAATGTTGCTATTAACTTAAACAAAGGTTATGAAGACTTTTATTACTTATTGTTGGAAAAAAGGAAACCATATTATCGAGTACTTACTACCTAGGTCAACATTTAAGTACCGCATGTAACGATTACGAGGTATTCCCCTGCGCATCCGTTCAATTTCTATAGCCTCAGCGAACTGTTGACTCATGTTGATGTATACCTACATCAGGAGTACCTACACAAAACTGTAGATTGTAAGCAGCCTGCAGCCTGGTCGTATATTTGATACAAATCCGAAATCTACACAAATTATTGATAATCAGAGTGGCTGAGTGATGCAGGCCTATCGTATCCTAAAGCAGAGAAATAAGGTGGAAAACTCAGCCAAGATGATGAATCTACTCCAGACACGGGAGTTTAATTCAGCCGACTAGAATTTTTAAAACCTATTAATTACAATACTTTCATCATTTTCTCACTATTGTATTAGGATTTTAAGTTGATTACCGTGAAGCATAACGCAGCACAAAGTGTAGCGAAGAGATTTAATCTTGACATTTTACCTACTCGAGGTTCGGTTCGACTTCGATTCTAGCAATATTTATCGCCGTGGATTTGATGGAATATTTACTGTTTCGAACGTCGTTGTTTGCTCAATTGTGTTGGAAACGAGAAAATGTCGTTTGATTGATTGATTGAAATTCATCTACATTAGGACTTATAAGTAGATAAGCATTTATTTTTTGTAAGTAATAAGTTTGCATACTTCATGGCTTTCAATTTTGACAATGAAGTTGGAAAAATTCAATGTGGAATAATATTGCAGTGGATGCAGTTTTTTAATTATTCACTTCACTTCACATAACTCGATGCTTGATTAGATTGCTTATATGCAATAAATTCATGACTGGTGTTTTTTGTTGATTGATTCTATGATTGCATTAGACGATGCATGAGACGATGGAAATTAATTGAAAGTATACTTATAAAAAAAGTGAAATGAGTAAAATAAGAATCGACCGTGTAGAAAGAGAGGGAAGCATGTCTGCAGTGTTGTACGCTAAGAAAAATATAACTTACATTAATTTTTGGAGAAAAAAACCATCATTCTGAATTTTTTCTTGGAATGGAAAATCATCCAATCTTGCGAGGAAGAAAAATTCTAATTTTTTGGAAAAAAAATATTTTTCAAATCTTTACGCAAAAAATTTCAATTATTTTGGATTTTTAATTTTTTTTTTTTTTAAATTTGAGAAGCAGAAAATTTTTCAACTTTTTGGAGTAGAACTCAGGAGAAGAAATTTTTCAATTTTTCGCTTGAATTTAAAAATTGAAAAAAATCATTTTTTTGAAGAGCATCTCACAAATTTTCGAGAAAAAAATTCTGTCGTTTTGGAAAATAAATTTCATCAATTCAATTTTTTCAATTTTTGGAGTGTAGATAATGTTCCTCAATTTTTTGCATTAAAAATTTAAAAAAAAAAAAAAAAAAAAATTAATGGAAAACCTTTGAATTTTTTGACGAAAAATATTAATAGTACGCGCTTACCTATTTTTGTCTCAATTTCTTAAAAATTTATTTCTTTATCAATTATTTATTTATTTATTTATTTTTTAGGAATAAATCTCACAATTTTTTTTTGAGGGGAGGATTTTTTTTTGTTTTGGAGAAAAAGAAATCTTTCAATTTGGCTTTTTGAATATTTTGGGAAAGTTGCACCAACGATGAAAATTTGAAAAAATTCTGGGTATTGTAGAAGGGTGTGAAAAACTGTGGAAAAAAATTGTCCGCCGTGTGCACTCTGAAACTGTAGCCTCCAGGGCGATTTGAAGGAGACATTGGCAGAAATTTTACAGTTCCAATAAACGAAAAGAAAGTATTGAAACTAAAATATAAGTATACTATTGAATAAATTTTTATTTTTTTTATTTTAAATTTCTTTTCTTATACTACATCATAATATAGTAAAGTTACATCATTTCACCCTAAATGCAACTCGAATAGACGAACAAAACACGTTATCATGTTAGGTTGCCTATCTCATAAATTGAAAGTACTTTATTCTTTTTCAATATTTTAGAGAAAAAAATCTCTCAATTTTTTGTCTCGATTTTTTGAAAACCCTTATTTTTTCGATGAGTGAAATTCACTATTTTTTTCGAAGAAAAGAATTTCTTTTTTGAGGGAATAAATCACTTACCTACATATATTTTTTGTAGAAAAAACTCGTATTTTATTAATTTTTAATTTTTCCCGTTTTTTGGAGTAACGGGTTTTCAACTTTTTTTGTCTGGGGGAGTCCCACAATTTGTTTGGAGAAAAACTCTGTTTTTTATCTTATTTTTTTAAAAATCAATTTTTTTGAAATAAAAGGAGGAAAATTTTTATCCATTTTATTTTATGTTATGTGAGGTAAATTCTCTTGAAGGAATTAAGTTGAAAACTTTTTGGAGTAGGTGAAGCTCTAGAAATCTCATAAATTTTTTCAAAGAAAAAAATTCCTAATTTTTTAGAATAATATCAATTTTTAGCAAAAAAACAATACCTAAAAAAACACAATTTTTTGTTTCGATTGAAAAGACAATCTTTAATTTTTTTCTAGAAGCGAATTCACTATTTTTTCGAAGATTTTTTTTGTGGGGGGGGGGGCTATCATTATTAATTTGTTGTAGGTGTGTTTCCTGTTTTTTGGTCTAGAAATTTTTTTAAATACCTAATTTCTTTTTTTTTTGAAAAAAAATTTCAAATTTTTGAAGAAAAAAATCCCACGATTTTTTGAGAAAAAAAAATTGGCGAAGGAAAACTCCTAAACATAGATATGTGAAATCAATTTTCTTTTTAAAGGGTAAAAGAATTTCAGATTTTGAAATAATTTTTTTTTTTTTTAATTTTGATTTTGTTCATGTTTTTTGAAAAAAATTCTCATTTTTTTGGAACAAAAATATTTTTTTAATTCTCAGCAAAAACTCTTCAATTTTAAATTTTTGAGAAAAAAGTTCTAAATTTTTTTTGAAAAAATAAATTCCAACATTAAATTTTTTTTAAATGTTGTCTCAATTTTTAATAAGTATGTGGCTCTATTTTTTTGAGGGAAAAATTTCACTATTTTTTCGAAGAAAATAATTTATGTTTTTTCAGGAGGGGGAGGTCTTGACAATTTTATTTTTTTCCTTTTTTAAAAAAAATTTGGAGAAGAAGAAACTTGCGTTGGTGAAAAAAAAATCTAGAAAGTTATGTGAAGTAAATTTTTTCATATTTTTGAAGAAAAACAGAACTTTTAATTTTTTGGGAAATGAAAATCAAATTTTTTGGTATAAAAATGTAGGTAGGTATATTTCTTTTGAATTTTTTAGGAAAAAAACCCTTCAATTATTTTCGCTGTCAGCTGAACCATTAATGAACAACCACTGTATACCGTGGAACAACTATTATAATTGCGGTATTTTTCGTTACGTTTTATATTATCAATTTGGCAATACTGATTTTTTCACAACATGAAATTTTCAATTTTTCATCTGCTGATAATCGAAGAAAACAAACAAGTTCCTCGGTTACGTTATAAAATTTAAAAAATGGTTCTATTACTGTAAATTCGTAATGATTTCTTTCCAAATTTACATTCCATCTGACGTGAGCAAATTTCAAACATACGTACAAATTGTGCATTCGAATCGTTAAATTCCACGTTGAAAGTGATCTCATATGAATAAAGCTTACATGTTCTGTGATGTTCTAACAAAGATAAAAATTACTCGTGTTAAACACATAATTAATAGACACCTTGTTTACTAAATGGATTTTAAATTCAAATTGAGTGATTTTTTATTAGACGAGATATCCGTTATTCAAAACAATCTGTTACCAGTAGATTTTACAGGATCGGTTGAAGATAAGAGGTAAGCAAAATTACTTTTTTCATTCGATACGATTGCATTTATTCTATTTAATCAATTTCATATTAATATTTCAGATCATGTGTGGCCACGATAGGTCGTATTTTGGACAAAATGGGCGAAGCTTCGGCAAGGGCCCAGAATCTCAGAACTCCTGTCACGAGTGCTTTAAAATTTGCCAACTCGGATCAAATTATTTACCTTATGGCGAACTTGAACGCTAATAAGTTGGTTTAATTGGACTATTTACGACCTTGTGCTTGTAAATTTTCGTCGTAATGTAGACTCTAATTGAGGCCTAACTCTAATGTTTTAGTTGTGATGGAAACGTGATAGGATTTTTGAAAATGGGATGGAAGAATTTATTCATTTTTGATCTCGCTGGAATGTACATTCAGAAACGGTGCTTCTGTTGTTTAGATTTTTATATTCACGAATCAAAACAAAGACAAGGATATGGTAAAAAGTTATTCGATTTTATGTTGAAAGTAGGTATTTTATTTTTGCGATTATTATTTGTTCTATTTATACATACAAGTAACTTATTTGACATTTTTTCGCAGGATAATAGCGTGACTGTGAACGTAATTCCAATCGATAGACCTTCCGAGAAATTATTGAAATTCCTACAAAAACATTACCATCTTAGTACCATTGTGCCTCAACCGAATAATTTTATCGTTTATGAGCAATTTTTCATCGATTAGATTTAAAATTGCACTTTTTTCAGAGTCGTCGAGTACATTGATCAATATTATGTATTTTTTATTTTAAATGAGTTACGAAGAGTATTTAAAATTTTCAAGAACATGAAATGCTGACTTTTGAGTAGATCATGAATTGAAGAGAAAATGAAAATGGTCTCATTAGAATTTTGATCTGATTTCTCCTCGCGAAAAAATTAACCAAGTGCAATTTTTTTTATTCATAGGTTCATATCGTATTTTTTAAACCCTTAGAATTAAATTTTTACTTGTTGTTTTTTTCTTCACTTTGTTTTTTAACGCTTTTAATTTTGTTGTTTTTTTTTCTCCTCGAGAGAGAGAGTTTAACGTTACTAATATTGTTTTTTATTTTCGTTCTTGCCTGGAAATTTAATTTCTTGGTTAAAATTCCATCGTTTTCACCAAAGTATTAATTTATTTTCTAGTCCTAACCTTTTGTTTTTTAACCAACCTATGTAGTGGAGTAAATTTTTTGTTAGCTATTTACTCATTTTTAATGATAGGTATTTGTCATCGAAGTTTTGGTATTATTGTTTATATCGTTTATATCAATTTTATTTTCCTATTATTTTTATAATTTCATTACCAGAAGAGATCACATTCGCAAGTAGTTTGAATTAAAATAAACCTTGGAAATGTTTTGCAAAGGTGCTTCGTTGTCCTGATTTTAAACATTTTGTTTCTTTTTATTTTATTTAAGTGTTTTAATTTTGAATTGTTTTACTTTTAATAAAATGTAACATGCGATATTTTAATTTTTAAATTTTTAAAAATAAAAAAATTGAAAAAGTTGATTTGCATTCGTTCTTTTCCGGAACAGATCGTGATCGTAGACGACTGACGAACGGCTATTTTTACGGAGAGCCGTTGCTGTTTCATTTGCTCACCTTGAATTTTTTACCAAGTCCAGTGCAACATAAATACTTAATATTCAAAATTGGAAGGGAGGGAGGGGTCCAATCGAAATTTTTGTAATAACTAAAAGTATTTTTAAAACTTCAGGCTACAACTTTTGTTTGAAAATTTTTTTAATTGGGCCCCTTACCTCCCCACAGTTTTTAATAATGTATTTTGAATAAGTGTGAATAAGTTATGTTACTCAAAATTGGTGGGGAAGGAAGGGTCCGATGAAAATTTTTGTTATAACCAAAATTAATCCTAGTACTTCAAGCTACAACTTTTGTTTGAAAATTTTTTCAATCTGACCCCTTACCTCCCCCTGTTTTTAATAATGTATTTGAATGAGTTGCATTATCCAAAATTGGAGGGGAGGGAAGGGTCCAATCGACATTTTTATTATGGCCAAAATTTTCCCTAAAATTTTGAGCTGCAACTTTGTTGCACAAATTTTTCAATTGGACCCTTTCCCCTTCCCCCTTCAATTTTTAATTAGTATTTTGGGAGTGTTATGCAAAATAAGTGGAGAAAGAGGAGATCAATTGAAAAAAGTTTTCAAACAAAAGTTGTTGCTTGAAGTTCCACTAATACTTTTGGTTATCACAAAAATTGCGATTGGACACCTCCCTCCCCTCCAATTTTGGATAATCCAACTCATTCAAATACATTATTAAAAACAGGGGGGAGGTTAGGGGCCCGATTGAAAAAATTTTCAAACAAAAGTTGTAGCTTGAAGTTTTACAAAATATACTTTTAGTTATTACAAAAATTTCGATTGGACCTCTCCCTCCCTTCCAATTTTGAATATAAAGTATTATTTTATGTAGCACTGGACTTGATAAAAAGTTCAAGGTGAGCAAATGAAACAGCAAGAGCTCTCCGTAAAAATAGCCGATCTTGTGAATATTCGATTTCTTATCAATGAACTTTTTTATTAATCAACACAAACGTCAATCTCATCCGGCGGCGTCGACCCTCGACCGCCGAATAATAGAAAAATGGAACAAATTAGATAAAATTGTGCGTTATAATTCATAATTAAAATATTAAAATGAAATGGATACTTCGGTGTTTCGATTATATAGCTATTTATCGCTAATTCTTTCTCTGACATTCGTTTACGTGACATCGAACGAATTAAAATTACCCACTGTTTTCGTCGCTATATTAGTTCGGAATAAAGCTATCTCCCTGCCTTACTTTTTAAGCTCGTTTTCGAAGTTGGAATATCCAAAGGACAGGATAGCCTTATGGTACACTTTACAAATTTTCATCTCGTATATTATGATTATAGTTTAATGTAAATCTCTCGTTGACTGTTACAGGATACGAACCGATCACAACGAAGATGATTCTGTTACCATACTGAAAGAATGGATTAAAAATGAGATCTCAAACTATCATTCCATCGACCTAGAAACCGACAGTTCATCGCGTAGATTCAGCGATGAAACTGGCATCGCACATTGGTCCGATTTACGTTACAAACATATCATAGAATTGAGAGAAAAAGCGCTGAAACTCGCCAGGAATAAATGGGCTGATTATATTTGGGTAAGAGTCTTCCACTACTTTTCTTCAACTCGATCGTGTATTAATTTGCAATTTTATTCAAGCTTTTAGATTGCGATTCGTTCATTACGAATCCATTCACGTTGAAAAAACTCATCGAACATGAGAAAATCGTAGCAGCGCCGATGTTATTAACCGACAGCATGTATTCGAATTTTTGGTGCGGTATGACGTCTTCGTATTATTATTCGAGGACCGAAGACTACGAGAAGATTTTAAATCGCGATAAAGTCGGCTGTTTCGAAGTACCCATGATACATAGCGCTGTTCTGATCAATTTAAGAGCACCGAGTTCAGATTCGCTGGGTTATTCGCCTTTTAAAATCCCGAATTATAACGGTCCCAAGGATGACATAATCGCTTTTGCTATCGCTGCCAATAAATCTGGTAAGCAGGAATGATTTTGTCAGAGTTTTTATTCCCAAGTTGATGCTGTTGATAATTTTTTGTGCTTGTACTCAGGAATTCCATTATTTATTTGCAACGATCTGAATTATGGATACACGCTTGTACCTTTGGAGGAGAATCAAAGTTTCGAGAACGAAAAACAGAATTTGTTGAATTTGAAATTATTCGTCAGTGGTAATGTGTTTTTTTAAAAATTTTTTTTTAATAATTTATTTTTAGGCAGAAAAAATATTCCATTTGTTTCTTTTATTGTGTTAGTTGATCACCCTCCACTGCCAGTTCATGAAGTTTTTTCCAAATATGTGACACTACCTAAGAAAAGCAAATTTGGATTCGACGAAATTTTCGTAATCAACTTGAAACGAAGAAAAGAACGCAGGGAACGAATGCAATATAGTTTGAACGAGTTGGGGATTGATTTCACCTTCGTCGAAGCTGTCGATGGAAAGTGAGTTTGTCTTGAATTACTGTATTTTTTTGCTCGAAATTCAGTAGCGTAGCCAGAAAGGCATGTAAGGAAGGGGGGTCTGGCCCAAAAAAAAGGGAAATTTTTGTAAAAAAGTCCATTGAAAAGCTGAAATTTCGTGATTTTTTCAACTTTTTCTTCAAGGTGGTCTAGACTCCTTCGCCCCCCCCCCCCCCCCTAAATACGCCACTGTCGAAATTGATCATTATAATCTGGACATTGTGTTTTCAGGGCATTAAATGAAGCGCAATTAAAAGAGATGGGAGTATCACTGATGAAGGATTATCAAGATCCGTATCATAAAAGGTAAACTCATTCATAGCATAATCTGGATAACATTTGAAAATTTGAAATAATGTTAATTAATTATGAAATATTTTAGACCGATGAAAAATGGTGAAATAGGATGTTTCCTGAGTCATTACAAGTTGTGGAAAAAAGTAAATTACTTTTTAGATATCTCATAAGTCATAAGCTTTGCAATTCTTGAATATGTAATTCTTATGTCAATATTTTTAGATGATCGCCGAAAATTACGAACAAATATTGATTCTCGAAGACGATGTTCGGTTTGAAAAATATTTTCTTTCAAAGTTCGCAAACTTACTCGAAGAATTACGAAATCCGAATTTACGTTGGGAGTTGGCGTATGCATCTTTTTTTTTTCTTTAATAAACCTCATATCTAGATTATCAACTTGGTAATTACGAAATTAATAATTTCAGCTATTTGGGCAGAAAAATAATGAACCCGAAGAACGAATCGTTAGTTCACGAAAACAGTAACTTGGTTTACCCCGATTACACTTATTGGACGTTGGGTTACATAATTAATAAACAAGGAGCCATGAAGCTACTCGAAGCGAATCCTCTCAAAAAGTTATTACCTGTTGACGAATTTTTACCTATTATGTTTGATAAACACCCCAGGGACGATTGGAAAAATAATTTCCCAAATCGGAATTTAAAGGCGTTGTCAGTCAATCCGTTGATTATTTTCCCAATCAAATACACAAATGAAGAAGGGTACGTTAGCGATACCGAAGATTCCGTTATCGTTCAAATTGAGAAAAATAAAGATGAATTGTGAATTCTGTGAATTGAAATTTGAAACTCAAGGATGCTATGATCAGCTTTCATTTTCGAAATCTGTCCAGCAGAGACAGTGAACTGAAGTAACTAGTCAGGAGATGAGAATAATGTTCGTTGCCTTGAGCAGAATCTCGTACATTCTTTTCGTAGTATCCATATCTTTTTATTTTCTATTTATAATCAAAAATAATATCGATTTTATATGATTTTTTTTTATTTCTTGAATGATGTCATTGATGTCGCGATGATTTTCGTGTGTGAATTTTTTCTAGAAAACAAATTTTTATTTTATTATACTCATTTTGTCTGTGCAGGTGATACCTACGTGCAATACTATTGACCTTAGGTTTCTCTCATTTTAGTGGGGTGTGTAAGTATTATTATAGAGTTATTTTTCAAATTTGAAATTAATTTGAATTTCTTGATTTTTCCGGTTTTTTTGAAATTATTTCACAGACTGTGGAAAACAGACCGGAAAATACGCCAAAATGGCAAAATTTTGGCTTTACGTGTAGGGTTTTCGCGTCATTCGAAAGCCCAAAAAGACAACTTTCCAATCTTGTAACGTCTCGGAATTAGCTCACGTCGTGATGAGGCAGTCTGCATGCGTCTTCAAAAAATTTTTACTCTGATCTTTCAGTAGTGGTTTATCAATTAGATTTAATTAAAAAATTCCAGTTAATGTAATTACTTGTGTAGAAAATGTCCGATGGTAACGGAACTCCTGATTCGTGGGAACAGACATCGTATCAAACGGACGCAGTACGTAATAACGACGTTGCTAAAAAAATCTCTACACTGAACGTAAACGCTGCTGAATTCGTTCCAAATTTTGGGTGTTTCGGTGCAAAAGCAGATAAAAGTTCTACAGGTAATTATTATCAATCGCCGACCACACGGTCGAACATCGTAACAGCCTTGTTTTGCCATCCGCTACGTAATCATTGTACCTCATTACCTGTAATTTTTAACGAGTTTTTGTTTCGAATATTTCATTTCATCATTATCACGATCTTTTCATCAAATCATCGTATTATTGCGCTTTGTTGTGCTCGAGTAGAGTAATTCATCGCTCGTATCGTAAATTTATACCTTCGTTAGTTCATTTAGAATGAAATCTTCCGCAGAATCGATTCTCATTATGGTACAAAATTATTCGACCTACACTCATTTTTCTACTTACGCTTTGATTAAATTTTCTTAGTAGAGCGATTAACGCGATAGTTGCGCCGCTTAATATTACGGAGCTTATAGTTTGATATTTAAATTTCGAAATATTAACCGGCGGTGGACACTTTACAGAGGCGAATTGCGAATTAAAAAACGGGGTCGATTACGTTACATCTATAGAGTCGATTGACGAAAATGCTTCTCTTGACAAATCTAAACCCTCGAACTCTTCTGACGCAGGAACAGAATCCGAAATGACTAGGATAGACGCAGCTGAGCAGGCGGCGGCTGATTCCGCCGCCGAACAACCTGTGGCCGGCGATTCGGCTAAAGAAAATTCGCCTAGTTCGGCTATAGCTGACTGCTGGGAAGATGCCGTCGATAGTGGTAAGTTAGCCTCTCCTAAGAAGAATAATGCTGCGTCGTCGTCCAGCGACAAAGAAGAAGATAATAATATCGAAGAAGAAGAAGAGGAGGAGGAGGAGGAAGAAGAAGAAAAAGAAGATACTTTGACCGAACTCGATAAAACCAAGACGCGAAAAAAAGTGCCAGCTGCGCCCGCCGATGACATAAAAAAAGAACACGTTAATTTGGTTATAATCGGACACGTCGGTGAGTAGATCGAAGTTAAGATGCCTTCCCGGGTATTCGGATAAGATCGTAATATAATTTTTATTTTTTCCAGATGCTGGAAAATCTACCATTGGAGGACAAATTATGGCGTTGACTGGCATGGTTGATAAACGTACGTTAGAAAAATACGAACGCGAAGCTAAAGAAAGAAGTAGAGAATCGTGGTATTTGTCTTGGGCTCTCGATACAAATCAAGAAGGTAATGAACGTTGATTACAAAATGTGGACCTATGTACGACATAGTTTGACCGTTTGATATTTTTACAGAACGTGAAAAAGGTAAAACAGTCGAAGTCGGAAGAGCTTACTTCGAAACCGAAAAGAAACACTTTACCATTTTAGACGCCCCTGGTCATAAAAGTTTTGTACCCAATATGATCGGAGGAGCCGCTCAAGCTGATTTAGCTGTATTAGTAAGTTAATTTTGCTTCATTCTGTTTGAACTGGAAATTTGAATACTCATGCGTCGGTTTCTTGTCATTTACAGGTAATTTCGGCTAGAAAAGGAGAATTCGAGACGGGTTTCGATAGAGGAGGCCAAACCAGAGAACACGCCATGTTAGCCAAAACAGCCGGCGTCCAACATTTAATAGTTTTGATAAATAAAATGGACGATCCGACTGTGCTGTGGTCCGAGGAAAGATATCAAGAATGTCACGATAAAATATTACCTTATTTAAAAAAATTAGGATTTAATCCAGCTAAAGATTTATCATTTATGCCAGTCTCCGGACAGACTGGTTTAGGTTTAAAAGATCCCCTCGAACCTTCCGTCTGCCCATGGTGGAGGTAAGTTGCACCTAAGCTTTCTTCGAAAGATTACTCGAATCGATGCTGATGTATTTTTTCTCGTTTCAGCGGACGACCATCGTTTATCCAATTCATAGATCAATTACCAACTCTTAGTAGAAGAGCCGACGCTCCGTTTGTAATGCCAATTATTGATAAGTATAGAGATATGGGTACATTTATTATGGGTAAAGTCGAAGCTGGCGAAGCTAAAAAAGGTCAAACTTTGCTGGTGATGCCAAATAGGGTAAGTTCTCGATATTGGTCTTTCTTTCCCTTTTTTTTTTTTTTAATCGCAATGAATGATATTCTACAATAAGTTACGTACATTTCAGACTCAAGTTGTCGTTGACCAATTTTACGGCGACGATCTAGAAGTAAATTCAGTAGCACCTGGCGAAAATGTTAAAGCCAAATTGAAAGGTATCGAAGAAGAAGATATTTCCCCCGGATTTGTATTATGCGATGTTAACAGTCCAGTACGTGTAGGAAAAATTTTCGATGCTCAAGTAAGCACAAAACCAGTCTTTCTATTACACAAGTCTTTACTTTTACCGAAAGACCAATTTCGGGAGAATTTCATGTTTTTTTCTCTCGAAATTGATCAATTTTTGAATAAATTTCGAAATTTGATTCTTTTGAAAATATATTCAACACGAAGGTTGTGTAGGCCTAAAGTCTGAAAAAAATTGAAATCATAATGTCTTCAGTTTCAAAAATATTTTTACTTGTTTTTTTTTTAATTTAATTTTTTTATTTTTATTTAATGAATTCAATTGACATAGTGCTTGTTTTGTTCCATCAGGTTGTTATTTTAGAACATAAAAGTATCATTTGTCCTGGATATTCTCCTGTGATGCATATTCATTGCGCTGCCGAAGAAGTTGTCGTTAAAGTAAATCTATTTCCTTTTTTAAATCACATACGACTTCTCATTTTACTTGTTTTTGAACTCTAATCGTATTTTTTCCATTTATAGACTCTCATTTGTTTAATTGATAAAAAAACCGGAGAGAAATCCAAAACGAGGCCACGTTTCGTTAAACAAGATCAAGTCGTCATTATGAGGTTGGAATGCTCCGGAATTATTTGTATGGAAACATTTAAAACTTTCCCTCAAATGGGACGATTCATACTAAGAGACGAAGGTATGCTGATTAGTACCTTAAATATTTTGGGTGTTGTTATTTCCACCAGCCTGGGTGAGTAGTTCATAGAAATGAATCAACTGAATCTCTGGACTTGGATTATTTCTTTCAAGTTTCGATTGCCATTTATTTTATTCAAAATTGGAAGGGAAGGAGGGGTCCAATCAAAATTTTTGTAATATCCAAAATTATTCCTAGGTCTTCAAGCTATAACTTTTGTTTATGTTTTTTTTAATTGCACCCCCTACCCACTGATTTTGCACAAAACTTCGAAGATAATAATTAAAAATTCCAGATGAATGAGCGAGGAAAGAACCGATTAAAAAATTTTTCAAATAAAAGTTGTAGAGCAAGATCCTAAAAATAATTTTGGTCATTATAAAAATTTCGATTGGATCTCTCCCTTTCCTCAAATTTCACATAATATCAGGTAGATACTATTTCAAAGTTTGGCGAAGGAGTCCAATTGAAAATTTTTCAAACAAAAGTTGTAGATTGAGGTCCAAGAAATAATTTTTGTTATTATAAAATTTTCGATTAGACCCTTCCCTCCCCTCCAATTTTGCATAATGGCGTGGACACTTGTATTATTAAAGAATTGTGAAGGTAGAGAGAGGTCCAATTGAAAAAAAATTTAAACAAAACATGTAGCTTGAAGTCTTGGAAATAATTTCGGTTATTACAAAAATTTCGATGGGAGCTATCCCTCCCCTTCAATTTCGAATAAATTAAATACATGTTAATTGAAAGAAATTTACCAAGTCGAGAATCTGAACTGATGGGAGTAGGAAGTGTGAGCAATTACGTTCATGTTCACTACAAATCCGAGCAACTAGTAACTACTCAGCCAGGCTGGTGGAAATAACAACACCCAAATATTTTTTCCTTCTAATACGTCTAATCATTTACTCACCTCTATTGAATTTTTCTCGCAGGTAAAACAGTCGGCGTTGGAAAGGTGCTTAAAATCGTCGAATAAACCCATTTCGCTTCTTCTTTGTAGATAATTTCACTCGTACGGGATCAAAAGTGTACTAATCGAATGCTGTTACATTGTCGCGTAATTTATACCGTGAAAATAACCAAAATGTTAAATATAAAATGCTTATTTCGTAAAATTTGCTCCGTCAGAGCCCCTCCCTGCCCTCACTCCCCTATAATGATATCGTGTTTTCTTATTAACGATGATTTTTTTTTTCTTTTATTTTCTTTAAATTTTAGAACGTCAATAAAATATATTTAAACGTGCCTTATTACAAGTACATATTTACGTTCGATAACGTACGACGCGTGCGAGGGGTTCCTTTCTCGCCCTCGCATCCTTCCACTTTTATGTATAAATTACATAGAATATTAATTCGATGTTTTTTTTTTTGTTTTACGTTTTTTTCTTCCCCCGCTCGAAAACGATTTGAAGATATTTTTTGCCCATATTTTTAACGAAATGTTTACCGACGAGAACCATGTATAAGTTATTGTATGGGATAAAAAATAATTCATTTTTCTTTGTTTAAATTAAAAATTTCGTTAATGTGTAAATTTTTTCTTTTTTTTATACATATACGCATTATATTATTTACTAGAATGTTATATTATAAATTTACGATTATAATTAAGCCAAGTTGAACAGATTTTTTTTTTGGTTTGATTCCGAAGTTACATCTTAATAGCTACCGATGACTTATTCGATCAATTTTTTCCCCGACCATCTAAAGGAATTTTTTATATAGTTGCTGTATTTATGAAAAAGTGTATTGTGATTAACAACTGCGCTCAATTTGTTTACGTTTGGTGATTTATTTTAAACAAACATTGTTCGAACACCTGGATTTCTTGTTCAAATACAGAGCTGCTTTGTGAAATGCGACGTGTTTTGTGTTGGTGGTTTTTAAATTTTTTTTTCTAAATCGCACGAAGGATCTGGATTTGTTCAGGGTAAAAAAATCAAAATTTCCTGCAGTGTAGCTCGATTTCTTCTCAAGGGGTAGCCTGCTTTTCCCCAAAATGTGGACTTCTGCAAAGAACGGCTCGATTAAGGGGAAAGAAGAGCGAACGAAGAAAACTAATATTAGATTCGTGGTCGGCGACTTGAAATTTGTCATTAAAGATTCTAATCTCGATTTTTTTGAAAATTTTGCAAATTTCAAAGTGCTTGTATTCAGCGAGAAATCATCGTAGAGCAAAATGGATAGCATATTCGGAGTCAGCGTGGTCTAATTAGTCGAAAAGCACTCTTATCTCAATTTTTTGGAAATTTGAGAAATTTTCAAACGCGCGTTCACGGCGAACTAGGCTTCGTAGAGCAAAACTATTGGCATATTTCGACTCAGCAGGGTCGACTTAGTCGAAACGCACTCTTATCTAAATTTTTTTGGAGATCAAAAAAATCGAAAAAATCAACGATGGTTTACCTTCCTTTTTTTTTCGAAAAAAAACTTTTTGTTCCAGATCGACGTGTGAGGTGTCTAGGAGGGGGTAATCGGACCAGGCGAATCGAATGGCGCGGTCATTTTCCCGATCGGAGTGGAATTCGCGGAGATATGGACCATTTTATGTAACTCAGAAACTACTCATCAGATTTGAAAACCGATGGCATATTCGAGTTCATCGACCTCAAATTAGCCCTTAAGCCGAATTTCAGTTCGATCGGGCCATAAATGACATTTTTTTAAAATTCATTAAAATTGAAGCAAAAAATATGGCGGATTTGCAATTTTTTGCGAAATTTGAAAAAAATTGTCAAAAATTGGGCATCTAGGGGTCTAGATTGGTAGAGTCGAACCCGACGATTGCAAATCTGCTTTCATTTTCAAAATCGGACCATTATTCCCGGAGATATAAGCGTTCAAAGTTTTTGGTCGGATATGAGTCATAAAAACCGACCATCTTTGGTAAGTTGGTACTTTATTGAATTATTGCAGCTTCCAGAATAGCTAGAAAATTGTTTTTGGTATCTAATGGTACTATTTCGAGGTCGTAGAATTCAAATTTGAAATTTGTTTCGAGCAGGGTTGCCAACCTCTCGAAATAAAAATTTTATCTCGCCAGGTTGGCAACCCTGCTCGAAAGAAATTTCAAATTTGAATTCTACGACCTCGAAATAGTACCACTAGACACCAAAAACAATTTTCTAGCTATTCTGGAAGCTGCAATAATTCAATAAAGTACCAACTTACCGGGTATGGTCGGATTCTATGAGTCATATCCGACCAAAAACTTTGAACGCTTATATCTCCGCGAATAATGGTCCGATTTTGAAAATGAAAGCAGATTTGCAATCGTCGGGTTCGACTTTATCAATCTAGACCCATAGATGCCCAATTTTCGACAATTTTTTTCAAATTTTGCTAAAAATTGCAAATCCGCCATTTTTTTTTGCTTCAACTTTAATTCAAAAATTCATAAATTCACCACGCTCGTGTTTATGATCCGATCGAGCTGAAATTTGGTTTATAGACTATTTTAAAGTCGTAGAATTCAAATCCGTTATTTATTTCGATCAGTATTTCCAACCTCGGGAGAAAATTTTTTTATTTCGCAAGGTTGGCAACAGTGATTTAAACATTACAAATTCAGATTCCCCGTACTCGAATTATGCCTCCTGGACCTTTGAACTTCCTCCAAAGGCCTAAATTTTGTTGAAATATTCACTTAATAGGGGATACATACTAGCATTTTTTGTTGAGTTATTGCGGTTGCCTAGTAATGCGAAATTAAGGCAGAAAAAACACTTCTCGACCATATTTCACCCTTCAGAAGCCCTACAGAGCTGAATGAAGAGTCTATATCGACCATATCGAAGTCGTAGAATTCAAATTTGCAATTTTTTGAATCACTATTGCCAACCTTGCGAAATAAAAATTTTATCTCTCAAGGTTGGCAATACTGATCGAAATAAACAACGAATTTGAATTCTACGACTTTAAAATAGTCTATAACCAAATTTCAGCTCAATCGGATCATAAACACGAGCGTGGTGAATTTTTGAATTTTGGCATTAAAGTTGAAGCAAAAAAAAATGGCGGATTTGCAATTTTTTGCAAAATTTGAAAAAAATTGTCGAAAATTGGGCATCCAGGGGTCTAGATCGATAGAGTCGAACCCGACGATTGCAAATCTGCTTTCATTTTCAAAATCGGACCATTATTCGCGGAGATATACGTGTTCAAAGTTTTTGACCGGATAAATTCGGAAAATCCGACCAAAATCCGACCATCCTTGGTACTTTATTGAATTATTGCAGCTTCCAGAATAGCTAGAAAACTGTTGTTGGTGTCGAATAGTACTATTTCGAGGTCGTAGAATTCAAATTTGAAATTTGTTTCGAGCAATGATGCCAACCTCGCGAAATAAATTTTTTATCTTTTCAGGTTGGCAACCCTGCTCGAAACAAATTTCAAATTTGAATTCTACGACCTCGAAATAGTACTATTCGACATCAAAAACAGTTTTCTAGCTATTCTGGAAGCTGCAATAATTCAATAAAGTACCAAGGATGGTCGCTTTTTATGAGTCATATCCGACCAAAAACTTTGAACGCTGATATCTCCGCGAATAATGAACCGATTTTGAAAATGAATGCAGATTTGCAATCGTCGGGTTCGACTCTATCGATCTAGACCCATAGATGCCCAATTTTCGACAATTTTATTTCAAATTTTGCCAAAAAATCTAAATCTGCCATCTTTTTTGCTTTAATTTTAACGAATTTAAAAAAAATGTTATTTATGGCCCGATCGAGATAAAATTTATTTTAGGGTCTAATCTGAGGTCGCTGAACCCAAATCTGCAATCCGTTTTCAAATCGAATGCTTAGTTTATGAGATACAGAAAATGGTCCATATCTCAGCGAATTCGCATTCGATCCTGAAACTGATCGCGCCATTCGATTCGCCTGGTCCTAATACCCCCTCCGGCCACTCCTAAGTACCTCACACGTCGATCTGGGACAAAAAGTTTTTTTTTTTGAAAAAAATGAAGGTTTAACGCCCTATGATTTTTCTGATTTTTTTGATTTCCAAAAAAATCGAGATAGGAGTGGTTTGTCGAATAGCAGCACTTCGAATTTTTCAAAATTTTCAATCAAAAATAGATTTGAACGGTTATTGACTAATTTCAACTCCATTCTGACCCAGTAACTGCTTTCGTAGGCCTTTTAGATGCTGTAATAACACAAAAAATGCATTCCATACTCATCAAATATGAGCAAAAAGGTAATACCTACTAAAAGTATTTGAGGACGAAACACGAAGGTAGAACAAAAATAAAATCTGAACGTTCAAAAATTGTATTTTTATATTTAACCGAATAAAAACAAAATTCTTAACACGATACAAAAAAAAAAAGAAAGCGAAAGTTGTACAACTTAAAAATGTTTTGGCGACGATGAAAAAAAAAACTATTAAATAAGGGAATACGAAATAAGGATATAAGGAGGATAATTCCGATACGAATTATAAAAATGGAATGTAATTCTCACAATCGGATTTTCATAAGTGAACATAAAATTTTTTTTTAATAAATATTATTCTAAAAAGCTTAAAATATCAACTGTTTGTTAAAATTTCAACAAAATATAACAATACGTATACAGTGAACTAACGAAGAATCTAAAACAATACAGAATTAATTTAACCAAAAGCAAATGAACCACTATAATATGTATTCTTTTTAGAATATTTGGTACTCAATTGTTTTTAAAAAAGTATACTTTAAAATTCAAATATGAAAATGATAAAAAATTGAACACCTTTTCGGAGTCGACCATTACGAATGACAAATAACTTTTGAAATGGAGTTATAGTGCTTTCTTAAATAATCACAGCAATTCACTAGATTGATTTTCATAGTAAATAGGTATTTAGGTATAGATAGGTAGAGAAAGAAGAGACAGAATGAAAGGAAAAAAGAGATAAAGAGGAAATATTTAGGTACATTATTGTGCTGGTCGCATTGTGCATTCACACTTTGAGATAATTCTGCCTGTGGTGTTTCAAATAAGCAGCGTACATGAGTCGGGCTTGATTTAAAACCCTATTCACATTATGTTTCCTTACCATTTTATCAAAGTGCATAGCTATTTCGTTGTAATCGTAGTTAGATTTCATGATCAGGTCTCTATGCTGAGTCAGCACCGATATACATAAAAACATTAGGAACGGATTACCGCCTCCGAACTTGGTCGGTCCTGGCAGAATGACTTTATCTTTACTCTTGAACGAGCTGCCGAATTCAAACTCGTCAGAGATATGTTTACCATTACAGGATAACGGCTCGACGGCGACATCCTCGCTCGTACTGGAAGAGTCGACGTTACTATCCGTACTCGTGGCCGAACTGGCTGAAAGTTCCTGAGTAGCGTCGTCCTGCAGAGGATTCTCCCAAACAAATACCTCTTCTCCGGTCGTTTTAGTGTCTATTTCGTTGCACTTCTCGGTATTCTCAATTTTTACGTTAAATACTTGCTTTTCTAGATTTTCCAAGTCTTTGCTGAGTTTCTGCGTGATGGAAGTAGTCATGGGGTAGTATTCGCTGGAGTCGTCCGGAGACGGGCTACTGTCGGAAGGAATTTCACCGGAGTCGGTTTCTTTGAAAGCTTTTTTCTTCGCAATTTTCTTTTCCAAGGTTAAAAATTCGTTGAAATTTTTCACTTTTTTATTAGCAGCTTGGCAAGCTTTGGTGAAATCCTTTTCGGTATTCGATTTACCAACCACGTCCAAAAGAAGTCGTTTCTTTTCGGTGTTATTGCTTATGGTTGCGGCGTTGGAACTGTAATTGAATACCGAGCCGGATACGCAGCCTGGAGACGGCGCCAGGCTCGAAGCTAACGAATTCTTCGATGTGTAACGATTACCTAAGAAGGCGGCGTCGTCCAGACTGCTGAATATCTTCGCTTTGTTGAACGACGAATTATGTAAGCGACGTTTAGCTATTACTGATTCGTCTAAGCTGCGGTTTATCATTAGCGCTTTGCCCGATGACGTTTGACGTCGCAACGCGCATACTTTGGTATAAGGTGTTTCTCTTGGACTAGGACTAGGCGGAGGAGGGAATTGCGAGTCGGAGCAGAAGCGTACTTCGTAAAGAGGTAGGTCGTCCGGGGTATCCGATGGAGGTAACGAACTCCACATTACCTCTAGCATACGTAACGCGTCGTCGAAGGCGAATTCTCGTTTCATCTCGAGCAGCAACCAGCGATAGCAGAAGAGCAGATCGTCGGCCTGCAAGGTGGAAGAAAATTAAATAGAATTAAAATTTTATAATCGGAAGTACGACTAGCTCTTAGTTTTCACTGCGGCGTTAGTGATTGAGCTGAACTTTTCCAAGTCCATAACTATATAAACGCCTAATATACGAAATTAGAGAGAATAGAGAGGTCCAATCGAAATTTTTATAATAACCAAACTTATTTTTAGGATCTTTTTCTACAACTTTTGTTTGAAAACTTTTTTAATTGAACCCCTCCTTCCGCCATTTTTCAATATTGAGTGTCTTCGTACTAATATGCGAAATTCGGGGGGAGGAGAGGGTCCAATCAAAATTTTTATAATAACCAAAGTTATTTCTCAGATTCTAATCTAGAACTTTTGTTTGAAAATTTTTTCAATTCAACCCTTACAACTCCTCAATTTTTAATAATGAGTATCTATGTATTAATATGAAAAATTGGGGAGGAGGGAGGGCTCGAATTGAAAAAATTTTCAAACAAAAGTTCTAGATTAGGATCCTAAAAATATGTTTGGTCATTATTATAGATACTGGACCTATACCAAGATACCCAACCCGCCGCCATATTGGCCTGATATCTTGAGTTATTCCAATTTATCCCGCTGGGTGTAGATGAGCGCGCTGTTCTCGTTTTTTCAAGTGATAAAAATAATACGCATTACGCGGAAAAAAACGTTACATGTGATTAGTTGAATATTAAATTCATTTCCACAAGAAAAAAAATTTGCCTCATACTTAATTAATCTTGAATGTTTTTTGAAAGTCAAATCAGAATCAGATACTTATTATAACTACCTAGAAATACTTTAGGAAATTCAAAAAATGATCAAGTATTACTCTATTGTATCTTTTTCGCATAAAAAAATTACATTCAGGTATCAACAAACATTTTCCTTCAAATTATTCACGTTATACTACTTTGAATATTTTTGAATAATTATTTTAAAAAATTATTTCGCCTCTCATGACACAATGTTGGAATATATCAGTTATTAAAATGCACCTACTCTATGATATCTTGGACTTCAGGAGTTTGTTTTTATAAAAATTCGACTGAAGCGCCATCATCTACACCCAGCGGGATAAATTGGAATAACTCTGGTATCCGGCAGGGTACGCGGGACCCTCCTACCAGGAGTTGGGTATCTTGGTATAGGTCCAGTATCTATAGTCATTATAAAGATTTCGATTGGAGCCTTCCCTCCCCTCGAATTTCGCATATTAGTACGAAGACACTCAATATTGTAAAATTGAGGAAGGAGGGGTTCAATTAAAAAAGTTTTCGAACAAAAGTTGTAGATTAAGATCCTAAAAATAAGTTTGGTTATTATAAAAATTTCGATTGGACCTTTCTATTCTCTCTAATTTCGTATATTAGGCGTTTATATAGTTTTGGACTTGAAAAAATTCAGCTCAATCACTAACGCCGCAGTGAAAACTAGGAGCTAGTGGAAGTACATCGTATACTAACTTGACGAGCTTTCAAATAAGCGTAAAACGTCGGATCGTAGTATAACAGTCCGTCAGCCAAGTGCTGGAAACGTTGGGTCATTGTGACACCGTCTATCAGAAAATTAGGAGCGAGACGTCTCATCAACGAACAAAAACAAATATAGGCGTGAGCTTCGTTTCCCATCGTCACCAGTAAAGGAGATGCCAAATCACTCATTCCTTGGCAGTAGCTGACCGACGGATGGTTCAGAGCGTACCTGAAACCAGAACCATAATTTTTATCAGGTGAACTTGAAGGCAGTTGCGACACGATCGGCTATTTTTACGGAGAGCCGTCGCTGTTTCATTTGCTCACCTTGAATTTTTTACAAAGTCCAGTGCTACATAAATACTTTACATTGAAAATTGAAAAGGAGGGAGGGGTTCAATCGAAATTTTTGTAATAACTAAAAGTATTTGTAAAACTTCAAGCTACAACTTTTGTTTGAAAATTTTTTCAATTGGGCCCTTTACCTCCCCACAGTTTTTAATAATGTATTTTGAATAAGTATGAATAAGTTATATTACTTAAAACTGGTGGGGAAGGAGGGGTCCGATTGAAAATTGTTATAACCAAAATTATTCCTAGTACTTCAAGCTACACCTTTTGTTTGAAAATTTTTTCAATCGGGCCCCTTACCTCTCCCCTGTTTTCAATAATGTATTTGAACGAGCTGGATTATCCAAAATTGGAGGGGAGGGAGGGGTCCAATCGAAATTTTTGTTATGGCCAAAATTATTCCTAAAATTATGAGCTACAACTTTGTTGCACAAATTTTTCAATTGGGTACTTTCCCTTTCCCTTTTCAATTTTTTTATTAGTATTTTAGGAGTGTTATGCAAAATAAGTGGAGAGAGAGGGGCTCAATTGAAAAAGTTTTCAAACAAAAGTTGTAGCTTGAAGTTTCACTAACACTTTTGGTTATGACAAAGATTGCGATTGGACCCTTCCCTCCCTTCCTTCCTTCCAATTTTGAATATAAACTATTCATGTAGCACTGGACTTGATCGTGTTGATGAATCAGCTTACGTGGTGAGAATATTAAATAACGAAACTATATTTTGGTTATCATCTTTGCCAGCGTAGAAGGAATGTTGACGATCAGTTCTGAGAACATCTTTTTTCACCATACTCGTAACAAAACTCATTTCTTCTTTCATCTGAAATAAGTATAAAGCATTTAAAATATTTCCGGTCTGTATTGCACAGAAAATCGTATCTCGTTTACCTGGTCATCGTTTGTGACGTTCTTCCACGAGTTTTTCAATTGCTCGTACTCGTGAGATTTACGTTTCATGTATTCCATTCGTTCTTTACCAGAGAGTCCTTTGGGGTATACGTTTAGTAAATGTTTCCATATTACTCTTCTGAAATAGAAAAAAAAACACATTCGTTTTTCATTCGTCAAACTTGGCATAGATTATTCTTTTAATTGAAAATAACTCTTACCTAAAACTTGGTTCAACTCCGCCGAAATAAATGGTATTTTTGAATTCGTTCACTTTCACTAGTTGGCCGACAGAATTAAGGTATTCTCTAAAACCAGCATCGGTTAAAGGCGGAAATACTGGTTGATTTGTGGCTTCCTGAGCTTGTTGAATATCTTCGATAAAATTTAAAGCACCTCTAAACATGCTAACTGTTTTTTCCACCTAAATACGATACCAAAATATTGATAAGAATACCATCGTGTTCGATTATTAGACCTCAAAAGTATACTTACATGATTCATAATCATCCCCTGCAACCTTAAAGGTATTTTGCTATCTGTAATCCAAGATAAAGAATTTGTACCACCGCCCCATTCTTCGCCAACTTCTTCGTATATCTTCATATCTATTCGTAAACACAGGCATGGATCTGCGGCGCTACAAATTGAGCAAAGTATCAAAGATCGTTCTTCTTAAGCATATAAAAAGTATACACAAACGGTTGAACGTGAATTACCTAACGAAGGCTGCATCCAGATCCCAGTCAGAAAGCAACGGTAGATAAGTTTCTTGACTATAATCGTCCAATACTCGGTAAAATACAGTGAAATCTCTGCTCGAAAAAGGAACAGAAAACACTTTAGTAACACATCTCCTAGGCGAGAATTTATTCGAAAGGTTATACTCACGGTTTAATATCGAAAGCTTTGGATAAAATACTTCGTAATACATCGAAAGTTGTGATTTGAGGATCAACGCTGAATTTCCTAGTTTCTGGCATGCAATTTCCGTCGACTTTCTGAAAAAGCATGAAAAAAGACGTATTTAAATTACCGGTGACCTATTTTTCATACGACCAACATTGAGTGAGATTCGAGTGTAACATAAGGTATACCATTAACTAACATATGAGAGTAATACGAATGAAATCAAGCGATGTAAAGATCAAATGAAAACTTACTATTGCTTTGACTCTTACAGCTTCTCTTTTGTATCCGAAATTCGTCGCCATAATTTTCATTATTTTTTAAATCATTTCGACGCGGTATTTGTAAAAATGTGTTGGACGAATGTCTCGAATTTTGTACACGTTTAAAATTGCACCGTTTACATAACCAACGACCGCAATATTGCAAATTGCCGTCGATTTAATTCCGTTTCGTACGCCATGTTATGGTTCATTGAATCGATAGAATGGAGTGAAGGGGTGTGCGAGCGGAACGGAAAGCGAGGGTACCAGCACATTCAGTGATATTCAACTTACTGTGAAAATAATTGAAAAAAATATAAAAACTAGCAAAAATTGAAAAAATTATCTAATTATTCAAAATTCGAACGTAAATAAAATATTAGGAAAACTTCGTCGAATTCTTTCATTTCACTAATAATTATTCGTCTTCAAGATAGGTACAGAAAATTGTAGGTACATATAAAATGCAATATCAAAGGCAATATCCATGAAATATAAAAAGAAATTAACATGCAAAATATACGTGTATAAAAATTCCAGCAGTACTATCCGAGCGTAAATAATTATAAAATGTAATATCTCATGGATCGTTAACGACGAAATATGAATACAAAAATACGAGCAAAAAAATCAATATAAAATTAACATAATAAAATTACTAAAAATAATTTGAGAGGAATTCTAAACAAACGGTTTAACCGCTGTAAAAATTTAACAAATATCTAGGTACAAATTTCAAACAAACGTGCGATTTAATCGCCAAATAAGTTTAAATTTTTGACTATATCCAATCGACGTTTTTTTCTCTCCTGATATTCTTCCTTAGACGTATAAATACGTTTTTTATCCGGTGTTCGATCTCCAGCTGGCATGATTTTTTTTTGCGTAGTCTTTGGTTTTGGGACGGATAACGCTTGCTTCATCTCTTCTTCTCGACCACGATAAACTGTATTTGGATAAACGTGCTTAGGAGCAACAAACTTAATAATATCTCTTAATTCTTCTAACGACGAATGATGAGAATAATAAATTTTATAACGAGATCGTAAGCATCCACTTTCTGATTTCTCTTCAACGCACGGAACACCGTCGATATTTTTTTCAAATCGGAAATTTTTTTGAAAGAATCCCAACGCGCAAGGTCTAATCATTCTGATTTGAAAGTTACCTTTCTTTTTATGGCATCCCATTCTGTTAGTATGGCATGCGTGAATGAGCCAATGATTTTCCTCTGTTATGTCTTTCACAATTTTGAAGTATGGTCTGAGTTCGCAAACATTATCGTAAAATTTAATAAAATCGTCTTTGTGGACAGCAATAGGCGTCTTGAAGGCTTTTGACAAAGATACGAATAAGTATTCGCCTCCGATGCACGTGTGAACATCGATGATGACTTTATTATTATTGGATTTCTCGATTAACCATTCTTCGGTAACTTTCAGTATCAAGTCTTGGGACTGGTCGCGGTGAGGCATCTTATTTGGAAATGCGAAGGTGGAATCTATATAGAGAGATTCGATCTCTCTGCAGGACCCATCGGACTTGATCAAATACTTTTGGCTATCTTTGAATTCTTTCAAATTCATACGAAAATCGCCCGTGTATAGAATCCTTTTACCATGGTATTCTATGACAAACATGACGGATCCAGGGCAGTGTCCAGCTGGCGTACAAGTGACACTCACATCGCTGCCATCTTCTAGGGTGTGAACTACGAACGGCTTATTAAAAGGCAGCGATTCGATTTTATTCGGATCAATTCCGTAAGTATTTTCTAAATAGGATGCAGTTAGCGCCGACGTGTAAATTAACTTATTTGAAGATCGATTAAACTCTTCGACGAAGCTACGTAAGCCTTGCATGTGATCCGTATGATGGTGAGAGAGTAAAAATACTTTACAGTTTCTGGTACTTTCTGTAAACGCATCGATGGCCATGAAATCCAATATCTTTTCGTTCAAGAATCCATTGAAAGATTTCTCTCTGCTTTTTTCCAAGTGGTGATTTCCTCTCGCTAACATCTCCGCTAAACAATGAAAAGACAAAACTTATGAAACTTCGAATAGCTGACAGTACATACAAATGACGAAATAATTCTACAACATTGAATTGCTTCTCTACCAATACAAAATAAAGCTTACCCTGGCTGTAATATATAAGTGAAATTGGAAGATCTTTGTTTCTTGTCCAGCAAAAAACGAATCCCTCTGGATTTAGTGAAGTGGGATTCCTTTGGTAAGACTTGCGATCATTTCAATAATTCCATTATTTCCCATAGCAAGTGATTAAAATAATAATTATTGCTCAAAATTCAAACGAAAACGTTGATGAAATTTCAGAATTTCAATTTTCAGTTTCAGAAATTTGGAGGGAGCGATAAGAAAAGATAACAAAACCATAACTTTTTTGGCTTTATATTTTCAATTTTCCGCTTCCCCTCCCCCTAAAACATTTTTTCTGAAGGTGCCAAGCCGCGGGAGTGACTTAAGGCTCGTTCACAATGCACCTTAACTTTTTACTTTAACTTTAACCAGCTAAAGTTAAAGTAAAAAGTAAAAAGCAAAAAGCAAAAAGCAAAAAACAGTCAAAACTCCTACTAACCAACCATTTTCAAAACGATTTTAAGCATAAAAGAGCTTAAAATTCATTTTGGAAATGGTTGGTTAGTAGGAGTTTTGACTGTTTTTTGCTTTTTGCTTTTTGCTTTTTGCTTTTTACTTTTTACTTTAACTTTAGCTGGTTAAAGTTAAAGTAAAAAGTTAAGGTGCATTGTGAACGAGCCTTAAATGTAAATCCACAACAAGTAATCACGAAAATGAACGAACGAGAATTCATCGTGATTCATCTCATATTCTTGTTTGAAATTTTTGAATAATCGTTGTCGTGGTCGCGTTTGTCGTCATTGCAAGGTGGATTTCATCGAAATTGATTTTCACAAAATTTTCATCGAGATTTTTCCACTACCTAAGTTTAATTTAATAAAATATTTAAAAATTTTCCAAGTTTTCTATTCTTCAAATTATAGACAGTGAAGAGGAAGACGAAAATCTTATATGGGAGAAATAACTGATTTCCGTACCCAAAGTTGTCCGTTCCATGTAGAGCGCGCTGCTTGTCAAACTCTCCCTCGTACTGCATGCGTTTTGTACGCGTTTATATGGGGAAGGATTTGAAAAACACGTAATTTTTCATTTTTTAGGGGTTTAATTTTTTTTTTGAGATTTTTTTTTCTTCAAATATATTTTTAATGCAATGTATACTAGCATTTACAGCAGAAAACTAATTAAATATGATTAATTTATACATCTATATCCGTATTAAACAGTACAATACTACATAGGTAGGTACTTGATATTCAAAATTAGAGATGAAGGACATGTCCTATCTGAATTATTGTGATGACCAAAATTATTCCTACGACTTCAAGCAACAACTTTTGTTTGAAAAGTTTTTTAATTGGACCCTTTCCTTCGCCTATTTTTTTAAAAAAATAGCATATAAAGTATCTAAGGTCATGTCTATTATCAAAATTGGAGGGGAAGGAAGGGTCTAATCGAAAATTTTATATTGACCAAAATTATTCCTAGCACTTCAAGCAACAACTTTTGTTTGAAAAGTTTTTCAATTGGACCCTTTCCTTCGCCTATTTTTTTTTTAAATAGCATATAAAGTATCCAAGGTCATGTCTATTATCATAATTGGAGGGGAAGGAAGGGTCTAATCGAAAATTTTACATCAACCAAAATTATTCCTAGCCCTTCAAGCAACAACTTTTGTTTGAAAAGTTTTTTAATTGGACCCTTTCCTTCGCTTATTTTTTTTTAAATAGCATATAAAGTATCCAAGGTCATGTCTATTATCAAAATTGGAGGGGAAGGAAGGGTCTAATCGAAAATTTTATATTGACCAAAATTATTCCTAGGACTTCAACGTATAAATTTTGGTTGAAAATATTTTCAATTGCACCTCTCCCGCTCTCCCTCCCCACTGATTTTGCACAACACAACGAAGATACAAATTAAAAATTGGTGGTGGGAGACAGGGTGGGTCCAATTGAAATTTTTTCAAAGCGAAAGTTGTAGATTAAGGTATTGAAAATAATTTTTGTTATTATAAAATTTTCGATTAGACCCTTCCTTCCCCTCCAATTTTAATAATATCAAATATGACATGATTATGCATACTAATTATCTATAATATTATGCTATTAAAAATAAAAATTGGCGGAGGGAAGGGTCCAATTAAAAAACTTTTCAAACAAAAGTTGTTGCTTGAAGTCGTAGGAATAATTTTGGTCATCAAAATAATTCAGATAGGACATGTCCTTCATCTCTAATTTTGAATATCAAGTACCTACCTATGTAGTATTGTACTGTTTAATACGGATATAGATGTATAAATTAATCATATTTAATTAGTTTTCTGCTGTAAATGCTAGTATACATTGCATTAAAAATATATTTGAAGAAAAAAAAATCTCAAAAAAAAAATTAAACCCCTAAAAAATGAAAAATTACGTGTTTTTCAAATCCTTCCCCATATAAACGCGTACAAAACGCATGCAGTACGAGGGAGAGTTTGACAAGCAGCGCGCTCTACATGGAACGGACAACTTTGGGTACGGATTTGCTAGCACGAAGATTTCCGTCTTCCTCTTGACTGTCTATACTTCAAATTTTTCATTTTTTTTATTTGTCGTTTAAAAGTTTGTTGAAACTTTATTTTTAATTTTCCAATTTCTTCATTCAAACTTGCCAATAATTTTTACAATTTATTTTAAAAAAACTTTTAAATGAATATTGTTACCTAATTAAATTTATTTTTAAATTTTCATTTAGATTTTTAAAGATTTTTCATCAAATTTTCTCATCGAAATCTCTACCATACTTTTCAAATTTTTCTTTTGACATTTTTTTCGAGTAAATTTTTTATCAAGTTTATTTTTGAGGTTTCTATCTAAATTTTTCCCGACCTTTTTTATTTATTTTTTTTTCAAGAAAATAAATAATAATTGTTCTTGTTCATCACCCCTCCCAATTTTCCAATAAAATTGTCAATTTGGAATTTGATTTCAAATGAAATTTGTCATCAAAATATTCCTATTTCATTTCCCAACTGGCAACTTAACTTCTCATTCGAATTTTTCCAATAATTTTCATCAAAATTTTTCTTCTAATTGAGTAATTTTTAAATTTTTCCCAGTAAAATCCAATTTTTTTTCATGTCCTTGGTCCTTCAAAAAATATTTTCAATTTTTTTTTCTTCAAATTCACTAAAATTTTAATTTTTTCAAATTTCAAAATTGAGTAAGTACTCAACTACAATACATTAACTACTCAATACTCATTGACTTGTTGAAAAAAAAATTAATAAAAAATTAAAAGTTAAAACATAAAAAAATATAAATACAGCATCCTTGCATCCTACCCAAAATTAAAAACATATTTTTGAGTATTTTGTGAAAGAATACATTCGTTTTAAATAAAACACCAAAGTTTTCAGAGGAAAACTTGCAAAAAATTTGGTTGAACTTTGAAAAAAAAAACTTGTACAAAAATAAAGAAGATGAATAAAAAAGAACGACATCGCCCTTACAATGTGATTACTTATTGTGGATTTAGCCACTCCCCCAAGGGGCGAAATAATTTTTTTCAAAATTTCATAATTCGTAAGAGAAATTAAACTTATTGGAATTCTATATCAAAAATAATTTAATTAAAAACATAATCTTAATGGAATTTAGTCAAACATTATAATATGTATACGTACAAAATAACAACAATGATTATTCAATCATGAATTTACGATGTGGGAGAAAAGCAGACGATTCAGCATCACATTTTGAATTTTCGATTGAATTTCACAGTGGGAGTCTTGAAATTCATTGTCTAAATAATATCTGAACGACTATTGAGTATTGGTACATTCTTAGCACGAATTAATACATAATAACCATGTCACAGCTTTGACATATTTTACATCTCCAATTAGCGTTTCGTGAATTTTCTGCTTCGTGTGTTAAATTTCTGTTCCTATCAATCTTCCAAAAAGTTTATTCAAGGAATCATAATCGTTCAAAACGTCTCGACTATTTTCCCACGACTTCAATTTGGTAGCGAGTTTATTTTTCAGGTCATTCGATATTTTGTTCTCCACTTTCATCAATTTTTTCTCGATGCTGTCTAAGGCCATAGCTTCTTCGAGTTCTTCTTCAAAAAAACTTTCCAGGCATAAAGACTGAAACAATACATTTAAAAGCTGTAATTTCAGAATAATGGACAACGTTAATTTCACTATTTGGCTTACTCGTTTGTATCTTTTTTCAAGATCCTCTATTTCATCGTCAATTTGTTTTACGTCTTCTTCTGTATATTGTTTCCTTTGAATTTCGTCTTCAGGTAATAGTACGTTTGGAGGAATGGAAAACACGTTCAGAAATTTCGACTGTAATGTGTCAAGTAACAATCAATCAAATTCTGGTGAGAAGAATATTACTCGTCATAAATCATGAATACAAACCTCAATTTTTTTAAAAGCTTCTTCAACTCTAGCATCGGCTTTTTGAACTAATGTTTCGGTAGCGGAATTGCATTTTATAACCTCAGCTTCTTTAACTTGTTTCGATATTGTAGCACCTTGTTTCCCCAGTTCTGTTTTGATTTGGTTCAAAGTCCACTTCTTAACTGTAAGATGAACCAAATAAAGGTCGTAGGATATTAGACCACTGGTAGTTTCACGAAAGCTGGACACGTTATTTAAAAAATGAGGGCAAATAAAATAAAACTTACTGAAGTCGTAGTAGGCTAAGGGAGAAAATCCGTAGAATTGAGTTTCGTATTCCATGGCACAGAGCCTGCTTCGAAAATCTTCGGCAGAGTCGGTCGGCTTCTCTTCAACAGATCCGTCGAAAAGTTCATTAGATGTAGCCATTTTTCAAGGGTGATTTCTAATAACTCCAAAAGAAGCAATGTCACGTAATATTTCTAAGTAAATAAATGAAAAATTTAATTGAAAATTGAAATGAAACTGATTATCACTTTGAACAAAATAATTTAAAATTTTTAAAAAATTTTTTCAACAAAAAGAAACGTAAACAACAAAATTTGGAGGGAATAAAATTTTCTTTTTGGCTTCGAGGTGCAACTTCGTTAACAATCAATTTTTTTAAACTATTTGTCCAAAAACTGGTGTCTGAATTTTCCAGTTTGGCCCCAACATAGAGAATGAATGCCATGGTAATTTTTTTATTTGAAATTTTGCAAACTTGTTTTGAAATTAGCCAAAAAAAGACAATGGTTGATTACGCGAAAAATAATTAATTTGTTACACATTTTTATGTTTTAAATCAGAAATTAATAATGTTTTAGATTATAAATCGGATATTTCGCGTTCTAGCATCTTGAAGACGTATAGAATTGATTAATAGCACCACTTGTTCTTTTACAAGTCCAGTTTTCAAACGTTGTGTTAATCATACTATGTCTTTTCGTGATCGTGATAAATCAAATTTGAAAGATTACTTACGAAATAATTCGGGCAGCAAGTTGATTGACGAAATAAAGAAGGACTTTGAAAATAATAGAAAAGCTTGGTTCGATAGTCCTCTCAGACGGGTAAGGTATTCATATTGAAAGTAGTTGTCGAATGTTTCTCCATATCAATCGACTCATCCATCAGCTAGTTCCACGTTTTGCTTAGTTTGTGTTTAGTTGAGCTTTTATTGTGATCTTTACAATTATTACTTGTATGTTTTTAGCTTTTGCTTCAGTGTACGTATCTATTGGCATGAATTAAATAGATTTTAAATGGTGTTACATTGCATGTTATTGTAATCGTAAAATAAATCAGTGTACATTTGCGTGTGTGCGTTTATTTCTCCGTTGTATCTAAGGGTGTAATCTATGTGGGGTTTTCTTTCATTTCATAATCTACCTTTTGTTTGTTGAATGTCACTTTATAAGATTATGAAATACTTCATCTTGAATCCGATGAGAATTATACATTACTATAGCATGAATCATAATATTTGGATTGCTACGCTATTAGAGGGTCGTCGGCCTTGGTCATATTTTTGGGTTTAGTAACATTGGCACTATGTAAAGTAATTTCATTTTGTCAAATTTCATTATTAGGGATTGATTTGGAAATGTTGATCAGAATTCAAAATTCACCCCACGATACATATTCAATTCTTTTGGAAGCTTTTCTCATTGACGCTTGACCGCTCTGAAGAAGGTTCCAGATGCTTGGTGATGAGGCAACGCAATGACACAGTTTTTTGCAGTATATTTTACTAGCATGATGTATAGCAAGAAGCTAGTACGATAAGGAAAACCTTTTACCTTTTCCTTTCATCGATGCAATGCCATCAATCGTACTTTTTATCATGATGGTTAAAAATTATCAATTTTTAATCGATTGAAACCGTACATTCATTAAGCTTCATATCTCGTGCTATTCGTCTTTTTGTATGAAAAGTTCAAACTTCAGAGTATTTTTCATTTAGTTGAGGTAGGATCATGGTACGATGAGATGTAAAATGCATAAGTCGAGGCGAATGGCAATTTTCAAAAATTTTCGCCAATTTTGCTAGTTTATTCTAGTCTATTCTAAAATTAGAATTGCTTCGGCTTGTTACTTTGTGTGAATGACATCAGTAGGCCTGGCTGGTGTGTGGTACGATTACGATGAATGAAAGTAAATTAACGTCGATGACTCCATATTTTGAAGTAATCTGTTATTGCCATTCGTAGAATCGCGTTGATACCAAAGTTGTACATATTATTTTAAAATTCGCCCGAAAAAATTGCCAAAGTCAGTACATTTTTTGGCGATTACGAGTTTACGAAAACGATACTCAATTTTCGAAGTTTCGATTTGATTCGATCGACTGTCGCTTTTTTTTACTAATTTTTTGTTTGTTTACTCGTGTTACTAATTTTTTTTTTATAATGAATCACGATATTGCGAGTGATGTTGTTGTGAGTATCATTTTCATTTGGCAATATTTTAAAAATAATTTTTGAAAATTTATCAAATAATATCAATTTTTACCCTTTTGTCTCCTTTGTTGTAAAATAAATCAGCTGAAAGCGTAACTTACCGTGATAATAATAGTCTTTTCTTTCGAATAACCTTCTTAATTAGTGATTGTTGAAAACGTTTCAGTAAAGTGTTTGACAAAGTAATTATCCTGTTATTCACCTTCCGCTTTGCTCCGCTTTTATTGAATCGAATTAAAAAGTTCGATAACGTTCTGCTTTGCATTAGTTATTTTATCAGATTTCCGCTTATCACTCACCCTTTGAGCACTCATCATATCGCTGATAATAATTGTATTCGTAAAAACGTACAAACCTCGTTTTAACACCGCTTTTAATTTTCAGGACGGTTTCCCATTTAAAAACGACGACGTATTTGGCAAGAAATCCGATCCAGGTATAAAATCTCACCTCGAAGACTTGGCTAAAAAACACCCAGAATTCGCTGGCGACTTGCAACGTCCTTTATGGGAAGATCCTCAGAGTACAAACTGGGATAACGCTTTCACGGTACCAGTATCAGTCGAGAAACCGTTCGCCGATCACGATCGACCGGGCAGTTCGCAAAGCAAACCATCGGAAACCGAAGTAGACGGCCAACAAGCCGCCGCAGAATCATCGAACGGCGAGTCAGCCAGCCAAGAAACCATGAATGATCATCAGCAAGATGCTAAAGAGCCCAAAAGGTTCACGTCGAAAATCGAAATAACTCCGGTCAATCCGTACGAAGAATCGGCTGCCGAGCAAGGCAGACAGTCGCAGCCCGGCACACCGAACTCGGCTCGTAAGCAGCCTCAAGTGCGTCATATTCCTATCTTCGTCGAAGGACGATCCGAGCCTGTAGTGCCGAAAAACACAGCTGGTAACTTTCAATCTACCAATCAGTTCCCTCCGCAGCACGAGCAGCAAATTCCTATCAAAAGGAAATTTGATAACTCGACAGAACACAGCGGTCTTGCTAAGCAGGAAGAACGTACTCAGCAACAGATCCCAGTACATGTGGAGAAAACTAAACCTGGCAAACCGGCCGCCGAGAAGCAAGAACCGGAACCACCTAAACCAGCGGAGAAGCCGCCGCAACAAGTTCAGAAACTCGATCCCATGGCTAGAATTAGCCAAGTTCAACAAGAAGTAGACGAGTTTGCGGCTCAAGTTGAGAAATTCACCGGTACCTCGCGTACTGAAAAGGCTTACTTATATTTAGACGAAATGCTTACTAGGAATTTAATCAAACTAGATACCGTCGAAGTCGAAGGCAACGAAAAATTGAGATTGGCTCGTAAAGACGTAATTAAATCTATACAAAAAGCGATCTCGTTGTTAGAAAGTAAAGTACCTCTACCAACACCCACCGAACAACCAGACCAAGAAGAAGAAGCCAATCAAAATGAGTCGTCGTCCAATGCAGATGAGCCGATGGAGGGCGACGATCAATCTAGACGACAGAATGATCCTCAGAATCAAAATAACGACGGAGGTGGTCAACCCAAGTAATATTATCGAGAAGCTATTTTAGTATGGCTATTCCCCCTTTGTCATCCATCAAAAACTATATTGATGCTTCTTCGAGCACGTACCATGTTTTTTTTTTGTTTTTTTTTTAATTATTACGAGAGCCTACATTTTTACAAAAATCATCTTTTTGCAAATAGCCAATTATAACATTTTCTTTTACGTTAACTAAATCCAGTCTAAATACGACTCACCTTTAAATTATTATATTCCCTTAAATTAATACCGTAATAATTTTCGTGTTTTTTCGAGGAAGATTTATCCTTTTTTTTCCTTTTTTTTTTTTTTTTTGTATGTATATACACATTATACTATGATTATGATTGTTTTTTTTTTGTTATATTATTTTACTCTTCCAGTAATTAAAAATGTGTTTAATTTGATACGTTATTAATTCCCTCTTGTTCAAAGGTTCGTCTAATTGTAGCGGTGCCCCAATGATTTTTTAAATTCATGATGCGTCATTTCCCCTGCCTACGACTTTTGTCATTCCCTACCCTGGAGCCAAATTTAGGTTGATTGATCCGAATCCGAAATGAGTGTTGTTATTTCCATTTTCCATCAGCCTGGGTGAGTAGTTGCTCGGATTTGTAGTGAACATGAACGAAATTGCTCACACTTTCTACTTCCATTAGTCCAGATTCTGGACTTGAAAATTCCTTTCAATTAACAAGTAATTTATGCATATTAGTACAAAGACACTTATTATTGAAAAAGGGAGGGAGGGGTTGAATTGAAAAATTTTTCAAACAAAAGATGTAGATTACGATCTTGGAAATAATTTTTGTTATCACAAGAATTTCGATTGGACCCTCCCCTCCCCTCTAATTTCGCATATTGGTACAAAGACACTTATTATTGAAAAATGGGTGGGAGGGAGGTAGGGGTTGAATTGAAAAAATTTTCAAACAAATGATGTGCATTAAAGTCCTAGAAATAATTTTGGTCATCATAAGAATTTTGATTGGACCCTCCCCTCTAATTTGCATATTAGTACAAATACGTTTATTATTGAAAAATGGGAGGGAGGTAGGGGTTGAATTGAAAAATTTTTTAACAAAAGTTGTAGATTAAGATCTCAAAAATAATTTTGGTTATTATAAAAATTTCGATTGGACCCCTCCCTCCCGTCTAATTTCTAAATTGAAAGGGAGGGATGGCTCCAATCGAAATTTTTGTAATAACTAAAATTATTTCCAAGACTTCAAGCTACAAGTTTTGTTTGAAAATTTTTTCAATTGGATCTCTACCTTGGCAATTTTTTAATAATATAAATGTTCAAGCCATTATGCAAAATTGGAGGGGAGGGGAGGGAAGGGTCTAATCGAAAATTTTATAATGACAAAAATTATTTCTTGGACCTCGATCTACAACTTTTGTTTGAAAAAATTTTCAATCAGACCCCTTCGCCAAATTTTGAAAAGTATCTAGCTGATATTATGTGAAATTTGAGGAAAGGGAGAGATTCAATCGAAATTTTTATAATGACCAAAATTATTTTTAGGATCTTGCTCTTCGACTTTTATTTGAAATTTTTTTTAATCGGTTCCTTCCTCGCTCATTCATCTGCGAGTTTTAATTAATATCTTCGAAGTGTTGTGCAAAATCAGTGGAGAGGGGGGGGTCCAATTTAAAAAAAATTTCAAACGAAAGTTATAGCTTGAAGACCTGGGAATAATTTTGGATATTACAAAAATTTTGATTGAACCCCTCCTTCACCTCCAATTTTGAATAAAATAAATGTCAATTGTAACTTGAAAGAAATATTTCAAGTCCAGAGATTCAGTTGATTCATTTCTATGAACTACTCACCCAGGCTGGTGGAAATAACAACACACATCTGGAATGATCAGGATCCAGTATAGAAAGAATAACAATGAAATAGTTTCGTTCAACCTATCGATAGATTCGAACGAATTCAGGTATTTCAAAGTTATTAAGGTCAAGTCTAGAGATGAAAATCAAAATACAATAATATTTATTCTCTTGTTCGAATCCAACAGGTACATCTCATTGATGAAATTCGTACGAAATCAATAATCCAACATTCATATTAGGTAAAACCTGATTTATTGTTGTTTCGTTAATGAAAAAAAATATTCGCAGATTACAATAAATACATATTAATTCCTACACTTGAGCAACCTCGTTTATATAGAATCAGAGTATACGCTTATGATGTCAAACGCCCACTGCCCAACTTATTGTGTACGTTATCCATGGTTTAAAAATGTGGTAAAATTTCAAGGTTAAATTCCGCAAGTTTACGATGGCATGACTAAGCTTGTGAAAAATCTAAGTAAAAAAATGATTCAAAAAATTAAACGCTTCGTGATTCTTGGTTATTATTATTGAAAATATAAAAGAAAATGAAATTTAAAATTGAAAGCATTTCCATCTAGAACGAATAATGATTTTACAACAAGGCATAGAAAATTTATTCCTTATGAAATAAATACATATAATACACTTCAACACGTTCGTTTACGAGCGGAATAATTTATTAACTGCAGTATAAATGTTTATGGAGCATTTGCTCTTTATTAATCAAATGCGTTGTATTGTTAACGAGTTTCATTAACGACGACAGATTTTCCGACCAATCGTTCAATACCTGACTGGGATCTTTTCTTATTCCAAAATTGACGATACCAGCTGGTCTGTCTGTTTTAGCGGTTACAGTTTTGTTAGTTACCATTTGACTGAGGAACTCCTCCGCCTCCTAGAACACGATAGAATTCATTTTCATTACAGTCAATATTTTCCCAATACACTTGGATCAGATTCAAAAATTCGAAAAACAGTAATAAAAGCTGGCTCGATATTAAACAATCGAATCGATAGGTTAACAGACGTGGCATGTGTCAGATTTTAAAATAAACGCGTACCTTTGGCGGTAAATCCAACAATTCGGACATACGAGATAAAGTAATTCTGTTGTAATACTTCGCCATGACTCGAATATTCTGCAAGTGAAAATAATTCATTAGAGAGACGAAACGAATAATTATAATTTGCCAACGATCTAAATTATTCATTCTTACGTGTTCAACGACCCGTTTTTTCAAATCATCCCAACGTTTGGTACCGAATTCAGTTTCTATGGCGAAAACCTTGGTCGGTGCTACGTTCGAAGTACCTTGCTTCAAATCTTTCTCGAAAGTATTACATAAGCCTACCCAACGAATCAGTTCTGGATTTACGAACAAGTTTAATAATTCTCTGTAAAATAAAATAATAATTTAGTAAAAAAAAATCCATTATTCGGAATAATTGGAATAACCATTTTTACTTGTAAACTGGAACTTCTTGGATATGCTTATCTTGTAATATACGATGAATTAAATCAGACTGTTCGTTATCGTAAGGTGCCAATACGACGTATAAGGCTACGTTTTTCATAATAGCTTTTCTTTCTTCTTCGTTGTTGATGATTTTAGGGGTTACTAAAATAGCCCTGTAGTGTTTACAGATGGACAGATAGTTGCTCTCTTGTTCATCCAATTCGATCATCAACCTGAACATGAACAAAAAAACTTGCGATGTGATTTCTTCTCATCGAGATCAACGAATAAATTGAAATTGTTCATATTAACCTGAAATATTTCAATTTAAGATCTTGAACATCATCTGCGACATTTTCGTCATCGAAATATTTAACATTGATTTTCTTCGAGATGATTTGAGTACGAATGTAATCCTTTTTGGCCAAAGTAAGTCTCATTTGTTCCAAAATTAATTCGACCTACAAGAAAAAAATCGTGTCATTATTCCCTTCAGTTCTCATTACGAAAAAATAAACCCTCGAAGATTTACTTTTTCTCGTTTTTCCATCGATCCGTACGTTTCCACTTGTAACTCCTGCATTATAGTTGCTGCGCCGGCAATATCGCCATTTTTTTCTTTAATCAAAGCTAACTTATGAGTTAATCGGGCCCTCTCAACTTCAACGTAAATCTAAAAAATTGGAAAATATTGAAACTCGAACAATAACAATACATCCGAAGATACAATTAACGATTAATATACCTTTCCTTCGGTGACATTTCTCAAAGTATCGATCAACTTCAACTTGGTCTCTTCGTCGGTGATTTCTTCGACGTACCGACAACACTCTTGTACCATTTTAACAACGGCTTGTTTCAATTGACTGCGACGTTTGGCAAGTAACGAAATGTGTTCGTTGAGAGCGGTCCAATTCTTCGCATCGTAGCAGGTTTGTACGATCGCCACGAGCACTCGACTTGTTGATACCATATCGGAACCCTAACAAAGATCGAATGAGTAAAATGGATACAGAAAATTCAACGTATCGTACGAAGAGATCATCTTACTGTTCGGGTTTGTTTTTCCAACGATAAAAGCCCGTCGATAGCTTCGATGAATTTACCATTAGCTGCCATCTCTTTGTAAAGTGGAATTTTCTCGTCACAAGCGGAAGTGTAATCTACTTCCATTTTTCGAGACTCATCCGTCAGATCAGCTCTGAATATATCGGTTATCGTAGATGTCATTTTGAATCTAGAATAAAATAGTATTCTTTAAGCGAGTATCCTTAAAACGTACATACCTGGTACGAATGAAAGCGGTAGTATGCGAACTTCTTACCTGTATGTTTTCGATGCTAAATGAGGGATTAGGATGAAAAGTTGGAATTACGAAGACACAGTTTCAGATACACTTTGTTACTCTGTAGTGAAATTAATAAATAAAAACAGCAGCAATTTTTGAAAAAATAAATTAATGTTTTCAACAAATTTTTGTCTAATCATTCATTTTTTCAGAGGCTAAAAAAACAATAAAAAGTGCATTATTTGGCTTTTGAGACAATTCGAACTTTCAAAATCAAAGTTGCCATTTGCTTTTTTTAAAATAATTTTTCTCTTTTCTCAAAATGCGATAGATATTTCTCAATTTTTAAACTTTTAAAATGAATAAATCACCGAAGAAGATTTTTTCTGAACTTTACTGACAGCTTTAAAAATGATTAAATCCAGAATATTTTATTTCTTATGATATTCGAACTTTTCTCCCCAGTTTGATATTTTCCCTGAAAGGGAAAAACAACTTTGTTCGTTACAAATTTTTGCTTTATCTTGCTCAAAAATGTGAAAACTCGATATCACCGAAAATTAAATTTGATTTCCCATGCGATACGAAAATAAATTACTTGAGTTGAGATTCAATTTTATCTGTATTCTCTTCTAATTATGATATAATTTTTAAAAAATAAACACTATTCGCATTCAACATGAGTTCCGATGAAGGTTTGCCCGCCGGTTGGGAAAAAAGGATCAGTAAATCGACTGGTAATCATATAAAACTTTACATGAGAATGTAATCTCACAAACGCTCAATTGCTAATTTGCTATGTTTATCTTACAGGGCAAGAATACTATTTGAATATTTACACCAAGCAAAGTCAATGGGATAAGCCGGATAAACCAGCAGAAAGTAACTCGGCTACAAGCGGTCCTTCTCAAGTACAGTGTAGTCATTTACTAGTGAAGCACAGAGATTCTCGAAGACCTTCCTCTTGGAGGGAAGAAAACATTACCAGAACTGAAGACGAAGCTTTGAAATTGGTTACAGGTAAGCCAGTAGGCTTGAATTCATTTTGATCTTGTTACTGGAATACTGTAAGAGGTTATATTTTATTTGCAGAATACAGAGATCAGATTGTTTCGGGGAAAGCATCATTTGCCGAACTAGCTTCCAAATATTCAGATTGCAGTTCTGCTAAAAAAGGAGGCGATCTTGGACCTTTTCCCAGAGGAGCCATGCAACCTTTATTCGAAGAAGCTGCTTTTTCGTTGAAAGTTGGAGAATTGAGCGAACCAGTTCGAACAGCTTCGGGTGTTCATATTATTTTAAGAACGGCCTAATCGTCTTACTTGTTTAATTTAAAATTTAATCATTTTCGTACTATTTCAATTTAATTTATTTATTCGTTATTACACTTTTTTTTGAAATTAAGAAATTATTGTTACCGTTTAAGGAAATTGTAGGCGATCGACATGGCGTTGGCGTTTTATTTGATACTATTATTTTAGTGAATTCCAGTGTATATGCTTCCGTAAGGATGTGGGTTTTGTATTTTTAAATTATTTATTTAATGTCTTATGAATGAATTGAATATATTTGTATTATTAATTTAGTCTTTTAAAACGTTTTAAATTTTAATTGTATTTTAAATAAATTGCATATTATTAAATATTAATTTATTATCTTCATTCTTGACGTCTTTTTCTGTTTGATAATCAAACATAAACTCTCTGTCTCTCAACTTGAAACTTCATGTTGGAATAAAAATAATACTTTTGAAGAAAACTGAAAAATAATAAAAAATTCAAAACATAGAAAATTAGCAATTGAGCGTTTGTGAGATTACATTCTCATGTAAAGTTTTATATGCTTACCAGTCGATTTACTGATCCTTTTTTCCCAACCGGCGGGCAAACCTATGCTTTCCCCGAAACAATCTGATCTTTGTATTCTGCAAATAAAATATAACCTCTTACAGTATTCCAGTAACAAGATCAAAATTAATTTAAGCCTACTGGCTTACCTAATTTTAGATATATGCAAAAGGCGAAGAGCTAACGTTGTTTTCAATTTTCTACCATCGCGCCTGTATGTGTCTTTGTGTGAGTGTGTATCAACATAAACAGTGAATCTTCGTTCGAATGTGGTCAAAAGCCAAAAAACAATACCGAAATGTCACGTGGGAAAAAATAAACAAGTCGATTTTGAAATTTTTGATAAGTTTTCTTTTCTTCCCAATTTAAATTATTTAATTCGCTAAAATGTCTCTCAAAAAGAGATCTATAAAAAAGCAGAAACATCTTCCACATCTGGAGCTCGAAAATGATTCCTTCGAATGGACCACTCAACCGGTTTCGGTGGTACAGAATGATCCAACTACATCATCATCGGTAAGATCACTACTGATAACATACTAATTCGTATTCATCTTTAAATTAAATTGAATCATAAATTTAACTTCACTGGCAGGAAGATGAAGAAGATACCAGCAAGAAGAGAAAAGTTCTCAGTAAGAAAGAAGCTAAAGAAGAGCAACGTTTAGCTGAAAAGAGACTGCGAGAGAAAGAAGAAGCGTTACTTCATCTAGACGAAGATCCTCAAACCTCCGATGAATTCGACAGACTTTTATTAGGATCCCCGAACGATTCAAAATTATGGATTAAATATATGTCTTATCATCTGCAAGTAATTATCAGTTCTATTCCTAAATTGTTAATGAACCAACTGTAGTTGTGTGAATATTTTAATACGCGAATTTCTTCCGTTTCAGAATACCGAATTTGAAAAAGTCAGATCGACTGCTAAAAGAGCTCTACAAACCATTGACATTATAAAAGAACAAGACATATTGAATGTTTGGATTGCGATGTTGAATTTTGAGAATTTGTATGGAACAAAAGTGGGTTCAATTTTTTTAATTTATGAAATAACTGTCTGAGATTGGTTGCCAATTCTTAAATTGTTTTATCATCGATACGCAGGACACTCTGAATAAATGTTTCGAAGAAGCTGCTCGAGTTAATGACGAATATCAAATATATTCCAAGATGTTGGATATTTACGTCGCATCTAATAAAGTCAAGGTACGTTTCATTCGTTTCTTATTCTCTTGGTATGAATTCTTAATTCAATATGTGATTAATTCGATAGGAAGCTGAACAAATAGCTCATAAAATCTCGAAAAAATTCAAATATTCGATGGATTCGTGGCTGCACTGTTGCGAGTGTTTGTTTAAAATTAAAGAAAATTCCAAAGCTAGATTCGCTCTGCAAAGGGGATTAACCAATTTACCTAAAAAAGAACGTAAGTATATCTTCATTTACGCGTATAAATGACTCCATTGCACGATGTATTAATTCTTTCTCTATCTATCAGATGTATCATTTATTAGTCGATTCGCATTGCTAGAAAATAAGTTCGGTTTTGTTCAAGAAGCTCAAACATTATTCGAACATATTTTAACATCGTATCCGGCTCGAGTTGATATATGGAGCTGCTACGTTGATTTACTTATCAAATCAAATTCCTTCGACATCGCCAGGTAAATTTTTATCGTTTGTTTTCTACAGTGCCGAATCAGCGTTTCAATTAATTTTTGTATAATTTTTTTTTTCATAGAAATGTATTGGAAAGGGCGTGTTCTCTAAAGTTACCTGCGAAGAAGATGAAAACATTGTTTACCAAAAGAATAGCATTCGAAGAAAGATACGGAGACGAGAGTACTGTTCAAAGTGTCAAAAAAGAAGCTCATAATTACGTTTCAAATTATGCGAAAGTTTTTTAAGTAAAATGTGGATTTTTTAAATCTAATTAAAATCTGTACAAAAATACTGCTTTCAATGTTTTTATGTATGTGTATTTTAACCCCTATTGGAAAATATTTTTATGAGCCTAGTGATCCTAATTCGTGTATTTCCAGTTGATATTTTGAAAATTTTACAAGTGTTCGCATTTGAATGAAGAAAAAATAATAGCGTGCGAATATTAAAGTAACGGTGATTTATATCACATTTTATAGAAATAATATTTCGCACTATCGTAGTTTATTTACGAGAATGACGTAAAAAAAAATTGATTTTAAATTCGCACTATCGTAGTGTATTGTATTATGTATATTTTATTTTGCATATTTTTACTCTTGATTAACTTTGACATAATTATTTTGATTAGTACGTTAGTACACATGCTACGTCAACGGAAAGATAATTATTTAGAAAAGTTCGAACTATTTTTATTAAAAATATGGTAACAACATTAGAAATATGAATAAAAATGTAGAAAAAAAAAAAGGCAATTGAAATTTACATTAAAACTACACCAATCACAATAATTTTACGAATGTTTGCATTACACTACAGTTTTTATCAAGTTCTTCTTTTTATCGAGAATTTCAATTTTTATTGAGACTCTTTTTTTTGCATATACAGCTAATCCCATGTACACGTAGTATTTTATGTCTTTCACTTTAAAATTCTTCATAACAGATCGATTAGTAGCAATTTCTTTGTATTCTTTCTGTTTGATCTGTTTCAAAGCAGCTTCAACACTTGCTTTGTATTTGATTTCTGTTATGAACAGAATTCCATCGAGATACGCAACAACGTCGCACCGATTGCTACCAGACTTTTGTTTGATACCGCACTCCAATCCTAAAATCGACCAAGAAATCTGAGCATCCAACATGATGTAAAAAAGTAACGAATGAATGATTTGATGATTAAATGGAAAATTTGAACTGTACGATCCACAGACTTTTTCAAATTTTTCGCGAAACGTCTGGATTTCGAAATCTTCATTTTGACATTCAAGTATACGTGGAAAATTATCGGAAGCATCGTTAAGCAATGCCCATTTGATGTTGCAAGTTGACTCAAAAAATACACTACATAAATTGCGTATGCAGAAACGTATCTCCTCATTGGGAATACGAAGGAAATCCAACTTTTTGTTACTCGTGTTTTCGGTTTTTGAAAGATAACCGTTTTCGAATAAGAATTGTAGTAGAAGACCGCTGTGTATGGCTTTGCCATTCTGCAGACATCTAGCCATACTAACCAAGTTCTCGTCGTTCAAAATATTTTTAAAATTATACTTTTCGACAGCTAATTCTTCTCCTATGAGTAACTTATTCAACATTGTGGAGAATTCACCGCGGCAGGCAAGGTTCCGAAACTTCGTAATTATTTGGGTTTCTTCGATCCAATAGTTTTCAATGCAATCGTTTGAGATCGCTTTTACTAGGGACCACGTGTTGTACAGACGTAAATTTTTATAGCAATATCCATTGTACCACTTCTCTAATTCGGCTCTTTTTTCTTCTTCAGGTACAATTTTTTCCAATTCTGCCTGTAGAACGCCGTAGTACTGAAAGAAGTTCTTGTTCTGGAGGAACGGAAATCGACTTACGCTTCGTAGCGGAGATGCTGTATTGCAAATCACATTTGCGACTCCAGTCAGAACAGCTACTTTGTAGGTGCTATATCCTGTGAAATTTTTCACAGCTTTCCCTAGAATGCTGTCTCGTAGCTGGATGATCTTTCTTAGATCATCCGAAGATACAAAAAACATAGCGTTGGTGACTAGTGCGTCGAATTCGTCCACCAATATGACCACTTCCTTATCGAAGTGTTTCTTCAGTAGGAATGATAACTCGAAAAGACTGTTTTCCAGTTTCTGCTGCGATTTGTCGCTCCATTCAGGAGGTTCTTTAGAAACCCATGAAGCATACAGTTGTTTATCTTTCTTGCTACATTTTCCGCTGTTCTCCAAAAAGCTGCATTTTAGATATGCATCACGCATTGCATTCCATAGTGTAACGAACGTCGACGTAAACGTATTCGGTGTACCAGACAGATTCAAATGTATCACAGGATAAGCGGCGTAATGTCTTTTTACAAAATCCAGATCATCGGCTATGAGTGTATTCGCGAACGGCGTACCAATTAGACCCGCGCGGCGTTTTTCCCGGTCTTGAATTTGTAAAAATTGTTTGAACATGTCTATATTCACCGACTTACCCATCCGGGGCGGTGCGGTGATTAATATTACTTTTTCATCTTGCGTTAGTATCTTTTTGATTAATGTAGTCTTGTCGATAAAGACTCTTCCGCGTCGAATAACGTCGAAACATGGTGATCCGATTGTGTTGCTATCATATGGCTCTGACGAAGGCGAATCCTCCTGAAAACAAAATTTTAAATGCCTATTTAATACAAGAACTATGAATTGCAGTGGCGTATCTAGGATGAAATAATGGGAGGGGTTCAAATTTTGTTTTCGAGAGTTGTTAGGTATTATGAAATGAAACTTTTAATTTTCACTACCTACCTACTGATAAAAAAATGCATTTTTCAAAAATTTTAGATTTTAATTTCAAAAAAATCGAAAAATCTCTAAATAGTCAAAAAAGTTACACAATTTCTATTCGTGAGAATTCAAAGAAAATCTTCCCAAAAATTGAAAAAAAAATCAATATGTTGAAGAATTTGACTGAAACTAATTTTTTTGAAAATTTATCATAATTAAGAATCAATGAGTAAAATTAAAAAATCTAGTTTTAAAAACTAGAAAAAATCTCTTTTAAAAAAAATTCGAAAAAATTCATCTCAATTTTTTTTTGAGTAGGTAGGTATCAAATATCATTTTTGAAAATTCAAACGAAAATGATTTCTAAAAATCAAAGAAAATTCATTGATGAAATAATAAATACCTATACTTATCAAAAAAATTACCCAATTTTTATTTTTGAAAATTTATGAAAAATCATTTCAAAAATAGAAAAATGTTGAAAATTTTTTTACCTATTGAAAACTAAGAAAAGTTAGGTATCATTAAAAGTTATTGGAAAAAAATTCAATTTTAGAAAATAAAAAAAAATGTAAGTATGAAGGAGAATTTAACCTTGAAAAATTGAAATAAGATGATCAAAAAATTTACAGTTTCTCTTTGTGTAAATACCTTCCTAAAAATTGAAAAAAAAATCAATAAATGTTGAAGAATTTGACTAGATTAATTTTTTTGAAAATTTAGTAAGTAAAATTTCGGAATTGTAAAATTAAAAAAAAAAAACCATATAGTTTTGAAAAGTATAAAAAATCACCTCTAAAAAAAAATTGGAAAAAATCATTCTTGAAAAAATTGAAAAATCTTATCTATTATTTGAAAATTTAAGAAAAATCATGTACCTATACCTAGACCTACCTAAAAAATTGGAAAAATTCATTCTTGAAAAATAAAATAGGTACCTATTTAAAAAAATTATCCAATTTATTTTTGAAAATTTTTGAAAAATCATTCCAAAAATTGAAAAAATTGACTAATTTTATTCTATAAAAATTCATTGCGACTAAAATTTGGGAAAATTTTGAAAAATCTCATTTTTGAAAAATTAAAGAAAAATCAGGGATGCATTTCGAGAACTTTTCACATTTTAGAAAATTTTTGAAAAATGTGTAAAATGAGCATCTTTGTTATGCAAAATTTTTGAGGTGTTTTAAAGCTTTTTTTTATGCATAATAGGAGGGGTTTGGACCACAAAACCCTCCCCTTAAATACGCCACTGATGCATTGGCAGCTCAGTGCTCAATGTGTAATTCGATGACAATAACACTCACTTGTTCGTATTGTGCTTCTCTGTTAATGGTAACGTCGTAATGTTTTTGTTCGATGATTAGGCTAAAAGCTCCTAGTTTCAAAATTTCAACGTACAAAGCTACACGAGTATTATCTGTACAAAATTATGCATAGATATAATTAATGGATAAAAGATAATTAATTTTAATTAGTATGGCTTTACCTTTTCGAATTTCGACATTTTTAACACGTTCTTCTTCTTTTTTAATTTTTGAAATTAAGTTTTCGACAGTAAACGTAGAATCTATCAGGAACAAACAATCATCATATGACGGAGGTAAAGGTATCTTGATGTGAAAACTATTTCCGGCCTGATTTAGAATTAATTCTGTAATCATAAAATCATAAAACAATGAATGAACTTTACATTCAGATTAGAGATTAGTTCTTGTTGGATGAAACTTACCCTTATCCACCATCATATCTTTAATGAAGATGATGCAGCGACTGGAAAATTGAATTTGAAAACCAGCTGTAATTATAAAAATGTAAAATATTTAGCAAAATATCTAGAAATTATTTACCATATCGCATTATTGTTATCACCTTCATAACTTCGTATGATAAATACTCTTACCTATTTTTTTGATCCCGAATCACAAAATGAAAATATGAACATTATTCTACCAACACTGAGTTGCAAATCAATTATAATTTTTATTATTTTTCAATTGAATTTGAATCATAAAACAGAAAACGTATTGGAAAATAAAATTAGACGAAAATTTTGGTATTTTAAATTTAACGGATAGTTGTGAATTGTGATAACTGATTTGACCGATGGTGGGGGGTAAGGTGTTGGATATTTTGAACATTTTTTATTTTTTTTAAACTATTTTTCAAGGTGGAAAATTCACAAAATATTCGTACCTAAATACCTAAAATTCTTCGTACCTATAATTATGTAATGGTATGTGACTCGAAGCTAATTTAACTAGGTAATTAATTAAATTTAATGATGTCATGACTTTTTTCAGTCACGTAGCCCAAATTTTCTTATTGCCATTGCCAAAAAATTAAAAATGTCAAAATTTCATTCAAACTTTCAAACTCGAAAAAACGCACCACATCACAATTTCAACCTAGTATCGAAATGATCAACTTAGCCTGCGCGTACTACGTCAAAAAGTCATAGATATATTAATAAACTGGATCGGCAACTCGCATCTAAAATACAAGAAAATCTGAAGCAAAATATGTAGCCAATCAGATTTCGATTTTAATAAACCACGCCCACTTCATGTGTTGTTATAATTCTCGTGAGGGTGAAGTTTTTCAAAATTTAGATTTTTTGATTTTTCTCAAAATAGAGGGGGTTTAGGTAAAAATTTTATAGAACTTTATTTTTAGTAAATAAAATTTCCTATTGAATGGTATATTTGCGTAATTTTTATAATTTTTTTTTAATTGAGATTGACCTGTTCAAAAAATCTCTCAGTATTGAAAGGCTGCACTTTTATATATTTTTCTCAAAATTGAGCGGATTTAGACGAATTTGAGAAAGAACTTTATTTTTAGAGAATAAAAAACCCGATCGAATGATATATTTACCAATCTTCTAAATGCAACATTAGCTGAGATATGGAATTTTGAAAAAAAAAATATACTGTTGAACTTTAAAACACAACCAAATGAACGAATCACAATTTTTTTCTTCTAATTTCCATATTTCAGCTTATGTTGCACTTGGAAGATTGATAAATATGGGGTTTTATTGTCCAAAAATATGTTGCACTTGGAAGATTGATAAATATGGGGTTTTATTGTCCAAAAATAAAGTCCTTTCTAAAATTCGTCAAAATCCACTCAATTTTGAGGAAAATGTAAGAAACTGCAGCTTTTTAATATTGAGGGATTTTTTGAACAGGTCAATCTCGATGAAAAAAATAAAATAAAGTTTTATAAAAATCACCTAAACCCCTCAATTTTGAGAAAAATCAAAAAAATTGTGTTTCTCCCATTTGAACTTGTGTAATTTATCCTACTTTGCATGCTGTGCTCTCTGGGTATTACCTCCAATTTACGAGATGAAAAATTTATTGAAAAATGAAATGAAAAACTTTGTTCATAAAATTCGAATTTTATGAACAAAGTTTTTCATTTCATTTTTCAATAAATTTTTCATCTCGTAAATTGGAGGTAATACCCAGAGAGCACAGCATGCAAAGTAGGATAAATTACACAAGTTCAAATGGGAGAAACACAATTTTTTTGATTTTTCTCAAAATTGAGGGGTTTAGGTGATTTTTATAAAACTTTATTTTATTTTTTTCATCGAGATTGACCTGTTCAAAAAATCCCTCAATATTAAAAAGCTGCAGTTTCTTACATTTTCCTCAAAATTGAGTGGATTTTGACGAATTTTAGAAAGGACCGCGGAAGTTTTTGAGTTATTAAAGAAAAACGAAAAAAATCGCGCCATTTCGCATAAGACCAATGTAAACCACCAGCCTACGGTAGTGACGTCAAAATTCCTGCGCCGAGGCCTTTAGGTGGTGTTGACTGTGTAGTGTAGTGTAGTGATGGGAACTATCGATAATACTATCGATAGTTATCGATATTTTTCTCTATCGATAGGAAATTTCGATAATTTTTGCCAACGATATACTATCGAAACTATCGTACAAACTATCGATAAGTTATCGATAGTTCAAAGTCAATGTATTTTAAATGGAAACATAATAAAATCGCCAATTTTAACATAATAAAATCGTCAATTTTTGCTTGATCAAAAGTCAAAACCTGAGAAAATCAGAATATTGCTATTGTTTTCGTGGTATTTTATTACTTTTCATAATTCGTATTAATTTTTCATGAACAATGACACTGCGCTGCAAATTAAATTAATAGGTACAATACGTCAATACGTACAAAAAAGCAAAAAATATGTATCTCACCATCGATAGTTATCGATAGTTAAAAAAAAATTTACGATAACAATCGATAGTACTATCGTATGAACATTTCTACTATCGAATTACTATCGATAAAAAAAATATCGATAGTTCCCATCACTAGTGTAGTGTGCTTGTTGTGTTGTTTTACTTTTATCTGTAAAATGGTTTATTGTGTTCGCAGAATTTCAATTAGAAACACATCTGAAGTATTGAAGTGGTTCGTTTATTAAAAATTAATTATTCTATTGCAAATGTCTGATTACTGACTGAAGTGTTTTTCAATAGTTATCGGTTATCAGTTACAATGAATTCGTTGGCGTGGTTGTTGGATTCAACTCCGTAGTTCACCATCATAAAGTAACAATTTATCGTAGAAAAGATTACTGTGCATTGTAAGAAGCATTCATAGTAATCTTGAATATTATTCGCTACATTCGCGTCTATAATTTAATATGCCATTAAGTGAAGAATTACTTTCCGTATTCAACGAAAGCAGCGTCGAAATGAATTCATATTTTTGGCATTCGTACGATAAACTATGGGATTCGTATGTACCTGTACCTTTATCATCGGCCACTTTGATCGACTATCAACCGTGGATTATGTCCCTTCTCGGTAGCGTGTTGGTTGGATTAAGTGGAATATTACCTTTGCTCGTTATACGTGTCGAAGACACAGCTACATTGAAAACTGGAAGTACGTATTATCATTAGATTAAAAATGCGGTCGCAGTTTCTCAAATTGTGATCTGTAATATGGTATTCGATTTGGTTCTACTGGTAGTGTTTACTTTTCACGTGAAACCGATAAATCGATACCTGCGGTGTTTGCGAAATCATCGTTTATTTGTCACCATGTTTACGATGTGCATTTTGTTGTGTTACAGCCGGAGCTAAAACGTTGAGAATATTACTGAGCTTCGCAGTTGGCGGATTGTTGGGCGACGTATTTTTACATCTATTGCCCGAAGCATGGGATAAACAGTATTCGCATAGTTCGAGTGAGTAGAGTATTACGTTCGGAAATACGTCGTATTTTTTAATCGACTTGGAACAAATCGCTTTGTTTGTACTGATAAGCTACTCGCCGTTCGATGTTCGGTTTTGTTATCCGTGTAAAGTAAGACGATAAAGCAATCGAATGCTCGACTCGAGAGATACGGCTTGTAATTATTAGCGAGTACATTATTTTCGATGAAAATACGACGACGATAAGTGTTTTATAATTCGATTATCAACTCGTCCTCCTAACGGTGGTGAATCTGGCAGTGTTTCGCTCGCAGCTTCCTTCTTTATTAACTAATGAATCTTATTTATGCCGAATAGTAACAACAACCAGTTTAGTTTACCAGCCAAATTGTATACAGCAGATGCTGCGTTGAAATATTTCTCATACTGTCGTAATTAATCATTCAAGGTTATCGAAATCGTCCCAAAAAAACAAAAAAAAACACACCAATGAATCGTGCTCATTCGCCGAAGAAATCGTACAGTACACTTATTTTTCCTTCTATAAATTCGTAAAGGAAATTGAATGTACGTATCTGGATGGTCGAAGGTGTAAATAGTCTGCTGCGAGACAATGACAAAGGGAAATGAAAAATGGTAGGGAGAAAGGTGACATAACGATTCGAGTACATTTAAAAATAATTTTTCGACGTTTGATTCGAACGACCATTTACAACGCCGAACACGTTTCAGCGTTTTTCCCCGCGGAAATTAAATAGATATTAATTGCTTCGTATGACGTAGTATATTAAATCTTTTATAATGAACTAGTTTCATATGTACATACGTTTGTATATCTATTCTATTGAGAAGAAATCTCAATTCGGTGTGTTGAAATTACATTTCTCGTATTGTCGATGTGTGGTGATGGTGAAGGCAGAGGAGATGACAGTACCTATTTAGATGTATTTACAGCTTTTATATTATACAAATACTCCTATTTTTATACGATTGGATCCCCGCAGTACTGATTTTTTGGCACCATCGAAAATTTGCCAAGTTCAATACCTCGTAGATACGTAAATTCAAAATTTGGGTTCAGGGAGGGGGCCAACCAAAATTTTTATAATAACCGAAATTATTCTTAGGACTTCAAGCTACAACTTTTGTTTGAAATTTTTTTTCAATTGGACCCCGCCCTCTCCAAGGATTTTGCACAACATGATTACACTCCGAATACACCAATTAAAAAATAAAATAGTGTGGGAGGAAGGGACTAGTTTGAAAAAATTTTCAGATAAAATTTGTAGCTTGAAGTACTAGGAATAACTTTGCTTATTATAAAAATTTCGATTGGATCTCTCCCTCTCCCCCGGTTTCACATAACATCAGGTAGATACCTTTTTCAAAGTCAAAAGAGGGGGTCTAATTGAAAAAATTTTCATACAAAAGTTGTAGATTGAGGCCCTAAAAGTAATTTCAGTTATTATAAAATTTTCAGTTAGACCATCCTCTCCTCTCAAATTTAGCATAATATGACAAAAATACTTATATTATTGAAAGCTGGTGGAGGCAGGGGTTCGATTGAAAAATATTTCGAACAAAAGTTGTAGTTTGAAGTCTTAAAAATAATTTTGATTATTACAAAAATTGTGATTGGGCCTTTCTCTGCAATTCAATTTTGAATTTACGTATCTACAAAGTATTGGACTTGGCAAATTTTTGATGGTGCCAAGAAATCAGTACTGCGGGGATCCAATCGTATTTTTATTCGTACAACGTTCGTATGCCAGTGCCAACGCTCCCAACAAAGAAAATGATAAGTTTATGGTGTAAATAAGCAGTTATTGGGAATGGTTTTACCACTTATTGATACCGATAATATTTCACTTATGACTTACGAGAGATAAGCTAAGCGTAATATTAATGAGATTCGAAGGCTGTTCGAGAAATCAACGGTGGAAATGGCTCGTGCCATCTGAGACGACACCATTTCAGAAATTAATCTTTTTTTGATCTTTTATCCCCGCATCCGAAGCGAAGAAGTTCGTGGATCGTGCGGTGCATCGTAATAATTGGGTCAGAACAGCTCAGAAGCGATTACAGAAATGAAAACATTAAGATTTTCAATCGTAATGAATCATTCGACGATGTCTGTTGCGATAGGTATTTTCTCATTACACCAGTCGAGAAATGTGTGTGTATTCCTGAGAGTTGATAATTGTTTTGAAAAACTTGTTTAAAAAACAATAACGTTCTGTTGAATTTCAGCAAAAACACGTGTGATGGGAGTTCTCTGAAGAGATGTTACGCAAGGCACGTTCCTGAAATTTATCTCCTTTTTTGTGAAAAAAATTAAGAAATACTCGTTAGTGAATTGGTTCTCGACCGCCATTGGTTGGTAAATTTCATTCATATTGTTGGAATAAGTATTCTTGAATGAACTGTGCATGCCAAAGTTGTCACCTTCGGGTTCTACCTACTCCTTAAGTCTTTACAATATTCAAAAATTTTCTCGTGTATGTTTTTTCTTAGATTTTTTCAAAATTTAAAGCTCGTCGATTCATTTGCCATCGGTTTATTTGAAAATGATCACCTAAACATTGACGCCAAATTGAAAATTTTGTAAAAAATTACCAAATTCTGATTTTTCCAAAAATTGATCAAATTAAAAAAAATTTATTACTCCTTGAAAATTGATGCAATTGCAAAAATTTATTAAAATTAAAAAAAAAATTCAAACTCGAATCAAATTTTGAAATTTTAGACATTTTATAATTTTTTTAATAAATTTCAAAAACAGTTGTAAAAAATTACCAAAATTTAAAAAATTGCTCAATATTTTTCAAAAATGACAATTTTTTACATTTTTACAAATTTCAAAAATTCAACGAGACAAAAAAAATGACCAAATTTCGAATTTTCCAAAAATTGATCAAATTTTAAAAATTTATTACACCTTACCAATTGACACAATTTTGGAAATTTATTAAAATTTATAAATACGTGTACCTAAACGAAATTCAAACTTGAATCAAATGTTTAAATTTGAGACATTTTTGAATTTTTATCAAATTTTAGAAATTGTAAAAATTTACCAAATTTTAAAAAATTGTTTCAATTTCAAAAAAATTTTCAAGTTAAAAAAATACAAAAATTCCAATTTTTCTCAAGTTTTAAAAATTCAACAAGAATAAAAAAAATGTCCAAATTTTTATTTTTACGAAAATTTTTAAAAATTATCAACAATTTAACCTAATTTTTAAAAACTGTTTAAATTTAAAAAAATTATTACATCTTAAAAATTGGCGCAATTTCGAAAATTTATTAATATTTAAAAATAATCAAAATTCAAACTTGAATAGAATTTTGAAATTTCAGACATTTTTTAATTTTTATCAAATTAAAAAAAATGTAAACATTTACCAAACTTTGAAAAATTGTTTAATTTTCAAAAATTCATTCCAATTTAAAAATAATTACAAAAATTCTAATTTTTCTCATTTTTAAAATTTTTTGAAATTCAGCAAGATTAAAAAAGACCAAATTTTGAACTTTCCAAAAATTGATAAGTTAAACAAAATTATTACCTACGCTTTAAAAATTGAAACAATAAAATTTTGAAAATTTATTAAAATTTATAAATGAACGAAATTCAAACATGAATCAAATTTTTAAATTTTAAAGATTTTTGAATTTTTATCAACAAAAAAATTTTTAAGTACTCGAGTGCATGGTAATTTTTGGGAGGGGAAGCGAGTGTGAGAATTTAATATTGTTTTTCTTCGAAGACCAAGAAATCAGAAATGGTATAAATGGAATTTGGGGTTACATGAAATACTCCTTCCGGTGCCCTAATTAACCAAAACAAAAATCCCCGAACCTCAATCCTCGAAAAGTCACCCCAAGTGTCCCTCTCGTTGTTTTTCGCTTCTAACTCTTTAAATATTCGTTTAAACAGAAAAGTGCTTATGACTAAAATTAATGCACATAAAATTTGCAACAAAAAAGGTTATATTCATTTTTTTTGAAAAGTGAACGGGTGGCGCAAAAAAGAGTCAAAACATACAGGGCGGTAAAAATGAAGATTGCCCCCTCAATTTCGACAAAGACATATAATTTTGAAAAGGGTAGAATACATGCGAGTGAGGACACACTACAGACTTCAAAGAAGTCCCCAGCTCCCCACCTCTCCTCTCCACTCCCCTACTCCCAAGTGTCTAAAATGTAAGTACGTGTGAACCACGTGTTTGTAAAAAATTCCAGTTACTCTTCACTCTTCAGTCATGCTTTAACTTGAAAAAAAAGTTCAAATAATCAAGTACGTGAAATTTCTTACAAAACTGCTTCATTGATTTTTTTTCCCGGCAAGTTAACGATGAGATGACATTGTATCTTTTTTATGGTCAAGCGGAGAATTCTTCATTTTCCCCCCTTGTATATGTATTTTGACGCTTGTTTTTGCGCCACCTGTTCACTTTTTGAAAAAATGAACATAACCTTTCTTGTCGAAAATTTTATCTACTTTAATTTTAGTCATGACCATTTGTCTGTTTGAATCAATATTTGAAGAGTTATAAACGAAAAACAACGAGTGGATCACATTTTTTTCAATTGTCAGTTTATTTCAATTTTGAAAATTTTTCCGAAATTTTCCAATCAATAGTAAAGTTATTGTTAGGTATTTTTTAACGTTACTCTGAAATATTTTGTTTTAAAATTTACTTATTTTTTTCTTTTAGTAGGGGAAGGGGGGGCAATGCTCGTGAAATAAATTCTGCATAAAGTCATGTACGAAGCTCTATAAACGTCGATTTATCAATCGTCCGGAAAATGATTAAAATACAAATATTTCAGAATAAATACTATTTTTTACGTCTGGGTCATTTTTGCGCAGTTAAATAGGCGACGGATCGATTACCATTTTTTTCTCTTCTTTCTTTCAAATGAAAACAAATTAAAATATCGCATATACTTGTAAACATGTATGGCAGAGTTTTTTTCCTCTCCTCTGGTAACGAAAGCGATAAATTTATGCATCGGTGACCTTGAAAAGTCAAATTACACACGATAAAGAAGTGGAATGACGTTATAAGTCTTGGAAGTATTTGTACGAGTATTGAAGTAGTCTTACTACGCCATGTCATGTCATAGGTAGTACTAGGTAGGCAGGTAGATAAGGATATAGGCAGCTCAGTGCGACGATAGGTAGTCTATAAATAATTAATTTCGATAGCATTTAATTGGTCGAATTGGAAAAATTTTCGAATAACGCAGATTCGTATCGATTTGATTTTATCGAAATTGTCTGGGACCTCGTCTTGAAAAAAGGGGTATACTTTTGGTGATTTTTACTAGAAAGTTTATTTTTCACCAAAGTTGGTCGTATTTCGCTGGGTTAGTTGATACTTCGTTGGATTTCCTGTTGGTAATTTTATTCGATTACTTATAAAATTTCAGAAATTTGATAATTGAGCTAATTCTTTTACATCGTATTTCCCAATAATGGATTTCATATTTTCATGAAATCGAATTTTCAAAAAATAAGTTTGCTATAGAATTTGTTACTTATTTTTATTTTTTTTTTAATTAAAAAATTTATACTTACCTATACCTAGGTATTGGAAATTTACTCAAACACATTTTTTTTCTTCAAATTTTAGGTACTCGAGAGTGAATTTTGACCAAAATAATCATTTTTAATCAAATACTAATTGATCAAAATTTCTAAAAATTCTGCTTGAAATTTTTTTTTATAACTATTTTGAAAACTAGAACAAACTTGTTTAAAAAAATATATTTAGCTCCAAATTGTGAAACAACTTTTGAAATTTGATTTTAAAGCCCCTCTTTTGAAATTCTATTCAGATGACAAATTTCTTGATTTTTTTTTCAAAATTTTGGTTAGTTATTTTTTTTTTGACAATTTGAACTTGTTTTTGAAATTCTGGTGGAAATAATTTTTGAATTTTTTTGTAAATAGTGGAAAAACACTTTTTAAAATTTCCTGTTGTTGTGGGGGGGGGGGGGGGTATTGATGATGACTTTTGTACTTGCTATAAAATGTTTAGAATGTGATCCGATCTTTCTTCCTTTTTTTTTTTTTTTTTTTTGAGGGAAAATATGAATTAAGACAATCTTTTAGATCCCAATAGACATCATAACTTTACTGTGGTGTAAATCAATATTTTCCCAGAAATTAGAATTTCGTTCTAGAATATACTCCAATTGTAATCGGATTTGGTTTATTAATGATGAAAAACATATTGGTAACGAAATACGAGTATAGATAATGTTAAGATATGAAAAAATATAAATACTGCGTTTATTTTCATAAATTCGTATTCAAGCTAAATTGAATAGATTGCCTCTGACCCATCGTTATGTGCAAAGGTTAAATGTTCATGTTTGAACTGCTGATGACTGTCTGTGGCATGTAGAGGGAATTAAATGAGAGTTTATTTGGGTTAATATTGCTGTGTAATGTTCAATGAAAATAAAAACAAACACGTATTAAAATTATATGTATTTTAGATTCGTGGCTATTTTATTTCTTCGCGTTGTTGTATGTAGTAAAAATTTGTATTTGATACCGCGGAGATGAAAAGATGCTGATGTGGTTAACTGGTTACCGCATACATAGGTATAGTGATAGGTCGTTGATACGTATGCTGTGTTCTGGTTCCGTCTTCAGACCAGCATTGCTTCCGTGTTCGAGCTTTAGGTTTCCGCTTATGCCTCGTGGGGAGTATTGGAAGGTCACGTGCGTTTAATTCGCTCGTATCGCCATTATTTCACTCGCGGATTAATCCATTTGGATGGCGTTTGGGAGTGAAGATTTTAATTTCATAGAATGGAGTTGGGAATTGTGTTAGGTTGAGTATTTCGTAGAATGGAGCCAGATTCAAGGTGTTTTGATGGGTATAAATTGAGATGATGGCTGATGAGTATGATTCGTTTTTCTCTTCTGAAAGTTTGAAAAACATTCAATTCGAACCATTGGAAAAAAATTGGAGAAATTATTTACTTACCCCAGAAATTTGAAAAATATTTCATGAAATTTCAGAGATTTTTTTTCTCTAAAAAATATGAGATTTTTTTGTGTAAGTTTGAGAAATATTTATACACCAAAAAAATTGGAATTATGTTTTGCTTTAAAGTTCAAAATAGAGATTTTTTCAATGTTTGAGAAACACTTTTAATTCAAAAAATTAGGAAAAAACAAAGACTCCTAAAAGTTTAGTAACTTTTTTTTCTATACTATTAAATTTGAGAAACTTTCCAAAAAATTAAAATTTTTACTCCATGAAAATTCCGAGATTTCTTTTTCTTTAAAAAGTTTAGAATTTTTTCCTCCTTAGAAAAACAAGAAGTTTTCTTCCACAAATAAAGAAAGATTTTTTCTCAAAAAAAAAAAATATTTCATTTTTCCACAAGTTTTTTAAGCTTATTACTCCTAAAAATTGAAATATATTTTCAAACCAAGGAAATTATTCAAAATTTCTTCAATTCTTTAGAAAATTGATATATTTTCTTTAAAAAATTTTTAAAAGATTGAAAAATTGTTTGCTCACAAAACATTGAGAGCATTTTTTTCTTCGAAAACTTGGGACGTACTTTCACTCTAAAAATTGAGTTTTTTTCTTTTCAAAAAAATAAATAAATAAATAATAAAAAACTGAACGATTTCTTTCTCAACGAAACTGAGAGACTTTGCTGCTCCAAAAAATTAAGAAATTTTTTACATCGAGAAAAAAAATATTTTTATCTCACAAAAATTGAGAAATTCTTCTATGCACTTTCAAAAAATCAAGAATTTTTTTACTTCTTAAAAAAAATTGAAAAATTTTTTTCCTTCTCTTTCAAAAAATTGAGAATTTTTTTTCTTCTCTCAAGAAATTGACAAATTCATTTTTCCTCTTTCAAAAAATTGAGAAATTCTTCTCTATTAAAAAAATTATAAATTTTCTACTCAAAAAAATCGAGAAACTTTTATTTCACAAAAATTGAGAAATTCTTTCAAGTACAAAAAAATACAAATTTTTCACTTTCAAAAAATCGAGAATTTTTTTACAATTAAGAATTTTTTTCCTCTTCTCTTTCAAAAAATTGTGACATTCTACTGTTTTCAAAAAAAATTGAAGAATTTCTTTACCTTCGAAAAATTGATGAATTATATTTTCAAAATATTGAGATTTTTTTTACTTCAAAAAAAAATAGAGAATTTTTTTTTCTTCCACCTCAAGAAATTTAGAATTTTTCCCCTTCTTTCAAAAAATTGAAAAATTCTCCTATTCTCAAAAAAATTGAATAATTTTTTAACTCTGACTAAAAAGTTGAAAAATTTCCTTGAATAATTTGAAAAAAATTATTCTAAATTTTTTTCTCAAAAAATACACGTTGTTACTCCAGAAAAAGTTTTAAAATTTCATTTACGTTGACTTTAATAAAATTGAAATATTTTTCATTCCATGAAATGTCAGAATTTCCTTCTACAAAAATCAATTTATTTACTCAAAAAAAAAAAAAAAAAATTGGAAGGTTTTTACGAGTATAATGTAGTTCATCCTACTTTTAAAATTTTGAGTACCTATAACTTGAGCACCCTAGATATGGCCATGTACGTATGTTCAAAAAATAATTATTTATTTCCATCTCTGGGAATCTACTTAATCCACCCCCCCCCCCCTTACTACCTCCCTACCTACCTACCTTAATCAAAAACCCATCTGCTGAGCCGCATTCCACAAAATGTATATTCTATTCTAATACGTAAAAAATAACTCATATCTATTACCTATTCCCTATTTTTATATATTATAAAAATATTATAATCCTCTTTGTTGCTGTTTCAGCTGCATCGAAAAGTGATCAACCCTCTGTAACATGCGGTTTATGGGTACTAGCCGGTTTACTGGCGTTCATCATAATCGAAAAAATGTTCTCGTTCGGTAAAGACTCGGAAGACGAAGACCTAGACAAAATGGGCGAATTCGAAAACGACACCAACGTGTTGAACAAGTCACTCTCTGTCAGACGTAAAAAAAGCAGCTTCATTTTGAACGATTTAACTGCCGAAATCATCAAACCATTGCTGAACGGCAACCTATCAAATAACAACAATAATAATGTAGATAAAAGTCAACCTTTGGAGAAGAAACCGGCTAATATTCATGTAAGTGAATTCTTGCATTGTAAATTGAAATAATTACAAATATTAGTCATCGATGATGTTGGCGAGAGCGACAGCTCAACAGGAAAAAAGTAGAAAATAGTATGAGCTGTTTCAGTTTGTTAATATTTAACGCGATAATGGTTTTTTTTTATCGATAAACTCGCGTGGTAAAATAAAAAATAAGGAAGTGGCAAGAGTAGATAGTGTGTGGTGAGCGAAATGGTCTCTCATCGTAATTATTTAAGGTCATCGACAGACGCTAGGCTAGGTAGATATACTAGATAGTCAAGGTGATTGATACGTGTGCATTGCGAAGTTGTCGTCAAAGTGAGAGAGAGAGAGATTCTCTTTCACGTGTATTGTAATTTACTCGAGTAGCTGAGGATGCGGAAAAAGTGAGCAGAGTAAGAGTTAGCATGTGAGAAAGATCCATAGCCGGCGGATCATTATTTCACAAAAAAAAAAAGACTTCATAAGTTCATATACACTATAAAGTACGAGTAGAACCTCGCTAACCCGATGCCCAAAAATCGTCTAATTTTTTATTACCCGATTTCTCTTCAATTTTGCCCTACGACCAACCTCATATTAATGTTTCAAATTTTCTAGAAAAATTTGAAAAATCATTTTTTTATTTCAAAAAAATAATACTAATTATTAAAAAAAATGTGGATTTTTTTAAAATGAGTAATTACTTACCTTGTACTTATTCCAAAAAAAAAAAAAAAAATTAGAAACTTGAAAAATTTTATTCCAAAACATTGGAAAATCTCACTTCATTCTAAAAAATTGAAAAAAAAATCTAGAAATTTTTTGAAAATTTCATTCTAAAACTTTTTAAAAAAAATCATTCTAAAAAATTTAAAAAAAAAAACATTTAAAATTTTTTTTTTAAATTTTCATTTTAAAAAATTGTAAAAAAATTTTATTCTAAAAAATTTAAAAAGATCCCAAATCTTAAAAAAATTATAATTTTTTTATGGAGTGAAATTTTTTACACATTTGAGTTCAAATTTTTTGCGCAGTTCGGGATTTCTCACGTGGTGCTCGAGCACGAGAGCAACATGTGCTAACGTTGGCTATGGAAAGATCTGAGGAATCACTTAAGACACTTGATTCAGTTGAAAGACGTCATATTTTTTTCTTTTTTAATTCTGTTTCGATGTGACAAATTCCCCCCCCCCCCCAAAAAATGTGTGAGAGAACCAGTTGCAATTACAATTTACTTTGCTGTTCTGCACGTGCCATTCGTCGATAAAACACCTACCTTCGTAATCGATTTCCGAATAAAAATAATAAACTAGCTGCGAACCTGTGGACGTATTATTCTGTTGAGTGTCCTGTGCTGTGCTGGTCTGATTTTATAGCCATAAATACGCTACCACGCCGCAGCAGTCGAGATAATTGACGGTTTAAGTCCTCTTATCTCCATTGTTTGCATTGTACGCGTTAACAAACGCGAATATGTGCGCTATTTAATTGAAAATTTTCCCTCTGGGTGAGTTCTTTTTTTCTCAAATTATTGTTTCGTGTTCAGCAACCGTTGAATATAAACTGCTCTTTGTCAATAGATCACCTTAGTTGTCCATCAAAATGTGCAAAAACACATTTGAAAAACAGCAGGCTTCAGGAGAGTAAACATACTAATTATTACGAATGTGTTTCGAGATCGTTTCTTATTTTTCTGTTCTGAAAAATTTATGTCACGACCCTCCTCCGCTCTTTCACTCTTTCAAAATTAATTTCTTCAAAATTGAAAAAATAAAATTGCCTTTTTGACAACAAACCTAAACATTTGGTAAAATTTTAAAATTTTAAGTAAAAATTCATCACGAATGTGGTGAAAATTTTTTAACCCCCAAAAGATGATTTTTTTTAAAATTTCAGAAAATTTAGCTAGGTATAAATTTTAAAAATTGGCTGAAATAGAAAAATATATCCAAATTATTGTTTAAAATTTTTTAAGCAAATTTTAATTTTTATCAAGATTTCCAAAATTTGTACGTATTTAAAATTTTTACCAAGTTTTGAATTTTTTAAAAATTTTCTCCAAATTATTCACAATCTGATTATAAAATGAATATTTTGATATTTGCTGTACACAGTAGTTCTCATATATTTTGACTGAAAAAAAAAAAATGATTTCGTTTTGCGAAATAATATTTTGTGTTTTGATAAAAATTTTGAAAAAAAATATTTTTTTTTTCCCATATTTTTTTAAAATACATGATTACAATTATTTTATTACATAATCCCTTATTAATCTACGGTACATTATACCTAGTCGAGTTCTGAAGCACTGAAGGTATCAGCAACGTTATCTGGAATATTGTACCTGTCTGTTTACGTCACGAACGGTGTTTTTTACCGAAAATTTTCCTCCATTATATCGCGCTGGTCGTATTTGTCGTTTGCACAGCCGATTTCGTTGCAATTTGTATTTTGAAGTTTCATTTTTAATGTTGATTTTACTCGCAGATTGGTATTTCGTGTATATTGAAATCGTCATACCTAGGAAAGGAAAAAAGCATTTGCAATAACATGCGTTTTTACGTAGAACTTCAGAGAGGCAAAAGTTTGAAAATTTGTCAATTTTTTCATTAAAAAAAAAGAGTGACTACTGACTAGGCTCAACTTGTAATTTATTTTGAGAAAAACAAGTAATTATTTTCTCATGAAAAAAAAAAACAACAACTTCGAAGGATAAGGACACCACATAATCTAGAGTGTTTTTTTCGATGAGAAATAATAACTAATGATTTAATTTGTTTGCATGGATGTGGATTGTTGTTCAGTGAAATTGGAGGGGAGGGGAAGGAAGGGTCTAATAGAAAATTTTATAATAACAAAAATTATATTTTCTAGGACCTCGATGTACAACTTTTGTTTGAAAATTTTTTCAATTTACCCCTCCTCCAATTTTGAAGAAGTATCTACCCGATGTTATGTGAAATTGGAGGAGAGGGAAGGATCCAATCGAAATTTTCATAATCAAAATTATTTTTAGGATCTTCATCTACAACTTTTATTTAGAAAATGTTTCAATTGGCCCCTTTCTCACTCACTACTCCAATTTTTAATTGGTATTATATCTTCGGGATGTTTTGCAAAATCGGTGGGGGAGGGGTCCAATTGAAAAAATTTTCAAATGAAAGTTGTAGATTAAGATCCCGAAAATAATTTTGATTATTATAAAAATTTCGATTAGACCCTTCTCTCCCCTCCAATTTCGCATAATGTGACTTGGATAGTTAAAAAGTGGTGGAGATAGGGATCCAATTGAAAAAATTTTCAAATAAAAGTTGTAGCTTGAAGTCCTAGGAATAATTTTGGTTATTACAAAAATTTCAATTGGACCCCTTCTTCTCCTCCAATTTTGAATATAAAGTACCTATGTAGTATTGGACTTGGTAAAATTCAACAAAAACGATCCACACCAATGTACGTAAAAAATGAGTAATTGAACTAGACACGTCTTGTGAAATAATTTTGCTACCTCATTTGTAATTTTTCACTTTTTTATTTTCCCTCTTTGGAAAAAAAATTCGAATTTGACAAATGGTCTTTTTGTCCTCACTCGGGGGTATCTAGGGTAAAATTAATACTTACTGAATTGTCGCTGTAAGCATCCAGTACAGCCATTGTCAAAAAAGACACCGCATATACCACGAACAAGAACAAAATCAGGAATAGGAAATTCATTCGGATGGCTTTTGATTTTCTGCTGTGTCACCAGTGGTCTTTCTTTCGATCTGCGAATGTAATTATTTTGAGATAATTCAAAATACGTTCTCCGGGTATGAATTATTCTAACACAAAGCAGAATATCCGTCGTTCTGGTCTAATACGATGGCTGAAGGCTGCCAAATGGAAAGGAATATCAAACGACGCTTTTATCACCGTCTCTTATCGCCTTTCAAAGTTTGAGCAATGAGGTTTCGTTCGATAATATTCTGTAGCTCGTATTTTACATGTAGGTAAAAATAATTTCTCAAGGATTTTTTTTTTTTTTTTTTTTTTTGAAACTGAAATGGAAGACTTTTTGTAATATTTTCACACTTTCCATAGAAATTGAGATAAATTCGAGGAAAGATGCTTAAAATAAAATTTTTTGGAAAAAATTTACATTCTCGCTAAGTAGCTAACGAGGAGATAAGTATCAGCAATAGAAAGTACGTGCAACTTGCAAGTAAACGGACCAGCACAATGTACGATTTGGTTAACAAAGAGATCTCATTAAAGAGAGAATAATACTCAAGTGTGATGTGGTTGCCGAAAGAGAATGAAATTCAGAATTCTGCTGGGTATGTTTAGAGGACGAAATAACGTTGAAAGTGGCAGCAGTATTGACTATTAATAGATCGTACCTGTTGTACTATTTTACGAGTAAACGAGTGAAAACCATTTGTAAATGATTGATTTTTTTATTCGTTCATATTTTACAGGTGAGCGGATACCTGAACTTGATGGCAAATTCCATCGATAATTTTACCCACGGATTGGCGGTCGGTGGAAGCTTCTTATTATCTACAAGAGTCGGAGTTTTTACCACTTTTGCCATACTTGGTAAGTTACCACAAAAATCTTGAAAAAATAATTATTGGGATATCTTCTTGACCAAAACATACTCCAAAAATTGATGGTAATACGAAACTGGTACGATTTCGTGATCTATAATTTTTTTTTTTTTGGTTCATGTTTCAGTTCACGAAATACCTCACGAAGTTGGAGACTTTGCCATTTTATTAAGAGCCGGATTTACTCGATGGGATGCGGCATGCGCTCAAATATATACCGCCTCGGCCGGAATTCTCGGAGCTATTACAGCTTTGGCGTTTAGCGCCAGTGCATCGGCTGTAGGTGAGTATAGCGTGTGAAAAAAAAATCCAATATTTATTTATATCTCGGGTGTACTTCAGTTTCGATTTCGACATCTGTCACGAGTCGATTTTTTTGAAGGGTGGATTGCGTTGTTTATCCCAATGTTGAAATGGGGTCTATTTTGGGAAGCAATTGCGCGCATGTCCATTGTCCATTGTACCGGACAGCTCTGTGAATGATTTATTTTGAAAAATTCTGTTCGATATGAATTTTTTGCAAACACTTCTGTAAATTTTGTTTGCATTTTATATTTTTAAAAAGTTTTTTAATTGGAATTTTTCATAATTTTCTTGATATTTTTTCAAATTTTATTAAAGTCGGAGTTTTTAAAAATCAGTCAACATTCAAATTCATTACCTACAACTTTTTTTCAATTTTGGATTTTTTCTGTAAAATTTGTTTTTTCTCGGCTTTTTAGAATTAAATTATTTTTCAAAATTTCATTGTTAATTTTTCAAAATTTGATAGAAAACCTTTTTTAATTTTTTTTAAATCACTTGGGTATTTAGAATTTGTTTAGTTAACAATTTTTTAAATTTTGTTCAATAAAAATTGTTATTGTTTTTTTTTTGTTTTTTTTTTAAGTCTCAGTTTTTTGAAATAAGAGAATTTCTTCAATTTTTTGGAGTACAATTTTGCGGAGCAGAGCTCAGAGAATTTCCTAATATCTTTGAAATAGAAAATTTGCTCAACTTTCATAAAATATTTTCTCAAATTTTAAGAAGATTTTTTGTATTATTTTCTAGTGAAAAAAATTTCTCTACTTTTTATTATTTTTTTTATTATTATTATTTCTTTAAAAAATACTTCACTAAACAAATCAATAATTTTTGAGAAAAAATTTCTCCATTTTTTTGGAATAGGAAAATATTTTTGTTTCTTGAAATAAGAGAATTATTTCTTTAATTTTTTGGATTTTTTAGATTAATGAATTTTCCAATTTATTTTAAATAGAAAATTTTCTCAAATTTTAAGAAGATTTTTTTCCTATTGTCTAGTGAAAAAAATTTCTCTACTTTTTAGTATTTTTTTATTATTATTATTATTATTATTATTTCTTTAAAAAATACTTAACTAAGAAAATCAGCAATTTTTGAGAAAAAATTTCTCCATTTTTTTGGAATAGGAAAATATTTCTGTTTCTTGAAATTGGAGAATTATTTCTTCAATTTTTTGGGATAAAAAATTTTCACAACTTTCATAAAATATTTTCTCAAATTTTAAGATTTTTTCCTATTTTGTAGTGAAAAAAAATTCTCAACTTTTTTGTGTTTTTTTTTTAATTTTAATTTTTTTTATTAGGTAGGCCTATTTCTTCAAAAAATACTTCAATAAGAAAATCAGTGATTTTTGTGGAAAAAATTTCTCCATTTTTTGGAATGGGAAAATATTTTTGTTTCTTGAAATAAGAGAATTATCTCTTCAATTTTTTGGGATAAAAAATTTTCGCAAATTTTTTAAATTGATGAATTTTCCAATTTCTTTGAAATAAAAAATTTCTCAATTTTTATAAAAAGAAATAGATAATTATGTACATTTTGTTACCAGTTTTTTAAATTCAGTTAAAATCCACTTTATCAAAAACTTTTTTTTTTGGAAATTTGGTTAAAATGTAAGATTTTCTTCTTTCTGAAAAAAATTGAAGAAAATTTTTTTCAAAATATTTTCAAGAAACATTTTTTTTTTTCAAGTTTTATTCAATTTTTTTAAATTATCAATTTCTTCAAGTTTCGTTAAAAACTCAATTTCGAAATCTTGTACCTGCCTTGATTTTTCCTTTTTTTTTTATTTTTCTTCATAAATAATTGTTTTTCTGATTTCATTCAAAGAAGTAAATTATGATCAACTTTTTTTTTTGATTGTTCCGCAAAAGGATAATTTTTTTTAATGGATAATGTAAGATTTTTTCAGAATTTCATTATTTGGATTTTTTTTAAATGTTTGAGAACACTTTTTTGATTTTTATTTGGAAACAATTTTTGTAATTTAGATTGTTTTCGAGGGTTTTCATTTTTTTTTTCAAACCCAATTCTTTCAAATTCAGTACATTTCTTCAATACAGCTCTCAATTTTTTCAAGATCATCTACTAAATTTGGCAAATACTCATTTACATTTTACAGAAGCGCGAACCTCGTGGATTCTCCCATTCACAGCTGGAGGATTCCTGCATATCGCATTGGTTACCGTATTACCAGAACTATTGGACGAGAAAAATCCTAAAGAATCGTTGAAACAAATGTGCTCGTTGGCCAGTGGCATAACTATCATGGCTCTAATGACGACTATAATCGAAGGCTGATTTTTTTTTTGTTGTTAAAAAATGAAATTATAATATTTTGAAATAATGATATCGCATTGTAATGTAAACCATACCTACAATATTTACACTTGTATATAATTATTACCTACGTATAAAGATGAAATTAATTTTTATAAGTCAAATTTGTAACCAAAGGAGCGACACAATGTGTTTAAATATTTTATCTAAGCCTAAGCTACGTTCGAGAAAGAAGAAATACTTAATTTTTACATCGTATGTACCAATAAGGTTGAATTATTACATGTAAAGGTCTTTTGACTTGACTCTGGGTCCTTTAGGATTCGTTCGCGTTGTAAAGTCGTTAATACGATCGTCGTATAATTTAAAATACGATGGTTAAAAATATCCATCGATGATATTTTTACCTAATTCAAAACAGAATTGCAAGTGCCATGAAGGTGTGTAGACTTGTTACCTATTTTTTTTTTGTCACCAATTACGAGTATACCGCTTTTTTTTTTTTTTTTTTGTACGAATTTACTTACCATCTTCGCTCTGTTTATTTACCTAGTCTTTTTATTGTAAATATTTTTTGGAATGAGAAAAATATTACGCTGGAATGCGACTAAAAAGGATGTATTATTACGTTGTCAGTATTTTCGAGGGTAAATTTTTCTATTATTATTGTGGCGGAGGAGAAAGACGTAGCAGGGATTCGAGAATTACTGTCGAGAAGCGAGTCAATTTACCGTTAATTTGCGGTGCCATTTAATTAATAAGTATTTTTTTTTTTTGGTGTAATTATGTAATTATCATAAAGTACTTTTTATACGATACATAGTTAAAAAGAATTGTTTTTTTGATTTTTTTTTCGTGTAAAAAACGCATCGAAACAGCGCTAGCGTGTTGTTTATTTTTCATTAAAAAAATGTACCCATTGCATCGAGTACATTTTATTCCTATTTTAATGAACGTCGTCTAGCTGTGAGTTTTCTATGTGATTACCTTTTCTTTTTCTTCAAAATATTGTATTTGATTATGTTTAATTGAAATTTTCATTGTAATGTGATGTGTACCGATTTTTTTGTTTATGTCGTATTTTTATCATGTTATGAATATATTTTAAAATATTACTTATTTTATATTTGCGCTGGTGTATTATTTTTTTTTTTGTTTTCTTATAAATTTCACGAAAGATGATCGGGTAAGAAAACTAAAGGCTGTGTTTCGGACTCGGTGGATGATTAATTATCTAGGAGGCGTAGGTGTAGTTGTGGTTGAGTTATAAGAAGAGAAACCAGCAGTATTTTTGTACAGATTTTAAGGTAACAACTTCATTTGAAATTTAAAGATGTGTGAATTAAGTACATAATTATGCTCATATTTGAATTTAAAGAAAAATGTTGAATTGTGTTATTCGTTTATCGTTTAAGCAATCAAACAAAAAGAACGATCAACATTGCTTTTTTATAAGTTCCCATTCTTCACAATCGCCTTGCAGAATGCAGACCCCTTCAGTATAATAATATGTAGTTGGAAAATCGGAACTTTTTGCAAAAAAAGTTCCAACATGTTGTAGACTGAGTTTATAGGAATAGTTTTGATCATTACAAAAATTTCGATTGGTCCCCTCCCTCTCTACCTACTACACATTCAATACTTCATATTCAAAATTAGATGAGTGGAAAGGGTCGAATTGAAAAAATTTTCAAACAAAAGTTGTAGATTGAGATCCTATAAATAATTTTAGTTATTATAAAAATTTCGTTTGGACCTCTCCGTCTACCCTAATTTCGCAAAATACCCCAAAAATCGCCCTTGGTTATACATCTTGAAAGTGGTAGTATTCTACATAATATGTGAAACTGGAGGGAAAGGAGAGGCCCAAGCGAAATTTTCATGATAACTAAAATTATTCATAGGATCTCAATCTACAGCTTTTGTTTGAAATTTTTTTCGATTGGACCTCTCTTTCTACTCTAATTTTGCATAATACCTCACAAAATCGCCCTTGGTTACAACTAAAAAGTGGTAGTATTCTACATAATATGTGAAACTGGAGGGAGAGGAGAAGCGCAAGCGAAATTTTCATAATAACTAAAATTATTCATAGGATCTCAATCTACAACTTTTGTTTGAAAATTTTTTCAATTGGACTCTTCTCACTGTTCTAATTTTGAATATCAAAAAATAATCAAGTACCAATATACTCGAAGATCGAAGTTGCGCGTTGCGCATGCGCACTGAGTAAATACATGACGCACCATTTTGAATTATGAAATGACTAACGAATTCAAAGATAAACGTGCACCTTTGCTAAATATGACAAAAGAAGTCTATCTTTTGATTGAATTGTTGTTCGGTTGTAATCGGTAGTATGACTAATGCAAATGTTATGCAAGTGTTGAAGTGTAATACAAGAATACAATGGTGTTTATCGTAAAACCATTTCGTAGATGTTTCTTTTGCGACGAGAGTCAATTTTGTTGCGGATTCATGATTCGACAGTGTCCACCCTAACGTTATATTTATCCGGATTAATCATTTCAGTACTGCTAGTGCTAGTGAGTAACTACCTACATGATTTTAAGTGCACAAATTATGCAGTTTAGGATTAGTAGTAATGTACTGTTTGAACTATCGCAAATTCGATTGTTTATAGATTTTCTTGGGCGAATACGATTATGTCCTTCGTGAAGTTAAACGTAAGAAGAATTCGAAATCGTGTTGTTGCATCGGCAATGCGGAATCGTGATTTAATGTCGGAATGTTCATCGAAAACTGATTCGTCTTGTTAGAGTGGCTGAATTTAATTCACCGTGGGTCGTTTGAGACCAAATTTTATTGCAATTTGCCAAAATAATACTCGCCGGTATGTTTCAAACTTCACGTTCCATCGTTGCGAAGTTGCAGCTGATGTTGACAGGTTAGTTATTTATTGTCAATACTAGAATTGAACGATATATGTAAGTATTTCATTCGTAGTTAATAATATTATGGGAATAGTTTTGGTACAAGGTGGAATGGTAACACGTGAATTTGGCGCGAACGAGCTGGATATTTTGTGTTCTGTAGTTTCGTGTGGATGTTGATAATAAAATTTGAACATAATAACACTCGATTAGAACCACCCTACCATCATAAGTTCGTATTTGTGAAAAGAAAGATTGGAAAGGGCTAAGTTTTTTTGTATTGAAGGTTTATTTGATTGTGCCAATCACCTTAGACGAGATATCTTAACAATTGGATGTTGGTTAATTTTTTCTATTCTCTTTATGAACGAATGTTTCTATGGCAAGTTATTTACATAGTTCTATGAATCTGTGAAATGAAATTAGGTAAAAGCATATGTAGAGATAATATTTAAGTTTGTTAGGTACATATAAAGATACAGCTGTCTGTAATAAGTGTTTTTCTGATTTTTTTCAGGATTTCTTTTCCTTCCGGTCATGCCGAACTTTCATTTTACGTTGCAGTTTTCGCAGATGAGGTAATTATCAACTTCTACACTTATTTTATTTGTGATCTTTCAATCAACTTGGACATTTTATTTATTCCTGGTTTAAAATCAGTTGTTACCACACTCCAAATTTCGTTTGATTGTTTTTCACTAATACCTAATTCTGTTATCAGGTGTACCGGCAAAATTGATTGATGATCCTGGTGGGTTTCGGCCGTTCGGTTTTGCTTACTCGAGTCATGGATAAATGGATAATCATCATCATTTGAGCGATGTGTTGGCGGAAATTTCCATCGGCAGCGAAGTAGCCAGGAGTAGCCATATAATAAATGCACGTAAGTCGTTGCGGTCTCGATTAAACTGCTCAGAAAGCTTTATTGATGAATTTAACGGATTCCCCATTTTTTAAAGACGATTTTAGTTCTTTATTTCTTTTTTCGATGACCAAAGATTGGTTCGTGATATTGATACGTGCTTAAATGAGAGGTTTTCCAATAAGTAAAGCCACTTTCGATACCGAGACTAGTGCTATGTTGTTGTTGCAGAATCACTCCAACGAATGATAACTATTTTTACGAATTTATCGATGTACAGATTTTACTCCATCAAATACCCATAGGTACCTTGTTTACAGATGTAACTATTTGAATCTGTAGCCATCTCACTAAAATTCAGTTTACGATATGTAGACGTATCCCAGATTACAAAATTTCATTTTGGAGGTCGAGGAGAAAGGCTTTATGAGCTGCTAATCGAAAACCATCATTGTTTGTATAGTACTTGTTCGTATTTCGTAATCTTACACGTTATTGTTGAATTACCATGACTGAAGACATGTGTTTCTTTTTGACTTGTGACAAAATTGTAGGTTTATAAGAAGCGTGTAGTGCTCCATCGGAACGTGATTAAAAAGAAATCGAAAGAACAGATGTGGTCGTGGTGTGAGAATCATTCATAACACTTACTAGTACGAGTACATTTTTCGGCTAATTAATTTTCTCATAGTCTTATGTACGTTTTGAAATCGACTTAACAACTTTGAACAATCTCACATACCCAATTTAACCCTTCTCCGGTTCTTCCGTAAACCACCTAAACTTTTTTCTCTTCATCGGTATTAATCTCACGCCCTCCATTCAACAAAACATTGAACTTGAGTTAGGCAACCGTTCCGGCCTGCGCAAGCGTTCGTGAAGGGGGCGAAGAGTAGCGTAAAAAACCGCCGTACTTACTCGTGAAATGCAAACGAAGCTCGAACAGATTCGTATTCTCCACTTCCGTAGATCCTTTTAGTTATTTGAGAAGTACACAACGATGTTACTCGAGTGATATTTTCGTTTTTTGTAATTTGAAACGTGTTCTTCGAAAATGCGGGTTTTTTCATATTTCGTGACGTTTTTCGTTTAATTTGAAGTTTGTGAAAGGTGAAAATTCGAATTTCGCAATGGGTAATCTACTGAAACCTACTCGACGAGGGTTTTTTTGCGACGATTACTCGATCTTGTATCCAAAATCGAACTCGACTGTGCCTACACCGGTAGTAGCAATTATCGGTGTTACAATCCCCATTCTACTGGTAAGTACCTAGCGTTATTATTTTATTTAGACATGTGCTAGTTTTACGAATTTTTGAACCTTTGCCATTAAAATTGTTAATTTCTTCGACAGATTTTTTGGGGCGAATATGCGAAAATAAAACGAAACAAAAGTACCATCAACTTGATGCACCGGTTTGGAAAATATAAAATTAGTCACTACTACTGGAGCGTGTATCGTCGACTGGTTTGCTGCGTCAGCGGAGGCTTGTATTCCTTTCTAATCACCGAAGTGGCTAAAATAGAAGTTGGTCGTCTGAGACCAAATTTTATAGCCGTATGTGGTATCAATTGGTCGGATTTTTGTCCAAACAGAACCTACCCTTATATCGGACCGAACGCATTCACTTGTACCAGCGACGATTCCGTCGTCGATGAAAGTAGGTAAGTTACTGATCCATCTCCGAATAATTCAACATTATTGGAACGAGTTGTTTGCGGTTGGTAAATATAAGAATCATCGTAGGTAGAAGTTTCAAGTGTGAAGATAGCTTATTTTTCAATTTCAACTCGAACCGGATGAAGTATTTAAGAAAAACAATGATACGTCATATATGAAGTATTTTTTTTTCCAACCGTAGCGTAGACGTCGATTATTTTTTTTATAGGAAGGAAATTCGCGATTAGTACATTTACGAAAGGAAATCGGAAGTCCAACCAATGAAGCTTCTAACGTGTGTATTTTTATATTTTCTAGGGTATCGTTTCCTTCGGGCCATGCGAGCTTTTCATTTTACGTTGCAGTATTCACAGTAGTAAGTTCATTATCCTACCTAAGAGCTAGTGCTGTTTCAAAAAATAACGCAAACGGAAGCGTTAATTTCCTCTCGCCGTTTAACCGATTTCCTAAAATAATATCGCGAATTAAAATGTACATTTTTTTTTTGCTTACAGCTGTACTTGGAAAAAAGAATGAAAAGTGAAAATCTAATTTTCAAACCGACTGTTCAATTTTTAACTTTACTATTGGCTTGGTTCGTCGCTCTGTCTCGGATTATGGATAATAAACATCACTGGAGCGATGTACTGGCTGGAATGGTGATTGGCAGCGGCGTAGCTGTGATAAACGTACGTACTGATAGCCATAATTTTGCTGACGCAGCATAGCGTACGTCGAGTTGATTCTTATATTGAGATAGGTTATGTGTAAATGCGTTGAATCGATTTTTTTTTTCAGACTGTTTTTGTTCATTCGATGTTCGAAGATGAAAAACCATCCGCTGTTGATTCGGATATGAATGCGAATCGAGCGAGTACAGTTCCAAATGGAATACAAGATTTGCTATGAAATTATTGTACGAGTACATACCTGACCTGGCTCTCTGAAGTTTCAATTTATAAAATTTTCAATCATCGAGGCAACTCGTTTTATTTCTTATTTTGTCAGTAATTCTGGAAAAGTACGTGTCAAGTCTTTGTAATTTATTTTCATTTTTGTATGTTTGTATTTTTTTTTCCCATATTTGTACTGTTTCAGCTTTATTATTTTTTTAATTCAACTATATTTTATAAGTGATAAAAGTACCGAATAAATTTTTTTGAAGTAATGTACATAATAATGTTGAACGATGCATTGTCTGTGTATCTTTATTCGATTGAATCGCGTTGGTACAACCTTTACTGTGTAGTTTATCGCGTGAATTGGACGCCTATCTTGTCAAATGTAGGCAAATTTATTTACACGCAAGTGTGATATGAGGGGTTGACTGTTATGAAGTTGAAACATATCAAGGTAATTTAAAGTCTGCTAATGCTTATTACGAATTATTATGTATTTTATGTTATGTGTATCAATATTCAAACTATGATTCACCTTCCACATTAAAAGTGCCTTTTAATTCATTTACCTACTCAACTGACTCCTTGTATAATTCAAGACCGGCAATTATTCGATATTTCCCGAAGGGGTGAAAGGGTTGAAATTTTTTAAATGTCGAGTGTAAGAATGAATTATTTCTTCAAAAAAAAAAATGAATAATAATTATAAATAAATAAAAAATATAAAAGAGATTCTTTCTACAAAAAAAGAGAGATTTTTTTCTTAAAAAATTGAGAAAAAAAGAGAAATTCCTCTAAAAATAACAGATTTTTCCCTAAAAATTTGAGTGTTATTTTTCTCTAAAATAAAAATGATAAAGTTTTAAGAAGAAATAAAGTTGAGCACTGATTTTTTAATTGAAAATTTTTCTTTTGCTTCAAAAATGAAGATTAATAAAAAAAAATCACGTTGATTTAAAAAAATGTTTTTCATTCCAAGGAAACTCAGAATTATTTTCTCCAAAAAAAATGACAAGACTTTTTTCTCTAAAAATACTTAATGATTTTTTTTGTGTTCAGAAATTTTTATTAAAAAAAAAAAATGAGAAATCATTACCCATTTAAACAAAAATTGGAAAAAAATTCACTATAAAAATAACAGATTTCTTCTTCAAAAAGTGATTTAATTCTGAAAAAAACGATTCCTCCTCTCTTTTTATTATTTTTATTTTGAAAAAAAATAATTGTCTTGAATAAAATGAATTAATTGAGAAATTGTTTCCTTTTTTTTCCTCGAAAAATGAAAATTGAGAAATGGAAATCACGTTTTAAAAAAAAAATCGAGGAATTTCTATTTCAAAAAAAAAAAAAATAATAAATATATAAAAAATAAGATACTTTTTCTTATTTTTAAAAGTTTAAAATTTCTAGGTATTGTCCGACCAGAATACGATGGCGGATGGGTCTGAGAAACCGTGATTTTGAAAAACCGATTTTTTTTCATAGAGATAAGTAGTTATCAACTTTGATTTGTTTTAATGAGAAAAAATTGTGCATTGTTTAAAAGTTAAAATGTAATCATTGATTGAGAACTACTGATCTCTATGAACAAAATTCGGTTTTTCAAAATCACGGTTTCAGATCCATCCGCCATCGTAATCTGGTCGGACAATACTCGTTTTTTCCCTCCAAAATATCGAATGTTTTTTTTTCCTATAAAAATGAAATTCTAAAAACATATTACAAAAATTTCATTGAGTATTTAAAAAAAAATATGATTTTTTTCATCTGAACTTGAAAAAATTTGGATTATTTTCATTTCAAAAATACTCAGATTTTTCTCTCCAAAAGAATTAACGAAAATTATTTTCAAAAAAATAATTGAAATCTCTTTTTTCAAAAAAAAAAAAAGTTATAAAATGAAATGAAAATTGAAAGATTTTTTCTAAACAAACTTGAGATTAAATAAATAATATATATTTTTTTCAATTTCTCCAAGAGATAATTTAAAAAAAAATTAATAATGAAAGGCAAAAACAATGAAAAAATTTCATTATTTCAAAAAAAAAATCACAAAAATTCAGAAATTTTTTAAAAGAAAAAATTGATGATCTATACTTAATTTCCTTTTCTTGAAAAATAAAAATTATTGATGCATGAAAATTGAGATGTTTTTCATTCCAAGAAAATTAAAAAAGTTTTCCTTCCAGAAGAATTGACAGATGTACATATTACATAATATATTAGGTATTTAAAAAAAAAAAATAAACGATTTTTATCTTTGAAAATTACATACAGATTTTTTCTCTAAAAAAAACACTTTTTATTCCAAAAAATTAAATATTTTTCATTCCGAAAAAATCAGATTTTTTTCTCGCGAAGAAAGGAGAAATTTTCTTTTCCAAAAATTGATTGAATATTTTTTTTTTCAAAAACAGATATTCCTGTAGTGTGTGTATTCAACTTTTGTACTTTCGAAATTTTCTTGGCTAATTTCAATTTCAAAATTCTGGGTATACCTAGTTTGAAAACCTACGCTCTTGATAAGTTCCCAGCCATGTTGTCATTTTCGAACAAAATTTCTCCTTATACATGTCTCATTTCTTGTCTCTTGATATTTTTCAATTAGTTACCTAATCTTCATCTAAAATAAAAAATAATTGTAAGAAAAATATATTTTTTTTGAATAAGTATAAAAAAAGGAAAAAAAATTGAATTTGAGCTAGGTCATCATTTCCTTATTAATTTATATTCAAACGAATGCTATTTCGATTTGTTCCTTCATTTCCTGAACTGGGTACTTAATACATAGGTAATAATTGTGAATCCTAAACTCGAACAATAAATTATTATTACCTATCTTCTCACTTTGAAAAAATTTCAAACGAATGACGATGGGACGTGTTCTAGATTAAAAGCTTTTTAAAACCTCTATTTCCAAATATTACCTTAACTATCGCATACCTACCTACTCGCACTCGTACTCGGTCAAGTACTGTTATCTATATTAATTAATCGATATTCGCAATCGTACGAGAACTGTTAAACGAGTTCTGTACAAATATATCTCTGGATGGTTAATTAATCGCGACCATTAAAACCGTTCAGGTTACCTAAATAGTTAACTTTCAATTAAAGAGTTTCTCTCTATTTTGTAATGTTTATGTTTGTATGTTTCAGACTTTGAAGCTGGCAAGTACATATGATTGACTCGAGCTGTATGACAGCGGTGTAAGGAGAAGAAGAATGGTGAGTAATGAGTAATTTTTTACTATACAACAAAAATGATTAATTTATTTCAACGAAAAACGTGTACCAAACTAATGAAATTACCAGAAGCGAAATTCTTACGCTTGACCTTGATTTCATGTGAATATTTCTTTATTTTTTACAATGTTTTTCATAAAAGTTGTTTCGGTGTGAGAGAAGTGTTTGCGATTAAGCATATTATGCATGAAACTGTCCGGCGTTGCGTAGGCAGAGTGTATCATTTTGTGGCGAGCTATATGCTAAAGACCAAAGCTAAACGTGAATTTGATTCGACTTGAAGTTACCTACACATTGAGAGAGCTATCATCGTCAATGATACGAGTAGGTAATGGACACGCCGATAATGATAGTACGAGTTGAGAGTAAACGTTTACGTTGCATGTTTCATTCTAAAGACTTACGTCATGTATGCTCATTGGCTTTTGTATTTATTCAATGAAACACACGTTTACGTTTCCGACAAAATGACGAATTACACCGCCGAAGGTTAATTGTTTCACATTTACCTAACAGTCAAAAAAAAAACCTGGTAATTCGATCGATTTCCTTGGTTCGAGTTAAAAAAAGAGAAATCAACAGAATAACTGACAAAAAGTGTTAGCAAAGTTTTATAATTTTCCAAGTGTTTGTTGTTTTGAACCGATTACGTTCGAAGAGAATTCACTGTAAATTCTCTTTCAAAGCTGTCTAGAAACTAGTAAGTTCAATAATCATTTCTAGAGTCACCAGATGCCTGACAACCCTATTAGATTATTTACAAGTTTTTCAGGAAACCCTCGCTTGTATGAAAACTCTTCAAATATGCGATTAGAAAAAATTTCAATCTGGGCGAAACCTTGAAGAATGAAGATGGACCATGAGAACGCGTACTACGCAGAATTTGCCAAGCTGGGGTCTGGAGAAATGGAGGCGCGGGTGCGTGTTTTCCTCAAAAGATACAAGCACCAAAAAAAACGTTCGGACAAGTAGAAGTGAGTATTGAGTCGGATTTTCTTGATAATTTATATTTTTCATTAGTTACAAATTTTCTTTTTTTTTCGATTCAAAAACTAGATTATTTTATCTATCCAATGAGTTTTGGGTTATCGTGAGTATTTTTAAAACATCACAATTGGTTCGAAATACACTTAAAACCCAGTGCATTCAATTTTATTGAACATTTTACGATCATTTATACAGTTTTTACGAGGGCCTCGTTTGAGTTTTTTTTTTTTGTTTTTTTTTCCCCCTAGAAACGACATAGGTACGTTCTAAATTTTTTTCTAAGTTCCGAGATTTTTTTTTTTCGATTGAAGTCCTGAAAAAATTTCGTTGCAATGAAATTCTAAAAATTCGTATTACGATGAGATTTGAAAAAAAATATTTTTTGAGAGAATAATTCGCAAAAATATAGTTTGTAGGTAACAAAAATTTTATAATTTATTTTTTAAGGAGATATTGATTAATAAAATTTTGAAAAAATTTTATTTTGAGAAAACTTCGAAAAAGTACCTAATTATTTGTTTTGCAATAAAACTTGATTTTTTTTTTTTAATTTCCAACAATTTTTTTTTTTTAAAGTTGATTACTAGAAGAACAATTTTTGGGAAATTCCTGTTTGAAAAAAATTAATTAATTAATTATAGATACCCAAGTAACTACATTAGAATGTTTTGACTATATAGTACTGTTGGTCTTGCACAAGTACCTACTGCTTTTTTTGTGTGAAGGTTCTGATTTTTTTAAAAACCTCTATAAAAATCTTGCTTAGAATGGTCTTGCTTTATTCCAAATACGAAATCTCATAATTTGGAAATGAATATTTATCTATGACAAAATTTTGTACTTCAAGTATCTTTTAAAAAGTCATCAGTAGCAAACCATTTCTACAAATACAATTTTAAAAAAAAACATTATCCAGTGAATGTTTGAAATTGGATAATGCTTGAAATTTAGGTAACTAAGTTTTAAATTTTACAATCGTAGAATTTAGTAAAAATTCAAAATTAGGAGAAACAATAAAACTTTATAAAAATTACATTTTACTTGATTTATTTAGTTAAAATAGATTTAAAATTCAAAGCTTGATAAAAATTGAAATTTCTGTATCGAATTTTCAAGTTTTAAATTTTTTTAATATTTAAAAAAAAATTGGTAATTTACAAAAATTATTTTTACTTATAGGGTTTTGTATTTAGATTAATTTTTAAAATTCACTCAAATCCCCCCCCCTAAAATTGGATCCAGTGTTTAAGTATGATACATTTTTACAATAATTTTAAAAAGTAGGTAAATTATTGAAATTTGTAACATCTTTTAATTTTGAAAAATTCCTTTTTAAGGTGCTGCTAAAAATTTGGATTTTGGTTTTGAGATTTTGTTAGACACCTTTTTAAAAAAATGAAAAAATTGATCTTTTTCAAAATTTTACTTTTTTTTGGTTATAACTCATCAAAACCTAATCCCCCTAGTCTTAATTTCAAATGGTACCTTGCGGTGCCCTAAATTTTTCAAAAAAAAAAACATGTTTTTTACTATATAGCATTTTAAGTTGTTGCATTGCGTATTATTAGAAACTAATCGTCTATTTTTCACTTTTGTTCCAACTAAATTCTGAGAAGTGCTTCTAGCTTCACTCCATTTTGAAAAATAATGAAAAAAATGGTCAAATTCTCGACCTTGTGCATTTTTTTGGTCTTACTACCTCTCGAAAGTTGTTTCCTTTTATGAGAAAATAATTCTATATTTTTCAGTTTTTCCCTTTAACTGAATTTCAAGTGGCCCCTGATGACACTTTGTTTTTATAAAAATGAAAAATTGACTGCTTTTCAAAATCTTGCCTATTTTTGGTTTTAACCCCCCCCCCCTCCCTCCCAAAAAATATGTTCCTTTTCATGAGATGAACTCCCAGTTTTTCATTTTCTCTCAACTCAATTTTAATAAAGTGGTATTTTATGCCCCCCCAATTTTTCAAAAAAAAAAGAAATAATGATAATAATTTTTTTATTCATTTAATAGTTTTTCAACATTTGTTTATGTCATTTGTTAGCTCAATTTTTATTACACTTTTAACGATTTTCATGACATTTTCGTTTTCTAGGTTTTGATGTGGTTGTCGTGAAAGAAGGTACGCAATGGTTCAATGTTATGCTGCAAATTTGGAAAAGACACGAGGTGCAGACTGGGAAATTCTCTCAAAAACATGCCAAGTAAGTTTTCGAAGTCACGAAGTAAATTTTCGATGTATTCCCCCCCCCCCGGCCTCAATGCTATCTAATCCGTATACAAATTCTTGATTTCTCATGCACATTACTCATATATTTATACTAGCCTATGCATGTTTCCTTTTCTTTGACAGAAATTCGTCTAAAAATGAAGCCGCGAATCTCCGGAGGAAGTCAGCGGGCGACGGCGACGCGAGCGACGCGACGGTGTAGGCTAGGAAGTGGTCGGTGGTGTAATTTTTTACGGTATGCGCAAACCGGTAAACAAGAGGAAGATGGTTTTTGGGCGAATAACTCGTTTTAACCGCTACACAAACGCGCGAAGAGCGCACCGCACGGTCCGGGCACGGCGCACATCAACGCAGGTGAAAGGAAGGGGAAAATTACAGGTGTTTTAACGCAGCAGAGTGAGACGGATCTGGAGCGGGGAATCGCAACGCAATCGCCGCATAAGCATAAGCGTATGGCTACAGTTGGTAACACTGCGGCTGCTGATCGCTGATCGTCGGTGTAAGATGAACATAGTAAAGAAGGTTTGGAACTTGGAAGGTCGCAGCTCGCAGTATGTTGTCGTCGGTTAACGGTTCAGTGCTGTACGAAGTTGTTTGAAAAGCAACAAGTCGCGAAATCCATTCGCTTGTTGGATGTTTGGTAGTGAATAGAAATCGATAAAATCGATCGAATTTCGGTTTCGGTTTCGCCGGTCCGTCTGATCTGCGGCCATCCGGTTGGTAAAATGCGCGTGCGGTAGCCGGCGCACAATTTGTCGCGGTTCATTTTGGCCTGAAATCTGCGCGAGATCGGTGCATCGGCCATCGGCTACCATGTATCGGTCGAATTTCTACGAGAGTACGTGTTTTCGTTGTGATCAAATTGTGTACCAGGTCGATCGTGTCGGACCTTTGAAGGATTTCACATTCTTCCACAGCGGCTGCTTCAAGTGCAGCGTTTGCGGTACCAAACTAACCTTGAAGACGTACTACAACAATCAGCACAATCAAGAAGACAAGGAGGTGTACTGTTCTAGTCATGTGCCGAAGATAGGACCCGGCCATTTGGATAACTCCTCGGTCGGCATCCGATTAGCCCTAAACGTACCCAAATCGACCACCTTCGTCAACGAGCAAATACGCGGCTACGGTAAGGGCACCTTCGACGCCGAAGCACTCAACATCAAATCGCACCTCAACGGCCACCATCACAGTCAACAGTCGCCGACCAGGAGATCGCAGTCGCCCCAGCAGCCCTACAATCATCACCACGATAACAGCGGCTATCAATATGGCAGATTCGACGCTTCCGCTTTGCACATCGCTCACGCCCTGCGAGCCACTCAGCTGCAGAAATCGTACAATCAAAAAGCCAGAGAGAAACCGATACAATGTTATTTGGTGAGTACTTTTCCATTGCATTTCCAATGTTTCATTTTTATAGATAGATAGATAGATATATGTACGTAAAAAAGTAGCCCCTTGGCCCTACCCTTCCCTTCCCTTCCCTATCCCTTTCGGCTATGGTCTACGTACCTTCTCATTGTCAGTACTGCTGGCGAGTGCACCATATGGATTTCCGGTGCGCATACAGTAGCAGGTGATTCTTTCCTAATCCGCGTTTTATATACCTTTTGAGGCCCCCTCTTTCTCTTTATCAATTAAAATGAAAACGATCTACTACTGGGATAAAAGTACGTTGATGACCAGTACGTTCGAATTCGAAAATAGCTATTACGTTTTGGCTTTTGATTTCGGTTCACTTTCGTATTCGCGATCGCGTAGATTAGACAGTAGCAGCCCAGGCCAATGATACGCAACGTGAATGAAATAATTACCGGTTAATGCGACTTGTTTTGCATATAATAGACAATATAATACTAATACGACAGCTAGAAAATCGATCCCATTAATTGATAAAACCTTCGGAATTCAATTATTGATAAAAAGAAATTGCCTTTTTGAAAGCTGAGTTTACGTGAAAGCTGTACCCGAGTTAAGAAGCCATTCTAATATGGAATGGTTTTTATGGCAATTATTTTTGATGCAATTGGGAAGTTGTATTATAATGATAGGTAGAGAAAGGGGTTGAATTTTGTCAATAATTTTCTACCTTTTATGCTCAGAATGGTCAAAATGAATGGACGATGGTTCTAAAAAGTGAAAATTGAAGAAAAAAGAAGTACATAATTGGCAATGTCTTTCCGGCTAAATTGTAAGGGTCCTATAAAAAAAATGTTAGAAATAAAAATTGTAGAGTGTGGAATTATCTTTCGGTATTACGCATTACTTTTTCCTGAGGAGGACTATTTTTCGTGATTCTTACATGAGATGATTTGAATTTTTCCCTCAGAAAAATTTTCTCATAAAAAATGAGTGTTTTTTCCCAAAAACAAATTTTAAAATATTCTCCTAAAAAATCGAAAATTCCCTCCTTAAAAAATTGAGAATTACCTAATTGATAAAATAATGTGGTATCAAAAAAGAATTTTTCTCCAAAAAAAAATGAGAATCTCCCCCCTCCTCCTCCCCCCCCCCACCAAAAAAAGGCGTGAATTTTTTGTCAACGGTTTCAAAAACATTTTCTCAAAAAATCGAGAGTCTTTTCCCAAAAAGAAATCGATAATCCCCCCTCCCAAAAAAAGTAAAGAATCCTCCTAAAAAAAAATCAAGAATTTAATTGAAGAGTGTTTTTCTCAAAAAATCGAGAACATTTATTTCATCCAAAAAGAAATTTTAAAAAATTTTCCCTTAAAAATAGAGAATTCCCCCTCCTAAAAAAAAACAAGAATTAATTGAAAATAAAATGTGTTTCTCTAAAAAATTTGACCCAACTAAAAACCTTACTAAAAAAATGCTGTGAATCAAAATTTTAGAGCATCGAATTCTTTTTTTCCAGTACTTATTACTTTTCTCTTAGGAGGATGATTTTTTTTTTGTAAATTTGATAGGTGATGAAAGAAAATTCATAATTTTCAATTTGTGACCTGTCATTTAAAAAACCAAGTTAAAGTCCAAAAAACATATTTTACAGTCAAATAAAAAATTTTCAAGTACAAAATATGATCCTTTCTTCTTCTATTTATCTGATCTATGTAGATGTTATTTGGAGCCTCATTTAGCCATTCTGAGTAAACCCAAATTCACTGCTTAGGGCGATTGAAAAAAAAAACGTTTGTATGCAGCGTTGTCATTCTTAAAATAAAAATTTTCCAAATGAACTAAAATTTCAATTTTTCAAGTCAAGATAATATTGGCTCATATTTTGAGCAAATCAAAAAACCAAGACTAATTTTTGGTAAGAAATCAAATTTACAATAAGAAAGGTTCTCTTCATTTTTTGCCTATCTTCTGTATTTCAGTAGTTTACATCTAAAATTTTTGTCGATTTTCTCAAATAACTCTTGAAATATTGAAAATAGGTAGAAAATGAAGAGGACCTTTTTTATTGTAAAAAAATAAATTTCCTACCACGAATGAGTCTTGTTTTTTTTGATTCGCTCAAAATGTGAGCCAATGTACAAGATGAAAAATGAGAAGAGTCGAATTTTCCACTTTTTACTTATAAAAAAGTTAATAAAATTGTCACAGACCACTCAAAACTGACTCGATCAGGCTGCAAATTTGTAGTTAGACACCATTTGAAACACCCTTCCCAAAAAATTGAAAATAATTTTCTGAATAAAAAGTGATTGATTTTTCTCTAAAATTCTTCACTCTGCTGTGTGCTCGAACAGAATAGTTTGATAACGTTTTCACCATCACCAGTAAAATCACCGCCAAAAATACCACCAATATCAACCAAAAAACCAAAAAACAATTTTTGGACTATAACCATGATTTTCTTATGACGGGTCACATTTTTTCATTTAGTACCCTACGTACAGGGTGTTTTCTGGCCAAAATAAGGGTGCCACGAAAAAAGTGCTTTGAATCAAAATTGTAGAGCGCAAAATTTTCTTTCTACAGTAGTGATAACTTTTTTCTTAGGAGGATTACTTTTTGTGATTTGTGCAGTCGAAGTTTGTGATGAAAGTATTATCACAAAATTTTTAAATTTTTCTAGTCAAACTAAGGGTTCCGCGAAAAAAATGCTGTGAATCAAAATTATAGAGCATGAATTTCTCATTCTGTAGCTTGCTATAAGTTTTTTCCAAGGTGATTAGTTTTCTTGATTTTTACATTCTTAGAGTAATGAAAAAATTCACAATTAAATTTTCAAGTAATCCTCTTCTTCTTCTTATAGAAAATGACACAATTCCACACGCTACAATTTTGATTTTTGGCATTTTCTATGTAAGACCCTTGGTTCGTTTTCATTTTTAAGATCATCGACTAGTTGGACCACTCTGTATTTTTGGCCTATTTTACTGTGCTCGAATAAAGTCAGGATGCAAAAAATGAATCATCAACAGTTGAGATATTTCTGTTCGATGATTCCAACAGGCAACAGGAACCGATGATTTGCCCATTTTTGGGCCGAAATGATGATTCAGTATTTTTAAAATGATCTCCAAGCATTGCTGCGATTCTCAGAATCGTTTCTATTCCAATTAAGATGACAACTGTTTATCTAGAGGTAGGGAAAAATTAGCACCTCAACGAGAACGAACGATGCTCTCGACTAAACAAACCATACTTTATGCTTCTAACAACTGAAAAATTTACTGAGCACCTATAACGATAATTAGAGCAGTTTTGTCTCGTCTATGATATCCAATGTTGGTAAATACTAGAATACTACTAACTAATAACAAAATAGTACAGTATAGGTAGATGTATAACTTAACAGTTGAAACAATTAGGTCATCGCTATTAAGCTATTGTTTTATGTTACTTTTTCTAATTTGGCTGGCGAATACGAATGTAAATAATTGTTTGTGGGACGATTTCCCATCGTTGAAGTAATTACCAGTAAGAAAAGAAAAATTCTTATACAATGAATAGGAAGAGAAGCGAAAAATAGAAACAAGTTATCTATGGTTTGATAGGACATACGTTTCAAGATATAGGTACATATTTTCTGCAGGTAAATAAGCTCGGTGATAAGAAAAATCTCGTACTCGTATATACAAATACAAATAACTTACAGCAAGTTCATTTACAATGCATCACATTCGAGGCAATCTGAACTGACTGAAGGTGTGCGAGATGTCGACGATGAATAATCGCATATCCTGTGAAATAATTTTTTTTTTTTCAAATTTCGACGACGTAAAATAATGGAGAAAAAATACGACTACTGTCAAATATATTATCGGTCGAGTCATTGTTTTTTTTCTCGAATTTTTAACAAGCGTTGGAAAAGAAACCCGCGATCGAGCCTCACCCCCCCCCCCGTGCTGTGTAATTTTTCAAAGCGCACGTGAAACGGTTTGCGTAATTGTATGGTCTTTTTCTCATGTACTTACCTACACAATATGTGCTGTGCTGGTGGTTTCATTAAGTATGTACTCTGGTACATGCATTTTATATATGTATATTAACGTATGTAGTGTACTTGGTACTTGTTGTGTTGTGCTGCTCTGCGTTTACTTTGTTTTATAACGGACGAGTTCGACTCGTTCGAGTCGTGTGAAATAGACGTAAAATTGAGTAGTTTAGAGGTCGACATTTTTTTTCCAACGCACAACGAGGTTTTTGGGTGACCTTCATTGAAAGGGGATATAAAGTATAGTGATTTTGATGTTATTCTGAATTTTACAAACGTGTTCCGATCTCGAGTACGAAATGTAAAGCGCCAGGAGGTTTCTTGAAGAGGAAAATGTGTTAGTTGGAAGAAGAAAATTTGCGGCTTTTGGTGAATAGAATGGATAGCTGATATATGAAGTGATGGGAAGATGTAGCTAGGAAGGGCAGAGAGGAAGTGACTCACTGAAGAGGAAAACAGTCTTCGTATCATTTCCAGAAAAATAATTTTATGTATTTAAGAAAATCATTTTTTCCCCACTTACGTAATTTATCATCAATAATTCGTGATTTTCAAGGGGTATTTGACAAATTTCTTCCTTCAGTAGGGAAGTGAATGAAAATTACAGGCTTTTGTAAACTCGAAATAATGTTATCAATTTGAGGTTTTTTTCTATCTTTAATTTTTTATTAATTCGTAATTTTCATTTTTGTTTGTTTTTGAATGTGATTTCGTTCGTTTTTTTCGAAACTTGAATTTTTTCAAAAGGAAATTTTGAGATTTTTCATTCGAGTAATGTTTTTAAAATTTATTTTCATTTTTTTCAAAATAAGTTTTAGTTCCTACAATTTTTTGAAAATTGTCGCCAAAATTTCAGTTTTTTGGTTTATTGTTTTTAAAATTGTTTTTTATGATTCATTTTAAATTTTTAAATCTGCGATTTGAGTGGCATAATGAAAAAAGAGTTGCATATTGAAATCCATTATGCAACTCTTTTTTCAAATTTGAGTGTCATAATGAAAAAGCAGTGGCATAATGATTTCATTATGACACTAGTGTCCTAATGAAGGACTTTATGTTACTCTAATTCATACATTTGGAAATCATAAAATCAACTTTATAATACATGAGCAGATAAAAAAAATAAAATCTTTGTAATTGTATTTCAGTGAAGAACTTCAATCAATTCGAGACATAGTTTTTTTTATGTTATTTTTTAAATTGAAATTTCCAATTTTTTATTGATAAGAAAAATTTTTGCGTTAAAAATAAAAAAGCGTTAGAAATTTTTGCAAACTCGAAATAATTTTAGATATCAACATGATACCTACATATTTTTTTTACATTTCTTCTATCATCATTTTGTGATTTTTGTTTCATTATTTAACTGTTTTTAGAACTGTCCTCGATTTTAATTTTCTAATCGAAATATTTTTTTAGAAGATTGATTTCATGTTTCTTCAGAATAATTTTTACATTTCTTAAAGAAAATTTCGCTCAAAATTTCGATTTAGTGGCTCATTTAAAATTGCGTTTTTTCATCTTCATTTTTGAGTTTTTATTAATTTTTTCCCCAATCATTTCTTTCTTAAATCAAGTATAATTTTTTTGTTCAATTCAATAATTCATCAATTTATTACAATTTTTTCCCAATTTTTAATTTCTGTCTTTATTTTTTTAAATTATTTCATTTCTCGAAATCAGTTTTTGTTTCATTTTCATTTTTATTTTCCTCTATAATCTTCATTCATATTTATCTGATTTTTCCCCCAATTTTCTGATTTCAATTTTTTTGCAATAATTTCAAATATTTTTACTAATTTTTTTTTTCTGATTTTATTTCTTTTCGATTTTCGTTCATTTTTATGTAAGTGTGCCTACTGCCTATTAATCACAATTTTTTCACTGGTTTTATTTTTTTTAAAATTTGGTATCACAATTTTTTATACTTATTAATGTACATATTTTATTCTCATTTTCACATCTCCCAATTTTCATTTATTTCAATTTTAATTTTTTATTTCATTTTTTTTTTTCATTTTTCACTTTTAATTTTTTTTCGTCGTTTCATTTTAAAAAAAAAAAATATTTACGCATATTTAATCCAAAAAATTGAGAAATTATTTAATTTCAAAAAATTAAGAAATTTTCTATCCACCAAAAAATTTATAATTCCTTTTCATTCCAAAAAATGGAAATTTTTTTAATTTCAAAAAAATTGGACAAAAAAATTCTATCTCAAGAAATTTGAAAAGTTTTTCATTTGTTTCAAAAAACTGAAAAATCTCTTTATTCTATAGAAATTCAAAAAAAAATTTCATCTCAAAAGAATTAAAAATTTTTATTCCAAAAAATCGAAAAAAATTCTCAATAAAATTGAGGAAGTATTCCATTTCAAACAAATTAAAAAATTTTCTCTATCCCAAAAAAAATTGAAAAATTTTTCATTTTAAGGAAATTGGACAGAAAATTCAATATTATTATGAAGTTTTAGTTTATGTTTTTTTATTCAATTACATTTCAAAAATTTTCTAAAATTTGATTTTATTTCAATTTTTTTTTCATTTTTCAAGTTTTCATTACCTTTATTTTTTTCAAGTTTTAATTTTTCTCAGTTTTCATTTTTTAATTTAATTTAATTTTTTTTTTGTGAAATTTTCATAAAATTCATCTCGCATTAAGTGCTGTAAAATTTTTTGTTGTCACGACACCCTGACGCAAACCTTCTCAAAGCTAAAAAAAATTCTCCACAAAAGTGCGTCCGCATTTCCTCACTGGATCGTTAACATATAAATCGTGCCAACAATTGAATGTATTTTCAGCACCTAAGTAATTGTTGCGGCGTTCTATTCTGCTCGAAATTGAAAAGCTGACTAATGTTGTGTGAGGTGCTGTAGTAAGCTAAGTGATTCACCTCTGGCTGTATAAATTTCTATGTATATATTTAGGCTTTTGTATTGCAAAATTACAACACAGAAAAGAATCGTCTCGCCACAGTAATTTTCACCATGGTCTACGATTCAATTAGGTTGACCGCAAATTTATGTACTTCTGGGAGAGTAGATGGTCCATTAGGTACTGTTTGACAACAAGAAAAATCGGTAATTGTGTGACTCGTTGTTTACGTATTCAATTACTCATTTAATTCGATCGAGCCGGTTTGATATCTGAATTACGAATTGATCGAGGAGCTACTGGTTACATTTGCTTTGGACTTTGCTACGATTTAGGAATGATGGCACAGGCAGGGTGAGTTTGGTGGTTCCTATCATTTGCTTCTGAGGTGTTAAGAAGTGTTTCCTTTGAGTCACCTGTACCTATGTACGAATTTTCTGTTGTCAAAAAATACTGAAACTAATGTACTTATAAGAAAACTACAATATATCGTGTCACATGGACACGCATCAATACGCGAATGATGGTTTTTTTTAAATAGGAGGCGATAGAATAAACACGTTACATTACCTTTACCTATGTACGATGCATTACGTACTTGTACGTAGACTTACGTATGTCTATGTATGTGTATCGACAGGGTAGGTACGTTTTTATCCCACGTTCGGGATCTGCGTTCGTACATTTATACGAGTACCTCTGCCTACGTAGGCAGGTACATAGCAGCTACCGTGTTAAATATGTATACGTAGTTCTCACGTTGAAATATAACTTGGTTTTTAATTCGATACGCTGCAATGGAGTATAAAATACCTACCGTTTTGCCATATTTAAAGCTGGAAATTCGTCCAAATGATCGGAATCCCGTTCGAATGAACAAATTCCTCGCTATACTCGTTACATACTCGTATAATATGAATAGGAACCGGCTACAGCTGCGCTGCTGCGGATCTTCTTTCCTAAGTCCAACTCCAAATCAACCCAGGTGCGGAGCAATTGCTCAATTGGCGCGAAAAATCAGGAATTTTAATATAATCGAGCGAAGAAGATAACAACCGAAAAAAAAAGATGATACCATCTTTAGCACTTTCACTGGTATCGTAAAAATGCAACAGGAAGTCACCAAAACGGGATAATATTTTGTAAATCGATATTTCCTGTTCGTTTTGTGTACACAGCGGCGTGCCGCACATAAGAGTTTGATTCTTCAAAGTCCAAATAAATTCGGCGAAACCGGTTTAACCGTGTCGATCTCCTATTAAGGTGCTTTAATCATTTCGAATATGAAAATGCAATTTTCGTATGGGTACCACGAGTGTCGCGTTTTTTTCTTTTCTTTTCGTATAATTTTTGATGCATTTTGGAAAGTTTCGTTGGGATTTTTTTGCTTTTTTATTATTTGATTTTATGTGGTATTGGGAAGAGAAGGAAGGAAATTAGCTCTTTGATTTATTTTACGATATTTCAATGATTTTCTCCAGGATTATTTTTGTAGAATTTTTTTTATCAAAGTCATTTTTAGTTGTCAAATTAAGGTATCATTTGCCAGATTTTTTTTTCAGAAATATTTGTATCATTGGTTTTTATATTTTCATCCGTTTAAATTTTTTGTCAGAATCAGAATTATTTTTTGTCAAAAACACCATTTTATTCGAATTTTTTGTCCACGTCATTTTTTCCTGAATTTTCATTCATTCTTGAACAGAAATATTATTTGTTAGAATTTTATGTTTAAAATGGTACTAATTTTCAAGAAGTCCCGCTAAAGTTTAAAATTTTGCCAAATTGTGAAGATTTTCCAAATTAAAAATAAAATAAAATTGAAAAAGAAGTTTAAATTGTAAAAATTTATCAAATTTTTAAAATTACTTTCTTAAGTAAAATTCAAAAATTTCCGAATTTTGAAAAAAATATACTTACCAAATTGCAACAATTAACTATAAGAATTACTCAAGCTTTAAAAATCGATCCAATTTCATTAAAACCTAAAAAAATTAAAACTACCAATAATATTAAAATTTTTTCAACTTTTGATTTTTTTTCATTTTTTTTTTAAATTCAAAAAATTTTTATCAAATTTTAAACTTTAAAGATTTGCAAAATTATAAAAATTAATCAAATTTTACAAAATGATCCAACTTCACGATGTTTAAAAACGAGGAAAATGACCATTCTCATCAATTTCTGAAATTACGACCAGTTATTGAAATTTTTCATGTTATGGTAATCTACTCGGTGAAGAACCGAAATCGGAATATTGGAGGGGCAAAATCTTGAAAATTTACAACTTTTGTCGATTTTCCGTCTTTCGACCCATCAAAAATTCAAAATTTCCCACCTGTTTCCAACTCGAACTGAAAATTTCCAACTAAACCAGAAAATTTTCAAATATTGGAGGGGCAAGCTGCCCCCTTTTTCGGAGCGTCTCTGAATCTACTGAGTATCAATTTTCGAGTTTTTGTCAAATTTTCGAGACTTTCTAAACCTCAAAAAAAAATGATGAAGCCTTATTTTCAAAATTTAAATATTTTTGAAAATTGTAAAAGTGGTTGCCAATTTAATATTACGTATTCGACGTTCAAAAAATTTCCATAATTTAATATTCGCTCGAATGGTAGATATTTTTCAAATTAAAAAAAAAAACAGAACTTTTTTCATGATTTTAATTTAATAAAATAGAAAATTTGGTAATTTCAAATTTTCATAAGAATATTGAAAATTTTCCCAATTTGAAAAATTATCTCAAGCTGAAAAATTTGTTTCATTTTATTTATTCATTTTTTTAAATTGCTAGATTATTACACCAATCGGAAAGTCTCATTTTTTGAATTTTACTGAAAATAAATTGTTTTCAAATTTAGTTCGGGTAGGATTTTGCATTGGATCAAATGGTAGCCTTTGTTATTGATTAAATGCAAATTGTCATTTTTTGAAATTCAAGTAGGTATTTATCAAATTTTCAACTTTCACCTAATTCCAAAATTTTAATTTACTGAAGTCTTGAATTGAAAAATTTTCCAGCGAAAATTAATTTAATTTATTCAAATTTGAAAATTACGATATTAAATTCATAACATGAGCTCAATTCAAGAAATTTTCAAAATTAAAATTTTTGCAAGATTTTTTGAATTTAAAATTTGGCAAAAGTTCAAAAATTGTAAAATTTTCAAAATTTGTTCGAAAATCGATTTGTAACAATTTTTAAGTTTTAATAACTTTTTAAACCCTTTGAAATTTGGAATATTTATTATTTATTTTTTTAAAAAGCTCTCTTGAAGATCCAAAAATGTTCTTGCTGTTTAGTTTTAAAATTTTGTTAGGCACTCTGTTTTTTTTTTCGAATTTTTTTTTTAAATATTTTTTTTTCAGAATTTTACGTCTTAGTTATTTTTTTGTTTTTGGCCAGAAATATCATTTTTATAATTATTTTTTTTCAAAAATTGTATTCAGTTTTTTTGCGGATTTTTTTTTTTTTTTGTTAGGGTTATTTCTATCAACAAGTTTGGTGTTTATCAGTTATTTTTGCCTGTTATTGTTCATGTTGAAATTTTTATTCGCTGGAATTTTTTCCGATTTTTTGGGGAGGACGGAGAGGTTGAGGGATTCTTTTTGTAAAATTTTTTATCAATTATTGTTTGTTCAATTATTCATTGTTTGTAACAAGAATTTTTGTCTAAATTATATCTATTGTAAGCTGCGAATATTTTGAAAATTTTTGACTATTCAGCACTGAGTCGTCACCAGACCACCAGATGATGGTATAATTTGCTTCTTACGTTAATTCATATTGGACCATATTCGAGGATTTCCAAGGATTTCTTTGGGATTTTCGGTATTTTACGCAAGATGCACGTAACACCTTTCTTATCTTCTGTGTCTGATGACCTACCAGATCTTAATTTCTCCCAAAATCATTCGAAATTTGATAGATTAAAAATTTCAATCCGGTTCAATTGGGTTGGAAATAATTTTGCACATAGGTATGCACTTGGCCTGTCAAATCCGAGTGTTATTATACTCGCAGCGAACACGTGTCGTAGTCACATCGGCTCGGCGGAATGTGCCTTTAGAAGACAATATACGCCACAGGGGGTATATCCATTCCATACATAGCATAATAGGAGTATTTGCATGCGACGAGAGGGCGAGAGCCGAGAGAATGCGCGAGATAGTGCGGCAACTTCAGTTCAGCCGAGTAATAGACAATTGAAACGACATTCCAAGTGATTGGATAAATGAGCACATTAATTAGCATCGGCTCGTGTATATACGAGTATCGAAGGCTCGAAATTTACGTACCTACGTACACCTAGGAGAGCCATGCCCCTTGCGATCGCGATGCCGAAGCTGAGAGCCGAGCTCAGAGTACAAACGAACAAACGAGGCGATTGGTGCAGCGGGGTGGGGCGGGGTAAACGAGGTACATGATATCTGTAAGTGTATAAGGTATCCCCGTGTATCAGTGTATGGAATACCGTTATGAGGAATTGCCTATTTATCGAGTCCGATATTATCGGACTGAATACCATCGAGTGTAAATTAGCACCTATATTATGATGCTCATCTACGTACTCTTCGTACGTAGAGGTTCAGCTGGGGACACGAGTCGAATTGAATTGAAAGTCGTTTATTAGACGCGACGATCGTACATCGAAGTCTCGCGATCACCATGCCATGCCATGGCATGGTTCATGGTATAGCATCGGAAGCTAAACAACAACAAAAAAATGTAGGTTAATAATTCACCCATAATGCGGGCAGGGCAATACGCGCGTATAATTAACACGGGTTAACAGTAAGTTGCGAAAAGTACATAAGTACGTGTAAATGCGAATGAAAAAAAAAGAACAACAATAGAAAATGTAGTGTGCGATGTGAACATGTAAATGGCGCATTTAAACACTCTTATACTCGTAATAACGGTGTACCTGCACTCTGCTCAGGTACAGCTACACATACGTTACATTTGTGACATATGCTCATTGCTCGTATTTACCCTGCGGCATCTCCGCCCTCTCGATCGCCTCCTATCTTCCCAGCACCTGTCGATTATATCATATCGCTGCAAAAGAGCTCAACAGCTCATAGCCTGGTAATATAGGTGAATCTGCCCTCACGAGGGAACCTCGCCAACTCGTCACCTCCGATTGAGCTGAAATTTGGCTCACTGAAAGAGCATGCCACCCACACCTCACAACAAAATTTTTAGCTGCCAAAGTTGATTTTTCGATTTTTGGCGAATTTTTGAAAATAGGGCTAAAATAGCCCTTCATACAAAATTCATTTTTTTTAAATTGTAAATTTTGATATAGAATCTTGAAAATCGGTTTGTACACTAATGTCGACCCCCTGAGTCGATTGGCACCATTTTCGAAGCGATCTGGAGCCTCCAGAAAAATTTGACTTTTCTCCAGCACACTGGAATCTCTCCAGACGGCAAAAGTCAACATTTTCTGGAGGCTTCAGATCGCTTCGAAAGTGGTTCCAATCGACTCGGGAGGTCCACTATAGGGGGTAGATGAAGTTTCGGATGATATTCTGGAGAAATTGATTTTTTGGAAAATTTTAAAAAATGCAAAGTTTTTAAGTTGTCAAAAAACACGTGCGAACTCTTCACCTCGGATTTTGGATTCAACTACGTCAATCATTAGATGGCATCATGTTAACGCTATATTAAATTTTCAGCTGCCTAAGTTAATTAAGCGCCTTCTGGAGAGATTCCAGTGCGCTGGAGAAATGTCAACTTTTCCTGGAGGCTCGAGATCGCTTCGAAAATGATGCCAATCGACTCGAGAGGTCGACTTTAGTGTACAAACCGATTTTCAGGATTCTATCTTGAAATTTACAATTTTTTTGTCAAAAAATGATTTTTTGGAGGCGGTTTTAGCCATTTTCAAAAATTCGCCAAAAATCGAAAAATCAACTTCGGCAGCTAAGAATTTGGTTGTCAGGTCTGGGTGGCATGCTCTTTCAGTGAGCTAAGTTTCAGCTCAATCGAAAGTGACGAGTTGGCGGGGTTCTGTTGTCAGCAAGAATTTTGGAAGAAAGTTGGTCCTTTTGGTCTAAACCCCCCCTCCCCCGTGATGAATTTTTCAAGTCGCTCCTATGGGCAAAAATGTGATATTTCAATTATAATTTTTGATTTTTACAGTTTTCAATCGATTTTTTTTTTTTAATTCAGGCAGATGCTTGATAGGTACCATCAAGAGTCATTTATGGACATTTTTTCAAAAATTTTTCGAACGTATCTTCATAGTTGAATCAAAAACGAAATTCGTTGATTTTCCCCCCGTTTTTTCCAATTTTCTTTTAGGGGGGGGGGGGCTACTTTTAAATCGACTTTTTTTTAATTACATAGAGTACAAATGTATTGACAGTATAGTTGAATACGCCAAGACCGGACCATCCCCAGCTCCACTGACTCCAAAAAAAAAATAGGAAATTAAAAATTTCAAAAATTCTAGTTGAATATTTTTGAAATTGTGATTTCCTAGATTTCGTAGTAAAAAATGCATAGAGTTTTTGAGACTTCAAAATAATTCTGTTTCATTATACTTTGGTCAACAAAATAACAAAAACATATGAATGTATTATTGGAAAATCAAAAAACTCTAATTACCTTTTTTCTGTCCTACCCATTTCACATGAATGCCCCATTATCTCAATAACTAATGGAGGTATCGAGCTCATCTTTTTTTGGGGTTGTAGAAGAAGTTCTCCCCCATACTTTAACGAGAGGATTTTGCAAAATTTTAATTTGTCGACGATTTCTTTCGAGTTGACTGGAATACTTCGATGAGAAACTATAAGAGGGTTTGATAAAATCGGGTAGAAAGTAGGAATTTTGCAAAATCCTCTCGTTAAATTACAGACCAAACTGTACTGAATACAAAACATTCTGAGGAAGAACCTCGTGGGTTGCATAGTTTTTCTGGAAACGGAGCATTAAAAAAAGTCGCATTGTTTTCCAGTTTTGACGCTTAAAATTTTTCATTTTCCAAAAAATCTATCAATATTTTTTGCAAAACGACATCATCAAAATGCAATATGAATATAACTTTTCTTTTTTGAAAACTCCATGCATTTTATTTTTCAAAAATCAAAAATTAATTTTTTTTGTAAAAAAATGCAAAATGATTTTTGTTTCCAATTTTTCTTCGATACTTCAGATAAAAAAAATCAAAAATGCATCAAATAAAAAAGTCTTAAAAAATTCCGCTTGTCAACGCTATGCATTAAAAAAAAAATTTAAAGTAGCCCCCCCCCCCCCTTAAATTAACCGAGTGATGCCATTTTGGGAACCCACAATCTCTCACGAGGTGTCATGGAGGGCCTAAAATTCATGTTTGTATTTGTACATGTTTCAACTCTATATTTTTCATATATTGCAATTTTAGCGAAATCGAGAAAATTTGATTTTTTCCCAATGCATTAGATAGGTATATGAGATTGTGAGTACAATTTTCCAAAATCAAAAATATTTAATTTTATTTACGAAAGTGGGCAAAATAAATGGCTAGAACACAGACAAATCTCACGTTCGAACCCAAACACCATCACCAAAAAAAAACTTTCCTTTGCCAATAATTCAACTCGCAGCGATAATTACACTCGAGGTGATCGCATATTGACGATAAATGTTTATAGTGTCACGTTGAATTTACGACCGTACCGAAGAGCTGCAATTTATTAACTTAAATTATTATTAGATACGTAAAATGGAAAAAATCAAACCTCGAAAGTCATTTTTGTAGAGAAGTCGCCAGTAATTTCGTCGCCCCGGCGACGACGATTTATCGTGTCAATTAAACGCCACTTAACGCCCGTTTCCATATCGAAAATTACACCTAGGACCGGTAAACGTTCGATAACAGCTTTCGATGTACGAGTACGAGTAATATAACGCCATTTTTACTTTTCACCGAATATTTGCTTTTAGTCGTTCTGTTACCTGATCCTTATCGCTCGTCTGGTTGAATTTTTTGCAGAAGTGAATTGGGATTGAAAATTTATTGGATCGAATTTTATTGAGAAATGACACTGTTTTGTTGAAAAAATTCAATTTCAAAGGAGACTAGTGATAACTTTTAATTTTATTTGAAATTTTTTAACTTACATTGATCTTCAAATCTTTGTTTCTTTTTTTCAGTTAAATTTTTTTTTTTGAATTTTTTCAAATGTTTTCTCTAATTTCTTGAATTTAAGCCATTTTAGTTCAATTTGAATTTTTTCAAATTTTGGACTCTTTAATATTTTTAGCTATTTTCAAACTTATTTTTGGGTTTTTTCTGTTTGGAATTTTTTTTAACTTTTGAAATTTTTTATTGTGTGTCATTTTCAAGTTTACCTACTTATTCTCTTTTTCCCATTTTTCATACTGTTTCTTTATCAAATGCAAATTTTTAAAAGTCTTTTCAATTTTTTTAGCCATTTCACTTTTTTATTTTGCAAAATTTCAATCATTTTCAAAATGATATGAAAAATTTTCAGTCAAGTATTTTCAGGTTCAGGTTTTTTTTCAATTTTATAAATTTTTTGGACATTTTCAAATGCTTAATTTTTCCAATTTTCAGTTACCTGTTTCAAGTTGAACTAACTTTTTTTTCAATTTTGAATTTTAAAAAAAATCTTTCAACTTTTTTATTTTTTAAACTTTGACTTATTTTTAATTTCATTTGATGTTTTTTCCACTTTCACTTCTTCCTTATTTTATTTTTTCAATTTTATTTGATTCTTTTTAATTTTAATTTTTTTCAACTTTTCAAAAGTTTTAAATTATTTCTATGAATTTTTATCATTTTTTTATTTGAATAATTTTGTGCAATTTTTGAAATTTTCAGTAATTTTTAATTTCATTTGATTTTACCTCAATTAGGTAAATTTTTTAAAGCCTTTTCTATTTTTCAAATACTTTTAAAATTTGAAATTTTCACTTATTTTACTTATGTTAGTCTTATTAATTATTTTTTTCTTCGAATTTTTCCTTCCCTACTTTTAACCATTTCCTTGACCAAAATTTTTTGAATGTTTTCAAATGTTTTACGTATTTTGAAAATTTTCATCTTCATCTAATTTTTTCAAATTTTATATAATACATGTACCTACCTTGCATTTTTAGACTTCTTAACGTTATTCGGAGGTTTTTAAATTTGAAATTTTTTATTTTTCAACAATCATTTTTAATTTTATTTGAAATTTCCCTCCCTTTTTTGTCATTTTTTTCAATATTTTTTTTTCGATTTTTCATTCTTTTGAATTTGATCTCAACTTTTTTCAAATTTTTTATTCTTAAACTTTTTAGTTATTTTTCCAGTTGATCTACCTAGCTTTTTTCAATTTTACAAATTTTTTGAATCTTAAATTTTTATTTTTCAAATTTTTATTTTTTTTTATTTTCAACCACTTTCCCATTTGATTTTTTTTCACATAATTTTTTTTATCCCTGCCAAAATTTTTATAGGGCTGTTTTTAATTATTTTTAATTTGAACTATTTTTTCCAATTTCAAAAGTTATGTGAAATTTTAAAAATATTTTGTTGTTTTAATTTTCAGTTATTTTTAATTTTAGGAATCTGATTTTATTTCAATTTCAATTTCTTTTTTAATTTTTCAAATTTTATATTAATCAATTTTCGGTAATTTTAATTTCATTTTTTCATTCATTTTAATTTTTTTTTTTTCAAAAATTCACTCGTTTTTTTTATTTGAATTTCTCCCTTTTTATTCATTTTTTTAAATTCAAAAGTTTTGAATGTTTTCAAATGTTTTTTGTATTTTTCCAGATTTTGAGTCATTTTTAATTTGATTTTTTTTATTTTAATTTTTTTTGTGTGTTTTTGTTTTTTATTTTTAAAATTTTCAATTGGGTAGTTGTAGTTTTGGTAATTTTTAATTCAATCTGATTTTTCAATTGATTTTTTTTTTTTTTTTGAATCTTCTCAATTTTGTCAAATTTTTAGTCGTTTTTAATTTTACTTACATATTTGAATTTTTTTAATCCCATTTTCGTAGTTGAAATTAATTTATTGACTTCTATTCTTTTGAAATTTGAATTTAAATTCCTGTCGAATTTCTTGTGTGTTTTGAAAAATGCAGAACATCGAAATGTAAACATTGGCACGAAATATTTACATTGGAATTTCGCAAACTGAAAAGAAGAGCTACACTCGGACATACGAGAACGTATAAACAGGTCTGCAAAGTCTGAACTGTGCTGTAGCTGTTGAGCGGTGCAGAGCACATGATGTGTAAAGACGTAGCTACAGTACTCGATAGCTCGATTTGTGAAACCGTTGCTTTATACGTAGTTTGACCGTTACGAATTATATGCATGTGAGGTTTCAAGTGCGCCATGCCATAGAGTGAGAAAAAAAAAGAATGAGACGAAGAAGAGACAACGAGGAGACCGAGAGATGCTCGCGAGGAGTATCAATTTTTCCAGACGACTATACTCATTCGTATACCTATCAACATTTTTCGGTGTCGTCATCCACTGTTGTTTTTTTCCTCTTCGCTATTCCGCGGCGATAAACTGACGATGGAAAAACCGTGATCCATGGTAAAAAAAAAGTATTCGAGTCGGAAAATCGTACCATCGATTCACAAAGAAAAAAAGTGTCGAGGTGAGAAAAAAACACAGCGTTGGTTGCTCGGTCTTGGTACTCTCGTATCAACCAGTGCAGTGTTGAGTGTACCTGTACCTGCTGTATAGGTAATAGGTATAAAAAGCGATTGATAAGAATGATACTACGTTACGCTGTTAAAGAGTTGTTGGTTTCGGTCAATGATCTTGCTCGTAGTCGTATCGTATCGTATATATACATAAGAAATCAACAAATCGTTACCTATACCTTTCTGTGGTAGTGGCAGCAGCCGTGCCATAGGTATATAAAATCGAAATGTGTATTAATATCTCGAAAAATCTACCATTGCTGTTGCCGTTGCGTTGCGGTCTCGAGCCGGTAGTTTTTTATTTCCTTATTATTTTCTAGATGGTATTTTCATGGAGAAACTGGTATTCATCCGAGAACCTTTTCAACCAATATCCAATCATACGAATTGGTTATATTCGTGAATGGTTTATTATACATGTGTGTGTATTCCAAGTGGCTTATGTAATAATTCTCGACGATTCGAATTCGTGTATGATTACGACTAGTATGGTTTTTCAACGAGAAACAGTGCGAGGTCGGTAGTCTTTTTGTATAGGTAACCTATCGAGCCCTTTCTACGGGCATTATTTGTACAGGCAACAAAAAAAAATATGAAATAATCCAAATCGAACGATTAATTGTTGTAAACTCCACAGCGAAGGGTTAACGACTCGTCGTTACGAGCTAAATATAGGTCACGGTTAGCAGAAGATAGGTAACGTTTTGACGTTGCTGGAGCTGGAGCTGGTTGCTGCAACTACATAACTCGAAACGTGTAAACGTCGCGTCGCGTCGTCGTCGTCCACGTTGAGAACATATCAGCGTCGTGACTCTTCGAAGGGTGCCTATCGTCCGTGAATTAATAAATATACTATATCCAATATGCGAATGCTTTCTGAGCTATTAAAAGTGAAAATCATCCAGAAACCATTCGTAGGTACATATTTAAAAGTCTTCGCAGATAATGCCATCGACAATGTGGAATTGTGGATTGATAGGTCCCAAATTTTCCAAAGTTCATATCAGCGTCAGCATTTTCTTTTTCGCAGTCGTTTTGAAAAATATTTGCCTACCTGCCTACCTACTTACTTACCTGTACCAATAATATTGTTGTATAAGATCTCAACTCTGAGTATGCGGATCGGATTTTTCTCTTTAGAAACAGAGAGACTTCTGTAACATGTTCTTGTGGCAGGTTGTTAGATGTAAACTGTATCATCGTATACATACGAAATATGTATCGTATCGTATCCTTTCCTTTCACCTCTGTTAGGCGATCTCAATATTATGCTAATTTTCTTCTTCGTCGCTCTGTTATTATGTGGTAATCGAGTAAAATTAATATGTTCTTGTTTTACATTCTGGAAATTAGATTGATTTAAATTATGTACTATCGTCTCTCAGCGAGGTATAGAGAGGCGGTTTTCAGGATGTGGGCATAAAATACACTTAAATTTGTGACTACGAGCAATGCACTCGAAAATATTTGATGAAATTTTCGGATTTCCCATTATTATTATTATTTTTTTTTTTGCCAACGTGGACGACTGGACGTGGTTATTGGTTTTATTATATTATAAAGTTATAGATTAATCCAAAATTAATGAATTATGTAAATTTTTTACACTTTTAAAAGGTGTGATTAATTGAAAAGTGAAAACCTCTCCAAATAAATTTTAAAAAATGGCGATTTCAAACAGAATGACTACAATCTACATGAATATCCATGGCCGGCGTTAGCCCAGTTGCTCTCGTGCTCGAGCACCACATGAGATTTCTCACATGGTGCGGAGCACCACGTGAGAAATTCCGAACTGCGCAAAAAATTTGAACTCAATGTGTAAAAAATTTCAGTCAACAAAAAAACTTGAATTTTTTTTTGAGATTTGGGACCTTTTTAAATTTTTTTGAAAGAAATTTTTTTACAATTTTTTTTACAATTTTTTCGAATGAAATTTTTTACAATTTTTTAGAATGATTTTTCCCATTTTTTAGAATGAAATTTTTTTTAATTTTTAATTTCTTGGAATGATTTTTTCCAATTTTTTAGAATGATTTTTTAAAAAATTTTCAGAATGAAGTTAGATTTTTCAATTTTTTAGGATAAAAAAAATGCTAATTTTTTGGAATAAAATTTTTCAAGTTCGGTCCTAATTTTTTTTGAAATAAATAATTTCTCATTTAAAAAAGATAATTTTTCCACATTTTTTCAATATTATTTTTTTGAAATAAAAAAATGATATGATCTCTAAAATTTTTCTAGAAAATTCGAAACATCAATATGAGGTCGGTCGTAGCTGGAAAAATTGAAGAGAAATCGGGTAATGAAAAATTAACCGATTTTTGGGCATCGGATTACATTGTGTATACGACGTCTTTTTTTTGTGAAAAAATTTACAACATTTTTCACCCCCCCCCCCCCCCCCAATCAATGTAAGCACCACTTGAGAAAATAAGGATCTGCCGGCTATGTGAATACTATCCAAATTTATCTTACTTATTTTTTTTTAGAGGATATTTCACCAATATTCTCTATTTGAAAAGTTCCGAATTCATTCATATTAAAACTATCAATAAGTTTCTACATGGACTTTTTTTCATTTTAAACAGTAGCGTAGCCAGACAGTCATGAAAGGGGGTCTAGCCCCAAAAAATTGAAAATTTTTGTAAAAAAGACCATTAAAAAGCTGAAATTTCGTCATTTTTTCAACTTTTTCTGACCACCCCCCCCCCCCCCTTAAATACGCCACTGATTTTAAAAGAAATGCTCTTTAATTTGGTCAAATTATGCCATATAAAACAATTTATTCGGACTAAATGGAATGTGAAATTTTTTTGCGGTATTCTGTAGTGAAAGGGGTCCTATAAACTAACATACTAAAAGTCTCATGCTGTAGCTCGCTTGCGTCACGTGTGACAGCGTGACACGTGTCACGCCGAGGCGTTTTTTGCAGTTATTTCGGTAAATAAGCGACTTTTTGTAAAAATAGTTATCATAAAAAATGTTCCTTACGTAATTCTCTATCAGAAACGTTCTTAACATTTTTTTTTGAAAAAGTCACTGTAACTCGGTAAACTCGTCATCTTATTCGGAGCTACAGTGCCTTGCAAATGAGTAATTAGAGGGGAAGAAAGGGTTTAATCGAAAATTTTGTAATAATAAAAAAAAATTTCTAGGACCCCGACCTAAAATTTTTGTTTGAAAAATTTTTCAATCGGACACTTCCTTCAATTTTTCAAAATTATTTAACGTGATGTTATGTGAAATTGGAGGAGAGGGGGATCCAATCGGAATTTTTATAATGACAAAAATTGAATTTAGGCTCAAATGTATAACTTTTATTTGAAAAATTTTTCAATTAGACCCCTCTCTTTCCTCCATTTTTGCATAACATCTTTGCCTCCGCTCCAATTACCAATTTGCAATAGGTACTGTAGCTGATGTTATGTGAAATTGGAGGAAAGAGAGGGATCTAATTGAAAATTTTTTCAAATAAAAGTTTTAGATTTGAGCCTAAATTCAATTTTGGTCATTATTAAAATTCAGATTGGATCCCCCTCTCCTCCAATTTCACCTAACATCACGTTAAATATTTTTGAAAAATTTAAGGAGGGGTCCGATTGAAAAAATTTTTAAACAAAAATTGTAGATCGAGGTCCTAGAAAATTTTTTTATTACTACAAAATTTTCGATTAAACCCTTTCCTCCCCTCTAATTACTAATTTGCAAGGCACTGTAGCTCCGAATAAAATGACGAGTTTTCCGAGTTACAGTGACTTTTTCGAAAAAAATGATAAGGACCTTTCTGATAGGGAATTACGTAAGGAACATTTTTTATAATAACTATTTTTACAAGAAGTCGATTATTTACCGAGATAACTGCAAAAAACGCCTCGGCGTGACACGTGTCACGCTGTCACACTTGACGCAAGCGAGCTACAGCATGAGACTTTTAGTATGTTAGTTAGGACCCCTTTCACTACAGAATACCGCAAAAAAAAAATTCACATACCATTTAGTCCGAATAAAAAACTTATTTCGACCTGGCTACTTTCGAATGTCTACTTGGTCATACGTCATTCAGAAGTTATGCTTTTAGATAAAATATGCTATATGCTCACTTTTAGTCAAGAATCAGTCTCGTACTTCAAAAAAAGTCCCCCGAAAAATTATTCACTTTTTAAAAATGGATTTTGAAAAATGAATCCTATACCTACTGCAAAAAAAAAGGTCATACTGAAATGAAAATTTGGTGATACGAAAGTTGCACAAAAGTAATACTTTTTTCAGTATTTTATTAGAAAATATATTTTCTTTATTTCGAAAAATATCGATTCTTTGCTTATTAATATACGGGCATCAGCAATTTTTCATTTCAATTTTTTTTTTTTCAATTTTTCATTTCAAAAAATTTTTTATTTTGGAAAAGAATGAATTTTCTATTTTAAAGAAATGACACTTTCAATTTCAAAAGGTATTGATTTTTTTAATGTAATAAAACGTCAATTCTTCATTTTAAAAAACATAAATTTTTCACGTCAATAAGTATTTCATTTTAGGAAAATATTGATTTTTTGATTTTTCAAAAATATCAATTTTTCGTTTCAGAAATATAATTTATGTAATTCCAATTTTCCTTTTAAAGATTTTGAAAAAATTGTCATTTCTTCATTTTGCAAACGATTTTGTATTTTAAAATATTATTTATGTACGTATAATGTAAATTAGGTATTAGTATTTTTTTAATTTCAAGAAAGTAAATAATTATTTTTTATTAAAAAATATACCTACCAATATTGAAAAAAGTAGATTGGTACCAGTTTTAGAGCAATAAAAAATTTAATTTCTGTTCATTTAAAAATTTTGGAAAAACTTGCTACCTTCTTCATTTTGCAAAATTTTTAGTTTTGAAATGATTATTCCTTTATTCAGATTAAAATAATAATTTAAAAAAAAAAACAATAACCCTGTAGTTATATACAGCACAGGCGCAACTTTCTTTTTCCAAAAAAAAAATCTGAAAAAATGGGTTCAAAAAATGAAATAGTAATTTCTTCATTTCTTGAAGCGCAAAATATTTTTTAAATAAAGAAATAATCGAGTTTTTTGAGATGAAATCTTAATTTTTTCTCAACTTCTAAAAAATTGAAATATTTCTACAATTTTTGAAAAAAAAAATCCAAATTTTCTTGTAATACAAAATTGTGTTCAATCTAATTTTTTTGTAGTCAATATGAAAAAATTTCCATTATTGTTTTAAAGCGAATTTAAAAAATCTTTTCAATTTTTGGTGGTAAAAATTCAAAAAAAAAATTTTAGAGTGAAAAATCTTTTGAATTTTTTTGAAAATGAAAAAAAAAATTGGAATGAAAAAATCTTATTTTTGGGAGAAAAAAATCCATCAGTTTTTGAAATTAAAAAAATTAATATACCCTACCTACCTAGGTATTTTTTTAATTAAAATTTTTTTATAAGTACCTATGTTGAATTGTAATGAAAATAAAAATGCAATTTTTTAAAACTTTCCCTCTGTTTTAAAAGAATTTTTGCCTAATTTTTCTTCTTATGAGATACTTAATGAAAAAGAAAATTTGCTATTGCTACCATTTAATCATCTCTGCTTTCTCATAACTCAAAAAAAAGTAAGAAATGCCATATTACATGAGAGTACCTAACGTATTATAAATAGATAGAAATTTTAAGAAACGAGTAAAATAAAAAATCTCATACGAAAGCGTTCGAATAATAAGCAACTTTCCCACTGTTTAAAAGTACCAACTACCTGGCTATTTGTATAGGTACTCGAGTACCTTATTTTTCCAACTGTGCCTGTGCTGAGGCCAAATCTGCATGTTCACATTGTACAGGCGCGATAACAAGATAACTGCGGCTAAATTGTGAGCCTCGTATCGTATAATTACAGCTGCCCGTCCCGGCCGCCGCCTGGCGCAGTACTTCCATACTTACATAAATATACGTTTGTTTATTTTTTGGTTGCAATACGACAGTAAGTAAGTAACCTCAAACCTGGGTAACCTGGTACTTACTTACAGGTTTAGGGCAGCCCGGCATGCATCATGCTTCATGCAGTAGAGGAATTTGGTCAAATCACGTCTAATCTTTGGCCGCGCAAAGATTAACCTCGTGATAAGTTCGGTCGAGTATAAAATATAAATTTTCAGAACTTGCAACGCACCAGGATCCTCGCATCATTTCCACTTGACCATATAGCTAGCTACGAGTATATCTGGTCGTTGAGCCTCTTAATTCATCTCACGAGACTGGTTATGTATCGTCAGCTATAAATCGTACGAAATGTGCCTTTTCTCGAGTATTTTCGTCTTTTTAAACTAATATTTTTTGAATTTGTTGGATAAAACGCCTGCTTACGAATACATAACCGCGACCTGTTTTCGAAAAAGCCGCAGAACAAAATAATATAAATTTAAATTATCTAATACATAATTCACATTCTAACGCCGCCGAGTACATACGATGACCCGGCTTCTCGCTGCGCCTGTCTCGGCTCAATAATCGTACGTTTGAGTAGGTATTTTAGCTGTTGCTGGTATATAATATAGATACTCGTAATTGAAAGTCTATCGAGTGAAAACAATAAACCGGTGCAACACCCATAATACCGCCTATAAATTTAATTACGCTCTAAGAAAGTAAATCAGTACAAGTGCAGGAAGTATTAGACGTCTCTATTAAGCATATGCATGAGATACAAGTCGCAAGTCGCAAGGTTGCACGCATCCGATATACCCAGATACAGATACGTATAAGTAAAGTACCCATACTGTACTATACTTACTCGTAGTTTCCATTTCATGATCACGCTCTTGCTCAACCGTCTCCCATCTCCTCATGCTCTGCGTCTGCTGCACTGTTTATTGATCCTCTTCTTCTTATTCAGGTACAATAGAGTCTGTTGGGCGTAGGCACGAGTTTTATGCGTACTTACGAGTATAGTGTGTGCTGTGTACTGCGGGATACCTTACCTTACCTACATAAAATGTCGTATTTATCCGAGTAAATATTATGTAGAATTGTGCACGTATTCGTATCTGTACGAGCGAGGGTACCGTGTGATCGTCTAATCGGTGTCTATTGAAGAATTTTTTACATGCCAATGCGAGGATAAGGATTTTACGAGGTTAATGGAATGATTTGTGTTATGAAAATTTGTAAGAGAGAAGGCAAATTTTAAGGTCGAGGTGTTGTGCGAAAAAAGTAAAAAGAGAAGGTGACTTATGATGGCAGAAGTAGGTAACTGAGCAGATATGAAAAATAGGCGGAGTGAGGAAGCAGGAACTGTTCAAGTTTTTTAAAGGATTTCCTGATTTTAATGTCCGACGAATTTTTAGTACTTATATACTTAATTTTTTCAAATTTTCTTCATTTTTTTTATTTACATCATTTCGATAGTTTGAAGCTGTAATTTGAAAAAAAAAAATGAAATCTTAATTGTTTGAGTTGCAAAAATTATGATATGTGATGATTTCAAAAAAATAATATTGAAAGTCAGAAAATATGTTTGTGAATTCTTATGGTAGCTTTTTGCATTGGTTAAATGCAATTAGGTAACTTTTTTGAATTTACTAAAATTTAAAATTTTCGCAAAATTTATTGTTTTAAAAATCTTGAAAAATTCGTCAGAGGAGGATTTTGCATTGATTTTTATGGTAGCTTTTTTCATTAAATAAAATTTTTAATGCAATGTGGCAATTTTTCAAAATTTACTAAAATTAAAAATTTCCACAAAATTGATGGTTTTAAAAATCTTGAAAAATTCGTCGTAGGAGGGTAGCTTTTTTCATTGGTTAAATGCAATTTCGCAATTTTTCTTAATTTACTAATTTCACAAAATGAGGGATTTTAAAAATCTTGTAAAATTTGTTGGAGGAGGATTTTGCATTGATTTTTAGGGTAGCTTCTTTCATTGGTTAAATGAAATTTGGCAATTTTTCTTAATTTACTAAAATAAAAAATTTCCACAAAATTGATGGTTTTAAAAATCTTGAAAAATTCGTCGTAGGAGGGTAGCTTTTTTCATTGTTTAAATGCAATTTGGTAATTATTTTGAATTTACTAAAATTGAAAATTTTCACAAAATGAGTGATTTTAAAAATCTTGTAAAATTCGTTGGAGGAGGATTTTACATTGATTTTTAGGGTAGCTTCTTTCATTGGTTAAATGAAATTTGGCAATTTTTCTTAATTTACTAAAAATCAAAAATTTCACAAAATTGATGGTTTTGAAAATCTTGAAAAATTCGTCAGAGGAGGGTAGCTTTTTTCATTGGTTAAATGCAATTTCGCAATTTTTCATAATTTACTAAAATTGAAAATTTTCACAAAATTGATGGTTTTAAAAATTTCGAAAAATTTGTCAGAAGAGGTAGCTTTTTTCATTGGTTAAATGCAGTTTGGTAATTTTTTTGAATTTACTAAAATTGAAAATTTTCAGAAAATTTATTGTTGCAAAAATTTTAAAAAATTCGTCAGAGGAGGATTTTGTATTGATTTTTAGGGTAGCTTTTTTCATTGGTTGAATGCAATTTGGTAATTTTTCTGAATTTACTGAAATTTAAAATTTTAACAAAATTTATTATTTTAAAAATCTCGAAAAATTCGTCAGAGGAGGATTTTGCATTGCTTTTTAGGGTAGTTTTTTTCATTAATTAAATGTAATTTGGCAATTTTTCAAAATTTACTAAAATTAAAAATTTCCACAAAATTGATGGTTTTAAAAATCTTAAAAAATTCGTCAGAGGAGGGTGGCTTTTTTCATTGGTTAAATGCAATTTGGCAATTTTTCATAATTTACTCAAATTAAAAATTTCCACAAAATTGATGGTTTTAAAAATCTCGAAAAATTTGTCAGAGGAGGTAGCTTTTTTCATTGGTTAAATGCAGTTTGGTAATTTTTTTGAATTTACTAAAATTGAAAATTAAAAAAAAATCGTCAGAGGAGGATTTTGTATTGATTTTTAGGGTAGCTTTTTTCATTGGTTGAATGCAATTTGGTAATTTTTCTGAATTCACTGAAATTGAAAATTTTAACAAAATTTATTATTTTAAAAATCTTGAAAAATTCGTCAGATGAGGATTTGGCATTGATTCTTAGGGTAGCTTTTTGCATTGGTTACCGCATAAAGGTTTTTTTTCTTTTTTTGAAAAAAAAACTCCTGATAATTATGTTTGAAAAATTTTGGAAGATAAAATTTTTCCCAATTTTTTGGAATATAACAATCTCAACGTTTTTGGAAAACGAAATAATTTTTACATTCAATATTTAAAAAAAAATTTTCAAACTGGATCCCGGTTTGAAAAAAATCGATTCACACCAAAGAAAATTCCAAGTTACAGTTCCTTCGAAAAAATTCTAAAAATACGTTTATTGTTCCATCACAAAAAACATTCGTTGAAACTTGAAATTAAGGGAGGGGTATGTAGTCTTCACCTCCACCCAATAAAAATCGATTTGGCAAGCCACTGCATGGTTTGTATGCAGTTAACCACGAGTGAAAAATGAAAAAATTATGCAAATGAAATGCGCGAGCTTTGCAGAAATATGCAAATACTACGTGGGTACCAAAATACAGGTTTCGAGGTGCTCTTTATGGTAATCGAGCCAAAATTAACATTGACGAATTAAGTTATCAAAAAACGAAAATAGGTATCACGTGCCAGTGTCGCCAATCGTAGTAGGTAAGAACAATTATTGTAAATATGCAAAAATATGCGCTCCGTAATTGAACGGTCTAAACTAGAAATTCGTGACGTGTAAAATTTGTCAACTCGATCGTTGATAACAGGGCAGGGGTTTCCATTCTGGAAAATGCATTATTGCAAATACAGATGGTACCGCTTCATTTTACGGTCCATCGGCGAAGGATAACTTACGTAAATGACGTGATATTTCGTAAAAATTCGCATCGATATCCTGGATGTAAGACGATCGAGCCAACTCGAGTGAATTAATTTTGAGCTCGTCGAAATGGAAATTGCTCAGATTGTATCGGATGGCGGACGCGAAAAAGAATAAAATGTTAATGGCGCATGGCTTAAAACGATACCCGTTGAGTGGTTAATTGTGCCAGAATAGTTAGCGTGGTAATTTGATGTAGGTCATTAATCGCGTTGCTATTAAATCAAACAAAAAAAGGAAAAAGAGAGAGAAAGAGAAGAGGTGTAAATGCGAGAGTAGGTAAATATACTTGATTAATGTAAACATATGCGAGATACGAGTACCCGATGCGTAAAATAATATCGTCACCGAAGGAGGTACCTACTAGGGTGGAATGATTTTGACTTTTTTTCGAAAATCGAAACAGCCTACGGCACAAAAGTTGTGTTTTGGTGTCAAAATGACGTGGCAAAAATTTGAGCCCCCTCGGTCAATATTAACCCATGCTTCAGGGGGTCCAAAATTTTCAAATTTCAGTAAAACTTCTCATATAATAAATTTTTTTTTTTTAAAATTAACAATTTTTCAGAGGTCTAGTTGATGGTAGGGGTCCTCTTGGTGACCCAGAACCCGGTCATCCATCAAAAAATTGCATAAAAGTATAAACAGGGGTTTCCAAAATATCCACATTTTTGCATAATTACACCAAAATCAAGAAATGCGCGAATATTTTTATTTTTTGAGATATGTTGCATATTTTGAGGTTTACATATTTGAAAATATCTTCAAAATGAAAGGGAACTCCCATCCTTCCTGATGCAATTTCAGTTCGTTTTGAACGCCTTTAACAGCATCAAAACCACTTAGGCTAAAAGCACAGTGAATCCGGCACTGGATCCAGTACGGCGTCAGGGCAGTTTTATCACATTTTTTGAAGAAAAAAAATTTCATTTACCAAATAGCCATTAATATCTGAATGCATGTGCGAGCGGAAAAAGCTCGTACATGCATTCAAATATTAATGGCTATTTGGTAAATGAAGAAATTTTTTTCAAAAAATGTGATAAAACTGCCCTGATGCCGTACTGGATCCAGTGCCGGATTCACTGTGCTTTTAGCCTTAGACCTAGACATACAAGCCATGAAGCTAAACTTGGCAACCTCGGGGTGGACAGCCGATTTGAGCAACTTGAACATACATTTTCCAGGCGAACAAAGTGTTTTTTCGTGAAAATTGATAAGAACCAAAATTGTAGAGCGAAAAATTTCCTTATACTACGTGCAGTCAGAATTCCGATTCGAAGAACATTTTTTGAGTTATCGTCGAAAAACTGTTTTTGTTAATACGCGAATTTTCATATTTTCCTATTTTCTGTGCCAACGAAACGTTTTTTGTAAAAATTGATAGGAACCAAAATTGTGGAAAATTTTTTTTCTTTCGTTCTGAATTGTTGGAATTTCACGATTCGATGAATATTCCTCAAGTTATCATCGAAAAACTGTTTTCTTGGATATGCGAATTTTCACATTTTCCGGGAAAACAATGTGTTTTTCGTGAAAATTGATGAGAACCAAAATTGTAGAGCGAAAAATTTCCTTTTACTACGTGCAGTCAGAATTCCGATTGGAAGAACATTTTTTGAGTTATCGTCGAAAAACTGTTTTTGCTAATATGCGAATTTTCATATTTTCCTATTTTCTGTGCCAACGAAGCGTTTTTTGTAAAAATTGATAAGAACCAAAATTGTGGAAATTTTTTTTTTCTTTCGTTCTGAATTGTTGGAATTTCACGATTCGATGAATATTCCTCAAGTTATCATCGAACAACTGTTTTCTTGGATATGCGAATTTTCACATTTTCCGGGAAAACAATGTGTTTTTCGTGAAAATTGATGAGAACCAAAATTGTAGAGCGAAAAATTTCCTTTTACTACGTGCAGTCAGAATTCCGATTGGAAGAACATTTTTTGAGTTATCGTCGAAAAACTGTTTTTGCTAATATGCGAATTTTCATATTTTCCTATTTTCTGTGCCAACGAAGCGTTTTTTGTAAAAATTGATAAGAACCAAAATTGTGGAAATTTTTTTTTTCTTTCGTTCTGAATTGTTGGAATTTCACGATTCGATGAATATTCCTCAAGTTATCATCGAACAACTGTTTTCTTGGATATGCGAATTTTCACATTTTCCGGGAAAACAATGTGTTTTTCGTGAAAATTGATGAGAACCAAAATTGTAGAGCGAAAAATTTCCTTTTACTACGTGCAGTCAGAATTCCGATTGGAAGAACATTTTTTGAGTTATCGTCGAAAAACTGTTTTTGCTAATATGCGAATTTTCATATTTTCCTATTTTCTGTGCCAACGAAGCGTTTTTTGTAAAAATTGATAAGAACCAAAATTGTGGAAATTTTTTTTTTCTTTCGTTCTGAATTGTTGGAATTTCACGATTCGATGAATATTCCTCAAGTTATCATCGAACAACTGTTTTCTTGGATATGCGAATTTTCACATTTTCCGGAAAAACAATGTGTTTTTCGTGAAAATTGATGAGAACTTAAACTGTAGAAAAATAATTTCCATTCGTTCTGGCATAGTTGGTAAAAATTTTCATTTGACGAATTTCTTGAGTTATCGTCGAAAACCGGTTTTTGCGGATGTGGTAATTTTCACATTTTCCTATTTTACGAGCTAACGAAGTGTTTTCCGTGAAAATTGATGAAAACAAAATTTTAGAGCGAAAAATTTTCTTCAGTCTTTGAATGATTAAAGTTTCGATTCGACGAATATTTCTCGAGTTATCGTCGAAAATATGTTTTTTTGGATATCTAAATTTTCATATTTTTCTATTTTCCGGGCGAATGAAGCGTTTTTCATGAAAATTGTTAAGAACCAAAATTATAGAGCAGAAAATTTTCTTTCGGTAATGTGTTGTCAGAATTTCGATTTGATGAATATTTGCCGAGTTATCGTCAAAAAACATATTATTTGAAAGTCTGCCGTTTTGTCCTAGTAAATGCGACCTTGCCTTTTTATCTTCATGTTTGGTATTGTCTAAGGTGGTTTTGCCAGCGTGGTAGTCGATGATGTTTGGAATACGAGCTATAGGTATTTAAATTAATGACAAGATGTGTGTGTGTGTGTGTAGGTATCGCGCATTTTTACTGTCACTAGGCAGAGTAAGAAAGAAAAAAAATAATCATATAAGAATATACATATATAAGATAACTAATTAGATGATACATTTTCTCATAATCACGACCGTTAATAAATTACACGCGTATTAATCTGATTTTATAATAACGTTTGTTTAATTATTGTCTTGACGGCGAACAAAAATTATGTTTATGGTTTTAACGAAGCCTTTCCTTCGCCACGTCGCATTATAATGAACCTAATTAAAAAATATTTCAATTGAAAAACTTTCTGTCCTACAAACCCATACGACGACGTATGTGGTTTTTGGAAAATTTCAATTTGACCGGGTATAAATTTCGAGCCCTCAGGGCTCGAAACAATCGATATTCTTGGACATGGACGTAGGTGTAGATGTAGAATTGTAGATAGGAAGGGGCAGGCAGTCCGGCCCAAATGTAAACAATACTCGATTGTTGGCAAATTCTTGGCCGAACCTGGACTAGGTACGGTGCAGGAGAATTACACGAATATCCATTTGCCGAAATAATGGACTCACGAAAATGTAATTGTTTCAATTAATCACGCCATTTTATGCGTGACATTGGATCACGAGCTGGATGAAGTTTTCGCGACAAAACCGCATTTTTAGCGGCTCGGCCGATTCGACTTCGGGTTCGCGCTGCGCTGCGCCGCCCCGCGCCGCGCCGCGCCGCGTCCGCCGTTGCGTCGTCGGGTGTGGACCGCGATATTTAATTATATTAATCCACCCACGATAGCTACGACTCGACTACGAGTACGTTTCTTCGTGCTGCGAGCTCGTCGACGTCGAGCAGACCTGTAATTACGGTGTTGGAAATTTCGCACTCGTATATTTTCGTATACATGGTTTAGGTATATCGTTTATACAAATACGCGAGTACATACGACGCGTATAAAGCATGAAAAATTTTCCAGTTACGCTACATTATAATGTTATTACGAGTTTGAGTCGCCGTTGCGATGTCTCCAAGGTGATCTTTTAACGTGTCATTGGTAGTGATACGCGTTAAGGTGATTTCCGACGTTTTGACCGAATCTGTACGCCGTCGATGATGCGAGGTGTGGATGTGGGTGTGGGAACGGATTCTAGGTCTAGGTAAGATACTCGTATGATTTTGACGAAAATTCAACGATTTGGTGCAAAATTTACGAAGGTAGCTCGTTTTTTAGGTTTGCTCGTGTTATTGAAATGTGTTTCTTGACGAAATTTAGAAAATTGGAACAGTTTCTGAACATAATTTACCTATTTGGTCAAATTCAAAAAGTTCTCCTAAAATTTTTTTGAGAAAAATCAAAATATAAATTTGGATAAGCGTAACTGAACCTTTTTATTAGGTTTGCCAGGTTTTTTTTTGAGAGGGACTTGGAATTTTTTAGGGTCTAGTATGATTTTTTCCCAAAACGTGTCGAATTGAAAATTCTCTAATATTGAATATGAAAATTACTCTTGTTCTCTGAAAAATTTATAAATTTTTTTATTCCAAAAATTTAGATTCATTACTGTCTTACTTCTAAATTTTCTTCTTCCAAAAAATCGGAAAAAAATTACCTCAAAATAATTGAAATTTTTTTTACTCGAAGAAGATGATTAATGAAAATTTTCGAAATCGAAATTAGAAAAACAAATAGAAATTTTTTTCAAAAATTGAAAGATTTTTTTCTTCCAAAAAATCGGAAAAAAATTACCTCAAAATAATTGAAATTTTTTTTACTCCAATAATGAAATTGAATTTTTTAAGCTATATTTCATTACTTGAAAAGAGAAATAAGAAATTTTTGTACGCTGGTCCCAAAGTATTGAGATAAGCATTATTTTTATTTCAAGAAAATTTATAAAAAATTTTCTCCAAAACTTTGGGAAAAAATTTTACTCTAAAACAGTTATTGAGATTTTTTTCCATTAAAAAATTGAGTTTTTACTCCTAAAAAATTAAAACTTTTTTTTCGAAAAAACCAAGAATTTATTTTCTTATTTCTTCAATCTTCATTTTTTTTTTCAAGAATTATAAGTTGTTCCTTATTGTGTCAAAACACACTTCGCATAAGCTGCAGTTACGCCTGTCAACTACAAATTTTTTAAAATTTAAATTTAAATGTTGATCAAAATTTGAAAAAAAAAATCATCTTAAAGTGAAATTTAAAAAATTTGATTTTCAGCAAAATTTGAAAAGGTCACTTTTTAAAAAAATTTAAAAACTCAATTTTTCTGCAAAATCTCGAAAAGTTGAATTATTACCAAATACAATTAAATATACCTATGATTGAAAAAATAAAGTTTATTTAAAAAAAATTCGAAAAATTCGATTTGTTATCAAAATTAAAAAGAAAATAATTTTGATCAAAATTTAAAAAATAATAAGTATTTTGAGCAAAATTGGAGAAAAAATTTGAGCAATTTTGAGCGAATTTTAAAAACTTGATTTGGGTCAAAATACCTAAGAACAAATTAATTTTTCAACACAACTTTTTCCAACATTGGGTAAATTATGGGGACGGGAGAAATAGATGAAAAAAAAAATTGAGGAATTTTTGAAATGTTTAATTCTGAGCAAAATTATTCACCTACCGAATTGCAAATCATGCACTTTCAAACGAAAAAATAATAAACATGATTTTGGCAGAATTTTAAATATTGAAAAACGATACCTATAGTTTGGAGAAAAATTATTTCAAAAAATTGATTTTGAACATACATGAAATTTTGGTTTTGAGCGAATTAAAGAAGAAAAAATTCTAACGCAGTTAATGCGCTAGAAAAGCTGATTTTCTATTAGGTATTTTTATTTTCAATTTTATTTTTCAAAATTTATGTAAATTCATGTGTAAATTAAATTATTTTTATGTACTTAATGATAACAACATCAAATTGAAAATTTTAAAGTGATTAAAAAAATGATACAATTTACAGCCAGCTATTTTTGATAAATAAAAACTTTTAACAAGTTTTAAACCAATAAGAAACGACATTATCATGAAAAATAGGCAGTTAGATAGGCATTGCAAAAGTTTTGAATTTTTACAACTTTGCTAGCCATTTATTTTTTAAAAATCGGAAATGTTGATCAGCTGTTTGTTTTGAAATTTTCCATGGCGAATTCCTCGAGAACCGGTTCATTAAAATGAAAAATGCTTAGAACCTTTTTTGTGCGTCTTTTCAAGTACTATTAAAAAGGTTATTTATTAATTTCGCGTAATTGCTTAATTGCTTAATTCGAGGGGCTAGAAGCATTTGAAAATTTCAATCGCTAATAACTCGAGAACCGGTTCACCGATTTTTCTCAAAAACAAAAGGGTTCTATTCCCAGTATTAACAAACCCCAAAACGTCGAGAAAAATACCCCTCACCCCTAAGTTCCATCATCAGGTCAAATTTAATAGCTGACTTTTCTCTTTGAGAAAATCAGCTAAAACTTAGATGTGGATTAAGATTGGAAAAAATATGATTTTGAACATTTCTAAATTTCAATTTTCAGAAAAATTCAAAAAAATTAATTTTCAGCAAAATTTGAAAATTTCAATTTTGAATGAATAAATGGCGAAAATTCTACTTTTGATGAAAATGAATGAAATGATTTTAAGCAAGAAAAAAAAATCTCAAGAATTTTTTTTAAAAAGTTGAATAAATTTGAAAAAAAAAAAATAGGTTTCTAGCTAAATTTCAAAAGTGTTTTTTCACAAATTTTGAGCATAATTCTAATGCAAAAATTTTAAAATTCGTTTTATTCGGTGAAAATCAGAAAAGAATCAGTTTTGTGCAGAGTTTAAATAAACTAATTTCGAGCGAAATTTAAAGAATATGATTTTGAATAAAATTTTAAAATGTCCTACCTATTTGAGTAAAATTTGATAGGTAGGTAAATTCAATTCCGAACGTAATAACTATTGTTCAAAATCAATGAATCTGATTTTGAGCAAAGTTTTAAAGAATCCAACTAATTTGAATCGAAATTGAAAATATATAATTCCAATTTTAAATAAGATTGGAAAAAATTGTTTATTTGATGAAAATCAAAAAATGTTGGTTTTGTGTAGAATTTTTAAAAAAAGTAACATTTTTGAGCAAAGTTTGAAAAAATAAATCTAATTTTGTACAGAATTTTAAAAATCCTGATTTAAATCGGAATCAGAAACAATTGATTTTGAACCGATCTTCCTTAAAATCCAATTTTGGAGAAAGTTTTTCTTTAAAATTTTTTAATCAAAACCTGTACCTAAAAAATTCGAGTTTTTATAGAATTTAATGAAAACGAATTTCAAGAAAAATTTGGAAAATTCAATTTTAAATGAAGTTTAAAAAATCTGATTTTGAATTCAATTTCAAAAATTTAATTTTGAGCAATTTTAAAAAAATTAACCCTAATGGGTAATTTAAAAAAAAAAAAAAAAAAAAACAACTTTGAAAAATCTATGTTTATTAATTTATTGTTTATCCGACTTAAAAAATTTTAACCAAAATTTCAAAAAAATCTACTGTATTTACATGTACGAATTGAACATTAAAATTTCTCATCAAATCATATCCAAAAATTCAGTTTCGAACGAATTGTTAAGATTTTGTGTAACAGCGTTTGAACAATATTTCCAATTTGACTAATTTTCTAATAAATTAACGTTCTTGATAACGATTTTCACGAAATTTTTCTGTCACTCACATTCCTCTGATCGTCCTCGACGTTGTTAACGATATACTCAGTTCCTATCTCGATAAATAAATAAATAAATAAATAAATAAAAGCATTTATTGGTTCTTTCTCTTCAAATTGATTTTGTCCCATAATACATATCGTATGATTCGACCTAACTTGACAATTTCTGTAACTTTTTCGACTTCAAATGGCAAACGATGACTCACAAAGCTGACTTTCTTCAAAAGTATTTCCATTTACGTGTGTCTGAGGAGTGAGTAAAAAACTATGGTATAGCGCAGTTTCGCATCCTCTCCTGTAATCTAAACAGGCAAAAAAAAATAATACATATAATTTCGAGTCAAAAGTCTGCAACGTTGTTGGTAAACACCTAATGACGTCACCATTTAGGGAATTCGCTTGCTTTCACTCGGTCGACTATTTAATAGTTTTCGCTGTCTTAGTCGCGCCGCGCCGCGCCGCAGCGATATGAACGTACCTGGCTATTAATTGAAGTCATCAATATCACGTGTAAACGAGTCGTTCCGTTTTCTATAGGTTAGATTATTACAAGCTGGGTGTGAGTAAGTACGCGCACGTACCAGAATCATAAAAATTTATGGATAACGTTATTCGCACCCAGGGTTCTAAATTGAGGTGAAGAAATGATTGGTTTCCGAGCATTGAGAAAATCAAATTCGTATTTTCGCGAATAAAGCTTCTTACAGATCCTTCACCCGACCCTTCCTTCCCTCCACCTTCCGCCCGTTTCGATTCGAATAATTTTAGAAGATCGCTTATTAATCTGTCGCTTTTGATTATTACACAGGATAAAGATGAGCAAACCAGATTAGAAATGAAGCATCGTAAAGAAGAAGACGATTTGTACAGAAAATTCGCCAAACAAAGAGAGGAACAAGATAAACGAATAAAGGAGGAGATAAGGGTAATTATTTACTCGTAGCGTTGCGCTTCTCGCTTTCTGCTTATACATACATAACCTAACCTAAGCTAAGCCATAGCTTTGTCGTTGTCGACTACTTAAGTATTATAAAACGTGCTGTTTTGTCCACAGGATGAATGGGAAAAAGAACTGGAAAGGTTGACTATCCGATTCGAGAAAGAATTACAAATGAAACGTAAACGACCCGAGGAACAGAAGGTGTTAACGTTGAGACTGAAACAGGAACAAGAAGAATTAGAAAAAAATATGACACTTCGACGAGATAAAAAGAAAGAATCAATAACGAAAAAATTGTTGGAGCATGAAAGGTTGGTAAATTGGAGTAATTAACGCGGCGATTTTCTTCCTTCTCTTTTTTTTTCTTCATTATTCATTAACAATGCAGCGTATAGTTTTACCTATTTTTAAAAGTCGATATGCACCCCCTTCGCCCTTCCCACCGCCATTGCCATTGCCACTGCCATTGCCATTGCCACTGCCATTGCCACTGCCATTGCCACTGCCACCGCGAAAGTCGACAATTGAAAAGCTCCACTCTAGATGAATAATTATTAGACTGAGTCGTCGTACGCGCGTACCAGACCAGAGGTATTAAGAATGGAAATTAATGCGTACGCGGGGCAATTATACGCGTATTAAATATTAAATCGAGATTATTGTAATTATTTCGTAGGCGGACTTCACCTAATTCTTAATGAGTGCGTTTTCGCGGCTCGAAAATTCACCTCAACTCGGATGACCTTAATGTTGGCGGCGCGGTTTCGTTCGTATTATTCCACAGAGCTGGGTATTTTTTCCCAATTTTTCTCCGCTTTCTTTGTCTCGGGCATACACGTGAGGTTGCAATTAACCGGTGGCTTCTTCGGGCCGGTCATCTCGGCGTGACCTGTTTATTATAACTTATCTACCGTGGAATAGCATATTTCGTAACGTGGCTAATCGAGCTAGGCGCGAGAAGTGACATTAGTTTGGTTTCGAACCGAGAGACCGAGATCGATGCGATCATCTGAGGCATTCGATTTTCGTGTGTGAGGATGAGCAAACCAACTACAAGATTAGTTACTTTAGATTGGAGACTAAATTTTGGGAAGCCCTGCACCATTTTTGATTTTCTTTTCCATAATGAAAATTTTCACTGTTTACAAAGTGGCAGAGAATTTTTCACAAATTTTTCAAAAAAATCTTCACAAAACTTTGAAACAAAAAAATTTTAGAGAGTTTTTACAAATTCGATAAATAATTTCATTCAACTTGGAGAATTATTACAAATTTTCAGAAAAATCACAAAACTTCCAGATGACTCTCCATAAAATATAGAAAAATTTTCAAAAAACTTCAAAGAAAATTATCATTAAATCTCAGATTTTTTTTTTTTACAAAATTTCAGAAAATCTTCGAAAAATATTTTATAAATAAAAAAAAACATAAAACAGTCATAGAATTTCCCACAAAATTGTTGAAAATATTATTAATTACTTGTCATGAAATTTGCAATTATTTTTCTCAAATTTTCACAAAATTTTTCAGCAAATTTCAGAAAACCTTTTACAATATATCTAGAGGCTCCTCCAAAAATTATAGAAAATTTTTCAAAAAGTCTGTGAGAACATTAAGGGCCGAATTCATAGACGTTACTCAAGTACCAAGTAATACTTTGCCAAGTGTACTAGCTTAAGGACCGAATTCATAGTTCTCTCTTTGAGTACCAAGTAACACTTGGATAAGTTAGTGATAAAAACAAAGAAAATTCGTTAAAATTTCGTTTCATAGTCATCAAGTGTTACTTAAGTAAGTGTCAAGTCATACTTAAGGGCTAGTACAGGGTTTCCTGTACTTGGACTTACTCAAGTCCACTAACTAACACTAGCACTAAGTTCAAAAAACGTCTATGAATTCGGCCCTAAAAATTGAGAAAACTTTAAGAAAATTGTCAAATTTTTATTCACAAGCTTCACAGAACTTTCATAAAATCTCTTGCATCAAAAAAAAAAAAAAAAAAAAATTAGAAAATGAAGGGGGAAAACCATCAGATTTCAAAGAATTAATTCAAAATATTAGAAAAATTAAAAGTTTTTCATAGAATTTCCCAAAAAGTTGTAAAAAAAATTTCATCATTTGCCAGGAAATTTCTATAAGTTTTCCACAAAACTTCCAATAATTTTCCATCAATTTTCAACAAAAAAAAAAAATCGCAAAAATTTTCAGAGAATTATGTGCAAAACTTCAGAACTTTTTGGAGAACCCCAGAAAATTGTTCACGAAATTTCGGAAAATTTAACAATGTTTTAGAAATTTTTTTTTTCAAGTTTTCACAAATCTCTGAAAATTCTCGCAAAATCTCGAAAAATTTTCACGAAAGTTTTGCGAAAGGTGGCGAATATTTTCTCATAAACTTTACTCGAACGTATAAATACCTATGAAGTAGAATTTTTTACCAAAAATTTTCAAATTCCCTTCACTAATAATTTCGTAAAGATGAAAAAACATACAAATCGTCGGACATGAGTCAAAAATCTGCCAAGTTGAAAATTTGAAAAAACATTTCTTCTTGATATGGAATCAGATAAGCACTATGTTGCATCAGATTAGACACTTTTCATGCCATGACATGTGAATTTAACCGTAATAAATTCCATTTTTTAAGTCCAAAAACGACTAACATTTAAAATTTTTTGGCTCTCAACTAGAACGTTTTTGACCAAGAGAGAGTGAAAAAAGTTACTACCCTTTATTTTTCTAGGTTTCTCGTTCCTGTAAAATTTCAGTTTTTGGACATTGAATTCTCAATTTTTCAATATTTCAAATTTTAAACTGATAATTTCGTTTTTCAAATCCGAAGTAATATAATTTTTTCGATATTTTTCCACTGTTCTGAGTTTTTAAAGATATACAATTATTGTACAACGTTCTTGATTTCGTATGAATGGCTTTTTAATTGCTTCATTTTCAAAAAATGTTTTTAGTTCATTTTAACAAAAAAATTCATAAAAATTTCTAAATCGCTTAATTTTTAAAAATTTCAAAAGCAAAATTTTCAGACTTGGATGAAGATTAATTGTTTTAAAAAGTTTGGTAAAAATTCAAAATTTGATAACTGCTGAAAATTTTGATGAAATTTTAAATTTTTACGTATGTTTAAAAATTTGAAATTTTCAATTAAGTAATTTACCTATTAAATCTCTGAAACTTATTTTTTTCATTTTAAATTTTTAAAATTGATTAGAACTTTAAATGTTGGCACTTTTTACATTTTTAAAATTTTTAAAAATTTGATCAATCTTTAAAATTTGATAAATGTTTGCAATTTTCAAAATTTGTCAACATTTTTAATACATAGTTACTAGTAAATGAATCTTCAAAATTAGATGATACCTAAATTGAAATTTGTAAAATAATGTAGTTTGATTATTTGAATAAAATTATGAAATTGACTTAATTTTTTGACAAATTTATACAATTTTTGTAATTTTAAATTTTTTTCAAATTCAAATTTTTCCTTTTATTTAATGAATCTTACCACTGGTACTATAAATTAATATCATCAAATTTTAAGTCAATTTCGGTAGTTGATTTTTCAAAATGAAAACTCAACTAAAAATTATTCCTATCAATGCTCGTTAATTTTTGGTTGCTTTTTTCATTCAGAAGTTACTGAAGATGCTTTTAAAAAATGTAAAAAGTTGATAAGCAATACGAATGGATTTTTAAATCGTACACTTGGCATCGCACGAGTTCGATACGATGCGGTAATAACGAATAAAGAAAGTTGATGAGAATTGAAAAACAGTCTCTCGCAGTCGAGTCGCAGCTTGGGTTAGGTGTAGTGACGGGGAGTCGAGATTCGACGAAGTCGGCAGTCGAACTTAACCCAGGATAATTTCACGCATTTTTCATAAGCTAATCACGGCTGCGGCTCTCGGAGTCTCGGTACTGTTTATGATAACGAAGATGGTCTTCGACGACGTCGACGTCGACGTCGTCATCATTCGGCGGCATGGCGCAGCGCAGCTCACCGCAGAGCAGATCGCAGGTACATACACATACAGTGAGAGAAAGTAAATATTACATTAGTGATACACGACGAGAAGAAGCGGTTCGTCGGCCCGCGAACTTATACAAGTAACTCTTTAACCAAGTATGCAATGATTGGGTGTAGCAAGATTCGTGTAACCTGCTGTACAGTGCAGTGTACAGTGTACAGTGTACACTATGAAGTAATACATCGGAATGTAATGTAACCCATTCCGATCTCGCGTATCGCGTATGGTGTCCATCACCAAGAGTGTAGTCACCCAATTCCTTCTTAATAGTTTACCGATATACGAGTCGAGTACCAGCGCTGCGAGCTGCAGCTTTTCGCTCGTAGGCTGGCCTGGTCATCGTACATAAGTAGGCTGATAAGGTGCGATGCAGCAGCAACCATCGCCGATCGGTTAAGCGAAGAACTTAGGACGTGAAGAATTTTCTACAGCCTTACCAGTTACCATTGGTTTAGGTTTTTGGCGAGAAGGGTGGTTTCTCCAGTGAATTTTTGTCACTTTTGAGCGGAATTTTCTTTCCAACCAAATTGTAATAATGAGGACCTGTTGGTGCATTTTTCCTCGAAGATGATTCTGATTTCAATAAACTTATCAAATATAAAATTACGAGTATTTTGAATATCTTCTCAATAAATATTTACAATAGAATTTTAAAAATAAATAATAAGCTTAGGCACTCCTGAAAAATAATTTCAAAAAAATTCAGTTCTGAAGAAAAAATGTAGGTGTCGAATAGGGTGGAATGATTTTGACTTTTTTTCGAAAATCGAAACAGCCTACGGCACAAAAGTTGTGTTTTGGTGTCAAAATGACGTGGTAAAAATTTGAGCCCCCTCGGTCAATATTAACCCATGCTTCAGGGGGTCCAAAGTTTTCAAATTTCAGTAAAATTTCTCATATAATGAAAAAATTAAAAAAAAAAAAATTAACAATTTTTCAGAGGTCTAGTCGATGGTAGGGGTCCTCTTGGTGACCCAGAACCCGGTCATCCATCAAAAAATGCATACAAATATAAACAGGGGTTTCCAAAATATCCACATTTTTGCATAATTACACCAAAATCAAGAAATGCGCGAATATTTTTATTTTTTGAGATATGTTGCATATTTTGAGGTTTACATATTTGAAAATATCTTCAAAATGAAAGGGAAGTCCCATCACCACCACCCCTCCATAGGACATGAGACATTTTGCCATGAAAACTTTGATTTTCCAAAACTGACCCCACTTTGAGGATCCCTAACGCCCTGCGCCTTTGAGGAAGGAGTCTAATATTCTGATGGGATGTTTTCAACACAAAATGAACCGCTCTCATGCATATAGTAATTAGAGTGATAATTTTTTCACTTTGCCCTAATACAAAGTAGGTAAAATGAGTAATTTCATTTAAAAACACAGGACAAAGTTTTCATAGCAAAATGTCCCATGTTCTATGGAGGGATGGTGGTGATGGGACTTCCCTTTCATTTTGAAGATATTTTCAAATATGTAAACATCAAAATATGCAACATATCTCAAAAAATAAAAATATTCGCGCATTTCTTGATTTTGGTGTAATTATGCAAAAATGTGGATATTTTGGAAACCCCTGTTTATACTTTTATGCAATTTTTTGATGGATGGCCGGGTTCTGGGTCACCAAGAGGACCCCTAACATCAACTAGACCTCTGAAAAATTGTTGATTTAAAAAAAAAAAAATTTATTATATGAGAAATTTTACTTAAATTTGAAAACTTTGGACCCCCTGAAGCATGGGTTAATATTGACCGAGGGGGCTCAAATTTTTACCATGTCATGTTGACACCAAAACACAACTTTTGTGCCGTAGGCTGTTTCGATTTTCGAAAAAAAGTCAAAATCATTCCACCCTAGTGTCGAATATGAATAATTGTTGAAAAATTTTATCAAAGCTGACGCTGAGCAGCCCCGAATCCTAATTTAATGAAAATAGATCTTAAGATCAGATATTTTCGCTTATTTTAATCTAGACTCTCCAATTTTTGAAAAAAATCCAAATGTTCAAAACCTAATTTTTCCTTACCTGAGCATTTCATTAATTCATCTATTAAGTATTTTTTTTATTTGTGAAAAAAAAAATATTTTGAGATAAATATTCTCCAAACAATATTCTTCATAAAATTTATCAACTAATGAGAATTGAAATTTTATTATTGAAAAATTTTTCTTTGAAAAAAAAAGCTCAGAATTTTTTTTTTGAGAAAGTTGCTTTGTAAGCTCGGAAAAAATTGTCAAATATTTTAAAAAGTTTGTTTTAAAACAAATTTTTTATAAAAAAAATTTCTTTGAAAATTTCCACCGAACCAATGAAAATATTTTATGAGAATTGAAAATTTTTCTATTTTGAAAATCATTCTGGGATGGAAACACCTCATTGCACAAGCATTTTTGCGAGTCATTGTCACTATTTCGCTCAAAGGTAACATTTTCTCTTATTTTTCCTTTTAAAAAATCCGATTTTTTTTTTGTATTTTCTGTCTCTGATATTTTTTGTTGAAAACTGTTTGTCATATGTTGGATCATTTTATGTACGAAACAGATGTACCTACTTACTTAATAACAATTTTCCATTGAAAAAATAAAAACTCATCAAAAATTTAAAAAAAAAAATCTGTCAAAATATTACCGTAGAAACAATTTTTACAAAAAATCTTCTAAAACAGTTTTTAAATAAGAAAATACGTATTCCAATTTTTTTTTTTTTTTTTAATTAGAAAACTTATCAATTTTGTTTAAAAACATTATATTTTTTGAAAGGAATAGGTATTACAAAATTTAAAAAAAAAAATCAAAATTTATTCTTTCAAAACATCTTAATAATACTAATATTATATTTTTTCAAGTTTCACTGGAAATTTTCAATTTTTTTTTACAGGAACATTTCAGAGATTTTCTGAAGAAAATTGAAAAATTTCCTTTGGGTAAATAATTTTTAGAGGATTTTTTGATGGAATTTTTTGTTTTTTTTTTTCTTTAAGAAATTTTAAAAACTTTCTTTCATAAATTTTTCGACTTTAAAACTTTGATAAGAATTTTAAAAAATTTCAAGGAAATTTGAAAACATTTTCTATTAAAGAATTGAACAATTATTTTGGGGAGAGGGTACTATGTAACTTTCGTGAGTATAGGGTTTTTCCTCTTGAAAATTTGGGTCACTATTTTGTTATTATTTTCTTCAAAAAAGGAAACTATAGGTATAAAGTGACCAAAAAAATTGAAAACCAAAATATTATGCGTTCATGTCTAATCACAGGATAATATTCATTTTGATAAAAAAAAATGTGAGAATAATTTTTATAAAAATTTCTTGCATAAAATTCTTTTGAAAAATTCCAAAAAATATGGCCTGCTTGAGGAGCTTAAAGCGTCGATTTTTTGTGTTGTTTGTACGTAAATATTACATAACTACCTTCATAAAAAAATAAATACTTAGTTATTAAAAAAAAAAAAAAAAAAAAAAAACACTTGATAAATTCTCTTTTTGAGCGACCTCTTTAAAAATAAATGAAAAATTTGTTACAACAATTTTTTTGTCAAAATTTCTTCATTTTGCTTCAGGTTTAATTTTGAATAAAATCTTCTTTAAATTATTTTTTTGGAAATTTCTCAACAATCTTGAAAACTTCATCACAAAAAGATTCGCATCTTGATTTTTTTCAAAGATGCCCATCTCTTTTCGATACCAAAAATTTTTTTTGAAATAATTTTATGAAAACATTCCAAACTCACGTTTTTAAAATGGAGTAAATTTTATTTTGAAATCAACTACTTTTTTCTCAATATCTAAGTTCTGGATTTTCTTACGATTTTTTTTTTTTTTTTTTTTTTTTTTTTTTTTGCAAACGTGTACCTACGTTTATTTTTAACGAGAAAAACTCAAAAACTTTTATGAAAAAGTTTAGCGATTAAAAAAAATATATCTAAATAAAGTAAAATAATTTTTAAAAGTTATTTCTAGTTAAGAAAATTTGAAACACACAAAATTGAGATAGTATTCAATAGTGAATCTTTCTCGTTTCTCGTGCAAATCCGACTAAAAGTGTGGAGAAATACGTACGAAATGTGGCTCATTTTCCGCTCTATAATTCCTAATTGTATGCAAATTTTTGGCGATAAAAATTAAATTCCATATGTAAACATCGGAGTGTTTACCAAGAACTACACGCTATACAGTGAAAGTGTTGCGTCAAGTGCGAATAGGTACCTATATCTGGAAAACGAGTCGTCTATTTGAAAATGAAAACACGATAAGGAACCGAAAAATGGCAAATTCTTCGCTCTAGAAATTCGTTAGTTTGAAATTTTTCACGCGATAAGACAATCAAACATTTTGAGTAGTTTCTAGAGCTTGCTATTAGGCTGTACTTGACTTTGAGCTTCACCAAAACGGATTTCCGAATCAACTCCGGGGAATACCTGTATTTATGTTCGATTGTTCAGGTCTTCAAGCATATCCATATCGATAATAATGTCTTTTAAATAACGCCATTAGGTAATTTAACGCGCTGAAATCGCTTAAAAAAGACCTTGTATGGGATGGAACTTCCTGCATATCGAAGATACGACTTATGACAGTAAAATGTATTCGATGTTTTGCGCGCACGTAGCGTAGGGTACGTCAAAGTTGAGTTAACGTTCGCAGGACACACGTCCTTGGTAATAGGAATCAGAATGAGTCAATTAACTAGGTTTTTTTTTTTTTATTGTCTCACATATACGAGTACGAGGTGCGGTTTCAAAGAACAATTAACCAGCGAAATAGCGCAGCGTGCACTTGTTATAGATTTAACTAGTTGCGAGCTAGCGAGGTGGTTTTGTTGTTATTTCATAAATGAAACATTTTTGCCCATAGATGTAATTTGCTTATGCTCGATGATCGGTGCAATAGAGAAGTGAATTAGGTTTAGGTAAAGAGAGAGAGAGAAAAAAACTTGTTCGTTATCTGGTACTTTTATTGCGTGTTGTGTTCACCTACTTGTATATATAAGGAAATTACCTAGAGATTTGAAGAAGAAAAAAGACAATTTTTATTACGATGCGATGTCGCCTCGCTGTATGGTTTATTTTTATTTTAGTACGCGCACACGATAATCTTATGGTCTGAGGTTACGTCAGCGTCAGCATTGACTCTGGCTCGGGCTCGGCTTCGGATGTGTTTATGGGTAAAATTAGTCGACAAATGATAGGTGTGCTCGATCGACGAGCGATTTAGTAGGTGAGGTGAGATGGTTAATTGCTGCTGCGGTGTTGCGAAAATGTCATTCTTCTTGCGATTGTTACAGCACAGCACAGCATATGTGGATATGTCTGTGGGTTGCGGTATTTGACGGATTTGTTTGACGTATATTGATTTTTTTTTTCTCGACTTTACGACGTGTGTATTACTCGTGCTTAATACTTTAAACAAGCACACGTACGATTTGTGAGAGTGAGATTTACTGCGATGGTGATGGCGATGGCGGAGTGGAGTGGCGTTGATCACACGTTAACAAAAGAGATAAAGTTAAATACCTACCTGTACGTCTACACTGCTCATCACTTGCGCCTTTATTTTAATATTTTTCATCGTGCAAACATGCACGAAGATGGCAGTAATTTTACAGAGTGTCTAATAGGGTGGAATGATTTTGACTTTTTTTCGAAAATCGAAACAGCCTACGGCACAGAAGTTGTGTTTTGGTGTCAAAATAACGTGTTAAAAATTTGAGCCTCCTCGGTCAATATTAACCCATGCTTCAGGGGGTCCAAAGTTTTCAAATTTCAGTAAAATTTCTCATATAATGAAAAAATTTAAAAAAAAAATTAACAATTTTTCAGAGGTCTAGTCGATGGTAGGGGTCCTCTTGGTGACCCAGAACCCGGTCATCCATCAAAAAATTGCATAAAAGTATAAACAGGGGTTTCCAAAATATCCACATTTTTGCATAATTACACCAAAATCAAGAAATGCGCGAATATTTTTATTTTTTGAGATTGTTGCATATTTTGAGGTTTACATATTTGAAAATATCTTCAAAATGAAAGGGAAGTCCCATCACCACCACCCCTCCATAGAAAATGGGACATTTTGCTATGAAAACTTTGTCCTGTGTTTTTATTAGGGCAAAGTGAAAAAATTATCACTCTAATCACTATATGCATGAGAGCGGTTCATTTTGTGTTGAAAACATCCCATCAGAATATTAGACTCCTTCCTCAAAGGCGCAGGGCGTTAGGGATCCTCAAAGTGGAGTCAGTTTTGGAAAATCAAAGTTTTCATAGCAAAATGTCTCATGTTCTATGGAGGGGTGGTGGTGATGGGACTTCCCTTTCATTTTGAAGATATTTTCAAATATGTAAACCTCAAAATATGCAACATATCTCAAAAAATAAAAATATTCGCGCATTTCTTGATTTTGGTGTAATTATGCAAAAATGTGGATGTTTTGGAAACCCCTGTTTATACTTTTATGCAATTTTTTGATGGATGACCGGGTTCTGGGTCACCAAGAGGACCCCTACCATCGACTAGACCTCTGAAAAATTGTTAATTTAAAAAAAAAAAATTATTATATGAGAAATTTTACTGAAATTTGAAAACTTTGGACCCCCTGAAGCATGGGTTAATATTGACCGAGGGGGCTCAAATTTTTACCACGTCATTTTGACACCAAAACACAACTTTTGTGCCGTAGGCTGTTTCGATTTTTGAAAAAAAGTCAAAATCATTCCACCCTAGTGTCTAACGATACTCCTAAGTGCTAGTCCTGCAAAAGTCCTGTTTTTAGGTTGATGGACCTACAAAATTTTCAAAATTTGGAATATTTATTAAAATTGGGGAATATTCAAAAAAAATATATATTCCAGTAGGTAAATCTTTGAAATCCCGTGTAGCAATTGTCGACATCGACATTTATGTCGACAAAATTCAGACACATTTTTTTCTCGGCTAACGATGAATTAAAAATGATATTTGAGATTTAAAGTAATGTTCTATGTTAAACATAACTGTTCAATCAAAATTTTTGAATTTTTCTCAGTATTTTCCTATAATTTAGAAAACGTTGTTTTTCTACGTAGACAAGTCGATGTAAAAATCGATACTCGATAAACGCATCGACATTTATGTCGACAATTTCTGCCAATTAAATTTACAAATTTTATATCTAAAAAGAACTAAAAACAATTAATAGGAACATTTTAAGCTCAGGAATAAATAATTTTTGAAAGAATCACCCAAATATGGCTCGACATGTCGAGCCATATTTGGACGGTCGACAAACATGTCGATAATAAGCTCGACAAACCATCCACAATCGTGTCGACATGTACGATCGAAAAGTGACCGATTTCGATGTGTCGACATTTATATCGAAATTAGCATCGACGTTGCTACACGGGATTTGGAAACAAAAAACGTTTAAACAATAATATGGTAAAAATGCAAAATTTTAGAAATTTTCAAAATTTAATGAAAATAATCCCCAGAATTTTCAAATAAATTTTCTTCGTGTGAAAATATCATACACTTTAAAAATTTTACGAAGGTGCAAAACCTGGTCATTTTCAAGTTTTAATAAATTTTTAATAATACCTAGATAGTTAGATCAATTTTTTAAATGAACTAAACCGCTAAAATTGGGTAAAAAATTGAAATTTGGAACAATTCAAAAATTGTATTGATTTTTGAAATTGGGCAATTTTCAAAGTTGGAGTAATTTTGAATATTCAGATGAATTTTCAAAAATTTTCAAAAAATTAATTTTGTCACCTTTCATAGATTTGTAAAATTTGACGAAAATTCCAAATTTGTTCATTTATTTCAAATTTTAATAATTTTTTAAACTTGTATCTATTTTAAAAATTCAATAATTTGATTGAAACTGGAATTTTGGAATTTTTAATACATTTTTGACTTGAATTGTTTTTTGAAATTTCTATTGATGTCAAAAAAATTTAAAAGGTTAATTTTGTAAACTTTGATAGATTTTTAAAATTTGGTAAGAATTGAAAACTTCGTAAAAATTGAAAATTCTATTTAAAAAAATTGAATTTTTGAACGCTCAACTTTGGTAATTTTTATCATTTTGAAAATTTTGAAAAATTTGAAAACATCAAGAAGTAAATTTTTAAAGTTGGTTTATCGAATTTTCAAAAAAAATCAAGAGGTCAATTTGTTAAGTTGGATACCCACTTACCCAGATTTCTGCAATTTGTCGTAGTTGAAAAAGTGACGACAATTGGAATTTTTAAACATTCAAAAAAAAAAAAAAAAAATTTAATTCGGATTAATTTTTGAAAAATTTTAAAAGTATAATTTGTAACCTTTGATAGATTCTTAAAATTTAGTCACTTTAAAATTTTAATAAATTTTTGAAGTTGTATGTATTTTTAAAATTTGTTAAATCGTTGAAATTCAAAAAAAGAGTCAAATTTGATGAAAATTTGAAATATTATAGTTACATATTTTTTAAAAAGTTTTGATTTTCAAAGTTTAATAAAATTTTATCCTTTAAAAAAATTTGAAAGCTTTGAAAACTTCTGGTAATGAATTTTTTAAGTTAGGTTAATTATTAAATTCGGACCATTTTCGTTAAAAAAAATTAAAGGGTCAGTTTGTAAAGTTCTGTACCTCTACCTACCTAGATTTCTACAGTTTGGTAAAAATTGAAAAATTGGTTAAAAATTGGAGTTCTGGTTATTTAAAAATTTTATAACTTTGAAAATTGAATCAATTTTTCAAGAAGAACAAATTTCTAATGTAGGAATAAAATTTTGAAAATTTAGATCAATTTTTAAAAAAATTAAAAGGGTAATTTGTAATCTTTGATAGGTAGATTTGTAAAATTGAAAGAAAATTGAAAATTTGGTCATGGAAGGAATTTCAAAAATTTGATAATTCATTTAAATTCAAGAAATTCAAAGATATCTAAAATTTTTAAATTTAAGACAAATTTAAAATTATACAAATTATTCAGAATTTTAAAAAAATGTTTAATTTTCAAAAATTGGGATTCCAGAATTTTTAAATGTTAATAAGTTTTTTTTTTAAATTTGATGTAACATGATGTAAACTAAGTAGTTTTTAAATTCAGATGAATTTTCAAAAAAAATTAAAAAGTCAATTGTAAACTTTGATGGATTGCTGTTTGCAGATGAAGTTGGATTAATTTTTTGAAATTCAGATGATTTTTCAAAAAAAAAAAAATAATAATAATTAAAAGGTCAATTTGTATAGTCAGACAGATTTTTAATTAGGTGAAAATTCCAAATTTCGAAAATTTTCAACATTGATAAAAGTTTTAAATTCTTATCATTTTCAAGTTTAATAATCTTCAAGATCGACCCTCGGTTTTTTTATTCAGTTGAAAAAATTTCAAAATTTGATTATTTTCAAAGTTGATTAATTTTTTTTGATTTTAACAATTTAGTAAATTTTTGAAACTTGTAGCTTTTTTATTTTGAGGAAGTCCTGTCAAAAGTCCATCACAAGATCTGCTTCTTGGTTTTGAAATTTTGTTAGATACTCCATTTTATAAAAAATTCAATTGCTATTTTTAACTGTTTTTTTTTTTTTTTTTATTTGCAGAGCGGCGACGGCAGCTTTAGTCGAAAGACATAGTAGCGAAATGTTAGAACTGATTAATGAAAAAAGATGCGAATATATGATGGTCGAATCGCTTTATTTAGAAGATGAAGATACCAACGAAGTGATATCACCTTACCCGAGTCAAGCACCTTTGCCTGCTCCACCTGCTGTATATAAATTCCAGTTGTATAGTGATCCTATAGAATTTGCTCATGTCGATCAGATCGCTATTTCGGTAATTATGCCTTTTTTGGAAATCACTACGTACGTACTAACGAGCGTTCAATTACGTATACGCTGACCGTCGATTATATAGACGAGTTTGAATAGCCAATTAGCTAACTTATACTTATTATTTCGAACCTAGATGGACTCGGGGTTCGAGTAATGGATACCTGCTTTATTTTTTTACGTCTTTGTATATTTGTAGACTAGTTTTTTCACTCTTTATTCTGTCATTTTAATCATTTAAATTTTTAAAAATTCTTTTCCGAAGACTCGATTAAATTGTATAATGTTGACATTTTTCATGTTTGCAGGTCGCCCAAGAAGATCAAAAGACTTTTACAGATTTAGTACGACAATTAGTAGGAAAATGCGAATCTGATATTGAAAAAGCAAGGTATGGTAGTTTTCAATGAATCAATCGGTTTTCGATCATTCGGTTAATTTTTCAATTTCAAATAAGTGTAATTACCCGATTTTCTGTATTTTTTTGATGAATCGGTTATTTTTTCGATATTTGGTGCACTGATGAATTTTTTGTTCAACTCAATATCAATGATTTACTTGATGGATTTTTTTTTTCAAACACCCCGTTACAAAAGTTTTTGAAAAAAAATGTTAAAAAATGTTTTTGTAAAAAAAAATGAAAAAAATGTTTTTGTAAAAATAAAAAAAGCTATTTGAATTTTTTCAAAACCTCTTTGGATAAGAAATTTACCGAAAAAATAAAGTAGAACATAAAAATTTTCCTGAAAAAATACAAAAATCCTATCAAAAAATTCAAAAACAATTTTTGAAAAAATCGCATGTAAAAAAAGTTTTGAGAAAAAATATTAAAAGTCTTGTTGGAAAATTTTTTTACGAAAAATTCTCCTAAAATCTTTTTGTAAAAATTCAAAAATTGTTTTAAAGAATTCTCTTGAATGGTAAAATTTAAAAAAATCTGTTTTTGCAAAAAAATAATTTAATTAATTTTTTTATTTATTATTATTTTTTTTTTTTAGAAAAATTATAGAAGTTTGATTGCCTGCACAAACTTATTTGGGGAAAGGCAGTTTAGAAAAAATGTGCATAAGTGAAAGCTTAGCTAAAAAATACAAAAATTCTATTATTTTCAAAAATCATTTTTTTTTTACAAAAATTCTCCTTTAGCAAAATTGAAAAATCTTGGGAAATTTTCTTCAAAATTTTTTATAATTTTGATTTCGATAAATAAAATTAGTCGATCATCGATTTTAATCAATCGATTTTTCGATTTTGACGTTTGGTTTTTCTGATTTTGGCAAAATTAGTCATTTTTTTGAACAGTGCTTCAATTTTAAATATCGATTTGATGAATTTTTGATGAATTTCGCGAATTCGATATTATTTGTTTTGTGTCAATTAAGTAATAAGTATTTATTGAGCATTTTTTTTAATGTTTAAATTTTGTACCTTCAGAACGATATTCCGATGGATCACGGTTAAGAATTTGAACACGATGACATTCGACGAAGACACGAGAGGAGACACGCCGATGGGATTGCTGCGTGGAATTAAATACGGCACAGAAAGTTACCATGTACTTTTTAGAAGATTATGCAGTTACGCGGGTCTGCACTGCGTCGTCATAAAGGGTTATTCCAAATCAGCCGGATATCAGCCGGGAGTTAGATTCGAAGATAATGGATTTAGGAATTCGTGGAACGCGGTGTACGTAGCCGGCGCATGGAGATTCGTCCAGTGTAACTGGGGAGCTCGCCATTTAGTCAATGCGAAAGAAGTGCCTAAGGCTGGTAATAAAGGCAAATCGGATAGTTTAAGGTATAGCTACTTATAACGCTCGATCGCTCGCCCCCAGTGAAGGTAATTGTCTGCCAAACAAGCGTCTAATTTTCGATTTTATATTTACCAGATACGAATACGACGATCATTACTTTTTAACCGACCCTCGAGAATTTATTTACGAATTTTACCCATTGCAATCGGAATGGCAACTGCTCAAGAATCCAATCAGTTTGCAAGATTTCGAAGAATTACCTTTTGTTCGTTCGTTGTTCTTCCGTTATGGATTGTATTTCCCTGATTCTAATACGAAAGCTGTAATGAAAACTGATTCCACTGGTAAGTTGAAAATTCTTCGTTCAAAGATGTCCTATAACGTGTGGATTTGTTCGCTAGTCTAAATTTTGACCAATTTTTGTTGTTGTTGTTGTTGTTGTTGTTGTAGGCGCAGCAACGGTCAGAATAGCGATGCCAGCTTCGTTGCAATCGAGTTTAATATTCCATTATAATTTAAAGTGTTACGAAAACGAAGGAGACACATTCGACGGAGTTAGCCTGAAACGTTTCGTAATGCAGGTACGTGATACTCCCAGGAGAAGTAGGCCATAAAAATATAGCAAATTGCATTTTGGGTCGATAAAGAAGTTTCAAAATTATATATATTTTTTCGGTGTATTGATTAACCACCAAAAGGTTTCCCAACCTCAGTTCTCGGAAAGTCCCTCAAATGTGCACTTGAAGAAATATTTTCGTTGCTTTTTGCTGAATAACTTTTCAAATATGCGTTTAAACAAAAACATGATTCCAATGAAAATTGAAGTAGGACGTAAAATTTGCTACATAAAAAGTTATTTTCACTTTTTTCGAGAAGTGAACGGGTGGCTCAAAAACAAGCGTTAGAAATATAGAACGAAAAAATGAAAATTATCCCTCATATTCGAAGAGTTATAAGCGAAAAACAACAAAACTTAATCTCATTCGGGATGTTGATTTCCTAAAAAATTAAGAGACTTTCTTATTCAAGAAAAATTGCAAGATTCCCCCCCTCCCCCTCCCTGAAAATTGGGAAAAAATTTTACGTATTTTTTTCAACTAGAAGAAATTGAGATTTTTTTTCTCAAAACAAAAAAATTTAAATAAAATAAAATAATAAGATAAGTATCTATGTTTTTTTTCTTCAAAAAATTAAAGATTCCTTTCTTCAAAAAATGAGATTTTTCCTTCGAGAGATAGGTACAAAGATTTTTTTCCAAAAAAGTTGAAATGCTTTTAGTTATATTTTAGAAAAATTGAAAAAGTTTTGAAAAAATTGAATAAATATATTTTTTTCTTATAGATACTCATCTTTTCACTTCAAAAAATTGAGAAAATAAGAAATTCTTTACTAAAAAAATGAAAGATTTTTTTGAAGGAACTAATGGGGTGGGATTTCTCCCAAAAAATTGAGAAAATTTTCATTGGTTCAATTCCAATGAAAATTGAAGTAGGACGTAAAATTTGCTACATAAAAAGTTATTTTCACTTTTTTCGAGAAGTGAACGGGTGGCTCAAAAACAAGCGTTAGAAATATAGAACGAAAAAATGAAAATTATCCCTCATATTCGAAGAGTTATAAGCGAAAAACAACAAAACTTAATCTCATTCGGGATGTTGATTTCCTAAAAAATTAAGAGACTTTCTTATTCAAGAAAAATTGCAAGATTCCCCCCCTCCCCCTCCCTGAAAATTGGGAAAAAATTTTACGTATTTTTTTCAACTAGAAGAAATTGAGATTTTTTTTCTCAAAACAAAAAAATTTAAATAAAATAAAATAATAAGATAAGTATCTATGTTTTTTTTCTTCAAAAAATTAAAGATTCCTTTCTTCAAAAAATGAGATTTTTCCTTCGAGAGATAGGTACAAAGATTTTTTTCCAAAAAAGTTGAAATGCTTTTAGTTATATTTTAGAAAAATTGAAAAAGTTTTGAAAAAATTGAATAAATATATTTTTTTCTTATAGATACTCATCTTTTCACTTCAAAAAATTGAGAAAATAAGAAATTCTTTACTAAAAAAATGAAAGATTTTTTTGAAGGAACTAATGGGGTGGGATTTCTCCCAAAAAATTGAGAAAATTTTCATTGGTTCAAAATTGAGGAATTTTTTAATTTGACTTTTTTTTCAACAAAAATTGAAAGATATTTCTCTTTAAAAGAAGTAAAAGTTTTTTCCTCATGAAAAAATGGGAATTTTTTTTACTCACTTACCTATTTTTCTTCTTCAAAATTTTATTTTTCTCTGAGAAAATTGTTGATTTTTTTGCTCCAAAAAATGAAGAAAATTTTTAGTTTTAAACATTCTGTATTTAAAAAACAAAAGTTTTTTATGAGAAAAAAGTGAAGTTTTTTCTCATAAAAAAATATGAAAAATGTTTTTACCTAATTAGGTATAATTATTTTGATTTTTTTTTTAAATCCCAAAAAATTAAGAAAAGATTATTCCGTTGAAAATTGAGATTTTTTTCTTGAAAACAAGTAAACGAGTTTTTCTATTGAAAAATTGTAAGATTTTTTTTTCTTTGAACAAATTGAAGATTTTATTCTTTAAAAAAATTAAATTCCAAGAAGAGTTTGCTTCAAAAAACTGAAAGTTTTTTTTCCCAAAAAAATTAATGAATTATCTGCTTTAAAAAAAAAAAAAAAAAAAAAAAAATTGAGAAAAGTTTTTATTTGATCAAAATTGAGAAATTTTTCAATTCTAAAAACTTTTTACGTATTAAATTTTTTAAATAAAAAAAAATTAATCAACTTTGAAAATGATCAAATTTTGTAATTTTTCCAACTGATTAAAAAACGACCAGATTTTGAAGATTATTAAATTTCAAATTTTATATCAATGTTGAAAATTTTTGAAATTTGGAATTTTTATCAAATTTAAAATCTGCAGTCCAACTGGGTATACTAATTGACCTTTTTTTTTTTATTATTATTATTATTATTTTGAAAAATCGTCTGAATTTCAAAAAATTGAGGATTAAAAAAATATTTTCTCATAAAGAACTGAAACTTTTTTTGAAGAGGGGGGGGGGGGGGGTTGAAATAAAGGTTCACCAATTTTTTATTGATAAAATTGAACTTGTATTTTTTACTTTGAATTTTTTTTTTTTTTTTTCATGAAGATCCAGAATTTTTTCTGAGAAAAGTTTGTGCCAACGTACTTATGGCAATTTATGGTTTTCTCTGTGAAATAACAAATCCGCGAGGCTACTGCCCAAGGGATGAAGTTCGGGGACTGTTTGATGATTAATCAGTACAAATATCGAAACGAACATTTTAAAATTCAAAAAATCTTTGCTGACTCAAAATACAACTTTCTGTGTTCTTATTGTGCAATAATTTTACTGACCTATAATCTTTCATCGATGAATTTTTCCCTTTACGATGCTTACGTATTCTTTTTGTTAATTTACAGTCCGTAGTCGGCAACATCGTATCGTTCCGAGTGCACGCTCCGAGCAGTGGTGCCTTTTTACTAGACATATTTGCGAATTCGGTTACCCCGAAGGAGTACCTGACAGGCGAGCCGATGAAATTCAAGAGCGTTTGTAAATTGAAAATAGCCTGCGAAGATTTACAAACGGTAATGGTGCCGTTACCGGATTGCGCCTCGGGCGAATGGGGCCCGACCAAAGCGACTCGTTTGTTCGGTCTGATACCAATTACCCATCAAGTAAGACGTTACCGATTTTGCAATATTTGATTCGAAAAGTTTCGAAATTAGGCGAAGACGATTAACTCTGGAATTTTCAGGACGCGTTGATATTCACCGGACGCGAATTAGAAATACAGTTCAGAATGTCCAGGCCGTTGACCGATTTCATGGCTACGCTGCACAAGAACGGTACCGAAGAGAAGAAGCTGGCTAAGTACGTCTCGCAGACCATCGTTGACGAAGATGTCGTCTCGTTCAGAGTCGCATTTCCAGAAGAAGGCCAGTACGGCTTGGATATCTATACCAGAGAAGTCTCGGTCAACACTTCGGAAAATAACGAAAAACACCTTTTAACTCATTGTTGTAAATATTTAATTAATAGTTCTAAAAGAAATTAATGTTGTTCCCTCATCCCTTCTTCCTTTTATGGCTCTTACGATACGATACTGTATATATAAATTATATAATAAACGTAATTATTAATATCGAAGTAGACTCTTTGCCCCGTCCTCCCATAAATACTTTTTTTTTTTTGATAATGTAAATTGGACGAATAATATGTACACGTGTATGTCTGTTTGAATTTATACAAATAAAGTATTAATTTGTTAGATGTATTTTATTGATTCGTAACTAGCCAAATAAAATTAAATGGCCTTGACTGACTGGTTACGAATTATCTATTTCAATTTGTTTGTTTGCTTTCTTTAATTTATAAAAATAGTCATTTTGGTGAAGATTTGGTTACTTTAAGCCGGTGATGGTGATGATTAATTTGTTTTTTTGTAATTTTTTTGTTTCAGAAGGTATTCATGGATTCGATTGGAAATCTACACAAATGACGTTGTATTCTTGGAAATGTTGTATTTAGAAGAAATTTCCAGGTAATGGCATTGACCTTAAACTGAATTAAGTAGATACATATTTCATTAGTTGGCTCAATTTTTGAACCAATAGTCCGAACTAAACTGAACCCTAGGAAAATGTGTAAGGTTCGCATAGGTTCCGACAACAAAACCTCTCCATAATGATTTTAGAAAAGATGCTTATGAATACCTTATACCTCCTTTCTTGACGAGCAGAAATTTTGAAATTTTGAATGTGTATTTTTTCACCAGATTTTCTCCACCTACATTATTTGAATTTTTATTTTTTTTTAATTTAAAAACTGATTTTTGGGAGTGAAAGATTTTTTTACGAGAAGCCTAAAAAATATGAGTGTAAATTGACCATTCAATTCTAATCAAACGAATGAGATTTTTTATCTCGACAAGCAGAAAATTTGAAATTTCGAATGTTCCATTTTTTACTAGATCTCCAATTAATTGTTTTTTTTTTTTGTTTTTTTTTTTTAAATCCTGGAAATGATGGATTTTTTGGGAAAAGTCCAAGGTTATATGTAGTAGACCATTTGAAGAAAATCTAATCATAAAATTTAAACAGAGAATATAAAATCGATTCCATTCAAGTTATCCTTCTCCCACTTTTCAAATCGTTCGGATAAATTAATATCCATCGATTCTTTCCAGTCGCCGACGACTCCGCGACGTATAAAATGACCATCTTCGATACGATTTTGTTTTCTCTTGACTTCGACGACAGACTCCAGATTGACAGCTGGATTTTGTTTCATCTTTGAAAATGATAAATGATCTACAAGTTTTTCTATTTCATCGGTGGTTATATCTTTCCCAATGAAGTTGGCTGTTTTGTGAATAACCGACTTCAAATCCTAAGGAAATTAGCGTATTTTTGGTTGTACAACCGTTTTCGAACGAAAAATATCTCGTAAGTGTGAGAGGACAGTACACGGCTTACCTTTTTCATGTCTTCGTACTGAATGTGTAAGACGTTCGGATTATTAAGGTGTTTCAAGTATCCCTTCAAATGGTCCGGGTAGGGCCCAAAAGGTACTACCAAAATAATCAATGTTCAGGTTTAATTTATCCGATTGAATAGATTTTTATATTTGGTTAACTTGCAATTTACCATTTCCTGAGAAAAATAATTCCACAAATTCTGAGAATGATCCTTTGTAACCTTCAATCAATTTACTATGGTGATAATACGATGTTAATGTGTCCCTTGGATTTCTATTTACGTGAATTATCTGAAAAAAAAAAAAAATTGTATAGGTATCTACTATATCTACTGAGTTCTCTCTACATGTACCAAATTGAGGAGTCAAATAAGTTAGAAGAGTGGTAAAAATGTACTATGGTATCTAGAGTTTTAAGTAGGAATATTCACCTAAACATTACATTGCAGTAGCAAAAGTATGGAAACTAAAATTGGGCTGGGAAATGGTCATCATTTTTATTATTAATCATTAACATTATTTTCGAGACTATAAGATTTGGTCTGTTTTCACTCTCTTGTCATCATTATTATCACTTTTGGCCCTTCTGGTTAAAACAAAACAAAAAAAAAATGAAAAAGTAGATAATAAATCCTATTTTTTGTTAAAATTTTATAAGATATCCCATGAAAAATGAGGCCCTATTGAAAAAATTCCTCTGGTCAGAGAAACTTTTTTTTAATGTCTCGAGGATTTTTTTTATATAAAATAAAAAAACACCAAACATCCATTCTCATTTTAAAAAAAAATCCCCAGAAAAAAAATCTTGAAAAGTCAACTTTTGCTGGAAGCTACTGATCGCTTCAAAAATGGTTGCAAATCGACTCGGAGGATCGACTTTGGTACAAAAACTAATTTTTAGAAGTGTATTTCAAAATTTACAATTTTTGTAAAATAATTATTTATATCATTATTACTCATTAGGCTATTTTAGTCATTTTCAAAAAAACGTCAAACATCGAAAAATCAACTTTGGCAGCTCAAAATTTGGTTCCGAGCTATGGGTGACATTTATTAGCAGATTATTTGAGAAAGTTGTGTCAAAAAATGACGTATCTAGTATCTACTACCTATAGGTAAAAATAATTACCCAATGAAGTAAGTAATTTTTTAGGAAAAAAAAAGTAGCAATTATTTCAATTAAGAAAAGTTTTTATTAAAAATTTTTAAAATTTATTTTGGTCAACAACTTTTTTTTTTTTTTTTTTGAAGAAATCTGAAGAAAGGACTGACTGTCTTCATTAGATGAATAATAATAAAATAATTTCTCGAAAAAAATTCCAAAATTCTTGAGAATAGAATTTTCTAAAATGAAACGAATGAAATGATAATTTTTCCAAAGAAATATATGAAAAAAATTCTTCCTGGAAGTTATTTTGACAGAATCTCAAAAATATTTTCAAAAATGTTTCAAAAATATGATCAAAGTGTACTTTAAATCATTCTCATTGAACAATTTTCTCCGAAAAAAATCTTCTAAAGAAATGTAAGAAAAAGAGAAAGATTTCAATTGTATAAAATATTATGATTCATAAAAAATGTCTCTTTTTAAACAAAATTGGTAATTATTTGTCATTTTTTGCTCCATATATTTTTTTTACTTGAATCATTTAATCATTATTGTACATTTGTATCTATAGTTTTAATGTTGTAGAATAAATTTTTTCATGTAGGTACCTATCCAAAAAATTTAGGTACCTAATTGAAATACCTATTGAACTTTCAACATTTTGTTTAATCATTATTTATTATGTTTTCAATCTTATTTAATAGTTTTTTTTTGTTTTTTTTTTAAATTCAAAAACATAGTAAAAAAATTTAATTAAAATTTCTAAATTTTGTTGAAAACCCCATCAGAACTAAAAGACAAATTTTCCAAAATTTGATGAAACAAAAACGTTTTAAAATTTAATTTTTGAATAATTTTTTTGAACTTTGTTGTATTATTTTAAAATTTTTATCGAAAAATTGTCATAAAAATTCAAAGTCCGAACATGAAACTTTTAAAATTTCATTCAACAACAATTTTTTGAACTTTTTTCAAAACAAATTTCTAAAATTTTGTTTGAAAAAGATTTCTTTAATTTTGCCTAAGTGAACGCAAATTTTTCCAAGAAATAATGTAAAAAAAGGGAGAGGAGTGTTAATTTGTGGCTACATTATCTAATCAAGTAATTACCTATGAAACTAAGATGTAGGCAAGCTTTTTTTCAAAACTTACTTTGGCTCGAGTGGAAACACTTCTCAATTGTTTTGGCAGTAGCTCGAAAGTCAAGTGAGTTTTTATGAACCTTCGAGTGGTTAACTTTTTGATTTCGTCGACCGAATTGAGTGAAAAATTAGCACTGAATGGTAATGCTTTCGCATGTTCTGGTTTTATTTTACTAAAATCACGCATCGATGAAAATCTACAAAAAAAAAAAAAAAAAAAAATCAGATTTTGTTACGAAAATACACGTAGAAATTTGGGTATTTAGGTTGAAGATTTAAATTTCGTACCTACTCTAGAAAAGGAAACCGAACCATGAGATTTTTTTTGGCTGCTTCGAAATCAAGATCGTTGGCTATACACCAGACCATCTCTTGAACCCAAGTGGTCCCTGTTACACGATAGGTATGATAATAGATGATCCAAAATTATCACGAAAATTAATCAATAAATAAAAGTAAGAAACTTACCAGTTTTTGGAAAAGTACACACCCAAATATCGTCGTCTCGAATTTCCATCGTTTCTATCTGATCGCCAATATTTTTGAACAAATTGGGAAGTAGTTGGCCTTTACATTTCACATATCCGGTTCTCAATTCAGTGGTGAAATTTTTCATTAAATTTTCTTCCGACTCATTCAGTTCTTCGTAGTGCAGCATCGTACCGTACAACACTTTTTTTAAATTTTAAAAATCGAACTAAACCGTACTTAATCGAATGAATGAGAAATGAAAAATTTTAGAAACCGTGTGTTTGATTTGTTGTGCCTCGTGGAACTACCGGTATCACTACTTAGTAGATACGATCTACCATATTCTCGTGAATCGCTGCAGTCGTGTTCGTTTCATGAAGATTTTTTTCATTGCATACGTCGTACATTAATGGGTTGTCTACCTTGAAAGTAAATACCTATAGGTTATTCGTATTCATCTTTGAATATCATATGATAGTAATTTTCATTTTCGAAGAAAAAAAATGGTAACTAGGTACCTAGTACTTATGCAGTTTAGGAGTTTTATTTATCTGTATAGATAACTAATTGGCGTGTTTCATTTATTAGATAAAACCTTCGGCGTTTCAGATGAAGAAAATGTAAGTAAATTAGGTGAAGCATAATTATAAAATTTTGTAGGTACCCGAGCAGCACAATCGACAAATTATCGAAATAAAAAATCGACAGAATATCGAATTCGATAAAGTGCCGCGTTAGTTCCGCCTAAATCGTGAAATTATCTTTCGATATATAGATAGATTATCGACGAATTATAGTTAGCAAAAATTTCGAGATTATAGTAAGATATTTTATCGATAATATATCTATAATATCGAAAGATAATTTCACGATTTAGGCGGAACTTTTGCGACACTTTATCGAATTCGATATTCTGTCGATTTTTTATCGATTTTTTATTCCGATTTTTCGTCTTTTGCTAGCTTTTTTCTATAATTAAAAATCATTAATTAGCATAATTAATACATTAAACTATGCCTAAACACATTATTCATGTTGCGGTAAGAGGATCATTTCAGAAAAAGTCAAAAAAAATTATAAAAAATCTGCCACCCGTGGGGCTTGAACCATCTACCTCCTGCATGGTAATCCTCTTCCTTAACCACTATGCCATACCTTATCGCTGAGGAACTAGCAATAAAACGCTTATAATAGGCAGTTTAGTACTTCCAGACGTGTTGGACTTAGAAAAATTTTCACCAATTTGGAAATAATTTCAAATATCGTCACAAAATCGTTGAAAAATCGTTCGACAAATTTCAGATTATTTGTCGATAATGTAGTTTCAAATATCGCCACAAAATCGTTGAAAAGTCGAATTCGAGGAATTTCATATTACGTGTCGATAGGTAATAAAGTTTTAAATATCTTCACAAAATCGTTAAAAAATCGAATTCGAGAAATTTCAGATTATTTGTCGATAATATAGTTTCAAATATCGTCACAAAATCGTTAAAAAATTGAAATCGAGAAATTTCATATTACGTGTCGATAATATAGTTTCAAATATCTTCACGCAATCGTTAGAAAATCGAATTCGAGAAATTGCATATTATGTGTCGATAATATAGTTTCAAATATCTTTACAAAATCGGTAAAAAATCGGATTCGATAAATTTAATATAATCCGTCGATAATATAGTTTCAAATGTCGTCAAAAAATCGGTAAAATATCGAAGTCGAGAAATTTCATATAATCTGTCGATAATATAGTTTTAAATATCTTTACAAAATCGTTAAAAAATCGAATTCGATAAATTTAATATTCTTTGTCGATAATGTAGTTTCAAATATCTGCACAAAATCGGTGGAAAATCGGAATCGATAAATTTAATATTCTTTGTCGATAGTATCTTTGACGAATATCGTCATGAAATCTTAATAATATCGAATTCGATAGTTTTTAGATTTTTTGCCTATGAAGTTGTACCGATAAATCTTTATAATATCGTGAGAACATCTATAGATTTTCAAAGGATTTTTTATCGATACGTTACATCTTCCGATATTATCGATCGAGTGTGCCGCTCGGGTATGTATCTAAAAGGTCGGTAGGCGAAGTGCGATGTAATACAAAACACAATTTTTCTAAAATTACATTCATTTATAGTATGAGTCAATGGCCAGAGAGAGGGACATATCGAACATATTTTTCAAAGGGGAAAGGGATGATAACTTTTCCAACTGTTAAAAAAAAAAGAATGCGCTTTTTCTCATTCCAGTGAAAAGAAAAATTGTCACAATTTTACCCATTCTAACTAAAATAAATATTACATAAAAAATTTTGGGCCTTTTACCTCCCTCATGGCTACGATCCCGTTAACGGTTCGATTTTTTCGGATTGGCTGTATTTTCACAACCATGGAATTATTTATGAAAATAGAAAGTGGGAGAGAGGTTACATAGCCGGCAGATCATTATTTTCTCAAGTGGTGCTCACATTGTTTGGGGGGGGGGATGAAAAATGTTGTAAATTTTTTCACAAAGAAAAGACTTCGTATACGCAATAAAGTAAAACCTCGATTATCCGATGCCCAAACATCGGGTAATTTTTCATTACCCAATTTCTCTTCAATTTTTCCAGCTACTACCAACCTCATATTGATGTTTCAAATTTTTTGGAAAAATTTTAGAGATAATTTTTTTCTTTAAAAAAAAAATAATAATTGAAAAAATGTGGAAAATTATTTTTTTAAATGAGAAATTATTTATTTTAAAACAAATTGGGACCGAACTTGAAAAATTTTATTCCAAAAAATTGAATAATCTCATTTCATTCTAAAAAATTATAAAAATTTTCATTCTTAAAAAATGAAAAAATTTAAATTTTTCGTTCTAATTTTTTTTTTAAATTTCATTCTAGAAAATTGAAAATTAGAAAAAAATTCATTTAAAAAAAACAAATTTTCATTCTAAAAAATAAAAAAAAATAATTCTAAAAAATTAAAAATTAAAAAAAATTCATTCCAAAAAATTGAAAAAATTTTCATTCTATAAAATTAAAAAAAATATTCTAAAAGATTAAAAATTAGAGAAAATTTCATTCTAAAAAATGAGAAAAATTTTTATTCTAAAAAACTTTTGAAAAATCGTTCTAAAAAAATTGTAAAAAAATTTCATTCTAAAAAATGAGGAAAATTTTCATTCTGAAAAAAATTGAAAAAAAATCATTCTAAAAAATTAAAAATTAAAATCACTCTGAAAAATTAAAAATTGAAAAAAATTTCATTCTAAAATTTTTTTAAAAATCGTTCTAAATAAAGATTAAAAATTAGAAAAATTTTCATTCTGAAAAATTGAAAAAAATCATTCTAGAAAATTGAAAATTAGAAAAAAAATTCATTTAAAAAAAAGGAAAAATTTTCATTCTAAAAAATTAAAAAAAATAATTCTAAAAAATTAAAAATTAAAAAAAATGCATTCTGAAAAAATTGAAAAAAAAAATCATTCTAAAAAATTAGAAATTAAATTCATTCTAAAAAAACGCGTAGCATTCAAGATGCTCCGCGACAGCCGAATTTTTTTTTCAAGTTAGTGTACCACTTTGAAAACGTTTTCATCCATGGTATTTCAGTTTCAATATCAGTTTTAACTTCAAATTCAGTTTAAAAATGTCAGGTTTTTGTCTTCAGTTTTAGTTCCTCTCTGCATTGAAGATTTCAACTTCAGATGGGGGCTCCGCCCCCATACCCCTGTTGAGGCTCCTTCCCAACCTCCTCATCACTTTCAGCTATTAGGATGGGGCTCCGCCCCCATACCCCCGCGTTGAGGGCTTCGCCCCCAACCACCTCGTCACTTCCAGCTCTTCAAATCCCCATGCCCCAGGGGTATGGCTGGCAGGATTTGCCCCAACCCCTTCCTTACTTTCGGCTTTGCAGACAGGGGCCAACACACCAGAAAAAGGGGTTGAAACGTGAAAATTTCTGATTTTTGACTCTGTAGGAGGGTCAAATGAGGCTCTAAAGCCCGGTCCACACCTTCAAATAATTTGATCAAATCACGTTTGATCAAATATATTTGAAGGTGTCGACAATAGGATAACAATAGGTGGTGTTGAATTAACGCGTCCACACCTTCAAATATATTTGATCAAACGTGATTTGATCAAATTATTTGAAGGTGTGGACCGGGCTTAAACTCGAAAATCCTCAAAAGGCACATCAGTGACCCCAACCAACGCTAATTACCCCATTTAGGCCTTCAAAATCATTTAGTTTGAACAAAACCCTATTCAATGCACTATAAAAAAAATAATAAAAAATTCGGCTAAAAAGCAAATTGAAACCTGTCCAATGTTCAAATATCAAGCTGATTTCCACTTTTTGGGATCTACAAAGGGGCGGGGATGACCTGGGAAGCTGAAATTTGTATATGTTGTAGGTGATGTTGGTGTTCTTCGTTGGAGCTAATTCCGAGAAATTTCCTCATTTAGAGGCCCCCTCACAACTCGTCCCAAAAAAGTGATAATCTCAAAATTTAGGCTTCAGAAGTCAATAACCCCAAAAGGTACATCTGTGGCCTATACCGACTCCGCATAAAATTTTGTAACTTTCTAGGTCGTTTGGTTTGGGCTATAGGCTGATCAACACGTCAGAAAAGACAGGTTAAAACTTGAAAAATATTGATTTTTGACCCTGTATCGAGGTCAAAAGGGGTTTAAAGGTCAAAACCTACAAAAGGCACATCAGGGGCATGAACTCGATCTATGATAAAAATTTAGGCCCCCCCAGCTCCATTTGGGGGGTCTGTAGCCTGATCAACGTGAAAAAATGACCCCAAAATCCACTTTTTGGGCCCTAAAATATGGTGGGGATGACTTAGGGGCTGAAATTTGACTATGGTGTAGGTAAATTAGGGTTTTCATCCCTGGGGCAAGTTTCAAAAAATTTCATGATAGTGGGGCTCCCCCGCACCCCCTCAAAAAGGGGTCATATCCCCAATTTTGAGTTAGGGCACCAAAAATTTTTTTGCATCATTCCTACACCGAGGGGACCCTACATATCAAGTTTGACCTCATTTGACCTGTTAGGCTCGGCCTCAGAGTTCCAAAAGTGGGGTAAAATTATATACGAGATATATATGTATATATATATATATATATATATATATATAAATATGTGACATGTGACAGATCGTCATCTTTTGGTCCCAAACGTCAACAAATGGGGTCAGAACTCTTCTACCCCCCTCCTTCTAAATCAGGGTCGGACACAATAGCCTAAATTTAAAAAAAAAATTCGGCTAAAAATTGAAAAAAAAACTCGTTCTAAAAAAAATTGTAAAAAATTTTCATTCTAAAAAATTTAAAAAGGTCCCAAAACTCAAAAAAATTATAAGTTTTTTCTTGAGTGAAATTTTTTGCGCAGTTCGGGATTTCTCACGTGGTGCTACGCACCATGTGAGAAATCTCATGTGCGGTGCTCGAGCACGAGAGCAACTGAACTAACCCCGGCCAGCATGAGAGATTATCTTGTTTAGGTATTGCTGTAAATACTACATTTTTTGTTGAAGTCGACTTTTTCCATGTTTTCCTTCTAAAAACAACTTGATTGTTTTTCGAAACAAATTTTTTCAATTTTTTTCAAATAAAATTACAAAATGTTCTTCAAACACTTGTAAAAGCGTTGTAACGTCTTTATCTTCAAAGATGGACAAATTTTTTACATATGTATTATCATGCTTTGCACGAAAATATTACGAAAAAAACACAATTCTATATTTTAACTTGACACCAGCTGATTATAAAATACTCATAATACTACTAAAATACCACCCGGCACGTGTACCTATCTAACGGTACCTGACGGGCATTGCTTCATCAGCATACACATATCTGACCGTTTTTCACTTTATTATAGTTTTTAGTTTACTCGATGCGTTTTTCGTGGAGATAGATCGTCAGGATCGTTGTTGTTGAATTTTACCAAGTTCAATACTACAATAGATATGATATTAAAAATTGGTGGCGAGGGACGAGGGCAGGGTTCAATCGAAATTTTTGTAACCAAAATTATTCCTGGGACTTCGAGCTACAATTTTTGTTTAAAAATATTTTCAATTGGACCTTTCCGTCTCTACCGATTTTGCATTAGACTTCGAAGATACTACTTCAAAATAGGAAGAAGTGAGGGAGGAAGGGGCTAATTGAAATTTTTTTTCAATTAAAAGTTATCGATTAAGGTCCTAAAAATAATTTTGGTCATTATAAAAATTTCGATTTGATCCTTTCCTCTCCTCGGATTTCACATGCCATTAGGTAGATACTTTTCCAAAATTTGAGAAAGAGCCAAAAGGTCCAATCGAAAAATTTTTCAAACAAAAGTTATAGATTCAGGTGCCAAAAAAATTGTAGTTATTATAAAATTTTCGATGGGACCCTTCCCTACGCCCCGATTTTGATATGACCTAGATACATATTATACTATTAAAAACTGTGGATCCGATTGAAAACAATTTCAAACAAAAATTGGCACATGAAGTCATAAAAATTTTGATTGGACCCCTCCTTTTCTTCCGTATTCGAATATTAAATATCTGGGTGATTCTCAAATTTCGTAAATTATTTGGCCATTACAAAATGGTGAAAAAAATTGTCGGATGTTTGGAATTTCCTCACTGAAATGTTCTGTGGGGGTGCCCTAAACACCGGAAATATGCATTGTCTCAATTGACTGAAAAAAACCCTGAAATCTTTGTTCTTCACGCAAATTTATCATTTTGACTAATACATTGCAGAAAATTGAATTTTAGATCAAAAAGGTTCTATTCACTTTGTGCGAAAACTTTTATTGAATGGAAAACTCAAACAGAAAACGTAAAGTCAATGCCATTCAAATTTTCCCGCTCCCACTTCTGAAATTCTTGGCACATTTCCGAATCCAATCGATCCTTCCAATCTCCGACAACTCCACGACGCATGAAGTGTCTTTCGTCATCGTCAATCAGGTGAATTTTTTTCCTCCGTGCTACCATTGTTGACTCGTAATTCACGGCTGGATTCTGTTTCATGTTCGAAAACGATAAATGGTCGAGTAATTTTTCTACTTCGGCTTCGCTAATGCTTGCATCGATAAAATCCGCTGTTTTACGAATCTCCGCTTTTAAATCCTGAGGGAAGGAAAATTTTTAGTCTTTTTTTCTTCGACTGATGAATATCAAACGATAGATACCCATACCTTTTGCATGTCTTCGTATTTCAGAAATAAAATCTTTGGGTTTTTATCATGGGCCAGAAATCCTTTTAGATGAGCAGAGAATGGTCCAAATGATACTGGAAGAATTATACTTATTTGATTTCTCAAAGTTGTTGTATGTATGAGCAGTCGGAGAAGTAAGTAAGGTGAAATTGAGACGAAAATTTTTCTAAAAATATTAAGGAATATGGTGTAGAGAAAGAAAGCTACCTGCTCCTTTGAGAAATAACTTCACAAATTGTGGGAAAGTTCCTGTATAAACTTCAAACAGTCTACTGTAGTGATAATACGAAATCAGCGTATCTCTGGGGTTTCTGTGCACGTGAATGATCTGCAAGGTGCCATTCATTTTAGCGAATAACTTATGTACTAGAGTTGAAAATATAATTCCGAAGTTTACTTTTGCGCTAGTTGAAAAATTTTGCAATTTTTCTGGCAGGAAGTTGAATGGTAAATGCGTTTTTATGAATCGGGGAGAAGGCAGTTGTCTAATAAGTTCGATCGAATTTGCTGGAAGGGCAAACTCTTCGGCAAACTCGTACACAGCGGAAATTCTGCAAAAGTGATAAGGAGTTATAAAAAAATCAAATTCGAAATTGATCATCGAGAAAAAAAATACGAACTCCAAGTATGGAAATCGATGGGTGACGTCCTTTTTCACGTCTGGGTGATTTAACCCATTTTTAATACACCAAATCATTTCTTGAGCCCACGTAGTACCTGAATTGGAAATTATGCACGTATACGTAACGAAATTAAACAATTACTTCCTTATTTTGTTATTGAAATTATTAAAAAAAAAATTTTTAAATGAAAACTTACCCGATTTAGGAAAAGTGCACAACCAAATATCGTCGTCTCGAATTTCCATATTTCTAATGCTATCGGCGAAATTTCTAAACGTTTCGGGAAATGTAAATCCTTCACATTTGACGAAATTGTTTATATACTTGGACGTAAAAGTTTCTTTCAAAATTTGCTCCGATTCGGGGTCCAAACTTTCGTAAAGAAATTTTTTTCCAACCATGATGTGAAATTATACAGAATTTGATGGGAAACTATTCAACAGACTTATACCGCGAGTTGATAACATGTATATAATTTATTGTATACGTTACCTAACTGCCTGATCCTACTACTTATACGTACTACGTAGTTCTTGCTTTGTGCAGTTGCAATAGACTGACCGTTATGTTATCATTTTTATTATTATTATTTTTTTTTTTTTTAGTGTATTTCACTCTACATCGACACATCGTTTTCAATTATCGCAGTTGTTGCAACCATCATTTAAATTGTAAAAAAATTAGATGTAGGTATAAAAATTCAAATGAACTCCAATTTTTAAATAGAATCAAAAATATCTGAAAATTGAACAAATTATAAAAATAGAAAAAAAAAATTGTTGGGTAAATGTCGATTGAAAAATAATGTAATTATGAACTAAAACCAATTTATTTCAAAACAGGACTAAAAATAAAATGAAATTTTGAAAAAACAGAAATTTATTGAATAGACTAAAAAATAAACTTAAAATATAAATGAGTGATTAAAAATTAAAAAAATTTCTAAAAATCTTGTAAACAAAATAAAAAATACAATGAGAGACAAAGTAAAAAAAAACTGAAATCAACTTAAAAATTATTACAAAAAAAAATCAATTTTGAAAAATGAAAAAGTGGAATTGAATCAGAAACGAGGAGATATCGAGTACAGATAATGAATTTGAAAAATTATTTTAGGTACAATTTGTGAGAAAAAAATCACCCAAAATCTTCTAAAAATTCTTTCGGCCAAAATGATTGAGGAAAGAGTTGATAAAAAAAAATACAAATCTGACTTTTTTTGTTTTGATGATGTAAATTGGACGAATAATATGTACATGTGTATGTCTGTTTGAATTTATACAAATAAAGTATTAATTTGTTAGATGTATTTTATTGATTCGTAACTAGCCAAATAAAATTAAATGGCCTTGATTGACTGGTTACGAATTATCTATTTCAATTTGTTTGTTTGCTTTCTTTAATTTATAAAAAGAGTAATGCCTTAAAAAACAAAAAATAAAATTTACTTGAATACAAAAATGTGTCATGAAAATTTTTTTTTCAAAAATTTTAATGATGAAAATCGTGGTGGGGCGTTAATCGAAAAGGTATTCGTTTGCTCCTCGCACACCCCACCACGCTTTTCATCATTAAAATTTTTGAAAAAAAAATTTTCATGACACATTTTTGTATTCAAGTAAATTTTATTTTTTGTTTTTTAAGGCATTACTCTTTCCCTATGAATAACATTTTACAAAGTGACCAACTTTAAATAAAAGCGTGGTTTTTTAAATTTTTTTTACATTTTTATTTAACTCTTTTTGTCGTTGAAAATATTTTAATTTCATAGTTTTGAAATTTTCAAAATGGAACCCCCTCATAGGGGCTCAATTTGGGGTCAAGGGTAAATTTAAGTCCGAAAATCGAATTCAGCGACCTCGAAAACCTACATTTCGATACCAATGTTGTGATTTTCTGAAATTTTCAAAATTGAACCTCCTCATAGGGGCTCAATTTGGGGTCGGGGGTAAATTTGAGTTCGAAAATCGAATTCAGCGAGCTCGAAAACCTTCATTTCGATACCAATGTTGTGATTTTCTGAAATTTTCAAAATTGAACCTCCTCATAGGGGCTCAATTTGGGGTCGGGGGTAAATTTGAGTTCGAAAATCGAATTCAGCGAGCTCGAAAACCTTCATTTCGATACCAATGTTGTGATTTTCTGAAATTTTCAAAATTGAACCCCCTCATAGGGGCTTAATTTGGGGTCGGGGGTAAATTTGAGTTCGAAAATCGAATTCAGCGACCTCGAAAACCCCTAAGGTGAGCACTATGCTCTTTCAATTCCAGTAAAATATTAAATGAGAGAGGATTGGTCGAAAACATACTCTTGGTTCCATGAGACATACAAACAAACATACATACATACATACCAAGTATATAAAAGCGTGGTAAAAATAGTAATTTTTGTGAAGATTTGGTTACTTTAAGCCGGTGATGGTGATGATTAATTTGTTTTTTTGTAATTTTTTTGTTTCAGAAGGTATTCATGGATTCGATTAGAAATCTACACAAATGACGTTGTATTCTTGGAAATGTTGTATTTAGAAGCAATTTCCAGGTAATGGCATTGACCTTAAACTAAATTAAGTAGATACATATTTCATTAGTTGGCTCAATTTTTGAACCAATAGTCCGAACTAAACCGAACCCTAGGAAAATGAGTAAGGTTCGCATAGGTTCGGACAACAAAACCTCTCCATAATGATTTTACAAAAGATGCTTATGAATACCTTATACCTCATTTCTTGACGAGCAGAAATTTTGAAATTTTGAAGGTGTATTTTTTCACCAGATTTTCTCCACCTCCATTATTTGAATTTCTATTTTTATAAAATTTAAAAACTGATTTTTGGGAGTGAAAGATTTTTTTTACGAGAAGCCTAAAAAATATGAGTGTAAATTGACCATTTAATTCTAATCAAACGAATGAGATTTTTTATCTCGACAAGCAGAAAATTTGAAATGTGGATTGTTCAATTTTTTACTAGATCTCCAATTAATTGCTTTTTTTTTTTTCTTTCTTTTTTAATTCTGGAAATGATGGATTTTTTGGGAAAAGTCCAAGGTTATATGTAGTAGACCATTTGAAGAAAATCTAATCATAAAATTTAAACAGAGAATATAAAATCGATTCCATTCAAGTTATCCTTCTCCCACTTTTCAAATCGTTCGGATAAATTAATATCCATCGATTCTTTCCAATCGCCGACGACTCCGCGACGTATAAAATGACCATCTTCGATACGATTTTGTTTTCTCTTGGCTTCGACGACAGACTCCAGATTGACAGCTGGATTTTGTTTCATCTTTGAAAATGATAAATGATCTACAAGTTTTTCTACTTCATCGTTGGTTATATCTTTCCCAATGAAGTTGGCTGTTTTGTGAATAACCGACTTCAAATCCTAAGGAAATTAGCGTATTTTTGGTTGTACAACCGTTTTCGAACGAAAAATATCTCGTAAGTGTGAGAGCACAGTACACAGCTTACCTTTTTCATGTCTTCGTACTGAATGTGTAAGACGTTCGGATTATTAAGGTGTTTCAAGTATCCCTTCAAATGGTCTGGGTAGGGCCCAAAAGGTACTACCAAAATAATCAAAGTTCAGGTTTAATTTATCCGATTGAATAGATTTTTTATATTTGGTTAACTTGCAATTTACCATTTCCTGAGAAAAATAATTCCACAAATTCTGAGAATGATCCTTTGTAACCTTCAATCAATTTACTATGGTGATAATACGATGTTAATGTGTCCCTTGGATTTCTATTTACGTGAATTATCTGAAAAAAAAAAAAAAAAAAAAAAAAAATTGTATAGGTATCTACTATATCTACTGAGGTCTCTCTCTAAATGTACCAAATGGAAGAGTCAAATAAGTTAGGAGAGTGGTAAAAATGTACTATGGTATCTAGAGTTTTAAGTAGGAATATTCACCTAAACATTACATTGCAGGAGCAAAAGTATGCAAACTAAATTTGTGCTGGGAAATGGTCATCATTTTTATTATTAATCATTAACATTATTTTCGAGACTATAAAATTTGGTCTGTTTTCACTCTCTTGTCATCATTATTATCGCTATTAGCCCTTGTGGTTAAAACAAAAAAAAAAAAAAATGAAAAAGTAGATAATAAATCCTGTTTTTTGTTAAAATTTTATAAGATATCCCATGAAAAATGAGTGTGAAAAAAATTGAGGCCCTATTGAAAAAATTCTTCTGGCCAGAGAAACTTTTTTTTAATGTCTCGAGGATTTTTTTGTATATAAAATAAAAAAACACCAAACATCCATTCTCATTTTTAAAAAAATAAAAAATAAAAATTCCGAGAAAAAAAATCTTGAAAAGTCAACTTTTGCTGGAAGCTACTGATCGCTTCAAAAATGGTTGCAAATCGACTCGGAGGATCGACTTTGGTACAAAAACTAATTTTTAGAAGTGTATTTCAAAATTTACAATTTTTGTAAAATAATTATTTATATCATTATTACTCATTAGGCTATTTTAGTCATTTTCAAAAAAACGTCAAACATCGAAAAATCAACTTTGGCAGCTCAAAATTTGGTTCCGAGCTATGGGTGACATTTATTAGCAGATTATTTGAGAAAATTGTGTCAAAAAATGACGTATCTACTACCTATAGGTAAAAATAATTACCCAATGAAGTAAGTAATTTTTTGAGAAAAAAAAAGTAGCAATTATTTCAATTGAGAAAAGTTTTTATTAAAAATTTTTAAAATTTATTTTGGTCAACAACTTTTTTTTTTTTGGAGAAATCTGAAGAAAGGACTGACTGTCTTCATTAGATGAATAATAATAAAATAATTTCTCGAAAAAAATTCCAAAATTTTTGAGAATAGAATTTTCTAAAATGAAACGAATGAAATGATAATTTTTCCAAAGAAATATACGAAAAAAATTCTTCCAGGAAGTTATTTTGACAGAATCTCAAAAATATTTTCAAAAATGTTTCAAAAATATCCCGAGCAGCACAATCGACAAATTATCGAAATAAAAAATCGACAGAATATCGAATTCGATAAAGTGTCGCGTTAGTTCCGCATAAATCGTGAAATTATCTTTCGATATATAGATAGATTATCGACGAATTATAGTTAGTAAAAATTTCGATATTATAGTAAGATATTTTATCGATAATCTATCTATAATATCGAAAGATAATTTCACGATTTAGGCGGAACTTTCGCGACACTTTATCGAATTCGATATTCTGTCGATTTTTTATCGATTTTTTTGTCTTTTACTAGCTTTTTTCTATAATTAAAAATCATTAATTAGCATAATTAATACATTAAACTATGCCTAAACACATTATTCATGTTACGGTAAGAGGATCATTTCAGAAAAAGTCAAAAAAAAATTATAAAAAATCTGCCACCCGTGGGGCTTGAACCATCTACCAACTGCATGGTATTCCTCTACTTTAGCCACTAGCCCATACCTTATCGTTGAGAAGTTAGCAATAAAACGCTTACAATAGGCAGTTTAGTACTTCCAGACGTGTTGGACTTAGAAAAATTTTCACCAATTTGGAAATAATTTCAAATATCGTCACAAAATCGTTGAAAAATCGTTCGACAAATTTCAGATTATTTGTCGATAATGTAGTTTCAAATATCGCCACAAAATTGTTGAAAAATCGAATTCGAGGAATTTCATATTACATGTCGATAATATAGTTTCAAATATTGTCATAAAATCGTTGAAAAATCGAATTCGAGAAATTTCAGATTATTTGTTGATAATATAGTTTCAAATATCGTCACAAAATCGTTAAAAAATCTAAATCGAGAAATTTCATATTACGTGTCGATAATATAGTTTCAAATATCTTCACGCAATCGTTAGAAAATCGAATTCGAGAAATTGCATATTATGTGTCGATAATATAGTTTTAAATATCTTTACAAAATCGGTAAAAAATCGGATTCGATAAATTTAATATAATCTGTCGATAATATAGTTTCAAATGTCGTCAAAAAATCGGTAAAATATCGGATTCGAGAAATTTCATATAATCCGTCGATAATATAGTTTCAAATGTCGTCAAAAAATCGGTAAAATATCGAAGTCGAGAAATTTCATATAATCTGTCGATAATATAGTTTTAAATATCTTTACAAAATCGTTAAAAAATCGAATTCGATAAATTTAATATTCTTTGTCGATAATGTAGTTTCAAATATCTGCACAAAATCGGTGGAAAATCGGAATCGATAAATTTAATATTCTTTGTCGATAGTATCGTTGACGAATATCGTCATAAAATCTTAATATAATCGAATTCGATAGTTTTTAGATTTTTGCCTATGAAATTGTACCGATAAATCTTTATAATATCGTGAGAACATCTATAGATTTTCAAACGATTTTTTATCGATACGTTACATCTTCCGATATTATCGATCGAGTGTGCCGTATCTACTACCTATAGGTAAAAATAATTACCTAATGAAGTAAGTAATTTTTTAAGAAAAAAAAAGTAGCAATTATTTCAATTGAGAAAAGTTTTTATTAAACATTTTTAAAATTTATTTTGGTCAACAACTTTTTTTTTTTGGAGAAATCTGAAGAAAGGACTGACTGTCCTCATTAGATGAATAATAATAAAATAATTTCTCGAAAAAAATTCCAAAATTCTTGAGAATAGAATTTTCTAAAATGAAACGAATGAAATGATAATTTTTCCAAAGAAATATATGAAAAAAATTCTTCCAGGAAGTTATTTTGACAGAATCTCAAAAATATTTTCAAAAATGTTTCAAAAATATGATCAAAGTGTGCTTTAAATCATTCTCATTGAATATTTTTCTCCGAAAAAAATCTTCTAAAGAAATGTAAGAAAAAGAGAATAATTTCAATTGTATAAAATATTATGATTCATAAAAAATGTCTCTTTTTAAACAAAATTGGTAATTATTTGTCATTTTTTGCTCCATATAGTTTTTTTTTTTTTTTTTTAAAATTCAAAAACATAGTACCCGAGCGGCACACTCGATCGATAATATCGGAAGATGTAACGTATCGATAAAAAATCGTTTGAAAATCTATAGATGTTCTCACGATATTATAAAGATTTATCGGTACAACTTCATAGGCAAAAAATCTAAAAACTATCGAATTCGATATTATTAAGATTTTATGACGATATTCGTCAACGATACTATCGACAAAGAATATTAAATTTATCGATTCCGATTTTCCACCGATTTTGTGCAGATATTTGAAACTACATTATCGACAAAGAATATTAAATTTATCGAATTCGATTTTTTAACGATTTTGTAAAGATATTTAAAACTATATTATCGACAGATTATATGAAATTTCTCGACTTCGATATTTTACCGATTTTTTGACGACATTTGAAACTATATTATCGACAGATTATATTAAATTTATCGAATCCGATTTTTTACCGATTTTGTAAAGATATTTGAAACTATATTATCGACACATAATATGCAATTTCTCGAATTCGATTTTCTAACGATTGCGTGAAAATATTTGAAACTATATTATCGACACGTAATATGAAATTTATCGAATTCGATTTTTTAACGATTTTGTAAAGATATTTAAAACTATATTATCGACAGATTATATGAAATTTCTCGACTCCGATATTTTACCGATTTTTTGACGATATTTGAAACTATATTATCGACACGTAATATGAAATTTCTCGAATTCGATTTTTCAACGATTTTATGACGATATTTGAAACTATATTATCGACACGTAATATGAAATTCCTGGAATTCGATTTTTCAACGATTTTGTGGCGATATTTGAAACTACATTATCGACAAATAATCTGAAATTTGTCGAACGATTTTTCAACGATTTTGTGACGATATTTAAAATTATTTCCAAATTGGTGAAAATTTTTCTAAGTCCAACACGTCTGGAAGTACTAAACTGCCTATTATAAGCGTTTTATTGCTAATTCCCCAACGATAAGGTATGGAATAGTGGTTAAGGAAGAGGATTACCATGCAGGAGGTAGATGGTTCAAGCCCCACGGGTGGCAGATTTTTTATAATTTTTTTTTGACTTTTTCTGAAATGATCCTCTTACCGTAACATGAATAATGTGTTTAGGCATAGTTTAATGTATTAATTATGCTAATTAATGATTTTTAATTATAGAAAAAAGCTAGTAAAAGACAAAAAAATCGATAAAAAATCGACAGAATATCGAATTCGATAAAGTGTCGCGAAAGTTCCGCCTAAATCGTGAAATTATCTTTCGATATTATAGATAGATTATCGATAAAATATCTTACTATAATGTCGAAATTTTTATTAACTATAATTCGTCGATAATCTATCTATATATCGAAAGATAATTTCACGATTTATGCGGAACTAACGCGACACTTTATCGAATTTGATATTCTGACGATTTTTTATTTCGATAATTTGTCGAGTGTGCTGCTCGGGTAAAAAAATTTAATTAAAATTTCTAAATTTTGTTGAAAACCCCATCAGAACTAAATGACACATTTTCCAAAATTTGATGAAACAAAAACGTTTTAAAATTTAATTTTTGAATAATTTTTTTGAACTTTGTTGTATTATTTCAAAATTTTTATCGAAAAATTGTCATAAAAATTCAAAGTCCGAACATGAAACTTTTAAAATTTCATTCAACAACAATTTTTTGAACTTTTTTCAAAACAAATTTCTAAAATTTTGTTTGAAAAAGATTTCTTTAATTTTGCCTAAGTGAACGCAAATTTTTCCAAGAAATAATGTAAAAAAAGGGAGAGGAGTGTTAATTTGTGGCTACATTATCTAATCAAGTAATTACCTATGAAACTAAGATGTAGGCAAGCTTTTTTTCAAAACTTACTTTGGCTCGAGTGGAAAAACTTCTCAATTGTTTTGGCAGTAGCTCGAAAGTCAAGTGAGTTTTTATGAACCTTCGAGTGGTTAACTTTTTGATTTCGTCGACCGAATTGAGTGAAAAATTAGCACTGAATGGTAATGCTTTCGCATGTTCTGGTTTTATTTTACTAAAATCACGCATCGATGAAAATCTACAAAAAAAAAAAAAAAAAAAATCAGATTTTGTTACGAAAATACACGTAGAAATTTGGGTATTTAGGTTGAAGATTTAAATTTCGTACCTACTCTAGAAAAGGAAACCGAACCATGAGATTTTTTTTGGCTGCTTCGAAATCAAGATCGTTGGCTAAACACCAGACCATCTCTTGAACCCAAGTGGTCCCTGTTACACGATAGGTATGATAATGGATGATCCAAAATTATCACGAAAATTAATCAATAAATAAAAGTAAGAAACTCACCAGTTTTTGGAAAAGTACACACCCAAATATCGTCGTCTCGAATTTCCATCGTTTCTATCTGATCGCCAATATTTTTGAACAAATTGGGAAGTAGTTGGCCTTTACATTTCACATATCCGGTTCTCAATTCAGTGGTGAAATTTTTCATTAAATTTTCTTCCGACTCATTCAGTTCTTCGTAGTGCAGCATCGTACCGTACAACACTTTTTTTAAATTTTAAAAATCGAACTAAACCGTACTCAATCGAATGAATGAGAAATGAGAAATTTTAGAAACCGTGTGTTTGATTTGTTGTGCCTCGTGGAACTACCGGTATCACTACTTAGTAGATACGATCTACCATATTCTCGTGAATCGCTGCAGTCGTGTTCGTTTCATGAAGATTTTTTTATTGCATACGTCGTACATTAATGGGTTGTCTACCTTGAAAGTAAATATTAAAATTTTTCGTTCTAATTTTGTTTTAAATTTCATTCTAGAAAATTGAAAATTAGAAAAAAATTCATTTAAAAAAAAAAGAAAAATTTTTATTCTAAAAAACTTTTGAAAAATCGTTCTAAAAAAATTGTAAAAAAATTTCATTCTAAAAAATGGGGAAAATTTTCATTCTGAAAAAATTAAAAAAAAAATCATTCTAAAAAATTAAAAATTAAAATCACTCTGAAAAATTAAAAATTGAAAAAATTTTCATCCTAAAAAATTTTAAAAAAACATTCTAAAAGATTAAAAATTAGAGAAAATTTCATTCTAAAAAATGAGAAAAAATTTTATTCTAAAAAACTTTTGAAAAATCGTTCTAAAAAAATTGTAAAAAAATTTCATTCTAAAAAATGAGGAAAATTTTCATTCTGAAAAAATTGAAAAAAATCATTCTAAAAAATTAAAAATTAAAATCACTCTGAAAAATTAAAAATTGAAAAAATTTTCATTCTAAATTTTTTTTAAAAATCGTTCTAAATAAAGATTAAAAATTATAAAAAAATTCATTCTAAAAAATTGAAAAAATTTTCATTATGAAAAATTAAAAATTATAAAAAAATTTCATTCTAACAAATGGGAAAAAATTGTATTCCAAAAAACTTTTAAAAAATCGTTCTAAAAAAATTGTAAAATAATTTCATTCTAAAGAATGGGAAAAATTTTCATTCTGAAAAAATTGAAAAAAAAATCATTCTAAAAAATTAGAAATTAAATTCATTCTAAAAAATTGAAAAAAAACTCGTTCTAAAAAAAATTGTAAAAAATTTTCTTTCTAAAAAAATTTAAAAAGGTCCCAAAACTCAAAACAATTATAAGTTTTTTCTTGAGTGAAATTTTTTGCGCAGTTCGGGATTTCTCACTGGTGCTACGCACCATGTGAGAAATCTCATGTGCGGTGCTCGAGCACGAGAGCAACTGAACTAACCCCGGCCAGCATGAGAGATTATCTTGTTTAGGTATGGCTGTAAATACTACATTTTTTGTTGAAGTCGACTTTTTCCATGTTTTCCTTCTAAAAACAACTTGATTGTTTTTCGAAACAAATTTTTTCAATTTTTTTCAAATAAAATTACAAAATGTTCTTCAAACACTTGTAAAAGCGTTGTAACGTCTTTATCTTCAAAGATGGACAAATTTTTTACGTATGTATTATCATGCTTTGCACGAAAATATTACGAAAAAAACACAATTCTATATTTTAACTTGACACCAGCTGATTATAAAATACTCATAATACTACTAAAATACCACCCGGCACGTGTACCTATCTAACGGTACCTGACGGGCATTGCTTCATCAGCATACACATATCTGACCGTTTTTCACTTTATTATAGTTTTTAGTTTACTCGATGCGTTTTTCGTGGAGATAGATCGTCAGGATCGTTGTTGTTGAATTTTACCAAGTTCAATACTACAATAGATATGATATTCAAAATTGGTGGCGAGGGACGAGGGCAGGGTTCAATCGAAATTTTTGTAACCAAAATTATTCCTGGGACTTCGAGCTACAATTTTTGTTTAAAAATATTTTCAATTGGACCTTTCCGTCTCTACCGATTTTGCATTAGACTTCGAAGATACTACTTCAAAATAGGAAGAAGTGAGGGAGGAAGGGGCTAATTGAAATTTTTTTTCAATTAAAAGTTATCGATTAAGGTCCTAAAAATAATTTTGGTCATTATAAAAATTTCGATTTGATCCTTTCCTCTCCTCGGATTTCACATGCCATTAGGTAGATACTTTTCCAAAATTTGAGAAAGAGCCAAAAGGTCCAATCGAAAAATTTTTCAAACAAAAGTTATAGATTCAGGTGCCAAAAAAATTGTAGTTATTATAAAATTTTCGATGGGACCCTTCCCTACGCCCCGATTTTGATATGACCTAGATACATATTATACTATTAAAAACTGTGGATCCGATTGAAAACAATTTCAAACAAAAATTGGCACATGAAGTCATAAAAATTTTGATTGGACCCCTCCTTTTCTTCCGTATTCGAATATTAAATATCTGGGTGATTCTCAAATTTCGTAAATTATTTGGCCATTACAAAATGGTGAAAAAAATTGTCGGATGTTTGGAATTTCCTCACTGAAATGTTCTGTGGGGGTGCCCTAAACACCGGAAATGTGCATTGTCTCAATTGGCTGAGAAAAAACCTGAAATCTTTGTTCTTCACGCAAATTTATCATTTTGACTAATACATTGCAGAAAATTGAATTGTAGATCAAAAAGGTTCTATTCACTTTGTGCGAAAACTTTTATTGAATGGCAAACTCAAACAGAAAACGTAAAGTCAATGCCATTCAAATTTTCCCGCTCCCACTTCTGAAATTCTTGGCACAATTCCGAATCGAATCGATCCTTCCAATCTCCGACAACTCCACGACGCATAAAGTGCCCTTCGTCATCGTCAATCAGGTGCCATTTTTTCTTCCGTGCTACAATTCCTGGCTCTTTATTCACGGCTGGATTCTGTTTCATGTTCGAAAACGATAAATGGTCGAGTAATTTTTCTACTTCGGCTTCGCTAATGCTTGCATCGATAAAATCCGCTGTTTTACGAATCTCCGCTTTTAAATCCTGAGGGAAGGAAAATTTTTAGTCTTTTTTTTCTTCAACTGATGAATATCAAACGATAGATACCCATACCTTTTGCATGTCTTCATATTTCAGAAATAAAATCTTTGGGTTTTTATCATGGGCCAGAAATCCTTTTAGATGAGCAGAGAATGGTCCAAATGATACTGGAAGAATTATACTTATTTGATTTCTCAAAGTTGTTGTATGTATGAGCAGTCGGAGAAGTAAGTAAGGTGAAATTGAGACGAAAATTTTTCTAAAAATATTAAGGAATATGGTGTAGAGAAAGAAAGCTACCTGCTCCTTTGAGAAATAACTTCACAAATTGTGGGAAAGTTCCTGTATAACCTTGCATCAGTCTACTGTGGTGATAATACGAAATCAGCGCATCTCTGGGGTTTCTGTGCACGTGAATGATCTGCAAGGTGTCATTCATTTTAGCGAACAACTTATGTACTAGAGTTGAAAATATAATTCTGAAGTTTACTTTTGCGCTAGTTGAAAATTTTTGCAATTTTTCTGGCAGGAGGTTGAATGGTAAATGCGTTTTTATGAATCGGGGAGAAGGCAGTTGTCTAATAAGTTCGATCGAATTTGCTGGAAGGGCCAACTCTTCGGCAAACTCGAACAAAGCGGAAATTCTGCAAAAGTGATAAGGAGTTATAAAAAAATCAAATCCGAAATTGATCATCGAGAAAAAAAATACGAACTCCAAGAATGGAAATCGATGGTTGAGGTTCTTTTTCACGTCTGGGTGATTTAACCCATTTTTAATACACCAAATCATTTCTTGAGCCCACGTAGTACCTGAATTGGAAATTATAAACGTATACGTAACGAAATTAAACAATTACTTCCTTATTTTGTTATTGAAATTATTAAAAAAAAAAATTTTAAATGAAAACTTACCCGATTTAGGAAAAGTGCACAACCAAATATCGCCGTCTCGAATTTCCATATTTCTAATGCTATCGGCGAAATTTCTAAACGTTTCGGGAAATGTAAATCCTTCACATTTGACGAAATTGTTTATATACTTGGACGTAAAAGTTTCTTTCAAAATTTGCTCCGATTCGGGGTCCAAAATTTCGTAAAGAAATTTTTTTCCAACCATGATGTGAAATTATACAGAATTTGATGGGAAACTATTCAACAGACTTATACCGCGAGTTGATAACATGTATATAATTTATTGTATACGTTACCTAACTGCCTGATCCTACTACTTATACGTACTACGTAGTTCTTGCTTTGTGCAGTTGCAATAGACTGACCGTTTATCAATGGGAAATGAACGTGAACCGTTAAAATGTATGTACTTTGGGATGGAAACATTGTAAGAGTAATATAATTTTTTTAACATTTCTTGCGAGACGTCTCGTGCTAAGCTAAGAAAAATAATTTTTATTCGTCGATTATCTTTATGCCGCGCTGTACACGTCATGTTATCATTTTTATTATTATTATTTTTTTTTTTTTTTAGTGTATTTCACTCTTCATCGACACATCGTTTTCAATTATCGCAGTTGTTGCAACCATCATTTAAATTGTAAAAAAATTAGATGTAGGTATAAAAATTCAAATGAACTCCAATTTTTAAATAGAATCAAAAATATCTGAAAATTGAACAAATTATAAAAATAGAAAAAAAAATTGTTGGGTAAATGTCGATTGAAAAATAATGTAATTATGAACTAAAACCAATTTATTTCAAAACAGGACTAAAAATAAAATGAAATTTTGAAAAAACAGAAATTTATTGAATAGACTAAAAAATGTACTTAAAATATAAATGAGTGATTAAAAATTTAAAAAATTTCTAAAAATCTTGAAAACAAAATAAAAAATACAATGAGAGGCAAAGTAAAAAAACCCTGAAATCAACTTAAAAATTTTTTGAAAAATGAAAAAGTGGAAGGTAGATAATGAATTTCTAAAAATTATGTTACAATTTGGAAAAAAAATATAATTATCTTCTAAAAAGTCATTCTCAAAATTTTCGGTACACGAAATGTTTCCAATTTTTGGAGAAAACTTTGTTCGTTTTTTGGATCGTAAAATTTTTCCAATTTTCTTAAAATGAAAAATTTATCATTCCTTTCCGGAAAAAAAACTCAATTTTTAAGGAGTAAAAAAATTTTCATTTTGTGAAAGTAAAAAAATTCCTCAATTTTATAAAATGAAAAATTTTCTGATTTTTTTTAAAGTCTTTTTTTTATTTTTTGGAATGAAAACAAAATCCAAAGAAACGATTTATTTACGTACTCAATAATTTTTTGGAACAAATGATTTTTTTATGAATAAGTTGAAGACAGTTTTTTTTTTCAATGTTCAAAATCTGAATTTTTGTTTTGACTTTTTTCCAAAAATTTAATTTGAAAAAAAAAGTTTTTAAACTTCTCTAAAGTATATTTTTTAGTTTCAATATAAAAACAAGTTTTGCAAATACAGTTAGCGTTGAGTCCACTCAATACCTAGGTATGAGTGTAATTTAGGTAAAATACAACTAAAGAATTGAAGAAAATCAAGAATAATGTTATAAAATAGTCGAAAATTAACCTTTGAATAATTTAAAAAAATTTTATACCTAATTTTTAAAAGTGAAAAATTTTCAAACCGCTTTAATTTAAAAAATTTATTTAAATTGAAAAAAATATATAATTTTAGAGTTTAATGAAATTTATTGTGAAAATTTGTCAAGATATTTAAAATTGCCTTTTTAAAAATTTAAAAAAATTTAGTTTCATTTTAAAAATTGATTTATCATAAATTGATAAAGGTTGAAAAATCTCTATCAAGTATTCGAGTTTTTATTTGGCATCAAAATAGACTGCATAAAAAATACAATTGAGAGTCAAAGTAAAAAACTTGAAATCAAATTGAAAATTACCAAAAAAAAATCAATTTTGAAAAATGAAAAAGTGGAATTGAATCAGGAACGAGGAGATATCGAGTATAGATAATGAATTTGAAAAATTATGTTAGGTACAATTTGTGAGAAAAAAATCACCCAAAATCTTCTAAAAATTCTTTCGGCCAAAATGATTGAGGAAAGAGTTGATAAAAAAATAAATACAAATCTGAAAATGATCAAAGAATTTGTAAAAAATTTCGAACCATTAAAAATTCAACTAAACTCAAATATTAAAATAGAATTGAAAATACCTATCTGAAATAACTGGAAAAAATGTTAAACGAATGTCGATTGAAAAAAAAAAAAAAAACCTAAAATCAATTTATTCCACAGCAGGACTAAAAACAAAATGAAATGTTAAAAAACATGAATTTATTGAATAGACTGAAAGAAATTAGATAAAAACATACTATTAAAAGGTTAAAAATTTTCTAAAAATCTTGAAAATAAAATAATAAAAAATACAATTAATAATCAAAGTAAAAAAACTGAAATCAAATTAAAAATTACAAAACAAAAATCAATTTGGAAAACTGAAAAAGTGGAATTGAATCAGAAACGAAGAGATTAACGACTGTCGTGTAGTTAATGTACGAATGTTCACCTAAGATTAAAATGCAGGAGCAAGCATAATTATACAATTATATACATACCGAAATGAGATGTTTTATTTGATAGCGGTCTTTTCAATTTTTCTAAAATTTTGTTTGAAAATTATTTTTTTTTAATTTTGTTCAATGTTAACTCATTTTTATGAACTTTTTGAAAAAACTTCTTTATAACAATATGTGTCTAACAATTCTCTTGATGCTGCTGAGTTTCAAATTCTGATATTTTTAAATTTTGAAATACTGTTATCCAAGCGAAAATTGATCGATGGAAATTTTTTTGAAGAACACCAAGTACCAATAAGATGAATATTTGAAAAGTATTTAGTGGCATCCTATATTTCAAAGATTTTCAGTTGTTCTTCGAATTTTTAATTTTACAAAATAACTACATATAATCTTGAAAAGTATCAATTTTGGAATGTTTTCAAAATTTTGATTTAAATTTTCTATATCAATATGGTAATTTCTAAACTTGAACAAATTTTAAGATGATGTAGCAATACCTTCGCATATTCTAGTTTTATTATATTGGAGGCAGACGTCAAAAAAATATGCGAAAAAAATTACTTAAAAAACGTATCTCGTCTGTACAAAAATACGAATTCAGTTACTATTGGGAATTGAAAGTTCATATTTTTACTCTAGAAAAAGGAACCTATCGAAATGATTATTGTTAACATAAACTTCCCTGTACTATTATTGATATGGTTTATCTGTTGATAATGTTTACGACTTACTAATTAAATGAGAATTTTTTAAACCGATGATTGAGCAGTGATAATTATACTTGGAATTACATAATATGATAAGAGATAGGTATAAATATTATTACACTAGTAAACCTGAGTAGGTAAACACATTAATTGAACGAAAATTTCAAACAGAAAATGTAAAATCAACCTCGTTCAAATTTTCTCGCTCCCATTTCTGAAATTCTTGGCACAATTCCGAATCCAGTCTTTCCTTCCAATCACCGACAACTCCTCGACGCATGAAGTGCCCTTCGTCTTCGTCAATCAGGTGCAATTTTTTCTTCATTTCTACAATCGGCTCGTAATTCACGGCTGGATTCTGTTTCATACTCGAGAACGACAAATGCTCGAATAATTTTTCTACCTCGGTTTCGTTGATGCTTTTACCGATGAAATTGGCTGTTTTTCGAATTACCAGTTTCAAATCCTGCGTAGGAAGGAAAATTTTTAGTTTATTTCTTCGACTGATGAATTAGGTATAGATATCATATGGGCATAGGTACCTTTTTCATTTCTTCATATTTCAAAAATAAGATCTTTGGATTTTTATCATGAGCCAAGTATCCTTTTAGGTGATTGGGAAATGGCGCATATGGCACTGGAATAATCAAATCGAGTTGTTTCTCAATCAAGTTGCATTTGTTTTTGTACGATAAGGCAAAGAGGCGAGATAAAAATTGTGACGAAAAAAAAAAAAATACCTGTTCCTTGGAAAAACATTTTCACAAATTGTTGGAAAGTTCCTTTATAATCTTCTATCAGTCTACAGTGGTGATAATACGAAATCAATGTATCTCTGGGATTCCTGACTATATGAATGATCTGAAACGTGCTCTTAATTTTAGTCAAAGTTATATTCGAGTTGAAAATTTTAAACTCAGGTTTACCTTTGCGTTGGTTGAAAAATTTTGCAATTTTTCTGGAAGCAAGTTGAATGGTAAATGTGTTTTTATGAATCGAGGAGAAGGCAAGTTTTCAACATCTTTGATCGAATTTTTCGGTAATTTCGAATTTTCAAAAACATCGTATAAAGCGGAAAATCTAATAAAAATGTGATACGAGTTAACAAAAAAATAATTAAAAAAAAAGGGTAGGGCTAGTGCAAAAAAAAACACGAACTCAAAAAATGTAACTCGTTCGTTGATGTGTTTTTTAATGTCTTCGTGATTTAATCCATTTCTAAGACACCAAATCATTTCTTGAACCCAAGTAGTACCTAAGTCGGAAATCTTGCTTATAATAAGTAACGAACTCAAAAAATTATCAAGCCCTTATTTTCTTATTGAAATTTGAAAAAAATTGCAAACTTACCCGCTTTTGGAAAAGTGCACACCCAAACATCGTCGTCTCGAATTTCCGCGTTTCTAATGGTTTCGACGTGATTTTTAAACGATTCAGGAAATAGAAATCCTTCACATTTTATATAATTCTTTCTATACTTGGACGTAAAATTTTCTTTTAAAAATTCCTCCAGCTCGGGGTCCAAATTTTCGAACAGAAACTTTTCTTGAACCATTGTACGAAATTACAATTCGATTGAAAATTATACAACAGGTTTATATCCACTCGTATTTAACTAACGAATGCGTTGTGCGTACATTTATTAGGGCGAACTATTAATGAGCAACGATAATTCGATAGTAGAAACATTGATAAACACTAGTGATTAGGTAATTTGTACCTTCTTGTTGTTCATGAGAAATCTTTATCGGGTGGAAACTTTCAAAGAGTGACCTTTTTTTCACATTTACCTCTCGTGCTGAGATGAATTATTGTTTTCTTTCATCGCTTCAACTTTGCGCCATACGGATGACGTTATCATGTTTTCTTGGTCCATTTAACTCGTATAATATGTACTAGTGTTAATTTGTATGCAGCAGCTTACAATTTTCGAAATTAATGGTTTTATTAATTATACCTATACTTAACTCGAATTCATTTTCTACGAATTAAGTACTTTAATTTTAATTTCGTAACAAAAATTTGAACCCAGTTCATTTCGAACAAAGTAATTACCAAGAAGATTGAAAATTTGTTTGAAACACAAATTTTCAAATCAAAGCGAGCAATCAAATTTTGTAAAAAAAATTTGTTGTACCTGCCAGTCATTTGCTGTGCATGTAGTTTGTATAATGCTTGCAGTTTATTTTAAAATGTTTTATCCTGTAAAAAAATTTCCATTTTTTTGGAAGAGGTAAAGAAATTTTTCATTTTATTCGTGTTGGTATTTATTTATTTTTTTTTTTTTTTGAAAAAAAAATATACAATTTTTTGGATAGGAAAATTTTTAAATAATTTTTAGAATACCTACCTTTAAAATTTTTTTAAATTCATGAATGAAAGAAATTTTCAATTTTTTTCAAAGAATCAATTTTTCATTATCTTGTTGTAGTAAAATTTTTTTTTAGTTCTATGGTGTAAAAATTTTTTAATTGTTTCTGGAAAAATAAGTTTACCCATTTCTCATTGAAATGAAAAATTTCGCAATTTTTTCGTAATAAAGAAACTTCGATTTTTTTTTGGAACACGAAATGTTTCAAATTTTTGGAGAAAAAAATCTTAGTTCGTTTTTTATCAAGTTTTTTTACAGTAAAAAATTTATTATTTTTTTCAGAATTTTTTTTTCAATTTTTACAGAGTAAAAAAATCTTCAATTTTTTGAAATGTAAAATTTTCTGATTTTTTTAAAGTAAAATTTTTTTTATTTATGGCATAAAAAAAAATGGAACTTTAAAAAAAAATCCAAAGAAGCAATCTTTTATTCAATCATATTTTTTTTCTTTTTTTTTAATAGGTAGGTAAAAAAATCTGTCTACAATTTTTTTGAACAAGTGATTTTTCCCTATTTTTTAAAAATCAAATTTTTTGATGAATAAGTTTAAAACCGAATTTTTGAACATTTTACTAAAATTTAATTTGAAGAAAAATTAAAATTAAAAAAATATTTTTAAAGTTGAACTTTTTGGTAAATTTTTAAAATCTTAAGGCCCAGTTGTACAATTTTTCGTTAAACTGCAGTTTAGCTAAGCTTGGGTTAAAATTTAAACCTAGTTTAAATCAAGTCGTGCCAAAACCACCTAGACACTACAAGCCATGAAGTTAAATTTGGCAACCTTGCCGAAGACGGGCGACTTGAGCAATTGAAAATACGTTTTCTGGGCATATGAAGTGGTTTTCGAAAAAATTGATGAGAACCAAAATTGTAGAGGGAAAAATTAACTTTCGTTTAGTGTATTCGGAATTTTGATTCGACTAATATTTCTCGAGTTACGGTCAAAAAAATGATTTGAAGATGGGCCGTCGTCTACCAGATTTTCCCTATTTTCCCGGTCAAAGAAGCGGTTTTCGTAAAAATTGATAAGAACAAAAATTGTAGAGCAAAAAATATCCTTTCATCCTAAAATCATTGAAGTTTTGATTCGACGAAAATACCACGATTCATTAGCAAAAACTGTTTTCTCAGATATGCAAATTTTCATATTTTCCTATTTCGCGGATAAACAAAGCGTTTTTCATGAAAATTGATAAGACCTAGAATTGTAGAGCAGAAAAAATCCTTCAGTTTTAGTGCTTTTAAAATTTTTGATTCGACCAATTTTTTGAGTTATCGTCAAAAAACTATTTATTTTTTCATTTTCGAGGGCAACGACCCCTTTTTTTGTGAAAATTGATGAAAACCACAATTGCAGATCAAAAAATTTACTTTTGTTTGGTGTAGTCGGAATTTCGATTTGACGAATATTTCTTGAGTTATCGTCGAAAAACTGATTTTGAAAGTTGTCCGTCTACCAAATTTTCCCATTTTCCCGGTCAACGAAGCGATTTTCGTGAAAATTGATACGAACCAAAATTGTAGAGCAAAAAAAATCCTTACACCCTAAAATTACTGAAATTTCGATTTGACGAAAATACCTCGATTTCTCAGCGTAAAATGTTTTCTTGGATATGCAAATTTTTACATATTCTCATTTTCAGAGCGAACGAAGCATTTTTCGTGAAAATTGATCTGAACCAAAATTGTAGAGCAGAAAATTTCCTTTCGTTAGTGTGTTGTCAGAATTTCGATTCGATGAATATTTCCCGAGTTATCGTCAAAAAACGGATTGGAAAGTCGGCCGTCTACTACTCGAAAATGCGACGTTGCCTTTCTACGTTCATGGCTTGTATCTCTAGGTGGTTTTGGTCGTGCTCTACCAACGATGGTTTAGCTAAACTTGAAGCCGCGATATTTTTACGTAGGTTGGTAACATGTTTTCGCGCGTTTAGCAGCTTTTTCAACGACATTTTTTCGAAAAATAGTAAAAAATACGCGGCTGTATTATTGTTTTTCTTAATTCGTTGCAAATTGTTGACGGTTGATGGTAAAATTTTTTATCACCGTGGTCTCGCCGTGATCTATGCTTCCACTAGACTTTTACCGAACAAAATATCAACAGTCAACAACCAATCACAGCGCAGTTTAAGTCTAACGTGATTTAAACCTTGATTTAAACCACCGAATTCGGCGGTTTAGGTAAACTCCGATTTAAACTCGATTTAAGCGATGGTACAACATGACGTTTTGGATAAACTCCGTTTAAGTAGTTAAACCGAGTTTAACTCACTTGGTACAACTGGGCCTTACTTTTTAAATTTTCAATTATTTCTAATTTTCATTACCTACTTTTATGAAATTGTATTTGCTGAAAATTTAATTTTTTTGTGGTAAATTACTTTTCAATAATTCAGTTGCATTTTAATGATCAAAAATTGAAAGGTTGAAAAATATCCACTTATCATGTATCTGAGTTTTTTTTGGTGCAAAAATTTTTTCATTTTAATTGTTATGTACCTAATAACTAATAATGTATATTTTTTTTAAATTAATTTTTTCATTTTTTTCAAATTTAGTGCATTAAAATGGATTGCTTTTTGTGTTCAAATATTTACCTACGTACGTAGTTTCTTCATTTTGATAATTAAGTAATTTAAGTGAGCATTGCTAAGAGTATATTTTTGAAAAATTTATGATAAATTGGTATCTTTTGAGTTATATTACAGGTGTGGTGTATAGGTATTTTAGATGAAATAAATATAAATTATAATGAGATTCAGATGATTACAAAGATACATGTATACTTATCGAATATTAGGTAATTAATTAAATAGAGAAGGTAAAATTGATCTCGTGTAAATTCTCCTTTTCCCATTTTTCAAATCGTTCGCACAGATCGGAGTTCATTATCCCTTTCCACTCTCCGACCTCTCCCCTACGCATAAAACTGCCTTCTTCTTCGATCAATTTATATTTTTTATTTATTTCTACGACCGGTTCGTAATTGACTGCTCGATTTTTTTTCATGCTCGAGAACGATAAATGATCGAGTAGTTTTTCGGCGTCATTTTCGCTGATGTTTTTTCCGATGAAATCTGCTACTTTGTATATGACCGATCTCAAGTCCTATAAAAATATTTTTGTAATATTTATTTATTTATTTATTTTCACTTTCGAGAAAACAAATTTCATCAAGTTGAAAAATCAGTAGGTACCTGTTTCATTTCTTCGTATTTTAGGAATAAAATGTTTGGATTATTTCTTCGTTTCCAGTATCCATTTATGTGGGTGAAAAACGGTCCAAAGGTTACTGTAATTGAAACAAAAAATCGATTCGATTAATTTTTCATATACAAAATGATAAAGCGGGTAACTGCATGAGAATTTTCTGGAATACAGCTTAATTTTATACCAAAGGGATTTAAAAGGGAGGGGTGAAATTTTTCAATACTGAATGTGAGAATATTTTTTGTATTCTAAAAAATTATAAGATTATTTTATTCTAAAATATTGAAAGATTCTTTCCACATAAAATTGTAAAATATTTTCAAGTAGGTACTTATTCTGAAAAAATTAAGAATTCAAATACTCCAGTTATCTGAAAAATTAATAGACTTCTTTTTCTTCAAAAAATGAAACTTTTTCTCAACAAATTTAGGAGATTTCAAAAAATTGAAAACATTTTTATGGTGACCGGAAATAAATATTAAATAGGGATAAGTATTTTTTATGTAAAAAAAAAACAGATATTTTTTTATGTAAAAAAAAATATAATTTTTTAATTTTCAAAACAAAATTTTAAAAAAAGTCTCCAAAAAGTTGAAAAAAGGTTGTTTTTGATTTTTTTATCAAAAGAAAAAGACCAAAAAAAATTTTCTGCAAAAATATTAAACACTTTTTTTCCAAAAAAAAAAATATGGAAAATTTTTCTATTAAAAAGAGAAATATTTTTTCTCTAAGAAATTGACACATTTTTTCACGATTATCAGAAAAAATGAGGTATTTTCCATTCCAAGCAAATACAACTTTCCCCCAAAAAATTAAAAATCATTTTTAAAGAATAAAAGCAATTCGGTACCTAAAAATATTTTCTTTAAAAAAAAATTAGAAATTTTTAATATGACCACTCGAAAGAAATTGAGATAATTTTTGTTCCAACAAAATTCGCATCACCTCAAACAAAAAAGAATTTTCTGCTAAAATATTGAACAATTTTTTTTAATTAAATTTTTTTCTCCTTCTGAAAAATTGAAATTCTTTTGCTCAAATAAATTGAAAAATTTTTCATGTTGACTTGAAAAAAATTCAAATACTTTTCATTTCTCGAAATCCAGTTTTTTTTTTCTCCAAAAAAATTAAAGATAAATATTTTTACCAGCAATGAAACATAAAATGCCATAAAAAATTTCAAACAGAATTTTTACTTTTTAGCTTGAAGTCGTAAAAATAATTTAGGTATCACAAAAATTTCGATAAGACCCCTCCCTGCCCTCAAATTTTTTAATTCAACCGCAGCAATTCACTTCCATGTAGACAAATTTATCAAATTAGACTCTGATGTTGAGGAGTCAGAAAGGGAATTAGGCAACTATATCAATAGAGTTACTATCAATTGCATAAGTGGCAAAGTTAAGGCATTATACTCACTATTTCCTTCTAAAAACAATTCAGCAAATTGTTCAAATGATCCTTTGTAACCTTCCATTAATTTACAATGATGGTAATAAGAAACACACGTGTCTCTTGGATTTCTCGCGATGTATACGATCTAAAAAAATATGTAAACAATTAATTGAAATCATTACCAAGGTTCGATCATAGGTATTATTCGACGAAATGTGCTTTCCAGCTTACCTTGGCTTTAGTGGAATTACTTTGTAATTTTTCTGGCAATAAGTTGAAAGGTACGTGAGCTTTGATGAAGCGAGGTGACGGCAAATCGTCGATATATTTTACCGAATCCAATACGAAATTAGGGAATGTTACTTCCGGATTTTTCGACATCAAATCTCTATAATCGAATAACGGGGAATGCCTGCAACGAGTAAAATCCATGTATTGTAGGTATGGTAACCTGCAGACAACTGGGAAAAATCGAGAAAGCGAGGAAAAAATCTTACATACTCTAAAAATGGAAACCGTTGGGGAAGGAATTCTTTGGCAGCTTCGAGATCAACGTCATTTCCAATACACCAGACCATTTCTTGAGTCCAGGTAGTTCCTGCATAATTTTTACACTGTCGTATAACTCGAATCTGTCCATCGTTCTTTGCAGAGAAAAATGACTACTTACCAGTTTTTGGAAAAGAGCACACCCAAATATCATCGTCTCTGACCTCCATTCGTCTAATCCTGTCTCCGAATTCTTTGAAATACTCCGGAAGAACGCATCCTTTACACTTGATATATCCAGTTCTGAACGGTGTGGTGAAATATTTCAGCAACAATTCGTTGGTTTTATTGTCTAAATTTTCGTACGCGAATTTTTCATCGGCCATTGTGTCACTGCGTGGTTTAATTAGACGATTTTCAACAATTCTTTACAACGAGCACTAAGTAGTACGCTAACGAGTCACAATCACAACCGAAACGAACGCATTCTAAAAATCATCCCTATCAGAGGTGAAAAAATTTCTCGAGTTCCGGTAAATACCCAACGACCACGAGGAAATTAACGTACCACTGATTCGGTTATCTTTTACGAGAATTCGATACCAGCTCGAGACGTAGATTACCGTCTAGTCTGCCTATGACTAAACCGAAAGTTGTAACTAAGTACGTGTGATAAAATTCACTTTCATAAACAGGTACGTAGATTTACACTTACTTAAATACACGTTTGATGGATCCCCGCAACCAGTATATGTGTGTCCTAACCTTCAGAAGTAGACCTCCCATTTTGTACCTACCATAATTTGGCGTCAGTATGTGTACTATACCGTGTAGTTATGTGTCAAATTATCCGTTTTTGTGTGTAGCATTGCACTGTAGTTATCAATCAACTAAATAGTAGTTAATGAGTTTCACATTGTGATGGACGTGGTTGTGTGAAAGAACACTTAGCTATGGTTTCGAATATTTTGTAAATGCAGAGTTTGGTTCTTGGATTAGGACAGTTTTTGTTAAAATTTGGAGAACTTTTTAGTTTTTATCATTTTAATTTGGAAAAAAAATCTGACTAAAGATAACTCTGACAAGAAATAATCATGTCAGGAAAATAGAAGTGACAAAAAATAGTTCTGATAAGGAATCCTGACAAATAACTAAAAATTCCGACAAAATTGATTGGCAAAAATGAATCTGACAAATAGTCATTTTGACCAATGATAACTTTGACCAAAAATAATTCTAATGAAAAAAAAATCCTTAAAAATTGATGCTCTAAGAAAAAATGACTTGGAAAACTAAATCTGACAAATAATAATTTGGATAGACAATATTACTTCTGAAAAAAATCTGATAGAAATTCTTGAAAATGAAAATTGGGGCAAAATTGACTGAAAAAAACATTTAACAAATTGCTTCTCTTACAATGAAAGAATATAATTTTGAAAAAATGATAACTCTGACGATAATTAATTTTGACAAAAAATAATTCTCACGAGAAATCCTTACTGATGAAAATTCAGGCTAGAATTTTTGGGGAAAAAATTGACAAATAATCCAACTGAAAAGAATCCCCAAAATGTCTTTGATTAAAAAAAAAAAAAAAAAAAAAAAAAAACTCATAAGAAAGTCTTTACAAATTAATGTTTCAAGAAAATATTTTTCTGATGATAAATCCTAACAAATTAAAATTTTGACAAAAATTACTAGTAAAAATAAATTTGACAGGATGGTCACTCTGACAGAAAATAATTCTGAAAAATGATAACTTTGATGAAAAAATTGTTTTGACAAAAAATAATTCTGATTAGAAAGTTTTATTGATGAAAATTCAGACAAACGTGTCTGACAAAAATAAATCTGAGAAATATTTTGACAGAAATATGATTCTGACTAAAGTTACTCTGACAGAAAGTAATTCTGAAAAATAGCCATTTTGACAAATGTCTTGCAAAAAAGTAATTCTTGTAAGAAAATCCTTACAAATTAATGTTCAGAAAAAAATGACTTATAAAAATAAATCTGACAAATAGTGTGACAGAAATCGTTTTTGAAAAATAGTCACTCTAACAGAAGATAATTTTGACAAATGTCTTTGAAAAAAAATTCTGATAAGAAAATCCTGACAAATTAATGCTCCAGAAAAATAAAAAAATTAAAGAACTGACAGAAAATAATGACGACAAATAGTCACTCTGACAAAAAAAAAAGAAAATGATGAAAAATTGTTGACAAAAATAATTTTGTCAAACAACAACAACTCTGCCCAAAATTAATTTTGACAATAATATGTAGTTATTCTGACAGAAAGTAATTCTGACAAATAGTCACTTTAACAGAAAATAATTTTGACAAAATTGTCTTTGAGAAGAATTCTGATAAGAACATCCTGACAAATTATGGCTCCAAAAAAATGAAAAAATAGAAAAAACTGGCAGAAAATAATTTTAACAAATAGTCACTCTGACAAAAAAAATTGACGAAAAATTATTGACAAAAATAAATTTGTCAAACAACTCTGACAAAAAATAATTTTGACAATAATATGTAGTGATTCTGACAAACAGTCACTCTGACAGAAAATAATTTTGACAAAAATGTCTTTGACAAAAAAATAATTCTGATAAAAATCCTCACAAATTGATGCTCCAAGAAAAAATGACTTGCAAAAATAAATCTATTAATACAGTGACAGAAAACACTTAATTTTGACAAATAGTCATTATGACAAAAAAAATTGACGAAAAATTATTGATAAAAATAAATTTGTCAAACAACAACTCTGACGAAATATAATTATGACAATAATATGTAGTTATTCTGGCAGAAAATAATTTTGACAAAAATGTCTTTCGACAAAAAAATAATTATTGATGCTCCAAGAAAAAATGACTTGCAAAAATGAATCCAACAAATACATTGACAGAAAATCATTTTGACAAATCGTCACTCTTACAAAAAATAATTCTGATAAAAATAATTTTTGATCACAATTATTTTCTGTCAGGGTGATTGTTTGACGAATTCCTTTTTGCCGGTAATTTGTCAATAATTATGACAGAAAGTTATTCTGACAAATAGTCACTCTGACAGAAAATAATTTTGACAAAATGTTTTTGACCAAAAAATTATTCTAATGAAAATCCTTACAAATCAATTTTCAACAAAAAAAATGACCAGCAAAAATAAATCTGACAAAAAATACTTTGACAGAAAATAATTTTGAAAATCACACTGGCAGAAAATTATCTTTTCAACTGTCTTTGACCAACAAATTCCTGATGAGAAAAACTGACAAAAATGACTCTGAAAATAAAAAAAAATCCGCCGATGAAAATCACTCTTTGAAAAAATTTCTCAAACAAACAGTAGGTAGGTAAAAGTAACTCTGTCAAGAGAAATAATCCCAGCAAGTAAAAATTTCTGGCAAAAAATAATTGGTACCTAAACAATCGGTAACTCTCGCAAATGAAATTCTTCTCTGTATCCTTCTCAACTTACTGTAAGGTCATAAATTCAAAGTTCACTCTTGACGGCTGCTACAAAACCACAGATTAGCGTTATTAAGGAGATTGCCTTGTATACGGAAGTTGATAAATGGAAAATTCATAGAAACTAGAAGCGGTTATTCACCATGTTTAAATTATTTTGACCTCTGACTTTGTGTTAGGTGAAAAAAAATCGTAGTATGGAGTAAGTACTCTAAATGCGGTTTTCGTGTTCGAATAGATATGTCCAGAAGTTGCGTTTTTCAATAAGTAATAATTTCGTACAGTCGAATGCCATTGAATTTTAATACGTAATTTTTTCTATGATTTAAAATTACTTCGGGTGTCTATTTTCTTTTGAAGAAATTGCTCAATTGCTTGGATTGAAAAATACGAGACTACATACCATAGTGGAAAATTTATTTATGTACATTAACAATTTCGTTACTTATTAGGTATCATCTATAGGAGTATATTCTTAAATTTAAACGTAAAAAAATCACGTATTAAATGCGTTCAAATAACGATGATAGAAAAAAAAACCTTGATTAATTCTCAAAACTGAGACCGATATCGTTCCAATATTGTTTATTCATTTCGTCAAACTTGAGAGAAATCTCGTCAGACATGTAATTCCTCCAATCTCCGACCTGCCCTTTGCGTATGAATTTATTATCCGGATCCGGTCGCGATTCTTCAGAGTCGTACATTTTCTCCAATATCGGTTCCAAGTTGATGGCTGGATTTTGTCTCATTTTTGAAAAACTCAAATGTTCCACCAAACCGTCGACTTGCTCGTCGGTGTAGCTCTTGCCGAGAAACTTGGCCACTTGGAATATGCTTTTCTTGTGGTCCTGGAACAGTGAAGCATACATTTGTCATTAGAACGCGACTTGGCGATAGTTTGTTGTACGAATGTTTGGACGAGGTGAATATTGGCGATAGTGGGATAAACGTGGTTGACTTACTTTTTTCATTTCTTCGTATTTGAGGAATAACATGTTCGGATCGTTTCTTTTGAGCCAGAATTCTTTAGCGTGCTTCCAAATCGAACCTACAGGTGCTGTAAGAGAATAGGCAATTAATTCTAGATATGACTTTTTTTCAATGTAGAAAAGTAGTACTTTTTAATGTTTTTTTTTTTTTTTTTTTTTTTTTTGATTTTTTAGAAATTGTGACATTTTGATTTTTTTATGGATTTAAAATATTTCAGTTTCACTTTGAATTGATTGGTAATTTTTTTCAATAAATTCAAAATTTCGTCAATTCTACAAAAAATAAAAGAAAAATATTTTTTGGTAAAATTGAAAAATTAAAAAATTGTTTCAACAAATTTATAAAATTTTCTATTTAAAAATAATTGTTGTCCGGAAAAATTGAAAAAGTTAATTTAAAAAAAATTCAAAAAATTAATTCAAAAATTTCCGAAATAGATTTAAAAGAATTATTTTTATTTTTCGAAGTTTTGTAAATTTTTTTATGAATTTATTTTTGAAATTTTTACGATGAAAGATATATCTGTCCCCTTCCCTTCTCTTCCCTTCCCTTCCCTTCCCTTCCCTTCCCTTTTCTTTCCTTTCCTTTCCTTTCCTTCCATTCCCTTCCCTAGGTATTGTTTTATCCAACTTACTTTTGCCTTCCAAAAATAATTCGCAAAAATCATCGAATGATCCATGAAAGTCGTGAATTAATTTACAATAGTGATAATACGATACACAGATGTCCTTAGGGTTTCTGCACACGTAAATGATCTATATGAAAAATAAAAAATAAGAGAATTAAAAACGACGCGAAATTATAATATCATTGTTGTGATTTATATGTGAGAATTCTGTAACTCAGCTTACCTTGGGCTTAACTTGATCCAATTCTTTGGGGAGAAGATCCCAAGGTAGATGAGTTTTAATGCATCTGGGAGACGGAGTGTTCTCCACTTGCTCCACCGAATTGCCCAAGGCATTTTTCCACTCTCTTTGATCGTTTCCAAAAAGGGCTGTCAATCTGGGGAAAAAATCGTGCTAAATTTCCAAACTGTCAATCGCTCGAGAAAAAAAATCATAATTCACTTACTCTAGAAGAGGGGCTCGAAATTGACTCAGTAATTTAGCTCCTTCGTAATCCAGATTATTGGCGATACACCAAGCCATCTCCTGAGCCCAAGTACTTCCTGTAGCAAAAGAAAAAAAAAACCTCTGTTTAAAATACCCATTCTTTTTTTTCTTTTTTTTGTACAAATTGAGTTAAGTATGGGCGAATTAATTAACTCTTAATTTTTAGGAAAATTCTTTCTAAAAATTTTGTTAAAAAATTATTAGGTGCAAGTAATTTTTTTCAAAAAATTTTCAAAAGTTTTTTGATAATAATTGAAAATTTCTCATTGTAATGAAAAAAATCTATTGAAAAATTCTTGGATGTTTTTGAATTCTCTACGACGTTTTTTTTTAAATCTTACATTTTTTCAATTTTTTTTGTTGAAAATTTTCCCTTTAAATTTTTTTTAAAAATGTCAAATATCTTGACACGTTTCTTTTTAAAAAATTATTTCATCAAAAATTGCTTCAAAAAATTGAAAAAAATTATTACAAAAATTTTCTCCCAAAATTCCATATTTCTGATGAGAATTGAAATTTTTTCACTATAAAATTCTTCAGGAAAAAATCTTATCATCTCAAAATAAAATTACTTCGGAAAAAAAATTGCAAGAAAAATTTTCACGAGTTCTTGCATGAAATTCATTAGAACACCTCCTCCCCCTCCCTTCCCTCCCTCCCCACCTTCCAAATTTTTTTTCTAAAAAAGCTTGTATTTGATTTTTTTAAATTACCTATACCTAACCCAAATGATGGGTATTTTATAAAAAATTTGTTAAAATGATTTTTTTTGTATAAATCTCTCATTTTTTCATTTTTTCTTTTAAAAATTCTCCTCTTTGAAAATTGTAGGATATTTTTTTGACTTTTTTCAAATTTTTGAAATTTTTGGTTTTTGAAAAAATCTTGTACTTTTTTAATAAAATTCTTTTGATTTTTTTTTCTGATTTTCTAAAAAATTCCTTCATTACTTTTAAATCTTTTTGCAAAAGTTCGTTTTTTCAGCGGTATTGTAAATTTATATTTTAAACCTCGAAAAATTAAATTAATTAACGTTCAAATTGTACCTTAGAATAAATAATACCGATAACAATTCCAACTTTTTCATACCTGTTCTTGGATAAGACACTAGCCATAAATCGTCTTTTCTAATTTTCAAATTAAAAATCCGTTCTCCGATTTCCTGGTATTTCGGGGGTAAAAGAACTTTTCCAGGATTTACCTCGATTAGGCAATTCTCAACACCGAACAGTTGATCTAACCGTTTCCTGAACTCTTCCTCCAAATTATTATATTTGATTTGCATCTTGGAATTTTCTAAAAATATAAAACTTATTTCGAATTATCGAGCATATTGCGTTTCGATCGATTTTTCTTCAATCCAGCCAATAACTAAGTATGAAGAGAGGCGAAGGAGGAAAAATTGAATTGCGGCGTATAAAAATAATATAAAGCTCGTATGAAGATTTTTTTTTGTTTGTTTATCGACCTTGATTCGATTTTTTGTTGCGGTTAACACGTACTTAATAAGGCGTGACATTTAATGATAATAGCAGTTACCGAGTGCACCTATAATAATTATTTGTACAAATAGATTAAAATTTCGAACTTACCTTTTCTGCAACTGGGCTTTGATACGAACAACACGTCAACTATACTAACAAAACGAACGTGCGCTTACCAAAATAATAAGAAATTTCCGAGCTGCACAATAGAGATTTACTATAGGGGGGCTATGCGTAGATACTTTCACCTGGTGTAGGAAATGAAAGCGACATATCACTTTCTTTTTTTAGGATTACAGTGATGTAACGTCTTACCATCTAGACGATCGAGTTATTTCAAGGTCGATTATTTTTTTTCCATAGGAAAATAACTATTACGAAAGTATAATACGAAAAAAGTTGAATTTTATTGTAACTCGTACAATGGCTCGGTGGCTATGGCTGGGTATGGTAAAAATAAGTATTAATTAAAAATCAGATCTGCATAGTTGGATAAAAGATAATAGTTTGAATTTCGGCAACAGGTGGTGGTTCGCACAACGGTTAATCTGTCGGCTCTCTCGAAATTCGCTTTGACTACCTCGTAATAACGGCCATCGCTGCAGAAATAATCGAACAATGCGAAAATTATTATAATTACAAGTTCGCCATTCGAACGAAAGTATTGCGCGAATGCGAAATTCGAATGAGATAGGATCGTGTGAATAGCGTGAACTGTATAGTTGGTTACCTACCTTAAAATCAGGCAACGAAGTTTCAAGCATTTCACTCGAAGCACATCAATGGCTTTTTGGCTTTTATCAGAGAATCGTAAATTTTCTGGATCCCATTGCAGTTCGATTCGTTCCAAATTTGGACAGCTATTCGCTATGCAGTCCATTAGTTGATCGACGTGGATATTCACTCCTAGTCTTTCTTGAGTTCCCATTATGATGATTCTGCAATGATTAAAATTTGATATCCGGTTAATAGGAGATCAGAAAAATGGATCAAAAAATAGAGCTAATTGCATTTTGGGTTGCTTGAAATTTTTTGATTTTAAAATGCTCCTTTCGGAGTCCTGGCTAACTAAAAAAGAGTCCTCGAACCTTGCATCTCGGGAAGCTTCCTAAAAAAGGAGCCCAAAGTGACCCCTTCGTTGTTTTTTCGTTTATAACTCATCAAATATTCGATTAAACAGAAAAATAGTCATGACTTAAATTAAAGTAGATAAAATTTGCAACAAAAAAGATCATATTCATTTTTTCTAAAAAGTGAACGGGTGACGCAAAAACATGAAGCCAAAATGTATACAAGGTGGAAAAAATGAAAATTAGGTACCTCATTTCCGAAAATAATTTATAATTTTGGAAGGAGTTGAATAATATGAATGAGGACTCACCACAGACTCTAAAAAAGTCCTTACCCCCTCCTCTCCCTCGAAGTAGGCTTTAAAAAAATGGCATTTAACTCTTGAACCGTATTCTAACTCAAAAAAAATAATAATAAAATAAATGTAAGAGATTCCTTTATTTCAATAATTGAGATATTTGTTTTTTCCTGAAAAATTGTAGATAGGTGCATTTTATTCGTAATCATTTTTTAAAAATTTTTACCATTTTTCTTTTTATTGAGGATTAAAAAATATTCTTTAAAAAATTGTGATTTGTTTTTTTTTTGAAAAAAATAAAAAAGGATTTTTTTTCAACTTGACAAAAATTGAGAATTTGAAAAAAATGTATTTCAAAAATTTATTTACTCCAAAAAATTGAAAGTATTTTCTCCGAGAAAATTAATAGATTTTTCAAAATTGAGAAATTTTTTACTCAACAAAGATTTTTTTCTCGTGAAAATTTGAAAAAATAATCTACTCACTTTTTACTTAAAAAATTGAGGAATTTTTCATTTGAAAAAAATTGAATGATTCCTTCTCCGGAAAAATTGTTAGTTTTTTTTTTAATTCGAAAAATTGAGAAAAATTTTTATTTAGGAAAAATTGAAAAACTTTTCAAAGAGAAAATCTTTATTTAAAAAAATATATTCTTTTTACTCTGGAAATTGAGAAATTTTATTTACCTACCTAGAAAAAATTTTAAAAAAAATTTATTTGAGAAAATCTTTGTTCAAAAAAAAAAAAGAAAAAAAAAGAGATGTTTCTCAAAAATTTGAAATTTTCTTCTTCGACAAAAGAGGATACCATCATAACTAGTTTTTTTTCTTCCAAGAAAATGAGAAGTTTATATTCTCTTCATCGACAAAAGAAGATACCACCTAACTAGTTTTTTTTTCTTTCAAGAAAATGAGAAATTTATATTCTATTATTCTAAAATGTTTTTTTACTCCAGAAAATTGAGAATATTTGTTATTTTATCAATATTAAAAAAATTCTCCAATTCGAGTTTTTTGTTTAAAAAAAAAATGATTTTTTTTTAAGAAAAAAGTAAAAGTTGAAAAAAAATTAAAACAGTAATTTTTTCGAAAAAAATTGAAAACATTTAGTTGCCAAGAGAGGAGGAATAACTCACTTGACATTATTTAATACCGGAAGAACAGATTGCCATAATTGATCGGTTATATGAGGCATTCCCGACAAAGACAATCCCAATAGCTGATGTCCATACCGAGACAGAAACTTATGCAAGCCTTCGTCAGTCAAATTATCCGAACTATGCAAATCTAAAGCTATTAAACTTCTTGGATTTCCCATATCGACGAACGCTTTCAAAACCTATAAACAAAACGAAAATAAGAAAAAATTCAAAGAAATCCTCGAAACTGTTAGCCCATCACGAATATTGTCTTAGAGGGCTATAATAAATGAATGGAAATTGACCTTGTATCTATACTGTATAGATTTGATACGATCATACAAAACACAAAACAATACACCCTACCGAATCGTTAAATCCATTAATTTGTCCGGCACTTAGAAATTTCAAACTGGGTATTCTCGTTAGCATATCAATAAGACATTCGGTTGATAGATCGGTGGCTGTTATGTCTAATTCTTGTATCGATGATTTTTCCCATTCCACTTGCATTACGTATTCACTCATTAGGCCTGTATAAGGAGAACCAATCGATTAATTCTTTGAAGTGGCTGCAGGTACTTGGGATATTGAAAATTTTGTGTATTCATCTCGATGCGTACTTGTTTGGTTCATTAGCAAACACTTTAAGCGTTTGCTTCTTTGAAATAAGGTTTTTAACGTCGAACCGGTAACTTTGGAGCAGAAATTCACAGCCAGGCATTCTAACTAAGAATTGAGTTATTAGGATTTTCTCTATAGCAGAAGGAAACAAAAAGGGGAGGGGAATAGAATAGAATAGATTGATGAGAGTAACTTACTTGGATACAATTTGAGCTAAATGCGTCGATATGGCTGTCGTCTATGAAATTGATACCGTATAAATTGATCACCCTCAAGTTAGGGGTGGCTGATTTTAATTTATGCACGTTGATTACTTCGTAAATTTCTTCCTCTTCTTCTTCTACTTTCTCGTAAGTTCCTGAGAATGAAAGAAACATACTCGATGAAAATTCCTTTCAATCAGGATTTTTTAAAAATTTTGCTGAAAGCACAATAATATTTTTTCCAAAATGATTTTTTTTTTCGAAAATTTTTGAGAATTTCTAATTTTTTAAAATTTTGATGAAATTATAAGAAAAATTCAAATGTGCATTTTTAAAATTTATGACACTTTACGCTAAAAATGTTGCAAATTGAATTTTTCAAAATTTCAATTCACAAGTATTTAGCAAGTTTTCAAAACTTTTCTGAAATAAAACTTTTTGATTCTCATTCAATTCAAAATTTTGTTCAAAGATGAACTTTTTAAAATTTAATTTTTTCCGAACACTTTTTTTTAAAATGGGTTCTGTTTTTAAAGTTAAATTTTTTACAATAGGTAGGAAATTTGGTCATTATTAAATTTAATAAATTAATTTTTTATGCTGAATAAATATTCAAAATTCAATGAAAATTGAAATTTTTGCGTTTTTTTGTTCTCAATAAATTTTAAAAATTGAGTAAATCACACAAGTGTACTAATTTGTGAAATCATGCTAAATCTTCAAAAAAATTTAAAAAGCCTTTTTTTATTCAGTAAAAAAAATACGAAATTTTGAAAATTTTAAACATTGAAAAAAAATTGAATTTGGTAATGTTTAATTTATTTTAAATTGATTGAATTTTCAAAATTTGAAAAAAATCTCAATTCTCAAAATTTATAATAAAAATTATAATTTTTGTAATTTTTTAACCTCAATGAATTTTTTAAGTTGAATAAATATTTCAACTTTGATAAATTTTTGAAGTTGAATCAATTTGTGAAATTGAGATGATCGTAAATTTAAAAAAAAAAAACTTGGTCTCTATTTTGTGAAAATTCAAAATTTGTGAAATTTCCAGAATTTGATAAATATTTGAAATAATTGGGTAGGTAATGTTTAAATTTATAATTTTTTTCAATTGGATGAATTTTCAAAAATGAGACAAAAGTTTTTATTCAATGAAAATTGCAATGTTGGCAACATTTTCATTTTGATTAATTTTTAGAATTGAATTAATGTGTTACAAGTTTAATAAGTTGGGTTAATTCGTAAAATTAAGCTGAATTTTCGAAAAACTTTAAAAGGTTATTTTTTTATACAGTGAAAATACAAAATTTGATTAACATTTTGAATTTGGCAATGTTTGAATTTTACGAAAATTTTCGATCGAGTAAATTTTCAAAATTTCAAAAAATTCAAAATTCAATGAAATTGTAAATTTTTTAATCTTAATGAATTTTGGAAGTTGGGTAGATAAATTTTCCAAATTTAATAAATTTACGAAGTTGGGTCATTTTTTCAATTTAAGCTACCCGTAAATTTTCAAAAAATTTAAGGCCCAGTTGTACAATATTTTGTTAAACTCGACTTAACTAAACCGCAATTAGGCTGTGGGTGCACCATATTCGCGATATACACAATAAAACAAACGTTTTAGCCAATTACGTTTCACCAGCATTCAAAAAATCTTCTGGCTAGTTATACCGTACGACTTAAAATTTTGTCTTTTCTTTAAACCAGAGCTGGGGCGACTCACCCCTTCTGAGAGTCCGATTCTTTGATAAAAAAAAGTTACGACTCAGTAAATTGCGATTCTCAAGCTATGTTGATCGGATTCTGAGTCGGATTCTTTTGGCTTACGACTTTTTTACGACTCTTTTTTGCGACTCACTTACGACTCTTTTCTTACGACTCTCGTGCGACTCTTTTTGCGACTCTCTTGCGACTCCTTTTTATGGTTCCTTACAACTCTATTCCCTTTTAACGACTCTCTTACGACTCCTTTTTACGGATCATTACGACTTTTTCCCCCAAACTTATTTAAAATTGTTTTTGGTAATTTTGTTATTTGCTTAAAAGTTAAAAGTAATCAAGTTACAAATTTTTTTTGAATATTTTTCGATTTGGTCCCTCCCTGGCTCTCTCTCCTCCAATTTTTGATAACACTGTCTAGACAGCTTGTAAGTTGTAAATGGTTATTATTCAAAATTGAAGGGGAGGGAAGAGTCCAAGCATTATTTTTATAATAACTAAAATTATTTCTAAGATCTCAATCTACAAATTTTGTTTGAAATGAAAATTTTTTCAAAATTTGAGTCCCCTCACGTAATTTCTACTTACCACAGTGTCATTACAGTATGTTAATGAGCAGCTGATTTTTGTTCTTTTTCTCATCACGATAATTGGAAAAATTATTTGAAATAAAATGAATTAAACAATGTAAGAATTATTGATAATGGACAAAAAAACGAGGGAAGGAGTCGCAAGGAGTCGCGAAATAAGAGTCGCACGTGTTTGAAGTGAACGACTCTCAAAGAAGAGTCTGATTTTTGCGATTCATTTGCGATTCATTGAAGTGAAGAGTCGGACTCGAGAATCGAACTCTGAGTCATTCATTGCGACTCTTACGACTCACACCATCGATTCTGAATCGCCCCAGCTCTGCTTTAAACTATGCTCAAAAAGAAGAAAACACGTGTTTTTCACAGTTAAACCGAGCCTAACTAAAACCGCCGATATCGGCGAATTAACTTCGTAACACTGGTTTAAATTATATTTTGATATTTTCACTTCCAACAAAATATAAACATTTTCTTATGTACAAAATTCGAAGAAATGTCACTTTAAAAAAAAAATCTCTGAAGTTTTCGCACTGAAAATGTTTTTAAAAAAATTTATTCATCAACATTTTCAACTTATTTTCATACGAAGCCGTGATAACAAAGAAATCAGTTAATTTAACATCCAAATAACAATCAACCACGTATTTTCGGTGGTTTTGCTACACCTAAATTCGGCCATATTGTATGCCGGATGGAATATGATTGGTTTAGATTTTGTTTTTTGTTCTTTTGAATGCATTGTAACCTTAGCTTCGCTAAATTTAGCTAAACTCGGTTTAAATAATTAAACCAAAGTTATATAGAACAAGATAGTTACCACACTCCCCATATGAATAATGCAATTCTTTTCTGCCACTCTTACGGCGAGCAAATCGCTCACTATAGAGCGCGCTTGATGCGACGGGTGATACACTCTTATTATATGATACTGGACTGCTCTATATGAGGATTATCAATTTTTGTCAGTTTATTTGTTAATAACTTTTTTTCGAAAGGATTTACGAAAATTTTGGTTGAAATATTTTTTGAAGAGAATTAAATTCTCTTTCGAATGATCTATTCACTTTTGAATTTTAATTATTTTTTCGGTAAGTAAACAAGATAATTATTTGAAGAAATTATGTATGCCTTCGGATTATTGAAAATTACTGTGGTAATATTGTTTTGAATTATGAAAAACTATATATCGTTGGAAAGAGCACGAAAAATGCTACATTTCGTACGCTTTGAGTGCCATTCTATCTGTTTTAGTTTTTGAGATAATGTAATGCGAATTTTGAGTTCAATATATTTTAAAAACGGTAACAGATAACTTCATTCTCAAAGCGTACGAAATGTAGCATTTTTTATGTTCTTTCCAACGATATATAGTTTTCCATAATTCAAAACAATATTATCAAAGTAATTTCCAATAATCTGAAGACATCAAAAATTTCTTCAAATAATTTTCTTGTTTACGTACCGACAAAAAAAATAAAATTCAAAAGTGAATGCATCATTCGAAAGAGAATTTGATTCTCTTCAAAAAATATTTCAGCCAAAATTTTCTTAAATCCATCCTAAAAAAAGTTATTAAGGAAAAACTTGAAAAAAAGGAATAATCTCATATAAACACAATATGTTTTGTTGGGCCCACCCGTCGAATGCAGCGCTCTAGGTGATGTACTTTGGCGAAATGGGCATGGCTAACCGGAGTGTGGTAACTATCTTGTTCTATATAACTTTGAATTAAACCTAGTTTAACTCACTTGGTACAACTGGGCCTAAGCTCAATTTTTTGTTGATAGGTAAAAATTCAAGTTTGTGAATTTTCTAGTATTTGATGAAAATTCATAATATTTTGGTAATGTGTGAAATCAGTGTGAATTATGCACATTTTTTAAATTGCAAGAATTTTCAAAAATGAGAAAAATTTCAAAATTCAATGAAAATTAAAATTTTTGAAACTTTTTGGTTTTGATAAATCATTTTTTTTTCAAGTCGAATATATTTTACAATTTTGACAAGTTGGGTTTGTTTGTAAAATTGAACTAAATTTTCGAAAAATGTGAAAGGACCAATTTTTTAATTTAGGTATCAACTCTTCATTATGTGGTTTTTAATTTTTTTTTTTTCTAAATTTGTAAATCTTTAAACCTAGAAAATTTTTTGAAGTTTGGTAAAAAAAAATTCTGCATATCTTTGAAACTTGGAACATTTTTATTTCGAAGAAATTCTGTTGTGGGTCTTGCAAAAGTCCTGCGACTGAAAATTCTAATCTTTGCTCATTGAAATATTCGAAATTGTACCTACTTACTCGCATTTAAAAAATATTTGCCAATATTATGATTTATGATATTATGTATTTACCTATCAAATGTAATATTTCCAGTCCATTAATAAAATTGTAAATTTTTCTCATAAAACCTTCCATAAATATGACTTCGGACAGACAAATACACAGATACTTTAATTTCGTTGGAAACGCCTGAAAAAGAAATTCCATTGTTAATAGCGAATAATTATTTACACCAATTTGCAGAGTACATTTACATCTCGTTATCATAGCCTACGCGCGGAAACAAAAATATGCTGATAACTCGTTCACGCTATTGACCTTTGAGGCTTTGACTCCTATCAAGCAACTATAATAATAGTTAATACCGCATACCGGTCTGCTCTGCATGAAAATTATACCTGCATTTCATTAAAATCGTGCAGTTGCATGGCTGTTGAGAAGTCTAACAACATGTGAGTTAAGTTTGGGCATTTATTAGCCAATTCGTGGAGTACCGTGTGAGTGATCAGTTCGATGGGTAGTTCGATGTAGGTCAAAGATGGTCCGAATCGAATACTGTAAAAAAAAATGATCAATCGATTGATGCTAATTATCCATTTAATTATGTATTCGAATAATTAGTTTGATAACTATTTTCCCCGCTAGAATCATTCTCAAAATTTACCTGATTAAAGCTAATAATGATTCTAATGAACCGACGTGTAATCCCGAGATTTCTGGCCTCAGCGATACACATTTCCATAATCTCGTGTCGTAGGCTATCAAACGCCATTTCTTGCACACTCTGGCGATTCGACAGATTTCTCGATGACTGAGGTACGAAAATATGTTAAGTAGCACCTTATCTGGCAACTTTTCTATGGTCTGTTTGAAATCAAAAATCAAATCGAATGAGTTTTTATGTGAGAAAATAATTTGTACTCGGGTAGGTAGATGGGTCATTTTGTAAAGGTGCTATCTCCATTTCCCCCCCTTATTTTGAATTTAAAATACTTAAGAGCCATTTTTGAAATATGTAGCACATCAGGGTGTCTGAGGGTCATAAAAATCATGAAAGTCATGAAAAAGCCATGAATTTTTCAAAAAAATTACTAGGTCATGAACAGTCATGAATTTTTGATAATATTACCTGGGCAATTACAAATTCGCTTAAAAGTGAAATTTTTTCAAACTGTTGCATCCTCTCTCTCTCTCTCTCTCAAAAAAAAGAAGCATAAAATATTGTGGTTTTTCTGAAAAAGAAAATTAATTTTCTTGAAGATTTTTTTTCGAAGGGATGGAAATCTCCATTTTTTGGGAAAAATACCCATTTCTTGGAATGAAAAAAAAAAGACTTTTGCGGTATGAAAAAAAATGAATTTTTTGATACAAAAGTTTTAAAAATTGTTTTGAAATGAAAAACATTTTCACGTCACTAGCCTTAAATGGTTGCTGTACAAAGGTTTTAAAAAAAATTCTCAATTTTTGTAAAGTAAAAATATTTTTTTAAATTTCGCGAAAAAATTCTAATTTTTAAAAAATTAAAAAAATCTGAGTTTTATAGTTTTAGAATTGAAATTGTTTTGAAGTGAAAATATTTTTCAAACTCTTAGAGTATAAAATCTCAATTTTTTGGATTTTTTTTTTCAATTTTCTAAAAAATGAAATATTTTTATTTTTTAGGAGGAGGGTCTCTGTTTTTTGGAGAAGAAATTCTAATTTTTTGGAATAAAAAAAATTAAGTATAAACGAATTTTTTGGTTTGAAAATTTTTTAAAAATTGCTTTGGGATAAAACAAATTACCTAAAATTTTTTATTTTTATTTTTTGAAATACAGAAACCTCAAATCTTCTGGATTAGAAATTTTTTCAATTTCTTATGTGAAGATATTTTTTTAAATTTCTGTGGAATAGTTTCTTAATTTTTTTTTGTGAAGAAAAAAATGAGATTTTTTCGAACAATAATTTTAAAAATTCTTCTAAAATGAAAAAATTTCAATTTTTTGGGGATGATTTTTTTTTTCTTTTATAGTAAAGTAAATAAATAAAATATTTTTTAAACTTTGAGACAAAAAAAAAAAAGAAAAAAAAAAAAGGGTTTTCTGAAAAAGTTGTTAAAAATTTTTTAGGAGAATTTTTTTTGTGAAAATTTTTTGTTTCATTTCCAGGAAAAAAAATCATTCTCACATTACAACAATCCGCCTATTAGGAAAGAAATCGAATTACACCCTTGAAAATTCGAATTATTCATTCACTTTTTAAAAAAAATTGCATAGATTTTTTTGGTTACAAGAAAAGGGTTCTTGGAGGGCATAGGCATAACTTAGGAGGTTTTAGGGGCATTCGCCCCTCGCTCAATATTTTTTAAAATAGCTATTTACCACAAAATGTAGAGAAAAATTGAGAGATTTTTTGCCCCCCCCCCTCCATATTCATTCATAGTTACACTTGTGCTGGAAGGGGCCCCCTGAAAATGTTGAAATATTGTTTATGAAAAAAGTCATGAATTTTCAAAAAAAAAAAAAATTAGACACCCTCCACATTTTCCAAAACAAAAATTCAAATTATTCTGGATACTATTATAGCATCTTAGACTTTGAGCAAATTAAAAAAGTAAGCCAATCGAAAAAGTTCTCTTCATTTTTTACCTATCTTCAATGTTTCAGGCGTTACGTGAGAAAAACGAAAACATTTCAAGTTTTTTGACTTTGAAGAAGATGAAAGTGTACTTGATAAATCATTTTTTTTCTCGTAGCGCCTGAAATATTAAAGATAGGCAAAAAGTGAAGAGGCCCTTTTTGAAAGAAAATTTAATTTTTTACAAGTTAGGCTATCAATCTTACCTTTCTGATTTATTCAAAATTAAGTAGATACACTTCATTTCCTCCCAAGTTCAAAAAATTGGTAAATTTCAGGAAACATTTTCGTTTTTCTGGCATAGCACCTGAAGTATTGAAGACAGCTGGCAAAAAATGAAAAGAGCCTTTTTGATTGGAATGGAAATTTAATTTCTTACAACTTGACAGTCTTACTTTTTTGATTCGCTCAAAATTTAGAAACCTTTTTTGCATTTTTTAATTATAAAAAATGATTATGAATGGCAACTCGGAAATAATTATTTTATTTAGATCAGGACGAAATTCCTTTTCTATATCAAAAATTCATTTTTCAAAAAAAAAAAAAAATTATTTAGCTCCTTTTCCAAATGACCCATAGACTAGGTATACCTACCTACGTGACGTGTGCGATTGATTTATTCGTCAGTTAGAAAAATTGTCTTGGAATTGTGAGTAGCAGATCGTGATGAAAATTGTTAGTAGGTTTTTTTTTTTTCAAGTTAGTATAACAAATACGAAATAATGCATTCATTTGCAGGGTATAACGTGTAGTTAACAACAGCAAACTTATCTCGTGTTAAAAATAGAAAAAATATAACGAGTTGAAATAGCTTTAGATCTATAATGTCGGATACGGTTCGTATCTCGAGATTTAGACTTCCATATGAACTCGATTAGATACGCCCAATGAATTGTATTGTTTGGAATATTTTTGCAATTTTTTTATCCGCAAAATATGTAAACAAATATATAGGTAATTTGATAAGTACCGTGTTAGCGAACGGGCTTCGTGCCACTCCACCATCGTCGATGTACACTTGCGACGCTTCTAGTGCAATCTGACCCCATACCTAATTTTCAAAATAAACATATCTGCAGATATTCGTCGAAAATTCTTACGTAACAATTATTTAACGAGTAGGTAACTTATACACGTAGGCAAGTTTCAAATTGGACGAGTTGCCTGCTTCGAAGACGCCTCGACGAATGGATTTATAAATAACCCATACGTACGAAAGCGAACTCATCATCTTATTGGCAATGCTTTTTCAATATCGATGAAATGTTTTTAAATAGAGAGGAAAAAAATCGTAAATAAAAGCCTACGTGTTTCGATAGTAAAATCTAAAAATAAGGTTTTTCAAACTAACATCTGCAGATATATCCATTTTGCGCCAACACCGCGTACACAATCACTTCACTTCACTTGAACGCGAGAAACTTCACCTACGCTACATGGGCAGCGAAATTTCATGAAAAAAATCTCAAAATTATCAATCGAATAGAAATTGAGCGAATTTATTGTCAACTGGATAACAGAGTTTGTGGCTGAAATAACGTAAAACTGAGTAAATGTGCTTATGTGACAAAAAATTTCGGTCACAGGTAGGCTTATTTTTAACCAAATGCCCCCCACTAGAATTCGGACTTGCATTATTAATAAATTTTTGCCAAAAGAAAGAGTCTGGCGATGTAACGAAATGGCTCATTTAATCGCACGTTTCAGGCGTCTGGAGGTTTGGTAGGTACTTACGTCGTATTGGGCATTGCAATGAATGAATGAAAAAAAAATTGAAATTTTTTTCAATCTATTTTTTATTTACCAAACAATTGATTATGATTATAAATAAGGAAGTGAACCAGAGATTTGAATTAGGACGTAGGTACATGTCTAAATTATCGTCAATCGTATCAGACAAAGAACGTCTTTATTTTTGATCGGGGTCGATTTAAAAATTGAATTATCTTCTCGACTCGTGTCAGCTATACGATTCGATCATTTCAAGGCTATTTTTAAAATTAAATCTTCTCGGATCTGAACATGATTTGCGTTTAAAATACCACCGACTAGAATTTTTAACCGTTCGTTATGTTGTGACGTAATTTTGGCAACGGTGACTTTTTTTTTTTACTCGTAGAATGTGTTGTGTTCGTAACGAGATTCGTCAATTTTTTTTTTTAATAACGAGATATCATGTTCGAATCGGTAGGTGGGCAATTTCGAATTTTTTCGTGGAAGTAAGATAGGCGGTGAAGAGTTAGTTTTGAATGAGAATTCGCCATCATTAATTTGTACTTATTTAAAATAAGCGATATTTTATGTTAATAGGTCAGGTGATGTTAAAAAGGTCACTTACCTGGTTATTGCCTCTCGCCTCCGATTCTAAAAAATTCATTACAGGTGTTTAATGTCTTGCAGACATGATAGGAGTAAAATGTGTTGCGTTTGTGTGGAGAAAATATGTTCTAAAATTACGATTTTTTTTTTAAATGTGTAGTGATATCATAGTTTGAAATTTCTTTCAAGCTTGGTTCGAATAAAAAGTTGACTTGATTTTTTAGGATTCCATTTCAAAGTATTTTTTTAGGGTAATTGAAAAAAATATATTTGAAAAGTCAAATTCTATAAAATAAGTTTTTGATTTTTCATTAAAAATTATTCGTAAAGACAAACTTTCGAAAAATTTTATTCAAAATCAATTTTTTTGAATGTTGATTGAACTGCAATTTTTGAAATTTCGTTCAAAATTTTTTTTAAAACTATTTTCTTATTCGTGAAAATTATAAAAAAATTGTCCAAGTTATTTTCATTCAATTTTGTAGGTACTTAACCCATTTCAAAAATATTTCGAAATTGATTTTAAAATTTTTTATCTCATTTGAAAAACATTTTTTTCCCCTAAACGTGTTCGTGAGATCTTCTTAATCAAAATATCAATTTTTATTCAACTTGGTTACAAAAGCATAGGTAATTTTTTACAAACAATATTTCGTTTTCAAATTCAACTTGAAAAGTGTATTTTTATCTAATGATTCTATTTTGAAAAGAAATCAAATATATCAATGAACAATGTTTTCATTTTGATAATGCCTAAATATAGTAATAAACATCCAAAAATTAAAAAATTCAGTCAAATTCTGTTGAAGTGAGTGTAGTATAATTTTTGTACCTGATGATTAAAAAAAAATTCTAAAGCCCGAATAATTTTTTTTTTAAATCAAAAAATGAAGTTTTAATAATTTTGTCAAAAAAAAAATTATTTTGGAGTTTTAAAAATTTTATTCGAAGTTGAATTTTCGAAAATTTTAAAAATTTGTTCAAACATATTAATTTTTTTAAAATTTTATTTAAAAATAAATTTTGGGAAATTTTGAAATTTGATTTTACTTATATCAGTTTTCATAGTTTTTGAAATTATGTAATTTTTTCAACAAAAAAAAAATTCAACTTTTGATTTTTTTGTTTTAATAAGTTTTAAAATTTACAAAAACAGATTGCTATCGTTATTTCTTGAAATTTTTTCAAAAAATCAATTTTGGTTCAAACACAATTTTTTCAAGTTTGGCATTTCTTCAATTTTTGTAAAAAAAATAATTTTCAAGTCGTTGGTGAGAATTTTTATTGTCCGACCAGAATACGATGGCGGATGGGTCTGAACCCGTGATTTTGAAAAACCGAATTTTTTTCATAGAAATAAGTGGTTATCAACTTTGATTTGTTTTAATGAGAAAAAATTGTGCATTGTTTAAAAGTTAAAATAATATAACCATTTTTTGAGAACTATTTCTATGAAAAAAATTCGGTTTTTCAAAATCACGGTTTCAGACCCATCCGCCATCGTATTCTGGTCGGACAATACAAATCTCAATACTCGTACCATTTTTCCTTTTTTTATTTGAATTTTTTTTTTGAGATTTTGTTTTAAAAAAAATAGTTTACCCACTTTTTCAGTATTTTTGTTTCAAATCGAATTTTTAAGATGTTTCTGAAAGACAGGATTGTACAGTGATGGGTAATGTAATGGCGAAGTTGGTGTGGTGAAAAGTTCACTCTGAATTCTGATGAAGTTTCCCATTTTTGAAAAAATTTCATTTTCGCCATGTAAAAAGATCCGGGTTTTTCACGGACCTTTTTGCATGGAAAATTTCACAAATTGAATTTCTTTGAAAAAATTGCTAAAAATAATTTTTTCTCGTTATTCGGGTCCATTCTGAGAGGTAATGATGGAAAAATTCTGAATTTTTCAAATTATTCCCATTTTTGAAAAAAAATTATTCTCGTCATGTAAAAAGATCTGATTTTTTCGCGGACCTTTTTACATTGGAAATTTCAAAAATTTAATTTCTTTGAAAAAATTGCCCAAAAATTTTTTTTCTCATTGTTCTGGTCTATTCGGAGAGGTTATGATGGAAAAATTCTGAATTTTTCAATCATTCCCATTTTTGAAAAAAATTCATTTTTGCCATGTAAAAAGATCCGGTTTTTTTCGCGGACCTTTTTACATGGGAAATTTCACAAATTTAATTTCTTTGAAAAATTGCCAAAAAAAAAAAATTCTCATTATTCAGGTCTATTCTGAGAGGATATGATAGGAAAATTCTAAATTTTCCAATCATTCGCATTTTTGAAAAAAAAATCATTTTCGCCATGTAAAAAGATCCGGTTTTTTCACGAACCTTTTTACATGGGAAATATCACATTTTCCCAAAATTCAATTTTATTGGAAAAATTGCCAAAAAAAAAATTCTCTCATTATTCGGGTCTATTCTGAGAGATTCTGATGAAAAAAAATGAATTTTTCAATTATTCCCATTTTTGGTAAAAATTATTTTTGCTCGGACCTTTTTACATGGAAATTTTCATATTTTCCCAAAATTCAATTTTATTGGAAAAATTGCCCCAAAAAAAATCTCTCATTATTCGGGTCTATTCTGAGAGATTCTGATGGGGGGAAAAAATGAATTTTTCAATTATTCCCATTTTTGAAAAAAAAAACGGATATTTCAAATTTTCCTTAAATTTAATTCCTTTGAAAAAATTGCTCAAAATTTTTTTTCTCACTATTCGGGTCACTTCTGAGAGGTTACGATGAAAAAATTCTGAATTTTTCAATTATTCGCATTTTTGGAAAAAATTCATTTTTGCCATGTAAAAAGAACCGGTTTTTTGGCGGAACCTAATATTTGTCAACTGTCAAGTGTATACAATATATATATATTTTTCAATTGAATAAAAAGCTTGAATGCCTAGGTAAACTATTTTTTTCTTCAAAAATTTAATAAATTTGTTAAAAAATTTTTAATCTCAAAATTTCAAAAAAAAAATTAAAATTTTTTAAAAATTTTAAAACTTTAAAAAAATTTATAGAGGATTTTTAATAAATTTATAGAGGATTTTTAATAGGTAGGTAAGCTTTATTCTTTTTAATATATTTTTTTAATCTTTGAAGAAAAAATACTTTTTATTTATGTTAATTTTTAACACTCCTGATCCTTCCTTGCATATTTTGCAATTTTCTATCATCAAAAAAAAAATCCGAGTTGAAAAGAGTTTTCAACTTTGATGAACAGGAGTTAGAGTTGCGGAGTCAACTCTTTTTTGTCGGAATCAATTTTTTCAAATTTTGTCAAACTACAACTTTTTTACTTCAAAAACATTTTTTCGAATTCTCTGTTTTGAAAACATAATTTTCTTGCAATTTTTCAAAATTTTGCTTGAGCTTTCAAAATCTTATCAAAAACACATTAAGAGAAATTTTTTTGAAATTTCGTTAGAATTATTTTTCAATTTTTAAATTTGTTTTCTCGATGAAGATTAACTTACATCAAATTTGCTTTTGAAATATTATCGAAAAATATAATTTTTCATATTGGTAAAAAAAATAATTTTTAAATTTTTATTTCAACACTTTTTAAAAATTTTTTGCATCTGTTCTGTTTCAGAAATTTTCAAAATGAACTCTCAAAACTTACCTACGGTTGAAAATAGATCTAAGCAGGTATGTATCTATTTCTATATCTATACTTAGTATCAAAATGGTGAAATCTAATTGCGTTAATCAAACGAAAAAAAAAAAATTGAAAGCCTATAATAATAGGAAAAGGGAATAAAAGATCTTAATTACAAGTCAAAAAAGGGGTAAATCGTAATGAAATACCGTTTTAGTGGCATGTCGATTGGTTCTAGGATCTAACGAGCTAAACACATTGGTTGTCACGTCAACAGACAATTGACCCCAAGAATCCATATCATCTAATCAAGAAGAATATCGTTAGAAATTACATCTTTTGCTTCGATTTCTTCGAAAAATAGACTAATTTTTAAAAAAAATAAGTAATACCGCGAACAGGTACCTCGCTTCGATGAATAAAACAATCAAAATTTGTGAAGCTATCTCACTAAAACTTGTACATAAATGCTTATACGAACGCGTTGGATCGAACAATTTAAATTGAAGTGACACCTCGTACTAAAAGGTGAGGTTCATTTATAAATCGAGCTTAATTAATTCAAGAAAATTTGACCCAATGTAAAGATAAAAATAACGCCGGAGCTGAATTTAGACCTAGCTGCGTGTTCCGGTTGAACATTTTTTACCTATTGTTTCAATTTGACGAATGATTTCTGGGTACCTGTTTATTTTTAATTTCACACCATCGCAAAACAAAAAAAATAAATAAAAAATAATCATCTACGTTCGCTACATTGTTACGCTTAATAATCGATCCGATTGGCAATTGATTGATATATATCTACTCACGGTGGTATGTTTTTTTCGTCGACTAGATTTATGTCTGTCTTCGGTCAAATCTGAATTACTAACGTGGAGCTTAGCTGTCTCCAGATTCAACGTATTCCACACTGATTGCCTCCTATCCATCCTATACGTGTAGAGATAATCAATTTATAATTTTGTAGATCAACACGAATTGCTCATTTTTAGTACCAATGGTTAGCAAAGCTTAAACAACATGTTAAGACTCTCGATACTAATTAATGTTACGTAGGTAGGTAATTAATTACGATACCGAGATTCCCACCTTTTTGGCACCTTTGTAAACTATGCAAATGCATCAAACTTTCTGTTTTTTGTTTGGATATCGTACCACGTGATACGCACCGTAACCGTGAATTATCTATGTGTCGTTTACAAGCAGCTTTGTATGAAGTTCAATCTTGCTCGTCAGTTCCCCACCAAAATTAAATTTATAACAGAGCAACGTCTAATGGGCTAGAACGCTTCATTTTTATGCCAAAGGATGCGTGCATAATACAAAATATTTTAGAGTGGGAATGTTTATATCAAATTAAGCATTATTAAATATGATTCAAAAGTTGATTAATGTCACAATGAAATTGATGATGATTTTTAGGATACTTTTTTTTTTTAGAAAAAATAAAATACAATAAGTACCTAATTGCCTACATAACTTAAAGGTATCTAGGTAATTATTTTAATTTAAAAAAAGTAATAATCATTCATTTAAATCAATCAAGTATAAGGATACTTTACAATTTTCGTTAGAAATAGAAAAAGAAATGATTCTCTAAACTGTAGATTTTTCGAAATGTGAATTTTGTAAAAATTTAAAATTTGAATAATTTTGGAAAAGTAAAAATTACAACCCAATTGCATCAGAATAATGAAAAAAGCTACTGTACTTTGTAAAGGCATAATCTTAAGTACTTTGATGAAATTTTAGTAGATTTTTCAAAATCATAATGAATTTTATAAAAATTTAAATTTTCAATAATTTTGTAAAATAAACAATTCCAGCCCAGTTGCATTTAAATAGTGAAAAATGCTGCTGTAAATACTTTCAAAGCAAAACTCCACTTTGATGGAATTTTTATCGAGTTTTCAAATCATGACTTCTATAAAAATTTAAATTTTCGATAATTTTGGAAAAATAAAATTTCAGTCCAATTGCATTAAAATAATTAATTTTTCAATCAATTTTGGTCGAATTCGAGTCAATTTTGCAATTTTTTTCTACTCTGGTAGTTTTTTTCAATTTTTTGTTTTTTCAACCCTACAACTGTAGGTTTACTCGAGTAATTATTTCTAGAAAAATTTCAGAAATTTGTTGAATTTAGAATTTTTTGAGTGGAAAAATTGTATTTAATCAAGTTTGTCCACTTACAACAGATTTAGCAATTTGTTTTTTCATTTCCAGCAAAATTGTGGGTTTTTTCCAACCCTACAACTGTAGGGTTTACTCTATATTTAATCGTCACGAATGGTGTTCTAATTTTTTTAATCAACCTGACTGGAATTGTAGAAATAAAATGAAAATTGATGCATCTTACTTCGAATAGATATTTTTTTCTGTTCCTTATTCGTCATAAGTTTAATTTCTCTCCCTTTCTAGAAAAAAATACGTCAGTCGAATCAAAGAATGGTAAATTAGTAATATTTAATGGACACTTGAGAATTTTTCTTTCGTCAATTTTCGTATCCCTAATAAGTTTCATTTACAATTTTGTTTTTCTTGAAAAAATGAACATTATTAATTTTGCACTGTAGTTCAAATAAATCTTTTAAAATGCATCTACCTACTTCTACAGGCTCGATGAAGTTTCAAAAATTGAAATTATCATCTTTGTGAAGATATAACACAATATTTTATGCTTCATTATTTCGAATAATGCGAATGAATATCAATAATTTATGTACATATTAAAAATTTAAATTTATCAAGTAATTTGTAAACGGTTTCATTAGTAGTCGTATTTCTTTTCTTTGTTTGAACCAACCAGCTGATAATGATAATTTTATAAACGTGTATAAACACGTTCAATTCTCTAATTTACAATTTTTTTCATATAGGTACTTATCTCCCTCTCGCTGATCTTTCGGTAGTATAAACTATAAAGAAGCCTTTTTCTCCCTCGTAACGTAAAATAATTTATCCAACTAGGGAGATAAACTACTAATTTATAAAAAATTAATAAATGAAAATGTTTGCTTCATCTGTTTCAGAAAATGAAAAAAATATCAATTCCGAAAAAATAAAAAAAATATAATAAAAAAAAAAGTTGAATTTGGGTATCGTTATGTAGCGCTCCAAGCGGAGAAAAAAGGTAATCAGATAAGTCACGACCGTCTTGGATTAGTGTTGGATTAGTTCGCGCAACGTGGAAAGTTAGGCGTGGCGATGGCGTCATTTCAGTTTTCAAGTTTCATTGTGCACTTCGTTGTAACTTTGTAAGTTGTACATAAGTTGATTTCGCGTTTAATTTGAGTTTTAAAGTTCAAACTAAATAATTTTTCATCATTTTTTTTCGTATGTAGTATTGTGTAGGCTACAGTGATTAACTTTCGTACGTAACATTCATATTTCATTTCGATGGTCGCGGTGAAACTTCGTCGGCGATTTGTTTTCGATCTCGTGTGAATTGGAAAGCAGACGTTATGAACAATGAAATGTTGGTTCAACTTGAAGAATATTGCGTTATTCCGAATTGCAGTTATGAATGATATCACGTTTCAGCGGACGTTATGTTACAAGTACGTTATTTTCGTTTTGATTTTGAACTCATTACGTGTATTATTAGTAGCAATTATTCTCTCTGATCACCTCTGAGGCTCTGATTTGTGCTAGAGTTCAGTGAATTTTTCTTTCAAATTTACCATTTGAACTATTCTTTTTCAATGTTCGTCGTGCCCCCTCCCAGTTTTTCAAAAGTTGTTCGCAAGTTTTTGTTTAGATTTACAGTAGACTTCCGATTATCCAAAACTAATTTGGTAGTTGGGTTTCTGATAATTTGAATTAATTACATATTTTTAGTAGAAATTTCCCTTGATCACCTCTGATTTGTTTTAGAATTCAGCGAATTTTTCTTTCAAATTTACCAATCGAACTATTCTGTTTCAATGTTCGTCATGTCCCCCTCCCCCAGTTTTTTAAAGTTGTTGGCAGTTTTGGTTTAGATTTACCTACAGTAGACTACTAACGTCTAGTTTGATAGTTTTGTTCCCTAGTTTTGTTTACATCCATGCGGAGGACCTTCGATGAATTTTTTACCAAGTCCTGTGCTACATAATATTTATATTCAAAATTGGAAGGGAGGAAGGGGTCTAATCGAAATTTTTGTAATAACTAAAAGTATTTGAAAGACTTCAAGCTACAACTTTTGTTTGAAAATTTTTTTAAGTGGGCCCCTTACCTCACCACAGTTTTTAATAATGTATTTTGAATGAGTGTGAAAAAGTTATTACTCAAAATTGGGTGGAAGGAGGGGTCCGATTGAAATTTTTGTTATAACCAAAATTATTCCTTGTCCATTAGGCTACAACTTTTGTTTGAAAAATTTTTCAATCGGACCCTTTCCCCTTCCCCCTTCAATTTTTAACTAGTATTTTGGGAGTGTTATGCAAAATATATGGTGAGAGAGGGGCTCAATGGAAAAAGTTTTCGAACAAAAGTTGTAGATTGAAGTTTCACTAATACTTTTGGTTATGACAAAAATTGCGATTGGACCCCTCCCTCCCCTCCAAATTTGGATAATTCAACTCATTCGACTACATTTTTGAAAACAGGCGTGAGGTAAGGGGTCCAATTGAAAAAAGTTTCTATGCTTTGACGTTTGATAATTTTTCAATACTTCTTACGTGTTATGGGTCGTTTATTTTTCTAGATTTGAAAATTTTTTCTGTTTTTTGAAATTATCAATGGATAACTTTTTCAAGCAATTTTGTTGAGTTATTAAATTTTGTACCCTTGGAATTTTTAAAAAAAAAAATTCGTGCTTTCTAAAATTTTAAATTTTTTTAAAACTTACCCATTTCTTCAACTTTTTGAAGCTTTCAAATTTTCAAGCTGCTGAAAGTTAACTGACGTTTAAAAGTTATGAACTTTTTTTCAAACTCACGAATTTTTATATTAAAAATTTTACATTTTTTTGTTTTCTTTTTGTTTTAAATGCCAATGCTTTATTTTTATGTAAATTTTTCAGGATTTTGAAATTTTAAAAAATCCACTTTATGGAGCTTGGCAATTTTTTAAGTTTTCTTTCAAAAAAATTATTCTTCGAAACTTTCTCCTTTTTTTTACTACTTTCATGTTTTCATAGTTCGTGCATTTTCTAAAAATTTTCAGTCACTCAGAATTTGCTAATTTTTTAAATAAATTTTGTCTATGTTTTCAACGTTTCAATGTTCGTCACTAAAAAAAAGCCAATTTCTCTAAATTCGGCACTTTTGATTTTCTTAGTTTTTATTATAACATGTTAATTTATCTTGGTCGACTTTTTGAATTTTGAAAGTGCTTCTTGAAAAATTGAAATTATCCATTTATAAAACATATTTTCCAATTTATCGATTTTTTGATGTTTTAAAATTATTCCAAAAATTTTCATCCATTCAAAATTTCACAATAATTGCTGTTTTTTGAAATGAGGAAATTTTTTCGAATTGATTGATTTTTCTGTTTTTAAAATTTGTTACTTTTCTGAATTATCCTTTTTTTGAGCTTTTAAAATTTGATGAGTTTTTCAAAATTTTCTAGTTCTTTAGAAAACATGATTTCTCAAATTTTATTTAATATTGGAAAAAAATTTAAAAATTGATCCCTCGAAATTTTTTATACCCAGGTATGAATTTCGAAAACTGACATGTTTTATTTTTTCCCTTATTTTTTAAAAACTGAATTATTTTATAAGTACTTTGCAATAGGTATTCGTGATTTTCCAAATCGGCAATATTCAAAATTTTTAAACTATTTAACGTGTGATCATGTTTTTAAAAATCACATCTATGCATGTTAGTTTTATTTTTATTTGCATGTTTTGAACAACTTGACAAGTTATCAAGTTTCTAAATCAAATGACAACTTCCTATTCTTTTTCATTTTTTTTTCAAATTTCAAATTTTTCTGGAAGTATTTTTTACGTGAAAAATTGAAACAATGTTTCGATTTTTAAAATTTTGATTTTAATTCAACATTTGTCGGTTATTTCAAATTTTTTTGAAAATTTTCACAATGAGCGTTTTCTTTTGAAAAATGAAAATTTATTTTGCGGTAATCAAGATTGGAGAATTTTCCCGAAACATGGAAGTTTCTTTTATGTGGAAAAACTTTTTTTATTTTTTTACATGTATCTACCTAAAATCGCCAGAAAATTTAGAATTTTGTTTCTCCAAATATTTTAGAAATTTCTTTTGACACAAAAAAAAAATTTTTTTTTTCTCTTTAAAAGTTGGAGATTTTTTACAAACATTTAAGAAATATTTCGTGTTTCAGAAAATTGAGAAATTTCTCATTTTTTTTTCACTTTGAAAATTACGATATTTTTGTTCCAAGAAGATTAGCAACTTTTCAATACCTAACTCTCTCTCAATATTCTAGTAATTGATCGAAATTTGTCGTGTTTTTTCCTATTTGGTAATTTTATAAACTTTTTGGAAGTTGAGAATTTTTTTTTCAAACAAACGTTTTCAAATTTTCTGTAATAATTTTTTTTTTAAATTGCTGATTTTTCACATTTACCGTATCCATGTTTTCTATCTCAATTTGAAACGAGTACTTATCGATTCTAATTGATGTGTTGTTTCCTTTTGTTCAAATAGATGTTGAATTGCATCGTATTATGGTGGACGTCCACATTTGAGCGATTAATGGAAAAATATTACCAACTTACACTTGAGACAGTCCTCAATAGGAGAGTTATGGACCTGGAAATCTTGTTCAGCTTCATGAACCAAAGATCTCCATATTCGGCACAGGATCCAGACAGATTTTTGAGGTAAATCATTTTTATTATTTTTTCAAGTATTTATTTCATTTTATTGAAAAATTACTGTGAGCGTAACTCTTTAAGTCTTAACGGTTAAACTCGTGAAAAGTTTGAGATTTTTTAAAAATTTGCATTTTTTCAAAATTTTCAAATTTACCAACTCTACACAATTTTTTGAAACTTGACCATTTGGTGAAATTAGCGTAATTTTTGCATACCTTTAAATTTTTCATGATTTTTAAATTTGCTGATTTATCAAAAATTTTCCAGTTTCTGAAAAACTCGTATTTTTGTGTTTTTTTCTTAGCTGGGTAATCCAAAATATTAACCTTTCAAATGTTACCAAGACTCGTGAAAAGTTTGAAATTTTTTTTATTTCGTTTTTTTTTTTTCAGTATTTCAAAATTTAGCCCATCAACTCCATACAATTTTTTAAAATTATCTATTTTTTTACACCAATTATTCATATTTTTAAATTGCTGATTTATCAAAATTTTTTATCATCCTTTCAAACGTTACCCAACTTCGAAGATGTTCTACTTTTCTAAATATTTAAAATTTTTTCATATCTTCGTTATTTGCATTTTTTTCTCGTTATTTTCATTTTTTTTCCCACGAGATTTTCACTTTTCAACAGCATAGTGATTTTACAATATTTTCCGTTTTTAATATTCTCAATTTCTGAAAATATTACTTTTTCATATTTTTTAAAGCGTTTTCAAATTTTTTACTTTTTTAATTATCGATTTTTTTTTTGGTTTCATCATTTTACTTAATTATGTTTTAAACGTTTGAGTAATATCATTTGACAGACCATTTTTTTTTATGGATTATTGATGAGGTCATTTTGGAATTTTTCCTTTTGTGGAAATTGACCGCATTTTGAATAATTTATGATCGTCCCAGACAAAACCGACCTTAATATGTGCTAAAATATTTTTTCTCTTTTTTTCTTAATTTTTATTCGTCACACTCTTAAAATTCGTTTAAAACCACCTCCGACCTCCTGAAAGCTGTAGAAAGAAAACTATACACGTATCTCAACAAAATTTTAATGAAATAAATTTTAAAAAATTCAAAAAAATTATTATTTTACGTCCTTTCCTCAGAGTTGGCCTTTTTTCGTTGATATTTCCTTGTATTCTGCTCAAAAATGTACAATCTGATGGCGCAAATCTCAAAAAAAAAACCGCAGAAATTCCCATTTCTCAAAAAACATTCCAAAAACTTTGAACGCGTTTCCATTATTTTGTTTGCTTCATTCTGAAAAATTGAAAGATTTTCATGTTTTATTATTACTCGAAGAGCTGAATTTTCCAAAAAAAAAAAAAAAGTTGAAAAATTGAGAAATGATTTTTCACTCCAAAATTTTTCGCAATGAATAAATAATCTCTTCCAATTTTTTTTGTAAGTTTCATTCTAAAAAAATTGAAAGTTTTTCATGTTTTAATCATTTTTTGAGAAATATCACAATATTTTATAGGTGTATTTTTTTTCGAATGCTGCATTGCATCTTTTGTTCTGAAAAAAACTACGAATTTTTTTCAAGAAAAAAATCTCTAGTAAGAATTTTTTTTTAAATTTCGCATTCTATCTGAATTAAAAATGTTCCACAATTTTTTCGAAGTTTGTAAATTTTCAATATTTTTGGAGAAAAACATTTCTGAATTCTCTAGATAGAATTAAAAAAATGCCAATTTTTTTTAATCGTTCAATTTTTTTCTTATGAAAAAAAATCAGTAATTTCGGTTTTAGCAAATTGAATACTTTTCAATAACTTTGGAATATTATTTTTTACAACTTTTTCTTTCAAATTTACTAATTTTTAAAATCAATTTTAGTCAATTTTTTTTCCAATTTCTCGAAAGTCGTTGACAATTTTTTGGGATTGAATTTTTTAGATTTTTTTTTCATTTCTAATTTTTTTGAAATGATTTTTTTTGTTGTCAATTTCCTAAAATTCGTTTGAATGATCGATTTTCAGCTTAAAAATTTTTTTGAATTAGGAATTAGGTAGTATTTCACTATTTTGCATTGAATTGAATGCAATTTCTCATTTTCAATTTTTTCAAGAATGATTTTTTTTTTATATAAAATTGAAAAAAAAATTTCAAGAAAGATTTTTTCCGATTGTTTTGGAAGTGATATTTTTTTTCTACTTCTCAAAACTATAATGTTTCTAAAATTTTGCAATTCCGAAATTTTATTCACTAATTTTAAATTACTCATATGATATGAAAATTTTCAAAAAAATCAGTTTAGTCAAAATCTTCAACAATCGCCATATTGAATTTTTTTCTAATTTTTATGAAGATTTTCTTTGAATTTTCTCAAACATAAACTGTGTAAATTTTTTGACTGGTTTTTTTTTCAATTTTTCAAGGTTAAATTTGTCTTTGCTTTAAGAAATTTGTTAGATTTTCAAAAATTTTGAAAAATGCGGTTTAAAATTTTTTCAAATTTTTTTCCAATAATTTTTACCTACTAATAAATTTTCTTTATTTTCAATACAAAATTTTCAATTTTTTTTAATTTTTGAAATATTTTTTCATTTTTTAATAAATTTTTAAAAAGAAAAATTGGGTAATTTTTTAAAATATTTTTTCATTTTATCAATGAATTTTCTTGAATTTTTACTTTTTAGAGATTTTTTTTCTATTTTTCAAAACTAGATTTTTTTCGAATTTTAGAATTCCAATTTTGCCTTTTTTCTGTCAATTAGTTCATAATGTTCGATAAAATTTTTCCTTTTTTTCTGTATTTTCGTTTAATTAATTTGATTTTTTATTGAAATATTTCGAATTATTATTTCAGTCGATTGTGTACTTACGTTATTTTTTCGTTTTTGTTTTACAGTGAATTACATATCAAACCAGATGCACCTACCTGTATGCGACCTCATCATACGAACGCCAACTCTAGTGACGACTTCCACGACTTGTCGGATTAATTCTCAGATGTGGATGGTAAATAAGTACATCACTTCGATACGTGCCATTGTGGATTTCGCACTCGTCATATTTAATCTCGAATGTGTCAGGTAAATAAATGTACCAATGAAAAGTTTTGCTTTCTTTGAAATACTTAACTGCCTAGAGAATTGCATTACTAACCCATTTTTTTATGATTGCTTCTATTCAGGATTTTTTTGGCGACCAGTGTCATTCGACGGATTTCACATGCAGTGTTACGATGTGCAAAGAATACCGACCAGATGCCAAGTTCGTGTGATTTTTTTTCCATCTCCGAATACGAAGCGAGTTTATCACCAGGCTGCGTTTTGCTGTTGAATCGTCGAATTTCCCGAATATTTACAATGTGACAGGTTATTTATGATATTTATATTACGTATGTACATGCGGCACAATCCTTTTGTAGGCGTATTTTCGAAATGGCTAAATTATTACGTAAAAATTCAGATGGATTGAATTTTGAAAATTTTCTGCTCGGCGGATTTAGTAGAAATTTTATAATATAATTTGATTGCACTGTGGCCATTCTAGTTGATAATTGGATGTTTCTTGCCATGTTTATTGAGTGTTGCCAGTTTAATTTTTTATTATGTCACCAAATACTTTATAATTTTCATCATGCCAAATATTTAGTCACGATGATTATTCCAGTTCCAGTCAATTTTTCGATTTTTTTTTGCCTTTTTGTTGATTATTGTATCGCCATCAAATTTTTCATCGTGTTCGTTGTCTTCGATTCGGTATTTTTCGCGGATAGGTGCCTGAATTGGAATCGTCGATCTTTTTGTGGGGATAGAGGGTATTTTTTTTTCAATTCTTTGGTGCGGGCGTCCGCGCTAAAGATTTTCTCAAATTCACTAAGTGTAGGAATTTGCATTGGATCAATTAGTAGCCTTTGCCACTGATTAAATTAAAATGGTGATTTTTTTTTTTTTAAATTTACTGATAATAATAATTTTTTTAAATTCACCAAGAGTAGGATTTTGCTAAAATGGTGATTTTTTTTGTTGAAATTTACTGATAATAATAATTTTCTTAAATTCACTAAGAGTAGGATTTTGCATTATATCAAATGGTAGCCTTTGCCACTGATTAAATTAAAAATACCATTTTTTGAAACTTACTAAAAATTAAAATTTTCTCAAATTCACTAAGTGTAGCCTTTGCTACTGATTAAACTAAAATTGCCATTTTGTGAAACTGACAGAAAATGAAAATTTTCTCAAATTCAATAAGTGTAGGACTTTGCATTGGATCAGAGAGTAGCCTTTAACAATTAATAAATTAAAATTACTATTTTTTGAAATTTACTGGAATGAAAATTTTCTCAAATTCAATGAGGGTAGGATTTTATATTGGATGAAATGGTAGCCTTTGCCAGCCATTAAATTAAAATTGCCATTTTTAGAAATTTAAAGTAAATTTTTTTTTTCTCAAATTCACTAAGGGTAGGATTTTGCATTGAATCAAATGGTAGCCTTTGCCACTGATTAAATCAAAACTGCCATTTTTTGAAATTTACTGGAAATGAGAATTTTTCCGAATTCACCAAGTGTAGCCATTGCCAATGATTGAATAAAAGTTGTCATTTTTTTAAATTTACTGAAAATAAAAATTTTCATAAATTCACTAAGGGTAGGATTTTGCATTGAATCAAATGGTAGCCTTTGCCACTGATTGAATTAAAAATGCAATTTTTTGAAATTTACTGGAAATGAAAATTTTCTCAAATTCACTAAGGGTAGAATTTTGCATTGGATCAAATTGTAGCCTTTGCCAATCATCAACTTGAATTGTCATTTTTCAAAAAGTTTAATTTTTAAAATATTCAGTTTTCTTCAAATTAGTAAAATTACGTAAGCTTTGATAAAAATTGAATGGAAATTGAGAACTTTCAACTTTAATTTGAAAAAAATCAGAAGCACTGCTAAGATTTGCGTTTAAATTTTTTGAATCGTATTGATTATGAACAAATCAGAATTTTATTTTAAAATTGAATTAATGAAAATTTGAAAAAAATACTCCCGATGTAAAATCTCAAAAATTTTCAAAATTGCAGAAAATCTAAAAACCATATTGAATTTGAAAGAAAGTAGTTTCGAATTAAACTAAAAAACAATCATGTTGTACCTATTAAAATTCTAAAAATTGTTTCTTGATCACATTGGGTATTTTTGAAAAATGTTGCTGTTTTGTTTCTGAATTGAAAAAAAATGAACTAAATTTTGAAAGAATCATGTTCCAATAGAATTAAAAAAAAAATCAAATAAAATACCTAATGAAAATATCTGGAAAGCTTCAAAAATGAAAATAAACACTTTTGAAAATTTTCAAAGAAATGGTGAAGCTGAATTTTTTTCGATCTAATTTTTCAACATTTTTGTTCAAACTGAATTCTGTTTTTTGAATTGGGGAGGGATGAGTTAACCATTTATTAAATACATATTTTTGGAGAATTTCAATCTTTTTTTGATACAGTGAGGTACTGTGGTTACCATACTTCTTTTTCAAATTCAAATACGATGTACCCAGTAACCAACCTCTTTATAAATTGGTTTGTTTTTTGATAATTGTAAATGTTTTCAAGGTTTTAAAATTCACCAATTTTCCAAAATTTTACAGTTTTCTCAGAAATTTACAATTTTTGTTTTTTAAAAAACCTGAATTTCTTAGTTACACTCATGCTGGAAGAGGGGAGGGTCCCTGAAAATGTTAAAATATGAAAAAGCCATGAATTTTCAAAAAAAAAAATAATGTAGACACCCAGGCGTTCTTTGCAACTTGTCAATTTCCAATTTTTTTGAAATCATGTTTTTGTTTTTAAAAATGTAATAATTTATCATGTTTTTTATTCAATTTTTTTTTTTTTTTTTTTTTTTTTTGTAATTTACCAATTTTTTTAAATCATTTGAAAATTATAACATTTGCTCGCTTTTTGCTTTAATTTTCTAATTTTTTTGAAGTTAGCCAATTTTTTCATAATTTGTTTTTGAAATTTCAGGATAAGATTGCAAGATGATCAATACCTACCTACCTACCACACGAACCTGGAGGATTATTCAATCAAGATTCAACAATCGTCTGCTGCAGCTGTCACAGAAAGCGACGTATTTTTATCATCATCTAAACACCTACAATGTCAGCAGAAATATTCTTCAAAAGTCAACGAGCATCTGTAGTAACCACGCAAGCTTGAATATTATTTTATGTCGTCATTCAGGTAGTTTTATAATTTCGTAAGACGAACCCCTCTTAAATGGGTGTTTAAAAACTTCGCCCATCTTGAAGTATTCACGAGAGCTAACAAGCCATTCAGCATTGGCCAAAAATTCCAAGAATGTGAACTTTTTCCAAAGGCTTCTTCATCCTTACATTTTAATAGTCGAGATGTGATTGACACGATGACCTTCATTTTCTATATCAAATTGACGAGCCCCTCGACTATTTAAAAATGTGTATATGAGTAAGCGATATTATTACGGAGTCGTTATTGAAGATGAATTATTTCTAACGCATGAATTTACGAGAAACATTGCAAGGATTACCTACGTATATTCCCTTTTTACAGGCAAATTATTTTTTACAGGGACCCTTTGAATTATTTTTAAGATATTATTGTTCCAAAAGATACGACCTTTGCATATGTATTTGAAGATCAGCGTACATCGTTGCTAGAGATAATTTTCATTTTTTTTATCCCTTGAATGTACGAGCAACATTGTATTGACGAATCAACAGATGGACCCATAGGTATATCCATTTTACTGGTGAATTATTTTTTTTGAAGCGAAGCTCCAATATTTTTTTTCAAAGTCTAGTACTTGATTTGAATTTTGAAGATTATTGTCCGAATTTCGCATCGTATTCTCGCGTTGGAATTTTTTATTTTTTATTCGATAATATTCGCGTATATTAACGTTGCGTGTTGATCAGTTGTTGTCGTCCAAATTTTTCATCGTGTTCGTTGTCTTCGATTCGGTATTTTTCGCGGATAGGTGCCTGAAATGGAATCATTGAACATTGGCGGGGCATGGTGGTATTTTTTTTTCAATTCTTTGGCGCGGGCGTCCGCGCTTGGTTTTGTTACGGGGTCGTGCTTTATGAGCTCAATTATCAATATCGGTGCCGTCCACCGTTGATAGTTGGAGCCATTTCATGATAACTCTTCTTCGGCAGACGAGGGCTGATGATGGGATCCTGTAATGAAATTGGGCTCAAAATTGATTCGTTTTTCGTGTATAGGTTTTCTCAATTCGTCCGCGGTTTAGGTGTCTGACGTTTTGGTTTTCCGGGGTTGTGCACTGTGCTCGATTACCAACGGTGCCGTACCACCTTTGTTGGTAATCGTACGGGCCAGTTGGCAACTTTATTCTTCTTCAGCTGAACGAGGGCTGATGGAAGAATTCTGGGACTAAACGTTCGGTCGGTCTCGCGTTCGAGGATCTTCGGAGGTGTTGTTTTTGACGGGTGGTGTGGACAATCGCGAGCTCACACCATGTCTGCGAAACGCATCTCCGACTAGGATTAGCCATCGATGTCGGTATCTGTGTCTGGAGACGCTCACGACATCGAGAAAGACCTGTAGTTTCTTACGACACTGACACGGTCTTCCCCGGGATATCGTTTGGCTGGCGACCTGGAACCGGAGGGCAGTCAGGGTTAGTATCAAACTAACTAAAGGTATTTAGGATTGTCTCTTAGCATGCTTTCAATGGATTACGTGAACTATCGCGAGTTCATGCAATGTCTGCGGAAGCCACGCATGTTAGGTTATCCATCGATTTCGCACGGCATCGAAACAGCCATCGATGTCGTGGGACATCGAGAAAGATCCGGAGTATTCTACGGTGCTGGCGCGAACTTCCCCAGGAATGCGTCGGCCGGCCGACGACCTGGATCAGGAGGACATTCCAGAGCCGTATTAAGCGAAGGGTATGGAGGGTGCAAATAATTCGCATACACCCGAGTAGAACGTAGCATTGTTTGGATTGCGGATCAAAACTGTACGAGTTGGGTATCAAAATTTCTCTTATGCGAAGTATCAGTCCCGGACCATAGGAGTAGGTGATTATCCGGGGCTGGCCAGGACAACGGGATTTGCGTCTTGGGTACTGCGAGCTCGGAGGGCCCTACGGCACCCTGCACCACCATCATTCGATGGGGAACTGGTACATTGCCTAAGAGGGGTCCTGAGATGACCGCGGTAACGGCTTTGCAAACGGGAACGGTTTCCAAGTGTTATCGTTTCTGTAGGCCACGAGCTCCATCAAAGAGTTTGGAGGCTGGTCGGCTGTTTTGGCTCGACCGATTTCGGTCTATATTGTTCTTCGGGCTGCGTGCCACCAGTACGATGTTTGAAGAATAATCTAAATTTAAACCGGTCGCCTAATAGGCGTACCGTAAGTTCCTTTGCCTCGACAATGGATGACTCATTTGGTTTTGCCCGCGATGTTTGCGCCTTGTCTACTGGTTACGGTCTAGCGAACATCGCCCGTGGTGAGTGATCTCCCTGGGTCAAGGTACTGTCTCGCTCGTTGAGGCAGTTGAAGAGTGTGTGAAGTGAGAATGTTGATCCGGATTGTTTCGCGATGCTACGTTGTACTCGGAGAGTATGGGTTTTGTTTGCTTCTTTAGTGGATATTGTTTCAAAATTGAATTAGTTTGGAATCGAGTTATTATTTAATAATCTTTTTTTTTTAAATTTTTACGAAATTATTGAAAACATTGGTAATCAGTACCTTTTGGCCTCAGGATAATAATTTTTTTGCGGAGATTTAATTTATTCGTCGTCGTTGCTTGTTTGATTAGGTATTTTTTCAATAAAAATTTGTTTTTGATTTGATTTTTTCTCCAAATTTAATAGTTTGTGGGGTGTGTCTCTCTGGCTCTGGGTGAAGATGAAAATTGTAATTATTCCGTTTCCTTTCGAAATTGTCAGTTTTAATAATGTGTCCAAATCAAGCCCCAGCATCCCTCTCAATCGCGTATTATTGTCAGCTCTTTTTTCAGTATTATTCTATTTTTCTCATGTTCGCGAATTATGTCGTTATTTATTCATGTTGTTATCATTGTTCTATTTTTAAGTAAATATTTTATTGCAAATTATTGTGATAACCGATCACGGTTTTTCACTGCTTTGCGGCGGGCAGTGTTTTTTAACCCAGATCGGTTAATTTAGATTTAATATTGTAATTCATTCTCGTCTTAAAACGCCGCACAGTTTAAATAAAACAGAAATTCGTTTGGTTTTTCATTTTTCATCAACTTTTCAGGTTTAATTGCACAATAATATGATTCTGGGAAGATGAAGAAGAAACACGAAAAGTTGAAATAATGTCTCAAAGTTGAGTTCGGAAAATAACAATAAAAATTATTCAATATTACAAAGGGAAGTGCAATTTCATCAATACGACCAGAAATTTTTCAAGTAAATTGTAGTTTTGGTCAAAACTAGTCAATTTTTTCGGTTTAGGTATTTTTTGATGAATAGGGAAAACGTATCTAAGCTCTGGAGTTCTTACTCGTTAGATACATTCCAGAGGCAAAGTGTGCCCATAAAACGAGGTGAGTAAATTCACAAAACTGTTGATATCGCTTGGAAATTGAAACTAAAATGAAGACTGAGACATCTTGGCCAACTCGGAAATCATTTTTATTGATATTTGCAAAGACAGGAGCTCATTACACCCTTAAATAAATCGAAAAACGATGCGAAAATATGAAATCGAATTTTCCCCTCAAAACGGCTGGTTATGCAATTCTATAGTCATTCGCAACGAAGGTATCCATTACCCCTTGAAATGATCAAAAAACATGGGAAAATGCTTGTGAAATTATTCCTGCAAAACACGCAGTTAGGCAGCCGCAATAACACACTACCAATTCGCCATTATATCGTTGATATCTCCGCAAATTTTGATGCGATTTTGAAACGGATTGCGAATTTGCAATCGTCGCGTTCGACTCTATCAGACTAGACCCCTAGATGCCCAATTTTCGATAATTTTTTATTCAAACCCAAAAGGTTGAAATTCAAAAATTTGCCATGTTCTTGTTTATGGTTCGATTGAGCTGAAATTTGATTTGTATGCTCATTTCAGGTCGTGGATTTCGAAAATGTCTGTATAAACGTTGCGTACTAAAGAACTTGCAAATTAAAATTTTTATTTTTCGAAGTTGGCAACAATGCGTCTGGATGTTCTCAAATTTCTATTCTGCCACCTCATATTGAAAGGGAAATCCACTTTGAATCTACATTCTATGCGCATTTCAAAGGAAATACGTCAAATTTGAAATTGCATGTCAAATGGGTTGCATAAGCAGTACATTTGAATGAGCAAACTTTCACAAATTAATATGGAAATGCGACTGTTTAAAACATCGATTTTTGAATTTTTGAATTATTTCTTCGGTTTATTACTAATTTGAGGTCGCTGATCACGATTATGGTGTTGGTTTTAAGTTTGCGTACCTGCTTGCCCACCAAATGTGGATTTTCGTAAAAAAATTGCGGGTTTCAAGAGGAAGGAGGAGTGCGTGAAGAAAATTAATATCATATTCGTGATCAGCGACCTTCAATTAGTCGATAACGAATCTAATCTCGATTTTTTTGAAAATTGCTGAATTTTCAAAGTGCTCGTATTCGCGAACAAAGCTTCGTAGAGCAAAACTGATAGCAGAATCGGAATCAGCGGGGTCGACTTAGTCGAAAAGCACTCTTATCTCGATTTTTTTGGATGTCAAAAAAATCGAAAAAATCAACGATGGTTAACCTTCCTTTTTTTTTGGAAAAAAAACTTTTTGTCTCAGATCGACGTGTGAGGTGTCTAGGAGGGGGCAATCGGACCAGGCGAATCGACCCCAGCGATCAGTTTCCCGATCGGAGGCGAATTCGCGGAAATATGAACCATTTTTCGTAACTCAGAAACTATGCATCGGATTTGAAAACTGATGGCATTTTCGGTTTCAGCGATCTCTAATTAGCCCATATACTAAATGTTAACTCGGTCCGGCCATAAATAACATTAAAAAAAATTCCTAAAAAATTAAAGCAAAGAATTGGGTAAGTTTGTAATTTTTTGCAAAATTTGAAAAAAATTGTCGAAAATGGGCGTACGAAGGGTCGATTCCGATAGAGTCGATCCCGACGATTCCAAATCTGCAATCAGATTCAAAGTTAATTATTATTATTAAGCGGACGTGTGGCGCTATCTGTAGTTGCACACATGAACTAAAAATGCGATGAAATGAAGAAAAACGATTTCGAAAAATAAACCCACAAGTAGCGCCATCTATCAGAAGCAATACTAAACTTTGTTCTGTTTTTAAAAATCCTGTCCACAAAAATCAAGTCTGATTTCTATATATGCGCGTGGCGCTATCTCTCTGAACATTAGTGAACTAAGGTCTAAAAGTGACCAAAATAAGCCTCAAATAAGAAAAACTATTTTCTCGTAATTACCACGTAATTACGGTAATTTTACCGGTAAAAATACAATTTTGATCCACTTTCGACAATCCCAAAACCAGCAATCTAACGGTTAGATTGCTGGTTTTGGGATTGTCGAAAGTGGATCAAAATTGTATTTTTACCGGTAAAATTACCGTAATTACGTGGTAATTACGAGAAAATAGTTTTTCTTATTTGAGGCTTATTTTGGTCACTTTTAGACCTTAGTTCACTAATGTTCAGAGAGATAGCGCCACGCGCATATATAGAAATCAGACTTGATTTTTGTGGACAGGATTTTTAAAAACAGAACAAAGTTTAGTATTGCTTCTGATAGATGGCGCTACTTGTGGGTTTATTTTTCGAAATCGTTTTTCTTCATTTCATCGCATTTTTAGTTCATGTGTGCAACTACAGATAGCGCCACACGTCCGCTTAATAATAATAATTAACTTTGAATCTGATTGCAGATTTGGAATCGTCGGGATCGACTCTATCGGAATCGACCCTTCGTACGCCCATTTTCGACAATTTTTTTCAAATTTTGCAAAAAATTACAAACTTACCCAATTCTTTGCTTTAATTTTTTAGGAATTTTTTTTAATGTTATTTATGGCCGGACCGAGTTAACATTTAGTATATGGGCTAATTAGAGATCGCTGAAACCGAAAATGCCATCAGTTTTCAAATCCGATGCATAGTTTCTGAGTTACGAAAAATGGTTCATATTTCCGCGAATTCGCCTCCGATCGGGAAACTGATCGCTGGGGTCGATTCGCCTGGTCCGATTGCCCCCTCCTAGACACCTCACACGTCGATCTGAGACAAAAAGTTTTTTTTCCAAAAAAAAAGGAAGGTTAACCATCGTTGATTTTTTCGATTTTTTTGACATCCAAAAAAATCGAGATAAGAGTGCTTTTCGACTAAGTCGACCCCGCTGATTCCGATTCTGCTATCAGTTTTGCTCTACGAAGCTTTGTTCGCGAATACGAGCACTTTGAAAATTCAGCAATTTTCAAAAAAATCGAGATTAGATTCGTTATCGACTAATTGAAGGTCGCTGATCACGAATATGATATTAATTTTCTTCACGCACTCCTCCTTCCTCTTGAAACCCGCAATTTTTTTACGAAAATCCACATTTGGTGGGCAAGCAGGTACGCAAACTTAAAACCAACACCATAATCGTGATCAGCGACCTCAAATTAGTAATAAACCGAAGAAATAATTCAAAAATTCAAAAATCGATGTTTTAAACAGTCGCATTTCCATATTAATTTGTGAAAGTTTGCTCATTCAAATGTACTGCTTATGCAACCCATTTGACATGCAATTTCAAATTTGACGTATTTCCTTTGAAATGCGCATAGAATGTAGATTCAAAGTGGATTTCCCTTTCAATATGAGGTGGCAGAATAGAAATTTGAGAACATCCAGACGCATTGTTGCCAACTTCGAAAAATAAAAATTTTAATTTGCAAGTTCTTTAGTACGCAACGTTTATACAGACATTTTCGAAATCCACGACCTGAAATGAGCATACAAATCAAATTTCAGCTCAATCGAACCATAAACAAGAACATGGCAAATTTTTGAATTTCAACCTTTTGGGTTTGAATAAAAAATTATCGAAAATTGGGCATCTAGGGGTCTAGTCTGATAGAGTCGAACGCGACGATTGCAAATTCGCAATCCGTTTCAAAATCGCATCAAAATTTGCGGAGATATCAACGATATAATGGCGAATTGGTAGTGTGTTATTGCGGCTGCCTAACTGCGTGTTTTGCAGGAATAATTTCACAAGCATTTTCCCATGTTTTTTGATCATTTCAAGGGGTAATGGATACCTTCGTTGCGAATGACTATAGAATTGCATAACCAGCCGTTTTGAGGGGAAAATTCGATTTCATATTTTCGCATCGTTTTTCGATTTATTTAAGGGTGTAATGAGCTCCTGTCTTTGCAAATATCAATAAAAATGATTTCCGAGTTGGCCAAGATGTCTCAGTCTTCATTTTAGTTTCAATTTCCAAGCGATATCAACAGTTTTGTGAATTTACTCACCTCGTTTTATGGGCACACTTTGCCTCTGGAATGTATCTAACGAGTAAGAACTCCAGAGCTTAGATACGTTTTCCCTATTCATCAAAAAATACCTAAACCGAAAAAATTGACTAGTTTTGACCAAAACTACAATTTACTTGAAAAATTTCTGGTCGTATTGATGAAATTGCACTTCCCTTTGTAATATTGAATAATTTTTATTGTTATTTTCCGAACTCAACTTTGAGACATTATTTCAACTTTTCGTGTTTCTTCTTCATCTTCCCAGAATCATATTATTGTGCAATTAAACCTGAAAAGTTGATGAAAAATGAAAAACCAAACGAATTTCTGTTTTATTTAAACTGTGCGGCGTTTTAAGACGAGAATGAATTACAATATTAAATCTAAATTAACCGATCTGGGTTAAAAAACACTGCCCGCCGCAAAGCAGTGAAAAACCGTGATCGGTTATCACAATAATTTGCAATAAAATATTTACTTAAAAATAGAACAATGATAACAACATGAATAAATAACGACATAATTCGCGAACATGAGAAAAATAGAATAATACTGAAAAAAGAGCTGACAATAATACGCGATTGAGAGGGATGCTGGGGCTTGATTTGGACACATTATTAAAACTGACAATTTCGAAAGGAAACGGAATAATTACAATTTTCATCTTCACCCAGAGCCAGAGAGACACACCCCACAAACTATTAAATTTGGAGAAAAAATCAAATCAAAAACAAATTTTTATTGAAAAAATACCTAATCAAACAAGCAACGACGACGAATAAATTAAATCTCCGCAAAAAAATTATTATCCTGAGGCCAAAAGGTACTGATTACCAATGTTTTCAATAATTTCGTAAAAATTTAAAAAAAAAAGATTATTAAATAATAACTCGATTCCAAACTAATTCAATTTTGAAACAATATCCACTAAAGAAGCAAACAAAACCCATACTCTCCGAGTACAACGTAGCATCGCGAAACAATCCGGATCAACATTCTCACTTCACACACTCTTCAACTGCCTCAACGAGCGAGACAGTACCTTGACCCAGGGAGATCACTCACCACGGGCGATGTTCGCTAGACCGTAACCAGTAGACAAGGCGCAAACATCGCGGGCAAAACCAAATGAGTCATCCATTGTCGAGGCAAAGGAACTTACGGTACGCCTATTAGGCGACCGGTTTAAATTTAGATTATTCTTCAAACATCGTACTGGTGGCACGCAGCCCGAAGAACAATATAGACCGAAATCGGTCGAGCCAAAACAGCCGACCAGCCTCCAAACTCTTTGATGGAGCTCGTGGCCTACAGAAACGATAACACTTGGAAACCGTTCCCGTTTGCAAAGCCGTTACCGCGGTCATCTCAGGACCCCTCTTAGGCAATGTACCAGTTCCCCATCGAATGATGGTGGTGCAGGGTGCCGTAGGGCCCTCCGAGCTCGCAGTACCCAAGACGCAAATCCCGTTGTCCTGGCCAGCCCCGGATAATCACCTACTCCTATGGTCCGGGACTGATACTTCGCATAAGAGAAATTTTGATACCCAACTCGTACAGTTTTGATCCGCAATCCAAACAATGCTACGTTCTACTCGGGTGTATGCGAATTATTTGCACCCTCCATACCCTTCGCTTAATACGGCTCTGGAATGTCCTCCTGATCCAGGTCGTCGGCCGGCCGACGCATTCCTGGGGAAGTTCGCGCCAGCACCGTAGAATACTCCGGATCTTTCTCGATGTCCCACGACATCGATGGCTGTTTCGATGCCGTGCGAAATCGATGGATAACCTAACATGCGTGGCTTCCGCAGACATTGCATGAACTCGCGATAGTTCACGTAATCCATTGAAAGCATGCTAAGAGACAATCCTAAATACCTTTAGTTAGTTTGATACTAACCCTGACTGCCCTCCGGTTCCAGGTCGCCAGCCAAACGATATCCCGGGGAAGACCGTGTCAGTGTCGTAAGAAACTACAGGTCTTTCTCGATGTCGTGAGCGTCTCCAGACACAGATACCGACATCGATGGCTAATCCTAGTCGGAGATGCGTTTCGCAGACATGGTGTGAGCTCGCGATTGTCCACACCACCCGTCAAAAACAACACCTCCGAAGATCCTCGAACGCGAGACCGACCGAACGTTTAGTCCCAGAATTCTTCCATCAGCCCTCGTTCAGCTGAAGAAGAATAAAGTTGCCAACTGGCCCGTACGATTACCAACAAAGGTGGTACGGCACCGTTGGTAATCGAGCACAGTGCACAACCCCGGAAAACCAAAACGTCAGACACCTAAACCGCGGACGAATTGAGAAAACCTATACACGAAAAACGAATCAATTTTGAGCCCAATTTCATTACAGGATCCCATCATCAGCCCTCGTCTGCCGAAGAAGAGTTATCATGAAATGGCTCCAACTATCAACGGTGGACGGCACCGATATTGATAATTGAGCTCATAAAGCACGACCCCGTAACAAAACCAAGCGCGGACGCCCGCGCCAAAGAATTGAAAAAAAAATACCACCATGCCCCGCCAATGTTCAATGATTCCATTTCAGGCACCTATCCGCGAAAAATACCGAATCGAAGACAACGAACACGATGAAAAATTTGGACGACAACAACTGATCAACACGCAACGTTAATATACGCGAATATTATCGAATAAAAAATAAAAAATTCCAACGCGAGAATACGATGCGAAATTCGGACAATAATCTTCAAAATTCAAATCAAGTACTAGACTTTGAAAAAAAATATTGGAGCTTCGCTTCAAAAAAAATAATTCACCAGTAAAATGGATATACCTATGGGTCCATCTGTTGATTCGTCAATACAATGTTGCTCGTACATTCAAGGGATAAAAAAAATGAAAATTATCTCTAGCAACGATGTACGCTGATCTTCAAATACATATGCAAAGGTCGTATCTTTTGGAACAATAATATCTTAAAAATAATTCAAAGGGTCCCTGTAAAAAATAATTTGCCTGTAAAAAGGGAATATACGTAGGTAATCCTTGCAATGTTTCTCGTAAATTCATGCGTTAGAAATAATTCATCTTCAATAACGACTCCGTAATAATATCGCTTACTCATATACACATTTTTAAATAGTCGAGGGGCTCGTCAATTTGATATAGAAAATGAAGGTCATCGTGTCAATCACATCTCGACTATTAAAATGTAAGGATGAAGAAGCCTTTGGAAAAAGTTCACATTCTTGGAATTTTTGGCCAATGCTGAATGGCTTGTTAGCTCTCGTGAATACTTCAAGATGGGCGAAGTTTTTAAACACCCATTTAAGAGGGGTTCGTCTTACGAAATTATAAAACTACCTGAATGACGACATAAAATAATATTCAAGCTTGCGTGGTTACTACAGATGCTCGTTGACTTTTGAAGAATATTTCTGCTGACATTGTAGGTGTTTAGATGATGATAAAAATACGTCGCTTTCTGTGACAGCTGCAGCAGACGATTGTTGAATCTTGATTGAATAATCCTCCAGGTTCGTGTGGTAGGTAGGTAGGTATTGATCATCTTGCAATCTTATCCTGAAATTTCAAAAACAAATTATGAAAAAATTGGCTAACTTCAAAAAAATTAGAAAATTAAAGCAAAAAGCGAGCAAATGTTATAATTTTCAAATGATTTAAAAAAATTGGTAAATTACAAAAAAAAAAAAAAAAAAAAAAAAAATTGAATAAAAAACATGATAAATTATTACATTTTTAAAAACAAAAACATGATTTCAAAAAAATTGGAAATTGACAAGTTGCAAAGAACGCCTGGGTGTCTACATTATTTTTTTTTTTGAAAATTCATGGCTTTTTCATATTTTAACATTTTCAGGGACCCTCCCCTCTTCCAGCATGAGTGTAACTAAGAAATTCAGGTTTTTTAAAAAACAAAAATTGTAAATTTCTGAGAAAACTGTAAAATTTTGGAAAATTGGTGAATTTTAAAACCTTGAAAACATTTACAATTATCAAAAAACAAACCAATTTATAAAGAGGTTGGTTACTGGGTACATCGTATTTGAATTTGAAAAAGAAGTATGGTAACCACAGTACCTCACTGTATCAAAAAAAGATTGAAATTCTCCAAAAATATGTATTTAATAAATGGTTAACTCATCCCTCCCCAATTCAAAAAACAGAATTCAGTTTGAACAAAAATGTTGAAAAATTAGATCGAAAAAAATTCAGCTTCACCATTTCTTTGAAAATTTTCAAAAGTGTTTATTTTCATTTTTGAAGCTTTCCAGATATTTTCATTAGGTATTTTATTTGATTTTTTTTTTAATTCTATTGGAACATGATTCTTTCAAAATTTAGTTCATTTTTTTTCAATTCAGAAACAAAACAGCAACATTTTTCAAAAATACCCAATGTGATCAAGAAACAATTTTTAGAATTTTAATAGGTACAACATGATTGTTTTTTAGTTTAATTCGAAACTACTTTCTTTCAAATTCAATATGGTTTTTAGATTTTCTGCAATTTTGAAAATTTTTGAGATTTTACATCGGGAGTATTTTTTTCAAATTTTCATTAATTCAATTTTAAAATAAAATTCTGATTTGTTCATAATCAATACGATTCAAAAAATTTAAACGCAAATCTTAGCAGTGCTTCTGATTTTTTTCAAATTAAAGTTGAAAGTTCTCAATTTCCATTCAATTTTTATCAAAGCTTACGTAATTTTACTAATTTGAAGAAAACTGAATATTTTAAAAATTAAACTTTTTGAAAAATGACAATTCAAGTTGATGATTGGCAAAGGCTACAATTTGATCCAATGCAAAATTCTACCCTTAGTGAATTTGAGAAAATTTTCATTTCCAGTAAATTTCAAAAAATTGCATTTTTAATTCAATCAGTGGCAAAGGCTACCATTTGATTCAATGCAAAATCCTACCCTTAGTGAATTTATGAAAATTTTTATTTTCAGTAAATTTAAAAAAATGACAACTTTTATTCAATCATTGGCAATGGCTACACTTGGTGAATTCGGAAAAATTCTCATTTCCAGTAAATTTCAAAAAATGGCAGTTTTGATTTAATCAGTGGCAAAGGCTACCATTTGATTCAATGCAAAATCCTACCCTTAGTGAATTTGAGAAAAAAAAAATTTACTTTAAATTTCTAAAAATGGCAATTTTAATTTAATGGCTGGCAAAGGCTACCATTTCATCCAATATAAAATCCTACCCTCATTGAATTTGAGAAAATTTTCATTCCAGTAAATTTCAAAAAATAGTAATTTTAATTTATTAATTGTTAAAGGCTACTCTCTGATCCAATGCAAAGTCCTACACTTATTGAATTTGAGAAAATTTTCATTTTCTGTCAGTTTCACAAAATGGCAATTTTAGTTTAATCAGTAGCAAAGGCTACACTTAGTGAATTTGAGAAAATTTTAATTTTTAGTAAGTTTCAAAAAATGGTATTTTTAATTTAATCAGTGGCAAAGGCTACCATTTGATATAATGCAAAATCCTACTCTTAGTGAATTTAAGAAAATTATTATTATCAGTAAATTTCAACAAAAAAAAAATCACCATTTTAGCAAAATCCTACTCTTAGTGAATTTAAAAAAATTATTATTATCAGTAAATTTTTTTTAAAAAATCACCATTTTAATTTAATCAGTGGCAAAGGCTACTAATTGATCCAATGCAAATTCCTACACTTAGTGAATTTGAGAAAATCTTTATTTACTTTAAATTTCAAAAAATGGCAGTTTTAATTTAATCAGTGGCAAAGTCTACCATTTCGACCAAGGCAAAATCCGTCCCTTACTGCATTTGTAAAAAAATTCATTTTCAGTAATATTCAGAAAATGCCAATTTGCACTTAATCAATAACAAAGGCTACCATTTCAACCAATGAAAAATCCCACCCAACTGTATTTGCAAAAGAAATTATTTTCAGTAAACTTCAAAAAATTACGATTTTAATTTAATCTAAGAAAAAGTTAAACAGGAGTTAATAAAAATGAAGTAAATATAGATGAGGGATTCAAACTTTAATTACGTAAGTTTGATAATTTTTTTAAAAGTATGTGTTTCTTATTAAATTACTGAAAATGTATTGGACAGAGTTTGAAATTTTTCAGAGATTTCTTTTAGAAACTTCATGAAGATTGAAGGAAAAATATTAATATTTTGATAGGATTTTTAATTTTGTTTTTCTTTAGGAAAATTTTCGACAAGCAATAAAATTGGATTTGGGAAAATCGCAATTCGTACACAAAAAGAAAGAAAGAAAAAAAAATTGAGCTAATTACTCTTAAACAGAAAAAATAATCGAAAAGAAGAAAAATAACAAAACACACGATTCAGAATCGAGAAGAACACATTAAAAAAATTTCAGGAAAAAACTACCCTCTGGATTGAAAAAAAATCGAGAAAGCCCGAAATTACAAAAAACAGCTAGCTACTTATTCATGGTAACACTTAAGTATTCAAAATATCAAAAAATAAATATTTATCCTGGAAACATTGAAAAAACCAATTTTGATAAAATAAAAAAAATTCAAAAAATCAAAATTTTGATAGAAAAGTTTCGACACAAGAATCTAATCAGCTTGAAAAAAATTGCAATTACCGATGTATTGAAATAGAAAATCGAAGGAAAACTTTGAAATCATCAATTCGATTTTTCAACATTTTTAAAATATGAAAATTTTCATAACAAATTCAATTTTCAAAAAATATTTCACATCCAAAAACATGAAAAAAAATACGTGATAAATAAATAAATCACTCACCAATTAAGCATATTTTCCTTCACGTTATCTTCGTGATACACTTCAAAAAGGTGAACAAAATGATAATTTAAAAATCAAAACGAATGTCGAATATTTAGAAAATTTGAAAAATTTGAATGGTTGAAAACATTCAACTATTGAAAAATTTGAATTTTTTTGAAAACTGGTAATCGACATAGAATTTTCAAAGAAACAAATAAATTGAAAATTAGATGGATACCTCTTTGAAAAACAAGAAAATTATAAATAATAATAAAAAAATTTAAAAAATCTCAAAAAACAAACGAATATAAGAAGATTAGTGGAAAGTTGATACATTTCGAATTACCAACGTTTTAAAAAATTAAGTAATTTCAAAGATACACAAATTAGGTAAAAAAATGAATAAAAATACATAATAAGAAAGTCAGACTTTTTAAAAAACAAGAAACTTCGAAAACACAATGTAGTATCATGAATTGTAAATTTTTGAGAAAACTGTAAAATTTCGAAAATTGGTGAATTTTAAAACCTTTACAATTATCAAAAAAACAAACCAATTTATAAAGAGGATACTGGGTACATTGTAGTTGAATTTGAAAAAGTAGCAACCACAATACCTCACTGTATTAAAAAAAGAGATCAAAATTCTCCAAAAATACGTATTTAATAATTGGTTATTTCCCCCCCCCCCCCAATTCAAAAAACAGAATTCAGTCTGAACAAAAATGTTGAAAAATTAGATCGAAAAAAATTCAACTTCACCATTTTCTTCGAAAATTTTCATAAGTGTTTTATTTTCATTTTTATAGCTTTCCAGATATTTTTATTAGGTATTTTATTTGAATTTTTTTAAAATTCTGTTGGAACATGATTCTTTCAAAATGTAGTTCATTTTTTTTTCAATTCAGAAACAAAACAGCAACATTTTTCAAAAATACCCAATGTGTTCAAGAAACAATTTTTAGAAATTTAATACAACATGTTTTTCAGTTTAATTCGAAACTACTTTCTTTCAAATTCAATTGAAATGGTTTTTAGATTTTCTGCAATGTAGAAATTTTTTGAAATTTCACCTCAATTTTTTTTTCTTCAAATTTTCATTAATTTAATTTTAAAATAAAATCCTGATTTGTTCATAATCAATACGATTCAAAAAAGTATTAAACGCAAATCTTAGCAGTTCTTCTGAATTTTTTCAAATTGAAGTTGAAAGTTTTCTAAATTTTCATTCAATTTTTATCAATGCTTACGTAATTTGACTAATTTGTGAAGAAAAACTGTATACTTTAAAAATTAAACTTTTTGAAAAATCTCTCAAACGTAATTCCTTCAAATTTTAAGTAGTTGAAAGTTTTCTAAATTTTCATTCAATTTTTATCAATGCTTACGTAATTTTACTAATTTGTGAAGAAAAACTGTATACTTTAAAAATTAAAATTTTTGAAAAATTTCTCAAACGTAATTCCTTCAAATTTTGAGTCGAGATGAAAAGTTTTATAATTTTTTTTTTTCAAAACCAATACTTCAATTTTTATACCCTCGATCCATTTTTAAAAATATTGCTTGAAAGTAAAAAATTTTCAAAATAAACCCATCTCAACTACAAACTTTTTTACAAAATATAGCCCTAAAATTTTTTCAACACGCAGTTATTACACTTCCTAAAAGTTTAAGTGTTCGTAAGAATTTCCCTCGTTTATTGAATGCAATTTCATGAAAATTCAAAACGTTACAATTTCAATTATTCAAAACAGAACAGCAATTTTTTTCCAAGTTCACTAATTTGATTAAGCATCAAAAATTACGAATGAGAGTTATTTTACAAAACGTTGTTCACTTGTACGAAATATAATGCAAACTTGAATTCGAAAGTATATTTTTTTTCGAAATTGAAAGATGGCCAAATTTCTAAAAAATACGAAGTTTTCTATGAAAATTTTGGTTTAAAAAAATTCATTATTTCAATTCAAAACAAAACAGCAATTTTTGAAAAATTGACATTTTTTTTTTCAAAGACTACGATCAAGAGCAAATTTTCAAAATGTTATCACTTTTAAATACAAAATTAATTTCAAAGTTCGGTTCAAAAGTAAATTTTTTTCAATTTGAAAAGTGAAAATTTTCTCACAAATACAAAAAAAAAATGGCAAGACGCTGTTTTACGAATGAAATGAGAAAAAAAAAATAGATAAAAAATTCCAAGTTGAAAACCGAACACAAAAAAATGATTAAAAACAACAAGAAACCAAGTTACACTCAAATTATAAAAAAAAAATAGATAAAAAATTCCAAGTTGAAAACCGAACACAAAAAAAATGATTAAAAATGAATTAAAAACAACAAGAAACCCAGTTACACTCAAATTATAAAAAAAAAAAAATGAAATGAGAAATTGTACTCACTTGATTTTCTTCAGTCGTGAGAAAGATGAATGTCCAAAGCTACACCTAGGTATGTACATCGCGTTTCGATTAAACTGTGGAGAAGATTCCATTGGCGAAAGGAACACTTGGACAGACGTTCTGCTCTGAAACACAAACACGCATTATAAGTAAAAAATTAAAAATCTCAAAGTGGCATTCTTAAGTGACTATCAATACACAAAATTAATCTACCAAAGTCGAAGTATTCGACAGCAGAAGAAGAGAACAAATACCGAACATACAACCGAAATCAAATCAATTAAATTAGGCACCTTTTTAGAATAACGAACGTTAATTAAACAGTTCATGAAAAATAACACCACAAAAGAAACAGAAAAGACTGAACAGAAGCTTAAAAATTGACAACATTGATAACAAAAGTCACTAACACAGCTACAGAAGGCGGATAATGACATCATACGTATGTATGTGTTATTGTGTGTGCTTGAGCAGCAGCGGAGGCAACGAGGAACGAGCTGACTCTCGCACCACACAACCACACACACACAATCTTATTCAAAATGAATCATGACTGTAAATCTATCTGTACATTTACTCACACACACGTATTATTCCTAAATGAATCATGTGAATACAATACTACGCACGTAAAAAGGGCACATTCAATTCACACATGAATAGCAAAGCAGTCAAATTCAATATTCATAAAACCGGAAGAAATAAATTCAAACGTTCCTAATCCCAATTCCAAAACTCAAACCCAAGGAGTAACGTTGTAACGTGCTTAAATAAAAGTAGCCGAAAAAATCGAAAAATCGTTAGAAAAATGAAACACTTACATAGTAAAGCAGGACAAAACGGCACACAACATATACGTGAATATGATTTTCAGTTATAAACTGATATTGAATATTGATGAACAAAGAACACGATACACGAATTACAGTAAGAGTGACATAAGACATAATTATCCGAATTTTTAATGCAAGTGCAACGATTATAACACTTTCACGATTTCATTATTTCACAACAGCAGCCAGCCAGCCATTATTACGGCGTCTCTTAACGCGAATAAAGAACAGAACGCGAGTAATAATTTACAACGATTACACACACCAAATTTATCCAATTTATAAAGCACGAACTGCACGAACGAACGTCGACTCACATTTCATCGGCCACGTCTCAGCGTCTCTTTTTCAAGACATCGGAATTTTCACCGATGAATACGCCACGCGTAGCATACGCCACGGCCACCCTTCCCTACAAACAAGGTGTTAACTAGCGCTCTCCTAGGCAGCGTCACAAACTAAACTGAATTTTATTGGTAATTTCTCGTATTTTTGTATTTTTTCCAATTTCACGACTATTTTTTTTTTTTTTAATTTTTTTTTTAAATTTTAATTTAATTATAATGAGATTTTGTGAGTAGCCGACTTTTGATTGAAATTCTCATTTAATTTAATTCGCAGTCAAGATTTTTACGCACATGGTGACTATTAAATATCAATTAGACGTCTTCAATTCAATTATTAAATTAAATATTCGATAATTTTGAATTTATATGTTATTATTTTCAATCATCTTTATTATTCTTCAAGTTTTTTCGAAAATAATGTGACGATTTGTTCGCCGAATAAAATATTCCAGAGTCTAGCACAAGGATTCATTTGGTTTATTTAAGCTCAACGTACTACTTTTGTTTTGACGTTGATTACCCTTGTAGACTAGATGATGATGAATGATATCGATAGACGATAGCTCAAGATGCTGCGACGATTCTTGTGATTTTGAGATTAAATAATAAATAAAGACGCGAGGCAACTGGCAAAGTACAATACTAGGTAACGTCTAAATAATAATATATCTACTCCATCTTACATGAACATGACCAGAACTATGAAGGCAAGACATGAATAGGTAGGTAAGGTACATGGGTACATTGTACAAATTGAAGCATATTTATGTACATTATTACTCGTAACACAAATAAATTCACAAAATATCATTTAATTTGCCATCTTGTAGCAGACTACTTTTCTCAGACACTACTTCTTGCGAAGAAGAACCATTCTTAACCAAATTTTCATCGAGATCTTTATCTGTATTTTCAAGCAGCGACTCGACTAGAATAGGATTTAGTATCGCTACACCGCTGCCAATTAATATTCCTACGATCACATCGCTCAAATGATGTTGATTATCCATAACCCTCGTCATGGAAATCCACCACGCTAATAATATGATGGAAAATTGAATCAGCGGTTTCCAGAACAGCGTTCCGCACTTTAATCGCTTTTCTAAGTATAGCTAGATGATCAACAGACAAATTTGAAACATTACAATTTTCATCTTTGTGAGAGAAAAAAAACTCATAATAGCAAACTCATTCGCTCACGTACCACTGTGAAAACGGCGGCATAAAATGAAAACGCAGCGTGACCGGAAGGAAAAGAAACCCTGAAAATTAAACGAAGAATATTTACGAGCTCAATTACGTTTCCGTTTTGTTTATTAGATATTTCGAAATAATAATTTACCTGCTTTCATCGGCTCTATCTTCGCCATTAGGACAAGTGAAACTAGATATGTATCGATGGGTATTATTCTGACAAACTTTGTCCAAATCGATACCGCAAACTTCGATAAAATTTGGTCTCAGACGACCAACGGTAATTTTGCCGACAGATACAAGGAAATATTGAAACGCGAATCCGCTTCCGAAACATATAATCTTTCGGTACACACTGTGATAAAATTGCACGAGCTCGTGTTTCTTAATATAATGAACATATTCGCAGCATACAATCTGTAAATTAATCGACGAACAATTTAGAAAATGTTGATATAACAAATAGGCAAGCGGCGTAGTACTCGAAGACTCGAATACTTACTAACAAAGCTGGAATCGCCAGTCCTAAGCCAAACAATTCAGACGTGGGCACCGTTGAATCGAAATATGGCAACTGAATTGACTTATCGTCGCAGAAAAATCCTCTACGGAATGGTTTGAAAAGATCTCCTATAAATCTTGTCACGAAATATATGACAGGGAGTACCAGCTAATTTTCAACAAACGAATACAAAACACGAGTCAGTATTATCGACAATTCTTTCTTTTAGTAAATACGTAATTTGATACTAACCAGAATGACTACAGTATACACAAACACTCTGGAAACAGACGCCATATCAGATAATAACAATTAAACAAAAATAACTTCAACACGACAAAGACCAGGTACCTCTACCTGGGCACCTACTTACCTACTAACAAAATCGCTAATGCAGTTACGAAACATTAGATAAGTTTTCGATTCCCCTCTTCCAACTTGCCTCTTCTCTTGCGAAGATCAAATTACTTTCCCTTCCTTCAGTCTGTTTATTGATGCTCATCCCACCAACCTATGAACCTACCTACCTTGAAATTCTTTAAACGTTTAGTATTTCAAGTTTACAAAATAACTTGATCAAAATACGTAAAAACGAGAAGCTAACTCACGATTTCAAAAATTGAATCGAGAGAAGTATTTTATTCGAATTAAATTCACAATACTGAAAATGTTCAAACCATTTGTTGGTTGTTGAGTTAGGCACTTTTTTGTACTTCACCACTTCAGCCCAATTAAAAATACATTTGTTTATAGTTTTCACATTAGAAATTGGATGTTAATCAAAACCAACTAGGTCTTCCTTGTTCTCAAAAAATCAAAAATCAACATAAAAAAATATATTTATTGCACGTGAGACACATTCGTCCACTTATACCTAAAAAATACAAAAAGAAAAAAAAATGAATAAAATACTAAGTGATTAAAAAAATTACAAATAACAAACTCTTTATCGTCGTACATAATTTTCGAGTGATCTCCAAAAATATCACTGGTCAATGTAATAAAAAACAAATTCTTAAGTACACAAAACATAATTTATTTTTCAAAAAATCACACTCACACAAGACAAAAAAAGGCAACAAATCGAAAAATTCATTAAATTAACATTTAAAACGACGATGGGAAAAGTTAGGAATGTGAAAGTTGAACTAGGATTAAGCTCCTCGAAGCTAATTATAAAATTAAAAGTGTGCTTAAAAAACAGATTGCAATTCGCTCTTCAGAAATATTACGTGAGTTCGCTTAAAACTCATTGTGCGATTAAAAATGATTTATTCGCAATTTGAATAAATCCAGACGCCACTTTTTTCTCTATAATTTAGAGTTTACGTACTCAGATTAATAATTATTATAGGTACTGTTCATTACAAAAAAAAAAAAAAAACTTATAAAAAAACAAAAAGAAAATTGTATCCGTATTACGTATTCGAAAATGAAAAAAATATTAGTATTTTTGAATTCGACTTTACGACATTTCATTCAATATTTTGCCACACGTTCGATAAAATTGAATTTATTTTTATTTTGTAGGTGCCAGTTATCGTACAGCGAATGAAACCCCATCATCACATCCGGTAGCAATCAATCGTCAAAAAGCAAAACATAGATTAATCAAGGGGTTAAATTTCTTGACCGTCTGAACTAATCGATCGAGTCAATTACAACAACCTTTTTTTTTTTTTTTTTTTTTTAATTCGTAAAGACGTTGAAAACGTAACCATACACTATGACCTTATCAATTTCTACAAAATTGAGTATCGTCCAACACGTCATACTTCAAACACGTTAGAAATAGTACAAGAAAAAGCATCGAAAGTTCTAACTGTACGATCGGCTATTTTTACGTCGAGCCCTTGCTGTTTCATTTGCTCACCTTGAATTTTTTACCAAGTCTAGTGCTACATAAATACTTTATATTCAAAATTGGAAGGGTGGGAGGGGTCCAATCGAAATTTTTGTAATAACTAAAAGTATTTGTAAAACTTCAAGCTACAACTTTTGTTTGAAAATTTTTTCAATCGGGTTCCTTACCTTTCCCCTGTTTTTAATGATGTATTTGAATGAGTTGGATTTTCCAAAATTGGAGGGGAGGGAGGGGTCCAATCGCAATTTTTGTCATAACCAAAAGTATTAGTGAAACTTCAAGCTACAACTTTTGTTTGAAAACTTTTTCAATTGAGCCCCCCCCCCCTCTTTCCACTTATTTTGCATAACACTCCCAAAATACTAATTAAGAATTGAAGCCGGAAGGGGAAAGGGTCCAATTGAAAAATTTGTGCAACAAAGTTGTAGCCAAAATTTTAGGATTAATTTTGGCCATGACAAAAATTTCGATTGGACCCCTTCCTCCCCTCCAATTTAGGATAATCAAACTCATTAAAATACATTATTAAAAACAGGGGGGGAGGTAAGGGGCCAGATTGAAAAAATTTTCAAACAAAAGTTGTAGCTTAAGTACTAGGAATAATTTTGGTTATAACGAAAATTTCAATCGGACCCCTCCTTCCCCATCAATTTTGAGTAATATAACTTATTCATACTTATTCAAAATACATTATTAAAAATTGTGGGGAGGTAGAGGGCCCAACTGAAAAAATTTTCAAACAAAAGTTGTAGCTTGAAGTTTTACAAATACTTTTAGTTATTACAAAAATTTCGATTGGACCCCTCCCTCCCTTCCAATTTTGAATATAAAGTATTTATGTAGCACTGGACTTGATAAAAAATTCAAGGTCCTCCCTCCCTTCCAATTTTGAATATAAAGTATTTATGTAGCACTGGACTTGATAAAAAATTCAAGGTGAGTAAATGAAACAGCAAGGGCTCTCCGTAAAAATAGCCGATCGTAAACTAAATCGAAATTCGTTATCACCACCGAGATATCCAATCATATTTTATCAATAGAGTCGAGAATACACATACATTATAGTCAACGAGGGAGAAAATACTAGAAGAATTTTATAAAATACGTATCAAATCGTCAACTGGGGGGAAAAAAACAGAAAAGGAGAGGAATACATCGTAACAAAAAAATTATAGAAGCTTATAATACTGATGGATTTTTAGAAAATATACGTCTTCTCGAAGCCAGCACCTTAGAGCTGTTCGTGTGCTTCGTGTGTAACGCCATTCGTACGATTCCCATTCGCAGAACTCGTGGCTGATGGCTTCTTATCTTCGAACATCGAATGAACTAAAACCGTCTAAGAAAACGACACGAAAAGTTTTATTTAAATAAATGCGTAATCACAGAATACATTTCAAAGTACATACGTGTAAACCGTACCCGTACCCGGAGCCCAACGTGCGAGTAATTTTAATTTTAATTTTTAACCATCATTTTAACGCTACTGTAATAATCGAAATGATAACTTTGAAAAGGCGATCTACATACATTGATTATAGCTACGGAGCTACCGATAAGAATTCCGCAAAGTACATCGCTCCAATGATGTTTATTGTCCATGACACGGCTCAGGGCTACGAACCAGGCCAATAATAAAATCACAAATTGAATAGCCGGCTTTAGAAAGAATGTCCTAGTTTTCAGTCGTTTTTCCAAGTATAACTGAAAAATGAAAATGCATCATCGTATTTAACTTTAAATTTTAATACTTCAAAGTACGTATCTAAACATTCGAGTACCTAGGTGAACATGGGCGGTTTTCTGCCTTTCTGCGCGTACCCAAGTACAACGTAATTCACACATACTGTACTTATACCTACTGTAAGTACATACGGAAGTGGAAATTATCACATCCTCTCCTATGATTCACACGGCTTGTCTAATATCTACCTCATTTTCATTCCAACTCATCAAAACCATCACACCACTACCATACTTGCATTTGAAACATACATCTTTCTCCGCAGAATGACAGAAAATATCGCAGATGTGCCTAGTTCTTCAAAGCGTAGTCGAACTTACCACGATGAAAACCGCTACGTAAAATGAGAAACTCGAATGGCCCGAAGGAAAAGATACTCTGGAAAAATACGGAAAGTGTGTTAAAATTAATTCGTTCAAAATAAGATTTCAGTCAAAGCAGGTATACCTACCTACCGGTGTCAAAGAGTGTGTTTTTAAATTCAGAGCACGGAAGGAGGGAGAGAAGGGAAGGTGATCATTAAACCCAAGAACCCGGTAGAATTATTTTGTCAAAAAATCAATTTTCGTAAAAATTGCATTAAGTAAATTTTAAAAATTTTATCAAATTTTAATTGATTGACTTTTTAAAAAAAAAATTGGCACTGAAAAAAAAATTGTCAAATGTAAGTACTGGGACTTTAAAAAATAAAAAAAATAAAGAATTATTTATTTTAATACAAAATAATTTCAAAATTATGTTGAAAAATCACCTATAATATTCATCAAAAAGTAAAAAAGTGGCCAAAATATGAATTTTTAACTAAAGTCGAATTCTTACAAAATTTTAAAAATCTATCAAAACACAAAATTCAACCTTCTTTTTTTTGAAAATTTAGTCAATTTATTTAAATTTAAAAATACCTAGCCACTGTTTGAGTTTTCGTCAAATTTTAAAGATAATCAAAATTTTTGAAAGTTGTGAAAAATAAAATGCATCAAATTTTGAAATTTATTCAAATTAAGAAAATTTATTGAAATCATAACATTTCATCAAACTTCACAAATTGACGTTTTAAATAATTTTTTTTTGAAAATTTACCAGAAGTTTGAAAATTCATTTAAATTCAAAAATTTATCAAAAGTTCAAAATGACCAATTTTTAGTTTTCGTCAAATTTTAAAAATATTCAAAATTGGTCTAAATTGAAAAATTTATTGAAATCATAACATTTTATCAAATTTTAAAAATTTATCAAACTATGTAAAATAATTGGCGCTTTAATTTTTTCTGAAGGTTTAGCGGAATTTTAAAACTACATCCAACATCAAAAAAAAAAAAAAAAAATTATTAACACTTGAAAATTGCAAAATTTTGAATTAATTTTTTTTTTGAATTAGTCCAAAATTTTACAAACTGTACAAATTAAATGTTTATTTTAACTGAATTTTAGAAATTTATCCAGTGGCGTATTTAAGGGAGGGGGGGTCAAAGGGGTCCAGACCCCCCCTCTTGACGAAGAAAAAGGTGAAAAAATGACGAAAGTTTAGCTTTTTAATGCCCTTTTTTTTTTACAAATTTTTGTTCACTTTTTTGGTCAAGACTCCCCCTCCCCCTTACATGGCTGTCTACCTACCATACTGAATTTATCCAGCTTCGGAATTTTCCAACTTCCGAATATTGAGTTTTCATCGATTTGTGAAAATTTATCAAAGTTTGAAAATTGACCTAATTTTGCAACTTTTTTATATTATTAGATACGAATTACTGAAATTCTCACTTTGAATTCAAATTTTAGAATTTTTACCAACTTTAAAAATCTAACAAAGTTCATTAGTTAGCTTTGATTTTTTTTATTATTATTAAACCTTAAACGGTCTGTACAGCTACTTTTTTTTTTTTTTTGAAAACTTGACTGAATTTTTAGAGTTTATTTAAATTCAAAAAATTATTTAAACTTGAAAATTACTAAATTTTGAATTTTTAAAGAAAAATTTACCAATAATTACTTAATCTTACAACGTGTACATTGTATAAATTGAACATTAATTTTCATTATTTTTATTTTACTATTTTATAGAAAATTTAGCTGAATTTTAAAAATTTATCAAACTTTAAAAATTAAAGCGCCAAAAAAAAATACGTACCTAAATAAAAAATTTAATACCCAATACCTGATTTCAAAAATTTATTAAAATGTAAAAATGACTAAAATTCTCACTTTTATTAATTTCCCAAATTGGTAAAATTTTTATCAAAATTTATTAAAATTTTCCATCTGCCAAAAATATTAAATTTTCACTAATTGTGAAAATTCATCGAACTTGGAAAATTGATCAAATTTCGTACATTTTTATTAAAATTTATAAATTAGAAAAATTCTCACTTTCATCAACTTTACAATTTTTACCAATTTTGAAAAATTTATCTTAAACTTTAGAAATTTATTATCAAATTCAAAAAATTGAATACAACATTTCGAAAATTTTTAAAGATATTCAAAACTTTAAAAATTTATCAATCTTTGAAAGTTGATCCAAATTTTAATCCAAAATTCTAATTGTTATCAAGTTTAAAAATTTTGAATTTTAATCAAATTCAACTTTCTTTTTTTTTCAAAATTACACAGATTCATGAAATGAAAAGAAAGAAAATTTTGAAGATTCCCAAATTTAAAAAATGTTTCAAGTTCTAATACTTCATTGTAAAAATTGATATAATTACGAAATTGATCCAATTTCAAAAATTTATTAAAGAAAACGTAAGTAGGTAGTTACCATAAAATTCTAATTTTTATCCATTTTTAAAAATTTATGAATGCATCTATTTAAAATTTTTGCTTCTAAAAATTAAAAAATCTATTATTTTTAAAAAAAATTATCAGCTTATTTTCAAACAAAATTGTTTTTATTAATAAAAAAATATATATATATTTTTGAAGAAAATCAATTTAATTCTTCAAAATAGCTGATTTATCATCTGTCTGTAAATTCGAAAAATCCTCCCACTCCACTGGAAGATTTACTTATGCCCATGAAATGGTTATATTGGGTCCCACTACTACCCACTAATTTTTTCAAAATATTTTTTTTTTCAGATTTTAACGAGTTTCACTTTTACAACAATTTTATTTCGCCATTAAAATTACGTCTTTTTTACGACGTTTCGCCACAATTACCGCGAATGTGTCAAATTTTCACAAATTGACGTCGAGTTGACAGTTAGACAAGCAATTGGAATATTTTGCAAAGTCACGACTAACAGAATATGCCTACCTACCAAACCAAAGTAAAAAATAATTTTAAAAAAATATTTCAAAAATTCCATCACCCAATAAAGTAGTCAGTCAATTAAAACTCCTACAATTTACGAAATCATGTCAAAAAATAAAAATAAAATGCTCCCATTGTAGTTTGAAATTTTAAAAATTCATCGTACGTCAAAATCTCATCCCGATGTTAAAATTACAAAGGAACATTTCGCAACAGTTACCTTTCTCAAGGCCCTGGGAGTTCCCTTTTTTCTTGACCGATGAAAATAATTCAACCTCGTCTGTGCATATTTTAAAAAGATGGAATAAAAAAAAAACCTCGATGTAAATGTACTTTCGGCTAGATATATTGTTACGTCACGTGTACCCCGCCTCGTTGGTTCTGTCCTTGGGTAAATGTCACCGTAATAAAGTTCCCTATCTGCTTTCAAATTTTTTAAATCAATATGGTTTTTGACAGCCTGAATGTTTCGGATTAAATGTACCGTACCAAATTATAATTCAAATAGGAAGGCAATAAAATATGATTAAAAAGGGGGAAGAAATTCTATAAAATCAGGCTCTGGAAAAGCACACTTCTTTGGGAGTGGCTAAATCCACAATAAGTAATCACATCGTAAGGGCGATATCGTTCTTTTTTATTCATCTTCTTTATTTTTGATTTTTTGCACAAGTCTTTTTTTTCAAAGTTCAAAAAATTTTTTTGCAAGTTTTCCTCTGAAAACGTTGATGTTTTATTTAAAACAAATCTATTCTTTCACAAAATACTTGAAATCTTTTTCATTTTAGGTAGGATGCTGTATTTATCATTTTTTATGTTTTAAATGGTTTAATTTTTTTTCAACAAGTCAATGAGTAATTAAGTACTTATCCAATTTTGAATTTAGGTACTTGAAAAAATTAAAATTTTAGTAAATTTGAAGGAAAAAAAGTTGAAAAAATTTTTGAGGAAAAATTGGAATTTAGTGAATTTAGAGAATTTTTTGGAAATTATTACTCAAATAGAAGACAAATGTTGATGAAAATTTATTGGAAAAATTCCGTTTAAGAAGTCAAGTTGCCAGTTGAGAGATGAAATAGGAACATTTTGATGACCAATTTGAGAATGAAATCAATTGACAATTTTATTGGAAAATGAGGGGGGAGGTGATAAAAAATTATTTTCTTGAAAAAAAATAAAAAATAAAAAAGGTCGGAAAAAATTTACTTGAAAAAAATTTCAAAAGAAAAATTTGAAAAAATAATAGGCATGGTAGAGATTTAGAACTTAGAACCATTTCGAAGAGAAAATTTTATGAAAAATCTAGATGAAAATTTAAAAAAAAATTTTATTAACAATAATATTCATTGAAAAATTTAAAAAAATGAATTTGAAAAAATATATGAAGATTAGTTGCATTTTGATGCAAGAATTATTGGCGAGTTTGAATGAAAAAATTGAAAAATAGAAGAAAAAAAAAAGTTTCAACCGTTTCAACTTTTAAATGACGAACAGAAAAAAATTACTTAATGAAAAATTTGAAGAAAAATAGGAATAAATTATTTTTTTGATGAATGATGAATAATTTCACCAAGATTTTTTTTTCAAAAATGGAATGAAAATTATTGAAAATGAAAAAAAAAAATGAAAAATTTGAAGAGTAGAAAACCTGGAAAAATTTCAATTTTTTTTTTTTTTATTAAATTAAAGTTTAAACTTAGTGGAAAAATCTCGATTGAGAAAATCTTTTAAGAAAAATTAGTGAAAAATTGGATTAAAAATCAATTTTGACAAAGTCCACTTCGCAATGACAAACAGTCGACCACAACAACGAGTTTTCAAACAAGAATATGAGATGAATTCTCGTTCGTTCATTTTCGTGATTACTTGTTGTGGATTTAGCCACTCCCCTACTGGGATGACATATTTTTTTCTAAAAATTTGCTCATGATGAAAATTGAAAATTATCCTAGATTCGTACCTGCTCTCATTAACTATGGAATCGTCGGTTAGACATTTGTAATCGGTGATGTACTTGAAGGTATTAACCCTGCAAACGCTTTCGATATCGATATCGCACACAGATAAAAAATTCGGTCTCAGACGTCCGATGACTTTTTTGGCCACATCTGTTGTCAGCAACGTGAACAAGGCTCCGCTAGCGAAGCAAACCAATTTCTGATACACGTTCCAGTAGTACGCCTGAATCTTGTACCTTCCGAAATGGTAAGACGAATTCGACTTCTTGTTACGTCTCTGCTCTCTGTACTCGCCGATGAAAATCTGTCGAATTAATTTCGTTCGAATTAAAAATCAGTAAAAAAAGCAAGCAAGCAACAAAATACGTAAAATAAAACAAATCGAGCGTTCTGCCGTGTTCTTTTCGTAGGTCGTCGTCGTTGTTTGATTTTTCTCTCTCTCTCTCTCTCTCTCTTTCCTTTAATCAACGTAGGTAGCTATATTTTCCTCGACATTGTGTTAAGCGCACCGTGAAATCATTATTTTCTACGTAGCGTCTTCGCAGCCGCTCACACCGCACAACGCTTTCACTAAGTGCGCCAAACGTATGTACAACGAGCGAGTACGTACCAAAAAAATCAACAACAACAACAACATTTGGTGAAATTATTCCACATACAACGCGTTCCATAAAAATTGTTTCATTTACCAGATATACCAGAAACGAGAGAGCTGAACTCCTCAACAGTGAAAAGTTTACCCACGTAGCTTGATTTGATTGGCGATGCGTGCATTTGGTCGGTTTCACAAACACCTCGGGGTTCGAACATCGCTTAATCGATAAAAATTTTAAGGCGAGGAATGACCAACTGAAATATTCAAAGATCGACTATTTCAGTTGTGAAAATTTCAGGGGGAAAAAAATGAGACCAGAAACGAATAATTAATTCAAAAGTAGTCGATTTTTCATCTTTAAAAATTTATCAAAATTATTTGAATAAATCGATGTGACAAAACTCTCGGAGCGAATTAATACTTCGAACTTGATTTTTGTCAGGTTTATCGCGTGGTGATCTGATCGAGGTCGATTATTCGGAGCATTCGACGATCATAATGGAATACGTAATGAGTCGAAAATTACGTGAAGTTGCGATGTCTTCCTTATTTCGCACCAAGTGTTCGTGAGTTGGGCTTATCGTGTGGAACGTTTTTTTTAAAACTCATTTTGAGATTTCCAGTGGTTGCTAAGTGGTTTTAAAATTATCAGGAAAACTAGTGAGATCGATGCAAAATGGCCAAGTACCAAAAATTATTTTGATAATAATTTATAAATAGAAAAAAAAATTAAAAATGAGAAAATAAATGATATCTGCATAAAAAAATTTGAATTAAAAACAGATTAACAAAAAATTTGAAATTTGAAAAACTCATAGTCGAAAAAATTCAAAAAAATTGAATTATTGAAAATTATTCTAAAATTAAAAATAATTACTTTAAACCTAATAAATAAAATTTAAAATTTTAGGTATGAAAAAAATAGGAAAAAATTTATAAAGGAAAGTATTCTGATATTTATTCAGATTTCAAAACTAAAAATTTTGAAGAAAAAAAAATCACAAAAAATAAGTAACTTGAAAAAATCAAATTTAAAAAAAAATAGGAAACAAGTACACACGAAAAATTGAAATAAAATAGAAGAATACCTATAAAAAAGAAATTAAAAACTGAGAAAAATTTTCAAAAATCACAAAAAAGAAAATTGAACGAAAATAATTGAAAAATCCAAAACTTGAAACTTATGAGTTAAAAAAATATAATATGAGACATTATTTATGAAAAGGGACAACTTGGGTAGATTTGTGAAAATGGAGTTAAGAGTACCGGGTGATACTACATAAAATTCCCTTCAAAATGAGACGAAGACGAATAAGTTTCGTTCATTATTCACGGAGTTATGAATTTTCAAACTTTGAATTCAAAAAAGTCAAGTTTCAAAAAAAGCTCGTTTAAAGTTTTGTATACATGTTTTAAACTTTTTTTCAACACAAAACTTGTAATTGCTGTGAAACTAAGCTTGGTACAAAAAAAATGCGTAGAACCAAAATTGTAAAGCATGAAATTCCTCATCAACATGAGGTATTAAATTTTTTTGTAAGATTTTTATTTCGAAAGATACGGAGTAAAAATAGTTTATTCTCAAAAATGTTAATTTCTGTAGATTTTTCATAAAATTGGATTTTCTGGCGAAACTAAGGGTTTTATGAAAAAAGTGCATAGAACCAAAATTGTAGAGCATGAAATTCTCCATTCGTAATAAGTCGTCAGATTTCTTCTAGGAAGCTTAGTTTTCGAGATAAACCCAGTTACAACTTCACCATATTATCAGTATTTTTTCAAAACTATAAAATAAGTCATTTTTGAAAAAAAATCCCAAATCATACCTAATCTAAGAATTTTTTATCAACTTCCAACTTCGTGACAAAAAAAATAAAACATTACATAGCCACGAAACTAACGAAACTAGCCCAGCGTAATGAGATGTAAGTGAAGTTCATTCTTCATCATCATTTCGCGTTACCAAAAACATACCAACTCACGTTTTTGTACCGTTTGCGTGGTCGCATCGAACTAATCAGTTGTACCATTCGAAAGAGCGTTAAATTTTCTATCTGAATCCATCAAAATCTGAAAACGGTAATTTTGACCTGAACTTGAATTATCGCGATTATCTCGATTTCAGTTTTCTACCCAAGTTGTCCCTTTTCATAAATAATGTCTCCTATTATGTAGAAAAACGATGAATGATAATTTGGAAAATGAGTTGAAAATGTTCTAAAACTGAAAATTCAAGGAATATTGAAACAAGATGATTTTTTTTTTTAAATTTTAAAAATGACAAAATGTGAAACTTTTGGGGAAAAATCACTAAAAAATATCCAAAACTTGAAAAAATTAGATGAAAAGAGGGACGATTAAAAACTGAGAAATCAAAAATTGAAAATGTTTGAATGGAAAAAAAGAAGCAGATAGGTAATTCACAATTAAAAATCAAATTCAAATGTTCAAAAAGTAAAAATTAGAAAAAAATTAATATCAATTTATTTTTTCAAAAACTGAATAAAAACTTGAAAAATTAGGGAAGTGAAAATTAAACTTAAAAACTCCAAAACTTGAAAATTTTGAATTAAAAAAAAATGGACTATGGAGAGTTTGAAAAACGAGTTGAAATCTTAGAAACTGAAAATTCAAGTAACATTGAAATTGAAAATAAATGATATAAGGAATTAAAAACAAAATCAAAATACCTATATTTTTTATTGTTTTTTTTTTTTTTTTTTTTTTTTTTTTTAATAAAAACGACAAAAGTGAAATTTTTGAAGAAAAAAAAAATCATTAAAAACCCAAAACTTGAGAATTTTTTTTTAGAAGTATACATAAGCAATAAGCAATTATTAAAAAAACAAAGTTAGAAAAAAATTATAAAAATTGGAAATGTTTGAACTGAAAAAAAGAAGAAGATTAAATAAAATTTGAAATTAAAAAAATAATAAAATTGAAATAAAATAGAAAAAAATGTGTCAAAAAAGAAATTTAGAAACGCGAAAAGTAAATAAACATTAATTTAAAAATTCGAAACTAAAATTTTTTTCAATTTTTAGAAATTAAACTAAAAATGTTTAAAAACTGGAAATTCAAATGAAACTAAAACTGAAAATAAATGAATTAAAAATTTGAAAAAATTCAAATGAACGGGGAAAAAATTAATTGAAAACTAAAAATTATGTAGATTGAAAAATGAAATAAAAATTCAATGAAATAGGTATTAAACACAGCGAAAGCTAAATAAAATCAAAATCTCGAAAAATGTAAAATTAATTACAAAAAAAAAAAGTAAATTGCAATCAAATGGAAAAAAATTAATAGTAAATAAAGATTTTTTTTTTAAAAATGAGAAAAGTGAAAAAATTACCAAATAAATTGATTGAAAAATTATTTAGATTAAAAATTATAAAAATATTGAATTGAATCGAAAAAATAAATTTTAAATCAACCTATAGGTAATTAATGCAAAATTAGAAAAAAAAATGAACCGTGTACTCGTACATTATACAATTTTGAAAAACGCACTAAAAGTAAAAATTGTTTAAAAACAAATAATATCTACCTACTATTAAAAAAAAAAAAAAAACAAAAAAAAAAAACAAAGACTAAAACCAATAGTTTGCTACGCACACTAAAAAATTCGAAGGAAAAAATTAACGAGATTGAAAATACGTAAAAATTGAAGTAAATTAAAAAACTGAAAAATCTTGACAGTTTAAAAAAATTGAAATTTGGAATTAAAATTAAAGAATAAACAATCCAAACACAAGCACCCTAAAGTAACCATTTTTCATTTAAAAATTAATCAATCGACCATCATTATCGGGAGTTTTTGATAAATTTCGATTTTATTGAAACACTAAGTAAATTTTTATAAATTTTCTCCTATAGCACAAATTGAAAATTTAGTTGAGTAGCATTTTTAATAATTTTTCTCAATCATAAATTTTCAAAAATTTTGATTAAAATGTAACTTAAAAAAAAAATCGTGCATAATTCTTACGACTTTTTTAAAGAAAGAAAAACACGATAAAAACATTCAGGAAAATCATGAAAAATTAACTTTTAAATTTTTTTTGAAGAAAAGCATAACAAAAAGTACGTATCCAAGTTACTAAAAAATCAGCCAGTACGATGCCATTACATCGGTCCATTGGTTCCTAACCTGAGAGAAAATTTAAAAAAATCAAATAACCCACCCAATGCTTTTTTTTTTTAATGGCACCCTGTGTCTAGATGAACTTCTATTACTCCAATCAATAAATAAGTTCGCAGCCCTTGTAAAAAAAAAAAAAAAGTTTTAAACCAACACCTAGCAACTTATCACTGAGGAAGTACAGCTCACTGAATTTCAAACGAACCCGACATGCCATGTCGCTGACACGAAGCACAAACAATCGTCGGTATAGATACATTTTAATTTCATTCCATTAAACTTACCAGCAAAATAGGAATCACCGTTCCGACGATATTCAGCACCAGGGCTGGCACCGTTGATTCAAATTTTGGATATCTGATCGACGTATCGTCGCAGAAAAATCCTCTTCGAAACGGTTTCATTATTTTGGCCGTGTACAAATCGAAGGTTCCAACTAGAACGTGATAAATTATTTTAATTATAAAAATGCATCATTATACGAATAATTCTATAATTATCTCGATTTAAAAAATCATCTAACGATGCGATATAAGAAGCACATTATGCGAGTGATACGAAATATGTTGTGTGCGATTTCGAATTAAATAATTGTCATTCGTCATGTTGTCGCGATTTAGTGAAAAATTTTAGAATCTTGATTTCACAACAAACCGGATCTCGTAAATTCGCAAACACGTGACGTACTTATGGAGGTCGGTGCGATAAATAAATTAGACCCAGAATCCACCATCCAACCGATTTTCCAAATTACAATGTCGAGAGTCATATTGGCAGTAGTGTAGCGAGACAGTCATGTAAGGGGGGGGGGGGGGTCTTGACCAAAAAAAGTGAAAATTTTTGTAAAAAATACCATTAAAAGCTGAAATATCATCATTTCTTCAACTTTTTCTTTGTGAAGGGGGGTCTGGACCCCCTTAACCCCTCCCCTAAATACGCCACTGCATATTGGAGTCCACTCTAAGTCACTTGTGTCTAATTTACTCAATTTGTTTTGTTTACATGGAAGTGGATCGTTGTTGCTGACTTTTATCAAGTCCAGTACTGCATCTATAGACACTTAATATTCATAATTGGAGGGGAGGGAGGGGTCTGATCGAAATTTTTATTATAATCAAAATTATTTCTATGACTTCAAGCTACAACTTTTGTTTGAAATTTTTTTCAATTGGACCCCGCCCTCTCCAAGGATTTTGCAATACATCCTGAAGATACCAATAAAAAATTGAGTAGTGAGAGAGAAAGGAGCCAATTGAAAAATTTTTCAAACAAAAGTTCTAGATAAAGATCCTAAAAATAATTTTAGTTAATATAAAAATTTCGATTGGACGCCTCCTTCTCCTCCGATTTCACATAACACCAGGTAAATACTTTTTCAAAATTTGGGAAGGGGTCCAATCGAAAAAAATTTCAAACAAAAGTTGTAGATTGAGGCCCTAGAAATAATTTTTGTTATTATAAAATTTTCGATTAGACTCTTTCCTCCCCTCTAATTTTGCATAATATGACTTAGATACGTATATACATTATCAAAAACTGATGAAAGTAGGGGTCCATTCGAAAATTTTTTCAAATAAAAGTTGTAGCTTAAAACCTTGGAAATAATTTTGGTTATTACAAAAATTTCGATTGGACGCCTCCTTCTCTTTCGATTTCATATAACATCACGTGGATACTTTTTCAAAATTTGGATTGAGGTCCTAGAAATGTTATTATAAAATTTTCGATTAGACTCTTTCCTCTCCTCTAATTTTACATAATATGATTCAGATACTTATAAATTATAAGTATCTGAATCATATTATGTAAAATTAGAGGGGAGGAAAGAGTCTAATCGAAAATTTTGTAATAACCAAAATTATTTCTATGATTTCAAGCTACAACTTTTATTTGAAAATTTTTTCGATTGGCCCCTACCTCCATCAGTTTTTGATATTATAAGTTATAATATCAAAAACTGATGGAGGTAGGGGTCCAATCGAAAAAATTTTCAAATAAAAGTTGTAGCTTGAAATCATAGAAATAATTTTGGTTATTACAAAAATTTCGATTGGACCCCACCCTTACCTCCAATTTTAAAAATCAAGTATCTATGTAGTATTTTACTTGGTAAAATTCAACGTCAACGATGAACGATCCACGCGCATGTAAACAAACTGACCATACGAGACTCGAGTCAAAAAAAGTAGTATAATTTTATTTCAATCTAGAAAAAAATTGGCAGCGAAATGCTCTTTAAAAAAAAAGTTATGCTTATGGAGATATGGACTATATTCAATCGTAAACTAACTCAAGTTATAACGAAGTGGGAGACGGTGGAACGAAAACTGTGAATTTGGTTATTATTATAAAAATGATCGTGTTTCAAAAAAAAATAATTAAAAAAATAAAATAAAAATAACATGAATATTCAATCAATTTTGCTCTGAAGTCCATTTCATCGAATCAAAACACCTTCAATTTCTAGCCGCAAAAATTAAACAAACGTCGAACTGAATCAAAAAAAAAAAAAAAAAAAAAAAATGCTCGAAAAAATCGTACACGTAATACGAATTTTGAGACAGCAAATAGCAATAAATTAACGAAGTCGATTCGTGCCATCTGTTTTTCATATCTACGTCAAAAAAGACAAAACTAATAATATGCATTTAGTTCTAGTTCATTTTGAATGTTTACCGAACAATTACAATTAAGTCAATGTTTTGAAATTTTTTGCTAACGTGGTTTATGAAAATTGATTTTTCACCATCAAATCGCTCGTATCAGTTTCCGGAAATTTTGAATTGATAACTCGAGTATTTTATTTTTCGAAAAATACGCACTACGAACGAGTTGGAATAATCGAACTAAACCAATTATTATGTATGTATTTCAAGCCCTATAAATTTTGATGACGTATTTTACAAACACCTCATAAATCGACAAATTCACAATATTTTGCCCACGCAGAATAAAGTTTAATCTTAGTAGAAATTATGCGATAAAAAATATAATATAAAATCGCTCTAGTGACGTAGACGATAACTAAATAGTAAATAATCAAATATATCTCCATGTACGCGTATTTTCCTTCTATCAGGAGAAAAAAAAATACGAAATACTACAGAACGTATTTAAAAATAATAAAAATTACATCACCGTCGTGATAAAAATTTAAATTACGACGACGATATTTATGTTATTTTCTCACAGCTCTGCTCGATGAGTAGATAGACTTCAAGGTAATAATGAATGAATATGTCCCAAACAATGTTTCTGCATTCCTTGGTGTAGCTACCTGTGGCGTACCACCAGAGTTCACGCTATTGAACTTGATTAATATTGAACACGAAAGGCGAATCGAAGGGCAAAGGAATATCAGCTATTAATTTGTTTTCAAAGTAGAGCATCGCACCATAGAATAGATGGCCAAATTTCCTACTTCCCCATGCAAAGTCCTTACACCATGGAAATTTAGAATTTGGTCGTGGCCTGAATTCTAGCAAACGTAGCACTCTATTTTTACTCTTTAAAAAAATACACACGTAAGCATCCGGCAATATAATTCGTATGCATTCGCACCTGTGCGTCTTATGTCATCGCATCGTCATCTAAATCAAATATCGTACATAATACGTTGTAGTTGTAGGTACTTACGGGAGAAAAACACGATCAAATCTGTTATCATAGGTTTGAGGACATCAACCGACGGAGTATCCATGATTACTCTGTAGAGTTTATTCAAATAGAAAAATACACCGAATTTTTTCAAACGATTTCGCACCACGATGAATTTATTTTATGGGTAAACGAGAGCCCGAAATGTTCACCCGATTATTCGTCAGACGACGTAACTTTCAATCGGCAAAGTGTTAAAGTGTATACTAAAGTAGAAATCACATCACATCGCCTACAGCGGTTATCATAAAAATAATACGAAATTATGGTAAATAAAATTCACATTCTTTGGCGTAGCGAGGCAAAGCTTGTGCGAGAGGCTAATTTGTGTACTTTAGGATTGTAGTACAAATAGATAGAAAATGAAACTTCTTAACCTCAAAGTTCAAGGCAGGGAAGAAAACCAGGGAAGAAAACCAATTGAAACCAAAACCGGGTAAAACCACCACCACCAGATATTTCAATTGGTTTTCAAAACCATTTGGAACCATTACAATGAAATGAACTTCAAAAATTCATTCAAGAACCACCACCAAAAAGAACCAATTCCTTTCGAAAAGGCAGGGAAGAGAACCGTTTGGAACCAGCCAGTGATGTCAGTAACAATTTTTTTTTTCCGTTACAGTATTCGTTCCGTTACTGTAACTAAAGATTCTGAATTTTGTTATTAGTTACGTTACTTGGAACGAAAATGGTAACGCCAGGGCCTTGTAACGCTATTTTTCAAATAACGTTATTTTTTCCGTTTCGTTCCGGTTTTTTCGTTACAACGTAATTTTTTCCGAAAATAGCCGGAAATCATAAAAAATTGCTATCTTCAATTTTCAATGTAAATTAATAACTATCAAGTCCAATAGAATAAAATAAACATTAAGAACTAAGAAGAAAATAACACAAGTTTGGTGGTGTTGCTACCTACTTTCTGAAAAAATTATGCTGTAACAAAAAAAAACCGGAATGGAACGAAAAAAATAACGTTATTTGAAAAAATATTGTTACAAGGGCCTGGCAGTACCATAGTACCTACACATAAGTGTAAGTGAAATTAAAATTTGTTAAAAGTTACAACGAACCAAAAGAACATATTTTCTGCGGTTGGCAGTGCAGGCAATACAAAAAAAACTAAAAAAAAATAACGAAAAAAGTATCGGAACGTAACGAAATTTTTTCGTTATTTGTTACATTACATAAAGACCATATTATTGTAACGTTATTATTTCGTTACACAATTTCTGTTCAAAAATAAAGTTCCGTTACAGTTCCGTTATTTGTAACGAAAAAAAAAAAAAAAAAAAAAAAAAAAAAAAAATCCGTTATTTTTCGTTTTTCGTTACCGTTATCGTTACGTTCCGGCATCACTGCAAAATACCAAATGTATTTTACACAATATACGGCAGATTCATATTACACGATCACACGAAGAACTATCCTCGTCATTAATTAAATTTTAAAATTAATTAAAAACTTATTACCACGCTTTTATTAGCTTGGTATGTATGTCTCATGGAACCAAAAGTATGTTTTCAACCAATCCTCTCTCATTTAATATTTTACTGGAATTGAAAGAACATAGTGCTCACATTAGGGGTTTTCGAGGTCGCTGAATTCGATTTTCGAACTCAAATTTACCCCCGACCCCAAATTGAGCCCCTATGAGGGGGTTCAATTTTGAAAATTTCAGAAAATCACAACATTGGTATCGAAATGTAGGTTTTCGAGGTCGCTGAATTCGATTTTCGAACTCAAATTTACCCCCGACCCCAAATTAAGCCCCTATGAGGGGGTTCCATTTTGAAAATTTCAAAATTCACAACATTGATATCAAAATGTTGGTTTTCGAGGTAGCTGAATTCGATTTTCGAACTCAAATTTACCCCGACCCCAAATTGAGCCCCTATGAGTGGGTTCAGTTTTGAAAATTTCAGAAAATCACAACATTGGTATCGAAATGTAGGTTTTCGAGGTCGCTGAATTCGATTTTCGGACTTAAATTTACCCTTGACCCCAAATTGAGCCCCTATGAAGGGGTTCCATTTTGAAAATTTCAAAACTATGAAATTAAAATATTTTCAACGACAAAAAGAGTTAAATAAAAATGTAAAAAAATTTTAAAAAACCACGCTTTTATTTAAAGTTGGTCACTTTGTAAAATGTTATTCATAAGGAAAGAGTAATGCCTTAAAAAACAAAAAATAAAATTTACTTGAATACAAAAATGTGTCATGAAAATTTTTTTTTCAAAAATTTTAATGATGAAAAGCGTGGTGGGGTGTGCGAGGAGCAAACGAATACCTTTTCGATTAACGCCCCACCACGATTTTCATCATTAAAATTTTTGAAAAAAAAATTTTCATGACACATTTTTGTATTCAAGTAAATTTTATTTTTTGTTTTTTAAGGCATTACTCTTTCCTTATGAATAACATTTTACAAAGTGACCAACTTTAAATAAAAGCGTGGTTTTTTAAAATTTTTTTACATTTTTATTTTTAATAAAATAATAAAAAAATAAAAATTCAAATTAAATCAATAAAATGTCAATATATGCATATTATTTTAAATTCTAAATTTATAGGGTTTAAATTTTTTATTTTAAAAATTTTTAATATAAAAATTATAATTAAACCTATAATTACATGAAATATATGAAATGAAGTTAATATAAAAAAATTTGAAAATAAAATTGAATTAGAAATATTAAATTGAAGTATTTCATATTCAAATCTAAACGCGCGCGAATGAACATCTCGGAACTGGGCGAAAAAACCTCCGCTGCCGACGGAGGAAAAACCATGTACCGAGACGTCACTATCGAAGTGTACCATATATACATAACAAAATATATTCAATGCGTATGAAAATTTCAAAAACTAGCTTTCTCAAAGCTCAATATCTTTACAAAATATATTAGTAAATAATTGAATTAATTTTTGTACTCTTGTAATATAATGAATAAATACAATTATGAAACATTAAAACAAATGCATAAATCAAATTAGCGATGTTTTATTACTTATCTATTTAAAAAAATAAACTATCAGAAAATATTTTTGAAAAAAAAAATTGAATTTTGTTTAATTTTGTTTTAAAAAACATGACTTGTGTTTTCATGATACGAGTATTTCGAAGATAAAAAATGGGAGGAGTGGTACATTTTACTATCTTGGAGTGCCTAATAGGTATCTGAATCCAGCACTGACCAAATTCTATTGATTATACTTTACCAGCAACATAATGAAATAAAATTTTGATCGACTTCACGCAGATGTCCTTTTTAATAATTTCTAATTCTAACCTCTAATAAATTTTCATATTTCAAAATTTGGCAAGAATTCGATAAATAGCAAAAATTGAGCAATTTTTCCATTTTTCGTTCAAAAATTTCAAAAGAATTTCATCAAGTTATCAAATTGTTAGTTTTTTAATGTAAGTATTGTTTACTTTTTCAATTTTTCAAATTTCAGTGAGTTTTTCTTCAAAAAATTAAGAATTTCTCATTTTTTCAGTTTTTATCAATTTGTTTGCAAAGTCAAAACAAAAAAAATGATAATTTTTTCAATTTGGTTTCTTTTTTAAAATTCTAATTTATTGGATTTTATACGAATTTCTATTTTTTTAATTTTTTTTTTATCAAACTTTGTAGAATTTCTTGACTTATTCAATTTGTGTAGGTAAATCTTAAGTTTGAAATGTTAACAAGTTGTATTTTAATAAACTAGGAAATATTTTTCAATTAATTCAGTTTTTTCGACTAAAATTGTTCACCGAGAATTCGGGTTGGGGACCAAAAAAAAAACAAGTATGTGAAGAAATTTCTTATGGTAAGATCTTCAAACATTCTCACAGACACCACAAATTCAATTAGTCCAGGACAAATGGATACAAGAAATTTTTTTTGAAAATGGGTAGTAAGTACTTGATGCCCTCTTCAATATTGTGTTATGACGCGATGTCGTAGGACGCTTGCTTTGCGAGCTAGTGATGGAATTCACCCCCTCGCGTCGTTTTTTACGATTATTTTACAAAATATGTCCTTTTTTGAAAAAATGATGATAACAAAAAATATTTTACATACAATTTCCTACGAAAAACGTTCCAATACTTTTTTTGTAATGTACCCTAACGCCCCTATGAGGGTAGTTCAATTTTCAAGCGTTATGTAAATTCCAAGTTTTACAGACAGATAGACCTGGATCAAAATTAGATCGAATGTGACCCAAAATGTTACTTCTAATGTAAAACGATTCCAAAAATTTTTTAAACCCCCTACCCACCCCCAATCCAGAATTATGAGGGATTAAATACCGAAAATTTGATATTTGATAACAATGGAGGGGGCGATGCAATATTTTTGAAAATTTCAAAAGCTATGGGTACCATGTGGGTGTCTTGGTGAGAATTTTTTCAAAAAAAGTGATCATCATTTTTCAAGGTTTTTCGGGTACTTATTGAAACTTGAACGTATTCCAAGTATGTATTAAATATAACGTATTAAAAGACCCCTAGCTCGCGAAGGAAGCCTCTTATGACATCGCCTCATAACACAATATTGAAGAGGGCATCGAGTACTAACCATTCCCAAAAAAATTTTTTGTATCAATTTGTCAGAATAAACGTCGATTTTTATACTGAAAACTAAATTCAAATTTGGAAACCCTAACCCAATTTTTTCAAATTTTGAAAAAGTTTCAGAATGTCAGAAAAAAATGTTTAAAAGTCATAAAATTTATTTTGAAAATAAAAAAAATAATAATTCCCATGCAAAGTTTCTAAGTTTCAGAATGTCTGACAAAATGTTCAAAATTCATAAATCGAGTTTTTTTTCCAATTTTTAATCTATTTTTTTTTTAAATTAAAAAAAAACATAAAACATGACCTTTTTTTTAATGTCTCATAAATGTGATGATCTGATGAAATCTGGACTTTTTCCAAAAAATATTCAACGATGATTATACTTGTTAACCAAAGGCATAAAACCCATTCTGTAACATTTTGGAATATTTTTCAAATTTTGATTTTTTGAAAATTTTCAAAAATTTGAGGGCTCTTGCGCGATTGGAAGATATTATTAGATTTTATTTTTTTTTTTTGTTTTTCATGTATCCCCAATACGCAACTTTTTCCGCGGTATTTTTCAACTTTTCAGAATTTTAAGAATTTATTACCTGAGTAAAGTCTGTAATTGAGATTTAAAAATTCTATAAAAATTTTGAAAATTATAAAAATCCAAAAAGATTCTCAGATTGATCTATTTTAAACACATATAGAAACTTAAAAATTATAATCCTAATTTTGAATTATGAAAAATTGATAAAATATTTAAACATGAAAGATTTACTTGAATTTTGAAAAACTAAACAATAAAAATTTCTGAAAATTCGACAGTATTTAAAAAATTGGTCCAATTTTAAAAATAAATCAAAATTTAAAAATCAGCAAATTTTCAAGTTGTATCAAATTTTTAAAGTTTTGGACATTGTTTGAATCATTTTTCAAATTATTAATATCATTTTATGTACTTCAATTTTAAAAATGGCCAAATCTCTAAAACTGCTATTTTTTCCTGAAAAATTGCCAGAATTTAAAAAATTGATGCAATTCAAAAATCAATTGAAATTTATTACTTAATCAAACTTTCAAAGTTGGAAAGTTTCGTCTTTCTAATTTTTTTTCAACTTCAATAAACTTGATGTTTAAAAAGTGGCTCAAGTTGTAAAAAATCAAACTATTATAAAAAGATGCTTTTATTTTTTTAATTTTTTTATTTTTTATTTTTTTCATTTACTTATTTACCTATAGGTAGATATCAAAAATACCTCTTCAAAATTTTCACTTTCAAATAAATATATTTTTAAAAAGGCTTTTGAATATTTAAAAAACAAATTCTAATTTGATTTTTTTAAGGTCATTACGAATATTTTCTTGGTTTGTCCCTTTGTTGCCTGTAATTTTAATCCACTACTGTAAATAATGAAAAATAAAAAATAGAAAATCTTACCGTTGCTACGTAGATAACCCAAACATTAAAAGTTGTCATTCAGACCGGTTTTTAAATTTATTATAAAATTAGATCACAGCAAAACTAATAAAAATTCAACTTTAGAATACATTTTGTAATGAGATCAACAATTAAATGGTTATTTCACACAGGTATAGGCACAGGCACAGGCTGGCGCTTTACAGCATACAACCTCGCAGTTACAAACTTAGCACACAAATTCTTAAATGAATATTTTTAAAATCTCTCTTTACATCGAACCAAGGTAGATACACCCACGTAGTATACTTGACAAATTTTAACACGGATAAGGCGGAGCGAAAATGTACCAATCAGTACAGAAAAACAAAAATTATAGAAATCCCCTTCCAAACATCATTTACGAGTATGTTTGAATCATACCGGGCAGATCATTATTTTCTCAAGTGGTGCTCACATTGTTAGGGCCGGGTGGGGGGGGGGGGGGGGGGGGGGGTGAAAAATGTTGTAAATTTTTTAACCAAAAAAAGACTAGATAAACTATACCAATACCTACAGTAGAACCTCGATTATCCGATGCCCAAAAATCGGTTAATTTTTTATTTCCCGATTTCTCTTCAATTTTGCCCTATGACCAACCTCAGAGTATTAATGTTTCAAATTTTCTAGAAAAATTTGAGAAATAATTTTTTTATTTCAAAAAAAAATAATATTGAAAAAATGAGAATTTTTTTTTATTTATTTCAAAAAAATTGAAAAATTTTATTCCAAAAAATTTGAATTTTTTTATCCTAAAAAATTGAAAAAACTTATTTCATTCTAAAAAATTGAAAAAATTTTCATTCCAAAAAAATTAAAAGAATTGTTCTAATAAAGTTGTGAGTAAAAACATTTTGATTTAACACTAAAAATTTTTAAAAGGGTCCCAAATCTAAAAAAAATATAATTTTTTGAATTCTAAAAAAATTAAGTGAAACTTGGGTACCTACTCAAATTTTTTTAAAAACAGGCCTTAAAAAATCAGAATTTTTTTATCACTTACTTTTTCTTAATTTTGGATTAATCTTTTAGACATTTTAATTATGTTATTTTTCAATTATTTTTTTTTATTTGATCACTTTTAGACATTTTGTCAGGTATTCTGATTTTTATTAATTTTTACATTTCCATGTAAATTAATTTTCATAACTTTTAGATATTTTGTCACAGAGTAAAAACATACTTGCTATATTTCATAATTTCAAACGCAGCGTGGAAATAGAACAAAGCAATTCAAACCACTGCCAGTTTTTCAACTTGATTTTTTTTGGTGTGTGAAAATTTTCGAATTCGAATTATATTTATTACTTCTCTACAATATGAGCTTTCTCGCGCTTGAATTTCAACGATTTTGACGGTTTTTAGTCTGAAGAAAAAAAAATGTAAACGTACTTAGAATCGTCTTTTACTTTTTCGTATCTGTACAAAACCTTTAGTTTCTTTATCTTTCTATTTCTACCCTGAAATGAATCAATTTAACTCAAACTTCACACACATGCGTCCTCCAATACCTCACTTATTTGTTCATTCAAACCCCCATTTTTTTCTTATTTTCTTACATCTGTTTTCTAATTTACAATTCAAGCAGGATGGACCTTGGCGAAGCCAATGCATTTAATTTTCTTTTTTTTAAATCTTTTTTACAATACCTCGTAACAAGCTGTCTGCTTCGTTGATGAGGGGTATGTGTGATACATAGAGTTTCAAAGAGCGATGCATATGCCTGAAATGAGCAACAGGTGACACATGCAAACAGTTCTTAGGCGATTCATACATGAAAAAATACCACGGTAAATTCTCTTATCTCGACTACCAAGACAACAAAATATACTATAAAAATAATATACTTAGTAGAAATGTGACTCCCACGTATCTTGGTTCATTTTATTACTTTTGCCATTGGAGCTGTTCGACTGTTCGAGTACCTGGCTAGTGGCTTCGTGGATTCAGATACCCACACGGGTCCCCTAATAAGAAATTGTGACATATTGTCGAATTGTTTAATTCATCCTTTATTCATAATTTTTGAAACAATTTTATTTCATTTTAAAATCATTTTTTCATTTTAAGACATCTGATATGATGCCATAAGAAGAAATTAATTTTGAAAAATTCTCTTCTTACTCGTTCAGATAGCCTATTTTTGAAAAACTTTCAATCATCAATCCACCCAGAGCCAACGGCGCAGTAATTTTTCTAACTACATATTTTGCTTAATATTCATACCTAGTGGAGAGAGGGGGTTAAATCGAAATGTTTACCAAAATCAAAACGAGCCACGTACACCTTATACATGCCTCATACACACATACAAAGTCAGTTGATGATTATTGCATTCAGAGTTCATATGATTTATTCCAAAATCATAATAGATATTTTCGGCTGGAAGAATTTCTCCCCAACCCCTCCAAATATCAGTTTGCCTAGCCTAAGATCTTTGATTATTATCTACACTTACAAAAAATAAATTCTATACTTAAAATTGATATAATTATAAATATTTCAACGATACCACTGACAAGTGTACTCTAGCTTGGTTGAATCAATCATTTAGTCCGAATAAAAATTTAAAAAACTGATTTCGACCTGGCTATCACTCCGAACATCACTATTTTCTTTTTCGCGGATACCGAATATCAACATGAACGAGAATTTACGCACTACCGTGTCGCAAACATCCATCCGACATCTTGATCGTCCGAAAATCAACGCAAAATCCTCTCAATCTTTCTCGATGTTCTCGCATACTTACTCCCTTTTCACCCCCAATTTTTATTGTACGCTTTAAAAAAAAAAAAAAAAAACGTACGTAAGCGCATGCGTACCGGCTACTGAAATGGCTAAAAAAAATAATTTACAATTTAGAATGTAAAAGGTTGGCCTATAGGTGGCAAAGAGGTGCAATATTATAATGGCGAGTGGTTTTGAGGTGGTTTCTCCAGTATTCATGTTTGTGATAATTTTTTTATAATTTTTTTGATGTTTTTTCTTCCAATGTGATTGAGATTGATTTTTTTTTGTAAAAAATTGTGTTTGGAAGTGAGAAATTGATGAGCCAGGTTTGTTGATACATTTTATCATTTTTTGAGTAATTTTTATTTGGATATTTTGTAGGAATTTAGTGTTTATTTTTACAATTTTTTTTTTATTTTTAATTTAAAAAAAATTAAAAACATTGTTTTTTTTTTCAAATTTTTTGTGAAAAAAAAAAGATTTCTTCATTTACAAAAATTACAATAAAAGAGTTCAAAAATTTCAATTCATCTAAATTGAAGAAAAAAACATGAGTTTTTTAATTACTTAAAAAATAATACAAATAAATGAATTTTTTAATTTTTGAAATTGAAACATCTAAAGAAAAAATTCGAAATCAGTAAATGAATTTAGAAAAAAAATTTCTCTTTATTTTTTACAACTGTTACTCAAAATCTCACAAATTTTCACTTAAATTTTTTTGAAAATTGAATCAATTATAAACTAAAATTTTACAAATTTCCTCTGTCTCATTTTCATTTTTTCAATTCAAATTTCGAACTTTCATTTGAAGAGAGGTTAGGTTAAGTTTGGGGTTAAAAATTTGAAGCGAACTTTCATTTCAAGAGAGGTTAGGTTAAGGTTGGGTCTAAAAACATTTGAAGTAAAGCTTAAGTAAGGTTGAGTTTCGAATAACTTGAAAATATAGTCTATCCCAGTTAAGAGTGCACCCAACTCAAAGCGTAAAATTTCTGTTTGCAACCAACGATATCTAATTTTGTTGGTTTTTCAGAATGTTTTCCGAATTAAAGCAAAGTCATCTCCAACATTAATAATAACTACGAATAAGCTGAGTTCTAAATTTTGAGCGTAATAATTCATAAATTATAAATTTATAATCACTACAAATTTCAAAATAAGTGAAATTATTTATAGAAAAGGTAAATTTATAAATTATTACCCTCAAAATTTAGAACTCAGTACGATAAGTGTTTATATTCCTTGGACAGACTATACACGTCTTTAAAGTTCAAAGTTCAAGGTCTTCAAAATTCAAAGTTCTTGGAAACATTTTAGGGCGCTTTTGTAGAAAATTGAAAATTTTCAAATAGAAGTTTTTTGTTTTTTTAGATTGAGTTCCTGCCTCCCTAAGAATCATTTTTGGTTATTACAAAAATTTCGATTGGATCCCTCCCAGTTCCCACCTCTCAAAATTTTATCTAAATTCTAAATACTACTAAGATGAGGATCTTAAATTAATATTCGAAAGTGAAGGGGAGAGAGGGGTGCAAATTGTGCAACTGAAAACATTTTCCTATGAAAATTGTAGATTGAAGTCGTGGGAATAATTTTGCTATTTCGTCTTCTGGCTATTAAAAAAATTCAATAGACCCTCCCTTTAACCCTACAACTGTAGGGCTTCTCGAGTAATAATTTCGAGAAAAATTTCATCAATTTTGAGAAAATTTGAATTTAAAAGTTGAAAAAAAAATTAAAAATTTTACCATCGATTTCTTTCTTTATTTTTTTTTTCAATTCCAGCAGATTTTGCAATTTTTTTACACAATTCAACCCTACTACTGTAGGGCTTCTCGAGTAATAATTTCGAGAAAAATTTCATCAATTGAGGAAATTTGAATTAATGGGTCGAAAAATTTATTTAGAATCAATTTTTTTCAACTCCAGCAGATTTGGATTTTTTTTTTCAAATTCAATCTCACGACTAGGTACGAGTAAAACTGTCGAGAAAATTATTTAAATTTATTTTCACCAATTTTGTGGAAATTTGAATATTTATGAATTATGAGCAATCGCCAAGTACAGAAATTAGCCACTCGTTACGTACGCGTGTATCAATTCGAACGATTCGCGCATTTCGTCGGGTTTGAAGCCAATGGTACCGAACGAAAATGAGCTTGGCTTTTTCGAAACTTGAAAAATGAAAATTAGTTTATAAAAAATTGATGAATCCACAATTTTTTGAGGTAGGTGGTAGATTCGAGACTTCGAGTCCTTGATTAACTGATAATTTTTTTTGGAGAAAAAAAATCTAAGTTGGTAGGAACCATTTTTATGAATAAATTTAAAAAATCTTTATTTTTAATTTTTTTAAAAGGAATAATAATCTCATCTCTTTGAAATAAAAATATCATTTTTTGCACCTTATAAAAATCTCCCAACTAGAAAAAAAATCACTTGAATCTCTTTAGAAAGAAAATTTTCAAATTTTTTGTGTGCAGATTTTTTTTGTAATTTTTTGAAATAAAAAACTTTACCCATCTTCTAAATTTTTTCAAGATAAAAAATTAATTTTTACGCTAATATTTTAAAAATTTTCAACTTGGCATTCTGTTTCAGAAACAATCGAGCTGCGCACTTGGAAAAAATTTTAGCTGTCGCCTCTGAAACTGATGCAACCTAGTGGAAAGATCAAGTTACACCCATGATCAAATTCAATATGACCAGCTATGACTTTACTGGGATGTGTTGAGTTTTTTCAACACTAAATCGTCATTACATTATATAAAAATATCTTCGTCATCTCTAAGTAGGTATTCTTTTGCTTGTGATATAATACAAAAATAAGAAAGTATGAAGCTTTTCATGCATCAGCTTCCTACCTGTCGTTCGTCGTTTTCATTGCGAAGGGGAAACCCTCGTATCAGTGTATTTATAAGATTTGAGAGCAAACAAGACTTTTATTAAACTGGAGCATCCAAATTACTCACGTCACTCTTCATCGAACCGATTCATAAAGATTTTCATAAAAATTGGAAGTGGAACGCAACATACCTGAAAAAAAAAACGTTATTTCATTACGCGTTATTTTGAGCGACAGAACAATATTTTAAAAACAACTTTTAAATTACTATTATCTATAAAAATGTCATCAACTCATCGTATATTCAAACGTCATCGTCAACTATATGAAAAACCAGTAGGTAATGGAAAAATAACTTTATTTGATACGTTTACAAATCAACAAACTTATTAGATAAGTGTTGGTTTTAAATTTTCTATCAAGTTTGATCATAAGGCACTCTGTCATTTGAAAAACAATAAATTCAAAAAAATTGATAATGGTAGATAAACATGGTAAAAACCTGGTAACAATTATGGAAAAAAAAATATATAAAATAGGTACACATAAAAATTGATAATCACTAATAAAAGTATCACACAAAATTGCAGCTCGTCAAATCATCACTGAGTAAAAAAAATCGACGTGAGAATTCCTGTACCAAATTAAAATAATATTATGGCGATTAAAAATACATCGGACGAATTATTTAAATTCCAGACATCGAGAGTTCCATACGTTTTTATAATTACGGCGAAGAAAAAAATTTTACTAAAAAAAATGCAAATATTTCATGAAATGTACACTCTGGCCAAGTACACTACATACGCTTACGTTCCAACTTTTTTCTATTCCAATTCTGGAACAATGGGTATAGGTGGTGGTACGGACCCTGTAATATTCTGTACTCACAAAAAAAAAAAAAAAAAAAAAATATTATCACATATCTACGCACGAAAAATTGACACAATTATACAAACACTTACTTCGATATCAAAATCATCTTCAAACGTACACGTATTGGTAACCGAAACATCATTTTCATTGTGAAACGGAACCGTGTGGGTAGGTTCATTCGTCGGATTCAGACTACACGTAGGCATAGGTTGGACCGAAGGAGAAATACGGTTTGGTTCACAAGCCGTACTCGTGCCTTCTCGAATGATTTCCGGCATTCGTGGTAAAACCGAACGCGAAGGAGACGTACTCAAATTTCGAAGATTGCTCGCAGGCGGGGTCTACGGCAGAATACGAGGAATTGATTCGTGTAAATGTGTAAATTGGTATATTTGTCAAATATTACAACAGTATACATACCGGAAACAAGAAGGTTGGAACTAGATGAGAAATCGAACCATGTGGCAGAGATGGTCTTCGTTCAATACTCAGTTGTTTTCTCGACTCAACTACGAAGTCCAAGTCTTTGAGTACGTCGGCCATCATCGGCCTCTCTCTGGCAGTTATTTTAGTGCAAAGAATACCTAGTTTGATCAAACTGAAGTAAAGGTAGTCCTCTTCGAGTCCGGCTTTCGGGTCTTTCAAACTTGCCAACTGATTTTCAGCTTCGTGACAATGCTCTCTCTAAAAATTTAAATAAATGAATAATTAAATTTTACACGATTTTAGTTCAGTTTACTATACGATAAGCTGTAAAAAAAATACTCACTAGAAATTTTTCTTTCCTAGACTCGTCGTAAGCTCTCAAACCGGTCGCTAGTTCGCACAGGACCTAAACGACGAACGATATCTATTATAATTTATTAAAAATCAAACAGAACTCGAAGTACCTTACCGAGAAAGAAAGGAAGCTGTACTAGCTCCTAGTTTGCACTGTGGCGTTAGTGATTGAGCTGAATTTTTTCAAGTCCAAAACTATATAAACGCCTAATATACGAAATTAGAGAGAAGAGAGGGATTCAATTGAAATTTTTATAATAACCAAACTTATTTTTCGGATCTTAATTTACAATTTTTGTTTGAAAACTTTTTTGGATTTCGAAAAATTCAGCTCAATCACTAACGCCGCAGTGTAAACTAGGAGCTAGTGGAAGCACTAAGAATAATTACCACTCCAAATCCGTACGTATCCACTTTGACCGATAACATTCTGCCACGAAGAAACTCAGGAGGTAAGTAAGGTTTGGTGCCTTGTACTTTGGTGATTTCTACGTGAGTGATGTCTCTGACCGGACCTTCCTTGGCTAAACCAAAATCGCCCAGTTTTGGCACGAAATTACTATCCAAAAGTATGTTGGCGCTACAAAAAGTGAACATTTTCACAATTATTAGAATGATACGAAATGATCGTCGAAAGATGTCAAATCTAAATTTACGAAGTAGATCTGTCTACGTAGTACGTACCTTTTCATATCGCCGTGAATTAGAGGAACTTCCATACTGTGCAAAAATTGCAACCCTCTGGCTGATCCATTAGCTATGTTTATACGTTGCCACCACGTTAAAGGCCTGGTGCCTCGCTACAAAATGGCCCACAGTCAAACACCGATCTCTGAGGATTGGATTTACTTATTTCGGTAAAATGTTTCGCTTACTTTGCATTGCAATCGATCTTCCAAAGACCCGTTCGACATTAATTGATAAACCAAGCACGGTTTCTCTCCGTCGATGCTGTATCCGTACAAGGGTAATATGTTATCGTGTTTGTAATTATTCAAATACTTCAGCTCCCTCAATGACTGTTGTCTTTGGACTTCGGCGGCGTTATAGTGAGGGTCATTAGGTCTCTGTAAGTATTCACCATCGCATTAGTATCGTCGCAGTTTAACGATCACTTTGCAATTAACGTTAAGGCAGACGCAACAGGACATATGGAATATACCTGCGACTCGAGTCGTTTAACAGCTACCGCAGTATTCTTCCAAAGACCGTTGAAAACCACTCCGAAGCCACCTTTTCCCAAAATTAGAGTTTTATCCCAACTCCTCGTTGCCTGTTCTAATTCTGTATAAGGAATATGAAGTGAACACGCATCCAAGGATACTCCTAAGTGACAACAATATCAATAAAATTCTGCTCCTAATTCAACTCGAGTATTTTCAAATCGATCTGAGTGAACTCACTCATCAGAAGGGTTTCCAATGTGGCCGGAGTATCGCCAGGAGTGGATCCAGATCTTCGTTCAGAAGGCGATTGTGATGCAGCGGGAATTTCAGTTGGATTTCGCCTTACGCTCTGGAATATCGAACAAAACCCCAAATTAAGATCGGATAGCTTCTCGGTTTAGAAGCGAATCAAAATTGTAGAATACGAATATACGATTCAATTACCTTGTTCGACGAAGTAGATGGATTTGATGGCGAACGACGATTGCCTGAGCTGGAATATTCGCTAGTGGAAGAAATGTCGAGCTCGCTATCTTCTTCTTTGATGAGACGATGATATTTTGGATCGACTATAAACAAAAATACACGTACGTTGTATTAATAATATTCGACGATATTGTCATTTCATCACAAACTTACCGAAAGGCTTCAGTATTTTCATAGCTTGAAAATTACGCATTTCGTACAAATGTCCGAACAGTCTCGAAATTTTACCATTTTGACTGCCATATTCGTTGAGTACATTGTCTGTAGGCGAGTGAAACGGCATTGCCATTTCAAATCGGTTCAATAACTGGCGATCGATATTCAAAAATCTGCCACCTGTTAGCACGACAAAACAGTAGGATAGTTTTACAACGAAAATATACTCTATTTGTGGTAGATAGAAGAATGAAAATTGATAGTGATGATTTCAATAACTTACCTAATTCTTTCCATTTTTGATTCATATCTAAACATAAACATAGAGCTTCTCGTTCCCGGTATGGAAGCTCGTAAACGTACTTTATTGACATTTTTTATCCACTTTGGCAGAAACACTTTCACGAACGCACTATCACTAAAATTTCTATTTATCGAATACGCACTAGGTACCAAGAACTACGAATAAAACCCCCGAAAAATGGACGGATTTTCCATTCCAAATGAAGAGTGATGCGTTATCACCTGACTGAAATTAAAATTATCAAATAAATTGCGAAAATGAAATTAATGAATGAAAGAATGAAGAATAAATTAATAAATTGTGTTGTTGTTGTTTAAAATGTATACGGTATTCGGCCAAGTCCGACTTGCTTCGGGTGGAACTATGACGTGTGGGCGCATGCGCGTTTGCGACAACATACTACGACTTGTTTTGTTGTCTCTCTCTCTCTGTCACAATTTTAATCAAGACTTCAAGAGAACTTAATTATTATCAAAAATTTAAATTATGATTATGAAAATATGAAGTGAATATACGATCGGCTATTTTTACGGAGAGCCCTTGCTGTTTCATCTGCTCACCTTGAATTTTATATCAAGTTCAGTGCTACATAAATACTTATTCAAAATTGGAACTTGGAAGGAAGGAAGGAAGGGCAAAGATTATATATAGAATACCATTTCGTTACGAGTGAAGAGGACATTTTTTTATGTACGTCAAATCTTTATATAGCCTATTTATGTACTTTGTACTTTATATGAACATTTGCAAATAAAGGGGCAATCTTTCTTTCTCTCTTTTTTTTTTTTTTTTTTTTTTTTTTTTGAAAAGAGTAATTGAAAAAAAAATGTTATGTGTAAGATTCCCTTTTTTAAAAAATAAGTCGTAACAAAGTAAATATATTGGAAAATGTATTTAATAATTTTAATTTAATGAATAATTAGAATAAAAAAAAATTTAATTTATAATTTTATTAAAATAGAAATATATAAAAAAACTATTGGAACAGAAATATATCCAATTCTTAGGTACCTATTAAGTCATGTTTAGAATTCGAAAGGAAATGTAATTTTTAATGATAACCTATTCTACTAAACTAATTACACAAATTAAAAACTAAACGAGAATTTTTTGAAAAATGAAATAAAAATGGAACCACATTTTTTTTTTACATTTATTGGGTGGATTTTAATTTTGCTATCTCATCTAAACTTAATCCAGTCAACTCCTTAATGGTATCGTCTTCATATTTCGATGTTTTCAGCATTTTACGTGCGATTTCAATCATTTTTATTCGTCTACCTTTTTCTCTACCTTCTTCTCTACCTTCTTCTTTAGCATCGAGATAACTGGTGAGGATTGTATCATGCATTCTGTCTTCGTCCATTAGATGCCAATAATATCGACTTTTCTCTTCCGGGGTCCAATTTGCTTCGTCCGCAATTTCGAACATTCTTCCGATACATTTGTCTGCCTCCTTTAATGTTAGCAAATTGTTTTTGTATGATTCACTGTTGGTTCGAAAAAAGAAGAAATAGCTAATTTTTTCCGCGGCGGTAGTGAACGTGCTTGGATCACAGTTTTTCATCTTCGGTAACTCAATATAAGTCACAGAACACAGTTTCATTTTGTTTTTGTAAGTTGAGTTGTCGAGAAGGAGATGAGTTGATATGAATTTCTCACATTTTTCTTCGGAAGCAGGAGGAGATGGAAAAATTATGTGATCCATGAATGCAATTAGATGGACAGGTTTAAGTACTTCATAAGCTGCGTCCATTTTAGATAACTTCGTGGGGTAGGCGGAGGATTTAGGATCTGTCGTCATTGGCTCCTTGCCTTCTTTTTTGTCTTTCTCTTTTTGGACAGATTTGTAGAATTCGTAGGCTTTACATACGTAAAAAAAGGCTCGATTCAAAAAATAAGCTTCGCGCCGCACTTGCATTTCGACGATAATCTCTTCCTTAGTGTTGGTCCTACATAAAATGTCTAATATCACTGGTCGTCCATGAAGATAATTAGGAGTATAATACGTATCTAAATATTCGACACTAGTGAACAGTTTGTCACCCGCTCGGCCTAGGACGCTATTCACAAATTCTAGGAGTACACTTTGATCCAAAAATATCTTTTTGAAAATATAGTCCTTTGTTGGGTTAAAAATTTTTTTAGTATCTGGAAAAATATGAATTATTTATTAGAGAGAAGAAAGGATACTCAATTTATTTTGACTGATTCGAGATATAGGGAAGTAGATTCGTAATAATACATGAGTACCTATTTTAGACATTTCACTCTCAACAGTTTCAATTGAAATTAGACTATCAAATTTAGGCTTCCTTTTGGTATTCTTTAGAAAGTAAGTAAGTGAAATTAAAAATTTTCAATGAAAATTCAACAGTACGAGTATCTATAAAACATTAAACCAACATTTTTAATAGGTAAAGTACGAACAACACTGTACTTCTTAATAAGTAAGATCGCCCTCTTTTGTCTTGAAATTTTGCCACCCTTCCCTCCTTCAGATCAAAATCCAAGATATACTTACCTGTATGTAATTATTCTTGTACCTATTTAATACCTACATACTCGCGTAAAAAATTTCATCTCCTCAAAAATTTGTCTAATTTTAAATGACAGAATCATGAATCGAACATTTTTTTCATTTTATCCTAATAAGGCGAAAGGTTTATTTCATTGTTTTTCGTCTTTGCCGTGCTTGAGATGTAGCTTACACTATGCGTGTCTTATGTTTAGTATGTATGTTAGATATTACCAAAATACGCATATTTTCGAGGACGATGATCACATGAATACGTTTGTTGTATTACTATAACACAAATTGGAAAAAGTAATTTAAACAACATTCTGAAGAAATAAGGAAGTGTTGGCACTATTCGTAACAAAAGCAAATAAACGTTTGAGAATCTTTCGAGATCACCATTTACATTTTACTCTGACGAGAGAAGAAATTTTCAACGCCCAACATTCTTTAGATATCTTAGATAAATATTCCCTATCTATAGTCGAAATGACTACGAATCATTTAGTTTATGCCGTACGTTTCCTGATTAAGCACTGAAAATTACACAAGCCACATGCTTCGACTTAGTGGTGGCATTGATGGCAGTGATAACCGAAATAGAACAGAACAAGAACGGGAACAAAATAAAATAACCGAAGTACATTAAAATTAAGAAGCACGAACGAACGACAGAAAATGAAGAATAATGAACAGAACAGAAAACAACACTGTTGAATTACTTTTTTAGGGGAAAGAACGAATAAACTAAGAACAATTTTTTACTTATTTTTTTCAGTTTGTTCTATTGCTCCTATTCTATCGAGTACCAAACTAAATTAAAATTCAAAATCAACTCGACGAATCATTAAATAAATTGATTTGATTCCGATAGGTAAGTATATCTTTCAATTTTCACCACAATCGAAATTTTTTGAAAAGTGAAATAAAATAAAATTACATGTATCACGCAAACCTATCTTAATTTTTTCCTCTTTGATCGCCAATTTGTCATCAAAAAAAGTAAGGAAAAGGGAACGAGAGACGAGAACGAACGGACGTGATTTTTATTTTTAAAAACATTACCCTGATGGAAAATTTAAAAATTTTCTGAATGAAGTAATGAGAAATTTTAAAAAGTCTAAGAAAATCAGTTTAATTAAAATGTAGTGTTACGAATGTTAATTTAGTTACCATAGAGGTGCCCGGTGCCATTTGAAAATTTTTTGTGAATTATGGAAATTTAAAATTTTTAGAAAATCGAAAAATTTGAAAAAATTTGAAATTTAAAAAACGATTAAAAATTGTTTCTTTACATACCACCTTATATAACTTGAAAAAACATAGAAAATTATATATATATATGACATATTTTTGCCTACCTTTGAAATTGAAGGGGCTGAAAAAGAAAACTCTATTTCAGCTATATTTTTTTGAAATTAGTAATTTATTTCACAACAAAAAAAATTGTTTTCCAGTTTCTTATGTTTTAAAATTTTCCGATTTTTCTAAAATTTCAAAAATTCACAAAAAATTTACAAATGGAACCGGGCACCCACAATTATGATTCCTTAATTTCCATTGTATTTCAAAACTCTCTTTAAAAATAGGTACAAAATTCTTTTAAAAATTTCTCTTAAAAGGGAAATATATATATATATATATATTTTTTTTTTTTTGTTAAATTATTTCATAAGATTTTGATTTTTTTTCTTCAAAAAAATATCAAAATATTTCCTCACCAAAAAAAAAAAAAAATTGAAAGGTTTTTTTGTGAAAATTGAAGAAGACATTTTCATATAAAATGATTTGAATGTTTTTAGGAAAATACTGATACACTACTTTTATTAGAATATTTGATGTTCTTCACTAACGTCTAGTATTGATAGTTTTGTTTACATTCATGAGGAGGACCTTCGATGAATTTTTTTACCAAGTCCAGTGCTACATAATACTTTATACCTATTCAAAATTGAAAGGGTGGAAGGGGTCCAATCGAAATTTTTGTAATAACTAAAAGTATTTGTAAAACTTCAAGCTACAACTTTTGTTTGAAATTTTTTTTAATTGGGCCCCTTACCTCCCCACAGTTTTTAATAATGTATTTTGAATGAGTGTGAATATGTTTAAAGTAATAATAAGTTATATTACTCAAAATTGGTGGGGAAGGAGGGGTCCGATGGAAATTTTTGTTATAACCAAAATTATTTCTAGTACTTCAAGCTACAACTTTTGTTTGAAAATTTTTTCAATCAGGCCCCTACCTCCCCTCTGTTTTTAATCATGTATTTGAATGAGTTGGATTATCCAAAATTGGAGGGGGAAGGGTCCAATCAAAATTTTTGTCATGGCCCAAATTATTCCTAAAATTTTGAGCTACAACTATGTTGCACAAATTTTTCAATTGGACCCTTTCCCCTGCCCCCTTCAATTTTTAATTAGTATTTTGGGAGTGTTATGCAAAATAAGTGGAGAGAGAGGGGTTCAGTCGAAAAAGTTTTCAAACAAAAGTTGTAGCTTGAAGTTTCACTAATACTTTTGATTATGACAAAAATTGCGATTGGACCCCATTTTCCAGAAGGAAAAAAAACGATCTCCTTGTGGAAAAAATAGATCATTGAGAAAATTTTGACTGAAATTTGATAAAATTCTCGTATTTGATCAACAAAATAATAGAGTTACCTATCTCGCGAGGTATGCGGAGTTCCTCGCGACAAACGGAACGTTTGACTTCGAGGAAAGAACAGCAAAGAAATGAATAAACAGGACCAACCAGTTCAATTCAAATAACATTAACATTACTAAAAACTATTCCCAGAATTTTTTGTTTTTAAATATGTAGGTAGGTATGACATTTTTAAAAACACAAGTTTTATGATTTAACACGTGCTAGGAATGAAAAATGAAGAAAAAACACTCTAAATATAGGTACTTATATATTACCTATCTATATAATTGTTGAATATTGTTCTCGGTTTCGAATCATCTCTCATCGATTCCCACAATTCATACTCGCACAACATGTAATTTTAATCAACCGAACTGATACATAGATACCATAGAGGTACAAAGGGTGCGCGAAGGTATTGACACGTAGAATTTAGGCAGATTTTTAATTATCATTTATCACATTCAGTTATGAATCATAATTTTTTGTAACAAATTAACTTACACAACACAGTCATTGCGAGTAAGCTCGTGGAAAATTTTTCTTGGAAATACCCACACATTTATGTTGTTTATTCGGAATTATTTTCACTAAAAGGAGGAAATTTTATCTTTTAATCGGATTTAATGAAAGTGGAATTTTCAACGCTGAGCAATGAGCAATAGCCATGAATAAAATATTTCATTTTTTGGGAGAAAAATATCTTGCATTTTCAAAAAAAAATCGATTTTTTTAGAGGAAAAAATTTCTTTATTTTTCGAGAGTGACAATATTTTTTCTTTTTTTGAAAAACGTATTTTTTCTCGATTTGCGTTTTGGAAATTTTTCATCATAAACTCACAGAGTGGGGTCGAATAATTATAATTATGAAAAAAAATAGAACTATTTTTCGGTCGAGCTTAAATGTTAATGAAAAAGTGTGATCCACCATTACATGGCAAGAATGAATTTTTTCCAAAAATGGAAAGAATTGAAAAATTCGGAATTTTTTCATCATAAACTACCAGAGTGGACTAAATTGTTGAGAAAATTTTTTTTTAGGCGATTTCTTCAAAGAAAAGCGACAATCACATAATAGGGAACAGTTCTAACTTATAATAAAAGGGTCCTTTTTTTTTACAAAAATGGGTAAAATTAATTTTTTTTGAATTTTTTCATCATAAAACTCACACAGCGGGGTCGAATATGTGGAAAAAAATTTAGAACAATTATTTCGGTTGAGCTTAAATTTTAATGAAAAATTTTAATCCACGTACATTACATGGCAAGAATGGATTTTTTCCAAAAATGGGTAGAATTGAAAAATTTGTAATTTTTTCACCATAAGCTATCAGAGTGGACTGGATTATTGGGGAAATTTTTTTTTGGGGCAATTTTTTCAAAGAAACGCGACAATCACATAATAGTAAACGTTTGTGTCTAATAATGCCAGAGTCAATTTTCTACAGAAAGGGGAAAAATTGAAAAATTTTGAATTTTTTCTTTTGAAATAACAAATATTTCAATTTTTGAAATAAATAATAAGTACTTTCAATTTTTTTGAATACCTGAAAAAATTATTTCATTTTGTGTGTGTGTGTGTGTGGGGGAGATTTCTATAAATTTTCCTGGAGTAAAGTATAAGTATCCCTCATTTTTTTTTCTGGAATAAGAAATCTTCAAACTTTTTGGAACACTTTTTGTTAAAAAAAATTATTATTTACCTAAAGCAATTTTTCATTTATTTTTATTTTTATTTTTTAAATAAAAAGTCTTTCAATTTTGTTATTTAAAAAAAATCTCATCATTTATGGAGAGAAAATTTCCCAACTTTTGGAAATGAAAATAAAAATTTCTCAATTTTTTTCAAATAAAAAATTTTTCAATTTTTTTTGGTGAATTTTTTTTTATTTATCGAAAAAAATCTCGACATTTTATTTTTGGAATGAGAAATCTTTCAATTTTTTTCGATTAAAGAATGTTTTTTTTTCAATTACTCGTGTTTTTTGAATAATTTTGTTTTGAAGAGGGAGGTAGAAATCTTTCAACTTTTGGCATCACTTAAAAAAAAATCTGGATTTTTGGATTTTTTGGAATAAGACAGTTTTCTAATTGTTTGGATTTTTTTCAATTTTTTGCAGCATTAAATTTCTTATTTTTTGGAAGCGAAAATATTTTATTTTTTTGATTTTTCGTTTTTTTTACGGATAAAAAAATTCAATTTTTTTGGTGAATTTTTTTCAATTTTTCGGGCGTACGTAATGATAAATTTAATAAAAATACCACTTTGATTGAAAACATCTTTTAATCAAAAAGAAGATTTCCAAAAATGTTTTCTTGGGATTTTAAAAAGAATTTTAAAATAAAAAATTTTTCACAAAAATTTTTCAAGTGATTTTTTTTTCCATAATAATTTTATTTTAAGAGGAGATTTTTTTATGAGAAATTAATTTTTTAAGGTAGAGTCTTGTACTTGGAATATTTTATGTCATAAAAAAACAAAAAAAATAGGTAGTGCCTTAATCTGGGATTTTTGGTCCCTGAGTCCGAAAGGGTTACTTAGATAAGTAATCATGAAGGGTAACTATCACATTGAAAATGAGAAAATGAAAAATCGGTTTCAACCACCCGAATCACATTGCCGGCACGGGTAAACCAGCTCTTCAGCGCGCATGCGTACAAGATTCTGCCGATCTGTCTGCAAGATACGCGTTTCTTCGAACCTGTTCGCAGAAGTTCAGTTGTCTGACGAACTCGGCTACCGATCATCTTGTTGTTACCTACTCGTATTTCCCCAGTAATCGGTTTCCGGCTATCGTGGTTACTCTTCGAGATTTGATTTTGTCTTCGCGGGAAAGTGTGTCGTTGAACCCGTTTCTGTGTGTTATATATCGTTAATTAGCGTGTTGTTTTATTATGTTATCTTGCTGTTCGAATTTGTTTCGTGCAAAAATAAAACCCACAAAAATGACGATTTTGCACTGATTTCATCATCGATAATATGTAAGTTACTAATATGGAAAATAAATTTAAAAAAACTTATGTAATCGCGAACCAACCGGGTACGATACTCGATATGGAATCGGTATCTATATCGCGTGTACGTAGATACTTGTTCAATATAATGTATGTTTAACCCGGATCACGTGTACAGCATCCTATCTTACATAGCTTCGAGATCTATTTCTGTTTTTTATTGATATAAATAACGAGCTCTGGCTCTGCAAAGTGCAAACCACGTCCACCTTCTCAACCCACCAAAGCCAGCCACCACAAGCTCAGCAATTTTGAAAAGTAAAAAGTTCAACTATTTTGAAAAACATCTGATAAGTCGACCAAAATGAGAAATCCTGTTACAGCATACTCGTCGAGTGAGTCAGCCAGCATTACAGAACGCAAAGGTTGCTGGTTCGTTTTCCAAAAGCTCTTACGATTTTTCACCACCACACCACAGCCAACGCTGTCCCGTCCACCACCAAAAGCGTAGAAGCTTTTATCGACATTTGAGATACTTCGAGCTTATGTGGTTACAGTGGTTGGACACAAAAGTATACGTTATAATCTCGCTTTAAACCCAATCTGTGTGCCTATTTAGCGGAAGTGGGCCAAAGCGTTCGTTTGCGTTTGTAACACTTCGACAAACCACGTAACGAGCTTAATCGACGTCAAAAGCTCGTCCTCAAAATACTGCCCTCCCCCTCCCTCGCAACCAATAAAGTATACACATGTTCGAGTCTAATATCATACTATTATCACGGTAGCACTTTCGATTTCCTATTTACCATTCGACCTCTCCCTCTCATACAACGTCTGACCATTTTCAAAGTTCATAGGTGGAATAGTCTCATTGAATTTGAATTCTTTCGATAGGTATTATTGAAATTATTTTTTATAGGTACCTATTTTAAATAATGCATCCTATGGTCTATATAAACGAAGCCGAAGCCCCGACACTATGACTACGACGTGTATGAATTATGAATAATAATCCTACTAAAGTACGCCGTACTGGCCTCTGTATCATACTGAATCGTCGTGTTTTCCTTTGGAACACCATTACCGGCCACTTACTCGATTCGATTTTACAGAGTTGGCGACATTGTTGATTGTACTGCACTGTACTCGTAGCATAATTTATAAGGTTTCACCTTTCTGCTTTTAAAACAGTTGCAAATATCTGCAGATACCCGGCTAAGATGTCTGCTGTCGTCATCTTACACGTCGTAGGTAGACTAGGTACACATGTTTTGCAAAAAATTAACCCATATAACACCACGCCTCCGGCAACCTATGAACTCGAAGGTATGAATCGTGTTCTTTTTATTAGGTGTACGAGTACGTAAATATTTACTTAGGTACTTGTCTACTCTTATATGCTAAAAAGGTACGTACATTTCGTATGTTTCGAGTACTCGGAAAATGAGCAGATTTTTAAAAGAATTTTGATTCCAGAATAAAACTGATTTTTTATGCAAAAATGAGAAAAAGTGTGAGTGGATTGAGGTGGGAGGGAGGCGGGCATGTGGAAATTAACAATTTTATACAACTGCTCAATTCATTAAGAATGTTATTGCCAAAATTTGAGAGGTTTGTATTTTTACCAAAACACCTATTTTATTGTTGACATATCACTGTTCAAATTGAAACCAGGAAATAAAAATTATAAAAAAAAAATTAAAGAATAGTTAACTACTTCAAAATTGATATATATATATATATATATTTTTAAATAAAATGATAGGTAGGTAATTATCTCTTCCAGGAGGCTTCAAAGTTTTTGGACTTACGCTGTTTTTTGAAAAATCATGCATGAAAGTTGATGTTTTTGGAGAAAAAAAATACAACAACATATTATTTGAACTGGAGCCAACTTTTAAAAAAGAGTATTTCTACTTCGTATTTCGCTTTTTGAAATACACCAACTTTAATGCTGATTTGAGGATGTTCTATGAGAGTCAAGGGGCATGATTTTTGAAATTTACAAATCAAAAAAAAATTGCAACAAAATGAAATAAAGATTACGAAAAATCCCAAAATTTTTACAAATCAATTGAAAAATTGAAGAATTTGAAAATTGTGCAAAATACTTTCAAAATTTTAAAACGTGCACAAAATTTTGAAAATTTCATTTCAAACTCGAAAAAATAAATTAACAATTAGAAAATTAAAAAACTAAAGGAAAGTGGAAGAATAATTACAAATGAAGTAAGTAATTAGTTAAGTGCAAAATTTCAATTTGAAAAAAAATTGAATGCTGTGCAAAATACTTTGAAAATTTGAGTAAAAAAATGATTAAAAAAATCACAAAAAATTAAACATTGGAAAATTATTTTTATACTGAAAAAGTAAAAGACAAAAATTTATAAAATTTCAAACTTGAAAAAAAATGAAAATAACAAAAATTAGGCGAGTTATATTGAAAAAGATTCATTGGAACTTGAAAAAAAATTGATGAGGAAATAAAAAAAAAAGTAAAAATAATAAGAAAAATGCGAATCAACAAGAACTGAAATTAGTTCAAAATTCAAAATAATAACAAGCATTAATAATTAAAAATCACCAAAAATCAAAAATTTGGATTAAATATTTTCAATTTGAGAAAATCAACAAAAAAATATACATATAAATATATTAACTTAAATTAAAATTTTCAAATTTCAAACGTGAAAAAATCGAAAATAATTGCAAATTGCGCAAAAAAAAAAATGAAAATCAATTTTATTTTTGAAAATTTGAGGAAATTTCCAACAAAAAAAAAGAAAATAAATGAAAAAGCATGAAAATTTGAAAAAAATCAATCCTGAAAAGAAAGTTAAAATCAATAAATACCTTAAGCAAATTTAAAACGTATTTTGAAAAAGGTTAAAACACGAAATACATGAATTATCAAAATCAAAAATGAATGAAGTACTCAATTTATAAAAAATGAAAAAATAAATGATAGATAAATCAAAATTGGATATTTATTGCATTCTCAAGTTCTCTAAAAGCATGGTTCAACCTCAAAAATTGCAGAATTTCAATCACATTATTCTGAATGGGTTTTCAAGAATATGGTTAGAGAAGGGAGGAAGGGAAGGGTGGCCAGCATTGAGAGTAGAGGTATAAGTGTAAAATTTGACCACAATTTTTTCAAAAATATACAATCAATTTTTCATCATTAATTTCATTGTTTCATGTACGTACTGAAATTTTTGTAAAATACTATGTCCCTTTAAAATTTAGACAGACACACACGGTTAACATGAATTTTTTAGGTGGGAGATATCCTCAATCTTAAACTTCCGTCTTATCGAGTTCCCTTTCTAACCTTTTATCTTATATGGGAATCTTGATGGCAATTCATCAACTCCGATTGAGCTGAAATTTGCCTCACTGTTAGAGCATGTTACCCATATCTCAGATCCCAATTTTGAGCTTCTGAAGTTTATTTTTAGATTTTTGGTGAATTTTTGAAAAATTGTAACTTTTGAGATGAGATTTTGAAAATTGATTCATTTAATTAAATTCGACCCCCCCCCCTCGAGTTGATTGCAACCATTTTCGAAGCGTTGACTTTTCACGATTTTACGTAGAATTGTAAAAAAATACACCTGTCAAGTGGTCACCTCGGATTTTGGGTTCAGCTGTTCTAATCGACTGTTGATATCGCACCAAGCATAAAATTTTTATCTGCAGAATTCAATTAAGTATACACAACGCTGTTTGGAGAAATTCCAGTGCATTGGAGAAAAATCAAAACTTTTGTTGGAAGCTTCAGATCGCTTCGAATATCATTTCAATCGACTTTTGGGAGTGGGGGGGGGGGCTTTAGTATACAAACTGATTTTCCGAATTTTATCTCAAAATTTATCCCAAGGTTTAAAATTTAGGTATTAAAATTTAAAAAATGATCAAAATCCAATTTTTTTTGATTTTTTCAAATTTTACAAATTTTACAGATTTTAAAGGTTTGCTAAATTTTAAAAATTTGATACGATTTCAAAAATTTGATGAAATGCGGAAATTACAAAAATTAAATTTTTAATTTGATGGAATTTAAAAAAATCTTCAAACTCTGAATTTTAATAAAATTTTAAAAATCTTTGGTTGCAAAAATTCGTCAAACTTCGCAATTTATTAATTCATTAAGATTATTTTAGAATCACCAAAACTGCAATTGCACTAAATTTTGAATTTTTATCATATTTCAAATTTTTATCTACCAAATTTTAGAAATTTTTGTATTGCAGGGTTGACTAAATTTTTAAACTTGTGTGAACATCGCGAAACATTAATCAAAATTCAAAAATCAACTCATTTTAAAGATTATATAGGCCCAGAAACGAGTAGATCAACAAATTTGAGATCAGATAACGAAATTTTTAACCAGATCAGATTAAGCATAAGAAGCGATTTCAGTGCGCTGGAGAAAAGTCAACTTTTGTTGCAGGAGGCTCCAGATCGCTTCGAAAATGACTGCAATCGAATCGGAGGGTTAAATTTAGCATACAACTCGTTTTTCAGAATTTCACCTCAAAATTTAAAATTTTTTGCCAAAAAAAAAAGTGATTTAAGCCTACTAATGGGCTATTTTTGTAATTTTCATGAATTCAGCAAGAATAGAAAAATCAACGCTGATAGTTAAAAATTTGGTTCTGAGGTTTTGGGCGATAAACATGCTCATTGCTCATAGGTCATGCTCTTTCAGCGAACCAAATTTCAGCTCAACCTGAGTTGACGAGTTGCCAAGATTTCCTGGTTAAGAAATTAGCTCTGCCAAGCTATTCACTCCTCTCGTAATGTCTTACTCGAAGGTCACCGATGGAAATAATTTTTTATATCATTTGCTCGTCCAATGAATCATCCCAAAACCCCTTCAACCATTTAAGCGATCGATTCGAAGAATTTCCTGGTATTTTTAATTTCGAAGTGCTCTTGTACCAGCGTTGAAATCACTCATTTTCGCCTCTCCTGTTGGCTGTAAGACGTCAACTAAACCGGTCACCTCCTACTAACCACTCGATCGACCTGCAAAAAGCGTTATCTAAACCGCGACGAAGACGTCTCTCGATCTGCAGGGAGTACACATGAAGAAAAAAGAACCGTGTCACTTTACGTAGTTAGTACCTATAAAAATACTATATCTCTTATGTAGGTATAGGTACAAAAAATACGCTCTATGATTATTTCGACTATACGAAATAAAATAATAATCGGTATACCGATGGCGAGACGGTAATTAAAAATCATAATAATCGATGAACGCGGATTACTTTTTTCAATTATTGTGTCGGAAAAGCACATTATTACGTATCGTGTCAATCGTGCTTGTAATTAACCTGCTATTCGAGCTGGTATTATTACTGTTGACGCGACACGTATGTATTATAATGTATTATCGACCTTGATAAAACGTCAGCAACGGCGGTGTACCAAATGGAATGGAAAAATTGACGATTCGACGACGATGCGACCATTTTTAATATGCCACTGAAAAGAGTAGCAGGTGGTTTATCTACATAGGTATATCTACTTAGATAGATACCTACGAAGGTACGAGACATCCGTGTATATGGGTATTGGGCACCCAGTACCCACAACCTAGAGCTCTAGGCCCATACCGGCGAAACGAGTCGCCCCAATAATCGCGGAAACGATGCTAAATTTCGTGCTTGGTTACCGTCCGTAGGTATTTTACTCCTCTTCCGAGTAATTATATCGTATTAAAATAGTTTTCACTGTCTTTCAAAAGCTCCACGTCGTTCCTAGAGTGGGAGGAGGTGGGCACGAAAGGCGAAACGAAAAGAAAAAAAATCAGACCGAGTATCGAGACTGAAAATGTACGCATTGGTCGTTCTCCTCGTTAGTCGACAATCGTAGTCTCCTTTGTTATATTATGTGCCTTGGTGGTAGTTCTCGCGATCTAAATCTAAATGCCGATTTTTTTTTGCTTGTCGTGTTACAGTGTGCGGCCACTTTATCGACCATGTTTGTGAATTTGACGCATCGGTAATCGCCATACAACGTATTTAGATGAAGACATCAACAACTGGTGCCAGCATTCAACGATGGCCGTCATCTTGCATAAACTAAAACGTAACCTAACCATTGTACTGACGCTAATATGGTGTCTGAGCGTAAGCCGGACGGCAGCCAGCGGCGTCCTCAAACCGCCTGCGCCTTGTCCGCAACAAGCCATCATCCAGCGCATATTTCACACGGTCGCCCAGCCGCTGGAGAACGATAATTTCGTGCTGACCGACGGTATTACCATTAAACGAGACCGAGATTACGTTATCATCGATCCGAAATCCGGCAACTATTCGTGCGTCGATTCGTTACTCGACAAAGTCAGCCAATACGCCAGTAGTCATCGAGTAGACGTTAATTTGTCAAAGGTTTTCCCTATGCAGAGGTCCGACGATGCGGGTAAGTCATGCCGCATTCTTCTCAATGTATTCTAATTGTGATTTGTGCTGATAACCATCGTCTGCTTCATATTATCTTTACAAGGGAACCTCGCCCACTCGTCACCTCCGATTGCCCGTATACAAAAAAACTAATAGTTACTATATAATACCATTAGTTACTATAAGTAACTATTTAAATTTTAGTGGTAACTAATGGTAACCATTACAAGTCCTTGGGTGATTAATAGTTACCAATAGTGATTAATAGTAACCATGAAACATCATATGGTTACTATTGGTAATTAATAGTAACTATTAGTAACTAATAGTAACTAGCATCTTTTGATACTCGCAGATAAGATGTGTTGTAAATTAGTACATATAGTCCATGGAAAACATAATACATTTGGCTAGACGTGTGCGTCAAGCTTTGAGAGGGATGTCCACAAGTAGACAGGGTTTTAATGAGCCTGCCAGGATGTGCATAAATACCTCCAATTTTTGAATCAAACATGGTGTAAATAGCCAACTACTAATAACTAATAGTTTTACCATTAAAAAAAAAACAATGGTTTTTTCGCCACTATCAATCTCTAATGGTACTGGTAATAGTAGTGGTAACATTTACAACTAAAATTACCACTACTAATGGTGGCGAAAAAACCATTTTTTTTTTTTTATGGTAGAACCATTAGTTTTTTTTTTATACGGGTGAGCTGAAATTTGGCTCACTGAAAGAGCATGCCACCCAGACCTCACAACCAAATTTTTAGCTGCCGAAGTTGATTTTTCGATTTTTGGCGAATTTTTGAAAACGGCTAAAACCTCCTCCAAAAACCCAAATATATTTTTTAATTTTTTTTTGTAAATTTCAAGAAAGAATCCTGAAAATCGGTTTGTATACTAAAGTCGACCCCCGAGTCGATTGGCACCATTTTCGAAGCGATCTGGAGCCTCCAGAAAAAGTTGACTTTTCTCCAGCACACTGCATGGAATCTCTCCAGAAGGCCAAAGTCACCATTTTCTGTAGGCTCCAGATCGCTTTGAAAGTGATGCCAATCAACTCGGGAGGTCGACTTTAGGAGGTAGACGATGTTTCGGGTGATACGCTGGAGAAATTTATTTTTTGGAAATTTTTAAAAAATGCAGAATTTTTAAGTTGTCAACAAAAAAAACACGTGCGAACTCGTCACCTCGGATTTTGGATTCAACTAATACGTCAATCGATAGATGGAATCATACTAACGCTAGGATTAAATTTTCAGCTGCCGAAGTTAATTACAGCGCCGTCTTGAGCTATTCCAGTGCGCTGGAGAAAAGTCTACTTTTTCTGGAGGCTCCAGATCGCTTCGAAAATGGTGCCAATCGACTCGGGAGATCGACTTTAGAGTACAAACCAATTTTTAGCATTCTATCTTGAAATCTAAATTTTTTTTTTCAAAAAATGGTTTTTTGGAGGCGGTTTTAGCCATTTTCAAAAATTCGCCAAAAATCGAAAAATGAACTTCCGCAGCTAAAAATTTGGTAGTAAGGTCTGGGTGGCATGCTCTTTCAGTGAGCCAAATTTCAGCTCAATCGGAGGTGACGAGTTGGCGAGGTTCCCTTGTTAGTATACTTCGTACAGTTTCAAACACAATTTTTTTCAATGTGTCATCTTCATCTTCACAAGTATTTACTCTCTGCTGCTACTACAACAACCACAACAGCAGCAGTGCAAGCTTATTTCCACGATATTATTTTAAAGATCAGATCATCTTCTCCACGGAAGCCTCAGTCCGGTTCCTTTGCATTATAATTTATAATGCGTTCGCGGTTTTCTCTTTAGGAAGAGTCGCAGTCGGTTTCCAGGGAAAACATTTGTCATTTGCTCATTGAGATGCAGTATTCTAGTTGGTTAGGAACCGGTTCGATTATTTGCCATTCGTTCGTCGAAATTTCAGATAGCAAACCAAATCGGTCGAGATTCGAATTTCGAGAAAAATGAATTATTATTTAGGAGCAGGGTTTCTCCACGAAAAAATGACCTATTTGCCAGGTGCTCGATGAATTTTTTCACTAAAAAGATTACGTACGAAATGTATAGAAAATTTCTGGTATGAACCGGTAAATATTGAAAAACTAAATTGAAATTAACACAAAAAAATATTCGCTTCAAAAAATAAAAAAATACCCCCCCCCCCCCCCTCCAAAAAAAAATCGAACAGAATTCAAAAAAATAACAAAATTTAAAAAATTAATTCCTAACAGAATTGAGAAAAATTAATTCAAGTACCTATATAAAATTATATTTAAAAAATAAAAACCAAGTCAAAATTGAAGATAAAAAACTCAAAAAATACTTTTAATAAACATGCTTTTCACCAAAACCCAAAAATCGAACAAAATTTGAAAAAAAAAATCAAGTAGCGATGGATATTTAAAAACTGTTGAAATTGAAGAACGAAAAAATTGTCACTTTTGAAAATCAAAAAAACACCTAAAAAAAAGTCGAACGAAATCCAAAAATGTAACAAACTTTGAAAAAATCTGTTTTGAACAAAATTAAGAAAAATTAATTTTCAACGAAATTAGAGAAATCGAGTTTAATTAGAATTTGAAAAAAATAATTTTGAAAAAGATTGCCCTAGCACGATAAGTTGAATATAAAACTTCAAAAAAAATTCAAAATCAGAAAAATTATAAATATCTACCTAAAAAAAAGTCAATTTAAAAAATACATACAATTTCTAAATAATTTCAAAAAATGTATTATCAAAATTCCAACAAAATAACCTCGAACTTGAAAAAACAATTAAATTCAATTGAAAAAAAAATCAAAAACTAATTTAAAATACCTATAGACAGAAAAAATTGAATTTGAAAATTATTTTTAAAAATTGATTTTTAACAAAATTTCTAAATTGATTTCAAACAGAGCACAAAAACGCCCAATTTTAAAACAAAATGTGAAGAATTTTCATCATGAACATGAATACTATCAATCAGAATTTGGGGAAAAAAAGAAAATTCTAGACGAAATTAAAAAACAACGGATTTTGAACTCGAATTTTGAAAAAATGAAAAATGACAATGAAGAAATCAAAAATTGAGTGAAAAAAATAGATAAAAGTGAAAAAAAATACACACGTTTTGAACTCCCTCCACTCTCAAAATAAAGAAATTAAAAAGACCTAAATTGATTCAAATTTAATGGACTCAATTTCTAAGGAAATTAAAAAAAAAAGAATTTTTGACATAATTGGAAAACTTATTACCTATAACAGAATAGGTAGAAATTTGTTTAGAACAAAAATTTGAAAAACGTTTCACAAACAAAAATTGAGAAAAATTTCCATTCAACTTTTTAAAAAAATAAAATTTTAAACAGAATTTAGAAAAAATTATAGTTGTAAAAACAATTTCATAAGAACAGTTTTTGTTCAAATCTGAAACCTAAAAAAAGAAATTAAAAATTACAATACAAAAGAATATTTTAAAAATACATAAAAAATAGGTTATTTAAAAAAAATCAATTTTCAACAAAATTTATAATTGTGTGGTGTGCTTTCAAACAGAATTCAGAAAAATTCAATTTTGAAGCAGAAGTTGAAAAAAATTAAACAAATTCAAAAACAATCACTTAAATTTGAATGTGGAAAATATGAAAAAATTTACAATCAAAAAAATCAAAAACCATAACAAAACACGATTGTTTAAAATATTTAAAAATAAAGTAAATCACAAAATTTCAAAAAATCGATTCTGAACAAAATGTTCAAGAAATGATGCGAATCCCCCTCCTCCTCCTCCTCCTCCTCCTCCTCCTCCACAAACAGTAGTTATTAAATAGGTAAATCATTGAAAAAATTTAAAAAATTGCTCAAAGCACACTTCGGAAAAAATAGGCTGAAGATCTTGAATTCGAAAAGTTAGGGGAAAATTATAAAATGAAATGAATCAAAAATTAATTTAAAATACTTTCCCCTCCTTTTTTAAAAATTGATTTCAACTATACCTAAAATAAGTAAAAAATCCAATTTGAAAATTATTTGCAAAAAATGGTTTTAACAAGATTTCATCAAGTATAAAATGATTTCAAATAGAACCTAAACATATTTAATTTTGAAACAATGCTTCACGAAATGCTGTTTCAATACGAGCATCAAACAGAATTTGAAAAAGGAATTCAAAAATAATCTTTAAAAGTAAAAAAAATCCATTTCAAATATGTATAAAATTCTAAAAAAATTGTTTTTGAAGAAAAATGTAAAAATTTATTATATCTAGACAGAATAAAAAAAAAAATCAGTTTTGAAACAATAAATTGAAAAAACTCGGTTTAAAAAAATTCTTTCCCAAGAAAGAAAAACAAAATTAAAAAAATAATTCCAAACAAAAGTAGGAAAATAATGTTTTGAAGTTGATTTTGAAAAATTGGACAAACAGACATTTGAGAGAATAAAAATAGATTTAAATACATTCTACATACAAATTGGAAAAAATCCAATTTAAATAATTATAATTTTTTTTAAAATTGAAGGAAATTCAAAAGAGGTATCAAACGTAATTTTAAAAAGTATTAAATGAAATTTGAAGATTTAAAATAATAATTTTCTACCAAAATTTCAAAAAAATAAAAAGAGAAAAAACGCAAAAAATAGTTTTAGGAAATTGATTTTGAAAAAAAAAATGAAAAAATATAGCGAACAGAATTCTATGAAAAATTAATTTCAAAACAAAATTTGAAAAGAGTTAATTTTGAACAAACTTCTGAAAAAAAATGGAATTTTAACTTTGAACAAAATAATCAACAAAATTTGAAAAAAAAAAAAAAAATTTCAACAAAACTCAAAAAGTATGATTTGAAAAATTTGGAAAGAAATCGCAATAATAGGTAATAAAAGTTGAAATTTGAAATTTATAATGTACATATACCTACCTATTTCAAAAATTGGAAAAATTTGATGACTGAAAAAATTAGGAATTGCCATATTAAAAGATGATCAAAAATATGTAACTACTTATGTAGAAAAGTACAGTATTGAACTAAAAAATTGAATTTGATGATAATTAATTTTAAACAATTAAAATCAATTTTAAATCGTCTCCAAAAAAAAATTCATCCATTTTGGAACCAGCTTTAAATCAAAATTTTCAAATATCTATTTTACAAACACCCTAAAATTTCCCTGAAACATCTAGAAATCGACAATGGTCTGCTTTTTTCAAATCATAGCCCCGTTTCCACAGCTTTACTAGCGAGTGAAACAGGTTCGACAAAAATGTCCAACCGGTATATTTAGGGCGCAAATCAGCTGAGAACGCGGCACTCTTCGATATACAAATACTCGCTACGCTATCTAGGTCATCCACTTGATGCGCCACCATAAAAATAATAATATTTGATGTTACGAGTAGATATAATTATATTATCCTAATACGTATCTGCGGCTTATAAAAAAGAAGGAAAAAAATCATCATTTCACTATTATTTGATTGACGAACCGCGTGAATATTCAACATTTTTCAAAATACCAATTAAACGTTGTTGGTTTATTTTAATTACGTCTACGTACCAAACGTACACTTTCCCTAGTTGATATAAAATATTGCTAGTCGTACGTACGTCTCGCCGGGACGCACCATACCGCATTCATCTCGCTCTTAATGAAGCTCAATTATTTAATTTGAATAAATCCGACGCGTCGTATACCTACGACCAACATGAAAAAAAAAAACAATACATTACGAGGAGTAGATTATAATATTTTCACTATACTCCACTCCGCAAGCTTGTAATGAGGACAAATGTCCAAGAAATTCGCAATTTATTATTATGGTACTAGAAGTCACGCCGAGTGTCATATACGAGTAAAATAAACTCGTCTTCGCCGCATACTTTATAGTATCTCACCCCGCCAAACCTCACTCGTCCCAATAAATAATAAAGTTATAACGCCATAACACACCGAATATAGCCAAGTTCGCTTCTTCATTTGGCTTTCGTATCATTTTTATACCTCCTCAGTCTTCAGCCTGCACCTATATAGTTTTTTATTTGACAAAATTACAATGACGTACCACGAATTTTTCTATGCTCCGGAAACCGACTCGAGCCCGCGGAGAAAGTGACACGGTGCGACCCGATACAGAAAAAAATTTTGTCAATGAAAGTTTCCAAATGGTTTTATTACCTCGACTTGGCATTGCTGTCATTTTATATGTACCAGCAAGTGTGTCCGTCTCCGTAGGAGCTACTACCTTCGTACTTAACCTGGTTGATATTTATTTTCACGTGGGTGCTTCCTACATACGCGTTCGAAAAATAAATAAATAATAATACCACCGCACCGAGTAAAAGTAAAATCGCTCAGACAGAGACAATGACCTTATAAATAAACCTTAGTAGGCTTTATGACCTACCGTTTGGTGGTGTATATCTTTATAATCTTCTTCTTCTTCTTCTTCTTCGACGAGATGATCATTATCGTCGTCTCTTAATATTATTATTATCATCATATTTTTTCATTTTGTTTTCATTTTGTTCTCGGTACGCAGGTACAGCACGATTTTCATTCGGTAAGAATTCATTTTTAACCGGATTCGGATTGGGATTTCTCGCATTTGGACTGAAAAAGTTACTTTTACCTATTTTTATCGGAGCGCAAATCGTCAAGTCTATTTTAATAGCGATGTTCTTACCAAGTATTTTAGGAAGTGTAGGCAAACTCGTCGGTAAAGGTAAGCATTTTTTGAAGTATCGTTTACACTACATAAAGAAGTAGAACTAGGGGAAGGGGTGAAGGTATGGCAATTCATCTCGAGTGTGTGCTTCTTGTTCGAGATGTTTAACTGAATTTTTCCAACATTTTACCAATAATCAATTTTAAATCGCCTAAAAATTGAAAAAAAAAATACTCAAAAATGATCAAAACAAACGAAATGGAAAAGAGAAGAAATTGATAAAAAAAATTCAAAACAGAATTTCCCGAGCAGCACAATCGACAAATTATAGAAATAAAAAATCGACAGAATATCGAATTCGATAAAGTGTCGCGTTAGTTCCGCCTAAATCGTGAAATTATCTTTCAATATATAGATAGATTATCGACGAATTATAGTTAGCAAAAATTTCGAGATTATAGTAAGATATTTTATCGATAATATATCTATAATATCGAAAGATAATTTCACGATTTAGGCGGAACTAACGCGACACTTTATCGGATTCGATATTCTGTCGATTTTTTATCGATTTTTTTAATTCCGATTTTTCGATTTTTACTAGCTTTTTTCTATAATTAAAAATCATTAATTAGCATAATTAATACATTAAACTATGCCTAAACACATTATTCATGTTGCGGTAAGAGGATCATTTCAGAAAAAGTCAAAAAAAATTATAAAAAATCTGCCACCCGTGGGGCTTGAACCATCTACCTCCTGCATGGTAATCCTCTTCCTGAACCACTATGCCATACCTTATCGTTGAGGAATTAGCAATAAAACGCTTATAATAGGCAGTTTAGTACTTCCAGACGTGTTGGACTTGGAAAAATTTTCACCAATTTGGAAATAATTTCAAATATCGTCACAAAATCGTTGAAAAATCGTTCGACAAATTTCAGATTATTTGTCGATAATGTAGTTTCAAATATCGCCACAAAATCGTTGAAAAATCGAATTCGAGGAATTTCATATCACGTGTCGATAATATAGTTTCAAATATCGTCATAAAATCGTTGAAAAATCGAATTCGAGAAATTTCAGATTACGTGTCGATAATAAAGTTTTAAATATCTTCACAAAATCGTTAAAAAATCGAAATCGAGAAATTTCATATTACGTGTCGATAATATAGTTTCAAATATCTTTACAAAATCGGTAAAAAATCGGATTCGATAAATTTAATATAATCTGTCGATAATATAGTTTTAAATATCTTTACAAAATCGTTAAAAAATCGATTTCGATAAATTTAATATTCTTTGTCGATAATGTAGTTTCAAATATCTGCACAAAATCGGTGGAAAATCGGAATCGATAAATTTAATATTCTTTGTCTATAGTATCGTTGAGAAATATCGTCATAAAATCTTAATAATATCGAATTCGATAGTTTTTAGATTTTTTGCCTATGAAATTGTACCGATAAATCTTTATAATATCGTGAGAACATCTATAGATTTTCAAACGATTTTTTTATCGATACGTTACATCTTCCGATATTATCGATCGAGTGTGCCGCTCGGGTTCTGAAAAGAAAAAAAATTATTTTAAAAAAATCGAAAAATTGGTAATTAGAAAAACGAAAAAAATAAAAATCAAAGTGACTAAAAATTGATAAAAAATTGAAAATTCACAATCAAAAAAAGTATTTTTATCAAAAATGACCAAAACATGAAAATTGCAAAAAATTGTAAAAGAAATTGAAATGGTGAAAATTTAACACGACTGTCAATGCAAGTAGTCTAAAAATTTCAATATTTTTTAAAATTTGAAACAAAAATAGAAATCACCCAAAAAATTATTTAAAAAAAAATCGAAAAATTGAAGCGTATAGAATCAAAAACTCTACTTATCCACTTTTCATCAAAAATGAGTTAAGTATGGTTTCAGATAGTTTAAAGCACGCCGCATCCGATGACGCTATCAGTTTTGCCGTTTGGAGCACGCTAATACCTCAAAATTGCGCGCGAAAACGGGTTTAGAATCATAAGTTTACTTCTCCAGTGGAGAAGTGAAATTTTCATACAAACTTCGCTCTTAATCAGTAAACTACAGGGTCTAAAATCATAAAGTCTATTTCTCCAGTGGAGAGATGAAGTTTGCATATGAATTTGGTGGGAAAAAAGTTAACTTGTCTTTTTTTATTTTTAATCGAAAATTTATGCGAAAATTTTTTAATGAATTGCTAAAATAGAAAAAAATTATTTTTTTCAAAATTTATAAGGTTTTATAACCATTACGCACGTCATTATGCGAGAAATTTTCGATTAATTGGCTTGAAAGTACCTAAAAAGTGCAAAGTTGGAGACAAAAGTTGACTTCTCCAAACTTCAGTGCCTCCAGGAAGTCGTACAAACCATGTATGAGCAAAACAAAACCGTGGGTCAGTTTCAGATACCTAATGTGAGAACATACAAGGTATTACCGCGCAATTTTAGGAAATAGTACGCCTGTAGCAGTTTTTTGCGATTTTCCGAAAATTTGTATAAATGGATAAGTAAAGTTTTGATTCTAAACGCTTCAATTAGTAATTTGAAAAACCAAAAAAAAAATCAAAGTGACTAAAAATTGATAAAAAATTGAAAATTCACAATCAAAAAAAGTATTTTTATCAAAAATGACCAAAACATGAAAATTGCAAAAAATTGTGAAAGAAATTGAAATTGTAAAAATTTAACACGACTGTCACTGCGAGTAGTCTAAAAATTTCAATACTTTTTAAAATTTTAAACAAAAAAAAATCACCCAAATAAAATTGAAAAAAATCAAAAAAATTGAAAGTACGAGGACAAACTTGAAAAAATAATGAAAATTTAAACAATTCAAAATTTAAATTTAAAAAAAAAATTGGCAGGTATGTATTTGGAAAAAATACAATTTAAAAAACTAACTAAATTAGAAACGATTGAAAATTGTTGATAATTTCCTTAAAAGAATAGGTAGAAAAAAAAAAGATTTAAATTGCGTATTGGAAAAGAATTAACAAAATTCCAAGTGACTAAAAATTGTAAAAGAAAAATGTTAAAATAAAAGAAAATAAAAATGAAAAAAAAAAAAATTGTAAAATCTGAGACAAATTTATTTAAAGAATTGAAAAGAAAAAACAAAACAATTCCAAGCGACAAAATATTGAAAAAAAATGAAAAATTATCCAAAAATAATAAAAATTTTGGAAAATGGAAACTAGAAAAAAAATTTTTGAGAGACAAAGAAAATTGATTTTAAAAATTGATTTAAAAAAAAATTGGCACACACATAGTTTTGAAAAAATCATCAACTAAAAATTATTGCTTGAAAAAATTGAAAAATTATTCAAAAATAATTAAAATTTAAGAAAATGAAAACTAGAAAAAAAAATTGAAAGAAAAAGAAAATTGATTTTAAAAATTGAAAAAAAATTAGCACACACATCGGTAGTTTAAAAAAAATCATCAACTGAAAATTATTGCTTGAAAAAATTAAACTGGAACTAAATAAAAAAAATTTATCAAGGTCGCATGCTCGAAAATTTTAAATCCTTTATGAAAATTATACTCAAAAATTGTAATTTTTGAAAATAATAATGAAAAGTTGAAAAATTTTTATATGAAAAAAATGGAAAATTTGATAGTTGAAGAAGTTGAAAAGTTTTCAAATTAAGAAAACTGAAAAAATATACAAAAATTAGTCTAACAAAATGTATTGAAAAGTTGAACCTAAATTCCATAAAAATTGAAAAATTGAAAAAAAAAAAACATTTTTTATTATTTTTTTTTTAATTTTCTAATTTTTAAAATGCTTGAAAAAATGTCTAAAAGTCATCAATTTAAAAAAAAAAATGAATATCAAAAAATCTTTCGTTCTACTCTTGACCTAATCTACCCTAACCTAACCTAATTTGGTGTCAGATTTTGGATTCATTTTTTTCGAGTTTGGTCAAATCAAAAATGAAAAAGAAATTTTTTTTGTTTAAATAATAAAATAATGGAAATTGAAAAAATGGTTGAAAAAATTGAAAAAAAATCAAAAAAATGACTAAAAATTGACAAAAATAATTTTACAATAAAAAAAAACAATCAATTAAATTGAAAATGATTGAAATTAAAAAAAAATTACCAAAAATGTACTAAAAACGTTCTTTCTTCAGTTAATTTTATAGAAAAAAAAATTAAGAAATTAATTTTGCCCATCTCCCCTAATTACTTATACGTGCGTTCGATTCCAGGTGTAACCACATTCGCCCAATCATCCGGCTCGTCGAATTTCGCCGGTGCTGGCAGCGACAACATAAACGATTTCGATTTCAAAGACACCGCTCAAACGACCAACACCAACAACAACAACTACAACGACGCGGAGAGCGCCGGTTCCGATAACGCGTACAATACCGTATGGACGTATCCGTCAGCCAGTGCCAATAATATGCTAAGCAATAATATGAATATGTTACAATATCCGGACATGGCTAATTACCTACAGCAGCCAGCGTCCACGGTGGCCGTAGCGCCCCCGTTTAATCCCATCGGCGGTAATTCGCTCTTTGGCAATGCTCAATATGCCACCGATTACGACGTCAGCGGTAACGTCAGGCCCATCGGGCCGATGAGGTAAGTTTCGAAAAAATTAAGAGTACGAATCGATAGTATCTTTAGAGCAATTATTTTAAAATTTTGTCATATTTACGAGTAAATTAAGGATACCTATTGCGTATTTAGGTCGTGTTTAACTCAAGAGCACAAAACACAAATTGCAAAATTTATACTCGAAAGTCTTTTAAAGAACAGTTTACCAAACCTTAACCCCTCCACCTTTCATGAAGTACAAAATGGATATTATGATTCCTCAACGATGCAAAAACCAATCTACTAAAAATATACATGAGCCTAGGAAATAAAAAAAAATAAAATAAAAAAATTGAAAATGAATAAAAAATTACAAAAAATAAGACAACATTGAAATTTTTTGAATTTATAAATTTTTAGAACTGGAAATACTGAAATAGAATTTAAAAAAAGTTTTCAATGGAGTCTTGAAGCAGTTTATATGTGAGGAGTAGCTTTGATTCGGATCAATTTTTATAATAATTTCAAAAATGGTCAATAAATTCCTCATACAAATTATCAGACCAGAAATTCGCCTTCTGGTTCGTTTTTTCCTGAGGTAAATTTGATTATAATTCAACTTCAATAACTCGGCGCGTCGCGCCTCGCCCCCTGGACCCCCCTGGTTGGCTCTATTTCCACACTACGTTTGAAAGGATGAAACATAGTATATGCTTTTACTCCGTGACAAAATGTCTAAAAGTCATCAAAATTAATTTCCATGGAAATTTAAAAGTAATAAAATTCACTATAATTTGACAAAATGTCTAAAAGTCACGAATATTAATTTCCATGGAAATTTAAAAATCTAAAAAGTATAATAAAAAAGTAATCTTTCTAAAAAAAAAAATTCTAAGTTTCAAAATGTCAGAAAGTCATCTTTCTAAAAAAAATTTATAAGTTTCAGAATGTCTGACAAAATGTCTAGAAAATGTCTAAAAGTGATAAAATTTCAAAAAAATTTACAAGTTTCAAAATGTCTGACAGAATGTCTAAAAAGTCGAATTTATTGAAAATTTTCTAAGTTTGTTTATGTCATCCAAACCTAACTCAATGTAACCTAACCTACCCTTTTTTTTTTTTTTTTTTTTTTTTTTTTAAGTCCCCAGTTCCCATTAGGGATGGGGGAAGTTTATTAATGATAATATGACATGACTAACTAACGTACCTTTCGATTTATATAGTTAAACACATCTTATCACTAATTAATAACCTAACCTAACCTAACCCAATGGGGTCGGATTTTCGTGTCGGATTTTCGTGACGGTTTTTCGTGACGGATTTTCCTGTCGTTTTTTTCTATTTTGGTCTCCGTAAAAGCATATACTATGCTAAAAAGGACAAAAAATTGAAAAAAGCACCAAAAACTAAATTTGAAAAATTGAGAATTAAAATGAAATGAAAAATGGTCTAAAAATTGGGAAAAATTAGAATTTGCATACGAGACAAAAATTTTAAAGTTTAAAAATAAATTAAACTAAACTAAAAATTGAAAAAAAAATCAAATGTACTTAGATAATAAATCTTGAAAAAAATACTTAGGTATTAAAAATCGGAAAAAAATTCAAAGTACCTAAATCAAGAATAACAAGAATAAATTAATACGAGTAAAAAAAGTAAATTTTGAAAAATTTACCAAAATAATGATTAAAATTAAATTTGAAACGAGGAAAAATTAGACGAAAAATGAAAATTTTTAAAAATGACAGGGAAAAGTTGAAAATGAATATTTAAATTTTTTTTTTTTAAATTTTCAACTTTTAAAATTTCTGACAAAATTTCTGAAAATCGTCAAATTTTTTAATGTCTAAAAAATACCAAAACCTCTTTCGTTCTACACCTAACCTAACGTAACCTAACCTAATTTCCATGAAAATGTAAAAAATTGAAAAAAAAGAAGTCATCAATTTTTTGTAAAATTTTTTCAAGTTTCTGAATGTCTGACAAAATGTCTAAAAATCGTCCAATTTTGAAAAAAAATTATACTTTGGTAAAAAAACTAAGCGGTGAAAATTCAACTATGTAATAGAATTATTTTTCAATTAAAAAAAATTTGCATTGAAATTTTTTAGTCATCCAATTTTGAAAATAGAAGTCAACAAAATATCTAAAATGAAAGATGACTGAAAATCATCAAATTTTGAATTATCCCCCCCCCCAGTTTTATCACGTTTATAAAATGTCTAAAAATCGTTAACTTTTTTAAAAAAAAAATCCAAGTTTGAAATGTCTTACAAAATATTTGAAGTCATCAAATTTTTAAAAAAATTTTCGAAGTTTTATAACGTTTGACGAAATGCCCCAAAATCTTTCAACCTAACCTAATTTCCCCACCTTTTTACAATTTTGGTCATCGTAAAAAAATATATAATGCTCTAATTCAAAAAATGATTTTTTCAGTTCAATTAAAAATGAACAAAAATCGAACAAAATAAGAATTTTCTTACAATAAAAAATTTCAAAAATTAGAAAAAATTGAAAATGAATCAGAAATCACAAGAAATAAAATAAATAAATAAATTGAAGGAAAGTAAATTGCAAATCACCTAAATTTGGAAAAAATCAAAATTTTTATTGGAAAATTAAAAATTTTAGAAATCAGGAAAAATTAAAATCGAATCAAAAATGACAAAAAATTGAAACAAAAAAAATTATTATTATTTTTTTAAAAATTTAATGGAACTAGAAAAGGAAAAAAATACCGGATAAACGGGAATTTTATCGAAATAAAAAATTGAAAAGAATGAAATAATGTCAAAGATGACAAAAATTGGAACAAATAAAAAAATTAGGTACACGAAAGAAATTAAAATTGAGACTTTTTTATTCGTAGCTATTAAGTAAATAGCACAATCTTTATTTGTGAAATTGAAATGAAATTAGAAATTATCAAAAAATGAAAAACTTGAAAATTTTTGGAGGATCAAAAATTTCAAAAATTGAAAAAAGAATGAAACAAAATTAAAAATCATCAATAGTTTGATATACTTATTTCTAAATTGGAATATTTAAAAAATTATAAATTTCAAAAATTAAAAATTTCAAAAATTGTCGAATGATAGAAAACCCTAAAATGAAATTGAAAACTTGGATCGAAATGGAATCATTGATTGGTAAAAAAAAAAAACTCTTCGTTCTTGTTTCAAAATCAGTCGAACTCACCCATTCACATACTTCGAAGTTCAAAATGATGCAAAATACGTATAGAATTTCCCAAAACATAAGTGTATTTTAATCTCTCATCTTCGACCCGGGCCGCGTCCCCGCTCCCTCCGTCGTTTCTCGGCCAAGGTTAATGGTCATTAAACCGAGCAAAGTTCACGCTACTCGAGCTCACGTCAAGAGAAAAGAGCACCTCGCGCAAACGTATCGCACGAATTCACGAAATGCCGGAAATTGATCGCTTAAAACATCATTTACCAATTGCTTTTTGTGGGAAATTAATGAAATGGTAATGATTATAGCTCGTAGATGTCAGACGAGCACCGAGGACAGAAAGCTATAGAGAGAGCGAGAGAGCAGAATTTGTAATATACCGATATCCAAACTGGGTTAAGAAAGAAGTGGTTTCGATCGTTTCTAAGTATAAGAAAGCAGGTACCTATAATACAACCAATTTATACAAAGAAATAGAGAAAAAAAATGCAAATTTCAGACCATAAATCCGTTACGCGCGCGCGGTCAATTTGGATAAAACTTTGAAGCGTTGACAAGTTCGCGGTAACCGGTTCGGTCAAACGATAATGAGAAAGTTCATGGCACAAGTGCGATCGTCATTATCGTGATTATGGCATCGCCACGTCATTTAAAAACGCGGATATCGTCGTTACAATTAAACGAGCTTATTCCGGTGTGTCTTGGGTGACCTCTTCGTCTTCCGTTTCGTATTTTTCGAGCATCATGATACTTACTTAAAAACCCCCGAGTACATGAGCCAAATCACGTTAATCATTTTTCATTTTTTAAATCAATAAACTTGTCGTTCGAGAACCAAGCCAGAAACTTATAATAATATTGTTCGACAAACAACGCAGCTTGGTACTTAAAAAAAAAGAGTAGGAAAACTAGGCCAAATATCGGCAGCAGTTAATATAATTTTTCGTATGAAAGGGAAAAAGCTATAGCCATAGAGAGCCCTCTTCGCCCTTCGCCCTTCGTCGTTGGGTTTTTAAACGTTGTCGTGTGCCAATGAGAGAAAGTCAATGAAAAATAAATCATTTAACAAATACCTAGTTGTTTAATAACAATGCAAAACGAACAAGTAGGTGAAAGGGAAGAACGAATCAGATAAGAGAAGTACACTGGCTGAGGCTCTGGCTACACATAGACGCACGCGGAACTTCTGCCATAGAATACCTAAACCTAAACGTGTTGATGGTCTGGTACCTTTTTACTCGTATGTACTTCTTTTACTTTTATTTACGTTCTCAGTACGAAGTACGTACCTCTATCTAAGATATTCTATATACCAACCAATGTCTTCGGTTTATCTCTATAGCTAGAGCTACGTATAGAGAGTCGAGTCGCGGATCAAGTTTATTAAAAATTCTTTCGTCGACTGTCTCTGTCCCCCTCTGGCCCCTCAGTCCATACCTCAGCCATAAACAATCCATCACAGATCAAATAATAATACGAAATACGAACAATTATTATCCGATTCGCTCATCTGCTATCGACGCGACGCGACGTTATAACCCTTTGTATTTCTTCTTATTCCAACGCGAGAGCTACAAAAATTTAATTATCAGATCGGCCGAAGAATACACGCGTGATAATATTTCCATGCCTCATGCCCATTTTCGTACACGATACCTACGTCATCTACGACTCTACGTATTTATCTGCTGCAAATCGTAAAAAAATTGTACCTACCTACCTACGTCTATGGAAAGATTTTGACTTTTTTTCGAAAATCGAAACAGCCTACGGCACAAAAGTTGTGTTTTGGTGTCAAAATGACGTGGTAAAAATTTGAGTCCCCTCGGTCAATATTAACCCATGCTTCAGGGGGTCCAAAGTTTTCAAATTTCACTAAAATTTCTCATATAATAAAAAAAATTGAAAAAAAAAAATTAACAATTTTTCAGAGTTCTAATCGATGGTAGGGGTCCTCTTGGTGACCCAGAACCCGGTCATCCATCAAAAAATTGCATAAAAGTATAAACAGGGGTTTCCAAAATATCCACATTTTTGCATAATTACACCAAAATCAAGAAATGCGCGAATATTTTTATTTTTTGAGATATGTTGCATATTTTGAGGTTTACATATTTGAAAATATCTTCAAAATGAAAGGGAAGTCCCATCACCACCACCCCTCCATAGAACATGAGACATTTTGCCATGAAAACTTTTGTTTTTCCAAAACTGACCCCACTTTGAGGATCCCCAACGCCCTGCGCCTTTGAGGAAGGAGTCTAATATTCTGATGGGATGTTTTCAACACAAAATGAACCGCTCTCATGCATATAGTAATTAGAGTGATAATTTTTTCACTTTGCCCTAATACAAAGTAGGTAAAATGAGTAATTTCATTAAAAAAACACAGGACAAAGTTTTCATAGCAAAATGTCCCATTTTCTATAGAGGGGTGGTGGTGATGGGACTTCCCTTTCATTTTGAAGATATTTTCAAATATGTAAACCTCAAAATATGCAACATATCTCAAAAAATAAAAATATTCGCGCATTTCTTGATTTTGGTGTAATTATGCAAAAATGTGGATATTTTGGAAACCCCTGTTTATACTTTTATGCAATTTTTTGATGGATGACCGGGTTCTGGGTCACCAAGAGGACCCCTACCATCGACTAGACCTCTGAAAATTTAAAAAAAAAAATTAAATTTTTTTTTATTATATGAGAAATTTTACTGAAATTTGAAAACTTTGGACCCCCTGAAGCATGGGTTAATATTGACCGAGGGGGCTCAAATTTTTACCATGTTATTTTGACACCAAAACACAACTTTTGTGCCGTAGGCTGTTTCGATTTTCGAAAAAAAGTCAAAATCATTCCACCCTAGCTCTATACGTCCATTCTAATTACGCTGGCATGGCACCGAAAATCGTGGACCGGTACCGCGTACATACCTAGACCTACGTACGCCCCTCTAATTATCGCATCACCACACGAAGCCCTAAGTCGATTCGTATCGCCATTTATTTTCGGATGCTTCTTTTGCTTCCAGACATTTATAGATAGGTACAAGTGTTTCGGATTAACCAGGTGTGTTTGTGTGTACCTTATCTCAATTCTCAATATAGTAAAAACATGTGCAAGTACATAGGTCGCCCATGATAGATCATGGAACGAGATTAGGTATATTGCAAATTTACAAACTAACCATCTCTTCAAACTGATTTTTTTCTTCAAAATTTATTAAATTCCATTTGAGCAATTTTTATCAATTTTTTTTTCAAAAATTTGTATTATAATTCTTTTTAAATTTTTTCAAACATTTTTTTTTTTGCAATTTAAATCAAGGACAATGTTATTATCAAAGAGTTGCCAAACATCAGTTTTTCAAATTTTGTTCAAATAATAATTGTTTCAAATTTCGTCAAAAGCAATTTTTTCGAGAAAATTTTGTTCAAAAACAATTTCTTTTTCTAATAATTATACCGAACACAATTTTTTTTTTCAATTTTGTTCAAAGACCAATTTTTCAAAATTTTGGCAAAAATGTACTTTTTTACAATTTAGTTCATTTTTCACAGTTTGGTTCAAAGCAGTTCGATTTTTTTAAATTTCATAATTTAGTTCACTAATAATTTTTTTTAAAATTTTATTGAATGCAAATTTTCTATAGGTAGGTACCTAAAATTTTTTCAAAGTAAATTTTTTAAAATTTAGACAGAATTCAAAAATTTTTGAAATGTTTTAAAATAATCGTCAAAAGCTAATTTTTCACACTTTTGTTCGAAAAACAATTTTTTGGCAATCTGTAAACGAATTAGGTATCATTAAACTTTGTCCAAACACATTTTAAAGAATTTTTCCAAATACAATTTTTTATTATTATTAAATTTTGTCAAAAATGCAATTTTTCATAGCTTTAAAAATGTTTTCAGACAAAACTTTTTTTTTTACAATTTTGTAAAAATAATATTTTGTTCAACACGTTTTGCTTCACAATTTCGATCGAACACAAATTTTACAAAATTTTTAAGAAATGCAACTTTTCTACGAAATTTTCAAAAAGAATAAAATTTTCTTCAATTTAGTCAAACAAATAATTAAATAACAATTATCTAAGTTGAATTACAATTTTTTTTAAATTTTGTCATACACAGATTTTCAACAATTTCATTGAAAATCAATTTTTTCAAATGTCAAAAGCAAATTTTTCGCAATTATTTTCAATGTTGTTTTTTTTTTGAAATTTTACCAAAATCAATTTTTTGAGTCATTCAATTCTGTTCAAAAACAGATTTTTCAAATTTTGCCAAACCCAACTTTTTTTCAAATTTTGTTTGGAAATACCTAATGTCTTAAATTTTGACCAAAAATCAATGTCTTAAAATTTTGTAAAAAATACTTTTTTTTGAAGTTTTGTTAATTTTTTTAAAATTTTGTGAATACAATTTTTTTTTTGAAATTTCTTTTCAAAATCAATTTTCTAAAATTCAACGTAATAAAATTTTTTTACAATCTCTCCCAAAAACAATTTTCTTTTCTCAATTCGGCCATACACAATTCAACGGCTTTGTTTAAAAACAATTCTTCCAAATTTAGTCAAACACAGTTTTTCAACAATTTTATTCTTTTAAACTTTTGGCAAACACATTAAGATTTTCAACAATTTCATTGAAAATAAATTTTTACAAATTTTGCCTTGTTTGATTTTTTTTTCAATTGTACCAACCTCAATTTTTTTTCTAATTTTGTTCGAAAACAATGACAAATCCTAATAAAAAATATTTTTCAAAATTTTGTCAAAAATACATTTTTTCAGAGTTTTGTTTATTTTTTAAAATTTTCTGAATACAATTTTTTTTCAATTTAGTTTCAAGTCCAATTTTCCGAAATTCAACGAAATGAAAATTCTCTACAATTTTTTCAAAAACAAATTTTTCTTTTCTCAATTCAGTCAAACACATTCGCTGACTTGGTCCAAAAATAATTTTTCCAAATTTTTTCAAACCGTGTTTCTACAATTTTATTCAAAAGCAATTTTTTTTAAAATTCTGTCAAACATTTTAAATACATTTTTTTCAAAAAATAAATAATATAAATTATCAAAACCTATTCAAAAAACAATTTTTCAAAATTTTTCCTCAATTTATTTTCTTTTTACATTTTTGTTAATTTTTTTTAAATTTTGTCAAACACAATTTTTTGCAGTATTGTACAATATAATAATTACCCGTATTATCAAGTATTGTCCAACACAATTTTTTTTCAGTCTCGTTCAAACATAAATTTTTCAACATTTTATTGAAAGCTAAATTTCCTACAATATTTCCAATTTTTTTTTTTTTTTTTTTTTTTTTTTTTGGTAATTTCGTCGAACACAATTTTTCAACAATTCCGTTCACAGACATTTTTTCATGTTTTGTCAAACACCTGTTTAAAGATTAGGTAATCTTTTTTACAACTATAATTTTTTACAATATTTTCAAAAAAACAAAAAAATTGCAATTTCGTCTAACACAATAATTCTTCAACAATTTATTGTTTAAAACCCTATTTTTTTTTTAAATTCTGTCAAGCACAAACATACTTTTCAAACAATTTTGTAGAAACACATTTTTTAAAGCAAATTAATTCAGAGAAAATTAATAGCTGTGAATTATGTTCAAAAATCAATGTTTTGTTAAATTGTTGTCAAACACAATTTTTCAACACTTTATGTTCAAAAATAATTTTTTTTTCAATTTTATCAAACCTAGAATTAATTTTGTTAGGAAAAACTTTTTCTCAAATTTCATTACTCGACGATCGAAATTATCTAAAATTTAGTCAAATATAAATTTTCCAGTAAGCATTTTGTTCAAAAGAATTTTTTGAAATTTTGTTCAGACAGTTTTTTTTCCTTCAAATTTCACTGTAAAAAATTTTTGATTTGGTTTTTCGTAAAAACAGTAATAATCTCCGCCTAAGACGAAAACAAAGACTACTCGAAAGAAAGCAAGAGATGGGAAGAGGGTACCTACTTAATACTTCATACGTGCTTCCTATATCGATCAAGTACCTCGCAGCACTGATTACACTGAATTGTTCATAGTGGTACTTCCCTGCTATCTTTAATCTCATTGACGAAAGCACACTCGAAGATCTTTCGACGTATATATAAGTATACCCAAAGTTTCCAAACTATTTGTACTCATTTTATAAATCATCTTTACAAACTCACGTAGGTACTTTCGTCACTTAATCAAATCAATTTCATTTCTATTTCGACCTCTTCAGCCTCTTCTCCCCTCCCACTCGCCAGTCAATCTAAATCACGTATAGGTACGTCTACGTACATAAGAATCCAAGAACTACCCAATCAACTGGCATAGCACTGGCACTTGCAGTGGTGCAGGCAGAGGCACAATCACAAGCACAATGATAACCAACAACAAAGTATACCCATTAAATCATTTCCAGCGCTACGTTCTCTCGTAATGATTTCGACGTTTGAGTTCGGTTCGCTCGAGTTGAACTCGCATAACCTGAAAATGAAATTCTGGATTCCGTCGAGAGGGCAAGTCTCACACAGTCATCAGTCTCATCACTTTATAGTACGTAAACCGATGCGATGCGATGCCGGTTTTTGTCAGCAGCCGAGTCGAGCAGGCTTAAATAGTATGCCAAGTTCGATAGATGTACCCGGATACGATAAAATAATATTTAGAGGAGAAAAACTTCCATACGTGTTGTTCGGAGATGACACAAAAAAAAAATCCATAATGCAGCAGTTCATCGTATTTCACCGATATCAAAAATCTGGGGAAAAGTCGCGAGGGGGGGGGGGAAGTGCTTATAATGCAGTTGCACAAAAACCGTCTATTCGTATAAAACTTTCATTAACGCGATATCGCGAATAACATGACCTAGCGCAATCATTTTAATATGCTCTATTCAGCGTGATCAAAACCACCTAGACAATATAAGCCATGAACGTAGAAAGGCAACGTCGCATTTTTGAGTAGTAGACGGCCGACTTTCAAATCCGTTTTTTGACGATAACTCGAGAAATATTCATCGAATCGAAATTCTGAAACCACATTAACGAAAGGAAATTTTCTGCTCTACAATTTTGGTTCAGATCAATTTTCACGAAAAACGCTTTGTTCGCACTGAAAATGAGAATGTGTGAAAATTTGCATATCCAAGAAAACAATTTACGCTGAGAAATCGAGATATTTTCGTCAAATCGAAATTTCAATGATTTTAGGATGAAAGGACATTTTTTGCACTACAATTTTGGTTCTTATCAATTTTCACGAAAATTACTTCGTTGACCGGAAAAATGGGAAACTTTGATAGACGGTCAATTTTCAAAATCAGTTTTTCGATGATAACTCAAGAAATATTCGTCGAATCGAAATTTCGACTGCAGCAAACGAGAGTAAATTTTTCAATCTACAATTTTGGTTTTCATCAATTTTCACAAAAAACGGGTCGTTGACCTCGAAAATGAGAAAATAAATAGTTTTTTGACGATAACTCAAGAAATTAGTCGAATCAAAAATTTCAAAAGCACTAAAACTGAAGGATTTTTTATGCTCTACAATTTTAGTTCTTATCAATTTTCATGAAAAACGCTTTGCTTGCCCGCGAAATAGGAAAAAATGAAAATTTGCATATCTGAAAAAACAGTTTTTGCTAATGAATCGAGGTATTTTCGTCGAATCGAAATTTCAACGATTTTAGGATGAAAGTATATTTTTTGTTCTACAATTTTTGTTCTTATCAATTTTTACGAAAATCGCTTCTTTGATCGAGAAAATAGGGAAAATCTGGTAGACGGCCCATTTTCAAATCAGTTTTTCGACCGTAACTCGAGAAATATTCGTCGAATCGAAATTCGGAGTACACTAAACGAAAGTTAATTTTTCGCTCTACAATTTTGGTTCTCATCAATTTTTGCGAAAAACACTTCGTTTGCCTGGAAAATGCATATTCAAGTTGCTCAAGTCGGCCGTCTACCGCAAGATTGCCAAATTTAACTTCATGGCTTGTGATCGATCTTTTCTCGCATGTATAATGAGATCAAATTACGCTATCGTTTAGAAGAACCCCCCTAACGAGAGATCGATTCGTGATTAAACTCTCGTGCATAATTATACGCATAATAGACTAATTGGTATCCCGCCAAGATTTTCATACGTTTTATTCGTAGCACTTACCCGCAGCCATTTCAAGGATCTTCTTCAAATACCAATTTGCAAATTCATCGCCGCGCCGCGCCGTGCCGCGTCAATCTGCGAAATAGAAATGGAAACAACGTCTTATTAGAATACGAGTACGAGTATAATCGTAAAATAATTATTTATACAATGATACGAAGTAGCCGGCTCGGCCCAGCTCGGTCTGACTCTATTCACGAAACGGTATAGGCCATTATTTAACCATAATTAATGCGAGATGACGACGCGGTAAATGACAATTATTAAAGCGTACTGTTTACCGCTTAATAAGCCGTGCTAAAATAGGCGCAGCGCAGGTAATTTAAGGTACATTGTACCGGTAGTGTTTTTCAAATGGACAGCACGAAATAGCGTAAGGAATGCAATTTTTTTCAAATTTAAACGCTGTCCTCTGTCCCAATGTCGAACGGAATGTTAATGTAGAACCGCAAAAGAAGTCCGGGGAGCACTCCATGAAATTTCAAATTTCGATGACAACTTCTCATGGTACCTATTTCAAAAATTGAAGGGGCGAGGGGAATCGAAATTGGGAAAACAATTTTCTCATTTTGCTCAAGTTTGAAAATAAGGATGAAGCTCCAAAAGTTAACTAGCTCCTAGTGAGCGCTGCCAAAATTGGAAACCAAGTCCAGCACTACATAGATGCATGATGCATAATATTCAAAGTTGAAGGAGACGAAAGGGTCCAATCGAAATTTTTGTAATAACTAAAATTATTCCTAGACTTCAAGCTACAGTTTTTGATTGATTTTTTTTTTAGTTGGACCCTTCCCTACGTTTGATTAAGCATATCACTCTGTAGATACCTACTTATTCAAAATTGGGGGGAAGGGGGAGGGTTCAATTGAAATTTTTTTTTAATAAAAGTTGTAGATTGAGATTCTAGAAATAATTTTGGTTATACTTAATAAAATTTTCAAAGAACCCTTCCTTTCCTCCAATTACCTACAGATTTATTTATTTTCCTTCAAAAAAAAAAAAAAAAAAACTGTTCTTTTTCTGCGAGATTGTCCATCACAAAAAAAAATTAAGAAATTTGTTTCCTCCAAAAATTTTGAAAGTATTTCTCAAAAAAAAAAAAAAAAAAAAAAAAAACTGATAATATTTTCTTCAAAAATTTGAAAATACGAGTCCCTACTTCTACTTCAGAAAAATTAAGAAATTTTCTTCTATGAAAAGTTTCGATTTTTTCCCGGAAAAATTGAGCTTAATAATTATAAAAATTTTCTCCAAATTAAGAAATTTCATTCTAAACAAAAAAAGATATTTTTTATTCAAAAAAATATATATTTTCTTCAAAAAAGTGGAAGTTTTTTTCTATAAACATGAGAGATGTAGTCCTAAACAAAAAAAGAGACTTTTTTATCCCAAAAAATGTAAAATTACTCTTGAAAAAAAAAAAGGAATAATTACGTTTTTCTTAATTATTTTTTCCAAAAAAATTAAATAATTTTTTTAATCCAAAAACTTGAGAAACTTGCTTCTTAGAAAAAACTGAGAAATTGTCCTCATCAGAAAACTGTATTTTTTTTCAAAAATTGAAAGATTTTTTTTTCTTCAAACATTTGATAATGATCAAAAATTTTTTGCTTCAAAATTGAGATTTTTCTTATTTTTGTTCAAACATTTTTTTTTTCAAAAAATTGAAAACATATTATTCACAGGTATAAATTAAAAACATGTTTTAAAAAAAATTGAAGACGTGTTTTTTTTCAAAAAAATTGAAAATATTTTCGTTCAAAAAAATTGAAAACATTTTTTTCAAAAAAATTGAAAGCATTTCTTTCAAAAAAATTGAAAACATTTTCGTTCAAAAAAATTAAAAACATTTTTTTCAAAAAAATTGAAAACATTTTCGTTCAAAAAAATTGAAAACATTTTATTCATATAAATTAAAAACATGTTTGTTTAAAAAAATTGAAAACGCATGTTTTTTTTCAAAAAAGTTGAAAACAAGTTTGTTTTTCAAAAAAAAATTTAAACAATTTTTTTTTTCAAAAAAATTGAAATTTTTTTTCAGAAAAATTGAAAACATATTTTATTAATAAAATTGAAAACATTTTTTTCAAAAAAATTAAAAACATTTTTTTTCAAAAAAATTGAAAACATTTTATTCATATAAATTAAAAACATGTTTGTTTAAAAAAATTGAAAACGCATGTTTTTTTTCAAAAAAGTTTAAAACAAGTTTGTTTTTCAAAAAAAAAATTTTTAACATTTTTTATTAATAAAATTGAAAACATTTTTTTTTCAATTTTTTTTTTTTTTTTTATATAAAAAGTGAACAAAAAAAGTATACCTACAGAATCATTTTGATCGGAAATTCAATGAGGAAGAATTTTTTTGCGAATTTCCCTTTGACAATTATATGTTCAAAAATGGTGTATTTTTATGCAGAAATATGTCACAAAAAAGTTATTTTCATATAAATGTAAATTTTTCGAAAAAAAATTTCATTTCAATTTTTCTCTCAGACTCATCGTTGACGGGAATTTTCATTCAAAGTACATGGTAACTCGTAATTGTTACACCCACCCATTCTTTCGCTTCTGGTTTGGAGTAAGAAGACATTATTGAGACACCCGGTAAAATCACATTATAAATTATTGGCAGCTCGAATACACATTATAATATCGTACAAACATAACCATAATTATCTATTAAGTAGTCTAGGTACACATCATCTTGCCATTCGAGCCACGAGAAAGTCCAAACCCATAGGAAGAGAACCAACACATTTAAAATGACTCATACTATTCGCAGAACACTCGACAATACCAGATATTAGCTGGCATAAGTATAATAATATCGTACCCAGACCTACGCGATGCGTGCCCATTACGGAGCTTGGATTTTTCCAAAAAACCCACTGCTCCATTTCCTGCGATTCGACTGTCCCCATTTTTTTCGTGTCGGTGGTCACCGAATCGAGATATCCATTAAGACATTAATCGACGATCGAACTGCTTCCGCGCGATTTACTACCCTTCAGTAAATACGAGCGAACTTCGGAAAGCTCGCTACTCCGAAATTTTCTACACCCATATGAGCTCAAAGAGGCAGCAGCCGCGGCCATTTTACCCATTAACCAAATAACGCGCGCGGCTGCTGCGGTAGTCGGCCTTTTAAAATGAGGACATTCAGCCGCATGCACCGAAAGCTATTTCTATATACCGGTTATGTACGCATGAATAACGTAGTGTAGGTTTTTTTTCCACAACAGCATCAGCAATGAGACCGGTTCGATTTATAAGACTTTGAATGCGCGCAGGAATAATATGTACACTATACTGCGGTATGGTATCGTACTTGTACGTACAAGCACATACAACACATAAAACTCTCTCATATTCGGTTACGCGTACGTATTACGAGATCAAATAAAACAATATAAAATTTCGACGCGTGATTAGTGAAAGCAATACTAATTTTTTTAGACAAAAAAATCACTTGGAAAACCGATCAAACGTACCTACTCATACTATTTATAATACGTAGCTCTAGCTGCATACCTTATTTTAAGGCTAGCGAAAGAGACGACGATGAAGAAAAAAAAGTTATTGTGAAATTTGTTTTCAACAATATTTATGACGTATTACGTGCTCTCGAGTATTTAATTTGAACTCCGCTCCACCTGCCCTGCCACAGCCTTGGATCGGCTCATCTTCAAATCTCGCGTACGCAACGATAAATCTATCCATCGTACGGTGGATAGATTTGAAATTTCCTACAATAATAATAAACCTATACGTAGCTTGGTTAAATGCACACGGTATCCAGCTGATAAATCTTAACACGAGCAGTTCACTAATTATTTACCAAAAACTAGGTGAACCAGTGAGAATCGCTATATGGGTGTAGATTTCACGAAATTTATACGCGACGAACCTAGTTTTTTAATTCAGGAATTACTCGTACTTATGATCTCGTCGTTACGAGAAGAAGCTCCACATCCTGGAAAGTTTACCGAACTTGACCACGATTCGTTAATCACAATTAAGTTCGTTCGATCAATGATCACAAACCCACCATTATCAATGCCAATCGTTCTGATTTTGTAATAACTTTCAATTTTGTAGCAAGTGATCCAGATCTCGCGATGAATTTCAATTTTATTGAAAATTATAGTAACTAGTTATTATTGTGTATTTTTTACAACTCGAAAATCCTTAAAGTAAACTTCGCTGGAGGCTTCGAAAATCATTGCAATCGACTTGGGGGTCAACTGTAGTATTCAAACTGATTTTCAGAATTTTATCTCAAAATATAAAATTTTTGTAAAAAAATTGATTCATAAATTGGCTTATTTTGCCATTTTCAAAAATATCTCAAAAATCGAAAAATTAACTCAGGCAGCTCAAAATTTGGTTCTGAAATCACGGTGACATGCTATATTCAGTGAGACAAATTTCAGCTCAATCGGAACTGATGGTTGCCAATGTTTCCTCGCGAGTAAATTCATTCCAAATTTTAAATTTTCATCACATTCTAAAAATCTACCAAACTTTTCTAATTCACCTTCTAAATTGAAAAAAAAATTTTCTGAATTTCAAAACTCATCCCAACTCCCATTTTTATTAAATTTTCCTAATTTTTCCAATTTCAAAAAAAATTTCAAAATTGATGCAATTTCAAAATTATCAGAAATTCAAATTTTTATCAAACTTTGCATTTTTACAAAATTGTAAAAGATTTTAGCCATAAAACTTGATCAAATTTTCCTTTTTTAAAAGACATATTGAAATTATTTTGGAATTACCAAAATTGCAATGTCACCAAATTTTGAATTCTCATTAAATTTGAATTTAAAATCGTGCAGGTTCAATTCCAAGAATTTCAGTAAAATTGAAAGTTGCTAACATTCCGATTTTTATGAAATTTTAAAAATTGTCTAAATTTTAATAATTTTATAACTTATAAAATAAATTGAGAAATTTTCAAAAATTAATTAAAATTTGAGAATTAATAAAATTCCAATTTCAATTTTTCTGAATTTTTAAAATTGTTAAAATTATAAAAATTGATTAAACTTGAAAATTAATTCACTTTTTAAAATTTAGTAAGTAAGGTGCCTAAATACTCATCATTTCAGTAAAAATTCAAAATTTTTAAAATTTCGTGAAATTTAAAATTCAGTAAAAATTATAAAAATTGAAAGTGGAAAAATTTGAACAAAATTTTGAAGTCAGGTCAATTCCATGGCCAAAGGCAAATTTTTCTAGAAATTTCAATCTAGTCAATTTTTATACCTATACCTAAATAAATTTTGAAAATTGGCCAAATTCAAAATTTGATGAAAATTTGGAATTCTGGGAAATGTTTAAAATGTTTAAAATTAATATTTATTTTAAATCTTCAAAAATTCGTTGATAGTTTGAAAAATTTGAAATTTCAGTCAAGTATACTAAAAGTTTTCAACCTACTAAAGGTACTGTACCTACCTATGTATTCGATAAAAATTTGATATCTAAATTTTAAATTTCACAAAAATTTTGAAACTTGGCCAATTTCAAAAATTTGCCCAAATTCGGCCAAATTAACTAAGTAACATTTTAAAGCCAATTTTTCAAATTTTATAAATGTTAAGTATAATCACAAAAATTCTGATTTAGCAGCAAACTACATAGATAATTAATTATTATATATTCGAGGGGAGGGGGTCCAATCGAAATTTTTGTAATAATCAAAATTATTTCCAAGACTTTAAGCTAAAACTTTTGTTAAAAAAAAATTTCAATTCAACCCCCCCCCCCTCCCGATTTCGCATAACATTCCGTAGATACTTACTCAAAATTTGAGTAGTGAGAGAACTCTTAGACACTTTAAATTATTAAAAACTGAGGGAGGGAGGGGTCTGATTCAAAAAAATTTTGAAACAAAAGTTGTAGCTTGAAGCCTGATAAATAATTTTGGTCATCACAGAAATTTCAATTGAACCCTTTCCTCTCCTCCAATTTTGAATATCAAGTATCTATGTAATATTATGGCTTGGTAAAATTCAACAACGCAACGACCCACTTCCATGTAAACAAACCGAGTAAACTATAGACAGACACCAGGGTCCTTTGGCAGATCTCCACATTTCCCAGCTTACGTTTGAATATCCCCCCCCCCCCCCCCCCGAGATCATGCCTCATACTCAAAAAACCAAATCGTCCAAGTCAGAAAACATGGACACGACACGTAAGCAGAACAAATTCCAAGCTTTACCGCACTTCTCCAATTAATTAACATATTGACCATACCTAAATCAACCTTGACCGTGTATGAGCTTCCCAAGCGACCTTGAAATTTGTCAGAAAAGTTTTTCTTTCATTTCTTGGGAACATGCGCCGCTCCTGCCCTGACGCCACCATTTACACCATATCTCATCATAAATGTTCCAACACTGACACCGATTCGGCGTCTATGCCACACTCGATTATCCGATTAAATAACAACCACATACCTAGGTGTAGGTACAGAATCGTTCTCACGCCAAATTATAAAAGACAAAGCACTTGTTGATGGGTACTGTTTTATGCATTTTACTCGTACACAAAGCGCATAATACCTAGACCTAGGCAATTATGCGAACGGCGTTTTGAGAAGAAAAAAAAACGTAACAAGCGTAGACGTTGTTGTTGATTACTCCAAGACATTACCATAACAACGGTAATAGATCATTTGTAATTTTTCATCATTTGACTCTTGTAATAACTACATCAGCTGCCTAAAAAATGTGTTTGGCTGTCGTAATTTTCTCATTTTTTTTAGTCGCTCTATTTTACACCTTAAAAAAAACTTACACATGTAAACCCATAATAAGCTCCCTTTTGGTATAAATTTTAATTTTTGATCCAAATCGTTGCAATTACAAAATGCTGCCGAGTAAGTATATGGCTAATTTTGCAATTTGTGTTTCCCCTCAATTAAGCAGGTACTCTTAATATAGTTGTAATTCACTCGGTAAGTTGGTAATCGTAACAGTTAGTTAATCTGAATTATGCGCTACTGGTATAATTTCGTCTCGAACAGTTATTTAAGAGTTTTATTCAAAATTTTCAAGTTTTTTTTTTTTTTGAATTTTTTTCTCATATTGTTAATTTTTGAACATTTTATATTATTTTTTTCAATTTTTTTTCAATTTTTTTTTCTGTTAATCTGAATTATGTACTACTGGTATAATTTCGTCTCGAACAGTTATTTAAGAGTTTTATTCAAAATTTTCAAGTTTTTTTTTTAATTTTTTTTAATTTTTTTCTCATATTGTTAATTTTTGAACATTTTATATTATTTTTTTCAATTTTTTTTCAATTTTTTTTTCTGTTAATCTGAATTATGTGCTACTGGTATAATTTCGTCTCGAACAGTTATTTAAGAGTTTTATTCAAAATTTTCAAGTTTTTTTTTGAATTTTTTTGAATTTTTTTCTCATATTGTTAATTTTTGAACATTTTATATTATTTTTTTCAATTTTTTTTCAAATTTTTTTTCTGTTAATCTGAATTATGTGCTACTGGTATAATTTCGTCTCGAACAGTTATTTAAGAGTTTTATTCAAAATTTTCAAGTTTTTTTTTGAATTTTTTTGAATTTTTTTCTCATATTGTTAATTTTTGAACATTTTATATTATTTTTTTCAATTTTTTTCAATTTTTTTTTCTGTTTTGTTTACAGGACAACTCAAAAGCCAAAAGACCTACCAAACAAATACTTCTCCGGTAGCTTCTACACAAAAGATAAGACTGAAGATTTCAAAGTATTCCACAATATTCCGTCTAGTTCGCACCTGTTAGCCAATTACGATCCGTTCTACAGTCCTCTGCTGTCGAGGATAGACAGCGTGTTCAAGCAGCTCGGATACACGAGCGAAGCCTGCAGAGAACGATTAGTCTGTAATATGTATAAAAATCCAGCCAAATACGCGCCGTTCAGCAATCTCGTATCGGCCCAACTCAGCAGGTAAATTCCTCCTTTACGACCCAGACTGACCATCGGACATCGGATCGCCTGCCTAATGCTCGATGTGTCCAAACTTCTCCCAACTCCCGACAGACGACTCCTACTCGCGTGCCCGTCCGAGCTGAGCCGCTTACCCCGAAAATTAATATGGACGAACGTGAATCGTACAATTCTCATTTTAAAACGTTATTTAGCCTTGGTAGTTTCGGTCATGTACATATTGACCTCTTTATATAGTAGGCAGAGGTACAGGTAGATACGTCGTACGTAGAAAGAATACCTACGGACGGTAGTGATAGTGAAAGGAAAGGATGGGGAAATGTATGCAACATAAAGCGGTTAACGGAGCTGTATGCTTGGATTGACTTACACGGGTAGTTTCATTAACACCTGGCCTCCTAAAATGCGACGTGAAAGCAGTTGACCTATTCATCAACGGAACGAGATAAAAATATTTTCATTCTGAAATTTTATCGTGTAGGTGAACAAACGAGACGAGACAAAACAAGACGCAGCGCAGTCTGCATTACATTGCGTTGCGTGCGTCCACCGTACATCGTCCACCCTCCACCTTCCCTCCCGTCCTTTCAGCAGCATCGCACATTCGTCCATTGCGGAAGTAGAGACGTTCTATTGTCCAGACCCCTTCAGTTTTACCATTATGCAGTCTCGTGGTATAGTTTTTAGCTGATTTTTCAGAATGAAAAAGTCACCCAACAAACAAAATTAAAAAGATGGATTTTCCATTTTCTACAAATTGGGAAAACTAATAATTTTGACTTCTGAATTCCATTTCTTATCAAATTTTTGAATTTTCCACGTTCAATCTGTTTTCTCCACCGTCATAAAAATTCTCTAGAACGATTGGATTCCAATTTGGTCTGCTGTAATTTGAGTTTTAGTTTAGTTTCATGCAGTTATTTCAAATACTTAATACACATTTCTGGAAAATTTCAGATATAGGATTTAAGTGTGCATACATATTTTCATTCATCCGTCCATTTCTTCAAATTCCAATTTCTGTTCTCATTTCAAAGAATTTTCCATTTTGAAGAAAAATTACCTATTTCATTGGAAAAAATTTTTGAAAATTTTTTTACCTACCTACTCGAAAAAAAATTTTAAATTCAATTTGTCAGGGCCTGAATTCTTAAGAAATTATTTCATAATAACTATGTATACATTTTTTTAAGTTGTTAAAAATCACAAAAAATTGCTTCAAATTTTGAAAAAAAAATTGATCAAATTTGGAAAAATTGTTTAACCTCCTCCCTCCCCCCCCCCACCAAAAAAAATCCATTAAAAATTTATATAATTTTCTTCAAGCGCACAACTAAGAATATTCTCAATTTCGTGCTTTGCAAAGGATTTTTTCAAAAAATTTTAAACAACAAAAAGTGTAAACTACATACTAGAAATTTCGTCCTTTAAAAGAAACTTTTTGAAATTAAAATTTTTGAAATATAATTTCAAAATGTTCCTTGTAAAAAATATGAAAATAAGAAAGTTTTTCTTTAAAATTTTCACAATTTTGGCTTTGCAAAAATTTTTGCAAAGATTTGAAAAAAAAACTTCTTTTTTCAAAACAGTCACAATTTTTGCGCCCATGAAATCGTAATTTCCATTCCCAATTTTTTGTTTTATAAAAACTTTTCGAAATAGAATTCTTGAAAACAAATTTCAAGATTAGCTTGCTCTTAAAAATAAAAAGAGTCGCAAATAACCGAACGGTTGAGCGACGTAAAATAAATATATTTAAAATAAAAAAATAAATAAAATAAAAAAATATTGTGAAATTTCTTTGCAAAACATGTTAACGAAAGCTAATTTTATTGAGTTTTCAAAACTTGTCTTTGGAAAAATTATCTTGAAATACTTTTCATTCAAAAAAAAAAAAGATATCAAAAAATAATGTTTTTAAAATTTTCTTGTTAAAATTTCCAAACAAAAACTTACTTCGTCCAAAAAAATTACCTATAAAAACATTTATATTTTTAAAAGAAAATATTTCAAAATTTTTCATTAAAATGCTAAAATCCTACAAAAATCAAATTTTTCATCTTCCAAAAAACATTTGCAATCTTTTTTTTTCAATTTTCAAAAATATCCTTTAAAAATTTTTGATTGGAGAAATTTCGAAATTTTCCTGTAAAAAATTCAAAAATCCGGTTGAAGAATTGAAAAAAATGGAAAAAATGTTTCAAAGTTTGAAAAAAAAAAATTAAAATCCTAAAAAATTTAAAATCGTAAAAATCTTATTAAAAAACTGAAAAAATTCGAAATTTTCATTTTGATTTCGGATTTTTTTTTCAAAAATGATGTACATATGAAAATTATTTCCACTTATGTAGCATACAATTTTTCCTGCCTGACAATAAAAAACATTTTGGAATGACCCCCCCCCCCCCCTCCAAAAAAAAATCACTTGCAATTTTTTTCTTCTAGTTTTTTTTTTGGTTTTTTTTTTCATTGAAAGATTTTTTCCAAGATTTCTCTCCTTCCCTTTTTTTCAAAGTTCGATGAAAATTATCTAATTCATATAGGAAACTAGTTTATTTAATTTTTACTAGAAAAAGTCTTTTAATAATGAAGAAAATTTTCGGCTAACAGGATTTTTTCAATAAGTGCAAGACCATTTTATATTTTTTAGAGAATTTTTTATTGCAAAAAAAAAAAAAAAACTCATTGGTTTTCTACAAAGATTATTTTTCAAAAAGATGTTTTTTCTACTTTGAAAAAAAAAAAAAAAAACAATTTCTGGTGAAATTTATTTCTTTTGGAATTTTTTCTTACTAGAATTTTCTCTCGTTTCCAAGAAATTTTTTCGTTCAAGATTGTTTTTTCTCGAAAAAACTTCTTGTTCGTAAATTTTTTTCACTTATACAGGACTTTTTAAGACCATTTTTTTTTTCGTTTTCCATTAAATTTTTACTTCGAGAAGGTAAAATCTTTCGTCAGAGGATTTTTTCACTTTAATTTATTTATTTTATTTTTTTGTCAGAGTTATTTTTTTAAAAAAAATATCTACTGTCCAAAAAATCCTTTTCCAACATTTTTTTTTTTGAATTTAAAAAAATGATAGATGAGGTGATAATTTCTGGTAAAATACATTTTTTTTAGGAAATTAATTTTATCTATAGGGACCTCTTAAAAAATGGCTGCCTATTTGTTTACATTCGCTGTTATCGCTTTGGGGGATTTTTTCCTTATCAATAGGGATCTTGACCAATCAGAATAAACAATGAGCGTTAAAAAAACAGACTTATTGCAATAGCCACTAATATTTCATGAAAAGTACCTCCAAAAAAATAATGGCTATTGCAATAAGTCTGTTTTTTTAACGCTCATTGTTTATTCTGATTGGTCAAGATCCCTATTGATAAGGAAAAAATCCCCCAAATAAGCGATAACAGCGAATGTAAACAAATGGGCAGCCATTTTTTAGGAGGTCCCATAAGAGAATTTTTTTACTCAAAAATTTCAAAAAATTTCTCTCTTGGAAAAAGATCTTCTGATTTTTTTTTCTCACCATTGGAGAAGAAAACATAATTATGCTCAAATAATGCACTTAACGTTCAATTTGTACCCAATGTTAGAGAAGTTGCCTACCTTCGACATTGAAGGAGCCCCTTTCAAGTTGATATCGCAAGCTAATTCACACAATTCGTTCATTCAAGTCAATACCTGGTGTACATAATTTAACTTAATTAGTTTGTTTCGATTTTCTTCTCGATTTTTCAAAAAAAAAATAATAATAAATAAATAGCTACTTAATCGAGTCACTGAAAAACTTTAAAATCATGCCCTATTCTCGATCTAAATAATATTACCCTCTTTTAATTATGCACAATGAATATGACAAAATAATAACCCACATTTCTTTTAAAAAAATTGCATTCATTTGTCAACCCACCTGGCCACAAGCAACCTCAATTCATTCAACTCGGTTCCACACCGATACAACAATTAATAATAGAATTGGCTCTCGGCTCAAGTTGAACCCGACTAGACTGTATTATTTTTAATCATGCAAATACCTCTATAATTACCTATAGACGTTGACTTATGATTAAAGAAATAAATAAATAAATAAAAGAAGTCATTTCAATAATTAAGGTTCACTTTATACGCACGAATCATCAGTGCAAAGTCGCATGAAAGTTGATAAATTGGGAGAAAAATCACTCTCTGGTGTCCATGCCCTAATTATTGCCCGCTGTTAGTTTACTTTTTTATACGATTTTCGTCCTAGACACTCGAATAATCCGTTTGTGGTCGATATGTACTTGTACAGGGAACTGAACGAGCTGAGGAAACCGTCGTCAGATAATCCGGAAATTTTGAGATTCTTCAAATACATGAAATCTGCCAAAGACGGCCAGGATGGCCAAGAGTGCGACGTCATCTACGCCGAATGCTCGACGACTCGTGCCAATGGCGAAAATGCCCCCATGGTTTCCACGTATAACGAAATCAATAAACTCGTTCAAGCCAGAAATTTATAATAAAGACAGAATTCTACGCCAACTGTTTGCAGAAATCTCCAGTGTCATATGTTTAATTTTTTTTTCTTTCTTTCTTTTTTTACTTGTGTATATAATATACAAACGAGTAAAATAAAACAACTGGGAGAATGTTCGCAAAAATAAGTATACATAAGGCATTCTCCTCTTGTTTTATTTTCACGTGTTTTTCATTTTTTTTTCATTTTTCTCTTTTTTTTTGTACTAAGCTTTTTATGTATTTTCTCGCATAATCGATACGCTTAATGCTTAGTTTATAAGAATGTACCTACGTATTAAGTTAAAAATTAGGCAAATACTTTATCACGCACGACTTTCCCTCTTCATTTTCTGTTTTTCGTCAACGTCAAATTTTTACGAAGTTGGAATTTGAAATTTTTTACATAACGTTACGTTATTAGTTATACATCGAAACAAGCCCCTTTTTCATCTATATTTCCATAAATATGTAGGTACTTGTACAGTAACTTCGTTACAATGCGTGAACCATTTTTTTTTTTTTACTTTGCTTTCTTTTTCATCTTTTATTTTTTTCAATTCGATGCCCACCATTATTATTTTTATTTATAATTTTTTTAAAACTTCGTGACCAGCAAACATAAGTACTCGAAGCTTTGTCAACAGCGCACGAAATTGAGTAAAAGCATTCGCTAGTAAATTTTCCAACGATTAGTTTTTTTTTTCTTTTCAATTTTCGAAACAATTCGTCGTGTTCTCATTAATCTTCGACTTCGCCTGTGTATGAACGAACTTGGCAGTATAGAAAACACTTAATCCACCTTCGCACGAAAATACCTACGCGAATAAAAATAATTACAATTTCACGACTTGTTTTTCTTTTTCTTCAAACATGTAGCACTCGAGAAAGTTACTTATAGCTATACAAATTTTTTCAATACTTTTTTTATTTTTTATTTTCGTTATATTTAAATACTTTCATGTACCAACGTAAAACTTTCTTTTGTGACTTTCAAAGGTATTTATTTATTTATTTTTATATTATTTTGTGTGATTTGTATAAATGTAAAAAATTCGATTATATCAAAAAAATATGTTTCGAGTTTCATAAACTTTTTTTTTTGTTATTTATTTATTCGATTAATTAATTTATTTTATCATTTGTAACTATTTATTTATTTATTCGTTTATTTATTTGCAAAACAAAATTAAAAATTGTTTTTATTTTTTATTTTTCGTTTGTTCGCTGTTTAAAAAAAAATTAAAAATATCGAACTGTGCAGAGTGAAGCCTTGTTGATAAAATAAAATTTCACAATTCGAGATTAAAACATTAGGTATCGAAATCAAACCTGGCAAATCCAGAATATAAAGGAAAATCCATTCGAATTTTCACAAACTTTTTAATTCTAGTCTTTATAGCTTTATACGACGAATCAAATCCTTTACCATTTTAATTCCAAATTGGGGTCGAAGTTGGTAATTAATTTAAAGTACGTTAGATTCACTAATCGTAAAAGGTGATGGCATCGGGATAGAATAAAACTTCATTGACATGAACAGTGAATACAACTGGCTGTTTGATAAGAACATGAGCAAAGCTAAGTAGTAAGTACGAGTATATTGGACGATGAGGAGGCGGTTTGCGGTTTTCAAAGATGTATTTTTGGCAGTAAAATATTATTTTGGTGGCAAATAAGTTGATGTTTTCGAACATCAAATCTATAACGTTTTGCGGCGATGATATTTTTGAGAGATCGCTAAACAAGGAAATGATGTGGTTTGGAGGTGATTTGCGAGTTGCAGGTGGTAAAAACCGCAACCATGATGCAGCAGCTGTGCTCGACTAAACGTGGAACTGAAAGTATTGCAAAGTAGAATTAAGAGTTCAAATATTCGATTAAAATTGAAAGGGATATCGAGTTTGATGAGATAAATAAAATGAGGCGAAGTTGGTAAAATCGATAGAAATTTATTATAATAGGATTAATAAAGTATAATAATAATAATGAAAACCAGAGACTATTTCGCAGCTATAAAAATAGAATTGCATTGAAAGAATGATTTTTTCAAAAACAAAATTTTCAAATTTCATCAATTTAAACAATATTATACCTATTGCTTTACTTTTTCTGAAAATTTTGTTCAAAAACACTTTTTTTCAAATTTGATAAAAAGGTTAAAATGAAAAATTTTCTAATTCAATTCAAATACATTTTCCAATATTTTGCTGTTCTTTTTTTTTCTTTTTTTTTTTAAATAATTTTGTTAGGTATGAAATAAAATTTTTTCCACAAGATTTTTTTCAAAATAGGTAGTTTCTTGTGTGAAAAAAAATGTGAAAAATGCCCAAATTTCGACAATTTTTTTCAAATTTTGCAAAAAATCGCAAATCCGCCATTTTTTTGGTTCAATTTTAATGCCAAAATTCAAAAATTCACCACGCTCGTGTTTATGATCCGATTGAGCTGAAATTTGGTTTATATACTATTTGGAGATCGTAGAATTCAAATTTGTTATTTATTTCGATCAGTATTGCCAACCTCGGAAGATAAAATTTTTATTTCGCAAGGTTGGCAACAATGATTTAAACAAATTGCAAATTCAGATTCCCCGTGCTCGAATTATGCATCCTAGACCTTTGAACCTCCTCCATAGGTCTCCGCTTTCTTGAAATATTCACCTATTGGCATTTTCGCGATGAGTTATTGCGGTTGCCTAGTACGATGAAATTAAGGCAGAAAGAATACTTCTCAAGCATATTACACCTTCCAGAAGCGCAATGGAGCTGAATGAAGGGTCAAAATGGACCATATCGAGGTCGTAGAATTCAAATTTATTTTACAATTTGTGTAAATCACTGTTGCCAACCTAGCGAAATACAAATTTTATCTTCCGAGGTTGGCAATACTGATCGAAATAAATAACAAATTTGAATTCTACGACCTCCAAATAGTATATAAACCAAATTTCAGCTCAATCGGATCATAAACACGAGCGTGGTGAATTTTTGAATTTTGGCATTGAAGTTGAAGCAAAAAAAAAAATGGTAAATTTGTAATTTTTTGCAAAATTTGAAAAAAAAAAATGTCGAAAATTGGACATCTAGGGGTCTAGATCGATAGTGTCGAACCTGACGATTACAAATCTGCTTTCATTTTCAAAATCGGACCATTATTTTTGGAAACTATAATAACAAAAGACTTTAGGAGATGTGTGCTATTTTTGAAAAAACAAGGTCGCAATTTGAAATTCATGATAGCATATTTACTTACCCCATCAAATGTGCTGCTTATGCAACTTCTTCAACATGTAGGTAATTTTAATTTTGACTCGTTTCTACTTAAAATGCTTTTTAAATGTAAATTGAAAGTACCTACATTTGTTTTTCATCAATTCAAGGTCTTTGAATGAAAATTTGCAAACGGTTAAACAGAAATCTAAATTTTTTTTTTGGAAATGAAAATGTAATTAAAAGGGTATAGCCGGGTAAGACAGGGTGATTTGGCCCCCAGAGCGAATTTTGAAACCAACCTAGTGGAAGTTGGTCCTTATGGTCTAAAACCCCCGTGACCAAATTTTTAGGTCGCTACCTCACCCCCACCCCCTCCTAGGACGAAAAATGTGATTTTTAGATTATAATTTTTTAATTTCAACAGTTTTCAACTGATTTTTTTCAAACTCGGGTAGATGTTAGGTATCGTCAAGGGTTATTCATGGAAATTTTTTCAAATCTTTATCGTGAAATGCGCGTTTCAAGTTTTCTAACGGCCATTTCGACAAGTTCTTTCAGAGGTGCAATAATGAAAAAAATATATGACTGTTGTATTCTTGGTCTGGATGTACAACATATATTTTTTTCAGAATTTTCTATACATATAGGTGGAAGACCTTCAAAAATGTAAAAAACCGATTTTTTTCATCATTTTCCGCGCCAAAAATGGTCATTTTTGGTCGAAAAAAATTGTCGTCGTAGTATATCACAAAATACGCCTAAATACACCATCAACCCGAATTTGGATGAAATTCGTTGATTTTTTCTATTTTTTAAATTTTAAATAAAATTAACTGAGTGACGCCATTTTGGGAACCCCCAGTGTCCCTAGAGGTGTTTGGAGGGCCTAAAATTCGTGTTTGGACATGTATCAAGTCGATATTTGTCATGAACAGAAATTTTTGCGAAATTTAGAAAATTTGATTTTTTTTCTCTCGAGCTCACATACCTAAAATTACACTTATGGCTTCAGAAAATAAACTGTTCTCACGATCTCTCATCCCCGATAGTTGAAAAACCTCAATTTTTCTCAATTTCGCAAAAATTTCTGTTTATGACAAATATCGACTTGAGACATGTCCAAACATGAATTTTAGGCCCTCCAAACACCTCTAGGGACACTGAGGGTTCCCAAAATGGCGTCACTCAGTTAATTTTATTGAAAATAAAAAAAATAGAAAAAATCAACAAATTGCATCCAAATTCGGGTTGATGGTGTATTTAGGCGTATTTTGTGATATACTACGACGAAAATTATTTTTGACCAGCGAAAAATGATGAAAAAAATCGGTTTTTTGCATTTTTGAAGGTCTTCCACCTATATAGAAAATTCTGAAAAAAATATATGTTGTACATCCAGACCAAGAATACAACAGTCATATATTTTTTTCATTATTGCACCTCTGAAAGAACTCGTCGAAATGGCCGTTAGAAAACTTGAAACGCGCATTTCACGATGAAGATAGGTTCGAAAAATTTTGAAAAAATTTCCATGAATGACCCTTGATGATACCTAAAATCTACCCGAGTTTGAAAAAAAATCGGTTGAAAACTGTTGAAATCAAAAAATTATAATCGAAAAATCACATTTTTCGCCCTAGGAGGGGGTGGGGGGGTGAGGTAGCGACCTAAAAATTTGGTCACGGGGGTTTTAGACCATAAGGACCAACTTCCACTAGGTTGGTTTCAAAATTCGCTCTGGGGGCCAAATCACCCTATCTTACCCGGCTATACCCTTTTTCTTGAGAGTAAAAACAATCTCAATTTTTTTTAAATCCTTGCATAACCGGAGGAATGAAAAATATTTGATTATTGTAAAATCGAATAATAAAGTTTCCATAGATCGGAAAAGAAGTAGTCCGTATAAATACCATATGCCTGACTAAAAAAGAAACCAAATAAGTTGACGAGGGGATTATATGTTTATTATTATTCAATATTTACAGCATTAATGGGACAAAATTAGAAAAGAAAAAAAGTACCTATTATTTTATTTTCACACATCACACTACATCAGAGGATTTTTTGATTTCGGTTTTTGGAGAAGTTAGCGGAGTGGTTTGACTTGGTATATAATTTACCGCTGGGCACAAATTCGAAGGATAATTCAGCATGAAAACTGTACTGCCTTTTGATGTCTCGGAGGGATGTACATCAATGGGGTGATATATTTTTTCCGCTTTCATCATATGGTACTTATACTCCCGTAAAATATTAACGTAGTGGACATTTTTTTCTGTTATATTCCACGCAAAGGCAATTCTTAAATTCCAGATGATATTTTCCAACAAAGGGGTTTCGCGGTCATTCAACATTTTTTTGTGAAAATGATTTAGTATCACCTCTTTAATCGCGTGATTAAACATATTACTCGCATGACGAAGTTTGGCAGTTTCTAAGGCGAATTCGAAGTAATCTGCATCAGTGAGTTCCTGTTTTCCCAAAAATTCTTTCAATTTGCTTTTAATAAAATTTTGCCTAAACATTTCACTTTCAAAATGTTTTATGTACTCTTTGAATTCTGACTCATTGTTATTATTGGTAAAATAATTACTCTTTAGGATTGCATACATTTTTGCGAAATATTCAGGAATTCTTGTCTCAGCCAAATGTTGTTTTCCAGGATGTGGATTAATTAATTCTTCAACATAGTGAAACTTTTCCAAAACTGACGAATACGCTGTCGTTTTCTTCAGAAGCGCTTGCGCAACTTGTATGTCATTGGTTGGGTAGTAATCGAAAAAATATACCTTCTCATCGAGATCCGCTTTAATGTGATACAATGAACACTCGTAACTGTGATATCCCTGTGGAAAAATTATAAATTAACGATTTTAATTTCAAGTCGAGTTTAATTTCACTTATTTATTCGTATTGTTTTTACTTATACTTACGTTGAGTTTCAAGAGATTTTGATTTTGGCAAATGGCCTGTTTTTTTTCATGCTTCTCCTTCTTAAGATAATTAATCAACAAAAGGATTTTTTGTTTATCATTGGAAATCGCACTTAAGCTTGCTAACTTTTCACTCGATAAAACTTCTGACCGCCAAGAACCATCTGCAAGTTGATCCTTATCATTCTGGCAGGTTGAAGTAATTATTAGTAAGGTCACGCAATTTAGAACGAAGCACAATTTAAGAAACTCCATCACTGAACTTTACTTTGATACTAGTTTCTTGGTTTTACATTTGGATATGAAGTAGCAGAAGTTGAGATTATCTCATCAATCTATCATTTTCATTAGAGGAACATACCACTCATATCAAGTATAGTTGTAGATATAAAAAATTATCTAACTATAGTTGTTATTTCAAATATGGTATCCACTAGGCCATACGATGATTCTCGCCAAATAACTTTGAAGAATAATTTTCAAAATTAAAAAAAAAAAAAAAATCAGATTAACATCATTATCAACTAATTTCAGGTCGCAGAGCAGGAAACTGATTTTATTTTACTCCGCCCGTCCTTCCTTTCCTTATAAACGAGTAATTGCTCAAAAAACAAAAAAACTCTCTTTCAGGGCCTATTCTAAGGAAAATTTGGAGCTGCACGTATTAAAAAAAAAAATCTTGCTTTTTTCGTGTTTTTTTCCACCGGCCATTTAGAAGTATTTGAGTGTACCTAACTACCTACTACCTACCTAATTATGATTTTTTTGTAAAAATAAATTTTCATGAAAAAATGTTTGCCAATAGATTCTAGGTAATTAGATTTTTTGACAAGAGAATTTTTTCTAAAAGATACCTATTATACTATAGATCATCAGGCAAACGTACTTTTTAGAAAAAAATTGAAATTTCTTAGGAAAAAAAATTTATGATAGGATTTTTTGTCAAGAAAAATTGTTTTTGAAGATTTTTTGTAAAAAAGATAATTATTTCTTTGTAAAAAATTTTTTTTTTGAGATTTTTTGTCAAAAAGACATTTTTTCTTTGGCGATTTTTTGTCAAAAAAATATTTTTCGAAGATTTTTTCATTAAAAATTTTTTTGGTCAATTTTGGAGATTGTTTTGTCAAAAAAACATTTCTTTGGCGATTTTTTGTCAAAAAATTTTCTTTGACGATTTTTTGAAGATTTTTTCATCAGATCTTTTTTTGGCCAATTTTTTTGTTGTTTTTTTGCCAAAAAAATATTTTTTGAAGATTTTTTCATCAAAAATTTTTATCGTGATTTTTTTTTCAATTTCTTGTCAAAAAAAGTTTTTTGACGATTTTTTTTCAAAAAAATTTTCCTTGACAATTTTTGTCAAAACAAATATTTCTTTTTGTTGAAAATTTTTTTTTTAAGGTTTTTAAACGATTTTTTGATGATTTTTTCATCAGAAACTTCAAAAAAATTTCAATTTTTTTCAAAATAATTTTTGATGATTTTTTCTCAAAAAATATTTTTTGAAGATTTTTTTTGACGGTTTTTTGTCAAAAAAATATTTTTTGAAGATTTTTTATTCAGAAATTTTTTTTTGGACAATTTTTTTTCAATTTCTTGTAAAAAAAAATTTTAACGATTTTTCGTCAAATTTTTTTTTGTCAAAAAATTTTTTTTGAAGATTTTTTTTTATCAAAAACGTTGAAAAAATTCAATTTCTTTTCAAAAAAAATTTTGACGATTTTTTGAAGATTTTTTTTGTCAAAAAGAATTTATATCTACCTACAAGACTTTTTGTCAAAAAAATGATTATTTTTTGGAGATTTTTGATTGAAAGATATTTTTTGAAGATATTTTTGTCAAAAATTATTTTTTAGCTGCACAAAATAATTTCAAACTGCACACCTTTTGTTTTGAAGCTCCACAAACTGGACGGAACTGCACGTTAGAATAGGCTCTGCTCTCTTTTTAGGTAGAGAGAAGGTAGGTGTACTCAAAGTCAACCTCAACATCATATTCGTATTCAGCAGCCTCGAACTACTCGTATATACACTATACAATAATAAGCAGAAGAATAAAAAATTCAAAATTTTTTGAAAAAAGGGTCACATTTGAAATTTGTGATGTTATAGTTACCCCTACAAATTCAAATTTGGCATTTTATCACTTATGGTGGGTTTACCTAGAATGTAAACTAAACGTATAGTATATCTGGGTATATCTTACACCAAGGGAGTAAAAAGTGATTTTTGACGAATGTGAGGTTTGTGATACGAGCAAAACGATTTATGTTTTTTCGATTTTTCTTTCGATCAATTCGACCACGCTTAAACTATCAATGGAAGAAAAAATAAACTCAAGCACGCCATAATTTATAACAACTTTAATACAAAATATTAAAAATTGTTTACATACCGATCATCTCGTCCGTATAAAATATTAAAATTTAAAAATACAATAAATTATAGGAATTAGAAACACTTTTGCTTAGCGTGATGCATCGTCAAATTATTAAAATGAAAAAAAAAAATCATTATCACATACACTTGGTTCCCAAAGTCTCCTATTAATTTAAAAAAAAAATGACAAATTCGTAAGGAAAATTGTATCCTATTCGAAACGTTAATTGAATCCATTTTTATTCTTATATAATTTTTTTTTTACTCGAACGCTACATTACAAAATAAACAAGAGTATATTCCTGAGTTATAATAATATACTTTGTGAATTTTTTATCCAGAAAATTCGTTTCGTGAATACTGCATTTCATTTAATAATTTTTTGACTAGTATGAATATTATACCTTTACATGTACGTTACAAAAAAAAAACACACACATCATTTTAAAGCTTTTTTATAGACTAAATTTTTAAGCCTGCTTAATCCTAAACCTATAAAAAATGCTATTCAATGTCTGCAAAATGCGTGTAAGTACTGAAAAACGAAAAGCTTTTCGAATAAACCACTAGGAATACTGAAGCAGGGTTCGGGCAGAGGGGAATGTGATGAATAGTGATAAATTCTTACATCTTATAGAGAATATAATTTTACAATTATTTTAAAAAAACCAGATCATTTAATATCACAAACATGATTTTCAAGTCTTAATTTATCTGAGTAATTAAATAAAATTTAGAATATTTTCGTTTTAAATACATAATACGTCAGTCTCCTTTAATTTAATGGGGAAAAAATCCTGCGTTTTATTATTTTAAAATTAAAATAATAAATATGAAAGTTTACCCATAAACATACAGTTTTTAAAAAAAATCTCAATTTTTATCACAATACTTGAGAAATAAAATTAAAATAGATCGGTGGGAAGTGCAGAAAATATAATTAAGTTGTTTTCAATGAAAATCAAACAAATTAGACGAAGAAAATAATCTGTACAAGTAGATTACAGTTCAAGGAATGAAATTTCCTCATGATGAATTTGATCAACACGAATAATGGAATTATATTTTCAATTCTGTATCTGTTATAGTATCGAAAACTTTTGTTCAGAAGGAATGTTCATCAAGTTAAATACAGTTGAATACATGAAGAAAGTACTACATACACAAAAGCTACTGTTTTTCAAAAAAAAAAAATAAATAAATAAAGTACGAGTGGAAATAAATGTTATTGGAGTATATTTTGATTTTTTTTTTGTGAGAATTGAACGATAATTTAGTTTTCAACCTAATATGTTTTAAATTTTTTTTATAATTTAATCAAAATTAGTTTTTTGATTTTTTTTCAATATCAAAATTTTCAAATATCTAATTTTGTTTGAAATTGATATTTTTTAATTTTTTTTTTACCCAGAAGTCCGAGAACAATTTTTAAAATTTTTTGTATTTGAAAATATTTTTTTTTGGTTTAAAATTTTGGATTTTTTCAAATTAATTTTTCAATTTTACAGCAATCTTTTCAAATTCTGTTTGAAATTATTTTGCATTTTTTTTTCAGTTTTCGTTTCAACCATTTTTTAAAAATTTTATTAAAATTTTCTAGTTTTGTTTCAAAATATATATATATTTTTTTTTTCATTCAAAATAATTTTTTTTTTCAATAATTAGGAATTTTTTTCGTGTTTTTTACACATTTTTTTTTCAAATTTTGTATAAAATCATTCTTCAAATTTCATTTTTTTTTCCAAATTAATACCTTCAAAAATCATATTTTTTTTATTAAAGTTTGATTTTTCATTTTCATTTTTTTACCCACAACAATTTTTAAAATTCTATTTGAGAATACCTAATTATTCTTTGGTTTAAAATCTTACATTTCTTTAAATCAATTTTTTCAAATTTTGTATTTTTTCATTTTTTGTGGAAACCACTTTTTTTTAATTCAAAAAATTATGTTTGAATTTTCAAATTTTGTTTCAAATTGAATTTTCAATGTTTTTTTTTACCAGAAGTCCGAGAACAATTTTTAAAATTTTGTGTATTTGAAAATAATTTTTTTGGTTTAAAATTTTGGATTTTTTCAAATTAATTTAAAAATTTTTTAGAAGCAATAGGTAGCTTTTCAAATTCTTTTTGAAATTATTTTCCAGTTTTTTTTTCAATTTTCGTTTCAATCATTTTTTAAAAATTTTATTAAAATTTTCTAGTTTCGTTTCAAAATATTTTTTTAATCAAAATATTTCTTTTCTCAATTAGGTATTTTATTTCTTCGTTTTTTAACACATTTTTTTCTGTTTAAAATCATTATCCAAATTCCATTAATTTTTTTTTCGAAATTAATACTTTCAAAAGTCATTTTTTTTTTATTAAAGTTTGATTTTTGATTTTCATTTTTTTACCCACAACAATTTTTAAAATTCTATTTGAGAATACCTAATTATTCTTTGGTTTAAAATCTTATACATTTCTTTAAATCAATTTTTTCAAATTTTGTATTTTTTCATTTTTTGTGGAAACCACTTTTTTTTTAATTAAAAAAATTATGTTTGAATTTTCAAATTTTGTTTCAAATTGAATTTCTAAATTTTTTTTTTACCAGAAGTCCGAGAACAATTTTTAAAATTTTGTGTAAGAATCTCTAAAACTTTAATCAAAAATATGTTTAAGACAAATTTTTAAAATTCAAGTATTTCAACGGTTAAATATTTTTTTTTACGTCTAGAATGAATTTTCAATGATTTTTCACAGTGTTTGTGATAAAACGAACGAGAAAAATATATTTTTCTCGAAATTTCGAAATAGTCTCTCGACTTTATTTTTCAAATTTCGTTGATTGATAATTGCTTCAATTATTTTTTCAAAATCAAGTTCTTGGTAGCCAGTTTTCAAATTTTGTGAGAAAGAAATTTTTCAAAACTTTGATTTAAAATATTTTTAATCTCAAATTTTATCAAGAATTGCTTATTTTTTTTCAAATTCAATATTTCCATGATTTCATTCAAACATAATTTTTTTAAATTTTCTTCTATCAAAATTTTTCAGAATTTCGTTCAGCATGATTTTTTTTTTTTGATTTTTTACTTGATGAACAAAGTTTAAAAAATTTCATTGGGGACTACAAAAACAAGTTTCTAAGGAATTTCTTCATTTTTTTTCAAATTTTATTGACAACTATTTTGAAAAATTTTGTTTGAAATTGAAATTTTAATAATTTTATTCAATCAGAATCACAATTTTTAAAAATTTTATTTTAAACAGTTTTTCCTTCAAATTTTCTTGGAACAATTTTTTTTTCAAATTTTGCAAAAAATCGCAAATCCGCCATTTTTTTGGTTCAATTTTAATGCCAAAATTCAAAAATTCACCACGCTCGTGTTTATGATCCGATTGAGCTGAAATTTGGTTTATATACTATTTGGAGGTCGTAGAATTCAAATTTGTTATTTATTTTGATCAGTATTGCCAACCTCGGAAGATAAAATTTTTATTTCGCAAGGTTGGCAACAATGATTTAAACAAATTGCAAATTCAGATTCCCCGTGCTCGAATTATGCATCCTAGACCTTTGAACCTCCTCCATAGGTCTCCGCTTTCTTGAAATATTCACCTATTGGCATTTTCGTGATGAGTTATTGCGGTTGCCTAGTACGATGAAATTAAGGCAGAAAGAATACTTCTCAAGCATATTACACCTTCCAGAAGCCCAATGGAGCTGAATGAAGGGTCAAAATGGACCATATCGAGGTCGTAGAATTCAAATCTATCCAGCTGAAATTAAAAATATCATCAAAAAGCTCAAAAACAAAAAATCCCCTGGTATTGATGGTATCACCAATTTTACCTTAAAAAATCTTCCAGATAATTTCATCGTCCAACTAAGCGATATCTTCAATGCTTGCTTCCGTTTGTCTTATTTCCCCCTAAGCTGGAAAAAAGCCATCATGATACTCATTCCTAAACCAAACAAACCTAAAGATGACCCATCTAGTTATCGTCCTATTAGTCTTTTAAATTCTGTTTCTAAAATATTTGAACGTATTATCCTAAATCGTCTCCTTTCAAAACAATATTCTTCCTTCCCATCAGTTTGGTTTTCGCAAAAAATTTTCAACGATTTTCCAAGTTCAACGCATACACAAAATCATCAATGATGGATTCGAAAATAAGAAATTCACGGTTTCCTCATTTCTTGATGTCAAACAGGCTTTTGATTCTGTTTGGCATCATGGTCTTTTACTCAAGCTCACACGCCTGAATATTCCTGTCTATCTAATTAAAATTATCAAATTGTATCTCGAAGATCGTTCCTTTGTTATTAGAATTGGCTCTTTCTTTTCTCGTGAAATAAAAATCGAAATAGGTGTTCCTCAAGGTGGCGTGTTGAGTCCTACTCTTTATAACCTATTTTGTTCGGATTTTGAAACTGGCCCTGATACCACCATTGGGTCTTTCGCTGATGATATATGCTTACTAACTCAGAATTCTATCTTAAATGACGCCATTCATTCTCTTCAAAATTCCTTAGACGTTAGTATAAGCTGGTTCAATCGCTGGAAACTTGTTCTAAATCCCAATAAATGTGAGTCAAAAATTTTTTCTTTACGAAAAATAAACCCACCTCTTCAACTAAAAATCGATAACATCCCCTTGACTTGGAAAAGCGATGCTGTAAAATACTTAGGTATTTACCTCGATACAAAACTTAATTTCAATGAACATATTGACAACAAACTAAAATTAGGTTATCAGCGTCTAAGACTTCTCTACCCTTTATTAAATCGTAAGTCAAAATTAAACGTTAATAACGCTAAATTAGTTTATACTTCTTTATTACGACCTGTTATCACCTATGGATGCTTAGTCTGGCTTGGTACCTCTCAATCCAATTTAAATAAAATTGAAGTCTTTCAAAATAAAATCCTGAGAATCATTACTAACAGCGAATGGTACATCCGTAACTCTCAAATTCAAAGAGAACTTGGCATCCCTAACTTATTCAACCATATGTTGCTCAATAGCGTTAATTGTTATTTAAGAATGTTAAAAATCCCTTTTTTATGTAATACTGTTATGCCTACGCGCAATCCTAGACTAAGACCTAAGTTACTTCAAGATATTATAATTTAATTTGTTTTCGCTAGTGTTAAGTACTAAGTGTACTGATCACGTTTAATAAATAAAATAAATAAAATAAATTTTACAATTTGTGTAAATCACTGTTGCCAACCTAGCGAAATACAAATTTTATCTTCCAAGATTGGCAATACTGATCGAAATAAATAACGAATTTGAATTCTACGACCTTCAAATAGTCTATAAACCAAATTTCAGCTTAATCGGATCATAAACACGAGCGTGGTGAATTTTTGAATTTTGGCATTGAAGTTGAAGCAAAAAAAAAAATGGTGAATTTGTAAATTTTTGCAAAATTTGAAGAAAAAAAATGTCGAAAATTGGCAATCTAGGGGTCTAGATCGATAGTGTCGAACCTGACGATTACAAATCTGCTTTCATTTTCAAAATCGGACAGTAGTATATGGGTCACTTTAGGACACTTTTTAAGGCACTATGTTTTAGGTTGTCCAAATGTGTTGTTGGTGTTGTAGGACTGTACTAAGGCATGTGTATTAAAAAATTGTCCCAAAGTGACCTAATAAAAAAAGGATTAGGACACTTTTTCAAAGGTTGGTAAGTTTTAAATATTTTTCCTGATGTGTCTATAACGGACTTGTGACGGGCCGTATCGAAAAAGTTATTTTTAAAATTTTTTCGATAGTAAGACATGTGTATTAAAAAATTGTCCCAAAGTGACCCAATAAAAAAAGGATTAGGACACTTTTCAAAGGTTGGTAAGTTTTCAACGATCCTCTGCATAGTCACTACAGTAATCAAAGAAATGGAAATATTTTTTTCAAACTTTTTTTTTTCAAACTTAGAAATTTTTTTAAAACTTTTTTTTTTCAAAACTTGAAAATATTTTTTTTAACTTTTTTTTTTTTTTCAAAACTTGAAAATATTTTTTTCAAACTTTTTTTTTTTTTTTTTTCAAAACTTAGAAAATATTTTTTTTCAAATTTTTTTTTTCAAAACTTGGAAATTTTTTTTTCAAAACTTAGAAAATATTTTTTTTCAAATTTTTTTTTTTCAAAACTTGGAAATATTTTTTTCAAAACTTAGAAATATTTTTTTCAAAACTTGGAAATATTTTTTTTCAAAACTTAGAAATATAAAACTTTTTTTTTTTTTCAAAACTTAGAAATATTTTTTTCAAAACTTAGAAATATTTTTTTCAATTTTTTTTTTCAAAACTTAGAAATATTTTTTTTCAAAACTTAGAAATTTTTTTAAAACTTTTTTTTTTTCAAAACTTGAAAATATTTTTTTTTTAACTTTTTTTTTTTTTCAAAACTTGAAAATATTTTTTTCAAACTTTTTTTTTTTTTTTTTCAAAACTTGGAAATATTTTTTTAAAACTTTTTTTTTTCTTCAAAACTTGGAAATATTTTTTTCAAATAAAAATTTTTTTCATAACTTGGAAATATTTTTTTAAAACTTGGAAATATTTTTTTCAAACTTTTTTTTTTCAAACTTAGAAATTTTTTTAAAACTTTTTTTTTTTCAAAACTTAGAAATATTGTTTTCAAACTTTTTTTTATTTTTTCAAAACTTAGAAAATATTTTTTTTAATTTTTTTCAGTAGCTAACTTATAAAATATTTTTTTAATTGATCTTAAAAGTTATGAAATGAATTTAATGATGATGCATCGTCCTCGAAGACCATAATATTCGATTTTAAGATCTTTGAGATTGTTCCACTTGTCGAAATCGGAATCGCAAGTGAAAAACGAATGATACCGTTTAGGTAAATGAAAGCAAAACTCATCTGTTTCGACGACAACGGAAGTGCCGTGTTGAGTTTTGCACAGGAAGAATTTGCAAACATTAAAAATGGTGCCAGCAGTGAAATCCTTGAAAGATTTAAACTCTTTCTGATCAGCGATAGCATTGATATCACGAATTAAGGCGTCCATCTTGTACGAGAGTCAGGAACAGAATGAGGAGGAGAGTGAAGTGCCCCTTAATTTATAGAAAAATTTTACCCCACCACTAACAACAATTTTTTAAGAATAAGAGACCTCTAATTCCCCTGCATCCACTCCCTACATTCCCTATCAAAATTTATACGTGCTTGCAAATAATCGGAATCATCTGTAAGTAAACTAACTACTGATGATAGACGCGAAATGAGCTCAGCTTTCCTAAGCTTAGAGCAACCTTTTAGGTTAAGCTTTTTGGCTTCAGCTCTCAGCTCTTTCATCGTATAGTCCTTAAAACGATTACCATTACAAGTTGTACTCAAGGCGTCCATCTTGTACGAGAGTCAGGAATAGAATGAGGAGGAGAGTGAAGTGCACCTTAATTTATAGAAAATCTCTCAAATGTTTACAAGCCAAGAGCCTCAGATGAGACCTAGGGCCTCCTGAACCCACCGCCTATAGGACCTATCAAATTTTATAAGCACTTGCAAATCATCGATGTTATGGACAATGGTGCAATCAGAATCACTATCGCTGCAATCATACCTAGACTTAATTAAACTAACTATTGACGATAGACGAGAAATGAGCTCAGCTTTTGATAGTCTAGAGCAACCTTTGAGGTTAAGCTTTTTGACTTCTGCTCTAAGCTCTTTCAACTTATAATCATTGAAACGACTGTCACAATCACTATCGCTGCAATCATACCTAGATGTAACTACACTAACTACCGACGATAGACGAGAAATGAGCTCAGCTTTCGATAGTCTAGAGCAACCTTTGAGGTTAAGCTTTTTGACTTCAGCTCTAAGCTCTTTCAACTTATAGTCCTTAAAACGACTGTCATTACACAGTGTAGTATTAGATGTTGCCATCACACATAGACGAGAAATGAGCTCAGCTTTCGATAGTCTAGAGCAACCTTTGAGGTTAAGCTTTTTGACTTCGGCTCTAAGCTCTTTCATCGTATAGTCCTTAAAACGACTGTCATTACACAGTGTAGTAATAGTGGTAGCAGCAGTAGGTGTTGCCATCACGAAATCTTACAGAACATTGGTTTGCCTAAAGGCGTGTAATAGTATTTATAATTTTCTTCAGTTAACTCAGAAGCTGTATGTACATCATTAAATTTCGAACCCGGAACTATCAGTTGGTACTAAACATACTTAATCAGAAAGTTATGTTTTTTTAATTTTCGGAATAACTAATTGCTGTTGTAAAGTAACCAAACGACGTCTACGCTCATAGTCTCGGTAGTAATCTACATCATCTATTGCATATTTTCCTAACCTAACATTCTCAAAATGTATTAACCTTTTAAGATGTCTCTTATACCATTCAGGAAATGGTAAAAAGTCCACCTTCATATTAACATAATAGTCAATGTTTTCAACTAATAAGATACCACGAATACGACCTTTATACCATTCGGGTAGTGGTAAGAAGTCTATCTCTCTATAGTCTTCAAAATCGCCAAGAATTCCAAAGTGAAACCTTTCATCAAGCATGAAATACCAAAGATTAGATGTAGTGTACACTTTTATAATAAGTCTCCAGAATAACAGCAAGTTGTGCGAGCATAGAAACCCACTCGTGTACTTACAACCACAACACCTACATAAATTACAAAAGAAATAATTCATACATCTACAATTCATTAAATTTTCCACAAAAACCTCAAACAGTACAGATACAAGTGTTACAGGAATGCGTAACAACTCAAAGCACACCTTTTAAAAAGACTATTATCAGGTTATTATGTTTTTAAAAACACAATGCATAAAAACACACAGCAAACATACCTAAAAAAAGGGTGTTTACACAAAAATTCAAAAATTTCCTATTTAAAACAATATGATGTAAAAAAACATAGGTAAAGAGAGCTGCAGACTCTCTTGATAGGAACTTGATACATTTTAAATATTCAATACATGTGATGTAAAGAAATTTTCACCAAACACAGTAACTATACAAAAATTTACATGTTAAGTAAAATTTACACCAAACTACACTATATACAGTAACTATACAAAAATTTACCTGTTAAGTAAAATTTACACCAAACACAGTAACTATACAAAAATTTACATGCTAAGTAAAATTTACACCAAACTACACTATATACAGTAACTATACAAAAATTTACCTGTTAAGTAAAATTTACACCAAACACGGTAACTATACAAAAATTTTCACCAAACACAGTAACTATACAAAAATTTACTTGTACTACACTATATACAGTAAAACTATACAAAAATTTTCACCAAACACAGTAACTATACAAAAATTTACCTGTTAAGTAAAATTTACACCAAACACGGTAACTATACAAAAATTTTCACCAAACACAGTAACTATACAAAAATTTACTTGTACTACACTATATACAGTAACTATACAAAAATTTACCTGTTAAGTAAAATTTACACCAAACACGGTAACTATACAAAAATTTTCACCAAACACAGTAACTATACAAAAATTTACATGTACTACACTATATACAGTAAAACTATACAAAAATTTTCACCAAACACAGTAACTATACAAAAATTTACCTGTTAAGTAAAATTTACACCAAACACGGTAACTATACAAAAATTTTCACCAAACACAGTAACTATACAAAAATTTACATGTACTACACTATATACAGTACCGTACAAAAATTTACATGTTAAGTAAAATTTACACCAAACAGCTTACCTACAGCAACTACATGTTAAGTAAAATTTACACCAAACAGCTTATCTACAGCAACTATAAAAAAATTTACATGTTAAGTAAAATTTACACCAAACTACACTATATACAGTAACTATACAAAAATTTACATGTTTTTTACATAGACGACTCTACAAGTCCATAAGGAATAGTATCACAATTATTGCAAATCAAACGTTTATCAAAACCAAAGGTTAGTTTCTTTTCCTGAACTTTTTTCAACAAGTTCTTGGTTTTGACATCGCGTACAATAGTATCATTTTCCGTTGTGATTTCCTTTACAAGTCCATGGATCATTTTTTCCATGTTGGCACCGTTAATTTTCTTAGCATTCGCATAGTCCAGTGTGAAACCTTTAATTTTCATTTGCCGCTTTTTCATATTCGTTTGGTAGTAGTAGGACTTTGGACCAGTTGACATAAACTTCTTTATGTGTTCCCCTTTTTTCAACTCGTCAGTCCATTCACCAAGCAAATCACCAGTTTTCACAGTGTTGCTACCATCATCAACATAAATTATAGAATCTGTATCACAATACAGTACAGATTCTCCTAATTTCAATAACAAGTCATAAAGCCTTAGTCGAGCGTTTGCCGTAGTGTATGCTGCTACAAAAATGTTGGTACTGAAATTATTTTCCACATACTGATCCTTGTACTTGTAGTCTACCTGGATCATTTCTTCAGACAGTATGACAGTATGTTTATCTGTCAATGTGTCATCGTCCAACAGTTCACAGAGGCGAGGAAGCGTCGTTACATACTCGGTACAACCCATATTGCTACGTTGTCCAAATTTACCCCATAGGGAATTTAGACAGAGCTTAGCAACTGCTCTTTTACCAGGATTTATAGCAATCTGGTCTTTATCCAGGGTAATGTTGTACGCTTCCATGTTCGCTTCAATGTAGGCCTCCTTAGTAGGGTAAGAGTGCTTACTGGTTTCCAACTTAATTTTTAGGAAATCAGCAATGTAACCTTTCCATAAATCTTTCGATTTTTCAAAAGTCCACACTTCATAAGTTTCCAGCACTTTGTAACCTACTTCGATAGCCTTATTTACCTCGACTGTGGACCAAGTACCAACAAATTCGCGTTCAGCATCAGTGTGAGTGCATTCTTCTTGGTTTTCCTTAGCACAAGTCACACACAAAGGGAACAACAATTTCTCGTTCTTACTCATCTGTACACGGACAGGGAGCACCGGTATGTACAGGTTTTGAGGTGCCAAAACTTTACATTTTACAAAACCAAACCAAGAAGAATCGTAGCATGCAGGCTTAAAGATCTTGGTAGGATGTCCTACAGGGTAGTCGTCATAGTACATTACAGTGGGGTATAAGGAGCAAACGTCAACATACCTAATTTTCTCACCATTACGAGCAACTCTCTTTAACTTGAACGCTTCAGTGCGTCCACCAAAGAAAGCTTCTCTAGGGTTCAGAGGATCAGCGGATCTTACAAGTTTCTTACTCTGACGGTATGCCACAGTCTTCTCCCATTCGCACTGCCACATTTCCACAACATTATAGCCAGCGTTCCGAAGCAGTTGTGTACGATCAAGAGTCTTCTGATACAAGTCGCACATGAGTTGGCGATTTTTCTTGTTCCTTGTATCAGGATGGAAGCAGTTGGGACAACCGTGGAAGTAACAACCGTGGAACTGGTACACAGTGTTTGTGCCAGCATCGAACCCATCAACTTTGGCATTACAAATTTTTACTTCCCCACCATTTAGAGCATGAGTGATGTTGGCACCTTCAACAGACTCCAACCAAGACATTGAAATGTTGGAGAACTGTTCTTTAGAGAACTCTTTTTTCTGTACAGAAATCGTGTTATCTTTCAAGTACTTACTACGATAGGTTGCCATACAAACACTAGCAATGGTGATGTACTGGAACGGATCAATGTTGGCCACATTCAAAAAGTCTTCTCGCAACTTTAAACAACCACGACGAAGGATATCTACATCAGACTTACAATATTCGTAGAGTTCCTTTTTCATATCAAAAACATACTTTTCGGCAACTCTAGCATTATGCCACTCTATAAATTCTTTCCTCTTATCCTTTTTCATGTGGTCGTAGTTGTAGTACTTCTTAGCAGGTATGCGACCAACATAGTTCTCATTCTTCTTCGTATTGAAGTAGTGGGGGAAGTAACCTTTCTTCAGTTCAGTAAGTCCAAAAGTTTCAGGGAAAGCAGCCAAGGGTGAATTTACAAAGTTATTACTATCGATTACCCTGAAGTTAAGGTTGCTAATTTTCATTTCCATAACCTTGCTTCCAGAATAGATTACTTCAGGCTTCATGGTATTTTTCACACAGTACTGTATGATAAAGTGAGTGTCGTAACCACGAGCATAGTGAGCGATAGCTGTATGGTCTGCATGATGAGGGTGAATGAGCCATTCGCAAAACTCTTCGTTATTATTGAAACGATGCTCATTACCTTGGAAATCGTGTGCAACAACTAAATTAGGTACATGGACTCCTGTTTCCTGCTGGCACTCGTAATCGAAAAATATGTACTTTTCCGTATATGTACACTTTTTCTTTAGGAAATGTCTCTTCCGAGCAGGTCCATGTATCTTACAATTTCCATCGCATCTACCGCCCATAGCTTCTTTTCTCAACATGTAGCACTTGTGCGTATCCAAGTGTACAAACTCTTTACAGTTCTGACACTCACCATATCCACACATGTGTTTGTCCTCTTTTTTACGAGACACAGTACTACCACAGTCTTTACACTTTTTCCAATTTACACAGACCGTCTTCTTGTGTTTCTCGAGGCACTCGGTGTTGACACAGTAACGATCACAATTTTCACAAAGTATACGTCTTATACTTGCATCACAGTGTTCTGCACCAAGACATAAGAAACAATTTTCCAGAGCATCAACTTTACATTCGTGTGCATCCTTATTATTGTACCCTTTACAGCACTTGTCGCATATGTACACACTACCATAGAAACCTGTCATACTGTTGATGACATCATAATGTTCACCATCTTTGTAAAGGCACACTATAACATCTTTCTCTGTACCTTTACGTATAACAGGATTATCTACAACAGCTTCAACAACACGTATTTGTATGTTGAGCAAGTCCTCCACATACTTCAAATCGTTAATGGTTATACCGTGCTCACAATTAAAATCTTCGTATTTTGCCTTCAAACGACCTTCTAGCTCTTTGGCTAACAAATCTTGAAGTTTACGGCCCTTACGAATGTATGTAATTTGCGAGCGTGAGTAACCACGATCAAGGAAATTATGTGTAGGAGTCACATGCGTTAGTGCAACAATAACAGCACGTAAAGCACACAAATTATCGTCATTCTTTATAACGTTGATGCTCTTCTTCGTATGACGGTTGGCCTTAAGATTGAAAACCCGTCGTCTTCGGCTACCTCTAGGTACTTTCACAGTCTTAACATTGAATTTACACTTCATCATATCTACAGTTTCATCAGAAGTGAGTACCTGAGCAAGTTTCTCTTTCAATGTTTCCACATGATCTTTCTTATCGTACCCTGTGACAATATGACGACCATTAAAATCAGGATTTTCAACACGTAGGTCTATTAGGTCACCTGGACGGAAATTCACCATCTTTTTCGCATATTCAAACATTTCATTGAGTGCCTCGGTAATCAAATCTAATATAGGTAACTCTACATTTTTCTTCAACATTATGATATACTCGCAGTCATAATGGTTGAATTTTTTTAAAAAGACTCTCTTGCACTCGGTAACATTAATATATTTTAAAGAAGTAGTGCATAGGCCACTGCCAATATACACCTTACCTGGTTCATCCGCGTCCTTGTTGCCAATGCTGCTGCTGCTTCCATCATCATTGGAAGCCATATTGTTGCAGGTATCATCGTTGTCGTCGTCTTCGTTGTCCGTATCATTGTAGTCATAGTCATTGTCGTCATCATATTCTTCTTCATCTTCATCGTCAGCGTTGTCTTCAACCTCCTGGTGTTCTTCTTCATCTTTACCTTTATCCTCATGGTGGTAGTTTTCTTCCTTGTTGCTTCTACTTGATAGCAACTGAGTTGCAACTTCTTCATTGTTTGCCTCGTTAACTGTTTCCAAAAGAGGTTCAGGCGTTTCTTGCCTTCCTGTAACAGGTGCTTCATCATCGTCTTCGTCATCCGAATAATCCACTAACTTAATTTTACTATCTACTGATGATTTGTTGACAACAACATCTTTGTTGTCAACAGCATCATCCAACCTAAAATTATCTAAGCTAGCTATATACATGGCTAGTCCAGGTCTTACCCAACCGTTCCTAGCCTTCTTCTTATTAAATAACGTGTGGTGAAAAGGGAATATTTCCCCTATACACATACTATTTACAGTGCTACCTACATTAATATTACTTAAACTAGGTTTATTCTCTAAAGCTAAAATTAAGTCTTTCTTATTCAATTTATAGTAATAGCGTATACCTCTCTGTTTAGCCAAGCTTCTCAATTCTGTCACCTTATACTGTTGGTAATCAGAATGTGAACTATTTTCTAAACTAACCATATAACTAGCAAGTCCTGGCTGTTGCCAACCATTCCTTGTTTTCTTATTAAATAATGTATAATTAAATGGGAAAATTTTCCCAAGAGACTTTTCTTTTTTTTTAATACTTTTTTTGGTCCCTAACTCCACTAAACTAGACTTAAAATTATTATAAATTAATAAATTTACCAAGTTCAAGTCACACTCACTCAAGGCATGAAGATAGCGAACAGCGCTACATTCCGCATCTTCATGCAAAGCAGCAGCAGCATTAGAATTCATCGTATTAGAAAGTTGATCTTTCCAGTTCGACATCATTAGCGCTAATGAGTTCACAGAGGCAATACACCTGTATTTATAGTTTTTGACAGGTCACATGATGGAGGGGGAAAAGTGCCTATGCGCATACATGCGCAGTAGTAGATGTGCAGTAGACATGGGTATATAACCAATGTACTACATTACATTGCTTCATATCTCTCTTGTAAAGGCTTGTATCGACGCAGGTGTTTTGCAAACTGTCTAAACACCTTGTGGCCAAAAGGTAGTCCACATTACCCAATAAATAGACCATATTACACGACTGTTGGTCCACATTACCCTTACTAGGTCCATATTACATGATGTATGGTTCATATTACCCACAGGTGGTCCATATTACCCTATGGGTGCTCCACTTTACCCAACATGGTTCCACTTTGGGTTCCACTTTGGGTTCAACTTTTCTGAAGGTGGTTCCACTTTGGGTTCCACTTTGGGTTCCACTTTGGTTCTGCTCTGCTGCATTTTTGGAGGTGGTTCCACTTTCAAAAAAAAGCAGAACCAAAGTTGAACCCAAAGTGGAACCCAAAGTGGAACCACCTTCAGAAAAGTTGAACCCAAAGTGGAACCCAAAGTGGAACCATGTTGGGTAAAGTGGAGCACCCATAGGGTAATATGGACCACCTGTGGGTAATATGAACCATACATCATGTAATATGGACCTAGTAAGGGTAATGTGGACCAACAGTCGTGTAATATGGTCTATTTATTGGGTAATGTGGACTACCTTTTGGCCACAAGGTGTTTAGACAGTTTGCAAAACACCTGCGTCGATACAAGCCTTTACAAGAGAGATATGAAGCAATGTAATGTAGTACATTGGTTATATACCCATGTCTACTGCACATCTACTACTGCGCATGTATGCGCATAGGCACTTTTCCCCCTCCATCATGTGACCTGTCAAAAACTATAAATACAGGTGTATTGCCTCTGTGAACTCATTAGCGCTAATGATGTCGAACTGGAAAGATCAACTTTCTAATACGATGAATTCTAATGCTGCTGCTGCTTTGCATGAAGATGCGGAATGTAGCGCTGTTCGCTATCTTCATGCCTTGAGTGAGTGTGACTTGAACTTGGTAAATTTATTAATTTATAATAATTTTAAGTCTAGTTTAGTGGAGTTAGGGACCAAAAAAAGTATTAAAAAAAAAGAAAAGTCTCTTGGGAAAATTTTCCCATTTAATTATACATTATTTAATAAGAAAACAAGGAATGGTTGGCAACAGCCAGGACTTGCTAGTTATATGGTTAGTTTAGAAAATAGTTCACATTCTGATTACCAACAGTATAAGGTGACAGAATTGAGAAGCTTGGCTAAACAGAGAGGTATACGCTATTACTATAAATTGAATAAGAAAGACTTAATTTTAGCTTTAGAGAATAAACCTAGTTTAAGTAATATTAATGTAGGTAGCACTGTAAATAGTATGTGTATAGGGGAAATATTCCCTTTTCACCACACGTTATTTAATAAGAAGAAGGCTAGGAACGGTTGGGTAAGACCTGGACTAGCCATGTATATAGCTAGCTTAGATAATTTTAGGTTGGATGATGCTGTTGACAACAAAGATGTTGTTGTCAACAAATCATCAGTAGATAGTAAAATTAAGTTAGTGGATTATTCGGATGACGAAGACGATGATGAAGCACCTGTTACAGGAAGGCAAGAAACGCCTGAACCTCTTTTGGAAACAGTTAACGAGGCAAACAATGAAGAAGTTGCAACTCAGTTGCTATCAAGTAGAAGCAACAAGGAAGAAAACTACCACCATGAGGATAAAGGTAAAGATGAAGAAGAACACCAGGAGGTTGAAGACAACGCTGACGATGAAGATGAAGAAGAATATGATGACGACAATGACTATGACTACAATGATACGGACAACGAAGACGACGACAACGATGATACCTGCAACAATATGGCTTCCAATGATGATGGAAGCAGCAGCAGCATTGGCAACAAGGACGCGGATGAACCAGGTAAGGTGTATATTGGCAGTGGCCTATGCACTACTTCTTTAAAATATATTAATGTTACCGAGTGCAAGAGAGTCTTTTTAAAAAAATTCAACCATTATGACTGCGAGTATATCATAATGTTGAAGAAAAATGTAGAGTTACCTATATTAGATTTGATTACCGAGGCACTCAATGAAATGTTTGAATATGCGAAAAAGATGGTGAATTTCCGTCCAGGTGACCTAATAGACCTACGTGTTGAAAATCCTGATTTTAATGGTCGTCATATTGTCACAGGGTACGATAAGAAAGATCATGTGGAAACATTGAAAGAGAAACTTGCTCAGGTACTCACTTCTGATGAAACTGTAGATATGATGAAGTGTAAATTCAATGTTAAGACTGTGAAAGTACCTAGAGGTAGCCGAAGACGACGGGTTTTCAATCTTAAGGCCAACCGTCATACGAAGAAGAGCATCAACGTTATAAAGAATGACGATAATTTGTGTGCTTTACGTGCTGTTATTGTTGCACTAACGCATGTGACTCCTACACATAATTTCCTTGATCGTGGTTACTCACGCTCGCAAATTACATACATTCGTAAGGGCCGTAAACTTCAAGATTTGTTAGCCAAAGAGCTAGAAGGTCGTTTGAAGGCAAAATACGAAGATTTTAATTGTGAGCACGGTATAACCATTAACGATTTGAAGTATGTGGAGGACTTGCTCAACATACAAATACGTGTTGTTGAAGCTGTTGTAGATAATCCTGTTATACGTAAAGGTACAGAGAAAGATGTTATAGTGTGCCTTTACAAAGATGGTGAACATTATGATGTCATCAACAGTATGACAGGTTTCTATGGTAGTGTGTACATATGCGACAAGTGCTGTAAAGGGTACAATAATAAGGATGCACACGAATGTAAAGTTGATGCTCTGGAAAATTGTTTCTTATGTCTTGGTGCAGAACACTGTGATGCAAGTATAAGACGTATACTTTGTGAAAATTGTGATCGTTACTGTGTCAACACCGAGTGCCTCGAGAAACACAAGAAGACGGTCTGTGTAAATTGGAAAAAGTGTAAAGACTGTGGTAGTACTGTGTCTCGTAAAAAAGAGGACAAACACATGTGTGGATATGGTGAGTGTCAGAACTGTAAAGAGTTTGTACACTTGGATACGCACAAGTGCTACATGTTGAGAAAAGAAGCTATGGGCGGTAGATGCGATGGAAATTGTAAGATACATGGACCTGCTCGGAAGAGACATTTCCTAAAGAAAAAGTGTACATATACGGAAAAGTACATATTTTTCGATTACGAGTGCCAGCAGGAAACAGGAGTCCATGTACCTAATTTAGTTGTTGCACACGATTTCCAAGGTAATGAGCATCGTTTCAATAATAACGAAGAGTTTTGCGAATGGCTCATTCACCCTCATCATGCAGACCATACAGCTATCGCTCACTATGCTCGTGGTTACGACACTCACTTTATCATACAGTACTGTGTGAAAAATACCATGAAGCCTGAAGTAATCTATTCTGGAAGCAAGGTTATGGAAATGAAAATTAGCAACCTTAACTTCAGGGTAATCGATAGTAATAACTTTGTAAATTCACCCTTGGCTGCTTTCCCTGAAACTTTTGGACTTACTGAACTGAAGAAAGGTTACTTCCCCCACTACTTCAATACGAAGAAGAATGAGAACTATGTTGGTCGCATACCTGCTAAGAAGTACTACAACTACGACCACATGAAAAAGGATAAGAGGAAAGAATTTATAGAGTGGCATAATGCTAGAGTTGCCGAAAAGTATGTTTTTGATATGAAAAAGGAACTCTACGAATATTGTAAGTCTGATGTAGATATCCTTCGTCGTGGTTGTTTAAAGTTGCGAGAAGACTTTTTGAATGTGGCCAACATTGATCCGTTCCAGTACATCACCATTGCTAGTGTTTGTATGGCAACCTATCGTAGTAAGTACTTGAAAGATAACACGATTTCTGTACAGAAAAAAGAGTTCTCTAAAGAACAGTTCTCCAACATTTCAATGTCTTGGTTGGAGTCTGTTGAAGGTGCCAACATCACTCATGCTCTAAATGGTGGGGAAGTAAAAATTTGTAATGCCAAAGTTGATGGGTTCGATGCTGGCACAAACACTGTGTACCAGTTCCACGGTTGTTACTTCCACGGTTGTCCCAACTGCTTCCATCCTGATACAAGGAACAAGAAAAATCGCCAACTCATGTGCGACTTGTATCAGAAGACTCTTGATCGTACACAACTGCTTCGGAACGCTGGCTATAATGTTGTGGAAATGTGGCAGTGCGAATGGGAGAAGACTGTGGCATACCGTCAGAGTAAGAAACTTGTAAGATCCGCTGATCCTCTGAACCCTAGAGAAGCTTTCTTTGGTGGACGCACTGAAGCGTTCAAGTTAAAGAGAGTTGCTCGTAATGGTGAGAAAATTAGGTATGTTGACGTTTGCTCCTTATACCCCACTGTAATGTACTATGACGACTACCCTGTAGGACATCCTACCAAGATCTTTAAGCCTGCATGCTACGATTCTTCTTGGTTTGGTTTTGTAAAATGTAAAGTTTTGGCACCTCAAAACCTGTACATACCGGTGCTCCCTGTCCGTGTACAGATGAGTAAGAACGAGAAATTGTTGTTCCCTTTGTGTGTGACTTGTGCTAAGGAAAACCAAGAAGAATGCACTCACACTGATGCTGAACGCGAATTTGTTGGTACTTGGTCCACAGTCGAGGTAAATAAGGCTATCGAAGTAGGTTACAAAGTGCTGGAAACTTATGAAGTGTGGACTTTTGAAAAATCGAAAGATTTATGGAAAGGTTACATTGCTGATTTCCTAAAAATTAAGTTGGAAACCAGTAAGCACTCTTACCCTACTAAGGAGGCCTACATTGAAGCGAACATGGAAGCGTACAACATTACCCTGGATAAAGACCAGATTGCTATAAATCCTGGTAAAAGAGCAGTTGCTAAGCTCTGTCTAAATTCCCTATGGGGTAAATTTGGACAACGTAGCAATATGGGTTGTACCGAGTATGTAACGACGCTTCCTCGCCTCTGTGAACTGTTGGACGATGACACATTGACAGATAAACATACTGTCATACTGTCTGAAGAAATGATCCAGGTAGACTACAAGTACAAGGATCAGTATGTGGAAAATAATTTCAGTACCAACATTTTTGTAGCAGCATACACTACGGCAAACGCTCGACTAAGGCTTTATGACTTGTTATTGAAATTAGGAGAATCTGTACTGTATTGTGATACAGATTCTATAATTTATGTTGATGATGGTAGCAACACTGTGAAAACTGGTGATTTGCTTGGTGAATGGACTGACGAGTTGAAAAAAGGGGAACACATAAAGAAGTTTATGTCAACTGGTCCAAAGTCCTACTACTACCAAACGAATATGAAAAAGCGGCAAATGAAAATTAAAGGTTTCACACTGGACTATGCGAATGCTAAGAAAATTAACGGTGCCAACATGGAAAAAATGATCCATGGACTTGTAAAGGAAATCACAACGGAAAATGATACTATTGTACGCGATGTCAAAACCAAGAACTTGTTGAAAAAAGTTCAGGAAAAGAAACTAACCTTTGGTTTTGATAAACGTTTGATTTGCAATAATTGTGATACTATTCCTTATGGACTTGTAGAGTCGTCTATGTAAAAAACATGTAAATTTTTGTATAGTTACTGTATATAGTGTAGTTTGGTGTAAATTTTACTTAACATGTAAATTTTTTTATAGTTGCTGTAGATAAGCTGTTTGGTGTAAATTTTACTTAACATGTAGTTGCTGTAGGTAAGCTGTTTGGTGTAAATTTTACTTAACATGTAAATTTTTGTACGGTACTGTATATAGTGTAGTACATGTAAATTTTTGTATAGTTACTGTGTTTGGTGAAAATTTTTGTATAGTTACCGTGTTTGGTGTAAATTTTACTTAACAGGTAAATTTTTGTATAGTTACTGTGTTTGGTGAAAATTTTTGTATAGTTTTACTGTATATAGTGTAGTACATGTAAATTTTTGTATAGTTACTGTGTTTGGTGAAAATTTTTGTATAGTTACCGTGTTTGGTGTAAATTTTACTTAACAGTTAAATTTTTGTATAGTTACTGTATATAGTGTAGTACATGTAAATTTTTGTATAGTTACTGTGTTTGGTGAAAATTTTTGTATAGTTACCGTGTTTGGTGTAAATTTTACTTAACAGGTAAATTTTTGTATAGTTACTGTATATAGTGTAGTTTGGTGTAAATTTTACTTAGCATGTAAATTTTTGTATAGTTACTGTGTTTGGTGAAAATTTTTGTATAGTTACCGTGTTTGGTGTAAATTTTACTTAACAGGTAAATTTTTGTATAGTTACTGTATATAGTGTAGTTTGGTGTAAATTTTACTTAGCATGTAAATTTTTGTATAGTTACTGTGTTTGGTGTAAATTTTACTTAACAGGTAAATTTTTGTATAGTTACTGTATATAGTGTAGTTTGGTGTAAATTTTACTTAACATGTAAATTTTTGTATAGTTACTGTGTTTGGTGAAAATTTCTTTACATCACATGTATTGAATATTTAAAATGTATCAAGTTCCTATCAAGAGAGTCTGCAGCTCTCTTTACCTATGTTTTTTTACATCATATTGTTTTAAATAGGAAATTTTTGAATTTTTGTGTAAACACCCTTTTTTTAGGTATGTTTGCTGTGTGTTTTTATGCATTGTGTTTTTAAAAACATAATAACCTGATAATAGTCTTTTTAAAAGGTGTGCTTTGAGTTGTTACGCATTCCTGTAACACTTGTATCTGTACTGTTTGAGGTTTTTGTGGAAAATTTAATGAATTGTAGATGTATGAATTATTTCTTTTGTAATTTATGTAGGTGTTGTGGTTGTAAGTACACGAGTGGGTTTCTATGCTCGCACAACTTGCTGTTATTCTGGAGACTTATTATAAAAGTGTACACTACATCTAATCTTTGGTATTTCATGCTTGATGAAAGGTTTCACTTTGGAATTCTTGGCGATTTTGAAGACTATAGAGAGATAGACTTCTTACCACTACCCGAATGGTATAAAGGTCGTATTCGTGGTATCTTATTAGTTGAAAACATTGACTATTATGTTAATATGAAGGTGGACTTTTTACCATTTCCTGAATGGTATAAGAGACATCTTAAAAGGTTAATACATTTTGAGAATGTTAGGTTAGGAAAATATGCAATAGATGATGTAGATTACTACCGAGACTATGAGCGTAGACGTCGTTTGGTTACTTTACAACAGCAATTAGTTATTCCGAAAATTAAAAAAACATAACTTTCTGATTAAGTATGTTTAGTACCAACTGATAGTTCCGGGTTCGAAATTTAATGATGTACATACAGCTTCTGAGTTAACTGAAGAAAATTATAAATACTATTACACGCCTTTAGGCAAACCAATGTTCTGTAAGATTTCGTGATGGCAACACCTACTGCTGCTACCACTATTACTACACTGTGTAATGACAGTCGTTTTAAGGACTATACGATGAAAGAGCTTAGAGCCGAAGTCAAAAAGCTTAACCTCAAAGGTTGCTCTAGACTATCGAAAGCTGAGCTCATTTCTCGTCTATGTGTGATGGCAACATCTAATACTACACTGTGTAATGACAGTCGTTTTAAGGACTATAAGTTGAAAGAGCTTAGAGCTGAAGTCAAAAAGCTTAACCTCAAAGGTTGCTCTAGACTATCGAAAGCTGAGCTCATTTCTCGTCTATCGTCGGTAGTTAGTGTAGTTACATCTAGGTATGATTGCAGCGATAGTGATTGTGACAGTCGTTTCAATGATTATAAGTTGAAAGAGCTTAGAGCAGAAGTCAAAAAGCTTAACCTCAAAGGTTGCTCTAGACTATCAAAAGCTGAGCTCATTTCTCGTCTATCGTCAATAGTTAGTTTAATTAAGTCTAGGTATGATTGCAGCGATAGTGATTCTGATTGCACCATTGTCCATAACATCGATGATTTGCAAGTGCTTATAAAATTTGATAGGTCCTATAGGCGGTGGGTTCAGGAGGCCCTAGGTCTCATCTGAGGCTCTTGGCTTGTAAACATTTGAGAGATTTTCTATAAATTAAGGTGCACTTCACTCTCCTCCTCATTCTATTCCTGACTCTCGTACAAGATGGACGCCTTGAGTACAACTTGTAATGGTAATCGTTTTAAGGACTATACGATGAAAGAGCTGAGAGCTGAAGCCAAAAAGCTTAACCTAAAAGGTTGCTCTAAGCTTAGGAAAGCTGAGCTCATTTCGCGTCTATCATCAGTAGTTAGTTTACTTACAGATGATTCCGATTATTTGCAAGCACGTATAAATTTTGATAGGGAATGTAGGGAGTGGATGCAGGGGAATTAGAGGTCTCTTATTCTTAAAAAATTGTTGTTAGTGGTGGGGTAAAATTTTTCTATAAATTAAGGGGCACTTCACTCTCCTCCTCATTCTGTTCCTGACTCTCGTACAAGATGGACGCCTTAATTCGTGATATCAATGCTATCGCTGATCAGAAAGAGTTTAAATCTTTCAAGGATTTCACTGCTGGCACCATTTTTAATGTTTGCAAATTCTTCCTGTGCAAAACTCAACACGGCACTTCCGTTGTCGTCGAAACAGATGAGTTTTGCTTTCATTTACCTAAACGGTATCATTCGTTTTTCACTTGCGATTCCGATTTCGACAAGTGGAACAATCTCAAAGATCTTAAAATCGAATATTATGGTCTTCGAGGACGATGCATCATCATTAAATTCATTTCATAACTTTTAAGATCAATTAAAAAAATATTTTATAAGTTAGCTACTGAAAAAAATTAAAAAAAATATTTTCTAAGTTTTGAAAAAAATAAAAAAAAGTTTGAAAACAATATTTCTAAGTTTTGAAAAAAAAAAAGTTTTAAAAAAATTTCTAAGTTTGAAAAAAAAAAGTTTGAAAAAAATATTTCCAAGTTTTAAAAAAATATTTCCAAGTTATGAAAAAAATTTTTATTTGAAAAAAATATTTCCAAGTTTTGAAGAAAAAAAAAAGTTTTAAAAAAATATTTCCAAGTTTTGAAAAAAAAAAAAAAAAAGTTTGAAAAAAATATTTTCAAGTTTTGAAAAAAAAAAAAAGTTAAAAAAAAAATATTTTCAAGTTTTGAAAAAAAAAAAGTTTTAAAAAAATTTCTAAGTTTTGAAAAAAAATATTTCTAAGTTTTGAAAAAAAAAATTGAAAAAAATATTTCTAAGTTTTGAAAAAAATATTTCTAAGTTTTGAAAAAAAAAAAAAGTTTTATATTTCTAAGTTTTGAAAAAAAATATTTCCAAGTTTTGAAAAAAATATTTCTAAGTTTTGAAAAAAATATTTCCAAGTTTTGAAAAAAAAAATTTGAAAAAAAATATTTTCTAAGTTTTGAAAAAAAAATTTCCAAGTTTTGAAAAAAAAAATTTGAAAAAAAATATTTTCTAAGTTTTGAAAAAAAAAAAAAAAAAAGTTTGAAAAAAATATTTTCAAGTTTTGAAAAAAAAAAAAAAGTTAAAAAAAATATTTTCAAGTTTTGAAAAAAAAAAGTTTTAAAAAAATTTCTAAGTTTGAAAAAAAAAAGTTTGAAAAAAATATTTCCATTTCTTTGATTACTGTAGTGACTATGCAGAGGATCGTTGAAAACTTACCAACCTTTGAAAAGTGTCCTAATCCTTTTTTTATTGGGTCACTTTGGGACAATTTTTTAATACACATGTCTTACTATCGAAAAAATTTTAAAAATAACTTTTTCGATACGGCCCGTCACAAGTCCGTTATAGACACATCAGGAAAAATATTTAAAACTTACCAACCTTTGAAAAAGTGTCCTAATCCTTTTTTTATTAGGTCACTTTGGGACAATTTTTTAATACACATGCCTTAGTACAGTCCTACAACACCAACAACACATTTGGACAACCTAAAACATAGTGCCTTAAAAAGTGTCCTAAAGTGACCCATATACTACTTCGGACCATTATTTTTGGAAACTATAATAACAAAAGACTTTAGGAGATGTGTGCTATTTTTGAAAAAACAAGGTCGCAATTTGAAATTCATGATAGCATATTTACTTACCCCATCAAATGTGCTGCTTATGCAACTTCTTCAACATGTAGGTAATTTTAATTTTGACTCGTTTCCACTTAAGATGCTTTTTAAATGTAAATTGAAAGTACCTACATTTGTTTTTCATCAATTCAAGGTCTTTGAATGAAAATTTGCAAACGGTTAAACAGAAATCTAAATTTTTTTTTGGAAATGAAAATGTAATTAAAAGGGTATAGCCGGGTAAGACAGGGTGATTTGGCCCCCAGAGCGAATTTTGAAACCAACCTAGTGGAAGTTGGTCCTTATGGTCTAAAACGCCCGCGACCAAATTTTTAGGTCGCTACCTCACCCCCACCCCCTCCTAGGACGAAAAATGTGATTTTTAGATTATAATTTTTTGATTTCAACAGTTTTCAACTGATTTTTTTCAAACTCGGGTAGATGTTAGGTATCGTCAAGGGTTATTCATGGAAATTTTTTCAAATCTTTATCGTGAAATGCGCGTTTCAAGTTTTCTAACGGCTATTTCGACGAGTTCTTTCAGAGGTGCAATAATGAAAAAAATATATGACTGTTGTATTCTTGGTCTGGATGTACAACATATATTTTTTTCAGAATTTTCTATATAGGTGAAAGACCTTCAAAAATGTAAAAAACCGATTTTTTTCATCATTTTTCGCGCCAAAAATGGTCATTTTTGGTCGAAAAAAATTGTCGTCGTAGTATATCACAAAATACGCCTAAATACACCATCAACCCGAATTTGGATGAAATTCGTTGATTTTTTCTATTTTTTAAATTTTAAATAAAATTAACTGAGTGACGCCATTTTGGGAACCCCCCGGTGTCCCTAGAGGTGTTTGGAGGGCCTAAAATTCATGTTTGGACATGTATCAAGTCGATATTTGTCATGAACAGAAATTTTTGCGAAATTTAGAAAATTTGATTTTTTTTCTCTCGAGCTCACATACCTAAAATTACACTTATGGCTTCAGAAAATAAACTGTTCTCACGATCTCTCATCCCCGATAGTTGAAATACCTCAATTTTTCTCAATTTCGCAAAAATTTCTGTTTATGACAAATATCGACTTGAGACATGTCCAAACATGAATTTTAGGCCCTCCAAACACCTCTAGGGACACTGAGGGTTCCCAAAATGGCGTCACTCAGTTAATTTTATTGAAAATAAAAAAAATAGAAAAAATCAACGAATTGCATCCAAATTCGGGTTGATGGTGTATTTAGGCGTATTTTGTGATATACTACGACGAAAATTATTTTTGACCAGCGAAAAATGATGAAAAAAATCGGGTTTTTGCATTTTTGAAGGTCTTCCACCTATATAGAAAATTCTGAAAAAAATATATGTTGTACATCCAGACCAAGAATACAACAGTCATATATTTTTTTCATTATTGCACCTCTGAAAGAACTCGTCGAAATGGCCGTTAGAAAACTTGAAACGCGCATTTCACGATGAAGATAGGTTCGAAAAATTTTGAAAAAATTTCCATGAATGACCTTTGATGATACCTAACAATTTGGTCACGGGGGTTTTAGACCATAAGGACCAACTTCCACTAGTTGGTTTCAAAATTCGCTCTGGGGGCCAAATCACCCTATCTTACCCGGCTATACTTACCCTTTTTCTTGAGAGTAAAAACAATCTCAATTTTTTTTAAATCCTTGCATAACCGGAGGAATGAAAAATATTTGATTATTGTAAAATCGAATAATAAAGTTTCCATAGATCGGAAAAGAAGTAGTACGTATAAATACCATATGCCTGACTAAAAAAGAAACCAAATAAGTTGACGAGGGGATTATATGTTTATTATTATTCAATATTTACAGCATTAATGGGACAAAATTAGAAAAGAAAAGAAGTACCTATTATTTTATTTTCACACAATCATCACACTACATCAGAGGATTTTTTGATTGAGGTTTTTGGAGAAGTTAGCGGAGTGGTTTGACTTGGTATATAATTTACCGCTGGGCACAAATCCGAAGAATAATTCAGCATGAAAACTGCACTGCCTTCTGATGTCTCGGAGGGATGCACATCAATGGGGTGATACATTTTTTGCGCGTTCATCATATGGTACTTATACTCCCGTAAAATATTAACGTAGTGGACATTTTTTTCTGATATATTCCACGCATGTGCAATTCCTAAATTCCAGATGATATCTTCCAACAAAGGGGTTTCGCGGCCATTCAACATTTTTTTGTGAAAATTATTTAGTATCACCTCTTTAATCGCGGGATTAAACGAATTACTCGCATGACGAAGTTTGGCAGTTTCTAAGGCGAATTCGAAGTAATCTTTATCAGTGAGTTCCTGTTTTCCCAAAAATTCTTTCAATTTGCTTTTAATAAAATTTTGCCTAAACCTTTCAGTTTCAAATTGTTTCCAGTACTCTTCGTATTCTGACTCATCGTTATTATTTGTAAAATAATTACTCTTTAGGATTGCATACATTTTTGCGAAATATTCAGGAATTCTCGTCTCAGCCAAATGTTGTTTTCCAGGATGTGGATTAATAAATTGTTCAACATAGTGAAACTTTTCCAAAACTGACGAATACGCTGTCGTTTTCTTCAGAAGCGCTTGCGCAGCTTTTATGTCATTGGGTTGGTAGTAATCGAAAAAATATACCTTCTCATCGAGATCCGCTTTAATGTGATTAAATGAACACTCGTAACCGTGATATCCCTGTGGGAAAATTATAAATGAGCGATTTTAATTTCAAGTCGAGTTTAATTTCACTTATTTATTCGTATTGTTTTTACTTATACTTACGTTGAGTTTCAAGAGATTTTGATTTTGGCAAATGACCTGTTTTTTTTCATGCTTCTCCTTCTTAAGATAATCAATCAACAAAAGGATTTTTTGTTTATCATTGGAAATCGCATTTAAGCTTGCTAACTTTTCACTCGATAAAACTTCTTGCTGCAAAGAACCATCTGCAAGTTGATCCTTACCATTCTGGCAGGTTGAAGTAATTATTAGTAAGGTCACGCAATTTAGAACGAAGCACAATTTAAGAAACTCCATCACTGAACTTTACTTTGATACTAGTTTCTTGGTTTTACATTTGGATATGAAGTAGCAGAAGTTGAGATTATCTCATCAATCTATCATTTTCATTAGAGGAACATACCACTCATATCAAGTATAGTTGTAGATATAAAAAATTATCTAACTATAGTTGTTATTTCAAATATGGTATCCACTAGGCCATACGATGATTCTCGCCAAATAACTTTGAAGAATAATTTTCAAAATTAAAAAAAAAAAAAAATCAGATTAACATCATTATCAACTAATTTCAGGTCGCAGAGCAGGAAACTGATTTTATTTCACTCCGCCCGTCCTTCCTTTCCTTATAAACGAGTAATTGCTCAAAAAACAAAAAAACTCTCTTTCAGGGCCTATTCTAAGGAAAATTTGGAGCTGCACGTATTAAAAAAAAAAAAAAAATCTTGCTTTTTTCGTGTCCCCCCCCCCGGCCATTTAGAAGTATTTGAGTGTACCTAACTACCTACTACCTACCTAATTATGATTTTTTTGTAAAAATAAATTTTCATGAAAAAATGTTTGCCAATAGATTCTAGGTAATTAGATTTTTTGACAAGAGAATTTTTTCTAAAAGATACCTATTATACTATAGATCATCAGGCAAACGTACTTTTTAGAAAAAAATTGAAATTTCATTTGGAAAATAAATTTATGATAGGATTTTTTGTCAAGAAAAATTGTTTTTGAAGATTTTTTGTAAAAAAGATAATTATTTCTTTGTAAAAAAATATTTTTTTGAGATTTTTTGTCAAAAAGACATTTTTTCTTTGGCGATTTTTTGAAGATTTTTTCATTAAAAATTTTTTTGGTCAATTTTGGAGATTGCTTTGTCAAAAAAACATTTCTTTGGCGATTTTTTGTCAAAAAATTTTCTTTGACGATTTTTTGAAGATTTTTTCATCAGATCTTTTTTTGGCCAATTTTTTTGACGGTTTTTTGAAGATTTTTTATTCAGAAATTTTTTTTTGGACACTTTTTTTCAATTTCTTGTAAAAAAAATTTTTTAACGATTTTTCGTAAAATTTTTTTTAAAGATTTTTTTTTTTATCAAAAACTTTGAAAAAAATTCAATTTCTATTCAAAAAAAATTTTGACGATTTTTTTTGTCAAAAAGAATTTATATCTACCTACAAGACTTTTTGTCAAAAAAATGATTATTTTTTTAGAGATTTTTTGATTGAAAGATATTTTTTGAGGATATTTTTGTCAAAAATTATTTTTTAGCTGCACAAAATAATTTCAAACTGCACACCTTTTGTTTTGAAGCTCCACAAACTGGACGGAACTGCACGTTAGAATAGGCTCTGCTCTCTTTTTAGGGAGAGAGAAGGTAGGTGCACTCAAAGTCAACCTCAACATCATATTCGTATTCAGCAGCCTCGAACTACTCGTATATACACTATACAATAATAAGCAGAAGAATAAAAAATTCAAAATTTTTTGAAAAAAGGGTCACATTTTGAAATTTCTGATGTTATAGTTACCCCTACAAATTCAAATTTGGCATTTTATCACTTATGGTGGGTTTACCTAGAATGTAAACTAAACGTATAGTATATCTGGGTATATCTTACACCAAGGGAGTAAAAAGTGATTTTTGACGAATGTGAGGTTTGTGATACGAGCAAAACGATTTATGTTTTTTCGATTTTTCTTTCGATCAATTCGACCACGCTTAAACTATCAATGGAAGAAAAAATAAACTCAAGCACGCCATAATTTATAACAACTTTAATACAAAATATTAAAAATTGTTTACATACCGATCATCTCGTCCGTATAAAATATTAAAATTTAAAAATACAATAAATTATAGGAATTAGAAACACTTTTGCTTAGCGTGATGCATCGTCAAATTATTAAAATGAAAAAAAAAAAATCATTATCACATACACTTGGTTCCCAAAGTCTCCTATTAATTTTTAAGGAAAATTGTATCCTATTCGAAACGTTAATTTAATCCATTTTTATTCTTATATAATTTTTTTTTTACTCGAACGCTACATTACAAAATAAACAAGAGTATATTCCTGAGTTATAATAATATACTTTGTGAATTTCTTATCCAGAAAATTCGTTTCGTGAATACTGCATTTCATTTAATAATTTTTTGACTAGTATGAATATTATACCTTTACATGTACGTTACAAAAAAAAAACACACACATCATTTTAAAGCTTTTTTATAGACTACATTTTTAAGCCTGCTTAATCCTAAACCTATAAAAAATGCTATTCAATGTCTGCAAAATGCGTGTAAGTACTGAAAAACGAAAAGCTTTTCGAATAAACCACTAGGAATACTGAAGCAGGGTTCGGGCAGAGGGGAATGTGATGAATAGTGATAAATTCTTACATCTTATAGAGAATATAATTTTACAATTATTTTAAAAAAAACAGATCATTTAATATCACAAACATGATTTTCAAGTCTTAATTTATCTGAGTAATTAAATAAAAAATATTTTCGTTTTAAATACATAATACGTCAGTCTCCTTTAATTTAATGGGGAAAAATCCTGCGTTTTATTATTTTAAAATTAAAAAAATAAATATGAAAGTTTACCCATAAACATACAGTTTTAAAAAAAAATCTCAATTTTTATCACAATACTTGAGAAATAAAATTAAAATAGATCGGTGGAAAGTGCAGAAAATATAATTAAGTTGTTTTCAATGAAAATCAAACTAATTAGACGAAGAAAATAATCTGTACAAGTAGATTACAGTTCAAGGAATGAAATTTCTTCATGATGAATTTGATCAACACGAATAATGGAATTATATTTTCAATTCTGTATATGTTTTAGTATCGAAAACTTTTGTTCAGAAGGAATGTTCATCAAGTTAAATACAGTTGAATACATGAAGAAAGTACTACATACACAAAAGCTACTGTTTTTCAAAAAAAAAAAAAATAAATAAATAAAGTACGAGTGGAAATAAATGTTATTGGAGTATATTTTGATTTTTTTTTTGTGAGAATTGAACGAAAATTTAGTTTTCAACCTAATATGTTTTAAATTTTTTTTATAATTTAATCAAAATTAGTTTTTTGATTTTTTTTCAATATCAAAATTTTCAAATATCTAATTTTGTTTGAAATTTATATTTTTTAATTTTTTTTTACCCAGAAGTCCGAGAACAATTTTTAAAATTTTTTGTATTTGAAAATAATTTTTTTTGGTTTAAAATTTTGGATTTTTTCAAATTAATTTTTCAATTTTACAGCAATCTTTTCAAATTCTGTTTGAAATTATTTTGCATTTTTTTTCAGTTTTCGTTTCAACCATTTTTTTTAAATTTTATTAAAATTTCCTAGTTTTGTTTCAAAATATATATATATATATATATATATTTTTTCATTATTTAAAATGATTTTTTTCTCAATAATTAGGAATTTTTTTCGTGTTTTTTACACATTTTTTTTCAAATTTTGTTTAAAATCATTCTTCAAATTCCTTTATTTTTTTTCGAAATTAATACCTTCAAAAGTCATATTTTTTTTTATTAAAGTTTGATTTTTAATTTTTATTTTTTTACCCACAACAATTTTAAAAATTCTATTTGAGAATAATTTTCTTTGGTTTAAAATCTTACATTTCTTTAAATCAATTTTTTCAAATTTTGTATTTTTTCATTTTTTGTGGAAACCACTTTTTTTTTAATTCAAAAAATTATGTTTCAAATTGAATTTTCAATGTTTTTTTTACCAGAAGTCCGAGAACAATTTTTAAAATTTTGTGTATTTGAAAATAATTTTTTTGGTTTAAAATTTTGGATTTTTTCAAATTGATTTTAAATTTTTTTTGAAGCAATAGGTAGCTTTTCAAATTTTTTTTTGAAATTATTTTGCATTTTTTTTTTCAATTTTCGTTTCAATCATTTTTTAAAAATTTTATTAAAATTTTCTAGTTTCGTTTCAAAATATTTTTTTAATCAAAATATTTCTTTTCTCAATTAGGTATTTTATTTCTTCGTTTTTTAACACATTTTTTTCTGTTTAAAATCATTCTCCAAATTCCATTAAATTTTTTTTCGAAATTAATACTTTCAAAAGTCATATTTTTTTTTATTAACGTTTGATTTTTCATTTTCATTTTTTTACACACAACAATTTTTAAAATTCTATTTGAGAATACCTAATTATTCTTTGGGTTAAAATCTTACATTTCTTTAAATCAATTTTTTCAAATTTTGTATTTTTTCATTTTTTGTGGAAACCACTTTTTTTTTAATTAAAAAAATTATGTTTGAATTTTCAAATTTTGTTTCAAATTGAATTTTTAATTTTTTTTTTACCAGAAGTCCGAGAACAATTTTTAAAATTTTGTGTAAGAATCTCTAAAACTTTAATCAAAAATATGTTTAAGACAAATTTTTAAAATTCAAGTATTTCAACGGTTAAATATTTTTTTTTACGTCTAGAATGAATTTTCAATGATTTTTCACAGTGTTTGTGATAAAACGAACGAGAAAAATATATTTTTCTCGAAATTTCGAAATAGTCTCTCGACTTTATTTTTCAAATTTTGTTGATTGATAATTGCTTCAATTATTTTTTCAAAATCAAGTTCTTGGTAGCCAGTTTTCAAATTTTGTGAGAAATAAATTTTTCAAAACTTTGATTTAAAATATTTTTAATCTCAAATTTTATCGAGAATTGCTTATTTTTTTTCAAATTCAATATTTCCATGATTTCATTCAAACATAATTTTTTTAAATTTTCTTCTATCAAAATTTTTCAGAATTTCGTTCAGCATGATTTTTTTTTTTTTTGATTTTTTACTTGATGAACAAATTTTTAAAAATTTCATTGGGGACTACAAAAACAAGTTTCTAAGGAATTTCTTCATTTTTTTTCAAATTTTATTGACAACTATTTTGAAAAATTTTGTTTGAAATTGAAATTTTAATAATTTTATTCAATCAGAATCACAATTTTTAAAAATTTTATTTTAAACAGTTTTTCCTTCACATTTTTTTGGAACAATTTTTTTTTCAATTTTTTTTCAGTAAGTATAATATAAGCATTATTTATGATTTTGTATGGAAATTTTTTTTCTTCAAAATTTTGTAGATATGATAAGAATTTTCATGTTTTATTTATTTATTTGATTAAATCCACATTCAATAGAATTAAAAAAAAAAAATTTATTTAAATTTAAATTTAATTTATTAATTTAAAAAATAATATATTTAATTAAAATAATTATTGTAAATAGAATTTAATTATTTTAATTAAATATATTATTTTTTTAATTAATAAATTAAATTTAAATTTAAATAAAAATTTTTTTAGAAGTACGTAGGTAAAAAAAAAATAGAAACAAGATAATTGAAAAATTCCAAATTATTTCATCAGAACCTGTCAGAATGAACCTGAATAATGAGAAACACATTTTTTGAGCAATTTTTTCAAATAAATTAAATTTAAGGAAAATTTGAAATTCACCTTGTCATGGCAAAATCAATTTTTTTCAAAAATAGGAATAATTGAAAAATTCCAAATTATTTCATCAGAACCTGTCAGAATGAACCCGAATAATGAGAAACACATTTTTTGAGCAATTTTTTCAAATAAATTAAATTTAAGGAAAATTTGAAATTCACCTTGTCATGGCAAAATCAATTTTTTTCAAAAATAGGAATAATTGAAAAATTCCAAATTTTTTCATCAGAACCTGTCAGAATGAACCCAAATAATGAGAAAAAAATTTTTGAGCAATTTTTTCAAACAAATTAAATTTAAGGAAAATTTGAAATTCGCCATGTACCTAATCATGGCAAAATCAATTTTTTTCAAACATGGGAATAATTGAAAATTTTCAAATTTTTTCATCAGAACCTCGCAGAATGGACCCGATTGATGAGAAAAAAATTTTTGTGCAATTTTTTCAAAAAAACCAAATTTAAGAAAATTTGAAATTCGCCATGTAATAATTACCATGGTACACTTAGATATAAATTGAAAAATGATTTTTCAATCATTCACCCGTGTAGCAACGTCGATGCTAATTTCGATATAAATGTCGACACATCGAAAAGTGACCGATTTCGATGTGTCGACATTTATATCGACATCCACATCGACATTTGCAATGGTGAGATTTTGAAAAATATGCTAAGTTCAAATATTCAATATAAGTATATATTAAAATTACACCAAAAATAGTGTTCAAGCCAACATTTCGACATTTTTTGTCAAATATGCGGCATTGAGGCCACCTTTGTAGCTGGACACATGCGAGTGTCCAACTAACATAGAGATGATTCTTAGACCTTATGTACTAATTCACAACACACTTTATCTGCGAGTATCACAATCACCCTCAAGACGTCGACAGTCAAGTCGATGCATTATTCGACCCTCGACAATTAGATCGACATTAACTCGACTTAAAATTCCTCTGGTCAACACTGTCGACAGTTAAGTCGATGCATTATTCGACCCTCGACAATCACATCGACACTATCTCGACTTAAAATTCCTCTGGTCGACACTGTCGACAGTGAAGTCGATGCATTATTCGACCATCGACAATTATGTCGACAATAACTCGACAAGTGGTTGTATTATTCAAAACTTTAAAAAATAAGAAAATTTTGTGATTCTTTCAAAAATTATTTATTCCTGAGCTTAAAATGTTCCTACTAATTGTTTTTAGTTCTTTTTAGATATAAAATTTGTAAATTTAATTGGCAGAAATTGTCGACATAAATGTCGATGCGTTTATCGAGTATCGATTTTTACGTCGACTTGTCTACGTAGAAAAACAACGTTTTCTAAATTATTGGAAAATACTGAGAAAAATTCAAAAATTTTGATTGAACAGTTATCTTTAACACAGAACATTACTTTAAATCTCAAATATCATTTTTAATTCATCGTTAACCGAGAAAAAAATGTGTCTGAATTTTGTCGACATAAATGTCGATGTCGACAATTGCTACACGGGCATATAATATGTACATTGTACTGAAAACCAAAAATTTACAATTTTTTTTTCAGAAATTTATTCTTTTGATTTTTTTTTTCAAATTTCATTCAAAACATTTTGAGACAGAAAGTTTTTAGTGCTGTTTTGAAATTTTTGAAAAAATACAATATTGAGATCTTTATCAAGACAATAAAAATTTTAAATTTGGGTAGATATATTCCGAAAAAAATTGGAGTTCTGATTCGAAATTTGAAGACCAGTGTTTGTATTCAGTTCACAATTATGCTCATGCTCGCACGTACAAACACGTTCAAATATTATCGTACAATATTACAGCAATTTCGCACGTACTTTCCAGTCATCAGTTTCGAATAACACACCTTTGTACATTTTTTAATTTGCATACATGTATTTGTGAGTATTGGTAGTATACTCTGCAAGTGTGCATCTCCAAGCCGATATCACACGAATTTGTTACTTCATGAGCATCACTCATGATCCGGTTTCTCGGTCGATTTTCTTGACCCATAAGATATGCACCGAAATAAACCCGGCACCGTGGGCCATGATACTCGTATTATCTAACTCGGGACAATTGTAGTAATCGAGGGGAACCCCGCTGCCGAGTATCCACGATACTACGTACAAGTATTACGAAATCGCGCATAAAAATTACCTACCTCCTTTTTTTACGTATATCAAACGGATCTATCCGTAGGAATAATGAGCGCATCGCGTCGAAGGAAAAAAACCGCCACACGGATGTCGTTGCTCTAAAATCTGAGCCAGTTAATAAGTTCGATTCGTTTTATTCGTCATCCGTGGCAGTGCATTGCTCTTGTAAGAGCAGAAACTCTTATGTAATACTCCAAGTGCGTAAGTCTACGTACGAGTATACCTATTACCTACCTACCGGCGCTTTTTCTCACGATTTTTACATACCTTTTCTTTTGTATACGTATAAGTATGTGCAACATGTTTGGCTATGACATTAGGAAATGAACTCTAAACAAAAAACCAGATTTATGCATCATACATTTTATTATATTCTACTTCCGATCATCTTACTTATACAGACTTACAAGATCGTGTGGGTGGAAATGGCAGTGGTTACAAACCGTCGTGTCGCAATCTCAACTCAATTGGAATTTATAAAGTAATCTCAGATAGTCGAGAACAAACACAGACTTTCTTTCAAAATGTCTAAAAAATATACTCCTACAGGGCTTTATACAAGATTATAGAAAAATAAACAAATACTCGAGTGATCCAGGAATTTATCACACCGAAGCCGAAAAAATTTACTATTTAAAAATTGGTTAAAAAATGAAAGTGGAATTGAAAATAATCTGCGAGTACATTAAAAAAAAAAACCTCACAATTGAAAAAATATTAAAAACAATTAAAAATTCAACACTTCCGCTAAAAAAAAAAATGATAAAAAAAATAAAAATGAATTACAAAAAACGGGGAAAAAAGAAAAATAGGAACAATAATTGCATGGTCAATTGAAATAGTATTTTTTTAATACCTTCATTTTGAAAAAAAATAATATTAAGTAGGGCTGAAGATGAAAATTATTCGAATATTATCATAAAAATTTATGACCAACCAAAAAGAAATTTCTTTTTTTTAAACATTCTAAGTAGGTAGGTACATAATTTTCTAATATTTTTCAAAAAAAAAGATCAGGCGTAAATTAAATTCAAACCTATGTAGTTCCAATAGATAACAACGTTGTTCGAAAAACCGAAAAATGAAAAATAAATTAAATTAGTTCAAATAGCACCAAAAACTAAATTTTAAAAAAAAATCAAAAACCAATAATTTTCAAATTAAAAAAAAATAAAATTTTTGAGAAAATCAAAAATGAAGTTTTTTATTTTAAAAAAAATAATTAAATTTTAAAAATCCAAAAATAATACCTACCTCATTTTAAAAAAAATAAAAAATTAGTAATTCAAAATTTTTTTTTAAATCTAAAAAAATTAAAAATTTGGAGAAAATCAAAAATTTCAATTTTAAAAAATTAGAACTGAATTGAAAATGACGAAAAAAATTGATGAAAAATTTGAAAAATACTTAGGAAAGAATGTAATTGAAAAAATTTATAAAAATCATTTTGAAACAAAATTTCGAGCTGAGCTGACTGTAAAATTTATTTGATTCAAGATTTTAACAAACACTCATTTTTTTTGTTGCATTTATTCAAGAACATGAGATCCTATTTACTAGTGTTATTTAACGAATTAAAATGAGGTAAAATGAATTCATAAATTTTGAATTTTTCAATTTTTCTCATTTTTGAAAAAAATTCATTTCACAATGTAATGAGCAGTGGTGCTTATAACATGGGGACTTTCACATCTTCCTTAAATTGAATTTCTTGGAGGAAACTGCTCGAAAAAATATTTTTCTCATTATTCGTGTAAATTCTGAGAGGTTGTAACAGAAAAATTTTGAATTTTTCAATAATTCTCATTTAAAAAAAAAATCCATTTCACAATGTAACGAGCACCAGAGTGGTGCTCATAACATGGGGACTTTCACATCTTCCTTAAATTGAATTTCTTAGAGAAAATTGCTCGAAAATTTTTTTCCCCATTATTCGGGTCAATTCTGAGAGGTTGTAACAGAAAAATTTTGAATTTTTCAATAATTCTCATTTTTTTTTAAAAATCATTTCACAATGTAACGAGCACCAGAGTGGTGCTCATAACATGGGGACTTTCACATCTTCCTTAAATTGAATTTCTTGGAGAAAATTGCTCGAAATTCTTTTCCCCCATTATTCGGGTCAATTCTGAGAGGTTCTGACTAAAAAATTTTGAATTTTTCAATTTTTCTCATTTTTGAAAAAAAAATCATTTCACAATGTACCTACTGATTTACATTTTTTGCAAAACAATTTTGCCAGATAAAATTAGTTTCAATTTGATGATGCTTTTAAAATTAATTTTTCGAAAAAACGAAAAATGAAAACGAAATTATTAAATTACTTTAGATGCCATAAAAAACGGAAATAATTTTTTTTTTAAAATCAAAAACCAAAAATTTTCAAATTAAAACAATTAAATTTTATTGAGAAAATCAAAAATAAAGTTCTTCAAAAAAATTAAATTTTAAAAATCAAAAAAAAAATGAATTAAAAAAAATCCAAAACTGAAAATTTGGGGAAAAAATAATTTTAAGAAGATCAGAAATTCTGAGAAAATGCTAACTTTGAAAATTTAAAAAAGACAAAAATTTAAAATTTTGAAAAAATCCGGAATTATTAATTTTTTAAATCAAAAATTTTAATTAAAAAAAATTGAATTGAAAATGACGAAAAGTGAAAACAAAATGAAAGACAAATTTGAGAAATAGAAAAGACTGTTCTTGAAAAATTTAAAATAAAATAAAATTTCGAGTTGAGTTGAATGCAAAATTTATTTGAATAGCATGAAAATTTGTTTTAAGAATTGAACACATTTTTTTTTTTTTTTTTGGGGGGGGGCGTTTCAAGTACTTTTTTACATATTTTGCAAAACATTTTTGCCAAATTTTTGTATATAATTTTTTACTTAAATTTTTCCCAATTATTGAAAATGTAAAATTGAAAAAACCATCATTTTCTTTCAATTTCATTTTTTTTCAAATTTTTTGACACCTATTTTTTTGGGAGGGGGAGAGTGGACTTTTCAAGTATTTTTTTAATATATTCTGCGAAACATTTTTGCCAATTTTTTTTATATTTTGGGTATAATTTTTTACTTAAATTTTTTCCAATTAGGTATTGAAAATGTAAAGTTGAAAAAAAATAATTTTCTCTCAATTTAATTTTTTTTTAATTTTTTGACATAAAATTATATAAAAAAAAATTTTCGATTTATTTTTTAATTATTTTTTTATTACTTTTATGCAGTTAATTTTTTTTCAATTCCTAATTTTTTTCAAACTGTGAATCCTCCCAAATTTTAAGAAATTTTAATTGCCTAAAATTTAATCCAATTTTTTCTACTCCATGTTGAAATGTAAATTTTAATATTGATAATTTTTCAATGATTTTCAATACCTATGATATAATTTTTCTTTCAGTTTCCTAACTTTTTCATTTTTATAATTACTACCTACCTATTTTTTCCAATTTTTCAAAGGGCAAATTTTTTATCTAATTTTGATATTTAAAAAGTAACTTATCTGCAAGTCATTTTCCAGAACTAACTGAATCCTAAAAATCTGAACCACTCGCATCTTTGGCAAACCGATTTCCTTCTCCGGAACAAAAATATTGAAACCGCACGCCGCCTTTTCGACAAATTTGGACTTTACGAATCACTGAAGACAAAAGAAGGCATTTCACTTTCTACAACCTTGGTTTACACGTGTATTTGTGCGCTTGTGTGTTGGTACTTCCATGTGGTACTATTAAATAACAGTATGAAATCATCGGGTTTCTCCCGCGCCACCTGAATTGGACGCAACGCAACGCACGACGAGCGTAAGCAGAGTACAATGGTACCTACTGGTGGATGCTTAAATATATTTAAATTGCCCGCACTCGGTGAGTTTGGGTTAATTGCATCGCGTTCGGTCCGTACCTTCGGTAGTAGTCGCCGCGATCCGATCTTCGGCTAGCTCATCCCAGTGACTAAGAAGCAATCGTATACAATTTCTTCTTATAAGTATTGCTTGCTCGTACCGCAGCGGGCACATTCGTCAAGTACTATATAATAGACATAGACATCTATATCATTCTCTTCGTATACTCTATACAGTGTAAGTGAATCGTGTCAGTGTGTCAATAAACGTGCGCCCGCGTCATTTACACCGGTTCCGATGCCCATCGTCTAGTTTTTAGCGGAACTAAACCTAGGTAATACGAGTATCTCGACGCGGTGGACGTTTCGCCCGTTTCAACACGATGAAATTGTCGACGAGGAGCTTTTTCATAATCGCGTGCATTTGCGGCGTTCGTAACGAAATCGTTTTCAAAAACGACGACGAAACCGGTTCCAATCGTAGTGCAGCATCCATCAATGGCAATGGCGGCGGCGGCAACGGCACCAGAGAAGGTAGAAATTTGTTTAATTGGATAAATAGTTTCACCGATACGGACGCCGATCCGTATTTGGCCAAAGCGAACGCCGTCTGCTTGGAAGGCGACCTATCCGAGTGCTTTAAAGCCAAAGCTCTATCCGGTTTGGATGAGTTCTTCACTAAAGAAACCTACTTGCTAAATGACAACACCAAAATTGTCCGAATGCCGGACGAGCACATTCGCGCCGTCTACCAAGAGCCCTACGAATTCACCTCCGAATCCCGCGCCGAAGAGCCCGAATGGGACAAGTTTGTGAAGTTCCTAACCCGAAAAGTGGAGCGATTTATGAAATCTACCGCCATCGAAGTGAAAATCAACGACGAAGTCACCGAGCAGGGACGCTATTCTCCGAGATTTATCGACGAAATATCCTCCGAACTCGACACCATCGAGGATAAGAAAGCAGGCATTATAAGTGAGTCGAGCTTGCGCTGGTACCTCACTAAGGTCTAGTTTACTCAATTTGTTTACATGGAAGTGGATCGTTGTTGTTGCATTTGCAGAACAAGTCCAATACTACATAGATATGGACTTTATATTCAATTTTAGAAGAGAGGGAGGGGTCCAATCGAAATTTTTGTAATAACCAAAATTATTTCTAAGGCTTCAAGGTACAACTTTTGTTTGAAATTTTTTTCAATTAGACCCCTACCTCCACCAGTTTTCAACTATTCAAGTTATAATATGCGAAATTGGAGAGGAGTGAAGGGCCTAATCGAAATTTTTGTAATAACCAAAATTATTTCTAAAACTTCAACCTACAACTTTTATTTGAAAATTTTTTCAATTGGACCCCTCCCCAATTTTGAAAAAGTATCTATCTGATGTTATGTGAAATAGGAGGAGAGGGAGGGATCCAATCGAAATTTTTGTAATAAACAAAATTATTTCTAGGACTTCAATCAAAAACTTTTATATGGAAATTTATTCAATTGAACCCCCCAATTTTGAAAAAGTATCTACCTGAAATCGCAGGAGAGGGAGAGGGAGTGATCGTCCAATCGAAATTTTTGTGATGACCCAAATTATTTTTAAGATCCTAATCTACAACTTTTATTTGAAATTTTTTTCAATTGGACCCCCCCCCCCCCCCCCGATTTTGAAAAAGTATATATATATGACGTTACGTGAAATCGCAGGAGAGGGACAGTGAGTGATCCAATCGAAATTTTTGTGATGACCAAAATTATTTTTAGGACCATAATCTATAACTTTTATTTGAAAGTTTTTTCAATTGACCCAATCCTCCTTCGCTCCTCTCATTTTTAAGTAGTAACGTGGGAGTCTTATGCGAAATCGGGGGGGGGGGGGGGAAGAGGAGTCCAATTAAAAAAAGTTTCAAACAAAAGTTGTAGCTTGAAATCCTAGGAATAATTTTTATCTTTACAAAAATTTCGAATGGACCCCTCCTTCCGTTCCAATTTTGAATATAAAGTATTTATATAGTATTGGACTTGGTAAAATTCAACAACAACGTATGGAGGTTGTTTTCTTTCATGAGAGAATAATTCTCCAATTTTTTTTATCCACTCAACTGAATTTTAAGGAATGTCTACGGGTTTTTCAAGTGGAAATATTCCAATTTTTAAAATGGTGGGGGGGAAATATGCATCCTTTGAAATTCAGTTGAGGAAAAATGAAAAATTTGGAAGGAAGCAACTTTGAATCCCAAATTAAAAGTTTTGCCATTTTTTAAAAAGATGGAAGCTACTCCAACGTGCCCATTAAATTCAGTAAGGAAAAAAACTAAAAATTGAGAATTATTTTCCAATGAAATTCAACAAATTTCAATAAGTGCCAAGTGACAAAATTTTGCTGATTTCTTCGTTTTTTTTTGTTTTTTTTTGTCACATATAAAATTAAAAATGAATCAAAAATTCTTGAAATTTAGAAAAAAAACAATTATTTTTTTTCTGAATAGGTACTTTAAAAAAAATCAAATTTTAAATTACTGAAAATTTGAAAAATAATGAAACATTTTTAAGAAATTTTCTTACAAAACAAAAATGAATCAAAAATTCTTGAAATTGAGAAAAAACGACTGAACATTATAAAAAATTCAAAATTTCAAAAAATTTCAAAAATTGCAGAAATCTTCTAAATTATTTTTTTTTCCAAGTGTAATTAAGTATTACAAAAAGTCCAAATTAAATAAAAATAAATTAACATAAAAAAAAAATAATAAAAATAAAATTGATAAATATTTATTTTGTATTAATTAAGATGATTTCAGTTTTTTTTCAATTTTTTGAAGCTTTGAATTTTTTTCCAATGTCCAATCATTGTTTTCTCTCAATTTCAGGAATTTTTGATTTATTTTTAATTTTATATGATTAACAAAAAAAAAACAAAAAAAAAAACGAAGAAATGAGTAAAATTTTGTTACCTGGAATTTGAAATAAATGTTGCATACTAAAAAATTGGGGGAGGGGGATCGAATATTGAAATAATCAAATGAAAAGGGAAAAATCAATTTTTAAAAAATTACTTTAAAATTTTTTTCTGAATACCTACTTGATCAAAAAAATTAAATTTTAAATTCCTGAAAATTTGAAAAATAATGAAACATTTTTAAGAAATTTTCTTACAAAACCTCATCTGAAACCCTGAGACGCCCCTCCCCCGTGTTTCTACCATAAAACGCCGCTAAACCAGTTTCTCTCCTTTTGCAGCTCGCCACAAGCTGAAAAAGATGCTAATCCCAATGCTAATCGTGCTGAAACTATTCAAACTGAAACTGCTACTGTTCTTGCCCCTAATCCTGGGCCTGGCTTCGTTCAAGAAATTCCTCGGATTTTTGGCCATCGTCGTCCCCGGTCTAATTGGCTTCTTCAAATTATGCAAACCGGATCTGCACCACAACTACGGAAGCTTCGGCCACAGCAGTTTCTACCAGCAGCACAGGCCACCACATCATTTCGCAGCGACCGCGCCGGATACATTATACTTAAACAAACAACACTCGTACAACAGAGAAACTGGATCTCATCCAGATGTAATCCAATACTTATACGATACTTATTCCGGTTCGCAATCGCAACCACAGCCAGATTATTATTCAAATAATTTCGCCGATAAGGCCAACTCTGCGGCATCGTCGCCAGTCGCCTTCCGTGAGGATGCTCACAAGCTCGCTTACAACGGATACCAAAATAAGTAATAAGTATACGTAGCTGTAGGTACCTCACTCGTCCTCTTTGGATCGTGCTAAATGCAGATGGCTTCAGCAACATGACGTCATCTTAGTGGATGAAGGACTTGGAATAATTTTTTACAAAAATGAAAATTATGTAATTTAAAGGAAACGGAGAGGTCCAATTGAAAAATGTTTGAAACAAAAGTTGTAGATTGAGATCTGAAAAATAATTTTGGTCATTATAAAAATTTCGATTGGACCCTTCCCTCGCGTCCAATTTTGTATAATACTACGTAAATACTTACATTATTCTAAATCGGAGGAGAGGGAGAGGATGAATTGAAAAATTTTTCAAACAAAAGTTGTAGATTAAGATTCTGAGAATAATTTTGATTAGCACAAAAATTTTGATTGCACCCCTCACACGCCTCTAATTTCGAATAATAAGTATTGATGTTAGTATTGTGATTGTGAAAAATGAAAATTAGAAGATAGAGGGGTCCAATATAAATTTTTAAAGTTACCAAAATTATTTCCCAAGATCTTACTCTACAACGTTTGTTTGAAAAAATTTTCAATTCACCCTCTCCCTCTCTTCTAATTTTGAATAATATAACTATTTACGTAGTATTTTATACAAAATTAGACCAGAAGGAGGGGTCCAATCAAAATTTTTATAATGACCAAAATTATTTTTTAAGATCTCAATCTACAACTTTTGTTTCAAACATTTTTCAATTGGGTCCCTCCCTTCCCTTTAAATCACATCACTTTAATTTTTGTAGAAAATTATTCCAAGTCCTTCATAGAGTAAGATGACGTCATGTTGCTGAAGCCATCTGCATTTAGCACGATCCGTTCTCTTTGATGTCGTCTGAGAGCATCTTTCGAGCCAGAGGCATAGCGTAATGATTTTTTGAGGGGGGAATATACCTTCAAAATGCCAACTTTTCAATTTTTTTTCAACATAATACTGAATTTACCAACTTGAAACTCAAAATTGCCAACTTTTCGACTTTTTTAAAATCTTTGAGGGAGAATGTCCCCCCTGACCCCCTGGTCGCTACGCCCCTGTTTCGAGCCTTCATACTGCCCATTCGCTAGTCGTCCCGATATTTTACGAAGTTGCTGGCTACTGTTGGTGCTGATTTTTTCCAAAAAATATTTACTATCGATAACTTACTATATCTAGGTATGTGTACGAATCATCGATTATTTCGATTCGTCTTAGTACTTACATCGCGTATACAAATTAGAAATTTATTATTCGTACGTATAATCGCACGCTCGTCTTTGCAAGACTGATACCTATCTATATATAAGCTAGGTACCTAATTTTTAACGCTTAAATTATATCGCATGTCCGAGCCATAATTTCTAAGTTTTCCTTCTTTTTTTCTCGTGTTACCCAAGTACAAAATGTACAAAATATGCCAATTTTTTTATAATTCACTGTTTTTCTCTCTCTCTCTCCTTCTTGTTACTCGAGTGCATACTTATAATTTAATGATGCGTAACGCAGTCGCAATCGAACCATTAGAAATTGCACACGTTCTATCATCCGTATCCATATTCGTATCTAATACGAAGGTATTCATTTTCATAAACAATGTGTACCCCTCTCACATCATTTTCCCAGGCCATAATACCATAACTACCCCTTCATCTAGTCTCGTAGATTCGCCTCTGTTCAGTGCTCTGCGTTGTTCGAATCGAGAATAAATGATTTTTATGCTTATTACTTTAGAGCCCTTCGTCAATGATTAGAATGGAAAAAGAAAACGACAGTTCGATTTTTCATTTTCTAAGATCTCGATGTCGTCGATAGCCTCTTGTCTTTTTACTTTTTTTTACTCGCTGAATAGCGTTTAGATTTAAATATTTTCTATTGCATAGTTTCTTGTTGCATTTAATTAGTTTATTAATTTTTTTTTAAATACGAGTAGCTATAATTTGTAAATATTTTATCTTGTAATAATTTTTGTACGAGTAGACGTTAAGATTAACCTAATAAATAATTAAGAACTCGTATTCGTGTCACGTCTTCATTTTCAAGTAGTGTACCCACTTCGCAGCGAGAAGTACCCAAAGTGACTTGACAATTGACACGACGACAGACTAGCGATTTGAAAATGACGCCAAATGCGACGCGACACGTTGTAGGTGAGCGAAAGTTTGCATTTTTTTGGGCATTTTTCTCTCGCGAAATAAATCCGTCAATGTGACGATGATTAATTACCAACGTTTTGAGGGCATAAAACCGTGAAAGTAAAATTTTTCAACTAACGTTGCCTAACAACGATATTCAAGGAGTAGGTACGCGAGTCGACGACGCAACATGATGACTGTAGCGATACCTAAACAGAGGATAGAGTTTCGGTGTTCCAAAAAAATGCAGAGTAGACAACCTTTTCGACACGAAAGTTTTCACTTCATTTTACTTATGTACTGTACGTAGACGTAGAGTAATTTAATTTACTTTTGGATTCGATGCAATCTTATGCGACACGTTTCTTATTTCATGAAATCAGATGGCCTGAATTTTTCAGATGTAGTTGGGGGGCGGGGGTGCTCTAGTTAGAGTTAAAAATTTTCCCAAAAAAAAATAATAATAAAAACATGGTGTCAATTAGGATTTTAATAAGACTAGTTTAATCAGTTTATAAAAAATAATTCTCACAAAATCTTAATTTTTTCCTCTTTGAAATAATTACACGAGAAACCCTACTTACATTTTTGTAGGATTCAAAAAAACAAAAAAATTCCAAAATTTGATGGAATCGGAAAAAAATTGTAGAACTAGCTAGAATTGAAGAAAAATTAATTGAATAAAAAAATATTCGACACAGAGATTCAAATTTAAAAAAAAAAAAAAAAAAAATCAAAATTTGCTGGAATCGAAAAAAAATTGTAAAACTAGCTAAAATTGAATAAAAATTGAATAAAAAAAATTCTCCACAAAATTTTAGATTTTTTTTCATAATAATTACTCGAGAAACCATTCAGTTGTTGAGGTGAAAAAACAAAAAGAATGCCACAACATCTGGTAATGAAAAAAAATTCAAATTCTCACAAAATTGATATTATATAGGTGTACATTTTTTTTTTGAAATAATTACTCAAGAACCCCTACAGTTGTAGATTTGAAAAAAAATCAAAAAGTTCCTTAAGTTGATGGAATTGAAAAAAATTTGTAATTAGCTGGAATTGAAGAAAAATTGATTGAAAAAAAAATTACTCATTCACAGATTTAAATTTTCAGAAAATTGATGATTTTTTTCCAAAATAAATACTCGAGAAACCCTACAGTTGTAGGGTTGAAAAAAAAAAACAAAAAAAATTCAAAATTTGCTGGAATCGAAAAAAAAAATGTAAAACTAGCTAAAATTGAATAAAAATTGAATAAAAAAAATTCTCCACAAAATTTTAGATTTTTTTTCATATGCCACAACATCTGGGAATGAAAAAAAATTCAAATTCTCACAAAATTGATATTATATAGGTATACATTTTTTTTTTGAAATAATTACTCAAGAACCCCTACAGTTGTAGATTTGAAAAAAAATCAAAAAATTCCTTAAGTTGATGGAATTGAAAAAAATTTGTAATTAGCTGGAATTGAAGAAAATGTAAAACTAGCTAAAATTGAATAAAAATTGAATTAAAAAAATTTATTTGACTCATAAATTCAAATCTCCACAAAATTTTAGATTTTTTTTCAAAATAATTACTCGAGAAACCCTGCAGTTGTAGGCTTGAAAAAATCAAAAGAATGCCAAAACATCTGGAAATGAAAAAAAAAATCTGAAAAAATCAAATTCTCACAAAATTGATTTTTTTTTTTTGAAATAATTACTCGAGAAACCCTACAGTTGCAGGTTTGAAAAAAAAAATCAAAAAAGTCTTAAAGTTGATGGAATTGAAAAAAAAAATGTAAAATTAGCCGGAATTGAAGAAAAATTGATTCAAAAAAAATTACTCGACTCACAAATTCAAGTTTTCACAAAATTGATGATTTTTTTCGAAATTAGTAATTATACTCAAAAAACCCTACAGTTGTAGGGTTGAAAAAAAAAATTGTAAAATTTGATGGAATAGAAAAAAAAAAATTGTAAAACTACCTAGAATTGAATAAAAAAAAATATTTGACTCAAAAATTCAAATCTCCACAAAAGTTTAGATTTTTTTTTTCAAAATTATTACTCGAGTAGGGTTGAAAAAAATGAAAAAAACTGCCAAAACTGCTAGAATTTAAAAAAAATGCCCAAATTTGGTAGAATTGGATAAAAATTGACTGAAAAAAAATTTATTTCGACACTTGAATTCAAATTTTTACAAAAGTGCTGATTTTTTTCGAAATAATTACTCAAGAAACCCTACAGTTGCAGGGTTGAAAAAAAATCCTAAATTTGCTGGAATCGAATAAAAATTGTGAAACTAGCTAGAATTTAATATAAATTGAATGAAAAAATTTATTTAACTCATAAATTCAAATTTCCACAAAATTGTAGATTTCTCTTCAAAATAATTACTCGAGAAACCCTACAGTTGTAAGGTTGAAAACCCCCCCAAAAAATGTAAAATTTGATGGAATCGAAAAAAATTCTGTAAAACTAGCTGAAATTGAATAAAAATTGATTGAAGAAAATTTATTCTACTCATAAATTTTAATTCTCACAAAATTGATAATTTTTTTTTTCTTCAAAAAACTTGAAAAAATGGCATTTTCCCATGTCCTGTGAAAATGGGTGAAAGATGAAAAATCATCGAAAATGGTTTTGAATATACATAAAAAATACTTTTGTGTTGTCATTTTGCTTTAAATTTTTCAATTTTTTTTCAAAGTTGGAGATCTCAGACATGGCTTAAAAAATGCAGTTAGGGAAAAATAAAAAATACAAAATAATTTTTTCCATAGTTCCCGAAAATATTTCTCAAATTTCCAAAATAAGGACCACCCTCTGTAGACAAACGTTTTGAAAATCATCGGGAAAAAAAATTGTTTCCAACCCGACGCGACGATAAATTTCGACTGGGCACATATAATGGACTTTCATACCACCCTAGTTCACCCCAATTCGTTTACCTAAAATCCTACATTTCATAAAATCTCCAAGTAGGTATATAAAATAAAAATAGGGAAAAAAAGGGGATAACAAACGTAGGTATAGGTAATCACGTGCAACCGATAAATATCCGTGATTTGTAATCATAAAACAGTATCGATACGACGCCTTGGCCAGACGAACGATAAAATTCCATAAAGTACCAACAATATTATAATTTATAATGTATTCGCGTATAGTAGATACGTAAATGTTAAAAATATTCTCCTAATGGTTTCCTAACTCACGTACCCACCTATATACCTTTATATGTATACCTTTACGTAGGTACTACGTAAGTACGAGTAAGTAAGTATATTGCCATCGTACAATAGATACACATGCATAAATACCGTATATATGTACTACCAACCACGTATCTTACGTGTATGTACTACGTACTACCCTCATGTAGTACGTAGATTGTGCGAGGTGCCACCTATCTATGTACGAGTAGATGTACGTTAGGGTGGCCCTTATTTTTCGAATTTTGGAAATGTTGTCGGGACGGGGGGTCAATTGGTGACATATTGGTAGAAAATAATTCCCTATTTTTTATTTTTCCTCTAACTGAATTTTAAGCCGTTTCTCAGGGGCCCCTAAATTTGAAAAAATCAAAAAAATAGAAAAAATAGAACATTTTGAAAATTTTTGAAATTTTTTAGCAAAATGGTCATAGGGATGGTATTTCTATAAGACAAGACCATTTTCGATGATTTCTTATCTTTACCCCCCTTTTCATGAGACATAAAAAAACGTCATTTTTTACGTTTTTTCAAAAATTTGAAAAAAATGACTAAAAATCCGAGCGGCACACTCGATATCGATAATATCGGAAGATGTAACGTATCGATAAAAAATTGTTTGAAAATCTATGGATGTTCTCACGATATTATAAAGATTTATCGGTACAATTTCATAGGCAAAAAATTTAAAAACTATCGAATTCGATATTATTAAGATTTTATGACGATATTCGTCAACGATACTATCGACAAAGAATATTAAATTTATCGATTCCGATTTTCCACCGATTTTGTGCAGATATTTGAAACTACATTATCGACAAAGAATATTAAATTTATCGAAATCGATTTTTTAACGATTTTGTAAAGATATTTAAAACTATATTATCGACAGATTATATGAAATTTCTCGACTCCGATATTTTAACGATTTTTTGACGATATTTGAAACTATATTATCGACAGATTATATTGAATTTATCGAATCCGATTTTTTACCGATTTTGTAAAGATATTTGAAACTATATTATCGGCACATAATATGCAATTTCTCGAATTCGATTTTCTAACGATTTTGTGAAGATATTTAAAACTTTATTATCGACACGTAATCTGAAATTTCTCAAATTCGATTTTTCAACGATTTTATGACGATATTTGAAACTATATTATCGACACGTAATATGAAATTCCTCGAATTCGATTTTTCAACGATTTTGTGGCGATATTTGAAACTACATTATCGACAAATGATCTGAAATTTGTCGAACGATTTTTCAACGATTTTATGACGATATTTGAAATTATTTCCAAATTTTAAAAATTGGTGAAAATTTTTCCAAGTCCAACTCGTCTGGAAGTACTAAACTGACTATTATAAGCGTTTTATTGCTAATTCCTCGACGATAAGGTATGGCATAGTGGTTAAGGAAGAGGATTACCATGCAGGAGGTAGATGGTTCAAGCCCCACGGGTGGCAGATTTTTTATAATTTTTTTTGACTTTTTCTGAAATGATCCTCTTACCGTAACATGAATAATGTGTTTAGGCATAGTTTAATGTATTAATTATGCTAATTAATGATTTTTAATTATAGAAAAAAGCTAGTAAAAGACGAAAAATCGGAATAAAAAATCGACAAAATATCGAATTTGATAAAGTGTCGCAAAAGTTCCGCCTAAATCGTGAAATTATCTTTCGATATTATAGATATATTATCGATAAAATATCTTACTATAATCTCGAAATTTTTGCTAACTATAGTTCGTCGATAATCTATCTATATATCGAAAGATAATTTCACGATTTAGGCGGAACTAACGCGACACTTTATCGAATTCGATATTCTGTCGATTTTTTATTTCGATAATTTGTCGATTGTGCTGCTCGGGAATTAAAAAAAAAAAAAAATTGAATAAAATGGTTTCAACATACATGTTATCACCCAAAAAGGTCATTTACGGTGATTTTTCACCACTGCCGTATCAGTGAGAATTTTTCAAAAACTATCAAAAATTGAAAAAAATGAGGTTCCCAAAAATGAAGGTAAGGATGAAAAATCGCCGTAAATGACCTTTTTGGGTGATAACATGTATGCTAAAAACATTTTATTCAAAAAAAAATGTTTCTTTAATTTTTAGTCATTTTTTTCAAATTTTTTAAAAAACGTAAAAAATGACGTTTTTTTATGTCCCATGAAAAGTGGGGTAAAAATAAGAAATCATCGAAAATGGTCTTGTCTTATAGAAATACCATCCCTATGACCATTTTGCTAAAAATTTTCAAAAATTTTCAAAATGTTCTATTTTTTCTATTTTTTTGATTTTTTCAAATTTGGGGTCCCCTGAGAAACGGTTTAAAATTCAGTTAGAGAAGAAATAAAAAATAGAGAATTATTTTCTACCAATATGTCACCAATTGACCCCCCGTCCCGACAAAATTTTCAAAATTCGAAAAATAAGGGCCACCCTAATGTACGTAGATCTACCTTACGTACTACGTTACGTACGACACTAAATTCAGCTTTGATTTTACCCATTCAGCGAGAAATATGACTTAATATCGTATGATTTATATTACACTCGTGGCGCCAGAGCCAACGTCGTCGTCGCCATATTTACCCCGTATAGTCTAAGTATACCCCCAATAGACTTAGACAGGTAAAGCTAGAGGTATCCAGAGGTTCTCGACGCGACCCAGCGTCATAGGTACAATGTGCTGTGCGTATATTACGTATACATGGCATATTTCAACCAATTCCCTCCTCTCGTTGAGCCGCACACTCGCTCAATCTTTTCCTGCTCCCGAACCAAAAACCATACATGCCTTTACGTCGAATCAATATCAACATATTTTATCTACAACCGACAATATTACAACAAACCGAACCAAAATTCAGAATTCAGTCATAAACTACACATCGGCACGCCGAAGTAAGACTAATTTTCAAAATGTACGTAAATGATATTCTTCTCTGACCGGCTAAGTTACTCGTTCTGACTTTTAATTAGAAAATTATCGCGTTGAAGGCACCCTTCTCGCCGAGTACGCTGAACGGATTTAATTACGAAGGTACTTAGAATGATAATTCGCCTAGAAATTGGTTTCAAGTTCCAACGACCTGACAACCAAGTGCATATTTCTTTTCTTTTCTTTCGAGCTTTAAAAACATCTTTAACGAGACTTACCATCCACGAAGATAACGTTGTTACACGCTGTAACCTCCATGATGAGATGCAAGATGACGATATGTTTCAGATATGAACGTTCCATTTTTTTTTCTTTCTTCTTTCTTATTGGCTAAGTGTTGGAGAAATGCATCGAGATCTGAAATAAAGTTTTTAACAAACGATTAAGCATAATGAATAGAATGCATCACGAAGATTCAAGTGTTCAATAATAAAATAATAATAAAATAAATAAACAAACAAAATGGAAAAATATGTTTGACTAAGACTCTTTCTCTGGGATACTTCAATGCACACACTTTTGTAAATTTTTTATCCTTCCACTTTGATGTTAGAAAAACGATTTGTAGGCATTATTTACTTCACAATAAGCAATTCTTTACAACAGAAATTCAAGAATGGAGAATTTTTTAATTTAAATTTTATAAATTTTATTAATTTTTTAAATGACTTAGGTATAACCAAATTTTTCAAAATTTTATGCTAGGGAAATTTTCAAACTTCAATTAATTTCGAGAAACTTTGAAAATTTCATAAAACTCTAAAATTTTGTAATTTTTCAATTCAAGTAAAATTTTAAAATTGAAAAAATTGAAAATTAAAAAAAAATCAAGAAAAACACATTTTAACAAACTAAAAAATTTAATATTTTGAACGAATTAATTTTTTTTCAAGTGTAGGAATCATTCCGAAGAAAAACACATCAATTTTCAAAAGCTTGTACTAATTGAAGATTTTTTCAAAATTTTACCCAATAAAATCTTGAAAAAAATTTAAAAACTAGGGGCAGTTTTGAAAGCGAACAAAAAATTAAATAAAAACCACCATTATGATGATAGATGACAGATGAGATGGAAAAAAAAATATGAATCAAGGCATAATAATAATTATTGCGAGTTTTAAAAAGTTTGAAAATATTTCCATACGTTCTTACCAATATAAAATTTTTAATTTGAAAAAAAATAAAGAAATCTTTATTTAAATTAATTGAGTCTGAATTTTTTGAGTACCAACTGGTAGTATATTTATTACATGGAACCCGCCTCCTGACCCCCTGGTTAGTTCCATTTCCACACTACGTTTGAAAGTATGAAACATAGTACCTATATTGTGCTTTTACTCAGTGACAAATGTCTCAAAGTCATAAAAATTATTAATTTCTATGGAAATTCTAAAAATTTTCCAAGTTTCAGAATGTCTGAAAAACTGTCTAGATTGCATGCATTGGAGCGTTTGAAAAAAAAATAGTACCTATAAGTTAAGAAACCTAAAATTTCAAAAAAAGTAACCGAAATCATGGAAAAAAGTAACCAAAATTTTTCCATTGCCACTCAAATAATGACTCGTAACCCCCATCCCCTCTCACCCATTTTTTCAATTTTTTGTTGATTTAGACGTTTTGGAACTCCTAAAATCAAGGACAAAAATTTTGAAAAACTTGAAATTGTTAATGAAAAAATATCCATTTTCTGTGTAATCATGATGAATTATAGTTTGATCGTTGGTTTAATTCGTTTCTAATTTTTAAAATTTAAATTTTTACGTTACAGGAAATTTCAATTCTAGAAAAACCCTATCTAACCTTCAATTTGTAAAAAAAAGGTCAATTTTAAATTTTTTGTTTCCTAAGTTTTTAAACTTAAAAAAATTATTTGTTTTAGAACAGTTTTCAGTTTTCAAATGATTTCAAAAAAATGTTAATTTTTGAAAAAATTTCCAATTGCAAACAGTTGTTTATTCTTTTTAACTCTTCAATTTTCAATTTTTGAAAAAATTTTGCTTTTTCAAATTTTTTATTTTCCGAACAATTTTCAATTTTAAAAAATTTTACTATCCAAAAAGTTTTAGTTCAGTTGTTTCTAAAAATAAGTTTATTAAAATAAAAAATTCCAAATTTATAAAAATTATAATGCCTAAATCATGAGATGAAAAATTTCAATTTTTGTGAGGTTTGCAAAATGAGTAGACTACAAAAAAAATGATTCATTTTTAAAAGTATTCAATTTCCAAAAAAAAAAAAAAAGTTTTAAATTTGTAAAATTTCTAATTTTTTAAAATTTTTAAATTTTGGAACGTTCTTCTTATTTAAAAAAAAACAATTTATGAAGACCTTCGAGTTCACGAGCTGAAACAATTTTTTTATATTTCGTTTTTGAGAAGTTCTTTATTCTACATAATTTTAAGTAAGTACGTAATAATTTTCAATTTTCGAACATTGTTTTTAAACTTTTTGGTCAGTTTTTTTTAAATAAAAAAAATTGCTGATAAATTCTCATTAAAAAAAAAAGTTTTTAGTCAGAAGACATCTTTTTTATTACCATATTCTTCGAGTAAAGAACCTCTAATTCTTCTGAAAAAAAATTCCAATTTTTTTAGTGGAACTTCGATTTTTTGGACAAAAAGTCGTTCATTTGTAGAGAAAGAATATCTCAATTTAAAAAAAAATCTTATCTCTTACCTAGATACTTTTTTTTTGTGATTGCGAAGGATAATGTGATGCATTTTCAATAATTATTTTCATGAAATTCAGATTCACTACCAAATTGAAGTGTTTTGATATAACTCTTTTACACACAAAACTAAAATAATTAACTTGGCTGTTTTTTTCCTGGACCCTTCATTTGGGCCTCAGCAAGAATGGTACCACGAAGACGGTACTACCAAAAAATACGTTTTTTTCAAAAACGATTCTTCTTTGAGAGCCTCTTGCTCCGCTCCCTTGAGAGGTAGGGGAACGGAGACTAAAAAAAAATTGGGAGGTTTTCAACTCAAAATTAACCAATTTTTTGAATTTGGTAGAAATCATAGGTATGTTTTATTGTTTACTCCACTCTAATGTACCTGCAAAATACGTTTCAGGTATTGAAATGTCATTATCGATCGTTAAATTTCTCTATTTCGTCGACTACTTTACATGGTCAGATACTTAGATGATTGTACCTACTCGCATCTACTTGAATCAATAATTAAAAAAAAAAATTATCGATGCTACAGTCAATTAATGATTTCATTTAAACTGTAATGAAAAAAAGGGAATTATTTCATCATTGTAGGTACATTAGATCAAAATCGAAGCATTACGAATATTATTGAGTTGAAAAATATATTATCGATGCTACTGTTGATAATGTCGAATAAATTTATTGAAAAAAAAATTGATAAAAATTGATGAAGAAGTTGATTATATTTATATGTATTTAATAGATTGCCCATTTCTAATGAAAGAATGCCTATAGTATTTTTTATAGACGGAAAATTTTAATACAAAAATCAGTTGAAAAACTCAACTGATTTCTTTGTTGAAAACGGTGCCGATTTCTCAACGATAGTCGATCAAAAATAGGTATGCCTTCAATCGCTCAAAAATCGGCGCAGATTTCCTCGATATCGATTATTTGGCTATTTCACGACGACTATTATGGGGATGCGTTTTAAGTACAAGAAATCCCCCGAAAAAAGTGTTGAAAAACTGCGCCTATTCTTTCACATCGATCATTCGAAAATTATATATAGAATCCTATTTCGTTACGAGTGAAGAGGACATTTTTTTATGTACGTCAAATCTTCATATAGCCTATTTATGTACTTTGTACTTTGTACTTTATATGAACATTTGCAAATAAAGGGGCAATCTTTCTTTCTCTCTTTTTTTTTTTTTTTTTTGAAAAGAGTAATTGAAAAAAAAATGTTATGTGTAAGATTCCCTTTTTTAAAAAATAAGTCGTAACAAAGTAAATATATTGGAAAATGTATTTAATAATTTTAATTTAATGAATAATTAGAATAAAGAAAAAATTTAATTTATAATTTTATTAAAATAGAAATATATAAAAAAAACTATTGGAACAGAAATATATCCAATCCTTAGGTACCTATTAAGTCATGTTTAGAATTCGAAAGGAAATTTAATTTTTAATGATAACCTATTCTACTAAACTAATTACACAAATTAAAAACGAAACGAGAATTTTTTGAAAAATGAAATAAAAATGGAACCACATTTTTTTTTTTTTTTACATTTATTGGGTGGGTTTTAATTTTGCTATCTCATCTAAACTTAATCCAGTCAACTTCTTAATGGTATCGTCTTTATATTCCGGATTTTCCAGCATATTACGTGCGATTTCAATCTTAGTTTCTCGTACACCTTCTACTTTACCTTCTGCTTTAGCGTCCAAATTACTGGTGACGATTTCATCATGCCTTCTGTCTTCCTCGAATAGACTCCAATTATATAGAATTTTCTCTCCCGGGGTCCAATTTGTTTCGTCCGTAATTTTGAACATTTTTTCGATACATTTGTTTTTCTCCTTTAATTTTAGCAAATTGGTTTTGTACTCTTCATCGTTGGTTCGAAAAAAGAAGAAATAGCTAATTTTTTCCGCGACGGTAGTGAACGTGCTTGGATCACAGTTTTTCATCTTCGGTAACTCAATATAAGTCACAGAACACTGTTTCATTTTGTTTTCGTGAGTTGAGTTGTCGAGAAGGAGATGCGTTGACATGAATTTCTCACATTTTTCTACGGAACCAGGAGGAGATGGAAAAAGTATGTGATCTGTGAATGCAATTAGATGGACAGGTTTAAGTGCTTCATAAACTGTGTCCATTTTAGATAACGTCCTGGTGTTGGCGGAGGATTTAAGGTCTGTCATCGTTGGCTGCTTGCCTTTTTTTTTGGCTTCCTCTGCTTGGAGAGATTTGTAGTATTCGGACGTGTCGTATTGATTAGTGTAGGTTTTACATACGTAAAAAAAGGCTCGATTCAAAAAATAAACTTCGCGCCGCACTTGCATTTCGACGATAATCTCTTCCTTAGTGTTGGTCCTACATAAAATGTCTAATATCACTGGTCGTCCAAGAAAAGAATCAGGAGTATAATCCTTATCTAAATATTCGACACTAGTGAACAGTTTGTCATCCGCTCGGCCTAGGACGCTATTCACAAATTCTAGGAGTACACTTTGATCCGAAAATATCTTTTTGAAAATATAGTCCTTTGTTGGGTTAAAAATTTTTCTATTATCTGGAAAAATATGAATTATTTATTAGAGAGAAGAAAGGATACTCAATTTATTTTGACTGATTCGAGATATAGGGAAGTAGATTCGTAATAATACATGAGTACCTATTTTAGACATTTCACTCTCAACAGTTTCAATTGAAATTAGACTATCAAATTTAGGTTTCCTTTTGGTATTCTTTAGAAAGTAAGTAAGTGAAATTAAAAATTTTCAATGAAAATTCAACAGTACGAGTATCTATAAAACATTAAACCAACATTTTTAATAGGTAAAGTACGAACAACACTGTAGTTCTTAATGAGTAAGACCGCCCTCTTTTGTCTTGAAATTTTGCCACCCTTCCCTCCTTCAGATCAAAATCCAAGATATACCTGTATGTAATTATTCTTGTACCTATTTAATACCTACATACTCGCGTAAAAAATTTCATCTCCTCAAAAATTTGTCTAATTTTAAATGACAGAATCATGAATCGAACATTTTTTTTATTTTATCCTAATAAGGCGAAAGGTTTATTTCATTGTTTTTCGTCTTTGCCGTGCTTGAGATGTAGCTTACACTATGCGTGTCTTATGTTTAGTATGTATGTTAGATATTACCAATATACGCATATTTTCGAAGACGTAGTTCTCGGGCAACTCGTTCCTCAGAAGTTTCATCTTTGGGAGGTGTAGCTGGAAGTGAATACGTTTGTTGTATTACTATAACACAAATTGGAAAAAGTAATTTCAACAACATTCTGAAGAAATAAGGAAGTGTTGGAACTATTCGAAACAAGAGCAAATAAACGTTTGAGAATCTTTCGAGATCACCATTTACATTTTACTCTGACGAGAGAAGAAATTTTCAACGCCCAACATTCTTTAGATATCTTAGATAAATATTCCCTATCTATAGTCGAAATGACTACGAATCATTTAGTTTATGCCGTACGTTTCCTGATTAAGCACTGAAAATTACACAAGCCACATGCTTCGACTTAGTGGTGGCATTGATGGCAGTGATAACCGAAATAGAACAGAACAAGAACGGGAACAAAATAAAATAACCGAAGTACATTAAAATTAAGAAGCACGAACGAACGACAGAAAATGAAGAATAATGAACAGAACAGAACACAACACTGTTGAATTACTTTTTTAGGGGAAAGAACGAATAAACAAAGAACAATTTTTTACTTTTTTTTTTCAGTTTGTTCTATTTTTCCTATTCTATCGAGTACCAAACTAAATTAAAATTCAAAATCAACTCGACGAATCATTAAATAAATTGATTTGATTCCGATAGGTAAGTATATCTTTCAATTTTCACCCCAATCGGATTTTTTGACTTCAAAAGTGAAATAAAATAAAATTACATGTATCACGCAAACCTATCTTAATTTTTTCCTCTTTGATCGCCAATTTGTCATCAAAAAAAGTAAGGAAAAGGGAACGAGAGACGAGAATGAACGGACGTGATTTTTATTTTTAAAAACATTACCCTGATGGAAAATTTAAAAATTTTCTGAATGAAGAAATGAAAAATTTTAAAAAGTCTAAGAAAATCAGTTTAATTAAAATGTAGTGTTACGAATGTTAATTTAGTTACCATAGAGGTGCCCGGTGCCATTTGAAATTTTTTTGTGAATTTTGGAAATTTAAAATTTTTAGAAAATCGAAAAATTTGAAAAAATTGAAAATTTAAAAAACGATTAAAAATTGTTTCTTTACATACCACCTTATATAACTTGAAAAAACATAGAAAATTATATATATATATATATATACAGGGTGTCCCGTCACCAGTTGACACCCCTTCACCAGCGATATAGTCAACTCAAACTAAGCTCATGTATGCATGTTTGCCGACCCTGTGAATTGAAGGGGCAAAGATATGCTCAACTGAAAATTTTCATTTTTTAGTTTCGTTTCAGATTTTTAACCATGCGCTACTCGACAATCGAGATAGGTAGAAAGTTGCACTTTGCGGCGTTGGAAAGGAAATTTTGTGTAGAATTTTTTAGTGGGGTTGATCATTGAACTAGGTAATCAGGGGGGCCTGTGCTGCACTAATTATCTTGAAAAACGTGTGTTAGGTATCAAGTTTCAAAAATAACATAAAAAGGAATTTTAAAATTTTTTCAAAAAATTAATTTTTTTTCTGCTAAGATTTTGAAATTGAAATTGCCATAACTTTTTAACCAAGAGAGATAGAAGAGTCCGGTTTGCGGCATTCAAAAGGTCAAACTTTTTTCATCCAAGGGAAACCATAATAATAATACCAAATGATGAAACTTTTTTGAGATTTCCTCAAAAATTGCAAAAAAATCGCAATTTTTGAACACGTTTTTTAAGATAATTAGTGCAGTACAGACCCCCCTGGTTACCTAGTACAATTATCAACCCCACTAAAAAATTCTACACAAAATTTACTTTCCAACGCCGCAAAGTGCAACTTTTTACCTATCTCGGCTGTCGAGTAGCGCATGGTTAAAAATCTGAAACAAAACTGAAAAATGAAAATTTTCAGTTGAGCATATCTTTGCCCCTTCAATTCACAGGGTCGGCAAACATGCATACATGAGCTTAGTTTGAGTTGACTATGTCGCTGGTGAAGGGGTGTCAACTGGTGACGGGACACCCTGTATATGATATATTTTTGCCTACCTTTGAAATTGAAGGGGCTGAAAAAGAAAACTCTATTTCAACTATATTTTTTTGAAATTAGTAATTTATTTCACAACAGAAAAAAATTGTTTTCCAGTTCCTTATTTTTTAAAATTTTCCGATTTTTCTAAAATTTCAAAAATTCACAAAAAATTTACAAATGGAACCGGGCACCTACAATTATGATTCCTTAATTTCCATTGTATTTCAAAACTCTCTTTAAAAATAGGTACAAAATTCTTTTAAAAATTTCTCTTAAAAGGGAAATATTGTTTTTTTTGTTTTTTTTTTGTTAAATTATTTGATATGATTTTGATTTTTTTTCTTCAAAAAAATATCAAAATATTTCCTCACCAAAAAAAAAAAATTGAATGGTTTTTTTGTGAAAATTGAAGAAGACATTTTCATATAAAATGATTTGAATGTTTTTAGGAAAATACTGATACACTACTTTTATTAGAATATTTGATGTTCTTCACTAACGTCTAGTATTGATAGTTTTGTTTACATTCATGAGGAGGACCTTCGATGAATTTTTTACCATGTCCAGTGCTACATAATACTTTATATCTATTCAAAATTGGAAGGGAGGAAGGGGTCCAATCGAAATTTTTGTAATAACTAAAAGTATTTGTAAAACTTCAAGCTACAACTTTTGTTTGAAATTTATTTAATTGGGCCCCTTTCCTCCCCACAGTTTTTAATAATGTATTTTGAATGAGTGTGAATAAATTTAAAGTAATAATAAGTTATATTACTCAAAATTGGTGGGGAAAGAGGGGTCCGATGGAAATTTTTGTTATAACCAAAATTATTTCTAGTACTTCAAGCTACAACTTTTGTTTGAAATTTTTTTCAATCGGGCCCCTTACCTCCCCCCTGTTTTTAATAATGTATTTGAATGAGTTGGATTATCCAAAATTGAAGGGGAGGGAGGCGTCCAATCGCAATTTTTGTCATAACCAAAAGTATTAGTGAAACTTCAAGCTACAACTTTTGTTTGAAAACTTTTTCAATTGAGCCCCTCTCTCTCCACTTATTTTGCATAACACTCCCAAAATACTAATTAAAAATTGAAGGCGGAAGGGGAAAGGGTCCAATTGAAAAAATTTTCAAACAAAAGTTATAGATTGAGATCCTATAAATAATTTTAGTTATCATGAAAATTTCGCTTGGACCTCTCCTCTCTCTCCAATTTCACATAGTATCTCATATACTTTCACTATTACGTTTTTGATTTTTGTAACCAAAAAGAGTGATTTTCTTACATATTATGAAAAATTAGAGCAGAAGGAGAGGTCCAGGCGAAATTTTCATAATAACTAAAATTATTTATAGAATCTCAATCTACAACTTTTGTTTGGAAATTTTTTCAATTGGACTCCTTCCACCCCTCCAATTTTGAATATTAAGTACCTATTAGAATTATTAGCATAGTACGTGGGGAGGGAGAGGAACAATTGAAATTCTTGTAATGACCAAATTCATTCTTATGAGCTCGATCTAGAACATGTTTGAAATTTTTTTGAAAAAAATTCCGTATTTCCACCTATAATAATACGTACATCGTAGGTACATACTCACAATGTGACATGAATAAAATAATAAATCATTGAAAAAAAAACCCAAGTCCGAAAAAATAACAGTAGGTAAAATGATAACAACATCGAATTTCCTCCTCATGGATGTAAACAAAAACTATCAAACTAGACGTTAGTATTCTACTATAGAAAATTTTGAAAAATAAGTTTAAAAAAATGCGAATATGTTCAAAAAAAAAATTGAAACTAAAATAATCAAAGAAATTTGCTCGTAATGAAAAAAATCCCATAAGCACATACCAATGATTAAACAATTGAAAAAAAAATCAACAAATGAAAAATTCCGAAGAATTTCCATTCAATTTCACATTCGCCAACTAACCATCAGCTATGCAATACGCACCGACAACTTCGCGTTAATAAAGTTGCTGCTCAAAACGCCGTAAATACGAAACTCGATTTAGCTCGTCGTCCGGACCTTCGCGAGAAAGGCAAACAGGTAGAAAATACAAAGTACAATATCAACGTTTACATATTAGACAAAAATGAGGCACTCTCATTACACTAGAAAATTAATTATCTCCGACGATACGACTGCGACTCGACGCCGAGACGAGGAATAAGCCACTCGAATGTTACTAATCAGCGCCGTAGTTACAACAAAGCTTAAAAATGCTATTAAATTCAAGATCAATGAACTGTAAAATAGTTTGTAATATGAAAGAAGAAGCGTGCACAAAACAAAACCATTCAATCCATGCCAAGCCAAAATGCGAACCGATTCCCCCTCGCCCTTCTAATTACATTAATTCTTTTTAATCATCCGACTAATTAGTGGTACACGAAACGACTGTACGAGGTCGTACAATAAAAGTGAAATTTTGCCCGATCGTCATTTCGAGTTAAATTATTAGGTTTTTTTTTTTTGGTTTACTTTGCTTTTTTGTCATCTCCATCATCGGTGTTGTTGTCATTTTAATATTATTATACCGCAGTATGTTTGTATGTATCATACGCAGCACAGTTGCAATTTGATTACCTAATTAAACCGTTCGTCGTTGGTCCAATTTGCAAAAAAAAAAAATGAAGTCTGGTATTCGCACTAGGGTGGAATGATTTTGACTTTTTTTCGAAAATCGAAACAGCCTACGGCACAAAATTTGTGTTTTGGTGTCAAAATGACGTGGTAAAAATTTGAGCCCCCTCGGTCAATATTAACCCATGCTCCAGGGTGTCCAAAGTTTTCAAATTTCAGTAAAATTTCTCATATAATAAAAAAATTAAAAAAAAAATTAACAATTTTTCAGAGGTCTAGTCGATGGTGGGGGTCCTCTTGGTGACCCAGAACCCGGTCATCCATTAAAAAATTGCATAAAAGTATAAACAGGGGTTTCCAAAATATCCACATTTTTGCATAATTACACCAAAATCAAGAAATGCGCGAATATTTTTATTTTTTGAGATATGTTGCATATTTTGAGGTTTACATATTTGAAAATATCTTCAAAATGAAAGGGAAGTCCCATCACCACCACCCCTCCATAGAACATGAGACATTTTGCCATGAAAACTTTGTTTTTCCAAAACTGACCCCACTTTGAGGATCCCTAACGCCCTGCGCCTTTGAGGAAGGAGTCTAATATTCTGATGGGATGTTTTTAACACAAAATGAACCGCTCTCATGCATATAGTAACTAGAGTGATAATTTTTTCACTTTGCCCTAATACAAAGTAGGTAAAATGAGTAATTTCATTAAAAAACACAGGACAAAGTTTTCATAGCAAAATGTCCCATTTTCTATGGAGGGGTGGTGGTGATGGGACTTCCCTTTCATTTTGAAGATATTTTCAAATATGTAAACCTCAAAATATGCAACATATCTCAAAAAATAAAAATATTCGCGCATTTCTTGATTTTGGTGTAATTATGCAAAAATGTGGATATTTTGGAAACCCCTGTTTATACTTTTATGTAATTTTTTGATGGATGACCGGGTTCTGGGTCACCAAGAGGACCCCTACTATCGACTAGACCTCTGAAAAATTGTTAATTTAAAAAAAAAAAAATTTATTATATGAGAAATTTTACTGAAATTTGAAAACTTTGGACCCCCTGAAGCATGGGTTAATATTGACCGAGGGGGCTCAAATTTTTACCACGTCATTTTGACACCAAAACACAACTTTTGTGCCGTAGGCTGTTTCGATTTTCGAAAAAAAGTCAAAATCATTCCACCCTAATTCGCACTCTCACCCATCATCATACGTGTGTTTTATTTTGACGCATATTTTACACTATAAAATGGAACTTTGTTGATGTACGTTTGATTAACAATTATTATTCAACCCTCCCGTAGAGAGAATTAGCTTTTTCTGCGGAAATGATTCTAAAATACCTAAAATGAAATGAAATCGAAATAAAATTATCTGAAGCAGCCCTCGTTTCGAATGAAATAAATTCAATTAAACGAACAACAGAATCAATTTTAAGCAGAAAAAAAATATATATCTGGCAAAAATTCACTCGCCGTATATTTCAATTAAACCCCGAGTGACGGTATAAATTGCCATAAGCGTGCATTTACCTAACCTACCTATATAGACCTATTCGTACGTATAAAATTAATATCGCTTTAATTCCCTATAAATGCTCTTTTCAGCGAGCTAAATACTCGTTAAACTTCACCTATAAAATGAACTAAAACCTTGGCTAAAATACGCGTAAAAGTAAAAAGAGACTGAGGCTCGTAAATGATCCATTATCTTTTGCATTGCGTATCGCGAGGTGGTTTTAATATGGAGAAAGGCAGAAGGGAGCAGAGGAGAGGCAGGGTGGGAGGGCAGCAGGGACCCCGAGATCATCGTAATATAAACCTCTTTTTGTACAGAGTTAAAGTCGAAACCGCTCTAATTACTAGATACCATTTAAGGCGCGTCCCATAAGTTATATTTAACGACTCGTGTACGAGTATATGCATTTTTTACCTATTTTCTCTCGCCTAGCGCGCGCGCGCCGCACGGCAAGATTCCATTCAGTTTTCATTTTCACCGTATACGGATATTTACGATGTGTATTTTGTACGCACGGCACCTGCTGTATGCACCAATTGTTCGTCGTAATGAGAAGATATGTACCAAAATTAGGTATCCACTTCGAAATCCATTCGAAAAGTAATTGGAAATTTTAAAAAATTTTAAAATTAACTACAGATTGAAAAAATGAAATTAATTTATAATTACGAGTGTCTAACAAAATCTCAAAATCCAAAAAATGAGACTTTTTCAAAATTGAAAAAAAATTATTCAAAAAAGATTCATTACCTACCTAAATAAAAAATAAAAAATAGAGAATTATTTTTTCAGAAAAAAGAATAACTTTAAATTCAAACTTCGAAAATTTTGTTTACTTTTTTAATTTATGAATTTTTTTTAAATGTGCGATGGGGCCAAGGCACTATAGGTACGTGAAATTCAAGTAGGAGAAAAATTGAAAATCGGCGATAACTTCTCATGAAAAAAAAAACAACAAAAAAACGAATAATTAAAAATTATTTTGAACAGAATTTTTTCATTATTTTTAAATGAAGTTTTTTTTTTAAATTTTATTTTGTTCTGAAAATTTTTTTGTTAATTTTTGTTCCAGAAGTAGGTATTTTAAATTTTTTTATGATTCAATTTTTTTCGTATATTGGCGATTCATTTTTAAAATTTTGAGAAGTCCTTCTTGAAAAATTTATAATGAATATGTTGCTTTTAATCCTTTTTCGAAATCGTAAATTTACATTTAAAAAAAATGAAGAAGACATATGAACGTATTCTTGTTCAAATTTCAAAAAATGTTGAGGATCAAAATTTTCAACAATTTGTGGCAAAATTTAAAAATTTTGTAAATTTCGTAAATTTACAAAAAATTGAATTTTTGTTAATTTCTACAATTTGGTGATTTTTAAATTTTAATAAATCATCGTTTTTGATTAATTTTTAAAATTCAGCTTAAAAAAACAAAAACAAAAAACAAGTGACCGAAAATTTTTATTTTAGATTTTATTTATCAAGTGATAGTCGGCAGTCAGAATCTCCTCTCCGACTTTAATTTTAAAGTGGTCCAATGCCCCCTTTATGATGATTGAATTTATACAAAAAACACCAAACTTTGAATTTTAATCAAAATGTTGAGATTAGTCGAAACTTTGAATGTTTATCGGAATGTGATATCAGATTTTACAAATTGGTGTAGGTAATATTTTTTGAAAACCTGAATTTCCAAAATTACTCCAAATTCAATTTTTTTTTAAATTTAAATTTTTAATATTTTTTCAAAATTATGAAACATTGAAAATTACCCAAATTTTGAAAATTTATCGAAAATTGAAAATTACCAAAATTCCAATTTTTTTATCAAATTTTTAAAATTGATGTTAACTTTGAAAATTGTTAAAAATTTTAAATCAGGTACTTGAGCTGATTTTCAAGATTTTTTGATAATATAGGTAGTAATAATTCATTTATTTTAGGTAACGTAAAAAATTGAAAATTAAAAAATTACCTACTCAACAAGATTTTATGATGTTTAGAATAATATTATAGAATTTTTCAAAATTTTGAAAATTGATTAATATTTGTTGAAAATTATTAAAAATTGACGAATTGGCAGATTTTGAAGATATACACATGTGTACTAAATTTAAAAATTTTTTAAAATTTATTAATTTGTGAAAATTAATTTAATTACAAAAATTTATTAAAATTTAAATATCTCCAAAAATTCAATTTTGATCAAATTTTGATTTTTTTTTTAGATTTTAAAAATTGACGCAACTTCACAAATTGATTGAAAATGAGGATTGAAAAATTTTCAAAATTTTTAAAAACAAAATGGTCACTACGAGTATGGAGGTACTTTTAACCCAACAAGACCATTTTCAGTCATTTTTCATCTTCAGGGAAACAAAAAATTCCTCTTTTTTACGTTTTTTGAAAAAAAAAAATCAAAAATCAACTAAAATGAGGGGAAATTTTTTTAATAACATACACATTTCTGAAGACTAATTTTTGAAAATTTTCAACTTCACCCCAATTTCTAGGGACTTCTATTTTTAGCATAGTATATGCTTTTACTATGACCAAAATGGAAAAAAACGACACCAAAATCCGACAGTTGGGTTAGGTTAGGTTACATTAGGTTAGGGTTGGATGACATAAAAAAACAGAAATTTTTTAATAAATTCGATTGTTTAGACATTATGTCGAGACATTTTGAAACTTGTAAATTTTTTATGACTTTTAGACATTTTTTAGACATTTTGTCAGACATTCTGAAACTTGGAAATTTTTTTAGAAAGATGACTTTCAGACATTTTGAAACTTTTTTTTTTTCATAAATAGAAAGATGACTTTCAGACATTTTGTCAGGCATTTTGAAACTTGGAATTTTTTTTATAAATTTAATGACGTTTTGATATTATTTTAAAAATTTTACGACTTTTGGACTTTTTAATTTTTTTAAAGAAATTTTATGACTTTTGGACATTTTGTCAGACATTCTTAAACTTGAAAAATTTCCATGTGAATTAATTTTTTTTTTCATTTTTAAAATAAATTTTATGACTTTTAGACATTTTGTCTGATATTCTGAAACTTGGAAATTTTTTAAAAAATTTTATGACTTTTAGTAGGCTTTCTGTCAGACATTCTTAAACTTAATTTTTTTATTTCTATTAGACTTTTTTAATTTTTAAATTTCCATGGAAATTAATATTCGTGACTTCAAGACATTTTATCATAGGTATTATAGTGAATTTTATTAATTTTAAATTTCCATGGAAATTAACTTTGATGACTTTTAGACATTTTGTCACAGAGTAAAAGCATATACTATGTTTCATACTTTCAAACGTAATGTGGAAATAGAGACAACCAGGGTACAGTGGGATAAAATTTATTTTAGCGCGCCAAAAATCAAAAAATGACTTGTCGCGAATTGAAAAAAAAAAAAAATTGAGCGTGTTCTATATACTACAGGGCATCTAGATCTGAGATATCAACTCGATCAGTGAAGTGTTTCCTTCCTATTTGAGCCGGCAAAGTGGGCAGAGTTTAGCAAGAGCTGGTTCCATCTTTTAGTGCGAGTTGTTCGAACGCGCCGTGTTTTGACTGTGTTTTCTTTACAAATACGATTCCTATTGCATCTTGTAGCATTCTTCACGCTGATTCCGAATCTGTATTCGTTATTGAGATTTGGAATGATTTTCCATGAGTATTTGATGTTCAAAGTTGGTACTTTTTTTGTCATTTTATTATTATGTAAGTTGACCTACAAAAAATGTAGGGCAATGTAAGGCAAAACTATTTATGCTCATTTCTGCCTAAATATATGTACTTTCAGACACAAATTTTACTTTTTGCCCGTAGCTGCCCGTCTGGCCATAATTCGCATGTATGTTCAATAACATAGGCATTTCTAATTTGCTGTTTTATGTATGAGATTTTATTCTTAATTCTAAGTGATTGCAAAATTCCGAGTATTGATGTTCCCATTACTTCTGTTCTACCTACTCATTTCTTAAAATTTTGTGTTTGCCACCTTCATCATAGGACTTTTTTTTTCAAAATTGATATCAAAAATGGATTTGGGGGTCTAAAAACTTATACTTTCATACCCCGCATGCCTTTTTTTGAAAATTTTGAATTTTGCACCTCCCCCTGAAGCCCCTATTGAACATTTTTGAAAATCGATATCAAAAATGGATTTGGGGGGTCTGAAAACCAATATCGTCATAACCTACATGATTTTTTTGAAAATTTTGAGTTTTTCCCCTCCCCCTCCTAAAGCCCCTATTGAAAATTTTTGAAAATCGATATCAAAAATGGATTTGGGGGGTCTGAAAACCTATATGGTCATAACCCACATGATTTTTTTGAAAATTTTGAGTTTTGCCCCTTCCCCCCATGTAACCCATTGGAGCTAGAGCCAAAATAATATGAAAAATCGATTCAGTGCCTTCGAAAACCCCTAGAACCCAATTTTCAGATTTTTGGCGCGCTAACATTTTTTTTATCCCACTGTGCAGGGGGGTCCAGGGGGGGAGGGGCGAAGCGCCGAGTTTTTATTTTTAGAAATGACGTCTCTGAAATTGAGGACATTATTCAAAAATGGCCTAAAATGGTCTTTTCTGGATGAAAATGTGTAATTATAAGACCATTTTAGTCCAAAAACCTTTCTTCTTATTTTAGCTGATTTTTAATTTTTTTTTTCACGTAAGTAGAAAAAAATAATTTTTCATGTCCTCTTAAAAAAAGAGATACTTAATAAAGATGAAAAATCAACGAAAATGGTCTCGTTTGATAAAAATACCTCTGTAGTGACCCTGGCCTTAAGGTACTATTTGTTTATCATTATTTTTTTCAAACTCCCACGTAATGCTTCTCTGATATAAAAATACCATCGTGCTTAACGATGGAAATTTTTCGCAATTCGTACTCATCATTCATTGAAGAATTAATCAACTTGCGTCGAGACTTTTTACATTTCACTACAATATCTACGTGTACTACGTAAAAGTCATTATAATTGATAAATTATTACATTATTATGTAGAAACTGCCGTACACTAAGTTATCGTGCCAACACACTCCATTAACAACGCGCACCGTCACAGCCACAGTCCTAAATACAAAAACGTTATCGAAAATGGTCGAATGGAAGTTTTCGACGTATGTACGAGTAGAAAATTGCACTACGCGTGCAATATAAATACATCATCGAATATAATATTTTAATACGCAACGGAATCGTACGCGTACCGTTCATGCGGATACCGGTATCTCCACACCCCACCCACACCACAGTGTAGATACATACAAAACTACAATGTATACTGGATGGGTATAGTCAGGTAGGTACATCTGCTCTGCAAATCGTACCTTCACCACGTGCGCCTTCCAATCGAATTTTACTACCTAATAAAACTTTCTTTCTGAACGTTTAAAATTACGTAGCGAAATGCCCGATTCCGCGTACGTCCGGTCCGGCCAATTAATTCAAAGCTAAATGTCAATCTATGAAGTCGCCGGTCGATTAGAAATCATTTATGAATGAAATCGCAATCGCATTAACTGGTCGTGTGTAGTTAAAGCGTGATTCCATCGTAGAATTGAATACCATTTCCTAATAAAGTAATAAGTAAACGTACGCCGCGCCAGTATGCATGGAAAAGAGACACTCTCGACTGCCAATTTTACCTATAAATCGCAAAATCATCGTCTCATCGCGTCGGTTGTCGTCCTTTATACTCACTCGTATCCGTAATTTAAAATATGTATAAGATCTACGAGCTTCTTACAGTATGAGGATAGTTCTCACGTGCATTAAGAGTGATTCAAACAATTATAACGTATTTTCTCTTCAGTTTGAAGATTTCAAAGTTTTGGCCATGAATTAGGGTTTATTCCAAGACCATATATTTTTTTTTCGATTTTTTTTTTGTCAATAAAAGAAAGGAAAGTTATGTTATGATGATTTTTGACATTTTGCAAGACATGATAAAATTATCCCAGATTTATTCGCAAAATTTGAGAACAAGGGCATTTCACCTATCTTAATGGAGGGTACCCATTCACATTTTCCTTAAAATTTTATTTCTTTGAAAAAATTGTCAAAATTTTTTTTTTCTCATTATTCGAATCCATTCTGAGAGGTTATGATGAAAAAATTCCGAATTTTTCAATTATTCCCATTTTTGGAAAAAATTGATATTTTGCCATGCAATAAGTACCATGTGGCACTTATTACATGGTGAATTTCACATTTTATTTAAAACTGAATTTATTTGAAAAAATCGCTCAATTTTTTTTTCTCATTATTCGGGTCCATTCTGAGAGGTTATGATGAAAAAATTCCAAATTTTTCAATTATTCCCATTTTTGGAAAAAATTGATTTTTGCCATGCAACATGGTGAATTTCACATTTTATTTAAAATTGAATTTCTTTGAAAAATTTTCAATTGCAAACAGTTGTTTATTCTTTTAAACTCTTCAATTTTCAATTTTTGAAAAAATTTTGCCTTTTCAAATTTTTTATTTTCCGAACAATTTTCAATTTTAAAAAATTTTACTATCCAAAAAGTTTTAGTTCAAAAGAAATTAAATTTTTGAAGTTATCAGTCTTAAAATTTTCAAAAATTTTGATTTCTAAAAAAAAATTAATTTTTGAAAACTTTGTAATTGAAAAAAAAAATAGTTGTTTCTAAAAATAAGTTTATTAAAATAAAAAATTCCAAATTTATAAAAATTATAATGCCTAAATCATGAGATGAAAAATTTCAATTTTTGTGAGGTTTGCAAAATGAGTAGACTACAAAAAAAAATGATTCATTTTTAAAAGTATTCAATTTCCAAAAAAAAAAAAAAAAAGTTTTAAATTTGTAAAATTTCTAATTTTTTAAAATTTTTAAATTTTGGAACGTTCTTCTTATTTAAAAAAAATCCAATTTATGAAGACCTTCGAGTTCACGAGCTGAAACAATTTTTTTATATTTCGTTTTTGAGAAGTTCTCTATTCTACATAATTTTAAGTAAGTAGGTAATAATTTTCAATTTTCGAACATTGTTTTTAAACTTTTTGGTCAGTTTTTTTTAAATAAAAAAAAAACATTGCTGATGAATTCTCATTAAAAAAAAAAGTTTTTAGTCAGAAGACATCTTTTTTATTACCATATTCTTCGAATAAAGAACCTCTAATTCTTCTGAAAAAAAATTCCAATTTTTTTAGTGGAACTTCGATTTTTTGGACAAAAAGTCGTTCATTTGTAGAGAAAGAATCTCTCAATTTAAAAAAAATCTTATCTCTTACCTAGATACTTTTTTTTTGTGATTGCGAAGGATAATGTGATGCATTTTCAATAATTATTTTCATGAAATTCAGATTCACTACCAAATTGAAGTGTTTTGATATAACTCTTTTACACACAAAACTAAAATAATTAACTTGGCTGTTTTTTTCCTGGACCCTTCATTTGGGCCTCACCAAGAATGGTACCACGAAGACGGTACTACCAAAAAATATTTTTTTTTCAAAAACGATTCTTCTTTGAGAGCCTCTTGCTCCGCTCCCTTGAGAGGTAGGGGAACGGAGACTAAAAAAAAATTGGGAGGTTTTCAACTCAAAATTAACCAATTTTTTGAATTTGGTAGAAATCAGAGGTATGTTTTATTGTTTACTCCACTCTAATGTACCTACAAAATACGTTTCAGGTATTGAAATGTCATTATCGATCGTTAAATTTCTCTATTTCGTCGACTACTTTACATGGTCAGATACTTAGATGATTGTACCTACTCGCATCTACTTGAATCAATAATTTAAAAAAAAAATTTTATCGATGCTACAGTCAATTAATGATTTCATTTAAACTGTAATGAAAAAAGGGAATTATTTCATCATTGTAGGTACATTAGATCAAAATCGAAGCATTACGAATATTATTGAGTTGAAAAATATATTATCGATGCTACTGTTGATAATGTCGAGTAAATTGATTGAAAAAAAAATTGATAAAAATTGATGAAGAAGTTGATTATATTTATATGTATTTAATAGATTGCCCATTTCTAATGAAAGAATGCCTATAGTATTTTTTATAGACGGAAAATTTTAATACAAAAATCAGTTGAAAAACTCAACTGATTTCTTTGTTGAAAACGGTGCCGATTTCTCAACGATAGTCGATCAAAAATAGGTATGCCTTCAATCGCTCAAAAATCGGCGCAGATTTCCTCGATATCGATTATTTGGCTATTTCACGACGACTATTATGGGGATGCGTTTTAAGTACAAGAAATCCCCCGAAAAAAGTGTTGAAAAACTGCGCCTATTCTTTCACATCGATCATTCGAAGATTATATATAGAATCCTATTTCGTTACGAGTGAAGAGGACATTTTTTTATGTACGTCAAATTTTCATATAGCCTATTTATGTACTTTGTACTTTGTACTTTATATGAACATTTGCAAATAAAGGGGCAATCTTTCTTTCTCTCTTTTTTTTTTTTTTTTTTGAAAAGAGTAATTGAAAAAAAAATGTTATGTGTAAGATTCCCTTTTTTAAAAAATAAGTCGTAACAAAGTAAATATATTGGAAAATGTATTTAATAATTTTAATTTAATGAATAATTAGAATGAAGAAAAAATTTAATTTATAATTTTATTAAAATAGAAATATATAAAAAAAACTATTGGAACAGAAATATATCCAATCCTTAGGTACCTATTAAGTCATGTTTAGAATTCGAAAGGAAATTTAATTTTTAATGATAACCTATTCTACTAAACTAATTACACAAATTAAAAACTAAACGAGAATTTTTTGAAAAATGAAATAAAAATGGAACCACATTTTTTTTTTTTTTACATTTATTGGGTGGGTTTTAATTTTGCTATCTCATCTAAACTTAATCCAGTCAACTTCTTAATGGTATCGTCTTTATATTCCGGATTTTCCAGCATATTACGTGCGATTTCAATCATTTTTATTCGTCTACCTTTTTCTCTACCTTCTTCTCTACCTTCTTCTCTACCTTCTTCTCTACCTTCTTCTCTACCTTCTTTTTTACCTTCTTCTTTAGCATCGAGATAACTGGTGAGGATTGTATCATGCATTCTGTCTTCGTCCATTAGATGCCAATCATATCGACGTTTCTCTTCCGGGGTCCAATTTGCTTCGTCCGTAATTTTGAACATTCTTTCGATACATTTGTCTGCCTCCTTTAATGTTAGCAAATTGTTTTTGTACGATTCACTGTTGGTACGAAAAAAGAAGAAATAGCTAATTTTTTCCGCGGCGGTAGTGAACGTGCTTGGATCACAGTTTTTCATCTTCGGTAACTCAATATAAGTCACAGAACACAGTTTCATTTTGTTTTTGTAAGTTGAGTTGTCGAGAAGGAGATGAGTTGATATGAATTTCTCACATTTTTCTTCGGAAGCAGGAGGAGATGGAAAAATTATGTGATCCATGAATGCAATTAGATGGACAGGTTTAAGTACTTCATAAGCTGCGTCCATTTTAGATAACTTCGTGGGGTAGGCGGAGGATTTAGGATCTGTCGTCATTGGCTCCTTGCCGTCTTTTTTGTCTTTCTCTTTTTGGACAGATTTGTAGAATTCGTAGGCTTTACATACGTAAAAAAAGGCTCGATTCAAAAAATAAGCTTCGCGCCGCACTTGCATTTCGACGATAATCTCTTCCTTAGTGTTGGTCCTACATAAAATGTCTAATATCACTGGTCGTCCATGAAGATAATTAGGAGTATAATACGTATCTAAATATTCGACACTAGTGAACAGTTTGTCACCCGCTCGGCCTAGGACGCTATTCACAAATTCTAGGAGTACACTTTGATCCGCAAATATCTTTTGGAAAATATAGTCCTTTGTTGGGTTAAAAATTTTTCTAGTACCTGGAAAATATGAATTATTTATTAGAGAGAATAAAGGATACTCAATTTATTTTGACTGATTCGAGATATAGGGAAGTAGATTCGTAATAATACATGAGTACCTATTTTAGACATTTCACTCTCAACAGTTTCAATTGAAATTAGACTATCAAATTTAGGCTTCCTTTTGGTATTCTTTAGAAAGTAAGTAAGTGAAATTAAAAATTTTCAATGAAAATTCAACAGTACGAGTATCTATAGAACATTAAACCAACATTTTTAATAGGTAAAGTACGAACAACACTGTATACTTCTTAATAAGACCGCCCTCTTTTGTCTTGAAATTTTGCCACCCTTCCCTCCTTCAGATAAAAATCCAAGACATACCTGTATGTAATTATTCTTGTACCTATTTAATACCTAGACCTACATACTCGCGTAAAAAATTTCATCTCCTCAAAAATTTGTCTAATTTTAAATGACAGAATCATGAATCGAACATTTTTTTATTTTATCCTAATAAGGCGAAAGGTTTATTTCATTGTTTTTCGTCTTTGCCGTGCTTGAGATGTAGCTTACACTATGCGTATCTTATGTTTAGTATGTATGTTAGATATTACCAAAATATGCATATTTTCGAGGACGATGATCACATGAATACGTTTGTTGTATTACTATAACACAAATTGGAAAAAGTAATTTCAACAACATTCTGAAGAAATAAGGAAGTGTTGGCACTATTCGAAACAAGAGCAAATAAACGTTTGAGAATCTTTCGAGATCACCATTTACATTTTACTCTGACGAGAGAAGAAATTTTCAACGCCCAACATTCTTTAGATATCTTAGATAAATATTCCCTATCTATAGTCGAAATGACTACGAATCATTTAGTTTATGCCGTACGTTTCCTGATTAAGCACTGAAAATTACACAAGTCACATGCTTCGACTTGGTGGTGGCATTGATGGCAGTGAAAACCGAAATAGAACAGAACAAGAACGGGAACAAAATAAAATAACCGAAGTACATTTAAAATTAAGAAGCACGAACGAACGACAGAAAATGAGAATAATGAACAGAACAGAACAGAACTGAACTGTTGAATCACTTGAACGAATAAACTTTCCAAATTTTTTGAAAAGGAAAAATTCTTGATTTCTTCAAGATAAGAAATTTTTAATTTTTCTAAGTAAAAAACAACTTGTAAATATTTCTAAAAAAAAAGAATTTTCTCATTTTCTTGAAGATTTAAAGTAGAATTTTTTTTCAAGATTTTGAGGTAATAATTTTCTCAATTTTTTGAGAACGAATACCTAATTTTTCAAATATTTCAACATTTCGAAGAAAAGAATTTTCTCATTTTCTTGAAGATTTGAAGTAGAATTTTTTTCAAGATTTTGAGGTAATAATTTTCTCAATTTTTTGAGAATTGTTATGTATTAATTTACTTGGCAACACTGCTTTTAGTAGAATATCAATATCGTTATCAAACCATGCATATGTTCAATATACAGTCGAATATAATTTCAAGTAAAGTTCAATTTATTTAGTCAAATATAACAAATTGGCGACGAGGATGAACTTTTAAAGCCATGTACGTTAAATTATCGCGTTTGAAATCAAAGTTATACGTAATTGTTCAAGTTCGCGTATTCAACAAATGAAACACAATGTCGCTGACCAAAGAGCAAATCACGGAAATGCTCTCGAATCAAAACAAACTCATCGAGCTTTTAACAAAGCAACACGAAACCCTGGAAAAGCAACAAAAAGAAAAAGCTAAAGAAAAAGCTCCAGTTATCAATCTGCCAGCGGGAATCGTAAGTCAACCTACGGTGCAAATAGAAAACTTCAATCCAAAAGCTGAGAAATTCTCATGCTACTTGTTACGTCTATGTAATGGGTTCGATATAAAGAAAATCACCAACGATAAAGAAAAGGTGCAGACGCTTATCAATAGTATTGGTTTGAAGTACGTACAGCTACTTATGAATTTAACCGCACCGAAGGATCCCAGAGAGCAGAGCTTCGATACTCTTATCAAAATGCTCCAGAGCCATCTCGCTCCGACACCGAACATCTTTAGTGAACAACATAAGTTTCTTTCGCGAAATCAAGGCCAGAATGAAACGATCGCCGATTACGTGTCCGCTCTCCAAGAACTCTCAATGACGTGCGATTGGTCTTGCCCTAATGAAGGATGTGATAAGCCAATTACATCAACAATATTAAAAGCTCAATTTATTCGTGGCATCAAAGACTCCGAAATACGTGAAAAACTACTCCAGCTACCCGACCAGAAATCAGTTTCATTCGAAAAGTTAGTCGAAACTGCTCAAACTATCGAAATTTCCAAAACTGATAACAAAGTAGTTTATCAAACTGACGTCAAAAGTAATCCTTCGAATGTCAACAAAATCGGTGATAATCAAGGTCGCCGTAATCGTCAAAATAATCGTCAAAGTAGATCCAGATATGCATTGAGAAGCCGAGAACGAGACCATACGTCGAGAAGAAATCGTTCCCAGTCGTCTAAACGAAAAATCAACTTCAGAGAATTGGGTATCGACGATTTGTGTCTACGATGTGCCAGAAATAATCACCGAACGAAAAATTGCCGCATTACACCTGAAAAATTAACCTGTAAATCCTGCAATAAATCCGGTCATGTTGAAAAAGTGTGCATTTCGTCGCTCCTCAAACAAAAACGTAATGATAAAGTCGACCAGTTATCCGAGTCCGAAGAAGACATCCAATCCATTTGCTCTATAACAGACCACTCGAACAAAATCATAATTCCGGTCCAAATAAATGGAAAATTGGTATCGTTGGAATGTGATTCTGGAAGCAGAAGAACGGTCGTATCGAAACAGTTTTTTGAAAAGCTGAACCTCAAGACGAAAATTTATCAAGATAACACCAAATTTAGAGACTATACGAATCATATTTTCAAACCAATCGGTTATGTACTGGTAAAAGTTCAATTTAAAGATCGTTACATCGAAGATGCTCGTATGTACATTACTGATAAATCAAATTCATCCGTTATGGGTCGTGAATGGATTCTACCATTGAAAATCATCACGTTCGATGAAGTACAATCGTTAAATCAGCCAGTTGAGGTACCAGATGTTGAAGAAATAATTCGAAATATCAAGCTAGAATTCGAAGACGTTTTCAAAGAAGGTGTAATTGGTAAAGTCAAAGATTATGTCGTCGATTTCAACGTTCCAGAAGGTACAATTCCGATCTACAAAAAAGCCAGAAAAATTCCGTTCGAGCTTCGACCAGCAGCTGATAAATGTATCGATCGATTAATCGAGCAAAATGTACTAGAGCCCGTTACAACGTCCAAATGGGGTACTACTGATACTAAAACTCTACAAAAAATCATCGCTTCAATCCTGCTACGTTATCGAACTACGCCACTCGAAATAGAAAATGGAAAAACGCCATCAGAATTGGTTTTTGGTTGTAATATTAGAACCAGACTCGATTTAATTATCCCTGCTCAGTCGAAAGATGTCAAAAAGTCAAGCCTGAAAATCAAAACTTTCAAATTAGGTGATCGCGTCCAAAGTAGAAATTATTCTGCATCGGCCATATGGAAATATGGAATTATTGTTGAAAAACTAGGGAAGCTGCATTATATAGTCGAATTAGACGATGGTTACACCATCAAAAGGCATGTTGATCAATTGAAATTATGTGAAATTCCGAAGCCAATTCCAGAAAAAAAAGTAACCTTTATTCAACAACCAAAATCGACTTTTATTCAACAACCAAAACCCCAAATGCCTTTACCGAACATCAATCCTCAGCCGGAAGTAACTCAGAAGCAAACAGCGAATCTACAACCTACTCAAACCCAGACCCAGCTAAGACGATCTACGAGGACTAGGCGAGAGCCTAACCGATTAACGTATTAATTTTACAATCTCCCTTGTATTATCTATTAATTTTTATTCGATATTTTTATATTTTTATATTTCTATAGTTTTTATTAAGTGGGGGAGAAATTGTTATGTATTAATTTACTTGGCAACACTGCTTTTAGTAGAATATCAATATCGTTATCAAACCATGCATATGTTCAATATACAGTCGAATATAATTTCAAGTAAAGTTCAATTTATTTAGTCAAATATAACAAGAATGAATACCTAATTTTTCAAATATCTCAACATTTCGAAGAAAAGAATTTTCTCATTTTCTTGAAAGTTTAATGTAGAATTTTTTTCAAGATCTTGCGATAAACATTCAAATTTTTTTTAAATAAATAACTTTTTAATTTTTTTAAAATAAAAAATTTGTCGCTTTATTTAGAATAAAAAATTCATCGATTTTTTTGGAGTGAAAAATGTTTACAATATTTTTGAGGTGAAAATTTTCTCACTTATTGAAATGAAAATTTCCTCAGTAATTTGAAAAATGTAATGAACTTTTTGGTTGATTTTTTTTTTTTCATAAGTACTTAATGCATAATTTCACCATTTTTTTGGAATTCAAAAATCACAATTTTTTGGGGTAAAACATAGGTATGTTATCAAATTCCAATTGAAAAAAGTTCACAATTTTTTTAGAATACAAAATTTTTCAATTTTTTTGAAACAAAAAATTTATTGATTTTTTTTTAAGAATGAAAAAATTCTCGATTTTTTGGAGCAGTTTTTAAAAATCTTTTTCTGAGGCAAAAAAAGTCGCAAATTTTTTCAAAAATTTTTACGATTGCTTTGTATAATAGTTCAAGTGAAAATTGATATGAATAATGAATTTTTTTACCAAGGAGTTCGTAAAATACTTTTCAAGATTTTAAAATTTTTTAGAAGTATTTCCTTCCCCAGAGGTTTTTTTTTGATCGCACGAATATTTTTTTTAAATAAAGTTGATGCTATGGATAAGAGGATGGGCAACTTTTTCAGCCACATTTTTCACCTGGAAGCATTTTTTCCCAGAGGATCCTCCTTTGATGTATCATCACTCCAAAATCTCACACCTTTTGAAGAAATCATTCAAGGGCTCTTCTTAGAGTCTCGAACTGAGCATATTTTGAACTCATTACGTTTATATAATGATATGTATCTCCAGACCATCGTGTGAAACCCTAGCAAATTAAATCATCTTCCGGAAAGACAGTTGAAAAAAACACCACCGAGACTAATCGTTTCACATGCCAAGTCGCAATACAGCCCGTTAAACGTTCGTTCCGTTCCTCGCCCATTCCACTCACCATTGTCGTATTGGAAATCACGTAAACACGGATACGGAATTTCGTATATACGCACAGTGTATCGATACATCTTTGGCTATATCATCGGCCTACACCTAATACGAGACTAAAACGATTTTAAATACGCGTAAAAATACTCTCGCACAAAACGTCGCGACGTCTTCATCGGACAGGAAATACTCGTATCTCGTCACAATACCGCGCCGCATCCTCCGCCAAATGCGCGGATAATCACTCGTTAATAGAAACTAATCAAATTCCGAGTAATATAGGTAGAGAGGTACACAGTCGTATACTACAAAATCGCGTAACAATACGCTCGAAATCGTATTCGCGGCGTAAGATTTCGAAGACGATCCGACGCGACACTTTGTCCGCATGAGTTTTGCGCCAAAGGAAAAGCATCTTCTCCATTTCGACATTCCAGCACCGTGTGCACGTCCTGGCCAGTCACCTTCCACGTCTGTGTCCTCTTCTCCACTAGCTCGTCTAAGTATAAAAATAATTTAGCGAATGCTAAAAGAAATCATCGATTGGGAGATACATACATTTTGCTCGTGTCGTACTCTACACACACACACAAATCCAAAACCAAATAGGCTGTATACCAGAATACAATACTTGAAAGTAAGAGTATTCGCACAAGGTACCTCTACTCTACGTACGTATCATCTCGAGATTTATACGATATTTGTAGTAAAACTGGATTGCTTGGTTGGCTCGACTCTTTTACAATGCTCGTATATGGTTTTACTCATTTCCAAGTTCACTAGGCTGCGCAGCCCGGTTGCCCGACTCGCCAAAAGAGAAAGTACGCACGTCGTCGTGCATTTGCAAAAACTTAGCGAGAAGGTACTTTTAATTTCGAACGCGGATCCTGAGTCGGTATACACGTGTAATCGTATTCCTATTCCTATCTATATACTCGATCAGCAGCAAAAAAACCACCTCACCTTACTCCCTCACGCACACAAAACCGCGTGATTTTGAAACTAGAACAACCATCCACATATTATACTACGATACAGATTATATTTTAATTTCTCAGAATTCACATTCATCTGCTCGGTACTGTAGTGTCTAGTTTACTCAATTTGATTACATTTTGTTGAATTTTATAACAAGTTCAATATTATATGTATAGATACTTGATATTCAAAAACGGGAAAAATGGACGAGAGGGAGGGGTCCAATCGAAATTTTTGTAATAACCAAAATTATTCTAAGGACTTCGAGCTACAACTTTTGTTTGAAAATTTTTTCAATTGGACCCTTCCTACCTTCGCCAGTATTTAATAACCGAGTACCTATCAAAGTCATATTATGCGGAATTGGATTGGAGGGGAGGGGAGGGTCTAATCGAAAATTTTATAATAACAAAAATTATTTCTGGCACTTCAATCTATAACTTTTGTTGGAAATTTTTTTCAATTGGACCCTCCCTCAGTTTTGAAAAAGTATCTAACCCTATCAAAGTCATATTATGCGGAATTGGAGGGGAGAGGAGGGTCTAATCGAAAATTTTATAATAAGAAAAATTATTTCTGGCACTTCAATCTACAACTTTTGTAGGAAAATTTTTTCAATTGGACCCCTCCAACCATCACCAGTTTTTAATAACTTGAGTACCTATCAAAGTCATATTATGCGGAATAGGAGGGGAGGGGAGGGTCTAATCGAAAATTTTATAATAACAAAAATTATTTCTGGCACTTCAATCTACAACTTTTGTTTGAAATTTTTTTCAATTGGATCCCCCCCCCCCCCCCCCGGTTGTGAAAAAGTATCTACCTCATGTTAGGTGAAACCGGAGGAGAGAGATGGATCCAATCGAAATTTTTGTAATAACCAAAATTATTTTTGTGATCTTAATCTACAACTTTTATTTGAAATTTTTTTCAATTTACCCCTTCTTCCCTCGCTCATCTCATTTTTACGTAGTAACGTGGTGGTGTTATGCAAAATCGGTTGGGAAAGAGGGGTCCAATTGAAAAAATGTTCAAACAAAAGTTTCAGATTGAGGTCTCAAAAATAAAGATGAAATTTTCGATTAGACCCCCCCCCCTCCAATTTCGCATAATATGACTTGGATAGGTACTTACCCGTGTAGCAACGTCGATGCTAATTTCGATATAAATGTCGACACATCGAAATCGGTCACTTTTCGATCGTACATGTCGACACGATTTTGGATGGTTTGTCGAGGTTATTATCGACACATTTGTCGACCGTCGACATGTCGAGCCATATTTGGACGGTCGACAAACATGTCGATAATAAGCTCGACAAACCATCCACAATCGTGTCGACATGTACGATCGAAAAGTGACCGATTTCGATGTGTCGACATTTATATCGACATTCACATCGACATTTGCAATGCTGAGATGTTGAAAAAAATGCCAAGTTCAAAATTTTTAATAGGTATATGTTTTAAAATTAAACCAAAAATAGTGATCAAGCCAACACTTCGACATTTTGTCAAAATTGCGGCTCTGAAATCACCTTTGTAGCTGGACATATGTGTGCCCAGCTAACGAAGAGGCAATTCTTAGAGTCTTATGTACAAATTCATAACACACTTCATCTGCGAGTATCAAAAATCACCCTCAAGACGTCGACAGTCAAGTCGATGCATTATTCGACCCTCGACAATTAGGTCGACATTGGCTCGACTTAAAATTCTTTTGGTCGACACTGTCGACAGTTAGGTCGATGCATTATTCGACCCTCGACAATTAGGTCGACATTGGCTCGACTTAAAATTCTTTTGGTCGACACTGTCGACAGTTAGGTCGATGCATTATTCGACCCTCGACAATTACATCGACACTAACTCGACCTAAAATTCCTCTGGTCGACACTATCGACAGTGAAGTCGATGCATTATTCGACCATCGACAATTATGTCGACAATAACTCGACAAGTACTTGTATTATTCAAAATTTTAAAAAAATGAGAAAATTTCGTGATTTTTTCAAAAATTGTTTATTCCTGAGCTTAAAAATTGTTTTTAGTTCTTTTTAGATATAAAATTAGTGAATTTAATTGGCAGAAAAGGTCGACATTAACGTCGATTCGTTTATCGAGTAACGATTTTTACATCGACATGTCTATGCAGAAAAACAATATTTTCTGAATTACAGGAAAATACTGAGAAAAATTCAAAAATTTTGATTGAACAGTTATGTTTAACATAGAACAGTACTTTAAATCTCATATATCATTTTTAATTCATCGTTAACCAAGAAAAAAATGTGTCTGAATTTTGTCGACATAAATGTCGATGTCGACAATTGCTACACGGGTATTGGTGATTAAAAACTAGTGGAGTGGTAGGAGGGGTCCAATTGAAAAAATTTTCAAACAAAAGTTGTAGCATAAAGTCTAAGAAACCGTTTCGGTTATTATAAAAATTTCGATTGGATGCCTCCCTCCCCTCCAATTTTGAATATCAAATATCTATGTAGTATTGGAACTGGGTAAAATTCAATAACAACAACCCACATCTATGTAAACAAATCGAGTGAACTAGACATTGACACTAGTTTGCTAGGTCGCTTCTAAGACTCCATCAACGGTGACTTTTTCCCACCAAATGCACGCCCCCTGCGTCTATGTCTGGGGCTAAACGACAGATGAGATTGAAAAACGAATGCAAGAGTTTTCGAATTCCGAAAACCAGACCAGTTCAACCCTTTGACCTACTCCGCAAACTAGTCGATGGGACTGGCGGCTATTTCGAAAATTTCGTCTGCTAAAAATTTCAATACAAATTACACGCTTTATTAATACGAGTATAGGTAGGTATATAACCTTCGGGGTGCATGCGTGCCTCGATCTAACGGTCAAATTAATGAGAGCAAGTGCAATATCCGGTATTCTCGCAGGATCATATGTTAGGTATAGAGCTGGTACAAAAATGATATGCGTATATCGCCGTCGCGCCATCGCCATCTCCCATCGTCTCTGACTCCGACTCTGAGGACTCTGGACAAACACGGAAGAGAAAGGTCCTACTTAGATTCCAGTTCAATTGTGAAAAAAAATTTTTTAAACGCATTTGTTGCGACTGGAAGCTGCTGCGAGTCTTGTTTACCATACGTACACATGTAGTAGATATGTACCTAGACCTACCAGTACCTGAACTATGCTTGAATTTTCAATCTTAATTATAAAGCAGTTTCGTGCTCGACTTACAGCCTTTGATTTCGGCTGGCTGGACGAGGCGAGGTTCTCTCTCTCTCTACTCCAATACTCGCCCATCCCTCCTCGGGTATCTTTCTCCTCATTTTATCTCTCTTTAGGACAAACAACAAGGCCAATCTATTAATTTACCTCTTTCTTTCCGTTATCGTGTAAAATAATTTACATTAGATCGGCTATGTCGAGTAATTAAAACGTGACGCCGTCTCGAATTACTTACTCCACGCTGTGCGCAGAGCTATCGCCAAGCGAAAATGGATCCGCCATCGCCAGCACGTAGAAAACAAAATCATTTCACTAAATTTTCACACACACAAAAAAAAACACACTCGCACATAAACGTACGTACTTACTTACACATTCGTACTCGCACCTTTCTCACAAATGTCAATATCGAAATCCAATAAACTATTCCAAATAAGTAGACGGAGATACATAAAAACTTTCACATTCGATCAAAATAAATCTATCGAATTTTATGCCAAATGTTCAATTTTAAATTTTCACACGAATGAAAAAAAAAAAAAACGAATGTCAGCCAGACACTCGAAAGAGTCGAATTTCCCATTTTTCGAAAGCAATTTCGACCAAAAAAATATGCTTGCGTAACGAGACTTTTTTCCATTTCGGATTTCCTTATTTCGTTTCGTTCAGAAATTTTTTCGTTATTTCGTCAAATATTGATTTTTTGTTTCGTTACATTTCGCAATCCTAAAAATGCCTAAAAATTTGAAAAATCTTCAATTTTTAAAATTTTTTCAAGTTTTATAGTATTTGGCAACATTTTTATTTTGGTCAACGCTAAAGCATAATGAATCGTACTATGCTAAAACAGAGATTTTCTTTCTAGAAAATTTGAGATTTTTTCTAAAAAAAAAATTTAATCAATAAAAGGTCTTTTTCTTCAAAAAAAAAAAAAAAAAATAAATAAATGAGAACTCCTTACGTTAACTCGAACAAAATCTTGAGTATTATTTTTTATCCCAAGAAAATTCAGGAATTTCTTCATCGAAAAAAAAAATTAAATTTGTACACATAAAATGGAGTGCAAAAACACCGAATTTAAAGAAAAATACCTTGAAATAAAAAAGAAAATCTAATACAATCGAGGGAAAATTAAAATTGAATTGAAAAGAAATTGGATTACCTAAATTAAAAATTAAAAAAAAAATAAAATGAAAAATCAAACTAGATAAACAATTTTTTTTGAATGGAAACATATTACAATGAAAAAAAAAATCAATTAAAAAAACTAAAAAAAAAATGCCTTTCATTTAAAGAACAAATAAAATGGGGGAAAAATAACAAAATCAAAAAATTGAATAAATTGATAAAAAAATTTAAAAAAAACCGAATGAAAATCAAATACCCGAAATTTAAAAATGAAAATGAAAATAAAATAAAAAATAATCAAAAATTTGCAAAAATTAAAAAAAAAATTTGAAATCAATTTCAATAATAAAAATTGCGATAATTGAAAATGTTTAAAATCAAATTGAATATGGCTTAGACTTGAACAAAACTGAATATAAAAAAGAAATCAATTAGAAGAAAGAAAAAAATTTGTAAAAATTTAAATAGAAGTTAAAATAGCTAAAAATGGGAAAAATACCAATTTCAAACATTCAAAAAAATAGGGTATCATTAAAAATTGAATACAAATTGATGAAATTGAAAAAAATTGTAATCAAAATGAATATAAAAATTATAATTATTTTTAAAAATGGCTAAAACTCAAAATTAAAAAAAAATTTAAAAAATGGAAAAATTAATCAAAAAAAAAAAAAAAAAAAAAAAAAACGATTTGCACGATAGTGAAACATTTGAAAATTAGAACTCTTAAAATTGCAAAAATTCACCAAAAAACAAACAATAATCAGCAAATTTTTTCAAATACTTTGTGAATTGGAAAAAAAATGAAAATAAAACTTCTTCGAAGGAAGTTAAAACAAAATGATGAAATTACAGCATTTTAATACTTATTCCCACAATGCCCCATTGAATGAGCGTCTGACTACCTGACTACCTCACTGGCCCAGGCAGAGCACTAAGAGAGAATGGGAGGGAAAAATCAGAAGATGCATAGCCGGGTCCGCATCACGAACGTCTAACATTATTTTATTATCTCGATGGACCGGATTACGGCTCAAGAATGCGGGTTAAAAATGTTATTTAAATATAATAATCTGCAGGATGTCTGGTTCAAAGGTGACTAGGACAATGCTCAGGTTTTCTCCGCCATCGTACGTACCTCCGCATCTCTTTACTACGCTGCACAATTTGGAACCAAAATAAATCAATTTTATCGAACGGATAGCATGCTGCTAGATGCCATATTTTGCATAAAAATTCATTTTCATAGGTAAGTATAAGGTTGAAATATAATACCTGCACGTACTATACTTTGCATTCACACTATACCTGCCTACCCACAAAAAACACCTCCTCTTCGAAAAGACTAGCGTCGGTTTCATTAGTAAAAAAAAAAAAAGATGAGAAAAATGAAGAAGGCGTAGCACAGCTATAGCCAGTTTTGATGATATTTTTCGACAATTTGACCACCACGACCGACCAGGCAGGCGACCAGTTATTCTAGCCAGCGAAAAAACAAGGTTTTAATGTCAGCATTAAAAAGGGTTAATGATTTAGCATCATGAAAGTGAAAAAGAATGTGATTTTTTTCTTCCTGCCTTGAGAGGAGAGGCGTTTCTTTATCGATCGAGTATTTTGCGTTCATTATCAATCAGTCGAGTATAAAACTTGATTTTCGATCTCACATTGGATGGGATAGGATAGGACGGAACAATCGACGAGATTCCCCTACTTTGAATACCACCAGATTCGTGATCCTAGCACGTAGAATCTTCTATCATTCGTATCTTCCAGAGACACCCATATTAGGTATAATCATCGTATTCTATATTCGTATTAACAAATATATAATTATTTTCGCGAAAAATGATAATAATCGAAATCGATGACCGAGTAAAAAATTCGAAATCGAAAGCCAAAGCCAAAGCAATAAACCACACGATCAACGAGATATTTTCATGAAACTATTAGTACGAGTATAACAACACTTTAAGAAAACGACGTGGAAAATTCCGGCCAATTTTGCTCCAAACTTTCTCTCATACTTGGTGTAAGTGTACCCAGGCGAGTATATTATATGCAAACTGATACCTATTTTGAAATCACTCGTCAAATACAACGATTCTCCAATTTATTTATAAACTAACTAACCTACCAGAGTGGTCGAATGGTCAGTATACTATATACCTAGTAACGTACAAACGTAGCTACGCAGAACCGATGTTAATCTATGTATAAATCGGCATACATATAAAAATAAACCAACCGTTTTTCCAGCATACGAATACCGAATACCTGTGAAAGCGAAAGGAAGGCGAAAAAGCTCACTCGGTGACGACTAGATCCTGGAAGGTATCTTCGCAGCTCGCGAGTTACTCGTATTAGCGATACAAAAACATTCATGATATAAGCTTTATCTTTCCAATCGACTCGACATATAAGTATAGACACGGAGCTGCAGCTATTTTCATGCCACACCTGATAAAAATCTCTTAACCGGCCGTTAATTAATTATCTTCGAGCAATTTGTTCATCATCGAGCGTGTAACACCAGGTTCGCATCTACGTACTTAAAAACTCGTGTCGTTCTCGTTGGTGTAGCTTACCTTACCTACCTAATCTAATAAAAATCTGTACCCTATTTTCTTCTAATATGCATTTACGAAACTGCCACAGCAGCTCTTCACTTACGATCGTATTCGCTTTCATTTTGTACATACATTTTATTACGACGTGTACACAATCGATCTAGGTGAAGGGCGCAAGTTTTATTCAAAAGACAAAAATATCACCAAAGAAGTAGGGTCTACTTGAGAATTATACCAAAATGCAAAAATTTTGAAAATTTTTACTGCCTAATAATGATCTCGAGCGTTTTTCAAAGAAATTAAATTTTAAGGAATAAATATGAAATTCACTATGTAATAGGTACCACTGGTACTTATTGCATTGCAAAAAAATAACTTTTTCCAAAAATGGGAATAATTGAAAAATTCAGAATTTTTTATCATAATCTCTCACAATGGACTCGAAAATGAGAAAAAAACATTATTTGCAATTTTCTCAAAGAAATTAAATTTTAAAGAAAATGTGAAATTCACCATGTAAAAATTGGAAATAATTGAACAATTCAGAATTTTTTCATCATAACCTCTCAGAATGGACCCGTATAATGATAAAAAAAAATTTGTTTTTAATAAAAGGCACAGCCATTTTTACCGACAAATTTTTTATGAATAAACTTTGTCGGTAAAAATGGCTGTGCCTTTTATAAAAAACAATAATTTACGACAAATGTCCAGTAACAATTCAAAAAATTTTTTTAGCAATTTTTTCAAAGAAATTAAATTCAAGGAAAATTTTGAAATTCACCACTTATTCCATGGCGAAATGAATTTGCTTCAAAAATGGTAATAATTGAAAAATTCCAAATTTTCTCATCATAACCTCTCAGAATGGACCCGTATAATAATGATAAAAAAAATTTTTAGCAATTTTTTCAAAGAAATTAAATTCAAGGAAAATTTTGAAATTCACCACTTATTCCATGGCGATGAAATGAATTTTCTTCAAAAATGGTAATAATTGAAAAATTCCAAATTTTCTCATCAGAACCTCCCAGAATGGACCCAAATAATGAGAAAAAATTTTTTTAGCAATTTTTTCAAAGAAATTAAATTTAAGGAAAATTTGAAATTCGCCACTATTCCATCCATGGCAAAATGAATTTTCTTCAAAAATGGTAATAATTGAAAACTTCCAAATTTTCTCATTAGAACCTCTCAGAATGGACTCGAAGAATGAGAAAAAAAATTTTTGAAAAATTTTTTCAAAGAAATTCAATTTTAAATAAAATGTGAAATTCACCATGTTGCATGGCAAAAATCAATTTTCCCCTTCAAAAAAAACAGAAATTTGAAAAAAAAATGATAAAAAAGTGATTTTGAATAAGATTTAATAAAAATATGGAAATCTAAAAATGTATTATTGAAAAAATTTTGAAACGAAATAAATACCTAGGTATTAAGCAAAAAACTGAAAAAATTTTTAACAAAGTTAACAAGCCTAGCAAAAAATTTAATAAATAAAACAAGCCTGTTTTTGAATGAAATTTTCTAAATTCAATTTTAAGAAATCAACAAAATTGAAAAATCTATTTCAAATAAAATTAAAAAAAATAGTTTTGAACAAATTGAAAAAAAAAACAGATTTTACTCGTAAATTGAGAAAAATAACGAAATTGAAAAATTGTTTTAAATTATTTTTTTTTTTAAGTTTTCAATAAATAAAAAGTTGACTTAGAATAGAATTGAAAAAATCATATTCGAAAGAAAAAAATCCATCAACAATTCTACCTCGAACAAAACTCCAACACACGAAGCTCATTCCAAACCAAAATAATCTGAAAAGTAGGATAATTACAAGAAGGTTTCGAAAATTTTTATGATCCTCGCTCGACTTTGCTTTTTTTTCAACGTTATAAAAAAAAAAGTCTTCGAGTACATAAACCCGGTACAACTTTGGTGAGTAAACTTTAACAGGTTATCTTACTTTTATAATCGTATTAATTAAAAATTAAATGCCCACGTCTGTTGAAAATAAAAAGTGAAAAATGTTGACTTTGCGATTGTACCTACAGTTTTTTGGCTCGTGTAATCTAACCAGCGAAAAAAAAATACTTCAAATTCTATCATATTAAATGAACTTCTGCAAAAAAGTTTAATTTAGTTTTAAGCTTTTTCAAAAAAAAAAAAAAAAAAAAAAAAAAAAGAAAGAGGGTAATTCGTTAAAATAAGCTGTTTTTCCCTCGCTGGGATAACCACCAACACGATTCAGTCTCGTGTGACCTGGCAGTTGGTGGTACTTGATTAATACAGTACATTATACACGGCCGGTTTGAAATTTAATTATTCATCAGTTGTCATAGGAAACGGTAGCGCGACACATTACCTGTTGCCACCTAGTCAATCGCCACATTGTCCCTGTCCTCCCCCCCAACCACAATGAAGCCCTGTGTCCACGTACACGATGCTCTTTTTTTTTACATAACAATCACGCTATACTTATGTATGTATAGCCTTTGTACACATGTACCTCCACACTTGGCGCAGGTCTACATACAATTCAACTACAAAATGCATACAACACGATACCAAATCGATACCTCTCCAGCACTATTTGCAACAGTAGTAAAAAGTTCTACGTAAAAGGGGGGAAAAAGTCCCCAATCAGCAGCTCATCGTCGCACAGCCGATCGATTTGGGGCGCGAAATATCTACATAAATACCTATACCTACTATGCAGACTACAAAAAACCAGTTACCATAAGTTAACCATAATATACAAGAACGAATAGAATGCAGACGTACACGGATGGGAAAACGATCGTAGATCTTACGAATCAACGACCTTAATGAAAGTTGAATGAAAATCACGTATAGACTTCGAGACTCGTACATGAAACAAGAGAATGGATTCTGCTGCTATGCTGCTGCAGCTCCTTCCTCTTCCATGCAGATGTCCAAGCATAACATTGGATACATTCAAGAACACTAATAATACTAGTTTGTTTAATGTGGATAAAACAATAGCAGGAGCAATGTACTTACTAAAAATAAATATTTTTTTTTTATTCTACAAATGCTACATTTTTTTGATGATGTTGATTTTTTAATTTTTAATTTTTACTATTTTATTTTTTCGAAATTATTGACTTTTTCCAATATTTGATTTTTTCCAAGTTTCAAATGTCAAAAATTTCTATTTTTATTCTCAATTTTCCAAAAATAATTTTTTTTTGAGTGGTTTTCTAAAATACCAACTTTTCTTTTACCCCGCATATTTTCAGTTTTTGAAATCGTCGAAAAAGTTTTCAGTAGCTAGGTACCTAATAAATTTTTTTATTAAAGTTGTAAATTTGAATTTTTTCTAAATTTTTTCAGATCATCTAATTTTTGAAAAATCTCATTTTTGACAAATTTAATTTTAGAATTTAGAATTTTTCGACTTCAAGTACATAACATTTTTTTTTCCAATTTTGCATCTCTGAAAAGAGTCATCGAAATTGCTTCTGGAAAACTGGTTTCATCAAGATGATAAGTTTAAAAAATTTTGAAAAAATTCAATAAAATATTACGTATTCTCGATAGTGGGTACATATCTATCATCCCTGCGAATTTCAAAATTATTTTTAAAAATTTTAAGAAATTTTTTTCAATTTATATTTTTAAAAACTTTCAATTTTTTGGAAAAAAAGTCCATTTTTTTATGCAAAAAAATATAAAATTTTAGTTATTCCCAAACATTTCGAAGGAAAAAAACTTTGAATTTTTGAAAAGAATACAATTCTTTGATGAAGAAAATATCCATTTCCTGAAATTTTTCAACGAAAATCGTTAAATTTTAAAAGAAATGAAGAAAAAAAAATCAGCTAAAATTAGTAATTCTGTAGGTATACAATTTTTTTTTTTAGGAAAAAAACTTAAGTACATTTTTTGGAGAAAAACCCTCTGTATTTTTTTTTTTTTTTTTCAAAAATATAATCTTTATTACCTATTGTCAAATAATTTGGAGGTGAAAAATTAATTCTTCTGTTTAAAATGAAATCTTTCATTTTTAATTAAAAAATTCTCAGTTTTTTTGAAAAATAATCTTGCCAATTCTCAATTTTTCGAAGGAAAAATATTTTTTAAACTTTCGGAGAAAAAAAAACTCATAATTTTTTTGTTAAAAAAAATCACATTTTCAAGGGAGAAAAAAAACAATTTTCAAAAAAAAAAAGTAATAATTCAATTCTCTTGGAATAAAAAATTTCTCGATTTTTTAGAGCCACATTTTAAAAATAGGTATTCTCGTGTGTTATTGCCAAAAAAGGGTTTAAATTTATGAATTAAATTGATTCCTTTTGTTTTATACCTGAAGTCTTAAATAATATTTTATTAACTGATTAATTTATAAAAATTTGCTTTCATGAGTTCAACGAAATTAATAAATATTGGATCAATTTTTTAAAATTTTACCTAAGTACATGTCTTCAAAAACCTATTAAATATCGAACACCCAGCAATGAAAAAAAAAAAAGTTACCAAAAACGGTGAGGGGAAGGATTAACAAATGAATAAATTGGAACAATAATTTTAAATTTGGGGTTTTGTCATGACTTGGATCAAAATTTCATTTTTGAATCAAAATGCGTTCCACTTCTTAATTTTGCTTAAATCAAGCACTGTTTTCTACCCTAGAAGAGAGTAGGGTTGAGGTAGGAGTTGAAAATTTTATCGCAGGTGTTTTAGACCATACGGACCAACTTTCCACAGGTTGGTTTCAAAATTCTTGCCGGGGGGGGGGGGGGGCAAATCACTTCTACTTACCCGCGGAGATACTTAATTATGTTCTTTCACAATTTTTTTGAAAAATCAATATTGGTCTAACTAGTTGAAAACCACTGAACTGGTTCCAAAAATAAATAGACGAAAGTGTTCACTTTAAAAAGTCCTAAAAATTTTGTTTCAAGATTTTTCTTCCTATTTCATTTTTTTTTTTTTTTTTTTTTTTTTTAATGTACTAGGTATGCTACTAACAAAAAAAATATTCAATTTTTCAATCTCCACAACAACTTCTGCTTAAAACTTTTACCTATCCGGATCTGTTTCGTCTTCGGTTCGGAAATGCTCACAAGACAAATTCCCACGATCACGATAGCAGGTTCATTTCACAGTAGGAACAACTTCTCAACTCTACCTAACACAAACTCCGTATCATATGTCGATTTTTGGTAAAAACTAGATTCGCAAAATCAATCGAAAATGAACTAACTCGACCCCGTCCATCATGTCTCACCAACCATCATCGTGCTCGTTTATCAGATACCAACATCGATCAAAATATACACTTGTAAATGTACCTAAGTAGACTCATAAACTCATTATAAATTCATCGTGAGATTGCGATCGGTTTAATTCCTTTTTTACCAAACTCGACGTGGACATGCCACACACTCGTATTAGAAACCTCATCTTTGACTATTTTCGGTGAATCAGCCACGGTGATCCAAAAAAACCACACACCTCGTTGACCAAAAAAAACATTCCGATCTTCAAATAGCCTAAGGACAATTTCTACGTACCAGTTTGGCGCGCAAATCTCCGCGAAAGTTTTTTTTTTCTGGCGGCATGGCACGACGGCCGCAGCCAGCCTAAGTGTATTATGGATCTTCACGATCGACCTTGCCCATAATCGTTTTCTTTGTGGCGGTGGCGATGGCGATGGACTAAGCTGTGTAAGCCAAATTACATAGATACCAATACACATGGTTTTCTTCTACGTATGTAAGTAACTATGTAGGTACATACTACACGTACACTATTTTTACTCGTGCTGCACACACTATGCATACTTGCATAGTTACACACACCCAGAAACACGTCGCAATTTTCTAACCAGTTGATAAAACAGGCCACAAACTTTCATAGGTTAAAAGGAGAGGAGAGAAAGAAGCAACTTGTACGAGAATACCTATGTTTTTTAGTACAAAAGTATGCAAATCGTCACCGCTAGTTTATTAATTAACGTCGGTCGTCGTAGTATCTGTCCCCTCACCGAGCAAAGGCACCTCACCCTGGAATGCATCGGTGCAACACTGCAACGTGTATAAACTTACAGGTAGCGATAAATATGTTGATTTGCATACTTCACGTAACTGTAACGTTAGGAAAAAAGTATCGAAAATAATCTATCGACTCGTTCATCATTGACCTTCAAGTGTCGACTAGAAATGCGCCCCATATTTCATTAGGTAGATAATATAGGTAAATATTTTGAGTTTAGGGGGCCAATGAGCGAAATGAGTTGTGTACGTATCTTATTTCGGACTCGATTACTTTAGTGTCAAAGGTCCAAAGTCCAGCAAAACATGTTTTTTAATTTATTTTTTAAAAATAAAATTTTAAAATTCGTTAGGTATTGAAAAAATTTTTCTCAAAATTTTCTTGAAAAAAAAAAAAAAAAACTGTTTGAACAAAATTGTAAAAAAAAACGATGTTAAAATTGAGTTAGCTACTCTAGTAAAAAAATTGTGTTTAAAGAATTTTTTGAATTTTTTTTAAAACTTGTAAGTTGTAGGTATCTATTTAATAATTATAATGAAAGAAATTTTTTGTTAAAAATTGTTTAAGAAAAAATTATTTAAAAAAAACAAAAAAAACAAAAAAGAAACCAGTTGAAATGTAGAATTGTGTGAAAAAATAATTGAAAATTAGAGTTTCAACAGAATTCCAAACTGTTCAAAATTTTAAAAATTGTACCTATCATAAAAAATATCTAAAAAATTTTCGTTATTCAAATAAAGTTTTCAAAAAATTCTCTTCATCAAAGATTGAAAAATTTTTGTTTTAAATTAAAAAAAAAATTGTATTGTGAACAATTTTTCAAACATTTTTGTTTGATAATTGAAATTTTTTTAAAATTGCGTTTTTGAACAAGGTTTATTTTTTTTTTCAACAGAAAAATTATAAAAAATTGTGTTTCTGAACAGAACTTCCAAAAAAGTCTCTCAAACAAAATTTTCATAAATTTTGTGTTTATGTTAGCAAAAAATTCTTTGGGATAAAATTTTGAATAACTTACTTAATATTGTCTAAAGTGATACTTATTATGAAATTTTTTCAAAAAAAAATTTCGATTTTGTAAAAAGTCTTAAAACACCTTATAATAAACAAAATTTTAGTTTCGGTAGCACAAAATCTATAATTATAGTAAAATTTTATAAAAATTTCAATGCAAATTTGTTTCAATATGATTTTCAAAAAATTTTGAATTTTTAAACCCATTTGCGTTCGGTAAAAAATAATAATCATAAACAATTGTGGTTTTATTGAAATTTCCAACAAATCTTTGCATTTTTTTAATGAAAATTGCAACGGGAAATTTTTTACAGAATTTTTGTTTCGACAAGATTTTAAAAATTTGCATTTTAGAAATTTTAGTATTAATAATTATGGTAATTTCCAAAAAATTTTGTTTTAACGAAATATTTAGAGAAAAATTATGTCTTTGAACATATAATTTCAAAAAAATCTATCAAACAAAATTTAATTTTGTGTTTAAGAATAATGTTTGTACAAAATTCTTTAGGATAAAATTTTTAAATACCTAGGTACTTACTTAATTTTTTTTTACAAATAATTTCATGAATACTTTTCAAAAAAAAATCGTTTTTGTACAAAGTTTTAAAAGATTTTATGAATTTTTAAAAAAATAATATGAATGACCCTAATACAAGATTTAAAAAAAAATTATTTCGAAAAATTTTCAAGAATTTGTATCGTAATTATTTTTAATATACTCGTACCTACCTATTGTGAAAATTTTTATAAAAATTGCAATGCAAAAAATTTTCATTTTGTTTCAACAAAATTTATAATTTTTAATGTACTTATGATGAATTTTTATCAACAAAATAATCATAATAAATGTGTTTTTTAAACGAAATTTCCAACAAATCTTTGAATATTTTTTCATGAAAATAGCAACGCGAAATTTTTTACAAAACTTTTGTTTCAACAAGATTTTAAAAATGTTTGAATTTCTGAAAATTTTGTAGGTAATATTGTAAAACATTTTCAAAAAATTTTGTTTAAACGAAATATTCAAAAAAAAAAAAAAATGTTTTTGGACGGAATTTTAAAAAAAAAAATGTTTTTGGACGGAATTTTCAAAAAAAAAAAAAACCAAACAAACAAACAAACAAAAACTTACGAATTGTGTTTAAAAACAACGTTTGCAAAAAACTTTTTCGAATAAAATTTTAAAAACTTATTTTTTTTACAAAAATGATATCACAAAAATTTTTGTTTTTGTACAAAGTTTTAAAAAATTTTAGGAACAAAACTCTAGATAATTTGAAAAGATAGGTAATACAAAATTTTAAAAAAATTGTTGCCAAAAATTTTCTAAAAATTTTCGTTTAAAAAAAGTTGTTAAAAAGTTGTGTTTTTATTCAAACATGTTTTCCCAAAAAAAAATTCCAATGAAATTTCTAAATACCTATTTAGTTTTGATTTTTTTTTGATTCTGAAAGAAACTGCATTTTTGAACAAAGTTTTCAAAAAATTCTTCTGAACAAAATTTTGATTGAGCTGAAATTTTTAAAAATGTATTGCAAAAAATGTTGAGTAAATGTTATGAAAAATTTGTGTTCAAATAAAATTTTTTAAGAACTTATATTAAAACTTTAAAAAGTGATAAAAAATAAAGAAGTATTTTAAACTAAATTTTAATTTGTTTTTTAACTAAACTTTTAAAAATCACAACTTTTCAAAACGTGTTTGAAAATTTTGCATTCAATTTCTGTGTGAATTTGAATGATTATGTTTTATCCATATTGAAGCTTTTCATGCATCACACACAAACTAACTTACTTTTTTGCTCAATAAATGTGCAATATTAAGTATCTTTTTCTCATGATGGGATAAAATTTCCACACTCACCTGAAACAAAACAAAACAAGACAAAAAAATTAACAAATGAAGTATAGAAAAGTGACAGTGAAAAAGACAAAATCTAGTGATCGAGAGATAGCGAAATACCGAGGAGGGGTTAGAATGTACGAGTATAAATTCTCATTCATACTAAAAAATTAAATAATTTTAATTCGAGGAGCAATTTCATACGACTTACTCCAAAAACCTCCAATCTTTAATCTGCATTTCTCATAAAAACCAACACTAAGTAAAACGATCCTCTCACACCTTGGTAACTTTTCTCACTCAATTTCGTTAGAAAATTCGCAATTTAAAATCCACTTATATTCCAACATCTGGATCTACGTTACAAATTTCAACACTCGTATACCCGGATCAGCCAAAACAGGCGTAGGTCTAGGTAGAGGGATATAATTAAGACAAAGACAGTCGAAAATGAAGCAGAGAAGAAGAAAACGTTGGTCGTAGCATTTTTCTATTCTCATCGACCTTAGGCTTCCGAGACAGCCTACAGCACGTGATTTTTCCTACACTCTCATTACCCAAATACGAGTATAAGCTGCCATACTATGCCATAGCCATAGGTATGGTATTTCTCGTGCCGTAATCAAAGCGCCGGCTCATTTAGTATATACCTCGGCTCACAATAGAAGCGTAATTCCAAGCTTTCATAAACTTTTAAACCCGAACTAATAATTACGTTAAGGAGCGCAAAATTAGATGAAAGTGCCTCGAATTTAATCGCTGGTCGGTGGTCGTCGTCGTATTTTTATATAGACATGGCTGAAACAATAGGCTCGACCGAGGTATTAACCTCGTGTGAAATGTCAAAAGTGCCTACACATACACGTAGTAATTACACGACCACCGACGCACACACACAAAGACAACGGCCGATAAACTCACTTTGGACAAAATGTTTCCTTTTTACTATGACAAAGTCCTCTATAATACCACCGTACAACCAATTAATATTTTACGTGTCGTGTCGTATCGTCTGTGCAACCTATCTCAACTCAAACCGATCCATTAAGCTCTTTTCGCCTCTCACGGACAATTGATTTTAATGACTTTCATTTTTTTTTTTTTTTTGCTCCTCGTCGGTCGCACTCGCCACTGACCCGAGCCTATTTCGAGGTGTGAATTTTTCCCATAATTTTATATTCATCAATTCGAAGCTGGAACGAGAAAAAAAAGTGCGAAAAGGAAAAGTTATCCTATTACGAGCTTCGCATTTATATGTTTCAATTTTATTTACTCCATCGCATTAGCTAAATATTTCGGGGTCATCGCTACAATACTCTAAAATTACCTATTTACTAGGGCATGAAAACAAATAAACCAACTATAGTACTCGTACTCACTACTCAAGTTGTGCGTAGTATACACTTACACACTTCTCTTATACGTACGACTACGTTTACTTATTGCAGCCTAATCTTTTTTAAATAATACATACGCCAGTTAATACCCCGGGCCCTGTCGCCCGAGACACGATCATTTTCTCTCAACTGGTACCTACAGAGTATACACTTACACATAAACTTGAGGAATGAGAGGTATGCGGCAAATGTACTTATCTCCATACGAGATGAGATATAAAATAAACAAAATTAACATCTCTTATCGACTAATCTTACACACATTCGACGAGTCGAGTAGGTTTATTCGATCGTAATGTGCCTATATAGCTGCCTACTCGCAGTACGTATAGCCTACGTACAAAAACACATTGTAAAAATCTACATAATTCGGTTCGATGAAACTTTTATTTTCTCTCGCAAGTGAAAAAAACATCACACTATAAATAATTCGTTAAATCTCACGTAATTAACGTTTATTTATTTATTTATTCGTTTGTTCATTCGAATGAAATGATAGATGGTAGATCAGTATCTAGCAGGTATTTTTTTACCAAATCATTTTATTATATAGTTTAAGAGTGGCAGGCACCAAGAATGTTTTACTTGGAGTACTTCATACTTTTCTTCAATAAGTATACAAAGTGTGTAATAAAATCTCAAAATCAAAAAGTAGAACTCGAGCTTTTGAGCAATACATTCAAAAGTAACTTTTTCAAAATGGTCAAATTTTCAACTTTCAAAGATTTACATAGGTACTGAATTAAAAAAAAAATCCTGAAGTTTGTAAATCGTAAAAATATAATAAAATTCAAAAATATACCTACTAAATTTTTAAAATATTTCAAGGTTGGAAATTATTACCTATTTTAAATTTTCATCATGTTTTTAGTTTAAATTTTTATAAAAATTCTGAATCAAATTAGAAAATTTTATATTATTTTAAAATGATCAAATTCGTACCTATTTTCACAGAATTTTAAAAATCTATAAAATTTTGCAAACTTAATTTTTATTTATTTATTTTTTGTAGTTTAAATTTTTATAAAAATTCTGAATCAAATTAGAAAATTTCATATTATTTTAAAATGATCAAATTCGTACTTATTTTCACAGAATTTTAAAACTCTATAAAATTTTGTAAACTTAATTTTTATTCATTTATTTTTTAAACTTAGGTATAGCTGAATTTTAAAAATTTTACATCAACTTCAAAATTTTTATAAGATTTAAAAATAACACAATTTTAGATATGAGGTAAATAAATTTTGAAAAATTTCCAAAGTTTCAAAGTTGCAAAAATTTATTAGTTTAAAAATTGATCCAATTTTTTTTTTAAATTACCTAGGTACCATAATTCCAATTTATGATATTTATTCAATTTAAAAAACTGAAAAAAAATGTATTATTTTTCCAAATCAAGTTCAAAATATGTTTGTTTTGTCAAGTACCAACATACGTAATTTACCAACAAAAAAAAAATGAATTTATAAAAATATTACTAAAATTTTTGAATTCACATTCTGAAATTGTAATTTCGAAAATTCGTTGCAATTCAGAAATAACCAAAGTTACAATTTCCATCATTTAATTCTTAAAACTTGATTCAACTTCAAAAATTCAAGTAACATTTTTAAGTTTACACCAAATTTCAACAAAAAAAATATTTCAAATTCTTAAAAAATTTATTCAAAAAATGCCGAAAATATTGAAATTTTAATTTTTTCAAAGTTATCAAATTTTGAAAGTTCATCAAGTTTAGAATTTTTCCAAAATTTAAAACTTTTTCAAAATTCCAAAATTTTAAATTTTTTATCAAATTTTTAAAGTTTTGAATTTTTATTAAACGTTGAAAATGGATTCAATTGTTCAATTTTTCAAATTTGGACTTTTCACCTAATTTTTTTAATTTTGAGTTTTTATCAAACTTTTAAAATGGATCCATTTTTTAAAATTTATTGAAGTCCATACTTATTATTAGATATCAAATTTTCGAATTTTTATCAAATTTTGAAAACTTATCAAACTTTAAAAAATAATTTCGAACAGCTGTTACTAACCTTAAATTTGAAAAATTAAAAATTGTAAAAATGGATTGTCATCAACTAATTGCTTTTAAAATGTTAGTTAACGCTAACGTTTCAATTACAAAATTGATCAATTTTCCAAATCAAAAAACTCTTTTTCCAAATAGGCTTTTTCAATTTAAAAAAAAAATCAATGTTTTGAAAGGTATCGTGTCAATTGTGTGTTTATGAATTATTTTTCTCTCGATTAAATAGGAAGGTATATTAAAAAAAAAAAAAACCTTTAGAAAAAACTTTAGAAAAAACGTCAAACAGCCAGCTTGTCATCACAAAAAATATGATTTTCCTTGAAAAGAACCATTAGTTTGGACTTTTTTTTTTGAAAAAACTTCAAGTTGAAAAAAAAAATTGATCAAGAAAAAAAAATCAAAATATCCTTTTACATTGAATTTTTGGAAAAAAATTTTAATGACATAAAAGCTTTCAAGAATTGGAAACGTCTTGAAAAAAATTACTCTCTTGAGATGAAAAATAAAAATTTCCTAGAAATCTTTTTAAAAAAAATAAATTTGAAAAGTACCTAAGTATTTATTTAAAAAATTAAAAAAAATTATTTTTGGAAAAAAAAAATTCTCAAAAAAAATCCTTGATATTTTTGAATGAATTCTCCTCATTAGGTACCTTGTTCAATTTTTTTTTTCGAAAACATCTTCAATTTTTTTATTCTGAGAAAAAATCTCTTGACTATAATTTTTAGATAAATTATTTTCATAAAAAAATTTTGAGAGAAAAATCATTTTGAAGAAACTGACTCTTGTGAATTGCGTAATCTTTTTGAAAACATTTTATTAAAAAAAAAAAAAAATCGAGGGGAGGTCCTAAGGTTGGTGGCTTCATCATTAAAATCCTGGGATGAGATTCATTAGGGGTTTCTGAAGAAAACCTCTCATTTGGGTGATTCTGAGATAACTCACATTGAGAAAAGGGAGAAAGACATGAGGCCCAAAGTACTCAATTCCACCTTAACTTTTTCAAATTTTCATTTTATTTTCTGTTTTTCTATCGTGTTTTTTTTTTTTTTTTTTTTTTTTTTTTTTGATTTGTACAATCTACCAAAATTTTTAGTAATCACTTCTATATGAAACTTGAACAGAACATACTTCATGAAATTCAAATTAGACAGTAATTATTTAAAATAAAAACTTACGTATTTAATGATAATGACAAAATTTTGAAAAATTCAAATTCTAAAGAAAGCGAAAGCACCGACATTAGAACCTTTATTCAAAAATTCCCAAATAATCGTCTTCATAACCTTCGACAAAGTCTTTAGCAGGCATCTCGAGCTCGACCTTAACATTACATTCTGCGATCAGAGATTATATACGCGAATCATCGTAAACACAGTCTTAGGCAGCGACAACGACAGCGACGGGTGACACGCATCCCGTTACAAAAAGGTGATGCTGATGACAAACGACGAATAAAAATTAATAAACTCTGAACAATGTTTCACTTTCAACACGTTTTGGCGTCGCAATGCCAATTTTCATTTCGATCGATTAATTAACGGTGCACACTTGCACAGGTACGTATTACGAGCCCATTAACGGAACATTTTTTTCGTCGATAATGATCGAAAATTTCGTACAAACATCTTACACACAGATCCGTAACACCATAAAGTGCCCACCGCCCCTCGCTCGCCCTGGATGTACACACCCGCCTAAACTTTCATTAAATAATCAAATGTACGCGGTGCGGAGTGTAGGTACTCGTATTTTGCAACGGAGTTACTTTTACCCAGGATCTTTGGATCTTGGAGCAGTGAAATTGGAAGAGGACGAGGAAGGCGGTGGCGTGGAGGGGCTTTCGAGGGAAATAGCATCGTACATCGTGAATGAAGAGTGACAATACACGCGCTCAACCGGTTTTCCACCTCAAGATGCGATACATAGGATACGGTGGAAACGGCCGATAAAAGAAACAGCATATTTGTTACGTACTCATTTCGTCCACACCAGCTTGGCCGCGGTACGCCGTTTACTCGAATGCGTAAAATCGTTTAAGAACGCTAAATTTTTTTGTCGCGAAGTTGCTTGTTCCGTTTGTTTTTTATTTCGTTTATTTTTTTATTTTTTTCGAACAGAAAAAAAAAGGCAACAACATGCAATTCTTATCAGTTTTTGTTTTCGTTTTATTTGGTTCGCAAATACTCGCTAGTCCGGTGACCAATGCATCCAGCGAGGATAATATCACAACCACCGAAATCCAAGAGCTCGTCGAAAAAGTCGTGCAACAACAACAGGACACCATTCGCGAAGCCAAGCATATCGACAACGAGCTCTACAAAGGCAAAACCAGCAACATCGAAGATGCTCTGCTAAGGAAACTCAACTCGAAATGCAACCAAAAAGACATCTCCAGCTGCGTCATGTTGAAATTGGTTACCTACATGAATCGTCTGTTGAAGAAATCCTCCCTCGAAATCAGCGACAGTGTCGAAATCACCCAAACTTCGCCCGTTGTCGAAGATGAAGTCAAGAAGGAAGATTTGGAAGTCGACGAATCCAGAGGATACACCGACGAATCGGTCTTTGGACAAATCATCTCCGAAAAATTGTGGAGCTTCGTGAAATCCAGATCGCTGAAATGGAAATTGTTGCCCGAAACCAATGTCGTGCTTTCCACCTCGTCCGACGATACCGGAAACATCAACTTAGGAGTTGCCCTCAGATCTGCTAAATCTCTTGAAACGGGTGAGTACGAAATTTTGATTCCGATATGCTTGGTGTTGTGCAATTTTGCCTATAAGTTGTCAAAAATTGAGAGATACAATGCTATGTGACCAGCTTTCCTATGCACCTCTACCACACGCTCTCAATGGGTAATTTTTGAAGTCTTGACGAGTTCCTAGTTGAATGTTGTGAGCATCTTTGACTGCTTCCACCCCTTTCTAGATGGGTAGGTGATTTTTCAAAGTCTCGATGTGACAAGCCTTTCTATACACCCTTGCCTCACCCACCCTCAATGGGTGATTTTTGAAGTGTGGATGAGTTTTTGTTTTTCATTTTTAGCGAGCTTGATGCCACCCCCTTCTAGATAGGTGATTTTTGAAGTTTGTGACAAGCTTTTCTATACTCCCTTGCCCCACCCCTACCACAAAGGGTGATTTTTGAGGTCTGTGACAAGCTTTTCTATACTCCCTTGCCCCACCACTACCACAAAGGGTGATTTTTGAGGTCTGTGACAAGCTTTTCTATACTCCCTTGTCCAATCCCTACCACAAAGAATGATTTTTGAAGTCTTGACGAGTTTTTGGTTGAATGTTGCAAGCATCCTCATTTGCTTCCACCGCCTCCTGCATATGTAATCTCTGAAATCTCGACAAGTTTTTTAATGAATCCAGCAAGCTTTTGGTCTGCCTCAGCCCCACCCTCACCCAGATGCATAATTTTTGAGATGTGCTCTACCAACTGAAGAGAGGCAAGTATTAATGGTATAAGTCCTGATTACCTTTCAAGTACTATGCAGCATAAATCAAAATCTGTTTGGCTCTGTGCCCATTGAAACACATTGCTCTGGCCTCGTCCTCTCTTCTTTTGGCTTCATTCTTTTGATTTATACTATTGATGGGAACCTTCTACAAACAATTCAAGTCAAGAGATCGAAGGCAAGGATAGAATAGACAACGCAGGAGCAATGTGTTTTTCTGTGCCAAGACCCAGCTTATTTTGACTTGAGCTGTTGATACTTAAAAGGTGATTTGGACTTATATAATTAATACCTGCCACCCTTCAGCGGGTCACTAATCTGTCTGCCTTCGTGGCCTCAGCTTTACCCTGGATGCATGGTTTTTTAAATCTTCACATCTGTTTATTGAATCTAGGATCACGAATCGTGCATTAGCTTCAAAATAGGTATAATATTCCTCAAAATGATGAATCTTGAATTATTCTAGGGAATAATCCTATTTTTCTGAAATTCTCGAATCCTCAAAGTATAAATGCTATACCTGAAATATAATGTGATTTTGATAGTTTTAATAGCTCAAACTCCCCTTCCTGTTGAGTAGTCGTGTAGTCTTCAAACGAAATAATCTTCCACAAACTTGTAAATTTAGCCAATGAACTTGACCCCAGATCTCTCTTTCGCAATTCCCACTGCCTCGAAGACACTGTTCCGACCTTACTCCATAAACCCAATAACGTACATCCATTATCATAACTGAAAAGTAGAGGCACCACTCCACTCGATACATTTTCATAAATTGTCATCTTCGTAACCGGCAAATGAAAGGAAAGCATACTCGAGACTCGTATCACTTTTACTTTTACACGATTCTCCGTGTTCACGATAATACACATTTGCACGATGCCGCGTATCTCGTCCTTGTTAAACATGGCTGGCGAAATGCATTTACACCTCTGTTGAACACGCATTAATTCTAAATTACCAGCTTTCTTAGAAACAAAGCGTGTTTTATCGCAATCAGCTCGGCAAACCAAATTACTCCAAAATGTAGAAAAATATTCGATAAAAGGCCCGCCCTCGCAATTACCTCGATCTCAACTCTTGTGAAGGTTTAAAAGGGCCATTTAATAGCTGAGCAAATTTGTATTCTTGTAAAGATACCGCGTGAGAAAAGCCAACAATACCTCATAGGTATTAGGTATGGACAGCACGATCATGACTTCACGTTTTGTTATCCTCTTCTCATTGTTGTGGCCATTAGTGATGCATCATTCTTCTACTAATTAAACGAAGATCGCTTCTCGGCACCTTGGGGAGCTCTAATTACACGCGTGGAATATTTAAAGAGCTCCTTTTTTTATTTTAATTCAATCAAACGCTCGTTACTTTAATCGATGGTAATTCGTCTCTCGTGGCTGGTTTTTTTGGTCGCGCAAGTCGTATCGCACGATTAGATCGTTTTCTTCATTTTTATACCGGAACACAATGATGATGATGGTGATGCTGTTGCATGAGACGAATATTACCGCGTAAACGATCCACGAGATGGAGAGCTTCCATCAGGCTGAATTCCACAATCGGTGCAGTGCGGTTGGTGCGGCGATAGATTACATTACTTCTTCCTGATACGTCTGTCGTCTAGGTACTTGAACGAGTGTACATGTGACTTTGGAATGGATGAAAGAAACCCACATATTGACCACCTGCTAGCTCGTGTGAAGTGTAACACTGCATCGCATTCTGATTCACATTGACACTCTGTGGCGAGTTTCGGTCACAGATTAAACAAATACAAATAGTCTGGTAAACCGAATCGTGTCATCTGAGATAGACTCGTACACGACGACAGTCCATGGTCCGCAAAAACGAGATGAGATGGGACGGGACAGGACGGGCATGCGACTCTATGTGGATTTCCACTAAGCCTTTTGTCTTGCGTACTTTCTTTTAATTTTTTCAATTTCCAATCGTTTAATAAATTCTTGCAATAGGTATTCTCAGCGGAGCACAGACCCGTTAGATAAATCGACCAATAACGAATCGTGGTTTCACGAATGCCATGCCGACTGTCCACGCTCGCTTTCTTCCTTCGATCTTACTCTTTTCATCCGGTTCTCTGCCTCTATGTACGTAAGTGTGCGTGTATTTCTGCCTGTATTCGATGGCCAGTCTCATCTGAACCGAATCATGCCATGTGTCCCAGCCAATATCGTCGATATCGACTAGGACATTGAATAATATTTAAGTAATCATGTTACGAAATTACGCCACGAGCCGTTGTGGTACCTACACATGAATTATCTGCACGTTCTTGCATTTCGCGACGGCGAAATTTTCCATTTATCTTTATTTTTCTTCTCGTATACCTTGCTATAGGTTAACGGTACACCCAGCACGAGCAGTAATTATAAGCCAGCACGTAACCTGCACTCGCTTATACTTGCCAAGTGGAAAATCAAATTATAAAGAAATCTCGTTCCTAGCTCGCTAACATTGCGAGAAAACCAACCCTCGGTTCGCCTCCGCGTCTGTCTGTTGTAAAATAGATTGAAATTTTAACGCAAAAATTTAGCCAGCATTCTTGCACCCATATCGCAGCTTAGCGTTGCACAGCACGGTACAATACGTCTCCGTGGCTATGTTTCTTACACCTCAGCGACGCTTTGCCGAGTGTGGCTTTTCTCTTTGAGAACGGGATTAATGCCAAATATTACGAATTTCTTTGCCAATTTATCAATACCCCGGCCCAGTTGGCGAGTCGTGCTCGAACTTTATTAAGAAAAGCACGAAAAAAGATCACCTTTGTCGAGCCAGCGTAGCGCTGTCTGCTGCAGTCTTCTATCTCATCTCATCTGTATTATCTCTACTGCTGTCGCTGCTGCGGCGCGACGTTTTTAATATTTATTAAAAAAAATTTCCATCCCCGCCCGGTGCCCCTTTGTCGTCGCCGCGAACGCAAATTATTACGTCTTTTATTCGCGATATTTTTTTTTTACCAATAAGCGACCGCACTTTTTTTTCCTATTTTTTACTTTTTATAGGCATTAGGGAAATTAAAAATATTCAACGTGCATGCAAATCGTTATCAACATCTGTGTCCCCTCTTGACAGTGTTTTCAAGAGAAGTTTCCATATAGTCGAGTGTACCAACGTAAATACGACTATACGACAATTTATTTGCTCGGCACCTCTATTCTTCCTCTCGTCCTGCGAGATTTCTGGCTCGTGAATTTCTCGTCTATCATAAAAGTTTGAAAAAAATGAGAATTTTTTTTCGCGGTGAGATTCGTCTTTATCTGACGTAAGGGATGTACTACAAAATGTGATTGTTATCGAGGATGGTGTAGGTAGGGGTACCTATGGCGTATTTCAGAATTATACTTCGTCGTTCCTTTGAGAGTGAATATAAAATCGTCTTGAGTATAATTTTTATACGATTCGTATCGACTCATTTTTTTTGCCATTTTTTTCAAATCTCTTATATTTTTGGGAAAGAGGCACATCCATATTTACCGACAAATGTATTAATTTCAATACAATAAATTTGTCGGTGAATATGGCTGTGCCTTTTTCTTAAAATATTTACGGCAAATGACCGAAAATAATTCAAATCTTTTATAATTAAACTTAAATTTTCATTATTTTTTTTCCTCTAAAAATTTGAGAAACTTTTGTTCCAAAAAATAGAAAAATTTTCATTCTTGAAAATTGAAAAGTTTTTACGATGAAAACACAGAGAAATTTTCATTCCAATAAAATTGAACTACTTTAAGTGTTACAAATAGCACAAAAATACAATAGGTATCCATCTATCTTCTCCAAAAATTGAGAAATTTTTTATTCCAAAGTAAGAAATTTTTTCTTGAGATAGTTTAAATATTTATTTCTCCAAAAATGGGTATCTACAAATAAGAAGTACCTATTCATGAAAATGGAAGGGTGTCTTTGGGTAGACATTTCAAAGGACTTCCCAATAGGTGAGCTTTAAGAACTCTTTGGTGATTACAAAAAAAAAGGAAATAATTTTTTACGGTTCTGAGAAATTTTTCAATCAATTTATTGAGTTGCAATTACCCCTGCATTTTTCTTTTTTCCTTCGAATATTCCACGCTTCGTGACTGTTTTTTTTGTCGAAATTAATTCCACAAAAATGCACATTTAGGTACTAGAACGTAATTTACCAATAGACTGCATACCCAAAGACCATTTTTCAACGCAGGTGCCTACGAATTTTCCAATTGAGGGAGTTTCATACACTGTACGATGTAATCACAAGGCGAATCTTGCGAAACAGTTCATTATTGAGCATGCTATGACAGACACTAAATGAAGATGATAATAATCGCGAATTTAATTCAATTACCGAATTAATTGTTCGCACAACAACGTAACGGTGTAATAAGAACGATGAAGTCGACGTCTTAGGTGCTGTGCAGTGTTTGGATATCGTTCAACGAGTAATTAGTTTAACTAGGCTGCCATTAACAGCACCAGCTTCCTCGCATTTAGCGTTGCGATTAGTACAAACGAGATTTTCAGAAACTCTCGACACGACGCGAAGAATATTGAAATCGTCGATAGTTCCCAAGAGCAAGGCCACGCCACGCCACGCCAAAAAAAAGGCCACAGCGCACATTTCCCCAGGTCAAAGTCGATCGGCCAATTATCGGTTTGAAAAATCATTACGCCGATCACACAGCAACGCGTCGACTCTCCCGACTCTCGAGATTTCTAAACTTGTTCGCGTAGGTACAGTTATGTAGCCAAAAGGACTAGAAAATAAAATTCTGGTTAAAGAGTGAAATTATCTTATACAAAAGGAGAAATTCCAGCCAGTTTTTTCTCTTTCTTTCGCCAAGTTAAAGGTCATTCGGTCGACCCCGGCCGCCGCGATTAGAATTGACTAAATCCACTATAAAAGTCACTCACATGTTACTCGTAGCCACCAAGTTTCATATTACCGGAAAGTAACTTTACTAGTTGCAGCTACAGCTAGGCTAGGTAGTATCTATCGCGTCGAATGACCTTGTCCAGTGTGCTAGTTTTCAAAGTCAAGTCCATCCAGCGCCGAAGAAAGTAGACCATGGAAATCGTGCACACGTTTTTTTCCTCTTCTTCTTTCTATACTTACACACACGCGCGAGCTTAGAAACGCCTTACAACCTGTTTTTTTTTCTTCTTCTTTTACTGACCCATCGAGACGTCAACCTTATCGATGCAAACAACGATAATTATACTTTTAATAAATTTATACTATATACCTATAATGGTAGTTGGGATTCAATTAAAACCACTTTTCTACGTACTCGTATTCGCAATGCACCCATTTCTACTTTTTCGTCTGACCCGGCTGCGGCTGCTTCTGCAGCAGCTGCCGCCCGGAATCGAACGGAAGCGGCAAACTAGTTTACATAAATACGAACAGAGTGTGAACACCTCAAAGGAGAGAAGACACGTGATCTTGTTACTCCCTAATAGAAAAATGAGACAAATAGATACCTATGCCTATTTAAATGGTAAAAAAGTCTATTTAGATAAAGAAGATATTGAAATACGTTTTCAAATTTATATTAAAAAATATTTTTAAATGATTAGGTAAAGTTGAATAAAAAATTATTAAAATAATAAATTGAAAAATTAATAAGTAAAAAAAAACCTGATAAAAAATATAAATCCTTTAAATATTCTGTATAAACGCCAATAAATTGAAAATTCAAAGAAAAACCAATGACGAGGTAAAATTTAAAAAAAAAAAAAAAACAATTTCCTAAGTATACGTGAAAATGTAATATTTTCTCTAATTATTTGTAATTCAAGGAAATATCAGAAATCCCAAAAAATTTGATGAACTATAAAATGCAAAAAATTTGAAGTCAACAAATTATTGCATTTTTTTAAAAATGAAGACTTGCAAAAATTTAATAAAATTATAAAATTTTCTAAAGGTTGAACAGATCAGAAAATTTCCCAAAATTTAATGAACCAAAAATTCCCAAAAATGGAATATTTTGAAAAAACTGCAAAAATTAAATAAATCAAAAATCCGCACAAACTGCATGCATGAAAAAATTTCCAACAATTGAACAAATTAAAATTTTTAAAAATACAATAAATTTTCAATTTCAAATTATTGAAAGAAAAACTCACACTTTAACAATTTGAAAAATCTTCCAAAATTTTATCAAAATTCTTAAAATTAGATAAATTGTACATTTTTTACAAAATTCAATGAGTTTAAAAATTGTAAAAAAATCAAATCGTAAAAATATAACATTTTTAGACATTTTGTGAAAAACAGAAATTTCAAAAAATTGCGTAAATTAAAAAATTGCAAAAATTTATTGAATCATTATGAATACACAAAATTTGAATTAATTAAGAAAGTACCCGAAATTGAAATAAATTGGATTTGAAGAAACACAAAAATTGAAGAAAAAATGCAAGAATTAAACGAATTAAAAAAATTTAAAAACTAAATAACTGAAAGAATTCGAAAAAATGTTTCGTGAGAAAGTTAATGAATTAAAAATTTCTTTTAAAAATAAATAAACAAAAAAATTGAAGAAATTGAAAAGAATGCAAAAATTACACGAACTAAATTTTTTTAAATTAAATAAGGGATAAAATTTTACAAATCTCAATAAATCACGATTTTTTAAAAATTTAATTAGTAAAAATGAATAAATACAAAAATTAGAGGAATTGAAAAAAATGCAAAAATTAAACGAACTAAAAATTTTTAAAGATTAAATAACTGGAAAAAATTTGCAAAACTCAATAAATTATGATTTGTGAAAAAGTTAATGAATTAAAAATTTGTTGAAAAATGAAAAATTGAAAAAATTGAAAAAAAAATCTAAAATCAAACGAATCAAAAATTTTTAAAGATTAGTACTTAATTGGAAAAATTTTCCAAAACTCGATAAAAAATTATGATTTGTGAAAAATTTAATGAATCAAAAAATAAATAAATAGGTAAATAAACACAAAAATTGATGAAATTGAAAAAATAGGCAAAATTGAACGACAAAAACTAAATTAACTGGAAAAAATCTCAATAAATCGAAAAATTCTTCAAAATTAAAAAAACTGAAAATTTGTAAAGAATTCATTAAATTGAAATTGTTTTGAGAAATGAAGACTTACAATATACTTTAATACATTTTTTAAAAATCCCCTAAAACTTGGCAATTCAGTAATTAATTCTCCAAAATTAAAAAAAGTGGAACTCACATGGTACCTTGGCAACTTGACCATTCCGATTGAGCTGAAATTTGGCTCACTGATAGAACATTTCACCCACACTTCAGAAGCAAATTTTCAACTTCTGACGTTGATTTTCCAATTTTGGGCAAGTTTATGGGAATTGTGAAAATAAATTCGAGGCGACTAGTTGACACCTGTATTTTTTTAACAACTCGAAAATCTTAAAAAATCAACTTTTGCCAAAGGCCCCAGATAATTTCGAAAATGGGAGTCGACTTAAGAGTACAGATCGATTTTTAGAATTTTATCTCAAAATTTACAATTTTTGTAAAGAGCAGATTTACAAATTTGGCTATTTTTGCGATTTTCAAAAATTCGCCAAAAATCGAGAAATCAACATAGGCAGCTCAAAATTCTGTTCTGAGGTCTGGATGACATGTTCTTTCAGTGAGCCAAATTTCAGCTCAATCGAAGTTGACGATATGCCAAAGATCACTGTTTATTGAATAATTCGATGAATTGAGAAATACGATATGAGATATTTGGAATTTTTTTTTTTTTTCATTCTACATACGATAAGATTTTTTTCAAGTTACGATGAGATTTCGAACAACACTCTTATATTATTTAAATGAACTATTTTAAAGAGTGCATTTACCCATTTATAAATAGGTTATTTCTATTTTAAAATTCTGAGTAGGTAGATCCCATCCTCGCGTTCCCAGATTATAAAATTTCCCATCCTACAGCACCGATGAAAGTTTTCTTCCTTTCTGATTCTGCCGCAATAATACACAAAAGCAATTTAAAATTAACGCGTTTCTATTACAATAAAACTGCAAACTTACGACCAAACTCAGTTCACAGCCGGCTCCTCCGCATACGTAAGGTAAGGTATAGGAGGACGAGTGAGAGCACCTCAGCACCTCTTCGTATACCTACGTATTACGTATCATCTCGTACATACGGAATCGCACAGTCTATGTCGCCCCCTCGTACGTATAATAAAACTTTTCCTCCGGTGCGGTGTCTTAATTTATTCGAGCTTTTATTTTACATCTCGTATTCTTCTTACATATTTCTAAATAATTATACGCCCTCTTGCGCGTGCCTGCGTCTGCGTCTCTCTTTCTTTCGCAAGCACCGCCGCACCATCATCGTCGTCGTAAATAAAATGCCAACGACAAGAGCGTCGCGCCGTTTTAAATCTCGACTCTCTCGTACGTTACTTTACGTATTATTCAATTATACTAATACGCGAGCTCGCGCCCTTAGTTTTCCTTTCATGCTCTTTTTTCCCTTACTCGTTTCTTTTTTCATTCATACGGAAATTCGCGTATAGTACGAGTAGAATAGAGTTTTTCTTCTACTACAACGTAAGCACTAAGCAGTAAGCAAAGCCCACGCACGCCTGTCACAAGACGTACCATTAATATGTTTATTAATCATCTTCGACGTACTCTCGGTAGCTTCTTGTCTAAGATGTAGATAGAGATACTCCCTGATAACGTACCAAGAGATTCCCCTGCTTATGCCATTGTGCAGAACTCACAGCCAGTCCTCCTCCTCCTCCTCCTCCTCCTCCTCGAATGGATGTATCTGAACAGTGAACCGACACTCACGTATAACATCATGCTCACATATCGTTAAAATTTTTTGACAGGCGTAATTACTTTTGGCAATGTGACGTGGCCCGAGAGTGACAGCCACGCAAAATCTCTTCGCTACGTACACAGAGCCTCACTCTCCCTTCTCCCCCCCCCCACATCAGCTTCCTAAATCGGCTATGAAAAAAATTCAAGGCTCTTCGCATTTCTTAAAACTTCTACTGTACACAGTGAAATGCTAATATAGACAATGTCACACGCTAATCGAATTGTCCAGCTGGTGGAATGTATCAATCGTTATTTCCAAGTCCAGTCCACTCGATATACGAGCCATGTGTACAGCACTATTCGTCGTATCGACTTCCGCACTGCGAACGTTTAATATGACGCGCCATAAATTTACCAACTATGCCACCGAACACCACATATAATAGGCCTACATTTATAAAGACCCTCGAGATATATTCGATTCGTCTATATAAGTGCATGTTCTCCTATCTATGTAAATAATCGGACAACATTTCCGAGTCTCAAAATCAGGCCAATCGAGTATGAAAAATTATTCCAGTTTCAATTCAAATTACCTAATAGTCGATAAATTGTATGCACAAATCGAAAGTATCGAAACTATCGATTTTCGTACGGTATACAGTTAGTTGAAAATTCTTTTTCGAATATTTTCGCCATGTAACTGTCCAAGATGCGAAATAAACTCTTCGAGTACCTATAGATTCGCGAAAGTAAAAAATTCTTTCGATATTTTTAGCCAAACACTCTCGCTCGTCAACGAGAAAAATCGAAGCGAAATTGAACTTGACCTAAAAAATAAGGTTGACGGAAGAAAAAAATGTTTTCGCGATGCGATTGAAAATTATACGCGGAGGAGGGCCTATAATCTAAAGCTGAGAGCAGATTTAATCCAAAAAATATTTTTGTGGATTTTTTTAGAGAAGGAATTTCTCCAGAATAGGTATCATTTTTTAAAAATTTTGTTGAAAAACAAAACACTCGAGATTTTTATTAGAAAATATTATTTTCAATGTTTGCAAACATTCAAAATTAAAAAAAAAAATTGTACGTGAACAAAATTTTTGAAAATTTCATAAAAACACGTCTTTTTTCTTCCAAATTCCATATTTAAAAGAAAATTGTGTTGAAAAACAAACCATTAAAAATTTTGTTGCAAAATATTCTTTTCTTGACAGTAAAATATAAAAAATTTTAAAAATGGTATTCAAAAAAAGTATTATAAATTAAAAAAAATCAATGGTTTCAAAATTTCAGATTTAAAAAAAAAATGTAAAAAAATTATTTTGAACAAAACTTTGAATACCTACTTTTTAAGGGACAATTTTTTTCTGAGTAAAACTAATTCAACGTTTTGATTGAATACAGTTTTTTCCAAAATTTTGCAAAGATAACAAAAAAAAAAAAAAAAAAAAAAAAAAAAACAGAACTGTATGAAGATTTTTCCCCCTAAAATTTTGCGAAAAAAAAACTATTATCAGAAATTTTATTTTTGGTGGAATCGAATTGGAATTGATTGGAAAAAATTTATTTCAACTCATAAATTCAAATTTTTACAGAATTGATAATTTTTTAATAAAAAAATTTCTCGAGAAACTCTACAGTTGTAGGGTTGAAAAAAATGAAAAAATTGTCAAAACTTCTTGAATTGAAAAAATTGCACAAATTTGGTGGAATCGAATTTGAATTGATTGGAAAAAATTTATTTCAACTCATAAATTCAGATTTTTACAGAATTGATAATTTTTTAATAAAAAAATTTCTGGAGAAACTCTACAGTTGTGGGTTTGAAAAAAATGAAAAAATTGTCAAAACTACGGGAATTAAAAAAATTGCCGAAATGAAATAGGTAATTTTCCAATCATGTTGAGAATTGAAATGTGAAAAATATCTAAAAAAACAAGTTCTTCGAATTTTCCAAAAAAAAAGAAAAAAACTTTCGGAACAATTTTTTTAAAGAACCAAAATTTCCAGAATTTCCTATTTTTTAGATTTGTCGAAAAACCAAATATTTAAAATTTCACATACCACGAATTTTTTTTTCGACCTTTATACTTATGTACATTCAAATTTTTAAAAGTTTGATCAAATACAATTTTTTCAGAATTTTAACCATAAAAATTTTTGAACTTATTTTTTGAAAACTGAAATGACTTATTCAAAAATTTTGTTTTAAAAAAATCGAAATTTTATTGATTTTTTTTCAATTTGTGAGAGTTTGTTGTTCAGCGAAACATTTAAAAACAAATTTTGCCAAAGTATTTTTTTTACATTTTTTTTCAAGAAGCTAATTTCTGATTTTTTTTAGAATTCCCTTGAAAACTTAAAAATTTACTGAAAGTTCTGCTTAAAGAAAGAGATAGATACCTAATTCAAAGTTAAGTTGAAAAATATTTTTTTTCATCTTTAAAATATTCAAGCGTAAAAGTGTTTTCAAAACTTTATTCGAATACAATTTTTTCAAATTTTGTCGGAGAAAACTATTTTTTCCCCATTTTTGTTTTTAAAGAGAATTCAATTTTCATCTTTTTTGATGATTTTTTTTTTTGAAAAATTTTTTCTCAGTGTACATTTTTTAACAAAATTTTCCAAGTATGAATGAACAATTCTTTAAACATTTTGTCGAAAACCAGAATTAAAAAATTTCATGAAAACTAAAATTTTATTTAAAAATCAATTCTTTGAAAATATTGTCTGTTCAAAATTTCATCAAGTGATATTTTTGTGGTTTGTAAAAAATCAAAATATCAAAAAATTTTCTGAAAAATAATTTTTTCAATTACCTATGTTCAAAATCAATCAATTAAAACTTCTCCAAGTTTTGTTCTCAATCGAAATCAAAGTTTGATTGTTGATTTTTTTTGAGGAAACATTCGATTCTTCTAGGTATAATTTTTCAAATTTCATTCAAAAATTAATTTTTTTTTCAAGTTTCATCGAATAACAATATATTTTAAAAATTTTGTTAGAACTTTTTTTTTTTTTGAAACTCAAAAAATTAAAAATTTTATGTAGAAATATTTTTTCCAATTGTTAAAAATCAAAATATTAGTTTGAATATACTTAGGCGCCTAATTTTTTAAAATTTTATAAAGAAATATTTTTTCAAATAGGTACCCAAAATTTTGTTAATTTTTTTTCAATTTTGTCGTAAAAAAATTCTTCTCAATTTTTGCAGTATTTTGTGATTTGAAAATTATTTTCTCAGTTGGAGAATTCATTAAGGCAACTGATACTTCATTCTCATTCATAACACTTTCCTAAGCAATCAAAACACAAAAATCATCTTCTTGACAAATCTAACGACATGCAAGATCACACGATAAAATATATGTACATGCTCTCGATACGACGTCAGGTCATCCAGAGCTTCAACAGCAAAACACCTAAATAGCATGACAATTGTCGAATAACGATACACGAGTAATTCGATCGTAAGTACATAAATGTGCAGTCACAGTCGGTGCAATTCGATCGTCTCAAACATATCACTCATTAATTACCCATTGCGATGCCATCTGCCATGCCAATCGCAATCCCGTTACCTTTAATTGTTACCAATAAACATAAAGCTGGCGATAAAGACCTTAAAAATTGCGTTCATTCCACTGCCCTGTATACGAGCTCAAAGCGGTGTAACGTGCTTGGAAAAATAATATGAAATATGTCTCATGTATACTCGGACAAGCAAGCAGCGAGCACTCGCTACATTGTTTCGGGCTACTACACATTTACACAACCTGACGCGACACGATGCGAAGAGCTCGCGATACTTGGCACGCGCCACGCCAACCTCGCATAAATCATACTCGTACCTGTGTGGTAATTGATGCGGAAAGTAAAAGCGTATTTTTTTTCTATTCCTGATTACAGGCAGAGGTAAAATGAAGAACGCCGGACCCCTCATCGCCGCCGGTATCATGAAAATCGGTATGCTCAAAGTTTTGGCTTTCAAAGCTCTGGCTCTGTTGGTCGGTAAAGCTTTACTCGTCAGCAAACTCGCCTTCCTCTTGGCCGCCATTATCGGACTCAGGAAATTGTTCAGCCAAAAACACAGCGTCACTTACGAAGTAGTAGCCCACCCACACCACACGCACTCTGCCGTCGAATCGCACGGACACGGAGACTCGTACGGCACCGGATGGGGACGATCTGGCGATGCTGCTCAAAACTTAGCTTATAGAGGACATCAACAGCACTAAGGTAAGATAACAAAGATAGTTGTACCAATTATTCGTTTCGACCACTCTTTGATCGAGGAAATTTACAATGATTGGTCAAAAAACACGTATTTTTCGGATTTTAATATCGACGACCCCCCCCCCCCCTCCCCTCTGTATTGGAAAAAATATAAAAAATTGCTATAGGAAAATAATTGAAGAAATTACCCTAAATTCAAGAATCGAAAAAATTCAAAAGATTTGTTCAACTAAAATCAAAAAATAATGGGCTTGAAATTGTTTCTAAGAAATTGCACAAAATTAAAAAATTACTCTTTAAAGAAATTAAATTTAAAAAAAATTGAATGAAATTCAAAAAAATTGTTTAAGAAGATGAAAAAATGAGGACAAAATCTTGAAAAAATATAAAAAATATATTAAAAAAATAAATTAAAACAAGAATTACAAAATAAAAAACTTTTTACAATATGTATTGAAAATTTCATTTTATTTTTATTTATCAAAGCGAATTTGAAAAAAAAAATTAATAGAGGAAAAAAACACACACTCAAAAAAAATTCTTCAATTGAATTTAATTCAAAAAAATTTGAAAATAATAACTTAATAACAAACAATAAAAAATTCTCATTTTTTCACTTGTGAATTTTTTTTTTCAAAAAATACACTTGAAATTGTTTTTAAAAAATTACAAAAAAAAAATACTCGTTGAGAAATATAATTTAAAACATTTAAAAAAAAAATGAAAACATTTTGAAAATTTACATTTTTTTTTTTACTTTTGAAGTAGGTAAATTTGAAAACTTTTTTTTTTGGAATAAATAGAAAAAATATGCAAAATTTAAAAAAATCTCTAAAATACAATTTAAAATTTGTATGAAATTCAACGATATCTATTGCTTTTTAAAAAATCAGAAAAGTTGATTTCAAATAAACTTCAATAACAAAAAATGGACAACGAAATATTACAAAAATCAAAAAAATTTTATTCTTGAAGGAAATTTGAAAAATTGCTTTTAGAAAAAGTAGAAAAATAAATTGTACAAAATCAAAAAAAAAAAAATCAAAAAAAAATAGGGAAGTACCCATAAAATTTGAAGAAAAAAATAAAAATCATTTTCGTGTAAAATTCAAAAAAATTACTTTCACGCAAAATAATGGAAAATGAGTTGATTTTTTTTTTTTTTACAAAAATTGGATCATAATTTGAAAAATAGAAAAAAAGTTATGATCCTACTACTATTTTTGGTTGAATTGTGCAATTTTTTTCTTGATTTCCCAGTTTTATTAAAATTATGTGATTGTCGAAAAATGTTTTAACTATTCTTTTGACTATCTATGAAACATGAATGTGAAAAATAATTATGATTGCCCATCTGAAAAGCTTTTTAGTTTTTTATGTATTACACTTTTTTCATTATTTCAAAAAATGATCATTTTTCAATCAATAACACATTTTTTTTCCAGTCTTAAATTTATTAGTTCCTTCTCCAAAAAATCATTTTCATTTGTAATGATTACTGATTTTTGAAAAAAGTTATAATTTTTTGTCAATTAATAAACTAAATTAATGATTGTTTCGAAAAAAATAATTAAGTATAGGTACTAACATATTTTTTTTAATGAGAAAATTCTTGATATTTTTGAGAATTTTTTTTTTCAACAAAATCAATTTCTTAAAATAAATTCACACATTTTTTTAAATTTTCAAAAATTATTGCATCACCTACTTTTGAAAAAATGAGAAAACTTTGGTTTTTTCTGGTACCCACTTTTTTCAGATCAAAACTTTTTTTAATCCCAACCCCCCCCCCAAAAAAATATTCTCTGTTTCGATATATATATATTTTTTTTTTCAAAAAGTAAGTTGTTGATTGTTTCAAAACAATATCTACATTTTTATTTCAAAATGAAGACATCTTCATATTTTTCAACAAAAAAAAATAAATCAAAATAGGTAGCTTATAATTTTCTTAAATAGATAAAAAAATATTATGCTTTTCTCCTGAAAAAATTCAACTTCCAAAAAATTAAAAATTTCTTTTTACCGCTTTTACCACCTCTCTCTTCTCCACTACAAACCACACAGACTCATCTTTCACCGTTTTCAAACACCGCTAACACGTCAATTATTATCTTATTCCAGGTCCGCCGAATCTTTCGTCAAGAAGAGAAAAACGCTGTAAAACCAATACAACGTCCCTTTCTACGAGTTGACAATGCTGTACAAAAAATGCTTATTAACTTTCAATGGTTACGATTGCCATAATTTATTTATTTCGCCGATATTGTTTTTTATTGCCTCTCTTTTTGTTATTTAATTTCTTGATTTGTTCTTTGTTTTTTTTCCCAATTTTTTTTTTTAACCTAATTTATTTATATGTACAGTACGAAATTTATTTATTTTTTTGATGTATAAATTGTTACGTTTATATTACCCCCTCCCTTTTTGTTGTTAATTTTTTGTTGATGTTATCATACCTATATATATGCTATACTGTATTACCTCTTTCTTACACTGTTTGTACCATACCTAACTAGACTCTTTACTATTACTTTCGACTATACGACTATACCTACTTTACTTTACTTTACTTTTGCAACTGTACGAACTACGAATGTTACTTTTTTTTTTTTTTTTTTAATAATTTAGTGTGTGTGCTGTATCATATACCTAGGTCTACCTACCTATCTATCTACTTACTTCTATGTAAGTTCCATTTTACCACATCGTTTATCCGCTCTTTACGAAAACCACATCATCGTGTGTGAATATGCAATAAAAAAATGTCTAGTCTTTTGTTGATTTTAATATTATAAATAAGAGCAACCAATTACAATGCATCTCATCTCACTCAGTTGCCCATAAGTATAATATAATGGTTTACAATATATTACATGTCCGCATAGGCCTTTTACTTTTATATATGGACCGCTCGTGTAAATCAGCGGTTTTGAACCGCAAGTAAAGTAGTGTGAGTGTGTATTTACAATATCATTTTTCGACCCTTACGTCGTGCTTCGAAATCGGGCTGATTTTAACATTGGACGAGCGGTCCATATATAAAAGTAAAATGTCTATGCATGTCCGCAGCGATTTGATATTAAATCCGACGTACCTAAACCTATCTATCTATATTATGTATACGGCACACAAACCGACCGCAGACAGCAACAATTACTCCAACTTCAACTTCAACTACTCGTGTATAACTACTTACCTACCTACGTAACTTAACCAAGCCGCATTGCATTTCAACTTATAAAAGCCAGCATCTTTCTTCCTCCTCCTGCTTCCATCTCATTTTTCTTTTTCTTCGTAACTCAATATCTATACAGCTCGGACACCAGGTTCCTTCTGGCCTCTACTCCACACTTCTCCGCACATATAGACACTTTTCCACATAACCACACAATATAACTGCATAGCGATCGACTAAAGAAACCCCCAGCCCCAGCACTTAAAATGCAATGCGCAAAACTCTCTACGAACTATACGTACTATCTACTTTTACACACCTTACTGTACAATGACACTTACAACAGACATCTTCTAACTCTTAAGTTATATTTTATAAGCCTCGCAAGAGTGCGTAAATGTTTATTCGCAAAATATATATATATATATATATTTTTTTTTTTAAATTAACAACTTTTAATACTAAGCAACGACGCACAATAATTTTTTTTTTAAATAAGGAGAGACAAAAGATTACCAATTTTTACGCAGAAAATGAAAGTAACACGCAAGACTCGTGTAATTTTTTTAAAAATATACCTAAAATTAAGCTATAACGTTATAATACGAAATACGTAATAGGTATCGTATAATAATCGTTACCCCGCGTAAAAACGCCTCAAACGAGAGCTTTTGTTCTATCTTTCACTTTACTAGCGCGTCTATATGAATAATTTTAAGTTGCTTATAGTATTTCTCTATGGCTCGTGATTAATTTAAATTTATAACTTTCGCAAAAAAAAAATTAAAAATTAAACGAAAACTTTCGATCGATAATTTTTAATAAGTTCCCTTCCCTCAAAAACACATATTTTGTACCTAGGTTACATGTTTTTATCATAATATAGATACCTTTCTTTTCGAAAGAAATTTCCATAACTTTCATTAGATTTAGAAGAAAATAAATTTGTGTTTGCAGCATCATATTACAAATTGTCGAATGCGGACCATCAGATTTAGAATTTTTTTTTTTGCCTTATGTTTCTTCGTTCGAAAGAATAAATTGTTTTATTCTTCGACTCGAGCGACGATGTTATTATGTTTTATTTACAATATACTTGTTTGTGTATTGTAAAGTGAATTGTATAATATATTATTATTTTATTTTGAAAATTAGTGGTATTTCGTATGTTAATTTTAACCATAATTTTTCTTCATTTTGAAAGAACAGAGTGATGTGAAAATAGACTCGAAGGTGGAAATTCAAATAATTGAAGGCAAATTCTGTCCGGATAAGTCTTACTTATGACGATAATATGTTAATGAATTGAAAATGTGATGAGGAGTTAGAATCTGGGTAGAAGTTTTTTTTTCTATCTGAAAGAATTAACAAAAAATATTTTTTTAAAAATTCAAAACAAGTACCTGTTAAAAATCGCTTAGATCTTTTTTCGAAAAAACTCTCCAAGATTTTACTTTTATCTCAAATTTTTTCAGTTTAAAAGAAAAACTTCCCTTTGAAAGTTTGGGAAAATTCTTAAAATCCTTTAAAATTTTCTTTTGGAAAAAATCTTTTATAATACTATGCTAAAACTTGTTCGAAAGTATTGTGTTCAAAAATTTTTTTCCACAAAAATTTAAATTTACTCATTCTGAAATTCTCCAGAAATAAATTCGTTTTCAAAACAAAACTATTTTGAGGACCAAAAATTCGGGAGGAAATTTTTCAGGAAAAATTGCATGCATAAAATTACCTATTATCACCATTTTAAAAAAATCGTGTAAATCTCTCTTTTTCTTCTGTTTTTTTTTTGAAATTTCCCTCATAGAAAATTTTTTCAAAAATCATGAAAAATTTTTGATAAGGGTTCTTCACCTTTTTTTTTTTCAATTTCTTCAAAATTCGAAAGCAAATTTTTCAGGAAAAATTTCATGCATAAAATTATTATCACCATTTTAAAAAAAATCGTGCCAATCTCTCTTTTTCTTCTCGTTTTCTTTTGAAATTTCCCTCCTTGAAAATTTTTTCAAAAATCATGAAAAATTTTTGATAAGGGTTCTTCACCTTTTTTTTTCAATTTCTTCAAAATTCGAAAGCAAATTTTTCAGTAAAAATTTCATGCATAAAATTATTATCAACATTTTAAAAAAATCGTGCCAATCTCTCTTTTTCTTCTCGTTTTCTTTTGAAATTTCCCTCCTTGAAAATTTTTTCAAAAATCATGAAAAATTTTTGATAAGGGTTCTTCACTTTTTTTTTTCAATTTCTTCAAAATTCGAAAGCAAATTATTCAAGAAAAATTTCATGCATAAAATTATTATCACCATTTAAAAAAAGTCATGCCAATCTCTCTTTTTCTTCTCGTTTTCTTTTGAAATTTCCCTCCTTAAATTTTTTTTTCAAAAATCATGTGAAATTTTTGATAAGGGTTCTTCTCCTTTTTTTCATTTTTTCAATAAAAATCCTAATTTTCTAATTAAAAATTCTTCTATGGGCAACATTTCATTCTTGAGAAAAAATGAAAAAATCTTCCATCTACAAACACGAAGTTATTTTCAAAAAATCTCAGAATTATTTTTCTTAATAAAATTATTTGAAAAAGGTCTCGAAAACTCGATAAATAAAGTAAAAATCTCAAAAAAACGTGTTGAAAAATCCTTACATCTTCTTTTGAAAACAATTCGTTTTTTTAAAACTTGAAAAAAAATTGCTGAAATACCTTTAACAGTTTCTTTTGAAAATCCTCGAAAATTTTGTTGGAAAATATTATTTTCAAAAAATTTCTTCATTAATTTCTGCATAAACAATACAGATGAGAACTGAAAACTCATTTAAAAAAAAATTTCATTAAAAGATTTGTTTTCAGAATAAAATTATTTTGGAAAAATTTATTACCAATAGGTATAATTTTTTTTGAAGCACCAAAAAATACTTTTAAAAATCTTCTCTCTCTTCAAAATTAAAAAAAAAAAAATACTTGGAATAATTTTTGATATGATGTTTGTATCAATCTCTAATTTTTTTTCGGCCTTTTCTTTTAAAAATTGTCCTCCTTAAAGCTTTTGGAAACTTTTTCAAAATCGTAAATTTTTTTTCAAAAAATTTTCTTTTCGTCTTTTTATTTAAAAAAAAATTAAAAAATCATAATTTCAAAAATTAAAAAAAATTTTTGCAGAAAAAATTTCATTCGTGTGAAAAAATGAAAAAAAAATTATCAACTAACATCATCAAATTCTTTTCAAAAAGGCTCAATATTTTTCATTTTTTTTTTAGAATTTTATTCTTTGAAAAAATAGAATTTTCTTGAAATAGAACACATTTTGAATGTAAAACTAATTTTTGGAATTTTTTTTCTGAAAATCTATTATTTAAAAAAAAAGAAGCAGAACAATCGAATCTGAGTTTTTTTTTTCGAATTGAATTTTGCATAATTATAATGACTCTAAAGACTTCTCTATCGTCATATATAAGTAATTAAGTATTACCTATACCAACACGTGCTACGCTGAGATCATTAAACGAGCGTATACATAAAAGGCTTAATTGACTTTCACTTAAAAAGTAATTTAATCGCGTCTCGTCGTGTAAATACACGTAATTCATTGACAATTAAAAATTGCGCCCATCGATCGTATATACCTTTACCTATACAGATGCTCGTACATAATGAGAAAGCCACATACACATAATGGTAAACGTATTATAGTACATCTACGATATGTCTCGTACGTACTCGGATATTATATGTTTATCGAACGCGATACGACACCTACGACGACGCAATCGAATGAGAAAATTTTTCGACTGATATTCTTAAAACGAAATACGAATCGACACTCGACAGTACGAACGGTACAATAAGTATATTCTTTTAATGCTATCAATATTCTTTCGAATTTGAATATTTCGCCGCATTCGGCTACGTTTGCGGGAATGGCGGACGCGGTCGGGGCGATATTTTACTTCCTTTCATTCAAAATATGCAAGCAGCGATTGCCGAACAGCTCGCGCCAGAACGAACACGACGCGAGATGAAATTAAATCCTCGTATCGAGATGACATTTACGTGTATAGTATGAAGAATTTGATAATAAGCACGTATCATATTTAGACGTAGTAGTATAGGTATGTCACGAAAAAGCAACTATTACAAAATCAGACGGTTTTAAGCAAAGTCGGAATGTATCACCAGTCAAAATAGGGGGACATATTTTTAATCAAATTGTTTTGGTAAATGAAGAAAAAAAAACATCCAAAATAATTTTCGAATATTTTCATACAACTGCATTTTGCGTTGCCAATGAAACATTTTTATTCACAGCGATGATAAAAAAAACCAGGAGGTGATGGTTCGGCATTTCAAAAATTTTATTAAAATTAATTCAAAGTGTTTTCTTATTTTTTTTTAAAAATTTTTACATCATCAACATAATTTACTAAAATCCAATTTTTGAAAAAGATGCACAAAATTCTAAAATTCACCAGGAAAAATTTTTCAAGTAAAAAATATTGGAAATTTTGGATAGGTATTTTAACATTGACTTGATCTACCTACTTTGAAAGTTGTCCTTTTGAAATTTTTTGAAAATTACCAAGATTTTAAAAATTGATCGAATTTCCTAATTTTGAAGTTTTTCATAATTTTAGTTGGAATAATTTTACAAATTTTAGATTTCCGCCGAATTTTAAATTTTTTTCCAAAATCTACTTATATCAAACTTCTAAAATTGATTTTTAATTTTTTTTTTAATTTCAATCGATTTTCACTAAACATGACATGTATTTAGGTAAATATTCAATGGTAGCATAGATTAACCCATAAATAGATAGCCAGCCCTTACGTAGAGAATGTCTCGCCCTGCTTTTAGTCAACCTTTAAAAAAAAAATCAAGTTTCACAGTTTTGTGAAAGAGGGCGTCTTGAAATGAACGTGCGCGAGTGCACGATAAGTCTGTGCGTCCTTCCCCGTTCCATCCTAAAAACGTTGCTACGTAACCGCCATCTGGGAAAGAGCTCCATAACTAGACGAAAAACGGGCTCCTTTTTAACAAAATAAGCGAGACCTTTTTTTCGCATGGGCTGGCTATCTATTTATAGGTTAATCTATGATGGTAGTGTTGAGAAATTTTTTCAGATTTTTTGGACACCTCTAACATGAACTCATAAATTCAAATTTCCACAAAATTGGTGAAATTTTTCTCGAAATTTTTACTCGTGAAGTTCTACTGTTGTAGAGTTGAAAAAAAAACGAAAAAAATTGGTTCAAAATATTTTTTTTATTTCTAAATTAAAATTTCGTTAAAATTGAAGATTATTCTCTCCAAATTATTACTAGAGAAGCCCTACAGTTGTAGGGTTGAATTATAATAAGAAAAAATTTCCATATCTGATGAGTTTTGAAGAAATTGGTTCAAAAAATTTTTCCAACTCTTAAATTCAAATTTTTTCAAAATTCTTACACGAAAAGCCGAAAAAATAGCCAAATCTGCTGAGTATTGAAAAAATTGCTTCAAAATATTTTTTCAACTGGTTCGAATTTTACCAAAATTGATGGATTTTTTCCTCCAAATAAAATTATTACTCAAGAAAAGTTATACGAAAAAATAGCCACTGCCACATCACATCCTCTGGAATTGAAAAAATCGATTCTAAAAAATTTTTTCAACTCATAAATTCAAATCTTCAAAATTAAAGAATTTTTTTCGAAATGATTACTCGAGAAGCCCTACAGTTGTTGGGTTGAATTTTTTACGGAAAATTTTCCAAATAGGTTGACCAATGACTATCAAAGAAATTGGTTCAAAAAAATTTTCGAACTCCTAAATTCAAATTTTGTCAAAATATGTAATTACACGAAAAACCCTACAGTTGTACAGGGCTGAGAAAAACAAAAAAATTGTCAAATCTGCTGGATTTAAAAAAAAAACTATTACACCTTTACCTACATGCCAAGTTTGGTGAAAATCGATTGAAAACTCGCAAAGATGGAATTTTCAAGCTAAAGAGACCTGTAACAAATTTGAAATTCGGCTCGGTGCCCTTTGACTCATTTACCAAATCAGAGTTTTTCCCCAGTAATTTCAGCAATTTCGATTCGGATAAATTTCACTTCTCATTCCTTTTCCATTCAATCAAAATTATTTCAATACTACCAAATAATTTTGATTTTGGTGAACTGGTTCATCCTTTTTTATTAAATAAAAAATTTTCCCAGAATTTTCAATTCTTATAGTTGCAGCTCCTTTCCTTTTTTTTGAAAATTGTGATTCAATTTTTTTTTTTTCAATTCGAAATTAAATGAAAATTTTAGGCCTTTGTAAATTTGAAATAATTTTGTGTACTCAAGTGAGACATTTTTTGTCTTTTATCTATCATCGATTCGTAATTTTTATCATAGATTAACCTATAAATAGATAGCCAGCCCATGCAAAAAAAAGGTCTCGCATATTTTGTTAAAAAGGAGCCCGTTTTTCGTCTAGTTATGGAGCTTTTTCCCAGATGGTGGTTACGTAGCAACGTTTTTAGGATGGAACTGGGAAGGACGCACAGACTTATCGTGCACTCGCCCACGTTCATTTCAAGACGCCCTCTTTCACAAAACTGTGGAACTTGATTTTTTTTAAAGGTTGACTAAAAGCAGGGCGAGACATTCTCTACGTAAGGGCTGGCTATATATTTATAGGTTAATCTATATTTTTATTTTCCTCAACTGGAAAATTTTGAGATAAAAATTTTATTACCTATACTGATTAATAAAAAAATATCAAATTTTCAAGTTTTATCTTTCTAAATGTCCCCAAATTTTGAATTTTTGCCATTTTTTCAAATTGCAAACATTTCAACGTTGAAAATTAATTTTTCTAAACTTATCCGAGCAAATTTTACAAAAACTTCATTCAAAAATGGTATTTTTTGATGTTTTCAACGGTCTTTTGCATGGATATAAATTTTTCAAATAAATTCCACACCTCCAAAAAATCGTTATAAAATAGTCAATGAAACTAATCAATTTTTCAAAATTATGAGCTTATTGCCAAATTAGATAAAATTTCGAGAACTTTGCAAATTTCTGTACGTACCCTCGTAAAAATTGGATTTTTTTTCGAAATTCCTATTGTTGGATGGTATTTGAAACTCCATTTTGTGTAAAAATATTCGTTCAGAGAGAAGAATCTTGCCAGTTCATCAACCTTTTTAATCAGATTCCCATTATACTTATTCCAAACAATAGATCAAACAGAAGACGAAGAAAAATACCATCATTGCAATCATCAAACGATTCCACCCACAATTTCCCGCCAGCGATTAGATTTCATTCGAAAATTTCTCAAACACTTGTTTCTAATTCAATTTTGCAAACCCACTCGAAAAAATTCCTCATTAATAATAATCCGGCATTTCTTCCAAATTCCTCGCTAAGTAGCTCTACAAAAACTCGTAATTCAACCCAGAGAGAAAGAGGGCGCGAAAAAAGATTTTCTCAAACTTTTCCTCAACTTCCAGTTCCACCTACATTCGACCATGTATTTGCGGCGAGAAAAAACACCAAAAGAAAACCGTCCACGACGATAAAAAATCGCGCGATAAATCTAATATTCGACAAAATAATATAGCCGCCCGTATTTATACCTACTTTCTAATACTTCCTACGCGTTGGGGGTGGCAACTGTGGTACGACGAGGATGGCAATTTATACAAAACAGAGAGAGAACCTCGCACAACAACACTTTTATTTGCGCAAACAAGTCGTCGCACGGAGAGAGTGAGTCAAGTTTTTACACGAAGCAAAAATTTCCCAACTTGTAAAATATTTATATTCCGACTAAAACAATGATAATCACACGTACGCCGGTTCGCACTCCCTATCAGTCTACCCCAATCGGTCGGAAAAAGAAGGAAAAAACACAACAATATATAGCCGGCGTGCAATTAAAAGACGAAAGCGCAGGGCTATTAAATGAATAATTGTCGTTTGGCGCACGTTACGTAAGCACGCTGTGGTCGTATCGTAGAGACGTAGACCGAATGTATGGCAAAACGTTCCAGCCGTACGGTACGGTTCGAAATTCGAATTCGGCACAAACGCAACGGTGCGGCCGGCTTCGGCGTCACGTTCTGCAACACGCTTTTTCGAATCAGTGTTGTTGTTTTTCATAAACCAACCATCGATCGTGGTAGTCCTCTGGGTTGTAGGCGCGGTACAACGCGGCACGCCGGCCCGCCGCATACCTTACAATTCGCGTAATCAAGTTACAAATTGGTCGTCGATTCAAATACATTACGTATACGTAACGTTCTACACGTTCACGTACGTTATTGGGGGCAGGGGGCTTATTTTGAAAATTTTCGAAATGTTTATGGGGCAGGGTGTTATTTGGTGATACATAAATAGAGAAAATGATTCCCTATTTTTTATTTTTCCTCTAAGTGAATTTCAAGCCACATAATTTTATGAGGCCCCTAATTTTGAAGAAAAAAATAATAATTCAAAATTTTCAAAATTTCAAGCAGAATGATCATAAGGTTGTTATTTTTAGACAATTTTCGGGGATTCTTCATCTTTACATCCATTTTCATGGGACATAAAAAAACGCGATTTGTTTTTTGAAAAAAAAAAAAAAAAAAAAAAAAAACAATAATAGGTAGCTAGGTATAGAAAAAAAGATTGAAAATCAAAAGAAAAAAAAATCAATAAAATTGTTTAAATCCAACATAAAATTATCATCCAAAAAGGCCATTTAAAGTAAATTTTCATAATTTCCATATCAATTAGAAATTTTTAAAACAATTTTCAAGACAATTTTCAAAATGAGGGGCCTCAGTCATGACTCAGAATTCAGTTAAAGGAAAAAAATGAATATATTTTTTTTTTCACTAAAAAAACAGCTTGGGAATGATGAGACAAAAAAAATCCAAAATCCAAAATGAAATCCACCCTGAGGTACCCCCTAAAATAATTTATACTGCCTTATACGTAGGTACCAGGATGTCCTGGGTGTCCGTGATTGTGAAAATTTGAGTAATTGATCCTCACGAATCTCATCTTTACCACCTAAAACTATTCTCAGATTTTTCCCAGACTTCTAAAAGAAAAACAACTCTTGCCTCAAAAGTATCAAAGTAGAGTAAGGTAGAATTCACACAAGAATTTTATGCTGAACAGCCCCCTCCCCCTTGAAATAAATCAGCAGTATAAGTAAATTTCAATGTAGAAAATTGAATTTTGGACAGGAATTCAAAGCAGTCGAAAAATTTGGAATAAAAAAAAATCACACAAATATATGGATAAAAGAGTGTGTGTGACTGGATGTAATTCGCAATGGTAGAAATTTTGTGTTTTTATTGAAACGAAATTACAAAAAAAAAAAAAAAAAAAAAAAGCTTAATAAATATACTCCAACAATCGTCCTATATTGTCTTACATTCACCCACAGTTGCGAAATCCTAAAATGTTCTCTTACATAGTCCAAAAATTATCCTGTATTGTCCAACATACCTATTCCCAAATTCCCAAACTCGAACGATTGCAACATTCTACAAGAGCTGAGCTGCATTCTGCTATACAGTGTGTTCTGGATTGAGAGAATACCCTTCCAACCATTAACCTTGCATTTTGGGTTGAGTCGATGTAAGTATGTTTGCCTAACCTCCGGATCGCAGAAACTGAATTATGCTCATCAAAATTTTTTTTTTAAATCACAATTAATTTTTTTTCAATTTTTTTCTCCAAAATAATTTTTTTTAGTCTTATTAATAGTTATGAGCAGCTTATTTTTCAAGAAAAACACATAAAAACATTAAAAAAATGTTAATTGCGATTTTTATTAGACGTTTTTCAACTAATTATTTGCTCATAACTTTTGATTGGAGTACGATAGAGGGGTGGGGGTTGCGCCAGTAAAAAGGGTAGTCTTTTTTCATCTAGAAAATTTAATAATAACAGCTTGGTCAAAACACAAATTTTTGAGTTGTCACAGAAAATATAAAAAAAATCACTTTTTATGCATGTTCTTTTTTAAAAAAAAATTTTGCTTGGTACAGACTTCCTTGAGCAGTTAGAACAATTATCAGCCCCATGAAAAAATTCTAAACAAAATTTGCCATCCGATGCCGCAAAGTGCAACTTTCTAACTATTATAGTTGTTGAGAAGCGTAAGGTTGAAAACATTCCGCCAAAACAACAAAAAAAATTTGTTGAGCATAACTCAGCTCCTGCAGTTTGGAGGTTAGGCAAAAATACTTGCATAAACTCAACATAAGTTGCATAGTTACTGGTTGGAAGGCTTTACTCTTAATCCGGAACACCTTGTATATTCCTACAACTGCAATTAAAAGCTGTCCTTTATCTATTGCTTATGTAGATTATCTACCTTACCAGACATACTCCAAAAATTGCAAAATCCTGCAAGAATTGAGTTGCATTCTCCTACATAATCCAACTACCCTAGCAGCACAGAAAGTCATATAGATGTGTTTAAGATATCCGTTTTTAGATAAAAACATGTCTTATAGATATCAAAAATTAGATTTTGCAAGTCTGTAGAATGGCAGAAATGCGAAAGGTAAATCTATACTGGGTCTTATAGCGGATCTAATCGACATCGTTGATATGACATGGGTGATGAAATCAACATACATTAAACATCAAATGGATATCGAGAATTAGATATACAACATACAAGTCTATTGAATGTCAGAAATGCAAAATCCAGGTCTATATGAGGTCTATAGTTAGTCTAATCGATATCATTGACATCAAACAGATATCTCATATATGTAAGAGTTCAGATCGATTTTTAGACATCTAATCGATGTCCATTCGATGTCTGATTATGCATTGATTGAATGGTTGTAAAAAAAAGAACTGGTTGCCATTGTCAGAAAAGAGTACCTGGGCCGAAGAAAGGTGATGCGGGGGTTGTATTCAGCGAAATCTGTGGTGGCCTATAGAACTACATACTTATTTGTCTATTCTATAGAATGTTTTTAGTTGCATTTTTTTTTTTTTTTTACTTGCTGCTGCCGCTGGGATTCGAACTCGGGTTCGCGCGAACTGGATTCTGCAAAGACACCACCTTAGACCACTCGGCTACCCTGTGTGTTGAGTGTTTAGCCTTGATGAAGGTATATAAATGATGCATTTGAAAATGTTTCTCCTCACACACTTCGTGCAATTTAATTCTGAATTAGTTTATTTATCACTAAAAAATAAGGTAGATTTTATTCCCTTATTTTTGAAAAACAGAAGCATCAAGATTTACTATGTGAAGAAAAATCGATTTTTTCTCACACAGTTTTTTCCACTCAAGGGAAATGAAAATCAAAAAATTGAAAATTGAAGTTCAATTTTAAAGACAATAATTCAGAAGTTCAATTAAATTAAAAATTCAAACATCAGGAGTTTTTTGGTCACTTAAATTAAATTTTGTATACAAAAAATAAAATTGCAAAAATTATTTAAAAAATTGAATGAAGACAAAATGTTACCTACCTTAAAAAATTTGATAATAATTACTCATAATTGGAAAATAAATTAAATTGAAAATTAAAGAATTTTAATTTTTTTAGTCACAAAAAATCGTATAGAAGATTTTTTATTACAAAATTGGGGTTTTTAATAAAAAGTTGAAAAAATTTAAGAATAATTTTTTTTAAATATATTTTAAAATACAGTTTGAATTGAAAATGAGCAATCAACACATCACACAAATTTTTAAAAGTTCAGTTTGATTCAAGCAAATATAAAAGACTGTGATCTAACGTCAGAAATTCAATTAAGTAAATAAAAATTCAAACCCCTGGAGTTCTATAATTACTCAAATTAAATTTTGTATTCTTACTCGGTGCATACTCAAAATTGAAAAATAAAATTGAAAAAAATGAAGTCGAAATTGCCTTGTAATAAATTTTATAATAATTATTTAAAATTGGAAAATAATTGGATTAAAAATTGAGAATTTTTTGGTTATAAAATGAAATCATATTGCAGAATGGTATGATAAAAAATGAAAAAAAAAATTGAAAAATATACTCTAATATTAAGATTGAAAAATGAGCAATCACGCCAATTAAAATATTAGTTTGATTTAAACGATTATAAAAGACTAGGAATTATGTTTTATGAATGTCTACTTCAATTTTAGGTATATTTGTATCGTTAAATTTAGACATTCATTTGACATCAAAATAGATATGAAAATAAATGAAACAATGGCACATGTCTCACAGATATCAATTCTTCGACATACATTAGACGTATATGTATTAGACATCCATCAGATGTAGGAAAATTAACAGTTGTTTGGGGTAAATACATACATCAGGTGAATGTCAAATGCATGTCTCAATAATATTGTCTTATAGATATCAAATTTAGACATGTGTAGGACATCTTTGAGTTAATATCACATCGATCACATTTTGTATCGTCTGAAACCAATATCTATCAGATGTCATTTAGTTGAGCATCTTAGTTGTCTGGTAAATGCCTAAATTTGACAAATCGAAGTCGAATTTCAACATATGCATGACGTTCAATAGACATTGATTGGTAGCTTTGGAAAAATATCTATTAAAACAAGATATTTATAGAATGTGTGTCAGACATCTCCTTAAATCCTGGAGAACTCATCGAAGTTTATTTAACGTTCCAATATCAGTTGGATATTATTTTCAGATTTCGACAAGCTAGACAAAGTTTACTTGCTACAGATATCTATACAACTTACTGTGCTGCTAGGGTATTCTCCTGTATTGCCCTTCAAATTTCAACAATTATTGTCCCGTACCCTGAATAATTGTACTTCAAACTGATCCAATTTGAAAAATTGGAAAATCTTCACTGTTTTATTAAATTTTACAAATTAATTCCTTCGATTTGTTGAAATTCTTTGAAAATTGAGCTGAATATTAAAAATTGACGCAATCCTAAAATTTTTCAAAATTAAAAACTTACCAAATTCAGTGTTTTATTAAATTTTAAAACTTCAAAAATTTTGAAAATTTCATAAAAATTTCAAAAATTTTCAATTAAATTATAAAAATGAATCCTCAACTTTGAAAACATTTTAAAATTTTGAAATCACGAATTTTTGAATTCCCTAAACTCTACAAAATTGCAAAAATTTTGCAAAGAATTATTAATGTAAAAAACATTGGGGGTGTTGTAACGCAAGTTAATTCTATTATAGATAGTGGAAAGAATTTTGAAAATAGTTTGAGGTGACAAAAGAAAAGATCTAGAAAGATCAATCACCCAATTTCAGAAATTTCAAAATAGCGGATACACCAAAGTGTACCCGCGTACGTCGCATCAGACATGAGTCAGGTTAGGAAATCACTGCTTCAGTGTTGACCCACCTTTAGTAACGAAAAATGTGCCGTTGCCGCAAAATGAGAAAACCTCCATCAAAATCAAAAAAAAAGAGAGAGAAAATTGCCAAAATCCAAAATAATTTATACATGGTTTATCGAGTGAGTATTGTGTGGAACGTTTTCATCCTCATCATCATTGTCATCGTTGTCATCATCATCATCATCATTTTAAATTTACTGTTGTACATATCACACATATCTACACACGCTGTGCAGGATAAGGCGAACGTGAAAAGCCGAATTAAGGCGTCTAGCGAGCGAGCGAGAGAGACGGCGCGACCAGAGGGGGCAAGAGACGCGGCGCGCGCGGGCGCGGCACGAGGGAAGAAAAGCGGTGACGCGATCGATAGTCTTCCCGCAAAGCGCAAAAGGGTTGGCTGGCTATGAGAAAAGTGTAAAGTAGGCTTTTGTGCGCTTCTCTTTCATTTTTCCGCGCACCCTCTTCGCCGCACCGAGCGAAAAACACCGCACGTCGCACGCCCTCCAGCGCTACCTACTGAGTAATACTATTACGCGCGGCCTTTATTCCTCGGCTGGGCTTGGTCTCCTCTTCAGTTCAGCTACTTCGCCGCTTATAGCGCGTAGTACTTACGCCGCCGCCGTCGTCGATAAACTGTGTGATCTTTTTCCATCATGTCGGTCTGTTTCTCGCGTTCGCGTTCGCGTTTCTCATAACACTCTCGCGCCGCGTATAAAATATCTCGCACTCTGCTCGCGTCGCTGTCGCAGTCGCAAAACCGCGTACGTACAACAATACCGATGATCTTTTTACATTTTCGCTGCATCGCCATCGTGGTTTTCGCCGGGTAGTTTGTGTCGCCGGATCATGTGAATCCACGTGAAAAGCCACGTCCGATTATCAAACATCTTCCAGCACACGCCACAAGCATCCTCAGAAAACATGGACGTGCGTCATCGACGAATTTCACTCCAGCATCTCGAAAAATGCAAGCAAGCCAAAGTCGGCGTCCATCGTACGACGCTTTTGCCACCGTCACGAAAATTCACAGTACCGAGTTAGGAAATAATTATAGTCGTCTAATGCCAGTTCGTTATCAGCATTATTTACCATTATAATGGCCTACTACAAATCCAGAGGTCCTGGACCTCCTCCTCGCCATCATCCGGTTGCATGTTACATTCGTCGTTATTTCGTACAGTTACTGCTCAGCGTGGTTGTTTTCAATTTTTTACCAGTAGTTTCTTCAGAACCCAATAAATACTGTGAGTAAACTCTTCGCTGTACTGTACTCTTATTACTGTATACATAATCAATTAGTATAGAGGTTTGTTCTGCCATCCTTGTTTTGTGAAATTCAAATCCAGTTTCACCCAAAGGCAAAGGCATGTGAAAGGGAACTAAATGTTCAAAGCTGAAAATTTAGTCTGCTCGCGTCCTTCCATCTTTCATTTCCACTTTCACATCATAGAGTCCCTCAAAATGCATACATCATACTTACACAATGATACTCGTTCGTCTGAAAACATTTTATTAAAACTTCCAGTTGAAAGCCCAAAGGAGTTGAAGCAGAAAAGTAAAACCAAATGAGAGAAACATAGAAAGATAAACTCAAAGTTCGTTGTTAAACTTCGAACAACCAAAACACAGATATGAAAACGCAATTTTAAAACATTCGAGTTGATTAAATCTGCAAAAACCATCGAGTTTCAATTCAAAGTTGGACGCATCTTTGTACTATACATGTAAATTCTCTAAAATTTCACTATTCCAATTTGAAAATGAGAAAGTATTGAATTTTTACTTTCAACTCTGTATCTCAGATTCCTAAAAAAATCAAGTAAATTTGACTGGTTTTAAAAAAAACACGCTCTGCCACCATCTACAATAAAGTTCTATTATCATTGATTTTAATTCAACAAAGATCATCCAGCACGTCCAGAGTGGTTTTGAGTAATGCATACTGCCTTTCTCAATTGAAATATGTATAGTAGTATGCTATTTTGATCTGATTTCACAGTAATCACCCTCTGCTACCATTTACGAAAAACTTCTATTTTTATTGGTTAAAACGATGAGGATTCATTTAGTTTGAAAGTGGGATACCCAATTTTTTCAATTTTAAAAACTGCATTTCTGATTTCAAATAAAATTAATTACGAGTCATTTTGGTATGGATAAGTATCGAGAATAAGAAACACGCTCTGCTACCATGATAATAATTTTACTCAAACGTCAATTTTAAATCAGTGAGAATCTTAGAGTAGGTCATTTTGATCAGTAAATGTTTGATGACGAATAAGATGTGCAAGTATATAGAGCTGCTTTTACTACGCTGTGAAAAGCGTGGAACCTGAATTTTTTATTTTGACGAGGGGTGAAGGGATTGAAGTCAAGGGGTCAGATAATATTCAAAGAAATTCACAAATGGCATAGTGGCACTTTGACCCAAAATTTGAAAACGTTGATAAATTTTTTGCTTTTGAACATACTAAGTTGAGAAAGTTGTCATTTTACCAACTCAAATTCATTTAGAAAATGCACATTTCTTCATTGGGAATCGCAATTTTTCAAATTTCACTCTTGCTTTGCTTCGCTCTCAGGCAGTACTTGATTTGAAAATTTTTGATAGCAATAATGAAGTTGGAAATTTAAAGAAGGCGTCAAATTTTTTGGACCCAAGTCGGCAAAATGTTGGACATGGCTATGTAGTCTGCAGATATACTTATGTGATTCGAATTCACTTTTAAAGTAACCACGCTTCTGCTACCATTTTCAAAAAAAAATTGATTTTGTTGATCGAATTGATGAGAATCAATCGAGTTCTGGACTCTGGTTGAATTGATTTTGAAAAGTGCATCATTGTTAACGAAATTAGTATGGTAGCTACTTCACTTTGATGGAGTTTCCAGGGAACCACGTTCTGATACTATCTACTAGCAATAATTTTCTTTGATAGTGGATAACACAACAATACAGAAACCGAGATGTTACTCAGTTTACTCAATCATCTCCACAGGAAGTGAATCAAAATTTAAAATTTTGAAGAAACACGATTCCTATTTTAATTTTAATTTTTTGTATTGAAAAAAATAAGCACGAGGTCGAATGAATTTTCGTAACAAGTATGCAGGTACCTCTATTTTGATCTGAAATTAGAACAATCGAAAGCACCTACACGTTTTCGTTGAATTATTTTTTTGTGAATACGCCAGCCTTCAGAAGCTCGGTTATGTTCCTAGCAGATACAATCTTTCAGCCCAAGTTTCCACAACTAATGTGGAACAAATCTAGACTAAATTCAACTATCTCTACTAATATAATAACGCAATAGAAAATACCTTTACCTTATAGAAATCTGACTAAACGCCTCGACTCGGCAGCACCAAAGGAAAGTAAACCATACATCAAAACCAAAGCCCCTTCGGCTCATCGTCGTCGCGCCAATATCCATAGGTATTTCCATTACACCGAATAGGAAATGAGGTACAAAACTTCAGAGCCAGGTTGAAGTTTTACTCGGTAAAGTCCCACGCCACGATTTCCGACTGCGACTCGACTCCGTCAAACTTTCAACTAAAACAGATAATGATTTACTATCCAATTAAAAGCATGAAAATATCGAGCCGCTCGTAAGGAAACTTTATAGTCAACTTGAATTACCCAAAGGTAAATAAACCGCCTTTTAGTGCGTGTTTAGTTTGCGCTCTTTCATTACTCCATATACTTACTTACCAAACTGTAAACTGGCGAGCACAACACAGATCCGCAAAACAAAAACAAAAAAAATCCCGTCGGTATCAAATTTCATTTCATCCAGACCCTTGCCAGTCGTAATTTTCCACCTTTGAGGCTTAGCTGGCTACGAGTAGGTCTCGGTATAGTTTTAATGATGTTTTTCTTTCTTTTCTGCTATGCCAGTAAGTATAGTAACAAATCTCTCGCCTCTTTCTTCAAATAGATAACACCAGCAGATCCCAATTATAGAGGGGTTTTTCTTCGGGATTTCTGCGAAATTGTATACCAGGTAAAAAAAAAATGACCAAAATATTTCTTCAAAACGTACTCCAATGCTCATATTTTCCCCCTTGTTTTTTAATAATTTATAAATCACACGTATCCTGCTCGCTAGCAACTTCTCCCGCGTATATCACTTTTGTATCTCTATATTCATGAAAAATAGGGAGCGTAGTGCACCCTGTCTCTGTGATTCAGTTTGTACCCCTTGCATGTATCACCAGGAGGTAATACGACAATGCGAATTGACTCGCGAATTAAAACGAAAAAAGGGGATCTTTTTTTTTATTTGGCTGACTCAATCGGATATACAATGAAAAAGAATTCTACACACCTTCGATGAAAGATCTCCTTTTTGCGTGTCACAATCATAACTCCGATATCTATTAGGTACGTTTTATTGTCGTTATCAAAACCATTTTGGTAAAACGCGAAATTACCCTATACAAATTTGATAGATCCGGATAATAATGAAACTGACCTAATTTAGAGTTCTCCCAGAATCATAAAAAAAATCACTTCGCCTGGTTTGTCGATTCAAAGCAAACTCGCTAAATTTAATTTTCTTTCCGCACTCTAAAGGGGAGAACCGTCTACCACCATCATTAACAAAATGTAGGTACAAAATTTCACTCAATTTCAAGTTATCGATACCAAAGAAGTTCTAAACCATTTCTACCCTATTCCTAATATTCACAGTTCGTAGTGTGTACACATTGTGAACACTGCTAAAAAGCAAACGTTTCTTTTTTCTCCGCCTCCTGATTCGAAAACCGAACTTAAACGAGAAGAATAATGTGACGAGTTCAACGAATCGTAAATTTTTTCGAATCTCCTCCAGTCGTACGTCATTTGCAGCAGCACTCACGCTAATCACTAGTTGAACGTGTACTCCCAAGCGATCCCATTAAAAAAGAATCATTGACGTCACCAACACGGCTCGTATATAGGATACCTTTTCGTATATACCAAAATATATTTTCTCAATAAAAACCCACGTCGAATTAAAATTCTACTCGTAACGCGAGGAGCCCGTAAAAATTATTTTTCTTTTTTTCGTCATCGCATCGTTACAAAACGAAAACTTGAAAAGTGAAAAAAAAGAGGCAAAAGGAAAGAAACACATCGCCGAAATCTCATCTTAAATTTACAATTAGTTTAATAATTTTAGCCTCAGCTATAAGGATAAAGAACCATTTCCTTTTCTTCTTTTGTTTTGGTATTTCTTTTGCCGGCTTTCGGCGAAATAATTCGATTCTGCGAAATGTTTTCGTAATTAAAAAACTACCTAGTCGGCGGGCTGCTCTTAATTTTTACATAAGAATTATCATTATTGCAAAAAGGGTCCGACCAAATTAACTCGTCCAAGTTCATAAAAAATCCAAAAGCCTATTATTTCGCTAGTCTCTTCTTTTCACTGTATAGCACACCGCACTCGTACCGTACGTCGTTCCTAAGTATATAGTCTTCTTTTTTTTATTACCAGCACTTGGGATTTATTTCGTGTTCAACATTTTTAATTGTATCTTACCTTTATCTCATCTCGACGAGTACCCTTTTCCTTATTTTTTCTTTCTTTTTTCCTACACTTTTTAACTTTTTTTTTATCTACTTCGTTTTTTCCTCCTAAACGGTCACCCTATTTTTTTTGTTCCTTTTCGGATATTTTATTTTTATTTTTTTATTTTTTTGACAGCAGGTTCGAAATTCCAGAAATTCAAAAATTTTTCAAATATTACATAATTACCTACATAAATACTCGCCAAAATGAAGAAAGGAGAATTCATATTGAAAGAAATTTTGAATGAAGGAGCCCTGAAAAATATTCGAAAGAATTACCTGAAATTTGAAAAAAATTAACTAAAAAAAAAGGAATTTTCGACAAAATTTAAAGAAATCTATTTTTTTGAAGAAAAAAATTATACTTATATTAGGTATTTTAGTATTCCATAAAAAGTTTAAAAAATATATAATATGTATTTTTTTTTAAAGAGTGCAATAGGTGAAGGTTTAAAAAAAAAAATAGGTAGGTATATATTTTTTCTTATAAAAAGACATTGGCGCATCCAAGGAGGGAGCTAGCGGGCTAAAGCCCCCCCCCCCCAAGAATTGAGCCCAATTTCAATTCGTTCAATTTTTTAAATGCATTTTCGAGTTGAATGTACGCATAGTTTTAAGCTTCCACTGTGTACTTCTTGTTAAAAAACGAAATTTTTAATTTTTGTTGAGAAACAAAATCTTCAATTTTTGTTGAAAAACCAAATTTTCAATTTTTGTTGAAACACAAAATTTTCAATTTCTGTTGAAAAACAAAATTTTCAATTTTTGTAGGAAAAATCTAAATTTTTATTTTTGTTTTTGTTGAAAAACTTCAATTTTTATTTTTGTTAGAATTCTTCAAAAAAAAATTAGTAAAAAAATTTTCAACTGTGTTTGAAAAAATGTTAACGCAAAATTTTCTGATTTTGTTTAAAAACTAATATCGACTCTTCTATTTTTTTTTTTTTTTTTTAAATAAAATTTCCAAAGTCTTACATTTGAAAAAAAAACTCGGACCCCCCCCCCCCCCCAGGTTGGCTCTATTTCCACGCTACGTTTGAAAGTATGAAACATAGTACATTTATATATTAGGGTGGAGTGAAAAAAAAACATACCTCGGATTTCGACCAAACTCGCAGAGGTGGTTCACTTTGAGTTGAGTACTTCCCAAAAAAATTTTGAGCCCCCTACCTCTCAGGGGAGTGGAGCTAGGGGCCCTCAAAGTGGGGTCACTTTTGAAAAAACACAGTTTTTTGCCACTTTTGGGTAGTGCCACTTACCAGGTACCTCGGTCACAGAACTATAAAAGTGCAATTTGAGTTTCTACACCTCCCCATGCTATTGAAGTTGAAAATTGATATCGATTTTCCTACCCTACCAGGGGGTTGAAAAGTTGCTGATCGCTAAAAAATCTAGAATTTCAAATAACAAAAAATGGAAATAACATTTGCTTGGTACCAAAACTGGGCTCCAATGGCTCCTATTGATGCAAAAAAATTATTTCGATAGAAAAAGTTGAAAAAATTTCATAGCAGGATTGCCAACTTTCAATTTTCATAAAACATCAATTTTTGGGGAGAAATTTTGATGTTTTATGAAAATTGAAAGTTGGCAACCCTGCTATGAAATTTTTTCAACTTTTTCTATCGAAATAATTTTTTTGCATCAATAGGAGCCATTGGAGCCCAGTTTTGGTACCAAGCAAATGTTATTTCCATTTTTTGTCATTTGAAATTCTGGATTTTTTAGCCATCAGCAACTTTTCAACCCCCTGGTAGGGTAGGAAAATCGATATCAATTTTCAACTTCAATAGCATGGGGAGGTGTAGAAACTCAAATTGCACTTTTATAGTTCTGTGACCGAGGTACCTGGTAAGTGGCACTACCCAAAAGTGGCAAAAAACTGTGTTTTTTTAAAAAGTGACCCTACTTTGAGGGCCCCTAAAATCAAAAAAAGTCTAATAAAAATAATTTTTTTTCAAGTTTCAAAATGTCTGACAAAAAGCCCAAAAGTCAAAAATAATTTTAAAAATTTTCAAAATGTCTGAAAGTCATTCATAAAAAAAATTCCAAGTTTCAAAATGTCTGACAAAATGTCTGAAAGTGATCTTTCTAAAAAAATTTCAAGTTTCAGAATGTCTGACAAAATGTCTAAAAGTCATCTTTCTAAAAAAATTTCCAAGTTTCAAAATGTCTGACATAATGTCTAAAATATCGACTTTATTAAAAATTTTCGTTTTTTTATGTCATCCAAACCTAACCTAATGTAACCCAACCTAACCCAACTGTCGGATTTTCCTGTCGGATTTTGGGGTCGAATTTTGATGTCGTTTTTTTCATTTTGGTCTCCGTAAAAGCATCTCGTACTATGCTAAAAATCAATTTTTGTTGATAATTTTTCGATTCCAAAAATAAAATAGAATATGAACGAATTTTTAAAATATTGCAGGCATACCTAATACCTATGCATGATATCTACAATATCTTAAACATTTTGTTCAATGTGGATTTTTCAAAATTCTTGTCAAAATAAGATATTCTCTACCTTTGTCTGAAAATGTATATTATTTTTAGACAAAATTAGAGAAGATCTAATCTTGACTAGAATTTTGAAAAATTTATCCAAAATAAAATAGGTACCTAGTCAATTTTCAACTAACCACTTGGAAAAAATTGACGACACTTCGAAATCTGGAAAAGTTATTAGGCCCTCTATTTTTTGGAAGCCCAGTTTTTTCACACTCACCAATGTTCTCACTCATTACCTTACTGAAGTGAAAAAAGGTCTGAACTCTCAAACCTCGTTTTCAAAATTAGAGAATTTGGATCCAAGCTCCATTCTACTTTTTCACAACATACACCTATGGATATAAGCTCTTGGGGAAATGGGATAAGCTCTTAAAATTTAGTTCTCATAATTCTCTTAAAATCTGATTTTGACTAAATTTTTTGAAAAATGTGACCCGGTACGTTAAAAGGGACCTAGTAGGTATTTTACAAGTTTTTCAGGAGAGTAAAAACAAACTTTGGAAATGAATATCTCTGAAACGAATGGACCGATTTTTCTAAAACTTTGTGGAATTGTTACTGGGTATAAGTGAAATATTTTCCAATATTAAAAAAATAATTATGGGCGAAAATTTTTGTATAATGGCGCAAGGGAAATTTGACCAAACTCAGTGTTGCCAAAAAGGGAAAAAAATTTGTGATAAGTAAATTTTTGAAGTTTACTGATAACAAATGTAACATTAATTTTAGGCTGAATTATGAAGATTTCGTGTCATAGGTGATCATAAGATGAAAAATTCATCGAAAACCACAGTGATTACAGATTTACTAGGTCCCTTTTGTCATGCCGATTGAAAATATTTACTTTTTCGAAGTTTTTAGTGATTCAGGCGATAGACCTTGGTAAGTGGACCTCAGAAAACCAATAAAGTGAAAATCGATTTTTTTACCTACTAGGTCCCTTTTAACGTGCCGGGTCACAAATTATGTTTCAAAAAAATGAAAACAAAACTTCTTGTAACTTCTAAACTTTTCGACTCGTTTCTCAAAAAATTTAATTCAGAATTACCTCGTTCCTTCAATTTTAGCATTCGATAATCCTTTATTCACTGCAGTGCATTTCAAGTTGCAGCATCAGTAAATGGAAGGCAAGATATGACGTTACAAACACCCAGTATATATTTTTCGCCACTTTTTGAAAATTTCAGCCATCGAGGCGCACCTAAGATGCTACCTAACTATTTTTGACATCACTCATTAACGGTCATAGCTACACATTTTCGAGATCCAGACGTCACAAACAATGAAAATGTATTCTATCGCATTAGGCAGCAGTTATTTAATACAAGAGCTTGACAAACGCTTACTATAATATACTTATTATACGTAAAATAACACAAAATTATAAATGTTATTTACCTACTAAATCTACATCTAGGTAATATTTAAGACGATGAGAGAGCGAGAGAAAGACTTGAACGTCAACACATCACACGACTCGCTTGAGCATTTCACCTTTTACATTTTAGTCTCGTCTTTTGTCTATGTAATGAAAACAATATTCCAACATTTCCTCATCGCCGACATCATATTTTGGCGTACCATGACGACATATCAGAGACTACCGTACTACCTGTGCTTTATGGTAGCGACAAGACAGTAAGAAGACGTTCTCGCTCGTATCTTCGATCATACACCATGGTAGCTCTGATTACCTATCTGGTTAAATTAACGAAATATTAATTACCGCATCGCGTCGCGTCGCGTCGCCAAAATCCCACCAAATATGACACCAAAATTGCCTGTTTCGACTTTCGAGGTGCTATAGGTAGTAGAAGTAGGCAGTAGATAATGTCAACCGAAGACATCGAGCTGCGTTTAGACGCCGCGACGCCGCGCCGGCCTTTCGCATTCGTCGGTTCGTCGCACGTTGCTGGTTGCTACTTATGAGATGAGAGATGTTTAATAAAACACAACATTACGCGCGTGAAAAGCAAACATTTAACCGTAATGGGGTGGTTAATGATACCTCGTGTACGTTTTACAAGTTGTACGTGCGCGATTTTTAATCCTTATTGAACGAGTTAAAGCCTATGAAATTTCTTTTCCACTTATTACACGCACCGCGTATCGCACGTAACATAAGAAAATAGAAAGAAAAATTTACCCAACAGTAATGATGAGGGAAAGGGGGAGGGGGTTCACTAGCCCTAGCACATTTTAAACCATAACCATACCACGTACTATACTTTTTGACTTACAGGACATCAGGATTAGGATCTTATTTATACTCGTACCTAGTCCTCATTTCTTTTTTGACTTTCATCGTCAAGAGGGATTATGTACTTATTTACCCCAGAACCAGCTAACCAATTCATTTTGAAATTTTGAAAAAATTATTTGGAATTTAATTTTTTTTTAAATATTCTAAGCAATGATTTTTCGAGATTCTAAAGCAATAAATTTCGGCAAATGTTGTGAAATTGAATTTTGAAAAAGTAATTTTTTTTAGAAAATTTTACAGAAATCAATCAATTCCTCAAAAAGTTGAATAAAAATAATTTTGTCCCCATTTTTGATACCTACCCCCCCCCCCCAGAAAATATGAAAATTTTCAAGTCAACAATCGTATTTAAAACTTTGTAAAAACTGTGTAAAATTGAATTTTAAAAGAATAATTTTATTAGCAAATTTCAAAAAATAAATTCTTTACAAAAAATTGTAAAATAATCATTTCTAGTAGGTAGATTTTTTTCGATTTTTGGAAAAATTGTGCGAAATTAATTTTTTAAAAAGTTTTAAGTACTGATTCTTTTGAAATTCTAAAGCAGTCAATTTTTGAAAAAATTGTAAAAAAAACATTTTTGAAAATATATTTATTTCGCATTTTGAAAGAATGTTAGGTATAATATTGAATTTTGAAGAGGATTTTTTTTTAGAAAATTGTAAAGAAATCAATTCCTCAAAAAATTGTGTAAAAATAATTTTGTCCCATTTTTTATACCCCCCCCCCCCCCCTCACTCAGGAAAGGTGAAAACTCTCAAGTCAACAATCATATTCAAAACGTCGTAAAAGCAGTGTAAAATTGAATTTTGAAAGAGTAATTTCATTGGAAAAATTTCAAAAAAAATTCTTTAAAAAATTCATTTTAAGTAGGTAGATTCTTTTTAGATTTTTGGAAAAATTGTGCGAAAATTCATTTTTAAAAGAGTTCTAAGCATTGATTCTTTTGAAATTCTAAAGCAGTCAATTTTTGAAAAAATTGTAAAAAAATTTTTTTTGAAAATTATATTTATTTTAGATTTTAGAAAAAATGTTAGGTATGATATTGTGCGAAATTCATTTTTTGGAAAAATTCTAGGCCGTTTTTTGACATTCTAAAGCAGTCAATTCATCAAAAAATGGTAAAAAATGGAATTAATAATTTTGATAATATTACAGGTACTTATTTTAAAATTTTGAAAAATGTTATGAATTTTAATTTTGAAAAAATAATTTCTTTAAAGAAATTTAAAGAATTTACCTACTTACTTAAAAATTTTTTTTTTTTTTTTTTTTTTTTTAAATATCTCTTTATAAACTTTTTAGAAAAATTTCTAAAAATTGTTCTCAAAAAAAAATAAAAATATAAAAATTAAGAATCTTTGAAAAATGAAAAAATTTCAGAAAATTTATAGATTTTCAAGTAAAATTTATGTTCAAAAAATGCAATTTTTAAGATAGATTTTATTTTAGTAAATCAAGAAAATTCGTTCAAGAAAAATTATGAATTGAAGGCGTAAATTGGCGTTTTTTTTTTAAGAATTATGATAGAGAATTTAACCTCATTTTTAATGGTTACACTTTCAAAGTATCCTCCTGATTTTTAGAACACGAGATAAATCAGAATTTTCAATTTTTTAATCAAGTAAAGAGTGTATTTTGTATTGTAGTCTCTAACTAAAAGTCCAATGTAAAAAATTGTATAGGAACTGAAATTGTAAAGAGTGAAATTTTCCTTACTGAGTTGAGCGATTAGTGTTTTTCTAGGAAGCTCAGCTTTGTGTACTTTAGAGAAAAAGTTCGTACTATAAAAAATTCCAAATTTTTGAACTTGAGTTGAAAAAATCAGGAAAACTAAGTCTTTGCTTGATATTGAAGAAAGAAAATTTCAAGCTCTACAATTTTGACTCTTACCATTTTTTCAGTAGGACCTTTAGTTTTTCCAGAAATACACTCTGTAGTCTGTACTAAATAAAAAATTGTGTTGATTATTATTAGATATTTTCTATTTTCAACGATTTTTCTCAAGATTTTTTTGTTAAATTTTTTTCTTTGAATTGGCAACTTTTTGAATTTTTGAATTATTATTTTTTTGGTTCTGAGCTATCAAAGTTGTCCCTGTTTATGAGAATTAATTCCAAATTTCTTGTTCTTCCCTCAACAGAATTTTAAAAGGTGCTTCGAACGCATTCACTTATTCTCAAAAAATACAAAAATTGAAAAACTGAAGCATAATTTCTTTGCTCCACTTTTATGAGAAAAATTGCAATTTCACTTAATTTTCACCTTTACCTCCCCCTCTCTTGAAAAATAACAAATTGAAGAATTTTCAAACTTTTCCATTTTTTTTAAAGTTGGAGTTGCTTTTCTTTAGGAAAAATTTTGTTCTAAAAAATTTTTGATCTCCTATACAAAAATCAGTTTAGCTTTGGTATACATTATACAATGAATCTCTTGCTATTTCTTCGTTCTGCAATCCCTCCCCTCTCCGATCGTAAGATTTTTTTACCTGTTTTTCTCATATTTATTTAAAATTATTATTTCATCAAAGAAAAAAACGCCACCTGAAGACAATCTGCACTATTTCATGAATCAATTTCAATATACGCTATACCCTCGTGTATTTACCTACGGACGAATATCAACGAAACATAGCGACCGAAAGAGCAAAATTTACGTGGTAAAAAAGAAGAAGAAGCAGAAAAAAAGACAAACTAAAAACCTGACATCCTTTACGTTATACTCGTATTAACTTCATTTATAAAAGCGCAAAATGTGTCATGTATTAAGAGAACCCCAACAGCCGAAAGCAATCATTTATCAAAAACGTAAAAGATTATCTTCGCTAGTCGACTCTTCGTCGAAAATAATTAGTATTTTCGAGGAGCCACCCTCGCCCGCCACTCTGTACCATGCTGATGCCGCAGTACACCACCGCACTTCGTCTTTACTCGTTCGCTTATTTTTTTCCTCATCTCCGAGTCGCGCCCGTAATATAACCGTAGTATATGAACATATTTTTTTTACGCGCCAAATATTCATACTTTTTTTTATTTCTTTCCTCTTTACACCTCCTCTCTACCGAGCCCCGCAAACCGAAGGTAGAGACGACGCCGACGTGTTCTCCCTCGGATAGTTATCTTTTTTAAACGAAAATTTTCACCACGAAATGACGACCTTTGTGTAAATCACTTTTTAAAATGAGGGAAAAAAAGTGCAACTTTTATCACGACGTAATGTATTCTTCCATTATCCTTATGAATATTTTACATTTTTTTCACTCCATTTTAAACGAATTAATTTTCAAATTTGCGAAAACAAAAAACGGATTTGCTTTTTTTTCCTCTTTGTACTCTCCGTTATTCCCAAGATAATAATTGAATTGTCAAAAGAGAAAAGAAATTATTAAAGATAGAAGCAACCACCTCAGGCATTACGAAATCTTTAAAAGAAAAATTTAAAATCGCTAGAAGTAACAATAATTGCATTTCTCAAGGATGAAGGCAGAGAGAAATTAGGTTAGGAGATATGGAGGGGGCGGGTATTTAAGAAAATTGCATATTTAAATTCATTTTTAAGAGTTGGATTTCAAAAAAAAAAATCTCACAATTCATCAAAATAATATTTAAAAAATCATGCATGATATTTCAGTTTTCAATTTTTTTAATGATTTATGGTGACTTTTTTTTTTAAAAGGAGAACTAATGACAAAATAGTGACTCAAATTTTCAATAAAATGAAGCTGATTGACTGAAATCGCAAGTTAATAGGTAATAGTACATCCCTACCCAATCTAAAAAACCGTCCATTTTTTTAGAAGAAATATTTCAAAATTTTCCTGAAAAAAGATCAAAAATTATATCCAAAATATGTTTTAAAAATTCACAAGAAACAATGTAAGGATTTTTTTAAATGGAAATACCTATAAGTACCTATTTAAAAAATTTCCTTAAAAAAAATTAAAAATCATTCGAAAATATTTTTGAAAATTCACAAAAAACAACGTGGGTAAAATTTTTTTTTTTTTGAAGAAAATATTTCAAATTTTTTTGATAAACTCTAAAATTCCATCAAAATAATAATTTACAGATTTTTAATTTTTTTCAGAAAAATTTTGAAATATTTCCTACCAAAAAATTTTTGAGTATTTTTTTTTTTTTTTTTTTGAGAAATTATGGGAAGTATTTTGATAGGTTTTCGAAATTTTTCAGAAAAATTGAAATATTCCTTTTCAAAAAAATTATTATTCAACTTTTTTCATTTTTTTCCAAAAAACTTTGCTCTTAAAAAATTATTTTTTAGAGTATTTTTTTTTTTTTGTCATATTATTAGAATTATTTGAAGGAGATTTTTGGAAGATTTTTCATGCAAACTGAAGAAATAATATTTGTAGAATATTTGAATTTTTTCATAAAATGTTTTAAATTATTTCTCTCTAAAAAAAAAATATTGACAAGATATATTCGATTGTTTCCTGGAGAATTTTTAAATGAGTATTCAAAATTTTTTTAGGATTCTTTTTTAGGAAAACTTTGAAAATTTCTTTTTGAAGAAATTGTTATCTTGTGTACTTTTTTTGTAAAATAATTAGAATCGTTTTGATAGGATTTTGAATTTTTTCCAAAAAAAAAAATTAAAATATTTCTCTCTCAAAAAAAAAAAAAAAAAAAAAAATGAAAAACAGAAGTTTTTTTATGAAAATTGAAGAAATCATGCTAATTTGAATTTTTTCGATACTTCCTATTCTAAAAAAAAAAAAATTGCGTGTTTCATTTGGTGAAATTATGACGATATACCTAGTTAGGTAAGTATTGACAGAATTTTAAAACTTTCAAATAATGTTTGATTGATTTTGCTTTAAAAAAATTTTTATTGACAAGATTTTTAATTTTATTTCCTCAAAAAATAATTTTTTAGAGATTTTTTTGTGAAATTATTAGAATCATTTTTAAAAATTCTTGAATTATTTCCAGAAAATTTTTAAAATATTTCTTTTGAAAAAAAAAATTGTCGAAGTTTTTACATGAAAATTGAAGAAATAATATTAATGAAATAAGTACCTACCTAAGTATTTGAGTTTTTTCAAAAAAAAAAAAAAAAATTTAAATTAATTCTCTTCAAAACAATATTATTGTTGATAAGATTTTTGTTTTTTGTTTTTCAGTAAAATTTTGAAATATTCCCTTTCAAAAAAAAGTTCAGATGCATTTTTGTCATGTTTTCTAAAAAATGTTGACAGGATTTTTGAATTTGAAAAACTTGAATCTGTTTCATACCCTAATAAAGCAATGACGTACGGTTTGAAATTTTTAAATTTTTCTTTAAAGCATTTGAAATCTTGAAAGAACTTTTTTTAAAAAGCACAATTTTTGGAAAAATGTTTAATAATTTTTCAATAAGTAATTTAAAGTACCTACCTACCTATCAAAAAAAATGAAGAAAAAAATGCAACACTTGGAATAATATTCTCATGAAAAAAATATTCAAGCATGGAAAAATTACCCCAAAAAGAAATACAAAAATCCTATAAAAAATTTAAAACCCAAGTGAAAAAATGATTTTGTTGAAAAATTCTCTAGGATAGAAAATCGTAATAAGTGGGAAAATATTGAAAATTTGCTTGTAAGAAAAAAAATCAAAAATCCTATCAAAATATAAAGACTTTTTGGCTGAAAATTACCTTGAAAATAAAATGTCAAAAATACGAAAAATTACCCTACAAAAAATTTTACGAAAAAAGTGTTACACTTATCTTTAAATTTTCTCAAAACCTCCTAAAACTTGAATTTTGAAAATAATTTTGCAAAAATCGAATTTGTACTTTTAAAAACAAAAAATCTGAACATCTTATTCCAGAACTTCCTGATGCACAAATAAAAATATCTACCAATCGACCTGTTTTCAAGAAACTGAAATTCCCACTCCCCTCCCTGCTCGATAACTTTTTGTCAGCTGTTGATACGCGCCATAAAAAGCTCACGTGTACGTGTGCACTTTACCTGAATATTTCGTGGAATATCGAAAGCGTCGAAGCGCTTTAAACTTTCACCTCAGCTCGAATCATTTTTTATTCCATTACGACACGACGCGGCGGCGTGGCAAAAAGGAAAAGTGTAAAAAAATATGTAATAAAGCGGTTAAAAATATCATTTCAATTTTCGTCGAGTCGAAACACCTCGTCCTCGTCTGTGAAAAAGAAATCAGCCGAGCCAGATGCTCGTAAAGCTCGACGTACGCGGCATACTCGACTCTTCTGCCACCACATATAGGTGGAGGTGCCTCGGTGCCTCACGTTTCCGCCGAAACTTCACAAATATGACGGTCGAAAGTTGTTTGAACTTTATAAAAACTTTGAAAATATATTATACCGCAAGTTTATCAGCACGAATTTCAGCCAATGTAACAGATAAAAAGTAAATTAAATTATGTGAAATGGCTAGATACGAAAACTCGACGCGCTCGGCGCGGCGAGGCGCTGGCCTAACGCCAACGTCGTCGCCCCTACCCCTAGCCGCCCCCTTGTCCCTGCCTTGCCACCACCGTCGCCGAGGTTATAGCTATTTCCTAAAACAATTATTTCAGTTCCGTGATCGAAATGGAGTAGAAGTTCGTGAACAGCGAGTTAACGAGGGTGAATTGTATATACATAATTACGCCGCTAACGCGAATACCGCCGCCCAACATTTTCAGCGTACGAGTACATGGCGTATATTTTTCCACATCCTACTATAGTATGCCTGCTTTTCTCACCACCGCAGCCGCGGTACGTGGTCGTCAACCTTGCGAAAATATTATACTCTTATATGCACAAACATTTTCCACCAAGTTTAGACAACCCTTCTTCATCCCTCATCCACTGTACAGGGTGTTTCAAAGCTGACTGAGTTCCTTCCATCGGGTGAACAGGCAACCCATAAGGAACAAAAAAATGTTATATAAACATATTGCCTATCTTGAAAATTATAGGGGCAAGGGAAAATTAAATTGAGAAAAAATAATTTCCAATTCCCGGGAAAAAATAATTTGATCAAAATTGATTAGTTTTGATTAAAATCATGATATAAATTGATCGAATTTTAACAAAATCGATCAAATCAGATCAACTTAGATAAACTGACACACGTAGTGTTGGATCAATTTAGATCAAATTTTTTGTGTTTACATCAAATTTGATCAAGTATTGCTTGATATGTCTTGATCTAACTGATTGAATCCGATCAATTTTGATCAAATGTTTCGTGTTTAGACTAAATTTGATCAAAGTATTGTTTGATGTGCCTTGATCTAACTGATAGAATTCGATCAACTTCGACCAAATGTTTTGTGTTTAGATTAAATTTGATCTAAATATTGTTTGATGTGCCTTGATCTAACTGATGGAATTCGATCAGCTTTGATCAAATCCGATTAATTTTGATCAACTGTATTGTGTTTAGATTAAATTTGATGAAAGTATTGATTGATGTGCCTTGATCTAACTGATGGAATTCGATCAACTTTGACCAAACGTTTCATGTTTACATTACATTTGATCAAAATATTGTTTGATGTGCCTTTTAAATCTAACTGATGAATTCAATCAAGTTAGATCAAGGTTTTTGCAGAATTATCAAATTTGATCAGAGTAATGTTCATGATGTCTTAATAAGAATTCAACAAGCAGAACAATTCCAAGCAATAGTTGGCCATGTTATTATTGGATTAATTTTGAATTTCCTTGCACAAAAGGGTGCTATTGATGATTATAGTGTTTTTTTTTAAAACTCTTATTTGAAACGGAGTACATGGTCAACAGTACTTAGTGTAGTGCATACTTTGTATGAAAGGGAAAACCCATGATTTTCATATACTCATATACTCTCATGCAAAATTGGATGAGAGGAGGGTCCAATCTGAATTTTGTAGTACAAAATTGACACTTTGAAATTGTAAGTATTTTTTCAGATTTTTAGGGGTCATATTCTATGTGATCCACATTGAGGAAAAGGGGTTCACATCATATTCCTCTAATATTTTTTATATAACATTTTTTCTTAAAAAAAAAAAAATTTTTGGATACTTTTTTATTCTAAAAAATCCTGAAATTTCTTCATCCGAAAAATTTCTACTCTAGAAGATTTGAGATTTCTCTATTTCAAAAAAAAAGTTGAGTAAGTAGATAATATTTTTTTATTCCAAAACCATAATTTTTAAAAATTTTTGAACGAATAAAATTCGTTTTCAATTTTTTTCCTACATAATATCATATTCCAAAAAATGAGAATCTTTTCTCTAAAAAATAGAGACTTTTCATAATAATTTTTAAACAATTTTGTACCAAAATAAACATTTTTTTTTCATTTCACAACATTCATTTATTTCTCATTACAAGAAATGAAGATTTTTTCAAAAAAAAATAAAAATAAATAATAAGTATAAATAATAATTGGTACATAAATAGATTTCCTTCTCCCTAAAAAAAATCAAGAAAATTGATTTACCAACTTTCATAATTCCATCTTTAATAGTGTATTTTTCAGTTTGCATAATTTACTATCATCAATATACCTACGAGCATTTATACTTCATTTAATGCTCTATCTCTCGAACAGCACTAGTGGTTGTGTGGTCAAGATCATGGATTCTGGAACGGGAGGTAGAGGGATCGAATCCTGACTGAACATGGACTGGGAAATTTTCGTTGAAGGATTTGGTTGAAATGGAAAGGTGTGATGCCCTATAAAATGAAAAGTGGAAAGAAAACTCGATTCGGACATGCCAACCTATTTTTTTTTTAAAATTCATCCCGTACTTTGATCAAAATTGATCAGAAAAACGGTGATATAATTAGATCAAAATAGATCTAACTTGATCTATTTTAATCAGAAAGTATCAATTTTGATATAATTTGATCAAAATTATGTCAATTTAAATAAACTTTGATAGGTACATTTTTTTGATCTAATTAGATCACCGTATTTTGATCAATTTTGATCAAACCATTTTTTCCCGGGTTGGGGCAACGTCAATGAAGAGTACTAGAAAAATGAACTTTTTTTGTTCTTGACATTTTTTGCCTATCTTTGAAAATGAAGGCGCAAGCGAGCTTTAAACTTTGAAAAAGCAGGTTTTTCAATTTTCAAAGCTCTGTAGCTCTTCAGTTTCGAAGATAGGCAAATTCATCACGTAACTTTTTTTGCTTATCTCAAAGAGTTACACCTGCTTCATGTATCATCTAGACTAAATTTTGTCATTTTTATGTCTCATTCGTACCTTTTGATCATGTGAGCTTCGAATTATCAGTGGACATCATTGGAAAATGAAAACTGCAAACTTTTTCAAAGATGTTACATGAAACCAGTGTAACTCATTGAGGTAAGCAAAAAAAGTTATGTGATGAATTTGCCTATCTTCGAAAATGAAGGAGCCACAGAACTTTAAAAATTGAAAAACCTGTTTTTTCAAAGTTTAAAGCTCCTTTGCGCCTTCATTTTCAAATATAGGCAAAAAATGTCAAGAACAATCAAAGTTCATTTTTTTTTATATAGTACTCTTCATTGCTCCAATTGGAAATTATTTTTTCTCAATTTAATTTTCCCTTGACCTTTCAATTTTCAAGATAGGCAACATGATATAAAACATTTTTTGTTCCGTATGGGTTGCCTATTTACTCGATGGAAAGAACTCAGTCAGCTTTGAAACACCCTGTATGCTGTACTGTGTACTGTATATTGTTGCTTATCGTATCGAGCTCTCCAGCTCTGCTCGGATAGTTGTATTTTTTTGATACGAAATATACTATAATATATTTTTTTTCAACACACACGGACGCAGACGCATGAAAATATAACAGCTCGCAAAGATTTATGTATATTAATCGTAATCTCGAAACGTCGCTCTTTCTCTAATCTTTTATCGTACTACGTATTTTTTACACATATCTTTCTCGTTTGTGTTTGCAGTTGAAATGAGAGGATTATGCAAAACGCAATTTATGCAAGGAATATACCAGCAGATCGACGGAGCGGTGCTTATATCGAAAAACGAACGCAATTTGGATTGCGTGGTTACGTTCCAAACTTTGACCGTATTGCAGAGGTTCATGTTGCGCTTCGATCGGCTCCGAATCGATTGCAACGATCATTTGTACATATACGACGTAGCCAATGCTGTCGGTCCTTATAAAGTAAGTCCTTTTTGCGCTAGAGTTCGAATGTAATCGCGAAAATCATATCTAATAAAATTCTCGCCAAAAAATGAACTGAAATGAAAACTGAAAGTAATCGAATGTGTCGACGAGAAGTGAAATAAATACTAAAAATTTATGAAAAATAAGGGGAAAAAATAAAAGTTTTCAAAAATAGGAAATTTTTACCAAGTAGGTAGCTAGGTACCTAATTCGATGAATTAAAATTCAAAAAAAAAAAAAAAAAAAAAAAAAAAAGGTGCAGAAAATACTTTGTAAAAATTTACAATTAAAAAAACCTATCAATTAAAAATATCAAAATCAAGAATACATATGCCTAAAAATTGAGAAAAACTAATAAAATTTTCAAATTGTTAAAAAAATCAAAATTTGAAACTTTTGAAATGAATTAAAATGACAATATGTGAAAATAACATTCAATTTTCAAAAATAGAAAGAATTCACTAGAAGAAAAAAAATACGATGCATCAAAAAATAAATAAAATGAAATTTCAAAATTTTAAAAAATCAAAAAAATTATTTTAAAAATCGTCAATTCAAAAATCATAAACTCAAAGTATCGAAATCCAAAAATACCTCGTTTCTGAACATTGACAAAAATAAAAGCTAAAATCTTAAGGAAAAATCACAATTTAAAAATGTAAAATTCAAAAGAAATGATTTTTTTTTAAAAATAACTTTTTTAGTTCCTATTTGAAAAAAGACAAAAATTTTAAAAAATAATAAATAAAAATTACAAAAAAAAAAAATAGATGAAATCTGTGAATATCAAAAAATTGAAAAATAAAATCACCACTGAAAAATTGAAAATTTTGTAATTTGAAAACAAAATTGAATTAAAAGAATGAAAAGTGGAAAAAGTTTTAACTGCTAAAAATGGAAACAATTCATAAACCACCTAATTAATTGAACCAAAGGAAAAAATGAAAAAATATATATAATATTCGTATTACAATAAATCAAAATTAATGCAATCAGAAATTCAAAAAAAAAATTTCAATAAAAAATATTGGAAAAAAATTAAAACTAGAAAAAATCATAAACTGGAAGTACCGAAATCAAAAATAATCATGATTGATGGAAGCTGAATTACAAAAATTCTGTACATTGACCAAAAAATTCAAAAATCAAATTTAATGCGAGTAAATTAAAATTTTAAAAAATTGATTTGGCAATTTAAAAATACACAAATTTTTAAAAATATGTAGCAATAATGGATAAATTAAAATTGAAGAATAATATAAAATAGAATCAGAAAATATTGGAAAAAATTAACTAAGTACCTAAGTATATTAAAAAATTAAAAACTAGGAAGAAATTGATGGTTTCAAAAAATTATAAAGTGATAATTTTTCAAAATTAATAGAAAATCATAACTAAAAAAAAATCGAAACTAAGAAATAAATATGTACTTATCTATTAATTAAAATCGAATCAGATAAAATGATGAGGAATCGAAAAAATTACACCCTTTAAAAATGAAAAGAAGTTACTGAACAAGCAATTCAAAAAACTGAAAATTGAATAAAAAATCACTTTTCAATACCTATATTTGAAAAATTAGAAATTAAAAAAAATTGAAGAAAATTTTCAATTTAGGAAATCATCAACATCTAATTATATATTTAAATTAAAAATACGACAGAAAATTAAAATAAACAAAAAAATATTTCTGAACATTGACAAAAAATCAAAACTAAAATTTTGGAAATTTCTTTTCTGCAAAAATTTGAAATAATTTTTCGTCTAGATAAAAAAATTATGAAAATACCTAATGGCGAATTTTTTTATAAGAAAATTGAAGCAAAAATTTTTCTTGAATAAAACTAAATTTTTTCTCCATGAGAATAAAAGATTTTTTCTTCAAAAAAATAATTCTTTTTTCAGCAGAAATTTGAGAGATATTTTGCACCAGACCAGAACTTTTTCTAAATTTTCTTCTTCAAGAATTTGAAATATTTTCTTTGAAAAAGTTAAAACATTTTTTCTCCTATTCCTATTTCTTTTGCCTTAAAAAAAATTAAGATAAGTATTTTCATTTCATTTATTCATTTCAAGAAAATGCAATTTTTTTTCTCCAAAAATCTGAAATATATTTTTACTCTGAACAAGTGAAGAGTGGAATTTTTTCAAATAAAATTGGATTTTTCTTCCATAAATTTTCAACATAAATTAGAGAAATATTCAAAATTTCTATTTTCAAATTTCCATGTTCTATATTATCATTTTTTTTCATTTTGAAAAAAGAAAACTTTTTTTCTCCTAAAAAAATAGAAAAAAAAACTTAATTTCTGCTTCAAGAAATTAAGATCTTTTTATTTCAAGAAAATTCAGATTTTTTTCTTCTAAAAACTAATACACCTCATTTAGTCATCTATACCTACTGAAAAAGTGTAGAAACTTTTTGCAAAAAAAATTCAGTTAAAAATTGGATTTTTTTCAAATAAAATTAGAATTTTTCTGTATAATTTTTTTTCCTGCAAAAAATTAAAAACATTTTGCACTTCAAAAAAATGAAAAAAGTGTTTTCCCAGATATATTTTATTTCAAGAAAATTCAATTTTTTTTCTGGGAAAAGTGAGTTGTGCTAAAGCACACTCAGTTCAACCTGCAATTACGCCAGCGATTTTGAAAATTTCAAATAGAATAAAACGGTAGCATAACAAATGAAAAATGAAATAAAATACAAATAAATTAAGGTAAAAAAAATCAAAATCGCACTCATCGTCGAAATTCGACATCGAATTATTACTATACAAACAGTAAACCATAGAATCAGCAAAACTTCACACACAAAAAAACTCAACACTATACGAATTTTCACCTCAATCTGCGTACATTTTCAATCAATCAAATTGCGATCTAAAAAGGCTCGAAATCTCTAAACCGATTCCCCGGAGGCTGCAGTTACGAGAAAGCCTTTTTCACCACTTGAAAATTTTTTCTCAGCCCACTCGAGTCTCCGGGGACACTTCCAGGCCACTTTTCAGTCATCACTTCGTTAACGCGAAAGAGCTGCGCATCTTGCCGGTGCTTTTTCACACCTTCACGTCACGTCGTTCGTAAGGAAATTCAGGTCAACTCGAAGGTTTTCCCCTTTGAAAAAAAAAAAAAAAAACTCGAAATTTCGCTCCGAATCCCACCTAATTGCCGTACAAAGCGTGATAAAAAAACCTATTATTTTAATGAACTCGTCGACCGGGGATAAAAAAAAGCGCTAGATTTGTTAACATTATACTTAGAGAGGCGATCGTTTGCTAAAACCCGAGCTAGCGCCGCGCCATGCCAGCAATATGACGACGACACGACCGATGAAGCGAGCAAGTTGCAGCACGAGAGTAGGGCAGGGGCAGGGGCAGCCAAAACGTAGGTAGTATAATGGCATTCTCATATTTCTTCTTTTATCCCTTAAAATTCCACGTAAATAGTCGCAAAACTGAAAAAGCATTATTCTGCTCTCTTTGCGATTACGCTTCATCACAAATATATACAACGTGCGAGTAATATTTCACGCTAAACGCGTATTCAACAAGCTTTACGTATATACAGAGTCTCGTACTTCGATGCCGTATATAAAGTATAAGAAATTTACATATTTTTATTTTTTCACCCCCGACACCTCTCGCCCGGCTATATATGGCTGGTTCTTTTGTTGGCTCACACAAATACCTACGTACATTACACTCGCACACAAACACCAGAAGCAGAAAAAAAAAGGTGTTTTCCTCTCAAATACCCTAGTTATTTAGTATACTCGTTCGTCGCTCGGTTGAGAAAAAAAATCGTCATCATTAAGCCTCGTTTTTATACTTTTTCTTGTTCGAGAAAAATTCTTCGACACGCAAATCACCAACAAATTGCCACACCAGCCAGTTCCACTTCCAACTTTTGAAATCACAACACCATTGTAGGTACGAGTAGTACGAGCGGATCGGAAGCACAACGGAGCCCTGCCATTTACGTTCATTTTCGCTATGTAAATGACGTCACGAATCTCTGGACTTGTAATATTTTTTTCAATCAACATTCGTTTGATTCATTTTATTCGAATTGGAGGGGAGGGAGGGGTCCAATCGAAATTTATATAATAATCAAAATTATTCCTAAAGTATTACTCTGCAACTTTTATTTGAAATGTTTTTCAATTTGATCCCCTTTTCCCTTCTGATTTCGCATATGACTGTTATAAATGGGAAATAAGAGAGGAGAGAGGGGTCCAATTGAAAAAATTTTCAAACAAAAGTTGTAGACTGAAATATAAGAAATATTTTATGTTATTACAAAAATTTCGATTGAACACCTCCCTCCCCTTTTATTTTCATAATACTACAATGTATCGTTGTAGACAATGACAATACATAAAAATTGAGAGGAGAGGGGGGCCCAATCGAAATTCTTGTAATGACAAAAAATGTTTCCAATATTTCAGTCTACATTTTTTGTTTGAAAATTTTTTCAAATGGACACCTCTCTTCTCTCTTATTTTCCATTTATAACAGTAATATGCGAAATCCGAAGGGAAGGGAGGATCAAATTGAAAAAAATTTCAAACAAAAGTTATAGAGTAATACTCTAGGAATAATTTTGATTATTATAAAAATTTTGATTGGACTCCTCCCTCCCCTCCAATTTCAATAAAATGAATCAAATGAATGTTAATTGAAAGAAATATTAGCAAGTCCTGAGATTCGTGACGTCATATACAAGGCGTAAAATGCACGTAAATGGCAGGGCGCCGTTGTGCTCCCGATCCGCTCGTCGAGTAGTTAGGTACCCCTTTCGGTTCGTATAACGAATTACACCTTTCCGGCTTCGAAAGAATGATTTTCCAAAAAGGGGAAGAAAAGGCGAAAACAGTGAAAAGAGAAAAGAAGATAGAGAGCGAGACTCGGGAATCAGTTCAGTTCACCCTTAGCACGGTTCTCGCGATACCTGCTTAACGAATAAAGTCCGCAACTTGGGCGAAATCTGCGCTCACTGCAGACTCCGCGTTTAGCTGCGGGCTGGACGGGAGGAGACGGGCTGGGTCGTAAAAATTATCGTATTTTTCAGACCCCTCGACGTTAAGAAGATTTCGTACGCATTCACCCTCCAGCTCCAGGCTGATGGGATACGAAGAGTCAGAAGAGAGCGCCGAGTTTTGTTTTTTGATAAATGTTTTCGCAGTAGAGAAGTAGAGAACGTTTTAAGAAATAACGTCGGAATTGAAATCACTCGTATTCCTACCATTGAGCGAGCGTACCTACGCGTACGTGTGTCTACGTATACTCCATAGACTATACTTAGTTATCGGTGTCTCAGTAGTCAGTAGTACCTACCAACTATATACCTACTAAAGGGTCTCTAAACTGAACCAACTGTACGTACTACGTACCTCCCTTCGCCACTTTACCCTAACCCGCTTTCTACGGCCACCAGCACCTGAACCGTAGTAAAACGATTCGCAAGCTTTAATTTGTCATTTCATTGCAGATGAACTGTTTAAGGTACGAGGAGGTATAAGCGCAACGCTCTGCTCTGCTCCCGAATCCATTATACGCAAATGGTCTACCATAATTCATAAGAAAAAGAACGCCGAGCCGCGTGACCCCCGCACTCGCCATTTACCTTCCTTCTCGCACGACGTATAAATTTTTTTTGAAAAAAAAAGGCCGATACGAAAGTAGAAAAAAGCCAACGCCGCAATCGTTCGAAAAAAAAATATTTAAAAGTTTTACCTTGCCATGCACGCCTTGCCTTTGCTACCTACGAAGGTACTTAATTTAGATGAAAGTATTCCTGACGTGGGCTCGATAGGCAAAACATTCAACACCTGATACCTTGCTTCGATAATTACTTACTCTCTTCGATTTTGTTGTATGTCGTAACAGATATACCCAAACAAATACCTAGCAGGACTTGATGCATTTTTTTCTACGAGGCAGTTGATAATTTTTTTTTCTTCATCAAAAAATCAACAAATTATTACATTAAAATCAATTGAAACTAAATAAAAATTCAGCTCGTGAAACATGGTATATGCTTTTGCTCTGTAGACAAATTTCAGAATGTCTGAAAAAATGTTACAGATTTTGAAGAAAAGGTTTTTTTTCTTGTTTTTTTTTTTTTAATCAATAAACAGTAAAAGGTCGATCTATGCATTATGGTATAAAAAAAAATTCTAAAATGAGAATTTAAAAAGTTGAAGAAAAAAAATTTAATGCAAAATTTGTACTTTTTTTCAAGTCAAGAAGAATAGAAAAAATATTTATATATAAGTTTCAAAGTGTCTGACCAAATGACTAAAAGTCATCCAATTTCAAAAAAGTTAATATATGAAAAAAATGGCTGAAAAATGTGTAAAATTGAAGAAATTATTTTTAAAAATAAATACTCAATTTTTTTGAAAAAAAATTCCAATTTTCAGAATGTCAGACAAATGTCTAAGAGACATCAACTTAAGGGGGGGGGGGGGGGGGCTAGCTTTAAATTTTTTTTGTTGAATGCATAGCTTTAATAAGCGGAATTTTCTAAGACCTTTGCATGACGTCACTTTGATTTTTCACCTATGAAGTTTTGAAGAAAAATTGGAAACTAATTTCAAATTGTTTTTTTTTACAAACAAAATTAATTTTTGATTTTTGAAAAATAAAATGCATAGAGTTCTCAAAAAAGGAAAATTATTTTCATATTGCATTTTGATTGTGTCATTTTGTAGAAAATGTTGGTAGATTTTTTGAAAAATTAAAATTTCAATGTCAAAATTGGAGAAAAACGCGATTTTTACTTCATGCCCCGTTTCTAGAAAAACTATGCAACCCACAAAACTTTTTCTTAGAATGTTTTTTATTCAGTAGAGTCTGACCTATAATTTAACGAGAGGATTTTGAAAAATTTTAATTTGTCGACGATTTCTTTCGAGTTGACTGGAATACTTCCGAGGAAAAACTATGAGAGGGTTTGATAAAATCGGAGAGAAAGTACGAATCTTGCAAAATCCTCTCGTTAAATTATAGACCAGACTCTACTGAATAAAAAACATTTTAAGAAAAAGTTTTGTGGGTTGCATAGTTTTTCTAGAAACCGGGCATGAAGTAAAAATCGCGTTTTCTCCGATTTTGACCTTAAAATTTTCAATTTTCCAAAAAATCTACCAACATTTTCTACAAAATGACACAATCAAAATGCAATATGAAAATAATTTTCCTTTTTTGAGAACTCTATGCATTTTATTTTTCAAAAATCAAAAATTCATTTTGTTTGTAAAAAAAACCAATTTGAAATTAGTTTCCAATTTTTCTTCAAAACTTCATAGGTGAAAAATCAAAGTGACGTCATGCAAAGGTCTTAGAAAATTCCGCTTATCAACGCTATGCATTCAACAAAAAAAATTTTAAAGGTAGCCCCCCCCCCCCCCATTAAAAAAATCAAGTTTTGTAATGTCTGACAAAATATCCAAAAGTATTTATAACCTACGAGTAACCTGGTCAACGTATGAAAGCATGTACCTAGACCTACCATGCTAAAAATAACGACTTGAAAAAATAAAATTCGTAAAAATGGAATTCAAAATAAATGAAAATTTAAAAACATGTCAATTGTTACAAACGTGAAATGAACATGAAAAAAATCGACAGCTAAAAAAAAATTTAAAATTGCCGAGGAGAGCTGTTGAATTTGAGCTTATAAATTTGTGAAATTTTTTTTAATAAAATGGGAAAACTTAAAGAAAATAACAATGAAGAAGATTTAAGTATAGACCAAAAAGTTGAAAAAATTTAGAAAAACGAATAACTGGAAAATTCGAAGGAATAAAAAAAGTGGTACTCGAAAAATAATGTGTAGGTAACATTGATTTTGAAATGAAATCGATTTAAAAATGACACATGAATAATAATGACAATTGTTGGTCAAAAAAAAGAAAACTTGTCTCGAAGAATCTCATACCTACCTATGTATTTTATGAAATTGAAAATAATTTTCTTTTATTTTCTCACATTTTGTTTTGGAGAAGTTTTTCCAAATAAAAGTTTAATGGAGGTAACTATAAACTTCGACGATTTTCCGGAGAACTTTTTTTTTTTTTTTTTGAATTCAGGCTCTTTTTCCAGAAATTCTTGTCAAAAATAAAATGACAAAACAACTGTTTTTCAATCAAAGCAATTTTCTTTGATTTTTTTACTTTTCATAATTTTTTTTTGACAACTTGTTTGAATTATTTGTTCAAAATTTTGCTTTAGAGAGTTTTCAATAATTCATAAATTTTGAAAAATTTAAATACTAAATCAAGAAAATAAAAAAAACACACACATTAGGTAACTTTTGATTTTTTTTTTTTTGTTGAAAAATCTAGTTAAATTTTAAAAACGAATCAAGTAAGTATTTTATTAAAATTAAAATATCATAATATATCGCCCAATTTTGAATTTTTGCGAAATGTCAAAGATACAAAAATTTATCAAAACTATGAAAATTGAGCTAATTTTAAATTAAAATTTTATCTAAATTGAAAAAAACACCTAAATTTCGTTCAGTTTTTATCAAATTTCGAAATTTTTAAAAATTTTGAATTTTGTATCATGAAAATTTTCAAACTTCAATAATAATTGATTAAAACTGACTAAAATTACAATTTTTGGGTAACTATTTTTTCAAACATTGAATTTTTATGAATCAAAATTAATAAACTTTAGAAAATTTTCAAAATTTACTTCATTTAAAAAAAGTTTTAAATTTTTGAAATTACGAGAATTACTTTCTGAAGAGAATTTTTTAGCAGCAATATGGTTTAAATTTCTTTCAAAAGAGCTTTTCCATGTTATGATGATATAGAATATTAGTTTCCAAAAAGAATTTATAACCCAATTTTAAAATTACCAAATTTCAAATTTTCATAAAAATATAGAAAATTTTCCAAACTTGAAATTTTTATCATTGAAAAATCTATCAAACTCTGTAGATTTAAATTTTGGAATTTTTGAAATAATTTAACTGCATTTTTTTAAAATTTTAAATTTTAAAAATTCATTAAAATATAATGTTTAAAAAAAATATTCATTTTAAAACATAAAAATTTCAATTTTATCAAATTTTGATTTTTTTGAACAATTTTCAATTTTTTTCAAATTGACTCCTTCAAAAAATTTATTAAACTTTTTTACCTACTAAATTTTGATTCGCTAAGTTTGAAAAAAAATTAAAATTATAAAAATGGACTGCCATTAACGATTTTCTAAATATGTATCACTCAGTTAAGTTTTGGCGAACAAAAAAATTTCCATTGTTCAATTTTATTTTTATTTAAATCAGACACTTTTTTTCAAAAAAAAAAAAAAAAGTGGAAAATGTTTTTGAAAAAATTGAAAAAATATTTTTCATGACAAAAATAAATTTTCAATATTTTTTTGAACATTTCATTTCGAAAAATGCTTGAAAAAATGTTGAAAAATGATATTCTCAAAGAATTTCAAAAAATCAACAAATTCTTTAAATTTTCAAAAAATTGAAAATTAAATGAAATCGAAAAATTGATAATTTAAAAAAATGAGTAAACATGTAATTATTGAAAACATCAAAATTTCACGACTACGACTTGAAGTAAAAAAAAAATGGAAATAATTTTTTTCCAACTTTACAGGCTGATCTGACTTGTCGCAATACCACAGATGCATTCGGCGTCATGTTCACCGGCAGCAACTACGTTACATTGCGTTACGTCACCGACGCATGGGGCACCGAAGTAAACGGATTCGAATTGCTAATAACCGCTTTCAAAAATCAATGTAAGTACCTCCTCTTCAGTCTCCACGTTGTAAGTTTCTCAAAACTTTACTAATGTTCCTAATTCATTTGCAGCTGTGCAATCGTGTTTCGATTTTCGATGTGCTTATAAGAACCACTGCATATCGAAGGATTTAATTTGTGACGGTCTAAATCACTGTTTAGACGGTTCAGACGAAACGTTACCTTGTAGCAGTAAGTACAAGAAACCATAGCTCATTCATAAAATATAAAACAAAATATTCTAATTTTTTATGTTTTTTTTTTTTTTTTTTTTTGCAGCTAAAAATGGCGTTATGTTGTTAGGAATGAATTTATCCACTATGGTGATCGGTATCGTCAGCATATGCTTATCGATATTGGTTTTACTAGTGGCCCTGATAACGTGTTTATGTCGCGGAGATAGACAACCTACTCCCAGGCATATACCATCCAATATGGTTAATTCAACTCTCAGTTTTCCCAGTAAGTTTTCCTTCTCATCCTTTAAGGTGGATAGGGAAAATTTAGTCATTTAGTCGAACTCTGTAGAAGAAGCAGAAATACAAAATTATTCGAGATTATTTTTTCAAATTTTATCAAGTATTCAAATTGAATTTTTTAAAAAAGAAAGCAGAAATAGCTCGAACCTCTGCCAACTTATTATACTTGGAATAATTTTCAACAAAAAGAAATCGAATCTGCTTCTATCAAAAACCACCTTCGTACGAATATAAAAAATTTGTAATTTTTTTTTTCTAAAAATAAACCACTCAGACAATTTTAATATTTTTCTCTCTTATATTCGCGCGAATTTAAAATCCAGACTTAATTAATTAATTAATTAATATTTTCGTTTTGTTTTCGAAGTGGAAGGCGCATACAATGCAAACGGCAATACCATCGGTTTTAGTCAGTCAAATATGATGGGTTGTAACAGCGTCAGTCATAAAATGCCGGGAAACTGGAATCACCCTGCGGGCCTAAAGCTAGGGTACAGCGAGGTGCGGGTCCGCCTCTACTGCCAGGCAAAGTTAAAAATTCAGCCTCTGATGACAGGTTCGTACATATGTGTATTGTCTATTTCGTATTTAGCATAATTATCAAATTGTACAAAACAGAATAATGGATAAGGGATCTGTTTCAAATAAAAAGTTGGAAAAATACATGAATTTTAAAATTGTTGAAAATTCAAAATTTTGAAATTTTTTATGGAATCTAGTAATTAGTTATTCTTCAACATTTCATCATTTTTTTAAAGTTTGTAAAATTTTGAAGTTTGACAGGATTTCAATTTGAGTAATTTTTAGAATTTAATACGAGTAAATCTTTAAAATGAAAATGATTCAGGCATAGAATTAAAATTATCAAAAAATTTAAAATATTAATTTTTTGAATTCAAGTAAGGTACATATCACATATGTACTTAATCTTCAAAGTTTGAATTTTTCATTTTTTTTTAAACTAACTAAATTTTTTAAATTTTCATCAATTTTTGAAATTAGGTCAATCTTACATATTTTTATTGATTTTTACTCCAAAAAATTGAAAGTTTAATTTTTATGACTTTCAACTTTTCGATCACTTTTTCAAAATCAAGTAAGTAAATCATTAAAAATGAAAATAAAAATTGAAAATAATAAAAATTTAAAATAGTTATCAATTTTTGCAAATTTGGAACATTTGGCCAATTACAAGTTGATTTTTAAGTTTAAAATTTTTTAAAATAGACATTTTTCGAAATTGAATTAATTTCAGTTTTTTTTTGTAACTAATTGATAAAACTTGAAAAATTAACGATTTTTAAATTTTGATTTATTTTTGAAATTACATTACCTACTCTGAAAAATTTTGTGAAATTTTCAAAAAGTGTGGAAACATCAATTTATAAAATTTTCAATATTTGGGCAATTTTCAAAAGTTTGAGCAGATTCTTTGATGCTTGAATTTTTTTAACTGTTGGAAACTCATTTTTTTTTTCATTTTTCAATTTTAATAATTAATTATTTTTTAATCAATTTTTTTTTTAATTTTAAAAAATTTTATGGATTTTGAAAATGTGTTGATTTTCAAATTTTTAGTCAGTTTTAAAATTAGATCAATTTTTGAAAATTTAAGCAGATCTTTGATGTTTGAATTTTTTTCAACTGTTGAAAACTCATTTTTTTTTTATTTTAAAAATTGAATTACAGGTTAAAAAAAATGAAAAATACAATTTTCTTTTTAATTTCAAAAATTCAATTCTATCTAATTTTCATTTTTTCAATTTTAAAAATTAGTTTTTTTCAAATTTTATTTTTTTTTAATTCTAAATTATTTTTTTCAACTTTAAGAATTTTTTTTCAAGTTTTAAAAATTTGATGGAATATAAAAATGTGTCAAATTTCACATTTCATTCAGTAAAATTAGATCAATTTTTGAAAATTTTGTATTTTTACAATTTTCAAAATTTGATACAATTTAGAATTCATAATAAATTTCCAATGTTCAATTTTTTTAAACATTTCTTCGAAGATAACAATTCCAAAATTATTATTATTAAGTTGAATGCATAAAGAAAAATCAGACAAAATAAAAATTACTAAAAAAATAGGAGAAAAAGTAAAAATCGAAAGAGTTTGAGAGTTTGAAAAAAACAGGATGGAATAAAAATGAATAAAAAATTTTAAAAATTGAATTAAAATTTTCGAATGACTAAAAATTGACTTCTGAGCATTTTTCAAAATTTTCAACAAAGGCATTGAGTACCATGTTCAAAGACGTGAAATTACTGTATTTTCATATTTTTATGACACGTATTTGTACTATAACTTGACAGACTTCTAATTCATAAAAATTGATTTTTTTCCAATTACAGTGATATTTCTTCAAATCAGAAAGATGAGTGGTTCGTTTAAACAGCACGTAGGTAAGTTGACAGTTCCTTTCAATACGTAATAATAAAGTATTAATACGTACTTACGTACGTACGTACAATATAAACATCGTTTAATCGTATTATACCACAACTATAATTCTATTAAACTTCTTTTTTTTTCTCTCTTTTTCATTTTCCAGAGGTTGACCTGTTACCTCGGCTAGCAGGGTGTGTAAATTGAACCGATCGATGTACCCTTAGACGGTCGGCTCGCGTTTCTTTAAATTTTCTTAAAAATGTGCCTGTTCGCCTGTGAATATTTGATAAATTTAAATATTATTTTTCACATTGTGATAAATTACAGATAATATTATTATCATTTGTTTACGCAGCACACCGGTTGGTTCGGATAAGAAGTAGCAAAACAAAAAACTAAATCGCAACAAAAACACACCTCGAATGACAATATATAATTATCTATACAAGTGGAAAAAATTTATTTGACTTGATGAAAATTTTGCGATTGATTGTTTTGCAAATTCTTATCCGAATCATCCCGTATGTATGATCGTTTTACTATAATATATCTTGAAAGAAAAATGTTGAAAAAAAAAAGAATTTTAGAATGTTATTCTCTGTTATAACTTTATATTACATATTAAATTTAATACCTGTAAGATTATTCTATGGATTACCACGATAATAATAATTATTAATGGCTTAACATTTTCGTATATGTAATTTATGTAAGTATATGTCCGATTGATTTGTGTTCATTAGCACAAAAATTTTTGTTCTTAATCACTTCTTTGATCAAAAGGACATAATCCTATCACGCTTCGATCTACCTACAATATAAATCCGTTTATTACAATTTCTTTTTTTTTATACTTTTATAAATAATAATATAGGTAGTAATTTTGTTAATAATGTACATATCATTTTCAAATACTTTTCCAACGAACAAAAACCGAGGTATTAAAACCTCATACCATAGATAGGATAATTACATTTTATACGACATTAATTAGAATTACTGTAAACGACGCGATGGCGATAGTTACTCATTTTGTTTAGATAATTTTTAATCGTGTAGGTATATTTTCTTTCTAGGTAAAAAAAAATGTAACATAGTCAATTTCCCTTAATTATCTTCTATTTTTTTTTTTTTTTTGGAACATTTTAGTGAAAAGTTAAATACGTATCATAGTTAAATTTATCGATTCCCTTTCCAAAGGTATTTTCGTTATTACGCTTAAGCTCTTCTTGGATAATATTTGAATCGGAAATATACTTGAGAAAATGAAAAACAATCTGGTTCTATCGAGTCTTCCAATTTTCATTGCAATACTATCTCAAATACTGGACCATATCGTTATAAAAGACAAACGGGAATTCGTCGAGTATATCGAGACTTGTACTATGTAGGTACCTATAATTTGCACCTTATGGCGAAATTTTCTCATTAATCATATCGCTTTTGTAAGTAATTATAATTCTATATCATACCGATACGATTACCTATCATATTATGAACCAGTAGGCATTAAATTGTTGTATTCTCGACCATTTGAACGAGTTACCCCGTAAATTTTAACGAAATAGGCAACTCGTACAACGTGACATTTCAAACCCATATCAGAATAAAATGATAACAAATTTTGCGTATAATACACAATGTGAAAAATAATTTGCCTTAAATTTACAATCCTTTCTTTACATCAAGCTTAATTTGATAATGAAAAGAAAAAAGAATTAAAATACCTTATTTTAGAAACGTGTCAACAAAAATAAAAAAAGTTTTAATCATTGTTAAATAAAAATGCTCGTCAACATCCCTACAAATACCTAATTTGTATTGTACGTTCTTGTCTATAATTTATAACGGCTTTATTGTTGATATGTTTCACTTTTTGATGTTATTAATATCATTTTTTTTTTCTATTTTATTATTATTTTTTTTTCGTAATGAAAAATTTTATACGTACGATATTTGCATACTTTATATACCTACATATTTTAATTAGCCAAATTATTGTAACAAATTTTTTACTATTTTGTTTTTCTCTTTGGTAAAGAAAAAGAAAAAAAAAAAAAACTTTGTAAACAAAAAAAAATCCACGTTCAGTAGGTAAATTCGCATACCTATTTAGCTAAGTATATGAAACGATCAACGATTGATACTACATATTATCATACCCTGTTTAGTACAGCCATATACATATTTTTTTAATAACATATCGATCGTATTGTAGGTATTAGTCGGAATGAAGATGTTGAAATTTCATACCTGTCAATTAGTTAGTTATATCAAACCTACCTACCTAGTCTGGGAAGCTTGTACACAGTTCTGCCTCTTCTATATAATGATACTAATTTTACTAAAATAATATTTGTAAATTGTACATGATGTACCCACTTATTAGATTTTAATTTAATGAGATCGCGTTTGCTAGAAATAAAATATATAGATTCTTGAAAAAATATTCGATAACGTGTTTTTTGTTGTTCGTTTTTCATTCGACTATTTCGCAATCGAATCGATACACTTCGATACCAATAATCATCTTTTGGAATTACTTCATCTCATCTGGCATCAATCAAGTAGACGGTTTATGAAACGGTTCATACTCGGCAACGCCTGCGTTGTGCGAGATAGGCAACTTATTCAACATTCGTGAAATGCACGCCAGCGGTTACCATCCCTGACATCTGATTTCAAAAAATCCGGGTTTAAAATTACCGCAATTATTATGAGAGTTGAGTAAAAAATTTATGAAAGGTTAAGGACTTCTCAGAGTATAAGCACATTGAGTTTGAGCAAAATCGATAACCCAGCTCAAGAGTCATCAGTGAAGAAAATTTCCAAACCCTCTACATATAACATCTCGAATAGGTACATCAGATATGTAAAATTCCTAAATGACCTTTTTTATAGCTCTTGAAAAGCCTACAAGAAAAGTTATGTTTTATGCTAATTTCATCTCAGTGAACCAGTTCTGGAGGGCGCTTACAACATACAAAATAGAGGTTATGACGCTCATTTCATTTTCAAAAAAAAATTTCGACAAAAATATCTTACATAGGTAATTAAAGGAGTGAAGGAGTTTTACTAATCAGCTTTGCCAAATGGAAATTTGAAAAAATCGGGAGATTCAGGAGAAAGGAATTTCCGTGAAAAAGTAGTAGATTTCAGGAGTTTTTCATAAAAAAGAATAGGCTCGGGAGTTTATTTTTTATTTTTTCATGATAAATGGTCCTGTTGTCACTGGAAAAATATCTATATTGAGTGAAAAATCAGTCGTAAAAATTGAAAAAATTTGTTTCCCCTTTTTTTGAGTCACATTTGACAAAAATTGGGAGAATCAGGAGATTTTGGCTGAAAATCAAAGAATTTTTGCTGAAAATCAGGAATCTTAGCTGAAAATCAGTAGATCAGGAGAACATCAGTAGAGCCTTGAAAAAGTAGGAGTTATCCTGAAAAATCAGGAGCGTTGGCAACGCTGTTAGTAATTTCCTTGAGATTTTTCAGGAGGGAGGGGGGAATCATGAAATCAATGTTGCCACTTCATTCGAATTGAAAAATATAGGTACTGAAGTTTTCTTAAGATAGTAAAAGAAAGGAAGATAGGTACTCACGTCAAGATGGTTTCTACGTCATTTTCGTCTCACTGCTTTTTGAATTTCCTGCAAACAAAAAAGAAAAGAAAAAAATTATAATTTCGTATTGAAAAAATTCAAGTGATGAAATAATATCTTGGCTATCAAATTTCAATATCTGTACAAAAACTATGGCAGCACCCATCCATAGTATGTCACATCACCCTACCAGGATCAGGATCACAACTCCCACCGCATAAATTCCCGAAATTATTATACCTAAACGCCAAAACACTATACCTACTAACTCGGCATTTGGAGGTTTCACCCGTTCCGTGACATTCTACCCTCGCCCTCAACGTTACCTAATTCCAATCGTCAAAAATACCAAAGAAAAAATATATCAGCTCAAATATCGATAATTATATACTTTTTTCTTCCTTTTTAAATTCTACAGACACAACGAAATAAGCACACGTAAGTATACCAAAACAAGTTGATAACAAATGGCTCCCACTGTTTGAGTCAAATTTCCACGAAATTCGTAGTAGATATGGGTCAAAATGTACATTAATTATAGACTATACACGCTACACATACGCAAGAAAGGTTTTAATGACAATTTTCGGAATTACTTTTTTGTTTTCGTGTCCATATAATAATACCTTATGGGTGGATTTTCAACGACTATATTTCGATTCCGAATCGAATTATTAATTTATACTTCTACGCACTTAATTAACAAAATGCTATATTACGCAGTATAATAGTACTTATTCTGCAGTGTGAAGTTTGGGAATAGTGAAAATTGGCAAAAATTGAAAAAAGAAAGTTATACTTTTGTGCAGATGAATCTGACAGTTTTAGCCATGATTATCTGACGATATGATGGCCAATTTTTTTCGTAACAGTGAGACTTCATCCAGATAAATAATAATTTGATACTACTGGTCCTCACCTCTTCCCCATCTTTATAACACTTTGTTGCCTACAATCAATTAAGAAATAGAACAGATATGTATTACCTACAGATAGATTCCTTTTTGAAAACAAAACAACAAATAGGTATAGTCATACGCACCCACCCATATTTGTATGTAGTAGCAGCAAACACGAAATGCATAATGTGTTTTTATCAATATTGTAAGTAATTCAGGGTAACAACCAATATGCGTCCAATTACAAGGTACGAGTACATTCTCCTCTATAAAACGATAGACAAACCAACCAAGCCTCATTTTCAATTAACAAGTCTCGCCGCACCTTATTCGTCATATTTTACCAGTGAGTTGTATATAAAAAGAAGCAGTACGTACAAGAAAAGTTGTACAGAAGACGGATGACATCCGACTTGGGGACAGTTACTGCACGTTTCACTCATTATGAGAGATGGAGGGGCATAATCCGCCTGCATTTTCTATCGTTAAAATATTACACGTGAAACAAACAAAAACTAATTTTAATAAAACCGAAACCGTACACTGAAACCTTATGCAATGAGGATTACATTACGGTACATACCTAAGTATAACTCAAATAAACAACAGAATGAGATGGCAACAAATGACATGAAAAGTTTATTACAAACACACGCAAATAAATTACGAATTTTTTTTTTTTTGGCATTTAGCATTTGAAAGTGACGTGTGTCAAGTTTATTTACATAGTTAAGGTACCTCATAGTGCAGATATTTCGGCTCTCCTGATTGAAAAGTTTCAATTTCGATGGAAAAAGATCTTCAAATTAACCAAATTTTGTCTAAAACGGGTCAAAATTATTTTTGAATTAAGAAGAAAAATAAATATGTACTTACTCTTTTTCTAACAATAGAACTTTGGGAACTTGTCAACTCCGACTGAGCTGAAATTTGGCTCACTGAAAGAACATGTCACCCAAATCATGGACCCAAATTTTGAGCTGCCGATGTGGATTTTTCAATTTTTGACGAATTTTTGTTGAATTTTTGAAAATGGTGAAAATAGCCAATTGGCTAATCAATTTTTTACAAAAACTTCAAGTTTTGAGATAAAATTCTGAAAATCTGTTTGTATAATACTAAAGTCGACCTCTCGAGTCAATTAAGACCATTTTTGAAGCAATCTGGAGCTTCCAGAAAAAGTTGACTTTTCAAGACTTTCGAGTTATAAAAAAACACGCGTCTCGTTTCGTCACCTCAGATTTTAGGTGCAACTAGGTATGCTAATCGACTGATGATATCACTCCAACGCTAGAATCAAATTTTTAGCTGCCCCAAGTTGATACGTGCCATTTGGAGCCATTCGAGCATGTAAGCCAAAATCCAATTTTTTCTGGAGACTCCAGATCACTTCAAAATTTACCGTAATTGACTGGGGGAATCCTCTCAAGTACATAAAAGGATTGGATTATTTCCGCAATTTTTAAATATTCGGTAAAAATTGAAAAATCAACTTCGGTAGCTCAAAATTTGGTTCCAAGATTTAGGTGACATGCTCATTTAGTAAGCCAAATTTCAGTTCAATCGGAGTTGACAAGTTTCCAAAGTTCTGATGTAAGCCTTATGCTAAAAGTTTGAAATAGGGCACATAAAATTTCTGGAGAACTTGAGCCAAAGATCAGACTTCTCAATTTCAATTCATGGAATGGAAAAGAAATCAATGATGTGTGTTCTTCCAAGTCTTTGGTTAAAATTTGACAGCAAAAATGGTGACCAGCAGTGAATTTCAGAAATAACTGAACAGAAAGCATCACACCCCGTGAGAGCAGTATCATCATTCAAAGAGATGAATATCCTCATTCAGTTCTCGCCTCCTCAGTTCGTTTAACGAAATTAGGTACCTTTTCTTCACTCAATTTCAATTCATGGAATGGAAAAAAATCAATGATGTGTGTTCTTCCAAGTCTTTGGTTAAAATTTGACAGCAAAAATGGTGACCAGCAGTGAATTTCAGAAATAACTGAACAGAAAGCATCACACCCCGTGAGAGCAGTATCATCATTCAAAGAGATGAATATCCTCATTCAGTTCTCACCTCCTCAGTTCGTTTAACGAAATTAGGTACCTTTTCTTCACATTCAACATAAGTACTACGAGTGTCGAATATAGATAAATTTCTCATAAAACTGTTGGTAATAATGTTTTCAGTCATCTTCAACAATCCGACAGATTCGAACATAGATACATATTGCAATCTATAAACCTCGTACAACAAATTACTCTGCAGTGGAAAAATCCCAATATATCTCCATTAATTTCTAAATACAAATCACGCTAATTAAACCAGCGTGGCAGAGCGGCTCGATCCGGAGCCATTTGCACGCATCATGACCTCTGCTCGGCACACGTAGGTGTAATTCATCCGCTGTTAGCCCGGTTCATACGCAAAACATACGTAGACCCCCGTTTGGAAAGAAAAAAATTTCCTAACTCATAAATATCCCACAAAATAAACACAAACATGGCGGGCAGTGCGGCAACCGGCTACATCACGTCGAAATGGGACAACTATTTAAAAAGTCAGATTTCTGGATAAAGTCGCCGAACGTCCGCGTCCGCGTCTCAGTTACGTTCATCGGTAGGTAATTACCGGATTTTTTTCCTTGTTTATTTTTTTTTTCACGTATTATTTTCTTTATAATTTAAATTTTTTCCTTTTTTTTTTTTTTGTTGATTTATAAATCAAAGTATAATTCGGATTATTGGGTCACACAGCGCCGCATTTTTCTGTGCCATCTATTTTTAAATGCGGTAACTGTCCTTGAATGAACTACATTCTAGTAGTTCTTTATGTCTAGCGAGATAAGTTCTGTTCGAACCTCTCTCGCCGGTCGTCTTTTATGGACAATTTTCTAAACCGGATGTCTTCCGGTACGTATGTGTACGTTGCCCATCTCGCGTCGCCTCTCCTTTCATTAGGAGAAAATATCGGCGGCGTACTCGCGTGACAATTATAACAAACTATGGTACATACTAATACATTTACCTATATCAAACATACAGTAACTAAGTAGCCAAGTACACCCCATGGTTTCTGTGGTCACCATGCATCCATGCATCCAACATTCGGCGACTCCATCGCCCTAATCTCAGCCTCGCACTAGTCCCAGTCCGTCTCTGCGTGGACCATGGGCACTGGGCAGCCGCAGCCTCATCTCGAAACCGGTAAATCAACGAGAACGTGATTGTTTGTGTGACTTAAATAGAATAAAAATTTCATCATCCTCTTCGGTACACGCTTTTACAACTTTCCTCTCAAGAACTAACTTACACTCTCGCCTAAGTTTTCTCTTCTCGAGTAAATTTCATTTTGCTTTCATTATGCACGCAGAGGTAAGTATAGAGATGCCGAAACGTGAAACATACGCAAAAAAATTATCAATTTAGGTACCTATTTCCCCTAATTACGAATTCTTTACAGACAACATCTTCTCTTAAGGAAAAAAAATTGCGTTACTTTTAATAGGTATCGAATAGATGGCAAGAGGCGGCAGGGCACAGGCAAATATTCTCGCACATACCTACCTAGATCTTTATAGACTGGATTATATGGCTATATTCTTTCTAAGCGATAAATTAGCCATTAATTACTCGGCTATATGGCGTTGAAATTCAATTCATTGTATTCTTTTCCCCGTCTCTGGTCTCATTGACTCGCCTTCAGTAGATAGATATACCTTTTCTCGTTATTTTTTTTTTAGCTACGTCGCGAACTTCGCACATGCCAGGATAAAAATTATTATTTTATTTTTCAACGCTTCGCGCGCATTCGTACTCTAAATAACTAGCGACTTATGACGGCATTGTTAATGAAACAGTTTAGTTCCGCTTTTTAATTCCGGTTTACCGGAGTGATTTTTTTCGGCCGGACGATATAATTAAAAAATTAGTATAGCAGACTAATAACTAATATTTGCTTTGAAATTAATTCCTCCATTTGACGCCTGACTTGGCTCTCGCTTCTCGTTTTGCTATCACCATCATCTTATCATTTTTGTTAACTCGTCTCTCTTTCTAACATAGATACTACCATCAACTTTTTATGAAGCTTTCCTCGCAGTTTTTAAAATTGGTATTGATTTTTCAACCTTTCCATCCTAATTAGAAATTAATTAATAAAATTGGTCATTTTTGTCTCTCTCCAGTCCCCAAACATAGTGTTTGGAATTCGTAGCAGCGAGAATTCCTTCAATATTTTGAACATGCATCCCACTTTACATACACGCACATGCAGACCGGATTCAGGCCTCAGCTGATCTTATTCGGCAACTGCGATTGCGAATAAATTATTCCGAATTTTTTTTTTTAAAGCTTATTATGAGTTGAATGAACACAAGAATATGAAGCAGTCCTCAATTAATGAGAGAAATTTCAGCACGTCGATTTCAATCGCGATAAAAATTTCTCATTTAGTTCATATACAGGTTAAATGAAATCGAAAACTATTCGCAAAAAAAATGTATAATTCTCGATTCTCATTTTTATATTTGCCAATAAAGCGAATAGTGGACATAAGATGCATAAAAAACATTCGATGTGCCAATTTCTTTCCCTTAAAAACAGGGTTGGATTTAGGGTAGTATTAAATTATTAAATAATGAATATGTGCAGAGAAATGGGCGATTGGGCACGAGTAGTTTCAATTTCAGAAATTTTTTCCTCCTCTCCTCCTTTTCTATACTTTTAATATTGAGGGTGTCACTTCAAAAAGGGGCTATACCGGCTATTCTCAACATTCCTCTTCAAAATAATACTTTACCCAACTCTCTGCCTTCAAAACTCACGAAGATATTGCAATTTAAAAATTGACGCTTGACCCTTTTTTATCGTGACAAAATGCTATGGGCACAATTCCAAAATTTTAATGATTAGGACCTGTCACAAGAAAAGGTGGTTAAAGGTGACAGCCCCTTAACCCCTTTTTCTCGTGACAAGATGGTGCGAACACATTTCAAAATTTTAATGATACAGGACCTGTGACGAGAAAACGGGGTCAAGTGTCATAGGCCCTTGACTCCTTTTTCTTGTGACATGATACTATTAACACATTTCAAAATCGTGAAACCAGAAAATTAAGAAAAGGACTGATGAACCATTTCGCACTTTGATTCAACGCACGTAGAAAAAAAAACTACTTGAGCGATGGAGTTGAAATTTTGAACATGGCAAGATGAAGCTAGAGGAAAGTTTTAGTAAAAATTCCAGCCTCCCATGTACTTCCCTCCCCCCACCACAGACTCCCAAAATTTTGGAACTTCACACAAAATTCTCTGCAAAAAAAGTGATAACTTCTTTTTTTTCCAAACAACTGTAATTCAAAAACAAATTGCTCTACAATGATGGTTTTGGTCTTTTTTCACTCTAAGATACAGTATCTACAACATGCAATAAAAAAGTACGAAATCCCCCCACCATAATTCAATAAATGACTTCTAAATCTTCAAACGCATTTTTGAAATAAACTCACTTCGTTCTATAACCCCTTTTTGCTCTGACACCCTCAATTCTCATTGTAGATATGCGAGTTAGTTGTTGAGGTACGGATTTCATTCCATCTTCCATCATCTTCTCTCTCTCTCTTCCTTTTTGTACGAGCCTGCTTATGCTGTAAGTTATATCTGTAAGCTGTTATTATACCATTTTTTTATGTCATATTTTTTCTAACATTAATATGAACTCGGAAGTTAACGTTCACGTCAGCGCGTCGCGTCGCGTCTTGTCTATTCGAAAAAGTGATCATTTTTCGCCTTTTCACAATCGTTTGACTCGAGTCTTGAGATATCGTACCTACGTCTACCTATATCCATGTCGTAGCTTTCCAACGTAATGAAAGCTACGTGTGTGTATGTAGTAATTTGCGAATTATAAAAATTGATTATAGGACTAACGGAGGATTTTCGTTACGTTTAATGAGATACTTAGGTACTACGTTATTTTCTTGGCGCAACTTTCCTTCCGATTTATCTACTCGTACTTACTTTCGATTTTTTTTTTCAACGCGTTTGTGTGAAATTATTTATGTAGATATGCGACTACGAGCGATGACATTTTTTTAGGAAATTATGATTGACGTTGAGAGTTTTTTTTTGTTGTTTTTTTATTCTTTTGTAAAGTACAATTGAGATGCGTGTGAAAATTTGATAGAAAATAATCTTTAAAAAATTAGCCAACTGGGTAATAAAAATGACAAATTTTGTAAATACGATGAATTTTCAAAAATCTCTCCGAATCCCTAAAATTAAAAAAAAATTATCAATTTATTTACGAAACTTGGCCAGTAAGTTTTGCGTTTCAAAACAACGAAAAATAAATAGGTAGGTATACCTACATTTATGTTTTTAAAAAATTAAATCTAAAAATTAATTTGATAAAAATTCTCTAAAATTTTAAAATATTGCTCAAATTCTAAAAAATGGTTCGAGTCCTTCGAAAAGTTGAAATATTTTTAGAAAATCCTGTACTTGATTAAAATTTTGAAAATCTTTTCAAAGAATCGTTAATTTTCAAAAATTTAAAATTACTTAATAATCGATTTCAAGAAAAACTGATATAATGTCTCAAAATGTCATAAAATTTCAATGAACATGTAAATTTTGGAGAGAAATTTTTCAACAAAAAAAATGAAGAAATTTTTTCAACCAAAAAATTGAGAAATGTTTTTTGCAAAAAAAATGATAAATCTCTTTTGGAAAAATTTTGAAATTCTTTTCTGCACAAAACTGAGACATTTTTTCAGCAGAAAACTAAGAAATTTTTTAGCAAAAATTGCAAAAAAATGAAAAAAAAATTTATTAAAAAATTTAAAAATTGTTTTCTGCACAAAACTGAGACATTTTTTCAGCATAAAAATTATGATTTTTTTTGCAAAAAAATGTGAAATTTCTTTCTGGAATAATTAAGAAATTCTTCTCAGCACAAAACATAGGTAGACATTTTTTCTGCTTAAAAATTAAGATATTTTTCCAGCCAAAAATTGAGATTTTTTTCTATACAAAAATTCAGCAATCTTTTCAGAAAAAAAAATCAAGAAATTTTTTAGCAAAAAAATGGAGAAATTGTTTTTTCTGCATAAAAATTAGGAAGTTTTTTCAACCAAAAAACTGAGAAATTGTTTTATGCAAAAAAAGGAAAATTCTTTTTCTGGAAAAATTTGAAATTATTTTCTGCCCAAAACTAAGATATTTTTTCTGCATAAAAATCAAGATTTTTTGCCAAAAAAAGAAAAAAAAATTCTGGAAAAATTTGAAAATTCTTTTCTGCACAAAACTAAAATATTTTTTCTGCAAAAAAAATCAAGAAATTTTTTTAGCAAAAAATTAGAGAATTGGTTATTGTAAAAAAAATGAGAAATTTATTTTCTGGTAAAATTTAGAAATTTTATTTTATTGCACAAAACTGAGCAATTTTTCTGCATAAAAATTTTTTTAACTAAAAAAATAAGAATTTGTTTTTAGCAAAAAATGAGAAATTTCTTTCTGAAAAATTTAGAAATTCTTTTCTGCACAAAACTGAAACATTTTTTCAACAAAAACTACAACCAAAAAAAAAATGAAAAATATATTTTTGGAATTGAGAAATTGTTTTTTTGCAAAAAAACAAAAGAGAAATCTCTTTCTGCAAAAATTTGGAAATTTTTTTCTGCACAAATAAACTAAGATATTTTTCCAGCATAAAAATTAAGATATTTTTTTTAGCAAAATAATGAGAAAAATTTTGAACAAAAAATGGATTTTTCGATAAAAATTTTCGAATTCTTGATTTTTTTCTAAACAAATGAACAAACTAACAAATTTAGATGATTTTTGTGATTTTTCAAACGGAAATTTTTATAGAATTTCTGATTTTTTTTTCTAGAAAATTGTAAGTTTTCTCCCTCTCAAAATTCGGTGTTCAGGACCAAGCCACCCCTATAAACCAAGCTAGGCTCTTTGTCAAATTTTTTACAACAGATTTGTCGAAATTATTTTCTATAAAAATAGTTTCTAAAAAAATTGAAAAATCGTTTCTCAAAACAATACCTTATGATTTAGATTGTTTTTGAGTCCCTTTTTATTTTTTTTCTTAATTGAAAAATTTTGGGAATCAAAAATTAGGCTAAAAATAGATTTAAAAAAGATCTATTTTATTCCAATTTTTTTCGTCAAAATTTTTTGCTCTTCGAATTTTTTCGCTATGGGATACAGCCCGTTAAAGCCCCCTTGTAAATACGTGTCTGGCATCGTCTCTTCTATTTCTCAAAGTGCGAATATACAGTTATATTTTCTCTTTGGCGCGCGGTTACGGTAACCGGCGCTGCGTCCGCGTCTCCATTATTTATTACGAAGCGCATTACATCCATATTTCAGATGAAAATGAAAGATATAATAAAAATTTAATTGCGTTTCGCGCGCCCATACCAAATGGTGTTCCGGCTACATGTGAATTTTATTCTTTTTTTTCCTTTTGCTAAAATAAAAAAAAAAAACGAATTAACTGGACGAAGGAAGGGGTCAAACTCCAGTTAGGTGGACCAGCGTAGCAGTAGCCAGAGGGAGTGCGGGCTGGGCAGTATGCTCATTTCGGTGGTACAACACAACGGAACAGAATCCAGAGATGCAAGGTGCAGGAGGATACGTAGCTATAAATGCAACGTAGGTATTAAAGAATGAAATGGAAAAAAAAAAGAATACTTTCTCTTTCTTTCGGGTTTTAGCAAACACCTGAAAGCACACCCGAAGGTGAATCGCTTTCACTGCGTACGCGGAATTGTACTCATATGGCTAGAAAATGATGGTACAGCTATGCCCCTGCACTTGTGCCTACAAACCTAGACCTTGGAGTTGATACTCGTTCGCTTATGTGCTGATACAGTTCTCTCTTCTTGCTAATTATCGCCAAACAGATTTAGCCAAACTCAAGACAATTCTTCATTTACCACCTGGTATGTGAATATGGGTCGTAGTAAAATTGATGGTAACTGGTAAGTCGGTATATATTTTTTTTTGGTTAGAGTGCAACGACCAGCGTCAGCGCCAGCGCCAGCACACATTGGATACTTTCTCGTTGCGCACCTTCTTGGTCAAGTTTAATATTTTTTCGTTTGACTTATGATTTGTTATATTTTACAGCTCGTACACGCTGCTTGCCACTCGCCGCTGATGCATAGTACAGCGTGAATTGCAAATTTTTTATGGCGTTAATAAGCAAGCCAAGCGGTACGCTATAAAGCTATACGCGTACAATGGATTAGTCAGCTAATGTCTCTACGTATAATATCATATTTTCTATATACGTCTCGACCTACGTACACATATCACTCGCACTCGCACTTACGATGCTGTACAAATGCCAATACTATCTATTTGTACTCTCAGATACCTATACGTGTGTACTACAAGCCAAGTTTATTTGTTTCCTATTCATATGCATCAACAGTATCGACTCGATCGCATGTATTGCACATTGTTGTTCAGCTCATCGATATATTAGTCGCATACAAAGTACATTAATTTTTCAAAGGCACCCAACAACTTTTGCATTAACGCCTGATCGCGGTGGTACCTCTGCCTACGTGCTACGTTGGTTGGTTTTTGACGAGGCCATTCTGCTACTACCTCACCTATGTATATTTATACTAACTGTAATACGTTAGTCCATCCACGTCCACTGCCCTGTCCCTTTCGCCACCAACTTCCCGACAGAAGAAAGTTCATTCAACAAAGATGAATTGTTAAGAGTGAAAGTATCTGAGAATATAAAATGAAGAAGGCCCTAGTGGTACGTTTTCGATTTTGTTTTTGTTTTTTGTTTTCATTAACTTTAATAGTGCAATTTTTCACAAGAGTTTTCTCGCTCTTGACGACAGAAATTTAGTTTGGGTATATTATGTAGGAGCAGCACTTGAACGTAAATTAGCAAATAAATAAATAAATAAAATAAATGTTTTTACCAATTTTAAAATAAAAAATAAAAATAAAATTCTAATATAAAAAGGATATTTTTCAAATGATTTAAAGATCATCTTCATTTCGTAAACTAAAAAAAATCATAAAATTTTTGAAAAAATTGTAAAAAATTAAAAATGGATAAAAAAAATTAAAATAAATAAAAAACAAAAATTTTCAAAATTTTTGTTCAATAAATTAAAAAAAAAACTAATAACAATTTTTTTCTAAGAAATAAAAAATTGAGTAATTAATAGGTATAATTATTTTCTATTGTTAAAACTTACCTAACCAAAAAAAATAACAATTTTTTCAAAATTGAAGAAAAAAATTGGAAAAAAGAACTTTTTTTTTTCATTTTGAAGAAAAAAAATTGAAAAAATTGAAAATTGAGAAATATTTAAAGTCAAAAAAGGAAAAAATGAAAAAACCTAAAAATTAAAAACGTTGAAATTTTCAAAAAAAAATCAAAGTAATTTTGAAATGAATAATTTTCAAACAATCAAGAAATCAAACTCGTTCTCAAAATTAAATAAAGTAAGTAGGTACCTTAAGTACCTAATTCAAAAATGTTGAAAAATTTAAAAATTGCACATTTTTCAAAAATAATTCTAAAGGAACATTAAAAATTAAAATTGAATTGATTTTTTTTTTAAATTGAAAAATTATCCTTTTTATTAAAATAATTATTAGGAAATCAATTTTTTTTTTTAATTAGAAATATGTAACTAACTGTACAACCTGAAAAATCTGAAAAATGTATGTATGAACAAGTTTGAAAAGTGAAAATTCCTGAAAAAATGATCAATTGAAAATGAATAATTTATTTTCTAACAATCAAGGAACCAGTATAATTTTTTTTGAAAATTACAATGAGAATTTTTCTACACTTGACGAATGCAACATTTAAAAAAAAAATTAAGCAAAATTTTTCCAAAATAAAAGAATTAAAAATTGGAAAAAATTGAAAAAATTATTTGAAAATTAAAAAAAGAAAAAAAATTTGTTTGAAATTTAAAAAAAATGGTAAATTGAAAATAAAAAATTTTCCAACGTTCAAACTTTTGAAAAAAAAAACAAAAAAAAAACGGATATTAATGGAGCGAAAATACTATGTGAAAGCACGAAAACTTCAATATTAAAATTTATTAAAAACTTAATATTCACGAAAGAGAATTATTTTTTAAAAATAAATACAAAACACAAAAATTTTGAAAAATTGAAAAATTATAAATTTAAAAAAAACTGAAAGATGGAGTTTTAAATTGAAATAATAATTCAATTACTTACCACTTTTCAAAAAATCATTCTGAATAAGTAACTACTGTAAAGTCATTTTACAACAATTTGAAAATTCCTTCTAATTAAATTTTTCTGTTTCAATTTAAAAAAATTAATACCTATAGGTAGATACTGAAAATGTTTTTTTTTCTTTTCTAAATTTAAAATAAAAAAAAGAAAATCTGAAAATTTTTGAAAATTAAAAACTGTTTATTTTTATGGAAATTTTAAAATTATGAATTATCAAAAACTGAGAATTTGCCAATACTTGAAGAATACAATTTTCAATCTAAAAAAACAATTTAAAAAAATCAAAACTTGGAAAAATTAAGAAAATTATTGAAAAATAATTCTTTTTAGAAATTTAAAAAATCAAGTTTTCTCAAAAATTGAAAAAAAATGAGATAGGTACTGTAAAAATTGAAAAATGCAAGAATTTTTTGAAATTAAAAAAATTGAAAAACTTTTTTTTAAATGAAAAAATTAAATAGTTTGAAAAAAACGAAAAATTGGAAATAAATTTTTTTCCCCCAATAATCATGAATGTATACTTTTTTGAAGATTACAACATGCATAAATTTTGAAAACACTAAAAAAAATGAGAAATCAAAAACAAAATTAGACTTGAAAGAATTTTTTTGTACTCACCTAATTAAAATAAAAAAAATTATTTTGAATGCATATTTAAAAAATTTTTGCAAGGAAATTTTTCTCTAAATTAAAAAAGTTAGGAACTTTTCATTTTTATTTTTAATTTAGAAAAATAAAAAAACTGAATTTTTCTTTTTCAAAATTGAAATTTAGAAAATCAAAAATTCTTCTCTAATAAAAAAAAAGTTGAAAAATACTTTCTTTTTTTTGTTGGAAAAATGATGACTGAATCAAAAAAAGTGGAAATTGAAAAATTTGAGAAATTCAAGTCTTGAAAAGAATAATCCAAAATATAAAGTTGAAAATTACAATTTAAGCATGCTCTGAAATAATTGTGAGTTTTTTGGGAAAAATAAAATAACACCTACTAAAAAAATTCTCAACTCACAAAAATTAATTTTGAAAATAGATGGAAAAATTAAAATCACAATACCTATTATTGGAAAAAATTATTTAAAAATCCAATTTAAAAAAAATAAAAAAGATCAAAATCGAAAAATAATTTCAAAAATTGAATTTTTCGAGTTCCCTATTAGAACGAATTGTAATTTGAGGTCATTCCCCAATTCCCCAAAGAAATCAGAAATTTTTTTCTGAGAAAAATTCTAGAGGAATAACAATAAAGCTATGGATATATCCGTATACAAAAAAACTAATAGTTACTATATAATACCATTAGTTACTATAAGTAACTATTTAAATTTTAGTGGTAACTAATGGTAACCATTACAAGTCCTTGGGTGATTAATAGTTACCAATAGTGATTAATAGTAACCATGAAACATCATATGGTTACTATTGGTAATTAATAGTAACTACAAGTAACTAATAGTAACTAGCATCTTTTGATACTCGCAGATAAGATGTGTTGTAAATTAGTACATATAGTCCATGGAAAACATAATACATTTGGCTAGACGTGTGCGTCAAGCTTTGAGAGGGATGTCCACAAGTAGACAGAGTTTTAATGAGCCTGCCAGGATGTGCATAAAGACCTCCAATTTTTGAATCAAACATGGTGTAAATATCCAACTACTAATAACTAATAGTTTTACCATTTAAAAAAAAAACAATGGTTTTTTCGCCACTATTAATCTCTAATGGTACTGGTAATAGTGGTGGTAACATTTACAACTAAAATTACCACTACTTAATGGTGGCGAAAAAACCATTAGTTTTTTTTTATGGTAGAACCATTAGGTTTTTACTTTCCGAACAGCGCGTAGCGTTGTAAGGAAAGTATTGTTTTCGGTGCGAAATGCGTTTTCACGAATATTGCACTTAGACAAATTTTGACTTCGTACAAATTTGTTTTGACCAATTTCCAGATGATGTTCCGTATGTATGTGTGTGTGTGTGTGTGTGTGTGTGTGTGTGTGTGTGTGTGTGTGTGTGTGTGTGTGCAGAAAAATTTGTTAACACGATTCCAATCGCCCTACTTGAGATATCTCGTTGAAATTCGGCGATAAGAAGTGGTTCATATAAACGAAGGCTACGCAAGAATTTGGGGCCTTTACGTTGAATAGAAAAGATTTTACGAGCGATTTATGGGGGAAATCCTTAAGTTTCACATTTGTCGCGTTTTAGATGTTGATAAAGGGCCCCCGTGTAGCAACGTCGATGCTAATTTCGATATAAATGTCGACACATCGAAATCGGTCACTTTTCGATCGTACATGTCGACATTTATATCGACATCCACATCGACATTTGCAATGGTGAGATTTTGAAAAATATGCTAAGTTCAAATATTCAATATAAGTATATATTAAAATTACACCAAAAATAGTGTTCAAGCCAACATTTCGACATTTTTTGTCAAATATGCGGCATTGAGGCCACCTTTGTAGCTGGACACATGCGAGTGTCCAACTAACATAGAGATGATTCTTAGACCTTATGTACTAATTCACAACACACTTTATCTGCGAGTATCACAATCACCCTCAAGACGTCGACAGTAAAGTCGATGCATTATTCGACCCTCGACAATTAGATCGACATTAACTCGACTTAAAATGCCTCTGGTCAACACTGTCGACAGTTAAGTCGATGCATTATTCGACCCTCGACAATCACATCGACACTATCTCGACTTACAATTCCTCTGGTCGACACTGTCGACAGTGAAGTCGATGCATTATTCGACCATCGACAATTATGTCGACAATAACTCGACAAGTCGTTGTATTATTCAAAACTTTGAAAAATAAGAAAATTTTGTGATTCTTTCAAAAATTATTTATTCCTGAGCTTAAAATGTTCTTATTAATTGTTTTTAGTTCTTTTTAGATATAAAATTTGTAAATTTAATTGGCAGAAATTGTCGACATAAATGTCGATGCGTTTATCGAGTATCGATTTTTACATCGACTTGTCTATGTAGAAAAACAACGTTTTCTAAATTATAGGAAAATACTGAGAAAAATTCAAAAATTTTGATTGAACAGTTATGTTTAACATAGAACATTACTTTAAATCTCAAATATCATTTTTAATTCATCGTTAACCGAGAAAAAAATGTGTCTGAATTTTGTCGACATAAATGTCGATGTCGACAATTGCTACACGGGGGAACGGTTCAAGTGTATATCTATAAGGAAACTGTTTATCTATATCCTGACATCTTTTTCAGCATTTTCGTCTTATTGGTCTGTATGCGTGTGTATTTGTGTCTATGTGTTAGTGATAGTCCAACGGTCGAGTAATAAAAACTCACCCTCCCGGTAATAAATACGTCATTTTTTTTTTTTTTTGTTTTCATATGGTGGTCCTTTTATTGCGTCCGCGGGTGTACCGGTTTGCTCTCCTACCCCTAACATGCGCATTGCGCAATGCTTTGCTTTTTTGTCTTATTCATGATAAGATGTACGGGTATTCGAATGGTTGTTTTGTTCACATCATCATGATTATTTTTTCGCGATTTATAATAATGGAGCAAGTGTGATTTTGCCGAACGTTTTTCAGTGTAATTGCTGACGTTTTAAATACAAAAAATATTTTATGATTGATTTTTTCACAAATATTTGATAATCAATTTTTTTACAAATATTTGATGATCGATTTTTTTACAAATATTTTTTGGTTAATATTTTTTTATATACTTTTTGGTTCGGAAAGCTCGTGATGCTTGCATCACTGTTTATTTTTATACGGGTACAGTTTGACTAGGTAATTGACATAGGTCAGTTATTATTCTAAAATACTGTATATTTCTTGCATAAACATAATTTTTTCAACAATTCAACGCCGGTACTGTATTCCAAACACGATTCGGTGACGTAATATTACGCAAATGCATTCAAATAAGCCATTGTAATATGGCAAGGCGTACTTCGACGACAAAGACGTGACACGAGGATGGCATGGCGCTTATTTTTAGTCTCTTTTCTGAGCCTACGTTGAATGTTCAATGACCACAATATACAAGTGGTTGCGGCTGCGTGGTGTTTTCTCTCTTTTCAATAATCAAGATGAAGAAGAAGAAGAAGAAGAAGAAGAAGAAGAAGAAAATAGTACTACAAAACACGTAGGTAAGTATTTTGTAGCGCAGAGGCTGCCAGGCACGCGATAAAACGAATCGAAGATAACGATTACGCGTGTAAGCAGTAAGTAGTAAGCACATTGAACATATTCAAATGCGCATACGAGTTAGGTATAATATGAGCTGCTGACAGAAAATAGAACAGATCAAAGGGTGGAATGTGAGTTTACATACACATCTTTTGCATGAAGATGCAGACAGGTAACTTGACTACCTATATTAGCGATCAGCGATCAGCATAGACGACGTAGATCTATAAAATTATAAAATAATGTCGAGCTCGCGTACGTAGCATATAAAACAAGTATCCATCGAGTATGTACTAAGTATACGTTGCCACTTTGACAATTAGCATAGAATGGCTACCCGGATAATGATACGTACGAGTACATAGCGTATTGAAAAGGTTAAACACGACGCAGAAGGCGCAGAGTAGCGCGGCGTGAAGCGACTGGGCAGCGCACGTGATTAAAAGCGAACGTTGCGGCCGGCGCTGCGGTTCAATTACGCCATTTTTTATCGCACATATTGAGATCTCATTAGCGAAATATTCCGCGCGTTTTGCGGCTCTGTAATTATCCATTGCACGACCATACTCGTTCTCGTAGGCCAGTTTCGAGCAAGTATTTTAAAGCCTTCGCTAATTGTTTTTCGGCCCAAGATGTACGACGACGACGAGCACCCAGTTGACCGAGTCTGTAGGCGATATTCCATCTCATACTCGATTAAATGGAGTAGGTGCAGCCAGAAATGGGATAGCTGCGCATTGCACATACTGCAGGCATAGGCATTCGGCAGGCATCTCAAACGAGAAGGATAAATTCGCATATTTTGCTTCAGTTCCTCGTAGGGTCATACTGTAAGTATCTCGATCGTGAGAAACCGTGTCAGCGAATTGATCAAAAGAAATCTGTATCGTATCGATGGGATTATTTATTAATCGTTATGATTTGTAGACGTTCTTTTTTTTTCTCTTATTTTTCTTTTTACTTTTTTTCCAATGGAATTTTCAAAAGTATTTTTTACACTTTTACTCCATCGATAGATAGGTCGATGTCTTCCATACAAACATCTTTTATTTACTCGTAATTGAAGTCCAGATGTCAGAAAGTAGCTTTTCTTCAATCAAAAATAAATTTCTTTAATTTTTTTTTACTCAATTTTTTTGTAAAATTTTGATCATAGAAATAATATTTTAAAACTCTGTTTAATTTTTCCAAATTTCATCACAAATTGATAATTCTTGAAAAAAATTAAAAATTAAATTTAAAATATGAATAAGATTTTTTCAAAATTTGATTTATGTACTTACTTAAATTTTAAACAATTTTTTTTTTTTTTAATTTCCAAATCAATCAATTTTTTTTTATTTTGAAAATTTAGTTCCAAATACATAAATTACAAGTCTCTGTTGAAACACAATCTTTTATAAAATTCTAGTCAAAACACACTTTTTTCAAACCAAAAACTTTTATTTTTGGTGAAATTCCTTTTTTGAAATAATTTTTAAAAAGTACTCGCAATTTAGGCACCTACTCGTATTACAAATTTTGCTGAAAAAACTTTTTAAAATAAACAATAATTCTTTTAGTTCATAAATTTATTTTTCAAAATATAAAAATCTTGTTCAAACTCAAAATCTCTAAACCTCTATCAAATATTTTATTTCTTCTTCAAAATTTTAACCATTTTTATTGTACAGTTTCTTAGGGAAAAACTTCTTAAAATTTCGAACAATCTCTTGGAATTTTGTTTGTACTGAATGAAATGCACCAAATTTTTTTCTCAAATCATTTTTTTCATCCTGAAGAAAATTTCGTTTTTTAATCAAAATTTCTGGCAGATTACTTTTTTTCCTTCAAAATTTCATTCAACCTCAAAGTTTATCAAATTTTGTGCACACCAATTGATTTTATACCTAAAATTTAAAATTTTTATTCAAAATAAAAATTTCTAAACAGGTAGGTAATATAGGTATGTGTTTAAATTCAAATACTTACCTATCTACAATTTTTTTAAATTTTATTACAACACCATTTTTAGAAACTTCTTCCAAACTCAAAATTTTTCAAACATTTTCCAAATTATTAATGTTTTAGCTGCTTTTCTACAATTGAAAATTTTAATCAAAATTAAAATCTTTAGATCTCCTTTAAAAATGATTCTATTCAAAATTTCCCTCGAAACATTTTTTAAAAGTTTTTTCCCACACAAAATATTGCAAATTTTGTTGAAAGTTCATTTTAAAAAATATTTTGAAAAAACTTCTTAAAATTTGGAACAAATCTATTAAAATTTTGTTCCAATTGAAATTCTTCAAATTTTCAAAAAATTGTGGTTAAATATCTTCAAATTTTTGTTTGAATACATTAGTTTTTCTTCAAAATTGTATTTAAAGTCAACGATTTGTTTATTTGGTAAAAATATAGATAATATATTTTTAAAAACTGTAGAAATTTAAAAAAATTAAAAAATGTCCAACATTTTTGATTAAAAAAAAAAAACAGGTGAAAAAGATAATATTTTTCAACAGTTTAACAAATTGGAAAAAAATCAACACTTGAAAATGCAAAATTTTTCAAGAACTGAAAACTAAAAATTGAATATAAGAAAAATAAAAAGGATATTAATGATTTTTATTAATTAAAAAAAAAAAAATCAAGAATTAAAAATAAGAATTCAAAATTGGAAAATTAATTTTAGAAATTAGGAAATTCCATAATTTTTTCAAAGATTGAAAAAAGGAAAATTTAATTTTCACAAATTAAAAATTGAAATTTTTCAAGAATTTAAAATATTAAAAATTGAAACATATTTTTGAAAAAAGTTTTCAACATGATGAAAAACTTTTCAAAAATTGTAAATATAGCTTACCTACCCATAAAAAATTAAATTAAAAACCGAAAATTTTCTGTTTTTAAATTTTTTTTTTTAAATTTAAAAGTGTGAAATTCAAAGTTTTAAAATATTTTGGATTTTTTTTCGAGTTTTGAAAAAGAATAATTTTTTGGAATTTTGTTCAAACAATTTTTTTTTCCAAAATCCAATTTTTTCTCAGATGGGAACTTTGGCAGCTTGTCAACTCCGAGTGAGCTAAAATTTTAGCTCATTGAAAAGGCATATCAACCATATCTAAAAACCAAATTTTGAACTGTCGAAGTTGATTTTTCGATTTTTGGCGAATTTTTGAAAATGGCGAGAATAGCTCATTGGTAAATTATTTTTTTTTGCAAAAATTGTCAAATTCGAGATGAATTTCTGAAAATTGGTTTATAAAAAATACTCAAGTCCACACCTCAAGTCAATTACGACCATTTTTGAAGCAATCTGGAGCCTCCAGAAAAATTGATTTTTCAAGATTTTCGAGTTGTAAAAAAATGATCAAATTGTTTTGGAGGCTTTCGTTCGCTTTGAAAATTTCAAAAAATTTATGTTATCAAAATTTACAACTTTTGTGAAAAAAATTGATTTTCCGAAGAGGCGTTTTCGGCCCATTTTCAAAAATTCGCCAAAAATTGAAAAACCTACTTCAAAAGCTCAGAACCTGGTTTTGAGGTATGGATGACATGCTATTTCATTGAGCTAAACTTAAGCTCAATCGGAATTGACGAGTCACCAAAATTCCCTTTTTAATAGATTTGATCAAAATCTTTAAATAAATAGTTATCTGCTCAATTTTTTTTTCAAAATTTCATTCAAAGAACTTTTATTGTTTTCAAAATTCAAAATTATTCAAATTTAGTTGAGAATTTGATTTTTTTTTTCGATTTTGTGGAAAGACATTCTTATCTATGTTTGTACACAATTTTTCAAAATTTTGCTTATTAATTTGACGTTGAGCATAAAATTTCTGAAAATTTTTCATTTTTCTTAATTTTCTTTTCAAATTATGGATATTTCGAGTGAACTTGACGTTGGGACTTTTATCTACCTTGAAACACTAGAAACCCTACAATTTTTTCAAGTTACGAAAAATCTTTGAAATGGGTTCATCTAAGACGAGTACACTCGACCCATAACGCTATATCAATTTAAAACAATGAATAGCGAAAAAATTCATCAAAAAGAAAGTACGCAGACGCTTTTACCGGTTAACTGTTAGTACATCTGGTGTCCGCGTACCTTAATCATTTTGGCGATAATTGGCCACCGTATGTGACAAAGTGGCGTGGCCAGCACCATCGCCACAACAACCGCAAACCACAGAGGAATTTTTCCAAGGTTATAATCAAAATGATCGGCACGCCGAATACCGAAAGAAAACCGAATACCTCGGGGTGTTTTCCAGTCTCTAATATTTGCCCATAAATTTCTATTTCTTTCCTCGTAAATCACCCGGTAATCATTCCATTTTGAAATTTACTACATCAGTTTCTCGATCAACGGCATAAAGAAGAAAAAACTGTCGCCGCCGTCTCCGTCCAGTGGTTTACGGTGCTTTGCGAACGCAATGGTCATTCGCATTCTTTCAAAGGACAAATTGCCAATTCGCACTCCATTAAAGAAAACAACAAACGCAAGAGTACCAATTAATAACGAAAGAAATTACGACTACTCGTATACAGTTCGAGCTGTTGGCGCTAGCGGTGCAGGTGTTGATAAAGCATTATTGTCAACCTAATAACGTACACTGTAATGACTATTACAACCTACACCCTGCACCGCATCGTTCACCTTAGTGTTGGCCAATTTGGCTAAATGAAAAAAAAAAAAAAAAAACACTTCAACGTTATAGATGGAATGTAATATGGCGATCTGATTTTTATTATTAGGTACTTTGAGTTCTATTCGCGACGCCCTTCCGCTTCCTTCTCATGCCAGCACATGTAATTATTAATTACGACGAGATTGACTTCTGCTGCGGTGCTGGGTGCTGGGTAACTTTGCAGCTTACGAAGGGGAAAAAAATGAGATAGGTAATAATAATAATGAATACGGAGTATCGTCGTATAAGATTTGAAAAAAAAAATGAAATAAAAACACCTCCTCAATATAACGATATTCCACTTGTCTATATACATATGATTAGCCTTCCGACGATATCCACTATGCAGCCAAAAGTGGGTCGACTAGCGGCTTAACAAAGGCGAGAATTGTCCGCCTAAAGGCGTTTTAATCGTTCCTTTTGCGTACGCAGAGTAGACGTACAGCAGCGTTACAGTATCTAGATATATTCGATATATACGAAAATACCATCGCCATCGTCCAACTCGTATCGTATATGATTTTCATTCCATCTCAATGAACTCACCACCACCAACACCACCTAGCAGCATAAACGTATCAATCAATAGACTGGAATTTCGTTCGATCTCGATTTTCACACATCGACGTCCATATAGTAAGGTCAGCGAAAAATGTCGACAGCCACATCGCATTCGCCAGTTCAAAACCGGAACAAAAATTTCGCCAAATTTATTCGCCACCGCGTGGTAGTCGATCCTCGATCGCCTACCGAATGAGTATGGAGCCTGGTCCAGGTAAAACCGGTACGTTTCGCTGGGCTGTGCTGTGTGGCCATGACGCAAACTGACCAATATATTTTTTTCTTACAGCGACAATTCGCTATGCAACCTGTCCACTGTCCACTAGTCCACCACTGTCCACCTATGAGACCTGCGAGACAGTATACAGTACGAATACACAGCCCATCTCCGAGATGATACCGGTGCTGCTGGCTGCCCGGCTGCTATTCGGAAACGTGTCAGTAAGGTGAGAAAAAAATCATCTTTCGTTGAGATCAGCAATAATACACGCTAGGACGACGTATCAACGTACGTATCTATCGCTTGTACAAATTTTCCACTCGCACGTTATAGGTAGTAACGTGAACCTGACCCATTGATAAATCTCGTGTCCATGGTGTCCGAAGTTGCAGTAGATCATCGAGTGAAAAAATACCCAAGTTCAATAACTCGATACAATGAAATAAATTACCACCAGAGTCAAAAAAGGTTAAACCAACACCAAGATATCGCAACATCCTCATATCTTTTTTTTTTTTTTTTTTTTAATGAAAACAACTTCAAAGTTTTGTGGAGATGGACATTTTAATAAAAAGAAGATTATTGTACTTGAATGTCTAATAAAAATATTCAACATGAATTCGAATTTCATTTTTCAATAAAATTTTGAAACATTGCTTCAAAGCAATTTTTTTGAAAAATTTGAAATTATGCACATTGCTTGCTTTTCATATTGAACAGAAATAAAATATACCTACAGTTTCAGAACAAACTGTAAAAAAAATCTCAACAGCGATATTACGAAAAAAATTTCTTAAAAAAATTTAATTCGTTGAAAAAGTTACGAAAAATTTCAGATTGATTTTATACTTAGTTCCCGAGCAGCACAATCGACAAATTATCGAAATAAAAAATCGACAGAATATCGAATTCGATAAAGTGTCGCGTTAGTTCCGCATAAATCGTGAAATTATCTTTCGATATATAGATAGATTATCGACGAATTATAGTTAGCAAAAATTTCGAGATTATAGTAAGATATTTTATCGATAATATATCTATAATATCGAAAGATAATTTCACGATTTAGGCGGAACTTTTGCGACACTTTATCGAATTCGATATTCTGTCGATTTTTTAACGATTTTTTATTCCGATTTTTCGTCTTTTACTAGCTTTTTTCTATAATTAAAAATTATTAATTAGCATAATTAATACATTAAACTATGCCTAAACACATTATTCATGTTACGGTAAGAGGATCATTTCAGAAAAAGTCAAAAAAAATTATAAAAAATCTGCCACCCGTGGGGCTTGAACCATCTACCTCCTGCATGGTAATCCTCTTCCGTAACCACTATGCCATACCTTATCGTTGAGGAATTAGCAATAAAACGCTTATAATAGGCAGTTTAGTACTTCCAGACGTGTTGGACTTAGAAAAATTTTCACCAATTTGGAAATAATTTCAAATATCGTCACAAAATCGTTGAAAAATCGTTCGACAAATTTCAGATTATTTGTAGATAATGTAGTTTCAAATATCGCCACAAAATCGTTGAAAAATCGAATTCGAGGAATTTCATATTACGTGTCGATAATATATTTTCAAATATCGTCATAAAGTCGTTGAAAAATCGAATTCGAGAAATTTCAGATTACGTGTCGATAATAAAGTTTTAAATATCTTCACAAAATCGTTAAAAAATCGAATTCGAGAAATTTCAGATTATTTGTCGATAATATAGTTTCAAATATCGTCACAAAATCGTTAAAAAATCGTTAAAAAATCGAAATCGAGAAATTTCATATTACGTGTCGATAATATAGTTTCAAATATCTGCACAAAATCGGTGGAAAATCGGAATCGATAAATTTAATATTCTTTGTCGATAGTATCGTTGACGAATATCGTCATAAAATCTTAATAATATCGAATTCGATAGTTTTTAGATTTTTTGCCTATGAAGTTGTACCGATAAATCTTTATAATATCGTGAGAACATCTATAGATTTTCAAACGATTTTTTATCGATACGTTACATCTTCCGATATTATCGATCGAGTGTGCCGCTCGGGTTCTACCAAAAAATTAGCACAAATATAATAAGTAGGTATAATTATATTTCTTTCAATAAAAATTATGTTCAAATGAAATTTTGAAAATGTTATCGAACAAAAATTAAAAAATTTGATTTTAAATGAAATTTTGAAAAAAAAAAATGACAATAGATATTGATATTTTTAAATAAAATTATTTGAAAAATTGTTTTTCAAAAAATTTTCAAGAATTCTAAATTAAAAGTATTTTAATAAAAATGAAAAAAAAAAAAAAATCTTCATTTTTTTCACTCACGTCTGTATTAAAAAAATTGTGATAAGTAAGTTAAGCACCCTATTAAGAAATTATTTTTAATTGAGACTTTCAAAATTTTCAAAAATTCAACTTTGCTTTAAAGAAAGCCCTCAAATGGCAACTCATGTCATTTTTGACATGACCATGTTAAAATTGAAATTTTTTTGGCAACTTCATGTCAACAATGACATATTTTACTTATGGCAACGTCATATCATTTTTGACATCAAAGGTTGGCAACCTGATATCAAAAATGGCATGACGTTGCCAAAAAAATTGAATGAGATTCAAAACTTATGTTTTTCAATGTAAACTTTTAAAAATCAATTTTTGAAAAAAAAAAAAAAACGAAGAATATTTTTTAGTCATTTCAGCAAAAATTGTATGAATTAATTAAAAAATTGATTTTTTAACAGAATTAAAAATAAAATAACTTTACTTTGAATGAAGTTAAAATTTAAAAAAAATCTAATGATAATAATTTTTAAATTTAAAAAAAATCTAATGATAATTTTAGAAATTTTAATGAAATCGTGTTGGAATAAAATTTTGAAAATTTTGCGTTCCAAAAAAGATACCTAATAATTTCAATTTTGAATAAAATTCTAAATTTCAAGAACATTTTACAAAATTTTCTTTCAATAAAACCTTAAAAAAATTATTTTGAGCTATAAGCGTGGCAACTTGGAATTTTCTTGGCTGTAGCTCCACTTGAGATATTTTTTTACTCCAAAAAAGACTAAGGCAAAAAAGTTGTATTTTTCTCCAAAATAATCAAGAATTTTTTTTTCATTTCTTTCCGAAAAAATGAAAGATTTTATTTTACTCCGAGGAATGAAAAAGGTTGTTTGATAAAAAAAAAATGTTTACCTTACCTATTAAAAATGAAAAAATGGAAAAATAAAATACAGATTTTTCATTTAAAAAAAATTTTCTCTCCAAAAACTTGAGAAATATTTTGTAAGCCTTCTCTACAAAAATTGGAAGATCTCGATCCACTCACCTATACCTTTACTTCAAAAAAAAATTATAAGCGTATTCCAAAAAAAAACAAAAAAAAAAAAACAATTTTTTCAGAAAAATTTAAAAATATTTTAGGTATAGTAAAAAAAAAAAAAAAAAAAAAAAAAAAAGGAATAAGATCAATTTACATATTTTTTTACTTCAAAAAAATTGAGGAATTAAAAAATTCCGAGACTTTTTTCTCTAAAAAATTGATAATTATTTTTCTTAAGAAATTTCAAGATTAAAAATGCAACAAAAAAAAAAACATTTAAAAATTGAAAGTTTTTCAAGTTGACTTCAAAAAAAATTGCATAAAATGATTATTTTTTTATTCCAAGAAAATTCAAAAAATATATTTTTCTTCAAATAAATTGAAAGATGTTTGCATGAAATAATAAAAAAGTTATCCAAAAAAATTTAGAAATTTTTCCAATAATTTTTTTAGTTCAAAAAACCATGATATTTTTTATTCAAAGAAAATTCAGATTTTTTTAGAAACGAGCATTGCATTGTTTCTTATTTTGGGAAAATTCTAAAAAAAATTCTCCATAACAAATCCATTGTTTTTTCCTCAGAAAAATTTAGAAATATTTTATACTCAGCCCTTCTGTGAAAAAAAAACCAAGACTTTTTTACAAAGATTGAAAAATCAATTTACCTATTTTTTACTTCAAAAAAATTGAGCAATTAAAAAAATTCCGAGACTTATTTTTCTAAAATATTGATAATTCTTCTTCTTAACAAATTCAAAATTAAAAATGCAACCAAAAAAAAAACATTGAAAAAAATAGAAAATTTTTCAAGTTGACTTCAAAAAAATTACATAAAATGAGTTTTTTTTCCCCCGAGAAAATTCAGAAATATTTTTCTCCAAAAACATTAAAAAATTTTCACATGAAAAAATTGATAAAAAGTTATTGGAAAAAATCAGAAATTTTTCCAATAACTTTTTTACTTCAAAAACCAAGTAGATATTTGAAAATTCAGTTTTTTTTGTTTTTTTTTTTTTTTGGAAAAGAGCATTGTTTCTTTTTTTGAGAAAATTCTAAAAAAAAATTCTCTATAAAAAATCAACTGTTTTTTTCTCAGGAAAATTTAGAAATATTTTATACCTAGGCCATCTCTAAAAAAAAAAAAAAATCAAGATTTTTTTTTTTACAAAGATTGAAAAATCAATTTACCTACTTTTTACTTCAAAAAAATTGAGGAAATAAGAAAATTTCGAAACTTTTTTCTCCAAAAAAAATGCAACAAAAAAAAAAAAAAAATGAATTTTTTTTAAGTCCCCTCCAAAAAAAATAAAATGAGTATTTTTTTTCATTCCGAAAAAATTCAAAAATATTTTTATTCAAAAAAATTAAAATATTTTTACTTGAAAAAATTGATAAAAAGTTATCCAAAAAAAATTTGAAATTTTTCCAATAGTCTTTTTACTTCAAAAAACTAAGCTATTTTTTACTCCAAGAAAATTCAATTTTTTTTGAAAGAAGTAGGTTGTACCAAAGCACACTTTGCATAATCTACACTTAAACTCCATGTTTTGCGCCCGAAGTTCCAAATTATCTACTTGCAAAACTTGAAGATCAAAACAGAAAATAAGGAAAAAACAATACCAATCAATAGGTAGATATCCCAAGTATAAAATAAAATAATTGCCCGACTTTCATTCCGGCACTCTGTTGATCGATAAAATATCATCGGAAATACTCGTCCGGTTAATACTCGTATATTAGAGACGACGGCTGCTGGAATAATTTAAAAAATTCAAATAAGGTAGGTTATTTGTAGAGCGGACATTCCGCAATTTTGCATTCTAGTTCTAAACGAAATATACCTACATATTAATAATACCAGAGACTCGTACCTATAGTCGTATAGTCAATCATATCGCATCTACTCTACGCGTTTGAGATTCTTAGAAGGATGGAATTTTTATACCAGAGTGTGTACTGTATAAGTGTATACTCGTCGGTTACTTTATGTATTTACGCGTTTATTTGCGATACAATGGCTAATTATCGTTATCACTTCGAATCCGCGACCACTTTACTTTCAGTGGCTCGGGCTGGGCTGGGCTGGGCTGGGCTGGGCTGGGCTGGCGAGGCGTTTGCTCCGAATCACAGATACATACGTAAACGTCGTCGTAAAAAGATCGCAAGAGCAGATAGCCTGCTTTGGCATCGACATCGAGTCAGTCGCAAGTGTCGTCTTCGATCGTCATTTTCATCGTCAGCGTAGTTGGAACAAAAGTGAAACTTGAAGACTCAATTTTTTCAACTTGTTTTTCAAAAATCGATAATAAATTTTCAGCTCGGTCGTCGATATTTCGAGATGGCGGCCAGAATCAACGATTACCTGCCGATTATCGTCACTACACATCTCGGCATGCAACCAGTTTCGAGATAAAAATGAAGAAGAAGAAGAAAAAGAACGCGTTATATGATATAGGTGCGAGTATACGTAAAAATGTTTGCGTGGTAGTGGGTACGAGGAGCATAAACGATACACTCATATACGGACTTCAATCTCGTAACCTATTATCCCAAATATTATGTTGATGCACGAACAACAACAACAACATCATAAAGATTCTTTTCCTTTCTTCTTCGTCTTCCTCATCGGCGTCTTTTTCTTCTTATTTTTTTTTGGAGGCACCAAAAAGGAAAATATAGGTACGTTGCTGATCCGGACGACGCGGTGCGACCCAGCACCGACCGTTGATACCTTGACCAGACTGGAACACGTTCATGCAGCATGGCATGGGCATGGAAGTTACCTTGAACGCGTAATCTGGACTCAGTCATGGTCACTGGAACCATTGTGAAGACTTTTTCCTCTTTCACTCGGTCCAACGGTTTTATTAATCGCGTTCGCCGCCACCTTCTCTCGTTATTAAACAAGCACACGTATCCATCGGCGATGCCATTGCCATTGCCATACCAACGAATATCTATCTCTATGAAATGAAACAGAAACAGAATGGGTGTGTGCTCATCCTCGCAATCGTAATGCACAATCAGCACCATACTCGTACAATGAGTAATTGAGTAAGTAAGTATACTTGTACAAGCGCCCACGTCATCCTCGCATACCTACATATTGCAAATTACACTCACTTTTGCCATCTTCGAAAACAGCGAGTAGTAATTTTTTTTAAATACCTATTTCCCTTGCGGAAAACTACAAGTTGTCACAAGTAGAATTTATGATAAGTTGTAAATTCGAAGGTGTTATGAAAACTTGTAACAACTTATTTTAGGTATGAGTTGTCTCAAGTATTCCTAATACAAGTAATCAGGCCAACTACCAAAAACAAATCTTCGATTACTGTTGATACCTTCAAGTTGTGATTGTGTCAACTAACTTGTAACAACTAACTGAGGTATAACTATTCACTACATAAACATGATATACATAACATGTTCACAACAATACAATATTATAATGGTATAACTATTCACAACTTATTACAGCAAGTATTCACAAAATGTGAGGTACAAAATGAGTATTTATAACATGCTTATTCACAACACACTATATCTGCGAGTATCAAAATGACCCTCAAAATTTCTGAATGGATAAAAATCTCACAATTCCATGCAAAATTGTGAAAATCGGCTTGTGGGGGTTTTCCGCAGCGCTGAATCCATTTTTCATTTTATTTTGACTCTAGACCCAAAAGGGGCTTCAGGGGGGAGGAGCAAAACTCAAAATTACCAATAATGGCATGTGGGGTGTGTAAATCTAGGTTTTCCTATGTGCTGAATCCGTTTTTGATATCGATTTTGACAAATTCTCAATAGGGGATTCGAGGGGGAGGGGCAAACCTCAAAATTAACAAAAATGACATGTGGGGTATACAAATTAAGGTTTTCTTACTTCCTGAATTCGTTTTTGATATCGTTTTCGAAAAATTCTCAACTGGGTCTTCAAGGGGAGGGGCAAAACTCAAAATTCATCATAATTTTGAAGCATTTCTGGTACATTTTCGATGGAAAATTACTGATAAGTTTTCTATTTCTATTTCGAATTGAAATTTCATATTATTATATTTTTAAATCAAATTATTTGTACAGTCATGCTGGAAGCCTAAGGCCACGATGATCGATGGGGCAGCAAAAAAACAACTGTTTATGAATTATCAAAATAAATTTGGCGTTATCCATCATGAGAAGGGTACGATTTTCTTTAAAAAATGAGGTGGAAAACAATCCTAAAAAATGTTTAAAATTTCAACTTTTTAAAAGAATACTTTGGAGACCTGTATGTTTCATGAATCATGATTTACATAATCCAAGAGTGATGCATGGACAGTTATAAAAAAAATCATTTTACAAAACGAGTTACTGAACTTTTTCAAGTTGTATGAAAATACGATATAGTGAGATAATAATGGTCTGAAACTTTTGTCAATAAGTCCACGTATTCAGTTGAATACTTGTCCATTGAAAATTTTCCAACTACAAAGTATTCAAAGTTGTAGAATACTTATCTACTGACAACAACTTCTGAAGAACAAGTTGTTTTCACATTGAAGAGTTGCTACAAGTAAATGAATACTAATCCATTTACAACTATTCTTAAAAAATAAGTTGTTTTGTAAAATACAACTTGTTAACAACTATGGATTACTTGTTGATCACTATTTACAACTTGTACTTTTTCGCAAGGGATGCTCGGCGCAAATAAATATTAATATATCGCGAATCGCTTTTCACTCGCGCGATTTACGACAGAGAATTTTTTCGGTCGTTTATTGCACCTGCATCTCTCTCTGTATAAGCCTCTAAGGTCGTACCAACGAAATGCTCGGCTCACAGGTTACTTTCTTCGGAATCGATTATATTATCCACAAATAAGATTTCAACACGTCGGGTCTGCTTCTCATCCTCGGCCGAGATAACTATATTTTAGAGTGAGAATGGTGATGGTAAAGGCTCCGGTTACTTTAGGCCATTTCGAACGTAAAATAGAGCGAAGCCAAAGGTCAAGGTACTCGTGATTTTTTGTTGTTTTGAGCATAGCTCGAGCTAGAGCTCGGTGTCGTCCTACACCCGGCGCGGTGCGGCGCACGTTCGTCTCACTGATTTTAATATGTACTTCAACGTATTATATGTAGACGTGGCCTAGGCTGGCGGTGCGGTGCGGTGAGATGTGGTGTGGTGGCGATAATCGTGTAGATTTGTTGAGCTGATTTTGTATAAGCTTTTCGTTGTATATACAAAATATACATGTGTTTTGGATGGTGTGTTCGTTCACGATATCCAGTACTCTTTGGAATGTCTGCATTTGATGTGTAAAAGAGAATGGAGAATTTTTCAATCACACCAAACAAAAATTGAAAAAGATACATCAAAAATTTTAAAAATTGGAAAGATCCGAATAATGGATAGAATTAAAATTGAAAAGAAGTAAAAAATCGCAAAAATGAGATTTTCTTTAATAATGCAAAAAATTTTCAATCGACCTGAGAAATGATAATGGGAAACTTTAAAAATAAAAAGATTGGAAAAATTACTTACCTATCTACTAAAAAAAAACGTTGGAAATTAAAAAAAAAAAGTCAAGAAAAATTATGAACGAAGAATTTTTATTTATTCATGTATTGTAATAATTGCTTGTAAATTAGAAATTATCATTTAAATTGAAATCCAAATATTAAAAAGACTCAAAAATGAAAAAAAAGATTACAAATTAAAGTAGGTAAATTAAAAATCAGAGAGGAAAAGTTAATGAAAATGCGAAACAAAAAATTATGAAAACTGAATAATTTTGTGTTCAAGTGGCTAATTATGAGGTTGAAATTTTAAAAAAAAATCAGCTAAAATGAATAGTTCAAAATTCAAAGAAAAGCTTTCAATCAAAAAAAAAAAAAAAAAAAAAACGAGAGAAATGATTAAACCAGGACCTTAAAAATCAGAAAAATAAAAAAATCAACTGAAAAAAATAAACAGTAAAAACAACAAAAATGAAAAATTCAAACAAATAAACTTGAGAAAAATACATAGAAAAAAATGAGAAATTGACAAAAGTTTTAAAATAATAGCAAAAAATGAAAATTGAAAAAAAGTAAAAAAAAAAAATGGAGAAATTGGCGAGGTTAAATTTATTAGGAAACGATTAAAAGTCAAAGTTGAAACATATATAATTCTGAAAAATGATGAATGAAAAATTTTATAAATCAGAAAAAAAATCTGCAATCAAAATTTTTATTATTTAGGCAAGTCATAAGTATATACTCAAGATATTTGAGTATTGAAAACGACTAAAAATTAGTATGTTACTAATCATTATTCAATAATATAAAAATGCGAAAAAATGAATAAGCATCTAAATCCTCGTCACTAAATAAAAAATAAAAAGTTTATAAAAATTCAAAACAAAAAAGTTTAAAAAAAACAAAAAATTGAAAATTATTTAGGGAGTTTATGATTGAAAAACATTACTTCAAAAATTCAATAGGTAAAAAAAAATTTAAAAAGTACTTCTTGGACCTATTAATTTTGTGACATTTCAAATTAAATTTGAATTTGTAACTAAGCTTAAGAAACGTCAAAATTGAAAAAAAAAAAACAATCCATTGAGAAAAAAACAATTAATTTTAGCAATGGGGAAAAAATCATTATTACAAAAATTGAAAAATTGAAAAACTGAAAATTTCGAAACAAAAAAAAAATGAAAACTGAGAAATAAACTGTTCAAAATTTGGAAAAATGTTCAATAGAAAAAATGAAATAAAATTTGAAAGCAGACTTATAATTTTAAAAATTTAGGGAAAAGATACTTCGAAGTTTTATAATTTATTCATTCAGCCAAATCATTATTGGATTAAAAATTGAAAAAAAAATGAAAACTTCCAAAAATAATTTTAAATAAAAAAAAATACACCCATAAAAAATTAGATATGAGCAAAAATCAGAAATTCAAAAAAAAAAAGACATTGAAGATTGTGGGTGCTCGAGCTCCTGCCTAAGTTTCTAAAGTAAAACGAGCGATATCCGATTGCTGATTGTAAAAATAGTCAATCTCTCCTAAAAAAAAATTGAAGGAAAAAAATTGCAATGCTTTTGAAATCGAAAAATAAAATTTCAATTTTTTTTTGGAATAAAAGAATTTGATTTTTAAGAAATAAAAAATCGTTCTTTTTTTTTTTTTTTAAATAAAAGAATTTAATTTATGGTATTTGAAATTTTTAAAAAATGTATAATTTTATTAATTGAAATGAAAAATATTTTAGTTTTTTAGTCAGCATAAAAAAATTCTCTATACTTTTTTGAAATGAAAAAATTGTTAACAAAATTCCCAAATATTTTCTGAGAAAAAATCTCAGTTTTTTGGACAAAAAAATATTTGATTTTTTGTCTCAATTTTTTCATTGGGGGGGGGGGGGGGAGTCTCAAAATTCCGTTTAGAGAAAGAAGCATACAAAATAAAATCTTTATTTTCTGCAATAAAAAATAAATGATCTCAGTTTTTTTATTTATTTTTTTTATTTTACAAAAGTTTAGAGAAAAAAGTCTGTAAAAAAATCTCAATTTTTTAAAAATAGAAAATTTTATTTTTTATGGGGTAAAAAATTTCTCAATTTTATTGTTGAAGAAAATATTTTCAATTCTTTATAGGACAAACTAATAACTTTTACCCCACCCCCACACCGAGTTTCCACTCCTGCAAAGACTTTTTTTTTACAACACTTTTCAATTTTCTAAATTAGTACTCGAAGTGCACAGAAAAATTCCAACTACTGGGACTCCTATTTTTGGAACGGCCAAAGTGCCAATTACCATTTTGGAATTAAGAACCCAAACAAACTATAGAACTACACGAGTCTATGTGTATGTACTTCCTGCAAAAAAAAACCGATTTTTTTTCAAAAAATATTACTCCGTTGCAGTCCCCACATAATACAGTTAGTCAAGATCCTTCTCCCACCTCCACCTTGAAAAAAAAATACCTAACTGTAAAATGCAATCTTTGCTACAGATAAAACACCTAAACCAAAACAAGAATACGGCGGCAGCGACGATGGCGATGGCGGTGGTAAAATTATGGCAAGGGGGACAACACCTCGTCATCGGGGCACTTCGACCGCCATCAGTGAAAGTTACGCGTAAAAATTATTCAACAATACACAAAACTTTGAAACAGGATGTGCATGTAAACTGACCCATGTTTCCATTCGAAAGCAGTCGAATAAATTACTCCATTATTTGATACGAAATTACAAATTAAACTTGCATTTCGAAAAATCTCGTCGCTCGAGCTACGTAGCAAGTTGGTAAAATAATATCCTTTACAAATTCCCAATCTCTATTCCGCATATTACATATATCATGAATGATCGACTGGATCAACGATCGATTCTATTGTATAACGTAAAGGTCGAAAATGACTTGCATAAGTGTGCAGACTGATTTCTTTACCAAATCCGCATACGTACACTTCGGACTTCTTCGGCTATGTTCAAGTTTTTCAGTATTATCAATATTTTTTTACTAATCGTAAGTCCAGTGCTACTTAAATACTTTGTATCCGAAATTGGAGGAGAGAGAGGGAGGAATCCAATCTAAATGTCATAATCAAAAGTATTCGTAGAACTTCAAGCTACAACTTTTGTTTGAAAATTTTTTCAATCGGGTCCCTTACCTCCCCTCCAGTTTTTAATAGTGTATTTTGAATAAGTATGAATAAGTCATATTACTCAAAATTGGTGGGAAGGAGGGGTTCGATTGAAATTTTGGTTATTACCAAAATTATTTCTAGTACTTCAAGCTACAACTTTTGTTTGAAAATTTTTTCAATCGGGCCCCTTACCTCACCTCTGTGTTTAATAATGTGTTTTGAATTGGAGTGGAGGGAGGGGTCCAATCGAAATTTTTGTCATAATCAAAATTATTGCTAGAACTTCGAGCTACAACTTGGTTGCAAACAATTTTCAATTGGACCCTTCCGCCTCCCACTTTAATTTTTAATTAGTATTTTGAGAGTGACATGCGAAATCGGTGGAGAGAGAGGGACTCAATTGAAAAAATTTTCAAACCGAAGTTGTAGCTTGAAGTTCTAGGAATAATTTTGGTTATGAGAAAAATTTCGATTGGACCCCTCCCCTCCCCTCCAATTTTGAAAAATTCAACTTATTCAAAACACATTATTAAAAACAGGGGTGAGGTAAGGGGCCCGATTGAAAAAATGTTCGAATAAAAGTTGTAGCTTGAAGTGCTAGGAATTATTTTGGTTATAACAAAAATTTAGATTGGATCCCTCACTCCGCTCTAATTTTGGATATGAAGTGTTTCTGGAGCACTGGACTTCGTAAAAAAATACTGATAATAATGAAAAACTCAAGTCCAGTCGAACAAAGTCGAAGAAGTCCGAAGTGTATTTGCAGATTTGGTAAAGAAATCAGTCTGCACACATATGCAAGCAGCGTAGCCAATGCTACTGATTTTTCAGTAGATCTATCACTTTTTCAAAGCTGTACTGATTTTCTACTGATCTACTGATTTTTTCAAAAACTTCCAATTTTTGAAAAAATTGGTCTGAAAACAGGAAAAAATAGATTTTTAGCTTATTTTTTCTTCAACTGTACTACTTTTTTTATAAAAAATTCACTAAAAGGTTAATTGATAAAAAAAAAATTTTTTTTCTCTCCTGACTCTAATATATTTTAATGAAAATTTGTTTCTTTTGGCCCCACTACATTTTTTGAAAATTTGTTTCTATCTACTGAAAAAAAAAAATCCACTGAAAGACATGAATAAATGCCAAAACATTATTTTTTCTTCTCGATATGCTAAATTTTCTTGGAAATTTATATCTACTGAATCTACTGATTTTTTATCAAAAAACCTACTGATTTTTTCGAATTTCCATCTGGCAACGCTGTATGCAAGTCGAAAACGAACTATGGATAAACGTCCCGCACTCGAAATAGAATAAGATGAAAAAAACGCGGAAATGAATGAATTTCATCGCGTACTTGGCATAGAAGTACTCAAACTCTTACTTTCAATTGTATAACGAAATACAACCGTAAGGTAAGTACGAAACTGGCGACAAATCGAACGAAGAATAAAAGTAAAACGTTTGTCGATTGGCCTCGCTCGCAGCTCGGACAAGAAGTCGACGAGATTTGCAAACACGCAGCATGCGAAGTTGCGGACAAGGGCAAGGCCGTATCAGCAATGGAAGCGATACGACGCGACGGCCGGAGCGGCCGTACCGGTACGATTCCACGTTTACGTATGGTATTTTTCAATTTGATTGACCACCCATTACGTGTAATGGAGTACATCGGTTCTGCGCTTCGTAGTTCGTACAGCAATCAGCCAGCCACCTAATAGATTAAATTTTTTTTCCAAAACAAGTGTCAAGAAGAAAGTTATAAACCCTGGTCCGGCGTACCTACGTTGGTTGGCCGGAGCGGCGTCCGCGTCTTCGTAGTGCGGTACACACGATCTGCCCACTTTACAGGAGAGGTACACACGGTATAGAGGATAGACGGCGAGTTGGCAGCGGTTCGTACCGCAGCTCAGCCGGCCGGTTTTTTAGAAGTGGGAGATACCTTCGGAAGACCAGGTTACCACGCCGCGCCGGCCGCCCGAAGAAAAGCCAGCCAGCTAGCGTCGTTTTCTAGAGCTTTAAAAAGAGTGTACATCGTGTACGACAATTTACTCTGTGCATTATCGCGACAAGTGTGACGGCGTTCGGAGCTTATCTCTGAACATCTTTTTTTTTAACCTTTTTTTTTTCACCCACCCGCAGATACCCGCTTAGCCGCGCAAAAATGGGTACCAAAAAGTTAGTTTGTTTAAGCTTAGTTCTAGTTTCGTGCGTTTTCGCCGATCCCATACCGCAAAAGCCGGCCACCCACGATTGCACCCAAAAAGACTCCATCAGCTGCTTGCAAATGCAGACCTACAGATCGCTGAAATCCTTCTTCACCCAAGACAACATCGAACTGTTCGGCGGACTTTCGCTAGTCAAGAACGACCAACAACAATCCAAAGCAGGCAGATCTTTGGACAGCAAAGACTCGGACGTCGAAATTACCGAAACCAACGATGTCGAGAAACGCGAAAATCTGCTCGAAGACTTCGCCCTGCACAAGGTAGTGAACTTCTTCCAAGAAAGATCCCTAAGATGGAATTTATCGCCGGTCGTCAGCGAAGTAGCCGAAACCGCCAGGAGCGTCGCCGACAGCTTACCATCCGACATGAAGAGCAAAATTTCCGATTTCATCGAAGAAGGTAAATACCAACTACTCGTATAACAGCTTGGTTGTTTTGTTTTTTTTTGTTTTCGTTCTCGTTACTCGTTTATTTTCCAACATCCATCGTATCGTCTGCCTCGAGGAAATTCCAACGTAATCTTCTTCGAAAAGTTCGTAACGTCGAATTTTCAACTTACGTGTATTTTAAAGTTTCGCGTATTGTAGCTGATTCCTAGTCATATAGGAACGATTTTTCATAAATTTCCGCTATAGTATCCGCCCACGCGTGTTCTGAGCTCTTTCTATGTAAATTGTGTAGATATTCGAGGGTGTATTGTGCTACGTATAATGCCATAGGTAGGTACTATACCTATCTCTCGTTAAAGTCAATTTCATGTGAAATTCACAATTCAGTTTCTTCGTCTGCTCGCGTTCAAAAACTTATACGTTCGCTCGTATACGCCATAATCGGATTATTTCATTTTCGCTAATCGCATTACCCGTCGCGTATATGCCAACTTCGCAATCCACCTTCTCGCCATCGCGTCAAATAATCGTTTCGATAATTACATATTCCGACGATGAAATTAGTTCGCGTGCTCGTAATCTCTTCCAACGTAACTAAGTTAGACAGTGTAGTCGAAAAGTAAAAACAATAGCTTCCATAAGATCACATTATCAAAAGCTGTATCTCATCACTGAATCTTGATCTCGAGTCAATAAAAAAAAAAAATTAATCGGTATGCACATTTTTCAAAAGCTCCCATTTTTTCAGGATCCAGCCCCCTTGCCTTCGAAGTCGTACAGTTTCGCCCAGATACTTAATATTCAAAAATAAAGAGGAAGGAGGGGTCAAATCGAAAAAATTATCAAATAAAAATTGTAGGTCGAGATTCCAGAAATAATTTTGGTTATAACAAAAATTTTGATTGAACCACTCTTTTCACAACAATTTCACCTAATATTACGTAGATTCAAATTTGGAGAGGAGGGAGGGGTTAAATTGAAAATTTTTTCATACAAAAGTTGTAGATCGAAGTTCCAGAAATAATTTTGGTTATTACAAAAATTTCGATTGAACCCTTCTTTTCACAACAATTTCACCTAATATTACGTAGATTCAAATTTGGAGAGGGGGGAAGGGTTAAATTCAAAATTTTTTCAAATAAAAGTTGTACATTGAGATCCCAGAAATAACTTAGGTTATTACGAAAATTTCGATTGCACCCCTCTCTCCCCAACAATTTCGCCTAATACTACGTAGATACTTAATATTCCAATTCGGAGAGGAGGGAGGAGTCAAATTGAAAAAATTTTCAAACAAAAGTTGTACATTGAGATCCTAAAAATAATTTTGATAATTTCAAAAATTTCGATTGGACCCCCTTTCTCGCCTCCAATTTCGCCTAATACTACGTAGATACTTAATATTCCAATTCAGAGAGGAGGGAGGGGTCAAATTGAAAAAATTTTCAAACAAAAGTTGTACATTGAGATCTCAGAAATAATTTTGGTAATTTAAAAAATTACGATTGGACCTCTTTCTCCCCTCCAATTTCGCCTAATACTACGTAGATACTTGATATTCAAAATTGTGGAGGAGAAAGGGGTCAAACTGAAAAAATCTTCAAACATAAGTTGTAGATTGACATCCTTAGAATAATTTTGGTCATTACAAATATTTCAATTAGACCTCTCCCTCTCTTGCAATTTTGCATAGTACGTATAAAAATCACTCTCGAATTTCAATCGCAGAGCTCGCATGTCACCTTGATGCACCAAATTGATTTCCAGTACACCCAACAAGGGAAAAAACGGTTCTGTGAATGGTCGATTCGATTGTAATTCGATAAAACATCAACGAGTATTTTAGGGCCCCCATCCCCTTTCCTAAAAAGGCCATTATTTCGGTTCCTAAGGCCACAATGGAAGAAATTTTCAAACAAAAGTTGTAGATTGAGATCTTTGGAATAATTTTGATTCTTACAAAAATTTCGATTGGACCCCTCCTTTCACTCTAATTTCGCATAATAAGTATGAAAATAGTCTGCTATCACGCAAAATTGGAGGGGAGGAAGGGGTTTAATCGAAATTTTTGTAATAACCAAAAATTCCAAAGATCTCAATGTACAACTTTTGTTTGAAATTTTTTTCAAAAACGACTTTAGGAACGGAGATAGAGGACTTTCAAAGAGAAGGGGCTGGACCCTCGAAAAGGGAGAGCATTAAAAAATTGACATATCCGGCTCATTTTTTCATTTATAGACTCAAGATTAATAAAATTGCATTCAACTGAGTATTCGCATGAAAGTTACCTTTGCAACTATACCAAGAAGCCGATTCTCTTCTCGTCAAAATACCTAATAAAAAAAAATTAATAGATAATAACTCGATTACTCTCCCATAAATCAATTAAAAAAAGCTACCTATGCCCATGCAATAGGTATTTTGACTTATTTCAAATTCCCAAGTACAAAAATTGACACATACGTCGTTTTCGTAAACTTCTTCATATCCAAACAGCATCTCCATGTTCCCCCTTTCCTCTCTCTTCCAATAACCAATCAACCGAATGATAAATCACCGAGCGTGTCGCGTCGCGGCGCGTTGAAAACAAAATTCGACGAGCACAATGGACGCTTGTTTGGACGCTAATTACGTTAAAAACGTGCGAGCTGAAGAAGAAGCGACATGGCATGGCACACGCCGAATGCAAATTTGTTTAGTCTCGTATTGTTTGGAAGCTAGTATAAGCGGGTTCGCCGTATTCGCTTCGCATTACCATAAATATTATGAATGTCATAAGACGAGTATGTCGTTCTCGTTCGACACCTAAATACCTGCCGATGCCGCCTCTATTGTCTTTTTTTTGTACGCACACGCGCCCACCGTAACAATCCGCCGGGCTAGGGAACCAAAAAAATATCGTCGGAGCTATCAATCATCGCCATCGCCATCGTGGATGGCGCTTCTTTTCTCGTATAGGCGCCAGCAAGGTGCTAATTGAAGGCGTTAAATTCGTGTTTAGGATTATAGAGAATTATCGAACTCGTACCTCATCGATGCTCGAGTGGATTTAATCGATCACTCGAATCAATGAAGAATTTTTCCAATATGGTACAGAAATATTTTTTTATGGAGCGTCTCGATTAACACTAATTTTATTGGTCAATGCATCCCTAACCCCTGTCCCCACCATTTTTCAAAACTTAAACATTTTTTTCTTTCCTTGATCAGAAATTAGCTTTTTTCGTACAAAAATTAAAGGCAAGTCCAAAAAAAAATTAATAATTTGACTTTTTTTAAAAAATATGCAACTAAAAAAATGTCCTTTCAAATCAATTTTTCAAGAACTTGGACGGTACTAGGAAGGCAGGAGGTAGCAAGCAATTTAAAAAATCAATTTTTCAAGACTTTAAACGTTCATGTAGTGCTAAGAATTTTTTTTTCTTCAAATTTACAAGGCATTTAAAAATTCAAAAAAGGATGAAATTCAAAAAAAAATCCCAAGAATTTAGGCGTAAGATCTCCTCCCCTCAATATATCGTTATAAAAATTGGTATTAATGGAGATCTGATGTCAAAAAACCAGAAAAATTAATTTAAAAAGTAATTTTTCCAGAGACTTTGATTGAATGTTAAAGAAAGCATTTTTTTCCTCCCCCCCCCCCCAAAAAAAATTAAAATGTCAAAAATAAATTTTTCAAGACTTTAAACGTGAGGCATAATACTTAAAAAAAATCAGTCGATATACAGAAAAAAAATCTTCAAGCGTTTGGATATTAAAAAAAGAAATGAAAGGAAACAACATTTTTAAAGAAATTCAATTTTATAAGTCTTAGGGCATCAAAAAAAGTACAAAAAAAAATTGAAATCAAAATTAGCAAAGTAAGTAGGTACCCCCCCCCCCCCCCAAAAAAAAAAATTAAAAGAATTTGGACGTCAAGCAACTTACAAAAAAGTTTTTTAATTAGAATGAAATACAAATATTGAAAAAATAATACAAATGAAAAGATTTAAAAAAAAAGATTTTTCAATACTTCGGATGCCAAGCAAAGTGAAAAAAAATCAGAAACTCGAAAAATTGTTTTTCAAGAACTCTGGGCGTCAAAAAAAAACAAGTAAGAAAATTGGGAAGGGATGAGATTTAGCGAAATCAATTTTTCAAGACTGAATGACAAACACCACAACAAAATTAAAAATTAAAGTAGAAGAAGCAATTTTTAAAGTCTTTGGACATCAGGCAAAGTACGTACAAAAAAATAATTGGTAATAATAATTTGAAATTCGAAAACAAGAAAATTGAAAGTTGAAAAAAATTAAAAATTCAATTTTTCAAGAATTTGAACGTCAAGCAAAATACAAAAAAAATTAGAAATTCAAAAAAATACTTCAAGACCTCTGATTGCAAAAAAAAAAAAATCAACCAAAAAAAAAAAAGAAAAACAAAACTGTACCAAAAAATTTTAAGAAGCAGGATTTAAAGGCTTAGAACGCCAAGTATGTAAAGTACAAAAAAAATAAATTGGAAATTCAAAAAAAATCTCAAGTTCAAGACTTTGATGGTAAAGAAAAAATAATAAAATTTTTATTTTTCAAGACTTTGGATGTGGAATCAGATCGAAGGATACGTATCTAAATGAGTCTCTAGAACCAAAAAGACTGTGCTTAAAATAATGAATTTTTCTCTCTTATAAAACGAACGAATTACGAATTCTCATTTTATTGGATTTCCTCTGCTCACCCTGCTCTGCCCTAATATGAACCGAACGCATCTAGGAATTTTCGCAATCCTCGAAACTGCACTATTTCTGCCCCTTCGCGCGATTTCCTGCTTCTTTTTTTCCTTTGATAGGAAGAAATGAATTAAAGAGGGGAAGCGAGACACGACATAGGTAGTCGGTACACAGAACTATTCGGGAAACGATAAATTTCTCGTCGCAAAAAACAATTAGTACTACATAGGTCGTAGCCATAAATAAAAATTTTTATCTTCTCGCGCGAATACTTTCTCTTAGAAAAGAAGCCATAAAGCGAAGAATTCAATCGCTCGCACATCTCGGCGCATTCATCATTCAATTAAAATTCTTCGAGGTGCTTCTATCACTATCCTCCGGTAGCTAAACAATGGAGCCACCTGTGCTCGGCCATGTTTCGCCGAAAAAAAATCCCAGTTAAAAACGCGCCATTCCATTATCGTTTCATTACGCGTTATTATTATTATCGTCGTCGTTTTATCGTGTATACGCAATAATAATAATAATAAAAATAATAGGCTAATATCATCGACTTATTACTACGGTTACACATACGCAACATATGTGAGTAGTATCAACCAATGTCGAACGTGCCTGATTCGTACGTTTTCATTTTTATTTATTTTTTAATTTTTTTCTCCTTTTTTTTTGCTATAAAGGTAGAGGCAAAAAGAAGAAATTACTGAAAGCTCTCGGACCATTGTTGATCGCTTTGAAAATGAAATTAGCCGCATTCGCCGCCTTAGCTTACATCGTGATCGCCTTAATCGCCAAGAAAGCTTTACTCGCCAGTTTACTATCCTTACTCATCTCAGGTTTCATCGCCATCAAAAAATTATTATCTCAACAACACTCTCATCACGAAGTGGTCGGTATTTTTTCATCTTAGACCTCGATGTACGATTAATCCAAGACTCAAACTACTGATCCGGAATTTTTTTTGTCTCAGGTTGAGCATCATCCTCACGGATGGAGCGGTTCTGGATACAGCGGCGGTGGCTGGGATAGCTACGGAGGTGGCGGCGGCGGCGGCGGCGGACACGGAGGTGATATCCACGGATCGTACTCCAACAATGTTGCTCACACGCTCGCCTACAACGGCCAAAAAGCCAGTAGAAGGAGGTGAAAATAGGTGAGCATTTTTTCTCCTTATTTTTTTCTTCTTATCGTATACAAGTGCTTTGGTCACTACACGCCATCTATACTTATATTACTTCCTAGTTTTTGTTGTATTTTTCATCCTTTTTTCCATCTGTATCAATTGAAATTCTATACACGAACACGCGTTAAATGTAACTATTACCCGGCTGTCATGCCTCACATACGGTCTCTCTTTTTCTCATTAACGATAAATAACAACTTTTAGTACGTTACCAAAACCTATCGAGAAAATTCATTGCACCGAATTCGCACCACGTTTATAGGAGCGTTCAATCGCGTCGTGTGTGGGAAAATATATATAATGGGAAAGTATCGGAGGGCGTCACTCCCATCCGACTTGTCCTAACCTCTGCTGTGAGTAAAACGAGTACCACATTTTGTACGTACCTATAGTTCTATGAAATTCAATAGATTAGTCGTATTTAACCCAAACAACGTGAAATTTTTGACGTTTATGCCATCTCAGAGTACGAATGAATCTAATCTATCTAGTACCTCTACTAACCTGACTATTCACGAAACGACTAAATAAAAAATTAATTTTCAGTGTGATTACACGTCTGTCTCAATTCAGAAAGAATTTCAAGAAACAGGAAAAAAAATTGATAGATGAAAAAAATTAAAATTCAAGCCGAAGCCGAATAAAAAAATATTAAAAATTGATGAAAATTTATTAAAAATCGAGAACTAATTGAAAATTATGAGAAATTAAAAAAAATTAAATAATGAATTCAGCTATAGGTAATATAAAAATAAATAAAATTCGAAAAACTAGGAAAAACGTAGTAATAAAAAAAAATCATTCAAGTCAAAATTGAAAAAATCGACAACCAATCCTATTATAAAAAAATCGATGAACCCACAAAAATTGGAATGAAAATTAAAATGTGAGAAAGGGGGGAGGGGGAGGGTGTCAAACAATGAAATTAGCATTTGGTAAAAATAAAATTAAAATAAAATAAAATGAAACCCGAAAATCATTCAGAATTTAAAAAATTAAGGAAAGAATTCAATTTAACAAATTCACCGTTATTTTATTTTATCAAACTTTTTAAATATTATAGTAAAAAAATGAGGAAACCGTAAAAATAGAACTAAAAGTTGAGAAAAATTTTAAAAAATTGAACGTTCGAAAATATAGTAAGTAGAACTGAAAAATAGAACACCGAAAATTTAACGAATTCAAAAGAACTGAAAAACTTGGGAAAAATCGATTAACGAATTTTACGCCCGAAAAAAATATAATTTCAAAAAAAAATTAATAAGGGATTTGAAAACAGAGTATCATTTAAAAGTTAAAAAAATTAATGCATTTTGAATAAAAATATATTGATAAAACAATAAAAATTGAAAAAAATAAAAGAAATTGTCACTTGCCAAAAATGAAATCAAAAATTACTAAAAATTGAAAAAATGTTTCAAAATTGAAAAAATAGGTGAAAATTTTCAAAAGAAAAAATTTATTTTCAATTCAGGAAAAAAATCAAAAAACTTCCAAAAAAATCACTGCACTTGAAAATTTTAAATTACATTTTTAAAAAAGTCAAACTTTCAAAAATTGAAAAAAATTATGTCCAAAATTGATGAAAAAATATGAATTGAAATAAAACAAAAAATACTGAAAAAATTGGAAAAAATTAAAATTTGAAAAAAATCTAGGTAGTTAATAAAAAATTACTAAAAATTGAAGAAATTTAGAAAATGGTTCAAAACTGAAAAAATAGAGGAAAATTTTCGTTCAAGTATTATTTGCCCACAATTGAAAAAAATTTATTGCAGTAAGTTTTTAAATTGTGTTAAAAAATTCCATGATTTTTTAAAATTTGATAGGTTGACAGGTGAAAAAATTGAAATTGGATAGAAAATTACTAGAAATCAATCCAACTCAAAAAAGTGGGAAAAATTCATAACAGAAAAATTAAATTATTGAAAATCTGTACACTAAAGCACCGAATATGGAAGTCACATTTTTTTCAACTTTGAGGTTTTTACGTTTTTTGAATTTTTGACACTTGTAGGTTCACAAACTACCTATAAAAATCTCGAAATCGAAAAAATTTGGACTTCCATCTTCGGTGTTTTAGTGTACATAAATACTTATCATTTGAATAGTTATTAGATAAATTGGGAATTGAAAAAATAATAAATAATAATTCATGAAACAATTCAACAAATTGAAACTAAAATAAAATCAAAAATTTGAGAAAAAAAATCAGTGAATTGAATTAAGTTCATAATTCAACACTAAAAAAAAAAAAAAAACGAACTGAAAAAATTAGAATTTAACAAATTGGAAAAATTTACAGTCGAGAAATATTTCAAATTAGGAAAAAGTAAAATTCAAAAAAAGACCACGATTTGAAAATTAGTTTAATATGCAGTATTGAAAAAAAAATCACAATTCATGAAACAATAGGTAAAACTTGTAGACAATAAAATCAAAAAGTTGAAAAATGCATAGAATTAGATGAATCACATATACTCACAGAAAAAAAAAATGAAAAATGAAAATTTCAATAATTAAAAAAAAAACAAAAAAAAAAAGTTGAAAATTTCTTTAATTAGGTAGGTAAAATAAAATTCCTACAGCTTTAGTCCAAAAAAATTGAAAAAATTTGAAAAAAAAAGTAATTTTTTTAGTTAAAGCATAGGCAGGACTTTTCAAATTTAATTTTGAAAGGAAATTTTCAAAACACTTCTCAACAAACTAACAAAATTTGAACAGATCTTTTTTTTTACATGAAGGATTTTGTTCTGACAAATTTATTGATATTTTTTTTTAAATCAAATTTTCAAAATGACCAATCTAGCTCTTTAGGTGTCTGGTCTCTGCGATTATCAAAACAAAACTACTAAAATCAACCTTCGATACTTGACACTTCACGTTCGTAAAAAAAATTAGGAAAAAAAGAAACGAAGTTGAAAACTTTCAATTCCTACGTAGGTCCAACCTCTCAGACCTTTGCCTTTGACCCACGATACGCTGGTAGGTATTTGCTTCTGTATTCAACTATGCCAATTGATCTTCGCATGCGGTTTTCATATTAAATTTCGGTCTAGGTCTAGGTGTACGTATACTTAATCGTGAATAGCTCATAACATTAGCATACGATTGACCTTGCCCGGTGCATCTGCATCGAAATCGTTTAAAATTATGTCGATGGGTGCAACGTTCTCGGTTCTGGGTTTATGGGTTCCTTCTCGTATTTTGTCAATACCAAAACATCGTAGATACCTTTAACCAACTCGCCGTGATACCCGTCTGCTTACCAAGTATATATACGTACAATTACTAACCTAATTCTGGACATGAGAACCGGTTACCATATCCGATGCGTTGTAAATTACCCTGGCTCGATCGGCCCTACAGTAAGTGTAAATTTCCGGATAGTATACGAAAAAGAAAAAAAAATGCTGTCTAGTTTGTTTCTTTCTTCTTTTAGTCCGCTTTTACAGCAGGATGTTGGTCGTATTAAATTCCATCGGTGGAAAAAAACTATATCTTCTATTCCAATACAAGTCTTCTTCTTCTTCTTCTTCTTCGTCATCGCCGTCGTCGTCGTCTTCGTAATTAATCGAATAATTTTATTCAATCGTCCGAGTGAATGTTGCACATTTGTCTTTCGCAATTGCCCACATTCGAGGGTATCAATCAAATACCACTTCATAGCCGTATAAAATTCCAATCTCGTCCGCGATTAACACGCCGCCGATATAATCAAGTAGCCATTGACTGACGAGTATATTATACGACTACTTCTTCGACGTACACAAAAAAAATCAATCATTCGCACATTTCATGCCGCTGCTTCATCCGAATCCGGTCCCAAGTCTACCTATAGGTATATCACGCAGCCGAACCGGAGGCCGCCGCTAATCTCCGCATACGTTAATCATTTTCGTACATTCGTCCCATCCCGAACCGACTGATGGGTCATTTTTCCTAACCTAAGCTGCAAATATGACCTAAAAATCCGCTTAATGATTAAGGCGTGCCCGAGCCTTTTTCGAATAGCACATGCCATGCCACAGCAAAGCAGACCACAGCGCCATCGCGTCAATTTATTGAGTCGTAAATTTTACTAGTGCCTAGTTTACTCAGTTTGTTTACATGCTGGAAGTAGATCATTTTTTCATCTTACCAAGTCCAATAGTACATATTAGATATTTACTTAATATTCAAAATTGGAAAGAGAGGAAGGGTCAAATCAAAATTTTTGTAATAATCAAAATTATTCCTAGGACATCAATTTACAACTTTTGTTGGAAAAATTTTTCAATCGGACCCCTACCAACCCACCGATTCTATATAACATTCCGAAAATACTAATTAGAAATTGGAAGAGTGAGGGAGGAAAGGTGGACTGAAAAAATTTCCAAATAAATAAGTTGTAGATAAAGATTCTAAAAATAATTATTGTTATCATAAAAATTTCGATTGGTTATCTCCCTCTCATCTCATTTCACATAACATCATGTAGATATTTTTTTCAAAATTGGTGGGTCCGATTGAAAAAATTTTCAAACAAAAGTTGTAGACTGAAGTCCTGGAAATAATTTTTGTCATTATAAAATTTTTGATTAGACCCTTCCCTCTCCTCCTCCAATTTCGTAAAATATGACTGGCATACTCAAATTATTGAAAACTGAAGAAGGTAGGGCTTAAATTAAAAAAAAATTCAAACAAAAGTTGTAGCTTGAAATCCTAAAAATAATTTTAGTTATTACAAAAATTTCGACTGGACCTCTTCCTCCGCTCCGATCCACTTTCGTTTCAGAGATTGAAAAATGAAAATTCGATGCCCTACTCGAAACAAATCATCTTCAAACAATTGGGCTAATCCTGTCCAAAAATTTTGTATAAAAAGTTATTTTGAGAATAATTTTCTCTAAAAAATGTTGATTACGTTAGAGAAACATTCCCATGATTTTAATTTTTTTTAAATCCAACATTATTCTTCGATTAAAAAAAAAAGCCAAATATTTTGAAAAACTTTTTTATCTTTATTTATTTAAAATTCCTTCACAAAAAATTTATTCCAAAATTTTGTTGGAAAAAATTATTTTCAAAAAAATTTCTAACAAAAATTCTTCACGATGAAATATTATTGCAGAATAACACTATATACTCAGGTAAATAAATGACCAAAAAGCAATTTCTAAAAAATTTCTCGCATCATTTTTTTTCTTCAAAAGTCCTCATTTTCCTAACAGAATTTTTTCAAATAAAATCATAATATTATTAATTTGTAGAAAAATTTTTTTAAATAATTTTTTGTATAAATTTCTCATTTTACAGATTTTATTTTGAATTTTTTTCTCTTTGAAGTGTATAAAACTTTTCTTTAAAATAATCTTGAAGAATTTTTTGTGAAAAAGTCTCTTGAAATTTTTTTCAATTCCTTCAAAAAAAATTTGTAAAAAATTTTTTAATTAAAATTCTTTCAAAAAATTTCAGAAAACTTTTTTGAAAAAAAAATTCTCTATAAATAAAATTTTTGCATAAATTTCTCATTTTTCAGATTTTATTTTGAATTTTTTTTTCTTTGAAGTGTATAAAAGTTTTCTTTAAAATAATCTTGAAGAATTTTTTGTGAAAAAGTCTCTAGAATTTTTTTTTAATTCTTTCAAAAAAAAAAAATTGGAATAAAATTTCGTAAAAATTTTTTAAATTAAAATTCTTTCAAAAAATCCCAGAAAACTTTTTTGAAAAAAAGTTTCTCTATAAATAATAAAAGATTTTTCTTGAATTTTTGTGGGAAACATAATTCTCAAAATTATCGAAAGATCATTAAATCATCTCTCATTCTTCTTCAGATTTTTCATTTTAAAAATTTTTCTCCAAAAACTGAAGAAAAATTATCAAACAAATCGTCTCATTACATAACAAAAAAAAATCTGTACTTAACATTTTTTTATTCAATTTTTTTTCGTACTAATTAGATCTTTCTGTGCCTGCGTGTCCATAACACTTACATTTCGTACGTACTCATTTATTTTTTACAAACGAGCTTATAAACACCTGACCGTACGCTTCCCTCTTCACCCTGCTCGTGACCGCGAACAATGACGCGAAAACACTTGAAATTCCACCATCTCGTATCGTATCTCATCGCATCTCTCCTAATTAACTCGTACTCGCTGCTCACAAATTGTCGACACATTTGGCAGAACCACTCGTACACTCGTACTCGTAATTCTTCGCAAGTATGAGATTTTTTCGCTTTTCATTACACGCGGTCAGTTGTAGATTTGCCTTTCATATACTCGTACCTCGTCTACACGAGCTAAAGAGACCAAGCTCGTACCGAAAGTGAAATCATTTTTCACACGTTTATTATAATAAAATAATAAAAAATCATAAATAATCGTTGGCATATTTTATACGAATTCGTCGGACGTGAAAAGCTTTTCCTTTTTTTTTTTTTTTTCATCATCCTCCGATAAGACGACGACGAGGTATACTCTACTCAGTACATATTGTTAATGACTTGTGAACAAATAACAAATACAACATCGTCGGCTTGATGGATAACTGACTCGATGCCGGTCTGCTCTCTTTGCTCGGTCGCTCGCAATGACTTTATCATACTCGTACAACTACGACGACGCTACTAGCCCCATTTTGGTATACTAAGTATATTTATAATGAGAATGTAATGTTCAGAAAATGGACTAAACGAATACGAGCAGGCGCTTATTCTCAGCGATAAATTCGAACAATGGGGTTATTAATGATGAATTATCGTTCATCGACATCGAGATACTCGACGACGAACTACGATGAAATTGTATTGTTTTTGTGTTCGGATTTTGTTTTGTTTTTGTTTTGTCGCTGCCGCCGCCGCCGATAGAAATTATATCAACTCGAAGGAGAATGGATTGAAGTTCACGGCCAAAGTGTCCTAATTAAAAAAAAGGACAATCAAAATGGAACTAAATCTTTCAACTTTCTTTATACAAAATCGTCGGTACTTGAGAAAAAATACTAACTAACGTCGCGAAAATGCGAAGGGAGGTGGGAAAATCATTAAAAAAAAAGGCTTTTATTTCTTGAAAAATTAACAAGAAACAATCAAATAAAATTTCGATTTTTCTTATGAAAATCCCCCCCCCCCTCCCGTTTGGATTTAATCAAAAATTTCAAAAATTGGAAGAAAATCAGATATTATAAAAATTAGAGAAAACTCAATCAAAAATTTGAAGACCATCGAAATTAAAAATTACAGAGAAATTAAAAATATGAAATTAAAAAAAATTCAAAAAAATAGAAGTAGGTACTTTACTAAAATTCAGATGAAAAAAAATTGAAAATAAAAGATTATAAAATTTTAAAAATTCAAAATTGAAAATTATCCGTTGAAAATTGTAGAAAAAAATGAAAACAGAAAATTCCAAGAAATAATTTTTAGATAGTTAAAGTTAGTTTGAAATGTTTTCCTAGTTTCAACCCCCTTCCCCACCATCACCATCTCTTCAAAAAACAGTTTTATACCAAAATTGACCTACGTTAAATTATTTCAACTTGCGAAAAATTCATAATTTTTTCAAAAGTTACAGTTTTTAAACTTTACCCAGGCGAAATTCGAAAAATATTTAGCAAAATTTCATTTCAAACAAACATTTTAAAAAAATGCAAATTTTTCAAAAACAAAATATTTATAGGTACTTATTTATTATGAGAAGTCCAAAAAAAAAACTGCAGATAATTTTTGAATTTTTTGTTTTATTTTTGAAAATTTTTACAAAGACAATAATTATCTGATATTAATTTACAAAAAATTCATATTAAAAAGCAAAAATTGCCAATATTTCTCAAAAAAAATTTCAAATACAAAATAATAAATATTTTCCAAAAAAAAAGTCACAAACTTTCAAAAATGTTTGCAAGGACAATAATTTAGAGATTAGGTACCTATTTCGCAATTGAAATTATTTTTTTGAAATCTTCATCGAAGACCATTTTGAGAATATTTTACAAACATTTCATTTCGAAAACTTTTTTTGAATGGAAAATTGTAAATTATTTTGTAGATATGAAATTTTTAAAATTTTTGAAATAATTTGTAGAAATAATAATTCTGGCAATATTTTCCAAAAATCTATAGGTAAAAGTTTTTCAAGAGGCAAACAATTGCAAATATTTTCCAAAAAAAAATCAATTTTTTTAAGGCATGAATTTGTGAATAAAAGTTTTTTATTTTCCAAATAATTCATTTGCTTAGAGGACATTTTTACAATTTTCTTCAAGTAGAAAAAATTGCATATTCTAAAAAAATAATTTATTCATGCAAAAATTGTGAATTTTTTCACGAAATTTTTTCAAGCAGAAAAGGTGTAAATATTTTACAAAAAAAAAAAAAAAAAACCAGCTCGATGTCAAAATTGTAAATATTTTTCAAAAATATTATTTTGATTTTTTTTTAAAATAATGAATAAAGTTTTTAATCGAATTTTGGCAATTTAAAAAAATGACTGTTCAACTTTTTTTTTCAAAAATTTCTTCAAGTAGAAAAAGTTGCATATTCTAAAAAAATAACTTCATGTCAAAATTGTGAATATTTTTCAAAAATATTATTTTGAATTTTTTAAATACCTAATGAATAAAATGTTTAATCTAATTTTGGCAATTTAAAAAAATGACTGTTCAACTTTTTTTAAAAAATTTCTTCAAGAAATTTTTTCAAGTAGGAAATGAAGTAGATATTTTGCCGCTACCCCCCCCCCCCCACCACCCCCCCCCCAAAAAAATCTATGTCAAAATTGTGATTTTTTTTTTATTTCTTTTTAGGTTACGAATTAAATTTTTAACCAAATTTTCACAATAAAAAAAAAATCATCGACACTTTGTTCGATTTTAAAACCAATAAAACCACTTCTAACAATTTTTACGATTTCTTGATCGTTCGAAAAATTATTGAATCATTTCTGGGAAAATCCTGGTTCTTGAATAATTCGAGCCTGATGAAAATGCACCCCTTTCACCCCCTATCATCGGTTCAGCCTGTACCTCAAACAACAACTATCGATACGACCAACAATTTATACTATTCACCCACCGACACACTTCAACACTTTGGAGCTCATCTCGACACAGGCATCTTGGCTAATCCAAATTACCATGGCTGCGATTCGCATCTAGCTCGTAAAATCGTCTCTATTCGACTACCTGCGGCGCATCTCATTCTCATCAAACACCATCATCTTCGTCGATCGAATACCTCGTAAAACTTTTTACGTCATGTTACAACAAACGTGGCGGCGAGTCGATCGACAGTTATTCTTATCAGTACAACGGTCGTAAATCTGCCGACTGTGCGGCTACCAGCGCATACAAAAACACACCTGGCAAAAATTCCATATCAATACAATCGAATAATGGCGAAAAATTTTGCCATACTGATATAGCAGTCTCCTCTTGCATCCTATACGGCGCAACTTTCACCCGAAATTTCTCCATCCGATTGAAAATTTAATTAGTCAAATCTCCATCCGGTACCTCTCACCACCCATCTTTTAATATCAATTCGACTAATAGTAAAAAAACACACGCACGCAACAAAAACACCTCATTCGTAACTTCCATCAGCTACCTTCTAAAGCTAAAACTTTATAAACGAAAGTAAACAAAAAGCTCTCGCCGAGATTTGAAATCCTGTATACGAAGAAAAATATAAGACAGAAAAAAAAACCTATAAACTCGGTCAAAATATACGAAATACCGCGTCTAAGCAGAACGTAATAAATAAACACCTTTTATTAATTTCCATATTACTTTCCCCGGCAATATATATCTCTTTTACTGGATACCCTTGAACGACCTATCTCCTGATATACTATACCATTAATTATAACACATACCACACCCATCTAAAAAACGCGTAGAGAAACTACACTTTAAAAAAAAAAAAAAAAAAAAAAATTAAAACTTGCAACAACAAACGAGAAAGAATAAGGAGAGAGGAAGAAGAAGAAGAAAAAAGGGGAAGATAAAAATGTACCTATAAGTACAAGTATACTGGTAATATGTGTGCTTTCTCTTATTATCGAATATTCTTGATAATTTCACTCGTATTTTTCCAATGACTTGTAAGTTAATAGGTGAACAAGTTTCAATTTCAAAACAACTTACCATTGACCTCTAAAAGGAAAGAAAGAGAGAAAGAAAGAAAGACGGAAAAAATAATAATAATAAAAAATAAAATCATTAAGAAACGTGAAACAGTTCTGATAGTTTATGTATAAATCATGTTTTACCGAGAGCAAGGGAATCAACAGGCTGGGCACCCCGCACCCCGCTCCGTTAGGCCATCGTCGACACCTCACCTTGATACTCGTACGAGTAGTTCAGTTACCCTAATACCTCCTACTTTTACCGGATCATTTACATTTTCCATGTATGGTCGAAACCAGTTACGTTTGACCTAGCTGAGAATGTATCCTGTTTATCTTCTCTTACAACTTATTTAAGTTTAAAATGTTAATGCCCAATGTCCATTAATATTTCTATATACTACATATTTTCTAATTGAGCAACGAACGACCCACCGCCAGTGGCAGTGGCAGCCTGCCTCCCTCGCTCATCCTATAAACCAATATCAGCTTCTAACCCAATTTCTATTTTTTTTTTCCTTCCTATAATAAGCTCTTACTACGTAGTTCGTTTCGTACGTATATTTTTTGGCATTTTTATGCTTATCACGTGCCTAATATCAATCAACTTTATTCAATTGAAGATTACCTATTAGTCATAATCATAATGTATTGGAAACGAGCTAGTGTGTATACGGATTAAAATTGGCAATAAGTCGTATTTTACGATCACGTTTTTTTTCTTCTTTTTTTTCTTTCTTTTCAAACACAAGTTCGCCGCAGTTTTGTTTTTTAAACGACAATTTTTTTTTTATTCTCTCGCTGGATAATTAAAATACACGCGGTAACAGACTCCCGTATAAAAAAAAACTAATGGTTTTTTCGCCACCATTAGTAGTGGTAATTTTAGTTGTAAATGTTACCACTACTATTACCAGTACCATTAGAGATTAATAGTGGCGAAAAAACCATTGTTTTTTTTTTAATGGTAAAACTATTAGTTATTAGTAGTTGGCTATTTACACCATGTTTGATTCAAAAATTGGAGGTCTTTATGCACATCCTGGCAGGCTCATTAAAACTCTGTCTAGTTGTGGACATCCCTCTCAAAGCTTGACGCACACGTCTAGCCAAATGTATTATGTTTTCCATGGACTATATGTACTAATTTACAACACATCTTATCTGCGAGTATCAAAAGATGCTAGTTACTATTAGTTACTAATAGTTACTATTAATTACCAATAGTAACCATATGATGTTTCATGGTTACTATTAATCACTATTGGTAACTATTAATCACCCAAGGACTTGTAATGGTTACCATTAGTTACCACTAAAATTTAAATAGTTACTTAAAGTAACTATTAGTTTTTTTGTATACGGGAGGGCCAGGAAGGCGAATTATTAATACCAATTACTCATATTTTATTTTATAAAATTGTTCAAACTCGTTTATACTAATTTATATTTTATTATTTTCTGTTTGCAGAACGTTGTTGAAAAAGTCGAACTGAAGTTAACAGGCTATACGAATTTGCCAAACAGACTGTATTCTTTACTTTATAATATAATAATTTATTTATTATATTTTTAAGAGAATTTTTTTCGCAATTGAAAACTTTCCACGTTAATTTATTATAAAGAAGAAAATTTTCAACCGATACTTTCAGTTATAGATATTAAGGCAGCGTCTATATATGTTTTTTTTTTTTTTTGTACTAAAAATAATAAACTAGTCGACCCAGAAGCGACATAACATGATTGAATTTTTATGTTGTAATGGTTTTGTAATATCGTAATATTATAAATGTATGTACCATGACACTGAACGAATAAAGAAAAACTTCTTCTTTTTTTTGTACATACAAACTCCTCGTTTTCATTCGTAGCTTCTCTCATTCGTATGTATTTTTTACTCTTTTTAGCGACATTATGCGATTGATATTACGTATTTGTATTATAATGGTCGTAATCGACCGAGAAAATTTGCTACTCGAATAATATGAGATGAGCTAATAATTAATTGGCATCTTGCAAATGAGAAAATGGTGATCAAAGTCGTACGTATGAAATTCAATTTTGAAATTGATTCGTACTCGGATATAATATTTATCGAAGTATTATACTCCAATGATGTGGATTTGCACTCCCAGTTGCTAAAACTATGTATTTTAAATTAACAGCTTGTTTTTTCAATACTTCAACCACAGAGGACGAAATGATGAATTATTAATTAATCCGAACGAGACTAATGAATACTTCTCAGTCAATCGTATGAAAAAATTCACAATCTCGCAGGTCTCACAGAATCACTGTACTACAAGTTTCACGATTTTATATTTTGATTGCCCCAAGAAGGCTCCTTGAATTTTGATTTCAATTTTTCTACCTCATTCGAGGGAAAATTTTTTAAAACAAACCACTGGCAATACTGACATGCATGCCATCAACAATCGCCCCGTAAATACGAAAAGGTAGGCAAATTATCGAACATGCGAATTATTCGATATTGGACGAGCACCTAGAATGGAATTCGCCTGAATAAAGACGAGTTAGACAACCACTTCGACATCAAAACGGAAAACATTGCCGAATGCGATTCAAACAGGCGTAAATACATTTATAATAATCTGAGACCTGAACCTACTGATTCCGCAGTCTGCACCCAAAGAATTGAAAATTGGGATCGGTCTCAAAAATTAGTATAATTATGTACCCCCATTTTGAAAACCAATAGTCTTCCGATCCGCAGCTGCTGCTTTAAAGCACAACGAAAGCTCAAAAGTTGACAATTTGCTTAAAATTTCGCCTGAGAAAATTGATGGTTAAATCAATACCAAATTATAGCATTTTTTGCGTTGAATCCGAATATTCAGGTCTGCCGGTCCGTAAGTGCTGCCAAAGGCTTGGCAGACTGAGTCAAGAGGGGAGAAAAATTGACAAAATAACGGTTTTTGCGCTAAATTCATTTTGCAGACCGTGCAGTACATGGCGCCATCTAAACTTCAAAAAGGATAAGAATATTCGCAGCACTAACCCTTTAGAAGGTATATCTACGAAAAAATTTTACGTCATCAACAAAGTATTTTTTTTTTTTTTTTTGTGCTAATCATTTCCCTAAATATATTTTATTCAGTACATCACAAACGTTCAAGTAAAATGTCGTAAACAACTGTCGAAATTTTCGTAAACCAACGTGCTGGCAACGGCTTGATCCAGTGTGTAAAAAACGTTGACACATATATCAAAAGTACAGGTTGCCAGAGGGGAGTCATGAATATAGAGGAAGAGTAGAGAAGAGTTCCAGAGTGTTTATTCCATTACCATCGACGAAAACGTAAAATACCAGTACCTTCGATAAAATTATAGATTACCTTTTCAACTTGAACGTTCAATGAATTGCCTACCACGTTGGTGAAGGCGTTAATGTCATGTGAAAATTTTCCTCATCGCATGAACTGAAAGATTTTATGTTTGAAAAAATTTATCAACTCTATAAAATTTTTTAAAAAATTTACGAAAATTTAAAAATCATTTTTTTTTTTTTTTGAATTTCACCAATTCAAAAATTGAGAAATTCCTAATTTTTATAAAAAAATTAAAAATACATCAAACTTTGCAAATCGACCTTCTAAAATTTTTGAAAATTTTTTGACTGATAAGCTAAATTATGAAAATGCACTACCTAATTACTTTCAAGGGAACATTGACAACTCGTCACCTTCGATTCAGCTAAACTTTGACTCACTGAAAGAGCATGTCACCCAGACCTCACAGCCAAATTTTCAGTTTCCGAAGTTGATTTTTCGATTTTTGGCGAATTTTTGAAAATTACGAAAATAACCCATCGGAGGTAACGAATTGGCAAGGTCCCTTGTCAAGTTCCCACTCGACTGAATAATTTCTTTAAATTTTGAGAGTTTTCAAGATCGAAAAATTTATTAAACTATGAAAAGGAATTCAATTTCGAAAATCTACCTAAATCAAACAAATTTTCTTTTTTTAAATGATCACTTTTTTTTTTTACAAATTTCAAAAAATAATCCGACTTCAAACATAAAAGAATTTAGAATTTCAACCACATTGCAAAGATACCCTCACAAATTTTTAAAATTTTTAGTAAGTAATTAATTAAATTTTAAAAGTTGATTTAATTTCAAAATTTTCTTTAAATTCAATAATTTCAAAAATTTTTAATTTTTATCAAACTTTAAAAATAATTGTAAAAATTGATGGGATTTTGAAAATGTATTAAAATTTAAATGGTATCAAAATTCCAATTATTAACGAATTGGAAGTTTTTCCAAGGTTTATATTTTTATAAAAATATATTTTTTTAAAAACAAATTTCAGAAATTTATTACAAAAACTTCAAAAAAATGATTCAACTTTAAACATCGGCTTTTATCAAGTTTTCAAGTTAGCACACCTAGGTACATAAATTTTTTCAATTTCAAAAATTTATTGAAACTCAAAATTTACTAAAATCGTTATTTTTGCAAAATAAACTTTTTTGATAATTTTGAATTCTTACCAAATTCATCATTTTTTTAAAATTCAATAAAATTCAATTTTTTTTTATCAAATTTTAGAAATCTCGAATATTTTGAATTTTTTCATCGAATTTCAAATTTTAAGGATTCGCTAAATTTTCAAAAATTTCAAAAATTGTAAAAATTTATCAAACATTGAAAATTGAAGCAATTTTGAAGATTTATTAAAATTTAAAAAGTATTTATCAAAACCACAATAATTTTTCGAATTTAATAGTACCTAGATAAGTATTTTTATCTAGATTGTTTTTTTTACAAATTTCAAAGATTTACTCAATTATAAAAATGTCAAGAATTTATTGAAACTCAAGAATGACTGAAATTAGAATTTTTGCCAAATTTTGAAAATTTTCCAACTGAAGAAAAATTTTGTTGACTTAGTAAATAAGTATAAATTTGAAAGACTTGAAATTACAGAAATGGAATTCTTCAAAATCCTATAAAATTTGAAATTCGCTAAAATGCTCTGAATTTTTCAAATTCCTATAACTAAATCAAGTAAGTATAACTAGATTTCTTTTTAATTCTCTGAAATTATCTAAAATCAAATAAAATTTTATACAAATTCCGCGAAATATTCTCCAAAATCATATGTACCGGAAACCCCTGAAATAAAATAAAATGCTTCGAATTCTAATTACACCAATTGAATTTTTTCTGAAAATCAAAATAATAATCCTGAGAATTGTGCTGAAATTCTCAGAAACATTCTGGATTCCTTGCAGTCCAATAACATTTTTTTAATGATCTATAATCCAATAACCAATAAATCCTCTAAAATCATACGAATTGAGAGGAACTATATTAATCTTATAAAATCATTCAAATTATCTAGACTTTCTCCCAAGTGTGAAAACTCCTCCAAATTTTTCTGAAAAATCTCTAAAGTCTATAAAATCCAGAAACTTCATGAAATGCTTTAAAAATTTTAAAATGTTGAACTGACTCCCTTCCATCTCACTACTTGTACTAAAAATAGCAAAAATTCGTACTTTTCTTTCACTTGAAACTTTCATTGCCATCAAAAAAGAGAGATTTCCTTAATAAAATGTATAAATGTATTATTAGAGAAACCGCGGATTTGAAAAAAATCAAATCCATTTACTATAACGGGATATTCACGTTTCGTCGTCGTCGCATCTTGGCGACGAAAATGAACTCTCTTCCTAACGTCAAATCGAACATCGACGAAGACGACAGCTCTGCGATATATTTTGTGATCAACGACGAATGACAATAGGTACTTATATTCAACAGGAAGCAAATACCTTCGGCGAAATATGTAATATTGGTAAATGAGCGAATATTATGCGACATTTGTTAATACCGCATAAATACAAATATCAATCGTATAATGTACTTGTACATATTATGTCAACGTATAAGTACGTACGTACATATGCGAAAATAAAAGTGAATAACAGCGCATTTTTTAATGCGTTAACTTCTCATGTGACGAAGAGCTGAGCTGAGCTGAGCTGAGCTACGCTGCGCCACGGCGGTGTCGTCTTCTCGAATACGTACTCGTATTTATGGGCAAATGAACGTAATATAATGTTTTGAATGATACGTTACAAGTGAAAGTCATTAAGAGAACCAATACGAATAAGAAGTTTTCCTCGTAATAAAAAGAAGAAGAAAAAACCTAGTTCGTAAATAAATACGATACGAAAATGAGATTTAAAATGCCCGAGAATTTTTCATCTCTTATAACGAGTACGTGTAATTTGTTATAGATAAAAATCATATACGATACATTGTCTCTGCAGTAGGTTAGGTATAAGGACGCCGAATAGATTAACAAGATGATCAAAACACAAGAATTTACCTCGCTTCTTGTACCAACTCGAGAGTTATTTGAAAATAATTCGAAATTATATATACACCGGACCAGTAAGTATTTAAAGTAAAAGGTAATAAATTTGTAAATAAGTACGCGTACATCCGAAAACCGGCTACGGCTGGCTCACCATCACACATCGCGAGAATGACTTTGAAGAGTTCAACCAAGTCGTGACATTGAAGTTGAACTTTTAAAATGTTGAATAAAATCACACGTCGCTCGCCAGCATCCACTCTCATAATTTGAGCACTTCATACAGCACGTGGTAATTTACTCTCGGTATAAACGACGCTCGCACACATTAATTAAAAGGTACACTCGTATGTACTAATACTACATACGGGGTGTCCTGGTAATGAATAACCAGGCCCAGAGCTGCCCAGAGACACGTTGCAGTATTGCAGCCACAATAGAGGCCCTAAATCCAAGTTGAGGCCTCAAATTTTATCACTTCGAATATGGAAAAATGAAAATAAATGGATAAAAGTATCCCTTCAAAGCAATTTTTAGAATAAAATTATTCTATTTACTTTTTTGCAAAATAAAATAAAAAGTCTTTTAAAATTTGTTGGAAAGAAAAATAATTTCTCAATTTTTCTTGGAGAAAAAATTTCTCATTATTTTGAAAATAAAAATTAAAAATTTCCCAATTTTTTTTGAATAAAAATTTTTCAAGTTACATAGGGTATTTTTATTAAAAACTTTTCATTTTTTTTTTAAATGAAAAACAACTTGATTTTTTTGAAATAAGAAATTTTTGAATTTTTTGAATTACAGAATAAATGTTTTCAATTCTTTTAAAATAAGTAAATTTTTAGATTTTTTAGAGTACCTAAGCAATTTTGTATAATTTCTTGGATCATTTGAAAAAAAATTCTGAAATCTGTGGAGTTCTATAATTTGTTTTTATTTTTTTCAAATTTTTACAGAATAAAAATTTATGCTTATTTTTGGGAAGAAAAAATATTTTTATTTTTTAACATTTTCTTTTTGGCTTAAAGAAATTAATATATTTTTTTGTAAAAAAACTCAACTTTTTTTGAGAACTTTTTCAATTTATTGAAACATTCTGTTTTTTCGGAATACCCGGACAGAGGCGACAGAGCAATTATCTATTTTCTTTTTCTTTTTTTTTCTTTTTTTTTTGAATAAAAAGTCTTTTAAAATTTATTAGAAAGAAAAATAATTTCTCAATTTTATTTCAGAAGTTTTTTTTCATTTTTTTCAAAAATTTTTCAATTTTTCTTGTAGAAAAAATTTCTCATTATTTTGAAAATGAAAATAAAAATTTTTCAAGTTTTTTTGAATAAAAATTTTTCAATTTATTTTTATTAAAAAATTTCCTTTTTTTTGGTAAAAAAATTAATCATTTTTGAAAAAATAAGAAATTTTTGAATTTCAGAATTCATGTTTTCAATTATTTAAAATTAATTTTTAGATTTTTTAGAGGAAGCAATTTTTTATAATTTCTTGGATTATTTGAAAAAAATTCTGAATTCTGTGGAAGGATTACAATCTATTTTGATTTTTTTCAAATTTTTACAGAATAAAAATTCATGCTTATTTTAGTGAAGAAAAAATATTTAAAATTTCTTTTTTGCTTATTTTTGTTTATTTATTTTTTTTGTAAAAAACATTTCTCAATGTTTTGAGAAATTTTCAATTTATTGGAACATTTAAAAAATACGTTTTTTTCGGAACACCCGAGCAGAGCAATTATCTATTTCCTTTTTTTTTTTTTTTTTTTTGGATAAAAAGTCTTTTAGAATTTATTGGAAAGAAAAATAATGCAGAAAATTTTTTTCATTTTTTTGAATAAAAAATAGTTATAAAAAAAACTTTTTTGGAGATTTTTCAATTTTTCTTGGAGAAAAAATTTCTCATTATTTTGAAAATAAAAATTTCTTAAGTTTTTTTGAATAAAAATTTTTCATGTTATTTTTATTAAAAACATATTTTCATTTTTTTTTGGTGAAAAAAATTGATGATTTTTTTTTGAAATAAGAATTTTTTAATTTTTTGAATTAAAAAGTAAATGTTTTCAATTTTTTTCAAGTAAATTTTTAGATTTTTCAGAGTAAGCAATATTTATATAATTTTTTGGATCACTTGAAAAAATTGTGAATTTTGTGGAAGGAATAGAACATTTTTTTCAAATTTTTACAGAATAAAAATTAATGCCTATTTTTTGGAAGAAAAAATATTTTTCATTTTTAAAATTTCTTTTTTGCTTAGAAAAATTTATTTAGGTATATTTTGTAAAAAAGAAGATTCTCAATTTTTCGGATGTATGTAATGATATTTTCTATAATAATATTACTCTGATCAAAAAAAAATCTGTGTTTTTTGGGAAGGGAGGAGAGGGGGGGGGGGTAAAAAGAATTTTATGCGAGAGAATTTTTTATGAAATAAGATTTTTCATTTCGCAAAATTTAAAAATAATTTTGTTATGAAAGGCTTACTTTAAAGGAAAATTTTCAAGATTTTATTGTCTTGGCAGTATTTTGAAATTTTTGTAAACCATTGCATTTTCAAAATCGAGTCAGGCATCTGGAAACTTTTTTGTTACTGGCAGTCGGTTATACTCAAATCTCAAGTCTGGTCACTCTAAACCGGGACACCCTGTATAAAAAGACGCCGCATATAGGTACCTGCAATGGAGAATGTTAATTGTGAAGAGAATGGAGGTAGGCGAGATTCTGCGACCATCGAAGAAAATGCCAATACCGACGAGGTAATCCGATTAAATGATGAAAAAAAATGCGGTTCGATTGAAAACGTGCATTCGACACGTAGTAGTTCCGTTATTATAATTTTTGCGAAGCATAAGGATCGTGCCAGCTCAATGCCTTTTTAGGAAACGAACGAAAGAAATAAAGAAATAAAAAAAGGATCTCGTATTTACCGAAAAAGGATTCGAAAGGAGAAAGTTAACTGCTGCAGCTATATATACCGATGAGTTTGGGTATCTAGCTACCTACCTAGTACCTACGCAAATATCCATTCGCAATACCGTTCATCGTCATGTGTTACGCGAAAATTACACTATCTACATTACATTTACTCGTAAACGATACGATGACCGGATACGATACTTGTCATGTTGGATATACGTCTGATAACAGATAAAAGGATATACTCTTATACCAGACGAATTTCTATTTGCGACGGATTTTCTACATCTCTTCCTTCTGTTCTCGTCGTATGCAAATCAGTATTATATTCGTGGAATATGCGGAAAGGATTCTGAGTCGATTTTACGTAGATGTACCTACGCCCTACTGAAATTCAAGTTGAAATGAATTTGTATTTAATTCACATTTTAACAAGCGTACAGTGATTATTGAAAAGGATTGATTATTATTTTATGAAAATTCACGGTTCACCAAACACCTCTACTACTGTAAAAATATCAACCAAAAATTACCTATTTGAAAATTCAGTAAAGACTGATGAAGATTACAAAAAACTGATAAAATTGAAATTTCTGAAAATTGAGGGGAAATCAAAATATTTTAAATGTTGAGGAGAAATGACAATCAATAAACTTGAAAAAAAATAATAAATATTAAAATTTTCAAAGGAAAACTGATAAAGAATTTGATGCATTGAAAAAAATGTCGAATAAATAAACATTTAAATGACCAAAAAATTAGAAACATTTATTCAAAATTGAAAAGAAATTTTTTTTGAAAAATTGAAAAAGAAATTATTAAAAGTATGTAGAAGTAAGTAATCGATCAAGCAAAACAAGTTTAATGAATAGGTAAGTATAACACTTGAATAAATAAGGCTACTCTGAAAATTTTTTTTGAACAAAATCAAATTTCTCTTTTCAAATTAGTATTTTCATAATTTTCTAAAAAATGAAAATTTTACCTAAATTACAATTGAATAATAGAAAAATCTACTGGAAATGTAATGGAAAATGCTACTTTGATGAAATTTTTTAATAATTTCTATAAAATGGTCAAATTTATAAAAATTGGACATTTCAATAATTTTTGAATAGAGAAAATTAAAAAAAATTTCGTTGAAGCTATTTCACAGTAGATCTATCTTTTCTGGTTAAATCCATTTTAAAGTCTATTTTTTTTTTTTTTTTTTCGTTAAGGTAATTTTACAAATTTAATTATTTTCAAGTCATTTTACAGTCGAAATATTTTTTCTAATTGAAATAATCAAGTACACAAGTCGAAACCTTTTTTCTGGTTTAAATCTTTTTACAAAACTTTTAGCCCAATTGCATATGATTCATGGAAAAAAGCTACTGAACAACCAATGCAAAAGGTCACTCTAGAGAAATTTTTGAACAATTTTCAAATATTGAATTTTTTCAAATTTTTTAATTTTTTGTTAATTTTTTAAATATGAAAATTTCAGCTAAACTGCAATTTTATTGATTAATTTTAAAAAGCTACTGCAGGTGCAATAAGTATAAAAAGATATTCTGATAAAATTTTTGAAAAATTATTTTTGAATAATAAAAATTTCAGGTGAATTGTATTTGATTGTTGAAAAAGCTGCTGTAAAACGAATGTCAAAGGCTACTCAGATGTACTTAATTTTCAAAAAAAAAAAAAAAATTAATGAAAATTTAATTTTTTAGTGTTTTTTGAAAGATGAAAATTTTAGCAGAATTGGCTTTTAATAAGGAGGATAGCTACTGCAAGTCCCATACAATGGACTACAATAATGTAAGTTTTAAACAATTTTGAAATTTTGAATTAAAAAAACAAACAAACAAACAAACAAACGATAATTTTCAAAAAATCAAAATTTCAGCCAAATTGCAATCGATCAAAGAATAAAGCTACTGAAGTTGTAAAAGGCTACTCTGAAGAAATTTTTGAATGATTATCAAAAATATTGAATTTTTAAGAATTCAGAATTTTAATGATTTCCTAATTACGAAAATTTCGGATAAATTACATTTGATTAATGAAAAAAACTACAGACTCGGATGTACTTAATTTTTTTAGTTTCAAAAAATTCAATTTTTTAATAATTTTTCAAAAGATGAAAATTTTAGCGGAATTAGCTTTTAATCAAGAAAAAAGTTCTTATAAGTGAAGTCCCATACTAAAAGATACTCTATCGTATGTTTTCAACAATTTTCAAATCTTCTCAAAAAAAAAATCCCCAAAATTTTAGGAAAATGAAAATTTTAGACAACTTTGATTAAGTTCTTAAATAAATCTCAAGTCTTGAATTTTTAAAAATTCAGAATTTTGATAATTTTTCAATCGTGAAAATCTCAAGTAATTTGCATTTGATTAATTGAAAAAAATCCACTGTAAGTGCAATGCAAAAGGCTACTTGGATGTAATTTTCGAACAAAAATCAAATTTTGAATTTAAAAAAAATAATTAATTTTTTGATAATCCTCAAAATATTGAACAATATTCAGATCTTCATTTTCGAAAAAATTTGATTTTATGATCATTTTATAATTTTTATAGGTAATTAGGTATACTTGAAGTAAAACTCACCAACAGCTCGATCTGCTTGCCACATTCCTCCTTCACCGATTGCTCTGAAACATACGTAAAAAATTCATTATTACTTATGTTTTTTAAAGTTTCACCCTATTTCTCTATTATACACCCTTTGACATCGTATTCTAACTCGTCGTCATGTTCGACTTGAGCGATGATACTTGCGGATTCCATTCACTTATTCAATCGAATTAAGGTTCATAGCACTTGTTATACACTGTGCGCCGTACAATACCACGTCATTTACTCGTACAACAGAAAGAAGCAGACGCACAATACCTGACGATGATTTTGTATATTACGTTTATTAAAACATCATTAACGAGAAGCTAATGGTAATACACCGGGCTTCTATAGGGCCTCAGCCTGCCATGCAGCCAGTCGTTCGACTATCATTTCGAGAATGGAGAGAGACGAGAATCGAGGCGGCTCGCATAAGAAGAAGGAAAAAAAACCCGCTAATGTATAATCTATATATCTCGCTTTCTCCGCTATACGAAAAATGAAAATACCTATTAAGCGAATTTCATCTCAGAAAGGCGAGCTTCGGGCAATTTCATCAATTACAGCACACCGACCAAGACCAAATGCCGAATTAATTCGCACAAACTTGCATAGCAAAAACGATTGGATAGCTCGCCAAACCTGCACTACACGTCAAGTTTGGCACGAAATTTTTCAGCAAAACCTTGTTCGCGGAGAGAGATGGAAATGAATGAAAAGAAAATTGTTAACAAACCCACCCAACTTGATGACTGTTATTTCACTCTCTGTCTCGGTGCACTGCATGCTCACGATGCATCGCCATAATATGTCCAGTCGGCCACCATCTTTCGCCGTCCATTCTTCGAGTAAACACTGTAGGCAGTATAACAGGTTCAAAAGTCGATCTCTATCGGTAGTACAGTACACTATGTGTATACTTATATGACCATCGCATACCAATACATAAAGCTTTTTTTTTCTTCTTTTTTTTTGTCCAACCATCCCGACATGTGTACATTGTTCTGGCAGGTTGTACCTTGGAGCTAGTTTCAGTGAAAGTTCACCATTCTCGGGCGATTTTTTCTTCCACCAGACTTCCCCCTTTTTTCAAGGGGCGACGGGGGAATTAACGGTATATTAATGTAAGCACACTCGCACACTCGCCTCGGTATCGAACCTGTTCTATTCAATGAAAAGGTCAAGTTCGTTAGGAGAAAATATCTTCCATCTATGATGCGGACTTGTTCACCCAATTTCAGCCCCGCGTTTTCAACATTTATAATAAGCTGCGCCCAATATACCCATTGCCTATCGCCATCGTGTTCATGTCGTGCACATGGTACCTCTAATACCTGTCTGCTTCATAGCTGGATACCCTCCGATGCACCGCCAGTCACCATCCATACGAACCTGGAATGCCTCGGCCATTAAATTTATTATATAAATATTGTATTAACATCGAGTCTACCGCGCATTTAAACTTCATTAATTTTCAATTACTATTTTTTACATTAATTAATACCTTCGCTCTTTGTAATGCATCTCGGCCTTATCATCCGACTGCGCTGAGAGCATCTTTAATCTTTATGCATTTAATCGCAGCCAGAAGCTAAATGCAGAAGCCACACAGCGCAGCGGCGTGGAGTAACTTAACTATAGATACGCGTACGTAATTAATTATACAATTCATTTCGATCCGTTTTGTTTGTTCTCAACTTTGCGAATAAGTCTCGATTAGTCTCATTGATGGGATGTTTCACATGCACCGCACATCAAGCGTTGCAATACTTCAATATTTCAATAAAATTTTGAGATATTAGGCCATCTTGCAAAACCTGCAAATGTGAAATGTCTTTCAAAATCCCCAAATGTTCTACAATGTGAGTTGCCTTTCAGAATTCCTGAAATGTGAGTTTACTTTAAAAATCACCCAATAGTAGCTTCTTATTAAGATCCTCCAGAATAATATTAAATGTTTTTCAAAATCTCCCCAAAATGTGAACTGCCTTTCAGAATTTTTCAAACATGAAAATCCTTCAAAACCCCCCAACAAATGTGAATTAATTTTCAAAATCTCCAAAAGTTGACCTCTTTTTCAGTATCCTCAACACGAAATATCGTTAAAATCTCTGTAATGTAAGCTGTCTTCCAGAATCCTTCAAATGTGAAAAAATATCTTTCGGAATTTCCAACTGTAAAAATCCTTCAAAACCCCCAAATGTGAGTTAATTTTCAAAATCTCCAAATGTTGACCTCTTTTTCAGTATCCTCAACACGAAATATCGTTAAAATCTCTGTAATGTAAGCTGTCTTCCAGAATCCTTCAAATGTGAAATAACTATTTTTCAGAATTCTCAAATGTGAAAATCCTTCAAAATCTCCCAAATGTGAACTGACCCTAGAAATTTTCCAAATGTAGCCACTTTTTCAGAATCCTCAAATGAGAACTGGCAACAGTGATTTCCAAAATATCGGCAATCTTTCGGAATCTGCGAATCAGCGAATGTGCAATGTCCTTCAGAATCTCCCAAATGTTAACTGCTTTTCAGAGTCGATCAAATGTGAAATATCTTTCAGAATTCCCGAATGTGCAAATCCTTCAAAACCCCCAAACGGGAGTTGACATTCAAAATCTCCTAAATTAGGCATTTTTTTCCAGTATCCTCCAACATAAAGTATCTTTCAAATCTCTGAAATGTGATGTATCCTTCAGAATTCTCAAATGTGAAAATCCTTCAAAATATCCCAAATGTGAGCTGACTCTCAAAATTTTCCAAATGTGACCGCGTTTTCAGAATCCCTAAATGAGAACTGACAATAGTGATTTCCAAAATTTCACTAATGTTTCAGAATCTGCCAATGTGAAATGTCCTTCAGAATCTCCCAAATGTTAACTGCCTTTCAGAATCCATCAAATGTGAAACATATTTCAGAATTTCCGAACGTGAAAATCCTTCAAAAACCCCAAATGTGAGTTAACTTTCAAAATCTCCTAAATTTGACATTTTTTTTTTTTTAGTATCCTCCAACACAAAGTATCGTTCAAATCACTGAAGTAAAATGTGATATATCCTTCAGAATCCTCAAATGTGAAAAATCCTTCAAAATCCCCCCACTGTGAGCTGACTCTCTAAATTTCCCAAATGTGGTTGCTTTTTCATAATCTCTAACGTATTTGACCTCTATTTCAGAATACTTTGATGCAAAATATCGTTAAATCCTCAAAATATGTGTTGTCTGACCACGTCTTCCTGAATGTGAGCTGCCTTTCATGTCCTCCCAAATGTGAACAATCTTCCCGGGTTCCCAAATGTTTAATGTTCTTAAAAATATCCCAAATATAGGTGGACTTCCAAAATGTTTTCAATGTGAACTTCCTTTCAGAATCTTTCAAAAGTGAAATAACTTTTGGAATCCTCTAAGTGCGAACACTCCTTCAAAACCTCCTTCAAAACCTCCCAAATTTGAGCTGAATTTCCAAATTTTCCAAATGTAACTGTCCTTTCAGAACCCTCAAATGTGAGCTGACTTTTGGTATCACCCAAATGTGAGTTGCCTTTCAGAATCCTTCAAAAGTGATATAACTTTTGGAACCCTCTAAGTGTGAAAACTCCTTCAAAAACTTCCAAATGTGAGCTGAATCTCCAAATTTTTCAAATGTAACTGTCCTTTCAGAACCCTCAAATGTGAGCTGACTTTTGGTATCTCCCAAATGTGAGCTGCTTTTCAGAATCCTTCAAATCATCAAAAATACGCTGACTTTCAAAACTTCCAAAGTGTGAAATGTTATTCAAAATATTGCAAATGTGAGTTGCCTTTCAAAATGTCTGAAATGTGAGCTGCCTTACAGAACCCCAAATGTGATTTTTCCTTAAAATTTCCAAACTGGGCAATCCCATCATTTTCTAATACTTAAAAAAAGAGTTCAACATTTTATCAAAATTGATAAAATGATAAAACTTTATATCATTGTCTGACTCTTCCATTTTGTTGGACATTTTCACAATTTTTATTACGCAAATTCTGACAGACCCTCAACCCAAAAAACATATCCATGTTAAACCACAGCAGTAAGTACATCAGGTAATGGACGCGAAACAATGGCATTTAATCCTCATTACCCGGGGAAAAAACATTTCCAACTCATTCGTGACTTATACATACGAACGATAATCCACTTATCTCATTTCCTTAGATAATCACACGTCGCTCCATCACCGGTGACATAACCAATCAAGGTAGCTACTGCTACATATGTACCTACGTACGTATCTCTGCTTAGATATCACAAAAATAAAAATCTTGACCAACCAAGTTCACGGTCGCACTCACCACGCGATCGATTCCCAAGAATATAGGTCATCGGACCAAAAGATACGCCGGCATTACAAAATTACACAAATGCCCGCGTATCAACCACTTATCAAAGTCTAAAATACCAAATTCCAAACGCCGCAACCAACGTAGACTACCAGGTACCAAAACAGAGAGTTAAGTGTTTCGAAAGGTCAAGTAGGTAGTAGGTACACGTGTTTGCGGAGAGACCATGCATGCATTGTACAGGTGAACCGTCACAGGATTCGGTACCAGAGGCTCCGAGTCTGAAGAAATGTTCGTGATTCGTCTCTCGAAATCGATGAGTATATATATAACTTAAATACTCGTAGGTACATAAAAACAGGTTGATCACCACAATCCGAGTTCCCATCGTAGCGTCATCGTCGATGACCACCACGATGTTGGTGAATTTGAATCGATTGTGTACCTGTATTAAACAAGGCAGCACCTTTTCAACTTTTACCAGTCGATCTGGATTAGGTATTATTTTCTAATATTTTTCCCTTTCTTTTTCATTTTATTCTAATTTTAGGTATTTCATTCTTTTACTTCTCGTTCTAATCGATTTTAATTTATTCTTTTTTGGTAGGCATCTGTGAAGCATCTCAGCTCACGAGGGTTCTGAATATGTATCTATAAGTGTATATGCGAAAGCGTTCACTTTCTCTTATACTAGACTTCGAAAATTATGTGTTTTTTTTTTCGCAACCATTGGTCGAGAAATATCATTAACGACGGATTTAGTATTTTTTTAAAAAGGATGACACAGGTTTCGCTTGTGCGACTCGAGCTCATCACATCTCTAGCAATTTGAAGAGGTGAAAACTGGTATTCTTATTTCGAGATATAGATACCTAAATGTAACTACGCATAATTTGCCCAAAGTATAGGCAGTTAAGACTCTTCTCATCTCATTTTAATATGCTCAGGTATATCTCTTCATCTACTACACTCGAACAAATATTTCGATCGATGTCCAAAAAAGTAATTAATCATGATCCGCGCATAATAACCTACTTTTATTGCCAATACGACGAATTGTCTCAGCTTCGTCATTTTCTGAGCGCAGCGTATGATTAAACCGATAGATTGTGATTCCAAATCAACACCGCGCCTTCAACGTAGGTACGATGCTACGATTTCCAGTGCACCATGCCAATGACGATTAATTTAATCGCCATTAACATGTAGTGTAAGTACCTTATCCAATACCACGTACATTGTGGATATCTATACCGAGTATTATAGCCTAGGTCTAGGTATACTTAGATAGAATCTGACAGATAAAAAGGTCTCTTTAGTCTTCTATATACATATAACGATGTCCCACAAACATTCATAAAATTTCTCTAAATGTAGGCTTCTTTTAAAACAGATCGGCCATTGACAGGTAATTCATTTTCTTAAGATGTTATAAATATTATACCGAGATGTACTACGCTGGTCTATGAGTAATCATCAGCCGATTCCGCGATAGTGTGCGTGTAACGCGTTGATATTACCAATACAAGTTCCTATGGACATGGACAGGGACTCGAGCTAAATAATGAGAATACTGCACGCTACGTAATCTGGCAATAGGTACATTCCACGTTCCGTAATCATCAATGAAATCGAATACATCGAATTCATCATTACATACACTGGAACTCGACCAACTACGATAAACTCTTATATTTCGCAGATTCCAGTCATCGTCGTCGTCATAGCGTCGTAATGACACGAAATCTCTTTTCGAATTGGAACGAAAATCGCATTATTGTCCGGATACGTTATCTTTAGTTCATGTTGCGCGTTTTCGTTTTCCTTAGAGACATTATCACTCATCACGAAATTTATATCCAGATTTTTATCGCTGTTCTTTGAGTTATCGCGAAATTATTGCGGACTCATTTTGTACTTTTTTGATGAAAGTGAACTAATTGTTCACTTTTTCCAATACTTGACAATTCGTTGTAAAGTGCCTGTGCGCTGTTCCGAAATAATAAACTTGTCTGTCTGTCTGAATTTTGAGAAAATTTGAAATTTCCCTTTGCAAAATGAATTTTTTTCAAAAATGCGCATAACTGAGAAATTCAGAAATTTTTCATAATAACCTCTCAGAATAGACGCGAATGATGAGAAAAAAATATTTTTTGGCAATTTTTCCAATAAAATGAATTTTGGGAAAATGTGAAATTGCCCATTCCAAAATAAATTTTTTCAAAAATGCGAATAATCGAAAAATTCAAAACTTTTTCATCATAACCTCTCAAAGTGAACCCTAATGATAAGAAGAAAAAAAATGTTTTGTCAATTTTTCCAATAAAATTGAATTTTGGGAAAATGTAAAGTTGCCCATCGCAAAAAAATTTTTTTCAAAGATTGGAATAATTGAAAAATTTCAATTTTTACGCCAAAACCTCTCAGAATGGACCCGAATAATGAGAAAAATTTTTATATTTTTTCAAATACATTCAATTTTAGGAAAATTTGAATTTCACCATGTAATAAGTACCGTTTAACACTTATTACATTAAACGGTCAATTTTTTCAAAAATGGGAATAATTGGAAAATTCAGAATTTTTTCATCATAACCTCTCGAAGTGAACCCGAATGATGAGAAAAATTTTTTTTGGCAATTTTTCCAATTAAATTGAATTTAGAGAAAATTTGAAATTGCCTATTGCAAAATGAATTTTTTCAAAAAAGCGAATAATCGAAAAATTCAAAAATTTTTCGTCATAACCTCTCAGAGTGAACCCGAATGAAGAGATAATTTTTTTTGGCAATTTTTCCAATAAAATTGAATTTTGGAAACATGGAAAGTTACCCATCGCAAAACGATGTTTTTCAAAGATTGGAATAATTGAAAAATTTCAAATTTTTACGTCACAACCTCTCAGAATGTACCCGAATAATGAGAAAAAAATTTATTTGAGCAATGTTTTCAAATACATTCAATTTTAGGAAAATTTGAATTTCACAATGTAATAAGACGTACCATTTGGCAGTAACTTATTACATGGTCAACTTTTTCAAAAATGGGAATAATTGGAAAATTCAGAATTTTTTCGTCATATAACCTCTCAGAGTGAACCCGAACGGTGAGAAAAAAATTTTTTGACAATTTTTCCAATAAAATTGAATTTTGAAAAAATTTGAAATTGCCCATTGCAAAATGAATTTTTTCTAAAAATGCGCATAATTGAGAAATTCAGAATTTTTTCATCATAACCTCTCAGAATAGACCCGAATGATGAGAAAAAAATATTTTTTGGCAATTTTTCCAATAAAATGAATTTTGGGAAAATCTGAAATTGCCCATTGCGTAGCTTTTTACCACGCTTTTATTAGCTTGGTATGTATGTATGTTTGTCTCATGGAACCAAATGTATGTTTTCGACCAATCCTCTCTCATTTAATATTTTACTGGAATTGAAAGAACATAGTGCTCACATTAGGGGTTTTCGAGGTCGCTGAATTCGATTTTCGAACTCAAATTTACTCCCGACCCCAAATTGAGCCCCTATGAGGGGGTTCAATTTTGAAAATTTCAGAAAATCACAACATTGGTATCGAAATGTAGGTTTTCGAGGTCGTTAAATTCGATTTTCGAACTCAAATTTACCCCCGACCCCAAATTGAGCCCCTATGAGGGGGTTCAATTTTGAAAATTTCAGAAAATCACAACATTGGTATCGAAATGTAGGTTTTCGAGGTCGCTGAATTCGATTTTCGGACTTAAATTTACCCTTGACCCCAAATTGAGCCCCTATGAGGGGGTTCCATTTTGAAAATTTCAAAACTATGAAATTAAAATATTTTCAACGACAAAAAGAGTTAAATAAAAATGTAAAAAAATTTTAAAAAACCACGCTTTTATTTAAAGTTGGTCACTTTGTAAAATGTTATTCATAGGGAAAGAGTAATGCCTTAAAAAACAAAAAATAAAATTTACTTGAATACAAAAATGTGTCATGAAAATTTTTTTTTCAAAAATTTTAATGATGAAAAGCGTGGTGGGGTGTGCGAGGAGCAAACGAATACCTTTTCGATTAACGCCCCACCACGATTTTCATCATTAAAATTTTTGAAAAAAAAATTTTCATGACACATTTTTGTATTCAAGTAAATTTTATTTTTTGTTTTTTAAGGCATTATTTCATTGAATAAATGCAATTTGCAAAAACTCTCATTTTTTGAAATTTACTGAAAATAATTTTTTTCAAATTCAGTTAGGGTAGAATTTTTCATTGGAAAGGGTAGCATTTGTCGTTGATTAAAGGCAAATTGTCATTTTTTCAAATTTTCTGAAAATAATTTTTTTTTACAAATTTGGCCAGAGGAGGATTTTGCATGGGAACTTGGGGTAGCTTTTTTCATTGAATAAATGTAATTTTGTAAAAACTCACATTTCATGAAATTTTCTGAAAATGAAAATTTTGACAAATTCGCTTAGGGTAGGATTTTGCATTAGAGCAAATGGTAGCCTTAGTCGTCAATATTAAATGCAAATTGCCATTTTTTGATATTTACTGAAAATGAAATTTTTGACAAATTCAGCAAGAGGAGGATTTTGCAGTCTTGTTTTTGTACGATTTTTTCAGTGGATTTTTGAATATCTAAAAACAAAAAATTAGAACATGTAGAGACTTGGGCAAATTCAGTTCGTGAACGACTCGTTCACCGGTTATTCATGAATTTTTACTTGAACTTGAATGATTTCGTTCACTTTTTTTCCATCATTGAAGGATTTCGTTCAGTTTTTTTTGGTCAATGAACTTGAACGATTTTGTTCATTTTTTCGTGAACTTACCCAAGTCTGAAGATGATGCAAATTCTTCAAAATATTTCAGATTTTCTGAAAAATTCTCCAATTACTTCAAATCAGCTTATCAAAATTTTTTCTTGTTTTCGTATGCTCATTGACAATGTACGAAGACGAACCACGATGAAGAAATATGTACAACTGCAGACATTTTCTTCCATCGCATAATCATATCGTATGTGAAACTTTTAGATGTTCAAAAAATATAGGTTAAGCTTTTACTGGAACCAGGATACTCCACATAACAAATATATCCATTGTTGTCCACAACGCGGGTTAGGGATACTTAATTAATAAGAATAACGATATATAGTTAACACTCGAGATATATTCATCTACTATAGCTTTCTTCTACTCGTACAGACGTCCAGGTACCTCTACCTACCTACGTAGTGAAAAGTCAATGTTTAAGGCCTATAAAGTAAAATTATGTTTAACAACATACTCGCATAGTATTGTATACGTACGTTTAATAAAAGGTCTTTTACACCGACAATACTAATTACCGAGTGTGTGTGTATAAGAAGTATATGTAGACATACGAATCCAAGACGGATACTCACACAACACACGTATGTACCATACCCAAGAGTAGGTAAGGTAATAACTTATATTATATTCTTATAGTTTATTAGTCGGTTAAAGTTGAAGAAAAAATATGGAATATAGCCGTTGAGTACTATATAGTATCTATATGTATATACTCGTGTCTCGTATCTAAGCCAAAGCCATGGGTAGTAGGTTGTCTCATAGATATACTATATATATACGATAGATACTATTCATCTCTCTGCAAGGCCATCGCGTCCATTATATTATTACATGATGTTCCCACAGTTTCGGAGCACCGCATCAGCATCTTCGAAAACGGCTTAAAGGTGCCGAAGCCGTGCGTGTGTATGGGTTTAGTGACCTAGTTTTCCTTCCAGATTCGGACCATCGATTCGGATCCTACAATATTTAAAAGCATATCCGACCGAATATCAATTGTGATTAATGACGTTTTTAGAAGACCAAAGGTATGAAGTAGACTCTTCATTCTTCTAGTCAGTATCATATCTGGTCTATACGTACATATGAGAGTGTCTTCAAATGGTTGCCATATTAAGACGTGTAGTCTAGGAAAAATTCAGGATGTAGGGTCGTCGCATGTAATTAAATAGGTAGGTAGGTATACTACCTATAGGTATCTGCTGCCGCCACTTGATTAATTGCAAATTGTGTGCGTAAGTTTTGATGTACGGTCGATGGTATTTTATTGCATGATTATTCATCTTCGTTGTTGCAAGTGGCATGCTATGGTAAGGCATGGCAGTTGGAATTCGTATATACGGGTGCGAGATGAACGTTATGAACACAAAGTGAGCTTTTTTTTTTGTTTCGCAGAAGCGATATCTGTTTCCTTTTTAGGTGTCGCTGTCGCTTCCCTAGTGATGGTAAAAATCGTGAAAATCGCTTATCGATAATTATCGATAAATCTGAGTGCCTTATCGATAATTATCAATAAGAATTCAGGTTGGGGGGAGGAGGCTCAATTTTTTTTGGAAATTTTAGATTTTGATAGCAATTATAGCCTGACAGAAAAACATTGCATAAAAAACTAAAAAAGTGCATCTGAAGTTCTGAACTTCAGGAAACATCAAATCAATCATTTTTTTTTACATTTTCATTCAACTTGCCGACTCATCGGTTTCAATTTTTCAGAATTTTAACATTTCATACCTTACCATGATTCTGTGTTGAAACTTATAAAATGAATATTTTGAGATTAAACTGTAACAAAATTTTGAAAAACTGAAAAAATATGCCAATTTTGAGGGGGGAAATGCGAAAAACTGCGAATATCGATAATTATCGATAACTAGCCGTTCTTATCGATATAATCGTTAATTTTGCTCCTTATCGATAATTATCAAAAATTTACCATCACTACGCTTCCCTATGCATCGGACGAAGTATATAATTATTTTACAAAGATGACTCGACATAGTAGTTTATTTCAGGTTGTTTTCGTTGGATATTGATTGGACTTTGGATCTTACGTTCTTCAACTTCTCATACCAATCCAGAACGGGTATACAAGCGAACTACAAGTTTAGTAACTGTGGTAGTAGTTCAGGAAAATTACGAATTTTATTCTGACAAATTGAGATATGAATTTTTTTTTTTTGGAAATGGGTAGTACTCGATGCCCTCTTCAATATTGTGTTATGACGCGAGGTCGTAGAACGCTTGCTTCGCGAGCTAGGGGGTGGAATTCACCCCCTCGCGGCGTTTTTTACGATTATTTCCAAAAATATGCCCTTTTTTGAAAAAATAATAATACATAAAATATTTAAAATACAATTTCCTACGAAAAACGTTCTTATAATTTTTTTGTAAAACGTACCCTAACGTCCCTATGGGGATAATTCAATTTTCAAGCGTTGCATAAATTCCAAGTTTTACAGACAGACTGACCTTGATCGAAACGAGATCAAATGCGACCCAAAATGTTACTTCTGATGTACAACGATCCCAAAAAAAATTTCAACCCCCCACCCACCCCCACTCCTGAATTATGATTTATGAGGCATCAAATATCCAAAATTAGATATTTAATAACAATGGAGGGGATGATGCAAAATTTTTGAAAATTTCAAAAATTATGGGTGCTATGTGGGCGTCTTGGTGGGAATTTTTTCAAAAAAATTGATTATCATTTTTCAAGGTTTTTCGGGTATTGAAAATGAACTTTTATATGTTACCTACGTATATTCAATAAATACTTACGATACATCTAAGTTTCAATACCCGAAAAACCTTGAAAAATGATAATCAATTTTTTTGAAAAAATTCTCACCAAGTACCCACATTAGCACCCATAATTTTTGAAATTTTCAAAAATTTTGCATCATACCCCCTCTATTGTTATTAAATATCTAATTTTCGATATTTGATGCCTCATAATTCTCAAGTGGGGGTTGGTGGGTGGTTGAAAATTTGTTTGGGATCGTTGTACATCAGAAGTAACATTTTGGGTCACATTTGATCTCATTTCGATCAAGGTCTGTCTGTCTATAAAACTTGGAATTTATACAACGCTTGAAAATTGAATTACCCCCATAGGGACGTTAGGGTACGTTTTACAAAAAAATTATAAGAATGTTTTTCGTGGGAAATTGTATGTAAAATATTTCATGTTATTATCATTTTTTCGAAAAAGGGCATATTTTTGGAAATAATCGTAAAAAACGCCGCGAGGGGGTGAATTCCACCCCCTAGCTCGCAAAGCAATCGTCCTACGACATCGCGTCATAACACAATATTGAAGAGGGCATCGAGTACTACCCATTCCCAAAAAAAAATTTCATATATCAATTTGTCAGAACAAAAGTCGATTTTTACACTAATTTTCCTGGACTATAGTACATTCATCGCAGTGACAGCTTCTTTTTCCGTAAATATCGAGTCATTCGCCTCTAACCACCTTGCACACTCGTAAGTCGTAACTAAAAAGTGATTTTTGTTCAACTCCGGGTCCATTCTTGTTCACTCGGCAACTTGCGATCTCATCCAATGTGCCTGATCGTGCCCGATATCATTTCAGTGTGACTCTGATGACCTTAATCACATTTCGGTCGAAGAGTATCGTCATGTTTTTTAGTATTATTTTTTCGATGCTTACCACGTCTAATTAATCTCAAATCAGTCACGAAAAACCGCCATGTCTCGGGATATTAATAAATTAACCTCGTCTCTCTTTTTTAACTTTTTCGCTTTCTTTTTCTCGTCGTCGTTTTTTTTCATAGAGAGAGACTAATCCCATGCGAACTTCATTTGCGTAATAAAAGTTGCAGTAGATGATTTTTTAAAAAAGGATTCAAATTTTTTTAGAAGAGTTACTGAAATTTGTAAATCGTATAAAATTCTCTAATTTAGTTTAAAAAGTACTTATCTCTTTTCAACTTCATTTTGAAAACATAGGTACTGAAACAATTTTTTCTTTTTTTTTTCAAGAAAAAAGTCAATTTTTTTTAGAACTCAAATGCAACTTTATTTGATTTTTGTTGGCCAAATTCTGAACAAAAGCAATACTTTTCAAATTCTATTCAGAAACAATTCATTCAAAATTTTGTTAAAACACTTTTAAATTTCTGTTGAATTTAAAAAAAAAAATAAAAAATGAAAGAAACCCCAAGAAAATACCTAATTATTCAAAAAAAAAAAAAAATTTTAAAATCCAGTTTCAGAAACCCAATGTTCTAGATTTTGATAAAAAAAATAAATAGGTATAACAACTTTTTCAAATCATATTGAACCGTTTTTGGCGTTTTTTCTTAACTCAATTTTGAAATATTTTTTAAAAATTTTGTTAAAACACAGGTAGTATTATGTTTTCATTTTTTTTTTCTTAATTTTGACAAAAAAAAAATAATTTTGTTTGAGTACCAACTGAGAAATAAATACGTTTTTCCGATTTTTTTTTTAAATTTTTCAAGAGACCAATTTTCAAATTTTGACACACAAAAATAAAATCAACCTTGTTTGAGAACCAATCAAGAAAATACGTAATGTGAAAAAGTAATTTTTATTAAAATTTAATGGAAACAAATTTTCTGACTTTTGTTCAAAAACCAATTTTATCAAGTTTTGTTTAGTAAGTAATATTTTTTTTTAAATTTTTGTTGAGATAATTTTTTTTTAACTCATTGTAAAAAATTGTCAAAAACATATTATTTTATTAAAATTTTGTCGAAGAAGAAATTTTTCAAAATTCAGTTCGCGAACAAAGTGAAAAAAAAATGTTGAAAAACACGGTACCGTACCTAGATTTTTTCAAAGCTCAAACACAACCTTTTCAATTATAAAAAAAAAAAAAAAAAGTTAATTTTTTCAAATGAGAGAAAAATCATTTAAAAAAATTAAATCAAGTTTTTTTTTCATCTAAAAGAAATTGTCTAAAAAATTTTATTAAGAAAATAGGTAGGTATCTACTTCAATAAAAAAAAATTTAAAAAAAAAAGACAAAATCTTATAAAAATTATTCTTCAAATTTTTTTTAGAAAGAAAATACTTCAAATTTTTTTGGAAATTTTTAAAAAGAATTTCCGTTCAAAAAACCTTGGATTTATTAATAAATTTCAAAAAATGCTTCAATAGAACTTTTTAATTTTTTTTACAATTTCAAAAAATTTCCTTTCAGAATTATTTCAAAAAACTTTCGAAATGATTCTTTTATCTTTTCAACAAATTTTTTTTGAGTTTTATTCATGGATGAAAATTAAAGAAAACTTTTTAAGAAAATATTTGAAGTTTCAGGAAAATTTTGAAATAGGTATTTCCTCTTAAAAATTATTTTTAAAATAATTGTGTGCAAATACTAAATCAAAAAAATATGATTTTTTTTGCAAAAAAAAAAAAAATGTAATGAGCATTTTTTCTTAAGAAAAAGATTGAAGGATTTTTAAAATTTTGAATAGTTTCCAAAAAATTTCAAAAATGTTTTCAATTGGTAGTCTTTTTTGAAAGCATAACAATTTTTTTTTTTACCAGAGATAGAAAGTACATAAAAATGTTTTTAAAAACAGAAATGAGGGAAAACTGACTTTCCTTGAACTTTTGAGGGATATAGTGACACACATACAATGGTAACACAGAAATTTTTTCCCTCCAAAAATCGCTACTTTTTTAACGACTACCTACAAAGTTTTCAATTCACCCTCAAAAAATTACATAAAGTTGAGGACCTCTCAAAAAATTGACCCCTCAAAAAGATTAGGAACCAAATTTATTACAGAAAAAATTTCAAATAACAGAAAAAAATCTCAATTTTACCAGCACAGAAAAAAAAATTCACCATTTTGTGTATATAGATGAAACTGATTTTTCGATTTTCAATTTTGACTTTTTCACCACATTTACCCCAAAATCACTACAATTTCATCAAATTTGTTAAAAAGTTTTTTCTTCTTTTTTTGGTGAATTTCTTTAAATAACCAACGTTTTAATTAAGTTTATTTCAACACATTTCCGTACGGATTTTCGAACCGCTTTCTTACACTTCGAGATAAAACGACTCGTTTTATTTTCGCCCATTCTGCGTGTAAATTAATTTTAGAGGTATAAAATTTGAAACATTTTAAAATCTCCGCCGCGCCGCTCACACTAATTTGTTCCTGATTAAAATATTTTCACTTCGACACGCGGGCAATCGAAGAGCTCTACAAAAAAACCGGTTGCAAGATGCGCACTATAGTGTGCTTTTTCGACCGAATACTTACAAGCTGAAAAAAAAAGAGAAAAAAATTAATACGACGACCAACGACGTGAACCAGAATAAATTCCGGACATATTTTATAGCTTCCATGTTAGTGCACTCGACCAACCATAAGAACAAGTGGAACTGCGATGCGATATTTTAAAAAACGGCGCAAAATTTTACCATTCAGCTCAAGCCGCACCGCACCGGTTCGGTTGCGGCTATGAATGAAACAGAAAACCAGCTTCTCGCGGATACCTCATACCGCATCGTTTACCGGTGCACTTGTCGTACCTGGCTGCCCATCGATTCGATCATAAAGCTGTCATTTTCGATTATTGCCAATCGACACGACGCGAGGCGAGGTGCGCAGTGCGCACGGGCAACCGGTTGATACGATTTGGAGAAAATCGCGCATTATTACGATGTCGTTTTCTACGAGTTAGCCGCACGTGGATGAGTATAAAAAAAATAAAAATAGAGATTTCTTCATTTCGAAAAATTCAGATATATTTTTTATTTTGTAGTTAGGAGTTTTCTCTAAAGAATTTAGATTTTTTTCCAAAAAATTAAAAGATTTCTTCATTCAAAAAAAAAAAAAAAAAAATTGAAAATACCTATTGTCACCTCCGATTGAGCTGAAATTTGGCTCACTGAAAGAGCATGTCGCCCAGACCTCAGAACCAAATTTTTAGCTGCCGAAGTTGATTTTCCGATTTTTGGCGAATTTTTGAAAATAGGGCTAAAATAGCCTCCATAGGTAGGTATATAAATCATTTTTCAACAAAAATTGTAAATTTCGAGATGGAATCCTGAAAATTGGTGTATATACTAAAGTCGACCCTCGGAGTCGATTGCGACCATTTTCGAAGCGATCTGGAGCCTACAGAAAAAGTTGACTTTTCTCCAGCACACTGGAATCTCTCCAGATGGCTCTGTAATCAACTTCAGCAGCTGAAAATTTGATCCTAGCTTTAGTGTGATATTATCTATCGATTGGTCTGGGTGACATTCTTCTTCAGTGAGCCAAATTTCAGCATTGGAGGAGAGGGAAGGGTCCAATCGAAATTTTTGTAATAACCTAAATCATTCCAAGTACTCCGAGCAACAACTTTTGTTTGAAAATTTTTTCAATTTGATTCCTACTTTCCCTCACCAAGAGAAGTAAATTCCCTTCAAATGATTTCATTTCTGATTTTAGAATTTCGGTTATGATTGTTACGTAGATTAGCAACTCATTATCGAGCTCCTTTCCTTCTTTCCATTTTCAATACGAAATTAAGAAAATACCAACATTCACAGTAGGCTGGATATTCGTTAAATTTTTCTCGGATCTGAGAAAATAGTAGTAAAAATTTGCTTAAAGAGAGTAACCGAGGGCGTCATGCGTTTGCGTGTTCTCCACGCCAGTGCCAGCAGCGGAAGTCCGAATTTAAATACCGCTAAATGTACACAACTTATACGATTATTCGTAACCATTTTATTATCCTACTTATTTTCATTTCTTTTCTTCTCCGTAGGTACCTAAGTATTTTTTTGTCCGTGCGTCTGGGACGAGACGAGACGAGCGATTCGCAAACGTCTCTATTGTTTTCGAGGCTCGCGTGAACGTAGGTTTTCACGACGAGTAAAAGTAATACCTAATCGTTTAATTTGGAGTTAAGACCGAAGGAGGTGAGAAGGCGAACAGCCCAGACGCGGACGCGCGCGAGCTAATTAAGCGGCCAGTATCGTCGAGCGTTAATCTACGAGGTATTACCCGGTTTGTTAACACCTACGAGGTGGCCTTTTATATTCATTCAATGAAAGCTCGCGGGAATATCCGTCGTAGGTAATTTTTACTTTTATTTTCGCTTCGTCGTGTTGTCGGAAATACGAGTACGCACAGCGTTTCTGCGTATTTACGCGCGTAAACTTGGTCAGTGATAATCGCGCACACCTATTGTATGGCTGACCCTTTTTCTCTATTTATACACGTCTTTTTCTTCTTCTTTTCTCTCTCAATGGCGCAAAGATATGATGCGATCGCGCATCTTTATGAGATATCAAACTGGTTTGCATTTTTATTGTATCGCTTATATCGGGACCTGTAGAAAATATCCATAACTTATAAGTGAATTGGTCATTTTCTAAACGTACGAAGTTCAATTTTGGACATTTTCCGGTTTGGACAGTTTATTACCGCAATTTGACTACTATCACTGCTCACACTAAATGTACCTAGTTTCAGAAATACAGTGTTGTGTACGTCAGAAATGGACAGAAAACCAAATTTGAGATCAGATCACTGAATCAGGGTTGTGAAACAAAATGAATAGAAATAAAGAAATCTAAAATTATCAAAAAACGAAACGAAAAACGAAAAAATTCAATAAAAAAAAAACGAAATGAAACTTTAAATTTTGAACATAACGAAACGAAATAACGAAAAAAAAAAAACACGTTTTTTTGTCTCATTTCAGGTTTTAAAAAGAATCAAAGAACTAACTAGTTAGTGACTATGCAAAAAAAAAAAAAAAAAAAAAAAAAACAGTGACAACCAAAGCAATGATATTTTTAAACTTACCAAATAAGTTTTTTACAAGAAATTTTTGTAGAAAATTTCTTCAAAACTTTAAGATGGAAGTTCAAAAAAATATTCTGTGAAAAATTCATATTATTTAATTCAATACAGTAGGTAGCTTTTTTCATTGATTAAATTCAATTTGGCAAAAGCTAGCTCTCATTAAAAAAAAAAAAAAAAAAAAAAAAAAACTGAAATTTAAAAATCTTTAAAAATTCCATCAGAGGAGGATTTTGCATTGAAATTGCAGTAGCTTTTTTCACTGATTAAATGCAATTTGGCAAAAACCTTCATTTTTAAAAAATTACTAAAATTTAAAATTTTCACAAAATTGATGATTTTGAAATTTTACAAAAATTCCATCAGAGGAGGATTTTGCATTGCATCTTACACGGTAGTTTTTTTCATTGATTTAATGCAATTTGGGAAAAAACTCTCGTTTTTTAATTTCCGATTTTTTTTCACAAAATTGATGGTTTCAAAATTCTTCAAAAATACCATCAGAGGAGGATTTTGCATTGGATCTTACGGTAGCTTTTACGAGTATCATTAATTAAATTTAATTTTTAATTTTTCAAGAATTACTGAATATAAAAATTTTCACCAAATTGATAATTTTAAAATTCTTCAAAAATTCTGCCAGAGGAGGATTTTGCATTGGAATTACCGCGGGGGCTTTTTTCATTGATTATATGCAATTTGGCAAAAGCTCTCATTTGCCGAAAATTACTGAAAGTAAAAATTTTCCTAAAATTGATTATTTTGAAAATTACACCAGAGAAGGATTTTGCATTGAAAGTAGAGTATCACTTTTCATTGATTAAATGCAATTTGGCAAAAACCATCATTTGTCAAAAATTACTGAAAATAAAAATTTTCACAAAATTTTTCATTTTAAATATTTTTAATAATTTGATAAAGAGGAGAATTTTGCATTAAAAGTAAGTATTGACTATTGATGTTTATAAAAAAAACCGATTTTTTATTTTGAATATGATTTTTTCAAACAAAAATTATTTATATAGGTACTTATATATTTTTTTAAATTTTCTTTTGTTTTTTCAAACTTTTTGCAAATAAATTTTCACAGCAGAATAAAGAATATTTGAAAAATTAAAAAAAAAAAATTTTTGCTATTGAATTTAAACCTTTTATTCGCCAGTCATTCGCAAGCTTCGGTATACCTACTACCTAGCTACAGCCACAGCTACAAGTCGTTCCATATCAAGGTAATAAGCTCCTGCGATGGCATTTCCAAATAGTGCCTAAACTATACTTTGTATACCTAGTATAGATCCATCCCATCGTATCTCGTTGCGATATAGAATAGGTCGCAAAAGTCGTAAAACTATTCGCCTCAGGGGTAGCGCACCGAACAGCTGGAATGTGATGGGAAATGAAATGGAAAACGATCCTATCTATGGCATCAATCGCATTATAAAGCGCCTTAACGTATTCTGGTTTCGATAAATTATCAAAAAATTTTAGGTATAGGTATCGAGATGTTTAAAATGACCATTTTTTTCGTACGCACTGACAACTTGCGTGGCACCTGCTAGATATTATAATCGAACCGGTCTACCTCCAATGACGACTTATTTTTCAACATTCTATAGCTTTCAATTTTTTTTTGTGAAATGATCATTATTATACGAGTAGTTAGATCGCGAATTATCGGTCGAATCGCGTTGTCGTCAAGTCAACCTATCAACAGCATAGCATTTCACAGCACGGGTTAAAAAGAAATCACAAATCGTATAATTATTATGATTTTTCGTTAGAAAGACAATTTTTGTCGAGTTTTGCTGGTCTATAACTGACTGACTCACTATAGCATTTCTCCCGAACATCACGTAGGTAAATTTGCAGAAATCCGCAAATTCCGGATCCCCGATTCAGATACGGATTTCGTGCGGAAGTTGTCCAACCCTGACTCATCCTATATTTATGCCAACTCGTGATACAAAAATTTCATACACACTTGCTATTATTGTTGTTGTCATTTTTTGTGAGGAGGTTCTAAGAAGATTTATTTCTTTTATTAATTTCGAAACTAAAAAAAAAAAATTAAAAATTAAAAAACATAACTTTTGAACCACATTTAACAGCACATTTTCAAAATTAAAAATGAAACTTATTACATGACGAATTTCAAATTTTCCTTAAATTTAACTTGTTTGAAAAAGTTGCCCAAAATTTTTTTCTTCTCATTATTCAGGTTCATTCTGAGAGGTTCAGATGAAAAAATTCATAATTTTTCAATTATTCCCAGTTTTGAAAAAAATTGATTTTGCTATGATTACATGGTGAATTTCAAATTTCCCTTAAATTTAATTTTTTTGAAAAAATTGCTCAAAAAATTTTATTCTCATTAATCGGAAATATTTTTTTCTCATTATTCAGGTTCATTCTGAGAGCTTCTGATGAAAAAATTCATAATTTTTCAGTTATTCCCATTTTTGAAAAAAATTGATTTTGCCGTGTAATAAGTACCATTTGGTACTTATTACATAGTGAATTTAAAATTTTCCTTAAATTTAACTTGTTTGAAAAAATTGCTCAAAATTTTTTTTTTCATTATTCAGGTTCATTCTGAGAGGTTCTCATGAAAAAATTCATAATTTTTCAAATATTCCCATTTTTGAAAAAAATTGAATTTGCTATGATTCCATGGTGAATTTCAAATTTCCCTTAAATTTAATTTCTTTGAAAAAATTGCTCAAAAATTTTTATTCTCATTAATCGGGGCCATTTAGAGAGGTTTTGATGAAAAAATTTGAAATTTTTCAATTATTCCCATTTTTGAAAAAATTGATTTTGCCATGTTACCTTGGTACTTATTACATGGTGAATTTCAAATTTCCCTTAAATTTAACTTCTTTGGAAAAATTGCTGAGAAAATTTTTTTCTCATTATTCAGGTTCATTCTGAGAGGTTCTGATGAAAAAATTCATAATTTTTCAATTATTCCCATTTTTGAAAAAAATTGATTTTGCCATGATTACATGTTGAATTTCTAATTTTCCTTAAATTTAACTTCTTTGAAAAAATTGCTCAAAAAATTTTATCCTCATTATTCGGGTCCATTTAGAGAGATTCAGATGAAAAATTTGAAATTTTTCAATTATTCCCATTATTGAAAAAAATTGATTTTGCCATGACATAGTGAATTTCAAATTTTCCTTAAATTTAATTTGTTTGAAAAAATTGCTTAGAAATTTTTTTTCTCATTATTCAAGTTCATTCTGAGAGGTTCTGATGAAAAAATTCATAATTTTTCAGTTATTCCCATATTTGAAAAAAATTGATTTTGCCATGTGGTACTTATTACATAGTGAATTTCAAATTTTCCTTAAATTTAACTTGTTTGAAAAAATTGCTCAAAATTTTTTTTCTCATTATTCATGTTCATTTTGAGAGGTTCTCATGAAAAATTCACAATTTTTCAATTATTCCCATTTTTGAAAAAAATTGATTTTGCTATGATTCCATGGTGAATTTCAAATTTCCCTTATAAATTTAATTTCTTTGAAAAAATTGCTCAAAAAATTTTATCCTCATTATTCGGGTTCATTTAGAGAGATTCAGATGAAAAATTTGAAATTTTTAAGTTATTCCCATTTTTGAAAAAATTGATTTTTCCATGTAATAAGTACCATTTGGTACTTATTACATGGTGAATTTCAAATTTTTCTTAAATTTAACTTGTTTCAAAAAAATTGATCAACAATTTTTTTTCTCATTATTCAGGTCCATACTGAGAGGGTCTGATGAAAAAATTCATAATTTTTCAATTATTCTCATTTTTGAAAAAAATTGATTTTGCCATGATTACTGACCTACTAAATTAAAAAAGAAATCAATCTCCTTTCGAAATCATGAAAATTTATCAGACTTCAGAAAAGGATTCAAAAAATTCATTAGAACATTTTAAAATGACTGAATTTAAATTTTCGCCAAAATATTAAAGATTTAATCAATCTAAAAATTATCAAATTTTGAAAATTTCCCAAATTCAAAAAAATCTGTCGAACTTTGCAAACTGACCTTCTGAAAATGTTTTTAATTTAAGATTTTCATAAAATTTTGAAAACCCTCTCAACTTTATGAAGAAATTCCGAAGATTTACTAAATTCAAAAGTTGTAAAATTTGAATTATTACTTTTATGCAAAAAACAGATCAGGATTTTTAAAATTTTTCGCAGAGATAATTTTTTTTTTCAATTTTTTCTGAAGTTTTTTCAAGACTTTATATTTGAGGAAAAACCCATCCAGAGCCAAACTCAACCTTTATCCAAGAAATTTTTTCTCTGCATAGCTGTGAGAATTAGAATGCCAGCACTTATCACAAAAACGGTTCACTACTCCTACTCATCTAATAACACGGATCAATCAGCTCATATAATCTCTCTTTCAAATTACCCCTCAGTGAAAAATGCAAATTTCTCTAGCGAAATTACACATACACACACCTATATTCCTACATACTATACGACTTACAAGTACGTCCAGTATAAATGCATATCATCTATATGGACGTGTAAAAGTGAATATTAATTTCAGTTTCCATCTATGGCGCGCACACATACTCGTACATAACACAATAATATAAAATACACATGTGACTCGCCTTAGACGAACGACTGACCAACCATTCATGATTCGCGAGCGAGTATATTACAATTTACCGCCGCCACGGTGGAATTTCGCGACAAGAATTCGACCAAGTGATAATGAAGCCAGCCTCATTGGAGACTCATGCATGGATTGGTACCTCTACTAACTACGTGTTATACTCGTATATAAGTAAAGTATATGCGACGATACGTAACACAATGAGAGCAAATTTAACACGGTGGACTGACAAATTAGCGCCCAGACGCCCAGACAGATATACAATATGTCCACTTGTCGTTTGTACTATGTGTAATTGTGTATTCGATTTCAGAAGACGGTATTTTTCACTTTTCATCGTTCTTATAACATAACACGCCATACATTGTTTCGGTTTTTGATTTTTCAGATAAATAATGAATTTTTTGATTTTTTGAAATTTTGAGCGAAATTTTATTAAAATTATTTCCAAGCAAAATTCTGAAGAAATCCTTCTCAAAAAATTTCAAAAAATGATTTGCAAAAGAGAGTTTTTTAAAAGTAGTTAAGGGGGGGGGGGGGGGCTATAAATTTTTTTTTTGTTGAATGCATAGAGTTGACAAGCGGAATTTTCTAAGACCTTTGCATGACGTCAATTTGATTTTTCACCTATGAAGTTTTGAAGAAAAATTGTAAACTAATTTCATCTCGCTTTTTTTTACAAAAAAAAAATAATGCATGTAGTTTTCAAAAAAAAATAAACTATATTCATTTTGCATTTTAATGATGTCATTTTGTAGAAATTACTGATAAATTTTTTGGAAAATCAAAAATTTTAAGCGTCAAAATTGGAGAAAAACACGACTTTTTCTTAATGTCCCGTTTCCAGAAAAACTATGCAACCCACGAGGTTTTTCCTCAGAATGTTTTTTATTCAGTACAGTCTGGTCTGTAGTTTGACGAGAGGGTTTCGCGAAATTATAATTTGCCGACGACTTCTTTCGAGTTGAATGGAATACTAAGATGAAATTCATAAGAAAGTTAGATAAAATCAGGGGGAAAAGTAGGAATTTCGCAAAACCCTCTCGTCAGACTACAGACCAGACTGTAGTAAATAAAAAACATTCTGAGGAAAAACCTCGTGGGTTGCATAGTTTTTCTGGAAACGGGGCATTAAGAAAAAGTCGTGTTTTTCTCCAATTTCAAGGCTTAAAATTTTTGATTTTCCAAAAAATTTATCAATAATTTCTACAAAATGACATCATTAAAATGCAAAATGAATATAATTTTTTTTTTTAAAAACTCCATGCATTTTATTTTTCAAAAATCAAAAATTATTTTTTTTTGTAAAAAAAAGCGAGATGAAATTAGTTTCCAATTTTTCTTCAAAACTTCATAGATGAAAAATCAAATTGACGTCATGCAAAGGTCTTAGAAAATTCCGCTTGTCAACTCTATGCATTCAACAACAAAAAAAGTTATAGCCCCCCCCCCCCTTAAATAGGTATAAATAAATTTTAAACCTTTAGTTATTATTATTGTTTTTTTTTGTTTTTTTTTTGTTTTTTTTTTGAAAAATTGAAACAATTTTTTCACGAAGTATTATTTTAGCTGATTTTTTTCATTTGGTTAAAAAAATTTCCACTCTCGCTTTTTACGCATAATTCGACCTTTTAAAAAATTTTCAAATAATTTTTTTGATGTAAAAATTTATTTGCAAAAAGTTTAAAAAGTCAAAAGAAAGTTGAATTCTTTACACAAAATATTTTTTTGAATTTCCAATGAACACTTTTGAAAAAAAATTTACACAAATAAATTCTTTGCTTTTCTTAAAACTTCAAAAGATTTTTTTTTTCGTTATTTCGTTTTGTATTTCCTAAATTTAAAAAGTTTCGTTTCATTTTTCCTTTTTTGAATTTGGAGGATTTGGCATTGATTCTTAGGGTAGCTTTTTGCATTGGTTGAATGCAATTTGGAATTTTTCTCAATTTTTTGAATTCTTAAATTCTCACAAAATTGATAATTTAATAAAATTTCAAAAATTTGCCAGAGGAGGATTTTGCTTTGATTCTTAGGGTAGCTTTTTGCATTGGTTAACTGCAATTTGGAATTTTTCTGAATTTTTTGAATTTTTGATTAGTCCATAGCTATTCTATATATTATGTATAATTATATGCGACTTCGTAAAGGCAAATAAAAATCATTATTATTAAGTTACCACTGCCTGAAACTGACCCAACTTAATAAAAAGGTCTATATAGTTCCGCCTATGCTAAAAATCCACCAAATTTTGCGAAGAGTTATTATGAAAGTTGATAGTGAAAGTCTTTCTTTCATTTTTATTGTCAACAGGTCGTTAATTTTTGGAAAATGCGAGTCCAGTCGTAAAGAAAGAGGAACAGATGCATAAATAGTACGACTTAAAATTAATATAATAATTCTTCCTTTAAATGTTTTCTTGTTGAATGACCATCAACGTCGGTGTCGAGGTCGCACAGACGAACGTCGCGTCTCATCCAGCTCTTATCACTTCAACGAAGGGCTGCCGGATATGCACTTCACCTTCACTTTCTTACTTTTCCTGCTACTCGTATACGTAAGTGAGTACTTTACTTACAGAATACACATCACATCACATCACATCACAAATGTAGATGGCACATTAGGAGTAGGTATTATACCGTACTACCTACGTATGTAATCAAGATGCGATCATGGAATCAGCATTCAACGACCAACGGTATTGTTGACAGTGATTTTCGCCATCTTTTCTCCACCGTACTCTATACGAGTTTAAAAATGGTTTAATGAAAGAGAAATCCATAACGCGAGTGTATTCCGCAAATACGTTAGCCCGAGTACGTATAAATAATTCCATCAATCATTTCCATTGCACATCTGTCAATACGATAACGTAATTTTTCAATCTTCGTCGTTGTCTTCGGCATCAGCGCCAGCGCCAGCACCAGCACCAGCACCAAAATACATAAGAAAGGAGGAAAAATGGCAATGCGGATAACGGTTTCGCATTCGCCATGTGATTAGTATGACGTTAGGAGTGCAACTCTCTCTCTCTTTCATTCTTTCTGTGCAGCGTTATTGGCTCATGAAAGCGAAATGACGATCTTCATTTCCCCTGTTGTTGTTGCTGTAGTTATTACATTACATACGCGATGCTAAGGCCGCATATGGCTTTACAACGACGTAGACGACGACGATGATGATGATGATGATGATGATGAGGATGATGGCACAGCAAAGAAGGAAAATTCACGTACTAAGAGGAAACCTGCGGTGACGTCGTTTCGTTTAGCAGATACCAACCACTTTTACGTTATATTATGTGTACAAGAAGACCAACAATGTACGTCGATGCTATATCCGGTCTGCGAATTTTGACGGTTCTGCCTACACTTCCTACAGGTCCACAGCCACAGGTACGGCCGGCCAATAATTTGGCGGATCTTGAATCTCTCGCAGCGACACCGACGAATTGACTCAACGTTGTGTAACGGGAATTCTTTATCATCGAATTGGTTAATTGGTCGCCGAGCTTAGAGAGATCGTCGATGTAATTCTTTTCCGCGCAATGTTCCATCCCAAATGTCAATCGAATTGATATGTGTGGTGTAGGTAATTCTGCCATCAGATGGCTAGAGAGATTTCATCGTTTAAGGAAATCATTTCGATCGAGCAAAGAGAATAAATTTATGACGACCAATTTCAACGCTGTTTTGATGTCGTATCCGTGAGACACCCACTGACCTAACGGCGCGGCGCGGCGGCGACTAGCACAGGCCAAAATCAATTTATGCTGATAATTAAATTATTCTCACGAAGCCATTTCGCATCCTTGATGCAAGATTTTGTTTTCGGTACAGTTCTCACTTGGACACAATCCTTTCACAAGAGCAAAATTTTTTTTAAATTTTCACTCCAAAAAATTGAGATTTTTTTTCTCAAAAAAATAACAAACGAAATTCAGACAATTTTTTTCAAAAAATAAAGTCTTTTTACTGCAAAAAATGAAGAAGTTTTTTATTTTAAAAAAAAAATCAGGGATTTTTATTCGTAAAGTAAAAGGTTTACTTATTCTTCGAAAAAAATGAAAACAAAATTTTTTGAATAAACTCAACCATTCAAACAATGTTTTACTCAAAAAATTGAAGTTTTTAAAAATTTAGACAAAAAACAATTTTTTAATTTTTTCAAAAAAAGTTTTAAAAATTTTTATTCCAAAAAAATAATGAATTTTTTTCAAAAAATAAAAATAAAAAATAAGTTTTTTTTCTAAAAGTAGGTACCTGAAAGTTTTATTTATGAAATCTAAATGAAAAAAAAACTGCATTAAAAATAAAGTGATTTTGGCTTCGAAAATATGATATTTTTCGTTTTAACAGCATAAACCTCTTTTCAAAACAAAAAAAAAAGTCTGCTCAAAAATGAAAGATTTTTACTTCAAATTAAATGCAATATAGGTAGAGATTTTCTTCAGAAAATTTTTGAAAGATTTCATTAGAAAAAAAAAAAAAAAAAAAAAAAGAATTCAAAACGGGAAAGCTTTTTAAACTTGAAGTTAAAAAATTTCGAATTTGAGGAATTTTTCTCTTCAAAAAATCAAAGAATATTTTTAGTGCAACACAAGAGAAAAAATTTTTACCCCGAGAAAATAAAATCTTTTTTTTTATTCCTAATTGAGACAAAATTTGAGATTTTTTCTTAAAGAATTAGGTAAAATTTGTTTTTCTCTAAAAAATAATCTCTTTCCTGTAGAAAAAAAATAATAATAAAAAACGTGATTTTTTCGAAAAAATTGAACAAAAAATTTAGAGATTATTTTCTCTACAGATAAACCATGTTTTCTTTGAAACATTGAAATTTCCAAGGAGGGTCCAATCAAAATTTCTGTGATGATCCAAATAATTCCTAGGACGCCAAACTACAATTTTTGTTGGAAAATTTCTTCAGTTGTACCACTCCATTTCCCCCGATTTTGCCTAACACTACGTAGATGGTTATTCAAAATTATTAGACCAAGGGAGGAAAGAAGGGGCTAATTGAAAAATTTTTCAAACAAAAGTTATAAATTAAGGTCTTAGAAATAATTTTGGTTATTATAAAAATTTCGATTAGATCCCTATTTCTCCTCCAATTTCACATAACATTACATTTAGGTAGAAACTTTCTAAATTGGGGAAGGATTTCATTGAAAAAATTTTTAAACAACATAAGTTAAAGATTGAGGTTCAAAAAATAATTTTGGTTAATATCAAATTTTCAACTATAGCCCTCAGGTGAAAGAAAGGGTCTAATTGAAGAATTTTTCAAACAAAAGTTGCAGCTTGAAGCGCTAGCAGGGAGTCTAAATTATTTATTTATTTTTTTTGTTGAAAATTCATGACTTTTTCATGACCTTTTTCATGAACAACATTTCAACATTTTGTGGGGTCCCCCTTCAGCATAAGTGTAGCTTGGAATGAATTAGGGGGGGGCGCAAAAAAAGTCCCTAATTTTTTCCCTATATTTTGTTGTAAATACCTAACTTTTAAAAAAATTATTGAGGGAGTGGGCGAATGCCACTTGAACCCCTAAGCTATGCCTATGCCCTCCAAGACCCTATTTTTTTAACCAAAAAAATCTAAACAATTTTTATAAAAAAGTTTAAATGAATAATTATAGAATTTTCAGGTGTGTAATTCGATTTCTTCCCTGAAAAGTGGATTCTTGAAATTGTTTTGATATTGTAATGTAAGAATGATTTTTATCCTGGAAACAAAACAAAAATTTTCACGCAAAAAATTCTCCTAAAAAATTTTTAACAACTTTTTCAACAGAAAACCCTGGTTTTTTTGTCCCAAAGTTTAAAAATTATTTTATTTATTTACTTTACTATCAAAGAAAAGAAAAAAATTGATCCCCAAAAAATTGAGATTTTTTTATTTCAAAAGAATTTTTAAAATTATTGTTCGAAAAAAACCTATGAAACGAATTTTTTTCTTCACAAAGAAAAAATGAAGAAACTTTTCCACAGAAATTAAAAAAATATCTTAACATAAGAAAACTTTATACCTATGTACTTGACATTTTTTCACCAAAAAAAAAAGAAAAGATTTTTGGATATTTTTTAATTCCAAAAAATCCTGAAATTTGTTCCTTCGAAAAAATTTCTACTCAAGAAAATTTGAGATTTCTCTATTTCAAAAAAAAATTGAAAAAAATTGATTTTTTTATTTCAAAACAATTTTAAAAAATTTTTAAACCAAAAAACTAGTTTCTAATTTCTTTTTATTCAAAAAAATGAAAAAGTTTTCTTCAAAAAACAGAGATCCTTTCCCCCCTAAAAAATTATTTTTTAGAAAATTGAAAAAAAATCCAAAAAATTGATATTTTATACTCTGGATTCGAAAAATATTTTTACTTCAAAACAATTCAATTCCGACACAATAAAATTCGGATTTTTGATTTTTTTAAAATAAGAATTTTTTCGCAAAAGTTTAAAAACTTAAAACAATTGAGCATTTTTTTTTCATTCCAAGAAATGGAGATTTTTTTCCAAAAAAAAAAATAGATATTTCCAGCCCCTCGAAAATTAATTTTCTTATTCAGAGAAATCACAATATACATAGGTATTAAGTATATTATATTTTTTTGAGAAGATGCAACAGTTTGAAAGAATTTCACTATTAAGCAAATTTGTAATTTTGTCCGGATACTTGATATTATCAAAAATTCATGATTTCGAAAAGTAAAATTCATAACTTTTCATGACCTAATAGGGATTTTTTTGAAAAATTCATGACTTTTTCATGACTTCCGTGACACATTTTCAAATGTCATGACTTTTTCATGATTTTCACGATTTTCACGACCCTTAGACACCCTGCCTAGGAATAATTGTAATTATTACAAAATTTTCGATTGGACCCCTCATTCCATTCAAATTTCGAATACCAAGCATCAATGTAGTCTTGGACTTGGGACTCCACTTCCATGACTGCAAAAGAAGTACAAACCCCATACAAACCCAGTAAACTAGAGAATGAGAATCAGTTCGCGAACAGTCCTATTCAAATTGTGCCCAATCGAGAACAAGACCGAAAAAAATTTCGCATCTTGGATCGATCAAATTGACCTTAATCGAACGCCTTATCGATTCGATTGTTTTTAAATACGCGTAGTACGAATCTGCATACTTAATACACAGTTACACGCGACCAAGGTGGTTCTTTGCATATCGATTCGATGACGACAATTACCCATAGAAAATTTCGTGTGGGAAGCATATTCGTACATTTTTCTTTTCGTCTTCTTTTAAATATAGTAACGTATATCGAAAAAGAGAAAGAAAGATGACATTTTTATGGCGAAATTTCGCCAATGCGACAAATTAGATTTAGAGACAAGAATGTCGGTGAAATTCACCGCACACAGCCCAGCTTCGGGTCCACGCCCGAATCGTTCCTCATAATTTTCTTCACTTCTCTTCTCTTCACTGTATGATGTCTCACGTGTGGGCAAAAAAGAATAAGAAGAAAAGAAAGACGCAAAGGAACCATTTACCATACCAGGACGTAAAATTTCCAAGACATTTCCGCAACGGAACGCGTTGAATCATCCATACGACGACATGTGAATCCGAGACGAGACGAGTGCATATGCAAGACGAATTTACGTAGCTGCGCAAGCACGTTTTATATTTTGACGGTTTTCATTTTGAAAAAATAAAATAGATACATAAATTACATACGTATACGCATGTAGCCAGTAAATAACAAAAACCATGTTGCGGTATACCATCTTATATACGTACGTCCTACGTATGTAGGTAATTCGGAGACGACGAAAAATATTTTCACGATTTTTACCTGGCACATCGTATTTTGTATAATCGTGACCAGTAGTCGGCCGAGAAATTGTTCGACTTAATAATATGTATATTGTAAATAATATTACACCTCGAAATCGTTACATCTATCAACCATTTTGACTGCGAGCCTCTTCCCCACATTAATACCCATTTTTTCTCTTTCTCTCTCTACTTAATTTTCGCTTTCTGTTCTCGAAAAAAAGAAGACTTACTCTCGCGAATGATTCATACGTCTAGCGTGAAGTTGCTGTTTTGGAAAACATTTCTATCTTCTTGTGTTTTTATGTGTACGAATACGCGAGAGGTTTATTAAATATTAACGTAAGTGAGATCGTGATATTAATTTATGACCGTGATGCGGTAGACCTGGGCAGCAGCAGTAGCCTACGGAGTTTATGCCATTTTTTTTTGTTATTTTTGGGTGTGTACTATCGAAAGTTGCGGAATGTAGTAAGAGATGAAAGGAAGAACAAGTGACTGAAGAATGCAGAAGATGGCATGAGTGATTCTAACTCGATCAAACGAAAGTGAACGTCATGAAAAAATTAAATTTTTATACAATAATATTTTGTTTCTGATTTTTGAAGTGTTTTTGAAAAATGTTTAAAAAATCAACACGAGACCTGATTTCAGATATGTAATAAAAAGTGCATTCATTGTAATCGTTATTCAGTCAATACAACTTTACCTCTTTAAAAATTCAATGTTTTGATATAAATGTACTTTCGAGAAAAAATTCTTCAATTCTGAGGAAATTAGAATTTTCATGAATCGAAAATTTTTTTATAATCAATTTTTTTCATTTTCAGCAGATTTGGCAATTTTTTCGTTTTTTTTTTCAACTCTACAACTTTACTGTAGGAATTAACAAGTAAAAATTTCGAGAAATTAATTTTGTTGAAATTTGAATTGATGAACTGAAAATTTTTTATAATCGATTTTTTTTTTATTCCAGCAGATTTTACAATTTTTTCGTTTTTAGCATAGTATATGCTTTTACGATGACCAAAATGGAAAAAAACGAGACCAAAATCCGAGTTCTTTTCAACATTACAATTGTAAGGCTTCCTTACTCCCTAGTAAAAAATTCATAAATTTTGTGGAAATTTGAATTTACGAGTCGAAAATTTTTTTGGTAATCAATTTTTTTCTTTTTTTTCAACCCACAACTGTAGGGCTTCTCGAGTAATAATTTCGAGAAAAACTTGACAAATTTTGTGGAAATTTGAATTAATGAATTAAACTTTTTTTTAGAATCAATTTTTTTTCAATTCAAGCAAATTTTTGCAATTTTATCGTTTTTAAACTCTACAATTTGTAGTACTCCTCTAGTAATAATTTCGAGAAAAAAATCATAAATTTTGTGGAAATTTGAATTTATGAGACGAAAAATTTATACCTAAAAATCATTAAGTATAATCTATTTTTTGGACCAAAATTAGCCATTAGTCATTTTAGACCACTAAAAGAAAACATGAAGAAGTGTTCCTCTTTTCCCCAAAATTACTCAATATTTGAACGATTCGGTCATTATTATCATTAGAATCAGAGTAAAATCATTTTCAAACTCTGTAAAGAAATCCATCACCAAATACCTCATAGTTATCAATATAATTTGATCAAGTAGTTTGAAGACTCACCAACAGCTATTTCTTCTTCGAATATTAATCCAAATTTTCTTGTAAGATGTCTATCTGAAACAAAATCAAAATAAACGATAAAAAATTACCAAACATCCCAAAATGAATTACAAACATTTAAAAAGAGAAGTTGCTTTTAATTTTAGGTACTTATTTATGGGTCGTGTATAAGTCTAAAAATAAATGTTCTTTCGACTAACAATGGTGCATTTGAAATTAGACTTACTTACTAACATTTGTACAGTTAACTACACAAAATTTAAAACCAATCAAAACTTTATTCAAACTTATTAGGTACCTATAAAAAATTCTCTTGAAATTAATGCACTAGTTCAAAAAAATTTTTATCTCACAAAACATGTTTTGTTAAAAAAAAAAAGGAAAAAGAAAAAATTTTTTAGAAGAAAATGTTATGAGAATCAAGGCTTTCTTTTAAGAGAAAAAAAATCCCTGAAAAAATATTCTTTCAAAAAAGAAAAAGAAAGAAAAAAAAACCTTTTTCGAGGATTGAAAATTTTATGGAGAAAGAAGTTCTACGAAAATTCATGAGAAAATTTCTTTTCAACCAAATTTTTCTAAAAAGTTTTTTAAAAATTGAAAGATTGAACTTTTTTAATACATAATTATTATCTTTCAAGATTTTTTAGAAATTTTCCAAAAATTTCAAAAAAGAATTTAAAGAATAATAAAATTTTTCACAAAAAATCATCTTGACAAATTCTCTCTAAAATAAGCGTAATTCTGTTTCAATATTCAAACCTAAGTATAACATTTAAATTATTTTATTTTTTTATTTTTTTTATTTTCAAAAGTTTTTATCACTGCTTTTTTTATAATTTTAAAAAATAATTTTTCCAATTTTCCAATTTTAAAAAAACACAAAAAAGTCGCATACCTATACTCACAAAATATATTTTCAATTTTTTGGTGTCTTAAAAATTATCGATTGCAATTTTTTTGAAATTTTATATTCATTTTTGATTTTTTTTTTTCAAAATTTTAGTGGTTTTGATTTGACTTTTTTTTTCCTAATTATTTTCCTCGAATTTTTCAATTAATTCATTTTTTCAATTTTTCGACATTTCGGATATGAAGTATTCGATATGCAAATTTTCTGTCCCCTCTCCTCGCAGCACTATTTTAGTAAAAAAAAAAAAAAAAAAAAAATGAGAAAATTACCAAGAACAAAAAAAAAATATATATATTTATTGGTAATTTAATTTAGTAAAACCAAAAAAATAAAGTCAAGAAAACTTGTTTTATTGTGGAAATTTTAATTTCAAAACAACTGAAAATTTGAAACAATTTTAAATTTTAGATATTTAAATGATCTGAAAATTGAATACCTGTAATAAATAATTGAAATCAAAATTCAATTAAAAAAATTAAAAATATTTAGGTACCATAAAATTTAAAAAAAAAATGGAAATTGGAAAAATTTGAGAAAAATTTACAATGATTCAATCAAATAAAATCCGAAAAAATAAAAATTAGGAAAACTTGAAAATTTAAAACAAATCTTTTGATTGAAATGACGTAAACATTTATTAACTGAAAAAAGAAAGAAATCAAAATTGAATTAAACGATGAACTGAAAAAAAAATTAAGATAAGGAATAAAATACTTACATTAAAAATTTTGTAAAAAAAATCAGTTACAAATGATTTAGGTAAATTACTTTGATAAAAAAAAAAAATTGAAAAAATCGAAAGTAGAAAAAGTTTGAAATTAAAAATTCATCTAACTGTAAGTCGAAAATTTTTTCAAAAATTTCAATTCAAAATATAATTCAAAATGAAAGCAAAATTCAGGGTAAAATCAAAAAAAAAAAAACATTTCAAAAAAGGCGAGTTTCGAGTCAAAGGCCAAGGAATTTTTCAGCATTATATTTGACAGCATAATTTGAAAGAAAGTGAAAACACCTTTCGGAATTGTCCAGGCAATTTTTAAAAAAAATCTATTAGAGGGATAAAGACCTTTAGAAGGCATTATTTACATTACTCGAGCACTACGAATATCTACCTTGTATTACGAGTACCTTGGTAAGTAAAAGTAACGATAGGATGTGAAAAAATGTTCGAATCGAAAAAAGTAACTAACCTACTCTCGATCTCATTTCGAACCCTATACATACATAATTTACAAATCTCTTCGTTTTCGCTCACACATGAGAGAAAAAAGAAGCTAGCTACGTACGTATATCTATACGTAAAATATAAACCTCATTAAATCGTACTCTTGAAAATAATCTACCGATCTCTATTGGCTACCTCATTTTCGTTATAGCAAATTAACCTTGAAGAATGATAAAAACACGCTGGAAATGCATCATTAAACGATAACGTACACTATAGAAAGTAATTAATCAACGGACCCATAGCATAGTCGGTAGCGTAATGGCAATTGCTGATGGTAATGGTACCATCGAGTCGATTTAATTTGCAAAGAATACACGGTCTCATCGTCTAAGAGCAACGTATGTGAGAGTCATTTTCGGTGCGTATACGTTTACCTTTAGGTACATACGATGTACCTATACCTGCGGAGAGCGGGGACTCGATCGTAATTTCATTGTGGTCGGAAAAAGTTATAGGTGGAATGCCTCCCGCCCAGTCCAAGATACGTAGTATTTGCAGAGTGAGACGTCGCCGTCGTCATCATCATCCCGATCCCGAAACGCAGTCTTGCCGGCTTATACAAGGTGGGGATTGGTATAAAACCGTAAGCATGTGATCGTGCGATGTTTATACCAAACCTCAACTTCCGCCATAACTTGGAGTTTTCCTTCACCAGAGTGTCGCTTCTTTTAGATTTTTATCCATGTTTTAATTTTTCAATTTTTTTATTTTTATTTTTTTAATTTTTTTACTTCGTGATATTATTATAAATTAGTATAGCCATCATCATCATGATGTTGCAGCGGTGTTACTCTACGTCGTATTTCGTCGCCGTCGTATTCGTTTTATTTGTATGTAATCTGCACCATATTCGATGTTTGCCATCGCCGGCCTTAGACGTGCCAGTACCGCGATACCATACCACCAATTCGATCGAATCGAAACAAGATTTTCTCGAAAGTGTTTACGCCGATTGTACCGATAACAAAGGTTCCGTACCGTGTTTCAAATATAAATTGTTCGCGTTCGTCGATAAAATCCTAAACAAAGATGAAATCAACCTGGCGAACGGAATCACCGTCGTCAAAACCGCCAGCTCCGGAGTGGACGGAGCTCCGAGAGCTTTGGACCAAGACTCGCCGGCCGGAGCCGCTCCAGCCGCCGAAGGCGAACCTCAAAGCACCGATATCTCCACCATGCTGCTGAACCGTGTCGAAAGGTTTTTGAATACCCATACTTTGAAGGTCGATTTACGCGGAACCGACGTCTTGAACGCCGTCTCCAGGGCTGGCCGAACTCTCGACGAAATTTCCGACGGATTTGGCGACGAAGATGTCGAAGTCGCTCGTAAAAAGAAAGGTGTGTAATTGCTTAATAGACAAATTTATAATCATGATAATATTACAAATAGTAAAAATACCAGTTGAAATGAAAAACACCTTTGGAGGCTTTGGACACATTAATTTTACATGTACTTATCTAATGATACCCAAACCTACATAGGAAGACCGCACATTGATCCATAATTTCGTCATTATAATGTACATTTTTCATTCTCTCGTCCTCCCACCCGTTTCTTTCTCATCATCAACGACAACGACCGTCCATGACCATCGCAATTTAAACGTGCTCACCCCAATTTTCACGGTCGTCCCGTCCCAAGTATAATCATAGCTCGTACATACCTTTTTTCCCGGCCCATCCTACGTTTCCAGTACGTTTAATATGATCGATTTCGCCAAATACGACTATCTAACTACTCTTTCGTCGTCAACTCGTGCAATAATTTCTTTCAATCTCGTGCAAAAATGCCAACCCAAGGAACGTTATACGACAAATTATATTTTTAAATGACAATTTCACCCTTTTTTTATTCTTTCATTCTTTCTATCTTTCTTTCTCGATCATTTTCCCATATTTTTCATCGACAATTACACACTATTTACGATACCATTCTCGTAACCCGGTCATCTTGCCTACACAAATAAACTCGTCATTTGTTATGCTTCGATTACCGATCACTCGATGGCTTACCTATACACTGTTACATGTACCTACGTACGTGTCCATTGTCTCATGGCAACCTCGTCTCGTCTTCTTCGTTCATTTGCTCTTCCAATATAACCGTGAAATTGATCGTTTGTGTTGTGTAAATAAATCAATTCTTTCTTTTTTCACTAAAAATAATTACCTCATACGACGAAAAATAAAAGGCAGCCTTATTCATTAATTCTATAGGTGAACATATGAGAAATCGAGAGCCAATGAGATTGGGGGGGGGGGTGGTTATTTCAATTGAACGTGAATTTTTCCAATTTCCTATATGAGAATTTATTAAATACTCAATTTCATTTTCATTAAATAACGAAGGGACATGAAATTAATAAAACGAGTTTCATTACTGGAAATATTAGAAAGCAAATAGGTACCGAAATGGGGAGAAAACCTACATAATATCAATTAAGTTGGACACTGGACAGTTAATGAACTTTGATTCGAAACAGAGACACATGTGTAGTGACCAGGGGTCAGGAACAGGAAGGTTGTTCCTCCTGATGTTTAAAAATTTGAAAGTTGACGCAGTTCTTAGTTCCAAATTGCCTATTTTCTGTTCTAAGAAGGCAAATTAGCTATTTTGAATGAAAAAATTGGGGCAATCGTCAAGAAAAAAATCTGCAGAAATTATTGGATTTTTTTTATAATATAGCTGGATAATTTATAATTTTTTCTCCAGTTGAAAAATGTGTTCACTACGGACCTAAGTTTTGAAGACAGTAGTAACTTAACTAGAGTTTTCTCATTTGGGGCGATGGTAGGTTTCGTGGAAGTACTTTCAAAAAACAAAAGGTCAGAAATTATCAAAAAAAATTAATGCAAAAAAAGTCATCTCATAAAATCTGTCATAAAAAATTAAAAACAAATCAAATAACTCAGAAAATGAACTGGTATTTGTTAATAAAAGTAAATTACCATTCAAAATTATGAGTACGTTCGTATTTTTTGAAAATAAAAATTCAAAAACAAAAATCTTCTACTTTAAAAATTACTTTTAAAAAATTGATGATTTCTGATTCATATTTTATCTTTGAAAAACGAAACGCAGATAATTTTCTAAAATTGAATTGTACACAAAACTGATAAAATGGCTTTTTCTAAAAAAAAAAATTATAGGTAAGTAAAATAAAGTTTTTTGAAAAAAAAAATATAAGTAAAATTTTTTGAAAAAGATTTATAAGTAAAATTTCCTAATCTAACATCAAGTAGGGGAAGAATGAGCTGGTATGTCATTTTTCTAAGGTTCCTATTTTCCAGGGTCCGGCGCCCTATCCTGGGTCTCCTATCTCCATTTCCAAGAGCGTCTTCGAAAAATTTTTTAAACACTGTTGTAGATTAAGATTCTAGAAATAATTTCAGTTATTATTAGAATTACCATTGAACCGCTCCACTTCCCCTACCAAAGTTGGCACAATACGTTTAAAAATCACCCTTATATTTTACCAAAATTTTCTCAGTTCATGTGAAAATAAATGGTAAAAAAGTAAGTAGGTAAAAATTATTCTCAAAAGAAAATTTTTTCAGGTTTTGAATTTAAAAAAAAAAAAAAAAATTGAGAAAAGATCTTTTTTATGTAGAAATAAATCTAAAATTTTCAAATTATTCCCAAAAGTTTTGAAAAAAAAAACCTTTAAATTTTTGAAGAAAAATAATTATACAATTTTTTGGAGAAGAAAATTTCTCAGTTTGATCTGAAGTGAAAATATTTCACAATTTTTTGGTTTAAAAAAATCTTTTAATGCCTATTTTAAAAAAAATTACCTAATAAAAACATTTTAATGTTTGCTTTTAACTTTTTTTTTAAATAAATAAATCTTGCATTTTGGGAAGAAATGTTTAGAGAAAAACATTGTCAATTTTTTTTATGAAATCATCTTGATTATTGCAAATTTTTGGAGAATTTTTTTATCGTTTTGTTTAGAATAAAATCTCTCAGTTTTGGAAAAAAAATTGATTGATTTCAATTTTTTAAAAATGAAAATAAATTATTTAAAGAAGAAAATTTCTCAATTTTTTTAAAGTGAAAGTATTTTTCAAATTTTTGGAGAAAAAATCTTCAATTTTTTGAAAAAGATCTCTTCTTTGTTTAGGATGAGATCTCTCATTTTTAGACGAAAAAAATTCTTTGGTTTTTTGAAAAAAAAAAAAAAAAAAATGGTTGGACAGGTCTGGTCGAATTTTTGGTGATGGACGAAATTATTTCTGGTAATTCGATAAGTAGGTATACAACTTTTGTTTGAAAAATATTTCAGAAAGGCCTTAAGAACTATAAGATTGATGACTTCCATAAAAAGAGGACTTGACCATCGAAAACGAGAGTCTTGAAAAAATGGCATAGCTGATTATTTTTTTCCTTCTAAGCTCTATGGTGTATACCTGATTTTTTTTTAAATCACTGCTTTTTCACTACTTCTTACAAAATTTTCAGAAAATAGTAGGGAAAATCAATTCTAATTGTTATTCAAAAGTGGACGGAACTTCGCGATTTCTCAACATCGATGTTTTAATTTTTTGATTTTTTTTTTGTTTCACTAAGTACTTTTTTTTAGAAATTTGGCAAAATTCACAACAGCTTCTCTATTTTCACCACCAATAGATTTCATAACTCATCTAGTAATACACCCGTATTGGAATATATTTCCTGAAAAAAATCAGTTTCCGAGAAAACCCATTCACGATCCATGCCATGATCTTTCCGTGGACGATGAAAAAGAAGAAAAAAAAAAACAACAAAAACAATCAAACAAAACGAATTCAAAATGAAACACTTGAAATAGGAACGCTTTACTTTGGCACCCATACCTACACATAGTAAATCGACCATTCATCGTTCAAATCTTTTTTATCCTCACACGTGATTATTCATAAATAAACACACCCGAGACCAGCGATAATAGACAAAAAAAAATGATAATAATAAAAAAATAACGCGAGAAGAAAACTATACGTGTATTATGATGAGAAAAAAAAATCCATTCAAACAAATCTACTCGATAACTCATAGAGAAAGTACATCACGATGAATATCTCAAACTACGTACGGATATATTAGATACGAGTATACGTAGCTGTGCTATAGGTCTAGGTAGTCCTCGTTACCCATAAGTACATATATTCACTAGGTAATTCGTCGTGGCGCATATATGTATAGCGAGTACCTGCGTACATAGGCATATCTCTATACTCGTATCTAGGGCTAGGATTGCTAGGAGGTGTACGAACGTCGTACGTAGGTAGTTGAGTATACCTAAAGCGATTCTGATTTGTCACCATGCCTCTTAATGGTCTAAAGCCAATAAAATAAAAGTCCGGTTAATTTGAAACACATTGCAAATCTCGATTGCGGACGCGAGAAAATTCGTCCGGTTTGAATTCTTTTCGAGTACGAATTCTTTTCAACGTGCTCCACATCATCTTCTCCATATGTTAGCTGGTTTGGCTGCGCCTGTGCCTGTGCGCCCGGTAGCTACTTCATTAACATAAGAATGTGGCCAATGACAATGAGCAAATCCGAGCATTGTGCATTATTTGCTAAATAAAACACACACCAGCGGCGCGGCGGCAGAATCTGTGTACAGAGTAAACGTAGCCTCCTAATACGAATATCTCTGTACACTGGATTCAAGTGCACATACAACGCAAGCCGACATAGTATTCGTATTAATTCGGTATCTCTACCGAACCAAAAGTATTCGCATTTGTAACCTTATTCTTTGAACAACTTTCAATGCACTGGAGACATTCTTTCAAACGTATGTAGCTGAACATTTGGCTTCGAGTTGGTGATTTTTTTAAATTCAATCGTTGTCCGGTTATTGGCCACATTCGATTCTTCACAATGCATCGATCGATAGCGCGAGTATTATGTTGGCAAAACGACCAATGGCTTTTAATTGAAAAATAATTAAAACTACGTCCGCGTCCCGGCCACAAATAGGTATTGTAAATCGCCACCAATTAACAAATTCGTTCCAGTCTTGGCTACGTCCATCAATCTTGTTACCTAATTCGTATACAGGATGTCCCGATCGATTCAAAATAACCAGACTTGAGATTGGAATACAACCGAGTATCACTAACAAAAAACTTTATGGACGCATGGTGCCTAAATTTGAAAATAAAGGAGCTACAAAGCTTTGAAAATTCGTATTTTGCCAAGCAAAATCGGTTGGAAACACTGCTTTCAAAAATTATTTCGATCCCAGCGATGGATAGCACGTTGAAAAAGCAAAAAAAATTGTAAGCATATTCGGTTGCCTATCTCTGAAATTGAAGAAGTTATTGCTACCACAAAATTCCGGTAAAAAATGTTGCCTATCTCAATTTATCACGGGGCACTGATGAGACATGAAAATTGCAAAATTGCATCTGGACAGTACACGGAACAGGAGTAACTTTTTGAGAGGAACAAAAAAGGTCATGTGAAAAATTTGCCCAACTTTGAAAGTGAAGGCGCTATGGAGCATTGAACTTTAGAAATACTGATTTCCGAAGCGTCGTAGCTCCTTTATTTTCAAATATAGGCGAATATCTTGAAGAACTTCTTTTGTTCCTCTCAGAAAGTTACACCAGTTCCATTTATTGTTTTGGCGGTATTTTGAAATTTTTGCAAAAGTACTGCCTATCTTGAAAATTGAAGGTGCAAGGGAAAATGAAATTGAGAAAAATTAATTTTTGGTTGGGTTCATGGATAGTACTAAGGAAAATGAACTTTTTTTGTTCTCGACATTTTTTACCTACCTTTGAAAATGAAAGCTCAGGAGAGCTTAAAACTTTGAAAAAAAAAACGGTTTGGCGATTTTCAAAGCGCTGTAGCTCCTTAATTTTCGAAGATAGGAAAATTCATCAGATAATTTTTTGCATCTCTCAAAAAGCAACACCCATTCCATGCAATGTCATAACATTGTTTTGACATTTTCATGTCTCGTTCGTACCCATTGATCATTTGAGCTCCAAATTAACTTGGACGGCATTGGGGCAAAAAATTTGCAAAATTTTGTCAAGATGATACATGAAGCAGGTGTAACTTTTCCAGCGGAAAGAAAAAAGTTATGTAATGAATTTGTCTATCTTCGAAAATGAAGGAGCTACAGGGCTTTGAAAATTGTAAAACCGGTTTTTTCAAGTTTAAAGCTCTCCTGCGTCTTCATTTTCAAAGGTAGGTAAAAAATGTCAAGAGCAAAAAAAGTTTATGTACTTTAGTACTATCCACGAACCCAACCAAAAATTAATTTTTCTTGATTTGATTTTCTCTTGCCCCTTCAACTTTTAAGATAGGTACAATGTTTTACAACATTTGTTGCTCCTTATGAGTTGCCTATCCACCTCATGGAAGGAACTAAATCAGCTACAAAACATCCTGTATACCGCTCAGACTTGGGCACATTCGGATCCTAAAATTTGAAAATTGGATTTAAAGATCCAAAGATCCAAAAATTTTGGATCTGATCTAGATAAGGCCCCTTAACTTTGAAAAAGATCTGATCTGGATCTTATGCAGATCCATCTTGACAAAAGATCTGGATATGGATCTAGATCCTTTTATTAGTGGATCTGCCGAACTTTGATACCGCTGGGTAGTAGGTATACTCCTGAAATATCTTCGCATAATGGACATCTTCACACTGCTCAGTGCTCAGTTTGCATTATCGAGCAAACCGCAGCAAGCTTCCAGTGACTTACGTGTATTTCATTTGTTGTTTTTCTTGATTTTCCGCAGGTGGCAAAAAAGGAGCCAAAATCCTCGGACCACTGTTGATGATGATCAAAATGAAATTGCTCGGTCTGATCCCACTGGCTTTCGGTTTAATCGCCCTGTTGGCCGGCAAAGCCTTGCTGATCGGTAAAATCGCCCTACTCATCTCGCTCATCATCGCCCTCAAGAAACTGCTCTCTTCGCACCACGCGAAAACCGTCACCTACGAAATAGTCAGTCATCCGCACAGCAGTGGCGGTCACGACTCGTACTCGTCGGCCGGAGCCGATTACTCGAGCTACGGAGCCGGCGGCGGCAGCAGCGCCGGCAGCAGTCACGGCGGCGGCGGCGGCGGCTGGGGCAGAAGCGCCGATGCCCATGAATTGGCCTACAAAGCCTACAAACCGGCCACCGATGCCAAAATTAACTAAGTAAGTAAGAGTCAGCATCCAACGCTTCGGGGCTCGTAACAATTCGCGAGACTGGGCTTCGATTCGCCCGTCTCTGTATACTAATTTAAATCTAATTAAGCTATTCCCCCCACGTCGACACCCTTTGGCACTGCGTGCACCACCACAATCGTTCTCGTCGTGAACCTAGAACTGACAAAAATACCGATATACGCGCCATGACACAGGAGAAAGTCGTATACGTACATAATTCACCTATCTCATCTCTCTCGCACGAATTCGCCAATTTTTGTTGCCGAAGTCGCTGCAGCGATCGGCCAGGCCATAACCATACACCCGCCTCCTACACAAATTAGTACCTCGGCCGTAGAATGAAAATTTAAGGTCACACAACGCGAAGCCACAGTAATTACGCGCTCTCGTAAAGTCATCGAGCATCGATAGATAATATTAATCGTCGTCGTTGTCCTCGTATCGATGCTTTTGCAAACAATAACTCGAGTACCTATGAGAGTATCTTTCGCATCATCTCGCATTCTCCCGAGTCTTTTCTTCTGCTCTCGCATCGATCAACGAAAAGAAAGTATTTAGCGAGCAGATAACCATTAATAAGCTCGACGAGCTAGGCGTGTTACCTACCGGCTGTGCGACCGATCTTGTTAATCTCTATTAATGAGAAAAGCGACCGACCAACCGACCGAAAGAACCAATGAACTTGGCGTGCGATGAAGAAGAAAAAAAAAGAAAAAGAAACAAGGTTAAAACCGCTTATTTATTCCTATGGGAAGTGGAACCCGTCCGTTGATCCATCCACGCGCCCCTTGCCACTCCGGCCGTTTGTTTGGCATAGCTAGTCAAAGATTGTCATTATATAAAAACCTAATTAAGTCCATATAATTTCCGAAATACTCTACCTATAATTTTTTAACGTGTGCTTTCTGTATCAGATTTTAAAACACTTCGCGGAGCCTCTCAGACACCTTTTTTTTTCGCCAATCTGCCTCTGCCTGTTTGTTGATGTAGCATAATATGTAGGTGAGGTGCGATAGGCTGATAGACAAGAGGTAACCGGAAGGAGGAACAACTCGGGCGGGCATGGGCATTCGGTTTAATAAATTCGAACCAACGGCTATTTGCTTAATATACCTCTAATATCTAAATGTAATGCTCATCACGCTGCAGCAGCTCACCGACCACAACAACCTATTCTTAGTAGATCGTTTTTTAATGTAACCATTGCGGTTTATAGCCCGAGCCTGAGCCCGACCGCGACGTCTTGGTCGTCGCGCATTTACCAGTAAATAATTCAATCTGTAAGCTCGGCTAATTTTTCACCTTCTTTATTACGAGCCAGCCAGCCAGCGCGCGTCCTCTTCGGTCTTCGCCGCATCCAGTACGAGCCGCCAAAGTAATAAATTTTACCCTCGTGATAAGCACACCTTGGCTCGAGCAGTTTACCTACTTTAATGAGTTTGTAACGTCGTTTGTCATCTGGCGAGAAATTTGGATCGAATTTCCATTTCTATTTACTATTATTTTCTCTCGTATGTATCTATTATGAGCCAGACTAAATCACGATCACCTCGGGCAGACCGAGCTGCGGTTTTCGTACGTCGCTCGGTGCAAATGAAAACAAAAACCCGAACTGGGCGGCTTGTTTGAAAAATACCTACGCCTTTGTTGTAGATCATCCGCTGCAGGGACGGCGACCAGACTAAGACTAAGGCATAAAACACGAGATCGGTGTTGTTTTAAATCACGAAAAACTTTCATTTTCACAGTATAAGGTACATTTTACTTACAGATACGCCCACTACCTTATATACCTACATTTCTGCCACATTCTCACTTAATTAAGTACAATCGCATCTGTAACAGTATGCGAATATTTCCGCCAAGGGCTCGACATTTTTTTTTCTCCGGCAGATATGTACTTGCTTATTTTGTTTGTCGCATTCTTCTCCCGGTTGGGTGCTCGTCGAAAAAATTTTACATCGCTGAATTGAAATATTATGTCAGTAGAGCGAAATATCAGACATGTCGTGAGCAAATTTCTTTGCAATCATACATCATTTTGTTTTTGTTCCTCTTCTTCTTCTCTTTTAACCGTCATTTTTTTCTTCGAGTTATTTTCTGTACAGCTCCAAAACACCTTGCGAGCATTTCAAAAAATATGTACTTACATTGTACATTTGGGCAACTTTTGAGAATTCCTACATTTCTATCCATGTTTTAATACTTATATTCACTAAGGTACATAAAATTTTATTGAGAACCAAAATGACTAAGGATTTTTTTAAATCACCTATAAGTAATTCACTAATAACCAAACTATTTTTCCAAATTTTGTTGAAAACACCATTTTTGTTATTTTTTCAAAAATTTCTAATTTCTCAAGGACTGATGTTTCTATTTCAAATACAATTTTTTCGAAATTTAGTTGACTGTTCGTTTTCTTTTTTAATTTTATCGATTTTTTAAAACCTACGAAGAACCAATTTCATCAAAATTTTGATCACCAAAAATTTCTTCCAAAATTAATGTTGCTGTTGTCAAAGAACATGAATACCTATTACAAAATTTTGTTTCAGATAACTTTATTTGGGGTACAAACTTTTCTAATTTTCTCATTTTGTAACATTTTTTTTTTTTCTTTAAAATTTTGTCGATTTTTTAAAACTGAATTAAAAACCAATTTCATTAAACTTTTCACTTTTCATCTCGAGAAAATTTCTTCGTACCATTTTTGTTTTTATTATTTTTCCCCTATTTTGTAGGAAACGCTTTTAAGAAAACTGATGGATAAGAAAAAGCTATTTTCAGAAAATTTTGTTCAGTACATATTTCATTCAAACACAATTTTTTTGAACCCAAACAAGCTTTATTCAAATAATAATTGGTTTTCTTTCAATTTTGCAAAAAAATTTCAAAAATTTACTTCAGAGAAATTTTTTAGAAGAAAAAGTATTCTAAATCAAAAACAACTTTTCAAAGAATTTTATGAGCTTGATTTTTTTCCTTACAAAAATATTAAAGAACCGTTTCTTTTTTTTGGTAAGAATACTTTTTCGATAGCACGAATTAAATTTATTTATAGGTACCAAGTATAAGACGTATTTTGTCCAAAAGTAATTTTAAAAATTTTTCGATTTTTTTTTTATTATTAAATTTAGCTCAAAGGCAAATTTTTAGTATCAGAGCTTAATTTTTTTCAAGTTTTGTTCAGTTCAAAATTTCTCCAAAAAGCATACCTTATTTTAAAGAATTGGCTGAAAACAATTTCATCAATTTTTTTTTTTTTGTTTTTTTTTGAAAATTTGGTTTACCTAAAGTTTTTTTATAAAAATTTTTCGATTTTAAATTTTCGTTGCTAAATTTTCAAATAAAGAAAAATAACAGCTTGAAAACACAATCAAGAAAAATTCTATCAAATTTTGTCCCAAAGAAATTTCATGAAAAGACCACTATTTTCGCACCTACTACTTCAAAAACCTTTTCCTTTAAAATTTTGTTGGCTCAAATTATTTCTATTTCATATTTGTCGATTTTTTTTTTTAAATCAATAAAAACTAATTTCATCAAAATTATGCTACGATTTAAAAAAAAAAAAAAAAAAAAAAAAAAATTGTTTAAAATTCTTTTGTTATTTTTTTTCAATTTTGAAAAACATATTTTTTGAAAATTGATCAAATTTTTTTTTTAGTAAATTCAAATTCAGTTCAAACATAATTTTTTTCTTGAATTTTTGTTGAATAATAATTTTTTAGAATTATAGGATCAAAAAATTACTCAAGAAAACATTTCATCGATCAAAATTCTGTTTCAAATGAATTTTATTTCTTCAAGAAACCAGCTCATTTCAAAAACAATTTTTACGAAATTTTGTTCAAGAGAATTATTTTACCTACTTTTGTTTTTTGGAAAAAACTATAAATTTTTTACTTTTTGAAAATCGAATGAGCCAATATTGATTTGTTCAAGGGTCATTTTTCATTTTTTTTTTTTCGGGACAAATTTTGTTTAAACGCAACTTTTTTGAAATTAGCTAAAACAATTAAATCTGGTTCAAAAATAATTTATAATAATTTTTCCAAATACGTATGTATAAGTATGTAAGCACTGATTTGAGAGAATTGATCCAGAAAAAATTCCATGAACCAAAATTTCGTCTCAGATAGATTCTTTCAAGAGAAACTTTCATTTCGAAGGCAATTTTTTCAAAATTTTGTTCTAGACTTACTTTTAAATTTTTCAAATGAAATTTTCTCAATTATGTTTCAAGACTGCACATTCACTAAAATACTTGACTGAATTTTCTTTAATTTTATCACATCGTAATTCATTTTAAATATCAATTTTTTCAATTGGGATAATTTAATAGACAATTTTATTCAAATTTTTGTTAATTTTTTCAAAAGGAACCTTATAAAAATTTTGACCAACGAAAATCTTTTCGACTTCATATGTACACTACTTATGTATTGCTGGTTCTTTAACAGCTCTACATTTCATTTTTGATCACCCCCCCCCCCTCATATCCCCAAAACCCCTTCAATTCCTTGGCTTTCTTCCATCAAAAATTTCTCTTTCCAAAAGCAACTTGAGTGTAATCATTTCGTGTAAAACATTCGCTTTCTTACAAATCGATCCAATTTCATTTCCCCCTGCCTTCGAGAACGCGACAAAAACTAGGTTTATTACGCGAATCAATGACAGGAAGCTCGTTAGATGGCAATTTTTAATTATCGACGAAAACAAACGACTAGTGTTTACCTCACTACTATTTCTGACTCCTTCATGTCGACACAAGTAAACACACAAATCTTTGTATTTACAGCAAAAAATGCGAAAACGTCCAGACTTTTTTATGGCTTATATAAACGCGTTTTTTTATGGCATTATAAAATAGTGCTCTTTTTTCTTCTCTCCATCAATTCGGACAATGTTTCTTTTCACTTTTATTTTTTAATGCAAAACTCTCCATTTCGAAGAATAAAATTCACGTTACTTAACCACACAGTCATATGGCGATTTTCCACTCCACGAGGCACGATATTACACCAAATCCCATATTTAAATGTAAAAATTTCCACATCAGTTTATTTTTATTTTTTGCTATATGTACTTAATAATAAATTATTAAAAAATTTCTATGGTACTAATGAGAATTTTTTTTGTATTTGCAGGTTGGATCGCATCGCCACAGAAGAGGCGCCAACTACAACTCCACCAAAACCCCCTTTTTCCGAGTGCCAGTACACACGAATAACGATGTACATATAAATTATTTAATTAATATTTCGAATGAGGCGCGATTCGTTATTTATTGTTTTTATTTTTATTTTTCTTTCTTTGTATTCGTGTTTGTAAACGTATTTATTTTTGTACAAAAAAAATTGTTTAGTGATAAGATTCACGTATAACTTTCACAAAATTCTCTGTCAAAAGTTCCTTCTCGCAGGGGATTCTTAAAAAGGGAACTAATCGACTTCTACTCTATTCCTATAAAATAAATCTATTCATTAAAGCGTCGAATAACTTTCAAGTCAATTTTATACCTACTTTAATTTATTACGTACAAGAAAAACCACCCGATAAAACTTTCTATAATAATAATAAATTTACTTGTTGATACTTATATACTTAATATTTATATACCGAGTGTTCATACGTATACAGTACGAATGAGACGACGACGTACCTATGTGTTTGTTTTTAAATAAAAAATGTTTTCTATACTTCATCGTTCCATATTTTCTTCTCTCGGCAATAATTTTTATAAGCGAGTTATCTTTGTTTAAATAGACGAAATAGTTGAAATCATCTCCATGTGCTCTGCAAATATCACGTTTAAACGTGATTCGTCGCCGTCTTCAGTTTCACGGTCGACATGAAGGTCTGCGCCCGAATTGGCGAGATTTCAGTTTTCGAAAGTCAAATCCGCACTATTACGAGCAGTTCTGTTCTTATGGTAATATCGCGGGACCATAAAAATAACCTACTATTGTGTCTGCGCGAACATTCGTGTTTTATTTAGCAACAAGCTATCTTTTGAATGATGTCTAACGTGATATCCGGCCAGTCAGCTGATGCTACAACTAGACAACTACATAATTTCACATCGTTGGTGTACTAGCTTACAGCTGCAAATTCCATTTTCGTGTAAACCAGCAACGCTGTCGAGTACATGGAAAGTAAAAGCAGATCTCGAATGAGAAATTTTAGCACAGCTCGCGCACTATTCTAATGTGGACGAATTTTTGACAACTCCGCAAGCGTCCTTTCCACATACAAGAGCGATTTGACATAATATACCTAGGTACTCAAAACGTCTAAAAGAGCTCTAGAAAAAAGAAAACGTTCATCTGCGAAAAATTGAAAAATCGTCATAAATAGTTTTTTGGATGAGAATATGTATGTTCTATGTTAAGGCCATTTTGATCCAAAATTTTTTTTTTTAATTTTAGCTGATTTTTATTTTTTTCAAGAAACTTAAAAAAAGGGATTTTTTTATGAACCCTTAAAAATAGAAGTAAGGATGAATTGAGTAAAAGTACTTTTGTAGTGGCCATTTTGTTTTAAAATGTTGAAAAAAATTCAATTTAATTTTTTTTTTGTTTTCTCAATAAAGGTGCTCTGTGCCACCATTTAAAATAATTTTTTTGAAGAAAAATTTTTAGGGAGTTGATTTTACAGTTTACACCAAAAAATAATTTTTAGGGGGCTGGACCTTCATATTTCGAAAAAAAAAAGAAATTATGAAACACCCTAATCAACGCCTATCAGTAGGCACCTGTATTGAAACTGAAATATAATTACTTATAATGTCATTGGCGTTGAACTGAAATTCCATAATATTGCTTTGATCGAAAAACTTCCTGCTTTGGATTATTTTTTCAAGTGAATCGCATAAGAAATATTGATCCATTTCCAAGATTCATAATAATTATACTTATTACATAAATTGATACAATTAATTATTCTTAACCATGTACCTCATCAGCACTGTAGTATTTAGGATGTCGAAAAAATTATACAAACTGTAAGATTTACCTTCTCGAAAAATAGGCAACCCACAGTACTCGCGAGTTAATTAACTTGCCTATGGCCCTAATTGAAGGAAAACATTTCACTTCAATATCCTATGCCAAAATGAGAATTATTACCTAGTAATTTTTTATCCATGAAAAGTTTATTAAGCATTCCCCCTCTGTTCTTCACAAAAAAAAAAAAGGAAATCTATGAAATTTGAAAAGTACTGATGAAATAAAAAATTTGTTAAAAGTTGGGGAGAAAACACCCTCGAGATTTCTTTCGGTACTAAAAATTTAGGTGAGAATTTTTTTCTCCAAAAATTTAAAGAACATTTTTTTCCGAAAAAAAAACCTTAAAATTTTTACCCTTAAGATTTTTTCCGGTAGGTACTAAAAAATTATAGGTAAGAATTTTTTTCTTCAAAAATTTGAAAAACATTTTTTTCCAAAAAACTGAAAATTTTACCTCTAAAAATGAGAGATTTCATCCTAAAAAAATTATTTCAAAAAATTGAAGATTTTTTTTCTCAGAAAGTTTAAGAAATACTTTTACTTTAGAAAAATCAAAAAAATTTCTTCTCTGAATTTTTTTTTTTTGAAAAAGTAGAAAAAGAAAAAGAAGAAGAAGATGAAGAAGAAGAAAAAATTAATTTTTAAAATTTTTTCCAAAAATAAGAGATTTTTCTTCAAAAAATTAACAACAGTTCAGATTATATTTTTATTTTAAAAAATTTGATTTTTTTCTGTAAACATTCGTCTTAAACAAAAACAGATATTTCTTACTTCCTTATTTCCTTATTCAAAAAAATTGAATGATTTATTTATTTCAAAAATTCGAGAAATTACTAAATCAAGAAAATTTTCTTTGTTTTTTTTTTCTAAAAAAAAGAGATTAGTTAATTTAAAAAATGTTCTCCAAAAATGAGAGATTTCATTTTAAACCAAAAAAAAAAGAGTTGTTCCTTTAAAAAAAATTGACAATGATTAGGATTATACGTTTTCATTAAAAAAATTGGCAATTTTTTTCTCCAAACATGAGAAATTTCATTCTAAACAAAAATAGAAATTTTTTTCATTTTTTTTATCCAAAAAATTGAATGCTTTTTTATCCAAAAATTTGAGGAATATTTTCAATTCAGAAAAAAATGAGAAAATGTCATCTACCTATCTATAGAAAATTATATTTTTTCTCAAAAAGTGAAAAAGTTTTTTCCTCAAATATTTGGGTGTAATTTAAATTTTTCTCTTAAAAAATGAGAGCTTTCTTTCTACATAAAAAGAAGACCCTTTCTAAAAAAAAATAAAGATTTTTTTTTCTTCAAAAAATTGAAAAATTTGAGAATAGTTTTTACCCAATTAAGTATCTACCTATTCTACCATTCCACTTCATAGAAATTTAAAAAATGAATCAAAGAATTTTTTCATGTTTTGATTTTTATGAAACGGAGCCCAGAATTTTTATTTTCAAACATTTGAAAAATTCACTTTTCATCAAAAATCAAATAATTTGCCTCTTTTTTTGTTGAAAAATTTTGAAAATTTGTCTTTTAACAAAGCTGCGAAAAGTTGTAAAGTAAAAAGTTGAGGCATTTTCCTTTATGAAAAATTCAAAATTCATTTTCAAAAAAATTTGAAATCTAGTTTTTTGAAAATAAATTATTAAAAAATCATTTCCTGAGCACTCAGCATTTCGACAAAAAAATAATACAAAATTTCAACGGTTCAACTGAAGAATACATTGTCGTGGTGTTTTCCTTCAAATCACAGGTTTGGCAAATCAATTCACGCGGTAATTTCGTGTGAAATAATTTGCCTATGACATGTGTGGTCAGGAGAACATTCGCGGGAGCGAAATACATAATTTTACGACAGAATTATTATGAATTTGGCAAAATTCTTCAATCTTGAAAACCCCATTGAAATAAAAAGTACTAACAATCGAATTACATTGAAATTTCAATTCATTAATAAGCTCATAAAATTTAAAAATGTTCATGGATTGGTCAAAACTTGGAACAATCGTAAAAAAGTAGATGGGTCCTTGGTACCCATTCTTTAAAAAAAAAATAATTCCCAAAAATCTTCGATTTCTCGAAACTCATAAAGTGATCATCAGTCAATCTACATTGTACACTTATGTATTACCAGTCCCAAAAAAGAAAATCACAAAACCCCAGAAAATCCACAGCAAGACTCACAACATCTTCACCGTTCCAAGTCAACTCCCAAACTTGAACGATTGATTTCTTTCACCTTCGTGCATTATTACTGACAACTGAGCCGAGCTTATCATAATGGTCAACGCATCATCACCCTTCTCCCATAAGCATAAAATAATATCGATAAATGATAAATTATACAGCAATATAACAGGATGCATCGTACGCTCGTTCGATCTTTCATAACTGTACAATAATTGATGATCGAATCGACGCCGCGTAATTAAACAGATTACAACAATTTGAATACAATCCGATAAAATGGCAATACAAAAGACATTCTTCGAGTATTCACTTTCATCTCCGTTCGTTTTTTCTCTTCTTAATTTTCAATCCCGCTCGTCCAACCGATCCAAGTCGTTCGTTTTTGTACATACAATTTCTTCGAAACGAGACATTCCAATTTACCGTGTAAATTCTTATACGTTAGTCGAATATATAAACGTATGTATGGAGAGAAGAGAAAAAAAAATCACCGTCTATCAATGAACCGAACACAATAGTTTGTATAGATATGTGATCGTCACACGATTGTCATCAATTGGGAGATGAAAAAAATCTGCTAGAAAATATATATCTACCTTACCCCAGCCTGCAACTTCGCATCACAATGTAACGACTAAACGGAATCTCACGTTATATGGGCCAAATCGAAATGCCGTCATGGATTTTTCAAGTGTACAAATACGTACAGATACTTGGGCCATATATTCGAGAATGCGCGAAATAATAAATGTAACAGTAGCATCGCGTCATAAGCTAGGTACACTATATTCAAAGTATTTTCACTGACCATTTTTTTTTTCTCTTTCTTGCTCACTTTCGGTTTCCATGTCTGTATAGAACGAGTACCTACTTGCGCGAACACGTGTGTATTGCTGGGTACTTTTATACTATGTACGAACGCGTACGCGGTTATATGTAGCCTTTTATTCCAACCTAACTCGCCAATTGACAAAAGCTTCCAGCACAACTGTCTAGAAACACAATGACATCGTGTTCCACAGATTAATATTACGAAGGAGCTGATCTTCGAAATATAGGCGTTATTTCATACGAGTACTAACAGGCCACGAGGACCTCATTTCAATCTTAGTTTTGAGAGTTCATCCAAGCATAAGAAATTTTTTTCCAACTGTGAACAGATAGTGTTCAAGAAAAAGTCCCATAAGACACTGTGAGTGTAAATGTCTATTATGACTCCCCCTCCCTCCCTCCCTCCCTCCCTCACTCAATTGACAAATAATTATTAAAAAGATCATCATTGACCTGTAACGCTTTCGGATTAAACTTTTCAATTTTTTTCTCTTTGGTTTAGCTTTTGAAAATGGGTAATTACCTAAAATACTTTTAAATAAAATGAAGAAATAACGAAAAAAAAACTTCGCTTCGTTTCAGGTTTTTTTTTTAAAAAATGAAAGAACTGACTTCTTGAAAAAAAAAGAAACAATGACAACGATAGCATCAATTTTTTATTACTGTTTTTTTTTTTTTTTTTTTTTTTTTTTTTGAAATTTTTATAGAGAATTTCTTCATAACTATTCGTTTGAAATTCAAAAAAATATTTTGTGAAAACAATTTGATTTTATTTTGTAAGGAATTTCAAACCTTTTGTAAATAAATTTTTACAGTAAAAAAAAAAAAAAATTGAAAATTTTTTTAAAAAGCATTTTATCTATAGGGTAGTGCAGATACTTTTATGAGAAAAAATGATATTTTGAGAAGAGTTTCTTCAAAATTTTTGTGGGAAATTCAAAAAAAAAAAAAAAAAACTTGCTCAAAATTTCAAAAACTCAAAAATTTATTATTTAAAAAACAAAAAACTATATTTTTTGCCATATAGACTTAATTCCAGATCCAGAACAAAAATGGAAATTTAATTACAGTAATTGAAATCTGGACAAAATTTCTACTTAATATTGTGAGTACCTAACTTATGTTGAAATGCATTAAACTGACAGGAAAACTGAAATCGAAACGAAAACGAAAAAAATTTTGCTTCACAACCCTGATCCATACTTAATCAAAGAAAATAATCGAAAAAGGAAAATTAAATTAAATCAAAAATTGAATGAAATTGGATTTCAAAAACAATGAGTAAGGGTACAAAAAAAATAAATAAAAAATAAAACAGCAACAACAACAACACAACCACTGCGTTAGAAAAATTAATGTCTCCTCCCAATTTTTTTTTTTTTTTAGGTTTTCCAAATTTTGAAATTTTCAATTTTTTCAAAACTTTTAATTGTTAATGAATGGTGCCTTATTTTGTTCAAAAAATCAAAAACATCTCTACTTATAATATACGTTTTATAACTTTTCAACTTTTTCAAAATCTTTTAAATCTCGAATTCTTAAATTTTTGCAAATTTTCAATTATTTAGATGCATAATACTTCGGTTTTCATTTTTTAAGTCGACTTCAGTGACTTTTTTTGAGAAAAATAGCTATAAAATAGTGATCGAAGTTTTCAAGGAAAAAAAGTTTACTGACCAAAATTGGAAGTTAACCCTCTTCCTCATTCCAAAAAATTGTTCATTTTTTTACGCGAGAAAAAATATTTTACTTTTTTTTGGAGGAAATTTCAAAAATCCAACTAGAATTTTTTTTAAATACAAAAACTCGTCTATAAATATTTTTTTGAAAGTAAATATTTTCTTTCAAAACTTTCTTGAAAAATATAAACTACTTCCTATCAAGTAAATAAAAAAAAATCTTTAAAAATCCCTTGAGAAATTAAAATAATTATACCTAGGTATATTTCAATAGAACTTTTGAATTCATTTCAAAAAGTTGAAAGAAAATTTTGTCCAAAAAAATGTTCAGAGGATTTTTAGTGAAACCATTGACATTATTTTGCGATGGGATTTTGAACTTGAAAAATTTTGAAATATTTCTTTTTAAAAATTTTTTTATAGGATTTCTAGAGAAATCATTGAGATTATTATGAATGGGATTTTTAATTCAGAAAATTTTTGAAATGTCCTCTTTAAAAAACGTACTTATTACCTACAAGATTTTTTGTGAAAAATGAAAAAAAAAACAAAAAAAAACATGAGTCCAGAATACATCAATTTTTCAAGAAAACTTTGAAATTCGTGTATTTTTTTTTAATTAAATTTTTTCATCCTTATATTTATTTATTTACTTTTATTTCTTTGAATCTATGAGATGAGGTAATTTAAAAAAAAAAAAAAAAAAAAAAATTACTTGATGATTTTTTTGTGAAAATTGCTGAAAATTTTTTTGATAGGTAAGAGTTTTAAAAATTTGAAGAAAAAAATTTCAAGCTTAAAAAGAAATTGATTGGATTTTGGATTTTGTTTTTCTGAAATAAATGAATTTGATAGGTATTTTTTCGGAAATGTTTGAAAAAATTTTTGCCTAAAAATTAATCTTCTGGGATAAAATTTGTATAAGAAAAATTGATATTTTGAAGACTTTTCTGCAACACAGATTCGAAAATCCAACCAAATACCAAAAAATATATTTAAAAAATCAAAAATTTTATCAATTACGCAGGTAAGCAAATTCATTTACCCTACTCATTTTCACAAAAATAAAATAATGATTAGATAATGATACAAAAAATTATTCTGCAAAAATTACTGATCAAAAATCGTTCCTTTCTCGAATAACATGTCGAAAAATATTGGCATTTTTGATCATCTGAAAATTTTATTTTTTAGAAGCTTCGCTCGGGCTTAATGCAACTTTCCTTCTCCTGAAATAAATTTCTAAAGAAGAGACCCTTCTGATTCCGTCAAAGTAAAAAAAAGATCTGGAAACCAATTTCTGATGTTTTTTTTTTGTTTCCTCGTAAAAAACAGAATACTCTGATAATTTACAGTGATGAAGGAGTTGTCTTATTTTCTGGACACCACTGCCGTTGACTTTACACCCATGATTAAAAATTTGAGCATCCACGACTAAAAACGAAAGCATGCTTCAAAATGAGCAGTATTTTATGAAACGTTGTACGGACTCGGAGTCCCACTATATTTCACTCTCACTAGCAGCGCATTAAAAATTTAAATAAGCAATTAAAGCTGAAAATTAAACGCATCCGTAAACTGTATTAGGTAAAGCACTTTGGTGACCATTCTATCATTATAGGAGCATGTGAAACTTCGATATAAAAAAATACTCGTATAGTGCTCGCTAATACATTCAGTAAAGCAGGATTATCGTATTTTGTCGCTCGCGTCGTGAAAATAACGAACATGGGAATAGAAATACAATACAAGGATGACCGCATTATTACCCGCCGTAAAGTATTGCCAAGTTTGTATATAACGTTTTGGGTGCCTCGCGAAGAAGGTTCGATGGAGTGCGGTTCGCGGCGGCTATTCTTCGGTACACAGGTCGTATAGGTACGTAAATAAAAAACCCACCTCGACGATCGGAAATTCTTTCTTTTCGATAGAATTTCATTCGTACTCGAATATATACGATCGAAACTTCACACATTAAAAATAATTAACAAGGTGAGTACTTCGTTTTAATGCAGAAAAAAAAAAACAAAAAGCAACAATAACAGAACAAAAAAGTCATATTACGAAGAATAAGAAGAAGAAAAGAAGAAGAAAACGTTAAGAACGTAACGATTGCAATAATTTCAAACAGATCAAATAATACTCGAGTATGTGCCATCAATTAAACGTATTTATTTTCTTTAATCGCGCTGCGGAAAAAATGAAAGTACTTTTCAAGCACCGTAAGTACGAGTACGCGAGTATGTAAATTCGATAAATGTTTATAATTAAGTCGACAACAACAACGACAACGCCAACAATAACAACGAAGACGACTCAACTTCAAAATTCGATACATATGCCTATAGATTCGACGAGAAAGCGAGAGTCCAATTTAAATTTGAGGTGAAAGCACACACCACACACACATTTTTTTAATTACGTTATTAGATTAATTGTTGCATCTTGCGCCGTGGCGGCGATGTCGATGGGCCGTTTGACATTGCAAATGTTCGCGGATAATGATGATGGTGATGAGATGCTGCCGCCTCAATCTCGCACAACGGCACTATAATGTGATTGCGCTGCACATATCAACAACAACGGTTCTATACACTTACACGTGTATACCACCACATTACTTAATCAACATTCGACGACGCGTATTTTTCATTATTTAATACTTATCTTTCTTTCGTCGTACTCGTGTACGAGTATGCGTAGATTTTTTTCACACATCCACACCCTCTTTTATATCAATACACGCGGCTAATGCGTTAACGAAAGTCGAGAAAACGGAAAAAATACCTAAATAACCGATACTCGCGTTTTATTAAATTATAATCTTAATGCTCGAACACGTAATAATCGCTGAATGTAAACAACCAACGCGTACCGGTCGAATTTCACACTAATAGTGCACATTATCGCGGAGACTTGAACGCTGGATGCAACGCTAAGTCGAAATTTTGAAATTCCATAATAGATACCTTAATCAACTATAAACACTTTCATCTCAGCAAGGCCGTGACTAGAATCTTACTGTAGTAAGTAGTGACCACATTCTTCAAATTGATAACGAAATCGATTAACCCCCCCCCCCCACCCTCAAATTTTCAATCATTTGTATATCTAAACAAGAATTCTGCAGAAATTCATCCAAAATTTTATGCAGAAGTGTTTTGAAAAAATGGTTAATAAAATTTTCAACCCTTGCCCCAACCAAGAATACGAAAGCAAATCTTCCATAGGCATCGATTAGAAATTACAAAAAAATCAAAATTAAAAATGACTGATTTTTTTTTTTTTTTAATTGAAAAAATTAAAATTGAAAATTTACTGTAGAACAAAGCTGAAAAAATCATTGCAAATAGGTAATTAAAAATATAACAAATTAAGAAAAATTGACTGAAAGAAAATTTTTGAATTTAAAATAGATAATTAAAGGTGAAAAAAATTGGAAACAAATCTTCAAAAATTAAAATAAAATGAATTAAAAATATTGACATTATTTATGGTTTTTATAAAATAATACCTAGATAAAATGAAGTTGAAAAAATATAGGTAGGTTAGCAAGAAATTGAAAAATTGGGTGGAAATAAAAAAAATACCTAATTTGAAATGAAGCTGAAAAAATGATTGCAAATACTTACTTACTTAATTGAAAATATAAAAAATTTAGAAAAATTGAAAATCGAAAAATGAAAATTTCAAAATAGGTAATTGAGGTTGGAATAAAATTGAAAAAAAAATAACTTCAAAAATTAAAAATTAAGAAAATGAATGAAAAAGATTGATTTTTATTTTTATTTAAAAAAAATAGTAGGTATAAAATGAAATTGAAAAGAAAAATATATAACAAGAAATTAAAAAAATTGAAAAAAATAACAAAAAAAATTTTGAATAAATTTTTACAAAATAATTGCAAAAATTGAACATTAGAAAAAATTTGAAAAAAAAAATCAAAAATTGAAAACAAAAAAATTAAAAGTCATAAAAAATTGAAAAAATGTTAATTTATAATGGAGAAAAAAAGTAATTATACTTGAAGAAAAATAAGTACCAAGTCGAAATAAATGAAAATGAATCGATCATTAGTCAATTCAAAACTACAAAGCAAGAATTTCAATAAGTACGCATAATATGTATACCTACTTATTACACAATATTACATGGTGAATTTCACATTTTCCTTAAATTCAATTTAAATCTTGCCCAAAAATTTTTTTTCCTATTATTGGGTCCACTCTATGAGTTTATGATGAAAAAATTCTAAATGTTTCAATTTTTTTCATTTTTGGAAAAAATTTATTTTTGCCATGTAATAAGAAATTACACATTTTCCTTAAAATTTAATTTCTACGAAAAAATTACCCAAAATTTTTTTTCTTATTATTCGGGTCCACACTGGGGAGGTTATGATGAAAAATTCATAATTTTTCAAATTCCCAATTTTGGAAAAAAAAGGGTGGATACTTCACATTTGCCTTAAAATTTAAATTCTATGAAAAAATTGACCAAAAATTTTTTTCTCATTATTCTGGTCCATTCTGAAAGGTATGTAATTGAAAAATTCACAATTATTTCAATATATTTTATATAATCCCAAAAAAAAAAAAAAAAAAAAAAAAAAAAATTAGAAAAAGTGTGGAACAAAATCCTAAAAACAAATTCGACAAAGCTATGAAAATAATATATTGTTTTTTACTTGAAAATAAAATTTTAAAAATTGATTTTAAAATATTGTTTTCAAATAAAATTCGAAAAAATCAACTTTACAAAAAATAATTTAAAAATGAGATATATTTTTTTTAAATTGGATTTTAATTGAAAATAATAAATACCTACCTAAATGCAAAGAATCACTTTTCAGAATTTTGTGAATATATTGTTGCCAGAAATATGTAAAAATAAGTGTTCTCAAATTTCGGCAGTTTCATTTGGACGGTGTGAATCGTTACGAAATGTAATTTCTTAACTAGTTGCCAAATATAATTATGTGGAAAAAATATGTTTGGTTAGGTAAGTACTGTATTAATGAACGTAATGAATTATTCAAAATGACTCTTGTTTTTTTCTTTTTCTTCGCTTTCATTCATTTCAAGTTAGATTTCGAATATCAAGTTTTTCAATTTCTTTTTTTTCTTTGTTTTGAAATTGAACCAAATTTTTTTCCACGAATTTTTCCAATTTTCAAACTTCTCAATTATTTTGAAAAATTTGTTTTTCTATTAGATAACGAAATTTTATCATTTTTTCTACAAATTTTTAGTACTTACGTTTGATTTATTTTGATTTCTGGCCTTTCAAACTTTGATTTAAATTTTTAGAAATTATTAAATTTCGGCTTTTACGAGTATTATTACTTTTATTATTATCTAGTATTTTTTAAAAACCTAATTTCTTCATCAATCTACTCTTAGATTTTTTTTTAAAACTGTTTGAAAAAATTTTTAACGTGACCAAAAATTTAATAGAAGTAAAAAATATTCAAAAATGAGAACTTAATTTGAATAAATAAAAGATAATAATAAAAAAACACGATTTGGAAATTAAAACCGATTAAAAAATTTTAAACTCTTAAATAAAATGGGGAAAAAATAGAGAAGCTGGCAGCTGAAAAAATACTAACTACCTAATTTTTTTTAAAATGGAAAAAATCATGTTTGAAGAAAAACAAATTTATACTTAATCCAAGTTCAAAATTAAGGTTAAATTCAATTCACCCATAATAGAAAATAACTTACCGACAATATCGTATGTGTATGTGTATGTGAAATTTTAAATTCTGACTCACCTGAAACAGAGAGAAATAAAATCGACAATTAGTTGTAGTCAAATTACAGAAAATACAATTTACACTCAATTGAGGTCCTAGAGTACATTACTACGTATTCTCTGAATGGAGCTGTGACAACTTCTCTTCAACTCAAGAGTTCACATCAAACACCGAACCATGGATCATGATGATAAAAAAAACAGCCATTTTTCATCCTCGATCGTAGAGTGAATTAAATTTTGAAAATAGTAAAAAATGAGTACGACACGATCGAGTACGCTACGTATCTTCACCTACAGCTGAAAAATATTTATATCGATCTAATATGCTAACGTCAGACATCCATAATCCGGGTGATAGGTTGATTTATATACGTATAGTTGATTTATTATGGACAAAAATACTGAGGTAGATAAGTGGAGCTTGACTGATGATCTATAGGCAAACATAGGTAAAGGCGTCAAGCTGCACCAGCCTTCGATACGGAATAGGCGATAATTTATAGAATGCTGCGAGTAGTATCGAGTCAACATTAAAAAATATATCGAATCTGATCAACAATATGGAACATGCATAGGCGAATATTCGCCATCAACAGCAACGCAAACGTCTTCGCGGTGATAAAAGGTAGGTAATTCGGTGTGTAAATGATGACGACTCGCTGTCATTATAAAATAAAAGCGAAAAGAAAATATATAGATACCGTAAGTAAATAGCTAAGTAAGTACGTACGAGCGTAGGTCTAGGTACGAGTATATGGTACCTATAAAATTTCCCTCGACATAGTTATTTGGCCATGAATTGATTTTAGTTTGTGGTATATTACTCTCCTTCACAAATAAATATGTAGCGTGTAAAGTAGTGTAAAAATATATCTAATTCGTTTTCAAATAGGAAATTGCCGTTTGCCATTTTTATTAGCGGTCTACGAAGTACGTTACTGGTACTGGAAACTGGAATTCGCATACTCTCGTAGATCAATTACCCACGTCGTGTGTGCGGTATGAAATTAGAAAGTACAACTTTATCAACTTGACCAATTAATTTAGTGAGTATAACGACGAAAGGCCAATAATTATCATATTTTTCTTTTTTTCGTACTCGTATTTGTATTGCTACGAATGCTTATAAAGCGTTAATAAGTAGGCGTGATCGGAGATTTTTTTCGAATTGTTTAAGACCAGATAATCTCGACGTAATGAATTTTTTTTTGGAAATTGAATTTTAATTCGACTTATTTACCACGAAACGTTAACCAAGATTTCTATCTGCGTATACTTTTCCTTTTAGCCGGCTAAGTTTCCACGCGCCAAAGGATAATGCTCGTACCTGACTAGACCATATGCTGCGAGAGATCATTCGTCTGTGGATTGTTGAACGTTGCGTGATAATGAAAATTATGCTCGTCAAAGTATAAAATTAAAAGGTAGCCACTTAGAATATGTTCGCGTGTAATTAATACGTAAATGTTACAATTGTTACAGAATTATAAGTTTCTACTCAAAATCTGGCCGAGTAATTCGTTTTGTAAAAATGTCACGAAAAACACGCGGCTCGTGAAATGGCGACATAGGCAAATGCATACCCATTCTAAGTAAACGTATAATACAATGTATAGTCAAGCATCGAAAGTTATTTCAAGTAGAGCCCTCCTCGAATGGAAATTAATTGTTTCAATCTCCCGCCATGTTTTCAAGGTGTTTAATAAAATTCCATAAGAAAAAAAACAAAGAGACTTTGGAGGGATATTGGGCCAACATTTAGTGTATAGTGTAAAATATTTCATCATCTCCTTCCCCACCCCACCACACCACACTCCACTCCGTCTTCTAAAAAACAAATATTATTTTATAATAATCTAAAAAAATCATCAGTGACTACTTTGCAATCAATATTGAAGTTCTAAAACTAAGGAAAAAAATCCAAAATTAAAACCAACTCATAAAACAACTAAAAATTGAAATAAATTTTCATAATTGAAAAAATTAGGTTAATTAAATAGAACTTGAGTAAAATTGAACAAATGGAAAAATTTTATAATTAAAAAAAAAATTACAAAATTATAAACTCAAATATGCGGATACTTGATTACCTAGGCAATGAAAAAAATTACAAACATGAAAAATAAAAATTAAATTTAAACAATCAGAAAAAAAATTGAATTCAGAGATTGTAAAAAATTGAGAATTTAAAAATATTGCACATTTAAAAACCAAATTTAAGAAAATTGGAAATAAAAAAAATATAAAATAACATACATTATTATTTCGAGAAAATTTAAAAAGAAATAAAAATACCTATAAAAAAATTCAGCGATTTGAAAAATTTAGAATTTAAAAAAATCAACAATTCAAGAAATAGTAAACTCGAATAACTGTGTATTAACAAATAAAAAATTTCAAATGAAATTTGGAAGGTTGAAAAAAAAATGAAATTATGAATAAATAATTCAAAGAAATTGATAAATTGGACTGAGTTATTCCAAAAACGATGTCATGTCACTTGGTCACTTTTGGAATAACTCGGTACATTTCGAAAAAAATTTAATTTGGAAAATCGTTAAAAGTGACAAATGAAAAAAAAAACCTAAAGTGAATTCAAAAAGACTATAAACTGAAAAAAAAATTGAAATTGGAATAAAATAAAACGAATATTACTTGCTTAAAAGCAACTGAAAGAAACTGGGAAATTATGTTTGTGTTTAGAAAACCTCTTCTGTAGATATTAAAAGCACGCAGAGAAAAGTCAAAAAAATTGATAATTCTGAAAATGAGAAATAATTGAAAATGCAATAAAATACTATGAACTAAATAGAAAGTTGAAAAAAATAAAAATACAAATAAAATTCAAAAAAAAAAAATTAAGAACACAAAAAATGGAAAAAATTGATTTTTTACAAAATTTCTAATTTGAATTATTGGAAAAATTTACAAACTAAAAATTAAAATTATATTAAATTATTAGAAGAAATTATTGATTCAAAAAAAAATTGTGAATTTGAATAACTTAGCCAATGAAAACAATTGAAATATGAATATAATTTCAAAATGGAAAAAAAATTAAAATTAGCATTTCAAAAAAATCAAAAAATTTAAAATACCTAAAATTTAAATAAAATTGGATCAGAAAAATAATAAAGAATTTAAAAAATCGGAATTTGAAAAAAAAAATGACAATTTTTGTCCAAAATAAAAAAAGTTTTAAAAAGTGCTCAAAATTGAAAAGCCATAATTTTTAAAAAAAAAATTTCCAAGTTTCAGAATGTATGAAAAAAATCCTAAAATTCGTCATTTTTTTTTTTAAATTCTCAAGGTTTTTACATAATATCTGACAAAATATACCCAAAACTCAAAAGTCTTTCATCCATCACCTTTTTTCTCCATGTTTTTGGACTTTGGAATATTATATCGAAGTTTTGAGACTTTAAACTCGTCAATGCCAAACCAAATGTAAACCAACCTATAACCCAATCTGGTGTTATAATTTGGTCCAATTTTTCTCGAGTTTGGCCATCGTAAAAGCATGCTAAAATAATTTGAGCAAACTAAAAATTCAGAAAATTAGAAGAAATTGACCATTCAAAAAATTACAATTAAAGATCTAAGCTGGAGAAATTTTCAATTCAAAAAAGTTATAAATTTGAATAATTTAAGCAATGAAAAAATTTAAATAGGAGCTAATTTTCAAAATCAGACAAATTAATCAACTAAAATAAATTATTGAAGAAATTAAAAGTTTTGAAACATTAAAAAATCAACATAATTGGTAAAAATAAAAAGTAGAAAAAATACAATTTAGAAGAGAAAAAAATTGGGAAAAATGAATAATTTAAACAAATAAATTGAAAAATTGACAATTGAATAAAGGAATTAAAATCAGGATTAGAAACACTGAAAACTAGAAAAAGATGAAATTGAAATGATTTTTTTAAATTCAGAAAAGACTAATAAATTAAAATTTAATTACAAACCATTTTTTTTTTTTTTTTTTTTTTTTTTTTTTTTGGAAAAATGGTAAAATTTTAAGACAGCACGAGTTCTGTGCTAAATGCAGTAAACAGTTGGGCACTTGTTGTTTTCACTTTATGGAAAAATTTGTTAGAAAAGCTATTTTAAATAAGAAATAGTGAAATCCTCACTAAACAATTTGGGAGAAAATTTGTGAAATTGCAATGACACATGAAGCAGTTTATGGAATCTGAGATTCCCACAACTTCACCTTCCAAATCACTTTTCACTAGAATAAATCAGATTAAATTATTTCGAGACGAAAATTGCCTTTGGCTAAATTTTCAAATCAAAAATTGAACCCAGGTGATTCCAATATTTTTGGTACCAAAAATTTACGATCCTTTGAGAAAATGTAGAAAATCACTTTTACTGCAACAGGGTGTCTACATTATTATTTTTTTTTGTTTAAAATTCATGACCTTTTCATGAACAATATTTCAACATTTTCAGGGGCCCCCTTCCAGCATAAGTGTAACTTGGAATGAATATGGGCAAAAATTCCTTTATTTTTTTCCTATATGTATTTTGTGATGAATAACAATTCATCACTATTGATGGATTGGTCGAATGCCCCTTAAACCACCTCAGTTATACCTATGCCCAGCCAGACCACTTGTTTTGTAACCAAAAAAATCTACAATTTCAAAAAAAAAGTTTAATGAATGCAATGCATATGAATACTTCTGCTATCCAAAGAAAGTAAAAATCACTGAAAATGTAAATTTGAACTACTGAAAGTTTCCAACTCTGTTATCAAATAGAAACGGAATACTGCTCGAGCGTAGCGAGAGCGAAATTTTATAAAAGAAATTCAATTATGTAAGAAAAAAGGTGCAAATTTTGCCTAATAAATAAAAATTTCATGACTTTCAGCAGCAAAATTCCTGACTTTTCATGTCCTAATCTCTGTTCAAAATAAGAGTAAAAAAAACACATCAGCAGATGGACGAGAGGGGAAAGGAAAAATCAGAATTCGACAATCAAAACAATTCCAAGAAATATTTGGCTATGTTATTACTTGATTTATTTTGAATTTCCTTGCAGAAAAGGGTGTTGATGATCAGTGTTTTTTTTACTCTTATTTTGAATAGAGTATAGTGATTTATTTGAAAAATTCATGACTTTTTCATGACTTTCATGACCCATTTTCAAATTTCATGACTTTTCATAATTTTCACCCGTATAAAAAAAAACTAATGGTTTTTTCGCCACCATTAGTAGTGGTAATTTTAGTTGTAAATGTTACCACTACTATTACCATAGTACCATTAGAGATTAATATAGTGGCGAAAAAACCATTGGTTTTTTTTTTAATGGTAAAACTATTAGTTATTAGTAGTTGGCTATTTACACCATGTTTGATGTTTGATTCAAAAATTGGAGGTCTTTATGCACATCCTGGCAGGCTCATTAAAACCCTGTCTAGTTGTGGACATCCCTCTCAAAGCTTGACGCACACGTCTAGCCAAATGTATTATGTTTTCCATGGACTATATGTACTAATTTACAACATATCTTATCTGCGAGTATCAAAAGATGCTAGTTACTATTAGTTACTAATAGTTACTATTAATTACCAATAGTAACCATATGATGTTTCATGGTTACTATTAATCACTATTGGTAACTATTAATCATCCAAGGACTTGTAATGGTTACCATTAGTTACCACTAAAATTTAAATAGTTACTTATAGTAACTAATGGTATTATATAGTAACTATTAGTTTTTTTGTATACGGGCATGACCTGTAAAGTGTAAACACCCTGTACAATTGGTGAAAATAAATTGTACGACAGGAAAACTTCGCCATCGACAAACCCTTTTCCTTCGTCTTTTTCTCCTCCAACTATTGTTCAAAATCTCTTGAAGTAAACTCCATCAAACTTCTGGACACTCCAACTCATGCCTCCAGTACAAATTTACAAAGCACTGCCGCGACTTTCAAACCGTTACACGGAACCAACGATGACAATGTTCGCCTACAATCTAGGCCGATATTTGAAAATTTTCAATATCACCGTCGACCTAAAATAAATCACCTTGTAACCCGTGGCCTGGTGAGATGAGATGCTCGATGTCCACATTGGAACTTATACGTATCTAGAATGATTACAGCCCAGCCACGCGGCTGTTTATCCAACACACATAGTTCCAGGCGAACTAATCAGATAAAAGCAGATTCCCTCATTCTTCGATGGGTTCTAATTGATCGACACGTTCGCGCCAAACTATATAGCTTTTCCTTATCTTTTCATATGATTGACGTTCGTGATACAGCATGAACCCGGCCATGTCGCATATTAATTCTTTTTTCTTCTTCGATCTTTTTTATTGTTTGAGCACCTATTCGAAACGAACGAACACAGATATATTCACCACCTACGGTCCACCATGTCAGCCGAGCAGATTCGACACCTCACCCTGTTTCCTGCTGTTATTTTCTCACCGTTACACGGCCTTAAGAACGCGCCGAGGAAAATTTCACTTTTTGTCGCCGCGTCGCGGTCGCAACCGTAAATGAACGCGTGGGGCAGGGACAGCAGGAGTCGGAACGGACCACGACGTCATCGACGCTTTTCAGACGCGTTCTCGGCCTGTTCACGGATCAAAAGTATAGCTCGCGTGGTAGGGGAACAGACATTTATAAAGAAAATTTTATTCGCCGACGGATTAATGCTTTTTCATCGTTCGCCTTAAAAACAACAACAATACAAAAAACACCGCCATCGCCATCCTCATCGTGCCTGTGTGCCTCCTCCGCTTGCGTCGCCAGTCGCAGTCGCGTATACCGAGTAATGAGATAAGTTATCGCTTTTCTCGCGTGCATTAAAGTCACTTTTCTTATTCGTACTCGTCGTCGTTGTCGTCGTCTTCGCTCGTTCATTCTTGTTCATTCTTGTGTGCGACCCGAATCGAAATCCATACCCAATATGTTCGGAAAATTGTGCTTTTTCGTTGCTTTCTTAACCTACTGTTCGGCTCGTTCCGTGGTGAATCCTGCACCTTCGGCGTACGCCTCGTCTTCGACTTCGCAGCGAAATGATGTTCGCGAGCGCGAGGGTAAATCACTGCAACCCGATTCGAAACTGTCGTTTCTTAGTGATCTAAGCCAAGTGGTACGTGTTTACGAAGAATGCAACGCCAAAGAGTTGACGCCCTGTTTGAAGATGAAATTCATCACCGCTCTGGATCGAATCTCGCGCAAAGTCGAGCTTCCAATTACCGACCAGATCACCTTGGTTAAGGACGACAAAGTCGACAGCAGCAATGAAATCGACAACGAAGTTCTCGAGGCTACTTTACCCAGATCGCTCGACGAGAAGGATACCAAATTGAACGAAATCATAGCCGAAAAAATCGTCAACTTTTTCTCCACCAGGAGCTTCCAGTTCAAATTATCCGGCATCAAGGACATGCAAAGGAGTTTACAAGAAGGTACGTGTTCGATTTAAATTCTATATACTCTATATTTTGCTTTTGGGACTTTTCATTTTTTTCACTTTACTCCTGGAAATCGTATTTATTTTCAAAACTCGCGCAAATGGCGAATAATCAATCGCGCATACATTCTACCAAATACTCTCGCCAACCACTCGAACCTCGCGTCACTTCTTATAAACGATCAATTAACTCTGGCGCGCGTACGACAAACAGCATAATAAGCTCATCTCTCTTACAATCCGCGACTCGTAAAAACAATACGAGACGATTTAATTTACGCGACATAATCGCACGTACACTCGTACACCACTTTCGTTGATATCGTCACGATTAAACCATATCGACAATAAGATACGGTAGAGAAGTATTTACGAATACGATATACATAAATCATTTGGAAATTACTTTAATAATACGCGTATTTTCATCAAACGATTGTCGTCTCTTAACATCATCTATACGTTCGTTCATTCTCCATTTGTCATTACTCCAAATTCTGTGAGCCAGACAAGCAATTACCTCGGCTGGATACGAGACACCTGCTGGACTTTCTTCTATCGCACTTTTGTATAGCTAATGTTACCCGTCAACTACGATCTATACGTACTAAGATGTAATTTCCGTACGCCAAGTAGACACTACACGTCGCGTCCACGAAACTCGTTGCAATTTTTTTTGCTTGCTTTTTCGTGGCTGCTGCGCTAACTGTAAAATGTCACCTCGCCGATGCTCGTAAATTGTTCGATGCAGTTCGTCAAATTTCACAAAATATAATAATAATTGATCAATTTGACGCGATCGTGTCAATTTCCACCAAAAAAACAATGATACCAGTGGCCATTCATTATTTACCGAGACCATCTGATTCGATCAATTTTAGAGAGGAAGAAATAAGAAAAAAACAGTCTTTGATCATCGAAAAAAAATTTACTCATTTGAAAACATTCAAAATTATTATACAAATACTGAAAAGCACCCGAGCAATGAGTCAACGAATTCTGTTTTCAGTAAAAAGGTGAAGGAAGAGATTGAATGAAAGAAGTAAATAATTATGGTCAGGCAAGTTATATGAGAAAATTTTGAAAAAAAAAATGCTATCTAGATTCGAAAAAACATTCAACATGTAGTTTTCAATTCGTAGCAGATGAAACCAAATCTGATTTAAGGAGAGAAATATGGTTTGAGCATATTAAACGAGAAAATTTTGAAAAAATTGTGATCTAAATTCAAAAAAAATATTCATCCAACAGTTTGCATAATTTTCCATTGTTGTAGATTCATTACTCAAATAATTACAAGAATTGTCCCAATAAGTTCACAAAATTTTCGAATAACAAACTCTGGAAAAATATCCCAATCATTTTTTTTTTTTTGAAAAATCATCTCGATAGGTATTATAGGAAAATCATTTCAATTATTTCGGAAAATTGTCCCAATATTTAAAAAAAAATATCTATTCTATTTTGGAAAACCAACCTAATGACTTCAGAAAGTTATCTCAATAATTTTGAAAAACTGTCCTAATAATTCTGAGAAATAATCTTACTCACTTCGAAAAATCATCCCAATAATTTCTGAAAAATCATCACAATATTTTCGGAAAACCATTTCAACAATTCCCAAAATTAATTCTAATTACTTTAAGAGATTATCCCGATTACTATCTTCAGGAAATTAGGTATTCCAATAATTTTGGAAAACTATCCCAATAATTTCGAAAAATCAAGTATCCCAATTCAAAATAATCTCAGCAGTTTTGATGAATCAGCTCAATAATTTTGAAGAAATAACCCGATAATTTCAACAACAAAAAAATTTTTTAAATTGTATCCACTCTTCAATCGGGCATATTTTTACATGGAGATGTGTTATTGCCATAAAAGGGGTTAATATTACGACATTGGGTGATTGTGATTCCCAAGCATGGTCAAAAAATACCCTAGTACAAATTTGGGCTTTTTTATTCATATTGGATTATCTCTAGATCTGGTTCAAATATCCATGTAAATTCCATTTTTTCACTTTTCCTCAACTAAATTTTATATGGGGTCTAGTCATCAGTCCCCTTTTTAAAATTAACGAATTTAAACTTGAAATTTAATAATCGAGGAAAATTGTAAAGTTGGAATTATTTTCTTATGAAAAAGAACAACTTTGATGGGTTGGAACAAACAAAAAAAATTCAAAAGTTTGAAATTTTGTTAATTTCAAAAATACAAGGAAACTGGTAGGCACTCCTTAAATTTTAGTTAGAGGAAAAACAAAATTCTTCTAAAAAGGGAACAACTTCGATGAATGAGCACTAAAAAAAGCAAACGCTTAAAATTTTGTCAATTCTAAAAAATAGGCACCACTAAAAATCCAGTTGAGATGAAAATGAAAAATTATGAAGCATTTTTTCACAAAAACGAACAACTTTAAATCTTGAGTTTTCATATGTTTTTGATTTTCCCACTATTTGAAAAATTGGTGTTTTGGTAAACATTTTTTCTTCGAAATGAACCTTTTTTCCCCTCAATTTTCAAATAATTGTTGCTTCTAGTATTTAATGCAAATTTTTAAACTTTGTTCAGAAACATTTTTTTTTAAACAAGATTTTTAAAATCATTTCAAGAGTATTTTTTGTGCTTCATCTCCTATTTTTTTCACTTTTTAAAAAAAAAATTGAAAATATTTTCTCAAAATTGAGAAAGGTTTTAAAATGATTTCTTAATTTTTCTAACGTTTCAATTATTTTAAACATGATTTTTAAAGAAACTACCAATTTCCTATTCGGAAAAGAAAACATTCGGGATTTCGGATTTGGGAAAACGGATGGGAATCCACAGCCTGCTAAGATTGATGAATCGGTTTTTGGCTGGGATTTTGAAATTGAATGATGGAAGTTGGTCTTAGGGTATAAAAACTCGTTAAAATTTTTGGCACCCTACCTAACTGCCACCAAAAAATTATATAAAATTAAATTCAAATAATTTTAATTATTTAATTCAAATCAAATAAAAAATAATTTTAAATAATAATAAAAAGTATTTAAAAATTTCAATAAAATCAGGTATTCAATTAAATAAACCTAAAAAATAATATTATGTTTAAATATTGGGAAATACATTTTTCCATTATGAATTTTCATTTTCTACGATTCTCAATCAAATTTTTCCAAACTTGCAGGGATGATGGATCCTACCAAGGGTCATTCTTGGAATTTTTTGATATTTTTTAGAATGATTCTTAGCATGGAAAACCTAGTTCATGGTGTATAAAGGATTCCCCAACACTACTTGTCTTTTCCACTATTTTTTTTTTTTTTTTTACTACTACCCATAACATTTTCAGACACCTCCAACCCGAAAAATTACAGAAAATTGAGAAACTCCTCATAAAATTTTGGATTCAAATGCACTACAAAAAATTTTCAAATAGCAGGAAAAATCTCAAATGTTACCAATACGAAGAAAGAAGAAATAATTAGCTACTTATTTTGTTTATTGAAGTAATTGGTTTTTTTTCCCCCATCTCTTACCCCAAAAAGACTACTTTCTCACCACTTTCACTATCATTTCTGGTGCACAACCACAATAGTTTTAAAATTTCAAAGCGTAGAATCTTGTTTCAGACCTGCCACGAGTTAAAAAAAGTTGATATTATGCACGTAGCATAATATAATATACCCATATGAATAACATATATTTTTTCTGAATTTTTAAATATGGCGAGCACTGGTGACAGATACTCAAAAACGCGAAAACCCATTTTTTTTTAGTAATTTATTTTTTTGTCCTTGAACTGTAATTTTTGGTCGATTTTCTTTTTCTTGCAATATATCATCAAAGACACCTGAAACACCATCAACCTTTTCCCCGATGGTCTGGTGGTCTAAAATTCGAAACCTCGCGAGTTTCACAAATTGTAGGTCGGCAGAACTCAAAGCGAATTTCTCAATTTTTTTTCAAGGTGTCATGTTACGCTCTTCTCAGTGTTTGTCAAGCCCCTGCATTCAGAAAATACTAATAATCTACAAAAATAAACGATTATTTCCCTTTCACAAAATGCACCATAATATGCTTCAAAATTTCCGAAGAAGTGAATTCCAAATGTACGTAGTACCTAATTCCTTCTATCAGTCTCTTGTAATGGTCAACACTTCCAAACTTGACCCATTCACTCGGGCAAAACGCTCTCAACTCCGATACACTCCACATGCTACGATATTTCCACCCACCGACGACGAGTTATAATTTCAAACCTGGAAAACTCGACGACGGTGTAAGTACCTTAATTATCTGGGACGTCTAGCGACTCCAGTTCGATCCCCGTGTCCACTCGCAAGTCCTACTTAGGTAAATATCAAGGCTGAATTAGTAGAATTCAAGTACTCAAACTCGAACTATGTCTGCTCCTTCAACACGATGCGATGTGCCCAGACCCAGACGCACGTCTACGTTGACCAACGAGTCTTCCCAACGCGAGCAAGCAACGTTGCTACCGTTCCTTCGACTTACTTCCGTCTAATGCTGAAAAATCCATCACGTATTTCTCATTCGTTTTAAAGCGTGCGGCCTTACAATACCTTTATAATATTTAATACGACGTATTTTCTTCTTCAGCAGCAGTACCTTTCTTAATTATCTGATTTAACGAATCGAGTCGAATCACGAGCCAGAGAGACTTGGATGGACGTTGAAACCGCATCACGTGTTCCATTTGATTTTTCATTCATCGATTAGGTAGATATCTGTATCTCCTCGTTCTCGGGATACGGATACGGATACGGTATGAATTCGATATAATATAATATAAATTTCTTTCGTCCAATTGATCGGACGACCATTAATAATTTCCATTCTAAACGATCATTACGCAATCCACAATGTGTACGAGAATTAATAATTTTATCCGTTAGAAAATCTCTTTAAAGTGGAGCTTTCTCTGATATATTCTTGTTCTTCGTCCACGTTGCTATTATTGTTATTGTAATGATGATGATGATGAAGATGAAGAAGAAGTCACACGGAATATTATCCAATTAATTTGTCGTCACTCGTGAAAGAAAATTCCCCAAACCGTTCGAATTATACAATAAAATTATTCCCAAATTTTCCAATTATTTTGCCAAAGAATATTTAATTAAACGAAAAATATCATCGAACCGTTATAAATCGACGCGTTCGATACATAAAATATGTACCTACGTCTTCGATCTCTAACGTTACCATTAAGTAACAATTCCTTCGAGGCAGCTCTTAAACGCGATGACGCCGTAAAAACAAAATTACCACATACAATAAGAGGATAATTTTATAAAAAATTAATCGAAAATTATCTCGTCCGGCTCTCTCTCTGTCCCCGCGTGCTTCGTGTGGGAACAATGCACCTGCACCGTAATTACACTGTAGCCATCAGCTATTCATTTGTCACGGTGCAGTTTCAGCCCGATATGAAGATTCATTTTTAAAAATTGGTTCCACAGTTTCTCACAGAAATCCGAGTACTGACCTTGCGATACTTATCCGTGTATAGAAATAGCATTATTTCCTTTAACATTCAGTCGAGTATTATTTGTACTTATTCGTTGAGTTTCATGGTATGAGTAGGCCTATATATAAGTACATAGTATGCTGCCAGATAGGCTTGAATTAACAATCAGACATCATGTGAATCGTGTCAGTATACACTCCAAATATTTTCAGTGCTCGAACCACAACTAATATGAATGAATGAATGCTTCAGTTGCGCCCATACACTTACTCGTCCTATAGGTACCTACAAGTAGCTGCATACGAGTACTTTCATCCACTTCAATAAAGTATTCATTAAGAGGATCAACTTCATTATACTTCTTTTATACACACCTATACCTAGAGTGTATTGCGAATAGATAATTCATTAAAAAATATGTATACCACAAATTAGATTCGATTTAACGCGACAATGATTTGCTCAAGTTGGACTCTGACCACGGCCACATCGTTGTTAATTCCGTCACACTGATTAAATACTAGTACATATCCGTCCTACTTGTTAATACGTTAATTACTCCTCGTTCATTGACGCTATTATACGAATACATCGAGAAACTAGTTTTTTTTTTCAACTTTTTTCATACATATCTTATCTCGATCTATCAATCATCGCATATTTTTCCATAATATCTTCGTGGCATAAGAGATCCAAAGAATACGGTTGAAATTTTCAGAATTTCAAATTGACTCCTACCCCTTTATTGAAATCAAAAATTAGTCAAATTCCATAATATTTAGAAAAATTAGATGAAATTGACCAGTAAAATAAGAAAAGAAAATTCCATTTTGGGTTATATATATGAAAAATTTTCTTCTTTAAAATGTTCCTTTCGCTGTCCTGATTAACCAATAAAAAATCTCCGAATCTCACTCCTAAGGATTTGCCCCAAATGTGAATCCAAAGCGAACCTCTCGTCGTTTTTCGCTTATAACTCTTTAAATATGCATTTAAATAGAAAAATGGTCATTGTTAAAATTAAAGTAGATAAAATTTGCAACCAAAAAGGTTACAATTACATTCATTTTTTCAAAAAAATGAAATTATACAGGAAAAAAATGAAGATTGCCTCCTCCATTTCCGCAAATAATAACATACAATTTCGAAAGAAGTGGAATGTATTCGAATGAGGGCACACCATATAGACTCCAAGAAAGCTCCCACCCCTCCTCACCCTAGGTTTAAATAAAAGTTAAAGTACATGAAATTTCCTACAAAACCACTTCATTCATTTCTTTCCACAAGTCAACGGTTACACTGAATCTTATTCATGAATTATCAATTTTTTTTAACCCTGTATATTTTTACGTTCGTTTTTGCGCCACCCGTTCACCTTTCGATAAAATTATTACAACCTTTTTTTGACTAATGTCTTGTTCACTTATTTTTTTTACATGGATATGGATCGTTATTGTTAAATTTCAACAAGTCCAATATTCCATGATATTTGATATTCAGAACTGGAGGGGAGGGAGGGGTCCAATCGAAATTTTTGTAATAATCAAAATTATTCCTAGACCTTCAAGCTACCACTTTCGTTTGAAACATTTTTCAATTGGAACCCTCCTTCCTCACCAATTTTGCATAACATTCCGAAGATATTAATTAAAAATTAGAAAAATGAGGGAGTAAGGAGCCACTGAAAAAATTTTCAATTAATAGTTGTAGATTACGATCCTAAAAATAATTTTAGTTATTATTAGAGCAAGTATTTATATAATTTTTTTTGGGCGAAATATGCGCATATACATCTAGCTCACTCCAATCAAAAGTTATGAGCGAATAATTTGTTGAAAAAAGTCTGAAAAAAATCACAATATTTTTTTTTCTTTCAATTTTTCTGAAATATTTTTTTTTCATGTATCAAAAGGTATAAGCAGTTTATTTTTGTAGAAAAACATGCAAAAAAAATTAATTTGAGAAAAATGAATTGAAAAAAAAATTTATCATGATTTTTTTCAGACGTTTTTCAATAAATTATTTGCTCATAACTTTTGATTGGAGTGAGCTAGAGGGGCGGGGTTTGCGCCATTGAAGAGAGCAGCATTTTTTCATCTGGGAAAGGTAATAATAACAGCTTGGTTAGAGGAAAACTTTTTGAGTTATCACAGAAAAAACATGAAAAATTGTCACTTTTTTCACATGTTTTTTCAAATATTTTGCTCGGTATAGACTTCCTTGTCCCCCTAAAAAAATTACCAGACCCATGGAAAAATTCTACACAAAATTTGCCATCCGATGCCGCAAAGCGCAACTTTCTAACTATTGTAGTTGTCGAGAAGCGCAAAGTTGAAAACACTGAGCGTAAACGAAAAAAATAATTTTTTTCGATGAGCATAACTCAGCCCCTGCAGTCCGGAGGTAATGCAAACATACCTACATCGACTCAACATGAGTTGCATAGTTACTGGTTGGAAGGTTTTACTCTCAATCCGGAACACCCTGTATATGAATTTCAAAACGTTAAAATATGCAAAATATATGCTCAAAGAACTCGAAATATGAAGAAATATGCAAACACAATATGGGTATCAAAAGAAAGGATTTTTCAAAAATGGAGTTCAGCTGTTGTGTTAAAAAGATCGATTTTATGAATGCAAACCTGAAATTGAAGGGAAAATGATGAAAAAATAACCAAAACTTGTCGCTTTTTAAATTTTTGAAAATAGCATAAGAAAAACACATTTAATTTTTTTTAGAGAAAATTAGGGAAGTCAAAGTTGTTGAAACTAGCTCAAAACAGAAAAATCGTAAAATATGCTTAAAAAATAGGGAAATCGATGAAATATGCGCAAAATATGTGAAATATGTGCTAAAAATGCCCAAAATATAAAAAACCCGTGAAATTTTGGTCAAAATATGAAAAATATGCAAAACCATATTGGGCTCATTCGACTGGAAATTTTATGAATCGTAAAGATAACCTGGATATACGCTATTATATAGCATACAGAAAATATGAAAATATATATATACATATAAATACTTGCCCTAGTTATTATAAAAATTTCGATGAAATCCCTTCTTATTTTCCTTTTTCACATAATATCAGGTTGGTACTTTTCAAAATTGGTAGAGAGGTCGAATTGAAAAATGTTTCAAAAAAAAGTTGTAAATCGAGGTCCTAGAAACAATTTTTGCTATTCGATTAGACCCTTCTCTCCTCTCCAATCGAGAATCTGTCAAATTCTATGTCTAAATTTACAACACATTTTAACTAGTTCATCCACCTATTCTAAGAAAATTCCATAGACTACCACTGCGACTCGAAAGTATACTAAATTGCAGATACTGACACCGTTATAATCTGATCCAAGCCAACATCACTCTAACGCCGCATAAGTTGCCTACCTCGCGCCCAATTAACAATCTTCTAGTTCTAACTCCCGCTTTTTCTTACTTTTACAGAAGGACGTAAAAAGAACAAATACGGTTCGATGATGATGATCCCACTCATGATGGGCGGTTCGATGATCCCGATGGCCTTAGGAACACTCGCCCTGCTGGCCGGAAAAGCTTTGATTATCGCCAAGCTGGCCCTAGTCTTGTCGCTCATCATCGGATTGAAAAAACTGCTCACCAATGACGATCATGGCTCGTATCAAGTGGTCAGCCACGGCGGAGGACACTACAGACGAAGCTTACAAGACGACGAGCTCGCTCAATCGATGGCTTACAGAGCGTACATTCCGCTGACGCCGGAAACTTCCACATCTCAGTATTCTTCGTGAAAACCGACTCCCCTTCCCATTTCTCAAACATTTCCTCGTCCTACTCCATTCGAAGAAGATTTTTCTATCAAAAAATACTATATGGTTGACAAATACTGGCGCGAACGAAAATAACTAATTTTGTAAATAAATTTTTAAACACAAAATACGCCATACTAAAAAGTTACCGATGGGTCGTTACATTGATTTATGTTAAAAAGATGCTGCAGTATCTTGTAAGTTCGCTACAAAATACGTAAATTGCATCATCAACGAAAGATCCATTATTACCATACCAGTTGAGTGACACGACCAATAGACACGCTGACTATGAGAATTCGGTGTACTTGGTCGGCGTTTGAAGAAGAATAAAAAAATAGCCCCATGATTAGCCATTGGTTTTATACTTAATTTAATTTATTGAAACTGAATTTTTTTTCTGCTCTGGGAAAAAATTCGGTAGAGTATTTATTTGTACTTGTATTTGTAAATCTATACACTTGTAAATACGAGTAGTTTTTATTTATTGTACTATTACGCGTATTTACGACGAACGCGATGTGTGTTTAATTTCAACTTTTCATTTCATTATTTATTTATTTATTTATTTCAATTTAAACGAAATACGTGTTTCATTATATACTTTGTTCCTACAAATTTACACTTTAATTAACTGAATTACCTAACATGTAACATAAGTACTCAATCTCATGCTATCTCATCACTCTGGGTAGTTGTGCATTTTTTTATTTTTTTTTTCAATATAAAAACAATGAACCTGAGTTTTTTCTTTTGTGCAATAAAATAGCTTCATTGTACAAAACAAAGATGAAAAAAGCATGGAAAATTCGATGATGAAGTATGAAAACTTCAACATGTAATAATTAGCACTTCTCAAGTTGAAACAAAAATCTTACTAACCCACAAAAAATTGTGCTCAACTTTCAAATATGTACTGTGGACTTTCATTTGAAATAAAATTTCATTTACGTGTATTGAGTATTTCGTTATTCTATTTGCTGTTACAATAAGGAGGTACTATGAAAATGAAATAAATTACAGATCCAGAGAAAAGAATTAAGGAACATTTCATTCAGAAATGAACACGTTTCTCATTTTGGAGAAAATTATCGAAAATTGCAAAATTGCCACACTGATACGACCTTAGTTTACAGGCAGTTAAACTGTACAGTGGATTGTGATTTCATTTATTTAAAACTGACCCGAAACAACGGATATGAAATCAGAATTATTACAATTTGATAATTAAAGCAGTCGGAGATATTGAATATTTCATATTATTATTTACAGGGGCGGATGAGGTCTTAAAACTGTTACGGAAACAGTCCGGCACCAAAGTGGCTTTTACTTTTTACCCCCCCCCCTTTCAACACCATCTATCTATAGTGAAGAAAAGACTCAAAGAAAAATTTTTATGGGTACCAAACATTTTGCAAAATTCTTCCAAAGAGAATTTTTTACCAAAAATATTTTTAGAACCTTTTCTCAAAAAACGTGGGTATTATACAAGACATATTGACTTTCATGAGTTTCATCACATTTCTACTTTTTGTAAGTTTTTTTCGTACATTTTGCGAAAAAATTTCCATGTTTTTCTTAAAAATATTTTTTATGAAAATTAATTTAAAAAAAATCATTTCCTTTTTGCAAATTTCATATAGATACCTTACCTATTTATTTTTTATAAAGTAGGTATTATTTTTAAAAACTACTGAAAAAAAAGGCAAATATTTCAACAACAAAAAAAAATTGGGGAAACGTTTTCGGAAAAAATTTCAAATTTTCTTGAAAAAATTCATTTTGTTTATTATTTTGAAAAATGTTCAATTTTGTGATGGTAACAGACTGCTGGCACCGAATCAACCTCCACTGAAATTTTTATGCGAATGACACCTTTCAAATTATCAACAGTTCACCTTAATATTTTAACATAGGCAACCCATTAAAAACATATTTCATCTCCCATGAGAATCTCGCCTACTTTAATTGTAATAGGCAACTCTTATGACACACTTGCAAGTTTGATTGCAGGGTTTCCAACTGAAAAGGGGTACGGTAACTTGCACATCATTCTTATACCATCACTCCATCACGTTACAGTTCAACGCACATACTTCAGAGAAGGAAAAAGTTGAAAGTTTGAAAACTAAGGAAACCCCAACATAATCTAAATGATTTAAAACAAGAAACGATTGAAAATTGAGAAAAATTTAAATTTAAAAAAGTGAAAAAACACGACGATCACATAAATTAAAAATTAGTAAAAATTCAACAAAAAAAAAATTATAAAACACTGGCATTTGAAAAAATGAGAATAACTGAAAAATGAAAAATTTGAAAAAGTTAACAGGTACCTAATTAAATTAAAGAATAATGAGGGTTGAAAAAATTGGAAAAAATTAACATAACAAAAAATTTGAATCAAATTTTCAATGATTAAACACTGCATGGAAATATGTAAGGAAATTTTTATTTTAAAAAAAAATGGGGAAACTTGATCATCAAGTAAAAATAATCAAAAAAAATATAGAAAGAACTGAAAAAAAGAAAGGAACTAATAGACAAGTAAGATGCATTGACATTTGGGAAAATTTTAAATTTTAAAAAATTGAAAAGCTTGACATTCGCGAAAAAAAAATTTAAAAAATGAAAGGGACTAAAACATGAAAAATGAATTTAAATTAACTAAAATCCAAAATTAAAAAAAATTAAAATGTTGCAAATTTCTAAAATAAAAAATTATTAATATCTACAGCTTGAGAGAAAATGAAAAAATGGCGAAAAAAACGAAATACGGAAAATTAATTTAAATTTGGAAAAATAAAAAAAATAAAACATTAAAAATTAAAAATCATTAAAATATGAGAAAATTGAGAAAAATGAAAGGGACGAAACATGAAAAATGAATCGAAATTTGAAGTAAGTATTAAAAACTAAAAATTAGAACAAATTAAAGAAATGAAAAAATTGGGCAAGTAGTTACAAAAATTAGGGAAAATGAAAATTGTAAAACATAACATAACTAAATAGAAAAAAAGGGGAATGAAATCTGAAACGACTGCAAATCAAAATTTTATTATGTAGGTACCTAATAATTTGAAGAAAAAAAATGAATTAAGAACTGAAGAAAAATTAACAATTTTAAAACAACTGGAAAAACTTTATACATTATTTTTTTTTAAATAATAAAAACTGTAGGAAAAAATGATATTATTTTTTAATGAGTAATAAAATCAAAAAAATTACAAATCGGAATATGTTGGCAAAAAAAAAAAGAAAAAAATTACTAAACGATAAAAATAAATAAGAAAAAATTTGAAGTTATGAAAATTAAAAATGACGAAAAATCAAAATCAAATTTCAATACAAATTTTAAAATATAAATTTAAAAAAAATGATGTCAAGTTACATACTCGTAAATTGAAATTTGAAAACAAAAAATAGATAATTTTTGAAAAATGGTAAATTTGAAGAAGAAAAATATCAGTTGGAAGAACCATGAAAATCAAGAGATTCTGAGCTAAAAATGTAAGTTAGTATTTCATAATTTTATAGGATCATCGAGACAGTTCAACATCCTTGATCCTGACACCCCTTGCAGCAAACTTATAAAGTTGTACCCCTTCGAACACAGATTTTTGCAAAATATCGCAATATTTCATCCAATTACGCAGCATCATCATCTCACTCATTTCCTTTATCCAAAAAAATCTTAATTCTACGCCACAATTCTTCCCTCACATACCTAATTTCCAACCCAGACCTACGCAGGATACGAAAGTGGAAAAAATGTTTAAATTATAAATTAGATCGTTTCACCCATCATCGGACACCATGTATGGCTCTGGTAACTGGTCACGAACCGAAATAAAAATCAAAACTTCTTTCATTAATACCTACTTCCAAGAATCTATATGTTTACCTACTATTGATTTTACCAAATTGATTCACGATTTTACACTGATGGCCATTGCCAGTTCTCGTTTACTCAAATATTAAGTACGTATATCGCGTTTCGTTTCGTTAACGAATCCATCATAAAGTAGTCCATCGTCCGGCCCGATATCCATCCAATTATGCAGTATTATACGTCGAAAACCAGAAATTATTAATCTACGTGAATCTGCAGGGTTAAAAATACCTGTACTACATACATTCGATAAAACCAATAATCAGCATAAATACGATTATTAAACTATTCCAGGTGAAGAGGTGAGATGAAGTGGCAGAGTGAAAAAAATCTATCAAGCATTCCTCGAGAGTCAATAAACGCGCAGAGGCGACAATAATTCTATGAAGGGAAAAAACACCAACACCAACGAGTACAATATTTTCTACAACCGTCGAATATTATTAGTCTTGTGTGTATAAATTTTCTACTTCGCTGGTCACTAACGCACTATGTACCTCTACCTAGGTATAGCATCGCAACAACGCACACAGACAGGTGCATACATTTACAAGTTCACTTCGCACATAAGCAACATGCTCAAAGTTAAAAAGTTCAATGATTGAAAATATTTATGGCGATCTTTTAAGATACACCGAAGAATATACAGTCGTATTATAATTATTATAACTCATATATCTAAAGCCTTACCTATATGAAAGAGGTCATTCATTGGCCGAGAAACCTTGATAATAGTCATGAACGAGCTAGACCAGATACGACCGGAACTAGCCACCAGCGATTTCAGTAGTTTTTTCCTTCTGAGGTATATGTCCATACTAAATCATTCCCACACTCGTCCCGGTAGGTATATCTTTCTCTCGCATTTCTTTTCATCAAAATTTCATACACACGATTGTCGAAGAAGGAAAAGACGAAGAAAAATAGATTATCCGATGATACTATACCGAATGCATCATCTCTGACCATGCTCCTGTCTGTAGCACGTTAAAGCAGAACACCTGTACAACGATTATGCACGCAAAAACAATGTAATCAAATATACCTACGCATTCAGGATGCTTGAGCAAGAATTTCCAAGATTTATGGCTTAAAAAAATGTATAAACAAGGTTCGGAAATGCAGTAGCTGCCATCAAATTAATTGTAAACACTCGCTCTCCTCGAGTCCAAACAATTGCAAATTGAACACGATATGCAACACCACCGCTGTTTATGAAGACAGCTACTCGTGTAAGAATGAATACAATACGAATGACTGTATGAATAGGAATGGATGACTCAATCATTGAAATGTAATTAGGATTAGCTGTCATTTTAAAGGCGGATAATCTCCTATAAGCTATTTTGATGATGATCGATCCAACTTCCTCGATTAGACTTTTCGTATGTATCGATTTCCCCGATGAAACTTTGAAAGTGGACATTAGACAACCGATGTCACGACGAGACGAGACCATGGCTCAATAAAGATGTGTGATCGTGTGACACATCAAAAGATTCACGAGCCAGGACCATATAATCAATCGGACGATCATGCAGAATATGCAGTAGAAATAAAGTAAAAACGCATACTTTATTGAAATTTCTCGAACCGAGCAACCAGTTCGATGACTATTCCATTCAAAAATTTAGATAACCTTGATCACTTGTAAGCTCGAGTACATATACGAGGAAAGAAATAAAAATAAATAAACCATCGTTCACGCATCTTCGATCATTTCGCAATCTCCGTTGCTACTCTCGACGATGCTATTTCCGTACTTTACGAAACCGGTTCGGTTCAATTTCTTTTCCAAGAAACTCGCAAACAGCGAAATGGGAAGAAGGGAAAAAAAAACCGTAAATACCAAACGACGAAGCCGCGCGATAAAAGTGCATTTTAATCGAAGCTCGTGCACTGATCAAAGAATAAAAACACCACAAACGACATTTTTACACATCTGAAAAATCTATTAAAAATACTGCCTCTCTACCATTCGAGTGCACTGGTTAGTTAGTTTATCTTATTGTATTTGTATGTACTTAGTTAGTTAGCTGGTTAGTTAGTACCGGAGAAAGTGATATGACCTCGCAGATATATATATATTGTTTTACCCGCCACCGCTATATCATCATCGCTGCCGCCGAGTCATGCACATACAATATATGTATGTGTAATGCTCAGCCTAGTCCAAATCTGGATATGTGCTACAATTTACAATCGCGTGCTACGGATTCAATTCGATTCCTTTTTTATTCCTGTTTTTACCTTATAGTTTCTTATCGTTTCTTCACCGAAGTGCTTCTGCTCGCGTTTTTATAATTTCTTCTCTTATTCTCTTTTCAAACGCAATTCACCCATTTGACCTGGCTCAACGAAGCCTATTCCCTCTGTTCTATACCGGGTATCACTTGGTCCAAATTCCTCGTGTGAACTATTAATACCTACTTACAGAATTGAAAAAAAAAAAAACAATATTTCGTGCCAAAGCATCATACTGGCACGCACAACAAGAGGAACTCGTTAAGTAAAACCAAAATAGACTTGATATAGTACGTGGTTTCAAAAGTCATGGAAATTATTAAAATTTCAAGGTGCTCAAAAAATTAACGGAGAAATAAATAAATTTTTAAACTGAACTGGACTCTATTTTGTGAAAAAAAAATCCTCAAACACTATTGATGGTCTATCCATAAACACAAGTAGGTACCTATCAAGTTTCTCATGGACACGCCTATTTTCTCCTGAAGATTTCCAATTGAAACAATTTTTTTTTATATATAAAAAGTTATTGAATAGAAAAAACCGAAAATTGGAATTAAATTGGAATAAAAAAAAAATTGAAATAATTTAAAATGATGATAAATTAAATAAAATAGAAAACTTGGAAAAAAGAAATGAAATCAAATGAAGAATTGCTAAAAAGTAGAAAGAAAAACATCCAAAAATAATGAAAATAAGTTATAAAAAAATTTCAACTTTTAAACTTGAAAAAAATGGGTTTCGAATGCAAAAATTTGCAAAAAAAAATGTTGGAAATAATTTCAAAAGATTCGTTAATATAAACAAAAAAAATGAAAATCAAAAGTTCCAAAAAAATCAAGGAAAAGTTGAAAATTTAAAATAAATTAAATTTTAAAGGAAGACCGCAAATTTGAATTAAAAATGTAATGAAAGTGAAATTATAAATTGAAAAAAAAAATAAAATTGAAAAAATTACTAAAGATTGAACACAATAACAACGAATTTAAAATTAGAAGAAAGTGATAAAAATTAATTAAAATAATTATATAAAAGTTGAAAATTAAATTCAAATTAAATCAAAAATTGAAAAACAGAAGTTTAAATGAAATTTTATGTGATGAAAATGAATTAAATACCCATGAATTAATAAATATAAAAAATTTTATTTTGGAAAATGAGAGAAAATTAAAAATTTGCCTTAGGTAAAAATTTAAAAAAAATGAAATTTTAAAAATAAAAAAATAAAATAAAAATAATAAAGTGACTTGAAGTAAAATATTAGCAATAAAAAACTGATATGGTACTGGAAATTGGAATGAGCTGACAAAAAAAGTGAGATTGTCTGATGATTAGAGGTATGATTACTTGCCACCTAAAGATTCACAGTTTTCAATAATTTGTTGCATGGTAACAAAAAACGTCATTTTGGAAAAATGCTCATCCTCTCAAAAATTTTAGTGATTTTACACTGAGGTAATAGTGGAATGAGGTGACAAAAAAATTGGGCTTGTCTGATGATTAGAAGTATCATTACTTGCCACCTAAACATTCACAACTTTCAATAATTTTTTCTGTGATAAAAAAAAAAAAAAAAAAAAAAAAAAAAAAAAGTCATTTTGCAAAGATGCTTATCCTCTCAAAAATTTTAGTGATTTTATACTGATATAGTAGTGGAATGAGGTGACAAAAAAATTGGGCTTGTCTGATGATTAGAAGTATCATTACTTCATTACTTGCCACCTAAAGATTCACAATTTTCAATAATTTTTTCTATGATAAACAAAAACGTCATTTTGCAACGATGCTTATCCTCTCAAAATTTTTAGTCGTTTTACACTGATATAGTAGTGGAATATGACAATAAAAGTGAGGTTTTCAGATGATCAGAAAAATCATTACTTGCCACTTAAATATTCACAATTTTCAACAGTTTTTTCTGTGATTTGAAAAAAGGTCAATATCTCAGGAATGTTCATTCTCTTGAAATTTTTAGCAATGATACACCGATATAGTAATGGAATGAGCTGAAAAAAAACTCTGACGCATAGCTGATTTTTTAAACTATTATTTTATCAATTATCATTATTAAAAATATTATTATTTATTCATTTCAAATCAATGATTTTCACCAAAATATTTTTTACTCACATTATTATTTATCAAAAATAAATAAAATTTTATTTCTCTTAGGTAATAACTTTAATATAATTATTTTAAAATTTTAAAATTTTCCAAAAAAAAGTATAAAAAAATACCTATTAATTTCAATTTATTTTTATTTTTTAGGTACCTATTATTTTTTCGTTTTATAGATTGGTCTTCTTTGTCAATTTTACTCACTTCGATTCAAATTAAGTAGATAAGTATAATTTAAAAAATATATACCTATTTCAAATTTTTTTAATAATTTTTTTTTACCAAAATTTATACAATTTATTTTCATTTGAAAAACCAAAAAATAACGAAGTTTCGTTTTTCTTTAAACTCCAATAATTATTTAGAAATTGTCAAGACAATAATGCATTATTGTCTTGACAATTTGGCGCTTGCCTCTCTCGGCTTTGCCGAGCTTTCTAGTATTTTGAAATTATTATTTTTTTTTTTTTCAATTTATTTTATTATTTTCTCAGAAATTTTCAAAATGTTTATTTTGTATAATTTAGTCTCTCTAAAAATATGATATTTTTTCAATTTTCTCCAATCCACAAACTTTTATTTCATTTAAAATTTTAATCATTTTAAAGTCACTTCTTTCAATAATTTTCCTTTTCATTTTCCTTATTATTAATTATTAGGTATGAATAAAAGCGGTGAATTATTTCTTAATGGGCAACACTGATCAGCGTTTAGATCGAGTAAATCGAGCTAATAAAATTTGATGCATTTTTTTTATAATGCCTAGCATATTTAAATAAAAAATGATATGACGTCGACGCGGTGCTCGTCGACGTCTAAAGAGGGGAGAAAAGTTTAATTTTTTTCGACCTGAAATAAAATGCTAGGCAGAATATTTTTTCGATTAATGGATTAAATTGGTCTAATTTAATTCTGACCATTTCTTCCCAAATAATGCGTAGTAATGATCCAAAATTGCCCAAAAACAATAGGGTTCTATTCTACATGGTACCCGATCTACCATTAAAATTTGAATTAAATCGGTCCATTAGAACGAGAGTTATCGCGCGGACAAAATTCAGTACATAAATCAATACATACATAAATACATATCGCAAGAAATACCAAAAAAAATCGGAAATCAAAACTAATAGATGATTTTGAAAAAATCAGCTAAAAGGGGTTGTCTGGTGATCAAAAGTATCATTATTTGCCAGCTAAAGATTCACAATTTTCAACAATTTTATTGGTGATTCTAAAAAAAAAATCATTTTGCCAGAATGCTTATCTTCTTGAAATTTTTTGGCATTTTCCCACTGATATGCTACTGGAATAAGCTGACAAAAGAGAGAAGTTGTCTGATGATTAGAAGTATCATTACTTGCCACCTAAAAATTTTGAAAATTGAAAAAATAACCTAGAATTTGGAATATGATTGAAAATTTAATCAAATAAGAAAACAATTTATAATTGGGATCAATGTCAATTTGAAAAAACCCCAAAAAAAACCTGAAATTTGCAGGTATAATTAATCAAATTTGAAATAAAAGAATTTAAAAAAAATAGTAGTAAATTCAAAAACTAAGCTAAAGAAATTGAGTAAAATTAAAAATGGGCGAAATTTGAAAAAAAAATTGAACTTGAAACAAAAAATGTTACAATAAAATATGAAAAGTTGATAGTTAAAAAAATTAGCAAATTCGAAGAAAAATTCAAAACAAGAATTAACATAAAATTCGATTAAAATTTTTTAAGAGATACATAAAAAGAAGATGCTATATATTAATACATAAGATGAATCGTTTAAAATTCATTTTAAAAAAAACCTAGAAACAGTTGTAAATTAATTGAATTCTATGTTCATGCTTGATTTGAATTTTTCTTTGAATTGCTTGGTTTTTTAAATATCAACTTTTTCACATTTTATTGTTACATATTTTATTTTAAGTTCATTTTTTTTCAAATTTTCCCCATTTGTAATTTTACACATTTTTTTTTAGTGATTTTTGAATTTTTTCATTTTCTTAAATTCTTTTATTTTAAATTTGATTAGATAGAAGTTTGAATTTTTATACTTTTTTCAACCATTTTTTCACGATATTCAATCCGTTTTTCATGAGGTTTCAATGAATTTCGGTTCTTTTCAATTCATTCGACCTCAAAAAATATTAAACACAGTGTATTCGTTTTAAAAAAAATGTTAGAAATAGAAAAACGCATTTAAAAAATTTATGGTTTTCTCTAACACTGTAATATTCAGTACCTAGGTACTTGAAATCTAGTTAAAATTCGCTCAAAAGATTCAATCAGCCACTCAGTCAGGCAATCTTCGCACATCCGCATTCGCATCGATCACGTTCATAAACTCAGCTTCTTTTGCTTGTCACGTCGACGAATCGTATTAATAACGTAACGATTAAAATTCGATAACGTTAGGTAATCGTTCGCAAGGTGCTGACTGCTGCTGGGCTGCTCTGACGACAGCCAGTGCAGCGTAGCGACGCGACGGCGGCCAATACCCCAGATCCGATATACGTATAACTAGATCCGTTATAGAGCCACACGTACGAGTCGATGACTTTTTTTCATTTGTTTTTTCAACGCCCAGCCCAATGCTGGCTCTACGTAATGGGTACATTAATAGAAAGTATAATTTCTTTTCAGATCAAATTGCGGATAATAACACACGGAATTGGATTTAATAAGAGTCCGCGACGCGCTGCTTCTCCTCCACCGCCATCGCCATCGCATTGGCCATCGCCTACATGAATAGGGTATACGAGAGCAAATATTACACGCGAGTAGGTACCTTTGGCAATTTAGCTACACACATACACTCGTACACGAGACTGCCAAACCGAATGCAAACGGTGGTGAAAGTACTTATCATTCTGCATCCTTTTACTTTCTTTCGCACTGGCACTGGCACTGGCATTGGCACTGACTTCGGCCATACCTGCCTACACAGTTAGACCAGATTCGATAAATAAATTTGCATCTATAAACAGAATAAGTCTAGTCGCGGTATAATGCAGACTGGCCGAAAAAAATATATATCTACATCAAGTTGAAATACGTAAGTACAGATTATAAGTAAATCCTCCGCACGTGCATCGCTGCTCTCGCTAGACTCATTTCTTCTGCGCCGCCTCTACTCGTACAGATGAGGAGGAAAGTAGCCCTAGAACACACACGGACCGAGATACACGTACGAGAGGCATAGATAAGTAATAAGCTTTGGTAAATTAATTATATATATTTCATGTCGTTTACATCCGTTATGGAAGTGATCGCGGAAAGAGTACTTAAAAATCTGGTTACGAAGCGTCCGCCACACACCTGTGTCACATCGCTATATTTTTCTATCCATACAAACGAACGAGTTACCTATTTAGTGTTTATCCGACCATCATTAAAGATACTAGACTTACTCTTCTTTTTCTCACTTTTTTCCTTCCTTCCTTTTTTTTGTTTTTTTTTTGTTTTTTTTTGTTTTTCAGGCCGACAGCATCCACGATTGACGCACGACTTACATTTTCAACTTTATCTCTCGATGGCTCCTTGATTTACACGCTCCGTTTACAAAATTTCAAGTTACCATTTTTCGGGGTTAATCTGCGCGGTCGCGTTCGCTCACAAAATCCGCCTCTGTTTCTCTCTCTTTCTCTTTAGCGGCGCGGCGCGTAATTTCTCTTGACAGCGATTTTTAATAGCGTGCACGGTGTCATTCCAATTCTACGTAATGAAAGCCAACAAGGTCGAGTCGCTTGATTATTATTCAACCTACGTATCTGCTGCACAAGCGCACGTACCGGAAAAGTAACCTTCTTCCTTTATTAAATGAAAAATTTCGCCGATAAAATATACGTAAATCATCGAACGCGCCGCGCCGCGCCGCGTGAATTTATTTTTACCAGTTCCAATATACATGTAGATACACCTAACGGAGTATTCGAAGTTCACAAATGGTTCAAGGGTTAAAAGATCTCTTGATTTTTTGTACGTACGAAGAGATGCTGCGATTGGAATAGGAACGCGGAGATACACTGAGACGAAAGCATTCAAAGAACTCGTCGTGTCGATTTTTTATCCCATAAAAATGGTGACAGACAATTCGGATGAAGATGGGGCGTGATGGGAAAGGTTGAGTAATTCTTCGAGTATGAAAAATAATTTTTATCGCGGCTCGCAAAAATTTCTTCAAATTAATTCGAGACGAATGGATACAAAAAAATCTTCTTGGCTAAAAAAATTGACTTGGAAAGGAGATCACCTTGAAAAGAGTTCTTTTGCCCCTGCCCAAAAAAATCTTTAAAAAACAATCACTTTTTTTTTTTTTTTTTTAATCATGACAGTAAATAATTCCAGAAACAAAACGAATTCATTCCATGAAAAAAAATCTTGAAAAATATTTTTTAATACCTACTTCATTTGACGAAAAAAAAATGAAAAACCTCATTGTAGATACCAAAGAAATTTGCAAGAAAAGTCTGTATCAAAAAATCTTTTTAAGTAGTTGTTCATAAAAAAAAGTCAAAAATCATCAAAATTATAAGTCATCATTAAAAAAAATTGAACCAACATTTCTTCTAGGAGAAATTCTCACAAGGGAACCTCCCCAACTCGTCACCCCCGATTGAGCTGAAATTTGGCTCACTGAAAGAGCATGCCACCCACACCTCACAATCAAATTTTTAGCTGCCGAAGTTGATTTTTCGATTTTTGACGAATTTTTGAAAATGGCTAAAATCACCCGCAAAAACCAATTTTTGGAATAAAAATCGCAAATTTTGAGATAGAATCCTGAAAATCGGTTTGTACGCTAAAGTCGACCCTCCGAGTCGATTGGGGCCATTTTCGAAGCGATCTGGAGCCTCGAGAAAAAGTTGAATTTTACTGACTGGAGAGATTCCAGTATGGTGGAGAAAAGTCAACTTTTTCTGGAGGCTCCAGATCGCTTCGAAAATGGTGCCAATCGACTCGGGGGGTCGACTTTAGTGTACAAACCGATTTTCAGGATTCTATCTCAAAATTTGCGATTTTTATTACAAAAATTGGTTTTTTGCAGGCGGTTTTAGCCATTTTTAAAAATTCGTCAAAAATCGAAAAATCAACTTCGGCAGCTAAAAATTTGATTGTGAGGTGTGGGTGGTATGCTCTTTCAGTGAGCACAAATTTCAGCTCAATCGGAGGTGACGAGTTGTGTAGGTTCCCTTGTCAGTAAAAAATATTTTTGAAAGAAAAACAACTCGTGCAAAAGAGTTACCTAATACCTACCTACTCTGAAAAAAAAATCATGAAAAAAATATTTTTGTAAAAAAATTTCCAAACTAAAAAAAAATCTCGGTTGAGAAAATATTGATTGAAATTTTCCTTTAAATTACTTATTGGAAAAAATTGAAGAAATTGGTAGATAATTTGCTTAAGTTATTCATTAGAAATAAATTAAAATGAATTTTCAGAAAAAATGAACATTCTATTTCAAAGGAATTTTTAAGAATAGGTGAAAACCCCTTGTAAGTACATACATATTTACTCGAAAAAGAAAAGCAAAACCAAAGTTGTCTGTAGAGCATCAATGGTTTATTTTTCTAAAAAAAATTAATTTTTAGCAGTGTTTTTTTTCCAAGAGATCTTTTATCAAAAAATATGTTTATTAAATTTCTTCAAGGATGTTTTTAGCTGCTTATTATCAAATGACTAAAATTGAAAATTTGTGAAAATAAACATGGTGTCTACCTTACTTTTTTCCCCTAAATCACTACATTTTCACTACTATTTCACTGCCTTTTTTCTACCACCCCCAAAATTTTCAGCCTCTCCCTCCCAAAAAAATTACAGAAAATCAAGGACTCTCACAAAAATTAATCTAATCCTAAAAAAGTGACACCAACCGGGAAAATTACAAAAAATTAAGGACTCTCGCAAAAATTGATATCTCCCTAAAAAGGCGACCCCTCCCCCCCAAAAAAAAAATTACGATCCAATATTTTACTGCCTACAGAAGAATTTTCAAATAGAAGGAAAAATATTATTTTGAATCAAAAGTTCAAAATTACAAAAAAAAATACTCTTTCAACTGAAAATTCTCAACTCCACTAGTACTTGCAGTTATTTTCGAAATTTTCATTCATAACAGAGGTAGAGGTTTGAGGGGATAAGATCAGAATAAAAATATTTTGTATTATTCTCTCCTTTTTATTTAGAAGTTACTAATTCATTTGTTTTCGAAAATTAAAATGCGAAGATGAACATCGAACACTGCCCTCGCTTCGCTCGGGCAAAATTCTATCTAAAGAAAACTAGTGCCCGAGCGTAGCGAGGGCGAAAATTTTGAGAAAATTAATTTCTAATGAAGAAAAAATTGGCTATTTTGTTAATAGACGAAATTAATTTTTCGATTTTCGGTTTTTAATTTTTTCACTACTTTTTCACTACTTTCATGACCCATTTTTCAAATCACTACTTTTTCACTACTTTCACTTTTGGTAGACACCATGATAAACCCCAAATAAATAGATGTGGCACTCAAACAGTGGGGATGATAGACTAGAATTTTGTGAAAAGATATGTATAAAATATGGATTTTCTTCGTGTAATTAATTTTTTTCTTCCCCTCCCCCCCCCCAAAAAAATGCAATAACTCGGCGAAAAATCATCCGAAAAAATCTAAAAAATTTCTGTAGCTTCCTCTAATAACATAGAATCCATTAGAAAAAAATTCGAAATTTTTATCTTAATTTGACGAAAATTGAAAAAATAGAGACTAATAAAAATCACGTTTCGAGTAGCCACCTCCAAATACTTGAGCTAGGGGTCTACAATTTTTATCAACATTTTTTCTCATAATTGTGGACCTTTTGGGATAGGTTCGACCCAAATCTTATCCTGCCATGCTCCTTCAAAAAAATTTAGATTCAATAAAGTTTTTAAAAATTCCAAAAACATTTCCATTTTAAAAAAAAATATTTTTTGATCCACACTCAAATAAAACCCATCTTCGACAATCGGCACAATCGCAGACTCATCAGCCCAGGCCACAAAATAAATCACGTAACATCCAACGGTTTATGCTCTTACTAATGATTCCAGCACCCATCAAAACAAAACATCTTTTCACGACTCGATTGCTGCGTTATGAATACCTGTTCGGAATGAATTAAAGAACCTACGTCAATGTCTGAATACTTCAGACGCCATCGCCATGGCTATGACCATCTTCGAATTGATTATATTTAAACTATCATCTATCTAACTGTGTCCGCGGACTGCGCTGCGTTCGCACCTCCGAGTATCTTATAATGGTATTATTTATTATGTTCTCGTGTATGTACTTCTTACAGCATCTAATTCTCGGCGCAATTACTTTGTCTTTACATTGCATAATGTTCAGAAGGCGCCGGCGTCCGCGTCCGTCCTTCAAGTACAATACGTTGCGCAGGGTATAGGAACATGATGTGTTCCTGCTCATTGATAAAAAACGAATCTAGAATCTCACACGGTTCAACGTTCAGCTCAATGCGGAGCTACGCACGTTCAACAATACCGTCATCGTATGTTTTTTTTTTCATCATCACAGAGGTACATATTAGTACGTAGGTCCAGGTAAAGCATACCTATGTAGTATCAAAAGATAAGTACATCCGCTTCGATCCACATGGTTAAATAAAAATCATCGAAGACACAATTCCACTCATACTTTTTGTGTTCAACCAAATTTTCAAAAATCGCTACTAGGAATACACTTTTTTTAAATAACCAAAATATTTCAAACTTGGGTTCAAAAAAAAAATTGGTTTGGCGAAATATTAAGAATTTGTGTTTTAACAATGTACTTATTTAAACAAAATTTCTGAAAAAATTGTCTTTGAACAACATTCGGAAACGTGACAAAAAATTTTCAGATAAAGATTTACCATAAAAGTTCAGAAAACAAGTTTCAAAAAAATTTTAAGAAATCCCTTTAATAATTTTTCAAAAAACTACCTACCCAAAATTCTCAAAAAAATTTATGGCTCAGTAAAATTTGAAAAATTGGTGCTCCGATACAATTTTTACATTTTTTTGAATAATAGCAAGATTAAAGAAATAACTGAAAATTCTCAGGAAAATTTTAGTTTAAACTAAATTTTTTAAAAACTAGTAGGTATATTTCAAAAATTTCTACCTAGTTCAAAAAAAATTTCTTTCAAACAACATTTTCAAAAAATGGCTAAAAAATCTTACAAGGGAACCTCGCCAACTCGTCACCTCCGATTGAGCTGAAATTTGACTCACTGAAAGAGCATACCACCCAGACCTCACAACCAAATTTTTAGTTGCCGAAGTTGATTTTTCGATTTTTGGCAAATTTTTGAAAATGGTTAAAACAGCCTCCAAAAAACCATTTTTTGAAGAAAAAAATTGTATATTTTCAAGATAGAATCCTGAAAATCGGTTTGTACACTAAAGTTGACCTCCCGAGTCGATTGGCACCATTTTCGAAGCGATTCTGGAGCTTCCAGAAAAAGTTGACTTTTCTCCAGCACACTGGAATCTCTCCAGATGGCAAAAGTCAACATTTTCTGGAGGCTCCAGATCGCTTTGAAAATGGTGCCAATCGACTCGGGAGGTCAACTTTAGGGGTAGACGAAGTTTCGGGTCATATGATGGAGAAATTGATTTTTTGGAAATTTAAAAAAAATTAATGCAGAATTTTCAAGTTGTCAAAAAAAAACACGGGCGAACTCGTCACCTCGGATTTTGGATTTAACTACGTCAATCGATAGATGGCATCATACTAACGCTAGAAATAAATTTTCAGCTGCCGAAGTTAATTACAGCGCCGTCTGGAGCTATCCCAGTGCGCTGGAGAAAAGTCAACTTTTCCTGTAGGCTCCAGATCGCTTCGAAAATGGTGCCAATCTACTCGGGAGGTTGACTTTACAGTATAAACCGAATTTCAGGATTCTATCTTGAAATCTACAATTTTTTTTTTTTTTAATGTTTTTTGGAGGCGGTTTTAGCTATTTTGAAAAATTCGCCAAAAATCGAAAAATCAACTTCGGCAGCTAAAAATTTGGGTCTGAAGTCTGGATGGCATGCTCTTTCAGTGAGCCAAATTTCAGCTCAATCGGAGGTGACGAGTTGGCGAGGTTCCATTGTTAGAACGGAGCTTCCTCAAATTTTCAGAAATTTTGAGGTTAGTATAAAACTTGAAGAAAACATTAAGAAAAAATTGCTTTCGAACACAAAAGTTTGAAAAATAGCTAAAATTTCTCTAATTGTGTTACAACAAAACTCCAAAAAATTTTACTTTGATAAAATTTTGAAAAATTATACATACCTATAGGCAATGTTTCGACAAAATTTTGAGAAATTTTTGTTCAACAAAATACTGAAAAAATTTTCATTTCAATAATAATATAAAAATTTTGCGATCGAGAAATGTTGATTTCAAAGTAAAATTTTTCGTGAAGAAATTGACAAAATTTCTGAAAACCTCATAGATAATTGGCTCGTATTATAAGACGCGATTTTCCTGTCGAATTAGAAAACCACACAAACCACCACAAGCACTAGCACACTCGAAACGTAGCGTCGCGTCGCGGTTTGGTGTCGTCATTATTTATGTATTCTCAACCTGGACAAAACTCGTCATCGTTTACCGCTACTACATATTATCCAATTTATAGGAAAATTATAATATAAATAAATATAATCTGCTTTATAACACAGGCCTGAGTACACCGGTCGGTATTATACGTGATGCGGTGCGGATTCGTTTGAGAAAAAATTCATTTCACGCTCGCTTGAGGACCAACAATACCCATCAATTTGGTATGGTAACAAGCGTTTTATAATGCTCTGTACGTACAACAGCTTCGCTTATTTAAGCACCAGCCTGCTCAAATTATGCAATATTATGGCCAATTTTACGCGTTTCTATCCTTTTCCTTTCATTTTGATGGAAAATTATAGTAAAATTTCTGGATGAGGAAATTTCCTGGACACTCCAAATTGAAAACAAAAATAGTTGGTTTGGATCTTGAAAATCAAGTGTTTCAATAAAATTTTTAAAAAAGTGCCTTTGAACAATTTTTCAAAAAACCACTCAAAACTCTTAAAAATTTTTTTAAAAAAGTGGTTCGACAGCTTTTCAAAAATAAACTTGACTTGCTTATGAGTTATGAGCATATTTTTTAAATGATCAAAATTCAAAAATATTCCGAATTGTGTTTCATCGAAATTTCAAAAAATTTTGAGTTCAATAATTTAAAAAAAAAAATTGAATAATACCTAGCAACATTTAAGAAATTACCAAAACATTTTAGGGAATTTTGTGTTTCAGCAAAATTTAAAAAAAACTTGTATTCCAATAATACTTTAAAAATTTCATGTTCAAAATTTCTAAAAAATCGGAATAATCTGAAAAAATAATCGAATTGCACACAAGAGCCGGAGAGAAAAAATCTATTAGAAATCATTCGAACTAATTTGGTAGGTAATTTCACTTCTATAATTCAATTTTATTACACAATTAAAGCGATAAATAACGTACTTATATCCACATCCAATCTACAATCAGACACACACACGTATCACACAACCAGTTGTAAAAATGTTCAAATTGCCGCTGACATGCCAATTTGCAGAATATACAAACCTATTGTCTGGCTATAGACCAATTTCCAGTACTGCTAGTAGCTGTATCTAAAGTCTAATAAAAAACTGAATACACGTATTCGTAGGTACCTAGAGTAAGTAATCGTTATCTCTGGTCGCAGCCAAGTACCTACGTGAAGACACACCAGCACAGGTGTAAGAAAGAAAGGGAGGAAAAAAAGAAAGAAAGAAAGAAAGAACCAGAAGAAGAGAAATACGGGAAAAAAAAAAAAAAAAAACAGGTTGTAATAGACTCAGAAAGATCCGTGACCATGCATTCTCGGCCAAGGTTGACCAAGCCTTTGACTTCACCAGTCACACGCCACGCCATGCCGCCGCGCCGTCCACCGCCGCGCACTCGTTGCTCGCCATACCGGCTACAACACGTCTTGGTCGTCTTCCACACACGCCACGCCACGCACCGCGCCGGCCGCACGTTCCCCACTCGTCCAGAAATTCATATATTTAATCCGAGTTCCTTGCCCCCACCTTTGATAAAAAATGTTTTCGCGCGGATAAACGGCGTGCCGCGTGTATATTTTATTATTTACCGCACTTTAATAGTAGATATAACTCTTTTAATCAACCATTGTCGGTTTTCACGTTGGTGCCGTTCGGTCAACGCAACACGCTCGCTTTTATAGTTTTAGTACTTTTCGTTTTAAATCATTTTTCCTTTTTAGTTTTGTCAACTCGTGTTAGTAGTGTAAATTATTTGTTATAAACCATGGATGTAAGATTAGTGCTTCTTGCCAGCTTTTGCGCCGCCGCCACGACCGCCGTTTACGGCTTCCCTGCCGAGCAGGCCGACGACTCGGTGCTCGGAAAGGCCTACCGAGTCATACAAGAATGCGGCGACAAAGATTTATCCGTCTGTTTGAAAATGCGCGCTTTAACCTACGTGGACAAAGTTCTACGTAAATCCGAAGACATCAGCATCATCGACGGTATCACCTTAGTCAAAAGCAGCGCCAACCCCGAAGCTTACAGAGGCTTGAACGCCAGAGCTTTGTCGCAAGACGAACTCGACGCCAGCTTACCAAAGAATGTCGAAGAAAAGAATACCCAAGTCGAGAATATGTTATTCGACAGAATCGCCAGATTCTTGGAAACGCACACTTTACAACTCAAAGTTCCTGAATCGTCCATCTCCGAAATGAAACGCAGCATCGATGAAGGTAAATACCTGTTCCATTATACTTTCTTTCCGTCTATTTTTTGAAAAAATCCAAAGGCCCCTAGTTTCATAAATATCTATGAAGTACACTGCCAATACCTTTTATTTGAGAACTCGTGAGAAAAACCACCTGTCCACTCTCCCCCACGTTTTCTATCCATTTATCGAACACGTAGCAGCCATAGAATATAGATAAAAATACATGTAGTGTCTAGGTACACAAAAAAAAAACGACACCATAGGTCAGTTAAATTAGTGTGACAAAAACCTCGTCCTTCTTTGTTCATTCACCTATCTGTGTACCTGCACTAGCACGTTTTTTTCTTTCTCCATCTATCTTCAACTCATCTTCAAAGCAAACAAAACCACGAGGCCGCAACACGCCATCGCCATTCATAATTAAACGACTATTACGATAGGTCTTCGAGTACTTCTTTTTTTACGCTGCGCATTGCACAACCGCAAATCATTTAGATAAACAATAAAACGACGGTATTAATAAAATGAATAAGTACCATCGTATGTCGCGTCGTAAATCGTCTTCCCCCCGCCTCACCTCTTCTTCGTACACACTTTGCCTCTTCACATATGTCAGGAATTACAAATGTTTCCTTCTGTCTATGTTAGTTATCTATCTACTAAATACCTACATTCGCGAAATGCATGCTTCATAACTCGCACATTTGCACAAACCAACAAAGTACTTCTATTTTAAAATGAAACTTTGCAGTTTGGTCACCTGCTTGACCTAAAAATATGATATTTTTTGAACGTGGGTACGTACTACGTAACTATTCACGTACAATGTTCTTGGCAATGTTATCGTTGTATAGAACCTAAGTCAGGTACGAGTACTCGTTCTTCTTACTCTTATCTAAACGATGAAAGGAATTTTTCTACATGGAAATGGTCTTATAATGACACACGTACGAGTGGCTAACATAATTTCACTTTCCACCACGTTCATCCAAAATTACTTCTACTATCGCTGGCTGACGAAAATAATCTAGAGACAAAAAGGTTGCAAAAGAATCTCAAAATTTTGTAATTTTGGGAATGGGAGTAAAAAAGAGCACCTGTTGAGGAGAAGAGGGCCTTATTTTTGTTCCTACTTTTCAGAGATGAGCAGATTAGAATCCTAATCCATTAAAAATGGATCTTAACATCCAAAGATCCAATATTTTTTATCTGAGGTAGGTCAGAACCGATAATTTTCAAAAGATCTGACCTGAATCTTAAGATCCTTCGATTTCCTAAAAAAACAAGATTCAGATACTAATTTTCATTTGTTTTATCAAATGAAGAGTAGCAAGTATTAAGGGTATAAGTCCAGATCACCTTTCAACTATTAACAGCATAAGTCCAAATCAGCTGGGCTCTTAGCACAGAGGAACACATTGCTCCTACCTTGTCATTCCTTTTTTTTTTTTTGCCTTCGATCTCTTGAATTATATTGTTTGTAGAAGGTTTCTACCAATAGTAGAAGTCAAAAGCACGAACCCCAGGGGAAAAATTACAGGGTCAGAGCAATGTGTTTCAATATGCACAGAGTCAAGCAGATCTTGACTTAAGCTGTTGGTACTTGAAAGGTGATCTGGACTTATATTGTTAATAGTTGCTACTCTTTATAATATCAAATGCATAAGGCAGTATCAATTGTAAAAACAGAGGATCTGGATCTTTTCAGAGCCGCTTATTGCAAAAGATCTGTATCTAGATCTAGATCCTTTGATGGGTGGATCTGTCCATCTCTGCTTCTGTTGGGTGTTAGACGACAAATAAAGCAATAAATTCGAAAATGGGTCTATTGGGAGGAGAGGAAGGAATAGAAAATTATCAAGCACATTGGCATTTTTCTCCACCATACAATTGATTATTTCTTTCAATTTCAAAAATCTTGCATCGAGAAATTGAACTAAAAATCGAGAAACTCCAAAAACAAATTTTCCACAAATTTTTTTCAAATTGTAAAATCTTTGAAGCTTCTTGAACTTTACCTTTCCCCTCATCCTTATTCAAAAAAAATTTGACCACTTTCCTCATGAAAATTCTTTCAAAATTTTTGCAATCCTTCCTTCCTTCCATCCATCCATCCATCCCATGAAACCATTTCCTGTGATATTTTGGCAAACCATCATCCCAGAACCAGAAATGATCATACTTCAAAATTTCTTCAATGACTCTCAAAAAGTGAACAATTTGTAAAAAAAATTGAAATGTAGAAAGTATTTTTCACAATTTGGAAAAAAAACTTGGAACTAAGTCTCAAGTGCCACTAACGATAATTCACATTGCTTTTGCAAATCCTCCTAATCACCCTATACAGGTTCATCTCCTCGACCATATTCCACATGGTCAGGTCTCTCATGTGCTACTTACTTCCACACCGACACCGGATTCGACCCTAAGAAGTGAAAATTTCATCAATCTCGTACCCGCTATCGTAAAGTCATCGTAGTAAAAAATTCCATTCGAAAGTAAATAGTACTTCGGTATCTGTACCCAGAGGTACAATTCGTTTTACGGCTTTCTACACAAGCCAATAAAAATTCACCTACATTTACGCTCGCACTGACCATTTCATTATTTCGACTAATTACTTAATGTTAATATTACCAATCTGCGCGAACGAGCCGCCAACAGCAGTAATAGAACACTTGTACTGATGAAAGTGCCGCGCTAATATATACGATACATTTACATCACACTTCGAAAAACGATAATTTCTTCTTGTGCGAGTACGAGTAGATATAAATAATAATTGAGAAAGAAAAAAAAAACTGACCACAGTCGAGCAATTCACCAAATACCTACAACACACTCGTAGATGCGATTCGGTCATAGCCAACCATTATGGTTCCCGCCAAGCGTAAATTCATTAGTTCCACACCAAACGACGTATATCAGTTTATAAAATAATTGATGGGTAAACTCGAAGAATATTTTTCAGTACTCTGCGCGAAATCTGCGGCGATCTCGACAAAATACAGGCTTTTTAGCGCATATAAATTAACAATTGGGAATACATCTTCAACTACTACACATACGAGTATATCGAGTAATACATCTCTAACCCATATTTCCAAACTGCGTAGCTGATTGGGGGGGGGGGGGGGTGGCGGCAGAACCTGCGTAAGTTTCAAGTCTCGAAAATCAACTATCAACTTCACCGAGCTATACATGCGAAGCGCAACGACACACAATGATCCAGCCTGAGGCCATACTTATAGTATCTAAAAAACCGCATCAATTGGGAAGTTCAACCAAAAACCCACTTTTTAACAATTTAACAACTGGTCAGGTTGGCCCATCTCGCCATGATGAACCTACTTACTTATAGCTCTGCCTTGAACACCCGATAGTTGAGCGAACAAACGATACCGATAAATATTGTATTTTAGACTAGACCATGTATTTAGGAGGCATTAGCCGATCACTAGGTAACTTTCGGTGGACGAATGTATCGTAAAAGTAAAGCATTTTTTGGGCATATTTAACAACTTCTCTCTCTATCATTTTAGTTTTCATTTATTTTCCCTTCTACTGCCCGCCAGCCAGTCAACTTCATGCCATCTTGTACCTACTTATCTGTACTGCGATGCTTGAACTTGCAGAGGCGTGAATATCTTACAAATCCATTACTAGGTTACACGCATAAACCTTCGCATGGCTCACCTGTTTTTCTTGACCATCGGATACGATAGATGCGTAGGAAACTAAATACTTCGGCCTGCAGTGACCACCCGAGGCGAATATCGAGTGGAAGAAGTCCACTTGTTACACCGAAGGAAAAACTTTCTTCCTTCCAATGTTCGACTTTGATCATCCGATCGATTTGTTCAAAATTAGAATGCCAACAGGGCAGGTCTGTAGTCAACTAGGTGCTAGTAGCCCATCGAGAGTTAGACTGAGCCTCCCTTAACATACTGAGCCTTTTCCTGACAAAATTTCGTCAATTATACGAGTACCTAACAAATTTTAATTGTTTTGCAATTCATCATTTTGTCCAAAACCGAGTTTTTTACCCATTTTCAGACCCTACTTACTAGGAAAGGGGGTTTAGATGAGACAGTTGTCCTGGGACTAGGAGTTTTAGGGGCCGAAATTGTAAATAAATGAAGCAAATTTTGGCTTTTAACCACTGAACACAGAAAAAAAGAAAATATCAAAATTGTTGTCCTCTGGGCCAGAATTCAATGATTAGGTCCTGTTCTGCATATTTTTATCACATAAAAATTACAAGTAGGTATTCTCGAGCCTCCCCCTATAAAATAATTCTGGCCACAGGCCTGCAGCAGGGAAAGAGAACTTGGAAAAAATACGCCATGTTTTCTCACAAAACGTCCATAAATTGTCAGAAAAAATATTTATATTGAATAATTTTGGTGTTGCAATCGAAACGATTAGTCTCTTCCCTCGACCCTGTCCCAATTAAAAGTCTTTGTTATAGCAGTTGCTAGAAAGCGAAGGTAAAATTTCCGCATTTTTCACACTCTAAACTCTTTCTCTTCGATCATTCTTTGAACTGGCAATTTCACGACCACCAGATGCGTAAAAAAATCCACGAAAACCACCTAAAATTATGTCATCGGTCAAGTTCTAGCTTTCAGTATGTCTTGGTCATGCTTATGCTCAGACTACCTAGATACGTGGAGCGAACATAGTAATTACAATGACCTCTACAAAACAGGATCACATTCTTCGGGTATTACACCTGCGTAACCATTAATTTTTTTCGCTACAACTTCGACACAAGTGAAAGTCTATTTAGGTAGAAAAGTAGAATTAGATTATAATTTCAAAATGACAATCGACTGGACCGAGCTTTCATTGTACGAGAGATTTACTAACACAAACTGGAACTGGAACGTAGGAACCTAATTTTGCCACTTCTGTCCAACAACTACGAAATAATTCAATTTTTGCTCCAAATCTTGGATATTTTCCAATCCAATAAATTAAATTTCCAACATGCCCTCGACTAACCAAACTTTACACCAAACCTTTTACCAATTACCTACTGAGAAAAAAAAACCTAATCAAGCAATCTTCATGTATTTTAACTAATTCCATTCTCTTTTCTTCTCCAAACAGCTCGTGACAAGAAGAAGAAAGCCGCCAAAAAAATCTTGCCAGCTTTAGCCATGATGCTCATCTTCAAAGTGATCGCCTCCATTCCATTCATCTTGGGAACGCTCGCTTTACTCGCCTTCAAAGCTCTCCTCATCGGTAAAGTTGCCCTCGTCATCTCCGCCATCATCGGACTCAAAAAGCTCTTGGATAGCAAACACCACCAAACCTACGAAGTCGTCTCTCACCCCCACCACGCCGAAGAACACGGCCACTTCGCCGCTAGGTCGTACAAAGACCCGCAAGAAATCGCTTATAACGCTTACGTGCCAAACAAAGTTGACTAATTTAATGCTTTTCCGCTACGTATAGTTTAAGTAATTTATATAATTTTTTTTTTTTAGAAAAAAAATTAGACAAACGCATGTCGTTTTTTCTTCTTCTTTTCCTATGTAACATGTATACTTTCTATAAATAACTTTCACAAGGGTGAGAAAATCTTCCCCTTTTCTTACCTAAACATACAGAATTTCCGGTGTAGACACCACGTATTCGCGGTTAATAATTTATAATATGTTATTATATGTATGATTCTTCACACACCCCTCGCAATACATAACTTTAACGAATACCTCGAAATACAGCGTTTTTTTCCAATTTTGAAAAATACGTCTGAGTATATTTCGAGTTTGTATTCTTTATAACATTGTTGGATCGTTAAGTCGTAGTATTTAGCGCTAAAACCAAATTTTAATGATAAGTACTTTCTTTTTAAAATATTTCTTTCGTCTTCGTTTATTTTTTTTTCTACGACGAAATGTAAAAGCACGCACATTTGCTCAAAGTTATAGATTTAAACATGTTTTACTTTATATTATTAGAATATTTATTCGAAACATTTTTCTTTGTGATTTAGGCGACTACGTATATTATATTATCGTATAATATTAAATTTTTTAAATATCAAAACGTAATGTATGTGCCTACCTATTGCAAAACTTTCACTATGATTTAAGATTTTTTTGTGTTTTTTTTTTTTTTTTTTTTTTAATAATTTATGACAATTTATGTAATTTCCTATACTTTTTATGTAATCAAAATATGAATTAAAAAAAAAAACAATGCCATTTGTAACGCAAATACTTTTACCTTCTACGCTTTATTTATTGTTGCTAAAAACAGCTTTGACTGCATTTTCTTTTTTTCTTTTTTTTTTCCTTTTTCGAAATTGTGTATATAATTTGTAAATAAAAAGAAAAATATAAAACTGAGTCAACTTTTTCTACTGTCCATTCATTTCGACTACTTTTTCTTCGCTTTTTAACGCATCGCGGACGTGCTTAAATTTTGCTTCTTTATAGCTCGACTTTCTAAAACCAACCGCGCCTATCATCAATCGTATAATTCAATCCAAAACCAGTCCTGGTATTCTTCGATTACCGAATGGGAAACGGGAAAGAAATACAGGTACTACGAAGAAAACAGGTTCAAAAAAAAAGAACTTTCTATCCAGACACACGAACCTTGAAACAAGTTTTTTTTTCGAATTTTGACCACGGCCACACCGATGCGATGCCACACGAAGGTAGAAAAGAAAAGAAAGAAAACGTCTGCTCGTCTCGTTTTGCAGTACTTTCTAATAGTTTGGTACCGTCGCGGCGCAACGATGAAAAAATATGTAAATTTTCTATCGCCTCCAGGATCGAATTGGCAGATGATGCGTCGACAAGTTCGTATATCAGAGACCTTAGATACGTATACTCGTGTAGTATTCTCAAGTGTTGTTGTTGTAGTTGTTGTAGTGAATGAAATTGCAAAACGAGTATTGTATGTATCGGTTTACAAGATCTGGAGGTCTTCGATCTAGGTACACATATTCGTGAGATCACACGACTTATTGTTTCCCATATTCGAATAATTTGTCTTCGAGTGATCAAGATGGCGATATGTTCCTGAATTTTTTCACACAACGCATCACATACCTTACTTCCTTACATATGTAGCACAATGCCTTTATAAAATTTCATCTTATTATAGGACTACTTCATTAATAATGTCATGCATCGGAGCGAAATTTGAAAAAATAAAAGTAACTTTAGTAACCTGAAATTTCAAAAAAAGTAACCAAAATTATGGAAAAAAGTAACCAAAAATTTTCCATTTCCACTTGAATATAATGACTCATAACCCCCTCCCCTCCCCTCGCCACCGTTTTTCTCATATTTTCGCTAAATTTGACGTTTCACAACTCTTGAAATCAATGGTAAAAATTTTGAAAAAATCAAAATTTTCAATTCAAAAATAATAATTCATGCATTTTTTCTTTTTCTATAATTATGACGAATTTTAATAGAATAGTTGGCTTAATAGGTGCTCAATTTTTATATCATAGGAAATTTCAATTCTTGAGAAGCTCACAATAAATAATTTTTGAGTTCCTATCAAATCTTAATTTTTTTTGAACTCAATATTGAAAATTCAAAAAAAAATTATTTTTTTTCTTGAAAATACTTGATATCAACTTTTTTAAGTTTTTGAACACTTATTTGTTTTGAAATAGTTTTCAGTTTTCATATAATTGTTGATTTCAAAAAACGTGAATTTTAGAAAAATTTTAAATTACAAACAATACTGTCCTTTTTTTAATTTTTAATTTTTTTTTTATTTTCGATTTTTTTTATTTTTCAAACAATTTTTAATTTCTATAAATTTAAATTTATTAACAATTTGTAATTTCTAAAAAGTTCTGGATTTCAAAAAATTAAACTTAAAATTCTCAATTTTTTGATTTTTAAACAATTTATATTTAATTTAAAAAAAATAGCCGTTCCTAAAATTCGTGTTTATTCAAATAAAAAATTTCCAATTTATAAAAATTGTAATGCCTAAGAATTTAAAGTCTAAAAAAATCAATTTTTTGATTGGCTTATTGCAAAATGAGTAGATACAAAAAAAATTTAATTTTTGAAAAGTCTTCATTCACCACAAAAAAACAATTTTTCGACATGTGAAATTCACAACTTTTCAAAATTTTTAAAAGGAAATTTTTGCTCATTTGAGAAATATAAAATTTTTGAAGCATTTTAAGTTCACGAGTTGAAACGATTTTATGTTTCATTTTTGAGGAGTTCTCTATTTTTCAAACATAATTTTCAAATACTTCGAACACATTTTTTTTTTAATTGAAAAAATTACTAGGTATTCTCATTTAAAAAAAAAAGTTTTTAATGAGGAGAAATCGGTTTTATTATTCGACGGCCTCTACTTTTTTTGAAAAGAAATTTTGAGAAAAAATCGTTTATTTGTCGAGAAAAGAATTTCTCAATTTTTTCAAAAAAATACGGCGTATCTACTTACATTAATGGCAGCTGTTCGTCAGATTTTTGACGAAATAGTAACCAAAATGAGTCCAAAAGTAACCATAGTAACCAAAATGAGCCCAAAAGTAACTAAAGTAACCTTGCCTTTAAAAAAGTAACCAAGTTACTAAAAAGTAACCGTGTTCCGATGCATGTAATGTTCATAAAATCATATTTCGCGAGGGTTTCTCTTTCTATCCGAGGCTAAAATTCTTCATCCCTTCATATAAACTCGTACACAAAATTTATTTACAATTTTCATAGTTTTTGAATGAGGGCATGAATTATACAGGGTGGCCCGGATGTCACCTGACAAAAAGAAACCATGTATTCTACACATGAATACAAGTTGAAAAGTTATGTACAAAAAATTTGTCAAGTCCTTAGTTGAGGAGATATGCGCTCCTCAAAATAGAGTTCTTCTCACCTTAATTTCCCTATCTTAGCGTCTGTTTGGAAAATTAATTTTTTCTAATAATTTCCTTTGATCACTCATAATTTCAGAAAACGTTTTTGAGCAAAATTATTTTTGTGAACCGAAAATTTAAAGATGCACTACAGCATCATTTTATAAGCGGCAACGCTGTAAGGGACTTGTACGTTATACTAGTCACCGTTCAACGTTCCAAAATGCAACGTTAATTTTGCGAGCGCCTACGCGCGACGTTGCCACTTTTCTACACTCTCCAAATGCCCATATCTCCTCAACTAAGGACTTACGAACTTTTCAACTTGTATTCATGTGTAGTATACGTGGTTTCTTTTTGTCAGGTGACATCCGGGCCACCCTGTATAATTTCAAAAATTTCTTTAAAAATAATTATGATATTTAAATTAAATTGAATTTTTTTTTTTAAGTAGAGAAAATTGAATTAAAAATGACTGAAATCAAAATAAATTCAACTGGAATTTTTTTTTTTTTTAAATTTGAAAATAAAAATTGAAATAAGTATGTAGTTGAACAAAATAAGAATTTATTTTTTAAAATCATTAGGTAGGTACATTAGATTTCTTTTTTTCAAATTCAAAAAATGACCACTGAAAATGAAATCAAAAGCAACAAATAATTGGAGGTTGGCAATTGAAATGATTTGAAATTAAATTTGAAAACATGAATTTAGTCTACTTTAAAAAGTGTTAAAAATTTTTCAAGATGGAAAATGAAATTGGTCATAATGAAAATTTATCAAAATATTCAATTAGGTAATCATGTCAAACTCAATTTTTTTCAAACATGGGAATAATTGAAAAAGTTCAGAATTTTTTCATCATACCTCTCAGAGTGAACCTGAATGATAAGAGAAAAAAAAATTTGACAATATTTCTAATAAAATTGAATTTTGAGAAAATTTGAAATCGCACAATGCAAAATGAATTTATTCAAAAATGCGAATAATTGAAAAATTCAGAATTTTTTCATCAAAACCCCTCAGAGTGGACCCGCATAATGAGAAAAAAATATTTTGTCAATTTTTCCAATAAAGTTGAATTTTGGGAAAATGTAAAGTTGCCCATTGCAAAACGATTTTTTTCAAAGATCGGAATATTTGAAAAATTTCAAATTTTTATGTCAGAACCTCTCAGAATGGACCCGAATAATGAGAAAAAATGTTGTGAGCAATTTTTTCAAACAAATTAAATTTGAGGAAAATTTGAAATTCACCATGTAGGCCTACGTTGAATTTTTTAGAAAAAATGTTGAAAGATTTCTTTCCAAAAACAAATTTTAAACTTTTTTGTTAAAATTGAAAAGAAAATTATAACAGAATATTACTAATTTTGAATTTTTCCTGAAAAAAAGTAACATTTTGAATTTTTTGACGCAAAATTTTAAAACATTTTCTTCTCAAAAATATTTTTTGTTAGGTGAAAATTTTTGAAAATTTCATCATTAAGTACCAATTTTTAAAAGGAAAAATGAGGAGGAAAAAAGCGACTTTTCAGCGAATTAGTGAAAAAGGGATTAAGATGTAAAATAGGGAAAATGTTACTATAAAAGTGATGTCTTGCAAATATGCCAGAAAAAATAAATATTATCAAAATTGAACTGAAAATGACAGAAATTTGGGGGCAAAAGGAGTTGAAAATTGGACAAAAATTGACAACTGAAACAAACTCAAATGTTGTTCAAAATACGTAACAAAAATGAGTAAGTGAAAAAAACTTATATCGAATCAATAAAAATAACGGAAATTTAAAAAAATACGTAAAAATGAAAAATCACGCTTTGAAAAAAGTTTACTTTTTACTTATTATCTTCACTTCAAAAAACCATATCATACCATGGCATAAAAAATTGCATTTTTTTTCAAAATTTCAATGCGTTAAAAATATGTAATTTTTTCAAATTTTCCTGCACCCTTTAATTTTCAAATCTCTTAAATAAAATTTTTCCTATATTTTTTGTATTTTTCCAAATTTTGAAAAAGCTTTAAAATTTTTCAATTCCTGTAAATTTTACCAACCTTTTTATATTAAAGTTTTCTATTTTTCAATCCCTTCAAATATTCCAATTTTTTTCAATGATTTCATAATTACACTTTCAATTTTTAAGAAGTTTTTTTTTCAATTTTTATATGTAATTTTGTATCATTTTTATAGAAGGTATACTATTTTGCTTGCAGCTTTATACATCGGATTTTTCATGAACCACTAATTTTTCGATTTTAAATTTTCCAAAAATAGTTAGCTTCATTTTTTTCAATTTTGGATTTTTTGGAATTTTTTTTATTTTGAATAACTTTTTAATTTTTTCATGTCTTTCGATTCTCTCATTCTTTCAAATATCCAAATTCTTCCCTACTCTTCAATTTTTTCCATTTTTTCAATTCCTTCAAGTACTCCAATTCTTCATAATTTATGCTCTCACATACTAATCACTGCTAATTTCTATGCAAACTTCTTATTTCGGGATCAAATCTAAATTAATAATAATACCTTACCTATTATTACATCTTTCACATACCAAACATACCATCAACAATCAAAAAAAAAGAAACTTTCACTCGATAATTTTCATATTCTGTTATCCCTTTGGTCGTTTCGTTTCACACACAAACACTGGTCCGACGATGTTATTCCATCCTGTTCTCAAGGTCTCGAATAATACTCGTAGGTACATATGTACGTGCGTCGAAAGTACTACCTCCATTTCGAACCAATCGAAATGTTAATTAATCCTGCTTCAAAAATTTCATCTCACGATCCGGTACCAAACTAGCTTAATGAATCAGCAGCATCGCTATAACGTATACTACGTTTACAAATAACGAGGGATACCTAATACCTAATTTATTAAACCACGTTCGAAAAATTAAACCATTAACTATCGAAGTCGAGTTTATGCATATTGAACGAGAACACTGTGTTTAGTTAAGAGTCACCTAAAAAAATCAATCTATATTTTAAACAGTTCTCTTCTCACATCGGGTGCCGACTCTTGGGAGTTTTTTTTTCTACTACTTACGGACTCTCTTTCTCTCTTTTTCTTTTTCTTTCTTCCTAATACTCGTTTCCTTGAATATTAATACTCCAATCGACAATTCGAGGGTGTATTTCGTATGGTGTTGGTTGAAATCTTTGGACCTCGATGCATGGTATGGGATTCGGGATTGGTATTGCACCAGTCGACTATATCGAGTAAGTATACCTACAGACCTACACGTATACGTGCATGTGCACAAGCAATCGGAAACTGCGATGAATGGAGATAATTACACGTTTAAAAGAAATCGACACGATGATAAAATATTTTACACACGTATTAAAAAACTACAATCTCGGTTCCAAGTTCACTTCCAAGTTCCAATCCGCTCATCCCAACAATTAACTATATTTAAAACAAAAAGCATTCTGCTTTAAATTCAGATTCTCATTTCTTGTTTCTATGACCTCATAACATACTGAACTCGCACAGCCACAACTTGGTTCCCAGATCTACTGCTTGCTGCCACCGTCGGCGTGGCCGCCTTCCCTCATCGATGTCTACCAGCCAACTATTTAATAGGTCCCTTCCTATAGGATTAATGAATTTTAATCATCGGTTTGACTCTGTTCATGTACATGTACGTCCATTTTATGAGTAAACGAATAGTTCCACCAACAACAAACGCACATACTGTAAATTCCCCTTGTTCTATACCCATCATTTTCACACAGGCCAGAGGGCAAACACAATGACACGCGTTCGCCAAAACGTAGGTAGGTAAGTTAGTATCAGTTTTTCCCGATCGATGAAAGTTTTTTCCTAAAAAAATAAATAAGGAGAATTTTTCGCATGGAAATCGATAGATTTTTACTTGAAAAAATTAGGAAATTTTTTTCCAAAAAAATTGAAAGATTTTATTATTTTTTTTAAATGGTGCCTAAGAAAGTGAATCAATAATTGTTTTTTTTTTATTCAAAAAAAAATTGAAAGTTTTTTACAATTCAAGAAGTTGAAAGAATATTTCACTCTAAAAAAGAAAATAGACAAAAATCAAAACGTTTTTATTCCAAAAAAACTAAAAAATTTTTTGAATGAATACATCTGATCCAAAAAAAAAATTAAAAGATTTTTTGTTTCAAAAAAATTGTACCATTTTTTTTCTTAATAAGACAATTAATAATATCACCCCTCCCACCGCAAAAACAACAAAAAGGGTTTTCAAATAAAAAATTAAAAATTTTTTCACTCCAAAAAAGTTTAGGTATTTTTTTTAATTTTTATCAAAACATAAGAGATAGGTATACCTGCCCATTCTTTTATTTCAAGAAAATTGAACATTTTTTTTATTTTTCAATTGAAAAAAAAATGAGATAGGCATAACATGTTTTTCTCTAAAATTAAAATGGGACAGAACATTAAAATTATTTTTCTCTCAAGACTCAAGATGAGCGACTTTTTCTACAAAAAATTAGGGATGTAACTATTTTTTATCAAAAATAGAGCTTTTTTTTCTCAAAACATTGAAATTTTTTAAATTAAATTTTTTTTTAATTTCAATGTTTTGTTCCATTTTTCTTTAATTTTAAGAAAATTCAGAAAGAGAGATTGATTCTCCAAAAATCAATCAAGAAATTTGAAGGGTGAACATTTTTTCAAAAGACTACAAAGAATTTGAATAAAGTCCACCAGAGGCAAGTTCCAAACTGAGTTAAAAAACACCCGTAAAATTATAGCACTGGAGCTCCACTTTTCTCTCGTCGTCACTCAGTATCAAATCTACTCACAATTCGTACCTTCTCATTAAATGCACCAAAACCAGAAATGTTTCTTTCCGTTAGTCTAGCTCATCTTTCTCTTCGCGAGTATTTGACATCGTAAACTTCAAGAGTCAATTTCACCTTCCTCTAACGTCACTAACATCTTCACCTTAGCCCAGTGGACCGCTATTGCTGCCTTTGCCACCACCGCCACCTTGTTACGATCAGGCAAAAGTAGCAAATTTCTATGCAAATACGATTTCGTAATTTTATTACCTATATTCGTATCAAAAGGAGGAATTTCTACAACGCAGATCAAGTCGAATTAACAACACGTAATTAATTCACCTATGTTACACGCGATTCAATTATTTCATTTTCAAAGTAATCTAAAAAATGTTAACATTTTTTTTCGCATGCATCAAAAACTCGTCATTAAAAATTCTTCTCAAACATTGATTAAACAATTTCCCACAAAGCAGCATACAGAAAAAAAATCATACAAATGTTTTCATCGCAAACCACAAATTGAAAAATTTCTCAAAGTTCAAGATTATTCTTCTGAAAAAAAAAACAGTTATAATTTGATTTTGAAACAGTAAAAAACCTAAAGATTCCCTCAAAACACACGAAGCTATCACAGTATGTCTCTAATCAGGTAAATTACACTCATAAACACTTCACAAACGATGAAATAAAACAATGTCCAACAAGTGGAAATATCAACAACTAATGAGACAAAGTCATACAGACGAATAATCGTAGTAATGTAAGTGATAAATAGGTAACACGAAGCGTAAGCACTTGTTAAACGAGATAGACTACATAATGTACTTAAGGCCATTCCCTGTTGCTGGAAACACTGGCAACCAGTTTACCATCAATGAAATACACGACACACGTTAATCTCAGTGGAAGGAGTACACGTCTACGTTCACCTACCGTAAGATACATATAACTTAATCCCATTTTCTTAACAATTTCTACAAGTGTTACATGCTCCTGCAGTTTAACGTTCTGCAAACAATATTCACATTAATGCAGAATCAGTTGCCAACATGACATCGAAATTTTCAGGGTCTCTACATTAATTTTTTTTGAAAATTCATGACTTTTTCATGATCTTTTTCATGAACAACATTTCAACGTTTTCAGGGGGCCCTCTTCCAGCATAAATGTAACTTGGAATAAAAATGGGGGGGGGGGGGCAAAAAAATTTTCCACATTTTTTTCCCTATATGTTATTTATATTTTAGGTATTTACTTTAATACCTATCAAAGAAAAAAAATGAGATTTTTTTATTTCAGAATTTTTAAAATTATTGTTTGAAAAAAATCTGTTTTTTTTTCGAAAATGAAACGAATTTTTTTCTTCACAAACAAAAAATTTAGAAACTTTTCCACAGAAATTTTAAAAAATACCTTCACATAAGAAAATTTTTTAACATTTTTTCAACCAAAAAAAAATTTTTGCATATTTTTTATTCCAAAAAATCTTGAAATTTCTTCCTTCAAAAAAATGTATACTCCAGAATATTTTTGAGACTTCTATTTTTTTTTATTCCAAAAGTAAAACAATTTTTAAAAATTTTCAAACCAAAAATTTCGTTTTTAATTTTTTTATTCCAAAAAGTGAGAATTTTATCTACAAAAAACAGAGACCCTCCTCCCAAAAATAAAAGTACTTTATTTTTTAGAAAATTGAAAAAAAAATCCAAAAAATTGAGATTTTATGCTCTAGAGTTCGAAAAATATTTTCACCTCAATTCCAAAACGATAAAATTCAGATTTTTTATTTTTTTTAAATACGAATTTTTTCGTGAATGTTTGAAAAATATCTTTACTTCAATACCTAAAATTGAGAATTTTTTTAACGCCTTGTACAGCAGCTACCTAAGGCTAGTGGCATGAAAATGTTTTTTATTCCAAAACAATTTTTAAAATTTTTTGTACCAAAAAATTCATTTTTTTTTTATTTCACAAAAGTCTCTTTTTTTATTCCCAGAAATGGGGATATTTTTTCCAAAAAAAGAGATTTCCATCCCCTCGAAAAAAAATCTTCAAGAAAATTAATTTTCTTCTACAGAGAAATCACAAATATTTTATGCGGTTTTTTTTTTGAGAAGATGCAACAGTTTGAAAAAATTTCAATTTTAGAAAATTTGTAATTTTTCCCGGGTAATATTATCAAAAATTCATGACTGCGAAGAGTAAAATTCATTACTTTTCATGAACTAGTATTTTTTTTGAAAAATTCATGACTTTTTCATGACTTTCATGATTTTCATAACCTGTAGACACCCTGAATTTTCTACGAAAATGCAAATACTGCATAGTGTCTAATAAAATCACAAAACCAAAAAAGCAGCGCTGTTGTAGTTTTTCAAGACCTTCTACGATACTTCGTAAGAATAAAAAATGTACTTACCAAATTTCAAAGATTATCAAATTTTTAAACTCGTAAAAAAATGTCCAAGTTTCATAAAAAGTGATCCATTTTTAATAAAACATCACTCATTGGTATTTAAACTTTTTATTCATTTTTCCAAATTTTTAAGATTTATCTAATTTTTTAAAAACCTAAAAATTTGATCCAACCTCAAACATTCCATAGTTAAAGTAAAAAAATTACCAAAATTTTGAAGATTTTACTTCATAGTTTTGAAATTTTCATCAAAATACCAGAAATTTTCATACTTAATTTAAAATTTTCATCAAATTTCAAAAATGCATTAAGTTTTCCAAATTGATCTTTTAAAATTTAAAAATTAGCGAATTTCAAATTCACATTTTTTGCAATTTTCATCAAATTGTGAAAATTATGCCAATGCTATGATACGTGACGTCTGAATGGGGTGAAATGACAACCAAAAAAAGTAAATTAAAAAAATTTTAAAAATTGAAAATTTTATACCTATTAAAATAAATTGGCAATTGAAAAAAATTGAAAACATAAAAAAATCATTACTGATCATTATAAAAAAAAAAAAAAAAAAAAAAAAATTAGGCAAAAAGTATGCAATCTATCTTACGTTTAGGTAACAAGATTGACTAACTATTTCTAATAATCACGAATGACTCATTTTTGACAGAAAACTTATATTATTCCTACCAAATCGTAAAATTTAAATTATCATTATTCAAATGTAATGAAATAAGCTGCACTCATTCATGAACGAACCGTTGAAAAAAAATGGAAGATAAGAAAATGATTACAACCGAATAACCGATAATTGACAATAATACATAAATATAAATAAGGCAAAAAGTATGCAATTCATCTTACATTTAGGTAACAGGATTGACTATTTCCAGGAATCACGAATAATGAACGAATGCCTCATTCTTCAATGAAAACTTGTATTTACCTAATTGTGAAATTTTTATTATTCAAATTTATCGAAATAAGAATACCCATACAAATCAATTAAAATTTTTGAAAATATTTTAATAACTAGATATTTTACAAAAATCATGCGTAATGAAAATAGACAATCAAAATTTTCCTATTTCAATTCAAATTTTGCATAATTCTAATCTAACTTTTTTTTCAGTTTTGTTCTAAGTAAATTCTGTACGTACCTCAATTTTTTCCAAATTTTTTCTTGAAATTTTCTTCAAGTGTCAAATTGAGTACCAAAAATTTTTTCAATTGGTTTATTTTAATAAACGTATTTCTAAAGTTTTCATCTATTTTCATGTAAAAAATTACAGAAAATGCTTTTAAAAAAAAATGAAAAATACTTAAAATTATTTTTCTAAGAAACCTTTAGAAAATTTGTTTCCTATTTATCATCTGAATACTGGTTGTAGAAATGATGAATTCCACATTTATAAAATTCTAACAAGGGAACCTTTTCAGCCATTTCCGACTGAGCTGAAATTTGGCTCATTGAAAGAACATGTCATCCAGACCCCATCAGAACCAAACTTTTTGCTGCCGAAGTTAATTCAATTTTTTACAAAAAATTGAAAATTTGAGATGAAATTCGCCAAAAATCGTAAAATCAACATTTTTTTGATTCTGAGGTCTGGATGACAGGCTCTTTCAGTGAGACAAATTTTAAATACTATTATAAAAAGGGATTATTGAATTTCAATATCCTAAGGCCTACACAGGTACATATGAAAGTACACCTATAATATGTACATCACATACTGCACAGTGCAGAAATAGGTAGCTGGGGTACCTGATTTCAAGTAGTCGAGCGAACTTAGGTACATCATTTCGAGCAGTAGAGACAATTATTTCAATTTACATTTAATTTCCGTGGTTGTGAAGCAGCAGCGTCCGTCCCAGTCTTCCGCACAGTCCATACGGTGCGCGTGCCACGCGTAAAAAGCTAATCTTATGAATAAATCCGACACCATAACAGAATCCAATTGTTTCATTTTCGAGCCACCACCACCTCGCTGCCCCTGTGACTCGCTCTGATCGTCCTTTTTTCATACACAGGTACACATGTACGACGTACTTATTTTAATATTACCTACTCGCAGTCGTAAGTATATTTTTCTTCTATAAAACAGCACCGCTAACTCATATAACGACCTATATTTATCATACGAATGTAGAACGAGTAGGTAAGATTCGAGTATAAAACATCCATATACCTGTCGAACTGAATGTACGATGATGCTGATTATTTTAATCCTTAATCATGGCCATTTTTCGAGATTAAATTATTCGGACAGAGAGCAGTGAAACTAGTGAAAGAAAAAAGAACAGATTGTCTTCATCAAAATAACACATACTCAGGACGTGTAGTCAACAATGTTGACACAATATAAAACAGAAATTCTTGAAAGTATTCGAAGAAATTTTTCTGATTAAAAATTATACCTAGATATTACACGATTGGATCCCCGCAGTACTGATTTTTTGGCACGATCGAAAATTTGCCAAGTCGAATACTTCGTGGATACGTAAATTCAAAATTGGAGGTCAGGGAGGGGTCCAAAAAAAATTTTTATGATAATCAAAATTATTCCTAGGACTTTAAGCTACAACTTTTGTTTGGAATTTTTTTTAATTGGACACCGCCCTCTCCAAGGATTTTGCATAACATGATAACACTCCGAATATATACCAATTAAAAAATGAAATAGTGTGGGAGGAAAGGCCTGGTTTGAAAAATTTCCCAGATAAAAGTTGTAACTTGAAGTCCTAGGAATAATTTTGTTTATTACAAGAATTTCGATTGGATCTCTCTCCCCCCCCCCCCCCCCGTTTCACATAACATCAGGTAGATACTTTTTCAAAGTCAAAAGAGGGGTCTAATTGAAAAAATTTTCAGACAAAAGTTGTAGATTGAGGTCCTAAAAGTAATTTCAGTTATTATAAAATTTTCAGTAAGACCCTCCCCTCCCCTCAAATTTAGCATAATATGACAAAAATACTTATATTATTGAAATCTGGTGGAGGTAGGGGTCCGGTTGAAAAATATTTCAAACAAAAGTTGTAACTTAAAGTCTTAAAAAAAAATTTGATCATTACAAAAATTGTGATTGGACCCTTCCCTGCACTTCAATTTTGAATTTACGTATCTACAAAGTATTGGACTTGGAAAATTTTCGATGGTGACAAAAAATCAGTACTGCGGGGATCCAATCGTGATATTACTTACGTAATTTATTATTTTTACCAAATTTTAATACGAGTAATTCCTGAATTTTATAAAATGATAAGCTAATATTCCCCTATTTTCATTATTATTTTTAAAATTTGCCACTTACTCAGATTCTTAGGTTAAGCTGCGTTTATACTCGCCCATTGTTGTAGGTATTTGGATATGGATTTCTATGATTACATTTCAAGAACCCAAAGCAAATTCTGATCAAATAGAACCCAAAAAAATTTATAACAGTTATGTTAGTGTACTCACATAACTCAAATCTGATGAAATTTTGTTCAAGTTTCAGGCTTTGACTAAATTTTAACAAATCTGTTTTCAAATGCCTAGAAATTTCAAGAACCAATTGAAGTCTATCAATTTTCAATAATTTTTAAAGTCGAAGAAAGCGTTCCAATCACGCCCCCCCCAGTCGCGTCTGCACCCCACTAAACCAAAAAGATGCTGGTCTTCACTCTGGCGATATCCTGATCCAGGCCCGCCGAGAGGGTGGGTAGAGGGAGCATTTTGCCCCGGGCCAAGAGTTTTGCTAGGGAGCCCAAATTGAATTTCATCAGCTTAAGTTAGAAAAATCACATAATTTTTGGTCCAAAATGTTCTTGGAAGAGGGTCCAAAATAATTTTTGTCCCAGACCCGCTTCGGCTCTCGATGGGCCTGTTCTTATCCTCAAATTCGACTGCTCCGACTAAGAGAGCATCTACGGTTACGCTCATTTCTCTTCATCATCATAATCATCATCATCGTCATCATCATAATCATTATCATTTCAACGAAAAGCATTCTGTCAATTCGTATGGACATAGATCTACCCATATCATATACAAACCTTTAAGTACTTCTTAAACACATTCTTCCTATATCGCTACATACTCGTAGATACTTAATTAACGAACAGCTCTAATCGTCGTGCCCAATTTCCCCTTCATCGTCCGTTTAATATAATATACATGCGCAGTTTTCGGTTATTAATGCCATCATTGGAAACCTCATACACTTGGTACAATAGACACCTTATAATCCTCACCAAAGCTAAACAAAACATACCTACTTATTTTCCAAACGAGATACCTAAATACACCATCATGACGTATAGTTCAACCAGTAATGCAGAAGCTGCGTCGGTCTACCAATTCGTATAGTTCATCAAAGCATCTAGGCTCGCCGCACAAAACGTTCTTTATGGCTATAGTGGTACCAATGCACCAGTCAGTACCTGTACATATTTTGCTATTCACTTTCTTAGTATGTAGGTACTTGAAGTAACTGTCTGTACGAGTTTAATCCTACAAAAAAGATAACCCTTTTTCATATACTTGATATTATGTATGTACAGAGTATATCGCTGACTAATAAGTTCCTAGATATTTCTTTTTCTTCTCTCCTCACCTCTCCTTGCCTGATTCATCCATCTCTCCATTATTTGTCTCTCTAATTCTACGTGAGAAAATCTCGAAAATTCTCTCGCTTATCTGCTTTATACGATCAGATGAAAGTTGAAGAAGAAATAAATAAATAAATAAAAACGAAGAAAGAAAAAACGCCATTAATTGGGCTAAATGCATGTAGTATGTATACGTACGTACATCTATGCGATTGATATCGTCGTCCACCTTGTTAAAAAAATTTTTCCGCTATGTGGGTCATCGTCGTTGAGCATACGTAAATGCATATTTTCAGTGATGATACCTATACATCGCATCGCCATCAAGCTCGCCAAATGAAAGTAAGTACGTAAGCCTTTTTGTCGCCAGACAATCTGATCGCTCGAGTCGATCATTTGTATAGTATTGGAATAAATATTTCACGACTTCGTTGCCTGGTCCAGGTAGACTGGTGGGTTTAATTTCCTCAAAAACATTATCTTTCACAAACATCCACGACCGCTAAATGCCAATGAAAGTGCGAGCTCGCCAAAAATATACATAAATAAAAATAAACTGATCCAAATCCAAACCATAAATTGAGTGAACATCGACGTCTTCATCTTTGGGAATAACATTTTCATGATTGCAAAGAAGTGAAAGAAGAGAAGCACTCACTTAAATCTTGAAAAATAATCATTTAAATGACTGAAAATTAGGGAAGATGCGATTTAAAACAAACAATTGAAAAAATATACATCAAAGGTTGAGAAAAATCAAAAAAAAAATATATAAGCAAATACGGTAAGGAATCAAAAAAGACAACTAATTATGAAATTTGAAAAAAAAAATATATATATATATATGGAAGTTGATGAATATGAAAAATTTGAAATTCAAATATAATTTGAAGTAAGTAGTAAATAATCAACAACTGAAAAAATAAATAAATTAAACTGAGAATTACCACAAACTGAAAATTCATAAAATTACATAATAAATTTAGGTTTAGGTACCAACATTAAAATTAAAAAATTTAGAAATTAATAATTTAAAAAATTCTAAATTCTGAAGATTGAGAAAGAACAAAAATTGATTTAAAATTAGGGAGAAATAGGGAAAATTGGGTAAAAATGAATTCAAATGGATAGTACGTTGATCAAAATTTTTTTAGAAAGATTTGAGTAAGTATTAAAAAAATACCAAAATTCAAAAAATTAGGAAAAATCTAAAATAAAATATGTAAAATATGAAAAAATTCAAAATTTAATTTGAAGTGATTGATAGTTTAGGAAAATACTATTTCAAACAAAATAAAAATGTGAGGAAACAAAAAAGATTGAAAAAATGTTTTTTTTTTTTTTTTTGAATGACTGAAAAATCTAGTATATTAATGAAAGAAGACAACAACTTGACAAATTTTGAAATTTCAGCAAAATTTTATAAACATTTTTGATAAGTTAATTTTTCATAAAGTTTGAAATTTTTTACATTTTTGAAAATAGGTAATTTTAAGTTTTAAATAGAGATTAGTTTATTTTGTCAAGCTAAATTTTAGAAATTTTGTTAAACTTTTTAAATATTAATCAATTCAAACTGGATCAATTCCGAAAGTTCAATACATTTTTAATCATAATTAGATAAATTAAAGCTTAAAATTAATTGATAAATTTTCAAGTTTCTGCTTTTAAACATTTGGATGAGAAAACGTGCCTAGTCAAGAAAAACATTTTTTTTTTTTTTTTTTGTGATGAAAGTTTCAAACATTGCAAGTCTGTATCTCCGTAATGCAATAACTGATAACTTTGCAACTATGTACAATCATTGAGATTTGAGGGGTCCTGGTAGAATAATCATTCCCTAATAATTTTGACCCCTCATGTTTATAGCCTATTTCACAAAAGGAGGTATTTTCGAGCGAAATCAGTGTTGCTGAAACTAAAAAAAAAAAGGTCAAAAATTTCTTCAAACATGCTGATTACGAATAATACTCATAATGTCAACTTTTTCGTGTTTCATGATGTTCTCGACCATTTTCAACAAAAAAATAAATAAATAAATAAATAAAACATACCTACCCAGAATTTAAAAAAAAAATTTAAATAAGTATAAAATTTTAAAAAATCTATCTTTTTTTATTTTGGGCTGGTTTTGCCCTCTGAGAGGCTGAATATTGTTCCTACTTCCTAGGTCCATAAAACCATTTTTAATCAAATTTTTGAAGAAAAAAAAAGATTTTTGATTTTTATCGATGTTGGGTAAGTCTTGCCCCCCTGGAAGGCTAAATATTGCTCCTAGACCTATGAAATCATTTTCAATTGAAGTACAAATCGAAATTGATCAAAAACAGCCGAACCCCCAAAATCTATTTTTTCCTGACTAGGCACGTTTTCTCATCCACACTCACATTTTTAAAAGGTCTGTTTTTCAGAATTGACAAATTGTCACGACTTTCGAGAAATTTCAATTTTACTATTTCAAATATTTTGAAAATAAGATTCCAAACGTAAGCTATTTGTTAATTTTTTATTTTTTAAATTTGTAAAGGGAAAACTATTATTGAAGACTGATAGGTAAATTTTTACAACTTGAAAAATGGTATTTTTTAAAAATTGTAATTTTTTGAATTCAACAAGTAGATAAATGTATAAATTTGTGACATTTTAAAATTTCAATAAATTTTTGATTGATTTTTCTCAAAAACAATAGGCTTTTAGGGGCAAGGGCAGCGCATAACACTAATAAAAAGTGCAGCTTATTCCGTCAATGATTACGAGACTGCCCGGGAAAAAATGGTTTGATCAAAATTGATCAAAATACGGTGATCTAATTAGATCAAAAAAATGTACCTATCAAAGTTGATCTAAATTGACATAATTTTGATCAAATTATATCAAAATTGATACTTTCTGATTAAAATAGATCGAGTTAGATCTATTTTGATAGGTACATTTTTTTGATCTAATTAGATCACCGTTTTTCTGATCAATTTTGATCAAAGTACGGAATGAATTTCAAAAAAAAATAGGTTGGCATGTCCGAATCGAGTTTTCTTTCCACTTTTCATTTTATAGGGCATCACACCTTTCCATATCAACCAAATCCTTCAAGGAAAATTTCCCAGTCCATGTTCAGTCAGGATTTGATCCCTCTACCTCCCGTCCCAGAATCCATGATCTTGGTCACACAACCACTAGTGCTGTTCGAGAGATAGAGCATTAAATGAAGTATAAATGCTCGTAGGTATATTGATGATAGTCAATTATGCAAACTGAAAAATACACTATTAAAGATGGAATTATGAAAGTTGGTAAATCAATTTTCTTGATTTTTTTTAGGGAGAAGAAAATCTATTTATGTACCAATTATTATTTATACTTATTATTTATTTTCATTTTTTTTGTTGAAAAAATCCTCATTTCTTGTAATGAGAAATAAATGAATGTTGTGAAATGAAAAAAAATGTTTATTTTGGTACAAAATTGTTTAAAAATTATTATGGAATAAAAAATTTTTCACACCACCCTTTGGGTAGTTGCCGACTTGCCGTAAAGCGTTTGAAAAATTCTCTATTTTTTGGAGAAAAGATTCTCATTTTTTGGGAATATATTATGTAGGAAAAAAATTAAAAATGAATTTTATTGGTTCAAAATTCTTTTTAAATTATGGTTTTGGAATAAAAAAATATTATCTACTTACTCAACTTTTTTTTTGAAGTAGAGAAATCTCAAATCTTCTAGAGTAGAAATTTTTCGGATGAAGAAATTTCAGGATTTTTTGGAATAAAAAAATATCCAAAGAAAAATTTTTTTAAGAAAAAATGTTATATAAAAAATATTAGAGGAATATGATGTGAACCCCTTTTCCCCAATGTGGATCACATAGAATATGACCCCTAAAAACCTGAAAAAATACTTACAATTTCAAAGTGTCAATTTTGTACTACAAAATTCAGATTGGACCCTCCTCTCATCCAATTTTGCATGATGAGTATATGAGTATATGAAAATCATGGGTTTTCCCTATTTTCATACAAAGTATGCACTACACTAAGTACTGTTGACCATATACTCCGTTTCAAATAAGAGTTTAAAAAAAAACACTATAATCATCAATAACACCCTTTTGTGCAAGGAAATTCAAAATTAATCCAATAATAACATGGCCAACTATTGCTTGGAATTGTTCTGCTTGTCGAATTCTTATTAAGACATCATGAACATTACTCTGATCAAATTTGATAATTCTGCAAAAACCTTGATCTAACTTGATTGAATTCATCAGTTAGATTTAAAAGGCATATCAAACAATATTTTGATCAAATGTAATGTAAACATGAAACGTTTGGTCAAAGTTGATCGAATTCCATCAGTTAGATCAAGGCACATCAATCAATACTTTCATAAAATTTAATCTAAACACAATACAGTTGATCAAAATTAATCGGATTTGATCAAAGCAGATCGAATTCCATTAATTAGATCAAGGCACATCAAACAATATTTAGATCAAATTTATTCTAAACACAAAACAGTTGATCAAAATTAACCGGATTTGATCAAAGCTGATCGAATTCCATCAGTCAGGTCAAGGCACATCAAACAATATTTAGATCAAATTTAATCTAAACACAAAACATTTGATCAAAGTTGATCGAATTCTATCAGTTAGATCAAGGCACATCAAACAATACTTTGATCAAATTTAGTCTAAACACGAAACATTTGATCAAAATTGATCGGATTCAATCAGTTAGATTAAGACATATCAAGCAATACTTGATCAAATTTGATGTAAACACAAAAAATTTGATCTAAATTGATCCAACACTACGTGTGTCAGATTATCCTAAGTTGATCTGATTTGATCGATTTTGTTAAAATTCGATCAATTTATATCATGATTTTAATCAAAACTAATCAATTTTGATCAAATCATTTTTTCCCGGGTGTGTCAACAAATTCTCGATTATACCTCTGCAACCTCCAACACTCCCATGTTCGGGTAAATTTCAATAGCTAATTTTTTCAAAATGAAAAATCACCTAAAATACCGTTTCCTTTTGCATCCACACGCACGAACGTGTAATGCGTACGACGTACTTACAGTAAATTTAAAATTATGACGATTACGTCGATACGAGAGTAATTAAAATAACTGATCACCTCGTTCGTTTCACACATTACACGGTGTCGAAGTAGATGCCTTCGTCTCGTCGATAAAAATTCGCACTCGGAGCCGATGCATGGTGGAGGAGGTGACACTGTCGGTAATTAATTACGTATAGGCAGATGGCAGATGGGTAAGTACGTATATCGTTCACGTAAATGGACCGGGTTCGATTTTTTAATTAGTCGAGTGGAAAGTGAAACGTCTTCGTCCATTTTCACTTTTCTTTCCAAGTACGTATGTGTGCGACAGCCACTGCGTGCGTGCGTATTTTTGTCCGCTTCGATTGTCGTCGTCGTCGCCATCATCCGCGTCGTGGTCTTCGTTGTTGTTGTTGTTTTAAGTATACTTGTAAAAGCTCTCCGTATAGCTCGTCCTGCTCTTCGACAATCAGGTTACGTTTAAACTGCACCGCGTCGATGCCCATAGATACACGACAGACCAGAAATTAAATCATCGATTTGAACGACCACGACCAAAAGATCTCTTCGATGGTTAGCTTTGATGCACCTCTGATTTATGGTATCCTTGCACTTGCACAAAAATCCCACACATGGACATACGAAATATTCGGAATGTATAATTCTACTCTTTAAATCGTCTAATGGCGGCGGCGGTTTCATGTGTTAAAGCAGTACCTACGTATTCAATGTGCAACTAGCGTATCGTCGATCTCTATCAGTAATTTATACGTTTCACCTACTTGTTGTCGTATTTAAGGTAAAAAAATTATAAATACCATATATTACATTCGTAGTAGCTACACAGACTACACACATTCTTACAGTTGTAAAAAAAAAGGAAAAATTGATACCTATAATTTTTCATTTTAAAACAAACTTAACGCGCGTGTGCCATTCCGGCGACTTCAACTTGTACAATAATAAATAATGAGCGTAAACGTATCCGCGCAACTATTTGAAATATACGAACAATTTTCACGGATCAGAGTGTTGGAAAAATGATGGAAGCGATGACCAGCTTGTCGCGTCGCGTTCCTCGCTTCAATTTCAACAATTTACCTGCCTACGTCTTGTACTACACTTGACGTAGATAGAGATATTTTACACTATATTCGCGCATACATAAATGTATGTGCGCATAAAGGTCTTCACACGTTGGCACTCGATGGTACACGGAATTAGTAGGCCAGCTTCTGATGTCAATTGAAAATTTTGACCATGCGTGGGTAACTTATGGTCGTCGAAACAGCAGTCGTGCGTCAAGCATATTAAATCGTGTCTCTATTGGTGGTTTAAAAAGTATACGCAAACATGATGAGTTTCGATCATCGATCGGGCCATCTTGGCATTGACGTTCTCATGTGAGATGTTGGATTCACGAGGGCGAAAAAAAGCAAAATCCGTGAATTTTTACTAAGTACTATAAATCTGTACTTCGCTGAATTGAAACTTATGGAAATGTACTTATCAATGATGGACTCGATCCAGTTGAACCATAATGGTATGCTATAGATGAACGGGTGATTACACATTATTTTAAGGAATTATTGGAACCACCCAAAATTTTAGAACTGGCAACATATCAGTACTCAGGCGCTCAGCTGCACAGCTGAACATAAAAAAAATGCCAAATGAAATTAGCTACACCCGAATAATGGTTGTGAAAATAGTCGACCCCCCCCCCCCCCACCAACATAGTCGTGAAAATTCACAAATTAAATACACTCCATCTACTAAACTCTGTAAAAAAAAAAAAAAAAAAAAAAAAATGAGAGAAAAAAATACTCAATGTAGGTATTCAATTTTTGAAAGAAAACATTCAATTTTTCAGGAGAAAAAAAATTGGAAGAAAATTTATTCAATTATTTTAAAGAAAAAAAATGATCAAGTTTTTGGTAGGAAGAAAAATATTAAATTTTTTGAAGCAAACAGTCAATTCTTTGGGGTTGATATTTAATTTTTTGGAGAAGGAAATGTAATTTTTTTGAAGAAAAAGAATATTTATTTTGTGGGGGGGTTTTAATTTTTGGAGGGAACTTCCAACCTATTCAATTTTTTATCTTTTTCTTGGAGAAAGATATATTCAGAAAAACATTCAATTCTTTTAAGAAAACTTATAATTTTTTCGGAAAAACATTTAATTTTTTGGAGAGAAAAAAAATGTCAATTTTTCTTGAATAAAAAATTGAATAGGTTGGAAGTTCCCTCCAAAATTTGAATACCCCTCCCCAAAAATGAATATTTTTTTCTTCAAAAAAATTTACAATTTTTCTTTTTTGGGAAGGGGTTTTTAATTTTTGGAGGAAAATACTCATTTTTTTAGAGAAAAATATTCAATTTCTTGGAGAAAAAAAATATTCAGGAAAATATTGAATTTTTTGAGCGAAAATAATATTCAATTTTTATTAGAAGAAAAAATGGCACCTATTCAATTTTTTTTTTTTTTTTTGGGGTGGGGGTAAATTTTTTGGAAGGAAATTTTTTGGAGGGAAGATGAGTCATTTAATTTTTTGAAATAAAAATTTTCCAAAAAAATGAATTTTTTTCAAGTAACAACATGGGTAAATGTAAGAATTTTCAAATTTTTTCTGAAAAAAAAATTCAATATTTTGGCTTACTTTTACTAAAAATTTTCAATTTTTTTTTGTAGAAAAATGTTTGTTTTCTGAAAAGAAAAAATCATAGTTCTTTGGAATAAAAATAGTTCAATTCTTTAAGGCAAGAAATCTCTGGGGGGGGGGGGGAGAAGTAGGCTAAATAAAAAATCATCAATTCATGGGAACATTTCAAGATTTACTCAACTACATATAAAATGACCAAATTTTGAAGACTTACCTAATTAATTTAAAAATTACTAAAAATTCAAGATCAACATCATTCAAATTAAAATTTTTAAATTGATTTTTTCAAGTTTTTTTTTTTTTTTTTTTTTTTTTTTTCAAGTACAAGCAAAAATTATTCCAATATCAAAAAATGAAATTAAAAAATTGCCGAATTTTGAAGAACTAAATTTTAAAAATTGAAAAAATTAACCAATATCTTCAATATTTGACAAAGAATTTACACATTTTTCCAAATTTTGAATTTTTACCATGCAATGAGTTTTTTCCAAATTTCGAAGACTGACAAATGAAAATGTATCCGTTTTCAGAAGTTCTTTAAAAATTTAAAAATTATGATTATGTAGGTATGAATTATGGTGCCACTGAATTTTAAGAAGAATTTTCAAAATTGATCAAGTTTAAAAACTTCTTTAAAATTTAAAAATGATCAAAAATCACAATGACATTTTAAATTTTAGCCAAATTAAAAGCAAAAATATTCAAGTAGGTGGGGTAGATAAGTACTGAATTTTATCAATTAAAAAAAATTATGTAAAATGTTATCAAAGTTCGAAATTTGATCCAATTTCGGAAATTAATTCGAGTTCAAGTATCAAATTTCAAACTTTTACTGAATTTTCAAATTTTTCAAAAATTTAAATGATTATCAATCTTTAATTTTTCTGAACTTCCAAGTTTTAAAAATTAATCTAACTTCAGAATCAGAAACCGCAAAAAATAAATTTTACCATTTTAAAAATATTTCAAATTTTGAATTTTCATCTTTTAAAGATTTGTTTGATTTTGAAAATTATGAAAATTTGCAGTATCCATTTATGAGAAATCGTTTTTTTCACAGTTCTCATTTGTAAAAGTTATTCATGACTCAAATGATCTTTTGTCAGTGCTATCATTTGCTAAGGTGATTTTGGTTGAAAATACTGTTTTCCCATTCATATGTTTTTCAATACCTCAATTTCTTAAAAATTCTCCAAACGTCAACTTTCAAACTAATCCCTAAAATCTGAAATCAGTTCATCCTGTCCTAAAGACACTGTCTTCCTTATCTAAGACACCATCTTCCATTGCTGCACAATGCAACACAGGCAAGTACTTTGACTTCTCCCAATTCAGTCCACCAATTAATCCATTTTCAATTACACATTTATATACATCTTCGTTTTGTTTACAATGCGGTTCTGCGGTGATTATAGATGCGCATTATGGAACAATTTCATAATTCCCAATTCTTTGAACCGCGTTCGCTCTCGAAACGCCGTATATGATTTATTATTCGTTCAGCTGCACATCTATTTCAACTTTGTATGCGATAATTATAAGCAGAAATCATCCGTCCAAAACTCCAAATGCATTTTTCGTCAGTATGCCTTTTCGTTATCTATTTTCACTCGGTGCCGTCACATGCCGTCGCCCGTCTGGTCGATAAAACACCCATAATTTTGGCCATTTGACGAAGATATAATCAAGGATATGACCGATATCACTATTACTTTCGATGTCAACGATATTCCCTCGCCGCACTCTGCCCTCGGCCAGTCCTGAAAACTCGACGTGAAAACTTGTAATTTCACGGCTACTGGCGGATGCGCTTCGCAAAATGCGCCTAAGTAACTTTTACACTTTACAAAACATCGATAAACGCAACAATTAAAAACACGAGTACTTACAAATTCATTAAGCTCGACCAACATACTCGTACATATGCCCCGCGCACCTCGTCGAAACGCTCCAAATCACCTAGGCAAATTATTCAACTAAATAGATTGTGTCAAAAGAAGACGTACTTCTCTCCCTAGGTACATACTACTTACATAGCTCTCCTCTCGCCCTCTTTCCCCATGCGCTTATATAAAATCCAAACACGACGCCGGATTAAGGATTATTCGCTAGTCATAGGTGCACCGAGAGGACGGAACAGGTCCTCGATTTTTTTTTTCTTCTTCGCCATTTTAATAGCTACGTAAACGTAGCTCATTCGTAGACCGGTCTCGTTCGCGAGTGTTTAAGGTGCTGCGTCTGCGACGTCGTAGTCGTAATCGTCTCGATTGGTGTGGGTGTTCTGTCCGTCATCAGTTCGCGTTTATTTTAACCTTTTTTTCTAATTTTTTTGGAATTTTTCGAAATGAAATTCCTAATTGTATTTTCCTTGTTGACTGTGTGCGTTTTCGGACGTTACGTTAGCCGAGCCGATAATAATATTTTGAGCAAATGCGCCGACGGAATACAAGAATTCGCCGACTGCATCAAATACAAAGCCATCAAACTGATAGATCACGCCATCATCAACAAGAAACCGATACCGATCGCCAATTTCCTCTATTTAACACACGATAACGTTACCAACGGCGGCCTTGCCGCTGAAAATGTGGTCGCCGACGAAGAAGACGCCCTCAAGTCCGAAGACATCGACAACAAATTGACCGAGGTGTTGATCCGAAGGGTACGCATGCTGGCTCAGACTAAAAATCTGCAAATCAAATTGGACGGCGAAGAAGAACAAAGCGAAGGTAAGACCTCGTATAACATCATTTTTCACACAAACATACCAGTATTTGACGAATCGATCGATATTCTCAGATCTCTGTATTATTTATAGCGTCTAATTTGACACTTCGTAAAAATTCACGTTCCTTCGATATCGAATATATCGACTTTTTTTTACCCATTTCGTTTTCATCGACGCCAATATTTTACGATCTTTGGGTTTCTCATCACACCTCAGAGTCGAGCTGGAAAAAAGACGTGATCGATTTCCATTTCATCCCAAAGGTAAATTCCACTTTGAAAATGAGTAATCGACAACGAAGCACGTCGATAATAAAAATTTATTTTAATTGGTTTCGTTTATTTACGAGCGATTTCCAGAATTTTTCTCACAGTTGTATCGATGCTAAGATCAATTCTTATTCAAGAAATTAAGTATTAGGTTTGATTTTTTTTGTTAATGGATTTCGAAAGAGAAAAATGAGTATCTCTGTTATCTGGCGAAGTAAAAAAATATATGTAAAATTTCATAGATACTTCAAGTGATGAATGAAATTATCATTTCAATTTAAACTAAGTAAATGAATCTACGAAAATCAAAACTTCAATTTTTTGAAATTTTTTGGAATGTTTCTAAAAAAAAATATTTAAAATAATCTTGAACTTTGATTTTCAAAAATTGATTCGCTTCTAATGTCTTCTTCAGTTAGCGATAAAGGAACATTTTTCAGAACAACTGACAGACGTTCATCATAACGATTACGATAGGTAAAATATGGTGTATTGTTGTCGTCGTAAAATTTGGTTAGCGAACGAAAATCGTCAATGGTTTCAACGTGAATGCGAATGTTTTTTCCAGAGGTTTTAGTCGAGAATTTATTGGACGTGTGCTCTTCGATGTTTGAAACTGCAAGTTTAAAGTTGGAGACGTTAGAAAGAAAAATTGGTGAAATTCGATGCTTTTTCTCAGCTTGGGTCACATTGGAATTGTTAGAGTCATCTGCATCAGTAGGTAGTGAAGAAAACGCAGCAAAACGATTTTTGGTAACGAATGATGACGTTTTCTTTGGAAGAGGCCTTTCCGACGAGCCTTTGGATGGAGGGTCTTCCGATTCTTTAACAATTTTTGGTTTTGCTAGGGGATTTTTATTATTTCCAAGAACTGATTTTAGCTCTTCGACAACGAGCTTACTCTGGTTTAATACTTTTTCTTCCATAGCAATTTGAATGTTTACACGTAAGAGGAGATGTTGACGCTACGGCGTCACAACGCGAACTAAAAAAAAAATTGAAATGAAACTGAAAGAAAAATTGAAAAAAGAAGTAATTAAAAACATAGAAGTTATTTAAAAAAAAAAAAAAAAAAATTGAAAAATAATGGAATTTAAGAAAAATTGAAACTTGCAATTTGATGACCAGATGCGACTCTCCATTATGAGAAAACTGCTCGCAGAAGCTTAGCGTGAGCATTTTCCAGTTGTGGCAAAAATTAGGTATGAATTTGCCAGATTGAAAACTCAAAATTGCCAACTTTTCGCGATTTTTGTAATTATCGCTCAATTTTTCCAACTTTGAACTCAAAATTTCCAACTTTTCATTTTCACCACCTCAAGGGAAAACGTTCTCCCCTGACACCCCTGTTCACTATGCCCATGACCACTCGTGAAGAAGTGAAAAATGGCGAACTGGATTTATATCTGCCATAGATTTGATTTAATTTGCAAATATTTCATGTAAGACGAATTGATAAAAAAATATTGAACATACAGAAAATTACCTCATTTTCGATGGTTTTGTGTAAATTATGTGAAATTTCCAATTTCTTACCTGCAACAAAAATGAATTACATAAAATTAGTAATTATATAAAAAAACAATGATAATCATACAATATTATTTTATTAAATATTTAAATCAAACAATTATTCGTATACCTAGTTGATACTCAAAAAATCGAATGAAACGTAATCTTCACTCAGAACATCATTCCTTCTACACCCTAAAAAATAGTAATTTTAATGTTTACAAACAAACAGAATGAATCAACCTCGAACTCTCTTCCCATCCGCATTTGTCAACCTTTGAACTACATCTTATCTTAACTAACCCCTTTGAAATTTCTATTCGCAGGCCGTAAAAAGGACAAGAAGGATAAGGGTCATATGACCATGATGATGGGAGCCGGAGCAATGATGATGCACATGGCTATGTCCAAGATCGCCCTAATCGCTGGTAAAGCTCTAATTGTCGCCAAAATCGCACTGGTCATCTCGGCTGTGCTCGCTTTGAAAAAGATGATGGGCGGCGAAGAAGGTCACGAATCCACCAAAGTGATATACAAAGAAGCGGAGTCGGGGCACGGTGGCGGTGGCGGTGGCGGTGGCGGCGGATGGCACCGTAGCATAGACAACGAAGCTCACGCTGCTCACCAAATGGCCTACGGTGGTCAAGTTCACGATCACCATCCTTAGGATGTCTACGTCATTTACCGGCGACTGCTGCATTTTCCCTCCCTTCCTCCTCTTTCCTTCTCTCTAATTTATTTATTTATTTATTTATTTATTCATTGCCTCGTATATATCGAGTATTTACTACTATATACTATGTATGTGTGCGTGTTTCCTTCTTTCATTTTTTTTTCTTTTTTTACAGCAACTTTGTTATATTTTTTTTCTCAATCAATTCATGTATGGATTGTTGATTTTATTTGTGAATTTGTTTGTTTGTATCTCGGATAAATAAAAAATTGTGTTTTGAATTTGGATAAGTGGAATATGAATTGATATTTTTTCACACACTATAAAAATTTCAAACAAATGTCCAACCACGATCGTGCAACGGGCTCTTCATTTCATAGCACTTTCCTTACACTCCAATATAAAGAAAAAAGGTCAAGAGGAAAGTACGAATTCCTCTATTCGTCGCATAACCTGCACGAATATGCGCCTCTGTAGAGAAAATAAACCATTGGCACGCATCGTTGTAGGTAGGTATACTTCAAATAACATACCAAAAAATACGAAATCGAAAAAAATTGATACAAAAAGGCGGACAACCGAACCGTATTTTGATACGATATCCAAATTACACAAGACGATATAACATACACGCGCAAGTATTAAATAAACATAAATTTCTCTTTCGAATATTTATATTTTATTCTGTAATAATTAGATGCTCGTAAAAATACGAAAGATCCTCGGCTAACGGCTTCATCATACGCATACCCCGCTCATTCCATCGTTATAAAGATGACAAAATTAGTCCACACCGTAATTATGATTTCTCTCATCTCAAACGCGAATACCGTTTTATAATATACCGAGTGTAATATCGAAGGAAGGACAATAATTTATCACACTCGCACTAATTAAATAAGGTATGCATTTTTTCGCGTCTATCGATTAATCACTCGTTTGATCGTCATTTTATTCTCGGCCAATCGATTCGATCGCGGGAGTAAATTCAAATACGCATCCATTGAAACTGCACCAGCTCGAATACACATTTCAATAAACCTAACGGGTCTCAAGGCAGGGCTTTTAGGGGGCAAGGGCATACTTATACTTACATACGCGTATGATCAGTGAAAAGTAAACAATAAAAAGTTTCATTTCGGTATCATTGGTAAATCACGATTTTTATCGTGAGAAATATACGTGAATCACGATTTTTTTTTTTTTCGTACAAGAGATACAATATTTTTTTCATGTAGACGAGTACATCACAAAATACGATTAAGTACCTTTAGAAATAAATACTCCTTCCTTCCCTATTTTTATAGACGTGATGTCGAATACCAACTAGGACAACATTGGCGTATGAGTGAAAAACAAAAAATGAAATTAAACTTTCTATACGAATTAACGTAAGAGCTACCTATATAATAGCAAAGGTAATTAAGTACAAAGAAAATAATCTCGTATGCCGCATTTAAGCTACCGCGAACTTCCTAAACCTAAAAAAAGTAGGTATATATTTGTATGTGTAAGCTCGATAGGTAATTACTAATTACCAGCGTAAGTATATGCAAATGTATGTCACTAAGTATCAAAATTATAGCAGCTAGAGTTCAAGTTGACAGTACAAATGCAAATCAGCACAATTCACGAGCAGCAATCGAAAGGGTTACAGGTGTTTTTATGAGAAACCAGGCTAAGATGGTATTTTCAACAAAATTTCGTTTTCCGCAGATCCGCCTTCTTCCTTTTCAGACCCCGCTCCCCATCCCGCTCCTGCGTGAATATTCACAAACGAAAGTATACGTATACTCTAACCGTGTCAAAAATAATTTTTTTCATTTAAATACCCATATACGAAACAACAAGTGTGGCTTACACGATGATCGCGACAATTATTCCGCAAGTACCTACGACCTACGTGTATCACCGATGTGAAATGAATGGAAAACATTGTGGATCTAGGTAGGTAGTTGAGAAAAAAAGTAATTCGTTACGCTTTGTATAATCTTATTTATTTACATAGGTATAGTTTAATTGCATTATAAGAACGAATCTGTATCATATCGATTTATTAAACTTTTCCTTTTCGATGTTACTCTTTTTCCTAAACATACTGGTCAGGTAGTAATCAGATGAGCAGTGATGCTCAAATTGTGTTGAAACGTTTTTTCTGTTCTTTTTTTCGCTATTAGTTTCTAGTGAAATGGAAGTTGAAGAATGCAGACAAAAATATGAACATTTTATAGGATTACTAGGTGTTCCAACAAAAATTTTCTTATAAAATAGCGGCCATTTTTTAGGCCTTTGTAGCAAGAGTGGTACAAAATTACATTACTCACCATAAACAGATCAAAAAAATCAGAATCAAAATTATTTTAATTAAAAAAGTTGAAATCGAATTAATACTGACAAGGGAACCTCGCCAACTCGTCACCTCCGATTGAGCTGAAATTTGATTCACTGAAAGAGCATGCTACCTCGACCTCAGACCCAAATTTTTAGCTGCCGAAGTTGATTTTTCGATTTTTGGCGAATTTTTGAAAATGGCTAAAACCGCCTGCAAAAAAACATTTTTTGAAAAAAAAACAATTGTAAATTTCAAGATAGAATCCTGAAAATTGGTTTGTACACTAAAGTCGACCTCCCGAGTCGATTGGCACCATTTTCAAAGCGATTTGGACCCTCCAGAAAAAGTTTACTTTTCTCCAGCATGCACACTGGAATCTCTCCAGACGGCGCTGTAATCAACTTCGGCAGCTGAAAATTTAATCCTAGCGTTAGTATCATGCCATCTATCGATTGACGAAGTTGAATCCAAAATCTGAGGTGACGAGTTCGCACGTCTTTTTTTTTGACAACTTGAAAATTCTGCATTTTTTAAAAATTTCCAAAAAATCAATTTCTCCAGCATATTACCCGAAACTTCGTCTACCCCTTAAAGTTGACACCGCGAGTCGATTGGCACCATTTTCGAAGCGATCTGGAGCCTCCAGGAAAATGTTGACTTTTGCCGTCTGGAGAGATTCCAGTGTGCTGGAGAAAAGTCAACTTTTTCTGGAGGCTTCAGATCGCTTCGAAAATGGTGCCAATCAACTCGGGGGGGAGGGGGTCGGCTTTAGTGTACAAACCGATTTTCAGGAGTCTACCTTGGAATTTACAATCTTTTTTCAAAAAACGGTTTTCTGGAGGCGGTTTCAGCCATTTTCAAAAATTCTCCAAAAATCAAAAAATCAACTTTGGCAGCTAAAAATTTGATTGTGAAGTCTGGGTGGCATGCTCTTTCAGTGAGCCAAATTTCAGCTCGATCGGTGGTGACGAGTTGGCGAGGTTCCCTTGTGAGTAAAAATTGAAAATCCGAAAAATATAAATTGAAAATAGTTAATTGAAATTGAATCAAGAATGATTAAAACATGGAAACATTGGAAAAAAATTGAATTACTTGCAACTGAATTTTTTCACAACAGAAATTATTAGAAAATTAATTTAAACTTTTTAACAAATAGGTAGAAAAAATTGAACACATTTTTTTTTTTTTTTTTCGAAATCAAAAAAAAAGATGGATATGCTACAATTTGAATTTTTTGAAAATTGAAAAAAATTAAAATCAAATTAGGTAAAAATGAATGAAAAATTTTCAAAAGTTGAAAAATTTCTGAATTCCTTAAAAATTAGTATTCTTTGGAATTTGGGGAAAATTGACATTGAATAAAGAGTAGGTAAGTAAAAATTTAGAAAAATTGGAAAAAAAATTAAAATTATAATTTCATAGGCATAAATTGGAAATAATTGAATTAAAATAAAGAATGAGTGCAAAATGAAAAAATTGAAAAAAGAAAAAGATGGGAAATGAGACAATATTCAAATTGATTTTTTTTTTAAATTGGAAAAAATTGTTATTAAATTATGCAATAGTCACCAAAAAAAAAATTGAATAAAAAAACCGAAAAAAATAGTCAAAAATTAAATGTTTTTTTTTTCAATTTGGGAAAAAAATAAGAACTGAATAAAATTGAGTGTTTTTTTTTATAAAATTGGGAAAATTCGCATATAGCTACTCTTAAAATTAAATTATGAATTACCTAAGAATGAGTGAAAATTTAAAAAAAAAATTAATAAAAAATAGAAAAATTGATTAGGTAAGTACAACAGATAGTTGAAATTATTTAGAAATCAGGAAAAATTGTAATTGAATTACCTATTATAATTATACAAATGACACAAAATTAAAAACATTGACAAGAAACTGATGCACAATTAAATTTTTTATCAATTAGAAAAAAAAATGAAATTGAATTAAGAATGAGTAAACATTTTCAATAATAATTATAAAAAATTTCCCCAATTACATTTTTTTAGAAAATGGATAAATGAATGAAGAATGACTAAATAAATTAGGAATGATTAAAATAAAAAAAAATTTCAAAAATAAAAATCATTAAAATTATGCAAAAATTTCAATTTGGAAAATTTTCAATTCAAAATTGAAAATGACTCAAAATTTGAAAATAAATACGTTGAAATAAAATCAAAAATTAATAAAAATTAAAACTCAATTAAAAATGACTAAAAATTCCAAAATTCTGAATAAACTGTTAATATTGAAGAAAAAATGAAGATTGTAAAAATGAAACTTCAAACTCGAAATTTTTCAAAAACTGGACAGCAGCATTTCTTTTGTACGATTCTCTAATTCGATTACTCGGGCTCACACGTATTTTCCAGCTGAACGACGTTCGCTATACACAATTTTAGGAATATATAGGTATTTGGTCGTCTGCTGTAGTAGTGCGTTAAATTGAAAAATTTTCGCCACAGCGAAGCAGACGCGCGCGAATCCATGACATTGATGCGTGGTTTATCAGAATTAATTCACGTATAGCGATGATGAATCAGTTTAGGTTTTTATTGGCGTGACGACCATCTTCTTTGTCTTTAATACATGGAAGAAAACGAATTTAATTTATTTGAAAAATCACTTTCGATACTCTATATATAAGTAATAAATACACGGTCCGATTTTCACACAATTTTAGTTTATCCTACGATGGCCAGTGATGAAGGAGTATGAACATTAGTGCATCGGTATCGGATTCAGCAGTACTCGTCGTTGACAGTGTTAATGGTCGTTTTCGCGTCAAATATGTACATTCGTTCGTCGACTATTTTGTATTTTTCGGCGGCGGCGTTTTTACAAGTGTACGGTGATGATAATAGTACTCGTACTATCAACAGTACCGCGAATAGTAACCACACTTTTACCGAATTCAAATATGCGAAATATTTCAAAAAAACTACCCTTTTCAATTCCACTAGTTTGTCGAAGGCTAAAGAAGTCATAAGTCAAGTAAGTGATAAGTGATATCCTGACATATCCTACTGCCACTGCGGAGGACGCACCTCAACCTATTATTACGATCCTTGTTTACAGGTAATTAGTGAAAAATGTTCCAGTCAGTATTCGCTTACATGTTTGAAAATCGATATCAGTAAATTATTAGATAAATTAGAATCTGCTAAAAGTTTTCAAATTTATCCGGGCGTATCTTTGATCTCGTCCGAAAACAATAGCACCGTCGACAATAGCACAGATTTCCCGATGGATGTGGCGGTATCTTTGATTCAACTAGGCAACAGCAGCAGTAACGAATTAAATTCATATTTAAAACAAAAAGTAGGCAAGTACTTGGGATCGTTGACGGTGCGAGTGAATCTATTGGATAATCCGATCGTACATAATTTGAAGCGATTCACGTTCGACGCTTTTGGTTACGTATTTCACCCGGTCGAAGACACAGGTACCTATGACTATTTCTAATTCGATATAGGTAAATTCGAAATAATCCCATCGACGAGCAGTGTTGAGCAAGCTCTTTTGTTTTTGGAGCTTAGCTCTTAGCTCCTGTAAATTTTAAAGCTTAGCTCCGAGGAGCTAGCTCTTTTCAAGCTCTTTATAAAAAAAAGAGCTTAGCTCAAGAGCTTGAGCTAAAAAAAAAAATTCAAAAAAGCTCTTTGGACAACAATGTGAATTCGTATTTCGTAGACAATAATTCAGATAATGAGATCACAAAACGATATATGTGACCCGACATAACAAAAGGGACCTAGTAGGTAAAAAATCTATTTTCATTTTTTTTGTGTTCTGAGCTCTACGAACCAAGGTCTATCATTTAAGCCACTCAAAATTTCGAAAAAATCAATATTTCCAATCGGCACGACAAAAGGGACCTAGTAAGCAATGTAGCTGTTTTTCAAGAATTTTGAATAAAAATGTGTAAAAATATATCCCTAATTTGTTTCAAACAGCTCCCCCCGGGGCTGATGCTTGAAATACGAGATTTTAAGCTAAAAAATTCCACTTTTGAGAATTTTCGATCAATTTTCAGAATCTTCACTGATCAAAATAATTCTACTTGAAATCGATGAATTTTTGTTTTTCAACGTTTTTTTCGTTTTATAACCACTTATGACTCAAAATGCTCATAATTTAACCAAAAACCGATCTGATATTTATTATCAGTAAGCTTCAAAAATTTGCTTATCACACAGTTTTTTCCCTTTTTTTTTTGGCAACACTGAGTTTGATCAAATTTCCCTTCCCCATTATAAAAAAAAATTTCGGATAAAATTTTTTTTTAAATATTGGAAAATATTTCACTCATATCCAGTAGGATTTCCCCAAAATCTAAAAAAAAAATCGGTCCATTTGTTCCAAAGATATTCATTCTCAAAGTTTATTTTTGCTCTCTTGAAAAATTTGTAAAATACCTACTAAGTCCCTTTTGTCATGCCGGGTCACATACATTATGTATTTCTAATTTTTGAAATAAAAAATAATAAAAAAAATACCAATCGCTCTCTACAATCTACATAAAATACTTGTTATTATTGAAGTAATTACAAGTACTCAAAATTTAATAAAAACTAACATAACTTAAAAACAGAAAAGAGCTAAGAGCTTAATTGAAAATTTTTGTTTAGAGCTTAGCTCTTAGCTCATGTAAAATTGGGAGCTTAGCTCCAAAGAGCTAGCTCTTTTTAAGCTCATCATAAAAAAGAGCTTAGCTCAGAGCTAGCTCAGGAGCTAAGCTTAAGCTCTGAGCTAAGAGCTTAGGATCTGCTCAACACTGCCGACGAGTGACAATTTACAAATCTAACCATCGAACAGTTTCAGGTAGAAGCAAAAAAGGCAAACACGACCACCACGCGGCCATGTGGTCGGCTGCCATGCTGGCTGCTCTCGGTTTATCTGGTCTGGCTGCCCTGGCTGGCAAGGCGTTCTTGACCGGAGCCTTAGCTTTGATCTTGTCTATCGCCTGCTTACTCAAGAGCTGCCACCGTGGTCATAAGGCGGCTCATTACGAGATCATCACGAAACCGGGGCATTTGCACGATGTCGAACACATCGGTCTGACCAGCGGTATAGGCTCGTCGCCTTATACCAGCTACGCCAGACATCTCATTCAAGATCGCATCATTCCAGCCATATTGGACACAGAAACGTCCGACGAAAGGGAAATGGAAACCAAGATTATTCCGGTGCACGCCTATCAGCTCCCCGACAATGTTCCTACTCATCAGATGGGTCACCGGTGACATTTTCGTAGTATGTAATTGTGCCTTAATTATCTCTCGTTTTTTTTTCTTTCATTATTTCGTAAATTTTAATTATATTATTTATTCTATCGTATCGAAAATTTTATTCGTTCGAATTGTTAATTTATTTATTCTGCAATATAAGATTGGGTATGTCGTTGATTTTTCTTCTTTTTTTCACTATTTCTCAGGAAGATATTTGAAGATGTGTCTTCACAAAAATTTCCCATTCAAAAAGCAAAATTTTTGGTAAGATTTATGAAAAACCTACAAAATGTTCCACCAATCCACAAACTAATGCATAAACAAATTGATAAAAATATAAAATCGATAACTGAAAAAAAAAAATTGTCAATGAAAACGTTGAAATTAAATTCGAAACGACTGAAAAAAAATTAAAACAAACTAAAACGAAAAAATTAAAAAATCTTAAAAATTTGTTACCTATTTGAAATGAAATTTGATTTTTTTTTTAAAAAAACAGAAATTCTTTTGAAAAAATTAAAATTAAAAAAAAAATTGTAAAATAATTAATTACTTACAAAGAAATAACGAGTGGAAAAAATTGAAAATTGGAGAAAATTAAAATTGGACGTTGAATTAGAAAAAAAATGAAAATTAAATTTGAAATGGCAAAAAACTGGAGAGAAAAATTTTAAAATGTTGTGTTTGAAAAAAATCAGTTCGAAAAAACTAGTCAGTTTATAGGGACTTCCAGTCACGTGATTTTTTTTGTTTGTTTACACTCTGGCTGGTAGGAATTTTCAATCAATTTTCCCAAAACGTCGATGTTGCATTAGAAGCTTGGTGTAGTATCGTCGAAATTGTGATAACCAATTTCCTACCAACGAGAAATTTGACGTCGAAGTTGGAAGTCCCTATTAGCAAAGGAATTAGGAACTTTGCTTCATTTTTTTTTATTTTTTCATTGTTATTATACTTCAATTTGTTTGTATTGGAATCTTCAATACGTAACATGGCTGTTATACATCAATCCATCACAATCCAATAATCTTTTGGATTCAGGTACATCAAGAATAGGTAGGTACTACCTACTAAAAATATGTATTTCGCGAAGGAAAATTTCACTAACCTAAATTCCGAACACCACCCGACCGACACCCGTTAATATCCTAAAGAATTTAATTAAAAAAGTAATTTCCAACATTTCTCCTATTAAAAATCAAATAACATCCGATAATGTCGCTGTACACCATCGCAAATGATATTTAGTCGCTTAACAATAGAACGTTTCATTGTTAAGCAACAAATACCCAGCAGTATATTATAAGTATGTCTCTGCAGTAACATATCGCATACATATGACTAATGTTACAGACTCGTATAGAACACTTTGTATCATCACTTCGACCTATGGTAGACAGCAACACACGCACTCATTTCGCAGATTTACACACATTATTCCAATTTGACCAAAACATATCCTCGAGTATTTATTCCGAATGGTACATTAGTGTAAGTACTTCTATGTAGGTATTTTATATCGCAAAGCAAACAAAAGAAAAAGAAAACACAAGCGTATTGTACATAAATAACTAATTCACAAGGCATGGTGCCCTTTGTCTGACATAATTTTCCCATCAAAAAAAGGACTTCTGATTTCATGCAGGATTTAAGATTTATATACAACTCATCTTCGTTTGCTCTATAAAATGGATAGTTCAACACGAGTAAAATGAAAAGAAAATTGTGAAAAAAAAATTATTCAAAAAAAATGCAAATTGGAGAAAATAAAAATTCATTTAAAATTGACAGTGTAAAAAATTTACAATTGAATTTCTAAACTAAGGCCACCAAAAATTTAAAATATAAGTATTAAAAAAATATTATGGTGGATTTAAAAAAATAAAAATGTATAAAAAAAATTTTTCAGTTCGAAAATTGTGAAAAAAATTAATTTAAATTTAAAATCACTGAAAATTATGATAATTTTGAAAATAAATTTAAAAATTACTGTTTGAAAGAATTTAAAATCAATAAATTAAATGCAAAAAACTATAAAAAGCCTCAAAATTGAAAAAAAAAAAATCAAAAGTAATTTCAGTTTCCAATTTTTTTAGTGACTTACTAAGAAGTTTTTAAAAAAAAAAAGGAGTAGCAAAAATGGTGACCTAAATTTTTCAAGAAAAAAGAGCTTACACTGAACAAAACTGTAATTTAGACACTCCTCTCAATCACAAAAAATCGTACATGTTTCTTCTGAGAGAAAATACTTGAAAATTTTCCGTTTATTTCAAAATTTTTCTGAAAATTTTTTTTGAAATGTTATTTTGTTTCAAAAAATATTTACCTATTTATTTTTTAGACAATTTTTTGCAAAATTAAGAAATATTCAAGAACTTTCAAATTTTATCCAGAAAATTAAAAAAAAAATTATTGATTTTTTGTGAATGTTGGTGAAAAAATTGAATTTTAGATTTTTAAATACCTATAGGTCCCATTTTCATTTATTTTTTTTTTATTTAGAAAATTTTTCTATAAAAATTAAAACGAAAATTTCAATTGGTATAATTATTTACAAAACTAAATTTTTGTTAAAAAAATTGGAATTTCCTTCAAAAAATAAAATAAAGTGAAATAAATAGACGATTTAATTTTTTTTTTTTTTAATGTTAGCATTTTTGAATTTTTTTTCAGGAAAATTTTGAAATATCTATTTTTAACGATTCTTTATGAATTGAATGAAGATACGATTTCCATTACTTTTTTTTTATAAAATGAAATGGGGAAGTATTTCTCTTTAAAAAAAAAGTCAGATGATGTTTAATGAAAGTTATTTTAAAAATATTTTTTGACTTGAAAAAATATAGTTACCTATTGAAAAATTTCTCAAAAAAAAGTGAGGTTCTTAAAATTTTTTTTTTTTTTTTTTTTTTTTTTGGGGGTGTTTATAATTACAGGATTATTACACCCATCGGAAGAATTTTTTAAATTTTATTTGTGAGGTTGAGTTTTTTAATTAAGTTTATGAATTTTTGAATTTCGGAAAATTGAAACGAGTGAATTTAATCAGAAAAAATTGGAAATATTCGTTTCAAAGAAAAATTTTGGGCGATTTTTTATACTTTTTTTTTTTTCAATTCGGTAGATTTTTTGATTTTTCTATACGATTTTTTGTGAATTAAAAAAAGTAGGATTTTTAATTTTTTTAGATGAGTGTGTATTTCTTTTCAAAAAGGAAAAAAAAAGGTCTTCCGTGGGATTATTTTGTAAAAAGCAATTTTATGATTGATTCGTAATCTAAGACATATTTTGAAAAAAATGAGCTGGGGTTACATTTTTTTAAGGCTCCTCCTTTCCCAGGGTCCACCCCCTTTCCAAAAATTTTCTTTATCTCTGAACCTATGGCCTCAATTGAAAAAATTTTCAAACAAAAGTTGTAGATTCAGATACCAGGAATAATTTTAGTTATTATAAAAATTTCGATTGGGCCTCTCCCTCTCCTCCAATTTTGCATAAAATATCATTTTCATAAGTTTTATTCAAAATTGGAGGGGAGGAACGGGTCAAATCGAAATTTTTGACATAACCAAAATTATTTCATGGACCTCAATCTACAACTTTTGTTCGAAAATTTTTTTAATTGGAGCTTTAGGTACAGAGATAGAAAAATAAAATTGGTAAGGGGGTGGACCCTCAATTAAGGGAAAACAATGAAAATGTCAAACTCGTTCCCTGTTTTACCTAATTGTTAGGTCGAGTTTTAATCGAAATGACTATTTACAGAACCGATTTTTCACCTTTTGGCTGTACCCCAAGCTGAAGTTACATAGGGGTAACTGCTAGCTGCAAAAGTTAGATTTAAAAGTAATTTTCGCACATATTATGCAAAATTGGAGGGGAAGGAGGGGTCCAATCAAAATTTTTATAATAACTAAAATTATTCCTGGAATCTAAATCTACAACTTATGTTTGAAAAAATTTTCAATTGAGGCTTTAGGTTCAGAGATAGAGAAAATTTTTGGAAAGGGGGGTGGACCGTGGGAAAGGGGGAGCCTTAAAAAAATGTAACCCCAGCTCATTTTTTTCAAAATATGTCCTAGATTACGAATCAATCATAAAATTGCTTTTTACAAAATAATCGCACGGAATTTCCCTTTGCGACTAAACTAGCATGTCTTCCCATAGACCTGGTCCCATTTTTTCTAGTCTAGTACACTACCTACATAGATTAAATCTAAGTATAATCCATCATTAACATCTTTCATTCGACACTGCGATGATAAAAATCTCCCAACACCGTGACCATTGGCTTTGGCATTGGCACTGACAAATCGAAAGGCCACCCCATGTTTACATTTCTCTCGAGTCAATTTTACTTTTATTCCGATCTCACGCTGATGAGAACAGATCTCCGAGATCAATGTTCGACGCGTTGGTGTTGATAATTCTTAATCAACCAATTTACAAGCACCGTATGTCTGTAGGTGCAGGCGGCGGTAGAGGGGTACGCGAACGAATAAGTACTTAAGAGCATTCGTCGCGTAGGTACTGCATGCGGCGGCGACGAGGGCACTTTAAAACAAAATATATGTAATAAAATCTGCAGAATTGGGACGGATAGTGGAGATGGTGGAGTGAGAGTAATGAGAGATTGCCGCTTTGATAATACATACGTACATACTTCGTATCGAGAAAAGCTATACCACGGTGCAAGTACCAATACCAATGTACCAAAACACACGTGGCCCACCACAATCGTCATCATCATCCTCATCGTCATCAACGTCGCGTCGTCGATGTCAACGCGTTGTGGAAAAAGCAAAAAAAGAGGGGGCTGCTTCGAATGGCAATAATTTGAACCTCGAACGCATACATATGCCTTTTCTTTATATTTTCATTCTCATTTGATATTTGTATTGTTCGATATAAAACACCATTGTCATTCATAAGATTGGACATTTTGTCTTCGAATTTGATCGTTTGTGTGCGTGTCCTGCGCGATTCTTCAACAACTCGAAGAATACGTAACAACGTCGTTATTGGTGATACGTTATTTTGTATTTGGATTTCGCGTTTTTTCGCATCAGTTTCTTTCGTCTTTGTTTTAGTGTTTTTTTGTCGTTTGTTTTCTTGGTGATTTTTTTTTTTTTTTTGGTGCGTCGGATCGTTTCAATATGATCGAAATCGTATCGTTAATGTTGATATGGTTAGTATCGGTGGCCAGTGCTACAACGGGCAGTACGTCTGTCCCTCCGACGACAGCTTCGACCGCCGAAACCGACACCAGTTGGTCGATAGTGCCTACTTTTGTCTCAAAACTATACCACGACTGCGAGCGAAAAGAATACGATTTGTTGGACTGCTTGAAAATCAAATCCATTTCATTGCTGGATCGCATCGGACGAAGCGAGGTAATCGAATTGGACGATTCCATCAAGCTGGTACGCGAAGGCAAGAGATCCGAAAGCGCCAGGGCTTTAACGGAGAACGACATCGAAAGCTCCATCGTTGGTACCGATCACAAATCCAGTTTGTTGAACGAAATGCTCTTCGATAAGTTTACCAAATTCGCCGGCTCCCACGTGCTCAAAATTGGACTGCCCAAGTTCGACGTCACATCGATAGCCAAAAGCTTAAACGAAGGTAACTAGCATCGTGATAATTACGTACCTATCCTCCAATATTGGCGTGCACTTCCTATAAATCTAATTATTCTAAACCACCGAAACGTTTACCAATTAATCGGACCGTATTTATACGCCATTTACCAAACCGATACCGCATCGTTAGAATCGTTTAATTCCTTCCCATAATGACGTGATGCCGCCGAGCCGCGCCATGCCATGCCATGCCATGTGCTCGTCGAACTTGAACCTCTTTATCCATTACCACTAACATGCGCAATTGCGCATCTCTTTCTGTCTTCCTTTCTCCTTCGTTTCCACGGTATTGTCTTTCTCTTACGTATCTACATATGCACGAGTATGTATATTCAACGTAGCAGCCAATTCTCGTAAACGTTTATACTCATTTCAATAACAAAAAGGGAAAAGCCAACATAAAAATCAGATTAAATCGTGATTAACAACGTAATAAAATATATTTTCTCTCTCTCTCTCTCTCTCTCCATGGAATCGTATTGTGTGGTATATGCCGAGTACTCTTCTTGAAATTTGTTTCTCCTTTTTGAAGAAATGTTAATCCAAACATCTTACACCGGATTTTCGGATACCGAGACAATGGCCAAAAATTTGTACTATCGAAGTAGCTCAATCAATCGATATTAACTGGTAATCTCATTAAGTGGGAATAGTTTAACGACTGGTTATTCGGATATTGCCTAAATATTTTCGATTAGAAATTTAAAATTCGCAGTGGCTTAATAATTAAAAATGTTCAAATTTTTTACCAACCTACGTACATTTTCCAACGAATATTTGTCAATTTCAACGCCACCTTCCCTTCAACTTTCTCAACTAAAATGAATAAAAACAAGCCACGAAAAAAAAAATTGAAAATAAAACTATTAAAAAAATTGGAAAAAATACAGGGTGGCCCATTTACGAGTTGATGATTTGAAAAATAAAAGAAAAAAACCATACCACATTTGTGAAGGTTTTGGAGGGGGGAGGGTCTTGGATGAGAGAGTCGTCTCCGAATTTCTAAAAAATGAAAATTGAAAACGGATTGCCCTCAAAGAGTGGTGCATACTGCAGTTGAGAAGCAAAAATAAATTTTAGTCACGCTTTACGAAGCAACACCAAGAATTTCAATATTTAGGAAGGTGACTGACAATGTGAATATACTTCGAATATTTGAAAATTGGGTGAACTAAAAAGCGGAAAAGGAAAAAGCAACAATGTTACCATAGCAAAATCAAGCAACTTTGATTTTTTTTGCTCATTTTCAAGAATTGAGTATTTTGGACTTCAGAAAAATTTCGAATGAAAAAAATTGAAAAAAAATCAAAATTGCTTGATTTTGCTGAAATTGCAGTATATGAGAGATACCGACTTGAAACAAGCCGAGAAATGATTTTTAGGCACCTAAGTCATCTTGAAGAGGTTCTGGGTTCCCAAAATGGCGTCATTTGGGTATTTTCGGGGGAAAAAAGGAAAAAATGAACGAATTTGAATCCAAATTCGGGTTGATGGTGTATTTTGGTGTTATTAATAAATTAATAATATAATTCAAGAAAAAAAATTTCGACCAGAAATGACGCACTTAAGAGCGAAAAATGGACAACAAAATCGTTTTTTGACCTTTTTGAAGATGACGCACCACGATATCAAGTTCTACAATAATAATTATGGCGTTGTACATCCAGACTAAGTACATAATATATACTTTTTTCAGAATTGCACCTCTGAAAGGAGTTACCAAAAACACCCTTAAAATGCTTAAAATGTCCATTTGACCTTGAAAAAGTGCTCGAGATTTTTTCCAAAAATTTCCAAAAATCAACCTTGATACTGTCCTTCATCCCTGCAAGTTTGATAAAATTCGGTTGAAACTTTCAAAAATATAAATTTTTAACGACAATCCACACTTAACCCCCCCCCCCCACAGATGGGTTTACAGTTGAGATATCGAGCTGAAAATTTTGTCACGGGGGTTTTAGACTATATAAGGACCAACTTCCACTGCATACTTCAAAATTCGGTGTTCAGGGCCAAATCACCCCTATAAATCTGGCTAAACTCTTAAAGAAGGGAACAGCTGAGCAAAAAGAAAACCAGAAACACAAAGTAAAATTACAGGTGACACAAAGTACTTCATAGGCATTCTCGCGCAGGTTCAATAGATATTTTCTCAGTGCCCTTCCTCGCCTCGCCCTAGACAGAAGTTGAATCTCCTCCGGCAGCTTATTGAACCAGAAAGACCCTCTATGGCCAAACTAACGTAAGCCTGACTGCGGGCTTTTGTCCAACTCCCCTGCTAGAGTCACGAAAACCATAGCAAGAAGCCTGCCCCTGCAGTCCAAATTTATCTCTCAGCATACTGGTTAACCTGCAGGTTTCAATGCACGTCAATAAGTCCAGCTTTGGCACCATCACCCTCTCAAATGCCCCTGTAGTAGAGGCAACTGAACTCAGGCAAGCTACCATCTTCTCTGATCTGCAGGCCCATCGAGAGGTGGTACAGAGGGGGCACTTTGCACCGGGCCCAGAGTTTTGCCAGGGAGCCCGAACTGAATTTCCTCAGCTCGAGTTGGAAAAATCACATAGTTTTTGGTCAAAAATACCCTTGAAAGAGGGCCCGAAATAGTTTTTGCCTTGTACCCACTATGGCACTCGGCAGGCCTGGTGATCTGTTGCATCAAAACAAACAGGCTGCAGAAGATAACTGGCGCACACCCCCTCCCAAAAAAAAAAAAAAATAGGCAGGACATAACACATATAGAAGAACTTGTTTAATCACTACTCAATAAAAACGCTGAAGATGTATGTCTGAAATAATAATACTACCTACCTAATAAAAAAAATTGTAAATTTTTTAATTTGACATTCTAGAACTAGGAAATTCTAACTACCACATTCCAAAAAATTTCATACCATCGCCAAGTTTCCTGGAAGAGAGAGTGAGAAGAATACAATTAAAATGGAGTGCACCAGTATTTCCCAGAAATCCATAAAAATCTGCCTTATAATAACTAATTATTCGTAACAACTTCAAACCATTCATCTCCCCTTTCTCCCTACTAACCATCCAACAATATCATCGTTACAAACACGCGATTCTAATTCCCAATTGGCGTCTTTTTGCAGGTCGAGGCAAGATGAAAAAAACCATGGGAATGTTCATGATGGCAGCCATGATGAAGGCTATGATGATGATCCCGATGTCCATAGGCATCCTGTTCATCTTGGCTGGAAAAGCCCTGATCATCAGTAAAATCGCGTTGGTGCTATCCCTGCTGATAACGCTGAAGAAGCTGATATCGAAACCAACCGAACACGTGGTACACGAAAGCCACGGCTGGAATCCTTCGGCTGGCAGCGGTGGCTGGGATAAGCGCTCTTATAGGCTTCCTGTGCCTCAGGATAACGGTTACAATCAAAACGTTCACGCTCAAAATTTAGCTTATAATTCGTACGTTAACCATTAGCTAGGTTGATCCTATTACCTCGTCGGTTAGTATAGTCTGCTCACAGCTCCGGTCTTGTCGTTGATCATCTTTCTTTCGTGGTCGCGTATCTTCGCCTTTCATTACCTGGCTGCCTGCGAACGTAATGTGGAAGGCTCGATTGACGACCGACCCAGCTCTCTTATTAGCGAATTTCCAAAACCGTGAACGATTCTCACGTGTCTTCGTCAACAATGACCATGCAATTTCGGCTAATTTGTCCATTTTATCGCAGTACAAACGTTGGCTGGTGTTCGTGCGTTCCTGCTGCGGATATAATATTCCTCTCTTTTCCATTTCTTTATTTATTTATAATACATACATAGCGCGTATAAATATGTACGTATACACAATCGTATCGTACATGCACTATCATAATATATAATAAATGTGTACTAAATAGTACGCAACCTTATTAAGTACTCAAAAGTGCCACAACAATGTATGTATGTGTATCATTACGACGATGTTAATTTTGCACGACTGTCATCGTCTCGTCGACATTCTAGTCGCGTTCGTCGTCACCCACCTATCCACCCACGTTTCAGTATTTCGAGTCTATTTACATTCCGTACAAATATTTCCCGTGAAAAAAAAAAAAGAACCACTCGAATGTCTTTGCCGGCTCGCGCGTTTCTCGACAGTAAATTCTATAATGCATGTCGATCTCTTCGAGAACCGACGAATGTCGTCATCGTGTGTACTCCACCATTCGTACTGCACATTGCACAAAAATATACGAATAAGTACGTTTCATTGCCGTCGCGCCATCAATTTTCTCGACGTCGAATGAAATCAAGACTTCACGTTCAACAGCAATGTCGTGTTCGTGTGCCGATGATAAATACACGCGTATATTTTTTAATTTAATGTACGAATACGCGTATATAGGAACTTCGATCAGTGAAAATTCCATCTTTGAAATCATTTTCCCTCGCACACTCTCTACCGCTGTCAAGTCTCGAGTTCCAAAACGAAGATTGTAAAAAAATGACGGAATGATCGTCGAATCATCGAGAGTGTACTTTCATCCTTTGATTTCCCACAAGCGTATGTTTTGTGTATTGAAATTACAAATTCGAGTACATATTTCGCCGAAAATAAATTTCTCGGTTAACTTTCAAATTCTTTACGAAAAACTTTCATTAAGCATCTAAACGATGGAAATAAGTACCTAATTTATTGTCTGTAGCATTTATCGGTGGTATCGTGAGTAAGATAAATAAGATTAAGTATATGTTTTTTGTAATAATTTTTAAGCTATTATCGATGTTTGATTGTGTGTCTGTTTGTCGATTAATTTTCTCATGTAGCTTTAATTTTTTTTCTTTTTTTAAATTTTTTTATATTATAGCGAAATAAACCCACCTTTTCCTCCTGCAGTATCATATTTTATTGATCCTCAAATGAGTCTATGAAATGTTTCAATAATATTATGAGGATCGGGAAAACATTATTACAAAATTGTGAAAAAAATTATTCTGAGATTTAAAAAAATATATATATATCTCTTCAATTTTGTAAAAAATTCTTCAAAAATTTTCAATCTTTGAGAAAAACTTTCCTGAAATTTCACAAAAAAAATTTGTACAATTCCGTAAAAAAAATGACTCTCGAAGTTGATTATGTAGAAAATTCTCTAAAATTACATATTTAAACGTTTTTAGGAATTGTTTCGTGTAAAATTCAATGAATGTTTGTGAAGATTTTTGTTTGAATATTCAACATGTGAGTGTGGACTGTGGATGAGAAAACGTGTCTAGTCAGGAAAAAATAGATTTTGAGGTTTTGGCTGTTTTTGATCAATTTCGACCTGTACTCTCATTGAAAATTGATTTCATGGACCTAGGAATAATAGTCAGCCCTCCAGGGGGGCAAGACTTACCCAAAAGCAATAAAAATCAAAAATCAATTTTTTCTAATTTTAAATTTTTTAGTTGTTAAAAATGGTTTTATGGACCTGGGAACAATATTCCGCCTCTCAGGGGACAAAACTTACCCAAAATCAATTTTTTAAAGTCTTTAAAAAGTTTTAAAAATTTTTAAAATAATTTCTAAAATAATTTTTTTATATTTTTTTGTTAAAAATGGTCAAGAACGTCATGAAACACAAAAAAGTTGACATTATGACTATGATATTCGTAATTAGCATGATTGAAAATATTTTTTGGATTTTTTTTTTTTTTTAGTTTTAGCAACCCTGATTTCGCTCAAAATTGCCTCCTTTTGTGAAATATGCTATAAACATGAGAGGTCAAAATTATTAGGGAATGAATATTCTACTAGGACCCCTAAATGATTGTACAAAGTTTCAAAGTTATCAGTTACTGCATTCCAGAGATACAGACTTGCAAAGTTTGAAACTTTCATTACCAAAAAAAAAAATGTTTTTCCTGACTAGGCACTTTTTCTCATCCACACTCACACATAATAATATTTTTTTTTTGCAGTTTTGCAAAAAATTCACAAATAGGTATGGAAAAGGCATTTCTTTTTTAATTTTGAAAAAATCATTTTGAAATTTTAAAAAAATCTAAAAATCCTTGCTCGAAATTTTCAAGAAAAAAATTTGAATCAAAAATAATTGTGAAAAATTTACAATTATAAAAAACCAAAATAAACTTGAATAATTTGAATGTGATAAAAAAATTAATTTAAAAAATGAAAATCAAGCAAATTTTAAGAATTGGAAAACAACTTTTTTCTCAATCAAAAGGACAAAAATTAATTTTTTTCAATAAAAAATTAGTAAAAAAAAAAACATTGTCAAAAAAAATCCAACAAAAAAAAGTATTACGGTTAAAAATAAAGCTAAAAAGAAAATTCAAATCGAATAAAAAAAACAGAAAAAATTGAATTCTAGAACTTGAAAAACAGAAATTATTGAATTCAACTTCGGCATAGAAGATTGTTCATTAAATGAAATTATGACAAATGAATAATTGGGAAAAACGAGAACTAAAAAAACTCTAACGCAGTTAAGGCGGTGCTCTACGTCTTGCGTTTATTATTCTGGCCTACCCGTACAAATGAAGGCGCAGCGTGTAAATTTTCAAAATCAATGTTTTTAAGAGTTTGAAAGCTCTAAACATACAAAACATATAAAATTATGATGAGTTGAAGTTGAATAAAGGAAATAAAACAATTAAAAACAATAAAATCGGCATTAATAAAAATTTTAGCGCAATCTTTGCGGTGACCAAATTCGTGATTTCGCGATGGCTCTTCCAAGAATTTGGCAAAACTATTGAATGGAATTTTATGATTTTTTGATATGTTGTACAGAATAGTACACCTCAGATCACCTCAGAGCCCTTTTTTTCATTTTTCAAGTGTAAATAGCAATATAGCATTCTACAGTACACCCCTCTTTTTTCACCTCAAAAAATGAAAAATTCAAATACCAAAATGCGAAAATCATGCCAATCGTCTTATTTTGACCCAAAACATCGAGAAAAATACCCCTCACCCCCAACTTCCATCATCAGGTCAAATTTAATAGCTGACTTTTCTCTTTGAGAAAATCAGCTAAAAATTGCAGATGAAAATAAAATTCAAAAAAAATATGACTAAAAACTGTCAAAATTACAAGAGTATCCTCGCAGCAACGAAAAATAAGGAAAAGAAAAATTGAATTTTCACTTTCAAAAAATATAAATTTTCAAACTTTTTTTTTTCATTGGAATAAATGAAAAATCTTAAATTTTTGAAGATTCAAAAAATTCTTGAAATCAGTCATGTATCTTTGATCACTATTCCTGATGACTTCTAATAAAATTTCGAGTTACAACATATACGTACATAAGCGTTACATAAATTGATAGTTTTCAGGTAGGTACTAGGTACGTCGTGATTTGAATTTCAATCCTCGGAAATTTGTAAATAGCTTTTCAACGATTTGTAAATGCAATTAGAAATGGTTAAACAATTGCCAGAACTGACAAAAGTTATCATTTATCAACCAGTTACAAAACCGAAATTCAAAGACCCTCAAACACATTCACATTTGTGTAGGTAATTTCATACAGATAATTTGTATTCAATTTTATGAGTAAGTATCTCCAAATTTCGTCAAATCTCATGTTAGCCCCAAATTCCACAGTTGGCTCTTTCGAATGCTCACCAAGTACTCGAACCAGTCAAAAACACCGACCACAAACATGCAGTACTCACACGAGACTTTCCAGTGAATTAGTCATCCCAGACAAAATTACAGTTACAAACAAGTTCGTCAAAAGAAAATTACCACCGCAAGCTTGTAGAAGTTAACGTTTTTTTCTCTTCTCTCTCTCTCTTTCCAATTCGGCACAACCAATTAATTGACATCTCGATAGCTTTTACTTTCCATCGCGCATCGTTTATTAAATAAAAATCAACTTTATAAAAAAAAGAAAAATAAATATTGGTTTTATGGAATAATTAAACGTTATAAGAGTGAAAGGATGCGTAACTAAAAATTAACAAATAACAGAATCGAATACTAATTATTATTTGCATCTCTTTTTAATAAAACGATTGTCGTCATTTTAACGGTTCGGTGATAGCGTTTGTTTGTTTATAATACGATGTTAAATTCTATTTATATCGCTGTCAACGTTTGTGTTAATTAAATGCTTTGGTAAATTCGAGTCTTCAGAGTTATAGGATCGATCCTCAAAAAGCACAGTGCCCAATTTGAAGAGTAAAATATTTACGAAAATTCTCTACTCGTTAGAAATATTAAAAGTTGCCTACTTCGAACCAAGACAGGCATTCTATCCAATTACCTTACCTATCGATTATTTCCATAAGTAGAAGATGGACATAGAAAAACGCCACCTTTTTGTAACACAATGAACTAAGTTGGAAGGTATTTACAAAAAGAAATAACCTGTTCCTTTTGGCTTTAACCGAATACGCCAGCTATTTGATTCGAATTGAGATCACAATGACGTCAGTCGTCACACTTCACCACTCAAGAATGATATACGAGAATGCCTACAACTCGCCAGATGATACCACACGATCATCTTAGACGGTTCAAAAGTTGCCTAAGCCAACACGTCAACCAAAAATTGTATTCATTTCATTTTCCAAATCGAACATACAAGTACTCGTACCTAGGTCAGCTCGTTCGAAAAAACATAAATTTCAAAATGAAAGAGAAAACACTCTTCTTGTAACCGTTGTAACGAAAGAATTTGTAAAACTGCACTGCCAGTGCTTTCTCCGACTATTACTTCCCTCTCTGATCACACTCAACTGCATTTAATAAGGTACCCCTTACGAAAACTCGACATCGATACCTCAATGTAATTACACAATAAACAAGGCAAAAAAAAACAACAAACCAATTGACGACTAATTACTAAATTATTATTGCGACGAGGTTCGCGACAAGGCGTAGTCGCCTGGAAGCCAGCACAGGAAAATCAAGGAAAATCAACAGGCGATAATTTGGTTTAAGACCGTGACCTCTATTTCCTCGTCTGAGAAATGGAAACCATTTACGGATGAAGGCATTCGTATGCTGATGGAATTCAAAACATTCAAAACCGAATGAACCAGTTACGAAAAAAAAAAAAAAAAAAAATCAACGAAAAATATGACGACGAAGATAATAATGATATAAAAATAAACAACTAAACTAAGTATATCGTCACATCGTCATATATACTACTTCTGTCACTCTGCAAAATGAAAGACAATCGTATACTTGGAATATAAATCATCAAATAAAAATGTATTTCAATATCACATATTAGATACAATGTACCGTACTCCGTACCGAACCGATAATTGGAATCGCAGAACTTCTTCAAGCGACAACGACAACTGCTGGTAACAACGTCGAAAAACAGCCATAAAGAATTTAATAATTTTATTAATGATTCCTACGCCTACTATAATACTAATAGGTTACACGGTTTTATGCTATATTGTGCTTCCGCTAAATTTATGTGAAACGACACTTTTCAAAGACAAAACTGAATTACTTTCCTTCACCATACAAAACCAAAAAAAAGGACATGAACTTTTTACGATTTTTTTTCTGAGATTTCGAGAAATTTTTATTAAAATGTTCAAAAAATTTGTGTAAAAATTCACTGGATTTTTCGAAAAACTTACAGAAATTCGAGAAAAGTTTACTGAAAAATTCGTGAAAATTTTTTATGAGAATTTGTAAAATGTTTTGAAGTTTTGAAAAAAAATCCTTAAGAAATTTTATGCATGATGCGATTTCTTTTTCAAATTTGTGAAAAAATCTCATGTACTTTTGTAAAATTTTTTCGAAGTTATAAGCAAAATTCAATAAGAATTCTGTGGTTTTTTATTTTTATTTTTTCGATTATCACAGTCTTTTTTAGAGTGTTTTTTTTAATTTTCTCCAGTTCTGTGTAAAATTTTCTGGAAATTTTATTTTAAAAAAATCCTTGACGTTTCGTGAAATAATTTTTTAAACATCAAAAAATTCTCTTAAAGGATTTTTTTTCTTCATTAATTTTCTGAAACTTTGTGAACTTTTTTCCAATAATACTTACCTACCTAATAAAAATTTTCCAAAAAAAAAAAAATAATAATAAAAAAAGTGAAATTTTTCAAAGTTTACTAGACGAAGCTGTGTGAGATGCTCTCTTGAAATGATTTAAAAAAATTTTGAAAAAAGAAATTGCATGAAAATTCTCTTAAATTTTGTGAAAGATTTTTTTCATTTTCTGAAGCCAAACAAAAATTTCTCTAAATATTTACTTCACGAAAAATTCTGTTTCGTAAAAAGCTTCTTTAGAAAACAAAACAAAAAAATTGTAAGAAATTCTATGAAAACTGTAAAAATCTCTCAAGTGGAATCCTCTTATAATTTTGGAAAGAAAAAAAACTTAGATTTTGTAACTTTTTTCTCAACTCATATAGAATCGGTCAAAGCCAAAAGGTCAAATCCAAAATGTTCACTTTTGAGTTAGTGGCGGATATTGGGTTATTGAACTATGGCGGATCGACTGGTGTGGTTGAAATTTTGCTCACGTGCCGCGAACAGAATGTTTGGCAACGTCGTACTTTCGTATACAGACCCAAAAGGGGCTACAATGTAATATTAAAATTGAATTTCTAATTCTTGTTAAAAATACAATTAAAGTTTTTGTAAGCAAATATTAAAAAATGTGGCATGTTCAGCTATTTTACTAACTTTTCACTCAAAAATAGTTTATTTTCAAAAAAAAAAAAAAGTTTTTAAAAACAATTTATTGGTATTAATTTACATCACCTTTGAAGAATTTGACCAATTCTAATGAAATCAATGCTAAAACAATACACTTTAGAGTAGGAATACGTGTCATACAGTTTTGGCCCAAAACCTTCAATTTCGACCACCATACAAAAATATCAAAGGGACGTAAATCCAAATCTGTAGAGCAGCCATATCTTCAACCTACTTGAATTTTTTTTTTGCAATACCCTTAAAAACAGCGTTGCCAAATGGAAATTCGAAAAAATCAGGTGATTTCTTCTCGAAAAATCAGGTGATTTCTTCTCGAAAAATCAGGTGATTCAGGAGAAACGAATTTCCGCGAAAAAGCAGAAGATTTCAGAAGTTTTCCATTAAAAAGTGGTAAATTTCTGAAGTTTTCCATGAAAAAGTAGTAGATTTCTGGAGTTTATTCATTTATTTATTATTTTTTCATGGTACATGATGTATTGTCCTATTGTCATTAGAAAAATATATTGAGTGAAAAATCAGTCGTAAAAAATAAAAAAAATTGTTTCCCTTTTTTTTTGAATCACGTTTTACAAAAAATTAAAAAAATTAGGAGACTTCTGTTGAAAATTACGGAATTTTTGCTAAAAAATCAGGAGAAATTTTCAAAAATCAGGAATCTTTGCTGAAAATCAGTACCTAGATCAGGAGAAAATCAGTACAGCCTCAAAAAAGTAGAGGTCTCCCGAGAAATCCGGAGCATTGGCCATCGTGTGGTCCCCGTTCAATGCCCTAAACCACGTTTCCTACAGTTTCAAGATTTTCGAATATAAATCAGTTTTTTGCTTCTCACCATTCACTATGATGTCTATGACACTTCAAAAACACACCAACACGTGATTTACGATATAAAAATTTTCAAATGATTTTTTTTTTTTTAGTTTTCGTCAATTTTTTTTATTTTTTTAGAAAATTTCAATTACACTGTGTGACAGTTTTTGAACTTTTTTCTGTGTCCGGGTCCAAAGTAGGCTTAATCGATAGTTTAGACCTAGAAACAAAAAGCAATTTCTCATTTTTCGTTTTTATTTGCTTTTCCGGGTACAGGAGATGTTCAAAGTTGCGAAAATCGCGGTTTTTGCACTTTTTCAACTGCTCATAACTGCATAAATATTGATCTAAGAACAAAACTAATGGCAGATTCGGAATCAACGTTAAATTTTGAGAAAACATCTCTGTCTGGTTTTTTCAATTTCAAATTTTAAAGTACCTTAGTAGCGTTTTAATTTTTTTTACCGAGACCGCTGACGTTCCGCGTGGGAACGATACGATAATTATCGGACTGTCTCCGCGCGTAACGGCGGCGATCTCGATAATAAAATCAGAACGCTACTAAGGTACTTTAAAATTTGAAATTGGAAAAATGGACAGAGATGTTTTCTCAAAATTCAACGTAGATTCCGAATCTGCCATTGGTTTTGTTCGTAGAGCAATATTTATGCCGCTATGAGCAGTTGAAAAAGTGCAAAAACCGCGATTTTCGCCACTTTGAACAACTCCTGTACCCACAAAAGCAAATAAAATCGAAAAATGAGAAATTGCTTTTTGCCCGAGCAGCACAATCGACAAATTATCGAAATAAAAAATCGACAGAATATCGAATTCGATAAAGTGTCGCGCTAGTTCCACCTAAATCGTGAAATTATCTTTCAATATATAGATAGATTATCGACGAATTATAGTTAGCAAAAATTTCGAGATTATAGTAAGATATTTTATCGATAATATATCTATAATATCGAAAGATAATTTCACGATTTAGGCGGAACTTTTGCGACACTTTATCGAATTCGATATTCTGTCGATTTTTTATTCCGATTTTTCGTCTTTTACTAGCTTTTTTCTATAATTAAAAATTCCTTAATTAGCATAATTAATACATTAAACTATGCCTAAACACATTATTCACGTTGCGGTAAGAGGATCATTTCAGAAAAAGTCAAAAAAAATTATAAAAAATCTGCCACCCGTGGGGCTTGAACCATCTACCTCCTGCATTGTAATCCTCTTCCTTAACCACTATGCCATACCTTATCGTTGAGAAATTAGCAATAAAACGCTTATAATAGACAGTTTAGTACTTCCAGACGTGTTGGACTTAGAAAAATGTTCACCAATTTTTAAAATTTGGAAATAATTTCAAATATCGCCACAAAATCGTTGAAAAATCGAATTCGAGAAATTTCAGATTACGTGTCGATAATAAAGTTTTAAATATCTTCACAAAATCGTAAAAAAATCGAAATCGAGAAATTTCATATGTCGATAATATAGTTTCAAATATCTTCACGCAATCGTTAGAAAATCGAATTCGAGAAATTGCATATTATGTGCCGATAATATAGTTTCAAATATCTTTACAAAATCGGTAAAAAATCGGATTCGATAAATTTAATATAATCTGTCGATGATATAGTTTCAAATATCGTCAAAAAATCGGTAAAATATCGGAGTCGAGAAATTTCATATAATCTGTCGATAATATAGTTTTAAATATCTTTACAAAATCGTTAAAAAATCGAATTCGATAAATTTAATATTCTTTGTCGATAATGTAGTTTCAAATATCTGCACAAAATCGGTGGAAAATCGGAATCGATAAATTTAATATTCTTTGTCGATAGTATCGTTGAGAAATATCGTCATAAAATCTTAATAATATCGAATTCGATAGTTTTTAGATTTTTTGCCTATGAAATTGTACCGATAAATCTTTATAATATCGTGAGAACATCTATAGATTTTCAAACGATTTTTTATCGATACGTTACATCTTCCGATATTATCGATCGAGTGTGCCGCTCGGGTGTTTCTACGTCTAAACTATCGATTAAGCCTATTTTGGACTCATGCTCAAAATGGCTGTTGACCTGTGTTATTTGACATAATTTCTATATCTTTTCAAACAATTCTTGAGTTTTTTAACGTATGTATTTAAAAAATTAAGAGGTGATTTATCACGAATTTTCGAACAAAATTTTCCAAAAATGTTCATTTTTATTCCCTCTCACGATTTTTGAACTCAAAACTTTTCATAGGCTCAAATTTCACTTCTCGCTGCTGCGTTCTCAACAATCTCGAAATTCTTATACTTAATAATCCAAATAATTCACATCCCATCCCATGACTTGCGAACTCAAAAATCAAAGGCACAAACTCCATTTCTCTCCACTGCCTCCTCACCCCTTTCTCTCGTCTTCCTGCGGACAACCATACACGATTCGTCTCCGGAAGCAATTCGCACTCGTCTCAAAATACCTACCACTGCCGCATACTCAAATCACAGTTACGTGAGGAGAGTAAAGTAGCTATACCTGTGCTTAGAGGCGAAGAAGAGGAAAACACACCACGCAACTGGCATTGGTTGTGGCGGTGGTGGCGCGGGCGAGATGGAAAAACGCGCGAACGAAGGCAATACTATACTAATAAAAACGGAGGCGGGAGTCTAGCGCCATAATTGAACCATACCAAATTGCTAGAGCGATAAATGACCGGCAGAAAAAAAAAGCGAGACTATTTGTCGTTATGAATCTTCTTACCAACAAGTCGAATTATACACTTAAACGCAAAAAACACGGCGAAGGCTTCACAAAGAAGCGAAGTGCGATTCGTGATTAGTGTTCGGTTTCGCGTAGCTTACGTATAAGTATTCGTACGTATATCGTATACGTATATAATATATTAGATGGTTCGCGGGTGCGTGTAAGCGATATCGAAGATGCGCCATTAATTACGTATAACGTCGCGCCGCATACAAAATGAATAATAATTATCGTTTGTCTTCGATCGGTTAAAAATGTCAAAAAATTATTTCGTAATCGTTTACTACTACATGATTTGCTGGTGTGAATTGTTTTGCCAGATCCCCTGCTACGCTAATTCCACATCGTGGTCGGCGGTCAACTTGCTGATCGATGGCCGAGCCGATAATCGTACACGGTTGCATACCACCGAAAGCTACGGCATCATCATCAAAACCGACATCGACGGCGACAGCGACCACAGCAAACGCAACAACGTTACCAATTCGGCGACGCTAGCAACAGCATTCGACGACCACTGGACCAAACTCGAAATCACAGTGCCACCTACTCAACGATCCACCTTACTCAGATCTAAATATCACGCCACCCTAACGAATCCTATACACATCACCAGATCATCGCAGCAGGTCACATCGCACGTAAGATCTATTCAAAATGAACTAAATGCTCAACTTCAACAACAAACCACCACTCAACAGACCACTCAGCAATCCACTCAGGAACCATTGACCACAACTACCCCGATCCCTTTTAGTAATCGGTCTTCGGCCGAGCAACTTACGCCCAAGTCGCCAGCCAAAGGCGTCAATGGAGAAACCGGACACGCGTTTCTTTACGACGACGATGACGACGACGACGATTATGACGACGACGACGAGTATATTCAGAAAAAAGATGACGACGACGACGACGACGACGACGATGACGACGAAGAAGTCGTCGAAGATGAGAAAATTGTCGAAGACGCCGGCGATACCGTCGACCCAGATCCTCAGGAAGAATATGAAAGTATGTACGAGAAAAAACAATTATGATTACTTTTTCCTTAGCTTTTATCGTCAAATGGCCAATCAAAAATTGCAACTTCGTATCACCATTTAGCTGATTGTTCTTTTTTTTTGGTCAAAATGGAAGAGCGATGAACTTAAGAATAATATGCTGATACTGAACTATTCCCAGAATTGAAACGTACCAATTTCATAGTTCTATTTGAACCATACTTCATTATTTCCAAAATTAGTGCAGAATGCCAGTCTGGCCAAGAACTACCTACTCTTCCAAGGTATAATCATTTCGGTCAAGTATTCTGAAGATTTTTTCAATTGCTCGATCATTTCTGAATCTATATGAGAGTTCATTTATCACCCTGCCCGGTGTACCTTAATTTTTTTCCTAAATCAGGGCAATTGGTGGGTGGGGGGGGGGGGGGTGAGTCGAAAATATGCAGTTAATTTTCTTGAAAATTACACAGCACGAATTGCTTCGAGCATTTAAATAATCAACAAGAAAAAGAACTCCCAAAAAATAACCTTTGACTTGCACAACAACTCGAGCTTGTTTTTTACAACGAAAATTTTTTGAAAGTGAGACACCTCAACACCTTTACTTACTCTAATAAAAATACATCTCCTTCTATATTCCAGTCACAGATGAAGTGACAGTGGTGTGACGAAGAATTTTTTTAGGGGAGTGGGGGTTAATAGTTACAAAAATTATACCTTTTCGGTATGTTCAAATAAATCGATGAGAAGAGAAAAACAGTGTTAGATAGATCCAGATTCAGATCACTTCCACTAGAGTGGTCTGATTTTACATCAGATCTAGACCATTCATCCACAGTCCAAACTTATGAATCTAATACTCTTGATCAGTCCAACACAACCCCCCCCCCCCCCCCAAAAAAAACACAAGAATAGTTTAGAATCCACAGAAATAAGATTTCAAAATTCGAGAATCCGAATCCTTGAAGATGAGAATCTAGACTCACAACATCAGAATCCTGAAACGAATGGTTTAGAGTCTACAATAAACATTATTTTAGAAGCCATCAAAAATCTGAATTTTGGATTTTGGTTTGTCATTACTATTTCATTTTATTTTATTATTTTTTATTGAAATTTTTAGTTTAAAAAAAACACATAAAATTAAAACAAGTGTGAAAAAATGACAGTTCATCGTCATGAAAAAATAGAGATTTACTTGACCTAATTTTCTTTTTTAAAACAGGAGTTTCGTAGGACTTGCAGGAGCGTTATGTAGTCAGCCTGCTTGAGGGAAGTGAAATTATTGATAAGAAATTCATAATTAACGAAAAATAAGATAACTCTGCGAAAAATTTTATAGATTCCTCTTATCTCACATTAAAAAAAAAAAAAAAAAAAAAAAAAAAAACATTTGAAAAGAATTAAATTAAAAATCAATTTTTAAAAAAATGAAAATTTCAAATAGGGAATGAGTAATGAAAATTGAACTAAAATAGAAATTTTTGTACTGAATTTGAAGTTTTGGTTGACCCCAAATTCAATAATTCACAATTCACATTCAAAGAACGAAATTTCGAAAAGCTTGTTTGAATTTAATAGGAGTTTGGATTCAGATTGAAAATCTACACAATGGAAGCTTCGAAAACACGAATTCAAAAATGACAGAATTCTAAAGAAGGTTGCGTCCAGAACCACAAAATCCAAATCAGGATTTCTAAGAGAATCTCAAAACAAAAAGCAGTAGTTTTGTATAAATTTTGCATTTTTTTTAAAACAGCACTTCTACAAAATATAATCTTCCCCCTCCCCCCGCAAAAAATATATCTTCACAGAATCAGAAAAAATTCTATACTTGTGACCCGGCATAACAAAAGGGACGTAGTAGGTAAAAAATCGATTTTCACTTTTTTTGTGTTCTGAGCTCTATGGACCGAGGTCTATCATCTGAATAACCACTCAAAATTTCGAAAAAATCAATATTTCCAATCGGCACGACAAAAGGGACCTAGTAGGCAATGTATCGGTTTTTCATGAATTTGGATAAAAATGTGTAAAAATATATACCTAATTTGTTTTAAAATAGCACCCCCCCCCCCCCGGGCTGATGCTTGAAATACGTGGTTTTAAGGGGAAAACTTCCACTTTAAAGAATTTTCGATCACTTTTCAGAATCATCACTGATCAAAATAATTTTATTTGAAATCTAATAATTATTATTTTTGTTTTTCGATGTTTTTTTTCGTTTTATGGCCACTTATGACGCAAAATGCGCATAATTTAGCCAAAAACCGATCTGATATTTGTTATTAGTAAGCTTCAAAAATTTGCTTACCACACAATTTTTTCCCCTTCTTGGCAACACTGAGTTTGTTCAAATTTCCCTTATCCATTATAAAAAAAAATTTCGCACATTTTTTTTTTTTAATATTCTCAAAGTTGATTTTTGCTCTCCTGAAAAATTTGTAAAATACCTACTAGGTCCCTTTTGTCATGCCGGGTCACATCTTGATAAATTCGTAATTTTCAAAAAAAAAAACAAAACAGGAGATTTAAGCCAAGTATTTGACGAAAAACAAGAGATTTGCAAGACAAGCAGGAGTGTTAAGACACCCTGAAAATCCTGGAAAAAATTATTCAAAATCCAATAGAGAATTTGGATTTGTGCATTCGTACTCCGAATTCTGTTTCCTGATTTCGAACAATTCTGAAAAAAAAAAACTAACGACTTTGACGATTTTAACAACTTTTGAATCCATCTGGGAGTCACAAACCTCGACACTCCTGCCCATTACCTCTCCAATTTTAAAAAATGAAATGAAGTTGAAACCAAGAGAAATTCACAAGTTTTTAAACGGTTTTGAAATAATATTTTAAAATGGTTTCAAAAAGTGAGTTTTTAAATTTGTTCTATTAGTTACATCTAAAATCCATTTATAAAAACAGATTCTCAAAACCACTTGAACATACCCATATTTTTAAACCGACACTAACTTCTACCTATAAAAAATGATTCCAAAGCAGTGTCTTTGAAAATCAGGTCTCTGTAAATGAATGAAAAACAAGGCTATTTTTGTGCAACAAAATCAAAGAACTTGAAATACGATCAATTTCTCTTTATCACGATGAAAACATGCCACATAACCCCAACTCGACATCAATCCAAACAATCTTCATTTTTCAATCACTTATTTCATGGTACCCAATCAAACAACGCTTTGATCCTTTCGTAAAGAAGGATCCCTTCATCGCCAACTCTTGATCCTCGACATCCGCAATATTTCTATACTCAACTCGATCCACTCTACTGCTACCAGGACCATCAAAATATTATAATATTGCAATGGTCGATCATGTGAAAAACGTGATCTAGTTCAATAATGGAGCTTTCAGCGGCACGTTTTGTTTGACGGTTAACGAGCTCGTTAAATAAATTAAATTAAAAGTGATTAATTTGAAACGACTTATTGCTGAACATCAGCATCAGCAAAGGGTGGCGAGTAAGGGGAAAACTAACAACGTCGACACGTTGAGGAATTTAGATATAATCGAGTTCTCCCAAATACAATACACACGTCTCGTCGAGTGGGTCCATTTTAGTTAATTTGATTTCGTATCTCACCCGAGTTCGTTACAGTTTAAGTTCATATGTGTACTGTAAGTACTCGTATGATGGCCAAGACCAATACGAAGATCGCGTAATAAGGCATCGATAAATAAAGCACAAACAATGAGGTAGATAATATATGTACCTAACTATTTAAGTACCTACTACCTACCTACCTCTACGTTTATATACCAAAAAAAAAAAAAAAGGAATAAATAAAAAAACGCTTCGATTAACATAGTTCGAATATTAGCCAGACGTGCGCACCGCATTGCACACCGTTTCTCATCTCTCTCTCTCTGTCTTTCGCTTTTGACTATGATTTCGTGTTAGTATGCCAGGCCGGAGCATCATCGATGGTACACTAATAGAAAGTCATTACTAATGGTTGAGGGACGAAGGTAATTTAACAAGGAAAAATACGTTGTTGTTGTTGGTATAAGGTACGAGTACTGTACCCGAGGAAGTATTACGATCCGCGTATTTGCCTGCCGCGCGATCATCATCATCATCATCTCGCAACAGTCGACTCGACGATGTAGTAAACTTTACCCGAGATGAATAATTCGCGCCGATTAAATATTCAACGCTTGTTTTCTTCATGAATTCACTTTTACCGTCGAGACTGCGGCCGCTGACGCCGCGACGACACCGACGCCACTGTCGTACAGTTTTGATTTTTCTTCGTCGTACTTTGTAGACGCCGCTCCACGCTCCTCTGTTCAGCTCGTCAGCGAACTGCACGATCGAAAATCCTATTATTAGCTCGTTTATCCGTAAGATTCGTGTGCTGCGAGGATTCATTGTTGAGCACACATGTACGCACCTCGTATAAGCAAAACACGACGACTTTTCTACCAAATGACGAGTAATTCACTATAGGTGTGCGACCAATCTCACGTATGACTTCATCATCCTCTCCCAAAACACTCTACACATTTATCGAAGAGAGGAAAAACTATACGCACGAGTATTTACCTAACAGAGTTTGAGAAGAAAAAAAAAAACAATAAAAAAGAAAACCGAAAGTGACTCGTAAGAAAACCACTAAAATAAGTGAAACCCCTTCACAAATAAACAAAAAAGACACACAGATAAACAATCCGAAATGAAAGACACCTCCATTCCTCACCCATACCAAGCTTCATTCGTTCTGAACGTAAACTGATCGCGAGATGTGAATAAAATTGCATACCTTCTTCATCGGCAGGCGACACTTATTGATAATTTCTTATTTCATGATTAACGTAGAAATGTTTTTACTGCCGTGTCATAATCAAAAATATAAAAGCTGGAGATGACCAAAAATTACATTTAAAAAATTATTCCGATATTGAAGAAATTAAAAAAAAAAAAGATAATAAAATCTTCTCAATTTTTTGGGATTTGGGGGGGAGGGGGGGTTGAACGTAAGTGTTTCCGTTACAAAAATCGTAACTGAAAACTAAAAGAAAAACTCAGTGAAAAAGGGAAAAACTAGAGGTAAATGAAATCAAAAATTTTAATTAAAGGCGAAACAATGAAAAAATGAATAAAAAATAAAAATAATTAGGTGTAAAAATTGGATAAAATTTATTTGCAATTAAAAAACGAAAGAAATACTAAAAATTAGGAATGAGATAATAACTATTAATAATGGAAACTTTGAAAATTAAGAAAATCTATAGGTAACATTGGAAAAAGATTTCACACTACCTAATAAAAAAAAAAAAATTAAAAAATTGATAAATAGCTTTTAAAAAAAATTGAAGAATATCTAATCAGAAAGCTGTTTCAAAGTATTTTTTTGAATTGGCTTGATTTTCCTTTTAATGGCACAAATTATAATGTAGAGCGGAAACTTTTTTGAGACAGAAAATATTTTAAGATTTTCTTGGAAAAATACATGCAAAAACTTTTAAAAAATTGCTAAAATATCGCAAAAAATCACAAAATTTTTTTAAAATCAAAACTCAATCAGAATTTTTTTTTATTTTCTTTAAAAAAATATATTTTGCACTGTTTTTGATATTATGTTGAAAATTTCCTCCAAAAAAAAATCTAGGGCAATTTCTAGTGGAATTGAAATAAAAAAATATTTAAATAAGAATTTGGGTCTTTTCAAATAGTTTTTGAATTTTTCTAGAAAAATTAAGAAAAAAATTCACTTTGAAAAAAAATTGAAATTTTTTAATGACACCTGAGTACCTATATTAATTTTATTAAAGATTTTTTTTTCAAAAATGTCTCATAAAAAAAATTTTGAACGACTATCTATTTGTAAATTTTTTTAAAACTTTGGATGTTTTCAGAAAAATTTTGAAATATCCACTCTCCAAAAAAATTTTTCAATACGATTTCTAATAAATTTTTAAAAAATTTGTTCAAAAGAATTTTGTGACAGTTATTTTTTTAAAATTTGACTGAATTTTTGAATTTTTCAGAAATATTTTAAGACATTTTATTTCTTTACAAAATATGTTTGGACTTTTCTGGTTGATTTCAAAAATAATTTATGTATACAGGTATTTGAAAGGATTTAAATTTTTCCGATCAAAATAATTCTTAAACTATTTTTTGTGATTTTTTTAAAAAATTTGATTCAATTTTTCAATTCTTTCAAAAAAAAAAATGAAATAAGTACCTACATTATTTTCTTTTAATTTTTCTTTTGGGACCTCTTTGGTAAATTTTTCACTTTTGATAGGATTTCTAATTTTTTAAATATTTTCTTTCAAAAAAATTTTCACACTTTTTTGTGAAAGTTGCTCAAAAAAAAATTGATTGCAGATTTGAATTATACAAGGAAAATTTTAAAATACATGATATTATTTCGTAACAATTTTTTAAAACTTTTTTTGGTGAATTTGTTAAAAATGAGCCTATATTTGAGGTTCTTTTTTCAAAAAAAAAATTTCAATGATTTTTTGGAGAGTTTAAAAAAATGTTGTTAGGGCTTTTGATTTTGTACAACGTTGAATTTTTTACATCTGTTTTGTATTTAATAATGTATGACAGCTTTCAAAAAACCGAAAGGTCCAATTTTAATTATTAACTGAATTTTCTTTAAAGCAAAATCCTTTTTTTTTTCTTTATTTGAGATAAAATAGGTATAAGAAAAAAAAATTTACAAAGGTAAAAATGAGGAAAGAGTGACTTCTAATAACTTGCGAGCGAAATAGTTTTAAAAAATAGTAAAAATAAAAAATAAATTTGAGATTTAAATTTAAAAAAAAAATAGTTTCATACATATTTTTAAAAATTAATCATTACTCAACTTTTGTTACAGACTACGCGGAAACCAGACCTCCGATTATTTTACGAACCAGACGGAAAAACAAGAAGAAACGCGGCAAGAAGCACGGCTCGATAAAAATCAAAGATTTCAAAAAATTGAGAAAATTCATGTTGCCTCTATTATTAGCGTATAAGTTGAAATTTTTCACATTAGTGCCTTTATTATTAGGAGGATTAGTGCTCATCGTTGCCACGACCGGTTTCGCCGGCTTTTTCTTCGCCCTGTTTGCCGTCGGACTGGGACTTAAGCATCATCATTAGCTGCGATCTACGTCTACCTACGGCCAAAGACTCTTATAATAATGTTGTACGTTTATAGGTATACGTCTTCTTTTGGTATAGTACCAGTGCTCTTAATTACCATACGTACCCTGAATTAGGAAACAAGCTCAATATTTTACAAGTACCATTCCACACAGTGCCCAAAATGACTAAGTTTTTTTTCTTATTCTTTTTCGGTGTGCATTTACATGGTGCACTTTACTCAGCGTCAAAATTGCCATCATTTTGGCAAATGCGACTACAAAATGTGATTTTTCCAAGTACGTAGGTCTCTCTGTATTACAATATGTTGATTACGCTCAGTCCCATCGTAGGTTAACAGCTGCGAAGTAAAACTTAATCTTCATCGTATAGCTGTATCTAGTATGTTTAATTTGTATTCTTGTGTATTTTATGTATTTCTTCATTTTATTTATTTATTTTTCTTTCGTTTTTTTTTTCTAAATTATTTATTTATTTATTTATTTATTTACGCGCGTATTTCGTACCATATTACAAATGCAGATACTATTCGTATATAGGGTCTTTATACATTTTATGTACGTAAATTTGTATTATTCTTTACTGGTATTTTCTTACGTATATTGATGGTTGGATGAATTAAAATTATTGTTTCATCTTTTCGAAACATCTAAGAGAAAAAAAGGACCATTCCGAATTTCCGAAATTCATCCCCACGTATCGAAAAAAACAGAGGCACAGCGAACGGGATAGTTCGGGGGACTTCCCCCCCCCCTCGTATGTTGAAAAAATTCAAAAGTTGTCTTTAAATTTCAATTTAGCAATTTTGTGTTCCAAACTTCCAAGTTTGTAAATTAAGGATTATGTTGAAAAAAATTAAACAGTTTAACAAAGTTGAATTCTAAATGTAGGTAGTTGGCAAATTGAGAATTTCGAAGGAATTGATCGTTTAATCTAGTTATCACAACTCATAAATTACACCTAAAACAAATTTAATTTTTTTTCTCCAAAAAAGTGAAACGATTTTTTTCCTCCATAAAAGTAAAAGATCCCAAATTAAAAAATTGAAAAGAAAAAATTTTCTGCATAAAAATTAAATAAGAGTTTTTTTCCTTTGAAAAAAGAGGATTTTTTTTAGTCCAAAAAAACTATAAAAAAAACTTATTATTGAAAAAATTGAGTTTTTTTTTCTCCTCAAGAAGTGGACGATTTCTTATAATAAAAATCAGAGCGAATTTTTTCCTGCATAAAAATCAAGGTATTTTTACTCCTTCAAAGAATTGATCTTATTTCACCTATTTAAAAATACCTACCTATGTAATTTTTTTTTCTTCAAGAAATGAGAACTTCTTCTATTTATTCAACAAAAATGAAAAGATTTTACTTCACAAAAAATTAAAAGATTCTATTTTCTAAAAAAAAAAAAAATAGATTTTTCCTCCATTTTTTTTTACCTCAAAATGTTCTCCATAAAATTCAAAGTTTTTTTTATCCAAGAATTTAAGGAATTAGTATTTTTATTACAACACTAGAAGAAAATTTTTTACTTTTGAAAGTTTTATTTTCCTTTTATTTTTAATTGAGACAAAAAATTGAAATTTGTTTTTTCCAAAAATAAGATTTCCTTCAAAAAATTTGGGATTTATCTTCGAAAAAAGGAAATAAATAAAATAAAAAATCCATCTCTCAAAAAATTGTAAATAAGAAGATTATTTCAAAAAAAAAAAAATGGACAAAAAAATGAGATTTTCAAGCTTTTTCTAAAAAAATATAAATTAATTCTTTTTTTAAAAAACGGATGTTGTAGGTATCTGTATTTCTCAAACAAAAATTATTAGTTTTTTTCTTCTCAAAAATTATGAGATTCCTTCTCACAAAAAAATGAAAGATGTGTAATAAATGAGAATTTTTTAGAAACTTTTTTTATACGAAAAAGTTGTGATATTTTTTATTCTAGGTATAAAAATTCAGAATGAGAAATTTTTCTTCAAAATTATTGATAAATGTAAGGTTGTGAAAATTTTTCAGAGATAACACAAAAAAAAATTAATGACGCCCACGTCAGGCAGGTTCCAGACTAAAGTAATAAGCTTCAGCAACTGGTGCCCCATGTTTAAACGTTTTCTTTTAGCTTATCCCATAATTTTAAATTTTTAGTATTGGTGTTGATAGACGAATTCGAGAATTTTGAGTTGACATTTTCCTAGATTTGGAGTTGGAATTTCTGAGATATACCTCTCACTCGAAAAATCGTTACGCTACGCCTCTGGAAAAAAATCATAGAATTCAGGGCTCTCAACATGGTACTACGAAGAGCCCTAAATTTTATCATTTTTTTCTTACTCGACATTATTTATTAATTATTATTTATTTTATAGAATCCGACGTTCTATATTCTATTGTAAACCATGTAAAGTAATATGCCGAGTGTCACGATACTCTCATTGGATTATTTATTTTTTGTTGTACATAAAAATAATTAAAATTAAAATATATAATTTTTTTTTTTTTGAAAAAATTCAACGCTATCTCTTTTGTTCTGTACTACATATTAATTATTTAACCTTTCGCAATTCTCCCACACACGTGTCTAAAAAAGTAAACGCGATCGAGCTGCAGGAGGAAATCGATTCGTGAAAATCGCGAGTGTAAAAATTTTCGTCGGAAATTCGCTCGTGTACGGATACTGGAATCTTTATATGCCACTCTAACTCTACTCCTACGTGACCTCGATGAAAATTTTCGCACTAGTATATCTGCATATACGAGTAGTAGGCCTATAGTGGAATACACTTCGATACATACAGATCGGTCGATTATTTATGTACGCTTTCACACAGCCATATTTTTTCACACTTGACTCGGAATTATCACAATGGATCATCTTAACGTAGGGATAATATGGTGAAGATAATGGAATTATAGCAGTCATTTAAATTCAGGTCGTTCGTCGATCTGTATACGCGATCCGATCGATATACCTATATTCTATACCTAAACATTCGGCGCGGCTGCTGCTGGCGTTGGCCATGGCGTAGAAATTATATTCTTACATAAAATCGCCTCCATCGACTTCCCTTTGCCCATTCACTCGTACACTCCGGCCCGGCATATTAATCAAATATTCTCCGGATTTAGGAAGGAAAAAAATTAATATTCGTGCTCATCCAACTGTTTAGGAATATACTCCAAAGTCATCCTTCCATTTTTTTATCGTCGCGTCGTCAGACCCAAATTACACGTACAAAAAAACCCTACTCGAATAATTCCCATAATCTTATTTTTTCTCGTAACGGGATAAAAATGCATTTTATGTTTACCTATCCTTTGAGACGAGGAACCGATCGTAAAAATTATACCAATCACCCACGCTTTCTCGCCCGCTGACACATCTAATACGCGCGTCATAATTGACACGTTATTGTCCCTCTGCCGCTATAGCTGATACAACACGTCTTCAAAAAATAAGGAACCAATATAGCACACGGGCCCATTTGTTATATTAAATTATAAATCGTATGGAAAAAATAATAATAAGAAAATATTCTCACCAACTTATTTGCCTTTGAAGTTGGAAAATTCGTTTCGCTTCACCTATGTGAGGTTGAGCTACCTAGTTTTTTTTGTTGCAATTTTATCATAGGTATCTTCGATACAGTTTGTGTCGTATCGATCTTATTACTCGAAACTGTGTAATTAAGTTATACGTCTTCTTTCAATGGTAACTCAAAATCAAACACACATCTCTACGTATTTTCATTCAGTCAATTCTCGATTGGACTCAATTTGAAATTTTTTCGATCTAATGATGAAATAAAATTATCGAGCTATTACGTCGATACAGCCCATTGGAAAAAAATTAGGTAAGTACTCACCTTACATCCATTATTTATGATTTTGACAGCTTACTACATCTTGATTACTCAACTTTCGGTACATTTGGTAGGAACTTCGACAAGTAGGTATCTGAAAGCAAAAAATGATGAATTTATTTAAATTGAATCGTAATCAACAGGTAGGTAATATTAATTAACAAAATCACACTCAACAAAAATGACAATACGAGTAAGTAAATAACGTAAGTAAAGAATCTAAACGTGCATGAGCATTTAAGCAATTGCGAGAACGTAATTAACTATAATTATTATAGACGCAGCATCAATTCAATATCGCAACTTCTAACTTACAACGCGAACACCATCTCTCCGTATAATCTACTCTTCATATTATTTCACTTTCTTCTTTCTCTACGTAGTTCTGTATTTCCTTATACAAACGAAATTAAAATACCATACGATGCAATGTCAAAATATGTCATTAGAACGGATACAACAAGCCACCATCGCTCGCACGTCACACGACCGCGTGTGCACAAGAGCAATATTCTCTTCTTTATTCTTAGATATACTTAATAAACGAGTAGGTAGTAAGAGGTACTATAGGTACACGAACATCGTAATGACAATACGAGTATTTCATGGTCACCAATCATCTCCTTGATTACAAACAATTATACTCGTTTTTTCTTCATTTTTTTTTCTGTCCAACCTCAAAATTGTTCAATTTTATTTAAATATACGTATTTTTTTCATTTTGGCGACGTGACGACTTTCTATTTCCATACTGCTTGATTTGATATCACTTACATTGGAGATAACTTTCTGAGGTAATTCTTTCGTTGATTGCCAGTATAAGATGGAACCACTAGCCAGGCATGATACGAGTATTTCATTTTTCAATCAGTATCTTTTTAGTAACTTTAGTGACCTTTTTTAGGTGGAAATGGTGACAGAATAAAGACACAAAATATTTTCAAGAAAAGAGAGATTATTGACCTAAATTCCAAGTTAGTACCTTCAATCTCCAAAAATCATCTAATTCATTTTTGAAAAGGGAAAAAATTTCAAAATTTTCTTGAAAAAAAAAATCAAAAATGCTATCAAAAAATTCTATAGGTAAAAAAAAAAATTTTAAAATAATAATGAAGAAAGTAATAACTTTAAAAATCTATAAAATTTTCTTCAAAACGAAACATTTTAAAAATGTTCTGAAATATTTTCGAAGATAAAAAATAGTGACAAAGTAACAATAAAAGTGACGCTCAATTCAGGTAGGTACCTATTGTTTTTTCTTTCCAAAAATTATTTAAGATGAATTTTTTTTTAATAATCAAGCTCAATTTGTTAAAAGAATTTTCCAAAAAAAAAAAAAAAAAAAAAACTGAGACAGAAAGAGGGGGAGAGGAGTCACCAACCTCTCAAAAATACCTTCAATTCCGAAAAAATATTTTTCAAAAGAAATTTTTAGAAAAAATCACGAAAATCTTGAAAAATAACTTTTATTAAGAACAGATGCATAGCTTTAGCATTTTTCAGATGGGAAAAATTTAAAAATTATTATAAATTTGAAAAAATTGCCCATTTTCTGTACTTTTTGTTGCTTAACTTTTTTTTTAGCGAACGAATCCCTATGTACTTGGAGATGGGCTCTTGAAAATTTGAAACAAGTTTAGGTTCAATTTGCGAAATTTGAACTCAAAATTGCCAACTTTTAGTTTTTTCCTACACAGTTTAGCTTCTGATGAAGAAAACAAAATCTTGGAAAAATTACAGAATACGCAACCTTACTTTTTTTCGAGAGGAAATCTCAAGAAAAAATGAAAGAGAAAAATGTACTATTTAAAAAATTGTGGCGTATGAAACATTTTTTTTTTTTAATAAAAAAATTGAAATGAATAATAGGAAATTCTAAGATGCCAACCTCAGAATTTCTCACGGTAATGCTCGATTTTTTCCGAAGGGATGCCAAATTGAAAATTTTCCAACATTGAATGTAAGAACAATTTTTTTTTCTCCAAAGCAATTAAAATATTTTTATACCAAAAAATTATGGCATTTTTATACTCTTAGGTACTTATTATGAAAAAATTGAGACAAAGAATTGAGATTTTCTCAGAAAAATCCAAATATTTTTAACTTACATAAATACTTTTTTAATTCAAAGATTGATATTTTTGACGCTAACTCAAAAAAATAAGATGAGCTTAATTTTTTATGCCAAGAGAAAATTCAGTCATATTCCTTTTCAATCCAAAAGAAATACATACTTCACCAGAAAAAAAATCAAAGAATTTTTTATCCAAGAAATTGAGATTTTTCTTTCTGAAAAAAATACTTAGATACCTACTTGAAAAATTTTTTTCTTTCAAAAAATTTAAACATCTATTTTTTACCAGTTCTTTCAATTTAAAAAAATAATGAGAATTTGTAATACCTAACTAATTCCTAAGAAATAAAGAGACAGACATCTAAGAATTAATTTTTATTCCAAGCAAATTCAAATAAAAAAAAAAAAAAATTGGAAAAAATTTTATCACGAAAAATAAGATTTTTTTTAATTTTTACCTATTAGGCACAAAAAAATTGAAGATTTTTTTTGAAAAATTTTTTAAAAATGAGGGTTTCTACTAAAAAAATCAAAGATTTTTTTTAAGCTACGTATTTCTTCTCTGCTAAAAAATGAGATTTTTTTCAAGTTGACTCTAAAAATATCAAGATTAACATTATTTCAAGTTCCAACAAAATTCAAAAATTATTTTTTTAAAAACAATTAAAATTTTCTTCCCCAAGATTCCTCCCCCCCCCCCCAAAAAAAATTGATTTATTTTTGTTCAAAAAATTAGTGATTTCTTTTTGTGAGAAATATGTTGCACTCCAAAAAAGAGAATTTAAAAAAAAATTGAAATATTTTTTGAAGTATTTTTTAAAAATTTGTTCGACACAGAAAATCTTTTCTTTAGAAGATTTCTCGGATCAAAATAATTTCAACTTTTTTTTTTCAAAAAATTTACGTTGGTCACCAAAAAAAAAAAAAAAAAAAAATGTTTTGTGTAGAACAATTCTTTCATCATTCCATTTTTTTATTTTCATTTTTTCAAATTAACTACTGACCACTTTCCTTTCTAGAAATTTTTTTTCAGAGCAGTTATTTATTTTTTTAATAATCTTGTTAATAAAATTTTCTCTTGAGGATTTCCTCAGAATAATTAAAAATTTCTCGACAGACTGTTTCGATTAAAAAATTTTCCAATAGATTTTTCATTTTTGACATTATCTCATTTATTCTCAGGGTGCTATTCGACAGTAATTTCTTCATCCTTTGGAAACATTTCTAATTTCTTCAAGCCAAAAACTTCGGTGAAAAAAAATCAAAATGACGTATAAATTACAATACAAGAGAGTGAAAAAACAACAAGAAATTATTTAAAAAAATTTAATATCTGATTTTTTCAAAATGAAAAAAAAAAAATCAGCTAAAACAACTTCGGAGAACTGCTGGATGGCACAATTTGTTGCAAATAGTCACTACGAAACTCCATTAAAATCTGCATACGAATATATTCCAAACTATCGATCTCATCTCGCAAAAATAACCAATAAACTTGACCGGACCATACTAATAAAAGTAAGTAAATACCACAAAACGAAAACACCTACAAGTAGGTCGGTGACAAAACTCATCAAAGTCGTTGATAATAAACCAATATATTATTAATACGTATCCATGTTGATGAAAAAAAAAAAAATGGAAATTCAATTGCACGGTTGGAATATCAAATTATGAATTTAAAATAAAGCCTAAGTCTCCAGCACTGACTCCGAAGGTCTGTACCCACTTCAAGCTCGTCACTTGGAAATTGAAGGGAAATCTTTCGCCTCTGGAGTCATATTTTCATATACGGTAAGGTATGCCATACGCACATTCCTCGTCACTATACACAATAATGGCAGTATGTTCTGCAGCTAAGTACAGCCTATAATTACCTTAGAACCGATCTCGTACAAGTACCTTCGGTGTAAGGTGCACACATTTCCTCGTAAGACAACGTAGTAAATACCTTACTTAGGTACTCGTATATACAAACGCGCATGTAACGCTTCAACGAGCCGATTGTTCGTTTTGATTACGCGTTGATGATTCCGAAATGTAATATAAGTACCATTGGTTGATTACATTTTTTTCTTTTGATGGAAGCTGGCCGCGTGTCTGACGACGGCCGACGACGCATAAACCACCTCGCGAGCCGGTCAACCGACTAAAAATGTACCTACGTACATGACAATTTCGAGACATCGATTTTCATCTCATCCGCATCTTCCTTTCAACGAACCATGGTCCACTTCCTTGACCCAGAATAAACATTTCTAGATCGATGGACCATTCGCTCGGCCATATCGTCACCGAGCACGTATCATCGAAAAAACCACAACCACCGTCGATCGCAAAACAATCAATACGCTGGCGAATTCGCCAAAGCTGAGGTATTTTTTCACAAATCAAAATTCATCCATTAAATACACCCATCACCGCCGTAGTCTTAATGAAAAATCTGCCGAAGGAGAAAAAAAAATCTCATCTAGCGTATAAAAACCATCAAGCGTAGCGTAAATCCCACAAATCTTCGTCAACCATCTCGCGAACTGTCCTGCGTCCGGCAGCAGACTCCAACCAAACATGCCAAGTTCACGTTCGACGTTTTATTCGATATTATTACTATGCAGTTTGTGCGCAATTTTCGTACCAGTGTATTCGACCGATATCGCGACAGTTTTCGAAAAAGTAGTTCACATGTGTCACAGAAAATCGTATAATGTGTCGTTACTCGATTGCCTGAAAGAACGTTCGTTAATCGGTCTAGACTCCATATACAGATCCAAAAATGACATAAGTCTCGTACCGAATTTCCTGTCTTTGGTGCCCAACGACAACTACCAAATCGAAGAACGCACCGGAAAGAATTTACTGATGGATATCGAAAACCAGGATCCTCAGAATAGATCTCAAATGTTGGATAGTCTCATCGCCGGCAGAGCTACAGATTTCTTGGCCAGTCGATCGGTCAGCATTAGGGTTCCTTTTACCACTTTCGACATTTTCGGATTTCTCAGCGACGATAACCAGAACGAAGGTGAGTACAGGCAGTGCTCGAATCGAGCAAAAATTTTGGCCCAAGTCATGTCAAAATCCCAAATTGAAAATTGTCCCACCATTTTTGGTAAATTAATATCTTTTTTATAGGTGGATGATCAGTATTATAGGTTTTTGAAAACATATAAAATTTAAAAAGATTTTTAAAAATTGCTCTTCCTCTTCCTTGAGAATGTGAGATTTTCTTTTACAAAAAAATTGAGTTTTTTTCTTCTACAAAAATTTGAAAAATATTTTTCCTTCAAAAAATTGAGAATTAGCCAGATTTTTTTTTCAAAAAAACTGAGAATTTTTTCATTAAAAATGAAAGATTTCATTTTAAACAGAAAAATTAATTTTTTAACGATACCTAATCAAGATAATTTTCTCAAAAAAAAATTAGAGATTTCATTTTAAACAAAAATACCATGGAAGTTTTTTTTTCTCTAAAAAATGTAAGTTTTTTTTCAATACTTTTTTCCAAAAAAATTGAACGATTCTCATCTGAAAATTTGAGAAATATTATTTCTGAAAAAATGAAAATTTTCTTCTTCAAAAAATTGTATTCTTTCAAAAAATTCAAAGTTTTTTATGCCTTCAAAACATTTGGGAATAATTAGAATTTTATTCTTGAAAAATGAGAGCTTCTGCATAAATACGAGTAAGTGACTTTTTTCAAAGAATTGCAGGTTTTTCAAAATATAAATTGAAAAAAATTTCGTTAAATTTTTAAAAATAATTTTCAATTCATCTACCAACCTACTTTAGAAGAACTGAGAAAAAATCAGAAGAATTTTAATTCAAATTTTGGTTGGATTTTTCACGAACTGGAACAAAGATTTTTCATTTTTCACGAACCAGAACTGCGTTCCGGCCCAATTCGAGCACTAAGTACAGGTCAAAAATATATTTTAGCACCATTCAAAATTTACTGAAGAAAAAAAAATAGACCCTTCAGAAAAATTTGCTTTGAATTTTTTTTTTTTTTTTTTTTTTTTTTTTTTTTGCAATAATTTACTTGCAAAAGTGAAATGAAAATTCTATTATCATGCTAACCAGATGATTTTTCTCAATTATTACGCAACCGAGAACAATTGCAATTGCAATACTAACTAATGCAAATGATAGATAAATGGGTTAAATGACATTGGAAAAGCAATCGAGCTCATCAATGGACAAGCAACGCGATCTATCTAAAATCATTTCGACCAATTCTCGTGTTATTTCACAATAGAACGAACTACAAACTGGCTCCATAAAGACGTGACGTCCTACGACGACATCATAAAGTATCAAGGAATTCAAAAATGTTCGCGTATAATATGTTCATAATTTTTCATTCATTTCAAAAAATAATAATAATGAACGAAAATTATTGAGAAAGCTGTAAAAAATCAATAGGCTTATCCCAAAAAAATTGAATCTTTTCAGGAATTTGTTTTGGATTGATGAAAAATCAAATTGGCCTCATTATGACAAACAAAATTTTCAATATGAAAAATCAAAAAAAAAAAAAAAAATTGAAAAACTTAGGAAAATCATGAGGAAAATGAAAAAAGAGAAAAAAATTAGGATGTGAAAATAAATTATAAAATATGAAAAATTGAAATTGAAGAAAATAGGTAAAACGAAAACCAATTGAAAAGTTGAAAAAAAATCATTCCATTCAAAAATCTAACCAACAAAAAAATGCAAATCGAAAGAAAATTAGAAAAATGAAATTTAAGAATTTGTTAGATTCTCATTCAAATAAATTGGATTGATGAAAAATCAAATTGTCCTCATTAAATGATTAAAACTGCAGGAAAATGAAAAAAGAGAAAAAAATTAGGATGTAAAAATAAATTATAAAATAGGAAAAATTGAAATTGAGGGAAATAGGTAAAATGAAAACCAATTGAAAATTTGAAAAAATCATTTCAAAAAATGATCCCATTCAAAAATCTGACTAACGAAAAAACGGAAATCGAAAGAAAATAGGTAAAATGAAAACCAATTGAAAAGTTGAAAAAAAATCATTCCATTCAAAAATCTAACCAACAAAAAAATGCAAATCGAAAGAAAATTAGAAAAATGAAATTTAAGAATTTGTTAGATTCTCATTCAAATAAATTGGATTGATGAAAAATCAAATTGTCCTCATTAAATGATTAAAACTGCAGGAAAATGAAAAAAGAGAAAAAAATTAGGATGTAAAAATAAATTATAAAATAGGAAAAATTGAAATTGAGGGAAATAGGTAAAATGAAAACCAATTGAAAATTTGAAAAAATCATTTCAAAAAATGATCCCATTCAAAAATCTGACTAACGAAAAAACGGAAATCGAAAGAAAATTGCTAAAATGAAAACAAATCGAAAATTTGAAAAAAAAACCTTCAAAGAAATCATCCCACTAAAAAATCTAACCACACTCGAATTTTCTCCGCAGGTCGAGGGGGCGGTGGAAAAAAAGACAAAGGCGGCGGAATCATGGCCATGGGCGCCATGATGGCTGGTACGATGATGGCGATGAAAATGGCAGCGATTGCGGCGATGGCCGGTAAAGCTCTGATGGCCAGCCTGATGGCGCTAATGTTGGCAGCTTTGGCATCACTAGGTAAGAAATCAGGAGGTCACAGTTCGTACGAGGTAATAAACGTGCCTAATGGCCATCACGGCAGAAGTTCCAAGCAAGAAAGTCAACAACAGCAGCATTACTCCGAGGAATACTACAGCGTGACGCCAGCTGTCGACGAATACGAACTTAGAGGGCAATAAAAAAGCTCCCCAAAAAAAACGAGCTCTACCAGCATAGTCATGTAAAGGATCGAAAAACAAATCAAAAAATTTGTACATAGTCTAACTTATTCGTTAGTTTTTTCTTTCTGTGTACAAAAAATTACACGTTATTTATTCGAATTCGAAATTTTTTACTCGAAATGTCCCCACGCTCGTCTTTAATAACTTTACATCTCTATTCTGTTCTAAAATTAAATCAAATCCTAATCACTATCCGTTTCTCGTGTTTCTTTTAGGGCATGGGCAACATGGGCACGCTGGGCATCAAACCGCCACTCAATAATCGCAATTATCCCAGGTTACATTTATACACACTTACGTATCTATGAATCAAAATCTACCGCATTATCTATGTAATCGCACCACGCGAAGACTGATTGATCGACATAGTTAAAAATATCCGCGCATCCATTCTACTGCATACACGAAGACGTCATCACTAATAACGTCGAGTCAACTACTATGTTACGTAAAGAAAAAAAACAAAAGATAGCAAAAGAAAAAAAAAACGAATTCAATCAATTCGTAAATAAATCACGCGCCTTGACGCGTTATGTATAGTAATTACAAATTTTTAAAACAGTACTTGAGATTATTTTTTCCCCTTGAATTTCGCCCATAGGCAATACTTATCACGTATGCGAGTTTAGTGTACTTTAAACGTATGGTATCTTCGCTGCCTCGAAATAGGCGAATGAATCGAATGCAATCGTAAAATCGATGCCTTCTTCTTTTTTGGACTCTGAAGGAGTAACAAACACGGATTTGCGGTCATTTTGTGCACCTAGCTACTTTCAACCTTTCAAGTGAAGTAAGTTCTATAAGTTCTATAGTTTAAATAAATTCATAACTTGAAAAAAAAATCTCATGATGAGTGGTGAGTGTGAATTTGGAGAATTTTCCTCGAGATTTCAAAGAGAAATTTCCAAGAAGAAAAATTAGATTTTAAAAAATCTCAAGAATTTGTATTAGTAGGTATGTGAAAAAATTCAAGAATCTCATTTAACAATTTTTTTGAAATAATTTTATGCAGAAAAATCCCAAGAATTAACATGTTGTTTTTTTTGGAGAATTTTCAATCAGAAAATTTTATTTCTTATGCAGAATACAATATTATACAAAAGTTCTTCGATTTTTTTTTTTTAATAGCCGAGAAAAATTTAAAGAAACCTTCAAACGAAAATTTTCATAATTTTTGAGCAATTTCCAAAAATGTTCAAGAACGAATTTTAAAAATAAAATTCATGAAAAATGGAAGATTTAGGTACAATCATTTTACGACATTTTTTATTACTTTTAGATATCATTTTGTTTTTTAAAAAAATTCAAAAAATTAGGAGATTTAAAAAAAAAACAGTGCAAGAAATTTTAAAACTAGTTTAGGACAGAATTGAAAAGTTCTCTATTTTTATTTACAGGGTGTCTACATTAATTTTTTTTTGAAAATTCATGACTTTTTCATGACCTTTTTCATGAACAATATTTCAACATTTTCAGGGGGCCCCCTTCCAGCATAAGTGTAACTTGGAATGAATATGGGGCAAAAATTTCTTTATTTTTTCCTATATTATTTTGTGATGGATAGTTATTTTAAAAAATATTGAGGGAGTGGTCGAATACCCCTTGAGCCCCCTAAATATACCTATGCCCTCCCAGACCCCTTTTTTTGTAACCAAAAAATCTACAATTTCAAAAAAAAAGTTTAATGAATGTATATGAATACTTCTGCTATCCAAAGAAAAAAATGATACGAACAAAATATTCGAAGGTATTTGGTACAAAATAAGTATAAAAATAAAGAGAAGTGATGCTTTTCGGGGGGAAGGGGAGTGTAAAAATCACTGAAAATGTAAATTTGAACTACTGAAAGTTTCCAACTCTGTTATGAAATAGAAAACGGAATACTGCTCGAGCGTAGCGAGAGCGAAATTTTTTTTTGAAGAAATTCAATTATGAAAGAAAAAAGGTGCAAATTTTACCTAATAAATAAAAATTTCATGACTTCCAGCAGCAAAATTCATGACTTTTCATGACCTAGTGATTTTTTTGAAAAATTCTTGACTTTTTCATGACTTTCATGACCCATTTTCAAATTTCATGACTTTTCATGATTTTCATGACCTGTAGACACCCTGATTTAGAACTTTTGAAGAAAGGGTCGCCATGCGCCAGTCTCTCTCTCTCTCTCTAAAAAAAATTATGCTTTGAATTTTTTTGAAATGACAACACTGACTCCAAAAGAACTTCAAGAACAGTTGAAAGTGTAAATGAAGGAAATTCACAAAATACAATATAATCCAACCCTACTTCATATTTATTTCAGAAAAATCATTTTTTGAAAATTTTTAAATAAAAAAAAATCTGGCTAAAATCTCTGAAAAACATTTTTTTTTTTTTTTTCAAGAAATTAGAGAGATGAGAAAAAAAATCTTCCAAGGAAATTTTCAAAATTTACCTTTACAGAATTTCCAGAAATTCCAAAACAAAGAATTTTTCCTATGATACTTTCAAAATTGAAAATTTTACAAATTTTATTTATCACTTTTACAGAAAAAAGAATTAAGTTTTTTTGGAAGTTCACGTTCAAAAAAATAAAGAATTTTTGCAAAAAGCAAATCTCAAAGACTGGATTCTCTCTATAAAGTTTTACCTATTTTGTTCAAGAAAATTTTCATAGGTAGATATTTACTTGAAGAATTTTTTTAAATACATTTTTTTTTTCTAGGAGAGTTCTGAATGAGAAACTTTCAATTGTTATAAAGAATTTTTATGGATTTTTTTCGAATCAGTTTTCTTCAACTACAAAGGCAAGTAATTTTTTTTTTTAAATAATTTTTTTTAAAATTCAAAACTAATTTCCAATAATTACCTATTTTTGCAAAAATTCCAAAAAGGGAAATTTTGCATAGAAAATGTGAATATTATTACAAAATATTTTTTGTTAAAATAGAAAAAAAAATGAAAAAATAGAGAATTTGTTAAATTTTATGCAAATAATTTTTTACTGTGTTCATCTCGTTATTTTTTTTCAAAATGATCAAACTCTGCGATGAGATGTTTCCAAAGAAAATTTTTCAATGAGAAAATTATTTTTTAAACAATTTTTCAACATTTCAAGAATGAATTTTTTAAACAAACTTCTAAAAGTATTTGGATTCTATCCAAAACTTTGGGATATTAAAAACAAAAAAATCAAGTTATTTCAAAACCAATTTTTTCCGAGACAATTTTTCAATGAGAAAATTATTTTTTAAACAATTTTTCAACATTTCAAGAATGAATTTTTTAAACGAACTTCTAAAAGTATTTGGATTCTATCCAAAACTTTGGGATATTAAAAACAAAAAAATCAAGTTATTTCAAAACCAATTTTTTCCGAGACAATTTTTCAATGAGAAAATTATTTTTTAAACAATTTTTCAACATTTTAAGAATGAATTTTTTAAACGAACTTCTAAAAGTATTTGGATTCTATCCAAAACTTTGGGATATTAAAAACAAAAAAATCAAGTTATTTCAAAACCAATTTTTTCCGAGACAATTTTTCAATGAGAAAATTCAATTTTTATAAAAATAATTTATAAAAAAAATTTTGTAGAAAATTTTATGCGTAATAATTTTTTTCAAAAATTTTTTTTAAAAGAATTGTTCATGATACAAATAGTTGAAAAAAAAGTTTCTAGATAAGTGGGAATTTTTTCCAACACTTCAAAGAGAGATATTCATGAAAAAAAAGAATAAAGTTAAAATACAAGAACTTTCTTACAGATTTTTTCTGAGTAAATTTTCAACAAGAAACATTGAAAACTTATTGTAGAGAGATTTTTTAAAATTTTGTTTTTGAAATCAAAAAAATACATATACATTGGAAAAATTAGGGAACAATACGTACGTTAAAATGGTAATTAGAATAATTGCGCCTTCGTTGTATCACAGTGGGCAACATACACGACTCATGCAGATGTAAGAATATTTGCCTAACCAGTTTAGAAAAGTGTCACAGTAGCCTTTCTTAAAAAATCACGCTCTGTCTTACGAGACTTAATTTTGCAAACGATTTTCTGTAAACTAAGAAAGGAATCCATTTATCAATATTGTTTCATTGAATGAAAATTTTTGAGCCATGAATTTTTGAAAACATTTTTTCTCTTTTTTAAGCCATGAAGTTTATTACCAAAATGTACCCCCTCTCTCTCAACACCTTATTTTTCTTTCGACCAACTACACTTCGAAGGGTTCATTTTCCAAAACCAAACGAGCCATCTCGCACATCCAACTATCCTCTTTCAAAACTACGACCAACTCGGAGAAAGGCACCAACCCAATATCTATTTCCTTCAAATTCAAAGTCCATAAAAATAAGGAGAAAAATCAAAACACATTCCATTCCCTCGATACTTCCACGAATTACTTCCGTGAACAATTCCTTCATTCTACATCGTATCACCATCGCATCGCCGCCGACAAAATAATAGGAACACAGATTAAACGTATTCGGAAAATTACTATTTATACAGGTGATTACATATTACACCGAAGATGATACCGGTCTCTGGGTCGCTCTTATAAAACAACGTTGCGCTGGAGCTGTGGTAAGTAAAGTTTATGTGTTAGTTGTACAAGACGTCCTTGACATTAAAAACTTCTTTTATGGACATTCTTCTCGATTATCGAGGAAGTTCAAGGGTAATACGTAGACGAGTATATACAGCAACAATTATCATCAATCAGGAGACTGGGTCATAGGTTAATAAACTCACCACGCAACGGAGGTGTTTTCGAATATACAAGACGAAGGAGAGAAAAAAAAACGCTTCGGTAAGCATAAATTTCTAATAACAAAAATACCAGCTAAATATAATTTTTTTTTTCTTATACTAAATACAGAACGAGTTTATCCATTACGTTTAATGCCGCCTCTTTCCTACCTACGTATATTAAATAATACGAGCATCATTTAGAGAACATTTTTTTCTTTCTTTCGTTTTCCTCTCTCTCTCGTTCTTATTCTCGATTCACGCGTCCGATGCGATATTATGTAAATGCGCCGGTTAGTAACCATCATACTGTAACAATGACAATGAAAAACGACGCGACGCGATGTCGATCGACTCTTATTTGTATAAATCGCGCACCAATGCCTTCGATTTATCTATGTTATTCCGATCTTCTTTTTTTTCACTCGCAAGTATTTTCTAACGAAAGGAAAAAGATGCGAAAAAAATGCAGGTGAATCGCTGTACTTAGGATACTGTCCTTATCTATTGCATAACGAACGAATCGTCTCTCTGACATCACAGCTCGAAGAAATCAGCAATAGCTGGACGAGGGTGAGTAAGGACGTCAAAATTTTCGTCGACTCGGACGACCGATTAATTTATATGCTAATAGCGAGCCTAATTTCGTCTGGTACTTGGGTAAATTCGATTGGATAGTGGAACGAAATTAAACGTATAAACGCCAACAATAACGACCGAATGATTTTGTAATGGATTAATGTAACATAATTTTGTTTGTCTTATAAATCCCGGAGAAAGTTCACGTTAGCAACACGTGACTCATTACAATTTCTGATAATGTAGTATGTAGTACTTTAGTTTACGACCGACCAGAGAATCGAGAAGAAGTAGACGAGGAAGAAGAAGAAAATTATTCATTGACGCATGAGCTAAGGCTTTTCGCGAACCGAACCGTTCGTCGCGATTCGTTTTTCGCATAGGTAACATAATCAATTTTTTAACACCGCTTTAGGCGAGATAAGGTTTTCTTCGGTGGTACTTGGCAAATACATGAACGTATTTCCTCAGCTGTATAGCTACAGCTAGCTTGGTACGCCGTTAATTGTCTTCCAACAACGGAGTATCATAGAGTGAAAGTGATACAAAGAGATAATTATCGCAGATGCGATTGTCGAATTCAAAAAAATTCTCAATGGCCGATGCGATGGAACGCCAATAGTACGTTGGTGGGAGCAATAATTAAACGGAAAAATCGAGCTTCGACCCAAAAGAATTTCATTGCAGCATCCTTCATAAGGGGTGCTTAGACCCAATATTTGATCGAGCCCTAGTCCCACAGTCAGAAAAATCATCAGCAATGATGACAAAGTAGTGACCCAAATTTTCAAGAAATAGGAGCTGTTTGTTTTTCAAGGCTGAGTTATTTTCAACGCGTAGACTAAATAAGGTGAAATGGTTCTAAACCAAAATTACAAGCAAATCCCCCCCCCCCCCCCCCACCACAAATACCAACCGAATAATTCAACTTTTTTCGGGTAACATGTCTTGAAATTTTATTTTAAAAATTCAAAAGTTGAGTCAATTTTTTATCAATTTCCAAAAAATTGTATAAGTATTCTATTTTTAACGAAATAATTAGGTATTTTAAAATTTCTTGAAAAAATCAAAAATTCTATCAAAAAATCCACTATTTTTTGAAAAGAAAAATTATACAAAATTTTAAAAATTGATCCATTTCAAAAATTTATTGAAATTTTAAAATTACTAAAATCCCAGTTTTTTATCAAAATGTAGAAAATGTTTCAAATTTTAAAACTTTGGTGAATTTAGAATTTTATTAAATTTTTTAATATTTATCAAGTTTTGTGAATTGACTTCTAGAAAAAAAAATTTTGCTGAATTTTGAAAAATATTCCAATTTCAAAAATTTATTAAACTTTACAAATAATTACCTAAAAATTTTTACTAAATTTTCAAAATTGTAAAAATTCATCAATTTTTCGTTTGTTTTAATTTTGAATTTTCACAACATTCTAGAAATCTACTAAAAGTAAACTGAACTTTTATAAATTTTACTCAATTTTCAAAAGTGTTGTAACTATTGAAATTTTCAAATTTTCGTAATTTTAAAATTATAAAATTCCAATTTTTATCGAATAGTTATGACAAATATTTTTCAAATTTTGAATTTTTATCGAATTGTGAAAGTTTATTACCGTAAGATGAGGCTACTTTGAATGCGGCACGTTTGGGTTGATAAAAAAGGCCTCCAACGGCGTGCCGTTGAAATTTCTTGACTAGTCCACCCCTCAGACCCTACAGAGTGGACTAGTCAAGAAATTTCAACGGCACGCCGTCGGAGGCCTTTTTTATCAACCCAAACGTGCCGCGTTCAAAGTAGCCTCATCTTACGGTAGGCTTTTAATTGGCTTTATAAATCAAGCTTCGATAGTTTTTGAAAATTCAACTGAGTTTTTAAAATTATTTCAAATTCAAAATTTGTCAGAAAATTGATCAAATTTCGAAAATGTATTGAAATTAAAATGAACAAAATTTCAGTTATCAAATTGTAGAAATTTTTCAAATTTTTAAAAGATTGAAAATTTCGAATTTCTACCAAATTTTTAAAATTTATCGAAGTTTGTAAATTAACCTTTTGGAATTCTTGAAAATTCGGCTGAATTTTAAAAATAAACAAAACTCGAAATATTTCTTCAACTTCGAAATTTTTTTAAAATTGTAAAAATTCATCATTTTATTACCTACAGTTTTTCATCATTGAACTTTTCTTCAAATTTCGGTTTTTATGAAAAAATATCAAAAATCTATAAAACTTTGTAATCTGATCTTTTAAATTTTTTTGAAAATTACGTAAATTTTTAATAAATGATTCCATCCATAAAAACTTTTAAATCTTTTTTTACAATTTTATATTTTTTTTAAATACCTAACCCAAACTTCATTTTTTTCAAAATGTTGAAAATTTTCCAAATTTCAAATTTTTGTCAAAATGCAAAAAAAAATTATAGTTTGTCTACAAATTAACTTTTTACAATTCTTTTGAAAATGTAAATGAATTTTGAAAATTATTTTAACCTTGAACATTTTATGAAATTTGAAAATTGATTCAATTTCGAAAATTTATTGAAATGAAAATAATTACAATTTTAATAAAAATTTTAGGAATTTTTCAGAATTTTACATTTTTATCAAACTTCACTCAGTTAAGATTTTTAAATTGACTTTATGAGAATTTTTAAAAATCAGTCTGAATTTCAAAAATTGGACAAACTTCAAAAATGTATTATCTAAACTTTGAAAATTAACTAATTTTACTAAATTTTCAAAATTTCCAGATTTTTTTTTTTTTTTTTAATAATAAATTATTAATAAAATTGTAAAATCATATTCAGAAATTTATCTCAAAACTAAAAAATTAATTCATTAATAGGTTATTCTCTCTATTTTCAAAAATCCACCGAAAATTAAAAAATCAACTTCAACACCTCAAAATGTGGTTCTGAGATCTCAGTGACATGCTCTTTTAATGAGTTAAATTTCAGCTCAATCTGAGTTGACGAGTTGCCAACTTTTTCTAATGACATAGAAATTAAGTTTAAAAAGATTGATTTAAAAATAAAAAAGACGAGAAGTAACCACTTTGGAGTTTAAAACTGGGCAATATATGCATGGTTTTCCAGAAAATATGCTCTTGACCTCGAAATTGATGTAAAATCATCTTGTAGGTATAATATTATAAAAATTATAGAAAAATTTGGACATTTTTAAAAAAAATTGTTGTCTAGAAAAAAAATTAATGCAAATTTGAAAAAAAAAATTGAAATTATTTCAAACAAAGTTACTCAAAATTGAAAAAACGAATAATTGTAAAATAATATTATTTCTCTGCTCGATTCCTTCGATCAAAGTTTATCAACATCTCGAAACATTTCAATTTTTCAATCCTCTCACATCCTACAAATTCCTCGACATGAACCTACCAACTTCCTCATCATACACCAACACATTCACCTTGCTCTGTATATCCGTGCCAAATACGAAATAAACTCTAGGAAGGAAAAAAAAATTGGAATACAAATACCATAACGCCCTAGTTGAGTCGCATATACGCGGTATAAATCATCGCCGACCAGTCTGGCGAGCATTTCACTCGATCAAAATCATCTTTCGGCGGGCGATCTTCGTCACTTCTCATTTGCATACAATCGCTTTTGGTCGTCGGTTCGATGCGATAAATAATATAGCAACGCCCCGGAGCACCATGCAAATTATAATTGGTGCTTTTTAAGACGACATAAAAAGGGCATTCCTTCGTCGTCGTCTTAATACGTATCAACAGACTGTAGACGCGGTACCGGTACTGTTTGCGTATGTAGAAAGTTGTCAAAATAGTGGACGAGCCTTGAGTGACACTTGTAATAAAAGTTTTGAAAGTTGGTACAGTCGCGTATGAAAATTCTATGGAAAAGAAGTATTAATTAGGTTTCTATATCGCTATTATTAGGATGCCAATAGATTTAGGTACTTTCAGTTGCGGAAATTTCAATGCTCTTATGGGAAGGTATCCTCTCATCGAGATCGTTGTCTCTGAAATCATCCACCAAACACTATCGGCAACTTCTTCCGAACCAAATATACGATAACGGACATTACGTACTACGAGACGACGACTTCGTCACTTTTTTCAAACATTAGACTATTCATTTTACGTACTTTTGGTCACCTGGAAGAATGTAACGTACGCTTCAGATATTTATATGTTATCAACAATTTAGCGATTCCGTTATAAGTAAATATTCCATTCCATTGTTATTCAAAGACGGACCGGAGAACAGCGTAGCAGTTAGCGTAATTATTTTTCCAACTCCTGTAGCGTTCGCTTTATGGTTACTTATACCGTTGAGAATATTTTCATCTCGAGGGGGTCCGCTTTCAAAACTTTGTTTCGTGTTATAATTACCCAAAATAGAAACCGAGTAGCCGCGTATATAATGCGACGAGTTCAAGGATATGGCGGGTACACCTTGTGTGTCAGTGTGCGGAGTATTTTTATGTGTGGCTCGATCGATGTGTAGTTCAATTACATACAACATAAATATCAAAAGCATACGTATTAAGACGAGTAGTTGTGAAGAAAAACATGAACGATATAATAGCGTACAGTAATAAAATCTAATGAACCGATTTTCTGTAGAACAGGGTCCTTTAACAAAATTTTTCCATCACAAACCACGTCTACCTATTCTCTCCTTCTTCAAAAAACAACTACAAAATATCCTATGGCTAAATCTACTGATATTTTATAGAAAAAAATAAAAGACGAAAAATTAAATAAAATTAAAAATGAGTGGAAACAGGATTGGGGAAAAAGTAAACAATTGAAAATGAAAATTCATGGGAATTGAGAATTATAAGAAAATAAAACAGACTGAAAATGAGTTTTAAAAAATAATAGGTTAATTTCGAAAAAATAGTGAAAACAGTTCATAATTAAAATTTTTTAAAAACTTTTGAAAATTTTATGGAAATTGGGAAAGTGAAAAATTGAGGAAAAAATGATAAACTGAAAATAAAAACAATAGGTAGGTACAATAGTTGGAAATTGAAATGATTTTCAAAACTAAAACGGGGGGGGGGGGGGGAGAGAGAATCAAAAGGTTTTCGAGTAATAATTTTGAGAAAAGTTTCATCAATTTTGTAAAAATTCCAATATTTATGAGTAGAATTTTTTTTTATCAATTTTTCTTCAATTCTAGCGGATTTGACAATTTTCTTTTAATTCCAGTAGATTTCGTAACTTTTTCGTTTTTTTTCAGCCCTACAACAACTGTAGGGTTTCTCGAGTAATTATTTCGAAAAAAATTATCAATTTTGTGAAAATTTGAATCTATGAATCGAAATAAATTTTTTTAAATCAATTTTTATCCAATTCTCCCAAATTTGGGCAATTTTTTTCAATTCCAGCACATTGAACAGTTTTTTTTTCAACCCTATAACTGTAGGGTTTCTCAAGTAATAATTTCAAGAAAAATTTCACCAATTTTTTGTAAATTTGAATTTATGATTCGAAATATTTTATTTAATCAATTTTTGTTCAATTCCAGCGGATTTAGCAATTTTTTTCGAATTCTAGCAGTTTCGGGAATTTTTGGATTTTCAACCCCATAACTGTAGAGATTTTCGAGTAGTAAATTTTGAAAAAAATTTCATCAATTTTGTGAAAATTTTAATTCATGAGTATGAAAAAAAAAAAATCATTTTTTTTTCAATTCCAGCGGATTTGGCAATTTTCTTTCAATTCAGTAAATCAGTAGATTTAGCAACTTTTTCGTTTTCTTTGACCCTATTACTGTGGGGTTTCTCGAGGAATAAATTTGAAAAAAAAATCATCAATTTTGTGGAAATTAGATTTTATGTCTTGGAAAATTTTATTCAATAAATTTTTTTCAATTCCAACAGATTTGACAATTTTTCAATTTTTTCAAACATACAACGGAAGAGTTTTTTGAGTAATAACAAAGCCCCCTGTATTCCAAGCCGTGAAGTTGAAGCTTGGCAACGTCGCACGGGTGGCCGATGGTAACATTATGTCTTATGGGGAATTCATGTTTTCTCCGGTTTTTCTTTAATAACTTTTTATTGGTTGGGGCTAGAGCTTTCGGGGGAAAAACGAGGTTGTAGCCCGTGAAACGTAGATCATTTTTCATGCTTCAAACATCCATGTGCTCACTCAAATTTTCAAGTTATAAAAGCTCAAAGCTCAAAAAAAATAGACAAAAAATTTTCAAATTAAAATTGCTCAAAATTTTCCGCGAGCACATGGGTATTTGAGACTTAAAAATGCTCTACGTTTTGCCCTCTACAACCTGGGTTTTTCCCGAAAGCTCTAGCCCCAACCAATAAAAAGTTATTAAAGAAAAACTGGAGAAAACAATGAATTCCCCATAAGACATAATGTTACCGTCGGTCACCCGACGACGAAAAATACGGTGTTGCCTTTTGATGTTCATGGCTGGGAATACAATAAAAATTTTATTTAACAAATTTTTTTTCAATTCCAGCAAATCTGAAATTTTTAAAATTTTTTTCAACCCTACAACTGTAGGGGTTTTCGAGTAATAATTTTGAAAAAAAAATTATCAATTTTCTGGAAATTTAAATTTATGACTCGAAAAAATTTATATTTTAATCAATTTTTGCCAGTAGATTTGGAAATTTTTTCGTTTTTTTTTTAACCCTACAAATGTAGGGTTTTCGAGCAATAATTTCGGGAATAATTAATTCATCAACTAGATTGTACTAATTTTGAAAAAAAAAATCATAAATTTTCTAGAAATTTGAATTTATGACTCGAAAAACTTTATTTAATCAATTTTTGTTCAATTCCTGCGGAGTTGGCAATTTTCTTTCAATTCCAGTAGATTTGGAAATTTTTTCGGTTTTTTTTCAACCCCACAAATGTAGGGTTTCTCGAGCAATAATTTCGGGAAAAATTTCATGAACTAGATTGTAGTTGAAAAATTGTGAAAATTTCATTTTATACCTAAGTAGATTTTTTTTCATCATTTTTTTTTTTTTTTTAATTCTAGCAGATACCTAAGACAATTTTTTATACATTTTTTAAACCCTATACAACTGTAGGGTTTCTCGAGTAAAAAATTTGAGAAAAATTTCATCAATTTTGTGGAAATTTGAATTTATGTCCCGAAAAATTTTACTTAACCAATTTTTGTTCAGTTCTTGCGCATTTGGCAATTTTTTGGTTTTTTCAAACCTACAACTGTAGGACTTCTCAAGTTACGATTTTTAGAAAAATTTCATCTAGTATTTCGTAGACATTGAATTTTTGAGTCGAAAAGTTTTGTTATTAATCAATTTTTTTTTTAATTCTAGCAGATTTGCCAATTTTATTGTGTTTTTTTTTTTCAACCCTACAACTGTAATATTTCTCGAGTAATAATTTTGGGGAAAATTTCACCAATTTTGTGCAAATTTGAATTTATTAGTCTCAAAATTTTTTAAACCAATTTTTGTTCAATTCCAGCAGTTTGGGCAATTTTTTTCCAATTTTCTAATTCAAATAATATTAAAATAACTGGAAATAGAAAAAAAGATCAAGTATCTATAATACACATCTATCTCTAGAAACAAAAACAAAAAACTACTTAGTGCCTTCGATTTTTTTTTTTTTTTGAAAACAAAAAAAAATCAACTAAAAATATTTGATTAAATTATTTCCCAAAAATCTGAAATCATTGAAAAATTAAAAAAAAAAAAAAAAAAAAAACAACTCGCAGTAGGTAAATACGTACAGTACACTGAGCTACTCTACAGAGAAAATAATTGTGACCGAAATCGACGTACGTGATCATAGTGGTATTTTTTTGTTTCGCGAATGATGATGCATTTATATAGGTGACCTGGACAACATAATGATGTAAGATAACTCTACATTATGGTCATTTATCGAACGTTCATTTCACTTAACGTAGACGACCGGCACATCATAGACGGTTGCTGCCGTCGATCGATCGATCGGTCCATCGATAAATTTCCCAGTAGGTATGATTTAACTACTGCGCTGCTGTTCGTTCGTACTCGTAGAATATATATGACAAAAAGAGAAAGAGGAAAAGAACCTAGTCAGCGTCAGTCGAATCGACCATAATCCGCGTGTTGCGTGTACCAGAAGAAATTGTCGTACAATACGCGGTGCATACGAGAAAAATAAGCCGTTAAAACGTTTAAGTACCTAGGCACTTGACAATAATAATAATACGAGTAATAATAGGTAATTCTTTTGGGAAATGAAATTTTACGCAGGAATTACTTTTTAACACGCGAGTCGCGCCGCACATCGCGACACCAGGCAGCATACTATTGTTGGGTACGTCATAACAATACAAACAATAGATTTTTTAGTACGTAATTAGAATAGGTCATAAACGAATGTGGCATAGGTTCGAGGCTGCTGTCGCATCGCATCGCATATTGTTTATAGGTGTGTTCTTTGCTTAACTTATATATACTCGTAGGTACATACGTCTGTGTCCACTAAACTATCACCATTTTTTCCGCCTGATGGATGAGCAGCTAATTAATTTGTTCCACATTTTCTACATGTGTATGCGAGGCATTTCAAAGGTATGGTCGGGCTGTTCGGTTTACAAGTGAAATTTCCATTTCCGATTCATTAGCTTTCGGTTTTATTTATTTACCAGTGATTCGATTAGCGAGAATGTCGGCGATGCGATCGCGCCGCTCAGGAATGTTTTTTTCGTATACAGGTTGTCGACTTAGCGCTTGCTCCAGCGTTCAAGTCACCAAAGGAGCCGGGTATATATGCGTGGCAAATTCCATACCTTGCCAACTCGTCACCTCCGATTGAGCTGAAATTTGGCTCGCTCACTGAAAGAGCATGCTACCCAGACCTCAAAACCAAATTTTTAGCTGCCGAAGTTGATTTTTCGATTTTTGGCGAATTTTTGAAAATGGCTAAAACTACCTCCAAAAACCCATTTTTTGAAAAAAAAAATTCAGTTTCAAGATAGAATCCTGAAAATCGGTTTGTACCCTAAAGTCGACCCCCCGAGTCGATTGGCACCATTTTCGAAGCGATCTGGAGCCTCCAGGAAAAGTTGACTTTTCTCCAGCACACTGGAATCTCTCCAGACAGCAAAAGTCAACATTTTCTGAAGGCTCCATATCGCTTTGAAAATGGTGCCAATCGACTTGGGGGTGGAATTTAGGGGTAGATAAAGTTTCAGGTGATGTGCTGGAGAAATTGATTTTTTGGGAATTTTTTAAAAATGCAGAATTTTCAAGTTGTCAAAAAAAACACGTGCGAACTCGTCACTTCGAATTTTGGATTCAATTACGTCAATCATTAGATGGCATCATACTAACGCTAGGATTAAATTTTCAGCTGCCGAAGTTAATTACAGCGTCGTCTGGAGCTATTCCAGTGCGCTGGAGAAAATTCAATTTTTCCTGTAGGCTCCAGATCGCTTCGAAAATGGCGCCAATCGACTCGGGAGGTCGACTTAATGTACAAACCAAATTTCAGGATTCTATCTAGAAATCAAATTTTTTTTTTCAAAAAATGGGTTTTTGGAGGCGATTATAGCCATTTTCAAAAATTCGCCAAAAATCGAAAAATCGACTTCGGCAGCTAAAAATTTGGTCGTGAGGTCTGGGTGGCATGCTCTTTCAGTGAGCCAAATTTCAGCTCAATCGGACGTGACGAGTTGGCGAGTTTCCCATGTCAGTACCTATCCGAAGTATTTGAAGGTTTTTCTTCATCAACTCCGAGCTCGCTGGTCAAATTGAATGTTAGACGCAATAATGTCGCGCGATGATCCTACTTAAACACAAAATCACGATGTGTGTACCCTGCCAAGCCTCGTCACGACCGTAAGTATCAAATTAGAATCGTGTATTATGAATTTTAAGTGTGACAGGCAACGTCTCAATAAAACGTACAATACTCGTCCACTATGTGAAGATCGTTACAATTGTCGAGAATGGGGAAAAAACTTCAACTCACACGTAGTATACGAAACTTTCTGCCACAAAAAAGAGAAAAGAATTTCCTAAAACGAAGTCTCAATAACAAGCTACTTTACTCATCCTCATGAATAATAAATTCCATAAAGTGAAAAATACACTTCCGTTCTATCGACTCGTAAAAATGAACGAATGAGGATCATTCAATAATGTACGTAGGTAGCATCATTTCGTCGAACTTGTACGAGTATGTCCCACCAAAGCTACGAGTATCGAGATTCGAGCTAAAAAATTGACGCTAGATACGAATATATAACGTATTATGTTCTATTATACATTATATTATCATTATCTTTTACAATATTACCCAATCGACCATAAAACGAACAATTCAGATCCGGAATTTCCACTTTCCCTTTCTCGGATCTAACGTCATCGATGAATTAATCGGGTGCAGTACGATGCGATGTAACTACATATATAGTATATGTATCCATCTATGTCTACTCCGTCGTAGTATCCGCGCTGTGCGATGCGATGGTGTGAGAAAGCACCTCCACCACTTATACCTAGGTCCCTCATCTAGAGGCAGACCGAGGAGACGGCGGGCCCACCAACCTTCTGCCGCAGAGACAGAGTCGAACCATAGGTAAAAAAGTAACCACCGAGGATAGAACGGGCGAGACGAAAGAAAGAAAGAAAGAAAAAAAGAAGGAATCAAAATGGAAAAGAAAGCTGCGTAACAGCCGGACATCCGGTCTAAGCGTCACCAGATGGGAATTCGATTCCAACTAATACTTTCGTCGTACTCTTCGTCGTGCATGTTCGGTTCACAGAGATGAAAAAGAGGATATCTTGAAGGTTATTACTTCCCAGATTATCACATCGCATCGTAGGTACATACGCAGCGTTCCTTGTTGCGTTATTCGTACCCGGATTTAACTTTGGCTGGGCTATGGCGCGGCGGCAGTGCGTTTGATGGTGCTAACAGAATGCTGTACCGTGGGAGGGTCTCTGCCCAAGGTGGCGTGGCGGTATCGTTGTTTGTTGTTGCTGTATAGTTCTTTACGCTCCAAAGCGATATCGATGAGATGCCCAAAGATCCAGATATCGATTTTATGGAATTTTCATCGGTTAGGAAAATTACAGATTTTCAAACGAAAGTTCTCAATTTTACCATATTACAATTCATTCTTTCAACCCAACATAAACATCTACATAATGCAGTTACCAGATTACAAATTCCAAATTCATTTCATCAAACTTATTAGATTTTGTACCAATCCATCTATTGAACACTTCTCCGATTTCGTTCATTGGAATAGGTAATTTTGGATTTCAAATTTTCAATTAAATGATTAACTTACAACTTTTAAAATTTTTACAGTAACTTCAATACTGTCTGATGGTGCAAAAAAAAATAACCCAAAAAAAAAAAATCACCATAATTTTAATAACGAGAGCAATTAAGGGACTTTTATTGGATTAATTTCTGCGGAATCATTTGTGATTAAAAGTTGGAAAAAATTGGTGAATTTTGGGTACGTAAGGGCAAAGTTCTGCAAATGTGAAAAATTTTCTTAAAATTCTGAGGAAATTCTCATAACATTAATTTTCTCAATTTTTTGAAAAATATCCTGAGATTATGTGAAAAAAAGAACAAGAAAATTCTCTGAAATTTTTCTGACGTTCCTTGAAAAATTTTCTATAGGTAATATTATAAAAGATTTCACGGAAATTTTGTAACTTCTTGAAATTTTTAAAGATCTATAAAATGTTTGCAAGCACTTTCTGTAACTTTGTAAAAAAAAATCTGACATTTCGCGAAAATTTTCCAACATTTTGTGAAAGATTTTCAATATGTTGTACAATTCTCTAAATTTTTTGATTTGCCTGAAATTTTGTACAAATTTTTTAAAGTTTTGAGAAATTGATTTTTCAAACTGTAGAAAATTTACTCACAGAAATTTTCCTTTCAAATTTCTCAAATTGAGTAAAAATTTCTTCACTCATGCAGTATTTCGTGAAAAATTATTCTTCAACTTTTTGCGAAAAATTTCCATAGTTTCGTAGAGAACTGAAAGAAAATTTTGATTTTTCCAAGATTTTATGGTAATTCTCTTGAGTTAAAAAAAAAGTTGAGAAAATTAACCGTCTAAATTTTATTTCAAAGATTTACTAGGCCTGTCCAACTTTATTTTATAAGTTACTAAACTTCAAACGTTAAAAAAAAAAAAAAAAAAAAAAAAAAAATGACAAAATTTTCAATTTTTATCAAATTTTGAATTAATACCAAAATTTAATAATTTATCAAACTTTACAAAATCAACCTTTTAATTTTTTTTCAAATTTGGCTGAATTTAAAAAAATGTTTAAGAAATTAATTTTTAATTTTTTTCAATTTCAAAAGATGTACCTAACCTTATTAAAATTTAAAATTACAGAAGCTCCAATTTTTTTGAGTTTTGAGAATTTCTATGAAATTTTTCAAACTTTAAAATTTTCAAAATGTTTTAGTTTTTAAAATAGTAGAAATTAATTAAACTTAAGAGATTGGCCCAATTTAAAAACTTTATTAAAATATCCACTTATAAATTTTTATCAAATTTTGAAAACTTTGAAAATTTTAAAATTCGTACTCTCAGGTATCACTAATGATTTTTTTAAAATAATAGTGGAATTATTCTTTAACCAATTATCGCTTGAATAACGACGTTTGAAATTTAAAAAAAAAACAGCACCTATCGGTCCTTTCAAACAAAGGGCAATACTTCTTCAGATCCCAGCACTAGTAGGATAATGATAATTCAGTTCCCAATTTTTAAAATAGTGACAAAACCGAGATAAAAAATTTTGAGAATGACCATAATCGTAAATCTGTGACCCCTTGCATGAAATCAATGAAAAAAGCTACCCTAAGATCCAATGCAAAATCCTCCTCTGGCCGAATTTGAAAAAATTTTAATTATCAGAAAATTTCAAAAAATGCCAATTTGAATTTAATTAATTTTCAAAGGCTACCATTTGGTTCAATGCAAAATCCTCCTCTGGCCGAATTTGAGAAAATTCTGTTTTCAGTAAATTTCAAACAATTCCAATCTGAATTTATTTATTTTCAAAGGCTACCATTTGTTCGAATGCAAAACCCTACCCTTACTGAAAATGAGAAAAATTTTATTTTCAGTAAAACCCAAAAAATGAGAAATGGCCCCTCCTCCGGTCATGAAATATCCAATTTTTTGTGATAGAGAAAATATTTTAAATTTTCTTGAAAAAATAAAAAAATAAAAAAAATCGTCTAAAAATATTTCAATTTCTTGTGAAATTTTTCAAAATAGTATTTTTTTTTTTGTTGTGAAAATAAAAAAAAAAGAGTTGATATAGGTAGGTGAAAATAAAGCTACTGCCCAAAATTGCAAGTCATCTCCATATTTTATCCTAAAAAAAACTGAGAAATTTTTTTCTTAGAAAGAAAATATTTAGAAATTTTTTTAAAAATTCAAACATTCTAAAAAAGATTGAAAATAAATCACGAACTATTTTTTGATGATTTTTTTATTGGTAAATTAAAACATTTTAGGATTTTTGATTTTTCTACAGAAAATCTTCGAAATATTTCTCATCAAAAAATAATTTTCTAGTAATTTTTTGAATTAGGTAGATATGTATTTTTTTAATGATAGAATTTTTGATTTTATTCAGAAATATCTCCTAAAATAAAAATTTTATAGAAAATTTTTCGTAAAAGGAAGGGGGAAATTATGAAATTTATTTTCAAATAAATTTTATAACGAGTACTTTCTTTGAACAAAATTATTTTTAGAGAATTATTTGTAAAAGTTGATTTAAAAATTTTTGGATTGGATTTTTTTTGTGAAATTTTGAAATGAGTACTTTCTTCCAATGCTTACAAATTTTTTAGAGAATTTTTTTTTGAAGTTTGAAAAAAAACTGATTTTGCACAACAGAATTTTTTCACATCGTATAGCACCAAATGATGTAAGGAAAATTTCAATAAAAAAATTTAAAAGAAGAAATTAGAAAAATGTTGACTTTTAGTAACTTTGGAGCGAAATAAAGAAAAATGGAGAAAAAAGTAATTACTTGGATAATTTAATAAATCTAAAAAAATGAAATAATTGAAAATGACTAAAAAATTAAATTCTAAATGTCAAGTTTGAAGTTCAACAATTTCAGCCCAAATAGTACTTTTCAAAAAATGAGAGTTTTTGCAAAATTGCATCAATCAATAAAAAAATCTACCATAATATCCAATGCAAAATCCCCCTCTGATCGAAAATTTCGATGTTTAGAAAAAGCACGACTTTAGCATTAAAAGCTTGACCAGATGAACTTTGAAAAATTCAAAAGTTATCTGCTAAAAATACGAATGTTTTCGAGTAAACGCTCAATCAAACTACAATCTCACACACGACCTTCTTACCTCACATGCACGCACCTGCCTAAACGAAACGAAACGAAAGAAAGGAAAAAAAACATCCTCAACGGTGATGTTTCGTAACACCAGGATCTGCTCGTCGATGCAACGAGAGGAAAAAAAACAGAAACAGAAAAAAAAAGATCTCATTCAATCACGGAACTATAAACTTGAACCCACAATCTAATTGGCCAGATAGAACAAAACCCAAAGAGAGAGAAAGAAAAAAACACTGGTCGGACGTCCCCCTCAAACGGAGGTTTTTGTTTACACTTCTTACGATTGCTTTCTCTTCGTGAGCAGGCATTACATAGTATTATGTTATGTCCGAAGCGCGGCGCTGCTGAATTAGCTTCCGTTACGAGGAAAAACTCCCATTAAGAAGGGATAAGAGCTCGCGCCGGTACGAAAAAGTAAAATCAACTTTAACCAATAAATAGACTAACTTGCCCGTTGACAATATCAGTTATTGTCAAAAACATCTTCGGCTGTAGTTTGCCCCATCGTACTATATACTACAAATAGATCTGTTCTGTTGTTCTGTTGTTTGTTGCGCTGCCGTACGCATTATAAGCCACCACTCGTTCGTGTTCATTCGCGCCGCTAGTTTGTTCGCCGCATTCGTAAAACTCGATCGCCATTTTTCACTTTAGTAGTTTTCACTCGTTCTCGACTGATCTTTAGAAAATCGTCGCCATGTTGGCTCGTGCAGTTATATTGTTCGCGTTACCGTGTGTCATTTTGGGCGCCGTCATCTCGTCCGCCGATACGGGCAACGAGAATTTCCGACAGGCCCGCAAAGAAGAGCCCTCCAAATGGAAATTGGCCAGCAAATTCGTCGAAGACTGCATGGGTCAGGAGTACTCGGACATGGCCCACTGTTTCGGCGTCAAAGCTGTCGCCGTCATCGATCGCGCCTCTCGCATGAACACCATCAACATCGTGCCCGGCGTCACCTTCGTCGCCGATAACGAAGAATTGCAACGCTCCGGAAGAGCTTTGATGACCGAAGAAGAAATCGAGAACACCATCTCGGCCGAGCCCAATGACAAAAGCAACAAATTGATGGATATGCTGGTCGACTCCGTGGGCAGATTCTTGCAAACGCACACTTTACAATTCAGAGTACCCAAAGCTACCTCTCACGAATTGCAAAGAGCTTTAGACGAAGGTAAGCCAAAAAAAAAAAATAATAAAAAAAAAAAAAAAAAAAAAAAGTATGATAAAACTAAAATGATAATCGAATCCATACTACGTATATTTGGCTAATATTTCCATTCTACTCGACCCCTCCCCCTCTTTCTACTCACCCAGCCTGGAATTCTCGTATTTTCTGACGCCATGCAAAAGTTTTCAAAACGACTCGAAATCTCGAAATTATTTCATTTAAATAACCTTTTAACGTAGTACAAAAGTATAAAAGGAAACACAGACGAACGAACTTATCATTTTCATGAATATTTACGGCGCTAGGCTATGCAAATATATCACCTTCTTCGTAATATCGTCTCTCGAATGATAATTTATTCGGCCTCCGCTCGTCTATCCGTCTCACTCGCTCCCACATCAGTCTTTCGCATTTATTTTACATAATTTTCTCGACGTATTCTCGTCTTGGCGTAATCTGCAGATACTATTTATTTTATTTTTTTATTACTATACCATTTTCATAGGCTTATTTCCCATTTTATCTCGCACCTTTTGTGACATGGCATGGCATGGTACAAAAATCTAGATCATCGGATCATCGTTCCTATAAAATAATGTGATTCTTCGAAACCTCTATGCCTATGCCACCGAAGAAGGCAGCTCACGTCCAAACTATTTGACATCTGACATCAATAATCCGATCGCCAGCTAATCGCCATCGTAAAAGTAATATTTTTACCAAAAGAAATTTCCAGCCAAATCTCCTATAAAACAGCTAGCTATTCCAGCAGAATAACAATAATACCCTCTTCTCGTTTATGAATTGCCCACCTATGTAGGTAGCCAGCTATATAGGTTTAGGTACTTGTACTATCAAGTTCATTCATGGGAAACGCGACGCGACCCAGGCATAGGCAGGAGGGGCATTAAAAAATACATAAACACGAAATAGTAGATTTATACGAATCCGGCACGCGTCAAATTATTATTTTTTACTCGTTAAAAATATATATATACTATATACCCAATCTAGAATAATAATAATTCCAACCTCCTCGTCTTTCCATTTCTATACACGAGCCAAGTAGAGCCGAGCCAAGCACACAGAACGCATTAAGTTTCCTCTTTTCGTGGTCTTCCGAGTCTCATTTCTTTCTTTTTTTTACCGCTTACTATGACATTCTTGTGACGTCTTCACGTCACATTTATTCTTATAGCACGCTGCACTCGCGTCGGTATTTTCCATCGTACGACCATTCAAAGGATAAAGATGTATACTTTCTATACGCACACACACGCGACTTGAAATAAAAAGAATTAATTTTTTAATTCAATGAACCGCGTTCGTTAGTCCGCGTTGCTCGAAATCGTCGTCAAATTTCCAATTTTTGAGATATGTCTTTTCTTCGATGCTCGGACAAACGCATCGTCGTATGTATATCCGTCGCTTATCTTCGAAAACTATGTCAAATTGTAGAGTAAAAAATTTTTTTCAAGACAACACCAATCCGTCAATCAAACGAAGAATATTACCTATTAAAATTTCATAGGTAGGTACGTTCGCCTTTGGTGACTGAGCATAAAAAAAATTAAAAATTAAAAAAAGGTACCCAACAATGAACGAGAACGACGCTAACTCGAAGAAAGAGGCATTACTCGGAGCCTCGGGTCAAATTAAAATTAAACGTCACGTTGCCTACAGCTTCGGCTGTATCGAGAGCATAATTGAAATTCGCTTTCATTTTTTTCCCTTCTGAAAATCAATTAGCATAGACGAGATGATAAGGTACCTCACTCTGTATACAGACCAGGTACTCGAGAAAAACCTAGATTAGATATTCAATCAAAATATTAGGTATGCAAATAGAACTCGTTCAATTTGTCAAAATCATCTTCAACAAGTCAGACGTTCATTTTCCAAAGTAGGTACCCAATTCAAAGGTGTTCTTTTCATTTGATAAATGTTTTTACAACGTTGAAAAATGTTATTTGATAAATTATCGAGACGAGATTTCGAATCAGATCTTACACAACGTAATCGTGGTTGAATAAATTCGGTCTATAATTTCTTGACCGAGTGAAACTTCGAAATTGTCGACATTTCCACCACCCTCCCCCTCCCCCTTCTGGACTATCAATTTTTAAATTAATTGAACATTTCGTGAAACCTTAAAATTGTCATTTTCATTTTGTTTGTCTCAATCAATCTTTTTGAAGGAAAAAAAATACAATTTTTCTTGGCATAAGAAGCGAAAAAAAATGTAAATTACTTTGAAATTTAAAAAAAAATTAGATAAAAAAATCTTCAAATTTATGAATAAAGATTTCCAAATTTTTAGATAAAAAAATCTCCAAATTTTTTGGAGTAAAAATCAACATTTTTTGGGAGTGATTATTTTTTTTATTTCTGTTTTTAGAGCAATATAATTTTTCAATGTTTTGAAGAAAAAATCTCTTCCTTCTATTGGAGAAAAAATCTGAATTTTGTTTTGGGAAAAAATATCTAAATTTTTGTCTCAATTTTGTTTTTGAAAATCCTTAACAATGAACAAAAATCACAGTAAAGAGAAAAACTTTAACAACCGAAGGCCACAGGAGGAAAATCAGCGAGTAAGAGTAGATAGTGAGTAGCCTCAGAGAAGACAAGAGGTGAGAGACATCATCACAACAACCATTATCACAGACACACCCACACAACTCACCCTCTAACGAGTCACTCAATGAACTGTACACTTCGTAAAAATTGGAAACAGGCCAAATTTCCACCACCCACCTCTTCACCTGCTCACTCATCCCATTCGCTTAATCACGACTCGTAGAAAAAGCAAACCTCGCAAAATGAATTCAACCCCCACTAACGTACTCTTTTCTCTTATTTTCGCTTACAGGACGTGCCAAGCTCAAAAAGAAATTCCTTCCATTCTTGGGAATCCTGGCTGTGAAAATCTTCGCTCTATTGCCATTGTTACTCGGAGCCGTCGGTTTCCTCGCCTTGAAAGCCCTATTGATCGGTAAAATCGCCTTGATCATCGCCGGAATCCTGGCTTTTTCGAAATACTCGCACGGTGGCAGCTTCGGTGGCTTTAGCAAACTGACCGACGGATTCGCTCCGGCCGGAGGCAGCTACAGCGCCCCAGTCAGCAGTCCTGGTGGATATTACAGACGCAGCATCGAAGACCAAGCTGCCGCTCAGCATCTCGCTTACAGTGCCCAAGCACCTCAGGAAGTTTCGTCGTAAATCTGACCGCCTCCTCCCTTTCAAGTACGACTACCAGTTTTCCTCTTGATCAAGTGTATACAAAACAACGGTGAGACGTGAAAAAGTGTATAACTTTCTGCGAAAAATACTTTCCATTTGGGTCTTATTCCTATACGTTTTAGGTTTCCTCATTGCTCTTAGTTTTCCTCTTCCTTGTCCCCTCTCTTCCTTGTTTCCTTATTCTTTTTCTTTGATTTTGTAGTCTCAAGACCCAAATATACATTTTTTTTTTTTTTTTTTTTCATTTTCATTCGTTTAAGACGAAGTACAATTTTTTTTCTTAAGTTTTTCTTAGTTTTAAGTTATTTATTCTTTTTTTTTTCTTTCATTATTAATTTATTTTCTTTCTTTTTATAGAAATCTCTTTTTTTGTTGTTTTATCTACTACATAAGTATACTTCTACATTCTGAAGTGAACTTTTTTCATTTTTTTTTTTTTTCATCGACTAAGTATTAAGATTTTTTACGAATTGTTTTCTTTTTGTATTTTTCTAAAATTAATCGAAGCTAGCGATTTAATCACGGCTCGAGAGTTATGTTAATGTACCAATGATTGTGCCAATATTTTATTTAAATTGTTCGTGTGTTTGAAAAATTACAAGTCTACTTTTTGATATAGAAAGCAATTACTCGAACGGTTAGTATCCGCTTTCTGTAGCAAAAATTTCGCAATTTAATTACCAATTTTTTTACTTTTACCAAATTTATCATGATATTTACACAATCAAAAGAAAGAGAGAAAAAATGAAAATTTCTTCAAAGTGCATTACGTATACTTTATTTACTTTTTTTTTGTAATGAAACGACTGAATAAAATAAATGCGTTATCAACATTTTTACATAGGTTTAAATTATTTATTAAATTTTTAGCACAGATGTGTAACGTTTAGGAACCCTCAACGTGAAGAGAATTCTTTGACGAGCGACCGATAATTTTTTTGACAAATATCAAATTTCCAAGCAGTTTGTTCAACTTTCGAATTTTTTTACCGACTTAGATATAGGTCTCGTATCAACGCGAAATGACAAAAATAAAACAATTTCTTCAACCTGGAAGGAAATTTCATTCAAAAAATCTACCATAATTTCATTGAACGAAAAACACTCGAAACTGTTCTTCAATTAAACTAAATACTCGTTTCAACCACTCGATTCGAACAGACTGAATTCTTGATATGTACGTCTTACATTCGATGTCTGAATTCGGTTTCTGATAAAGTAATAACTAATAACGTACCAAACGTAACCTTAAATATTATACACACGCATACAACGAGTAAAGAAACCAAATAGTCATACCAGATCTAAACATCTCATATTATTTTATTAAAAACAAAAGACTCTATAGACTTTCTACAATAAACGGTAAAGAATACACGTCACTTGGCTATTGATCCTATTTCATCATGCGGCTCGCTTTCTTCTCAACTATGGCTCACATTAATTGTCGACCAGAACCCTATCTTGATCCCGAGAAGATTCAATTTACATGGAACAATTTTCGCATATACATTCCATCAACATATAATAAAGTAATTAAATCACTGAAGAATTTATAAGAAAGTTATCATTTTTTTTTTTTTTTGGAAATTGGCACGATTAAACATCGAAACTCATTTATTTCCGTCAATTAGAAAATATAGAATTTGGAAATTTGGAATATTTATACTTTTACATAATACAAATAAGATTTGAAAGTTATTCGCTGTCGTCAATACGAATTTTATTTGACAAATTTGGATAAATTTAACCATTTGGTGGGATAAGGATAAACAAGCGCCTGCAAAGTGACGTGTATACTATATTTTATCGATACGATAATTGAGTTGCGTTCTATCACTTGAAGGCGAAAAATGAAAAAAGCGATTTCGTGGTGTATTTATGTAGAAAATCAGACACTAGCCTATAAAGCCTCCGTGGTAAAACGAAACACTGTAGAGATATTGTATAGTATTTGATTGTAGGCACTATTCTCGTTCTCAAATATTGAAGAAAGAAAACTTGAAGCAAAATGTCTAACAAACTCTCAAAACCAAAAAGCAGAACCTCTCCAAAATCACTCATGTTTCAGATATGAAACATTCAATTTTTTTTTTTTTTTTTGAAGTATTCAAATTTTCAAAATGATAAAGATTTGCTAAATTTTAAATTTTCATCAAATTAAAGCTTGACCTGAATTTTAAAAATTATTCCAATTTCAAAAATTCATTTAAAAATTACGAAGTATGATTCGTGAGTTTTTACAAATTTTTTAAAGATACATTAATAAAAATTTTCGAAAAAATTCAAATTGTGAAAATACGAGTAGAATAAAATTTTTAAAATGAATCAGTTTTAAAGAATTTGACAAAATTTTGAAACTTAGGTCTACCAAATTATCAAAGCATTGAAAATTTTGAAGATTTACTAAATTTTTTTAAAATACCAAATTTTGAAGTTTTCATAAATTCAAGAATTATAAAATTTTGACTTCCTATCAAAACAGACATGGGACATGATATTATCAATTTTCATTTTTTTTTTTTTTAGGGAGCGACATTAGTGATCGTTAAGGGGAAACAGCGACAAAATATTGACCCTCACATTCAAAAAAAGGAGCTTACTGCCCAAAATTCCGAGTTGTTACCACCCCTCCTCATCACGAAGCATCCTATAATTTTTTCAAAGAAGACATTTAAAATTTTTTTGGGAGCAGTATTCAAACCTTCTATCAAAAATGAGGATGGGTCAAAAAATGTTAACATTTTTTTTTGAAAGAAAATATTTTAAAACTTTTACAAAAAAATGAAATGTTCAAATCTTTTTCAGAAAATTTTCGAAAAATTTTTTTCAAAAAAAATTTTTAAATGACTTTTTGTAAATTAAAAAGTACTTAATATACGGTATTTCTGATTTATTCCAAAAAAAAAAAATTTAATATTTTTCTTACTGGTTACATATTATATGGCATTTTTCATTTTTTCTGTTTTGGTTTCGCCCCCCCCCCCCCTGAAAAAATAGATGAAAAATTTAAACGTTTTAATTTGAACTATTTCAATAAAATGATCCCTACGAAGGTACTTTTACGCAACGAAACCATTTTCGATAATTTTTCATCTCTACTTACTTTTTTTAAAGGCACATAAAAAATAATGCCCCTTTATTACATTTCTTGAAAAAAAATTAATTAAAAATAGCGAAGATAAGGAATTTTTTTTTGTATGAAAATCGTCTTAAAACATACACATGTACAAACAAAAAGAACTTTTCGTTAATTCCTCAACCTTACCTTTTAAAGACGAAAATTTTTTAAACTTCTAAGAATAATTAATTTTGATTTTTTTGGAATAGGTAAAGAATTAATTTTCTAATTTTTGAAAAAATTTCTTACTCTCTAAGAATGAAAAAATTTCTAAATTTTTTGAAATACAATTTTTTATTTTCTTCATGATTTAAGACATTTTAAAAAAAAGTTGCAAATAAATTTTATTTTCATTTTTATGAGATAACAACCTAAGTAAACTTTTATTTGAAATAAAGAAATTTTACAATTTTTTGAGATGAATAAATTTTCTGATTTTTGTTTTAAATGGAAAAAATTCAAAATTTTTCAAAAATAAAAAAAAATCGTAAATTTTATGGAATCAAATTTTTAATTTTTTCAGGATTTAGGACATTTAGGTAAGAAAAAAGTTTGAAATAAATTTTATTTCAATTTTTTACCGTATTTTTATTTTTTATTTTTCAAGAATGAAATTTTTCAATTTTTCAAGAACCCTGAAAATTGAAGTAAAGTTGAAAAATTGCCGAAAATGGTCTTTTTGAGTGAACATGTGTATGGTAAGACGATTTTATTTTTAAAAAAATTTTCTCGTGCAATTTTTAATTTTTTCTTCAAAACATTTAAAGTGATATTTTTCATATCCCCTTGAAAAGAGGGTTAATGCTGAAAAATCATTAAAAATGATCCCGTTGGATAAAAATACCTCCACAGTGATCATTTTGTTTTAAATTTTTTTCAAATTTCCCATTTTAGTTTTTTTAAATGGGCTTCGCGAAACCACAAAATTTCAGTTAAAGCTCTGCGAGAATCAAAACTAATGTACAAAAAATTCTATCTGCTGATAGATATCACAAGCGATATTATTCGCTTCGAGCTCTAACAAAGTACACATCAGGGGAAAAAATTCTTCCGACAGATTAGCATCTCTTCACTAATGCACTTGAACCGAAGCTCACCGAGGCAGGAGTAGAGTAGAGTAGATCAGGCAAATATGATTTTCTTCTTTTTGGGTGACACTTAACGAGTACTTACAAAAGCGATGTCTGATGTCGCTTTCACTGCTATTTCCAATAGGTATAAATACAGTGACACGAAACCGTTAACGATACTTTTTAATATACCGTAGGTAGGTATGCACGCGTTTATTCATTCCAACTTCTCCCTCCGTTCGATATCACGTGTACGGAGACATACACAATATAACGGAGCTCAGCGAACTAAATAAATTCGATTAAGTTTCCAGTGAATGCTCGCACTGATAAATTGAATAGTAACTCAACTCAACCATTGGTGAATATTTCATGCGCTTCGAAAATGGATAGATTGGATACCTCTTACCTACTCATGTACCAGTAATTTCTCAACCAACTTTTTCACTTCTTTTTCACACGAGCCTCGCACGTCTGCTTTCAATCCGATTCTTCGAATCTCACTGCATTTTCGTCCTTCAAGCAGCCCCCTTTTCGAGCTCAATAAAAACCGATTATAGAAACGACCAAAAAAATAGAAAGTTCAACATCAAAGACAAACAACAATACCTCGCGAGGAAAAAATATGCCGACTCGGCGCAGCGACGTAGAGTCGAGGAGCGATCTGTTAACTTAGTAAATAAAGCTGGCCGGTTAACACGAGCTCTTTAAATAGGTGTAATTTTTTACCGCTCTAGCCCGCGGCTGCCTTCACTTTCGCCTCATCACACGCTATGTAGCTGTAGGTATAGGTACGTAGTAGCGAAAGAATAGAGTTTATTACTCGAACAAGGTCCGGGTCACTGGTGACAAGGCACCTAATATCTAATATCAAAGCCTAGTGGAATGCTGTTTATTTATACTCGTAGGTACTCGTACAATACAACACATGCCTGGATTACCTATACACGAGGTCGTTTGACCAAAAAATTGAATCAAAATATTCGATTACATACATTTGAGAAGCCTTTGGCAATAAAAACCACCCCAGTCAAAAGACTCGACCAAAAATAAGTTAGACAGATAAGGTAGAACTAAATTACAAGAGTTTTCCTACTAAAAAAATTAACTGAGATAGGTACGCAAAGTAAAAATGAGTCAACATGAGAAAAAAGTAAAAATTTGAAGAAAAAAAAAGAAAAACAGAAAAATTAATTTAAAAAAAATTGATAAAAAATCCAAATAGGTACCTATCATTTCAGAAAAATTTGCAGAATTTAAAAGACAATCAAAAATTTTGAAGAATTTTAAATTTGAATTTTAAAAACCAAAAAAAAACTGAAATTGAAAAAAATATACAAAGAAATAAATTTTTAATAAAAAATATAAAAAATTACCAAAATTTCAATTTCTATCGAAATCTTAAATTTTTAGCAAATTTTAAAAGATTGCTCCATTTTTGAACATTTATTAAAATTACCAATATTTCAATTTTGATCACATCTCTCAAATTCAAATTTTTTTACCAAATTCTAAAAATTGGTCCATTTTTAAAAATTTATTAGAAATTTAAAAAATGATCGAAATTCCTATTTTTATCAAAATTTCAAACATGTCTAAATTTTAAATTTTTACTAAATTTTTAAAATTTCAAAAATTGTTACAATTTTGAAAATTTAATAAGTACCAAAATTCCAATTCTTATCGAATTTCAAAGTTCTTTCCGCTTTAAAATTTTTACCAAATTATAAAAATCGATGGAACTTGAAATTAATCAATACTTGAAAATGATCATATTTCCAATTTTTACCATATACCTAATTCTAAATTATTTCAAGTAATTTTTAAATTTTCAAACATTTTTTTCACCAATTACCTACATAAATTCATACGATTTCAAAACTTTATCAAAATTTTAAAATTACAAAAACTCCAATTTTCATCAAATTTTTAAAAAAATTTAAAATTTTGAAATTTTACCTAATTCTAAACATTTTAAGAACTTATTAATACGAGTACTTCTTTAAAAATTACCAAAACTCAATTTTACCTAAATAAAATTTTGAAATTTTGTCTGATTTCAAAAAATTTTAAAATTATAAATACTTATGTTACTGAATTTAAAATTTTTTATAATCTATCCTACTTTAACCTGGTTAAATTTCAAAATGACCAAATTATTTTAGAGATATACACCAGATTTATAAAAACTGATCCGTTCAAGAAATTCTACTTGAGTATTTTTTTTTTTTTTTTTTTTTTTTTTTTTGAAAAATTCAAAGAGACCCAAATTTTAATTTTATCAATATATTAAATTTTAAATTTTTACCAAACTATTAAAATTTTAAAAATTTTAAAAATTGATTCTGTTTTTAAAATTTAATAAAATTTCATAACTACCTACTGTAACAAAAATTCCAATTCTCATTAAATTTTAAAATTCTTCCAGGCTTAAAATTTTCACCAAATTTTCAAAATTTCAGGATTCGATCCAAATTGAATTTTCTTGCAAAATGATCTTTCTAAATTGATCGAATTTATCAAATTCAATATACCCTAATCACTATCGTGATAAAATTCTAAAATAATTCCAGATTTCATTAAATTTTAAAAATTTCAAGAATTGGTGAAACTACAAATTCATTAAAATTTAAAAATCATCAAAAATCCTATTTCTTATTGGTTTCTCAATTTTTACAAAATTATAAATTCATCCGATTTCGAAAATTTCTCAAAATTTAAAAATTATTCTTAGGTACTCACACTTTTATAAAATTTTTAAATTCTTCCAGATATTGAATTTTTACCAAATTTATAAATTTTCAAATATTTACTGAATTCTGAAATTTTTAAAAATTAATCTAATTTAAAATTTGTTAAAATTTAAAAAAGACCAAATTTTGAGTTTACATCAATTTTGAATGTCAAATTTATAAAAAGTATTGTAAAAATTTATTTAATTTCAAAAACTGGTTTAGTTAACTTAGAAAATTTACCTATATATTCAAAATTTAAAAATTACCAACATTATTTTCAATTTCTACTAAATTTCAAATTTTTTAAAATTTCACAGATTTGTAAAGTGTGAAAATAGATTTCCACAAACTATATTTCAATATTTAAAAAAATCAGAACTTCTCACCTAAAAGCAAGACTTTTGATAAAACCGTACTTTCAAGCAAAGAGCACTCTAAGTAGGTATAGCTAATCACTTCTGCAATTTTGCAGAAAAGCAGCTGTACCAGCAGAACAGTTGAACACTCAGCACATCTTGACAAGATTTGCAGAATTTGAAGAACAGTTAGACATCCTGAGACTTCATTTTTGAATAATACTCGTACTATGCAATTCGTTTCGTTATTTTCAGATTGAAAAATTTCGATTGATATTTTGACGAGAATTACCACAGGCACAGGTAGGTACTAGGTACATACAAGATGTCAACAAAAAATCCAATCAAAGGCCTATATTAGCAAATTCTCTACCCGATGACTTGGTATATTCCAGTCTTCAATTCAACCCACACGACTGCAGAGCTTTAAAATTTAACCAATCAACCTTGTACTAGTAACATCCGTCGCGTCAGATACAATAATGAATCTCAACGGATAATTAATTACCTCTTCCTTCGTCTTGATCGACGTCATCGCGCCCGAAAGGGGAAAAAAGTCCATCCACACATACACACACAACATCGCCTCTCACATGGAACAGACCCCTTCTATCTGCATTCACGCGTATCACAATTACTCTTACGTACTACTCGTACTTAGCTATTAAAAAAGAAAAAAGAGATGAGAAGAGAAAAAGAAACCTCTCTGTGGGCTCGTATACGAGTATGCGTTGCGTTTCACCTGCGAGGAGAGCCTACGAAATTCGCTCATCTTCGCGGCGCGTAAAGCTAAATTCGTCGCAGAATTAAATTCCTAAATGTATTATACGAATCTTAGGTCACGTATTTGGCGTGTACAAAAAATGGTTTTTGTTTAAATCGTATGCCCTGCTGTTTAATAAAGACACGGCGACGGTATCTCTATATACTTTATACCTTATACTATCTTTCCCGTATATAGATTTTCTTTTGTTATCCGCATTGGGGAAACCTTTGTCGAAATTTCCGAGGAAAAATCGATTAATTCTTGTTTATTCATTATCACCTGGTATTTATGCAAATATAGTACACTTTGATCGGTTAGTCTTCTGTCATAGACGCTCCAATATCTACGTATAGCGTTGGTTTTTTCGCCTTTTAGTAGCTACACGCGAAGGGCTATAGCTTATACAAAATAATGATATCATCCGAGTGTTGAGTGCTACCGTGCGAGTGTGTTAGTGATTTGTATCTAATCTGTTTCCACCATCGAGCTTTAGCTCGATATAATCACATTATTATTATTTGGTTTTGTGTCAGTTTTTATTTCTTTTTCGAGTCATTTTTTTCCATTGATTTTGCAATATGTTCGTGTTTAAATACATGGTTATCTGTGCTGTTGTGTTGACTACCGTGTTTTGTGACGAGTCTACATCGCCAAATGCAAATGGCGCCCTGGATGAGAAGCAAAGTACCACCGTTAACGATGAGCTTTTAGCACCGAGTACCGCAGCTACTCCTACTAATTTACCTGATTTCAAAAAGGTGAGCTAAACGACGTATAACTTGATACAATTCAAAATTTTTGAAAAAAGCACAATGATATCAAGGCTCAGTACTCGATTGTCTAAATAAAGCAGAATTATATGTAATACGATAAAGCCCCCAAACCCCCCCCCGGCCAAACAAAAAACATATAAAACAATATTAAGGATTCGTTATAAAATCAAATGAGAATAAAGATTGAATAAAAATTAATTAAAAATTGAAAAAATTAAAATAGTAAAAAAAATGAAAAATAAAATAAAATATGAAGAGTAAAATTGAAAATTCAAAAAATTGGAACTGTGAAGAAATTGAAATTTTTCAAAATTGAAAAAATCAACACTAGGTAAGTAATAATCCCAAAATTAACTTCGGTACAATTTTATTATTGAAAACAACTTTATGGCCGAATCTTAGTATCTTAAACCCTCCCCCCCCCCCCTCCAACTTAACATGAAACGTAAAAAAAATGAATGGATGATTTTCATATGCACGTATTAAGCGAAATGGGAGAGGAAAGAGGAGTCCAATGTAAATTTTTGCAATAAACAAAATTTTTTCAAAGATCTTGATCTACAACTTTTATTTGATAATTTTCTCAATTAGGGCCTTAGGAACAGATATACGAGATTTCCAAAAAAAGGGGAAGTCTTTAAAAAAATTCGTACCTTCTCATTGTTTATCGAATTGTCAGTTTAAACTCGATCGAATCGACTGTTCAAGAAAAATTTCCCTTCTTGGTTGTACTGCAAGCCAAAGTTGCTTTGAGGTGATAGAAAGCTCTGCAAATGAAATTCAAGACTGATTTCTTTAAGTACGATGCAAAATTAGAGGAGAAGAAGAGGACCAATCAATATTTTTACAATAATTCAAAGTATTCCCCAATCAATAACTCTTGTTTGAAAATTTTCTCAAAAGTGGTCCTAGGGAGCCTGAAAAAAGGTATACAAGCTGATTTTTTTTTCTTTACAGACTCTAGATAAATTGCTTTTAGCAATGTAATTTGCAAGGAAGTTATTGTATTTCTCTTTGCAACAGAACTACAACATAAAATGAAAAGAAGTAAACTTGAAGAAATGGAAAAAAAAAAATTAGATTGAAAAGATAAAAAATTGAATTAAAGTCAATTTAAAAAAAAAACTGAAAAAAACAATCAATAAAAAATGAATTAAAATTTTAAAAATTCAATTTAAGAAAAAAAAATAATTTGAACACAATTTCTGAAATTGAAAAAAAAACATTCAGTTAAAAATTACTGAAAATTGAAAAAAACAATAAATTGAAATAAAATAAAAAGTTTTTGGCTGAAAGCATGAAAAATTTTTTTTTATAAAATGAGGGAAATTTTTTGTAAATTCAAAAAATTGCACAAATTTGAGAAGTTTGAGTAGTACAAATTACGAAACCAGCGAACTCAAAAATTAATCAAATTCATCAAAATTTTTCAAAATTCTAGAAATTTTATAAATCACCAAATTTTTTCAAATTCTGTAATTTATTTAAATTCCGAAATTTTATTAATTTGAGAAATGACACAAATTCTAAATTTGTTACACAACGAATTTACTAAATATCCAAGATTCCTCGAATTCATTAAATTTTATAGTTGTACAAAATTTCTCAAATTTGTAAAATTCAAAATTGCTACCTAGAATTTTTTTAAATAAATAGATTAAAATCATTCCCATTTCACCATCTTTGCAACCTGCTTTACGTTTCTTCTTTAAACTGAACCGAGCTATTCGTGTAAATCAAGTTGCCTAACTTCATCATGAAGGAATCATATCCAATAGGGTAGCCCTTATTTTGGACTTTTCAGATTTTTTTTTGTTGTCTTACACCCCTATAAAGTTTTTTTTTTTATGAGAGAGTAATTCCATACTTTAAACTTTTCTCTTGACTGAATTTCAAGTGGTCCCTGCCTGTCTGGTAATCCCTTTTTTTAGTGAAATGAAAAAACTTGACAGATTCTCAATTTTTTTTTTTTTTTTTTGGTCGTAACACATCAAATTTATTCCTTTTCAAGAGAATAACTTCCTAATTTTCTTTTTTCTCCATCTTAAGTTCAGGTAGTTCCTTGGGGCACTCCCAATTTTTCAAAAAAAAGCAAAAATTTTTCACTCAGTTGCTCATTTTTTTCGTCGTTTTTTTTTGTTTGAAAAATTGGAGGTGTCCCATGATGCCACTTAAAATATTAATCTGAGGGAAATAAAAAATTGAGAATTCATTCTCATGATGAGGAACATCTTTATGAGTTATTATAACCTAAAATAGACAAGATTTTGACAAATCGATCAATTTTTTTTTTTTTTTTTTTTTTTGAAAAAAAGAAGTTAGCTATCTCTGCATTTCCAATCCACAAAATCCTCGCCCACCATGCCTGGAAAACCCATCCATTATTTTAAAATTTCCACCGCACCTCCTCGTCCACCCATTATACTCGAATCCGTAATTTCAGCTAACGAAAAAAAGATGCTCGCGAAACTACAACATGAACTGCTTAAAAGTAGACCTGATCTCGTCCATAGACAATCTGGGCAAAAACACCGAATTCAGCATCCTGCCCGGCATCATGGTCACCTCGAATCCGGACGTGTTCGCTTCGCAGAAGACTTCCGATACGAAAATGGTATTTTCGGCCGACAATGTCAGCGACCAATTGGACGAGGTGTTGTTGAAACGTCTGATCAACTACGCCAGATCGCTCTCGCTCAACGTTCAATTACTGGACAAAGATCAAAAGAAGGGCAAATCATTCGGAAGCGGTATGCTGGATAATTTCATCCGTTCCGTTGATGGCAGAGGTAACATTCTTCTTCGATTAGCTTAATTATGTAGTGTAATTACTAGGTACGCACGCGAGGACCATAATATGGGGGTCTTTTCAACTCGATTTCCATTGGTGGAAGGAGGTAGAGTCGCGGGGTTTTGAATTTTCGTTGAAATTTCTGATGGCCAATGCTGCCTACGTCCGAGATCGAAAGTGAATTTATCGATAGCTTTTCATTTGGTGTTCATCAAAATTTTGATTGCTTTTCTTTTTACGAATGTGCATTTTTTTCTTCTTCAAATTCCTTCTTTTCCATCCGTTGTTCTTCTGGTATGAATATCGCGAATTCGTGGATATACTGAAATGGTTACATTTCTTCTGATTTTGATAGCAAAACGATGGTTCAATTTCTTCAGATTTTCATATAGATGTATTTCGAACCTCTGGGAAGGGAAAGGGGTCTTGACGAGTTCATCTAACCAGAGACATATTCACTCGCACGACTTCAAATTTGGCGATAGCTGCCAGCTTGAATGAACTTATTGTTCTTCTGTTCACAGCCGACAAAAAACAGAATAAATGGAGTTCGACCCTAACGACAGCGGGCATCCTGACCGGTGGTACCTTGCTATGGATGGGTCTAAGCTCGTTGATGGCCATGGCCACCAAAGCTCTGGCGGCCGCTTTGCTGTCGATCGTCATCAGCTGTTTCACCGCCTACAAATCGAGCGGCCATTCGCATTCTCACCAAAAAGTCGGCGGCACGACCTACGAGATCGTCGCCAAGCCGTATCCGCACGCTTACTTGGCCGATCTGCAAGATCCGCATTCGGCGGCCGCGAGTTCGCACCCATATGGCAGAAATATGGAATGGGATAAGATATCTAGCATTTCTTCACGCTCCGAAATTCAGCTTCCCATTCGAGACGACGTCCATCAATTAGCGTATAAAGCTCACGTCCGACCTATATATAATCAACGCTCCGCCTAACCACTCGATAAGGCTACCATCGTTCCTTCGACTGCAGAAATTGTACATCCAGGTAACCTAGCATCGTGTCGTCGCGTCGTCGCCACACTAACCGTTGCTTGTTTTACCTATAGAAGGAGAGGAGGAGATGGGCAGATAATTTGCAAAGAGCCAGCCAGTGCCCTGCTCTGGAGGTATCTGTTAGCAGAATGACTGCGTATTATTAATACTATATTTTGTTTATGGTAATTACTATGCCATTCTATGTGAAGTACGAGTAGGCATCTCCGAGTCATAATTTTTGATTGAAAAAATAATGATAACAATGATACCGGGGCCTATAATAATAAAACGATCGGCCAATTTTCATACAACTTGCTGGAGGCATCACTTACTCTCCTTGAATTTTACCAAGTCCAGTACTACGTAGATACTTGATATTCAAAATTGAAGGGGAGGGAAGGGTCCAATCGAAATTTTTGTTATGAGTAAAATTATTCCTAGAACTTCAAGCTACAACTTTTGTTTGAAAATTTTTTCAATCGGCCCCCTTCCCTAGTTACCCTCCCCCTGTCTTCAATGTATTATCCGAAATTGGCAGGCAGGGAGGGAGGGGTCTAATGAAAAATTTTATAATTACCAAAATTATTTCTAGGACTTCAATCTACAACTTTTGTTTGAAATTTTTTTCAATATTGGACCCTTCCCCTGTGTAGTCGAAGGAAGAGGGGTCCAATCGAAATTTTTATAATAACAAAAATTATTTCTAGCACCTTATTCTGCAACTTTTGTCGAGAAAATTTTCAATTGGACCCTTCCCCTGTGTAGTCGAAGGAAGAGGGGTCCAATCGAGATTTTTATAATAACGAAAATTATTTCTAGGACCTTATTTTGCAACTTTTGTCGAGAAAATTTTTCCATTGGCCCCTTTCCCCTTCACTCCTTCAATTTTGAATAAGTATGTACTATGTACAGTAGGGTGGAGTGAAAATAAAAACATATCTCGAATTTCGACCAAACTCGCAGAGGTGGTTTACTTTGAGTTGAGAATCTCCCAAAAAAAATTTGAGCCTCCTACCTCTCAGGAGAGTGGAGCTAGGGGCCCTCAAAGTAGGGTCACTTTTGAAAAAAACGCAGTTTTTTGCAACTTTTGGGTAGTGCCACCTACATGGTACCTCGAAAACACCCCTAAAAAGTTGCAATTTGAGTTTCTACACCTCCCCATACCATTGGCCTTGAAATTTGATATCGAATTTTTCACCCTACCAGGGGGTTGAAAAGTTGCAGATCGCTAAAAAATCGAGAATTTCGAATTACAAAAAACGAAAATAACATCTGCTTGGTACCAAAACTGGTCTCAAATGGCTCCTATTAATGCAAAAAAATTATTTCGATAGAAAAAGTTAAAAAATTTTCATAGCAGGGATGCCAACTTTCGATTTTCATAAAACATCAAAATTTCTAATTTCTTTTTGGTAAAAATTGATGTTTTATAAAAATTGAAAGTTGGCAATCCTGCAATGAAATTTTTTCAACTTTTTCTATCGAAATAATTTTTTTGTATCAATAGGAGCCATTTGAGACCAGTTTTGGTACCAAGCTGATGTTATTTTCGTTTTTTGTAATTCGAAATTCTCGATTTTTTAGCGATCTGCAACTTTTCAACCCCCTGGTAGGGTGAAAAGTTCGATATCAAATTTCAAGGCCAATGGTATGGAGAGATGTAGAAACTCAAATTGCAACTTTCTAGGGGTGTTTTCGAGGTACCATGTAGGTGGCACTACCCAAAAGTGGCAAAAATGTGTTTTTTTCAAAAGTGACCCTACTTTGAGGGCCCCTAGCTCCACTCTGCTGAGAGGTAGGAGGCTCAAATTTTGAAAGGTTCTCAACTCAAAGTAAACCACCTCTGCGAGTTTGGTCGAAATTCGAGATATGTTTTTATTTTCACTCCACCCTAATGTACAGTGTTACGCGAAAATCGAGGGGAGGGAGGGGTGCAATTGAAAAAAATTTCCAACAAAAGTTGTACCTTGAAGTTCTACGAATAGTTTTGGTTATAACAAAAATGTTGATTGGACCCCTCCCTCCTCTCCAATTTCGAATATCAAATATCTACGTATTACTGGACTTGGTAAAATTCAAGGAGAGTAAGTATATGATGTCGCCAACGAATTGTAGGAAAAACAGCCGATCATGTTATAATATAAATAGCTAAGTAAACAAACAGAAACAGCAGCCTGTGTCGACGTTACTCTACTCAATTTTTCGTCGTATCGTGTACCCACAGTACCTACTAAAATAATACTATCCGGCGGTTCTGGTGTACTTCAATGTACATTTATACCTAATATCGTGTAATTTCGACTGTCATATCACCTCGTCTCGGTCTCACTTTGCCAACTGCACCAGTCGCCTCCGCCATTACTAACGACGCGATGCCTTCGTAAACCTATACGTACCTTCTGCTACGCGGTCAAATTAATTAATCATCGCTAACGAAGCATTACAAGGCAACAAACAACCACCGACGACACTCGCAATATGTTGCTACGGATGATTAATTTCAGCACTTTGGCTCCGTCCTCGTCCATCCTCCAGTCTCATTCTGTGTAACGCGAACTGATAGCTAAACCTTGTCAACCTTTATGTGGTTTGGAAATTGATTTGTACAAGGGGGGGAAATGCAATATTTCACACAGCATCTCTATCAAAATCGCTGCCTTACTCCAGAAGTGATATTCGATTCCTCACTCAAGTCAATATACTAAGGCTACCTTATCATAGATTTTCTCCGTCTTTTTTTATACTTGTATTGTAAAATGTACACCGTACAGTACCGAACCGTGTACTGTACGTACACGATGCCATATTTCTATTTTCATTCTCGTACTGGGTAATATCGTCCAAAAAAATAAAAAAAAGTGATGAAAATGATTGACAATACAACGAAAGCGAAAGAATAGAAGAAAAAGGCGACTTTGAATCGCGCTCGTATATTAATCGTGTCAAATAATTGGATCAAATTGAAAGAATTCAATAACAGAAAATACCTACTATACGCTGTTTTTCCTCTATCTACTTTGCCCTTACGCTTAGATCAAATAATTTGTCCATTCGAATGGCATTCGATCCAGCTACGTTCTATAATACGTTGAAAAGATCTGAGTATTGTATTCGTCGATCGTTTCGATACATCGATGATACCAGTCTGAATGGTCAAATCGCCCAATACCGCATTCCACGTGCACCTAATTCTTCTTCTCCTTTAGGTAAACCGTAATTAACTTATTGACCGTTAGCGTAACGTCGTCGTGCTAAAAAATATTTCGAATCGCCACCATTCAATCGATATCTGAGAAACGTACGAGGGACCTTATATTTCCAGTAATACGTTTTTGTATTTTATTTTATATTTTTGTTTACTTCTTTGAGTGCGTAATGAACTATTTATTTATTTATTTAATTATTTATTTATTTGTTTATTTATTTCTTTATTTAACTTATTTATTGCTTTTTAATAAAATTTCGTTATTGTTTTTTTAATTGAAGATTTTTTTTGTTCTTATTTGAATGATTTTAATTTTTATTATAATGTACTAAAAATAGTAAACTGAGTTGGCAATGACAAAAAAAAATAATTTCAAAATCGTATAAAATCAAGAAACCCTTTTATCAAATTTAATTACCCAATCATTCATCAGAATGCATCTGTCGATTTATCCAGATTTCGCGAACCATCATCAAATTATTCAAAAAGTGATTTTTCCAATTAAATTTTTAGGGGAAGTTGTGTTTTTTGTGTTTTTAAAATTGTTTAGAAAAAAAAATCCGATTGGCAATACATTTTTATTTTCAAGTATTTATTTTCAATTTCAATTTTCAATAAATGCCATTACCTATAAACATTTTCTATAGAAGAAAATTAAAAATTAAAAAAAAAAATCTGCAAATTTTCATTAATTGAAGTTTCTGTAAATTTTATATTTTTGAGAATTTTCGTTGGATGGATAATTTTTTTTTCAAACTATGAATTTATTTTTTGGATTTATAAATTAAACAAGAATATGACGAAGTATTTTGAAATAATTTTTCAAACATTCTAATTTAAAAAAAATTCTACATTTCTATTTTATTTCTTTTTAAAATGTGTATCCATAAATGCAACTACACTGAGAGAAATGGATAGTATAAAAAACTATCTGGATAGTCCAAAGGCATCCTACCGGTAAAATCGTATTATTCACTATCCAAGTAGTATTAATAACTATCTTCTAGTATTTTTCACCATTCCTGTAGTATATTTCACTTTATTAAATAGTGAATATTACTATTTGTACAGTGCATAATACGAGCTTACCGGTAGGATGCCTTTGGACTATCTGGATAGTATTTTTTACCATCTCGACAGTATTTATTACTATTTAGACAGTGCTTAGTACTATCTCATGAAAATGGATTTCTCTCAGTGAGGTTTCAAATGTTTGTAATCAAATTTTGTTTTCAATTTATTGTTTTTTTTTTCAATTTTTAACCTGTAGGTAGAACTTGACAAAAATTGAAATTGAAAGGAATTTTCTGGGATTTTAAAATACTCAATTTTCTTGATTTCTTTAAATAATTTTTTTTTTTTTTTGTTATAAATTATGCAAATTCATTTTTTGGAAACTTTTTTTTTCATAGAGTATCACGAATAATTTTTTATGTTTTAAAAAAATTACCAAAATAAATTTTAAAAATAAATTCAATTTCTCGACTTTCTGCTAAAATTTTTGTATTTTTTAAAATGTATACCTATTCTAAAAATATTTTTATTGGATTTTTTCCTTCATTAAATAACAGAATTTTAAGAATTTAAAAAAGAATTTTTTGATTTTCTTTTTATTCGAATTTTTGTACGAGTGAGAAGGTAAATATTTTATTGAATTTTTTTCATAAATTATCTATTCTACCATGAAAAACTTAATTGAATATTCTTCAAAAAATTTTAGTAAAAATAATTTCTAAAGTTCATTTTTTTTCTTCAAATTTTTGTACCACATGGAAAGAACTATTTTAGAATTTATTTTTAAAAATTTTAATGGAGTGTCCAAAAATGAATCCTAAGAAATTTTCAATTTTATTATTTTACCAATTCATTTTTTGAATTTTTATCGTACACTTATCAAAACAAAAATTTTCATCGAAGGAACTTTCAAAAATATAATTTTAAAAAAGGTCTCTACTGAAACTTTTGAAAATTATAATTATTTTGTATGCCTAATATATTTTTTTCATTCAGAAATAAAGAGTAGGAATGGAAATTTTCAAAATAATTTCTTTGATTTTTTTTTTCAATTAACATTTAAATTTTTTCAAGAGTTTATTTTTTGTAAGTTTAATTAACAACATTTTTTATTGAGTAGGATAGGTATCTATCATTTTTGAATAATTTTTAAAATTTTAATTTGGTAAAAACAATAGGGTATCAAAATTTTCTTAATTTTTTTATTTTAATTCATAATATCACTGCTACGTTTAGTTGGTATTTAAAATTTATTTTAAAAATGTAGAAAAAACTTCCAAGAAAATTTGAAGTAAAAATGTTAAGAGTTTTAATTTAAAATTTCCAAAAACAAGTTTAATAAGTATAGTAATTTTTTTTTAAATTTTGACTAATATAAATTTTTTTAATTCAACTGAAAAACTCTGAGAAAATGTTCAGTAAAAATTTCTCAAAAATTCTGAATAAAACTGTTTTTAAAAAATTAAGAAAAATTCTCAAAGAGGAATTAATATGATTAAAAATTTAAAAGGATTTCAAAGCAAATTTTTTAAAATAGTTTCAAATAAGTTTTTGAATTCTACAAGAAAATTTCAAGCAAAAGTTCTAAAAATTGTGATTATTAAATTCAAATTCAAATTCAAAATAAAAAAAAAAAAAAAAAAGACAAAATGTTGAGCGAAAGTTATTTTTAAAATATACCGACAACATTTTGATTTTTTCGATTTTGTTTTCAAACTGATTTTTTTTATGAAAACTATTTTTTTTAATTTCATATTTTTTTATTTGAAAAAAAAATTGTATGAATTTTTGATCATTCATTTTTTATAATTAGGTACCTAGGTATGATGATTTGAGGGTAAATTTTTACATAAGATACCTAAAATGTACTTTAAAAAAGCAAAAAAATCAAGAACTTGATTGAAAATGAAAACTCAAAAAAGAGAAAAAAATAACAATAGGTAACGATAACAAAGTAAAAAAAAATGACAAAATACTTCCGAACACGATGACTTTTTTTTCTTAAAATTATTGTAACTCACATTTTTTTTTTTTTTTTCAATTTCCACTAAAAACTTTCCAAATCAAAAAAACTTAATATTTAAAAAACGACTTAATTTTTTTTTTTTTGGGGGGAAGTGGGAGTAAACGAGTAAATATTCAGGTGTCTCTCACTCAAAATCTATCAAATTACCTACTTATGCTGTTTCGAAAAAATCATTAAAACAGAAAAATTTTCTCATCCATGGCGAGTCACTAAAACGAAATTTTACAAATTCAATATTTCTCCCAATTAAGAGGTGTAAATAGCCGTATCTTCACAAATTTGAAGAGAATCATCTACATAAATGTATATAAATTACAAAATAAATATATTCGCACAACTGCGGAGTGTTAGTGAAGAGAAGAAACTTATCCATTAACGTCCTTTGAAAACGTAAATAGACGTATTACTGAATGAAAGTACTCGTAGACAGCGTGAAAATACTTAAAACGTCGACCGTATAAACCAAATGATGCACATATGAGATTGTAATGGACCCGCGTCCACATTCTATTACCTTTGAAAATCGAATCTCTTTACGCAGTTCACCAAGATATACATACTTTTAATTTCACGATCACGAGCCTGAGGAGAAAAACCACTGTCTCGCAGATGCTACGTTTAATATGCGACCGTTAAAGACAATGACAAAGATGGAAAAGAAAAGAGACACTCGTTCAACACACACTGATCTCGTCAATCGTCAATTTATCCTATTCAACAATTGTCATCGCGAAGAATATGATAGAAAAACAAGATAACTTGGCTGTCGATTAACACCACCATGACACATTTCAAGGGAAAGTTAATGTTCAATTAAAGAAAACACCGCCGCGCGGCCGAATAGTTTTTCATCGATAGTATTCTGCTTCTTTTTTTTTTTTTTTTTTCTATATACGAATAAAGCGAGACGTCTTTATGCAAAGGACACACGTTCTTCCCTTGGTCAATTGGACTGATGCGTGTAATTGATGATTGCTGCTCAGCAGACACACATTTATCGACGACGACCCAAATAATCCTCCAGTATTTTTATCATTTTTTATATAACAATTGCCAAGATATCGCTAGTTCTTCAGTTGTACGCGCGACATAACCGTAGTTATATCTAATAAAAAATTTTCATGACGTGAAAAAAAGTAAACGAACTCTGGACGAGCATTTCATTTCATTGACGAGCATTTTTCATTTTGCTTTCGTTTTTACCAACAAGTATGCAAATTTTGCGACAAATTTGTTTGTTCGGTTTGTGTTTAGTGGTTTTTGTACATGCCGGTGATGGAAATGGCAACGATGCTGCTACCGGAGATGTTACGCAGAATCGTACCAAAAATCAGGAACTTATGGAGATTTCGGCTGATACTTTGAAAAAGGTTGGTATTGCTTTTACATACATTTTTTCTACATTTTAAATTGGCAATTTTTTGATTTGATGTAAAAATCAATCCCTAATATCGATAAACTTCGAACGAATAGAACGTATTAAATCGCGTATGTTGACTTTGTATTACGATTTTTAGTCTAGTCGCAAAAGGAAAAAAAAAGTCTTCCGTGCGATTATTTTGTTAAAAACAATTTTATGATTGATTCGTAATCTAGGACATATTTTGAAAAAAATGAGCTGGGGTTACATTTTTTTAAAGCTGCTTCTTTCCCAGGGTCCACTCCCCTTTCCAAAATTTTCTTTATCTCTGAACCTAAAACCTTAATTGAAACATTTTTCAAACAAAAGTTGTAGATTTAAATCCCAGGAATAATTTTAGTTATTATAAAAATTTCGATTGGACCTCTCCCTCCCCTCCAATTTTGCATAAAATGTATGAAAATCGCCGGATCATTTTCATAAATTTTATTCAAAATTGGAGGGGAGGAAGGTGTCAAATCGAAATTTTTGACATAACCAAAATTATTTCATGGACTTCAATCTACAACTTCTGTTTGAAAATTTTTTCAATTGCAGCTTTAGGTACTGAGATGGGGAAAAAATGCTAAGGGGGTGGACCCTCAATTAAGGGAAAACAATGAAAATGTCAAACTCGTTCCCTGTTTTACCTAATTGTTAGGTCGAGTTATAATCGATATGACTATTTGCAGAACCCATTTTTCACCTTTTGGCTGTACCCCAAGCTCAAGTTACATAGGGGTGACTGCTAGCTGCACAAGTTAGATTTAAAAGTAATTTTCGCAAATATTATGCAAAATTGGAGGGGAAGGAGGGGTTCAATCGGAATTCTTACAATAACTAAAATTATTCCTGAGATCTAAATCTACAACTTATGTTTGAAAATTATTTCAATTGAGGCTTTAGGTTCAGAGATGGAGAAAATTTTTGGAAAGGGGGAGCCTTAAAAAAATGTAACTCCAGCTCATTTTTTTTCAAAATATGTCCTAGATTACGAATCAATCATAAAATTGCATTTAACACAAAATAATCGCACGGAATTTCCCTTTGCGACTAGACTATTATGGATTTGTAGGAATTTTTAATTAATTTTACCGGATAATTTCGTGATAAAATATTACGAGTAAAATTAATTTCGTTAAAATTATAAAAAAGAATTGGCGAGATAGTTTATCTTCTAAATTGAGAAGTAACTTTATCAAACTCACGAAAAAAAAATTGAAAATATTTTTTCAAATTATCGCGATAAAAATTTGAAAAAATTATAAAAACGAAACTAGAGCACTTGAAATTACATAATGAGTATGGACATACTCCATCTTCAGTCCAGGCTGCCAAAAGTACATAGAAATTCTCGCTTTACTTTTTTCAACTAGATTAAAAATGACTATGTCGAAACTCGTAATGTAATTTCTAGGGCTCTAACGAAACCAAAACAACGATAATACAAAAGGATTCATGTTTAATAAAAATGAAATCTTAAAATATAAACCTATAATAAATTGTATAAGGCATAACCTTCTTGACCTTTTTATAAAATTCACATTCCTTCATTTCAAAGGAGCAACCACCGTCAAAATCTGTAACGAAAATCAACGATTAGTTTAATCAAACGATCCCAAAAGATGATAATAATCAAGGCCTATCGATGAAAAAGGCACGCCTAAGCACACTCACTTGCTTAACGGGGTCGAATTCGGCAGCAGATAAATCGCTGTTGACAGTTTCGGGAAAATGATACTCCAGTTCGTATTTCATATTACCATTTGTCGCCAAATAAACTCTATCTTCGCCCAATTGTAGATTAATCTCGTCCTTCGACGTAACCTATTCAAAATACAAACCGATTAAGCGAATTCAAAAATAATAAGACATCTACATACGACATTGGCATTTTAAAACGTTGAAATATAAATTAATTACATCTTTCAGATCGATTTCCGTGGCGTAAAATTGTCTCGAGCCGTCAATTTTGATTAAATTGTAATCAGGAGTGATGCAGCTGCTTTCACGGGCAGGAACTTTATGTTCTTTCGAAATGATTTCACTGATGAGAGGTTGTTTAGGTGGATCTTGTTTAACCGGACGCTGTTCGATATTCATCGGGCTAATTTTACCTTTGTATTTGATGTTTTTCAATATAACATATCCTAAACAGTGAAAATAAAAATCGATTTTAGAAAAATAATAACAAATTAAAAGAATCTCGAATCGTGATAAATAATTATGATGTTCGAAATGCTCACGATCTTCATCCAAATCGATCCCGTGTTTGTTGGCGATTCCGTTGATAATAGTTAACATGACGATTTCGTTTTTATTACTGTTTAAGAAAGTCGAATTTAAGGCTACGTCGAACGCCATACATGGTTCACCACCTAAAAGTTATCACATTAGTAAGATAATACTTTAATCGAAGTCTGTATGACATTGAGCTGCTTACTTTTATCAGTCACTTCTTTCTCGTTGCCAATACTCATAGGAATAGTAGCACCTTTCGGTGGAGGAATTTCGTCCGTATGACATACATTAATGAACACTTTATCTTTAGATTTTGTAAAAGTTTTGATACATAAGCCTGAAACGACACAGATGTAAGATTACAATGGTAATAGATACAACTAGCATTACGTAATGATTTCATTCGATATTACCCGGAGTAGGTGTGATTAATTTCGTGGGCACTGAAGGAGAGCCTATGCTGCTTAGTAAAGAATCCATACTGCTACCTTCCTATAATACAGACGTCATTTTTTAAACATTTGCAAGCTGGCAAGCAGTTGTTAATTTACACAAAACGTAACGTAGCCCAAAATAGATCACTTCACTTACTTCGTTCAGCAGTAGCTTACTTTCCATAGAAGTACGGTCTACCTCTAGGAAAGACATGATTCAGTCGCAGTACAAACCGACAAAATAGTAAAATTAATTCAAAAAACTTCGCTCAATTAATTAAATTCATATTAAAAAACAAAATTTCAAAAAAATTTCATTCTTATCTCGGTTATCATCACAACATTCACAACACGCAAACAACTGGATCGCGTTGGGTAAAAAAAAAATATCACTAGCGCTAGTCACTGTAGCGGCGAAATTACGAAGTACAAAAGTTTACGTATTACAACACCAGGCATTGGCGATTGCTCGTAGGAGGTTATGAAACAACGAAATTTTCAACCAAAAATTTAATTCTGTACGAAATTTTAGTATCCGATCATTTTAAAACAAGGAAATTCAATGGCACATTAAAATATATACCTAAAACGGTGAAATTTAATCACATACCTCGCGGTTCGAAGCTCCAGTAAGAGCGTAAGGTAGGGAACTTTCGTGTAAAATTACGACTTTCCTCACCACCGACAACCAATTTTAGCAATAAATTCGATAAGAAGTTGAATTTTAGATATCACAGAAGCATACTAACACTCGAAACAACAGATTATTTCAAAAACACAAGACATACGTACATAGGTTACTTAATTCACTCGTAAAAAACACGGATTTAGGCTCGCCGGCCGCCGGAGCCGCCATGTGGCTTGATAAGAAAAAGTACAATATTATAAAATACGACATACCTTGTTGTAGACGTGATTATTCGTAAAAGAAACAATTGTTTCAACTTTATGAAGAAATGAACATTAAATACGACATACCTCATTGTAAATTATTCGTAGAAGTAGCAGGAACGAACCTACACATTCGTTGTCTTCATTCTTCAATTTAATTCAACGACCACGAAATATCGAATGATTGTGAGTGAAATAATACGCGGAATATAACCATTTATCAAAAATATACTGAAGAACACGAACGCGGACGAAAGTAAACTGCGAACAGGAACACGAAATTTTGATTTTGGAACTATCAACAAACAACAACAACAACAACAATAGGCCTACGCCGCAACGCAGCCTATTCAAATATTTCGTAACGCCGCGGTCACCACACTATGAAATGATCGAAAAAGGGATGAATCATGAACAATGATGAAAAATATTATCGGAATTTATGAATAAAAACCTTTTAGAAATAGGAGAAATGAATCACACTGCTTATCTTATCACAGTTTTGCACTTCTTTTTCTTGAATGTGAGAATTGGTTGAACGCGAACATATTAAATTTTGAAGAAAAAAAATCGTGTACAAAATTAAATGAGAAAACTGAACAATGTCTGTTGGTAAAGGTAAAAATAGTTACTTGCACTTGTATGAAGATGTACTTGGTAATTTTTCAAGTCATTCGCTTATCGGTACATTTTTTTTTTTTTTTTTTTTTGATAAATAAAGTCATGTACATACCTAAATGTTTCAATCGTTCTCGAATTTGTACTAAATACCTACGCTAGTGGCATTGTTCCATTCATAATTAAATCTTTATAGATTGCCGAATAATTAAAAATACTCAATAAATGGAAATATTTTTCGCAGGTAATGTGGAGGAAATGTTCAAACAGCAGTTACGTGACGTGTGCCAAATTAGCAATGGTTCATGTAATCGAAAAGCTAGATACATCGGAAGGTTACACTTTGTTACCAGGCATATCAATACTGAAAAAGATCGACGATTCAGCTAGATTTGCAGAAGACGAAATAATCATACGAAACGACTTCAACGAAGCTTTGGATAAATATTTACTCTCCAAGATTGGCAAATACCTGAGCTCGTTAACTATAAGCGTAAAATTATTCGATAAAAATACCATCGACGATATGAAATCGTTCGGTGACAATGCCATTGATCCTTCGGCCAAAGAAACTGGTACCTAATCTATTCATATTTCTCTTTAGTCAGTTGAAATAACGTGTAATTTTGCAATAAGTCTAAATTTGTTGTATTATTTTACAGGTCGAGGTAAAAAGAAATACATGCATTCTTTACTAATGGCTGGCTGGATGTCCGGAGCAACGTTACTAGTATTGACCATGAAAATTATAGCCATACTTTCGGGAAAAGCTCTACTAGCTGCTCTTTTATCATTAATGTTATCTGTTATATCTGCTTTTAGTGGTAAAGGCCATTCGGATAAGCATGCGACGTATGAAATAATTACCAAACCGTACGCTGCTCATCATTCAGCAGATGTTCACGAAGCTCATGCTAGCGAACTTAGTCCGGCTTACGCTTATAAACGTTCCATTGGACCGGAAATTATTTTAAGAAGTACTAATCTACCTAACGAAAACTATATCGAACATATTATTCGTAAAATAAATGACCCTTCTACGTATTCACCGTCGACCCCTTTGGAATTTTCTAAATCGTAAATAGGTGCCAAATCTGTTTTATAATGTAGGTAATTTATTTATTTATTCTAGATATGTAAGAATATTGCGTTATAAAAATTAGAAAATACAATTTTTTGATACTATTATTTCTTGAACTACGAACCTAAACATTCCAATGTACCTACTATACCTTCATATGCGTACTTTCAAAATCCAAACGGTGAATATAACTCATGCATCGGAGCAAAATTTGAAGAAAAAAAAAGTAACTTAAGTAACCTGAAATTTCAAAAAAAGTAACCAAAATAATGGAAAAAAGGTAACTAAAATTTTTCCATTGCCACTAGAATAATGACTCATAACCCTCCCCTTCTGTCATTTGTTTCCCAATATTTTCGCTGATTTCGACATTTTCTAACTCTTAAAATCGAGAGCCAAAATTTTTAGTGAAAAAATATTATAGAAGAATCGTTGGCTTTATTGGTTTTAAATTTTCCCTTCATAGGAAATTTCAATCCTTGAAAATCTTCCAAGTTTCGAGTGTTCATCTAACCTTCCATTTGTAAAAAAGACAATGATGAATTTTCAAAAAAAAAAAAAAAATCGTAATGTCTAGTTCTCCAAGTTTTCGAACTTTAAAAAATTATTTCTTTTGAAAATTTTTCAACATTAGTCATTTTTTTAAACTTAGATACAAATTTTCCATTTTCCATTTTTTTCCTTTTTTTTTTTTTGCTTCTTGAATGTTTTTATTTTTCAAACAATTTTCAATTTCTATTAATTTCATTTTATGAAAAATTCTTAATTTTTTAAAATTAATTTCATTTCTAAAGAGTTCTAGATTAAAAGAAATTAAATTTTTGAAGTTGACTATTTTAAATTTTTAAAAATTTTGATTTCTGAAATTTTAAAATTTTTGAAAACTAAGTATTCAATTTTTGAAAAATAGTTGTTTCTAAAAAGAATAATATATTTATTCAAATAAAAAATTCCAAATTTATAAAAATTATGATGCCTAAAAAATCATAAGTGGAAAAATTTTTTAAAAGTCTTTCGGTATTTTCCAAAAAAAAAAAATTAAATTTGTAAAATTTCCAACTTTTCAAAATTTTTTGAATTTTGAAATTTTCTCATTTAAAAAAAAATCCAATTTTTGCAGACTTTCAACTTCACGAGTTCAAAAAATTTTGTATTTCGTTTTTGAGGAGTTTTCTATTCATTAAAGTAGAAATTACTGATAAATTCTAACCTTGTCGTAAAAAAAGTAACCACGTTACTAAAAAGTAACCGCGCTCCGATGCATGTAATAATAACTTAATTTCCACTTCACCTCTGTATAATTATGTAATGTACTTAAACCTAATATTTTGGTGATCAAAAGCACACAATATATCACCGAAAAGCAAGCCCCTTCTAGTTCTAGTACATAAATATTAGTTTAATATCATACAACGATTTCAATTCAATTTCAATAAATAAATAAATAAATAAATAAATAAATTTTAAAAAATGCAATCAAACTTCACTCTCGCAGGCCTTCAAATTACGTCTGAACGACGACATAAATAGAATTCGAAGGCCCAGCGTTTTCTCATTTGCTGTGACTACCATAGCTCGGCTCGCTCGAAGGAGTAGAAGCATATCTGGGATAATTCCACGGATCGTCGAGTGTCCTCTTTCTATATCCAATCACAGCGGAATTATAATCTTTGGGGTTAACGTCGATGATCGCCTCAGCACACTGGTGACGATACGCAGAAGTCAAAGGCGCAGTTGAGGCTGCGGTGTAATGCGAAGATCCTCCGTGCCCTTTGAAGTAACACATAATGCTCAATATTAAGGCAACCGTTGAGGCTACCACCGCTTTGCCACTGAGCGCGAATAGGGCACTACTACCCAGGGCTGCGATCGCTCCTGCTGCCCAGACTGCGGCGTCTTTGGAACCTTTCTTTTTGCCTCGACCTGCATTCAGATATTTCCACGTATGAATAAAATTACCTAAATGAGATTGAACGTCTTCTGCAAAGTGAAAATATATCTTTGTACATTATTTCAGAAACAAAATCAATAGGAAGCGAATAAGCGAAAAGCGAGTGCAATGTGGTAGGTATGATTGTGATACTTTTTATGAAAACTCAATACAAGCAGAATGACTGGAAATCTGTTTTTTTTTTTTTTTTTTTAATTAGAACTTCTCCCCCCCCCCCCCCATTTTTAGTAATTTTAATTTTTTTTTCAGCTTTTTTCCCTACGACATATTTTTGAAATTGATTTTTTTTGTGTGTAATTTCTGCTAGTTTTCAGTCGTTTTTATTCTGATTGAAATTTTCTCTTTTTTATCAAATTTTCGTTAGTTTCATTCCATATTTTGCTACTCTTTAATTTTTCCAAGTAAAAGAAATCTAATTACTACCTCCACCTATCTATTTTTTATATACAATTTTTTACAGTTTTCAGCTTTTTTTTTTAAGGAGTCTTTTTATAATAATGGTCTTTAGTATGGAGTGATTTTATTTTTTTTAAAAATGAAAGATATTCTTTCTCAAAAATATTGTAAGGGTTTTTTCAAAAGAATGGAATTTTTTTTTCTCGAAAAAATTGGAAATAGGTAAGTTTTTCTTTTTTCAAATGAATAGAAAGATTTCTTTTTCAAAAAAGAAAAAAAAATAGAAAAGTGAAATTTTATTCTTAACTAGAAGAGATTTTTTCAACCAAAAAATTTGAAGTTTTTTTTTTCATTAGGTAAGTTAAATGAATTCGTTTTCAAAAAAAAATCTTTAAGCAGATAGGTACATTAAAATTTTTTCCAAAAAAATTGGAAGATTTTTCAACAAGTTGAATGAATTTATTTTCAAAAAAATAGAATTTTTTTTATCATTGAGGAAAATATGTTTTTCTTTTCTTTAAAAAGATTAGATTTTTTCCTCTAAAAATTGAAATGTGTTTTACGTTGGATGAGTTTGTTTTCATAAAAAAAAAAGTTTAAAAATAATTTTTTTTAATAGGTACCTAGACAAGATTTTTTTGAAGAAATTGAAAATTTTATTTTAAAAAAATTAATAAGATTTCTTTAAAAAAATAATAACAATAAATAAGTACCTAATTTTGAAGAATTGAGTTTTTTTTCCTCTAAAAAAGAGATTTTTTCTCCAAAAAATTGAAATGTTACTAGGTACATAAAAATTTGAAAAGTTTTTCAAAAAAATTAAAAGATTAAAAAAAAGTTGAATGATTTTTTTAAATTTGGCCAGTTCAATGAACAAACTTTCAAAAAAATTGAAAAAATTTTCTTTTTCAAAAAACTGGAAAGATTTTGTTTGAGATTTTTTTTAAATGAAGAATTGAGGGATTATTTTTGAAAAAATTGAACGATATTTTTTAACAAGCTGAATTAATTTACTTATTAAAAAACAACAACAACAAATAATAATAATAAAAAAAAGAAAAATCTGTTTTCAAAGAAATGAAAAGGTTTTTTTTCGAAAAAATCATTTAAAAAAAATATAGGTATTGGAAAGATTTATTTTAAAAAAATTGATTGATTTTTTTCAAGGGAAAGTCGAAACATATCTTAGTTTTTAAAAATTGAATGATATTTTTTCAACAAGCCGAATGAATACTAAAAAAATTGAAAATTTTTTTTTTCAAAGAATGGATTTTTTTTTTAATAATTGAGAAGAATTGAGGGTTTTTCCTCTAAAAGGAAGAGATTTTTTTTTTATCCAAAAAATTGAGATATTTTTTCCACAAAGCCACAAAGAAATGGAAAGGTCTTTTTTCTTAATGGAAACATTTTTTCAAAAAAAAAAAAAAAAAAAAAAAAAAAAAATCAAAAGAATACCTATAGAAGGATTTTTTTTCAAAAATTTAAAAGGTCATTCTTTAAAGAATGTAAAGATTTTCTTGAAAAAATGAAAGATTGAAAAATTGAAAGATTTTTTATCTTTTTTTAAATGAGATTTTTTTTTTAAATAATTAAGAAAAAAATGTGTTTTTTCTCTCCAAAAAATTGAGATTAATGTATTTTTGCAAGGAAAATATTGGAATATTTATTTGTTTTTATTGAAAAATCTTTCTAGAAGATTTTCCTCTCCAAAAATCAGAGATTTTAACTGGCAGTTCCACTGAATTTCTCCATTTTCAGTATTTTCTGGAGATGATTGACAATTTCCACAACCAATAATCAAGTGTATAGCTCATTTCACTTTTATAATTTTGGATGTAGCTCGAGCACCCGAGGTACTGCCTAGTTGCAGGCCATATACTCTATCTTTGAGTGTTCCAAAAATTTAGAGTAACCTATGATTTTCTCCTCTTGTGTTAATGTATTCTATTTCTCTAAAATTCTTTTTCACCATATTTTTCCTCATTTTTTCTATGTTCTATTTCATGTCGATTGATATATTCCGATCCTTACGATTCGCAGTTAGGCCAACATGCCTACATGAATTGAAGATGTGTTGCTATCATCACTGAATTACGAATATAAGTGAAACAGGAACCTTCCTTTGTATCAATCTATTCCAAGCCAATGGGAAAAATTTAAACATCAGTCACTTTCCGATCAATTACATATCAAAATGATCATTTCAATCGATCATTTAAATAATCGAATCTCTCGCCCTCGTCATAAATTTGATTAGACCTACGACACAGATTTTAAACATGCCATGCACATGCTTTCGGAGCATCCACCCATGCCATTAATCTTTAATTTTTTTTTTTTTACTCTGACATTTGATTAAAAATGCCACACAGTCCATCACCCGTTAACCCGACACCGTGAAAATGGAAAAAAATGATCTGTTTTCACGACAACGTTTCGCACAGGCATAGCTCAACTCTTCAAACGAAATCATTTGTCAAATGAACATGTAAATTGCCGGAACTGAAATTAAACACACATTCTAATTCCCATCTAATCGTTTTAATATTTGGCACACGGACGCCGACGTTTAACTCCTATCACGCCGAATATAATCTCGGATAATGTGGTCGCTTACTTGCTCATACGTTATGGGATCTCGTTAGATCGAAATTTAATCCTTGTTTTACCTGGAAAACTATTTCCATAACCTGGATGTGCGTTCACGATGCGAATTTACCTCTCGTACAAATAATAAACGACGCCTTTCTGTTTCTGCTAGGTAGGTACGGTACCATATAATAAGGCATCTACGAAATATACTTAATTTGTAGACTTAGCTTTGAAAATGAAGAAACAGACGAGAGAGAAACAGTTATGGTGCAAATAAATATTAAACAGTTTGCCTATTTCGCACATCTTAATTCCTATATAACCTCCCGCTGACTCGGCGAAAATATCAATTTAGGTGAAAAAATATATAAAAAGCGAAAAAATTAAATGGCAATTTTACTCGTTTTAGTGAATTCGCTGCTGAAGGCGAAGCGGTTGGTTACGCGTATTAGATTTCACCTTATGGTATGACGACGACCACGACGATGATGATCGTGGCTACCATGGTACCAGTTTCCGCTAGGTAGATTTCTTTGGCCGAAGATATGTTTCGGTAGATTCGTAGTAGGTACCTAATCCTTACATTAAGACTCGGCAGTAACAAACAATCGGCCGCGCCATGCCATGCCAAGCCGATCGACCAATAATAATTTCCATACAATGGCATTATACAGCGATGTAAACCGTTCGAACGAAAGGCAGACGTAAGACGCAGACGCTGCGATGGAAACTACCTAATTTTAGCTGTAGTTCCGGCAAATTACGCTATTAAAAATTCATACGAACTGGAAGCTCGAAACGTGAGCTCATACTATATACAATTACCATCAATAAGTACCTACAAGACGTTCCTATTTAAGTGCATAGGTGGTATCTAGGTACAGCACAGCACAGCATAGCGTACGTAGACGTACAGTGGAGGTGCTCGTGCTGCAGCGAAAGATCGGCTATTTTTACGGAAACCAGCTGCTGCTCATTTGCTCATTTTGAAATTTTTACCAAGTTCAGTACTACGTAAATACCAATGTATTCAAAATTGGAGGGGAGGGAGGGGTGCAATCGAAATTTTTGTCATGACCAAAATTATTCGTAGAACTTCAAGCTACAACTTTGGTTTGAAATTTTTTTCAATTTAACCCCTCTCTCTCCACTGATTTTGCAATAACATTCCCAAAATACTAATTAAAAATAATAGGAGGAGGGGAAGGGGTTCAATTGAAAAATGTTTCCAACAAAAGTTGTAGCTTGAAGTTTCAGAAATAATTTTGCCTATGAAAAAAATTTCGATTGGACCTCTTCCTCACCACCAATATTGGCGTATCCAGAAATTTTATTTAAAAAAAAAAAAAAATAGGAGAGTAAGATATTAGTTTTTAACCAAAAGCAGAACATTTTGCGTTACCATTTTTTCAAACATAGTTGAAAAAATTTTTACCATTTTTTTTTTAAATTCTAACAAAAATAAAAATTGAAGTTTTTCAACAAAAATGAGAAAAACAAAATTGAGATTTGTTTTTCAACAGAAATTGAAAATTCTGTTTTTCAACAATTTGTTTTTCGACAAAAATTAAAAATTTTGTTTTTTGACAAAAAATAAAAATTTTGTTTTTTCAACAAAAATTGTAAATTTTATTTTTTAACAGAAATTGAATATTTCGTTTTTTCAACAAAAATTGTAAATTTTATTTTTTAACAGAAATTGAAGATTTTGTTTTTTCAACAAAAATTGTAAATTTTATTTTTTCAACAAAGATTGTAAATTTTATTTTTTCAACAAAAATTGTAAATTTTGTTTTTTGAAAAAAAAAATGAAAATTTTGTTATTTTAACAAAAATTGTAAATTTAATTTTTTAACAGAAATTGAAAATTTTGTTTTTTCAACAAAAATTGTAAAATTTATTTTTTCAACGGAAATTGAAAATTTTGTGTTTTAACAGAAACTAAAGATTTTGTTTTTCAACAAAATTTGAAAATTTGGTTTCCCAACAATTTGTTTTTCGACAAAAATTAAAAATTTTGTTTTTTGATAATCAACAAAAATTGAATGTTTTGTTTTTCAACAAAAATTGAATGTTTTGTTTTTCAACAAAAATTGTAAATTTTATTTTTTCAACAAAGATTGTAAATTTTATTTTTTCAACAAAAATTGTAAATTTTGTTTTTTGAAAAAAAATGAAAATTTTGTTTTTTTAATAAAAATTGTAAATTTAATTTTTTAACAGAAATTGAAAATTTTGTTTTTTCAACAAAAATTGTAAAATTTATTTTTTCAACGGAAATTGAAAATTTTGTGTTTTAACAGAAACTAAAGATTTTGTTTTTCAACAAAATTTGAAAATTTGGTTTCCCAACAATTTGTTTTTCGACAAAAATTAAAAATTTTGTTTTTTGATAATCAACAAAAATTGAATGTTTTGTTTTTCAACAAAAATTGAAAATTTTGTTTTTTGACAATCAACAAAAATTGAATGTTTTGTTTTTCAACAAAAATTGAAAATTTTGCTTTTCAACAAAAATTGAAAATTTTGTTTTTCATCAAAAATTGATAATTTTGTTTTTCAACAAAAATTGAAAATTTTGTGTTTCAACAAAAATTGAAAATTTTGTTTTTCAACAAGAAGTACACAGTGGTAGCTCAACTGTAAGTATACATAATTATACATTCAACTCGAAAATGCATTTAAAAAATTGAACGAATTGAAATGCCCAGTTTTGGGTTAGCCCGCTAGCTCCCCCCCTTGGATGCGCCAATGGCCACCAGTTTTGGATAATACAACTTTCTCAAGATACATTATTAATAATGGGGGAAAGATAAGGGGTACAATTGAAAAAATTTTCAAACAAAAGTTGTAGCTTGAAGTTCATGAAATAATTTTGGTTATGACAAAATTTTCGATTGGACCCCTCCTTCCCCACCAATTTTGTATAATATAACTTCTTTAAAATAGAAAAATACATTATTGAAATCAGGGGGGAGGTAAGGGGCCCAATTGAAAAAATTTTCAAACAAAAGTTGAAGTTTGAAGTTTCAGAAATAATTTTGGTTATGACAAAATTTTCAATAGGATCTTTTCCTCCCCATGAATTTTGAATAATATAACTTATTCAAAGTACATATTATTAAAAACAGTGGAGAGGTAAGGGGCCCAACTGAAAAAATTTTCAAACAAAAGTTGTAGCTTGAAGTTCTAGAAATAATTTTGGGTATGACAAAAATTTCGATTGGACCTCTTCCTCCCCTCCAATTTTGAATATAAAGTGCTTATGTAGTACGTACTGGACTTGGTAAAAATTTCAAAGTGGGCAAATGAGCAGCAGCGGATTTCCGTAAAAATAGCTATCGTCTGCAGCGACCAGCGAATATATGATATACTTAGGCATACTAGGCCATTGCGAATAAATATTTACACGTTGTGTGTCTCGTCTCTAATAACGTACTCGTACTCGTACCTGTATTAATAGTCGGAAGCAGTCCGGTGATGAAATTATCGCTGAATTTGCGCACACTGATGGCCGAATTTCTATCCATTATTTTCAACGATAAACTTAACGCGTCCAAGAATGCGTTCAGTTTCTTTCCAACGTACACCTCCAACATGTCGGTTTGATTATTAACGACGGCCAATTGAACTGCATCCATGGATATATTCTCGGCAGCTACGTCCTCCCTAATGAGATAAACGCCCGGCAAAACCTGATACCTATTCGAGGTTCGGCTAACGTCCAACAGCTTGTAAACGTCCATCAAGAAACAATTAATCGAGTACTTGGCACATTGATCTGCGACCACCTGTAACATTTAAAAACATTCCATCATTTCCATCGATTTAACGCCGTGTCATACTATACAAAATCGCGCATACGAGATGCACGTAGTGCCCATCTACTCGTATATTATTAATTTATTACCTATCAGAGGACTACCAAACTGTACAAACCTTCTCTCGCGTATACCAATATTTTATGCTAAAATAACGTTCATCAAATTCTCGCTAGTCAACTTCAATGACATTCCGGATCATACACGAGGGCTCTCTGTTTATTGATCGTACGCGTATAAGTACATCACGAAAAGGCAGTAGATACTTAGGCTCTACTTCATGCTAAATTAATTTACCTACCTACCTATACCACAGATAAACGGGTCAACGAGTGTATTTCTAAGCAAAATAGTCTACAAAGATATCGCGGATACCTATTAAGAATAATGATCAAATGAAATGAAGAAAATCATCTCGCACGTAGAGCAAATATGACAATGTACCGAGATAGGTGCTCTTTACACGTTATCGTTTCTTGGGCCGAATTTTCCATTGAAATATATCTACTTAAGTTGAAGGATCGAAGAACTTTGCATACAAAACATTGAAAGAAAATGAGACATATTTTTTGACAAATTTCTTTTTGAACTAATTTATTTTAAAACAAAATGATTTTTCAATTGAAGAATAGTCCTTTAACAAAGTTTTGGAAAATTGGGTAAGTATAAAATTTAAAAAATAAAATAAAAATTTATGAAATCATTTTTTTTTCAAAACTTGAGCATTTAATTTTGAACAGAACCCGAATAAACTGAATTTGAACAATATTGAAAAGAATGTTAGAACTTCGGGTCCCTAAATCTAAATAAGTATGTTGAAAAAAAAATTAAAATTAAAATTCAACAAAATTGTTACAAAAAAAAAAAAAAAAAAAAAAAAATCATCAAAATGTTTAATAGGTATCTAGATAACAGCTCACCCCTCCCCCCTCCGTCACTCTTTTTGTTCGAAAATATTTTCAAAAGAGATGAAGAATTTTTTTGTAGGGGGGGTAGACCCTGGAAAAAAGTAGGGCTTGAAAAATGGAACCTAAGTTCATTTTTTTAAATACTAAGTAGTTTTTTAAAAAGGTCTTTTTTAAAAATAAAGCTAGAATAAAATTTTCAAAATGCCAATCAATTGGGTCTAAATTTTCAAATATTTGCAGGCGTGACATTTTTTTAGTGACTTTAATAGTGGCCTTTTTTTAGGAGAATAGTGACAAAACAATGAGCTAAATTAAAAAAAAAAAAAAAGAATTATACCTGACCAAAATAGCAAGTGAGAACCCGCCTCCATTAAAAAAAAAACTTAAATTTTTTGAAATAGAGAACAGATGAAATATTCTTGAATTTTCTTGATAAAAATTCAGAAATTGCATCAAAATTTCAACAAAAAAATTACCAAAAATCGTATAATATTTTTTTTAGAAAAAATGATAATTCATAATTTTTTTGAAAAACGTTCAAAATTTCTTACAAAAAATCATTTACAAATTTTTCTTTGAAAGAAAATCGGTACTAACTTCAAATTTTGAAAAACTAAGCAAAGGATTTTTTGTGAAATTAACAAAAATATTTCGATTGATAGGATTTCGAATTTTTTCAAACTGATTTTTTAACAAGAGAATTTCCTTTTGAAATTAAATTTTAGAATATTTTTAAAATGAAAATTGAAGAAAAAATGTTTTGAATTTTTTCAGTACCTAAGATATATGTATATTTTTTTACGATCAGGTTTAAATCCCTCATGTTTTCTTTTTTTTCCTTACTTTTAGTTCTGTTACCTATCCGTGATATAGTGTACGTACACTGACCCGGTTAAATAAAATTGATTGATTTTGATATTTTTTTACAATTTTTCATAATTTAAAAAAAATTATATTTTCAATTTTTTCAAAAAAAAATTCAAATACTATCCTCCTAAAGGCTAAAATTTTTATTTAGACAACTGAACAATTTTGAGAGAAAATAGCCATATTCCATGAGAGAATTGATACTTGTGTTTAAGGATAGATAATCGATAAGTATAAAGCTGCGTATGAAACTTTTTTTTTGTGCAAATATTCAAGAATCTGGTTTAAAAATGGTTTTTGAATCTGAACTGGACTATGGCCTTTAAAATCCTAATACACTGTAGATGATTTATCCCTAAACACGAGTTCCAAGTTTCTCATTTTCTCCTGAAGGACTTCAATTGATAAAATTGTTAGTTCTTTCAAAAAAAAAAAAAATTAAATAAGTGTTTCCTCCCCCCCCCCCCCAAAAAAAAAAATTGAGTGAATTTTTTGTAAAAGATTGGAAAACTTTTTTAAAAATTCTACTCTTGAAAAAAATTCCAAAAATGGAAATATTTCGGTTTAAAAAAAATAGAAAATTAAAAATGAAAATTAATGTCATAGAATATTTTAATTTTTTAGGAAAATTCTGAAATATTTCCTTTAAAAAAATAAAATGAACAAAAAATAATTTAAAAAAAAAACAAGTTTTCCAAATTTTTGATAGTACATTATTCAACATTTTCAAGAAAAATTTTCATTATTTTCTCTCAAAAAATATTTTTAAGACGATTTTTTAAAAAGTAAAAAATATGTTAGGTAGGTATGTATTTATTGGATTTCAATTTTTTTTATTTTTCAAAAAAATTCTCAAATTAGTATCTATATTCTTTTGAAAATATAATAAAATATAACAAAAAAAATTAGACGATTTTTGTAAAAAATATTAATAGAATTTTTGATTTTGTAGAAGGAGAAATTTGTTTTACGTCTGTTTCGTACTTAATGACTTATGATTATGACAGTTATCAATACACCAATACCGTCCAATTTACTTCAAGTATTAATTTTTTTTAAATTAATTTTTTTGTCAAGTTGGGAAACACTAATGCTTAGAAAAAAATTGATTTTCTAAAAGGAAGAATGGGGTAAAAAGTTTTTAAAAAAAATAATTAATTAAACATTGATTTAGAACCAAATTTTGAATAATTTGATTCTGAAAGAAATTCAAATAAACTGAATTTAAAATACATTCAAAAAGATTACGTGTATTTTCCTCCAAAAAATTAAAAAATCTATGCTGCATAAGATGTTTTCAAACAATTAAAAAAATTGCTTTGACCAAAATTGAAAAAAAAATGGATAAGTAGGTATATTAGCCAAAATTTTGTGTATTTTATTTCTCGACTGAAAAATTAATTAATAAAATTTCAGAAAATTTTGTCCAAAGATAATGAAAAACCGATGTATTTTAAATTAATTTTTCACTTAACAAAAAAAAAAAAAAAAAAAAAATTCAACGAAATATAATTTTGAACACTTTGTCACTCAAATGATAGTAATTGAGGAAACTTTTAGAAAACTTTGAAAATTCTGTATTTTGAACAAATTGAAAAAATTGCATTTGAACAAAAATTATCAAGAGAATTGAAAAAAAAATCAACAAACTCGTGAAAATAATCTTGGGGAAATTTTTTAAAAAGTTTTCTTCTTTGTTCCAAAAATATGTAAGTTTGTATTCAAAACCACCTTCCTGTTCAATAAAAAACAAAAATGTCTTCCTATGATCAATTACAATAGTGTATCCCTTTGTGCCACCCATGTAGCAACAAATTCGCTCAAAACACGATTACGAGAAAGTACATACCTAGACCTACCTATCTAAGTATACCTATGAAGCTATCTATAAAAAAATCATAATCACGTTGCCATACTGTTGATCCTTTTTACGAATCAAAAGACTCGATTGTAGGAGCCTTTTTTTAGTAGGCCAAGTATGAGTAAACAAATTAGTTCATTTCTCTTTCGAATCTATCCGGCGTGTCTTTATTGTTATAATAAGTAGCGGGCGCTAGGCCGCGGTGCATCGCGTAATTCACCGATTCTAATTTGATACGTTTTTATACGTCGTCTAAACGACTAATTTACATAACTTTAACAATCTCGTAAATTAAAATTTGCATTCAATTGCATTTTACGGGTAGGTACTCGTAGGACCAACGTCCAACACCTCCACTCGGCGGAGCAGATTATTCGCACCGTGGCTAATTCCTCATTTTACATATGTTTAACCTCGTGCAAAAGTACAAAGCAGGAAAAACGCAATTTCAAGCCGCCCAAACAACGTACTCGAATCGTACACTTCGATGAAAATCTATGTAAGTATGTTTGTAATACACAAAACTGTATGTGCACCGCACTATTCGTCGTAGCCTGAGCGCCCACGAGATGTAATTTCTAGTCGAATTAAATAGGTAGGTCTAGGAATGCACTTGAAATACTTATTTTTTGCGTGTAGGGGTCAAATTCGCTTGGACTGGATTACTTCGCAGAGTAATTAACGAGCAGTCCGAGTTTTCGGCAAAAAATTTACATATCGAGGAACTCGTGGAAAGGAAGAATCGAACGAGGGCCTACTTTTTTCCTCAATAATACCAAAAAACCAGAACAAAATTTTCGTACAATTGAAAATCAAAACCTATAGGAAGCAATTCCGAAAGCTTAGAAGTTGCATCATTCGGACGCATTCGTCGACCAAAAAAAAAAGCAAAACACGAAAAAAATCACCACAAAATTGGTATCAACCTTTTTCAAATTAACAGGATCAACATCACTGGTGAAATTATCGAAGCAATCACATTTATCGCAAAAATGTAGCAAAATCAACATCACAAAGCCACAAAAATGAAAAACCTTACGAGCCATTGCACCTAAGACACAAACTCTGAAGCTGTAACACAATCCAACACTTCTTAACGACATCAAATCACCAACTAAATTGTCTCCGAGTTAATTAGATACCAGATTTAAGTGAAATTTAAAACACGTAAGAAGAAAAAAAAATCATTAAGGAATCGCTTCATTAGCTCTACGATGATCGTGCAATTTCTACTAAAGTACGTGTTAACTAATAAAACGCTGGTCTCTTTTGTGACATGGCTAATTGATATGGGAATAGCTGATTAATACACCTACTATAGTCAGTCTTATTCATAAGCGTAACTGGACCTTTTCAGTAGCTTGTGCCCATTTTGCATGTTCATTTTATGAATTTCTATATAATTATTTTGGGAGGAAATTGGATTTTTATTATCGAGAAAATTTCAAGGTATAATAAATGTGTTGATCATGATTTAAAATACGAGAAAATAAGAAACAGCATAAAAAAAATTGTTAAAAATGAAAGCCTCATTTTTCAAAAATCATTTTAAAAAATTTTTCACTCAATTCTGGATGTGCCAAAGCAGAACGTAGTCTATCTGTGACGCTGCATAATAGAAGGGATAATCCAACCAAAAAATCATTTTTCACTTTTTTGGCCCATATTATGTAAAAAAATTCTCAGAAATCGAATGGAAGTGGTCTCAGATCGCTAAATTTAAATTTGAGAGAGTTATTGCAATTATTTGAAGACAGTAAGGTCAAGTTAAAAAATTTTCAAAACTTTAAAAACCTAGATTATTGTAATTTTTGACTGTTGAATCATAATAAAAAAGGCAAAAAGGACGTATTTGAAGTAAAATTTCATACCGAAGTCATTAAAAACAAAACCACTGGTTAAGGAGGAGGTAAATGTTCCCAAAACGATTCTGTTCGAGCACACAACAGAGTGAAAAATTCAGAAAAAAATCAATACTTCTGTTCAGAAAATTATTTTTAATTTTTCTTGGAGGGTAGTTCAAATGGTATCTACGTAGAAATTTACAGCCTAATCGGTTCAGTATTGAGCGGTCTGTGACAATTTTATGAATTTGTTTCAAGCAAAAAGTGGAAAATTCAACTTTCTTCTTGTATATTGGCTCAAATTTTGAACAAATCAAAAAATTTATGTTTTTGGGGGAATTTTCTTCAGTTTTCTTACAAGGAAAATTCTGTTTTTTTTTGTTTTTTTTAAAGAAGTAAATTCTTTAGGTATCATTTTTTTGAAAAGAATTTTTTCATTTTTGGAGGAAAAAATTCTCAGTTTTTTTGGGGAAAATTTTTTCTGATTTTTTTAAAAAGAAATTTCTCAATTATTTGGAGAAAATTGTTTCCAATTTCCCAATAAGAAAATTTCTCAAATTTTAGAAAACAATTTTTAAATTTTTTTTATACCTATTTTATTTGAGAGAAAAAATCAGAATTTTTTGATAATAAAAAAAATCAATAGTTTTGGGGAATTTGTTTAAATTTTCTCACAAGGAAATTTCTGTGTTTTTTTAGAAGAAATTTCTCAATTAGGTATTTGGAAAAAAAAAATTTCAATGTCTCAAGAAGAAAATTTCTCAATTTTTTGAGAAATAATTATCAATGAGAAAACTTGAGAAAAAAAATCGTTTTTTTTAGAGTAAAAAAAAATTAATGTCTCGGGGGATTTTTTCAATTTTCTTGGAAGGAAATTTCTGTGTTTTTTTTTAGAAGAAATATTTTTATTATTTCTTTGAGAAGATTTTTTTTCATTTTGTAGGAAAAATTCTCAGTTTTTTTGAGGGGAAATTTTTCTGATTTTTTTTTAAAAGAAATTTCTCCATTATTTGGAGAAAATTGTTTTCAATTACCTAAGAAGAAAATTTCTCAATTTTTTGAGAAAAAATTATCAAATTTGAAAAAAAAAATTTATATCTTATTTGAGAAAATTTAAGAGTAAAAAAATCAATGTTTTGGAGGAATTTTTTTAAATTTTCTTGCAAGGAAATTTCTGTTGTTTATTTTTAGAAAAAATTTCTTCATTATTTTTTTGAAAAGATTTTTTTTCTTTTGGAGGAAAAAATTCTGTTTTTTGTGGGGAACAATTTTTTGATTTTTTTTTTAGAAGAAATTTCTCAACTAGGTATTAGATAGAATAGTTTTTTTTTTTTTTAATTTTCTGAAATTTTTTTTTAAAAAGTGTATGGTAGGAAATAAAATTTCCAACAAAAAAGGTCCTGTTCAATTTTTGTCTATCTTCAATATTTCAGGGGTTATTTGACAAAATCAAAAAATATATAGATATAAACTCCTGAAATATTGAAGATAGGCAAAAAGTGAAGAGAACCTTTTTTGTTGTAAATTTGATTTCCTACCATGTATTAGTCTTGGTTTTTTTGATTCCCCCAAATTTTGAGCCTATATCCTGACTTGAAAATTTGAAATTTTATTCAATTTGGATTTTTTTTGTTTTAAGAATGGCCACACTGCCTGTAACAAATTTTTTTGATCACTCTAAGCAGCGAATTTGGGTTTACAAAACACGTGTTCAAACTTAAAACCTCTCTTCTGTAAAATTACATTTTGGGTCGAATGGTCCCTTTTATTGTACAGCGTCACAAAGGTGCATGGTTAAGCCTATTTAAGGTCTTATTAGGTCATTTTTTCATTCTGTTCAACACGGTTTTCTTTTCGTTGCACGAATGCAAGTTGCACCTACAGTACAGGTAAGTGATATGATACGCAATTGCATAAACTCATCTCGATTCGTCAATAAATTGATAAAAAAAAAACTATCTGCAATCGGATGAAAGTGAAACGATGCGATGCCTGGCAAGTGGCAATACAGACACAGGCTTCTGTAATCGTCTCGGAGGGCCTGTTTCGTCGCACCATCGATACCTAACGCTAAACTTGATAGCCATTCTGAATTTCCAAATCGACGACGAGTTATTGTTCTCTGCTCAAATCAAGCCAGTTAATTGTGCGTGATTTTGAATATTCTATAATGACCTTGACGAGGTACACAACGGTGCTCGCAGCTCGAGACTCGAGAGGAAAATCTACATCGCATAGGAGAAATTTTCATTCGCCAGCGTGATATGGTACCAAATCACGGAGGCAGTTCGTTCTGCGAAAATAACGCTACTCTTGAACAATTATAAAAAATATATTTTTTTAAATGGAAACAAACCCAGCGGGAAACTTCATCTCAAGTTATTAGCCATGGGCTATTATGACAGAATAAAATCTCTACTTCCAATAAACCAACAACGGTGCTTGCAGTTGCCACTCTCACTCGAACTTCTGTTTTCATCGTCACTTTAGTCCGGCGCTGCAGACTTGGCAGTAATTAAGGACACGGACGTTGGATGATTGGATGGTAGACGCTGTACCAATCGCCCTATTGATGTCTTTTCTTCCTTGTAAGTTGATTAGTTTTCGAAGAAACGTACAGACGTCAAATTTGTGGTCAAAACATATTCACAGATTGGAAAAGTGACAAAAATTTTCATTATCGTTGTTAAAATAATCGTCTATTTTTAAATAAATTCTTCATCTTTACCTCCGTTCTTCTTCATTAGGGCAAAGACAAATACATTACGCATTCGTCAGCAATAGCGCGCTCTCACTTTTGGGAACCGCAGAGGCTCATAGTGCTTTCAAAACTTGACGCTTCAACTTTTTTTAGTAGGAAAATTTTTTGTTAAGTAGGTTGCTTTTTTTTCCTCAAAAATAATCGTAATTCAGCAGGAGAAAGATCATCTCCCTAACAAGTACAACTATGCCCCAGCCCTTCTATTAACCAGTTGCTTTATATGGAAAATTTTCTCAATTTCTTTAGAATCATGAAAATAATGTTCATATTTTTTGAAGTAAAAATTTTTTGAAAAAAAATCTTTTAGATACTTCCCTTGCAGAATTTTTTATGTGTCCTCTGAAAAAGGAATTTCTCATTTTTATTTGCGGAAAAAATATCATTTTTTTTTGTAGAAAAAAAATCTTTCTATTTTTTTGGAGGAATAAAACCATTTTTTTGCAGGAAAAATCCAGAAAATTCAACACTTCAAAAAAAATCCTAAAAAGTAAGTAAGTACCTAATACTTGGTAAACTTCACATTTTGCTTAAAATTCAATTTTTATGGGAAAATTGCCAAAAAAATTTTCAAAGAAATTCAATTTGTGAAGTTTTCCACGTAAAAAGCTCCGCGAAAAACCGGTTCTTTTTACATGGCAAAAATTAATTTTTTCCAAAAATGCGAATAGTTGAAAAATTCAGAATTTTTCCTTCAAAACCTCTCAGAATGGACCCGAATAATGAAGAAAAAATTTTTGGACAATTTTTTCAAAGAAAATGAATTTGTGAAATTTCTCATGTAAAAAGCCCCGCGAAATTTTTACTTGGCAAAAACGAATTTTTTCCAAAAATGCGAATAATTGAAAAATTTAGAATTTTTCCATCATAACCACTCAGAATGGAGCCGAATAACGAGAAAAAAAATTTTGGACAATTTTTTTAAAGAAATTGAATTTGTGAAATTTCCCATGTAAAAAGCTTCGCTAAAAAACCGGATCTTTTTACATGGTAAAAATGAATTTTTTCCAAAAATACGAATAATTGAAAAATTTAGAATTTTTCCATCATAACCTCACCAAATGGACCCGAATAACGAGAAAAAATGGGCAATTTTTTCAAAGAAATTCAGTTTTAAGAAAAAAAGTGTAATTCATCATGTCAAAATAATTTCTTCCAGAAATGGAAATAATTGAAAAATGTTGAGTTTTTTGGTCATAATCTCTCAGAATAGACCCGAATAATGAAAGAAAAATTTTTGGGCAATTTTTTTTCAAATAAATTCAATTTTAAGAAAAATGTGTAAGTAATTCGCCATGTCAAAATAATTTTTTCCAGAAATGTAAATAATTGAAATTTCATGAATATTTTGGTCATGATCTCTCAGAATGGACCCGAATAACGAGAAAAAAAATTGAGTGTGAAATTTCCCACGTGAAGAGCCTCGCGAAATTTTTATAGCATTGGCAAAAATGAATTTTTTCCAAAAATGCGAATAATTGAAAAATTCAGAATTTTTTCATCATTATCTCTCAGAATGGATCCGAGTACTGGAGAAAAAAAAAATTTTGGACAATTTTTTCAAAGAAATTCAATTTCAAGAAAAAAAGTGTAATTCGTCATGTCAAAATGATTCTTTCCAGAAATGGAAAGAATTGAAAAACTCAGAATTTTTTCATCATAACCTCTCAGAATGGACCCGAATAATGAGAAAAAAAAATTGGGTAATTTTTACAAAGAAATTCAATTTGTGAAGTTTCCCATGTAAAAAGCTCCGAGAAAAAACCGGTTCTTTTTACATGGCAAAAATTAATTTTTTCCAAAAATGCTAATAATTGAAAAATTTCGAATTTTTCCATCATAACCTCTCAGTATGCAAAATAATTTCTGAGTTTTAAAAGGTGTTTTGATGCTAGAAATAAAAAATAAATAAAAAATTAAAAAATTAAATGAAATACGAAATTATTCTTTAAAAAAAATAAATCATAAATAATACTAAGTATTCATTTTATAAGAAAATTTTCTTTAAAAAAATCTGAGAAAAATTGAAAAAATTTTCCAGGAAAGAACTTCGCAGAATGAGAGTACACATCTATTTTAAAATTTCTTCTGAAAAAATTCCAAAATTGTTTCAAAAATTGTTTGAAGTCTATGTACTAGAAAAAAATTCGTAAGTATACACAAAAAATATTTCAGAAATTTTTTTTAGATAACAAATTCAAGAATCCAGCAAAAAACATTTAAAAATATCTTTTGCAAAAAATTCTTGTTTTTTTAGAAAAATTCAAAACTTTAAAAAAAACTTCTTTTGAAAAAAAAAACACAGAAATTTTCTCAAAAATTTCTGCAAAATATTTTCTAGAATAAAAACCTCTGGTGGATAGAAATTTGATTATTTTGGAAATTTTTGTAGAAAAAAACTCATTGCAAATGCTATAAGTTATCTGCAAAAAATTAGCTCATAAATATATACTTTGTGTTAGATACTCGTAAATTCGAAAATGTTTTCGAAGAATTATATAAAATTTTCTAAAAAAAAAAAAAAATTAAAAAAATTTCTGAAACACATTTTTTGGAAAAAATTAGTGAAAAGAAAGTCAGGAAATATTTTGGAAATTTTGGGGGGGAAAATACCTTTGAAAAAATCTTTAAAATATTTTTTTGTCGAAATATTCTGACAAAATTAAAAATTAATTTTTAAGAAACGATATTAGGTACGTTTTGCTGATTTTTTCGACACGAGAAGGCCGACCTATGTTTGAATAATTATTACAACTTATGAGAAAATAGGTATGCTCAAAAAATATGCGAAAATTAGGCTTCTATTGCAAAATATGTTAAATTCGACTTATAACTTTTTTTTCATCAGATCAGTGAGGGAGTTTTGTGAAATGCAAAAAATTTAAAGAAATTGAAAGTTCATGTAAACCCAAATTGCATTTAAATAATACCTGAATACGAAATACAGAATTTAGGTAGCTATTGCTGTAAATCTGTAGGAATTATTTTCGACACTAATGAAAGCCAGAAACTTGGAGATGTAAGGAACGAGAGAAATCGTGAAAAAATCCCAGGCATGAGAACCACATCAAACAACTTACCTCTTCATTTTTCGTTGATCTTTTTCCAGCCATGGTGGAAATTCTGGAGAATTTCGAAAACGAATTTTTATGAGCCAGAAAGACTTCAAAACCATCACATATCCGCAAGAATGTACTCGTTCATACCTGAAACAGAACAAAATGGAATAAAAAAAATGTGAAAAAATTCGTAGGCACTTGAATTTCTCTAAATAAAGGTACTGCTTATCATTACAGTCACGCATCCGAACTTATTACTTTATAACTAGGTACGTAGATACAGTGTATCATACTGATATAGTGCTCGTCGTCTCATTCGTACCCAGATTAGAGATCTGGAAAAGAAACAATTTCGCTAAATCAAACGATATAACGAGAGATATTGTATGCTAGATTACTCGACGAATTTATTCGCACAAGACCCATAAAACACACTGATTCGTTGGTGCGTAAATAGGATAGTTTGGTAAATTGTAAATCCACATACTGATGGTATGGAAGGCACGTATATTGACGATCGAGTGATTAGTTCGATAACAATACATCATCGCGATGCTATGCATATGTAACAGATATTCGAATTTATCCACGGTCGACAAACTATACTTACCATACTTACATAGTAATATACTCAGACTCACATATACGTATAGGCCTACAACAAACACACACCTCCACCTTGGCGATTGCGCTTAGTAGGTCGATTAGAATGACAATCTCGGCATATTGCACATTTTACATTCACGAAAAAATTGAACAGTTATTAAATATTGACTAAAGCGACTTGGCCAAGTTCAAAAACAGTCTCCAGATGTCTATCAAAGTCCATATTGCACTATTGTTAAATTAGACACGGGAATACGTCTTCTTTTTTGGCCGCAATTCGAAATGGACATATTTGAAACAAATTATAATGGAATATAAGAATATGTTTATGGCAGAAGTGATTATCAAATCATGAAAAAAAGTGTTACAAATGCCCTAACCCTCTTCGTCTCAAAATCTAAACGTATACACTAACAGAATTCTTCCTCGCATTTATAATCAAAACTATTTCATTTCATTTTCTGCGATGAGATACGATGGTAAAATTTTCCTTCCTACAATAAGACCATTGCATTGTGGCCAATTAAAGTTGTAATGACATCGATATCATTTTTTTTCTATCTTCATACTCATACCATGCTATGGTTTCGTGTGTATATACTCGTAAGACGATAAAAACCAACTCGATGTACCAAAATAGGCAGGTACACTATTTTTTTAACCTATAAAATATAGGTACTCGTATGTATACTCTCGAGAGTAATAATACGTACAAGTACTTACTTACAAATAAATAAAAGTCGTAGGTATTCTTACAGTAATAGAAAAATATCATCTCGTGATGGAATATTTTTTTCTAAACCTAATTTGAAAGAAATCGATGTAATTCCTACTCTTGACGAAAAGTGAATCAGACAAACAATGACTGACAAAAATGAATCTGACGATCAGCAACTCTGAGAAAAAATCATTCAAATGAAACCTCTGAACAAGACACCATCCGATAACCTTGAAAAAATGACTCTCACATGCTACGAAAACTAACTATAAAAAAAAATTCTAAAATAAAAACTCCGATGGAGTATAATTTTGACAAAAAATGATCCTGACAACTGACAAATAAGAACCATGATAAATTAAAATTTTGAAAAAAATCATGAACCTGAAAAATAATCTCACAAATGAAAACTTCGTCTAAAAATTTTTTGGTCATAACCGTAACTGAAACATGAACCTCTTAAAGGGGGGGGGGGGGGTTAAAAATTTTTTGTTGAATGCATAGCGTTGACAAGCGGAATTTTCTAAGACCTTTGCATGAGGTCATTTTGATTTTTCACCTATAAAGTTTTGAAGAAAAATTAAAAACTAATTTCGAATTGTTTTTTTTTCACAAAAAAATCAATTTTTGATTTTTGAAAAATAAAGTGCATGGAGCTTTCAAAAAAAGAAAATTATTTTCATTTTGCATTTTTATGATGTGATTTTGCAGAAAATATTGACAGATTTTTTGGAAAATGAAAAATTTCAAGTGTCAAAATCGAAGAAAAACACGGTTTTTGGTAAATGCTCCGTTTCCAGAGAAACTATGCAAGCCACAAGATTTTTCTGATAATGTTTTTTATTCAGTAGAGTCTGGTCTGTAGTCTGACGAGAGGGTTTTGGAAAATTTCTACGTCCCTTCCGATTTCATCAAACTTTCTCAGAATTTTCATCGAAGTATTCCGGTCAATTCGAAAGAAATCGTCGGAAAATTAAAAAAAAAATTGACCCCCCCCCCCCCCTCCCAATCATTAGGTTGTGTCAGTTTAGGAAGCAGCAACTTGTAATTTTACAAGGTGTACAGCCTGTTTATTTTTTCTCATTTTTTTTCGTGTGAGGGTGGCGAGTTGAAAAATTTTAATGTAGAATGCAAAAATGTTTTCCCTTCTTCAAAAAATTCGGACATTTTTTTAAATTCTAAAAATAAAAAAACAATAGGTAAATAATTTCTCCATACAAATTATGAGTATTCTTTCCTCCAAAAAATTGAAAAAAATGTGGACTTTTTCTAAAAAAAAAATGAGAGGTTTTCCCCTATAATTATGAGACTCTTTTCTTTCTCAAAAAAAAATATTAAAAAAATTGAAGACTTTTTTCATCTAAAAAACTGAAAAATTTTCTCACCTAGGCCTACTACCTATACTACTTAAAAATTTGAAAAAATGAAATTTTTTCACAATGACTCCCAAAAAATTGAAATGAGTAGATATTTTTTTTTACTTCAAAAAATTCAGGATTTTTTTCCGAACAAAATTAAAAGATTTTTTACTTTGAAAATTTTACCTCAAAGAAAGTGACAAATTTTCGTATTGTAAAAAACCTTTAAAAATTCTTATTCCAAAAAAATTGAATGATTTTCATTTTTTTATACATCAAAAATGAGAAATTTTGTAACACTGGTTCCGAATAAATTGAGATTTTTTCTCCTTAAGAGAATGAGAAATATTTTCACTCTAAAAAAGTTGAAAAATTTTTTTTGGAAGAAATTACGATTCAACAAACACTTCAGATCTAGTCTCAGAAAATTTGAAATTTCTTCTCGAGAGATTTTTTCTACCAAAAAGTAAAAGAATTTTTTTCAAAAATCTGAGACATATCATGTACTTGTTGAAAGATAATTTAGAGGTTTTTTTACGTATTTGTTTACTTTGAAAAATTAAGATATTTTTTATTTCAAGAAAATTTAGATTTTTTTTAGAAAAAGTAAGTTGTGCCAAAACACCCTTTGGCCCAGCCTGCAGTTACACTCGTGGTCCTGTCAGATAGAATCTCTAAAAAACAATTTTGATATTTTTACAAAAAATTATTCTGACCAGGAAAAACTCTAGAAAATTGAAGTAATTTCAACAAAAACATGATTTTGAATCATGAAAAATATTTCAAATTTTCAAAGATAAACTCAATTTTAAATAATTTATAAATTTTTAAGATCGTAAAAATTGAAACCAATTTTTAAAATTTATCCAAACCTGAAAATCATAATTATAATTTCAAATTTTTATAAATGTTGAAAAATTTTCATTTTTGCCAAGTTTCAAAAATTCGAATTTGAAAATGTTTTGAAAATTTTTCTCAATTTAAAAAATTAATCAAATTTCATTAATCATCAAAATTTAAAAATTATCAGAATTTTGAAGATAAACCTACAAACTTCATTCCATCGAATTTAAACATTTTATTAAATTACCATAATTTTATTCCAATTTATATCGAATTTTGAATTTTACCAAATCTTTAAAAAATTTCAAGTTTTCAAGTTTTACTAAAATTCACAATTCTACATAAATTTTAAAAAATTTTAAAAATTTTCAAAATTGATCAAAGTTGAAAAAATACCAAATTTTGAATTTTTAAAAAATTTTCAAGGTAAAAAAAATCTTAAAAACTTTCAACATTGTAAAAATTAATGAACTGCTCGAAAAAAATTAAACACATAGATACCTATCATTTTGACAAGATTCAAAGTAATGTTTCCGTCTCTTTTCGAATATCTCGACATGGATTTCTAACACAATGAAAATTTCTACGACCTATCTAATAAGTTGTCGTTAAAATAATACAAGGCGGAAAGGCGTCCTCTTTAACCTTGAACTTTCATCAAAATCGCCACGATTAATTATCCTAACGACACAGATTTTTTCGAAATCGCAACACACCTCTGGTGCGGGGCTGAGAGCTGGGATCCGAAAAATTTTCATCGATGACCCATGGCCTCCTTAAATTCTCACTTGTCTGTCTCCGCATTTAGCGTTTACGAGCCCGCTGTCATTTTACAAAAGAACATAATGATATGGCCGGCACTTTTCGAACAATAAATCATTTATAAAAATGGGTACACTTATAGGTACATTTCAACATTAGATTTCTTAATAGGTATTAAACGTGAGATATAATTTAATATTTCATTGTTTTGTTTCCCTTTTCGAGTCGGTCGTTTCGAATCGTACTTGTCGAAATCATTAAATGCGCATTTGCGCGGGTTTTTGCTTTTCGCCGAGCAGCAGAAAGTGTACGACGAGTAAGGTACATCATAACGAGATATCCGGGTTTAATTTGGAAGAAATTTTTCAAAAGATTTCTCAGATTAAGATGACGAACGACGAGCAGCGTTTTATTAGTTATCGTCCTATCCGTTTTGATAGCATCTAAATGCGACAAAAATGCAAAACCATGATATACGAGAGATGTTCAACGTCGAATAAATCATTTCTCCTAAACGCATCTTTACACACGCGTTAAATTAGAACATTACATAGATTATTATTGCGATATAAGCTCTTTACGACGATATGTCCAAAATGAAGTTTTATACGTTGCCGTTGCGAGAAAGTTGACGAGGGTTTACGAAAAATAACCTAAATTAATTACATGTACAGCGAATATTTTAGTCGAATTTTATCGATTCGGTCGAAAAAATTTCAATTTACAAGTTCACCTATAAATTTATTCGCGTCATCGAATATCTCTTAATTCACATTCGATTATTTATAAGAATTAGTTCAATGAAAAAAAAAATCATATCTACCTAATCCATATTTCGTACGAATTATATTATAGGTATTAAGGTGGCCCTTATTTTACCTTTTTCGATTTTTTAAATGTCTTACCCCCCAAAGTGTGTTCATTTTATGAGAAAATAATTCCCTATTTTTTATTTTTCCCCTAACTGAATTTTAACCCGTGCCGGGTCACCCCTTTTTTTGGAAAAATGAAAAAAATTCACCGATTTTCAAGATCTTGCACTTTTTTGGAGAAAACCCATCAAAGTTATTCCTTGTCATGAGAATGAACTCCCAATTTTTTATTTTCCCTCCAACTTGATTTTAAGTGGTACCTGGGGGCTCCCCTGATTTTTCAAAAAAATCAAATACAAGAAAATTGAGCAAAATCGTTCCTTTTAGCATTTCAAGATGTTGCATTTCGTGATAGAAAAATTCCCTATTTTTCATTTTTCCCCTAACTCAGTTTTAAGTGGACCCACAAGCCCCCCAAACTAAAAAAATACCAATTTTTTAAATTTTTTCATTTTTTTGGTTCTAACCAATGAAAGTTGTTCCATTTGGTGCAAAATGATTCCCCATTTTTTAAATTCCTCCCAGCGTTATTGTAAATGGCACCCCGGTGTCCCCTTTTTTAAAAAAAATTGAAAAAATTCACCAATTTTCAAAATCTTGCAGTTTTTTAGAGATAACCCATCAAAGTTGTTCCATGTCATGAGAATGAACTCCCAATTTTTTATTTTCCCTCCAACTTGATTTTAAGTGGTACTTGAGGGCACCACTAATTTTTCAAAAATATCAAAAATAAGAAAATTGAGCAAAATCGTTCCTTTTAGCATTTCAAGTTGTTGCATTTCGTAAGAGAAAAATTCCCTATTTCTCATTTTCCCCCTAACTCAGTAAAATTGGTATTTTTCATAATTTTTTTAATTTGGGGGCTTGTGGGTCCACTTATAACTGAGTTAGGGGGAAAATGAAAAATAGGGAATTTTTCTCTTACGAAATGCAACAACTTGAAATGCTAAAAGGAACGATTTTGCTCAATTTTCTTGTTTTTGATTTTTTTGAAAAATTAAGGGAGCACCCAGGTACCACTTAAAATCAAGTTGGAGGGAAAATAAAAAATTGGGAGTTCATTCTCATGACAAGGAACAACTTTGATGGGTTATCTCCAAAAAAGTGCAAGATTTTGAAAATCGGTGAATTTTTTTCATTTTTCCAAAAAAAGGGGAGGGTGACCCGGCACGGGTTAAAATTCAGTTAGGGGAAACATAAAAAATAGGGAATTATTTTCTCATAAAATGAACACACTTTGGGGGGTAAGACATTTAAAAAGTCGAAAAAGGTAAAATAAGGGCCACCCTAATAGGTATCGATCGTACCGCTGTCTATTTTGTAACATAAAAATTCCATCGAAATGAAATTTTGTAATCGAGGTGAAACGGCGTGTCAGAGTCATTGAAACAGGCGTGAAAATCAAACAAATATTCGACGAGATAGATATCTATGCATTTTTCTTCTTTTTTTTTTCTGTGTAGTCATCGATTTAATATTATTTATGAATTCGAAAAGTATGTTAAATATCGTCGTTTCTTTTTATCGTTTCTTTGTATTTATTTGCTGGTGAGATTAAATGAAGAAAAAACCAAGGTTCTAGGTATACCTGTTCTTAATGCACCGAGAGGTCTACAGATTGTATAGAAAATGATTTTTCAAATTTTTATGCTATTTTTTCAAGTGAAATTTTCATTTTAACGGAAATATACCTGCATTATAGGTATGACTGATGAATGATAAATACTTTCTTATATTGGAATACCTACGAGAATTTTTCTCTTATCTCAAGATTCTAATAATTTTGGTCTAGCCAAAGATAAGCTCTTGTGAGAACGTCTAATATCGGATTGATTTGATTCGAAATATTCGCGAGTACGAAGATCGGTAATACCTTTTTAAGTTGGTCATTCTGATTTTCAAAGACAAAAGATACATCGTGTGAAAGTAACGATGGTTCCACAATTCACGCAAGTTCGAACGTTAAATCGAGTGAAAGGAATGATAAGTTTCAAGCTCTTTTCAAAGTAAGAAAGTTTGATTAAAATGGTCAAATGTTACGAGTATGTAGCTAGAGCTACGAGATGTGTTAGCCGTAGTATATGGGCCATAAAACGAGAGTAAATATTATAGTGTTTTGTCGATTGTCGGCTAATGAAAGAGTTATCTATCACGTTTTATTTGACGGTGTCATAATTACGTTTACAATGTACAATGATTATGATGCTTTGAAAGATTCCCAACTCGTTATTTGATGACACCCCTGCTCTATAACTTCCATTTGTTTTTGTACTTTCCTTTTTTTTCACGTGCGAGAATTTATTTCTACGATTTTTCACAAAAATTTGATGTTTTGAAAATTTTTAGTAACGAGTAAAAAAAAAGGAGAGCGAAAGTTAATAGGAAAATACGTCCTATAAGTATTTTGCAGAAATTGAAAAAAGGTTCGAAATTTTTTTCCAATTTTTATGATGCTGAATTTATGACAAAAATTTGTTCCTTCAAAAACTTTCAATTTTTCGAAATATGAAAATTTCACAAAAATTTTTGTGGAGTTGTAGGTAGGTATAAGTAATACATGAAAGCATTCTAAAATTTTTAATATTCTATAAAAATTGAAAAAAATATTACCTCACAGAATTTAAAAAATCGTACAAAATTTATACGAAAGTTACTAAAAAAAATAATATAACTATATAATTTTTACAAAAATTTGAAAATAATACTTGAAGTACGGAAATGCAATACATGCTAAGCGCCATTTTTTTGTTTAAAAAAATGGGTATCGCTCTCACTCGGAGACAAATCGTTCATTTCGAGATTTCTTTGAACCAATGTGTAGAGAAATGCCCTCTCTTCATCACATGGTACATGAGAAACCCCTACTTTTCCCCTCTTCTACCCGCGACACGAGTTCAAAGCTCCCCTGTAAAATTTAATTTTTGGCGCTTAGCATGTATTGCATTTCCGTACTTCACTTATAATTTTACTGCAAACATCAGAAATTTGACAAATTTTACACAAAGATGCGAAGATGAGAATTGTTGAAGAAAATTTTTCATTTTACAACTGCAAAAAATATTGCAAATTTTTGTATGGGCACAAATTTCACATTTTATGACGTTTGAAAATTTAAAAAATTTAAATGTAAATGTCAAACATGATAGGTACTTCAAATTTCTTTTTTTGAGAGAAAATATTTTAAAACTTTTCTCGGAAAAAATTAGAAAATCCTTCATTTTTTTCCCAAAAAAATCACAAAAAATTGTTTTAAAAAATTTTTTATCTAAAGAAATATTACCAAATATTTTGGATTTAAAAAATATATATTTTCATTCAGAAAAAAATTAACAATTTTTTGAGAAATTTTAAAAAACATATTTTAATGAGACCTTGGAATATTTTTAAGAAAAATTTTGTAAAATTCCCTTTCAAAAAGATTTCTTAGGATTCTTGGTGAAATCTTTAAAAATATTTTGATTGCATTTTGAATTTTTTTCTAGTACAATTTTGAAATAATTTCCTTTAAATAAAAAATTTATAGAATTTTTGTTACATTACTTTAATAGGTAAGTATTTTGACGAGATTTTGTTTTTTTTTTGTAAATTTTTTCGAATTTCCAATAGGATTTTTGAATTTTTTTTTTTCAGGAAAATTTTGAAATTTTTCCTGAAAAAAATATTTTTTAAGCAATTTATTTGTAAATCACTTGAAATAAAAATTTAAAAATTTCCACAAAATTGATGGTTTTAAAAATCTTGAAAAATTCGTCAGAGGAGGGTAGCTTTTTTCATTGGTTAAATGTAATTTCGCAATTTTTTTGAATTTACTAAAATTGAAAATTTTCACAAAATGAGTGATTTTGAAAATCTTGTAAAATTCGTCAGAGGAGGGTAGCTTTTTTCATTGGTTAAATGCAACTTGGCAATTTTTCTAAATTTACTAAAATTTTGTCTAAGATGTAAAAATAATAGAAAAAATCGATTTTTTGCAAGGAAAAATTAGTGGAAAAGTGACTTTTGAGCGAAGTAGACACAAAAAGGGACCAAAATGTGAAATAGTAACAATAGTCAATAATTATAAAAGATTTTTCAATTTTTTCTATCGAAATAACTTTTTTTCATCAATGGCAAATTTATGGTATTTCCTTCTTCTTACTTTTTTTTTTTTACAAATCTGCAAATTTTAAACCCCTTGGTAGAGTGGTAAAAGTGGTATTAAATTTCAAACTAATATAATGTTACAAGATTTTAAAATTTTATAAAATTTATTAAAAGTTAGTCAACAAAATAATCTGAAAGAATTGAAAAAAATTAATAAAAATTTTACATGAGATTTTTATTTTTTACAAATTTTTCACATGATCAAAAATTTTTAATTTTCGAGGTTTGAAAATTCTACAAAACTTTTGTAAAAGTTTGATGAAACACTTTGCAAAATTTCGATTTTTTTCATCAAGTCGACCTAGTATACTATTTTATAAAAATTAAAAAAAAAATTTCACAATCTTTAGGAATTCCTCAAATTTTTCCCAAAGTTGAATTATTTTCGAATATTTTGCAAAAAATTTTTATATCTACCTAGGTACTCTGGGGTGTCTAGTAATTTTATTTTTTTCAAAATGTCAAGATCCGGGTCTTCAAACATGTTCCTTTTGGTGTAAAATCAACTCCCTAAAAATTTTTTTTCAAAAAAATATTTTAAGTGGTAGAGCAGAGCCCCTTTATTAAAAACAAAAAAAATTGGAATTGAAATTTTTTCAAAATTTTTCAACAAAATGATCATTATTACGTAGGTATGTACTTTTACCCAAAAATACCACTTTTTCGGTGGTTTTTCTTTATACTCGTTTTTGAGGTTTTTTGAAAAATAAAATAATAATAATAAATAAAAATCAGTTGGAATGAAAAAAATAGATCATTAAGTGGTCTTAACATAAATATCCTAAAAAATCGTCATTAAATATTTTTTGGGGTATTTATGTTACAACCACTTTGATCCATTTTTTTTTCTTAAAAAAAAAAAAAAAAAAAAAACATTAAAAAATGTTTTTTATATCCCCTTAAAAACAGGGATGAATACGAAAAATCACCGAAAATAGTCATGTAAGTGACCATTTCATAAAAAAAAATTGAAAAATCAGAATCAATTTCAATTTTTTGAATTTTTTGTTTTCTCAATAAAAGGGGCCCTGCGCCACCAATCAAAATAATTTTTTAAAAAAATTTTTTTTAGGGAGTTGATTTTTACGCAAAAAAAAAATTTTTTTTGAGGGTCGGACCGCGACATTTCGAAGAAAATGAAAGAATGAGACTGAGACACCCTAATTTACTCTATGATAGAGAGCACACTTTCAATTTTTTGGCACAATCTTCTATCTAAAAAAATTTTTATTTGTGTGTTCCTTCTTCACAAGACTTGAAATTCTAAAAACTGGCCATTCTTATTGGGTAAAAATAGAAAAAAGAAAGAAAACTTGGAAGATTTCTCGCCCAAACCTCATCACTTCCTGATGCTAATACTGACCCATAAGAACGTAGGTAAAATTGGCGAAAAATGAATTCATGGCGGAGCAGTGCATTCGATGACGGTTTTGCTTTTACGTCGAAGCGTGTGTAGACGCGCCGCGAAGCGCGGTTACCCGGCATCAACTCCCACTCACGTCGGCGACTCAAACTCCGGTAAAGAACAATTTGGTAAATTCGTTTCATGTAGTTACCGTTGACCGAATTACAATGATAAAAGCGCCTTTACACTTGAATCATATTTCACTATGGCGAGACCGACGTCCAAGGACACTTCGAACATGGCATTTTCGCGTTCGTTGTTTTTTATATTATTCGCGACTGTAACGCGTATTTGTGCGACGTTTGGCGACGTCCAAGTGCAACAAACGTTAGATTTAAATCAAAACCAAAGTGTACCTTTAATTAATAATAATTTTACTAGTGAACCAGTACCAGTGTTTTCTATAAAAAATGTTACTACCAAATTGTTTCCGGATAGATATGCGCGTTTTTTGACCATTTCGCAAGGCCATTATGCGCCTTTGAAGACCATCGAGGATAATGAAATCGAAGACAAGAACGATCCGCAGGAGGACGATCCGATGGTGCCTTTGTACGGAATTTACAAGGATTGTTTGTTTCAATTGTCATTTCCTTGTGTTCAACGTAAATTATTAGTAGCTTTGGATCGATTCAGTAGGATGAAAAGTGAGTTGACATATTTTTAAAAATAGTTTTAGAATTTTTTGAAAATATTTTCAAATTTCAATCGAGATAAACGTAGGTAGATGTGTTATCTTAAAAGTCCCTCCCATTGAATACCGAACTCAGGGACAAAATTTTTCAATTCCTCTTTTTCCCCCTTGCTCAGTTATTAAAAGCCAAAAAAAATTATTCGTTTTAGAATTTTTCGAAAATATTTTCAATCGAGATGAACGTAGAAGTAGATGTATTAAGACCCTACCCACTGAATTCCGAACTCAGAGACAAAATTTTCTAATTGCCTCTTTTCTTCTCTCGTTCAGTTATTTACAGCCAAATTTTTTTTATTCGTTTTGGAATTTTTCAAAAACATTTTCAGTGGAGATGAACGAAGGCGTATTATCTTAAGGCCCTACCCGTTAATTTTCTATCCCAGGGACACAATTTTCTATTTTTTTTTTACTTGTCCAGTTATTAGAAAACCAAAATTTGGTTCGTTTATTTAAAATTTTGAGTTGGTTCTTAAAACCCCAATACCACGGGACAACTGTCCCACATGAATCCTCCATTAAGTAGGGCCTGATTGCCATCACGTATGTATACAAACAAATTAAATGGGATATGTCCTCGTACTTCGGTACAGTTAGAGTGAGAGTATCTTTCTCTTCTCCAAATCTCATAAAAATATATCTACCATTTTCATTAAATAAAAATCAATTTTTTCAAACACCTATAATGACAACAACAACAGTGACAGTCTTATTCGGTAAGTGATAGATTTCTCAAACAAACACTAACTATAGGTAAACGATGCAGCCACTAATTTATATCATAAATATTTGACGTGACGCGTTGAAACGCACGATCTTTGATTTATCAGCATGATTCGCAGATCATCTCGATAGGAAGTAGCTTTTAAAAATATAACGAGTTTACTTTTTCAAAACATCTTCTTTCTGGTCGTTTATCGAATGAAACTCTTATTTACGATAATAATAATTTATGGTCGTTTAAACCAATATATTTCTAGGTACTTCGTGCTATGATCTTAATTGATGAAATGAAAACGAGACTTTTACCTACATCAATAAAATTACAAATTTCTAAAGAATACACTAAAAAAAATTCCCAATACCGGCAGAATGAAAGAAAAAAAAAATCAAATTAAATTTGAAATAAACCAGAGATGAGCAGATCCGGGTCCCAATTTAGAGAAAACGAATCCTATGATCTGAAGACGTGATTATTCTCAGATTTGATTTGAATCACGTCTATTGATTTTCAAAAAATCTGAGCTTGGTCATTAAGATCTTCTAATTTTTGAAAAAAGATTCAAACTTGCAAAAAAAAATAGTGCATTCCATTTTTTAGTTTTTTCTATGAAATGTGGTTCAATTTTTTCAAATATAAAATTATCATAGGCATAAGGTAATAACGTTGTAATTTATGAAGAAAATAATAATAATTTTTGAATGTTAATCACATTATTAATTATTATTGTAGAATAAAAGGAGGGCTTGGGTTTGGATTTTTTCAAATCGGATCATACGAGAGATCTGGATCTATGTAGATCTTATGATGAGTGAATTTGCTGGTCGCTAATTAAAAAAAAAGAAATTTCAAGAAATTCTCAATTTTTCTTTTTGACCTTGACCCCCTCCCCTCCTCTTCCCAAAAAAGTATATAAACAAATATTTCTTACAAATTCAACAAATTGAAAAAATATGTATAAAACATTTTATAGCTGAAATTAAATTAAATTGCATTAAATAGGTTCGGGAAAAAATGAGTAAAATTGAAAACAAAATCCCATAAAATTGTGAAAAAATTAACTTTTAAAAAAATTTGTTAGGTAGTAAGCTGGCAATAAAAAAAATAGAAATTAAAAATATAAAATTGAAAAATATTATACCTATGATATTAGGGTGGAGTCAAAAAAAAATCTCAGATTTCGACCAAACTCATAGAGGTAGTTTGCTTTCAGTTGAGAACTTCTCAAAAAAAATTTGAGCCCCCTACCTCTCAGGGGATCGGAACTAGGTGGTCCTCAAAGTAGGGTCACTTTTGAAAAAACGTAATTTTCGCTATTTCCGGGTAGTGGCACTAAGTGGCACCATAGCACCCCTCTGAAAAAGGCATTTTGAATTTTTACACCTCCCTGGACCATTGATTTTGAAATTGGAACCATTTTTAGTACTCGACAGGGTAATTGAAAGTTGCAAATCATCAATTTTTGGCATATTTTCTTGATTTTTTACGAAATTTGGATCACTCACCCTGCTACCTCTGGATATAACATAAAATTTTTTGTTATCTCCAAAAATGCAATGTTGATGAAATTGAAAAAAAAAATTAATCTCAATGCTGCCAACTGCGTTTAACTACCTACAATAATAGTGTTTCAATTATTTGAAAAAATGATACTTTACACAAATTTTTTTTCATAAGTCATAAACATTTTAAAGTAAATTTCAAAGCAATGAATTTAATTTCCAATATGAATTTTAGAAAAGACACGAAAGAAAAATTTACATAAAATATTTTAAAAAAAATTATAATAGGTAATCAATTTACTTTGAAAAAATGTTGATGAAAAATTCTGGGAAAAATCGATAGAAAAATAAATTTGAAAAATTTGATGAAGAAATTGAAGGGGGAATTTTGAAGAGAAATTTGGAAATAAACGTAATCTACAATTTTCTTGGAAAAAAATTCAAAAGAAATGTTTATAAACAGATGTCAATGAGGACTTGGAAATTATAAATTTATTTTAAAAATCTGGATGATAAATGGGAAGAAAAGAAGTCGAAAAAATTTCGTTTTCAAATTTTTTTAAAATTAAAAAAAAAACGAAAATTTTAAAAAACACAATAAGTAGCCAGGAATTAATTTTTGTAGCAAATAATAATAATAATAATTCTTGTGTACTTATTGTGTTTTTTTTTTTTTTTTTTTTTTTAATTTTTTTATTATTGCTGTTTTTTTTCACAACTACACTAAAAAAATTCAAAGTTATGTACCTATTACGTTCGCAAAAAAAAAAAAAAAAAAAAATCAATCTCCATGATTTAAGAAATGGAGGGGAGGAGAAGTATTAGAAGAAATCATTCAATTGCATCAATAACTTTACCAACATTTAAGTAGGTACATAAACGATAAACAGTCTTGAATTTCTCAAAACTGAAAATTCATAATTTTGGAAAAGTCAATTAAATACTTCTTGTATTGTCATTAAACCTCAGAATGATTTTCAATAAAAGTAAGAGTACATTATTCGAGTGAAATGAAAAAGGGAACAAGTCTTCTCGATTTCACCCGAAATTACTTTCAAGAAGTGGAAACAAGTCCTGAAATTAGTCTCTTTTTCAAAGGCCAAAATTATTAATTTTTTGAAAACTATTAGACCAATTCTATTTTAAAGTCAATTCGAGTATTGAAAAAAATATTATGTGATGATGATGAAAATCATCTCGGATACTCGAAGATAATCATCACAATGGGTTCCTAAAATTCCACTCAAGCCACGATTAAAATTTATCAACTCATCTCGCAACGGATGATGCTCCAGGTCAGGTACAAAAACGAACCGTTTAATTACCGTGGCATATAAATTTGTAATTCGTATGCAAAATAATTAATTTATCAGAACACACGGCCAAAACGTGCAATTAGTCCAAGCACATACCAAAAAATTTAGATCATCGTCGGGGTTTCTTCTAAGATGGTCGAAAAATAATTCGTTGCAAAACAGAGCATTTCCATTTCAATTCTAATCGACAGAGGAAACCCATTTATATTTTTGTACGTAACTAGTAACTACTACCTATGCAATGCAAATGGCAACAGCAGCTCAGATAGGTACTATAAACTCGACACAGCTCGTAATATTAAATAATCGTTTAGTAGCTGGATAAAAATGACATCAAAGTTATCTGAAAATCTGCTGACCAAATCCAACTCACATACTTTCCACGTTCGAATTCTCCCAACATATAAAACTATTCTGCATACCGAAGATGGGTAATTAAATGCAGCGTTGACATAGCACATCCGCATATTCACAAACAGCCTCGTCTATTAAGACACTAATGTTGATGTATGAAAATATATTAAAATTAGTTACATTTTGCGGACAAATTATAAAACACGGTTGTCACTAATCTGCGACTATTACGAAGATAATGCCATCAGTTTCACTCTTATTAGATAAGTTAGTAGCGTGTGACTTGCCGGTAGGAAAATGCGAAAAGGAACACTATTCGTAGGTAATAATAACTATTTCTTATGGATTTTAAACGCTTGGCACTTTCGCAGCTGCGTTTCGAGTCTTTCTGTAAATTTTAAATTACCCGCGTTTCGAATTAAATTCGCCTTGCGGAGTGATTTTCGATTCGAGAGTTGTAAATGCGCTCCTCGACAGTTTATAGGTAGAGGTAGGTAGGTAGGTAGGTAGGTAGGTAGGTAAGTATATTTTGCCAAAGCGTCATCATGTTTCTTCTCATTTGCATCCTTTACCGAATCAAGTACACAGCAACGTTTTAATGGTAGTACATTGTCGACTCCAGCTCCAGCAGGGCATATCTCTCTCAACTCTCATCCGTCTTTTTTTGTCACACGGCCACGAAAAATCGCCTACATCAATGTCAAGCTCGTTCAATACCTTGTATCTCCTCCCACGATTCTGCTGAATAAGAATACTATATGTATAGTACCAAGACCAATAACCTACGACTATGAGACGAGCCATAGCGTACGTACGTTACATGTCGTTTGCTTTTTCTATCAACACAGGTAAGCTGGGCACATTAAACGAAAGTAAAGCTTCGATCATGACGATGCGTATTCGTATTCTGAATCGTGCACTATTGTTAGAGCGAAAGGTGCACTCTTTTTTCATCTTTATTTACGTTTGTTCCCATTGAAGTAGATCATGAAAGTGTATTGATAAAGTGTTTCTGATTATTGTGCTTCATTTCGTTCGCTTAGCCATACACCTTTTTTTTTTCTAAATGGGATAACCTTTTTTATACAATATCTTCTTTTTGAAAAGATATAATATAATACGTACGATGAGGTTAGGTGGTCATTGAAATTTGTTTAATTTCATATCGTATAGTACTTGATAACTCATCGAATAAGAGAAGACGAAAAAAATTAACATGTGACCCACATTACGAGCACTCATCGTAATGAACTAAGAAAAATAAAGCATGTGTACGGTACATCTGCTCAATCGAAGTATGGGAAAATTCATTTTTCGCTATAGCGAATATGATCTGTTGATACGTGCAAGAGAGTTGGAAAAAACTTGGAAGAGCTAAAATTACAAAAAAAATTTGTCACCAAAAAACTTCATTGAAAGTAGCAGATTTATGATTTCTAAAAAAAAATTTCAGCAATCAGCCTTATCCCCACCCCAAAAATAGCGAAAAAACAAACAATCCTACAGTTAGCTACCTATAAACTCAAAAACCTACCAATTAGTATAAAACTAACCTTAAAAATTTTATACAAATTTCTTTTAAATATAACACGACGAATTGAAAAAAATAAAAGTATGCAACTAATAACGACAAAACTTGAAATTCCGGCTTAATATTATTTCAATTCCTTTTCGAATTTTTTAGTAACTTTGAGGACCTCTTTTTTAAATGAAAATAGCGATAAAATTGTAATCCAAAAAATGAAATTGCGAGTTAGTATCGTTCCTTCCCAATCCAAAGAAATCCAATTTTTAAGGAAACAAGTATTTTAAAATTTTCGAAAAAAATTCAAAATTTCTTGATTTTTTTAAAAAACATTTCTTCACAAAAAATTGTCAGTTTTAAAAAAAAAAGATCATTCCAGATTTTCTTCAGAAAAAAAAAATCAAAAATTCGAAGAAAATTTACCTATAGTTGAAATTTTTTTGAAAGGATATCTTGGACAATTTCTTGTAAAATTTAAAATCTTAGATAATATATTTTAATAAGACTTTGATTTTTTTGAAGATTTAAAAAAAAATTTCCTATCAAAAAATAATTTTTTAGAGGATTTTTACCAAAATCTAAGAAAAACTATAGATAATGTTCGATTTTTTTCAGGAAAAATTTTGAAATAATCAAGTATTTCCTTTAGGAAAAAAAATCTTCAGCGATACTTTCTAAATTTTGGATAGGACTTTCATTTTTTTTTCCAAGAAAATTTTGAAATTTTTTTTCCAAACAAAAAAATTATAAGTTTTTTTGAGAATTTAAAAAAGAACATGAGGAGCTTTATATCAAAACGCACTAACTCCATTTTTCAAAATGTTGGGAATTCGCAAAAAACTATAATGCAACTTAGATTAATCCAAATTGAGATTAGCATTCGTTTAGTACGTTTTTACATCAAAACGCGCAAAAAGTCCATGGATTTAATGCGTTTTGATGCAAAAATTTCAACAAAACGGACTAAACGACTGTTTTACTTTTATTGAACACATTTTTGTATTCTGATTTCTAAATTAGCATTTTGACGTGTAAAAAAAATATTTACGCTTCTGCTGATTACAACACTGTATTCCCCGTTGAATTTCCTATAAGACAGTGTTGCTAATTCAAAAAACATAAAAATGGAGTTAGTGCGTTTTGATATAAAGCTTCTCACATTTTGAACTTTTATCAGAAAAAATTAAAAATTAGTATTTTCATTCATACAGTAATCAATTTTTAGAGAATTTTTTGTAAACTTATTGACAAAAAAATATTTTTTGGATTTTAAAATCTTTTCAAAATGCGCGTACTCAATCGGAAGATTTTTTTCCACAAGTTTCAAGACTTTTTTTGAGGTTTTTATATTTTTTTTGTTTGTAGAAATCTAATATTACAGTTTTCAAAAAAAAAAAAAAAAAAAAAAAAAGTCCAATAAACTTTTTTCTTAAGCAATTTTTTGTCTGAGACAGAAAAAATGTAGAAGAAAAATAAAGGAAAAGTGAAGAAAATAGGACTATAGTGACTTTTAGTAACTTATGAGCGAAATAATAATGAAAAGTGAAAAAAAATATGGCATAGTGAGTCATTCCTCATTACTCACATCCCGCATTAACATTTATAATCATTTCAAATTTGTGTAGGATACTAATTAAAAGTTGAAAATAACAGAAAAAAGTTGGTCAAAAATTTGAAAATTGAGGTAAATAAAAATTTTAATTACTTATAATTAAAAAATTGGTAGTTGGGAAAAAATTAGATGACAAGCTATAATGCATAATATAGACCCCTGAAAGAATAAGTATAGTGATGAATTCATTCACGAAACTGTTGAATATTTTTTCAAACCTGCTTTTATACTTTTTTATTTAATTATTTATTCTAAAGTTTAGACCCAAAAGGGCGAATTCAACCAGAAAGTAGAAATTGGTGTAGAGAACCACTTCCCTCAGGGTTGATCATCAATTCATTAAGACTTAAAAATTAATAATTTTGACACACCAATGCATTTTTTGTTTCTATGGTATGTTTTGATCCTTATAAATACTTAAATTTGGGAGGGAGTAAAATTTTACCAATCTAGTGAAAAAATATCGTAACATTTTTTTCAAAATATTGAAAGACTATTCACTTTTGTGAAAATTGTAAAAATTGTTTGAAATGATCCAAAAATTGATCGTTTTAAAATTGAAAAAGACAGTTCCTTATTTTTTTGAAGAAAAAAAAATCATTTGAAATTTATTTAAAAATAAAGTAAATATAATTGAGAATTTCAGACTTTGTAAAAAGTTTTTTCAAAAATTTAAAATTAATAAAAACACATTTTCAAGCAAAATATTTCAAAATAATCATTTTAAACTCACTTTCGAAATTTAATTTTTTGCATGATATTCTTGAACTCGTCTTTACAAAAAAACATGAAGATTGATTTTTTTTCTGAAATTTTTCCACCATTTCAGACTCATGAAAATTTTTGCAAAAGTAAACACTTACAAAAAATCTAAAAAATATTCTCTTTTTCTAAAAAAAAAAATTTCGAAAAAAAATTGTGAAATATTTTCAAAATTGTCTTTTCTAAAGATTTTGAAAATCGATAAAATTTCAGCAGAATATTTACAATTATTATTATTTTCGTCCAGCAAACACTGGAACATTTTTTTTTTTACAAAATATTCGCAATCAAGGTTTTGTATGCAAAAAGGGGTTTATAGAATGAAGTGTGTTTTCTTCAAAAACCCATTCGAAGCTTTAGAAGTTATTCATAGAATTATAGTGGGGAGGGGGGACTTCGCACTTTTAAAAAAAATTGTATGTCGTAAAATATCATATTTTCGAGTGGAAAAAGACTAGAACCATCATTGTAGAGTAATATTCATCAGTTTGAAAAAAGTTACATCCCGGTTTTGAATGGAATTTCAAATAAAGACCAAACATCTCGTGACCGTCGTCTGAAGTGGGTGAACCGAAGCATATAACGGGCTGAAATTTTCATCAGAGCTTCCCTCAATCTTTACTTTAGCTCGCGATTACAAAAATTTCAGCTCCATCGTTGAAGCAATATTTTTCTTTTACGCACGGTCACACAATCATCCGTCCACTCTAAATTTCAATGATTTCACAAAATCTTGACGTTTTACAAAAATTTTCCATTCTTTAGAATTTTTTTAATTTGATAAAAACTGCAATTCTGAATTACTTTCAAAACCAACTTAAAAACTTTTGAAATGAATAAATCAGAAAACCCCTTCTTCCTTAAAATGTTCATTTCTGGACAAAGCTATAACTCACAATAGTTGTTTTTTTCACAATTCCCATTAAAAACATTTAAATGAGAAACATACTGTGATAAAAAATTTTAAAATTGTTTCAAAAATCCTTGAAGCTGGTTTAAAATGCATACTATAATGAGAAAATTAGAAAAAAAAATCATAAAAATATCACGAAAATGATGTTAAATTGACTAAAAATTCTTGATATGTAGTATTACTCGAGTTGTTCGATATACATACAACAAAAATATTTCACCAATATTTCAAAAATAATTGAACGTGGTGTAAAAATAAAAAGTATTGTTAGACATTTAAAAAACCTCGCAACATTCTTCACTTTCACTTTTTTTAATGTTTTAACGAAATTCACAATATTCTATAGAACTTTATTTTCATTTCAACGATTTCATCTGCTATAAATAAAATCTGAACAATTTTAGTTGATTTTCTTTTCATTTTAAATTGTTTTTAACATTTTTTCCAATGCTTATTAATACAAAAAAATCATAAATTTTGATTTCTTCATGAATAAAAAATTATAGTTTTGAACATTCGATTTAAAAAAAAAAAAATATATTTTTTCCTGTTACCTATTTGAAAATTTTTCTGTAGTGAATTGGGATCGTAATTTTTTGAGTGGGTCCTCCATTTCCTGTCATTTTATGGAGGAAGGGAGGGTTGTGAAAATTGTGTGGCTAGTAGTAAAAAAAGTAAAATGATTTTCGGAAAAAATATTCCTGTAGACACCATGCAAATATTCAAAAAGGATAAATTTTTGTTTTAATTTTGAAAAACTACCACCTTTTACCAAAGTCACCCCTTTGCCTCTTTTGTACAATAATTGCACGTAAACTACGCCACATTCGCAAATTCGAAAGTTTTTCGTATGGTGAAACTTGAATAATTACTAATAATAAAGGGGCAAATTTTGTGCATGAAAATCTTAATAATTTATCAATTTTATTTGAAATCGAACTATAAATCCACGAAATAATAATATAATAACCATTATAATTAATAAAACGGATTGAATGAAGTATATTATCTTGATTGTATCTTTTCGTAATCGAACTATCTTCAAAAAAATTAATTATTGGGATCCATATGTTACACTTCGTCCCTTTCATGTCCTTACTGCAGTCTACCACAAATTTTATGTATTGACAACTCCTACCACATTTTCTCAAAAATTCATCTTTAATAACAAATTTTTCTATTGAATCTCCAAATCCGCATCAAAACTTCAAATCATTAATAACTCCAACGTGGAGCAAGACTTCTCTTCTCTACCCCTTCTCTTTCTCCAACAGCACCAAACCAAACGAGCAAACAGAGTTGGCAGTCCGACTCCGACTCACGAATCCTACTACCAATTACACGTTGCAGAACAAAAAGCATACGAAAAAAGCTATTAATTCTGCATCACGTCATTAAAAAATGATATAGCACAGATATTGTAGATATATACGAAACAGCCTAGCTTGGACAGCAAATCATTAAAGAACTAACCTAATTTTCGCATTCGTTCGTTGAAATGAAAACTGAAGCCGAAAGCGAAAATGTACGTAGAAAAATGACCAACACTTTGGCACATTATTGTTTGTTGTCGCAAATGTACGCGTAGGCGAATTTGACGATATCAATTTTCATGTGGCAGGCGACGAGGCGTCGTGTTGTCTCGCCAGACAGCTAGGTGATGTGAAAAATGGACGTTTGATCGAGCAAACAGCCATCACAATTGAAACTAGGCAACTAGTACGACGTACGAGTATGACCAATTATTGATAAACTGTGTATAAAAATAAAATGATTGGTAGGAGTAAACTCGTATGTTTGTAGAAGTGTGACTATTTATAAGTTGACGAGACAATTAAAGAGTTGGGTGATCGGTGTGATCACTTCTTAGAATAATTATGGAGAGGAAAAAATTCAAGGAGGGGAGTGGTGTCTACCTGATTTTTTTTCTTCTAAAATCACTACTTTTTCACTACCTTTTTACTACCATCTCCAAAATTTTAACCAACCCCCCCCCCCCCCCCCAAAATGACAGAAAATTAGAACTTCTACAAAAATTGATCTATTCCTAAATAAAATGGTAATTTTTTTTTAAAAATCACGCTTTCATTTAAAGTGGGTCATATGTTATTCAGGTATAGGGCTTAAAAAACGAAAAATAAAATTTAATTGAATAATGATGTGTTGAAAAGAAACTATTTTTTCAAACATTTCAACGATGAAACGCATGGTGGGGCGTTATTCGACAATGTACATATTGTTATCTCCATGCACACCCTACCACGCTTTTCATCGTTGAAATTTTTGAAAAAATATTTTCTTTTCAACACATCATTATTCAAGTAAATTTTATTTTTCGTTTTTTAAGCCCTATACCTGAATAACATATGACCCACTTTAAATGAAAGCGTGGTTTTTTTAAAAAAAATTACCCTTTTTTTAAAACTCATTTTGCTGTTGACAAATTCAAGTTTTAAAATCGAATGCAGCGACCTCGAAAACCTACACTTCGATACCAATATTGTGAATTTCAAAATGTCAAAGTTAACCCCCTCCCCGTAAGAGCCTAATTCGGGGTCGAAGGTAAATTTAGGTTTGAAAATCGAATTCAGCGACCTCAAAAACCTACATTTTGAAATCAGTGTTGTTAATTTTAAAATTTTCAAAATTGAACCCCCTTTCAGGAGCTCAATTTGGGGTCAGAGGTAAGTTTCAGTTCGAAAATCGAATTCAGTGACCACAAAAACCTACATTTTGATACCAATGTTGTAATTTTTGAAATTTTCAAAATTGACCCCCCCCCCCCCCTCATTCTCTCAAAAGCTCAATTAAGGGTCAGAGGTAAATTTCAGTTCTAAAATCGAATTCAGTGACCACAAAAATCTACATTTTGATACCAATGTTGTAATTTTTGAAATTTTAAAAATTGACCCTCCCCCCCCCCATCCTCCCAAAAGCTCAATTCAGGGTCAGAGGTAAATTTCAGTTCGAAAATCGAATTCAGCGACATCGAAAGCCTACATTTTGATTCCAATGTTGTGAATTTCGAAATTTTCCAAATTGAACCCCCCTCATAGGGGCCCAATTTGGGGTCGGGGTGAATTTAAGTTCGAAAATCAAATTCAGCGATCTCGAAAACCCCTAAAGTGAGCACTTTGGTCTTTCAATTCTTGTAAAATATGAAATGAGAGAGGATTGGACGAAGACATACACTTGGTTCCATGAGACATACTTACATACCAAGTTAATAAAAGCGTGACCCCACCAAAAAAATACGATTCAAATACTTTACTACTTACAGAAGAATTTTCAAATAGAAGGAAAAAATATATTTTGAATAAAAAGTTCAAAATTATAAAAAATATACTTACTCGTTCAACTGAAAAATTTTCAACTCTCCATAATTTTGGCATTGATTTTGAGTTATTTTCAAAATTTTCATTCATAACAAAGGTATAGGTTGAGGGGATATGGTGAGAATTTGAAAATTTTAAAAACTTTCCTCTTTATATTTTAAAAGTTACTAATTCATTAATTAATTTTACAAAAAGCGAAGATGAACACTGCCCGAGCGCAGCGAGGGCGAAGTTTTGAGAAATCTGAAATTTCGAATGAAGAAAATTGGCTACTTTGTTATCTAGACGAAATTGATTTTTCGATGTTCAATTTTTTTACTCCAAAATCACTACTTTTTCACTACTTTCACTTCTGGTAGACACCATGGGAGTAATTATCAATTTATTAACGAGTGATGTTTAATTTCAACAGGTTTCAATATACTGGGCGATTTGCTGTCGATCGTACGCACGAAACGGGAAGTCGGACCAGTGATCAAGGAATCCGAATTAGAGGCCAGGCTAAATCCGGACGAAGCCTCGGGCACCTTATCTGCCCTGATGGAATACAACGTGGAACGTTTCTTACAGCAGCACGTGTTGAGGGTAACGTTACCAGTCGGAATGACCGCATCGGTGGCCAGCAACGCCAGAAGCCTTTCGGGCACCTCGATCGGTAACACGATCGATATCAACCTGACCAGAGCTTTGGAAGAAATGGGTAATGTATAGATTTGGCAAAATGGTCGTCGACTGGAAACCACGACGAAACGTTCGATTAATTCTATTCGTTATTTGGGATTTTGCAGGTCGTGGCAAAGGTGACAAGAAGATGAAAAAATTGATGGGCATGATGATGACCGGTTTGATGGGTAAAATGGCGTTCATGGGGCCGATGATGATTCTGTTGATAAAGTTGAAAGCTTTGAAAGCTCTGATATTGAGCAAAATCGCCTTAATGCTCTCGCTCTTCCAGCTGTTGAAAGGGAAGAAAGGAGGCGGAGGTGGTGGGCACGGTAAATAATAATACTCGTTTATCATGACTCAGTGGCACTAATTCGCAAATCCTACTCATATGTACAACACGCAACGAACCGACGATAACCGTTAAAGGGAGACGTAATAATATACCCCTTGTTAATAATATATCTATACCTATAGATGTAATGTACGTAAAATCAAAATCGAAAAAAATGGAAAAAAAAATATGGAAAAATCCGTAAATACCAATTACCTCGACATAGAAAGTATGCTATGCTGTATTAGACTGGGGCAAAAAGGAAAAAGTCGTCACCACCGACCGCCGAATTTCTCCCGCTTGGCCACTGACTCGGTTTTTAAGAACTTACGTAATCACTGTACGAGGCAAATTTACACAATGCATTTTACCTATTTCCGATATGTTTTACAGGTAAAGAGGTGATAATTGTCCATGACGCGCATGGAGGCGGAGGTGGTCAGGATAGTTATGGAAGCAGTGGGTGGGCATCAGGTGGCGGCGGATGGTCAGGTGGTGGTGGCGGCGGCGGCGCAGGATGGTTATCGCAGGGAGACAGTTATAGCAGCGGAGCCCATACGGGAGGTGGCGACGCCACCTACGCCGGCTCGGACACCTACGCCGCCGGTGGTGGCCACGCGGCCCCCGCCGGTGGCGGATGGGCCGGCGGTGGCGGCGGTGCCGGCGGCGGCGGCGGCGGCGGCGGATGGGGCCGACGATCCGCCTCGACCAACGATCCGCATTGGGTCACGTACAGAGCATACGTACCGCCGGCAGAAGAATAAACGCGTCTATACTCCGAGGGCCACTCGCCACTTTTTCGTTTCCCTCTGTAAAATCGACGACGAGAGTTTGCCAAAAAACCTCGATGATGTTCGTATCGTCACCGCAGCCAATGAAAATCAATATTGCGAACATTCTTTTGCGATCGTACCAAACACGCTGTACAATTTTTCTTCTTTCAATTTTCTTTCTTTATTTATGTCGTGATATCAAAATATAGTTATTTTTACTTAGATTTTTACGTAATTTCCCTCCTTATTTATTTATTTATTTATTTATTTGTTTATTTGTTTATTTATTTATTTATTATCTTTAATTCTTTCTTCTTTTTTTTTTAAACATCATTATCCCCCCGAATAATTTATTATCGCGCTTAACTTTCAAATTAAACTAGTCATATTCGAAAGAAAATTTTCTTCTACTTCTTTCCTTTTTCAACGAGAAATGAGAAAAATTATTTGACATTTGCGAAAGAGAAATATGACTAGAATGTTCGTATATGATTCAAAAATATGCTTCCTTTTTGCCCAATTGAGTCAAATGTTTGCCATAAAAATAAAAAAAGTACTTAAGTTCACTTTGTTTTAAATAAAAAAACATCCAACTAAAAAAAAATGTAAATATGTATGTAATTCTTTGTTGTTATATATTTTATACTTATACCTATTTATATTTTATTTTTTATTTATCGATAACCAAAACATTACTATTTACCGGACATTTATGCGAATATTTATCTGAAAAATCGAGTTTGAAGTTGAGTTTCCATTAATTTTGAAATTTCAAAGACTATTTTCATTTTTTTTTTTTTTTAAATTATATATTTCATCATAATATCTGTTCCTTTCTGCTGTATTTTCATTGCAAATTTTATTATTTATTTCAATTGTTCAAGTATTGTGGATGCTGCAACATGTTTTCAACATGTCATACCTATACTCAATCGTTTAAAATGTATAAATAAATTTCATACCTATTTGTTTAATTATTTATTTGTATTTTTTTATTCATTTATTTTTTTCAAATTCCAGCGCTATCAATTTGCGGCATGTTGTATGTATTGAATTATTAGATATTGCATAATGTAACTCTGATGAAGTTTATATTTTAATAGTGAACAATTATTTCACGCTTACTCTACGTTGTCACCCCTTCCAAATTTTTCAACTTGAAAAAGTGAAAGAAAATAACCAAAATTTGAAAAATGAACTTTTTTAATGGATTAAAAAAAATCGTTTTCAAAGGTAGGTATTATAAAAAAAATTTATAATAAAGAAATTAAATAAATTAAAAAAAAAAAAAAAAAAAAAAAAAAAAACTTTAATAAAACTATTGTTTTTGTAGAGAACTTGAACAAATTAAAACAATTAAAAAGTTGTTCAATTAAAAAACAATTTTAAAATAGGTAATGAAAAAATCCTTTCATCCGAAATTCAAAAAAAAAATGTTTTTTCACTGAATTTGAAAAAAATGGTTCTCAAAGAAATGTGAAAAAATTTTAAATGCAAAGAGATTAGGTACCTAAATTTCAAAAGAAACTTGATTTAAATGGGAAAAGAAATTTTAAAAAATTGAAGGGAAATTTGAAAAATTAAGACCTCTTCAAAAAAATCTTTATTGCTGAATTTCCAAAAAATAAATAAATACCTACCTAAATATAATAAAATTAAGTTCTTAAAGGAATTTTAAAAAACGTTTAGCTAAAATTCAATTATTGTTTCTTGATTTTTTTTCAATTCTATTGAGAATTTTTTTTTTTCAAATTCACTTTAAAATAATTTTCTTGAATTATGTGGGTCTGTGGTAGTGTGGTCGCGTTGTTTAGATTGAGTTGAGACCACGTTCACCGCTCGAATGATTCGAAATTTAGAATTTTTCATTTTTTTTTTAATGTTATGAAATACGTAGGCCCCAAAGAAATTTCGCCATTTTACCTCAAGAGCTCAATGAGGTGAAGGAGGAAAATCCGGAGTTTCGTCGGAGAAAACTCCGGGCCCGTGACTTGTGTCCTCTCGCCGAGCTTGTTCGCATCAACTAAGACAAATCAAGGAAAAATCAGTTTTTTGGACGCGGAGGCTGCGTCAGAGATTTTTTTTTTGTCTTCAGTTTTTTGAAGAAAAAAACCTTAACTTTTTTAGAGGAAAAACAGAAGGTTTCAATCTGCATTTGGAATAAGAAATAATGCTTTTGATGGAGTCAGTATGAGAAAATTCATAATTTTTTTGAATTAAAATAAATAAATAAAAAATAATTCAATTTTTCAAAAGGAGAAGCTCCTCAATTTTTTTCTCGAAAAAATCTCAAATCTATGGCCTCAAGTTTTTTTTTTAATAATGTATTTTTTGGAACTTTAAACTTTTTTCGATTTTTTAGAAAGAAATCTCTTATTGTTATCATTCATCCAGGAAAAACAAATTCTCACCTTTTGAAAAGAAAAATCCTAAATTTTGATCTCACTCATTTTTTGCAAAAAAATTCTTATAATTTTTTGGGATAAAAAATTTTCTCAAATTGTTTGGATGTAAATTTTTTCTCATTTTCTCGAAGCAAAAAACATCTTTTGATTTTTTTGTGAGAAAAAACTCTCCTGATTTTTGGGAGAAAAAATTTCAATTTTCCAAAAAGTTTTTCCATTTTTGTTTTGGAAATGAAAATTTCTTTGTTTCTTTAGAGGAAAACATATTTACCTAAGTACAATTTTTTTGAATTTTCTCAAAGAAAAAAATCTTTTATTTTTTCGGACTTTTTTTTTTTTTTTTTTAATTCTGTTTAGGTCAAGCAATGAAGATGAAAGTCAATTTTTTCGATTTTTCAATTTTTACATTTCAGAAAATGTAAAAACCTCAGAATCATAAAGAGCGACTTTCATCTTTCATGTTTGATCGGTGCAGAATTAAAAAAAAATATTTATGTTTATGTATCTACCCTAATTATATTTTTTCCTTCAAAAAATTGGATTTTTTTTTGTTCTAGATATTTCTAAATTTTTTTTCAAAGAAATCTTTCATTGATATTTGATTTAGAAAAAATAGTATCTCGCATTTTTTATTTTTTTATAAAGAAAAATCATAATTTTTACCCAATTTTTTTTCTTTGAAAAAAATAAAAATCTTTCAACCTCTTGGAACAAATGAAAAATTTTCAATTGTTCTGAGTGTGATATTAAACTTTGAAAAAAGGGCCAGTAAAAAACTTGTTATTTTTTAGAAAGAAATATCGTTTCCAATTTTTGAAAATTCAATTTTCTAGAATTTTCTTTACGTTGACCAAAATGGAAAAAGTTAACAAAATTTCGACAGATTTGGACAAAAGACTTTTGGGTAGGTATTTTGTTAGACAATATAAAGCTTGGAAAATAATTTTTGTTTTAAAAATCGGAACTCTTGGAAATTTTTAATTTTGTTCTTCATTTTTTTTGGAGTAAAATTTTTATGCTTAAAAAATTCACTTCTCGGAATGCCTAAATTAAAAAAAAATTTCTTCCTGAAAAAAAAACCATTTAATTTCTCCGAAGAAAAATTAATTTTATTTAAATCATTATATGTAAAATAAGAGTTTCTCATTTCTGGTTTTTGAAATTCGTTTCAGAAAGAAATCTCTTTTTATCTAGGAAGAACGTCTCTCGATCACAAATCTTTTCAAAGAATCATATTTTTCCCTCATTTTTTCGCCGAAAAAAATATTTTCACTTTTCTTGGAATCAAAGAAATTCTAACTTTTTTGGGAATTGGTATCTAGTATTTTTTTTTTTGGGGGGGGGGGGGGGTCCAAATTTTTCAACAAAAAAAAATCTTGTCGTATGTTTTGGAATAATTTTTTATTATTATTTTTCATTTTTTTTGGAAGAAAGGCCACCAGAGTTTGAAAAAATGTCAACTTGACACTATTATTGGGAGAGAGGATCCAGTTGAAAAATTTCTCCACCTAATTGGTTGCTATAAAAAATTCAAATGCACTTACCTCTTCGGCTCTTCTCCTTCAATACATATACTATAAAATAGGAAGAAAGAAAATATTCGAACAAAATTACACAAGAAAAAGGATTGATGTTTTATCTCCAATAATGAGAAGTTTTCTTCTCAGAAACTCAAGATTTCTTTTTATGAAGAAATTTTTTGTACCTATTGTATGGATTGGATTTTAAATTTTTGAAAAATGAGATTTTTAGGACGATGATTATGTAAGTAAAACTGAGAGATTTTCCTTTCAAAAAATTTGAGAAATGTAATATTTCAAAAAAAGGGTAGAATCATCTTTTTCAAAATAGAAAATTTTTTATTCCCAAAAAATCAGAAATTTTTCTGCGTCAAAAAAAACATGTACACTAAAAATTGAGAAATACGTATATGTGCATACCTACTTGAGTAAAAATTTTTCAAATTGAAAAATTTGTTCACACCAATGAAACAAAAGAAATCAAAAAAATTTACATGAAATAGTTAAGTAGGTAGTCAAGTTCAAAATTTCTCTACTTCAAAAAATTGTTTTTTTTTTTTTTTTGTAAATTCCACTTTTAAAAATTTTTCTTTAAAAAAAAATTGAAAATTTTCAATTTAACTGATGAGACAAGATAAGTACCTACCTAGTACCTACATAAGTTTGAAAAATTTTCTTCTTGAAAAAATTAATTTTTTGAAAATTTTACTTTTGAAAATTTTTATTTAAAAAATGCTATTAAAAAAAACAATGGAAAATTTGTAATTAAACTAAAGCCAAAATACTATACTTAGGAAATTTTTTTTTCTAAAAAATGAAATTTTTTCGCTCTTGAAATGACTGGGTTTTAATTGCAAAATCTAATTAAAAAATATTTGTAAACCAAAGAAATTAAAAAAATTTTACACTAAACAAATTGAAAAAAATCTATGCCAAAAAATAAAAAAGATTTACAAAAAAAAAACATGAAATTGGTAGAATATGTTTAAAAATTCTCTTTTTCAAAAAATCGATTTTTTTAAAATTATTATCTATTTTTCCCAAAAAATTGAGTATTTTTCATTTATAAAATGACTTTTATTTCTTTGCAAAAACCAATAAAAAAAATTTGCAAGTCAAAAAAATTAAAAATTAGACATGAAAAATAAGAAAAAAAAATCTAAAAAGAAATGTTTACCTATACACACCAAACTAATTTTTAAAAAATTTACGCCAAAGAAATTGAAAAAATTGTAATTTCCTTCTTTAATTAAGAAATTTTCATTTCAATAAAAACAAGATACTTACGTATTTAATTAGGATTTTTACCCAATATTGAATTTTTTTTTCTGAAAACGAGATTTCTTCCAAAACGCATTTTTTTCACTTCTGAGGAATTTCCGTCTATTTCATCTGTAATATTTTAGAAAATGAGGATTTTTTTTAGGACACCGATTCAATTGAACTGAGAGATTTTTTTTCTTTCGAAACTAATTATAAATTTTGTTACCCCCTCTCCCCACCAGAAAGATCAGTTTATAGGCAGGGTTCATTCAATTTTTGCCTTTTTGAAGTTTATACCAGGATGCAGCTCATCTCATTGGATATAACTCAAGCACACTCCATCCACTGTCCTATTTGATCAATAATTACGCCCAAGTTTCAAACGGGACTAATATGGCAAAATTTATCTTGCCAGTAAATTTTTCCTTGAGGACTTTTTTGTCTAATTTTTATTGATCGTAATTTTTTGTCAATTTTATTAAACAATAATTACGAGGGTGTTGAGGTAAGTTACTAAGTATGCACATGAATATATTAAATTGCAAAATATTTTCAGCTTATTTTATGAATTTGAACTTTTTAAATCGAAACGAGTTGAACACTAAACTAAATCAAAAATTAAGAATATTAGTATAAGTGATAAGTTACAAAAATCACGCAACTATCACGTTTTTTTTTTTTTTTTTTTCCTTCCATGGCTGGGGTTGCGTTGTGACGGGTTCTCTTGGGTTTTCCGGTTTGGGTATATTTAAATAAACGGTTTTGGGCATATTTTTCAAAGCGGATTCCATACGGGACGGCTTTTCTATCACTTTATATCCGCAAGTCACTACGTAGTCGTCATCCACATTTAGGCCGACAAAAAGTACAAGCTTCAAAGATTTCAAACGGCCAGGAACAAATTCTTCCTCATCTAATATCGTGTGGTACCCTTTTACCACTATTTGCTGTAGTTCTTCGTCGACCACTCCGTGGGGGCTGTCTTCGGAGGTTCGTACTTGTTTGAGCTCGAAAATAATTGCATTATTTCCTGAGATTTGAATTACATCTGATATGAAAGGAGAGCCTTTTTGGTGTAAACGCCTGCGTACAAAGGCTCCTGTTAAGACAGATTTTTCTAGTGGGTTTAAAGCGATGTACAATATGTTGTCTACCAACTTCTCGCACAAATGCGAACGGTGAGGTGAAAGTTTTATCGAGTTCATAATTTCTTGAAACTTAATCGAAAAATTTAAAAGGTTTTCATTTACGCTGTCAGGGTCTTCGAAATCTATCCTACTAATATATTGATCACATTGCTTCAACATTCCTACCCTGATTTCATATTTACCGGACCAAGAATATGCCAACTGCTGCCGGAATATCATTTCGATTTCCCGGTTTGGGATGCGGACTGCGATTTCATCGTTTCCAATACGAATTTCAGGTATCTCAGTGGCTACGAGGTAACCTTGCTCCACTAAGATGCTAAAGAACATGTCGATAATGTTTGCATCTGCTAATTCCGGTTTTTTTCGAAAATTTCTCAATTCTATCACATCATCTGTTCTCAGAACCGACTTCATGAAAAAGATAACAGGCTCTTTGCGTAAAAGTTTTTCAACGTCGCTCATGACTTGATCGTTCTTATAAAACCACTTTAGGGCGTCTACGAATCCTGTTGGTGTCCAATATCTTTGAACTTCACCACGGGACAAAAACTCTACGACTGACAGGGGATTGAATCGTTTTTGATTTGCGTAGCTGTATCCGTCATAATAAAAAATAGCCTCTTGTTTTAACATGCTGTCCACTTGGAATTTATCCATCAGGTAATTGAATTCTTCATCAAGGAAACCGTAGAATTTAGAATATCTATGATTCTCGTGAAACGGGTACGTGTGTACGTTATTAAGTTTTGAATTCGAGGACGCAGCAATCTGCGAAATTCCAGTAAATAAGGCTTTTTGAATATTAGTGCCTTTAACTTTGATGAGGTCGTTCATCATCTCAAAATAAGGACGCATTGCCTTTGCTTCAACGGTTTCATCTTTTGATGTGAGAAATTCGGTGGTGATGGCATCATACTCGTCAACCAAAACGACACATTTTCTATCGAAATGTAAATAAAGGTATTCCGCTAATGTCGAAAGACCAGAAAGGGTACGTTGTCGATAAAGAGGTTCGTATAGATCGTTCTCGTCAGATAACCATTTCTTACATGTCTTCTGTTGATCCGTACTCAATTTAGAACTCGAGCACACGTAACTGTGTGAAACGTATGCGTTTTGTGTCATTTGAACACAAGTAGTCCACACTACTTCCGCACTAATGTCTTCTCTAATTTCAGCATGAATATAAATCACCGGATATTTTCCGAAGTGTTGCTTCATTGCCTCTTCGCTAGATATGGCTGTATCTTCGAAAAACCGAAAATTTGGAGTCCCGGTTATGGAGTCCGTTAGAGGTCCTTTGAATAAAGGATTGCCAGATGCGTCTACCTCTAATGTACAAAATCTTTTAATCATATCCAAGTTGGTAGACTTACCGAAGCGCCTTGGCGCTGTAATGGCAATGCTCTGATGCGAATCCCTAAAAATTTCGTCTATCAGCATAGTTTTGTCAATAAATGTGTTCTTGAATCGGTCCTCTGCGAAATCGGATTTTCCTACTTCAGCTTCTTTGTGATCTTTGTCTAAAAAACGTTTGAAGGTAGGTTCCCTGAAAAATCGAAAATAAGAATAAGCTATAAAGATACGTTTTTGAAAATTAATCTGATTTCGAAACGAGTGCAGTTTAAAAATTGCCAATTTTTCAGAATTTGTAAAAGTATCAAAATCCAAAAAAAAAACGATCTATCAATTTCTTTTTAAATTTAGCGCAATATCAAAAAATTGTTCGACCTCAAGAATTACAAGTTAAATCGAAAAATTGACAACATTTAAAATTAAAAACCTGAAAATCATTGGCCAAACTAAAAAATATAACACTTTCGAGTACATACAATTGAAAAATCGTGAAAATTGATTTTTTAAAAATTGATTTGTAAATTAATCCATTTCTAAAAGAATTTCAATTTCCAAAATTGCCATGTTTTTGGGTCTTTCAAATTTTAAAAATTTTGAAAGAATAGAAAAAGTTCTTGGAAATGACAAGACATATTGATCGTGTGATTTTTTATGAACATTTCCATCCCAAAAATAAAATTGAATTCAAATGTTAACAATGACATGTTTTAAAAATTTTGAATTTAAAAATCATTTTCCAAACAAGATCTAAAGTGGAATATTCACTCAATTTTGGAAAGTAAAGAAAATTCATTTTTTAAATTTATTTGCATCACCTTTTTTAGGTTACCTACCTATATCAAGTTTTAAAACCATGAAACAATTTTTAAAAAAATCAATTTCTACATAATTAACAACTGTAAAACATTGATCCTTTGACTTTTTTCTGAATTTACAAAAACATTTAAAATCGGTTCGTTCAAAAAAATCTAAACAATAACCAGTCCCCCAACCAAAAAAAAATAAGGAAAGAAAATTATTTTTTTGAAAAATTGGTAAAGACAGATTTAATCCAATTTTGAAAATCATTTTCCATACAAGGTAATAGTTTGGGATATTGGCTCTGTTTCATAGAATTCGCATTTTTTCTAAATTTATCAAAATTTTAAAAATTTGTTTGATCAAAAAAATTTAATTAAATGACAAAATTGACAACGTTTAAGCAATTCGAATTCAATTATCATCCCCTCCCCCTCCTCAAAAAAATAAGGAAAGAAAAATGATATTTTGAAGAAAAAAAATTGACAGATTTAATCCAATTTTGGAAATCATTTTCCATACAAGGTAATACTTTGGGATATTGGCCCTGTTTTTTAGAATTGCGAAATAGAATTTTTTTTAATTTATTTGTAAAAAAATTCAAAACTTTTTTAGGTTATATCAAATTTAAAAAACTTGAAACGATTTTCAAAAAAAAAAAAAAATGTCAAAAAATTGTATGACATCGATTCTTTGTATTTTTTCTAAATTTATCAAAATTTTGAAATTGGTTCGAACAAAAAAAATTGAATTAAATTAAAATATTGACAAGGTTTAAGCGTTTCAAATTCAATATCACCCCGGGGCACTTCCGCCTCAAAAAAATAAGGAAAGAAAAATATTATTTTGAAACATTGGCATATTTAATCCAATTTTAAAAATCATTTTCCAAACGAGGTAGGTAATCATTTGGAATGGCTCTGCTTCGTAGAATTTGCATTTTTTCTAAATTTATCAAAATTATAAAAATTTGTTTGATCAAAAAATTGAATTAAATGAAAAAATTGACAACGTTCAAGCAATTCGAATTCAATTATCATCCCCTCCCCCCTCCTCAAAAAAATAAGGATAGAAAAATGTTTTTTTGGGATATTAGCCCTGTTTTGTGGAATTGCGAAATTGAATTTTTTAAAATTGTAAAAAAATTCAAAACGTTATATCAAAATTTAAAACCTTGAAACGATTTTCAAAAAAAAAAATTTTCAAAAAATTGTATGACATCGATTCATTGCATTTTTTCTAAAGTTATCAAAATTTTGTAATTGGTTCGAACAAAAAAAATTGAATTAAATTAAAATATTGTCAAGGTTTAAGCGTTTCAAAATTCAATAATCACGCCCCACTTCCCACCCCAAAAAATAAGGAAAGAAAAATGTTTTTTTGAAAAATTGGTACGTAAAGTCAGATTTAATCCAATTTTGATAATCATTTTCCAAACAAAGTAATAATTTTGCATATTGGCTCTGTTTTGTAGAATTTGCATTTTTCTAAATTTATCAAAATTTTAAAAATTTGTTTGATCAATAAAATAAAATTAAATGAAAAAATTGACAACGTTTAAGCAATTCGAATTCAATTATCATCCCCTCCCTCCTCCTCAAAAAAATAAGGATAGAAAAATGTTTTTTTGAAAAATTGGTACGTAACGATAGATTTAATCTAATTTGGAAAATCATTATCCAAACAAGGTAATAATTTTTGATATTGGCCCTGTTTTGTAGAATCGCGAAATTGAATTCTTTAAAATTGATTTGTAAAAAAATTCAAAACTTTTTTAGGTTATATCAATTTTAAAAAACTTGGAACGATTTTCAAAAAAAAAAAAGTTTCAAAAAATTGGATGACATCGATTCTTTGTATTTTTTCTAAATTTATCAAAATTTTGAAATTGGTTCGAACAAAAAAAATTAAAATAAATTAAAATATTGACAAGTTCAAATTCAATAATCATCCCCCCCTTTCTCCTCAAAAAAATGAGGAAAAAAATGTTATTTTGAAACATTGGCATATTTAATCCACTTTTAAAAATCATTTTCCAAACGAGGTAGGTAATAATTTGGAATTGCTCTGTTTCGTAGAATTTGCATTTTTTCTAAATTTATCAAAATTATAAAAATTTGTTTGATCAAAAAAATTGAATTAAATGAAGAAATTGACAACATTTAAGCAATTCGAATTCAGTTATCAGTTATCATCCCCTCCCGCTCCTCAAAAAAATAAGGATAGAAAAATGTTTTTTTGAAAAATTGGTACGTAAATATAGATTTAATCTAATTTGGAAAATCACCTTCCAAACAAGGAAATAATTTGCGATATTGGCCCTGTTATGTAGAATTGGAAAATTGAATTTTTTAAAATTTATTTGTAAAAAAAATCAAAACTTTTTTAGGTTATATCAATTTTTAAAAACTTGGAACGATTTTCAAAAAAAAAAGTTTCAAAAAATTGTATGACATCGATTCTTTGTATTTTTTCTAAATTTATCAAAATTTTGAAATTGGTTCGAACAAAAAAAATTGAATTAAATTAAAATATTTTCAAGGTTTAAGCGTTTCAAAATTCAATAATCACCCCCCACTTCCCACCCCAAAAAATAAGGAAAGAAAAATGTTTTTTTGAAAAATTGGTACGTAAAGACAGATTTAATCCAATTTTGAAAATCATTTTCCAAACAAAGTAATAATTTTGCATATTGGCTCTGTTTTGTAGAATTTGCACTTTTCTAAATTTATCAAAATTTTAAAAATTTGTTTGATCAATAAAATTAAATTAAATGAAAAAATTGACAACGTTTAAGCAATTCGAATTCAATTATAATCCCCTCCCTCCTCCTCAAAAAAATAAGGATAGAAAAATGTTTTTTTGAAAAATTGGTACGTAACGATAGATTTAATCTAATTTGGAAAATCATTATCCAAACAAGGTAATAATTTTTGATATTGGCCCTGTTTTGTAGAATCGCGAAATTGAATTCTTTAAAATTGATTTGTAAAAAAATTCAAAACTTTTTTAGGTTATATCAATTTTAAAAAACTTGGAACGATTTTCAAAAAAAAAAAAGTTTCAAAAAATTGGATGACATCGATTCTTTGTATTTTTTCTAAATTTATCAAAATTTTGAAATTGGTTCGAACAAAAAAAATTAAAATAAATTAAAATATTGACAAGTTCAAATTCAATAATCATCCCCCCCTTTCTCCTCAAAAAAATGAGGAAAAAAATGTTATTTTGAAACATTGGCATATTTAATCCACTTTTAAAAATCATTTTCCAAACGAGGTAGGTAATAATTTGGAATTGCTCTGTTTCGTAGAATTTGCATTTTTTCTAAATTTATCAAAATTATAAAAATTTGTTTGATCAAAAAAATTGAATTAAATGAAGAAATTGACAACATTTAAGCAATTCGAATTCAGTTATCAGTTATCATCCCCTCCCGCTCCTCAAAAAAATAAGGATAGAAAAATGTTTTTTTGAAAAATTGGTACGTAAATATAGATTTAATCTAATTTGGAAAATCACCTTCCAAACAAGGAAATAATTTGCGATATTGGCCCTGTTATGTAGAATTGGAAAATTGAATTTTTTAAAATTTATTTGTAAAAAAAATCAAAACTTTTTTAGGTTATATCAATTTTTAAAAACTTGGAACGATTTTCAAAAAAAAAAGTTTCAAAAAATTGTATGACATCGATTCTTTGTATTTTTTCTAAATTTATCAAAATTTTGAAATTGGTTCGAACAAAAAAAATTGAATTAAATTAAAATATTTTCAAGGTTTAAGCGTTTCAAAATTCAATAATCACCCCCCACTTCCCACCCCAAAAAATAAGGAAAGAAAAATGTTTTTTTGAAAAATTGGTACGTAAAGACAGATTTAATCCAATTTTGAAAATCATTTTCCAAACAAAGTAATAATTTTGCATATTGGCTCTGTTTTGTAGAATTTGCACTTTTCTAAATTTATCAAAATTTTAAAAATTTGTTTGATCAATAAAATTAAATTAAATGAAAAAATTGACAACGTTTAAGCAATTCGAATTCAATTATAATCCCCTCCCTCCTCCTCAAAAAAATAAGGATAGAAAAATGTTTTTTTGAAAAATTGGTACGTAAAGATAGATTTAATCTAATTTGGAAAATCACTTTCCAAACAAGGTAATAATTTGGGATATTGGCCCTGTTTTGTAGAATCGCGAAATTGAATTCTTTAAAATTGATTTGTAAAAAAATTCAAAACTTTTTTAGGTTATATCAATTTTAAAAAACTTGGAACGATTTTCAAAAAAAAAAAAGTTTCAAAAAATTGGATGACATCGATTCTTTGTATTTTTTCTAAATTTATCAAAATTTTGAAATTGGTTCGAACAAAAAAAATTAAAATAAATTAAAATATTGACAAGTTCAAATTCAATAATCATCCCCCCCTTTCTCCTCAAAAAAATGAGGAAAAAAATGTTATTTTGAAACATTGGCATATTTAATCCACTTTTAAAAATCATTTTCCAAACGAGGTAGGTAATAATTTGGAATTGCTCTGTTTCGTAGAATTTGCATTTTTTCTAAATTTATCAAAATTATAAAAATTTGTTTGATCAAAAAAATTGAATTAAATGAAGAAATTGACAACATTTAAGCAATTCGAATTCAGTTATCAGTTATCATCCCCTCCCGCTCCTCAAAAAAATAAGGATAGAAAAATGTTTTTTTGAAAAATTGGTACGTAAATATAGATTTAATCTAATTTGGAAAATCACCTTCCAAACAAGGAAATAATTTGCGATATTGGCCCTGTTATGTAGAATTGGAAAATTGAATTTTTTAAAATTTATTTGTAAAAAAAATCAAAACTTTTTTAGGTTATATCAATTTTTAAAAACTTGGAACGATTTTCAAAAAAAAAAGTTTCAAAAAATTGTATGACATCGATTCTTTGTATTTTTTCTAAATTTATCAAAATTTTGAAATTGGTTCGAACAAAAAAAATTGAATTAAATTAAAATATTTTCAAGGTTTAAGCGTTTCAAAATTCAATAATCACCCCCCACTTCCCACCCCAAAAAATAAGGAAAGAAAAATGTTTTTTTGAAAAATTGGTACGTAAAGACAGATTTAATCCAATTTTGAAAATCATTTTCCAAACAAAGTAATAATTTTGCATATTGGCTCTGTTTTGTAGAATTTGCACTTTTCTAAATTTATCAAAATTTTAAAAATTTGTTTGATCAATAAAATTAAATTAAATGAAAAAATTGACAACGTTTAAGCAATTCGAATTCAATTATCATCCCCTCCCTCCTCCTCAAAAAAATAAGGATAGAAAAATGTTTTTTTGAAAAATTGGTACGTAAAGATAGATTTAATCTAATTTGGAAAATCACTTTCCAAACAAGGTAATAATTTGGGATATTGGCCCTGTTTCGTAGAATTGCGAAGTTGAATTTTTAAAAATTTATTTTTTGTTAATTAATCCAACACACTTTTTTTCTTATTGTGGCAAAGGGTTATTTTATCTCTTTTTGCAAAAAAATAATTAGTAAAATAATGAGAAAGTACTCACGTTTTTTCGGGTTGATGGTCCTCGTTTTCACCTTGTTTGGAAAGTACATCATTTGTGAGGATAGTTGACTCGAACGATGTTGCAAATGAAAGTTCGGCATTTAACGGATTTTTCGTACGTAACGAAGTCTTATAATTTTGAGGATATGAAGAGCAGGGCTCTTCGCTAACATTGCTAAACAATAGCGCGGCAATCAACGCACGTTTCGTTTTCTTAGAAAATAACTTCATATTAATCAAAAAACACTAAAATTGTTAGTCCCACGAATACAAGAGTACGACTGATCGACGGATTCGCAATCATCTGCACGTATATAAAGATTGTAAAATTCATTATCTCTTGTCAGTATTTAGTATCTACCCTTCTTACCAATTAAGCACATCAAGATAGCGAAAATTAAATTCCTACACGAGCTGATATTTAGTGTAAACTGCTCGTATTCTGGCACTTCCGCATTACAAAATATCAAAGATGAATCTTCTATTATAAAGGAAACCGGGTGTCCAAAAAGTTCGGTCCGAAGGTGTAAAATCGTTCCACAAAAGGTCCCCAAATTTTTAACCAATAGGAATTCTCCATTATTTATTTTGCCTTGCACTTCTTTTACCTGGTCGATCGAAATATTTTTCATCGTTGAAAATGGGTGCGAACGCTAGCTCAAGTGTAAAGAGCATACTTGGGCAAGTTCGCCAAAAAAAAGAACTTCGTTCAGTTCACGTTCATTCGCTAAAAAAACGAACTTAGTTCAGTTCAAGTTCGTTTAGAAAGTGAACTAAGTTCGCGAAAAGTTCGCGAACGTGAACGTGCCCAAGTATGATTATTTCACAAACTGATTGGAAATTGAAATTTCAACATTTGAATGTACTATTTTTAGTATTTTTTTTACAATAGAGTTATCAATTTTGAATTTTTGGCATTGATCAGTGAACCAAAACGAAAAAGTCAATACCCAAACACAAAAAAAGTGAACTTCAATTGAAGGGAAAAAAAAGTTCAAGTTCGCGGAAAAGACGAACTTAATCAGTTCATTCGTTCACTTTCAAAAAAACGAACTCCGTTCAGTTCACGTTCGTTTGAAATATATAAAAAGTTCGTGAACTTGAACGTGCCCAAGTATGGTAAAGAGAAATATGTGAGGGGGGAACGTTGCCTATAGCATTTCAACCTACTTTTAGTAATTTTCGGAATTTTTCGATAGAGTTCATAGTTCAATGAGTAGATAGATTTGCTGATTTCGAAAGCATCAGTTCGAACATTTCCTATCCTCTGCATATCTTAGATGGTTTCAGAAAGTTTGGTTAAAATTATTCGCATTTTTGGAAAAAATTCATTTTTGCAATGTAAAAAGAACCGGTTTTTGAGCGGAGCTTTTTACATGAGAAACTTCACAAATTGAATTCCTTCAAAAAAATTGATCAAAATTTTTTTTCTCATCATTCGGGTCCATTCTGAGAGGTTAAGATGAAAAATTCTGAATTTTTCAATTATTCGCATTTTTAGAAAAAATTCATTTTTGCAATGGAAGAAGAATTCACAGATATTTTTACATGGGAAATTTCAAAAATTGAATTTCTTTGAAGAAATTGCCCAGAAAATTTTTTCTCAATAGGTACTCACTACTCAGGTCCTTTCACTCCTTTCTGAGAGAGGTTATTGCTATTGCTTCACACTCGAAACCGCGCGCTCTCTCGCTGAGCAACGGAACAACTTGGAAAAATTGCACTCATGCGAATTTTAGCGTGTCCACCCTTCCCATCGCCCGTAAATTTGGCTTAAATAGTCTATTATTCTTGCTTTAATCATAATTTAGTTCGAACAATGCTAAAAATAAAGGGGCCTCACTCATGCCCCCCTACAATTTTGTTTCCAAATTTTCAAGGGAACTACTTTTCGGTCACCCTGTAGACGTTAGGGGTACCAGGTACTCATTAAATATTTTAAGAAACACATTTTTCAATTTCACTTTTTATAAATGATAAAACCAACCCTGTTTATTTTCCACGATGAATTTTTTACCTAATTGTCCGTGAACTTGTTCGGATATGTGATTAGATTATTCTACAGAATATCTGCAATTTGGCATAGTATCTAATCATTCATCATCAAATTCTTCGTAATGTAAGTACGCAGAACAGCAAAAGAAGAATTTTGAAGTTTGAAAAATAAAATTAAAAGATTTCGGTTTTGATAAATTAGTTCATAACCGCCGTTATCTCGATTTCTTTTTTATTCTCAAAAAAAAAAAAATCGTTAGCCTCGATAAGATCGTTCTGCCGGGGAAAATAAATTTTTCAACAACGCAAATTCTTATGCAAATATTTTCTCAAACATTGACAAAATTCATTCTCACCTTTCTCAAGAAGTGTACGTAATTTTAGATACGCTTCGTCGATGGTATTGACGCGACAAAGAATAGGAACTTCTACCACTTCACCTAACACATATAAGACAGAGTACTATTTAATATAACAATGCGAATAAAAACAGTAATGAACAGGCCCCGGATATGTATGAAAATGCATATTTTTCTGTGTTGATTGAAAAGTGGTATATTCGAGTTACTTTTACGTTTCAGATCTTTCTGAGCAAAATGAGCCATACTTGTTAGCGCATATTTTGCATATTTTGGCTATAAACGCATATTTTTGCATATTTTGGGTACTTTCAGCGCATATTTTCCCATTTTAGAGCATATTTCCTCTATTTTCAATTTTTTTGCGCATATTTCGGTGATTTTTAGGATTTCCTTCCCAAAAAGGAAAAAAAGTTCATTTTATTCTTCAATTTTTCATTTTTTCACTACCCAGAATTAAAAAAAAAAAAAAAAAAAAAAAGCGCTCCGAGCGCGGATTTACTTGGAGAACCTAAGATCCAATTTGATCATTTCGTTTTACAACAACGTTTCGAATCCGAGAGAATAAAATATGACTTGTACCTACTAATATGAATACGAATATGAAAATATGATTCTAATTTTACTTTTAGCGTGAATAAACGACTTTTGATCTCATTTTAGTTTCATTTTTGCCTTGAAATAAAGCACAGCTGATTGCACTCTTTAAACTGATACCCATGTCGGTTTTTGCATATTTTTCATAGTTAGCACATATTTTACATATTTAGCGCATATTTTGCGTTTTTTTAGCGCATATATATGCGCATATTTCACCTTTTTTAGCGCATATATATCCGAGGCCTGGTAATGAAGTATACGATGGATAACAAAATGAATAAAATAATCGATAAATGAATGAAATGATCAACTTTGCCTTTTCTCTGGGTCTTGACACGAGAAATGTATCAGGTCACCATTCGGATTTCTTATGAAAGCGCTGCGAAATAAAAATGTATCCGATGAATATTAAATTTTTTAAATTTAGCTAGCATAGAATTCGACAAAAAAATGAGAAATATTTCACCTTTAGTTGCTGAACTTTTTCTTGCAAACAGAGCAAATATTCCATTAATCCATCATAAATCGACAATGCTAATAAAATACGTAAAATTCGTTACCTAGGACCTAGAGGTACTTTCGAATGGGTATTGTTATTTCCACCAGCCTGGGTGAGTAGTTCATAGAAATGAATCAACTGAATCTCTGGTCTTGAAATATTTCTTTCAAGTTTCGATTGCAATTTATTTTATTCAAAATTGGAGGGGACGGAGGGGTCCAATCAAAATTTTTGTGATATCCAAAATTATTCCTAGGTCTTTAGGCTATAATTTTTGTTTGAAGTTTTTTTTTTAATTTTGAAAAATTTAATCTTATTTTATTCTAAAAATTGAAATACATTTTCATCCAAAAAAATTGAAAAAAAATCATTCTAAAAAATTTGAAAAAAATTTAATTCTAAAAAAATGAAAAAATTTTCATTCTAAAATTTTTTTAAAAATCGTTCTCAAAAAATTGTAAAAAAAATATTATAAAAATTTTAAAAGGTCTCAAATCTCAAAAAGATTATTTTCTTATTTCAAAAAAATAATATTGAAAAAATGTTGAAAATTTTTTTTTTTTTAATGAGAAATTATTCGTTTTAAAAAAAATTAGGAGCTTGAAAAATTAAATTCCAAATAATTGGATTTTTTTTCATCCTATAAAATTGAAAAAATAATCTTATTTCATTCTAAACAATTGAAAAAAAATTCATTCTACCTAAAAATTGAAATAAATTTTCAATTTTCACCCTAAAAAAATAAAAAATGTTTAAAAAATTATTCTAAAAATTTTAAAAATGTGCCTAATCTCAGAAAAATTATAATTTTTTGAGTGAAATTTTTTACGCGTCGAGTTCAAAATTAAAACAAAAATCTTCTAAAAAATTAGAAAAAATTTCATTCAAAAAAATTGAAATTTTAAAAATCATTCTCAAAAACATTGTTTAAAAAAATTATTATAAAAATTTTTAAAAAAATACCAAATCTCAAAAACATTATTTTTTTATTTCAAAAAAATTAAGTACCTATATTGAAAAAATGTTGAAAAAAATTTTTTTTTTCAATTAGAAATTATTTATTTAAAAAAAATTAGGCGAGCTTGAAAAATGTTATTCAAAAAAAATTGGATTTTTATCATCCTAAAAAATGGAAAAAATTTTCATTCTAAAAATGAATCGGCTCATGCAAAAACAGGTTAAGTCACATTTTTTTGAAATTTTAGAGGAGACGAAAAAAACCTGTGCAATACACTTTTTTTTGACTCCTGCGCATTTTCGATGACATTTTTAAAAATGTGACTTAACCTGTTTTTGCATGAGCCGATTCAAATTGGAATAAATTTGTCCTAAAAAATGTTTAAAAATCATTTTAAAAGATTGAAAAAATTTTCATTCTATTTTTTAAAAATCGTTCTCAAAAAATTGTAAAAAATTTTTATTCTAAAAATTTTAAAAATGTGCCTAATCTTAGAAAAATTATAATTTTTTGAGTGAAATTTTTTACACGTTGAGTTCAAAATTAAAAAAAAATCATATTAAAAAATTAGAAAAAATTTCATTCAAAAAAATTGAAAAAATTTTCATTCTAAATTTTTTTTTAAAAATCATTCTCAAAAAATTGTTAAGAAAAATTATTATAAAATTTTTAAAAAAATACAGGCTGGTGGAAATAACCTCTTTCGAATACAACGTACCTGTAAATATTCGGCGTACAAAAGCCCTCTTAAAATCTGCTTATTTCGTTTATCAGTTAGATGCTGACCCAGACTTATGTTCAGGTAATGATTAATTTTATGCACCGGAACGTCTTTGGGTAAAATTTGTAAAGCTTTAGCCGGAGGTATTTTCGAAGCGTTTCCTTCTAACAGAGTGAGCGCCATTTCAATATCAGGTTTAGGATGTACCGGAGGTGTCACTCCTACGAGCCAATTTTCTGGCGGATTTATCAATAATTGTAACAGAATTATGTAAACCTACGAAAACATTTATCAATAATTAATTTCAAAATCAAAGCGAAAAAAATCAAAGAGTGAATTGAATTAAAAACGAACATTTTCTGAACCAGGTTTGCCTTCTTTGTAAACACGTTCGCAGTAATGGGCTGCTTTTTCGATATCGTTCAATACGGTCACGTATATGGTAAGAGCTTTCTCATGACCGCCGAATTTACCCAGTAGGACAGCTCGTTCTTCGTATAAACCTAAAATAAGATCAAGTCTCAAGTCATATGTTTTTCTTTTCGGAACGTAATTTTAAAATCGTTACGAGACAGTATTTACTATCGAAAGGAAAATGAGTCAGAACTGTTTCCGGATCGTAACAATCGGAGGTTTCCAAGAAATTTATCAATTTCGTTCGAACATTTTGACCGGCCACTTGATCAGCCGTAGGACTAGAAGGATCACACAATTGAAGCACCTTTTCACGATACTGATGAACTAGAGCATTATGTAGCAAAGGATTCGTATCGTTCCAAGTATAAATTACGTGTTCCTAAAACCGAAAAAAAAGATGATATTACCTTCGCAATGGAAACGATTCATAGGTTATTATAAATTCACATGCGCGGCAACTTGTATATGGATTCGTGGCGAACTCCATACATGAATCAAATTCATGTATGGTTTTCCATACATGAAGAATTTGAGGAAAAACACGAAAAAGTGTACAAAATCAATGCTACTAAGTGTAATGAATATTGAAACTTATTTTGCACCATAACTAAAAAAATGTATATTTTTGCGTCAAAAATCAATTTTTTAAAAAAATTTTCGCCCTCGCTTCGCTCGGGCAATGCTTCCCTCGTTCCTTAATTATTATTAGAGGAATTTTGAAAATTGTCAGTAGTTTGAGTTGGCATTTTTAGTCATTTTGCCCTCTCTGAATTTTTTTTGGTTCATCATCGCCCCCTCCCCCAGCACCCGAGCCATACATGGGAAAATTCCAAGTTGCCGCGCATGTTTTTCTTATTCTTACTAAATATGGAATGACTAAAGATTTGTTAGTTCTGTTGAGATAATCGAGCACTTTTGGTCTCGGTAACTGTTCCACTTCTTGAATATCTTCGGTAAATATTTTCAATCCATCTTCCGGATGTCTTTCCAAAACCCAGCCGGCGAATTGAAATATCAAATCGATGTTCTCTTTACCTGTAACAGCAAACGAACCGTAAATTACAGATAAGAACATAAAAATATAATTCGTGTGGAAAATATCTACGTTGGGTGGCCCTTATTTTACCTTTTTCGACTTTTTAAATGTCTTACCCCCAAAGTGTGTTCCTTTTATGAGAAAATAATTCCATATTTTTTATTTTTCCCCTAACTGAATTTTAACCCGTGCCAGGTCACCCCTTTTTTTTGGAAAAATGAAAAAAATTCATCGATTTTCAAAATCTTGCACTTTTTTGGCGATAACCCATCAAATTTGTTCCTTGTCATGAGAATGAACTCCCAATTTTTTATTTTCCCTTCAACTTGATTTCAAGTGGTATCTGGGGGCTTCCCTAAATTTTCAAAAAAATCAAAAACAATAAAATTGAGCAAAATCGTTCCTTTTAGCATTTCAAGTTGTTGCATTTTGTAATAGAAAAATTCCCTATTTTTCATTTTTCCCCTAACTCAGTTCTAAGTGGACCCACAAGCCCCCCAAAATTAAAAAAATTATGAAAAAATACCAATTTTTTAAATTTTTTCATTTTTTTGGTTCTAACCAATGAAAGTTGTTCCATTTGGTGCAAAATGATTCCCAATTTTTTTAATTCCTCCCTGAGTTATTGTAAGTGACACCCCGGTGTCCCCTTTTTAAAAAAAAATTGAAAAAATTCACCAATTTTTTTGGTAATTTCTTTTTAATTTTTTGTCAATTTTGACGATTTTTTGTCAAAAAAATATTTCTTTGTTGAAAAAATATTTGTTGAAGATTTCTATTTTTTGAATATTTTTTTAACAGAATTTTTTGGACATTTTTTTCCAATTTCTTCTCAAAAAAATTTTTTGAAGATTTTTTACCATTTTTTTTTTAATTTCTTGTACAAAATTTTTTTGGGGATTTTTTAGAAATTTCTTGAAGATTTTTTGTCAAAAAAATATTTTTTGAAGATTTTTTTATCAGAAATTTGTTTGGTCAATTTCTTTTCAATTTTTTGTCAATTTTAACGATTTTTTGTCAAAAAATATTTCTTTGTCGAAAAATATTTGTTGAAAATTTTTATTTTTTTGACGATTTTTTATCAGAATTTTTGGGACATTTTTTTTCCAATTTCTTCTCAAAAATTTTTTTTACCATTTTTTTAAAGATTTCTTGTACAAATTTTTTTTGAGATTTCTTGAAGATTTTTTTGAAGATTTTTTCATCAAAAATTTTTTTGGTCAATTTCTTTTCAATTTTTTTAAGATTTTTTTATCAGAATCTTTTTGGACATTTTTTTCCAATTTCTTCTCAAAAAATTTTTTTGAAGGTTTTTTACCATTTTTTTTTTCATTTTTGAGATTTTTTGAAGATTTATCAAAGATTTTTTGTCAAAAAATATTTTTTGAAGATTTTTTCATCAGAAATTTTTTTTGGTCAATTTCTTTTCAATTTTTTGCCAATTTTGACGATTTTTTTGTCAAAAAAATATTTCTCTGTTGAAAAAATATATTTTGTTGAAGGTTTTTTATTTTTTTGACGAATTTTTTTATCAGAATTTTTTTTGAAGTTTTTTCAAAGATTTTATGCCAAAAAATATTTTTTGAAGATTTTTTCATCTGAAATATTTTTTGGTCAATTATTTTTCGATTTTTTGTCAAAAAAATATTCTTTGAAGATTTTTCAAAGATTTTTCGTTAAAAAAATATTTTTTGAAGATTTTTTTTTAAATCTTGTCAAAAAAAATTGCCGATTTTTTGTCAAAAAAATATTTATTTGTCGAAAAAATATTTTTTGAATAGTTTTCAAAGATTTTTTGAAGATGTTTTCATCAGAAATTTTTTTTGGACATTTTTTTTTATTTCTTACCAAAAATTGACGATTTCTTGTCAAAAAATTGTCTTCTACGATTTTTTAAAGATTTTTTTTTGGTCAAAAAAGAATTCATACCGACTTTGTCGAAAAAAATTGGAGTTTTTTTGTTTGAAAGATATTTTTGGAAGATGTTTTTGTCAAAAATCAATTTTTAGCTGCACAAAGTAGTTTCAAACTGCACATCTTTTTTTTTGAAATTCCACAAAATGGGCGGAACTACGTACACGTTAGAATAGGCCCTGGAGCTAGTGTTTCCACCTCCCAGCAGTTATTTAATAATAATTGACAATAAATCTCAAAAAGCATATTTTATTCAATGTAAAAGAAACCATACGCAACAGATCATAATAAGAATTCACTAGAAAAAAAAAAAAAACGTTACACAAGTTACTAGAAACAAAGGAATGTTAAAATCTGATCAAATCTACATTAAAAACGTGACTGTAAAATAGTATGAAAAATTAAACAAATAATTCACAATACAAATAAGTACATAAATTTTCTTTTTAAATACCATAAATTGATTACTTTAAAAAAAAAATCAGAACAGAAAATTCAATCCTACTAAAAATCTGTTTAATTAACAAGCCACGAAATAAAAACTTAAAAATTGTACGCAACTGAATTTCATTCTCTTTCGAAACCGTTCTACGTATTTGTAAAATAAAATCGAAAAAAAAATTGAAGCAATAAAATACGTAACCCCAAATACGTATGTACATAAACATACATACAACTATAAAAATAAAACTACTTCATTTTGTTCGTATTAAATAAAATAATTCCCGAGATACAAGCACTCTCATGCTATAATATTTTGCAAAACCGATAGAAAAATTCTCGAATATATCACTTACTCTATCCTAACCACTTCCAAGGTTCAACATCCGGTGTCGTAGGTGAAAACAACTGAACAAATTTTGAAATTTAAATTAAAAATGTCTCAAGACTACACTAAATTTGTGTACATTTTGAACGTAATTTTTTTTCAAGTTATTTCTTCAAATTGAAAAATATACGATGAGCAGTTTCTTTTTACGAAACCAACTTTAGAATGGAAGTTGGCGATGCAATGCAAGTAAGGTAGCTTGGGGTTAAGTGGTTCGAGTGGTTAACCGGACCAACGAGCCCTGCGACGTCGCTATGGGTGGTAACACTTAGGTCGCGCGGTTGGGTGATACTCATTCGTGTTGCGCGTCTACCTAACCTGGTTCCAACGTCATACCTCAACACCCGTTTCTTCCCAGCCAAAAAAACTGTTTTTCGCTCTTCGAAGTTTCAAATTTGTTTTTCCAATTTTTTTTATTTACGCGATCTATTTAATGGAAAATGCCAACTATTATACATCAAAATATTTCTTGAAATATCTACTTTCGTGTGGAACAGTCGAATTTGACCAGCGGTCACTGTGAAAATCGTTAAAATTATCAAAGTACGCCGGTACCTGTCGGGGTTAAGTGGTTTTGTCTCAGTTGTCTCTTGTAAAAATCACATAAAATCCGGGTACTTTGCGGTTCGAGTGATAACATGTTCTCTGCTTCTTAATTATTTAAGAAAAATGGAATTTATAATGAATTTTCTCGCAGTTCAATTTTTTTTAAGCATTTATCAATTTTTTTCAAATTTAATACTATGAAAACGTATAAAAAAGAAAAAAAAAATGGTTGAATACGAGTTATCCCTTCCAAAACTCGGTTATGCAACTTTTTTTGTCGGTCCAGTTAACCTTACCAAGAACCTGACAACATTTTTTGACTCTAGATTGGGTTTTTCTGGTATATTTGTTCATCGGTCCACTTAACCTTACGGTCAGGTTAAGTGGACCGAATGAAACTTTTTTTTCAATTGCATTTTTGAAAACCAAGCGAACCTTGATTTTGAAATGTAATTAGTGCAAAATGTAGAGAAATGTTTGCTCTACACAGTGGACTTCAAAAAATTTCTCAAAATTCACCACAGGCCGCATGGGACGCATCCGAAAAAAAATGGTCCGTCTAACCCCAAGCTACCTTACCTATTTTCTCGATAAGATCGAGCTGGCCGGAAAAATAACTTGAAAATAGTTTATTTCAACAACACAGATTGTTATGTAAACATATGCAAATATTTTCTCAAAGTTGATAAAATTAATCGTCACCTTTCACACAAAGTTTACATAACTTCTGATACTCTTCGAAGGTACTGTCGCGACAGAGAATAGCAGAGCTTGAAAAATTTTATTCCAAAAAATTTAATTTTTTTTTCATTCTAATAAAATTGAAAAAAATTTCATTCTAAAAAATTAAATACATTTTCATGCTAAAAATTTGAAAAAATAATCATTTTAGAAAATTAAAAAAAAAAATAATTTTAAAAAATTGAAAAAAAAAAATTCTAAATTTTTTTTTAAAATCATTCTAAAAAATCAGAAAAAATTTCATTCTAAAAAATTGAAAAAATTTTCATTCTAAAATTTTTAAAAAAAATCTTTCTCAAAAAAATAATTGTGAAAAAAATAATTGTGAAAAAAATTTATTACCTATAAAAATTTTAAAAGGGTCCCAAATCTCAAAAAAATTATTTAAAAAAAAATAATATTGAAAAAATGTTGAATTTTTTTTTAATGGAGAAATTTATTCATTAAAAAAAAATTAGGAGCTTGAAAAATTTTATTCCAAAAAATTGGATTTTTTCACCCTAAAAAATAAAAAAGTAATCTTATTTCATTCTAGACAATTGAAAAAATTTTCATTTAAAAAATTTTTAAATAGCAATCTAAAAAAAAATAGAAAAATCGTTTTCGAAAAATTGTAAAAAAAATTTATTCTAAAAATTTTAAAAAGGTCCCAAATCTCAAAAAAAAAATTTTTAATTTCAAAAAAATAATATTAAAAAAATATTGAAAAATTATTTTTTTTTAATGAGAAATTATTTATTTAAAAAAAAAATAGGAGCTTGAAAAATTTTATTCCAAAAAATTGGATTTTTTTTCTTCCTAAAAAATTGAAAAAATAATCTTACTTCATTCTAAAAAATTGAAAAATTTTCATTCTAAAAATTGGAATAAATTTTCATATTTAAAAATCATTCTAAAAAATTGGAAAAAAATTCATTCTAAAAAATTGAAAAAATTTTCATTCCAATTTTTTTTAAAAATCAAAATTTTTATTCTAAAAATTTTTAAAATGTCTCAAATCTCAGAAAAATTATAATTTTTTTTATTGAGTGAAATTTTTTACACGTTGAGTTCAAAATTCTTTGCGTGCGTTCGGGATTTCTCACATGGTGCAGAAATCTCTTATTGTTATCATTCATCCAGGTAAAACAAATTCTCACTTTTTAAAAAGAAAATTTCTAAATTTTAATTTCACTCATTTTTTTTTTAAAAATTCTTATAATTTTTTTGGAATAAAAAAATTTCTTAATTTGTTTGGAAGTTGATTTTTTCTCATTTTCTTGGAACAAAAAACATCTTTTGTCATATTTTTAGATGTTGTTTGAGTTGCCTATCGTGCTTTTTTGCAGGCATTCGTCACTTACATCTGCTTTTTATAGAATTATTTTTCTGCAGATATCTTTGCCACATGTGAATTACCATAGAAATTCGTCTTCCAATAACTTATTAGAAATTGTTCAAACTTTGCATATAAAAAATTCAAATTTTTCAACAAAAAAAAAATCTTGTCGTTTGTTTTGGAATAATTTTTTTTATTATTTTTCATTTTTTTTTTTGAGAAGAAAGGCCATCAAAGTTTGAAAAAATGTCAACTAGACACTATTATTGGGAGAAAAAATCCAATTGAAAAATTTCTCCATCTAATCGATTGCTATAAAAAATTCAAATGTACTTACCTCTTCGGCTCTTCCCCTTCTATCCATGTATACTATAAAATAGGAAGAAAGAAAATATTCAAACAAACAAAACTACATAAGAAAAAGGATTGATGTTTCTTCTCCAATAATGAGAAGTTTTCTTCTAAGAAACTCAAGATTTCTTTTTATGAATAAATTTTTTGTATTGTATAGATTGGATTTTAAATTATTGAAAAAATAGATTTTTAGGACGATGATTAGGTAAGTAAAACTGAGAGATTTTCCTTTCAAAAAAATGAATAAATGTAATATTTAAAAAAAATGATTCCCAAAAAATCAAAAATTTTTCGACGTCAAAAAAAAATGTGTAGGTACACTAAAAATTAAGAAATACGTATTATGTGCGTACTTGAGTACATATAAATTAAAAAAATTTGTTCACACCAATGAAACAAAATAAATCAAAAAAAAAAATGTAGTTAAGTTTAAAATTTCTCTTCTTCAAAAAATTGTTTTTTTTTTTTTGTAAATTACACATTTAAAAATTTTTCTTTTAAAAAAATTGAAAATTTTCAATTTAACTGATGAGACAAGATAAGTACCTATACTCACCTACGTAAGTTTGAAAAAAAAATTTCTTGAAAATATTATTTTTGGAAAAATTTTATTTGAAAAATGCTATTTAAAAAAAAACAATGGAAAATTTGTAATTAAACTAAAGCCAAGATAGTATAGGAAATTTTTTTTTCGAAAAAATGAAATTTTTTTGCTCTTGAAATGACTGGGTTTTCAATTTTTATTGCAAAATTTAATAAAAAAATATTTGTAAATCAAAGAAATTAAATAATTTTTCACACTAAACAAATTGGAAAAAATCTATGACAAAAAAGGTGAAAAGATTTACACCAAAAAAATAAAAAAAATTGCATAAATTTGGTGAGTACGTTTAAAAAATTCTCTTTTTCAAAAAATCGATTTTTTTTACTTTTAAAAATGTTTTTTCAAAAAATTTATCACCCATTTTTCTCCAAAAATTGAGTTTTTTTCATTTTTAAAATGATTTTTATTTCTTTGCAAAAACTAATGAAAAAAATTTTTAAGCCAAAGAAATTAAAATTTAAACATGCAACATGAAAAAAATAAGAAAAAAAAGTTATAAAAAGAAATGGTTACCTATACACACCAAACTAATTTCGAAAAAATTTACGCCAAAGAAATTGAAAAAATTATAAAATTTCCTTCCTTAATAAAGAAATTAAAAAAATTTCATTTTAATAAAAACAAGATATGTACCTAGCTACCTACTTACTTAATTAGGATTTTTACCCAATATTGAAATCTTTTTTCTGAAAATGAGATTTCTTCTTTAAAAACGCATTTTTTTCACTTCTGAGGAATTTCCGTCTATTTCATCTGTAATATTTTAGAAAATGAAGAAATTTTTTTAGGACACTGATTCAATTAAACTGAGAGATTTTTTTCTTTCAAAACTAATTACAAATTTTTTACCCCCTCTGAAAAAAGTGCTCAAAAAATTATTTCCTCATTATTCGGGTCCATTCTTGAGGTTCTGATGAAAAAATTTGGAATTTTTGAATTATTTCCATTTTTGAAAAAAATTCATTTTTCGATATGTAATGGTGTGAGTTTTAAATTTTCCTCATTTAATTTCTTTGAAAAATTGCTCAAAAAATTTTTTTTTCATTACTCGGATCTATCCTGAAAAGTTCTGATTTAAAAATATGGAATTTTTGAATTATTCCCATTTTTGAAAAAAATTCATATTCCTAGAGAATTTCAAATTTTCCTTGAATTTAATTTCTTTGAAAGAATTGCTCAAAAAATTTTTCCCTCATTATTCGGGTCCATTCTTAGAGGTTCTGATGAAAAAATTTGGAGTTTTTGAATTATTTCCATTTTTGAAAAAAATTCATTAGATGTAATAATGAGTTTTAAATTTTCTTCATTTTAAATTATTTGAAAAAATTGCTCAAATTTTTTTTTTCCTTTTTTACGGGTCTATCCTGAGAGGTTCTGATTTAAAAATATGGAATTTTTGAATTATTCCCATTTTTGAAAAAAATTCATATTCCTAGAGAATTTCAAATCTTCCTTAAATTTAATTTCTTTGAAAGAATTGCTCAAAAAATTTTCCCTCATTATTCGGGTCCATTCTTAGAGGTTCTGATGAAAAAATTTGGAATTTTTGAATTATTCCCATTTTTGAAAAAAATGCATATTTTGCTGGAGAATTTCAAATTTTCCTTAAATTTAATTTCTTTGAAAAAATTGCTCAAAAAATTTTTTCCTCATTATTCGGGTCCATTCTTAGAGGTTCTGATGAAAAAATTTGGAATTTTTGAATTATTTCCATTTTTGAAAAAAATGCATATTTTGCTGGAGAATTTCAAATTTTCCTTGAATTTAATTTCTTTGAAAAAATTGCTCAAAAAAATTTTTCCTCATTATTCGGGTCCATTCTTGAGGTTCTGATGAAAAAATTTGGAATTTTTGAATTATTTCCATTTTTGAAAAAAAATCATTTTTCGATATGTAATGGTGTGAGTTTTAAATTTTCCTCATTTAATTTCTTTGAAAAAATTGCTAAAATTTTCTTTTCCTTTTTTCGGGTCTATCCTGAGAGGTTCTGATTTAAAAATATGGAATTTTTGAATTATTCCCATTTTTGAAAAAAAATCATATTCCTAGAGAATTTCATTTTCCTTAAATTTAATTTCTTTGAAAAAATTGCTCAAAAAATTTTTTAATCATTATTCGGGTCCATTCTTAGAGGTTATGATGAAAAAATTTGGAATTTTTGAATCACATTTTTCGCCGTAGGAGGGGCTGGGGGTGAGGTAGCGACCTAAAAATTTGGTCATGAGGGTTTTAGACCATAAGGACAACTTCCACAGTAATTACTTGGTTTCAAAATTCACTCGGGGGGGGGGGGGCAAATCGCCTTGAAGGTTTTTAAAAAATTTCCCAAGCTTAAAACGCTCTGACATCTGTTTTTCGCATAAATATAATTTCCCTAGACAAAACTGTTTGTTTAGGGATAAGATTCCAATCCCTATACAAGTCTACGCCAATGACTGATTTCGATTTCCCGGTTTGGGATGCGCACTGCGATTTCATCCATTCGAAGATGCATTTTAGGTATCTCAGTGGCCACCAAGTAACCTTGATCCACCAAAATGTTAAAGAACATGTTGATAACGCGTGCATCTGCTGATTCCGGTTTATCATGATAACTTCTCAAATCTTTCACATTTTCTGATCTCAGAACCGAGTCCATGAAAAAGATAACGGGCTCTCCGAGTAGAAGTTTTTCAACATAGCTCATGACTCGTTCATTTTTATAAAACCAATCTAGGGCGTTTACGAATCCCGTAGGGGACCAATATGGTTTAACTTCACCAAAGGACAAAAACTTTACGACTGACAATGGATTGAATCGTTTCTGATTTGCGTAGCTGTATCCGTCGTAATAGGAAATCGCCTCTTTTTGTAACACGCTGTCTACGTCGAACTTTTCCATCAGGGAATTGAATTCATATTCGAGGAAACCGTAGAATTGAGAATATTGATGATGTTCGTGGAAGGCGTACATTCGTATGTTATTAAATTTTGAGGTCGTTGAAGACGCGATTTGCGAGATACCAGTTAAGAAGGCTTTCGCAACTTGGGCGCTTTTAATTTTGAGGAAGTCGTTCATCATATCAAAATAAGCCCTCGTAGCACTTGCGCCAACGGTTTCATTTTTTGATGTGAGAAATCGGCTTATAATCACATCATAATCGTCTACCAAAACGACACATTTTCTACCGAAATGTAAATAAAGGTATCTCGCTAATGTCGAAAGACCAGAAAGGGTAAATTCTTGATAACGAGGTTCGTATAGATACTTCTCGTTAGATAACCATTCCTTACATGTCTCCTGTTCATCCGTACTCAATTTAGAACTGCTACACACGTAACTATGTGCAAGATATGCTCGCTGTGTCATACGAATACAAGCATTCAACACTGCTGCCTCACTAACTACGTCATCTTCAATATCAGCGCGGATGTAAATTACCGGATATTTTCCGAAATGTTGGTTCATTATCGCCTCATTACGTCTTATGCGTGTATCTTCGAAAAACCGAAAATTCGGAGTGCCGGTTATGGGCTCCGTTAGGGGTCCTTTTGCGATTGGATTTCCAGTTGCGTCCACCTCTAATGTACAAAACCGATAGATCATATCCAAGTTTGTACTCTTACCAAAGTGCTGTGGCGCTGTAACGGCAATGATCTGATGTGAATCCTCAAAAATTTCGTCGATCAGCATCGTTTTATCGACGAACGTATTTTTGTTCCTGTCTGCTGCAAAATCAGAAATTCCCACTTCAACTCCTTTTTTATCTTTGTCTAAAAAACGTTTTAAGGTGCATTGCCTGAAAAATCGAAAATAAGAATAAGCTATAAAGATACATTTTTGAAAATTAACCCAATTTCGAAACGAGTGCAGTTTAAAAATTGCCAATTTTTCTGACTCTGTCAAAGTACCTATCATGTTTTACAAATTTTGAACTGATAAAAATACTTAATTAAATTTTCAAAAATCGCAAAACATCGATCTTTCAAATTTTTTTAAAAATTTAGCGCATTATCAAAAAATTGGTTCGATCTCAAGAATTGCATTAAATCAAAAAATTGACAACATTTTGAAATTTGAAAATCATTGGCCAAAATAAAAAATAATTATAATAATTTCGAGTACATTAGGGTGGCCCTTATTTTACTTTTTTCGACTTTCTGAATGTCTTACCATCTGTGTGTTCATTTTATGAGAAAATAATTCCCTATTTTTTATTTTTCCCCCACCTGAATTTTAACCAGTGCTGGATCACCCTTTTTTTTTTTGGAAAATTGAAAAAAATTCACCGATTTTCAAAATCTTGCACTTTTTTGGAGATAACCCATCAAAGTTGTTCCTTGTCATGAGAATGAACTCCCAATTTTTTATTTTCTCTCCAAATTGATTTTAAGTGGTACCTGGGGGCTCCCCTAATTTTTCAAAAAAATCAAAAACGAAAAAATTTAGCAAAATCGTTTCTTTTAGCATTTCAAGTTGTTGCATTTCGTAAGAGAAAAATTTCCTATTTTTCATTTTTCCTCTAAATCAGTTCTAAGTGGACCCACAAGCCCCCCTCCCCCAAATTAAAAAAATTATGAAAAAATATCAATTTTTTAAATTTTTTCATTTTTTTGGTTCTAACCAATTAAAGTCGTTCCACTTGGGGAAAAAACTAAACAATTTTTGTGAATTTTTTTAGTTTATTTTTTTTTTTAAATTTTCAGAGGGGACACTGGGGTGCCACTTACAATAACGCTGAGAGAAAAATAAAAAATTGAGAATCATTTTTCCCCAAATGGAACAACTTCAATAGGTTAGAACCAAAAAAACGAAAAAATTTAAAAAAATTGGTATTTTTTCATAATTTTTTTAATTGGGGGGGGGGGCTTGTAGATCCACTTAGTACTGAGTTAGGGGGAAAATGAAAAATAAGGAATTTTTCTCTTATAAAATGCAACAACTTGAAATGCTAAAAGAAAAGATTTTGCTCAATTTTTCGTTTTTGATTTTTTTTTAAATTAGGGGTGCCCCAAGTACCACATAAAATCAATTTGGAGGGAAAATAAAAAATTGGGAGTTCATTCTCATGACAAGGAACAACTTTGATGGAGTATCTCTAAAAAACTGCAAGATTTTGAAAATTGGTGAATTTTTAAAAAAAATTTAAAAAGGGGACACCGGGGTGCCACTTACTATAATGCTGGGGGGAATTTAAAAAATTGGGAATCATTTCGCACCAAATGGAACGACTTTCATTGGTTAGAACCAAAAAAATAAAAAAATATAAAAAATTGGTATTTTTCCATAATTTTTTCAATTTTGGGGGCTTGTGGATCCACTTAGAACTGAGTTAGGGGAAAAATGAAAAATTAGGAATTTTTCTCTTATGAAATGCAACAACTTGAAATGCTAAAAGGAACGATTTTGCTCAATTTTCTTGTTTTTGATTTTTTTGAAAAATTAGGGGAGCCCCCAGGTACCACTTAAAATCAAGTTGGAGAGAAAATAAAAAATTGGCAGTTCATTCTCATGACAAGGAACAACTTTGATGGGTTATCTCTAAAAAAGTGCAAGCTTTTTAAAATCTGGGAATTTTTTTCATTTTTTCAAAAAAGGGGATGACCCGGCACGGGTTAAAAAGTTAGGGGAAAAATAAAAAATAGGGAATTATTTTCTCATAAAATGAACACACTTGGGGGTAAGACATTTAAAAAGTCGAAAAAGGTAAAATAAGGGCCACCCTAGAGTAGAAACACAAATTTTGAAAAATCGTGAGAATTGTTTTTTATAAATATTGATTTGTAAATTAATCCAATTTCAAAAGAATTTTAATTTCAAAATTGCCAAATTTTTTGGTTCTTTTGAATTTTAAAAAATTTTGAAAGAATGAAAAAAATTCTTGGAAATGGCAAGACATAGATATTGATCTTGTGAATTTTTATGAATATTGCCAACTCGAAAACAAAATCAAATTGAAAAATTAACAAGTTTTAAAAAATTTTGAATTTAAAAATCTTTTTTCAAACAAGATCTTAAGTGGAATATTTACTCAATTTTGAAAAATTGCGAAAATCCATTTTTAATATAATATTTAAAAATTATTGTAATATTAAACTGAAAAATGTTCTATCAAATTTCAAAAACTTCGAACGATTAAAAAAATCAGTTTCTAAAAAAAGAATAAAACATTAATCCCTTGAACTTTTTTTGTAAAATTTTAAAAACAAGTTCGACCAAAAAATGAAATTGAATTTAAAAATTGACGAATTTTAAACGTTTCAAAATCAACAACCCCCCCCCCCTCCCTCCCCCCAAAAAAAGAAGATATAAAAATTTAATTTTGATGATTTACTCAGTTTTAAAGAATTGCGAAAAATGACTCTTTAAAAAAATTTATTTGTAAATTAATCGAACATTTCGAAAAAAATTCAATTGAAAAATTGCCAATTTTTTACAATCTTGAAAACAACGAGACATTGATCTAATGAACTTTTATGAAAATTTAGAATAATATTAAAAATTTATTCCATCTCAAAATTGAAATCGAATTGAAAAATTAACAATTAAGTTTTAAAAATGCAGTTTTGAAAAATTGCAAAAATTGATTTTTAAATTTATTTGTAAATTAATCCAACATTTTTTAGGTTCTATCAAATTTTAAAAACTTACAACGATTTAGAAAAAAAAATCTAAAAAATTGTGAACATTGATCCTTTGCATTTTTTAAAATTCAGCACAATTTATTAAAAATTTGTTCGAACTCGAATAAAAATTTCAACTTCTAAAATCATTTTCTAAAAAAAAAAAAGAGAAAAATAATTTCCAACGTCTGCTCAATTTTGAAGAATTGTGAAAATAGATTTACCTATTTAATTTCTTTGAAAAATTAATCCAATTTTGTATTAATTATTTACCAATTAAAAATTAGTAATTATTCACATTCTCGCAAATTTCGAAAATTTTGAACGATTAAAAAAAATTCTTAAAAAGATCCAAACTATCTATTGATTCATTTATTTTTTTTTTTTTATTTTTTTCATTATTTTTTTTTTCTTGAAAATTCGAAATATTAAAATTTATTAGAATTTTACAATTATTACTAAACAAATTTAGAAAATTTGTCACTTTATTCAGCCAATTAATTTGAAAATTTTTTATCATAAAAATATTTTCTAAAATAAAATAATGGGAAATTACTAACGTGTAATCGGGTCGATGGGCCTCGTTTTTATCGTATTTGGTATGTCTATCTTTATTTTTGTGGATAATTGACTTGTACGGAGATGGATGTTTGGCATTTAACGAATATACTATTCCAGGTGAAGTATCATATTTTCTTGGGCTTAAAGAGGTTTCTTCCGTAAGATTACTAAATAAAAGTGCGGCAACTAACGACCGTTTAGTTTTTTTCGAAAAGAACCGCATGGTAATGAAAATAGGTACCTACTCTAAACTTGTTTCTACTGTGAATACAAGAGTATTAAGACTGTTCGATGGATTCGCAATTATCTGCACGTATAATATAAAGATTGAAAATTTCATTATCGCATGCCAGTATCGTTCTTACCAATAAAGCTCATCAAGATAGTGAAAATTAAATTCCTACACGAGCTAATATTTTAATGTACACTGCTCGTATTCTAGCACTTCCGCATTACAAAATATCAAAAATGGAAAATCAGGACGTTTCTGTAAACAATTTTCAAACAAAAGTTGTAGATTGAGATCCTTAAGAATGATTACAATTATTACAAAAATGATTCCTAAGATCTGATAGATTTACACAGAGACGGACCGAAACGATTAATCGAGGGGGGGGGGGGGAATCATTGAAAATGCAAACTTAATCACTGAAATTTTCCAACTCATACTATCAATATTAAAAAATGTTCAAGAAAAATAATTATCTAATCATGGCAAAAGAAGAATTTTAAAGCTTGAAAATATAAAATTAATCTTTCAAAGATTTCGATTTTGATAAATTAGTTCATAACCGCCGTTATCTCGATTTTTTTTTTATTCACAAAAAAATCGTAGGAAACGTGAATAAATCCCTTTGGATTCTTTTGGGCAAAATATTTTTGGTCTGATTTTCGTGTGATACGTATAGAAGAGGGCCTTTTTGAGCTGGCGAATTCATTTCTGTCTCAGTTTATGAGGCCACGACTCATGCTTTGCCAGGTATACTCGTCCTTTTTCGACCATTCTTCTAAAAAAAATTATTTTCAAAAAAAATTTACTAGGTAATGTTTCTTCAAAAATAATGACAATTTTTTCAAACAAAATGACAATATTCTTTCCAATCCAAAGAAATTACAATATTATTTTTCCAAAAAAGAAGTCATTACCTATTTGTTCAAAATTCAAAAAAACTAAAAATTTCCCCCCAAAAACTGACAATTATAGGTAATGACAACATTTTTCAACAAAATGGCATTTCTTTTTCAAAATAAGGACAATTTTTTCAAAAAATTCCGTATATATTTTTTTTTCCAAAAAATGGTATTTTTCCAAAAAGGAAAATTTTAAAAAAAAAATTCAAGTATTTTTTCGAAAAAATTTCTGATTTGTTGAAAATATTGCGACAAAAATGAGATGATTACATATTTATAAAGTTGAAGGAATTTGAAAAATAACTACATCATTGAAAAGCTAAATTAGGGGGAAGGGAAGGGTCCAATCGAAATTTTTATAATAACAAAAATCATTTCCAAGATCCTAATCCACAACTTTTGTTTGAAATTTTTTTTTAAATTTAACCCCTCCCTACCATTATTTAATAGGTAGCCAGTGTTTTTGTACCTACTCACCAACTACGCATAATATAATATTTTTTATTCAAAATTAGAATCCGGCTTTCGATTTATTTTCACTTCGAGATTCATTTCAGCGCAGAATACGACCTACAAAAGGTGTATTTTATACTAGCTAGACCAACATTTAGATTAGAATGGAAGTTGGCGATGCAATTCAACTACCTATTTTCTCGATAAGACCATTCTGGCCGGAAAAATAAGATTTTCAACAACGCAAACTGTTACGCAAATATTTTCTCAAACATTGATAAAATTCATTCTCACCTTTCTCAAGAAGTTTACGTACATTTTAGATACGCTTCGTCGATGGTATTGACGCGACAAAGAATAGGAACTTCCACCACTTTACCTAACACATATAAGACAGAGTACTGTTTAATATAACAATGCGAATAAAAACAGTAATAAAATACGATGGATAACAAAATGAATAAAATAAAATAATCGATAAATTAATGAAATGATCAACTTTGCCTTTTCTCTGGGTCTTGACACGAGAAATGTATCAGGTCACCATTCGGATTTCTTATGAATGCGCTGCAAAATAAAAATGTATCCGATAAATATTTTTAATTTTTAATATTTAGTTAGTATAGAATTCGACAAAAAAATGAGAAATATTTCACCTTTGGTTGCTGAACTTTTTCTTGCAAACGGAGCAAATATTCCATTCGGTTAAAAACATATTCTGCGATTCGAATTGGATTCTTTGTTCTTGAACCTAATTCAAAAATCCATTATAAATCGACAATGCTAATAAAATAAGTACGTACGTAAAATTCGTTACCTATGGGTGAGCAGTTCATAGAAATGAATCAACTGAATCTCTGAACTTGAAATATTTCTTTCAAGTTACGATTTTTTATTCCAAATTGGAGGGGAAGAAGAGGTCTAATCAAAATTTTTGTAATATTTTCAAAATTATTCCTAGACCTTCAAGCTATAACTTTTGTTAGAAGTTTTTTTTTAATTGGACCCCCCTGTCGCGAATGACGCGTATTATTTAAGAAATATTCGGTTATTTATATTTATTTATTTACTTTTGTAATCGACGCGAAATTCAGAGTTTTGTATTCAGTTGTAAATAAAACTCAAACAAGAAAAGATCAAAGATAATCTTTTTCTTATGGTAGCAGAGTCTAAAAATGTCCGCGAAAGAGGAAAAATTAAAAGCTCTGAATTCTAGAAGAAGTCGGTTAAGAGCTGCCCTTACAAGAGGTCTGAATTATGTTGCCGAAAAAATGTCCGACGATCCCAATGAATTGAAGACTAAGCTGAATATGACTGAAGACACTTACAAGAGCTGCCTTACGCTGTTGGATGAATACGACGAATTTCCGGTTCCCGATCTAGAAACCTTCATTGAAAAATTCGAAGACGATTATCTTCTCATCAAAACAAAACTCGAAGGTAAAATAAACGAATTGCTATTGAAAAGTAAAACTTCTGTTCCAGAAAGTCATTCTCGAAAGTGCTCTGGCGAAACGTGTTGCTCGCATGACCAAGGTGATATGGATGTAAAAATTCCGAAATTAGATATAAAGCCATTTAGCGGTGATATTACTGAATTCCACGATTTTTGGGCATCTTTTGAAGTCATCGACAGCTCAAAGTTAAGTAAAGAGAACAAATTAAAACATTTAAAATTATTATTGAAAAATGGTAAAGCAGAAAACATCGTGAAAGGCATGGCTGCCACTAAAGAAAACTACGACTTAGCCTGTAAAGAATTAAAAAGAAAGTTTGGCGATGAGAAAAAATTAGTCAGTATTTTGTATAATGATTTAATTAATCTGCCTAGTTCGAATAATTGGACACCGAATCTTCGAAAAACGATCGACGCTGTCGAAATTAAGGTGAAGATGCTAGAAGCTGCCAAAGAACCAGTCGAAAATAATGGTATCCTATATTCTACGGTTATGAAAAAGTTTCCTTTCTCCGTCGTCATGGAAGCTGGTGTCAGCTCGAGTAACCGATCTTTAAAAGAACTTCGCGAAAAAATTGAAGACCTGATTTCTAGACGAGAAGACTACAATTTTGTAAATCCGAAAGCCAGCGGTTCAAGTAACTCGTATCACAAAAATAAATTTAACGATAGTGATAAATTTAAAAATACCACCGAAGCTTTAGCAATCGATTACAAAACGAAATTTAAAAAATGTTTTTACTGTGGCGCAGCTCATTACTCTGACGAATGCGATGTATTCAAGACACAGGAAGAAAGAAAGAAGAAACTTGTTGGGCATTGTTTCTTATGCATGAGCCCAAACCATTCGATTCAAAACTGCCCTTCAGAGAAAACCTGCGTTCACTGTCGAAAAAGAAAAAACCATCACCGTAGTATTTGTAATAAATTATTTAAAAAAGAAAAAACTGATCCGATAATCGAGCATTCTACAACTGATTCGCTCCTTACACAAGAACAAGAAGGTAACTTATTAGCGGTAACTAATAAAGTTGGTAATGATCAAATTTCAGAAATAACGACGACGATTCTCGACTGCGGTAGCCGACGATCTTACATAACCAACGAACTCGCCAAAAAGCTCAAGCTAAAACCGCTAAGTTACGAAACGATTAATATTTCGACGATATGCTCGAAGGATCAGAAGCAAATACAAAGTAAAGTGGTGGAATTGGATGTTTTTGTAAACGATGGTAATCGAGTAAAAATAACAGCTAATACTATTCCGAAAATTATTAGTAAAATTCAGCCAAATCATGTAAAAGTCAAACCAGAATTCGATAATTTAAAACTGGTCGATTTAGATACGAGTATAGTGTCGCGAATGACGCGTATTATTTAAGAAATATTCGGTTATTTATATTTATTTATTTACTTTTGTAATCGACGCGAAATTCAGAGTTTTGTATTCAGTTGTAAATAAAACTCAAACAAGAAAAGATCAAAGATAATCTTTTTCTTACCCCCTCCCCGTAGTCAGAGGATCATTATTTTCTCAAATGGTGCTCACATTGTGGGGGCGGGGGAGAGGGGAAAATATTGTAATTTTTTTCACAAAGAAAAGACTTCATAAATACACTATAAACATTATAGTATAGAGTAAAGTAGAACCTCGTTTATCCAGTGCCCAAAAATCTGTTAATTTTTTATTACCCGATTTCTTTTCAATTGTCCCCTAAGACCGACCTCGAATTGATGTTTCAAATTTTCTAGAAAAATTTGAGAAATAATTTTTCATTTCAAAAAAATAATAATTGAAAAAATGCTGAATTTTTTTTTTTTTTTGAAATAATGAGAAATTATTCATTTAAGAGCTTGAAAAATTTTATTCCAAAAAATTGGAATTTTTTTTTTCATTCTAAAAAATAGAAAAATCTTATTTCATTCTAAAAAATTGAAAAAAATTAGAAAAAATTTAATTTTAAAAAATTGAAAAAATCATTCTAAAAAATTGAAAAAATTTTCATTCTGGAGTTTAAAAAAAATGGATTTCAAAATATTGTAAAAAAAATTATTATAAAAATTTTAAAAAGGTACCATATCTCAAAAAAATAACATTGAAAAAATGTTGAAAAATCATTTTTTTTTTCAAATGAGAAATTATTCATTAAAAAAATAGGAGCTTGAAAAATTTTATTCCAAAAAATTGAAACTTTTTTTCATCCTAAAAAATTGGAAAAATAATCTTATTTCATTCTGAACACTTGAAAAAAATTTCATTTTAAAAATTTTAAAAATATTCTAAAAAAATTAGAAAAATTTCATTCAAAAAAATTAAAAAAATTTTCATTCCAAAAATTTTTTGGAAAATCGTTTTCAAAAAATTGTAAAAGAAAATTATTCTAAAAATTTTAAAAAGGTCCGAAATCTCAAAAAAAAAAAATTATTTCAAAAAAATAATAAGGTAATTAAAAAAAATATTGAATTTTTTTCAAGAGGAATTATTCATTTAAAAAAAATTAGGACCTTGAAAAATTTTATTCCAAAAATTGAATTTTTTTTCATCCTAAAAAATTGAAAAAATAATCTTACTTCATTCTAAACAATTAAAAAAATTTAATTCCAAAAAATTTTTAAAATATTTTTAAAAAATTAGAAAAATTTCATTCTAAAAAATTGAAAAATTTTCATCCTAAATTTTTTTTGAAAACATGTTTTTAAAAAATTGTAAAAAAATTTATTCTGAAAATTTTAATAAAGTCCCAAATCTCAAAAAAAAAATTATTTAAAAATATATATAATTAACTATAAGTATTAAAAAAATATTGAAAAATTATTTTTTTTTTAAATGAGAAATTATTTATTTTTAAAAAAAAAAATTACGAGCTTGAAAAATTTTATTCCAAAAAATTGATTTTTTTTCATTCTAAAAAATTGAAAAATTTTCATTCTAAAAATTGGAATAAATTTTCATCCTAAAAGATGTTTAAAAAATTATTCTAAAAAATTAGAAAAAATTTCACTCTAAAAAATTGAAAAAATTTTCATTCAATTTTTTTTTAAATCGATGTCAAAAAATGGTATTAAAAAGTCCCAAATCTCAGAAAAATTGTATTTTTTTTATTGGGTGAAATTTTTTACACGTCGAATTCAATTGTTTGCACAGTTCGGGATTTCTAACATGGTGCGAAACACCACGTGAGAAATTTCATGTGTTGTTCGAGCACGAGAGCACTAGGCAAACGCCGGTCATGCCCCTCCCCCTGATTTTGCACTAAACTTCGAAGATATTGATTAAACATCCCACATGAATGAGCGAGGAAGGTACCGATTAAAAAAATTTTCAAATAAAAGTTGTAGAGCAAGATCCTAAAAATAATTTTGGTCATTATAAAAATTTCAATTGGATCTCTCCCTTTCCTAAAATTTCACATAATATCAGGTAGATACTTTTTCAAAATTTGTCGAAGGGGTCAAATTGAAAATTTTTTCAATTGGACCGCTATCTTCACCAGTTTTTAATAATATTATAAGTTATAATATTATTAAAAACTGGTGAAGATAGCGGTCCAATTGAAAAAATTTTCAAACAAAACTTGTAGCTTGAAGTCTTGTAAACAGTTTTAGTTATTACAAAAATTTCGATTGAAGCCATCCCTCCCCTTCAATTAACATGTTCACTACAAATCCGAGCAACTACTCACTCAGGCTAGTGGAAATAACAACACCCCTTTCGAATGCAACGTACCTGTAAATGCTCAGCGTACAAAAGTCCTCTTAAAATCTGCTTATTTCATTTATCAGTTAGATGCTGACCCAGACTTATGTTCAAGTAATGATTTATTTTATGCACCGGAACGTCTTTGGGTAAAATTTGCAAAGCTTTGGCCGGAGGTATTTTCGAAGCATTTCCTTCTAACAGAGTGAGCGCCATTTCAATATCAGGTTTAGGATGTACCGGAGGTGTCACTCCTACGAGCCAATTTTCTGGCGGATTTATCAATAATTGTAACAGAATTATGTAAACCTACGAAAACATTCATCAATAATCCGATTTCAAAATCAAAGAGAAAAAAATCAAAGGGTAAATTGAATTAAAAACGAACATTTTCTGAACCAGGTTTGCCTTCTTTGTAAACACGTTCGCAATAATGGGCTGTTTTTTCGATATCGTTCAATACGGTCACGTATATGGTTAGAGCTTTCTCATGACCGCCGAATTTACCCAGTAGGACAGCTCGTTCTTCGTATAAACCTAAAATAAGATCAAGTCTTGAGTAATGTTCTTCTTTTGGGAACGTATTTTTCAAAATGGTATTTACTATCGAAAGGAAAATGAGTCAAAACCGTTTCCGGAACGTAACAATCAGAGGTTTCCAAGAAATTTATCAATTTCGTTCGAACATTTTGACCGGCCACTTGATCAGCCGTAGGACTAGAAGGATCACACAATTGAAGCACCTTTTCACGATACTGATGAACTAGAGCATTATGTAACAAAGGATTCGTATCGTTCCAAGTATAAATTACGTGTTCCTAAAACCGAAAAAAGAGATGAAATTACCTTGGCAATGGAAACGATTCATAGGTTATTATAAATTCATTCTTATTCTTACTAAATATGGAATGACTAAAGATTTGTTAGTTCTGTTGAGATAATCGAGCACTTTTGGTCTCGGTAACTGTTCCACTTCTTGAATATCTTCGGTAAATATTTTCAATCCGTCTTCCGGATGTCTTTCCAAAACCCAACCAGCGAATTGAAATATCAAATCGATGTTCTCTTTACCTGTAAAAGCAAAAGAACCGTAATTACAGATAAGAACATAAAAATATAATTCGTGTGGAAAATATCTACGTTAGGGTGGCCCTTATTTTACCTTTTTCGACTTTTTAAATGTCTTACCCCCCAAAGTGTGTTCATTTTATGAGAAAATAATTCCCTATTTTTTATTTTTCCCCTAACTGAATTTTAACCTGTGCCGGGTCACCCCCCAACCCCTTTTTAGAAAAATGAAAAAAATTCATCGATTTTCAAAATCTTGCACTTTTTTGGAGTAACCCATCAAAGTTGTTTCTTGTCATGAGAATGAACCCCCAATTTGATTTTGAGTGGTACCTGGGGGCTCCCCCAATTTTTCAAAAAAATCAAAAACAAGAAAATTGAGCAAAATCGTTCCTTTTAGCATTTCAAGTTGTTGCATTTCGTAAGAGAAAAATTCTCTATTTTTCATTTTTCCCCTAACTCAGTTCTAAGTGGACCCAAAAGCAGGCCCGGGGCAAAAATTATTTTAAAAGCCCTTCTCTCAAAGGCATGTTTGACCAAAAATTAGATGATTTTTCCAACTGAAGCTGAAAAAATTAAATTCGGGCCATCTAGCAGAACTCTGGGTCCAGAGAAAAATGCCCCCTCTTCCCCCTCTCAACGGGTCTGGAATGGACCAGAATAATGAGAAATTTTTTTTGAGCAATTTTTTCAAAGAAATTCAATTTGAAAAAAATTTGAAATTCATGGCAAAAATGAATTTTTTTTTCAAAAATTGGAATAATTGAAAAATTTAAACTTTTTTCTTCAGAACCTCTCAGAATAGACCCGAGTGATGAGAAAAAATTTTATTTCAGCAATTTTTTCAAATAAATTAAATTTGAGGAAAGTTTGAAATTCAGCATGTGCCAAAAATATTTCTTTTTCAAAAATGTGAATAATTGAAAAATTCAGAATTTTTTTCTTCGGAATCTTTCAGAATGGACCCCAATAATGAAAAAAAATTTTATTTGAGCATTTTTTTTAAAAGAAATTAAATTTACGGAAAATTTGTAATTCACCATGTACGAGTATAGTGCCAAATGGTACATTAATTACAAGGCAATTTTTTTTTTTTTTCAAAAATAAGAATAATTATTGAAAAATTTAAAAATTTTTCTTCAGAACCTCTCAGAATGGATCCGAATGAGAAAAAAAAATTGCTTGAGCAATTTTTTCGAAGAAATTAAATTTAGGAAAAATTTGAAATTCATGTGAAAAATGATTTTTTTCTTCAAAAATTGGAATAATTGAAAAATTCAAAAAATTTTCTTCAGAACCTCTCAGAATGGACCCGAATAATGAGAAAACATTTTATTTGAGCAATTTTTCCAAAGAAATTAAATTTAGGAAAAATTAAAAATTCATGGCCAAAAATGAATTTTTTCAAAAATTGTAATAATTAAAAATTCCTGATTTTTTTCTTCAGAACCTCCAAGAATGGTCCCGAATAATGAGGAGAAAAAATGTTTGAGCAATTTTTTTCAAAGAAATTAAATTTAGGAAAAATTTGATATTCATGTGAAATTTTTTTTTTTCGAAAATTGGAATAATTTAAAATTTCAAAATTTTTCTTCAAAACCTGTCAGAATGGATCCGAATAATGAGAAATTTTTTTATTATTTTAAGCAATTTTTTCAAAGAAATTAAATTTAGGAAAAATTAAAAATTCATGGCCAAAAATGAATGTTTTTCAAAAATTGGAATAATTAAAAATTCAAAATTTTTTCTTTAAAACCTGTCAGAATGGACCCGAATAATGAGAAAAAATTTTATTTGAGCATTTTTTTCAAGGAAATTAAATTTAAAAAAAATTGGAAATTCATGTGAAAAATGATTTTTTTTCAAGAATTGGAATAAGTAATTGAAAAATTTTAAATTTTTCTTCAGAACCTCTCAGAATTGACCAGGCTTGTCGAGAGCCAAATGGGCCTGGGCAAAAATTATCTTAAGCCCTCTCTCAAGGGCATTTTTGACCAAAAATTAAGTGATTTTTCCAAGTGAAGCTGAAAAAACTAAATTCGGGCCCTCTAGCAGAACTCTGGGCCCGGGGCAAAATGCCCCCTCTGTCTTCTCTTCTCGACGGGCCTGCCCACAAGCCCCCCCCCCCCCGCCAAACTAAAAAAATCATGAAAAAATACCAATTTTTTAAATTTTTTCATTTTTTTGGTTCTCAACCAATGAAAGTCGTTCCATTCGGTGCAAAATGATTCCCAATTTTTTTAATTCCTCCCAGCGTTATTGCAAGTGGCATCCCGGTGTCCCCTTTTTTAAAAAAAATTGGAAAAATTCACCAATTTTTAAAATCTTGCAGTTTTTTAGAGATAACCCATTAAAGTTGTTTCTTGTCATGAGAATGAACTCCCAATTTTTTATTTTCCCTCCAACTTAATTTTAAGTGGTACCTGGGGGCTCCCCGAATTTTTCAAAAAAATCAAAAACAAGAAAATTGAGCAAAATCGTTCCTTTTAGCATTTCAAGTTGTTGCATTTCGTAAGGGAAAAATACCCTATTTTTCATTTTTCCCCTAACTCAGTTCTAAGTAGACCCACAAGCCCCCCAAATTAAAAAACTTAAGAAAAAATACCAATCTACGTATTCCAATATCGTACCCAAATGTTGTAAATATTGAACAGTTCTTTCGTGCCCTTTCAGACTGGAATCAGCTTGATCAGCTTGTTTCTCCAGAAGCTCCAAAGCTCGATGATGAAGTCCTTTAGTTTCGTACAGAATGATTAATTCGCTGTATTTTTTATGCTTCTTAAGGATTTTCTCCGTGTCCACAATATGACAGTTATTCAATCGTAGGAGCGGAGCAATTAACGCGTCGTTGGTCTGTAAAATTCCACAATAAATCAGCATTGGTCATTATTTAAAAACGGTGAAACTTTCAGGGAAAGCGACTCACGTTTAAATAACATTTTAATAAAGTCGTGTCAATTATTTGAAGAGTCTGGTCGCGTTCAGATGGATCTTTCTTCTTCTGCATCAATAACAATCGAGCCTAAAAAACAAGAGATGAATTAGATTTACGAAATTACGAAGATTTCACCCAATCACTCGTGCATACTTCGGTCAAATATTCGATCAGTGCTACGATACTCTTTTCTTGATCTCTATTTTGAAACTTTGCAGGACCTTCGTATTGTGACGAATCTTCCGGGCCGGGAGGACCATTTTGAGGTAGTAAATTAGGAAACAGTCTGATTACATCGTAGGGGTCTAAGTGAAGAAAAAAAAAAAATACATTGGCAAAATAAATATGAAATGTACGACGAATCGTTTGTGAATTTTAAAGATGGTTACCGGTGTCCAGTTCTAAGAATTGTTTCATAGATTCGGCAAATTGCTTATTGCTAAATAAATCGTAAGCGTAAAGAGTTTGTATTTGATGTCTATTTTTTTTCTTCTCATCTTCCGGTTCATCGGAAATATTCTACGTAAAAAAATATAGCAACGAATAATAAAATTGCAATAAAAAAAATAAATAAAAAAAAATAAAAGGAAAATTCAGAGAATACTCACGCATAATTGTAAAGCCAACTGAAACTGTCTCTCATCGATAAGAGTTTTTATTTGTCGAGCAACAGGTATTGCTTGAACTCGATAAACGTGGATATCTGCGGAAACGTATAGAACACCAGAAGAGCAATAGCAGATAAGTTGAGGATTTGATATCTTCATCGACTGTACCAGTAAAGTCGGTTGGATGGTTCTTACTTCGACTGAATCGTTCAATAAGGCAACGATGTAAGGCTCGTCGTAAGCTGTAATAAAAAACGAATCCATTAGAAAAAAATAAGGAATAGAAATTACTCGAAAAATTCATAAATAACAAGAATCATATTTTATGGACGATGGAAAGAAATTCACCCATTTAGTAGATTTCTTTTTTCTCGCGAATTATTAATCAAATAAATTTAATTACCAACAGCTAATGGCAATTCGGTCCATTTAACCGCGCTTTTCACCAAAAGATTACCATCAGTGTCGACAAAAACCGATTGAGAATCTTTGATGAGAGCAAACGTCGAATCATTCAACTTGATTACATTCGGTTCCATATTCTTGCCAGTGGAGAAAAGTTCCTTTTGCTGTTTTTCTTTCTTTTCGAGCTGTGGAACAGAATAATATATAAAAATTCAAAACCTCGTATTACTTTGTAAATTGATCGAGGACTTACTTGAATCAAGGTATATTCCGCTTTGAAACCAACGCAAATGGTTTCTCTACACCATGCTATCGATTTAGCGTAATCGGAAATCGTTATGTCATCTCCGAATTCTAAAACTTCTTTATTTTTCCAATAATACAACTGTAGTTTCTTCTTCACCGCTACACACAAACGCACGATGTACGACTGCTTGAACGTCAACGATTTATCAGTTTGATTCTGCCAAAAAAATAAATAAATAGATAAAATAGATCACAAATTTGAGTATTTGAATAACGAAAATATTCCTTTACAAGGAGAGAGAAAATATGTAATTATGAGTAAAGTATTACTTTGATATCGACGGTGAATAAATTAGCTCCTTTGGTTTTCGGTAACGATGTAATTAAAGGAAAATTCATCGACGAGAGATCGTGAACGTAAATCATGGAATCTGTGCAATTAAAAAAAAAACAACAATCGATATGCCATTTTGGAACTACAAATAAGTAAATTTATAACTTTACTAACCGACTAAAATGATCAAAATATTCAACGGAGCGATGACAAACAACTGCTGAATCGGTTTCCGGTAGAAATTCTTGTTATATCTGAGAAGCTGCACTTCGTATTTCTGATCCGGCGATTTTCTCGTCACACTGTACATAATTAGGTGACCCTGTTTCGTACCCACCAGTAGGTTTTCATCTAAGAATATTAAAAATATCATGATTAATCGAAAGTTTACAATTATAATAAGAATTGTTTGCCTTACCGTAAGCAGCAACAGCGTCTATTTGAGAATTCAATTTCAAAATTGGATACCACTCGTACGGGTCGTGCATGGTGGTAGGCAAATGAGCGTAACGTTTTCCAAACTAAATTACTTTTGAAACATTTAAAATTTAAAGTAAAATTAGATTTCCAAAGGAAACAAGTTGGAAAAAATCGAAAATAAATTTTCTTATCAGTCGTTTTATCATATAGTGACCGCGCCTAGGGAAAGGGTATTAGTGTCCAACGACGCGGCACAACGAAACACGGTTCGCGTCATCAGGGAACTGACTATGCTTCGTTGTGCCGCGTCGTTGGACACTAATACCCTTTCCCTAGGCGCGGTCACATTAAATCGATCAATCAGTGTCGCCACTTATGACATTTCGTTCATAAATAATTGGTAACATTTTTGTTACAAATTGACCAATGAGCGTTCATTTTACCTTATCAATGTTACCAAAACTTATAAACAAAATTGTCATAAAAAGCCTGAAGTGTGTTATTTGAGTTGCCTACCGTGTAATTTGCAGTTTATTACTTCTTTTTATGAACTTTCTCATTAATTTCAAGCTAATGTAAAGTTATTTATGGTTAATACTAGAGCTGTGCGCCGATGAGAAATCGGCGGCGGCGGCGCAAACTCAAAAATTGGTCGGCGGCGGCGGCGTAGATGGCGCGCCGCTGACAACTAAATCGGCGGCTGCTCGGCGGCATAGCCGACTGAGTGAGCAATTTTGGGCATTTTTTTCCTTTTTAGAGCTACAGCTTTCAAAGCTACCTCATTGTAAGCTGCTTAAACCTAAAGAACTTAGCTCAAAGAGCTTGGGAGCTGCTCAGCAATGGTACCGAGTAGTGAGTGTACATTTTTACTTTATTTACAGCCTGTTTACTTTCGATGAACGAGGCGGAGGGGTCAAATTAAGACACGCGCCGGTTCGAGCCGCCGATGATTCATCGGCGGCGGCGGCGGCGGCGCGTCGGCTGATGGAAAATTTGTCGGCGGCGGCGGCTCGACTCGGCGGCGCACAGCTCTAGTTAATACCTCAGCGAATGCAGCTCCAATGAATTTCCTAAAAATTAAACAGCACCACTAACCGTTGTATCCATGTATTTGTTTGCATTATTATGAAAAATGGAGGTGGAGGGAGCAGGGAGGGTTTCAATTGAAAAAAATTTCAAACAAAAGTTGAAGATTAGGATCTTAAAAATGATTTTGGTTACCTATTACAAAAATTTCGATTAAACCATTATTTTTTGTCAAGAAAATTTTCTTTTGAAGATTTTTTAAAGATTTTTATGTCAAAATTTTTTTTAAAGATTTTTTCAAATTTTCATCAATTTTTTTTTAATTTCTTGTACACAAATGTTTTGACGATTTTTTGTCAAAATTTTTTTTTGAGATAGGTATTATTTAGATTTTAAAAAGATTTTTCAAAGATTTTTTGTCAAAAAAAATTTTTTAAAGATTATTTCTAACAGAAATTTTTTTGGTAATTTTTTTTTAATTTCTTGTCAATTTTGACGATTTTTTGTCAAAAAAATATTTCTTTGTTGAAAAAATATTTGTTGAAGATTTCTATTTTTTGAACATTTTTTTAACAGAATTTTTTGGACATTTTTTTCCAATTTCTTCTCAAAAAATTTTTTTGAAGATTTTTTTTACCATTTTTATCCAATTTCTTGTACAAAATTTTTTTGGGGATTTTTTAGAAATTTCTTGAAGATTTTTTGAAGATTTTTTTATCAGAAATTTGTTTGGTCAATTTCTTTTCAATTTTTTGTCAATTTTGACGATTTTTTGTCAAAAAATATTTCTTTGTCGAAAAATATTTGTTGAAAATTTTTATTTTTTTGACGATTTTTTGAAGATTTTTTTATCAGAATTTTTGGGACATTTTTTTTACAATTTCTTCTCAAAATTTTTTTTTACAATTTTTTTTTCAATTTCTTGTAGAAATTTTTTTTTGAGATTTCTTGAAGATTTTTTGTCAGAAATATATTTTTTGAAGATTTTTTCATCAGAAATTTTTTTTGGTCAATTTCTTTTCAATTTTTTGTCAAAAAAATATTTCTCTGTTGAAAAAATATATTTTGTTGAAGGTTTTTTATTTTTTTGACGAATTTTTTTATCAGAATTTTTTTTGAAGTTTTTTCAAAGATTTTATGCCAAAAAATATTTTTTGAAGATTTTTTCATCTGAAATATTTTTCGGTCAATTATTTTTCGATTTTTTGTCAAAAAAATATTCTTTGAAGATTTTTCAAAGATTTTTCGTTAAAAAAATATTTTTTGAAGATTTTTTTATCAGATTTTTTAAAATCTTGTCAAAAAAAATTGCCGATTTTTTGTCAAAAAAATATTTATTTGTCGAAAAAATATTTTTTGAATAGTTTTCAAAGATTCTTTGAAGATTTTTTCATCAGAAATTTTTTTTGGACATTTTTTTTATTTCTTACCAAAAATTGACGATTTCTTGTCAAAAAATTGTCTTCTACGATTTTTTAAAGATTTTTTTTTTGGTCAAAAAAGAATTCATACTGACTTCGTCGAAAAAAATTGGAGTTTTTTTGTTTGAAAGATATTTTTGGAAGATGTTTTTGTCAAAAATCAATTTTTAGCTGCACAAAGTAGTTTCAAACTGCACACCTTTTTTTTGAAGTTCCACAAAATGGGCGGAACTACGTACACGTTAGAATAGGCCCTGGAGCTAGTGTTTCCACCTCCCAGCAGTTATTTAATAATAATTGACAATAAATCTCAAAAAGCATATATTTTTAAGCCAAAGAAATTAAAATTTAAACATGCAACATGAAAAAAATAAGAAAAAAAAGTTATAAAAAGAAATGGTTACCTATACACACCAAACTAATTTCGAAAAAATTTACGCCAAAGAAATTGAAAAAATTATAAAATTTCCTTCTTTAATAAAGAAATTGAAAAATTTTCATTTTAATAAAAACAAGATATGTACCTAGCTACCTACTTACTTTTTTTTTTTTAATATATTTATTTTACGTCGCTCTACCTGACGGTAATTTGCGACGCGATACTATTTTTACAATGATATAACAAATTATTACAATAAATGATATAAATTACATTCTTTTAAGAAATTAAATATCTCAGAGTTTGAATCTCCTAGTATGTCGGGTAATTGTGAGTTTGTATCAAATTTTCTTGTCCTTTGATCTGTATATTTTCTGCAATTTATAAGTATGTGTTTGACTGTTATTCTTTCTTCACATAGATCACAGAATGGTTCTGGTTGATTGTTCAGTAGGTGCGAATGGGTGTTGATGCAATGCCCAATTCTAAGCCTAGCAAGTAGGGTTTCTTCTTTTCTAGATGATCTGTAGGATGTTGGCCAATCTCCTAGGTTTGGTTTTATTTCATGTAGTTTAATTAGGATTTTTACCCAATATTGAAATCTTTTTTCTGAAAATGAGATTTCATCTTTAAAAACGCATTTTTTTCACTTCTGAGGAATTTCCGTCTATTTCATCTGTAATATTTTAGAAAATGAAGAAATTTTTTTAGGACACTGATTCAATTAAACTGAGAGATTTTTTTCTTTCAAAACTAATTACAAATTTTTTACCCCCTCTGAAAAAAGTGCTCAAAAAATTATTTTCTAATTACTCGGGTCCATTCTGAGAGGTTCTGAAGAAAAAATTTGGAATTTTTGAATTATTCCCATTTTTGAAAAAAATGCATATTTTGCTGGAGAATTTCAAATTTTCCTTAAATTTAATTTCTTTGAAAAAATTGCTCAAAAAATTTTTTCCTCAATATTCGGATGCATTCTTGAGGTTCTGATGAAAAAATTTGGAATTTTTGAATTATTTCCATTTTTGAAAAAAATTCATTTTTCGATATGTAATGGTGTGAGTTTTAAATTTTCCTCATTTAATTTCTTTGAAAAATTGCTCAAAATTTTTTTTTTCATTACTCGGATCTATCCTGAAAGGTTCTGATTTAAAAATATAGAATTTTTGAATTATTCCCATTTTTGAAAAAAATTCATATTCCTAGAGAATTTCAAATTTTCCTTGAATTTAATTTCTTTGAAAGAATTGCTCAAAAAAATTTTCCCCCATTATTCGGGTCCATTCTTAGAGGTTCTGATGAAAAAATTTGGAGTTTTTGAATTATTTCCATTTTTGAAAAAAATGCATATTTTGCTGGAGAATTTCAAATTTTCCTTGAATTTAATTTCTTTGAAAAAATTGCTCAAAAAAATTTTTCCTCATTATTCGGGTCCATTCTTGAGGTTCTGATGAAAAAATTTGGAATTTTTGAATTATTTCCATTTTTGAAAAAAATTCATTTTTCGATATGTAATGGTGTGAGTTTTAAATTTTCCTCGTTTAATTTCTTTGAAAAAATTGCTAAAATTTTCTTTTCCTTTTTTCGGGTCTATCCTGAGAGGTTCTGATTTAAAAATATGGAATTTTTGAATTATTCCCATTTTTGAAAAAAAATCATATTCCTAGAGAATTTCATTTTCCTTAAATTTAATTTCTTTGAAAAAATTGCTCAAAAAATTTTTTAATCATTATTCGGGTCCATTCTTAGAGGTTATGATGAAAAAATTTGGAATTTTTGAATCACATTTTTCGCCGTAGGAGGGGCTGGGGGTGAGGTAGCGACCTAAAAATTTGGTCATGAGGGTTTTAGACCATAAGGACAACTTCCACAGTAATTACTTGGTTTCAAAATTCACTCGGGGGGAGGGGGCAAATCGCCTTGAAGGTTTTTAAAAAATTTCCCAAGCTTAAAACGCTCTGACACCTGTTTTTCGCATAAATATAATTTCCCTAGACAAAACTGTTTGTTTAGGGATAAGATTCCAATCCCTATACAAGTCTACGCCAATGACTGATTTCGATTTCCCGGTTTGGGATGCGCACTGCGATTTCATCCATTTGAAGATGCATTTTAGGTATCTCAGTGGCCACCAAGTAACCTTGATCCACCAAAATGTTAAAGAACATGTTGATAACGCGTGCATCTGCTGATTCCGGTTTATCATGATAACTTCTCAAATCTTTCACATTTTCTGATCTCAGAACCGAGTCCATGAAAAAGATAACGGGCTCTCCGAGTAGAAGTTTTTCAACATAGCTCATGACTCGTTCATTTTTATAAAACCAATCTAGGGCGTTTACGAATCCCGTAGGGGACCAATATGGTTTAACTTCACCAAAGGACAAAAACTTTACGACTGACAATGGATTGAATCGTTTCTGATTTGCGTAGCTGTATCCGTCGTAATAGGAAATCGCCTCTTTTTGTAACACGCTGTCTACGTCGAACTTTTCCATCAGGGAATTGAATTCATATTCGAGGAAACCGTAGAATTGAGAATATTGATGATGTTCGTGGAAGGCGTACATTCGTATGTTATTAAATTTTGAGGTCGTTGAAGACGCGATTTGCGAGATACCAGTTAAGAAGGCTTTCGCAACTTGGGCGCTTTCAATTTTGAGGAAGTCGTTCATCATATCAAAATAAGCTATCGTAGCACTTGCGCCAACGGTTTCATTTTTTGATGTGAGAAATCGGCTTATAATCACATCATAATCGTCTACCAAAACGACACATTCTCTACCGAAATGTAAATAAAGGTATCTCGCTAATGTCGAAAGACCAGAAAGGGTACGTTGTTGATAACGAGGTTCGTATAGATCCACATCGTCAGATACCCATTGGTTGCAAGACTTCTGTTGATACGTCTCCAATTTAGAACTGCTACACACGTAACTATGTGCAAGATATGCTCGCTGTGTCATACGAATACAAGCATTCAACACTGCTGCCTCACTAACTACGTCATCTTCAATATCAGCGCGGATGTAAATTACCGGATATTTTCCGAAATGTTGGTTCATTATCGCCTCATTACGTCTTATGCGTGTATCTTCGAAAAACCGAAAATTCGGAGTGCCGGTTATGGGCTCCGTTAGGGGTCCTTTTGCGATTGGATTTCCAGTTGCGTCCACCTCTAATGTACAAAACCGATAGATCATATCCAAGTTTGTACTCTTACCAAAGTGCTGTGGCGCTGTAACGGCAATGATCTGATGTGAATCCTCAAAAATTTCGTCGATCAGCATCGTTTTATCGACGAACGTATTTTTGTTCCTGTCTGCTGCAAAATCAGAAATTCCCACTTCAACTCCTTTTTTATCTTTGTCTAAAAAACGTGTTAAGGTGCATTGCCTGAAAAATCGAAAATAAGAATAAGCTATAAAGATACATTTTTGAAAATTAACCCAATTTCGAAACGAGTGCAGTTTAAAAATTGCCAATTTTTCTGACTCTGTCAAAGTACCTATCATGTTTTACAAATTTTGAACTGATAAAAATACTTAATTAAATTTTCAAAAATCGCAAAACATCGATCTTTCAAATTTTTTTAAAAATTTAGCGCATTATCAAAAAATTGGTTCGATCTCAAGAATTGCATTAAATCAAAAAATTGACAACATTTTGAAATTTGAAAATCATTGGCCAAAATAAAAAATAATTATAATAATTTCGAGTACATTAGGGTGGCCCTTATTTTACTTTTTTCGACTTTCTGAATGTCTTACCATCTGTGTGTTCATTTTATGAGAAAATAATTCCCTATTTTTTATTTTTCCCCCACCTGAATTTTAACCAGTGCTGGATCACCCTTTTTTTTTTTGGAAAATTGAAAAAAATTCACCGATTTTCAAAATCTTGCACTTTTTTGGAGATAACCCATCAAAGTTGTTCCTTGTCATGAGAATGAACTCCCAATTTTTTATTTTCTCTCCAAATTGATTTTAAGTGGTACCTGGGGGCTCCCCTAATTTTTCAAAAAAATCAAAAACGAAAAAATTTAGCAAAATCGTTTCTTTTAGCATTTCAAGTTGTTGCATTTCGTAAGAGAAAAATTTCCTATTTTTCATTTTTCCTCTAAATCAGTTCTAAGTGGACCCACAAGCCCCCCCCCCCCAAATTAAAAAAATTATGAAAAAATATCAATTTTTTAAATTTTTTCATTTTTTTGGTTCTAACCAATTAAAGTCGTTCCACTTGGGGAAAAAACTAAACAATTTTTGTGAATTTTTTTAGTTTATTTTTTTTTTTAAATTTTCAGAGGGGACACTGGGGTGCCACTTACAATAACGCTGAGAGAAAAATAAAAAATTGAGAATCATTTTTCCCCAAATGGAACAACTTCAATAGGTTAGAACCAAAAAAACGAAAAAATTTAAAAAAATTGGTATTTTTTCATAATTTTTTTAATTGGGGGGGGGGGGGGGGGGGCTTGTAGATCCACTTAGTACTGAGTTAGGGGGAAAATGAAAAATAAGGAATTTTTCTCTTATAAAATGCAACAACTTGAAATGCTAAAAGAAAAGATTTTGCTCAATTTTTCGTTTTTGATTTTTTTTTAAATTAGGGGTGCCCCAAGTACCACATAAAATCAATTTGGAGGGAAAATAAAAAATTGGGAGTTCATTCTCATGACAAGGAACAACTTTGATGGAGTATCTCTAAAAAACTGCAAGATTTTGAAAATTGGTGAATTTTTAAAAAAAATTTAAAAAGGGGACACCGGGGTGCCACTTACTATAATGCTGGGGGGAATTTAAAAAATTGGGAATCATTTCGCACCAAATGGAACGACTTTCATTGGTTAGAACCAAAAAAATAAAAAAATATAAAAAATTGGTATTTTTCCATAATTTTTTCAATTTTGGGGGCTTGTGGATCCACTTAGAACTGAGTTAGGGGAAAAATGAAAAATTAGGAATTTTTCTCTTATGAAATGCAACAACTTGAAATGCTAAAAGGAACGATTTTGCTCAATTTTCTTGTTTTTGATTTTTTTGAAAAATTAGGGGAGCCCCCAGGTACCACTTAAAATCAAGTTGGAGAGAAAATAAAAAATTGGCAGTTCATTCTCATGACAAGGAACAACTTTGATGGGTTATCTCTAAAAAAGTGCAAGATTTTTAAAATCTGGGAATTTTTTTCATTTTTTCAAAAAAGGGGATGACCCGGCACGGGTTAAAAAGTTAGGGGAAAAATAAAAAATAGGGAATTATTTTCTCATAAAATGAACACACTTGGGGGTAAGACATTTAAAAAGTCGAAAAAGGTAAAATAAGGGCCACCCTAGAGTAGAAACACAAATTTTGAAAAATCGTGAGAATTGTTTTTTATAAATATTGATTTGTAAATTAATCCAATTTCAAAAGAATTTTAATTTCAAAATTGCCAAATTTTTTGGTTCTTTTGAATTTTAAAAAATTTTGAAAGAATGAAAAAAATTCTTGGAAATGGCAAGACATAGATATTGATCTTGTGAATTTTTATGAATATTGCCAACTCGAAAACAAAATCAAATTGAAAAATTAACAAGTTTTAAAAAATTTTGAATTTAAAAATCTTTTTTCAAACAAGATCTTAAGTGGAATATTTACTCAATTTTGAAAAATTGCGAAAATCCATTTTTAATATAATATTTAAAAATTATTGTAATATTAAACTGAAAAATGTTCTATCAAATTTCAAAAACTTCGAACGATTAAAAAAATCAGTTTCTAAAAAAAGAATAAAACATTAATCCCTTGAACTTTTTTTGTAAAATTTTAAAAACAAGTTCGACCAAAAAATGAAATTGAATTTAAAAATTGACGAATTTTAAACGTTTCAAAATCAACAACCCCCCCCCCCCTCCCTCCCCCCAAAAAAAGAAGATATAAAAATTTAATTTTGATGATTTACTCAGTTTTAAAGAATTGCGAAAAATGACTCTTTAAAAAAATTTATTTGTAAATTAATCGAACATTTCGAAAAAAATTCAATTGAAAAATTGCCAATTTTTTACAATCTTGAAAACAACGAGACATTGATCTAATGAACTTTTATGAAAATTTAGAATAATATTAAAAATTTATTCCATCTCAAAATTGAAATCGAATTGAAAAATTAACAATTAAGTTTTAAAAATGCAGTTTTGAAAAATTGCAAAAATTGATTTTTAAATTTATTTGTAAATTAATCCAACATTTTTTAGGTTCTATCAAATTTTAAAAACTTACCACGATTTAGAAAAAAAAATCTAAAAAATTGTGAACATTGATCCTTTGCATTTTTTAAAATTCAGCACAATTTATTAAAAATTTGTTCGAACTCGAATAAAAATTTCAACTTCTAAAATCATTTTCTAAAAAAAAAAAAGAGAAAAATAATTTCCAACGTCTGCTCAATTTTGAAGACGTGTGAAAATAGATTTACCTATTTAATTTCTTTGAAAAATTAATCCAATTTTGTATTAATTATTTACCAATTAAAAATTAGTAATTATTCACATTCTCGCAAATTTCGAAAATTTTGAACGATTAAAAAAAATTCTTAAAAAGATCCAAACTATCTATTGATTCATTTATTATTTTATTTTATTTTTTTTCATTATTTTTTTTTTCTTGAAAATTCGAAATATTAAAATTTATTAGAATTTTACAATTATTACTAAACAAATTTAGAAAATTTGTCACTTTATTCAGCCAATTAATTTGAAAATTTTTTATCATAAAAATATTTTCTAAAATAAAATAATGGGAAATTACTAACGTGTAATCGGGTCGATGGGCCTCGTTTTTATCGTATTTGGTATGTCTATCTTTATTTTTGTGGATAATTGACTTGTACGGAGATGGATGTTTGGCATTTAACGAATATACTATTCCAGGTGAAGTATCATATTTTCTTGGGCTTAAAGAGGTTTCTTCCGTAAGATTACTAAATAAAAGTGCGGCAACTAACGACCGTTTAGTTTTTTTCGAAAAGAACCGCATGGTAATGAAAATAGGTACCTACTCTAAACTTGTTTCTACTGTGAATACAAGAGTATTAAGACTGTTCGATGGATTCGCAATTATCTGCACGTATAATATAAAGATTGAAAATTTCATTATCGCATGCCAGTATCGTTCTTACCAATAAAGCTCATCAAGATAGTGAAAATTAAATTCCTACACGAGCTAATATTTTAATGTACACTGCTCGTATTCTAGCACTTCCGCATTACAAAATATCAAAAATGGAAAATCAGGACGTTTCTGTAAACAATTTTCAAACAAAAGTTGTAGATTGAGATCCTTAAGAATGATTACAATTATTACAAAAATGATTCCTAAGATCTGATAGATTTACACAGAGACGGACCGAAACGATTAATCGAGGGGGGGGGGGAATCATTGAAAATGCAAACTTAATCACTGAAATTTTCCAACTCATACTATCAATATTAAAAAATGTTCAAGAAAAATAATTATCTAATCATGGCAAAAGAAGAATTTTAAAGCTTGAAAATATAAAATTAATCTTTCAAAGATTTCGATTTTGATAAATTAGTTCATAACCGCCGTTATCTCGATTTTTTTTTTATTCACAAAAAAATCGTAGGAAACGTGAATAAATCCCTTTGGATTCTTTTGGGCAAAATATTTTTGGTCTGATTTTCGTGTGATACGTATAGAAGAGGGCCTTTTTGAGCTGGCGAATTCATTTCTGTCTCAGTTTATGAGGCCACGACTCATGCTTTGCCAGGTATACTCGTCCTTTTTCGACCATTCTTCTAAAAAAAATTATTTTCAAAAAAAATTTACTAGGTAATGTTTCTTCAAAAATAATGACAATTTTTTCAAACAAAATGACAATATTCTTTCCAATCCAAAGAAATTACAATATTATTTTTCCAAAAAAGAAGTCATTACCTATTTGTTCAAAATTCAAAAAAACTAAAAATTTCCCCCCAAAAACTGACAATTATAGGTAATGACAACATTTTTCAACAAAATGGCATTTCTTTTTCAAAATAAGGACAATTTTTTCAAAAAATTCCGTATATATTTTTTTTTCCAAAAAATGGTATTTTTCCAAAAAGGAAAATTTTTAAAAAAAAATTCAAGTATTTTTTCGAAAAAATTTCTGATTTGTTGAAAATATTGCGACAAAAATGAGATGATTACATATTTATAAAGTTGAAGGAATTTGAAAAATAACTACATCATTGAAAAGCTAAATTAGGGGGAAGGGAAGGGTCCAATCGAAATTTTTATAATAACAAAAATCATTTCCAAGATCCTAATCCACAACTTTTGTTTGAAATTTTTTTTTAAATTTAACCCCTCCCTACCATTATTTAATAGGTAGCCAGTGTTTTTGTACCTACTCACCAACTACGCATAATATAATATTTTTTATTCAAAATTAGAATCCGGCTTTCGATTTATTTTCACTTCGAGATTCATTTCAGCGCAGAATACGACCTACAAAAGGTGTATTTTATACTAGCTAGACCAACATTTAGATTAGAATGGAAGTTGGCGATGCAATTCAACTACCTATTTTCTCGATAAGACCATTCTGGCCGGAAAAATAAGATTTTCAACAACGCAAACTGTTACGCAAATATTTTCTCAAACATTGATAAAATTCATTCTCACCTTTCTCAAGAAGTTTACGTACATTTTAGATACGCTTCGTCGATGGTATTGACGCGACAAAGAATAGGAACTTCCACCACTTTACCTAACACATATAAGACAGAGTACTATTTAATATAACAATGCGAATAAAAACAGTAATAAAATACGATGGATAACAAAATGAATAAAATAAAATAATCGATAAATTAATGAAATGATCAACTTTGCCTTTTCTCTGGGTCTTGACACGAGAAATGTATCATAGCACCAGCACCATGGCCACAGTGGCAGCTTGCCGAAACCCGTTTAGAAACACTATACATGTACCTGCGCAGTAAAAGCAACTACATACACAAAAAAGTGTATTGGCTTTCTGATTTACTATACACAATATCCGCTCACTCTACTAGTAAAAAAAAATCGTCGTTTCTTTCAAGAAAGAAACACGCATCTGTTATTTCTGAAGAAAAAACCATTCAAATTTTTTTGAAGTATATTTTTCAAATTTTTAAACACATACGTTGTAATTAAGCACGATATCTTCCCACTTGAGCTTATGAGAAGAACCTTTACCATTACATAAAATAAAATAAAAACGCAATCACATACGCGACGAGCTTTATTCATAATTAACACTGTTGTTGTTTGTAATATTATTCGAAATAACTACTATATTCTTTCGCGGGTTACTGTATGACTATCTTAAGGAGTACGCTACCAAATTATACCGGAATAATTTGGCTATCGAGAGACTCGAAGAGATGCACGTTCTCGGGAGTATTCTCCCGAGAAACCTCACTAGCGTACTAGCGTTAGAAGAAGTCTTCTAGCTACGCGTTGGCATATTGTTGCTAGGGTTGCCATAAAGTACGACATAATACGTAACGTTTGGCCCCAGTGTAGCCACGGGGTGGGTAGGGTCAAATGCACCTTAACATATGCCCCCGAGAGGGTTATGAGAGTGGCCTCTCATCGCCGCTCGAGAAAATCTCGAGTCGTTAAGGTCGTTATTTTACGTTATATTACTTTAGGTAGTTTGACCCTGTCGACCCCTCTGCCCCCGAGAGATTAGCAAGGGTGGTGATGACACTACGTTTGCTATTTTTGGAAAGTGGGTACTCCCACTGAGGTATCACGCAGCCTCCGCCGACTTGATTACACCCAACACCCGATCTTAGTTATTCACTAAAACCGGCGAATTTGGTGTAACCGACGGCGTTAGATACATGATATACCTTAGACACTGGTCGAAAAGTGGACTCGGGTAAGTTCATTTAATTTTTTTTTTTTTTTTTTTTTTTTTTTTTTTTTTTTTTTTTTTACGTACTTATGGCATCAAAAAAAAATAAAAAATTAAAAAAGAGGTTTTAGGTGAAGTCACCTACTGTCGTGCATGTTGGGTGATTCCTATGAAAAAGGGATGAAAAATGTATGTCATCATACAGACATCATTACGGGATACAATAGTGGCTATGTTTTACGAGAGGCTGCGGTTTGGCGAACGCCAAGTATTAAAATTATACATAAAGTACATGTTAGTGACGAGAAATGTTACATCGTACAATTGAAAAAAATAATATCGTGTACACCCAGGTACGTAGAAATAATTAAAGATTATTGCTGGTGTAGAATGATGAAGGCTAACGTTGATTTTTCTTCTTTTGCAGGTGGACCGGCGAAACAAAATGGAAACGTTGGCGACCCGTCATCGCATCGAACAAGATAATCGTTGTTATGGAAAGAAAATACGTTGATGGAACTCGATAATGTTGGTCAATTCTTTTGATTTTTCTTCCTTTTGCAGGTGGACCGGCGAAACAAAAATGGAAACGTTGGCGACCCGTCATCGCATCGAACAAGATAGTCGTTGTTATGGAAAGAAAATACGTTGATGGAACTCGATAATGTTGGTCAATTCTTTTGATTTTTCTTCCTTTTGCAGGTGGACCAGCGAAACAAAAATGGAAACGTTGGCGACCCGTCATCGCATCGAACAAGATAGTCGTTGTCGCAGATAGACATTTGCGAGTGGACTCGAATACAGTGAATCGATTTAATTTGATTATTTGTGAAAAATACAAAAAAATGAATCTTAATTCTAGGTATAAAAAAAGGCGAAAATTACTTCATGTTACAAAAAACTGAACGTTTACAAAAAAAACAAAAGTATCTTCGTTATTGTGATTATACTAAATTATTTATTGGTATAGGGGATAAAAAAAAAATTTTATATTAAAAACTAAGAACTCATGGTAAAAATAAAAATATTCGGTGATTGTGATAACAAATAATAGTAGTAAAAAAAATTTACATAAAGAAAATCACCATTTTTTCTAATTATAAAAGTAATACTAATTTGTTAATAGGGAATAAAAATAATAAAAAATTTATCGTTTTTCTAATTATGATATTACTGAATTATATAAAAAAAACAAAAATGTCATCGTTATTACTGTGATGATATTAAATTATTGGTAAAAAAGAGTTAAGAGAGAAAAAAAAATTTTCGTTTCTCAAAAAAAAATTTTACACAAAAAATTTGAACAATGATTTTCAACGTGGGGTACAATATTTACAAGCAAATTTGGGAATGCAAGATTTGGCTTTACTTCAAAAAGGGAAAATATGGTTAATGGGTAATAATTATAAACAAAATAAAAATTAAAAAAGTAATATGTATTAATAATAAAAAATGAATAGTGCTAGCCACGCGAAGTATCAGCCTTTCATGTTCCCCTCCTACCTTTCTTCCGTCGTGTTCAACGTTGTTATTTGGTATCTTCCAAATGCGCAAGGAGATAAGGATTCGGTTCGAATGTAGCTTCGAGTTGCGAGGGGAGAGAAGGGTGACGTGTTCAACACGCTTGTTTGTTTGTGTTAGTGCACAAACGTTTGATGTCGTTGCATCTTATACGAAAATTTTCATTTTCGAGCTCTCTCGATGAACGAAAAAATGAAGATATGCCATTGAATTGAACTGGATTCAATTCTTATCTGATCTTGAGAAAACTCTTATCGGATATTTCACATGGCGTGTCTATAAATAATCTGCCGAGTGTGCTCGATTGTTTTTGTGAGCTCACAAAGGCGTACGAACTGATTCGTATATATAATTTTGATTTTCTAGCGATGTCGCTTGATAAGAAGGAGATTTGAAGTTGAATTTTTCAATTTGATTAATTTACAAAAATTAACCGTTTGAAAAATATACTTATATACATCTACATTTTCAAAATTAGTTACGAGTGTACTCGTAGGTATTTATTTCTACGTAGGTACGTAGGTTTTAACCCGATACCGCATACGCGTCGTCGAGTGTTCTGTGGCGAACATTCAGTTTGCTTATTTGTAAGGCGGGCGGGGTGGTACGATTTTACGTATTTTCCTACGAGTTCCTACGGCTGTGTGTTTTTTGTTACGTATGTCTACGTGTGTAGTGGTAGGCACATTATGATGGGGGATTTGGAAATCCAGTATTTTTCTAGTTTGAATTAAAAAATTAATTCAACTATAGAAAATAACAAGTTTACTCGTAGGTGGTGTTTTTTGGAGCAAAAAACTCGAAATTTCGAAACTGATGGAAATCATCAGTTAGAAAAAATTCTATGAAAATATTTCAATCTGTCGATTGTACAGTTTATTATTGCGTATTCGCAAGTAATGCTTTTCTTACGCAGCTTCGCGTGTTGTAACCTTGGGTAGTTACATTCGGCTCAATTTCGCTGGCGATTTCACCATTTGATTTATCGTCAGCGTGATTTGAATTTTTTATTTCAACTTGAGGGTCTCTAGTTGTGTTGAGGTATTCCTCAATTTGCTGTACTATCGTACGGTCGTTGTGCTTCGACTGCATTATTTTTTCGCTTAATTTTTTCAGCTGAGTCGCCGATAAAAATAAGGACAATTGGCGTATGTTGACCGTACGTTCAATTGTTTCGTCGCTGGTGGATTTCACCAGGTAACAATTTGGTGCAACTTGACGCACGACTTGGTATGGGCCATACCGTTTTTGGAACAATTTTTTGGATTGTCCCTTGTCGAAGCTTGACAATTTATGATCGGTGATTAACACCAAGTCATCTGGTTGTAACGGCGTCGGGTCGCCGTGCAACTTGTTAAAGTTGTATTCATCTTGTATACGTTGTGAGCGACGACGCTCACGTATATAGGCTTCGATAGCTTGCCTATCGTTTAAATTTTCGACTTTTTCTTTCTCGGTGGCATCGTTGTACACCGATTTTTTCGCAAGTTGGTCAGCAACTATGTTTAGAAATTCGTGTCTACGTGCGTACACGTGTTGGATACGAATTTCTTCGAATTTAGAGATTAGCTCTAATAATTCTTTGAAAAGCTCGCCGTGTACGACGGGTTTTTTTCAGCTGTTTAGCCAGCCATTTTTCTGCCAGTGGTCTGCAGTTTTATTTATCGCTTGCGATACGTACTTTGAGTCGGTAAGCACCAACGCTTTAGTGAAATTATTTTCGAGTAAGATCTCGAGTGCAATTTTTACTGCGTAAATTTCAGCTAAATTGTTCGAGGGTGGGTGCCTCGAGTCTGAGATTTGCTCAGAGATATTTTTGCCAGATTGGGGTTTGAAACAAATTCCAATTCCAGCTTTTGGGTTTTCTTTCCCATTTCGTGCGCAGGCGCCGTCCGCGGCTACACGAACGTGCCCCTTGTCGTCACGAATTACGTCTTGTTCAGTTAATCTGATCGTTTTTAATTCAGTTGAGGTCACTGAATTTAATAATTTTCGCTCCTCCTTGTCGCGGAGTTTTTGCAGCTCGTGTTTAAAGTTGAACTTTGCGTGTTGCACGGGAAGCTGCGTAATGATGGGATCATCAATTCCCCAGGCTTCGTTCGGCTTAACACCAAAAGAAGTCGGGGTATTATTTATCTCACATTCGATATCTCGAGCGTAAGTGTGCCAATCGTAGTGTTCTCGATCGGCGTCGTAAAATGTATTCATTTTGACACGTAATTTGTCTCCAATAATTCTCATAGTGCGTTCCACCATTGAGGATTGTGGATTATATGGGGTAGTTTTACCGATTTTGATATTATATCTGGAAAGCATGTCTTTCCACAGATCGCCGACAAACTGGGTACCATTATCAGTAATCACTTTTTTAATGGTATAACCAGCTCTATGTATGTCGTTTACGACATTTTCCATTTCAGTTGTCACTGATAATGCTTTTATGTCGGTTAGGGTTTTCACCCATACTCGTGACGTAAACACGTCTTTGACGACCAAAAGATACTTCGGTTCGTCTTGCAAATTTGCGATTGGTCTGAACAAGTCGGCAGAGAGTACCTCTCCTATACCGTAGGATTCTACTTGAGCAAACTCAAGGACTTTGCGGAGCGCATAGCTCTTGTTTACTTTACATATTACGCATATGTTACATATGTCTTTAATATATGCTAGTGAATTTGGGTAAAAGTAAGATCTTCTAAAAATCCAATCTAGCTTGGTCGCGCATACGTGACCGTAAATTTCGTGTAGATAATCTACAGTATCGCGAAAGAGTTCTTCCGGCATATAGATAAGAGAGTGATTATCATCATAATATCGAACGAGTACGTCTCGTCCCTTCTCATCTTTTTCAATGCGAAATTTCTTTCGTTTGTTTTTTTGCCTGTCAAGATCTTTTTTATTGTAATAGGTGGTACCTAAGAGTGCCATAAGTGCTTTACACTTATTGTCATTTTTCTGCCCCTCAGCGACGTTCGCCAAGTCTTTGGGTAGATTTATGAGGACAGCCTCAGCTATGCAAGTTGATACTGGTTCAATCTGTTCGATCGATTCCAGAGTAAGCTCTGGTGCTTGCATTTTGAAGAGTTGGGTGCTCTGTATCTTTTTTATGTCAAATTGCAAGTCGTAACCTGCTAGCTCGGTGATCCACACCGATGCTGTACGATGAGTTTGGGACATCGATGCGATCTTTTTGACTAATGGTTGGAGGTCAGCTCTAATATGAACTGGTTGTCCATGTAGCCAGTGAGCTAGCCGTCTACAAATTTTTACAAGAGTGAGGACCTCTTTATCGTGAAGAGTATATCTCTTCTGGTGAGATTTAAACGATAGCGACGTGTACATCACTATGTTTATTTTATCATCGTCGTCGTACTGATACAATACGGCGTTCATTGCGTCTTCACTTGGAGCAGTCTCTAAGTAAAGTTTTTTGTTTTCTAATGGTGGCATTAGAACGAAATTTTTTCTGTACTGGTAGCACAGTTTAACGAATGATTTTTGACAGTCGTCTGTCCATTCGATTTCTTTCTCTTTGCTTTGAGAAAGCGCAAATATTGGCGCGAGAATCTGCGCGTAATTTGGAATAAATCTGTGGTACAGATTGGTTAATCCTACAAGCGTTTGCGCTTGTTTGAGGGTTTTGAGTACAAATTCCCCTTTTTTGTTCGTGTGTTTTTTCACGAATTCATCGAATTTCTCGATTTTGGCATTTTGTTTACCTACGGTGTTTTCACCCAGAGTGAAACCAAGATGCTTTGTGGTTTTTTGGAAAAGTTTGGTCTTTTCTGGATTGAGTTTTAACCCAAATTTTCGAATTAGTGTGAACACTTTTTCGATTGAATTAATAGTTTCCTTAAATGTTTTCCCTGCAACCAGGAGATCGTCGACGAATTTTGCCAATCCGTCCATTTCAGGAAAAATATCGTTCATCACCTGAATGAACTCAGATGAGGACACCTTGAAACCGTAAGGTAATACGAGAAACTCGTATACCTGCCCCTCAAAGATGAAAGCTGTATACTTTCGGGCTTCGGGGATGAGCGGTAACTGCCAGAATGCAGCTGTAAAATTGAGTGGACAGAAAAAAGCGTATTCGCCTTGTTCAAATATTATATTTTCCATTTTTCGTGTTTCCACGAGTCGATTTATAGCAAATCTATTGAAATCCCAGGCGGCTAAGCATAATCTTAGATCACCGTTCGATTTTATGACTGGAGCAGTCGTATTGATAAATTGCGAAGTCGATGGACGAATGATCCCTTTCGCGAGCATGACACGAATTGCTCTTCGCATTGTGGGAATTAATTTTCGCGTTGGCGAGTATTTCTCGCCTTTCCACTGTTTGATCATTTCCTTGTCAGTGGTGGAAAATTCGAAAGTGACTTTCGGTCCGGTGTATTTACCCGGGTACTTACTGAAAATGTCCGCGAAGACTGAGAGTTTCTCCCATCCTTCACCGTTTTCATTTTCAGTTATGCGATTTTCTCGCAGTGCGTCGAGAAGAAATTGATGAAGTTTCTTCAAGTAAATTTCTTTACCATTGTCACGGTCTTCCGGTCCTAGGTGTGCCCAGTGCACCGGTCGTGTATTTTTATCGATGACTTTCATCGTGTCTTTTTCGTCTTTTTCGGAGATGTGGCGACATTGTAGGACGTCAAGACCTTGGTATTTTCCTCCTTCGAGGAATTGAATAGGAATTAAGTCCTTTTTCAACCTCGATGGAATCGTGGCTATGTGAAGTTGGAACTTCAGTTCGATGTTTAAAATTTTCATCGATTGTCTGCCGAGTATGCAGACGTTGCCTACTGCCTCGATTATGTAAAATGGTATTTTTAGTTCCACTGAACCAAGCATTAGTGTAACCACTAATATGTACTGCTGTGTATACACAAGTTTATTGTCTGCTAGGCAAAGTTGAAGTCTTCGTTTTAGCGGTAGGTAGGTACATATATCTCCATGCTTATCTACCCATTTGTTTGCAGTGTTCTGCGTAATTACGTTGGGGGGTGCCCCAGAATCCAATTGCATGGTGTAGATTTCTTCACCAATTGCAATAGGTACTACACAAGTGGGGTCACTTGTCTCTGAATTATTTACGTCTTTGGTAATTAGGTGTTTCTTGGTGTCAGCATCGATTTTTACATCACCTATTTTTGTATTATCGATGGATTCGACGTATTTTAAATCTTTGTGTATATGGGATTCCCCATTGATTATTTTCAGTGGCACTTTGATGGGTACATCGTTAGTATGCACTTCTTGAGCTTGTTTACCAGCTTTCTTTTTAAACATGTCGTACACGTCGAAGCTGATTTTCAATCTACCCGTTGGTGGGGTGTGAGGCGTAGGTCGCTTCGTTGTAAGATGCCTGGCCATCTTTTTTTCAAAAATGGCGCGTATCTTTTCTATCGTGTTTTTATTGACGTAAAAACATATTTTTTCTTGTGCAAACACAAATTTACTTTCATCTGGTATGATGTTGTCATCATTATCGATTGAATAGCGAGTGGCGGGTGCGCCTTTTGGTAGCGTGTATGTCTCACGTTGTCGTAGGGTTTGTTGTGGCTCAAACCACACTGTCAGTCGCGAATCCATTTTTTCAAATGTCTCGAACATTTTTCGGAATATGTTATAGCGACTCACTTTAACTTTTCGAGCGAGATTGCTTCGTGGTTTCACGTATGGGAAGACTAGAATAACTTCTTGTGCTTCTTTTTTCTCGAGAAGTGTGTTCACTACTTTGACCATTTTATCAAAGATTACTCGATATGGTAAAGGCGAATGATTCATTTCGAGGACGCACATCGATAAAATGAATTTTTGCTTTGTGAACGAGGCGTTTTGTAACTCTTGTTGTAGGTCATCGAGACCGATGTGTATCCTACGATATGGTTTTCTGGCGTGTTCGCCAATTTCATATTCGGACATGTAATACGATAGGCCATCGCCAACGTATTCATATTCGAGAAAATTGTTTATTTTTGGGGGGTTCGGGTCTGAATTCTGGCAAGAGGTCGACCCTTGGCTAAATTCTTGCCCTACTCGTTTCCCTCATCGTCATCAACAGGGGATTCTTCAAAGACGTATTCGTCTGAATCTTCGAGATCCTGAAGGCCATGATCGTTCTCTGGACCGGTTACCATTACTGGAATTTCATTTCGAGGCGCTTTCTCGAATTTGGGTCTTTCTGGTACCCTATTTTGGGCTGGAGCCAGTCCACTGGTAGTTGGCATCGCGTTTGACGCGTTGTTACGAGGGGTCTCGTTCTTTTTGGTATCGTCGGGCTTTTTATACGTTGGTCGTATATTTTGTCGGAATGTGCCTCTCGGTACAAATCCTCCTGAAGTATTCTTCGGGGTGTATGTGAGGAATTTTTGTTGTGACGGCAACGTTACTGTTTGCGGTTTGGCCGCACGAAGTGGTTTTGGTTTTTCAGGATTAATCCTGATTTTAGTTAATTCTTTCAGACGCTTGATGAAGTTTTCAGCCGACGCTGTGTTTTCGTCTAATAATTTCATCTGGGTTTCCAGAGGTAATTTATCTTTCGCTGTGAGTATCACTTTCGAAATTGGTACTTGGGTAGAGACAGAGAGTTGCTCTATCCATTTTACCATTTGACGGAGGAGTTCTCTGTCTTCGTCGTCGCCTTGTATGGACAAGTTAACGAACGTTTTGAAAGCTTTTTCTTGTTGTTCTGGAGCCCAGAATTCTTCGTAAAAGCTCTTTTTCAACGTCTTGAAATTATCTACCTTTGCGTTTTCTTCTACCCAAGCGGGTCCGCCTGTGGCATCGATAAGACCTCTGAACCAGTGACATATGCTGCGATCAGCAATGTTTGCGTTCTCGTCTTCTGAAGGCAGAGCGCTTTCGAATTTTTGCACGAATGCGTGCGGGAAAAATATTTGATCAGTGGTGAACACGATTTTTTGTTCTCGCAAATGTTTAACCGTAATTTTCTCGTTGTAGTTGTTCACTACTGTGCCACCTCCGCTGTATCCACCAGAGGAACGTTGAAGTTTCTTTATGGCACTGTCAATCGTGTCAACACGAGTTGTCAAAGTCACACTTTGGTTTTCGAGAGTAACAATAGATTGTTCATTTAAAGATAACTTTGTATTTATTGTCGACTGGTATAAGGCCTGTTTGTCATCAGTTTCCTTAACATAACCTACTAAGATTGCTCGTAAGGTTGACAGATTTTCGTTGAGAGTCTCACCTTGGTGTTTATTTGCTAGAACTTGAATTTTATTTGCCGTAGCTAAACTATGGCTTTTGTTTGCAGTATCTTTGGCTTCGGACGCCAAATTGATCGCAGAGTCAGCTCTACGTTGAGCTTCGATGGCAACGTTGTGAGCTTGTTGAACCAGCTGTTTTTGAATTTCGCTCTCGCGGTTTAATCTTTCCTCGAAATAACGGTTGAGTTCATCCGTCGTCAAGGTAGGAATAAAGGATGTTTGAGCGTTTACGCTCGGAGGTGGTTTATCATTTTCGCTGTGTTGGCTACGCGCTTCATCGTCATCGTCCGAGTGTTGGGAGTTTTGCGTGTTCGCACCTCCAATTATACTCGAATTGAGATGATTCAGATTTAAATTTGGAATTTGATTAGGGGTGCCCCCTTCGCTCTGTGTCTGTGGAGCGTGCTCCTCGATAGTGACGTTTACATTACCGACGTTACCAGTGTTTACACTAGAGTTTCTTTCGTCTGTGTTGTCCATCGTATGAGATTTCCTCGTATTTCTACGATGTGGAAAGGTCTCAGATATTTTTTGCAAAGCTTTTTCCTTCGCTATGCGATTGGGCATACCCCAAGGCAAAATATCGAGTACGTGTTTGTCACGTTACGTTGCACAGATTCTGCGAGTGAAGTTGTAAAAATAAATTTTGAGAATCGCAAAAAAAAATCAGAATTAAAAAATGCAAGCAAGAATTAATTCACAAAAGTACGTACCAGTAAGCGAGTATCAAACCATTCACAACAGAATCGTACACGATAAAAAAAAATCGCACACCAAAATCACCACGAAAAGATCGAAAAAACGAAAAAGACGAATGGCTGAGGTATCGCAGAAAAAACCGAAGGTGGTATAACCACGCAAAAAGAACAATAGCTACAGTATTGCTGCGTATTGGAAATATTACCGCGCGTACGTCTTTCACGTTAACGAACCACAAGAATAATAAGTGCGTGTTGGGTAGCTTGCTACCAGTCTCGACGCAGTTGCGCGATCTTAACGTGCTCATCGGAGATGTCACCGATGGATCTTCCCCCTGCCTGCTGGCCGGGTGGGTGGGCGGGTACGCCGCTGTGTGTTCTCATACGGCGTGTTCGTCGTAACGGTTACCTACGGCATGATTTTTGGCGCTTTTTCGATATCGTGTGAACACGAGGTCCCTATGAGAGATGAATAAAAAAAAAGCGTGCGTTTTTATTTACACACTCCATTCCCCAACCAAGGTCAGGTACAGAGAAAAATGAAAAAAAAAGGGTGGACACCCCCGTACCCGAGTACGGTGGCTGTTCGTAACACATTTTGAAAAGCGGTTTGCCTAAATTAATAAGCAAAAAAAGTGTGTCAGTCGGTGCTGACTTCGGAAACTATCAATAAGCACTAACTTTAATTTTTGAAAAAAATAATAAAAAAAAACTACTCACCTAATTTCTAATTTTTGACCATCTCAGTCGTTTACTACGTCTTACATCGAATATGGCATGGGCTATCTCGGCCACCTACTTCTTTCATCGAATATGACACGGACCATCTCAGTCTCTCGCTTCTGACATCGAACATGACCCTGGGCGTCCATTTGACATAAAATTGGCCTTTTTTACCTCAAATGACATTGCACCTTCTACTTCTAACCTCGAATGTGGCGTGGGCTATCTCGGCCTCCTACTTCTTACGTTCGAACTTTGGTTTAGCCGGCTATTGCCGGCGAAGTGATAAACGACTTAAAATAACCGCACAGCACAATCGCGAACCCGTTTCGGCACCAATGTAATTAAGCACGATATCTTCCCACTTGAGCTTATGAGAAGAACCTTTACCATTACATAAAATAAAATAAAAACGCAATCACATACGCGACGAGCTTTATTCATAATTAACACTGTTGTTGTTTGTAATATTATTCGAAATAACTACTATATTCTTTCGCGGGTTACTGTATGACTATCTTAAGGAGTACGCTACCAAATTATACCGGAATAATTTGGCTATCGAGAGACTCGAAGAGATGCACGTTCTCGGGAGTATTCTCCCGAGAAACCTCACTAGCGTACTAGCGTTAGAAGAAGTCTTCTAGCTACGCGTTGGCATATTGTTGCTAGGGTTGCCATAAAGTACGACATAATACGTAACGTTTGGCCCCAGTGTAGCCACGGGGTGGGTAGGGTCAAATGCACCTTAACAACGTCTTACTAGTCTGTACATTTTTTTAGAGCAAGAATATTCAGAATATTTTTCGAATTTCTCGATAAAAAAAAATTTCAATTTTTTGGAAATGGAAAATCCCTGCTTTTTAAACGAATACTTGAAATTTTCAAGGGTGTAATTCGATTTTTTTCCTAAAAGGTGGATTCTCGAGATTCTTTTCATGTTGTAATGTGAGAATGATTTTTTTCTTGGAAATGAAACAAAAAATTTTCACACAAAAAATTCTCCTAAAAATTTTTTAACAACTTTGTTAACAGAAAGACAGAATCCCATTTTTTCTTATTCCTTTTTTTTGTCCCAAAGTTTAAAAAATATTTTATTTATTTATTTTACCATAAAAGAAAAAAAAATTGATCAGAATAATTTTTAAAATTATTGGTCGAAAAAAATCCCAGTTTTTTTTCGAAAATGAAATTTTTTTTCTTTACAAAGAAAAAATTAAGAAACTTTTCCACAGAAATTTTGAAAAATATCTTCACGTAAAAAAATTTTATAACATTTTTTTAACCAAAAAAAAAGAAAAAAAAATTTTGAAAATTTTTTATTCCTAAAAATTCTGAAATTTCTTCCTTCAAAAAAATTTCTAGGTACTCCAGAATATTTTACGATTTTTATTTATTTTATTCTGAAACTATTTTTAAAAATTTTCAAGAACCAAAAAATTCGTTTTCAATTTTTTTTATTCTAAAAAATGAGAATTTCATCACCAAAAAACAGACCCTCCCCCCAAAAAATAAAAATACTTTATTTTTTAAAAAATTGAAAAAAATTGAAAAAATTGAGATTTTATACTCTGGAGTTTGAAAATTATTATACTTCAAAAAAATTCAATTCCAAAACGATAAAGTTCAGATTTTTGATTTCTTTTAAATACGATTTTTTTTGTGAAAGTTTGAAAAATATTTTTACTTCAATAAAATTAAGATTTTTTTTAAAATGTTTTTTATTCCAAAATTTTTTTCATTTTTTTTGTACGAAAAATTCATTCTTTTTCATTCCACAAAGTCTTTTTTTCATTCCAAAAAATGGGGACATTTTCCCCAAAAAATAAAGGTTATTTTCTATCCCATTAAAAAAATAAATTCTCCGAGAAAATTAATTAAATTTTTTTTCAAAAAAAAAAATCACAATATTTTTTTATTTATTTACTTATTTATTTATTTTTTTGAGAAGATCAAAGATGCAACAGTTTGAAAAATTTTACTTTCACTTTTAGCGAATTTGTAATTTTGCCCGGGTAATATTATCAAAAATTCATGACTTCGAAGAGTAAAATTCATGGCTTTTCATAACCTAGTAAGTAATTTTTTTGAAAACTTCATAATTTATTCATGACTTTTATGGCCCATTTTCAAATTTCATGACTTTCATGACCTGTAGACAGTTGGACACCCTGTACGACTAAACTACGGAGAACGATCTAAATTAAAGGAGAGGCTGTGTACCTTTGGATTGTCACAATTTGAGTAAAATTTTCAAACTACATCTAAAATAGAAAAACGAGAAGTTTTTGCAGGAATTTTTGAAACAAATAGTAAAAATTTAGATTGGTACATTTCTTACCCTCAAATTTTGCCCAATACTGAATAGAAACTCAATATTCAAAATGGGAGAGGAGAAAGGGGTCCCATTGAAAAATTTTTCAAACCAAAGTTGTAAATCGAGTTCCAAGGAATAATTTTGGTAATTACAAAAATTCAAATTGGACCCCTCCTTCCCCTCTAATTTTGTCTAATACTACGTAGACCTTAATATTTAAAATTAGAGTTTATGAAAGGGTTTAATTGAACAAATTTTCAAACAAAAGTTGTAGAATGAGATCCTAGGAATACTTTTTATTATAATAAAAATTTTGATTGAACCTTCCCTCCCCCTCCAATTTTGAATAATATCTATGTAACGTGTTATGCACAGAGTGGAGGGGATGGGTACAACCGAATTTTCTATCAAAACAAAAATTATTTCTAGAATCTCAATCTACCTACAACTTTTGTTTGAAAATTTTCAACAAAAACGTCTCGATTTTCCATTCGACGTTTTATAGGCATCACGTTGCCAAACGAAACGAGATTTATACGATTGTAAGTAAAGATAATTATCTAATCAATTATAATGGCAAGTAAGAGGCGATGAAATAGGGAAAAGTAACAACCAACTACAAAATGCAAAGCACTAATCATGCCAAAAATGATAATCTTAGGAAAATGTAAGCACTACATTAAAAAAAAAAAAAATCAGAACAGAAAATTCAATCCTACTAAGTATCTGTTTAATTAACAAGCCACGAAATAGAAACTTGAAAATTGTACTTTGAATTTCATTCTCTTTCAAAACTGTTCGCGTTCTACGTATTTGTAAAATAAAATCGAAAAAAAAATTGAAGCAATAAAATATGTATCCCCAAACACGTACATAAACATACGTACAACTATAAAAATAAAACTACTCCATTTTATTCGTATTAAAATAATTCCTGAGATACAAGCACTCTCATGCTATAATATTTTGCAAAACCGACAGAAAAATTCTCGAATATATCACTTACTCTATCCTAACCACTTCCAAGGTTCAACATCCGGTGTCGTAGGTGAAAACAACTGAACAAATTTTGAAATTTAAATTAAAAATGTCTCAAGACTACACTAAATTTGTGTACATTTTGAACGTAATTTTTTTTCAAGTTATTTTTTCAAATTGAAAAATATACGATGAGCAGTTTCTTTTTACGAAATTATACACGCGAGGTAGGTATTTCTCCTATTTAAAAATTGGTTAAAAGTCGATCGAAAACAAATTCGTGAAAATGGACATTGTGAACAAATAATTATTGGTATTCGCACAGTGCACGCGATTTGATTGAAAAATATTGGAATAACACAACGGTGAAAATAGTGGGTCAAAGGTGTTAAGTTAGTAGCTTTACGGAGGTAAAGGATTGAAATATACTTCGGCTTTTAAATCGACAACTTTATCTTGTAGCTCACGAACACGATCACTGTCGTCTAGATTACTTCGTAGCTCGCCTTCGGCAACCATCTCCTGATTCTAGATTGGCAAACACATGAGCAATTAAATTAAATGAATCCCCGGGATCGATTAAGTCAAGGATCGGTTTTCTTGACTTACTTTCAGTTCTAACAAAGATACTTTTTGGGTAAGTTCGGCAACCATTTGGGCATGTTCGGCGTCTCGTATCCTGGCCATCATAAATTCATCTTTCATCTGAAAATATGTCGACGTAAAGAATGAAAAATGATCGATTTTACGATAAAAAATTAGAGGAATATTAAAATACCCACCTTTGATTCTAAATCGGCGTATTTGTATTGCTGTTCTCTGAATTTAGCGGCAATTTCGCGTTCTCTTTGCTCGGCCTGGTCGAGTTGCTCGCACAGATCTTTCTTATCTTCATCTTGACGTTTGAGCTGATTACCGCTGACTTGTACTTGAGTTTCTAACTCCATTACCTGAAGTGAAAAAACATGGTTTAGTATGAAATGGTTGGGGAAAAATATTGGAAAAATTTTCTAAAATAATTAAACGAGAAGTACATACCTTGAGTCTCAACTCTTTGAGTTCGGTCAACGCCTCCATTTCCCTCAATCGAGTCGTCATCAACTCTTCTTCCAATTTCTGGAACTCTGTATTATTCCAATTCAACAGATTACCTATCTTCTTAGGTGTCGATTCGGGAGTAGGTGGCGCCTCGACTCGTTTTTCCCCCCTGTTTGAAAATTGATAAAAAAAAATTAAATCATAAAAATTCATCGAATTTTAGAAATTGATCAGATTTAGAAAATTATTATCAAAATTTAAAAATGACCAAAATTCCAAAATGTAACAAGCATTGGAAATGAATAAATTAAAAATCTTGTCCAACAAATTGTGAAATTTCAAAAAAAAAAAAAAAAAATATGGATTGTTAATTTTAGAAATTTGGCGAGTATAAAAAATTGAGTCAATTTCTGAAATTTAGTAAAACGCGAAAATTAAGTCGAGATGGTTGATTTGAGAAACTAATGTGTTTTTTTTATTGTTTGGTAATTTTTAAAAAACGAATTCATAAAATTTGAGCAATTTTGAAAATGTGGTTGTTTTTGAAAATAAATGAATTTTCCATAATTTGAAAATTTTTTCAAGTTTGGTAGGTAAGTTTCTAAAATTTGGACAATAATTATAAGAATTTGATTGATTTGAAAAATCAGAATACCACTAAATTGAAGGAAATTCGCCAAGGCAAACTTGAAAAAATAAAAATTTGTCAATTTTATTAAAATCCAAATTTTTATTAAATTTTAACCATTTTTCCAATTTCAAGAATTTACGAAATTTCGAAAAATTGTTAAGATTTTGAAGATTTTTTTAAAATCAAAAATTTGTATTAAATTTTAGGTTCAATTAATTTCAAAAGTTTGATAAAATTTAAAAATCACCAAAATTCCAGTTTTCATCAAATTTCAAAATTCAAGGATGAATTAAGCTGAAAATTTTTTTTAAATTGCGAACATTAAATTTCAGTAATTAATGACTAATTTTTTTTTAATTTATTGAAATTTAAAAATGACCACAATTCCAATTTTTATTGAGTTTAATTAATTATTCAAATTTCAAGGATTCACTAAATTTTAAAGATTCCTTTTAAAAATATTTCAAATTTTAAATTTTTTGAAAATTTATTACATGTTAAAAAAGGATCAAATTTTAAATATTTATTAAAGTTTCAAAAGTACAAACTTCAAATGTTTTCAAAATTTTGAAGAAAAATTTTTAAATAAATAAATAATTTGCGAATATGAAAAATTTGGATAAATTTTTAAATAATTTACAGAAATTTTCACTAACAATATTCAAATTTCAAGTTACGTATATTTTGTTATTCAAAAAAAAATTCTAAATCGTTTAATTTTCGCTCAAATGAAATGGTTCAAAATTTGATGAAAAGCGAAACCTTCAACCCAAAAGCGAGGCTTTTTGAAAAATCACTACCTTCAAGCAAAAAGCAGTACTTTTGCAAGACCAGCAGTACCTTTAGCCACTCTGATAAACTACTTCATTTCGATACGTTTACAACTACATAGATAACCAAGTGATATGCAAGCAGAGTGTGATTACATTTCTAATTACTTGTAGATGTCTCTGCCACTGGGTACTGATTTCGTTAACCCTTTGTCGTAAATCCTTCAACGATAGATTAGCTTCAGCTTCTCGTAACTTGACCGCAATCAGTTCTTCCTGCAGATGGGCGACTGAATTATCGACAGTCGATTCTCGTAATGTTTTTTTATCCTGAAAAAATCGATACGTTAATTTTCCATCCGTTGTATTATCTAATCAGATACGATAGATTACAAACTTCTTCCAATTCTTGGATTCTGGCTCTTAGTTCTCGAATCAATGCGTCGTTTTCCGCTTCCCTAAGTCGTACTTTTACAAGTTCCGCTTGCAAGCATTCGATTATCTCTTCTTTCTGAGATAGCTGCTCTTTCAACGAGCTTTCGTCCAAGGAAGACTGATACGAGTTGTTCTATAAACGAAATAAAATATATAAATGTAATTTTTTCGACCTCAGCACCACGTGAACTTGGAAGTCGACTCCGATGTGACTTACGTTTTGAGAAGTCAACAATAAAGATAACATTTGTATCTCTTCTTTGGCGTTTTCTAGTCTGTGAGATGTTTCCAAATGCGTATGTCTCAGAGCAGCCAGTTCTCTTTGGACGACGAACGTAGTTTCTTCTTCTTCAGCTCGCGATACTTGGCCGCGAACGAGTCGGTCTGCTAATTCGCTCGATTCGGCTTCGAGTAATTCGACTCTTTGGCGCAGAAGTCTGTTTTCTGTTCGTAATCTCTGTGAAAAAAAATCAAGCAACGATCGTCGTTTAAATTTTACTAAAATGTAAATCATTTTCAAGAAATAGAATTTTATTTAAAGAGAAAAAAAAATCTTCAATAAACAGAGAAAAATTTACCCTGAATTTTACTCCCAACGAAATTTTAAAAAAAAATTTAGAGAAAAAAAAGTCAAATAAAATCGATACAACTTACTCTCAATTCGACCATTTCTTCTTGTTCTTTGGTTTTAATAATCGTATACTCTTTCTCCAATTTTTTCATTTTCTTCTGATTGATTTTCATATTATAAGCTAAAGCCATTAAACTATCCGGATCCGAATCCGCCCTGGTGGGTAATTCTTTTTGAAAGAACTGCAACGAAACCGAAAAATAAGTATCGAATTAAGTACGTATATAATTGATTAAAAATTGAAAATTTAAAAAAAAAAAAAATTTAAATTAAAGTATTTTAAGAATTGGAAAAGTGGGTAATTTTTTTTCAATTATTTACATTTCTGGAAAAAATCATTACCTATAACATGGAGAATTACATATTTTTCTTAAAATTGAATTTCTTGGAAAAAATTTTCCAATTTTTTTTCTCATTATTCGGTTCGATTCTGAGAGATTATGAACAAAAAATCTTCAATTTTTCAATTGTTTCCATTTCTGGAAAAAATTATTTTGACATGACAATGCACACATTTTTCTTAAAATTGAATTTCTTTGAAAAAATTCCCCAAAATTTTTTTTTCTCATTTTTTGGGTCCCTTCTGGAGGTTTTGATGAAAAAATTCCAAATTTTTCAATTTTTTCCACATTTATAGAAAAATTAATTTTCGCAATGCAATAAGTGGATGGTGAATTTCACATTTCCCTTGAAATTGAATTTCTTGAAAAAAATTGCAAAAAAAATCTCATTATTTGGGTTTATTCTCAGAGGTTCTGATAGAAAAATTCATAATTTTCCAATTATTCCCATTTTTGGGGAAAATTCATTTTTGCCATGGCGAATAACACATTTTTTTTGAAAAAATTGCACAAGAATTTTTTTCTCATTATTCGGGTATATTCTGAAATATTCCCGTGTAGCAATTGTCGACATCGACATTTATGTCGACAAAATTCAGACACATTTTTTTCTCGGTTAACGATGAATTAAAAATGATATTTGAGATTTAAAGTAATGTTCTATGTTAAACATAACTGTTCAATCAAAATTTTTGAATTTTTCTCAGTATTTTCCTATAATTTAGAAAACGTTGTTTTTCTACATAGACAAGTCGATGTAAAAATCGATACTCGATAAACGCATCGACATTTATGTCGACAATTTCTGCCAATTAAATTTACAAATTTTATATCTAAAAAGAACTAAAAACAATTAATAAGAACATTTTAAGCTCAGGAATAAATAATTTTTGAAAGAATCACAAAATTTTCTTATTTTTCAAAGTTTTGAATAATACAACGACTTGTCGAGTTATTGTCGACATAATTGTCGATGGTCGAATAATGCATCGACTTCACTATCGACAGTGTCGACCAGAGGAATTTTAAGTCGAGATAGTGTCGATGTGATTGTCGAGGGTCGAATAATGCATCGACTTAACTGTCGACAGTGTTGACCAGAGGAATTTTAAGTCGAGTTAATGTCGATCTAATTGTCGAGGGTCGAATAATGCATCGACTTGACGGTCGACGTCTTGAGGGTGATTGTGATACTCGCAGATAAAGTGTGTTGTGAATTAGTACATAAGGTCTAAGAATCATCTCTATGTTAGTTGGACACTCGCATGTGTCCAGCTACAAAGGTGGCCTCAATGCCGCATATTTGACAAAAAATGTCAAAATGTTGGCTTGAACACTATTTTTGGTGTAATTTTAATATATACATATATTGAATATTTGAACTTAGCATATTTTTCAAAATCTCACCATTGCAAATGTCGATGTGGGTGTCGATATAAATGTCGACACATCGAAATCGGTCACTTTTCGATCGTACATGTCGACACGATTGTGGATGGTTTGTCGAGCTTATTATCGACATGTTTGTCGACCGTCCAAATATGGCTCGACATGTCGAGCCATATTTGGACGGTCGACAAACATGTCGATAATAAGCTCGACAAACCATCCACAATCGTGTCGACATGTACGATCGAAAAGTGACCGATTTCGATGTGTCGACATTTATATCGAAATTAGCATCGACGTTGCTACACGGGTTCTGATCAAAAAATTCAATTTTTTCAATTACCTATTCCTATTTTTGGGAAAAATTCATTTTCGCAATGTAAATAAATAGTACCAGTACACATTTTTCTTAAAATTGAATTTCTTGGAAAAAAATTTTCAACTATTTTTTTCTCATTATTTGGATCTATTTCGAGATGTTTTGATGAAAAAATTCCGAATTTTCCTATTTTCCCCATTTTTGGAAAAAAATCATTAGGTAGGTACCTAGCTATTACACGTTGAATTTACACATTTTCTTTAAAATTCAATTTCTTTGAAAAAATTGCTCAAATTTTTTTTTTCAATAATCGAGTCCAATTTGAGAGATTATGACAAAAAAATTCATATATTTTCAATTATTTCCATTTCTGGAAGAAATCATTTTGACATGGCGAATTACACATTTTTCATAAAATTGAATATCTTTGAAAAATTGCCCAAAATTTTTTTCCTCATTATTCGGGTCCATTCTGAGAGATTATGCCCAAAAAATTCATAATTTTGAAGAAAAAAAAAATCGGAATCGAATTTCAATTACTTATTTTAAAATTTGGAAAAAACGTTAGAAGTCAAGCTGTTATTCGAAAGGCGATTTTTTTATAAATTCACATTTTGCAGCCTAAAAAGTGGTGGAATGACCAAAAAACTTGGAATTTACATAAATGTTGGCATTGAAGGTAATGTGAATGCTAACTGTTGGAAAAAATCATAATTTTGAGCCTCTGCCAGTGTCTTCCTTCCCGAAAAAAAACAATCAAAATTTCAGCCATAAACGTCCAAACCTCCACCAAAGGCACCTCAGTGACGTTTGCCGACTCAACAAACCAAATTTTGACACCCCCCTCCCCGGTCACTTAGTTTATCCATTATTTCTTAGAGATTTTTTTTTTTTAATTTTCGAGAGTACTTTAACAATAATTTTTCAGATTTTAAAAACATTCTTTAATCCAAAAAATTGAAAGATCATTTCTTATTTCAAAAAGAAATCGAAATTTTTTTCAACGAATGAAAAATGTTTTTTACTATTTAAAAAACTTGAGAAATTATTTTTCTCTCCAATAAAATTGAATTAATTTTTGTTCAAAGGGGGGGGGGGGGTAAAAAATTGGTTCACCTACTTATTCCAAAAAAAGGGAATTTTCAAATGTTCCAAAAAATTGTAAGATTTTTCATTCCAAAAAGGTAGGTGGGCTAGAATGTGAAATTTTTTGATTTTTGACTCTGCATAAAGGTCAAAATGCGTCCAAAGGTCAAAACATATAAGACGCACATCAGGGCTATAAACTGAATTTATAATAAAATTTTGGAGCCCCTAGACAAATTTAGAGAGTCTGTAGACTGATGAACTTGAATAAAAATTCTCAAAAAATCCACTTCATGGGGCCCAAAATGGGGGTGGGGATAGCTTAGGACACTGAAATTTGGGTGATGAGAGCCCCCATCGCTGGTGCAAATTTTAAACAATTTTGTCTCTTTGGACCTCCCTAGAACTCCCTATAAAAAAGGGGTTCAAAGGTCAAAATCTCTAAAAGCCACATCGGTGACCTCTATTGACAACCACTTCCAAATTTTTGAAAAAAAAATTGTATTTCACGATAAAATACTGAAAATTGGTTTGTACACCAAAGTCGACCCACCGAGTCGATTGGCACCATTTTCGAATCGATGAAAAAGTTGACTTTTCTCCAGCACACTGGAATCTCTCCAGACAGCAAAAGTCAACATTTTCTGGAGGCTCTGGATCGTTTCGAAAATGGTGCCAATCAACTCGGGAGGCCGACTTTAGGGGGTAGACGAAGTTTCGGATAATATGCTGGAGAAATTGATTTTTTGAAAATTTTTTAAAAATGCAGAATTTTCAAGTTGTCAAAAAAAACACATCACCTCGGATTTTGGATTCAACTACGTCAATCGGAAGAGAGCATCATACTAACGCTAGGATTAAATTTTCAGCTGCCGAAGTTAATTACAGCGCCGTCTGGAGCTATTCCAGTGCGCTGGAGAAGAATCAACTTTTCCTGAAGGCTCCAGATCGTTTCGAAAATGGTGCCAATCGACTCGGGAGGTCGACTTGAGTGTGCAAACCAATTTTCAGGATTTTATCTTGAAATCTACAATTTTTTTTCAAAAAATGTTTTTTTGGAGGCGGTTTTAGCCATTTTTAAAAATTCGCCAAAAATCGAAAAATCAACTTCGGCAACTGAAAATTTGGTTGTGAAGTCTGGGTGGCATGCTCTTTCAATGAGCTAAATTTCAAATCAATCGGTAGTGACGAGTTGGCGAGGTTTCCTTGTTAGAAGGTTGAAACTTGGATATGTTGGAGATAATTATTAGGACTCTCACTGCTGGTGAAAATTTCTATAAATTCTATCACTTTGGTCCAAATTCTGTGGTGCAATTCTTTCACATAGAGGACCCACATAGAATGTTTTACTTCATTCGACTCATTATAGATTTAGCGATAGAGGCCCAAGAGTAGCGGAAATATCAAGTGGAGATATCAGATCAGGGCCTAAAATGCAATAGGCAGAACTTTTTTTTTTAAATTGTCTATAAAAAAATGAATGGAAAAAATTTTGAATAAAAAAAAATTAGTCTATAATTTTTGGGACACCTTGTGCATCTAGAACTGTAATAATTCAGATGGTATTTCGATAAATAGGTAACTCAATTATTTTTTTATCAACTCAAATCAACTGAATTTGAAGAGAAATAATCTGAGTGAAACGTCTTATAATAATTTTTGGGATACTATTTAGGAATCAGTAGCGTAGCCAGACAAGCATGTAAGGGGTGGGGTCTGGGCCAAAAAAATAGGATTTTTTTTTTAAAAAGACCATTAAAAAGCCCAAATTTCGTCATTTTTTCAACGTTTTCTTTGTCGATGGGGGGATCTGGACACCCTTGACCCCCCCCCCCCCTTAAATACGTCACAAATGAGAAAATTTCTCAGTTTTTCTGATGTAAAAATATATTTCACATTTTTAAGGGGAAAATTGTGAAAAAACTCTTCTTCGTTTAGGATGAAATTTCTCATGTTTAGAAAAAAATCTCACTAAAGCTCAGTTATTGTGGGGAAAATATTTTTCATAAACTTTTGGTTTATATGAATCGACATCCATACTGCCAGTGCCACTGCCCATGGAAGGGCAATTTTGATTCTTGCATCTGGGTGCAGTATGATTTTTGCGGCAAGTCGCATAATTTTATTTCGGCTATTTCCGTATGTCTTCAAAACCTCTCTCGAGACTTGGATTTTTTATTGTTTTTTTTTTAGGTACTTTCAATTTTCTTGTAGTTTTTACTTTTTATTTATTTATTTTTTTTACTCTTATGTAGTTTGTTAGTTTTTTTTACTTGGAACCAGACCATTGTTGTTGAATTTCATCAAGTTCAATACTACGTACATAAATACTTGATATTCAAAATTGGAGGGGAGAGAGAGGCTCAATCGAAATTTTTGTAATAACCAAAATTATTTCTAAAATTTCAAGCTACGACTTTTGGTTGAAAATTTTTTCGAATTGAATCCTCTCTTCCCTCTGATTTCGCATAACACTCCGTACATACTTATTCAAAATTAGAGGAGTAAGGGAGGAAGGGGCCAATTGAAAAAATTTCCAAACAAAAGTTGTACTTTAAAGTTCAGGAAATAATTTTGGTTATTACAAAAATTTTGATTAGACCCCTCTTTCCCATCAAGTTTTACGTAATACGACTTAGATTATTATTAGAGCTCTAATTATTATATTATTAAGAACTGTGGTGGGGAAGAGTCCAATTGAAAAATTTTTCAAACAAAAGGTGTAGCTTGAAGTTCTAGGAATAATTTTGGTCACTATGAAAATTTCGATTGGGCCTCTCCCTCTCCTCCAATTTTGAATATCAAGTATTTACATATCGCACCCTCGGAGTAATACAATAATAACTCAAAAAACCGAATTTTCGGGAAATGGCAAATTAAAGAATTCTTATATTTTGAACGCCTTTTTGAGTAAAATTATTTGATCGTTCTATATAACTTTGACTTAAACAATCGAAATTTGGGATGTAGGGTCAGTAGAGGTCACTGATGTGCCTTTTGGGGGTTTCGACTTTTGAGCACCATTTGACCCCCGTACAGGGTCAAAAATCAGAAATTTTCACGTTTTAACCTCTTTTTTGGTGTGTTGACCCCCGTCTGAAGAGCTGAAAGTGTGAAGGGGATTGAGAGCGAAGCCCTCAATCCTCTCCTGCCATGTCCCTATTGAAGGTAAAGCATCCCAATAGGGGCATGGGGGCGGAGCCCCCATCTGAAGAGCTGGAAGTGACGAGGTGGTTGGGGGCGAAGCCCCCAACGCGGAGGTATGGGGGCGGAGCCCCCATCCTAAGAGCCAAAAGTGATGAGGGGGTTGGGTCGGAGCCTCAACGGGGGTATGGGGGCGGAGCCCCCATCTGAAGATGAAATCTTCAATGCAGACAGGAACTAAAACTGAAGACAAAAACCTGACATTTTTAAACTGAATTTGAAGGTAAAACTGATATTGAAACTGAAATACCATGGATGAAAACGTTTTCAAAGTGGTACACTAACTTGAAAAAAAAAATTCGGCTGTCGCGGAGCATCTTGACTGCTACGCGTTTTTTTTTTTAAGTTGCATTTTTTTGAAATTTCACGCGTATTACCGTGTCCTTTAGCATTATGTTATGTTCCTGTGCGTCGTTCGTATGAAACCACTGAAGATTTCGATAATACTCATGATATTAATATGCAATTTAAAGGTTATTAAATGGGCAGGTGTAATTTAGGCCAACTGCACTTTTCTCTAATGAAGGAGGAAAAAATTTTCAAACTGAACGCAACCCTGAGTTCATAGGAATAATTTTGGTCATAGTTAAAATTCGCCACTTGCAATCTTGCGAAGTAACGACTAACGAGTGAACTTTAAATATTCGGCCACAAAAGAGAAACTTTTCGGTTTAACAACTTTGCCTCTTTCGGCGGACCGACTACAAAATAAAAAAAAAAATTTTTAAAAAAGTCTTATGTTCAAAAAATAGTTTATCAACATAAACGCCTTTTTGTGCAAGGAAATTTAAAATAAATGAGACAATAACAAAGCGAACTATTGCTTGGAATTGTTTTGCTGATCGAATTCTTATTTTTCCTTTCCCCTCTCGCCGATCTGCTTGATGTGTTTTTTTTTAATTCTTAATTTCATTTTCGCAAATGTGCCACAAAAAAAAAACATAAAATGCATGCTATTGAAATCGAGAGCTAATCGAATTATCTATATAATGAAGTATTATAATAATCAAAAAATGTATTTATTTATTAAAATATAAAAACTTGACAAAAATTATGAAGTGGCCAATAGATCCAAAATTGATTGATTTTTTTCGCTCGTATTTACCAATAGAAATTTTAACACGTCGATGTTATTCTTCTACAAATTAGCCAATCGACCCTTCTAAAATACATTATTGCAACATTAGTAGAGTAAGAGTGTCACCAGAATAGCATTTTCTTGTAAATCGTAAGTATTCGGGTTGCTGTCAAAATTAAACGAGTTACTTTAAGAACAGAGCGAAATTCGTTTACATTGCGACAGTACACTGCACTCTGCAGGTCTACAGAGCATGCCTAAACATCGCAGATGTCATTATTTTCCTTCTACATTGTAACACAAATTGAAAAAAAAAAAAAAAATAGGAAAAAATATGGCGCAATAATTACGAGAAAAAGTACCCATCACTTCTGAATTATTACATTTTTTCCAAGACGTGAGTTCTTAACAAGTCAACGTTTTCGATCGATTACGAGTAACATGCAATTATGAGTTAAAAGATGAAACGAGAAACGTTATGGGAAATTTATTTTTAACGTTCTTTTAGTGAATCGGTTTCCATTTTTAGAGCTCCTGAAAAGTATTACATATAAGCTACTCTCAAGAATGCTCCGGTTAAAAAAATCAATATTTTTTTTCAAAAATGATTATAAAATGCTTTCATTTATTTAATTTTTTTTTTTGAAAATTTCACTCAATTCTTTTTTGCTTTTCATCCAATGCCCCTTCCTCGTCTGCACTTTCTCTGTACTCTGCCATGTCTCTAGCTTCATATTCAAACTTCAACTTTTCAAGCGCTTACATTATGCCAAAAAATTTTTTTAAATAACTCAACTTTCAATTTGACATCAGTAAAAATTCTGAAAATACTTAATATCATTCAGGTAATATTTTTCAAATCAATATTTCAGTAAATTTCAAACGTTGAGTTCCAATCGGGGAGACTTTTAAAAAATATATTCAATACTTATTCGAAAAACGAAAAAATCAAGTAAGAAGGTAAGTAAGCACTTGTACTTATTTCGACCCTAACCAGCAAAACTTTCCATTTCAACACTTTTACTTCAACTCAACATCTGCATTATTAGTGCAGCACCATCACGAAACGATCTCAGCACGACATTTTCCACAAAATCGTCGACTCGAGCAGGGAAATTGATGAAAAAAAAAATACGTAGACGCGACGCGGAAACGTACAAGGAGGACGTGGAAACACAGGGTAGGGTTTTTCTTAACTACTGGTTAAATATTCATCGGTTCGTTCTACTTCTCGATAAAATAGTCTCGACACCTAATGGCTCACAATTACGCACAAAACTCCATCGAAAGTATGGATCCTTCTCTCGATCATTTCACGATAAAAATCACGGTTATTCGGTGTTGTGGCGTCGTCCGCGATCGTACCGAGTGCGCGTTTAATTTATTCGTAAATTATGACGAAAATCTACACGTTTTTGGTTCCTTTTCGATGAATTTTCTTCGCAAAACATGATTCGGGTTTTAATTATATTCGTCGTTTTTGTAAACTGTACCCATGGTGATTTTTCTAACCAGACTGAGCAACAAACTAGAAACGATCTCAACGATACCACCCAATCAACGAGGAATCAACTATTACAAAATTTGTATAAAATTGTACAAAACAACTATGAAAATGCAACGACCGACGACGAATCCAATGATCAATTCCCAATGGACGCTTTGAATGGAATCTACGTCGAATGCATTTTGGCACTTTCGTATCCATGTTTGCAAAAGAAAATGATCAATTTTTTATACAAATTGGACAAAATGAAGAATATCGACTTGATTGGTAAATCTGTAGTTGTGGTTCGTAAACCCGAACCTTCTCTTGAGACTACAGTTTTGGCTAAAATCGCCCAGTACGTTGATCAATCGTATCTTAAGGATATTATAGATCATTTGATTGATAAATTCTTCGATAATCATGTTTTACGAGTCAAAATTCCGTCGTATTTCGAAGAAAACTCGAATGGAGCGAACGAGACTAGGTTTTTAGATATTGACTTTGGAGTTCAGCAAACCCCTGTTACGTCCAGAGAAGGTAAATATGATTTTTTAAATAGGTACCTAATACCTATTTACTTTAATTTATACATGTATGTAAGTACCTTGATGTTTGTCCATTGGAATATAAAGGCAGTCACTTCACGTTCCTCTTCATTATCGCCCTAAAACACAATAAAGATTATGAAATAATAAGTATTTTAAAAGAATTGATAAAAATTATTAAATTAGGTACCAAGTTGTTACGGTGAGATGATTCGTCAGTTTAATTAGTAGTTTCAATCAAAACAAACAATTATCAGAATTTTACTTTCAGCATCGCCACGCATCACGTAGCAACACTGCTAACGAACCGATTAATTTCATAAATCATTCGAACTGTCTAATTACCTCTTAACTTACAATCGTACAACCCAACCGATCATTTCGTAGAGTAAAAATAATCGCCCGAATGTTTTTCATGTTGATTAATCGCAGGGCCTATTCTAAGGAAAATTTGGAGCTGCACATTTAGCTCCATTACCAGAGTTCAATTCCATATAGATAGTATGGGTATGTGGTTGGGGGGGGGGGGAGATGAAACCATCACTTGTTAAATTTTGATGGATTGTCAGAAAATTCTGACAAACACGTTAAAATCATCGCAAAAAATTCCTCGAGCGAAAAAATGAAAATTTTTCGTGTGTTTGAATAGATAGTTTTTACTAAATTTCAAAAAAAAAAAATATATATATATATATATATATTGCTTTTTTCGTTTTTTCCCGGCTATTTAGAATTTTTTCTTAGCGAGTTAGAAATTCCTCGCTCCCAAACTATCAAACACAGAACCACAGAAGTATTTGAGTGTACGTTTTATAGGTATAATTTTTCTAAATAAATCATTAGGTTCGTTTGAGCGCTTTTTGCTTATCTTGTTTTTGTTTAAAATTTTAAGAAATTCTTAAATTTTTACTTTTAGAAATAGTTGGCTAGGTTTTAATGACTCTACTTTTAGTAAAATACGGTCAAATATCTTGATTTTTCCCAATTTTCACCAATTTTTTTCTACCCGAGCAGCACACTCGATCGATAATATCGAAAGTTGAAACGTATCGATAAAAAATCGTTTAAAAATCTAAAGATGTTCTCACGATATGATACAGATTTAGCTGTACGATTTTATAGGCAAAAAATCTAAAAACTATCGAATTCGATAGTATTACGATTTTAGGACGATATTCGTCAACGATACTATCGACAAAGAATATTAAATTTATCGAATCCGATTTTCCACCGATTTTGTGCAGATATTTGAAACTATATTATCGACAAATAATCTGAAATTTCTCGAATTCGATTTTTTAACGATTTTGTGAAGATATTTGAAACTATATTATCGACACGTAATCTGAAATTTCTCGAATTCGATTTTTCAACGATTTTGTGCAGATATTTGAAACTATATTATCGACACGTAATCTGAAATTTCTCGAATTCGATTTTTCAACGATTTTGTGACGATATTTAGAACTATATTATCGACAAATAATCTGAAATTTCTCGAATTCGATTTTTTAACGATTTTGTGAAGATATTTGAAACTATATTATCGACACGTAATCTGAAATTTCTCGAATTCGATTTTTCAACGATTTTGTGACGATATTTACAACTATATTATCGACAAATAATCTGAAATTTCTCGAATTCGATTTTTTAACGATTTTGTGAAGATATTTACAACTATATTATCGACAAATAATCTGAAATTTCTCGAATCCGATTTTCCACCGATTTTGTGCAGATATTTACAACTATATTATCGACAAATAATCTGAAATTTCTCGAATTCGATTTGTTAACGATTTTGTGAAGATATTTGAAACTATACTATCGAAAAAGAATATTAAATTTATCGAATTCGATTTTTTAAAGATTTTGTGAAGATATTTAAAACTGTATTATCGACAGATTATATGAAATTTCTCGAATTCGATTTTTCAACGATTTTGTGACGATATTTAAAACTATATTATCGACACATTATATGAAATTTATCGACTTCGATATTTCAACGATTTTGTAACGATAGTTGTTGAAACTATATTGATTTTTTTCTAGTCAAAAAATACCTACTTTATATTCAAAATTGGATGGGAAGAAAGGGCCAAATCGAAATTTTTATAATAACCAAAATTAAATCCAGAATATTATTCTACAACTTTTGTTTGAAATGTTTTTTCAATTGGACCTCATCTCTAGCCTCTATTATTTTGCATTTACCTACTTACGTGTAACAGTAATATGCGAAATCAAAATTGAAAAAATTTTCAAACAAGTTATCTAGTTTTTTTGGTTTACTAGGTATTTTACTTGAAACCAGATCGTTGTTCTTAAATAAAATTTTACCAAGTTCAATACTACGATTACTATGTGAATACTTAGTATTTAAAATTGAACGGGAGGGAGGCGCCCAATCGACAATTTTGTAATGACCAAAATTATTCTTAGAACTTTAAGCTACAACTTTTGTTTGAAAATTTTTTCAATTGGACCTCTCCTTCTCCTCCAATTTTGCATAATACTCCGTTGATACTTATTCAAAATTGGAGGAGCGGAGGAAAAAGGGGCCAATTTGAAAAAATTTTCAAACAAAAGTTGTAAATTAAGGTCCTAGAAATAATTTTAGTTATTATAAAAATTTCAATTGGACCCCTCCCTCTTCTCCAATTTTGCATAAGATGTTTGAATATTATAATCCAATTCGTATTATGCGAACGAACTCCGATGTTCGCAACAGACGCTTGTTTTGGTAGAAACTGCTGTATTTGGAACGAAATTCGCCAGCCTTAAGCGTAACTACGACTTCAAACTCGCCAGTCGGTCTTGAAAATGTGCGCGCGCATATACCCATATATGCTAAATTATCTACAAAAAATCGATAGAATATCGAAACTAGATAATCTACAAAAAATCGTAATACAAAATCGATAGAATATCGAAATTAAATCGAAATAAAAAATCGATAGAATATCGAAACTAAATCGAAATAAAAAATCGACAGAATATCGAATTCGATAAAGTGTCGCGTTAGTTCCGCATAAATCGTGTAATTATCTTTCGATTTATAGATAGGTTATCGATGAAGTATCTAACTATAATCTTGAGATTTTTAAAAGAAAAATCGTTCGATTTTATCGAAAGTTTATCTGTTGATGGATTTTGCCAACTATAATTCATCGATAATCTGTCGATATATCGAAAGATAATTTCACGATTTATGCGGAACTAACGCGACACTTTATCGAATTCGATATTCTGTCGATTTTTTATTTCGATAATTTGTCGAGTGTGCTGCTCGGGTATTTTGAAAAAAAAATCAACAATTTTGCTCATAATAGTGTCATAACAACATAGCCATCTATTTCTTAAAAGTGAAAATTTAAGAATTTCTTAAATTTTTAAACAAAAACAAGAAAAGCAAAAGCGCTCGAACTAACCTATTATTCTTATTATGATTTTTTTGTAAGAATACATTTTCATGAAAAAATGTTTGCCAATAGATTCTTATTAGAAGATTTTTTGAAAAGAGAATTCTTTCTAAAAGAAATACTTAACATCAAACAAAGGAATTTTTTAGAAACAAAATTGAGATTTCTTTGGAAAATAAATTTTTGATAGGATTTTTTGTCAAGAAATTTTTTTTGAAGATTTTTTGTCAAGAATAAGATATTTCTTTGACAAAAAAATATTTCCTTGTCAAAAAAATATTTTTTGACGATTTTTCAAAGATTTTTTTGCCAATTCTTTGTCAAAAAAATGGTTCTATGTCGAAAAAATATTTTTTGAAAATTTTTTGTCAAAAAGATAGTAGTTCTTTGTTGAAAAAATATTTTTTGAAAATTATTTGTCAAAAAGATATTTCTTTGTCAAAAAATATTTTTTGAAAATTTTTTGTCAAAAAAATATTTTTTGAAGATTTTTAAAATATTTTTTGTCAATTCTTTGTCAAAAAATTTTTTTTGAAGATTTTTTGTCAAAAATAAAATAAATTTCTTCGTCAAAAAAATATTTTTTGGACATTTTTTGTCAAAAAAAATGTTTCTTTGTCGAAAAAATATTTTTTGAAAATTATTTGTCAAAAAATATTTATTGAAAATTTTTTGCTAAAAAAATATTTTTTGAAGATTTTTCAAAGATTTTTTGTCAATTCTTTGTCAAAAAAATATTTTTCAAAAATTTTTCTATCAGAGAAAATTTTTTGATCAATTTTTTTTTAATTTTTTGACGATTTTTTTGTCAAAAAAGAATTAATACAAGACTTTTTGTCGAAAAAAAACTTTAAAAAGATTTTTGGAGATTTTTTGTTACAAAGATATTTTTTTTGAAGACGTTTTTTCAAAAATTAATTTTTTGCTAAACAAAGTAACTTCAAACTGCACACCTTTTTTTTTGAAGTTGCACAAAATGGGCGGAACTGCATGTTAGAATAGGCCCTGATTTAATTGTTCAAAAAAAAGCAACAGCTTTGACGAATGTTTCAATAAATTTCTTCTTCCTCAGATAGGCGACTAAGACGGTCAAAATAATCAAGAGTGTATAATGGTTTTCAATCAAAAATAACATACACATACTTCAATACCAAAAACAAATTTTAAAAAAATATAAAAATTCATTTTAACATCTCATGGAAGATTTATACCAAAAGTCATATACCAGTGAACACAATGGATTTTTTTTCGTTCTAGATAAAAATTCGTATTAAAAATATGATCAGAATATGCTCAAGGTGGCTAGATTCACGTAGATCCAGTACGTTATATTAAAGCAGAAATTATTTTTATATAGAAATCAATATTGCATGGGAATTTTCGTACGAGAAACAAAGTCATTGTCGATGCATTTTTTTTTTTTTTTTTTTTTTACTCTGGTTAGTAAATTTAAGTAGATGATTTTTTGTCCATCGTATTTTTTTTTCACAATCGTACGTAATACGTTTAGATGGTCTTCTGTTGTATGGTAATTCGTACGATAACGAATTTAGGTACTTACTAATATTCTTTACTGGTGCGAGTCAAGTGTAACATGACTGGGAGTTTTTCATCTTGCAAGCAGTTTCTTCCCAAAGGTTGATGAAATTTTCGATGACAATATATGCCACATGTAGGGCGACGAAACAAATTACATACTAAAACAAAAAAATCAAATGATACCGTAAGAATAACTTCCCAAAAATAATAATTACAATCTTCATTATAACTTTACAATATAAGTAGGTACAGGTACTAGATACTTCGAAAAAATATTCCACAAAAATACCGACGATCATAATTTTCTCAAGTTTCCGATCCTACTTAATGCTAAATGCTGATCTAGAATGGAGAGAAATTCGAATCCTACGTTTGGAAAATCTCATTATAGATGAAATCCCAAGGAAGTAAGAGATTTGCAAACATAAACGACTTGTTTACTTTTGTACCACTTGCCAAATGAGACCTGCTAACCTACTGAACGCGAGGATATTTCAAATTAACATTTTTATATCTACGATTTTTCCCTCGAAACCCCATTTTTCCAAATTCAACTTTCAATTTATTCGAAATGATACCAATTTTTCAATACGTATCTATCTAACACAAGGAACATTGAAATTTGTACCTAATCCAAATTTCAAAATATTTGTTCGATTTGACAGAAGGAACCCTACAGCCCATCGGCGAAGACGTTTTACACTCGATCATAATCTGTTCGAACATAATGACTTTGATTCGGTTGAGTAGATATTTGCATCGGTAACATTCTGTACCATAGTTAATACTTTCTTGTTGATCAGTTAAGAAAAACATCTACTTAGTTAGAAATCATTCGACCAATTATAATGGTCAGTCAAACGTGTTCGTGTTCGCCTTCTGAACTTGTAGCAACGATAACACTACGCGAGATTGCATCGAAAATAACGAATTTAGTTACTAGAGAGATTCTATAGTTTGGTACAATGAGTTTCTAAAACTTTATTATTTGGTTAAGATGCACTTCCCACCTATTTATGTTTACAGGTAGAAGTAGACACCGTCATCGACATCGACGACGACGACGACGACGACGACCACATCATCATCATCATGGAGATCATCATGGAGATCATCATGGTGGTGGTCATAAGAAAATGCTAATGATGATGGGATTAATGATGTGCATGAAAATGTCAATGATGGGTCCTTTATTGCTCGGCCTGGTTGGACTGAAAGCGATGAAAGCTATAATTCTAGCAACCATGTCGATAACTATGAGTAAAATGATGATGTTAGGAAAATCATCACATTCGTCACATCTTAGCTCGATGCTCTCCGGAGGTGGAGGACATGACGGCGGATACGGAGGATACGGCGGATACGGAGCATCGAATGGTGGTTGGGATCGTACTATTCATCAAGAACAGCTTGCGTCTACTTCTTCTCTACCGTATCATATCGAACCGCCGGCACCTCATAATAGTTATACTGTTCATTAGTGTATCAGGAATGTATCCTCTAAATGATTAAATTAATAATTTGTAAAGTTACACTGTACCTCTTGTGAATATTCCAATTTCATTTCTAAAATATAGTTGATTCTGATAACGATGGCGAATCTGTTTTTCTTGAAATAGTAAAAGTACAACACGATCGTATTCTTAAAAAGTATCCCGATGATACAATTTACAGCGAGATAGCGATGCACGTACGAAAAATTAAACTACAAGAACGAAAAAACTGATCAATTTTCATCATAATTAATTATTTTAATACTAAACTGACTAAACATTCCAATTTCCAAATTTCCGACATTTTCCCTCCAGGGAATGGGGTGGGGTGCGTCTGTGAAACCACGTGTTTTATTTTTGCTGTAAAATTTTAATAAGTGGGAACACTGCGGTGTGGTGTTGAAATTTTTTTTATCAATTCAGGAATGATACTTAATATTCAATATTGGAGGAAATAGAGAGGTTTAATCGAAATTTCTATAATGACCAAAATTATTTCCAAGACATCAAGCTACAACTTTTATTTGAAAATTTTTTCAATTGGACCCCTTCCTTTCCCCCGATTTTGCATAATACGACTTGGGTTATTGATATTTTCAAGTCATATGCAAAATTGGGGGAGAGGGAGAGGTCTAGTCGAAAAAATTTTCAAACAAAAGTTGTAGATTGAAGTTTTAAAAATAATTTTGGTTATGAAAAAAAATTCAATTGGAGCCTTCCTTCATCTCCAAAATACGATTCAAACGCAGAAAATCCAATATCCACTTGAAATTACGTAATTTTTTTTCTTATCAGTCACATTGTTGTTATCAATTTTTTGAAGAAAGATTGTCGATCTTCACGGAAATTTTTGCAGATTCTTAGTTTTATTTATTTAATTTCGATAAAATTCTATTTAAAATCAACGAGTTTACACAGTTTTACACGTGAGCCAATGTTAAACCACCAAACTGCACAGATTCAGTTGCACTTTTGTGAAATAAAATCGAAGTAATGAACTCCAAAAAACTCACCGTTTTATACGGTAGTCAAACAGGAACTGCTCAAGAAGTTGCTGAGAGAATTTGGAGAGAAGCAAAGCGGTAATGTAAACTTTTTGTCAGAATTTACGTGCCTCTGAAAATTATATGTATTTCAACGTAACATCGTCATTATAATTTGCAGGTACTCATTCGAAGGTCCTGTGCTCGCCATGGATGATTACCAAATTTCAGATTTGATCCACGAATCGATTGTAATTTTCGTTTGTTCTACAACTGGCCAAGGAACTCCACCAGATAATATGAAAAAATTTTGGAAATTTTTACTCAAAAAAAGTCTGCCAACGAATTCTTTACAAAACGTCAGGTATATTTTCTTACCTTTGAATCATTTCGTGTGCATTATATTTTCTTTTGATTGTTTTTTTAAATGGGAGTAATTTTGTGTAGATTTTCTGTATTAGGTTTGGGCGATTCTTCTTACGTGAAATTCAATCATGCAGCTAAAAAGTTATACAAACGATTATTACAATTAGGAGGTCAATCGATAATTGATCCTGCATACGCTGACGATCAACATGATCTTGGAGCTGATGCTGTTGTCGATCCGTGGATATCAAAATTATGGAATGTGCTCGGTGATTCATCTACTGAATCAAATGCACGAATATTAGATTCTCCTAGGTTCATATTATCATTTTATTCGTCATTGGAGTGAACTGTGAAGACGAGAAATAAAATTTGTTATTATTTTTCAGATGGATTGTAAACGTTTTACAAAGTGATACTGCTACTATCAGTAGTAAAACAAAAACAGAAGAATTACTGAAACCGAATTCAGCAATTGTTACCTGTATTTCGAACGAGCGATTAACAGCGGAGGATCATTTTCAGGTAATTTAAACGTTGTTTTTCCATTGGATTTTATTTTTATTTTTATCGAACGTTATAATTTTTCAGGACACGAGATTAATTAAATTCACTTCGGAAAATTTGAAATACATTCCAGGAGACGTGCTCATGATCAAACCTCAAAACTGCGATAAATCTGTAGATGCTTTTTTCGAAATATTCAACGATCGAAGGAATGAAATAAATGAAAACTGCGTCCTCAACGTTACTAAAAGGTTTTCAGATATGGCGGTTCCATATGCTTTGCAAGAGCCGGTTTCACTTCGTAACGTTGTCAAGGACTATTTCGATTTAAACGTAATGCATCTCCGTTGATCATTTTTTATTCTTCTGTTCATTTTGTCAATAATGTCACCATTTTGTAGATGATGCCAAGACGATACACATTTGAAATCTTATCGCATTTCACTGATAGTGAATTGGAACGCGAGAAACTCATAGAATTCTACACCGCCGAAGGTCAACAAGAACTGTATAATTATTGTAATCGTCCTAGACGTACGATTCTTGAAGTGTTAGCAGATTTTCCACATGCTGTCGCAAAGATACCGGTAGAATACTTATTCGAAATATTACTGCCGATTCGTCCTAGAGCTTTTTCAATCGCTTCTGCTCCCGAGGTTCGTGAAATGGCCAACTTTATCGAACTACTTCGTTTCGATTTAAACAAATAATCGTATCGTATTTTAGGTTCATAAAGGAGAAATTCATATTTTAGTCGCTGTTGTGAGATATAAAACCATTTTAAAGAAACCGAGAATTGGTTTATGTTCAACTTGGCTCGCTTCTCTCCAATCTGGTACCAAAGCTGCGGTGTATATCAGAAGTGGATCTTTCGTTTTCCCAAAACAAATTGTAATTTTTTTGTACTCGTATTACGCTGAATTTTTTACAGAATAATGAATAGAAATATTTTATTATAGGATACTCCAGTCATCATGGTGGGTCCAGGTACTGGAATAGCTCCTTTTAGAAGTTACGTTCATCATACAGCTGTTTCAAATACAACGAACAAAAATATCGTATTTTTTGGCTGTCGAAGTAAAACGAGCGATTACTATTTCTGTCACGAATGGTCCGAGTTACAAGAGAAAAATAAAGTTCGCATATTTCCAGCTTTCTCGAGAGATCAGCCGGAAAAGATGTAAGTAATGAAAGGATGTAACTTTGATAAATTATTACTTGTACAAACTACTTGTTTCATACTAACGTCTAGTTTGATAGTTTTGTTTACATTCATGAGGAGGACCTTCGATGAATTTTTTACCAAGTCCAGTGCTACACAGTGATGTCAGTAACGAAATTTTTTTTCCGTTACGGTATTCGTTCCGTTACTGTAACTAAAAATCCTGAATTTCGTTATTTGTTACGTTACTTGGAACGAAAATGGTACTGACAGGGCCTTGTAACGTTATTTTTCAAGTAACGTTATTTTTTTCCGTTCCGTTCCGGTTTTTTCGTTACAACGTAATTTTTTCCGAAATAGCCAGAAATCATAAAAAAATTGCTATCTTCATTTTTCAATGTAAATTAATAACTATCAAGTCCAATAGAATAAAATAAACATCAAGAACTAAGAAGAAAATAATACAAGTTTGGTGGTGTTGCTACCTATTGGACCCCTCCCTCCCCTCCAATTTTGGATAATCCAACTCATTCAAATACATTATTGAAAACAGGGGGAGGGTAAGGGGCCCGATTGAAAAAATTTTCAAATAAAAGTTGTAGCTTGAAGTACTAGGAATAATTTTGGTGATAACAAAAATTTCAATCGGATCCCTCCCTCCCCGCCAATTTTGGATAATCCAACTCCTTCAAATACATTTTTAAAAACAGGGGGGAGGTAAGGGGCCCGATTGAAAAAATTTTCAAACAAAAGTTATAGCTTGAAGTTGTACAAATACTTTTAGTTATTACAAAAATTTCGATTAGACCCCTTCCTCCCTTCCAATTTTGACTATAAAGTATTATGTAGCACTGGACTTGGTAAAAAATTTTCGAAGTTGCACCCCATGAATGTAAACAAAACAATCAAACTAGACGTTAGTGAACATTTTCTGCGGTTGGCAGTGCAGGCAATGCAAAAAAACTGAAAAAAATAACGAAAAAAAGTAACGTAACGTAACGAAATTTTTTCGTTATTTGTTACGTAACATAAAGACCATTTTATTGTAACGTTATTATTTCGTTACACAATTTCTGTTCAAAAATAAAGTTCCGTTACTGTTCCATTACTTGTAACGAAAAAAATTCCGTTATTTTTCGTTTTTCGTTACCGTTATCGTTACGTTCCGGCATCACTGGTGCTACATAATACTTTATATTCAAAATTGGAAGGGAGGAAGGGGTCTAATCGAAATTTTTGTAATAGGTAACTAAAAGTATTTGTAAAACTTCAAGCTACAACTTTTGTTTGAAATTTTTTTTAATTGGGCCCCTTACCTTTCCACAGTTTTTAATAATGTATTTTGAATGAGTGTGAACAAGTTATATATTACTCAAAATTGGTGGGGAAGGAGTCCGATTGAAATTTTTGTTATAACCAAAATTATTCCTAGTACTTCAAGCTACAACTTTTGTTTGAAAATTTTTTCAATCGGGCCCCTTGCCTCCCCCCTGTTTTCAATAATGTATTTGAATGAGTTGGATTATCCAAAATTGGAAGGGAGGGAGGGGTCCAATCGCAATTTTTGTCATAACCAAAAGTATTAGTGAAACTTCAAGCTACAACTTTTGTTTGAAAATTTTTTCAATTGGACCCTTTCCCCTTCCCCCTTAAATTTTTAATTAGTATTTTGGGAGTGTTATGCAAAAAAAGTGGAGAGTGAGGGGCTCAATTGAAAAAGTTTTCAAACAAAAGTTGTAGCTTGAAGTTTCACCAATACTTTTGGTTATTACAAAAATCGGGATTGGACCCCTCCCTCCCCTCCAATTTTGGATAATCCAACTAATTCAAATACATTATTAAAAACTGTGGGGGAGGTAAGGGGCCGAATTAAAAAAAATTTCAAACAAAAGTGGTAGCTTGAAATTTTACAAATACTTTTAGTTATTACAAAAATTTCGATTAGACCCCTTCCTCCCTTCCAATTTTGAATATAAAGTATTATGCAGCACTATGGACTTGGTAAAAAATTCATCGAAGGTCCTCCTCATGAATGTAAACAAAACTATCAAAGTAGACGTTAGTCTTAATACCTACTTTTCTTTTTTTAGATACGTTCAACATGTCATCGAACAAAATTCTCAAGATATTGTGAAATTGATCGCTGAACAAAATGCGTACATATTTGTCGCTGGAAACTCGAAGAATATGCCGGAAGCGGTAAAATCTGCGTTTATTTCTAGTTACTCGAAGTATGAAAATGTTGAACATAGTGATGCCGAAAAAGTTTTCGAAAAAATGGAATTCAGTGCGAGATATCAGACTGAAACTTGGTCGTGATTTTAGAATTGATTTCCTAGACTTATGTAAATATAGATTTTTTTAGTTTCCTGCTCTATTGTTATTTCTCCATCTCCTCTTCACTCAGCTTTTTTCCTATCGATTATGTAACTTTTAAAAAATTCGAAAAATTGAAAATTTATCAAATATAGGTTGAAAATTTCATAAGAAAATATCTGGGTTATCTCTGATATTATCGTTCGAGTCAATTATCTTATGTAACATTTGAAAATTATTTCACGAAGCGAGTAAGTACCTAAGGAAAGCGTAGGTATCTTTCACATTTCTTATTCGATCCAATCCGAGCAGTTTGTTTTGACAGTTTTTACTTATTTTTTTGAACGGTGAATTCTATAATGTTGTTTCAAATTGTGCTTTTATTGAATCTTGTAAATCGATTCACATCAGATGTGGTGAAAAATATACCGGACCTAGATCCTCCAAGGTTGTTCAATTTTTAAAAATCGGAAATTCAAAATAATCCAGCTTACGTAATTAATCCAATCTTAATTGTATGTTTTTAGTTTCATTGTAAATATATTAGATAATGCGACTCCGGTAAAAGAAAATTTGAAAAACGAAGAGCTGCTGAAGCCAAATTCTGCAATCGTTACGTGTATCTCAAATGAGCGAGTTACTTCTGAAGATCATTTTCAAGTAAATATTTTAACAGTGGCGTATTTAGAATGAAATCATGGGATTGGTTCAAATTTTGTTTTCGAGAGTGGTTATTACGATTTTTTTTTAATTTTCACTCTAACAAAATTTTTCAAAATTTTTAGATTTCAATTTTTAAAAATCAAAAAATCTCTAAATGCCTAGTTAAAGAAAATTACACTGTTTTTATTCGTGAGAATTCAATCTTGCCAAAAATTTAAAACAAAAAAAAACAAAAAAAAAAAACTATAATATGTTGAAGAATTTGCCTGAAACTAATTTTTTTGAAAATTTATCATGCATTAAAAATTAATAAAAAATAAAATTTTGGAATTGTAAAATTAAAAAAATTAGTTTGGAAAACTAGAAAAAATCTCTTTAAAAAAAAATTAGAAAAAATTCATCTTATTTTTTTTTAAGTAGGTAAGTATAGGTAACAAATATCTTTTTTGAAAATTCAAAAGAAAATGACCCCTAAAAATTGAAGAAAATTCATTGATAAAAAATAAAATACCTATTAAAAAAATTACCCAATTTTTGTTTTTGAAAATTTTGTTATTAAAAATTAAGAAAAGTCAGGTAATATTGAAAATTATTGAAAAAAAATCAATTTCAAAAAATTCAATTTTTGAAAATCAAAAAAAAATCTAAGCATGAAGGAAAAATTTAACCTTGGAAAAATTAAAATAAAATTATCAAAAAAATTTACACAGTTTCTCTTTGTGAAAATTCCTTCCTAAAAATTGAAAAAAATCAGTATGTTCAAGAATTTAACTAGATTAATTTTTTTGAAAATTCATCAGTAAAATTTCAGAATAGTAAAATTTAAAAAAATCTAGTTTTGAAAAGTAGAAAAAATAACCTCTGAAACAAATTGGAAAAAATCCTTCTTGAATTTTTTTCTAAATAACAAAAACATAATTTTTGAAAATTCAAGAGAAAATTAACTCTGGAAATTAAAAAAAAAAATCATTCTTGAAAAAATTTAAAAATCTTAGGTGTTACTTGAAAATTTAAGAAAAATCACGTGTAACCTAAAAAATTAGAAAAATTCATTCTTGAAAAATAAAACACCTATTTAAAAAATTTATCCAATTTTTATTTTTGAAAACTTATGAAAAATCATTACAAAAATTGAAAAAATTGACCAATTTTATTTTATGAAAATTCATTGTGATTAAAAATTGGGAAAATTTTGAAAAATCTCATTTTTGAGAAATTAAAGAAAAATTAGGGATGTATTTCGAGAACTTTTCACCATTTTAGGAAATTTTTGAAAAATATGTAAAATAAGCATCTTTGTTATGCAAGCTTTTTGAGGTATTTTAAAGCTTTTTTTTTATGTATAATGGGAGGGGTTTGGACCTCAAAACCCTCCCCTTAAATACGCCACTGTATTTTAAAAATTATTTCATGGGAACCATAATTCAAACTTGTTCAAACTTGGTTGCTTTATAGGATACAAGATTCATCAAATTTACACTAGAGGATTTGCATTATGTTCCCGGAGACGTGCTCATTGTTCGACCTAAAAATAGCGATGAAGATGTCGATAGATTCTTTGAAATATTTAAAAATCGAAAGAACGACTTCGACAGAAATTCCATTATTAATGTTTCGAAAAATGTGCCAAATATCATGATTCCTCCACCCTTAGAAGAACCCGTTGCTTTCAAGAGTGTAGTCAAAGAATATTTCAATTTGAATGTAAGTATTTGGTTTGCTTGGTTAGTTTTGCCCAAATGGAAATTAATCGTTGGATTTTTTACAGATGGTACCTCGAAAATATATATTCGAAATACTTTCGGATTTTACTGATGATGAAGAAGAACGCCAAAAATTGATGAAATTTATCGGAACAGGAGGTGCCAAAGAATTATTCAGCTATTGTACCATTCCCAAACGAACGATCCTCGAAGTGTTGGAAGACTTTCCGGGCGTTGCGGCGAAAATTCCAATTCATTATTTGTTCGAAATATTCCAAGATATTCGACCCAGATCATATTCGATAGCGTCATCCTACAAGGTGCGTTGATTTAAATTTTCAAAAACCAATATGGCAAAAAAATACGACAGATTTTTTTTTTAAATTTCAGATCCACAAAGGAGAGATCCATATTTTAGTTGCTGTCGTAAAACATAAAACAGAATTAGAAAAACCAAGAATTGGCTTGGGTTCAAATTGGTTAGCTTCTCTTCGCAAAGGTGACAAGGTTGCAGTATTTTTGGGCCAAGGATTCATTTCACTCCCGAAAGAGAAAGTAAAACCCAAAATATGAAAGATTTTTTATGAATAGAAATGAAACGTTATTAATCTACTGATTCGTTCGTAGGATGTCCCTAGACCTACCGTAATCATGGTTGGACCTGGTACTGGGATCGCTCCTTTCAGAAGTTACGTGCATGAATATTCCTATTCTAATGAAACTGATAAAAACTACGTATTCTTTGGATGTCGTAGACGAGCCGCTGATTTTTATTTCGCTGACGAATGGAATGCATTGGCGAAGCAAAATAAAACTCATTTCTTCACCGCTTTTTCTAGGGATCAGCCGGAGAAAATGTAAGATTGGATTTTCTGCCTCTGCCCTTGAATTATATTTTGTAGATGAAAGAAGGCCCCAATTAAAATTTTTTTCATAACCAAAATTATTCCTAGAATTTCAATCTACAACTTTTGTTTGAAAATTTTTTCGATTAGACCTCTCCCCCCCCCCCCCCCAATTTTGCATATGATATGACTTGAAAATATCAATAATCCAAGTCGTATTTTGCGAAATCGGAGAAGAGAAAGGGGTCTAATTGAAAAAATTTTCAAATAAAAGTTGTAGCTTGAAGTCTTGGGAATAATTTTGGTCATTACAAAAATTTCGATTGAACCCCTCTCTTCCAAAACGGTCCGAATTTCGTGTGGTGAACTTTCTAATGCAAATCATAAATGCTCTAATCTACTGATTTTGTTTTAGATATGTACAACATATTATTGAGAAACATGACCAGGATATGTGGAGACTTATAACTCGTCAAAATGCCAGTATTTATGTTTGTGGTAATGCGATAAATATGCCAGGAGATGTGAAGAAAGCGTTTATTTCCAGTTACTCGAAATATGAAAATGTAAGTGAAAGTTGTGCGGAAAATTTTTTCAAAAAAATGGAAAAAAGTAGACGATACCAAACAGAAACATGGTGAATTTTTTAGTTAGGTACCTACCTACCTTGATAGGAATTTTTTCTGTCTATGAGGAATCTCTGGTTCTCAATTTTGTCCATTGTTCAAACACTTTTTTGTTATTTTTTATTTTTATTCCTTTTTTTTAATTTTATAATTTATAGATATGAACGATTATTGTTCGGAATTTAATCAAAATTTGTAATTTTTAAATCAGTGTAATGTAACCAAACTTGATATTTACCTATGTCAAGTGAAATCAAAAAGTGAATAAATTTTTTGAAATAAAATTATGGTGTCCGCATATTCGAATAAAGTATCACTCAATGAAATAACAGGAGTAGGTCAGTCTGGAGTTTTCAAGCTGATTATCAACGGAAAGTACAAAATCATCAAGAAGTTGGGAAGCGGTTCTTTCGGAGATGTTTATTTAGCTCGTACGTTGAGTACTTCTCAAAAAGAAGTGAGTTGAAGGATATTTTATTGGTAAAATAATTGAATTTTGGTACCAAAAAAATTGCAGGTAGATTTATTAGAATAATAGGTATCATGAGGGAAGTCTTGTCGTATCCAATTATTTTAATACGGTGCATGTATTGGTTTTGTTATTTTTATTGATCGTAAGTAGATGCTAAAGAGGTAGGTTATTGCGTATGTCTATCCAACTTCTTGTAGGTTGATAAGATTATTATTTATTCTTTTCAAATGAATGGAAAATTGGGAAATCCATACAAGTTATTACTTTTATTTCCTACAACACGTTTTGGTGATTCATTTCCAATTAAAATTGCTACAGATTTTTGTGCAATTTCGATATTTTCATGAAATTTGAGTCAGCGGAAATTACTAATTTGGATAATTAGAATTTCTTTGATGAATAATAAGCAGAGTTTAAAACTTTGTAAACGAGAGATTGGTGATATATTGGTAAAAAATAATTCCCTATTTTTTATTTTTCTCCTAACTGAATTTTAAGCCGTTTCTCAGGGGCCCCCAAATTTAAAAAAAATCAAAAAAATAGAAAAAATAAAACATTTTGAAAATTTTTGAAAATGTTTAGCAAAATGGCCATAGGGATGGTATTTCTATAAGACAAGACCATTTTCGATGATTTCTTATCTTTAACCCCCCCCCCTTTTCATGGGACATGAAAAAAGTCATTTTTACGTTTTTTTTTAAATTTGAAAAAATGGCTAAAAATTAAAGAAAATTTTTTTTTTTGAATAAAATAATTTTAACATACATGTTATCACCCAAAAAGGTAGTTTACGACGATTTTTCATTCTTACCTTCATTTTTAGGAACATCATTTTTTTCAAGTTTTGATAGTTTTTGAAAAATTCTCACTGATACGACGGCAATGGTGAAAAATCATCGTAAATGACCTTTTTGAGTGATAACATGTATTTTGAAACCATTTTATTCAAAAAAATTTTTTTTATTAATTCTTAGCCATTTTTTCAATTTTTTTAAAAAACGTAAAAAATGACGTTTTTTTATGTCCCATGAAAAGGGGGGGGGGTAAAGATAAGAAATCATCGAAAATGGTCTTGTCTTATAGAAATACCATCCTTATGACCATTTTGCTAAAAATTTTCAAAAAATTTCAAAATGTTCTATTTTTTATATTTTTTGATTTTTTTAAATTTGGAGGCCCCTGAGAAACGGCTTAAAATTCAGTTGAGGGAAAAATAAAAAATGGGAAATTATTTTCTACCAATATGTCACCAATTGACCCCCGGTCCCGACAACATTTCCAAAATTCGGAAAATAAGGGCCACCCTATGAAGAAAAAATTTACTCCAAAAAATTCAGATTTCTTTACTTTGATAAAATTAAAAATTTTTAATACCAAAGATTAATTTGAGAAAAAAATAGATAAAAATCCTTCAATTTCCTTTCGAAAAATTCTTTCGCAGGAAGAGTTCCAATTTCTTCCGCGATAAAATATTTCTTATTTTTTAATTTTTTTTGGAGTCGGCGTAATAATTTTTTTTTATTTTTAAGAAAAAAGTTATTCAATTTTTTTTTAATTGCAAAATATTTTTCAAATTTTCAAAAAAAATTAAAAAAAAAAAAAAAAAAATTCAAATTTCCAAAAAATCAATTATTGGTTAGAGATCGATCGGATCGATATCGATGAAATCAATGAAATCATAAATACGGTAGGTACTTCTAAGTTCTACGTTGAAGTAAGACCACATAGGCGTAATCGAAATCATTGAAATGCATCATCGTCTTCAATTTATTGAATTTTAGAACTTCGAGTACTACATTCTTGAGTTCTTGATTCTTGTATTTCAATTCTTTTCACTTTTCAGTGCGTTCCGTTCGTATTCGAATTCGAAATTCGCATGGACATTCATTTTCGTCTTCAATTTTCCATAAAATTTTCTAGGAAAAATTTTTTGCAAAAAATTTTCAAGGATCACTATTCATTTGCAAACTTACGATGATTGCACCAAATTGCACTATACGCTTTTGGTGCGAAATTAGAATTTCAAAATGAGTTTTCAATCTCGTTTCACAATTAATCGAAAATTGAACTCATTAACTTTTGTAATCATATAAATTTCAAACTTAATACATATGAAATTTGACCCTAAAATCAGCAAATTTTGCAAAAAAATGAAATTAATTTAAAAAAATTGTACGATGCAAATCAACTTATTTTATCAAATTTCGTCAATTTTATCCAGTAACGTTGCCAAGTCGTGCGTACACAACGATCATAGAGCCAGTAAACGATTTTAGTCATTTTCTGGAACTAATTCGTTTAAAAAGTCGTCAATCAGCTTACACTTTGTTATTAAAATCTTGATGTTTTCTCCTCTTTTATATGTCGTAGCTTCGAAGTTTATTTAATTTTATAAATTTTTCCATAATTATTTGTCCATTTTAAACGTATTCTTGTTAAATTTACATAATGATGGCTACCCACTACACCAATTGATAGTGTGTTTTGAAATTTATGCCGAAAGTTTTATATGTCGCTTTTATTAAATGACAAATAATTGAGTGTATAAAGATGGCAGGTATAGTTAAAAATGAGTTCATAGTCAGTAGTAAATATCGACTGGTTCGAAAAATAGGAAGCGGATCATTCGGGGATATATATCTAGGAATCAACATATTAAATGGCGAAGTACGTATTCATCTTGATGTATTACTCATCCACATTGAACAGTATTGATAACGTGGTGTGCTCCTTTTGTCAGCGACCTTAATTTATTAATATCACCGAGTTATATCGCTTCGTTACCCTACTCCGAGTATTTCATTTTACTCACCCTCGTCAGCCTAACAAATTCTTCTGGCGTATACTTTCTGCCATTCCTAATCTTCCTAACTTGACTCGAAGAAAGTTGCAAAATAATCGAGGTAATAGGTATTCCCTTTGAAAAATGCTTCGGAAAATGTGCCATATCAGAAGACTAATAGTTAGAATTCCTTTTGTAAACGTATTAAATCGAGTATTACCGTTTGTATGGAGTTTTCTCAATATTAGGTCAATGTAGGTTATGCAAGAACGCTCGTAAAATGAGTCGTAATCCTGAAGCTGTACGTTGTTAAACTTTATACGTTTATTTTTCTAATTCGCAGGAAGTAGCAGTGAAATTAGAATCGATCAGAGCCCGACATCCTCAACTTCTCTACGAGAGTAAACTATATAGAATTTTACACGGTGGTATTGGTATTCCTCACGTAAGGTAATGTGTCTCGAATACCTCATGTATCTCATCTTCTTCGAGCCTATTCTAATTTTGATTCCCATTTCGCAGATGGTACGGCCAAGAAAAAGAATACAACGTGCTGGTCATGGATTTACTGGGGCCCTCGTTGGAAGATTTGTTCAATTTTTGTTCTAGGCGATTCACTATTAAAACAGTACTGATGTTGGCGGATCAAATGATCGGTCGCATCGAATACGTTCACTGTAAGTCTTTCATTCATCGTGACATCAAACCAGATAATTTCCTTATGGGAATCGGACGTCATTGTAACAAGGTACGTTGCAACAATTCGTGTCCATCGTCGATGATTCATTCTGCTTATCTAATTTGGTCTTCCGTTTCAGTTATTCTTGATCGATTTCGGATTGGCTAAAAAATACCGCGATACACGCACAAGATGTCACATTGGATACCGAGAAGATAAAAATTTAACTGGTACAGCTCGTTATGCCTCGATAAATGCCCATTTAGGCATTGAACAAAGGTAACCATTTCTATACCGAAGTCGCCTTTGAAATGATTCCCATATTGTAACACTAAACGTATTTTCTTTGGCCAATTTCAGTCGACGAGACGATATGGAATCGTTAGGTTACGTCCTTATGTATTTCAATAGAGGTTGTTTACCATGGCAAGGACTTAAGGTGACGTATCGTTCGTACATTTTCTCATTTTCCACGTATTCATGTACTAATTTGGTGTTTTGCAATCTGCAGGCTGCAACCAAGAAACAAAAATACGAGAAAATTAGTGAGAAAAAAATGTCTACCCCTGTAGAAGTTTTATGTAAGGTAAGCTATCGAAAAACATTTTATTTCATCAGCTTGAGAACCACTTATACCTTGGAATTGGTAATTTTCAATTTTACAATGAAATCTGGTCATTTTTCTACTCTCTGCATTATTTCTTCGCCTTTTGTCTGAATTGTTTATTATTTTAACACCATTGTTAATCGAATACAGATCGATTAGTGATTAAAAATGATAAACGTGGGTAACCTATCCCGTGTTTATATTTACTCGATACATGTTCGGTTTTTTTTCCCGATAAGCGACGAATACGTAGTTTGCTCGCAGTTGGTTCGAAATTTTTGCGGTACCTGCGTTAATAAAATTGCAATTGTGGAATTTTAAGGCCTCGTGTGACGTTGGTGCAATTCACTAATTTTGGGATTTCGTCTTTGTTAAAGTTGGGCGTTGTTTTTGTTTTTATCTAGATCTTAAAAATTGAATTTTTAATCTCAAAATTGCTTTTTGATTGATTAAATTTGTAAGCCATTTCTCTGAATCGTAATCGAGTGTTGATTCTGTAGATAGGCTTTCTACACTGTGTATTTCGTGACGATCCTCGTGAAAAGCTCAACGTAAATAAAGGAGGTGTTGAGGAAAACCTAATCAGCCATTCATTAACGTATCGAACGTGTTAAAATATTATGCATTTGAACCAAACATCTGTTCCAATATTACACGTCATGTATGCGTGTAACTGTATATGTTTTTATGCAACGGGTGTCGCATTGAGGCTGTGAACTGATGTCAGAGATGTGAAATCATAAACTGAGAGGAACCCCCATCGAATGTATAGCAATTTTTTGAATATTGACCTACGATTTGAAAAACAAGCATAGGGATTTCGAGAATCAAATACGTAATTCGAGACTACAAGAGATAGAGTGACAATAAAACTTGGATATTAATCGTAGCCTATAGGTCAATGACCTTGACTATTGGATTTTTTGTTCTTGTTTTCTTCAGGCTACGTTACAAAGAAAATATGCATTTTGATAAGACTTCGTTCGAGTCAACATTTTTGTCGAATCAATTACAAGTTTTTTTTTCTTCGACAACGCTGGATGATTGGCAACTTTTTAAGGCTTGCTTTTGAAGCAGGTTTGTGGGGAAAAAATGCAACGGGTCGATTCGGTCGAAATTAAATACAGTAATTTTTAATTCAATCGTTAAAGGAAAATTCTAACGAACCGTAGAGAATGACGTCATTTGAAGCGAATAATTATCGATATAATTGAATATACCTTATATTGGACGTTCGATATTTCCGACGTAATGTTATCGTTACTACGAAAGAAAAGTAAAATTGAAAGGAAAACGTAACCAACCCGGGTAATTTGATTTTCCAAGTCCCTGTAACCTGTCGAATAGAAAAATTCGGCTGAAAGTCTCAAATTGAGATGTTCGTTATTGAAAATTCGTCTTTCAAACATCTGCTAAAATAGTGCTTGAAAATATGTATTTGGAACGGTAGCTGAATTGGAAGGGATAGGACAGGAGATGCAGGCCAGAACCCAGCAGACGGTTCGGTCCGGTTCATTGTCGAAGGTGAAAGTACTTTTCATTATGTTCTGCTTCGTACGCATTTAACGACTCGAATTTTTTCCCGTATTCTTTCTGTTTTTTTCTTTTTTTTGCGACGTTCGACTTGATACGACGAGAGACTGATTTATGTATGCGTGAGATTGTCACAAGAGGAGTAAAATTTTCCAACTTTGTGTTAGAAGGTTTTTTACAGCAAATGTGGTACGAAACTCTTGAGACGAAAACATTAGAAAAAAAATTTGAACTAAAATTGTAGGTTGAATTCCTAGGAATGATTTTGGTTATTTAAAAAATTTCGATCCGACCAACCCCTGGCCTACAATTGTGGTCAAGTACTGTTTAGATAACTGATTATTTAAAATTTGAGGAAAGGAAAGGGGTCCAATTGAAAAAATTTTCAAACAAAAATTGTAGATTCAGACTTTGAGAATAATTTTGGTCTTTACAAAAATTTTGATTAGACCCCTCCCTTCCCTCTAATTTTAAAAAAAAGTTGAACAAAATTTTGGTTGTTTGATAAAAAAAATCGACTGCACCCCTACCCTCCCCGTAGGTATTTATCATTCAAAGTTGGAGGGGTAGTAAGGGTCCAGTTAAAAAATTTGTAAAGACTAAAATTATTTCTAGCATTTCAATTTTCAATCTGCAATTTTTGTTTGAAAATTTTTTCAATTGCGGTACCTCCCTCTTCCCATCCACAGTTTTGAATAATGGAGAGGAGGGAAAGGTCCAAGCAAAATTTTCATGCATACAAAATTATTTCTGGGGTCTCGAGGCACAACTATTGTTTTTAAAAATATGAATTTTTGTAATATTTTTCATAAAAATATTTCCATGTTTTCTAAACTACCTATGCCAAAAAATGTTTTTTTGATTTATTTTTCTTTTTTTTTTGAAAGTGAAAAACATATTTTTCAACATTTTTAAAAATATGAATGGTTGTAATTTTTTTTTTTTTTAATTCATGTTTTCTAAACTATGCCAAAAAATGCTTTGAAATTTTTTTAAAAATTTTGTTCAAATTTTTTTTTCACTTTTGGTGAAAAACATTTTTTAATTTCGTCTGAATATTCATTTTATTGATGATTTTTAAAAAATAATTTTGCGAGAATTTTCTAAAATTTTGTGTAAAACTTTTAACTATTTCTTGTTTTATTGGATCAAATTTTTCAAATTTTTAATTTTTTTCCTAAGTGATTAATAAAATTGAAAAAAAATCAAGTACGAAAACATAGCAAATTTTTTAAAATTTTGTCGTTTCAAAATTTCACTAAAATTATTGGAAAAAAAACAATTGATTTTTTCAACATTTCTTCGATAATACCTAGTATAAAAATAATTTATACATTTTTTTTGTTCAAAATCAAATTTAAAAAAATTTTATACCTACTAAAAATGATTGTTTGAAATCTTTTCTTCTTTTAAACGTTTTCAAAAAAGAGTGTTTTCATACTCTCTGAATTATGCTGAAATGTGATTTTTTCAATTTTATTATGGGGTAAATTTTCTCCAAAATATTATGTAATTTTTTCAAGTTTTTAATTTTTATTAAATTGAATTCTTTAAATTTTGAAGAAATAATTTAAAAAAAAGATAATTATGGTACCTAATGGAATAAACTTTTCAAAATTTTTGTTGAGATGAATTTTTCAAAATTTTGTTTCGGGTCCAATTTACTAGGATTTTTTTATGGTAATCTATGTTAGAAGCCAACCTTTTTTCTTTTATTAAAAAAAATTCAATAGTGATTTTAAAAAATTTCTTTTATAATAGGTATTAAAATTTTTATTTTTAGTTTTCAATACCAACTTTTCAACAAATTTTTCGTTAAGAAATGGTTTAAAGTCAATTCGTTTTCAAATTTCATTGAAAAGCTTTTTTTTCAATTTTGCTCTGAATTTAAATTTTTTTAAATTTCTTTTCAAAGTCAATTTTTTCATTTTTTAAAAATATACTTACTGCAGAGTGATACTTTTGAAAATCTTCTTATTTTTTTCATGTTTTTTTAAAATTTGGTCTTGTAAGAAAAAATCTGTTCCAAATTTTTTTCCAGCATAGAATTTTTTCATAGTGAACTAGATATGGAATTTTTTTTTTTTCAATTTTTGTTTATTTGTTATACTTGATTTTTTATTTATGATCTATATATTAGCCAATTTTCTTAATTTATCTGAAAAAAAATTTTCGTATTGTTCAAATACCAGTTTTAAATTTTGCTCCGGATTATTAGCTTTTTTTTCAGCTATATTAAATTTTTTAATAATATTTTTGCAAAAATGAATTTTAATCAATTTTGTTTCAAATTTTACTGTAAATTTTTAAACTTTGATAAAAATTTAAAAAAATTTAACTCGTATTTGAAGTAATTTGGTTCAAAATTGGAATTGAGCAAAATACGAGTGGAGGAAGGGGTGCATCGAAATTTTCGTGATTACCAAAATTACTCTTCGCGTCTAAGTCCACAATTTTTGTTTGAAATTTTTTTCAATTTGACCCCTCCCTCTTCTTCAATTTGGTGATTTCCACTATGTCCTAATTCCCTTTTTCCCTCGAAAAGGGGGAAAAAGTGGATTATATCCTAAAAAAAAATAAGGCAAGCAAAAACTCCCTCCGACAGGGAAAAACAGTGGATTATGTCCTAAACGTGTCTCATAAATAGAACACCTACATACTTAAATATTGTACAGTTTTAACAAAGATTATAATTTAAATGAATAGAAGACGAATATAGACTTTTCAGTTGTGTAGGTAGGTTAGGGTGGAACAAAAATCAAAAATTTTAGATTTTCAAAATTTAATACCGCGGAAAAGTTGCGTCTAGGTGATACATGAAAAACAAAAAAAAAAAATTGAAATCGAATAATATCTTTCAATCGCGCATGAGCCCTCAAATTTTTGAAAATTTGCAAAAAATCAAAATGTTACAGAATGGGATTTATTCCTTTGGTTGGCAAGTATAATCATCGTTATTAGTATTTTTTGAAGAAAAAAATCCAGAATTCATCAGATCATCGCATTTATGAGACATTAAAAAAATGTCATATTTTAGGTATGTTTCTTTAAAAAAATAGAAAAAAATAGATTAAAAATTGGAAAAAAAAATTGGAAGTAAAATGGGTTTAACATACACAGTTTTGCCCAAAAAGACAATTTACGACGATTTTCCATCTTTATCTTCATTTTCAGGAACCGTCATTTTCCGCATTTTTTTTTCAATTTTTCGTAGTTTTGGAAAAATTCTCAAAGGGTACGAAAAAGATGAAAAATCGCTGTAAATTGTCTTTTTGGGCAAAACTATGTATGTTAAACCCATTTTACTTCCAATTTTTTTTTTTTCGATAAAGTAGGTAGGTGTTCTATTTATGAGGCACGTTTAGGACATAATCCACTGTTTTTCTCTGTCGGAGGGAAATTTTATAGCAAGTAAAATTTCTAGGACATAATCCACTTTTTTCCCCTTTTCGAGGGAAAACGGGAATTAGGACATAGTCCATTAGGACAAAGTGGAATAAATCTTCAATTTTGATTATCAGTATCCATGCAGTATTGGGCAAAATAATGGAGCAGAAACAGGTCCAATCAAAATTTTTGTAATGACCAAAGTAATTCTTAGAGCCTAGATCTATAACTTCAATTCAAAAAAATTCTCAATTAGACCCTCACCTCCTCTCCAATTTGAATATCAATCTATATAGTTATTCAAAATTTGAGGGAACGGAGGGGTTCGATCGTAATTTTTCTAAAAATTGAAATTATTCTTAGAAAATTGATCTTCTACTTCTGTTCGAAAACTTTTTACAAAAACATCACAATTTTCCACTTTTGAAGTTTCATACCACGTGTACCTTGAAAAAAAAGTAAGTTTGAATTATTTCATTTCCCTTACGACGATCCCAAAGTACACAAAATAGCCTTTCGTCTTGATACGTCGTCGTCGTCGAGCACATTATTTTGGCGATTGTTTGGAATTAATTATTTTCAACTACGCATGATTTTCTCGATCGGAATGAGGGAAGAAAAAGATATCGAGTGAGGGAAAATACGCCACAATTAATGGCGAAGAAGTATGATAATACACGTTCTGGTATCTGCGGTTTAATTTATACGTATGTACCGTACACACTGTGACGTCTTTAGAGGCTGATAATGTATAATACGTATACTATTTTAAACAGTGGCAGCTCGTTAAATTACACCATCCGCGAAGTGTGTTGTGTTATGTTGAAAAAGCGGGAGCTAATAAAGTTGAAAAACATGTAAACAAATAACAAAATTATTATTGCAGCGATAAAGCGCCGTATACGAATCAGCTGATTTGATTACGTGTTACATATATGCCCTGCCTGTATGTACCATATAGTATAGTGTATTATAATATATTTCTCGAGAGATTATAAATGGTACGAGTAACTTCGAATGGCAAAAGAGATTGACGATGTAGTTATTCTCCCATTGAACGCCGCCTACTCGCAAAAATAACTAAAAAAAAATCATCGCAAGGAGAGGAGACGCATAGAGGGTAAACCAAGCCGGTACCTACCTTGTGACCCTTACATTGTTTATTTGAAGTACACGAGAGCACGATGTACTTGAGAGTATATATGGGTTCAATTTTTCTCCCCCCAATGGTCTCGTTGCGACCACGATTGGGTTTCGAATCGACGTACGATTCAATAAGTCGACTGTATACTGGCAATTTCAAGTGGAAGGTCTAAGTGCACATACACAGTACACAGTTTGCGAAAATTGTTCGTAAGTGTAGCGTGCGTATTAGTGGGTTAGTAGGTCAACGTTGCGTTCGTAGTATTTTTGAATGGAACAAACGATCAAACGAGATTGTCGCAGGCGACGGGCAATCACTAAAAGTGGCTTGGTCGCGACGCAATTGTCGAGAAAAATTGTACAATTTTAGATGAATTTGAAAAAAAAATTGCAAAGAATTCGAAATTAGGTCATGATTCATGATCAAAAGTTATGATTTTTGGAGTAGGTCTGATAACTTCGTACCGATGGTGATGATTTTCGATTGGATGGCGATAGCGAAACGATGTCGAAAGTGCTCCGATGTTTTATAATTATCGTTTGATAAAATTTTACTTTCATATATAGGGTGTCCAAAAAAATCCTTTATTTTATGAAAAATTCAAATCGAATGGGCTCATCATTATCTTTGATGAACTATAGCAGATTGTAGAGTGATTTTTATATTTTTCAATTTTTATTCTTTACTAATGAATTTTTCATCTACTTGGATTTCCCGATTTTCAATGCCACCCCCCATTTTCAATAGTTCTCAGTTTATGTTATTTTTAAAAAAAGTACCTATGTTTGAAAATTTTATTTAGTCATCTCTGAAAGTCTAGAGTTTTTATTTTTTGCCTTATGAGTTTTTTGAATTAAATTTTTTGGTTTGAAAAAAAATTGTACCTATAAGAAAAACAGTTTACGTAAAAAAAAGTTAATTTGAAAATCAAAAAAACATTCTTGGAATTTTATGGGGGAAAAAATCTCTTGAGTGAAAAGAAAATTCAAAATTATTCCAAACAATTACATGTTAGGTAAACAATGAAATTATTCTACGAAAAAAATATGCTAGGTATAAAAAAAAATTTGAAAAAAATCATGTACAAAATTTTTAGTGAAAGGAATCATACGAAATGAACGCAACAATTATTTATGTAATTTAAAAAACTGAAAAAAAATTATTTGAAAACTTGGAAAATTAATTTTTAAAAATATCTCGTAAGTACCTATACCTAAATTGACCACAATTTTTTTTTCAATTTTGAACAAAATTTTTAATGAAAAAAATCACCCAGAAAATAAATTCAAAAATAATCTACCTAGGTATAATGATGATTTTTTTGAAAATTTTAAATAAAATTGTTGAAAAAAATTTTGATCAATTTTCTTTTCTTTTTTTTTTTTGAAATTTGAAGGAATTAGGTAGGTACTATTCAGTACAAATCTTTCAGGAAAAAAATATTTCCAAGAAATAATTAGGTCAAAATTGATCGCAAAACAATTTTCAGATTTTTTTTTTTAATTTCTTGTACAGAATTTTTAGTAAAAAAATGATTTACAAAATAGATGCTAAAACCATGATTTTCTTACAGTATTTTTTTAATTTTGAAAAAAAATTTGGATCGAAAAAATATTATTTTTGTAGAAATCAAAACTAATGCTAATTCAGTTTTTTTTATAGTTATTGAAAAATTAAATTATGAAAAAAATCGTTTTCTTTTTTCTTGAAAAAATGAAATTTTGAAAAAGGTTTATGGAAGAAATCCTACGAAGAAAAAAATTATGTAGGATATTGTTGAAAATAGGAAATTTTTTTGAAAATTCTTTAATAACCTAATTCATTATTACAATTCTCAATTTTTTTCACTTTTTCAAAGATTAATAAATTTTTATGATTTTGAAAATTTTGTTCAATTTGAAATTCAGAAGAAATTTGGAAAATTTTTGAAAATAAAATAAAATTGGATCAATTTTTAATACCTTTAAAATGTAACAGATACCTATCAAGCCAATTTTTGAAATACATAAAGATTCAAAACTTCATAAAAATTGATATTTTGGTAATTTTGGGATCGACTTTGCTAAAAATCCTGATTTAAAAAATTCAGTAAATGATTTACATTTTTGAAATTTGTTAGATTTTAATACCTTATATTGTGAAATTGTGAATTAATTTTCAAAATTCGGTAAAAACTGAAAATTTTCCCAAATTGTCATCATTTTGATGAAAATTCGATATTTGGCATTTTTTTGATTTTCTACATCTTCAAAATTTCATAAAAATATTAAATAGGGTGGTTTTCAATTCTAATAAAATTCTAAAATTGGATCCATTTTTAAAGTTTCATAACTTTTCAAAAGTATTAAAAATTTGGAACATTTTTTATTTATTTAAAGTTTTATTAAAAGTTCTGCCTTTTGGTTTCGAGATTTTGCTGAACACTATGAACAAAAAAAATAATGAAAAAATTATCCTCAAAACGTAAAAGAAAAATAATTTTTTCGTCAGAATTCGACATCATTTGTCTTCTTTTTTTTTGGTCAAATTCGTCATCATTGTGGTTAAAAAATCAGAGTAAACTCATTTTTGAGCAATACTTTCATTTCTTTTTCAATTCTTAAATCCAATTTTTAGACGTTTTAATTTATTATTTAATTTCTTAATATTTTTTTTTGATTTTATTCAAATTTTATTCATGTTGATTTCTTTCAGTTTTTCTAATTTTTAGTCTTTTTCCAGTTCAATTTTAATTTTAATTTTTTTCACCATTTTTCATTTCTCTTCTTCTATTGGTAGAATTGAGATATTCATTTTTTTTTAAATTTCTAATTTGATTTTTTTAGGTGATTTTCTTATACAAAATATTTTAATTTTTTTAACAATAAAAATGACAATTTTTTCATTTCACTTCCAATGCTCTTCAAAATTGAATTTTTTATAAGTAGGTACCTTTTCCATGTTTTCAATATTTAATTTTTTTAAATGATATATTTTTTAACTTGACTCAATTATTTTCATTGGTACGAAATTTCCGTTTCTACACCCTTGAAGTAAGGTTTTAGGGGGGGGGGGGGGGGTGAGAATGATTTATTGAGAAACTTTTATATAAATGAATCTTGCCCACAATTATTGCCATTTAATCGGATTTGAATATATACCTATTTATGTCCATATTTTTATATACCTATTATTTTACTTGATTTTTGAATTGTTTTTTTTTTAGGGATTCCCAGCGGAATTTTCGATGTATTTGAACTACTGCCGTGGATTAAGATTCGAAGAAGCTCCGGACTACATGTACTTGAGACAATTGTTCCGTATATTATTCCGAACGTTAAACCATCAGTATGACTATACCTTCGATTGGACCATGTTAAAACAGAAGAGCGCCAACACTAGTAATATTAACCCGAGCATGGGACTACCGGGAAGTGGCTTAACCGGCCCTGAAAACGCCAACTTCCAGCATCCGGTGAGTGCGAGTTGCGAGTGATAACTTGTCATCTTGTATTTGTATAATGTATATGGATATACTTGATAACACTTTGGCTGCCCCCGGTGTTGTTTGGTTTGCTTATGGTTGTCTTGCTTGGTATGGTGGACCTATTCTTCGTACGATCTACATAGACATAGACGTATATTAGAAATCGCATAATCCGAAAAGAAGGACTGGGTGCTTGGTTGGGGTGAGAAGAGGAGTATTTTTGAGAAATTTTGAAACGTTGGGTTTTCATCTTGGTTCAGAATGATTTGAGATGGTCCATGGGTGCTATTTTATTTAATATCGATTGCTTTGCGCTTATGTAAGTGTAGATATGTGTGGATTTATTTTCATTATCGGGCTTTCTGGTGATGGTGCTATATTTGAGTGTGTTTGTGAGAGCTTGAGAGGGTAAAGTTCGACTTTGATTTTAAAAAATTTGTAAAAATGCTTGGTATTCTTCCGCAGAGTTATTTTCTTCTTTTTTTTCCTTCCTTCGTTAGTTTCTGAACTCTTTATTACGACGACCATACTCGTAAAATACGATACGAGCATTAGTTTGAAACTGAAACCGCGAATAAAAGCAGTGAATTCTCTTCTGCGATGCTAATAATTCTTTTTCATTTTGAAATTGAAATTTATTTGAATAAATTAATATCGTGGATCTGGATTTATGTAAATTTAGTATACCGAATGTGCGACATTCTGGCGACTGCCTTCTATCTATCGATACTGCAACCGAAACTACACCGAAGTGAGGTTTTGAAATTTCTAAGGACTCTAAAATTTAAAAGATCGATTCTGCCAAAAAAATTGAAGAATTTTTTTCTCTGAATTGCTCTAAATTGACATGATTCGACGCTGGTGTAGTTCGAGCAGATCGTATCGTCTCGTAGAAGGTAGTGAAGCCGAAGCTGCGATTAACACACTCCCTCTGTCTGTACTTTACCTAACCTAACCTCTCTATTACTTTATTTACCGATATTACTATTTTTGTTGTTGTTTCTCTGTTGAAACTGATAACTTTTCATTTCAGACTACTACTTATAATCACATAACTAGCCAGCATATTTCTACCGAAGCTGCTGAAAATGAAAGTAGCGCCAATGTTCCGATTAATAAATGAATCCGCTTCCGTATTCTCGAAATGCTTCCTAATGGATTTCCTTCTCTTCTGTTCCGTTCGTTATTATCGGCTGTAGACCTAATATTTGTACACACAAACGTTACCTACGTGCAAAACAAAAATACCATAACGCGTTTTCGTAATAGGAACAAATGATTTTTTAAATTTTTCGATTCTCTCTCTTTCTCTTCTTTTTTTTTTTGAAAAAAATAGTGAATAAATTTTTCCTTTTTGTGTATTCAAATTTTATTTTAAACTTTTTTTTTGGTAAAAAATATTTGTGTGGAGGGATCGATTCCACATTTGCTTATGGTCTGGTATTTAAAATTAATCCTAATGTTTTTTTTTTGTTGTTTTTTTTCTAATATTCTGCTTACGACCGACGGTCTCTTCTATCGTCGTTCCTTTTTAAAAAAGAAAATTTCGTTCGCGATTATGCATTAATATATTTTTATTGAAAAAATTCCCGATTTTTATGATTTTTTTTTTTGGTCTATGAGTATTATTTTTTTTCAAAAGCTCAAAATTTTGATTCATTAATAATTATTTATAAATTTTCCGACAATTTTTGATTTCCCAGATGGCTTTTCATCTGGCACTTTCTCATCTTCTCACAATTGTGTGCTCTGTTCAGAGAAAAATTGAAAAAGGTTCATGATGAGAAATTTTACTCGGACCCGAGAAAAATATACGATTCCTTTATCATGTTAATCCGCTCGATTGGTGCTTGTAAAAGTGATGATAGTGCAATGATCCGTAATGATTTATGGATTTTATTCTTCATTTTTTTCTATTCATTTTATACTGTATTTGCATGTGAAAATTAGCTTGGCATGAATTTAGTGGGTTGCGCTTATTTTTTTCTCCAAACATTTTAACGAAATGCGGACGTAGGTACAGGGTGTTCCAAATATATGACGTTGGTTTGCCTCTATGAGGCGAAGAATTGAGTTTAAACTTTCAATCAACAGTAGATGTTTGGAGTGGAATTTGTATAATGTGATTGTTATTCCACGTCTTGGTCAATTTGTGTCACTTTGAAAATTTTACCTTTTATAAATTCGATTTTTTCAGGTCAAAAATTAATTGTTTTTCAAATTTACTACGTGATTTTACGTACCAAACAGATATATAGGTATAAAAAAAATTCTATCTTACAAAATTAAAATTCCCATCAAAAATTTTTCAAATTTTTTCTCAATAATAAAAAAAAATTCAAAAATCTAATCAAAATTTTTTTTAAACATTTTTTTCACATTTTTTCTGAAAAAAAAAAATTTCGAAATCCTATCAAAGTGCATAAGAATTTTGTAAGTAGGTATTTTTTTTTTTCAATAAAAATGTTTTGAAAAAAAAAATCCAAAAACTTCTGAAACATTTCTTTTTTTTACTAAAACTTTTTTATAAGATTCTTTGATATCATTATTTTCCTTTCTTAAACTTTTTAGACGATTTTTGTGATTTTTTTCAAATTTTTGATAGAATTTTTGAATTTTTCCTAGACAATTTTTAATTTTTCAAAAATATTTCAATATGCTTCCTTTTGAAAAAAAATTGTAGACGATTTTGTGTGATTTTTTTTCGAATTTTCCATACGTTTTTTGAATTTTTTCCTAGAAAATTTTTCATTTTTTCAAGAACATTTTTTTTAATACATGAAAAATTTGAAGAATAAAAATTTAAAAAAAATGGAAAAATATTTAAATTTGAAAAATTATTATGTATTTAGGAGAGCTCTTGAGAAAAAATTGTTTCTTTTCTAAAAAGGTTTTGGTCAGTAAGCTCATTTTCTTAGAAATTTTGGTGATGTTTAGGTGACTATTTTCCCTGAAAAAAAAGTCACCAAACCTCGTATATAGGTATAAAAAAAATCTATCATACAAAATTAAAATTCCCATCAAAAATTTTTCAAAGGACATTTTTCAAATTTTTTCTCAATAAAAAAAATCAAAAATCGAATCAAATTTTTTTTTAAACATTTTTTTCTTAAAAAAATTTTTTAAAGGACATTTTTCAAATTTTTTCTTGATAAAAAAAATCAAAAATCCAATCAAAATTTTTTTCACATTTTTTCTGAAAAAAAATTTCGAAATCCTATCAAAGTGTATTGGAATTTTGTAAGTAGGTATCTTTTTTTTTAATTAGGAACGTTTTGAAAAAAAAAAAATTCCAGAACCTTCTGAAACATTTCTGTTTTTTTACTAAAACTTTTTTAGAAGATTCTTTGATATCATTATTTCCTTTCTACAACTTTTTAGACGATTTTTGTGATTTTTTTCAAATTTTTGATGGGATTTTTGAATTTTTCCGAGAAAATTTTTTAATTTTTTCAAAAATATTTCAATAATATTGTTTTCTTTTTGAAAAAAAATGTAGACGATTTTGTGTGATTTTTTTTCGAATTTTTAATACCTATGTTTTTGAATTTTTTCCTAGAAAATTTTTCATTTTTTCAAGAACATTTTTTTTAACATGAAAAATTTTTGAAAAATAAAAAATTTTAAAAAATGGAAAAATATTTAAATTTGTAAAATCACTATTTATTCAGAATACCTAACTCTTGAGAAAAAATTGTTTCTTTTCTAAAAAAGTTTTGGTCAGTAAGCTCATTTTCTTAGAAAAAGGTGACTATTTTCCCTGAAAAAAAGTCATCCAAATCCAAAGGCACTAAAAATAGTTGAAACTGAAATATTATCACGCCTGGTTCTACAATTTTGAATCACATTGCATTTTCGAGTGAATTCTTGTAATATTTTCGAAACTATGAATATTCGAAGTTGGAGTTAGAATAAAAAGTAGTTTTGGAAAACTTGGAAAATTACGAAATGCTCTATTTAAATGCGAATGATAACGTGAAATTCCATGGAGAATTCAATCACGATACGTGTAACGAATAATATTGATTACGTAGGCTTCAAAAGATCAGTAAAGCTTTCTCTGCTCCCTTCGAGCTTTCAAAGACAATCTTAAAGTTGCCAAGATGAATAATAAGAAACGACGAGACTTCGTTTTATAGTAATGAAATTATTGTGGAACACCCTTTACTTGTGTATGGCTCAGAATGACACAAACGAGCTGTTCAGTTCGAATAAGTACCTATGAAATTTGTTGACTTGCATGTGTAATAAAATAACGCAATGTACGTACAAATCTAATGAAGAATAATCGGTTTACTCATTAGTATAATTTTTTTTATCGAAATTTTGAAGAAAAACAAATGCATGAGATAGAGTTGATAATATTTTATTTTTTAATTTTTTTTCCTCGTGTTTTATTCGTGTAATTTTCACGTTCAATAATAAAATGTATTTTTCTTGTTTTCTGTTGTAGGATTTAACAAAAAAAGTGTAAAATAGCATTTTTCGGATCTTCGTCGCAACCGTGTTTTATTACGTGAAAGAATAAACGTTTGTTATTATTTCCTTTTTTTCGTTGAATAAAATCGCCTTTTATCATTTCCTTTTATCATTTCTCTTTCTTTTTTTTTTTCATTTTTTAATAAGTTGTGCAATATTTTTTTTCTTCTTATGAAATAGGAATTATGTATTTTTTATTTACTTTACAAACTTTTCAATTTTTCCCCTCCTGTCCATATTTTTTTAAAATGTATTTATCAAACGTTTATTTATTTACTTTTTTCTCATCGATTACGTCTCGAAATTTTTTTTCTAACGAGTAATAAAAAATCAAGAGACTTGAAAATTCGTCGCGTCGTCTTGATCGAAGCTGCGATATGTCGTATATGTTTTACCTTTCTTTGATTTTTTTTTTCAATTTTTAAGTTGATTCGGATTCTCAGCGCGTACTTTATTGGTTCTGCGTAGAATTCGTCGAATTTTTAAATTGGTTGAGATTAATTTGTTTTTGTTTTATTTTATTTTTTCTATTGTAATATCGCACTAATCCAATTTTTTTTTTACTTTTTTTTCTCTTTCTCTCTCTCTCTTTCTCTGTCGTTTTTTATCACCAGAAGACATATTATGTATAGTAACGGTGATATATATATATGTGTCGTGCTTTATTGAATGGAGTATTATCGCGGTCGTTCGTTGTGGAATTTATTTTCTGAGAAGGAATTCGCTTCCTTCGTCGATGTATTGTAAGTATAGATAGCGATGGAAAACAAAACAATTATCGATAAGTTAGATTTATTTAAATTTTAGTATATTCTTACTTTTGAAATTGTACGTGTTTCTTTTTGTATGACTTCCACCTTTTGACTAATGTGAAAAAGTCGTTTCGAAAACGCTATTTATTTTTCTGAAGGGAAGATATATGCCAGGGTTGCGATGTTTTTTTTTTATTATTATAACATTACCACGTACTTTTGATTTGAATGTTTCATAGTCAACCGCGTAATAGTTTTTTTTTTCCTCGATTAATTTTACGTTGAAATGCCAAGTCGGGTTGTCTTCTGAAGGGAGAAGAATGAAACAGGCGCTTAGTGCTTGACGATGAGAAAGCACCGGGGGCATCCCGAGATCGTTGAAAGGCTGTCAATTTTAAATATAGTTCTATTATGAGCGTTTAATTCTAAACATGTAACGACAAGCCGTTTTTGGCGCATTATTTTATTTCTTTTTTTTTCGTTTCGATTCGTTTTTATAATATTTCTCTCTCCTTTTAAAATGGGAATTTTTTAGAAAGGTTGAGTAGAGTAGGAAGGGCGATTAATTGTCGTTATTTTCAATTTTTTTTTTTCAGGAAAATGTCTAGGATGGCTTTTGTTGTACATAAGAAGTGAAATTTTTAAAGGAAAGGTCGCGTTGTAGAGAGGATTTCTTAAATAACCATTTGCATGAATTTTTCAAACATGTTCTTCGAATATTTGTATGTGTTGTTTTGTTTGAATACCTACCTGTAAGATGTTGAAACATTCATTGATATACATTTTTTTCTCATTTTATAGTAATCGTTTGATCATAGAATTTTAAAGTGTTTAATTTTTAGTGTATTTAAGTCATAGCTTATTTACCAAATACCTTTATTTTTTTTCCTATATAACGCGATAATATTAAAATACCTATGTTTAATTTACGATTTACTCTATTATTAAGTTTGTATGTGGAAAAAAAAATTATTTCTCTTCCGAAGTGGTTATTTTTTTTGTCTGGTTGCCTTGCTATGGTGAGTATTGAGGTTTTACGTGCTTGGAAAATGGAAATATCAATAATTATTAAACATGATCTAGTTATTCAAAGAATCGTCAAATGTGTTAGGAGGCGCGAGGCGTTTAAAGATCATCAAACTTGTCATAAATTGTCAAAATTTATGGTTAATTGGTTAAATCAGAACAAAATAATTGAATTGGTAATGCTAATGAATGACGCTTATCGGAAGACGGAATAGAACCCTTGCTGCTTCATTTGCTCACCTTGAATTTTTTGCCAAGTCCAGTGCTACATAAATATTTCATATTCAAAATTGAAAGGGAGGGAGGGGTCCAATCGAAATTTTCGTAATAACTAAAAGTATTTGAAAAACTTCAAGCTACAACTTTTGTTTGAAAATTTTTTCAATTGGGCCCCTTACCTCCCCACAGTTTTTAATAATGTATTTTGAATGAGTGTGAATACGTTATATTGCTCAAAATTGGTGGGGAAGGAGGGGTCCGATTGAAATTTTTGTTACAACAAAAATTATTCCTAGTACTTCAAGCTACAACTTTTGTTTGAAAATTTTTTCAATCGGGTCCCTTATCTCCCCACCGTTTTTACTAATGTATTTGAATGAGTGTGATTATCCAAAATTGAAGGGGAGGGAGGGGTCCAATCAAAATTTTTGTCAAGGCCAAAATGTTTCCTAAAATTTTGAGCTACAACTTTGTTGCACAAAATTTTCAATTGGACCCTTTCCCCTTCCCCTTTCAATTTTTAGTTGGTATTTTAGGAGTGTTATGCAAAATAAGTGTAGAGAGAGGGGCCCGATTGAAAAAGTTTTCAAACAAAAGTTGTTGCTTAATGTTCGACTAATACTTTTGGTTATAACAAAAATTGCGATTGGACCCCTCCCTCCCCTCCAATTTTGGATAATCCAACTCATTCAAGTGTCATTAAAAAATTTCAATTTTTTTCAAAGTGAATTTTTTTCACTGTAAAAATACATTAGAATAGGTAATGCTCAATTGCTCAAAACCTTACATGTCGGTTTGATGTCGATTTTTTCATCATCCTTCAGTTTAGTTTTTGCTCTCGAACGCGCGTTGTACAAAAAAGTAGATGAACTGCTGTTACTACTATCATTATCAGGTGATGTGGACCTTGATGAATACGTTCTCTTTGTGCCTTTGAATTTATCGCTCATGTCTGTTGAAACATAACACTCATGAACTCCCGATCAGGACGTTAGGCTATAAATGAATTCATATTCTATTTTACCTTCATTAATTAATATTACAGCTTCTTCTGTATACCCTTTTACCAGTAGCACTGTTTTTTCTTCCACCAAATTACCTGTATCTGTATTTGTATCTGCAGTAGTCATTATTTTGAAATACGAATCTCAGAATCTGTTGTCAAAGTCAATGGATAAGGAAAAGATCCTAAGTGAAGTGAACAGTCATATTATATTCGGGGAAAACGAAAATGATCTAATAAGATGCAACTCGTTTAAATTTTTATCAGAAATATAGAATTTTTGAAATTTTGAAAGCAGGGAAGTCGATTGATAAGAATAAACCGTAAAAATAAAAAAATTTAAAATTACCGTTCATTTACGATGATGTCCATGAATTCACCAATAGGAATCGAAAGTTTCGATAAACCAAGATAAACTATCGATATATTGTGTTACAGCGTCTGTGATTAGCTGTAAAACTCTGCAATTTCTAATTTGATTGGTCCAAGCCTAGCCCGTAGCCCAAATGCCAAATGGCTACGGACGATGTAATCACTCAAATCAACGACGTAAACAATCAAATCAAAACATTGACCAAAAAAAGTAAAAACAATAGTCAAGTTTGAAATTATTGAATTTTACGTTATTTTAATGGTTTTATTAATTATAATTAATTAATTAACGTAATAGAATTCGAATTATGTGAATTAACAAAATGGGTAATCAATTAGCAGGCGTCGCTCCATCACAGATTTTCCCTGTGGAGCATTATTTAACACATCATCCCAACTTGAGATTCGACGTAAAGTAAGTCACTCTGTTCTTTTGTAATTTAAAAACGATTTAAAAACTACCTACATACGTACGCTTGCTTTGATACAAAATACGTCTCAAACATTCCAGTTCCACTTCATTTCATGACTTTGATTTTCTAGTAAAAGTAGTAAGTTTGTCATGAAAGTGAAACGGACGAACTTTGATATGAAATCTCAATTCCGAAAAAAATACGATCGATTTACGTAACACTGATTGATTTTTCTGTTACAGTCTCGGAAGTACAAGATTTTTCAAAGTAGCCAGAGCCGAGTCGAGCGAAGGTCTCATCGTGGTGAAAGTATTTGTTATGCATGATTTGTCTCTGCTGCTACAGAAGTATCAACAAGATATCGAAGATATAAAGAATAAAGTGTCGTCGGCTCTAAACTGCTTACCTTTTCGAAAAGCCATCGTAAGTGCCAAATTACCAGTCTTATTATGTCCGTTGGGTCATCGCGATCTTTCACAAATTACGATTTTTTGCTTTCAGTTGGGAAATGGCGCTGCCTTTCTTATGAGAGAGTATGTCAAGTATAATTTATACGATCGTATCAGCACTAGACCTTTTCTGGCGCCGGTTGAAAAGAAATGGATCGCTTTTCAAATACTTCTAGCGTTGCATCACTGTCATAAAGTTGGGGTGAGTTCAACGTCGGTGATTTTATCGGAATTTTGGAGTGTAATATGGTACTAAATGTGGTCTCGTCTGTGTATAGGTATGTCACGGAGACGTGAAGCTAGAAAATATCATGGTGACGGCTTGGCATTGGGTTATGTTGGCCGATTTCGCCTCTTTCAAACCGACATATCTTCCTGACGATAATCCGGCTGATTTTTCTTTCTTTTTCGATACGTCGAGAAGAAGAACGTGTTATATTGCTCCGGAAAGGTACTCTAATCGAGATTATGTGTTTTATCTGATTTGAATTTCGCATAATGTTCGTTTCAGGTCACTCCAATAATTCGAGATGGTCACTTATTCGATTTTATTTATTTTTTTAGGTTCGTTAGTAATCCGGATAGCAATATGCTTCCTCTTCAAGATGATAAAAATGACGAATTAACTCCCGCTATGGATATTTTCTCTGCTGGGTTTGTTATTTTTTAAGCAAACTTATTAGGTGTTGTTATTATTTTCTACCCACCTGGGTGAGCAGTTGCTCGGATTTGTAGTAAACATAAATGAAATTGCTCGCACTTCCTACTTCCATCAGTTCAGATTCTGGACTTAGTGAATTTTTTTCAATTAACATGTAATTTATTCGAAATTGAAGGGAAGGGATGGCTCCAATCGAAATTTTTGTAATAACTAAAATTATTTCCAAGACTTTAAGCTACAAGTTTTGTTTGAAAATTTTTTCAATTAGACCTCTACCTTCGCAATTTGTTAATAATATAAGTGTTCAAGCCATTATGCAAAATTGTAGTGGAAGGAATGGTCTAATCGAAAATTTTATAATAACAAAAATTATTCCTTGGACTTCAGTCTATAACTTTCGTTTGAAAAAATTTTCAATTGGATCCCTTCGCCAAATTTTGAAAAAGTATCTACCTGGTAATATGTGAAATTTGAGGAAAGGGAGAGATCCAATCGAAATTTTTATAATGACCAAAATTATTTTTAGAATCTTGCTCTACAACTTTTGTTTGAAAATTTTTTTAATCGGTTCTTTCCGCGCTCATTTATCTGGAATTTTTTTTTTAATATCTTCGAAGTTTTGTGCAAAATCAGTGTGGAGGGTGTCCAATTAAAAAAAACTTCAAACAAAAGTTATAGCTTGAAAACCTAGGAATAAGTTTGGATATTACAAAAATTTTGATTGGACCCCTCCTTCCCTTTCAATTTTGAATAAAATAAATGGCAATCGAAACTTGAAAGAAATATTCCAAGTCCAGAGATTCAGTTGATTCATTTCTATGAACTACTCACCCAGGTGGGTAGAAATAACAACACCCGAACTGATTTTATATTATGGCTACATCACTGGATTCTGATATTTCTTGTATTCTCGAACAGATGCGTGTTGGCCGAACTATTTTCAGACGGACGTCAGCTTTTTGATTTATCTCAACTGTTATCCTATAGAAATAACGAATTCGATCACGTTGATCATATTTTGAAAGATATCGAAGATCCTGCCGTTAGAGTAAGAACCTGCACATAGTTTATAGTTTTGACGTCGAGTTATGGTTTTTATCGATGTATATTTTTTTCATCCATCTAGCAACTAATTAGTGATATGATACAACGAAACCCATCGAAACGACTCTCAGCTGAATCGTATCTGGATAGGGAGAGGGGTCGTTTGTTTCCGGAATATTTTTACGATTTTCTTCAGCCTTACATGTCGATATTTTCAGCCACGTCGCCTATTCTTTCACCGGATGAAAAAATTGAAAGGTATATTTTTTTTTTTAAATTCGTAAAAAACATTTTATTTGAAAATTGTAACGAAATCTGCCCTTCTTAGGTTGTATTTAGATAATGCAAACGTGATTAAATTATTAGAAGAAAGCGAAACGAAGGAGAAGAGGAAACATTTAGGTGATCAGTTCGAAGAAGGCGAATGCGAAGCTTTAGTACTCATTACTGCTCTGGTAACGTCTTTCGTTAGGTACGTGCTGAAGTGAAATCTCGATTTTTAAAGAAAATTTCCATTTCTCCAGTGTCAAACTAACGTATAACTTTATTTCAGGGGTTTGAAGACTTCATCTTCTAAATTACACGCTTTAGAAATTTTATACAAACTTTCCCAGCATACGACAGTGGAAACGATATTAGATAGAATTGTTCCATACATCGTGAGTTGATCCTTTCGAAGAAATCCTACTTTGAGAAAATTTCATTTTGAATTAATCCGACGAACTGTTCCTTTCAGCTTCATTTGTTACACGACGAGTGTCCCAGAGTTTGCATTTCCGCCATTCATACTATTAATAATTGTCTGAAGCTCATACAAACTGTACCTCCGAGCGATGCGAATATATTTCCCGAATATATTCTGCCAGCACTGACTCCAGTGAGTTGTGTGATTTTTTTCCTCCAATTTATGGAAATATCGATGATTTAATTTAATCGAACGAATCGATTTTCTAGATTGCTCAACACAGAGATGTAGCTGTGAGAACGGCTCTGGCCGAAGTAATTGCTCAAATATCAGAGACTTCGATGAAGTAAGTTATCATACGAGACATCACGATTTTTCAAATTTCAAAAATTGATTCGATTTTTTTTTCTTCAGATTTTTGGAGTACAGTCAAACTGTTACTTTGGAAAATCACGAAATACCCTGTCATACTTTCGAAAGCGAAGTTGCTACGTTGCACGAGATGATCAGGCAATGTGTTTCTTCCTTGTTCACTGATACTCAAAATATAGTCAAGCGTACATTGATCGAAAATGGCATCGTTAGACTATGCACTTTCTTCGGAAAAACAAAATGTATGTCATTCCTTATGGTTCGAGTTGAAAAGAGATGAAATTGTATATTTTTAAATTTTAATTCAATTGCTTTTTACAGCTGACGAAATAGTTCTATCGCACATGGTGACTTTTCTCAACGATAAAAATGATAAACAACTTAGAGGATCATTTTTCGATTGCATTCCTGGAGTAGCTGGATATATTGGAATATTTTGTACCGATATGCTAATCCCATTACTGCTTCAGGTTGCCTACTATTTCGAAAAATTCGCCAGAATTAATTTATGAAGTTGATCGTAATATTTGTCTTTATCCTGGAATTTCAGGGAACGACCGATTCGGAAGAATACGTGATTAGAAAAGCGATCAACTCGATGTCGGCTATGACTGAACTGGGTCTTTTCAAAAAAAGAGCTTTACTCACTCTGCTGAATGGAACTGCCTGTCTTATGATTCATCCGGATTTATGGATAAGACGAGTAATTATTCGAATATTTTTTTATTTCGACGAAAAGGGAAAAAACCAATAGGGGTGTTGTTATTTCCACCAGCCTGGGTGAGTAGTTGCTCGGAGTTGTAGTGAAAATGAATGAAATTGCTCACACTTTCTACTTCCATCTGTTCAGATTCTGAACTTAGTATATTTCATTCAATTAACATGTAATTTATTCGAAATTGAAGGAGAGGGATGGCTCCAATAGAAATTTTTGTAATAACTAAAATTATTTCCAAGACTTTAAGCTACAAGTTTTGTTTGAAAATTTTTTCAATTAGACCTCTACCTTCGCAATTTGTTAATAATATAAGTGTTCAAGCCATTATGCAAAATTGTAGTGGAAGGAATGGTCTAATCGAAAATTTTATAATAACAAAAATTATTCCTTGGACTTCAGTCTATAACTTTCGTTTGAAAAAATTTTCAATTGGATCCCTTCGCCAAATTTTGAAAAAGTATCTACCTGGTAATATGTGAAATTTGAGGAAAGGGAGAGATCCAATCGAAATTTTTATAATGACCAAAATTATTTTTAGAATCTTGCTCTACAACTTTTGTTTGAAAATTTTTTTAATCGGTTCTTTCCGCGCTCATTTATCTGGAATTTTTTTTTAATATCTTCGAAGTTTTGTGCAAAATCAGTGTGGAGGGTGTCCAATTAAAAAAAACTTCAAACAAAAGTTATAGCTTGAAAACCTAGGAATAAGTTTGGATATTACAAAAATTTTGATTGGACCCCTCCTTCCCTTTCAATTTTGAATAAAATAAATGGCAATCGAAACTTGAAAGAAATATTCCAAGTCCAGAGATTCAGTTGATTCATTTCTATGAACTACTCATCCAGGCTGGTGGAAATAACAACACCCATCGAATAGAAATGAAATTGTTTTGTTTTAGGCTATCGTCGGATTCATACGAAGACTAACAGGCATCCTGACTTCTATTGAAATTGTTTGCATTGTATTACCAGTCATCAAAAAATTCATGAAGCATGAAATTTACCAACTGAACTGCGAAGTAAGACTACTTCGGCAACAAATTTTTTCCCCCACGTTTCATCTCCATTCTCGTCATAATCAAACTATCGCATTGTCTTAGAAATTCGTACTGAACGCTTTAAAGCCACCGATACCGAGATTCGTCCATGATAACGTTTATAAATCAAATGATCTCGAATTGTTACTCAACACCTTGGAGGCTCGACGTTGTGCCAGGCAAATGGGAGGCAAAAATGAAGACCTACCTTCGTCGTCGCTGGTTAGGCACAGTCAATCTTTTCAAATCGTACGTAATTTCATCCTATGGATATGAAAAGCTATACATTGTTTGTAATTTCATTTTTTTTCTCTCGATCGAACAGCTCTTCCGCCGACTGTGTTCCGAAGGAATGGACGATACCGTCGAAGATAAGATACTTTTAATGGCTGATCACTATAGAAAGTTGAATCAGTATTATATCAATGTTGAAAAACCATCGGCTCCGACTGGAAAGGTTAAGGTAGTAAGTTGATTGATTTTTCTGCTCGTGTGGCCGGAATGCTGTTTGGGCTGCCTTTTGTGGCGTGTGTGTGTGTTTCAAAGGAAGCATGAATTGTGGGTGTTTTCGACTAATCATTGCTCTGCTGCGGAGTAAGTCATTCGTTTCATTTATTAACCTGGTATTTTTTCGAATTCTTTCATCTACGTGGATTTTAAAAAATTCTCGTGCAACGCAGCGTTGTCAACTCGAAATTTGATAAATCCTTGAAATAATAAAAATTGTATTTGTAAAAAATCCTTAAAACATTTTTTAAATTTCTTTTTCGATGATAGCATTGCAGACCACTAAATCAACATAATTTACCATTTGCCTCCTATTTTATTCTCTTAAAATATCAAATTGAATGATTTCAAACTTTAAGACCTTATTATATTCTAAAAATTAAAATCAAATTTATTGTAGGTATATAGGTATTTTTTTTCCAAGTTGAAAAGGCAAAAATTAATGTTGAAACGTCGAAAATCTCGGGGAAAAATGCGTTTACACGCGTTTTAAATATTTCAATCAAAAATATGTTTTAAAAAAATTTGAAAAAACCTGTTTTTGTTCATTTTGTAATGCTGTTTCAAAGTCAACTTTGGGTATCAGTTGGTAGGTATGATAATTGTGGTTTTCAACACTACTTTTTAGTATTTTAGATCAAAAATATTGAAAATTGTTGAAAAATTCCTTTAAAATCCTTAAAAATCCTTAAAAAGGCCATAAATATGGAAAATCCTCACAATTTTTTTTAAGGTCAAAAATCCTCGCCTTTAAGGAGAAATCCTCAAAGTTGGCAACGTTGGTGCAACGAGTCTAAAGTTTGAAAGTGATTTTGAGAATTTATTATTACATTTTAGCCTCTCGTGATTGTTTCACATCGCTTTGAACTTGTTGCTTGGGATGAATTATATGAAAGTTTCAAATGCATGATACATATAATCGTACGAGCGGATTGGGAGCACAGCCCTGCCATTTTGACGTCTCAAATTTCTTGTCATGTGTATTTGATCTGGACTTGAAATATCTCTTTCAATTAAAATTCATTTTATTCAAATTGGAGGGGAGGTAGGAGTCCAATCGAAATTTTTATAATAACCAAACTTGTTTTTAGGATTATAATTTACAACTTTTGTTTGAAATTTTTTTTAATTCAACCCCTTCTTCCCTCCCATTTTGCAATAATAAGCTTCTTCGTACTATTATGCGAAATTAGAGGGGATGGAGGGGGTCCAATCGAAATTCTTATAATGATCAAAATTGTTTCTTTGATTTTATCCTACATCTTTTATTTGAATTTTTTTCATTTCAACCTCTCCTTCCTCCCATTTTTCAATAATGAGTGCGTCTTTGTACTAATATGCGAAATTAGAGGAGAGGGAAGGGTGCAATCGAAATCCTTATAATAACCAAACTTATTTTTAGGATCTTAATTTATAACTTTTGTTCGAAAATTTTTTCAATTCAACCCCTCCTTCCATCCTATTTTTCAATAATGAGTTTCCATGTATCAATATGAAAAATTAAGAGAGGAGGGAGGGTTCCAATTGAAAAAAAGTTCAAACAAAAGTTGTAGATCGAAGTCCTAGAAATAATTTTGATCATTATAAAAATTTCGATTGGACCCTCCTCTCCCCTCTAATTTCGCATATTAGTACGAAGACACTCATTGCTGGGAAGGAGGGGTTGAATTGAAAAAATTTTCAAACAAAAGTTGTAAACTAAGATCCTAAAAATAAGTTTGTTCATTATAAAAATTTCGATTGGACCCCTCCCTCCCCTCCAATTTGAATAAAATGGCTCTTAATTGAAAGAAATATTCTAAGTCCAGATAAAATACCTACACATGACAAGAGTTTCGTGATGTAGGGCTCCGTTGTGTGCTCCCGATCCGCTCGTATAATCGTGGAGGAAAATCTAAAGTAATGATTTTATTTTTTCAGATCGACGTTAGTCATTTGCAACATAACATCAAATACCACACGGTGTACTTCTCTAAAAATGATATTCTATCGAAAGATGCACGTTCGAACGTGACTCACAGGTGAGTTTATTATAAAGTAGAAAAATTCTTCGCACGAAACCCGTGTGATTTACAATTCTTTCGCTAACGATATTTTTGCTCGCGTTTAGGAAACGTTTCGACGAGACAGGATCTCATCTAGTGGGTGGAATGAACGAAGAATGGAAACACATGTTCGGTATAAATAATTCATCCGCAAAACAGGGCGTTCATTCGTCAGATACATTGTACGTATATATTATCCGGTCAATTATTCATACCTACGTTATTTTCCCAATTGAATTTCACTTTTTCTCTTCACCTCAGGCACGAATCGAGTTCGAGTAAAAAGTCAGACACGTTCTCGGTAGATAATAGCTTCGAAGCGGATTTCCAAGAACGTTCTTACGTCCAATGTAAGCAAACCTTGCTCGTATACAGTTCGTAAAACGATACGAGTTGAGAATGCATTTGATTTAATAATTCATTTCGCAGATCGTTACCCACCTTGTAAAATGGATTTGAATAAAATAATTCGCACGAAGCAAGAACAATACGAGAATGCTGTTATGGCCCAAGATTACCTGGAAAATGCTATATTATCGCCTAGTCTACCTCCTCCCGCTTGGGAATTTCGTTCTTCTTTAGTAGCCCATCTACACGAACATAAATCCGCCGTGAATAAGTAATTTACACTAGAGCGTGTTTCTTTTAAATTATTCCGCAATTTTGTACGTTTTTGAAATCGATTTACGTTTTCGTTTTTTTGTTTCATTTTAGACTCGTTACAATACCTGGAACAAATCTATTCGCCAGTTGCTCGGACGATCATTGCATTAAATTATGGGATTGTAGTAAAATCGAAGGACGTAATATCGCCAATAAATCAAAACTAACTTTTAACACCAAAAGTGGTTCTCTGAATAGTATGACAATTTGTAGAAACAATCAGTCGTTAGCTGTTTGCAGTAATTCTGGAAATGTCTCTGTGTTAAAGTACGTTATCTATTTCCTAACGAGGAAGTTTGTTTCTGATTGAATGAAACTTTAAAAATATCTGTACAATTTACAGTATCGATACAGCAGGCAAAATGTCTCTATTACATACGAGAACTTTAGATATGAAAAAAGATGGCTGTGCGGTCGACATCGCGTATTTTGATCCTGGTATTACCTTTGCAGAAGTAATAGTTGGAAAAAATAAACTGCCATTCGTGGTTATTAATTGAAAAATTACTCTTTCAGGGCATCAGTCTGTCGTCGTTTATGTGACAATGTACGGAACAGTCGTAGGATGGGATTTACGAGCTTATGAAAATGCATGGAAAATAGAGAGTAAAGCTAAACAAGGTAGAGTTGATATCTTCATTTAATACTATCGCAAATAAAAGTTCGGTGTGATTGAAAGGCCATCAAAAAAAATATAAACTCTGTATCACTTCTTAAGACCCATATGGTCCAAAGGTCCACCTTCATTCCTAAACATTTTCCTATTTCTGTGCCTGAGCACAATGGAAATTTTTTTTCGAACAATAATTGTAGATTTAGATCATTGTGCAGATATTTTTCTAAAATCGGTAAAATACTCCTTAAATTTTCGAAGAAATGAAATTTTTTTAGTAGGTGTATTTTTTTATTTTATTCAAAATTTAAAAAAAAAATGAAAAAATGATTCGATTTTTTGAAATTAATCTATTAGGTATTTTTTTAGATTGCTGAATTGAAGTACAATTTTTTCTAGTCTCTTCAAAATAGAAGCAATTCTCAAATTTATTTTTAATAAAAAAATTTCTCAATTTTCTTGAAATTGAAATGAAAAAAAAAAAAACACTTCAAGGGGGGGGGGCATTCAATTTTTTTTTTGTTGAATGCATAGCGTTGACAAGCGGAATTTTCCAAGACCTTTGCATGACGTCATTTTGATTTTTCTTCTATGAAGTTTTTAAGAAAAATTGGAAAATAATTTCAATTTTTTTTTTTTTTTTTTACAAAAAAAAATTAATTTTTGATTTTTGAAAAATAAAATGCATGGAGTTTTAAAAAAAAGAAAATTATATTCATTTTGCATTTTGATGATGTCATTTTGATGTCATTTTGTAGAAATTATTGATAAATTTCTTGGAAAATAAAAAATTTTTATTGTCAAAATTGAAAAAAAATACGACTTTCTTAATGCCCCGTTTCCAGAAAAACTATGCAACCCACGAGGTTTTTCCTCAGAATGTTTTTTATTCAGAAGAGCCTGGTCTGCAGTCTGACGAGAGGGTTTTGGAAAATTCCTACTCTTTCCTATGATTTTATCAAACGTTCTCATAATATTTATCTTAGTATTCGATTCAACTCGAAAGAAGTCGTCCGCAAATCAAAATTTCGCAAAACTCCTCTCGTCAGATTACAGACTAGACTCTCCTGAATAGAAAACATTCTGTGGAAAAACCTCGTGGGTTGCATAGTTTTTCTGGAAACGGGACATTAAGAAAAAGTCGTGTTTTTCTCCAATTTTGACACTAAAAATTTTTCATTTTCCAAAAAATTTATTAATAATTTCTGCAAAATGACATCATCAAAATGCAAAATGAATATAATTTTCTTTTTTTAAAAACTCCAAGCATTTTATTTTTCAAAAATCAAAAATTAATTTTTTTTTGTAAAAAAAAAAAAAAAAATGAAATTAGTTTCCAATTTTTCTTCAAAACTTCATAGATGAAAAATCAAAATGACGTCATGCAAAGGTCTTAGAAAATTCCGCTTGTCAACGCTATGCATTCAACAAAATTTTTTTTTGATGTTTCCTCCCTCCTTAAATAAAAGTATAAATATACCTACTCATTTTTTTCGTACTTATAATTTTTTTTTTTTTCAAGTACAATTTTTTTTGGTCTCTTTAAAATAGAAACAATTTTCAATTTTTTTTTAATGAAAAAGTTTCTTAATTTTTTTTTTTAAATTTAAAAAATTCTTCAATTTTTCAAAAATTAAAATTTTTCAATTTTTATGAAATTAAAAAAAAAACTTTCAATAAAAATACAAAAATTCTCAATAGGTAGGTAGGTATTATATTTTTTTTGAAATTTTTTCAATATTTATTTCCAAATTCCAAAATAGTTGTTGTTTTTTTTTTAATTTCTTCAAAGTACGAATACTTAATTCTCGATTTTTTTGAAATGAAGAAAATTTTCAATTTTTATGAAGTGGGTAATTTTTTTTTTGAAATTGAAAAATTCTAATTTTTTCAAGTTCGTTTTTTTTCAAAATGGATAGATCAGTAAATATTATATTTTTTTCTCAAAAATTTGCTTATATTTCCGAAATAGGTAGTTTTTTTCAGTTTCTTCAAGATAATAAAAGTTCTTGATTTTTTTAGGGTGTTTATAATTCGTTGGTATAGCAGCACTTTGTAATATGTCCAATATACGTTTTTCAAATCAAGGCATTTTCAAAAATTCATGTAGCGTTCTCTATTGAATAAAAACCAAACTATCCGGGTTCATTGAAATTTCACAGATCAAAACTATCAGAATTACCTTGCACCAACCTGATTCTATTGACTGTGAGGAACCAGGCATGTTTGAAAAAGCTCGGCCTTGAAAAACGTATCTTGGACATATTACAAAATGCTCTGCTATACAAACGAATTGCTAGATTATTACACCCAAAATCTAATTTTTCTTGAAATGAAAAAAATCCTAAATTTTTCTGAAATAAATGTTTTTTTTCTTTCAATTTTTATGAAGTAAACAATTTTTTTATTTTAGTAAAAAAATTCTCGTTTTTTTTTGGTTTCTTCAAAATGGAAAATATTGTCATTTCTTTTCAAGTAGGTACGATTTTATCATTTTTTTTTTTTTTTTTTTTTGAAAATTCTTCAATATTTTTGAAATTTTTTTTAGGATTTTCACTAGGTATAGTTTTCACAGTAATATAAAAACATTTTTTTTTTTGCAAATAAATAAACAAATTTCTGGATTTTCAATTTTGAAACGTTTTTTTGAAATTCAAAAAATTGTTGATTTTTCTGAAATGATTTTTTTACAATTTTAATGAAATTGAATAAAATGTATAAAATAATTTTTTTTAAATAGAAAATTCTCAATTTTTTTTGTATGTAGGTAGGTACAAATTCTCCTTAATTTTTTAGAAATATTTATTTATTTATTTATTTATTTTTATGAATTGAAGAAGGTTTTTTAGTTGTTCATAAATTGAAAAAAAATCTTCAATTTTTATCAAATAAAAAATAAAATAAAGCATTTTCTCACATTAAACATTTAAAAATTTGCTCATTAAAAAAATTTCTATTGAACCCCTGCCTCCCATCCAGTTTTGGATATCAGTGGATGATTTTCATTCGTATTATGCGAAATTTGTTGGGTGGGTGGGAGGAGGGAGGGATAAAATCAAAATTTTTGTAATAACCAAAAATTATTTCACGGATCTTCATTTACGACTTTGAATTTTTTTTCAGTCAAGATATTGAGTACATAAATTGGGAGATACGTCCTAGATAACAAATCAAGAATAAAATTGCTTTCAACCTTTATATCGCCCAGACAGTTTTTTTTTCTCAATTTGCAACTTACGATCTCGTTTCAAGTAGTTAATGACTTATCTGTTTATCAAATTGTAGGTGTGATCACGACAATGTGCATGGATTCGTGTCAAAATTGTTTAATATTGGGTACGGGATGTGGTTATCATACCTGCATCGATTTAAGATTCAGATTACCAATTACTTCGGTTGTTCATCCGTACAGTAAGTTTAACGCGAATGATTATTGCATCTTTTATGCACGTCTGGAGGAGAACGATCGATTAATTAATTTCAATATTTAACAGACGCTAGAGTTCGTAAAGTTATCAAACATCCGAAAGAATCGTCTTGGATTATTTCATCGGTGCACGGAAACAACGAGATATCCGTTTGGGATATGGAAACTGGGTCTCGACAGTTGAACTTTTGGGCTTGCGAAACTCCCCCTCTGTCTAAGCCTACGGTAGGTGGAAATTTCGCTGTCGAAAAATAATGGCCAGTCATTAGTCCTTTTTCAAATTTTTCGTTTCCAATTGGCGATTTTCCAGGAAAATGGGCACAGTACCTGCGCCTTATACGCGTACTCTTCCGAACGATCGCATATTTTATTGTCCGGTGGAACAGATCAGAGGATTAGGAAATGGTGCTTGAAGCCCTTTATAGACGAATGCGACGTTGTCATACCTTCAGCCAATGATTACCCGCAGACAACGTACTCCTATAGGTACCTACTTTGTTCGTTTCAAAAATTCGCCTACAGTACATATGTGTTACCTAATTTTGGAAATTTTCTTTTAGCGATCGTCTGGTCGATGGTACCCGTGTGATTGAAGAACATTGCCAGTTATCGTTGCAAAAAGAGAAGCCTTTAGATAACGAAAGACAGGGCGTCACAATGAATGATACTTCTCAACTGGCTGCCGGACCCGAGCTACCTTCTCCCGGTCATCGAGACACCATTACCGATATAACCATGTGCCAAACACCAAGTCAATGCTTTCTAGTTACTTCAGCACGCGATGGAATCATCAAAGTGTGGAAGTGATCGGGACATGATCTCGTCTGTGATTTATTATATTTTAGTAAATTTTTCCTTCTTCGAAGTACATACGATTTTAAGAATTGTTTAGTTATACGTACGTTACGCTACGTAGTTCTCGAGGCACTATAAATATAGAAGCATTTTCGACTTTCCTCCCCTTCCCCTGCGTCCTTTGTAAGATTTAAGTCAAAATGTTATTATCGGAGCTCTAATTAGTTAACGTAAGTGTTGGTTTGAGTTTTGTTGTTTTTTTTTCTTTCTCTTAAATTTTATAATAATCAAATTTTTAACGTGACGTATTTTTTTTCAAATGATACGCTTTTTATACTATTCGTTTATTATAGTTACCAAAAGTAGGTAAACATTACTGTTACGCTATTTTTCCTTCCTGATATTTAAAAAAAAAAAATTTCGCATTACTTAATAAATTGTTTTTAATATTTATATAGTTTGTTCGATCGATCGCAATGGGTACTCTTCCGCAAAAATGTAACCCAGGAACTGGGAAACATCTGTCATTTGATACTTAATACGAGTATGCGAATTTCGAAGTAATAATTCTTCGAATTTAAGGTTAATTGTGGTTGGTTAAATTACGCTTGATTAATCTTACCTACTAATGACTCTGCAACTTTATCGATTATTTGAACTGTACCTGGAGGTTCAGTATTGTTTAAACAAACGTACAATGTAACAAGAATAAGTCGCAGGTTTAAACATGCGTTTTTTAATACTTCTCGGTGCTATAATTTTATACGTAAATTTATTAAAATCTCATTTCGTCTCGCACGCGATAATCATGGACGACGACCGGTTGCAAAATAGTTGTGAAATTAGTGAGAATAATTTTAATCGGTCGTGTATCTATCATAAAATGGTGTATTTGATCGAACAGCTACCGTATGTGTCAAATTTTTCACCGTTTCAGGTACGTTTTTCTAATCTAACTTTAACCCTTTCGGACCAAATGTCGAACTAGCTCAGATTGAAGCATTATATTTTAATATCCGTATGATACAAAATAGGTATTCTAAGAAGGGAACCTCGCCAGCTCTTCACCTCCGATTGAGATAAAATTTAGCTCACTGAAAGAGCATGCCACCCAGACCTCGCAACCAAATTTTTAGCTGCCGAAGTTGATTTTTCGATTTTTGGCGATTTTTTGAAAATGGCTAAAATCGCCTCCAAAAAACCATTTTTTGAAAAAAAAAATTGTAAATTTCAAGATAGAATCCTGAAAATCAGTCTGTAAACTAAAATCGACCTGCCGAGTCGATTGGCGCTATTTTCGAAGCGATCTGGAGCCTCCAGGAAAAGTTGACTTTTCTCCAGCGCACTGGAATAGCTCCAGATGGCAAAAGTCAACATTTTCTGGAGGCTCCAGATCGCTTCAAAAATGGTGCCAATCGACCGGGGGGGGGGGGAGACGAAGTTTCGGGTGATATGCTGTAGAAATTGATTTTTTGGAAATTTTTAAAAAAAAGATGCAGAATTTTCGAGTTGTTAAAAAATACTCGTGCGAACTCGTCACCTCGGATTTTGGATTTAACTACGTCAATCGATAGATGGCATCATTCTAACGCTAGGATTAAATTTTCAGCTGCCGATGTTGATTACAGCGCCGTCTGGAGCTATTCCAGTGCGCTGGAGAAAAGCCAACTTTTCCTGGAGGCTCTAGATCGCTTCAAAAATGATGCCAATCGACTCGGGAGGTCGACTTTAGTGTACAAACCAATTTTCAGGATTCTATCTCGAAATTTACAATTTTTTTTCAAAAAATATTTTTTTGAAGCGGTTTTAGCCATTTTCAAAATATCGCCAAAAATCTAAAAATCAACTTCGGCAGCTAAAAATTGGGTTGTGAGGTCTGGGTGGCATGCTCTTTCAGTGCGCCAAATTTCAGCTAAATCGTGTTTTTTTTTTGGAAAAACAAAAAAATTATGTCGAAAATTCATTTTAAATTTTTGACAAGTTTTTGAAGAAAAAAAATTTCGGCCCCAATCGAAAAATGTTTCAAACAAAAGTTGTGTATTTTGATCTCAGAAATAATTTTGATTGCATCACTTCTTCCCCTCCAATTTTGCATTTTATGTATGAAAATCGCATGGAGAGCTGAGGTAATTCCTCTTTTCCCTATATCTGTACCTACAGCCCCAATCGAAAAGAGTTTCAAACAAAAGTTGTGTATTTTGATCTGTGGAACAATTTTGATTATTACAAAAATTTTGATTGGGCCACTAATTCCCCTACAATATTGCATTATACCTACGTACGTGAATTTCCATGTGATTTCCATACGTAAAATGCGAAAATGGTAGGGAAGGAGTGATCCAATTGAAATTTTTGTAATAACCGAAATTGTTTCTGAGATCAAAATACACAAATTTTGTTTGAAAAATTTTTTGATTGGAGTCTTGGAAAATTTTTTATAACATATTTATTTGTCAAAAACTTTGAATTTTTCAATGGATTTTCGACACCATTTTTTCGTTTTTCCAAAAAAAAAAACCACGTAGGCATTCCGACAATTCCATTTTTTGTCCAAAAATTGAAAGACATTTCCTTTCATTCAATAAATAATTGGATTTTTTAAACCGTGCTCTAATTTTTTTTATATTTCATTTTACTTGGTGGGAATCAATTTTAGCATAGTATATTATGCTTTTACGATGACCAAAATGGAAAAAAACGACAGAAAAATCCGACACTAAATTGGGTTAGGTTAAGTTATATTAGGTTAGGTTTGGGTGACATAAAAAAACTTAAAATTTTTTTAATAAATTCGGTTTTTTAGACATTATGCCAGACATTTTGAAACTTGTAAATTTTTTTGAAATTTTATGACTTTTAGACATTTTGTTAGACATTCTGAAAATTAGAAATTTTTTTAGAAAGATGACTTTCAGACATTTTGTCAGATATTTTGAAACTTAAATAATTTTTTTATAAAGATGACTTTCAGACATTTTGTCAGACATTTTGAAACTTGGAAATTTTTTTATTTTTTAATTTGATGACTTTTAGACATTTTGTCGGACAATGATTTAAATTTTTCTTTCAATTACCATAATTTGAAAATTATTCCACCCTTCTACTAAATTTTCAATTTCCAAAACCATCTAGTTTGATCGATAATGCATTTTCATAAATTTTTATAAAACTGGATTTTCGGTATGAGTATTAGGGTGGGCCGAAAATCAAAAATTTTTGATTTTCAAAATGTAACACCGCGAAAAAGTTGCGTCTTGGTGAGACATGAAAAATAAAAAATAAATTATTAAAATGAAATAATATCCGATCGCGCAAGAGCCCTCAAATTTTTGAAAATTTGCAAAAAATCAAAATTTGAAAAAAATTCCAAAATGTTACAGAATGAGTTTTATGCCTTTGGTTGGCAAGTATTATCATCGTTATTAATATTTTTTGAAAAAAAAATCCGGAATTCATCAGATCATCGCATTTATGAGACATTAAAAAAATGTCATTTCAGTTACGTTTTTTTGAAAAAATTGAAAAAGTAGATTAAAAATTGAGAAAAAAAATTTTGTAATTAAAATGAGGTTAACATACACAGTTTCGCCCAAAAATACAATTTACGACGATTTTCCATCTTTACCTTCATTTTCAGGAACTATCATTTTACTCATATTCTTTAATTTTTCGTAGTTTTTGAAAAATTCTCAAGGGTACGAAAAAGATGAAAAATCGCTGTAAATTATCTTTTTGGGCGAAACTGCGTATGTTAACCTCATTTTAATGACAAAAATTTTTCCCCCAATTTTTAATCTATTTTTTTCAATTTAAAAAAAAAAACGTAAAATAGGTATGACATTTTTTAATGTCTCATAAATGCGATGATATGATGAATTCCGGATTTTTTTGTCAAAAAATATTAATAACGATGATAATACTTGCCAACCAAAGGCATAAAACCCATTCTGTAACATTTTGGATTTTTTTCAAATTTTGATTTTTTGCAAATTATTTTCAAAAATTTGAGGGCTTTTGCGCGATAGGAAGATATTATTTGATTTTATTTATTTTTCTATTTTTTTATTTTTCATGTCTCACCAAGACGCAACTTTCCCGCGGTATTACATTTTGAAAATCAAAAATTTTTGATTTTCGGCCCACCCTAATGACTAATGAGTATTGAGGGTAGCTGAAAAAAATCAAGGAGTCTTAGAATATTTTATATTATACGTTATATAGATATTAAAAGATGATGCTTCAATCTTGGCTAGTTCGGCCTTGGGTCCGAAAGGGTTAAGTTTACGAATTTTATAAGTATAAAATCTAAGGCGAAAAAATCTCCCAAAGGCTGGTCCAGTGCAGCTGATAAAATTACCAGAATACGCCTCGAGTATAATGTCTGTATCGGAAGAAAAGCCCAAATTTCGTTCGCTGTCGTCGAGTATAATCTCGTTAATCAGCAAAAGCTTGGAATACTTTATGGAATCGTACGCCATCAAAATACCTATCCCATCGTTGACGAAAAATTACCCAGGAATAATCGTCGAAGAATTGTCAAACACCAATGACCACGTAGGAGAAGCTAGGGGTTCCCGTACGTATGAACCAATTTATACCTATTAATTTTAACGATACGATTAGAAATGGATTAAGGTCTAATTAAATGCTCCGAATTACAGGCAGGGTGAAAAAAAAAGAGAAAAAGTTCGCAATGGTGTTTCCTCTTATTGCGACTTTTAAATTTATCCTCATCAAAGCTTTGCTTATTCCCATTTTGATGGGAATTATCGCTATCAAAAAGATGCTCGTAGTTGCTGCGATGGCAATTCCTACAGTCTTGGCCATGTTACGTATATGTCGATTCGGACCCGGTGGAATTTTCCCTGGAGCTGGAGGATTACAAGCTGCTGCAGCCACGGCTCCAGTTTTAGCTCCGTATGTTGCTTCTGATACGATCGTTGCTGATTTTTCAAATTATCCTCCTTTGTCTCACACTCCTTATTATGCGAGTAAGCAGCAGCAGGCTGATTACGGAGGTAAAAGTTATTTTTAGAAGCACGTTTGTATTGTATGTAACTATGCAATTTATATTTAAATAAAACTTATTTATTTTCTTTGAACTTTTTTTTATTGGTAATGAAAATCTTCAAAGGGGTTTATATTTGACGTAAGTTGAGGGAATGTACCTAATAATACAAAAAATATAAGTTTGGAAGGGAATAGGGATGTTATCAAAATTAATTGGGGTATAGTTTGTGTAAGATGTGTAGCTTGTCCTAATAAACCTAATGTTTCGTCACATATTCTGCAAGTCATCAGTAACAAGAAGTAGGTATCTACTGTTTATTTGAATTACACGAGTATATAGCAAATGTTTTGCTTGGTTTACTATGTCAACTGAGCAGGTGACATTTACGGTTGAAGCATTACGATTTTCAAAGTAGGTAATTTGAAAAACGGAATCATTAAACTTGATCAACGTTTTAATGCTTCAATTAACTTTTGGAATAGGTACACATCTACGATCGAGTAGTGATACCGTATTAGTCTAGAAATCATCGAATGACGAACGTTTCTGAAAAGATTAAGTAGGTACGTAAAGACGTTAAAAGCGTACCATTTATTTACTAAGTCTACAGGTACAGTTTACTGGCAAAATCACATCACGGTGACGTCTTCTAACGTTGAAAATTTTCCATTTTTTTGAGCAAAAAAACTTATTTTGTTTGGAGTAAAAAATTTTCATCAATTTTGGAATAAGAAATTTCTCAATTCTTCAGAGCGAAAAATTCTCAATATTTTCGGTATTTTTAGAGCAAAAACTTCTTATTTTTTTTTTAATAAAAAAATGTTCATTTTATTCAAGTAGGTAAACTTTTTTTTTTGGGTAAAAAATTCTAAATTTTTTCAAGTAGGTATCAAAATTTTCAATTTTTTAGGGTAAGAAAATTCTCATTTTTTAAGCAAAAAAAAAAAAAAAAAAAATTTTTTTGGCGTAAAAAATTCTTAATATTTTTGGAATGAAAAAATATAAATTTTTTAGAGTGAGAAAATTCTCATTTTTTTTTGGTATTTTTTATAGCAAAAACTTATTATTTTTTTTTTTTTTTGATTAAAAAATGCCCATTTTATTCAAGTAGGTACCTATGTCAACATTTTTTTTTTGGAGTAAAAAATTCCAAGTACCAAATTCTTAATTTTTTAGGGTAAGAAAATTTTAATTTTTTAAGCAAAAAATTTTCAACTTTTTAGGGTGAATGTAAAAACGATTTTTTCTTTCTCGACAAAAATTGAAAAACTTTTACACCCTCCAAGAATTGGAGAATTTTTCACTCAAAGAAACTGCGAATTTTTGTATTCCAAAAAAAAAATGAAAAAAATCTTATTTTAAAGAATTGAGATGATTTGATTAAAAAAGTTGGGATTTTCTTACTCAAAAATAGAGAATTATTTTCATATTTGAAAAAAATTGTGAATGTTCAAATGTAAAAAATTGAGAAATTTCTTACTTATTTCAAAAATATTGAGAATTCCAATTGTTCTGCCGTAAGAAATTTTTGTTCTAAAAAATTGTGGGTTTTTCGTTCTGAAAAATTAAGAAGTTTTTTAAAAATATTTTTATTCAAAAATAACTGAAAATTTTCTCACTTCAAAAATAACAAAAAAAAATTAATATGAAAAAATTGAAGATTTTTATCTCAAAAAATGTGATTTTTTAGATCTAAAAAATTGTGAATTTTTTATTCCAAAATTTTTTTTAAAAATTTACACCAAAAATATTGAGAATTTTTCACTCGGAGAAATTGAAATTTTTTCTTGTAAAAACACTAAAAGATATTTTATTAGAAAAAATTGAAAATTTTCTTATACCAAAAATACCTAGGTACCTATTGAGAATTTTTTACTCCAGAAAAAGTGAAAAATTACTGAGAATTTTTTACTTAGAAAAAAGTGATATTTTTTTACTCAATTACTTAGATATTTTTATGCTCTAAAACATTGTAAATTTTTTTATTGCAAAAAATTGAAAATTTTCTTACCTTACTCAGAAAAAATTAATAAGTATTTTTTGGTTGTAAAAAAAATGAGAATTTTTTATTCCAGAAAAATTAAAAAATCTTTTATTACGCAAAGTTGAAAATTTTCTTACACCAAAAATACCTAAGTACCTACCTATTGAAAATTTTTTACCTACTCAGAAAAAATTTAAAAATTTTTTTCCAAAAAAACTGAAAAATTATTTCATCACAAAAACATAAGTACTCCAAGAATAATATTGAGAATTTTTCACTCAGAAAAAGTCAATATTTTTTTCCTTAAAAATTTAGAATTTTTTCATTCCAAAAAATTAAAAAATTTCTTACTCCAAATATATTGAGAATTTTTCTCTCTGAAAAAATTTATATTCTCTTGCTCTAGTAAATTGAGGATTTTTTTTCAAAAAATAAATAATTTGATAGGTACTCAAAACATTGAGTATGTTCTAGGTAGGTACTTTAAAAAATTGAAAATTTTTTACTTTAAAAAAATAAGATTTTTCGAAAATTGAATCAAAGTTTGGTAGGTAATCACTAATCAGCACTACACAACATATGCAATTTTTTTTATGTCTGGGTGAGTTGACTGTCGACTATCGACCGTACATAATTGCGCTATCACTGGTTCCCAGAAACTCAAGTTTTTCTGAAAAATTTGACTAAGTATACCAGGTACCAATCTATACCTACGTAATGTTATATGCAACATGATAATAATATAATGTAATTGAAGTAAAATTTTGAGTAACTATACAAGGTGTTTCAATTTCTCGTTTAAAGTATTCACGACACTCGATAAATGTGTTGTTCGAAATCGGTTTTCGTAATATTTTGGGTGCTTATTGGCACCCTATACGTGCAAAGCCAACAATTAGACTGGTGGCAGACGAGTGTTATATATGAGCTATACCCTAGATCTTTTCAAGATTCCGACGGAGATGGTATCGGCGATTTAAAAGGTAGGTAGGTAATTTACGTACATTTTTTATAAACCACGATTTTCACCGAAGAGAAGCAGAATGAAAAAAATTTCCATATTGGATATGAAAATAATTTTTCCCTCTGAATTAAAAGTAAAATTAGAGATTATTTTCCGAAAGAATTGAAAGATTTTTTCCTATTTTTTATTGCAAAAAAAAATTTTAATATCCTAATTTCAAAAGAATGTTCAAAACTTTTTATTTTAATTTTTTTAATAATTCAAAAAAATTGATATACCTACCTAGTCAAGTATTTCTTTATACTACAAATAGGTATAAAATATTTTTCTCCGAAAAAATGTATATTTCTTTTACATGCAAAAAGCACGTTGCAAGATTATTTTATTTTAATTCTAATAAATATGAGATATTTTTTATTCCAAGAAAATTCAATTTTTCCCAAAAAATTAGCTAAGGATATTATTTTTTTCGAAAATTTAAAAAAATAATATTCTTAGCCAAAAATATATAAAAGATTTTTTTTTATTTAAAAAAAAAATTAGAACTTTTTCTTCACTTTCAAAAAATTAAGAGATTGCTCTAGGTACCCAAAAAAGTTGTAAATTCATTAAGTACTTCAAAGAACTGAGATTTTTCAAAGAATTCAGAATTTTTTTCTATTTAAAAAATAATTGTTTAATTTTCATTAAAAAAAAGATTTTTATTCCAAAGAATTGAGAAAAATATTGAATTTTTCCTTTATAAATGTTATTTTTGATTCAATAAAATTTCCAAAAAATAAAAAAATTATGTACCTAAAAGATTTTTTTTAAAGAAAAGAAAAAAAAATGAAAAGTTTCCTTTCTCGTGTTTTTGCTTTGGAAGAAAATTAATTTTTTCATGCTCATTTCAAAAAATGGAGGTATTTTTAATTGAATAAAAATCCAAGAAATGTTTTGTTCTCCGAAAAATTAATATTTTTTTCTCTTAAAACATGATAAATAATTTTCAGTAATAAAGTACTTTGATACCTACTACATTTTCTTTTTCCAAAAAAGTCTCCGTTTTTTCCCTCTGCATGAAAAACCGATATTTTTTTTCTTTGAAAAACTGATAGACGTACTTTTTTGTGAAAAATTGACTACTTTTTTTCTAAAAAATTGAAAATTGTTTTCTTTGAAAAAAATAAATAAATAAAAATTTATTTTCTTCAAAAAACCCAGAGATTTTAATACTTAGGTAATACGAGTGTCGAGTATGTGTTCAATTTTTGCATTTCCATTGTTACTCATTTGTCTAAGGAATCGAACAACGAGCTGATTACTTCAAACAGACAGGAATAAGAGCAGTGTGGCTAACACCAATAAACCAATCGCCTCAGACTGACTCAGGCTACGATATATCAGATTATACCGCCATTGATCCGATTTTTGGAACAATTCAGGATGTCTTGTCGCTGCTGAAGAAGTTGAACTCGTTGGGTGAGTTGAAAATTTTGAAAAACCGTGAGAAATTCACGCAACTTGGAATTTTTAACGATATTGAAACGAGTTTGCTTTTTCTAATGCAGGTATAAAATTGATACTGAACTTGGTACCAAATTATTCGAGTGATCAGCATGTATGGTTTAAAAAATCTATCAAAAAAGTACAGCCATATACCAATTATTACATTTGGAAAGATCCGAAAGGATGGCACAACAAAACTACTCCAATACCTCCTAACAACTGGGTAGGTAATAGGAAATAGATATGGTAATCGTACGTTGGCATTAGGTAGAGGTATGAAGGTCACATGAGTCATAAGTCAGTAGTCTAATGATTAGACGTGAAGAAAAATTGAATAAATTATTCGAAAAAATAAACGAGTTTCCTAAAAAATATACCTACTTAATTGAACGAAAAAAAATTTCAGCAAAGCCTGGAAGGTGGCCCAGCTTGGGAATTTAATAAAGAAAGAGGACAGTTCTATTTACATCAATTCTTACAACAAGAACCTGACTTGAACTACCGTTGCCCAGAAGTATTAGAAGAGATTAAAGTAGGTAGAAAACGTAAATAGGTACCTACCTACCTACATTCTGTAACGTAAACTCGTTTCAAACGACTTTATCGAATTTTTCTTCGCAGAAAGTATTACGATTCTACCTTGACAGAGGAATTAACGGGTTTCGTTTGGATTCGGCGCCATTTCTAGTCGAAGACGATAGATTTCTGGACGAACCTTTGATCGATGGGACCGCAAAAGATGGGCCAATAACGTACGATTCTCTAAACCATGTCTATACGGCGGATCAGCCTCAAACATACGAAATTTTACGTCAATTCAGAGAAGTTTTGGATTCGTATACGCAAAAAGGAGGTCCAACAAGGTATCTTGAATATCTAGACCTACCTAATAAGAAAATGAGACCTAGAAAAATGTTATTCTTTCGCAGATTACTTCTAACAGAAGCATGTTCTGATATCAAAGACACACTTGACTATTATGGAACTGATAAAAATCCTATTGCTCACATGACGTTTAATTTTTTTTTACTAACACATCTCAACGAATCATCTAACGCAAAACATTTCTCTGATACAATTTATTTATGGTTGAATCATTTGCCTAAAGGCAAATGGCCTAATTGGCTGGTAAGAACATACTTATTATACCATTCTTCATATGGCCGGCGTTAGCCCAGTTGCTCTCGTGCTCGAGCACCACCTGAGAAATCCCGAACTGAGAAAAAAATTTAAACTCAATGCGTAAAAAATTTCACTCAAAAAAAAATATTATAATTTTTTTGGGATGGGACCTTTTTATAATATATATTTTTTTTATTTTTTAGAATGAAATAAGATTTTCCAATTTTTTGGGATAAAAAAATCTAATTTTTCATGTCCCTAATTCTTTTTTGAAATAAATAATTGATCCACATTTTTTCAATATTATTTTTTTGGAAATGAAAAAATGATCTCTCAAATTTTTCTAGAAAATTTGAAACATTGAAATAAAATTGAAGAGAAATCCGGAAATAAAAAATTAACCGATTTTTGGGCATCTGATAATCAAGGTTCGACTTTATAGTGTATATTATGTGAAATTTGCCATGTAAAAAGCTCCGCGAAAAAACCGGTACTTTTTGTATGGCGAAAATCAATTTTTTCCAAAAATGCGAAGAATTGAATAATTTAGAATTTTTTCATCATACCTCTTAGAGTGAACCCGAATGACGAGAAATTTTTTTTTGACAATTTTTCCAATAAAATTGAATTTTGAGAAAATTTGAAAATATAGCCCATTGCAAAATGAATTTTTTCAAAAATACGAATAATTGAAAAATTCAGAATTTTTTCATCATAACCTCTCAGAGTGAACCCGAATGATGAGAAAAAATTTTTTTGACAATTTTTCCATTAAAGTTGGATTTTGAGAAAATTTGAGCAAAATTAATTTTATTCAAAAATGGAAATAATTGAAAAATTCAGAATTTTTTCATCATAACCTCTCAAAGTGAACCCTAATGATGAGAAAAAAAATGTTTTCGACAATTTATCCAATAAAATTGAATTTTGAGAAAATTTGACCGAAATGAATTTTTTTCAAAAATGCGAATAAATGAAACATTCAGAATTTTTTCTTCATAACCTCTCAGAGTTGACCCGAATGATGAGAAATTTTTTTTTGACAATTTCTTCAATTAAATTGAATTTTGAGAAAATTTGAAATTGTTCATTGCGAAACAGTTTTTTTTCAAAGATTAGAAAAATTAAAAAATTTCAAATTTTTACGTCACAACCTCTCAGAATAGACCCGAATAATGAGAAAAAAATTTATTTGAGCAATTTTTTCAAATACATTCAACTTTACTAATATTTGAATTTCACCATGTAATAACTAATAAGTACCATTTGGCACTTATTATTACATGGTCAATTTTTTCAAAAATGGGAATAATTGAAAAATTCAGAATTTTTTCATCATAACCTCTCAGAGTAAACTCGAATGATGAGAAAAATTTTTTTGACAATTTTTCCAATAAAATTGAATTTTGAGAAAATTTGAGCCAAATGAATTTTTTTCAAAAATGCGAATAATTGGACAGTTCAGAATTTTTTCATCATAACCTCTCAGAGTGAACCCGAATGATGAGAAAATTTTTTTTTAAACAATTTTTCTAATAAAATTGGATTTTGAGAAAATTTGAGCCAAATGCATTTTTTTCAAGAATGCGAATAATTGAAACATTCAGAATTTTTTCATCATAACCTCTCAGAGTGAACCCGAATGATGAGAAAAATTTTTTTGACAATTTTTCCAATAAAATTGAATTTTGAGAAAATTTGAGCCAAATGAATTTTTTTCACAAAGGCGAATAATTGGAAAATTCAGAATTTTCTCTCAAAGGGAACCATAATGATGAGAAAAAAAATGTATGTAAATTTTTCCAATAAATTTAATTTTGAGATGCTCATTGCAAAATGAATTTTTTTCAAAAATGCGAGTTATTGAATAATTTAGAATTTTTTCGTCATAACCTCTCAGAATGGACCCGAATAATGAAAAAAAAAATTTTTGGACAATTTTTTCAAATAAATTGAATATGTGAAATTTCCCATGTAAAAAGGTCCGCTAAAAAAGCGGATCTTTTTACATGGCAAAAATACATTTTTTCCAAAAATGGGAATAACTGAAAAATTCAGAATTTTTTTATCATAACCTCTCGGAGTATACTGGAACGATGAGAAAAAAAAATTTTTGGCAAACTTTCCAATAAAATTGAATTTTGGGAAAATGTGAAATTGCCTAATGCAAAATGAACTTTTTTCAAAAATAGGAATAAATGAAAAATCATGAATTTTTTCATCATAACCTCTCAAAATGGACCCGAATAATGCGAAAAAAAAAATTTGCACAATTTTTTCAAATAAATTGAATATGTGAAATTTCCTATGTAAAAAGATCGGTTAAAAAAACAGATCTTTTTACATGGCGAAAATGAATTTTTTCCAAAAATGCGAATGATTGAAAAATTCAGAATTTTTTTATCATAACCTCTCAGAGTGAACCCGAATGATGAGAAAAATTTTTTTTTGACAATTTTTCCAATAAAATTGAATTTTGAGAAATTGCCCATTGCAAAATAAATTTTTTCCAAAAAGGCGAATATTTGAAAAATTTAGAATTTTTTCATCATAACCTCTCGGAGTAGACCCGAACGATGAGAAAAAATTTTTTTGGCAATTTTTCCAATAAAGTTGAATTCTGGGAAAATGTAAAATTGCCCATTGCAAAATGAACTTTTTTCAAAAATAGGAATATTGAAAAATCATGAATTTTTTCGTCATAACCCAGAGGCGTACCGTAATGATTTTTTGAGGGGGAATATACCTTCAAAATGCCAACTTTTCAAATTTTTTTTCAACATAATACTGAATTTGCCAACTTTTTGCCAACTTGAAACTCAAAATTGCCAACTTTTCGACCTTTTTTTAAATCTCCGAGGGGGAACGTCCCCCTAACCCCCTGCACGGTACGCCCCTGTCATAACCTCTCAGAATGGACCCGAACGATGAGAAAAATTTTTTTTGGACAATTTCATCAACGAAATTAAATATTATGAAGTCCTTTTTTTTAGTGAAAACATTTACAACATTTTCACCCCCCCCCCCCAACAATGTGAGCACCAATTGAGAAAATAATGATCCGCCGGCTATGCCACTCTTCACAAAAAACTCCTCTATAATTAATCAAAAAATCATTCATGTTCAAGCTCGGAAACCAAGCTAGATCCAGAGTACCTACTAGATTTGAGCCTAGCGCCGTTGATGCGATAAATATGCTAATACTTTTGCTACCTGGTACAGCTATAACTTATTATGGTGAAGAAATTGGAATGGAAGATACCAATATAAGGCAAGATCAAGCCATAGATAAGGAATTTATTTCCAGAGATCCGGAACATACGCCTTTTCAGTGGGATTCTTCAATCAATGCAGGTAGGTACCTATTTCACTTAGGTACAAGTACAATAACTTTTCAGTTTTCAACGAAAAAAATACTTACCTACCTACCTATTTTTTCCAGGATTTTCAAGTAGTACCAGTGGAACATGGTTACCAGTTAATCCGAATTACTACACCTTGAATCTCGAAGAGCAAAAAAAGGATCCGAAAAGTCATTATAATATTTACAGAAGTTTGGTAAGACTCAGGTCAACTTCGATCTTCCAAATTGGAGATTTCAGCACTTGCATACCATCTGAATGGGTTTTTTCTTTCACGAGGTAAGTAGGTATGTCTCAAAGATAACCTAATTTTACTATTTTTAAAAGTTTAAAATCAAACTTTTTTTTTGCAGGAGTTTACCAGGAGAAAAACCGTACTTGATCATACTGAACTTGAATAACGAAGAAGAATACGTGAATTTGGACGTTTGTACGAAAAATTTCAAAAAATTCAAAGTACAAATTGCGAGTACGAATTCCGAATATAATATTGGGTAATAAATTACAGCAACAACTGTGCATGATAGGTACCTAACCTACCTACTCTTATGTTGGCTAATACAATCATTGATTTATTGATTTCAGTGATCTAATTAATCCCCGGTACCATTTTAAAATGAGGCCAAAATCTGCTGTGGTGTTGCAGTAATTTTTTTTTTGGAAAAGATAAGTCATTTTCACTCCCTAGTTGGCTAAATTCAGCTCAATTCTTCATCCTTACCCTCGCTCAAAAATTTTGGGTATAGGAGGCCATCAGTCAATTAAATAGAAATTAATTTTTAATTTTTTAAATTATTGTTATCAAGAATTTAAGATGTTTCATATTCATAATAAACGATCTGTCTTTTCTATTTATAAGTAGGAGGTGCATCATCCTCTAAAATTCTGAATGAAAATTTTTCAAAGCTCTGGTAATTCTGGTACCAACAAAATAAAAAATCATAAGAGCTCAACTTTTGTAACTTTTCTTCCCTGATTGGTGCTAGATTAGAACACGAACTATGAAAAGAATTGAAGCTATAGAGTATAGACAGTACAAACTAGATGATCCTCTTACGTATTTCAAACACTTGCGTGCATGTTGAAATTTTTCAGTTATTAATGAAAATTAAAAATTCAAAAAAACAAGTCAATTCCCATTTCCCAATGGACAATTTTCCCATTCCCATTACACGCAATATGCAAAAAATGACGTAAATGATCGTCTGGACTAAGGTTGATGACGTCACAAACGAAAATATGAACGCCCGCAGCGTTAGTGTCGCCCACTTTTGTTGATAACATTTTTTTAATGATAATGAGTAATTTTTCCTGAATTGGGTACTCATTTTATTACAAATTTGTTGCGAAATTACTCAAAATTCTCAGTTTTATCATTTCTCAGTCCATTAAACATGTTTGATCGTGAAATAATCAAGTGATTCTATGAATCCATCTAAAAGCAGCACCACTCAAGTTGGACTCGACATGTAAAAATTTCTAGTGATAAATACACTCCATCTGGAAGTAAACACATTCAATATGGAAATTTTTCGAACGGAAAACTTCTTCGTTCTTTTATGCGGAGAAAGCAGTCTATGGATTGATAAAGCATCGGGAAGCTTATCCATTAAACCAGGTAAACTTGCTCGTTATTTGGTTTTACTTCCAATGCAAATGTATAGTAACACTATTGTGCAATTTCGTTTCAGCTTGGGAACTGGCTAATGGGCAAGATCCCGAATGTTTGGGTATATTTTTTGGGTTTATTGGCTGTATAAGATGCCCAGTGATCGAAGATTACATTTTACTAGTCAAAGAAAGCGTCTGCGTTGGAGAGTTACCTTCTGGACATGCCGTCCATAAGATCAAATCTATAGCTATGTTCAATCCTACCGCCGATGTAAGGTTTTTGAATATTTTACGGAAAAATCGATCGTGATGTATTGATTACCTACGTTTTATATGCCATGTTTGTACAGTTCTATCAAGATTTAAATTTAAAACCGTGTTCTAAACACCACAGAGTAGCTTATAATTTGCAAGAACAGAATCTAACCAATTCAGCCATATCAAAGACATGGACTTCGTTGAAAACGGCCACTACCAACATTAAAACATCTGCACAAAGTAGCACTCCTTTACAAGTATGTTCATCTCACATTTGCATCTTTTGTTGTGTTTCGTCACCTCTTGATTAATTCCAAATTGTCCACAGTTTCCTAATCAGAATCGCAGAGAAGCCAGGGAACGTGAAAAATATAAACGTCGTATTAAAGAAGAGTTTCATAGAATTTTCACGGACACGGATTCGTTTTATTTTTGTCCAGCCGGAGGCGATATAACTAATTCTACTTACAGACAATTTTTATATTCGGAAAAAGATAAGGACAATTACGAAAAGAATTTGTTAGACTACGTCGACGAAAGATTTTTTTGGAATAAGCACATGTTACAAGATATTATCGATATGGATTCACCCCTCGCCAAAGTTTGGATCATGCCCATTATACAAGGTTACGTTGAAATCAAGCAGTGCAAAACGTTCTTTAAAGAGAATCAGAAACACGAAGTGAGTACCACTTGGCAGAAGAGGAATCACCTCGTTACTTTTTATTTCAATTTTTCAAACATTTCATGCAGATTTTCACCGTATCATTGATAAGTCGTCGAAGTCGTCATAGAGTCGGTACTCGGTATAAACGCAGAGGCCTCGACGAGCACGGACACTGTGCCAATTACGTAGAAACCGAACAAATACTCCAGTATAAATCCCATGTCGTTAGCTTTGTGCAAATTAGAGGCTCGATACCGCTGTTTTGGTCTCAGCAAGGGTACAAATATCGGCCACCTCCGCAACTGCATAAAAGTGAGTAATTTTTCTAGCCAGCTGGGTAATTGTGTGCAATCTTTGATGATTTTTTTTTCGTTCAGGTTACGAAGAAAATCAAGTAGCATTTGAGAAACATCTTTCCGGTGAGATTGAGCTGTATGGTCCAGTAGCTATAGTCAGTTTAGTCGAAAGGACTGGTAAAGAAGCAGTGGTCGGAGACGAATATGCCGAACATATTTGTACTTTTGACAATGAAAATATCACTTATATTACATTCGATTTACACTATTATTGGTAAATATCGTGGATTTGGTTGAATTTGCAGTATTGTGAAGAAATTAGCTGAGTGGAATTCATTTTATTTTATTTTTTAGTCGAGGTATGAAATTTGAAAACGTATCCGTGTTGATCGATGAAATACAAGATGAAATCAGTCGTATGAATTACACTTGGGTCGACAATCAAGGCTTGATTTCTAAACAAAATGGAGTTTTTCGGGTCAACTGTATAGATTGCTTGGACAGAACAAACGTGGTTCAAGTATGCGATTTTTCGTACAATGTTTCAGGTGTTGTTATTTCCATCAGCCTGGGTGAGTAGTTGCTCGGATTTGTAGTGAACATGAACGAAATTGCTCACACTTCCTACATCCATCAGTTCAGATTCTGGACTTGGTAAATTTCTTTCAATTAACATGTAATTTATTCGAAATTGAAGGGGAGGGATGGCTCCAATCGAAATTTTTGTAATAACTAAAATAATTTTCAAGACTTCAAACTACAAGTTTTGTTTGAAAATTTTTTCAATTGGACCTCTACCTTCACATTTTTTCAATAATATAAGTGTCCAAGCCATTATACAAAATTAGAGGGGAGGGAAGGGTCTAATCGAAAATTTTATAATAACAAAAATTATTTCTTGGACCTCAATCTACAACTTTTATTTGAAAAAAATTTCAATTGGACCCCTTCGCCAAATTTTGAAAAAGTATCTACCTGATATTATGTGAAATTTGAGGAAAGGGAGAGATCCACTCGAAATTTTTATAATGACCAAAGTTATTTTTAGGATCTTGTTCTACAACTTTTATTTGAAAATTTTTTTAATCGGTTCCTTCCTCGCTCATTCATCTGGAATTTTTAAGGGGGGGGGGGGGCTACCTTTGAAATTTTTTTGTTGAATGCATAGCGTTGATAAGCGGAATTTTCTAAGACCTTTGCATGACGTCATTTTGATTTTTCACCTATGAAGTTTTGAAGAAAAATTGGAAACTAATTTCAAATTGTTTTTTTTTACAAAAAAAATTAATTTTTGATTTTTGAAAAATAAAATGCATAGAGTTCTCAAAAAAGGAAAATTATTTTCATATTGCATTTTGATTGTGTCATTTTGTAGAAAATGTTGGTAGATTTTTTGGAAAATTAAAAATTTCAAGGTCAAAATTGGAGAAAAACGCGATTTGTACTTAATGCCCCGTTTCTAGAAAAACTATGCAACCCACAAAACTTTTTCTTAGAATGTTTTTTATTCAGTAGAGTCTGGTCTATAATTTAACGAGAGGATTTTGCAAAAATTTTAATTTGTCGACGATTTCTTTCGAGTTGACTGGAATACTTCGAGGGAAAACTATGAGAGGGTTTGATAAAATCGGAGAGAAAATACGAATTTTGCAAAATCCTCTCGTTAAATTATAGACCAGACTCTACTGAATAAAAAACATTCTAAGAAAAAGTTTTGTGGGTTGCATAGTTTTTCTAGAAACGGGACATTGAGTACAAATCGCGTTTTTCTCCAATTTTGACCTTGAAATTTTTAATTTTCCAAAAAATCTACCAACATTTTCTACAAAATGACACAATCAAAATGCAATATGAAAATAATTTTCCTTTTTTGAGAACTCTATGCATTTTATTTTTCAAAAATCAAAAATTAATTTTTTTTGTAAAAAAAAACAATTTGAAATTAGTTTCCAATTTTTCTTCAAAACTTCATAGGTGAAAAATCAAAATGACGTCATGCAAAGGTCTTAGAAAATTCCGCTTATCAACGCTACGCATTCAACAATTTTTTTTTCAAAGGTAGCCCCCCCCCCCTTTAATTAATATCTTCGAAGTGTTATGCAAAATCAGTGGGTAGGGGGTCCAATTAAAAAAAACTTCAAACAAAAGTTATAGCTTGAAGACCTAGGAATAATTTTGTATATTACAAAACTTTTGATTGGACCCCTCCTTCTCCTCCAATTTTAAATAAAATAAATGGCAATCGAAACTTGAAAGAAATATTGTAAGTCCAGAGATTCAGTTGATTCATTTCCATGAACTACTCACTCAGGCTGGTGGAAATAACAACACCCCAATTTTTCGCGTTCATAATTTCGTCGAATTAATCATTTCGAATATTTTCCATGTTCAGACTGCTATAGCTCGAGAAGTGATGATGTCGCAGCTGATAAAATTAGGCCTCCTGTCGCCGGAAGCTCCGTACAATTTACTCTCAATAACGCAGCAGATGTGGGCCAACAATGGCGACATAATTAGTAAACAATACGCTGGCACAAATGCGTTAAAAGTGAATACAATAATTTGACAGCAAATTTGTAAATTTACTCGCCTAATCTGGTAACCATTTTATTTGCAGGGCGACATTACTCGAACCGGCAACAGAAAAATAAGCGGTCTTATGAAGGACGGAATGAACTCTGCCAATCGGTAAATCAATTATTTTGACCCCTTTTTTTGGTTATCCTTTCTTGTCATCTCGGTTATTCTATGTTCGCCCCTGCGATGAAAAATTCCAGCCCCAATCAACTTACTGTATAATCCAATTTGCAATTTCTCTGTCCAGTTATATCCGCAGCTATTACGCCGAGCATTATACGCAGATTTGTCTGGAGTTAATGCAAGGTGAACCTCTAGATTGTGAAACTTCATTAATTACGTTGGTAGATTCAGTCGCGTTACCGTTAGTCAAACAGTTAAACGTACCTTTATATCAGGTCACAGATTCGACTGAAAATTTCGTTTTCATCAGTGAATTACGTATGACCGAATTTCTATATTTGGTTTCGAGGTTAGTCAATCAAGCGTACCTATGTATTATTTTCATTCGCAATTTCGCATAACAAACGCTGAACTACCAACGTACCACTTCTAGTTTTTTGCTTGAAAAGTTTGTTTTGGCTTTTCTACTAAGTAACGATTTACGAGTCTGGGAAGTATTTAGCTTTTATCCTGCTATAACTAATCAACCGTCAATTCCACTAATCTTTTTGAATTGTTTTGATTTCTCGAATTAACTGAAATTTGATAAATCACTTGTAAAATAAGCAAGCGATGATCTAAAATTCTGTTTATTTTTCAGATATTACCTGAATCGATTTAAAGATACAACCAGACAAGCTGCTTTGGATATAATGCTTGGTGAGTCGTGAAGAAACAATATTAATTCTTTATACCTACTTTATTGTAGATTCGTTAGAAAAAAAAAAAAATTGACAGAAAAAATCTTACAAATTATTTTTGAATAGTAAAAACTTTCAATGTTTTTGAGATTTTTTTTTTTAATTTTCTGGAACAGTTTTCTTATACCTAGCATTAAATTTTATAGATTTTTTTTTATTTTGGGAGGGGAGGGGGGAATGACAAATTTAATTTTTTTGGAGGAAAAATTCTCATGTTTATGGAATAGGTTGGTAAAGATTTTTTGATACTTTTTTTTGCAATTTTTGTGGGAAAAAAATATTTAAAAAAATAAAACATAAAAAAACATTTTATGAAAGAAAAAAAATCTCAATAAATTTTTCGATGGTAAAAACTTTCAAATTTTTACGATTTTTTCCAAATTTTCTGGAAAAGTTCTATTCAATTTTCATTTTTCAATGAAAGAATATCATTCATTTTTTTTTGTTGAAATGAAGAAGTTTTCAAACATTTTTTGGAGTTCTTAAAAATTTTTGAATGATGGAAACCATTAAATTTTTCTGAAAATTTTTTCTAATTTTGTGAATAATTTTTTTAATGTGTTTGGAATAAAAAAGTTCTTATTTTTTAGAAGGTAAAATTTTGTCATATTTTTGAGATTTCTCCCTTTTTTAAAAAAAAAAATTTTTCAATGTTTTTTTATTAATTTTTTTTTCTGATTAAAAATTTTTTAAAAATGAGAACAAATTTTTGGAATGAAAAATTTTGCAATTTTTTGCAGGAAAATAAATCTTACAAATTTTTGAACAATAAAAAAACTTTACATTTTTTTGCATTAAAAAAAATTGGAATTAAAATTTTGCACTTTTTCAAAAGAAAAAAATTCAAACACATTTTTGGATTTTTTTCAATTTTTTTTGAGTAGTTTATAACAGTTTTCAATAAAAAAATTTCAACTTCTTTGGATGATGAAAACCTATAAATTTTTTCGATTTTTTTTCTAATTTTTGAAGAAAAAGAATAGTTTTTACCTATAGGTATTTTGGAATGAAAATTTTTTATAAATTTTTTTAGATTTACAATTTTGTAAAGGAGAAAAATCCAACAAATTTTTAAATGATGAAAACTTTTCATTTTTTCGAGATTTTTTTCCAATTTATTATTTTTTTTTTGAATTTTTTTTTGAATAAAAAATCTTATCAACTTTTTGACCAGAAAACCTTTCAATTTTTTGATATTTTTTTGGGGGATTGAAAATTTTGCACTCTTTTGAAGGAAAAAAATCTCAACAAATTTTTAAATGATGGAATTTCAATTTTTTTTCTTCTTTAATTTTTGGAGAAAAAAGGACCTACATTCAAAAAAATGATAAAAATTGTTGAAAATTTTTTGGGATAGTTTTCTAGTTTTTTGGAAGAAAAAACCTTGGAAATGTTTTAATGATAAAAACCTTTTTGTAAAGAAATTTCTTTTAAAATTTTTTTAAATAATTTTATAAGGAAGAAAATTTTTTCAATTTTTTTGAAAATTATCTGGATTTTTTTTCAATTGTTTTGAAATTAAAATAACCTAATAAAAAATTTTTTAATAAATAATTTTGCAATTATTTGAAATGAAAAAGGCTCCATTTTTTTGGAGAAAAAATTTCCCAATTTTGTTGAATGATTCCAAACTAGTAGATATTATTTTTCTGTAATTTTTCTGTCGTTTTTCAAAAATATATTACAAGCTTCACTTTTAATGCATTTTCAAATTATTAAATAATTTGTAATTTGAATCTCGAGTTTATCTCTTTCTATGCTTTACCCCTTAGGAAAAAATATCGAAGATCCTATTCATCAGCAAAAATACAGCAGTGAAGATGACGAGGAAGATAGCCCGGACAGTCCAGTCAACGAAGAAGAGCACTTATTAACAATCGAACGTATAAAACAAGTTATCGAAGATGTGAAAAAGCTATTAATCGAAGATCCTTGTTCAGTAATCGCGTCGTGGGCCTTATTGAACGCAGATTATCAGTCAGTATTTTGTTGGCTAGTCTCCTAAAATTGAAAAATGTATTTATTTATTCCTAATTTGTTGTATCGTTTTGTTTAGGAATATCCACGAAACATCTCACAGTCCTGAAATAGATACAATTTTAGTATTAACTCGTCCTTCCTGTTTCCTAGCAGAGTAAGTAACTCATAGATAAAATATTATCCTCGTTTAAAGTGCCAGTCAATAGTTGTTAATAAAATTATATCATTCGAACAATTTTTTGTTACAGTTATGACAGCGAACTCGACAAAGTGACAAAATTCCAAGAAATTCCATTGAAGAATCTAAAGCTATTGGAAATAATAGTTTGGAACAATCCGACTAGTCCGTCCACCTCGTCGAGTCACGTGCAAAAGCTCAGTCCATCAAAGAACTCGCAAAACACTCCAGTTTTCATTCTACATTATTGCCCAAATCCGGAAAAACCCAGTTTTACGATTCATTATAATTTCAAATCGACCAATTTGAGATTCTTCAATAATATCGCCGTCTCTATTAAAACCGACGAGGAGAAATTAGGTACGACCGATGTATCGAAATTTTGTTAAATTATCGTACCTAACAAGTTTTGTTCTAAATTGGAATTCATTCGATTTGATGAATTTTTTTATATTTTAGAATCATTGAGAGCGATCGCTGAAACTATCCAAGTAGCTTATGAGGTGAGTGGACTCGGAGAGTTGGAGCTCAATGTGAGAATATTGCAACGTAAAGGGTCCTTATTGATACCGGAAGGTCTGAAAACGTCCGACGTGCAGTTTTCATCTTTGAAGAATGTCGGTGAGTTGATATTTGATATTTTTATTGCATCAAAATCTTAATTTTTAATATAAATTATCTGATTTTTTTTTTTGAAATCTAAGTAGAACGAATGTTGAAAATTCTCTTCATCTTGAAAATATGTTGCATATTTTTCAGGTTCTAAAGCGCTTTCCAACGTTTCTCAACAGTTCAGCAAGTTTAATAAATTTGGCCAAAATTTCAGATTTTCCAAGAGTAGAGACAAAACGGTAAGTTTTTTTCAAGAAATAATACGCATCAAATTTTTAATTTTTGCCTATTTTTACGGATTTTGTAAAATATTTTCTTGCATATTTCTACAGACACCAGATTCTGCGATCGAGCTAAGAGACGCAAATTCCTCTCAAGAAGCTTTCTTACCTACAGCCGGCATTGTTTTGAGTAACACTAATATAGAATCGGCTCTAAAAAAAGATCCGGTCACTGGCGTCTCAGCTGACTCGTCTAAATGTTCCGATTCATCTGTTAATCCTGAAATCGTAATCAATAAAGCTTCCGGTACTCTCGCAGTCGGAACCCCGGCGATGCCAGAAGTCAAAATGGAAAAAAGTCATTCCTCCGACGGAGTAGATACTCTTGTTACTAAAGAACAAATCGTTCGTAGTAGTTCGGATAAAGATCTGTCGCTTAATTTATCCTTGAATCTGCTCGAAGACAATACTTTTCGATCATTGAAATCCGGATTCACGAGCGCTACCACGGCGCTGGTCAGTCCTTCGTCACCTTTGTCCAAGCTCGCCAAAGGTATGCAAAATCTCGGCTCCAATTTGGATCCTAGACGATTACGTACGTTTGAACGTAATCAAGAAAGTTTCCAAATTTCTGAGAATACCAAAGTCAAAGAGAAATGGGCATCGACTCAGTGTAAAAGTAAACTAATAGCGTTATAATACTCGTCAGGTTCTCTCTCCATTTTTATCATTTTTTTTTATTTTACAATTTTCGTCCAAGTTAGATCCCCGTTTTTTTGTTTTTGTTTTTATGTATCTGTATTAGTTACCATGATTGCATAATATCTAATTTATCTTCATAATTTTTTTTTTTTTTTTTTTTTTTTTTGTGAAATCGTGAACCAATAGTATCATTATTTTATGTACCTTTTTTTGATCGAGTTACCCATGAATGATTCGATTCCAATCATCGTTTACGTTAATTTCAGCAGCACTTGTATTCATAATGTCAAGTGATTATCTCATGAGTTACAGTTAAGCTCCGATAATCTCGGATCAGATAATTTTATTCAATTAGTTTTTGTTTAATTGCCTGTATAGTATTAATTTTACTTCAAAATCATTCCATGGAAATTTTTGCTACGCTTGTATAAAACAAAAAACTTGTTTACTCCGCATTGCATTTGTCAGCATTTGTCCAAATGTCCAGTCAATTATTCACTGTGAACTTTTTCTGTACACGATGTTTCCCATTCGTATTCAATACCTACTGTAAACGTAATATCTTCCTCTGTTTTGGTACAATATTGAAAGATTTTCGAACAAAACATTTTTTATTTTCAAACGTTGCAAAAATTTCTTTACTTATTTTTATATTATTCTGGTTCTAGTCGGTTGTGATATTTTAATTATTAATTTCGTTTCATTTTTTCATTCAGTACCTATATTTTATTCGAAATGCTGAAACTTGTGAGCTTCAGAAAATAGATAAGTTCAGTGGCGTATTTAAGGGGACGGTTTTGAGGTCCAAACCCCTCCCATTATGCATAAAAAAAAAACTTCAAAATACCTCAAAAACCTTGCATAACAAAGATGCTCATTTCACATCTTTTTCAAAAATTTCCTTTAAAAAAATGACATTTTTCAAAATTTTTACAATTTTTTAGGTATTATAATTATGATTTTTCTCAACTTTGCAAATAATATTTAGATTTTTCAATTTTTTCAAGAATTTTTTTTTTTTCAATTTCTAGAGTTTATTTTCTCTTGAATTTTCAAAAATGATTTTTTTGTTATTAAAAAAAAATTCAAGAAGGATTTTTTCCAATTTCTTTTAGATGTAATTTTTTTCTACTTTTCAAAACCAGCTTTTTTTCATTTTAAAATTCCGAAATTTTACTTACTAATTTTCAATTATGATGAATTTTCCAAAAAAAATTAGTCTAGTCAAATTCTTCAACATACTGATTTTTTTTTCAATTTTTAGGACGATTTTCCTTGAATTTTCACAAAGAGAAACTGTGTACCTAAATTTTTTGAATATTTTATTTCAATTTTTCAAAGTTAATTAATTTTTCATTTACGTTTAGAAATTTTTTTGATTTTAAAAAATTGATTTTTTTTTCAATAATATTTTTAATGATAACTTTTCTTTATTTTCAATAAAACGTTCAAAAATTAAAAAATTTTTGAAATGACTTTTCATAAATTTTCAAAAATAAAAATTGGATAATTTTTTAAATAGGTAGGTATTTTATTTTTCAAGAATGATTTTTTCCAATTTTTTAGGTATACCTATAAGTACATGATTTTTCTTAAATTTGCAAAAAATATAGGTATTAAGATTTTTCAATTTTTTCAAGAATGTTTTATTTTTTCAATTTCTAGAGTTCATTTTCTCTTATTGAATTTTCAAAAATTGTATTTTTGTTATTAAAAAAAAAAAAATCAAGAAGTATTTTTTCCAATTTCTTTTAGAGGTGATTTTTTTCTACTTTTGAAAACTAGATTTTTTTAATTTTTAAAATTCCAAAACTTTACCTGCTAATTTTCAATTATAATGAATTTTCAAAAAAAATAGTCTAGTCAATTAATTCTTCAACATACTTATTTTTTTTCAATTTTTAGGAACATTTCCTTGAATTTTCACGAAGAGAAACTGTATACATTTTTTGAATATTTTATTTCAATTTTTCAAGGTTAAATTTTTCCTTTATGTTTAGAAGTTTTTTTGATTTTCAAAAATTGAATTTTTCAAAATTGAATTTTTTTTCAATAATTTTTAATGATAACTTTTCTTAATTTTCAATAACAAAACATTCAAAAATTTAAAATTTTTGAAATGATTTTTCATAAATTTTCGAAAATAAAAATTGGGTAATTTTTTTTAGTAGGTATTTTATTATTTTATCAATGATTTTTCTTTAATTTTTAGAGATTATTTCCTCTTGAATTTTCAAAAATGATATTTGTTACCTACTTAAAAAAAAAATTAAGGTGGATTTAGTCGATTTTTTTTTTTAAATGAAATTTTTTCTAGTTTTCAAAACTAGATTTTTTGATTTTACAATTCCAAAATTTTACTTATTAATTTTTAATCAGGTATGATAACTTTTCAAAGAAATTAGTTTCAGTCAAATTCTTCAACATATTGAATTTTTTCCAATTTTTGGAGAGATTTTCTTTGAATTTTCTCGAATAAAAACAGTGTAATTTTTTGACTATTTTAGAGATTTTTTGATTTTCAAAAATTAAAATCTAAAAATTTTGAAAAATACATTTTTTGTTATTAGTGAAAGTTAAAAATTTCATTTCATAATAACCACTCTCGAAAACAAAATTTGAACCCATCCCATGATTTCATCCTAGATACGCCACTGGATAAGTTAATCAGGTAATTTTGATACATAGTATTTTAAATTCGTAGGTACAAAATAACTACAATATACCTTTTTTTTAGACCTAGATAATGCCTTTGATAGGTATGATGCAGGTGAGCTTTACTTTACTTACATACGTATCTTACGTATTAATTAATATGAAATTTGTTCATTCTACGATTGCTATCTATATCTAATTATCTACTTAATAGAATTTTGTGGTTCGTGAATATTTCCCCTTCAATTCACACTTACATACGAGTACCTCCATGAGTGATATTAGGCGTACAAGGTAATTTTTTAGACTAGTTTTTCAACATTTGGTTAAAATTTAACCATCATCTCGTTGTGTAGCAATTTTACAAGCTTTAAATCTACTTTTTGGGTAATAAAGTAGCGAAATTTTATTGGTTAAATTTTACCACACAATCGTGTAACTGAAGAACTAGCTTTTTTATAGTTTAAGATTTCTATTACAGAGCTTCTCTTATAAGAAATTTATATTAGTTGATTGTGTATGCGCACGTTCACGTGTATTGTTTTACAATAAAGCTTGCTAGTATTGTGTACTTCATCGGTACAGGTGTAATTTTTCTACAGTTCAACGTACGTATACGTTTTACGTCGGCGAATTGCGAAATATTCTTGGTTGTAAATGCAGGATAGCTACCTGCTATTTGACGATGGCATTAAATTTTGATCAGTACAGTATTTCATTCAGAATTTCGACTGAAGCTCTATTGTTCTAGAGCGAATGAGGATCAAATTTGACGAGTGTTTTGTATGAGGTATACTTACGTATCTCTTGAGTACTTTTGAAATTCAGATTGAAATGAAAATATTCACTAGGTACTTACTTACTCGTATTTATTCGTATTATTGTTCTTTTTATGAGTATTCTGTGCAGAAAAGGAAAGTTCCTAGCACTTTCCTCAACAATGATGTGTTTTTGGAACGTTATAAGAATAAAAATGTTATATTTATTTTTTTCGCCAAATAAAAAATTATTGAGCATTTTCCAAGGTGTCCAAAATCACCCCCCCCCCCCCTCGATCAGAGGTACTGTATTTTATTAATTTTTTCCAACGATCTTTGATTTTTCCAAGTTAGAAAACGATTGGATCCCCGCAGTACTGATTTTTTGGCACCATCGAAAACTTGCCAAGTTCAATACTTTGTAGATATGTAAATTCAAAATTGAAGTGCAGGGAAGGGTCCAATCACAATTTTTGTAATAATCAAAATTATTTTCAAGACTTCAAACTACAACTTTTGTTTGAAATATTTTTCAATCGGACCTACCTCCACCAGCTTTCAATAATATAAGTATTTTTGTCAATTGTCATATTATGCTAAATTTGAGGGGAAGGGAGGGTCTAACTGAAAATTTTATAATAACTGAAATTACTTTTAGGACCTCAGTCTACAACTTTTGTCTGAAAATTTTTTCAATTAAACCCCTCGTTTGACTTTGAAAAGGTATCTACCTGATGTTATGTGAAACCGGAGGGGAGGGAGAGATCCAATCGAAATTTTTGTAATAAGCAAAATTATTCCTAGGACTTCGACGTACAACTTTTATCTGAAAATTTTTTCAAACTAGTCCTTTCCTCCCACACTATTTCATTTTTTATTTGGTAATAGGTATTCAGAGTGTTATCATGTTATGCAAAATCCTTGGAGAGGGCGGGGTCCAATTGAAAAAAATTTCAAGCAAAAGTTGTAGCTTGAAGTCCTAGGAATAATTTTGGTTATTATAAAAATTTTGGTTGGACCCCTCCCTGACCTCTAATTTTGAATTTACGTATCTCTATCTACGAAGTATTTGGACTTGGCAAATTTTCGATGGTGCCAAAAAATCAGTACTCTGGAGTGCGGGGATCTAATCGTGTAAAAAATATGAAATCAAGAAATCATCATTCGAATTTCCATTTTAAAACAGAAAAAAATCGTGCACAAAAAAAATCAAAAAAATCGAGAATGATTCATTTTGATAAGATTACGTACACAAAAGAAAAGACACTTATCCAAGTTCCATCCCCTCCACCAACAGTTCGAGTTAATTCAACAACCTGTCCGCAGTTTTTAACCGTTTCGTGTCCGCCATGTTTCGTTAGTTTTTGCGTTCGATTGTTCGTTTTCGCGTCTGTTTTGGCTAAAATTTTCCATATTTTGATTGAAATTAACTCCAGTACTTCAATTTTACTGTATTTCGACACGTTTTCGTCCATATTGAAGAACTTTCGTTAGTTTTCGACGTATTACAATCGAATCTCGGTGAGTCTTTCCTTACATGAAATTACTTTATTGAAAATGAGAAACGTACATAATGGTACATAAGTTAACACAGGTGAAACTACATCACAATTATCGTTTCAATACGTTTGTTTCTAAATCGAGTTGAATTATGTTTAAAAATACAAAAAATACAACGTACGAAAGAACGGTGTACATTTACTGCGACTCTGTTGATGCTTGATTCGCCACCGGAACATTTAGAACCATATCTTCTGTCACCTCTAAGCCCATTGTGGCTCCAATTTTCGCTGTAGCTTGTCTAAACGAATCGGATAACTTCTCCTGTGTAACGAAACATGTTTATTTATGTATTAAGTTGAATTAAACAATCAAAGTGCAGTATGATATGAGTTAGATAAGTCGTAAACGTACTTGGACAACGTTTATGCACATACTGGTCAACGCCAGGCCAAATACCAGGTATACTAGACAAAATAGGAATACTTGACTCTGTAAAAGTAACAATCGATGTTAAATTTACAGGTATGTGCGACCGTAAGCAGCTGAAGATGGACTATGCTACAGATGGAAACGTACCGATAACACCAAATCACCCAGTCCGATGGTTAATATGGAAATATATACAAAGTAAAACGAATCGAATAAACCCCATTCTTCGATATGCGAGATAATCACTGCTCCAGCCAACATGTAAAGTAGCAATATCGAGAATGCTACAGATACTGGAAGATTAAATTCGTCGTCTATCGTATACGAGCTCATCGCCGGAGTACCAGCCGGTGAAGTTGGACATGGAAATGTTGGCATTGTTAGCTCTCCTTCTTTTGGAATCGTACTCGGTCTTCGGAATTTAGTCATACTCATGTCGAATACGTGCTGTACACCTTTTACCATTTCCTGTCGAGAAATGTAAGTATTTAGACGAGTATTATGATTTTACTAATTCAATCTGTAGTGAAATGTGTACACAAAGTGTTCAAAAGTGTTTTGAAATAACGGTTTTCGAATTCGGTCGTCGGTCCCAAAACAAAAATTATCGTTTTTCGTATTAATCAGGTTTATCGGCGACTAGTTGAAAATGTAAATCATGTACCTACTACCTAGGCATGTAGATATTTAATTATGAACCACTCTAAAGTACGATCTGCTATTTTTACGGAGAGCCCTTGCTGATTCATTTGCTCACCTTGAATTTTTTACCAAGTCCAGTGTTACATAAATAATTCATATTCAAAATTGAAAGGGAGGGAGGGGTCCAATCGCAATTTTTGTCATAACCAAAAGTATTAGTCGAACTTTAAGCAACAACTTTTGTTTGAAAACTTTTTCAATTGAGCCCCTCTTTCTCCACTTTTTTTGCATAACACTCCCAAAATACTAATTAAAAATTGAAGGGTGAAGGGGAAAGGGTCAAATTGAAAAATTTTTGCAACAAAGTTGTAGCTCGAAATTTTAGGAAAAATGTTGGTCATGTCAAAAATTTCGATTGAACCCCTACCTCTTCTCCAATTTTGGATAATCTAACCCATTCAAATACATTATTAAAAACAGGGGGGAGGTAAGGGGCCCGATTGAAAAAATGTTCAAACAAAAGTTGTAGCTTGAAGTTTTATAAATACTTTTAGTTATTACAAAAATTTCGATTGGGCCCCTCTCTCCCTCCCTCCCTCCCTTCCTTCCTTCCTTCCAATTTTGAATATAAACTTTATATTCAAAATTAAAAGAAAATTCAAGGTGAGCAAATGAAACAGCAAAGGCTCTCCGTAAAAATAGCCGATCGTCTCTAAAGTATACCCCTTTCATTTCGCGATGTAACAGTGTAATCGTTATAAAACGAAGTGTACTTTAATGGCAAAGGGGAGTAAGGTAAAGGAAATGCACTACACTAGAACGAATTTCAACTGAAAATTCCTCGTAGTATTCTTCGTGTATACAAAGTATTTACTTATTAATTACATTTCCCTGTACAAATAATATTTAGTTCAAATACTCACTTAAAAATTCAAAATTATTAAATTCGTTTTGTTAAAACGAACAAAGCAGAGTCTGTTAATTTTTCGAAAGATATAATAATTAAAATGAAGAAAGTATTTTTCGAAATGAATTCAAAACAGAGATAATTAACTGCTGGAGTTTCTTTCATTACGTCGATCTTAGCTAAAATAAATATGTACATTGTACAATACCTCAATTTTGTCTCCACTCGATAGTTTCTTCTGCTTTGCAAAAACACCAGGAATATTTATTATCTACTCGTACTCATTTATAATTTTTTTTTTTTTGAATAGTGAAAACGCTTTTCCGAGCATAAAAATCTTCCTCTCTTGCCCTTTTCGCAACTGGCCAAGTTTAAAATTAAATTTACTTACTATGGCTGCTGGGATTCGTTTTAACTGATCAAATACTTGGCAAGTTACACGCCTGAACTGTGCTATTTCCCATTACCTATATGAATTTCGCTAATAGGCAACTCATAATAGTGTAGAATGTACATTGTACGTGTATGAATAGTGGCTGATGAGAAGGATCAAGGCACCGATCCAATATTTTTGATGAAAAATGCAGTGATAAACAATTTGAAATTTCGGATCGTGCTAAGTGCAAATGGCTTCAGCAATATGACGTCATCTTACTGCATGATGGACTTGGAATAATTTTCTACGAAAATGGAAGTGAGGTGATTTGAAGGAGAGGGAGGGGCCCAATTGAAAAAAATTTCAAACGAAAGTTGTAGATTGAGATCTGAAGAATAATTTTGATCATCATAAAAATTTTGATTGGACCCCACCCTCTCTTCTGATTTGGTATAATACTACATAAAAATACGTATTATTCGAAATTGGAGGACAGGGAGAAGGCTAATTGAAGATTTTTTCAAACAAAAGTTGTAGGATGAAATCTTGGGAAATGATTTTGGTCATTTATAAAATTTCGATTGAACTATTTTTTTTTTATTTTTCACTCACAATATTACATAAATACTTATTATTTGAAATTGGAGGGGTGTGAGGGGTGCAATTAAAATTATACTCAGAATCATAATCTACAACTTTTGTTTAAAAAATTTTTCAATTGACCCTCTTCCTCTTCTCCAATTCTAAATAATAAGTAGCTATTTATCTTGTATCATACATGCATCAGAGCGCGGTCACTTTTTAGTAACTTGGTTACTTTTTTAACGACAAGGTTACTTTAGTTACTTTTTGACACATTTTGGTTACTTTGGTTACTTTTTCATCCATTTTGGTTACTATTTCGTCAACAAATCTGACTTGAGAAAAGCGATACTTTAATATTACAATCTCTTAAAGTTTCACTGCTTGATTATTAAAAAAAAAAAAAAAAAAAACTTTAACATTTTTAGAAATGTAAAAATACCTACCTAATTTCAAAATGATTTTTGTCAAGGGTGAAATTTTTTGAAATCTTCTAAACTTTGAATGACCGATTCTTTAAAAATATATATATTCCGATCTCATCTTCAGAAATGAAAAATTTCTCTTAAAAATAATCGTTTTGCAATGTTAAAAATATTTCACGATTTTCGAAATTTTCTTTTTTTTAAAAACATTTTCTGTATCTCTGAATCTTCATAAATGTAAAATTGACCTTCAAAATGATCTTTGTTATTTTTGAAATTTATAGTAATCTCAACTTTGACTGTTCAAATTTCAACAAAAAAATATTTTGTTCCCCTGAATTTTCAACAATGAAAAGTTGGACTTATGAATGGAGTTTGCTACACAGAAAAAAAATTGCAAAAAATATTTAGCACCGTTAATAAAATCTTTAGAAATTAAAAAATAGAACTTCAAAAATGATCGTTATCGTGTACGAGATTTTCCCCAATTTTTTCAACTTCAATTGTTCGATTTTCAAAAAATAAATGTTCTGAAATGAAAAATTAAACTTCCAAAAATTTACGATTTTTGATGGTTTTATTTTCGAAAAATGTTTGAAATTATGAGTCTTTGGAAATGTAAAATTCAACTTGAAAATGGACCTCTTCACGTTTGAAATTTTTTGTAATTTTCTGAAGTTCGCCTGTTGTATTTTGAAATAAAATTTCGTATTTTTCAATCTTCAGAACTGAAAAATTACACCTCGTTTAGAGTTTCATTGAAAATTTTGTGGATCTGCCTTTAAATCTTCAGAAATGAAGAATTCGACTCAACTCTCGAAAAATTGTCAGGAATATTTAGCATCTTCTTTATTTAAATTTTTTACTAGAAATAGAAAATTTATCTATTTTTTCTAGTCGAATTTCTCAATTTTTAAATTTGAAAAAAAAAAAAAAACAGTTCCACCACATCTTCAGGAATAAAGAAAGAATTGAAACGATATCATGATTTTCGAAGAATGGTCAAAATCTTCAAAACTTGAAAATTTGATTATTTGAAAATTATTCTTTAAAACTATCTTTGTCACTTTTTGAAAAAAATCAAAAAATTCGAAATCTTTGTAAATAATGCAACAAGGTTGAATTTTGTATTTTTTTTTTTTTTTTTTTTATTCGATTGTTTGATTTTTTTAAAAAAAAACATTATTTTAGTGGCAATAGAAAAATTTTGGTTACTTTTTTTTTGAAATTTTAGGTTACTTAAGTTACTTTTATTTTGTCAAATTTAGCTCCTATGTATGTCATACAAAATTAGAAGGGAGTGAGGAGTCCAATCAAAATTTTTTTAATCACCAAAATTATTCTTCAGATCTCAGTCTACAACTTTCGTCTGAAAATTTTTTAAATTGGGCACCTCCCTTTCCTTTAAAACACCTCACTTCCATTTTTGTAGAAAATTATTCCAAGTTCCAAGTCCATCATGCAGTAAGATGACGTCATGTTGCTGAAGCCATCTGCATTTAGCACGATCCTCAACTTTCGAGTTTTTGTTTTCAATTCGTACAATTTGCTTAAAATGAATTCACGATATTTTATGGATTTTTAACTCAGCCTTGCTATGTATACAAAATTTCAATAAGAAAAAACAACATCCAATAGCCCAGGAAATATCCCATATGCTTTCTTCTTCCTCATTGAAAAATACGATTTTATGTTGGCTACCTTCACACAAAAACATCCCAGGCAATGAATTAGCCGACAAAGCTGCAAAACTTGCACTAAACGTAACTTCCATCCAAAATATTCCAATTCCACTCTCTGACCTTAAAACATTCATCAAAACGAAAACTCAAATCATTTTTCAAAACTTCTGGAACCAAATTCCCTCTACTAATAAACTGAAAAATATCAAAAACGATATACTTCCAAGAACTTGCTTTGATATCTCTCGCCGAGAAGACGTTTTACTCACACGTTTACGAACAGGACACTCTCTTATGACCCATTCTTACTTGCTCAACAAACTACCTCCCCCCCATTTGTTCAATATGTAACACCCAAATTTCAATAACGTATTTACTTTTTCAGTGCCCCAAATATCAAAATGAAAGATCTCTATACCTGACCTCCAATAATCCAAAAGAAATCCTAACAGATGACCCCGTTAAAATTCAAAATTTATTATCCTTTCTCTCCAAAACTGGTTTACGATCCCTTCTATAAAATTAAAATCCCTTCTTCCCTTATATAATTTACGATCCCTTCCATAACTAAACCTCCTTCACGATACGCCTCTAGCCCTAGTTGCTGTATATGGCGTTTAAAAAAAAAAATAAAATAAAAAAAAAAAATGATATTTTTGTACCTATCTAACATTATGAAAATTTTTTTGCAACAGATTAGGTACATCGTAGCTTTCGAGATATTGGATTGTTTACGTATGGAAAGTGTCAGTGAGAAGGTTGTTATTTCATTTCATTCGAGTGGTATATTTTTATTCGAATCCAGACACGATATTTACCTGAACTGGAGCAGTCCTGCGAACTTTCCGACAGCTGCCAGTATAATACAATCTTCTTACAAAAGCCCATAAAAATTTAATGCCTCTTGTGAGTAGTTTACCGTAATCAGCTAACAAGATCAGAAACATGGGTACACCAAATAGAGAATACACGATGGTTATTATTCTGCCCACCGTAGTCTTGGGTGCTATGTGACCGTAACCTGAAAACACACGTATAAAATAAAAGAGATGCTAGCTCGAGAGAGCTTTGAAAAGTTTTTACTGCGTTTTGCTTTGCGAGAAACCTTCTAGTTTTTCAAATCGCAGTTACCGAGAACTCGGCGAAGAAGAAATAATGCCGCGAAAATGAATTACGACTTATGTTCGCTTCTGCTGCTGTTGCTAGGCGTCTTATGCAGCATAAACAAGTCGTCGAGTCGCATACGTGCGCGATCTTTTTAGTTCCATGCGGTTGAACTTGTAAATAACTTATTTGTAACTTTCAAGTTTAATGGAATCGAGCCAAAATGTTAATTTAAGGAAAAAATTCCCTATTTTTTCAATGTTTTTGACGAAAGTTTGATATTTTTACGGGCTATTTACCTACCTACTTACTCTATTTTGTTTCGAACCGATCCATCAATAAATAAATCGTAGAAAGGATTAGTTTCCAATCAAAATCCGATTAATATTCGGTTAATAAGTCCCAAAGCCAATTTCAAAAAAGAAAAGAAAAAAGAAAAAAGGTACTTACCAATGGTGGTGACCAAGGTTATGCAATAAACCAACGAATTGATAAAACTCCAACCTCTTTGGCCGCTGTACGAGTTCATACCTGCTTCGTAAGCATCGTATAGTTGATTTTCAAATTCCATTAGTTTATTCCTAGCGGTAGATTTCCATTCGTCTTCCCTCATGTAATTACTTTTGGACCAAAGGGTATCGAGGAAATCGCGCTTGACTCGTTTGACTCCACATTTGTAGAACATTTCGAAAGCTCCTTCGGTAGTATGGAAAATAATGCCTCCTATTCCGCAATAAATGAATACCAAGATGAAGCTAATCATACAGCTATTTCTGCATACTTTCAGTTGACGCAGAGCTTCGCGATGATCTTGCTTGAAATCTCTCCATTCGTTGAAGAAACGTCTCAAGAAACCTGGCGATTTAACCTTGGACGAGGATTTACGTTTTTTGGCCGATTTTTCCTTGCCATGACCTACGAGCGGTTTACGTTGCGAATCGGATTTCCAGAATTCATCTTCGGTACTTTCATCTTGGCAGTCTTCGGTCAGAGATATATCGCTTTCTTTGGGGCATTTGTCGACCAGCTCCCATTCGGCGTCGTCGACCGTATTATCTCGATGAGACGACAAAGCCACCAGATCGGTTCGATGAATGGTGACGTTTTCGTCCGTATCAGGTCTGCCAACGTTGGTGGCAGATTCTTCCGGCGTCGTACGTCTGTCGTCATTCTGCGATGTGTTTGCTGGTCTACGTCGACGTAGATTTATTTCATCGGAAGCGTCGTGTTTTTGGAACGAATGCTGTTGTGGAAGATCCGACGAGCTGCTCTCCTCGGACGAAGAATATCCGCTTTTTTCCGGCCGATTTACCGCGCAAGGAGGATGCAAATGAGGTGCTTTTCTGGCCCGACGTTTTTTCGAATCGTGTTCGTCGTTCGCGGCGGCCTCTTCATCGCTGGTATTGGCGCACTCGGCCGAGGGTTTATCGCGCTTCGAACGACGAGCTTTGGACGACGACGAAGGCTTAGACGAAGACGACGAAGGCGAAAACGACACTACTTGATCGGCGCTACCGCTGGCGCTGGGATCAGCGAAATCATTAGAACGAGATGATGTCGGCCGTTCCGAAGCCATGACACTAAAAACACATCGCCGAAAAATGTCCCGCTTTTTTCACATCGCATCGCATCGTATCGGTTTTGAGCTCGAGCATAATGCCCCTCGCGGCGTATATACGCCGTAATATTATTAGATGATTTATTTATAGATTCGAGATACAACCTACCCCCCCACCAGCATTGAATATGCATCGCGATGAATGAAAGACAGAGATAGAAATCTACTCGTATAGTAGGTATGTGTCTTTGTAATTATGTTACGTAAAATCGTCGTCCTCGTCGTCGTCGGCACGTTATCGTTATATGAACGTAGGTAACGACCATGTGTTTACGTTGTACCCGTCCAGATCCCACGAATTATACGAGTCAGGCTCGATAACGCAGGAGACAGGGAGGTATTTAACGATTCCCCTAATCTATTGTTTATTGGCAAATTGCACGGGATAACAATTTAGTGATTTTATATAGTAGCATTAAAAATGTATCTAGACATTCATACAAGGTAGTTATCTATAAGCTTGGAGGGAGTGGTAGGAACGATCAACGTCGTTCGTGTCTTGACCGAAAAACAAACAATGAGTTTTCGGCCAAATTTTCTAATTGAAGTTTACAATTGGCATGGACTTGGATAAATATTGAGTAATATTTATTTGCCAAGCATAGACGGTTTCAGACCTTTCAGATTTTGAGTGATTTTGACGAATTTCAAACGAATTTTAAGATGACATGGGGAAAATTTCTGAAAATTATCACGTATTGACTAAATATTCTATGAACCTCGCAATAAAACCCTTATTTTTTAAAATTCAATATTTTGATTTTTGACGAACTAGGTATTTTTTCTTTTTTAATTTTCGATTTTTTTTTTCAAATTTCAAATCCTCAATTAAAAAAAAAATCAATCAACATTTTATTGAACCGACTATTTTTTAACGGGATTTAAATTTATAAATTTTGAATTTTCTGAATTTTTCCAAATACCTAGAAGGTAGGTATTTTTTTTTTTTTCAATTTTGAATGTTTTCTCAACTTATAATAATTCATAGAATAAGTATCATTTTTTTCTCAAAGGACGTAGCCAGACGAGTGGAGGTGGTTTGGCCTCCAGCAAGAATTTTGAAACCCATTACTGGAAGTTAGTCCTTATGGTCTAACCCGTATGATGAAATTTTTAGGTCGCTGCCTCACCCCTACCTCCCTCCTAAGGCGGAAAATGTGATGAGTTCTGATTATAATTTTTGTTTTTGATATTTTTCAAACGAATTTTTCCAAGGGTCATTTATGGGAATTTTTTCATAATTTTTCAAACGTATGATTCGAGGTTTCCAATGGCAATTTCGATGACTCTCTTCAAAGGTACAAAAATTAAAAATTAAAAGTATTATGTTTAATTACCTAATATTTATTTTATGGAATCGTTAATTTAATTTTTTGTTTTTAAATCCTAAATTTAATTTTGATTTGTTTCTATACTAACTATAAATTTTAAATTATTTAAATTTCTCCAAAATTGTGATTTTTTACAATTTTTGATTTTATTTCCAATGTTTAATTAATCTAATGCCAGTTTTCTTTTTACTTGCAAATTTTTAATTTAATTTTGATTTGTCCCAAATTTCAAAATTTCAATTTTGCCATTTTTCTCTATTTTTGATTTTCTTTCCAATTTTAATTGATTCGATCTAATTCTTTCATTTTTAAAATTTTATTTCAATTCTTGTCCAATTGTTCAATTTTTATCATTTTTTTGGTCAAATTTATAATTCAATGAATTGTTAATTTGACTAATTTACAATTTTTTTCTATATTTCAGGTTTAATTTTGATTTGTTTCCAATTTTAAAATTTTCATACATTCATATTTTTAGATTCTTTCAAATAGTAAATGTTTAGAATTTTTGATTTTCTTTAAATTTTTATTTATTCCATGCCATTTCTCTCTGATTTTTTTTCTAGTGTTTTCAGACAGGTACCTATAATTTTTTTTTTTTAATTTACATTTTTTCATCTTACGAATTTTTCATTTAATTACGATTTATCCTAAATTTCCATTTCTTATTTGGTGCAATTTTTGATTTTCTTTTCAATTTTTAATTCATTTGAAATGTCGTATTTTGTCAATTTTTAAATTTTATTTCAATTCTTTTTTACTTTTTCAATTTTCATTGATTTTTTTTTGAGAACTTTATATTTCATTAAATTTTCAATTTTTTCCCATTTTCCATTTTTTCGAAGTTTTAAATTTAATTTTGATTTGTTTCCAATTTTAAAATTTCTCCAAACTATAATTTTGTTTTCAATGTTTTGATTTTCTTTTCAATGTTTCATTCAACTTATTCGTATGCAATTTTTCTCTAATTTTTATTTAAAGTGTTTTTAGCCATTTAATTGATTTTTTTTACATACTACGAGTTTTCAATTGAATTTTGTGTATTCTGAATATCAAAATTTTTCGTTTTTTCACTCGTGTCATTTTCTGTCATTTAATTGTTCTTCAATTTTTCTTTCAAACTTTTCTTAGACATTTTATTCTTCTTTTTATCAAATTTACATGTTTTTACAGTTTGATTTAATTCAGTGTTATCTCAATTTTAAAATTTTGGTTTCTTTTCAAATTTTAATTGATTTAATGCCATTTTTTCTATCATTTAAAAAATTTAATTTCAATTTTGTTCTCTTTTTAAATTATTTTCTATTATAAATTTTACCCGGTTTTTCTTTCATTTTTTTTTTTTCAAAAAGATTTTATTCATTTTTTCAAATTTATATTTTATTAAATTGTCAATTTCTTACAATTTTTTCAAATTTATTTTCGATTTGTTCCTAATTTTATAGTTTTTATTTATTCGCATTTTCTCCGTATTTTTGTGAGTTGGGTACGAAATTCTTATTTTAAATTGATCTCTAATTTTTCAACTTACCTAATTTTCATGTTGTTTTTCACCTATTTTTAATTGATTTAAAAATAGTTAAGTAAATGATATGGTGAATTTTTTTCATCAGTTTTATTTTATTTCGCGACCTCCCTTAGCCTTTCCAAAGATGAATTCATTTTTGATATCGCGTGGCGAATATTTTTTCTGTCGATTTTTCTTTTCAAATGATTCACTCGAACGACGACGACGTGTATAGTATAACGATATCTTATCTTCATTTTGTGCGATTTTCCAAAGTTCGACTGTAGCTGACACAACGTTACATTTCCAACCTCCTCGAGCTGCTCCCATCCATATCAGCGATATCGAATCTAACGTTCCAGCATATTTTCACCCTTCATTAAACGAATTGACTACTCGTATTATGTCAAAAAATTACTACTCAACGACGTCTTTACGTAACGTTAATAAATGTGCAATTGTGTACACAATGCCACAGTACAGTTTGGTTTTTGGCAAAAGGAGGGGGTGGAGACAGGGCATGAAATCGATGGTTGAAAGAGATGGACGAAAAACGGAGCGTATGGTATAACATATATTTTCTTAGAGCATTTTCGAATCCTCTCCGTATAATTAAACGATTTGAAAAGATGAAATTTACACAAATACCGAATCGCATTTGTTCTTTTTTTTTGCCACCTCTTTTATCCATTTCGTTTTCTTATTCCGCGCGTAGAACTTGGATTTCCGGCCGCGAATGAGACACGCGCGTTTTAAGATCTTTTATTTCAAAACACACGGTGAAATTTTTTCCTAAGGTTTCCTTTTTTCTTCGAGTTGGCAGTGCCCTCCCTTCAAACCGTCACATAGGCTACCTACGTGTTTCATGTTGAATTTAGAATTCTAAATTACTCTCGTTTTGTTGAACGAACGCTGCGCTCTATCTAGATGAAGTGAGAGCTTTTAAATTTTCAGAAGAAATACGTACGAAACGAACCACTTTTCGTATAAAATTATACAATTTGATATTTTATCAGAGGATGTGCTTGAATGATGGGTAAAATGATGACAACAGGATGCGGAAGATATCGTTGCGTAATATGCGAAATTGAACTGGGATGTGCCTCCTCCTCAATATACCAAATTAGTTATTTCTATCTGTTTGAAACAGTGTGTTTAATTTTGACCGAAATCGTATCTTATGAAACAGTTCTCCAAGCCTTTGTGGTCTGTAAAGTTACATCTTTCATGAGGAAGACAGTAATAATTATCAAGATTCTTGAATTTCTTCGTTTCGTCGCTGTTGGTGAGGAGAAAAAAAAAATCATTTTCGATATTTCTGTTTGCTAGTTGAGGTAAATTTCGTTCGCAGCGATCTGTTACTGTTAATAAATCACCCAAATGCCATTGTTAATTTTTTTGAAAACGAATCATGTCATTTGCAAGGTTACAAAAAAGCGTAATTGTGATAGAATTATAATTTTTTGTCTGACTATCTCAAAAAAAAAAACAGAAATTTTTATATTTCTTTAAATTAGTCTGAAATTTAAGACCCTCTAAATCTTTCAAAATCCTTTTGAAATGCTCTGATAATTTTGTGAAAACTTTATAAAACATTTTCCGAAAACTTAGCGAGTAATTCCTTGAAATCTATTGGCCTATAAAATTGTGGCAATATTTCGGTAAGTCCAGCTGCTCTGCCCCTGCATTGTGATCGTAATGCAACACTTGCTACAAACAAACAGTTGTGTTGCGGCTTCAAGAATTAAGAGAATTCTAATCTAACCAACCAGATAATTTATTCGATTTTTTAAATACTTTTTCTCTGGGCTTGTTTTTTTTTTTTTTTTTTTTTTTTTTTTTTTTTTTGCAAATGACACAATGATGTTACATCTTAAGCAAGGTAGTGAGAAAAAAAAGTCTCGATAAGGAAACACCAACGTACCAATTGTGGTGAAAATCGTCCCGCAAAAATATATCCAATTTAATGCATCCCATTTTTCTTCATGAATACCGTAATGTTTTCTGAAATGATCGGTCAATCGGTTCACTTCTGCCGCGATCTTTACTTCCTGGTCTATCGTATCAACATGAATGGAATTGTTTTGAGTCGGACGAAAAATCCTGCTGATATTCTGTCGTGAATATAAAAACACAGATGTTATTATATAATTTATCGTATGTTGATTTAAAACAGTTCGATTACTCACTACAGCAATATGATAGACTAGGTCAGCCTCCACCCTCTGATCTTTAGCTTTAATTTCTTTTTGGTATTTGTTTTCAACCATGAAAAAAATGAATCCACCCAAGGCGCAGTATAAACACATGATTAAAAATAGAAATATGTGCGTGAAACCGTTCTGCGATAATTCGCGGACCTTGCCGTACATCCAGAAGGCGAACTTTTCGCCGAAATTCAATCCCAATTTGCCGGTATTTTTGGTGAAGTCTTTGAATCCTGCGAAAGATACGAGATAGGTAGTTAGTTTAGATGCGAAAAAATCAATTTTACTATTTTCCAAGTTTTTTGTACGTTTTTAAAATAATTGAAAATAATGATCAAAATAAGTCTTATATATAATTATATCTACTTACTATTTTTTTTGAATGATAGTTTGCGAAGAATCGTCAATTTTTACCATTTTTCAAATTTAATAAAAATTTGAAAGGGAATTTTCAAATTTTTATACATTTTGAAATTTGAATCAATTTGAATTTAAAAAAAAATTAAATCAGGTACCTATACTTAGGTATTTAAAAAAAAATTAATGTTGATTCTCAAAGTTGATGAATTTTTCCAATTTTAAATTTTAATGAATTTTTAAAAATTGAACCAATTTTTAAAATTTGGCTAATGTTTGCAGTTCAGCTACAATAAAAAAAATTAGGAGGTCTATTTTCAAAGTTTCACGAATTTTTGAAATTAGGTAATTTTAAAATTTTAAAATCCTATAGGTAAAATTTATAATTTGTGTCAATTTTTAAAATTTTTATAGATTTTGGAATTCAACGAAATTTTCTTAAATTTTCATAATATTAGATTTTAAAGGGTCTCATTCCACAAAAAATATTGATAGATTTTTTGAAAAACGAAATTGATGCGAAAACTGAGGTTTTTGCTTTACGCCCCGTTTCCAGAAAAACTATGCAACCTATGAAGCTTTTTTTTCACTCAGAAGTGCCTAGTCCATAATTTGAAGGGAGCTTCAGCTTTTCTGTGATTATCATCGAGTTGAATGAAATCATTTTTGTTGAAATTAGATCAATCTTTGAAATTCGACAAAATGAAAAAAAAAATCAACTTACAATCTACCTATTTTCAAAGATTGGTAATTATAACAATATTTTTAAGTATACAATTAAAAAATGAAAAATAATCCAGCGAGCGTGGTGAATCTCTAAAATTTGGTAAAATTTAAAATTCGACAATTTTTAAATCCAAAACACATAATAAATCATAGTTTTTAAAGTTCAACTTTTTTTAAAATGTAATTTTCAAAACTTCAATCATCAAAGTGTGATAAAATTTTACAATTTTCAAAACCTGTTGATTTTGAATACGTTAGTAAATCTTAAAAATTTAGGAATTCTTATACCCTATAGATAATCTTAATTTCAAGTCTATTGATATCACTCTCACATAGAGATGAGCAGATCATTGAAAACAAGATAATATCTTTGAAGAATGAGATCAAGATCGCGATCTTGTGATCTGATCTGATTAAAAGTTTGATGATCTGATTTTTTTTTTTTTGAATAAAAAGATCGCGGAAAAGAACAATTTATTTATTATTTTTTTTAAATGAAAAATTATCATCTGTTACTTCATTTTCCTGACTAGAGTCTGGTAAAATTATTTCTAGGACCTTACTTTACAACTTTTGTTTGGAAAATTTTTTAATTGGCCCCTTCTTCCCTCACTTCTCTAATTTTGAATATTTAAGTATCTACTGAGTGTTATGCAAAATAAGTTGGGAGGGAGGGGTCCGATTTAAAAAAAATTCAAATAAAGATTGTACTAGATGAGTTGCTAGGAATGATTTCGGTTTTCATAAAATTTTTGATTGGGCCCCTCCCTCCCCTCTAAATTCGTAAAATATGACAGGGTGCGTCTATTATTAAAAACTGGGGATAGTAGGGGACTAGGGGAGTTGAAAAATTTTTCAAACAAGAGTTTTGTAGCTTCAAGTCCTAGGAATAATTTTGCTTATTTAAAAAATTTCGATTAGACCCTTTTCTCTCCTTCAATTTTGATTATTAAATACATATATATGCAGTATTGAACTTCATATTTTATAAACTTCAAAAACAGCGATCCTTCGTAATTTAAACAAACCCAGACACTAGCATAAAACACTAAAAAAAAAAAAAAATTCAAAAAGAAAGTTCGTTTTATTTTAATTTGATGAATTTTTAAAATTCTTCTTTTTTGAAAAAGATCATGATCTGATCTGGTAAAAAATTTCGTGATCTGATCTAGTTAAAAATTAAGTGATCTAACCTCAAATTTGGCGATCTGCCCATCTCTGCCCTCGCCTACCTTCTCCTGAAAATCGAAAATCAGCCAAAATGTACCCATTTTTCAAACCTTTTTTTCCCCCAGAACATTAGAATTTTTATGGCCTTTTATGGTGTATTATTCACACATACTCATGGCATTGGCCCATTCGAAAAATTTTTATGGTCCCTTCATCCATCAACAAAGTTATTAGAGCATCCCTTGGCAAATTCGCGTGGTCGTGTCAATGTCACTCATCCTCGTCGTAAACAGCGAAAAAAGTGTACGAATGCATTAGGTATAAAAGTTGGTGAGATAATAATTATTTAAAGCATATGCTTTGCACGCTCAATTAAGAAGATGATAGGTGCCATTCCAAGAATAGATCAAACGTTTTTATTCGGCGCGAATTCCTCGTTTTTAAAATTGTTGGAAGGAGCGGCGGTGAAGGCGATGATGTGAGATTGTATGTAGATCCGCGTTGCTCTTTGTTACTTGCAATTTCACCGAATAAATTAAGTCGAGGGGTGCTTAAAATGCATTAGCAAAAATAAATTTTTCGCGAGTGTATTGCTCTGTGTCTGTATAATAATCTGAAATTCGCGTGTATTATTTTAAACACGACACACGCTTTTGAAAAAAGGCCAAAATTCGAAAAATAGGAACATTCTTTTGATATCCCGGGAAAAAATGGTTTGATCAAAATTGATCAAAATACGGTGATCTAATTAGATCAAAAAAATGTACCTATCAAAGTTGATCTAAATTGACATAATTTTGATCAAATTATATCAAAATTGATACTTTCTGATTAAAATAGATCGAGTTAGATCTATTTTGATAGGTACATTTTTTTGATCTAATTAGATCACCGTTTTTCTGATCAATTTTGATCAAAGTACGGAATGAATTTAAAAAAAAAATAGGTTGGCATGTCCGAATCGAGTTTTCTTTCCACTTTTCATTTTATAGGGCATCACACCTTTCCATTTCAACCAAATCCTTCAAGGAAAATTTCCCAGTCCATGTTCAGTCAGGATTTGATCCCTCTACCTCCCGTTCCAGAATCCATGATCTTGACCACACAACCACTAGTGCTGTTCGAGAGATAGAGCATTAAATGAAGTATAAATGCTCGTAGGTATATTGATGATAGTCAATTATGCAAACTGAAAAATACACTATTGAAGATGGAATTATGAAAGTTGGTAAATCAATTTTCTTGATTTTTTTTTAGGGAGAAGGAAATCTATTTATGTACCAATTATTATTTATACTTTTTATTATTATTATTATTATTTTTTTTTTGAAAAAATCCTCATTTCTTATAATGAGAAATAAATGAATGTTGTGAAATGAAAAAAAAATGTTTATTTTGGTACAAAATTGTTTAAAAATTATTATGGAATAAAAAAATTTTCACACCACCCTTTGGGTAGTTGCCGACTTGCCGTAAAGCGTTTGAAAAAGTCTCTATTTTTTGGAGAAAAGATTCTCATTTTTTGGAATATAATATTATGTAGGAAAAAAATTTAAAATGTATTTTATTGGTTCAAAATTTTTTAAAAATTATGGTTTTGGAATAAAAAAATATTATCTACTTACTCAACTTTTTTTTGAAGTAGAGAAATCTCAAATCTTCTAGAGTAGAAATTTTTCGGATGAAGAAATTTCAGAATTTTTTGGAATAAAAAAATATCCAAAAAATTTTTTTTTAAGAAAAAATGTTATATAAAAAATATTAGAGGAATATGATGTGAACCCCTTTTCCCCAATGTGGATCACATAGAATATGACCCCTAAAAATCTGAAAAAATACTTACAATTTCAAAGTGTCAATTTTGTACTACAAAATTCAGATTGGACCCTCCTCTCATCCAATTTTGCATGATGAGTATATGAGTATATGAAAATCATGGGTTTTCCCTATTTTCATACAAAGTATGCACTACACTAAGTACTGTTGACCATATACTCCGTTTCAAATAAGAGTTTAAAAAAAAACCACTATAATCATCAATAACACCCTTTTGTGCAAGGAAATTCAAAATTAATCCAATAATAACATGGCCAACTATTGCTTGGAATTGTTCTGCTTGTCGAATTCTTATTAAGACATCATGAACATTACTCTGATCAAATTTGATAATTCTGCAAAAACCTTGATCTAACTTGATTGAATTCATCAGTTAGATTTAAAAGGCACATCGAACAATATTTTAATCAAATGTAATGTAAACATGAAACGTTTGGTCAAAGTTGATCGAATTCCATCAGTTAGATCAAGGCACATCAAACAATATTTAGATCAAATTTATTCTAAACACAAAACAGTTGATCAAAATTAACCGGATTTGATCAAAGCTGATCGAATTCCATCAGTTAGATCAAGACACATCAAACAATATTTAGATCAAATTTAATCTAAACACAAAACATTTGATCAAAGTTGATCGAATTCTATCAGTTAGATCAAGGCACATCAAACAATACTTTGATCAAATTTAGTCTAAACACGAAACATTTGATCAAAATTGATCGGATTCAATCAGTTAGATTAAGACATATCAAGCAATACTTGATCAAATTTGATGTAAACACAAAAAATTTGATCTAAATTGATCCAACACTACATGTGTCAGTTTATCTAAGTTGATCTGATTTGATCGATTTTGTTAAAATTCGATCAATTTATATCATGATTTTAATCAAAACTAATCAATTTTGATCAAAGCATTTTTTCCTGGGATATGGCATTCGTTTAACAAGTTTAGTATATGTGTAGGTTAGGTATGTCTACGTATATGCGATGGCACCTCTCGTATATGTATTTATTTATTTTTCATAAAAAAAAATATCGCTTCAATTTTTAGTCGGGTTATCTCATGTTGTAAAAATTTATTAAAATATATACGCGCTCGAACAACGTTATACGCGGAATTGTTGTGTCATATTCTATGTAAAAGCTACTCTGCTACCTCTACCACTCGTCCGGTCCGGTTGTTTTGTACGAGTATAGCAGCGTGCTTTGGGTACTATATGCATATGTATATAAATGAGCGAATACTTTATAGAAGGCCCATTTAGTAGACGAGCGAAATGCTGCGCGTTTATGCCAAATTTTTAATAATTAATGGACTATGGTAGTATAATATGCTGCTACAGATGTATAAAGGAATGAAGCATGGCTCTGGCGTGTGCGCATTTCTGCATAATACTACACAGTTATTCTTCCATAAGCACATCATACATATAAGTTATTACGTAATAGAGGTATGCAACTCGCGTGATCCCACACAGCATACAGACTTCGTGCTGTAGTCTACTTCTCCTATACAGAAAAATATACTCTACTACAAATTCTCCAACTATAATAACCCTCGAACTTACCCTCGAATTGCTTGAACATGAATTCTTGAGCTTTATTCGGGTACGCTTGAAAGAAATTAATAGGGTAGCTCGGCGATAATCCGGTGACCGGCGTTAGAGGTATAGTGAAGCCTCCTGGTGTCTGGTAATAGGGTGGCATTTGCATTTGCGGACTAATTGCTGGCATTTTCAAAGAGATTTTTGGCTTGGAGATTTTACGAGGTGGTCGAACGGCCTCATCTGGAGGTTGCAGACTGACTTCGACGGTCGCCTTGTCATTGGTGACGCTTTCGGTTGATTTGTCATTTGTCGAAGATGATGATGGAGGAGCATCGGCCATAGTTAAGTTGGGTTGGCTCATGGATGACTGGATTGAGATCTGACGACAAGACGAGTCTGAAAAAAGATTGACACTAGGGTTAGTTGGATGGAATGAATAGATGAGAGAATGAAAAACATGGAGAAAACGTAGAACAAAATGAAATATTACCAAAGTTGTTCGCAAATCCACACAACATTAACGATATAAACCTCGATGCAAAAAAATACTTACTCGTGTTTTTAATAGCTTTCGTAATTCGTATTCGTCGTATTATTTTATGAAAAAAATTCTAACCTTGATCGTTGCTGCAAGTCGATTCAAATTAATTCGTAGATGTTTTTTTTTATTTGGTGTGGGTGGTGATTCCTACGTATGAAAAATTACGTCGATATGGGGGTATATGTCGGAATTTATGGTTTGGAAAATAAAAACACCATTTGTTTATTTTTTCCTTGTTAGTTGTCGTTATTTTAAGTAGAAGAGAAAATTTACATCGAAATACGATTTCAGTGGAATTAGTTAAAAAAATTGTTGTTTTGGTTTTCTATGCTTGTTTTCCTGTTTTTTTCTTTTCTTCTTTTTTCCGTTTTTAAATCAATGATTTTTTTGAAAAATTAAAGTTTTGTCTTCGAAACTGTTTTCGGTTTTACTTTTCTTTTGATTAACAATTTTTTCCTACTTGAATAATTTTATTATTTTAAGGGCCCTATTTTTCAATTTTTTTACAAATTTGAAAAAAAAAACACATACCTAATGAAAAAAGATGTCACTCAAGATCAAGGAATTTTAACAAAATTTTCTCAACATTTCAGAATATTATTATAGAATTTCAGATATTTTTTGGGAGAAAATTTAATAAAATCTTTGGGAACTTTTTATACTTATAGTCTTAGAGCTTCAGGAAAAATGTAATGAAATTTTGTACAAAAGAAAAAGAATTTTCACAAATTAAAAAAAAGTTCCGAAAGTTGCTTCGATGTTCAATTTTTTTTTCATATAACATTCACAAACGTATCTGCAGGTTGAGCCAATTGGGGGGGGGGGGGGGGTCTGAATTTTCTTGGAATAAACAAAAACAATTTTTTTAAATCAAACAATTGGTTGAAAAAACTCAATTCTTAAAAAAAAAAAAAAAAAAAAAAAAAAAAATAGTTTCTAAAGAGTGAAAAAGATTTCAATTCTTCCGGATTTTTGTAGTGCAAAATATTTTCAAATATTTTCAGAAATTTTTTTTCAACGTTTTGGAAGAAAAATATTAGGTATTAAATTTTTTTAAAGAAAATAACTCGACTTTCTAGAAAAAAAAAATATTTTTCAAATTTTTGGAAAAATAAATCTCAATAAGAATTTTTAAAATTTTTATTAGAGTAAAAAATATTGCTCTTATTAATTGTTTTTAGAGCTGGAATTTGAAAATTCTTTTTTCCGAGAAAAAAAATTATTAGAGTAAAATTATTGCTCATAGGTCTATTATTTTTTTTAGAGTTGGAATTAAAAAATTTGTTATTTTTTTGAAATGAAAAATGCATAGAAATTTTTTTCTCTTTTTTGAGAAAAAAATTATTATCTAGAGTTGAAAAAAAGTAGAAAAAATCTATTGTCTCACAATTTATTAGGAAATTTATCAATTTTTTATGATAAAAAAATCTAAATTTTTCTGGGAGAAATTGTTTTTGGATTAATAGTGTAACAGATCTTTTAGTTTTCTTGGAATAACAAATGGTGTAGTTTCAATTTTTTTTTGGTAGGGGAGGGGGTCATCGTAAAAAAAAGTTTTCTCATTCTTGTTATTTTATTTTATTTTTTTTCAACTAAAACGTCCATCCCAAATTTCTGAGCAAGAAAATGCAATCTCCGAACCTTCGATTGCATAAACAAGCTATGCTCTTTCTACATCCGAGCAAAATTAACCGGCTGCAGGGTACTCAACTACAGAAATCCTCACAATATGGACTGGGACTCTCATATTTTTCTTTAGAAAAATAACTTTCATTTTATAAAAAGAAAAAATCCTATTTTTCTGTCTCATTTAAGAAATATTTTGGGAGTATTTTTTTTCAATTTTTCGAAGTGGGTGAAAGCATTTTTAACTTTTTTTTGAAGAAAAATTTTTTAAATTGTTTAAAATTTTTTAGGACTAAAAAGGTCCAATTTTCTGGAGGAAGATTTTTTTTGAAAAATAATTTTAATTTTTTAGGAAATCCTCCTGTTTTGGAATGAAAAATGTTATTTTCTTTTAAAAAATTACAAAGCATTGAAAATTTTTTAAAAATTTCAAAATATCTCAAAACATAAAAAAAAATTACAAACCCCAGATAATTTTTCATCTTGGGTACATTTTTTCAAAATAAAAATTACATACTTTTAGTCAATAACAATTCTACTAGGGTGAATAATGAAAAAATGAAAAAAAGAAAAAATCATGTCCAGTTATCTTAATTTATTTTTTTGGAATCCAGAAGTAACTCAAGTTACGAGTAGATGTCGATAGGTACTACAATAAAAAAAATAAAAAAACATGGAAATGTCGATATTAATTTTGAACGGTATGGCAGAATTTGTAAAAAAAATTATTTTCAGAAAATTTCAAAAATGGCAGTTTTTGCAAAATTGCATTCAATCAATGAAAAAAGCATGTAAAATCCTCCTCTGACTGAATTTGTAAAAAAAATTATTTTCAGAAAATTTCAAAAATGGCAGTTTTTGTAAAATTGCATTTAATCAATGTAAAAGGCATGTAAAATCCTCCTCTGATTGAAATTGTAAAAAATTTTATTTTCAGAAAATTTCAAAAAAATGACAGTTTTTGCCAAATTGCATTTAATCAATGAAAAAAGCTACTTTAAGATCCAATGTAAAATCCTCCTCAGACTGAATTTGTAAAAATTTTTATTTTTAGAAAATTTCAAAAAATGTCATCTATAATGCACTTTCACATCTAATATAGTTCTAGTAGAGCACATAATAGTGATAGTAAAATAAACTGTTTAAAATTACGACCACACCGTGTACACCAAGCTATCGCATCGCCACCCTTACCCCATTTATACTCGTAAAAGCTATTTTGGTTTTTGTAAACCTGCGGAAAAACTAATCCAGTAGCGGTCCAGTCCGTCGTCTTGAATTACCAAACACGATAAAAACACATTTAACTCGGGTCCGACCGTCAACCGACCAACATATGTACGGAGAGATGAAGAGAAAGTACCTACCTACCCCTAAAATAACATTCACCTTCGCCACCTGCTCCATCTTACCCATTTTTTCCCCTTCAACGTGTACATACGTGTACGTAAATATGTAGTAAAGTTGTAGAATTTTACAACGCTGCCGCCGATGCGGTGGTTGAACGGCGGCATACCGTCTGATACCGCCATACAATTACCCCCAAACGTATAATGTTAATACGAATATTGCCAGCGAACGCTGAACAGAACGAACGCGCAATAAGGTACGAGGTAAATACCCTTTGCTTATAGTCGAATTACGATACCAGGTACTCGCATGTGTAGGTCGGTATCGGTCGTACACACTTTGGATTTACTTACGTAAAAACACCACTTGCGTCTATGGACACTACGAATGTGTCACATTTACTCTCTTGAATTTTACTAAGTCCAGCATTTATTGTCACTACATAGATACTGGATATCAAAATTGGAGAGGAGGGAGGGGTTCAATCAAAATTTTTGTCATAACCAAAATTATTCATAGAACTTCAAGTTACAACTTTTGCTTGAAATTTTTTTCAGATGGACCCCTCCCTTCCCACCAATTTTGGATAATACAACTTATTTTGACTTACTCATGTTACATTATCCAAAATTGGTGGGGAGGGAGAGGTCCACTTGAAAAAATGTTCAAACAAAAAAGTTGTAGCTTGAAGTTTTATGAATAATTTTGGTTATGACAAAAATTTTGATTGGACCCCTCCCTCCCCACCAATTTTGGATAATGTAACTTACTTTGACTAACTCAAGTTACATTATCCAAAATTGGTGGGGAGGGAGGGGTCCATCTGAAAAAATTTTCAAGCAAAAATTGTAGCTTGAAGTTCCATGAATAATTTTAGTTATGACAAAAATTTTGATTGAACCCCTCCCTCCTCTCCAATTTTGATATAAGAGAGTAAATGTGACACATTCGTAGTGTCCATAGACGCAAGTAAAAAAACACCTCAAAATTGTACCGACGAAAGCTGACTCGATGGCTTGCACGAAGGCAGAATGGAGAACGATGGAAGAAGAAAAGTAATTTCGAAAAAGTACAAAAATTCCGCATTCGGACGACACGTGTAAATAGTTATTTTCGCTCTCGGGTGCTAAATACGATACGTATGGAGATAATATTATTTTCCAATATAAATCCGTTAACGCGAGAAGTAGGGTGTAGTGTACGTAGTAAAAGTACATTATTTATTTAGCCTATAATGTGTGTAGCTCGCCACTACCACCGCCACCCGTCTTGTGTACATAATCGTATACATATTTTGGACCTAGTCCAAAACGGTTTCGGTTGACTGACTTCGAAGAATAATTTTTGTAATTTTTTTTTCGTTTTTTTGTTTTTTTTGTTTTCGCTTTTCTATTGCTGGGGTTCGTTTTTACGTATTGCGAAATATGTAGACCCTGGAATCGCCCGAAAGAGAGTATAATCGGAGGCCAGGGGTTGGCTCCGTCGGTGACGTGTGCTGGTTGCGAAAGAAGAGATGAAAATTTTTATGTAAATGAGAACCCGAATCTTTATGGGGTGTTTGTGAAAATTTTCGGACGATATTAAAATATATTTCCACGGTGCAAATTGTAGCAATTTTTTTATTTGGTTGGCTGCTGTATGCCATTTTGTATTCTTGCGTTAGAATGGATTTTTTTTTTTTTTTTTTTTTTTTATTAACGCCATATACAGCAACTAAGGCTAGAGGCGTGTCACGGAGGAGGATTACTTAGAGAAGGGATCGTAAACCAGTTTTGGATAGAAAGGATAATAAGTTTTGAATTTTAATGGGGTCATCTGATAGGACTTCTTTTGGATTATTAGAGGATAGATTTTTACCTTGCTGAGGAAATTTTAACTTTTCGAGTATAAGTATTTTTTCGTGTAAAGATTTTAAAAAACTTTTTAAAGCTCTATCTTTAATACCTAAGAAACTTAATTACCTACTTATATTATTTTCTTTAAAAATTCCCCAATATCTCTCCCCTCAGTTCTTTCAGTTTAGTCTTTTTTCTTTTTGAATGTCTCGCAGACTCTAAACGAAAAAAAGAAAAAAAGTTGATGCTTCGTACTGCGAATACCGCACCATTCGTTGTCGATACATTGAGAATTGAGATACGTCAAATGTATTGCAATAAGCAAGAAGGGAAGGGAAGTTGTTGTAAAATTGTTATTGTACAAATTTACATCAGCCATGTCTTTCATTTCAAATGTAGGTAGCTTTACATTTACAATACCTCTGTAGGTGAATATATCTGAAGTTTTTGCAACGATGACACGACGCTGACGTGCCACAATACGTACATAGTCGCGTTTACACGAAAGAGTGATGTGACACATATTTTTGTCTTTTCGAACGATCGGAATTCCTTCTTCTTTTTTTTCAAGTTGGCTTTGATTAGAGTGTTTTTTCGAGTTTTTTCTTACATCAATTTCAGTCTCGTCTCCCACTAAATGTTTTATTCGTACTCCTGGCTTGATGCCCTGAAATTTAGATCGGTATGTGGTGTCGTACGGTAGGGGAAGACGAGGAATTTGATTTATGCGGATGTTTCGCTGGAAGTAGATGTTATTTTCATTTTTAAGTTTTACAAATTGTCAGATTTGGATTATTTTCTAGTACGTGATGTAATTTTTGTTTCATTTTGAAGAGTATATCGAGTTTCAAGTTTGTTTGTAATGATCTACGAAGTTTTGGTGTCGTGGTGTGGGTTCCCTTACAGCACATGTGCAGTGTTGTGCTTATTTTGGACATTTTCGATTCCCGTCAACTAGTTAAATATATGGAGAAAATAATTACTTATTTTTCATTTTTTCTCCAAATGAATTTTTGTGGTCTCATAGAGCCCCCTCCCATAAAAAAAATGTAAAAAATTCAAAAAAGCAAATTTTTAAATTTAAAAACTGAAAGTAGTCTCGTTGGGCAAAAGTACCTCAGTAGTGACCATTTTGCAAAAAAAAGTTGAAATTGAAAAAAAATTGTTTTTTTTTTTGTTGAAATTTTTTGTACGTTTTTTGGGGAGGGAGGGAGAGGGGCTCTGCGAGACCACGAAAATTCGGTTGAAGAAAGAATGAAAAATGGATAATTATTTCCTCCATATTTATGTAACCAATTGACCACGAGGAGCCTCCTGAAAAATTTTGAAAATGTCCAAAATAAGGACCACCCTAATGGGTACATATACCTACAGGGTGTCCGACGAGTGGTGACGACTATTTGAGGTTTGAGTATAACCATGTCTGACTAAGGAAACACCTGATATTCACCGGTCTCCTATTTTGATTTTGAAGGGGCAGTGCAGCTTTTTGAAATTATATGTTCTTGTGAAAACTTTAAAATTTCTAATTTGAACAAAGTTAATATAAAGCTCGAATAGAATTTCTCATAGATTTTTTTTTCAATTTTTGAAACCATTAAAAATAAATTAATTTTTAAAATAGAATTTTTAATCATTTTTTCCCCTCAATTTTTCCTTTTTTAAAAATAACAAATAACAAAAGAGTTGTTTTCTGATACCAAATTTTAATAATTTTATTGATTTCAAGCAATGAAGTTTTTTTGAAAATTTTAAACATAACTCAATATTTTAACAAAATTTAAAAGAATTTTTTACATTTTTTTCAAAAAATGTTGAATCAACAGAACTATTAAAAAATAATTTGAAAAATTCTTTAACTGAAAAAATTGAAATGTTGTTGTAAATTTACAATAATATTAATATATGCAGGGAAAAAACTTACAAGGGAGTCCAGAGTTTTTGAAAAAAGGTAGAGGTCAAGAGTTGGGGTGGGTGGGTACTTCTAATTATTCTTTGCCATAGTATTTCAAAAATAGTTGTGCGCTACTGGAGGAACAAAAAAAAAACACCCAAATTTAAAAACGAAGGCGCTGATAAGCTTTGAAAATTGCCATTTCCGGTGTTTATAGCTCTATAATAACTTCCGTTTTCAAAAATATAGGCATTGGCGCATCCAAGGGGGAGCTAGCGGCCTAAAGCTCCCCTCAAAACTGTGCCCAATTTCAATTCGTTCAACTTTTTAAATGCATTTGAGCTACCACTGTGTACTTCTTGTTGAAAAACAAAATTTGCAATTTTTGTTGAAAAACAAAATTGTCAATTTTTGTTGAAAAACAAAATGCTCAATTTTTGTTGAAAAACGAAATTGTCAATTTTTGTTGAAAAACGAAATTGTCAATTTTTGTTGAAAAACAGAAATCTCAATTTTTGTTGAAAAACAAAAATCTCAATTTTTGTTGAAAAACAAAAATCTCAATTTTCTTATTTTTATTTTTGTTGAAAAACTTCAATTTTAATTTTTGTTAGAATTCTTTTAAAAAATATTGTAAAAAATTTTCAACCGTGTTTGAAAAAAAGTTGACCCAAAATTTTCTGATTTTGGTTAAAAACTAATATCTACTCTCCTACTTATTCTTTTTTTTTATTTTTTTCAATAAAATTTCCAAAGTTTTATTTTGAAAAAAAAAGTCAATTTTTGTTGATAATTTTTTGATTCCAAGAATGAAATGGAATACAGCCCATGAAAATATGTAGGTGGGTATCAAGAGTAGTTTGCGCGCTGTGCTTTTTTCTTCAAGTTTTAGCTTTTCGGGTAACTTTTTTTGTCTCTGATGCTCTTGAAGAGTTGCACTCACTATTAAATTCAAAATCCAATCACATCATTGCCTTGATGGAATTTGATCAGGATGATTATTGGTAATAAAAGGTAGTGAAAAAGTAGTAAATTTCGTCAAAATTTTAATTAAAGTACTGAAAAAAATCAAAAAATTTATGTACCTATAAAAACCACAAAGGTTTCGTCCATTACTAAACAAAATTTAGATTAGAGCTTTTCTGTTTTTCAAATTTTTTTCTGTGATAAATTTGAGCTATATTTTTTTATTTTTATTTTTTGAAAAAAGAGAAGTGATTTTCATTTTTTTTGAAAAAAAAAAAAATGCTGTTGACACCATTGTTGCAACTTTCATATTTCTTAGTTTCCCTCAATAAATTTAGGAATGCAATATTTTTGAAAAGGATTTCGTGTTGCATATTGTGTATCCTTCAATTTCCCTAAAGGCATTCTGGTGTGATTGGAATTTTTTTTTGCTTTTTCGAAGTGCTACTCAGTACTTGCTGCCCAAGTTTATAATATTTCTTTTTAATGCAATGTTGCCAATCTATTTTTTCCGCTTGGAAAACGCCAGTTCTTACAGTTCTGTAGCTCATTAATTTACAAAAATGAGCACCAGGTGTACAATTGTACATGAAGGTTTTCGTTAGTGTGCCTTCAAATATTCATCTCCACTCACCGCACACTCTGTATTTTTAATTTTGCACAGTAAAACGGTTCTGGGTAATGGCAGTTTCAAAAATGAATTTTGAAACCATGCAAGCAAATTTATAAAGAGGGCAGTAACTTCGATGGCAGTTGAATATGTCACCATTGTTTCCGTCGTCCTTTTACCAAAAAAATCTTATTTATTTACTACTTACTGCGATTATATGTCTACTGTTTATTATCTTCAAAAAAATACTGTCGTTATATATTTCTTTGGATTATTCCGCAGGTAAATCACGACCATAAACACTTGTTCGTTGTATTTTAAAATTGCACCAAAAATGGGAGAAAATGTTCACATAAAAATGGAATGAAAACGAGAGTGAAATGATTGCATTTTATCGCGCACCAAAAAATATTAAGGCATCGTTTTGCCCGGAAACCAAACAGAACCACTCATCGATACATAAACGCAAGCTCGAACAAAATCCACCACAACGTAGTCCACCATATTCGCCACAGAAAGAAACGCGAAATCACGACGACGAGATCGGAGGAGTCCGAATTTTGCGGAAATTACTCGGAAAATGTGTCCGAGAAGAAAAAACCCGGGAAACTCGTAAAATATGCGACGGTGTGCTCGAAGTCGTAAATGACAAGAGAGAGATACGACCACAGCATCGGTCGAGGCTGGCGTTATAATACTGGGAAGTGATATTGTGACGCGACGATGGCCACGGCGACGACCGCGAGTTTAAAATAAAACATTAGCGTACCTACTCATTTAAATATGCGTATAATTGTACGATACGTTTATAAGAGTACTAATGTGCTGAGAATTGAAGATATAATAATATAATTTAATCCTCCCTTCGGAGACTCATACTCCTTCGTATCTCTCCTACACAAACGTGATCAACACGAGCGAAGAATGAAGCAAGAGTGGAAATGAAGAAGAAATTTATCATCGAATATACTTATAAAATGTGTTCATCTGCAGCTTCTTCATCCCATTCTCAAAAGTCGAGATGATTTCATCGTCTGAAAAAAATACAGCTATTATACGAGTGTCTTATTTGCACTGGATTGCGATTGTGATATGTAAGAGCTGGGTTCGATTTCACTATACCGGAGTTGGAGACAAGAAAAAAGATACACAGGAAGCTGCATGCGAGAAAAAGGAAGGAATTCCGGCTTTTGGAAAATTATCGAGGCGATAATCGTAACACCTTCGCATCGCATCGCATCAACTTGATGGCCATTGCTACCAGAATCATAGGTCGTAGCGCTAACACCGAAGAGTAATTTCCAAAGATGTGTGAAAAATTTACGAGCGTTGTTTATGACATAATGGTTGTTAACAGATGATTTTTTTCTCGGGTGGATTGAACGAGCCCGAGTGGCGGAGCAGAGTGGTAGGATGCGTCTCGACGCACGGATTATAGATAGTTTATGACCGTGTCTATGGCCGATGGTCGCGGTAGCGGTAGCGGCGGCGGCGGCGACCTGCTCTTTTCCGCTAGTTTTCTCGTCATCCGTGTAAAATACGAGTAACTCTCGCGTTCGTTGTAGCCTTTGCAGATTAGAAAGTGCACTCGAACAGTTTTCAAAATTGCTTCGCTATTCGTATGTAAGGTTGGAGGCAGGAATAGACAATTGGGGGGGGGGGGTATGTTTTTTTTAAACGATGGTATGTGTTTTACACGGATAAACGAGCATGTACTCGTAAGAAAGGTGTAACATCTGGTCGCCAGAAAATGACACATATTTTTTTTGCTCGTGTTTTTATTTTTAGAATCGATTATTGTCGCGTGCCAAGATCGAGAACGGTCGTCTTCTCCGATCGGAGGTCGCGAAGTATTTTTCGCCTAATTAAACGCGTGATTGGTTGAGTATTCGGGGTGTCATTTCCATAAATTATCGCGCGAATTCTGTGAAAAAGTCGTAATTTCATCTCCTAATATAATTTTTAGTGTGTATATCTGCTGGTACTGCAGAAATATTGCTTTTTGGTTGAGGGTTCTGCTCTGAGATAGATTGAAGTTGGAATATTGGAAGGGCAAAATCTTAAAATTTCCGACTAGTGAAAATTATCCGACTGTAGGTATGACTCCAAAATCTATTATTGATCTTTTTTTGCAGAACGAATTTTGTGACTTGGAGTTGTCGATTTTCCGCGTCTTTCGGCTCTGCGGAAATCCTAAATTTTCCGACTTGAATTGGAAATTTTCGACTAAAACCAAATTTTTAAAAAATATAGCCCTTCATTTGGTCTGGCTCCGACTTCTACTTTTGTTTCAAAACTTAAAAATGCTCTATCATTCAACCAAAAATTACTCCATGAAAATTTTTTTGTAGGTACGCCGCAAAAACATAACTAATAATTATTGAAAATTTTTTAGTAAACCTCATTTTTACAATTAGTTTCAGAATTTGATAAAGATACAAAATTTGTTACTTTTTCAACTTGAAAGAATTTTGAAAATTGGATCACTTTTAATTATTAGGTACAATATTTTTACAATTTGAAAAATTTATAACCATTTCCAACTTGAAAGATTTTCGAAATTTTTAAAAATTAGGTTTAGGAGCAGTAACTTTGAAATTTGAAAAAATTGAAAATTTAAATAAAATCCGAATTTTTGCTATTTAGATTGAATCAATTTTCAAAGTTTGATAAATTTTCTAAAATTTTAAAATTTCAATAGAGTCGTAGATATTTATCTTTATAAAAATATAGAATTTTGTGATTTTTTTAAATTTTAATAATTTTTTTTGTAGTTAAATCCATTTTCAAAAGTTGAAAACATATTTGACGAATCTTAAAAAGTTTTCAAGCTTTTAGAATTTAGTAAAAATTTTAAGTTTGAAAAATTGTAAAATTTGATGAAAATTTGAATTGTGGCCATTTTAAAATTTTAATAAATCTTATGAAAGTTTCAAATGACCATTTTTTAATGTTTTAAAATGCGCTGAAAATTCAATATCAGACAAATTTTAAGGGGAGGGGGGCGTCAATTGTTTTTTTTTTTTGTTGAATGCATAGCGTTGACAAGCGAAATTTTCTAAGACCTTTGCATGACATCATTTTGCTTTTTCACCTATGAAGTTTTGAAGAAAAATTGGAAACTAATTTCAAATTACTTTTTTTTACAAAAAAAAATTAATTTTTGATTTTTGAAAAATAAAATGCATGGAGTTTTCAAAAAAAGAAAATTATTTTCATTTTGCTTTTTTATGATGTCATTTTGCAGAAAATATTGATAGATTTTTTAGAAAATGAAAAATTTCAAGTGTCAAAATTGTAAAAAAACACGGTTTTTGATAAATGCCCCGTTTCCAGAGAAACTATACAACCCACAAGATTTTTCTGAGAATGTTTTTTATTCGTTAGAGTCTGGTCTGCAGTCTGACGAGAGGGTTTTGGAATATTTTTTCTTTCCTTCCGATTTTATCAAACTTTCTCATAATTTTCATCGTAGTATTCCGGTCAACTGGAAAGAAATCGTCGGCAAATTAAAATTTTGCAAAACCCTCTCGTCAGACTACTGATCAGACTGTACTGAATAAAAAACATTCTCAGAAAAATCTTGTGGGTTGCATAGTTTCTCTGGAAACGGGGCATTAATCAAAAACCGTGTTTTTCTTCAATTTTGACATTTGAAATTTTTCATTTTCCAAAAAATCTATCAATATTTTCTGCAAAATAACATCATCGAAAGGCAAAATGAAAATAATTTTCTTTTTTTGAAAACTTCATGCATTTTATTTTTCAAAAATCAAAAATTAATTTTTTTTGTAAAAAAAAAGTAATTTGAAATTAGTTTCCAATTTTTCTTCAAAACTTCATAGGTGAAAAATCAAAATAACGTCATGCAAAGGTCTTAAAAAATTCCGATTGGCAACGCTATGGATTAAACAAAAAAAATTTTGACGCCCCTTCCCACTTGACCATTTGAATAAAATTTTCAATTAGGTAATAATTCAAATTTTTACAATTTTTAAATTTTTAAAATTTGCTTTATTTTTAAAATTTTTGAAATTAATTAGTAAATCTTTGAAAGACCAATTCTTTAAAGTTAGGTGGATTTTTAAAATAAGCAACTTGATCAAAATTTTAAATTTCGTCAATTCGGTCACTTTACCCCTTGCTTATGTATTGGAAACCATAAATTTACTTCAGCATGCAAAGTATCATTCAGCCCAAAAAAATTATTGGTTCAATCCAATATCTATACGTGTGATATTAATTTTTGAGGTATAGGTATAGTTATTGAAAAAAAAAACGAAAATTCTTTGAAAAAGATGTGAAAAATATTTTTATTATCTGAATTTCCAGTTATCCGAATAACCTAATTCCCAATTAGTTCAGGTAATCGGAAGTCTACTGTAATATAAATTTTTGAAAATCAGCTAATTTTTTTTAAATTTAAAAGTAATTTCTTAAAATTTGTATAAATTCAAAATTTTCATAAAAATTAAAATTTTTTGTCATTTTTAAATTTAATACCTACCTAAATCATTAAAATTTGGAATTTGGTCATTGTTAAATTTGAATGAACTTGAAAAATTTGATCCGATCTCCGAGTACGTGTAATAATTTAATAAATTTTTGCAATTTCAAAAAAAAAAAAAATTTTAATTTTTTTTACAAAACTTACCTACAACAGTCTTTAGGAATATTTTTCATTCTAAAAAAGTAGTGTTTGAAATTCTACAGAAGTTTTGTTTTTTGTTTGTGATGTTGTTAAACACTTGGTAATTTAATTTTTTTGTTTTGTGTATTGATCTTGAAATTTTGTTTCAAAAGTTCACCTTATTATCCACTTTTTTTTTTGCAATTTGTAAGTAATGTATCAAAAATTTTTTTGGAATTTTTATTTTATATTTTTTAAAAACTTTTTCCAAATTTTTAATTATTTTTTAATCAATAATTGGTAGATTTTCGTACATTGCTTACTATATAAAAATAAAATTCCTTTTTATTTTACTTTTCTGTTTTTTTTTTTTTTGTAGTGAGGGGAGGGAAGAGGTTTTCATAAAATGCTGTTTTTGATGGAAGAAATTTATCTGGCATTTAAAATCAAATAGTTGAAGTTTTATGCGAGATATTTGATGTTTTTTTTTCTTCAATTTTCAAAAAAAAAATCTCAAGTTAATTATCGAGTTGAAAAAATTCTCATTCTTTTTCACGACGTTAAATGTATATTTTTTATACGTACGTTTGATCGTCTTTATAAAATGAAATCCTTTTGTACATATCCAAATTGTACGGTTTCCAAGGTCTGCGAACACGAGCAGCGTGTATAACGTAAGTACATTTTCATGGCCGTCGTCGTCGTGCAAGCCGAACGAATGAGCGAATGAGAGGGATGAAGAGGCGAGAAAGCAACGGCAACCAAAAGAAAGTTCGATAAAGAACAATTTATTATAAACAACCACTAACAAAAACCAGGTTGCTTTGGTAATATCACATTTATCAAAATCTTTTTAACAATATATCATCCGAAAGCCATTTACAATTGAATGTAAAAAATTTTCGCGACGTGTTTGCCGCGTTAAAAATGGAGGAAAAAAATAGCAGAAGCGAAAATTTATTCGTGTATTATTTTCTCTTTGAACGTTGTTTGCCGTTTGCTTGCGGTTTAACGTTAATTTAATTATAATGAGTTTCAATTAATGAGGATAATGGATCACCGAGCGAGCGGTAGGAATGAGAAGGTCTTGAATAGTGTTTTGCTCTTGTACGTTTACTCTTAAGTTACGTAATGTGCAATTTTCGAGTGAAAGAGAGAGAGAGAGAAAGTAATGCGAATTTATACTTAACTAGTGTTTCGATAAGTGAATTTTTGAGATTATTTCTCGTAATGGAATTTTTTTTTATTTGTTTTTTGTGTTGGTCGAAGATGTAATTTCAGATTCGACTTTTTTTTGTGTAAAGAGTGCAAATGTAGATGATTGAAAAAACGACAATCGTCCCAGAGATGCAAAACTCTAAAATGTTTACCTATATATGGAAGTATTGGATATATTCGAGTATACCCTTGTGTACTTGATACTCAAAATGCATGGAAATCATGTACCTTGCATTGCTGATTTCCTGCATCTCATATAGTCGCAGTAATGGCGAAGCACATCGACCATTCGATAACCCTCCTCGGTCCTCGTTCACTTCGTTTACTCGTTTATTAACAAATTTTCCGATAGTACTTTATCGCATCCAGAGTATGTTCAGTAGCACGTGTTTGGACGACACATCAGATGAATACCAATAACCCTGTGTGCCCGCAAGTTATCTTATTATGAGAATCACTCCTTCGCTCGAAACACTTACGATTACTTACGATGCAGCATCCAGACGCTTGGAAACTGATAATGGAAAAATGTACATATAAAACATCATTGTCACCGTGACGAGATGAAATTTTTTTTACTCGCCAAGATGTTGTAAGAAACGAAGACAGGAGGTATATCTGAAGGAGCAGCCGTTGTAGTTCTTGGTGAAGTATTTGCAGATGTCACTTGTGTCCCTGTGAAATTCAGTTTTATCGTACATAGAGAAATGTTACGAAGGGACATCGAATTTTACCATACAAAGGTGTACTCTTCCTCTTGCAGAACGATTCATTTGTCGAAGAGATGTCGTAAGCATGTGGGCAATGAGGTCGCCATCGTCCCATCGAATCAGTAAATTGATTTTAAAAACTTGCACAGTTGCACTGAACAATGAGAATATGAATACATACTTATTACATACATGTTTTTGTGTAAGAAGGAGCAGAAGAAGACAAAACTATGAGCGGAGGCATTACAAAAACAAAAATAATTCTCAACTCGCGAGATAAAATATATATGGAAACGCCCGCGCGTGAAAATCTAATAAAGAAAATGTCAAAAACACAACCGCAACTATATACGCCATCCAAGTCCCTAAAAACCTTCCACTCTGCTTCGTTTTCCGCAAAATGGTGTTTTTTGCTCGAGAAGAAAGACGAAGTATATAGGAAAAAAACGCAGCGAATCAAAATAAGAAAGAAATCGATGTTTTCTTCAAGATCGCGAAAAAGTTGAGTGTGGCAACGACAAAATGAAAATGTTATACTTATTTTCAGAAGTGGTTGTTTCTTTCACGCCCATTAAACACTCATATCGACTCGCGCGTGCTGCGAAATTGAAATTAGGATATTTTTTTGACGGTTGGTGAAATGGATGAAGACCTAGGATGGTGGTTAGATGAGGAAATTCGCTCAAGGTAAAGATTTTTCACGATGAAAATAGTTATTTACCAGATTTGTCATAAGTCATAAATGAGATGGCATTTTTTTGTTGAACGTACTTGCTCTTTTGTTCAAGTTGAAGATAAAGGAGACATTTCGATTTGGAATTTTTTTCAATCTGTAATGTGACTATTTTTTTTTTTTTTGAAAAGATCTGTAAATTTTTAGCATTTGAAAATTGTTTTTTTTTCCTTCAAATTTTCAATCTTTTGTTATTCTTCAAGGTAATAATTTTTAAAAACAAATTTCAGCTATTTTTAATTTGAATTTTTTCAGTCATGTATTATGTATGCCTAATAGGCATTAAACACATAAAAAATGTGATTTTTGGTAATTTATAGGTATGAATAATTTTTTAGCAATGGGTAAACTGGGGAAAAAGGTAACGAAATTCTGACACAAAATTTCTGGACCAAAGACTAATTACTGTAAAAAACTTTGTCAGGCATAATGAAATTTCTTTTTCAAATTTTTAATATTCCAGTAATGACATAATGACTTTTAAAAAATGAAAATCGACTTTTATTTTCAAAATTAGATGACTTTTTTTTTAATCGAACAACTTTTTGACATTAATTTTAATTTTTATCAAAATTTCTAAAACGTGTAATTTTTGTTTTTATTTATTTAAGTATTTATTTATTTAAAAATTAAATGCCTTTTTCGTTTGGTTTCATCCTACTACTGTGCGACTTCTGGTATCATGAAAAATTCACTGATTTTATGGAAAATTTGAAATAATGTATTGGGAATTTTTTGGAACCAATTTTTTCAACTTTCATTAGATTTGCAAAATTTTTCGTTTGATTTCAGCCTACAATTGTGAAGTGAAGTGAAGTGAAGTAAAGTGAAATTAATTAAATTTGTGGAAATTTGAAGGTATCAGTTGAATATTTTTTTTGGAATACATTTTTTCAATTTTTATTAGATTGAACAAATGTTTCGTATAATTCAACCCTACAACTGTAGGACTTGACGTTGTGATAAATTCGAGAAATGATTTAATAACTTTTAACATTCATCAACTTTTAAAATTGGAAACTTTTTTAAATCACTATTTTCAATTTCTAAAAAAATCTTTTGCGGAAATTTAAATTTATGATTTGAATAGGTAATTTTTTGAAATAAATTTTTTCAATTTCTATCAGATTGGGATTTTAAAAAAAAATAATTTAATCCCTCAACTTTAGGACTTTTTGAGTCATAATTTCGAGAGACATTTCATTGCTTTTGGGGTACTTTTGAATTTTCTAGGAGAATAATTTTTTTTGACCAATTTTTTCGATTTCCAGCGGATTTGGCAATTTTTTCGTATTATTCAACCTTATATAAAATATTAAGGTTTTCAAGTGTAACGAATTGGAGAAAAAAATTCATTGATTTTGTGGAAATTTGTATTTACTTATTTAGTTTTTGAACCAATTTTTTCAACTTTCATCAGATTTGATAATTTTTTCGTTTGATTTCATCCTAAAATAATTATTATTATTCCAATTTTTGAAAAAAAGAATATTTCACATTTTCCTTAAATTTGATTCCTTTAAGAAAAAATTGCTCAAAATTTTTTTTCTCATTATTCCGGATCCATTCTGAGAGCTTCTGATGAAAAAATTTTGAATTTTTCAATTATTCCCATTTTTGAAAAAAATTGATTTTTCATATTTTCCTTAAATTTAATTCCTTTGAAAAAATTGCTCAAATTTTTTTTCTCATTATTCGGGTCCATTCTGAGAGATTCTGATGAAAAAATCTTGAATTTTTCAATTATTCCCATTTTTGAAAAAAACGAATATTTTACATTTTCCTTAAATTTAATTTATTTGAAAAAATTGATCAAAATTTTTTTTTCTCTTTATTCGGGTTCATTCTGAGAGTTTATGATGAAAATATTTTGAATTTTTCAATTTCATTCAGTTTTGAAAAAAATCATTTTTACCATGCAATAGGTAGGTAAGGTTTCGGCGGTACTTTTTCCACAGTGAACTATACATTTTCTTTCAAATTTAATTTCTTGAAAAAAATTGCTCGAAAATTTTTTTTCCTAATTTTTCTGGTCCATTCTGAGAAATTCTGATGAATTTTTTTTGAATTTTTCAATCATTGTAGGACTTCTTCAGTCATAATTTCAAGAAAAATTCGTTAATTTTGAGGGAAATTTCAAATTACTGGTTTAAATTTTTTGGAACCAGTTTTATCAATTCTAATCAGATTTGACAATTTTTTCGTATAATTCAACTCTACAGCTATGGGACTTCTGGAGTAATAATTTCGAAAAAAATCATCAATTTTATGAACATTTGAATTTATGAGTTGAATTATTTTCTTGGAATAAATTTTGCGATTTTTATTAGAATATCAATTTTTTGTTATTAAATTCAACCTAAAAATGAAAAACTTCACGTGCGATGAATTCGAGAAATAATTCGTCAACTTTTTAAATTGGAACTTTCTCGGAATCAATTTCTTTAATTTTCATTAAATTTAAAATTAATTCCGACAACTGTATGTGGGCTTCTGGAGTAATGTTTTTGAGAAAAAATTCATTAATTTCTTGTAAATTTGAATTTTCGAGTTGAAAATTTTTTCAAAACTAATTTTTTCATACTTTCATCATATTTGACAATTTTTTCTTACGATTTAATCCTACTTACTACTTCTCTTTGTTTGAGAAAATTTTCTCAACGTATTCCGTTTAGTGAAGAAATAGATAATTAATAATGCAGAAGTCGACTCCGCCACATGAATCGATCAGATACACATTACACAATATGTACCATAAGCTAAACTTAGCCTTTGCATGGTGTCGTGTTTTGTATGGTAAATTCCCACAAGAAGTAATAAGATGGTAGATACAAAATGCGCGATATAAGCAGTATGAAATTTGTTTGTAACTTGGGTTATGGCTTCGCAATTTTAAGATGTTCAATAAAAGGCTTATTATAATTCGGTAGTCTCGGTGAAACACACCGCGTGCTCAGATGAGCCTTTATTGTATTCCAATACAAACAAATTGCTCTTTGTACGAGTTTTGCAAATGGTATATACACGATGCGATGCGGGTGTACGCCTTATACGAGTAGAGCATATTATGTAAGTGTATTTCGTAAAGGGAAATATTTTTCTATTTTATTCATTTTTTTCGGTATCGAGTTGGTGAAAAATTCACTGTACTTATATTGTTGGGAAACTTTCTTGACGACGTTGCTTCCAGAATCGACGAAGAAATTTTTTACTTACTGCAAAGATCGTTTTTTGGGTCATCAGGGATTCTGCAATTCATGTTTCGAAATTTTGGACATGCCTATTGCCTAATGTGTCTTTTTCGATTTTTTTTTTTTGCCAGAGAAAAATTTAATATTTTTATCAATAAATACACGAACGAAAACCTGTACATTCGCTTTCAGGGCAGATACCATTGTTTTCTCTTTCTCGAGAACACTAATGTACCTACACGAAAACCTTGAAAATGAGAAAGAAATGGAGCATGTACTTAAAACGAACATGTAAGCGAACTTTCCGTCATCGTCGGTCGAAAAGAATGACAGGTATACAATAAGTGGGTCGAGAAGTGAAGAAGGCGAAGGAAAAAAGAGAATTACAAATGAGTTTTGGGTACTCGCTCTTGTAGTATTTTTCTATTTACCTCGCATTATGAAAAGCTCAAGTCTTAGGGGAGGCCGAACGAGGTGAGGTTGAATAAGAATGGAAGAGAATCTATGTATGATAAAAGCAGGTAGCTGGCTAGCTGATACTCGAAGACGACGGAGGCGAATAATACCACCATATTTTCAGTATTGCTGACCAGCAGCATTTACGAACAAGATAGGGATGCGTTTTCATTCGCTCGTGGGCGTAATATTTATGGCACGTCGCGTACCTTTCTAATCAATCATTTATGTCACACAAAGAAAGTCATTTCAATAAACGATTATTGTAAAGCGATTTTGAAGGAGGAAAAACGTCTCTTATGCGGTTGACCCATTCGTTTTTCGTAGTTCGTCCTCAGACGAGTTGTCATCGAATTGAATTGTAGACGTATTAAGGAATCTGTATGTTGTGTCGTGGCAAGCAGATCGTGTGCGTTGCATAGGTATGCTAAAATTCGACCGAGCTTAATAATCTGAATGAGGGAAAAAAGGAATGTGAAATTTTTTCAACCATTTTTCAACGAGATTAGATTGAATTCGTTCTTTTGGACGTGAAAGCTGGGTACGAATATAAAAGATGTTCCATGAAACGTCCGCAATAAATTCAACTATAGATGCAACTGGAGTAGGCACGCAAAAACAGGGTGTCTACAGGTCATGAAAATCATGAAAGTCATGAAAAAGTCATGAATTTTTCAAAAAAATTACTAGATCATGAAAAGTCATGAATTTTACTCTTCGAAGTCATGAATTTTTGATAATATTACCCGGGCAAAATTAAAAATTTGCTTGAAAGTGAAATTTTTTTACACTATTGCATTTTCTCAAAAAAAAAACAAAAAAAAACGTAAGATATCGTGATTTTTCTGAAGAATAAAATTTATTTTCTTTAAGATTTTTTTTTCGAGGGGATGGAATTTTCTATTTCTTGGGAAAAATCCCAATTTCTTGGAATGAAAAAATGAGTTTTTTGGTACAATTAATTTTAATAGTTGCTGTACAAGGCGTTAAAAAGAATTCTCAATTTTTTTGAAGTCAAAATATTTTTTAAACTTTCGCGATTCGCGAAAGAATTCTTATTTTTTTAAAACCAAAAATCTGAATTCTATCGTTTTGAAATTGAATTGTTATGAAGTAGAAATATTTTTCGAACTCTAAAGTAGGTATAAAACCTCAATTTTTTGGATTTTTTTTTTAATTTTCTAAAAAATAAAATATTTGTATTTTAGGGGGTGAGGGTATCTGTTTTTTGAAGAAAAAATTTTCATTTTTTGGAATAAAAAAAAATTGAAAACAAATTTTTTGGTTTAAAAATTTTTAAAAATTGTTTTAGAATAAAAAAAAAATTACTTTTAATTTTTTTGAAATAGAGAAATCTCAAATCTTCTGGAGTAGCAATTTTTTCGAAAGTAGAAATTTCAGGATTTTTTGGAATAAAAAATATCCAAAAATCTTTCCCCCCCCCCCTTTTTTTGGTGAAAAATTTCGAAAAAAAACTGAGATTTTTTCGAACAATAATAATTTTAAAAATTCTTCTGAAATAAAAAAAATCTCAATTTTTTCTCTTTGATAGTAAAGTAAATAGATGAAATATTTTTTTAACTTTGAGACGAAAAAAAAAACAGACTTTTCTGTTGAAAAACTTGTTAAAAATTTTTTAGGAGAATTTTTGGCGTGAAAATTTTTTGTTTAATTTCCAGGAAAAAAATCATTCTCACATTACAACATGAAAACAATTTCAAGAATCCACCTTTTAGGGAAGAAATCGAATTACGTCCTTGAAAATTCTAAGCATTCGTTTAACTTTTTTAAAAAATTGTATAGATTTTTTTGGTTACAAAAAATAGGCATAACTTAGGAGGTTCAAGGGACATTCTCCCTCTCCATCAATAATTTTTTTAATAGCTATTTACCACAAAATATAGGGGAAAAATTAGGCATTTTTTTTTTGCGACCCCCTTCATATTTATTCCAAGTTATACTTATGCTGGAAGGCCCCTGAAAATGTTGAAATATTGTTCATGAAAAAGTCATGAATTTTCAAAAAAAAAATTAATGTAGACACCCTGAAAAAACATTATTGTGGTAAGTTGCCTATCTCGATTTTGAAGGGGCAAGTAATTTCAGAAAGTTGAAAATTTCGTCAGTAAAATTCAAGAATCATCTGCAACTCTTCGAGAGGAATAACATTAGTTATGTTGAAAATTTGTCTATCTTTGAAAATGAAGGCACTACGGAGCTTAAAACTTTGAAAATACCGATTTTCAATGGTCTGTATATAGCGCCTTCAATTTCAAAGATAGGCAAATTAATCACATAACTTTTTTTGATCCTCTCAAAAAGTTGAATCTGTATCATGCTTTATTTTGGTAGAATTTTTCAATTTTCATTTCTCGAAAGTGCATCGTAATGATTGAGGTAGGCAATACTTTCAACAAATTTTTTTTGTTGCTATAACTCCTTCAATTTCAAAGATAGGCATCCCAACGTGATTACAATGTTTCTCGGGTTTTCAAAGTGCTATGCTCTGGTTGGGTCGGAATTTTTTTTTGAATGCAATGTTACCAACTAATTTTGTTTAGAAATATCACATTTTCAAAGCTTTATAGCGCCTTCAATTTTCGTAATAGGCAACTTAACGTAATAACGTTTTTTGTTTGTCTACTCGAGTTGCATCTATGATTAAATTATTGCGGACGTTTAATGGAACACTCTGTATAGGTATAAGCTACAGCAGAACGAATGCTATACTTTCCATAATTTCGTAATGACTAATGAAAAGCAACGTCTCGAAAAGAACGTTCAACGAACAAACGAACCAGCGACGAAGCTTTTGCCAGATAATCGAATGACGGCGAAGGAGTTTTTTAACATTATTGAATTTTCTACTCGGCTAATTGCATATGTTTGCTATAATACGTTTAATAGGTATTTACGGGATACGTACGAGTAATTTAATTGTGGAAAGAGGTTCTCCTCAAAACGTCGTCGTTGTCATTGCAAAAACGTACCTACAGTCGCAGAATAGAGAGTTAATTCGATGACGTGAGTAGACGCCCTCGGCGTGTACTCTGTAGCCGTGAGGAGGCGCATTCACGCTACACACACGACCGAACACGTGTTTACCAATCTGTGCTTGAGCTTTTGCTTTGCTGCCTTCTTCTTCCGTAGCAGGTAATTTCATAATGTGCTATATGCAACGACCATAAAGAATACGTGTATAGGCATACCTACCTACGAGTATGCACGACGACGAGTAAGCTGCTAATTTTCGTGACAATGTTTAATGGTTTAATCGAATTGGAAACGAGACTATGTCGAGCGTACCTATATTATAGTTACCTAGACGTACGTCAAGCAACGCGTATTAAACTTATTAATCCGATTAATTGCAGACTTTTCGTCGTGTTTTTTCGTGTTGAAATTTCACACTCGAAAGAAATTTGGATATGAGCAAACACCTCTCTCAAAACTCTCTCGTCAAAAGATTTTTAAAAAATCTGCTCTTATAGTCTCATTCATTTGAAATGCAAACATTTATGTACATACCTACTCTTATTTACATGCTCAAAAAGTTTTTACTGCAAATTTTCTGAATAATAATAATTGCTCTTTATTTTTTAGCTGTTAAAAAAAAAAAATGTTTTAATGCGAATTTGAAAAATCATCACACTTGAAAAAACTTGCTTTCTAAAAAAAATGAAATTTTCAAACTTTTTTTTTTTTTTTAGAAAAATTCTTTCTAAAAGTTTGAAAAATACTTATAAGTAATCTGTATATATTATTTTTGAGAAAAATCGTATTCTTAAAACCTCTCGATGAAATTTGCAATTTTTCTATAAAAAAATTTTCTTGGAAAAAATGTCAGAAAAATATGCAAAAAAGGATTGAATTAAAAAAAAATAGGTATGTACAGATTTTTTCACTCTAAAAAATTTGAGTTTTTTTTACTCCAAAAAATTAAAAAATTGCTTTCACTCAAAACCACCTAGACACTACAAGCCATGGAGTTAAATTTGGCAACCTTGCCGAAGACGGCCGACTTGAGCAATTGAAAATACGTTTTCTGGGCAAACGAAGTGTTTTTCGAAAAAATTGACGGGAACCAAAATTGTAGAGGGAAAAATTAACTTTCGTTTAGTGTATTCGGAATTTTGATTCGACTAATATTTCTCGAGTTACGGTCATAAAACTGATTTGAAGATGGGCCGTCTACCAGATTTTCCCTATTTTCCCGGTCAAAGAAGCGATTTTCGTAAAAATTGATAAGAACAAAAATTGTAGAGCAAAAAATATCCTTTCATCCTAAAATCATTGAAGTTTTGATTCGACGAAAATACCTCGATTCATTAGCAAAAACTGTTTTCTCAGATATGCAAATTTTCATATTTTCCTATTTCGCGGATAAACAAAGCGTTTTTCATGAAAATTGATAAGAACTAAAATTGTAGAGCAGAAAAAATCCTTCAGTTTTAGTGCTTTTAAAATTTTCGATTCGACCAATTTTTTGAGTTATCGTCAAAAAACTATTTATTTTTTCATTTTCGAGGTCAACGACCCCTTTTTTGTGAAAATTGATATAAACCACAATTGTAGATCAAAAAATTTACTTTTGTTTGGTGTAGTTGGAATTTCGATTTGACGAATATTTCTTGAGTTATCGTCGAAAAACTGATTTTGAAAGTTGGCCGTCTACCAAATTTTCCCATTTTCCCGGTCAACGAAGCGATTTTCGTGAAAATTGATACGAACCAAAATTGTAGAGCGAAAAAAATCCTTTCACCCTAAAATTATTGAAATTTCGATTTGACGAAAATACCTCGATTTCTCAGCGTAAAATGTTTTCTTGGATATGCAAATTTTCACATATTCTCATTTTCAGAGCGAACGAAGCATTTTTCGTGAAAATTGATCTGAACCAAAATTGTAGAGCAGAAAATTTCCTTTCGTTAGTGTGTTGTCAGAATTTCGATTCGATGAATATTTCCCGAGTTATCGTCAAAAAACGGATTGGAAAGTCGGCCGTCTACTACTCGAAAATGCGACGTTGCCTTTCTACGTTCATGGCTTGTATCTCTAGGTGGTTTTGTTTCACTCCAAAAAGTTTGAATTATATTTTCTTCAATTTTTTTTGTTGTTTTCCTGAAGAAAAAAAATGGAGAACATTTTAAAAAAATGTGAAATTTTTTTTCAACTTTTTTTGTAAGTCGTAGTAAATATAATTCAAACTTTTTGTAGTGAAAGCACTTTTTAAATTTTTTGGAGTTAAAAAAAAACAAATTTTCTGAGTGAAAAAAAACTGTAAGTACCTATTTTTTTAATCCAATCTTTTTTTGGCATATTTTTATGACATTTTTTCCAAGAAAATTTTTTAATAGAAAAATTGCAAATTTCATCGAGAGATTTTAAGAATACGATTTTTTCTCAAAATAATATAATATACGAATTATATAAATATTTTTCAAATTTTTAGAAAGAAATTTTTTTCAAAAAAAAAAAAGTTTGATTTTTTTAAAAATGTGAGATTTTGTTTCTCTAAAAATTAGAAATTTCTTCCTTCAAACAATTGAAAAAAAATTTTACTCCAAAAAATATGATACATATTTTCTTCAGCTCTGATTTTTTTTTCGTTTCCAGAAATTCGAAATGTGTTTTCACTGCAAAACATAATACTATGAATTCATTTTTACTGTGTTGTGTAAAAATACCTTATACTTGAAAAAGTTGAAAATGATGTTTTTCCAAAAAAGGTCAAAAACCTTCGAATTTCAACACAAAACATAGTTTAAATTTAATTTGGAGTTTCTTCTGCTACAAAAAATTTCTTTTTTTAAAGGAGTTGAGATTTAGTTTCTCTAAAATACTCAGATTTCTACTTTTCAAAAAAAATAAAAAATAAAAAAAATTTTGAGCTTAAAAAATGTTATTTTTTCCTCGATCACTCCAAAAAATTTGATTTCTTTTCACTTCAAACAATTCAAAACTTTTTTCACCACAAAAAAATCAAAAAAGTTTTATCGAGTAAATTGATACAAAAAATTAGAATTTTGTTTCTCATTTTTTTTTTTTTTTTTTTTTTTTAAGAATATTTTGTTTTACTAAAAATAGAAGATATTTTCTTCCTCCAGATAGTTGAAAAATTTTCAAGCTCGAAAAATTTTATTTATTTTACCTAGGTACTCCAAAAAATTGATTTTTTCTAGTCAAAAAATTTGATTGTTTTCTAGTTTAGATTTTTTTTTTACAACAAACAATTAAGTAAAAAAAATTTCACCATAAAAAAGTAATGACATAATATTCGAAATATAACTCGCAAAACCACCGTATAAAAAATGCGAAAATCAGAAAATGGGCGATTAAATTTCATGTTGCCCAAAATGCAATTTGCACTTTTTTCTGGGTCTTTTTTTACTGGGTTACCTATATATTTGTTCTTAGAAGATGTGTATGTGTAATTGTGTAAGATTAATAATTGTTGAGATTTGTACCAAGTTCGCTTGATATCTTTAAAATTTGAAACACTACAGTGTCTTATCGAAATTTCATCTGGTGAGAGGGGTAGGTGAAAATTAAACTATCTCGCAGCGAGTAAGTGTATAAGTGCATATCATGTCAAACTTGTACGAATGTGTTCAACTTGAACGAAGACAGAAGGAGTATGACGAAAACGACGAGAATCAAGAGTCGAGAACTGAAAAATATAAAATATGTACTGAGGAAAGCTTTCATATATGCTCGGTCTCTCATCTCTCATTAAAAACATCAACTTACGCGTATATAGTGTACTAAAAGCGAGTCGAAGTTTAGATCACTTATGTATCATAGTTGAGAAAGAAAGTTTTTCACAGCGTTTAGAGTGGAAGATGTGGCGAGGAAAGAGGTAAAGCTCGACGGTATATATCGCGAACAGGAGGCGAGGGCGTTATGGGTCGTGTCTCGGTCGCGCCACCATCGTAACCGTAGATGCGAAATTCCTCCTCCGGCTACATTAGTAAATTCAGTTCCAACTTTTTAAGTAGTTTATTGTAAAATTACATATTCCCTTTAGACTATGTCGATATCATTTAAGCCTAACTTTTAAACTGGCGGATTAAATGATGTATTTGTAATTAATTAATGCAGCCGAGAATGGTGAAACGCTAACAAATTAATCGGCTTAATTAGTTCTTTACACGTTACGTTGCCGCTGCGACGCGACGTTTACTCGAAATGCTGCTGTGCTCCTGCTGATGCTCGTGTTGAGTAATAGAAAGACAAACACGCGCCGCGCCGAGTAGGGTACGAGTGCTGATGCTGTGCGAAAAAGCTCGGTACAGAGAGAATGGCTTTCTCATGTTTGTCTGTGTGCACTTTGTATTATACGTATTAAGTTACGTGGAAGAGTTGTTTTGCCGTCGTGGTTGTATGCCATGACACACAGCGAGTGAGGCAATGTCGACTTGAATTATTTGCGAAAATATTTCTAACGCGGTGGCATTAATGAATCGGTTTGGGGGTGAGATTGAAAGTCGATGTTTACGTCGTCGCCTCTTCAGCTCCGCTCGTTCGACGATACGAAAACTGTTCTGTTACGTACTGCGTTATGTCAAAGTGAAGTGATAAGAGGATGTAGATTTTACAGTATACGAGTAAAGTGAGGTTTTGTCGAATTTCTCACGCAACGCCTTTGAAATTTAGGAAAATACCTTCTGAAGTTTTTGTTGTGAAAATCTTTTAAAATATTTGATGAAATGACTAGAAAGGAAAGGAAAGGAAAGAATAATTTCAAGTGACGTTAAAAATTATTAAAACGTTGTAAAAAATGTCGTAATTGTCACAAAAATTGATCAAAATAATGCAAATTAAATTAAAAATTTGTTAAATACTTTTAAATAATAATTCATATCACTATACTTACTACTACCATGAATCATCACTGAAAACCGAGTTTGAAACTGAAACATTTAATTTTTTTTACGCCATTTAGTAATCTCTTGAAATTTGAAAAAAAAAAAATTCTTGAAAATTCCAAACCTAGGAAATTCTCAAAATTTAATAAAAAATTGAAATTTTGGCATTTTTTTAATTTTTATAAATTTCCGAAATTGATCGATTTTTAAAAAATTTAAAATTCAGTAATTACCTATCTTGAAAATTTTAAGCTCTGAAGAAGCCAGATGAAATTTTGGCGAAATACATATTTCAGGATGTTTTAATTTTTTATAATTTTTCTTAATTACTTACTTACCCTAAGCGAATTTGTCAACATTTTTATTTTCAGAAAATTTGAAAAATGGAAATTTTCATTCAATCAGTGACAAAGGCTACCATTTGATCCAATGCAAAATCCTACCCTATCTAAATATGTCAAAATTTCTATTTTCAGTAAACTTCAAAAAATGAGAGTTTTTGCAAAATTGCATTTATTCAATGAAAAAAGCTACCCCGAGTTCCCATGCAAAATCCTCTTCTGGCTGAATTTGTCAAAATTTTTATTTTCAGTAAATTTCAAAAAGGGCAATTTGCATTTGTAGTGACAAAGGCTACCATTTGCTGCAGTGCAAAATTCTACCGAAGCGAATTTGTCAAAATTTTTATTTTCAGCAAATTTCAAAAAAATAGCAATTTGCATTTATTTAATGTCAAAGGCTACCATTTGCTGCAATGCGAAATCTACCCTAAGCGAATTTGTAAAAAAAATTATTTTCAGTAATTTTCAAAAAATGATAAATTGAATTTAAACAGCTACAAAGGCTACCATCTGATCGATGGAAAATCCTATCCTAACTAAAGGGTATAGCCGGGTAAGATACGGTGATTTGGCCCCCAGAGCGAATTTTGAAACCAACTTGTGGAAGTTGGTCCTTATGGTCTAAAACCCTCGTGACTAAATTTTTAGGTCGCTACCTCACCCCCACCCTCTCCTAGGGCGAAAAATGTGATTTTTAGATTACAATTTTTGATTTTGACAGTTTTCAACCGATTTTTTTTCAGACTCGGGTAGATGTTAGGTATCGTCAAGGGTTATTCATGGAAATTTTTTCAAATCTTTATCGTGAAATGCGCGTTTCAAGTTTTCTAACGGCCATTTCGACAAGTTCTTTCAGAGGTGCAATAATGAAAAAAATATATATTGCGCAACTACCTAGTCTGGATGTACAACATTAATTTTTTTCAGATTTTTTTATATAGGTGTAAGACCTTCAAAAATGCAAAAAACTAATTTTTTCATCATTTTTCGCGCGAAAAAATCATTTTTGGTCGAAAAAAATTGTCGTCGTAGTATATCACTGAATACGTAGTTACACACCATCAACCCGAATTTGGATGAAATTCGTTGATTTTTTCTATTTTTTTAAATTTTCATTTATATCAACTGAGTGACGCCATTTTGGGAACCCCCATTGTCCCTCGAGGTGTCTGGAGGGCCTAAAATTCATGTTTGAACATGTTTCAAGTCGATATTTGTCATAAACAGAAATTTTCGTGAAGTTGAGAAAATTCCATTTTTTCAACCATCAGGTATGAGAGATTGTGAGAACAATTTTATTTTTCGAAGTCAAAAGTGTAATTTTAAGTAGGTATGTATGTGAGCAAAAAATCAATTTTTCTCAATTTCGCAAAAATTTCTGTTTATGACAAATATCGACTTGAGGCATGTCCAAACATGAATTTTAGGCCCTCCAGACACCTCGAGGGACATTGAGGGTTCCCAAAATGGCGTCACTCAGTTAATTTAAATGAAAATTTAAAAAAATAGAAAAAAATCAACGAATTTCATCCAAATTCGGGTTGATGGTGTGTAACTACGTATTCAGTGATATACTACGACGACAATTTTTTTCGACCAAAAATGACTTTTTCGCGCGAAAAATGATGAAAAAATTAGTTTTTTGCATTTTTGAAGGTCTTACACCTATATAAAAAATTCTGAAAAAAATATATGTTGTACATCCAGACTAGGTGTACAATATATATTTTTTTCATTATTGCACCTCTGAAAGAACTTTTCGAAATGGCCGTTAGAAAACTTAAAACGCGCATTTCACGATGAAGATAGGTTCGAAAAATTTTGAAAAAATTTCCATGGATGACCCTTGAGTATACCTAACATCTACCCGAGTTTGAAAAAAAATCGGTTGAAAACTGTCAAAATCAAAAATTGTAATCGAAAAATCACATTTTTCGCCCTAGGAGGGGGTGGGGGTGAGGTAGCGACCTAAAAATTTAGTCACGAGGGTTCTAGACCATAAGGACCAAGTTCCACAAGTTGGTTTCAAAATTCGCTCTGGGGGCCAAATCACCCTATCTTACCCGGCTATACCCTTTGTGAAAATTTTTATTTTTTAGTAAATTTCAAAAAATAGGAGTTTTTGCAAAATTGCATTTATTCAATGGAAAAAGCTACCCTAAGTTTCCATGCAAAATCCTCCATGGCTGAATTTGTCAAAATTTTTATTTTCAGTAAATTTCAAAAAATGGCAATTTGCATTTGATTAATGACAAAGGCTACCATTTTCTCCAATGCAAAATCCTAGGTACCTACCTGTAATTTTATTTATTGTTCACAAAATTAAATTTGGAGAAAATTTCAAATTTGGGAAATTTTTAAAAATTGAGTTTTTGATTTGTTTTGGTGGATTTTCAAAATTTTGGATCAAGTTTTAAAAATTTGAAAAGTATATGGAAATGTCTCAAGTTTAACTATTTTCCTACATTTCCTCATCTTTAATAATTTTTGACGAAAAATAAAAAATTTGCTATTTTTTCAATTCTAATGAATTTTTGATGTTGCATCAATTTTTAAAATTCAGCTTAATGGACGAAAACTTCTATAAGGTCAATTTGTGACAAGTATTTGAATGATTTTTCAAGGAAAAAATTTGAAAGCTTGTAATTTAAAATTATGGCAAAACATCGATTATCCGAGTTAATTGGGACGAAAAAAGATCGGATGTGATAAAAAGTCGTATAATTGATTTTTCGTTTCTTTTTCAAAAAAACGCAAAGAAAGGACTTCGTATTGCAAAAATTTCATAGAAATTGCTGAACAAACAAAAAGCAATTTAAAAGTACTTAGAAAACGTACAATTCAAAGGAATCTCTTAAAAAAATGGAATAAATTTTATTTTTATTTTTTGGAGTAGGTAAAAAAAAATCAAATTTTTTAAAATGAAAAAAATTCTTAATTTTTTCTGAATAAAAGTTTTCAATTTTTTGATATTTTTTTGGAATAAACTGTACATTTTTTGGAGTAAAAAATTAAAACATATCTCAATTTTTTTAAATTTGATTTTTTCGAGTTAGGCTATAGTTACCTTTAGGTATTGAAATTTCACATCATTTTGAAATTTTAAAAAATCCATTTTTTAAAAACAAAACTATAACTCATTTTTTGAAATGAGAAACATTCCTAATTTGTTTAAACAAAGAAACTTACGTTTGCAACTGTTTTTTTTAGGGGGGGGGGGGGGGGGAGGGGATAAAGAAATTATAAATTATATTTCTCAAATTTTTTGATAAACAAAAATCTTTGTAAAAATACAAAAACATAAAAAGTTTCGCGAAAATGTACATTAATATTTTATTATAAAGATCAATTTTTAAGCGAAACAAAAAAAGACAGAATACGAATAAATTGGGCGACGTTTCGATTTTCATCGAAATTCATTATCAAGTCCGATTCGATGAAATTCGAAACGTCGCCCAATTTATTCGTATTCTGTTTTTTTTTGTTTCGCTTAAAATTTGATCTTTATAATAAAATATTAATATAAAAATCTTTGTATTTTTTTTTTTTTTTTTTTTTTTTTTTATTGTCAAAGATTTATATCCGTTTTATTTTTTGTAACATTTTGGTTTTGATGAAGTCTTGTTGAAGGTTCTGCAAAAATCATAATATTTTTAGTTCGAAGATTTTTTGGGAAATCTGTTTCAGTTCATTCATATTAACTGACAATTTTACCAAAAATTAATCTTTCATTCAAAAAAAAAAAAAATTAAAAATTTTTTCAGAGAAATTATTTTTTTATACTTTTTTGATTTTTTTTTTTTTTCTTTTTTTACATTTTGTTGCCAACATTAGGTACCTAAACATTTATTTTTTTTTACATTTTGCTCAAAAAATTTATTTTTCAAATGTTCCAGAAATTTTAAGCAGGAGTTCTAAAATTCTGTTCAAATAACATCAATTTTGAAAAATTTGTCGTATTATGCTGACACGTGACTTTTATGAAGATACGATGACATGCCATCGAACTCCCGAAGGGAGTAAAGAAATTCTATTGGAAAAGTTGGGGCGAGTGTACTGTACGTACACGAGCATGTGCTGGTGAATAACATCGGTGTACGACGTACCCCATTAATGGTACAGATATGTACTAAAAGTAGACTACGCGAAATGAAATATTTGTCTGATTGAAATTTTAAGGTTTATGTATACGCGTCGCATGGCGGTGGCCAGTGGTTCGGTATTTAGGGAAATGGACGGGGGTCGTGGCGAAGGGAAGATGGAACGAAGCACTGGGCACATAGTGGCCAACGCACCAAATGAAATATCACTCCACATCCCAAGGGTTTGTCGGGTATTCGTATGAGAGAATGAGAAGACCAAGGCGCGGGGGTGGTCGGGGAGGCGGCATTCGCAGTCGGCGAAATATACTATACGTTCTCGTTTAATATCCTGCGGTTTAGCAACAAGCATTATAAAGTCCACATAAGCTTTAAAACGGATATGGCTATATCTCTCTAAAGCGATACCGCACGCCGCCGAATATGTTTTCAGACAAAAGGGAATCTTTAATTTTACTACATGCTCTATACGTATTACGTACGTACGTATTTGATTTAATTATGTAAGGAGTATACATATACAATAAAGTAAGATTAGCATCGGGCTTAACTTGTTACCGACGGTTTGGCAGCGTAGTTGGTCTTATCAAGACCTATGCGTACGTGCGTTCTCTTCGTGCATCGTGCGTCTGCAATATCTAGTACCTACCTAGCGGTGTGAAGAAGGTGTCTCATGTCAGAGATGGGTATGTTGTAGAAAACTGGAGCTATTACCCTATTTATACCGATGTGAAAATCCTACCAATATGTTTTATGGTTTGTTCGACTACTCGGAATGAATATTTTGATAATATTTCAACTTTTTAGCGTTTTCGTTGACTAATATGCTCTTAAAATAACGTTGTTGCTAGCTGAAACAAAAATTTTCATAAATCAAGACTGTAAAATTGTAAATATTTATTCTAACCGAAATATACGAGTATACAGGGTGGCCCGGATGTCACCCGACAAAAAAAAAACCACGTATTCTACACATGAATACAAGTTGAATAGCTATGTACAAAAAAGTTCGTAAGTCCTCAGTTGAGGAGATATGGACATTTGAAGAGCGTATAGAAAAGTGGCAACGTCGCGCGTTGGCGCTCGCAAAATTAACGTTGCGTTGAACGGTGACTAACGTACGAGTCCCTTACAGCGATGCCGCTTGTAAAATGACGCTGTATTGCATCTTTAAATTTTCGGTTCACAAAAATAACTTTGCTCAAAAACGTTTTCTAAAATGATAAGTGATCAAAGGAGATTATTAGAAAAAATTAATTTTCCAAACAGACGCCAAGATAGGGAAATTAAGGTGGGAAAAACTCCATTTTGAGGAGCGAATATCTCCTCAACTAAGGACTTGACAAATTTTTTGTACATAACTTTTCAACTTGTATTCATGTGTAGAATACGTGGTTTTTTTTTTGTCGCGTGACATCCGGGCCACCCTGTATATACATACTCGTACGATGGAAGTACCTTGGCAATTTTCTTCTGCTCTCCTCCTAGCCTTGTATAAGACCAGTCTGCTCTGTATTCGAGTCGATAGCATATACCAAAGCATTAATTTATTGTTAGATATTTGAAAATACGTAGGAACTAGAAACTCCTTTGTAAGTCGCCGCGAGGGGTGTTTCATCATCAGCTCAATACGTATAAAATGGAGGGAAATTTTTTCGCGAATTAATAATTTACCATGCACGAACTTCATTTTTCGAGATTATAAGTAGATAATATTAGTTCTTGTCGAAACGTTTTGTTTACTCGTACAGCATTTGACATTATGTAAACATGGCTGTGAACTGTGGAGGAGAAAGCCTTGCGTAATCCTTAACGTGTGTAGGTATTTTTTCTCGTTATGAACGGGAATAAATGAAAATGAAAACGTATATACGCGATGTTCGGTGGAATAAAGGAAAGCCGAAAAAGCTTGTATGAGGACGAGGAACCATCAACAGCATCGGTATTCGGTAACTGGTATAAAAGCACGCGTAATGTTCATTTATTTTGCAAATGATACCTGCTCTCTTTGCTGAACATTTGCGTTGTTTTCGTGTTGCCATTTTAGCACCACCAGCACCAGTACGAGTGAGTACACTAACACCGCATCATGTCGACGAAGATAATAAATCATTGTCAGCTAGTCATGTCTACATGTACGAGTACGAGTGACACGACGCGCTCTTTCTCTTTATTCTCATTTCTTTGGAGGCCAGGGTTGCTCGAAATTGTGCTGGCTGGTGCGAGTATAGTGTTTTATTGATTGGAGGGTAGGCGCAGGGTGTGAGAATTTGGCGTATAGTTGGCTCGTGGAATTGTGCTTTTTTCCTCAATGGCGCCCAGTGTGAAAGTACCTACCGGGATTGCATCCTCTGGATTTTTCTTTGTTTAGGAATAGGCCGCCGAAGTACCTATTTTAGAAAGTAACCACAGTTTTTTTTCGAATATTCGAACTTGAATTTTTTTGAGGTTGATTTTTTCCAATTTTCCAAATTTTATTTTCATTCTACTTCTTTTTCTCAATTTTATATTTTTTTTGTTATATTTTTTGAATTATCAGTTTATACCAATTTTAATATTTTCTTTTTTTTAGTAGCTTCTACAGGGTGCCTAGGCCTAAGGGTGCTACTGGTCTTATTGTAGAAGTTCTCCTTAACTTATATTTGAATAAATGAATGAATAAATGTTTATTGTAATGTAGGGTATTACCCTTTCTACAATGTCCCTTAAAACTAAAGATGTTTTAAAAAGTACTGCAAATCTTGCCTTTTTTCAAAAATAAAGCAATGCAATTTTTTTTTCAACGTCAATCACGTAATTAATATCTTAAAAATCTTTACGTACCTAAAAAAAAATTATTCAATTTTTCAAATTAACAAATTTTTTATTTTTTCCAGTTTGAAAAATTTTATAAAAATTAGAAATTCTCTACTTTTTAAACTTGAATGAACTTTAAATATTTTCACGTTCAGTGAAGTTTTATGAATCCAATTTAAACTAAAACCTTTTTCAAGTTGAAGAAATTTAAATATTTTTTAAAAATTCAATGAATATTTAAAATTTTATGAAAATTCAAAATTGAAAAAACATTAAAATTTGATAAAAATTGAAATGTTTGTAATTTTTGAATAATAATAAATTTTCAAAACTGGATCACTTTTAAAGGTTTATTGATCAATTTTTGTAATTTTGATACTTTTTTGAATTTACATGTTGTGTAGTGTGTACCAGGTAGTGAAGCAGTGAAAAAGCAGTGAATTTTGTCAAAATTTCAATGAAATTAAAAAAATTTAAAAAATCGATGTCATTTTTGATCAGCAAAACTATTTTTCTTTCCAATTGTATTTTTTTTGTACATTTTTATCAATTTTTTTTTTTTTTGCGAATATAAAAATTTTCTTCCAGTATTGAACAAAATTTTAAATTGAATTTTTACTGTAATTTGAAAATTTCTCTGTAATAGATTTGAGTGTTTCTTTTTTTGAGAGGGGCCGGGGATTCTCAATTTACGGTTATTTTTCGGAGAGTGGTTTTGTAAAAGTTTTGGGGTGAAGTTCCTAGTGAAAAAAGGCAATGAAAAAGTAGTGATTTCTCTGAAGAAAAAAAAAACTGTTGACACTATAATGTAGTAGGTATTTCTAACATTCTATTATTTTAATAAATTTTTTAGAATTGAAAATTTTTTTAAATTTTATATGTTGTCAAATTTTAAATTTCAGCTTAGTTAAAAAAAATATTCTTGAAGTTGATTTTCGAAAATTTTGATGTTTTTTTTTAAATTGACACTTATTTAAAATTTCAATAATTTGAATTGGAATAATTTTTCAAAGGGAGCAAAATTTTCAAATTATGATTAGGTATGTTCTTAGTTTTCAAAATTTTGTAAAAAATTGAAAACTTGACAACTTTTGTTATAAGTATTTTTGAAATGAAATACATTTCTAAAATTTCTGAAATTTTTACAATTTTTTTCAGTTTCAGTATCAATCCTACTGGATTTGAAATCATAAAAAAAAATTGAAGATTTTGATGAGAATTTTATTCTAACTGCATCTTCCATCCCCGAAAAACGCTATTTTGGGGTCATTTTACGCTGTTTTCAATTTTGTGTCACGGCTACAGGCCACCCAAATTGACCTAGGAGGCTGTTCTTTGGCATGTAGGTTTGGTAGAGCTCCTAGATGTGCATTTTGGGGTTTCGAACATTCGACCCTTTTTCATCCCCTTCCATCCCCAAAAAACGCTATTTTGGGGTCATTTTACGCTGTTTTTAATTTTGTGTCACGGCTACAGGCCACCCCAATGGACCTAAGAGGCTGTTCTTTGGCATGTAGGTTCGCTAGAAGTCCTAGATGTGCCTTTTGGGGATTCTGACCTTCCAACCTTTTTTTCATTTCTTGTAGAAGCACTAAGCTAACTGCAAGGCGAAGTTCCGAGGGCGAAGCCCGAGGAACGAGCAAGTGGGTTGGGGCCGCAAAGCGGCCCATTGGGCGATGCCCCCTAGTTAATAATAAAAATTATTACAAAGCTTCAACAATTCAAGAAGGTGTAAAAATGCAGAAATCATCTTCCTAACTTATGAATTTTTTCAATTATCACTTCTAAATTTTTTTATGTTTTGTTAATTCGTGTGAATTTCAAAGTAATTATTGGTAAGTTTTTTGCATTAGTGCAAAATGTTCATTCATTATACGCGAGTAACTACACATAAAGTCAATATTGTTGAAAAGGGGATACAGCTCAGCGGAAATATGATTGAAGGCCGGAAGACGAGGGGGTAGGGATTCAAACAAAAGTAATATTGACGTTCTTAGTTGAGTGATTAGTGTTCAGTTTACTCAGTGTTGTGGATGTAGAATGGATGTACACGACGGATTCGCGGCAGGGCTTTTGTTAGCTCATCAAAAACGTGCGGCGACTATACTATACCATGTTGGCCGGCGACGAGACGCGTCAAAATATTCGTACTACATTGTATACCGCACCATATAAAATGAGAGAATTTATTGTATCGGGTTGGCGACGTGGACGTGTTTTGGTTCGCTTATACGTACAGTATGTTTACGTGTGAGTATTCATAACCAAGCCGTGTATAAATGTATACTAGTACAAAATATATATATACGCTAGGTAGGCATGCTAAAAGCACGCGTGTTGTATTTGCCCATCGAAATACAGAAAAATATGGGCAGATGGAGAAAGTGTGCGTGAAAGCTTTTAGCACCAGCATTTTGGTTTTGATTGATTCAGCGGACGAGGATTTTTTTTCAACTGGTATGCATGCGTATATATGTACGTATACGTTCAGTGCACAGTTTCGCAACTAGCCGATTTTCGTGTGAAGAGAAGGGGACGTGAGGGGGGACGAATGTCTATAACTATCAATCTTTGTCAAAGAAGATCAGTCGAGCAATCATTACATTGTAACATTGGGTTGACTAATCCATATAAAATATAATACGAACTGAATAACCCTGCCTATCCCACTGCTCCCTGTGACATTTTCACCGACACCCTTCCTCTCCCTCTTGGCCTTTGGCGATGATCGTTTTAGCGTTTATGTCTACGTGGTATTGTTTTGTTTATCTGTTTTTGAAATGGCTCGTAAATTTTGCGGCCAAAAGCTCGGTCGGTGTATCGAGGTACCCGCTCTCTCTTTCTATACCCGATACCTTCGCCGGTACAGAGGAGTACGACTTTTCGGTAATTGCTTCGCGGGTGCAGCGGAGAAGGCGTCGGAGAAACGAGATTCCGATAGTTTGATTTTCGCGCCAAGTGAACAGAATGCGGTTTCAGCCATGCTGCAATGGGGTGTTTGGTCAGCGAGATTTTTAGCACGAAATGAACGGCGAAAAGTATGCAACTTATTTAACGAGTAGAAATCGAAATAATTATGGCTTCTTCTCGCGGATGGTATAATTTTATTTTAAAGATTTCAAAATATTCAGAACATCTAATTAAGTATCGTGATGTTGGATTATTAAAAAAGTACCATTTTGTGAAAGAAATGGAGGATTGGGGGGGGGGGGGGGGGGTTTAAACTTTGAATTACAAAAAAAGAAATAGATAAACAATAACATTTATATTTTTTATCGAATAATTTTTTTCCAATTTTACAGTTACCTAAGAACTTTTTCAAAATTTTATTCTAATTTATATTTTTAATGTTTTTGAAATACCTTTGTTCTCATCATGAGACACCATTGAAATTAATTTCGAAGTAAATCGGAGTATATAGAGGCCGATTTCACCTAATAAAATTTGGCTAAATATCAATCTCAGGCATAATATTTTGATTTTAATTTTTAATTTACTGAATTTAGCGTAATTATTGAGCAAAATATGTAGTGCCAAAATAGAGACCCAAAGTTTCAAAGGAAGAAAGGTCATACTGACAAACAACATTGCAAGTTCGCCCCTTCTCAAAAAAAAAAAAAAAAAAAAAAAAAACCATAAATAACAACAACAAATCGTAAATTCTTTTTTCCCAAAAAAATTAGGTACGTATTTAAATTTTCTTTGAATTAAATCGAAAATTCAATCATTAATTTTTTTAAATCACAAAAAAGTATATAAACTTTTTAATTTACCAAGTAAAAAATCAAAAATTCCATTCAAAAAATCCTCTAAATTTTTTTTTTCTTCAAAAATAGGGTTGAAAAAAATGAAAAAATTGCCCAAATCCGCTAGAATTGGATAAAAATTGATTGAAATTTTTTTTATTTCGACCAATTAATTCAAATTTTCACAAAATTGATGATTTTTTTTCGAAATAATTAATCGAGAAACCCTACAGTTGTAGGGTTGAAAAAATAAAAAAATTGCAAAAACTTCTGGAATTGAAAAAAATTCCCAAAACCGCTAGAATTGGATAAAAATTTATTGAAAAAAATTTATTTCGACCAATAAATTCAAATTTTCACAAAAATTTATAATTTTTTTCGAAATAAATACTCGAGAGAAAGTTGAAAAAATTGCCAAAACTTCTGGAATTGAAAAAATTGCTCATTTAGTAGAATTGGATAAAAATTGATTGAAATTTTTTTTATTTCGACCAATAAATTCAAATTTTTATAAATTGATAATTTTTTTCTCGAAATAATTAATCGAGAAACCCTACAGTTGTAGGGTTGAAAAAAAAATTAAAAAATTGCAAAAACTTCTGGAATTGAAAAAAATTTCCCAAATCTGCTAGAATTGGATAAAAATTGACTAAAAATGTTTATTTCGACCAATAAATTCAAATGTTCACAAAAATTTATTATTTTTTCGAAATAATTAGGGTACTCGAGAAACTGTACAATTTTAGGGTTAAAAAAATTGAAAAAATTACCAAAACTTCTAGAATTAAAAAAATTGCTCAAATTTAGTAGAATTGGATAAAAATTGATTGAAAAAATTTATTTCGACCAATAAATTCAAATTTTTACAAAAATTTACAATTTCTTATCGAAATAATTTCGAGAAACTCTACCCTACAGTTGTTGTAGAGTTGAAAAAAATTAAAAAATTGCCAAAACTTCTGGTAATGAAAAAAATTGCCCAAATTGGGTAGAATTGAATAAAAATTGATTTTAAAAAATGAATTTTTCTGAATTTCTAATCATTTTTTATTCGATTTATTTATTTTTCAATTTGTTAACCCCCCCCCCCCCCCCCCTCCCCCAAAAACAAATTGGCACTACCTATAAATGTTGATTTTAAATATTTTTCACTCTAGTCACATAAAATTCCAATTATTTTGAATTGAACTTAACATTTTTTTTTAAGTTTCCAACGTTTTCCACTTCTTTTGAATTTTAATTTTTTCTGAATTTCAGTTATCAATCTCATCACTATTTTAATTATTAACTATCTCAATAAAAAATTTCCTAATTCTTTTAAATGAAAAATATTCTGGAATATATATATATATTTTTTTTTGTGGAAAGATTTTTTCCACTATTTGTACCAAGTCATAATTTTCCTAATTTTTTTAATTAAAAAATTTCTCAACAAAATATCTTATTCTTTTGAATAGGGAATTTCAGGATTTAACTAATTTTTTTTTTTTGAATACTTAATAACTGTGCATTTTTGAACGTTTCGTCTTAATGATATTTTGAATTTTCACCTAACTTTTTAAACTGTAAAAATTTGTCAAACTGAAACTTGACTTTCTTGAATTTTAGAAAATTTATCAGATGTTTGAAAATTGATCAAGCTTCAAAAATTATGATGAAAATCAGATTTTCTGACGCGGTTGTCACATCAGTGATTTTTTACTCCTGATTTTCATTTTTTAAATTTTTTTAAAAATGTTTCATCTCTCTTAAATTTTGAGTTAATTTTGTTTTTGATTTTTTTTCTCTATTTTATAAGGTTTTGAATTCTTTTTGATTTTAAGGTTATTTAAATTTTTGATTAATTTTATTTGCCTAACGTAGAGACTTTTCCACAACCAAAATTAAGTAAGTATTATTAAGGATTTTTTTTTTCAAAAGGCTATACGAATGCTTCCGAAGCAAACCAGTGACTATAGAAAGGATTTCCGCTCCGCATTCGCCTGCAATCAGAAAGGAAACGTAAACGGTCAACCAATGCGAATGAAATTAATTAAACGCTAATTATAACAAAAATTCGTTCATTAATTATCGACACTTAACCAAGTGACTGTTTATACAGGGTGCTGTGACGACGTGAGCTTTATTGACGGTGTTAAGGAGTAATGGCGTGGTGGTGGGGGATCGCCATCATCAATCATTTACGTATTGTTACGGAACAATGGGCCGTATGTCTCTTTTTAAAGCAAGTAGAATTGGTTGCTTTTCTTACGGCGGCACGGAGGCACAGCACCGGCCGCCATCGGCAGCGGGTATCGCATCGTATTATGTATCTATATGGATTCTCGTCTCATTTTCTCCCTCTAATACACACTAGAGTGAAATTATTAATGGTCATCTTGTTAATGAGACACAATGAGTTAGCATTTCGAGTCGGTTCTAGTAAAACAATACGATGACAATGCGGCGTCATAAACTATATTGAAACTACTAAGTTCTAGGTGTACGTCGTCGATATACTTATTGTGTATATTTTTTTAATTTACTTACTCGTACGTAAACTTCGCAAGCTTCGGTGATTTTATGGCGAAGAAATTGTAGGAAATCATATACGTATTACGTATTATAAGATACAATGCGATGCCGAGAGTCGTGGAAAGAGGGAATTGTTCGAAGTTTTATTCATTCGATAAAGTAAATGCGTCCGATCTACTACTATTTTCTTCGGAGTCCCGGAGTGTACGCTTCACAAATGACGAAGACTTGAATGAAGCGCGTAAATTCGACGTGCGCGAATTTCTAGTTGAATGGCGACCTTCGAACGTGTATTATAACAATGAATTATAATACGTAATGTGACCTTTTGCGCATTGGAATTATAAACTGTATTATTTCCTTTCAAATTTACCCGAGTTTATGTGGCAAACGAAGAAGGAAAAGTAGAAAAGGAAGGGAAAAAACTCTACTATACGATAATGAGGAAAACACTGCGAGACAAAGGGTGGAGGGTGGCGACGTGCTTCGTGTTACAAATTAAACTACGACGATGAAATTCAATCACTCAGTGTATTGTTTTTCTCGATGTTAAATTATTTTTCGAAATTAAATAGCTGGGCAAAGCGAGGATCAAGGAATCAGGATTGGGTACGTCGTACCCAGAAATCAGAAAAATTGCGAATTTTCTCGATGCACCGGAAAGGTCAAATCGTTGGTTGAAACATTTTTCTCATTATTCGGGTCCATTCTGAGAGATAATGAAGAAAAAATTCTGAATTTTTCAATTATTCCCATTTTTGGAAAAACTTGATTTTTACCATGCAATAAACATGGTGAATTAAAAATTTTCCTTAAATTTAATTTATTTGAAAAAATTGCTCAATTTTTTTTCTTCTTTTTATTCGGGTCCATTCTGAGAGGTTCTGATGAAAAAATTTGGAATTTTTCAATAATTCGCATTTTTGAAAAAAATCTATTTTGCCATGAACTTACATGGTGAATTTCAAATTTTCTCTAAATCTAATTTCTTTGAAAAAATTGCTCAAAATTTTTTCCCTCATTATTCGGGTCAATTCTGAGAGGTTCTGATGAAAAAATTTAGAATTTTTCAATTATTCCAATTTTTGATTGAAAAAAATTCAGTTTGTCATGTAATAAGTACCAGTGGTACCTACTTATTATTACATGGTGGATTTCAAATTTTCCTTAAATTTAATTTCTTGAAAAAAATTGCTCAATTTTTTTTCTCTCATTATTCGGGTTCATTCTGAGAGGTTCTGATGAAAAAATTTGGAATTTTTCAATCATTCATATTTTAAAAAAAATCATTTTGCTTTTTATTACATGGCAAATTACCCATTTTTCTTAAATTTATATTTCTTTGAAAAAATTGCTCAAAATTTTTTTTTTTCATTATTCGGGTCCATTCTGAGAGGTTATGATGAAAAAATTCATGATTTATGTTGAAAATTGTCATAAAAAGGTAAAAACAATTTCCCATTGTACAGAATCAAAAACCATTTATGAAAATTAGAAAAAGAACTTGGCAGAAAATAGTGCAAAAATTTTCCGAAAAAAAAATCAAAAATCCAATCAAAATTGTTTTAAAAGGATACTTTTTTGAAAAAATTACAAATCTCATCATTTTTTCAAAGTTGCAAAACATCGTCTGAAAGAAAAATCGAGAGGAAATATTTCAACATTTTCCTCAAAAAAAATCGAGTAAAATTCTTTTATTTGAGAGGAAATATTTCAAAATTGGTTTAAAAAATTTCAAATACCCTTTCAAAATTTTTCCCTTTAATTTTCTCTAAAAATCTTTTAAATTTTTTCTTCAAAGGAAATATCTCATAACTTTTTTCAAAATACTAAGTATTTCAAATAATTTTACAAAAATTCCAATTTTTTTGAAGAAAAAAAAACGGAAGTCCTACTGCTGAAATATAATTTTAAAAATTTTATTAAAAATTGTCCAAGATTTTTTTTAATGAAAAATATTTGAAAACATTTTTTAGGAAAATTTTTAAAAATTTTCTTGCTAAGAAAAAACTTTAGAGTATTATTTTATAGAATTCATTTAAAAAAAAAAAATTTGAAATATTTTTTCTAATAAAAAATTGTTAAGACTTTTTTGTGAATTTCTTTTTGATAGGATTTTTAAAAATTTTCCAATAGAATTTTTTTTTTCTGTCAAAAGAATTCGAGTCCGCGTATTTTAAATAATTTCACAAAAATTCCAATTTTTTTGAAGAAAAAAAAGTCCTACCGCTGAAATATAATTTTAAAATTTTCATTAAAAATTGTCCAAGATTTTTTTTTTTAATGAAAAATATTTGAAAACATTTTTTAGGAAAATAAAAAAAATTTTCCTTGCTAAAAAAAAAAAAAATTAGAGTATTATTTTATAGAATTCATTTTTTAAAAAAATTTTGAAATATTTTTTTCTAATAAAAAATTGTCAAGACTTTTTTGTGAATTTCTTTTTGATAGGATCTTAAAAAATTTTCCAATAAAATTTTTTTTCTCAAAAAAATAAAAATTGAGTCCACGCTGATTTTTTTTTAAAAAAAGAAAAAAAAATGTAGACTGTCCTGTCGTGATATTAGAATTTGATTTTTTTTTTAAACAAAATTTTTAATGATTTTTGTTTCAGAGGACAATTAAAATATCGTTCTTTTTTTTAAATTGTTTAAATGGAATTTTGAAAAATTTGAATTTTATTTTATTTTAAACTGTTTTGGTCTATTGAAATTTTTTTTCTCAGTTTGTGCTCGAGGGTAAAATTTTTACACCATTGGATTTTTTGGAAAAATTTTGAAAATTTGTGTGTAAACATTAGTTTTAAAAAATGTCATTGAAAAAATATTATAAAAATTTTGTGCTACAAGAAAATTTGAAAAAATTTCGTGTTGCAGGGCTAATACTTAGTTGGTTTTCAAAAAATGTTGAAAATTTGTACTTAATCGGTTATTTTTTTTAATGAAAACTTGGTACTAAAATTTCTTCTATGCCTGAATCTTCCACGTGTATTTTTCTTTTGCATAGATGCCTTAATTACGAGCGTACTGATTTTTTTTTTGCATATTTATAAAACTACCTCAAACAAACAATTCATTTACCTAGGAATCGTTTATTTTGCGCTAGCTAAGGCCGTTTTATTTAATTTTTTTTTGTGGTGACGTAGCTTAGCTTAGCTTGCATTACGTCGAGCGTCACTTTTCGTAAAAGAAAATCCAGGCACTGAAAGTTTCTGTCTCGCAATAAGACAAAATGACACAAGGTGTGGTTGGTATATGTATAAGTATAAGTTGAAGAAAAATGCCAAAATACCTACGTAAAGTGGAATCTAGTGAATTTTATCGTACCTACGACAGACAGAATACGGATTTGGTGGAATTTTCACGAATGGCAGGGGTGCAGGGTACCGCAATCCGAATATGTAGAGAAGATAAAAAAAAGACAACGAGAGCGTAATTTAATTTAGAAAATGTTATTTTCGCGAGTATACCACGGCACAGGGCTCACTGGCTCTCGCTCTATTCTATTGCCTTTATACGTAACCATTTAATTATACGCGTTCGTATAATTATCGCCATTTTGAAAATCGTCTCGGTGTAGTTTTCCTTGCAATTTAGAAAATTGAAATTTTCCCCAAAAACCGAGACTAGGTTTATTTTTTGTATTTTTTTTTCTACTTTTTTGCGCTCCGTTTGATTGTTTTCGCCCCCTTCTCCGCAGAGGCAGTGCTACGACAGGTACATAGTTGCTTGAGGTTTAATTTTCTCACGATTCTATTATCTACGCAAAGTGCAAAAATACATCTTTGGAGCTTTTTATGAAATTGGAGAATGGAAGAGTATTTTTTTTTTTTTTTTTTAATTTAAAATTATGAAAATACAACGACTTGTGTGCGTTATAATCTTTATTTTTGATATTTCATTCTCAGGTTTTTTTGGACCATCGTCGTGGGAATTGACGAAAAAAAAAATAGATTTTATATTAATATTACATTTTTAGCTCGTAAATATTAATATTTTAAGGTAATTTTTTTTCGCACTGATTTTGTATTTAGGGTTTCCAAAAAAGTTTGAAGCGCGTGCGAATGACTAGTATGGCGAAGACCTCTTTTACCATAGATCCATAAACAGTAATTTTTCAGGGTTCGTGTAGCCTCGAGAATTTTGCAGAATAATATTCTGTACGAAAAGCGTTCTGTGTGCGAGACTAATATAAGGGAAAATATTGCACGTGTGTTGTTAATTTTTTTCTGCTTTTTTCAACTCGAAGGGAAATTTATTTTTTCGCGAATAAACGAGGGAATGCCTGCCTCAAGGCAGGTGCCATACGATGAATATTTTAATGAATTTTTACGTTTCATTTTTTAGATATTATCCACCTCGAAAAGTATCGCCAGCTTGGGTGTTTTATTTTGCAGATTTCGACGAAAGTTCTGCCATGCCGTGTATTTTACCTCGTTCGTGGGATTGATTATACAGATTTTTAGATGTAGAGATAGCCGAGATAGGATATAAATAAGCGATCGTGCATGTGATATGGAAAGAAGTCTAGCGACTAAATCGTCGTCTCTTGGCGATTGGTGGGAAGAAACTTAAAACTTTTTAGCGCTCTTTTCGACTATGAAAAAGTTGACGTGCTTGTTTTCTCCGGGGAGAATGGGAGAGTGTAAGAGGGAGGCTGAAGGAGTAGAAGGAGAAGAGGGGTGTACGTATTTTACGGATATTCAATATTTAAGCAAATTACGGTTTAGCCAATTTTTACGACCGAAGTTAGGTTAATATGCAATCAAACCGTGGCGACGGAGCAGGCGGCTGCAATACTTGTGTAGGGGACTAACTAAGCTAAGGATACGTCGTCGGACGGGTTGTAATATTTTTCTGCTTTAGCTAACGAGCTTATTTTTACAAAAGTTTTTCAGCCTTCGCGATATGACAACGATGATGATTCATTTAAACGATATAATAATTCGAAACTGCCGAGTTGACCGCGTTGGGGAACATTTTTTTATCACTCGTTGGTGTCGCTGTTGCCGCCACTCCCGAGTTGTACCCAAAAAGTTTCCCTTTTGTTTTAAACTTCTGCGGGTGTATTATTTTACGATCGAGATACAGACTTCTTTGTAACTCGAAAAATGAACTAATTAAAAAAACGCGCAGAGTGTACGAGAATTATTGATTTTAAAGAATTTTTTAACGTATTTTTTCGAGGAATTGATTTTTTTAAAATTGATGTATTTTAAATTGTTTTTTCAAACTCTCATATCAAAAAAAAATTAAATAAATAAAATGGATTCCTCAGTTTTTTTAAAGTCATTTTTTTGACATCCGATGATGTCTTAGGGCTCGTCTGATGGTTTATTTATATAAAAAACCGTAAGTCGAAATTTCAGAAAATTTTTAAAACTTAAACTTTGATAGGTATCTCATTTTTAGGTAATATTTTTCAGATAAAAAAAAATAGTCGTAATGTTTTGAAATTATTATTTTTATTTTTTCAAATTCAATGAAAAAATCAGAAAATTATTTTGAGTTGAAATTTCGTTTCAATTCGTAATTTTGACCCATTTTCATTGTTTTTTATTATTTTTAATTTTTATTTAATTTTCAAAACTTTCAAGATTCTTGCCAATTAAAATTTCATCCTTATTTTTCATTTTATTAAAAAAAAAAAAAAAAAAAATCATTTTTTTGGATTCTTTTTTTAATTATTCACAACTTTTAAATTATTTTCAAGATTTTTAAGGAAGGGGGGGGGGGGTGAAAAAAATTGATGAATGTATAGCGTTGATAAGCGGAATTTTCTAAGACCTATGCATGACGTCATTTTGATTTTTCATCTATGAAGTTTTGAAAAAAAATTGAAAACTAATTTCAAATTACTTTTTTCTTTACAATAAAAAAAATAGTTTGATTTTTGAAAAATAAAATTCATGGAGTTTTCAAAAAAATAAAATTATACTTTTTCATTTTGCATTTTGATGATGTCATTTTGTAAAAATTATTGATAGATTTTTTGGAAAATGAAAAATTTTAAGTGTCAAAATCGAAGAAAAACACGATTTTTGCTTTATGCTTAATTTCCAGAAAAACTATGCAACCCACAAAACTTTTCCTTTAAATGTTTTTTATTCAGTTTTTATTTTCCAAAAAATCTATCAATAATTTCTGCAGAATGACACCACCAAAATGCAAAATCAAAATAATTTTCTTTTTTTGAAAACTCCATGCATTTTATTTTTCAAAAATCAAAAATTATTTTTTTTTTTGTAAAAAAAATCAATTTGAAATTAGTTTCCAATTTTTCTTCAAAACTTCGTAGGTGAAAAAACGAAATGGTGTCAAGCATAGGTCTTGAAAAATTCCGCTTGTCAACGCTATGAATTCAATAAAAAAAAAGTTTTCACGGACACCCCCCCCCCCCCCCCCTATCCCCCCTTAATTTACAATTTTCAATTAAATTTTCAAAATTTTAAACACTTTTGGATCTAAATCGAATCTTTACTTTCAATCATTTGAACTTTTAATTATTTCAATTTAATTCGTTTTTAGAGATTTGGTTGAAACAATTTGATGTTTTACATAAATGAACCATTCATTTGATAGTTTTTTCTCCAATTTTTAATTTCTTCCAATTTCTCGATTTCAATGCGAAGTTTAAAAAATGATTCTATGTGTTGAAATTTCGTTTTCAATCGTAGTATTGACAAATTTTCATCCTTGTTCAAATTGTTCATTTAAAAAATAATTTCAAAATACTTACTTTCTGATTGAAATTATTTTAGCCTTATTTTTCATTTCACATTTTTTCTTCCTTTTTTTTTCTTAAGAAAACTTTTTTGTATTTCATCTTTATTTCGTATTATTTCCAACCGCAACCGTTCAAATTTTTGATTTCATCTTATTTTCAAAATTGTCCATCTTGATTTTACTGTGCAATTTTGTACCTCTCCTCCCATAAATGTTGGATAGATGATTTAATTACAATTTGTTTTCACAGTTTTCTAAATTTTTGACAAAGTTACCTAATCATTTTTTAAATCTTTTAATCTCGTGATTTCTAAAATATATTTTTTTTTCAATTTTCAGTCATTTTAAATTCAATTGAAGTATTTTTTTTAAAACGTTGGCAATTTTTGCAAGTGAATTCATTTTTTTTTCGATTTTCGATTTTTTCCGAATTTTTAAAATTTTTTGATTTTTTAAAATTTAGGTAGGTACATATGAAATGTTACCTCATTTTAATTTCGGTTACGTAATACCTAGTCTTTCGGGAATATTCGAAAACCAGTAGGTACTGAATGAAAGTAAAAAAAAATAATGGCTAATTTTTGATTTCAACGTGAAATTTTAACATACTTAATTATTTTGAATTGATGTCGAGTAATGCTTTCTCCCCTAAATTTTTGTAAATTGAAAATTTTTATTTTTTTTTATTTATTCAAACAAAAACATCAAATGAATTTCATAGTTGATTTTACAGTTTTTCAACTTGAAAAAAAATATATATTTCATTTTTTCCCCATTTTATACCTAATGAAAAAGTAAATTATCTTTTTTTATAAATCGAATATTCTATCTGAAAAAAAAAAAAATTTTGGCCAAAAATGAAACTTTTTGGGAAGAAAAACTCGCAAGAAAATTCATATGTTGGTAAAAATTACACTATGGTGAGATTTAGTTTGATTTTTTTTATTCTTGGAAAAAACTACCAAAATTTTCACAATTTAATGAAAATTTGAAGAAAAAAAAGTAAATAATTTTGTTTTGATTTTTTCCAGTGCAGTGTTTAGCGTTTTTTCAATGAAACATTTATTTCTATTTTTTTAAATTTTTTTTTCAAAAATTATGCCGTTTTGAAAAAAATCTATGTTGTAACTTGTAAGTTCAGATTAGTTTTTGAAAATTTGTTGAAAAATTAATATCGTTAGCAAATAGTATCTATAAAAAATAACTTCCCTGTTCGGAAAAGAGACTTGGAAGATGACAAAAGATCGCTGTAAGGGCAAATACTTTGGAAAAGAGAAAGAAGAAAGTTTGAGTGCAAAAAGCGAGGGTATAAGGGAAAATTACACCAGATGGAGATTTCTTCCAGCATTGAAGAAGAAAGTTGGAAATACGAAAGAAAAGGATAATTGAAATGGCCAACAGGCGTAATACGTATTTGGAGTACGCGTGAAAAATCTTCGCAGTGGTTCGAACAAAGCGAACAGAAGGTTGTAAATTCAACAGGAATTAAGGCGTTTGGAAAAGATTGATTGGGTTTTGAGTATATGTCGTACAATGGTCATTATTTCGTTTCAGTTTCTTTAAATCGTTGTTCGACTTTCGTCTAAAGAGAATATAGAGGGCGATGTTCAAACCCAATTCCAAATTATTGGAATGGTCGTTCCGAGATTCTTGTTAATTTGATTGTAAGTTGTACATACAACGCAATAGATACATAAATTCTACAGATTCATTTTTTTCAAATTTGGATAATTCGACCAGAAGAGCGTTTAAAAAGAAAGTAATAGACTCGTGCTGGCGATACGACGCCTGTGAAATAACACTCGAGGTGAAAGTACCTGCTTTAAATTTTCAACGAGTAGTCAAAAGCTGGGTCAAAGTTCTCTTCATCTCCTGTTTTGCATAAACGATTCAAATTTTATCCGTTTTCCTAATTAAATTCGCCGCCACTTGTTCGTGGTGTTCTTTTTTTTACCTACTCTTGTGATTTATATGTATCTAAGGAAGTAAGGATTACCACGTTCGATGTGATAGCTCCGTTAAAAAAAAGTTCATTTTCGACCGGGAGTCCGTGACGCGTGAATGGGCAAAAAAATAATTTCATTTTCTCGAATAAATTTGTCGACTGTTGGAAGATGAATTTTTGAACAGCATTGAAAAATTTGCACGAACTGCAGCAATGTATGCGTTATGTAACTATTCGTACCTATAAGTACCTAACTATTTAGTTAATTGGATGGCTGTGCGCATTTAGATAACCTTCGAAATGGGTAAACGATGGCGGCGCAATGGCGTTCATTTTTTATTATTTTTTATTTTTAGAGCAAATAGTATCGGTACTAATTCGCTAATTGATATCGATTCGCGCGCTAAACGATGACTCGAGTTTAACTAGCCCGCGATCGTAAATCAATACCGAATTTATATTCTATTTACGAGAGTAAAATATCGTGTCAGTATTTAATGACGCCGTGCTGTATTCCTCGAATGCACAAGTACATCCACATCTATACTTTTAAGGGGTCGTGGCGACTGGCGAGGTAATTTATGATTATTATTGTCATTATTAGGTATAGTCGAATCATAATAGCAAAGGGTTGTGCTTGTGGTATGGATGGTGTTGGTGGTACAATGTACAATCGTACCTAGCACTAATTTCTCTGATTGCGTCGCATCGTCTTCCACGGTTCCGCAGCGCAAAAGTTGAAGTTTGCGTATCTGATCGAGGTAATTTTTTGTAAATGAGCTAGCTATCTCGCCTCGTATAGAACACTACATTAGGTTAGACGAATTTCCTGGTTGAACCATTGAAGAGCTATTGTACAGCGTATTGTTTCAAAAGTGCTTTCCTTCAAACTTATTTAATGATTACTTCCAAATTATAAATTTCATTTTTTTAAAATGACCGAAATATACCTTAGGGTGGAGTGAAAAAAAAACATACCTCGGATTTCGACCAAACTCGCAGAGGTGGTTCACTTTGAGATGAGTACCTCCCAAAAAATTTTTGAGCCTCCTACCTCTCAGGGGAGTGGAGCTAGGGGCCCTCGAAGTAGGGTCACTTTTGAAAAAAACGCAGTTTTTTGCCACTTTTGGGTAGTGCCACTTACCAGTTACCTCGGTCACAGAACTAGAAAAGTGAAATTTGAGTTTCTACACCTCCCCATGCTATTGAAGTTGAAAATTGATATCGATTTTTCTACCCTACCAGGGGGTTGAAAAGTTGCTGATAGCTAAAAAATCGATAATTTAAAATAACAAAAAATGGAAATAACATTTGCTTGGTACCAAAACTGGGCTCAAATGGCTCCTATTGATGCAAAAAAATTATTTCGATAGAAAAAGTTGAAAAAATTTCATAGCAGGGTTGCCAACTTTCAATTATCATAAAACATCAAAATTTCTCCCCAAAAATTGATGATTTATGCGTTTTTTTCAAAAGTGACCCTACTTTGAGGGCCCCTAGCTCCACTTCCCTGGGAGGTAGGGGGCTCAAATTTTTTTTGGGAGGTACTCAACTCAAAGTGAACCACCTCTGCGAGTTTGGTCGAAATCCGAGGTATGTTTTTTTTTTTTCACTCCACCCTAATATACCTGCTAGGAAGCACTTCAGGCTTGATCTACTCCAAAATTTTGATAATTGATACCTCTTTTTTCATAAAAAAAAAATTCTGTAAGAAATTGTGATTTAAAAATGAAATAAAATCACAATTTTTTGTTGAATAAATATTCTTTTTAATAAAAATCACATTTTTTTAAAGTCATAAATTCATAATCTTCTTGCGAATAATAATTATCTAAGATTATTTTTCAATGTGTCTACACAGGCCATGGAAATCAAGAAATTGACCAAGTATTTTTTGTGAATTGAAAAAAAAATTGATGCAATTTTGCAAAAACTCTTAATTTTTTGAAATTTACTGATTTTTTTTTCAAATTCAGTTAGGGTAGGATTTTGCATTGGATCAAATGGCAGCCTTTGTCATTGATTAAATGCAAATTGCCATTTTTCAAATTTTCTGTAAATAAATTTTTTTACAATTTCAGCCAGAGGAGGATTTTGCATTGGATCTTAGGGTAGCTTTTTTCATTGATTAAATGCAAATTGTCATTCTTTGAAATGTACTGAAAATAATTTTTTTTTACAAATTATTCAGTCAGAGGAGGATTTTACATGGGAACTTTGGGTAGCTTTTCTCATTGAATAAATGCAATTTTGCAAAAAATTTCATTTTCTGAGATTTACTGAAAATATATATTTTTTTTCAAATTCAGTTTGTGTAGGATTTTGCATTGGATCAAATGGTAGCCTTTGTCACTGATTGAATGCAAATTTCCATTTTTTCAAATTTTCTGAAAATAAAATTTTTTACAAATTCAGCCAGAGGAGGATTTTGTATTGGATCTTAGGGTAGCTTTTTTAGCATAGTATATGCTTTTACGGAGACCAAAATGGAAAAAAACGACAGGAAAATCCGACCCCAAAAACCGACCCAAAAATCCGACAGTTGGGTTAGGTTAGGTTAGGTTATGTTAGGCTAGGTTAAAGTGGGTTAGGTTTGGATGACATGAAAAACTTATAAAAGTTTCAATAAATTCGACTTTTTAGACATTATGTCAGACATTTTAAAACTTGTTAATTTTTTTGAAATTTTATTACTTTTAGACATTTTCTAGACATTTTGTCAGACATTCTGAAACTTGGAATTTTTTTTAGAAAGATCACTTTCAGACATTTTGTCAAACATTTTGAAACTTGTAAATTTATTGATTTTTAAATTTCTATAGAAATTAATATTCGTGACTTTTAGACGTTTTGTCACAGTGTAAAAGCATATACTATGTTTCATACTTTCAAACGTAGTGTGGAAATAGAGCCAACCAGGGGGGGGGGGGATTTCATTGATTGCATGCAAATTGTCATTTTTTGAAATTTACTGAAAATAAAACTTTTTACAAATTCATTTAGAGGAGGATTTTGCATGGGAACTTTGGGTAGCTTTTTTCATTGAATCAATGCAATTTTGCAAAAACTCTAATTTTTTGAAATTTACTGATTTTTTTTTTCAAATCCAGTTAGGGTAGGATTTTGCATTGGATCAAATGGTATAGCCTTTGTTGTTGATTAAATGCAAATTGCCATTTTTTCAAATTTTCTGTAAATAAAAATTTTTACAAATTCAGCCAGAGGAGGATTTTGCATTGGATCTTTTTTTTTTTTATTGAATAAATGCAATTTTGCAATAACTCGCATTTTTGAAGTTTCTTTTCTTATGGACGATTTTTCGAGGTGGAATGGGAGGGCAGGAGAGGGGCAAAGGGTACTAACTTGCAATTTTGGTCAGTAAGTGATCTCGTACTGAAAAATTGTGTTTCCATTTTGTCACTGTTTCTCCTATAAAAATAAGCTAATGTCATTAGAAAAATGAACTTTTAAAACGTTCAGAGAATTTATCCAATGTTATGAAATTGTTATCCTAATTCTTAAAAAATTTATTATAATTGAAATATTGATTCTGAGGCACCTACTCGAATAAAAGTTTAAAATCTGTCCCATTTTGAATTTTCGCGAAATGTAAAATCGATTTAATTGCGATAACTAGGTAATTGAAATTTGAAAATGATCTATTTTTGGATTTTGTATTAAATTTTTGGTTTTTTCTAATTTTGAAGTCTACTAAATTTTTGACAAATCAAGTTGATTTGTTAAAAGATAGTTTTTGTGTTCATTTGAATTTTTTTTCGTTTCAAGTTTTTTTCAGTTATTTATTCAATTCTGTTTTTTGTTCTATTTTTTTTAATTACCTGACATTTTTTTTCTTCTTCAAATTTTTAATTTATTTTAAAATAATTGTTGGTAGATTGTTTCTCTATTTCTGTCTTCCTGGAGAGGGAGGATTACTGCCATTTCTCAAAAAATTCTTATTATTTGGGGGGGGGGGGGGGGATTATGTACAGAGCTTTTTAATACATAGACTTATTTTTTGCTTTGGAAACATTTTATTAGACATCATGTTGTACCAAATACCCAAGTATGCATATTTATTTCAGAACACATTTTATCACATTATGTTCGTAATTGAAGTTGGAGAAAATTCGACCATCCATTGTGGTCGTCACGCTGCGTATAATTTTTTCCTTTTTTTTTTTTTTTTTTTTTTTTTTTCATTTTTCCGTTGTTATTGCAAAAGTATAATGAAATTTTTGTAACTGTAAAAAATATTCGGAACATTTGCGAAGTACGATTAAGGGGATTGTCGACGCAAACGATGTAACGTACGTTCCGGTGGTGCGACGCGGCGTGGCGGGCGCATTACGTTGATTAAAATTAAACGGATGCGATGAGATTGCACCTCTTAAATGGAAATTCTTTTGGAAATTGCATCTCGTAATCTAAATTTGCGCTCAAAAACGCTGTTATTTTACGATAGTATGTTATATGCTCGCATCTGTACTGATCTATCTGCATATAATTCGTCAAATCATTCGTTGGAAAGAGGGAAACTCGAAAATAATATAATGATTAATTAATCATCTTACAACAATTTTTAATTTTGGATAATGTCGACGTCGAGTCGTTATACGTCATGTTCTGCAGTTGGTAGAGATGTTCTCGTGTACGTGAATTCGAAGAATTTCGTTGAGCACCCAAAAGTATGCAAACGTTTTGAGATGAAAGACGAAAACTGAAAAAACTCGTATGAAGAGATGTTGAAAAATTGAATATTAAAGTCGACATGTTTTCCACTTTGTTAATAATTGAGCAAGGTCGGTGACGACTTGATACGTGAGAAATGATTGAAATTCGTCGTCGCATCATCGACGATTAGGAGGACCGATTTGCATATAAAATACAATAGATTGAGTCGTTCATTTGAACTGGAGCTGTGAAACTGCATCTCGAGCTCGATGAGGATTACTTTGCAGTTTGCAATCCTCGATGAGCGGAGGAAACCTCACTCAAGATAGGTGAAGGTTGTTAGATACTTATGGAACCGTATACCGAAGTAAAGTGCATCTGCATTGTGGTTCACTTGACGATATCGCATTTGCAGTGGCATGTAACATGGTTGCACTGGCGATAGCGGCGACTGCATCACCAACCTTATTCCAGATTGTTTACCCACAAAGTGTGTTATTTTAGCATTCGAATGATACCATTACCACTATCGCCAATCATCGGGTTACATCGGGTACATGGCTACACGAGAATTCAACTTGAGCGATTCCTCGAAGGTATAACGGTATTTTAGGAAGAAAATGTCGCCATTATATAAGCAATCGCCTTTAACTGTGTTTGCGTATTGCGGCCACATTGGCATCGGCATTGGCAGCAACGATGGCGTTTGCGAGTTTTAGGTCATTGTCTTAGAAAACACGTATACTCGTAATGAGCTCGGCTCGCTCTAAATTATGCTGCAGGATGCTCGCTCGACCGAGAGTGTACCCATCATCTATCTCTCTCTCTCTGTCTCTCCGCGTTCTCTCGTCTTTGCCGAGTACTTGGAACATTAATCATATTATTTCAAACTGTTTCACCGTCGTCGTGTCGCGTCTCGCGCTAGCTTCATCTCTCGGTGTAAAAATTTCTTCTCGGTGGGATCGACCGATACCGTCGACTCTTTCACGCCGCCTTCGTCCTGTTTTCCTATACATAGCTACAGCTTTTAGCTTTCCTTCGTCCAGTTTTCCTCGTCCCGTTTCGCTGATGCTGATGTACCTTTTCTTCATTCGATGAAGAAAAATAACTTGTAGAGTAAGAAAAAAGAGTATTTTGAAAAATATTTCCTTCGAGCTTACCTAAGGCTACAACGAACTTGAATTTAATCTGTTGGAAAGGAGGAGTGAAAAATTGAATGAGTTTTCTTACGTGTATATGTTACGCCGAATTCGCGCAGTTGCCGAATGCGCGCATTAGGCAATTTTTTTGCCGAATGCACGCAGTCTGCAACGTCCTTGCCGAATTCGCGCAATTTTACCTTTTAAACAACTTTTTCGCTGTCATCAATCATTCAAAAAAAAAATAAAATAGGAACATTTTTCTTCGAAAATTCCAAACTTGAAGCTACACTTTAAAAAAAGATGAATTTTCTAACCTGATTTGGGGATTTGTTACGTTATTAAATCTCTGTACCAACACTTGAAAACATAACAAATCAATAAAAATTCCCCTAATTAGGTTAGAAGGTTCATTTTTTTTTAAAGTGTAGCTTCAAGATTGGACTTTTCGAAGAAATATGTCTAAATTTTTTTTGTATAACTGATGACAGCGAAATAGTCGTTTAAAATGCAAAACTGCGCAAATTCGGCAACGACTTTGCTGAGTGCGCGCATTCGGCAAAAATACTGCCGAATGCGCGCAATCGGCAACTGCGCGAATTCGGCGTAACATATACATGTAAGAAATACTGCAGTCAAGTACATTGAAGTACTTTGAAAATTGAGGGAAGGACCCGAGTGGCACACTCGATCGATAATATCGGAAGATGTAACGTATCGATAAAAAATCGTTTGAAAATCTATAGATGTTCTCACGATATTATAAAGATTTATCGGTACAACTTCATAGGCAAAAAATCTAAAAACTATCGAATTCGATATTATTAAGATTTTATGACGATATTCGTCAACGATACTATCGACAAAGAATATTAAATTTATCGATTCCGATTTTCCACCGATTTTGTGCAGATATTTGAAACTACATTATCGACAGATTATAAGAAATTTATCGAATCCGATTTTTTACCGATTTTATAAAGATATTTGAAACTATATTATCGACACATAATATGCAATTTCTCGAATTCGATTTTCTAACGATTGCGTGAAGATATTTGAAACTATATTACCGACACGTAATCTGAAATTTCTCGAATTCGATTTTTCAACGATTTTGTGGCGATATTTGAAACTACATTATCGACAAATAATCTGAAATTTGTCGATTTCGATTTTTCAATGATTTTGTGACGATATTTGAAATTATTTCCAAATTGGTGAAAATTTTTCCAAGTCCAACACGTCTGGAAGTACTAAACTGCCTATTATAAGCGTTTTATTGCTAATTCCTCAACGATAGGGTATGGCATAGTGGTTAAGGAAGAGGATTACCATGCAGGAGGTAGATGGTTCAAGCCACACGGGTGACAGATTTTTTATATTTTTTTTTGACTTTTTCTGAAATGATCCTCTTACCGTAACATGAATAATGTGTTTAGGCATAGTTTAATGTATTAATTATGCTAATTAATGATTTTTAATTATAGAAAGAAGCTAGTAAAAGACGAAAAATCGGAATAAAAAATCGATAAAAAATCGACAGAATATCGAATTCGATAAAATGTCGCAAAAGTTCCGCCTAAATCGTGAAATTATCTTTCGATATTATAGATATATTATCGATAAAATATCTTAATATAATCTCGAAATTTTTGCTAACTATAATTCGTCGATAATCTATCTATATATCGAAAGATAATTTCACGATTTATGCGGAACTAACGCGACACTTTATCGAATTCGATATTCTGTCGATTTTTTATTTTGATAATTTGTCGATTGTGCTGCTCGGGGAGGTGGATGTATGATACATTTTTCAAAATTTAAAATTTATTCGCTCATGTGTCTATTCTGATCAGTTTTTTTGAATTAGTACCTACTACATAGCAACTTAATTATTTCGATATCACAGAATGAATTTTCAACTTGTTTGTTTGGTTTTTTTTTTCAGCTGAAATATATCATCGTTCGTCTGAAATTCACATGTTGGTAAGTGTTTATTTCATATCATTGTTTCAACAGAGTAGTCAATGGTCCTGTTGGTTCTGCAAAAGTCGTGCTTTCAGTTGAAAATCTTGTCAAGTTTTTCACAATTTTTCCAATTTTTAAAATTTTCAAAAGAATAATTTGAAATTATTGCTATACCTAGATTTGTTCAAAATTTGCCAAAAATTCAAAATTCAAAAAATCTTTTTACATCTATAAAAAAGTTTGAAATTTTACAGTTTTTTAATTTATTGAATTTTCGAAATTTGATAATTAAAAAAAATGTAATATTCGAAAATTGACTCTCAAAAGCACCTTTGAAGAAGTGCAAAAACCAGAAAATCCACGATTTAAGTGTTTAAAGTGGTCTGAAGCTTCCGCAAAAGGTTTGCAATCGACTCAGAACGACAAAATGCATCTAGAAAACATCATTTCACCATTGGTGTGTATGATTGAGTTGGATAATTTTGCAATACTCGAAAATTCACTTGCAAAAGCACACTTTTAAAAAATTGCAAAAATGCAAAATTTCGCAATTTTACCAATGTAAAGGTCTGAGGCTCTCGTAAGGGCTTGCAATCGACTCAGAACGATGAAATGTATCTAGAAAACACCATTTTACCATCGATTATGTTTGATTGAGTGCGAAAAAATGATATATTCGAAAATGTACTTGCAAAACAAGCTTTGAGAAAGTGCGAACATCAGAAAATTGCCGATTTAACGTGTTCAATGTAGTCTGAGGCTCCCGCAAAGGCTTGCAATCGACTCAGAACGATGAAATGCATCTAGAAATCGTCATTTCACCTTCATAATGTTGAATTAAGAATAAACATTATACAACACACTAAAATTTATTTACAAAATCACCTTTGAACAACTGCAAAAATGCGAAATTTCGAAATTTTACCAATTTAAAGTGGTCTGAAGCTCTTGCAGATCATTGCAATTGACTCGGAACGACGAACTGCATCTAGAAAACATCATTTCACCATCGATTTATGTGATTGAGTTCGAAAATTTTTCAATACTCGAAAATGTACCTACTTTCAAAGCAACCTTTGAAAAAGTGCAAGAATCAGAAAATTTCCAATTTAACGTGTTCAAAGTGGTTTGGGGCGTCTTTAAAGGCTTGCAATCAATTGAGGACGACGAAATGCATCTTGAGAACACCATTTCACCATCAATTTGTATGATTGAGTTCGAAAATTTTGCAATATTCAAAAATTTACTTGCAAAAACACCTTTAAAAAATTGCAAAATGCAAAATTTCGCAATTTTACCAATTTAAAGTGGTCTGAGGCTCTCGAAAATGGTTGCAATCGACTCAGAACGATGAAATGCATCTAGAAAACATTATTTCACCTTCTAAATGTTGAATTGAAAATGGAAATTTTGCAATACTCGAAAATTTACTTGCAAAAGCACCTTTACAAAATTGCAAAATGCAAAATTTCGCAACTTTACCAATTTAAAGTGGTCTGAGGCTCTGGCAAATGCTTACAATCGACTCAGAACGATGAAAGGCATCTAGATAACACTATTTCACCTTCTAAATGTTGAATTGAAAATGGAAATTTTACAATACTCGAAAATTTACTTGCAAAAGCACTTTTACAAAATTGCAAAATGCAAAATTTCACAACTTTACCAATTTAAAGTGGTCTGAGACTCTGGCAAAAGCTTACAATCGACTCAGAACGATGAAAGGCATCTAGAAAACATAATTTTACCTTTACCTTCAAAATGTTGAATTAAAAATAAAAATTTTGCAACATTCGAAAATTTACTTGCAAAAGCACCTTTAGAAATTGCAAAAATGCAGAATTTTGCAACTTTACCAATTTAAAGTGGTCTGAGGTTCTTGCAAAGGCTTGCAATCGACTCAGAACGACGAAATACATCTAGAAATCATCATTTCACCATCGAGTTGCATGATTGAGTGCGAAAAAATGACATATTTGAAAATTGACTTGCAAAGCAACCCTTGAATTTGAAAAAGTGGGAAAATCAGAGACTACAGTAGAAGAATAATACCGACCATCTTTCTTTGTTACTCATCACGTCTTTGGCAACTTTCTGCGTATGGTGATTTTCAAAGCTTTCGTAAGCTCCACATGCTCATTTTGTTATCAGTATGAGGGTTAAAGGTATTTACTTATAGTTAAATTTCTGAGTAATGGAAAGCGAAAAGTGTAAATGAGGCAGAAGTGAAAGTAGAAGGTAGCAGGGAACAAGTTCGGTACTTATAAAATGTAAATATTTTCTGTATGCATGACGACTCATTTAGACGGTGCGGTGTATTCGTAAACAAGTAACAATTTAGCGCAGGCAGGGGCATGGCCTTTTAACGTGTAATAGGTAGGTGATATTTACTGCGTTTACCTTTTTGCGGCTGTTGTATATGCTGTGTCGTTGTTACCATCAGCAAAACATCATCAAACAACTAAAAGCTTATACTTTGCATAAACTTATTACATTTAGCCGAAGATGCGACGAGATGAGGCATTTGAGCTCTGACGAGCAGGCAACACATTCTCGAATAACTTTTAATCGTCTTATTTATCGTTTAATAACATTCAAAACCGCTTTCCGTCACTATTGCGTGTGTAGTGTGTACCGAAAATTTATAATCTGTTTATTCAGAGTTCAAAACAACAAAAACACCCTCGCCGCGTTTCGTCATCAGGATTGGACTTTGAGTGATGCGATGCGACGTGGCGCTGACATGAAATGCACCTTGATTTTTGTCGTTTTGATGCGTACGATATACTTTGTTAATCTAAGTTTAGAATTTTTTTTTTTTTTTTTTAGGGGGGGGGGTGATAGAGTTATTGGATTTAAATGTGATGGTGTAGGTATAACTGTATACTCGTATCTATTTTTTTTCAGAGAATGAGAAGTGAAAAAGTTTCAGATTCATATCAAAATTGCAAAACTTTCACTTTTCAAAAATTTTTAGTACTTACTTACCTAAGTATTTCAAGCTCTAAAATTTTTTCATGCTAAAACTATTTTTTTCTTTTCTTTTCTTTCCTTTCAAACTGACCTCAGTTTTAAAATTTTTAGTACTTTTAATTTTTTTTGAATTTTTTTTTGATTTTCACTTTTTTGGAATTTGAAATGTACCTACACAATTTTAATACCTAGGTAGGTCCTAGGTATATTTTTTTTAATCGGAAAATTTTCTTAATTTTTTAATAAGGTCAATATTGAATTTGGTTGTTTTGGAAAGTATATTCGACAGTAAATTTTGTTTACGTGATCAGGGTGTCTATAGGTCATGAAAATCATGAAAGTCATGAAAAAGTCATGAAAATTGAAAATGGGTCGTGAAGTCAGGAATTTTTCAATAAAATTACTATGTCGTGAAAAGTCACGAATTTTACTCTTCGAAGTCATGAATTTTTGAAATATTACCCGGGCAAAATTACAAATTCGCTAAAAGTGAAATTTTTTCAAACTGTTGCATCTTAAAAAATATATATATTTGTGATTTTTCTGAAAAAGATAATTAATTTTCTTGAAGAATTTTTTTTCGAGGGGATGAAAATCTCTATTTTTGGGGGAAATAGGCCAAGCCCACATTCTTGAAATGAAAAATAAGACTTTGGTGGGATGAAAAAAATAATTTTTTGGTACAAAAATTGTTTTGGAATAAAAAACATTTGCACGCCACTGCCGTTAGGTAATTGCTGTACAAGGTGTTAAAAAAATTCTCAATTTTATTAAAGTAAAAATATTTTTCAAAATTTCACGAAAAAATTCTCATTTAAACAAAAAATAAAAATCTGAATTTTATCGTTTTGGAATTGAATTATTTTGAAATAAAAATATTTTTCGAACTCTAGCTTATAAAATCTCATTTTTTTTTGTATTTTTTTTTCAATTTTCTAAAAAATGAATATTTTTATTTTTTGGGAGGGTCTATTTTTTTTTGAAGAAAAATTCTCATTTTTCGGAATAAAAATTTTTTTGGTTAATTTTGAAAAATTGTTTTGGAATTTGAAAAAAAAGTTGAAATCTCAAATATTCTAGAGTAGAAATTTTTTCGAAGGAATAAATTTCAAGATTTCTTGGAATAAAAAATATTCAAAGATTTTTTTTTTTTTTTTTTTTTTTTTGTTAAAAAAGTATTATAAAACTTTCTGATGTGAAGATATTTTTTAAAATTTCTGTGTAAAAGTTTTTCAATTTTTTCTTTGTGAAGGAAAAAATTCGTTTCATTTTCAAAAAAAAACCTGTGATTTCTATCGAACATTAATTTTAAATGATACTTTTTAATAAATCAAAATAACGTGAAGAAAGAAATTGGAAAATATCGTATAATTCGACGTTGACGGCCGAAACGTCGAATTTTACTATATTTTCCAATTTTTTTCTTCACGATATTTTGATTTATTAAAATGTATCATTGATAATGAACACGCGAAGTTTTATATTCGATTTTTGTTGTTATATTAATTTTAAAAATTCTTCCGAAATAACAAAATCTCAATTTTTTTTCTTTGATAATAGGTAAAGTAAATAAATAAAATCTTTTTTAAACTTTGGGACAAAAAAAGAAAAAAGAAAAAAGTATTGAAATGAACGACGAGACTAAACTGATTTATTGAATAAAAAATGATCTACATGCTACGTAGGTAGCGCTCTACCAACTGTTAACGAGATTAGTCATCATTATGATTAGCTATATATGTATAGTTCTTATCATTACGTATTTGATTAATTGATACATTTCAACACTCCCCCGCAATTAATGAAATACAGAGTTGAAATTATAATATAACATAATAAAGTATAAAAATTATACATAGTTAGGTATTGGAATTTCCTTAAAAAATATTTTTTAAAATATGAATATCAATAGGTAATGTGAATATTTTTGATTACGAATCGTATCTGTTCAAGTATTCATTCTAACTGGATAGGTAGGTATAAGTCAATCTGTAAGACGTAATCATCAGTTAGAGATAGCTGGCAAATCAAATACTCCGATTTTTTTGATAAATTTATTAAAATCGGTGGCGGGTAAAGCTTTAGTTAACACATCTGCTTCGTTTTCTTTTGTTTCAATATATTTTAATTGAATGGTTTTATTAACTGTAATTTCATCTCTGACAAAAAATAATTTGGTATTTAATTGGCGTGTACCTTTATGGTTTACGGGATTTTTGGCTATTGCAATACAACTGAGATTGTCTTCAAAAATTATAGTTGGCTCTAAAGTACATATTCCTAGAAAATTCATAATTTGACGTAACCAAAGTACATCTTTAACAGCTTCGCACAGTGCGTAATATTCAGCTATCATTGTATTTAAAGCTACACTACTTTGACGTCGTGATATCCAAATTATTGGATTTTGGTTGAACGTTTTTAAGATATACCCACTAGTAGAATGTGCTTGTGGGTCGTTAGTTGCGTAACTAGCATCTACATAACAAGTGACAGGCATTTGAATATTTCGAGTTTTGTGTAGTACGAGTTTATAATTCACGCTTCCTTTTATGTATCGTAATACTCTTTTTAATAACTTCCATAGGGTTTCGGTAGGTTTAGACTGATATCTACTTAGCAGACTAATTGTATAGCATAAATCAGGTCTAGTACACATCATGGCGTACATCAGGTTACCAATCAAATTTCTACATGGTTTTTCACAAATTTCATCTGATTTTAATTTTTCGAAATCTAATTTTACTCCAACTTCTAAAGGCGTAGACATCGGTTTGCATTCGCTCATATTATATTTCTTTAGCACATTTTGTAAATACGTACTTTGCGATAAAGTTATGCTGTTAGGAGTTCTTTCAACTTTGATACCTAGGTAATATTTTAAATTTCCTAAGTCACTCATTTTGAATTTTGACATCAATTTATTTTTCAATTTATTGAGAATTTCCAAATTTTTACCAAAAATCAAGAGATCATCTACATACAGTAGGATATAGATATTAAATTCAACAGAACCTCTCTTTAGAATATACAAACAATAATCTGATTTGCTGTTTTCGAACCCAAGCTCTTTCAAAAATTTATCAAATTTCATATTCCATTGCCTAGGTGCTTGTTTCAGTCCATACAAAGGTCGTTTTAATTTGCACACTTTATCACCTTCATACACAATTCCTTCAGGAACTTCCATAAAAATAGTTTCTGTTAACTCGCCATTAAGAAATGCTGTTACAACATCCATCTGAATTATATGGAATTCGAAGTTCACAGCTAAAGATAATAACAATCTTAAAGTTGCCATTCGTGCAACCGGTGCAAACGTTTCGTTATAATCGGATAGATATTTCTGTGCATAACCTTTTGCTACTAATCTCGCTTTGTATCGATCGACGTAATTATTTTCAGTCCTCTTGATTTTAAAAATCCACCTGCATCCTATAACGTTCGACTCATGCGGCCTGTTTACAATCTCCCAAGTGTTGTTCGCTTTTAATGACTCTAATTCCTCTCTTATCGCATTCATCCACTTCTGTCTATCATTTCTCTCGCCAATTTCCTCGAACGTAACCGGTATTTCATCATCAAACTGACTACCAGTAAGCAAAATGTAATCAACTGAATTTATACCATACCAATCAGGAGACTTTTTATTTCTCGCCGACCTGCGAATTTCAGCTGGTTTGTTATCGATTTTATTTTGTGACTCAGTATCTCTGTTCTCAATATCAATTTTGCTGTCAAACGATTTCTCTTTATCTAGATTGAAATTTTTAATCTCCGAGTTCTCTGGGTTTATACTTCCAGGAATAATTTCTGACGGTTTAAACATATCAATTCTGGGTAATTCGTCTTTGTTTTTAATAGCTTCGATTTCATCATCTTTCAAGAGCTTATTTTCTTTTACATTTTTGACGTGTTTGTAAAGTATATTTTCGTCAAATATTACATCTCGATTTATAATTACACGATTATTGCTCAAGTTCACTAATATATATCCATTATGTACATAGCCGATTAAAATGCATTTTTCAGATTTCTCTTCAAATTTGTCATTTTTAACAAGTTTCGAGTAAGCTAAGCAACCAAAGATACGAATATTTGAAAGATCTGGTTTTTTATTATAAACCATTTCATAGGGTGTTTTATTGTCTATTAAAGCGCGGGTAGGACTTCGATTTAAAAGATAGGTAGCCGTTAATATAGCGTGGCCCCAAAAATATTTAGGTAAACCTGATTCTAAAAGTAAAGCACAAGATTTTTCTACAAGAGTTCGATTCATGCGTTCTGCTACTCCGTTTAATGCTGGAGTATCTCTTATAGTGTAATGTAGGTCTGTACCTTTCGAGCGACAATAATTTTGAAATTCTTTGGAACTGTACTCACCTCCATTATCACAGTATAATGATTTTATACCCTTTCCATTTAATAACAAAATTATTCTAGCCTCGTATTCTTTATATTTTTGCGGAACTTCAGATTTATTTTTGATAAGATATGCAACAGTATAATGAGTATATTCTTCAATAAACGTTACGAAATATTTTTCATTTTTATCTGTAGAAGGCTTTATAGGACCACAAACATCAGAGTGTACAATATCTAATGGTTTCAAAGTGTCTTTATTCTTCTCTTTATTTAGAGGTTTTCTAGTTTGTTTACTTAGTACACACGTTTCACATAAATATTTTTGATTTTCTATTTCATCATTTGTACCGGTTATCATATTTTTATTGAATAATTTTGATAAATTAATGGAAGACAAATGTCCCATTCTTCTATGCCATAAGTTGGTAACATTCATAGCATAGGTTTTATCATCGGTACAAGATTTTTGAATTGTCATTTTGTTATTTATTTTTACTTTAAAAATAATTTGAAATAATGACGGCCCTTTGCATTCACCTGAAGCTAAAATTACGTTGTCTTTAAATAAATATACTTTTCCATTTGTAAAGGTCACATTTATATTATGTTGTTGTAATCGTTTTATCGATAGTAAATTAAATCGTAAGGTAGGTGCATAAAGAACGTCAGTTAAAATGCCTTTTACATTATGGTTTGTTTCTAAAATAATATTACCCTTTTTTAAAGCAACCATACCATTGGAATTTTCATCGGCTAAATATAATAATTTTGGAGGATTTAAGTCTATAGGGTCATGAAGCAGATGTGGTGTGTTAATAATATGCTCGCCACTGCCAGAATCAATAATAAAAACTATTTCATTACCTGTACTTGTGGCCATGCCAATAAAACCAAAATCGTCGTTAACCATATTTACTGTATTATTTTGAGCTCCACTATTTGAATTAGACGACTGATTGTTGTTGTTTTCCTGGTTCTGGTTGTCTTTATTTATTCGATATCGACATTCTCTGTACAAATGACCTGGCCTTTTGCAAAACGTACATTGCATTGCTGCTCGATCAGATCGCGACCTGTGCCCTCTGAAACCTCGACGTCCTCTGAAATTATTGCCTCTTGAACTTGATGGACCTTGATGGAATCCGCGTCCTCTTGAGAAATTGAAATTTCCTCTCTGTCTGAATCGTGATCGAAAATTTCCACGTCCACCTCGATTGGCATTCGAATTTGAATTTTCCACCATCATGACTGGAGACACTTCGGCTTTTTCTTCAGTAATGGAATAGCTGTGGTTTCTTAACTGATTTTTCACCTTCTCGATTTTGATTTCATCCTTCCCGATCATACAAATGGCAGTTACCGCAGTTCCATATTTCGCAGACATCGATCTCAATAAGACAGCAACCAAAAATTGTTCATCATTTACTGCCGTCACTCCTGCTGCTCTCAACTCATTGACTACTGAGTCGAATTTTCCGAAATGTATTAGAATTTCTTCGTCCTCTTTTTGTTTCAACCTCAGCAATTTGTCAAATAAATGAAGCTGGTTGGATGGGCTTTTATCTTCGTAATTTTTCTTCAATTCGTCCCACATTTCTTTGGCGGTAGATTTTTCTCGTACAAAATTTAACGAATACGCGGATAAATGTCGAACAATAAGCTCAATAGCCATCGCGTCATTTTCGAGCCAATTTTTCTTTTCAGCTGCTCTGTCAGGACAAGGTAACGATAATACATCCGCGCACTTTTTACTTTTTAATAAAAATTCCATTCTTAAACTCCATTCTGAGTAATATTCAGTTTTACTATCTAATTGCGCGAACGAAAGATTTACTTGAGAAGACGACATATTTTCAACGACACAGTTTAATTATCGAAATTTTTAAAACCGAGATCCGAGATCGTTAAGAGCTCTGGGCCCATAACCTATTGAAATGAACGACGAGACTAAACTGATTTATTGAATAAAAAATGATCTACATGCTACGTAGGTAGCGCTCTACCAACTGTTAACGAGATTAGTCATCATTATGATTAGCTATATATGTATAGTTCTTATCATTACGTATTTGATTAATTGATACATTTCAACAAAAAGGGGTTTCTGTTGGAAAAATTGTTGAAAATTTTTTAGAAGTATTTTTTGCGTGAAAATTTTTCGTTTCATTTCCTAGAGAAAAAAAACAAGAATCCACCTTTTAGGGAAAAAAACGAATTACATCCTTGAAAGTTCCAAGTATTCATTTAACTTTTTTTTTTAAATTGTATAGATTTTTTTGGTTACAAAAAAAATTGGGTCTTGGATGGCATAGGCATAACTTGGAGGTTCAAGGGGCATTCGCTCCCTCCCTTAATAATTTTTTTAATACCTATTTAACACAAAATATAGGGAAAACATGTGGAAAATTTTTTTTGCCTCCCATTTATTCCAAGTTATAGTTATACTGGAGGGGGACCCCTGAAAACTTTGAAATATTGTTCCTGAAAAATTCATGAATTTTCAAAAAAAAAATTAATGTAGACACCCTGGTGATCCATGAAGATACCTTGACTAGGAAAAAATGATGAAAAATCCCAAGAAAGGTTTGTGGCATTTCAGAGTGTCTATGAGGCCAGGATTTTGCATAGGAGCAAATGGTAGCCTTTGAAAATTGATAAAATTAAAGTTGGCATTTTTTGAATTTTACGGAAAATGAAAATTTCGTCCTTTTACTAAGGGAAGGATTTTGCATGGAAGCAAATAGTAGCCTTTGAAAATTGATAAAATTAAAATTGACATTTTTTTGAATTTTACTGAAAATGAAAATATTAAAATTGACATTTTTTGAATTTTACTGAAAATGAAAATTTCGTTCTTTTTACTAAGGCCAGGATTTTGCATGAAAGCAAATGGTAGCCTTTGAAAATTAATAAAATTAAAGTTGGCATTTTTTGAATTTTACTGACTTTTTACTAAGGCCAGGATTTTGCATGTGAGCAAATGGTAGCCTTTGAAACTTGATAAAATTAAAATTGGAATTTTTTAAATTTTACTGAAAATGAAAAATTTTGTCCTTTTACTAAGGGAAGGCTTTTGCATGGAAGCAAATGGTAGCCTTTGAAACCTGATGAAATTAAAGTTGGCATTTTTTGAATTTTACTGAAAATTAAAATTTCGTTCTTTTTACTAAAACCAGGATTTTGCATGGGAGCAAATGGTAGCCTTTGAAAATTGATAAAATTAAAATTGACATTTTTTGAATTTTACTGAAAATGAAAAATTTTGTCCTTTTACTAAGGGAAGGATTTTGCATGGAAGCAAATGGTAGCCTTTGAAAATTGATGAAATTAAAGTTGGCATTTTTTGAATTTTACTGAAAATGAAAATTTCGTTCTTTTTACTAAGGCCAGGATTTTGAAAGGGGGCAAATGGTAGCCTTTGAAAATTGATAAAATTAAATTTGACATTTTTTGAATTTTACTGAAAATGAAAAATTTTGTCCTTTTACTGAGGCTAGGATATTGCATTGGAGCAAATGGTAGCCTTTGAAAATTGATAAAATTAAAATTGGCATTTTTTGAATTTTACTGAAAATGAAAAATTTCGTTCTTTTTACTAAGGCCAGGATTTTGCATGGGAGCAAATGGTAGCCTTTGAAAATTGATAAAATTAAAGTTGGCATTTTTTGAATTTTACTGAAAATGAAAATTTCGTTCTTTTTACTAAGGCCAGGATTTTGCATGGGAGCAAATGGTAGCCTTTGAAACTTGATAAAATTAAAATTGGAATTTTTTGAATTTTACTGAAAATGAAAAATTTTGTCCTTTTACTGAGGCTAGAATATTGCATTGGAGCAAATGGTAGCCTTTGAAAATTGATAAAATTGAAATTGACATTTTTTAAATTTTACTGAAAATGAAAAAATTGACATTTTTTGAATTTTACTGAAAATGAAAAATTTCGTTCTTTTTACCAAGGCCAGGATTTTGCATGGGAGCAAATGGTATCCTTTGAAACTTGATAAAATTAAAATTGGCATTTTTTGAATTTTACTGAAAATGAAAATTTCGTTTTTTTTTTTACCAAGGCCAGGATTTTGCATGGGAGCAAATGCTAGCCTTTGAAAATTGATAAAATTGAAATTGGCTTATTTTGAATTTTACTGAAAATGAAAATTTCGTTCTTCTTACTAAGGGCCATGAAAATCATGAAAGTCATAAAAAAGTCATGAAATTTGAAAATGGGTCGAAAAAGTCATGAATTTTTCAAAAAAATCATTAGGTCATGAAAAGTTATCAATTTTTGATCATATTACCTAGGAAAAATTACAATTTTTTTATACTGTTGCATCTTCTAAAAAAAAAAAAAAATTGAAGGTTTTTTTTAGGGGATGAAAATCTTATTTTTTTTGGGAAAAAATCCCCATTTCTTGGAATGAAAAAAATTAATTTTTTGTTACAAAAAATTTTAAAAATTGTTTTGGAATAAAAAACATGTTCACGTCACTAGCCTTTAATAGTTGCTGTACAAAACTTTGAAAAAATTCTCAATCTTTTAGAAGTAAATATTTTTTTCGAATTCTAGAGTATGAAATCTCAATTTTTCGTTTTTTTTTTGGATTTTCTAAAAAATGAAATATTTTTATTTTTTAGGAGGAGGGTTGTTTTTTGGAGAAAAAAATTCTCATTTTTTGGAATGAAAAAAATTAAAAACGAATTTTACAGTTCAAAATTTTTTAAATTGTTTTGGAATTGAAAAAATTACTCGATTTTTTGTTTTGAAAGAGATAAATTTCAAGACTTCTGGAGTATAAATTTTTTCGAAAGAAGAAATTTCAGGATTTTTTGAAATAAAAAATATTCAAAAATCTTTTCTTTTTTTGGGTAAAAAAATGTTATAAATCTTTCTTAGGTATGTAATTTTTTTTTAAATTTTATTTCTGTGGAAAAGTTTCTTAATTTTTTCTTTGTGAAGAAAAAAATTCGTTTCATTTTTGAAAAAGAAAACTGAGATTTTTTCGAACAATAATTTTTTTAATTCTTCTGAAATTTTTAAATCTCAAATTTTTTTAATAGCTATTCACCTCAAAATATAGGGAAAAATAAGGTAATTTTTTTACTCTTCCTATATTCATTCCCAGTTACACTTATGCTGAATGGGCCCCCTGAAAATGTTGAAAAAATATTGTTCATGAAAAAATCATGAATTTTCAAAAAAAATAAAAATAAAAATTAGACTCCCTGCATTTCAAAGTGCAGGACTGTTAGCGAATTGTACTATGGCAATAAGAAAAGTTGCAATTATACTTATTTCAATTTTGCAACTATTTTACGACGTCGAAAAGTGAACCATACAACAGCGCAAACGACCAAAGTACGAAGGAGCGGTGAGGGGGGAGCAGAAAGAAAGTGCGAAGAAAAAATCGCAACCAACCCAACGAAACGATGAGTACGCTGAATTGAAATTCTAGTTCCGAGAAAAAATCACCGGTTCGTTGGTTCGCGTATATAGTCCTTATGGCAAAGGCTGTAGTGAAAAAGAAACGAGTGAAAGATGAAGATAGAGGAGAAAAAAAGTCCTAAATTCATGCAATTACCGAACGTAATCCTCTGCTCGAAAAAGTTAACCCTTGACGCGTTCAATTTTAAATTTTTTAACTCGACTCGTATAACTGGTAGTTGCGGAAAGTACGTATAGCGAATTGTACGAATTGTACGTCGTGTCTTTTCGCTATTCGTGGTGTAGATTGTTGTGTGAGGAAAATGCTCGCTTGGTATATAAGGTGCGGGGTAGAGGGAGCGAGATTCAATCTTTATCTGCCAAGTCGAGTACGAAATTAAATTTATAACGATAATCGTAATTCGGCGTAAAAACCTAATAAAAATAGACACGGATATAGATTCGGGTGCTGGTAGCGTATTCAATTTACACACGTTTTTTATTAAATAAAGCCGCCGCAAAAAAATATCGTAATAAAATAAAACCGGCACGTCGAGCCGCCTCCTTCGCTCATCGTCGTTTTCGCCCCGCCACCCGTCCGCGTCCTACGTCGCTAGTAGAATAGGTACCACTTTATTCTCGAATTGTAGAAAATACGCCAGAGTACCTACGTATATCGCGGGTGCGATGCGGCGATCGGCAAATAAAAATTGTGTCAAGTTATTTCGCCAGGATGCCGAATTTTTATTATGTTTGGCGAGAAAAAAAGAAAGAAAAAAATACACTTTGAACGGGCCAAATCCCACTATAAACTGTTATCTCGATATGTGAAAGTGTATTTTTCACAAAAGTTGCTCGAAAAAATGGTAAGAATTGAAGTACCTACCTAACTCGAATTAAAAGGGCATATTCCAGAATTTATAATAGAGGTAATAATAATAATAAGGTTTATTTTTGCAACCTGAGACTTCTTCTCCTTTACAAAGTCATATTTCATGTACTTACCTAAGTATAAAAAATTTTTAAAAAACACGTGACAGCCTTGTTTTTTCTGGTTTTGAATCTCGAAGGTTTGTTGGCTTTGTCACGAAATTTGTATCTCGAATATAGAGAGAGATGAACGAAATTGAATTTTAAAGCAATATTTATTTATTTAGCTACCGTATTACTAATTTATTTGGTAACATTGTTTGAACAAAAAAAAAAAAAAAAAAAAAAAAAACACATCTAGAACCGCCACTAAATGTATGTGCAAAGAACGACTGTCTAGATCGAAAAATTACACCGAAATTGGGTTTTTAGGAGTGGAAGGGGCGGACAGGTCGAAACTCGATGAAAAAACCTCGATGGCTTTAGAGACGAGAGAGTGATTTTTTTAATTTTTCGATTTTGTCAATTTGATAAATTTTTCCTTTTCGACGGACGGATCACTTTTTTGAATAATTTTCATTTTTCATCGAAATCAAACTATTGGATTTCGCTTTAAATTGATCAATAATTTATAATTTAAATTCCTGAAAATTCCGTCTCACCAGGTTAATTGTTTTTGTATAAGTAAATATGTTTTTTGGCTGAGGATCAGTCAAAAATTTCTGTTACAAAAGATTTGACGAAGCGAAGGTTAACAAAATATCATAAAACATAACGAGGATATATGGTACTTAGAATGTTGTCAAGTTCTATTATTTTGATATGTAAAATGTTGGAAGTTTTTTTAGACAAAAGAAGAATATGGAAAAACATACATTTATACTTATGTGTATATCATGGCATTCATGGTCCATACTACAATCATGTACCTCACCTGGTTTTTGAATTCAATTTAATTTTGCATTATTTTATTTAAGGGGGGGGGGGGGCTTGTTTTGGAACATTTTTTGTTAAATGCATAGCGTTGATTAGCGGAATTTTCTAAGACCTTTGCATGACGTCATTTTGATTTTTCACCTATGAAGTTTTGAAGAAAAATTGGAAACTAATTTCAAATTGTTTCTTTTTACAAAAAAAATTAATTTTTGATTTTTGAAAAATAAAATGCATAGAGTTCTCAAAAAAAGAAAATTATTTTCATATTGCATTTTAATTGTGTCATTTTGTAGAAAATGTTGGTAGATTTTTTGGAAAATTACAAATTTCAAGGTCAAAATTGGAGAAAAACGCGATTTTTACTTCAGGTACCGTTTCTAGGAAAACTATGCAACCCACAAAACTTTTTCTTAGAATCTTTTTTATTCAGTAGAGTCTTGTCTATAATTTAACGAGAGGATTTTGCAAAATTTTAATTTGTCAACTATTTCTTTCGAGTCGACTGGAATACTTCCGAGGAAAAACTATGAGAGGGTTTCATAAAATAGGAGAGAAAGTACGAGTTTTGCAAAATCCTCTCGTTAAATTATAGACAAGACTCTACTGAATAAAAAAGATTCTGAGAAAAAGTTTTGTGGGTTGCATAGTTTTCCTAGAAACGGGACCTAAAGTAAAAATCGCGTTTTTCTCCAATTTTGATTTTGAAATTTGTAATTTTCCAAAAAATCTACCAACATTTTCTACAAAATGACACAATCAAAATGCAATATGAAAATAATTTCCTTTTTTTGAGAACTCTATGCATTTTATTTTTCAAAAATTAAAAATTAATTTTTTTTGTAAAAAGAAACAATTTGAAATTAGTTTCCAATTTTTCTTCAAAACTTCATAGGTGAAAAATCAAAATGACGTCATGCAAAGGTCTTAGAAAATTCCGCTAATCAACGCTATGCATTCAACAAAAAATGTTCCAAAACAAGCCCCCCCCCCTTAACGTAGAGGAAAATGAAATTGAAAGTTTAGGTTAGAATTTTGCTAAAAAATTTGACAAAAGTAATTTTTTTAAAAAAAGGTGAAATAAATGAAAATTTAAATAATCTTTTTTCAAACCAGGTTCAAATTTTTTTTCGAAAATTTGTTTCTGAACAATTCAGAAAAACAATAATAATTTTTCAAAAATCATTACAAATTCAGGAAATTGAAATAATTGAAAATTCATCTTGACAAAAAAAAAAAAAAAAAAAGGAAAATTGAAAATTCACAACCAAATTTTTTTTTCAAATAACTACGTATGTTTCACACCGTTCAATAAAATTTACGATAAACCAAAATTTTCAAAAATTTATTTTTGATCAAATTCCAAACAAAATAACATTTTTAATTTTTTCAAAATACTATTATAAAGTTCACAAAATAAAAAAATGAATAAATAAATAAATAAAATGTGATGAACAAAAAAAAATGAAAAATTCACATTCAAAACGTTTTTGAAAAATCTGTTTTCAATTCAAATTTTTTTCAAAAATTATTATTACCTACCTACAAATTTACGAAATTAAAAAAAAAATGAAAATGTAGGATTGAAAAAAAAGTTAATTCACATTTTATTTTTTTTTTAAAAATATGTTTCACACCAGATTCAGTAAAATTTACGATCAACCAAAATTTAAAAAAATTACTATCGCAAAATTTTCGAAAACCATTATAAAATTTACAAAAAATACCTACCTAAAAAGATGAAAATTGTGATTGACAAAAAAATGAAAAAATATTCACATTCAAAATGTTTTTGAGAAATTTGTTTTCGAACCAGATTCAAAAAAAATTTCGAAAATTTGTTTTCAAAAATCATTAAAACTTTACAAAATTAATAAAAATAAAAAAAAATAAAAATTACCTATGCTTACCCAAAAACAAATTTACATTGGATTTTTTTTAGAAAAAAGCGTTGAACCAGTCAACCAAAAATGTTGAAATTGAAGAAAGAAAAAATAAATTGGAATGACCGCTAAAAAATAGTTCGAAATCATTTTGCGGATGTGATTTATTTTTGAAAAAAGAAAATTGAACGAATTATAATTTTTTGTGAAAATTTCACCATTTTGGGATTTTTTTTTCAGTTTTTGGATTTTTTCAAAAATTTTCAAGTTTTTTAAATTGTATTTTTTTTAAGTTTTAAATTTCATTTTCAATTTTTTCGGTGTTTAGCCATTTTAAATTCAATTAAATAACTCAAATATTTCTCCAAGTTGAATAATTTTTCGTAAAAGTGTCAATTTTTTCAATTTTATGCAAAATGATCGCTTTTAAACAGTGTAAATTGTGGTACTTTTGAACTGCAGAACTCAAATTCGTGATTGGTGTCTTAATTCGACTGTTACATGTGATCTTTATTCTTGGGAACTGTACTTACTTGCCAAGCGTGAAAAATTCTGAAATTCGGTTCAGGGGCCTCTTGACCTCCTTACACCAGTGGCTTTCGATAAATTTCTGAACTTTGGTCATTTTTACAATTCTTTGAAGACGTAAGTAATTCTTCAAAATTAGCTCTTTCAAATTTAGTAAAAATTAACATTTGAATTATTTTTAAATGTTTTGATGAAAAGTTGAAATTTGGTATTGGAAAGAATCCTAATATTTTAATGAAAATTTGAAATTTGGTATCCACTTTTTAACTTTGATATATTTTTTCGTGCAACTTTGAACATTTTTTAAATTATTATTTTTTCTTAGTAAAAATTTGAAATTTTGAAATTCGATAAGAATAAAAATTTTGGTAATTCTGATTTTTCAAATTTAAATAAGTTCGTACATTTTTGAAGGTGCACTTGTTTGAGATTTCAAAAATTTTGAAATAAGGGTGCAAGATTTGGAAAACGTTGGAAATTCAATATAACATTGAAATGGTTATTTTTAAATTTTATCAATTTTTTTTGAAATTGTTCCAGTGTTAAATTTCGAATAAATTTTTAAAATTTGAAAATTTGGTGTAGGTAATTTTATAATTGAGTAAAAATTCAAAATTTTGTAATTTTTAAATTTAAGCCTTTGAATTTTTGAAATTTGTTATAAATTAAAAATTTGGAAAGATTCCAATTTTTAAAATTTGGAAAAAAAAAATCAAAAATCGGTAATTTTTGAAAATTTTAACTGTCGAATTTTAAGAATTAAATCCATTTTTGAAAATTTGGAAAAAATTTCATTTTGAAAAGGTTTTATCGAAGGTGCTGGTATATCCTGATTTTTGGTTTTGAGATTTTTTTGACACTCCACTTTAATGATAAGTATTTTTCTCAAATCGAAAGATTAGTCGAGCAGCTGGTTGATTACGTCGGCGTCATTTGTATAGTTAGTTATTTTATTCGACTAAATGAACACAGTATGATTTTTTTTCCTCAACATTTATCTAAAAAGCGTACCTACCTACACAATACACACACATTGCTATATTAATTGCGACGTAATGCGGTCTAAGGTACATATTTTCGTCGCGTCAGGTGTACCCATCCACGCTATTCGTACGTATAATTATTGTCCTCCTGCTCTCTTCTCTGCCCATCCCATTTTGGCCGGCACCTGTGACGATGAGAAGTCGCACACGGTGAGATGAACGATTCTCGAAACGTATCGTTTATTTAATCGCTGCGACTACCGAGGAGACGCGCGAAGCGACGCGACGTGTGCGATACGACGTTCGTGTAAAAAAATAATAATAATAACAAAATAGAAACGAAACAAAAAAAAAAAAAAAAAAAAAAACCATCGTCATTAATATAAACGATCACGCTTCGAGGTACGGTGTGGCGCGAAGTTGCGGTGTCCTTGTGGGCTCAACTTTACCCATATACAGTGTTAATAGCACTGAATGTGTAAGTGTATTATGCCTATACGACGTTCGATTAAAAATGGTTCGATGTTTGGCAAAATTTCCTATCACGTGTCTACGTTGACACTTTGTTCACTCTGTATTGAGCAGAAGTAGAAACGTTGAGGAGACTGACGAGGAAGTTGCATCGCATGGTAAAATATTTCGTGTCATAATTTCCGTCGCTTCGTCTTCGAAAAAAAAAAAAAACTACTCACGATGTTGTACGAAATCGAAATCGTGCTTTGAAATACGTATACGAAATAATTTTGACTACTGATGTACCGACTACCTATCATAAAGATTCCAAGGAAGTCGACTGCAGTTTGTCGACGAGGCCTTGAAATGAACTTGAAAATTTATCACGAACGTAACAGTAACAACGATAATGAAAATTTTCTCAAAAATACCAAGAAGAATACAGGGAAAAATTGTCACCAGCGTAAAAGGCACACTTTTCCTGTCGCAGAGATTTTTCTCTCAACGTCAACACACGCAGCACTTCTCGAGAGAAGTCTCGACTATAGGAGGACAACGACAACGACGACGCTTTCAATGTTGGTGAAATTTTTCAGTCATCTTTGAATAAAGTTTTATTCGTATTTCGTAAGAGTGTTGTACAGTTTTGACCCCGATTAGAAATGCGATTTTTTCACATTTATCGTCGTTGTGTTTTCTGGCGCTAAATGAAGACGCGACTTGGTATAATTAAAGGTTTCAGCAACAAGTATTTTCCGCGTTGATAATTTTCTCTTAGTCGAAAAAAAAGAATTTTTTTCTCTTTTCGAGTTCTCGTTTCGTCACCATCTCCGCTGCCACCGCTTCGAGTGTAAATGACGAGCGAGCTGTCTCATTAATTATTTCGTCGTGAAACGGCGAAGAATTTGCTAGCCTTTGGGTTCCCTTCCTCCGTTGTAGAACGGTACTCGTATGTTGAAGGGGGAAAAACCAGCATGATTGAATAGACATTAAGTGTGCTACTTTTTAACGGCGAGTTTAACGTGTTGATTGAAATTAGACCTTTTTTTTTTTTTTTTTTTTTTTGTGTTGGTGGATTTTTGAATTGTCAACAAAAATGTGGAATCAGTTAAGGACGAATTTCTTGCATGAAAATTATGATATACTACAGCGATTTGTAGCGAAGCTGATGTTTTATTTGTTTGAAATGAAATTTAAAAAAAATTCAAATAATTTTTATGAAAAAATTGAAAAAAAGGCTGAAAATATTGACAATTGAAAATAAATTAGTAAAATCAGCAATCTGCAAAATGAACATTGATGACAACTTACAAGAAAAAAAATAAACTTTTAGTGCAAAAAAAAAAAATAATTAATTTTCAGAAGAATGCTTGAAATCCTTTTTCGGAGGGGATTAATTTTTTTTGAAAAAAATCACGATTTTTGTTAAAATTTCAATACTTTCTGAAATTGAGAAAGAAACTTCTCAGTCCAAGGAGATACTTACTTTTTCCGATTTTTCATTTTTCAAGTTTATAATTTTCTGTTTATTTATTTATTTATTTATTATTTATTTATTTATTTATAATTATTATTAGGTATTATTATTACCAATTTTTCTTATTGTTTAATTTTCTGTTTCAATTTTTTCCAATTCTTAGTGATTTTAAATTTTATTGAATTAAAATTTTTTTGATTATTATTTTTCCCCTTAGATACACTTACATACAGTAGAACTTCGATTATCATTATATGAGAGTTAATTTTAGCAAAAAAAGATTGGATGTCGTGAAAAGTTTGATAATCAATTTTCATTTCTGTTTTGAAAAAAAATTTAAAAAAAAGTTGAAAAAATAAAAAAATTCAATTTTTCATTTTTTTACTCTAAAATTTTGTGTGAGTATAGATAGATGCCTGAATCCGTATATAGTTTAGTAAGGGGCAAATGAAGGCAGTTTTGCTTAAGTGTATTTGCATCAGTTCCTCTAATAAAAATATAAGATGAAAAAATTTTCAATTTTTAGAACCTTTTTAATTTTTTTTATTATTTTGGAGTAAAATAATTTTATTAATTAGATTTTTTGAGAATAAAAAATCCCAATTTTATGAAATAGATTTGTTGAATTTTTTTCGTGATTTGGGACGTTTTTTTAAAAACATTTTTTAAATATTATAATTTTATTTTATTTTTTTGGAATAGAAAATACTTAATTTCAGGGTTTTTTTTGGGAGTCAAAAAATTTCCGATTTTTTTGGAATAAAAATATTTATTAATTTTTTGGAATTGATTTTTTTTTCAGGAATTGATAACTTTTTAAGTTTTTTTGTGATAATATTAAATTATATGTCTCAAATTTTCCGAGAAAAAATCTCTGAATGGTTTTTGGTCATTTTTTGAGCATCAAAAAGGTTAATGTTCAAAAATAAGGGGGAAATAGGGTAACAAAAAATTAACTAACATTTATTTTAGACATCTGCATCGGATATAACCGAAAAAAAATGCTCGAATAATAATTGAGATTCTATATTTATTTTTGTTTGAATTATGTATCATTTTTTTTTTTAGTTTTCACCTTTTGGATTTTTCTAAAAATTTTCAAATTTTCTGTTTGTTATCAAATTGTCTTCTAATTTTTAACATCCACTTTTTTTTTCGATCATTAGTAATTCTTAATTTAATTGATTTTTTTAGTTATTTCAAATTTTGATTTTTTTCAAATTAAATTTGATTTAGGTAGTACCTATTTGAATCATCAATTTTATATTTAGATGCGTTTTCGTCAACTAACTGAAAATTAGCCTCAAACAAAATGTCAAAAAAATAAAGAATTACTTATTTTTTAAAAATGACGAATAATTTTCATCGAACAAAATGTGAAAAAATTAGTTTTCAAAGGAAATGTTGGAAAAATTGGGGTGTAGTAGATTTTTAGTATGTAACTTACATAAATTTTTTTAGGTGTGTTGATCAAATTAAATACAGTAGCGTAGCTAAGGGGTGGGTTTTTGGGTTAAATCCCAGATCTAAATTTCTTCAACCCCCCCGGAAATTTCTTCGACTTTTGTGGATACCAAATGAGAAGCCCGGATAAAAAAATTGGGATACTGTAAATGAGAAAATTAACCCCAAGCGAAATTTAGCTTTAGCTACGCTACTGATTAAATACATATTGAAATGAATATAATTCAAAAATTTTCAACAAAAAATAATCAAGCATCCCATCAAGAATTTTTAAAATAATTCATAAAAAATCGTATCTATAAAATTTTTTTTGAAAGAAAATTCTAAAATTATTCTGAAAAAATTTGAAAGTCTTGTTGAACTTACGTAATATTATATTATATTTTTTAATTTCACAAGAAGTTGTCTTGGCATTTTTTAAAAAGGAAATTTTTGATATTTTATAGGTTTTTATATTTTAAAACTTTTCAACAAAAAAAGTAGAAAAATTTCTTGGTTTGGGAGAGAGTGTACTATAGATTGAAATTTTGGTCAATATTTTGTTGCTATTTGTCCTCTAAAAGAGCTCGCTAAAATCACTAAAAAGAATTAAAAACTGGAATATCATGCCTAGACTTTTGAATATTTCGTAATATTATAAAATATTTAATATTTCTTGTAATGTGGGGGGCGGGGTCCTTTTTAAAAATAAACGTCTACATAAGTCACGAAATGGGGTGTGGGTCGTTTTGAAAGTGATGAACGAGAAGCTTAATTCAACAAGCTCAAATTCTTCATATTTTGTTCCAATAATTTAATTTTAAATATTCGTACAAATTCTATAACTTCGCCTGCTTTCGAGATCGATGACTTGGGATTATTTTTGTTTACAAAAATTAATTTTTTGTGGGTCAAATGCCAAAAATGTTAATTCCATATTTTTTAGAAAAAATTCCACTACGTAGTATGACACCTTGAGACGTTGAATGTACTCATATATACCTATTCTATACTTATACATCAGAGGAAGATGAAAGAAAAAAAAAATCTAGATAAAACAAAATACATAGAAGCACTATACGACTACGATAGAGATACCTACTCGTAGCTATGGAGTCACAGCAGCAGCGAAAACCGATATCGTGCTTGTGTCTCAATTTAAAAAGCAGAATGGGCGAAAGAGTGAGAGAGAGAGAGGCTGGGAGAAGGTGAGGAGAAAAGAACGCAAAGCGATGAAATATTTCAATAAGGAATTACGGAAAATTATGTTTTTTTTTCTTTCATACAGGTGTGTAATCCGATTCGACGCAAATGTTTTGTCTCATTTTGTGTTCACGTTTTAGCGCGCACTCTGTGTGTATGCATTGTTGCGAAGAGGCAAACTACTCGCCAATACTCTCAGTATACGGTTGTGCTACGTAATGGTTAAAAGCGAGCGCGAGATTTTGACGTAATTTTCCGTCTAAGCACGAAACTCGTCGTATATTCTGATTACGTAAATAAATTGACAATATTTTGTACTTTGGAAAAATTCGCGTTTTTGTGTCGGAAATTTTCGCTACTATATTGAGAATTATTTTTATTGTTTTTTACTTATTTTTTTGGTTTCGACAAATTTTTTTTACGGTGTCTATAGTTCTTTTATTAGTATTATTTTCCTTGTGGTGATTCCGGTGCGTTCGAGAGTTGGTCGACGTGATTATTAGAAGGTATGTTGATGATTTCTCTTTTTTACGTGAAATGAGAGATTTCGTTTTGAGCATCAAAGAAAATGTTGAGCTAGGTATGGTTCGAGAATCGCGAGAATAATGTAAATTATCGTGATGTTTTCTCTATGTTTCAAAATTTTATTTGGTGAATTTTTAGAATTTTTTTTTTTTTTTTTTTTTTTTTTTTTGTTGAATTTTTATCATAATAAAATTTTAAAAAAAAATACAATTTTTTTTGAAATTTAAAAATCAAGTTTATCTAATTCTTCAGTTGTTGAAATCGATTTTTCAAAATGAGTATTTGAAATTTTTTATTGTGCATAAAAACCTTGCACACTAAAGTAGGTACCTACTCTTTTGCTTATTTACTTATTTTTCTAACGCATCATTCGTAATTGTATTGGATATAAATTTAAAAAAAAATTTAAAATGTTTTTCTTATCGATCTTCCTCTTCTTCTCATTGTACCCTACTTGTCCACCAGTTCATTTATCCTCCAAACGAAAACAAAAAAAACAAAAACGAGCAGACGACCAAACAAGAATCATAGCTGTCTTATTTTTCGTACGCATTTCTCACATCTTGTCGCAAATACTTATTCACGAACGCCTCAATAAATGGCTTACGCTGCTCGACGAAAGAAGGAAAAATAATTGAAAAAATGAAGAAGAAAAAAACCGTACCTAATATCGATATGAATATAGATCGTTAACGAGTTGTATTTTAGTTTGTAATTACCGTTCTAATGGACACGGCACAGAGTGACAGAGCGAACACGCGAAACGAAGAGAGAAAGCGAGAAAAAACAGCTGTTTTGTATGTGATTTTATTTTTTTTCACGCGAATAACTTTGACTATATCGCGACGAAGGCTTATACATATAGGAGACATATAGATACGATGCGATGCGTATATATTTCACTGTCATCGAGAGAGAATATCGCGTTAATAGATAATTTTTTTCTCTCATTGACAAATCCCTCGAGAGGTAGACGAATTAACGATATGTCATCTGTATAATGTTTCTATATCGCTAATAGGCAACATTTTTACACCCTTGCGAATGGTTTTTGATTAATTCCAAGTGTTGGTTTTTTTTTTTTTGCTGATTATTCTTTTCTTTCATTTTTTTTTTTTAGTGTTTTCAGGGATACATTTTACTCGGGGTTGAAATTTTTAGCAATTTTATTCCAAGTCGATTTTTTTCGCTTTTTTTATTAATTATTTTTTTAACGACCTCAAAGTTGATAAAAAGGTACAAAAATTTCAGTAATTTGGACGACCGAATATGAATTATCATTTTTTTGAATTTTTTATAATATTTTCATCGGGTAATTATTATCAAAAATTTCATTTTTTAGATCAATAGATTTTTCTGAATTCTGAAATAATGAATTTTTGTACAATTTTAAAATTTTCCATCAAATTAATTTGGAAATATTCTGATTAAGGTACAGTGTGGGTAATTGCATAACGAAAATCGCATAATTGGACTTTGACATAATATTTCTCTTTAACTAAGCGTACGATTTAAATGAAATTTATACAGTAGGTATTTCGGAGTATTCTGTGTAACGTGTTAAAAGCATATTGCTGTATGTTGATCAAATCCGAACGACAGCTCATTATAGTTTGTGAAATTTTGTTTTTGCATTTACCCACGCATAGGTAATTCGGGCCTATAAAATATTCAGCTAATGACTTTTTGAGCAAAAAATAAAATTGATACACTCGCTTGAAAGAAAGACCTTTCAACTTTATAAAAAGCCATCCATACCACTGGATTTTTGCATTTTTTTTTTCAATTTCTAGAAATATGAACTAATTTTTATACCAGAAGATTTTTTTTTTATTCAAAGGTTGATAACTTTTATACACGATTGTAGATGGGAACATAATGTTCAGTAATTTTCACATTGAAAGACTTTCCTGAATTATGGCATCAAGTATTTCTACCTATTATGATTTTTTTCTGAAATTTTTAGTTCAGCTTTATTTAACAGTTTTTGAAATTGACTTTTTTTTGAATCGGACGATTTTTCATTCTGTAATCAATTTTTCAGCAGTTTTGTGATTAATTTTGATAGTCTTTCAGGTAAAGTAAGAAATGAGTTATTCGAAAAAAGGGCTAGGTGAGGTGTTGGATTAAAGACTCAGACTCTTATACAGTTTGTCTGGCATTTTGAAACATGAAAAAATTTGAAATGAAAATTTTTAATTAATTTAATTTTTAATATTATGAAACTGACTCTTTGACATTTTGTCAGACATTCTGAAACATAATTTTTTTCTTCGTGACTTTTAAACATTTTGTCACAGGGTGAAAGCATACACTATGTTTCATACTTTTAACCCCCCCCCCCCTCCCTTGGTGAGGCGCGAAGCGCCGAGTTTTGTCAAATAATTATCTACTTTATATCAGTACGGTCCAAAGGCTAGGAGCAGTTTCAAACCTGACGGCTGACATGTACCAAATTCTCGCAAATTACACGTATGCGTAGAGCTAGAGGAGTAAAGATGATAGAATGAGAGAGCTATAGGAGAAGAAACAGAAAAAAAAGATACTCTATTCCATAGCTGTCATGCTCGTTTGCGTCTCCACCCTCCCTCCCCAGCGCAAAGTATCTGTCAAAAAGTTTTTCTTCATATATGTTTAATTCACCATCCGTCCGTCCGCGGCCGAGTGAAAAGTATTAAAAATTTTTAATTTTATATAACGCTCGGATACGTACGCGAGACCAAAGTTTAGAGCTTTGTTTTCGTAGGTATAAAGTATAGATAAGGCCGCTGTTGGTGCTAGTATGGTACATATTTGTACGACCATATATATACTACATACGTATATGCTGAATGTGGACGACGACGACATGGCTTGGAAAAGACAGAAGTGTAGATAATGTAGGTACGTTTATTCTGTAAGAAAGTGACCGAAGCACGTTTTTAATAAAGTTTATTTTAGTTTTTTCTCGTCGCAAAACTTTATAAATTTACTTGCACGGTGTATTAGAGTCGATATAAACCGTAAGTGTGCTGTGTGTGTTCTGTTCTTGATGATAGGATATACGAAAATGGTGTCTTTCCCCTCGAAAGAAATTGTATTCTTATAACGCATGGTGTTACGTGAACGATGAACCGGTTGCTTGAAGAAAAAAGTTGAGAAAATAGTTCTGCCCAGGTTGCCATGAGAATGATGAAAATTTTTTGAGAATCTGATATATCTACCTACCTCACCTAGTTCAGCTAACAAAAAGTTTCATCTGCACATATAGTGCTATTTTTTTATTGTAAATCGAGGCACTCACTACAAAGCTTCAAAAATTGGCATTTTCATTCAAACAAAATCGACTGGCAACGCTATATTTAATTTTTTTTTTACTCCGTCAGCGAATAACATCAGGAGCGTAGTGGCCTGGGGGTTTGAGAGGACGTTCGTACCCTCCGAAGATACAAAAAAAAAAAAAAAATTAAAAAGTTGGTAATTTTAATTTCGAGTTTCAAGTTGGCAAAATTAAGCAATAATTACAAAAATTAGGAAAATTTTGCAATTTTGAATTTCAATTTGGGAAATTTTGAATTTTCTCCCCATTTGGTTTCTATTCACATTGGGGTGCCTATCTCTGAAATTGAAGGAGTTGTCACAACATAAAATTCTTGCCAAAAACATTTGCCTTCCAGAACTTCTTGATGGGCATAAAGGATTAAAGAGGACGTAAAAATTTCAAAATTCCGACAAAACAATACATAAAACATCAAAAACATGTGTAATAGGCTGGATCAAAAATCAAAAATTTTCGATTTTCAAAATGTAATACCGCGGAAAAATTGCGTCTTGGTGAGACATAAAAAAATAATTTAAAAAATTAATCAAATCAAATAATATCTTCCAATCGAGCAACAGCCTTCAAATTTTTGAAAATTTGCAAAAAAAAATCAAAATTTTCAGAATTTATCAGATCATTGCATATCTGTACACTAAAGCACCGAAAATGGAGTCCAGTTTTTTTCGACTTCGAGATTTTCATAGTTTATGAACCTACAAGTATCAAAAATTCAAAAAACGTAAAAACTTCAAAATTGAAAAAAGTGACTTCCATTTTTGGTGCTTTAGTGTACAGATTTATAAGACATTTAAAAAATGTAATTTTTTACGCTTTTAAAATTTTTTTTGAAAAAAATAGATTAAAAATTGGGGAAAAAATTTGTAATTAAAATGGGTTTAACATACACAGTTTCGCCCAAAAAGGCAATTTACAGCGACTTTTCATATTTTTCGTACCCTTGAGAATTTTTCAAAAACTACAAAAAATTGAAGAAAATGAGGAAAATGGTGGTTCCTAAAAATGAAGGTAAAGATGGAAAATCGTTGTAAATTGTCTTTTTGGGCGAAAGTGTGTATGTTGAACTCATTTTAATTAAAAAATTTTTTCCCTCAATTTTTGATCTATTTTTTCAATTTTTTTTAAAAAAACGTTAAAAATGACATTTTTTAAAATGTCTCATAAATGCGATGATCTGATGAATTATGGATTTTTTTCTCATAAAATATTAATAACGATGATAATACGTGCCAAGCAAAGGCATAAAACCCATTCTGTAACATTTTGGAATTTTTTTCAAATTTTGATTTTTTGCGAATTTTCAAAAATTTTAGGGCTTTTGCGCGATCGGAAAATATTATTTTGATTTGATTAATTTTTATTTTTTGTTTTTCATGTTTCATGTCTCAGCAAGACGCAATTTTTCCACGGCATTACATTTTGAAAATCGAAAATTTTTGATTTTCGGCCAACCCTAATGTGTAACTTTTGAAGAAAAACATAAAACTCTGTCAAAATGAAGGTGTTTCGTAAATTTAAATTTCGAAAATACTGATTTTCAAAGCTTCGTATCCCTTTCGTTTCTAAAAAAATATGCCAATTTCGCACCCAACTTTTCATATTTCTGTGAAAAAGTTTCACGAGCCTGTTTGATATCTTGACGGAATTTTAAATTTTTACTAAATCACTGCCTCTTTAAAATGTAGATAAGCACCGTGTGATTATAATTTTTTTTTTTTTTGTTAGTCGGACTCGGTTATAAATAAATTTCTAAAAGTGTCCACAACTCCCGAGACATTCTGTATCCGATGAAAAGATTTTAAATTGCGAGAGAAAAACTTGGGCATAGGCGAGAAAATTTCTCGCGCACGGCTGAAAGGTAGTTTAGTAATATGGTCTTATAATGTGGAGGAAGGATTCCTTATTGTATTCGTCTTGGGAATTTTTTTCCCTCGTCAAAAATTTTCAACGCCTGCTGAGAAAGTCCGACTCACTTGCACGTTCACGTGCTCGCTGCGAGAGTATGGAATAAACTTTGCATAAGCATCCTTGACATAATTATACTCGGCGAATTCAAAAGCAGCATCTTTTCCTTTGTGTGTGTCATTCATTTCATGTCTCGATGACAAATTTAACACTCTGCCAGGCGAATGGCTTCTCTACTTATAAAATGAGCTTAGTTGTTTGGAAGCGCTCGTAATCGTATTAACAAAAGTTTAAAAGAGCGTTCCTCGGGACAACTTTATCCATATTTTTGAAGACGAGGTGCATGTGTGTGAGAATACGCAACGACGAGTACGCAGTAAAGGCCTGTGGGGTGATTGGGAAAGGATGCTGGGTCCATAATGGAGGTATTGTTCCGTTTGCGAAGTATCCCAATGCAATGAGTAGGTATCTGGGTACATGTGGGTGATTAAGGTGAAAATAAGAATAGAAGTTTGTAAGGAAAAAAGGGACGCAGACCTTGGGGCTGTCGTCGTTGCGAAGAAGACGATGCGATGCGGTTGCTGCCTGCGCCACCACCGTCGCCATCTTCACCTCTAGATACCAACGAAAACCGCACATACTTTCTTACCGTTTGAAAAGCTCTCTGTACCCGTCCGCCTTACCGGTGCTACGCCGCAAACCGCGATATTACAAGGCGCAAGAATACCATCTGAGGCTCGTGGAAATTTTTCTTTTCACCAACTTCACACAGGGAAGGGTACGAAATACTGAGAATTTCTCCCCGGCCAGACTATCTCCTTATCCTCCGAAAAACGCTGCTGGGACGAGCGACGTCGACGTGCATTCGAGACTTCGGCAGTATTACCGTGTGGTACTTTTGTCTCTCTTTCTAGCCTGTTTCCGGTTACTCGTCGGAATGTAATTGGTTGAACTGTAGGGTCGATCTCGGAACTGAAGCTCCGCTCTCTGAGCAATTTTCCACTATACAGAGAGAGGTGTAGATATAAGTGAGAACGTGGCGAGAGCATAAGTAATTAAGGGGGGGGGGGCTATAAATTTTTTTTTTTGTTGAATGCATAGAGTTGACAAGCGGAATTTTCTAAGACCTTTGCATGACGTCAATTTGATTTTTCATCTGAAGTTTTGAAGAAAAATTGGAAACTAATGTAATCTCGTTTTTTTTTACAAAAAAAATTAATTTATGTTTTTTGAAAAATAAAATGCCTGGAGTTTTCAAAAAAAAAAAAAAAATTATATTCATTTTGCATTTTAATGATGTCATTTTGTAGAAATTATTGATAAATTTTTTGGAAAATCAAAAATTTTAAGCGTTGAAATTGGAGAAAAACACAGACTTTTTCTTAATGCCCCGTTTCCAGAAAAACTAACGAAGTTATTCCTCAGGCGAAATTCCTACTTTTCCCCCTGATTTTATCTAACTTTCTTATGAATTTCATCTTAGTATTCCATTCAACTCGAAAGAAGTCGTCGGCAAATTGGAATTTCGCAAAACCCTCTCGTCAGACTACAGACCAGACTGTACTGAATAAAAAACATTGTGAGGAAAAACCTCGTGGGTTGCATAGTTTTTCTGGAAACGGGGCATTAAGAAAAAGTCGTGTTTTTCTCCAATTTCAAAGCTTAAAATTTTTGATTTTGCAAAAAATTTATCAATAATTTCTACAAAATGACATCATTAAAATGCAAAATGAATATAATTTTTTTTTTTTTTGAAAACTCCAGGCATTTTATTTTTCAAAAATCAAAAATTAATTTTTTTTGTAAAAAAAAACGAGATGAAATTAGTTTCCAATTTTTCTTCAAAACTTCATAGATGAAAAATCAAATTGACGTCATGCAAAGGTCTTAGAAAATTCCGCTTGTCAACTCTATGCATTCAACAAAAAAAACATTTATAGCCCCCCCCCCCCCTTAAGTAACCATAATCGTTGCATGCCGAATTATTCCATCTTTCGTTCGGCAGATATGGATATCACTTTTTTTTTCTCCAGCCAGTGAAATTTTATTACCAACTTTTACCAGCTTGTTTTCGAATACTTTGCCAAGTTACCGCCGCCTGAGCTGAGCTGTCAAACAATCGAGTTTTCAAAATGATTCCCTTATTTGTAATTTGTTGAATATGTTCGAGTAACTTGACGTACTTTTGAGTTATGGTATATACAAGTGTCCGAAAAACTTGTATACGCCGTTACACGTATGTTACATATTTTTTTGGCATATCGAGTTTGCAACTTTTGAAAAATTTAGGCCCAGGGAGTAAGGTGCACGTTTAATATTTTTCGAAGTATTAGAGAAAGCGAGAATGGGCAGAAAAATATTTTCTCGAGTGTTTCCAAACATTTACGGATTTATTTCGAAAATCAATTCTTCCAAAACTTTTTGAAGTATTCGTGACGTGAAAATTCGTGAAAAATCATATCTGGAGTTTTTTGAGCTTTTTATTTAGGTGAGGGAGGGAAAGGAGAGGAACGATTCAGGCACGAGGGTGAGGGGTCTTCAGGTCATGGATGTCATGGAAATGTCATGGATTTTGCAAAAAAACACTAGGTCATGGAAAGTCATGAATTTTACTGTTCAAAGTTGATGATTTTGGAAAAACCCATGAAAAAGTGATTTAAAATTTTTCCAATTTATTATAATTTTGCCAACCACACCACCCCCTCCATTTTTAATAATTCAAGATTTTTTTTTAGCTGGGTGTTAGATATTTTAAATCTTTTTCTTTTTCTATGAGAATGTGAGATTTTCTTCTACAAAAAAATGTCTCAAAAAATGAAATTTAGTAGGTTTTTTTTTTCTTTAAAAAAATTGAAGATTGTTTCACTATTTTTTTCTACAAAAATATGAGATATATTTTTACTTTGGAAAAATTAAAAAAAAAAATTATTCTCTGTAAAATTTAGTTTTTTCTCCTTAAAAATTTAAGATTAATTGAAAAAATTTCCTCTAAAAATGAGAGATTTTGTTCTAAACAGAAAAACTGATTTTTTTTTTTTGCTCCAAAATATTTGATAATAATCAAGATTATTTTCTAAAAAAATTGACCAATTTTTTTTTCTCTAAAACTGACAGATTTCATCCTAAACAAAAATACCCTAAAGATTTTTTTTCCTACAAAAAATGTGAAATGCTTTTTTCAAATAAAGAGGAATTTTGTTCTTTGTTCGTTCATTTAAAAATTTGAGAATTATTATTTCAGAAAAACTAGAAATTGTCTTCTTCAAAAAATTGTCTTTTTTCAAAAATTCATAGTTTTTCCTTCAAAATATTTGGGAATAGTTGAAATTTTATTCTTGAAAAATTAGAGCTTTCTTTCTGCATAAAAAATAAGTGACTTTTTCAAAAAATAATGGATTAAAAAAATTAAAATTAAAATTTTTCTTTAAAACTTCTATAGGTAGGTAATAATTTTCAAATTATTTATCTTTTTCAGAAAAACCGAAAATAAATCAAAGAATTATTTTTTCAAATTTTTGATGAAATGGAACATAGGTACTTAGGTAGATTTTTCACGAACCGGAACGAATATTTCATTTTTTAAGTAATTTCAAATAATTTCTTCAATTTTTATTTTAGGCATATTTTAAATTTTAATTTCGCCGAATTTTTCGTATTTAAAATTTTTCCCTTCCTAAGAAGGTGTTGAATTTTTTTAATAACTAATTGAAGAAAAATTTTATTTCTTCACTTCTTTTTTTTAATTTCAGAATTTTCCACTCTTTGAAAATTTTTTCCTAATTTTTAATTTCAATTTTGTTTTTTAGATTTCAGGTATTTCCTCATAAATTTTAATTTTTTCATTTTATTTTCAAATCACTCTTTGTTATCGTTTTTTTTGAGATTAATATTTTTCATGACTGAGGGACATCCCAAAAATTTGCCCCATATTTTTGTACGATTTTTTATCACTTTTTTTTTACAACTTTTCTATATTTTATCAGACGTTTGAAAACATGAATTCAATTTTTTTTTGATATGAATAGTATGTCTTATGGATGTGCCACCTTGTAAATTTGTTCACATTTTTTGTTCTGTTTTTTGTAATTTTAAATTTTTCGTCAGATTTTTGCTCATTTTTTTAATTTTTTGATAATTTGTTAGACTTTTGAATTATTTTCGGTAGGTATTTTGTCAAAATTTTGAAAAATTTTTGTTTTTATTTTTCCATTGGTAGGTAATAAAATCGTCATATTTTGAGATTTAATCAAAATTTTGTAGAATTATTGAATTTTGTGAAGAATAATTATTACATACGAAGCTCATGATGAAAATCAGCTTTTCCAACGCAGTTTCTCTGAATTTAACTTTCGAAAAAATTTAAATGAAATTTCCCAACAAAATTTTGAAAAATGATTTGAATTTAGTTTTCATCTCGCAATTTCTTTAAAATGAAAATCCGATACTCGAGCATAGCGAGAGGCAGAGTTGCCTATACTCCCACCTTGTAATCTAATCATCTTCTCAAAATACCATAATTCTTTTTCGGGCATCGGCAGAGGCGATAGGGATGACGGCGTGACGGCGTTGAAAGAAGGAGAGAGAGAAAGAAAAAAATGGGTGAAACGTCGTTCTTTGTTTTTAACACTTCGGAAAATTAAAATTTCCATACTCCGTTACGTAGTGTTTTCCTCGCGGCGTGGCGTAGCGAGGCGAGCTTGAAGCGACGCGGCGATGCGATGGCGTGTCTGCTGTCATGTTAAAAAATGAACATTTTAAATATTCTCGTTGTTTTCTCTAATTACCTTGCTTTGTATACGCGTAAGTATTATAAAGCAACTCGTCGTAGATAAATAATAACCGCGCTCGTCGTTGTACTTCGCCCTACGCCACCACTGCCGCCTCGTGTACCTACCATCAGCAGTATTCTCAGCGACTAAAACGTTGTAATGTATCGTTGATCATTAAAACTTTTTAGATCATATATATTTACATCTGTTTTGAAAGATTTATTCTAATTTTAAACCGCCCCTACGTGTTCGGCTTCCCTTCTGTATTAATGAAAAAAAAAGTCCTCGAAAAAACCCACTATCTCCTGGAAAATTTCTAAACTACCCAGAACCGCATACACCTATGCCTGAAAGACCACCAGCATCTGTCGAAGTAATCTTTTAATACATGTAGTAGCTTCTTTCTGCCCATTTCAATGAGCCAAGTTATCAATGAAATACCCATTTATTCGAAATTTCGTTGAATAATTAGCTGATTAGCGTGTATATATAGCAGGCCCAAAGAGCTTTATATCAAACTTAGAAGTTCACCTTCGTTAGCTTTCGAACAGCCAAATATTCATTTCAATTGGCTTTTTCCTTTCGCCTTTTTTTCTTTCCTTTTTTCTTTCACTCTGCTCCTTTTGCACGAATCACCGGGTCCAGTTTTTTTCTGGGTTTCATTGATATTATACTCGTAGTTTATATAATTATATAGTATCGAACATTAGTAGCATATGAGTATTTTTTCCCATCGCCCAAATTGATTTTGCAATAAGGGACGGCGGCTTTTTAAAATATACCTACCTGCTTTTCTGTTTTATACGCGAGAGGATTCCGAAGCTTTTCCGAGACTAAATAGTGACTTGACTAGAATGCTCGCATTTGAGTAGAAGACTACTCGAAATTTTTAATTTAACATATCCGAGTTTACGATACGCAGGATGACGCGGATATTGTCGGAAGTCGAATCACAACGTTGTTAATAAAAAACTCATCAGTCGTACAATGAAGCATCTGTATAGTCTGTCTAACTGTGATGAGAATCCTGGTAACCTTGTGAAAGTTTCACTTTTGCTCAAAATTATTCTTCTTGACAGTTTTTCAAACCAATATTATTGCCCTTCAAAGAAACCATTTTTAATTTTTTTTTTTTTTCTTGTTGATCTAATTTTTAAGTTTATTTTTCCCATTTTATTCAATCATTGAGATGGCATTTTTTTCGGTTTTACCTACATACTTGAAAAAAATAAGATAAATATTTTTTTTCTTTTTTTTTTTTTTTTGAAAGAGAGAAAAAAATTCTTGAATTTTTTTGGAAAAATTCAAAAACCTTTGAAGATTTTATTAAAAATAACAAATAAAAGCATTTATTTGTAGTTCAAAGCATTTGCCTTCTTTACATTGTCGCATGTGAAAAAATAAATTAAAAATGAAAATGAAAATAAAAAAAATAAACAAATAAATAAATAAATAAAATAATATCCAAAATTCGCACAAAAATTGTCTGAAAAAATATATTTTTGAGAGATGTTTCAAATTTTCTTGAAAAAAAAAAGGAAAATCCTATCTACAATTTTAAAAAATATTCAAAAAATCACCTAAATTTTGTTTTGAAATGAAATATTACAAAACTTATGAAAAAAAGGTTAAAATCTTTACAAGATACGTGCGTATTTTCCCGAGTTCACAAAAAATCCTCTAAAAATTGTTTAAAAAGGAAATTTTAAAATTTGTTTTCCAAAAAATTTAAAAGTTTTATTATAAAATATATTTTTTTAAATTTTACAAGAAATTGTGTAAGATTATTAAAAAATGATGTTTCTTTCTTACTTTTTCTTGGAGAGGGGAGGAGTTTTGCTGTATTTTCTTTTGAAATAATGTTTTTAAGATTTTTTGTAAATAAAAAAAAATTATATGGTTTTTGAATGTTTTCTCAGAGAATTTTTAGAAAAAAATTGACGATTTTTTGTGTTTTTTTGTCGGGAGGGGGGTTGATATACTCACTTGCAATTTTGATCAGTAAGCTTACTTTTCTTGTCTTTATTTTTCCAACAAGAGAACCTTGGTAAGGGTAACTCGTCCACTCCTATTGTTGGAAATAAGCTCATTAAAAGAGGATGTCGCTCAGACCTCGAAATCAAAATTTGAGCTGCCAAAGTTTGTTCTTCAATTTTTGGCGAATTTTTGAAAATTGTGAAATTAGCTCATTGGTGTATCAAATTTCTACAAAAATGGTGAATTTTGAGATGAAATTTTGAAAAATAGGTCAATATTTTAAAATCGACCCCCCCCCCCCCCCCAATCGGCCCCTTCGAGTCAATTATTATGACCATTTTCGAAGCAATCTGGAGCCTCCAGCAAATGTTGACTTTTCTCCAGTGCACTGGCATCGATCCATAGACGGCACTGTAATCAACTTCGGCAGCTAAAAATTTAATCTTGGGGTTTGTGTGATATTATTAGTCGATTTTCGCAGTTGAATCCGTAATCTGAGATAACGAGCTGATATTTGTATTTTTTTACAACTCGAAAATAAAAAGTCAAACTTGAAGTCTGTTGAGTTTCAAATCTTAAAATATACGTAAACTTGCGAGAAATAAGGAGGTATCCGGTGTCGTTTATTTAGGCTTTTACGAGCTTATAAATTAGAAGAAAATTCATCCCTAATTCGACACGGACACTCTTATTCTCGCTTGTATCCTCGCCGAACCGATGGACAAAGGCGAAATGCGTTAAAAACATATGCAACATGTGTACAGATTCTATGCGTAGTTTATTGTCTTTTTTTTTGTAAAAACCCCGAAGTCTGCATCTCGCGTCTGTTCTAGCTTGTCGATGTACTATTGTATAATACGTTGTATTAAAAATAAATTTTGTCAATCAAGTGTGTGAAAATTATTGAAAAATAATAATAAATTAATCGCTACGAAATTAAACATGGTCCTTCTACGCCGGATGAATTTTTATATTCGTGAATAAAAGCTATTGTTCGCAGTCGAGTTGTGAAATTTGCGCGTCGGAAATAAAACTTTGCGCGTTGAAAATAAAACTAATTTCTGTGCAAAAAAAAAAAAAAAAAGTGTCTTTTCGTGTGGAAAAAATCGTCGTGTTGTTTGTGCCGTAAAAATACGTCAGTGGAAAAGTTAAAATGTCCCAAATTGCGGAAGGTGACGAAATCAGAGCAAATGATTTTGATATGGATCAGCGACCTGAGGATGATAATCATTCCATACATTCTGATGCGGCGTCAAACGAGTCAACAATGGGTTCATTGGTAACTGTCAGTGAGTATCAGGCAGATACTTTACCAAGTGAAGCGCCAATTATCAAACCTCTGAACAGCTTAGAGGTGAGAATGCAAGTTCTGGAGGGCTCGATAGGCTCTGTGTCCTCTGTCGAAAGCGCTGAGTGCGACCTTCAGGAGTTGTCGGAGATCAAGGGTTCCATGGATGGATTATTCGCTACTTATCATGAGGACTCTATGATAGCTGCTCAATTAAATTTGGGAAAACGTGTCCGTCAGTTAAGGGATAAATATTTGGGTATCCTAAAACGAAAGCGTCCCAGTGCGGAGAATCATGTTCCTGGTCATGGAGAAATGCCATTAAAATTGCCGTGTATCGACATTCCAATTTTTCATGGAGAAGTTGAAAAATGGAATAATTTCAAATCATTGTTCCTTAATCTGATCAGTGATTCCCGCATCGTCAACAACGAGGCCAGTAAAAAGTGGTACCTTTTCAAGGCCCTAAAAGGTGGTGATGCCCTTTCATTAATCGAAAATCTGGAAGAGGAGAACTTCAAATCATTGTAGAAAGTGGTCACCGATCATTATGACGATCCTCAACGACGAGCAAATACTCATCTTGATCAACTGCTCAAAGGTCATCCACCCAAATCGATCAGGCAGAGGTTAGTGTTTTATCGCCAACACACTACTGGCTTGAGATCTGCTTACAAGGAGCTGAAGTTGGATCCCTTTGAACAAATCATTATCACTAGTTTCCTAGATAGTGATGCTATCAAACCTGCAGTCAAATTTGCGTGGGAACGTCGAGTGATTGACCAACGAGCGTCAGGGTCATTATCCTCATTCTATAAATTCATGGAGGAAGAAACGGTCACTGCCGAACGTGCCTTTGGGAACAAAAAGGTGTCCAAGTCAGGGGGACGTTTGCAGCAAAATTTGACTAAACAAGGGCACGCGTTGGTGAATGCTGAGCAAGCTTCGTTATCGCAGTCGAGCCAAGCTGGATTTCAAAAAAAGTGCCAACTCTGCCACAGACAGCACTATCTCAATCAATGCGGCCAATTTAAAAACAACTCGGTGGAGGAGCGTGGAAATTTGGTCCGAGAAAAGGGCTTGTGCCCCGTGTGCTTCAATGTTGCTGACAAATGCCCCGGAGCCAGGGGAAAGGCCGCCGAGTGTATGAAAGAACACCTGTTCTGCTATAAATGCAAGGCACCACATCATTGGTTGTTACATTGCGGTGGTAAGAATTATTTAAATTTATCCCCTATCACTATTACTAATAAAGAAGTTCGTAAGTGTATTGAAAATTCTGAAAAGGTTAACCCTGTCTGTCTTATTCAATACACAAGTTACACGTACTAGTCCCGAATACGAACCCCTCCTCGCTACAGTGTTGCTAGAAGTTAAAACAGACCACCAAGTTGCGAGTACAGAGGCATGCGCCTTGCTTGATAATGGTAGTCAATTTAATTTCATAACTTCAAAGTTGGTAAAAATCTTGGGGTTGAATGCAATTAATGCAAATGTAATGATTTGTGGAATTGGAAGCAATAGTGCTCAGGCTACAAAAAGTGTAAATGTGACGTTGGTTTCCAGGTATAATTCTTTTGAAATTATGATTCGATGTTTGGTGATTGAAAGTATCGTCAATTCAGTGGTTCCAAGCAAGTATCTTGATGTGTCAAATTGGACCTTGCCTAATAATTTACATCTCGCTGACCCGTATTTCCATGTACCCAGCGAAATCAACCTTTTATTAGGGTTAGATGTATTTTGGCAGGTTTTAAAACATCGCACTCATGCTTTAGGCCCCCACCTTCCAAAACTGAAAGAATCAGAATTTGGTTGGATTATCGCGGGGAGTTTAAGGACCACTGAAAGGACAACAGGTACTATGGTGTTTTTTGTTCAATTGAGTAACAATGACCTACTCGATCAGATGGCTAAATTCTGGATCGTTGAACAATACAGTTGGTCAAAACACCCTCTCACAAAAGATGAACTCGAATGCGAATCTATATTTCAAAAAACAACTTATCGGCAAGGGGATGGTCGTTTTGTAGTTTCATTGCCTTTTAAAAAGGATCCTGCATTATTAGGTGATTCGAGGTTTGACGCTTTAAAGCAATTTATGCATTTAGAAAAAAGGCTTCAAAATAACTTAAACATGAGAGAAAAATATGTCGCGTGTATGAGTGAATATATTGAGCTTGGGCATATGAGGGTAATTTCTGAAAATTCCAAATCAGGCCCAAACTATTACCTTTCTCATCATGCGGTTATTAACCCTACGTCTACCTAAACTTGTCTTTAAACAGGGTTATATACGATTGCAAAGGTTAGTTGCCTACTGTGTAAGGATATTTCGAAAACGATTGCCCTATTTTCCTAGGCCAATTAATGCAGATGTAGGTAAGACGTTAAAAATTCACGAATTAAAATACGCGCTGGTCGTCTTGATCAAGCTATCACAGGCCGAATATTTCAGTCAAGAAATTCAGCTCCTTATAAAAGGGCTACCTGTGGTAAAGGAAAGCAAACTTTTAAGTTTTAAATCCCTTTCTTGATATTGACGGCGTGCTGCGAGTGGGTGGTCGATTAGAACACTCAGACATGTCATATGAAGAACGTCATCCTATCATTCTGCATCCTTCTCACAAACTAACTACTTTAATCGTATTACATGAACACTTAGCCAATCTTCACTTAGGTAAAAAATCTCTGATATCCGTATTAAAATTGCAATATTGGATAATTAGAATAAAATCATGTGTATCAAGGTGTCTCAAATTGTGTTTTACCTGTGTAAAATTCGCAGCTAAAACACAAACCCAAATAATGGCCGATTTGCCAAGGGAGAGAGTAGTCTCTCCTAGTAAACCTTTCACCCATACTGGAGTCGATTATGCCGGGCCCTTTTTGCTCATGCAATTAGGCGGGCGAAGTCGAAAAAAATACAAGGTGTACATAGCGGTATTCATATGCTTTGCCACAAAGGCAGTGCATTTGGAAACCGTTTCCGATCTCACGACTGACAAGTTTCTCGAGGCGTTGAGTCGGTTTATTAGTCGCCGCGGCCGACCCGCTCATCTTCACTCTGACAATGGTACAACCTTCGTTGGAGCAAAAGGCGCATTAAATGAAATGTACACCCTTGTAAAAAACAATTCGTCACAAATCGAAAGGTTTACAGTTGGCCAGGGTATTCAATGGCATTTCATACCTCCACGCGCCCCTCATTTCGGTGGCATATGGGAAGCAAGTGTGAAATCAGTCAAAAGACATCTGTATAGAACGATTCACACTTACACTCTCGTATACGACCAATTTACGACGTTGTTGGGACAAATCGAGGCTTGCCTGAATTCGAGACCTTTGACTACCGAATCCGCCGATCCTAACGATTTAAATTCTTTAACCCCAGGACATTTCCTTATAGGCGGTCAAATCACCGCTCTTCCTTCTATCGATTATTCGTCCGTTCCAGACAATCGTCTGAAACACTGGGAACAAATACAAAAATTGACGCAACTATTCTGGAAACGATGGCGTACAGAATATTTAAATACTTTACAACAAAGATATAAGTGGCGTCAAACCAGTGACGAATTAAAACTCAATGATCTCGTCCTCATAAAAGAGGAAAATTTAGCACCTACTCAATGGAAGTTGGGTCATATAATTGAATTGTATTCGGGAAAGGATAACAAAAAACGTGTAGCTCTTCTACGAACTTCTTCTGGCGAGGTTAAAAGACCTATCGTCAAGTTAGTACTGTTACCTTTAACAAATAGTGATAACAATGATATTTCTACAGGTTACAAATCAAAGGCAGCAGAGCCAAAAGCTGACAAAACAGAGACTGATTAAAATATCATAAAAAAAAAAAAAAAAAAAATTATCTTTGTACTGTTTATGCAAATAAAGTGCCTATTTCGAATACTATGCATTATTTAATTATGTCTCCTAGTGAGAAGTGCATAAGTAGGCGCTCAGTGTAATTGATACTCGTAAAAAGGGCCAACGAAAATCACAAAAATTAAAAAACCTGGTACCAGGGTTAAATGTGAGGAATACCGGAATTTCTCACACCACCAAGAAGGTGAGCACACTTGGCCATGTGTGTTAAAAATATCAAATTTCTAAATAATAATTGAATCAAAAAAAAAAAGTGATTGTTCGTAAACGTCTCATACTTAACAATATCGAAAAAAAAAAAAAAAAAAAAAAAAAAAAGTAACCTGTGAATATCGTTTATTGAGGTGTAACCTCAACGCGGGGAGTGTGTTGAGTTTCAAATCTTAAAATATACGTAAACTTGCGAGAAATAAGGAGGTATCCGGTGTCGTTTATTTAGGCTTTTACGAGCTTATAAATTAGAAGAAAATTCATCCCTAATTCGACACGGACACTCTTATTCTCGCTTGTATCCTCGCCGAACCGATGGACAAAGGCGAAATGCGTTAAAAACATATGCAACATGTGTACAGATTCTATGCGTAGTTTATTGTCTTTTTTTTTGTAAAAACCCCGAAGTCTGCATCTCGCGTCTGTTCTAGCTTGTCGATGTACTATTGTATAATACGTTGTATTAAAAATAAATTTTGTCAATCAAGTGTGTGAAAATTATTGAAAAATAATAATAAATTAATCGCTACGAAATTAAACAAAGTCACTAAAAAAACTAATAGCTGCGATTTGTCTGCAATTTCGAAAATTTGATAGATTTTTTTTTATTGTAGTAGGTATCTAGATATCTTAAATTTTTATTCAAATTCAAAACCTTTTTTTTGAACTTGAGTAAATTTTTGAAGTAATATCAAATATTGAAATTTAGCAAAATTTTCATAAAAATTATTTCCAAGTTTGTTCATTAAAATTAGATTTTGAAAAACTTATATAATATTTGGTAATTTTCAAGTTTTATTTTTGAAATTGGATCCATTTTAAAAATTCACTCAAATTTTCAAAAATCGTTTTTTAATAGGTAGGTTAGGTAAGTATCTATAATGAATAATTGTTAGGTATTTTTTTTTTACATTGAACAAAATATTCAAATTTTGTCAATTTTTATATTTAAAAAAAATTAGAATAATGTTTAAATTGAACAATTTTCTAAATTCAAATAAATTGCAATTCTTCAAAAAATCTGAAAATTTTTCAAAATTTTGAAATGTAGGTGCTTACTTACCTAGTAGATTTGTAAAATTAGGCAAATATTCAAAATCCGGTAAAAATTCGAAACTTCGCTATATTTTTTGAAATAGTTAAAAGACCAATTTTTGAACTTTATTAAATTATTTTTTACAATTTTCAAACAAATTTAAAACTTTTTTTTTTTAATGAAGTAATTTTAGAAAATTCAATTTTTCGTAAAATTTTTAAAACTTCCATTATTTTTGAAGAATGATAAATCTTATTTAATTTCGAAAACTGGTAAATTTTTAACATTTGAAAATCATTTTCCAATTGACAGTCTTCATTTACGTCTAGAAATACCTACTATTCCCATCCTAACTCACTCTGTACAGTGTACGACGTACGTGGATCCGATTAAATAGATATTTTTTGATAATCATCCAAAATAGGTCCATTTTTAAAAGCTTTTTCCAAAAGTTCAGAATATTTGATAGCTCGTTATTATGTGGTTTATTCTGAATCGCCAAAAATTAGAAAAAAATTTCTCTTCATAGATGAAAACTTCTGGTACGTCTTACGTGTAGTGCTGGTGGAGTCGTTTATTTTGCTAGTGAAATTTTGTTGTGTATTCTGATCTGAAGGAGAAGGAGAAGCAGAAAAAATCCAAAAAAGGAGACGGAGAGTAAATGACGTTTGGCACACTCGGATGGTATTTATTATTCGTGTGCAATTCGCGGTCGCATCAGGGTTACGTAAGCGGTAATTTGGTAAAAATCTTTTGGGAAATTTGAGTGGTACCTAGGTAGTTAGACTCGACTCGTATACGTGCTTTTTCTGTTCGCAGCTGGATAGTAAATAACGGAGGGCAATTTTTTCTGAAAAATTTTACTCAACGTTTGAAAAATTTCAAGCATCAAAAGCTAGAGCGAAGGTGTTTTTTTATTCGTAAAAAGAACGGTGTTCAGGCGGGGTGACTGAAAAAAAAAAGGGTAAAGGCGAGTTTTCATTTGGTAATTGGACAACGTCGACGTGGACCAGGAGACGCGAGGGGGGAATGAAGCAAATGATATAGGTATATGTGTGCAAGTGTTGGTATATTCTCTCTCGTACTCGTATTTATGGTACGAATGAATGGAAATGGTTATGCTTACCTGTGTACGAGTGCGAGTACGCGGCACGCCGCCCCCGCCACCGATATGGATCGCGTCGCGACACATAAAAAGCTAAAGCTGTGGGAAAATCCGCCACCACTGTGCGAGGACGACTACGACCAAGTCCCCGGAATTAAATTTTAATTACATTTTGCGCCATGTTCGATGCACGCTGAGGCGAGTTGTCTGCAGATGCGGCAGAGCTAGAGCTGGAGAGTAGAGAGACTGGGCTGCGGTGCAACGCCGCATCGCGTCGTCGGTGCGCTATTTACCAGCGTAATAAATAAATATCTCGATAAAGCGTTTTTATTACCTAATAAGCTTAAGTGTAAACAAAGTCGAAGCGATTTATGAGCTTTAATGTTTTGATTTATTATGTGGCATTCTTCGACTGCTCGTGTGCCGCGTCTATCGTCGCTGCGTTGCGTCCGTCCCGTCCCGTCCGACGCATACACACGGATGCGGACCGTTTCATATTTAATGCGATCGTTTGTACGCGAAATGTACTGTGCGTTATTTCCTAGATTTTTTTTCCGCTCGAGCAACGCGAAAGCCTGTCTCGTCTACGAGTATATTACGCTCTCTATGTCCCTATTCGAAAGCGGCGAATAGCGTTTATTTGCGTGTAATCTCATTTGGAAAAAACTTTTTTTTATATACCCACCTAAATGGTATATCATTTTTTGCTTCTCTCGATTGATGCGAGATCATTTCTATAGGCAGAAAATTGGCAATTGTTAGCTTTTAGATTGGTTTTCCTGCACATATTTTCATACTGAAAGAGCTTTATACGAGATTTGCCAAATTCGTGGCATTTTTTTTCGGACCCGAGATAGAGTTTTTTATATATTTTTTATTTCTCTTTTTTATTTTTTATCGTCTATATTAGGTATCATTTTACACTGTCTGCTCTGAATGTGCGATGGGTTTTCGATATTCATTGCAGAGACCTTTGTGATACGCTTGATCAGTTTTATTTACACGATTCGACATAGCGCAAGTGATTACTGGGCTTGTACAATTGTACCTGCCCTGCGAATCCTGCAAAAGTTCTGCTTTTACAAAGCTTAAAACTAATTTTTTCCGGTTTTTCACTTTGTTATTTTTTTTCACATTTGAACGTACCTACTTACTTTTTAAAATTTCAATGAATTTTAGGAATTTTTTCATAATACAGACAATAGACATGTTCGCGAGTCACATAGATTGTATCACTATTCCACATCAATGGTCACATTCTTTTAGATCTATTAGTGCATGTAAAAAAAATGTTTATAAAAAAACAACTATTGAAAAAACGTTTTTACGGGGCAACCTGCAAATATTTGTGTATTTTGCTCAATAGTCACTAAAAGTTACATTTTTCCTATTAAAAAAAAATTGATTTTTAAAATGTTTTCTATCTAAGACAAACTAGCTACAGAATCAACATTATTTTAATGAACCAAACCTTGTCAAAAAATTATTTATCTAAATTTTTTTTTTTTTCAAATAAATTTTTTCAAGTTTTTCCAGAGAAATCTAAAAATTCAATCAATTTTTTTAAATTAACTCCCATAAAAAAATCATCTGATGTTTTTTTTTCAGGGAAATAGATATTGCTTACTAAAATGTTAAAATTAAAAATCTTATCAATTTTTTTAATTCACAAAATTTTTTCTAAAAATATAATTTTTGAGAGGAAAAAGTTCAAAATTGATTTGAAAAAAAAAATTGGTAATCCAATCAAAAATTTCAAAAACTTTACAAAATATCGTCTAAAAATTTTAAAAATTTTCCTGAAAATTTTTACCTACATATTCGAATATGCATTTCATAGAAAATTTTGAGAGGAAAATTTATCTAGATATCGTAAAAATATTTTAAATAATCCGCTTTCCCCGAGGATAAAGTCACAAAAGGCGGTAGAGCATCCTTGACCATTGGAGCTATTGTGTCGGTCATATTTTGGCTCAGTACATTTCCACAAAAAATTGTCTAAAAAAATTATTTGAAAATTTTCATGAAAAATCATATCAAAAATTTCCAAAATTTTACAAAAATCATCTGAAAGTTTTTATTTGAAAAAATAGCATTCAATTTTTTCAGTTTCCTCAATTTTTTTTTCAATTTTTTTGGAAAGAAATTTTTCGTAGCCTCACGATCTCTCAAAATAAAATCAAAAAAATTTTGAAACAACTAACTAGGTACCTAAGTACAAAAAAATTTTTAGAAGTTTTTTTTTCTTTTTCCAATGAAGTACTTATTTCAAAAATTTTCAATTTAAAACCCTATCAATTTTGTTTGATAAATTCATAAAAAAAATCGTATCTATAAATTTTCTTATAGTAGATGAAATCTTTCAAAATTTTTCTGAAAAAAAAAAACTCATCCTAATTTTTTTAAATTTTTTTAACGGGAAATTCAAAATTTTTCCGAAAATATTTATGTATCAAATTACAACTTTCTTTTCACAAAAAAAAATGTTTCAAAATTTTTTTGAAAGGGAATATTGTAGTTTTCCCAAAACTATTCAAGTACTCTATTCCATCAATTTTTTTTTTCAATTTTCACAAAGAGCTTCTAAAATTTTTTCCAAAGGAAATTTTTATCAAAATGTTTAAATAAATTTCAAAAAAAAAAAAAAAAAAAAAAAAAAAAAATGCAAAATGCAAAATTTAAATAGGGTAGGTAATTGGATTTAGGTATTTTTTGAAAGGAAATTTTTGTGGAACAAAATTTTAAAATCCAAAGTAGGCATTGAAGTATATCTTCTTATTTCACAAAAAATTATCCATGATCTACTTTGAAAGGAAATTTTGCTTGTAAAGAAAAATATTCAGACAATTTTTTGATAAAATTAAAAAAAAAAAATTTGAAATTTATATTTGGTTTCAAAAAAATTTTCAGACGAATTTTTGTCAACATTTTTCAATTTTTTAAAAGTTTTGTTTCAAAGTGAGGAAGAGGTACTATTAAGAGTATACTAACTCAAAATTTTGATCAATCAAGTTTTCTTATCGTGAAAATTTGGATCACTGATTCGTCACTATTTTCATTGTAAAAAGGCGACCAAAGTCAATGGATAAACTTAAAACTGAAATATCATTCCTGGATCAATTTTTCAAATTTGTAAATTTTTACAATTTTTACAATTTCGTACATTATTTTTAAATCGAATTTGGTGATATAAATTTTATTTCTATTAATTTGTTTTGCTGGAAAATTTGTACTTGATTTGACGATTGTAGAAAGGGTGAAAACCCTAAATTACTAATAAAGGTTTACTTACTTACTTTAAATTTTTGAAATTATGAAATAAGTAAAAATAATTGATTAAAATTCCATAAAAATTGGACTTTTAATTTGCAGGTAATTTTTTGAATTTTAATAGATTTGCATTTTTCTGAATTTAATACGAGGGGCAGTCAAAAAGTAAGTTTCACATGCTCATAGATTTTGAACGAGTGGGGATTTTTTCATGAAATTTGGAGGAAACACTTTTCAGACCTTCGGCCAGACCTTACAATTGTTGCCCTTGAAATTCGTACACGTGCTTTGTGATGATGGCTGTTTTCTTATAGTGCCTTTTGAAAAATGCCGTCCAAAAATGAGTTGCGCGGAGTGATCCATTTTTTATGGTTAAAAGAGCAAACACCAACCGAAATTTATCGCAATATAGTAAAAACTTATGGCATTAACCTAATCTCTCGTCAGGCAATTGGCAAATGGTGTAAACAGTTCGAAAACGGCCGCGAAAATGTCACTGATGACTACCGCTCCGCGAGACCCTCGAACGCCTTGACAAACGACAACATCGAGCGCGTTGATGACTATTTTTTTCGACAGAAAAGGCGTCGTTTATTCAGATTCTATGTCCAAGGGCATTACGATACTCTAAAACACCTCAGAAAAACCATTTAAGTTCGTGGTCCAGGCAAGCTCTCTCAAAAAAAAAAAAAAAAAAAAAAAAATTGTCTGACTGGTGTTAAGAAACTGGACGGAACTTTTTCTAAAGCGGTATTGAAGGATTTGTGCCACGTTATGATAAGTGCCTCAATAATTTTGGTGAATATGTTGAAAAATAGAAGAATGTTTGTACTTTCGAATAAAAAAAAGTTTTTTATGATATGTTCATTAGTTTTTTTTTTTAGAGCGATGTGAAACTTACTTTTTGACTGCCCCTCGTACCTATAAAAATAGGAATTTTAATATTATTCAACTTTAGTAAGTAACTAAATTTCAAAAGTCGAATCAATTTTTCAAATTCAATGAATTTTTGGAAATTTGCCAAAGTTGAAAATCTATTAATAATTTGAATTATGGCCATTTTTAAATCGTATCTATGAAAAAGATATCCCCCGCCCCCCCCCCCCCCCAAAAAAAATTTCTGTATGATGGAAAACCCTCGAAAACGCAGACGATTTTCATAAAAAAAATTTAAATTTCCGCCATGCAGAGGAGGATTTTGCATGGAATCTTGCAGTTGTCTTTTTCATTGAATTAATCCAATTTTGCAAAAACTCTCATTTTTTGAAAAAACAAGAAAAAAAAAATGTTATGTTAAAGTATTAAAAGTCAAAAATATTGATTAATTTGTAAAATTTCGTCTTATGACGTACATCGAGGTAGAACATTATCCAGACATGAATTTCAGACCTCTAGCTAGTTGTAGGTTCCTAAAATGGCATAATTCGGATATTCCAAAAGAAAATTGGGGGAAAAATGGGGAAAATGAGCGTATTTGTTCGAGAGGTGGAAGAATTAGCTAAAAATTAACAAGGAATCGAAGCTCGAATTAATTGGTAGTCGTGTAGATATTATGAATTTAAGGACCAAAGCACTATGGCTTTACCTTTACAATCGGGTAACTTTAATGATATGCGCCATTTTACGTAATAAAAACAAGGAGGACGTTTTAAATCTTTAATGAAATATTTCGGAACCTATTAAATATTTTAGTGTTACGTTCATGAACTTAATTATTTCTCAACATCGCGGCGATGGCGCCGGGCCCGGCAGAATGAACTGACGTAGGAGCAGGGACGCGAGCAGGGCTCGCTGTGAAATCACCTAGACGCCTTTAAAATTATAGCCCTTTAAACTCTACGCGTATATATACCTACCTCAGGCCTACGTACACAATACACAGAGCAGCAGATACGGCACTCGGCTCGCCATGCCTTAAAAGTAAATAATGGTTTTTCTATCTAATTATATAAAAACGCGTCGGCGAAAGATCAAAGGAAATTTCCCCATAGGTGAGAGAGTTTTCCTTAAAACTCGAGATTGTTAACAGTCCGTGGTCGACTACTCGAGCAGCATTACCGATTTGTAGGTAATTTGGTAGGCAAACAAAAACTACCGCGCAGCTAAAACACAAGCGGCTCAAAAACGGAGCCCGGCCAAGTTTTGCGTGTTTTTGAATTTTTTGATGTTTTTCGCATGTTTTTTCGTATTTTTATTTATTTTTAAGCTTTTAATACCGCATTGTAAATGAAATCGGTATTCGTTAAAAGCGATTTGTTTAGTCTTCAGTTAGTTTTCTACTTTTCTCATGGTTTTTTCGTTGTTTTTATTATCATCAAAATAATCAAGTATTATTGATTTATTATTTCATTAATTCACGTTTTTCATAGTGTAAAGTGGTAAGTGCAGCACCCGGGGCCGATGGGGCTACACCACGGGGAATAACAACTAAGTTATAGGTACATCATAATCATCCTGATTCAGGATCTGCATGATTTTACGTACTTCATAATTCAAGCTGGATTTTTCCTCATTTTTTGAAAATCGTAATAGTTATAGTTATATAACAGGTTTGTACACGGGGCACGGGGCAACGGGGCAAAACTATGGCGAAGAACTCACTGTTATCATCCTTCAGATTCAAAATATCTATGGATCTTTAGTTTTTATGTTTCAATTGGTTTTCAAAAAATTCTAATACATATTTTCAAATAATTGATTTTTTTTTTTAAATTTATCATGTTTTTCAATAATTTTATAAAAAGTAAGTGCAGTACACAGGGCGACGGGGCTACACCACGGGGAAGAACTCCCTATTACCTTTCCGATTCAAGATCTGGTTCTTTACATTTCAAGATGGATCTTTTAACACTTCAGGGCATTTATTTCAAATTTTTCTCAAATAAGAAGACTAGCAAAATTTGCATTAAGAAAAAAAATTCAAATAATTAAACGTTCTCAAATCAAACATTAACGAAATTTAAAAATAAAAGAATTCATTGGGAACTGTAACCCTAAAATTATAATTTTTTTGAAAGAAAATTTTGAAAAATTCTCATTTTGAAAAAATTGATAAAAGACGATTCTAAATTTTTTTTTAAATTACTTTTTTCCACCAAAATTGAAAAAAAAATGTAAATGATAAAATTTGAAAATGTTGAACTTTTTAAAAACATAAAAGATGATTCTAAATTTTTTTTATAAATTACTTTTTTCCACCAAAATTGAAAAAAAAAATGTAAATGATAAAATTTGAAAATGTTGAACTTTTTAAAAACAATCTTCAATAATAAAATTCTGAATAAGTATTTATTCTAAAAAATGTTATTCAAATAAATTTTCTATTCCAAAGTTTAATAATAAATATTTTGGTTTTCAGCATTTTTTTTTTTTTTTTTTTTTTTTTTTGTCAACTCATGTCTCATTTCAACTTTTATTGTAAAAAAAAATCAAAATTATCTAATCTATCAAGTATCAAGACAGTCATTCATTTCATAATATTTATTTTTGTTTTCAAAAAATTCTAATGGCTGTTTTCAAATTTTGTAAGTTGATTTTTTAAAATTTTATAATTTTTTTTTTCAATTTTGATAGAAAGTTTTCATTTTTTGAAATTTTTATTCAGAATTGTTTTTCATCAAATTTTTTTAAATAATAATTTTCCAAATTTCCTTTCTTACTTTAATAATTTTCATAGTGCAAGGCAAGTACATACAAGTGCTATAAACGGGGCGACGGAAGCTACAGGCTACACCACGAGGAAATGAAAAATAGGGAATTATTTTCTCCAGTATAAATGTCACCATTGACTCCTGATATTCAAAACATTTTCAAAATACGGGGTCACATCACCCTTAAGTACATACCAGTGCAGTGCACGGGGCGACGGGGCTACACCACAGGGGAGAATTCCCTATTATCATCTTCCTAAATTTCCGATTCGAGATCTGGACCTTTGCATTTTATATTTTAAGATGGATTTTTTTACACTTCAAGTTTAATTGAAAACAGGCATTTATTTAAAATTTTTATCAAATAAAATCAAAAAACTTCAATAGATAGGTACCTATGTTTTTTCAAATTTTATCAGTTTTTTTTTTAAATTTTATTTCATCTTTTTTTAAATTTTGGTTAAAAAATTCCATTTTAAAAATGAATTGTTTAGAATAATTTACGTTTCTTCAATGTAAGGTCAAAAATCTATTTTAAACTTGAAAATCGAATTGTTCCAAATTTTGTTCTAAATTCAATTTTTCCAAAATACGAGTAAGTACATTTATAAAATACCTGGAAATTTTATTTTTTTATAGGTAAATCAAGCATTGAATACTAAAGAAAATTCTGTCTTCTTATTTTTCCAAGTTTGAAAAAAAATTTATTAATGCTTTTTTGAGGTGTGATTGAGAATGAGAACTTGAAGGAAAGTATATGATAATTCTGAACAATTTCTTTTTTTAAATGGTATTTTTCAATTAAAGTATTCATTTTTTAAAACGAAATAAATTTTTTGAAAAAAAAATTCAAAAAATAAAAATTTGAAAGATTTTATTTGAGTAAAATTTGCAAAAAGAAAAAAATTTAAAATCATTAAACGTTCTTAAATCGAACAAACAGGATTTTAAAAATTTTCATAATACTTGAACATTAAAAATTTAAAAAAAATGTATTTTTTAAAATATTGTTTCAAAAAAATTAACGAAAATTTAAAATAATGGAATTCATTGAAAACGGTTACTCTGAAATTATATTATTTAGGTAAGTATAAGACAGTATTATTCTTTTAAAGAAAAATTTGAAAAATTCTCATTTTGAAAAAATTGATAAATAAGATGATTCTAATTTTTTTTTAAATTACTTTTTTCTATCAAAAAATTTAAAAAAAAAATCATTATTTATGTATTAAATTTTTAGTTTTAAAATTTGAAAAATTCTTTTTTTTTCTATTTTCTAGCCGTCGCGAGCGATCTCGCGACGGGCTTCTTCTAGTTTAAAATTAAAACCGTTGAAGAAAGAATCAAAATAAGGCAAGGTTTTTCATGTTCGCACTCCTCTCGTATTTGGCTTTCGGTTGCTTTTTTTATAGCGTAGCGAGAATAAAAAATGCGCAAGAAAAAGGAACAACAACAAAAACAACTTCTTCACAAACTGGCATCTTTGAATGAAGGGCAAAAAAAGTAGCGAAAATAAGAAAGGTAAAACCGACGCGACACTGCTGTAGGCATCTTTTGAAGAAAATTCATTATTTTTAATTCGCATCGTACAGTCGTTGTGTAGGCCTAAGTCTAAAGCGTGGAATATAGTAATCAATTGAAAAGCGGCTGTACGCTGATAAACTAATTAGAAAGGCATATACTGAATAGAGTGTACGTTACGTAATACGTACGCTATGCTGCGCGAATATTAGCCAGACTGTTGGAAACCTAAGGGAAGGGGGTGAAATTACGTTCATTTCATAACGAGCATCGAGCAAGAGGAAGGGAACATAGGAGGGTCAGATTCGCTCGCGTTCTATACGGAGATTTTGATTATTCGCCGAGTTAATTCCATTGTGATTCGTCGACGTGGTATCGGCTTTGTAGGTCTAGCTAGTTCCGATATTTAGCCCTTAATCTGTAAGTAGGTATGCTTTTCGTGATTTCAATAAATACTCGCATCGCGTCTCGTTTGCATCGTCACGAGCCAGATGCGAGACTGCCAGAGAGATGAGAAGCAGCGCAATGAAATCTCTCTCTCACAAGGTAGGTATTTGTTAAGAAGCGTCTGCTGTGCTGTACTGGCACTCGCAGCTTCCTAATCATTTTGCTCGACCGAGTCTGAAAACTTTAAGACGTACCGGAATTTTTATATCTTCGGAATGACGCGTCGATTTAATGCGTTTTTTTCTCTCTCTCTGTCTCCGGAACTGTCTTTCTCCATCGTATATCTACTCGCGATTCTCTTAATGCTCGCAAATTCTGCAGCGTAACGATTGCGCTTAACTTTTTCACCAAGTTTGGTAATTTGGTTTCCGTACATTGGCCAAAGAAGAGCACTGCGGGGGGCGCGGAGTGAATTATAGTCGTATGTAGGTAGTCTAGCTACGTAGAGTTCTACTCTATGGTTTACATGCAATAGTACATACAATTATCGTATTTACGAAGAAGGAAGTGGGAAAAAACGTGATATTCGTCTAATGCAATGCTTCTGGTTTTGACTTGTTGCGCTTGTGTGGGCGTTTTGAAATGGTTTCACGTCTTACGAGGGGGAAATGTGTGAGAAACGAAGTCGCGTTATTCTAAAAAAATTTCAACGAAGGCTTGATTAAGTTGGAAACACTGTTGGCATTTTCTGACAGTTGATTGCGAAGTGTTAGGCTTAATTAGTGGTTGTGGATGTAGGTATCTTTTGCCTGTGATTTTTCGAGAAAGAGGTAAGGTGCAAATAATTGCTCGTTGCGTTGAAATTGTGTTTGATTGAGTAGAATTTCGAAGAAATTTTTTAAAAAGTTGGATATGAACGAAATTTGAAAATAAAAATTGTACTTGATCAAAATAGTATCTAGTAAAATTGCGTTTAAAAAGAATTTTGAAGAATTTAATCCTGATAAAAATTTTAAAACCTTACAAAACTTTGGAGAATTTGATTTTAAACATAAAAGTTTGTGTGAGTAAAATTCAATTTTGCGCATTTTTTGGAGAAAATTTTTTTCTGTAGCGTTATTACAAACTAAAATACCTTTACGTGAATAAATTGAAAAAAAAAATGGGTGGGGGATGAAGCTCTTCTTGGATTTTGGTGTTTCTCTTAGGTAGATAAGTAAAGGTATGTTGATATGGACACTACGAGTAACTTCATTTAAAAAAACTTTTTCCTCATTGTGTTTGAGCATATGGCCCAGTTTGACTGGAAATGAATTAAGCTCATCATAAAATTTTCCATCCTAAAGAAATCTTCTGAACAAAAAATTATGTAAAAAAAATTGGGTATTCGAAAAAAATCTCGAAAAAAAACAGTACCGAAATCCTTTAGATACATGGAAAAAATATTGAAAGAAAAGCAATTTTCTTTAAAAATGAGTTTGAAAAAGAATAGTGTCCAAAAATTATAAAGAATGATTGAAGTATTCAGAATATTATTACCTAATTAGAAAAACATTTTTTAATGAAAAATTTCTGGTACAAAATTCGTTAAGAAAAAATCTTCATGCCAAATCCGCTTGAATTGAAAAAAAAGATTGAAAAAATTTTTCGACTCATAATTTCAAATTTCCACAGAATTGATGATTTTTTTTTCTCGAAATTTTTAGTTTTGAAGTCCTATACGTCTTGTAGGGTCGAAAAAAATTAAAAAATAGCTAAATCTATTGGAATTGAAAAGAAATTACCAAATCCGTTGGAACTGGAAAAAATCTATTATAAAAATTTTTTTTAACTCATAATTTCAAATTTCCACAAAATTGATGAATTTTTTCTCGAAATCTTCACTCGTGAAATCCTACACTTGTAGGGTTGAAAAAAAAACACGAAAACATATCTAAATCTATTGAAATTGAAAAGAAATTGTCAAATTCGCTGGAACTGAAAGAAATCGATTACAAAAATTTTTTCCAACTCATAAATTCAAATTTCCACAAAATTTATGATTTTTTTTCTCGAAATTTTTACTGTTGAAGTCCTACACTTTTAGGGGTGAAAAAAACGAAAAAACAGCTAAATCTAGGTATTGAAATTAAAAAGAAATTGCCAAATTCATTAGAACTAAAAAAAAAACATTATTAAATTTTTTTCAACCCATAAATTCAAATTTCCATAAAATTAATGAATTTTTTCTCGAAATGTTTACTCTTGAACGCCCACACTTGTAGGGTTGAAAAAAAAACGAAAAAATAGCTAAATCTATATTGAAATATTGAAAAGAAATTGCCAAATCCGCTGGAATTTGAAAAAAAATTATTATAGAAAAATTTTTCGACTCTTAAATTCAAATTTCCATAAAATTGATGAATTTTTACTCGCAAAGTCCAACACTTGTAGGAATGGTAAAAAACAAATCTGTTGGAATTGAAAAAAAAAAAAAATTTCAACTCATACCTAAATTTAAACAATAATTGATAAAATTTTTCTCGAAATTTTTACAAAAAAATTGCCAAATCCGCTGGAATTGTAAAAAGTTATTGGTATAGAAAAATTTTTTGACTCATAAATTTCAAATTTCCACATGAATTTTTTCTCGAAATTATGTACACTCGAGAAGCCCTAAAGTTGTATGGTTGAACTTATACAAAAAAAAAAAAATAATTGTCAAATCTGCTGGAATCGAAAAAAATCTAATAATTACCCATCATTCAAAAAGTAAGAAAAAATGTCGAATTCATCTTTAAAAAATTAACAAAAAATATTCATTATTTTTATTTTTTAGAAAAAAAATCTGAACTGCTAAGAAAAAATAATATTTAATTTCCGCAAAATTACTATTTGTTAATTTATTTCCCAAAACGTGTGATTATAAAACCAGAGTAAAATCATTTCCCAGCATTGGAACTACGAACGATACGCCAATATCATTTTGCATTTGATGAAAAATTCAATTTCGCATAACTGTGCCTGTTACCTAGGCAGTTGCTTAATTTGTAGGTAAATAAAGGTATCTAGTAACTATTTTTCCAATTTATTTGGTATTTGTTTTACCATCGTACTATTCGACGAATATGGAATTTCCACGTCGAGTATTTTCGGTACATTGCATACGTTACCTACATACTGGGTCTGTGTGTAATCAATGGAGCATACATAGTTATCCATATAATCTGCCCTCTTCCCACTTTTCTCCCTCCCCAAAAGAAATAACGAAGGGGACGAGGAATAAGGGTAAAAAAATCTGTATTATAATGTTACCCGAGGTTTACGAACTCGAGGTATTTATTCGGTTGATAATTTCGATTTATTATTGCGAAATAGTACGTTCTATGTAGGATATTTATTTTGGGGGTGATTCGAAAAGGAGATGTGATCGGGGTCGCCGGAGGTATATCAATTTACCATTTCGACGACTATATCGTCTATATACGTATAGGTAAGGTACGTATAGTATGCGCTATACATACTCAATATATACTATGTGTATTATTTATTCGACGCGATTTTTATTCTAATAAAGCGAGCTATGTAATTTCGATGATAATTCGAGCGGGAAATTGTCGTCGTCGTCGTCGCGTTACGAAAGAAAAATAAATAAAAATCGAACGTTGTTCGACATTTAGATGAGTGTACCTTGGTGCATGTATGTGTTTCGTATAGAACACTCGATTGAGACGAAAATTGAGGGAAGGAAAAATTCTGGGAAACGCGTTTTCTCGCAGGATACGAATAAGCACCTTCCCTACTTACCTCGCTTTGCCCCGGATGTCGATAAGTATGAGAAATATTTAGTGTGAAAAAATGTCAATGAGGTTTTTACGACGCGACGGTTCAAAGTCGCGAGAGTTCATCTGATATGGGAAAATACCAGAGGGATGATTGCGAAATTTGGCCCTTATGTTATGGCAGTATCATGCGAATGAGAATTTTCGTAGTAGGTAGGTGCAGTGTTCATTGTCATAATTTTCTGGCAAATTTTATACATACTTATTGCATGGAAAAAATTATGAGAAATTTTTTTTTTGCGATTTTTTCACAAGCATTCAATTTAAAAGAAAATGTGAAATTCACCATGTAATAAGTACCACTGGTACTTACTTATTGCATGGCAAAAATTAATTTCTTCCAAAAATGGGAATAATTGAAAAATTCCGAATTTTAGGGTCATAACTTCTTAGAATGGACCAAAATGATGAGAAAAAAATTTTTTGAGCAATTTTTTTATTTAGATTAAATTTTAAAGAAAATGTGAAATTCACCATATTTATTGCATGGCAAAAATTTATTTTTTCCAAAAATGGGAATAATTCAAAATTCAGAATTTTTTCATCATAACCTCTCAGAATAGACTTGAATAACGAGAAATTTTTGTTTTTTACCATCTTTCCAAAGAAATACAATTTTAAAGAAGATGTGAAATTCACGATACTTATTGCGTGGCAAAAATCAATATGATTTTTTTTTTCAAAAATGGGAATAATTGAAAAATTCAGAATTTTTTCATCATAACCTCTCAGAATGGACCCAAATAATGAGAAAAAAAATTTTTGAGCAAGTTTTTCAAAGAAATTCACTTTAAAGAAAATGTGAAATTCATCATGTAATGAGTACCACTGGTGCTTATTGCATGGCAAAAAATTATTTTTTTCTAAAAATGGGAGTAATTGAAAAATTCCAAATTTTTTCATCAGAACCTCTCAGAATAGACTTGAAAAATGAGAAAAAATTTTTTGAGTAATTTTTTCAAAGAAATTGAATTTAGGGAAAATTTGAAATTCACCACATTATTACATGGCAAAAATCAATTTTTCCCAAAGGTAAGAATAATTGAAAAATTCCAAATTTTTTCATCATAACCTCTCATGAATGGACCCAAATAATGAGAAAAAAATTTTTGAGCAAGTTTTTCAAAGAAATTCAATTTTAAAGAAAATGTGAAATTCGCCATGTAATGAGTACCACTGGTGCTTATTGCATGGCAAAAAATTATTTTTTTCCAAAAATGGGAGTAATTGAAAAATTCCTAATTTTTTCATCAGAACCTCTCAGAATAGACCCGAAAAATGAGAAAAAAATTTTTGAGTAATTTTTTTTCAAAGAAATTGAATTTAAGGAAAATTTGAAATTCACCACATTATTACATGGCAAAATTATTTTTTTTCGAAAATTAGAATAATTGAAAAATTCAGAATTTTTTCATCATAACCTCTCAGAATGGACCGGAATAATGAGAAATTTTTTTTTGCAATTTTTTCAAAAAAATTCAATTTTAAAGAAAATGTGAAATTCACCTTGTAATAAGTACCACTGATACATAAATTCTGCAAAGGTTCTGAGATTGTTCTGTTCAAAGTTGAAGAATTTTTTCAAATCTCTCCCCCCCCCCCCCCCCCCATTTGAGATGTTTGACTAAAAAGTGAATTTTTTGAATTTTCAGTCGATTCGACCATTTTGCATGTTCACTGGAAATTGAATAGTGCAATAAATGGACTTCATGAAAAGCAAATAAATTAAGTGTGATTTGGGAGGAGGCGTTAAAATTGAGTTTTAAATACAAAGATGAGGAAGGACCAAGTCCGAAAAAAAAAAGAAAAAGAAAACAGAAAACATTTCGAATAAAATATGAAGATAATTTTTTTCGAAATATACTCCACCATATGACACCCCCCCCCCCCCCCCACCGAATGATTAAAAGTTTTCGACGTCAATTTAAGGTCATTTTTGTGATAGAATTTTTTTTCTTTCACTATCCTTGCCGACATGTGCGAGAAAAATTGGTTGAGAACTTGCGAAAAATACATTTAACATCATATATAACGTATTTTGAGGATTCATCCCCCTCCCCCTCCAAGATGCTTGCGTGCTTCACAATCATTTTCTACCGAGACACGAAGGAAATCAGAATTTTTCAAATTTTATTAAAGAGCAGATGAATCAATCTACCTTATTGTATCGAATCTTTTTTCAAAATTTTTCCATTTTCAAAATTTTTGCGAATACGTATAAATTGTGTTTAAAAATGATTTTTAAACTTTTTTGAATTTCGTTTCTGCTGTTTTGGGAAGATGGGAGGTTAAATATTTGCAGAAAAATGTCTATAGCTAATTTTGAATAAGATTTTGTTATAAATGGTTTGACATTCGATTACTTTCCCTCGTAAAAAAGAAAGAGATAACTCAGGGTTTATATTATATCTATCCTCGTATAATTATAATTTGCGAAATCGTATTTCGTAAATTGGAACGATGTGATGCTCAATATGATGCGAGAATAACGAAATATATAGGTAATATATCTACGTCGAAATGTAGCTACTGTTTGCGGAGGATTATACTCGTACGTATATTTCAAGTGCTTATTAATTATTAGGAGATAGGTTGTAGTTGGTGCTCGTATCATCTCGTCAACTAGAGAGAAGGATATGGCGTAAAGCGATCTGCGATATAACGCCCGTATATATTTATATTTTTTTGATTATGCGATGGAAACAAGGCTACGTCGGTGAATTTCGCGATGAAAAAGTTGGTCTCGCAAAAGTCTTCGAGTTGAAAAACGGCAATGCGATTTCGAGCGTTAATGTTCGCTCACACTTGTTACACCTTCTGCGTGTCTCCGTATCTTTTGGTTGTTCAACCACATTACGAATGTATGATTTTATCGAGGCCTCGTATCGTATTTCAAAATTCAAAAAGGTTTCTCCGTCTTCATCAAAGGCTTTTTCGAGATAATTAGATGACTTAATGCCGAAGTAAATAATAATATTTGTCGGCGTGCATGACTGTACGACGTTCGTATAAGTAGGAAAGAACAAAAAACGATCGTGTACGGTTTTCGAAATTTACACGCTGTGTCGGAATTATCATCAACAATAACGACGCAAGGTCTTCATTTTTGGTACGATAGGTACACGAATAGAAGTACGCGAGGAGAAGTAAACCTGCGTATTTGGGAAAGAAGCAAAGCAAGAGACGAAGATTGTGTGCGTGTAAATGATCGATATTTTTGAGAAGAGGATTGAAGTACTGGGTATTTGTACTCTTAATGAGTCAACAATTCATCGCGAACGGCGACAGCGTCTCTCTTTTCATCTCCTTCTACCTATGCACGTACTATATTGCTCGTCTATTGACGTAGGTATACTCGTACGTAATGTACCACTCGTGTTCACCATTTGTATTTGTAGTTAGAGTTGCCACCTTGACGCTGATCTTGTTATTCAATTGAAAACTTGACCTTTCTAAATTGCCAAGAAGTACGAAGCACTTGTATTACCACTTGTGTTAAAAGCACGAGCTCTTCAGATTTTATGAAAATCATATCAGCACCTACTTGATTTTTCTAAACGAATTAATGGGAAATGTGTGCGAAAGAAGGTTCTTGATTTTTTTTTTCAATTTTAGTCATTTTCAATTGAGTATTTCAATTTTTTTTTCAATCGTCAAGTCTTTCTATTATTTCAACTTTTTTTTTTTTTTTTTTTTTTTTTTTTGGAGAACATGATTGAATATGTTTAGTCGAAATTTGCAAATGACCAATGAGTATTGGAAAATCAGAAAAAAATATAAAAAAGTTTTATCAAGTTTGACAGTAGGTATGTTGAATTTGAAAGTCATTTTTTTATGAAAAAGGAAAGAAAAAGAGGGAAATCGAAAATTAAAGAAAACTGAACTGGAATAAAGAGAAAAAAGATGAGAAAAGGAGGAAGAGGAGAGAAACTAATGGAAGTAAAATCGAAAATTAGAAATTTGCTAAAAATTTTAATGAAGGTGGAAAACAAAAAAAAATTGAAACTTCAATATTGAAAACTCAAAAATCTGAACCCAATAAAAAAATTTTTAAACGACTTTCACAAAAAGTCACTAAAAAAATTTTTTTTGAAAGGAAATATTTATTTCAATTTTTTTTGAAAAATGTGTAGCTATAATTACTTTTTTTTTTACTACAACAAAGATCGTCTGAGAAAATATTTTTTCAAAAGGAAATATTTCAAAATTTTCCTAAAAAAAAAATATCAAAAATCAAGTATTTCATAAGATTTACAAAAATTGTCACCATTTTTTTGAAAGGAAATTCCTCAATTTTATTCTTTCCTTGGAAGAATAAAAAGGGTTTAAAATTTTTTTGAAAAAATAAATGAAGATTTTTGGATGATTTTTAATTGGGTTTTTGATTTTTTTTTTGAACTCGTTTCCAAGATAAATTCAATGCATAAATCAGATTTGGTAAGTAAGCTTCCTTTCCATGAAAATTTAGGTCACCATTTTTTCATAATTTTCCCTAAAAAAAAAAAATTTTCCAACCTACACCAAGCTTGGAAAATCGATTGAAAACGCACGGAGATGGATTCGATGCTTCAGTCTCCAAGTGTTGAGGTAAAATCCAAATTCGTTTTAAAATCATATTTCACCATTATAAATCGGAAACCACGAGAAAAAAAATTTAAAGCATAGATACATAATTATATCAAAAGTCATTTAATCCCCTTTACCACCTGACATAACAATAAATTTATCATGAAGTTTTCAATAGGAAAATAATTAAAACTGAAAAACAAAACCGACAAATTGAGATAATAAAAAGGAGAGAAATCGAGTAGGTAAAAATATGTCCAGAACTGTTCGTTTGAAAAAAAAAAACCTATCAAAAATTACCTACTTATTTCTTTTACAGGGAACCATCTCCGTGTTTCACTTTTTTTTTGGGGGGGGGGGGGGGGGTCTTTCACCGAAATAAAAAATTCTGAACAAGTTATATCTTATAAATATAAATGTACCTACTACAAAATACAGGGTGTTACGGATTGAGAGTAAAGCCTTCCAACCAGTAACTATGCAACTCATGTTGAGTCGATGTAGGTATGTTTGCCTAACCTCCGGACTGCAGGGGCTGAGTTATGCTCATCGAAAAAAAAAAATTTTTCGTTTACGCCGAGTGTTTTCAACCTTGCGCTTCTCGGCAACTACAATAATTAGAAAGTTGCGCTTTGCGGCATCGGATGGCAAATTTTGTGTAGAATTTTTTCATGGGTCTGGTAATTTTTGTAGGGGGACAGGGAAGTCTATACCGAGCAAAATATTTGAAAAAACATGTGAAAAAAGTGACAATTTTTCATGTTTTTCTGTGATAACTCAAAAAGTTTTCCTCTAACCAAGCTGTTATTATTAACTTTTCTAGATGAAAAAATGCTGCTCTTTTTAATGGCGCAAACCCCGCCCCTCTAGCTTACTCCAATCAAAAGTTATGAGCGAATAATTCATCAAGACCCGGGGGGCACAGCACCAAAAAATTTTGATCCAAATTCGAAAAATGTTAAAAACATGTTGCATTTCGTTTGTTATATTTTTTAATAGCGCTATGTTAGAATATCTCCTTGTTTTTTCTACAACCCCTAAAATTTGAAAAAAAAATGACATAATCGAAAAAATTGTGTGATGGCATATCGTTTGTAATGTTTTCGATGGTGCTGAATTCGAATACCTACTTAATTTAGTTTCTGATTGGGGTCTCCCAAAGCTCTATACTACCCCCTGGTATTTGAAATATACCCAGTAAGAGGATCTGGGGTCCAAATTACTTCTTTTCCAATTCGCACTTACTAATTTTTGGGTGATTAAAAAAAAAAATTGATTTTTCGCAAGTATTGAATTATTTCCAAATTTTGGAATTTTTTCAGTATTTAAAAAAAAAAATGGGTTTCTAATATTATTTACTTTCTTATATTATTATCAGTTTCCTTCAATTTTTTGATTTTTCAAGTCAACGATTCGTTGGCCGCACTTGAAAAGCATCAAATAATTATGGGTATAGTTAAATTAAGACTTTCTACTCTGAATAGGTACTGTGTGTATAAATTCATCCCTACGTATTAATGTGCAGTAGCATCGTATTATGTAATACCTAATATGTACCCATGTGGTATTCGGGAAAAAGCAGACGTATACTGACACCTCTGGCACCTACACACAAGTGTAAAATCCAACCGCACAACAGTCACGAAGCTACAAATACATTTGCTTTGCGGTTTGTTAGCGTTATCGTGCCTGTATCGTGAACGATACACAATCCGCCGCGCACTGCGCTGCCTCTTATTCGCATTTAAAAAGGTCTCTCTGGTGTCTCGGAATCGCACGGTTTCACAATTCGCATCGATTTCAAACGTGAGCGAAAAACAACACACGCACGCCGCCGCTACTTGTTGCGAAGCCTTTGCTATGATTTTAGTTTGGTGTGGTGTGCGTTTTATACGAGCAGCCAACTAATTTACTTGAATTTACTCGCTGGTCTTTTTGCCATAGATGAACGTTTTTTTTTTTTTTTTTTTGTTTTTTTTTTTGTATACATTTAGGTGTAGATAAGTTGGAACCATTCAGTGGTAAATTGAGAAGCTGGCTTTTCAGAAAAGGAAATAATCTAATAAAAGAGATAATTTTCTGCATGATTCGCAAAAGAATTGTTTATCGAGTGACATTGTTTTCTAGTAAAATTATCAAGTATTTATGTAGGATACCTATACGTATTCATGTTTGATGGTAATTGGCATTACGACTCTAAGTCTTTTATCGTAGTTTGAAACTCGCGCCTGGAACAGTAAAGATGCGTTACCGGTGCAAAAAATCCAAAGGAACTAATTCGATACCCACGAGGCTCATAAAAATAAAATTTTTACTACGCCTTAAAAAATTTTTACGTTCGCGATCTTTGCCTAACGCCGAAACTTCACTCGTGTATTACACCAGGGCCACGCTATCGTAATATTAGTCGAACACATGCTGATGCTGGGATATTAAAATGCACGATGCAGTTGCTATAGCGCCGCCTTAGAAAGAAAAATGAAGGAAAAAAAAGTTTGCAAAGTTTTTCACGACAGGAGCAACCAGGACGATATAACGCGAAGCAGTTCACTTGTGATATTGTGTCTTACGGAACGTTGTAACGCATTAATAAATAAATAAGATTCAATGTTTTGAGGCGAAATTTCACATCCCCTTCGGCGAACGTTTTGTTGCCAATTAATAGTAGACAAGGTGTGCGCTGTGTGGCACACTTACCCCAGCGTTTTGCGAAAAAAGAACACTAAGAGGAGGGTGGAAGGCTGGCGCTAAATGCGGAAGCTCCTCCATTCGAAGCAATGCGTTCCAAAGGTCGATTATGTACGAGCGAGTTTGGAAAATATACGCTCGCTGTGTGCATACTATACGCTTTTTCACCAGAAAGCTCGCTCAATTGCTCAAAGAATTCCCAATTAAGTCGGGAGAGAATAAAATTAGGATTATTTGAAATTTGAACTTACCTTTTGCATCTCACCTTGGGATTTTATTTTACTAATTCATTTTATTTTAAATTATACATATTATTTTTTTACACAATGAGGTTTAGTTGGACATTCAGAATAATTATGGGACCAGGCTATAAATTCTGCGTTTTGTAAAATGATTCTAAAAATGTACCTAGGTATTTCATATTTTCAATTTTCGAAATAGTGGAGATGATATTTCTTTAGGTAAATGAAAATTATCCATAAGGTACGAGTAGTAAAATTATTAGGATTTAGTAAATTTTGAAGATTTAATAAATTTTGAAAAATTGGTAAATTTTAAAAATTCAATAGATTTTGAATATTTCATAGGAAATCGAGTTCAATTTAAAAAAATGTTAAATTTAACTATATTTTCTGAAATTTTAAACACTTGACCACATTTTAAAAATTCATACATTTTTTGAATTGTAAAAATTTATAAATTTTTAAAAATTGACTACCCGAGCAGCACAATCGACAAATTATCGAAATAAAAAATCGACAGAATATCGAATTCGATAAAGTGTCGCGTTAGTTCCGCCTAAATCGTGAAATTATCTTTCGATATATAGATAGATTATCGACGAATTATAGTTAGCAAAAATTTCGAGATTATACTAAGATATTTTATCGATAATATATCTATAATATCGAAAGATAATTTCACGATTTAGGCGGAACTTTTACTTTTACGACACTTTATCAAATTCGGTATTCTGTCGATTTTTTATCGATTTTTTATTCCGATTTTTCGTCATTTACTAGCTTTTTTCTATAATTAAAAATCATTAATTAGCATAATTAATACATTAAACTATGCCTAAACACATTATTCATGTTGCGGTAAGAAGATCATTTCAGAAAAAGTCAAAAAAAATTATAAAAAATTTGCCACCCGTGGGGGCTTGAACCATCTGCCTCCTGCATGGTAATTCTCTTCCTTAACCACTATGCCATACCTTATCGTTGAGGAATTAGCAATAAAACGCTTATAATAGGCAGTTTAGTACTTCCAGACGTGTTGGACTTGGAAAAATTTTCACCAATTTGGAAATAATTTCAAATATCGTCACAAAATCGTTGAAAAATCGAATTCGAGGAATTTTATATTACGTGTCGATAATATAGTTTCAAATATCGTTAAAAAATCGAAATTGAGAAATTTCATATTACGTGTCGATAATATAGTTTCAAATATCTTCACGCTATCGTTAGAAAATCGAATTTGAGAAATTGCATATTATGTGTCGATAATATAGTTTCAAATATCTTTACAAAATCGGTAAAAAATCGCATTCGATAAATTTAATATAATCTGTCGATAATATAGTTTCAAATGTCGTCAAAAAATCGGTAAAATATCGAAGTCGAAAAATTTCATATAATCTGTCGATAATATAGTTTTAAATATCTTTACAAAATCGTTGAAAAATCGAATTCGATAAATTTAATATTCTTTGTCGATAATGTAGTTTCAAATATCTGCCCAAAATCGGTGGAAAATCGGAATCGATAAATTTAATATCCTTTGTCGATAGTATCGTTGACGAATATCGTCATAAAATCTTAATAATATCGAATTCGATAGTTTTTAAATTTTTTGCCTATGAAGTTGTACCGATAAATCTTTATAATATCGCGAGAACATATATAGATTTTCAAACGATTTTTTATCGATACGTTACATCTTCCGATATTATCAATCGAGTGTGCCGCTCGGGTATTTATTATTTTTTTTCTTGTAATTTAACTAAATTTCAAAAATTGATCTGATTTCAAAAAAATTTAGAAACAGGAGAATGACCAAATTCCAATTTTTGCTAGATTTTTTAAAAGTTTGTTTTTTCCAAAATAATTGAAGAAGTTAACATTTACCAAAAATCCGATTTTGAGAAAATGAAAAAAATATTGCTAAAAGTGTAAATTTTTTAATTTTGGGCAAAATGATCGCTGCAAGGGTCTAAATCAGGGTAGTTTCATCTGCAGAACTCGAATCCGCGATTATTTTTTTCATTCGATCATTTCGTGTGATAACTCAATTTTAATCACATAAAATTAATGAAAAAACCTGAATTTACGAAAAATAAATGAATTGACGTGAAATTCGGGCAAAAAGTGTATAAATGAGTAAGTATCTAGTGATGCACCTTGAGGAAAACATTTTTTGATGAAAAATGAGCGTTCAGTGGGAGAAAAAAGTACGACTAACTGGTATTTGAATATTTTGGAGAAGTTGCACCAACGATTAAAATTCGAAAAAATTCGGAGTATCGTATAGGTATAAAGGCGTAAAAAACCGAGAAATATATTTTCCGCTGAGCGCACTCTAAAACTGCACCCTCCAGGGTGATTCAAAGTCGCTTTCAAGGTCGTTAGAGTGGTCGAAAAAATCTGATTTTTTTTTACAACTTTTCCCTTGGGTACCTGTATCTACATGCCAAAGTTGGTGAAAATTGGTTCAAAACTCGAAGAGATAGAATTTTAAAGCTGAAAATCGCATATTTCGAGGCTCCAGCCCCAGAGGGCGAGGAAAGTGATCGCTGATTCGCTCTAAAATCATCTTTTACGATACTAAATCAGAATCAGTGAAAAAAATTTGAAGTTCGACTGGGGGCCGATTGACCCCCTTATCACACCAGAGCATTTGATCTTTTTTTAAAAAAAAATAATGACTTTTGGTGATTTACTGAGCAAGATTACATTTAAAAAATTAAACCAATTTTCAAAAGTTTTTGAAAGTTTACTAAACTTTGAAAGATAACATTTTAGTTTTTTTTTTAAATTTTGTTGACTGATCCAATCTCATTTCCCTCCCCCTTTTTTTGAAATAACTAAGTGTAAAAATTACCTAATTTTTGTCAACATGAAAATTTGACTGATCTTTGAAAATTCGCATTTCAAGTTTTTTTTTTTTTTTTTTTTTTTTAAATTGAATTTTAAAACATTTGAAGATCGAATTTTTACAATTTTTAAAAAATTCTGCCGCATTACAAAAATTGGTCAAATTGTAAAAATTGCCCAAACTTTGAAAATTGACCGTTGAACGTTTCAAAAATTTAGCGGAAGATGAAATTCAAAAATTTATGCCTAAAATTTTTAATTTTTACCCGATTTTGATGATTTTTTTTTACTGAATTTCAAAGGTTTATGACACTTAATAGATACTTGACTAACAAATTGTTTAATTCTATCAAATTTTTAGAATTTGATTTTTATTAATTTTTTTCTTTAAATTTTGGTGCATTTCAAAAATTGGCCTTACCTCAAAAATATATAAAAATTTCAAAATATCCGCGTCTAAATGTCACAATGATGCACAAGTATATTTTAATGCAAAGATAATAGGGTAAAGTACTCGTTTATGGCCACATTAAGACATTTTTTATTTTCTCATACTCGTGGGTGGTTGTATAAGATCAGGAAATTGCAATTGAGTTTGTGAAATTTTCATTCTCTGTATTTTTCAAAAAATTAGAAATTTCATTTAATCAATGAAAAAGGCTACCTTTTCGTCCAATGCAAAATCCTCTCCTGTAACTGAATTTTTATAAAAAATCGATTATTCAAAATTATTACTCCGACAATACGTTTGCGGTATTATTCCGTCTTCAAAACATTTTTTAGAAATTTTTTTCGATAGAAATTCATCGCTTGATACGTATAGTAATTTTTGTACTTTGTAAATGAGAATTTTCCAAGGTATGGAGGAGGGAGATTCGCGAGAATAAATGCTATTTTCTGTACCCAACGCAGGTATCGAATGATTAAAGCAATCGGTAGTGTTTTGAAAATGAGTTTGAAAGACGACCAAAGAAAACGCACCATATCGACGAATGCCTTTTCGCACATTTTTCTCAATCCGCCAAGGAAATCAGTAACAAAAGGTTGGACGAGAGGAGACCCGTCATTGTTTGTGGCTTTCTCATTCATCGTCCGTGGCAAGTGGCGGTGTGCGGGGGACGGTTTTAATTGAAAGAGTACGACCGCTGATGCGAAAAGAATCGCCGTTTTTTCAGGTCTTCTACGTTATCCGAATTCGTGATTTTTGCGTATTTCTTTCACGTTCGCCGAACGCTTCTTCACGTTTCTATTTGTCTTATCTGTTATAAAGCGCGACGCGGGCCTTCTAATCGCGTGGTAGATACTTTTCTAAATAGGTATCTAGCTGAAAGTGTGAAGATGGGGGGAGAGGGAGGTTGTTTTATACGAAAACGCCTTCACTGTAGACCTGTCATTGGAAAGGATTCATGGAGTTGCGAAGTGATGTTGTCTTTCTGAAGAAGATTAGGGATGGCGGAGATTAAACTTATACTATTTTTCTTCGAAATGTGGATTTTTTTTCTCAACAAAGTTCGTACTCAGAATTTAAAAAATATCAAAAATTAGAGAATTTTTGAAAATTTCTAGTTAATACGTATATAAAAAGTAGGCAGTTTTGGGAACGGTCAAGAAAATCGGGAAAAAGTCATGAATTTTTCAAAAAAAATCCTAGGTCAAGAAAAGTCATGAATTTTACTTTTTCAAAAGTCATGAATATTTGATAATATTACCATTATTACCAGGGCAAAATTACAAATTCGCTTAAAAGTAAAAAATTTTCCCTGTTGCATCTTCTTAAAAAAAAAAAAAAAAAAAAAAAATTATAAAATCTTAATAGTTTTTTTGAATTTTTTTGAGGGGGGAATCTCAATTTTTTTTTGAAAATAAATCCTCATTTCTTGGAATAAATAAGAAATAATTTTGTAGAATTAAATTTTTTTTTTATACAAAAAATTTTAAAAATTATTTTGGAATGAGAATGTTTTTACGCCACCCCTTAGGTAGTTGCTGTACAAGGCGTTTAAAAAAAATTCCCAGTTTTTTTGAAGTATATTTTTTAAACTTTATTCGCGAAGAAATTCTCATTAAAAACAAATCAAAAATCTCAATTTTATAGTTTTGGAATTGTATTATTTCTTTGAAGTAAAAATACTTTTCGAACTCTATTTCAGTATAAAATCTCAATTTTTTTGATTTTTTTTTCAAATTTTCTGAAAAATAATTTTTAAATTTTTTTGGGAGGATGTTCTCTGTTTTTGGAGAAAAATTCTCTTTTTTGAAATGTATAAAAAAAAGTTAAAAACGAATTTTTTGGTTCAAAAAATTTTAAAAATTGTTTTTAAATAAAATATACCTACTCTTTTTTTTTGAAATAGAGAAATCTCAAATCTTCTGGAGTAGAAATTTTTTCGGGTGAAGAAATTTCAGGATTTTTTGGAATGAAAAATATCCATTTTTTTTTTTTTTTTTTTTTTTTTTTTGAAGAGAAAATGTTATAAAATTATCTTATGTGAAGATAATATTTTTCAAAAGTGGAATAGTTTCATAATTTTTTCTTTGTAAAGAATAAAATTGGTTTCATTTTTGATAAAAAACTGCAGGGATTTTTTTTCAAACATTAATTTTCTTCTAAAATGAACAAATCTCAATTTTTGGAGATCAATTTTTTTTTCTTTGATAGGTAAGTAGTAAAATTAATACCTAAATCAAATATTTTCTGAACTTGAGACGGAAAAAAAACATAGAAAAAATGTTTTTCTGTTGAAAAAGTTGTTAAAAATTTTTATAGGAGAATTTTTTGGGGTGAAATTTTTTTTTTTTTTTTTTTTCAAGAAAAAGATTATTCTTACATTACAACATAAAACAATTTCAAGCATCCACCTTTTAGGGAAGAAATCGAATTACACCCTTGAAAATTCCAAGTATTCATTCAATTTTTGAGAAATTTAGAAATGAAAAGGTCATGAATTTTCAACAACAAAAAAATAGTTAGACACCCTGATATTGGACAAAAATTTCCAGAGGAAAAATTAAGATTTTTTTTTGTTGGGAGCGTGGAGAAGATTTACTGGAAAAACCTTACATATTTTTTCGAAACCTTTTTGTTAAAAAAAAATTCATTACAATTTTTCAAAACGTTTCCTACAAATGTTTTTCAAGTGAAAATAGGTATTCGAAATTTGCAACTAAAATTCTCAATAAAATTTTTTACTGCAATGATGTTTCAAAATTTTTTAGAAATACATACATGTGAAGAAACAACAATTGAATACATTTATGCAAAAAGGGCCCATCGCTAAATAGACCCTTTTCGAGTAAATCAGCTCAGTGTGGTATGCGTTTCCCCCTCTACCCACCAACCCACCAAGGTTCAACTTCCTACGATATAAAACCGCTCCGTACTGGATGATTTTCGGCTGCAAGGTCGATTTTTTTCATTTTTTGTGACGTTATTTTAATGTATTTTTAAAATAATACTTACTTTATTAAAAATTTAATCGAAATTCGTTTCAAAAAATAAAGTTTAAAATAAATTTGATCGAAATCTGTTTTTAAAAATATATTTTAATCGAAATTTGTCGAAAAAATAGTTTTTGTAATGTTAATGTTTTGTTATTTTAAATTGAGTTCGAATTTGTTCGTATTTTATTATTATAATTAAATTTGAGTGACGAATTTTTGCAAAAAAACTCTCTTTTTCTCTCCATACAACACTTGCAGGATCGTAACTCTACTCATCGCACCTTATTTTTGTGTTCACGACGCTATTTTCAAGGTCACGCTACGTTTTATTCAAAAAGGGCCTATAAGTTACCCTTACATTTGCAGCCACTGCGCCACAACAAATGAAGTTAGCGCCGCCCGATTTGCGCCATTTTGTAGCCAAAGGATGTACCATTGACCACCAAAAATTTCATGATCATCGGTGAAGTATTCTACCTTTGGCATATATTTGAAAACTTTAATTGCGTTTTTCTCAAGATACCTAAAATTCGTATGGGCCCTTTTACAATAAATGTATTCAATTTGAATTGAAAGTTTTTATGATTTTTTTCCTGTTTTTCGATTTTTTTTTCAATTCTTTCAGGATTTTAAAAAAATTATTTTTTCAGAATTTTTTCCAATTTTTCTCTCGATTTTTTCCACAAATATTTTTTTTATCGTAAAGTTTTTTCATACAAAAATCTATCAACTTTGAGAACAAAATGGACATTCCAGAGAAAGTGCATCTTATCTATTTTCAACATTCTAACGCTATGGCGACAAAGCAATAAAAACGACCCTGCCCCAATCGTCGAGCTCGGTCGTTTTAAATTTCGCGTAATCTAGGCACGAGAAAAATTATGCGATGCTCACTCTAATCTCGAGCGGTATGTGCGTCTTTACGACATCTATTAAATTGTGCACGCGCGTCATTTTCGTAAATAAAATACCGACACTGCGGTATTGTGCAGCTTAAACTATAGATATAGGTAGATACTAGGTAGATAGGTACATAGATTCAAAGTACTCGCTTCCTTCGTCTTCGCTACAGCGCACTTAGCGTGCAAATCTGCAAACGTTCTCGTTATATTTTCAAGAAGTTTTAAGCGCTATTTTATAGGTATAAAATGAAAAAGGTATCACTCGTTTGCCTTCTTCTTTCAAGACGACGATGAAATTCGAAACACGCGAACGACATTTTTACGATTTTTTCCCGCTAAATGAAAGAGGATGATCGCGAGAGTTCGACGGCATGGCATTAATACGAAATGGCCGTCTGCACTTTCGCCTTATTTTTTAATATCTATGCAACCTTAAAAATTAGACGTGCGAGTACCTTACGCCTTAAAAGAGGCGCGAATACATCACGAAGCAACGTGGGGTGAAAAAATCTGTTTGCTTCCAAGTTGTGGAACGAAAAAGTAAAAAGAGAAGCCAGGCGAAGAAAGAGAAATCAAGAGATAGAATTGAAAGCACACGAAGGAGAAAAAGACGAAAAGTTTTCGCGGTGATAACGCATTTGGCGCGTATTGTTGCAAAATTTCGCTCGCTTTATGGAATTTTTTTTTTTTTTTGTACGGTTGTTGTACCACGACCGCATATTTATTGTGTAATGTATGGGCAGGTAGGTAGGTAAATAGGTAGACGTAGATGTAGGGTATGAGATGTGTATGGAAATAGGATGATTTACCGCTGGTGAACGTAAAATGGTACACGAGATAAGGAATTTGGAAATGAGAAAATTTCAAGAACACACATTTTATCTTTGCTCGTTCTCGTATTCACCGTACTTCCTTGTAGACTACCTGCGCTCTTATGTAGGTATCTCTACCATCAGCTCCTATTTCACAGAAAACGTACAATTAGGCGGGTACTTTTAGTTGTTTTTCCTTCACTTAGGATGAAGTATGGGGGCTCATATAGAATTAGTCTTTCTGCCGCATAAAAATACATGAATAAAGATGGAAGATGCGGTGGTGCAACTGGTTGGGCGGAGCAATTCGAAACTATCGCTTTTAATTACCCATATACTCGTATTGTTAGCTCATCCTCTACTTCAAAAAGAGTTGAGGGTAGCAATAATTCTTTTCAATTTTTGAAAGTAAACACGAAAGTGGAAACTCAATTTTTTTTTAGGAAAAAAATTCCCAATTTTTTTGGAGAAAAAAAATGAAAAAATTTTCAATTTTTTTTTCTTTTAGAAAATAATTGCAATATTTTGGAGCAAAAAACTCTTCTATTTTTTGGAAGCAACAATTTTTTTCATGAGTAGATATGAGCTCATTATGTCTAATTTTTCTGAAATTCTAGGAAAAGTGAAAATAATCTTTGACGATAATCTCTCGGATGATGATAATAAAAATTTGTGTATTTCCGTTTTTAATGCAATAGGTACAACATCCTATTAAGTCATCCACACGAGGATGTTAGTATGTTCTTTATTGTTTTTCAAGTTTGTTAAAAAAATTTCTCAACTTGATTTTTTAAATCTTGATTGTTGAAATACTACTTTTTCGAGTTTTGCTGAAATATAAATTTTATAAAAATAATGAAATTTCATTGGATAAATATTTGAAAAATATTTTTTTAACAAGAATTTATTAATGCATTTTCATGAAACTTTTCTTTTCAAAAATTGTGCCAAAAAAGGCTTGCTTGCTTCAAAAAAAAAAAAAAAAAAAAAAAAAAAAATCCTTTCCAATTTTGCATAATACGGAAGGAATTCAACCTGTGATTTTCTTACATACATATTTTCTAAAATTAGAAGAAAGGAAGGAAGGGGAAGTGGCAATGTATCTACTCGTTATGTGAAATTGGTGGAGAAGAAGGGATCCAATTGAAATTTTTTATGATAACCAAAATTATTTTTAGGATCTTAATCTACAATTTTATTTTAAAATATTTTCAATTGGCCTTTCCCCTCTCCCTCCAACAATTTTTAATTAGTATCTTGGGAGTGTTATGCGAAGTCGGTGTGGGGGGAGGGATCAGTTTAAAAAAAATTCAGACAAAAGTTGTAGCTTGAAGTCCTGGGAATAATTTTGGTTATTATAAAAATTTCGATTGGAACCCTCCCTCTCCCCCAATTTTGAATATCAAGTACCTATGTAGCATTGGATTTGGTAAAATTCAACAACAACGATCCATTTCCATGTAAACGACTTGAGTAAATTAGACACTTGTTAATAATAGGGAAGGGAATACGTCATGAGTCATTATAAATTTTTTTCTCAAAATTAAAAATTTTTGGGAACGTGGTTTATAATTTTTTATCGACTATTATATTTTATCATACTTCGAAAATTAGTCTTTTGGTAATTTTGGAACACTTTCCGAAAATTTAAAAAATACTTTGAATTAAAAAAAATTTCAAACTTTAAAAATTCACAAAAATTTTAAAATTAAATTTCAAAATTTTGTCAAATTTTTAAGATTTCTAAAAAAGTTGTCAAACTTTCAAAATTAACTTTTAAAAAATTTAGAATTACTGAACTAAATTTCAGAAATTCGTCTAACTTTGAAATTTAAAAAAAATCAATGTGTTTTTATTTCCAATTTTCGAAATTGTCAATAAATCTTGGAAAGTTGTCAAATTTTAAGCATCTACCGAATTTTCAAAATTGAATTTTTTTTGAAGAATTAGTGTAAAATTGTTACCTACCTAATAAAACAAGCTTTTTATTTACGAATCAACTTCTTGTATTTTTGTTGTTGCAATTTTTCAATTTTTAAACTTTTTATAAAATAATTTGTATTTTTTTTGGGTCATATTCTTTTATTATCGTACCAACATGAGACAACTGGACAAGTAAAAAGTGCCAAATTCAGATTGCATTGGATATACATGCTTAAAATGTAGTTTTATAAATCCAAGTTGAAGAACCATACCATAATAATTGCAGGTGCCCGTTTCCATTTGTAAAATTTTTGAATTTTGAGAAAATCGAAAAATTAGAAAAATTGAAAATGAAAAAAAAAAATTAATACATATTGTGGAATGTACTGATTCATGGCAGAACTTGTGTATATGAAGTAGCTACGCGAAATTACGACAACGACGTATCGAAGGCGACAATGTCGGGAAATTAAAACCGTCAAAGTGATTGCGTTCTGGGTGGCATGGCAGAGGATAGTCGATACGAGCGGGGTTAGAATTTTTATCATGGTAAACGCGTGACTTGGAATTTTTTCTTTCATCATTTATTACATTGGTAAATTGAAGCCGTCAAAGTAAATGACTCGTCGGTAGCTTACCTTGACTTTTCCAATAGTAGGTACCTACCTTCTACGCTTACATGTAGCTTTAAAGAAATTCAATAAAAACTCGGTACACGGGCAGGGGCAGGGGCAGGGTGCGCGGAATCGGGTTCTAGACGAAAGCGTTATTTTATCGCGTATATCGTACGAGTACTACATGCACATACTTGCTGCACTGTAATGCCAGCATAATGTGCGCTAGAACACTGCTCTACGGTGTCCTTCCTTTTTCTCTGTTGGTAGTTACGACGGGGTAGCAGATTAGGAAAGACGATAGGGGTACGGAGATTGCAAAAAGGTGGAAAAGAATTTAATAATTTGAGCGAAACGGCGACGACGACTATGGAAACGTGAGAAGGACGAAACATTTTTCGCAGCGAAAGAAAGAGGAATTTGAACAATGTATGGAGAGAGGTTTAGTGGAGGTAGCGAGGGAGTGTAGCGAAGAAGAAAATTTTGAATTTCATCGAATCAAAGTGCAATAATCGAGATGTGGTTTTTAACCTCTGGGACGAGGGGGAGAGAGGGTGCGTAGTTTATTCCGCTAACATTTTTCAAACCAACAATTTTAATAGTTTTTGCGATTGATTTAAATTTATTTCCATAATCTAGGAATTGCCTCCGGTCTTCGTCTTCTATACTTTTGTTTTGAGAATAAGCTTGCAGTATGAGTTTGAAGGAGAGAGAAAAATTGTAATTTTTGACGAAACTCCTCTACAGAAATTTGTATTCGTTTTATGCGAGATATGTTCAGCGTACATTCGAATCAGTTTTATTAGATTTTTCATATGTGTACTTTGCTACGACTCTTCGTCTACTCGTATGATTTTATATGTAACTATGTTTGGAGGAACGTGGTACTCCATGTACGAGATTCGTGCATATTATTCTATTCGGCAATTTTTTCCATGTATTTGAACGTGTCCGCGTACTTCCTACTACTTCCTTATGTAGCAGTTGTATCTACGTGAGTGCTCGAAAGTCGAATTTTTATACATTGGGTAGGCAATAACATTTATTTTATTTGCATCACGACGCCTTGTTACAATTTTTACGCCTGTAGAATACGAGTATACCGTATTGCGTACAGCAATATTTGGAATTTGATTTCTTTTTCCGCATTTTAGATTGCGAGACTACCAGTCTGTCAATTCATAATACGTTTGATGTTTTACCATCATTTGGATGACGTATGGCTGTATCTGAAACTGAGCTTAGAATCGCTGTTATCATTTTTGAAAGAAAATTGTACGTACTGTTATGATTGCACGTCTGAATCATCAGGAAAAAAAATGTTTTAGAATCTTTCACATGTTGGATTTTTTTTTTTCAATTTTCACGAGTTGCGGTTTTTAAAAAGAACGCTTCAACGTCAAATTAATTTTTCATAATATTGGCAAGTTCGATGTTTGAACTATAAAAAATGAAACATTAGAGGTGTTTGAGTACATGGCTTTTGCTGCATTGAAAAGTTCTTGAAAATTATGTAGGATTTACTAATTTTATGAGGTTTACTCGTATGACTAAAATATTATTAATTTTGATTTCAGATCCTTCAAGATGGCAATGTCGTTGTTTGCAAGAAAATTTTGAGAGTTTCCATTGGGCAAGACTGAGACAGGACATCTTTGGATTAGTTATTTGAGGTAATTAAATGAATTTTTTCCAAAAATGCGAATAATTGAAAAATTCAAAATTTTTTCATCATAACCTCTCAGAGTAGATCCGAATGATGAAAAAAAAAAATTTTTAGCAATTTTTCCAATAAAATTGAATTTTGGGAAAATTTGAAATTGCCCATTGCAATATGAACTTTTTTCAAAAATAGGAATAATTGAAAAATCATGGATTTTTTTGTCATAACCTCTCCGAATGGACCAGAATGATGAGAAAAAATTTTTTGGACCATTTTTTCAAAGAAGTTTAGATATATGAAATTTCCCATGTAAAAAGGTCCGTGAAAAATCCGGATCTTTTTAAATGGTAAAAATGATTTTTTTCCAAAAATGCGAATTATTGAAAAATTCAAAATTTTTCCATCATAACCTCTCGGAAGTGACCCGAATAGTGAAAAAAAAATTTTTGAGCAATCTTTTCAAAGGAATTAAATTTAAGGAGAATTTGAAATATCCGTTTTTTTTTCAAAAATGCGAATAATTCATAAATTCAAAAATTTTTCATCATAACCTCTCAGAATAAACCCGAATGATGAGAAAAAAATTTTTTTGGCAATTTTTCCAATAAATTGAATTTTGGAAAATGTGAAATTGCCCATTGCAAAATGAACTTTTTTCAAAAATAGGAATAATTGAAAAATCATGAATTTTTTTGTCATAACCTCTCAGAATGGACCCGAATGATGAGAAAAAAAATTTTGGACCATTTTTTCAAAGAAATTAGATATATGAAATTTCCCATGTAAAAAGGTCCGTGAAAAAACCGGATCTTTTAAAATGGCAAAAATGATCGAATTTTTTCCAAAAATGCGAATAAATGAAAAATTCAAAATTTTTCCATCATAACCTCTCGGAGTGACCCGAATAGTGAAAAAAAAAATTTTTTGAGCAATCTTTTCAAAGAAATTGAATTTAAGGAGAATGAAATATGCGTTTTTTTTTTCAAAAATTGGAATAGTGATCAGAATCTCTCAGAATGGACCCGAATAATGAGAAAATTTTTTTTTTACAATTTTCCCGATAAAACTGAATTTTGGGAAATCAAAAATAGGAACGATTGAAAAATCAGGAAATTTTTCGTCATAACCTCTCCGAATGGACCCGAATGAGGAGAAAAATATTTTTTGGACAATTTTTTCAAAGAAATTAGATATGTGAAATTTACCATGTATAAAGGTCCGTGAAACAACCAGAACTTTTTACATGGTAAAAATGAATTTTTTCCAAAAATGCGAATAATTGAAGTGACCCGAATAGTGAGAAAAAAATCTTTTTGAGCAATTATTTCAAAGGAATTAAATTTAAGGAAAATTTGAAATAGGTATTTCCTCACAGTAAAAAATTTAGACGATTGTTTATGATTTTTTTTTCAATTTTTGATGTGATTTTTGATTTTTTTTTTCAAAGAAAATTTCAAAAATATATTTTTGTTTTCGCAAAAAGTTGATATTTTTTTGGAAGTTAGTTATAGGCGCGTACTGCTTTGCAATTTTGGTCAGTAAGCTCAGTTTTTTCAAAAATTCAAGTCACTATTTGGACACTATTTTCCTCAAAAAATAGCACCTGTCACTAAAAAAAATTTTGAACTGAGATTATCATACCTGAATAGTGAATACCTAATAATTCTTTTTTTAAAGAATTTTTTTTTCAAGTTTGGAAACTAAAAATAACTGCTTACTTGCTGGTTTTTTTTGAAAAATAGGAGGAATTCTAATTTTTTGAGAGTACAAAATTTAAATATTGTTTAAATTTTTTTTTTAATTTAAAAATGAGAAAAAATAAATTTTTGATTTTTTTTTTCAAAAATTCATCCATGGTTAGAAAGTTTGCAAGTTAGTGAAAGTAGTAAAAAAAATCAAAATTTAAAATCGAAAAATCAATTACGTCCAAATATTAAAAAAAAAAAAAAATTTCTTCGTATTGGTAATTTTGCGATTTTTCCGACTGGGTATTTGAAAATTTTTCTGTACTTACTTAGAGTCCTATTTTTTTAAAAGGCTGTTAATTTTTTAAGGGGGCCTAAATTTTTTTTTTTTTTTTTTTTTTGCTGAGGAGAAAAGAGATTTTGAAAATTTTGTGGGTGCCTCGTAGTAAAAACAAGTAGTAATTTTTGAAGAAAAAAATTCCTGTAGACACCATGATAGTATAGTTGATGTATGTATTGTATAATTGTATACGCATCGTGTACGTAATGCATACGTATTCAAGGTAATAGTAATCCGACACTGCTTGTTATATGAAAAAAAGAAAATAAAAAAAAAGAGGAAAGAAATGCGAAGGCTGTGTGCACTTGTGCCAGAAATGAAGCACACCGGAGTAAACTCTCCACTTCGGCTGTCGGCGTACACGTCGATTCTTTCGATAATTTATTAACAGTGGGAGTCCTCGCCGGGGCGCGAAACGCCTTCGGTTGGTATAGTAATTTTCTTGCGTATAGGACTATAGGTGCGCGCTGGTATGAGAATCAATATAAAAACCTTGCTCGTCGTTTTGTTTTCCGCCAAAATTAGGTACATTACCTAGTACACCTGCCGATGTATTCTCTCTATATAGATATTTATTTACACGATGTACCTACATCTCTCTTATGGTATTTTCCCTACAGTAAGTGGGGTGGAATAAAAAGAAACCTTTGTACTTTGATACCTGTTTCAAAACAGAAAAAACAAAACCCTCGTCGAAGAATGATGAACTTTGTGCCGGCTCTTGATTTCGCACTTTTCAATCGTACCGATGGCTTAGCTGTGTTTTGCGAACGAATTGTAGCAAAATTAAAAATGAGGCTGAAAAGGAGCGAATTGTTGATGCGGAATATTTATCGGTGTTGCAGTTTTACGTGATACGAACCTACTTTGCTTAGTCTGCTCCTTCATATACCTTCGTATTTCGATGAAGTCGTGTACATTTATTTTTATACTACTTAAAATAACATTGGAAGGTGTTTTTTTGTTTTGTTTTTCGTCGTCGTTGCTCGATGTGGTAGTATAGGTTGAGAAAGATTTTTTCAGTCCAGGGGAGGGAGAAGCGAGGCTGAAATAGTTCTGAGAGTCAATTTTATACAATTGGGAGCCACAATGAGGCGCTGGCACTAAAAAAAATAAATGTTGAAAATTTTGATGAAAACATGTATTTTTTTATTTTGAAAAATGGGGGTCTAACCGCAGGGAGGGGGGTTCACGGAGAGGAAAAACAAAAAATTGGGAATTATTTTCTCACCAGAGGTTACAACTTTGGGAGGTGGGAGATCAAAAATTCGAAAAATAAGGATCACCCTAGTATAGGTAGATATATGGTTCAGTTTTGGAAGGTCGTTGATACGCAGTATCAGGATGAAAAGGTACACGAAAGGATGATGGTTCGGTGAAGGTAATTATGCTTCTAACGCGTTGCTTTTTGGGTTTATTCGGGTTCATCGTCAGATATGTGATGTGTACACAGTACGTAGGTTTATGTACGAGGAGATTTAGCTGCCGACGAGTATGTGTACTGTACTCGAAAAATCAACAAACATACCGACACAGGGCCGCCGTTTGCTTCGTGCCGCACCGTGCGCCATACGGCAGCTTAAGTGAAGTTTGGAAGTTTGGACGAAGCAATTTAAAAATATTCTCGTCATAGCGTCCCAACAAAAGGTTCCATCAATAATCCATTATCAGTTCTAACCTTATACCGCCAAACATCCAGGAAAATCAATGATGCGGATAAACTAGGTGTGAAAGAGAGTATAAATGGCCCTTTTAATAATAGAACTTAGCGGGTAAAATCTGTTACGCTTTTTCAAAATTATAGCATAGGATATCCTATTCCTCGCAGCCCCATATTCCTGTACCAAGCGGGCACAACGCGGCGCGATGCGACGCGAAGGTGAATTTATGTGAAAGATTGCGCCATTGCCAAGTACACCTCTCCGGTACGCCAGCTCTGCCCCTTCACCGGCAATACGACGCGACGGCCGCAGCCAAGTTGAAAAACTTTCGATATTATCGCTAAAATCACCGGTGTTTTTTTTTTTTTTTTTTTTTTTTTTTTTCGTTCTGGCATATCTTTCGAATTTTGCAGTTGTAGCCTCGTGAAATACGTTAAATTAACTGCAAGTAGGTGCAAAGCTAGTGTTTGGGTAGTTTGTATCGATACGTGGTACGGTGAAAGAATGAAAAAAAAAATTCATCAGATACTATACTAGCTGCTAAATTAACAAACGTCATTCGGATATCTTCGGTAGTTTACGTACACTTTGTCGTTCAACTTGTATTTATTTTGAAAATACTTACTCAGAAATTACCAATTATTTTAATAAACGATTTTGGTGTTGGGTGTTACTTTTCAACAAGTTATGAGGGTTAGTAGAATTCTTTGATTTATTGTATTTTTAACCAAATAAAATTATTATTTGAATTATATATGAATCAAATAACAAACAAATTAAGAGAACTTATCAAAAAAAAAAAATTCAATTGACTCATATTTTAATTTTTTTTAATAATGAGATCAATGAGACTCTTTTTAAGTTATACGGTTTTTGAGAGTAAAAATTTAAAAAAATGCAATTCATTTCGCGATTTATTCCCGCAAGTCGAAGATGTGGTGGTTACCACTAGTTACCACACCACGATTATTAGTATACTGTTCAATCGTGAAATTTAGGTAAATTTGGTACAAATCCCAAATCCCATTTTGTTCATTAGATTATTTATTTTCAGTTTTCACATTATTAAGTACATGAAAATAGTCGTGTTTTACTTTTCACCTTCGTTGTGTAATTTGTTTCAAAACACCGTACTGCATTTGATTGCGATTTTGAGGTCGGGGGTTTTGCGCCAGGAGCCAAAGGCAAGAGTCAAAATCAAAGTTTACATTATTATATGAAAGTAGTCGTGTTTTACTATTCACCTTCGTCGTGTGATTTTTTTCAAAACACCGCCCTGCATTTGATTATGATTTTGAGCTCAGGGGGTTTTGCGCCAGGAGCCAAAGGCAAGAGTCAAAATCAAAATTCACATTATTGCATGAAAACAGTCGTGTTTTACTATTCACCTTCGTTATGAGATTTGTTTCAAAACACCATCCTGCATTTGATTATGATTTTGAGGTCAGGGGGTTTTGCGCCAGGAGCCAAAGGCAAGAGTCAAAATCAATGTTACATGATAAATCATGTGAAATTTTTTGCTTCCTATTGTCATATTTTTTCAATTTCATTAATTTTAATACATTTTCAATTTTTATTATTTTTCCATATTTTGTCATTTTTTTTTTTTTTTTTGCATACCATTTTATTGGGCGCGAGATGTGTAAGAAATTGAGTTCACCGGGGTCAAAACGACTCCTGCATGCATTAATAATATAGTAATTAAATATCATCTTCAAGACTCTTGCATCCTTCAAGTTTTTTATTTTTATTTATTTTTCGAACAAAATTCTCTACAAAAAGTTTTCAGAAAATAAAATCATCAATTTTTTTTAAACGATTCTCCAACACCATTGTCAAAAAAAATTATTTTGAGAAAAATTTTATAGGTATACAAAATTATTTTTAAAATATCTTGAGAAGAATTCAAAATTATTTTGAAAAAAAAAGAAATGATTGAAATGTTTTAATTTAAAAAAAAAATCTTATGACTTTTTTCATAATTATCTACTCGTACCTATTATTTTCTTACCTTTTTTTTTCTTTTTGAAAATTTCTCTAAAACCTTGCGTATTTTTTTGAATAGTTACAGATATGTACCTATTTAAATTTTTTTTCCCAAAAATTTTTTATAAAAATTTTAGAAACGTAATCATTAATTTTATTAACATATATGCAAAAAATCTTATCGCAGAATAAGGTGCTTTTTTTTTGGGGGGGGGGGGTTAAATTTAAAAAAAAACACTTAAGAAATCCCATATTTCTTTTAAAAATTTTCTTGTTGAAATATTATAGAAAATTATTTGACAAAAAGAAATTTTTTCATGTATTAAAGTACTTTTTAAAAAGTAATCACAAATGCTGATTTAGATTTTTTTCAACATTCTTAATAAAAATATGTATAGAATTTGTCAAAAAGTAATCATTTTTCGCAAAAATATGTCAAATAATTATTGATCGATTTATCTTTATTTTCGTTACAGAATTAAAGTAAAAAAAATTTCCTGCATCGTTTTTATAATAATTAGTTAATTTTTTTTTAAATTGGATTTTTCTCGTTGACAATTTCTAAAACCTAACATTTTGAAATTTTGGTCAGAAAATTGCATCATCATTCATTTTTTCATCTCGTTTACTTTTCTCTCCAATTTTTCCTGCATTATGTACCGTCGTCGAAAAAATTGCCATCAGCGGTAATTAGCTGGTACGATTAGCGTTGACTGGAATAAACAAATTTTCCATTTGGTCGACGTTAACGAGGAATGGCGTCGACGCGACGACCCGAAGATCCTGGAGTTTAAAAGGTTTGTTTTTGATCCACTCATTAACACAATATTTGGGTCGTAAATTTACATTCAGATGGAAGGTTGCTCTGCTCAGTGTTCGTAGGTATACTTGCATAAAGATACACGTCTCACTTTGCGAAAGAACCTAATGAATTGGAAATATTTGACGTGGCTGAGGGTCTTCCGATATCAAGACGAGTGGGTGTGTGAAGATTGAAGGTAGTATAATGTATACTGCTGCATAGAAATGGTGGTGAATTTTATAGCCATTGGTAGATGAAAAGTTTTCCTTTTTTGTAAAATTATGAGGATTTGCCACTATATTGCATACTTTTATTTGAACCAAGTACATAATATGGATTTTTTCAGGTTTTTTTTTTTTTTGGAACTTTAAAAATTTTTCAAATTGTAGAGTTTTTCTTCAAACTTATTTTTTCAATATATTTTTTTCAATCAAATACTCTATTTTTCCTCCAATTTTTTCGATGTTTTATTTTTTTACAGTTTTATCAAGTCCTATACGACTTATGTATCTACTCGTATATAAATATTTTTCCTTTTTCGAAAAAAGTATTCAATTATTAAAAAGAAGAACACCTGCGTTACTTTAGAAATCGTAGCTTAGAACGTTTGAAAGGTAGAAAAAACCTTTTGTATTTTCATTATTAATTCGACTCCACTCGCCAATAATTCGACATGTGTGCGGTATTCCGGTATTCGACGTATTGGGATGTCTTCAACAACCATTCCATTCCATTTCATACGCTTTGTTACGTACAAAACGTGCCATGGTAAAACAATATTTCGTGTTATATGAAATAACTTCATACGTACTATGCATAGGTATACCTATGTACGTTGTACAACACAACGCTACTTGCTCGTGCATATTATATTTTTATACGTGCTATGCTGTTGATATTATGAAAAAGTTTACTCGTCGAGCTTTTCGTTCGTTTACGAAAAACGAATATTGTCTCTCACTATTGCGAATATATACATCCAGATATGCAATACACTAGTACAATCGTATGATGCAATCAACACTTAATATGTATCCTACAAAATGAGTGGTCTATGTATGTTGTACGTAGTTCCTAAATAGAAGTACTACAGTCTATAAAAACCTCGAGTGTAAAGCGCTCATGTACGAATAGTTTACTGCATATTCGCACAATACGACTGTATTGCCACTTGCCAGTTTTCCAGGTGAAGGCAAAGTCATTCGCATTTCAGCATTTGCCATCCAATGAACTTTACCATGATCAAAAGAAAAAGAAAAAATCTTATATGCTTTTGCTATTTTGTGTAAACATTATTCACTCGTACTATGTGTATTGTGTATAGATATACGGTGAAAAGCCGAATGTATGGACGATTATACTCAAAACTATAATATAAAATATGGGTATACTTACTACAATAGAAAGGATAAAAAAAGTAAGATACGATAAAATAAGAGAAATAAACAGGAAGTTTATCCTCTCGTCCATGGACTCGTTTCTTCCTTCCTTGAAAAAAAAAACTTCCGAGCTCGAGTTTGTTTTTTCCATGACTTTGGTGTGTAGGTATGTTTTTTCCTCGTTCATCAGTTTTTTTTTCTCTTTAAATATGAAGACTAGCATGAGAAAAAGGAGGGAAGAGAAATAACACTACGTTTAGTTTTGAAGAAATAGTCTTTTAATTAGTGAAAAGCAGGAGGAGAAAGGACATTTTTTTCCAACAGTATAACTGTTTTTACTTTTTTTACTTTTTTAAAATTTTGAGACAGTTTTCTCTTACTTATACGATCAATTCCTCGTCTCGTCCCACAAATGTAAATTTTCATGGATTTAGATACTTATCATTTTGGAGGCTGCAAACAAAACCTAAATTTTTCTTTTCTAAACGTACGTAGAAGGAAGCAATTCAAGATAATTCTTCTAAATAATGAATCAATAATTCTGAACTTTTTAAAAAAAGTTGATAAAATCAAAAATAGGTCCAGTTTAGGTGATTTTCGATTTAAAAAAAAAAAATGAGCGTGATATTTTTCGATGAAGATGGAATGTTATCCACAATGTATGAATTGCCAAAAAAATGTTTCGAGATTTATCGTGGAAAGGGTCTATAGTGGTAGTTTAACCTCCATTTCTTTTTTCTTTTTTTATTTATTTATTGAAATGACCAAGTTTTTAATTTATCAAGTTCTGAGAATTTTAATAACCATTACATTTTAAATTGACTAAGTTTTAAAAAATTATTGCAAAAATTTATCAAACTACGTATAAAAAATTAAAAATTGACTATTTTTTGAGTTTTCTGACAATTCGAGTTTGGCCAAATATTTCGAACTGATTTCATCTAAAAAATGTATTGCACCTAATTTGGAAATTTACAAATTTTGAATTTTTGTCAAAATTTAAAAATTGGTGGAAATTCACAGACTTTGAAAATTTAGCGTTTATCTGTAGGTATTTTTTGTTTTTAATTTATCTGAATTTTTAAAAGTTATTAAAATTTAAAAATAATTGTCAATTTGAATAGTGTATTTGATGAAATGTTTAAGATTTAGTCATAATAAATGCAAAAATTTATTAAAATTCGAAAATTTACAAAAATTTTGAATTTATACCAAACATTCAAGGACTTAGGCCCGTATTTTAAAAATTTGCTTAAGCAAACATTGACCTTAAGGCGAGGCGATTTCACACGTATCGTGTCAATTTACATCGAGCAGCCATTTATTTGTATGGAAAAAATAAACAAAACTACTTGGTCTGTGTAAGAACGCTTCGCCTTAAGTATAAGGAAATTTTTAAAATATGGGCCTTAGATACCTATTGCATTTAAAAAAATTGAAATTTTTTCAAAATTCTTAAAATTTGCCAAACTTTGAAAGTTGTATTTAAATTTTTTTTTTTCAAATTTTAAACATTTTTTACTTCATTTATTTATTTTTCAAAGTTGTTAAAATTCATCTCATTTTGCTGCATTTAAAAAATTTATCAAAATTTTAATTTTAATTTTTATTAAATTTTGATGAATAACTTGCTTACAATAATATGCATTCTCTAATTTTGTTCTTTCGTTTTCTGGTGAATTTTTTTTCAAATTTTTCATGAAGCAGCCCATTGCTGTAATTTCATTCAGCGACTCAGAGTTGCTCTGAGCACAATTCGTACACGTATAGCAGGGCACTAGTAGTAAGCGTTTTATGTCATTGTTTGATGTGTTTTATATAAGAGGAAGCTACTGTTGAGGTTATGACGTCATTAAAGTGGACTACGAAAAGAATGACGTAATGAAGTACTGCTATTTTAAAAACAATATCGCTTTAATGAATCGATGACGTGTTTACTTGTCAAGCAGAAGTTGAGAGGAAGCTAGTATAGATATCTAGTAAGGTATTATGGAGTGAAAATTTGATTTTGACGGATTTTTATTTTTATACAATTTATGTAGTTTTTTTTTTTTTTTTTTTTTTTTTTTTTGGTAATTTACGAAAAATTTGATACAATTTGAATGTATATTTCGAAATTTAAAAAAAAATAAAATAAATGATTGAAAATGAATTTAGATATCAAATTGAGTACGTCGAATTTCCAAAAATTTCGCACGACGAGAAAACAGCCTAGACAAAATTTAAAGCCTAAGCTTCCACCAAGTTGAACCTCGATCGGAGTATAAATTTTCGAAACGAACTGTTTGAGAAAACCGTAAGGAAAAAGATTTAAAACATTTCAAAAAACAAGGCGAAAATTTGCAAAAAGCCAGCGAGCAAACGAAACGTCAAAGGGAAACTTTGCGAAAACACTTTTATAAAAATATTCCGATGGATTGGCGTGTTTTATGAGTCTTGGAATTTATACCTACGTATCACTATACGATAGTAGGCGTTTGAAAGTCATTAAATTAACTTTTATTGCAATCGGTAGAGGATTTATTTACGTGATTGGATGCTTTGGAAATATAGGTTTAGGTATAGGTGAAAATTTCGCGAAACTTGTATTTTTAATACGTGTTTCCAATTTTTAACATTTTTTTGATGGCGGTATACCTGCCGATTATTTCGTTTAAAATTGGTTAAATTTAAAAATAATAATTTAAAAAATTTCATAGTCTTTTGGTTGTCTTGGAATTCTATCCGTCCATTGGAAAAATTTCCTCGGTATAAATTCGATCATTGTGAAAAAGTAACAAGCCTGTATTACTTTTCGGGTTTGATTATTATTCTTTTGGATGTTCGGGTGTCCTGATGAAGGAACGAATAGCGAACTTTTTCAGTTTTCATTTTTTATTTCTACTGGAAGGTACCACGTATCGATCAGTTTTAGTATTTGGAAAGAACGCCGCCACCGTCGATTTCGCTTTCACGACGATAAAATTAATGATTTTAAAATACAACGCGGTATGGTATCGTCCCAGCCCCAGCCACCTTGATTCTGCTCACCGAGGTAGAGACGGTTTGGGGCAGAGGAAGCCCGGAAATTGTTATACGGGACACGGGAGTTATAAGTGAAGTAGATAATGTTTTTAAAAAGCTGAACATTCATTAGTCATATTATTATATGGTATTTGAAAATGATGTTTAAAAAATCGTTAACGAGAATTGAAACCCGTCCAAAGTCGTGCGAGTTTGTTTTTATAGCAAAAGCGAACGAGAGGAAGAAAATGTCGAACGTGGTGTTAGAGATTGGATGATGACAGGGGGGGGGGGGGGTTACAGCCCAGCATAGCCTTACCTGTGTATGTACTTGTAATATATTACGTGTAAAACGTTACATCGACTGAAAATTAGCCGTTACTTTTTTATCACGCTCAGACGTTTTGTACGTAGCGCAGAAGTCGAGAAACGAAGCCAGGTACGCGTAAGAATTTCAGAAATGATATGTTGACGTGTGTTTCTCTCTTTTTTATCAACTCAGCTCCGTTTAACTTTCTCTGTCGCTGCCGTCGCGTCGTTTTCGTCTGATTTTTTAAAATTCTTTTCTATTTCACTTTTCCGTTTTTATTTTTATTTATTTTTTCGCTCTCTCTCTCTTTAGCGTGACGAAAGTACCTATGTATACATTTATGAAAAAAAAGAGATATTTGTTTTCAAATTCGCACGCCTGCCGACTTTTTTGTTTATTTAAACGAAATACTAGTACCTGCCTACACTAGTGAAATTTTTCAACATGCAAGATGTTTTTCCGATGCCGAATTTTCTGTAACGAATGTTTTCCTTTTCGTCAGTTTTTTCTTTCTCTTCCTCGAACGTTGTTTCTTTGTAAATAAACGTAAGTATAGAAAAATGTAATCCTCGGAAGAAGGCGAAGAGGTGTCGTAGCCTGAAGCATCGTACGTTCCGGCCGCGTAACTCGAGCGTGTTCAAAAATAATCAGAATTGTTTCGAGAATTTCTATGTATCGTAGGTGAAGAAGATAATGAGAACGTTTTTCTGCTCGCGGATCGAATTTCGAAAAAAAAATTCACCAACTATTTTTGGTATATAGAGAATGATTTGATTACTGAGTTGTTGCATATATTATAGGTATCTTTGAAAGCTACGACGTCGAAATTTAAATAAAAACTGATCGAATTATATTTTGTGCGTGAAATTTGTCATTTCAAAAGGCAGAATTTAAACGGTTCAATGTCTCGAGCATCCTCTATAAATTACTTTTCCCCTCGGTATTTAACCTGCGCGTGGAAATTCAAAACTCAATGATTAGCTAAAGATTTGACAAACAAGAATTTTCTGTTTGTGACGTAGGTAATCAGAAATAATTTATATTTTATTATGCGCGTGGGCGGTGTAATTGAAAAATATGAGTTTCTTTGCGCGGTTCATGTTTCAACGAGTTGCTGCGGGGTGGTGTCGTTTTTATTATTTTGCCAGTAAAGAGACAGACGTTTTTATCGCGAGTTTGTAATTTCAATTCGTGAAAATATTTGCTTGATATTCAAAAGCTTCGCTTCGTAAATTATGTTTTTTTTTTTAATTTTCGCTTTTGGGGTTTTTCATATCTTTTTATGAAAATATTAAAGTACAAATATAACAAAGTGGTTTTTTTTTTTTGTTATTTCTTGAACGGTATGATAAAAAATTAATTTGAAGTGGCAAAAAATCAGATTTTTCCATAAATCTCGAAAATTTCTAACTTGCTTTTTTCGAGTGTTCTTGTAAAATTTTCAAAACAGAATTTTCGGAAAATTTCAGTTTATCAAAAGATTTACATAAATGTTTTGATTTTTGAATTAAACGAATCAAATCTTTGAAAATTTTCAAACTCTGGTATTGAAACATGTCTAGACGTATATTTCTCGAATTTAGATATTTTCAAGTACCCATGTGTTAATTTTTTTTTCTTTCTTGCAGGTGAGTGAATTTTGGTATTGACCATATGGAATTACTTGTACCGATTGTCGCGACATTTCCTTGAGAACTCGCTTTTTTAGGTAAGACATACAATTAATTATGTGGTAAAAGTAAGGTTGGGGAAGTTATTTTGACTAAAAAAAATAAAAAATGAATCAAGAGATGAAATTGAGATGAATATACATAATTCATCAACAGTAAGGCAAAAGTAGGGCTAGAAAAAAACATTAAACTAGAAGCCAGAGTCATGCAATTATTGAAATAAAATCATGTACAATTTTTATAACATTTAAAGGTTTTCCATTTTTTCTCTTCAAATTTTAATTTTTTAAAATAATTTTTCTAATTTTTTCAATTTTTAATACATTTACTTTTCCCAATTCCTTACGATTTATTAATTTTTTCAGATGTACATTTATTTTCTATAAATGTTTCGATTTTTCACCTCAATTTTTTAGATACACCTTAGTAAAATCTTTTGATTTCTTATGATTTTCCAATTCTTTTAATACGTATTTCCAAAAATATAATTTTTTCTCAATTTATTATTAATTTTTCTGAATCATTTGATTTTTTTGGCTACCTACGTTTAAATGTCTCAATTCTTAGAAATTTCTCAATTTTTTCAAAAACTCTATTTATTTTTGAATTACCTATTTGATTTTTTTTTAGTGTTTTAGTTTGTAAAAATTTTTGTGAATCAATTATTATACTTATAGGAACCTGAAATTTTTAATTTTAATTTTCAAATTTTTATGACATTCTAATTTGCATAATTTTTTCTAAAGCCCACATTATTTAGGTACGGTACAGGTCGATTGCGGGCTAGCTAATGATTTAGCCCGCAAATTTTCGATTCTATTGCGGGCCAAAAAATACTGCTGTCAGTGCCTTTGTTATTGAGAACAATGGTCAAATTTTAATGCCTATTGCGGGCCAAGAAAGTAAGGTTGGCTCATTCGATTCCTTCGTGTAAGTAACTACGTATCCTTCCAAAAATTTCCTCGAGTTTGTATATGAACACACGAGTTTTTCAATCAAAGTGGTATTTTTATGAAAAACATAATAATTAGGTACACCCGAAAAATGAGAAATTTTTTGATCCCCCCTCCAAAAAAAAATATGAAAAATTGAAAATATTTTTTCTTCCAAGAAATAGGAAATTTCATGGTGCAAATAATTTTTTAAAAATGCAAAAAAGTGGAAAATATACTTATTCCAAAAAAAAAAAAAAAAATCAGTACAAAATCATATTTCAAATGAATTAAAATTTTTTTATCAAAAAAATTAAAAGAATTTTCATTTCAAAAAACTTGATTGAGAAATTTTCATTTTAATTTCCTAAACTATTATTTTCTCTAAAATTGAGAAAATATTTTTCTTTCCAATAAAATTGAAAGACATGAAAACAACTGCTGTGGCCTACCTAGGTTACCTAGGTAGGTACTTATTTCAAAAAAAAAAAAAAAAAAATTGTAAGTGTTCCGAAAAATTGAAATATTTCATTCTGGTAAAAAGTAATTTTTTTATTAAAAAAATTGCTTTGAACGGATTCTTGTCCATTAACTTTTATTTTGGCATATTATTTTGAAATTATAAAATTTGGAGCCCTAACTTGGATTTGCATCCCCTTTATCAAGAGGACTCCTATTGCTCTGGGCGCCTCTGATGTTCCGAACTAAAAATTGAACGATGAACACTTCAACTGGTTTACAGCTGAATCTTCGTTCACTTCTTGGCCCGCAATAGAGCATTTTTTTGCCACCACAATCATTAATCACTTCCATCTTTTGTTTACACTTGGCCCGCAATCGTACCGCTTTTTTAGGGGGAGAAAACAATAGCTGGCCCGCAATAGATCAACGGCCTTTAGGTAGTTAGAATTTTTCAGTTCTTCTTTGATTTATCGAAAGTTGTGCTCACACTTTCAAGGTCGCGCTGGAGCCCGTGAGTACCCCCACTTTCGCCATCCCTGCAAATGAAAAACAGGGCAGTAATAGAAAGCCTTGATAACGGGATACTTAGTTGGAAATTTGAGCCAAAATGAAGAGAAATAGTACCATTAATGTTCAATGCCAATTCTAAGGAAAATCATGAGCTTTGCACAAACTTAGCTCCAAGAGTCATGTTTCATATAGGTATTATGAGGACCGTCACTTGTAAAATTTTGAGCTTGCCTCGCCTCTGTGTTTTTTTCGTGTTATTTAAAAAATTTTCTTTGCGAGTTATCTACCCCTCACCCTCCAAAAAAGAAAACCAATAAACATAGGTAGAGATATTGAGTGTACATTTTAGGCATTTTTTCTAAAAAAAAATGGTTATTACGATTTTTGTATCAGAATATTTTTCATGAAAAAATGTTTGTAAATACTCGTAGGTTCTTATTAGAAGATTTTTTAACAAGCGAATTTTTCGCAAAAAAATACTCATCATATCAGTAACTAAGTATTTTTTTCAAAAAAAAAAATAAATAAAAAAATTGGATTTTTTTATCAAGAAAATTTTTTAAAGATTTTTTTGTCGAAAGAATTTCTCCTCAAAGGAAATTTTTTGACAAAAATGTTTTAAAATTTTTTTTCAAGGTTTTTTTTTTGACAAAATAGGTAGAGGTAGCTAAGTTTATGGTTTAAAATTATTTTCAAGATTTAAAAAAAAAAAACATTTTGTCAAAAAAAATTCAAGATTCATTAAAATGCCAAAAAAAAAATTTTTTTGAAGATTTTTTTGTCTCAAATCAATTTTTGGAGTATGTTTTGGCCAAAATTTTCTTTTCAAAGATTATTTCATCCAAAAAATAATTTTTTTTCTAGATTTAAAAAAAAAATGAAGATATCTGGTTACCTAATTTTATTGATTTTTTTTTGACGAAATCTAAAAAAATATTTTTTTCAAGAGTTTTTTGTCAAAAAAATGTTTTTTCAGAATTTATGTACCGTAACATGGGGTTACTTTGGCCCTAGGGGGTAACTTTGGCCCACTTTCGAAAAAAAGATATTTGCCTGTCCATCCACAACTGTACGAAGTGGAGGGAGTTTGTAATGAGTGTCAACGATAGAGGGGCCTTCATATTTCACTTCTATGCGATTGTCACAATTTTTGTGTCGCAAGTTTGGTAAACCTGATTTTTTGTTAATTATTACGTTGTTCATGTGGTTTTTTTACCTACAAAACTTTTATTCAGACGAAGTATAACGAATGGCCCAAAAAAAATTTTCTTATGGAAACAGATCAAAAATTTTATGTAGATTCAGAATCTCGTATAGAAAAATCGATTTTGTGAAGCGGTTGTGAGATAAATTAAAATTACTGGTCAGAGGACCGTTTTCGTCGTTTTTGGGGTTACTTTCGCCCGGGCATAAACATTATCAGAATGCGAGAGAAAAAAAAAATCATATGAAAATCAATCGAAAATTTAACGTAGAGTCAGAATCTATCATGAAAATACCGGTTTGGTGAAGGGGTTGTGAGATAAATTGAAGTTACCCGTCAGAAGACCGTTTTTCGTCGTTTTTGGAGTTATTTTGGCCAAGCATAAATATCATCAGGAAATCTCCAAAATACCGATGTTTGATCATATGGTTTCAGCTGAACAAATTTTTTTTTGAAGTTTCATGCCTTTGGTGAGTTATTATTATGCCTAGAAATCGATTTATTGCGAAAAAAAAGAAGTGGGCCAAAGTAACCCCAGAGCCGGGTAACTTTGGCCCATGACTTTGACTAACCACAGAAGAGCGAGGGGATTTGACGAAAAATTTGAAAAAATTTACAGAGCTTCCGACAAGTGTCCGACACTATTTAGAGTGAAAAGCGAGCCCCTTACTTCGATATTGAAAGAACCAGGACGAATTTTCAAAAAAAAATCTCAAAAAGTGGGCCAAAGTAACCCCATGTTACGGTAGGTATTGTCGAAAAAATACCCTTTGGAGAATTTTCATCAAAAAAGTATTGCTAAAAGACTTCTTCAAGATTTAAGCTGCTTTTATAACATTCCTTAACTTTTATTTACTCAAAAGTTGAAAATGATTTAGGTAATTATGGTTCAAAATTTTTTAAAGATTTTTTAAAGAAAAGATTTTGTCAAAACAAAATAAAAATTCAAGATTTATTAATGTCAAAAATTTTTTTTAAAGAGATTTCTTGTCTCAAATCAATTTTTGGAGTATGTTTTGCTCAAAAAATTTTTTTTTCAAAGATTTGTCATCCAAAAAATTTTTTTAAAAGATTTTTATTCAATTTTTTTTTTAGATTTGCAAAAAAAGAGAAGATATCTGGTTACTTGATATTGATTTTTTTTTGTTGACAAAATCAAAAAAAAATTTTTTTTCAAGAGTTTTTTGTCTAATTTTTTTTTCTAGGATTCAGGTAGTGTCGAAAAAATATCTTTTAGAGATTTTTCATCAAAAAAATATTGCTGAAAGACTTCTTCATGATTTTAGCTGCTTTTATAATGATTCGTAACAGTCCTTAACTTTTATTTACTCAAAAGTTGAAATTAGATTAAGATATTCGTCTTCATTTTTGCTCTTGTTCGAAGTCCGTTTCATTTTTTGTTTTCTTCTCCCTAGTCCCTACTACCTAACTAAAAACATGAAAAATGCCTCGAATTTTTGGAGCTGCACAAAATAATTTCGAATTTTGGATTTACACAAACTGTATCGAGCAGCACATTAGAATAAGCAATGTTTAAAGTAAATTCGATATTATAGTAGAACCCTGACCTAGGATTTGGAAATAGGCGCCTAAAACTTCAGGGGAAGGGTATGGGCAAGGGTAGCGACAGGGATGGTATGTGCGAAGTTTTGCATCGCGACGAGACTCGAAGGTGGTAATCAGAAAAGGGCAACAATTTGGAGAAATCGTTTTATATCTTTGAGAAAAGGTTATAAACGCCTACGACGAATAATTTACCCATCATCGGGGTACTACCCCCTGTCCTCGGTACTCCCCTCGAAGCAAGTTCACCGTCCATGGGCGACCATGTCCTTAATAACTCGGTTAATAACTTGGCCAAACAATGTTCTATAGTGTATAGTACACCTGAGGGATACACACCATAAGGAAAAACATTTGTAAAGTTCACTTTTATAGAGGTTGCATTGTGCTCGACCATTTTTACGTTAAATAGGCGGAAAGACGTGACGGTGGCCGGCCGATCGGCTTACAAAAAAATCGTATTTCAAAATGCGAATCGTTTACCAATGTATCATGCCTTATCGTTGTCGAATAAATTTCGCGTCATCGTGCTTCGCCTCGCTTATTCGCTCGTGTAGATCTTGGGTAGGTAATACGAAATAAATAATACGCGGAGGCACCTTGGGCGGCGAGCTCGAATTTTGATAACGGTATTTTCCAATTACTCGCATCGCGTACCCGAGTCGAGTTTCGGTGGTTCAACATGACGACACTTTTATACTTACGTATGTATATAGGAGAATGCGAATCGAAAAGGGAAAAATGGAAAATAAAAAAGCAGCGGTAAAACGCGATACCGAAACAGCTGTTGGATGTATTGCACGTGCTACGTGTGTATTTATCTGTCTAATGGAATACGGATTTGGCGAACGTGTAGATATTCGCTTTGGCGCGCGTATAAACTGCGAAATTGATAAGGCTGCTGCTCCGCCAAGGTACCAGAGTGTACTTCACACAGAGCAAGAGAGAGAGAGTACGAAGGAGGAAGAAAAAGATATGGTACTGAAGCGAAGGCGAGCCGAGCCGAGCCGAGCAGAGCGGAACGCAGCGCAAGGCGCACAAATAGCACCCTTTTTTGGAAACTACTTGTTGATCTTTTTCTGCGTTCGTTCTTCATACACTTTTACTTTACCTGTAAGTGTGTCTGTGATTCAGTGTACTTATTGCATCGGTATAAAGCATGCTGCGTAAACGGATACGAATTTATCAACGAGTTGTTGTATTCGTCCTCGTCGTGTATCCGACTACCCCAGTATACAATTTAACCGAGCCAGTTTAATTGGTATACACTCGTAACTTTTACGAGTCAAAAGCTCCATCTCGATACGAGTAGAATGCGAAATTTGTGTGTTCTATTTAAGCCTGTTGCTGTCCTCCTATAATCAGTTTTCCAATCATAGCCGGCGGATCATTATTTTCTCAAGTGGTGCTCACATTGTGGTGGCGGCAGGGGGGGAGAGGGTAAAAAATGTTGTAAATTTTTTCACCAAAAAAAAACCTTCATAATTATACGTACAGTATAAAGTAAAACCTCGCTTATCCGATGCCCAAAAATCAGTTAATTTTTTATTACCCAATTTCTCTTCAATTTTGCCCTACGACCGACCTCACAGGAACTTGAAAAATCTTATTCCAAAAAATTAGAATTTTTTTCATCCTAAAACATTGAAAAATCTTATTTCATTCTAAAAAATTAAAAAAAAAATTTCATTCTAAAAACTAAAAAAAAATTTCATTCTAAAATTAAAAAAAAAATTTTATTCTAAAAATTAAAAAAAAAATCATTCTAAAAATTAAAAAAAAAGATTCATTCTAAAAAATTGAAAGAGTTTTCATTCTAAAAAATTGAAAAAATTTTCATTCTAAAAAATTAAAAAAAAATTCATTTTAAAATTGAAAAAAAAATTTCATTCTAAAAATTAAAAAAAATATATTCATTCTACAAAATTGAAAGAGTTTTCATTCTAAAATTTTAAAAAAAATTTTCATTCCAAAATTTTTTAAAATTTTTTATTCTAAAAAATTTTAAAAATTTAAAAAAATTTCATTCTAAAAATTTATTTTAAAAAATTGAAAAAATTTTCATTCTAAATAATTAAAAAAATTTTCATTCTAAAAAATAAAAAAAATATTTATTCTAAAAAATTAAAAAGTTTTCATTCTAAAAATTTAAAAAAATTTTCATTCTAAAAAATTAAAAAGTTTTCATTCTAAAAATTTAAAAAAATTTTCATTCTAAAAAATTAAAAAAAATTTTATTCTAAAAAATTGGAAAATTTTCATTCTAAAAAATTTTTTAAATCTTATTTCATTCTAAAAAATTAAAAAAAATTCATTCTAAAAAATTGAAAAAATCATTCTAAAATTTTTTTTTTTAATTTTATTCTAAAAAATTGAAAAAATTTTCATTCTAAAAAATTGGAAAAAAATTTTATCCTAAAAAATTAAAAAAAAAATCATTCTAAAAAATTTAGGAAAAAATATTCGTTTAAAAAAATTGAAAAAATTTTCATTGTAAAAAGTTTTTAAAAAATCATTTTAAAAAATTGAGGGAAAAATTAATTCTAAAAAATTTAAAAAAATTTAAAAAATCTTATTTCATTCTAAAAAATTTAAAAAAACTTATTTCATTCTAAAAAATTAAAAAAAATTCATTCTAAAAAATTGAAAAAATCATTCTAAAATTTTTTTAAAAAATTGAAAAAAGTTTCATTCTAAAAAATTGAAAAAAGTTTCATTCTAAAAAATTAGAAAAAAATTTTATTCTAAAAAATTAAAAAAAAAAATCATTCTAAAAAATTGAGGAAAAAATATTCGTTCAAAAAAATTGAAAAAATTTTCATTCTAAAAAGTTTTTAAAAAATTGAGGGAAAAATTCATTCTTAAAAATTGAAAAAAATTTCATTTTAAAAAGTTGAAGAAATAAAATCGTTCTAAAAAGATTGTAAAAAATTGAAAAAGGTCCCAAATCTCAAAAAAATACTTATAATTTTTTTTACGGAGTGAGATTTTTTACACATTGAGCTCAAATTTTTTGCGCAGTTCGGGATTTCTCACGTGGTGATCCGCGTCATGTGAGAAATCTCATGTGGTACTCGAGCACGAGAGCAACGCTAACTGAGCAAACGCCGGCCATATGTTTCCAATCCTATTTCCCTTTTTCTGATACGAGCTTAGGTACTCGTTCTTAATATGTAGAGTTTCACTTTGAATCTCTCACACGAGAAGATGATTGAATTCAAAAAAAAAAAGAAGCAAGAAGCAAAAACAAAGAGAAGAGACGAGGTTGCGGCGAAACGACGTTAGATATACTTATACATACTATACGTATAGTATTTTGTGCGAAAGAAATACATAATCTGAAACTTGTCAGTAACAATACTTTGCAGCTGCAAAGCTCATTATGTTTTTAAGACAGAGCGTATATTAGAGGGTATCGTATACAGTATACACGCTACACTTTGAAAAAGCCTAGGCTCTTTTGAAATACTCGCACTCGCACCAAGTCGACGATGCGATGACAGGAACGAAAGGCAAAGGCAAAGGCGAATGTGTATCCGCTATCCGCCTTCTCGCCTATCCAGACTCGTCCTCGTTTTACTACGATCACGAGTAACTCTAACTACTCGTATATAAAACTTGCCATCTTCGTACTTACACCGAAGACGAAGGGTTTCCTCGTTCGTGACATTTAACCCGTAATTTTCTGCGAGCTTTCCGCGCGTGTAGAGTATTTTGTCTTGGACGATGATACCTTACGTTGGCGTGCGATAATACACGAACGATAAATTTTGTTAGATTGGCCCCCGTCGTCGATCGTCCGTTCTTTGGTCTTTGGTGCGTTGACCGGCTTCGAAATACCGAACGATGGCCGCGTGCTGGCCTAAAACGTCGATTTTGACCAACTTTAAGATAGTAAGTACTCGTATGTACCTATGTACGTATCTGTGTGCGAGTAAGCCCATAGGTAGTTAGGTACTAAACGACAAGGAGGTGTTTTGTAATCGATCTACAAAATTCTACATACTTGGTTACTTTACTTACCCCTCCCAGGGTATGATTTTGGGTATTTTTCCTGTAGGGTTAGATTTCTTTAAAAACTTTTGCATCAAGTTGAAGAATTTACAGAAATTTTGTTGAAAATTTTCAAATAATTTTGTACTAACATTGCAAATGATTTCCTAAGATTTGTGAAATGATTTTCGTCAAAGGTTTCCAGAAATTTTATGAACCATTTCGAAATTTTAAAAAATTTTCTTAGATTTTCCAAAACAATCATTTTGCAATTTTATGAAACAAAAATTTTGTGAATTACCTTTTTCAGATTTTGTAAAAAAAAAAATTAAAAATTTTGAGAATAAATTTTTAGAAATTTGTGAAAAAAGAATCACTGAATTTTTTTAAAAATTTATTTTTAAAAAAATTACATAAATTTTTCAAAAAAAATTAAATTGATTTTTTTCAGATAGGTACCTTATTGTGTACCTAATAATTGCAAAAATTCAATTGTTATTAAATGCAAATTTATCAGAAAATTCATATAACAATGATATATTTTAGAAATATGAAAAGAGTTCCTTGAAATTGTTTCAATTTAAAAAAATTCCTTCGGGTCTTCAAATTAATAATTTTATTACATTGTAAAAAATTCTTTGAAATTTTCTGAAAAAATAAGTGTGGATAATCAATATACCTAGACCAGTCAAATTTAACAAAAAATTGTATCATTTAAAAAAAAATTCAGATTTATCGGGAAATTTATAAACATGCCTCAAAATTTTTTTTAAATCCTCAAGATTGTGTGAAATTTTTCACAGAATCTTTAGTGTTTTCTGAAAAAACTGTTAAAATTGTTAAATAATTCCGAATTTTTTTTTCAGAAATTTTGTGACTTTTTTGGATTTTGTGAAATAAAAATTATAAAATTACCTATGTAAATAATTCTTTTTAAAATATTCTCTAAAATTTTTTTTTCAAAAACTCAAATTTTTGAGAAATTTAAAAACATTTTTTCAAAAATTTGAAAAAAAATCTTTGAAATTTATTTTTAATTTTGAGATTGAATCTTTGAAATTTTCTGAAAGAATTTGTAAATATTCATTATGTAAATTTTTCTGATTTATTTTGAAAATCTCTAAAAAAAAAATCTGTAATTTTGTGTTTGTATTTTTTGGGAAGGTTATACATAATTTTTTTTTATAAAATAAAAAAAATCCATGGAGATGGTATTATTTTTTGTTTTTTAATTCTATTGAGATTTTGCAAATTTTTTTTTTCTTTTGTCACCTATTCTATTTTAAGAAAAATTAAGGAAATTTTCTAAAAAAAAAATTTACTGCGTTTTTTCTAAAATTTTATGATTTTTAAAAAAAAAAGTAATTTTTGATTGAAAGTGAATCATTTTTTTAAAACTTTTAGCCAAAACTGCACTAAAAAATTCAGAATTATTTTCAAAATTTTTCGAATTTTTTGGTAATTTTACAAACATTTTTAGAAAAAATGTAAAAAAAATTCCTTGAAATTGTGAGATTTTTTTGAACGTTGAAATTTTTTTACAATTGAAAAAATTTTTTTTCGAAATTTTCCGAGAGATTCTGCAGGTAAGTTATAATAGGTATAAGTATTTTCATCTGACATGTTAGTTTCAGACTTTTAGCTGGCAATGAACTATGTGAAAAAATCTTGAAATTTTTTGTGTTTTTTCGAGTTTTGTAAGAAAAATTGGTGAAATGTTTATAACCATTTTGAATTTTGTAAAACATTTTTCGCAATTTATTAGATAGAAATACTTGATGGTACCTAATTAGGTAAAAGTTTTGTAAAAAAAAATCCAAAAAGTTTGTGTTTTTTTTTTTTTTGGAATTTTCTAAAAGTTGAATTTTTCTGATGTTTGAAATTTAAAAAATGATTTTCTAGTATTTTGTAAAAATAATATTTTAAATTTTGTGTATAATTTTTTTGGGGAATTTTGCAAGAAAATCAATGAAAATTGAAAAATATATTTTTTTGTTTTTTTTTCTCAATTACGAGTATTTGCGAATTTTTTGTGAAAATTGTAAACATTTTCCCGGAAATTGGTTGAAAATTTTTGGAATTTAGTGGTACTGTTTTTATGATTTTTTTTTTTTTAAATTGAAACATAGTTTCTGTAATTTGAGGAAAATTGTTTCGAGATTTGTCCACTAAGTAAATAGGTACGCAATATTTTGACTTTTGAGATGTTTCAAAAAAAAGTGATGTTTTTGGAATTTTTCATTCAATTGTAACTTTTTGAGATTTTGCTAAAACTTTATATTTGTCTGAAATTTTGCAAGTAGGTACTTCATTGATTGAAAAATTTTGAAGTTTTTCAAGATGAAATTCTACAAAACTTTATAAGTTTTTTAAATAAAAAAATGCACTTTATGTTTTGGGGATTTTAAAAATATTATTGTTTGTGATTTTGTAAAAATTTTCATTAAATGCTGAATACTGTAAAGAGTATTTGAGTAATTTTTCGAGATTTTGTGAGAAAATTAATGTCTTGTTATGAAAAAATCTTTGGAATTTTCTGAATAAAATTTTATGAAATTTTTTGAGATTTTTAAAAAGTTTTATTAAAATTATTTTAAGATTTTTCAAATATTTTTCGGAGTGTTTCTTTAAGGGGGGGGGGGCTATATAATTTTTTTGGAAACGGGGCATTAAGAAAAAGTCGTGTTTTTCTCCAATTTTGACGCTTAAAATTTTTGATTTTCCAAAAAATTTATCAATAATTTCTACAAAATGATATCATTAAAATGCAAAATGAATATAATTTTTTTTTTTTTGAAAACTCCATGCATTTTATTTTTCAAAAATCAAAAATTAATTTTTTTTGTAAAAAAAAGCGAGATGAAATTAGTTTCCAATTTTTCTTCAAAACTTCATATAGATGAAAAATCAAATTGACGTCATACAAAGGTCTTAGAAAATTCCGCTTGTAAACTCTATGCATTCAACAAAAAAAAAAAAAATTTATAGGCCCCCTTAAAAATAATCTTCGATTTTCTTCATGTTTCTTTGTATTCAATTGACTTTGTCAAATTTTTTTTTTTTTTTTTTTTTACTATGTTGATAGGTAGGTATACTTCTTGCAAAATAGTAATAAAGATTTTTACGATTGAATTAACTTACAGGAGGATTGAATGAAAAATCTCATTTACTAGTTGCTATGCTACACAATAATAACTGGTGGTACGAAAATTGTTTTGGATGCTTTCGAATGGTCGTTCAGCGTGCCTCTAATCTTTATAACTTAATCCTTTTGCGGTGCAAGCGACTTGGTAAGAGATACTCGTATGTATGCGTACACCTGTGGATGTAGAAGGTTTAGGCGAATAGACCTAGTACGAACAGTAGGAAAGGGGGAGGATGGCGTTAAATTAATGAATTACATTTTTCAATTTTACTCAAGTAGCGTCTAATTTCGGCTCAGACATCTATGTACGAATCTCGCGGGATTGTTTTCAACCTTTACGACACAGCGTACTCGACTCAGGTAATACTCGTATAGAATGAGAAAAGTCACGAGCATAATGATGGCCGACTCTTCATTTATGTCTGTATCAGTTGGGTGTTGATGTTGTTGTTTTCGTGCTAGATGGCTTCTCTTTGGTTCGGTTGCACTGGTACCTACATATCTACGTCTAGGTATAGGTGTGTTAGATCATTTTTGAAAGGCGTAGCAGTAGCACATAGAATAGGCACGAGTACATACCTACGAGTATTATACGAATGTAATAGTTGAAGCGAAGGCTTAACGTAATGAAATTCACTTCGTACAAACCATTAGGAAAATTAAACGGTTTGTAGGATGATGTGGAAGGGCGATGCGATGGGAGGAGAATATCTTTTCATTTTCGACGTCGTCGTCAACGCGTATTGTGGCAAGTAACGTGTGGCATGGAGCTTGTATACGGTGAAGGAATGTCTGAAGTACTCGTACAAACATATACTTACTCACTGGTATGTAAAAATGCAAATACGAATACCTAAACCTACGAGTGGTAGGTATGAAATTACAAATAGGTAGCGTAGCGTACACATACTTGTAAAACGCAAACAGCAGTCCAGCTAAAATTGCTACGATAACGTAGGCGTCGGCCCATTTTCTAATTACTCGTTGGTAATCTAAGTAAAATGACGTGCTACGTATGATGCAAATTAGCCGGAATTCAGGTACGTAAGTAAGAAAGACGACGAGATACGAGAATATAATAATATAAGTACGTAGGTAAATGGGTAATTCTCAGAAAATCGGCAAATTTCACTACTGTAAAAGTTCAGAAATTTGACAGGTTTTTAAAAAAATTTTCTTAAGGTAATTGAAAATATATATGCCCCCGAGTACTTTTATGGTGTTGGGGTCAATTCATTTCCCAAAAGGGAGGGGAGAGGACGATTCAAAAAGGGGTATAGCCGGGTAAAATAGGGCGATTTGGCCCCCAGAGCGAATTTTTAAACCAACTAGTGGAAGTTGGTCCTTATGGTCTAAAACCCCCGTGACCAAATTTTTAGGTCGCTACCTCACCCCCACCCCCTCCTAGAGCGAAAAATGTGATTTTTCGATTATAATTTTTGATTTTGACAGTTTTTAACCAAATTTTTTCAAACTCGGGTAGATGTTAGGTATACTCAAGGGTCATCCATGGAAATTTAAAAAAAAAAATTTCAAACCTATCTTCATTGTGAAATGCGCGTTTTAAGTTTTCTAACGGCTATTTCGACAAGTTCTTTCAGAGGTGCAATAATGGAAAAAAATATATATTATACACCTAGTCTGGATGTACAACATATATTTTTTTCAGAATTTTTTATATAGGTGGAAGGCCTTCAAAAATGCAAAAAACTGATTTTTTCATCATTTTTCGCGCAAAAAACAGTCATTTTTGGTCGAAAAAAATTGTCGTCGTAGTATATCACTAAATACGTAGTTATACACCATCAACCCGAGTTTGGATGAAATTCGTTGATTTTTTCTATTTTTTAAAATTTTCATTTAAATTAACTGAGTGACGCCATTTTGGGAACACTCAGTGTCCCTCGAGGTGTCTGGAGAGCCTAAAATTCATGTTTGGACATGTTTCAAACCGATATTTGTCATAAACAGAAATTTTCATGAAATTGAGAAAATTTGATTTTTTTGCTCACATCGTCGTGGCTTATCATTCCTCCGGTATAAAATGTCCCACCTTCCTGAAAACTGAGAAAATTTATTCTAATTAGTGAGTATCTTATTATAGCTTATTAATAATTAATAAAATATCAGTATTATAGCTTATAGAATAACTAATTGTCGAATTGTCCATCGTCGTGGCTGTAAAAATTCATCATTGCCACGACGAAAGACAAACACTTGTGATCCACGACGATGGATAATTCGACAATTAGTTATTCTATATAAGCTATAATACTGATATTTTATTAATTATTAATAAGCTATAATAGGATACTTACTAATTAGAATAAATTTTCTCAGTTTTCAGGAAGATGGGACATTTTATTCCGGAGGAATGATAAGCCACGACGATGGACACTATTTTTGTAAAAATTGAAATTTTTACAGATGATTACGTAAAAAATCGCTCTGTGCATTGCCATTCGAAATTTCAAATGCGGATAGTATTATTATAAAAGTAACAAATCAGTGTAGCCATTCGGCAGAAAAAAATATTCACTCAGCGAGCTGAGACAAATTTTTAAAAATTATCCACGACGATGGACATAAATCTTTGCTACAGTTCTCAATGATCAGGTGTAGTTGTACTAAACACTTTTTGTGATCATCATTCACACTAGCCTATACCCTGAACTTCCTAATGACGTGTACTTACTTTTTTTTTCAGAAAAACATGGTGATTTCCATAATTTTTGAAATCTGTTTTCAAAAACATGTTGTGCTACAGGCCACGACGAAGGACATTTTGAGGTTTAGACTAACTTGTACTCAAGGGGAGGGTGGTGGTATTCATTAAATTGGGCATGGTGGATTAAGGACGTTATAATGTACAAATAACCAAAAAATGAAAGTTGGGCATAGTACAGGAGTTGAGAAATCAGCCTGTTACTCAAATTTACCGATTTTCTGAGAATTACCCAAATAGAGATAGAGATAGAGCGTAGCATCATCTGTGGATGCGAAGACGAAAACCGAAAGAACGAAGCGCCTCGACTCGAAATTTAGAATATTATTGCATTTTGAAATAGGGTAGATGGGTTGTTGGTTTCGACGTCGACGTCGACGTCGCTTCGTCGTCTTCGCGACGTCGCTCGCGAGAATTTATGTATTTTAAAACGCGATTAATAATTATTTTCGACGTAATTTAATATCGTCTCGTGTCTCGAGCATGTATCCCACCGCACCGTCACTCTCAACCGTTCATTGCCCGTATCCGTGCCCGTACTTCTGCCACCACCTATCGTCGCGGTATATGGAGTATGTTATGCTATCGCAAAAACCCTATTTTGCGTGAAAAATTAACTCCTTGTTCGAAGTAAATTGAGTTTCTCAAACGTACGTTTATACCTACCATATTGCTCCTGTTTTCCCTGCTTTTCCGCATCCATCGTCCTATGCCCTTCCACTCACCTCATTCTCGTTGTTTTGTTTTCGCGAATCGAGGTAATATGAAAATGAATTACTCGTACGAAACGAAGGTGCCAGCTACGGGCACATATATTATGTAGTAGAAGAAGGTGAAAACGTCGATTAGTGTGTACTGTGTAGCTCTGTAGCTGTAGTGTGAATTTTTTCGATCAAGAAAAAAAAACAACAACGCAATGCGTTATATTTATGCGGTGAAATGAAAACAAATCGGAATTGATTGAATTTGAAGACCAGAAAGGGCGAGGTGATGATTGATGATTTTTGAAATATGCATTCATGTAGTTCAAATCGCGCGTGTGTGTTAGTGGTTTTTTTCTGTAATTTTTTTTTTTTAGAACAATCGTGTTTGTGGTACTATAAATCAATAAATGAGGGCATTTTGTAATCGTGTAGTCAAATTATCGTTTTACTGCGGTCAATACGACGCGAGAATCGAATTTTTATTGTAACCCGAGCAGCACAATCGACAAATTATCGAAATAAAAAATCGACAGAATATCGAATTCGATAAAGTGTCGCGTTAGTTCCGCATAAATCGTGAAATTATCTTTCGATATATAGATAGATTATCGACGAATTATAGTTAGCAAAAATTTCGAGATTATAGTAAGATATTTTATCGATAATATATCTATAATATCGAAAGATAATTTCACGATTTAGGCGGAACTTTTGCGACACTTCATCAAATTCCATATTCTGTCGATTTTTTATCGATTTTTTATTCCGATTTTTCGTCTTTTACTAGCTTTTTTCTATAATTAAAAATCATTAATTAACATAATTAATACATTAAACTATGCCTAAACACATTATTCATGTTACGGTAACAGGATCATTTCAGAAAAAGTCAAAAAAAATTATAAAACATCTGCCACCCGTGGGGCTTGAACCATCTACCTCCTGCATGGTAATCCTCTTCCTTAACCACTATGCCATACCTTATCGTTGAGGAATTAGCAATAAAACGCTTATAATAGGCAGTTTAGTACTTCCAGACAAGTTGGACTTAGAAACATTTTCACCAATTTTTAAAATTTGGAAATAATTTCAAATATCGTCACAAAATCGTTGAAAAATCGTTCGAGAAATTTCAGATTATTTGTCGATAATACAGTTTCAAATATCGTCACAAAATCGTAAAAAAATCGAAATCGAGAAATTTCATATTGCGTGTCGATAATATAGTTTCAAATATCTTTACAAAATCGTTAAAAAATCGAATTCGATAAATTTAATATTCTTTGTCGATAATGTAGTTTCAAATATCTGCACAAAATCGGTGGAAAATCGGAATCGATAAATTAAACATTCTTTGTCGATAGTATCGTTGACAAATATCGTCATAAAATCTTAATAATATCGAATTCGATAGTTTTTAGATTTTTTTGCCTATGAAATTGTACCGATAAATCTTTATAATATCGTGAGAACATCTATAGATTTTCAATCGATTTTTTATCGATACGTTACATCTTCCGATATTATCGATCGAGTGTGCCGCTTGGGAACATCGGATTTCGAAAATTTCGTTTTTTTTAATCGCTAGAAGTGTTGATACCTTTTGCAAAATTCGTAGAAAATTGAAAAATAAATTTCGGCTGCTGAAAATTTGTTTCTCGTTTGTAAAGTCGTAAATTTTATTTTTTAGTTCAGACATGTTCAGATTTCGGTTTTGTTGATAATTTTTCATCGAAGTTAATTTTTTGAGAACTCATCTAATTTGGCTAATTCTATTATGCAGTTCAATTTTTTATTTTCAATTACTTTTTTATGTGAAAATTTGTCGAAAATTTTACGGAAATTTAACTGATTTGGAAAAATTTACTTTCGAGCGAAGTACATTTTAAATTTTTTTTAAATAAAAAATTAAAAATAAATAATGGCCATACTGAATAAAATGTTGACTTTTGGATATTTGAAAAAAATTTGAAAATTCATCACGTGAAAAAAAACAGAAATGAAAAATGTAGTTCGAAAATGAATTTTGACAAATTAAATAAACTTCCTAATTTTCATGCGATGTTTTTTTTTTTTTTTTTTTTTTTTTATTTATTATTATTATTCCTACAACTAATGAAAATTCATGTACCTACTCGACATGCTTTTTTTTCTGCACAATTTTTTGTATAAAAATTTTCAGATATTGTGCGAAAATACAACTTTAGAAAATTTGTCTACTCGCGTTGCGTCGAATTTCATTTTGAAGTTGAAATTTTTAGTTTGTCTTACGATTTTCTTGTGCAAAAATTTTCAAAAAATCAATTTTTTTATTAGATTTAATTTGTGAAATTTTTTTTCCCATGCAAAAACTTTCAAAACTTCTGCGAAAATACTTCTTTTGAAAATTTTCTTCAAAAAGGGAGAGGGTTCTGAATGTAGCCTTTGTTATTGATTAAATGCAATTTTTCATCTTTTGAATTTTAGTGAAAATGAAATTTTTTACGAATTTTGCTAGGGTATGATTTTACATTGGGCCAAATGGTAGCCTTTGTTTTTGATTAAATTTGCAAATTGCCATTTTTTGAAATTTACTGAAAATATTTTTTTTTTTACAAAAATTCAGTTAGGGTAGGATTTTACACTGGTTGAAATGGTAGCCTTTGTCAAAGATTGAATGCAATTTCTCATTTTTTGAATTTTATTGAAAATGCAAATTTTCTATTTTCAGTAAGGGTAGGATTTTGCATTTGCCCAAATGGTAGCATTTGTTATTGAATAAATACAAATTGTCATTTTTTGAAATTTACTGAAAATACAATTTTTCTCAAATTCAGCCAGAGGAGGATTTTGCATTGGATCTCAGGGCAGCTTTTTTCATTGATTAAATGCAATTTCTCATTTTTTTGAAATTTACTGAAAATCAAAATTTTCACAAGTTCAGCTAAGGTAGGATTTTGCATAGGACCAAATGGTAGCCTTTTTTATTGATCAAATGCTAATTTTCATTTTTTTAAATTTACTGAAAACTTTGCAAAACCCTCCCTTCAAATTAAAGGCCCGACAATCGTAATAAAAAATTTAAAAAAGAGCCTCATAGGTTGCATAGTTTTTCTGAGAACAGGGCATAAAGCAAAAACTGCATTTTCCGCAAAAAATTTTGATGTTTCAAAGCCTGTCGCAAGTGCAATGCAAAAGACTTACTGTGATGCTATTTTTTTAACATTTATTTTCAAAACTTCAATTTTTAAAATGAAAAATGAAAATTGTGTCCAAATTGCAATCGATAAACGAGTAATGCTACTGTGAAAGGAATACGAAAATGCATATTCATGGGACTCACAATAGGTAGCATTTCTCTAAAGTAGATAATTTTTGAACAATTTTCAAAGCTTGAATTCTATAAAAATTTAGTTCATCGATCATTTTGAAAAATTTGAAATAATTTTGTTTGATGAGGTCAATTTTAAAATAAATTGAATTTTTCATTCCTGATCATATCATTTATACAAATATTTTTCTGTTCAATTTTATATTTCTAATAAATTTTCATATGAACAGTTTTTTCAAATTTTGTATACCTATGATAAATTTTATTTCAAACTTGAATTATTCTGTATCTATTTCCAATATTTTTTTTTATGCAAGAAATTTTTAATTTTTTTTTCTCAAAAATTTATTTAATTTAAAAAAATTTGTTCATGCTCCAGTTAAATTCATAAATTATAATCATTTTTTATGGAAATTTTTTAAAAAGATCAGATTTTCAAAAATTCAAGTTCAAAGAATTTTGTTCAAGTCGATCAATTTTCTTTTTAGAAATTTTTTTGTTTGAAATTTATTCAACATTTCTTCAAAAATTCAACTACTCGTATTGAAATTAACACTTTTTTACGATTTTTATTGTTTTAGTTTATTTTCCATTTCTGATGATTTCTTCGTAAAAATATTTTCAACTTTTTTTTTCAATAATATGAAAGTTTGAAAAAGTCCAATATGAAAATTTTATTTTCCAGTTGAATTTTTCATTTCTTATAGTTAGTTTTTAATTTAAAATTTTTTTCAATTTTTTTTTTCGAATTTACCAACTTTCATGTTTCAGTTTAATTTTCCATTTCTATGAAGCACGAGTAAGTATATTTCATTATGCTTTATGAAAAAATTTCTAAACTTAATCATTTGACAAATCGTGATTTTTCATTTCAACTTTTTATATCAAATTTTCTGATAATTTTTCATGTCTGTAGGTATTTTTTTTTTAATTTTGCAAAAATTCAATTTCTGAACATTTTATTTCGAAGCCCAATTAATTTCTGATTTCTGGTGATTTTTTCGCCTAAAAGTTTTCAAAGAAATCTAGCTTTGGAATTTTTTTTTTGACTTGTTGAATTTAATTTTGAAAGTTCAATTTTCTATTTGTAATCATTTGATATTTTTTGTAAAATGCCAAATTTTTTAATGCAGAGAAGGTCATTTTGATACTCATTCGTTTAATTTTCCAACATTTTCTTGGTGGAATAATTTTTCAAAATTTTTTACACGTTGAGCGTTATCTTAGGCTGCAGAATGGGAAATTCAGGGCACGATTTCCCAATTTGCAAGCTCGATGGTATCTTCACGTGCTTATCTGAACAGCTCTGGCCATGGCCGCTGGCTAATCGTACGTATTTGTTGCGTAGGCGTCGACAAAAGCAAAACTGTATTATCGATAGAAGTGCGGTTCATGTTGGCGCGATAACGTTGAAATTAAGCGGTTATAGCACCGAAATTATCGCGTTGTATGGTATCACAACCGCTGTATACGTATTAGGGTGTTGAAGAGAACAATAACAAAATCGAGATTAGAGCGAGCAAGGGCGAGGGAGTTAATATTTAATACGAATTCTGGCGCTCGTGTATCAATTAAAAAGTGCCTGCTTTCACGTAATACCGTCAGTGTGGGTGCGCTCTGCGCGCTGTGTATACAAACAAATCGCGCAAGCCGCGAGCGTAAAAAAACCACCAAAAAGAGCTTTGGCGGATTCTGAATAAAAAAGATGTATAAGGGTGACGAACGAGCAAAAGCGAGTTGTGATTCGCAGAATGGTATGTGCTCTATAGGCTGTGACGACGAAAAAGCAAAATGAGAAGGGAATACGACGAGCCGAGCGACCGCATATAGATAAGAAACAATTAAAAGTAGGATGCTGCGACGTGCTGCCTTTGCTTTTGTCGATGCGATCCAGCGAGCCCCCTCGGACCTCGGTCCTTGGTCGCCTTTCCGTCGAAATTGTTTCTAGTGACCTTAATTTGCGTACAAATGTTCGTGTTTATGGATTTGCCAACACATAAACCCGATTGGATGGTCTGGTTGAGGTTATTTTTGCATGCAAGTTCTCTTCGTCCATTTTAGGTTGGTCATTTTGAAAGAGAGCAGGTCTTTTAGCCATATATACGTGCACGTTTAAAAGTCTGCGCGGTATCGAACTTTGTACTTGGGTGTGTGGGTTTTTTTGGTGTTTTTGTTTTCGTTGCTTTCTGTACGTTGTATTTTATGAATACTATAAGCGTGTAGCAAAAAACCTCGAGAAAGGCGAACCTCTAAAGCTACACAATATACACAGAGATTACAAAACTTAGGATGTATACCTTCACTTACGTACATATCACTCGTTTATACAGCACACTTACACAAACAAAAGGTATATAACTAGCAGCTTTTTCGAATAACCGTTTTATGCAAATGAGCTCTTCGAACTTTTGTCGAGGTCAACCCAAGCGAAGTCGGTGCGGATTTTTTTTTCCACGTTCGAAAGTCGTCGTCTTTCTTTTGTTTAGTTACGTATTTTGACGTGTGTAACTGTGTATGGATCGCAGCGTTATATAAAGTATTTTAGTCGTATTTCGAATATCTTGGGAATTGAAATGGGAAACTGTATAGGCTGCAAAAGTTTTACTCCTAACTTACATTTCCTTCTTTTTTTTCAATTCCATTTTTTTTTTAAACCCAAACTGTTGAACAACATTACAATTTTTTTCAAATTTACACAATTTAATTTTTATCAGCATGGATATCTTTTTGAGTAGACATCAGTCAAAATTTATGTCGAATCATGCATTGGAGCGCGGTTACTTTTTTAATGACAAGGTTACTTTACTTACTTTTTGACTCATTTTGGTTACTATTTCGTCAACAAATCAGACACAATCTCTTGAAGTTTCATTGCTTGATTATGTAAAGAAAAACTTAAAAATTTTAAGAAATGTAAAAATACCTAATTTCAAAATGATTTTTGTCAAGGGTGAAATTTTTTGAAATCTTCTGAAGTTTGAATGATCGATCTTTAAAAAAAAAATGTGCCGATATCATCTTCAAAAATGAAAAATTTCTCTTAAAAATACTTAATCGTTTTGCAATGGTGAAAATATTTCACGATTTTCGAAATCTTTTTTTAAAACATTTTCTGCATCTCTAAATCTTCATAAATGTAAAATTGAACTTCAAAATGATATTTTGTTATTTTTGAAATTTGTTCCCCTGAATTTTCAGCAATGAAAAATTGAACTTATGATTGGAGTTTGGTACATGGAAAAAAATTGCAAAAAATATTTAGCACCTTCAACGAAATTTTTAGAAATTTAAAAATCGAAGGAACTTCAAAAATGATCTTTATCGCGTACGAGATTTTCAAAAAAATTTTCAACTTCAATCGTTCGATTTTCAAAAAACACATCTTCTGAAATGTAAAATTAAACTTCCAAAAATTTACGATTTTTGAAGGGTTTATTTTCGAAAATTTTTCGAACTTACCTATGAAGCTTTCGAAATGTAAAATTCAACTTGAAAATGGACCTTTTCACGTTTGAATTTTTTTGTAATTTTCTGAAGTTCGTCTGTTATATTTTGAAATAAAATTTTGTATTTTTCAATCTTTAGAACTAGAAAATTACACCTCAAAGTAATCTTTGATGCGTTTAGAGTTTCATTGAAAATCTTGTGGATCAGCCTTTAAATCTTCAGAAGTGAAGAATTCGACTCAACTCTCGAAAAATTGTCAGGAATATTTAACATCTTTATTAAAATTTTTAGAGAATAAATAGATAGAAAATTTATCTATTTTTTCTAGTCGAATTGCTCAGTTTTCAAATTTGAAAAAAAAAAAACAGTTCCACCAAATCTTCAGGAATATAATAAATTGAAAAATTGTCAAAACTTGAAAATTTGATTATTTGAAAATTATTCTTCAAAACTATCTTTGTCACGTTTAAAAAAAAAAATCGAAATCTTTGTAAATGCAAAATTGAATTTTGTAATTTTTTTTTAATTCGATTGTTTCATTAAAAAAAAAAAAAAAAAAAAATCATTTTCATTACCTAGGTATTTGAGTGACAATAGAAAAATTTTGGTTACATTTTTCCATAATTTTGGTTACCTTTTTTTTTTAAATTTTAGGTTACATAAGTTACCTACTTTTATTTTTTCAAATTTCGCTCCGATGTATATGATGTCCAAAAAAAAATATAGGGAAAGGAATTTGAGACAAATTGTGAATGATATAGAAGAAAATGCGATAGAAAATTAAGAATTTGTCGTTGAAAATCTTGATGAAGACGAAAAAAAAGAAAATTGGGAAAAAATTGAGAATTGAGAAATTTTTTTAATTGAAAAATAAAAAAATTAAATCAGAAATCCAAAAAATGAACATCAATGACTTCTATCAATTTTTCTTTTTAAAAAAAGGTATTTTCTAATGAATTTTCAAAAAGATGTTCAAAATCATTTTTAGTAGGTACTTTTTTTTAATTATGCACTTATCTGTATTTAAAAACCTCCTCCCCTTCGAAATGCAAGCTGTTGAGAGTCCTCCAAATGTACGAGTACTTGCCTACTCTTCCAGTTTCTTTCACACCACTTCGAACATAAACTGTCTTCCAGAATACCCAAATGTGACCCTGCCCAACCCTGCCCCATGAAAGTCTGACTTTACAGATGAATGTCCAGTTTTTTGGATTTTGAATGTTTCAAAAATTTTAATTTCTCCTCTTTCATTTAAAATTGAACCCACATTTCTGTCTTCGAAATTCAGTTAGATATTGACTGTTGTACAATGAACAATCATGTCACTATGATGTTTTTTACTCGTTTCCCTAGAATTTTGATCGCTTTCATCTGCCATAATAAACTAACCACTTGAGCTACGATATTTTAAAGGTGCGATTTTCGAATTCAGCTCATCAAAATAACCCAATGTTCTCGAGGTTTTAATTTTTTTAACGAAAGTTTAGTTTAGGGGAGTTCTGGCCCCTCGTTTGGCATTTCTGGTATGTTTAAATCCTTCCTGCTTGAAATCATGTAAAATTCGTGCTTTTTACTGTTGCGAAGTTTTGTTTTGTTTGACACCCAATGTAAGTACAAATTCATTTTTTGCATCTTTTTTGTCAAATAAATAATGGTTCGATTCGACTCGTGGCAATTGATCTCGATGAAAAATGTACCCGTATTAAGAAAGAAAAAAGTCCTCCAAAAAGTATAGGCAGACGTAAGAAGGGTGAGAATGACAGAATAAGTAAGTAAATGGGGAACGAGAAAAGGTATTAAAAGCGCGATCCAGGTGCAAATACAGCGGACAAATTGAAAACCATGGAAACGAGTAGGTTTAGCGAGCTCGATTGCGAGAAAAGGAGCAGCAGCGGTAAATTGGAAGAAGAAAAAAAAAGGAAAAAATACGATTTTCTATCACAGATGAAAAAAAAAAGGCCATTAACGCGAAACCTCACAGGTTGAACAAGGTAGTCGAAGTGTAAAATATTGACGGCGGTTTGTGGACGATGCGAGACGAGGTAAAGCGTTTCATATCGCATAGAAATAAACGGTAGACGACAATGAAAAAATACATCGAGATGAGTAGAAGAGGGAAGGGGTTGGAAGGGTGAAAATTTTTTCATATTTGGAACGGTACCATACGACGATAGTAATGAAAAAGAATAAACTTGGCTGGAGTATACGTTGAAAAAAAGAAACGTAGTGCAGGTAGTTTCGTTGTAAATAAAGGTTACATTTATGGCAATCTGTTTCTAGTTCGATGACTCTGCGGGCGCGCAAAATCGGTTCCATTTTCATGCATTTGTCCCGAGCTGAGTACAGACGATATTTCGAACAGTTCATATTTGTACACAGGGGTACGCTTCTGTATAATTTACTCAGAAGTTCAGGGAGGCTCCTCGATTTTGGGCACTCTAAAAATTCGAAAAAAGGTAAAGATGAATAAGACATGAAATGAATCCTTACTGAAAAAAATAAGGTAAAGTACCAATTCTGGGACAGTACTCTATTGTGGGACAAAATTTTCAAACGCTCCTAGCGGATAAACTAAGAGTTGAAAATGATCCCTCGCGGTGTCTTTTTTATTATCGAGGTGTGTTCTAACCATTTTTGGAGTTTATTGGGTTTTTGGAGTACTTGTGTTCTGATGAGGAATTTTTAAATTTCAGTTTAAATTTTTTGGAAGAACAAAAATAAAATTACCGTGAGGTTGAACACTTCTAAAACTATAAATTTCCTATCATTTAGTAAATACATATGTGGCAAAAGAAGACATTTGAGCGATATTTTGAAAAAATCGGTCGAGAGTTATCTCCAACAGATCAAGTTTTCGATTTATGATATTAGATGAACTTAATATCTGCTGTTGATATTTCATCCATATGATCGTGTATCACAACAATAATTTACTCCAGGACATACATACTACACATTCATTTGGTTGATTTTGCAATCGAGTCAAAAAAAAATTGTCCCACAAATGGTTTGTCCCATAATTGGTTTGTCCCACAATTGGTTCCACTTTGAAATGATACAGAATCGTGATAAATGAGCGAATTTACTTCGCCTATTTGAAAAATTCTATTTTTTACTGTCGATAAATTCATATTTTATTTAGAAAAAAGATCAAAATTTAGAACTTAAAAATTGGACAATTTTCAGAAAAACCAGTTGTGGGACAAAATTTACTACTTTTTTTGAAAAAATTTCAAATTCTTGTATCTTCGGGAGGAATTAAGTTGGAATGTTTTTTTCAAGTGTTAAATGTTCGTTAGGTAATGCATAATCATGTCACTTGGTCGAAATGACCTTAAGTCTTCTTGTCCCACAACTGGTTTTGAGACCAATTGCGGGACAAAAACACGTTACAGAAAAAAAAAAAATCCCCTACGAACATCCGACGCTTTTGAAAAAAACTAAGGCTGGAATAAGATGGCCAAAAGTTTAAAGTTTATGGTGAGATCACGAAATATCGTTTCAGACCCCTCCTTCCCCCTCAAAAATCGAAAACAAAGAAGCTGTCCCACAATTGGTACTTTACCTTATATATAGTTACCTATGTTCTTACATCAGCTAGTTTGAATTCTTTAGTGTTCCTTTTTCTATTTTTTTTAAAGCTGATTTTTGAAACATTTTCAATAATTACTTAGCTTGTTTTACCTATTTGAAAATTCAGTGGTTTTAGGATTGGTGAATCGATGTAGATAGGTTTGCATACCCTCTGGACTGAAAAGGCTGGTATACGTTGATTGAATTTTTTTTTTATTTCGACTTGGCATTTTTTTGAAAATTTTTCTTATTTCTCCTCAGTAACTAAATTATCTGATCTTTAATGGCGCAACCATAAGGCGCAACTCACACTCCACTACTTTATTTCAATCAAAAAATTATGAGCAAATAATTTGTTAAAAAACATCAGAAAAAATCATTAATTTTTTTCAAATTATTTTGCTTTTGAGTGTTTTTTTTTTTTTTTTTTTTTTTTATGTTACAAAAATTATTAGCGGCGACCAATTTGTAGAGAAACATTTTGAAGAAAGTTACTTGAGCAAAACAATTTTTAAAAAATGACTAATTTTTTTTTCTGGTGTTTTTAAACAAATTATAATTACTTATTGTTCATAAAAATATTGATTGGAATAAGGTAATGGAATGGAAGTTGTACCATTGTGAACTTGTGAAGATCATCTTTTTTCGCCTAGAAAAGTTACCTACTATCAGCTTGGACAGAGGCCAACTTTGTGAAGCGCAAAGTTGAAAATTCCAAGACAAAATGAAAAAAAAAAAAAAAAAAAATCTCAGCTCCTGCAATCCGGAGGATATGCAAACCTATTCACATCAGCTCACCATAAGTTGCATAATTATTGGTTAGAAGGCTTTACCAAGTCCCGAACACCCTGTACATCAATTCAGCCATATTCTGACCTTAGGTCTTCTTATTTTGTCTAAAATATTTTTACCAGCTTCTCCCTTCCCAAAAGTAAGAAAAACATCATTGGTTTATCCCTAACCCCCTACGGTTTTTTACGGGGGTTTGTTGTTTTTCACTTCGGAGATTTTTTTGTTATACTTATCTAGTACCCAACTTTGACAAAGTGTTTATCGAGATTAGTAATAGGTAACGAGAAACGGAAAACGGGGTGTTGAAAAGTGTTGAAAAGATGTTCAGAATCCCTATGAAAGTTGAATTTTTTTGAGGAAAGATCAACTTTCAAAAGTGCACCAAATTCGAGAATAAAAAAAAAAAACGAAAAAATTGCTGTGAATAAATATTTTTATATGAATTTCGTCGTGAGATCTTATGACCCTTAGGATCATAGCTCCCCAAAATTGTAGTCAAAATTCAAAAAATTCTAAAAAAAAAAAAGTGTCGCATATCGTTTGTTACATTTTTGATAGCGCTGAGTTCGAATTGAGCCTGACTTTTTTGATAAAATTTCTCTATAAGCACCCATAAGCCCTCAAATTTTGAAAAAATAGGCGAAAAAAAAATTGCCTGGTATATCGTTTATAGTGTTTTCGATAGAGATGAATTCGAATATTGTCTCACTATCTAGATAGAATCCTCTTCAAGCTCCTCGTGGCCCTTCAAATTGTCATTTTACATGGTCATCGACCTCCTTTGAAGGTGTTAAGTTCACCTTCGAATGCTGCTTCGAGTCAAGATTTCAAGAAAAAAATGAAGTTTTATTTTCCAACTATGATGCAGTTTGGGGTGAAGGGCTAATAATTCCACTTTCGATTATTTAATTCTGGATTAAAAGGTCGAATTAAAAATTCGTGGCATATGTTGTGTTTGTACTCGACGACTATTTGTGTTTTTTTTTTTTTACAAAAAGGCGTTAAAACGCTCTTTTTTCTTTTTTTTTTACTGGCACGTACGTGTATTTTCCCAAATAGCTCGCGGTTTTAAGCGTTTTACTTTCTTTCTTTCGTTGTTTTCTCTTTTTTTTTGCCTCGTAGAAAAATGCCGAATTTTTCCTTTTTAAAAGGCTGAATACATTTTTTACGAGCGCGGCGCGAATGTATATCGCATCGTGACGTATTTAGGAAGTAAGCTTTTTACGATTGCGTGTCGAAGATTTAGAATCCATTTTTTCTCGCTTTTTTCGCCCGTCGCTCTTTTTGTTCGGTGCTACTTTTTTTCTTTTTTTTTCTTCACGACCCAACCGTATAGTTGTCGGTGGTCGTCGCGGTGAACGTTTTCGTTACGCTGTATCGACTTTTGCAGGGTGGCCGGCGTGGTTGGGGTGTTGACGGTCTCGAGAATGTGGCAGCGATGAAATGTCCATGTCCGCGTGATGTGATATGTGTGAGTGATCTGCTTTGTACGTGGTTAGTGAAGGAGAACCGGACGATGGTCACGTCAACGAGGATGGATTGTATGTAATACACGTAAAAAGCACCGGGTACTTTGCCCAAATTGAAAATAATAATTTATTTGCTCGATTTTATTGGTTCGGCTCGACACGAAGGCTGTGCGAGTGTGCGTACTGCGTATACCTACGATGCCGGAAAGGACTCGACGATGCGGCCACGTTCGAGGCAGTGCTCCTCGTATTCGAGTAAATAATAATTAAGGTGGTTGCTGCGAATGGAACGAGGCAAAGGTCGCGTCGAAAGGTGTAGCATTCGAGCTCGCTGAATAGGAATGGAAAAAAACAAATCAATTTTTAAGCTGAGTGCTTGATTAATCTTGCGTAGGTATAGTAGATACGGTGGTTGGACAACAAAAGAACAATTCGATCATTCAAGAGTAACTTCAAGTCGAGAGTTTCGGTTGAAGACAGTCCAGACCTGGCAAATACATAAGTGTTTTTTCGTTTGAAAAATTATTTTCGAATATCGATGTTTTGTAGGTACTGAGATATTTTTTTTGTTTAAAAAAAAAGGGGAAAAGAGATTTCACAGATCGTGTGATATGAACTAGCTGGATCAAAAAGTAAATATTCTACGTATGAGAGCCCTTCGTTTATCAAAAAAATCTTTATTTTCGAGCAAGATGCTGCCGATTCGAAGCACTACAAAAAATTCACTAACAAGGGAACCTCGCCAACTCGCCGCCCCCGATTTCGCGGAAATTTGGCTCGCTGAAAGAGCATGCCACCCACACCTCACAACCAAATTTTTAGCTGCCCAAGTTGATTTTTCGATTTTTGGCGAATTTTTGAAAATAGCTAAAATCACACCCAAAAACCAATTTTTGGAATAAAAATCGCCAATTTTGAGATAGAATCCTGAAAATCGGTTTGTACACTAAAGTCGACCTCCCGAGTCGATTGACACCATTTGCGAAGCGATCTGGAGCCTCCAGAAAAAGTTGACTTTTCTCCAGCACACTGGAATCTCTCCAGACGGCAAAAGTTAACATTTTCCGGAGGCTCCAGATCGCTTCGAAAATGGTGCCAATCGATTCGGGGGGTCGATTTTAGGGGGTAGGCGAAGTTTCGGACAATATGCTGGAGAAATGGATTTTTTGGAAATTTTTAAAAAATGCGAAATTTTTAAGTTGTCATGAAAAAACACGTGCGAACCTGCCGCCTCGGATTTTGGATTCAACCATGCCAATCGACAGATGACATCATACTAACGCCAGGATTAAATTTTCAGCTGCCCAATTTAATTACACCGCCGTCTGAAGCCATTCCAGTGTGCTGGAGAAAAGTTAACTTTTTCTGGAGGCTCCAGATCGCTTCGCAAATGGTGCCAATCGACTCGGGGGTCGACTTTAGTGTACAAACCCATTTTCAGGATTCCATCTTGAAATTTACAATTTTTTTTTTTCAAAAAATGTTTTTTTGGAGGCTGTTTTAGCCATTTTTAAAAATTCGCCGAAAATTGAAAAATCAACTTGGGCAGCTAAAAGTTTGGTTGTGAGGTGTGGGTGACATGCTCTTTCAGTGAGCCAAATTTCAGCGAAATCGGAGGCGGCGAGTTGGCGAGGTTCCCTTGTAAGTATAATTTATTGTAGGAATTTAAATTGATTTTTAACCAAAGCAGAGCATCGAGCATGTATTTTGGATTTTTTTGTATGTGTACAAATTTAAGAATTTTTAAATCAACAGACATTGAAAAAAACTCAAAAAAATGTTGTTCAATTTTAGAAATTAAAAAAAGAAAAATTGCCCATGATCAGTAGCCTATTTGAAAAATGAGATACATTTTCAACAAAATGAAGAAAAAATATATTCAATTTTTCTTTTGGAAAATTGAATTTGAAACTAATTTTAAAAATTCATAACGCAGAAAATGCCTCAGAAAAGGTTATTTTCTTTAAATACCAACTGCATAATAACTTTTTAAAAATTTTCAAGACTTAGAAAGCAAGTAAATCTTCAATAGGTGTTGAAAATTCAAGAATATGTGATTTTTAGAATAGATACAATTGGTAAAGTTTTCATATTATACCAATTCAATTTTTTAATTCAGATAATTTTCCAAAAATGTTAAATTTCAATTTTTAAATTTTGATCAAACTTGGTAAATTTTCAATTTTTTACGATTTTTGAAAATGAATCCATTTTTTAAATTCCGTCAATTTTCAGAATTTAATAATTTAAAAATCCTTAAAATTTGGTAAAAATTCACAGTGGGTGGTTTTTGAATTTTGATAAAATTTTCAAGCTGGATCCTTATTAAAAATTGCATCAAATTTTAAAAATTTTCTAATACCTAAGTCAATTTTTGAATTTTTTTATAATTTTTGTAATTTTCACATTTGAATGAATTTTTGAAATTTGGTGATTTTGTAAAGTTCCACAATTTCCAAAGTTCTGCCAAATTTTCAAAAAAATGACGAAGACAATTTTTCAAAGTTTGATGAATTTTTAAAAATTTTGCTCTCTTAGTAATTTTTGAATTTTAGTAATATAAGCTAGTTGAATCTACTTACCTACTTATTCTTAAAATTTTGCTAATTTTCAAAAAAATTTGAAGAGTGAATTTTCAAAGTTTGGTTATTTTTTTTAAATTCTCAAATTTTGGTAGTTTTTAATTTTTATTAAATTTTTAAAATTATGGTCGATTTTTGAAATCCTTTTTTAATTGAAATAAATTTTTAAAGTAGGTAATCAAAGTTTGATTAGTTCTAATATTTTTCGAAATCTGGTAAAAATTTGAAAATTTTAATACCTAAATTTTGAAAATGTTGTCAATTTTGAAAAATTCTGAAAAATTAATTTTTTAACTGTTTTCGATTTCCAATATTTTGGTAAATTTTGCCAGGTCAGATTTAATAGGTAGCCTATAAGTAATTCTCTGATTTTTTCGAAAATCAAAATTCAGCTAAAAAATTTTGCGATTGACTCCACACGTTAAAAAAATTGTTGTAAACAAAAATGCTACAAATTAGGCTTCAAAAAAAAAAAAAAAAAAAAATTGAAAAATTCGGGTTTAATCAAAATATAATTTTTCAAGGTAAAAAAAAATAAGAAAAAAAATGTATTTTACCTACGAGACAGTCTCAAGTGACTTTTTACCATTTGTCATTCAGGCTCTGAACTAAAAAGTCGTTCGAGACTCACAAATTGGAAAATATATCTCCCTCGTCGAAGAAATTGACATTCTCAATACAAAAAATACACTTTAAAAATGAAGGGAATAAAGAAGAAAATTTTCTTTTACCTGTGATTCGATTTAATTGTAAATATATCTAGAGGTATCCATCTACTACGTGATACATTGTAACTCATACAAAAATTTTCGGTAACGAGGTTCGTGTTGTGTTGAAAGCTGGGCATCTTTTTCACAAATATATACTCGCTTTTTTACCATCTCGATCTATTTTATCTTTCAACAAGGGCAAATTATTCTTTACCTACGAGTATATCCTAAGATATAGTATTGAGGTCTTTGAAAATGACCTCAGTAAAAAAGCACAAAAAATATCCCAATAAATAGGCACAGCGCAAACACTGGAAAACAGTAGATACCCAACTGGAGTATCGAAGGTAGTACATAATACGTTGGGATTTTTTATTTTCTTTTTTAATCAATAGAATATAAGGTTAAAAATAAAAAGTTGAAACATTTTTTATTTGGCTGGCGCAGTCTTCTTTCTCGCTTTCTCGCCTCGTAGGCATTGGTTCGACACTGCCCGTCTCTCTCGCTCACTTTGTATTTGATTGATCGAATATCTCGAACCAACTTATAGAAAAGTGCACAATAAAAAGCAACGCCATCATTCATCATCTATACAAGCTACCTTACAATGTTGCGCATACTTTGTTCAAAATAAAATTAAGAATGCTCCTCGATTTTGATAAATTACTGCGCTTATGTTTTCATAAAAGCTCGCTGGCCAAGTTTTTTTTCCCTTCTTCACTGGGAGACGGTGACAAAGGCGACGACGACGACGACTACGACTCGACGACATGCTGGCAAGTTTATAAAAGATGTTCGTCGAAAAAGAGAGCGAGACAGAGAAATATTGAGACCGAAGCTCAGCTCGCAACGGTCATACAGGAATGGAGCAAAAAACGCTTATAAGTTTCGATTCCCTTCCCTCTCGAGTGTTATTTTTCAATTAGCGACAGTTTTTTTTTGAGGGGCATCGTATACTTACCTACTCTTCGAGTAGGTACTTTCGAGCACTCGGGCAATTCTACAAATATTCTCGTATTATTTTAATTACGAATGTTGCTTCTTTAGTTTGCACGTGGAATGTGCGGCTCCACTATATACGAAGTTGGCCGGCATTGACCATTGGCAAAGTTGAAAGGTAAACAAACCCGGCATGGCGCGAAAATAAATCTCTAAAATTTCGAGCGGTATAACTTTTCGCCCCGTGCCACCTGGTCTAATAAACCGAGCTAAGATAAATGGATTAATAAAATTGTCCCGGTGAAATACCGCACTCTCTGTCACCTCTGCGTCTGCGGCGGCCACCGCCATTATAGCCCGAAGGTGTAGTATCGCCTCTGTTGAGCAATAGGTACACTCACAAGCGCATATATATATATATATATATACCGAAGAACGACTCGAAGGATTAATATAATAAAACATGGCTGCGTTTTTATTCGTGCTCATTTTAGCCTCTCTGCTCTTCCTCTTGTTCCTGTTGCGCTGATGTTTGCCCCCTCATTCGGAGCTGTGCCGTGTTGCTCGACTTGAACGCTGAAAATTTGTTTATTTAATAACTCGGAGCGAGAGGTGTTGTGTATGCTTTTGTTGCCGGCGAATGAAAGAGCAAAAAAAATATATTTTCTTATTTACGACCAATTAGCGCGTATGAAAGTTTTGCCAGTGCTCGCTGCACGTTGAATAAATTATAAACGAGTGTGCTTGGTATACCATTCGTATTGTAGATTTATAACGTTTTTTATTCGCGATAAAGCGTTTCTGACGTTGGATATATTAAATCGAGCTTCTTTTTCAAGGCTGTGCCGATGAACTCTTCAAAAATCGCATTTGTATGGATTGATTTTTAGATCTAGTCTGACATACACAAATATCCATGTCTTGATCGTAGGCCCAATACTCATTCAATTCAGGCCAAGGGACAAACAATTTTTATTCCCTGTGAGTGTGGATGGGAAAAGGGACCTAAGGAGGAAAAAATCGATTTTGAGGTTTTGACTGTTTTTAGTCAATTTCGACCTGTACTTTCATTTAAAAATCGCACCTCCGGAGTAATACAATGATAACTCGAAAAAGCACATTTTCGGGAAATGGCAAATAAAGAATTTCTTAAATTTCGAACGTCATTTTGAGTAAAATGATTTGGTCATTTGAGGCGATCAAACACATTTTTAAAAAGTTTAAAGTTTCTGCTTTCCAAAAATATGAATGTTTTTATTCAACACTTCTTTTGTTTTAATGATTTTCTACGTTGAAAAAACTGTTTTGAGTTATTACAGTTTAACTTCGAGACATTTTTTGTTTTTTTTTTGAATTATTATAACACTGATACTAAAGCTTGTTATCACTTTAAAATTCTGAAAATCAACTATGAGGGGTTTTCGAGGGCGCTGAATCCATTTCTTATATTATTTTGACCCTAAGTCCAAGGGAGCTACTAGGAGGGGAGGCGAAAAACCCAAAATTACACAAAATGGCTTGTGGGGTATGGAAATCTAGGTTTTTTACCTCCCAAATCCGTTTTTGATGCCGAATTTGAGAAATTCTCAATAGGAACACCGGGGGGAGAGGGGCAAAACTCAAAATTACCCAAAATGGCATGTGGAGTATGCAAATCTAGGTTTTTAAACCTCTCAAATCAGTTTTTGATATCGATTTTGAAAAATTCTCAATAGGGACTCCGGGGGGAGAGGGGCATAACTCAAAATTACCATAAATGGCACGTGAGGTATGCAAATCTAGTTTTTTTAACCTCTCAAATCCGTTTTTGATGTCGGATTTTGACTCAGGAAGTCAAAAAACATTCATTTTGATACCTCACTTGACTTGATAACTTTGAAAAATTTTCAATTTGGGATCCACCTCACTCTTATGGATCATATTTTCAACCAAGAGTCAAAACAACACAAAAAATGAACTCGGGAGGTCAAAAAACATACATTTTGATACCCACTTGGTTACATCAAAAAAAATTTCAATTTGTGATCTCCCCCCCCCCCCCCCCCCCATAAATTCTGATGGATCACATTTTCAACCAAGAGTCAAAACAACTTCAAAAATGGACTCGGGAGGTCAAAAAACATACATTTTGATACCTTACTTGACGACATTTAGAATTTTTCAATTTTGGACCCCCCCCCCCCCCTATTATGGATCATATTTTCATCTAAGAGTCAAAAAACATCAAAAATAACTTGATGGTGTTGAAAAATAATGAATTTTGATGCTTCCCCCTCTCCCCGGGGGAGGACTTACCTCTTGGGACAAGTGTTATACGGTTGTTAATTTACTTGTGGTTGAGTACTATAACCAACCAAACGTTAAGAGTTGATTTTGTGTTGTTTTCTGTATTTTATTTTGTGAGTTATTACAGTATTACTTCGAGAGAGTGTGTATTGTGTAACATCTCTCGATTTTGAGTTATAACATTGCCGTTTTTTGGGAGGTTACGGTCAAAATTTCGAAAAAATAACACTGTAGGATGATAGAGCAAAGAAAGTAGAACAAGAAGAAGAAAAAAACGATTTTTTTGAGTTATCATTGTATTACTCCGCACATGCGAAATGGTTTCATGGTCCTAGGAGCAATATTCAGCCTTCCAGTGGACAATACTTACCCAAAATCAATAAAAATCAAAAATCAATTTTTTTCAATTTAAAAAAAAAAAATTTGATTAAAAATGGTTTTATGGTCCTAGGAACAATATTCAGCCTCTCAGAGGGCAAGACTACCCCAAAATAAAATAAAAATTTAAGTAATTTTTATGTTTTATTTTTTTATTATTTTTTTTTGTTAAAAATAGTCGAGGACGCCATGAAACACAAAAAATTGGCATTATGAGTATGATATTCATAATCAGCATTGTTAAAAATATTGACATATTTTTTTTTAATTATTTTTTTTTAGTTTCAGCAACCCTGATTTCGATCAAAATTGCCCCTTTTGTGAAATAGGCCATGAACATGAGGGGTAAAAATTATGAGAGGATTAATATTCCAGTAGGACCCCTCAATGATTTTGCAAAGTTTTTAAATTATCTTTTATTGCATTACGGAGATACAAACTTGCAAAGTTTAAAACATTCATTACCAAAAAAAAAAAGTTTTTCCAGCTTAGGTCCCTTTTACCATCCACCCACACTCACCCCTCTTTTTTTCTTTGTTCAAAAATTAAAAATCAAAATTTGCATTAATTTAGTTACAATTTCTGACCACAGAACCACTGTTTCACTTGAACACCTCCCCCCCCCCCCCCCCCCAATTGAACAGAGCCTACTTGCTCGGTGCATGATAGTGAAATTTTTAAAATTTCGATTCTGCATTTTTGCTGCATCCACTATCGGACTCATTACAGCCCAGATGAACGTGTGGACCTTGAATCGAAATGATGAAAAATTCACGCATAATGTTCAATTTTTCTCGAATCTAGAGAAAATTTCACCCTCAAGGGCGTACTCTCCCTCTCTCAATAAATTTATAACTTCTACTCTTGGCAAGTTTTCATCGCAGCTGAACTATACCAAGCACTATACTGAGGCTGTGCCACGCACCATGAAGTCAAAACGATACCTACCTATACTATACCTAACCTACCTATCTCTAGCATCCAAGCCCCGCATATCAGCAGTTAACATTCTTAGTGCGGGATATTTGGAATTTTCACCGTCCTTAAAATGGTTATATAAGGAGTAGGTAACCGAACATCGTGCGAAGGTTAGAAAGAGACGACGAACCAATTTAATATTTTCCGGGCAACGCAACGTTCTTCATCTGCGCCTTGTGCAAAAATTTTAGGTACTTTGGTTGATACATTGCCAGCAAACTGTGTAGCTATTAAGTACTTTATCGTATTGTACCCTGCGATATAGTAGCTGGGTAGAGTGGGTACCTAGCTTTTCTTCATACCTGCTGCAGTTCGAAGCAGCTCACGAACAATAGGATCGTATCGGTTTGCGATGATGTATGGATAATAAATTCGTTTGGCGATCGTCCGGCCATTAGGTATTGTGATTGTGTAGAATTCGAAATATTTTTATGGGAGAAATTCTCCATATTTCTTTAATGTTCCAACATTTCGATAAGGTATTCGAAATTTGATTTTCAAAATTTGGTGAAAATTCAAAATTTTGAGATTTTTTGTCAGTTTTGAAATTTTTGTTTTGATAAGTTTTTGTAATGTTGGAAGTTTTGAAATTTTTTAAAGATGGATTAATTTTTGAATTTTTTATTAGTATTTGAACATATTCAGATTTCTACAAAATTGATGAAATTTTTCTCAAAATCATAACTCGAGAAATTGTCAAATCTTCTGGAAATGAAAAAAAATTGATTAAGAGTATAAAAAAAATTTCGACTCATAAATTCAAATAGGTAGGTATCCACAAAATTGATGAATTTTTACTCGTAATGTACTAAAGGGGAAAAATTGTCAAATACGCTGGAATTGAAAAAAATTATCCTCAATTTTTTTGTGATGAATAAATTCAAATTTTTACAAAAAGTTATCACTCGAAATGCTCTACAGTTGTATGGTTGAAGAAATAAAAAATTGCCAAATCTGTTGAAATTGAAAAAAATTATCAAATCCGTTGGAGTTGAAAAATTGATTATAAAAAATTTTTCTACTCATAAATTCAAATTTCCAAAAAATTGATGAAATTTTTCTCAAAATCATTACTCGAAAAACCCTATAGTTGACGGGTTGAATTATACAAAAAATTGTCAAATTTTCTGGAATGGAAAGAAATTTCAAAATGTGATCGTAGTACTTGAAGTTGTTGACTTTTATGAGAAAATGATTCCCTATGAGTATATTTTTATTTTTTTCAATCCTGAATTTCAAGTGGTGCCTTTAGCGCACCCCCCCCCCCCCCCATTTTGAAAAAAAGAAGAGAAATTATCAAATTTCTATCACCTATCAAAGTTGTTCTTTTTCTTGAGAAATAATTTCCTACTTTCCATTTTTTTCTCAATGACTTTTGAGTGACACCTACCTGTACCTCGATTTCAAAAAAAAGAGAAATTGAAAGTTTCCCAATTTTTGCATTTTAAAAGTTTGTTTCAAGTTTCAACTATCGAAGGTAGCGTTGAGTTCAAATATTATCTCAAATTTTTTATATTAGATACTTAATAGTGCTGAATTCGAATATCAACTTCATTTTTGATTGCTGTCTTCCAAAGCTTTTATTTGGAAAATATTAAGATGCGAGGGCTGGTATAAGGCTTTGGAAGATTCCAACTAAGTTTACTAAAAGTGTTCGAAGTTCGATCAATTTTTGAAAATTTTCAAGTACGAGTAAATCTTCGATTTTTTTGAGTTGGAAAAAATTTAAAATTTTGAAAAATTCCAAAATTTTATAAAAAGTTGGAATTTGATGTCTTTGAAATTTGGTGATTTTTAAAATTTTGGATCCATTTTCAAAATTTGATAAAGTTTTATTATTTTTTAGCCGAATTTTCTATAAAATTCGGACTTATGTATTCGTTTTGGGATTTTAGAAAACATTATTTTGAATGTTCTCTGTAACCGTAGCACATAGAATAATGAAATTTTGAGTGTGGACTTGATTTATCATGTAGCAGGGGACGCTAGTTTTATTTTTTCTAAAAATGCAATAATTACGGAGTAATTAATAATTGAGATTAGGGGAAGCGGGGAAAAAAGTATAGTGGATGCGAAGTTGGTAATGGGGATGGAGAGAAGAAAGTAGGGGAAATGTCTGGTTTGTTGTTGTTTACTTTGGTCTCAGTATGATTTTGATCGTTGAGGCGACCAGTTCTTATCAACTACTCTACATCGCGTTAGTGCTGCTTTGTGTTTTTATTATTGATTTTTTTTTCGTGTTTGTTTTTGTTTGTACTTAGTTTCGTGTTTTTAATTAATTACATGGGAATTTGTGTTAGTGCATTTCCGTGTTTTTATTTTTATTTTTTTGTGGTGCTTGTATCGTGTTTTATTATTGTTTCTTTTTCTTGGTGTTTCTTGTTTTGAGTTCGCGTTGTTTTTTTTAAATTTGTAATTCTTCTGTGCGATATATTCTTACTTCTTCAGATAATATGGTGAGAGATTTATTTTTTAATTAATTCAGTGGTAATTTTTATTGTTTTATCTGTTTTTCCTAATTTTTTTTCTTTTTTTATTATGGTGCGGTGTTTGTTTTTTTAAAATATTATTTTCGTGGTGTTTTTTGTTCAGAGTTTAATTTTTACCAAATTCATAACTTTTAAATTTTTACAAAATTTTAGTTTTCAAAATTTTTACAAAATTTGAATTTTCAAAATTTCTTACAAAATTTTAATTTTTGAAATTTTTTACAAAATTTGAATTCTTGAAATTTTTTATTTTTTACAACAATTGAATTATTGAAATTTTTCACAAAATTTAAATTTTTGATATTTTTGAAATTTTTTACAAAATTCTAATTTTTAAAATTTTTATTTTGCAAAATTCAAATTTTTAAAATTCAAATTTTGCAAAATTCAAATTTTTAAAATTTTTTACAGAATTTAAATTTTAAATTTTTTTTACAAAATTTAAATTTTTGAAATTTTTTACAAAATTTAAATTTTTGCACCATTTTTACAAAATTTTAATTTTCAAAATTTAAAACCTTTATAATGAAACTTGAAAATTCGGCTATGCCCGCAACGCTTGTGGTGCGGGCAACTTATTTTTATTTACAAGGGAACCTCGCCAACTCGTCACCTCCGATTGTGCTGAAATTTGGCTCACTGGAAAGGGCATGCCACCCAGACCTCACAACCAAATTTTCAGCTGCTGAAGTTGATTTTTCGATTTATGGCGAATTTTTGAAAATGGCTGAAACCGCTTCCAAAAAAAACATTTTTTGGAAACAAATTGTAGATTTCAAGATAGAATCCTGAAAATCGGTTTATACACTGAAGTCGACCTCCCGAGTCGATTGGCACCAATTTCGAAGGGATCTGGAGCCTCCAGGAAAAGTTGACTTTTCTTCAGCGCACTGGAATAACTCCAGACGGCGCTGTAATTAACTTCGGCAGCTGAAAATTTAATCCTAGCGTTAGTATGATGCCATCTATCGATTGACGTAGTTGAATCCGAAATCCAAGGTGATGAGTTCACACGTGTTTTTTTTGACAACTTACAAATTTTGCATTTTTTTTAAATTTCCAAAAAATCAATTTCTCCAGGATATCATTCGAAATTTCGTCTACCCCCTAAAGTCGACCCCCCGAGTCGATTGGCACCATTTTCGGAGCGATCTGAAGCCTCCAGAAAATGTTCACTTTTGCCGTCTGGAGAGATTCCAGTGCGCTGGAGAAACGTCAACTTTTTCTGGAGGCTTCAGATCGCTTCGAAAACGGTGCCATTTGACTCGGGGGGTCGACTTTAGTGTACAAACCCATTTTCAGGATTCCATCTTGAAATTTACAAATTTTTTTTCAAAAAATGTTTTTTTGGAGGCTGTTTTAGCCATTTTCAAAAATTCGCCAAAAATCGAAAAATCAACTTCGGCAGCTAAAAATTTGGTTGTGAGATCTGGGTGGGATGCTCTTTCAGTGAGCCAAATTTCAGCTCAATCGGAGGTGACGAGTTGGCGAGGTTCCCTTGTAAGTATACTAAAAGTTTTCGAAGTTGTATCAATTTTTGAAAATTTTCAAGTGCGAGTAAACCATTGATTTTTTTGAGTTGGAAAAAATTGAAATTTTTGACAAATTCCATAATTTTACAAAAAGTTGAATTTTTTTTTTTTTTAATTTTATGATCGTCTTCAAAATTTGTGAATTTTTTAAATTTGAACAAATTTTAAAAATTTTATAGGTAGGTACGGTTTTATTATTTTTTTATTAAGCAAATTTTTGAAATTTGAAACTTTTTTTATTCCGAAAAAAGTTCTATCGAAGATTTTGAGATTTTGTTAAACATTTCGTGCTGCACACAATGAAGCCATGAAATTTCCAAAAAATGAAATAGAAAAGAGAGAAACGATATCGGTACTTTACAAAAACACTCAAGGACACGTGACATATCGAGAAGAAGCATTCAAGTGCCTAGGCTGTATTTTACATCAGGTGACGTGTAATTAGCTGACAAACGTGTCTAAACGTGTCGCTATATACACGTTTCGTTTTCGTATGTATATTCACTTACGCCATGCCATACCTACCTACGTTTATAACAAGCAAACCAGCACAGCAACGTAACGTTTTGTAGATATCATTGCATGTGACAGTTTAAATACTTGGCCCGGGTAGTATTCGTATTCGCGAGTATACGTGCGGCGTGGTATACGTGTGTGGTGGGTGTGTAGTGTACTGCGTGTAGAGCTTCTGTGTAGCAGATTTTAGACTTTTGTGACATGGGTTTTACCGCAACCACTCTCCAGAGGATTTGATATATACATATACCAGTAGTCTTTCTCTTTCGAACCCAGCCCGGCCCGGTCGAAAGCGGAATTGACATTGAATTTGTACACATACTGACATCTCGCTCGGTGCTAGGTGACGGGCGTGCCGCGGCCGGCTAACTCTGTTTAGTATGCGAACCGCTTCATAGCTTAATTTCTCGCACCCTACGAGCGAGCGATTGAGCGTTTTATTTAATTAGGTCCAGAGGATACGGATTATGTAAACGACAAAACGAGCTAGGTATAGCCGCAGTGCTGCGAAGGGGCGCAAAGGCCACAGCCGCGACCCAAAGGATTTAACAACGAATTGAGAGTGGAATAATACAATATTGTACGCGAAACTGAGAGTATACCTACGAGTATATACCGTCCCTATCTGCGTACAAGACAAATACGAAGCGACAGACGCGGTTAGAACGGCCAGATCTACCAATATTTTTCCTTTAATCGAGAATTCGAGACTATCTAAGTCGCAGGCGGATTAATTGCGGTGCAAATGAATAGGCAAATGCCTACGAAATGTCAACTTTTCGGCTTGGTAATTTTTGACATTTTAAAGGGACCGAGGGATTTCGAGTACGGATAAAAGTTTTCTTCGTTTTTAAACGTTTGACACGACGTTAAGTATTTTTAAATTCGTATTTACCTCGACTGTTTTGGGCAACGTTAAAATTAGATATCTACTCGTACACTTTCGTAGGTAGTGGGTGTCTCGTGCGATATATTGTAGGTATTGGTATATGTATATACTGAAGCTACGAATACGAGTAGGTATAAATAAACAAATAAAAAGTCGATTTAACGACACGCGTAAATAAAAGTAATTTCACACCGAGTCGTATATATCTCGACACATTGTTTTGAAGCTTTTATATACGCTCGCGAAAACGTAATATTTACCACAAACGCAATAGGCACGTGAAAAAAAACCACCAAAATATAACATATCGTTGTCTCGTATATCTTTTGAGTCGACAACGTGTACTTACATTGCGTAACACATATTACTAATTTGCTACCTGAAACTATATAGTTTGTAAATAAAGTACGAGTAGATTCTAAACTCTTTATTTTAAGCAAAACATTTTTGTCGAGCAGATTGATGAAAAAAAAACGCGATTTGTAATTCATATTTGTATCGCTTTCTTTCCGAACCACCCCTTCCTGTTTTTTTTTAAAGACGAAAATGAAGAAAATATGTTGAAATAACTTAGGGGGTTCTGCGCCAGGAGTCGAAAATATGGATATACGTATGTAATACAACCTCTTGATACAAGAGATAATTCGATCGACATGATGAATTTAAAAAATATAATTTCATCATTAATTTGTTTTTAAAACTGTCCCAGATTTTTTCGAAATTTTCATTTTTTTTTAATTCGGGAAATTTTGAAAGAATTTCTGATTGAGCATAATAATATATTTTTTGAAAATTGTTTTCATTTTCCATTGAAATAATTCTACCTAATATATGTACTAGGGTGGCCCTTATTTTACCTTTTTCGACTTTTTAAATGTCTTACCCCCCAAAGTGTGTTCATTTTATGAGAAAACAATTCCCTATTTTTTTATTTTGAATCATTTTTCCCCAAATGGAACGACTTTAATTGGTTAGAACCAAAAAAATGAAAAAATTTAAAAAATTGGTATTTTTTCATATTTTTTTTAGTTTGGGGGGCTTGATGGGTCCACTTAGAACTGAGTTAGGGAAAAAATGAAAAATAGAGAATTTTTCTCTTACGAAATGCAACAACTTGAAATGCTAAAAGGAACAATTTTGCTCAATTTTCTTGTTTTTGATTTTTTTGAAAAATTAGGGGAGCCCCCAGGTACCACTTAAAATCCAGTTGGAGGGAAAATAAAAAATTGGGAGTTCATTCTCATGACAAGCAACAACTTTGATGGGTTATCTCCAAAAAAGTGCAAGATTTTGAAAATCTGTGAATTTTTTTCATTTTTCCAAAAAAAGGGGTCACCCGGCACGGGTTAAAATTCAGTTAGGGGAAAAATAAAAAATTGGGAATTATTTTCTCATAAAATGAACACACTTTGGGGGGTAAGACATTTAAAAAGTCGAAAAAGGTAAAATAAGAGCCATACCCTAATTTATGTACCTAAACCTATAGTATCTATAGGTACTTTTTTTTTTAAATTTTCCCTTGAAATTTTAATTTCTTTGTTGAAACTGTCTTTTCTGAATTTCTAAATACATAATTAAATTTTTTTATTGAAATAAGTACTTTTTAAAATGAATGCTAAATTTTGAAAATTGGCCTTTTCAATTTTTTAGAAAATTTGGTCACATTTTGAAAATTGAACAAAATTTAAAAGAATTATTCAACTAAAAATTGACCAAATTCCAAAGTTTCGTCAAACTTCTTAAATTTTCTGCATTTTGAATTTTTCTACAAATTTTGTGAAGTGCGTGAAAATTTGTCAAACCATTGAAAATTGGTTTTTTAAACATTTTTGAAAATTGAGGCGAATTTAGAAAATTTATCAAAATTTGAAATCCAAGTACCCTTTTTTGAATTTTTATCGACCTATAGATATTTTATTTTTGAATGCTGCTCACAGGTTGCAGCATTATCAGGAAAGTTTGAGCATCGCTTTAAAAAATTGTGAAAAATTGTAAATGATATAAAAATTTAGAACAAGTTATATGCAAATTGAAACACTTTCCATAAAAATAAAATAAAATTAGTACCTGCACGTCTGAATAAGTTCACTCAAAATTTTGAAAATTAAAATATTGAAAATATAAAATTATCAAAAAACTAAATTTTCGAGTAAAGATAAGAAATTACGAAGAATTGAGAAATTTAAAAGGTAGCAAAAAATTTTAATGATTTAGAAAAATAAAATCATGAATTTAAAAAAGTGGAGATTTTTGAAAATATTAAATGAATTTTAAAAACTCAGAAACATTAGAAAATTTGTAAAAATTAAAATTGAGAAACTTGAATAAACCACGATATAAAAAACAATTTTTTTTTCAACTGGAGAAAATTGAAATGTTACGATTTCAGAAAAAATAAAGTTAGGGGGTGTTTTTTTTTTAAATAAGACAAATATTTGAGCACCACTCTGAAGAAATTGCTTTCGCCACCGTGAATTTTAAAGATCTACCTACTATATTTTATAAATAATTAAAGAAGTTTAGCTGATCCGCGTTTTGTTCACAAATTTTGAAAAATCAGAATCCAAAATATTTTCTTTTTTATAAATGTCATTCCACTCCAATGTAAGCGTAGGTATTTGTACGTACATGTACAACGGTGTGAATGAAAAAAATGTCTACACAACATTACCAAGGCACGTTCGAGTAACTAATTTACGAGGTTATATTGATATCGAGTTGAAGTGCAACATACTTGGATTGTGTACTACAGACTACTCGTAGTACGACTCGAGTATATCGACATACAGTGTGTAAGAGGTCGATGAGATTTTATTCCTTTTTCGTGTGTAAAAAACATAGTAAAACAATAAAAATTTTACCACACGTCTATAAGTATTTGGTTTGCGGCACAAGGAGAGTTCGAAATCGAACCGCAGCGTATAAAAGAATAAAAAATCTTCGACTCTGCTGCAGGATCTAATAACGTTGTCGAAATGTGCAGTCATTTTCGCGAATTTAATACTTTTTACGATGTCGCAACGAACGTTACCTTCTTTTTTTCTGTTTTTCGTCGCACATTTTGTTTACTGTTTTACTTTCTTGTAGATCGACTTCTAGTTTAGATTTCCAACTCGTATATTACGATTTAAACGAGCCATAAATTCAGCACGAGGAACTAAACGTGGTCTACGAAGAGAACATAGAGGCGTGATTGAGTATTTTTTTTGCGAGTCCTTCAAAATGAAGGGTTAGGCAACAAGTGTAGGTTTTGCTTTATATACCAAGTCATCGTGTGAGTGTTTCTTTTGAAATTTTATGTCAATAATTTATCAGCGTTGTGAGGAAAATATTCATGTTTTTTGTCCCACTCTTGTACTTTTTGCTGTGCTTTCAACTTTTCCATAGAATTTTTTCTCTAGTGACACGTTGTGCCTTCTGATTCGAAATAGGCCACACATTTTTCAAAAAATTTTTGTCAATTGGGACGTGGGATGAGTAATTGATGAGATCTGTTGAGCACCCTATAGTTATTTCGTGTGCAGTACCACGAATATAATGCTCATCCAGATTTTATCTCGCTATTGCCCTCTATTGCCAACAGTTTTACCTTAAGCAGCGTAATTTCCCTTGTTACATTAAGCTATTGTTGCTTTTGTGGCGAAGTTACTCGTCTGCCTTTGTACTACAAGTGGGTACTTGTCATTCACATTCTGCACAGCATTTATGTACGTGTAATGTTATGCATTATTTATTTCTAGCTTGAGCCCCTCCTTCGTTGTTTGTCTTTCCTTTCCTGGTTCGTATTATAAAATTTGCGTTTGTTAAGTGCATTAATTGATACTTTTATGTATACGACGCGTAGGTGTGTAAGTATTGTTGCATATTCCCTTTTCATTTTTCGACTGTTGACTACAGTATTTTGTTTGTTCGCGTATTACGTGTAGCTCTACCTATCGTACTTGAATCCTACAATACCTATCTACTTACCTACCTGCCTAGTACCTACGAATACGATGAGTAAAGGAAATGAAATAGCTTACGAATAATTTATATCACTAGAGAGGAGTGTTTTTTGATCGTGTAGTGGCATTTTGGAGCAGTGTTTCTTAAAATGATGGTAGGAGGTAGAAGGGGTACGCGAAGATTTCTCAGGAGGTACGTGACGACAATGACTGCTTAATGCTAACTACATAAATAGTATTTGAATTATGTACATTTTCAAATTTATTCAGAAAATTCATATTTTTTCAAATTCAAAATGATAACAATTTTTTTGAAAATTTTCGCTTTCACTTCGCTTGAGCAGCAATCATGTCTTAGTTTTTATTAAATTCAATTTTTTTTCTTTAGATGAAAAATCTTTAATTTTTTTTTCTTTTTTGAATAAAAATATCTACGTGGGTATTTTAATTTTCTTAAGATTGAAACTACTTTTTTTAAAATGTCTCGAAGTTTCTGGAATAAAAATACCTATTTTAAAATATTTTTTCAGAAAAAAATGTTTCGATTTTTTTTTAGTAAAAAATCTTCCAATTTTCTGGGATATTTTTTCAAATTTTTTTAAAGGGTAAAATTTCTCATTTTTTGGGAATAGAAAAATATGTATTTTTCATTCATTTTTAAAAAATAAAATTAATTTTATTCATTTATTTATTTTTGAATGAAACATCTTTTGAATAAAAAATGAAATCTCCTATTTTTAAAATAAAAAGTATTTCATTATTGAAGATTTTTTTTGAGAAAATAATTTTCAATCCTTTGGGAGTAAAAACTAGAAATAGTTAGGTAGAATAATATTTGTAATTTATTAAAAAATTTCTCCTTTTTTTTTTTTTTTTTTTTTTTTTTTTTTGTTTGAAATAAGTAATTTTTTTTTTAACTTTTCAGGTTGAAGAATATTTTTCATTTTTTGGAAAAAATTCTCGTTTTTTTAAGTGAAAAAAATATCATTTTTTTCAAATAGGTAAAAAAAAAACATATCTTTTCTGAAGTGAAATATTTCTCATTTTTTTAGAAAAAAAATTCTCGTTTTTTTTTTTTTTTTGGAATTAGAAATCTTTTTATTTTTGGGATGTTTTTTCAATTCCTTTTCTAGAATGAAATATTTCTTTGTTTTATATAGGAGTAGTTTCTTTTTTATTATTTCTCTTTTTTGATAGAAATTTTTAATTTTTCTGATGAAAGAAAAAAAGAGGTACACGAGCAAAACTAATTTAGAACCCTTGTTTTAGAGTATTATTAAGACTCGTAAAAAATTGTACCGACTGTTTTCGTTCAGCACACGAGCGAGGGTGAAAAAATTCACCGTCAGGTCGCATCTCGCCTGTATTATATAGTTATAGAACGCTAACGTATAAATGGCAAACATTTTAACAGAGTAGTTTGGCTTATTAGTCTCGAGGTAAGTTAGGAATTTTTTATTGCAATTACCGACGCCGGAGTCGTTTTTCCCAGTTTTATTCTACGTTCGGACGACGGTCGCGACGCGATTTGCTATGTTATTTTTTCAACGTCTTTTAACGTAGATACTAGGTGGCTAAATAATTGAAACAACGTGTTTTTCATACTTTTTCCGTCTCGCCTCTCCTCCCTCTCGAGCTCCGATGAATGTTTTAAATTAACGCGCTGTTTTCCTAATTACATCTTGTAAAATTTTCATAAAAGAGGATATCTAGTTTGGTTGGCGAGTTTGAAAAGAGGTTACGATTTTTGCTGGTTGCCTTCCTTTCGTCTCTGAGTCAGTATAATAAAGGAAAGCCGAGCTAATTTACCTTGAAAATGAACCTCCGCACCATGCCCCCATGCTGAACAGAATCGAGCGTAGGGTCGTTTTTTGAACTACTGCTCGGTTATGTGCGGTTCGTTCCTCTTGAGCTTTTTTGTATAAATTCTCGTAGCCGGATAGAATTTAATTTAGGTCCTCTTTTTTTTTAGTTTTTTTGTTCATCCTCTTCGCCGGCTGGTTTGAGATATGTAGGTACGTAGTCTTGTACAGTCGTGAAATGCTCTCGGTTCGATATTAAGCAGGTAGTTTGACAATAACGTGATGTTACTCTCGGGCTTGTGAGGTGTATCTGAGTGTGTTCGTACATGTGTTCTGTTGTTGGGTTTTTTGCTTCGTTCTGGTGAAAATACGAGTATCCAAGATATGACGAAAATCTCAGTAAGTGTTTTATGATTTTTCGTTGGTATCGACTTTGATTCTGGGATCTTTTCGCCGTGCACTGCTCGCAGTAAGATCAAATTTGAAAATAATCGAACAGAGTTTCCTATAGCTTTCTTAAAAAATTCTGTTCATGGATTTTTTTTTTCTAGTTTCCTAACTCATTTGCTTTTTTTTCAAGGTTTCCATTTTTGAAAATTTTCAATAATTTGTTATCGGGTTTTAAAATTGTTTTTCATGCAATAACTTTTCTAAATTTTTGAAATATTTAATGTTTGTGGATTTCCATTTTTGTTAGTTGTTGTTGTTGTTGTCGTTGTTTTTTTTTTTTTGTTATCATCAGCCATTCATGATTTCCTTTCATTTTTTTAACTATTCGGAATTTTAAATTATTTATACCTATTGTTCTTCAGTTTCGATTTTGTCCAATTTTCTGTCATTTTTGACTTTTTATTCACTTCAATTTTTATTTTTGTCCAATTATCGACCTTCATTTTTTATTTCGATTCTACATAGGTACTTTGAAAAAATTCACCATTTTCTCAATTTTTATACCTTTCATTAATTTTTTTGAAGTTGAATTTTATTCAATTTTCTGTCACAATTTTCAATTTTCGTTCAATTTTCAATAATTTTTGATTTCCTTACTCCGAATTGAAAAAAAAAAAAATTGAGAAATTTTCTCAAACAAATTAAATTTAAGGAAAATTGGAAATTCACCATGTAATCATGGCAAAATCAATTTTTTTTTCAAAAATGGGAATAATTGAAAAATTTCACATTTTTTCATCAGAACCTCACAGAATGGGCCCGAATAATGAGAAAATTTTTTTTTGGAAATTTTTCCAATAAAATTAAATTTTGGGAAAATGTGAAATTGCCCGAACTTTTTTCAAAAATAGGAATATTTGAAAAAACATGAATTTTTCCGTCATAACCTCTCAGAATGGACCGCAATAACGAGGAAAAAAAATTTTGGACAATTTTTTCTAAGAAATTAAATATGTGAAATTTCCCATGTAAAAAGGTCCGTGAAGAAACCGGACCTTTTTACACGGAAAAAATGAATTTTTTCCAAAAATGCGAATAATTGAAAAATTCAAAATTTTTTCATCAGAATCTCTCAGAATGGACCCGAATAATGATAAAAAAACTTTTTGACAATTTTTCCAATAAAATTGAATTTTTGGAAAATGTGAAATTGCCCACTGCAAAATTACCTTTTTTCAAAAATAGGAATAATTGAAAAATCATGAAATTTTTCATCATAACCTCTCAGAATGGACCCGAATAATGAGAAAAAATTTTTTGGACAATTTTTACTAAGAAATTAGATATGCGAAATTTCTCATGTAAATAAAAGTCCTTTACATGGAAAAAATGAATTTTTTCCAAAAATGCGAATAATTGAAAAATTTAAAATTTTTCAATCATAATTTCTCAGAAGTGACCGGAATAGTGAGAAAAAAAATTGTTGAGCAATTTTTTCAAAGGAATTAAATTTAAGGAAAAATTTGAAATATCCGTTTTCTTCAAAAATGGGAATAATTGAAAAATTCAAAATTTTTTCATCAGAATCTCTCAGAATGGACCCGAATAATGAGAAAAAAAAATTTGATCAATTTTTTTGAAACAAGTTAAATTTAAGAAAAATTTGAAATTCACCCTGTAATAAGTACCAAATGGTACTTATTACATGGCAAAATCAATTTTTTCAAAAATGGGAATAATTGAAAAATTTCAAATTTTTTCATCAAAACCTCTTTAAATGGCCCCGATTAATGAGAATAAAAATTTTTGAGCAATTTTTTCAAAGAAATTAAATTTAAGGGAAATTTGAAATTCACCAGCAAAATCAATTTTTTTCAAAAATGGGAATAATTGAAAAATTATGAATTTATTCATGAGAACCTCTGAGAATGAACCTGAATAATTAGAAAAAAAAATTTTGAGCAATTTTTTCCAACAAATTTAATTTAAGGAAAATTTGAAGTTCACCATGTCATGGCAAAATCAATTAAATGGGAATAATTAAAAAATTTAGAATTTTTCATCAGAAGCTCTCTGAATGGACCCGAATAATGAGAAAAAAAAATGTGAGCAATTTGTTCAAAGAAATTAAATCTAAGGAAAATTTGAAATTCACCATGTCATGGCAAAATCAATTTTTTTCATAAATGGGAATAATTGAAAAATTTAGAATTTTTTCATCAGAACCTCTCTGAATGGACCCGAATAATGAAAAAAAATTTCGAGCAATTTTTTCAAATAAATTGAATTTAATGAAAATTTGAAATTCATCATGTTGTAATCATGGAAAAATCAATTTTTTTCAAAAATGGCAATATGAAGATACATTTTGGAAAAAAAAGTACTTGGTTCACTTTTTTTGGTGATATTGTATAGCACAAAATCAGCTCATCGCATCCACGTATACGTACAAATTACCACGATGCAAATGCGACGCCAGCAAACACCTGTTGTAGCAAAGGCAATAGGAAAAATTCCTACGTTCGGTATTTTTAACGAACGGTGTCGAATTTGGGGTGGGCGAGCGACGCACGTGGGACCAAAATGGTAGAACGAAGGAGGCAGTGCAGTGGTGTTTGACGTTAAGCTTGTACGATTAAAGGCCATTTGGCCGGATAATTATAATGTACTACACGTTTACCATTTCATTGTTTGGCGAATTCAACGTGTAGCTCGATTATCAAATCGAATTAATGCCCTTTTACCGGCCTCTATGGCCACCCCCCCCCCCCGGCGCGGCGCTGCGAATGCTCCCGCGGACCCGGAGTTGATTTGTAATTGCTTGTTGAAAAGGTGTATTTCGTAGCACCTTCGATGGCACTTGTTTTCTTTTCGGAAGCGAATTTCGAGCGATAATTGCTATACGAACGAGCGGATTTCAGTCGAGAATAAAATAAAAGGGAACGCCGCGCGTCAAGTTGTAAGTACACTAAAAATATCCTTTCGTTAGTTGGGCGTTTCTCAGCTGTGTGTATACGGTATGGTAGGCATTTTTTTGCCTTTCTTTCGCGTAGGTACGCTTAAGTGAGAGTGCTTCTGCTTACAGAACTTTCGCCGATAGGTATATAAGGAGTTTGTGTGTTCGTTACTGTCGACGAATAAATTAAACGAGAAGGTGATTGATTTTTATTTTAAAGTTTACTTCTAGCGCGCCTTTTGATGAGCGTCGTGTTTGATTTTCATTATAACGTGTCACGACAACGACGATGGCGCCGAAAGCGATCGACGGTCACCAAGAGAGGTATAGTCGTCTTGACATATCTTTTTCTTACCCTCGCCCCCTTTTTTCTTGAACTGCCCTCGGATAGCGGGCACTTTTGCGTTCGGCTGTTTAATTTTCGGCCTCGATTTGCATATGCCTTTATATAAGATACACGACGTGTTTACCTATCAATTAAAGAGATACCGTACGCGATAGGACGTGACGAGACGAGGTATTTTGCAAAAGTCTTTTTCCATTATGCTTATTAAGTCCGCTCCTACAGAGGTCCTGCTTTCTTCGCCATTTAGCTGGCTTCGTTCTTCGTTACGTAATATAACGATACATTCGCTATAGAGCTGGTACACCTTTTTAATTCGGTTTCGTGATATATATATATATATATATTTTTTTAACATCGTCAAATATTCAGATTTATATTGGCGCTTTCTCTTTTACTTTTCTGCTTTTTTCCACTTTTTTTTTCTTTTCGAAATGGCTGCGCCATCGAGCAGGAGGGAATGGTTGGCGGGAGGAAGACCAGGTCGTTTCGTATTGTTAAAAAAATAATTCAATTATTCATTTTTCCTAAAGAACGTCGCTCGCTAGTAGGCTGGTTGCGAGCAACGTACGAGATGCGGAGGGTAGAGGAAGGTAACCGAACTGAAATTGATGGAACGCGCGGTACAGGTGTTGGATTACTTGAAAAGAAAAATTACTCTTTTATGAAATCAATTTGTGAAATTGAACTAGAAAAGATGATATGAAACGGTTTATGAGCGAAATTTATTCAATTTTTCTTTTACACCTACTGTAGGTGTGGGGTGGCTATCTAAACCTATCTACTTCATGGCGGTATAATAACCATCGTGCGTTTCGCTGGCTTCGATTAAAACGTACAGTTCGAATTTCGTTCAACAATAAGTTTCGCTGAAATCGTGTGTACCGAACTCTGTTCGTCGTTAGCTAATTATACCGATTTTTCTCCCATTTCTAGACCTGTCCTGTTCGCTCATAAGCTCGTTATACAATGACAGAAAACAGGCCCGTCGAGAGCCAAAGTGAGCCAGGGGAAAAAATTATTTTGGGCACTCTTCCAAGGGAATTTTTGACCAAAAATTATGTAATTTTTCCAACTCAAGCGGAAAAAATTAAATTCGGACCTCCTAGCAAAACTTTGGGCCTGGGGCAAAATGCCCCCTCTGCCCCCTTTTCGACGGGCCTGACAGAAAACGATGTAACGATGTGCATCAATTTAAATTTTTGGAAAAATTTGAAAAAAAAAACTAATTTTTCAGATTACGAAAATTTCACATTTTATGGGGAGATACATAAGAGTAATAAAAAATTTAGTTTCATCAGAGAAAAAAATCTTTGAAATTTTTCGGGCAAAACCAATATTTTTCAATTTTTTTAAGGAGAAAAAAATGTAGATTTTCTTGAAATTAAAAATAATGCCGAAGTACCTACTACCTAGACCTAGTTCTATGATAATTTTTTTGAAGTCTTTATAAAAAAGTTCCAAAAATGAGCAATTGTGCAAAACAAATCATCCATTTTTTGAAAAGCCTTTCTATTTTTTGAGATTTCTCTTTTAGAAAGGTATCACCAAAGTACAAAAGTTCTTAATTTTTCAAAAAAAAAATGTCTCACTCTCTTAAGGAAGAAATCCTAATATCCTTATCTTCCTTAGGTATTCTTTTTTCTTTCTTTTTTTTTTTTTTGAAAAAAAAAAATTTCCATTTTTTGAGGCAATTGTTTTCGATGTTTTACGTAAATTTAAGAAAAAATCAGTTTTTCGAAGAAGAAAAATCATTTTTGCATTGAACCTTTGAAAATTTTCATTTTCACCTAGACACCATTTCGGGAAAAAACGGACAATATCCTATAAAATTCCAAGTTACCGCCCCTGAAACTAGCACAATATCAAGGTGCTCAGAGGTTAGAAAAAAACATATTTTTTGGAAGACCTTTCTATTTTTTGAAATTTCTAAGGAACGAAAAATCTCAATTTTTCAAGAAAAAAATCCCTCAATTTCTTAAAGAAGTGCCAGAAAACCGATTGAAATAAAAACTAAATTGTTGTACTATTCGAGTAAGTTACAAAACCAAAATTATAGGTGCCCGTTTCTATTAGAAATTTTTTTTATGAATTTTTGAGACTTGAAATTAAAAAATTTCAAAAATTCAAAAAATCATTTAAAAATTTTTTTTTGCACACCACCGAATAGAATATAAAAAACAAACAAAATTTATGAATACATATTTTTGCCTATCTCTGAAATTGTAGTGTTCAGAGGGAAAAATTTTATTTTATTCACTCAAAAAAATTCAAAAAAGTATCAAAAATATTTCCTTGATTTTTTGGTAATGTGTATCTGTTGGCAAGAGTTTAGTTATGTGTTCGAAAAATTGCAAACCACCCTTTCGTAGGTGCTGTGTGTAACATACGGAAAGGATACACATTACCATAAATTTAAAGAAAAATAATTTCAAATAGGTAGGCCTAATTTTTTAATTTTTGAGTGAATTAAAATAAAAATTTTCTCTCTAGCCCCTTCAATTTCGGAAATAGGCAAAAATATGTAATAATGAATTTTTTTCTTTCAAGTTCTATCCAGTGGTGTCCAAAGAAAAATTTTAAAAAATTTTTTGATTTCCTCAAGATTTCAAGTTTCAAAAATTTATAAAAAATTTTCCAACGGAAACTGCCACCTATAATTTTGATTTTGTAATTTATTCGAGTAGTACAACAATTCAAACAAGTTTTTATTTCAATCGTTTTCTGGCATTTCTGACATGTCCCATGTAGGAAAACAAACTTTTTTTTTTTAGTGTGTTTATAATTACAGGATTATTACACCAATCGGAAATTTTTTTAGATTATATTGGTAAGGTTGAGTTTTCTTATTAAATTCCGTAAGATGAGGTTACTTTGGCCCACTCTCGGAAAAAAAAAATTTGCCTGTCCAACCACAACTGTATGAAGTGGAGGGACTTTGTAATGAGGGTCAACGATAGAGGGGCCTTCATACTTCACTTTTTGTGTGTCGCAAGTTTGGCAAACCTGATTTTTTGTTAATTAGTACGTTATTTCATGTGGTGTTTTTACCTCCAAAACTTTTGTTTAGACGAAGTATAAGGATTGGTCTAAAAAATTTTTAGCTTATGGAAACAGATCGAAAATTTTATGTAGATTCAGAATCTCTTATAGAAAAATCGATTTTGTGAAGCGGTTGTGAGATAAATTGAAATTACTGGTCAGAGGACTGTTTTCGTCGTTTTTGGGGTTACTTTGGCCCACGCATAAATATTATCAAAAAGCGAGAAAAAAAAATTTCCTATGAAAATCGATCGAAAATTTAACGTAGAGTCAGAATCTATCATGAAAATACCGGTTTGGTGAAGGGGTTCTAAGATAAATTGAAGTTACCCGAGGACCGTTTTTCGTCGTTTTTGGAGTTATTTTGGCCCAAGCATAAATATCATAAAAAAATCTCCAAAATACCGATGTTTGATCATATGGTTTCAAGTGAATAAATTTTTTTTTGAAGTTTCATGCCTTTGGTGAGTGATTATTATGCCTAGAAATCGACTTATTGCGAAAAAAAAGAAGTGGGCCAAAGTAACCCCAGAGCCGGGTAACTTTGGCCCATGACTTTGACGAACCGTGGAAGAGGGAGGGGATTTGACGAAAAATTTGAAAAAATTTACAGAGCTTCCTACAAGTGTCCGACACTATTTAGAGTGAAAACCGAGCCCCTTACTTCGATTTTGTTAGAAGCAGGACGAATTTTCAAAAAAAAAGTCTCAAAAAGTGGGCCAAAGTAACCCCATGTTACGGTTTATGAATTTCTGAATTTCGGAAGGAATATCTGGTATATTTTCTATAATATACATTTTTTTTTTGATGTTTTAAATTAGAAAAAAAGTAGTTTTTGGAAAAGAAAAATCATTCTCTCATTCATCTTTTAAAAATTTTCAATATCGCGAAATTTTGGTATTTGCTGATGCTATAACAATCAAACTTTGTCTCATCAGATAATTTTGCTTCACAATTTTTCAATATTTGAGTGAATACATCTTCATGTGTATGATCAATAAACGTTTCCCCATAGGAAGAAAAAAAAAACGGCAACATGGATGGTCATGGCCATTTCGCTCGTGCGAGTACTTGCATTAAACCTACTTATGTTTTTACAACCGACGTTATTCGAGCTTCTCTGCACTGTGCTCTTTCTCCGGTTTGCATCTATAGTGTGGCCCCCTCTTCTCTGAAAAATGTAATATTCTGCGGATATAAAAAGTGAAAATGATACCTCGTACGAAGTACGATCCCAGTCTAATATAATGGTACGAAATCTTAAAACTTTCACGAGTAATTTCTTTACGACTGGCGTTGAAAAAATATTACCAACTACGATGCGATGAAAGAACGAAAAAATATTATCAAATTTTCTTAGCGTTTTTTCCGAATATTCCTGCTGGGAAACGTTCAAACAATTGCTGTTTTTTGTTGTCGAGAAAGATTAAATTTCGTTGTGTACGTTTTAACGTCACTGTTGTAATTTTTCTGATCTTTGCGAAAAATTTTCATATTGTTTGTTAGTAGAGTGGTGAGGAAATTTTCTCCGGGGAGAGGAGATAAGAGCGGGATCCATTCTTGGGTAAAAGTGCATTGCTCGAAAATATAGTCATTATTTTTCGTTTACTGTCTTTATTTTCTAGGAAGTACTTTTTTGTAATTTTTTCAAACTACACATTCTGTCATTATTTTAATCAAATTGTTTTTTATATTTTGATACTTTTTTTAATTTTTGATTCAATTAAAAAAGTATTAAACGCTATTTTTCGTAAATATTTTACAGAGTCACGTTATGACAGAATAAATGTCGAGAAAAAGTACCTGCTTAAAAAAAATGTTTTTGTCAAAAAAAAAAAAATCTCAAGGATTAAAAAAGATTCAAAAAAAAAATGGTCTCAAAATAATTTTTTTGACAAAATTCTATGGAAAAATTCTTCTAAAATAAAATGAATAAAAATATGATTCATAACATGGGGAAATTTTTCCATCAGAAACCCTGAAAAAATATTCGTAATTCCAAGAGTCCGATTTTTCTAATTTATTTCCAATAATTTAATTTAATTAAATTAATTTTACTTAACCATGTTTTAACAATTCCTTTTGCATTTTTGTTTGTTACAGGTGAGTACATTTCTATAAGTTTCAAATACGAATCCAATGGTACGGTAGGTACACTTCTTTGGTCGATATTCTTATTCAACCAAGGATTAAATCATTAAAAAGGTAATTTTTTTTTTATGATCGCGCCAGGGAATAAGGTTTCCTTAGTTAGAGAGAATAGAAATGTCAACGTTTCTATTTGTGTTTTATACCTTATAATTGGTCTTTTGGATATTTATATTTGTCCTTTGGCGATTTTTATACATAGAATACGCTGAGTTGGTATCGATTATTTGCCACAGCCAATGTTGATGGAGCTTACTAGTCAAATATATATATTTTTCAAACTGAGAGTAGGGTGTAGGGAAAGGGAAAATTTATTAATAATTCGCGCAGCGATATCTTTATAATTACATGACATTAATATTTTAGACGCTACGTTAACTGATGCGATTTACTAAAAAATAAAAAAAAGAGGGTCAGCGAAAGCCGAGCTATTTGTTCGCGTTCGTTTTAGCCCGAAGGAGCTGTGAAATGACGTGGAGGGTGTGAAAAAATATACGGAGGTAGATGGTTGGTGTACGGTGGAAAAACTCGTAAAAGCCATTTGCTGCTGTGTTCGATTAAGTCTCGGGAATTTGGAACTGGAAGGCTGGCCGTTGAAATTACTTCGAAAAAGGGTCCGAAATCTCCGGATGATTACGGCGATTTTATTAATAACATTAATAACGATCTCGTTTCTTTTTCCTTTTTCCTAGTCTCCTTTGCCGCCGTCTTAAGGTTATACACTTAATAAATTTCATCGAGGTGTGGGTGCTTCGGAGAGGTAATTTTTTGAACGGAGAGTATACGAGGTTAATTATTGGTGGGTATTTGCGTTGCGAGAGGAGATCTGTTCTATTATAGCCTAGCTTGGTTCACGAATACAAATCTTCTCAGATGATGCGATTTTCTAGACTTTTATTTTAATTTTTTCATATTTTTTTCATTAATTCGTATTTCACGTAGGTACCTATTGCATAATTTTATGTACCTAGAAGTACATACTTAGGATTTTAGAGTATTCGTCCACGGTACGTACCCTCATACATATTTAAGCAAAGGTGATGAAACGACAAGTGAGAGCGAGGTAGTTGTAGGTACGTTTAATGATTTTAAAAATATGTAAATTGAAATGTCCATCGCGAAATAGAAATGGGAGGAGATGTTGGCGGTAGTAAAGTAAATTAAATAAGGGATACAAGGTTGCAAGCTTTCATATATTATGCTGATTAATGCGTAGGTAGGTAGGTTGGTTGGTTGGTATCGTATATATGTATATAGTCGTATGATCTGCATATCAAAGATTAACTGCTATATGGTTATTTTATTAGGCTGAATTCTAAAGAGAGTCGTTCCATAAGGCAGAAGAGCTCGTATCATGCTGTGTACCTATATCCACTCTTAAGTACCTACTTATAGCTATACCTATTTGTATATGTGCTTCGAGTTTTCCACCCAACAACATCGTCGATTTGCCCATTTAATGACAAAATTAATATTCGTATACTTTTGAGTGCCAAACGAGAAACGATGCTGTAGATTTTTCAACAAAAAATAATCTCAAATTCTTCGACGACGATAAAAGTGGATTGGCGCATACAACATACAGGGTGTTTCGTAGCTGATGTAGTTCCTTCCACCAGGTGGATAGGCAACCCGTGAAGAACAAAAATGTTAATATCAACATGGTGCCTATCTCGAAAATTGAAGGAACCAGGTAACATGAAATTGATAAAAAAGTAATTTTTGGTAAAGTAGGTAATGATTTCTACAAAAATTTCGTCAATTTGTTGAAATCCGAATTTTTATGAGTCGAAACAATTTTTCAATCAATTTTGATCCAATTCGAGCTAATTTTACAATTTTTTTTTAAATTCATGCAGATCTGGCAATTTTTTTGGTTTTTTCAACACTACAATTGTAGGGCTTCTCAGGTAATGATTTCTGGAAAAATTTTATCAATTTGATGAAATCAGAATTTTTATGAGTGGAAAAATTTTTTCATTCAATTTTGGACCAATTCGAGCTAATTGCATTTTTTTTCAATTCCGGCAGTTTTTTCAATTTTTTGTTTTTCTCAACCATTTTATCAATTTGATGAAATCAGAATTTTTATGAGTGGAAAAATTTTTTCATTCAATTTTGGACCAATTCGAGCTAATTGCATTTTTTTTTTCAATTCCGGCAGTTTTTTCAATTTTTTGTTTTTCTCAACCTTACAACTGTAGAGTTTCTCGAGTAATGATTTCTAGAAAAATTTCGTCAATTTGTTGAAATTAGAATTTTTATGTGGAGAAATTCTATTTAATCAATTTTGGTCCAATTCGAGCTAATTTTGCAATTTTTTTTTCAATTCTTACCAAATTTGCATTTTTTCCGTCGTTTTTTTCAACCCTACAACCGTAGGGTTTCTCGAATAATAATTCTGTGCAAAATTTTAGAAATTTGTTGAAATCGGAATTTTTATGAATGGAAAAATTTTATTTAATCCATTTTGGTACAATTTCAGCATATTTTGCCTTTTTTTTTCATTTCAAGCAAAATTGACAATTTTTTTGCCTTTTTCAACCCTACAATTGTAGGGCTTCTTATGTAATGATTTCTGGAAAAATTTCATCACTTTGTTGAAATCAGAATTATTATAACTGGAAAATTTTTTCAATCAATTTTGGTGCAATTCGAGCAAATTTTGCATTTTTTTTTAAAATTCTGGCGGGTTTTTTAATTTTTTGTTTTTTTTAAGCCTACAACTGTAGGGTTTCTCGAGTGATAATTTTGGAAAAATTTCAGCAATTTTGTGGAATTTTGAATTCATGAGTGGAAAAATTTTATGTAATCAATTTTGGTACCTACAATTCTAGCAGATTTGACATTTTTTTTCATTTCAAGCAAAATAAGCAATTTTTTTGCTTTTTTCAAAATGTCATCAATTTGTTGAAATCAGAATTTTTAAGGAAAATTTTTTCATTCAATATTGGTCCAATTCGAGCTGATTTTGCAATTTTTTTTCAATTCCAGCAGTTTTTTCAATTTTTTGTTTTTCTCAATCCTACTACTGTAGGGTTTCTCGAGTAAACACATCTAGAAAAATGTCATAAATTTGTTGAAATCAAAATTTTTATGAATGGAAATTTTTTTTTCAATCATTTCAGGTGCAATTCGAGCTGGTTTTGCAATTTTTTTCAATTCTTGCCGAATTTGCATTTTTTTTTTTTTTTTTCGTTTTTTTAAACCCTACAACTGTGGGATTTCTCGAGTATAAATAATTTTCTGAAAAATTTTATCAATTGTGGCGGTTTTTCCAATTTTTTTTTCAAGCTTAGAACTGTAGGGTTTCTCGAGTAATAATTTTGCGAAAAATTTTAGAAATTTTTTGAAATGAGAATTTTTATGTGGGGAAATTCTATTTAATCAATTTTGGTCCAATTCGAGCTAATTTTGCAATTTTTTTCAATTCTTACCAAATTTGCATTTTTCTTTCGGTTTTTTCAACCCCACAACTGTAGGATTTCTCAAGTATAAATAATTTTGTGAAAAATTTAGCAATTCGTTGAAATCAAAATTATTTTTATGTACATACCGAGCCATATAGGAATCACTGGAAATGAAAATGTAGATAATCTAGCAAAAAATGCAATCACATCCTCAACACTAGCCTCTTTCATACCACATGACTTCCAATCATATTTATTTGAACAAACACTCTACCAATGGCAGCACGAATGGTCTCAACGATCAACAAACAAATTATTTATGCACAAAAAGTCAACTCTCCCTTGGAAAAACCTACCTAATACTAATAGAACTGACGAAGTTATCATAACGCGAATCCGTATTGGTCATACAAGAATCTCCCATAATCATTTATATCAAGGAATCCAACAAACACCCACCTGTCATTATTGCTCTTCAAATACCCTAACCATCAGGTAATGATTTCTGGAAAGAATTTGTAAAAATTTTTTGCAAAATTGCACTTAATTAATGAAAAAAGTTAACCCAAGATCCAATGCAAAATCCTCCTCTGGCTAAATTTGTGAAAATTTTTATTTTCAGAAAATTTCGAAAAATGGAAGTTTTGGCAAAATTGCATTTAATCAATGAAAAGAGCTACCCTAAGATCCAATGCAAAATCCTCCTCTGGCTAAATTTAAAAAAATTTTAACTTTCAGTAATTTTCAAAATAATGAGAAATTGCATTTAATCGATGACAAACGCTCCGAAAAAATTCAATGCAAAATCCTACCCTCGCTGAATTTGTAAAAAAGTTTATTTTCAAAAAATTTCAAAAATGGGAGTTTTTGCAAAATTGCATTTAATCAATGAAAAAAGTTACCCTAAGATCCAATGCAAAATCCTCTTCTGGCTAAATTTGTAAAAAATTTCATTTTCAGAAAATTCCAAAAAATTAGAAATCGCATTTAATTAATTACAAACGCCACCATTTGATCCAATGCAAAATCCTACCCTAACTGAATTTTTGTAAAAATTTTAATTTTACGAAAATTTCAAAAAATGAGTTTTTGCAAAATTGCATTTAATCAATGAAAAAAGCTACCTATAAGGAATTTCAAATTTTCCTTAAATTTAATTTGTTTGAAAAAATTGCTCAGAATTTTTTTTCTCATTATTCAGGTTCATTCTGAGAGGTTCTCATGAAAAAATTCATAATTTTTCAATTATTCTCATTTTTGAAAAAAAATTGATTTTGCCATGACATAGTGAATTTCAAATTTTCCTTAAATTTAATTCGTTTGAAAAAATTGCTCAAAATTTTTTTTTCTCATTATTCAAGTTCCCGTGAAGCATTGGCGACCAAAATACGCTAAAAAAAACGATAGGAATACGTCAATTTTGCGACAGTAATACGCGTGGTAAAAACACTGTAAATTTCCCCTTTGTACCACCGTTTTGCGACCGTATTTTTGTCGCATGTACGTCAATAATACCACTCAATATTTACATAGTACTGACCTAATTTTTAATTTTAAAAACCATTTAATCAATATAATTAATGCTTAGAACAATCCCTAAACACATAATGTACCTAATAATCCCCAAAAAAATCGAAAAAAGAATAAAAAAATCTGCCACCAGTGGGGCTCGAACCCTCGACCTCTCGCACGAGAGTCCTCTATACAGGATGTCCCGTCACCAGGTAACACCCCTTCACCAGCGATATAGTCAACTCAAACTAAGCTCATGTACGCATGTTTGCCGACCCTGTGAATTGAAGGGGCAGAGATATGCTGAACTGAAAATTTTTTATTTTCAGTTTTGTTTCAGATTTTTAACCATGCGTCACTCGACAATCGAGATAGGTAGAAAGTTGCACTTTGCGGCGTTGAAAAGGAAATTTTGTGTAGAATTTTTTAGTGGGGTTGATAATTGTATTAGGTGATCACGGGTGTCTGTACTGTATTGAATATCTAAAAAAACGTGTCCAAAAATTGAGATTTTTTTGCAATTTTTGAGGAAATCTCAAAAAAGTTTCATCATTTGGTGTTATTATTATGATTTGCCTTACATGAAAAAAGTTCGACCTTTCGAATGCCGCAAATCGGACTCTTCTATCTCACTTGGTTAAAAAGTTATAGCAATTTCAATTTCGAAATCGAGACAGAAAAAAAATCAATTTATTTTTCATTTTTTTAAATTTCCAATTATTTTAATTTTTGGAACTTGATACCTATCGTAACTAATAATTTTGAGCGAAACTCGATGTTAAAAATGAATTAAAGAACATTTCGGTAAAATTTTTTTTTTTTGAAAAAATAATTTTTTGTTTTTCAGTCTTGATTTTGAAATTGAAATGGCTATAACTTTTTAACCAAGTGAGATAGAAGAGTCCGATTTGCGGCATTCGAAAGGTCGGAACTTTTTTCATGTAAAGCAAATCATAATAATAATACCAAATGATGAAACTTTTTTGAGATTTCCTCAAAAATTGCAAAAAAAATCTCAATTTTTGGACACGTTTTTTTAGATATTCAATACAGTACAGACCCCCCTGATCACCTAATACAATTATCAACCCCACTAAAAAATTCTACACAAAATTTCCTTTTCAACGCCGCAAAGTGCAACTTTCTACCTATCTCGATTGTCGAGTGACGCATGGTTAAAAATCTGAAACAAAACTGAAAATAAAAAATTTTCAGTTCAGCATATCTCTGCCCCTTCAATTCACAGGGTCGGCAAACATGCGTACATGAGCTTAGTTTGAGTTGACTATATCGCTGGTGAAGGGGTGTTAACTGGTGACGGGACACCCTGTATATCCAATAAGCCACCCCCTTACGTTGAAAGTATGCTCATAAAACGCTCATATACACCACTCAATACCTTCAGATTTTGGACTCATAAAAAGCTTCAAAGTTTTTCAATTTTTTTCAACTGTTGAAAATTGTTTTACACTATTTCAATCTTTTTGGACTTATAAAAAATTTTCAAAATTTTTCAAACTTTTAAACTTGGAAAATTTTTAAAAAATTTTTTTGATCGTTTTACTGACGCAAAGTGACGTTCATGAAAAATAGTGTATGCGACAATATTACGTCCAATTCATGATCGTTTTACCGACGTATTTTTGACGTTTTTGAATCAGTGTATATGCGACAATATTACGTCCAATTCATGATCGTTTTACTGACGTATTTGTGACGTATTTGAAAAATCGCATATACGACAAAATTCCGTCCATTTTATGACCGAACATTTGACGTTTTTTCGACGTACTGTTCTACCGTCGTTTTTTATTTTCGCAAATGCTTCACGGGTTCATTCTGAAAGGTTCTGATGAAAAAATTCATAATTTTTCAGTTATTCCCATTTTTGAAAAAAATTGATTTTGCCATGATTACATGGTGAATTTCAAAATTTCCTTAAATTTAACTTGTTTGAAAAAATTGCTCAAAAATTTTTTTTCTCATTATTCAGGTTCATTCTGAGAGGTTCTCATGAAAAAATTCATAATTTTTCAATTATTCCCATTTTTGATAAAAATTGATTTTGCTATGATTCCATGGTGAATTTCAAATTTCCCTTAAATTCAATTTCTTTGAAAAAATTGCTCAAACATTTTTATTCTCATTAATCGGGGCCATTTAGAGAGGTTTTGATGAAAAAATTTGAAATTTTTCAATTATTCCCATTTTTGAAAAAATTGATTTTGCCATGTAATAAGTACCATTTGGTACTTACATGGTGAATTTCAAATTTTTCTTAAATTTAACTTGTTTCAAAAAAATTGATCAAAAATTTTTTTCTCATTGTTCAGGTCCATACTGAGAGGTTCTGATGAAAAAATTCATAATTTTTCAATTATTCCCATTTTTGAAAAAAATTGATTTTGCCATGATTACATGGTGAATTTCAAATTTCCCTTAAATTTAACTTCTTTGAAAAAATTGCTCAAAAAATTGTATCCTCCTTATTCGGGTCCATTTAGGAAGATTCAGATGAAAAATTTGAAATTTTTCAATTATTCCCATTTTTGAAAAAAATTGATTTTGCCATGACAGCTGCTATACATGTATTCTACCAAAAATTATTTATCTTCCCTTGCCCCTTCAATTTTCCAGGTAGGCAACATGTTGAAATACCGTATTTTTTCCTTATGGATTGCATATCCACCGGGTGGAAGGAATTACTTGAGCTACGAAACACTCTGTACTGTACCTATTATCGTGCGCACCTACGTACCGCGTACGTGATAGAATGTATACTGCCGAAAAACTTTATTCGTATGTGAGGAGAAAAACTGGCCCATCTATTAAACTGGAAACGAACGAGATTCCAAAGTTTGGACATTTTTAATAGGCACGTAAGAAATTGTGGGTAAATCTAACTGACGTTTGTATTTTGTAAAACGTATGGCTTTCCCAAACAAACATATGTAGGTACCAATCGTCTGAAAATAACGCAATAATGTTTGAATTTTCCATCTGCCAAGCTGCCGATGGCGATGTTTTTGTCAAAGGCGTTGGATGGGATGATTGAATACGTTCCCTCGGTGTACTTCTTGCTCTGCAAAGTGTACCGCTTGCCATTGGTGTAGTTCAATCATAACATATGGGCGGTGGAAAGACGAGGCTGAGGGCTAAATGGACAATACACGTAATCTGTCAATCGAAACGATACGTTATGTTCTAGGAAAGAAGTATTATGTGGCGAGAGGGGACGACGAAGTTCGATTTTATAAATTAAAAACTTTTTTCTACGTCGATAAAGTTCTAGCTCGCGATTTGTTTGACCCAGAATTGAATTGACTGAATTCAGTGTACGGTCGAATTTCGTATTATAACGAGACATACGGCGAGGAAGTGAGGTGGCTGGGGGGACTCGCGAAGAATTGGCTTTTTCTTTCTTGCGAATTTCATTGACTATTACAGATGTAAATTTATATTCGAACATGGGCCTGTTTTCAGCAACGTTGTGTTCGAGTTTGCCAAATTATATGAAAATTATTTCCGATAGTTTGGCGCAGCTGCTGGCGCTGGCGTCGCCGTTACCATCGTATCGACGTGATTAGGTTAAGGGAATTTGGCAATGAGTCGCAGCGAAAAGGACACGGCGTTAAAGGGCGAATTTCTTATTCAGCCGGGGCTGGGCTAAGGGCTAAGGGCTAAGGGTGACGCAAATTACAATGACGACCGAAGTCGTCGTGTCTTACGTGTAAGGATAATAAATTCCGATTTGATAATTATGTTTGTACTGCTGGTGTGGTGTTAGTGTTGCGGTATACGCACTTAGAAGACGACGTGTATCTATTTGCTCGTCGCTATATTTGCAGCAGGATGAGGGCAAATGCGACGACGACGACCGCAGCAGCCGCAGCGGTGACGAAAACTCGTCGCAATTAGCATTCGAATATCGAAGTACAAATATACCAACACCAGCGCAGCGCGGCGGGTTTTGCGGATGAGGCCGAAATGCCGACGCGACGCGATACCGACATTGTCAAAGATTAGAATAAACAGCTTCTTGTTCTTGCTTTCGAAATGTTAATTATTTAGAAATGGCACTTTATAAATAAAACGCGTCATCTTCGCTAACGATGTATAATTGCGTGAAACAATTACGAATGCAAATTATTTCCGCCTCGCTCGTCTGACTGTCTTGCCTTCCATCGTATGGTGTCGTGTCGCACCGACATCCATATCGATATTTCTGTACCGTTTAGGTCGGCTTACTCGCGCTCACTCCATCGCACAATACTTCCACCTTCCCATTCGTACCGCGAGTTGTTCAAAAACGCTGGTCAAGTGGACCAAAAATAAATATTATAAAGGGAATAATTTAGGTTGAAAAATACCTTTTTGGCAATAGACGAATCTAAATTCACTATTTACAAACGACCATTCCGACAAAAAACCACGCTGACAGAAAATATTCTGATAAAAACGAGACCAAAAACTCGGCGCCTCGCCAGGGGGAGGGGGCTTCGCCCCCTGGACCCCCCTGGTTGGCTCTATTTCCACACTACGTTTGAAAGTATGAAACATAGTATATGCTTTTACTCTGTGACAAAATGTCTAAAAATCACAAATAATTATTTCCATGGAAATTAAAAAAAAAAAAAAAAAAAAGTTTAAAAGTCGTAAAATTTCTAAAATAAATAAATAAATAAAAAAGTCTAAAAGTCGTAAAACTTCTAAAATAATATCAAAGAGTCATTAGATTTATAAAAAAAAAATCCAAAAGTATCAAAATGTCAGAAAGTCATTTTTCTAAAAAAATTCTATAAGTCATAAAATTTCAAAAAAAAATTTGTGTTTTAAAATTTCTGACAAAATGTCCAAAAGAAATGGAATTTATTTAAAAATTTTCTAAATAAAAAAAATTTAAAGTTTCAGAATGTCTGACAAAATTTTCTAAAAGTTATAAAATTTTATTTTTAAAAAAAAATTTCCAAGTTTCAAAATGTCTGACAAAATGTTCAAAAGTCATAAAATTTATTTAAAAAAATTAAAAAGTCTAAAAAAATTACAAGTTTCAAAATGTCTGACAAAATGTCTGAAAGTCATCTTTCTAAAAAAATTTCCAAGTTTCAGAATGTCAGAAAGTCATCTTTCAAAAAAAAATTTATAAGTTTTAGAATGTCTGACAAAATGTCTGGAAATTGTCTAAAAGTCATAAAATTTCAATAAAAATTACAAGTTTCAAAATGTCTGACATAATGTTTAAAAAATCGAATTGATTAAAAATTTTCTAAGTTTTTTATGTCATCCGAACCTAACCTAATGTAACATAACCTAACCTAACCCAATGGGGTCGGATTTTTGGGTCGGATTTTGGTCTCGTTTTTTTCTATTTTGGTCTCCGTAATAGCATATACTATGCTAAAAAAACGAATCTGAATGACAAACAACAATTCTGACAGGAAAGAAATTTCAGCTCAAAATAACTCTGATAAAAAAATACCATTTTGGAGAAAATTACTCCAACAGAAAAAAATTTTCTGACAAAAGATAAATTTGATGAACGATAATTCTGACCAAAAAAGTGACTGAACAAAAATAACTCCCAGGTACAGAAAAATGATTCTGACAAAAAATGAATCTGCATTGATAAACGATAATTCAGTGTGTAACAAAAAAAAAAAAAAAAAAAAACTCGAACAGAACAAAAATAATTATTCTAATAAAAAAAAAGAATAAAAACGAATCTAAATTACAAGTGATAATTCTGGCAGAAAAAGATTTTGACTAAAAATGACTCTCACAAAAAAAGAAAATGAAATCTGGAATCTGACAGAAAAACTGATTCTGTCAAAAATTCAATAATTATGACAATCGATAATTCTGACAAAAACGTATCTGAATGACAAACAATCAGACAAAAACTAATTTCAGCGGAACATGACTTTGACAAAAATAGATTTTTCATTTAAAAAAACTCTGAAAAATAAAGAAATATGAAAAAATAACTTTTCAAAAAAAGAAAATATCCAGGCAAAAATGTATTTATTAAGCGATAATCCTTGCAGGAAAAAAGACTTTGACCAAAAATAACTCAAAAAATGATTCTCCCTTGAAGCAAAAAAAAAAAACTGACACAAAAACTGAATATTATGATAATTTGGGCGTTAAAACTGGAGGATATCTACAAGGTAATGAAAGCAGTGAAAGAATTGAAAAAGTAGTGATTTGAGAAATGAGTCATGATTCATGAAATTCGTGAATAAATAATAGTGATTTTGGAGCAAAAGTAGCGAAAAAATCAATCGTATATTGGTAGGATTGAAATTTTTCCTGCTTTTTGAAAATTTTTCTGTAGTTAATTTGGATCTCAATTTTTTGTGAGGGCATTTCTTTTTTTTTGCTGAAAGAATTTTCACTTTTCTGTAATTTTTTGAAGGAGGGAGGGAGGTGGGAAGGGATTCTGAAAATTTTGTTGATAGTAGTAGAAAAACAATTTGGTGAAAAAATAGGTTTTTGGTGGTGGGGGGTGGGGGTGGGGGGGGGGGGGGGGTGCAGCATAGACACCATGTGAAGAGAATTCTGACAGAAAAACTGATTCTTGTATAAAAGCAATCTGACGACGATAATTTGGACAAAACATGACTGACCAAAAATAATTTATTGTAAATTGATAGAAAAAAATGATTCTGACAAAAATGAACCTGAATGGCAAACAATAATTTTGATTTTAAAAAAAAAAAAAAACAACAACTCTGGCGAAGAAAATTATTGTGATAGAAAACAAGTTTAAATGACACACGATAATTCTGACCAAAAAAAAAAAAATCTGACCCAAAAATAATACTGACTAAAATACCTCCGAAATAAAATAAGTCTAACTTAAAAAAAATATGATTTTGACCAAAAAGAAACCTGACAAACGACAATTCAAACAAAGGCAAAAATAACTCTTGACAGAAAAAGTGATTCTGACAAAAAATTGCCAAACACCTTTACCTAATAATTCTGACAAAAATTAATTCTGACTAAAAAATGATTTTGACAAAATAAAATAATATGACAAACAATGTAAAATTCTGACAAAAATCAAATAGTTTGATTTTGTCATGATTTTTTTTTTTTTTTTTTTTTTTTTTTTTTTTTTTTTTTTTTTTACAGTTGTAAGATTTTTTTCTGATAAAATTTTTTTCAAATTTCAAATTTTTCCATATAAATTTATCGTCATTTGCCAGGTAAAATCCACCAATCCGCATCTGACCTGGTTTTTGGAAAGGTATTTAAGAGGCAGAAAGAAAATGTTTTTCGAATTTTAGATGTTTTCGATGTCATTTAAGTTTTAGTGAAAAAAAAAAAAAAAAAATCTAAAATCATATAAAATCTAAATAAAGACTTTTTTCTCATCAGGTACCTTTTCAAAAGCCAGGTCATGTGTACTTGATGGGTTTTATTTACTTGGCAGGTGACAATTTATTTTTAAAATTTTAATCAATTTTTTGTCGAATTGTGATCCAATTCCAATTTCTCCTAAACTTCCTTTCTTGAAAATTATCTACATTTTTTCTAATTTTGAAAATGATTTTCAGTCTTGAGATATTTTGATTTTGTTTGTAATTTACAGTTTTCCTCGATTCGTATTGTTTATTGAAATATTGATTTTTTTGAATTGAAATTTTTCCTCATCAATCAATGTTTAATTAGTTTTATTCTGATTTTTTTCAGTTTAATTTTCCCTACATCTACCTAATTACCTACTTGGCTTTTTTTAAAAAGAAATTCGAGAGTTATAAATCGTTTTGTGTCTCTATCTCGCATTCGAATAAAATAAGGTTTTGCTCAAGTATTTTTAACTTCGCTCGCGGACGCATTATTGGAATAAATATTCGAAACGCGAACGAATTTCGCAGTTCACTAAACATCATTCTGAGGACTGTAATGTTCGCAGCGAAGGGTTTCGCTGCGCTCTTTGTACTCACGCCATCGGTATATGCGTCTCTCTCTCTCTCTCTCTCTCTCTCTACAGCCACATCCATTAGCCGCAGAAATTTATTAAAAGAGCATCTATAACCAATTACCGCGCAGCGCGATAATTCAGCCGCGAAAGAGTGAGCTTTTTACTCCCATGTTACGGCGCAATCTTCCTCTTGGGGATCAGCTCGACGATAGAATTCGTCTTTTATCCGGCAGCGCTATTAAAAAATTCACAAAGCTCGGCTTTTTTACGCGTCGACCGATATTTACAATGCTGTGTGCCGATTTACTTCCCCCCTTATCCCTTTTCTACTCACGACTTCTAGCTCGTTCCTAATTCTCCGTATATTAACTATACATATACCTACCTACCTACCTTGTCGAATCAAAAAAACCACGTTCATACATTTTTTTTTACGAATCGGTAAACCCACTGTGTACCTTTACGTGTGGATATAATAGAAGTATACGTATTACGTACGTTCGAGTGTATGATTTTTTAATCAATCGTTCCATAAGTGTTCTGGAATCGCGCACAAATCCTCGGACGTTAAATACATAGGCACATAGGCGCATTTTACTCGTTATTTGACGATGATGGTAACACCGTCGACGCTATATATCTTGGCTGGCGTTCGCGTTCTCTTCTCGCGATATGATTAAGACGCAGCGACGCGTAATCTGGTGGAAATCTGTTTTGAAGCGTGTGTAATAAAAATACGTCGTGTTAAGGAAGAATTACGAGCTTCGAAACGAGCAAGTAGGAAAAAAAAAGACGCCGCGCCGACGAGGACGAGATTGAACTCGAAGAGCAGAAACCCCACTCTTTATTATAAATACCTTGTTTTAAAATGCGTTTAACGTACTACGTTTAGTCGTACTTGGGTACAGTTGAAAACAGCCGAGGAAGAGAAAAACTCGAAGCTGATCGGCGAAAATGCCGTTGCGCCGAATGAAGACACACCGCTGGCACATTTATAAATGCGCGATGCCAGCGAGTAGGATGAAGGGACGGGGACGGGACGCGGCGGAAGCGTCGAAAAACGACCAGATTAAGAATTACAATGTACGCTTTTTGCTCCATTTACCTCTCTAATGCAATAGCCTCGACCCTGTGCTCGGTGAGATTCGAGAGATGTGAAAAACAGAATTACGCGTAGTATTATTACGTGTATAAAATGAGATTTCCTGTTTTGATTTTTCCTCGAATTTTTGCGGCGTTCTTCCGAAAAGACTCGATATCGACCATGTGTGGCGGTTTTTTAAATGCACAGTAGAAAAATAATTGGTTTGAAAATGAATTTGGGAAAAAATTTAATCAATTGAACGATAACTCTTGATAAATCAACGTAAATTTGACCAAAAATGAATTTGACAAAAAAATGCAATCTTGGCAGTACAAAGAATTTGCAGAAGAATGATAATTCTAGCAAAAAAACACGATAAAAAATGACACAAAAATACTGGTACCTAAATTTGACAAAAGAAAATTCTGACTGAATAACTGACTTGAAGTGATTCTAGAAAAAAAAACATCTTGGGTATAAAAATTATTTTGACTTGGAATAACTCTTACAAAAAAAAAAAAAAATGGTTTTGACTGAAAATTAATCTGAAAAACAATAATTCTGATAAAAGTACAATTCCGACAGAAAAAATGATTCTGACAAAAACTGAATCTTAATGACAACTGATATTATTAACTCATTATTAGGTATGTAAAAAATAATAATTTTTGAACATTTTTAATTTCAGTAAATTTAGAAAAATTGCGAAATTGCATTTAACCAATGAAAACAGCTACCCTAAAAATCAATGCAAAATTCTCATCTGACGAATTTTTCAAGATTTTTAAAACCATCAATTTTGTGGAAATTTTTAATTTTAGTAAACTTTGAAAAATTGTCAAATTGCATTTAACCAATGAAAGAAACTACCCTAAAAATCAATGCAAAATCCTCCTCTGACAAATTTTTCAAGTTTTTTAAAATCATCAGTTTGGTGTAAATTCAGAAAAATTTGCCAAATTGCATTTAAACAATTTTCAAAATTTTTATCCAAAACTCCGAAAAAAATCAGAAATTTGTTTTCTTTAAAAAAGTTGAAAAACGCATTTTTTTATTGAAAAAAAAAAAAAAAAAAAAAAATTGAAAAAATGGGAAAAAATTTTCCAAAAAATTTATTTTGGAAAGATGAAAAAAATCTTTATTCTAAAAAATTTATTTCTTCTTCACTTCAAAAAAAATGAAAATAAAACATTCCATTGAAAAAAAAAAAACTATCAAACTGTTCAGATTTTTTAAATCATTTATTATTTACTAGATTTCTAATAATTATAAATCCGAAGTGATTCACTATGTACTTTTTTCGTCGTTTTCTGTCTGTTCAGACATTTCACTCACTTCTTTAAAAATTTTGCGATACAAAGTTTTTTATTGCATTTTTTCAAAAAAGAAACAAAAAATTGACGAACTTCTCACGACAATCTTTACCTAATTTGTTTCATCCTTTCAGAAAAACTTCAAAGCACAAAATTGTTTTTTGAAACCCAGCAATGATTGGTATCTTTTTCTGCAAAAGTTCTGAATTTGAATTTAGTTCGAAGTTCTTTTGCAGTTTTTGTAATTGTTTACTGAAAAAAAAAAAAAAACTAGAAATTACAGAATTACATTGTGAAGAACTGTATAAACAGCAATGGTTTTTGGCGTCATTTCCTTCAAAGTTGTGAATAAAAAAAAGAAAATTTTCAATTTTGTAGTAAACCATTTTTTATTAAGTAATTTTTTTTTATTGCTTTAAAAAACCTACTAGGCACATAATTGATTTACTAAAAGACTGTAATATATTTGAGTATCTTTGTTCAATTTTGTGAATGAAAATTGGGAAAATTTCAATTTTGTTTCAAATTGTTTTTGAGGCTTTGTGACTAGGCAATAATTGATTTCTCTTTCTGCAAAAGTTCTATATGTATAAAAATTGGTCAATTCCATCACTCCTGCTATTAGTAGCTTTGCGATAAAGTGACGTGAGTACGGTCAATTTGGCTTTCGTTGTTAACTCTTCGATTCTGATTTAGGCATTTTACTCACCCCACACAAGCATAATGTGCCTGTTGTATCTATTGAACTTTGAAGATGCGTATCATAACATAATACCCCATAATACTCGTGCATACCGCACGTAATACATGCAGATTGCAGGGTGCCATGCCACATCGCATCGTAGATTAGATATAGGTGGAGGTACGTACGATGGAAAAAGCTCAGTAAGTAGGTCGAGGAAGCAGAGTAGACGAGGGTAATCGATTATTCGGCGAATTAGGATATAGAGTCAGTTGGGCGACGAGTCGAGGGGAAGAAACTACGATATAAGTATGTGTGTGTTTTTTCCCCCCGTTTATTTTCCTATAGCCATCGATGAGAGTAAGTTTAAAAGGTTTGAGGGTGGATTTATTTTAACACTGCGCCAGCTAAATCTACTTTTATAGACGTAGGTAGTTGGTAGGTAAGTACGTAGGTATAATTCTTTATAAAAAGGGTTAAATTTAGCGATAAATAGCCTAGCTACGATACATGACAAATGGTAATAAAATTAGTATAACGCGGAAACGAAAAAGAGAGGGCAAGCGCGAAAGAGGTGTTGCGTTTTTTTGGCGCACGTTTTTTTACCACCATTTCTTTATTATTTATTTTTCATTTTTTATAGAAATTCGACTTTTAAATATAGAAAATTCTCGCGCTTATGTAGAATGGGGTGAAATTATGCGCACTCGTAGTCGTAAGAGTAGAAGCGTTTTTCTCGAGTAGTATATTGCGGATTGGCTGCGGTGTAAAAGTTTGGCTGGCGAGATTGCGATTATTTTTAACCTGTTGGAGAAATAGCTCGGTAGTTATTTTGCGGTTTTAAATTTGGTCGAAAAGTTGGGATTTAAATTTTACGCGAGAATGGCGAAAAAGTAATGGTTTAAATGACTTGTGGTGGTCGACGAGGCGCGGGGTAGCGACGAATTAATGTTATACGCGTGTTATATCGTAAATCGTAGGTATATATGGTAGTTTACGACTTACGAACGATATTTTCGCCATTTATACGAGGTGTGTGGCGTGTAGTATCGAATTGCAGAGTATTCGCCGATCTCGCCCTCGTCTCTTTCACCCAGCTCAGCTCAGCTCACACCATCACTTATCGGAAACGATTCGTCGGCATCCGGGGTTAAAAATTAAATACCTAGCCCAATGTGGTGGAAAAGCAGCGAGGAAGGGAGCAGGGTGAGGGATTTAATCATACGGGGCGGTATTGTATATGTTGTGAACTACAATATACCTATTACCTATCTATACAATGTCGAAGGGGCTCTGCTCTATTTTGAACGTCGAAATAAAATTATCTTCTTAGCTTTGTTTTATTTTTAATCGAATCGTCGAACATACTTTTGTTTACGATCGCTATATAGTGCTAAGCTTTTCGTCGCCAATTGAGCGGAACTTTCGGAATTGTGTTTGTTGGGATTTTTTTGCCAACGAATTATGAAGTATCGATAAGGATATTTTTGTATTGTTTATTTTTGTTAGAATCGGCCGAAAAAAGAGCGTAGCCCGATTTATAGGGGTGATTTAGCCCTAAGCACTGAATTCGAAATCATTCGCAGTGAAAGTTGGTCTTTATGGTCTAACACTTCCTTGATAAAATTTTTAGCTCGATATCTTACCCCTTACCCCTTCTGAAAAGGTGGGGATCAACGTGGATTTTCGTTGAAAATTTCTATTAAAAAATTTCGAGCACTTTTCCTAGGTCAAATGGTCATTTTAAGGTTTCAAACAGCCATTTCGGTAATAATCCTTTTCAAGTCTAAAGTCACAGCCTCACATGTTATAGAATTTCAAATGGTGGTGAAATTTTTTTTTCGTTGCAAGAATATATCATCAATACACGTACACCTAAACATATCGTCGACTATATGATTTGGGCCAAATTAATTTTTTTTTCTAATTTTATTTTAAAATATTTGAATGACGCAATTTTGGGAACCCATGACCTCCTTCCAGATTTTCTGTGCATATATTTTCAGTTTTTTCCCTCTAAAATATATATTTTTAATGTATATCAATAATCATGAGCAGCTTATTTTTAAAAAAAAAATTTAAAAAAATTTTAATTATGAATTTTTCAGGTGTTTCTCAACAAATTATTCGCTCATAACTTTCCATTGGAGTAAGATAGAGTGGTGCGGGTTGTGCCATTAAAAAGAGCAGCCCTTTTTCACTATAGAAAAGTTAATAACAACAGCTTGGTCAATAAAGGACAAATTTTTGAGTTATCACAGAAAAATAAGAAAAATTGTCACTTTTTAACATGTTTTTTTCAAATATTTTGCTCGGTATAGACTTCCTTGTTCGGTTGTAGAAATTACCAGCCCCATGAAAAAATTCTAGACAAAATTTGACATCCGATACCGCAAAGTGCAACTTTCCAACTGTTATAGTTATTGAGAAGCGCAAGGTTGAAAACACTCCACCAAAACGGGGAAAAAAAATTCTATGAGCAAAACTTGGCCCCTGCAGTCCAGAGTTTAGGCAAACATACTTACATCAACTCAACATAAGTTGCATAGTTACTGATTGGAAGGCTTTACTCTCAATACGGAACACCCTGTATAAAAAATTCCTAACAAGAGAACCTTGCCACCTTGAAAGAGCACGTCACCCAGACCTCAGAACCAAATTTTTAACTGCCGAAGTTGGTTTTTCAATTTTTGACAAATTTTTGAATTTTTTACAAAAATTGTAAATTTTGAGATAAAATTCTGAAAATCAGTTTATATCATAAGTCGACTCCTTGAATCGATTGCGATCACTTTTGAAGCGATCAGTGGCGTTTTTAAGGGGGTCAAGGGGGTTCAGGCCCCCCTTGAGGAAGAAAAAGTTGAAAAAATGACGAAATTTCAGGTTTTTAATGCTCTTTTTAACAAAAATTTTCACTTTTTTTGGCTAAGATCCCCCCTTACATGACTGTCTGGCTACACTACTATGGAAGCGATATGAAGCCTCCAAGAAAAATTGATTTTTTCCCAGCACACTATATATGTAGAATTGCTCTAGATGGTCCTGTAATCAACCTATGCAGCTAAAAGAAATGTAATCCTACGATCTGTACGATATGATCAATCGGTTAGCACAGGTGAACCCAAAACCTGAGGTGACTGACGAGTTGACACGTGTATTTTCATGACTTCTTATGCATACTGATTTTATCTCAAAACTTACAATTTTTGTGAAAAATTGATTTACATACATACCTATTACCTACTGATGTTTTTTTTCTCGCCATTTTCAAAAATTCGTCAAAAATTGAAAAATCAAAATCGGCAGCTAAAAATTTGGTTCTAAAATCTGGGTGACATTTTCTTTCAGTGAGTCAAATTTCAGCTGAATCAGAGGTGAGGAGTTGGCAAGGTTTCCTTGTAAGTCAAAAATGCCTAATTTGTGAAAATGGGCCAAAAAATTAACAGTGTTTTGATTTTGCTGAAATTTTTACATGCTACTAATATCGATGTGAAGTATAATCCGGACAAGAATTTTAGACCCCCATATAATTCGGAAAGAGGTCTTGGGTTCCCAAAGTGGCGTCATTCGAATATTTTAAAAGAAAATTAGAAAATATTTGAAAAATGAGCGAATTTTATTCAGATTGAAATTGATGGTGTGTGTGTGTTTAGATGTATGTTAATATTGCAATCATTTTTTTTTTTTACCAAAAATAACCGTTTTAAGGACGACAAATAAATGGGGGAAATGTGGAAAACTTTCAAAAATTTCATCAGAGTAGGAATTTGCCTTGAAGTTACAGTAGCTTTTTTCATTAATCAAGTATAATTAAACAAAAATTTTAATTTCTCAAAAATCATCAGAATTTAAAAATTTTACAAAATTCAGGATTTGAAAAATCTTCAAAAATTCCATTAGAGTTGAATTTTGCAGTGAATATACAGTTGTTTTTTTCATTAATCAAATGGAATTGGCTTGAAATTTTCATTTCTCAAAAACCATCAGAATTTAACAATTTTACAAAATTCAGGATTTGAAAAATCTTCAAAAATTCCATTAGAGTTGAATTTTGCAATGAATATACAGTTGTCTTTTTCATGAATCAAATGGAATTGGCCTGAAATTTTCATTTCTCAAAAACCATCAGAATTGTTTTTTTTTTTTTTTTTTTTTTTAAATAAAATTCTGGATTTGAATTATCTTTTAAAATTCCATCAGGGTAGGATGTTGCCTAGAAACTGCAGCAGCTTTTTCCATTAATCGATTGTAATTAAACAAAAATTTCAATTTATCAAAAATCACTATAGAATTTTAAATTTTTACAAAATTGTGAATTTGAAAAATCTCCAAATTTCATCGAAGTAGGATTTTCTCAGCTCCTTTGTAGATGATTTGTATATCGGATTGCGTCATCGGGAAACTTTATTTCTCCAGGGTTTGCGTTTTTACGAGAAAAAGTCGCAGTCTGTAGACGATATTGTGGACGAAGCTGATTCTTTATTATATCGAATCGATCGTTAGTTTCATCTTTTTCGTTTTTGAAGAGAGTAGGCATAGAAGGAAAAAAGAACGTTTATTAAAATTCATTGAAATTAATGAAGGCCGTGTCGGAACATGATTAATTTGACTCGGATTACTTCAACAAGCCGCGTACATCCTGGTTGGCATGGCGTAGCTCAGCTAGGCATTATTTTTCCTCTTTTCTTCGTCCGAGGCTTCTTTTGTCGTATAATAATGTTTGCATTTTGCACGCAGGTAGATATTTTCAGTGTTGAAGTCGAACGTAGTATGTAACATGGTGTTTTATGTTCTATGTTAATTTAATCTGGGCTCAATTTAATTTTTGTATGTAGAGAATTTAAAACAGTCGAGGCAGATTGCAAAATAAGGTGTCGAACTGGGATATTTCTTTTGAGTAATGCCCTCCTTGTCCATTACTTTAGCTAAATTTACACCTAGCAATGGAAAGAAATCGATATCTATCGAAGTAAAATACCATAATAAAATACAGATTTACCCGAAGCGAAGTTGAAGGCAAAGCCAAGTATAGCTACTTTTATCGTTTCCTTATGGCCGGCTGGCTCAAAAGGAATGAAGAAAGAGAAAGCGAAAAAGAAAACATCGGCTTATATATTGACCGTACCTTCCAAGCTTCTGTTTATTTTTTCGGCCCGCAGTCTGAATTTTACTTGTAAATGTAGTCGGTCTCGAAATTCGATACCAATTCTTTTAAATATTCCTTTTATATAAGCGCATTGAGGCGCGTATTGCGATGGGCGAAGAAAAAGGTAAACAACTGTAATTTTGGATTTTGCTATAGTGAAGTTACAGATCAAACGACTGCGACTGCGACAATACAATAACGCAGGCAGTCGACTCGTAAAAAGTCTGCGTCGTTATTTTCGTAGTCGATTCTAGACCTAACCTACGTAAGAATTTACCATACATAAGCAGATGCTTGCTGCTTATATTACCTACGGAATTCGGCTTTCTTCAATTTATTTTTCGACAATTCGATCCCAAATATTAATGCATCTGTTTAAACGAGTGTGCGAAATATTCTGTGTGGATGGATTAGATACCTTTACTTTTTGTAACTGCAAATTGAAAATCGTGTACCTCTAGGTTTTATTTAAAAAAGCTGCGATACAATAAAGATTACGTACGGGTTCGTTGTAGTACATAATTTAGTAGGTCATTACACCGTCGGTGTATGTGTTAGCTGTGCACCCGTAGTGCTGGTAATTGGTGAAAATATACGTGTGTATTGTTGCCGTCAAAATAACCTTGGAAATTGACTATTTGCGGCGATTTTGTTCTTTCATTGATGCTGCGTCGATACGATTATGTGAATTGTGATTGTGAACGATGTAGGAAGACTAAGCTGAGGACTGAGGTGATCGAAATTGACTAGGTACTTTAAATGAGAGAATTTCTTCAAAAATGCATAAAAATTCGAATAAAATCAGTCTATTTCACGATTAGTTTTACAATTTTTAAAATTTGAGCCTTTTTTTGAAAAATAATTTTCGATAAAATGAATGTTTCTAACAATACTCTGACCTTTTTTAACTCAGACGGGCCAATTAAACATTTTTTGAATAATTTTTAAATTTTTTTTAGTTTTAATTTTTTTCAACTTAGGTATTATAACTTTTCTTCATTTTCAAATTAACATGTTTGAATTTTTGATTTTTTTTTTGAATTTTCAATTTTTTTAATGCCATTTTTAAAATTTTTGCATTTCTTGAAGATTTTTGATAAAATCAATTTTTCCAACAACTCTCTGATTTTGTTGGTTTAACAATTTTTTTCATTTCAAAGGACGGACTAAATGAGGATTTTTTGAATAATTTTTCAACTTTCTAATTTTTTTATTTCGTCTCCTGGGATTTTTAACTTTTTAAGTTACAATCTTTCTTTTGTTTTCATTTATGTCGGTACTTTTATTTCATTTTTTTTTCAAGTTTACTATAATTTTTTTCAACTTTTTAAAATTATTTTTCCTAAATTCACCAATGTAGATAGGTACCTAAATAATTATTTAATTTTTTTGAATTTCTATAATTTTTTCAATATTTTGAGTCATTTTGAATGATTTTTTTTTTAAACTGTCAGCTTTATAAACTTTAAAATTTTTCTATTTCAAAATTTACCTACTTAAATTTTCAATTTATCTGATTGTCTATTTCAACGTCAATTTTTTCAAAAGTTCAGACATATTTTCAATTTTGAACTTTATTGTTACTTTGTCATTATCTGACATCTTAGTCGCATTTTGGAACTGTACCTACCGCACAAAAGTTTCTAAAAATTACTTTTTCTCTCATTTTTTATTTCACAAAATTCTTTTTTTTCTTTACTTACTTACTTTCTATCTCTGGCAAAAAATTGATAAATTGAAAAAAAAAACTTCACAAAAATATGTCTAAATGTGAGTGTGGATGGGAAAAGGGACCTAGTAAGCAGGAAAAAATCGATTTTAGGGGTTTTGACTGTTTTTGGTCAATTTTGACCTGTACTTTCATTTTAAAGTGGTTTCATGGTCCTACGAGCAATATTCAGCCTTCCAGAGGACAGGACTTACCCAAAATCAATAAAAATCAAAAATCAATTTTTTAAATTAAAAAAAAAAAAAAAATCGATTTAAAATAGTTTTATGGTCCTAGGAACGATATTCGGCCTCTCAGAGGGTAAGACTAACCCAAAATTAAAAAAAAAATTATATGTTTTATTTTTTATTATTATTTTTTTTGTTAAAAATGGTCGAGTACGTCATGAAACACAAAAAAATTGACATTATGAGTATTCGTCTAGAGCCCTACTCAGTATGACCATCAAAAAAGTTTTCAACTGTTTTTTAGATTAAAAAAAACATACCCAAAATTTTGAATTTTCAATGAAATTTTCAATAAAAATTCATAATTTTTGATATGTGTTTATTTATCTAAAAAACATTTGAATTTTTTTTTTGATGGTCATACTGAGTAGGGCTTGAGTAGATGAAAACATTTTTTTATTACGGCCGGTTGCCTATCTCGCATATTTCAGGAGTTACAATTTAAAATTTGTATAACTATCTAATTTTTTTGGAAAATTTATGAAATGTCAAATTTGAAAAATGAAATAACTCCTTAAATATGGGAGGTAGGCAACCAGCCATAATAACATTTTTTGTTTGTCTACTCAAGCCCTACCCAGTATGGCCATCAAAAAAATTATTCAAATTAACAAACATATCCAAAATTGTGAATTTTCAAGTTTTGAAATGAAATAACTCCTTAAATATCTGAGATAGGCAACCGGCCATAATAACGTTTTTTGTTTGTCTATTCCAGTTCTCTCTACTGGTTCAATGCCGAGAAACGAAGTTGGTTCACCCTAACTAAAAATTTTTCAAAAATAAAATATAATAGGTATCTAGGTACGAGTTTTTTAATTTATTTATTTCCAATAATTTTAAATTTTAGGTAGGTAATAATTTTTCCAACTTTTTTTTATCAGGTTTCGATTATGTTGAATTTGAATTTTTTTCAGTGATTATCTTTTTTAATTTTAAAATTTTTTCTATGCTTTCTAATTTTTCTTCAATTTTTTATAATTTGTTTTTTTTTTTGAATTTTCATTTTTGAAAATTTTTGAATTTTGAACATATTTCAATTTTAAGCTGTTTTTTTTTTCAACTGCCAGTTTTTCCAAGTTTTAAATTTTTTCCCCTTCAATTTTGAATTTTTTTTTTTTTTTTTTTTGAATCCATTTCATATCATTTGTTAAAGTTAGGTACTTTATTTTAGTTTTCCATTTTTTAAAATTAAAAAAAAATTTTTTTTTTTAGATTTTAGATTTAAATCAGTTCTTGTGACTAATTTTTCCTATTTTGATTTTTTTTTCCAATACCAAATTTTACCAGAATTTTTGATTTTTTTGTACTTATTATAACTTTTTAATATTCGATAAGTCGATCAGTTTATTTGAAATAATTCTCTAATAATTATGTTAATTTTGTCAACTTTTCGAATTCTGGGAAAGTCTGCAAGAAGATGTAGGTCAACTCAAATTGCTGTATCTATTGGTTCTGTGGAAAGAAAACGAAAACACCACCTCGAAGTACGTTCTTATTATGCATTATGTACTCATGTATAATTGTATATACATGCTACAATCGTGAATTGAGCGGATACGAAGGAATACATTTCGAAGGGAAGGATGTTGCATTTTAGAAACGATTTCGAGCGATATCAGCGCTACTTTAAATTAATAGCGATGAAATGTAATGAAAAAACCCTAATAATGATAGTCTCCCTCTCATATTATTGATGTTGATTTCCTGTTCCTGCTGCAGTGATTTAATTTGACGATTCTTGGCATGTGGTGTATGTTTCTCATATGCAATATACTGTAGGTATATAATGTATAGTAAAGTGATAGGGAATTTCTTATTATCAAGTATAAAATGCACTTTTATGAAGGGCTTAATGTACCTGCTGACGATAGGGAAAGAACGATTAAAAAGATGCGTTGGGCTGCTTCGAAAATTAAGAATTGAATGGGAAAAAAGGATCTCTCAATTTTATGTGTCAAATTAGGTGTAGGCCTAAGGAAATGTTTGTTGTATAGCTATTAGCTATAAATATGTCACTGGTGTTGTCTGCGTTGTAATGAGTCGACTTTTATCTACATTCGAACTAAAATTGCGCGCAATGCTGTGAACAAATTTTCGTCCAGTTTCCCACGCTTGATAACAAAACAGGTTGTTGCCAAAAAAAAGTAGGTACAATTGTTTCTTGAAAACTTGAAAAAAAAAAATATATATATATAAATGTAACTTTCTCATCCGCCCAATACAGACAGTATATTATTTTTCGTACATATAAATCGGTAATGTACCTAATTATTTTCGTTGAAAACGAATGCATTAATTTATTATTATTTTGATTTTTACGTTACGTGACCTGTGGCGTGAAGGTGAAAGGTAATTTAAATTTTCTTCTATGGTTTCCTATTGTTAAACAGAGATGGGCAATATCCTTTTCAAAGTTATTTAAGATCCAGATCATTAAGATCATTTGGGAAAAAGATCTTAGATCATGAAAAAGATCCTCAAGATACTTTTTTCAAAAAAGATCTTAGATCATGATCTAAGATCACGATCTTTTTATGCAAAACAAAGATCCTTCAAAAAAGATCCTCTATGACGTCATATTTTCATTCAAATTTCAATTTTTTTTCACTTTGTTCTATTTTGATCAGGTTTTAATCATTTTTGCTCGCAAAATGTTTTGTTTTCAAAATTTTCCAACATTTTTTTTACAAATTTTTCACAATTACATAGTAGAAATTACCCCTTAGCATGAAGTTTGAAATTTTGATTCGATTATTTCGGCCATTATTTCATTTTATTAGTCATGACATAATTGAGAAATAAAATTATCAATAATGTAATACTTAAATTGTTCAGAATTTTTTCTTAAATGATCCGGATCTTAATGATCTTTTTTTAAATTAAAATGTAAAAAGATCCGACTAAAAAATGATCTTAGATCACGAAAACAAGATCACTTTTCATGATGATTTTAGATCCGGCTTAAGATCATGATCTTAATGATCTTAACGATCTTTTTCGCAAGTGATCTTGCCCATCTCTGTTGTTAAAGAGGAAGCGGTCTCGTCTGAAAATCAGGTCGTTTCATATTCCATTATCTCTGCCATCTGTCCGAAGTATATGGATATTTTAATTCTGATTATTGTACCCTAAAGTTATACTCGTATCGAATATCGATTCGATTACACGACTTGTTGATGTTCTGATATCAAACCATATACACCGAAGAGGAAAAATCAAATAAGTATGCGAGTTGAATCGCGAATTAATTTTCGAAGGGGAAAGTGGTTGAAATATCGTCAACATAGAAGCATGCGGAGAATTGTGTCGACTGTCGAGGGTTCGTGTTTTTACTCGAAGCTTTTACGTAGTTACCTATAAATTTAGAGTTTCAAAAGAAGTTAGTGAGATTGAAAGAAGCACGAAGAGATGCGAGTACAACAAAACTACATAAACATGGCATCATTCATATTTAAATTATGATAGTGCCGCGCTATACGAAAGCGAGCAACAAGTGCCCTGTGTGTTCGTCTTTTCCTGTAAAACTCATTTAAATTTTCTAAATTTACCCGTTCGTGGTGTTTGAGTGAATAGCTGGGTTCAAGTACCCGCGTTTGTATTTGCCAACATTTCGATCATTTTTTTTTATATCGGTAATTTAACTACCTAAAATCTTTTACGATCGTCGAAAAAGAAAAAAAATCAATTTCATTCTTAGAGGTATTACGAGTTTATATCATACCTACCTTTTCGGTATCGATGTACAAAAATTGAAAAGTACCAGTACGTAAAACGTATATTGGCCGGGCTCGACTAGGGAACTATTTAAAGTTTCCTAAATAACGAGATGGCGCAGTACATACAAATTTGAACACCTTCACCTTCCGACTATTGCAACACCTACACACCCACTTTTGTTGGAGCGCAGTAAAAAGAAAAACCAATATGCCAATAACAATCGATTTAGTCACCCCTGAGACTCGCCGAGTTCTTATACAGCAACCGCGGATAAACACGTAAACAATGTTGAGAGTTATTGATTCTATGACCTCAGTCTCGAGAGAGAGGTAGAATATGGTTGGAAAATTTGTTTAGTTTTTCGTTGGGTTCTTCGTCTCGAGTAAGAGATGATACGAGAACCTCTTCGAAGGACTGGGTAAAGTGTCTGATTGACTCTTTAATCCCATGGAGCTGGAGTATGGAAAAGTCCTGATTTTGACTCTTAATTGCTGATTTTTTTGGTCGATTTTTTGAACTGAAATTGTTCTATTTTTAATTTATGTAGTTAATTAACTTTTTTTTCTTCAATTTTCATTATTTTTTTATTATCAATTTTTTACAGGAAGGGGCATAATTTTTGTTTTAAAGTTCATGCAGTAAAAGAGAACTTACTTTACAGTTCGATAAAAGGGTTTTGTCAATTTTTTAAAAATGAGGGGAAAATTTTTGATTTTTTTTCAATTTTTGTACCTATTAAAAAATGTTTATCTACAACTTTCGAGAAGCCAAAATAATTCTGTTGCATTATCTACATTTTTGTGAAAAAAAAAACTTAACTAATAACATTTTTTCATTTCCTCTAACAGTATTACCCTTATGATCCCAAAAACTGAAATATCTATTGGACTCTTATTTTTTTGTGATTGTTGTGGAAAGTATACTCTGCCTTATGGAAGGAGCGTTTTGAGATATGTATTTCTATTTCATCTCAACAATTATTCATTTATTCAGCATTCTCAAATATTTTTTTTTGTAAATATTTTGAAAATTTTGGGAAAGCTAAGCAATTGTTTGGATAAAATAAAGATTTTTTCAAAACGCTCCCGGTGCCTTATAAGACTGAGTAGACTCTCTGCAACAATGGAAAAAAAAATGAGCCCAAAACCTTAGGAGTGTTGCTTGACAGAACGAACAACTTGGATCCATGACGTCATTCTCAGCGTAGTCTGGACTTGAAATTATTTTTGTTTCCATTATATTCATTTGCTTCGTTTTATTCAAATTGCAGGGGAGGGAGGGGTCCAATCAAAATTTTTATAATAACCAAAATTATTCCTAGAGCATTATTCTACAACTTTTGTTTGAAATATTTTTCATTTGATTTCCCCTCCCCTTCAGATTTTGCATAGTAATGTTATAAATGTGAAATAAGAGAGTAGAGAGAGGTCAAATTTTAAAAATTTTCAAACAAAAGTTGTAGACTAAGAGATTAGGAACATTTTTTGTTATTACAAAAATTTTGATTGGACTCATCCCTCCCATCTTATTTTGCATAATTCTACAATATAGACACTTCTATCTATAAAAGTTGCGAAGAGAGAACGAGAGAAGCGTCCAATCGAAATTTTTGTAATAACTAAAAATGTTCCTAATCTTTTAGTCTACAACTTTTGTTTGAAAAATTTTTCAATTCGACCTCTCTCTCCTCTCTTATTTCACATTTATAACATTACTATGCAAAATCTGAAGGAGAGGGGAAATCAAATGAAAAATATTTCAAACAAAAGTTGTAGAATAATGCTCTAGGAATAATTTTGGTTATTATAAAAATTTTGATTGGACCCCTCCCTCCCCTGCAATTTGAATAAAACGAAGCAAATGAATTAATCAAAACAAAAATAATTTCAAGTCCAGACTACGCTGAGAGAAACGAAGTAATGACGTCATGGATTCAAGTTGTTCGTTCTGTCAAGCGACGTTCCTAATACATTTATGGTTTTTGAGATAATGTGGCATATGAAGGGGAAATGGGTAGCATGGGAAATTTCTGTTGGATTTATTTTTTTATTTTTATTTTTTTAATTCTCAACTTTTTTTTCAAGTGATGGCTTTTTCAAATTCTGTTCAATTTTCAGTCAATTTTAATTCTAGTAATCCATTTTTTTCAATGCTTGAAGTTTTCCCACATTTTGAATTTTATTCAAATTTTTGATTTTTTTAAATACTACTTCAAATAATGGGGTTCTCTCAAACTTTCTAAATTTTTTCAACACTTCAAAATTTTCTCCAATTTTGAATTCTGTTCGAAACTTTTGATTTTATTTATCATCTATTTTTGGAATTTTCAAAAATTCAATTTTTGTCAATTTTTGATTTTTTTGTTAAATGTTATTTCATTCTTTAAATTTTCTCAATTGTATAATAAGTATGCCATTTCATTTTTTGGTATATTTTTTTAATATGCTTTTTTTTAAATGTTACGTTTTGATATTTTTTCGATTTCTAAAATTTTTCTTAAAATTTATATGAATTTAATTTCGATTTTTTTAATTGTATTTTTTTGAGGGACCATTTCAGTTTTTTCATTTGTTTGTTCTTTCAAATTTTTTACATTTCTTTTTTTTTAGATTTCCAATATTTTAAGATTTGAATAATTTCAAGATTTTTCGTTAATTTATTTCACTTTTTTGAATTTTTTGTATTTTTTCTCTTTTGTTAACATTTTTTTTCATTTCAATTGAATTTATTAATTTTTTTGTTGAATTCTATATTTTTTCAAATGTTGGTCATTTCTCACTCATTTCTCAATTTTTTAATTCTTAAATTTCCATTTGTTTTTATTTCAATTTTAATTTCTTAAGACTTTTACAATAAAATTACTGAAATTTCTGCAATTTTGAATCCTATTTGAATTTAGAATTTTTTAATTTTTATCGTTTGTTTTCTCAATTTCAAAATACCTATTTTCAATTTTTCAGTTTTTTGAGAGGTGTGGGGGGGGGGGGGGGTGGTACCGTGTTCAGTGATTATTTTAATTTTGATTTTTGTATTTTTTTTCGAATTTAGTTTTAATTTTTTTTAATTTTTCCAATTTTCCAAACTTCAAAATTTTCAGACTATTTTTCCAATTTTAAATTCCATTTCAGACTTGAGCTATGATTTTATTTATTATCTATATTTTTCAAATTTTCAAAATTTCAAATTCTCTCGTTCATTTTCTCAATTCTCGTTTCTTCTGGTCTTTTTTAAAATAAATTTTTTCCAGCTTTTGTTTTTTCTTATTGTTTATTTTTTCAATTCTCATTTTTTCTGTTTTTTTTTTAAAATTAAATTAAATTTTTCCAGCTTTTGATTTTTTTTATTGTTCATTTTTTCAATTTTCTCAATTATTTTAGGTCTATATGCTATTTCATTTTTTGGTGTATTTTTATTTTTTTCAAATTCTGTATTCTTTTCAAATGTTATGTTTTGATATTTTTTCAATTTCTAAAATCATTTTTCAAAGTTTAGATCAACTTATTTTAGATTTTTTTTAAATTATATTTTTCTGAAAGTCCGTTTCATTTTTTTTTTTTTTTGAATTTTCCAATTGCCATTTGTTTGTTCTTTCAATTTTTTCCATTTCTTTTGGCATACGTAGTATAATGTTTTTTTTTTAGATTTTTAATATTTTAAAATTTTAATTCAACTTCAAGTTTTTCAATTTTAGAGTTTTTCGTTAATTTTTCATTCAATTTGTTTTCTGTCTTTTATTAGGAATACATATTATATTTTTTCATTTAATTTCAAATACTTGTTTTTATTTTTTGATTATCGTAACCGAAATTGATTAGACTTGCTAGTCTGCGATTTTGAAAAGTTCGCAGTTCAACTTTGTTATTATTTTGTCGATCGCGATTAAAGCATAGGAACGTATTGTTAGAATTGAAACGTAAAACCACCGAAACCGTGACGTTCGGTGAGCCTTGTTGTTCCGTAGTACCTACTTACTTTCTGCATGATAGATTTTGTTTGCTTTTTTTTTTCTTTTGTCATATTTGTCATCGTTAGTGTTTGAATACTCTATGTCTATGCGAGGCTAGAGTAATGTGGAGATAGGGAAAAGAGAAGAAGGTTTTTAGAGCGATTCCACGATATCTGCGCCAACGCCAGTGCCAATGCCATGCCAGGCCTCCAAACAATATCAATGGTACCCATCGAAACTTGTGTATCGGTTTACAGGAAAATCTGCTCGCTGTAAATATGTATTGATTATTTTGGCCAAACTGTCATTGAAAAGCTTTTCGAAATCGGGCTGCGACGTTATTAATAAAATTATAACAAAATGTTGGTGGTATATAGGTTCTTTTACACTGAACTGAAGCACGTCTTCTGTTTATCAGTAAGTATGTCTTCATTTTTTTTCGCGATCTAATACCCCAATGAGAGGTACTTGAAAGGGTGTATTTTCTTCGTATACGAGTATGTGTACTCTGTACAGGTACACTTGTGAACTGGAGCAGGGAAGACGGAAAGAGCGTAAAGAAGATTGTATGCTGGGTAAATATCGAAAGTTGAGGGTGCAACGAGAAGGGTGGGGGAGGGGGGCGCATGAACATTTCAAGAATTCGTCGCACGTCCACAAAGAAGTGAACAACTAACCGAATAGCGAGATAGAGGAAAGAGAAAACGCGATAGCTGTATGTGTATTTACGTACAGCTTACTTTATGCTACATTAAAGTGCGCCGCGTCGTGTTAGCCTTTAACGCCAACTTGTAAAGCACGTGCACGTACACACACGTAGGTATCTGTATCTGTTTCTGTATCTACAAATACACCGGAGGAATTTGTATTCCAAAGTGTCGAGTTTGCAGGGGATAAGTAAACACTTACTCGTACCTACAGACACGACGGGCGTGTATCGGTAGCTAAAGCTACAGCTAGACTTTGCGCCTGTACGGGTTCGGGTTCGGGTTCGGGTATTGTGGCCGCGTCAAGCAGTCGTGTACGGTATGAGTTCGCAGGCCACATGACGAGGAAGCGAGAACGGGGTAACTTTAACGTTCTGTACGACAGAGTACGACCCGCGGTGTAAGTGAGTTTGCAAAACAATGAATCAATTACGCGATTTTGTTGAAATTAAATCAAAACTTTGCCGCTAAACTTGAACCGAGGTGTGTTGCGATTTTCCTCTCTCTTTGTACTTTCAGCAGCGTATTTCTTTCCCTTTTTTTAAACTCCTATTTTCATTTTCTCGTCGTACTGTATACCCAACGTATTAGTTTTTATCGCACCATGTCGCAGTCGTCGTCGTCGTAAGTATAGTTGTTGCGTAATGTACAAAATTTTTATTAAATTTGGCGTCGTTGTCGTCTTCTTTAATTTAAGTGAGAGTAGGTTTCATTTTCCTTTTATTTTCATTATTTCTGTATTTTTTTGGTGTTTTTTTGTTTTTATTTTTATTCTTAGTTTGTTCGTTTAACTCGTGATACAAATACGTTTTTAAACTTTGATGTTTTAACGTTTTATTCTAGGATCGTGCGTTTTCTCTTTTTTTCTTTTTTTTGAGGGTGGGAAAAGAGAGACGAAAATCGACAGGTATAGTTTATTTTCTTGAAACTGACACCTGGTCTGCTTTGAGTTTTACATTTTTTCTCTTTTTGGTTGATTTTATTCGAAACTTTTTTGATTCTGGATTCAAAATATTTTTTTCAAATTTGTTAAAGAAATTGTTTACAGTTTTGTCGAAGAACAATTTTTTTTTTCAATATATCTTCATCAATTTTCGAAAATTTTTATGAACGCAATTTTTTGTTTTGTTCAAGAGTAATTTTTTCAAAATTTATTTTTGAATCTTTTTCTTTTCTCATCACAGTAAACTATTAAATTTTGTTCTACAACCCGAGCAGACAATCGACAAATTATCGAAATAAAAAATCGACAGAATATCGAATTCGATAAAGTGGATTTTAGTGACCACAACATTCAATCATTTGTAAAAAATGTTGTAAGTATGAGGTATTTTCGATTCTTTTTTGAGTGGTTTTATAGTACATAAAATTGCACTACATTTTGCAAAGTTTCGAGTAAATCGGAAATACCTGTTATAATTTTGAATATTTATTCGAATCATATTCTCAAAATTGAAAATTTATTTTTATACACCTACACCGTTATGTATACGTTTACCTACATGTTTCAAAGATGATTAAAATTTTAAACGTTTTGAAAATTACAAGTTTTCCAAAAAAAAAAAAAAACGCGTATCAGTCACGATGCTCCGCGACAGCCGAATTTTTTTTTTCAAGTTAGTGTACCACTTTGAAAACGTTTTCATCCATGGTATTTCAGTTTCAATATCAGTTTTAACTTCAAATTCAGTTTAAAAATGTCAGGTTTTTGTCTTCAGTTTTAGTTCCTCTCTGCATTGAAGATTTCATCTTCAGATGGGGGCTCCGCCCCCATACCCCCGTTGAGGCTCCGACACAACCCCCTCATCACTTTCGGCTCTTAGGATGGGGGCTCCGCCCCCATACCCCCGCGTTGGGGGCTTCGCCCCCAACCACCTCGTCACTTCCAGCTCTTCAGATGGGGGCTCCGCCCCCATGCCCTTATTAGGGGGCTTTACCCTCAATAGGGACATGACAGGAGAGGATTGAGGGCTTCGCTCTCAATCCCCTTCACATTTTCAGCTCTTCAGACGAGGGCCAACACACCAAAAAACAGGTTAAAACGTGAAAATTTATGATTTTTGACCCTGTACGGGGATCAAATGGTGCTCAAAAGTCGAAACCCCCAAAAGGCACATCAGTGACCTCTGCTGACCCTACATCCCAAATTTCGATTGTTTAGGTCTTTTAGTTTGGGCTGTAGGCTGTTCAACGCGTCAGAAAAGACAGGTTAAAACTTGAAAAATATTGATTTTTGACCCTGTATCGAGGTCAAAAGGGGTTTAAAGGTCAAAACCTACAAAAGGCACATCAGGGGCATGAACTCGATCTATGATAAAAATTTAGGCCCCCCAGCTCCATTTGGAGGGTCTGTAGCCTGATCAATGTGAAAAAATGACCTAAAAATCCACTTTTTGGGCCCTAAAATGGGGTGGGGATGACTTGGGAAGCTGAAATTTGGATACAGTGGAGACAATCAGAGTCACTGTTGTTGGTAAAAATTTCAAATCATTTTGTCAAATTGGGGCCTCTTTAGAGCCCCCCTCAAAAAGAGGCCATCCTCAATTTTGAGGCTCGAGGGTCAAAACCTCCAAAAGGCACCTCAGTGATCCTTACCGATCCTAAATACCAAATTTTAGCATCCAAGGTCATTTGGTTTGGGCTGCAGGCTGATCAACGTACCGGGAAGCGAGAAAAAACATGAAAAATTGTGAAAAATCTTGATTTTTGACCCTTGACAGGGGTCAAAGGGGGCCCAAAAGTTGAAACCTACAAAAGGCACATCAGGGGCACAAACTTGATCCATGATGAAAATTTTGGCCCCCAGCCCCATTTGGGGGGTCTGTAGCCTGATCAACGTGAAAAAAATGACCACAAAATCCACTTTTCGGGCTCTAAAATGGGGTGGGGATGACTTAGGGGCTGAAATTTGACTATGGTGTAGGTAATTAGGATTCTCATCCCTGGGGCAAGTTTCAAAGAATTTCATGATATTGGGGCTCCCCCGCACCCCCTTCAAAAATGGGTCATATCCCCAATTTTGAGTTAGGGCCCCAAAAATTTTTTTGCATCATTCCTACACCGAGGAGACCCTACATATCATGTTTGACCTCATTTGACCTGTTAGGCTCGGCCCCAGGGTTCCAAAAGTGAGGGTAAAATTATGTATATATATATAAATATGTGACATGTGACAGATCGTCATCTTTTGGTCCCAAACGTCAACAAATGGGGTCAGAACTCTTCTACCCCCCCTCCTTCTAAATCAGGGTCGGACACAATAGCCTAAATTTAAAAAAAAAAATTGTTTCGATATTGCACGTATATGTACGTTATGCATATCGACGTGGACGTGTCAAAACCACGTATGTCGGGGTTTTCAGCAAAATCACTTTTTTGGGGTTTCTTATAGGAAAAAAATGGAGAAATCTAATTTTGATCACCTCGTATGTCGTAGTCGAATTCTAACGTTCCAATCGGCTTATTTACTTTTAAAAATCACGTAAGACGCGTGTATTTTTGACGACGTTTTTTGTCTCTTCTGTAAAATTTTGATATTCCAACATACGTGGTTTTGACACGTCCACGTCGATATGCAATGTTCAAAACTGCATGAGAAAGTAAAAGCGTCGTAAAATAAAATAAAACTTGATTATATTCATTCAAAAATGATACGCCTTCTTCCGAAAAAAATTATTTTAATTTTATTACATAGAGCAAGATTATTTGTTTTCATACGGATCTATGAATACATTAAAAATAATACTACGTACTCTGATGCTGCGCCACAAAATTTTCCATATTCTAAGAAGGTTCCTTCTGAAGCTTTTTCGATCTTTTCCTGACGAGAGACCCCCACCTTCCCGAAAATCCGAACACCGCCTTTGGAGAAGATTCTTAAATTCTTCTAAATTGGATTCATCCACAAAGGAATAAATTCTAGCATCCGTGCAATTTAGGGCTATATTAGTTGCGTTTAACAACTCAGTATAGGAATTCCATACAAAATGTTCGTCTTCTTTATAATAGCTCAACCTCGCGGGGTGTGCGAAGTAGTTTCTATTATTTTGGAGCAAATTAAATAAATTAATTTTGTTTTCTTCGTCATTACGTGTTTTACTGAATTCCATCTTAGCCGGTGTGATCATCTGCTTGATTTTTATTTTTTCAGAAGGTGTGCTGGATGGTTTTGACGGTGTTTTTCTGTCATTTTTACGGCCTTTTGACGTTAGTTGTTTAGTTGTGGCTGGCGTGGAGCTCTCGTGATTCTCATCCATAAAAATCACTCCTTCGTAGAGGTTAATGAGGGCCATTTTGAACTTATCGTACCAACTGGCACACTAGAAAAATAATAAAAAACCATATGAATTAAGAAATCTGTTGAAATTAAATTTTTAAATACTTGTAGGAGAGAGATGTTATCAAGCGCAGTTACGGTGACATTGAAATAATGGAATTGCTATTAGGTATCTAGTAGCATGTTTGAAGAAAAGTAAAATTTCAATATCTACCTAGGTAAATTTTTCTCTCATCAGTATACGGCTACCATTACATTAAACTTGAAAAACTTACCTCCATTTTCCGTTCCTTTTTCTCCCTTTCCCGTTTCTCTTCATCCCTTTTCCGTTTCTCTTCATCCCTTTCCCGTTTCTGTTCATCCATTTTGTCTAATAATTGTTGCATCATGTTTCGAAGATCTTCTTTGCTGTCATCTTTTATTTGATTTTCTTCGTTTCGAACACACTTATGCGTAGTCGTTTCCGCGGTTATTAGAACGAATATATTAATAAATACGAGTAAACCGCACATGATGCTTAAATTACTGATTTACGAGTCAAAAAACAATTTACACATAAAACAAACTGTAATGAAATCCTAAAAAGCGAATACGATATAGGAAAAATTTGCTAAAGATTTTTTTTAAATATTGTACCTAAGTAGTAAGTACGAGGAAATAGAACAATTTTTTTTTTTTAAATTAACAAAATCGCTTTATGAATTATGTTAATTTTAATGTGGGTATAGATTAGATAGGTATATTAGATGAGCAACGTTGTGTCTGATACGTGCTTGTGATACGATTTTGACCTATAGGCTTACGGGGTACAAAAATTTGATCATGAAAAATTTAATTACTCGTATATTGATCGATAACCTTTCGAAAATCATGTTTCAAAATTTTTCCGTCTTGAATATTGAAATTTTTAACCAAATCATCGAAAACCTTGACGCAACAACTGAGTCGGAACAGACAATTTTTATTATCAGCTTCGCTAGAATCCAACTAGTGGAAGTTACCTACCCGAGCGGCACACTCGATCGATAATATCGGAAGATGTAACGTATCGATAAAAAATCGTTTGAAAATCTATAGATGTTCTCACGATATTATAAAGATTCATCGGTACAATTTCATAGGCAAAAGATCTAAAAACTATCGAATTCGATATTATTAAGATTTTATGACGATATTCGTCAACGATACTACCGACAAAGAATATTAAATTTATCGATTCCGATTTTCCACCGATTTTGTGCAGATATTTGAAACTACATTATCGACAAAGAATATTAAATTTATCGAATTCGATTTTTTAACGATTTTGTAAAGATATTTAAAACTATATTATCGACAGATTATATGAAATTCCTCGACTTCGATATTTTACCGATTTTTTGACGACATTTGAAACTATATTATCGACAGATTATATTAAATTTATCGAATCCGATTTTTTACCGATTTTGTAAAGATATTTGAAACTATATTATCGACAAATAATATGAAATTCCTCGAATTCGATTTTTCAACGATTTTGTGACGATATTTGAAATTATTTCCAAATTGGTGAAAATTTTTCTAAGTCCAACACGTCTGGAAGTACTAAACTGCCTATTATAAGCGTTTTATTGCTAATTCCTCAACGATAAGGTATGGCATAGTGGTTAAGGAAGAGGATTACCATGCAGGAGGTAGATGGTTCAAGCCCCACGGGTGGCAGATTTTTTATAATTTTGTTTTACTTTTTCTGAAATGATCCTCTTACCGTAACATGAATAATGGGTTTAGGCATAGTTTAATGTATAAATTATGCTAATTAATGATTTTTAATTATAGAAAAAAGCTAGTAAAAGACGAAAAATCGGAATAAAAAATCGACAGAATATCGAATTCTATAAAGTGTCGCGAAAGTTCCACCTAAATCGTGAAATTATCTTTCGATATATAGATAGATTATCGACGAACTATAGTTAGCAAAAATTTCGAGATTATAGTAAGATATTTTATCGATAATATATCTATAATATCGAAAGATAATTTCACGATTTAGGCGGAACTTTTGCAACACTTTATCGAATTCGATATTCTGTCGATTTTTTATCGATTTTTTATTCCGATTTTTCGTCTTTTACTAGCTTTTTTCTATAATTAAAAATCATTAATTAGCATAATTAATACATTAAACTATGCCTAAACACATTATTCATGTTACGGTAAGAGGATCATTTCAGAAAAAGTCCAAAAAAATTATAAAAAATCTGCCACCCGTTGGGCTTGAACCATCTACTTCCTGCATGGTAATCCTCTTCCTTAACCACTATGCCATACCTTATTGTTGAGGAATTAGCAATAAAACGCTTATAATAGGCAGTTTAGTACTTCCAGACGTGTTGGACTTGGAAAATTTTTCACCAATTTGGAAATAATTTCAAATATCGCCACAAAATCGTTGAAAAATCGTTCGACAAATTTCAGATTATTTGTCGATAATGTAGTTTCAAATATCGCCACAAAATCGTTGAAAAATCGAATTCGAGGAATTTCATATTTGGTCTGAAAACAATTTTCATAATTTTTTCAGTTCTGTTCAAAATTTTTTAGCATCATGTTTTTTTAGTTTTGTTGAATTTTTTTTTTTTTTTTAAATTATTTTTTATTTTAGTGAAAGTGATTTCTTTTTAGAATTTCCATCTAGGTATAAGACAGTATTTTTTAAAAAAAATTTCTTGGAAAATAATTTTTGTAATTTTTCTTTAAATTTTTGTTTAATGGCAAATATAGGTATATTTGGACAAAATTATGAAAAATTCGTTCTCTAACAAAATAAAAATAAAGAAGGTTTCAACAAAATCAAAAGAATTTGTTTTTCGATAAAATTTTAAGAATAACCTCAATTCTTCCAAAAAAATTTAACAAAACTGTTTTTAAAAAATTGCTAAATTTTGAAAAATGTACTCTTGAAAGAATTCTTGGATACACCATTAAACAAAATTTTTAATAAAATTGAGAAACAAAAACATCTATAAAAACAAATTTGCAAAATATAATTTTTGATAAAATTTTAAACATTTTACATTCAATTTTTTTTTTAATATCTACATATGTTTTTCAAAGTTCTTGAAAAATCAATCAAAAAAAAATGCACAAAACTGTACCTAAGAGTTTTGACTAAGTTTTGAAAAATATACAGTAATAGGTAGAAAAAATAGGTATCTAAACCTATAACTTACGAAAACTTTTTTCGAAACTTTTTTATTTGTTGATTTTTTTGAAGAGTGATTTTTCCAATATTTCGTTTGAAAAACAATTCTTACATTTTTCAGTTTTATTGAAAATTGTTTCTTTCTACAAAATTTCATTTGAATGTAAATTTTTAAAATTTTTTATTTACTTGGAAGTTTTTTTTTTTAATTTTGTTGTAAAATGATTTTTATTGGATTTCTTATGTTTTTGTAGGTATTTTTAAATTGCTCAGACGAATATGACTTTTTTTTTCAAGAGTAAAATTTTTAAAACTCGGTAAAAACTTCCATGTTTGATTGGTTTCTTACTTTGACCATATACAATAATGGACTGGTAAGGCCCCATAAGAGCAATGTTAAATTTTTGATCCGATATGCCGGCGTCCCTATTATGCAATTTCATAGGCAGAGTGGAAAAAAATCTTCTGCACATGCGCCAAAACAGTGAAAAATCACAGTAGAGAACCGCTGGGCCGCCATATTGTGCCTTGATATTTTTTCAAAATTTTTCAACTCAAACCAAATTCAATTTTTTTATTGCAATCGAAAGGTTTTTCAATTTTATACAAAAAATATCTCTTGACATTTTTTTGCTAAACTCGTATTTTCAGAGTTATGAGCAAATATAAAATTCAATACTACGCAAAATGGCGGACCAGCATACCCGTACTGAAAATTTTTTCCACTGGAGATTTTTGGGGTTTCTGCTAAGGAATTCCAGCTGTTCTACCAGTCCATTATTGTATATAGTCAAAGGTTTCTTATCTTTTTTTTTTTTTTTTTTTGAAAAATAACAATTTTTTTCATTTTATTTAAACCTGTTTTAAAACTTTGTTTAAAATCATTGGTATTTTGCAAAATTGTGTTAAAAACGACTCAATTTTTCAGTTTTGCTGTAACTTTTTTCCACTCGATTTTTTGTATGTAGGTATTGTTTATTTTAAAATTAAAAATTTCGTTTCAAAGGTTGTTGAAGACTATTTTGTTTTCAAGAATAATGTTACAAAAATAACTTCAATTTTTTTTTTAATTTTGTCGAAAAATAATTTCGTACCTACCTAATTCTTTTCTGTAGCTGGTATTACCTACCTACTGAAAACTTTTTATAAAAATTTTGTTTGAGAGTAAGCTTTTTGCAGTTTTGTTTAAAATTCTTTTCTTTGGAGAGCGTTTTTTCCCCTTCAAAATTCTGTAAAAAATAATTCATCAGATAACCACCATTTCCTTCAATTTTGTTGAAAATAATTTCTATTTTAAAATTTTTTGCAAAATTGAATTTTTTTCAATTTTACCAAGGATATGTACCTAATTTTTATTTAGGTATTAATTTTTTGAAGAACAATTTTTGTGATTTTTTTTCAGTTCAGTTTTTTGAAATTTTTTCTTTTTTAATTTTGTTTGGCAGCAAATTTTTGTCAATTTTTATCCACGTAATTTTTGTTTACATTTTTGTTGAAATCTCTTCATTTTAGATTTTTTTTTAATGACTTTTATTTTGTTAAAAAGTGATTTTTTAAATTTTTCTAGGAAAAAAATTTACCTCAATCTTTTCGGTTTTGTTGAACATTCTTTTTTATTTATTTATTTTTCATTTTTTGAAAATTTTGTCGAAGAACAATTTTTAGAATTTTTCTTTTCGTTTCCTAAATTTTTTTAGAGATTTTTTTCGAGAACATTTTTAAAAATTTTGTTCAAATCTGATTTTTTGTTAAAATTTTGTTGTTATCAATTTTGTAAAATCAAATTCTTTGAAAACTTTTTTAATGAAATTTTGTTCCAATGCAATTTTTACAATTTTGTAAGAAAGTTTCGTCACTTCACCTTTCGATTTTTTCCCTTTGAAAAGTGATTTCGTCAAAATTCTGATGTAGAAATAATTTTCAGTTTTATTAAAATATATAAATTATTTTTTAAATTATGTTTAAAGGCGAATTTTTAATTTTTCACTAATTTTTGTTCTTTAAAAACAACGATGTACGTACCTAACCTACCTAAAAAAAATAAAAATTAAAAAAACCATCGCAATATATACATAAAATTGCGCTACGAGAAAATTTCCAAAATACACTCGTTAATGATGGAGCAGTTCGGAGTTCGCTATTGTTTTTATCTTTTTGGCGCCATGTTATCATTCCGTTTGAGTGACCTTACCAACCATTCGAAGCCTAAATTATTTAGCAAACCGTCATCGCAGCTCGATTTACTGGTAATGCAAACGTTTGCCATCAAAATTCGTTAGGTTAGGTAATGGGTATATTGAAAATTCGACTGGATGTCGAAGCAGCATCATGCGAGGGGGTCGTTTCTGCGCTTTCGTTCCTTTTATCTCTACGTAGGTAAACCGATTACGTTTTTTAATTACTAAACATCGTCGTCGTCGTCATCATCGGGAAAATTGGCGACGCCGGCAAAAAAGCTCGGGTTTGTTTATTTTCGCGCTCTGCTCCCTTTTTGGTTTTCTCGTTAATTGCGAAAACCTCACCGTTTGTCGAAAAGGTCAATCGTACTCGATTTTCCACAATTAACAAACTCATTACAAATATAACTAATTATAGAGCGATTTGTTGTTATTATTATTATTTTTTTCAATCGTCTCTCGGCACAATGAAATGTTGATTAAGGAATTTATGATGATTGTAAAAATAAAAAAAAATAAAAAAATGAAAAAGGAGTTTGCGAATGACAGTTGAAGTGGGTAATGAGTATTGCGGTTAATTTTGAAATCGGAAATTTGCAATCGTGTTATTGATCACTTGCTGAGAAATTGAATGCTCGTAATTAAAAATAAATAAATAAATAAATAAATTAAATAAAAAATACAGAGATTTTGAATAGGATGGTTCATTTAGCCTCTGTTTACTTCTGGATATTTTGATATTATTCTGCTGTTGATATTGTGCAAACATTAATGTGTCAAGTCGAACCTTAAAATTAAGGATTACCATATACACCAATCAAGCCTATCGATATACAAATGAATTTGTTTACATTTATGGCAAAAGTAAATACAAATAGCTGGTACCCATAGAACCGTTCGTTGACGGTTGACGATACGGAGCAGCAATTTAAATGGCAGGTTCTGGTAATATCAGCTTTCGGAGTCTGTTACCTCGTACACAGTTGAATATGACATCGGTAAATTTGCCTTCCCAACTGAAACACATTGAGAAAAAGCTTATAATGCGCAGCTTCGCCGATAGAATAAGAGGTGTTCGTGTTCGTTCGCATCCAGAAGCATTTTGATTAATCATTAAGAACCGACTGGGGCGTTGGAAATGAAGAATTTGACGACGTTATCTAAAGGACATTTTGTGTCGTAGATTAATGCGTGTAAAGTTTGAATTACACGGCGTCTTTCTCTTTCCGTTTCTGTGCTGTACCATTTTCCTTGCACGTTGCTAAGTCGTATATATCCTTCATATACGACACCGATGAGACGGCGCGAAGCTCATTTTGATACATTAATTGTGTATTTAAGACATGGTAGGTGATACTTGTCGTGTGAACCGATATAATGACACGAGTTCTTCATGAAGTAGTTGAAGATGGGTGTCTTTTTCGAAGTGATGAATGATAGAATGGAGATATCGTGTCGTAGTTTGTATGTATCTGCAGTTATTTTTTAAGGGGGAGGGAGGCATCAAAATTTTTTTTTGTTGAATGCATAGCGTTGACAAGCGAAATTTTCTAAGACCTTTGCATGACGGGTCATTCCATACCAATTCGGCCAATTTTTTCGGTTGGGTCTTCAGATTTCGTTCAAAATTTTTTTATGGGTTCTCCTAATCCCAAAAGTGGGAGAACAGCCATTTTTTTCTCCTCAACCCCTTGGGTTTTTTTTGGGGGGGCTCTTTTGTTTTTCAACTTCGACGATTTCGTGTTATGATACCCAACTTTGGTGAAGCATAAGTCAAGATCTATAATAGATAGCGAAAATCTGCAAACGGGGGGTTGAAGAGCATTGAAAGTAGATTAAGAATCATTTAAAAAAGTTTCAAAAATCGAAAGTTGAGCTTTTTTGTGCAAAGCTCAACTTTCAAAAGTATACCGAATTCGGGAGCTATAATTAAAAAATTTCAAAAAATTCCTGTGAGCGGCTATTTTCATATTACATTAACTGAAATGATTTTCGTCGTACGATCTCAAGACCACTGGGGGGCATGGCGCCCAAAAATTTTGACTCAAATTCAATTTTTTTTTTTGAAAAATGAGTGACATATTGTTTGTTACGTTTTTGATAGCGCTGAATTCGAATATCACTTTTATTTTTTGATAGGGCCCATACCAAGCATTCTACAGCCCCCCAAATTTGGGGAAAAATTGACCCAAATGAAAAAAATCGTATGACATATCGTTTCTTATGTTTTTGATAGTGCTGAAATCGAATATTCACTTACTTTTGTGATTGGGGTCTCCCGAAGCCCTTCCCAGACCTCCGGACACCTGTAATTTGTACTATTTCAAGTCCGGAGGGCTGGGAAGGGCTTCGGGAGACCCCAATCACAAAAGTAAATGAATATTCGAATTCAGCACCCTCGAAAACATGACAAACGATATGCCGCACCCCACCATCCTCCTACCACACATTTTTTAAAATTTGAGGGGGCTTGAGGGAGTTTTATCAAAAAGTAAAGTCGAAATTCGAACTCAGCACTATCAAAAACATAAGAAACGATATGTCATACGATTTTTTTCATTTGCGTCAATTTTTCCCCAAATTTGGGGGAGCTGTAGAATGCTTGGTATGGGTCCTATCAAAAAATCAAGGTGATATTCAAATTCAGCGCTATCAAAAACGTAACAAACAATATGTCACTCATTTTTCAAAAAAAAATTGAATTTGAGTCAAAATTTTTGGGCGCCATGCCCCCAGGGGTCTTGAGATCCCACGACGAAAATCATTTCAGTTAATGTAATATAAAAATACCCGCTCACAGGAATTTTTTGAAATTTTTTAATTATAGCTCCCGAATTCGGTATACTTTTGAAAGTTGAGCTTTGCTCAAGAAAGCTCAACTTTCGATTTTTGAAACTTTTTTAAATGATTCTTAATCTACTTTCAATGCTCTTCAACCCCCCGTTTACAGATTTTCGCTATCTATTATAGATCTTGACTTATGCTTCACCAAATTTGGGTATCATAACACGAAATCGCCGAAGTTGAAAAACAAAAGAGCCCCCCCCCCCCCTCCTCAAAAAAAAAACCAAGGAGGTTGAGGAGAAAAAAATGGCTGTTCTCCCACTTTTGGGATTAGGAGAACCCATAAAAAAATTTTGAACGAAATCTGAAGACCCAACCGAAAAAATTGGCAGAATTGGTATGGAATGACCCTGACGTCATTTTGAATTTTCACCTATGAAGTTTTGAAGAAAAATTAGAAACTAATTTCGAATTGCATTTTTCACAAAAAAAAAATAATTTTTGATTTTTGAAAAATAAAATGCGTGAAGTTTTCAAAAAAAGAAAATTATTTTCATTTTGCATTTTGATGATGTCATTTTGCAGAAAATATTGATAGATTTTTTGGAAAATGAAAAATTTCAAGTGTCAAAATTGAAGAAAAACACGGTTTTTGATAAATGCTCCGTTTCCAGAGAAACTATGCAACCTACAAGATTTTTTTTGAGAATGTTTTTTATTCAGTAGAGTCTGCTCTGTAGTCTGACGAGAGGGTTTTGGAAAATTTCTACTTTCCTTTCGATTTTATCAAACTTTCTCATAATTTTCATCGAAGTATTCCGGCCAACTCGAAAGAAATCGTCGGGAAATTAAAATTTTGCACAACCCTCTCGTGAAACTACAGACCAGACTCTACTGAATAAAAAACATTCTCAGAAAAATCTTGTGGGTTGCATAGTTTCTCTGATGGAAACGGGGCATTTACCAAAAACCGTGTTTTTCTTCAATTTTGACACTTGAAATTTTTCATTTTCCCAAAAATCTATCCATATTTTCTGCAAAATGACATCATCAAAATGCAAAATGAAATTAATTTTCTTTTTTTTGAAAACTTCATGCATTTTATTTTTCAAAAATCAAATTTTTTTTTTTTTTTTTGTAAAAAAAAGAAATTTGAAATTAGTTTCCAATTTTTCTTCAAAACTTCATAGGTGAAAAATCAAAATGACGTCATGCAAAGGTCTTAGAAAATTCCGCTTGTCAACGCTATGCATTCAACAAAAAAACTGACCCCCCCCCCCCCCTAAAAACTTTTTTGATTTTTTTTTTTTTTTTCAATAATTATTTAAAAAGTAGTGGTGATGAAAATTAAAATTAAAAATTTAATTAAGTTCGTTATATCGTAAGTTAAGTTTGCCCTAATCGACGTATCAAATTTGGATCTCGTATTAGAAACTATTCTCGTTTTCAACGGGACGTTTTGTCGTAATAAAACATGCCTAATAAACAAATAAGTTCGAAATGTCAATCGAATCGAAGTATTAAAATTGAATAGAAATCTCAAAGGAAAATATTCGATTAATTTATAATCTCGTCGAGTTTCTCGCGATTCGAAATAATAGCTTATGCATTAGCTGTATAGCCTATTGCTTTGTAAATCAAACGAAAAAGGCAACTTTTACAAAACGTGGAAAAGGACTCGAGTATATATTTACGTATATCTACTCTACTTATTAATTTACAATGGTTCGGCATAGCGGAGCCTTTGACGAGCCCGATGTTTATCCAAAAGACCATTCGACTTTATCTAATAAACGGACTAAAAATATAATATGTACCTACCTACGCGATTGCATGCGCGTACCGACGATTAATTGGAAATAAGCCCTTATTTTTGTAGCGATTCGACAACGAGACGTCGACGATAAAATTAATAAGAGACTGAAGCGAGAACGATGGAAAAAATTATACGTTCGTTAAAAAAAAAAAATGATCTCATTGGACGACAAAGAAGAGATAGGTTTCCTATTTTATTCTGTGCTAAAGTTTTATGATTTTTTTTTCCCACATCGAGTAACTAATGAATTCATTTCATTTGCGAATAGATATATGTATCAACGCAGGGTATGGGCAGTGGCAAAAAACAGACGTTATAATATCTCGTTCACTTGATTATACCGTTGTCACGCCGTCGCGTCGTGTCTTGTAAACGAATAATTTTACCTTATCAATTTTGTGTAATCGAGCTCGTTTTAGTGACAATGTTCGAAGAATATCTAATTTGGTAAACGATAACTACTATGTCCTCATTGGCATCGTGAAAAATTATGAAAAGGAATATATATCCCCCCCCCCCCGGAATTTCTTGCTGCCCTTCGCGCGAGTTCTATAAAAAATTATGTTACAGATCATGCTTTTGACCCAAACTAAACTCTTATTGTGTCCCTACTTAACGTTTGAAATTGAAAAAAAAAAAGTCAAAATGATCAAGACTAAAGATTTAGAAATGAGTCATTTTCCAATTTTAATTAATTTTTATGAAATTGAACCATTTTTTAAAATTTCGCCAAAATAAAAAAAAGAACAACTTAATGATCAAAATTTTCAATTTTTTATTTTTATGATTTATTTTGGAAAATTTTGGAAATTTAGTAACTATGTTACCTTTCTATAAAGTTGAAAAGTATTTTATATCGTTCAAAATTCTGATTGGTCTGTTGTTTTTCTTTTTAGAATTTTATAGAACCTAAAAATTTCGTTTGTTGATCTCAAATTTCGATTTATTTTTGGAAATTACCTACATCAAAATTCAAAATTTTTCAAATTTTCAAAATTCTTGAAGATATCAATTTTTGCAATTTTCAAGAATTGACTAATTTCTTCAAAATTAAATAAATTTTCAAAGTTGATTTTTTTCATAACCCTTGATTTTGAAAATTTTGCTCAAAGTTCAACATTTCTAAAATATAATAAAGGTAGGTAGATTTTGAAATTTAAAAAATAATTCATCAATTTTGAAAAATTGAAAAATTTTCCAAAAAATTCCTTTATTCAATTTTCAGAATTATACTTACCAATTTTTTGAAATTTTGCCAAATTTTCAACTTTTGAAATGATTGAAATTTAATAGGTACTATATTCAAAATTCGGCAACTTTAGAATTTCAGTTCATTTTTGAAATTAGATCAATTAAGAAGAAGAAGATTGTTTGTAAAGTTTGTTGAATTTTCAAAAAATTTGAAAAATCAATTTTTTACTCAAATACCTATGTATCATACCTACTTATGAAGTGAAAAAAATTTCGTTGGTTATGTTTTGAATTTTTATTCCGCATTTTTGTAACCAATCGCACCGAAAAAAATTTGGTTGAACTCTTCCCGTTGATCATTCCATTTTTTCAAAATTTCGATTTTTTTTTTTGCTTTGAAATTGTTTTTTTTTAAAACTAAAATCGATATTGCCATTTCTTTTTTAATTTTCAGTTTTGCTCATTTTTAATTTATTTTTATTTTTTTGCATTTTTTTTTATCATTTAAACGCTAAATTATCTACTTTTTTTTAATTTTTCGTAAATTTTTTTATTTAAATTTGAAATTTTGTAACTTTTTTTTTCAATATTCAACTTTTGCAAATTTTAAATATTCACTTTTATTTTTTTGTAATTTTACAGCTTTATAATTTATTTTAACGTTTCTAATTTTTAACTCCTGTTTTCATCCCAGTTTTTGACAATTTTCAAATTTTTATCGCATGTTTGGTAATTTAAAATTGAATTAAATTTTTTAAAATTTGGCGTATTTTTTTTAAATTTTCAAATTAATTTTTTTTGTTTCTAATTTTTACCAATTTTCAATATAATTTCAGTTTCAGTTCTTTTTCAATTTTTCTACAATTTTTTCTTTTTTTTCCTTTATCTTTTTTTGTGGTTTTAATTTAATAAGTACTTACTGTTTTTTCGATTTGTAGGCAATTTTCCTAAAAAATTTTAAATATTTTTTGATTTTCGTTTTTTTTAATCTAATTTTTAATTACCTGCTTAACTTATAATTAAATTTCGGTTTTAATTTTTTTACATTTTTGTAAATTTTACGTCAGTTTTTTATTTCTGTGTTGTTGTTTTTTTTTTTGTTTTTTTTTTTCAAGTTCACTTCGCTAATAATTTATTTCAAGAAATGAGAAATTTTAAAACTCCAGCGAAAAATACTTATTAGAAGTGATCAGAAAAAAATGGTGTAGAATAAATGAAGAGAGAAGATTTACATTTGTCATTTTTCAACCTAGATGCCACGAAATTATTAAAGAAAAATGTCACAATAACCCCTTCCCCCTTCTTCTAGAAATGGAAAATGTTATATTTGTCTCTATGTTGGCACTTTGGATCTACTACTGCTTATACATATATATGTATACGAACTCACCTACATAGGAAGAGACGTGTGCAAATAAGCCTGCCATACGATTCGACGGTAGAAAAAATGAAAATGAAAAAAAAGTCTTGTAAAAAAAAAATATGAGATTAAATTTCGTGCACAAAGAATAGAAATGATCGCACCGAGTTATAATATACTTGATGCTGTATAAGAAGATGGTATCTTGTAGGTGCGGTTTAAAATCGACGCTACAGAATCTAATCAAAAGATTTTTAATAAATTTTAACTGCATCTGAGATCAAAAAGTTGAAGTATGTACGTTGAAGATATGAAAAGCTGGGTAATATTACGCTGAGAATGAAATTGTCGAAAGTAAAGGTAGAAGAGTAGAGCTGTGTGAATGCTGATGACCAGAAATTTCCTCATCAAATTTTCATAGTTTAGTTCAGCTCATTTGGTTCGGGTTTTTTTGCAGCGATTGAGGGGAAAGAAACGAATATTTTTTTTTCACGAAAGAATATTGGATGGGATTTCGTATTTGCGAAGTCTTGCATTTTTTGTCGTGGATTCGTAGACCATTCAAGGTCGCGGTCGAGGACTGTTCGTCCTTGTTGCGAAAAAGAAACGCAGAATTGGTTAGAAGATGAAAAATGAAAAGCAGAGAATAAGAGTATAATTAAAAAGAATTTTATAAAAAATGAGCTGCTGGGCAATTTTTGACGAGAAATAAGCGTTTATTTATTATAAAAGGGTGTGTTGTATGATGGACAAGCTCAATACATAATGTACGAACGTAGTACATAGGTCGATTGTGTAAAAAGTTATTCCTCGAATAAAATACAACGAAAATAATTCCTCGTTTGATCGATGGGGGTGACGGTTTCACCACAGGCCTGCTAATCGGAAAGATAGCCGGATAGGAACAAAAACTTGAAGAAATTTTTTCCCACGCATCTTACTCCTTTCGTAGGTAGGTAGGTTTTTCACCACGAGATAAAATTAGAAAGGTATTCTTTTTTCTACCTTTAAACGTTTTTTTTTTCTTCCGGATTTTGGTTTCATTTTTTTCACTTCTCGAAAAACAACGCTATGCGAGCTGAAGCTGAAGAAAAAATGAATGAAACGAATCCTTCCTCGAGGTGGATTTTTATAGAGTATACTTAATATTTTGTTAGTCGATTGTGCTCGCTTGTTGCGTTGATCCGCTTTTAAAGAAGGGGTTTTCAACGTCTGTGAGTTTTTTTGCCCTCGTTGAATCGAAAAGAAAACTGGAATTTTGCGGTACAAGGTTAACGTCGTCGTCGTCGTCGGGCAATATTTTCCACGTTGGCGAGAATTTAGCTGAATCGCGAATAACACGCGGAGACACGTAAATACCATACCGAAATGTTTTTTTTTTTAATTTTATTTTTCGACACGAAACAAGTATCTAGAAAATAAAAATCGGTCTGGTAAAAATTTCACGGCATAGGAGTACTAAAAAATGAAAAAATAAATTCCTGGCGTGGTTAATGTGATCTCGAAGTCCATACTTCTCCCATGTTTGAAGATAAAATTAGTATCTAAAACATATTATGAAAAATAGGAGGGGATGGAAGAGCCTAATATAACTACAAAAATTATATCTATGAGCCCAATCTACAACTTTTGTTTGTAAACAACTTTAATTGGACCTCCCCCAATTTTGAAAAAGTATATCTATGCTGATGTTATGTGAAATCGGAGGAGAGGGAGAGATCCAATCGAAAATTTTATAATGACCAAAAATTATTTTTAGAAGTAAAACATTATAATTTTCTGAATTTTTGAAAAACAAAATTATGAATTTTTTGGAGGACCAAATTTTTTCATCAGAACCTCTCAGAATGAAACTGAATAATGAGAAAAAAATTTTCTGAGCAATTTTTTTGAAACAAGTTGAATTTAAGAAAAATTTGAAATTCACCATGTAATAAGTACCAAATGGTACTTATTACATGGCAAAATCAATTTTTTCAAAAATGGGAATAATTGAAAAATTTCAATTTTTTTCATTAAAACCTCTCTAAATGGCCCCGATTAATGAGAATAAAAAATTTTGAGCGTTTTTTTCAAAGAAATTAAATTTAAGGGAAATTTGAAATTCACCATGGAATCATAGCAAAATCAATTTTTTTCATAAATGGGAATAATTGGAAAATTCAAAATTTTCTCATCAGAACCTCTAAAAATGGACTCGAATAATGAGAAAAAAAAATTTCAAACAAATTAAATTTAAGGAAAATTTGAAATTCACCATGTAATAAGTACCACTTGGTACTTATTACATGGCAAAATCAATTTTTTTCAAAAATGGGAATAATTGAAAAATTATGAATTTTTTCATCAGAACCTATCAGTATGGACCTGAATAATGAGAAAAAATTTCTGAACAATTTTTTCAAACAAATTAAATTTAAGGGAAATTTGAAATCCACCTTGTAATCATGGCAAAATCAATTTTTTTTTTTTTTTCAAAAATGGGAATAATTGAAAAATTCCAAGTTTTTTCATCAGAACCTCTCAGAAGGGACCCGAATAATGAGAAAAAAAATTTAAGCAATTTTTTCAAGCAAATTAAATTTAAGGAAAATTTGAAATTCACCATGTAATACCTAAGTACCTAAGTAATTTCTCAATTTTGTAGAAGAAATTATCAATTTTTCGGAGACTAGGTATGTATAAATATTTTTCTCGTTTTTTTTTTTTTAATTTTAATTTTTTGGAGTAGAATAGTTCTCAATTTTTGTGGTGTGAAAATTTTTCATTTTTGTCGAACAAAAAAATTCTCAATTTTTGACATGTAAAATTCTAATTTTGGAGCAAGAAAAATTTTTAAATTCTTGGTAAAAAGAAAAATCATTTTTTTTTTTTAGAGATGATCTTGATCTACAACTTTTATTGAAAAAATTTTCCATCGGCTCTTTCCTCTCTCACTCTTCTAATTTTTAACTTTAATCTTCGGTGTGTTACGCAAAGTCGGTGGAAAGGAAGGGGTCCAATTAAAAAAATTTTCAAACAAAAGTTGTAGCTTAAGATCTTGCGGGAATAATTTTAGTTATGACAAAAATTTCGATTGGACCCTTTCCTCCCGTCCAATTTTGAATATGAAGTATCTATATAGTATTGAACTTGGTAAAATGCAACAACAACGATCCACATCTATGTAAACAAACTGAGTAAACAAGACACTAGTCTTCTACTCAACTTTTAGTTCAACTTTCCGAAAAAAAAATTGACGCGGGGTAACCTTCTCCTTGTCGAGTTCTACACAACCCTTGTGAAGTAGAAATTGAAAAGAAATCGGCTCAACAGAACATTCGTGGTGCATCTTTTAATATTATATATTTGTATCTACTTAGAAAAACTAGAATATAGGGAACTTAAAGTACTTGAAATAAACAGAATGTTTTATTTTTGCTTGGCAGGTATGACGGCGATGATAGTTGCAGTTCACTGACACATCGCGACGGTCGACTTTAGTCGAACAACGATGCTATCGACGAGTTATCAAACATCACCTCGTAAAAGAACAAATAATCAACGAACGAACGAAACGAAAGAATACGATTTTTGAAATTCGGTCCATCGCAGATCATCGTCGTACCTAATTCATCGTGCTGCAAACGTGGTATCGCTAAAATATACAAAGAATCTGCATAATCAGTAAATCGTAATATCGTGCTGGATTTTTGAGGAATGGCGACGATGCCGGACCGACGATGATATTTGATTGGACGTCATCTGGGTACGAGAGTCGGTGGTGCGATTGCCGAAGAACAGCTCGAGTGTTACCGAATCGATGGTGAAGAAATTTGGAAAATGAAATTCGTAAACGATCGTCGGCTCGTCGGGTCGCGTATTTTTCTGCTCGAAAAGGTACCCGCGAGTACTTTCGGCGCGATTAAGCAATTCGCGAGTATAATTTAGTAATGCACGACTCGTGTTTCGAGATCGATTCGAGACTGGGGACCAAGACGACGCGCTGCAGAAACAACAACAACGACTACAATAGCAACGACAATATCAAAAGCAGCTCTTTCGTTATATGGCCGAGCAAAAACCGTGCTCGATTTGTCGACCATGATCGATCACTGTTCCTCGAGTTCACAAATTGGATGAAATCGGCGTCGCGTTCGAATACGATAAAGACATCTTGCTGGAAAGTGCGATAAAGGAGGACGATCTTTGAAAAGGGCAAGAGAGAAAGAAAAAGGGGCGAGGAAAAAGGCGAATAAATGTAGGGGCGCCTTCGAAAAGATTACATCCTTCGAAGGGTTTTTAATTCTCGTATGGAGGCTTACAACAACAACTACAGTATTTTTATGACAAATGAGAGCAACTTATATCATCGCAGCGATTCCATTACAGATTCAGTGGCCGATTTCACCGATACAGCGCCGTCGAACGGTACGAATTTCTCGCGTAGCACGATATTCGGCTACAAGTCGCAGTACACGACCGTCGAAGCCGTCGTCACCGGGCTCATCCTGTCGCTGGTCATCATCATCACCATCGTGGGCAACATTCTGGTATGTCTGGCCGTGTTCCTGGTACGCAAGCTGCGTCGACCGTGTAACTATCTGCTGGTCTCGTTGGCCGTGTCCGACCTGTGCGTCGCGATCCTAGTGATGCCGATGGCTATGCTATACGAAATCCTCGGCAGATGGAGTTTCGGTAATTTTATGTGCGATTTGTGGGTCTCGTTCGACGTGTTGTCGTGCGCCGCGTCCATACTAAATTTATGCATGATCAGCGTCGACAGATACTACGCCATCACCAAACCGCTCGAGTACGGAGTAAAGCGCACCCCGAAACGCATGATCCTGTGCGTATCGCTGGTGTGGCTGGGAGCCGCCTGCATTAGCCTGCCGCCGCTGCTCATTATCGGCAACGAGCACGAGGTCATCGAAGGCGTGCCCCACTGCGTCGTCTGCCAGAATTTCGGATATCAAATATACGCCACGCTAGGATCGTTTTATATTCCACTCACCGTCATGATCATCGTCTATTATAAGATTTTCTGCGCCGCCCGACGCATCGTGCTCGAGGAGAGACGAGCTCAGTCCCATCTCGAGACCAATCATTGCTACCTGGAGATCAGCGTCAAGAACGGCGACGGACCACCCGAGTCTAGGCTGGCCACGTCGTACGAATCTTCGCCGGCTATATCGACGCCGGCAGCCGGTAATCGGGCGTCTCATCGGGCCAGTAATACCAGCATCGCTACGGTGAGTCTTCCTTGCAACTTTGTCTTTCTACTTAGATACTTCTAGGTAGTTTATTTGCATAAATTTTCTGCTGACTCGTGACAACTGTCTCAATCTGAATTAGTGAATTTTTCACTATTTCGGGCAGTCAATTTCATTTAACTGATGAATCAGTCAATTTTCACTGAAATCCAGTCAATTTTAATAGAAAATGAAATGCTGATTCAATTCAGTGAATTATTGCTAATGTATCAGCGAATATTACTCTGATACATTAGTGAAGTTATAAATGACTGATTGTATCAGCGAATAAAAAAAGTTGTTACATAAAAAACTGAAGGATCAGTGATCTCAATACGGAACAACTGTTTAATCAGTGAATTTTGCCACGCGTATGCGCAGATTATATTTACAAGTAACGTTCCGAGTTTGACTTGTTGTATTCAGCTTTTTGATAATGTGAAGTGTGATGAAGTGAGAAAGTGAAAAATATACGTCATTTTCGCAGTTGTTTATCGATCTGTTTATAATTTCATTCTCTTTAGTTTTTCATTTGCATAAGACTTAACTGTATAGTGGATATACAATAATGGATCCGGCACTTGAATCCGATATGGGAAACTTGTACAGCAGATATGTTATCATGTGAAATGTTGTGTTTAGAAGTGAAAACTTATTGATTATCGGTAGGAAAAAGCTCGAACATACATTCAGATGGCTGTTTGGTAATGTAATAATTTTGTTTCATGAAATGTGATAAGACTTCTGCTTTGGTATCTACAGTGCCGGGTTTTGTGTATCCACTGTGCTTTACAATCCTAATTCGAAAGTTATCTCACATATTTTTGTATGTATCGGATAATTGTGCAGAAATAAATACGTAATTATCTTGCTGCGGTGGGTTGGAGGTGAAATAACAAGTTGTTACTTTGGGATTTTGTTCAATTGATGGATTTGATTGTATATTTTTTACCAAGTACCTACTCCCACAGTAAAAAGTGCAATTAAATCCTTCGATTGAATGAAATTAAAAATCAAATTTTTCATCATCACTACCTGGAACTACAATATCAAAATTCACTGATTCATCAAATAAAGTTGAATAATTTTAACAGTGATAATTTTCTCTATTTCATCAGCGAAAATTCACTGAAAGCGGTAACAGTGGTTTTTAACTGATACAAATCAGTTAAATCCACTGATTTATCTGCGGTCCCCCTTTCTTGATTTGATTCAGTGAAAATCCACTGTACTTCAGTGGATTTTAACCAGGGTTGCGAACCGTTTGAGAATTAATTGGTGGTGGTTGTGGTATAGTAGAGTCTAACCTACTCCAAATTTTTATAAAGTCCATTCGACAATTTTCGGATCATCTCGATAACCCTCGTAAATGATTTTTATTCTCGCTAGATCTACTGTTGATTAGGGTAATTCATACGTTACGTTTTTCCGTTCATGGTTGAAAAGTCATACGATAATTTTTTTATAGTTCAGTTTTTATTTTTCTTAATTTCATGAGTTGTTAATTAGAAGAATATAGTTTGAGTTCTTTGAATTTTCGAGTTTTATTTAATTCAGTAATTAAACGTAGTTAAAATGAAATAATCCAAGCCGCAGGCACAGGAGTGCCTGCGATTGCAGTAGAATGGAGTATATTGCTCCGTAATACAATATGAAGTAGATTCAAGCCGAATCTCAATTCCCCTAGCTTCGACATGGTCGTTTTATCGATCAGAAGTTTGTACATTTGTATAGAATTAATTTATATGATCATAATGATCTAGATATCGTAAATATTTCGTCAATATGATCGCTTCTTCGATCAATGAAAATTACTTCGTTAATATAATCGTAATATCGATTTTAAATACTTCGTAAATAAAAGAAATAAGTTTAATAACTTTCAATTTACAAAAATGGTCGATACCAACTTCTTAATTCTCGTGACTTTCTAAATTTTCGTATGAGTTACTTTTGTAACAAGTTTTAAAAACTAGATTGTCTAGGTAGGCTATGCCTACATATAATTGCGTATATAATATGAGTTTTCTTTGGAATAACATGCTCTGAGCTAATACAGGTTTTTACGATTGTGTGTGTGTGAATAGGTAGGTTCCTATTTTCTACATTCCCATGTTTTCCTACAATCAAATCCCACTCCCTAACATTCCAATACCTTATTTTAAATCCTATCTCATATACCTATTTATCCTACTAGATTCAGCTATCCCTCGTATAAAATAATATTATCCTATTCGCCATTTGTTCAAGGTACCTATCACACCACATGGTGGTGGTTTTGAAAATTTTCGAATAAATGGTTTTTGGTTTTGGTTTTGGTTTTTTGAAATGGTTTTGGTTTTGGTTTCGGTTATTTCAACTTTTGATTATTTTGGTAGTGGTGGTGGTTCTCAAAAACCAAAACCATTTCAATTGGTTTTGGTGGTGGTTCTCAAAACCAAAACCAAATACCAAATGAATTGGTTTTGGTTTTCAATCGATTTTTCATGTTTTTAAATGGAGCAAAAAATATACTAACGAAGATTTGATACAACCAGATGGAACCATTTCCTATGTTTTAAATTTTAATTCTATTATTCTAATTTAATAATTAACAATTATACTGAATTACTGATGAAGTGATGAGAAATCAAATATCAAATACAAATACAAAGAGAAGAAATGAATTAAAAAATAAAGAAGTTATCGAAAAAACCTTTATTTAATGGCCAATTTGGCAAAGAAACGAGTAATCAAATAATCAATTAATTAATCATAATTCCCAAATCAAAGGAACGAAATATCATGGCACCTATTAGTTTCACCTTAAAATTAACTGCTTTGAAACTGACTAAATTAAAATTAGGATAAAAGTAAAGTCATAAAACAAAGAAACCGATTCAATTGATTTGGTGGTTTTTCAAATCTAAATGGTTACGATGGTGGTTTTTTTTAAAGCTCTTTTTTGTGGTTTTATCAAATGGTTTTTCCATTTTTTCTGCTTGCAAACGGTTTTGATTTGGTTATGGTTTTACAAATTTTCCAATTGGTTGTGGTAGTGGTGAAAACCATTTGAAAACCACCACCAAAACAATTTTATTGGTGGTGGTTCGAAACAGTTTGCAACCCTGATTTTAACTGATTCAGATTGAGTGACAAACTGGCAGTTCGTGAACGATTCGAGTAATGTGTTTCTCCAACAAATACCGATCATCAGACAAAAGTTCAAAACCACACTGTCTAACACTTCTGATTTTCCATTGTGTCTACAAGGTGGTGAAAGTGATGATTTGAAAAATGGGCCATGAAAGTAGTGGAAAAGAAGTGATTTTGAAGTAACAGTAGACTTGGTGAAAAAATTAATCAAAATTGAAAATTAAAAAATCGATTTTGTCTGAAGACAAGTGATAATTGACGTATCTTTCTGGAAAAGTCATGTATAAAAATTAGAACGTTTTCAATTTTGGAAGTAGGTATTTCGGGAATAATTACTCATTTTCTCATTTCTGAAAATACTCAATTTTTTAAAATAAGAAATTTCTCAATGTGGTTGGAAAAAATAATTAGGTATTGTAGAGGGGTTCATGGTTCACTGAATATTTTAAAGGGAGCATATTTGAGAAATTCATTATAGTTTTCCTTACTCGCATACGTATTTGAAAATCTTTCTGTTTTATCTTCAAAAAATTGAAAGGATTTTTTTTGGGGGGAGGGGGATTCTTTTCCCAAAAATTTGATTTTTTCCCTCTAAAAGGTACATAAAAACAGGTGTTTGAGACCCAGAAAAATTAAAAAAAAATTTCAATCCGAAAAAATATCTATTTATTAGGTAATTAATTCATTTATTTCGAAAAGAACAGAAAAAACAATCTGTTACAAAATAATAGTAACATTCAGCTGCATAAAGAAAAAATTCTTTAAAAAATTGAATATTTCAAAATCTTTAGGTTCTTCCTCCAACATTTGAGAAATTTTTCTCTTAAAAAGAAATTAATTTTTTTACTTCAATAAGTTGTAGAGATTTTTTCAAAAAAAAACAAAAAAAAACAGAAAATTAAGAGAGTTTTTCACTCTTGAAGAAACGCAAAAAAAAAATTTCCAAAAAATTTACGGTTTTTTTCTATAAATTGAGAAATTTTTACCCCAAAGAAATGTAGAGAATGAAAAGAATAAAACAAAGAATTAAAATTTTCCTCGAAATACGATTTTCTTTCTCTAAAAATCCAAAAATATTGGAGTTTTGTTAAAAAAAAAAAAAAAAAAAAATTAAGAAAATATAACAGATGGATGCTAGTAAAAAAAAGAAATTTAAAAATCTCTCAAAATTTAGATTTTTTCTCCGTAAATACATTTTTTAGCCCAAGCAAACCAGAGATTTTTCAAAAAAAAATAAAATAAAATAAAAGGCAATTAATGGCACAATAAATGAAAAAAAAAATAAAATAAAATAAAATAAAATAAAATTTTCCCAAAAAATACGATTTTTCTCTCTAAAAATCTAAAAAAAAATAAATAAATAAATAAAAAGTATTCAATTTTTTGTTTGTAAAAGAAATAATTTTAAAAACGGTAATCTTTAGTTCAAAAAATTTGAAAAATTACTTCACTCTCAAAAATGTGAAAGAAATTTCTTTCAAAAAAAATTAATTTTAAAAAGTTTAGCTTTTTTCCAAAAATTGTGAAATTTTTTACTCTAAATTTTTTTTACTCGTAGGAAGTGCGGAATTTTTTTTTTTTAAATTAATGAATTCTCTTACTTCAAATAAAAGGAGTCCTCAACTTTCTGTATTTTTTCCGAGGGGAGGGGTCTTAAAATTTTGTTGGTTTAGTATTGAAAAAAGGTGGTGAAAAAGCATTGATTTTTGAAAAAAAATTCTGTAGACACCATGTTTTTCTGCAAACGTCTTGTCTTGTTTTTTGGCCAAATTAGGTCAAATTTCTTGTGTTTTTTTTATATTATTTTGAAAAAAGATCCAATCATTTATTTCAGAATTTTTCCACAAATTCCTATTTCGAAACAGAATTTTTTTCTAAAATTTTATTTTTTTATGAAATATTATTAGTTTTGTCAACGTATCCTGGTTTAAAATTGTTTTTTTTTTTCAAATTCTTCGTCATCTAAAAAATAAAAAACAAGAATTTTCTCAGAATAACATCAATTTTTCACCCGTTTTTGATGTTTTCCTAAAATTTTCAAGGTAAGTATTGAGATTACGTTCATAACATTTTTTTTCTGATTTTGTGAGGGTACAGTTTTTTTAAGGGAGGAGATTATTGAGAAAAAAATGCTTGAGAACGTATTTTTAAGAAGGAATAGTAGTTTATTCAACTAGAGAGATAAAGTTTTCGACGATTTTGAGGGTTTATTGACCGAGCGAAGCGAGGGAAATAAATCAAAATTGTTGAAAATCACTTTATTTCTCTATTTGGATAAATTATTTTACGTTACGAGGGAGAAAAAGGCTTCTTTATACTACCGAAAGATCAGCGAGAGGTATATAAAGTAGCACTTTATCTCCCTAGTAACGTAAAAATTTTTAGTTGAAGAAGTAGGTAGGTCTAGGTACATGTTATTTGAAAATTTTTAAAAAGTTCAGAAAAAATTGTAGGAAATTAAGATGAAAATTAGAAAAGGATTTCAAAAATATTGTAAAAGACGTTTTAAAATTTTTGAAAAAGTTTTTTTCAAAAATTTCTAAAATAAACTCACAAAAAATTATTTATGAGAAAAGTTTTGAAAAATCAATAGGGGAGGAACAGAAACAACTGGATAATAAATAAAATATAAAAATTTAGATAAAAATTTTAGTTAAGTTGAGCAAAAATTTTGAAAAAAAAAATTTATTCTTGAATTTTTTGGAAGAATTTTGGATTTCCATTGTATTTATTTATTTATTTTTTTAATTTGTGGAATAATCGTTGTGAAAAATTTCTAAGATGTCATTGAAAGAATAATGTGATGAAAAATTACTTCCTAATAGGAAAATATAGAAGAATTAATTTAAATCAGCGTGAATAAATTTATCAAAATTTAAGAAAGAATTCAAATTATGGCTCGAGAGTAGGAAATTTCATGAAATTTTTTTATTTAGAAAAAATTGGATAAATTAACAAGTAATTTTTCTTGTTTTTTTTTTTTTTTTTTTTTTTGAGAATTGAAAGAAAGAATAATTGAGAAAAAATTTCAGTTCACTCGAGTGAGATGAAATACGTATTATAATTGTAGATTCGTATTGTGTCAAGTCCCTATACGTAAGATGAGCGAGCTGTGACGAGCTATCTTCATACGAGTATTACTCCTTTTGTAATGTAATTTCTCATCTTTATACGGCGTGAAACGTCTTCGTCAGCGTGTGGCAAAGTACGTAAAGTAATTTTTCATCATCAAAGAAAACCATGATACGAGACGAATAGACGACATATGCGTATATGTATCCACGTATATACAAATACTTACCTATTGTGCTAACTACTCTCGATGTATTTTTATGAAAGATTGTTGGTGTTTTCATGTGTAGCTGTTCAAAATTTTTCGTATTTTTTCTTCATTTTTTTTTTCAACATTATTTTTCTCATTCTTATACATTTTAGAGCTACAACGAAGATGCATCGAATCGAAATATTGAGTCGTAGTCGATGTAACCTTCGTGAAAACGTAATTTAGTCGCGTCGCGTCGTTGGCCAATTTAAATATTTAATTACGTACAAAAATGTACATGTGTTTCGACGTAAGCGTAAGTGAACGAAAGGTCGATTGAAAATGAACGTATTGTATGTACTTATTTTGTATCGATACTCTTGCTGATGTATTCAACCAATCATCTTTAGGGTTGATACCTAATATTTGAATAGGATCGGGGCACTATATTTAAGTATATGGCCATAGTTGAGTGTAGGAAACGACGTATGTATAAAGAAAATCCCTCCTAATCCGACGTCTGTTCAAGTTTTCGGTACTCCTTATCTACGAACACGAAGGCGTTGTCCTTTATCCCTGAGAACACTAATACGTACATTAATTCTCATCGTTTGATTGTGGTTTTTTATAAACGTACGTACGGGCTCGGGTGTGTTACGTTAGTCGATATACTATATACCGCCTCCTAATAATACATTACTCTTAAGTGTCTCGGAAGTCGCGACAGCGGTCGCTGCCTACGCTACAACACAAGGGCAGGTCGAAAGAACTTTGATTGAAGTCAAGAAAAAAAAAGCATCGACGTGAGGTACGAGCTCGGAAGCCCATTCTATGCACATTGTACATACGCTGCTGTGGCAATAATACCACAAAGGGAGAAAAATACGATTTGTCAATGGTGTACACGAACGAAAGACCTCGCTTGTCATCATTGACTGATGGCATGGCACTTACCCCGTATCGATTTCAAACGTGATTAGTCTCTCTTTTTCTCTCGTACTTTCGGTTTTATTTTCATCTTTCTTGATTCGAGAGGTATTGTGTTCTTTGATTTTTTTTTCGGCTTTCTTTTTTCATTCTCATTCTTCTTCGGAGTATCGGCCGTTGTGCTGTGCATGAAAGATCGATTTGAAAGGTACCAATCTACCGACCCCGAAAAGCACGATTTTTACATTAGAATGTCAGTTTTTTCAACTCTTCGAAATTCATTTTTTACGAAATACCTACCTAAGCATTTTTTCCTTTTTCCAAAGAAAAAAAAAATTCCAAAAAAAATTATTTTTCCATGAGAATGTGAGATCCCGCCTAAAAAATCAAATTTTTTCCCAAAAAGTTTAAAAAACTAAGAATTTTTTTTAAATGAGAGATTTCATCGTAAACGAAAAAATTATTTCTTTAAAAAATTAAAGATTTTTTTCTCCAAAAATTTGACAAATACTCGTACTGTACTTCACAAAAATCAAGAAATTTTCTTCTCAACGTTTTTTTTAAACCCCCTCTCCCTCGAAAAAATGTGAATAATTTTTAAAAATTTCTTTAACAATGAGAGATTCCATTCTAAACAGAAAATATATTCTTATTTCTTCAAAACATCGACAATGATCAAGATTACCTATATTTTTCTCAAAAAAATTTGACAATTTTATTTTTTTACAAAATTGAAGATTTTTTTCTTCAAAAATTTGAGAAATACTACTTAAGAAAAAATGAAGAAATCTTCTTCTTTACATTCTTCTTCAGAGAATTTCGCCTACTCCTCCCGAAAAATTGAGATTAATTTTAAAAATTTTCTCCAAAAATGAGAGATTTTATTCTAACCAAAAACGAAATTTTTTCTTCAAAAAAATTGCCAATGAAAAGGATTATATTTCTCTTTAAAAAAAAGATATAGTTTTTTTCTGTAAACACGAGAAATTTCATCCAAAACAAAAATAGAAATTCTTTCTCCCCAAACATGTCAGTTTTTTTTTCAAAAAGTAAAAAAATTGGTATTTTTAAATTTTTTAGGTAAATATTTTTTATTTATTTATTTTTTTGAAAAAAATTAAATGACTTTTTAAAAATTTTAGAGATATTTTCACATCAGAAAAAATAAAAAATTGTCTTCACCAGAATATTGTTTTTTTTTCGAAAATTGAAAGAGTTTTTTCTTCAAACATTTGAGAATTTAATTAAACATTTTTTCTTAAAAATTGTGAGTTTTTTTTTACGTAATAAAGAGACCTTATCTTTTAAAAAAAAATTTCTCTGTAAATTTGTGAATAATTTTTGCTTACTTATCTCAATCTGAGTTATTTAATCAATTCAGAAGAACTGAAAAAAATCAAAGAATTTTTTTTTACAAATTTTTGTAAAATGGAACATAATAATAAGACTCTTTACGAACCGAGTCTAAGATTTTTTTAGTTTTTACGAATCCGGCCGGAACGCATAATTTTTATTTTTCACGATTCGTTTCGACTCAATTCGAGTACTGATTCTTCGATTCAATTGTTTTAAAATTTTACCTACTTGAATTTATTTCTTTTCCAACCAATATATATATTTTTTTTAATTTTCAATTTGCAATTATTTTTAGTTCAAATAATTTTAATTTTTTTCCTTAGATGTCTTTAAATAATTTTTTTGAATTTTTGATCATTTTTTGTGCCTATTTTTTCAGCTATGGTGTTTTTTCGGGCTTCAATTCTATTTTAATTTTCAATTTTTTTCAATTTCCAATATTTATCGAGAATATTTGGACGAGTGGAGGGCATTCCAGGTTTTTTTTGGGTGGGGGGGAGGGATAAAGTTACGCAGCCATGAACCATATTCAAGGAGTGCCTGGTTAATTTAATTCCATTCAGCTCGACAAGAAAAAAACATATCTCTGCCTCACGTCGCTACAGCATCAATTTGACGTGAACGTGAACTCATGTAATGTTGATTTATGGTATTTTAAATAAGATGTTGACAACGCCGAATAATCGTTCTATACTCGATTTATTTGGGCTCGAAAAACAACAACAAAAATTTTTTAAAAACGAAGGAAGAATCCGGGCAATTGCACACGTTGACATCCTTCTGTTACAATCTAAATTCTACATGGTAGCCTTCCATCGACGATACAGTTATTTATTAATATTTAATTGACGTCTAGTTTTGACGAGAACGAACGAGGAAAAAGAATTATTCAGTTTAGTTCGTAGTACGTACCTACATTATACAATATACAACAACAATAGCGGTATTAATTCCGATTCGGATACGTTTCCGCCGAAGCGGTATTTATACGTAGTATACGTATCATACATACATAGGGATCCGATTACACACCAGCATCGAGGCGCGTAATTGAGTTTTTTTTTTTTTTCAAAGGTTTGGGAAAAGGAGTTGAATGTTAATTACGACACGAGCGAGGCGAGAACGACGAATGTACGCACCGAACACCGCGAGCCTGCCTTTTTTTTTCCAGATTTTGTTTTATTTCTCTTTCTTTTCTGTTCTTGTTTGCCTTTATCTGCGTCGCGTGTTCTCTCTTCTTTTAATTATATCGTTTGTACGAACAATTAAAACGTAATTAGATAGGTATCGTTAGAAATTAATCCCAGTGTCGCATGTTGTCTTCGTCGTCGTCGTTGTTGTCGTTGTTTCCCTTTCCATTTCAAGTCAAGCACAATAGACTGACTTTTTCCCAACAAAACTACGGTACGTGTACAAGGTAGCATGTCTTGTTTTCTGTATCCCTATTTTTCTCTCTTTTTTCATTGCTAGCTATTTTTTTCATTTTATTTAATTAAATTTCTTTTTGGTTGTTTTGAAAGCGGATTTTTTTCGCTTGGAATACGTTGCGGGTTCGGTTTAACCCAACGTATGAATTTTGAATTATTTTTTGTCAGTATGAGTCGTGGTTTTAATGAAATTCTTTTTTTTACATATTTTTTTTGAAACAATTCTTCAAAAAATTTCTTGATGAAAAATTGAAATATTCTTACTCAAAATGTATTTTGAAAAGTTTTTGGATTTTTTGGAATAAAATTCTCGTGAAATTTTCCAAAAAGTTTAACATTTTTGATTTTTCTTCAGATTTTTTTTTATTAAATTTCTTTTTAAAATCTTGGGAAAGAGATACCTAAAAAAACTGTATTGGAAAAGTTGAAAAAATCTCTAAATTAGAAATATAATTTTCTACTTGGAAATATCTCACCAAAAATAATTCTCTACGGAATAAAATTCTCCAAAAAAAAAACAAAAAAAAAAACAGTAATTTTCTTGCCCAAAATTTAATTAAAAAAATCTCTAAAAAACACTTCGAAATTTTCCTTTTTCTTTGATTCTTATCATTGGAAAAATTATTATCATAGATACCTAGTACTGAAAATTCCTAACAAGGGAACGTCATCAACTCGTCACCTCCGATTGGGCTGAAATTTGGCTCACAGAAAGAGCATGCTACCTAGACCTCACAACCAAATTTTTAGCTGCCGAAATTGATTTTTCGATTTTTAGCGAATTTTTGAAAATGGCTAAAACCGCCTCCAAAAAATCATTTTTTGACAAAAAAATTGTAAATTTCAAGATAGAATCCTGAAAATCGGTTTGTACACTAGAGTCGACTCCCCGAGTCGATTGGCACAATTTTCGAAGCGATCTGGAGCCTCCAGGAAAAGTTGAATTTTCTCCAGCGCACTGGAATAGCCCTAGACGACGCTGTAATTAACTTCGGCAGCTGAAAATTTAATCCTAGCGTTAATATGATGCCATCTATGGATTGACGTAGTTAAATTCAAAATCCGAGGTGACGAGTTCGCACGTGTTTTTTTTGACAACTTGATAATTTTTCATTTTTTAAAAATTTCCAAAAAATCAATTTCTCCAGCATATCACCCGAAACTTCGTCTACCCCCTAAAGTCGACCTCTCCCCCTCGAGTTGATTGGCACCGTTTACAAAAGCGATCTGGAGCCTCCAGAAAATGTTTACTATTGTCGTCTGGAGAGATTCCAGTGTTCTGGAGAAAAGTCAACCTTTTCTGGAGGCTCCAGATCGCTTTGTAAATGGTGCCAATCGACTCGGGAGGCCGACTTTAGTGTACAAACCGATTTTCAGGATTCTATCTTGAAATTTACAATTTTTTTGTCAAAAAATGATTTTTTGGAGGCGGTTTTAGCCATTTTTAAAAATTCGCCAAAAATTGAAAAATCAACTTCGGCAGCTAAAAATTTGGTTGCGAGATCTGGGTGGCATGCTCTTTGAGTGAGCCAAATTTCAGCTCAATCGGATTTGACGAGTTGGCGAGGTTCCCTTGCAAGGAGGTTTTTGGCTAGAATGCATTGCAATAAGAAATCTTTGAAAATTCTCCCAAACACGTCACCACTCTCCCTTACCTACCATACAAATTTCAAAATTTTAGCAAAAAAGGTCATTTCATCATTCGAAGCGAATAATCACTCCTGTAAAATAATAAAAAATGTACTTGCCAAGTTCCCAACCATGTCAATTCACTCCCGAGTCATATCTAACGTATGGCAAACTCGTCTTATGCACGATGCACATTGCACAAACGTCATCTTCTCATACAAATGGCAGTTTGATCGCTGTCTAGCCTTTCAATTCGATTTGCTCTTCGTCGTCTTATCACGTCGCCTCTTTGAGACTGCATCATTTGGTGGGCGAATACCATTATCTATACCTAACCTACGTAATGTACGAAGTAATTTCGCAAGGGATTTTAACATTTCTGTATTACATATTATTACAAAAGGAGTTTTAAAGATACCGCTATGCGAGTAGGAAATGTCAAGAGTTGCAAATTAAATTCCAACATGATACACGTACGAGTATGTACTACTATGTAGTAGTTTAAATTGAACATACATCAATTCTCTACATACGTATGTATACTCGACTCGACTCGTACGTTCAAGTTTTTCGCTGACTATACTTACGTTGGAGCATTCCATCCATCTCAGTATGGAGCACAAAGCACCTATGGTAAGACGTAGTCGTACAAACTTATAATATGTACATTGTACATACATTTGTGCAAATTGTTTTACACGCGTGATAAGATCAAAGATGGCAGACGCGAGCAATTTACGTTCATCTCCCTCGCTCTCTCCTTGATAAACGATTAACGTTGGAACGTAGGTAGATAGAAATAGCGTATGCATGTACGGTATAATGTACAGCGAATCTCAATTTAGAATATTCCCCTTCTACCGACCCGAGCGGCACACTCGATCGATAATATCGGAAGATGTAACGTATCGATAAAAAAACGTTTGAAAATCTATAGATGTTCTCACGATATTATAAAGATTTATCGGTACAACTTCATAGGCAAAAAATCTAAAAACTATCGAATTCGATATTATTAAGATTTTATGACGATATTCGTCAACGATACTATCGACAAAGAATATTAAATTTATCGATTCCGATTTTCCACCGATTTTGTGCAGATATTTGAAACTACATTATCGACAAAGTATATTAAATTTATCAAATTCGATTTTTTAACGATTTTGTAAAGATATTTAAAACTATATTATCGACAGATTATATGAAATTTCTCGACTTCGATATTTTACCGATTTTTTGACGACATTTGAAACTATATTATCGACAGATTATATTAAATTTATCGAATCCGATTTTTTACCGATTTTGTAAAGATATTTGAAACTATATTATCGACACATAATATGCAATTTCTCGAATTCGATTTTCTAACGATTGCGTGAAGATATTTGAAACTATATTATCGACACGTAATATGAAATTTCTCGATTTCGATTTTTTAACGATTTTGTGACGATATTTGAAACTACATTATCGACAAATAATCTGAAATTTGTCGAACGATTTTTCAACGATTTTGTGACGATATTTGAAATTATTTCCAAGTTGGTGAAAATTTTTCTAAGTCCAACACGTCTGGAAGTACTAAACTGCCTATTATAAGCGTTTTATTGCTAATTCCTCAACGATAAGGTATGGCATAGTGGTTAAGGAAGAGGATTACCATGCAGGAAGTAGATGGTTCAAGCCCAACGGGTGGCAGATTTTTTATAATTTTTTTGAACTTTTTCTGAAATGATCCTCTTACCGTAACATGAATAATGTGTTTAGGCATAGTTTAATGTATTAATTATGCTAATTGATGATTTTTAATTATAGAAAAAAGCTAGTAAAAGACGAAAAATCGGAATAAAAAATCGATAAAAAATCGACAGAATATCGAATTCGATAAAGTGTTGCAAAAGTTCCGCCTAAATTGTGAAATTATCTTTCGATATTATAGATATATTATCGATAAAATATCTTACTATAATCTCGAAATTTTTGCTAACTATAATTCGTCGATAATCTATCTATATATCGAAAGATAATTTCACGATTTAGGCGGAACTAACGCGACACTTAATCGAATTCGATATTCTGTCGATTTTTTATTTCGATAATTTGTCGATTGTGCTGCTCGGGGAGTAAGTTATACCGACTTGCTTCAACAATGTGGAGATACGTTTGCCTAACCCGATAGCTCTACTTCAAAAAAAAAAAAAAGGCTGGCATGTGAATTTTTTTCTCTCAAAAACAGAGCAGCATTTTTGAAGGGAGAGGAACAAGTAGCAACTTTTTTGTCTCCCGAAAAGCAACAAATGTCATTTCTTGTGAATTTTCTCAAGTTTTTAGTAAAAATTTTCAACAGAAAAAAAAGTAATCTGAAGGAGAATGAAAAATTTATGCAATAAATCGTGATAAACAGATTTTTTTTTTTTTAATTTAAGTACAAGAGAAAAATTTTAAGAATTAGATTTTGTATGAAATTTAATTTTAAGAAAATTTTTCTATTCTGCTATTAGAGAATTTTTCTTATGAATGAGATATTTCCTGCAGCGAAATTTTTAATAGGAAAATTTCAGATACTATATTATTGTGCATGTCTGACTGGATTTTTTTTTGTTGAAAATCCATGACTTTTTTCATGCCCATTTTTTACAACTGGTCCAAATGTAGAGTGATCCTCCCACAATAATTTTTTTGGGGAGTTACATTTTCATCAGTAACAAAAAAATGATAATAATTTGTTAAAATATACATATAAAAATGAAAAATCATGGATTTTTTAATTTAAGTAAAGAGCACATAAGGAATCTTTTCTAGGTGAGGGGGGAGGGGGGGGGGGTGAAAAATCACGAAAATTTACGAAAAAAATGTATTTATTTTTCACAATAAAAAAAATCCATGACGACTTTCCATGACCTAGTGATTTTTTCGAAAAATCACCATGACCTTTTGGACACCTTGTATACAGATTTTTTACGATTTTTTTTCAAAATGGGTTTTTCGATCACATTTTTTGAAAAGATCGATAAAAAGGAAGGAAATTTTTTCAACTAAAATTTTCAACATTTTTTTAGAAATTTATCAAAAATTTTCAAGAGAAAAATTTCCAAAAGAAAATTTGAAAACGAACCAGAGCATTTTAACCCGTAGATGAATCATTTTAATGAATTCTTTATTCAATATTACTCGTATTTGGTACAGTGGGTAATTGGGTATTTAATATAAACATTTTTTAAAATATTTCCGAAGAAGGGGATACTTTTCATTGAAAATTTGATACAAAAATTTTTCCAAAATAAAATCTATCGCGTTGTTTTTTTTGTTTTTTTTTCTTTTTGGATTGACATTTTACACAAAAAAAATTTTCAATGGGATTTCAATAGTTTTCTTATGAAAAATGTTTTACAATTTTTTCACATATCGAGTATAAATTGAAAAAAAAAATGGAAAATTGAAGGAGCCTACTGAAAAAAAATTTAAGTTATTTTTCAAAAAGAATGGCGGAAATTAGACATTTAGAATTTTGTTTTGAATTTTATCTAGAATTGTTTGATTTTTTTTAAATTTCCTTACACAATTTTTCAAAATTTCATATTCAATTTTTTTTCAAAACAATTTTTTTCAAATTTCATTCCAAAACGACTTTTCAAGATTTTAACTTTTGTTTTTCATTTTTTCGTATTTTTTCTTTTCGGAAGTAATGTTTTAAAATTTTGTTCCAAATTTGTGAATAGATATTTCAAAATTTTGTCCAGTAAAAAATTTAAAATTTTCCAATTTTCTCAAGTTGTACTTACGCAAATTTTTTTTTCTTAATTTTAAAAATAAAATTGATCCAAGAAAATATTTTTGTACATAATCGACGTAATCAAGTTTTATAAAAAAATATTTAATATTTTAGTCGGTGGATCAGCATGTATTTTCAGTTAGCTTACTCATTAAAGAATTTCCACGAATGTTTTGTAATGAAAATTTTTTTTGGAAATGATTTTTTCAACAAAATTGTTCGAAGTAGGTACCTAATTCAAACCAAGTTGAAAATACGACGAGTAATTTCTTTAAAAAAATTTTATTGCCTTTCGGCAAAAAGGCGAAGTCTCAGAAATGTGAAAAAATTCTGGTGCACGAGTTATCATTTTTCGCATATTCCATAAAAATTTTGAAAATTTTGATTGAATTGTCAGCGAAAACGAAATTTTACAGTGGAAATGTAGTTTTTCACATCAGTCCTGTGGAATGGAAAATTTGAAAAAATTATCACAGATTGAACAAGGTAGAACCCAAATTTGGATGAAAAAAAATTCATGTGGGTTTTAAAATAATAGTACTTTGAAAATTTGCGAGCAGCTTTTTTTTTTTTTTTTTTTTTTTGGCTAGAATGCATTGCAAAAAAAACTTATGAAATTCGCACAAATACATCATCACTCCCCTCACCATACCGTACTTTCAAAAATTTTCCTCACACGCTTCCTCAAATGGAAATTTTTAATGAAAAAATGAGGCTTTCGCGTATAGGGTGTGAGGGGAAGTGGAGAATACGCCCTAAAATTATTTCTCAGGGTCCTCAGTAATATCTGATAGGTAATATCGAAAAGTGGAGACAGAGCTGAATTACCTACCTTGACCGGGATAGGTATCTTTTGAGAGATCAAACACAAACTCCATGATGAGGCGTGTTTTGCTGCCAGTCTTGGACATGGATGGCGATCATATAGCCTGAAAAGGCAAAGCGAGGTGTAGAGGTAGACTGGCGACGAGGAGGAACATTATACCTACTCGTAGTACAGCAAATTAATCGACGTCGTTAGTAATAAGGAGTGTTGAAGAGTAAACAGTGGACGTGGACGACCATTGTAACACTAGTAGCGCGAGCCGGCGTAATGAATTGTTTCGTAGACGGGCCTGGTCGTCCCTGTGTACAGCTGGCGAAAGCCTGGACAGTGTGAGAAATACGAGTCGAGTAACGTCGCGAAAGGCAAAGGCAGCCCAGAGCACAGAGCACACTTTGAAGATTAGCCGCAGAAAAAGGCCGCCGCCGCGCCGCTCCGCTCCTGGAGGATGAATCGAGAAAGCATACAGCGTGGTTATTTATCATCATTAAGCCGGATACAGCATCCGCGTCGGCCGCCGTCGCGCTGCTCCCAGCTCCCTCTCCCCGCGCATTTGTCACTTTTCTACGTAAGTACCTTCGTACACTTCTTTGCCACTGAGTTGGCACTTGGCAGCGCGACGCGACGCGATGCGACGCGAAGCGACGTATACGCCGCGCAGCGTGCCGCGTTGCCACGCTATAAGTTTTGATATAAAGAAAACAAACAACCATTAATTCTACGTTTAATTAGTAAAACTTACGTCGACCGTGTTAATAGTTCTGCTGTTCTGCCGCGTACGGGATGTGGTATACTGTTTCAAGATGCGGCCAAGTTCTTTTGTCGAGTTGCGCGCCTTTTGCGTCTTTTTTTCCAAGCCCATCTGGCTACAAGGTAGCCTACCTCGCTCCTTAGTTTACCGACGCACCGAGAGAAGAGAGAAGGACGAGTGGAGGTGACAGAAAGAAGTTTTTTTTACGCTGCTGGATGGATGGAGTGGACGATGAGATGGACGATTGCGGCGAAAGCTCGCATAGCTCGATGTCATCGCGATGCTCAGATGAAAAACGCTTATTTGCGAGGTTTTCGGACTAGGCTCCGCTCGATCCCCTGTGTCATTTTGCCCTCGAAATGGAACAATCCTCTTTCGTGCAAACCGTCTCATTTTTCGACGTTATGTTTTTTTTTTTTTTTTTTTTTTTTGCTTTGTTGAAACGAAAGCCCTTTCACACGTCTCGTTTATTTATTGCGTGGATTTTAGAGGCGATCGAGTGGACGAAAATCGGACGAGGAAAGAGAAACTGTGGATTTTTAAGAATTTTCGTCGCGATGAATTTTCGATGATTATCAAAATTAAATGAATTTACGTATGAAATTATAAGTACATCCACATTTTTTTTTAATCATCACTAATTACAAAACTTCAAAAAAAAAAAAAAAAAAATTTTATTCAACTTTCTGTTTTAAAAAAGTATTCAAAATTTCAACTTGAAAGAACTTTTGAAAATTTTCAAAAATTTAGTACTTTGGTAGGAAATTTTTCTAAAATTATAAAAAATTAAAATTAAAATTTTTTTTTGAATTGAAAAAAAGTAGGTACATCTCATTTTTCATTTTTTTTAAATGCCTAGTCTACTCAAAGTTGACATTAAAATTTTTCAAAAAAATTTCAAAAATCATAGGATTTTTGAAAAGTTGAATTCTAAAATTTAAAATCTTTAAAAAAATCAAAGTTAAAAGTTTTAACTTGAAACTTTCCCCAAGTTTATTTTAGTCCCTGCATAGCTTCTAAAGTTATAATGTTGAAAAATTGATTTCTGTGATCAAGAAAGTGACCCTCATTCCAACGAGCTATTCAATTTTTTCTAGCTTTATTGGATTGAAAGTTTTTTTTGGGGGGGGGGGGGTGAAAAACCTGCGAACTCAGGATTTTTCGCAAATAGATGGTATATATTTTTTGAATCAATCTGATACCTAATGGTGAAAAATATATTTTATTGGGAACTGGTCACGAAAGCTGCGAGCTTTTTCCAACAACTTGTGCTTTTTTCTAGCTTCATTATAGATTTGAAATTTTAACGAAAAATATCAAAAAAGAAGCTTAAGTTGTCAAAATAACCGGGTCAATTAGTCCTACCAAAAAATTAATTTAAAAAAAAATAAAAATAAAACTTTCAAGACATCCAATTTTTCAAACTTTTTTTATTTAAAAAAAAATGAAAAATTCAATTTTTCAATTTTTAAAATTAATTTTAGAACATAAATTTAAAAGAATCAAAAGCTCAACTTTCAAAACTTTTAATAATTGATTAATTTTTTTAATTTTTTTGCGAAATTTCCAAAAAATCGAATTTTTATTATTATTAGTTACCTCTTTTTTTTGAGATTTAAATTTGTAATTTTTTGTAAACAGTTCCTAGTCAGTATTTGCATTCAAATTTTTGGAAAAAAAGAGTCAAAATTTCAATTTTGATCTGTTTTAAAGAAAAATTCCAATATGGAATTGAATAAAAAAATTGAATTAAAAAAATCATTCTTCAAATTTTAAAACTAGGTACGAAAAATTTACTTGAAAAAAACTTCTGATCTTTTTTTAATTCTCAGAAATTAAATTTTTACATTTTTCAGTTTTAAAATTGACTTTAAAAAATTCAACTTTTTTTGAAAATTTTTGAAACTTATTTTTGAAACATCAATTTAAAAAAAATGAAAAATTCAACTTTTATATGTAGCTTAACGTACCTAATATTGAATTTTTTTTAAAATTTCAAAATATTTTTTAAAAATATTATTTTTTTAGATTTTTAAAAAATTAAAAATTTATTTTCAAACAATCAATTTTTAAATGCTCGTAGGTAGATAATTCAAAATTGTCGAAAATATAATTTTGATTTTTTTTTTTTCATTTTTCAAAAAATTCAATTTTCAAAAATTTTGTATAAAACTTCTAAAAAAATCAACTTTTAATTCATCAAAAAAATTCAAAATCTCAACTCTAACAAACTTTTTTTGAAATGATAAAAAGTCTAATTTCAAAATTTGGAAATGAGTTTACCATAATTTTTTTTACAAGTTTATTATTATTCAAAAACTAACTTTCAAAATTTTCAATTATTATTTTCAAAAATCCAGTTTCGATTAAAAATTTTAAATTATTCTCAATTTTTCAAAAAATCTATTTAATCAATTTTTTCAATAATTTTTAACAACTCAAATTTTATATTTTCAATTTTTCATAAATTTGGAAATTTTATTTTTATTATTATTTTTTTAATTCTCAAAAAATGTGGTTTAAACTGTCAAAAATTTGATTTCCATGTTCACAATTTTTAAACCATTTTTTAAAAAAATTTCTATGCCTAGAAAATACTTTTTTTCTTTTAACATAGTACAATGTTTCATACTTTTTAACGTGCGGTGTGAAGATTTTCAGACAATTGCAGAAACTTCAAAAAATTCAGATTTTATTTTTTCAAAGTTTGATTTCTTCCCAACTTGGTGGTAATTTTTTTCTTGGGACTTTTTCGATTTGATCACTACTTATGGAAAATAACACCTCGTAGGGATTTTGTTAATGTCAACGAGTTGGAATTTTTTGGAAATTTTCCAAAAATAGAATTAATATAGAAAATCTTCACTCGTGGAAACTACGACATTCGATCACATTATAAAAATAAAACCCTCGTGTACCGTTAAAAAAATTTATATTTAAATTATTATCTAAAATAATTATAGTAATTGCTCTTGATAAAATAGGAATTGATAAAATCAATAAAATAGTAGTAATAATAATAGATCAAATATATAAAGAAAAATTGTGACCTGAGATTACGAACATCGATCAAATTTCAGCCGAGCAAAATTTGACTCGATTTTTTCGCTAATCATTTTTCATAAGTGGGTATCTCGTTGCTAAAATTATTTATACACGCGCCTAAACCTTGGCGTTTCTCGCGTGTGGTAAATTTTCGAGCCAAGTCCTTGAAATTTCCATATATTTATCGCCACCTCGCTCGTGTCATGTCGGGCTTATTTATCCGCATAAATGAGCTTCAGAGCTTCATACTAGCGGACAAAGCGCGGTAATTTCAATTTCTATGTAGCACTGCTCCGAGCTATCCAAAATAGTAGTACCTATCTGCGTCTACGTGTACAATACTGGTAAATGAATAAGTATAAGTAATTACTCGTGTGATGAATCCATCTTTGTTGGCTTCGCAGAGGTACACAAGAAGGCAGGAGTCGGTGCGTGGGGCAATTTTCACGAGTCATCGAACGAATTTCTCAACGAGCCAGTATATTATGTATAGTGTTATACTGCGACTTAACAAATAGGTAGGCAAGAGGGTACATTTTTTGGGTGCTAAATGCAGATGGCTTCAGTAACATAACGTCATCTTACTGCATGAAGGACTTGCAATAATTTTCTACAAAAATGAAAGTGATTTGATTTAAAGGAAAGATAGGGGCCCAATCGAAAAATGTTTGAAACAAAAGTTGTAGATTGAGATCTGAAGAATAATTTTGGTAATTATAAAAATTTTGATTGGACCTCTCCCTCTAGTCTAATTTTGTATAATACTACATAAATACTTATTATTCAAAATTGGAGGAGAGGGAGAGGGTCAATTGAAAATTTTTCAAACAAAAGTTGTAGATTAGGATTTTAAAAATAATTTCGATCATTACAAAAATTTTGATTGCACCCCTCATACCCCTCCATTTTCGAATAATAAGTATTTATGTAATATTGTGATTGTGAAAAATAAAAATTAGAAGAGGGAGGGGTCCAATAGAGATTTTTAAAATGACCAAAATTATTTTCTTAGATCTCATTCTACAACTTTTGTTTGAAAGTTTTTTAAATTGACCCTCTTCCCCTCCTCCAATTTTGAATAATATAGATAAGTATTTATGTAGAATTATACAAAAGTACAGACGAGAGGGAGGGGTCCAATCAAAATTTTTTAATGACCAAAATTATTCTTCAGATCTCAATCTACAACTTTTGTTTCAATCATTTTTCAATTAGGCCTCTCCCTTTCTCGTTCTTTTCGGTGTTTTTTTTTTTGGCATTTAGTGAAATTGATCCTACATAGGTGCACATTTTTTCCGCTGGAAGAATAATTTTTCAAATAACCAGTGGTGTATTTAAGGGGAGGGTTTTGAGGTCCAAACCCCTCCCATTGTGTATAAAAAAAAACATTAAAATACCTCAAAAACCTTGCATAACAAAGATGCTCATTTCACATCTTTTTCAAAAATTTCCTTTAAAAAAATGACATTTTTCAAAAATTTTCCAATTTTCTAGGTTTTATACGATTTTTTTCAACTTTGCAAATAATATTTAGATTTTTCAATTTTTTCAAATTTTTTTTTTTTTTTTCAATTTCTAGAGTTCATTTTCTCTTGAATTTTCAAAAATGATTTTTTTGTTATTTAAAAAAAAAAAAAAAAAATCAAGAAGGATTTTTTCCAATTTCTTTTATATGTGATTTTTTTCTACTTTCAAACCTATATTTTTTTCATTTTAAAATTCCGAAATTTTACTTACTAATTTTCAATTATGATAAATTTTCAAAAAAATTAGTCTAGTCAAATTCTTCAATAACATACTGAATTTTTTTCAATTTTTAGGAAGATTTTCCTTGAATTTTCACAAAGAGAAACTGTGTACCTAAATTTTTTGAATATTTTATTTAAATTTTTCAAAGTTTATTAATTTTTCCTTTATGTTTAGAAATTTTTTTGATTCTCAAAAATTGAATTTTTTTCAATAATATTTTTAATGATGACTTTTCTTAATTTTCAATAAAACTTTCAATAATTGAAAATTTTTGAAAATTTTCAAAAATTGAAATTGGATAATTTTTTAAATAGGTAGGTATTTTATTTTTCAAAAATGATTTTTTCCACTTTTTAGGTACCTAAAGGTACATGATTTTTCTTAAATTTGCAAAAATTTAGGTATTAAGATTTTTCAATTTTTTCAAGAATGTTTTTTTTTTAATTTCTAGAGTTCATTTTCTCTTATTGAATTTTCAAAAATTATATTTTTGTTATTAAAAAAAAAAAAAAAAAAAAAAAAAAAAAAAAAATCAAGAAGTATTTTTTTCAATTATTTCTTTTAGAGGTGATTTTTTTTTTTACTTTTGAAAACTAGATTTTTTTTAATTTTAAAATTCCGAAATTTCACCTACTAATTTTCAATTTTTAGGAACATATTTCCTTGAATTTTCACAAAGAGAAACTGTATAAATTTTTTGAATTTCAATTTTTTAAGGTTAAATTTTTCCTTTATGTTTAGAAATTTTTTTGATTTTGAAAAATTGAATTTTTTTCAATAATTTTTAATGATTACTTTTCTTAATTTTCAATAACAAAAAATGATTTTTCATAAATTTTCGAAAATAAAAATTGGGTAATTTTTTTTTAGTAGGTATTTTATTATTTTATCAATGATTTTTCTTCAATTTTTAGAGATCATTTCCTCTAGAATTTTCAAAATTTATATTTGTTACCTGCTTTAAAAAAAAATTAAGATGGATTTTTTCGATTTTTTTTTAAATGAGATTTTTTTAGTTTTCAAAACTAGATTTTTTTGATTTTACAATTCCAAAATTTTACTTATTAATTTTTAATCAGGTATGATAACTTTTCAAAGAAATTAGTTTCAGTCAAATTCTTCAACATATTGAATTTTTTCCAATTTTTGGGGAAATTTTCTTTGAATTTTCTCGAATAGAAACAGTATAATTTTTTTGACTACTCGTATTTAGTACCAATTGTACCACCGTGGTTTAAACCCAGTTTAACGAAAATCTGCAGTTTAAGACCTGCTTTCCAAGTTTCTGCGCAAACGAAGCGTTTTTCGAGAAAATTTATAAGGATCCAAATTGTAGAGCAGAAAATTTCCTTTCGCCTATGTGTCGTCAGATTTTCGATTAGGCAAAATTTTCCGGGTTATCGTCCAGAAAAAGTAAAAACGGTTTTTCGACAATAACTCGAGGAATTTAGTCCAGTCGAAAATCTGACGACACGTATCCGAAAGGAAATTTTCTGCTCTACAATTTCGATTCTTATAAATTTTCTCGAAAAACGCTTCGTTTGCACAGAAACTTTGAAAGAAATTCTTAAACTGCAGATTATCGTTAAACTAGGTTTAAACCACGGTGGTACAACTGGCCCTTAGTGATTTTTTGATTTTCAAAAATTAAAATCTAAAAATTTTGAAAAATACATTTTTTGTTATTAGTAAAAGTTAAAAATTTCATTTCATAATAACCACTCTCGAAAACAAAATTTGAACCCATCCCATGATTTCATCCTAGATACGCCACTGCAAATAACAGGCATTTTAATTATACAAAACTCGATTGCTAATTTATTTGAGACTGTCTTCATTGAAGCGAGTCTTTTTCTCATCGTCATCAGTAATGACATACGCATCGAGTTAAGCATATACCGTGTAAAATTAAGGCAGACGAATAATACAACATTTTACAATGATATATCTGCTAACGATAGCAGCGCCTGCTAGCTGGTTGGAATGGAAAATTCGGGTATTTACTACACAGTACACACCCATTAAATCATCGAGCTTAGGTACGGTGAAAACAAGAAAATACGTATTTATGCGTTAATGTGTAGTTGGTAGGTACGTTTACTCTCTACGTAGACGTACCGTATGGGTAGAGGTACCTTGTACGAGCGAAGGAAAAATAATGTAGATATCGTAACGCAAATGTACACGCTAAGGTCGACGTAGAGGTACAGGTTACTCGTACGTACCCTGCTGTACACCTGTAGCAGTAGCAGTGGCTGTGACTGTACACATTACATGAAAAATACATTCATCATTTTTCGTGTCGGTGTCGGTAGGTGTACCACAGATGAAGATTTTCTGCACAAGTGCTTACGAGTAGAGTGAAAAAGGAGGAGAGCGACAGCAGAGTGAATTTATCTACATTCAAATAGTGGGTAGGATATTTATGGTGTGCTGTGTAATCGTCTTATAGTCTTCGTGCGAATGTGCCTTTGGTGAGAGCAATCTCGAATTTATTTCTAGCGAGTCCGAAAAATTTTCAAGTCATTCTGTCAGCAGTGTATTTTTATGAGAAACCTAAACTTCGACGCCCAGCTGTACGTAACATCTGCTTGAAAAATTTATTACGAAATTTTAGACCAAAAAAATTCAACAGGAGAATGATTCTGACCAAAACTGATTGACAAAATAAAAAACGTAAAAATTATTTTGACAAATTTAACAATACAGAACTGAGGAGAAGAAGATTATAACAGAAAATAACCAAAAAATGAGAACTCTGAAAAAGAATAATTTGGACGAAAACTTACTGCCAAAATTGATAATAACTGAAGGAAATCAATCTTGACAAATGAAAATTGGGAGCCTCTTACTGGGCCTGTTTCGAGACTTGGGGCTTGGGGGAGGCTATCGGAGACCCAGACCCTAGTGATTTACAAAAAAATTTCAACAGGTAGTTTTATTTATTTTTCAGGAATGAAAGATTTCTAAAAAAAAAATTGAATGATTTTTAGCGACTTTTGAATTTTTTCAATATCCTTTTGAAATGTTTCCTTCTAAAAAAAATTTAGAAAATTTTTTGTAAATAAAAAAAAAAATGAAAAAATTTTAGATTTTTAAAAATATAGGTAAGTATTTTTCTGGAAAGTTTTTGTGAATAAAAAAAAAATTACTCAAAAGGTTTTATTTTTTGAAAAAGAAAAACATTGAAACAAATAATGTACATTGTACATTGCTTTTCAAATCAGCAAATATTTTGTGAAAATTGTTTTCAAAAAATTTTGATCATAGTTTTGAATTTTTAAATTACAATTTGAAATTTACAAGAAATGGTTGTAATAAAAAAATACTGAACAAAAAATTATTACTTCAAAAATATATAGGTAGTTATATTTGACAAAATGACGCTGATAAAAATATGTAAATGACGAAAAATTGATGATGAAACTGTCAAATAATAATGATTCTGTGGGATGACAATTTTGATTTAAAAAAAAAAAAAAAACGTCTGCGTCTGACAAAAATACAATTTTCACAAAAATTGTCATTTTTTGGAATTTACTGAAAATAAATTTTTTTACAAATTCAGCCAGAGGAGGATTTTGCCTGGCAATTTGAGGTGGCTGTATAGGTCAGTTGAGTCCCGGAAGAACATTTCTAAACCAGACACAGGTCAATTGAGTCCCGGAAGGAAATTTCTAAACCAGACACAGGTCAATTGAGTCCCAAGCGTTGAAGGGGATTTTCTTCGAGGGTTCACGATATGTACGAGTTGAGTCCCACATAAGAAATCCACATGTACGAGTTGAATCCCATGGGTGAGTTCATTGATGGATAATGCATTTTCTAACAAGTCGTTTCATTGATAGGTGAGAGATGAATTGGGTATGACGTTTTCAACCAGTAACTTTTGTTCATATGGAATGAATGAAAATATTTGAAGATTTTTTTCGCCATATTTTTCTTTAAAAATTTCAGAAAAATTGAGATTTTTTTTTTCTCGAAAGTTTGAGATTACCTAGTTAATTCGAAAAATTATTTCCAAAGATGAGAAATTTCATTCTAAACATAAAAACAGATTTTTTGCTCCAAAATATTTCACAATAATCAAGATTATTTGATGACACAGTCCACCTCCAAGTGGTATCCCCCCGGGTAATTCTGAGAGACTGTGATTACTTGTATTTTATTCTGGACTCAACTCGTACATGTCTAATTTCGGCATGCTCGCGCTCGGGACTCAATTGACTTGTGTACTCACGTTGCACTAAAAATGTTGCTAAAATGTTGGGACTCAACTCGTACATCTTTCGGATTTTGGGACTCAACTGACCATTTCCCCTTGAGGTAGCTTTTTTCATTGATTAAATGCAATTTCTCATTTTTTTGAAATTTGCTGAAAATGAAAATGTTTGCAAATTTGCTTAGGGTAGAATTTTGCATAGGATCACGGTAGCCTTTGTCATTGATTAAATGCAAATTTCCATTTTTAAAAATTTACTGAAAACAAAAACTTTTACAAATTCGCTTAGTTAACAAACAATAACTTAAATTTGAAAAAACAGTGCTGACCAAATTGACTATTCAAGTGGGTTATGTAGGTGTTGTCTGGCATGTTTGCGTGCCACTTTTATAGTTAGCCTGTAGGGACGAGCCCATAAAGGGGCAGATTCCCCCCCCCCCCCACAAGCATTCAAAAGTTGTTAAAAAGTTGGCAAATTTGTGGTTTATGTACATAAGTTGGAAAAATTTCAATTTTACCAACTCAAATTTATGCTAAAAAATGCATTTCTTCCTCGTCAAAAATCGTAACTATGTTTTTCAAAATTTTTGCCCTCGTTTCGCTCGGGCAGTATATTTTCTTTGGCACTTTTTGATATCGATAGTATGAGTTGGAAAATTTCAGTGATTGAAGTTGGCAGTTTTAATGATTTTGCCCCTTCAAAAAATCGCTTCGGTTCGTCTTTGTTAGCCTGTCACTACTTCGCTCAAAAGTCACGCATGGTCACTTTCTTTTCTCACGTCAGTAATAAATCAAAAATTCTTCAATTTTTTTTCCAACTCCACAAAAATCATCTAGGTAATTTTTTTTCAAAAATAAATTTTTCAAAAAAATGTTGAACAACTTTCACAAAAAGTCCTTTGACTTTTTTCTGAGAATTTAATCACTTTTATAAAAATTCACATGAATTGTGTAAAAAATTATTTCTCTATAGGAGTAATGTTTCAAAATTATCTTCATTTTTTTCTGAAAAAGGAACAGTCGGTAGGTATCTGTTTTTTTTCTTCAATAAAGTAATTGTATTTTGTTCAAGTAACTAGATGATGTTTTCGGAGTTTACAAATTACTAATCAAAATCTAAATTTCAATATCTAATTATAACAAAATCCATACTTTTTTATTCTCTTTTTCTATAGCATCTTACCTATTATAAATAACCTAATTTTTTTATCAGGGTAGTTGGTTTGGAAGGAAAATGGTTCAAATCAGTTTTTTACAAAACTTGTAAATTCTGAGATAAAATTCTGAAAATCGATTAATAATTATACGTAAGTCGTCAAGACGACTTTAGTATAATTCGATTTTCAGAATTTAACCTCAAAATTTCCAATTTTGTAACCAATTGATTTACCAATGGGCTATTTTTGCTATTTTCAAAAATTCGCCAAAATTCGAAAAATCAACTCCGGTTGTTCAAAATTTGATTCTGAGATCTAAGCGATATTCTCTTTCGGTGAGTCAAATTTCAGCTCGATCGAATTTGACGAGTTTTTAAGATTCTTTGTTAGGTACTCAACTTTTTGCCAAAATTTTCAATCATGAATTCGCTCAAGGTGAGACACCCTCACACTCCCTTTCATCACTCCTCCATACACCGATTCTTTCATCCTGTAAGTATCTAATTGTTGCTCTTCTCTGACGTTTTGTAGCTGTAATTTCGATTGAGAAAAAGATACGAGTACAAAAAAAGACCCATTTTGAATTTCTTCGTCGCCTTCAGGATACGTTGACTTGTCGCCTCAATCGAAAAATTGCGAGTTCTTTGTCATCGGAGGGACAAGTAAATGAAATGAAAACAAAAACAGAAACCGAAAAAGAAATACTGCTAATGATACCTATTTTATATGATGAGAAATGGCACCCGGCTACCTTTATCATTTATATCGACATTGAGTTTTTTTTTCTTTTTTCTTGCATAAATTTAAAAATCGATCATCGATCTAACTCGACAAGATGCTGCATAATATGAATACATAATCGTAATAGAGACTGTTCAAAAGTTGTGCAATCAGTCAATCACAAAAGACAGTTCGTAGGTTTGGCTTCCGAGTCACCAATTCATCAGATCCGAGCTCCTCTTGAGCCGAATATAAATAGTCAGTCGAAGTGGCGTTCTCACGAGAACGTATTTTCTCGACTTCTTGCACGATACGCATCCGCGTAAAAAGTTCGCAACACCGATGAAAAAACTCTGCATTTTGCGCAGCGGCGCGGCGGCGCGGCGGCGGCGCTTCACATATACTCGCACCTCGTACTCGTACCTGTTGAACGCGTAATTAATTACACGAGCTCGGCGCCAAACTTGGTAAACCCGGCCACGACCATAGCGAGAGGAAAAAAACCGTTTTCGCGAGATTTAAACGAGCGCCAAAGTTACGCCAACAATGAAACATAAAAACGGCATTATTAAAAGCTCAGTCACCCCTGTTGCCACCGCGTCCGCAACTTTAAAAGCAGCTGCTGCCACTGCCATCGCGACTATATCGTCGACGCCGCGACGTACACAAATTCAAGCTCATTTATATCGGTACACGTACTTACTACTTCTTATACTACTACTACACACGATGACAATAAGCGATACTTTTCTCTTCTCCTTGAATCCCTTCTTCGTTCTTCCAACCACCTAGTCAGCTGGTCGCGGAGTACTTTCCTACTTGCAAAACTTTATCGTCCTTTCCTACACACTTTTGTAGCTTTCTCTTTCTGTAAACGCCACTACGCGTATAATATACACCGCACCATAAGCAATGTAGGATAAATTATCTTTCGGGGATTGTGTGCGAATAATGTCGTATGCTCGGTTCCGACGCCTCCTGGCGCACTACCCCCGTCCTTTTTAACGCATTAACGCCACTATACAATCAACCGATTTATGCAGATTTTCTCAGTACAAACCGAAGCTAGCGTGGTTATTTCAGAACTGAATTTTTTTTAATGGCTGCAGAGAGTGATCTTTTTTACTCGTAGGCAAAATTAGTGGCTCCAATTTTCAAGAAAAGGGAGCCCACTGACCAATAAAATAGCAAATCAGTACCTACTCTCATTAATCTCAAAAAAAATCTTCCATTTTTTTTAGAGGAAATATTTTATGAATGCTATAAAAAAATTGAACAAAAAAAAATCAATAATGATCAATCAGTTGAAAAAAATTGAAAGGAAATATTTCAAAAAATTTTTGAACACAAATCAAAGTATTGAAAAAAACCTCTAAAAAATTTTCCAGGAAAATTTCGAAATCACTTTTTCTTTTCAAAAGAAATGTAAAACGATTTTCTTTTTAATTTTCGTATTTTAATATTTTTTTCTTCAAAATTTTTGATAGGAGTTTTGATTTTTTATCAAGAAATTTTTAATCCATTTTTTTGCTTCAAAAATTGCGGAATTTTGTACGCGTATTAATTCAAAAAAGTGTTTTTTTTCCGCGCGAAAAAATTGAAAAATTTATTCACTTCCCAAAAAATAGTATTTTTTAACGCGAAAAATGGAAATATTTTTAGCATAGTAAGTATATGCTTTTATGATGACCAAAATGGAAAAAAACAACCCCAAAATCCGACCCCGAAACTTGTAAATTTTTTTGAAATTTCATGACTTTCAGACATTTTCTAGACATTTTGTCAGACATTCTGAAACTTGGAATTTTATTTAGAAAGATGACTTTCAGACATTTTGTCAGACATTCTGAAACTTGGAAATTTTTTTAGGAAAATAATTTTCAGAAATTTTGTCTGACATTCTGAAACTTGGAATTTTTTTTTTATGAATGACTTTCAGACATTTTGTCAGGCATTTTGAAACTTGGAATTTTTTATAAATTTAATGCCTTTTTGATATAATTTTAGAAATTTTACGACTTTTAGACTTTTTAATTTTTTTTAAAGAAATTTTTTAAAGAAGTTTTATGACTTTTTGGACATTTTTTCAGAAATTCTGAAAATTGGATAAATTTTTAAAAATTTTATGACTTTTAGTATTTTTGTCAGACATTCTGAAACTTGAAAATTTATTTATTTATTATACTTTTTAGATTTTTAAATTTCCATGAAAATTAATATTCGTGACTTTTAGACATTTTGTCACAAAGTAAAAGCATATACTATGTTTCATACTTTCAAACGTAGTGTGGAAATAGAGCCAACCAGGTGGTCCAGGGGGCGAAGCCCCCTTCTGGCGAGGCGCGAAGCGCCGAGTTAAAAATTTTTTTTTTTTTTCAATTTTCACTCCGTAAAACTGAGAAATTTTTTCATGTTGATTTTCTTTAAGGAATTATTTAAAAATGTTCTCCAAGAATTTTTTTTTATTCCAATATAAACACTTGAGAGATTTTTTTTATTCAAGAAAACTGAAAGATTTTTTTCGAAAAAAAAAGTAAAAACTAAATTTTTTTTCTCCAAAAAACTGAGAATTTTTTAATGCTGTGAATCTGGATCATTCTTATGTTAGAAGGAAGTAGAATTTTAATAAGGAATAAAATTTGTAGTAATATTGATCAAAAATTACCTATTTAAATGATTAGAAAATTCCAAGAACATTTTTTATGATAGCAGAATGCAATATTGAATGTTTACATCTTCGTTTGGAAGGAAAATGGCGGATATCTGTATCCGTTTTTATATCGAGCTTTAGTTTTAATAGCAACCCTGCAATGAAAATTTTTCAACTTTTTCTATCGAAATAATTTTTTTTTTTTGCATCAATAGAAGTCATTTATGCTTAATTTTGGCACCAAACTGATGGTATTTCCTTTTTTTGTAATTCAAAAATCTCGATTTCAGCTATATCTCTGCAATTTTTCAACTGCGTAGTAACCATAACAGGGCTGAAAGTAGTATAAAATTTCAAGCTCAATGGTCTAGGTAGTGGTAGAATCTCAAATTGCACTTTTGCTGGGGTGTTCGAGTTAACTACCTAGCAAGATGGCACTGGCACTACTCAAAAGTGGCAATAACTAGTATTTCCCCATTTTTTTTTTTGAATGTGACCCAACTTTGAAGGTCCCTAGCTTCACTACCCTTTGAGACAGGGGTCTAAAATTTTCTATGATGTACTTCTAACACAAAACGAATCACTCCTTCAAATTTTGGTTAAAATCCGAGATGTTTTTTTCACTCTATCCCATCACATATCTCGCCCACATACCTAGTTAATAAAACTGTTGCAGAGAAGATTGATTTCATGTGCTGCAGAAAAGTTAAAATGTCGAAGAGTGGGTGACGACGCCAACGAGTTTATTCCAACTTCCAAGAAAGATATTTGAAATTGTTAACAACTTTCGTACAATTATATTCGTATAAATGCCCACAAACGACGAAGCAACGTGACGTATACGAGGCAGGCACTAATGTAACGCGATTGTTGCGTCACAGAATGGTTTGGAAGTTGCAAAACGAAAAGCCTCGGTAAATAGTATAGATAGGAAAGAAGATTTTTCTACTTATACTATAATGGCGAGCGCGAAAGAAAACGTCGAAAGCTACATGCAGGATCTGCGGCTACGCCATAAGAAGAGGAAATTGATGAAAAGAAAAGAAGAATGCTGCGGGGGTGGGGACGGGGTGCTAGATTCGAGAGGTCGGCTCGACTGCGAGGGAGGCTCTGCATGACACGCCGAAGCCGAAGCCGGGGATAACAATCGTAAATATATGAAAAGCCAATTCGCGAGATAAATTTATCTCGTTTGATGCGAAGCATTAGCTTTTATATGGCGTATATCTACAGCCTTGACTGGCGAAACGAGGCATAAATGAACAAAGTGAGAGTGATGCGGATGAGGAGGGGGGGAAAATGGCGAAGCTCTGGAACGAAATATACTACATAACGAAATGCCAGAAAGCACGCTCGCGGACAGACAATTACAAAGAAAATAAAGTTTCGCAGACGTTCTTATTCGCGATGCGATGGTGGAAAATATCACTTTTATCGTCTCGCCTTCGTAGGTAGCGCTGGCTATGGAGGGAGGGGGCTGGGTAGTAGGTACCCCTGTACCGTACCTACTTGTATATTCTACTATTTCGTATGTACCTACTAAGTAGTATGTTCGTATAAGCGTAAAATGCAGTTTTATTTTAATTTTCGCGAGCTTTTAACGTCGAGAGAGTTTTACGTTTACCAAATAGAGTATTTACTTCGTTTGCTAACCAACCGTAGGTATTCGCTGGTTGGAAGAATATTTTATCGATTCGAATTGCGACTCGTGTCGGAAAACTGTGTAAGTACAAAGCGGCTGCGGCAGCATAGCAGTTTTCTTGTCTAATCGTTTGCTAAATGACAGTGGCGTATCTAGGATGAAATCATGGGAGGGGTTCAAATTTTGTTTTCGAGAGTGGTATTAAGTATTATGAAATGAAATTTTTAATTTTCACCATCTACCTAATAACAAAAAAATGTTGTCATTTTTCAAAATTTTTAGATTTTAATTTTTTTAAAAATCAAAAAATCTCTAAAATAGTGAAAAAAATTACACTGTTTCTATTCGTGAGAATTCAAAGGAAATCTTCCCAAAAATAAAAAAAAATTCAATAATATGTTGAAGAATTGACTGAAACTAATTTTTTTGAAAATTTATCATAATTAAAAATTATTAAGTAAAATTTTGGAATTGTAAAATTTCAAAAAAAATCTAGTTCTGAAAACTAGAAAAAATATCAAAAAAATTCGAAAAAATTCATCTCAATTTTTTTTTGAGTGGGTAGGTAACAAATATCATTTTTGAAAATTCAAGCGAAAATGATTTCTAAAAATTAAAAAGAATTCATTGATGAATTAATAAAATACCTACACCTATCAAAAAAATTACCCAATTTTTATTTTTGAAAATTTATGAAAAATCATTTCAAAAATTGAAATTTTTTGAAAATTTTGTTACCTATTAAAGTTAGGTATCATTAAAAATTATTGGAAAAAAATTCAATTTCGAAAAATTCAATTTTAGAAAACAAAAAAAATCTAAGTATGAAAGAAAAATTTAACCTTGAAAAATTGAAATAAGATGATCAAAAAATTTTACACAGTTTCTCATGGTGAAAATTCCTTCCTAAAAGTTGAAAAAAAAAATCAATATGTTGAAGAATTTGACTAGATTAATTTTTTTGAAAATTCATCATAATTGAAAATTAGTATATACTAGGGTGGAATGATTTTGACTTTTTTTCGAAAATCGAAACAGCCTACGGCACAAAAGTTGTGTTTTGGTGTCAAAATGACGTGGTAAAAATTTGAGCCCCATTTTGCCATGAAAACTTTGTTTTTCCAAAACTGACCCCACTTTGAGGATCCCTAACGCCCTGCGCCTTTGAGGAAGGAGTCTAATATTCTGATGGGATGTTTTCAACACAAATTGAACCGCTCTCATGCATATAGTAATTTTCACTTTGCCCTAATACAAAGTAGGTAAAATGAGTAATTTCATTAAAAAACACAGGACAAAGTTTTCATAGCAAAATGTCCCATTTTCTATGGAGGGGTGGTGGTGATGGGACTTCCCTTTCATTTTGAAGATATTTTCAAATATGTAAACCTCAAAATATGCAACATATCTCAAAAAATAAAAATATTCGCGCATTTCTTGATTTTGGTGTAATTATGCAAAAATGTGGATATTTTGGAAACCCCTGTTTATACTTTTATGCAATTTTTTGATGGATGACCGGGTTCTGGGTCACCAAGAGGACCCCTACCATCGACTAGACCTCTGAAAAATTGTTAATTTAAAAAAAAAAAAAATTTATTATATGAGAAATTTTACTGAAATTTGAAAATTTTGGACCCCCTGAAGCATGGGTTAATATTGACCGAGGGGGCTCAAATTTTTACCATGTTATTTTGACACCAAAACACAACTTTTGTGCCGTAGGCTGTTTCGATTTTCGAAAAAAAGTCAAAATCATTCCACCCTAGTATATACCAAGTAAAATTTCGGAATTGTAATATTTAAAAAAAAAAAATCTAGTTTTGAAGAGAAGAAAAAATCACCTCTAACAAAATTGGTAAAAATCCTTCTTGATATTTATTTTTTAAAATAACAAAAATATCATTTTTGAAAATTCAAGAGAAAACGAACTCTGGAAATTGAAAAAAAAAAAAAATCATTCTTGAAAAAATTGAAAAATCTTATCTATTATTCGAAGATTTAAGAAAAATCATGTCTACCTAGACCTACCTAAGAAATTGGAAAAATTCATTCATGAAAAATAAAATACCTTTTTAAAAAAATTATCTTATTTTTGAAATTTATGAAAAATCATTCCAAAAATTGAAAAAATTGACCAATTTTATTTAATGAAAATTCATTGCGACTAAAAATTGGGAAAATTTTAAAAAATTAAAGAAAAATTAGGGATGCATTTCGAAAACTTTTCACAATTTTAGGAAATTTTTGAAAAATGTGTAAAATGAGAATCTTTGTTATGCAAGATTTTTGAGGTATTTTAACGATTTTTTTTATGCATAATGGGAAGGGGTTGGGACCCCAAAACCCTCCTCTTGAATACGCCACTGCTAAATGAGTCCGTGAACGAGTAAAAATACAGTACGAATATTTATTCGTAGATGTAAATCATACTCGTACCCGGTGCAGAAGATATTTTGAGTGAAACGTCTTCTATGAATGCGTGTGTACGTATTTGCCTCTCTCTAAGGACAAGAAGAAGCTTTTATCTGACCTCGTAAGTACCGCTCGATTATAAAGCTTTCGGCGAAAGTTTGGCAGATTGGACCGAATACGAGAGAAGGGAAGTTTGTCTTCTATCGCAGATAAATAACGCGGCGCTGCTATTCCTATTCCCACAACAACGATACGCAAATAATTAAATACGCGCCATTTATTATGGAAACTATTCCGAAAAGAACTCGTCCTCTGCGTCCTCGTTTAGTCAGCTGCGTGAGCTGGCTGATGCCTGTGCCGGTGCGTGCTTTAGCCTCCGTAAATGAGACTCTTTTTTCTTAGTCTCATAAAATATGGAGCTACGTGTACAAATAGTTTACTTATACATTTATACCTCGCTGATAAGAGTCTATGCCTAAGCTAAATGGATGTAAGGGAATGTGCACCGATTCCAGCATCCAGGGTAGCATGTTTTCCTATATTAACTTGCCGCAGAAGTACTCGTAATGTGGTTCAGAATTCGCACGCATATAGTTACCTACTTTTCTTGCAGCATGGCATGACACGCCATGGAGTGGTTGTGTCGAGCTTCGGCTAAGACAAAATGATAAATTAGGTCTGTAGGGAGTTTCTCGAGTAACGATGAGGTGAAGTTTTGGGGAAAGTGAAATAGGAAGAGTTGTGTGTTCCGACTGTCCCGTATACCTAGTCGTCAATTGGATGACTTGAAATTTTCACGAGATATTGTTGGAGAATGAGTGGGTGGTGATTGAATTCTAAAAGTAGTGAAAAATTGGTGAATTTTGTCAAAATTTCAATAAAACCAGTGAAAAATTAAAAAATTCGTTTCGGAAAAACCACAAAATTTCGTCCATTATTGAACAAAATTTAAAATAGAGAGTTTCCTGTTATTTTGATATTTTTTCGTACTTTACGAGTCCTAATTTTTTACAAGAGAGGGGTGTTTTTTTTCGACCTTTAGTCATTTTTGGGAGAGTGGTTTTCTGAAAATTTTGTGAAAGTACCTAATGAAAAAAATTAATAAAGTGTTGATTTTTAGAAGAAGAAAAAAAAATGGACACCATGTTCACTTTTTTAAAATGAATTTTTTTAAAATTTTTTTTTTTGAAAATTCAATAATAAATTTCTTTGAAAAATTTCACAAAAAATATATTTAAAAAAAATCGGAAGTCCTACCAAAATTAAAAAAAATAATAGGTATTAACAAAAAATCATTTCTTTACTTATTATTTATTAATATCATCATTAGAATTATTAAGTAGGTACCAAATATTTTTTATTTATTTTTTTGAAATTAAATATAGGATATTGGTACCTAACTATTTTTAAATTTTCCTGAAAAATTTATAAATTATTCTTACAATTTTTTTTCAAGTTCAAAATTATATAAAAAAATATTTTTTATATATTTTTTTCTAAAGAAAGTTTCTCCTTTAGAATTTTTTCTTTTCTAGAATTTTTGATTGTTTTTCTCAGTGAAAGTGAGAGAAAATTTTTAGACCAATTTTTTGTAAAATGAAAAATTGAAGGTATACTTATCTATTTTTGATTTTTTTTTTATGGGAAATTTCAAAAAAATCGGAATTTTTGTAGGTGTATTAATTTTATGCAGTTTGGTCAGTAAGCTCCATTTTACTGATCATTTCACGAGTCACTGTTTTGTCAAAATTTTCCCTCAAAAAGTTCACTAAATTCTATAAAAAAAATTAAAAACTAAAAATACGTAATCTTGGCTGATTTTGAAAAAAAAAAACAAATTTAAGTTGTAATTTTAGAAAATCTTTTTATCTCGAATAAAGTTGAAGAAATTGTAGGTATTTATTTTCAAAGTTTGATAAATTTTTACGATTTTAAAATTTTAAAATGCTTTTCAAGTTGTGTTAATCTTTGAAATTAAAATTTTTCGTTTCTGAAAAAGTTCTGTTGAGAATCCTGCAAAAGACATTCTTTTCGGTTTGATATTTTGTTGTACACTCTGAATCAGGCAATAGACACCTCTCGAATCCATCCTCGAAAAAATAAATTTGGGAGTACGAAACTGTTGCTCTGCGAAAATTTAATTTTTTTACAACTTTTTAGCATACCTATTTGAATTTATTTTGACAACTCTATCTGAAACTTTTTTCAGTGTGTATAATGTCAATTTTTTTTTAATTTTCATTTCTTCTATGTTCAATTTTCATGTTTTTAAAATTTTTATTTTTACTGAAATTCCTTTCATTTTACTTGAATTTCATTGTTTTTCTCGATTGCTAATTTTTTCCGTTTTTTTTTTTTTTTTTTTTTAGTTATTTTCAAGTTTTTTTAATCTCAGTTTTCTCAGCTGGAATCTTTCCAGTGTGAAAAGTGTTTCAGTTTTTGGATTTTTCCAATTTTATTTTTCCTACTTAACTGTATGTAAAGTTTTTTTTTTCAAAATTTAGGATCTTTTTATAACGTTTTTGGAACTTTTTTTTTTTGATTAAAACATGATTTTATTTTTTTCTAATTTTTTATGAAATGAATTTTCATTTATAGTGTTTTGGAGTTCTTGAAATTTGAAACTGTAAAAAAAATTATGGCAAAATTTGCAACATTGTATCGAGAGAAACGAATTTACCCACCCACGTGTAATGATAATCTGAGAAGTTTAATCTGTACTCGAACACTAATCAAGTAATGTACTTACCAGATATCTACTGTATCAAACTTGTATCAAGTAGTTTCAAATGCATTAAATTTGTATGTGCGCATGTATGATGAAATTAATCGTCGTTTCGGACGATATCTCTCGTATCACATATCATTTATTAGCCAAAGTACACGATAACAAACATGGGAGAAAGTTTCAAATGCGAGAGAAACTTCTCGTCAAATTATGTACCTTACCTTACATATTCGCATATATCTGCGTTTCTGTTCACGCTTCCCTCGATAGGTACCTACTACCTACGAACTACGAAGATATAATTGATTAAATCTAATAAATTGAGATTTACGTAGCAGAGTCTCTAAATAGGCCTTAACAATGATGAGTAGTTTCCCAGTTTAACCTGATTGTAATAAGTTTACTATATTATGGTCGTATCGTACAATAATTATGCTGTTGCATTGACTAGCGTCTATGAATCCAACCAATGTGTCACATTTCTACTCTTTTGAATTTTACCAAAAGTCCAGTACTACAAATATATTTGATATTCAAAATTGTAGGGGAGGGAGGGACCCAATCAAAATTTTTGTTATAACCGAAATTATTCATAGAACTTCAAGCTACAACTTTTGTTTGAAAACTTTTTCATTTGGACCACTTACCTCCCCCCAATATTTTTAATAATACATACGTATATCCCAAGTGAGTTGTATTACCCGAAATTGGTGGGGAGGGAGGGGTCCAATCGAAATTTTTCTTATACCTAGCCAAAATTATTTCTGAAACTTCAAGTAAAAACCTTTGTTTGAGAACTTTTTTCAATTGGACCCCTTATCCTTACCCCATTATTAATAATGTATCTAAAGTAAGTTGTATTATCCAAAATTGGTGGGAAGGGAGGGGCCCAATTGAAAAAATTCTCAAACAAAAGTTTCAACTTGAAGTTTCAGGAATAATTGCCAACTCGTCACCTCCCATTGAGCTGAAATTTGGCTCACTGAAAAAACATGCCACCCAGACCTCACAACAAAATTTTTAGCTGCCGAAGTTGATTTTTCGATTTTTGACGAATTTTTGAAAATGACTAAAACCGCCTCCAAAAAAACATTTTTTGAAAAAAAATTGTAAATTTCGAAACAGAATCCTGAAAATTGGTTTGTACACTAAAGTCGACCTCCCGAGTCGATTGGCACTATTTTCGAAGCGATCTGAAGCCTCCATAAAAATTTGACTTTTCTCCAGCGCACTGGAATCCCTTCAGACGGCGCTGTAATTAACTTCGATAGCTGAAAATTTAATCCTAGCGTTAGTATGATTCTATCTATCGATTGACGTAGTTGAATCTAAAATCCGAGTAATAATTTAAAAAATAAAATTCAAAAACAACGGAACTTTTCTTCGTATTTCAAAAAACTAATAATGTTTATTCCTCAAAAACAAAATCTTTTCTCAAATCCAAAACAATGGATTTTTTTATTTCAAAAAATTTTTAAGTTTTCTTTCCAGGAAAATTAATTTTTTATACTTAGGTAGGTACTCCAAAAATTTTTCCAAAAAAATTGAAAATTTGTTTACCTACACAAAAAATTTAAAAAAATTATTACCTATACCTAGGAGGCTATAGGTAGGTATAGAAAATTTAAAAAAAAATTTTTTTTGTCCCTCTCCTGGGTCCCGAGTTATGATGATTTGAAGTTTTCTATTGCGCACTGCGCGGCATCTATGCGGCGGAAAATTTCAAAAAAATTCTCTTGTAAGCCCCCATGCTTCCTCTATACATTTTCATTTGTTTCAAAATTTTACCTCCAATACTCGTAAATTGAGATTTTTTCACTTAAAAAACGTGTTTTTTTCGAATTTCTGGTCATGGGGGGTGGGGGCCGGAAAATTTTTTCGACGGAAAATGTTTTTTGGGGTACCCAACAATATCCCAGATTTATTCCAAAATCTGAGGACTGGGGCATTTCATATTATCTTAATGGCGGGGGTGGGGGGGGTCCCTTTGGTTGTGAGATATGGGTGGCATGTTTTTTCTGTGAGCAGTTTTCCCTTGTTAGAATTTTTTTTTGTTTTTTCAAAGTGCTATATCCACCATCAGGGTATAAATTTTTTTTGCTTGGAAAATTACCAATTTTCAAAGCTTTGTAGCTCCTTAATTTTCCAATTTAGGAACCATGCACATGAAGTTTTTTGTTAATGGTACGTAACTTTGGAAGATATACTTTAGGGTGGCCCTTATTTTACCTTTTTCGACTTTTTAAATGTCTTACCCCCAAAGAGTGTTCATTTTATGAGAAAATAATTCCCTATTTTTTATTTTTCCCCTAACTGAATTTTAACCCGTGCCGGGTCACCCCCCCTTTTTTTTTTAGAAAAATGAAAAAAATTCACCGATTTTCAAAATTTAGCACTTTTTTGGAGATAATCCATCAAAGTTGTTCCTTGTCATGAGAATGAACTCCCAATTTTTTATTTACCCTCCAACTTGATTTTAAGTGGTACCTGGGGGCTCCCCTAATTTTTCAAAAAAAAATCAAAAACAAGAAAATTGAGTAAAATCGTTCCTTTTAGCATTTCAAGTTGTTGCATTTCGTAAGAGAAAAATTCTCTATTTTTCATTTTTCCCCTAACTCAGTTCTAAGTGGACCCACAAGCCCCCAAAACTAAAAATTATGAAAAAATACCAATTTTTTAAATTTTCTCATTTTTTGGGTTCTAATCAATGAAAGTCGTTCCATTTGGTGCAAAATGATTCCCAATTTTTTTAATTCCTCCCAGCGTTATTTGTAAGTGGCATCCCGGTGTCCCCTTTTTAAAAAAAAATTGAAAAAATTCACCAATTTTCAAAATCTTGCAGTTTTTTAGAGATAACCCATCAAAGTTGTTCCTTGTCATGAGAATGAACTCCCATTTTTTTATTTTCCCTCCAACTTGATTTTAAGTGGTACTTGGGGGCTCCCCTAATTTTTCAAAAAAATCAAAAACAAGAAAATTGAGCAAAATCGTTCCTTTTAGCATTTCGAGTTGTTGCATTTCGTAAGAGAAAAATTCCCTATTTTAAAATCAAGTTGGAGGGAAAATAAAAAATTGGGAGTTCATTCTCATGACAAGGAACAACGTTGATGGGTTATCTCCAAAAAAGTGCCAGATTTTGAAAATCGGTAAATTTTTTCATTTTTCCAAAAAAGGGGGGGGGGTGGTTAGGGGGAAAATAAAAAATAGGGAATTATTTTCTCATAAAATGAACACACTATGGGGGGTAAGACATTTAAAAAGTCGAAAAAGGTAAAATAAGGGCCACCCTAATAGACTTATCTTAAACGCACATCATCGATATTCGAAAAAGTTCGATCGAAGTGTATGTAAATTTGTATTTGAAAAGATTCTAAATTTTATATCGGCGCGACGTCATCGACGTCGTGTTTCTCGCGCTTTTCAAACACACAAAAATAATGCCATTTGCCATCATAGTGTGTACACATTTGACATGAAATCATTCGCAAACCAAATGTTTACTTTGAAAAATTCACACCGGTAGTTTATTTAACCCGTTCGTCGCGCTTGTACGGTACACACACTACATGGTGAAATATGCTTTAAGCGTTCATTACACTGTTTTTCTCTTCTCCGCACATCCTCTCTTAAATATTCCTTTACGTGTGTTTACGTATAGCACGCGTGTAAAAAGCCCGGTGAAAAAATGCCAACGTTTATACTTACCATATGTATAACTAAATGATATAGAGAGAGGAAAAAAAAGAGTAGGAAAAAACCGTAATAATGCATATAGAATGGTTTTTACAAGTTTTTTAGAGCGTAAGAGAGTGTACAGATACTTACGTAATTACGTTGGAACGTTGGGTACAGGGTATAAATGGAAGAGAGACGTGTACAAAGGCGTCGTGTACTGTGCAATGTGCCTTTGCACGTTTCAACGACCATGCCATGAGGCTATTGCGAAACTACTTGTACACTGCTCGTACATGCACTAAAAAGCAGATTTATTTTCGATATTTAAAAGGTCTATTTTATTACCCCGAGCGGCTGGTCGACTCGAAGTCTGTCTGTTATCTCGCTGCCAGAGAGTGCAGATGAAGCTAGGATAACCGAGGGTCAGGGTGGTAATTTCTAGGCGAGTAATTACTGCGCCATGAGTTTTTGCCTGTCTGTCTAGTACAAGTCTGCTGTACAATACGTATGTATGTACGAGTAGGTCAGGTATAAGATACCGGCAGGCAAATGCCATAAAGATACGAGTATGTTTTATACTATTGTACGAGTGTTTCGTTATCTTTAAGTAGAATGCAATTCTCACGTAACCGTATAGCGAGTGTTGTACAATAAATAAGAAATATTGGTGCGAGCTCTTGAGAGCAGCTCATTGAAAATTATATTAGGATGTACTGTGTACTGTGTACTGTGTGGGGTGTATATGTTTATAGGTACGTACGATTCGTTTCTTCGATAATATAAAGACACTGAAGTGCGGTATTTATTAACCCTTCATCTATAAGACTGCGAGATTTCTATCTCACCTCTTAAATGCTAATCTTCTTAACAGGCGAGGAGTAAATTCGTGTTTCGTTCGTGTACATTCACATTGTGCCTAAGTATACGTGGCGTGGAATGTATCGTGTTGCACATTATAAGCTGAGCTAGTGTTGGTGAAATTATGTCAAGTGTTGCTTCTCGCAAAAGCCCCTTCTCTAACTTTTTATTATGTGTTCTCGCATCGTTCTAGTGCAGGTAGGAAAAGTGTGTATACATTCGAGGTGCTCTTTTCAACTCTTCGAGAAATTATATTTACCTAAACATCCCGAGGGGTGTTCTAACTCGACTGTGTTTAATCTACGTGTGCTAATCATGCCTCGATACGAACAGGGTGGTGCGAAAAGATTTTATAGCATATAAGATGAGTTACGTGATTTGATCGTACTCTAATATTTTCGTCTTCGTGTGATTTTTTTCGTCGATTCGTGAAGAATTGATTAGGTCTACTTTGTCCTAAAGGATTTTGTCCTAATTCCCTTTTTCCCTAAAAAAGGGGGAAAAAAGTGGATTTTGTCCTAAAAATTTTATTACGTGCAAAATTTCCCTCCAACAGGGAAAAAGGGAAAAATAGTGGATTTTGTCCTATTTGAAATTTCGTGCAGTAAAAGCTGAGATATTGAAAAAACTATGAAAACAGAGTTTTGATTTTCTTTTTCATAGTTTTTTTAATATCTCACCTTCTACTGGACGAAATTTCAAAATTTTTGAACCATAATTCATATTTTTCAAATCTCTACAAAAAAGGTGTCTCGTAAAATTTTTGTAAATGTCATAGTTTATGAGTTATAAAAAATACGCCTGCGCAATGAAATGGCGGTCCAGCATACCCCTTCATATAGTACGTTAGGTTGTTTCAAACAGCACTTGGCAGTTGGCATGAAGCAGCATTTATGCCTTCAGACATATTTGAAAATGATTGAGAAAGACAGCATTCGGCCATCTACAAATTGAACTCTTGATGGAGGCAGTGACTCCAAGTGAATAGGTAGGTACTGACTACTTGGTACATTTATGCCTTGAACATCGTTTAGGACAAAATCCACTATTTCTCCCTTTTTCCCTGTTGAAGGAAAATTTTGCACGTGTTAAAATTTTTAAGACAAAATACACTCTTTTTTCCCTTTTTTAGGGTAAAAGGGAATTAGGACTAAATCCTCTAGGACAAAGTAGACGACACCGAAGAATTGAAGATTATGAATTTGAAAGAAAAGTACGTACGTAGGTAAAAATTACCTATTTTAGCAGAGTATAGATATGCTTTTACGATGGCCAAACTCGAAAAAAACGATAACCACAGACTTTTTGGTATTTTGTCAGACATTCTGAAATTATAAAAAATTTCAATTTTCCAATTTTTTTAAATCGACGACTTTTAGACATTTTGAAACTTATAAATTAGATTCACTTCTTTTATTTTTTGAGAGATTTTTTGGAGATTTTTTGTTTAATTTTTAAAATAATGAACCCGACTCTTACAAGGGAACCTCGCCAACTCATCACCTTCGATTGAGCTGAAATTTGGCTCACTGGAAGAGCATGCCACCCAGACCTCACTACCAAATAATTTTTAGTTTCCAAAATTGACTTTTCGATTTTTGACGAATTTTTAAAAATGACTAAAACCGCCTCGAAAAATTTTTTTTTTGAAAAAAAATTGTAAATTTCATGATAGAATCCTGAAAATCGGTTTGTACACTAAAGTCGACCTCCCGAGTCGATTGGCACCATTTTCGAAGCGATCTGGAGCCTCCGGAATATGTTGACTTTTGCCGTCTGGAGGGATTCCAGTGCGCTGGAGAAAAGTCAACTTTTCCTGGAGGCTCCAGATCGCTTCGAAAATGGTGCCAATCGACTCGGGAGGTTGACTTTAGTGTATAAACCAATTTTCAGGATTCTATCTTAAAATAAATTTTTTTTTTCAAAAAAAGTTTTTTTTGGAGGCGGTTTTAGCCATTTTCCAAAATTCGCCAAAAATCGAAAAATCAACTTCGGCAGGTAAACATTTGGTTGTAAGATCATGGGTGGCATGTTATTTCAGTGAACCAAATTTTAGCTCAATCGGAGATGACGAGTTGGCGAGATTCCCTTGTTAGACATATTATCACTTATCAGACATCTTGAGACTTATAAAATTTTGAATATTTTGTCAGACAATGAAAAATTGAAATTAAAAAAAATTGATGATTTTTATATATTTTGTCAGACATTTTGAAACTAGGAAAAATTTTTTAAAAATTGATAACTTTTATTAGGATAGTATTTATTTAATTTTTCTTGGACATTTTTTCAGATATTCTGAAATTTATTACCTATTATTATTTTTTAAATTTTCATTGAATTTTATTTCAATTTTTTGGACGTCTTTAAGACATTTTGTCACAGAGTAAAAGCATATACTATGTTTCATATTCTCAAACGTAGTGTGGCAAATAGAAACATCTAGAGAGGGTCCAGGGAGCAAAACCACCTGGTGAGGGGCGAATCTCTGAGTTTCAATTTGTATTTTTTTTTTATCTTTCTGATATTTTTCAAAATGAAAAAGCTTGTAGAAAATGACGATGCTGCTGCTGCAGTGTCAACAGAACGCCACCCGAGTGACGTTATATTGTGCAAGACGAATTCTTCGACGGATTAATCGTTGACGTTGACATAATAATTCGTACTTCCGCTGTCGTATATTCCATTTGTATCTACTCACAGAGAGGATCTACAATTCTACATACTCAGGCTATGTGCGTTTTGAAACACTCTGTAAACTACGCTATGACAACGAGCTTCGTATATTGGGTATATGTAAGTATAGGTTTACTCTCTTTTGAAAACGAACTAAATCAACTGTACAGAATCGCGCAAATACCTCGGAGCATTTTCATTGTTTTTCGAGAGAAAATATTTTTACAAGGTAAATAGTAAACACGCGCTGCTTCTGCGTAAATAATACCTACCCTGGCATTCGTGTGGTAGTGTAAGGTATACCTACTTATTGGAAAGACAAAGAAATACTCGAGAAATATCTTTCGAATATTATATGTCCTTTATTTAACACAAAATCCGAAGAGGGATCAAAACGAGCAAACTAATTAGGTAATCGAATAAAACTTTAACATTGTCGATGACGCGAAGGTAGAGTATCGTCCTTCATCGAGGGAGGACCAGCGGCATGTTATCGTCAAAAGATGATGACTACGAATAGGTTCTCTAATACTACCATAATATTGAACTTAACGATGAATTGACCGAATTAAAATAACGTACTTAACTAGGTTCAACAATCGGTTGAAAATGTACATTTTGGAGTTTTTTTTTTGAATTGAATTGAATTGAAAATCGAGTTCGTTTTAATTTTTTGATGTGGAAAAATTATTGGTTTTTTCGGCGTGTCTCGTTGTCCTGAAAGTGGAAATTCTACAAATCCTATGAAAATAGCCCTGTAATGACAGCCCTAGGCAACTTGGAAGTGCGGGGTGGAGATTGTGTTATTTGTTTGTGCTCAATTTTTTTTAATCGTATTTTTATAAGATAAAAACCATTTCAATTTATTCTGAGAGAAAAAATTTAGATTCTTCGGAGAAATTACTTTTTTAGTTATAGCAAAAATCTTAATTTTTTGAGAAAAAAAAAGCTCAATTTTTTCCTTTAATTATGTACTCAAATTATTCGGAAAAAATCCCTGAATTTTTTGGAATAAAAAATATCTTGATTGTCTGATGTTGATGTAAAATTTTAAAAAAAGGTAGAAAATTCCTCAATTTTTGGGGAAAAAGTTTTTATTTTTGTCTCATCAACTGACTTTGAGAAAAAAAATCTGTTTTTTGGAAGTATTGAAATTTTTTTTTTTTTTTTTGCAGAATTGTCAATTTTTTATGGCAAAACAATTTCTAAAGCTAAAAAAATAAATAAAAAAATATCCATTTCTATGTTTGTTGAAAAATATTATAATTTTTCAGTTTAAAAAAAATGCTCATCTCATTCCTTTTTCAGTAAAAAAAATTTCAGTTATTTTTTTATTTATTTTTTTTTTGTACAAAATATTACTTTTTTAGTGAAATGCTTAATGCATTGATGCATTGATATTCTTTTTCGTTTAGTTAAATTTTTTTTTAAAAATTAAGTAGGACTTATTACAATTTTTTTTAGTGAGAAATGCTATAATCTTTTGGATGAATATTTCATTTTTTCCTTTTTTGAAGGGGGGGGGGGTAAATATCCTACTTTTTGAAAGAAATGTAATTTCCTTGGAAGAAATTTCCTGTTTTTTTTTTTTTTTTTTGGAAACCCCCCCCCCCCCCCCCTAATTTTTTGGAAAGGAGTATTCTAATTTTTTAGGGTTTTTTTCGGAGGAAATAATATTTCAGCTTATTTTGTAATGAGCCCTTTGTTTTTTTTAAACGATAATCAAAATCTTTGTTTCTTTCGAAAAGTGAATTACTTACTTAGGTAATTTATTTTTGGAGAAAAAATTCTCAATTAGAAATCTCATTTTTTTTATGTGAAAAGTATGTCTCAGATTTTTGAATTAAAAAATCTCAATTTTTTGGAGAAATTCTTACCTGTAACTTTTATTACTAAAAAAAAATCAGCTATATCCCAATCCCATAGAAAATTCCATCACTTATAATTTTTCCGATTGTTGACGTCCAATGTGCATAAAAAAATGCCAACTACCGAAATTGAAACTGTCAATTAGTTACCGCTTATTACCCCTTAAGTAAAGTAGGACCGCATGTCAGAATAATCTGTGTCTAAATCCCATGAAAGCTCTTCTTCTTCTGCTTTTTGTTGATAAAATTCTATTAGACATCCTGTCATCGGATATTTTAATCCGGATAAAAAATCAAAGATTTGTCTTCGCAATACACTAAAATTTCAATGTCCGTCCTGAAATGATTTTTTTGCTGATTTAAAATATTCCAACTAAATTCATTAGAACTTCCTGACCTTTCGTCACTTGTCAAGGCATTACTCGAATGGGGGAAAAATACTCGTTGGATCGGTTGAAAATTCGTCTGAAAGAGATAAAAAATATAGAAAGATGGGTGTGGTGGGGAGAAGGCTTGTCATCATAATTTCAGTACCTCGGTACTTCTGTAACTTTCACCGGGGATGAAGAGTGGTGGTACTTTTCAGAATACCCGAATTAAGAGTGACATTTTTATTTTGGGGTAATTTGAACTAGCGCTATTAAAAAAAAAGGTGTATTCTTTTTTCCGATTCGATGACATACGCGAACATGTATTTGATGGACGTTTTTATTTTTGAAAATTAAAAAAATAAAAAACGATACGAATGAGCATTGTACGAACGAAACGACGTGATAAAGTTTCATTTGTCGTAATGGTGGCGCAAGGAAGGCAAGGGGGAGTAATATGTCAGGCAGGGGTTTATAAAAAGCTACGTGGCATCGTCGAAGTGCTGGCATGGCATGGCGCAGGTATCTACGAGTAATGTATTATACTGGGCGGAAAAAGTTGTTCGCTGTATTGTTGCGTAATACGTCGGCTATTCATCGTCGTCAACGAGGCTGATGATAATAAGAACAACACAGCGACAAGTTCGAGGACGGGTACGAGTATACTTACGATAGAAATAATGTTTTTAAATGTCGCCGCCAAAAGCACACAGTATAATGGCGATAGCGTGGCGTGGAGCTCGCTGCGGTAACGATAACAAATTCATTTAAATCACTGTCGAGTGTTTACCGCAGAATAGTCGTTTCATCGGTTCGCAGCGAGCGAGGAGCGACCGACGAGAAAAAGTCGAACGAAAAGGAAGAAATCTCTTAAGAAGGTGCTTCGTTTTGTGTGTTGCACTGTCGCGGCAAATGAAAGAAAAACACTCGAAATAATATAGCATTGGCGCCCTTGGCTCCCGCGGGCCTCTAAATTAACCTAACAACGGGGTTACCATTCCACCATTCCTCCGTCGTATTAATATAAGACCGTTGTGACAAGCAACTGTGTAAGATGACTCTCTTATATCCGCTACCCTGCTCCCGTCTTTGAATCTGTTTTGGCACTTGCGAAGCTCGCCTCGCGTCTTGATTTATGAAACGAGTTTTCTTCATGATTGTCGTCTTAATTTCGCGAAGAAGAAAATTGCGTTTAGTAGAGACTTCTTCGGTTGCGTATACGTGGCCATGGTAATGGTAATGCTGATGTTTCGCACCTTAATCTACCTAGCCAGCATTTTGCCCCTTCTATAAATACAGGATACTGTAAATATCTCGTCATTTATAATGATACATTAACATTTCGGCGTGGCGAAGGTTAATTTAAAACTGTACCTAGCATTTGGGCTTAATTTTTTCCTCGTGAAAGTATGGCGGATTCTGCGCCAGGAGGAGTGATTTCTTCGAGGATTAATTCAGAGGTGTGGTTTTTTCTTCTGGTTTTATTCGAATGAAAAACCATCGTGTTTTTGCTCGCTCGACTGCAGTAACTCACGATGTCGTCAAGGAGATGTCTCCTCGAATTGCTCTTTTTTTTTTAATAACCAGATCTGGAATCGCATTTGATGATGCGGAGAACAACACTATTGAGGTGTCAATTGAATGAAAATAATATCTCAGTGTTGAAATGGTATTACCTACATGCAGTTGTGGAAATAGGAAAAGCCTAGTAGAGGCTCGTTGTGTGCAATATGTCCCTCACAATTAGTTTGCGAACAGGAAACGTAACACCTTTATAACCGCAAGAAGTATTTTGTCTCTCAAGTGAGGCAGACAAAAAGCAACTCAACAATGCATTTATATTCGAGGAAAATTCGTGTTGTCGTCGTCGTCATTAAATATTGTTCACTGCTGGAAGTATGAATGCAATGTGCTTCTGATATTTTGAAATTAAAATTATAGTCTAGATAATAAGTCTGATATTTGTAACTTATGCCATCTTGGAATTTGAGATAATAATTGATTTTCAGAGCTGTAATTTTTTTCATAATGATTTTTAAGATTGAAAAATTCAGTTATCGACTTTTTATAAATTTTTAAGAAAAGTTTACGGAATTTTGAGAACTGTGCACAATTTTTAAACCTGCTCCAACACGAGTGGATCGCCACAGTACTGCTTTTTTGGCACCACAGAAAATTTATTAAGTATAGATACCTGATATTCGAAATTGGAGGGGAGAGATTGGTCCAATCGAATTTTTTGTAATAACCAAAATTGTTCCAAGGACTTCAAGCTACAACTTTTGTTTGAAATTTTTTTCGGTTGGACCCCTCCCACTCCGCTGATTTTGCATAAAACTTCGAAGATACTACTTAAGAATTGAATGAGTGAAGTAAAAAGGGGTCAATTGAAAATTTTTAAAGATAAAAGCTTTGTAGATTGAGATACTAAAAATAATTCTGGTTATTACGAGTAAGTATACTTATTTGTAAAAATTTTGATTGGATCCCTCCCTCCCCTTCAATTTTGAATATCAAGTATCAAAGTAGAATAACATTGTCAGCTCAATGGGATTTAAAATAATTATAATGAAAAAGTTTACGGTACCTATTTTCAGGTCAAAATCCTACTCTGATGGAATTTTTGTAGATATTTTTCATAAATCATGAATTTTGCAAAAATTTGAAATTTCGATTATTTTCGAGAAATTAAAATTTCAGTCCAATTTCATTTAGTAGGTAATGAAAATATCTATACTGTACATTCAAGACAAAATGACACTCTTGTGGAATTTTTGTAGATATTTCAAATTATGAATTTTGCAAAAAAAATTTTTTTCAATATTATTTTTGAGAAATAAAAATTTAAGCCTAGTTACCTAATTGGATTTGAATGATGAAAAAAGCTACAGTACGTTCAAGGCATAATCATTACTTTGATGAAATTTTTAATCAATTTTCAAATCAAAATTTGAATCGCTTTGTCTTCATTTTTTCTTTTTAAAAATTCAAAACTACCTATAATCAAAATTTTTTGAAAACAACTTCAACAAATTATTATTTATTGATTTGAAAGGCAATGTATGTATTCGTTTCATTTTTATTTTATTATTTATTTTTTTTTTTTCAAAAAAATTCAAAACTTTTGAATAAGTATCATTTTTTTTCAATTCACGAAATACTTTCAAAAAAATATATTTTTTTCAAGTGGAAATATTTCAAAATATTTTCCTGAAAAAATCTGAAATCCTTTTTGTTTTTTTTTTCAAATACTTGCTTACAAAAAAGACTAAAATTTTTTTTGAGAAGGAAATATTTCAAAAAATTATTGGGAAAATCCAAAATCATTACCAAAATATTATTTACAATTTTTTTTAGGAATTTTTCATTCCTGAAAATAATTTTAAAGATCTGATAAAATGTTTTTGTAAATTTCACAAAAAATTAGGAAGAATGGGAAATATTTTTTTTTTAAATTTCAATTTTTTTTAGAGATGCGATTTTTAGAAAAATATTAGTTTTTAAGAAAATTTTAAGGTATGTTTCAGAAAAGAAATTGGGACAAGTTTTGGTCAATCCCAAAAAATTTGGATAATTTTTAGAGGTTTGAGGGTAACTTGCAATTTAGGTCACTAATTTCACTAAAAAAAAATGAAGAAATATCACAATTTCTGGCTTCTTGGTAAATTTTTCGATTTGTCCTTGGTTTAAAAGCTGAAGCTAATTCCTATAAAATTTTCCAACTCGATGTGATGGACGCATTTTGAAAACAGATTAAGAGAAATTCGTTTGACGTCGAGTCAAAACACACACGACATTATTTTTTGCACCTGTTATCGCAGGAAATGTTTTCCTGCAAAGGATATCATTTGCGTTGATGTATAGTTCTACTCTTCCTACGTACTCCCGGTCTCCGCAAACAACTATTAATGAATATTTAATTTTTTCTCTCGCCCAATTTTGTCGACCATCGGATGAAAAATTTTCATACCAAGCGATGACAACGACTCGTCACCGTGCCCTCTTTCGTTTCGCTGTTTCACGACGACGACATTTATATCTTCCTGTATCCGGTCGTGGTTGTAGATTTTTCACGTTGTTCGCAACGAGAACAGGGGACAAGGATGGATAAAACGGGGCAAAAAGTAAATCCACGTTCGTTCGAGGACGATTATTGCAGCGTACCTGGTCGCAGAAAGCAATACCAGCTCTGGAACAGGATGAGAACGCTTAGTGGGTTTCCTTTTTTTACTCGTAGCTATGTGCTGTGATTAATGATTTTTTTTTACGTCGACGTTTTTGTATGTTTGACATTCGTGCTGAATGTAAATGTGAAAATGAAGGAAGACTAAACTTTGGAAAATTGAAATTTGTGTTGGGAAAAAAAAATGGAAAAAATTGTATTCGAATCAACTTGATTATTATTTACCTAGGAATTCTAGAAAATTTTTTTTATTTTTTATTTTTTTTATTTGTAAGTACCTAGGTATAAAATTATCTGTTGAAAAGATTTGGAAAAAATTAAAAATTTGTGTACAGGCTAAATTTTCTGAAATTATTCAGCAAAATAAAAATAAAAAAATTTTCTCGACATATTGGTAACATTTTGTTTGATCAGCAAATCAAAAATTCGTATTGGAATTAAATTCTAAAAAAATTTTGTGGGATCTTCTTTTTTAAAAAAATTTCAAAGCAAAATTTCTAAAAAATTATTTTGTACAAAATCAAAGAAAAAATTTCAAAAAAAAAATCAAAATAGAAATTGTATTTGAAGAGAAATTCTGAAAAGTTTGTTTGAACGGATTTTTTAAAATTAGGTATTCCAAGAAAATTTGTGTAAATTTTGTTTTTAAGTACAAAATATTGGAATTTTGTAATGGTAGCTACAACATGATATAAAAAAATTATCCACTTGAGGTAACTTTGAAAAAATATGATTTTTAGCAAAATTCGAAGAAATTGGTTTGAGCAAAATCATGAAAATTTCACTCGAAGAAATTGGAAAAAAATGATATGAAATTTTTTTTTTTGATTGAACAATATAATTTGAAAGAAATTATTTTTTTAGAAGATTTGTTCGTATTTGAATGATGTGTGAACCAATTTTGGCAGGAATACAATTATTATAGGAGATTTTTGGAAATTTTTTCGATGGAACGTGTTTGTTTGTAATTTTGAAAAATTTCTCTGTAATCATGAGCACATGAATTTTTCGAATTTTACAACAAAAAAAATGGAGTCTATGGCTCGTTAAAATTGAAGGAAGTCTTCAAGGGTTTCTTAATTAGGTATTTCAATCTTGTTAGTTTCGGTTTGGTACTTTTTTTTTAACAACAAGCTAAATTTTGTAGAAATAGTTAATGCCTATACAAAAAAAAAGAATATATATATATATACTTACCTACCTATAATTGTTATAATCGCGTTTGAGAAATTACATAACACGTGAAAAACACCTCGTTAAATGGTCGCGAACTATCGCATGCTAAACCGCGATCGACAGCGAAGCAATTAAAAGAAGAAAAAAAAAACGCACACACCATTCAACCATAGTAAATAATAGAAACAGTAAATTTACTACGTTCGTACATAAACGATGCTGGTAAAAGGTCGTTATTTATAGTACGTAAAAGTCGATCGAGGTTGCCTAATCTTTGCTCGATGGTTTTAACGTTTCGTTGGAAAAATTAGGTACGAAAAACTTGACGAAAATAATTAGAAAACTTTTAATAATAGAGAGCATTGAATTTTGGTTTTTACACCCCGTCCCTTCTCTTCTCTATATTTTCATCCTAATGTCATCGTTATTTTTGCGATATTTTACGTGTAGGTACCTAATAAGTAGACTGCGCTTATTTCGGCCAACGTAAAAATATTCCATAATTTCCTCTTCATTTCTTGACGAGCGAAAAAAGTACCTACGTAGATTTTCGTAAAAAAAAAAAAACGTTGTTCGTCGTTGATGAAATCGCTTAAGTCTGCGGTTTTTTTTTTATTTCGCTACTGTGGCTGTGTGTCTTGCTGCGGTGCGGAGCACCATCTGTCGTCCTAAGTAAATAACCCCGGTGACTCGGGATGCGCGGCCACGCCGCGCCGGCACCGCACCGCACGCGTAATATTAATGAAAATGTGTACCGGAGCGCGTTTTTACGCGTATATATAGATATATAAAAAAAAGAAAGAAGTTTATTTAGAAAATTTCATTTAGCGGTGTAAAGTTTCTAGGTGACCGATAAGTAGGTGGGTGGCAGAGGTGCGGGAGCCAGCGCAGCGCCCGTTTCAAAAAATAATTTTAATTCGGCGCCTACCTATTCTTTTTACTCGGGGCTGTCTACCTACCTACCTACCAACCCAGCTAGCTATTTACTAAATACGGCTAATTTTAATGGCGCACACGACAGGATAGAACCTTGGGCTAGCTTTCCAATTAAGCGTAAACTGGTGTTATCGCATACGTGAAGGATTATGGTAATTTTGCATTTTAATTAAAAAAATAAAAAATAAAAAAAGCGAAATAAAACTTCCTACCTTATTGCTTCTGTTGCCTTTGTGGTGTGGGCCGTGTTAAGCTCAGAGAAAGCGAAGCTAGGAAGGAACAAACCCATGCGTTGTGAATGTTGCTTAGGTTAGTTGGCAACTGACGTAACTCGTTGTATTGAGCAAATGTTGACCATTTTGTATTTTTTCTTTTGTTTCAGGTGAGTTGAAAATTCTACTTAACTAGCTACGTATGCGTACTAATTAGAAGACGGCCAGGTAATTGATTATAGTAACAATTACTTACATGCTTACTCCAGTTTGCAGTTCAAAAAGTGTTGAAATAGCATCGAAATTGTTTGAAATGTCGTGAAAATTGTTCTTTAAGTATTTTCAAACAACTTTTGTTTGCGCAACACAGCCAGAGCAAAATACTCAAAGCAATTTTTTTACTTTATTTTACTTGAAAAAAAAAACGAAAAATTGGGGGAAAATCCTACCAAAAAAAAAAAAAAAAAACTAGACACCTGCGCAAGCGCAGCTCTAACAGTGTGCGTAGCTTGAATTCTAAAATTACTGAGTAGTATTACTGAAATAACTTTTATGAGAAGTTATCAGTAAGTAGCCTAACCTAACGTAAGCATACTTACTTTGGTATTTCAATTTGCCATGCCCCCCACCAACATCGCATAGTCACACCACCTCCCCATTCACTCAAACTGAAAACTAGATCGACCCATTGTTCGATTTTGAACATTTAAAATTTATTGCCCCAAAATAAGATAAGACTGCAGACCACAAGTCGGAATCATTGTTCGATTTTGAACATTTAAAATTTATTGCCCTAAGCAAAGATAAGATAAGAACTAGACACGAACCATTGTTTGATTTTGAAAATTTGAATTTATTGCCCTGAGCCTGAGACGTGATTTCTGATCTTTTACCACCTGCTGTGCTGATAAAGTTTGATTTTGAATATTTTAAATTTTTATTGCCCCAAAAAAGATAAAACCGCAGAGCACAAAGAGGACGTTGTGACGTGCCCATTGTTCGATTTTGAACACTTTAAATTTATTGCCCCAAGATAAGATAAGATATGAATAATAGAAAAGTCCCCTTTTCCCTTTTTTTATTCAAGTGAAAATTTCAATTATCTCGATAATTACTCATTAGATTCACACACAAATCCCATTGGCCCTCTGCCTTCATGAACTCTACATTCCTTGAAAATTTGAACCAAATCCATCCCATCATTAATGAGTTAACCTCGATAAACCTATTTCAAAATTTTATATTTCAAGACTGAAACCAATAGTGTGCTTACGCACACTAAAAAACATAGAAAATTAAAATACCTACATTGGAAATATTTTACAACAAAAAAAAATTGCAAAAACTACATACTAGACATTGAAGAAATCTTATGCCAAGAAAAATCTAATTGCAAGAAATTGGTATTTTCACCTACAAGATATAGGAAATGTTTCACAAGAAAAAAAAAATTGGAAATTTCTTCACTACCAAAAAAAAATTTCACTCCAACAACAACAATAACAATTACATTTCTTATACTTGAAATATTCTACTTACTTACTTACCTACCTACCTAGACCTACCAAAAAAAATAAAAATTAAAAAATTAAATTAAATTAAATTATTTCACACCAAAAAAGTAACATACAAGAAATTGGTTATTTTTTTCTACAAAACAACAACAACGACAAAATGGAAATTATTTTACTTCAACAAAGTTGGAATTTTTCGAGGCATTGGAAATATACCTAACTAGGTACCACAAAAAATATATATATATTGTCACTACCGGAAATTGTAACTGAAATTGAAAATTTTCACAAAATTGATTGTTTTGAAATTTTTCAAAAATTCGTCAGAGGAGGATTTTGCCTTGATTTTTAGGTTAGCTTTTTTCATTGGTTAAATGCAACTTCGCAATTTTTCTGAATTCACTGAAATTGAAAATTTTCACAAAATTGATTATTTTAAAAATTTTCAAAAATTCGTCAGAGTAGATTTTGCATTGTTTTTTAGGGTAGCATTTTTCATATTGGTTAAATGCAATTTCACAATTTTTCTGTATTTCCTGAAATTTAAAATTTTCACAGCATTTATTATTTTTAAAATCTTGAAAAATTCGTCAGAGGAGGGTAGCGTTTTTCATTGGTTAAATGCAAATTCGCAATTTTTCTGAATTTACTAAAATCAAAAATTTTCACAAAATTGATGGTTTGAAAAATCTTGAAAAATTCGTCAGAGGAGGGTAGCTTTTTTATTGGTTAAATGCAATTTCGCATTTTTTTTGAATTTACTAAAATTGAAAATTTTCACAAAATAAGTGGTTTTAAAAATCTTGAAAAATTTGTCAGAGAAGGATTTTGCATTGATTTTTGGGTACATAACTTTTTTCATTTTTTAAATACAATGTTACAATTTTTCAATCTTTACTAAAATTAAAAATTTCCACAAAATTGATGGTTTTAAAAATCTTGAAAAATTCGTCAGAGGAGGGTAGTTTTTTTCATTTGTTAAATGCAATTTGGCAATTTTTCTGAATTCACTGAAATTGAAAATTTTTACAAAATTTATTATTTTAAAATTTTTCAAAAATTCGTCAGAGGAGAATTTCGCATTGTTTTTGAGGGTAGCTTTTTTCATCGGTTAAATGCAATTTGTCAATTTCACTGAATAATACTGAAATTAAAAATTTTCATAAAATTTTTTATTTTAAAAATCTTGAAAAATTCGTCAGAGGAGGATTTGGCATTGATTCTTAGGGTAGCTTTTTCCATTGTTTAAATGCAATTTCGCTATTTTTCTGAATTAAATTGAAAAAAAAAATTGAAAAACGTTTTTACTACAAAAAAATAGCATGATAAAGAAAGGCTTAGAATACGAGTATTTTTACCTCCTCTTTAATCGAAAATTGGTTCTCTTCAAATAAAAATTTTTTGTTTCGCTTCACAGGATGCTGTCAAGGACCACACAGACCTTTGCCACCCTATAGCGTTGCATTACATTTTTGAATAAAAAAAAAAAAAGTAAAATATTATATATCTTCTGTAAAAAATTTCAAGTTCATTTGTTCAAGATTTTTTTTTTTGATTTTGAAAGAACTTTTGTAATTTTTTTTGAAAGATTTTAAAATTTATTTAAAAAAAAAAAAAATGAAGTGAGAATTTTTGAGATTTTTTTTGCAGGATTTTTGGAATTGTTTTCTAGGCAAATTTCTGAAATATGTATTTTGTCATCTGAAAATTCAAGAAGTTGTATTTCTCTCCAAAAAAATTTCCTTCTGTGACTTTTTTTTTGTACCGAAAAATAGAATAATTATTTTAAAAACATTTTTTGGTAGAAAATTTGAATTTTTTCATCCGAACTTTTTTCAGGAACTTTGTATTTAAAAAAAATATATATATTTGAGAATTTAACTTAGGAAAATGTCACAAACTTATTAATTAACCACTTCTTTTCTGCCAATGTTCTTTCAAGAAAATTTTTTGTAAAAAAAATGAGAGAGCTTTTAGAAAAAAATGTTAGCAACTACTTACCTACCCTACCTACTATAGATAATATCTATTTTTTCTTTTTATTTTTCAGATTTTTCATAATTTTTTTTGACAAAGATTTTCCAAATATTTTCTATTTGCGAATTTCTTTCCAAGAGAATTTTTATTAATTTTTTGAAAGGAGTATAAGTAGAATTTGTTGAAGAAAACTTTTTTTAAATGAGATTTTTAGATTTTATTTAAAAGGACAATTTTTTTAAATTAAAAAAATCAAACGACCTTCCTAGAGAGAACTTTCTCTCTTTGAGTTTATTTTTTTACCTGAAAAAAATCCTTTCATATAGAATTTCTTGAAAAAAACTTTTTTTTTCATCAGACTTTTAAATTATTTATTTTAAAAAACAATTTTTTAAATGAATAAAAAATACTAAACGACCTTCTTGCTAGAGGGAACTTTCCTTCTTTGAGTTCATTTTTTTACCTGAAAAAATCCTATTATTAGATATTGTGAAAAATTAATAGAAATCCCCCCCCCCCCACCACCACCAAACAAAATTTTATTGACGAAGTGAATTTTTGAATTTAAAAAAAAAAAATTAAAAAAAATACTTGAAACTACATAATTTACCACAAATTTTCATCCGAGTACTTTTCTTTCTTCCATCATGATAATCGTGCATCTATTTCGAATGTCACGAGCAATGAGAATAACGAAAGAAGTGCTTGAGCATACTACGTAGTTTTGATTTAAATGAAGCGCATAATAATAATAATTATTATTGGTAAAATTAAAAATTTTCAACGTGAATGTAGACGATGCTGATTGGTACACGTTACTTTCCTGCGCGTATCAATACAAAATCCATTTCAGGGATCGTCTATGTGTGTATGTCAGTGTTGTTGTATACGTAATTGGGCAGGGTGGTGGAGTGCGATGTTGCCTTGGACGCTATATAATACTGTCCAGGCGTGATGAATTGTTGTTGAAGTTGCCTGTTAAGATGAAATGAAGGCATGACCCCTTTCAGGACATTAATTCAACTCGCGCGCACTTCACCAGTTTACCGGGCTAAAAGAGAGAAACATTGTGAAAGACAGAGTATTTCGCAGAGGCGGAGTATGTATATACATATATATTTTAGTATATGTATAGGCGCGGGGAAAACCACCATCACCATCACCATCGCCATCACCATCGGCATCGTCGTCCATTCGGCTATACGAGTATAAGTACGTATAGGCCTATAGTACATAGTAAACTAGCTTATTGACGACGCAGACGAAGCCGAAGCGCCGCCCGGGGGGCAAGGTGAGGGCGGGGGCGGGGGCTGGTGCTGGTACTGGTACTACTGGTATAGTATATGTTGAACGAGGGTTAAATTGATGAATCGCCCTTGTCAACTGGTGTCCAGCTCAGATGTTGTGAAAATTTTCGTAATAAAGCCTCTTCTGGCTGCCTCGCCCTCGTCGCGTCGCCGCGCCGGTAACACGCTTTCATTGGAAATTTAATTAAATTTCTTGTTATATCATTTTAATAGACTTGAGACGTTAAAAGTTTATGACGGCTGGTTTTCACGTCACGTCGCAGCCGCGTGTCTTGTATGTTACACCCATCCGTCCGTCCGTCCCCAGCCTGCGTCGACCATTGTCCGGCATCTCCTGCCGCAATTTTCACATCAATATGCTGTTCGAGACAAGTGTACACGCTTCGTCGAAGAAAAACCAATGTCGTCGTCGTCGACATTGTTGTCTTTATTAATGAAAGTTTAGAGTGCGGTTCTTCGTCTTCTTTTTCTTCTTTTTTTTTTCTCCCTTTCTTGGTATTTTGGTATCGTCTTGATGTCTACATATCAAGCATCATCGTGGACGCGGTACAGCATGTCTTCTGAGCACTTCATTGTTGTCTGCAATCTGTCGCAAAACAAATTTTGCATACACGAATGGATCTCGAGTTTCTTAATATCGTAGCGAAATGATTGGCAGAGAAATTTCGGCTTAAAACCTATGTACTTACTTCCAAATAAATGGCCCTTTCGTGATTTTTTTACTCGAAATATACAGGATGTCCCTGTAATGAATAACATGGCTTGAGATTTAGACACAACCACGTACCACTAACAAAAAACTTTATGTACACACGATGCCTAAATTTGAAATTGAAGGAGTTACAAAGCTTTGAAAAGTGGTATTTTGTTAAGCAAAATCGGTTGGCAGCACTGCTTTAAATTTTTTTTAGACCTCGGCAAGGTACAGCACATTGAAAAACCAAAAAGATTCTGAGCACATTCGATTGCCTATCTCTAAAATTGAAGGAGTTATAGACACAAAAAATTCCCGTCAAAAGTATTGCCTACCTCAATGTATTACGGTGCACTGATGAGATATGAAAATTTCATAATTTCATCAGGACGATACATGGAACAGGAGTAAATTTTTAAGAGGAACAAAAAAATTATGTGAAAAATTTTCCTACCTTTGATATTGAAGGCGCTATTGACCCTCGACCTTTAAAAATATCGATTTTCAAAGCTTATAGCCCCTTAAACCTTCATTTTCAAAAATGTTTTTTGTCTTGACGGTATTTTGAAATTTTTTCAAAACATTACCCCTTCAAAATCAAAGATAGGCACCTGTTGTGCATAAAGTTTTTTGTTGCTGGCAGTCGGTTATACCCAAATATTAAGTCTGGTTACTATGAATCGGGACACCCTGTATATTTCTTTCTCGGAAAATTTCTCATTATAATGAAAATATTTTATAAGGAATTTTACCATTTTTTCATTTTTTTTTTTTTTTTTTTTTTTTTTTTTTTCTGTGAGACAGTTTTCAAAGAAATGTTTTCAGAGAGAATTATTTGTATTTTTCAGCTACCTAGATATTTTCGAAAAAGTTTGTACTTACTGTAAATTTTCAAAACAAGATGCTCTCAAGTGAAGAAAATTTGAAGAAAAATTTGGGGAAAACACTTTTAAAAAATTGAAAATTCTTTAATATACTTAGGTACCTAAATGAAAATTTTAAAAATTTGGTTTCTGAACAAAATTTCAAAAAATATTTCAAATTTATAACGTTAAATTTCAAAGTTTGGTCAATTTTCGAAATTTTCAACATTTAGTCAAATTGTAAATTTTATCATTTTTAAAAATGAGTTCCTTTTTTTTAAATTTTGATTGAGTATCTAATTCATTTAAATTCGACAATTGAAAAAAAAGTGATCGGGTTAATTTTAGAAATTCAATTAATTTTCAAAATTATTGAATGATCAACTTCTACAATTAGGTAAGTAATTTTCAAATTTTGTTAAATTTTTGAAATTAGATTTTTGGAAAAATTAGTAATTTTTAGATTTGAAAAATTTTCGAAAAAATTTCTATCTGCATAATTTTAAAAATGTTCTTCGATTTGGACTAAGTTCAAAAGTATTTTAAAGAAAAATTCGAATTCAAAAAAAAAAATTAGTGCTTGAAGGTAGTCACTATTCCAATAGGTAATTGTCATTGCAAATTTGCTTAGAGATTTACATTTTTTGTCATTTTTTCACTCTTTTGACTTTTTAAAAAAAAATGTTGGTAAAAAAAATCATGGGTACATAATACACAGGCTTTTGCAATTGAACACAATCGAAATTATGTGGAGATCAAATTCTATTGAAAAAACACAAATTATTATTCTAGTGCTATCGATATATTTTTTTAAAAATTTCTTTCAACTTTTTTTACCTTCAAGTATGTACTACTTACTAAATTTATGTACTTAAATATTTTTTTAAATTTTTGTTTAAACATAATTTTATCAAAACTTATTTATCTGAACATAGATTGTACATTAATTCTATATGAACAATTTTTTTTTTATTTTTATTTTTTTTTGGAAAAAAGTTCTGTTCAAAATCAAATTCCTAGAAATTACATCAGGGCACAATTTTTCTTAAAATTTTGTGTAAAATTGAGTTTTTTGAAATTCGGTGCCGACTGCCGAGTAAATTTTACCTAGATTTTGTTCAAAATCGAATTCTTCTAAAAACAGTTGAAACTGAAGATTTAAAAATTTTATTCAAAATCAAATCAGTTGAATGAAACTCAATTTTTATCAAGTACGAAGTATATTTTTTTTATTCAAATTTTATTTCGTCCAAAAAAAATTGATTTTATTCAATAATTCTTAGATTTAAATAAGAAGTATGTGACTCTCGAACCATCCTATTAAAAAAAAAAGTTGTGAAGAAGTACCTTTTTTTTTGTAAAAATCTCTCAAAGAATAGGTGAATGTTGAAAAAATCTCAAAAACTTAACAGCTCATCATTTGACTTTTTTTTTTTTTTTTTTTTTTTTTTTTAATTTTCGACAATTTTTTGGGGAACAATTTTGAAAAAAGTTAGTAGAAGTGAGAAGAACTGCTTATCCTAAAGAAATTATTTAAAGAAGAAATGTTCTCAAAAAATGAAATTACCTTTCAAAAAAAAAATTCTCCAGGAAGAATTTTCTAAAAAATTCTTCAAGCAAAATTTCTCCAGAAAAATACACTGAAAAAATAATCTTTTTAAAAAATAAAATACTATAGAAAAATTGTGTCAAAAAATTACTAAAAAATATTTTTTTATACGTAGAAAGAAAATGATTCTTCCAAAAAACACCGAAAAGTTTCCGATGAAAAATTTTTCAAGAAAAAAAAAATCCTTTTAAAAAAACCTTGAAAAGTGGGTAAAATAATTTTTTAAATTTGAAAAGAACAGTGTGAAAAAGTTTTTTTATTTTTTTTCAATTTTCAAAAAAAAAATTTGAAGTCTGATTTAAAAAATTATCAAAAAATATTAATTTGGTTAATTATCACTTTTTTTGGGAATAAAATGTTTCTGAACAAAAATGTGAGAAAAAAAATAGCACTAAATCCTTCATACTTGAATTAGCTTTACTCACGTTAGCCAACGTCAAAAAAAGAAATTTTCACAAAACGAAGAGAATGAGTGACACTTCAAACTCCACTGCCATTTCTTCACGCAATTATCGCGGGTCTCTGCGTCAGAAGTTATTATCGCAACCTTTTTTCCTCTTTTTTTTTTTAAAAATTTACTTTTATTTTGAATAATAATTTACGTTTAACGCAACGTCGTCGTCGATGATACGGAAGAGCGCAGGAGGAGCAGAATGAATTCCGTAGAATTAATTTTTCGCGTTATAAAAATTACAAACGATTAAAAATTTAACGCCGTTAATTTGCAAAGTAGAGAGAAGAAAAAGGAGAAAAAAGATTAAAATATGCTAAAATAAAGCACGCCGTCGGGTTAATATTTATAATATTTTTTAAAGGCTTTAAAATATACATAATTTTTGTGTCGTAATGTTATACCCGGTGCTAAGTATAACGCGTTAAAGTTGAACCCGGCCAAAAGCTTAGTTAAGAGAATAGAGGGGGGGGGGGAGCAGGGCAGAAGAGAATAAGATCGAGTAAGCGAAAAATAAACGAAAAAGGAAACCCCTTGGTTTTTTTCTTCACGCGCGCACAAAGGACTGAAAAATGCAAGACATCCGAAACAAACCGCAAAAACGCGAAGAAAGCAGTCGCGCCATTATCACGGGGTGGGGAGGAGGGAGATCAGGATATAGCTTATTTTTCTCTTTTTTGGAACAGCCAAAAGAAGAAGCATTCCTTCTGTCTGCGATACGTGGAGCGAAGGGGGGAGAGTAATGTTTTTTACCATAACGAAATCCGCATATTCATCAGATATGAAAATGAAAATTAAGTTGAAAACTTTTATTCGACTTTGCGGAGGCGGAGTGAGAAACGGAGACGTTGTTTTGGACGAGCCATCGTAACGGATACTCTGGACAAGCGGTGCGGGGGCTCGGGGGTGAGGCTGCGAATCCGCGGTTAAATTTGATTTAGTGCAATTATTCATTTTTCTAGATTAATGAAAAATGTTTTGAAGGGTATTCGCAGCCATTCGCTCGTACCAGCGACGAATGAACGAACGTGCACATAGTACACAGTGTTCTCGTGTCTCTCCCCCTCTCGTCCTCTTGTATTCTACTCCTCCATCATCATCATCATCATCATCTGTCTACGAGCTGTTTCTCTCTGATGGCCTACTTTACGAAATTATACTCGAAAATGTTTGATAAATGAATGTGTACAAAGTGAAACGTACCTATATATGTATACGACTGACCTGTTTGGTGTACCAGCCCTCTGAAAAGGAACAAATGCTTAGGAGTAGGGGCCGGTCGAAGAGAAGAGACTCTTCTAACAAATGTACTTTTTCGCGTCTAGAGATGTTATGTTTATGACGAAAATGTAATTAAATTTCATCGTGTTTTAAGTTATTCAGGCCTACGTTGTCTGCTTTACGTCTGTCGCCTACCGCCCCTCCTCGTAGCCTGTTTTTGCTACCATATTATTTTATCGAAGAGAAAATTTTGAAATATGCAAAAATATGTTAAACAGTATTGTTTTTAGTTCAACAATGAGATAAAGACTGACTGCAGTCTGAATTTTTGAAATAATATTAACGTTATTCGATCGTTACTCAAAATTTCTATACGAAAAAGTGACCATAGTTAAAATTCATTTTTGGGTGAATAGAGCGTCTAACGGTCCTACATTGAGGTTGAAAGTAGGTAGTAGGAAAGTGTTTTTTTCGAATTTGAAGCACTGGCATTCGAACGAAAATTCAGAAGTGGAAAATTTTTTGAACGACAAATAAATAACTAATTACCTACCTAATATTATTAAGAAATCTTGAGTGACAACTCATTTTTACAGTTTTCAAAAATTTATCTAATTTTAAAAATTTATTAGCGATAGCAAATTTTCAAAATTTCTTCAAAGTTTGAAAAAAATTGAATGCTTTTTTGAAGAAAAAAAAAAGATTTCTTCATTTTTCTAAAAAAAATCTCTCACCTGAAAAAAACTTAATTTATTTAGAAGAAAATCTCTGTTGTTGTGTGTGTGTGTGTTTTTTTTAATGAGAAAAAATATGACGTGATTATATTTTTTCAATTTTGATAGGTATTTCAATTTTTCGTTTTCCAAAAGAGTGTCTATCGATATTTTTCGCAGAATGACACCACCGAAGGAAAAAGTCTTAATTTTTTGCGGATAATATCTCCTTTTTTTTAAAATAAGTACCTAGGTACGTATTATCTTTTATTTAGGCTTATTAAAAAAAAAGTGTCATCTCTATTTTTTTTTTTTTTTTTTAAAAAAGATTTTTCGAAATATTTACTCAAGAAACTCTACAGCTGTAGGGTTGAAAAAAAATGAAAAAACTGTCAAAACTTCTGGATTTGAAAAAAATTGCCCAAATCCGCTGGGAATTGAATAAAAATTGATTGGAAAAAATTTATTTCGATCCATAAATTCAAATTTTCACAAAATTGATAATTTTTTTTCGAAATATTTACTCGAGAAACCCTACCAATTGTAGGGTTGAAAAAAATGAAAAAACACCAAAACTTCTGGAATTGAAAAAAATTTCCCAAATCCGCTAGGATACCTTGAATAAAAATTAATTATTTTTTTGGCAGAAATCATACTCAGCTTCAACATTTGAAATTTTTACCCACTGAAAAAAAAGATTTCATTTTTTTCGAAGAAATCTCTCACCAGAAAAAACTTAATTTTTTAAGAAAAAAATCTCTAATCTCACGACTTTGTAAGTATTTTTTCCATTTTTTTGGAGAAAAAACTGAATTGTCTTTTTTGGAGAAAAATATTTCTCAAGTATTTCTCAAGTTCTTCATCACATTTTCAATTCTCTTGAAATGAACATTTTCTGAATTTTTTGTAGAAAAAAATCTTATTAGGTACAGATGAGATCTGTTTTTTTTTTGTTTTTTTTGAAATAAGTAAGTAATATGTAAATAATATCACTTATTCAGACCTATAAAGAAAAAATTCTAATCTCTCATTTTTAAACGAAAAAAATCCAAGAGAATCTCAATTTTTGGCAAATTTCTCATTTTCTTTGGAGTGAAATTTTTTTTTGATTTTTTCCACAGAAATCATTCTCAACTTAAACATTAAAAAAAAATCATCCTCTGAAAAAAAGATGCCTTCATTTTTCTGGAAGAAATCTTTGCCTGAAAAAAAGAACTCAATTTTTTCAGAAAAAAAATCTCAAATTTTTTATCAAACATTTTTCAAATTTTTGGAAAACTTCTAATTATCTTGAAATGAACATTATCTCAATTTTTGTAGGAAAAAATGTGCGTATGAATTCTTTTTTTTTAAATAAGTAGGTAGCTAGGCACCTGTAGGTATCTTTTATATTTAGGCTTATGAAGAAAAAGTTCTCATCTCTCATTTTCTTTTACAAAAAAAAGTATTTTATTTTTTGTATCAATTTTTTTTAAAAGGTACCTATTTTCCATCCAACTCATTTCGCCTTAACGCGTCATTACTTCATGATATATAATACCCACTAAGCTAAACTTTTTTTTGTGGTTATATTGAGAAAAGAATATCTATTCGGTCGTGGTGTTTTACTCGACTTAATAAAAACCAACGACAAACTAAAAATTTTCAAAATCGTTCCTTAAAATCACAGAACAGGTACTTACTCTTGATTAAAAAAAAGAGCTCATAAGTTGAATCTAGTTCGGGAAATGGGGAATAAAGCAGAAATCGTATTTTTTCAATTTTGATGTTTTAATTTTTCGTTTTCCAAAAAATCTATCGATATTTTTCGCAGAATGACACTATCAAAATGCATATGAAAATTAGTTTTCTTCTTTGAGAACTTCGTGATTTTGTTTTAATTTAATAATTTTTTTTTGTTTTAAAAAATATCAAAATTTAATCTTCTTTCTCAATTTTTTGAAATACCTACTTCAATTTTTTTTAAATATGCATAACCTACCGTATGCATTAAACTTTCTTTTGACTCACCCCCTCCCCTAGTTTGATAAATGTTTAAAATTTGGTGGAAATTCGAAATTAATTTTCATAATTTGATAAAAATTGGAACTTTGATTCTTGAAATTTTGTGTTTACCTACGTAGACATATTCGAAAGGTGAAAATTGAAAATTTGTTCAATTCCAAATGTTGTTTTATTTTTGAAATTCGACTATTTTTTTAAAAATTTCAAAATTCAGGAAATTTCATATTATTATTTGATTTTTTTAAAATTGAAATTCGGTACTTTTTAAAATTTATTACAAAATTTAATTCATTTTTATAATGCAGCAATTTAAATCTTAAAAATTTGGAAATTTTCTAGAAATTCAACCATAAATTTGAAATTTGGTGATTTTTCTAAATTGAATGTGCAAATTTTCAAAATTTTCAATATTTTTCATTTTGAAAAATTCTCGTCAAAGCTTCTGTGCGAAAATCCTGTTCAAGGTTTTTGGGATTTTGTTAAACGCTCCATTGAAGTGATGCTCGCTATAAACTGCAATGAATTAAGACCCATCATTGGAGATATCCGGTCACAAAACAGAAAGAAGAAGAATTATCCGGCTTTTGAAAGAGCTGCCACTGATGCAGCGTACGTTCCACGTTACGTAATCGCTTCGGTATATACACGTATGTGGTGTAAAGCCCTTTTCGAAACATTTAAAAGCTTTAAATCAAATTGCTTTTGTGTTGTCGAAAACTTACAAAACAGACTGGTGTGTGTTTTAGTACTTTAATGCGAGTTGCCTTTTATTATTTTGTGTACTTGGTGTTTGAAAACGATGGATTCGCAATTCGAATAGGCTGTCGTCTACCTATACATATCTACGATAGACTTTTCGACTACAGTATGATGAATGTATTACCCGCAAGTATATAAATCTACCAACTGATTGAATTTTCAACAACATTGTACCGGCCATTATTTAATATGGTACTATACATTATACTCGTCGGTGAATGTTTGCGCCAATAGTCTAATCTCTGATTTACACGTACTCTTTGGAACGAATATCTACATACGAGTATATGCGGTGATGTACACGTTGGTGGCTTTTAGTCGACGAATGAAAGGAAAAATGGCGTGTCGAGTTTCGGCTAAATGGAGGTGTGACAGCGGATTTTATTCGTGGTTGTTGGATAAAATGAGTCGAATTGAACGAGTCAGTTTCATTGATTGCTTTAAAAAAAAAAAAAAAAAAATTGAAATAAAATACTTAGAATAAATAATAAAAAAATTAAAAATTGAGTAAAAATTTTGATTTGGCTATTTTTTTAATTTGTTCAAATTTGAATTTTTTTGAATTGAAATTTTTTTTCAGTTTTGCAAATTAATTCCTACCACTTTACGATTGGATCGCCGCAGTACTGATTTTTGGCACCATTGAAAATTTTTCAAGTCCAATACTTCGTACGTACGTAAAACTCAAAATTGGAGGGCAGGTAGGCGTCCAACCAAAATTTTTATAATAACCAAAACTATTCCTAGGAATTCAAGTTACAACTTTCGTCTGAAATTTTTTTAAATTGAACCCCTCTCCCCACCGATTTTGCATAACACTCCAAAGATACTAATTAAAAAATGAAATAGTGAGAGAGGAAGGGGCTAATTTGAAAAAAATTTCAAACAAAAATTGTAGCTTGAAATCCTAGGAATAATTTTGCTTATTACAAAAATTTCGATTGGATCTCTCCCTCTCCTCCAATTTCACATAATGTCAGGCAGATGCTTTTTCAAAACCAGGAAAGGCGTCCAATTGAAAAATTTTTCAGACAAAAGTTGTAGATTGAGGTTCTACAAGTAATTTCAGTTATTATAAAATTTTCAGTTAGACTCTCCCCTCCCCTCAAATTTAGCATAATAGGACTTAGATCACTTTTAGATACTTATATTATTAAAAACTGGCGAAGGTAGGGATCCATTTGAAAAAAATTTCAAACAAAAGTTGTAGTTTGAAGTCTTAAAAATAATTTTTATTGTTACAAAAATTGTGATTGGGCCCCTCCCTGCCCTACAATTATGAATTTACGCATCTTGTACAGTATTGCACTTGGCAAATTTTCGATGGTGCCAAAAAATCAGTACTGCGGGGATCCAATCGTACCACTTTCCCTGGCAAGAGATATTGATTTTTTTGCTGGTATTTTCGTTGGATACCCTGTACTCGATGCATATTTTAGTATCAACTAAACTTGATTTGATTACATTCTTGAGTAAAAAATGTCTTCGATTATTCGAGTAAAGTAATCCAGATGCTCCCTTATTTTTTACCAAAATTGCCAATTAACCTATCTGCGAGAAGATGTAGGCATGCATATAAATAAGGGTACGACAAATGGACGATGGGATACGTATACTTTAATATCTGTCGAGCATTCGTCAATTGCGATAAAATGCCCAAGACTTGGACTATGTATACATTATAGAAAAAGGTAGTTAGGTATCTACGTAAAAATAGCCGAAAACAAATCACATTAGATTGGCGAACTGGCACGAGACAAGCGGAGCGAAGGAGCAAACGAGGAAGACGCTAAAACTATCAGATAAATTGGATATCCGTACAGTAACGTATTTGCTGCCAGATTTACGGGTAAATACTACTTATACGAGCTAAAAAGCAAGAATAAGAAAAAAAAACACGCGAAATTTAAATCAACCTTGGCACTTTGATTGGCGATGCAATCGAGAATGGACGAGAGAAGAAAAACGACGGCGACGTGCACGTCCGACTGATACGTAAATCTTTGCCAGTACACACGAGCACGACAGAATCGTAAATTTTGTCCTGTTTTCGCCATTTTGATCGACGTTTTTCGTTTTTATTGTTTTTTCGTACTGTAAGGACAGCGCCAACGACAACGGTACACGAGGACTCATCACGAATACTTCCTTATTCGGTTTACGTGACTCAAGAGCTCAACTCGTATAACCGTTGCAAGGTTTTATGAGCGGTGCACGCGAATCATTGCGAAAGAAAAATTGCCTCGTGGCTCAGAGTTCGAGATTCGTCTGCTGGCCACAGTCGGGAAAAACACACGAGCAAGGTGTTTTGAACATGTTCATTGAGTCGAATCACCTATGAAGATTCAAAAATATGTATGTAGTCACAATTTTGAGGAATTTTCTCAAGTACTAATATTTGAAAATTTGACTGTAACTATTTTGAAATGCAGTACTGTAGCCAGACAGTCATTGGGGGGGGGGGGGAGGGGGTCTTCGCGAAGAAGATGAGAAATTTCACATAAAGTTGGGGGGGGGGAAATCATTATTTTATCAAAATAAAGAAAAGTATTATGCCCCAGTGAAGCGATTTCGAAATTCTTGTATGAAAAGAAGAATTCAAAAACTGAAATTTCAACACAATTTTTTTCAACTTAGACTACTTAAATCTCCCTAATATACGCCTTGCCACTGTGAACAATTTAAAAATATCAAAACATTGTATTCAACAACTTTTTAAAAAATTTTCCTACAAAAAAAAATGAATAAAACTTTAGAAGTTGGTTTTATTTCTACAAAATTAAAAAAAAAAAAAAAAAAAAAATTAAAACAATAACCTATGATTTTAAATAAAAATTTGAAAAATTTGGTCGATAGGGTATTTCTGCTTTAGTATCTAACTACCTGTATGATGTGTATTTTGATTTTTTGACAAATTTCAAATATTACGTATTAATAACTTTGAAAGATGATTTTTTAAAAATTCAATCAAATTTTTAAATAATTAATAATGAAGTACCTAAAGTTTGAAAATTTATTAAAACCCCTTTTTTCATACTTAATTAAATAAATAAATACTTAACCTAGGTGAATAATTTTTTCTTCAATTTTTTTTTTCTTTGGTAATTTTTTTATTAAAAAATGTATTAAAATTAATATTACGTTTTAAATGAAGAATTATTAAAATAAAAATTATTGAAGTTATATTTCTATGAAAAATTCGAATTTGGATCAAAATTCATTTTTTTATCTAACAAGGGAACCTCCCCAACTCGCCGCCTCCGATTTCGCTGAAATTTAGCTCACTGAAAGAGCATGCCACCCACACCTCACAACCAAATTTTTAGCTGCCGAAGTTGATTTTTCGATTTTTGGCGAATTTTTGAAAATGACTAAAATCACCCCAAAAAACCAATTTTTGGAATAAAAATCGCAAGTTTTGCGATAGAATCCTGAAAATCAGTTTGTATACTAAAGTCGACCTCCCGAGTCGATTGGGACCACTTTCGAAGCGATCCGGAGCCTCCAGAAAAAGTTGACTTTTCTCCAGCGCGCTGGAACTGCTCCAGACGACGCTGTAATTAACTTCGGCAGCTGAAAATTTAATCCTAGCGTTAGTATGATGTCATCTATCGATTGGCATAGTTGAATCGAAAATTCGAGGTGACGAGTTCGGGCGTGTATTTTCATGACAACTTAAAAATTTCCAAAAAATCAGATTCTCCAGAATATTGTTTGAAACTTCGTTTACCCCCTAAAGTTGACCGCCCGAATCGATTGGCACCATTTGCGAAGCGATCTGGAGCCTCCAGAAAAAGTTGACTTTTCTCCAGCACGCTGGAACTGCTCCAGACGACGCTGTAATCAACTTCGGCAACTAAAAATTTGGTTGTGAGGTGTGGGTAGCATGTTCATTCAGTGAGCCAAATTTCAGCGAAATCGGAGACGGCGAGTTGGGGAGGTTCCCTTGTAAGTACCTACTTTCAATTTTATTTTTTATAATTTTTTTAAAAAATTTTCATAGGTAGTAGCTAATTTTTTTTATTTTATTTATTTTCAAAGGTAAGTATTCATATTTTTTTTTAATTTTTAATTTTTTAATTTTAATTTCATAATTTAAAAAAATTCTATTTTCAAACTATTTTCATTCTCAAAATTTTTCATTTTCATAATTGTTTTGATTTTCATATTTTTTTAATTTTCATAAGTTTTTTAATTTTCAATTTTTTTTTTACTTTCATATATTTTTTTTATTTTCATAATTTTTAAAAATTTTTCATTCTCAATTTTTTTACCTATTTTCATTTTTTTCATAATTTTTTTATTCGTTATTTTCAATTTTTTTAATGAAAAGATAGTAAAGTGCAGTGGAATGATTCTGATCACATGATTGCAAAATTTTTATAATACAAGTAATTTATGGGATATAAATTCACTGGAGAGGAAGGGTAGAGAGTGTTTGTTTAATAATCTATGGTGTGCCTTTATTCGAATAAGTACTCGCATATTGTTCTCCTTCCAAAATTCTGTTGATTTTTTCTCCTTTGCATATTTTGACGCGAATTTTTCCGTCACCTGTTCACTTTTTTGAAAAAATGAATATAACCTTTTTTTTTTGCAAATTCTACTTTAATTTTAGTTATAGTTAAGCATTTTTCTGTTTAAACGCATATTTAAAAAGTTATAAGCGAAAAACGACAAGGGAGTCATTTTGGGTTCATATTAGGAGTCCTTTCCGAAGGATGAGGTGGGTGGCCTTTTTTTTTTAGTTAATTAGAACATCGAAAGGAACATTTTGAAGAAAAAAATTTCCACGTAACCCAAAATGCAATTTGTACCTTTTTTTTGGTCTTATTTTACTGAGGTTCTCTAGTTTTGCGTAAGCCAGGAATTTTTATTTTCGAAATAAATCCCAAAAAAACGCCCCTTTTTGAAAAACATTAGTCGTATTCTCAAAAAAAAAAAAAAAAAAAAAAAAAAAACTACGAACGAAAATAAAAGTCGACCTCAAATTGAATAAAGCCTTCGAAACGTCAACATTGTTTCCTTTTAAAATAGTAGAAAGCATCGAATAAATATCGAGTGGGATAGAAGGGAATCTTACATTTAGCGACGACGAATGCTACGTCAACTCAATAACACATTTTCAAATTTCCTACTCATCTAATATATGTACTCACTGCGGAGTACCATTACGTGAAAAATGCTCTAATAGTTTCACACATTTCAAAAAAAAAAGAGAAATATTCTTTTCGGATTTAACATGACGTTTCGAATGCGGTCCGAATAATAATTCGGTTGCGGCGTGTTTCTTTTTTCTTCGCACGTTTTCTCATAAACGCTCAAAGATGGTTATTGCATCTTTCATTCTCAAATTCGTACACCAATTTACGCGAAAATGTCTCTTCAACCGTTTTCATAATAATATACGAATGGGAATTTTTTTTCTTCAAAATTTACGATGGCTTCATCATCATAATCATCATCATCACCGTCATTGTCGTCGGTGATTGAACACCGCATGAAACAGTGAATAATATTCCTCAGAAAATACCTAATATTTCAGCAATATAATTTAAATTTATACTAATTTTGTAGAAGGAACTCGCAAAAATTGGCCACGAATAAATAATCGACACAATTGATCCTCCACCTCTCTCACCCCTTTCTTATAATTTTACACTGGTAACATCCGCTGAAAGGCAAATATGTTACTAAGAAGACTCAGCAACCCAACTACCTAAAAAGATAATAATTATACACATGTTAGGTATACTTGTAAGATCAACGTACGTGTACCGACGAGACATCGTGAACGCAGCGGGCCACCGTACGTACATGTACGCGGCCCAAATAGCTAATTTCGTTTAAAATATTGAATACACTCGAGCACGAGTCCCAGGTAAATGGGAAACATTGCCGGTAAAAGACCCAAACCAGCGGAGAGAGAGTCGGAGTAGTGCTCCTTTAAAAGCATCCGTACACCTCGTGAAAATTATTAGCGAACCAGGCGATAGAACGTCCAGGGGGGTGGAGGGGGCCAAAACGGTAGTAAATTTTTCAAAAGTCTGGGTATATTTAATCTGCGAGCAGCGGCGAGACAACGACGGCGGTATAGCGTGCGAAGGATACATCGCATCGGGTGTACACGAAACGAGCACGAGCGAGCCTCCGTATCCGCCGCACAAGATAGTAGGTAGATTTTGATTAACCGAAATTAAACGTTCATTTATTCATACAGCTTTAACGAGCTTTTTCAATACCGCACGATACCGACGATCCCGAGCCGAAACCTGCACGAGAGGGCATGGCATGGCATGGCGATGATCACGTTCCTTCGGGTATCCTGCTCGCTGCTAATATCCAATCCAAACTCTTCTCGAATCTCCACGTCTACTCACCTGTTACTCTGATAACAACCTCGCGAATTTTTCATAACAAATATCAATGAATGGTTCATCACAAAAAACAAGAAAAAAAAATTATATACAGGGTGTTCCCGTTCCGGATTGAGAGTTAAGCCTTCCAACCAGTAATTATGCAACTTATGCTGATTTGATGTAGCTATGTTTGCCTAACCTTCGGACTGCAGGGGCTGAGTTATGCTTTCAAAAAAATCATAATTAAAAAAATTTTAATTTTTTTTTAATGTATCGATAGTTATGAGCAGTTTTTTTTTCAGAAAAACATCTGAAATAAATTATTTCAGAAAAATAAATTGAAAAAATTTTAATTAGGTATATATTTTTTAGACGTTTTTCAACAAATTAAGTACTTATTTGTTCATAACTTTTGAGTGGAGTGAGATAGAGGGGTGGGGGTTGCACCATTGAAAAGAGCAGCATTTTCTCATCTAGAAAAGTTGATAATAATAGCTTGGTCAAAGGACAACTTTTTGAGTTATCACAGAAAAATACGAAAAATTGTGATTTTTTTTACATGTTTTTTCAAATATTATGCTGCTCACAAGAAAACCTCGCCAACTCGTCACCTCCGATTGAGCTGAAATTTGGCTCACTGAAAGAGCATGCCATCCAGACAATTTTTAGCTGCAGAAGTTGATTTTTTGATTTTTGGCGAATTTTTAAAAATGGCTAAAAACGCCTCCAAAAAACCGTTTTTTGAAAAAAAAATTGTAAATTTTAAGATAGAATCCTGAAAATTAGTTTGTACACTGAAGTTGACCCCCCGAGTCTATTGGCATCATTTACGAAGCGGTCTGGAGCCTCCAGAAAAAGTTGACTTTTCTCCAGCACACTGGAATCTCTTCACACAGCAAAAGTTAAATTTTCTAGAGCTTCCCGATCGCTTTGAAAATGGTGCCAATCGACTCGGGGGGTCGACTTTATGGAGTAGACGAAGTTTCGGATGATATGCTGGAGAAATCGATTTTTTTGAAAACCTTTTAAAAATGAAAAATTTTCAAGTTGTCAAAAAAAACTCGTGCGAACTCGTCACCTCAGATTTTGGATTCAACGTCAATCGATAGATGGCATCATACTAACGCAAGGATTAAATTTTCTGCTGCCGAAGTTAATTACAGCGCCGTCTGGAGCTATTCCAGTGCGCTGGAGAATAATCAACTTTCCCTGGAGGCTCCAGATCGCTTCGAAAATGGTGCCAATCGACTCCGGAGGTCGACTTTAGTGTACAAACCAATTTTCAGGATTCTATCTTGAAATTTATAATTTTTTTTTCAAAAAATGTTTTTTTGGAGGCGGTTTTATCCATTTTCAAAAAGTCGCCAAAAATCGAAAAATCAACTTCGGCAGCTAAAAATTTGGTTGTGAGGTCTGGATGGCATGTTCTTTCAGTGAGCCAAATTTCAGCTCAATCGGAGGTGACGAGTTGGCGAGGATCCCTTGTCAGTATACATAGACTTCCTTGTCCACTTGTAAAAATTCTCAGTCCCATGAAAAAATTCTAGACAAAATTTGCCATCCCAGAGCAAAGTTGAAAACACTCTGCCAAAAACGGAAAAAAGTTTTCGATGAGTATAACTCAGCCCCTGCAGTCCGGAGGTTAGGCAAACATACCTACATTGACTCAACATAAGTTGCATAGTTACCGGTTGGAAGGCTTTATTCTCAATCCGGAACACCCTGGGTATGTACAAAGTCTCAATTTATTCGAATAAATTACTTATTCGATCGAGGAAAAAGCTCGCTGTTCCGAGAGCTTTTTCACCGCGTATATCAAGATCAACCTATCCAAGTATCCAAAGATATGCAAAATAACATAAAGTAATTCAGTTCAGTACCCAAGTTGCTCAAAAACGAGGAACCTATCGCTGTACCACCGAGTATTATTAATTTTTTACTCAATTCTCTCGCTGTTTAAAAGTTATTATACTTTAAACGATTAGCTTTAGGCTATAAATTAATTAAACGTACCTAATGCCAAAATATCAAATAGATAATTTCACCTTTAACTAAGCCCTTTTATCTGGGCTGTACGTCAAGTAATTATGATACCTTTGTAAGGAGCTCATCGTGCCATCGCATCGCATCGCCTACTAGTAGATATACCATGTTTTACACAAAGCATCAGCCTAAGTATAGATATTACAACTTAAAAACTTTCCACCATCGGGTATATTTTCATTTGCTTCTTCAGTTTCACCTGCTTCATACCGCTCCGATCTGCTGCTATTATAACCCCAACCGAAGTAGGTGATTAATTATCGTGTAATATTTTTCATCTCTTATGTACTACTCGTACTTTGCTCAACTTATCTTCCTTGTTCAGCAAGAGTTCTTCATTAAAATTCGTATCGCAAGGTGCTTTGTTTTATGGAAATGATTACTTTGTAGGATGTTTCTTTCTACTCCCACCCCCCCCCCCCCCGCCTCAATAAAACACCAAAACACTGAAATTTGGTCATTTTCAATTTTAAAAATTTTGCAATATTTTCTAAAAATTTTAAAATGCCAATTATCAAAAAGCATCTCTTGATCATGACATTTAAGTATTTATGTTGTTTCTTTATAGTTATGTATTTTTTATATATTTTTTTAAATTCTAATAAAAAAATCGGAAATTTTGAAGAAATAGAGAAAAACACGTGTAAACGGTTTTCAAAAACATTATTTTTTCTATTGAGCATTTTCTAAAAATTTTTCTCAACGAAAAAAAAAAAAAATAAATAAATTACATGGGAAATTTCACAAATTTCATTTTTTTTAAAAAGAATTGCCCAAAAAATTTTTTCTCACTATTCGGGTTCATTCTGAGAGGTATAATGGAATAATTCTGAATTTTTCAATTATTCGCATTTTTGGAAAAAATTCATTTTTGCCATGTAAAAAGAACCGGGTTTTTCGCGGAACTTTTTACATGGGAAATTTCACAAACTTAATTTCTTTGGAAAAATTGCCCTAAAATTGTTTTCTCATTATTCGGGTCCATTCTGAGAGGTTATGATGGAAAAATTCTGAATTTTCCAATTATTCGCATTTTTGGAAAAAATTCATTTTTGCAAAGTAAAAATTTCGCGGGGCTTTTTGCATGGGAAATTTCACAAATTTAATTTCTTTGAAAAAATTGCTCAAAAATTTTTTTTCTCATTATTCGGGTCCATTCTGAGAGGTTATGATGGAAAAATTCATTTTTGCCATGTAAAAAATATGTAGTTGAAAAAAATAGGTAGGTAGGTACTAATAAAGTTGTTATTCGTACGTTTTTCCAAAGGAAAGTATGAATTTTTGTTGGTATTTCCAAAAAAATGATGAAACACACTTTACTATCACCAATTAACCCAGTTCCCTTTCCCCTCCTTCTCAACCGCTCCTAATCATAATTAATCCTTTTCTTTTAAAGATCATACCTACAATGTAACCAAGTAATTTTTGATTTTTTTAAATTTTATTTGTAAGTATTAAGTTTATTCATTAGGTATTTTTTATTTATTTTAGCATAGTATATGCTTTTACGGAGACCAAAATGGAAAAAAACGACCCCAAAATCCGACACCAAATTGGGTTAGGTTAGGTTAGGTTACATTTGGTTAGGTTTGGATGACATAAAAAAACAGAAAATTTTTAATAAATTCGATTTTTTAGACATTATGTCAGACATTTTGAAACTTGTAAATTTTTTTGAAATTTCATGATTTTTAGACATTATCTAGACATTTTGTCAGACATTCTGAAACTGAATTTTTTTTAGAAAGATGACTTTCAGACATTTTGTCAGACATTCTGAAACTTGGAATTTTTTTTATAAATAGAAAGATGACTTTCAGACATTTTTTCAGGCATTTTGAAACTTGGAATTTTTTTTTTATAAATTTAATGACTTTTTGATATTATTTTAGAAATTTTAGGGCTTTTAGACTTTTTAAATTTTATTAAAGAAATTTTATGACTTTTTGGACATTTTTTCAGAAATTCTGTTTATTATACTTTTTAGATTTTTAAATTTCCATGGAAATTAATATTCGTGACTTTTAGACATTTTGTCACAGAGTAAAAGCATATACTATGTTTCATACTTTCAAACGTAGTGTGGAAATAGAGCCAACCAGAGCGGTCAGCCCCCCTGGCGAGGCGTGAAGCGCCGAGTTTTGATAATTTTTTTAAAAATAATTTTGTAAGAGAAATAATTATTCAAGATTATTCATAAGTACATTTCGCATAACTCGAGTATTTTTTATAATTCTTCTGGCACAATTTCCTCTGGGGAATTCTTAGACATTTTTTTTCTTTTTTCTATCGATAGTAAGTATTCTCATCTTAAAATTATTTTTCAAAAAATGTTCCTAAGATCATATTCTTAAATTGATTGTTCCTACGCACTATTTCATTTTTTTTAAATTAAAAAAAAAAAATTTTTTTAGGAATTTTTGATTAGAATTTTGATAAATAATCCTGAAAAGGCTTTAAAAAATTTCGATCAAAATAATTTCTTAATTTTTTCAATTCAGAAAAACTTTTTTTCTTAATAAGTATATATTTTTTTGAAATTTAACATGATTTTTTTTTACTTAATTATTTTTCAACGCTCATTATTTTTTGATACAATTTTTTATTCATTGAATTTCTCAAGAATATATTTTTTTTCAAGTTTTTTTTTTCAAGTTTTTAAAATATTTTTTTTTTAGTTTTTCTTGCATAAATTTTTTCGTATTTTTTTCAAAATGATTTAATAAGGTTGTTTAGTAAGTAAAGAAATCAATCATGCTGAGTATACAAAATGTCTGAAAAAATTCAATGTCTTTGTATCGTGCAGAATTTTTTCTTCTCGACAAAATATCTAAAATCAAAAATTGAAATAGGTACTTGGATTAAAAAAAGATTTAAAATCAAACCAAGAAATTTAAAATTTTGAAGCAGCTTTTTAAAAAAAATTAATTATCTTGAATTATTTCAGGGGTTTTTTTTTTAGAAAAAGGACAAACGTTAGTCTTTTTGAAAAATTGAAAAAAAATACATTCACCTCTCTACATTTCTTCCATCAGGTCAACTTTTGAATTTTTCATTTTGAAAAATTGGCTTATAAATAATGTTGGAAAAAATACCTCCAGTTGAAAAAGTACTTTTAGATCAATTTTTTTTTCAAAAAATCATCCACAGTTTACGTTAGAAAAAAAAAGGAAAAAAAATAATTATAAATTTATATATCCTTACCTAGCTATAATTATGTATTTGTTTTACCTAACTATGAAAAAAATCTAGTAATCGTTTTTTTTAGTTAGCAAAGAAATTAGAAATTATTCCAAAAACAATTTTTGGTAAAAAAATTCCTCAAGCAGTAGAAAAGGGTTGATTGAAAACTTTTCCTAACGAAAACTACTTGAGATGAAATGGTGTCAAAAAATTATTAAAAATTTATTATAATTCAACACTTAGGAAAATTCTTGTATGTAGAACAAAAAATAATAAGCAATTATTTCGTAAAAAATGTATTCATTAATCTTCATTTTTTCAATTCCGTAATAAAAACTATTTAATTAGGTACATTTAAAATTCGATCGAGATCGTTAAAAAATAAATTAAAAAAAATACTCGTATTCGGCTCTAGCGATTGAAATAATTGATTCTCGCCTTAATACCTACTCGGTTTTTTTTCATGTCTAAATTTGATGGAACATAGTATAATGAACGCGCGAATAAATAAAGGGGGAGCCAGAAAAAAGAAAATTTTCAAATAACTCATTATACAATATCATGCTTCGTAATCTGGGCACAATGAGAGGCATCGTAGTGTATTATTTACCAAAACTGGTGTTATTTACTTTTTTTATTCCGCGAAAGCTGGTTTTATTTATTTAATCAAATAATAGTAATAATGAAAAATGTAATCAGGCTATTTTTTTTCGCTGGCGTTCATTCTTAAGTCCTTTTCCTTAAGAAAATTTTAACGCCATTGTTTGTTTTTATTTTGTTTTGAACTTTTTTGTGCGGTTTTTTTCGGTGTTGAAATATGTTGGTGTAGTATTTTGTCGTTCGCTGTCACGTTTCAAATATTTTTTAAGAATTTGCTAATGGATATTATAGCTAACAAGGGAACCTCCCCAACTCGTCACCTCCGATTGAGCTGAAATTTGGCTCACTGAAAGAAAATGCCACCCACACCTCACAACCAAATTTTTAGCTGCCCAAGTTGATTTTTCGATTTTTGACGAATTTTTGAAAATGGCTAAAATCACCCCCAAAAACAATTTTTGGAATAAAAATCGCAAATTTTGAGATAGAATCCTGAAAATCGGGTTGTACACTAAAGTCGACCCCCGAGTCGATTGGCACCATTTGCGAAGCGATCTGGATCCTCCAGAAAAAGTTGACTTCTACTGTCTGGAAAGATTACAGTGTGCTGGAGAAAATTCAACTTTTTCTGGAGGCTCCAGATCGCTTCGCAAATGTTGCCAATCGACTCGGGAGGTCGACTTTAGTGTACAAACCGATTTTCAGAATTCTATCTCAAAATTTGCGATTTTTATTCCAAAAATTGTTTTTTGGGGGTGATTTTAGCCATTTTCAAAAATTCGTCAAAAATCGAAAAATCAACTTGGGCAGCTAAAAATTTGGTTGTGAGGTGTGGGTGGCATTTTCTTTCAGTGAGCCAAATTTCAGCTCAATCGGAGGTGACGAGTTGGGGAGGTTCCCTTGTAAGTATATTTTTAGGCGAGTGTTATAGTGTTAGATGTCTTTGACGAGATTGTTGACAAAAAGTGAAATCGGGCCTGTGACTGCTGGAATTGAGCTTTACAATTCTTTCTTGGCCCATATGGAAAGGGCTTATAAAGCTGGTGACGATGACGTGGACGTGATTTGCGGTTGGCACTTTAAACGCTCTGTCGACTGCCGAGCCCAGTGTATTATAAATATTTTGCGAAAACGACGCCGACGCTGTGTCAGGATTTTCTGTCTTCTGGGCTGGGTTGGGCTGGATGCATTGTCGAAACTAACGTTTTAATTAATTATATTTATACGAAATACGACGAGTATAGAGAAAGCCGAATAGAGTTCACGTACGTGGTGAGATGGGTGTGCAAAAAGGAAAAGGAAAGGCGAGTCGACGAAAGAGGTATACAAATACATGTGTATGTATATTATAAAAGCTCTCACACAAAGCTACAATCTGCATAAGGTTCACGTTGTTAGGATATGCGGTTGTAAGGTGATCTGCTTTGACTTCTGTAGGCAGGCTCGGAGCATATACCTGCCTGCCTACCTACGGTTGACGTTGCCGATTTCTTAATCAACTGGTAAGATTTAGGTATTGCTTTGTTCGCTCTAATATTTCAATTTTGTTTTGTTTTACGTTTGTAAACCGACCCTGAACGACTGAACGCGGTCGTCGGGCTGAAATTTGAAATTCGAGCTTAGGTATTTTGCGGTTTGCCTATTCCATTTCCTCGCGTCGAAGAAAATAGCTAGGCTTTGGTGAAAGAATATATACTTACGCGTATAAATAGAACGATTGCGATTTAAAATATCAACCGTGAGATTTATCTACAACCACGTACATCCCAACTCATCTTTTTGAGATACGTACTAAAACGAGCATTTTCTCTCTCGTGTTTTCAGTGTTTTTCCCTTCAAATTTCTCATTGAAGATATTTTTCGATATTTTGGCGGACGAAATAAAAATCTCCTCGTATAAATCGCCAAAATGTGTAGAATTTTTTGCCACTTCATCAAAGAATACGTCGTACTTGTGTCGTGTCGTGTTGCGTTCATTCGAAATTCATTTATTCTCAACACCTCTACTCGCACCTCGTTCGTGCTCGTCTCTTTCTCTATCTCTATCGTCGTCTTATATTGAATTCTGCTGTATAGAAAATTACGCTACGCAGTTATCCAAGCTTGTTTCGTACGAATTAGGCATTCCACGAGGAATAAAAATGATAATAAATGCGGCTTAATCTATTTTTTTCCCTCAGCGCTCGTCTGTGCGGTTATTACTGGTTCGTATGTAGTGAGTGACGATGGAAAATAGAAGGAAAAAAATACGCCCATTAAATTACATCCGAATGTAATAAGAATTTTTTTTCTTCGTTTTTTCCATTAATAGACGATTTTTTTTCGCGATGCTAGTTTTTATTTATTTATTTTTTTGAGATATAGATGGGATATGATTGCAAAAAATAAGAAAAATTTGGACGCCGTTTGGCTGCGAAATGTCGAGAGGATGAGGAAGTTCTGTGAAATGGAGGATTTAGTAGCGTAAGAAGAGCATTACTTTGCGATGTGCTTGTTACTGCATTTTAAACGAGAAATGGTAGCTCTTGTTGGGCCATTTAATTGGAATATTTTTTTTTAAAAAAAGAATTAGAATTTTTAAATTAGGTTCTTAATAGGAAAATTTCTTATCTATTATTTACTGGAAAGAAAAAATTTTCCATTGAAAATGAGAATTAAACTCTTTTATGTAAATTACAGACTTGAAAAATTCAAAAATTGTATCCTTGAAATATAATTTAAAGTAGGTACATTGATAAATATTTTTTTTATAAGTAAAAAAAATTTCAGTAGTTTTTTTTTCAAAGAATTGAAATATTTTTCCTTTTTATTCAAATCGAGATATTTTCTCCCTTATATTTTTAAACCTTTTCTATTTCTTCAAAAAAAAAAAAAAAAAAAAAAATTCGAAGAAAATTCACATTTTTTTCTCAGTGAGAATTGAAAGATTTTTCATTCTAAAAAAAATTCATAAATTTTTCCCCTAAAAAGTTGATTTTTTTTATAGAATTGAGAATTTTTTCACATATTTTTTTACAGTGAGAGATGTTTTTTATTCTGAGAAAATTCACAATTTTTTCCCCAAAAGTATCGGGAGATTTTTTATTTCATGAAATTTCAGAAAAAAAATCTCCAAAAGTTGAGATTTTCTCTACCAAGAATTTGAGAAATATTCTTACTCTGTAAAAACCTAAATTAGACGACTTTTTTCCAAAAATTGGAGAAATATTTCTTCTCTGAATTAACTGAAAGATATTGGTGGGTTTTGGACAAATTTTAATAACGACTTTTTTTTGGAGAATTTTTAATTTTATTTGGGAATTTTGTACTTGGGAGAAATTTAAAAAATATTTTTGGAATGAAAAATTTATTAGGTACCTACCTAGATAATTAATTTTCTTGGTAGCAATTAATTTTTTTCATTTTTTCCAAAAAAAAAATATTTTATTTCAAATTTCAGTGAAAAAAATTAAATTTTTTGGAAAAAATAAATTTTATGATTGTTTTTTTTTTAATGAAAAAATTTCTGATTTTTTGGAATAAAAAAGTATCTATCAATCAATTTTTTTTCAACAAACCAACTTCTTACTTTTTGGAACATTTTTTCAAAAAAAAAAATTATTCGAAGAAAATTCAGAATTTTTCTCTTTGTGAAAATTGAATGATTTTTCATTCTGAGTTTTTTTAAATTTATTTTTTTTATAGAATTGAGAGTTTTTTTACATATTTTTTTACTTGAAAAAAAATGAGAGATGTTTTTTTTTCTGAGAAAATTTAGAATTTTTTTCCCAAAAGTATCGGGAGATTTTTTATTTCATGAAACTTCAGAAGAAAAAAAAATCTCCAAAAGTTGAGATTTTTTCTCCCAAGAATTTGAGAAATATTCTTACTCTGAAAAACCTAAATTAGACGACTTTTTTTTGGAGGGGGGGGGGGATTTTGTACTTTGGAGAAAAAAATATTTTTAGAATGAAAAATTGATTAGGTAAATTAGTCTTTTTGGTAGAAATTACATTTTTTCATTTTTTCTTTAAAAAAGATCTTTCATTTCAAGTTTCAATGAAAAAAAAAAATTAATTTTTTTGGAAAAAATAAATTTTATGATTTTTTTTGAAGGGAAAAATTTCCAATTTTTTGGAATAAGAAAGTACCTATCATAAGTTTTTTTGTTTTTTTTAAAAAAAAAAAATTCAAAAAACAAACTTTGTACAAGGAATGTTTCAAATTTTTGGAGAAAAAACTTCACTTTTCGAAGAAGCAATTTCTCGACAATTTGGATGAGTAATTTTTTGGGATGAAAAACTTGATGTTTTTTTTCAGAAATTTTTTTTTTTTCGTGTGTTTGGAAAAAAATTGCTCAATTTTTTCGAAACTTGACAAACTGAAAGTGAACTTGTCTAGCTTGCTCAATTCCTCTCAAATCTACTGTTCAAATTCTGCATCGCACAGACTCCACCCTACTTTTCCCAGAAGGGACGCCATAGTCTTGGAGTCTGGTGAAGACATCTTTTAAAAAGTCAATTTGGGATGGAGAAAGCTAAAAATCTAGTGATGGATACGATATTATTTCAAACAAGATACAATTTCGTGGTCGTGACGTTATGACGTATCGAGCTTTTATCAATAAAAATGAACTATTGCACACACCGGACAGCAAAGTATGGTAAAGATGAATGGAACTACCTCGCTTATGAAAAATAAAATTACAAAAGTTACAAAAATCTGGCGCACTCGATTGCATTTCCCATTGTTTTGGTGTGGTATGCTCTAGATAATATAGATATAGTGTAATTCGTGAGCCGTCGGAATGAGGAGGGATAAGGATAGGTCTAGGTATATACTTATACGACGTGTTAGTCGATTGAATGACTGGAGAACTTTTCAAGTATACCAATTAATAATTGTTGGAAAGTTGTTAGGGTTAGTTCGCTCTATATATTCGCGTATAAGTATAATTTAATTAAATAAAAACTTGGTTATATCGTAAAAGAAGCTTAATTCGCGAGAATAAAAAGTTACAGTAAGGTCGTATCGTAGACTTATCGTATGGTGTACTATGTATACGTATATACAATATCACTTATTGCTGCTGAATACATATAAATAAACAGGAGGGGAGCAGCGGACGAGGAAATTTCCCCTTTTTGGTAAATTGCTTCTTTATTTGTAAAGAGAACGAGTCTCTCGAATAATTTATACGTAATAAGTATAAATCACGTTTGCGAAAAAGTTTACTAGTTTTCGTCTTCGTCTCTCGCCTTCTTTCACATCCCATCGTTGACTCGAGATATATTTCGTATTATTGCCTCGGGCCGTAAATTTCAATTTTTACACATTTTCAAATCTGTCACCAAACATTAAGTATTTCATAGTTTTACTCGTTATAATTTTTGAAGCTAGCAGCTTAAAGTTATATTGTAATGGGAACAGCTCTTCGGTTAAAGTTTGATATTATGTTCCTCTATATATAATCTTATTCTTAGGTACCTATCTGCTTTTATAACTTAAAATGTATTTTTTCATTCCTTTTTTTTTTTTTTTTTTGAAGCTGACTCGAAGACACCAGAGTCATCGGGCGAAAAAGTTCGTATAAAAGACGTGACAAGGCATTTATACGAATATTACAGTTTGTAAAAGGTGATGATTTTTCGTCGTTTGGAATTTCCCCATTGCAATGTGCAGATGGCTCTGATTAAATAAATGTCGAATTTGATTAGTAATCCACGGGGATTGATGAGAATTTCATAAATTTTTCTAATGCCTATCTAGTGTACCGCCCTCGCTGGCTGATCGTCATTTTAGTCGTGTATTTCACCCCCATGACAGGTATTAAAAAGAGAATCGTTAATTTGAAATTTACTTCGATTTGATGTATTTGTGGCAAAGACAGATCGATCGATTAAACTTTTTTTTGGAGGGGGTACAGAAGCATTTCGGCGTTTTATTCTTTCTTCCACAAAAATGTGTAGAAATTGCGATACACGATTTCTTTCTGGAAAAAAATTTTGTAAAGGATCATGAATTCAAATTTCAACATAATTGATAAAATTTTTCTCAAAATTGATTCTATAGAGAAACCCCACAGTTGTAGGGTTGAAAAATACGAAAAAATTGGCAAATTCACTGGAATTGGACAAAAATTGATTAAACAAAATTTTTTTACTCGTAGATAAATTCAAGTTTTAATAAAATTAATGAAATTCTTATCAAAATTATTACTCGAGAAACCCTACAGTTGTAGGGCTGAAAAAAACAAAAAATTACTAAAACTGCTGAAATTGCAAAAAAATTACCAAATCCGCTGGAATTGAACAAAATTAGATTGGATAACATTTTTTGGCTCATGAATTCAAATTTCAACAAAACTGATGAAATTTTTCTCATACTTACTTATTACTCGAGAAACTCTACAGTTGTCGGGTTGAAATAAACAAAAAATTACCTACCAAAACTTCTGAAATTGCAGAAAAATTGCCAAATCCGCTGAAATTTAACAAAAATTGATTAAACAACATTTTTCAACTCGCCATGAATTCAAATTTCAACATAGGTAATTGATGAAATTTTTCTCAAAATTGATACTAAAGAACCCCTACAATTGTAGGATTGAAAAAAAATTGCCAAATCTGTTGCAAATTGAATTTTTTTTTCCAAATCCGCAGAAATTGTACAAAAATAGATTAGATAAAATTTTTCGACTCATGAATTCAAATTTCAAAAAAATTGATGAAATTTTTCTCAAAGTTATTGTGAGCTTGAAAAAAAAAAAAAAAAAACAATGAATCCGCTGAAATTGAAAAAAATTAATTATAAAAAAATTTCAACATTATAATTCAAATTTCCTCAAAATTGAACAATTTTTTCTCAAAAATTAAAAATATTACTCGTGAAGTTCAGCAATAATTGTGGGATTGAAAAACGAAAAAATGGCCAAATCTAATGGAAATGAAAAGAATTGATTATACCTATATCTAAGTACCGACATAAAACTAAAAAAATTGACTTGCCCCTGTTTCTTCCCCTGTACCCTTCATATTGTGTGCGATAGATTTATTAACTCGATACTATAATTATATAGAATCTGATATACAATATACTTACATACTTACAATATTATACATGGAAAATTTCACATATTTAATTTGTTTAAAAAAAAAATTCTCATTATTCGGGTCCATTCTGAGAGGTTATGACGAAAAAATTCATGATTTTTCAATTATTCCCATTTTTGAAAAAAGTTCATTTTACAAAGGGCGATTTCACATTTTCTCAAAATTCAATTTCATTGAAAAAATCGCAAAAAAAAAATTTTCTCGTCATTCGGTTCCATTCCGAGAGGTTATGACGAAAAAATTCATGATTTTTCAATTATTCCCATTTTTGAAAAAAGTTCATTTTGCAAAGGGCAATTCCACATTTTCCCAGAATTCAATTTTATTGGAAAAATTGCCAAAAAAAAATTTTTCTCATCATTTGGGTCCATTCTGAGAGCAGGTTATGATGGAAAAATTCTGAATTTTTCAATTATTCGCATTTTTGGAAAAAATTCATTTTTGCTATGTAAAAAGATTCGATTTTTTTTGCGGAGCGGAGCTTTTTACATGGGAAATTTCACATAGTTACTTTCTTTGAAAAAATTACTCAACATTTTTTTTTCTTATTATTCTGATCCATTCTGAGAGGTTATGACGAAAAAATTCAGGATTTTTCAATTATTCCAATTTTTGAAAAAAAGTTCATTTTGCAATGGACAATTTCACATTTTCCCCAAATTCAATTTTATTGGAAAAATATTTTTTTACAAATTCAGTAAGACGAGAATACCCTTTTTCATTGAATAAATGCCATTTCACATTTTTTGGAATAAACCAAAAATGAAATTTTTTACAAATTCAGCCAGAGGGCGGTAGCTGTTTTTATTGGTTAAATGCAAATTTCTCACTTTTTTGAAATTTACAGAAAATAAATAAATTTTTACCAATTCGCTAAGGGTAGGATGTCGAATTGGATCAATTTTATTGCAGCCTATGTCTTCGAAGTTTGAAAAACATAAAATTTCCATTCCTTCGAATTTACTGAAAATAAATTTTTTTGAAAATTAAGCCAGACAAGGGTAACTTTTTTCATTGAATAAATACCATTTCTCAATTTTGGAATTGACAGAAAATATTTTTTTTTTTATAAATTCGTCAAGTTTAGTGCAGAATTTTTCATTGGATCAAATGGTGGTCTTTGTCTTCGAATAAATTAAAACTCCCATTTTTTTGAATTTACTGAAAATAATTTTTTTTTACAAATTCAGTAAGACGAGAATACCCTTTTTCATTGAATAAATGCCATTTCACATTTTTTGGAATAAACCAAAAATTAAATTTTTTACAAATTCAGCCAGAGGGCGGTAGCTTTTTTCATCGGTTAAATGCAAATTTCTCACTTTTTTGAAATTTATAGAAAATAAATAAATTTTTACAAATTCTGTAAGAGTAGGATCATAGGATGTTGAATTGGATCAATTGTAGCCTTTGTCTTCGAAGTTTGAAAAAATTAAAATTTCTATTCCTTCGAATTTAATGAAAATACGTTTTTTTTGAAAATTCAGCCAGACAAGGGTACCTAACTTTTTTCATTGAATAAATACCATTTCTCAATTTTGGAATTGACAGAAAACAATTTTTTTTTACAAATTCGCCAAGTGCAGAATTTTTCATTGGATCAAATGGTGGTCTTTGTCTTCGAATAAATTAAAACTCCCATTTTTTTGAATTTACTGAAAATAAATTGTCAAAAAAAATTTTTTCTCATGATTCGTGTGCACTCTGAGAGGTTATGATGGAAAAATTCTGAATTTTTCAATTATTCGCATTTTTGGAAAAAATTCATTTTTGCCATGTAAAAAGATCCGGTTTTTTGGCGGAGCTTTTTACATGGGAAATTTCACATATTTAATTTCTTTGAAAAAATTGCTCAAAATTTTTTTTTCTCATTATTCGGGTCCATTCTGAGAGGTTATGACGAAAAAATTCATGATTTTTCAATTATTTTTTTGAAAAAAAAAGTTCATTCTGCGATGGGCGATTTCACATTTTTCCCAAAAATCAATTCTATTGGAAAAATTGCCAAAAAAAAAATTTCTAATCATTCGGGTTCACTCTGAGAGGTTATGATGAAAAAATTCTAAATTTTTCAATTATTCGCACTTTTGGAAAAAATTCATTTTTGCCATGTAAAAAGATCCGGGTTTTTCGCGGAGCTTTTCACATAGGAAATTTCACGTATTTAATTTTATTTCTTTGAAAAAATTGCTCAAAATTTGTTTTTATTACATAAGTACTTACGTAAGTGAGTGGTGCATTGTGCTCGTCCACGTACTTAATTCGATACGAACCTACCTTGTTAGGTATATCTTCAATTATAAGTCCAAGTTTACGACGCGACATGTGATACACTCTTACGTTAGCTCAGCTGATATATGGCGGTGTGCTAAGAGTGAAGTTGAAAGGGCGAGAGAAAAGGGAATGGCGCTGTTAAAATCGTATAGACCAAAGTCAACTTTAAAGGTGGGTTAAAATTGACGTAGCTTTTGTTTCACAACTGCAGCGCAGCGGAGAGAGAAAATCTCGATAAGCTCGCTGAAAAAGGTTGAAGTTTGATGTAAATTTGCGCGCTGTACCGTATAAATTACATAGTCTTTTTCAAGGTATACGTATATACACAAGTGTAAGAAAGAAGATACGAGCTACAAGTCCGGCTTATAATAAAAGTTTAACGCGAAGCGACAGGTAACACGGCGTATACATATAAGAAGGAGGACAAAAGCGTCGCACGTGTGTCGTGTGATGAGGCAGGTAGCAGAGGTGGTCATCGAAAACGTCGACCAATTTGGCGAAAATAGGTACGTCTACGTATAAATAGAGGTGTTACGTTAATAATGCCGTTTTGTTGTTGCAAAACCGACTGTGTTAGTAAACGAGATTATAGTATATCTACGTAATTTACGTATCTAGGTAAGTACTTTTTTCCAATGCATATTGGTACTTGTGTCCTGTGCTCGTACATATAAGTACGTAAGTGTGCATCAAAGGAGAAGCTATACTCGTACATAAATATACTTTTTACTTACAACGTACTACCAGAAAATTCGTAAGGTGGCACGAAAGAAACAACGTAAAGAGAATTACACATAAACCCCCCAGGCCCTTCCCTTCTAAGTTCATTAAAGATCCTCAAAAGAGGATAAAATTACGAAAAATTCCGTTCACGATTAGATACCTAGTATTTCGTACACTGTCGTGTCCATGTTGATGTCGATGTCTTCGTTTTGTGTAGAGTCTGAGCCTGGTAGAGGACGCGCGAGTTTATGCTTTTTACGGCTATCTCGAACGGTGGGAATTTTGTTTCACGTGTAAGCTGTAAAATATATTACAGGTAATCAATTTTTTTTGCACTTTCTTTCGGTGGCTTGATGCCACCGCGCCGTTACTGTCACCTCGCACTGGTCCCTGTTGCGAGATGCTGCCTCCTCCGCTATAAATATAAAAGTACTTTTCCATGTATACTACCACACACTGGAGATATTTATATGCTTATATGACTGTAGAATTTTCGTCGTGTTGGACGATTTATGTCATCGATACTTTTTTCCAAGTGTGCAGGCCTAGCTGACAGCATTTCCTCTTGGAATAGTCGATGTATCGAATCTGTTCGACAACGAGTAAAGAAAAAATAAACAATAACTGTAAACAATAATGCAAAAGATGACTAAGTACATGAGATTATACGTAAGTACTACGTATATCTCATATGTCGTATTCTAAAAGTATTGGGAAATTTTGTTGCGATGCAATATCATCAGTATTGGAATGAGAATCGACGTGCTTTCGAGTCGAGTGGAAAATATTGAATATGTTCGATGCTGTTGAAAATGTATGCCACACATAGACATACTAACCTATGTATACTTTTTCGTCCAAAGAAAACTAAATTCTCTTGGAATAGAAAATATCTCTATTTTTAGGAGGACAACACTGTATTTCTCAAATTTTTTAAGTATCTATTTTTTTTTTTTTTTTTTTGAATAGGTACAAAAGAATGCTTGTTTCATTTTTTTTTTTTGAATTTTTTTGGACAAAAAAAATTGAATTTTTAAAGATTTTTTTGAGAACGAAATTTCTAATTCATTCAGAAAAAAACTCTCAATTTTTATGAGAAAAGAGTTCTAATTTTTTTCATTTTTTTTTCTCTTCAATTCTTTAAATTTCTTTGAAATAAAAGAAATTCCTAATTTTTTGGTGATATTTTTTTCAATTTTTCGGAGTAAAAAATCTTAATTTTTTGCAAAAAAAAATTCCAACATTTTTCATTTTTTTAAAATTACATCGTATTTTTTGAAAGGAAAAAATCTTTACTACGAAAGTTTTACTCATTTCTTAGAGAGTTGATTTTCAAAAAACTTCCCAGATCGTTTCAAACATTTTCAGTTTTTTTTTTTTTTTTTTTTTTGAGAATTTATTTTTAAAAATTTTAAAATCTCATTTTTCAAAAAAAATAAATAAATAAAATAAAGTGTAATCAAATTTTTTTCAAAGCGTATATCAAATACCCGATGATCAAAAAATTATTACTTCATTTTTAAAAATTGTTGGAGAGATATGATGGGAGTAGAATCAATTTTTTAGGGCTGATCTTCAAAAAATTTAGAAGAAAGCCAAATACTTGAAATTGGATTATGTAACTTCCTTTTAGTAGTAAGTAAAATGGTCCAAAAAAAAAATAGATTCAATTTTTCATTTTTTTTTTTTTTTTGAGAAAGAGAGAGCGAGTGAGAGAGAGATGCATGTATAATTTGAATAGTGTCAAATTTTTAAGGGTCAAATTCTCAATTTGAAAATTGTTTAAAACTGTACAGACTAGATGTAATTTCTGAGAATTTTTTACAAAGTGTACCTAACCTAATAGGCAGAAATATTTCTGAGTGTAAATTTTCCAAAATTTCTAGAGAGATGTCATAGGAGTAGAATAAAAAATTGTAAAGGTGGATTTTCACTTTTTGAAATTAGGTATACTTCATGCATCGGAACACGGTTACTTTTTAGTAACTTGGTTACTTTTTTAAAGGCAAGGTTACTTTAGTTACTTTTGGGCTCATTTTGGTTACTATGGTTACTTTTGGACTCATTTTGGTTACTATTTCGTCAAAAATCTGACGAACAGCTGCCATTAAAATTTAAAATTTCTTTAAAAACGTTTTGAAAGTTTTTTTTCAGAGATTTTGCTTCCAAAAAATTTGAAATATTTTATTTAAAAATGAATTAAGTAAGGTCAGTTGGGGTAACTGGGCCACCGGGGTATCTGGGCCATTCTCTTCCTAATCCCCTCCAAAATCGTCTTGACGTAAATGGTTGGTTGCATGGTAACACTGACATCGTAAGCCCACCATAACAATTATCATTCGGTTCCTAGCTCCCCTTGAGGAGGCCTCAGTAATTTGAGTAACATGACATGGCCCAGTTACCCCCAACAACTGTGGCCCAGTTACCCCAAAACTCAGATTTGAGTGGGGGTAAGTGAATTACACATCTTGAATCTTCCTTAATAAAAAAAAAAAATTGGTGGCCCAGTTACCCCATTTTTCGGGGTAACTGGGCCACCATTCTTTGTGTAGAGTGAGGTGTTCCTCAGCTCAGGTATGTGCTTCACCCTCAAAATCAAAAAAGTGAGCGTACCTCTATGACACCCCTCTACACGTCCCATTTGAAGATTTAAGGTTATTCTTCACTAGTGAGGCATTTTTGAATAAAGATTTTTTAGAGTTGTAAAAACGTAGCCCAGTTACCCCAACTGACCTTAATTGAACAATTTATTGAATCTTCTTTTAAAATTGAGATTTTTTCTGCTCGAACTTCAGGAATATTTATTTTGTACTTATGTATTGAAATTCAAGGTAGAAAAATGTTTGCTCCTAAAAAAATTGAAAGTTCTTTTATAGGCATTTTTCAAGTCAGTATGAAAAATTGTGATTTTTTTTTTCTTGAAGAATTAAGATTTATTCTTGTCTAAAAATGAGCCACATTTCTTGAAAAAAACAAATGTAAGTAGATAAGCCGTATTTTTTTGAAAAAATTGAGAAATTCTTTTCTCGACAAATAAACGATTTTTTCTCAAAATTTCTTTTCAAAAAAAGTAGAGGCCGTCGAAGAATAAAACCGATTTCTTCTCATTAAAAACTTTTTTTTTAAATGAGAATACCTAGTAATTTTTTCAATTAAAAAAAAAAATGTGTTCGAAGTATTTGAAAATTATGTTTGAAAAATAGAGAACTCCTCAAAAATGAAACATAAAATCGTTTCAACTCGTGAACTTAAAATGCTTCAAAAATTTGATATTTCTCAAATGAGCAAAACTTTCCTTTTAAAAATTTTGAAAAGTTGTGAATTTCACATGTTGAAAAATTGTTTTTTTGTGGAGAATGAAGACTTTTCAAAAATTAATTTTTTTTTGTATCTACTCATTTTGCAATAAGCCAATCAAAAAATTGATTTTTTTAGACTTTAAATTGTTAGGCATTACAATTTTTATAAATTGGAAATTTTTTATTTGAATAAACATGAATTTTAGGAACGACTATTTTTTTTAAATTAAATATAAATTGTTTAAAAATCAAAAAATTGAGAATTTTAAGTTTAATTTTTTGAAATCCAGAACTTTTTAGAAATTACAAATTGTTAATAAATTTAAATTTATAGAAATTAAAAATTGTTTGAAAAATAAAAAAAATCGAAAAAAATTAAAATTTAAAAATTAAAAAAAGGACAGTATTGTTTGTAATTTAAAATTTTTCTAAAATTCACGTTTTTTGAAATCAACAATTATTTGAAAACTGAAAACTATTTCAAAACAAATAAGAGTTCAAAAACTTAAAAAAGTAGATATCAAGTATTTTCAAGAAAAAAAAGAATTTTTTTTTGAATTTTCAATATTGAGTTCAAAAAAAATTAAGATTTGATAGGAACTCAAAAATTATTTATTGTGAGCTTCTCAAGAATTGAAATTTCCTATGATATAAAAATTGAGCACCTATTAAGCCAACTATTCTATTAAAATTCGTCATAATTATGAAAAAATGCATAAATTATTATTTTTGAATTAAAAATTTTGATTTTTTCAAAATTTTTACCATTGATTTCAAGAGTTGTAAAACGTCAAATTTAGCGAAAATATGAGAAAAACGGTGACAAGGGGAGGGGAGGGGGTTATGAGTCATTATATTCAAGTGGAAATGGAAAATTTTTGGTTACTTTTTTCCATAATTTTGGTTACTTTTTTTGAAATTTCAGGTTACTAAAGTTACTTTTATTTTTTCAAATTTCGCTCCGATGCATGATACTTACCTACCTGTCAAATTTTTCTAGGATTTTGATGTAAGTAGGTAACCTTACAAGATACAAGAGAACCTCGCCAACTCGTCACCTCCCATTGAGCTGAAATTTGGCTCACTGAAAGAGCATGCCACCCAGACCTCACAACCAAATTTTTACCTGCTGAAGTTGATTTTTCGATTTTTGGCGAATTTTTGAAAATGGCCAAAACCGCCCCCAAATATTTTTTTTTACAAAAATTGTAAATTTCAAGATAGAATCCTGAAAATCGGTTTGTACACTAAAGTCGACCTCCCAAGTCGATTGGAACCATTTTCGAAGCGATCTGGAGCCTCCAGGAAAAGTTGACTTTTCTCCAGTTCACTGGAATCTCTCCAGACAGCAATAGTAAACATTTTCTGGAGGCTCCAGATCTCTTCAAAAATGGTGCCAATCGACTTGGGGGGTCGACTTTGGGAGTAAACGAAGTTTCGAGTGATATGCTGGAGAAATTGATTTTATGGAAATTTTTAGAAAATGCAGATTTTTCAAGTTGTCAAAAAAAAAAAAAAACACGTGCGAACTCGTCACCTCGGATTTTGAATTTAACTACGTCAATCCATAGATGGCATCATACTAACTCTAGGATTAAATTTTCAGCTGCCGAAGTTAATTACAGCGCCGTCTGGAGCTATTCCAGTGCGCTGGATGAAAGTCAACTTTTCCTGGAGGCTCCAGATCGCCTCGAAAATGGTGACAATCGACTCGGGAAGTCGACTGTAGTGTACAAACCGATTTTCGGGATTCTATCTTGAAATTTACAATTTAAAAAAAAAAAATGTTTTTTTGGAGGCGGTTTTAGCCATTTTCAAAAATTCGCCAAAAATCGAAAAATCAACTTCGGCAGCTAAAAATTTGGTTATGAGGTCTGGGTGGCATGCTCTTTCAGTGATCTAAATTTCAGCTCAATCGGAGGTGACGAGTTGGCGAGGTTCCTTTGTTATTATAATTTTTCCTGGAGTTGATTCCAATTTTTAAAGCACCCATACTGAAAAAAAATTAAAATTCAGTTTTGGAACTCTTTTTTAATTATGTAAGTTAATAGGATCTACTAAAAATTAAATTTGTTTTTCATGGCGAGGTTCCTTTGTTATTATAATTTTTCCTGGAGTTGATTCCAATTTTTAAAGCACCCATACTGAAAAAAAAAATTAAAATTCAGTTTTGGAACTCTTTTTTAATTATGTAAGTTAATAGGATCTACTAAAAATTAAATTTGTTTTTCATTCTTCATTTTTTTTTTTTTTTTATGAAATTGAAATGATGACTGTATTCACATTTAAAATATTCCAGGAAATAGAATTGAAAAAATATTTTAAAAGTCCAATTTAAAAAAAAAAAAAAAAAAAAAAAAAAAAAAAGAGGTACAGGTAAATTTTTGAAAGTTTTTGAAGTTTTTTGGTAGTGTGGATAATATAATTGGAAAAATTTAGTAAACGTCGGTTTTCGAAACATTTTAAAAGCCCAGTAAATTTTCAAAAATATTGTTAATAGATATATTTTTTTAGTACTTACACACATTTTTGTATAATTTTTTAGAAATGAAGTTCATTTCGCCAACTTCTGAGTAGGTGGATGGATATTTCAAAAATTCAAAAATGATGTAAATTCTCAGTTTTCATCGACCATGTTACCCAAATGAGAGTTAACCGAATCTGAGGAAATGATTACATAAAATATATTAGCTCAAACCCAAATGAAGCGAGTAATTGATTCGCATTATAAGCGTTCGTTCTTTACGATTAGAGGAACCAGAGAGAGAGAATGTAGGCGAGGGAGAGACGACTCGAATGAGGAAAAAAGAACGGTATTAAGGAAATTAGACTCGTGAACGGGTATCGGAACGACAGCGATAGTTTTCGAAACTGTATACATTACGATTGCGTTGGTAATTCCATTAAATACGAGAGATTTAAACACCTTTATAGTCATTATAGGCTTGATCGGTAGATACTATAGGTAGTAGGTGCTGGGTGGCAGGAGGGTGCGACAGAGAGTCAAGGTGCAACAAAGCGCTGCAAAAATACGAACGTAGGTATCTGTGAGGGTACGCGTACGTACAGCAGCACGTCGCTCGAAGAGAATGCGAATGCGAATGCGAAAGGGGTGAGAAAACGACTTAATAGAGCGCGAACTTGGAATAGAAATGTAAATGAGAAATAAAGCAATCGTTTATACCGTTCGCTAATATTAAACGGCGTATTGGGTTAATTTGTTAAGAAAGCTCATTCCGCTGTTTCGCGACCGCCTAGCGCCTGCCTTTGTCGATTCCAAAAGAAAGGCATTTATGCTGGGTAACCTGTGCGATGAAGACGCTATTAGCATTCTCGTATAGTCATAGTCGTATATCTAAGTGAACTACTCGTATATGCCCGAGTACAGGGCTCCTCAAGCCGCCTCGATCCTCTTTACTTTGGATTTTCAAACACCACCGAGCCACCATTCTTCTTTTTGTTCGCTATCAAAGGAATCGCAATCGCGTTTAAAATTATCAAACGCATCGTCGGCGTCGTAGCGCACGCTGATCTTGGCGTGACAGTCTGACGCGGAGAAAGTCATTCCTCTTTGTGCATGCGAAGATAGCACACCCATGCATCGGAACACGGTTACTTTTTAGTAACTTGGTTACTTTTTTAAAGGCAAGGTTACTTTAGTTACTTTTGGGCTCATTTTGGTTACTATGGTTACTTTTGGACTCATTTTGGTTACTATTTCGTCAAAAATCTGACGAACAGCTGCCATTAAAATTTAAAATTTCTTTAAAAACGGTTTGAAAGTTTTTTTCAGAGGTTTTGCTTCCAAAAAATTTGAAATATTTTATTTAAAAATGAATTAAGTAAGGTCAGTTGGGGTAACTGGGCCACCGGGGTATCTGGGCCATTCTCTTCCTAATCCCCTCCAAAATCGTCTTGACGTAAATGGTTGGTTGCATGGTAACACTGACATCGTAAGCCCACCATAACAATTATCATTCGGTTCCTAGCTCCCCTTGAGGAGGCCTCAGTAATTTGAGTAACATGACATGGCCCAGTTACCCCCAACAACTGTATTTGAGTGGGGGTAAGTGAATTACACATCTTGAATCTTCCTTAATAAAAAAAAAATTTGGTGGCCCAGTTACCCCATTTTTCGGGGTAACTGGGCCACCATTCTTTGTGTAGAGTGAGGTGTTCCTCAGCTCAGGTATGTGCTTCACCCTCAAAATCAGAAAAGTGAGCGTACCTCTATGACACCCCTCTACACGTCCCATTTGAAGATTTAAGGTTATTCTTCACTAGTGAGGCATTTTTGAATAAAGATTTTTTAGAGTTGTAAAAACGTGGCCCTACCCCAACTGACCTTAATTGAACAATTTATTGAATCTTCTTTTAAAATTGAGATTTTTTCTGCTCGAACTTCAGGAATATTTATTTTGTACTTATGTATTGAAATTCAAGGTAGAAAAATGTTTGCTCCTAAAAAAATTGAAAGTTCTTTTATAGGCATTTTTCAAGTCAGTATGAAAAATTGTGATTTTTTTTTTTCTTGAAGAATTAAGATTTATTCTTGTCTAAAAATGAGCCACATTTCTTGAAAAAAAAAAATGTAAGTAGATAAGCCGTATTTTTTTGAAAAAATTGAGAAATTCTTTTCTCGACAAATAAACGATTTTTTCTCAAAATTTCTTTTCAAAAAAAGTAGAGGCCGTCGAAGAATAAAACCGATTTCTCCTCATTAAAAACTTTTTTTTTAAATGAGAATACCTAGTAATTTTTTCAATTAAAAAAAAATGTGTTCGAAGTATTTGAAAATTATGTTTGAAAAATAGAGAACTCCTCAAAAATGAAACATAAAATCGTTTCAACTCGTGAACTTAAAATGCTTCAAAAATTTGATATTTTTCAAATGAGCAAAACTTTCCTTTTAAAAATTTTGAAAAGTTGTGAATTTCACATGTTGAAAAATTGTTTTTTTGTGGAGAATGAAGACTTTTCAAAAATTAAAATTTTTTTTGTATCTACTCATTTTGCAATAAGCCAATCAAAAAATTGATTTTTTTAGACTTTAAATTCTTAGGCATTACAATTTTTATAAATTGGAAATTTTTTATTCGAATAAACATGAATTTTAGGAACGGCTATTTTTTAAAAATTAAATATAAATTGTTTAAAAATCAAAAAATTGAGAATTTTAAGTTTAATTTTTTGAAATCCAGAACTTTTTAGAAATTACAAATTGTTAATAAATTTAAATTTATAGAAATTAAAAATTGTTTGAAAAATAAAAAAAATCGAAAAAAAAAAAATTAAAAAATTAAAAAAAGGACAGTATTGTTTGTAATTTAAATTTTTTCTAAAATTCACGTTTTTTGAAATCAACAATTATTTGAAAACTGAAAACTATTTCAAAACAAATAAGAGTTCAAAAACTTAAAAAAGTTGATATCAAGTATTTTCAAGAAAAAAAAATTTTTTTTTTGGAATTTTCAATAATGAGTTCAAAAAAAATTAAGATTTGATAGGAACTCAACAATTATTTATTGTGAGCTTCTCAAGAATTGAAATTTCCTATGATATAAAAATTGAGCACCTATTAAGCCAACTATTCTATTAAAATTCGTCATAATTATAGAAAAAGAAAAAATGCATGAATTATTATTTTTGAATTGAAAATTTTGATTTTTTCAAAATTTTTACCATTGATTTCAAGAGTTGTGAAACGTCAAATTTAGCGAAAATATGAGAAAAACGGTTACGAGGGGAGGTGAGGGGAGGGGGTTATGAGTCATTATATTCAAGTGGAAATGGAAAATTTTTGGTTACTTTTTTCCATAATTTTGGTTACTTTTTTTGAAATTTCAGGTTACTAAAGTTACTTTTATTTTTTCAAATTTCGCTCCGATGCATGCACACCTCGTCTGCGTCTCTTCTCGACTCCTTTTCTAATCGATCACACGTAAAATAATCTGCTCTCCGTGGTTCTATGGCGATAGCGTCTTCTTCCTGGCCGGCGGCGCGACCACGTGCTTCTGAAGTACGACTACAAAGACGCGGTTGCCGGCGCCCGCTTCGCAGTGTAAACTCAACTTCTACCGCGCGAATCAACAAAGCAAATTTAATCCTTTCGATGCTTAAACAACGCGAAAAGCCGACGTCTTAAGGAAGTTTACATCCATTTTAATTCGTCGTCGGTTCTTCGGCAACCACGATGCCGATGTTGTATTAGGTATTACCCTGTGTCTGTGTCCCTTCTCTAAGGAGTGTATTTAAAGTGCTACTTTTGCGTTTGCACATGGGATGAAGTCATTTTTGATATCTTTGCAGACGTTGCAACATCACTACAGGGTGTCCCAGTTAAGAATAACATCCTTCAACCTGGTAAGAGGGCAACTCATTTCAACAACGTGTAGGTATGTTTGCATACCCTTACTATTGAAGGGGCTGAGATACTGCATGTTGAAAAAAATTAATTTTCATTTTTTCACTTGAAATTAAAAATTTATTTTCTTTAATTGGAGACAGATAGAAAGATGAAACTTGTGGGCAATGAAGTAGGATAGTTGCAGTAATGTCTGAAAAATTTTTCATCAAAATCAATGCAATAGGGTGTTCAAAAAATTATTTGTACCAAAAAAAATGGGTAAAAAAATTCGAAATTTTGCAACTTTAAAAAAATTTACATTATTAACCTAGTTATTTTTTGTCAGCAGATGATTCCCCTCTACTTCCTCTACAAAATGTTCCTCAGCATCATCTTCCTATCTCTTTTAGTTTTTGAGTTAGAATTTTTTCAATGAGTACAAATTCATAAAAATTTGACTTTGAAAATTTGAAAAATTTTTAACCCAAATGTCGACTCATTAATAAATTTTTTACTCAAAAACTAAAAGAAATAAGAAGATGAGGGTGAGGAACATTTTGTAGAGGAAGTAGAGGGGATTCATCTGCTGACAAAAAATAACTAGGTTAATGATGCAATTTTTTTTTAAATTGTAAAATTTTGAATTTTTTACCTAATTTTTTTGGTAAAAATAATTTTTTGAACACCCTATTGCATGGATTTTGATGAAAAATTTTTCAGACATTACTGCAACTATCCTACTTTTTTCCCCATAAGTTTCATCTTTCTATCTGTCTCCAATCAGAAAAAATAAATTTTTCATTTCAAGTGAAAAAAGAAAACAATTTTTTACTTACATAATATTCAAAATTGGAGTGGAAGGAGAGGGGCCCAGTCGAAATTTCTGTAGTAATCAAATTTACTCCTACAGGACTTCAAGGTAACAAATTTTGTTGAGAAATAAAATTTTCCAACAAATGTTATAGGTTGAAGTCCTTGGAATAATTTTGGTTATTACAAAATTTTCGATTAGACCCTTCCCTCCCCTCCAATTTTAAGTATTAAGTTTATCTATGTTGTATATTAGACTTGGTTAAAAAAAAACAGCGATCATGCTTCCATGTAAACAAATTTATCAAACTAGACTCTAGACTCTGGAAGTACCACTTTCTATTTCGCAACATAGTTGGAGATTTTCGGAATTTCAATTATTTTAACCTCCCTCCCTCCCTCCCTCCATCCATCCCTCCCTCCCAAAAAAACTGAAAATGGCCATTGGTGAAGATGTTACCTACTCTGAGCAAGAGAAAATTTGGGGGGGGGGGGGGGTCACTCAACATTTGGACAAAATGTAAAAAAATGGTCATAGATTTCCCCTCCTCCTCCTCCCAAAAAATCCAGTTGACACCATGATGTTAGTAAAAAAATTCTATTTTTTTTTAATAAAAATTCTCAATTTCTCACAAACTCTTGGTTTTAGATCAAAACTACTGTTATTTTGTTATTTTTTCCAAAATTATTTTTTTTTCTTTCTACGTAGGAAAATATCAATTTTTCAATTTTCATTATTTTTTCTCTCAGATATTAAATTTACATTTAGTTTCATTTTAAGAAATAATTGATTCCTTTTTAGAGGTTTATTTTACTTTTTTTTCTCTCTAAACTTTTCTCAAATTTTTGTAACTTTCAATTTACTTTGACACTTTGACAGTGTAGGTAGGTAAAAGATACCTCCTCAAAAAAAAAAAAAAAAAAAAAAATTGATTCTGCATTGAAATAATGAGATTTTTACTCCATCAAGGTAGACGCCCCCCCCCCCCAAACAACAGATTTTTTCCAAAAATTTTGAGAACGAAAATTAAATTTTTTTTTTCCAAAAGTAAAATATTTCTGTTTCAAGTGAGTAAAAAAGCAAATATTTTTTCGGCATAAAATCAAATAGATTTTTACTTCAGAAAATTTATTATTCCAAAAAATTTAGTGATTTTCCGCTAGAAATTGGAAGACTTTATTTTTTTTAAATTTTGAAATCATTTTTTTCCAAAATAGAAAAATAGAAAATTTTTTCTTGAAAAAATTTAAGAAATATTTTATCTGCATTGCTGCAATAGAAAAAAATTGACTTCTAGGAAATTGAAAGATTTTATTTATTTTTGTATATTTTTAATTGATACGGAATTTGAGGTATTTATCTTTGAATATCACACTTGTCTCAATTGTGAAAAAAGGGGAAATTTCTTTGGCTATTTTCTTAGGCAATTAAGCAGATAAGTAATTTTGGCACAACATAAATACAAAAACACGTTATTTTTTAAACTTAAAAGTTGAAACTTTTAAAATTTTTCAAGAATTTATTTCGTCAAAATTTGGAAAACAGCATTCGCAGTCCGCCTGTAATCATTTGAAGTCTTCTCATTGAAACACAAACGAGATTTGCGAAATAAAAGGACAAAAAAAAAATTGAAAAACTATGCCACTTGAGCCACTTGCAGGCTCATACCAATTATTACAATGCAATAGTACTTATGTACGAGTAATACACTTATAGACGGTAGCGTAGCATGGGGCTTCGTTTTCGTATAAAAACTACAAATATTAGCATATTTTTAGTGCATATGCTAGCTCGACAAATACGATGATGATGAGGCAACCTGCGATGATGAAATTGAAGTGGATGATGAGGAGGCTGCGAAAGAAGAGTAGAAAATATAGGAAAATTCGATGGCTCGGAATATTTGAACTAAATTTCAATTAAACTTGGACGATAAAACCAAAATTATTGGACGGCATGGCAATGAGGTCTAAATCCCAATAAATTTATAAAATTATTAATATTATGTTCGAAACGTGCCCAATAACGATTGCCTCTTCTGCTCCATCGATCTCGAATCGGTCTTCGTGTCGTGTCATCGTCGTTGCAGGACCAATGACCATTTATACTGCAGAGTATATCAATTCTGTGGATGAAGGACATTCGTATGTGGTAGGTACGCGGTTGCAGGTTGGCGAAATTATTCCACGCATTGGGAATGGTTGTGGGAGCAGGAGGTTGAAGCGAGAGCTTGATTTACATTTTGAAATAAGGATTTAAGCTCGCGTTTCGACTCTTTTGTGTAACAAAATACAAATTAAACTCGAATCAGCGAACGCGAGCGGTTGCTAATGTCGTTCTACTGACTCTGCTGCTCTGGCTGTGTCGTCGAGTTTTATTAATTTTTCCTCCCTTTTGTTTTCCTCGTCTACTTCATCATTGCGGGCTACCCTCGGTTATGTTTCTGGCTCATTTGTTCGTCGACTTGGGTTGTGGCTCTTTAGGCTACTTCAATTCCACGGCCACGTATCGTTAGTATAATGTGCTGAGAGTATACTTATTCTTCGCTATTGCCCTTTGGTTCGGTTTCAAATTCGAGTATGAGGTAATTTTTATTTTCGTCATTTGAACGGTTTTAAAAAAAGACCACGAATTTGAAAATGAGTAAAAATGAAAAATAGTTTCGTGTATTAGTGTGATCCAGGGTGGTTGGCTGCTGACATTGAATTTTATTTCAAATAAGACGAAGAAGATACTCGAATCTGGTGGTTCTATAGGAAGTGGCAGAGCGAAGAAAATACGTCTTATGTGGGCGACTTATGAAGGGAAGAAAAAAAGGTGAGCCCGAGTTGAAAGAAAAGTTCCTACCAGCCATGACCTCGCGCTTAATATTATTAAGCTGCTTTTTTTCCCTTCTTCATTCCGTTTCAATCTTCGTCAACTTTTCTTCCATTTGATGCCCTCCCTAAACCTCGTCGACTCGTCGTCTCTTTTTTCCCGTCGCTAATTCGAGCGTTTTAAAAAATTATATTCGTGCTGCTTATTATTTTATTTTATTTTTTTGTCTTTCTTTCGTTTCTTTCTATATTTTTCGAACTTCGTTGACCGTAAACACCTGGAAATTCTTCGCACAGAAGCTGCTTTATCCTCGGCTAGGGCTGTTGGTTTTCAACTTTTTTTCTCCTCTCATTTGACGATAATCTGCGAACGTAGGTCACTTGAGTATTTCGCAAGATTTTTCGCGTAAAATGTATTTTCAATTTAACGATTACGCGGCTGCAAAGTGCCAGGCCGCGTCTGCCGGGTACTTTGGTTAAACGAGCGTTTCGATTTTCGAGCAGGGATTGGGTCGTGCTGAAAAATTGGAGTAATATTTTGAAACAAAGCGGAAAAAATGAGCGGATTAGTGGGTTGTTCGGTCGCTATTACCTATAGCTGATGCAGGTCCGAGTACGAGTAGAAAATAAATTAACATCGGAGCTGTACGCGAAGATGGTTTAAAAGAGAACGAGTTTAACGCCTTCTTCCCTCCTTGGTAGATCGCGGAAAATGGTAATTTTGAGCGGATACGTTTGAATTAGCCGGTACAGGATTTCTTTATGTGTTGCAAGCGAGGCTTTTTCTTCGTTTATTCCTCTACAACTGAATGAATTGAAAATGAGAATCCAGATCGTCAGTTTTGTGTAGAAGGGGGAGGGGGTTCAAAAGGTGACGAAGTTGGACAAAAATTGATTAAATAAAATTTTTCTACTCATGAATTCTAATTTCAAGAAAATTGATGAAATTTTTTACAAAATTATTGCTCGAGAATACCGACAGTTGTAGATTTGAAAAAAAAAATACCAAAACCGTTAGAATTGCAAAAAAATTGCCAAATCCGCTGGGATTGGAAAAAAGTTGATTACCAAAATACAATTTTTCAGCCTCAAATTCAAATATAAAATAGATGATTTTTTTTTTTAAATTATTACTCGAGAATCCCTACAGTTGCAGGGTTAAAAAAAATGAAAAAATTACCAAAACTGCTGGAATTGCAAAAATAATTGCCAAATCCGTTTGAATTGAACAAAAATTGATTAAATAAAATTTTTCGACTAATAAATTCAAATTTCAACAAATTTGATGAAATTTTTCTCAAAATTATTACTCGAGACTCCCTACAGTTGTAGGGTTGAAAAAAAAATTAAAAAATTACTAAAACTGATAGATGAAATTGCAAAAAAAAAAAATGGTTAAATGAAATTTTACGACGTATAAATTCAAATTTCAACATAATCGATGACATTTTTCTCAATATTGTAAATTATTGCTCGAGAATCTCTACAGTTTTATAGGGTTAAAAAAAACAAAAAATTACCAAAACTGCTAAAATTGCAAAAAAATTGCCAAATCCGTTGAAATTGAACAAAAATTGATTAAACAACTTTTTTCAACTCATGAATTCAAATTTCAACGTAATTGATAAAATTTTTTTCAAAATTTTTGTTTTTAAAAATGAGATTTTTTGCAGAACTGCATTTCATCAATTAAAAAAACTATACACTAAGATCCAATGCAAAATCCTCCTCTGGCTAAATTTGAGAAATTTTTTATTTTCAAGAAATTAAAGAAATGAGAGATTTTGCAAAATTGCATTTATTCAATAAAAAAAGCTACTCCAAGGTCCCATGCAAAATCCTCCTCTGGCAGTATTTAAAAAAAAAAAAAATTTCAGTAAATTTGAAAAAAATAGCCATTTACATTTAATCAACGACAAAGGCTACCATTTGATCCAATGCTAAATTCTATCCTATCTGAATTTGAAATTTTTTTATTTTCAGTAAGTTTCAAGAAGTGAGAGTTTATGCAAAATTGCATTTACTCAATGGAAAAGGATACTTCAAGTTCTCATGCAAAATCACCCTCTAGTTGAATTTGAGAAAATTTTCATTTTCAGAAAATTTAAGAAATAGGAGTTTTTGCAAAATTGCATTCAATCAATGAAAAAAGCTACCCTAAGATCCAATGCAAAATCCTCCTCTGGCTGAATTTTAGAAAATTTTTATTTTCAGTAAATTTCAAAAAATGAGAGTTTTAGCCAAATTGTACTATTTACCTAACCAATGAAAAAAGCTGCTCTAAAATCCCATGCAAAATCCTCCTCTGACAGAATTTAAAAAAATTGTTATTTTCAGTAAATTTCAAAAAATGGGAGTTTTAGCAAAATTACATTTATTCAATGAAGATAGCTACCCTAAGATCCAATGCAAAATCCTCCTGTATAGGTGAATTTGAGAGATTTTTTATTTTCAGAAAACTGCAGTTGTAGGTTTGAAAAAAAAAAATGAAAAAATTACCAAATTGGCTGGAATTGCAACAAAGAAATGCCAAATCCGTTTGAATTGAACAAAAATTGATTAAATGAATTTTTTCGACTCATGAATTCAAATTTCAACAAATAGAATGAAATTTCTCCCCAAATTATTACTCGAGAATCCCTACAGTTTTATAGGGTTGAAAAAAAAAACAAAAAAATTCGAATCTTTTGGAATTGCAAAGAATTTGCCAAATCCGTTTGAATTGAACAAAAATTGATTAAATGAATTTTTTCGACTCATGAATTCAAATTTCAACAAATTTTTTTCCCCCAAATTATTACTCGAGAATCCCTACAGCTTTATAGGGTTGAAAAAAAAAAACACAAAAAAATTTCAAATCTGCTGGAATTGAACAAAAATTGATTAGAAAAAGTCTTTTTAACTAGGGCTCAAATGGCATGAAATAGAAACTGAATAATGTAAACCCGGCACATTCAACAGGTACATAATACTGTCCCATTGACGATTTAGGTTGGTTTTTTCTGCTATCATGTTTACAAGGTAGTTTTGAAGCAATTAAAAGCAAAGTTTGTTGTTCAAAACTTGTTATAAATCGTAAACTCCTGAAATGAGGGTTGAGAAAAAAATATCATCTCTTTAAAAAACGTCTCTGAGGAAATTTTTCAAAAAATTATTTTTGAATAAAAAAAATCTATGTTCATTTTTTTGATGATTATATTTTAATAACCAATTCTAAGTTTGTTCAACTTCAAAAAAATATTCCTGAAATTCGTGCCATTTCGACAGAAACTTTTCTTCAATATTTCGAGTTCCACATTTGCAATTTGAAACCACTCTCTGTAGTTAATCTCTTCTTCGGGAGTTGGTGGGTGTTTTGCAAAACGATGAGCCAAACGCTGCGTTCATTTATGCGACGACAGACGCATTAAAAAGCAGCATTTTTTTAAATCTCGAATTCGCAGCGTAATCTACAATGCGATGGCGACGAAGAGAGCATTATATCAAAGCTCAGCTTTCGTATACACGAACGACTAACGACGACGAGGACGGAGTGGACGAGATTTTCAATGGTTAATTACCTTTGTATTTTCCTCCTGTGTTTTTTCCTAAGTGAGCAGGAATTTACTAGGTGTAATAATTCATCGGGAATGGGCATGGGCTACGTTGCTGTAGTGGTCGCGATACGTATGCGGCGATGTCCAGGGCTAGGGCTGAGACGGGAGAAGTTCACGTGTGCGAAATTAACCGCTTCGTTATGTGTATTGTGTAGGTACCTCTACCTACGACTGCGACTGCGAGTATGATGGTAGCTGTAATAGGTATACTGTGTAGTGTATCGTGTTGCCTTTGCCTTTGCCTTTGTGTTTGGCGCATTATTCGACTCGGACGATGGTCGTTTTCATTGTGCCCGAATATCGCATCGCATGGAATTTTAATTTACTAAATTAGAATTCGGCCACTCGGCCACCCGAACCCACCAGTCCACCATGGAACTGGTGCTGGTGTTGGTGCTGGTCGACAAAATGTTTCACGTCGAAACACGTAAACGAACGAACGAGCGTTAATTTAAATAGCGTTTTAATTTCATTCGATATATGCTCATTTATTATATTTTCTAAAATATTCGCGTTATAATCTGGGCCTGGCTATGGGCTCGAGCTCGAGCTCGATAAGCGTGCCACCGCCTCCCAGTCGAGTAATTTATTACGGTTTTTGGTAAACATGCGAGAATAACATTTCCTTGAGACGTGTACCCCCTACCTACCCCTCTATACCGCGCCATGCCCTTCTCGTCTACATTGGCTGCAGTCTGCGGCGTGTGAAAATTTTCAATTATGAGGAATTAGCCGGAAATCGGGCTCTGGGTTGCCCCATTGATTCGTATCTTCAAGATGACTGATTATAATAATAATAATAATCCAACCGTGCGCGTCCGTCCGGTGTAATTGAATCTATTTTCGTAGACTGTAAAGTAACCTGGGTATAGAGGGTAAGTACAAAGTAACCATTTAGAATAACTGTCAATTTTGGTAGAATTCAATAAATGTTTAACGTACATACATTTTGTGTTAATTGACGGGAGCAAGATGAGAGATTCGCGTATTTATTATTGCAATTTGAGATATTTCACGTTGTATGGTGACGACTATAAATGTGACGTGATGTCGTGTAAGGAAAATGGAAAAGACGAAAAGTGTGAGATTGTCTCATTAAATAGAAATAATAACATCATAGTTACTCGTGTTGTAAAATTAATCAAATACCTACTATGAAATACCAATGTATGTACATAATATACAGGGTGTCTCAGTAATGAACAACGTGACGAGAATTGGATACAACCGAGTACCACGAAAAAAAAAATTATGTACATTGTACCGAAATTTGAAAAACAAGGAGCTACAAAAACTCTCGAAAACGTGACCGGCGTTAGCCCAGTTGCTCTCGTGTTCGAGCACCACGTGAGAAATCCCGAAATTCAATTATTCCTTTTTTTCTTCAAGAAATGCAACAAAAAAATTCGTATCTATTGCAAAAATTTTATAAAAATGAATAAATAAACTGAAAAAAAATATGAAAAAAGTGCACAGTACATTGCTTTACTCCGGATTAATCTAAAATTAATGATAAAAAGTAAGTGATAAAAGAATTTTTTGAGACCTGATAATTATTTTTTCAATTTTTTGGAATAAAAATTTTTTTACAATTTTTTTTAAAACAAATTTCTTTAAAAAAATTTAGAATGAATTTTTTTTACAATTCTTAGAATGAATATTTTTCAATCTTTTAGAATGATTTTTTTTCAATTTTTAGAATGTTATTTTTTCAATTCTCCAGAATGAAAATTTTTCCTTATTTTTTAGTATGAAATTGTTTTCAATTTCTTAGAATGATTTTTTTTTCAATTTTTTAGAATGAAAATTTTTTCAATTTTTAGAATGATTTTTAAAAAATTTTTAGAATGAAATTTTTTTATTTCTTTAGAATGAAAATTTTCCTCAATTTTTAGTATGAAACTTTTTTCATTTTTTCAGAATTTTTTTCAATTTTTTAGAATGAATTTTTTTCAATTGTTTTCAATTTTTTAAAATGATTTTTTTTTTTAATTTTTCAGAATGAAAATTTTTCCTAATTTGTTAGTATGAAATTATTTTCAATTTTTTAGAATGATTTTTTTTTTCAATTTTGTATAATAATTTTTTTTTCAATTTTTAGAATGAATTATTTTCAATCTTCTAGAATGAAATTTTTTAGAATGATTTTTTTTTTAATTTTTCAGAATGAAAATTTTTCCCAATTTTTTAGTGTGAAATTGTTTTCAATTAGAATTTTTTTTTCAATTTTTTATACCTAATGAAAATTTTCCAATTTTTAAAATCAAAATTTTTTCATTTCTTTAGAATGAAAATTTCCCCCAAATTTTTTTAGTTTGAATTTTTTTCAATTTTTCAGAATGATTTTTAAAAAATTTTTAGAATGATTTTTAAAAAATTTTTAGAATGATTTTTAAAAAATTTTTAGAATGATTTTTTTCAATTTTTTATAATAAAATTTTTTCCAATTTTTAGAATGAATATTTTTCAATCTTCTAGAATGAAATTTTTTAGAATGACTTTTTTTTAATTTTTCAGATTGAAAATTTTTTGTAATTTTTTAGTGTGAAATTGTTTTCAATTTTTAGAATGAATATTTTTTAATCTTCTAGAATGAAATTTTTTAGAATGACTTTTTAAAAAAATTTTCCTAATTTTTTAGTGTGAAATTGTTTTTAATTTCTTAGAATTTTTTTTCAATTTTTTATACCTAATGAAAATTTTTTAATTTTTATAATGAAAATTTTTCATTTCTTTAGAATGAAAATTTCCTCCAAATTTTTTTAGTTTGAATTTTTTTCAATTTTTCAGAATGATTTTTAAAAAAGTTTTAGAATGAATTTTTTTCCAATTTTTTAGAATGGATATTTTTCAATCTTCTAGAATTAAATTTTTTTAGAATGATTTTTTTTTAATTTTTCAGAATGAAATTATTTCCTAATTTGTTAGTATGAAGTTGTTTTCAATTTTTTAGAATGATTTTTTTTTTCAATTTTTTATAATAAATTTTTTTTCAATTTTTAGAATGAATATTTTTCAATCTTCTAAAATGAAATTTTTTAGAATGATTTTTTTTTTAATTTCTTGGAATGATTTTTTTTTCAATTTTTTATAATGAAAATTTTTCCAATTCTTAGAATGAAAATATTTTTATTTCTTTAGAATGCAGAATGATTTTTTAAAATTTTTTAGAATGAATTTTTTTTTCTAATTTTTCAGAATGAAAATTTTTCCAATTTTTAAAAAAAATTTTCGGTATAAAATTTTTCAAGTACGTAATTGTTTTTGAAATAAATAATTTCTCATTTAAAAAAATGATAATTTTTCCACATTTTTTTCAATATTTTTTTGAAATAAAAAAATGATTTCTCAAATTCTAGGAAAAATTTTCGAACCGTCAATATGAGGTCGGTCGTAAGGGAAAATTGAAGGCAAATCTGATAATAAAAAATTGACCGATTTTTGAACATTGGATAATCGGAAGTCGGATGATAGAGATTCTACAGTTTAGCGTATATTTTATGAAGTCTTGAGGAACAAAAAAAGTCATGTGAAAAATTTTTCTATCTATGAAAGTGAATACGTTTCGAAGCCTCGAACGTCATAACTACCGATTTTCGAAGCTTTATAGCCCCTTCATTTTCAAAAATAGACAATTTTTTTCACATAACTTCTTTGTTTCTCTCAAAAAGTTACACCTGCTTCATTTACCTATTATCTTGACGGTATTTTGAAATTTTTGTGGATCTTTGCCCCTTCAAAATCAAGATAGGCATCTGGTGTACATGAAGTATTTTATTACCGGCAGTCGGTTGTACTCAAATTTTGAATTTTCAAAACTGGTCACTCTGAACCTGGACACCCATGTATCGATCCATTTTTAAAATTCGTAAAACAACGATTTAGTGACGGAAAAGTACCCTCAAGTTCAAAAATTCTTGTTCAAATATTGAAAAATGAGTTAGGTAGCTAAATGAATTTTTAAAATGTAAACACCCCAGACAAAAGCGGGGATTTTGTTTGCATTTATATTACTACGACATGCTTAGCATACCAATTAACTAATCGATAATTTGTATTGTTTGTTTGTTACAGGTGAGTACGAAATTTTAAACCATGAAAATGAGATTACAATTACAAATAAGTAAGTGGGTAGATATTTTTTTATTTGAGAGTAATATCCCACTTCATGCCGAAATGAATTTAGCTCAATTTTCTGTATAATTTTTCAAAGAGAGGAGGCGGTGGAAAATGTGAGTAATAATTTTTTTTTTTAAAACAAAAAAAAAAAAAGTTGTCAAACAGTAGTGATTTTTTGGGGGCGGATTCTTATAGACACCATGAATTTCAATTTCAATTTTCTTAAATGAACAAAATTTTTCAATTTTCAGTTAGTATATGTACTTTGTAGGCAATTTTTTAATTGAAATAATTTTTTCCAATTTTTCAAGCTTTGATTTTTTTCAAGATTTTGAATTTTCTAATTCCCAATTTTTTCAAATTTTCTGTCATTTCTAGTTTTTAGATTTTCAATTTTTGCATTGGTGTGAAATATTAAACATACGTAATGATTTATTTCTTCGCCTTAGTTGACATCGAGGTAGGGGTATACTTTGTTGTCAATTGAAAAAGTGGAAATTTTCCAAAAATTAAAAAAAAATTCAGTTGTCTAGGTATGTAAATTTTTTGATATAGTATTTTTCAATTTTCCATCCTTAATCATCAAATTTTCTTGTTTTTCATCATTTTTAGTCCAAATGATTTGAATTTTTATTAAATTTTTCACAAATTTAATTCTGATTTTTTTTCTGTTTTCAATTTTTTTTTTACTTAATGGATTCTTTTTGTTTTGTTATTTTGTCTGAATTTCTGCAAATTTTTATCAAAGGTTTAAATTTTACTTTTTTTTAAATTCGTGTAAGTACCTATACGAGTATTTTTTTAAAGATTTTTATTATTTTTTTTTTTCATTTCTAGGTATTTTCAATGTTTTTTTTTTGTTTTTTTAGTTAAACCTCATCATGTCATCATTTTTTAATTTTAAATTTATTAGGAATAATTTATTACAAGAGCTTTTGCATTACATTCTTACTTATCTATTCAATGTGAAATATTCGTTTCTCTATTTCTGTCTTTTTTTATTAAGAGAAGGGAGAGATTGGATAAATTTTGTCTGCTCTGTAACATTTATACTAAAAACTCACTGACCTCCTTCTCAATTGTAAAGATTCTCAAATTCGTTTCGAGACATCCTATAAAATCCACCTACAGTCAATGGGTCAAATAATACAAAATCGCAAGAAAGTTGGTTTGGGAAAGGAAGCGGAAGGAGGAAGGTGAATTCGTGGTACAAACTAAAGTAATACTATAAAATTATATAGCTTTTGGTTGAATCTGAAGCAACAACTTTTTGCGAGGTGATCGCGACCGTTCACCTTTGTTGTGTTGTTACAATTACTTCTTCGATTTGTTTCTTCCCCATTTACTCTACAAAATCTATGTAAGACTACAAACAATGTACATAAAAACTTTGATTCTATGTATAAAGTACGTACGTTGTGCAATATGCAGTTGCGCCAGGCGTCTACTAATGTACGTACATACGGTACATGGAGAATTTAAAGTCGAGATACAGTGGAATGATTAGACAAAATATTGTCAAATTAAACAGTAAGCATGTTTCGTTCTTGATCGATGAATAATCACTAAAAGAAAAGTTTCTTCGACTTGATTTTATTTGTTTTCGTATGCTTCGTTATTTCTCGAAAATTATACTTTTGTTCAAGAAGCACGATGTCACTTCAAACGAGTAAATAGGTCGAAAATATGTTAAAAATTTATACTGGTCGATGATAATCGAGTACTTCCTGAAGTGAAAAAATATATATACCTATTGTAACGTTCTTCAGCAAATTTCATGTACCTATGAAGTATTCACTTGCTGATTTTTTGGGAAATAAATTAAAATACTTACTTACCTGCAAGAAAAATATTTTTCAGAACGTTGTTTTCGTAGCCCAGTTTTATAATTCGTTCTTTTTCACTGCTTAGGCTTCTAATTCGGATTGGATTGCATGTCATGTCTTTTTAATAACTAGTAGGTAAGCTTTTAAATTGGATCCAATGGTGAAGGTGGAGGCGAGTTAGATATTTTTTGACGTTTCGTGTCAAAAGAGTATGTACCTGCATAATTTAGAAAATAATTACCAAGTTTTTAAAATTGTAAAATTTATCAACCTTCGGAAGTTGATGTAATTTTAAAGGTGCATCGTTATTTGAAAATTCACTAGAATTTTCACTTTTCTCTTATTTTTTTCTAAATTGTGATGCATTTTTTATTTAAATTAAATTTTTTCAATTTAGATTTTTCTGAACTGTTATTATTATTTTCTGGTTTTCCCAATTTTTTAAATTTTGAATTTTTCTATTTTTTTTTTTCAATTCACTGTATTTTTGATTGAACTGCAGTTTCTCTCAATCATCAAATTTAGAATTTAGAAGATGTAATTAAATTCCTCAGCTTCTTTTTACTCGGTTGTTCCGTTCGATTTTCAAGGGGATAGGAAGAGCAGCTGTATTGTTTATTCAAAACTTGGTAAATCGCTCCGTGGGTGAAAAATGTATGCAAATTTCTGTCTGTATAATTATAGTAAACCGAAATGTTGTACCGTTGTTGTTTCGTTTTGATACGTGAGTAAATACTTGAAAATATACATCCCTGCGTAGGGTACAGGTGTACTTATTTAACAAATATAAATAGAAAACAAAATATAGAATAATTGGAGAAAACTCGTCGATAAATCTGGCTCCGTCAATGTTTGCAATGTAGTTATTAGATCGTGTATTATGTAAATTATTCGACAATCGCGGTACAACGACGATTATTGGCGAAAATACTAATAACAAACATTCGAGGAAAATAACGACAAAGCGTGGGAGAAAAGGAAACGACTACGGTTGCATTGTCGGGGTGTAGAAATATTGAAAATTATCAAATTCTATATACATATAAACGAGGTAATGCAATTTAATGTGCCTGGCTACTATATCGAGGCAGCCCTTAACAGCTCATTATCATCGTCGTCGTCGTTGTTGTTGTTATTGTCGTCGTCGTCATCATCATCGAGCAACAGATCGGCAAATGCGCGTGTATGGAATTTTAAATGAAAATTCAATATCGTGTTGGCAAATGAGAGAGGAAAAACTCGACGAATTTTGAAGAAGATTTGAAAATAAAATTGATAGGTAAACAAGAAAAAGGCGAGCTTTTGAAATTAAAAAAAAAAATACAAGTCATCCAACTTCTAAAATCAAAAAATGTTGTAAAAAAAAAATTCCATGGAAATTTTATTAATATAGTTACCTACCTAAGTACCTAATAGAATTTTTTTCAAAGTAAGAAAAATATTTTCAAGTTTCAGAATGTCTGAAAGAATGTCTAAGAAACATCCAATTTTGAAAAAATACAAGTTTCAAAATTTTTTGGGACTTTCAGAATTCAGACAAAATGTCTGAAAGGCAGAAGAAAAAAACGTCAAGTCTAATTCAGGAAATAAGTTGATATATTTACTTGTGAAAGTCTAACAAAATATTAAAAATTTGACCCTTGGAAATATGTAAATTAGAGAAAGAATTGAAATTTCAGAATGTCAAACAAAATGTCTAAAAATACAACTAATTTTTTTAATAAATTTTTATGAAAACATGAAAATTAAGAAAATGAAAAGATTTGAAAGGTATTGAAAAGTTATAAAAAAGTTTTAATTTTTTTTAAACTTTGTAAATCGACGTTCAAGCTTTTTTCAAATGAAAATTTAGCAAAATTGTGAAAACGAGTTAGGTAGGTATATTTTTTAAAAATGTCCCAATTTACCTAAAACATTTATTAAAACATTAAATTTTTTTAAAAAGTTGACCGGCTTCAAAATCCATCAAAATTTTTAAAAATCAATCTAAATGTCGATAAACTAAAAATTACTCAAATACAGTTGCAGAAGTTGGGAAATTCATAATTGATTGAAAAAATTACTTACTTTTGAAAATTTATCATTTAAAAAAAAAAAAATTTAAGCGAGTAAATTTTAAAAACTAATTTAATTTTTGAAAAAAGTATTAATACCTATTTAAATAAGTTGCCCGCACCACAAGGTTGCGGGCATTGCCGAATTTTCAAGTTTCATTGTAAAAGTTTCATTAAAAGAGAAAATTAACTATTTTTGAAAAATTTATCAATTAAATTTTTATTCATTCATTTTTTTGAAAATTTACTCATTTATCCATCATTTCCTAAAAATTATTTATTTTTAAAAATTTGTCAATTTTTGAAAATTTGACATTTTTTTTGTTGAAATTTTGACAATTTTTTTTGAAAATGAAAATTTGACAATTTTTTAAATTTGTAAATTTTTGAAAATTCATTATAAATTGTCAAAAAGACAAATTTGTGATTTTTTGAAAAATTATCAAAAAATAAGTTTGATACCTATTTCTTCCAAAAATTATCAATTTTTTACAAATTCATCAACTTTGTGAAAATTCAAAATTTTTTGAACATTTTTTGTTTATTTAAAAACTTTATCATTTATTTGAAAACTAATCAATTTTTTGAAAATTTGTCAATTTTTTGAATATTATAATTCTTAAAAATCTATCAATTTTTTGAAAATTGGAACTAACTAAAAATGTTATTGATTTCAAAAAAATTACAAATTTTTCAATTTTTTCAATTTTGAAAAACTTTTGTACCTATACTTACCTACGTATTTTTGTTTTATTCGTGATTTTTCCAAATTCCTTCTTTATAAATTTTACGGGTCAAAATTTCCCATTTGTTCGAATTTTAAGAAATAAGTTACTCATTTTTTTCGAATTAAAATGAATAAAAAAAAAAACGCGAAACACAAAAAAACAAAAAAATTGGGGAAGAATGAAGGAAACAAAAAACAAAAGTTACCACTAAATTGAAAAAAAATTCTTCATTTCAAAAAGAAATAAAGAAAAAAAAGTGAAACTTCAAACAAAAAACACCATGAAAAAAAATGGGAACGAGAAAAGAATAAAAAAAAAACACCAAAAAGCACTAAACCGATAAATGTAATTGAAAATCCAAAATTCTAAGTAAAAAACACCACGAAAAACAATATTGAAAAAAAAAAATTAACGCCGCACTATGATGAAAAAAAAATCAGAAAAAATAGATAATATAGAAACAAAAATTACCACCGAATAAATTAATAAAATAAATTTCACTCACCATATTATCTGAAGAAGTAAACACCTCAAACGGGATATATCGATATTCGATATCGCACAGAAAAATCACAAATTTAGAAAAAACGCGAAACTTTAAACGAAAAACACCAAGGAAAAAAGAATAAAATCGCGAAACAAAAAACACAAAAAAATAAAAACACGCGGAAATACACTAACATAGTATCTATGTAATTAATTAAAACGCCAAACTTCAAACAAAAAACACGACGAAAAAAATAATGAAAACGCGAAACCACACTAGTTGTGTAATTAAAAAAGCAAACTCCAAATAAAAAACACCAAGAAAAAAAAACTAATAAAAACGCGAAACAAAAAACACCAAAAAATAAATAAAAACGCGGAAACGCACTAACACAATTCCCATGTAATTAATTAAAAATGCGAAACTTCAAACAAAATACACCGCAAAAAAATTGAAATGCGAAATCACACTAGTTGTGTAATTAAAAAAAAAAAAAAAAAAACGAAAAAAAAAAAATGGAAACGCGAAAAATAACTAGCCCGATAATTATGTAATTAAAAACGTGAAATTCCAAACAAAAAACACCATGAAAAAAATTATGGAAACGCGGAATCGCACTAAAGAGATGAGTATGTAATTAAAAACACAACACGAAAAAAAACAATAGTAAAAACACAAAGCAGCACTAACGCGATATAGAGTATACTTTAGTTGATAAGAACTGGTCGCCTCGACCATCAAAATCATACTCAGACCAAAGTAAACAAACCAGACATTTCCCCTACTTTCTTCTCTCCATCCCCATTACCAACTTCGCATCCACTATACTTTTTTCCCCGCTTCCCCTAATCTCAATTATTAATTACTCCGTAATTATTGCATTTTTAGAAAAAATAAAACTAGCGTCCCCTGCTACATGATAAATCAAGACCACACCCAAAATTTCATTATTCTATGTGCTACGGTTACAGAGAACATTCAAAATAATGTTTTCTAAAATCCCAAAACGAATACATAAGTCCGAATTTTATAGAAAATTCGGCTAAAAATATCTAATTTTAAAAATAATGGAAACTACCAATCAAACTTCTGAAATTGACCAATTTCCATGTATTGGAAAATTTTGCAAAATTGAAAATGATGGTCATATTTTTAGAAAGTAGTCCAATTTAAAAAATTCATTAAAATTGGAAAATTGTGAAAATTAGTCATCTTTAAAAAACTGGAGTTTTCAACAAAACCTTTAATATCGATCAAATTTTTAAAATTAGTTAGAATATTGTAAAAAATAGGTAGTCAAACTTTGAAAATTTGCTCTTTTAATTTTTTTAAAATTTAGCTGAACTTAGAAAGTTTACTTAGGTATCTTATTTTAAAAATAAAATTCATTAAAACTTCAAAATCTCCTAAATCAAAAATTGTGAAAATTGACCAAACTTCGAGAATTAATTTTTTTTTAATGGTTGAATTTCAAAAGTTGGTAATAGGTGAACACTTGACCTCTAACCTAATTGGGCATGTCCTGCTCAAACCTAACCCAACATTCAGGAATTTTTGTCACGTTTTTTTCCATTGTGGTCATTGTAAAATCATTTACCTGCTATGCTAACATACTCAAGCTGAGATTTGGAAGAAAGCTGTTGTATATGTTATGATGGAAATTTCACATATTTAATTTCTTGGAAAAAAATTGCCCCAAAAAATTTTTCCTCATTATTGGGGTCCATTCTGAGAGGTTATGACGAAAAAATTCATCATTTTTCAATTAATCCTATTTTTGAAAAAAGTTCATTTTGCAGTGGGCAATTTCACATTTTCCAAAAATTAAATTTTATTGGAAAAATTGCCAAAAAAAAAAGTCTCATTATTTGGGTCTATTTTGAGAGTTTCTGATGAAAAAATTTTGAATTTTTCAATTATTCTCATTTTTGAAAAAAACGGATATTTCAAATTTTCCTTAAATTATTTAATTCCTTTGAAAAAATTGCTCAAAATTTTTTTTTCTCACTATTCGGGTCACTTCTCAGAGGTTATGATGGAAAAATTCTGAATTTTTCAGTTATTCGCATGTTTGAAAAAAAAATTCGCGGAGCTTTTTATGTACATGGAAAATTTCACAAATTTAATTTCTTTGAAAAAATTGTCCAAAAATGGTTTTCTCATTATTCGGGTCCATTCTGAGAGGTTATGATGGGAAAATTCTGAATTTTTCATTAGGAAAAAATTCATTTTTGCCATGAAAAAAGAACCGGTTTTTCGTGGGTAGGCGCACGGCACAGGCCACAAATTGTTAAAGAATTATATATTTATAGGGATAGAGACCGAGTTGAGAAGGCAGGTGTTTTGATATGACCATTTGAACGCGAACTAGGGTCACAAAATGCCAGAAAAACAATTACCATGTGCGCGAAAAGCGACGTATTATGTGTTAGAATCGTGCAACTGTGTAATGTGTAACGTACCTAGTTAACCTGCCACCTACGAGTACGAGTAGGTCTAGGTATACAATTATATACATACAACCCTGAGAAGAGATTACATACGAGGAATGTCGTTAAAGTAAAATACCTAAAATAATATACAGGTCTAAACTCTCGGTAGGATAGCTATGCGAAATCGTGGATATCGTATCTTTACGATACGCGTGTAATGTGTATACTCGTAGTATATAGTATGTTATGTACACAACATACTCGTACTACGAGGCACGTGCTTAACCCTGTAGTTAAAAGGTTGTCTTACGATGCGGGAATGGCGAGAGACAGAGAGAGATACCTTTCATTTCGATGCGAAAATGGCTCCAAAGTAAACGTAGAAATTTACCAAATTCCTTTTGCTTTTGTATGTATGCAGCTTCAGCGTTACTGGTATTGTTTTTTTTGACGCGATTCGACTCCACGCGACGACTGTGAAATGGCAAATATACTCGAAGTAGTGATAGGTACAGAATAAATATAGCATAAGCTCGAATTAAACGGTTAATATTTCCCCTGTTAACCGCATTAATGAAAATGTTCGTGAGACTGCGTATTCGGTAGTGATAGTGAGGTTCGTTCGTGGTTTTGTGGTCGCCAAAGGTATTTTCGATGAAAGCGTCTGCCATGCCTCCAGTGACTCTTGTAGCTTAGCGTAGGTATACGAGTCGAGTATGTGTACCTAGAGAAAGAGTACATCTACCTGCTCAATGCTCATCGATAGCGTTATTATTCCGTTTTGAATTAGCTAGGTAAGTAGGTATAGGTATTCCTGAGGTACATTTTCGCGGTCCCAAGAAAGGAATTTTGGCTCGATGCTGGGGTGGCACTTGAAATTCGAAATTACTGCATGCTATTAAGTATAATAGTACGGTTTTATTCATTTTAGTCTCGAAACAAACGATCGTCGATATTATTTTATCTTCATCAGAGGTATCAAATTTTAACCTGTCTACTGTCACTTTTGTGGTAATTATGTATAACTTCGAAATAATTGCAATTTTTTATTGGGGGGGGGGGGAGGGGATTTATAATTTTGTGGGTAGTAAAAAAAGAAGTGAAAAATACCAATTTTTGGAGAAAAAATTTCTGTATGGTACATCGTGTGTTTTCGAATAAAAAGTACTTCAATTTTTTCAAGTAAAAATATCGGTAAAAAATCAATCAATTTTTTCAAAAAAGAAAAAAAAATGTCATGTTTGAAAAAAGAAATTCTCAAGTTTTTGGAACAGGTCTCTAAGTACGTATAAAATATTTTTCAAATTTTTACAAAAAACCTCAATTTTTTACAAATTTTTTACAAAAAAAAAAATCTTTTAACTTTTTTTGGGGGGGGGGGGAACATAGAAAAAATCTTGATTTTTCTGAGAATGAATCTTGATTTTTCTCTCAAAATTTATTTGGAAAATGAATCTCTCAACTTTTTAAGAGTTGAAGGATGGTATTCAAATTTTTGGAGAAAAAAATCAATGTTTTGGGGGAAAAATTGGGGGAAATAACATTTTATTGTGTTTGAGAATCAATTTCGATTTTTGTCACAATATTTTAGGAAAAGAAATCCCTAAACTTTTCTGGTGTAATTTTATCAAATTTTTGAACAAAAAAAAATTACTAATTTTCTTCGAATAAAAGACGTCACTTTTCTGTAGTTGTGAAAAAAATTCTCATCTTTTCAAAGCAAAACAAAAAAAGTGAAAAACATAGATAAATATGTTTCTAAAGGAAAAATCTGTTTTTTTAGTTCCACAATTTTTTTGAAAAAATTGTTTTTCAACAAAAAAAAATCGAAATGTTTTTAAGGTAAAAAATATTTCACTTTTTTGAGAAAATTTTCTGAATTTCCTTGGAATTCATCATAGGTATGCCCATCTAAATTTTCTTGGGGTCGGTCAGCTAAAATGTTGATAATTTTTTTTTAACGCATAGAAATTTTTTCAGTTTTTTTGTGCTGAAATTTTATCAATGTAAATAAATACTTTCAATTTTATTGAGTAAAAAAATATCAATTTTTTTGAAGACTTGAAAAAAATCAATTTTTTGAAGTAAAAAAAAAGTCAATTTATCTGAAGCAAAAAAATATCAATTTTTTTGAGGCAAAAAAATATCAATTTTTTTGAGGCAAAAAAATATTAATTTTTTTGAAGCAAAAAATATTAATTTTTTTGAAGCAAAAAAAATCATTTTTTTTTAAGGAAAAAAGTATTAGGTAATTTTTTGAAGTTGAAAAAATCAATTTCTTTGAAGTTAAAAAAAATCATTTTTTTTGAAACAAAAAAATATCAATTTTTTGAAATAAAAAAAAAACATTTTTTTTTTGTAGTAAAAAAATACCTATGTACGTATCAATTTTTTGAAGTGAAAAATATCAATTTTTTGAGGCAAAAAATATCAATTTCTTGAAATAAAAATAACCAATTTTTTTGAAGCAAAAAAAAACAATTTTTTTTAAGGAAAAAAGTATTAGGTAATTTTTTGAAGTTGAAAAAATCAATTTCTTTGAAGTGAAAAAAAATCTATTTTTTGAAGTGAAAAAAAATCTATTTTTTGAAGTGAAAAAAAATCTATTTTTTGAAGTGAAAAAAAATCTATTTTTTGAAGTAAAAAAATATAAATTTTTTTGAAGTAAAAAAAATCATTTTTTTGAAGTAAAAAAAAATCTTTTTTTTTTTGAAGTAAAAAAAAATCATTTTTTTTTTGAAGTAAAAAAAAATCATTTTTTTTTTGAAGTAAAAAAAAATCATTTTTTTTTTGAAGTAAAAAAAATACCTATGTACGTATCAATTTTTTGAAGTAAAAAAAATCATTTTTTTTAAGCAAAAAAATATCAATTTTTTGAAATTAAAAAAAAAACAATTTTTTGAAATTAAAAAAAAAACAATTTTTTGAAGTAAAAAGATACTTACCTAATTACTTTTTTGGATTTTTTTTAATTTTTGAAAATAGGTATACCTAACTATCTTGAAAAAATTTCTCAATTTTTTGGTGGCGAATTATTTTAAAAATTTTTGTGAATAAATCTATTAAAAAAATCGTTGGTAAATTTTCCTAATTTTTCACATTTTTTCATAAAATTTGTCAATTTCTTAAAATCTCGATAATTTTGGAAAAATCGCCGTTTTCTTCCACACGTTCTTTGAGATTTTGTTGGATTTTATAAAATAAACTACGACAGTACTCTTCTCTCTGCCCATTTCTACCATCGAAATCTCGCATCGTCATCGTCGTCCAAACTCTAACTGGTATGTATTTCGTCGTTTTATTGGCCATCCGACGCTGGTAAAAAGCTCTTCAAAGTTTCCGATTCGAGTTTCAAAATGACAACCGTCTCTAATCAGCGATTGGTGTATGTTCATGTCTCGAGCCTTCTGCTGTTTTTCAGCGACTAAACTTTATTACGGACACAAAAAAAAAGGATTAAAAGATGTAGCTGTACAGAAAGTGATATAAAAAAGGAGAAAAGAAGAGACGCGAGAACGATGAAATGTAAGTTTTCCTTATTTTATTCGCTTTTAATGTAGGTTATTACGGTAGAATAGTACCCTACATAAGGAGGACTGTTTTTGTTTCGTGTGTTTTTTTTTGGTTTTTTTTTTTGTAGGTATGTGTAGGTAATATTTTGAAATGGGAGAAAGAAGCTGGCGAAAAAGCCTTTGTCGTTTTTGTGTTTGTGTTATTATTGGTACGTGAATGTAAGTATGGTGCAAAACGTGTGTTGGAGAAACGTATAAAAATCGTCGCATGTACGTGAGCGCGTATTTAATTCGCTATCGATAACTCATTTTTGACACCATGTCGAGTGTCGTGCTCCAGAATGAGAATGAGAAAAGGCTGTATACTCTCGAAATCGCCTGCTGTATAGATTTACCTATACACAAGTACGTGTGCGGTACACTACATGCTTGAAAAATCTTTCTATAGGAGTAGGTAGGTTCGTATACCTACTAACATGATGACAAAGGCGATCGCGATAGACGAAGAAACGTCTCGTCACCATGATTTTCGATTCAGTGAGCGAGGCCGTTCGTATGTGCAGTCGGGTGGAGCAAAAAAAAAACATACCTCGGATTTCGACCAAACTCACAGAGGTTATTTACTTTGAGTTGAGAACCTCCCAAAGAAGTTTGAGCCCCCTACCTCTCAGGGGCGTGGAGCTAGGGGCTCTCAAAGTAGGGTCACTTTTGAAAAAAACACAGTTTTTCGCTATTTTCGGGCAGTTCCCCTCTGAAAAAGTGCAGTTTGAGTTTCTACACCTCCCTGGACCATCGACTTTGAAGTTGGATACCACTTATTGCCCTCTACAAGGCATTAAAAAGTTGCAGATTGCTGAAAAATCGAGATTTTTAAATTTCAAAAAAGGGAAATATCGCCTTCTGGGCGCCAAAACTGGGATCAAACGGCTCATATTGATGCAAGAAAACTAATTCGATAGAAAAAGTTGAAAATTTTTCATTGCAGGTGTGCCAACTTTTGATTTTTTGAAAAAATCTAAATATCCCAATTTTCAATGGTAAAAATCCTTGCTTTAAGAAAATCAGAAGTTGACACACCTGCATTGAAAAATTTTCAACTTTTTCTATCGAATTATTTTTCTTGCATCAATATGAGTCGTTTGATCCCAGTTTTGACGCTCAGAAGGTGATATTTCCCTTTTTTGAAATTCAAAAATCTCGATTTTTCAGCAATCTGCAACTTTTTAATCCCTTGTAGAGGGCAATAAGTGGTATCCAACTTCAAAATCCATGGTCTAGGAAGGTGTAGAAACTCAAACTGCACTTTTTCAGAGGGGTGCGGTGGGGAATAAATCGAGTGCCACTGCCCGAAAATAGCGAAAAACTGTGTTTTTTCAAAAGTGACCCTACTTTGAGAGCCCCTAACTCCACGCCCCTGAGAGGTAGGGGGCTCAAACTTTTTTGGGGGGTTCTCAACTCAAAGTAAATAACCTCTGTGAGTTTGGTCGAAATCCGAGGTATGTTTTTTTTTTTGCTCCACCCTAATGTGCACTAGGGTGGAACGAAAATCAAAAATTTTCAATTTTCAAAATTCAATACCGCGGAAAAGTTGCGTTTAGGTAATACTTGAAAAACAAAAAAAAATTCAAATCGAATAATATCTTCCAATCGCGCAAGAGCCCTCAAATTTTTGGAAATTTGCAAAAAATCAAAATTTGCAAAAATTCCAAAATGTTACAGAATGGGTTTTATGCCTTTGGTTGGCAAGTATAATCATCGTTATTAATATTTGTTGAAAAAAAAATCCAGAATTCATCAGATCATCGCATTTATGAAACATTAAAAAAATGTCATATTTTACGTTTTTTTTTTTAAATTTTAAAAAATAGATTAAAAATTGGAAAAAAAAATTTTTGTAATTAAAATGGGTTTAACATACACAGATTGTCCCAAAAAGACAATTTACGACGATTTTCCATCGTTACCTTCATTTTCGAGAACCATCATTTTCCTCATTTTTTTCAATTTTTCGTAGTGTTTTTGAAAAATTCTCAAGGGTACGAAAAAGATGAAAAATCGCTGTAAAATGTCTTTTTGGGCAAAACTATGTGTATGTTAAACCCATTTTGATTCCAAATTTTTTTTTCCAATTTTTAATCTATTTTTTTCAATTTTTTTAAAAAAAACGTAAAATAAGAGATTTTTTTAATGTCTCATAAATGCGATGATCTGATGAATTCTCGATTTTTTTTTCAAAAAATATTAATAACAATGATTATACTTTCTAACCAAAGGCATAATACCCATTCTGTAGCATTTTGGATTTTTTTTTTCAAATTTTCAAAAATTTGAGGGCTCTTGCGCGATCGGAAGATATTATTCGATTTGAATTTTTTTTTTTCATGTATCACCTAGACGCAAGTTTTCCGCGGTATTAAATTTTGAAAATCGAAATTTTTGATTTTCGTTCCATCCTAATAATGTGCAGTGTGCACTGCACTGAGTAGTGGCTAATTTTTGAATATAATCAAGCGGCGATTGCGGAAATACGCGTATCTCCCGTCCGCGTCCCCGTACAGGACGGACGCGGCAACGCAACGTTTTGAGATTGTCAAAATAACGTTATTCTGTTTTCGGTTTCTATGACGACAAATACGCCTTTAAACCAAAAACAACGTTTTATGATTGATGTTCGAACGCATTACGCTTGCAGAATGTTCAGCCTCCCCCTCGGGGCCGCGGCGACACCGTCAGGTGTATCGCCAAAATAACCTGACGAGAATCGAGCTACCTATCGCTCTACCTATCTATACTAAAACGACCATCAGCAAAAACTAAATATACATATACAATATGTACATAATATAGATGAACACAAACGACTACTGGCCTGGCTATAGCTACTAATAGGTATGCTTCTTTACCTATCTGTAAAAAGCATAATATTATAGGTAAATACGAGTGTAAAAGGTTCATCAGCACACCAAGGCCACACATACGAGTATGTACATTATACGTAAGTACCTATCTACAACCAACGCAAACTGTTCTGTTCTGTTTTGTTCGTTTTCCTACTCTCTAAATTAGCGGAAATATTTCGTCGAAAGATAGACGAGGTGTTTTCCCCCGGTACTGGTGGGTACTTTGTAACGCATTAAGTTAGAAAAATGGCTTCATATTTCTCTTTGGCGACCGAAGCGGCGCGGTACGGCGTGCCATGGCCAACATATCGTCTAACGAGTTGAAAATTTTTTATCAACAAAAGTTGGCGAGAATTTTTAGTGCGAATTTGCTGCTCTCTCCCTCGCATTCTTTCTGTCATTCGAGAGTGAAGAGCATCGCTAAAGAGCCAAATCGTAAACGTGTGTTGCGAAATCCTCTTCTGGCTGAATTTGTAAAAAAAATTATTTTCAGAAAATTTCAAAAAATGAGAGTTTTAGCAGAATTGCATTTAATCAATGAAAAAATCTATACCTTAAGTTCCCATGCAAAATCCGCCTCTGGCTAAATTTGTAAAAAATTTAATTTTTTCAGTATAATTTTCAAAAAATGAGAAATTGCATTTAATTAATGACAAAGGCTACTATTTGCTTCAATGCAAAATCCTACCCTAAGCGAATTTGTCAAAATTTTATTTTCAGTAATTTTCAAAAAATGAAAAATTGCATTTAATCAATCACAATGGCTACTATTTCATCTTTCATCCAATGTAAAATCCTCCCTCAACTGAATTTGTGGAAATTTTTATTTTCACTACATTACAAAAAATGAGAAATTGTATTTAATCAATGACAAAGGCTCCGAAAAAATTCAATGCAAAATCCTACCCTGGCTGAATTTGTAAAAAAAAATTATTTTTAGAAAATTTAAAAACATGGGAGTTTTTATAAAATTGCATTAATCAATGAAAAAAGCTACTCCAAGTTCCAATGCAAATTCTTCCTCTGGATAAATTTTTTTAAAATTTTATTTTCAGAAAATTTCAAAAAATGGTAGTTTTTACCAAATTGCATTTAATTAATGAAAAAAGCTACCCTAAGATCCAATGCAAAATCCTCCTCCAGCTAAATTTATGAAAAATTTATTTTAAAAAAATTTCAAAAAATGGTAGTTTTTGCAAAATTGCATTTAACCAATGAAAAAAAGCTACCCTAAGATCCAATGCAAAATCGTCTTCTGGCCGAATTTGTGAAAAATTCAATCTTCAGTAATTTTTCAAAAATAAGAAACTACATTGAATCAATGACAACGGCTCCAAATAAATTGAATGCGGTAGTGGTGCTTTCACGAGAAGAAAATCTTAACACATAAACTGCCCTAGAAAATTCATTATCAATTTTCATGATTTTTCATCACAAAATTTTCTATTTTTTTTTTTCAAATTTAGCTACCTAATTTTTAAGAAGTTTCAAATTGATTGAATTTTTTACGTTTGAGAAGTTTGAAAATTCGAAATATGATCATTTTAAAATTCCGATTGATTTTTGAAATTGAACCAATTTTTAATTTACGATAAGTTTGGTCATTTAAGATTTTGTTAATCTTTAAAATCTGAAGAATTCAAAAATTCGAATAAAATTCAAAATTTGAAAAACTTTCAGGATTTGGTAATTTGAAATACCTACTTAATTATGGTCATTTTTTCAATTAAAATAATTATGTAATTTTAAAAATTGGGTCATATTTTCAAAGCTTTACAAAATTTTTATATTATCATTAAAAATTTGATAATTTTTAAAGTGCGAATCTTCAAAACTTGATAAAACTACTTACCTACGTATTTGATAAATTTTGAAGATTCGATAAAAATTAAAAATTTTACTTCTTTAGTCTTGATAAAATTTCGGAATGAAGTTTCAATAGCTTTCCAAAATATTTAATTACGACTTCCCGAGCGGCACACTCGATCGATAATATCGGAAGATGTAACGTATCGATAAAAAATCGTTTGAAAATCTATAGATGTTCTCACGATATTATAAAGATTTATCGGTACAACTTCATAGGCAAAAATCTAAAAACTATCGAATTCGATATTATTAAGATTTTATGACGATATTCGTCAACGATACTATCGACAAAGAATATTAAATTTATCGATTCCGATTTTCCACCGATTTTGTGCAGTTATTTGAAACTACATTATCGACAAAGAATATTAAATTTATCGAATTCGATTTTTTAACGATTTTGTAAAGATATTTAAAACTATATTATCGACAGATTATATGAAATTTCTCGGCTTCGATATTTTACCGATTTTTTGACGACATTTGAAACTATATTATCGACAAATTATATTAAATTTATCGAATCCGATTTTTTACCGATTTTGTAAAGATATTTGAAACTATATTATCGACACGTAATATGAAATTTCTCGATTTCGATTTTTTAACGATTTTGTGACGATATTTGAAACTATATTATCGACAAATAATCTGAAATTTCTCGAATTCGATTTTTTAACGATTTTATGACGATATTTGAAACTATATTATCGACACGTGATATGAAATTCCTCGAATTCGATTTTTCAACGATTTTGTGGCGATATTTGAAACTACATTATCGACAAATAATCTGAAATTTGTCGAACGATTTTTCAACGATTTTGTGACGATATTTGAAATTATTTCCAAATTGATGAAAAATTTTCTAAGTCCAACACGTCTGGAAGTACTAAACTGCCTATTATAAGCGTTTTATTGCTAATTCCTCAACGATAAGGTATGGCATAGTGGTTAAGGAAGAGGATTACCATGCAGGAGGTAGAAGGTTCAAGCCCCACGGGTGGCAGATTTTTTATAATTTTTTTTGACTTTTTCTGAAATGATCCTCTTACCGTAACATGAATAATGTGTTTAGGCATAGTTTAATGTATTAATTATGCTAATTAATGAGTTTTAATTATAGAAAAAAGCTAGTAAAAGACGAAAAATCGGAATAAAAAATCGATAAAAAATCGACCGAATATCGAATTCGATAAAGTTCCGCCTAAATCGTGAAATTATCTTTCGATATTATAGATATATTATCGATAAAATATCTTACTATAATCTCGAAATTTTTGCTAACTATAATTCGTCGATAATCTATCTATATATCGAAAGATAATTTCACGATTTATGCGGAACTAACGCGACACTTTATCGAATTCGATATTCTGTCGATTTTTTATTTCGATAATTTGTCGAGTGTGCTGCTCGGGTTAGGCACTTATCTATCGGTGAATTTAAATTTATACCTAAATTGAGTTTTTTTGAAAAAATTCTCATTTTTTCATTATTCGGGTCCATTCTGAAAGATTCTGACGAAAAAAGTTTGAATTATTCAATAATTCCCATATATTTGGAAAAAATTAATTTCTGCTATGAGACGATAATGGTGAATTTCAAAATATCCTAAAATTGAATTTCTTCAAAAAAATTGCGCAATAAATTTTTTTTCACATTATTCGGGTCCAGTCTGAGAGGTACTGACCAAAAAATTTTCAATTTTTCAATTACTCCCATTTTTGGGACAAATTCATTTCTGCCATGAGACAATGGTGAATTTCAAAATATCCTAAAATTGAATTACTTTGAATCAATTACTCAATAAATTTTTTTTCACATGATTCAGGTACAGTCTGAGAGGTACTGACGAAAAAATTCTGAATTTTTCAATTACTCCAGTTTTTGGAAAAAATTCATTTTTTGTCATGAAACAAGGTGAATTCCAAATTATCCTTAAATTGAATTCTATGAAAAAATTGCTCATTTTCCCGTTATCAGGGTCCATTCTGAGAGATTCTGACGAAAAAATTTTGAATTTTTCAGTTACTCCCATTTTTTGAAAAAATTCATTTTTGATATGAAACAAGGGAATTCCAAATTATCCTTAAATTGAATTCTATGAAAAAATTGCTCATTTTTTCACTATCCTGGTCCAGTCTGAGAGGTACTAACGAAAAAATTCTGAATTTTTCAATTATTCCCATTTTTAGAAAAAATTCCTTTTACAATGTAATAAAGTGCCATGTGGTACTTACTTATTGCATGGTGAATTTCAAATTTTCCTTATAAATTGAATTTCTTTGAAAAAATTGCGCAATAAATTTTTTTCACTTTATTCGGGTTCAGTTTTCGAGTTACTAACGAAAAAATTCTGAATTTTTCAATTTATCCCATTTATTTTGGAAAAAAATCATTTTTGTCATGAATCAAGGTGATTGAAAACATTGACCATTTTTTCATTATTCGGGTCCATTTTGAAAGATTCTGACAAAAAAAATTTTGAATTCTTCAATTACTACAATTTTTGAAAAAAATTCATTTTTGTCATGAATCAAAGTGAATTTAATTTTGTGCTTAAATTGAGTTTCTTTGAAAAAATTCTTATTTTTTCATTATCCGGGTACATTCTGAAAGATTCTGACGAAAAAGTTTTGAATTTTTAAATTTTTCTCATTTTTAGAAAAAATTAATTTTACAATGTAATAAGTGCCATGTATTTGCATCCTTTTGAATTTATTCCACACATCTCCCAAGTTCGAGCATCTACTCGAAGATCCAAACACCTCGAGATTCATTCAAAATATTTACAATTTTGCGCCATTAACCTAAAAGCGTAATATTCGACTTTTTTTGCTGCTCTTTCTTTCCTGACTGGGCAGGCACATTTTTCTCGTCTTTTGCGCGAAAAGTCAATGAAAAACAGTTGAAAAGAGATATTATCTCTTGATGGCAGAAAATACAAACCGGGCGGGCGCCGTGCCCGCTTATTCGCGCCGCGCCACGTTATTGTTAACGCAAAGTGTTTTTGTTTATAAAATAAACGATCTTGTTTGCTTATTTTCGCAACGAGCAGACCTTTTTTTTCTCCCCTTCTTCATCTTCCACTTTCCCACCGTTTTCTTCTCGTAACTTTTCTTTCTCCGAAGATATCGGTTTCCTTTTTTTTTCTCACTTTTTGTTTTGTTTTTCTACTCGCTGCGCTAGGTGGTGTTAACTTTTTAGTGTTTTGGTTTCTCATTTAGTACACTACAGCAGAGTAATGGCGATGAATTATAGTCCTTTTTGCCGGCCCGGCCGCGAATTATTACGAAAATAAATCGACTTTTAACTCGCGATCTTTTCTTTATACTGAGGAGTGGACGAGGCAGAGCAGGGTTCCAGACAAGACCACAACATTCTGTATTCTCGAGGGAATACCAGACTCGTTGCGTCTATTCCACCGAATCGAGCCACGAGCGCAAGCAGCCGATACGCTTAATTTGTTTTTTACAAAATTATCTACACGGTTCATTTGGAAATACCAAACGATAGATTTCAGTTTGCCTGTTGTTGATCTCTTCTTACCCTCTCTCGCTAATCCTCGTGGAGGTATCTAAGTATACACTTTTTATTTCGTAAATGGCGCCTCGAGCAGATTTTTTTCTCTTTTGTTTTTTCCCCTCGATCGATACGACTCTTTTGTGTACGAAAATCTCATTACAAATGATAACCTTTATAAAAAAATTTCTTCATTTTCTTACAAAAGAACAAACTATAAAATCCAGGAAAATGGATTTAAAATTTTAGAAAGTTTTTCGCTAATACATTGACGGGGCCAGACCGACCGCAAAACATGAAAATAAACTTGGAAAAAAATTGCATTTTGCGATACAACGAACACCACCCAGTCGAATGCAGCCAATTTCCAATACTGTCTGTTTACTTTGATAAGTGGTCGCGAACAAAACGAATTGAAATAGCGTCCATTAAAAAAAATATATATATTTACTGTTTCTGAGTTAAAATACAGACTATAACTTTTTGAAAAATATGTTGCGTCTAATTCGATTTCTCTTTTCCGGATAATAAGATTACGAGTTTGAAAGCTCGCTCAAGTATTTTACGAAATACTCGTTCTAGTTTTTCTTTTTTCAGCGGAAATTTTTCTTCGCGCAAGGGCGTCCTTTCTAATTCGCATTAAAATTCAGATAAGTGCGTGATTTGGAATAAAGAGATCTCATCAAGCGATGGTAAGAAGAATCAATCACTTGATCGCATCGTGCTGAACGATAAAACATTTACATTTTGTTTATCCGAAATTCTTAGCTGCAAAATGGATTCATCAATCGGACGAGGAAAGAGTTACGGTCTCTTATTGATGATTTTTCGAATAATTTTGTCGGTAATTATACGTCACCGGAATGAAACGATGGTCTTTTCGAGAAATACTAGACAGGGGAAGGGTTCCGCTGCTCCTACACCTGTCAATATTTTTCATTTATCAAAATCTGCTCTTTTCTAAATTTTTCTATCGCGACTACGAGTGTAGATTAACTTGTAGAAACTTATGGAAAATTTTTAAATTTTTTTTCTGCTTTTATAGGTAATGCATTTTTTAGTTGATCTTCTAAAGTAAAATCGGGTAGGCATAAAATTTCATTAACATTTCATGTCTAAATAAAACATAACATGACTTTTGTGATTTTGCAAGGAAAAATTAACAATTTATTTTTGAAGAAAAAAATATCTATTTTTTATTTTTTTTTCAGTTTATAGGAGTAAAATTTTTTGTAGTGGAAATAAGTATCGGAATCGCGGATGATCTCCTACTTAAAATCTTTTCTCTGAATTTTCTTGGAAGAAAATGCTCATCTTAACTTTTTGAAGTCAGCGTGAAAAAATAATTTCAATTTTTTTAGAAAACAAGATAAATCTTTCATCCCCCCCCCCAATTTTCTCACAGTTTTTTGGGATAAAATTTTTCTTATTTTTATCGGGGGGAGGGGGGGACGGTAGAAAATGTTTCAATTTTTTTCAGAGAAAAATTTCTGAATTTTCTAGGAATGAAAAATCCCTTATGCTCATCTCAATTTTTTGGGAGAGGTTTTGAAAATTTCAAGTAAAAGGAAAAAAAACTTCAATTTTTCTCAATTATTATTTTATTTTTTTTTCATTTTTTCATTTTTAGTAAAAAAAATCGTACTTACAGAGGAAAAATGTCTAAATTAAAATTTAAAAAAAAAAAGCTCAACTTTTCGTTCTCATATTTTTCTTTTTCGTTATTTTCAAATTTTAACGAAGGAATTTTTCAAATTTTTTGTAGTGAAAAACTGAAATTCGAAAGGGGACCTTCCTGCTTTTTGAGGGAACTAAATTTCTCAATTTTTTCTCTCAAATTTTCTTGGAATGCTCTTCATAATTTTTTAGATTCAGCGTGAAAAAATCCCACTTAATTTAATAGTGAAAAATCTTTCATCTTCTTTGAAAAAAAATCCTTAGCTTATTGCCTATTTATTTATTTATTTATTTTCAATTTGGGGGGGGGGGGGGGGGTTAGAAAATCTTTCCATTTTTTCGGAAAAAATTCTCTGGAAAAGCAAAATACTCGTACTTAATGCTTATCTTAATTTTTCGGAGTCAGCGTGAAAACAGTTTTTCTTTTTGTTGAGGTGAAAAAATACTATTAAAATATCCATTTTTTTGAGAACAAAACAAAATTCTTTGAATTTTTTTTCTTTTTTTTTTAAATCCAAAATAATAAATCTTTTTAACCTTGATTCATGACAAAAATGATTTTTTTCCAAAAATGGGAATAATTGAAAAATTCAGAATTTTTTCGTTAGTTCCTCTCAGACTGGACCAGGATAATGAAAATATGAGCAAATTTTTCAACGAAAGTCAATTTAAGTATAAATTTGAATTTACCTTGTTAAGGGGGGGGGGCTACCCTTGAAATTTTTTTTGTTGAATGCATAGCTTTGATAAGCGGAATTTTCTAAGACCTTTGCATGACGTCATTTTGATTTTTCACCTATGAAGTTTTGAAGAAAAATTGGAAACTAATTTCAAATTGTTTTTTTTTCAAAAAAAAATAATTTTTGATTTTTGAAAAATAAAATGCATAGAATTCTCAAAAAAGAAAAATTATTTTCATATTGCATTTTGATTGTGTCATTTTGTAGAAAATGTTGGTAAATTTTTTGGAAAATTCAAAATTTCAGGTCAAAATTGGAGAAAAACGCGATTTTTACTTAATGTCCCGTTTCTAGAAAAACTATCCAACCCACAAAACTTTTTCTTGGAACGTTTTTTATTCAGTAGAGGGTCTATAATTTAACGAGAGGGTTTTGCAAAATTTTAATTTGTCGACGATTTCTTTCGAGTTGAATGGAATACTTCGAGGGAAAACGATGAGAGGGTTTGATCAAATTGGAGAGAAAATACGAATTTTGCAAAATCCTCTCGTCAAATTATAGACCAGGCTCTACTGAATAAAAAACATTCCAAGAAAAAGTTTTGTGGGTTGCATAGTTTTTCTAGAAACGGGGCATTAAGTAAAAATCGCGTTTTTCTCCTCTATTTTAACCAATTTTGAATTTTCCAAAAAATCTACCAACATTTTCTACAAAATGACACAATCAAAATGCAATATGAAAATAATTTTCCTTTTTTGAGAACCCGTATGCATTTTAGTTTTCAAAAATCAAAAATAATTTTTTTTGTAAAAAAAAAACAATTTGAAATTAGTCTACAATTTTTCTTCAAAACGTCATAGGTGAAAAATCAAAATGACGTCATGCAAAGGTCTTAGAAAATTCCGCTTATCAACGCTATGCATTCAACAAATTTTTTTAAAGGTAGCCCCCCCCCCCCCCCCTCAAATGACAAAAATGAATTTTTTCCAAAAATTGGAATAATTGAAAAATTCAGAATTTTTTTGTTAGTAACTCGCAGACTGGACCCGAATAATGTGAAAAAAATTTTATTGCGCAATTTTTTCGTTGAAATTCAATTTAAGAAAAATTTGAAATTCACCATGCAATAAGTGCCAAATGGTACTTATTACATTGTAAAATGAATTTTTTCTAAAAATGGGAATAATTGAAAAATTCAAAACTTTTTCGTCAGAATCTCTCAGATTGGACCCGAATAACGGGAAAATGAGCAATTTTTTCAAAAAAACTCAATTTACGTATAAATTTAAATTCACCATCGTCTCATGGCAGAAATTAATTTTTTCCAAAAATGGGAATTATTGAATAATTTTAAAAAAGGCTTCAGTCTGCTGATTTTCAGTTGTTATGAGTATTTCATTCAAGTTTGCGCTTCATCTTTCATCTTCGATATTTCTATACGAATAATCGAATTGGTCGACTACCGATTCGTGTACCTTACCAAGGTTATAACTCGGTGATTTGAGAAGAAAATCGTTTCTGCTAGAAAACGCTGTTTTATACTCTTATCCTAGTGTAAGCCCCTGAAGGATTGATTTGCAGCAGTTAACGGGGTGTGAATGGCTGTACACGTCTGTTGGCATTTGTTGGAAAAACACTCGTGTCGAGTAATAAGAGGCTCATATATCAAGGCAGGTTACCCTGCGGGTTGAGCTTTGACTATGGAAATCGGTAAACGTCTTAACTAGAATTTATACGCGCATGTAGGTAAGATAGGTACGTACTAGGTAGGTGTACCAAGATTTACGTAAATCATCGCGATGATAGCGAAATTTGTCTAACATAAGTTAGAAGTAAAGGTGAAAGAACCTATTATTTGAGACACAACCGAAATACATTTTGATATCGAAATGGATATTTAATTTTGATCAATGGCGACGGTTGATGCGAAGCTACGTAAATTTAAGTACTCGTCGTTGTACTAAATTCAAGTACGAGTTCGGGGCTTTTAAAAGCTTGTAGATTAAATTTTCCAAAACACACCTAATTCGAAACCGATGTAACGTACACGTGGTTTCTACACTTTGGAGTTTGCTGTACTCGAGTTGCTATAAGTAAGTAGGTATGTATTAGGTTGCAAGTGGTGGAATTTTTCTTACTTCGACGAATTATCAATTGAGCGCTGCCGCCTTGAAAAGAGTTTTTACGTGCCAAATCAAGAAATAAAGTGCTCTATAATATTATAGATATGTTCGAAGTTCACTCGTGTCGTTGTCGTTGGCTGGTTTCGAAAACTCTCTCTCTCGTATTCTACCGATAAGTAGGTAACGAAAGAAAGTTTTAGGGTATTTTTATTTTCCATTAAATACTCGTATCTACTCCGACGTATGTATTACATAATAAAAGGAAAAGTTTTATCGCAGTAGACATTCGGAACGAGTTGTTAGTTTTGGAAAATTTCACTCATCGCTTAAAACTGTAGGTGTGTAGCACTGGGTAAGGAAGGGTTTACAAAAACGAGAAATTTAAACATATAATCAACCAAATTTCCATTTCCAAGTTATTTACTTTTTTTGGCGGAAAAGTTTTGGTAGGTATGTTTAAAAGGTACACGGATGTCTGTTTTACTGTTGGTAAGACGCGCGGCGTCAAAGTTTTATAGGTTTTTCCGCATGGTGAAGGGAGCTGAAAAAGGAAAGAAGGCTTTTTTACGAGTGGAATTTTCGCTTCGTTTAGTGCAATTTTTTTTTTTTTTGAAGTGTAAACAACGAAAGTTGTGAGATAAGAAGTGTATAGGTAGGTCAATGATGTCATTTATGTCATTCATGTCGTCTAGTGACGACTCAATGACAAGAAGTGGCAATTTTTCAAAATATTCTTTACCAACATAGTCTGACAAATGATACTTTGATAAATCGAAACTCATGTCAGTAAGTACCAACGACCAATTCCAACTAGTAATACATTTATCAAACGATGACCTTGTCAAATGGAAATTTTGATCAAAAATTTACTTTAGCAAACAAAATTCTGACAAAAGGGAATACCTAGTGACCAAAAAAGTGGACAAACCAAAAATAATTAGGATATACGAAAAATCAGATACTTACCTAAATAAAAATTTAAAAAAATATACATCATACGAGTACCTAAGTGAATATTTTGACCAAAAAATTAATGTTGAGCAAAATCGGTTCGCGGGTTCGCGAGATATCCGCGATCAAAATTTTCAAAGCTCATTAGCTCCTTAAATATGGCAGATGGGTGAAATTTGTTCATAACCTTTTCTGTAGTAGAGATCAAAATTTATTCAAAAATGCAATCGTTCAAATGAATCAGTCGTTCGCGAACGATTCGTTCAAATGAATCAGTCGTTCGCGAACGATTAGTTCGAATGAATCAGTCGTTTGCAAATGTTTCATTCAAATGAATCAGTCGTTCGCGAACGTTTTGTTCAAATGAATCAGTTGTTCGCGAACGATTTGTTCAAATGAATCAGCCGTTCGCAAACGATTAGTTCAAAGCAATCAGTCGTTTGCGAATGATTCGTTCAAATGAATCAGTCGTTCGCGAACGATTAGTTCGAATGAATCAGTCGTTTGCAAACGTTTCATTCAAATGAATCAGTTGTTCGCGAACGTTTCATTCAAATTAATCAGTCGTTTGCGAACGTTTTGTTCAAATGAATCAGTCGTTCGCGAACGATTAGTTCAAATGAATCAGTCGTTCGCAAACGATTCGTTCAAATGAATTAGTCGTTTGCGAATGATTCGTTCAAATGAATCAGTCGTTTGTGAATGATTCGTTCAAATGGATCAGTCGTTCGCGAACGATTAGTTCGAATGAATCAGTCGTTTGCAAATGTTTCATTCAAATGAATCAGTCGTTCGCGAACGATTAGTTCAAATGAATCAGTCGTTCGCAAACGATTCGTTCAAATGAATTAGTCGTTTGCGAATGATTCGTTCAAATGAATCAGTCGTTTGTGAATGATTCGTTCAAATGGATCAGTCGTTCGCAAACGTTTCGTTCAAATGAATCAGTCGTTCGCGAACGACTTCAATTGAACTGATCGATCAAATTTCAAATGAATCAGCAATCAGTTGTTTGTGGACGATTAGTACAAATGAATCATTTTTTAAAGATTTTTCAATTATTTTTAGCTTTTTTGTTGTGTTTGGTTTTATTCATTCTTCACAATTTTCCAATAAACAGTTTATTAAGAAAATTGAATCCAGTAACATTATCAATTTGTTAGAGTAGGTATAGTTATTGGAAAGAAAATGAGTTCCATCATAATTTAGCTAAATTTAAAAAATTTGATTAGAGTTACAATGATATGAGTAGAAGGATAAGACAACAATAATTGATGGAGCATTCTTAAGAATAAGAAAAACCAGAAAAAAATCAGATTTTCTGACGCAGAGGCTGCGTCAGAGTTTTTTATTTTTATTTTTTATTTTCAATTTTATTTTTATTTTTCAAAATTTATGTAAATTCATATGTAAATTAAATTATTTTTATATATATATATAATTATATAAAGAAATACCAAAATGCGAAAATCATGCCAATCGTCTTATTTTGACCCAAAACGTCGAGAAAAATACCCCTCACCACCAACTTCCATCATCAGGTCAAATTTAATAGCTGACTTTTCTCTTTGAGAAAATCAGCTAAAAATTATTCTGACAAAAGAAAATTCTGATTAAAAAATTATTCTGGCAGATTGAAATTCTGATAATTGAAAATTGTGTAAAAAAATTGAGAAAAATGAATAAATAGGTACCACAATACTATTGAAAATTTTGACTAAGAAATTATTCTGACGAATGAAAATTTCGGCAAAAAAATTATTCTGGCAGATCAAAATTCTGTTGATTAAAAATTATTGTGTTATAATTTAAAAAATAAATTAAATGTGTTATAATTTAAAAAAAAAAATTAAATACCACAATACCTCCTATTGAAAATTCTTACTATAGTACGTTCGGCGAAAGTTTGGTGCTGGCAAATTTTTGGGCGGAGCATGCGAAACTAAAAGACCAATGAACGCGCCGTAACTGAAGGTGCGTTCAAATTTGATGAACTGCATTTCATCACGTTGTATTCTTCCTTCTTCCTTCATTACATAATGAGTTATCCTCAAACGAATTAATGAACAAGGTGTACCTAGATAAAATAATATCGTAACCTTTTATCATTTTTCAACATTTTCCCTTACGTACTGAGTTAATGGACAATGCGACTTGTTGTGATCGCAACCGTCATCGCAACTCGCCTCGCGCGTGATTTTAAATTTTAAATCGGCAATAACTTGAGACTGAGGCAAGTTAGAGCTTTCGTTGCTAGCTCATTCGTAAGAGGATAAAATTTCACACATTCGCCTCGCTTACACCACGTATCTATGACTTTTAGTTTTTCCAATATTTTAATGTAAACGTTATTTTTCTTCAAATTAAAATATCAAAAAAAATATTGATCGTAGATAGGTAGTGTAAGCGAGGTGAATACGCGAAATTTTATCCTCTTTCGAATGAGCTAACAACGAAATCTCTAACTTGCCTCAGTCTCAAGTTATCACCGATTTAAAATTTAAACTCACGCGCGAGGCGAGTTGCGATGCCTGTTACGCTCTTGATTTTTTATTCGATTTATTTAGTGAAATGTTTACAAAATGGAATACGTAAAATTGGGAAAGAAATCATAAAAAACTTGATAATAAAAACAAAAGAAAAAAGAAGAAATTAATTTGCGAGTATTGCGAAATCATACTAAAGTAATCATTATAATGAATTAATGAGTATGCGAATGCGAGAAAATACGAGGTTCGCGAAGTCACGCGTTCAATTTGGTAGCTTCTTCACTTTATCCCCCACTTTTTTTTTTGCCAGCACCAATCTTTCGCCGAACGTACTATAACAATGGAACCTCGCTAACTCGTCACCTCCGATTGAGCTGAAATTTGGCTCACTGAAAGAGCATGTCACCCAGACCACACAACCAAATTTTTAGCTGCCGAAGTTGATTTTTCGATTTATGGCGAATTTTTGAAAATGGCTAAAACCGCCTACAAAAAAACATTTTTTGAAAAAAATCGTAAATTTCAAGATAGAATCCTGAAAATCGGTTTGTACACTAAAGTCGACCTCCCGAGTCGATTGACACCATTTTCGAAGCGATTTGGAGCCTCCAGAAAAAGTTGACTTTTCTCCAACACACTGGAATCCCTCTCCAGATGGCGAAAGTCAACATTTTCTGGAGGCTCTAGATCGCTTCGAAAATGGTGCCAATCGACTCGGGAGGTCGACTTTAGGGAGTAGACGAAGTTTTGAATGATATGCTGGAGAAATTGATTTCTTGGAAATTTTTAAAAAATGCAAAATTTTTAAGTTGTCAAAAAAAACACGTGCGAACTCGTCACCTCGGATTTAGGATTCAACTACGTCAATCGATAGATGGCATCATACTAACACTAGGATTAAATTTTCAGCTGCCGAAGTAACCGATTTTCAGTACTCTATCTTGAAATATATAATTTTTTTTTTCAAAAAATGTTTTTTTGGAGGCGGTTTTAGCCATTTTCAAAAATTCGCCAAAAAATCGAAAAATCAACTTCGGCAGCTAAAAATTTGGTTGCGAGGTCTGGGTGGCATGCTCTTTCAGTGAGCCAAATTTCAGGTCAATCGGAGGTGACGAGTTGGCGAGGTTCCCTTGTAAGAAAATATTCTTACGGATAAAAATTTCGACAACAAAATTATTCTGACAAATGAAAATTTTGATCAAAAAATAAATCCTAGTGTCTGATTTTGAATTTTTTGCAGAAAAATTGAATTTTTACTACTTGTTCGAGGTAATTTGAATGGAAACTGAATAATTCTCTGACCTTGTTGCGCTCTCCCTCCCTCTCCCATACACAATCAAATCAAATTGGGTGAAATTTTTGAGATTTTTCACTTACTGGTTGTAAATTCATCTCACTCGTAGCAGTCAAATAGTACAATTCAGCTTATTGTTGGTTGGTGTTCCATGTTATTGATATTTACTCTCATACCTTTTATGTACTTTGAGTCTGTCAGCCATGAGCCTACATTTTCCATTCCAAGATTACATTCTCAAGCACACATAAGACAAAATACCTATATCAATAAGAAGAAATCACAGGCGAAACCCCATTGCCTTACTATAGCCAGTTCGCCACCCTTCAAACATCATCTCTCAAGTCAAGTGCAACAACAATCAATATAGACGTCTGCTGCTCGAGTACTCGAATGAGCTTTTCTTTACAACACACAGACGCGCTCTCATCTTTACCTCGAAACTCACAGAGTACGTAGGTACTTGAAGCTACGCACCGGCATCATCGACTGCTTCAGCACCACCTTGCAAAACAAACAAACAACTGAGAAATATTTATCAAGTCAAATATCTCGCTAATTTAATCCTTTATGGAAGAACAATTGTACAAATACAAACCACTTATTCATCTTTTATGATATACAAAGCAGATGAGAAAAGAATGACAAAGATAAACAACGAGGGAGCGAATAAGAAGCGAACCCAAAAATATGACAAACCGATTTATATCAACAGCATTGAAAGTATCTAACTCTTTCGTTGAAAATTTCATAAGAAATACGCTTAGGTGATAAAATCATTTTCGCAATACATAGCTAAACTTACACAAGAGAGAGATAAATCTGTAAAAAGTTGGGACAAGGTGAAAGCGGTTCTAAAACAAAGTTCAATCGCTTATATGAAGAATCAGCACGACGTGGATTTAAATTTGTACTCGCGAAAAACATTTTAATCTTTGCTATGTATTATATAAAATCGAAGAGGTGTTCTCTTTTTGCCAATAAATTAAAAAATTACGCTAGGGAATTCGAAAGCAATGGTGCAATGAACTCTTACCTACCCCAGGAGCAACATAGGTTAGGTATTCAATTTTTTTAATTACGCGATTATTTGCTAACAAAACGAAATTTCAAAATTTTACACTTCAAAGCATAATAATCTGATAACAGCAATGTTTGTCGAAGAAAAAGAGCCAATTATTGGATTGAGTTGAAGTGAGAGGGAGTTAAGTGAAGCTGTAGTGGAGTGGAGTCGGAGAATAGTGGATTGAGATAAGGGGGTACTACGGTGGAGTATAGAAATGCAACTCTTGAGAAGTTCTTTTTTTTTTTTTTTTTTTTTTTTTTTTTTGAGAAGAAATTATTTTATATTTTTTTTTTAAATTTTACAAGCAAAAATTGAAAAAAAGAAAATTTTGCATAAAAATCACAATAATTATGAAAAAATCGCTCAGAATAATTTTTTATACATTTAAAAAAAAGGAAATAAAAAAATATTTTTCTCAAAAAACGATAAATTTCATTCTGGAAAAAGAATTGAAAAAACCCCAAAAATGAAAAAAATTAGAGTAGGTAGTATTCCAAAAAAATCGAGAAATTTTTTTCCTAAAAAAATTAGAAATACTTTCACTTGAGAGAAAAATTGTTTTTTTTTTATTTCTTTCCTAAAAATCAAAAATAGTATTCTTCACTCTAAAAAATTTAAAGAATTTGTACGAATTGAAAAAAAAAACAACGAAATTTTTAATTATTCAGTTATTTTTTTGTAAAATCCGACCCTACGAATGTAGGACTTCGCACGTTTGATAAAACATAAATTCGGGAAATAATTCATTAAATTGTAGCATTCATCAACTTTTAAAATTGGAAACTTTCTTGGGACCCCGATTTGTTATTTTTTTTTCGTACAATTCAACCCTACAAAATGTAAGACTTTACATCAGAGGCGTAGCGTAATGATTTTGTGAGGGGAATATACCTTCAAAATGCCAACTTTTCAATTTTTTTTTCAACATAATACTGAATTTGCGATCTTGAAACTCAAAATTCACTAAAATTGACAACTTTTCGACTTTTTTAAAATCCACTCCCCTGGTCGCTACGCCCCTGCTTTACATGTAATGATTTCGAGAAAAAATTATTACCTAATTTTGTGGAAATTTGAATTTATGAGTTTACCAATATTATTTTTTTGAACCAATTGAAAATTTTTTTCTCTAAAAAAATGTAAAATTTTCCCTACAGTAATTGAAAGACTTTTTATTCAAAAGATTTTTCATTAAAAAAAGAAAAAGAAAAATATCGTTTTATTCAAAAAAAAAAAAAAAAAATGATACTTATATACTTTCACTCCGAAAATGATTCTTTTCAATGAAAAATATCCACTCTTAAAAAATGAGAAATTCTATCCCACAAAAAATTTGAAAAACATCCAGACGATTGGAAGAATTTTTACTAGAAAAAAAATTAAAACATTTTTCTGAAAAAAGGTTTTAAAATATTTTTATTCCAAAAACAATTAGGTAGGTACGAGAAATTTTTTCTTGAAAAAAAAAAGTTTAAATCTCGAAAAATTGAAAAAATTTTCTTCAAGAAAACTAAAGAAAAGTTTTATTCAAAAAAAAAAAATATCGGTTTATTCGAAAATAAAAAATGAGTATCTAGGTAATTTCTCTCTAGAAAATGAAAAACAGATAAGTACGTTGTAAAATGTAAATATACGTCTTTCACTCTGGAAAAATTGATAAATCTCCCCCCTCGCCAGCCCACTTCCAAATAATTCTTTTCTATTAATGAAAAATATTTCTACTCCCAAAAAATAAAAAATTTGAAAAAATATCCAGAAAATTGGTAGATACTAAAAAAAATAATATTTTTCTGAAAAAAGATTTTAAAAGATTTTTACTCCAGAAATTACGAGAAATTTTTTTCTCAAAAAAAAATTTTAATCTCGAAAAATTGAAAAAAATTATCTTCAAGAAAATTTAAAATAATTATGTTTCATTCAAAAAAAAAAGTGAAAATTTTCAAATACCGTAAATCATCATTTTGAATTAGAAAAATATAATTTTGCATTTTCTGAATAAATTTAAAAGTGAACAAATTCGAGTTGTTTTTTAGTAGCATTACGCTTCTCAGACCCGTCGGGAGGGGAGAAAAGGGGGCATTTCGTCCCGTGCCCGAAATTTGCTGGGGGCCCGAATTGAATTTTTTCAGCTCGAGTATAGGAAAAATCACATAACTTTTGGCCAAAAATGCCCATGGAAGAGGGCCAAAAATAATTTTTGCTCCGGGCTCGCTTTAGCTCTCGACAGGCCTGACGCTTCCATTGTCATTACGTACCCCCTGAGAAAGTTTTACGTACTCGTACCATCATTGGAGAAACACTACACTAGGCCTAAAGTTATTCGAGTGCCATGTTACACTTTTTTGAAGATTTTATGCAGTTTTGTTCAAATAGAGAAAACCTTACGCGGATTTTGATTTTATGCAAGAAGTTCTAAATATTTTTTAGCACAAAACTGGAGTGAGCGTTAAGCAAACGGGGCGATAATCCTTTGGGGGAGGGGGTGTCAAGGATTTTATGGAAAAAATTCTGAATTTCCAAGTATGAGAATGGGGGCGAATGTCCCCCATTATTCTATACCCAATTTCGTACGTGGTGACAAATCGTCTATCGAAGAGCGAAGAAAATTATATTCAGTCGACGCGTACGAAGGGAAATAAATTTCGTTCCACGTCAAATGATAATTCGAAGTGATTTGGGAAAAATTTATAAATCACTCGACGACAGCAGGGATTCGCTCGAGCGAGGGCGAATAATTTGGCGAGTAAAATTCGTCGAAAAGATTGTACTCGATGAAAAAGGACTTGGACTTTCAAGCTAGGTCCAATTATTATATTTTGTACGTAATACAATATACTCGTACATGTATAGGCAATGGTGCTTTAATACGACAACAACATCTCGGGCTATGGTATATTTTATTCCACTTTGACAATTTTTTATCGTAATGACGGCGTATTTCTTTTGATTTTCAAGTGGAAGAGTTTTCTATCATCGTCATCGCCTTCGCAGGCTTCTCGCAAACAACGACGATATAATACGAGTATTTTCGCTGAACAATGGCTTCTGCTCGAGACAAGCTGGTCTCGCGATAATAGTTTTATAAGATAATAGCCTGGCATATTTCTCTCGACGAAGCAATGTCTCCACTCTCCGGTGCCGATTCCACATCCACATATAATCATACTCGTACATCTACGCGGAAATGAAATGTATTTCGACGTGCTGCGTGCTGGCGTGGCGAAAAAAATGAGCAAAATATCGCGTATAAGTGAAGACGTAGCTTACTGAAGACGAAGACGTGTGTTTGCGTGGAAAGCTTTCGCATAAATTCGCTGTTTTTCTCCTTTTTTTTTTTGTCACTCCGTTGCCTGCAGTTCACCTACGCTTCAACACACCCGTTTACTCGCGTATATCTCTCTAAAAGACACGTGGCAAAATGATTTCATGACTTGAGAGAGGAAAAATTGTATCTTAAATCAACGGGCCCTGCGTCGTCGCCTCGTCGAGTCGCGTCGACGAAACCATCAGGCATCAGGCATCAGCTACACAGCCACACAGCTAAAGCCACATACCAAAACCACCTAGACACTACAAGCCATGAAGTTAAATTTGGCAACCTTGCCGATGACGGCCGACTTGAGCAATTGAAAATACGTTTTCTGGGCAAACGAAGTGTTTTTCGAAAAAATTGATGGGAACCAAAATTGTAGAGGGAAAAATTAACTTTCGTTTAGTGTATTCGGAATTTTGATTCGACTAATATTTCTCGAGTTACGGTCAAAAAACTGATTTGAAGATGGGCCGTCTACCAGATTTTCCCTATTTTCCCGGTCAAAGAAGCGATTTTCGTAAAAATTGATAAGAACAAAAATTGTAGAGCAAAAAATATCCTTTCATCCTAAAATCATTGAAGTTTTGATTCGACGAAAATACCTCGATTCATTAGCAAAAACGGTTTTCTCAGATATGCAAATTTTCATATTTTCCTATTTCGCGGATAAACAAAGCGTTTTTCATGAAAATTGATAAGAACTAAAATTGTAGAGCAGAAAAAATCCTTCAGTTTTAGTGCTTTTAAAATTTTCGATTCGACCAATTTTTTGAGTTATCGTCACAAAACTATTTATTTTTTCATTTTCGAGGTCAACGACCTCTTTTTTGTGAAAATTGATAAAAACCACAATTTTATTGTAGATCAAAAAATTTACTTTTGTTTGGTGTAGTCTGAATTTCGATTTGACGAATATTTCTCGAGTTATCGTCGAAAAACTGATTTTGAAAGTTGGCCGTCTACCAAATTTTCCCATTTTCCCGGTCAACGAAGCGATTTTCGTGAAAATTGATACGAACCAAAATTGTAGAGCGAAAAAAATACTTTCGCCCTAAAATTATTGAAATTTCGATTTGACGAAAATACCTCGATTTCTCAGCGTAAAATGTTTTCTTGGATATGCAAATTTTCACATATTCTCATTTTCAGAGCGAACGAAGCATTTTTCGTGAAAATTGATCTGAACCAAAATTGTAGAGCAGAAAATTTCCTTTCGTTAGTGTGTTGTCAGAATTTCGATTCGATGAATATTTCCCGAGTTATCGTCAAAAAACGGATTGGAAAGTCGGCCGTCTACTACTCGAAAATGCGACGTTGCCTTTCTACGTTCATGGCTTGTATCTCTAGGTGGTTTTGCACATACGTACATTTGCCGCATAATACACGAGATGGAAAAAAATCAACATCGCCATTTTCAACACATCCACCAATGACTAGGCTACCTCGACTCACCCACGCTACAAATGACGCTGCATTTGTCGATAGATAAGATTTTTCCATTTAATACCCCCAAAAGAGTATTGTATATTTTATCGTCAACAGTGGCGTATTCGCAACGTTACCACGTTCGTGTTCTCTTTTTTTCTCGCCTTCACCCGCGCTTCCTCACTCCTTTAGCAACCTCGCATCCGCGTTACGTCCTTTTTTAGCAGCATTTTTTCGCATCCACAGTAGATCAGAGGGGGTGGAATAAAATTCGCGAAAAAAAAAAAAATGGATAACAGAAATGCTGTTCTCTGTACCACCGTCCGCGTCCTCGCTTCACATCTCCTCAGCTCCGCTCCGCATTTTCCACCCAATCTTCTCAATACTTTTAACAACCGAAATAATGGGAAAAATAAATTAACGTTATGTTGGTGTTGAAAAACGTCCGTCGTCCTTCTACTTCACCCACCCCCCAACCTTGGTAACGTAACGTCGCGTATCGCCAGCATTTTTTTTTAAACCGTTACTTTGTACTATGAATACGACAGCACTGCATACCCTTCTACTCACCTCCACATCGTCGCTCTTCTCGCTTGATTTCTGTGTTCTCTTCGCCATTCTCGAGCGTATAAAAAAATGAAATTTACACCAATTTTTACGATTACGAATTTAGATATAATTCAAGAGCATCTTCATTGTTCACACAGGGTGTTTCGTAAATTGAGGTGTTTTTTTTTTTTTTTTTTTTTGCTTATTTTTTTTAATGATGATAAACATTTTGCAGAGGTAATTGACGGATAAATGGAGAATTTTTATTATTTTTCCTGTCCCCCCCCCCACGTTATATACCCTCTCGAAGAGCCATCACCCCGCCCCAGTCGGTGCAAACTCCAAATTTTGTGCATTTTTTAACATATTTCACTGTATATTTTCCAAGCATGTTTTACTATACATAAATTATTCATACTCATCAAGTATTCACGAATATTTTGTGAAAATGAGCTTTACCTAAATAAGAATTCTAAATTTTTTCAATAATTTGAATTTTTTTTTATTTTTGAAGAATTTTTGAAATAGAAAAAAAGCTGCAATTAAGTAAGTAGGTATATTTCATTTTATAAAGTTCTTTCAAAGAAATTTTTTGGGCATAAAATATGATTTTTTTGTAATTTTTTGGAAGGGTTTTCAAATTTTTCTCCAAAGACAAATTTTCAGTGATATTTTTGATAAAATATATTTTTTTATGGTTCATTTTTCAAAATATTGATTTTTTTTTCTACCACAATTTGAAAAAAATATTTTCCAGCTGCAAATTTGTTACCATCAGGAGAACTTTTGAATTTTTTTTTGAAAGATTTTAGTTTTGCTTTGTTTTTTTTTCTTCAGGAAAAACTGCAAGAACTTATTATCATTGTGTGAAGTCCTTTCAAAGAAATTTTCACCCAGTAATTTTTTGTAGCTTTTTTTCTCTAGAATCTTGATTTTTTTTTACAAAAGTTAAAAAAAATATTTTCCATCTGTAAATTTCTTTCTAAAAGAATTTTTGAAAAAAATTTGAAATGATTTTAGATTTTTTTTTTTAGAAAAACTTGAAATTTTTAAAAATAATTTTTTGAATTTTACAAAACTACCTACCGGGTGCATATTTTTTGTTAAATAATGTAGGTTAAGTTTCTTTCGAATAACCTAAAAAAAATTTAAGAACATATTTTGTAAATTTTTGAAAGGGGTTTCGAGTTTTTCTCGAAATTAAATTATGTAGAGTTTTTTGCATGGTTGAATGATAGATTATTTTTTACAGGATTCTTAAATTTATTGCCACGAAAATTTCTCGAATACATTTTACTTGTGAATTTATTTCCTGGATAATTTTTTTTTTAATTTTGAAAGGATTCATACGATTTAAAAAAAAAAAAGTTTTTCATCGCGTCAACTTCTATCCATACGAAAATTTCCAGTAGCAAAATATTATACATTTCACAACAACAAGGAGGTAAAATTATGATTTACAAGAACGACGATTGTGAGGTTTGTAATACGAGTGGAGCAAGGGTAACAACTCACAGTCGTCGTAAATAATGATTGCTTTCGAGTTTTGGACGAAAATTGAGCACTTGGAAGCGGCGAGAAGAAATAAAAATAGAATTTACTCCCTGAAATGAAGTAAATTTTTAACAAATATTTTTGACAGAATTTTCAGAATATTTCGCCAATATTTTCTTGAAGACCATTTTTGAAAGAATTTTAGAATTTTCCTGCCATTTTGTTTTAAATACTTTCAAAAAATATATACTTATGGTATCTTTACCAGAGATGGGCAGATCCATTAGTGAAAGGATCTAGATCCAGATCCAGATCTTTTGTCTCATTGGATCTGCAAAAGATCCAGATCTAGGTCAAATCCTGCTGAGGAAGATCCCAGATCCAGATCCATTTTTGAGGGATGGGGGATTTAGTTTTAAATTCGTTTCTTTGTTTTCTGTAAAGTAGAAATCAAATTGATAACAAATAAAATCAACTTCAAGAATAATTTGGTTCAATTATAATTGGTTCGGGAGAGATTCAAGCAACATTTCTATACTTAATAACTAAAATTATTTCTATGATTCCAATTTACAACTTTCACTTGAAATCTTAAAAATTTTCACCTTTACCTTTTCTCAAATTTTTAATTAATTTCTTATTAATAAATTGATTAGTACAGCTCGGAATTTTAAAATTTCATTCGGATTTAATTTTATACAAGTCGAACAATTTGAAATTTTTAGCACTGAAAAAGTTTCATCCAAGTTCTCAATTTTGCGACATTTAATCTGCAAAATTAATGAAAATAAACAAAAAAAAAAAAAAAAAAAAATCCTAAATATAATTTTTTTTTTTGGTTCTTTTTCATTTATTTCAATGATTATTGGAGAAATGTTGAAAACGTCAATGAAAAATTCATTTCACAGAGAAAAAACGACGAAATGAAGAAAAAAATTTTGGATCTGGATTTTTTGAAAATTTGAGAATCTAATGATCCAGATCAGATCCAAAATTTTGGATCTTAGGATCTATAGATCCAGTTTTCAAATTTTAGTATCCGGATCTGCCCAACTCTGATCTTTACCAAACTACCTAATAATTTTTTGACATGATTTTTGATTATTTTTCAAAGCGAGATTGTTTGAAATATTTTTCTTTTGCGAATTTCTTTACAGGAGAATTTTATGCAAATAAATATTTTTTAGGTACTAATTTTTTTACCTGGATTTTTGATTTTTTTCAGAGAAAATTTTTAAACTTGCAATTAAATTCTATTTTAGAAACCTTTTTTTTTTTTAGGTTTTAAGATTTTGAATTTTTTCAGGAAATTTTTTTTCATCAATCTTTTCTCCTACGTGTTTTTTGTAACATTTTTTTTAAATTTTTATTTTTTTCAATATTCAGGAGCATTTTTGTCATTTTTTGGAAGGATTTTCGAATTTTTCCTAGGAATTCATTTTTCGATAGTTTTTTTTAGTTTTTTTAGTTTTTTTCTACGAAGATTTCTAAAATATTTTCTGCTTGTGAATTTCTTGCGAAGAGAATTTAAAAAAAAAATAATTTGAAGAAATTGTTTCAATCGAGATAATTACGTACACCTATTTTGAGTTTCAAGAGCATTTTTGAAAAAATTATGCCTACGTGCTCATTCGTCAAAGCATAATATGATGGGCATTTCAATAATTTTCAATAAAAATAAAAGTACTTATAGTACTAATACCTACCAATTTTTTTATACATCATCGAATTACATTTCAAAAATGCTAATACCTAATGCAGTTTCCCACATTCGTTTGTTAAGACGTGAAATGTACGACATAAAAATATAAAATAACGTTAGCGAACTCAGAAAAAAGTGTCAATACGATTATAATGTTGAGATTACGTCGCGAAATAATGCGCTAATCTATCATTCTTAAAAGTATTCGAAATCTAATTCAGCTTCGCTAATGTTGATTGATTACTCTCTTCTTTATTTCGCGATCTCTGCTACGTCGCGTCATCCGCGCCCTCATTGTCGAATTTCTAACCCCTATCGACGTCGTCATTCTCGTCGAAGATTTGCTAAACAACAATTGCGAAAATCCGACAGATTTGGCTCGCTTGACCCACCCGAAGCGCAGCATCGTGTTCTTTGAAATGCGATGAAAATAGGACTGAGTGAAGATGGTGGGGGGAGGGGGGGGGGAGATCTCGAAAAATTACACCTCGAATTAGCTCGATGGAAGAGATATGAGCTAATGAGAGCAGATAACTCGGTACATTTATTTATTCATTCGCCGAATCAAATGGCTTCTTACACTTGAGCGAACGAGGGAAGCGAGAAAAAAAAGAAGAAGAAGAAGAAAAAAAGGAAACGTAATACATCCTATGAGATGGAAATAGAATGGAACCTACATTCCATAAAAATATTAACCGAAAACATAAGATAGCGTATAAAGGTTTCTCAGTCAGGCGCAAAAATACGCAATAAAATTGTCAATAAAAACTAGAAGCAAGATTTTATATATACGCGATGAAAAACATAAGAAGAATGAGCGTCCTGCGTCCCTCGACGGTAAGAAAATAAAGAGGAAAAGAATAATGTCGTCGTTATTCGTCTTTTACCTACACAATACACATACTATATTTATACGTATATCTACGATGTGTACTTATGATATAATAACGAAATACCAACCATTCAAATGTTTGCGAAACGACGAATAATTCACCGTATAGAGCGTAGCATCGAGTATTCCCCAAGGAGCGTGTCTTTTAAGCTTCAGGCGCGTCTGCAAAGCGCTGACACTTCGACTGAAACCTTCGTACGAGTACTCGCTACTCGTAGCCATGCCTATACATACGAGTATATCGAGGCTTTTTCGTTAATGCTACAAATATAGATTTAAGTAGGTACTTACAGTCTTATACGTACATTTAAAGTGATGCACCTTGGTGGCATTTTCCACTTTTCAGCATTGACATCATTCAGTTTTTTATCCTTCTCTTTTCCCTCGTGTAGCAGTGAAACGTAGGAACCTAAAAATGTAAAAATTTGAAAATTTGGCAATTTTTCTTTCTTTCTTAAATTGTTGAAGAGGCTAGCTGCATCATTTAAAAATTTAGTTAGGGGAAAAATAAAAAATTGGATTTTTTTTCTAATGAAAGAAAACAACTTGAAATGCTAGGTGAAAAAATTTTGCTCATTTTTGTCGTTTTTGCTTTTTTTGAAAAATTAGAGTCGCCCCAAAGTACCACTTGAAATGGAGTTGTGAAGAAAATAAAAAATTGGAAATTCATTCTCATGACAAGAAATAATTCCGATGGTTTGTAACCTAAAAAAGGCTGTAGATTTTAAAAATCGGTGATTTTTTTTTTTTTTTTTTTTAATTACCAAAAAAGTGAGTGACTCGGCACCACTTGAAATTCAGTTAGGAGGAAAATACAAATTATGTTATCATTTCTAACCAAAAAGAACAACTTTGATAGGTTAGAACCAAAACGAATGCAAAAATTTTAAAAAACTTGGTGTTTTTTAATACCTACGTAATTTTTATGAAAAATGGGGGACTTTAGGGCCCAATTAAAAATGAGTTTGGGGAAAAATGAGAAATAGGAAATTATTTTCTAATAAAATTCACAACTTTAAATGCTAAGTATTAAAAAAAAAAAATTATTGGGAGTGCCCCAATGTAGGTAGAGAGGTACCAGTTGAAATTAGGATAAGAAAAAATAAAAAAGATTTCAAAAATCTGTAATTTTTTCCATTTTGGGAGGGGGGGGGCAACTGAAATTCAGTTCAGGAGAAAAATAAAAAATATGGAATTAGTATTTTATCATTTAAAGAAAAAACTTTGGAGGGTAAAACAAAAAAAGGGTTTTTAATTTTTTGAAAAAAAAATTCAAAATTTTTCATCGAAGTACAAAAGATATTGTACTTTTAATGCTTATATTAAACACATTGAAATTTTGTTGAAAATGAAAAATTTAAATAAAGAAATATGTGAAAAAAAATTTACCCAATAATTTGGAAAATTTTTGATGAGTAATTTTGATACCCTTACTATGAAGAAAATGTTGAAGAAAATTAAATTAGGTACTCAGATTTTTCATGATTAAAAGTTTTAAAAAAAAATCAACAATCGGAAGAAACGTTAAATAAATTTTTTTATGAAAATGATTGAGAAAATTTGAATTTTTTGAATATTTACAGACCCGTATGGAGGGGGGGGGGGGATATACATATAAAAATGGATTTATTTAACCAAAAAAAATTAACAAGAATTTTTAGAAGAAAAAAAATGATAGGTAGGTAGCTAGGTACCTATTTAATTTCTTAGAAAAAATTGTCCAAAAATTTTTTTTCTCATTATTTGGGTCCATTCTGGGAGGTTATGATGAATAAATTTTTAATTTGTCAATTATTCGCATTTTTGGTAAAAAATTATTTTTGCCATGTAAGATATTTTCACTAGGGTGGCCCTTATTTTTCAAATTTTGGAAATGTTGTCGAGACCGGGCGTCAATTGGTGACATATCGGTAGAAAATAATTCCCTATTTTTAATTTTTCCCCTAACTGAATTTTAAGTTGGTTCTCAGGGCCCCCCAAATTTGAAAAAATCAAAAAATAGAAAAAATAGAACATTTTGAAAATTTTTGAAATTTTTTAGCAAAATGGTCATAGGGATGGTATTTCTATAAGACAAGGCCATTTTCGATGATTTCTCATTTTTACCCCCATTTTCATGGAACATGGATAAACGTCATTTTTTACATTTTTTAAAAAATTTGAAAAAAATGCTTAAAAATTGAAAAAAAAAAAAATATTTTGAATACGTAAAATGGTTTTATTAGGTATACATGTTATCACCCAAGAAAGTCATTTACGCCGATTTTTCACTACTGCCGTATCAGTGTGAATTTTTCAAAAACTATCAAAAACTAGCAAAAATTGAAAAAAATGAGGTTCCTAAAAATGAAGGTAAGGATGAAAAATTGCCGTAAATCACCTTTTTGGGTAATAACATGTATGTTAAAACCATTTTATTCAAAAAAAATTTTTTTTTTCAATTTTTAAGCATTTTTTTCAAATTTTTTAAAAAACGTAAAAAATGACGTTTTTCCATGTCCCATGAAAACGGGGGTAAAAATGAGAAATCATCGAAAATGGTCTTGTCTTATAGAAATACCATCCCTATGACCATTTTGCTAAAAATTCTCAAAAATTTTCAAAATGTTCTATTTTTCTATTTTTTCAAATTTGGGGGCCCTGAGAACCGGCTTAAAATTCAGTTAGGGGAAAAATAAAAAATAGGGAATTATTTTCTACCGATATGTCACCAATTGACGCCCGGTCCCGACAACATTTCCAAAATTCGAAAAATAAGGGCACCCTAATTTTTACATTTTCTCAAAATTTAATTTTATTGGAAAAATTGCCCAAAATTTTTTTTATCATTATTCGGGTCTATTCTGAGAGATTCTGATGGAAAAATTCTAAATTTTTCAATTATTTGCATTTTTGGAAAAAATTCATTTTTGCCATGTAGAAAGGTCTGGTTTTTCCACGCACCTTTTTACATGGGAAATTTCTCATATTAAATTTCTTGGAAAAAATTGTCCGAAAAATTTTTCCCTCACTATTGGGGTCCATTTTGAGAGGTTATGACGAAAAAATTCATCATTTTTCAATTAATCCTATTTTTGAAAAAAGTTCATTTTGCAGTGTGCAATTTCACTTTTTCCCAAAATTGATTTTTTTTTGGAAAAATTGCCAAAAAAAAAATTTTTCTCATCATTTGAGACCATTCTGAGAGGTTATGACGAAAATTTTTTGAATTTTTCAATTATTCGCATGATTTTTTTTGCTCATTTTCAAGAATTGACTATTTTAAACTTGTAAAAATTTTGCATGAAATAAGTTGAAAAAAAAATCAAGGTTGCTCGATTTTGCTGAAATTGCAGTATATGAGAGATATCGACTTAAAACAAGCGCAGATATGATTTTTAGGCTCCCAGGTCATCTTGAAGAGATTCTGGGTTCCCAAAATGGCGTCATTTGGGTATTTTTGTAAAAAAATGAAAAAATCAACGAATTTGGTTCAAATTCGGGTTGATGGTGTGTATTGGTGTCATTAATGATATATTTCAAGAAAAAAAATTTTCGACCAGAAATAACGCACTTAAGAGGGAAAAATAGACGAAAAAATCAGTTTTTTGCATTTTTGACAATGACGCACCACTTCAAACGGTTCGAAATTTTTACAGTATATTTCGGGTTAGATGACACGTTTTCAGTAAAAAACTTGTGATTGTGCCAAAGTTGCTTCAATACAAAATGGCGGATCAAAGTTTTTAAATCGCTATAACTCGACGAAAAATGATCCGAAAAAATTTCTACAGCTTCCCCTAGTGATATAGAATCTATTAAAAAAACGCGAAATTTCTATCTTAATTTGGCGAAAATCCAAAAAATAATGACTAAAAATCACGTTTTGAGCCCCCACCCCAAAATACTTGCCCTGGCCGTCTAAAATTTTTGTCAAAATTTTTTCTCATCATGGTCGACCTTTTGGGGTAGGTTTGATCCAAATCGGTTTCTAGGCCCAAATCACCTATCTTAACCGCCCATACCCTTTTTCAATATTGTTAAATTTTTCAAAAATTGGTTGAATTTTCGAACAAAAAATGACTGGGAGGTTTGACACCCAAAAGCTCCTCGCACCGGCTCTAAGAGACACCCTTAAGATTCAATGGGGGGGGGGGGGTAAAAAATTAGAAATAGTTTTTTGATGAAATGCAATAATCTAAAATGCTGGATAAAACAATTTCTTTTTTTTTAAATCCAGTCAAGTGGGAAAAATATAGAATTTTATTTTCTCATAAAAATTAACAACTTTGGGGAATACGATAAAAAAAATCTGAAGGTCCAAAATAAGGATCACTCTACTATGAGTTCGTGCTAAAGCCTTTTTCTGTGCAATTTATTACCCTTCTTCGCCAAAAAAAAAAAAAAAAAAAAAATTACAGAGAAAACACGAAAATGATTCTCGGATTCAAAAATACCTGGTGGAAAGATTATCGAAAATATCCTCTTTCAAAGCACCCTAGGCCCGTATTTTAAAAATTTGCTTAAGCAAACATTGACCTTAAGGCGAGGCGATTTCACACGTATCGTGTCAATTTACATCGAGCAGCCATTTATTTGTATGGAAACAATAAACAAAACTACTTGGTCTACAGTGTAAGAACGCTTCGCCTTAAGTATAAGGAAATTTTTAAAATACGGGCCATAGTCACCGATAACTTATCCTTACTTGGTAAAAGTTTTCAAATAATGGGACGAAAACTTAATTTATACCTATTAATCTGAAAAATTCTGCTCTTATGCTCTTGAGTACCTAGTCAAAAAAAAAGTCAAAATTATTTGAATACACCGCTCATCGAAATACTCGCCGTACTTTTTAGCTATTTATATACTCTGGTTAGGGAGGGGGAGGGGGAGGGGGCTAGATGAAAAGGGGCCGTTAATCAGATAATATTGGTAAGTGAAATGCGTCAAGTTAGCGTTCAAGTTTTGGCTAAATTACGAAAAACTTTATAAAGAAAGTACCCTGTAAATATGATAAGACAGCTTCGTGATAGATAGGAAATTTCCCACGCTTAATTATAACTTTCGTTATACTAGTTGATTGTACGAGCACTCGAGCACCGAGCAGGCGGCTTTCGTCGTGCCAAAAAATATTATTTATAAGTAAAAATAGCGCCTTTACGCGGAAGAAAACTCGCTGTTTTGAGGGTACGGTCGGTACGTACATGTTCCTGCGCTTGTGGCTTTGCCTTTGCAGTCTATTACGACACGTTCGAGTCACCCTGTATAGAAAAGTTCCACTGTTTGTTTTTTACAGTTCCTCGCTTCGCCTCTTCCCCATCGTAGAATCGACGCTTGTTTTAGAGCTAGCAGCGTGCTAGCGCCTTCTGTATTTATGTATTGGCGTGTCACAAAACGATTAAAATAATTTCCAAAATTTTAGTCGCGCATTAACACACACGTTACGTATTTAAAAAATAACCTATTACGGAAACTAATTAGCTTATAAAAGTTTGATTTATTTTCGTAACGCCGAAGAATATTAGCGATTAGTTTCTACGTGCTCGGGGTTTTTTAGCCTAAATGTGCATGGCCAAGATGGCAGGGCGGGTGAGAGTGGGAATAGGCGAGTATACGTAGTCGAAATAGGTATCGACAAAAATAACATGAAAATTTCATCGACACGCGTTTTCTATTTTTTTTGTGTTTTTTTTTTTTCGTGTGGCACCGCGAAATAGCCCTGTACGGCGCGGCGCATGCAGCCTTTCTACTCACAGTTTTATTAGGTACATTAAATCTCGGTAAATTGGTTCGTGCTGATTTTCAGTAATATTTTATCGAATGGTACTCAAGTTAAAAGCGAATTAAAGCTCGACCTTGTTACACGTAAATGACCGGAAATTCCCTTCATCGCGCATGGAAACACCTTCGAGTTGTAGATGTCACTTTTTCTCAATGTGTAATCTTCTTGATTGTCCTGGAAAAGTACTGCTTTTTCGATCGAAGGCAGAGTACAGGCATATTTGTGAGCAACTTTTATAGTAGCACTTTTTAATACTTCAGTATTTTTATCTCAAACAAAAAATTAATTTTGATTTTAAGCAAATTTTAATGTACGAATAGATTTGAAACAATGTCTACGTCGTAAAAAATCACAAATACTACCAAAAATTTTGGCAAAAAAATTTTCAAAGCAAATTTTTCAAAACTTTTGTGGAAAGAATTCTATCAACTTTTTTAAAAGTTTTTAAAAAAATGGTCTAAAATTTTTTTAAAGAGAAATTTTTAATAATTTTTTAAAATTTAGGTTAGATATAGCCTAGCAGTAACGTAGCCAGACAGTCATGTAAGAGGGGGGGGGGGGGGGGGTCTTGACCAAAAAAAGTGAAAATTTTTGTAAAAAAAGGGCATTAAAAAGTTGAGATTTCCTCATTTTTTCAACTGTTTCTTCGTCATGGAGGTGGTCTGAACCCCCTTGACCCCCCCCCCCTTAAATACGCCACTGTAGCCTAGATAAAAAAATTGACAAAATATTTTTTTTTAATTTTTGTGAAAAAAGTTTTAAAATCTCATGATTTTTTTAAAGCAACTTTCTCAAAAAATAATGTAAAATTTTTTTAGTTCAATCGATTTTTTTTTTAGATTAAAAATTTTATTATTTTTATTAATTTACAAGAAAAAATCATCTAAAGGGATTATTGTTTGTTTTCTGAGAAGAAATTTTTCAAAATTTTCCTATAAAAAATTCAACCAAATGTTTAAAAATTTACAAAAAGTCGTCCAAATCTTTTTTTGAATGGAAATACTTATTTCAAATTTTCTTTTAAAAAATTCATAATTTTATCAAATTATTTGTAGGTTATAAATTCACAAGAAGTTTTCAACAATTTTTTCAACGGAAATACTGGAAATAGCCTTCTAAAAAAATTTCGCAAAATTTTTAAAATACTTCGTTTTAAATTGAGGATTTTTGATGGGGTTTTTTGCTTCAATATTGTAAAACGTACCTTTCAAAAAATTTATAAAAATAGATTTCTTTTGCAATAAAAAAATTGAGATTCTTTTTTTCAGATTTTTACTCCAAAAAATCGAAATTTTTTTTTTTAGTAAAAAAAATATGTCTATATATAAATTATTAATAAAATAAAAATTGAGATTGTTTTTTTTTCAAAAATTGAAGATATCCAAAACAAATAGAAATTCTGCATAAAAACCAAGAAGTTTTCACTACAAAATTTACTAAACAAAAAAAAATTACAAGATTTTTTTTCCCATAGAACATCGAGAAAAAATTAATGATTTTTTTTTCTTTAATGCAAAACATTTATTTTAAAAAAACGAAACAAACAAACAATCAAATAGAGGGGAGGTTTTTAATTGAATATATTTTTTTACTCCAAAAAATTTAGAGGTTTTTCCCAAAAATTTTTTGAAAGATTCAATAATTTGAAAAAATAAATAAATAAAAAATAAGATGAAAAGTTGATTTTTTTACTCTAAGAAATTTTTTTAAGTACCTAGTCTAGTACTCAAAAAATGAGATTTTTTCTCCATTAGGAATTAAAGGAATATTTTTATCACAACACAAGAGAAAAGTTTTAAACTCCAAGAAAATTGAATGTTGTTGTTTTTTTTTTTTTTTTTTTTTTTTTTTTGTATTTCTTGAACGAAAAATTGAGATTTGCTTTTCTCCGAAAATGAAAACTTCTATCTAAAGAAAATGGTAGGCAAGGTTTTTTCGACAAAATTGTGAGATTTTTTTTTGCCTCAAAAAACTAAATGATTTTTTCTTTTTTTCAAAATAATTAAAACCAATAATTCAGTTTCGTTTCTAAAAAAAAAAAGAATTTTTTTAGCATTAAAATTTCTTTTACTTCAAAGAATTTGAGGATTTTTTTTCTCCAAAATTCTCCAAAAAAAAAAAACTCCAAGAAAATCAATTTTTTTTTTAAATTTTCGACATACCTAAAATTGAAATTTGTTTTTCTCTAAAAATTCTAAAGGATTTTTTTATTTTGAAAATGATTATCCAAAAACAATTGCAGGTAAAATTTTTCTTCTCAAATTGAAAATTTTCTCTGCAGATAAGCGGCTTCATCACTAAAAAATTGAAATATATATTTTTTTTTTAAATGAGATTTTTTGAAGCAATTTTCTTATTTGAATAGAATTGTGATGAAAAAAAAAGAAATTCATCATGAGAGATTTTTTCTCCAAAAATTAACTGAGAAGTGTAAGGCGTGAAAAATTCTCAGAGTTGGCATAGTTTAAAAAAATTGAGCGACGCTCACCAGAGAGGCATGTTTCAAACTGAATAGAAAAAACCCTGTAAAATTATTGCACTAGATCCCACTTGAATTTTAATCTCGCCTCTCACTGTACTTATTGTCAAAATTTGATAAAATTACGATTTTGGTAATTTTAAATTTTAATTTATTTTCGAAATCGGATTAATTTTATGAATTTTTACACGATTTCAATTTAGTGTAGGTAGGTAGGTATATTTCAATAATAGGTAATTGAATAATTTTACAATTTTTAATAGATTTTTTTTTATACTCAGAGGAAATGATTTTTATAAACCTACATTTTTAAAAAATTTCGAATAGGTAGTCGATTCGTAAGATTCATGAAATTTGATAAAAATTCAAAATTTGGAAAATTTTCTATATTGTTATAAAAGTTTGAAATTTGGTTATTTTAAAAATTTGAAAAATCAAATTGATTTCCAAAGTGCATAAAATTTTTACGATTTTAAAAATTTCAAACATTTTTCTAATTTAGGAAAAAGTCTCGTTTGTTGGTTCTGCAAGAGTCCGTCTTTTTAGTTTTGAGATTTTGTTAATGTGGAATTAATTATTATTCACTCGTTTGTTGAAATATCGAATGAATCACACAGTATGGCTAAAATTTTGAGACCCTATTCTTATGTGTGACCATTTCTTCAAGCAGGAACCGAGCACCTCTCGATGTTATTACATTGTACGAAATAACGATGCTCATAAACTAAAATCGTATTTATAATGTAAATATTCAAAAGCAAAAGAAAATTGTTTCAACGCCAAAGTATTTTGATTAAAAAAGTTTTTTAAGCGAAATGCTCAACAATACGTAGAGGAATGCGATGTGTTTTGTTTTCACTGCTGCGCGCTATGAATAATTAAAACGAAAATTTATTTAGCGAAGCTTTTTCAATTTGGACGCGGACGCGGAATTATCGGCGGTGGTTATTAATTCGTCTTATCCTTTCTGCCCTCGACGAGTCGGTTTAACAATAACACGATTATTCGTTGACTTATAATAAGTTTTATACATAGCTTCCTACTCGTACTCGAATGTAGTAGGTAGGTAGGTACAACCTATGTACCTATACTTGGTGTATTTATTTTCAAGGTAAATTTTTTTCCTTACGCTAACTCGCGACGAAGAAAACTTTTATAAGTGGGCTCTTGATTTTGAAACGGGAAATATTATAGCGGGTATTATGCATAATATTTAAAAGCTTCTCTCGCGGTTAACCAACCATAACTGAACCTGGTTTTGCACAGATACCGAAATGTAATCACTTTTATGGGCTCGTTTTACGAGTCCTTCATGCGTAGGTATATTGCTTGATCATCGAAAAATTTCTCTCAGTGGCTTAGGTTGTAGGTACTCGTGCTATAGCTGACGTCAGAGTATAATATGGCTGCAGCAGAAGAGAGACCGAGTTCGAGTTGGTAAATATTAATGAAAGTATAACTGGAATGTGTAATTTTTGTGGAGAAAAAATCGTAAACTCTGTAAATGTGTGAAAATAGCGCGTGTGAATGGTACTTTCCTCTCGTTTTCCACTTGCGTCTATGGACACTACGAATGTGTCACATTTACTCTCTTGAATTTTACTAAGTCCAGCACTTGTCACAACATAGATACTGGATATCAAAATTGGAGAGGAGGGAGGGTTTCAATCAAAATTTTTGTCATAACTAAACTTATTCATAGAACTTCAAGCTACAACTTTTGCTTGAAAATTTTTTCAGATGGACCCCTCCCATCCCACCAATTTTGGATAATGTAACTTGAGTTAGTCAAAATTAGTTACATTATCCAAATTTGGTGAGGAGGGAGGGGTCCAATCAAAATTTTTGTCATAATCAAAATTATTCATAGAACTTCAAGCTACAACTTTTGTTTGAAATTTTTTTCAAATGGACCCCTCTCTCCCCACCAATTTCGGATAATGTAACTTGACTTAGTCAAAGTAAGTTATATTATCCAAAATTGGCGGGGAGGGAGGGGTCCATCTGAAGAATTTTTCAAGCAAAAGTTGTAGCTTGAAGTTCTATGAATAATTTTAGTTATAACAAAAATTTTGATTGAAACCCTCCCTCCTCTCCAATTTTGATATCCAGTATCTATGTAGTGACAAGTGCTGGACTTAGTAAAATTCAAGAGAGTAAATGTGACACATTCGTAGTGTCCATAGACGCAAATTCATTTTCCCTCTCAGAATGAATATTTTTGTGTAGGACTGAACGAATCTCGGGCGTTTGAATATAAACGAGTTGGTAAATAAAAGAAAAAACGAACGATCCTTCTGGCTTTCTCGAGATTATATTGAGTCTGTAGATAATTTTTTAATTTGCGAAAAAAATTCGCCATCGTGTCGTAATGCTGAATAAAGCAACAACGAATTTTATATATTTACTCGTGCTTGGTAAAATGCTTTTGATAAGTACACGAGATACTTTCTTAATCATATTTTTCAAGATGAAAGTACCTGCTGTCTGGGATTTTTTAGCTACCATGTTACCTACTTCTTTATACACAACCAAGGTAATGGCAGTGGCAGAGAAGAATCAATTTGCCCATTTACTCGAATGTTCCATACTCGAACGTTATTTTGCACTATTGCCGCCGCCCGCCGGTCTGCGGAGCGCATATCGAATAATTAAACGAATCCGCTTGTTAATTGCTTATCCATCGTCAATCATTCGGCCGTGTTTAAATTTAATTAAACGCGCACAATGGCGTTTTTATTAATAAATTTCTTAGCAGGACCGCCAACCTCGCCATAGGCAGTGTTGATGCGCGGCGACGCGGCGACGCGGGGCGGCAATTAGTAAAATTACTTTAAGAAGTTTATTCATCGCCGTTTCTTTTCGTGGAACCGACAAGTTTTTTCTCTCTATAAATCTATTGTTTTTCTTTTTCATCAAATTAAACCCTTTCGCTCTTTCGAAAGCGCACCCTGTATAGAAGGTATTCGCCAGAGTTTACATTCCATTTTCAAAAATAACGGTTTTTTTTTCTTTCTCGCTCGTTTGCAGCAGTTTCGCAAAAAGAAAAAGAAACGTTTCGAAAACGTACAAACTTTTTTCCATGCAGACAGAGGGAGAAAAAAATGAAAAAAATTTACAAGTTGGAGAGCTATTTTGACGCTGAAAACATTCTAGACAGTACCTAGTTATTTCAATTGGTTCGTTTTTTCTTCTTTGATAATTATATAAGAAAATCACCGACGAAGGAGATCGACCTCGTGTAGGTAATTAGAATTTATATTACTTTGAAACGTCGTCGAAGCTTAATCTTCATTTGGATGGAAATTGACGTCTGCAGTTGAAATCGAAATTTTACAATTGATGAAAAATCGCCTCGAAATAGGTATCTGCCTACTTATTAATTGTGTGCAATGTACCTATTGTGTTTCAATTTTTGTTAAAAACCCAAACTTTCAATTTTTGTTGAAAACCAAAATTTTCAGTTTTTGTTAAAAACAAAATTTTCAATTGTTGTTGAAAAACAAAATTTTCAATTTTTGTTGAAAAACAAAATTTTCAATTTCTGTTGATGAACAAAATTTTAGATTTTTGTTAAAAAAAAAATTCAATTTTTGATGAAAAACAAAATTTTGAATTATTGTTAAAAAACAAAATTGAGGGTGTCACTGCAAAAAGGGGATATACCGGCTATATCCTCTTTTTGAGGCGACAACATATTCGTATTCTCTCATCATTCCTCTATAAAATGAAACCTTTCCGAGCTTTCTAACTTGAAAACTCACGAATATATGGAGATTTAAACATTGGAAACCAACAAAAAATACGCGAAATTGACACTACTCACAAATAAACAATGCTGAAAATTTTTTGAAACCAAAAAATTTCATAAAATTACGCGATTAGAAAAATTTTAGGAAGTGAAAAAAGTCTGTGGAATGAAAATTTTTCTATGTTCATTTGGTGAAATTAAAAAAAAAAAAAAAAATCTAAAATGGAGAAATCCCATAGACAGATGCGTCTTAGCGAACGCCCATGAAAAAAAACCCGCATCACCGATTGAGCTGAAATTTTAGACATGTCAAGCTGAACGTTTGGGAAAGTTCTAGTAAAAATTTCAGCCTTTTATGTATTTCGGTTCGTCCACTACAGACTCTCACGAATTATTGGAACTTTACTCGAAATTCTCTGCAAAAAAAGGATAGGTATAACTTTTTTTTTTCCAAACAACTGTAATTCAAAAACAAATTGCTCTACAATGATGGTTTTGGTCTTTTTACCCTTTAAGATACACTATCTAAAACATGCAATAGAAAAAAGTGCGAAATCCCCCCACCATAATTCAATGAATAACTTCGAAAACTTCAAACGCATTGTTGAAAAAAACGCACTTCGTTCTATATCCCCTTTTTGCAGTGACACCCTCAATTTTCAATTTTCGTCGAAAACATAAATTTTCAATTTTTGTTAAAAAACTAATTTTTCAAAAAATTTTAAATTGTTGTTGAAAAACAAATTTTTAAATTATTGTTGAAAGCATAATTTGTTGAAAATCAAAATTTACAATTTTTGTCGGAAAACAAAATTTTCAATTTGTGTTGAATGAAAACAAAATTTTCCATTTGTGTTGAAAAACAAAATTTTTGTTGAAAAAGAAGATTTTTTATTATCGTTGAAAAACGAAATTTTAGATTTTTGATGAAAAACAAAATTTTGAATTATTGTTAACAAAAAAAAAAATATTTCAATTTTTGTTGAAAACATAATTTGTTGAAAATCAAAATTTGCAATTTTTGTCGGAAAACAAAATTTTCAATTTGTGTTGAAAAACAGAATTTTAGATTTTTGTTGAAAAACAGAATTTTCAATTATTGTTAAAAAGCAAAATTTTAAATTATTTTTAAAAAACAAAATTTTCAATTATTGTTAAAAAGCAAAATTTTTAATTTTTGTTGAAAAACAGAATTTTAGATTTTTGTTGAAAAACAGAATTTTCAATTTTTGATGAAAAATAAAATTTTGAATGGTTGTTGAAAAACAAATTTTTCAATTTTTGTTGAAAACATAATTTGTTGAAAATCAAAATTTACAATTTTTGTCGGAAAACAAAATTTTCAATTTGTGTTGAATGAAAACAAAATTTTCCATTTGTGTTGAAAAACAAAATTTTTGTTGAAAAAGAAGATTTTTTATTATTGTTGAAAAACGAAATTTTAGATTTTTGATGAAAAACAAAATTTTGAATTATTGTTAACAAAAAAAAAATATTTCAATTTTTAAAAAAACCCAAATTTTCAATTTTTGTTGATAAACAAAATTTTAAATTGTTGTTGAAAAACAAAATTTTAAATTGTTGTTGAAAAACAAATTTTTCAATTTTTGTTGAAAACATAATTTGTTGAAAATCAAAATTTACAATTTTTGTCGGAAAACAAAATTTTCAATTTTTGTTGAAAAAGAAGTTTTTCAATTATTGTTGAAAAACAGAATTTTAGATTTTTGTTGAAAAACAGAATTTTCAATTTTTGATGAAAAACAAAATTTTGAATTATTGTTAAAAAACAAAATTTTCAATTATTGTTAAAAAGCAAAATTTTTAAATATTTTTAAAAAACAAAATTTTTAATTTTCTTCGAAAACCAATATTTCCAACTTTTGTTAAAAAACAAATTTTTCAATTTTTGTTGAAAAACAGAATTTTAGATTTTTGTTGAAAAACAGAATTTTCAATTTTTGATGAAAACCAAAATTTTGAATGGTTGTTGAAAAACAGAATTTTCAATTTTTGTTGAAAACATAATTTGTTGAAAAACAAAATTTTTTATTATTGTAGAAAAACGAAATTTTTTATTTTTGATGAAAAAAAAATTTTGAATTATTTTTGAAAAACAAAAAAACTCAATTTTTTATTTTCGTTTTTGTTAGAAGTTTTTAAAAAATTTTGAAAAAATTTTTCAACCATGTTTGAAAAAAGTTGAGGCGCCAAAATTTTTATTTTTGTTGATAACTAATATGTAGGACGTAGGTATCTAACTATCTATACTCTAGGGTGCCAGCTGGGTTTTTTAGTACAGCTGCGATAAAATCTTTGAAGGAAACATTCATCGCTATTTCTTATTGTAGGTGTTATGTTGCAGACGAGCGAGGGTACTTCGATTTATCCATAATTTTTTCGATTTTGATTGATCGATTATTTCTTGATTTGATTAATTTTCCAATTTCGTTGACTTGACAAAATTTTCTGATTTTGGTAAATTGATAAGTTTTTTTCAATACCTACAAATTAATTCGCAGGACAGTTCAACTCTCTGCAAACACAATTGACTGACTATCGCTTCTCGATATACTTTACGAAACACCCTGTTACACGCGATGAAAAAATAATGCAAAATTTCACTTCTACGTACGAATTGTGAATTATAATTGGCGTTGGGGAAAAAAAGAGTAGAAAAAAGGCAGGAAAAGAATATAGCGCTGTTGGTAGGTAATAAAATAATGTTAATTCGTCATTTACACCGAGTCAGATACTCTACACGCGTCATTTAAAACGAAAGTGAAAAAAGAACGGGGTTTGGTATTAAATGAGACAGTTCTATAGCGCAATCCAGGCATAGAAAAAAATAAAAATAAAATCTGTAATATTTATAAGCGTTAAAATATTCTCGTAATATAGAATTTAAAAAACCTACCACTACGACGACGACGAATTAAACGAATTGCAAAAAATATCGTGTGAAAATCGCCTTATATCCTCGATCCTTACACTAAAGCAGGGCAATATCGTTCGCTATAATTTCTCTCCTTCGCATTTTCTCTCGTGTGTGGCGAATGGAAAAATCACTTCGGATTTCCATCGTTCGAGTACGAGTATATAGGTAGAACTCACGCCCGTATTTACACGAAACTAGGAAGTGAAAAGTGGCCATTTTCAATCAACTTTCGAGGACGTATCGTTATCTTGGGCGTTTTTTTCTTATTTATTTTTTATTTTTTTTATCTCCTTCGAATAGTATAAATAATTTATATCGGTGTAGTACGTCTGTGTACGTATAGTAGATATATTTTATTACAATACGAAAAATAAGAAAAGGAAAAAAAATAGAAGAAGAGGAAAATAAAATTCAATTTTGTTACACTATAAATTATTATATTTTTTTTTACTTTCATGTTCTGTACGCGACGTGGTTTCAATTTAAAATTTCATAAATATCTTATATTCCGCGTTATGTTGTCGAACAAGTAAATGGAGAAGAAAAAAGAGGTATGTCGATTGCGCTCGCTCCTTTGGGGAGTAGAAAAAAATTAACTATCTTCGGCGTTCTCTTCAGTTCTCTTTTTATTGTGATTTCATTTGAAGAGACGAGAGCGAGAATCCTTTGAAAAAGAGTCGAGCGTTTATCGTGCCAAATACAGCAAGGCAGGTAGCATACGAAGCGACGTCAGCTCATTCGAGTTAATATTAAAATTAATTTGAAAAAGTCGAATTCGCCGAGCTGGTGCGGTGATAAGAGAGACTACGTGTATTGTGCGTGCTTACTCGACGGATTCTGCTCATCTCATGTACTATGTATGGAGATGATGAGATTCGAGGCAGACGCTTATAAGATGAAATTCGGCGTACTAATGTACCTACAACGTATTGTACGAGTATTTTTTTTTTATTGTTGTACATGTACAGCCTAGAGACCGAGGATATTTTCGTTCGTACGTCTTGGTATCGTTCGAAGAAACTAAATGTACGAGTAATATGTATACCTAGTACAGATTTTACAGGTATAAAGGGCTGGCGAAAGTTGGCCGAGAGTTTAACCGAACCATCTTGGCGTTGAAACTAATTTAACAATACTCAACTATGGAGTTAATTTCGCTTTTGAAAGTTTCAAACTTGTCCAAACAGACCGCAACAATGCTTGACGAGATGACGCCTCAAAACAGCCTTAATTTCTCAACTCGGTCCCTCTAGCCTTCTTCAATTCTGCAGAATATACAGGGTGAGCCGACTTCGTTTTCCAACATCGAACCAAGAGGTACCTGACTGAGTGTGAGTACATATTGGTGTATAACAAGTTCACATATGTAAATTCACCAAACAGTCCCAGGCAGAGTTACTACCTTTTACCTACAAGGGTGTAAAATTTTGGTCTGACACCGTACTTGAAATAGAAAATTTTCAACAACAATGGGTCTGAGAGAAAAATTGATGAATACTTTTTTGTGAGAACAGAGTGTCTAATAACAGTCATGAAAATAATGAAAGTCATATGAAAAAGTCATTAAATTTGAAATGGGTAATGAAAGTCATGGAAAAGTCATGAATTTTGGATACTATTCTCAACAAAAAAAAACAACACATAAAATATTGTGATTTCTTTGAAGAAAATACCTAATTAATTTTCTTGAAGAACTTTTTTTCGAGGGGGGAGGGAGGGAAATCTCTATTTTTTGGTACAGAAAATTTTAAAAATCGTTTTGGAATAAAAAACGTGTTCACGTCACTAGCCTTCGGTAGTTGCTGTACAGGGTGTTACAAAAAAATCTCAATTTTTTTGAAGTAAAAATATTTCCAATTTTCTGACAAATAAAAAAAAATTTATTTGGGGGGAGGGGGAGGATCTCTGTTTTTTTGGAGAAAAAATTCATCTTATTTTTTTGGAATGAAAAAAGTTTAAAACGAATTTTTTGGTTCAAAAATGTTCAAAAATTGTTTTGGAATTTAAAAAATACTAATTTTTTTTTTGAAATTTGAATGAAGAAATCTCGACTTAAGTTTTTGGGTATCAATTTTTTGTCTTTGATAGTAAAATAAATAAATAAAAATATTTTTTATGCTTTTGGACAAAAAAACCATACATAGAAAAAGTTGTTAAAAATTTTTTGTTCAATTTACAGAAGAAAAATCATTTTAACATTACAACATGAAAACAATTTCATGCATCCACCTTTCAGGAAAATTTCAAAGTATTCATTTACCTTTTTTTTTTTTTGAAATTGTATTGATTTTTTCGGTTTCCAAAGGAGGGGGTCTCGGAGGGCATAGGCATTACTTAGGGTGTTCAAGGGTCATTCGCCCCTCCTTCAATTTTTTTTGTAAACATGGGGAAAAATTACGGAACTTTTTACCCCCTCCCCCCAATATTTCTTTCAAGTTACGCTTAATACTGGAGGGGCTCCTGGAAATATGGAAATATTGTTCATGAAAAAGGTCATAAAAAAGTTATGAATTTTCAAAAAAAAAAAAAAAAGTTGGACACCCTGAAGAAATTTAAATTGAAACAACTTTTGTATGAAGTATTTTTTTATGCAATAAAAAAATAAAAAATTATAAACTGAGAAAAAATTGAAAAATCATCATTTTTAATTTTAAAGTATATTTATCAGGAAAACTATCATTGTTGGAGAAAAATTCTTCAAACCAAAAATTGTTCTCAATCAAATTTTCTATCAAAATAAAATCTCTTTTTTTTTTGAAATTTTCTGAAAATAATAATTTTTACAAATTCAGTTGGGGTAGGATTTTGCATTGGATCAAATGGTAGCCTTTATCATTGATTGAATGCAAATTGCCATTTTTTCAAATTTAGGTACTGAAAATAAAAATGTTTACAAATTCAGCCAAAGGAGGATTTTGCATAGGATCTTAGGATAGATTTTTTCATGGATTAAATGCAAATTTGCAAAAACCTCATTTTTCGAAATTTCCTGATTAATAAAAGTTTTCTCAAATTCAGCCAAAGGAGAATTTTGAATGGGAACTTAGGGTAGCTTTTTTCTTGAATAAATGCAATTTTGTAAAAACTCTCATTTTTTGAAATTTACTGAAAATAGTTTTTTTTTTCAAATTCAGTTAGGGTAGGATTTTGCATTGGAGCAAATGGTAGCCTTTGTCATTTTAATTAAATGCAAATGGTTATTTTTTGAAATTTACTGAAAATAAAAGTTTTGACAAAGTCAACCAGAGGAGGATTTTGCATGGGAACTGAGGGTAGTTTTTTCATTGAATAAATGCAATTTGGTAAAAACTACCATTTTTTGAAATTTACTGAAAATAAAAATTTTGACAAATTCAACCAGAGGAGGATTTTGCATGGGAACTTGAGGTACCTTTTTTCATTGAATAAATGCAACCTCTCATTTTTTGAAATTTGCAATTTGACAAAAACTCTCATTTTTTGAAATTTTCTGAAAATGAAATTTTTTACAAATTCAGTTGGGCAGGATTTTGCTTTGGATCAAATGGTAGCCTTTATCATTGATTGAAAGCAAATCGCCATTTTTTTTAATTTACTGAAGAAAATGAACATATTTTTTAAAAAGGTTCTCTTCACTTTTTACGTATCTTGAATAGTTTAGACTCTAAATGAGGAACAAAGAATTTGTCAATTTTTTAAACTTGGGAGTTGATTAAGTGCACTTACCAAAGTTTGAGTAAATATAGAAGAGTAAATTTCACATCTGGTAGAAAATTCAATTTTCTTTCAGAAAGGTTCTATTCACATATTGCCTATCTTCAATACTTCAGGAGCTATGGAAGAAAAACGAAAAATTTATCAAGTTTTTCCATCCCCAGAGTTACATTATTCATTTTTGTCCCCTAGCGCCTGAAAAATTGAAGGTAGACAAAAAATGAAGAGAACCTTTTTGAAAGAGAATTGAATTTACTACCAGTTGTAAAATTTACTCTTCCGACTTACTCAAAATTAGGTACACTTAATCAGTTAATCTCAACTTCAGTCCAAAAAATTGATAAATTTTCGAAAAAATCGAGGAATTTTTTGTTTTTCTTGTGTAGCGTCTGAAATATTGGCTCACCCTGTATATTTGTTCGCCTTATTTCAGCTAAATCATCAAGACGCTGGCGAACGATTCGATAATAGTTGTAAAATGACCAACATTAGGAGCCTATTTTGCGATTAAAAATTCAGACGATGGCCTCTGCGAGGTGTTTATCTACTGACAAATGATAATACCACACTATCTCGATACTCTACTCTTTACTTCTCTTCCGAGCGCTTTGACAGTGGCACACGCACGTGTACGACGTACGTAGTACGTACTAATTTGAGAGAAGAAATAGAAAGCGAAGCCACTATACCTCTACAAACGTTCAATTTAAAAAGCAACCGAAGCTGAGGCTGCCGAAGCAGCGGCGTACGCTACGCGTACGCATAGCGCGGCCATAATCGAATAAAACATTACGGTTTTGAAAAACGAACCCCGACAGCTTCTCGAAAAATACTACATCAATTTTTAGCAAACGAGAAAGCTCTAGCTTGGCATCGAGAAAGACGAAAGACGAGATAAAAAAAAAAACCATAATTATATACCTATATAGCTCGTATACTATAATGCCGCTAAAAAAAAGTTATTTCTAAGTGATAAAGGTGTAAAGGTGTTTCGCCTTATTGGTAGCCGTCAAGTTAAATAAACTTTTTTATTAAAAAAATAACCTCTCGGTCGTCGCCGACGCCGTCGCCACAACTGCAGCCCGAGAATTTTTCTCAAACTTTGAAATCTTCTCCGCGTCACCCCTAACTTCGCCTCAAGTTCATCTCGCTGCTACTCTCAGCTTTCCAGGTGTCGAACGAAAGAGTCCACCCACACCGCACGTTTGCGAAATTTCACCAAACGTGTGCTACTATACCCACTACCCGTCTAATAGTGAGCTCTCTTTCTTGAACCGCGATTAATCATCATTACAAGGCTTTTATTGATTTATACCTACTCGTGTTCATTACGTGCTGCCAAGATGAGTACCTCTACCTCTACCTCTACCCATACTTATACTTACCAAAGCGACGCAAAGCGACGCGCCACGCACGCACTGTACGCGGCGGATGAGTTGATGTAGCGAGATTCGAAAGCTTTTTATCAAGATTTAAGGTGCCATTAAAAATAAAAATGGTCGGATATTAAGCTAACCGAAATGTTTCACGTTTCAATGCCCACGCCACGATGATTGGAAAATAAACCAAAACGGCGAGTGTTCGCATAAACGTTGAGATTTTTTCTTAATTGCCGAAAGAAAGAAGGGGAAAATTCAGATCTATAGTGAACGAGTAGCTCCATAGGTTATTCTATCGTGCAGTTTTGGTTAGTTTGGGTAATTCCAGAGTGGTAATTGGCAGTTCTAAAATATGCTTGCTTTGGTAGTTGAAATTTTTCTATTGTCACTGCACTAGGTACATTTCTGTAAGGCCGACAACTTGAAGTTTTCTAGGATGTGACTCGATTTTTTCACGATGAGGTGGTGGGTTCAAATTTTTCAATAATGAGTGTGTGAATGAGTTTCTTTTGCAAAAAAAAAACAACATTTTTTTTCTTCGAGAAAATTCGGCGTTTATTCTCCAAAAAATTTGAAAGATTCTCCACAAAAAAAAAAAATTGAAGGACTTTTCCCTCTTAAAATTGAGGAAGTAGGTAGGTATTTATTCTTCAACAAAATTCAAAAAAATCCTTACCAAAAAAAGTGAAGTATTTTTCTCAAAAAGAAAAAAAAAGAAAGAAAAAAGAAGACTTTTTTCTTCTGAAACAATAAAATTATTGAAAGATTCTTTTCTCCAAAAATTTTCTAATATTTTCTTCCTCAGAACAATTAAAAAATATCCAAATAAGTAGAATAATTTTCATTTTTTCAAAAAAAATTTCTCCAAAAATTTTGATTTTTTTTTTCTTGAAGTAAATTAATAGCATATCCAACAAATTGGAAAAAAATTTCCTTAAAAAATAAATAAACACCTTTTTTCACCAAAAATTTTTTATTTATTTTTTCTTGAAGTACCTAAATCAAAAATTTTAAAAATTTCCTATTCGAAAAATATTTAAAGACCATATAAAAAATTAGGAGATTTTGTCTACCAGAAAAATAGAAATTTTTTCACCAAAAAATTTAAAACATTCAAAAAATTGAGAAAAAAAGATGAGATATTTTTTCACAGTGAAATATTCATTTTTTATCCAAAATTTCTTTAAAACAATATAACTGAAGGTGCCCCCCCCCCCCAAAAAAAAAACTGAAAAACTGAAAAACTTAAAAATTCTTGATTTAAAAAATATATATATTTTGTTATTTCTTGGAACAAAATTTTGAATTTTTCACGCTGATTCCAAACAAATTGACATGAGATATTTTTTATGAAAAGAGAATTCAGTTTTTTTCTTCTTTTTTTTTATGTAAAAAACCTAATAAAAAATTTTTAAAATATACCTACGGAGAAGTTTTTTATGCTAAAAAATTTAGAAGTTTTTTTGTTCCAAAAAATTTGAAATATTTTTTATTATATGACCATTTTATATTCTTTTCTGTAAAAAAAAAAAAAAAAAAAAATTTATTCCGAAAAATTACCCAAGATTTTTTTTATTTGTACTTTCAACGATTTATTTTTTCAAATTTCAAGATATTTTTATTACAAATAATGAATATATTTTCAACTAAGTATAAAATACAAGAAAATTGAGATTTTTTCTAAAAAAACAACAACAACAACAAAACAAAAAAGTGAAAAATTTTCATATTTCGAAAAATTAAGAAAATATTAAAAGAATTTCTTCTCCAAATGAATCTGAGATAATTTAGAATTTTTTCGCTGTAAATCTGATATTTTTTTCACTTCCGAAAAATTGAAAAAAATTTCTTTTCCAAATAAATTTTAGAATTTTTTTTCATAATTTTTTCATTACAAAAAATAGGAAAATGTATATTTTTTTCTTCAAATGAATTTGAGATATTTTTTTCTTTTAACAAATCGAATTTTTTTTCAAAAAATATTAGATAGGTAGATAAACTATTGAGATTTTCTTCAGGAAAATAAAATAAAAAATCTTCAAAAAACAGTTCTTTGGTGTTTTCTGTTGGGGGGGGGGGGGGGTAACTATTTCCACAAACAGTTATCAGATTTAGCACATTTCAATTTTGAAATTTTGAGAATACCTCAAGTTGCTGGCCTTTTTTCTTTTTGCACTTCCAAACATTCTGTACCCTACCTATAGAATAACATGAGTAGCCCTTCAACCGAATTTTAAGTGGTGCTTACAAGCCCCCGCTAAAAAAATTCAAAATTTCAAAAAAATTATAACTTTTTGTCAATTTTATTGGAATTATTAATTTTTAATTCTTTTTCGAATGTAGGTAATTATTTTTTAAATATTTAAGATTTTTTCAATTTTGATTTTTTCCAATAATTTAAAATTTTTATACCTATCAATTTTCAAAAAATCTCAACTGTTTGTAACTTCGACATTTTTTCCAACTTTTTAAAATTTTTTCTACTTTGTCATTTTCCAAAAATTTTCAGTTGCTTTTTGTTGCAAAAATTAAAATTTTTAATTTTGGTCAACGCTTAGCTCATTTTAAATTTTTGCATTGTACTTACGTCAGTCGATTTCAATATTTGACTTAGATTGGAAAATTTTCCCATTCTCGATTCTTCTGAAATTTGTAAATAAATTTTGTTATAAGTATTTTCAATTTAATAAGTAACAATAAATTGGCAATTTCCGGAAGATAAATTCAATCATCGCGTAGAAAAAGGAAAAGTTACGAAGAGTATACTTACTAGCTGGAGAGAGAAAAACACGTAGATGGGATAGAGGGAGGAGGAGGGCTATAACTACAAGAGGCTTAGCCTATGAAAAACTGTTTACTCGAGTACACATTGGAAAATCTTACAAGAGTACGTATTTGGTTTATTAGAAAGGAAATTTTGCGTTCTATTGTGCTGACCTTTGGTCCTTTGTTGTCGAACGTGCGAGCGGAAAAAACACCCCCGTTGCCTTATTTCGCTCTTATTTACGAATTCGAAGATATATATCGAACGTTGACAGAGCCATTTAGCCGGTGAAAGATTTGGTAATTCGATTGCTAAAAGAAATCCATTTGTAGTAATATTACCGCGTCTGTACGACGAAGAGAGTTCTGCATCGTCGTGCAGCAACACAAAACGAAGACGAAAAGAGGAAATTTTCTCTTTTAAAATATACATACGCGCGCCGCTCGTACTCGTACAAATAAAAATAAAATCCATTGTCGAAGAAGCCGAAAAAGCATTGTTGTTTGGACAATACAAATTTCGTTTGCGGCGTGGAATTTCAATTTTGCGTAAAAATAACGTCGTCGGGCCTGCAGAATATTTCGCCCGCTTGTTTATCCCCTTCCTTATGGTATACAATACTTTACGTTTCATTAGGCGATAAATTTTTCCCGAGCTTGTGCCCTTCCATTTCTTCTTCTTCTTTTTACAAGTAAACGACTCGACTCGACGAGCGAATAGCTATGAATTTTTGAAATATTTAAAAAAACGTATAATTTGACGGATATTTTTCACCCTGCCCGGACAGCTGCTCGGTGTCTTGTACGTGGAGCGAATTCTTCCAGATTTTATTTAATTACATTGTCTACTCTCGACGAGTTTTCTTTTTTTCTTTTTCGATCCTCTTCTTCTTCTTCTTCGTTTACCCGGCTTTTAAATACGACGACTGGCTCGACAGCGCGACTGAAGTGAAGTGAAGTGAAGTGACATTTCTTCAAGTTCGACGCGACGCCGAGTCACGATGTTCGTTTTTTGAAGAATTTCCTCTCCGCGTGCTTTCTCTTATCCTAATTTATCCTCGAACTCGAATGTCTACTAAATTGATATCCTACCTTTACCTTTGCCTTTTCCTTTTTTTTTTTTTTTTTTTTGTATTATTTGACGTGTTGTTGACATAAGTTATCAACATATTATAATAGCGTAGTATTTGTAAAAAATAATCTTCATTTTATAGAGTCGAGTATTGACAGTTTTGTTTGTTTTATTTTCGGTTACAGTTCGGGCCTAATAATAACAACGGCAGCAATACGAGTAAGACGAACAGCGTTTGTTTCAATACATCCAGGCCGAGCAACGAATCGCAATGCCCGATGCTGCAGCCGTCGAAGACCAACCAAAGCGTCAAGAGTAAATTGAAAATCAAAGGCAAGAAGAGCATCACGAATCGCGGAGCCAGGCATAGCGGGACAACGGTAAGTACTAGCTCGTACCAGTAGTAATGCAAAATTCTACACCAACTGAATTTGTAAGAATTTTTATTTTCAGTAAATTTCAATAAAAATGGCAATTTGCATATAATTAATGACAAAGGCTACATTGGCGCATCCAGAAGTTTTTCTTGGTAGGAGCTAAAACTTGAAGAAAAAAGTAAAGCGCGCAAACTACTCGTGATACCAACCTATTTTCATGGGCTGTATTTTTTATTAAATTTTTTATTCTTGGAATCAAAAAATTATCGACAAAAATTAATTTTTTTTCATAAAATTTTATTTGAAAAAATAAAAAAATAGCGAGAGTAAAATAACATTAGTTTTTAACAAAAATAAGAAAATTTTGCGTTTCAACTTTTTTTCAAACACAGTTGAAAATTTTTTTGCAAACTTTTTTTAAAGACTTCTAACAGAAATGAAAATTCAAGTTTTTCAAAAGAATTAAAAATTTTGTTTCTCAACAAAAATTGAAAATTTTGTTTTTAATAAAAATTGAAAATCATGTTTTTTTAGAAAAAAAAATTGAAAATTTTTTTTCCAACAATTTGTCTTTTTGAAAATCAACGAAAATTAAAAATGTTATTTTTCAAGAAAAATTAAAAATTTTGTTTTTCAACACAAATTAAAAAATTTTTTTTTCAACAAAAATAAAAAATTTGGTTTTCCAACTATTTGTTTTTCGACAAAATTTGAGAATTTTGTTTCTCGACAATCAACAAAACTTAAAAATTTGGGTTTTCAACAAAAATTGAAAATCTTGTTTTAAAAAAAAAAATTGAAAATTTGGGTTTCAAACAATTTATTTCAAAAATTAAAAACTTTGTTTCTCAACAAAAATTGATATTTTTTTAAAACAAAATGTTGAAAATTTTGTTTTTCAACAAAAATTGAAAAGGGACTGTCCGGGTAACATGGTGAAAAGTGCCTCGTCACCGATTGGGACGAAACTCACCCCAAATGTTGGTATTGATGTAAAACTACCCCAAAAAATTTTTTAGATCCCTACCCCCACCCCTACCCGAGAAAAATGGCCGTATATGACGAAAATTCAACATTTTCTGTACGGGGAGGGGGTGATTCAAATTTTTTGAAATTTTCACAGAAAATAGTGTCTGTGCAGGTGTATGCGTGAGAATTTAAAAAAAAAAATTTTCTCGAATTTTCCGGATTTTCCAGGGGGTTGAAATTTTCAAAAATTCATATTAAAAAAATGGGGAGGGGGTCATGGCTGAAATTTTTTTCAAAACTGTGTTATACTCTCTAGTATAACATATATTTTACTCGGGTCCCAAAAATCGGTGCAACATGGTCAAAAAAAGGAAAAACATGTAAATACCGCGTTTTTCTTCATTTTTTCGCCATATTTTAGATGTTCAAGGTCAAAATTTTGGAAAAAAATCAGAATTTTGTGTAATGTACTCGTAAAAGATATCGAGGGCGCTGAATTCGATTTTGGAACTAAAATTCACTTTTGACCCCAAAATGCGCCGCTGAGGGGGTTCAATTTTTATAATTTCGACATTTACAAAATTCGTATCAAAATTTAGGTTTTCGGGGGCGCTGAATTCAATTTTCGAACTTATATTCACTTTTGACCCCAAAATGCGCCCCTGAGGGGAGGTTCAATTTTGATAAAGTCGAAATTTACAATATTGGTATCAAAATATAGGTTTTCGGGGGCGCTGAATTCGATTTTAAAACTCAAATTCACATTTGACCTTCGAATGGAGCTCTTGAGAGGGAGTTCGATTTCGATAATTTTAAAATTTGCACTGCAATCTTATACCTGTACTTCAATTTTAAACTTATAAAAATTGAACCACCCTGGGGATTTATTAAGGGGCCAAAAGTGAATTTGAGTTTTAAAATCGAATTCAGCGCCTCCGAAAACCTATATTTTCATACCAATATTGTAAATGTCGAAATTGTAAAAATTGAACCCCCCTCAGCGGCGCATTTTGGGGTCAAAAGTGAATTTTAGTTCCACAATCGAATTCAGCGCCCTCGATAACCTATATCTACATACGGATCTTGCAAATTTCGATATTTAAATCACTTTCAGGAGAGAAACAAAAATGTGAATTAGAAGTCAATTCGAGCCCGAGAGATTACATGACGCGTTACTGCGAACTGCCGTGGAAAAGTTCTTGGCTCGCGCGCTCGACCACCATTCTTCAAATAATGCCCCTGCGATAGGTGCGGGGGGGGGGAGGGGTGGTGGACCGATCAAGCTAAAAATTTTTGTGGGTTATTTTCTCATGGAATGGAACCAATCTTGGGGGGGGGGGCAGCTCAAAATTTCAAAAAGTTTTTTTACAAATAAGTATAAAAAAATACCACTCTATAAGTGCTCAAAACAAGCAGGGTCCATGTTCCACGGGCCCTACGGCTAGTATTTAGATATTGTTAGCTTAGTACCTCGTTTTGGTATCTTTTACGAGTACATTACACAAAATTCTGATTTTTTCCAAAATTTTGACCTTGAACATCTAAGATATGGCGAAAAAATGAAGAAAAACGCGGTATTTACATGTTTTTCCTTTTTTTGACCATGTTGCACCGATTTTTGGGACCCGAGTAAAATATATGTTATACTTAAGAGTATAACATAGTTTTAAAAAAAATTCCAGCTATGACCCCCCTCCCCATTTTTTTTATATGAATTTTTGAAAATTTCAACCCCCTGGAAAATCCGGAAAATTCGAGAAATTTTTTTTGAAAAAATTCTCACGCATACACCTGCACAGACACTATTTTCTGTGAAAATTTCAAAAAATTTGGATCACCCCCTCCCCGTACAGAAAATATTGAATTTTCGTCATATACGGCCATTTTTCTCGAGTAGGGGTGGGGGTAGGGATCTTAAAAATTTTTTGGGGTAGTTTTACATCAATACCAACATTTGGGGTGAGTTTCGTCCCAATCGGTGACGAGGCACTTTTCACCATGTTACCCGGACAGTCCCTTTTGTTTTTCAACAAATAATTAAAAATCTTGTTTTTAAAAAAAAAAAATTGAAAATTTGATTTTCCAACAATTTGTTTTTCGAAAATCAACAAAAATTGAAAATTTTGTTTTTCAACAAAAATTAAATATTTGGTTTTTCAACAAAAATTAAATATTTGATTTTTCAACAAAAATTAAAAATTTGGTTTTTCGACCAAAAATTGAAAATTTGATTTTCTAAGAAACAGTTGAAAAAAATTTCAAGGCGTGGGCCTAATTTTAGGGAGGCTACAGCCCGCTAGCTCTCGTCTTGTATGCGCTCATGAAGGCTACCATTTGCTCCAATGCAAAATCCTACCCTAAGCGAATTTGTCAACATTTTTATTTTCAGTTAATTTCAAAAAATGATAGTTTTTGCAAAATTGCATTTATTCAATGAAAAAAGCAACCCTAAGTTCCCATGCAAAATGCTCCTCTGGCTGAATTTGTCAACATTTTTATTTTCAGTAAATTTCAAAAAATGGCAATTTGCATTTATTCTATGACAAAGGCTATCATTTCAACCAATGTGTAATCCTACCCTAAGTGAATTTGTGAAAATATTTATTTTCACTACATCATAGTCGTAAGCAGAATTGGGAAAGTTCACGAAAAGAAATGAACGAAAACTTTCAAATTCATTGATCAAAAAAAGTGAACGAAATCACGTAAGCTCATTGACCAAAAAAAAAAATAGTTGAATTTAATCGTTCGAGTTCATTTTGTATATAAACGAAATTTCATTCTCGTTTATTTTGTCAAAATGATAAACGGTGTTACTCGACAGGGTTTGTTGAACAGAAGAAATTAGAATAGTAAGAAACAGTAAAATCTCAGTTCAAGTTGAACCATAACGAAAAATTTTGAATTTCGTTCCGTTCTGTTCTGTGCAACAAGTCCTCATGAGGGTATGTGTACACTGCATCTGTCGTGTGAGTAAACGAGAGCAGAAGAATAGAATTATTATGCAAGATTGAAGAGCTGTAGAAAGGAATTACCTGTACTCGTATTTCCCATACATATATTTTATATCATTATATATTTTATACTTATCTACTCGTATTAGCGAGTCCTGTAGCGGATCTATTATTTATTCGCGTTGGACGACTATTTACGCGAATATTGTTAAATTACCCATAAACGTTTCGAAACGATTTAACACTCGTAAAAGAAAATTATTTGATAACGAATTCCGCAAAAATGTTTTTCGCCCATGAAAAGACATAGTGCGGCGTGGCGCAGCGTAGATAGCAAATTAATGGTCTGCCTACGTATGGGTATAAGGGTATGCTATACTGGGTATGTGTACCCTGTAGCATATAATATACCTAGTTGTTTGGCGAATACTCAACTCGACGAATGATGAGCCATGGGTTGGGAAAATGAGGAGGGGTAGGAGTACTGATGAAGTACGCTTAAAAGTGGAAATAAATTTAGAGAAATATCTACTCTTATATTTTGCAGTGTGTACGTTAGAAGTTTAAAAGCAAACCCGTATGATGATACGAATGCTCCATTCTAAAGTGTGGGAAGTCGACGCTAGAAATGACGTCAATTAACGCAAGCATTGTTGTTTGTCGAAGCTCCGTTTGTCGAAATTGATACACACGTAGTACTTTGCTGAAAAGGAAGGGATGGTGTTTTTGAGCGGTGAGGAAATACTACGAGAGTCACTTGAAAAAAATCACTCCAACAAATGGAAATTCTGACAAACACTAATTTCGATAAATTAACATTTTAACAAGAAAACAATTTCACAAATAAGTAAGTAAATATTTTGACCAGAAAAAATAATTGACAAATGAAAATTTGAATAAGTGAATAATAATAAAATTCTAAAAAATGAAAATCCTGGTAACAAAATTCATTTTTTTGAAGTGGGAAAAACTTTCATTTTTTTGGAATAAAATTTTCTAAAAATTTTCGGAAACTGATAATTTATTTGGGTATTTTTTTTTAAATAAAAATTTTCATTTTGAAAGGATCCTGCCCACTTCTTTAAACAAAATTTTAAAATAAAAAAAAAATCATATTTCTGAAAAATTTCCAGAAGAAAATCTCTGAATTTTTTCGGAGCAAGGTAATTTTCCAAAAGTCGAAAAAAAATAAATTATGAAAACGCAAGAATGAATTTTTTCCAAAAATGTGTAGCATTGAAAAATTGCGAATTTTTTCATCATAAACTCTCAGAGTAGACTCGAATATTGAGAAAAAAATTTTGAACAATTTTTTCAAAGAAATGTCACAACCACAAAATAGGAAATGGTTGCCCCTTAATGTAAAAGTCAATTTTTTCCAAAAATGGGGAAAATTCAAAACTTATTCAATTTCTTTCAAAAATATGTGACAATAACATAGGATAGGAAACAGTTGCGCCTTATAATGCAAGAGTCAATTTTTTCCGAAAATGGGTAGGATTGAAAAATTACAAATTTTTTTGAGAACAAATTTTTTTGAGCAATTTTTTAAACAAATTAAATTTTAAAGAAAAAGTCTAATTCACCATATTAAGTACCAACCGGTCCTTATTACATGGAAAAAAGGAATTCTGTTCAAAAATGGGAATAATTGAAAAGCTATGAATTTTTTCATGAGAATCTCTTCAGATGGACTCGAATAATGAGAAAAAAAATTTTTGAGCAGTTTTTTCAAAGAAATTAAATCTAAAGAAAATTTGAAATTCTCCACATGGCAAAATGATTTTTTTTCAAAAATGGGTATAATTGAAAAATTTCAAATTTTTCCATCATGACCTCTCAGAATGGACCCGAATAGTGAGAAAAAAAAATTTTAGACTATTTTTTCAAAGAAATTATAAGTTTGTGAAATTTCCCATGTAAAAAGCCTCGCGAAATTTTTACTTGGCAAAAATGAATTTTTTCCAAAAATGCGAATAATAATTGATAAATTCAGAATTTTTCCATCGTAATCTCTCAGAATAAACCCGAATAATGAGAAAAAAAATTGGGAAATTTTTTCAAAGAAATTAAATTTCTGAAATATTCCCATGTAAAAAGCCTCGCAAAATTTTTATTTGGCAAAAATGAATTTTTCCCAAAAATGAAAAAAATTGAAAAATTCCAAAAATTTTCATCAGAACCTCTCAGAATAGACCCGAATAATTAGAAAAAAAAAATTCTTGAACAAATTTTTTCAAAGAAATTAAATTTAGCGAAAATTTGAAATTCACCATGTAATAAGTAGATACCACTATGGTACCTATTCCATGGCAAAATGAATTTTTTCCAACTAAAAAATTTAAAACTGAAATATTATGCCTGATGGTCAAATATGTACGTGATTGCAGTTAGGTATTTTTGATAAAATAATTACTCTGAGAAATGGCAACTCTGACAGTAACAGTTCTGATAAAAAATTCCAAAAAAAGTCAAGTTGTTAATTTGAAGAGGAAAAAAAATAATGAATTAAAACATCTTCTTTCTGGACGTATTCCTAAGTGAGAATGTCAATTTAAGGCATTCTTAGAAGGAACTTCTCATTCTATAAATGAAACTCGGAGCGTATCATAAATTATACGAATAAAAATCTTTCGCATCTACGATGGACGTGGATACCTGCGACTCGACGTGTTGACGCCGGATATGACGATGTTTCGTAAAATTTTGAATATTTATACCTACCTAAACGTTTTGGAATAAATTCATTATGATAATGAGATCGTTTTGAGAGAGGAAGCTTCGCTTACGACTAGCCGAGTCAGAATGGCTGTTTTTAATGCGAAGGCAACGTCTTTAAACGATTGACACATTTGGAAGATATTCTGTAATTCTACGCTATAAGTACTAAATAATATGGCGGGAACTTCGATATTTGGACTCGCTGTTGTTTGAAGCTTTCAGAAAAATATTAGCTACAGTCGACTTGAGAGCGAGAAGAGAAACGTTGTAGGGAAAACTGATGGCGGCTGTGGTTGTGGAGGTGGGGGGGGGGGTTGAGGCAGTGATAATTGATGGAAAACAAGCAGCGACTACGATTGTCGAATATTCTCGTTCATGTATTGGCAAAGCCAACCAAAGGAAGACAGGCAAAGGCTGGAATGGGAATTTTTTTGAAAGACGTTATACGTCGGAATGAGTGAAGTAGAGACGAGCTGAATTAATTTTTAATGCGAACAGAGCGAAAGAGAAGGATAGAAAAACTAGCTGACTCGAAGGTATCTTACGCGGAGATTGAACGAGCAATCTTAAAAGAGCTACCTAGCTATTCTATTTGTTTGTAATTTGGACTTGCTACATAATATAAGAATGTAAAAAGACGTCGGAGGTTTTTACCTATTCTCAGTGGTGTATCTATAAGATGAAATCATGGAATAGATTTATCTACGAACAACAAACGAACAAATTCATTTGAAAATTTAATAAAAATCATTTATAAGAAGCAGAAAAATTAAAATTTCGAAAAATAAGCTCCATCTATAGCCCTTTCTGATGAACGTAATAACCTAGCTATATTATAAACGTCTCATCAAAATTTTGAAAATTGCGAAAATTTTGTAATTGGAAATTAAGAAAATTGCAAAGTCATACTTAAAAATTACTGGAAAAAAATTCAATCTTGAAAAATATATTTTTAAAAATTATCTCCATTGAAAAAAATCGAAAAAATCCATCTCAATTTTTTTTTAAAATTAGGTAAGTAACAACATTAATATCATTTTTGAAAATTCAAGAGAAAATTATCTCTAAAAATTGAAGAGAATTCATTGATAAAATGATGAAATATTAAAAAAACTTACCCAATTCTTATTTTTAAAAATTTATGAAAAACCATTTCAAAAATTGAAAAATTTTGAAAATTTTGTAATTGAAAATTTAAAAAAGTGTTCATTAAAAATTATTGGAAAAAATTCAATTTTGAAAAAATTTTAAAATGCATTATTCAAAATTTTTAATATTTAATTTTTGAAAATCGAAAAATTTTTAAGCAAAGGAAAAATTTAACCTTGAAGAATTGAAATAAAATAGTCAAAAAAATTTACACACTTTCTATTTGTGAAAATTCATGGAAAATCGTCCTGAAAAAAATGCAATAGGTATGTTGAAGAATTTGACTAGACTAATCTTTTTGAAAATTTATCATAATTAAAAATTAGTAAGTAAAATTTCAGAATTGTAAAATTTAAAAAAATCTATTTTTGAAAAATTGAAAAAAATTGGGAAAAAATTCATCTTGATTTTTTTTTTAATAACAAGTATAGGTACCTATCATTTTTGAAAATTCAAGAGAAAATGAACTCTAAAAATTGAAAAAAAAAATATTCTTGAAAAAATTAAAAAATCTTATTCTTTGAAAATTCATGAAAAATTATTCCAAAAATTGAAAAATTAGACCAATTTCATTTTATGAATATTCATCGTGGCTAAACATTGAGAAAATTTTGAAAAATCTCATTTTTGTAAATTTAAGAAAAATTAGGGATGTATTTCGAGAACTTTTCACAATTTTAGGAAATTTTTGAAAAATATGTAAATTGAGCATCTTTGTTATGCAAGGTTTTCGATGTATTTTAAAGTGTTTTTTTTTGTTTTTTTTTATATATATATATATATATATATATAATGGGAAGGGTTTGGACACCAAAACCCTCCCCTTAAATACGCCACTGCCTATTCTTCCTTTTTTCTAATACATATTTTTTATTGCAAACCTGTTACAGGTAAACAGTACGAGCAGTTCGGCGTCGCATACGAAAAAATTACGCTTCCAGTTGGCGAAAGAACGTAAAGCTTCGACGACACTGGGCATAATAATGAGCGCCTTTATCATTTGTTGGTTACCTTTTTTCGTATTAGCATTAGTTAGACCTTTTCTACGCGATTCGAAGACGATTCCGAATTCGTTAAGTAGCATTTTCCTGTGGCTGGGTTACGCTAATTCGCTGCTAAATCCAATCATATACGCTACATTGAATCGCGACTTTCGAAGACCGTTCCAGCAGATTTTATTCTTCAGATGCGGCTCGCTGAACCACATGATGAGAGAAGAGTTCTACCATTCTCAGTACGGCGATCCGGATCCGCCGCAGCATTTCTATATGACCGGCACTAGTCCGGAAAAAACCATGATACAGAATTTAAAAGACGTCGAGGACGATATAGAAATTATTAACTCTTCTTCCATTAAAAGTCCCATACAAACTACCAAAGCGAACGAATCTTTTTTGTGATATAACCCCCCTGCCCTCTCGCCCTCTCCCTCTCGCCCCCTGCCCCAACAACCTATCTAAGTAAGTACCTAAATTTTAGCGGAGCCTGAATTTTTCAAACGCCTGTATCGTACATGAAAATCTTTATCCGCGTATTTCTAGAAACGTTTTATACGAAAACTTGTCTACCTTTGAAACGCCTATACACAGGGTGTCCTAGTTCAGAGTTACCAGACTTGAGATTTGAGTATAATAGACTGCCAGTAACAAAAAACTGATTTTGAAGGGGCACTGGTATACAAAAATTTCTAGACGCAGCCAAGAAAATAAATGAAGCAGGTGTAACTCTTTGAGAGGAACAAAAAAGCTATGTAAAGAATTTACCATCTTTGAAAATGAAGGGGGAACAAAGCTTCGAAATTTGGTATTTTTCAAGGTCAAGGCTTCGTAGCGCCTTCACTTTCAAAGATAGGCAAAATTTTTAAATGAATTTTTTTGTTCCTCTTAAAATGTTGCATCTGTTTCGTGTATTGTTCTGATGGAATTTTGAAATTTCCATATCTCATCAATGCACTGTGAAAAATTGAGGTAGGCAAAACTTTTACCTGAAATTTCGTGTGGCTGTAACTCCTTCAATTTCAAAGATAGGCAACCAAATGGGCTTAGAGCTCTTTTTGCTTTTTCAAAGTGCTATGCACTGCCAGGGTTGAATTTTTTTTTGAAAGCAGTGTTGCCAACTGATTTATTGCTCGGAAAAATGTACCAATATTAAAAGGTTTTTAGCTCCTTTATTTTCAAATTTAGGCACAATGTGTGAATAAAGTTTTTTTGTTAGTGATAGTCCGTTGTTTGCTGTGAACCGGGACACCCTGTATGTCTGTATGTTTACCATGATATACTATACCACCTGCCTACCTATCTACCCGTTTTCTCTTTTCTTCCTGTCTCTCAGTTTCGTTTTAATTTTTAATCACTTTTTTTTACGCTAAATCTGACACGTATCTACCTTTGCCGTTTGCGTGGGAGGAACGTAGTACCCCCCGCAGAATGAAGGAATCGAATGTTAGCTTTCTACTCGTACTTGTAGATTGAAATTTCATCCTGTTCGACTGTTTCGTTTTCGTGTTTTACGTTGCTACTGAATTGAATCACGAGTGACGTGTTTTACAGATACAGGGTGTGAGGTAAATTTGCAATTTCGCTAATGCAAAAAATGTTAAAATGATTCTGCAAAATTTTTGGAGGATGATTTGATCAGCCACAATTTTAGTACCAACATAATTTTAATGAATTTTTTGCCTCCTTCAAAATTACTGAATTTTGAAATAAATTTGTTTGATACCATGCAAATTTGAAGAAAAAAAAAATCAAAGTTTTGAAGATTTCTTGGAAAAACATTTTTTAATTTCCTTAAAAATTATAATTTTTAATTTTGTTTTCAAAATTTTATTCAAATTTAAATTTTTTTCAATTTTATTCTGTAGAAGTTTTTGAATTTCGCTCTAAATACAACTTACTTATTCAAGAAAAAAAAAAAAATTAAAAATCAATTTTTCTTTTATTTTGTTTGAAACTAATTTTTAAAATTTTGTTCAATAGCAATTTTTGAATTAAAAAAGAATTTAAAAATTTGTGCACCATCAATTTTTTGAAGTTTTACTGGAAAAAAATAATTATATTAATGTTCTGTTTCATACCTAAATGTTTCAAAACTTTGTTTAAAAACAAGTTTTCAAAAAAAAAAAAAAAAAAAAAAAAAAAATGGAAAATATTTTTTACGTTTCACTTGAAACCAAACTAGGAATTCCAAATCAATTATCCAACATTTTTTCAAAATTGAATCGATTTTTGAAAAAAAGAAAATGTCTTTAAAATTAAATTTCTTGATATACTTACATACCTACTAATTTTGATCGAAATTATATTTTTTTTGTAAGAATAATTTTTTTTTATTTTGCTGAAAATTTTTTATTCAAAACGAATTTTTCAAATTTTGTTCTTGCTGAAATCCTTTAAAAATCTGTTTAACACCAAATTTTCAAAAATTCCGTTCGAAATCGGTTTTATTTTCTAAATTTTTTTTGGAAAAGAATGTTTAGGTAAGTACATCTATTTCGGTTGAAACCAAATTATTCAAAAAAATTTCATAGGTAATCTACTTTTCAACATTTAAAAAAAAAGTTTGTTCAAATTTCAAAAAAAAAAAAAAAAAATGAAAATTTGCACAAATCCAAACTTAGTCCAAAAATTTTAAAAATCAATTTTTCAAATGTTGTTTGAAAGAACTTTTTTTTAAAAAGAATTTTTAAAATTTTGCAATTGCTCAAAATCAAAATTCTGAAGGAAATTCATTTTTTTCCTACGATATTAATTTTTGTTTAAAACAGATGTCTTCAAAATTAATGTAGGTAATTTTTTCAAATCTTGTCCTAAAAAAACAATTTTTTGAGAATTTTTTTGGAAAAAAATATTTAAATTTTGTTTTTTTTGAAATTCTTTGAAATTCTTTAAAATTCGATTCAAACATCAAATCCAAATTTTTGGGAACATTTTTTTCTCAAATTATGTTAATAAGCGAATATTCTTGAACTTCTTTTCAGAATAAATTTTTCCAACATTTCTAGAAAAAGAATTTTCGAATTTTACTTGTGACCAAATTATTGAAATTTTTCTCGAAATCATTTTTTTTTTTTAATTCTTCCGAAAGGTAATTTTCAGAATTGCCCATAAACAAATTTTGAAAAATTTTCTTCAAAAGGCATTTTTTTGAATGCTCTTACAAATTAAATTCTTCAAAATTTCGTTCAAAATTAAATTTTGTAAAATTAGTTTAAAAAGCAAAATTTTCAAGTTCTTTCTCGACCAAAATTTTTTAAAGGGGGGGGGGGTAGTCATTTTATGTTTAAAAACCAATTAGTTAAAAAAAATTATCAAGACCTCTTCACTTCAAAACTTTTGTTCAAACCTGAATTCTTTGTCTGGCTAAGCTGAGAATTTTTGAAAAGCTCGAAATAACCGTTTACATAAATTATTGCCTCGTAAAATTGAGTATCTGCTGATTTGATGAAAAAATCGAGTTGACAAATTCGTTAACTTATCGTAAGTACTTAATTGGCTCGTTGTTGTTTTATTTAGTCGAAAAAAGGGTAACGTAATTATGTGCCCAGCTTTGGAAAGTTCTTTAAAAAGCGACTTTGTTAAATTTTTAATCGCTTTCATCCAATTACTGCAGATGCATAAAATGGCTGTTGGCTGTATCTTACGAGAGAGTGTTTCTTAGGTACCTACCTACTTCGTTCGAACAAGGGTCAGATTTAGCGTAGATGATTATTGTGTATTTTTATTAATTGTTCGCAACTACAAGTTTGTTTAAATTACGAGTAAATACCCCGATTACGTAATTCGTGTCAATAATTTACCTACTTGATTTTTTTCTATTTTATGTACCTACCTACCTACCTACCTACCTACCTATGTATTGGAGAAATCGAGTTTGATAAATTTCTAGCTAGCCAATTTTTTTAATGTACCTATTTGTGAATGTTTTAACTATTTAATTTTTTTTTTTTTTTTGTATATTTTTTCGCGTACTAAAGAAAAATTAACGAAAAAATTCACTATACTAATTTTCCTGTTCGAGAACTACGCCTGTGATAATAAATTTTACGTTAATTTTTAATACTATCTAATTTACGTGAAAAATGTTGGAAACATTTTTAGTCGAATTGCTGCGCGCGATACCGACAACGATTTCGAAAAAATAGAGAAACCGTCACCATCACCACCCCCACCCCCGCACCAACTGTATTTTAGGTTTTCTGTTTCTGCATAGCACCCTTCTGTTTAGTGCGTATACTTCTGCCACTGTTGATAATATTCGCCACCGATGAATACATAAAGAGCCGAGCGAGTGATAAATTAATGTCGTAAATTAAAGGCAAACATTAGAAAGCGTTTTATAATTTACGAGATTTTTTTAAAGCAACTTTTTAGCCCAACTCAGCCATTTTGTTTCAACCGTATGACCACGCTAACCCTGAACCCAAAACCGCCGGTCGCGTCGCCGCCATCCCATGCCCATGCCCATGCCCCCCGCCCCCTTCATTTTCACTACATCAGCAGCACCCTTTGGGTGGAAATTTTCTTGTATATTGTTGACCGAATGGTAGCCCAGAGCTGGGCTATCTTTTGGCCGAGAAAATTATACTTCTGAGTCAATTTAATTATACTTATATTATACGTTGAGAATTACCTCAGTAGGTAATTAGTAATTACTAATTACTAATTTCGTTCTTGCAAGTTCCTATACCTTCTATAAATACCTTTACCTATGATGCTATTGCAGTGATGTCATTTCCATCGACGATCAGAATAACAGCATGTGGCTGAATACGCCGATAAAAAATTCCATCGAGTGAGGAATGGGTATTAAAAAAAAATTTACTGTCTCTTTTTATTAGTAAAAGTGTCCTTACGATGGAGGATTGTTTTATATGTCGAATGGCCTCTCTCGATTGCCATATTTCAACCCTTAGATACTCGTACTTAGAGCGTTGTCTGTCTCTATTTATGGAACTATTAGCTTTCCTTTCTCTCTTCTGTATTTTCGTTTCTCATTACTCGGACACGAACGGCTGTTGGATTTTAATACGTCGAGTGGAATGAAAAAAATAGAAAATATGGTAAAACGCCTTCCATGGCTTCGTTTAACGTGGGAATTTCATTTCGAGTAATTTTTTTTTTGTCAACGTTGTACCGAATCAAAAAGATGGATTCGTCTGGGTACGAGATACCTGTAGGTAATCACCCAATGAAAATAAATGCTGAGAATATCTTATACTTACTTGTAACGAGTACCTAGGTATATTCAGATTTCATAAATTATTTCATTCAACTTGATTTTTTAAAATTTGAAAAATTAAAAAAAAAACACTTTTCTAGATTGTAAAAATTTATTAAACTTTAAAAATTGACGTTGAAAATTTTTTACAAAAATGTATTAAAATTTAAAGACTACTCAAGTGTAAATTTCTCCCAGATTTTGAAGGTATGGGTAAAAATTTTCAAGTTTTAATTTTTACAATTTTATCATTTATACGTGTACCTAAAAAAATTACGAAAATTGTATTTTTTAAATATTAGACCTACCTAGCTAGGTATTGATATTTTTTGGAGTGGCGGTGCTTTGAATTTTCATTAAATTTTCAAGATTCATTTATATTCAAGAAATTTTAAAAATTGAAAAAGTATATTTTTCAAGTTCATGCTAATTTTAAAAATTTGCCATTTTAAAAATCCTTGCAATTTCAAAAATTCAATATACCTAGATACTAAAATTAAAACTTCGAAATTTAAACTTTTCATAATTTTTGAAAATTTATTGAAACATGAAAATATAGCTTACCTACCCATTATATGTACTACCTACTATTAGAATTTTTTGAATTATTATTTTATTTTATTATTCTTTCTTTTTTTTTTTTTTTTTTTTTTGTAAAAATTAACAAAATGTGAATTTTTTCTATTATTTTGACGATAAGTAAGTGTAAGTATGTTGGGTTAAAAAACTTTACAAAATAGTCATAAATTCATAATTTTAAAAACCTCGAAAGTTTTGAAAAAATATCTATTCAATTTAAAAATGATCAATTTTTGAATTTTTATAACCTCTTAAAAAAATTCTTGAAGTTTTATCTCCAAATTATTGAATAAATTTTAAAATTGCAAAAATCGATGAAGATAAAACTTTGAAAATCAACCTTATATTTTTTTCTGAAGTTTTGTCAAATTTCAAAAAATTGATTTGATTTCAAAAATTGCATTATAATTACCTACGGATTGTAGAACCCACCAAATTTCATTTTTTCGGAAAATTTTGAAAATTGATTTTTTTGTAATTTTTAAAGAAATTGACTGAATTTTGAAAATTTATAAAAACTTGAAAATTAAAAAAAAATCGTCATTTATACTGAAAATATTACATTCACTATACGAGGTTTATTTTTTATTTTTTGAAAATTAGAAAGTTTGAATTTTTACCAAATAGAAGTCCAACCTACTTAACTTCAAAAAAAAAAACCTCAAATCCTGAATTAAAAGATTTTGAAAATCCACTTTTTAAAATTTTTTGAAAATTTGGTCGAATTTTCAGAATTGAATGATACTGGAAAATTGACAAATTCATCAAACTTTCAAATAAGTATATATTTTTTAAATTTCTTCAAATTTATGCTGAATTTTAAAAATTCTTTCATTTCAAAAATTTATTAAAACTAAAAAATTACTAAAATATTTTTTACCGAATTTTTAATTTTTAAATACTTATATGGGGTATTTTAAAATTTTCGGTAGTGTAAAAATTTATTCAACTTTGACAATCAACCTTCTAATATGTTTTTTACGGTTTTTTTTTCTTTTTTTTTTTTTTTTGAAAACTTGATTGATTTTTTTTAAAATGAGCCAAAATTTGAAAATCGATTCAAGCTCAAAAATGTATTAAAATGAAAATTTTCGAATTTCAAGTTTTCATTGAATTATTAAAATGGTAAAAATTGGTCTAATTCAAAGATGACATTGTTAGAAGTACCGAATTCTGATGTTTTATCAATTTTTTATATAATATTTTTTTATTAAGTTTTAGAAATGTGCAAAATTTTGAAATTTGTAAAAAATTTGTGTGAAATGCCACTTCTGCGAGTTTTCATTCAATTTTTTTTCAAAATTGGCGAATACCTAAGTAGACTTACTCGACAAGACAGTTATAGAATTTTTTCAGATTATTTCAATCGCTAAAATGGACTTGAATTTGACCTCGAATCGCTCTGTAGGGGATCATTTTATGACGACGATGCGGGAATAATTATTTTCATGTTTTCTATCGCATTTTATAATTTTTTTCAGCCAGCGGTCTCCTTGCTAGTTCGTCATTGAAAATTTCGTAAATTTCGAAAAAGGAAAATTCCAAATGCATTTGAAGATTGATTACGTATTTTTTAATAATTTATGTAATTAGCTTGCGAGTTTTTTTTTACTCGATTATTGTTCTAGATAAGGCCATTTGAAAAAATTAATTTAAAATTACCGACCTCGTACGAGTGAATTTTATCGAGCCAGGTTTTCGGAAAACTTACTAATTGGAAATACTTGCACGAAACACGCCCACGCAAGTCATTTATGGAGGAAAAATGACATCATTGCTTAGTGGATAAAATTCTTTTTGAAATTACTTACCTACTTCATTATATACCCTACTCGTACCTACCGTCATAGTTACCATGATACATTTCAGTCACTATACCTTACCTAATCGTATCGTGTAAGCTGTAGGTGTATTCTTTATTTTATTTCTTGCGTTACCATTATCTAGGCTAAATTCCAACTGTCCTCGGTGTATTTTTTTTTCTCTTTTTTTTTCGTTCATTTCGTTTTGATCTATATTGTAATCGAATGCATTTTGTACGTACGATTTTTTCCTTACAGTGTTCCTATATTTGTTTCAAACTGATCGAATGTTCAAGAAAAATACAAAAAATTGTATCTCGAAACAAAAGCAGACTCGATAAGCTACCTGTAGTCCTTCCGCGTACCTACAACCCGGGGCTCTGCAATAAAATAAGCTCGTTTATACATAGGTATTTTATCGTCACGTCACTGGGAAAAATCTTGGGAATAATTTACGCCGTCGTGAAAAGAAAACGGCTCCGGAAAAAAGGTTTAAATCGCTAGGTGGGCTCTGTCGAACCGAACAAATGGAAAATCTATAGTCGGAGGCTGTTGAAAACATACGCGTGTCGTGCAGCTGGCTGAGTTATCGCCAAAGTAAATCATTTGAATGACAATTTTGGCGCCGAATTCGCGTGTGAATTTTTCTTTTTGGCTTTAGCCAGGAGTTAATTTAAAATTTGAAAGCATTAGCTACTTACCTGCGGTGTACTTTTTTCAAAATTTCCGCCAGAGTTCAGGGTGGGCGGAAAAAGGCCTCTGTGAAATTTCTATATTCCACTATGGTTAGTTTTTTGCCTCTTACGCTGGCTCGCATCCGCTTCTGAAAGGAATTTTCCATGAAATTTTTCACCCATTTATGCGCCAACTTGTTAACGACGGAGAAAATATTGGGACCAAATTTTTTATTCATACCAATTTCCCGCATCGTGCTGTATTCGTCGCTACAAAGTTATTTATACCTACCTATCTATGTCGTTTGTTTTTTTTTTTCGTTTTTTTTTTTGCATTTATGTTTTTTCTCGTTATTAAGCTAATACGTGTTCGGGATGTGTGTTTGTTATCTCACGTAATGTGGTAGATTTTCTCTCTCACCCCTCCTCCCTCCGGGCTAGACCGAATGTACTAACGTAAGCTTCGTATTAAAAAATATATTATATAAGCGTATGATGGAACGTGCATTTCGCCGTACATTTTTACGACCCTTATTTTACCTGGCTAAATTGTTTTCATCATAAAAAACATATTAATAATGGAAATACGGGCTGGTTTGATTACTCGAATGTGTCATTGAGACATGATACGTATAGAAGGGTTACTATACAAATGGCCTAATTATGTCATTAGTATAATGACGTATCTATTTCCATGCATACGTAACTGGTATTTTGTTTGTGTACCTCGCCAAATATGGTGTATGTAAAAATTATATCGTTTTTAACCTTTATTCTCACGCACGTGCTCAAAAAAAAAAAAAAATCGGAGAAACCACGTAGCAGAAGACGACCGTCGGTGGGTACAAAACCAAACCAGTGTTTAGTTTACTCAATTTTAACTTTACTTACAAGGGAACCTCGCCAACTCGTCACCTCCGATTGAGCTGAAATTTGGCTCACTGAAAGAGCATGTCACTCAGACCTCACAACCAAATTTCCAGCTGCCGAAGTTGATTTTTCGATTTTTGGCAAATTTTTGAAAATGGCTAAAACCGCCTCCAAAAAAACATTTTTTGAAAAAAAATTGTAAATTTCAAAATAGAATCCTGAAAATCGGTTTTTACACTTAAGTCGACCTCCCGAGTCGATTGGCACAATTTTTGAAGCGATCTGGAGCCTCCAAAAAAAGTTGAATTTTCTCCAGCGCACTGGAATGGCTCCAGACAGCGCTGTAATTAACTTCGGCAGCTAAAAATTTAATCCTAGCGTTAATATGATGCCATCTAATGATTGACATAGTTGAATCCAAAATCCGAGGTGACGAGTTCGCACGTGTTTTTTTTGACAACTTGAAAATTTTGCATTTTTAAAAAATTTCCAAAAAATCAATTTCTCCAGAATATCATCCGAAACTTCGTCTACCCCCTAAAGTCGACCTCCCGAGTCGATTGGCACCGTTTTCAAAGCGATGTGGAGCCTCCAGAAAAATTAATGTTGACTTTTACTGTCTGGAGTGATTTCAGTGTGCTGGAGAAAAGTCAACTTTTTCTGGAGGCTTCAGATCGCTTCGAAAATGGTGTAAATCGACTTGGGGGGCGACTTCAGTGTACAAACCAATTTTCAGGATTCTCTCTTGAAATTAACAATTTTTTTTTTCAAAAAATGTTTTTTTGGAAGCGGTTTTACCAATTTTCCAAAATTTGCTAAAAATCGAAAAATCAACTTCGGCAGCTAAAAATTTGGTAGTGAGGTCTGGGTGGCATGTTCCTTCAGTGAGCCAAATTTCAGCTCAATCGGAGGTGACTAGTTGGCGAGGTTCCCTTGTTAGTCCAATACTATACATAGATATGTAGTTAATATTCAAAATTGAAGAGAAGGGGGCGGTCCAATCGAAATTTTTGCCATTACAAAAATTATTTCTAAGACTTCAAGCTACAACTTTTGCTTGAAAATTTTTTCAATTGGACCCCTATTTCTCCCAGTTTTTTATAATACATATAAGTATCTAAGTCCTATTATGCAAAATTGGAGGGTAGTGGAGGGTCTAATCGAAAATTTTATTGGGACAAAAATCATTTCTAGGACCTCAATCTACAACTTTTGTTTGAAAAATTTTTCAATAAGACCCCTTCCTCCCTCACTCCTCTAATTGTTAATTAATTAATATCTTCGGAGTGTTATTCAAAATAGGCAAGAAGGGGTCCAATTGAAAAAATTTTTAAACAAAAGTTGTAGCTGGAAGTCTTAAAAATAATTTGAGTTATTAGACAAATTTCGATTGGACCCCTCTCTCATCTGCAATTTTGAATATTCGCATCCGTGTAAACAAATTGAGTGAACCAGCCAATGTTAAAACCAATCGAAGTAGGATTAATGGTAATTTGATTCTTCTTGTAAAAGGCGCCCAGTTTTGTGCGTCTAGTCTATCAACTCACTGATTTGTTTGCGCTTTATTTAGCTTTGTGCTGGATTGTTCTAAACATGGCTTTTGTTTCGAGGTAGTTTCATGACCTATTTTAATATTCGTATAAACCCATTCCCCATAAAGTAAGACAATTCTGAATTCATATTTTGAAAAAAAAATAGCACCCTCTTTGGAAGTTTTGGAAAAAGAACGACCTGAAAGATGGACTGTATCCTGGGATGGTCCAACAGAGTCGAAATAAAGTCTCGAGTTGAAATAATTTTTATTGATGAGAAACTTATTAAAAATTTTGTTTTGAAACACTTTTTTAATTTTGATAAAACCCAAAGAAAATTTTCAAATTTCTGATTAGAAAGTTCTTTAATTTTTTCCTACCTATTTTTTTTTTTTTTTTTTTTTTTGAATTTTCATAGAGTAGTTTTTTTTTAAATATTGAGAAACAAATTTTTTGTTCAAAATCGAAATTCTTAAAATTTTGTTCGAAAACAATTTTCAAATTTTTAAGTAAAAATTGAAATTTGGAAAATATGTTTGATTACTTTTTTCTAGATTTTATTCAAAATTAGAATTTTAAAATTTTGCCAATAATTGAAATTGAAAAAAAAATATTCGTTTTTGAAACCAAAATTTTAAGAAAGTCCTTCAAAACTAGATTTTATTTTTCCTTCAGAATATTCTCATTTAAGGTAAATTATGTACTTCAAATTTCATTTAAAAATAAAAATTTTAAAATTATCGATGTGCTTTGAGAACAAAAAAAGTTAATCCTCATTGTCATTATACTTACACCTGGGTTATCAATTCCCTGACCCATCTTGCCCGTCCAAGAAATCAATAATCAGTAATATTTCACCCAGAAGTTGATTGCGAAATAAATTGAAATAAAAGAAAAAAAGTTTTTAAGAAATTCGATATTATTTTACGCGCGCTATACGTTCACTTTTCCTTTTTAAATTTTTACGTTCGATATTTTAGATAGTTTTTTGATATAACGAAGGAAAATTATTCGCAAAGACAATAAAAATATGGCATGGCGTATAAATGTTTTATTCTTACGTAATATTTACGTAAATTCCACGTGTTTGTGCGTATAAGACAGAGCTCCACAAGGATTTTTTTTTCCAACGACACTTCGTAAATTTACAGAGAGAACAAGGGAATTAACCATACAACATATGTGAAGGAAATTTCATATCAGAAAAAATTATTATAATTTTTTAGTAGATATTGGAAGTACGAGTAGTTATGCGTTGCGATTGAATTTGAATATTTACCTACTATTTACATTCGTATGTGTATACTGTGTACCTACTTTCTCGTTTCGTGTTTTATATAAATATGTAAATAGCAAACTTATGTGTACCTTTTAACTGTATAACTTGTGTGCGCGGAGTTGAAAAACAAAAATCTTCTAGTGACCGAAATTTTATTTACCTCTCAATTTGTACATTTTCCCTTCCTAATTTACTCGCCAATATAACTGTTTCAATTTGTAAAATCACAGATAACTAAACTGTGAAGTACCTACTTTTTTTACTTATATATTTACCATGTATTATAATGTATATTTGTTTTATTTTTCGTGTATGTTAATATTTTGAATTATATTTTTTTTTTGAATTAATGATTAAACGTGTATTTGTTCGGATTTTTTTTAGTGCTGAGGGAGTATATTTGTGACGTTGTAATTAAGGTGGAATGCCACCTGAACTATAGTTTAGAAGGACATGGAATCTGGAAGTTCTGACAAGGGAACCTCGCAAACTCGTCACCTCCGGATTCAGCTGAAATTCGGCCCACTGAAAGAGCATGTCACCCAGACCTCACAACCAAATTTTCAGCTGCCGAAGTTGATTTTTCGATTTTTGACGAATTTTTGAAAATGGCTAAAACCGCCTCCAAGAAAACATTTTTTGAAGAAAAATTGTAAATTTCAAAATAGAATCCTGAAAATCGGTTTGTACACTAAAGTCGACCTCCCGAGTCGATTGGCGCCATTTTTGAAGCGATCTGGAGTCACCAGAAAAATTTGACTTTTCTCCAGCACACTGGAATCTCTCAAGAGGTAAAAGTCAGCATTTTCTGGAGGCTCCAGATCGCTTCGAAAATGGTGGCAATCGACTCGGGGGGTCGACTTTAGGGAGTAGACGAAGTTTCGCATGATATGATGGAGAAATTAATTTTTTGGAAATATTTAAAAAATTCAAAATTTTCAAGTTGTCAAAAAAAACGTGCGAACTCGTCACCTAGGATTTTGGATTCAACTACTTCAATCGATAGATGGCATCATACTAACGCTGGGATTACATTTTCAGCCGCCGAAGTTTACTACAACGCCGTCTGGAGCTATTTCAGTGCGCTGGAGAAAATTCAAATTTTCCTGGAGGCTCCAGATCGCTTCGGAAATGACTCCAATCGGCTCAAGAGGTCGACTTTAGTATACAAACCAATTTTCAAGATTCTATGTCGAAATTTACAATTTTTTTCAAAAAATGGTTTTTTGGAGGAGGTTTTGACCATTTTCAAAAATTAGCCAAAAATCTAAAAATCAACTTCGGCAGTTAAAAATTTGGTTGTGAAGTCTGGGTGGCTTGCTCTATAAATGAGCCAAATTTCAGCTCAAACGGAGGTGACGAGTTGGCGAGGTTCCCTTGTGAGCATTGAAGAAATTGGTTCAAAAATTTTTAGATTTTCAAATTTAAAATTAATTAGGCCCTAAATGAAATTTTTCTCGAAATTTTTACTGAAGAGTCCTCCAGTTGTGGGATTGAAAAAAAAAACCGAAAAAATTGCCAAACCTGCTAAAATTGAAAAAGAATTACAAAATCCGCTGAAATTGAAAAAAAATTGATTTGAAAAATTTTTCCAATCATAAATTCAGAATTCCTAAAAATTGATGAATTTTTAGGTGAGATTTTTATTCTTAAAGCCCTACAGTTGTAGGGCTGAAAAAACGAAAAAATTGGAAAATCTGCCGGAATCGAGAAAAAATTGACGAATCAACTTATTAAATCGAAGCAAATTTGCTGGCAATTTTTTTTTTGACATATAAATTCAAATATCCACTGTGATTTCTCCAAATTATTACTCTCGAGAAACCTTACAGTTGTAGGCTTAAAAATTGTCATAAATGCTGGAATTTAACAAAAATTTATTTAAAAAAAATTACCTGCATGGAATTCAAATTTCAACTAAATTAATGAAATTTTTCTCGAAATTATTACTTGAGAAACCTTACAGTTGTAGGGTTGAAAAAATAAACGATAAATTTGGCAAATCTGCTGGAATTGAAAAAAAATTGACTAAAAAAAACTTTTCAAATCATAAATTCAAATTTCTACGAATCTGGTGAAATTTTTCTCAGAATAACAAATTGAGAAGTCCTACAGTTGTAGGGTTGAAAAAAAAATTGTCAAATCTGCTGAAAATTGAAAAAAATGCCAAATCCGCTGGAATTGAACAAAACTTGATCAAATAAAATTTTTCGAGTCATAAATTCAAATTTCCACAAAATTGGTGAAATTTTTCTCGGAACTACTATTAGAGAAACCCTACACTTGTAGGGTTGAAAAAAACGAAAAAATTACCAAATCTGCTGAAATTAAAAAAAAATCCAAATCAGCAAGAATTGAACAAAAATTGATCAAATAGAATTATTCGAGTCATAAATTCTTTCCACAAAATTGATGAAATTTTTCTCGGAATTACTATTCGAGAAACCCTACCCGTGTAGCAACGTCGATGCTAATTTCGATATAAATGTCGACACATCGAAATCGGTCACTTTTCGATGTGTCGACATTTATATCGACATCCACATCGACATTTGCAATGGTGAGATTTTGAAAAATATGCTAAGTTCAAATATTCAATATAAGTATATATTAAAATTACACCAAAAATAGTGTTCAAGCCAACATTTAGACATTTTTTGTCAAATATGCGGCATTGAGGCCACCTTTGTAGCTGGACACACGCGAGTGTCCAACTAACATAGAGATGATTCTTAGACCTTATGTACTAATTCACAACACACTTTATCTGCGAGTATCACAATCACCCTCAAGACGTCGACAGTCAAGTCGATGCATTATTCGACCCTCGACAATTAGATCGACATTAACTCGACTTAAAATTCCTCTGGTCAACACTGTCGACAGTTAAGTCGATGCATTATTCGACCCTCGACAATCACATCGACACTATCTCGACTTACAATTCCTCTGGTCGACACTGTCGACAGTGAAGTCGATGCATTATTCGACCATCGACAATTATGTCGACAATAACTCGACAAGTCGTTGTATTATTCAAAACTTTGAAAAATAAGAAAATTTTGTGATTCTTTCAAAAATTATTTATTCCTGAGCTTAAAATGTTCTTATTAATTGTTTTTAGTTCTTTTTAGATATAAAATTTGTAAATTTAATTGGCAGAAATTGTCGACATAAATGTCGATGCGTTTATCGAGTATCGATTTTTACATCGACTTGTCTATGTAGAAAAACAACGTTTTCTAAATAATAGGAAAATACTGAGAAAAATTCAAAAATTTTGATTGAACAGTTATGTTTAACATAGAACATTACTTTAAATCTCAAATATCATTTTTAATTCATCGTTAACCGAGAAAAAAATGTGTCTGAATTTTGTCGACATAAATGTCGATGTCGACAATTGCTACACGGGTACTGTTCATGTAGGGCATGAAAAAAATCAAAAAATTTCCATTGATTTTTCAAAAAAATTTCGACTCATAAATTACAATATCCACAAAAGTGATGTTTTTTTCGAAATTATCGTACTCGAAAAGTTCTATAGTTGTAGGGTTGAAAAAAACGAAAAGAAAAAATTAATTCCAAAAAATTGATCAATTCGTAATTTTAATTTTTTTGAAATAGAAAATTTATAATTTTTTTTAGAAACGAATATTCTCGATTTTCTTGGAGTGATAATTTTTTTAATGTTTTTCTGAGGCAAAAAAATTGTTTTTTTTCAATACATGAAAATATGTCCTTTTCTCTTTCTTTATAAAATTTTTGGAATGGAATTATGTTCGAGTTTTTGGGAGTTGAATTTTTGAAATATTTTTCTGGTACAAAAAAGAAGGTACCTATTCAAAAAATAAATTATAAACCAGCACTTCGAAGCAATAATCGTCGCAGTGTGGAATCATCTCGAGCTCAGCTGGTTCATTTGATTTTCTCGCTTTCAGTCCAATTCCCACTGCAGGACTTTTGTTAGCTGTATAATTATTGCAATTCTTTTAATCAGTGGTAAACTTAAGCGTTAATGAAAAAAGTTGAAAAATTGCTGAAGCGACGAAGTACCTACCCAAGTATAATCTCTCGAAGGGAAGCGCTTTCCCGACGAATATATTTGCAATTGTATAAAACGACGTACAAATTTAAGCAGCACAGTGTAAGAAATCCGCATTAAAGCGACTAAATCAGTTGCAATTTTATTTTGTTTCAAACTTTTCGGTATTCTCGGGAATGGTACGTTTATTTTTTCTCACGAATTAAGAGTTAACAGAGGTGTCTCGATAACGTTTTTCGTGGGGGGAGGGGGGTCAATTTCTAAACATCGATAATAAATAAGAAACTTATACGAGTAGTCCAGGAAAATTAAATAAGAAACTTATACGAGTAGTCCAGGAAAATTAGTGTGAAAATCGACGTTTATTCTAACAAATTGATATAAGAATTTTTTTTTTTGGAAATGGGTAGTACTCGATGCCCTCTTCAATATTGACGCGATGTCGTAGGACGCTTGCTTCGCGAGCTAGGGGGTGGAATTCACCCCTCGCGGCGTTTTTTACGATTATTTCCAAAAATATGCCCTTTTTTGAAAAAATGATAATAACATAAAATATTCTACATACAATTTCCTACTAAAAACGTTCCTATAATTTTTTTGTAAAACGTACCCTAACGCCCCTATGGGGGTAATTCAATTTTCAAGCGTTGTATAAATTTCAAGTTTTATAGACAGACAGACCTTGATCGAAATGAGATCAAATATGACCCAAAATGTTACTTCTGATGTACAACGATCCCAAAAAAAAATTCAACCCCCCACTCACCCCCTCTCCTAAATTATGAGGCATCAAAAAATATCGAAAATTAGATATTTAATATCAATGGAGGGGGTGATGCAAAATTTTTGAAAATTTCAAAAATTATGGGTGCTAATGTGGGTGTCTTGGTGAGAATTTTTTCAAAAAAATTGATTATCATTTTTCAAGGTTTTTCGGGTATTGAAACTTAGATGTATCGTATTGTATTTATTGAATATAACATATAGAAGTTCATTTTCAATACCCGAAAAACCTTGAAAAATGATAATCAATTTTTTTGAAAAAATGCTCACCAAGACACCCACATAGCACCAATAATTATTGAAATTTTCAAAAATTTTGCATCATCACCTCCATTGTTATTAAATATCTAATTTTCGATATTTGATGCCTCATAATTCAGGAGTGGGGATGGGTGGGTGGGGGGTTGAATTTTTTTTTGGGATCGTTGTACATCAGAAGTAACATTTTGGGTCATATTTGATCTCATTTCGATCAAGGTCTGTCTGTCTGTAAAACTTGGAATTTACACAATGCTTGAAAATTGAATTATCCCCCTAGGACGTTAGGGTACGTTTTACAAAAAAATTATAGGAACGTTTTTCGTAGGAAATTGTATGTAAAATATTTTATGTTATTATCATTTTTTCAAAAAAGGGCATATTTTTGGAAATAATCGTAAAAAACGCCGCGAGGGGTGAATTCCACCCCCTAGCTCGCGAAGCAACCGTCCTACGACATCGCGTCATAACACAATATTAAAGAGGCCATCGAGTACTACCCATTTCCAAAAAAAAATTTCTTACATCAATTTGTCAGAATAAAATTCGTAATTTTCCTAGACTATTAATCGAATTTTCTGGCATAATTTCTCAACTTGACAATTTTTTTTTTTTTTTAAATAAATAAATAAATAAAAATGCTTACGAATTTTTGTATGGAAGTTGTTACTCAAAATTCATGTTTTTGGGGTCTTTAATTTTTTTTTATTTTCAATTTTTTCATTGGAACAAATTTTTCTTTTAAAATATACCTTTTAAGGATTTGAAAAAAAACTCATTTTAAAAATTGCTCCAATTTTTAGAATTTATTTAAATTGAAAATTTTACCAAATAGGTATCAAACTTTATCCAAGAAAACGTGATCGAAACAAGTTGCTGACTTGACAAGTTGAAGAAAAATATTTTCAACCGAGTCATCCTGTATACGAAGTGAACGTGAGAACGACGAGCATTAAGAAATGGAAATGAGCGGAGCGGTTGTAAAGAGCCAGGAAATTGGCCACAGTCGCGGTTTACGTATTGAGAAAATTTTTTACAACCTCTCTTATCATTTTTATTCGCTCGATGGTGTTTTCTTTTACGTTTGACGTTATTTTTCGCTTTATTCGCTGCACCTGCATCGTGACAAAACAGATTGATCTGACCGTTTGCGTTCGCTTTAATAATAATTTCGATAGAAATAATCAAGCAAGACGAGCGACGTGACGCAACGTAAAGTTTAAAGGACCGCAAGTTTTATTTACATTTTGTATTTATTCAACGAATAACTTTTCCATTGTTTTGCCAACTTGTTATGTAAGAAGTTGGAAATTTAATTATTAACGTCTCCGTATATACTAAATTTCCAAATGGATGGGAAAAAAAAGTACGACAAGGAGAAGGAAAATTATTACGTTATTGTCGACGACACGATAGAAAAAGGCGAACGCCAATTCCCAGCAGATACTGCAGATTGAAATTCATACTCTCAAACATCGACGGGTAACGATAGCAGATAAGTAATTAGATTATACGCTTTGCTGGATTCTTTACGAGATCAATTTTTTAAATTGTCTAACGTTTTTTTCCGTCTTGGTCTTGGACTATTTTTTTTTGTCATTTTTTTGCTCTTTTTACCTTGAAAATAATATCTACTATAGGTACCTACTCATAGACTACGAGGGCTGAATTATATTAGGCCACTTTTTCATAATATTTGTACCCATTGTTCGTTTGTTTGCTAAAAAGCTCGTCGTAAAACTTGTAGTTATATCTGCGTGTTTTGTATATACCTACTTCGAACCTATACCTACCTGTACCTTTAACGAGAACTTATTGAATCAAAAGATTAAAAACAACCCGAGGGCACAGCTGAAATTAGGCTGGTCGAAATCGCAAAATTTAACAGAAACCTTTCGTAGAATGCGACTTTTCACCCCTTTCCCTTCGCATGGAACTACACGAAACGCTGCGAAAATCCAATTTGATAAATTAAAAGAGGATCTAAAGCAGACTTTTGGATATTTAAGGCAAAAAATGAACCTGAATCGTGAAATACGTACAACATATTATTTGATAGGAAAACTTCTTCGTCGGAGGGTAATTTCTTTTCGCTCCATTAATCGCGTTCGGAAAAGCTAGATAAGTTTTCCATTGCTGCGCTATTGCAAATTAACAACTTTGACTATGAAATGTAGGTTAGCCATTGTTGTCGCGACGATATTTTGGTGTTGGTGACTTTTCCCGCCCTTCTCGTGGGGTGAGTTGGGAGAATTTTAGCAAATGTACTACAAATGTGGAAAATTTTTAGTCTTTCAATCAGGTGGAAAATTTACGTTGGAAAATTTAGCATGCATAATGAAAGAAATTTGTGCACCTTGGACCGGTGCATATGCAAATTCATCAACATAAAATTTCCAAATCATCTCTCTTCACATATCTCATGAACTAGAGGTCGTGTGATCGTGCAACCAAACGGACCACAGATTCGTTATCAGCGATGTCAAATTAGTTAATTAGCATTTTTATTCAAATTTAAACAAGAAAAATTGCAAAATATCGTATATCTCGAGAAGAAAACTCGAAAGCCAAACAGGCAAACACCAATACCTGATTCGTGACGTGTGACATTGACTTAATCGAAAAGTACACTAATCTCGATTATTTTTAAAATTGAAAATATCTCGAGGCTTTAACCTCCCTTCGTTCAAAATAAGTAAATAATTATATTTCGAAAAAAAAACACAATCAATTTTGTAAAAATTTGAATTAATGGGTCGAAATGAATTTTTTTCAATAAATTTTTATTCAATTCTAGTGAATTTGGGCAATTTTTTCAATTTCGCAGAAGTTTTGGCAATTTTATCATTTTTTTTTCAACCCTACAACTGTAGGGTTTCTCAAGTAATTATTTTGAAAAAAAATTACCAATTTTGTAAAAATTAGAATTTATGGGTCGAAATGAATTTTTTTCAATCAATTTTTATCCAATTCTAGCGGATTTGGGCAATTCTTTTCAATTTCAGAAGTTTTGGCAATCTCGAGTAATTATTTCGAAAAAAATACCAATTTTGTAAACATTAGAATTTATGGGTCGAAAATTTTTTTTCAATCAATTCTTTTCAATTCTACCAAATTTGGGCAATTTTTTCAATTCCAGAAGTTTTGGCAATTTTTTAATTTTTTTCAACTCTACAACTGTAGGGTTTCTCGGGTAATTAATTTAAAAAAAAATTACACACAATTTTTAAATTTATGGGTCGAAATAAATTTTTTTCAATAAATTTTTATCCAATTCCACCAAATTTGGGCAATTTTTCTCAATTCCAGAAGTTTTGGCAATTTTTAAATTTTTTTCAACCCTACAACTGTAGGTTTTCTCGAGTAATTAATTCAAAAAAATTACCAATTTTTGAATATATGGGTCGAAATAAATTTTTTCAATCAATTGTTATTCAATTCTACCAAATTTGGGCAATTTTTCTAAATTCCAGAAGTTTTGGCAATTTTATCATTTTTTTCAACCCAACAACAACTGTATCTAGGGTTTCTCGAGTACTTAATTATTTCGAAAAAAATTACCAATTTTGTAAAATTTTTATTTTATGGGTCGAAATAATTTTTTTTCAATCAATTTTTATACAATTCTTCGAAATTTCGACCATTTTTTAGTTCCAGAAGTTTTCGCAATTTTTCCATTTTTTTCAACCCTACAACTGTACATAGAATTTCTCGAGTAAATAGGATAGGTAGGTATACATTTTATGCTCCAGATCGACGAGAGAGGTACTATTCGTCGTCTTCGTAAGAAAGCTGGTTTGTCATTTGTGGAATAAATCTCCTTTCCCCTCACTCTTCATCACTCATTTTCGTGTTCGCACAAGAAGTGAAATAAAGAGCCAGCAAATCAATTACCTAATCGGTAAACATATGAACTTGAAAAAAAGTAAATGTTTTCATGAATGGAGCCAGCGAATGATACATTTTTAGACAGCTCCTTAATATCAGCTGTCACGAAAGGATATACGAGTAGGTACGTAAGTACATCGGTATATATTTACGACTACGAGTACATAGGAGAACGCCAGCTTGAGGACATTTCAACTTTTCAACTAAATTAAGGGGTTGCCAATAGATTTTATTAAGCAACCGATTTCGAGTTATGACAAAACCACCTAGACACTACAAGCCATGAAGTTAAATTTGGCAACCTTGCCGAAGACGGCCAACTTGAGCAATTGAAAATACGTTTTCTGGGCAAACGAAGTGTTTTTCGAAAAAATTGATGGAAACCAAACTTGTAGAGGGAAAAATTAACTTTCGTTTAGTGTATTCGGAATTTTGATTCGACTAATATTTCTCGAGTTACGGTCAAAAAACTGATTTGAAGATGGGCCGTCTACCAGATTTTCCCTATTTTCCCGGTCAAAGAAGAGATTTTCGTAAAAATTGATAAGAACAAAAATTGTAGAGCAAAAAATATCCTTTCATCCTAAAATCATTGAAGTTTTGATTCGACGAAAATACCTCGATTCATTAGCAAAAACTGTTTTCTCAGATATGCAAATTTTCATATTTTCCTATTTCGCGGATAAACAAAGCGTTTTTCATGAAAATTGATAAGAACTAAAATTGTAGAGCAGAAAAAATCCTTCAGTTTTAGTGCTTTTAAAATTTTTGATTCGACCAATTTTTTGAGTTATCGTCAAAAAACTATTTATTTTTTCATTTTCGAGGTCAACGACCCCTTTTTTGTGAAAATTGATAAAAACCACAATTGTAGATCAAAAAATTTACTTTTGTTCGGTGTAGTCGGAATTTCGATTTGACGAATATTTCTTGAGTTATCGTCGAAAAACTGATTTTGAAAGTTGGCCGTCTACCAAATTTTCCCATTTTCCCGGTCAACGAAGCGATTTTCGTGAAAATTGATACGAACCAAAATTGTAGAGCGAAAAAAATCCTTTCGCCCTAAAATTATTGAAATTTCGATTTGACGAAAATACCTCGATTTCTCAGCGTAAAATGTTTTCTTGGATATGCAAATTTTCACATATTCTCATTTTCAGAGCGAACGAAGCATTTTTCGTGAAAATTGATCTGAACCAAAATTGTAGAGCAGAAAATTTCCTTTCGTTAGTGTGTTGTCAGAATTTCGATTCGATGAATATTTCCCGAGTTATCGTCAAAAAACGGATTGGAAAGTCGGCCGTCTACTACTCGAAAATGCGACGTTGCCTTTCTACGTTCATGGCTTGTATCTCTAGGTGGTTTTGGTTATGAACGAATGAACTGCTACATCGAATTTAGGCACTAAATTAATTTTTTTCGCCCAACAACAACGTGGGTATTATTTTTTATTAAAAGCTACCTTTGTGATATCGAAATGTCAATGATGTTGATGTCGTGTTCACCTTATGATACGTCATTGTGCGAGAAATAATTCACTTATTGATTTCTACTACAAATACTTGAATTATCTATGAAAAAATTCAACGCATTTCGTACGATGAACGATAAAATTAATTTATAAAAAAAAAAATTGTTTACCGAGTAGCGTTATAACTTAAAAGATCCTTGTACACTTGTTAATGTGTTTTCATAGCATAGTTCATAAAATGACTCGACTTAACGTTGTGTGTCGCGGTGATTCATTCGAGACTTTGAGAGAGTCAAAATTTATATTACACTTGGGTATAGTGATTGGTTATTTATTGAATATTGAGAAAAAATAAAAATAAGGATATTTTGTTTGGGTTGACATTTGAGGAAAGGGGATTTGCAAGGAATAAATAGAACAGTCTAACTGAATGGACTTCTGGAGGATGAATCCATGTATCGAGATCGACATAGAAAGACATTTTTCTTTTACATTTTTGGAAGATGAAAATCAAAAAATGCGTAGGTACCAGGTACCTACGTACAAAATATTTCACCAAATTTTTGAAAAAAAAACTTTTATTTCAGTTGAGAAAAAATCCCCAAAATGTTTAAAAAATTTGAATAATTCAGAAATTTTTCATCATAAACTCACAGAGTAGACTTGATTATTGAGAAAAAAATTTTTAGACAATTTTTACAAAGAAATTGAATTTAAAGAAAATATTTCCTTGAAAAAATTGCTCAAATTTTTTTTTCAGTATTTGGGCCCATTCTGAGTGGTTCTGATGAAAAAATTCATAATTTTTCAATTATCCCCATTTTTGTGAATTTCAAATTTTCCTTAAATTTTATTTCTTTAAAAAATTTGCTCAAAAAATTGTATCCCGTTATTCGGGTCCATTCTGAGAGGTCATGATGGAAAAATTCTGAATTTTTCAATTATTCGCATTTTTGGAAAAATTTATTTTTGCCATGTAAAAAGATCCGGTTGTTTCTCGGAGCTTTTTATATGGGAAATTTCACAAATTTAATTTCTTTGAAAAAATTGCCCAAAAAAATTTTCGCTCATTATTCGGGTCCATTCTGAAAGGTTATGATGGAAAAATTCTGAATTTTTCAATTATTCGCATTTTTGGAAAAAATACATTTTTACCAAGTAAAAATTTCGCGGGGCTTTTTTTACATGGAAAATTTCACAAATTTAATTTCTTTGAAAAAATTGGGCAAATTTTTTTTTTTCCAATTATTCGGGTCTATTCTGAGAGGTTATGATGGAAAAATTCTAAATTTTTCAATTATTCGCATTTTTGTAAAAAATTCATTTTTGCCATGGTGAATTCCAAATTTTTCTTAAATTGAATTTCTTTGAAAAAATTGCTCAAATAAATTTTTTTATCATTATTCAGGTTCATTCTGAGAGGTTCTGACGAAAATTGTTTGAATTTTTCATTTCTCTCATTTTTGAAAAAAAAAATCATTCTTGGCATGGTGAATTTCAAATTCTCCCTAAATTGAATTTCTTTGAAAAAATTGCTCAAATAAATCTTTTTCTCATTATTCGAATTCATTCTGAGAGGTTCTGATGAAAATTTTTTGAATTTTTCATTTATTCCCATTTTTGAAAAAAAAAACATTTTTGCCATGGTGAATTTCAAATTTTCTTTAAATTGAATTTCTTAGAAAAAATTGCTCAAAAAAAACTTTTCTCGTTATTCGGGTCCATTCTGAGTGGTTCTGACGAAAAAATTCTGAATTTTTCGACTTTTCAAAAAGTTTCTCAAAAATTGTTTTTCTTTTTTATTTGGTCCATTCTGAGTTGTTTTGATGAAAAAATCTAGAATTTTCCAATTATTCTCATTTTTGAAAAAAATTCATTTTACCCTGTAATAAGTACCAGTGGTACTCATTACATGGTAAATTTCAAATTTCCTTAAATTTTATTTCCTTGAACAATTTGCTCAAAAAAAATTTTTCTCATTATTTGGGTCCATTTTGAGAGGTTCTGATGAAAAAATTTATAATTTTTCAATTATTCCCATTTTTGTGAATTTCAAATTTTCCTTAAATTTTATTTCTTTGAACAATTTGCTCAAAAGAATTTTTTTTCATTATTTGGGTCCATTCTGAGAGGTTCTGATGAAAAAATTTATAATTTTTTATTTATTCCCATTTTTGAAAAAAAATTATTTTGCCAAGTAATAAGCACCAGTGGTACTTATTACATGGCAAAATGTTTTTTTTTTTCAAAAATGGGAATAATCGAAAAACTTCAAATTTTTTCATCATAACCTCTCAGAATGGACCTGAATAATGAGAGAAAAAAATTTTGAGCAATTTTTTCAAAGAAATATAAATCTAAGGAAAATGTGAAATCTACCATGTAATCATTTTGTTCATGTACTTGATATTACATAATTTTTTCCTCATTGAATAGCGCAGTTTATTAAAAAAAATTAATCCAGAAAGATATGTTGTGTATTTTTGATGAACGATGACATTTCTCAACATACTCGTATAAGGTCGTATTATGAATAGAGGTTTTTTCATCAGATAACAAACGCGTTTATTCTTCTGAACGTGACTGAACACACTGCCGAGAATTATGAATAATAATTCAACCATTACCATCGTAAAACGGGTCCACAATCGCGTTGCCTATTCTACAGTTTTGGTTGGCCATCAGGCTTGAGGTAAACTCAAGAGGTAGGTAGGATAAGCGATGAGTAGTGTAGTTGTGTTGACGATATGCAAAAAGCGTTTGATAAAAATTCATCTTCGTAATCAAAATGATTAATTTATGTATTTACGATGAAAAATGATACATTCGATGTAGGCTTTGTCTCGGTCCGCGGAATCAATTTTCGTAATTAAATAATTAAATGCGGAGAAATTAGACGGAAGTATGGCATTATCACTCGGACAAGTTGAGGAAAATATTTTTTTCACATAGTTACTCACAAGGCAACCTCGCCCACTCGTCATCTCCGATTGAGCTGAAATTTGGCTCACTGAAAGAGCATGCCACCCAGACCTCACAACCAAATTTTTAGCTGCCGAAGTTGATTTTTCGATTTTTGTCGAATTTTTGAAAATGGCTAAAACCACCTCCAAAAAACATTTTTTGAAAAAAAAAATTGCAAATTTCAAGATAGAATTTTGAAAATTGGTTTGTACACTAAAGTCGACCTACCGAGTCAATTGGCACCATTTTCGAAGCGATCTGGAGCCTCCAGGAAAAGCTGACTTTTCTCCAGCGAACTGGAATAGCTCCAGACGGCGCTGTAATTATCTTCGGCAGCTGAAAATTTAATCCTAGCGTTAGTATGATGCCATCTAATTATTGACGTAGTTTAATCCAAAATCCGAGGTGACGAGTTTGCTTGTGTTTTTTTTGTTTTGACAACTTAAAAATTATTCTGCATTTTTTAAAAATTTCCAAAAAATCAATTTCTCCAGCATATCACCCGAAACTTCGTCTACCCCCCGAGTCGATTGGCACCATTTTCAAAGCGATCTGGAGCCTCCAGAAAAAGTTGACATTTGCCGTCTGGAGATATTCCAGTGTGCTGGAGAAAAGTAAACTTTTTCTGGAGACTCCAGATCGCTTCGAAAATGTTGCCAATCGACTCTAGAGGTCGACTTTAGTGTACAGCACAATTTTCAGGATTCTATCTTGAAATTTACAAATTTTTTTTCAAAAAATTGTTTTTTGAAGGCGGTTTTGGCCATTTCCAAAAATTCGCCAAAAATCGAAAAATCAACTTCGGCAGCTAAAAATTTGGTTGTGAGGTCTGGGTGGCATGCTCTTTCAGTGAGCCAAATTTCAGCTCAATCGGAGGTGACGAGTTGGCGAGGTTCCCTTGTCAAAAATGTGTTTTTTTTAACATGCCTATAAAATCCGCCAAAATCAGGCCCTAAATTTCCCTGGACTATAAATTGCCTCAACTAACATTTATGCTGAATTTGAAACAGCCCAGGCGAGGTAAGATAAGAGTACAAATAGGTATACTAGGTAGATATTGCGTCGAGGTCGAAATTTCATCACAATTTATCGTTTGTAGGCTTAAGCGTTACATAAGAAAACATGGTTTGGAAATCGCGGTCAGTATAGCTGGCTTTTGTTTTGTACTCGTATTTAAATAAAAATGAATTTAGGCATTCATTGTGTATACAAGCTTTTGAAAAAGCATTATATTATTATTTCGATGATGTTTAAAGCTTCATTGCTAATAAATTATTCAACAAGTACGCGTTCAAATCTGGAGTTGAAACTAGATGCCCGTTCCGCTATTCAAATACAATATTGCGGATCTTATTACCTACTTTTTGAACGTGCATTTAGCTTAAAATCAAACAACGACGGCAACGGCGAGGGCAACTTGACCTAATGTACGAGAAAGTAAAGAGCGAACTCTCGTTTGCAATTATTAATCATAACGAGTGGCATTAGGACCATAATTATTTTATTGTACGCTATAGGCGTCCCGAATTTCGATTAGATTGAATGATTATAACTCAATAAAACAAAGTATGTAATAGATAAATCTATCGAAATTCACACCTATATCTCAATTTCTTCAGTTGCCAAAAATTTCGCTCAAAAAATGACTCAAAAATAGGGTTGCCAGATATTCAAAGAATTCTTCCTTTATTGGGTAATATATACTTTTACTGTACCTACATGCCAAACTACTTAATCGACGATAATGGATATAAAATATGCATAGGTACCCAAACTGCTTATTTGTGTCTTGTCGAGAATTAAATATGTATAAGGAAAAATTTTTATAGACAGTTGGGATTTCAACCAGATTTGTAGTTATCTTACACAGCGGCTAATCTTATTCAAAGCTTCGTGAGACTTTGAGCAGGTAGGTGAAAATTGGAGACGTTGCGCTTCTAACACTAAGGAGAGAGTTTTTAATTGAAAATAAAAATTTTCAACGTTGTGCGGTTTAATTAAACTTTACCAAGGTTTACAAAACTCTGGTAGGTATTAAGAAATAAAAAAATAGGAGGGAAAACTGGAATCGCAGAATTCTTCACAATCAATTTTTCTTATCCTCAATACTCGTCGTCTTTATTTTTTTTCTCGAAGAAATTACAACCTTATTATTTTCAAGTACTCTAATAATTTTAGGAATAGGTAAGTACTAAAAATAAAAATTTTTCACAAAATTGATAATACTTAAATTTTTTTTAAAAATTCATTCGGAGGAGGATTTTGCATTGGATTTGATGGGAGCTTTTTTCATTGATTAAATGAAATTTTGCAATAAAAGCTCTCATTCTTCACAAATTACTGAAAATAAAAATTTTCACAAAATTAATAATTTAAATTTCATCAAAAATTTCATCAGAGGAGAGAGGAGGACTTTGCAACGGATTTTATGTGAGTTTTTTTTTATTGATTGATTGCAATTTTGCAAATAAGTTTCATTTTTCGAAAATTTTCGCAAAATTAATGATTTCAATTTTTTTCTGAAATTTTATCAGAGGAGGATTTTGCATTAGATCTTATGGTAGCTTTTTTCATCAATGAAAGGCAATTAGGAGAAAATATAAGTTTTCAAAAATTACTGAATATAAAGATTTTTACAAAATTGATGATTTTAAAAAAAATTTAAAATTCCATTTGAAGTGGATTTTGCATTGGATTTCATCGGAGCTTTTTTTATTAATTAAATGCAATTTTGCAAAAAAAAACTCATTTTTTGAAATTTTCAAAAAATAAAAATTTTCTTAAATTCAGGCAGAGGAGGATTTTGCATTGGATTTTGAAGTAACTTTTTCATTGATTAAATGCAATTTCTAATTTTTCAAAAATTACTGAATATAAAAATTTTCACAAAATTAATGATTTAAAAAAAAATTTTAAATTCCCTTTGAAGTGGATTTTGCATTGGATTTCATCGGATCTTTTTTTATTAATTAAAGGCAATTTTGCAAAAAAAAACTCCCATTTTTTGAAATTTTCTTAAATTCAGCCAGAGGAGAGGATTTTGCATTGGATTTTGGGGTAACTTTTCCATTGATTAAATGTAATTTCTAATTTTTCAAAAATTACTGAATATAAAAATTTTCACAAAATTAATGATTTTAAAAAAAATTAAAAATTCCATTTGAAGTGGATTTTGCATTGGATTTCATCGGAACTTTTCTTATTAATTAAATGCAATTTTGCAAAAAAACTCCCATTTTTTGAAATTTTCTGAAAATAAAAATTTTCTTAAATTCAGCCAGAGGAGGATTTTGCATTAGATCTTGGGGTAGCTTTTCCATTGATTAAATGCAATTTATAATTTTTTTTAAATTACTGAAAATAAAAATTTTTACAAATTCAGTCAGGGTAGGATTTTGCATTGAATTTTTTCAGACCTTTTCATTTATTTATTTCTTTTATTAGGTAGGTATTATTAAATGCAATGTTCCAAAAACTTCAATTTTTTTGAAATTTTGTGAAAATGAAAAATTTTCTCAAATTGAGCCAGAAGATGATTTTGCATTGAATCATAGGGTAGCTTTTTCCATTAATTAAATGCAAATTCTCATTTTTTGAAATTTTTTGAAAATGATTTTTTTTTATAATTCCATCAGAGCAGTGTTTTGCATTGGATTTTTCGGAGGTTGTTTCATTGATTAAATAAAATTTTGAAAAAACCACCATTTTTTGATATTTCCTGAAAATAATTATTTCTTTTCAAATTCAGCCAGAGGAGGATTATGCATTGGATCTTATGGTAGCTTTTTTCATTGATTAAATGCAATGAGGAGAAAATCTAATTTTTTTAAAATTACCTGAAAATAATTTTTTTTACAAAATTGGTGATGTCAAAAACCTCAAAAAATTCTATCAGAGGAGGATTTTGCATTGGATTTTATCGGAGCTTTTTTTATTAATTAAATGCAATTCTGCAAAAACATTCTTTTTTTGTTGAAAATTTGCACAAAATTAACGATTTTAAATTTTTTCAAAAGTTTCATCAGAGAAAGATTTTGCATTAGATCTTATGATACTTTTTTCATTGTTTAAAATGCAATTAAGAAAACTTTAATTTTTCAAAAATTACTAAAAAATGAAATGTTTTTGAAATTGATGATTTCAAAATTCTTCAAAAATTCCTTCAGAGGACGATTTTTATCAGATCTTTTTTCATTGATTAAATGCAGTTAGGAAAAAGTCTAATTTTTCGAAAATTTGACAGAAAAATAGAAGGGATGATTTTGAAATTCTTCTAAAATTCCATCAGGGGAAGATTTTGCATTGGATCTTACGGTAGCTTTTTTTATTAATTAAATACGATCAAAAAAAATAAAAATTATTGAAAATTAATTTTTTCACAAAATTGATGATTTAATTTTTTTTGAAAATTCTATCAGAGGTGGATTTTGCATTGGAATTTTTCCGGGCCTTTTTTTTATTAATTTAATGCAATTTTGCAAAAAAAGGCATTCATTTTTCGAAAATTTTCACAAAATGTATCATTTTAAAATTTTTTAAAAATTCCATCAGGGGAGGATTTTGCATTGGATCGGGTAGCTTTTTTCATTGATTAATATTGTAGTTTGGAAAAAGTTTTCATTTTTCAAATATTGCTTAAATTTAAAGTTTTTACAAAATTTATGATTTTAAAATTCTTCAAAATTCCATCAGTTGCAAGTGGAGGATTTTGCTTTTGATTTTACGCTACTTTTTTTCTTCTGCATGTGTCGCGAGTGAAGATCGAACAAAAAGTTGTTTTTTTTACCAAAAAACGATAAGGGTTTATTCACTTTTTTTCGATTTTTGAGACCTCCAAAAATATTGAGATAAATGTGATTTTGGAATAATTCGAGGGCGGCACTTCTGAATCTGACGGCGGCGGTTTGACGATGACGCCAACCATTTTGGAGATTTTGGCTAAAAATTGATCAAAAAATAAGCATTATTTCAAAGTTATTCAAACAAACTGTATTTTATGAATTCGGAAACAGAATTTCATATGATTAAACAAATAATATAATTCGAATGATAGTGGGATGACGTCGGTTGCGACTGTGGCTGTAGCAGCAGCAATACAGAACCGTCATTTGTTGGAAAAAATTAACAGCTCGAAAGGAAGAAAAATCATTGTTTTTTTGCGATTTTTGAGCCTCTAAAAAAAATTGAGATGAAGGTGTTTTTGGACTAATTCGACCCCGCCCGACTCAGATCCGGTGTCGGTTTCGCAATCCGGCGCAGCATTGCCGAGATATCCGCCTAAAAAGTTGGAAAAAAATTCCAAAAATTCCAAAAAATGAGCGCAGAACAAAACCGACTGCAAATCTCAACAGAATGACCCAAAATTAGCAGAAAAGCACACCTATTTCCATTTTTCGTGCTAAAAAGATTTTGCGCAAAAAAGGACTCAAAAAAAGCACGACAGCGGCGAAACGACGAGTCGTACGGCCAAACCGACGGCGCCAATCGATTCGCCAGGTCAAAATACCTCCATCTACACGTGTCGCGAGCCAAAATCTGACAAAAAAAATTTTGGCCCAAAAAAACGATAAGGTACCATCGTTGATTTTTTCGATTTTTTTGATCTCCAAAAAAATTTAGATAAGAGTGCGTTTCGACTAAGTGGACCCTGCTGAGTCGGAATATGCCAATAGTTTTGCTCTACGAAGCCTAGTTCGCCGTGAACGCGCGTTTGAAAATTTCTCAAATTTCCAAAAAATTGAGATAAGAGTGCTTTTCGACTAATTAGACCACGCTGATTGCGAATATGCTATCCATTTTGCTGTACGATGCATATTTCTCGAGTAAGAGCGTTTTCAAAAATTCGCAATTCTCAAAAAATCCAATATTAGTGTCATTATTGCCCAAGTTGAAGTCGCTTATTTTTAATTATTACCACAGAAAGACGATGAATTTTCTCAATTATAAAAAAAAATCGATTCAAGCAACACCTGAAACATAATTTATTATTTTATTATACGCCTCAACAGTGAGAGATACATTATCGATTCGATGACTAAGAAATCATTCACATTAAAAATTTTCAACTTGAAATTAAAAAATAAAATTAGCGATTAAATAAATACAACGTTTCGTGAATACGCAACCACGAGGCGAGAACAAAATATACACACGGGCAAAAATTAGAAACAAAACGAGATACTTTTTTTTAAAAACGATCTTAAAAAAAAAAAGGTTAACTAAACAATTCGATAAGACGTAAATAATTCGTAAAATGTAGATATAAAACGAAGAGAATACCGCACCGGCGAACGAATATCAAACGCGTTCGTCGATTAATAAAATTCGGAATTAAAAATAATACAAGAAAAAAAATTATACAATAAAGCGCGATAAATAAAGAACAAAATTCAAAACGAGATGAATAAAATCACAAATTAATTTACTAAGAGCTTCGCTTTTTAATGGGTTTTCGGGCACGCTGGTATATTGAGAGAACGAAACGAGACGGCGAATTCTTCAGCGACATCTTCGTTTTCAAACTGCAATACTATTTTTCTTTCGTAATCGTCCGAATTCAGTTCGACGAACGCTACGGTACCGTTGCCTTCGTTCTGTACAAACAAATTGCCAAAATAAACGTTAATTTCTCAAAATACAAACGAAAATTACGCTCGTCTTTGGATGAGGTGTTGTTATTTCCACCCTTTCTAGGGGGTGGATCGATTATTTTGAAGGTAAGTCTAATGGGAATTTTTTACTTTGGATGTGTGAAGATGACTTTTCGTCTTCAAAAATTTAGATTTTTTATTCCAAAAAATTAAGAGATTTTCTTATCCTTAAAAAGTAAAAAAAAATTATACAAAAAATGAGAAAAAATTAGGAAAATAGAGATTTTTTTTCTATCACAAATTAGGAGAATTTTTCTACCCCTTCCCAAAATGTAAGATTTTTTTTTGCTCTAAAAAATTTAAAAAAATTTAATTTCCAAAAATTGAGAAATTTTTTCATTCCAAAAAATTAAGAAATTTTTACATTCCAAAAAATTAAGAAATTTTTACATTTCAAAAAATTTAGAATTTTTTCATTGAGAATTTTTTTCATCCCAAAAAATTGAAAAGTTTTTTCATTCTAAAAAATCTAAAAATTTTTCTCAAAAAAAAATTGAGAGGAATTTGGAATTTTCCTTCAAAAAATTATGTTTTTTTTTTTTGTTTAGATATCAAAATAATAAGTGTCCAAGTCATTATGCAAAATTGGAGGGAGGGAAGGGTCTAATCAAAAATTTTATAATAACAAAAATTATTTTTTGGACCTCAATCTACAATTTTTGTTTGAAAAACTTTTCAATTGGACCCCTTCGACTACCTGATATTATGTAAAATTTGAGGAAAGGGAGAGATCCAATCGAAATTTTTATAATGACCAAAATTATTTTTAGGATCTTGCTCTACAACTTTCATTTGTAATTTTTTTTAATCGGTACCTTTATCGCTTATTTATCTGGGATTTTTAATTAATATCTTCGAAGTGTTGTGCAAAATCAGTGGGGAGGGGGGGGTCCAATTTAAAAAAACTTCAAACAAAAGTTATAGCTTGAAGACTTGGGAATAATTTTGGATATTATAAAAAATTTGATTTAACCCTTCCTTCCCCTCCAATTTTGAATAAAATAAATGTCAATCGAAACTTCAAAAACTTGAAAGAAATATTCCAAGTCCAGAGATTCAGCTGATTCATTTCTATGAACCACTCACCCAGGCGGGTGGAAATAACAACACCCCTTTGGATGAGATGAGTAACACTTACCACAGCATTCATTCCTTCGACAATATCAGCCTTATAAAGAGCCGGCACCTCGGCGGTGGAAAACACAACGCAGCCGATATTGTCTTCTTTATCTTCGTCGTATTTCTTGACTAACTTAATCACGCCGTCGTAATCGACTGAGCTATTACCCTCCAACACTTCGACGTGAACATCGCTCTCGAACAAGATCTCCTTAAGGCCCTCGACCTCGAGCTCGTCCATCGCGTCGCCTATTGCCTCCTCGTCCACGTAATAGTCCGGTTCGTATTCGTCGTCACCGTCTTCGTATTCGCGATCGTCGTAGTTACCTTCGCCGTAATCTCGATCGTCATCGTCGTCGTCGGCGTCCGAAGATTCGTTGAATTTTTGCCCACTCGTAGCCGATTCTTCGTCTGCGTAAACAAATTCAAAGTCTAGACTCGACATTTGATTTGGAGAATTTCACACGATGTTAGAATGGCCCGCGAACGGGGTACTCACTTTGAACGGTGCCGATATCGAAGAGACTCTCTTGAACGGCGTCGTAGAACGCGGTCGCCTGCGCTTCGGTTTTGAATTTGGCTGCCAATTTTTCCAATACCGGTTCGCTTTCTTGCTCCGGTAAGTTCATGCCGAACCAACACCAACTTGTACGAGACGATTGCAGAGGTTGTAAGCTTAGCGTACTGGTGACACGTTGATTCAGCACTACTTTGTGTACCTGGTGAAAGATCGGAATATTTTTATTAAATTATAGCAAAATAAATAAATAAATAAATCAGAATTGGGAACCTTTTGGGGAAAAGTTCATGATCAGGAACAAAGAATTATTTAGAAAATAGGGAAAATTATCAACTGTACATAATTAAAATTCAATTAAAAACGAGAAAAGTTTCTCAAAAAATTACTAAAAAATAAAAGATGTAAAAATTCAGGTGAGTTTGAAAATAGGGAAAAATCAAAAATTGGAGGAAATCGACAAAATGCAAAAAATTGGAATTCAATTTACAACAATAAGTGGAAATTGAATAAGATTATAAATATTAAAACTTAAGAAAGAGCCAAAAAAAAGTTAGCAGGTAGCACAATAAAATAATTTAAAACTCGGAATAAAAATTCAAAAATTGATTTTTTTAAATTTTAAATTTAAAAAAAATTATAATAATTCTGAAAAATTGATTCAAAATTTAAAAAAATAAAAAATTGAATAAGATTTAAAATACAGTCAAAATTATCTAGCAAGGAAAAATAAAACACAATTTGAAAAAATTCAAATTTAAATATTTACAATTGAAAAATAATTCTTTGAATTCCCCCCATAAAGAATTCCTACAAATTAAAATTCATTTGAAAATGAGTGTCTGTAGATTAAATGAACTTTAGACAAATCAAAATTAAAAAATTAAAATCTGAAAGTTAACAATAAAAAAATAAATAAAATTGAAGTAAAATTTGGAAATTATTTTAAAAATTCATTTAAATTGAATTAAAAATGAATGTGAATTGAGTAGAATTTGAAAAAATCAAAATTGAAAATATTCACAATTTAAAAAAATTTTAATTTAATAAAATTGGAAAAAAATTAATTTGAAACGTTGATTAAAAAAAAAAAGCAACTAAAAATTTAGTCAACGTCAGTAAAAAAAAACAGAAAAAATTTACAATTAAAAAAATTCAAAAACTTGGTAAGTAGTAAAAAATTTACGTCGAATTGAAATTGGCTGAAAAATAGAATTATAAAAATTGAAAAAGAATTAAAACTGTTAAGAAATGAAATAGGTATAGAAAAAATTAAAATTGACTTTTAAAAAAATTCAACAAAATAAAAATTATCAAACGTTAAAAAATCCAAACTTAATTTTAAAAAATACTGGAAAAGAAATGAATGAAAAATTTAGAACCAAAAACAAATAGAAATGAATCATTTTACCATCGCAAAAAATCAAAAAACACAAGCAATCAAAAATTATTTTCAAAACATGAAAATTAAAATTAGAAAAAAAATATCAGAATTAACATCTGTACAAAATTCAAATTGAATTAAAAATGAAAGTAAAATAAAATATGAATTTAAAAAAGTTGGAAACATTTCATCAGAAAAAAAAAAATTAAATAAAAAAAAACATAAAATTAAGAATTTGATAAAATTGGCAACAGTTAAAAATTAAAATTCAATTATTTTTTGTTTCATTTTTTCAAAAACAAATTTTAAAACTTTTTTGGAATAAAAAAATTTTTCAATTTCTTGAGAGTATTTTTTTTTCTATTTTTTGGAGTAGAAAAATCATTTGTTTTCTATAGATTAAAAAAATAATGCATTAAGAATTTTTCTCTTTAAAAAAATCAATTTTTGAAGAAAAATATAATTTTACAATTACCTAGCCATTCAATGTTCAACTAAATGTAGTGAAATTCACCCCCTCGCGCGGAATACAAATACGAGTTCAGGAGGTCCGAATTGAGTTAGGGAAAGCTGTTGAAAGCAAATATGGGCAGATCTAGATCCTAAAATTTGAGAACTGGATCTAAAGATCCGAAGATCCAAAATTTTGAATCTGATCTAGATCGGATCCTTTAATTGTAGAAAGGATCTGATTTGGATCTTTAGATCCTCAAATTTTCGAAAAAAAACAAAAACAGATCCAGATCTAAGAAAAATTTGTTTTATTATTCAATGATGTAGTAGGCTGTTACCTATCTAATATAGTAAATAAGTACCAGAGTTGCCAACCAAAATTCCCAAATTTCCGTACTTTGGAGAAAAAAAAATTCCGTACAGAGAAAAAATTTCCGTACGCATAATTTTGTGCTTAGATTCGTGATTTTGATGGGAGGGGGGTGGCGTAACGTTACTCTAACCAAAATAAACCAATAAAATGATACCAAAAATCGATTTTTTAAAATTAAAAACTGAAAATCGTTTCAATATTGTTGAAGTAAAGTGAGAAGTAAAGTGAATAAACTATCAACTATACTATACATATTAAATATACATAGGTACCTATAGGCTATCTTATAAATTCTAGAGAGGGGTTCATTTTTTTGGGAGTTTATAAAACAGTGACGAATCAAAAGGATTTTCGATTTTGATTTTTCAGGGGTCCAACTTAAAATTAATAAAAATGTCAATTTCCTGCAAATTTCTCCTTTCATTTCAAGATCCCTAGTGCATCATTACAAAAAATTATGGAATATGGGAACTACATTATGCCCGAGCGGAGCGAGGGCAAAAATTTTGAAAAAACTGCGATTTTAAATGAATAAAATGTGCATTTTCTGCATAAATTCAAAGGAACTAAACAACTATAAGATGAAAATATGATAAATTTGGTCAAATTTCCGTACTTTTACTCCATTTTTCCGTATTTTTGAAAATTCCGTACGAAATTCCGTACTTCATTTCCGTACAAGTCGAATTTCCGTACAAATACGGATTTTTCCGTACAGTTGGCAACTCTGATAAGTACTTAGTATAGAGTTCGCACTAATAGTCTTTATTGTAAGCATATGTGTATTTGACTTTAAAATAATATACTTGCTTCTGAGCTACAACATGGCGCAGTCGAAGTGATGAACTTTGCTTCTAATTAATGATCATTAATGAATAATAATGTAATAAATTGTTTCTAAAAAACAGAAAAGTTCGTGTTAAGAGTGATAATAATTGAATAATAATAATGTCGGCGTTAATTAACAAGCCTAGTGAACTTTCATTCAAAGGTAACGTAAAGGAAAATTGGTGTAAATTTAAACGTGCTTTTGAACGATATCTTGATGCTCTAACTTCGCTGCCATCTATGAAAAAAGAAACTCTAACAGATGAAGCCAAAATCGCCATATTTCTAAATGTTGCTCGAGAAGCGGCAGAAGATGTTTTCGAAACGTTGGAGATACCCTCAACTGATAAGGGAAAATACAGCGTCGTAATGGAGAAGTTCGAAAACTATTGCAACCCTAAAAGTAATGACACATACACGCGCTACAAATTTCAAACACGCCTTCAAGATGAAGCAGAAACCTTTGACCATTTTCTACTCGATTTAAAAAAATTATCAGCAGACTGCAACTTCTGCACAAAATGTAAAGAACTTCTCATGTGCGATCGAATAATCATCGGAATTCAAGACAAAGCCCTACGAGAAGAATTGATAAGAGAACCAGACCTAACATTGGATAAAGCGGTAACCTCATGTCGTTTAACAGAAACAGCACACAAACAAGCCGAAGATATCGAGAAAAAAGATTATACAGTCGACGTAAATGCAGTCACAAGGAAGCAGTACTCTAACGATAAGTCCGAGCAGAAATCCAGTTTTGGCAGTGTCAATAACAAATCCGAAGATACTGAATATAATTGTAAGAAATGTGGCTATAAACATAAACCTCGTTCGTGTCCGGCTTACAATAAACAATGTAATAATTGTGGTAATTATGGACATTTTGTAATCGGTTGTAGAAGTAGACATAAAGATAAAAGGTTCAATAATGATACTACTAAAGATAATAAAGTGCCTGTTAATAAGTTGGAATATGACAGTAGTAGTGACGAAGATCCTAATAATATCGTAGTTTTAGAAAGTGTAGACATAATCGATGTTCAATCTGTAAATAATGATAAAAAGGATGGTTTAAAAAAATTAACGTAGAAAATACTGTAATGGAATTTAAACTCGATCCTGGTGCTATGTGTAACACGTTACCCTACAAATATTTTAAAAACATCAACACGAAGAATACGATTCAGAAACAGCTGATAAAATTAAGTGCTTATGGTGGTGATATAATAAATTCGATGGGTACTATTAATTTAAGATGTCATGTTAATGGTAAAAAATGTTACATCAAATTCGTAATTGTAGATTGTGACGATGTACCCATACTTGGTTTAAATACTTGCGATAAGCTAAATCTTATAAAACTTGTTGATGAAAATGTTGAAAAATGTAATGTAAATAAAATCAAAGTTGAACAGTATGTAAAAAACACTCCATTCGATAACAAAAACTACAAAAATGATCCGATCCTGAAACTATACGCTGAATTATTCACTGGAATTGGAAAAATTGATGGTCAATATTCGATAAAATTGAGAAGTAATGCTGTACCATATGTTGGGAAAACAAGAAGAGTTCCTGAGATGTTAAAAATAAGATTTAAAGCCGAATTAGACAGCATGCTAGCTGACGACATAATAGAACGAGTCGATGAGCCCACCGAATGGGTAAATAAATTTGCCATAAAAGAAAAGGACAACGGCGATCTGCGCATTTGTTTAGACCCCACGAAGCTGAATGAATTTGTTATCCCAGACGTATTTGTAATACCAACCGTAGAAGAAATCTCAATCAAGCTGAAAGGAAAAAAGATTTTTTCTGTATTCGATATTAAAAAGGCATTCTTTCATATTGTACTAGATGAAGAAAGCAGAAATTTAACTGTGTTTTCTACTCCATATGGGAAATTTCGTTACAAAAGACTACCCAAAGGATTGAATATAGCTTCAGAGGTATTCCAAAGAGCCATAACCAAAGTTTTTGAAGGCATACCAGTATATTTCTACCTCGACGACATCATAATAGCTGGCGTAGATGAAGAAGAGCATGATAAAATATTGAAACAATTTCTACAAAGAGCCAAAGAAGCTGGCATACGTTTTAATTTGGATAAAACTCAATATAAAGTCAGATCTGTCAAATATCTAGGATTCAAATTCTCGGAAAAAGGAATGGAAACTGACGACGAATATATTGAAGACATCCTAGCTATGAAACCTCCTAAATGTATCTCAATTAACGAGCAAACTACGAGAGCTCACAAAATCTGAAGACGAATTTATATGGACTGTTGATTAGAGCTGTGCGCCGCCGAGTCGAGCCGCCGCCGCCGACAAATTTTCCATCAGCCGACACGCCGCCGCCGCCAATGAATCGTCGGCGGCTCGAACCGGCGCGTGTCTTAATTTGACCCATCTGCCTCGTTCATCAAAAGTAAACAGGCTGTAGATAAATTAGTAAAAATGTACACTCACTACTCAGTACCATTGCTGAGCAGCTCTCAAGCTCTTTAGACTTTAGAGCTAAGTTCTTTAGGTTTAAGCAGCTTACAATGAGGTAGCTTCGAAAGCTGTAGCTCTAAAAAGGAAAAAAAATGTCCAAAATTGCTCACTTAGTCGGCTAGGCCGCCGAGCAGCCACCGATTTAGTTGTTAGCGGCGCGCCATCTACGCCGCCGCCGCCGACCAATTTTTGAGTTTACGCCGCCGCCGCCGATTTCTCATCGGCGCACAGCTCTACTGTTGATCATCAAGACAGTTTTAATAAAATTAAAGAAGCCCTAATGAAAACACCGGTACTACGATTATATTCTCACACAGATCCGATTACAATATATACTGATGCATCTAAAGATGGTCTAGGAGCCTGCCTAATTCAAAAAGATCAACCAGTTGCGTTTGTATCAAGAGCTTTAACCAAAACGGAACAATTATATGCTCAAATTGAAAAGGAATTATTAGCCATAACATTCGCCAGTGAAAAATTCAAGCAATTAATTTATGGAAGACAAGATGTTACGATAAGAACTGATCACAAACCATTGATCCCTTTGCTCAAAAAAGACCTAAGTGAACTCACCGTACGTCTACAAAAAATGAAATTGAGATTACTGAGATATAAATTCACTTTAGAATACATCCCAGGCAAGCGAAATATTCTTGCAGATATATTATCAAGAAATGTAAATTTGAAGAAAAACCCCGAAGAATTCAAATTTATGAAGAATAACATACATGCCATCGAGACAATCCTAGCCGTAAGTGAATCAAAAAAGAGAACAATTCAAGACGAGACGGCAAAAGATATGACCCTAAGTGAAGTGCTGAAATTATGTCAAAATGGTTGGAAAATTAACAAGAACGACATAAAAAATGACGATCTGCGATATTATTACAGCCAACGAGCAGATATACTATCCGAAGAAGGTCTACTTTACTACAAGAATCGACTCATCGTTCCTAAAACACTGCACAAGATGTTTTTGGAGATCCTTCATATAACTCACAACGGAGCAGACAAAACCAAAATGCGAGCTCGATTCAGCTGTTATTGAAGAAACATAACCACGGATATTGACAACTATGTGGCATCCTGTTCAATCTGCATGAAATATAAAAATAGCAAGATAAAAGAACCAATGATACTTCGTCCCACACCCAACTACCCATTTGAACACATAGGGGCAGATATAGCCCAATGGGAAGGTAAAAAATACCTAGTCGTTGTGGATTATTTCTCAAAATGGATCGAAATAAAGCAGCTAAATCAAAGCACTGCCACAGCTGTAATCCAAGAATTGAAATCAATCTTTTCCACTCATGGAACTCCAAGAACTTTGACAGCAGATAATATGCCATTTAATTCGTTCCAAATGAAGAAATTTTCCGAAAAATGGGATTTTGAAATAACAACAACCAGTCCCGAATATCCACAATCAAATGGTTTGGCAGAAAAAGGAGTACATATAGCCAAAAATCTACTCAAAAAGGCGAAAGAAAGCAACGAAAACTTTGAAAAAATACTTCTAGAATATAGGAACACTCCCGTTAAGAATTCGGGATATTCGCCTGCTCAAACCAATTTAAGTAGGCAAACCAGAAATTCGCTACCTACCACTGTACAAAACCTCAAACCCAGAACGATAAATGAAGAAGTACGAGAAAAAGAAACTTTATTCAGAGAAAAAAATGAAACAGCATTACAACAAAACAGCATATCCTAATCAATCTTTTAAACCTGATGAAAAAATCTATGTACAACGAAACAAATTATGGGAACCTGCCATCGTAACAGCTAAAGCCAACTCTCCAAGATCTTATTGGCTCAAAACAGAAAAAGGAAGAGGAATTAGGAGAAATACTCGTCATATAATGAAAAGAAGAAATGAAGACAAATATGATTTGAGACCAAGAGCCAGAGGACTTCCTAAGTATATTTCAAATACCAACTCGACTACCAACCCAACGATTACTACCACTAATCCAAGGACAACACAAGACAACCCTACTTTGGTAACACACCAAAATATTCCCAATACATCGACAGAAACCCAGTCTACACCAGTCAGCAATACGACACCAAATCGTTCCAAACGAAATAGGCAAAGACCTAAATATTTACAAGATTATTATTATTCCTACTAATTATACTTTCATTTATTATAGGGAAAGATGATGTAGTAGGCTGTTACCTATCTAATATAGTAAATAAGTACTTAGTATAGAGTTTGCACTAATAGTCTTTATTGTAAGCATATGTGTATTTGACTTTAAAATAATATACTTGCTTCTGAGCTACAACATTCAATACATCGTATTTTCTCTGTGAAATGAATTTTTCATTGTTGTTCCCAATTGTTCAATATTTAATCGATGAAATGAATGAAAATAAACCATAAAAAACATCAAATTGAGGATTTTGGTTTCCTTTTTAGGTTTATTTTAATTACAAATTGTCAGACTTGTTTACCACCAATGCCACAGTTGACCGAAATAAAATGACATTCGAATGAAATTTCAATGTTTCAAGCTAGTACCAGGAAAGAGTCAAATTTTTAAAAATTTCAAGTGAAAGTTGTAAATTGACACCATAGAAGGAATTTTTGTTATTATAAAAATGTTGCTTGGTCCCCTCCCTCCCCTCAAATTTTGAATAATAAGCTTTTACTCATTTTATACATTACAAACAAAAAGATGAATTACTCAAAAATTAATACCCCCCCCCCCTCTAATAAGATTGTTCTGTTCGCGCTAATAAATAATGAGAAAATGCATTAGTTATTTCGTTTATTAATGTTTCATATTTTATCGAATACCTATACGCGAAATTACTAGTGAAAACATGGTATAGCAGAGCATAAAACGTATCCCCGATTTTTAATGCAATGAACTCTCGTAATCAAATTCGTTTTCAACCAGTTTGCGATGCCTAGACTATTGTTTTTATTATGAATTAGGGTTCTGTGTTGAGGTTGGTGCAACCACAGAACAACTTTCGCATAGTCTGAAATCTACGTGAGGACACAAATTAGGCGGATAAGTCAGCATCACTATCTTCGATCCGGTTGAATCCTTAGAGGGTACAGCGGTGATGGGATAGTAATATTCATTTGCTGCAAAGGCTCGAGCTTTACGTAGTACGTTTACATAATCCACGGCTTTTTCGGTTATATTCCATGGTCCAATTATTTCCAGAGACTCAAGTATATATTCTAACGATGGAGTTCTTTGCTTTTTCATCATTGCAGCAAAAGTTTCTTGAAGTATACGGGTGGTGAAGCATTGGTGGTAGGCGTTGCAACCATGCCGCATTTGAGCTACAACAACGGCGAATTCAATTTGGTCAGCAGTGGTAGGAGTTCTGCCTAGGTACTTTCGAAGTTCCTGCTGAATTTCATTTATTTTCTTAATATCCATTCTCACATGTTTACGCCACAGCTTAGTATCCGCATTCAATATTTTTAACATTTGATTAAAGTAATTTCTCATATTTGCACCAGCCGAACGTTTAATACGAAAAACGTCGTCTTCTAAATGTTCGAACAGTAGAATGCTACGAGTGAGTTCTTTGGGATATTTCCTGTTTTTCTTCTCATCATTCATCTGGGTCCACGATACAGGGTTGAACTTATACACTCCTTCCAAATCAGCTTTAATAGTGCCAACGGAACAAGTGAATATGGCGAAGCCCTATGAAAAGATTATACTTATTAGAAAAATTAATGTTTCATTTTCGTCTCCTTATTCCTAAACCTTTAGTAGCCAATTTACAAGATTTTCCTAAATTGACGATTTTTTGACAAGACGAAATCAATGTTCACTGGTCACACAATTACGCAATATCAGATACCTTGAAAAGCCATTTTTGAAATAAATAATGAGTATACCTAGTTCCCCATTTTTGAAAAAAATTGATTTTGCCATGTAAAAAGATCCGATGTTTTGCCGGATCTTTTTCCATAGTGAATTTCAAATCTTCCTTAAATACAATTTCTTTGAAAAAATCGCTCAAATAATTTTTTTCCAATTACTCGGGTCCTTTGTGAGAGGTTACGATGAAAAAATTTTGAATTTTTGAATTATTCCAATTTTTGGAAAAAATCAATGTTTTCGCCATATTACATGATGATTGATGAATTTCGCATTTTCTTTAAAGTTGAATTTCTGTGAAAAAATTAATCAAAAATTTTTTTTCTCAGTATTTGGGTCCATTTTGTGAGGTTCTGATGAAAACATTTCGAATTTTTCAATTATTCCCGTTTTTGAAAAAAATTAATTTTGCCATGCGTATATGGTGAATTTCAAATTTTCCTTAAATTTAATTTGCTTGAAAAATTGCTCCAAATTTTTTTTTCTCATTATTCGGATCCATTCTGATAGATTCTGATAAAAAAATTTGAAATTTTTCAAGTATCCCCATTTTTGAAAAAAATTGATTTTGCCATTTATGGTGAATTTCAATCAAATTCAATTACTTTGAAAAAATTGCTCAAATATTTTTTTTTCTAATTATTCAGGTCCTTAGTGAGAGGTTACGATGAAAAAATTCTGAATTATTGAATTATTCCCATTTTTGGAAACTTTATAATAATTTATTCGTATTTTGAGTAATTTCTACTCACTTGAGATTTTTCCAATGCAGCATTTTGAAAAGAAAGTAATTCATTTTTCTTTTCAAAATGCTGCGATTTTTTAAACGCATTTTCCAATTGTATCTTCACTTCGCTGTTCTTGGCTTTTTCCACTATAGCAGCCTGATCTGGAGATAATGTTTCTTCTTCGAACGAATCACCTTTTAAAAAAATCTCATAGTTACTTTACTGTTTATTCTTATACGATTTGGGGTGAATTAAAATTTAAATACAGAATAGCACTCAAGGACTGGCTTTTTAGTTTTTGGGCGTACCGGGAAATCGAGAATTAAAAGAGCGCTTTGTGTTTGTATTCAAAGGGCGGAGATGCAGATTTTTTTGGGTGGCAATTTTTTGAGGGCATTTTGTTGCAGAGGGCAATAGGTAAATTTAATTTCAAACATAGGTACCTAATTATTTTGCTATTCGGCTTCCTTTTTCTTCAAAGATCTTAAAATATTGAGAACAATGTATTAGGTGTTGCCGAAATGAAGCGAAACAATGAGTCAACTAATTTATAAAACTGGAAAATTGTTTAAAAATTGGTGAAATAGTAATAATGTAAAATTTGAGGGCCGAATTTCAAGTGTTACTTTAGCAAGTGGCGAATTTCGGAGCAATTTTTTGTACTATTCAATCAAAACCACCTAGAGATACAAGCCACGAACGTAGAAAGGCAACGTCGCATTTTCGAGTAGTAGACGGCCGACTTTCCAATCCGTTTTTTGACGATAACTCGGGAAATATTCATCGAATCGAAATTCTGACAACACATTAACAAAAGGAAATTTTCTGCTCTACAATTTTGGTTCAGATTAATTTTCACGAAAAATGCTTCGTTCGCTCTGAAAATGAGAATATGTGAAAATTTGCATATCCAAGAAAACATTTTACGCTGAGAAATCGAGGTATTTTCGTCAAATCGAAATTTCAATAATTTTAGGGTGAAAGGATTTTTTTCGCTCTACAATTTTGGTTCGTATCAATTTTCACGAAAATCGCTTCGTTGACCGGGAAAATGGGAAAATTTGGTAGACGGCTAACTTTCAAAATCAGTTTTTCGACGATAACTCAAGAAATATTCGTCAAATCGAAATTCCGACTACACCAAACAAAAGTAAATGTAAATTTTTTGATCTACAATTGTGGTTTTTATCAATTTTCACAAAAAAGGGGTCGTTGACCTCGAAAATGAAAAAATGAATAGTTTTTTGACGATAACTCAAAAAATTGGTCGAATCAAAATTTTAAAAGCACTAAAACTGAAGGATTTTTTCTGCTCTACAATTTTAGTTTTTATCAATTTTCATGAAAAACGCTTTGTTCATCCGCGAAATAGGAAAATATGAAAATTTGCATATCTGAGAAAACAGTTTTTGCTAATGAATCGAGGTATTTTCGTCGAATCAAAACTTCAATGATTTTATGATGAAAGGATATTTTTTGCTCTACAATTTTTGTTCTTATCAATTTTTACGAAAATCGCTTCTTTGACCGGGAAAATAGGGAAAATCTGGTAAACGGCCCATCTTCAAATCAGTTTTTTGACCGTAACTCGAGAAATATTAGTCGAATCAAAATTCCGAATACACTAAACGAAAGTTAATTTTTCCCTCTACAATTTTGGTTCACATCAATTTTTTCGAAAACCACTTCGTTTGCCCAGAAAACGTATTTTCAATTGCTCAAGTCGGCTGTCTTCGGCAAGGTTGCCAAATTTAACTTCATGGCTTGTAGTGTCTAGGTGGTTTTGATTCAATGCAAATTTTATCGTTTTAAAATATGAAATCGTACACTTTGTGCGCCCAAAGTATATGATTTTATATTTCGAAAGGATAAAAATTTGTACCTCTTAGTAGTAAAAATTGCTTCAAAATTCGCCACTTGGCCAACTGATACTTGAACCCAAAGGCAACAAGGGGTGCCTTGATTTTGCAGTCGTACTTTCAAACGTTGTGTGGATGTGGAAAACTGGAAATAGATTTAACCAACGAGGTGGTACATGTGTGGCGAGGCGTAAAATTTCAAAATTTCAAATTTTTTTCATAAATTTTTAATTTTATCTAATAGGTAGGTACTTTAAAATGCAAAATTAGGGCGCAAAAAAAAACTCACCGTTTTCTTGCAAAGTTGGTAAAATCACAAAACATAACACTAAATAAGTTTTAAACCCCATCTCGATATCCTTCTCAAATATGTTCTACAGTTTCTTCATTTTCACTTCCGAGTTAGAGATATACATACCAGAAATTTAACAAGTTATCTAATCTAGATTATATCATTTTTTCAGAAGGGCAAACCGTCAAATCGTAGATAAATAATGATCTCGATACGTATAAAATTACTTTCATTCCGCAGTTTCGCATCCTTATAAATTAGAAACGTATTGGGTAGAAAAATTGTTTTTGACTCAGTTTTATAGAGTTTTTTGGGCGTCATTTTAAAAGGCGTTTTTAATGCTGCTGTGCTTCGAATGGACCTAGATAAACCTCCAGTGTTCATTTTGGCAATATTGTTCGAATCAAACGTGCGATAAAAAATGCTTCACAAATGCATATTTGCAATTTCTCATTTTGAGTCAAATTTGAAGGAAATTGCCCTTCTTTTCTAAAATTCTTAGAGAGAAAAAAATCATTCAAATTAATTATCTTTGTCTCAATTTTTTTGGACTAAAAAAAATTTGTGGAAAAAAATTGACCGATATTTTGTACAAATCTGTACACTAAAGCACCGAAGATGGAAGTCACATTTTTTTCAACTTCGAGGTTTTTACGTTTTTCGAATTTTTGACAATTGTAGGTTCATAAACAATAAAAATCTCGAAGTCGAAAAAAATTGAACTTCCATCTTCGGTGCTTTAGTGTACAGAAATATTCTTGAATCTTTTGTTTTTGATTTTTTAAGAAAAAAATAATTAAAATTCTCGTAATAAAGAAAATAAAACTTAATTTTTTGCTGTACCTAAGTATACATCTTTATAAAAATTTTGGAGAAAAAATTAACGTTCAATTTAATAATAATTATTCTAAAAAAATATTCTTGAATTTTTGAAAAAAAATTGACAATGATACGTAATTTTCAGTTTTTGGAGGGAAAGATATCAATTTTTGAGAATAGGTAAATTTTAATTTTCTTTTCACTAAAATTTTTCAATTTTTTGGATTTAAAAAAAATTGAACTTTTTAAATTTTTTTGGGATGAAAATCCGATTTTTGTTTCAAGTTTTTGAAAGAAAGAAAGAAAGAAAAAAAGTTTAAAATTTTTAGGGATTTAAAAAAAAAAGTTTTGATTGTAGTTAAATTTTTTTAGAGGAGATTTTTTTTTAAATTTTTGTAGAGAAAAAATCACTCAAATTTTTGCAGTGCAAAATATTTCTAAAAATTTTGGAGAAAAAAAACATTCAATCAAATAATTTTTTTATACATAAATTTATTAAAACTTTTTTCGAAGGAAATGAATTTCTCAATTTTTTGGACCAAATATAATCCTCAATTAATTTTTAAAGAAAGAATACCTACCTCAATTTTTTTCGTATTCAATAAATGGATAATTATTTTCGAAGGGGTTTGAAAAATTCACATTCATTTTACGAAAGGCTCTATATTTGAAAAATTCATTATGATTTTTCTTTCAATTTAAAAATTTTTCTGTAAATAATAATAAATTTATATCTTATCCTAATTTTTTTTGAAATTTTTCAATTTTCTGTAAATTTTTGGATGTAGGATTCTGAAAATTTTGTGGGTAATTTTTTTTCTAAACAATGTTTTTACTTCAAAAAATTTAGATTTTTTTTTCATATAAATAATTCAGATTTTTTTCTTCAAAATAATTTGTGAATTTTTTCCTTAAAAAATATTGAAATTTTTTCTCCGGATAAGTTGAACGATTTTTTAAAAAGAAAATTTTCAAAAAATAATTCTCTGCATTGAAGATTTTTCAAATGTTGCCTCCAAAAAGTTGAAAGAAAAATTTAATTCAAATGTGGATCCTATTTTTTTTAGACGGTCCTGAATTTTTTATAATTTTTGGGGTCTAAAATTTTCTGTGGGTGGTGGACTGGTGGTAAATAGTTATAAAAAAGTGATGATTCAAAAAAAAAGTTATTCTAGACGCCAGGAATCTATTTTTTTTTTTTTATTTTTTTTTTTTTTTTGTTAAAAGTACCTTTTTTACCTACCTACTAAATTATTTTCCCATATTTTTGTGTTGCGAGGAAAATTGAAAAAAAAATTTAATGCTGAATGACAATTTTTCGGGATTTTTTTTTGTATGTCAACTCAATTTTTTTCTAAGCTTATCTTTTCTAGGAAATTCCTTCTGAATGTTGAATTTTTAAATTTTTTTTTTGGAACAATTTATTCATATTAGAATTTTTTAAAACAAATGATGATGAAAAAAAATTGTGTACCTGGTCCATACTGTCTTTCATAGTATTTTTTCAGTATCGATAATATTTTTTCGAAAAATTTTATATCATCTATCTACAGAAAATTTTGTAATGATGAATTTGATGACTTTCTAATTTTTAAGTGTGATACCAAAAGAATTGGATAAAGAACTGTTTTTAGTAAAGATGAATTCTTTGAGTAGAAGAGAACTTTCAGACCCCAAATGAACCTTCGAAAAAATTGCAGGTATCAAAAACAGTCGAGGAATTGAAATTTTGTTCCCAAAGTTGCTGAAATTTAAAAAAGAGTTACTTTTTTGAACAATTTTGGGTTATATTTCTTATCCTATTAGGTTATCTAATAAAATTGTTGTTTTTTTTTTGTATTTTTTTGAAAAGTTTGAGAAATATGCCTGTACAGGTACATAGATATATGTCCAGCTTCTTCGATGAAGGAAGTTTTCTTGGTGTAAGTATATGAAGTTTAATTTTTTATTTGTTTTTTTGTCAGGTTTGCTAAGTGCTGGAGCGATGGGATTCTGGCACGGGATCGAGTATTACGAAAAAGAACGAAGGATCGGAGAAGAATTTTATCAAGAATGGACTCCGGTGAGTTATGTTATGCTGATCGATGTAATCGAATTAATGTTGATGCGGTGCGGTGACTGGAAGGGAAGATGGGGTAGCTAAAGAGATATTTTCCACCTAAAGGTTCCACAAAATTAGCGTTTTTAGGAATTTATTAGTGGAGATAATTTTATTTTTTTTTTTGAGAAAAAAAAAATTATTTGAAGTTCCATATAGGACATAGGTATTTCACATTTTTTCTAGAACATTGGACCTTGTTTTATGTTTTTTACTTCTTTTAGAATAAATTGTTAAAATTTAAGAAAATTTTAAAAATTCGAAGAAATACGTACCTATTAGAATTGAATGAAAATAATGGTCAACACTTGAATTAAGATTTTTTGATTTGATCAATTTTGAATGTTATTAATTTTTTAAAAGATTTTTCATATATTTTTTTTTTCAAAAGAAAAATTTATACATATTTTCTTTTTACAAATTTTTTGATTTAATTGAGGAAATTGTTGGGAAATCAACAAAAATACGAAAACATTACGTGGAGGGCATTGACTTTTATATTTCGGAGACAAAATTCAAACGTATCCTATCGAGTACAATGAGCGAGTGTCGCGAATAAAATCGCTAACAAAGTACGAAAATTAAACATAAATACAACAATAAATAACCAATAAATTGCGTACACAATCACTAGAAATAAAACTTGAGAAATGTACAATTTGTTAATAACCACATATAACTAAAAAAGACCAAAGTCGCAACACGCCCCCCCAAATTGTACAATCTACAAATACAATAAAAATAAACAGATCATAAAAAATCATCGCATAAACATACACAGGAAAACATCACATTCGTAAATCGTAATCCAACATAACACTCAAAAAATATCGCATGCATAGACACATTTTACAATAAAATTATATCAAATCAAAAATCAAAAACATCGCATTCGTAAAAATCGCATTTGAAATAAAATAAAGAACACATCACGTAAAAATATTCAAAAATCATTTCGCCAGAGACATACCTATACACAGCAAATTCGCTAAAAATAATCACATATACATATACCAAAAATTCGTAAAAACATACAATCTCATTCAAAAAATCGTAAAATCACAAAACGTACATCTACGTATATATTCGTACAATAAAATCGCATCGAGAAATCATTCAATCAAAACGTTCAAAAAATCGCATTCGTCAAAACAAAATCATCGCACAAAAGATACACACATGTCAGTAAAAATTCTCTCAAAAAATAATCACGTATATACACATATTATCGAATAAAACATATTTACACAATATAAACGATACCTGTCGAAAGTCGAAATGATAAAAAATGGATCGTTTTTCTACCTGGATAATTACTCGAAATCGCGCGTCGTCTTCTGAGCCCATCGTATTCGGCATCGCTTGACCGTGTATTCTACTGGGGTCAACAAAACATCTCGTCGCGCGTACGTTCTCTAGCGTTTCGGCGTTGACGTTTTGTTCTACGGCTTCGTCGCTCTTTCGTATTTTCGCTTCGGCGCCTCCATCGTGGATACCTTCGCTGTCGTCGTCGTTAACGTCGCGTCACCTGTCATCGTGATCCGGTCACCGCGTTCTTTCGTCGTCGTCGTTGCGTTCACCGTCGTCGTGATCCGGTCGCTGCATTTTTTTGTCGTCGTCGCTGCCTCGATTGTCGTCGTGAACCAATCTTGGCGTATCATTATCGTTGTCGCTTTGATCGTCGTCGTGAACCGATCTCCGCGTATCGTAATCGTCGTTGCTTCGATCGTCGTCGTGAACCGATCTACGCGTACCATTGTGCATTCCATTGACGTAATCGCACCGATCTTCATCGTGAACCGATCTACGCATATTAACGTCGGCGTCGCTTCCTAGATCGTCGTCGTGAACCGATCTCCACGTCGCCTGGTACTTGGTTGTCGTCGTGAACCAACCAGTACAGAATTCTGCACAATGCGGCTTCGTAATCGTCGTCGCTTGGCCGTATGCCGTCGCGTTGTCGTTCGAGTAAGTACCACGTACCTCGTCGTCGTCGATCGAGTGAGTACCGCATACCTCGTTGTGGCCGTATGCCGTCGCTTCGCCGCTCGTAGTTACCTCGATGTCGTCGCTCGTAGCTTCGTCGCTCAGGGGTACACCGATGTCGTCGCTCGTACTTACGCCGTCGTCGTCGTCTGCTGACTCGTACCTGCCGCCTTTCGCTCTGCCGCCATTTGCCACCGCATTACCGCCGCCGTTTGTATTCGTTTCATCACACGCGTCTATCGTATTCGTATAAGCTAGTGGGTACTCCGACCTTACCCGATCGCCTGCCGTCGTCGACTCATATTCGAACATCATCACGTCGTCGTTCGCCGCACCATCATTCATTCGCAAATATTTCGAAAAAATCGCGGATCAGAACCATAGCTCTGCTTACCATGTTGGGAAAAGAACAAAAATATGAAAATATTACGTGGAGGGCATGGACTTTTATATTTCGGAGACAAAGTTCAAACGTATCCTATCGAGTACAAAGAGCGAGTGTCGCGAATAAAAACGTTAACAAAATATGAAAATTAAACATAAATACAACAATAAATAACCAATAAACTGCGTACACAATCACTAGAAATAAAACTTGAGAAATGTACAATTTGTTAATAACCACATATAACTAAAAAAGACCAAAGTCGCAACAGAAATGAAAAAAAAAAAAACGAGCAACCTGATTTTTTTTTTGAAAAATTACTCGAACCAATAAAATATTTAATGAAATTATGTACGAATAGTTTTCATTGTTGATGATTTTTCGTAGATTTTTTTTTAGAATAGATATTATACGCATCAAAATTAATTATCAATTATTTCTATTCGAAATTGGTAAATTTTCTAGGTATTTCACATTTTAAACAAATTTTCATGATTTATTTCAAATCAAATTTTATACAGTTTTTCAATTCATTTCGAACTATGAAAATTTAAGGAAAAATTTATTTTTTCGTATTAAAAAAAAATAAGACTTTATTTGATTGACTTTAAGCACCTATTTAAAATGATTTCATTTTTAATAATTATTTTCATTATTTTTTCTCATGATTACTACGAAGAGCAAATTCTATTGTGCTTGTACGTTTGCGTACATGTTCGTACGTTTTTCTACGTGTTTCGTGTTTCTACACTTGCTCGTACTTCCTCATAGCTGCACGTAGTCGCTCATACTTCCTCGTACCTGCTCGTAATTTCTTGTACTTGCTTGTACTTTCTCGTAGTGCCTCGTACTTGTTCGTGCGTGCTCATACTTCCTCTTAGCTCCTCGTACTTGCTCGTAGCTCCTCGTACTTCCTCTTAGCTGCTCGTACTTCCTCGTACTTGTTCGTACTTCCTCGTACTTGTTCGTACTTCCTCGTACTTGTTCGTACTTCCTCGTACTTGCTCGTAGCTGCTCTTACTTCCTCGTAGCTCTTCGTACTTCCTCGTAGCTCCTCGTACTTCCTCGTAGCTGTTCGTACTTCCTCGTAGCAGCTCGTACTTCCTCGTAGCAGCTACGAGGAATTACTGGCAAGTTCGAGCAGCTATGAGAAAGTACGAGGCGCTATGCGGAAGTACGAGGCGCTATGAGGAAGTACTAGCAAATACGAGGAAGTACGAGGAGTTACGAGCAAGTACGAGGAGCTACGAGCAAGTACGCGGAAGTACGAGCAGCTACGAGGAAGTACGCGCACATACGAGCAAGTACGAGCTGCTACGAGGAAGTACAAGAGTGTATGAGCAAGTACAAGAACATACGAGCAATTACCTACTTTTTTGAAATCACTCTGTTTAATCATATTTTTTATTAATTCTTACAATTTTTTATAATATTTCGTGCTTTTTGATTTCGATTCAATTTTTAATTCATTTTTTCGTGAACCTAATTCCTTAAAATTAATAAGTATATTTTTTTACGAATTCTATTCTTAAAAATAAATCGACCAATACTCATTTTAATTATATTATTTTTAAATTATCGCATCGAACATTATTTTCTACTTTTTCTGAAGTTTTTTTTACCTACATACTACTTTTTTCACAATAATTTTTTAAATATTATTATTTTTTTATTCGTGAACCCTCTCTTCTCTCTTTCCTATCCATTCTGCTCTGATTCCTGTTTATATAACAGGAATTTTATAACGATGAACTGTACACGGAATTCAATAAATTTATCATCGAGTAACTCGACCCCTCTAATTTATAAAATTGTAGCAAAACGATTGGATTAATAAAAATAAAAAAAAGGAGAAATAAAAAGTTTGATCAACATATCGAAGCTGTACTATCACATTTCACGCCTTCTTGGTCAGGGTAATATAGGTAGAACCATGGCTGGTATAAATTGTTGCAATTGATAATTTCGACGGTATACTTGGATCTATTATCTGTGGCTCTGTAGTATCTGCAGCTACACAGAGAGATCTATAATACATGTATACGATACTCTTGGCGATCGTAATACGTATACAATCTAACGGTTCGCCTTGTTGTGTATTTTACACGTACCATAGACTTGGACTCGACTATCGCTTTATGGGCAAACACGTTAGGTGTAGGTATGGTACGGTAGGCAGTATAAATGGTGCACTTTGGAAGGGCTATAATTTTAGTCGATTTGCGATATTATTACCATTATCGGTTGATGACCCATTCTACGGAATGTATCGGCTCGACGTTAATCGAATTACGTTTTCTTTCTGTTTCACAGCTTTTGAAGGAGTTCACGAAGATACATTACGATTGGTCTTTCTATCTGGCCTGGACCGGAGTCGGTTTAAGTCTCACTTCGGCTATATTATTTTCTGGTGCTGCTATTTGCCTACGAGGTGAACGCGAAAGAGAAGAAGCTGTCAATATGCAATATTTAATGCCAGGTACCTAGACCTACGCCATATTGCCAGGGCCGGCGAAAGCGAGGTCGGGCCCCAGGACAACAATTTTGAGTCCCTTTTTTTTCTGAAAAAAAAACACCTACCTATTTCTTTTCACTTGAATAATTTCAAGAAAAAGAAAAGGTTCTCAAAAGAATTCGAAAAAAAATTAATGTAAAGTAGGTAATTGTCTAAATTTCAAAAAAAAAAAAAAAAAAAAAAAAAAATCAAAAAAACTTCCAAGAAAATTATTCTCTGAACGAATTTTTCAACTAAAGAAAATAGTGAAAAAAAATTTACCAAAATTTGAAAAATGAATTATTCTTACTGAATTAAAAAAATTGTTTTCAAAGGTATTAGAAAAAAAAATTATAATAAAGAAATGAATAAATGATTTTTAAAAACTTCAATAAAACTTGTTCCTGTACAAAACTTGAACAAATTAAAAGAAATTAAAAAGTTTTTCAATTGAAAAAAAATAAAAAAAAGTTTCACCCGAAATGCAAAAAAAAGTTTTTTTACTGAATTATTAAAACAGAAATTATTCTTTTCCAAAAAAAAAAAAAAAAAAAAAAAAAAAACTTTCAAGAAATTATTCCTTGAACATATTTTTCAACTAAAGAAAATAGTGAAAAAAAATTTACCGAAATTTGAAAAATGAATTTTTTTACTGAATTAAAAAACTATATAATTTAAAAAAAACTTCAATAAAACTTGTTCAGGACCTATAACAAAACTCAAACAAATTTAGAATTAGAAAGTTTTTCAATTCAAAAAAATGTTTTTTCACTGAATTAAAATTAAAACAGAAATTATTCTTTGCTAAATTTCCAAAAAAAAAAAAAAAAAAAAAATCAAAAAAATTTCTAAGAAATTATTCCATGAACAAATTTTTAAACTAAAGAAAAGAGTAAAAAAAATTACTGAAAAATGAATTTTTCTTACTGAATTGAAAAAAATCGTTTTCAAAGGTATAAGAAAAAAATTTTATAATAAAGAAATTGAATAAACTATTTTTAAAAAATTTCAATAAAACTTGTTCCTGTACAAAATTTGAAAAAATTAAAAGAAATTAGAAAGTTTTTCAATTTAAAAAAAAAAAAAAAAAAAATTTCACCCGAAATTCAAAAAAAAATGTTTTTTCACTGAATTAAAATTTTTTTTAAAAATATTCTTTGCTAAATTTCCAAAAAAAATATTCTTTGCTAAATTTCCAAAAAAAAACATTTCCAAGAAATTATTCCTTGAACAAATTTTTCAACTAAAGAAAAAAGTGAAAAAAATTTACCAAAATTTGAAAAATTAATTTTTTTACAAAATAAAATTTAAAAAAATCGTTTTCAAAGGTGTTACAAAAAAATTTTATAATGAAGGAATACAATTGTTCCAGTCTTCCTGTACTAAACTGGAACACATTAAAAAAAAATTAGAAAGTTTTTCAATAATAATAAAAAAATAATAAATAAATTTAAAAAAATCTTTCATCCGAAATTTAAAAAAAAAAAAGTTTTTTCACTGAATTAAAATTAAAAAAGAAATATTCTTTGCTAAATTTCCAAAAAAAAGAAAAAGATTTTTGAATAAATCAAAAAAATGTTTTTCACGAAATTTGGAAAAAAATTTCGCAGAAAATTTAAAAAATCGAAAATTAAAGAAAGGTCGAAAAAAACATTTCTTTTTTTTTAGTTTTATTGAGAAGAAAATTTTTAAATTCACTTTAAAATAATTTTCTTCAATTAGTGGTTCTGTGGTCGCGTTATTCAGTATTTACATTGAGTTGAGACCACGTTCACCACTCGAATGATATGAAATTTAGAATTGTTCATGTTTTTTAATGTTATGAAATACTTGGGCCCCAAAGAAATTTCGCCATTTTACCCTAAGAGCCCAATGAGGTGAGGGGAGGATCCGGAGTCTAGTCGGAGAAAATTCCGAGCCCAAGACTTGTGTCCCTCTTGTCCCCACCTCTCGCCGGGCCTGCATATTGCAATAAAATCCACTTACCAGCTGCCATCAGCCTATTTTAATACCGCCGAACGCGTCGAAAAAAGATTACCTCTCGCAAAATACGCGATATGTGTACTTTTTTTCTCAACTCGTTAATTTATAGTTTTATTTGTACATTTTTTTTAACGCTTCGTCTACGTTTTTTTTTTGTTACAGTTTATCCGCAAAAGCAACCGTACACTTATGCAGGTTACCCGACTTCAGCCACAGCTTATCCAGCTGGTCCGTACTACCATGGTTCGCAATACGGGCCTTATAATTATTAATACGCTCAAATTATTGTATCATAAGATTATAAAAGTTTCGTGTGTTTTTTTTGAGGCACATTTGATCTGCTTTGACCTGTGAGGACGTGCGTGTGTTTGTAACATCTTTCTGTAATATGGAAAACGTGCATCTGTTTGTTGTTTGAACGCCATGTCGTGAAATTTTTTCGAAAAGAGATTATCGAAGATGCTGGATTTTTTATATAACTGTGATTACATTTTCATTTTGAATCATTTTTTTTTCTTTTTTTCTTTTTTCATTATTTATTCTAAGTTTTATTATGTGAATTTTTTTGTAAAACTATAAAACGTATTGTAATTGTATCATGTACGATACTCGACGATACCGAATTTTTTAAATGTATTTGTATTTATTTATTTATCGTTTTATTTTACGTTTTAATTTTAATTGTCTATATTATTAGTTACGATCAAAATATAAGGAGAAATTTACGAACTGTAAACATTTTTTTAGAAACTTGTCGAGCGTACTATTGTTCTCTGAAAAATGACATTTCTTTTGAAGTTTTGAAAAAAACTTAGCCATCTTGCAAAAAATGCACCAAAGGTCAAAACAAAGCAGAAAACTAGGTAAGTTTGGACTTTTTCTCAAAATTTGAGAAAAATTGTCGAAAATGGGCGTACGGTGGGTTGATTCCGATAGTCGAACCCGACGATTGCAAATCTGCTTTCATTTTCAAAATCGGGCCATTATTCGCGGAGATATAAGTGTTCAAAGTTTTTGACCGGATAATTGTCATAAGCTTGTCGAATATCCGACCAGCCTTGGTATTTTATGGGATTATTGCAGCTTCCAGAATAGCTAGAAAATTGTTTTTGGTGTCTAATGGTGCTATTTCGAGGTCGTAGAATTCAAATTTACGATTTTCACGGTTCAGGGTTGCCAATTTCTCGAAATAAAATTTTTATCTCGAGAGGTTGGCATCACTGCTCCAAATAAATCTCAAATTTGAATTCTGCGACTTCGAGTTTGTAATAATTGACTCTTCAACCTCTTTCGAAGACTTCCTGAAAGTTTCAAAGCTCATTTTTAAAGAATTTTAGTATTTGGTGTTGATTGAGTTGCATACTCGATGCATTTGCAGGCAGATTCCAGGTGTATTTTTAAAATATTACATTTTTTCAAAAAATATCGCATTTTTGTATTTTTTTAATGCGGTTTATTACTATTTCGAGGTCGCTGATCACGAATATGAACTTTATTTTCAATTTGACTTTCTTATTGTACCCCTAACGTCGATTTTTCAAAAAAAATTATTCGTTTAAAGGCGAAGGAAGGGTAAGAATTGAAAAATATTGGCCGAATCGGAGTCAGCGAGATCAGATTAGTCAAAAACGATATTAATCTGAATTTTTTTGAAAATGTTGATAATTTCAAAGTCTTCTAACTCGGCGAGAAATCGACGTAGAGCCAAATGGATAGCATTTTCGTAATCGGCGTGGTCGACTTAGTTGAAAAGAACTCTTATCTCGATTTTTTTGATTTCAAAAAAATCGAAAAAATCGACGATGGTTAACCTTCCTTTTTTTTTCAAAAAAAACCTTTTTGTTCCAGTTCGGAGTGTGAGGTGTCTAGGAGGGGGTAATCGAACCAGACGAATCGAATGGCGCGATCAGTTTCCCGAACGGAGGCGAATTCGCTGAGATATGGACCATTTTCTGTAACTCAGAAACTAAGCATCAGATTTGAAATCCGTTGGCATATTCGGGTTCAGCGACATCAAATTAGCCCGTAAACCGAATTTCAGTTCGATCGGGCCATAAATAACATTTTTGAAAAATTCATTAAAAACAAAGCAAAAAAGATGGCGGATTTGCGATTTTTTGCTAAATTTGAAAAAAATTGCTGAAAATTGGGAATCTAAGGGTCTAGACCAATAGAGTCGAACCCGACGATTGCAAATCTGCTTTCATTTTCAAAATCGGGCCATTATTCGCGAAGATATAAGTGTTCAAAGTTTTTGGTCGGATATGACTCATAGGATCCGACCATACCCGGTAACTTGGTACTTTATTGAATTATTGCAGCTTCCAGAATAGCTAGAAAATTGTTTTTGGTGTTTAATGGTGCTATTTCGAGGTCGTAGAATTCAAATATGAAATTTGTTTCGAGCAGTGATGCCAACCTCGCGAGATAAAATTTTTATTTCACGAGGTTGGCAACCCTGCTCGAAACAAATTTCATATTTGAATTCTACGACCTCGAAATAGCACCATTAAACACCAAAAACAATTTTCTAGCTATTCTGGAAGCTGCAATAATTCAATAAAGTACCAAGTTACCGGGTATGGTCGGATCCTATGAGTCATATCCGACCAAAAACTTTGAACACTTATATCTCCGCGAATAATGGCCCGATTTTGAAAATGAAAGCAGATTTGCAATCGTCGGGTTCGACTCTATCGGTCTAGATCCCTAGGTTCCCAATTTTCGACAATTTTTTCCAAATTTTGCAAAAAATCGCAAATCCGCCATTTTCTTTGCTTTGATTTTAATGAATTTTCAAAAAAACGTTATTTATGGTCCGATCGAGCTAAAATTCGGTTTATGGGCTAATGTGAGGTCGCTGAATCCAATTATGCCGTCGGTTTTCAGATCCAAAGTTTAGTTCCCAAGATATAGAAAATGGTCCATATCTCTGCGAATTCCCCTCCGATCGGGAAACTGACCGCGCCATTCGATTCGCCTGGTCCGATTACCCCCTCCTAGACACCTCACACGTCGATCTGGAACAAAAAGTTTTTTTTCGAAAAAAAAAAGGAAGGTTAACCATCGTTGATTTTTTCGATTTTTTTTATCTCCAAAAAAATTGAGATAGAGTGCGTTTCGACTAAGTCGACCCTGCTGAGTCGGAATATGCCAATAGTTTTGCTCTACGAAGCCTAGTTCGCCGTGAACGCGCGTTTGAAAATTTCTCAAATTTCCAAAAAATTGAGATAAGAGTGATTTTCGACTAATTAAACCACGCTGATTGCGAATATGCTATCCATTTTGCTGTACGATGCATATTTCTCCAGTTAGAGCGTTTTCAAAAATTCGCAATTCTCAAAAAATCCAATATTAGTGTCATTATTGCCCAAGTTGAAGTCGCTTATTGTTAATTATTACCACAGAAAGATGATGAATTTTCTCAATTATAAAAAAAAATTGATTCAAGCAACACCTGAAACATAATTTATTATTTTATTATACGCCTCAACAGTGAGAGATACATTATCGATTCGATGACTAAGAAATCATTCACATTAAAAATTTTCAACTTGAAATTAAAAAATAAAATTTGCGATTAAATAAATACAACGTTTCGTGAATACGCAACCACGAGGCGAGAACAAAATATACACACGGGCAAAAATCAGAAACAAAACGAGATACTTTTTTTTAAAAACGATCTTTAAAAAAAAAAGGTCAACTAAACAATTCGATAAGACGTAAATAATTCGTAAAATGTAGATATAAAAGGAAGAGAATACCGCACCGGCGAACGAATATCAAACGCGTTCGTCGATTAATAAAATTCGGAATTAAAAATAATACAAGAAAAAAAATTATACAATAAAGCGCGATAAATAAAGAACAAAATTCAAAACGAGATGAATAAAATCACAAATTAATTTACTAAGAGCTTCGCTTTTTAATGGGTTTTCGGGCACGCTGGTATATTGAGAGAACGAAACGAGACGGCGAATTCTTCGGCGACATCTTCGTTTTCAAACTGCAATACCATTTTTCTTTCGTAATCGTCCGAATTCAGTTCGACGAACGCTACGGTACCGTTGCCTTCGTTCTGTACAAACAAATTGCCAAAATAAACGTTAATTTCTCAAAATACAAACGAAAATTACGCTCGTCTTTGGATGAGGTGTTGTTATTTCCACCCTTTCTAAGGGGTGGATCGATTATTTTGAAGGGAAGTCTAATGGGAATTTTTTACTTTGGATGTGTGAAGATGACTTTTCTTCGTCTTCAAAAATTTAGATTTTTTATACCAAAAAATTGAGAGATTTTCTTATCCTTAAAAAGTAAAAAAAAATTATGCAAAAAATGAGAATAAATTCCGAAAATAGAGATTTTTTTTTCTATCAAAAATTAGGGGAATTTTTCTACCCCTTCCCAAAATGTAAGATTTTTTTTTGCTCTAAAAAATTGAAAAAATTTTACTCTTAAAAAATTTAAAAAATTTTAATTTCCAAAAATTGAGAAATTTTTTCATTCCAAAAAATTAAGAAATTTTTACATTTCAAAAAATTTAGAATTTTTTCATTGGGAATTTTTTTCATCCCAAAAAATTGAAAAGTTTTTTCATTCCAAAAAATCTAAAAATTTTTCTCAAAAAAAAATTGAGAGGAATTTGGAATTTTCCTTCAAAAAATTATGTTTTTTTTTTTTGTTTAGATATCAAAATAATAAGTGTCCAAGTCATTATGCAAAATTGGAGGGAGGGAAGGGTCTAATCAAAAATTTTATAATAACAAAAATTATTTTTTGGACCTCAATCTACAATTTTTGTTTGAAAAACTTTTCAATTGGACCCCTTCGACTACCTGATATTATGTAAAATTTGAGGAAAGGGAGAGATCCAATCGAAATTTTTATAATGACCAAAATTATTTTTAGGATCTTGCTCTACAACTTTCATTTGAAAAATTTTTTAATCGGTACCTTCATCGCTTATTTATCTGGGATTTTTAATTAATATCTTCGAAGTTTTGGGCAAAATCAGTGGGGAGGGGGGGGGGGTCCAATTTAAAAAAACTTCAAACAAAAGTTATAGTTTGAAGACTTGGGAATAATTTTGGATATTATAAAAATTTTGATTTAACCCTTCCTTCCCCTCCAATTTTGAATAAAATAAATGTCAATCGAAACTTCGAAACTTGAAAGAAATATTTCAAGTCCAGAGATTCAGCTGATTCATTTCTATGAACCATTCACCCAGGCGGGTGGAAATAACAACACCCCTTTGGATGAGATGAGTAACACTTACCACAGCATTCATTCCTTCGACAATACCAGCCTTATAAAGAGCCGGCACCTCGGCGGTGGAAAACACAACGCAGCCGATATCGTCTTCTTTATCTTCGTCGTATTTCTTGACCAACTTAATCACGCCGTCGTAATCGACCGAGCTATTACCCTCCAACACTTCGACGTGAACATCGCTCTCGAACAAGATCTCCTTAAGGTCCTCGACCTCGAGCTCGTCCATCGCGTCGCCTATTGCCTCCTCGTCCACGTAATAGTCCGGTTCGTATTCGTCGTCACCGTCTTCGTATTCGCGATCGTCGTAGTTACCTTCGCCGTAATCTCGATCGTCGTCGTCGGCGTCCGAAGATTCGTTGAATTTTTGCCCACTCGTCGCCGATTCTTCGTCTGCGTAAACAAATTCAAAGTCTAGACTCGACATTTGATTTGGAGAATTTCACACGATGTTAGAATGGCCCGCGAACGGGGTACTCACTTTGAACGGTGCCGATATCGAAGAGACTCTCTTGCAAAATCATCGTGCCTACGTCATTAGTTAGAGAATTCCTAGACAAACTTCACGAACCTCACCTTGGGATTGAAAAAACCAAAATGAGAGCCAGAACGATATGCTATTGGAGAAAAATGAACAACGATATTGAAGAAATGATCTCGAGATGCAAAACCTGCGAGAAATACGCCAATAAAAAACAAAAGGAACCATTACTCTCTCATGAACAGCCAGAATTACCATTCCAAAAAATTGGTATAGACATAGCTGAAATCGCTGGCAGACATTACTTGATCGTAGTAGATTATTATAGCCGTTGGATCGAAGTTCATCAAATAAGAAGCTTAGATGCCCATACAGTTGTTAAAAAACTGAAAGGAACATTCAGTCAGTTTGGGATTCCAGGTCAAGTAATTTGTGACAATGTACCATTCAACAGTGCTATATTCAAACAATTTGCAGCCGAATGGAATTTCAATATAACATTTAGTAGTCCTCGTTATCCACAGTCGAATGGAATGGCCAAAAAAGGTGTAGGCATAGCAAAGAAAATCATCAAAAAAGCAGCAGAATCGAATAACGACGTCGAAGCAGCAATGCTTGAATATAATACGACACCGATCAAGAACATCAATTATTCACCGTCGCAGCTCCTGCAAAATAGAATATTACAAACTAAACTACCTATTCATAAAAAAATTCTACAACCAGAAATTCCAATCGAAATGAAGAAAAATCAAGTCAAAAACCAAAAACGTCAAGAATTTTATTATAATCGTAATGCAAAAAAGTCATCTGAATTTCGAATAGGTCAATATGTTACAGTACGAATTGGAGAAACGTGGAAACCGGCGCGTATTGTTGACAAAGCTGAAGAACCAAGATCGTACTATGTATCAACATGAACATCTGTATTGAGGAGGAATAAATCGTATATCAAACCATCTAAAAATGTGCCTGTACAAAGTTACAAACCATTGCATACATGGCCAAAAAGAAGAGCCGAAGCAGATGCGGTACCTATACAGGAAGAAATACCCCAACCAAACGATGGACAAATACCCCAACCAAACAACCAAGAAATTGTACCACCTATTCCTAATATAATACAGAAGGAAAGAAGAACGAGAAGATTGCCAGCCAGATTAGAAAATTACATTTATGACTACTCGACCTACGATATTCAAAAATAATATTGTCTAGTATTAAAGAATTTATTTAATAGTATTATTACTATTTTAAGAAGGGAGATGTTATATATAGTATAATGTAGAGTGCGCTTATGAGGTAGATGTAGTCTGTGTATCTGTTCTAATAAACATTCTAACGATGCCTTCCTAATATATAACAATTTCGTTTATTAATGTTTCATATTTTATCGAATACCTATACGCGAAATTACTAGTGAAAACATGGTATAGCAGAGCATAAAACGTATCCGCGATTTTTAATGCAATAATGAACTCTCGTAATCAAATTCATTTTCAACCAGTTTGCGATGCCTAGACTATTGTTTTTATTCTGAATTAGAATTCTGTGTTGAGAGTGGTGCATCCACCGAAAAACTTTCGCCTAGTCTGATATCTGCGTAGGGACACAACTTAGGCGGATAAGCCAGCAACACTATCTTCGATCCGGTTGAATCCTTAGAGGGTACAGCGGTGATGGGATAGTAATATTCATTTTCTGCAAAGGCTCGAGCTTTACGTAGTACATTTACATAATCCACGGCTTTTTCGGTTATATTCCATGGTTCAATTATTTCCAACGACTCGAGTATATATTCTAACCTTGGAGTTCTTTGCTTTTTCATCATTGCAGCAAAAGTTTCTTGAAGTATACGGGTGGTGTAGGAGTGATGGTAGGCGTTGCATCCATGACGCATTTGAGCTACAACAACGGCGAATTCAATTTTGTCAGCAGTGGTAGGAGTTCTGCCTAGGTACTTTTGAAATTCCTGCTGAATTTTATTTATTTTCTTGATATCCATTTTCACACGGTTACGCCACAGCTTAGTATCCTCATTCAATATTTTTAACATTTGATTGAAGTACTTTCTCATATTTACACCAGCCAAAGGTTTAATATGAAAAACGTCGTCTTCTAAATGTTCGAACAGTTGAATGCTTTCGATGAGTTTTTCGGGATATTTCGTGTTTTTCTTCTCATCATCATTCATCTCGTTCCACGATGCAGGCTTGAACTTATACACTCCTTCCAAATCAGCTTTAATATAGCCAACAGAACAAGTGAATATGGTGAAGCCCTATGAAAAGATTATACTTATTAGAAAAATTAATAGTTTCATTTTCGTCTACTTATTCCTAAACCTTTTGTAGTCAATTTACAAGATTTTCCTAAATTGCCGATTTTTTGACAAGACGAAATTAATGTTCACTGTTCACACAATTACGCAATATCAGATACCTTGAAAAGCCATTTTTGAAATAAATAATGGGTATACCTAGTTCCCCATTTTTGAAAAAAATTGATTTTGCCATGTAAAAAGATCCGGTGTTTTGCCGGATCTTTTTCCATAGTGAATTTCAAATCTTCCTTAAATACAATTTCTTTGAAAAAATCGCTCAAATAATTTTTTTTTCTAATTACTCGGGTCCTTTGTGAGAGGTTACGATGAAAAAATTCTGAATTTTTGAATTACCAAACGATTCCTTGTGTATTCTACTACAAAATGCGCTATAATTTTTAAATTTTACTTCATTTCTTTGAAAATTACGACCATTTTAAGTGAAAAAATAGAAAAGTCCAGTGGTTGGTCAAGATAATCTAGTAGTTGACCACCCAGTAGTTGGTCACGCGCTAGTAGTTGATCACCCAGTAGTTGGTCAATCAGATTATGACAACGGCTCTCAACCATTTAATTTTTTTAAAAATCAATAAGTATTCGGTAAAATTGTCACTCATTAGCCATGAGAAAGAGAAACTATCATTTTTCGTGAATATTTACCAATTTTTTGCATGATCAACCACTAGAACTTTACAAAAATTTCGTAAGTCTAGTACTTGATCAAAATGATCAACTACTGGCTAAACACCATTTTTTCCTTCCAGTAGGTAGTCACCGCCATATTTGATAGAATTTTGGCAATATTTTTTATTTTAATGAAGAAATGGAATCTCCAAACTCTTCTTATTCAGGTCCAAATGGTTATATTTCAAGTTTTATTAATCTTAATAGTGCAAAATTCATATTTCGATAACACTTCGGCTTAACAAAAATCTTTAGAATTGGCATCATTTTGAAAATTGTTCTAACAAAAAAATTTCAGACGATCATTATTAATTACTTGAACAGAATTGATTCAAAACTTTTATGTGGTTCTATGCAGAAATGTTCCAGGTTTGCTCTAAAAAAATTTTCTGAAGCTATTTTAAAAATACGCTTAATTATAAACATTTTTCTTCTCAAGTGACCCACCACTGGGTCGTGGCCAACGACTGGTGCAACTACCTTATTTGGGTCCATTTTGTGAGGTTCTGATGAAAACATTTCGAATTTTTCAATTATTCCCGTTTTTGAAAAAAATTAATTTTGCCATGCGTATACATGGTGAATTTCAAATTTTCCTTAAATTTAATTTGCTTGAAAAAATTGCTCCAAATTTTTTTTTCTCATTATTCGGATCCATTCTGAGAGATTCTGATAAAAAAATTTGAAATATTTCTAGTAAGTATCTCCATTTTTGAAAAAAATTGATTTTGCCATTTATGGTGAATTTCAATCAAATTCAATTTCTTTGAAAAAATTGCTCAAATAATTTTTTTTCTAATTATTCAGGTCCTTAGTGAGAGGTTACGATGAAAAAATTCTGAATTATTGAATTATTCCCATTTTTGGAAACTTTATAATAATTTATTCGTATTTTGAGTAATTTCTACTCACTTGAGATTTTTCCAATGCAGCCTTTTGGATAGATAGTAATTTATTTTCCTTTTCAAGATACTGCGATTTTTTAGACGCATGCTGCGATTTTTTAAACGCATTTTCCAATTGTATCTTCACTTCGCTGTTCTTGGCTTTTTCCACTATAGCAGCCTGATCTGGAGATAATGTTTCTTCTTCGAACGAATCACCTTTTAAAAAAATCTCATAGTTACTTTACTGTTTATTCTTATACGATTTGGGGTGAATTAAAATTTAAATACAGAATAGCACTCAAGGACTGGCTTTTTAGTTTTTGGGCGTACCGGGAAATCGAGAATTAAAGGAGCGCGTTGTGTTTGTATTCAAAGGGCGGAGATGCAGATTTTTTTGGGTGGCAATTTTTTGAGGGCATTTTGTTGCAGAGGGCAATAGGTAAATTTAATTTCAAACATAGGTACCTAATTATTTTGCTATTCGGCTTCCTTTTTCTTCAAAGATCTTAAAATATTGAGAACAATGTTATTAGGTGTTGCCGAAATGAAGCGAAACATTGAGTCAACTAATCTGGAAAATTGTTTAAAAATTGGTGAAATAGTAATAATGGAAAATTTGAGGGCCGAATTTCAAGTGTTACTTTAGCAAGTGGCGAATTTCGGAGCAATTTTTTGTACTATTCAATGCAAATTTTATCGTTTTAAAATATGAAATCGTACACTTTGTGCGCCCAAAGTATATGATTTTATATTTCGAAAGGATAAAAATTTGTACCTCTTAGTAGTAAAAATTGCTTCAAAATTCGCCACTTGGCCAACTGATACTTGAACCCAAAGGCACCCCTTGTGCCTTGATTTTGCAGTCGTACTTTCAAACGTTGTGTGGATGTGGAAAACTGGAAATAGATTTAACCAACGAGGTGGTACATGTGTGGCGAGGCGTAAAATTTCAAAATTTCAAATTTTTTTCATAAATTTTTAATTTTATCTAATAGGTAGGTACTTTAAAATGCAAAATTAGGGCGCAAAAAAAAACTCACCGTTTTCTTGCAAAGTTGGTAAAATCACAAAACATAACACTAAATAAGTTTTAAACCCCATCTCGATATTCTTCTCAAATATGTTCTACAGTTTCTTCATTTTCACTTCCGAGTTAGAGATATACATACCAGAAATTTAACAAGTTATCTAATCTAGATTATATCATTTTTTCAGAAGGACAAACCGTCAAATCGTAGATAAATAATGATCTCAATACTTATAAAATTACTTTCATTCCGCGGTTTCGCATCCTTATAAATTAGAAACGCATTGGGTAGAAAAATTGGTTTTGACTCAGTTTTATAGAGTTTTTTGGGCGTCATTTTAAAAGGCGTTTTTAATGCTGCTGTGCATCGAATGGACCTAGATAAACCTCCAGTGTTCATTTTGGCAATATTGTTCGAATCAAACGTGCGATAAAAAATGCTTCACAAATGCATATTTGCAATTTTTCATTTTGAGTCAAATTTGAAGGAAATTGCCCTTCTTTTCTAAAATTCATAGAGAGAAAAAAATCATTCAAATTAATTATCTTTGTCTCAATTTTTTTGGACTAAAAAAAATTTGTGGAAAAAAATTGACCGATATTTTGTACAAATATTCTTAAATCTTTTGTTTTTGATTTTTTAAGAAAAAAATAATTAAAATTCTCGTAAAGAAAAAAAAAATCAATTTTATGCAGTACCTAAGTATACATCTTTATAAAAATTTTGGAGAAAAAATTAACATTCAATTTAATAATAATTATTCTAAAAAAATATTCTTGAATTTTTGAAAAAAAATTGACAATGATACGTAATTTTCAGTTTTTGGAGGGAAAGATATCAATTTTTGAGAATAGGTAAATTTTAATTTTCTTTTCACTAAAATTTTTCAATTTTTTGGATTTAAAAAAAATTGAACTTTTTAAATTTTTTTGGGATGAAAATCCGATTTTTGTTTCAAGTTTTGGAAAGAAAAAAAGTTTAAAATTTTTAGGGATTTAAAAAAAAAAGTTTTGAATGTAGTTACATTTTTTTAGAGGAGATTTTTTTAAAATTTTTGTAGAGAAAAAAACACTCAAATTTTTGCAGTGCAAAATATTTCTAAAAATTTTGGAGAAAAATAACCATTCAATCAAATAATTTTTTGATACATAAATTTATTAAAACTTTTTTCAAAGGAAATGAATTTCTCAATTTTTTGGACCAAATATAATCCTCAATTAATTTTTAGAGAAAGAATACCTACCTCAATTTTTTTCGTATTCAATAAATGGATAATTATTTTCGAAGGGGTTTGAAAAATTCACATTTTTCATGATACTTTGTGGGCCTATAATGATCGAAAATTGCATTTTACGAAAGGCTCTATATTTGAAAAATTCATTATGATTTTTCTTGCAATTTGAAAATTTTTCTGTAACTAATAATAAATTTATATCTTATCCTAATTTTTTTTGAAAGTTTTCAATTTTCTGTAAATTTTTGGAGGTAGGATTCTGAAAATTTTGTGGGTAATTTTTCTTCTAAACAATGTTTTTACTTTAAAAAATTTAGAGTTTTTTTTCATATAAATAATTCAGATTTTTTTCTTCAAAATAACTTGTGAATTTTTTCCTTAAAAAATATTGAAATTTTTTCTCCGGATAAGTTGAACGATTTTTTAAAAAGAAAATTTTCAACAAAAAATTCTCTGCATTGAAGATTTTTCAAATGTTGCCTCCAAAAAGTTGAAAGAAAAATTTAATTCAAATGTGGATCCTATTTTTTTAGACGGTCCTGAATTTTTTATAATTTTTGGGGTCTAAAATTTTCTGTGGGCGGTGGACTGGTGGTAAATAGTTATGAAAAAGTGATTATTAAAAAAAAAAGTTATTCTAAACGCCAGGAATCTATTTTTTAAAATTTTTTATTTTTTTGTTACAAGTACCTTTTTTACCTACCTACTAAATTATTTTCCCATATTTTTGTGTTGCGAGGAAAATTGAAAAAAAAAATTTAATGCTGAATGACAATTTTTCGGGAATTTTTTTTTTGTATGTCAACTAAATTTTTTTCTAAGCTTATCTTTTCTAGGAAATTCCTTCTGAATGTTGAATTTTTAAATATTTTTTTGGAACAATTTATTCATATTAGAATTTTTTAAAACAAATGATGATGAAAAAAAATCGTGTACCTGGTCCATACTGTCTTTCATAGTATTTTTTCAGTATCGATAATATTTTTTCGAAAAATTTTATATCATCTATCTACAGAAAATTTTGAAATGATGAATTTGATGACTTTCTAATTTTTAAGTGTGATACCAAAAGAATTGGATAAAGAACTGTTATTAGTAAAGATGAATTCTTTGAGTAGAAGAGAACTTTCTGACCCCAAATGAACCTTCGAAAAAATTGCAGGTATCAAAAACAGTCGAGGAATTGAAATTTTGTTCCCAAAGTTGCTGAAATTTAAAAAAGAGTTACTTTTTTGAACAATTTTGGTTACATTTCTTATCCTATTAGGTTATCTAATAAAATTGTTTTTTTTTTTTTTGTTTTTTTTTTGTTTTTTTTTTGAAAAGTTTGAGAAATATGCCTGTACAGGTACATAGATATATGTCCAGCTTCTTCGATGAAGGAAGTTTTCTTGGTGTAGGTATATGAAGTTTAATTTTTTATTTGTTTTTTTGGCAGGTTTGCTAAGTGCTGGAGCGATGGGATTCTGGTACGGGGTCGAGTATTACGAAAAAGAACGAAGGATCGGAGAAGAATTTTATCAAGAATGGACTCCGGTGAGTTATGTTATGCTGATCGATGTAATCGAATTAATGTTGATGCGGTGCGGCGACTGGAAGGGAAGATGGGGTAGCTAAAGAGATATTTTCCACCTAAAGGTTCCACAAAATTAGCGTTTTTAGGAATTTATTAGTGGAGATAATTTTATTTTTTTTTTTGAGAAAAAAAAAATTATTTGAAGTTCCATATAGGACATAGGTATTTCACATTTTTTCTAGAACATTGGACCTTGTTTTATGTTTTTTACTTCTTTTAGAATAAATTGTTAAAATTTAAGAAAATTTTAAAAATTCGAAGAAATACGTACCTATTAGAATTGAATGAAAATAATGGTCAACTCTTGAATTAAGATTTTTTGATTTGATCAATTTTTTTAAAAATCAATTTTAAATGTTATTAATTTTTTAAAAGATTTTTCATTTTTTTTTTTTTTTTTCAAAAGAAAAATTTATACATATTTTCTTTTTACAAATTTTTTGATTTAATTGAGGAAATGAAAAAAAAAACCGAGCAAACTGATTTTTTTTTTTGAAAAATTACTCGAACCGATAAAATATTTAATGAAATTACGTACGAATAGTTTTCATTGTTGATGATTTTTCGTAGATTTTTTTTTAGAATAGATATTATACGCATCAAAATTAATTATCAATTATTTCTATTCGAAATAGGTAAATTTCCTAGGTATTTCACATTTTAAACAAATTTTCATGATTTATTTCAAATCAAATTTTATACAGTTTTTCAATTCATTTCGAACTATTTTGAAAATTTAAGGAAAAATTTATTTTTTCGTATTAAAAAAAAATAAGACTTTATTTGATTGACTTTAAGTACCTATTTAAAATGATTTCATTTTTAATAATTATTTTCATTATTTTTTCTCATGATTACTACAAAGAGCAAATTCTATTGTGCTTGTACATTTGCGTACATGTTCGTACGCTCTTTCCTATCCATTCTGCTCTGATTCCTGTTTATAAAACAGGAATTTTATAACAATGAACTGTACACGGAATTCAATAAATTTATCATCGAGTAACTGGACCCCTCTAATTTATGAAATTGTAGCAAAACGATTGGATTAATAAAAAAAAAAAAAAAAAAAAAAAAGTAGAAATAAAAAGTCTGATCAACATGTCGAAGCTGTACTATCACATTTCACGCCTTCTTGGTCAGGGTAATATAGGTAGAACCATGGCTGGTATAAATTGTTGCAATTGATAATTTCGACGGTATACTTGGATCTATTATCTGTGGCTCTGTAGTATCTGCAGCTACACAGAGAGAAGATCTATAATACATGTATACGATACTCTTGGCGATCGTAATACGTATACAATCTAACGGTTCGCCTTGTTGTGTATTTTACACATACCATAGACTTGGACTCGACTATCGCTTTATGGGCAAACACGTTAGGTGTAGGTATGGTACGGTAGGCAGTATAAATGGTGCACTTTGGAAGGGCTATAATTTTAGTCGATTTGCGATATTATTACCATTATCGGTTGATGATCCATTTTACGGAATGTATCGGCTCGACGTTAATCGAATTACGTTTTCTTTCTGTTTCACAGCTTTTGAAGGAGTTCACGAAGATACATTACGATTGCTCTTTCTATCTGGCCTGGACCGGAGTCGGTTTAAGTCTCACTTCGGCTATATTATTTTCTGGTGCTGCTATTTGCCTACGAGGTGAACGCGAAAGAGAAGAAGCTGTCAATATGCAATATTTAATGCCAAGTACCTAGACCTACGTCATATTGCCAGGGCAGGCGAAAGCGAGGTCGGGCCCCAGGACAAAAATTTTCGGTCCTTTTTTTTTCTGAAAAAAAAACACCTACCTATTTCTTTTATTTTATTGAACAAACTAAAAAATTCTTCTCCACTTGAATAATTTCAAGAAAAAGAAAAGGTTCTCAAAAGAATTCGAAAAAAAAATTAATGTAAAGTAGGTAATTGTCTAAATTTAAAAAAAAAAAAAAATCAAAAAAACTTCCAAGAAAATTATTTTCTGAACGAATTTTTCAACTAAAGAAAATAGTGAAAAAAAATTTACCAAAATTTGAAAAATGAATTTTTCTTACTGAATTGAAAAAAATCGTTTAAAGGTATAAGAAAAAAATTTTATAATAAAGAAATTGAATAAATTATTTTTAAAAAAATACAATAAAACTTGTTCCTGTACAAAATTTGAAAAAATTAAAAGAAATTAAAAAGTTTTTCAATTTTAAAAAAATTAAAAAAAATATTTTCACCCGAAATTCAAAAAAAAATGTTTTTTTACTGAATTAAAATTTAAAAAAAAATATTCTTTGCTAAATTTCCAAGCAAAAAACATTTCCAAGAAATTATTCCTTGAACAAATTTTTCAACTAAAGAAAAAAGTGAAAAAAATTTACCAAAATTTGAAAAATTAATTTTTTTACAAAATAAAATTTAAAAAAATCGTTTTTAAAGGTATTACAAAAATTTTTTATAATGAAGGTATACAATTGTTCCCGTCTTCCTGTACTAAACTGGAACACATTAAAAAAATTAGAAAGTTTTTCAATAATAAAAAAATAAATAAATGAATAAAAAAAATTCTTTCATCCGAAATTCAAAAAAAAAAAAATTTTCACTGAATTAAAATTAAAAAAGAAATATTCTTTGCTAAATTTCCAAAAAAAAAAGAAAAAGATTTTTGAATAAATCAAAAAAATGTTTTTCACGAAATTTGGAAAAAAAATTCGCAGAAAATTTAAAAAATCGAAAATTAAAGAAATGTCGAAAAAAACATTTAGCCGAAATTCAATTTTTTTCTTGTTTTTTTTCAGTTTTATTGAGAAGAAAATTTTTAAATTCACTTTAAAATAATTTTCTTCAATTAGTGGTTCTGTGGTCGCGTTATTCAGTATTTACATTGAGTTGAGACCACGTTCACCGCTCGAATGATATGAAATTTAGAATTGTTCATGTTTTTTAATGTTATGAAATACTTGGGCCCCAAAGAAATTTCGCCATTTTACCCTAAGAGCCCAATGAGGTGAGGGGAGGATCCGGAGTCTAGTCGGAGAAAATTCCGAGCCCAAGACTTGTGTCCCCCTTGTCCCCACCTCTCGCCGGGCATGCATATTGCAATAAAATCCACTTACCAGCTGCCATCAGCCTATTTTAATACCGCCGAACGCGTCGAAAAAAAGATTACCTCTCGCGAAATACGCGATATGTGTACTTTTTTTCTCAACTCGTTAATTTATAGTTTTATTTGTACATTTTTTTTAACGCTTCGTCTACGTTTTTTTTTTTTTGTTACAGTTTATCCGCAAAAGCAACCGTACACTTATGCAGGTTACCCGACTTCAGCCACAGCTTATCGAGCTGGTCCGTACTACCATGGTTCGCAATACGGGCCTTATAATTATTAATACGCTCAAATTATTGTATCATAAGATTATAAAAGTTTCGTGTGTTTTTTTTGAGGCACATTTGATCTGTTTTGACCTGTGAGGACGTGCGCGTGTTTGTAACATCTTTCTGTAATATGGAAAACGTGCATCTGTTTGTTGTTTGAACGCCATGTCGTGAAATTTTTTCGAAAAGAGATTATCGAAGATGCTGGATTTTTTATATAACTGTGATTACATTTTCATTTTGAATCATTTTTTTTTCTTTTTTTCTTTTTTCATTATTTATCCTAAGTTTTATTATGTGAATTTTTTTGTAAAACTATAAAACGTATTGTAATTGTATCATGTACGATACTCGACGATACCGATGTATTTGTATTTATTTATTTATCGTTTTATTTTACGTTTTAATTTTAATTGTCTATATTATTAGTTACGATCAAAATATAAGGAGAAATTTACGAACTGTAAACATTTTTTTAGAAACTTGTCGAGCGTACTATTGTTCTCTGAAAAATGACATTTCTTTTGAAGTTTTGAAAAAAACTAAGCCATCTTGCAAAAAATGCACCAAAGCTCAAAACAAAGCAGAAAACTAGGTAAGTTTGGATTTTTTCTCAAAATTCGAAAAAAATTGTCGAAAATGGGCGTACGATGGGTTGGTTCCGATAGAGTCGAACCCGACGATTGCAAATCTGCTTTCATTTTCAAAATCGGGCCATTATTTGCGGAGATATAAGTATTCAAAGTTTTTGACCGGATAATTGTCATAAGCTTGTCGAATATCCGACCAACCTTGGTATTTTATGGGATTATTGCAGCTTCCAGAATAGCTAGAAAATTGTTTTTGGTGTCTAATGGTGCTATTTCGAGGTCGTAGAATTCAAATTTGAAATTTGTTTCGAGCAGGGTTGCCAACCTCGCGAAATAAAAATTTTATCTCGCGAGGTTGGCATCACTGCTCGAAACAAATTTCATATTTGAATTCTACGACCTCGAAATAGTACCACTAGATACCAAAAACAATTTTCTAGCTATTCTGGAAGCTGCAATAATTCAATAAAGTACCAAGTTACCGGGTATGGTCGGATCCTATGAGTCATATCCGACCAAAAACTTTGAATGCTTATATCTCCGCGAATAATGGTCCGATTTTGAAAATGAAAGCAGATTTGCAATCGTCGGGTTCGACTCTATTGGTCTAGCCCCTTAGATTCCCAATTTTCGGCAATTTTTTTTTTCAAATTTTGCAAAAAATTGCAAATCCGCCATCTTTTTTGCTGGCCCGATCGAACTGAAATTCGGTTTACGGGCTAATTTGATGTCGCTGAATCCGAATATGCCAACGGATTTCAAATCTGATGTTTAGTTTCTGAGTTACAGAAAATGGTCCATATCTCAGCGAATTCGCCTCCGATCGGGAAGCTGATTGCGCCATTCGATTCGCCTGGTCCGATTACCCCCTCCTAGACACCTCACACGTCGATCTGGAACAAAAAGGTTTTTTTCGAAAAAAAAAGCATGGTGTTTTTTTTGCGATCTTTGAGGCTCCAAAAAAAATTGAGATGAAGGTGTTTTTGGACTAATTCGACCCCGCCCGACTCAGATCCGGTGTCGGTTTCGCAATCCGGCGCACCATTGCCGAGATATCCGCCTGAAAAGTTGGAAAAAAATTCCAAAAATTCCAAAAAATGAGCGCAGAACAAAACCGACTGCAAATCTCAACAGAATGACCCAAAATTAGCAGAAAAGCACACCTATTTCCATTTTTCGTGCTAAAAAGATTTTGCGCAAAAAATGGAGTGGTCTGTCATTTGTTTTGCGTAAGTTTCGTTTTTGTATATGCGGGCTAAATTACCGCCTTTTCACTGGTGTTGTAAATCTTTCGCCGTGAACGGTTTTCTACGTCGGCAAATGATTCGCATTTTTTCAGCGGATTTTAATTGCGCTTCAAATTAAAGCCCCCGGCCGCCCACCCGCTTCGGCTAAGCCCCGCAGCCACCAGCCACTTGCCTGCTTTTCAACTCGCGGTGTATGTTCTTTCATAAAATTATGCACCCAACAAATCACTATTTAAAAATCTGCGAATGAAAAACTCGTCGTTGTCGTCAACGTCGCCGCGGCGGCCTTATTCTAAGGGTTACTGTACCGTGAAATCACGCTTTCAACGAGTTGATGGAAAATTACTTAGTGGAAATTTTAACCTAATGGTTTTTTCTAGCTCGTTTCGTTTTTCTCTGCACTGGTTGAAGGCATTGCAGGATTTTTCGTATGACCAGATCATCCATACTTACTTTTTATTCGAGTATAGATTTTAAATCTTTTGCAAAATCTATCAGAAAATTCAGTTTTTCTTTTTCATCTCGAATCGAATAATTTTCACAAACTCGATCATTTTGAAAATCTTCAAAAATTTCGTGACAGGAGAACTTTGCATTGAATTACCGGCGATTTTTCTTTAATAAGATGTAATAATCTTCAAAAATTCAGTCAGAGGAGGATTTTGCATTGGATTTTTTCGAAGTTTTTTTAATTGACTAAAGGCAATTTTTCAAAAACTCATTTTTTAAAAATGCCTGAAAATAAACATTTTCAAAAAATTGATGATTTTGAAATTTATTAAAAATTTCACTCGAGGAGGTTGCATTTGATGTGATCAGAGCTTGTTTCATTGATTAAGTGCAATTTTTCAAAAACCTCAATTTTTTGAAATTTTCTGAAAATGAAAATTTTTTAAAATTCCACTAGGGCGGGCGAGGTTTTACATTAGATTTTTAGGGAGCTTTTTTCACATTGATTTAATGCAATTTCGCAAAAATTCTCACTTTTTGAAATTTACTGAAAATTTTTTTTTTTTTTAAATACTATCTGAGGAGGATTTTTTATTGGTTATAATGGTAGCTTTTTTCATTGATTAAATGCGATTAAGATTCTTTTTTTGAAAATTACTGAGAATTGAAATTTTTTCGAATTTAGTTGGGGACCCGGGTAGGATTTTGCATTGAATTAAATGGTAGCCTTTGTCGATTATTAAATGCAAATTGCCATTTTTTGAAATTTACTGAAAATAAATATTTTGACAAATTCGCTTAGGGTAGGATTTCGCATTGGAGCAAATGGTAGCCTTTGTCATTAATGTAATGCGAATTGCCATTTTTTGAAATTTACTGAAAATGAAAAATTTTGACAAATTCACTCAGGGTAAGATTTTGCATTGGAGCAAATGGTAGCCCTTGTCATTAATTTAAAAGCAAATTCTCATTTTTTGAAATTTACTGAATATAAAAAGTTTGACAAATTAGGCCAGAGAATGATTTTGCATGGGAACTTAAATTGAATTTCTTGGAGAAAACTGGTCGAAAAAATTATTTTCTCATTTTTCGGGTCAATTCTGAGAGGTTTTGACTGAAAAATTTTAAATTTTTCAATTTTTCCCATTTTTGAAAAAAATTCATTTTCGCCATATGTGATTTGGTCAATTTTAAATCGTACTTAAATTGAGTTTCTAAAAAAAATTTATCAAAATATTTTTTCCTCATCATTCAAGTCTATCTTCAGTCGTTCTGATGAAAAAATTTCAAATTTTTCGATTACTCTTATTTTTGAAAAAAATTCATTTGAGAAGGTGAATTTCAGATTTTCCTTCAATTGAATTCTGAGGAAAAAATTGCTCGAAAAAATTATGTTCAGGTCACTCTGGTCCATTCTGAGAAGTTCAGACGAAAAAAATTGAATTTTTAAATAATTCTCATTTCTAAAAAAAAATCACTTGACAAGCTGAATTTCACATTTTCCTTAAACTATATTTTTTGGAATAAATTGCTCGAAAAAAAATATATCCTCGTTGTTTAGGTCCATTCTCAGAGGTTCTAACAAAATTTTTTTGAATTTTTCAATAATTCTCATTTTTGAAAAAAATTCATTTCACAATGTAATAAGCACCAGTGGTGCTCATAACATGGTGACTTTCACATCTTCCTTAAGGAAGATTTTTTCATTGATTGAATGCAACTTTTCATTTTTTGAAATTTACTGAAAATAATTTAGTTTTTAAATTCCACTAGGACAGGATATGGGATAGGGTTGGATTTTTCGAAGCTTTTTTCATTGTTTAAATTCAATTTTGCAAAAACTCTTTTTTTGAATTTGACAGAAAATACCAGGACAGGGGAAGATTTTGCTTTGGATTTTATCGGAGCTTTTTTCGTTGATTAATTGATTTATGTATTTTTGCATAAAATATCAATTTTGTAAAAAATACTGAAAATAAAATTTTTCACGAATTCAGCTGGGAAAGGATTTTTCATTGGATGGAATGGTAGCGTTTTTCATTCATAAAATGCAATTTCTCATTTTTTGAAAATTATTGAAAATAAAAATTTTCATAAATTCAGGTAGAGGAGGATTTCGCATTGATTAAATGCTGTTTCTAATTTTTCGAAAATGAATGAAAATAAAAATTTTCACAGATTCAGTAATGTTGGGATTTTGCATTGGATCTAATTGTAACTTTTTTCATTGATTAATTGTAATTTTGCAAAAACTCTTTTTTTTGAAATGTACTTAAAATGATAATTAATTTTTTTTAAATTCCTCCAGAGGACGATTTTTGTGATTGATTTTGCGGTGTGTAGGTATTCGAAAAAAAATGGTCAATTTTTTTGTTCCAAAAATTGATTTCTTTTTTACTTCAAAGAAATATTTTCTCAAGTAATAGACACGATGTCAACTTACCAATCATCTCCTTTGGCAAAAATCGGATGATTTGGCAGTAGACAGTTGACACATGTAGGGAGGGAACTTGCACATCTGAAAAGAGGAAGTCTACCTGAGGAAAAAAAATCGAAAACATTGTTAAGTAATCATACGGAAGTGAAATTTTCATTTTTACACGTCTCGCTCGCTTTGAAATAGATATATTTTCCAACTCTGAAAAGGGACAAGTGACCCAAATCGGCTTACGTTCAAATTGATCCCTCGAGCATATAAAATAGAAAAAGCTTTTTAAAGAAATCTCGAATATATTCTCAGCTACTTTTTAACTTTTAATAACATTGTGAAACAGCGTATCATTACTTTATACTTCTTTTATACCATGTGCCATTCTCAGTATACGTACTTACGCAAGATGAAATATACTGCATCGCGAGAGCCCGACGAAGAGAAAGACGTAAGACATTTTGGACGCTATCGATACACGCGATGCGATGCAGCGTACACGAAGTTACTTAGTAGCCGAATAGGTATAATTCTGTCCGAACGCGGATTCACGAAATTCAAGATTCCACCTTTATTTCTTTCTTTTCAACTGGGGAAATTTTTAAAGAATAAATAGCCAATACTTTTTCGAGAAACAACACTGTTCGCGGAAGCAGCTCAATTATTTTTCGCCGGATTAACTTTATCGAAATGTGCAGTAATAAATGACTCGGAATTCGCTCGAATTCATAATTTATAAGAGACCGATGCGATGCCACATTGCCCCCAGTATATTTTGCCAATTCAAAAAGGCTTGTTGGCAATTTCCTTTTTTTTTCACTTCTCTTTCGCGAACTAAAAATAAATGATTTTGCAAGTGGCAATAAACGTCTGTACGTGAAATCCTGAGTATATTTTAGATTCGCGGATTGGCTTGGATTACGGTGGATGAAATAATGGTCGAACTTGCAATATTTCCTGACTGACATTTTGCCCAATTACCTGTTTCATAGAGTCAGAGCTGTTTCAAAAATCATGATTGACTTTTTGCAAAATTCAAATTTGGTACTCGAGAAACCCTATAGTTGTAGGGTTGAAAAAAAAAATGAAAACGAAAAAACTGCCCAAAATTTAGTAGAATCGAATTAGAATTGATTGGAAAAAAATTATTTCGACCCATAAATTCAAATTTTCACAAAATTGATCATTTTTTTGGTAAAAAAATTACTTGAAAAACCCTACAAATATAGGGTTGAAAAAATAAAAAAATAGTCAAAACTTCTGGAAGTGAAAAAAGTTGCCCAAATTTGGTGGAATCGAATTGGAATTGATTGCAAAAAATATATTTCGACACAAAAAATCAAATTTTCACGAAAATCGATAATTTTTTTTTTTGAAATAATTACTCGATAAACCCTACAGCTGTAGGGTTGAAAAAAATGAAAAATTGTCAAAATTTCTGGAATTGAAAAAGTTTCCCAAATTTGGTGGAATAGAATTGGAATTGATTGCAAAAAATATATTTCGACCCATAAATTTAAATTTTCACAAAATTGATAATTTCTCTTTGAAATAATTACTCGAGAAACCCTACAAATGTAGGGTTGAAAAAAATAAAAAAAAGTGCCCAAATTTGATGGGATCGAATTGGAATTGATTAAAAAAAATTTATTTTGACCCATAAATTCAAATTTTCACAAAATTAATAATTTCTCTTTGAAATAATTACTCGAGAAACCTTACAGTTGTAGCCCGATAAACCTGACCATCAGTTGGACGTCGATTTGACGTAAATTTTTGGGAAACCTCCAGATCGACCTAAAATCGAAATCAACATTATGTCGATTTAGTTCGCCCATTTCGACTCAGTCTCTTATTGGTCTATTTTCTGAATTCTCGACTTATTTTCGACGTCGAATGTGGGTAAAATTTTAGTCGAATTTAGTTCATTTATTTCATGTGAAGAATCAACAATTTTTCGATGTGTTTTTAAAGTCGATTTCAGGTATAAAAATCCAAAAAGTCTACGTGAGATTTTGCTTAAAAATCGACTTTCTTTTGACGTCAATTTGAAGTCGTATTCAAGTCTATAAAAAAGTGAAAATATGTTTTAAAAAAAATCACCTTGATCGACTTTTTTTGGCAATTTTTTCCTAAAAAAATTGAATTTTCGGAAAATGCGAAATTGTCCACTGCAAAATGAACTTTTTTCAAAAATAGGATTAATTGAAAAATGATGAATTTTTTCGTCATAACCTCCAGGAATGGACCCGAATAATGAGAAAAATTTTTTTTGGACAATTTTTTCTAAGAAATTAAATGTGTGAAATTTCTGATGTAAAAAGGTCCGCGAAAAAACCGGATCTTTTTACATGGCAAAAATGAAATAACCTCTCAGAAGTGATTTGATCAATTTTTTCAAAGGCGGTGGCGTATCTAGGATGAAATCATGGGATAAGTTCAAATTTTGCTTTCGAGAGTGATCATTATAAAATAAAATTTTCAATTTTCACTAAAAAAAACAGTCAATAGGGAATAATTGGTAGAAGATGTATATCTTTATCTACGAACAACAAACGAACAAATTCATTTGAAAATTTAATAAAAATCATTTATAAGAAGCAAAAAAATTAAAATTTCGAAAAATGAGCTCCATCTATAGCCCTTTCGGATGAACGTAATAACCTAGCTATATTATAAACGTCTCATCAAAATTTTGAAAATTGCGAAAATTTTGTAATTGGAAATTAAGAAAACTGCAAAGTCATCCTTAAAAATTACTGGAAAGAAATTCGATCTTGGAAAATTTTTAAAATGCATTTTTCAAAATTTTTAGAATTCAATTTTTTAAAATCAAAAAATCTCTAAATAGTCAAAAAAAATTACGCAGTTTCTCTTCGTGAGAACTCGGAAGAAAATATTCCCAAAAATGGGGAAAAAAAAATCAATGATTAGGTAGATAAGTACCTATGTTAAAGAATTTGACTAAACCAATTTTTTTGAAAATTTATCATAATTAAAAAAATTAATAAGTAAAATTAAAAAATTCTAGTTTTGAAAAGTAGAAAAAAATCTCCATTAAAAAAAAATCGAAAAATCCATAATCAATTTTTTTTTAAAATTAGGTAACAAATATCATTTTTGAAAATTCAAGAGAAAATTATCTCTAAAAATTGAAGAGAATTCATTGATAAAATGATAAAATATTAAAAAAATTACCCAATTCTTATTTTTAAAAGTTTATGAAAAACCATTTCAAAAATTGAAAAATTTTGAAAATTTTGTAATTTGAAAATTTAAAAAAGTGTTCATTAAAAATTATTGGAAAAATTCAAATTTTGAAAAAATTTTAAAACGCATTTTTCAAAATTTTTAAGATTTAATTTTTAAAAATTTCCAAGCAAAGGAAAAATTTAACCTTGAAAAATTGAAATAAAATAGGTTCCAAAAAATTTACACACTTTCTATTTGTGAAAATTCATGAAAAATTGTCCTAAAAATTGAAAAAAAAATCAATAGGTAAGTATGTTGAAGAATATTTGACTATAGGTACTAATCTTTTTGAAAATTTATCATAATTAAAAATTAGTAATTTTTGAAAAATTGAAAAAAATTGGAAAAAATCCATCTTGAATTTTTTTTTTTAATAACAAGGATATCGTATTTGAAAATTCATGAGAAAATGAACTCTAAAAATTAAAAAAAATCATTCTTGAAAAAATTGAAAAATCTTATTCTTTGAAAATTCATGAATTTTTTTTTCAAAAATTGAAAAATTTGACCAATTTCATTTTATGAACATTCATCGTGACTAAATATTGAGAAAATTTTGAAAAATCTCATTTTTGAAAATTTAAGAAAAATTAGAGATGTATTTCGAGAACTTTTCACAATTTTAAGAAATTTTTTAAAAATATGTAGGTAAATTGAGCATCTTTGTTATGCAATGTTTTTGATGTATTTTAAAGGGTTATTTTGTGCTTTTTTTAATATATATATAATGGGAAGGGGTTGGACTCCAAAACCCTTCCCTGAAATACGCCACTGTTCAAAGGAATTAAATTTAAGGAAAATTTGAAATACTTATCAGTTTTTTTCAAAAATGGGAATTATTGAAAAATTCAACATTTTTTCATCAGAATGTCTCAGAAGGGACTCGAATAATGAGAAAAACATTTTTTTGACAATTTTCCCAATAAAATTGAACTTTGGGAAAATTTGAAATTGCCCACATGGAAAATGAACTTCTTTCAAAAATAGCATTAATTGAAAAATGATGAATTTTTTCGTCATAACCTCTAGGAATGGACCCCAATAATGAGGAAAAAAATTTTTGGACAATTTTATCTAAGAAATTAAATAATGAAATCTCCCATGTAAAAATGAATTGTTTCCAAAAATGCAAATAATTGAAATATTTATAATTTTTCCACCATAACCTCTCAAAATGGACCCGAATGATGAGAAAAATTTTTTTTGGCAATTTTTCCAATAAAATTGAATTTTGGGAAAATTTTAAATTGTCCATTGCAAAATGAACTTTTTTCAAAATTTCATGAATTTTTTCGTCATAACCTCTCAGAATGGAACCGAATGATGAGAATTTTTTTTTGGGGCAATTTTTCCAATGAAATTGAATTTTGCGAAAATGTGAAATTGCCCGCTACAAAATGAAATTTTTTCAAAAATAGGAATAATTGAAAAATTCAGAATTTTTTCGTCATAACCTCTCAGAATGGACCCCAATAATGAGGAAATAATTTTTTGGACAATTTTTTCAAAGGAATTACCTACTTAAATTTAAGGAAAATTTGAAATATCAGTTGTTTTTTTTTTCAAAAATGGGAATAATTGAAAAATTCAAATTTTTTTCATCACAATGTCTCAGAATGGACCCGAATAATAAAGAAATATGTTGATGGCGAATTTTTGGACATTTTCAACAGTAGATATCTTTACTTTATAGTTATTCCAAGGAATGGCATATTTTTGAAAAAGAACTGTCGCCTAACCGAGTCCTATTTCATCATCTAACTATCTCCGGTTTTATTGGATATTTAATAAAAAATAAAAAATCATCCAAAGCTTTTACTTTGATTAATTTGTAATTTCCTCGATCAAATTTCAGGCTCGTTAGCGAACAGTGATAGGCTTTTTGAAACCGAGCCGAGTTCAATGTTAAAACGAAAGTAGCCCAGGCTGGGCGCGAATTAGTTGGCGGAAATTGCCGCGACGATGCATTCGAAGCGTAAATCAAAATTTATCCGTTTGTCGTTTGATTAGAGAAATAAATTCGTTGAAAAATGGCCTCGGTTCGTGTCTGGGGGTAATTTTCATTTAGAGACGCGTCATCGAATATGGCAACGGAAAATAGCAGGATATTTATGTACGAATCGGCCTTTCCAGCTCGAGTAATAATATTTATAAATGAGGGGGAAAACAAGTCTCCGCACAAAGGACCTTTTTAGCTGTAAGAAAATTTGCTTCGCTAGTGTACGAGGAGTAGTTTAGAGGGGCGATAAATCATACACGCAGGTACTTGGGAAAGGTTAGATACATTTGTAAATGCCTCGTACACTGCGACGCATCTAACTAACTATATTCAAATCTCGATTAATCCATTAACTAGATATTAATTCGACGTGAATTTATTTTCGCCAATTTACCATGTACGCGTAACAGATTGTCCAAAAATGTCTGATACGGCGTGCTAACCCCCCCCCCCCCCCCGCCCCCGCCCCCGCCCCCGCCACACGCCTGGCCGAACACGTATCGAGTTGCCAGTGTATGCGCTGCGCCGGCGAAGCTACAAAGGCGATTACAGACGCCTCATCCTTACGTGCTTCCCTTACACTGCCTAAAACCTAACCTAGTATACCTACTTAACTAAAATACGCACTCAAGAATGGAGATAGCATTTTAATACCGAGGATAAACACAGCTGCCAACTAAGTACCTAATATCAGTTTTATCATCGCATCGGCAGTATTCTCGATATAATCGTATTTCTAAATACTATCCTATCGCACCCACCACACCCCACCTCGCCGCTCGCGCCCACCCTGTTGCCGATGATATCTTTCAAGTCTGTCCTATGTATTGTTAATTTCAATTGCCTCAAGTAAGCATCTCATCCGTTTCTGAGCGCGACCAGCCATAGCCGTATAGCCATAAGGAAAAACAAATAACCTCTTTAGTGAAATTTTTTAATTAAAAGAGAAAAAATTACGCAGGCCTTCGCCTCCGTATACGAATTCGAATTACATCAGATACACGATCCAACGGCAACGTCGGCCAATAAAAAACAACCTAAAACTTTCTCATCTTTTGGATTCTTTTGCTTTTTCAAAAGATTAATAGTTTACTCAAGCAATCAAACGTCCGCGCGCGCATAAGCTAACATTCTTCGGGTATGTTGATAAATTACCAAAAGTAAATTAACAATTTATCGCCAGCTTTAATTTATAATACAGTTTTATGTCGGCGGGAAAAGCAGAAGACCTGGGTGACTGATTCGAAATTGGCTGTGCACGTAGGAAGGTAGACGTAAAGTGTACACTTTTTGGAAATTTACAATGAACTAACATTTTTCAGAAAAACTTCCCCGAATCAACTTTGAAGAAAATCTAAAAAATTCAAGTTCGAAAGAATTTGGAGAAATTCATTTTGAACCGCATTCTACATCAAAATAATTATAATAATTTCAGCAAAATTGCATTTATAATAAATGCTTGAATAACGAAAAAAGCTACTGTACCTACTTCCAAGGAAAACCCCTACTTTGATGGGGATTTTTCAAATTAGGTACGAACTTTCTAATATTATATTTCAATATTTTTGAGAAATAATCTTTTCAACAAAACTTCATTTAAATAATTTTTTAAAAACTACCGTATACTGAATGCAAGATCCTACTTTTAGAGAATTTTATTTTTGTAGATTTTCAAACAATATTCTATAAGTATTTTTATTTATAAACAAGTAAAAATTTCAGTCCAACTGTATTCAAATAACGAAAAAAGCCACTGTACACTCGAGACAAAATCCTACTCTGATGGAATTTATGAAGAATTTTAAAACATCAATTTTGTGAAAAATTTTATTTTCGGGAAATTTTGAAAAATGATGTTATTTTTTACAAAATTGCAGGTATCTAATCTAATCTAATTATATAAAAACGCGTCGGCGAAAGATCAAATGAAATTTCCCCATAGGTGAGAGAGTTTTCTTTAAAACTCGAGAAAGTTCAATTGAAAACCGGCATTTATTTAAAATTTTTATCAAATAAAATCAAAAAACTTCAATAGATAAGTACCTATGTTTTTTCAAATTTTATGAGTTTTTTTTTTTTTTTAATTTTGGTTAAAAAATTCCATTTTAAAAATGAATTGTTTAGAATAATTTACGTTTCTTCAATGTAAGGTCAAAAATCTATTTTAAACTTAAAAATCGAATTGTTCCAAATTTTGTTCTAAATCAATTTTTCCAAAATACGAGTAAGTACATTTATAAGATACCTGGAAATTTTATTTTTTTATAGGTAAATCAAGCATTGAATTCTAAAGAAAATTCTGTCTTCTTATTTTTCCAAGTTTGAAAAAAAATTTATTAATGCTTTTTTGAGGTGTGATTGAGAATGAGAACTTGAAGGAAAGTATATGATAATTCTGAACAATTTCTTTTTTTAAATGGTATTTTTCAATTAAAGTATTCATTTTTTAAAACGAAATAAATTTTTTGAAAACAAAATTCAAAAAATAAAAATTTGAAAGATTTTATTTGAGTAAAATTTGCAAAAAGAAAAAATTTTTAAATCATTAAACGTTCTTAAATCGAACAAACAGGATTTTAAAAATTTTCATAATACTTGAACATTAAAAATTTTTTAAAAATGTATTTTTTAAAATTTTGTTTCAAAAAAATTAACGAAAATTTAAAATAATGGAATTCATTGAAAACGGTTACTCTGAAATTATATTATTTAGGTAAGTATAAGACAGCATTATTTTTTTTAAAGAAAATTTTGAAAAATTCTCATTTTGAAAAAATTGATAAATAAGATGATTCTAATTTTTTTTTAAATTACTTTTTTCCATCAAAATTGAAAATTAAAAAAAAAAAAAAATCATTATTTATTAAATTTTTAGTTTTAAAATTTGAAAAATTCTTTTTTCTTCTGTTTTCTAGCCGTCGCGAATCTCGCGACGGGCTTCTTCTAGTTACAATAAAACCTAGACACCTGCGCTAGCGCAGCTCTAACAGTGTGCGTAGCTTTTGATTTCTAAAATTAAAGTAGATGAAATTTGCAACAATGGTTCTATTAATTCTTCTTTACCGTTCATTTTTGTTTTTGTTACATTCGCACTAAATGACTGAATATTTTTACTCTAATAAAACATACGAAAGCCTATTTCAAAGGGTGAAAACTTACTTACAAAATAATGACAAGTCTACTTCGATGGCTATGCAGTAAACCTTCAATTAAATTTTGTCCATTTTTTAAAATAATTTATCTATTAAAATTTCTCATTTTAAAAAAATTACCTGCAAATTTCTCAGTTCCTGCTTGCTCGTATGTACCTACGTGCTAGTTGCTCAAATTCTTTTTTCATTTTCTGGTTTTTCAAGTTTTGCTATTTTTTTAAGTCATAATTTTTTTAAAAACCATCAAGTGTAGGTACTACAGTTGAGTACTCAATTTTTTAACTGTCTAATGTGAAGCTGAATTCCACTTTTTGGGTTCTACAAAGGGGTAGGAATGACCTACCGACCTAGAAAGCTGAAATTTGTATAATTATGTTGTAGGTAATGTTGGTGTTCTTCGTTGGAGCTGATGTCGAAAAATTTCCTCATTTTGAAGCCCCTTCACAACTCCCCCCCCCCCCCCCAAAAGGAGGTAACCTCAAATTTGAGCTTTGAGCGATTCGAATTTCATTCATTAGTACATACGTTTACCTCGAGAAATTTTCAAAAAATGCATAATTCGCATCCAATAGGTATTAATTGAAAATCACATAACGTATTGGGAAAAAATCATCAATCGTGTATTTCAAATGGAAAAAATTAAAGTATCTAAATAATTGATAAAACATTATAGACAATGGACACACACAAGTAATAAAACGAATCGTTCGAACTGGAATATCGAAGCGTCAAATTATACCTACAAACCTATTTCCTTCTATAAAATAATCATAGTTGAATTTTAAGATCGACGATTTGTCATACTAAGAACTTCACACAGGATAAAAAAAAATAAGAATAAAATTTAAAAAATTCAAACAATGCTGTACATCTTACATAATCGAGAAAGCTAAACAAAACTATTAAAATGTTATTAAAAAATAAGAGTAATCCTCCCTTCTGAATTTTCCTCCGTAAAAATTTATCTTTTTCTTTTTTTGGTAGTTTTCGTAGTTGTATTTTCGATTTTTCTTTTACCGGCGGGCGGATGTTTCTTTTTCTCTGCTTTTTCTTTCTCTTCTAATTCCTGATTTTCCCTTTCGATTAACGTTATCAACGTGTTGCACCTTCTCTGTAATTCCAACGCTGTTCGACTTTTGATAAACCAGTCGAAACGAAATTGAGGGGCGCAGCTACATGGAGACGAAAAAAAAAAAAAGTCAATTTGGGGCCATCTCGGATAACCACTCCCCTTCCCTTCCTCAATTAGCGAAAAAAAAGCACGCTTACCGTACAGCCGATTTTAATTCTTCGTACACGTTTTCCTTATCGAAGCCTAGCTTATGCAGCATGCATACCAAGAATCTATCTTCTTCTTCGGTATAATTCTTGCCTTTATTGTTACCGTAGACGATTCTCAATTGATGGAATGGCGCTCGATAACGGTTTATCTGCAATAACGTCGGAATATTTCGCGAATAAGTAATTTATTTCTAATTCGTATGGCGAATATTTTGATAGATTGTCGCAAATGAAGCGACAGATTGATACCTTGGCATCGAGCGCGTGTTTGATATCGACTCTTCTTTGGATTTTAGCTTCGCCTCGATCTATCTGCGAAAGGATTCGATCAATGTCTTGCAATTCTTGGCAACGTTCCCAGAACACGGCGCTGTATTCGCGAACTTCGTCCGGAGTTTTGCCTAGAATAAATTACAAAAGATTTGTGAGATTTGCCTGTCCAGTCTTTTAGCCTAAACGAAGTGTATTGCAAACGTACCTTCGACTTCTTTGCAAATACTATCTATGTCTTCTCGGCCGTATTTTTCATTAGCTTTAATAAATTGATTGAAGTCTCGCTTCGTCCAGTTGAAGCCCTGCGCAAAATACAATAAAATCGTATCAGTCATTCGCATGCACGTTTAGTCGTTCACTGACGTCTAGTTTGATAATTTTTGTTTACATCCATGAGGAGGAACTTCGATGTTGTAATAATTTATCTACTGTTATTTTTTCGGACTTAGTTTTTTTTTTCAATGATTTATTATTTTATTCATACCGAATTTTTTTCAAAAAAATTTCAAACATGTTCTTCTAGATCGAATTCATAAGAATGATTTTGGTTCCTCTCCCTCCCAACGTACTATGCTAATAATTCTAATAAGGTACTTAATATTCAAAATTGGAGGGGTGGAAGGAGTCCAATTGAAAAAATTTTCAAACAAAAGTTGTAGATTGAGATCCTATAAATAATTTCAGTTATTATGAAAATTTTGCCTGGACCTCTCCTTCTGCTCTAATTTTCTTACATATTATGCAAAATTAGAGCAGAATGAGAGGTCCGGGCGAAATTTTCATAATAACTAAAATTATTTATAGGATCTCAATCTATAACTTTTGTTTGAAAATTTTTTCAATTGGACCATTTCCCCTCCAATTTTTAATTAGTATTTTGGGAGTGTTATGCAAAATAAGTGGAGAGAGAGGGGCTCAATTGAAAAAGTTTTCAAACAGAAGTTGTAGCTTGAAGTTTCAATAATACTTTTGGTTATGACAAAAATTACGATTGGACCCCTCCCTCCCCTCCAATTTTGGATAATCCAACTCATTCAATGGCCCGATTGAAAAAATTTTCAAACAAAATTTGTAGCTTGAAGTACTAGGAATAATTTTGATTATAACAAAAATTTCAATCGGACCCCTCCTTCCCCACCAATTTTGAGTAATATAACTTATTCACACTCAATCAAAATACATCTTTAAAAACTGTGGTGAGGTAAGGGGCCCAATTAAAAAAAATTTCAAATAAAAGTTGTAGCTTGAAGTTTTACAAATACTTTTAGTTAAACAAAAATTTCGATTAGACCCCTTCCTCCCTTCCAATTTTGAATATAAAGTAATATGTAGCACTGGACTTGGTAAAAAATTCATCGAAGGTCCTCCTCATTCGTTCTTTATCAAACTCAACGAACTTGAGTAAGAAGCTCCTCCTTTTCGACTATTTCATCTTCAGTTAACGGCTCAGCTTCGTCGATTTTACGTTGTTCTTCTTTTTGGGCACGATTCGCATCCGATCCTAATTCCGGATTTTTAGGAACCTGCGTTTCAAGATCAGAAAATCCAAATTAGAGAAAAATTTTCACCCAGGTGGCGTTTTCTTTCCTAGTGTCTGGTTTACGTAGACGCTGGGCTTTTACTATGGAAAAGTGCATACTCACTTTGTATCCGATACTTTTACGAAAGAAGTAAATTTCTTGATCTAGTAACTCGAACAAACGAGGCGGAAAGAATTGAAAATCTTGAATGATCGGTTGTTTAGGAGGTCTGGGAGCCTATGAAAATCAAAGCAAATTATATACCGTGATTTCAACACAGTTGGCAATTTTATCATCGACGTACTTTGGGTGCTTTTGGTTCAGAAGTACGTAAAGCTTCGCGGAAGTAAGCGTCCACAGCGTAATTGGCTTTTCTTTCTCGTTTAGGAGGTTCGATCCAGTGCCCAACGGGTAATATTTTTTGTTTCTCTCTGAAATATTCGAAGAAAACGATTCAAACGTAGAAATAGGTCGGAATTTTTGCAAATTTTTCTCTTGCAAAAAATTACCTATAATCTTCGCCTTCGAATTTATATACAGAAGCGGTAGGAGCATCCATGGTGAAATCTCTCAACGACGACTCTCCCATACTTTCCATTTGTTTTTTCATTTCTTCGGTCTAAAATAAAATGAAATAATTGAGTGGAATTGAACTGAGATTTTAGCACTGGAAATAATTTGAATATAATAAATCAACCTTTTGTTCTCCTTTTTGTAAAATAGCGTCGATATCTTCGTCAGTAATTTCTGAATCCTTAGAAGCAAACACGTGATTGGCTCCGTGCCTGATAATATTCAACATATCGTCCTTATTCAAGGCATTTTTATTATCGACCAATCGACCTGAAAAAAATACCACCAAATAACTGTAAAATTTTCTTCTCTGAGACGCAAGTTGCTCGATGTTTGCAATCTTATACCTTGTTGAATGACTAACTTATCCAATCTCAATTTGATTTCGGCTCTTTCGACGATTTTCTCTTCGACAGTGTTCTCGGTGATTAATCTGAATACCTTGACTTGCTTTTTTTGACCGATACGATGAGCTCGATCCTACAAAATGAGACAAACATGACTGGTAAAAAGGTCCCTTTGTGTCATTATCGCCTTAAAAAGTTGTTCAACGTACCATAGCTTGCAAGTCCATTTGCGGATTCCAATCGGAATCGTAGATAATAACAACGTCGGCGGTGGCTAAATTGATACCCAAACCACCTGCTCTTGTTGACAATATAAAAATGAATTTTTCGCTGTTGGGAGCGTTATATTCGTCGATTTGCCTTTGTCGATCGTCGTGTGAGGTTCCACCGTCCAATCTACAATACTATACAAAAAAAAAAAAAAAAAAAACACATTAGAAAATAATACAAAATATGATTATTTCTATAAACGACTTGAAAGAAAACAGGTTACCTTATACCCCTTCCAAAAGAAATAATCTTCCAAGATATCCAACATACGAGTCATTTGACTGAATAAAAGAACTCTGGAGCCTTGTTCTTGCAAACGAGGTAATAATTTATCCAGAATTACCATTTTACCGCAATTATAAACCTAAGACAAAAAACAGGTTAGAATTCTGTTCCTGCTCGAACTAGAATTTTTACGATTATTTTACGTACCAAGTGTTCATCGGTCGTGTAAGGTGGGCCGGGCTCAGCACCGTCGAACAGATAAGGGTGATTACTACATTTACGAAGTTGCATCAAAATATTTTGCAATCGCATTTTTTCAACTCGACCAGCGCCATTTACAATGTCGATATCTTTCATGAGAACTTTGGTATACCATTCTCTTTGCATTTTGCTTAAACCTACGTATACTTTAACTTCTTTCTTAGGTTTCAGTTTCTTTTCTACTTCGGACTTCAAACGTCGCAGTAAGAAAGGTCTCAGAACCTGGAATAAAATCATCATTCAAATCAAACAGTTCGGTGAAACTAGATAATAATGCGAATCGTTCGAATGTTACTTACAGCGTGCAAACGCTCGACTAAAGAGTTATCCACAAAATCGTTAGTATTGAACCATTCGTCGAAATCCTGTAAATAAATACGAAAAATTAAAACTCTCGTCGAAGATATTTTCTCATGTATTAAAATTGCGCCAACTCACTTCGGAAGAATTAAATACATCAGGCAGTAAGAAATTCAACAATGCCCACAGCTCGTGTAGATTATTTTGCAGAGGTGTACCAGTCAACAGGAGACGATTAGCGGTGCGAAATTCTCGAACGATTTCAGATAATTTGGATTTCTCGTTTTTGATACGATGGGCTTCGTCGATCACCATGTATCGCCAGTTGAATTTCTTGAAGACGGATCTCTCCTTAATTACCATTTCGTAAGATGTGATACAAACGTCCCAGTTGCCGGGTATTAGAATATCTCGGACTATGGCATTCTGCAATCGAGATTCAATTTTTTTTTAAATAATCCAATCCGATAAACAAAAACGACGACAATAAATCTCTTACTCTGGTTTCTTGATCACCGATTAAACAAACAGCTACTACACTTGGACACCATTTTTGAAACTCGTTGACCCAGTTTTTCAACGTAGATTTCGGAGCAATAACCATATGCGGTCCGTTAATACTTCGGTAATGTTTCAAATACCTGAATAAAAAATTCACGTTTAAATCGAGAAAACGTTTACGAACGAATAACGAGCTTATAAAAATCGGCTTACCCCAGCAGAGAAATAGTTTGTAGGGTTTTACCGAGACCCATCTCATCGGCTAAAATACCGTTGATACCGTTTTCGTACAACGAAATCATCCAATTAAGTCCTCGAACCTGGTAATCTCTCATTTCGCCGTTTTTAATGTAATACGGACTCGAATCGAATTGAGTAACGGTTTTTTCTTTTTTGTTCGTTTCCGCCAGTAACTCTTCGTCTTCTTCTTGCTCGGTTTTTCGATGTCGATGACTGAAAATCAACGTAAATATGAAACGAAAATAAATATACCGAATTACAAATCATGTGAAAACTACGTACTCTCCGGGATCGTTGGAACTACTTGACGCCGCATCCTTCCTAGGTCTTCCTTTCTGTTTAGGGGGACTAGAAGCGGCGCTAGTTTTGGACGGGGTGGTCATAAAATGCGTGAAGATTTCCGTTTGTTTCAATAAGTAATCGAATCTTTTACTACGGTCATGTTTCTAGAGCAAGACACGAAATTGGTATTAATATAAAGACGATGACGGTATGAAAAACATTGGAAAACTTACAATTTTAGCGTCGAATTCTACAGACTTTTGAGGCGGTTCTTCTTTTTCTGCCTCAGGTGAGCGAGAATTCTCCTCCGATTCGGAAGTGTTCTAGAAAACATAATGCAATCGTCAACATCGATCGTAGTAAATGTACCGAATACGTCGCTGAAATGAACTATCTACTTACGGAAACTTCTTCTGCATCTTCTCCCGGTACCGTAGCCGGCATTGTGACTGCTGGCAGTTACAGATGAATTCGTTGGTTTCGATTACACGTCAATCCGGTCAACTATAGTTCGCCACAGCAACAAAGGTACATGAAACAAATGGTTTACGTAGAGTTCTCGTGATTAATAACACTACAAAGTGTTCGATAATTAACTATTAATAAGCAATTACCTTCCGTAACTCGATATATTCAACGTTTTTTGATAAGCATGCCACTGAACTGACGCAATGGGCGCTAATTCAACAAAAGACTGAAAAACTAACAACAATTTTTCGAAAAAAATTAAAAACTGATAAGCAAAGTACAAAATCAACAAGGTTCTCCAAATTTCGGTCTTGGTTGCTGGTTTCGTTCTGTAGGAGCGCCATAGACATTGGAGAGCTAAAGTACGCCTATTTATGCAAACTCGATTTTAAACCGTTACAAGTTTTATGGTACTTTTTGAGCACTCAAAATGCCAAAAATAAATCACGTTCAATTGCTTATTAATTAATTTATTACTAATTTTTGTATAAAAATGCAAATAATTGAAAAAAATCAATTACTCGAAACTCCGACATTCTAACCTATCAAAGATTACTGACAACTTGAAAAATACGCGCCAAATCGTTCTCAAAGAGCAGTGTAATTTTACTATCTCCTAGTTAGCACTGCGGTAGTTGGACTTGAGCTGAATTTTTTCAATTTCCAAACTATTATAAACGCCCAATATACGAAATTAGAGGGGAGGGAAAGGTCCAATCGAAATTCTTATAATAACAAAAATTATTTCTAGGATCTTAATCTACAACTTTTGTTTGAAATTTTTTTCAAATGAAACCCTCCCTCCTCTTCAATTTTTCATACTGATACATGGACACCCAATATTGTTGAAAAATGAGGAGAGGGAGGGGTTGAATTGAAAAAATTTTCAAACAAAAGTTGTAGATTAAGATCTTAAAAATAAGTTGGGTTATTATAAAAATTTCGATTGGACCCTTCCCTCCTCTCGAATTTCGTATATTGTTACGAATAAGACACTCAATATTGAAAAATGGGGGGGGGGGGGAGGGAGGGGTTGAATTGAAAAATTTTTCAAACAAAAGTTGTAGATCAAGATCCTAAACATAAGTTTGATCATTATAAAAATTTCGATTGGACTCTTCCCTCCCCTCGAATTTCGCGTATTAGTATGAATAAGACACTCGATATTGAAAAATGGTGGGGGGGGGGGGGGGGGTTGAATTAAAATCTGTGGCGTATCTAGGATGAAATCACGGGATGGGTTCAAATTTTGTTTTCGAGAGTGGTTATTATGAAATAAAATTTTTAATTTTCAATAACAAAAAATGAATTTTTCAAAATTTTTTAATTTAAATTTTTGAAAATCGAAAAATCTCCAATTAGTCAAAAAAAATTACGCTGTTTATATTCTTGAGAATTCGAAGAAAATCTCAAAAATTGAAAAAAATTCTATATGTTAAAGAATTTGACTGAAACTAATTTTTTTGAAAATTCATAATTAAAAATTAATAAGTAAAATTTTGGAATTATTGTAAAATCAAAGAAATCTAGTTTTGTAAACTAGAAAAAAATCTCTTTAAAAAAATTCAAAAAAATTCATCTTAAATTTTTTTTAAAAAGTAGGTAAAATTTTTGAAAATTCAAGAGAAAATGATCTCTAAAAATTGAAGAAAATTCATTGATAAAAATATACTAAAATACCTAAGTACCTATTAAAAAAGTTACCCATTTTTTTTTTTAAATTAATGAAAAATCATTTCAAAAGTTGAAAAATTTTGAAAGTTTTGCTATGGGAAATTAAGAAAGGTTATCATTAAAAATTATTGAAAAAAAAATCAATTTTTGAAAATCAAAAAAATTTCTAAGCATAAAGGAAAAATTTAACCTTGAAAAATTGAAATAAAATAGTCAAAAAAATTTACAGTTTCTTTTTGTGAAAATTCAAGAGATATCTTCCTAAAAATTGAAAAAAATTCAATTTGTTGAAGAATTTGGTCAGACTAATTTTTTTGAAAATTCATCATAGGTACTTGGTTGAAAATAAGTAAGTAAAATTTTGGAATTTTAAAATTTAAAAAAATCCAGTTTTGAAAAGTAGAAAAGAATCATCTTTAAAAAAATAGAAAAAAAATCATTCTTGATTTTTTTTTTCTAATAACAAAAACATCATTTTTGAAAATTCAAGAGAAAATGAACTCTTGAAATTGAAAAATTTGACGAATCTTATTTTATGAAAATTCCTTGTGACTAAAAATTGAGAAAATTTTGAAAAATCTCATTTTTGAAAAATTTAAGAAAAATTAGGCCATTTTGAGAACTTTTTACAATTTTAGGAAATTTTTTAAAAAAGATGCAAAATGAGCATCTTTGTTATAGGCAAGGTTTTTGAGGAATTTTAAAGATATTTTTTTTATGCATAATGGGAAAGGTCTGGACCCCAAAACCCTCCCCTTAAATACGCCAGTGATCAAAATAATTTTCAAACAAAAGATGTAGATTAAGATCTTGGAAATCATTTTGGTTATTGTAAGAATTTCACTTGGACCCTTCTCTTCTCTCTAATTTCGCGTATTAGTACGAAGACGCTCATTAATTGAAAATTGGGAGGGAGAGAGGGGTTGAATTGAAAAAATTTTCAAACAAAAGTTGTAGATTAAGATCCTAAAAATAAGTTTGGTTATCATAAAAATTTCGATTGGACCCCTCCCTTCCCTTTAATTTTGTATATTAGTACGAAGACACTCATTAATTGAAAATTGGGTGGGAGGTGGGAGAGAGGGCTTGAATTGAAAAAATTTTCAAACAAAAGTTGTAGATTTAAATCCTAAAAATAAGTTTGGTTATTATAAAAATTTTGATTGGACTCTTCTTTTCCTTCTAATTTCGTGTATAGGTCTTCATAATATTATATAGTTTTGGATTTGGACTCATAAAAATTCAGCTCAATCCGAACTGCCGCAGTGCAAACTAGGAGCTAGTTGAAATACTAACAAAAAATCATCTGTGATGAGAGAAAAATCTTGGTAAACCGGACAAAATTGATTAATCAATCGTTGATAAACGCTTAAATTTTATTAATTACTCGTAATTATCGTCTAATCGGGTTGATTTTCATTCGAAATCGCGACATACATTCGTACAATACTCTGCAATAATTTACTGCAAAGTGAACCGCTTGTTGAACGATGTCAAACAAACAACAAACCCACCCATCCCCGTTTGAAGCGCGATTTGATTATGATTTTTAAATTGATTAATTGATAGTTGATTAGTTATTATCTACGGTAAAATTGTTTACTCGTAAATTAAAATTCATAGTACCCCTCGGGCGAACCGTCCAAGTACTGTTTTTTGCAACTTTTATGCGAATTTGTTGAAATCTCGCGAATTTAAGCCTTCAGGATAACAACAATACTCATCATCCTGTAATTAAGATAGACACATTGTTTTTGTAATTATACCGTTCGATTGAACCTTGTGACAAAATAGCGGAGCAAAAATGTTAGCTGGTTTGACGTTTGGTGCGATGTTGAGCCGTTTTCCAGTCACATTTTGACCAGAAATCCAAGAGAATATCGAGACTGAATTTTCCATGATAAGAACAATGTAAGTATGCTTCTATAATTCGAGTTTGGTAAGCGATTTTGTTTTCGTTCTATCCAACCTGATAAGATGAGAACGTTCGCACCACGGTTAAAGTTCAGTACTGAATTATCTCGTCCGATCAGAATAGTCCGACGCGGCGATTTGGGGAATTTTGATGAATTACCACTATCACAATCTACGTACAAGACTTCACGATATCAGCTTATCTGTGCGAACTTCCGACACCCATGGGGGTTTGATTCGACGACAATAACTTCCACTAACGTAAGCGTGTAGAGCACCAGACCCAGACCAGACCGATTGTGTTTTTCATAACAAACACATCTCGGTGTAGTTTGATCGAAACACAATAATTGCTCGGTCTCGTCAACTTTGCTCGACTCGTTACATTAATATTCAACTTATTCGCGCGCCAAACTCGATATTATTATTTTTAAAAAATATTTTCGTTGTAATACTAATCAATTCAATATGAAATTAGATTTTAAAAAACGAAATTATATGGCGAAGACCAAATACACCGAGATACCGAAAGATGAACCTTACACGATTGTTTACCCGGAATACGTCGAAAAGGTACGTTCTCGTATTACATTTCAATATAATTTGATTAGAAACAAATTTCATTAACTTTTTATCTGTTCGTTTAGAAGAATAAAAAAGAACAAGTCGAGGAAACGGCGTCTCTAGAGATATCGCATGGAATTTCGTGCGATGCTCCTTTACTACAAGATTCGATCAAAGAAGACGTATCAGACAGCGGATGCGGCAGACATCGTAGAAAATCGTCCGAAACTATTTTAAGGTGAATTGCTGCGGCTTATCATACATTTTCGAGTATCGCGACGACGACTTTATTACTATTATTTCTTTTCAATTACTTCCTATCGTGTCGAAAGCGATGAACTCGATTATTCGTTGAATTGGATTACTCGACGATAAGTACTCGATTATCTGAAATTGATAAAAATCCACACCCAATCGATCTATGTACGCTATTTATAAAGCAACTTCATCAGTACATCGTCGTCGTCGAATACTCGAAAATGGGTATATTTTGCTCTTGTTTGCGCGCCCCTAAACGTAAAAAATATCGCAGGCAATGTACCGGAGGAACTTTGCGAAACCGCCAACGCAAATCTCACAGTCTTCCGAGCAGTTGCTCTTTGAACAGTATCAGCAGCGACGACAGCGATATTTGGCAGATATCGGCCGAAGACTGCGCCACTCAGTTGACTCTTATGGATTTGCCCGTATTCGCCAAAATAACGCCCGAAGAATTCATGTCGTGTTCGTGGAATAAACGCAATAAACTCGAAGTGACCCCCAATATAGTCGCATTTACCAGACGTTTTAATCAGGTGAGTCGATAACGATAAACCATTGTTAGCCATCTCGCTCTCGAATCCCATTGTACTGGCCAGCGTACTCGTAAATACAAACACGAGTCGAGTGTTAATCAGTCCAGCTCGTGCATAGTTTTCAAAACAATGTCCGAGCTTATATTCCAATAACGTGGGCGAAATGTACTACCATTCGAGTACAATTAGAGCGTTTTTACGTTTTTCCTCCCCTCGAACTCTTCGCTGCTCGACCGTTCGCAGAATTCCTCGCTCGTCTTCTCTAATGGCGTGTTCGTTTAATAAATCATCATTATTTTTAACCTTGATAACGTTGTGGAAATTTTATGTGCATTTTAGAATAGTCTTTGAAAAAGAAGCCCCCCCCCCCCCAAATTCGTATGTGCGAATAAATTTACATACATATAAAATGGAGCAGAAATTTGCCTCTATCTCGTTCGTAGGTTCTTTATTTAGAACATTTTATAGTTCGAGCGATACGATAGTGCTAATTTCATAGACTAGACTCTCGGATACGTGTTGTAATGTAAATCGACCTTGAACATTTGATCACTTGACCAGCTCGTTTAGTCTTAATCTAGTGGTAGTTTATTTTCCAAAAAACGTACCATAGAAAAATTTAACGCCTATAAATTGGGAATTTTATTAAAATTGTTCGGTTTTGAATTCCATAGACTTCCTCGAGCCAATAAAATCATCCTACTCTTTTTTCATAAAGCACAATTTACGAAACGTCTGCACAGTACTATTTTAATTGTTCACAATTTTACAAAACACCCTACCATATTTTTAAAAAATTTAGCACCTCCAGCCACAATGTCGTTACCCCATAAAAAAAACAAAGTGTACATATTTGTATAATAGGCTCTATTACATACGAGTAGGTAGCTAGGTACACACATTCAAAGCGAAAAAACTCGTACGTCTGTACTTATTCGTGCTAGAGTCAGTCCATACGTACAGTTTAGGTACAATAGTAGTCGTACACGACCTTGGAATTCAATTCCATCGTACTAGCCTCACTAATATTCATATGTAAGTTGAGTAGTAAACATTTGTACGAGAATAGTAGTAGTACACTATCTCGATAACATGTAATTAGATTACTCGGTTGATTGATTTGAATTACAAAATGACGTTGGTTAGTCTCTCCCTACTTTTTTTCTTCTCTTCATCGGGTATAAAATCGTACGTAGTTGCTGCGAATACGAAAATTTTAGAGAAAAAAATTTTCTTCCTTAGGGGTAAAGATGAAAAATCACCGAAAATGGACTAATTGGGTAAAAGTACCTATGTAGTGACCGTTTTGTTGCAAAATTTTGAAGAAAAAAAATTCAATTCCAATTTCTTGAAATTTTTTTGATTTTCTCCAAATAAAATTGTGAAACAAAATAATGTACACGTATAATGCAAAATTAGTGGGAATGATTGATCAAATCAAAATTTTTGTAATAACCAAAATTGTTCTAGATACTTTGATGTACATATTTTGTTTGAAAATTTTTTCAATTGGGGCCTTACGTACAGATATAGAGATTTTTTCGAAAATAAGACTCACCTTCCTCTCCAAAAATCCCCCCATCTCTGTACCTAAGACCTCAGTTGAAAAAATTTTCAAACAAAAGTTGTACATCAAAGTATCTAGAACAATTTTGGTTTTCACAAAAATTTTGATTGGACCATTCATTCCCCTCCAATTTTGCATTATACGTACACACGAATAATACTTTTGCATTCAGTTGCGTATTTAAGAGGAGAGTTTTGGGGCCAAACCCCTCCCATTATGCATAAAAAAAGCTTTAAAATACCTCGAAAGTCTTGCATAACAAAAATGCTCATTTTACATATTTTTCAAAAATTTCCTAAAATTGTGAAAATTTTTCAAAAATGAGATTTTTCAAAATTTTCCCAATTTTTAGTCGCAAATCAATTTTTATAAAATAACATTGATCAAATTTTTCAATTTTTGGAATGATTTTTCATAAATTCAAAAATAAAAATTGGATAATTTTTTTAAATAAGTATTTTATGTTTCAAGAATGAATTTTTCTAATTTTTTAGGCTATACATGATTTTTCTTAAATTTTCAAATAATAAGATTTTTCAATTTTTTCAAGAATAATTTTTTTTTTCAATTTCCAGAGTTAATTTTCACTTGAATTTTCAAAAATGATATTTTTGTTATTTAAAAAAAAAAAATTCAAGAAGGATTTTTCCAATTTTTTTTTAATATGATTTTTTCTACTTTTCAAAACTGGATTTTTTTAAATTTTACAATTCCGAAATTTTACTTACCTACTAATTTTCAATCATGATGAATTTTATCTAGTGAAATTCTTCAACATATTGATTTTTTTTTTCAATTTTTAGGAAGAAATTTTCACAAAGAGAAACTGCAATTTTTTTTGATCATTTTATTTCAATTTTTCAAGGTTAAATTTTTCCTTCATGCTTGGAATTTTTTTTGATTTTCAAAAATTCAATTTTTCAAAATTGAGTTTTTTTCCAATAACTTTTGATGATACCTAACTTTTCTTAATTTTCAATAACAAAATTTTCAAAAATTTTTAATTTTTGAAATGATTTTTCATAAATTTTCAAATATAAAAATAGTTTTTTTTTTTAATAGGTAGGTATTTTATTATTTTATCAATGAATTTTCTTCAATTTTTAGAGATCGTTTTCTCTTGAATTTTCAAAAATGGTATTTGTTACCTACCTACTTGAAAAAAAATTAAGATGAATTTTTTCGAATTTTTTTCAAAAGAGATTTTTTTCTAGTTTTCAAAACTAGATTTTTTCAATTTTACAATAATTCCAAAATTTTACTTATTAATTTTTAATTATGATAAATTTAAAAAAAAATTAGTTTCAGCCAAATTCTTCAACGTATTGAATTTTTTTTAATTTTTGGGGAGATTTTCTTTAAATTCTCACGAATAGATACAGTGTATTTTTTTTGACTATTTAGAGATTTTTTGATTTTTAAAAATTAAAATCTAAAAATTTTGAAAAACGTATTTTTTGTTATTAGTGAAAATTAAAAATTTTATTTCATAATAACCACTCTCGAAAACAAAATTTGAACCCATCCCATGATTTCATTCTAGATACGCCACTGTTTGCATTACACCTACGTATGCGATTTTCGTACGTAAAATGCAAAATTGAAAGGGAAGGAGGGGTCCAATCAAAATTTTTGTAATAACCAAAACTGTTCCTGAAACCAAAATACGTAACTTTTGTTTGAAACATTTTTCAATTGGGGTCGTAAATTTTTTTTCAAAAACTTGTAAAAAGTTCAGATAGGATTTTCGACACCATTTTTTCGTTTTTCCAAAAAAAAAAAAAAAAAAAACACGTGACCTTTCAGAGTACAGACAATTCCATTTTTCGTTCAAAACTTGAAAAACATTCACCACCATTCAATAATCATTGGATTTTTGAATCGGTTCATTAATGTGTTCTTTTTTCTTTTTTTTTCTTTTTTTTTGATAGGTAATGAATTAATGATATTTCTCATTCCTCCTTTTTGTGGAATCAAATCTTCTTTCAATTATCATCATTGAAAAAAAAAATCACTTCTACCAGATTTTTAATTTCAAAAAGCATAATAATTATAGTTATATCGAGAATGCATTTTGATAAATTTTAACAGTATGGTATTGACGATGGGGGGGGGGGGAGGAGGCTGAAAAAAATTCAGGAATCTCGAATGTTTTATGTTATACAGATACTAAAAGAAATGCTTTAATCCAGGCTAGTTCAGCCTCGAATCCGAAAGGGTCGTTAAATTAGGCAGGTGGTAATTTTCAAGGGTGAGGGGAAATGAACGCAAAGAACAAAAAAAAAGAATTCTACGTTTAAAAAAACCTATAACGTTTCAAACAAAAGATATACGACCAACTCGCCATTACGACGACGACGTTAAAAAAAATGCGGCGGAATTTTTTCTTTCTAAATGAGGCTGTATTGAAACCTATGAATAGTAAATTTACAAGCTTGGAATTCTATCGGTAATTACCCGGATTTGTTTTTGTTTTGTTTTTGCACGCAGATTACTTTTTGGGCTGTACAGGAAGTGTTGAAAGGTACGAATTGTAAAGACCGAGCTGAAATACTTTCGCATTATATACGCATCTGTAAGAAACTCTACGAGCTGAATAACTTTCATTCATTATTCGCGATAATATCGGCCTTACGAAGCGCTCCTATTTATAGGTAAGTTCGCATTGCGCTGCCAAATGAATTTGGGACACCTTGTATACGCATATTCGTATAATAGATAATTAATTCAAGCTTGTTCTCTGTCCGCAGATTAAGTAAAAGTTGGAACTGCGTATCGAAAAAAGACAAACAAACGTTCGAGAAACTGAGCGCGGTATTCTCAGACGAAGAGAACTGGAAGAAATTACGCGAGCACGTCGAAAGTCTGAAACTACCTTGTATACCCTACCTGGGCATGTTCCTAACTGATATAGTCTACGTTAACATGGCTCATCCGCACAGCGGCGGCCTCGAAACCGAACAAAGAAGATACAAAATGAACAACATACTTAGGGTCATCTCGCATCTGCAGCAGTCCCAATACAACCATTTAGTTCCTTTGGAGAGCGTGCAAAAGTACCTTAACTCCATTAATTATATCGAAGAATTGCAAAAGTTCATCGAAGACGATCAGTACAAGCTGTCGCTCAAGTTGGAGCCGCCGTCTCCCAATCAGCAACAGTGTGCGAATTCCAAGAGATCTTTTCCGTGCTCCATGGTCACCGAAACCGTCGCCAATCTTAATCTGTCGCCGGCTAAATTACCTTATAAGTTGCCTAATCCGGCCAAGAACGTCGGTCATCGCAAATGTTACAGTCTCGGAACGAAGTTAGTCCTTTTGATTTTTTTTTTAAATCCTGTTTCTTCGATTTGAAACCGAAAATTTCATTAATTTATTTTTTTTTAATTTTTTTAAATAGCGTTTTGAAGGGTAATCCTACTTGCGAATCTCAGTCTCGTCATTTGTTGGATGATTCTGTCATAGAAGATAGCGGATCTCATAATTTACAATCTAGAATTAGTATTATTAAGTAAGTACTACTTTCTTGATTCTCTCATAATATTATACTACGTAATACGTATGTAATGAATAGGTCACGCACAGTAACGACGAGAGCAGAGTGAAGCCCCGGTACATTTATTTATCAAAATAAAAATCCCTAAATTTTTTTAAGTTCATACAAAATTTTGTCTGTTTTGTTTTGGCGAAAATTTTGAGATTTAGAGAAAAATAATCTCAATTTTCGGTCTCGATTCTTTTCAAAATAAAAACTTACTTTTTTTGAACTAAAAAAAAATCTCTGAATGTTTTAAAGACCAAAAATCTCTCATGTCACTTCTCTTTAAGAGGAAAAAAATCCTCAAGTTTTTCAAAATGAAAAATATTTCTTTAAAGAAAAAAAATGTCTGGATTAAAAAAAAAAATAAAATCATTTAATTTTGCGAGAAAAAAATCTGTAAAATTATTGAATGAAAAATCTTTTGATTTTCACCCAGAAAAAAATAAACCTTTTTTTTGTTCTAGAAAAAAAAATCATTTCTACTTATAGAAAAACATATCAATTTTTGTTATTAATTTTTTTTTAATAAAAATTTTGGCAGTAAAAAATCTCGAAATTTTCCAGAAGAAAAAATGCATTGGGCGGGGGGGGGGGAATTTCAATGTTATTAAAAGAAAAAAAAATATTCAAATTGATTTGCAGTACCTAAATAGGCAGAAAAGTATGTTTTTTTAGTAGAAAGAATCCTTGAAATGAATTATCATTTTTGGTCTTCGTTTTTATTGCAAAAAATGCAGGATCGGTGCAAGAGCATCTTTTGCAAAATTTTATTTTGAAAAAATGAGATATTTTTCTCGCAAAAATTAAAAATTGCTTTCTAGCTTCAAAAAAAGAAAGAATTCTGCTCCAAAAAAATATAGAAAATTATCATAAAAAAAGAAAAATTTGCTTGTTTCAAAAAATTGAATTTTTTCAACAACAAAAAAAATATATAGAATACCTAATAAGTTTTTTTTTTTAAAAAGAAAAAAAAATGCTCCAAAAAATTAAAAATAGTTATCGTTTTAAAATTAAAAAATTTTCTTGATCCAATTTTTTTTCAAAAAAAAAAAAAAAAAAATCAGGCAAAAATCAGAAGATATTTTTTTTAAAAATTAATTAAAAATAGATAATTTTTTTTAAAACAAATGAAAGACGTTTTTACCTATCTTTTATACTTTCTTCACTAACTTCAAAAAATAAGAAACTTTTTTAGGGTGATTCCAATAAAAATTAAGATGCACAACTGTAGCGGTTTTTCGAATAATCATTTCGAAAAAAATTATCAATTTTGTAAAAATTTGAATTTATGGATCGAAATAAAAAATTTTCAATCAATTTTTATCCAATCCTACCCAATTTGGGCAATTTTTTTCAATCCCAGAAGTTTTGGCAATTTTTTCATTTTTTGCAACCCTATAACTGTAGCGTTCCTCGAGTACATATTTCGAAAAAAAAACTTATCAATTTTGTAAAAATTTGAATTTATGGATTAAAATAAATTTTTTTCAATAAATTTTTATCCCAATACAAGCACACTTGGGTAATTTTTTTCAATTCCAGAAGTTTTGGCCGTTTTTTCATTTTTTTCAACCCTACAACTGTAGGGTTTTTCGAGTAAATATTTCGAAAAAAATTATCAATTTTGTTAACATTTTAATTCATGTTTCAAAATAAATTTTTTCAATACATTTTTATCCAATCCAACCAAACTTGGGCAATTTTTTTCAATTCCAGAAGTATTGGCAGTTTTTTCATTTTTTTCAACCTTATGAGCTTGTATTTCTGAAATATGAGAAATTTTTTTCACGCCGACTCCAAAAATTCAAAATACTTGAGCATTTTTTTATTCCAAAAAATGCAGATTTTTTCGCAAAAATTAGAGAAATGTTTTTTATCTAAAAAAGTTATGAGAATTCTTTTCTAAAAAAATTTAGACAAATTTGATGGATTAATTCTCAAAAAATAAAATAAAATAGATTTTTTTCTGTAGAAATAAATCATATTTTTTTTGTCAAAGTTCAAAAAATATTTTTTACCTACACCAAAAAATTGAGAAAATTTCTTCAACAATGTTTTTTTTTTTCGAAAAATTGAAAATATTTTGTACCTATAGGTACCATAAAATTGAAAAAAAAATTTCTTCCAATTTCTTTTTTTTTTTTTTTTACTTCAAGAAATTGAGTTTTTTCATAGTAAACTATGGCAAAAGCCAAAACAGACTTGACACTGCATGTGGTTGAATCAGTATGAGCAGTTCATTCAGTCACACAGATCTAATATTCTTTTATTTTCTACAGGCCTTTTTCTGTAAAAAATGACGAAACGAGCGAAACGGTCCTACTAGAAGGTTGTTTAAAGAAGAAAATAGTATTTCGACACGGTTGTCATCCTACCGTATCGTCGTGGCATCGATACTGGGTACAAGTCTCTCCTTCATCGTTGGTGTTCTACTCGCCTAAATGTTTCAAAGGGTAAGTAAAATCGATCGATGATTAAAATCGTAATTTCTACTCCGAATCAGCTAATAAGATGAATTTTTTTCATCCCAATTCAGCGTATCTCGTAACGACTTCAAGAAAGAACCTTGTAAAGTGTGGTCAGTTGAAGGATCCATTGTCACGTTGGGAGATAATCCGGACATATTTTTCTTTAAAGATACTCAACGTTGTAAGTATTCCTAATTTCCAAAATTCTGTTCGATTTGGAACAACGCGATAGTAATATTTTTCTATTCCTCTTTTTGTCGTAGCAAAACTGTATAAATTTCGAGCACTAAATGACTCAGCCGCTTTGAAATGGTATCGTACTCTGTATAACGTTGCAGAAGGCAAACGAGAAGAAATTAATCCTTCGAATTTGATTACGTTTTAGTGATTGATGAAATATTCTGCAGAACGTAGTGAGTAGTTTAGCTTTCACTGGTAGTTTACGGTTTTTTTCATGTTTTTTTTTGTATGTACTTGATTTAGTTACCAATTTTTATACCATATATAAAAAGATTTTTTCAAGTCCTGGCGTATACATAAGCATATAAAGTCACGTGTTTCATTTCGTTTTTTTTTCTTTTTATATCTAATTATATACGTGTGTTCGTCATTGTTTCTGTTCCGTATACGCGTGTGTGTGTGTGTAAAGCGAAGATTATTTTGTATAATTTCTCTTAAAATGCACCTACAGCTGTATATGTTTTAGTATGTACGTCTTGTACTAGCGTATTTATACCTAAATACCTACATAATTATTTACCTATTTGTACTCGTCGCGTCGTGTGTAATTTAACACTAAATAATGCTTTTGATGCGTTACAGTGACATCGGAGATGATTGTGTTTTTTTTTGTACTTTTTATATCATATTATTAATTTTCATGCTGTTATTTTAAATAAAAAAGGAAACATATTCGATAATGTCGATATTAAGATGTGTTTTTTTTTATGATATAACTGACAATTTGATAATAAATGGTATGGCGTACTTGTATTTACAAAATACCACCATCTGCTTGTCCTTATCTTTCGGAAATTCTCTATGAAATGATGGAATTTTATGAATGGGAAAGCAATCTTAGCCCACGTTGCACGTATGCCTCGACTGACGCGATAATGTAATAACCGCCGCACATCCGTTTCCACTCTTGATGTTGTCATCGTGCTATCAAATCGACCACGCGAGGATGCGAATGTTTTGTATTTAATACGTAAATATCACTAAAGACGTAATTTCAATGTTCTCCTTGCAGTGGCGTATCTAGGATGGAATCATGGGAGGGGTTCAAATTTTGTTTTCGAAAGTGGTTAGGTATTATGAAATGGAATTTTTAATTTTCACTATCTAATAACAAAAAATACATTTTTCAAAATTTTTAGATTTCAATTTTCAAAAAATCTCTAAATAAACAAAAAAAAATTACACTGGTTCTATTCGTGAGAATTCGAAGAAAATCTCCCCAAAAATACAAATAAATTCAATAATATGTTGAAGAATTTGACTGAAACTAATTTTTTTTTTTAATTTATCATAATTAAAAATTAATAAATAAAATTTTGAAATTGTAAAATTTAAAAAATCTAGTTATGAAAACTAGAAAAAAATCTCTTTAAAAAAATCAAAAAAATTCATCTCAATTTTTTTTAGTAGGTAGGTAACAAATATTTTTGAAAATTCAAGAGAAAATGATAAAATATACCTACCTATCAAAAAAAATATCCAGTTTTTATTTTTGGAAATTTAACTGAAAAATTTTGAAAATTTTGTTTTTGAAAAAAGTTAGGTATCATTAAAAGTTATTGGAGGAAAAATCAATTTCGAAAAATTCAATTTTAGAAAATCAAAAAAAAATCTAAGCATAATGGAAAATTTTAACCTTGAAAAATTGAAATAAGATGATCAAAAAATTTATACATAATTATTCTCTTTGTGAAAATTCCTTCCTAACAATTGAAAAAAATCAATATTGTTGAAGAATTTGACTAGATTAATTTTTTTTGAAAATTCATCATAATTGAAAATTAGTAAGTAAAATTTTAAAAAATCTAATTTTGAAAAGTAGAAAAATCACCTCTAAAAAAATTGGAAAAAATCCTTCTTCAGATTTTTTTTTTTAAATAACAAAAATATCATTTTTGAAAATTAAAGAGAAAATGAACTTTGGAAATTTAAAAAAAAAAACATTCGTGAAAAAATTGAAAAAACTTTATATTTAAAAATTTAAGAAAAATATTGTATACCTAGACCTACCTAAAAAATTAGAAAAATTCATTCTTGAAAAATAAAATAATGTACCTATTTAAAAAAATTATCCAATTTTTATTTATGAAAAATCATTTCAAAAATTGAAAAATTTTGAAAATTAAGAAAAGTTACCTATCATTAAAAAATCATTGGAAAAAAAATCAATTTCGAAAAATTCAATTTTAGAAAATCAAAAAAAAATCTTAGCATGAAGTAAAAATTTAACTTTGAAAAATTGAAATAAGATAATCAAAAAAATTTATACATTTTCTCTTTGTGAAAATTCCTTCCTAAAAATTGAAAAAAATCAATATTATGTTGAAGAATTTGACTAGATTAATTTTTTTTGAAAATTCATCATAATTGAAAATTAGTACCTAAATAAAATTTCGGAATTGTAAAATTAAAAAAAAAAATCTAATTTTGAAAAGTAGAAAAATCGCCTCTAAAAAAAATTGGAAAAAATCCTTCTTGAATTTTTTTTAAATAACAAAAATATCATTTTTGAAAATTCAAGAGAAAATGAACTCTGGAAATTGAAAAAAAAAAATCATTCTTGAAAAAATTGAAAAATCTTAGGTAATTATTTGAAAAATTTCAAGACAAATCTTGTATATCTAGACCTACCTACCTAAAAAAATTTGAAAAATTCATTCTTGAAAAATAAAATATATATCTACCTAATTAAAAAATTATCCAATTTTTATTTTTGAAAATTTATGAAAAATCATTTCAAAAATTGAAAAAATTGACCAATTTTATTTGATAAAAATTCATTGCGACTAAAAATTGGGAAAATTTTGAAAAATTAAAGAAAAATTAGGGATGCATTTCGAGAACTTTTCACTTTTTGAAAAATATGTAAAATGAGCATCTTTGTTGTGCAAGATTTTTGAGGTATTTTAAAGGGTTTTTTTTATGCATAATGGGAGGGGTTTGGACCACAAACCCCTCCCCTTAAATACGCCACTGCTTCCTTGCGCGGAAATGTGTCCGTCTATCGATAGAGGATAGAGATACGTCCGATATCAATTATTCATAAAATTACCAACTACTCGTCCGTGACAATGGAAGACTATTTAAAAAAAATCCGAGCATCCATGATCCAGTATGACGTAAATAGGTGTAAGACAAGCCTTGTGTGAAAATTGAGCATTTTTTTTTTTTTTTTTTTTTCGTTATCTAATTAACAATTCATTGTTCAGCGATGCTAATTTTTATCTTGTCGACGATGTTGTTGTGATTGGTACGAGGTACTCAACTCGCTGTTAATGAAATGCCACCGAGCTTGATTTTAAATTCAAATGGTTTTATGGAAAATACCTTCCTCTTCTGTCTATGCGTCTAGATGCGTCGAGAGAAGTGTAACTTGAATAACGAACGAGCCCCAATGTACCATTGTACTATCGTCTATCTGCGAGAAATACTCGACAGAAATTTTCGTTTCGTCATTTCAATGCAGGTTACTTCTGCTTTGGACTGTTCGTCTTTATAAATTTTGATTTACTATTGTACAATGTACATGTAGGTATCTTATTCACGTTTGAGAAAATTTAGTTTGTCATTGGTTCGTATACATATAAATATTTCCTTCGCCAACTTTTAAATTTCACTACGAATATAAACACCTAGGCAATAGGCAGCTAGACACCTACCTAATTTGCAACTTGTAAATTTTTTACTTTTCAACTTGACAACAATTTTAAGATTTTAAGTTTTAACAATCAGCTAATGTAGTTGAGAGTTCTTGCAAAAAGTTTCCTTCTTGGTTTTAAATTCCTGTACATTCAAAACTTCCCCTTAAAGTTTTGTTTTCCACATTTCCGTTTGTCAAAAATCAAGGGCGAGATGAGAGCGGAATGTTAGTGGGTTAGGTCCCACACTCCTCCGTTCAAAAGTTGTAAAGAATTTTTAAACCATAAAATTAAACTCGAATTGACAGAATTTCCAAATCGAGGCTACTAAAAAAAAATCGTTAATCGTTCACATCTAATCATTTTTTTTTTTTAAATTTTATTCATTTTTAAAATTGAATGGAAATTGTAGATCTTTGAAAGCTGATTAATTTTATCGATGTGAAACATCAATTTTTTCCATTTTCATTTGACGCGAGTTCTTTATTTTGAATAAGCATCCACTTTTTATCTAGGTAAGATCAGTTGGGGTAACTGAGCCACCGGCACCGGGGTATCTGGGCTATAAGCTCTTCCTCATCCCCTCCAAAATCATCATGACGTAAGTGGTTGGTTGCATGGTAACACTGACAATTTTTTCTAATTAATCGGGTCCATTCTGAGAGGTTATGATGGAAAAATTCTGAATTATTCATTTATTCGTATTTTTGAAAAAAATTCATTTTTGCCAAGTAAGAATTTCGCGAGGCTTTTTACATGGGAAATTTCACAAATTTAATTTCTTTGAAAAAATTGTCTAAAAATTTTTTTTCTCATTAATTGAGTCTATTCTGAGAGGTTATGATGGAAAAATTCCAAATTTTTCAATTATTCGCATTTCTGAAAAAGATTCTTTTTTTCCATGGTGAATTTCAAATTTTCCTTAAATTGAATTTCTTTGAAAAAATTGTCAAAAAAAATTTTTCTCATCATTCGGCTCACTCTGAGAGACTATGATGAAAAAATTCTGAATTTTTCAGTTATTCGCATTTTTGAAAAAATTCATTTTTGCCATGATGAATTTCAAAGGGACTGTCCGGGTAAAATGGTGAAAAGTGCCTCGTCACCGATTGGGACGAAACTCACCCCAAATGTTGGTATTGATGTAAAACTACCCCAAAATTTTTTTTAGATTCCTACCCCCACCTCTACCCGAGAAAAATGGCCGTATATGACGAAAATTCAATATTTTCTGTACGGGGAGGGGGTAATCCAAATTTTTTGAAATTTTCACAGAAAATAGTGTCTGTGCAGGTGTATGCGTGAGACTTTTTTCAAAAAAATTTTCTCGAATTTTCCGGATTTTCCAGGGGGTTGAAATTTTCAAAAATTCATATAAAAAAAATGGGGAGGGGGTCATAGCTGGAATTTTTTTTAAAACTATGTTATACTCTTAAGTATAACATATATTTTACTCGGGTCCCAAAAATTGGTGCAACATGGTCAAAAAAAGGAAAAACATGTAAATACCGCGTTTTTCTTCATTTTTTCGCCATATTTTAGATGTTCAAGGTCAAAATTTTGGAAAAAATCAGAATTTTGTGTAATGTACTCGTAAAAGATACCAAAACGAGGTACTAAGCTAACAATATCTAAATACTAGCCGTAGGGCCAGTGGAACATGGACCCTGCTTGTTTTGAGCACTTATAGAGTGGTCTTTTTTTATACTTATTTGTGAAAAAAAATTTTTGAAATTTTGAGCGGACCCCCCTCCCCCTAGATTGGTTCCATTCCATGAGAAAATAACCCACAAAAAATGTTAGCTTGATCGGTCCACCACCCCCCCCCAAACCTATCGCAGGGGCATTATTTGAAGAATGGTGGTCGAGCGCGCGAGCCAAGAACTTTTCCACGGCAGTTCGCAGTAACGCGTCATGTAATCTCTCGGGCTCGAATTGACTTCTAATTCACATTTTTGTTTCTCTCCTGAAAGTGATTTAAATATCGAAATTTGCAAGATCCGTATGTAGATATAGGTTATCGAGGGCGCTGAATTCGATTGTGGAACTAAAATTCACTTTTGACCCCAAAATGCGCCGCTGAGGGGGGTTCAATTTTTACAATTTCGACATTTACAATATTGGTATCAAAATATAGGTTTTCGGAGGCGCTGAATTCGATTTTAAAACTCCAATTCACTTTTGGCCCCTTAATAAATCCCCAGGGTGGTTCAATTTTTGTAAGTTTAAAATTGAAGTACAGGTATAAGATTGCAGTGCAAATTTTAAAATTATCGAAATCGAACTCCCTCTCAAGAGCTCCATTCGAAGGTCAAATGTAAATTTAAGTTTTAAAATCGAATTCAGCGCCCCCGAAAACCTATATTTTGATACCAATATTGTAAATTTCGACTTTATCAAAATTGAACCTCCCCTCAGGGGCGCATTTTGGGGTCAAAAGTGAATATAAGTTCGAAAATCGAATTCAGCGCCCCCGAAAACCTATATTTTGATACCAATATTGTAAATTTCGACTTTATCAAAATTGAACCTCCCCTCAGGGGCGCATTTTGGGGTCAAAAGTGAATATAAGTTCGAAAATTGAATTCAGCGCCCCCGAAAACCTATATTTTGATACCAATTTTGTAAATGTCGAAATTATAAAAATTGAACCCCCTCAGCGGCGCATTTTGAGGTCAAAAGTGAATTTTAGTTCCAAAATCGAATTCAGCGCCCTCGATATCTTTTACGAGTACATCACACAAAATTCTGATTTTTTCCAAAATTTTGACCTTGAACATCTAAAATATGGGGAAAAAATGAAGAAAAACGCGGTATTTACATGTTTTTCCTTTTTTTGACCATGTTGCACCGATTTTTGGGACCCGAGTAAAATATATGTTATACTAGAGAGTATAACACAGTTTTACAAAAAAATTCCAGCTATGACCCCCTCCCCATTTTTTTTATATGAATTTTTGAAAATTTCAACCCCCTGGAAAATCCGGAAAATTTGAGAAAATTTTTTTGAAAAAATTCTCACGCATACACCTGCACAGACACTATTTTCTGTGAAAATTTCAAAAAATTTGGATTACCCCCTCCCCGTACAGAAAATATTGAATTTTCGTCATATACGGCCATTTTTCTCGGGTAGAGGTGGGGGTAGGGATCTAAAAAATTTTTTGGGGTAGTTTTACATCAATACCAACATTTGGGGTGAGTTTCGTCCCAATCGGTGACGAGGCACTTTTCACCATTTTACCCGGACAGTCCCTTTTTCTAAAATTGAATTTCTTTGAAAAAATTGCCAAAATTTTTTTTCTCATCATTCGGCTTCACTCTTAGAGACTATGATGAAAAAATTCTGAATTTTTCAGTTATTCACATTTTTGAAAAAAAATTGATTTTTGCCAGGTGAATTTCAAATTTTTCTAAAATTGAATTTTTTTGAAAAAATTGCCCAAAATTTTTTTTCTCATCAATCGGGTCCATTCTGAGTGGTTCTGACGAAAAAATTCTAAATTTTTCAATTATTCGCATTTTTGAAAAAATTCATTTTTGCCATGATGAATTTCAAATTTTTTTAAAATTGAATTTCTTTGAAAAAATTGCCAAAAAAATTTTTCTCATCATTCGGCTTCACTCTGAGAGACTATGATGAAAAAATTCTGAATTTTTCAATTATTCACATTTTTGGAAAAAATTCATTTGTGCCATGTAAAAAGATCCGGTTGTTTCACGGAGATTTTTATATGGGAAATTTCACAAATTTAATTTCTTTGAAAAAATTGCTCAAATAAAATTTTTTCTCATTATTCGGGTTCATTTTGAGAAGTAATGACGAAAAAATTCATGATTTTTCAATTATCCCTATTCTGAAAAAAGTTCATTTTGCAATGGGCAATTTCACATTTTCCCAAAATTCAATTTTATTGGAAAAATTTCCAAAAAAAATTCTCATCATTCGGGTTCACTCTGAGAGAGTATGATGAAGAAATTCTGAATTTTTCAATTATTCGCATTTTTTGAAAAATTCATTTTTGCCGAATAAAAATTTCGCGGAGATTTTTACATGAGAAATTTCACAAATTTGACTTCTTTGAAAAAATTGCCCAAAAATTTTTTTCCCCGTCATTCGAGTCCATTTTGAGAGGTTTTAATGAAAAAAATTCATTATTTTTTTCAATTATTTCCATTTTTTTAAAAAACCCATGTTTGCAATGTAGTAAGTAGTAAGTACCAGTGGTACTTATTACGTGGTGAATTTCACATTTTCCTTAAAATTAAATTTCTATCAAATAATTTTGTAAATCAAAGGTTTTCTTTTTTCAGCTAATAATTTTTCATATTGATAATTCTCGTCAAGGTGCCATGTCACTGTTCAGCTTGAAAATTACATTTTTTCGATAATTCCAATACCTGAACATTTTTTAACCCATTTCAAAAATTCGTACAGTGAGTATTTTTTTAACAGTTGTTCAATTTTGTTAATTTCTAAATTTTTCAATGTCGATCAATCGATCGATTTTTCGATCGGCTTTATAATTTTATCGAATCAATCGAATTTGTGCTCGTAGTTCTATAGCCATTGATTACTATACTAGATTTTTCACTCAGTAAACTGCAAAATCTTCCCATCAATATAGCTCAGCTTGCAATTTCGCTTTCAATTCTCAAATTAGCAGATAGATGAGCGGTCACACGAGCCTACAAAGGATGAAAAAAAAGAAGATGAAACCGAGTGTAACAAATAGATGAAACATTCCACGCAGCCAATTTAGGTACCTGTTGTCCCTCCGTACACTGCACACGAGTTACACTTACACTACACAAATGTCCCTAAGTATAAAGGGGCAAATAAATACCTCAATTTACTCTCGCGGTTGTGACGATGGCGGTGGCGCTGGCATACACTTAGCTGAGCTTGAATTATTAATCCATCTTGTTTTTTTCTCGCCACTTTCGCTCGTATTCGTGCGTTATCTTTTCCTCTTTTTTTTTTTTCAAACAAATGAAATTGAAGGTAAACTTTAAAAACTATACAAGTTGTTTTTCAATTACTAATAAGCGCTTGATTTATCGCCCTAATCGAGTATAATTGATTAGGCCGGTAATTATCGTTTACCTAGCTGATGGATACTCGTACTCGTATTATACGAGGGATGGGGTGTATTGATTTTTTTTCAACTCTCAAAATATCGCAGTGTAGAATGAACGAGCGAGGCAGTGCGATTCTATTGTACGTTGTACGCGTCACTCTATATAGGCAATTTATCGAATAGGTAGATAAAGATTGGTACGAATTACGAATACGAGTACGAGAGCGAGAGCGAGAGTGACAAATTCGATGATTCTCGAGTCGAGTCGGCTTTTTCATAGTGAGAGTGAGGCTAGGCGTAGATAATAGATATACACGTAGATACGATCAGGTATATATTTTTTTCACGCGTCATTTTGCAACGCGAAAGGGCAACAAAGAGATAAATTTGTTTTTTGATTCGCCGCGTCAAGCACACAGGTGAATTCATATACTACACCGGGGTCATCCTATAGAGGAGAGCGTCGAACACGAGCTGACCAGTTGACCAGTGACCACACAGCATACGAGTAAATTGTAGCTTAACCTACGCCGAGTGGAGTTTTTTAAAATGCCTACGAATGGTAAGGCGTATTTTTTGAAAATATATGTATTTTTTCATCGGTAGGTAGAGGAGCGATGGTATAATTGTTAAACCGTCGCGTCGTTTCGTCTCGAATTTGTACGTGAGAGAAGTGCCGGACGTGTCATACGTGTATTGTGCCCATAAAAATGCTGAATTTTTAAATAAAATTACAAAAAAGACCTGCTTCGTGAAAAATTGAACTAATTTTACATTTTATAACAAAAAAAAAAAAAAATTGATTAAATGCAGTAAATTTATACTCGCTGTGAAATACTCATCGCAAAATCGAAAAAAAAAATTCTCACTTCATTTTTATTTTTTTTAAAACATTTTAATACGCAAATGAATTACAACAATTACGCCAGCTGATCTTTATCACGAATTTATCAACATTCTATTCCCAATAATATCTACATCAGTACATACACATTTTCAAAATTTTGCAAAAAAAATCAAAATTTGTTAAAAGCTCGGAATTTAGTGATTTTCAACAGTCCAATTTTTGAAGTTTCCTCAAGTTTTACAACTTTCAAAAATTTTTTGAACATAATTGATCAATTTTTAAAATTTGGTCAGTTTTTAAAATACTTAAAAAATCTCTCATTTGCATACCTAGGGGAAAAAAAGAGGATGAGGAATTATTCCAAGTTTTTGTCTCAATTTGCTAATTGGAATGGAAAGCTAACTTTCAAAGAGTTTCAGAGTAAATAAATTTCAATCGAATTTCCTTGGAATAGAAAATAATGCTTTTGGAATCAGCATAAGAAAATTCATCATTTTTTCTAAGTAAAAAAAATAAAAATGAGAAAAAACTTCTCAACTTTTTTGAGAACACAATAATATGTTTAATTTTTCGTCTAAATTACAAAAAAAAAATTTTAAAAATGGTCTTTTACTTTTTTTTAGATAACATAATTTCTCAGTTTTTTGGAATAGGTAAGAAATCATTCAGTTATTTGAAAAAAATAATTTTTGAAGTCAGGGTAATGAGAGCTCTTCATTTTTTTTGAGATTTTAATTTTTTAAATAATTTTTTTTTCTATGAATCAACTTATTTAAAATTAAGACTTTGTTCAATTTTTCAGGATTTTTTTTGTTGAAAAAAGTCTCTTGATTTTTTTTTTTTGGGGGGGGGAGGGGTATTCATTTTTTTAGATATTTTTCATTTCATTTTAGGTATTTTTATTCATTCATTCAATTTCTTTGAGAAAAAAATTTCATTTATTGAACTTCAAAAGTTTGGTAAATTTTTACAACTTTTTAAATACAAAATGAATTTTGAATTTTAATAGAATTACCTATACCTAAGTATTAATTTTAAGAATATGTGACCCGGCATGATAAAAGGGACCTACATAGTAGGTATTTTACAAATTTTTCAAGAGAGCAAAAATAAACTTTGAGAATGAATATCTTTGGAACAAATGGACCGATTTTTTTTAGATTTTGGGGAAATAATTACTGGACAAGAGTGAAATATTTTCCAATATATTTTTTTTTTAATTTTGTGCGAAATTTTTTTTATAATGGGTAAGGGAAATTTGACCAAACTCAGTGTTGCCAAAAAGGGGGAAAAATTGTGTGATAAGCAAATTTTTGAAGCTTACTGATAACAAATATCAGATCGGTTTTTGGCTAAATTATGAGCATTTTGCGTCATAAATGGTCATAAAACGAAAAAAACATTGAAAAAAAAAATTATTAGATTTCATCGATTTCAAGTAAAATTATTTTGATGATCAGTAATGATTCTGAAAATTGATCAAAAATTCTCAGAAATGGAATTTTTTAGCTTAAAATCACGTATTTCAAGCATCAGCCCCGGGGTGAGCTATTTTGAAACAAATTAGGGATATATTTTTACACATTTTTTTTCAAATTCTTGAAAAACAGCTACATTGCCCACTAGGTCCCTTTTGTCGTGCCGATTGGAAATATTAATTTTTTCGAAATTTTGAGTGGATCAGATGATAGACCTTGGTAAGTAGAGCTCACAAAAAATGGTCTTTTACTTTTTTTTTTGCATAACATAATTTATCAATTTTTTGGAGTGGGTAAAAAAACATTCAGTTATTTGAAAAAAATAATTTTTAAGTCAAGGTAATGAGAGCTCCTCATTTTTTTGAAATTTTAATAATTTTTAAATCATTTTTTTAAATCAACTTATTTAAAATGAAGATTTTGTTTACCTAATTTTTCAGTTTTTTTTATTTTTATTTTTATTTTTTTGAAAAAAGTCTCTTAATTTTTTTTTTGGGGGGTGGGGAGGGGGGAGGGGGGTGGGGTATTCATTTTTTGGATATTTTTAATTTCATTTTATAGTAGGTATATTCATTCATTCATTCATTCATTTTCTTAAGAAAAAAATTTCATATAAATCTTCAAAATTTAGTAAAAGTTCAAAGTTTGTTCATTTTTGAATTTTAATAAAATTACCATTTATTAATTTTAAGAATATGGACAATTTCTGAAATTTATTCACATTAAAAAAAATTAATGACAATTTATTGAGAAATATTTTTACTTCAAAAATGATGAAAGATTTTTTTTCTACAAAAAATACAAAATTGGAACAAAGCAGTAGGTACAGCAATTTCCCTCTGAAAATAAGACATTGGCCTCCCTAAAAATAGGAGATATTATCTCTTAATTTTTTTTTTCTTCAAAAAAATGTTCATAATACTTTTACCCATTTTTTTACTTTAAAAAAATTGATATTTTTTTACATTCATTTTATTGATATTTTACAAGTCAAAAAACTCGATGGTAAACTTTTGTAAGTCTTTAAAAATACATAATTTAGTGAATACCAATTCTAAATTTGTCATCAACTTTTAAGAGTCGATTTTCAAAGTTTTATCAAGTTTTACAATTTTGTAGGTATTTTAAAAATTTAATAATGCCTATTTGAAATTGAGAAATTTAGAAAAAATGTCATCTAGATCTTAAAAATGTGGTAAAAACTAAGAATTTTCAAAGTAATTTTCATTAAATTGAAATAAAATTTTTAAAATTCGGGCATTATTTTCTAACTAAGAAAGTGAATATTTCAAGTTTCGTAAATTTCTCAAGTACAGTCAACTCTGACATTTTCTAGGCTCATTTTCAAAATTTGGTAAATTCTTACAGTTTTTTTCTAATTTTGTAGTGTAGGTACCTACCTAATAAATCCTTAAGTTTGAGAAAAAGTAAAAAATTTGAAATTCACCGAAAAATTCAAACAAGGAAATTAAAAGGTACATTTTTATGATATAAAAAAATTAACAGTTCATAAAAATTTATAAATTTTTTAATCAATCAGCTTTCATAAATCAAAATTTGATAATTTTAAAATTTTAAATAATGTTGGAAAGTAGATCCATTTTTAAAGTTTCAGCCATGAATTTTCAAAATTTCGTAAATTTTTACAATGTATCTTACTTACTCGTAAACATTTGAAAGATATTGCAAAAAATTCAAAATCTATTTTTATAGTTTTAAATTTTTCAAATTAAAAATAAATAATTAAATTTTTTAAATTTGGTGAATTTTTGGAATTTACTTGAATTGAAAAAAAAAATCAAGCGATCAACAATTTTCAAACTTTAGTAAATTATTTATTCATACCTACTTATTCAGAAAAATGTTTTATATTTTAAATTTGATTAAGTATTCTAAAAATTTTATAAACTTTTTGAAATCCAATATGTTTTTAAAATTCTATCAATTATTTCAAAATGTAAAATTTTTGTAATTTTCAAAATCTGATAAATTTTCAAAATTCAGTAAATCTAGAAAATTTGGCAATTCTAAACCTATGAATAATCTTCATTTTTTTAGATTAAGAATTCGTCAACTTTAAAAAAATAAAAATAATAATAAGTATAAAAATTATTAATAGCCAAAAAAGGTCATAGATTGGCACTGCTAAGGGTGCCAAGTAAAGTAAGTACAATATAGACTTCTAAAAGTCAAAATGAGGCAAAATTGAGTAGCATTGAAAAGATATAGGTACTCGCCTATTTATGTAATTTTTTTCCCCTTTTTTTTTTGGGGGGGGGGGGGGGGGTTACTTCTAAAATAATTTCACTCTAAGGCACGGTTTTTATATTTTTAAACCAAAGCCGAGTTATTTGGCCAGTTGGGCAGTGGGCTATATTCTATTTTAAAGTTAAAGGTGAGGGACAAAACCTATATGAATTGTTCGGCTTGCGCTTGAAAGGTTGCGCGTTAATTTTTCCCAAAAGCTTGGCCCGATATTCTCCATAGCAACGTCTCGGTGCACATTCTGCTCTCGGTGGTGTTTCTCTCTGTCCACACAGTAGCAATCGTTTTAAGTTGCGTGATGGTATCTGTTGCTTCATCTATTACTAACCCTTGTTGCTAGCTGCAACAGGTGAGTATGTTTCTCATTATAACTTTTTTTTTTCTCCATCATTTTCATTTAATATTTCGCCGCCTTTTTCGTTAATCTCTTCTTATTGTTACTTTCTCTTTTTCTCTTTCTCTCTCTCTTTGCGGTTTGTGTGTGATTCTCTCTTCTTTTTTTTTTTAATATAACATTTTTGTCGAGTGGACCGGCTGATTGACCAACCGCGCGCGTGAATGGCTGAATGGCGAGATGCGGTCGAATTAATTTTCGTCGCCCATTTTATTACGACGACCGAGTCGACTAATTTTATTCGTTTGTTTTTCGTGTTGCTGATGCTGAGAACTGCGGTTTTCTACGAATTTTATTCGATTCTTAAATAATAAAATAAATATTTAGCGCGAACCGGTAACTTCGATTAGCGATCGCTCTAATGTGAAGATCTGATCGATAGATCTCGGATCGTTGATCAAAAATTGGAAAATTTTGTTTGTCGTTAGATTCGCGAAGAAATGAAAATTGATTAAAATGTGAAATTTTTATTATTTTATCGAGAGTGGAAAATTCAACCAAGTAAGAAATTATTGGCAGTTCTACATCCTTTCTTCACTCTATGTCTTTTTTCATTTCTCTTGCACGTACATCTTCCATAAATTTATCACACTTGAAAAATATCAACTAATTAGGCGATATTTCTCATCTGCGAAAGGTGCACTTTGCCACAAAAAATACGCACGAATTAGTAGCTCACTCCGCCGAAGCTACCAACGCACCTGGAGTATTTTACAAGGTGCCTGGCATTTGATATAACGCACTTTGGCCAACCCTACTTACCTACTTTACAAAATTCGCTCTTTACAGCTTAATGAAATATTTAGCGCTTAAAGAAAAACAGTCAAAGGATACTCGACTCCCCGGTAGTCGATTAAGGATATTAACGACCTCGTCTACCTTCGCGTCTGTACCTCGCCAAGTTGATACCTTAAATCGCGAATTAAAAATTGTAAAAAAATATGTCGACGAATTTCTCTTTGAAAAAAAAAACGAGTCGAGAGTCATTTTTACAATCTGGCAAAAGTGTTTCAATCTTTCATCAGCCAAGTAAACGCACCTAAACGCCAAAAATACGGAATCTCTTGCTGCTAACGAATAGGTTAGGCACATCTAGGTACAATCTACATACCTAAGAGTGCTTCGAATTCGTAGGTAAAAGAATTTATTTCGTCGCTTTTTCACCGACTGCCAAAAGAACCAAGGATACGACGTATCGAGAGTAATAAAATCGTATCAATAAGGTTTATAAAAACACGATAAAAAAAAAGAAAAAAAAAGAAAGCCAAAGCCAGCGTAAAACTGCTATAGGTAGGTAGTGAAATTATCGATGAATGTACTATTGAGCGAGATATACTTGACAGGGGAAAAAATCGATTTGGGAAATGAGGTCGTATTGGGCTTACATAGTCAATGGACAAATTTTATTCGGTTAAGGGTTAAATCGACCTTTAAAAAAAAAATACCTAGAATAAGTATGAAAAAATGTCATTAATCATCAGTGCCGGCGAACTGAATTTTTCACATGTGTTGCTGTAGCTAAATATATTTAGAGGACGATCAAAATGAGTAGTCAGAAATGAATGCTAACGGTGGAGGGGGGGGGGTAAAAATGTAAAGAAAAAATGTATCTTTATTTTGAAAAAAAAAAAAAAAATCAACAATGTTCAATTCTGTACAGTGTATACTAAAGCGCCAAAGGTGGAAGTCCATTTTTTTTGGTTTCGAGATTTTTTTAGTTCATGAACCTACAAGTGTCGAAAATTCAGAAAACGTAAAAAACTTGGAAGTTGAAAAAAAAATCAAAATTTGACTTCCATCTTCGGCGCTTTAGTATACAGAATTAAGCAATCATTTCGGTTTTTTGCTTTGTTCGGAGTACCAAAAAAAAAAAAATTAAAAATTAAGAAATACTAGAAGAAGCCCGTCGCGAGATTCGCGACGGCTAGAAAACAGAAGAAAAAATAATTTTTCAAATTTTAAAACTAAAAATTTAATAAATAATGATTTTTTTTAAATTTTCAATTTTGATGGAAACAAGTAATTTAAAAAAAAATTAGAATCATCTTATTTATCAATTTTTTCAAAATGAGAATTTTTCAACATTTTCTTTAAAAAAAATAATACTGTCTTATACTTACCTAAATAATATAATTTCAGAGTAACCGTTTTCAATGAATTCCATTATTTTAAATTTTCGTTAATTTTTTTGAAACAATATTTTAAAAAATACATTTTTAAACAATTTTTAATGTTCAAGTATTATGAAAATTTTTAAAATCCTGTTTGTTCGATTTAAGAACGTTTAATGATTTAAAATTTTTTTCTTTTTGCAAATTTTACTCAAATAAAATCTTTCAAATTTTTATTTTTTGAATTTTGTTTTCAAAAAATTTATTTCGTTTTAAAAAAAGAAATTGTTCAGAATTATCATTTATACTTTTTAGAATTTTTTGAAAACAAAAATAAATATTATGAAATGAATGACTGTCTTGATACTTGATAGATTAGATTATTTTGATTTTTTTACAATAAAAGTTGAAATGAGACACGAGTTAAATACTTATTCAGAATTTTATTATTGAAGATTGTTTTTAAAAAGTTCAACATTTTCAAATTTTATCATTTAAATTTTTTTTCAATTTTGGTGGAAAAAAGTGATTTAAAAAAAAAAATTAGAATCATCTTTTATCAATTTTTTCAAAATGAGAATTTTTCAAAATTTTCTTTCAAAAAAATTATAATTTTAGAGTTACAGTTCCCAATGAATTCTTTTATTTTAAAATTTCGTTTTGAATTTTTTTTCTTAATGCAAATTTTGCTGGTCTTCTTATTTGAGAAAAATTTGAAATAAATGCCCTGAAGTGTTAAAAGATCCATCTTGAAATGTAAAGAACCAGATCTTGAATCGGAAAGGTAATAGGGAGTTCTTCCCCGTGGTGTAGCCCCGTCGCCCTGTGTACTGGCACTTACTTTTTATAAAATTATTGAAAAAAATGATAAATTAAAAAAAAAAAATCAATTATTTGAAAATAGGTATTATAATTTTTTGAAAACCAATTGAAACATAAAAACTAAACATCCATAGATATTTTGAATCTGAAGGATGATAACAGTGAGTTCTTCGCCATAGTTTTGCCCCGTTGCCCCGTGCCCCGTGTACAAACCTGTTATATAACTATAACTATTACGATTTTCAAAAAATGAGGAAAAATCCAGCTTGAATTATGAAATACGTAAAATCATGCAGATCCTGAATCAGGATGATTATGATGTACCTATAACTTAGTTGTTATTCCCCGTGGTGTAGCCCCATCGGCCCCGGGTGCTGCACTTAACACTTTACACTATGAAAAACGTGAATTAATGAAATAATAAATCAATAATACTTGATTATTTTGATGATAATAAAAACAACGAAAAAACCATGAGAAAAGTAGAAAACTAACTGAAGACTAAACAAATCGCTTTTAACGAATACCGATTTCATTTACAATGCGGTATTAAAAGCTTAAAAATAAATAAAAACACGAAAAAACATGCGAAAAACATCAAAAAATTCAAAAACACGCAAAACTTGGCCGGGCTCCGTTTTTGAGCCGCTTGCGCTTTAGCTAAGCGGTAGTTTTTGTTTGCCTACCAAGTTACCTACTAATCGGTAATGCTGCTCGAGTAGTCGACCACGGACCATTAACAATCTCGAGTTTTAAAGAAAACTCTCTCGCCTATGGGGAAATTTCCTTTGATGTTTCGCCGACGCGTTTTTATATAATAAGAGATATGAACGAAGCTTAATTACACTAATTTTCGTTTTTTTTGTTCTGCTTATTAAAAAATAAAATAAAAAATAAATAAAAAATATATCTACAAAGCTTAATTCAAATTGTCCTTAAATTGAATTTCTAAAAAAAAATTTATCAAAACATTGTTTCCTCTTCATTCAAGTCTATCCTTAGTCGTTCTAATGAAAAAATTTTGAATTTTTCGATTACTCCTATTTTTGAAAAAAATTCATTTGAGATTTTCCTTAAATTGAATTTTGAGGAAAAAATTGCTCGAAAAAAGTATGTTCAGATCATTCTGGTCCATTCTGAGAAGTTCAGACGAAAAAATTTGAATTTTTAAATAATTCTCATTTCTAAAAAAATTCACTTGACAAGGTGAATTTCACTTTTTTCTTAAACTGTATTTTTTGGAATAAATTGCTGGAAAAAAATTATATCATCATTGCTTGGGTCCATTCTCAGAGGTTCTAACAAAATTTTTTTGAATTTTTCAATAATTCTCATTTTTGAAAAAAAAATAATTTCACAATGTTATGAGCACCTACCAGTGGTGCTGATAACATGGGTACTTTCACACCTTTATTAAATTGAATTTCTTGGAGAAAATTGTTCGAAAAAAATATTTTCTCATTATTCGGGTCAATTCTGAGAGGTTCTGACTGAAAAATTTTGAATTTTTCAATTTTTCTCATTTTTGAAAAAAATTCATTTTTGCCATTTGTGACTTGGTCAATATAATAATTAGGATGTGCAAAATATTTTTTAAATAATCTACGATTTTAAAACCTAAAATATGTGGAAATATATATTTTTTTTAAATCTAAAATATGCCCATTTTTTTTTAAATCTAAAATATTAAAACGATTGAAAATGTCCATCCTCGCTATAATAGTGAACAATTGTTGCCCGAGCGCAGCGAGGGCGAAAATTTTTCAAAAATTACGGTTTTGAATGAATACATTTGCGTTTTCTATTTTGAAAAATTGAAAATTTGCAGCAATCCGTGTTGCTGTATGTGTTGCTGAAGCTCTCACATGTGTAGCGAAAGCACGCTCGCTACACTCAGTTCGCCGGCTATGTTAATCATTGCTGCGAAATAGCCACAATATACCTACATAAAAAGTTCGAAATAGGTACCTACTATAACACACTAGAGCGTTGTAGCTAATTCGAGACAAATGTAAAAATTTGCCTGAAATTAGCTCAATCATAAATCATAAAATATAATCGGCTGTGGCATACGTATAGTATTGCCGTTTGACGTTTAATTAAAATTATCCACGAACGATCTGATTCGAATTCAACTTTTTGTTATTTTTAGTTTGCAGCGTCGATTTACGCCGTTGTTATTATTGTTTGGTTCAGAAGTTATGTACCTAACTTACACGAATTCCATTGAGCAAAGCCAGTTTTATATGGTACATGAAAAATAATATACGAATACTCGAGTGCTGGGTATTCAAGTATACAAAAAAAAAATACAATTTACGATATTTTACCAAAAATAATAGGAAATTGCTATAACACAATTATATAGTTTGGTGAAAATTAGTGATTATTTGTATAGAGATGTCCAATTGTCCAAGCCCATGGCCCATCGCAAAGTGAACAGAGCAATAGCTCTATTTTTTGCTGTTGGGGATTATAAAATTACCCATCTAATTAAAACTAAAACCTATTAGATCCTCATAGGTATCAAATTCAATATCAAGTATCGAAAAATATGCTAAATCAAACAACTTCAAACCAAAGTTCTTATAAAAAAATTTTATCAGGAGAGAAAAGCAGGACTTTACACCATATTTTCTAGGAGTTCTTTATAAAAATTGAATTAAAAAAATTTTTAAATTTTTAAAAAAGTAAAGGCTATAGCAGGATAAGCATAGGTGAATCGGCCTCAGACGCCATTTTCGAATTTTTTTCAAAAAATCTTTTTGTAGCGGTAAAATATGATTTTAGAACGTATCGTGATATTCCCATCCCCCTCGAGGGGGCTGGTACCTCGAAAAACATGGTTTTCACTTTTTCGGCATTATCTCAGCCGGTTTTCGGCCGATTGAAGTGAAACTTGGTGGATGGTAGAGGGTTAAGAGTACCAATATGCACAATTTTTTTCAGATTTTTCTGACCTTGAAAATGACCTTGAAATGCGTTTTGAAAACTTTGACAGCCCTTTAAAAAAAAACAAAAATACACGCATACCGCGACAAAATTATCATATGTTTTTAGGTGTATTTTGAACCTCTGTGAATTTTTTTGGATTTTTCCAAGTGGTGGAAATTGTCTAAAATGGCAAAAAACCATGTTTTTTCAACGTTTTTTGCGTGTACGCAGGGTGAAATTTGGTCACAACATTTTTTCCTCATAGTACATCACTGAGCACTCCCTCGTACTCCTTTAGCCCGAATTTCAGCTCAATTCGTTCATTTTTCGCGAATTCGGTATTTTCACTTCTTTTGCATGCATGAAATTGCAATAATCACAAGAAATGATCAAATCAAAAAACTAATCACGAATTCGGTTTCTGCGTGTCAAACTACCCCGATTTAGACCCCTTGCGCGAAAACTTTGCCCAAAATTGAAAAAATTGCATTTTTAAAAAATCGAACATGAAGAGAAAAAAAAATATTTTTAACTAAAAATTCAATTTTTTAAATTTTGGGCAAAATTTTCGCGCAAAGGGTCTAAATCAGGGTAGTTTGACACGCAGAAACCGAATTCGCGAATAGTTTTTTGATTTCATCATTTCTTGTGATTATTGCAATTTCATGCACGCAAAAGAAGTGAAAAAACCGAATTCGCGAAAAATGAACGAATTGAGCTGAAATTCGGGCTAAAGATGTACGAGGGAGTGCTCAGTGATGTACTATGAGGAACAAATTTTGTGACCAAATTTCACCCTGCGTACACGCAAAAAACGTTGAAAAAACATGGTTTTTTGCCATTTTAGACAATTTCCACCACTTGGAAAAATCCAAAAAAATTCACAGAGGTTCAAAATACACCTAAAAACATATGGTAATTTTATCGCGGTATGCGTGTATTTTTTTTTTTTTTTAAACGGCTGTTGAAGTTTTCAAAACGCATTTCAAGGTCATTTTCAAGGTCAGAAAAATCTGAAAAAAATTGTGCATATTGGTACTCGTAACCCTCTACCATCCGCCAAGTTTCACTTCAATCGGTCGAAAAACGGCTGAGATAATGCCGAAAAAGTGAAAACCATGTTTTTCGAGGTACCAGCCCCCTCGAAGGGGATGGGAATTTCACGATACGTTCTAAAATCATCTTTTACCACTACAAAAAGATTTTTTGAAAATAATTCGAAAATGGCGTCTGAGGCCGATTTACCTATGCTTATCCTGCTATAGCCTTTACTTAAAAATTAATAGTAATTGAATAATAATTAATTTTTCCCCCTAAAAAGGCTACAAATTATAAAAAGTTGAAGGAAATCGTCAAATTGAAAACCCCTTTTACAAATTTAAAAACAATAAAAAAGATGTCAATAATTTTTGATTTTTTTTCTTCGAATTTTCAAATGAAAATGATCGGAAAACTGGTAAAGAATTTAAAAAAAAAAACCTCGAGGAAATATAATTTTATGGAACAAAATCATCTAAAAGCAGACGTGAACATTTTTCAAATATTTTTTTAAGCAATAAAATTGAAATAAAAATCTCTGAAAAAAATCCTTGAAAACAATTTCTAAATAGTAAATCGTTGTAAAAATTTGCATCAACTTCATTTTTAGAATTTTTCCCTCGAGATTAGAGGAGGAGTCCCTCTCCCTACCACTCTACTTTTTCCTTGGCCACATCACTATCAACTGCATTCTAAAAATTCATTCTGGAATCTGATTTTTTTTTTTTTTTTTTTTTTTTTTTTTTTTAAGGGAACCTTGACAGCTTGTCAACTTGTTATGGGGACTTATGGCCCTCCGTACAGCAGGCAACACTGTCATGGTGGGCAGGGTATAGGGAGAGGTAAGCAATTACATCGATCATCCGATTCGACGGATATAGATAGGGTTAATGTGTATATTAAGTCCGTGCCGGCAGGGCTAGTTAAGATGATAATTGGTGTAAAGTTGTGCAAGTGATGACATTTGGTTCCATCCTGGTTAATATGTGTATTGTTTCAACTCCGATGTAATTAAGGTAAACTTGTATATTATTCGTACAATTTAATTAAGTTGTCGAATCGATACCTATTGCACTGTTGCTTAATGAGAATATATGATTGTAACTGACGATCGAACTTTGAGCTTTATTTCGTGTAACACCTAACAGTCAAGGTATAGGCCTAGTGCCAAGTTTAGAAAAGTTGTTTATATTAGACAGGTTAACAATGGGTAGGTAAGCTCAGTCCTACCCAGTACGACTACGTTCGATTTAGGGGGGGGGGGGGCTACCTTTGGAACATTTTTTGTTGAATGCATAGCGTTGATAAGCGGAATTTTCTAAGACCTTTGCATAACGTCATTTTGATTTTTCACCTATGAAGTTTCGAAGAAAAATTGGAAACTAATTTCAAATTATTTTTTTTTTACAAAAAAAATTAATTTTTGATTTTTGAAAAATAAAATGCATAGAGTTCTCAAAAAAGGAAAATTATTTTCATATTGCATTTTTATTGTGTCATTTTGTAGAAAATGTTGGTAGGTTTTTTGGAAAATCACAAATTTCAAGGTCAAAATTGGAGAAAAAAACGATTTTTACTTCATGCCCCGTTTCTAGAAAAACTATGCAACCCACAAAACTTTTTCTTAGAATCTTTTTTATTCAAAAGAGGCTGGTCTGTAGTCTGACGAGAGGGTTTTGCAAAATTCGTACTTCTCTTCCGATTTTATTAAACCCTCTCATAGTTCTTCCTCGAAGTATTCCAGTCAACTCGAATGAAATCGTCGACAAATTAAAATTTTGCAAAATCCTCCAAAACTTTCATCTTTTAAAGTTTACTAAAAATGAAAATTTTGACAAATTCACTTAGGGTAGGATTTTACATTGTATCAAATGGTATCCTTTGTCATTGATTGAATAAAAATTTCCATTTTTTTAAATTTACTGAAGATAAAAATTTTCACAAATTCAGTTGGGGTAGGATTTTGCATTGAATCTAAGGGTAGTCTTTGTCATTGTTTAAATGAAATAGCTCATTTTTGAAATTTACTGAAAATGAAAATTTTCACAAATTGTTCTACGTGGCACAGAAGTAAAAATGAAACAACCATATCCCAAAATATGTATATTGTACACTCAGCTACTTCCTTAAGTCACACTCTCACCCCCGTTGGAAGCAGATAGAAAAAGATAACAGAAGTTGAGAAATAATTTTTCAAATCGCATTCACGAAAGAATCACATTATTTTTGAGTAATTCCGTATCTATTATTTTCATTCCAACCTGTACAATGATTCTTTTTGAAAATTTCCCTCTTCTTTTTCTATTCCAATTTTTTCCACTTTCAAAGCAAAACCATCCAAACAAAAACATGTATGTACTATCCGCTTATTCGAGACGAAACTCATTACTCTCGATCTCGAAATAAAAGAACACTCGGAACAGACACCGCACCGTACGAGCTGAAATACGTACTATTTTATAGGTAAGGTACCTACTCGTGAAATGATGTGTAATTCGTGGACGCGATTCAAGCAACGACGAATTACCACCAGTCACGAACTCGCAGCAAGACACAAAAAAAAAGGGTACAAAAAAACAACTAATACCGTTACTTACCGAGCTAAAGCACAATAGTACATCTGTTACCGAGCCATACGTGACCTAAAATTTGACCAAGTTGTTTCCATTATAAGCAACGTCCCATCCGTCGGTTGGTCGTAGTGTCGCGTCGTGTCCCATCAAGTTGGAAAGTCACCCTCGTTACCTGAAAACAGAAAAAAAAAAACCAACGCCGATATTTTAAGTATGCTTTCGGTACCTAACCCACTCTACCTACTACCTACATTTAAAATTTTGAATATTCATAACTCGCATCGATACAGCAGTGAACATACGTAAACGTATCCACTCGTAACCATACCGAAGCGACGTGATATATTTAAACACGAAGCATCCTAAAATTAAATAGGCATAGGCAAGTGACCCGATAGTTTTCGTTACGAGCAAAATTTCTACAGCCAAAAGTACTCGTACATAAGCGTACAACGAATAAGGTGTATTTGGTAGGTAGAAAATGAAATATTCGCCTTTTGCGCCGCGCTCGTCGTCTGTAATCGTAAAAAATGTGATAAAATCGGTTACCTACGTTTTTTTCCCGCGCAAACTCGAGGTGATTTGAAAAAATCTTATTTCTGCGAAATGATAAATAGACGACGGACTATACTAGTAATAAACGTTGAAAAGGTAGCAGAGAATCGATTTAATTCGCGTCTAGGGTGGCCCTGGCCCTCCCTCGGTTATCGTAGGATGACTACTTTTTAATGCCTTCTCCATAAATCTTGATTATGAAGCGTTCGTCGATTGGGTATTTTCGAACCTTTTGCCACGTAAGCCACCACCTACCTCGTACCTACCCACAAGATAAATTGAGCGGTCCTTTGTAAAAACAACCATAGTCAATTAAATCAAACTTTATAGGAGATCAAAAAAACATACTCAACAAGTTTTGAGGAACTAAAATTTGAGTAAATTACTTATGAACATTCTCCAAATATCTACTAACTGAGGATACTTCAACATTACACATTTGACCAATATTTTATGAGTTAGGTACCATTTGTTCATTAAAAAAATTTCCAAGTCTAAAATTGACTGATTTTTTCATTTTTTTTTCATTTTATAGATTTTATCTACCTATTAAACTCAAATTTGATCAATTTTTCTGAATTAAATTATTTTTATCGATCCCATAATTTCAGCTTTTAAAAATAAAATCGACCGATTTTTGAATTAAAATTTTTTTGCTGGTTTTGTCCAAGTTTGCTAATTCCAAAAAATTTCAGTTTATGTATAAAATATATTTTTTTAATTTTATTAATTTGTGGTTTTTAATGGTTTTTAACTTGTATCTAAGTATTTCTTATTATAATGTGGTTAATTTTCAAGATATTTTAGTCACTCTTTTGCCATATTTTCCAATAAAAAAAATTCAAGCTTGCTATTACTTGAATTTTCTGGTTTTTCCAAGTGTGTTAGATATATTTTGTATTGAATTAAAATTTGATAAAAAATTACCAGTTTTTAAAAAAAATTCTAGTTTGTTGAATTTACTTGTTTCCTAATAATAATGCCAATTTTATAAACTACATATTTTCACTTCATTAAATTTATGTTTTTTTCTTCCAATTTACAAATTTTTCTAAATTCACCCAAGTTTTAATTTTTCAATTTTTTTCAGTTTTCTTAATTTTTCTAATTTTTCAAGGTTTAGATACTTACTTAATCATATTTATTTTCAAAGTTTGATGAAAATTCAAATTTTTAAATTTTTATGAATCTACCATACTTTTTAAAATTTAGCAAAATCTTCGAAAAAATTTCTAAGCTCGATTCGAAAAGTTTGATAGATTTTTAAAATTTAGTAAACTTCAGGTAATCGTTTTTTAAAATTTATTTCAAAGGTTGATTAATTTTTGCATTTTTTTTAAAAATTTTTAATTTTAGTAAATTTTTGAAATTTGAAATATTTTTTATTTTGAAAAATTCCTGTCGAAGTCTACTTTTTTGGTTTTAAAATGAGGGATCCTTTGTAAAAACAACCATAGTCAATAAATCAAACTTTATAGGAGATCAAAAAAACGTACTCAACAAGTTTTGAGGAACTAAAATTTAAGTAAATTACTTATGAACATTCTTCAAATATCTACTAACTGAGGATACAGCATTCATCTCATTTTTATACCCCTTCTTAATCCAATAAATTGAGATCAAAATAATCAACAACTTGACTATGGTTGTTTTTAACAAAAAAAAATTATTGTCTCAGAAAAAGTAGTATGTCAGGGTTTTGTTGTAGAAACAATTTTTTTTTTCAATTTGTGATGGTAAAAGATGATTTTAGATCGTATCGGCGATCTTCGACCTTACCCCCGGGGACTGGTGCCTCCAAATACATGATTTTAACCTTAAAAATGCAAGCTTCGCGAGTTTTTCATCGATTTTCACTAAACTTGGTATGCGAGTACAAATACTCAAGGGCAATGTTGGGAAATTTTTTCAGATTTTTCCGACTGCTCAAATGACCTTGAATATGACTTTGAAAATGTCAATTCGTCCTGGGAGGCACAGTTTGGGAGCTAACAAACTGGAATTTTTCCCCCTTGTTTTCCAAATTAATTTACACTACTCGGAATTTTTTCAGATTTTTCCAAAAAACCAATAATATCTGTCATTTTATTGTTTTTTGGATTTTTATATATGAATCCCTCCCTACCCGACAACAAATCTGAAAAAATTCTGAGTATTGTAAAACTGTTTGGAAAATAAGGGAAAAAATTTTCCAGTTTGTTAGCTCCCAAACTGTGCCTTCCAGGACGATTTGACATTTTCAAAGTCATTTCAGCGGTTGGAAAAATCTGAAAAAATTTCCCAACAACGCCCTTGAGCATTTATACCTACATGCCAAGTTGGGTGAAAATCGATAAAAAACTCGCAAAGCTGGAATTTTTAAGGTTAAAATCAGGTCTTCCGGGGCACCATCCCCCGGGGTTGAGGTCGAAGATCGCCGATACGCTCTAAAATCATTATTTAACACCAAAAAATCGAAAATCAAAACAAAATTGGAAATGCAGCTCTGGGTCTATGTTTTAAAAAAAAACCATAATTATTCTGACTATGGTTATTTTTACAAATGGTACTCTCTTTGGGACCCCCCCCCCCCCTCAAAAAGTGATAAAGTACTTACTTTTTTGAAAAATGAGTATCACCATCATTTTTCTTGTGATACTTTCAGAAAATAAAATTTAAAAAAATTCGAAAATTTTGACTATGGTGGTTTTTACAAATGATCACTCAATTCGAAGTTGAAATTTGACCACTTTATTCTAGAAATTCGTTATTCGTACAAAAACTTGGCAATTACCTAACTACATTTATTTGAGCAGAATCGCACGTACCAACGTAATATTTAGCATAAGTCAAGTTACCATATACCGACGCCGTCAAAGTCGACTTTATTAATCTAAAGTCGTACCCAGACCCACCGAACATATACGTGTTCGAAGGATTTTGTTCCAGCTGTAGTAGGTAGAGGTACGAATTGCTAATTTTGGCGTATACGAGTATACGAATATGAATGTGGTTTGCAAACTATGCCTACCTATTCGCAGCGAGACCAACAAACACCATGCTGTGTCGTCGTATCTTCTCTTACCTACTTATATTGCAACGTTTTCGACTACACAAACCATTGCTTCATTTTTTCCAACGGCACGTCACGTCATGGAAAATACGGGATACGAGTATGCGGAAACTTTAGCTTTTAGGTAAATTGAGAAATTTCCATCCGAGTTCAACTTTACATCAACTCGTCCTATTCTCGAGTTTGGATTTTTTTAACGAGCCGAGTTATTTTACGCCCATCTCCACTCGTAATTTTTTCATTGCATGGGTTGTGCCAGTTTCAAGGGTGGAAAATTGGAATAAAAAATTACATAAAAAAATTTAAAAAAAAACAAAACATAAAAACTGAAAACTAAGTATGTTCCAGTTTTGTTCTCAGTTTTCAGTTTCAGTTTCACTTTTTGATTTTTCAATTTCAGTTTCGATTTCGGTCTCAAAAATTAATTTCAGTTGTTGTTGTTTTTTTTTCAAATTTCAGTTGATTTTTTTTAAAAACAATTGCATGGTGTCTACCTGACTTTTTTTTGTTGAAAATCACTACTTTTCACTCCATTTTTTCTACCATTTTCTACCATCTCCAAAATGTTAACCCCCCTCCCCCCAAAAAAGACAGAAAATAAGAACTTCTACAAAAATTGATATATTCTTAAAAAAGTGACCCCCCCCCCAAAAAAAATTACGATTCAAATACGTACTTTACTACAGAAGAATTTTCAAATAGAAGGAAAATATATATTTTAAAAAAGTTCAAAATTATAAAAAATATACATACTACATACTCATCTAACTGAAAATTTTCAACTTCCCATAATATTTGCATTGGTTTCGAGTCATTTTTAAAAGTACAGGTTAAGGGGATACTGCCAGAATTGAAATTTTTTTGAAATTTTCCTCTTTATTTAGAAGTCACAAATTCATTTGTTTTCACAAGAAGCGAAGCGAGGGCGAATTTTTGAGAAAATTGGCCAATTTGTTATAGACAAAATTGATTTTTCAATTTTCAGTTTTGATTTTTTCACTACTTTTACTTCAAAATCACTACTTTTTCACTACTTTCATGACCTTTTTTTCAAATCACTACTTTTTCATTACTTTCACTATTTTCACTACTGGTATACACCAGGAATGGAGACAAAGAATCAAGATTTTTTTTCCAAAAAAAATCGATAAATTTTACCCCCCCCCCCCCCCCCCCCCTTCAAAGAAAATTCAGCTATTTATTCCCTAAAAATTTGAGAAATATTTTCACTCTCAGAAAGAAAAGAGAAATGCTTTCCAAAAACATTGAAAGTTTTTTCTCCTAAAAAATAGAAACATTTTTTTTCGAAGAAATTTGAAAAATTCTTAAAGCCATTTTTATACTTTGAAAAATTCAGAATTTCTTTCTGGAAAATGCTGTGCCAAATCACTCTTGGTTTGGTACAACCTACATTTACTTCTGTGCTTTACTACCATAAAAATTAATGTACCTACATAATTATTTGTACATAAAGGCACTGAAAGACAACGAAGAAGACACGAGAAAATCGAAATGTTTAATGTATACACGTCTGGTACCATTTTCTCCTCCCCTTGCACCACCTTTTATAAATTATATATTTTGTCATCGCGTCCGATCGCGTATATCTGCTGTGTATTGTTGTACAGTAACGCGAACCAATATTTACTTTTACTTCTTCATTGTACCAGAAAACGAGGGTGGGTGCACGAGCAGTAGTGGTGCTTTTTGTCGAAATTCCTTTCCTGCCCTTCGGTGAAAGAGAAAACTAGAAATAATTCGAATACCAACAAAAATAGACCTTAAATCATGTCAAGTGTCCCCAATCACACTGATTTCGAAAATAACTATTCCTCTCATGAACAGAAATTTGCAATCATAAATCCTTCCTATCCTCATTTTTGGTACCTATTCAAAAGACTATTTTGGTACCAAGCTCCAAAAACAAGATTGGTGTCAATTTCTTTTCAAAAATTTTAACTAATTTTTTGAAAAATTCTTTTGATAAGTAGGTAAATGCCGGAATAAATTGAATTTTTTTCAATGCATAACTAGAGCCCATACAGAGCTTTTTTAAAGCACAAAAACTTTTTTTTTTTTTTTAATGAAAATATTTTTTAAATCATCTGTTTAGGAAAACGTTTTCTTCCAAGCGTTGTTTTTTTTTCAAAAAATAAATTTACTGAGAATTTTCTAAATGGAATTTTTGTCATATTTTTACCAAATGGATTTTTTCATAAAACGATTTTTCCTCGAAAGAATCGAAAAAAAAATTTCAACATGGGATTTTTTGAGAACTTTTTTCGTGCAAAGAATATAGACGATCTATAAGAATTTCTTTGTTAGAATTTTCGTCGTATTATTGATTATTTCTTTCTGTTAAGAATTCGATTTTTTTTTTTTTTCAAATTAATTTTTTTTTAGAAAAAATTTTTGGTCAAAGGAATATTTTCAGGACGATTTTTTTCTTAGTAGGTAGATTTATATTTTTTAGACCATGTTTTTTCAAGAACACGATTTTTCTAATAAGGAAACTTCATTCTTAACCGTGTTTTTTTTTATGAAATTGAAACAACTCATTTCATTTAAATACATTTCATCAGGATAAGTCCACAAACCGAAATTTTACAGAAACGAGCAAAAAAATTTCAGTTTCAGTACCATGCTATTTTAGATGATATTATGATAGAAATGAAGAGTCGTGATTTTTTCTTCACCCTCTTTGGATGAAAAACCAGCCAAGTCTCAAAAATTGAAAAATATCAGTCGTTTTTGGACTTGACAATTTTCTAAAAAAAGAAGGAATTTTATTTATAGTTAAATTCACATTTCATGACATTAAATTAAAAGAGGCTGAACAGATGCATTATTGTCTCCTGATGGCAAATCAAAAAAGAAAAATCAAATTTTAGGACTAGGCAGGTTTTATACTTAGTCCGAAGATTCGCGAATAGGTATTTATTTTGAAAAATTCAACATTTTCGAAACTTGATTTTTGAAAATTTAAGAATCGATTAAAATTTAATGAATCTGAAAAATAGTACATAATTCGTAAATGTAGGTAGTTCGACAGTTGAACAATTTTTCAAAAAATTTCAAAAGTCATGCTTGCTTTAAAAAAAAAAAACACTTAAAATTAAATTTATGAAAATTCATTTTTCAAAATTTTTTCGAAAAATTTTTACGCTCAGTGAACTAAGTATTGAAATTGAATAAATTCAAAAAACAGCCAATCTTCGAGTATTGCGACGAATTGGAAATTTTCGAAAATTCCACAAACTCGGAAACCATATACTAGAAATGGATTTAATGAAAAGTTAATTTTAAAAATAACACTTCTCTCGCAGACTTGAAGCTTTCGTTAGGAAATTTACAAAATTTTGGAATGTTTTGTATATAGTCTGTTCGGACGAAAGGGGGTTAAAAACAGCAATTTAGAAAATTACAGATTTAATTAACTGTGCAGTCGACTACTGCGATGCGATGTACCGGCATTTATCATGGTTTTGTATCGATGAAATGCCAAATGCCACAATCAATGGTACCTATATATATACTACAAGCTAGAAAGCGAAAAAGAATCGTAAATTTTCGCTACGCTGTGATACCTAAAAGTAAGTACCTATACAATCGATTCGTGTTAGGTACTCCTCCAGCCCTACCTCGATCTGTCTCACTCGCTCTCTCTCAAGCATACGGCTGCGAGAATTACACGAACGCGTTTTTCGACGCGAAGTAAAAATCTAATAAAAATACCTGAAACTTGGCCTACGTTCGAAGTATTTAATAAAATTATTTCATTTTGTTTTATATTTTGTATCGTATCGTCTTTCACCTCGCACCGTATACGTATCGTATACAATTTATACATACTTATGCCTACCTACTCGACTTGCAAATTCGCAAACCACGACTCGAATTTAATTTACCTACGTTTTATCGCCGACGGTGATTTTTAGCCATGTTTTATAAAGACAAAAATCCTCGCATCTCTGCACCCCCGTTCCCCGCACCCCTTTACTCTGTCCTATACGAGTGCCTAACTTATACGTACAAAACAGTCGAATAGATTCATTGAAGCGTGTACCCCTTTTTGAAGAAAAAAAAAAAAAAAAAAACACCGCGAGTCAGCCGAAAGATTAGTTTAGTTGCGGCGCAGCACAGCACAGCTCAGATTTAAGATTTTGGTGTTTTCTTTTCGTTACAGCTGCGCCGTTTTGTTAAAACCTTAGAAACAAGGTCGAAATTATGCTGAAAAGCGAGTCTTGTCTTGTAGTTAGCTTGAAATGAAAAAAAAAAAAAAATCATCTCCTCGGTTTTATTTACAACCGACCAGTATTTCACCATGTATTTAATCTTCGCTAATGGACTATCGTATTTTCAAATTGAAAAGTGCAAACGAGGCGATTTTCATTTTTCTTCTCGAGTCAACTTCGAATGATGAGACCAGCAGAGATCGGGGTACGGTCACTACGATTTTCCCGATAATTTACACGATTTACTCGAAAGCTGAGCCCTTGTTTATTTTACGGATGATTAGTAATTATGGTTGAGTAAGCTGATAGTATGACTGACTGAAGGGGTAAGGAAGGCACTGGAGTGATTTTTTTTTCAAAAATAGAAATTAGAATTACTGAGATAATTTTTAAAAATAACAGCTGCTCAAACAAGATTATACCAAAAAAGCCCAGACGCACCAACATCGTCGGAAAAGCTGATTTTTCTTATCAACTTCAAAAAAAAAATTAGCGGACACAAATTTTCAAAGTTCGACAAATTTCAACAAATTGAAAAAATTGGAAAAATTCAAATTTGGCCAATGTAAGAATAATTTCGAAGAAAAATAAAAACCATCCTCAGAATCACTATCTTGATTAAAAAATTTCTAAAAATTTTCTCGATGAAAAAAAAATGAAAAATCCCACCAAAAAAATCGTTAAGAAAAAAAACAACAAAAAATTAATAAAAGCGACTATACGTAAATAAAATGGAAAAACAGTGTGCTTCAAATCGATAAAATTATTAGGGTGTCTACATTAATTTTTTTTGTTGAAAATTCATGACTTTTTCATGACCACATTTTTTCCTTATATTTTGTGGTAAATAGCTTTTAAAAAAATTATTGAGGGAGAGCGTGAATGCCCCTTGAACCCCTCACGTGATGCCTATGTCCTACAAGACCCCTTTTTTTGTAACCAAAAAAATCTGTACAATTTTTTTTAAAAAGTTACATGAATAATAGGATTTTTCAAGGGTGTAATTTGATTTCTTCCCTAAAAGACGGATTCTCTAAATTGTTTTCATGTTGTAATGTGAGAATGATTTCTATCTTGGAAATGAAACGAAAAATTTTCACGCAAAAAATACTCCTAAAAATTTATTAACAACTATTTTAACAGAAAACATTTTTTTCCTTTTTCTTTTTTTTTGTCTCAAAGTTTAAAAAATATGTTATTCATCTACTTTACTCTCAAGGGAAAAAAATGAAGATTTTTTTTTATTTCAGAAGAATTTTTAAAATTATTGTTCGAAAAAAATCTCAGTTTTTTTTTTCGAAAATAAAACGAATTTTTTTCTTCACAAAGAAAAAATTAGGATACTTTTCCACAAAAATTTTAAAAAATATTTTCACATAAGAAAATTTTATAACTTTTTTTTAACTCAAAAAAAAAAGAAAAAAAAGATTTTTGGATTTTTTTTATTCCAAAAATTCCTGAAATTTCTTCCTTTGAAAAAATTTCTACCCCAGAATTCCAAAATAATTTTTAAAAATTTTTAAACCAAAAAATTCGTTTTTAATTTTTTTTTATTGCAAAAAATTAGAATTTTATCTCCAAAAAACAGAGACCCTCCTCCCAAAAATAAAAATATTTTATTTTTTAGAAAATTGAAAAAAATCAAAAAAAAATTACTTCAAAACAATTCAATTCCAAAACGATAAAATTCATTTTCAATTTTTTTTAAATACTACGAATTTTTTCGTGAAAGTTTAAAAATATTTTCACTTCAATAAAATTGAGAATTTTTTTCAACGCCTTGTACAGCAACTACCTAAGGCTAGTGGCATGAAAATGTTTTTTATTACAAAACAATTTTTAAAATTTTTGTACCTAAAAATTTTTTTTTTTTTCATTCCAAGAAATAGGGATACTTACCTACTTATTTTTTTTCAAAAAATAGAGATTTGCATCCCCTCGAAAAAGAATTTTCAAGAACATTAATTTTCTTTTTCAGAAAAATCACAATATTTTATGTTTTTTTTTTTTGTTGAGAAGATGCAATAGTTTGAAAACATTTCACTTTTAGCGAATTTGTAATTTTGCCCGGATAATATTAACAAAAATTCATGACTTCGAAGAGTAAAATTCATGCCTTTTCATGACCTAGTAATTTTTTTGAAAAGTTCATGACTTTTTCATAACTTTCATGACCCATTTTTAAATTTCATGACTTTTTCATGACCTTCATGATTTTCATGACCTGTAGACACCCTGTTCCAAACTCCCAAAAATCTATCTGGAGAATCTTATAATTTTTTTGGGCCACCTTGAAAAATTTTCACATCTCATATTCCTCAATTAGGTAATTCTTGAAGAAAAAGTTTTTCATTCTCAATTTTCTTGAAATCAAAAATACACACACGTATCTCAATTTATTAGAATCAAAGTTAGAAAATATCTCAACTTTTTAGAAAAAAAATCTTCATTTTTGAAATTGAATCCTACAATGGTCATTTCCCACAATAGTTTCGAAAAAAACCACTTAGGTACTTTTTTTGGAGAAAAAATTCTCACGTTTTTGGAATAAAAATCTTTCTTAAAAATTTTGAATAAAAAAAAACATTATTTTTTGGAGAAACGAGAATCCCCAAACTTTCGTCAAAAAAATTTCATGTTCATCTCCTCTGAAAAAAAATCTCATGTTTATTTTTGGGGGAAAAAATCAATCTTTTATCTAAATTCTTTTGGTAAAAATCTCACCACTTTTTCGAAACAAAAAATTTTTCAGGAGAAACAATTTTCAAGTTTTTAGAGAAAAAAAAGTTCTCAATTTTTTCGAAAACTGAATTTTGATTTTTTACATCATTATTATTTTGAAAAAAAAAATCAAAATGTTCGAGAAAGATCTAATTAGAGAAAAAATATCAACAGGTAGGTATGCCTCAATTTTTTTTCAATCTCCCATTTTTTAGAAAAAAATTTGGGAAAAATCCTCTCTTTTTCTGAATATTTAATGAAGAAAATATAAATTTTTTGTCTCAAATTTTTTCTAAATCATTCATTTTTTTCTCATAAAAAAAAAAAAAAAAAAAAAACTATACTACTTCTTTGAGGTAAAGAAATCTTTTATTTTTAAACGAAAAACTTCCATTTTTTCTATTTTTTTATGCATAAATTTTTTTTTATTCTAAGAAAAAAAAGGCTACCTATCATTTTTGAGGGAAAAAATAACACTTTCTTTTTTTTTGGGGGGGGGGGGGGGGGGGGTGTTCACTATATTTTTTTAAATAAATTTTTCTTAAGATAAAATTATTATTGGAATTACAAATTTTCAACCCTCCTTCTCTTGGGAAAAAATTAAGCTACAAGCTTTGGAAAAACTAGAAAAAATCCAACCCAGTGCAAATGCACCCTTTATTGCTTTCTCTCTCGTCATCACTGACAACTGAGTATAAGTATCTCCCAAAATTCTCCCATCTTGTCAAATTTTTTATTCTGAAAAATCATCTAAAAAACAACAACATAAAAATGGAGTTAGATGGCAGCAGTTTGGGCCAATTATTTTAATGTTCGAGGCTGGCGTGAGGTATACAGATACACGTCGTATAAACTATAAAGCTATCTCAAACGGGGGCCATTGCCATTCTCGTTTATATTCCCATACACACATGCGTGAATTCAAACAACAAGAAAAGCAATTATTTACGATTAATTTGACTTGCTGTTTTAATACTACATATAAGTAGATATTAGCGTAGAAACTGGGCGTCGGGTTTCAATTAAAATTTCATCATTAGAAGCGACAATAAATAAAAAAATTGTCTTAAGATGGTAGGGTTTCGGATCCGCTTTTGGCTTCAGACTTTTAAGATTCTCGTTTAGAAGAAAGTTTCAGTTCAGCTCGCTACGTATAACTCCTACTTAGAAAGCCTCGCTGTCACGGTCGGTATTAAGCCTAAATTGTTTGGCCGCCCTTAATGTTATTTCTAATAGCGGATTATTAGCTAAAACTTATACTTTAACGCAATTTTGAGTTGAATTTTTTTACAAGTGTTGCTATGACGACGATAAATAACTATCTATAGAGGTTTTTTATAAAAATTCTTCAATGGTAATGAAACAAAAAAGAAAAAACTCTACCGCAGCATCTGCGGTAGACAAGCTGATTTTTTTCGTGTCGATTCGTTTGTAACGACTAATTCATTCGAGGGAATCGTTCGGAAACGAAAAATTCATTTTAACGAATCATTCGCAAACGATTGATTCATTTGAACGAATCGTTCACGAATGACTGATTCCTTTGAACGAATCGTTCGCGAACAATTGATTCATTTGAACGAATCGTTCGCAAATGACTGATTCCTTTGAACGAATCGTTCGCGAACGAGTGATTCATTCGAAAGAATCATTTGAGAACAACTGATTCATTTCAACAAATCGTTTGCTAAGGACTAAACTTTTTTTTGGTAAAATTATTCAAAATTTTCCAAAAATCAATAGGTTTAATTATTTTTAATAGGTACAAAAAAATTGCAATCAATCCAAAAGTCAAAATTATGAAATAAATTCGATTTTATAAGATATTTTTCTAATGGAAAATACTGTACAAAAAAACATTCGAGAACAATCAATTTCAATTCATTTGAACAAATCGTTCGCGAACGACTGATTCATTTGAACGAATCGATCGCGAACGACTGATTCATTTGAACGAATCGTTCGCGAACGGCTGATTCATTAGAACGAATCATTCCTGAACAACTGATTCATTTGAACGAATCGTTCGCGAACGACTGATTCAATTGAACTAATCATCCTCGAACGCTGATTCATTTGATTTGTAACGTTAAAATACCGTTATCGTAACGTTACATAAAACAGGTGATGTGCAAAAATCGCACAATCTACCTTATTCGCGGAGTCGTAGAGTTTGGAAAATTTCGATCGCGGATATCTCGCGAACCCGCGAACCGATTTCGCTCAAATTCAATAGGCTTCGATTCCCAATGATCTTCTACCACTGATATAAATTTCAACTAATTCCATCAATCGTAACTCGAGATATCACACCGACAAATTTTAGTACATTACATACTACATACATAAATATCATATATACATACATATATATAATAAAGAAATACCAACTCGCGAAATTGGTGTCAATCGTCATATTTTGTCATAAAACGTCGAGAAATATCACTCCCACCCCCCCCCCCCACTCTTACCAACGGGTCAAATTTAATAGCTAATTTTTCATTTATGAAAAAATCAGCTAAAACTCGGAGTCAGGCGATCGTTCTGGTACATATGAGAGTCATCTTGTTCAGCCAGCAGAAGAGTTCGAGTTTAAATAATTACAGAGCGGGTCACAGCCTATACCAGATGGTTTCCTCTGTCGCACAATTAAACGAGAACTGGCAAAGATAAAATCGAGCCAATAAAATACGACGACGAATCATTTGATAACGAAGTTCTTGCGAAATTGCTCCTAGCCAAAGGGTATTTTTGTTTAACGCGGTAATCCTTAGTATATATACGTATAGCTCCGGACTCCATCGTATACTCGTTAATCACTTTACCGTACAGTGGAACGTACCGCTTCTAAAACGCTCCTCTTCATAAGATAAAACGAATGGTTTGATCTGTTACAATGTTTGACATAGTCGACTAAATCGAATGGAACAGCTTAAAAATTTCCCGTTTCTGGTTACGCATTTAGGTATCCGATGTTGTTTATTTTGAGGATGAAATTTCTGTATAAAAAGTTCTATACAATTGTGAAAGTTTGAGTACCTACTCGCACCATTTGTATTTATTAGTTTCTGTGTGACCACGATTACTGTTTCGTATCTATGTCTTTATAAATGATGGAGAAAAAAAAAATTGAAATGGAAAGCCAAGAAGTGATCTAGGTTCAACGAATGCATTTAAAATAAACTTCAAACCGCGTGAAATTTTGAAAGTCGAATTCTAAAAAAAATTAAGACTGGTGTTAAAAAAAATCTACCCAAAAATATATTTTTTTCAGTTTTTAATATTCGGTTTTCAACAATTTTCAAGTTAAATTGAGAAAAAAATGAAGTTGAATTTTCACAAAAGACTAGAAGAATTCTTTTTTTAAATTTTCAAGTCTTTCAAAAAAAAAATCGGAAATAATTTTTATAAACTTTAAAACTTGAATTTGAAAAAAAAAGTGAAACTGAGTCATCAAAAAAGAATTGAAAATAGAACTTATTAAACTACCAAAAGATAGTATATTTTAAGAATTGAAAATTTGAATTCTCATAAAAAATTCAAGGGTTAAACTTGGAAAAATTTTGATTTTTTTTTTTTTTTTTTTTTTTAAATTTGAAATGTAAAGTTTCATAAAAGGTTCAAGTTCAATTTTCAACAAAAAAAAGACAAAAATTATAGAAGTTGAACTTTCCAAAAAAAAAACTTTTTATGTTGGATAATTTTTTTAATTTTTTTTTTTCAAATTCAACAGCTCCAGTTTTAAAAAAAAAAAATTACATTGATTTCTAATGAATATTAAAATTAGAAAAACTTGGGTACCTAAGACTTTTAGAAAATTTTCAAAAATAAAAATTAAAGTTGAATTATTGTTGAGAAAATTTTAGTGCTGACTTTTCAAAACAAATTGAGAATAAAGTTTCTAAAAAAAAGTCATACGTTGAAATTTTCAAAAAATTTGCAAATAAAATCTTTCAAAAAAATTAATAAAAAGGAATATCTTTTGAAAAAATTTTAAAGTGAATTTTCGTTGAAATTTTTAAAAAACAATTCCAAATGTGAAATTTGAAAAAAATTAAAGATTAATTTTATCTTAATTCTGAAAAGTTTATTTTGTTAACAAAATTTAAAATTTCAAGTCAGACTAAAAAAAAAATATATTTTAAAAGCCGAAAAATTTTGAAAGACTGCTTTAACAATTTTAAAAAAGAAAAATGAGAAAATAAAGGCTGAAATTTTTTTTAAAAGTTAAAAAAGGAATAAGTCGAAATCTTTTTTTTTTTTTTTTTTTTTTTTAATGATGTTGATACTAAACACGTTTTAATCATATTTTCAAAAAAAAATCTAAAGTTGAATTTATGAGAAAGGTTCTATTTTAATACCGTAAGTCGAAAAAAATTGAGTCAAATTTTTGAAAATGTACCCAGCTTCAATCATTTTTCAATTTACGAAATGATCGACACAAAAAAAATTCAAGTGTCACATTTGTAAAACAGTGAAAATATTATTTTTAAAATTAAAACTCCCGTTTTCAAAAAAAAATTTGCACTTTTTTTCAAATTTTAAATTTTAAAGTCAAATTTTTGAAAATTTACCAAGTCAATGTTTTTTAAATTTTAAGAAGTCAGACTTTCAAAAAATAAATTCAAGGGTTACATTTTCAAGACAGCGAACAGATTATTTTTAAAATTAAAACTCCCGTTTTCGAAAAAAACCACACGTAAGTTTTTTTTTTTTAAATTTTATTTCTAAGTCAAATTCTTGAAAAGTTGTCAAGTCAATGTTTTTATAAGTTTTAAGAAGTGAAACTTGTAAAAAAAAATCAAAATGTAAAATTTTTTAAAAAGTAAAAAGATTTTTTGAAATTTGAAACTCAAGTTTGAAAAAATTTGCTTCAGATTTTCATTTTTAGGTATTTAAAAGTCAAGTTTTTAGAAAAATTTTCCTAAAAAAAATGAAAAAAATTGGAAAGGCTTTTTAATATTTTAAAAAAATGAAAAATTGAAGTGAAATTAGGTAGATATACAGAAAATTTTTAAGATGAATTTTCAAAACAAAATTAAAATAAAATTTACCCAAAAAATCAAACGTCAGCATTTTGAAAAAAATTTCTAAAGAAAATCAAATCTTCCAAAAAAATTTTGAAATAAAAATTTTATGAAAAAATTAAAAATTGCATTTTCAGAAAAGTTGAAAAATTAAATTTTCAAAAAAAAAAAAAACAACCTGAAAATCATACTTTTAGAAAGAAATTTAAGAAGTCGAAGTTTCAAAATAATCTCAAATGTGAAATTGTAAAAAATTGAAAAATATTTAATTTTTTTCGAATTTCAAAAGTGTAAAAAAAATCAAAAATTTCAACTCTGTTAAAAAAAATTAAAAAATACGTAAAATTTTGAAAGAGTTGGAATTTTATAAAATAAAACAAAAATCAAGAAATATTAATAAAAACTTTCAAAGCATATTTTTTTCATAGGTAGTCATTTCTTTTTAATTTTGAAAGTCGCGTTTTAAAAAATTTTCAAGTTGAAATTTTGAAAAATTTTGAAACTTGAATTTTCAAAGAGGTCGAAATTTTCAAAAAAATTGCAATTCATATTTTAAAAAATTTATACAATTGATTTTTTGAAGAAAAAACACCTACACAGTTCCACTTTTACGAATTTTTTACTCTTCAAATATTCGGATATTTTAAAAGAAAATTTAAAAGTCAATATATTTTGTCTTAGAAATGTTGGAAAGGTGTCCGATATTCTTGGCCACTCGGTTGAGTATTATGCGAGAGGTAAATTTTTCTATCATTCATACCTCTCCATCTGTTTTTTCTGTTTCTGTTTTCATCCCCTGGCCAGTAGCGCAGCTGGAGCTAAATTTCGCCTGGGGTTATTAATAATATCTTCCATTTTTTTGGAACATCTCATTCATTATAACCTTCAAAAAAAAAGAAATCGAAGACATTTCGGTCTGGGTTTTAACCCAAAAACACCCCCCTTAGCTACGCCACTGCCCCTGGCCCATTTTCCCTTCGTCGGAATCGAGAATGAGCCGACAAACATTTCTCGAAAAAACTTGCCACTATACCTGTTCGACACAGCCGTCGAGAAAATACTTTTACTCGTGATAAAAAGTAGCACAGTGTGCTTGAGCTTGGACATAAACTATTGTACGAGTTTGCCACATACTTGTAGGTACTTGTACATCAGACATTCGCATTACCTATGCGTAGTGAAGACAGAAAAACTTTAAATTTACCAGCGTCATGTCAGTACCATGTATTATGTAGATTTGATCGTCATGTGAGTCAATTCAGCTCACTCCTCACTCGCAATTTAAGCCTGTAACATGTAAACCGACACCGAGCACATCTCGAATAGAAAGTTTGTCGACTTCGCCACTTCATAGTAGGATCAGCTAAAAAAATTCCACACGGACAAAGTTAACCCTCTGGGTGGAATTGATTTTTGATAAGATTCTTACTCGCAGAGCGGCGTGCCGCGCCGCATAGGTATATAAGATACACCGATATCCTATCGACAACGTTTTGTATCGTTTCCACGAATAATGCTGTCAACAAGTTTTGGCCTGAATAAGCCGCCGCACACCGCAGCGACTACGGCTTATACGAGATTACCTGAGACATCTACTTTATTCGGCGAATAACGTCGCTATACTGCCGAGCTTATCGGTTACTAAAGTGACACGTAAATATTCCAACTCGTGTTGCCTTGCGAGTTGTTGTTGGCTGTTGATAGAGAGGCATCCACCTTTCGCCACCTCCTCAGCGCGACATTTAGGGGGAGGGCTGTGCATTTTTCCACGAACGGATGACGAACATAAGTTATTATTTCGTTCAATATAATCGCTGCTTCGATGCTTCGATACTTCACGTTGCGATTCGGCACGCGAAACTACGTGTACAAGTGTGGGGTAATTTCTGCGCCAGGAGTTCCGGCGGATATCAGTTCAGCCATCGATTACCCGCTGTTGTAAAAACAATTCGCCTTAATTGAACGAGATTAAAATAACGTGTTGTACTGTTGTACTCGTACATTGTTAAGGTACCCAAGGTGAGCATGCCACCGAAATTTTCGGCCTGATTTTGTACTCGTACTTATTTTTCGAAAACTATCTCACTTGAAAATACAAATACATCGATAAAATAGCCATCCTAGGTACCTTACGACTTATACGTATATTAGGGTGGAGTGAAAATCACGGAGGTGGTCCACTTTGAGTTGAGAACCTCCCAAAAAAAGTTTGAGCCTCCTACCTCTCAGGGGAGCGGAGCTAGGGGCTCTCAAAGTAGGGTCACTTTCGAAAAAACGCAGTTTTTCGCTATTTTCGAGTAGTGGCACTCGAGTTACCCCCCCCCCTCCCCCCACCGAACCCCATTGAAAAAGTGCCGTTTGCGTTTCTACACCTCCGTGGACCATTGATTTTGAAGTTTGAACAACTTTTGGTACTCGACAAGGGGGTTGAAAAGTTGCAGATCGCTAAAAAATCGATAATTTCGAATTACAAAAAATGGAAATAACATCTGCTTGGTACCAAAAGTGGACTCAAATGGTTCTTTTTGATGCAAAAAAATTATTTCGATAGAAAAAGTTGAAAAAATTTCATAGCAGGGTTGTCAACATTCGATTTTCATAAAACATCAAAGGCTCTGGTGGGATAAGGAGGTCAATCGGCCCCCGATCGCACTTTGAAATTTTTTTCACAGATTCCGATTTTGTATCATAAAAGATGATTTTAGAACGAATCAGCGATCATTTTGCCCAAAATTGAAAAAGTTTACATTTTTACCAAAAATCTTATTTTGAAGTAATGAAAAAAATATTGGTAAAAATGTAAATTTTTTAATTTTGAGCAAAATAATCGCTGAAAGGGTCTAAATTAGGGTAGTTTGACCAGAAGAACACGAATCTGCGGTTAGTTTTTTCATCCGATCATTTTGTGTGATTACGCAATTTTAATCACGTAAAATTAATGAAAAAACCTCAATTCACGAAAAATGAATGAATTGAGGTGAAATTCGGGAAAAATGTGTATAAAGGTGTATCTAGTCATGTTCCTCGAGGAAAAAATTTTTTAATGAAAAATGAGCGTTCAGTGGGGGGGAGAAAGCACGATTAATTGGCTTTTTGAATATTTTGGGGAAGTTGCACCAACGATAAAAAATTGAAAAAATTCTGTGTAGTGTAGGAGGGTGTGAAAAACTGATAAAAAAAATTTCCGCCGTGTGCACTCTGAAACTGTACCTTACAGGGTGATTCAAAGTGTTAAAAGTCGTTTTCAAAGTCGTTAGAGGAGTCGAAAAAATCTGAAAAAATTTCACAACACCCCTCTTGGGTACCTTTACCTACATGCCAAGTTTGGTGAAAATCGGTTCAAAACTCGCGGAGATGGAATTTTTAAGCTAAAAATCGCATTTTCGAGGCCCCAGCCCCCGGGTGTGAGGTAAGTGATCGCTGATTCGCTCTAAAATCATCTTTTACGATACAAAATCGGAATCTGTGAAGAAAATTTCAAAGTGCGACCGGGGCCCGATTGACCCCCTTATCCCACCAGAGCTTTTCCCTTTTTTTTTGGTAAAAATTGATGTTTTATGAAAATCAAAAGTTGGCAACCCTGCGATGAATTTTTTTCAACTTTTTCTATCGAAATAAGTTTTTTGCATCATAAGGAACCATTTGAGTCCACTTTTGGTACCAAGCAGATGCTATTTCCTTTTTTTATAATTCGAAATTATCGATTTTTTTAGCGATCTGCAACTTTTCAACCACCCTGTTGAGTACTAAAAGTTGTTCAAACTTCAAAATCAATGGTCCAGGGAGGTGTAGAAACTCAAACTGCACTTTTTCAATGGGGTTCGGTGGGGGGGGGGGGGGGGGGGGACTCGAGTGCCACTGCCCGAAAATAGCGAAAAACTGCGATTTTTTCGAAAGTGACCTCACTTTGAGAGCCTCTAGCTCCGCTCCCCTGAGAGGTAGGGGGCTCAAATTTTTTTCGGAAGGTTCTCAACCCAAAGTTAACCACCTCTGTGAGTTTGGTCGAAATCCGAGGTATTTTTTTTTTTTTTCACTGCACCCTAACGTATATCTTTCCGTTTCAAAACGCCACCTGTTGTATTAAAAATTAACACTCGTCCAGAGAGAGAGAGAGATAGAAATTGAAAAACACGATGGTTTAATTTTTCAAAATGGCGCCAATGTTTAATTTCACGTACACGGAAATGTAGGTACAGAAAATTGTGCCAAGTGGCCGCCTATGTGGGTTATGTTTACAAGAAAATTTTGGCGACACGGCATGGCACGTGAAAACCGAACTCTCACGATAAAAATACGTAAACTCAACCCCGCTTGCATCTCTCGTTTCTATTTTCATTTTCATTTTCGTTTTCGCTCTCGTTCAAGGTTTTATATAGCTGTGGCGTGTATGTGTCAAGCTGAAAGTTTGTCCTGTCAAATGTAAATATGATGATAATTTTAACGACTGCGAATTCGTTTTGCTTTTTCGTTTCGTTTCATTTCGTCATTTCGCCGCCGTACACGCGGATGCTGCTGGAAGCCGATACATGACGCTGGGTATAGTCCTCCACTCCACTCGCTCTCTGTCTTTTCGTTTTCCATTTGAATAGCGCGAATATTCAGCGAGCACGATGGTATGGTGTCGAGTTTGAAAGCGTTCATTTTGCCGCCGTTGAATTTATTCGACGTACTCTTAATATAAACATCGTTTGGCTGGTATGGCGTTCTATTATTCAGGATCAGTTGGTGTGGTATCATTTTCGAACTTGGCATTATTTAAAATTTTTCTATCGGTATAACTTGCCAATATTTACACCCTCGAAACCATCGCCATCGAAATCGATACGATGCGATGGTGTGTTTTGAGATTTTTTGGAACATCGGAAACAGTCATAACGCACTGCTTCAATTTTTAGAAATTTTGAAAAATTCGAAACAAAACTAAAAAATAAGAAAATAATTTTTGAAATAAATGAAATTGAAAAATTCAAAATATTCAAATCGAAAATTTTTTTATAATTCGTAAGGAAATACAAATTTCCAAAAAATTGAAAAAAATGACGGAGTTACAAAAATTTAGAGAAATTAAAATGTCATAATGCGAAATTTAAAAAATTCAATAATCAAGCACTTTTGGAAATATCATCTAAAACTTTGAAGGAAAAAAAATGAATTAGAAAATCATTATTTTAAAAAATGTAAAATTTTATAAAATGAAAAAATTCAGATGATTAAAATTTTAAAAAAATTAAAAAAAATTAAACTCAATAAAAATTGAAAATCTTCAATACATACCTAGATGTAGAATTGTAGATATATGTAGATACGAGTTTGTAAAAAAAAAAAAAATGAAAAAATTTCAAGTCGTATGAAATAAAAAAAATTAAAAATAGAGAATAAAGTAGGTATTCAAATTCAAAAAATTAAGAATTCGTAAGAAACTAAAATTTTCAACAAAAAAAAAAGAAATTCATCATAAAAAATTGAAAAAGTTGGAAAAGAAAATTTTCGGGAAAAAATACTTATACATTTCTTTACGTGGATGTGGATTGTTGTTGAATTTTACCAAAAGTCCAATATACTACATAAATAGGTACTTGAGATTAAAAATTGTAATGGAGGGAGGGGTTCAATCGAAATTTTTATAATGAGCAAAATTATTTCTAACAAGGAAACCTCGCCAACGCGTCACCTCCAATTTAGCTGAAATTTGGCTCACTGAAAGAGCATGCCACCCATACCTCACAACCAAATTTTTAGCTACCGAAGTTGATTTTTCGATTTTCGGCGAATTTTTAAAAATGGCTTCAAAAAACCATTTTTTGAAAAAAAAAATTAGAAGTTTCAAGATAGAATCCTGAAAATTGGTTTGTACACTTAAGTCGACCTCATGAGTCGATTGACACAATTTTCGAAGCGATCTGGAGCCTCCAGCAAAAGTTGGGTTTTCTCCAGCACACTGGAATCTCTCCAGACGGCAAATGTCAACTTTTTCTGGAGTCTCCAGATCGCTTTGAAAATGGTGCCAATTGACTCGGAGGGTAGACTTTAGAAGGTAGACGAAGTTTCGGGTGATATGCTAGGGAAATTGATTTTTTGGAAATTTTTAAAAATGCAGAATTTTTACGTTGTCAAAAAGTTTTTGACAAAAACAACACGTACGAACTCGTCACCTCGAATTTTTGATTCAACTACGTCAATCGATAGATGGCATTATATTAACGCTAGGATTAAATTTTCAGCTGCCGAAGTTGATTACAGCTTCGTCTGGAGCTATTCCAGTGCGTTGGAGAAAAGTCAACTTTCCTCGGAGACTCCAGATCGCTTCGAAAATGGTGCCAATCGACTCGGGAGGTCGACTTTAGTGTACAAACCGATTTTTAGGATTCTATCTTGAAATTTGCAATTTTTTTTTCAAAAAAATTGGTTTTTGGAGGCGGTTTTAGTCATTTTTAAAAATTCGCCAAAAATCGAAAAATCAACTTCGGCAGCTAAAAATTTGGCTGGGAGGTCTGGGTGTCATGCTCTTTCAGTGAGCCAAATTTCAGCTCAATCAGAAGTGACGAGTTGGTGAGGTTCCCTTGTAAGACTTCAAGCTACAACTTTTGTTTTAAACTTTTTCAACTGGACCCCTACCTCCGCCAGTTTTCATTAATACATATAAATATCCAAGTTGGATTATGCGAAATTGGAGTAGAGGGGAGTGATGGGAAGGGGAAGGGAGGGAAGGTGAGGGTCTATCGAAAATTTTATGATAACTAAAATGGTTTTCATGATCTTATTCTACAACTTTTATTTAAAAAATTTTTCAATTGATCCCTTCCACCCTCACTTTTCTACTTTTTAATTACCATCTTCGGAGTGATATTAAAATCGGTGGGGAGGGAGGGAGGGGTGGAATTGAAAAAATTTTCAAACAAAAGTTGAAACTTGAAGCCTTAGAAATAATTTTGTTCATTACAAAAATTTCTATTGGACCATTCCCTCCCCTCCAATTTTGAATATCAAGTATCAATGTAATATTGGACTTGATAAAATTTAACAACAACCATCCACATCCATGTAAACAAATTGAGTAAACTAGACATCAGTGTGATGCCCAATTGTATCCAAATCCGAAACTCCAAAAGGTGCTCCCCAGATACCCTGTATGTGTACATGTGACACAGCTTACAAGCCGATGTTTATTAGCTTCGCCCCTGCCGGGTCCATTTTATCAACAAACTGTGTTCTAAAACGATACGTCATTTTTTTTACTCGCGACACGACGTGAAGCCCGACCTTTAAATTTTTAAAAAGAATTACCTAGCCAGTTTTCCACTCCGGTATGATTTATGTTTCGGCGAAAGTTCACCTAGAATAAAAAGTGGTACTCGCGATTATGACGCGGTAACTTGTGCGTTGAAAAATGCCAACGATGTAGGGGAAAACGAGTTTAAAACTTGATACATTTTAAACGCGTTTATCAAAATTTCAATAACATTCGCTATACTAACGCTAAGTTACGAGTATTTCGCGTCGAGGTATTTTTTTTTCAAAGCTGTCTTTTCTTTGGACTAAATTTTTATTCGTTTTACTCTGTAAACAAGTTGGTATAAACAAGAAAATGTGCGTAGTTACATTGCACGTATAGCTAACAAACGTAGCAAAGCTGACAAGTGATAACTCTGACATAGACATAATATGATGGTTAGATTACTCTAAGAAAGAAACTATCGTTCTGACAAAACGATAGTTTGGTAACTCTGACAAAACTTGATTCTGATAAATAGTGATTAGGTATCTCAATTAAAAAAATAATTGTGCTGATTAAATAACAATTTCATCACTCTGATTAACAAAAAAATCTGACAAATGATAACAAGTAACTGTACAACAAATGGTGTTTAGGGAACTCTGATGAATATGATGACTGCGCCCTCCTTACCATTGTTCTGATAAAGGGAAGATTAAGTAGGTTCATAACTTGGACAAAATTTGATTCCCATAAATATCATCTCTGGCAATGACAAATTCAATAACCCGCCAAACCATTATTCTGATAAAATAACTATTAGGCAACTTTGATAAAAAGTAATCTGGCAAACCATTATTCTAATGAACAATCATGAATGATAAACCTGCGACAAAACCGTGACTAGACTAGGTAACTATGACAAAATTTGATTCTGACAAATACCAACTTTAGCAAACTCCGAGGTAACTCTGACAAAATAGTGAATAGGCAACCCTGATAAAAGTTGCATCTGAAAAATAATAACTCTGGCAGATGATTATTATGTAACCTGACAATTATTCTGATAAAATGATGTTTAGATGATAGTGATAATTGATGACTCTGGCAGATAAAGATTAGGTACCTAACTCTGAGAAATAAGAACTTGGATAGAAGACAAGTAAATGTGACAAATTATATCTCTGATTAAGAGTGATTATATAATTCTGACAACCATAATTTTGATAAAATGATAATTAGGTAGCTCTGAAAAATAATGATTAGGCAACCCTGATAAAAGTTGCATCTCATAAAAATGAGAAAGAACCATAATTTTGATAAAACGACTTGATAACTTTGACAAATAAAGTTTAGACAACCCTGATAATAATAAAAGTTGCATCTAACAAATGAGGAGTATTCTGAAAAATCGTTATTTTGATAAAATGGTAATTAGGTAGCTCTGAAAAATAATGATTAGACAACCCTGATAAAAGTTGCATCTCATAAAAATGAGAAAGAACCATAATTTTGATAAAATGACTTGATAACTCTTGACAAATAAAAATTAGACAACCCTGATAATGATAAAAGTTGCATCTAACAAATGAGTAGTATTCTGAAAAATCATTATTTTGATAAAATGATAATTAGGTAGCTCTGAAAAATAATGATTAGACAACCCTGATAAAAGTTGAATCTGACAAATGAGGAGTATTCTGACAAACCATTATTTTGATAAAATGATAATTAGGTACCTCTGAAAAATAATGATTAGACAATCCTGATAAAAGTTGCATCTGACAAATGAGGAATATCCTGACAAACCATTATTCTGATAAAATGACAATTAGTTATCTCTGATAGATGATGTTTCTGGCAGACAAAGATTAGGTAACTTTGATGAATGATAAATCCGACAAATAGGTAATAATAACATAAATCTGACAATTTTTTTTCTTCTGAAAAACAATCTCTCTGACAGAACTCTAATTTTTTTCAAACGTTATTATTTAAAATGAAAAACCAGCGAATTTTTACACTACCCTTGACCACTTTCTACATCCTTTAACGTGGAACCTATCGGATCAAACACGAAATTCGTGCAACAGAAATTCACCCAAATACATTCGAACTTTCCTTAATCCCTCGTGCTAGTCTGCTTCACTCCACCCTTTGGAAAAGATCCAAAAACCAACATATTTTTTACGTTAACCATTCTCGCACCGCATTATCTCTCGATGTTTGAGCCTTTGGTAAGGGTACCTGCGTTTAAATGTAAAAAAAAAATCGTTTTCGCATCAAAGGAAACATGCCACGTTAACTTACACCGGACCTGGTTAACCGAAGCATTAATTTTACTGTATTAGCCAGAGGTTTTACCGCCATGGCACACCTTCCAGACCACGCACCACGTTGCTCATCTCGGTAGTATTTCTGCGCTTATGGGTATAAAACTCTCAGCACACGAAATTATACGCAAGTTTTTATCGTAGGTACCTTGGTATCTTTTTTTTTATTCTCTTCTCTTCTATTCTTTTCCCTTTTGCCCTTTACCTACGAGCTCGATTCGTTGCTTAAGTAAATTTAAAACACAAAGTGAGAATTTTAACGTTGATAAAGCGCGTAAATTTTTCACACGAGCTTGATTCGTTTATTTAATAAAGTATGAAAATAAAGCCAGCTAAGCCAACCAACCGAGAATAGATTACTTTTAAAACAGGGGTAAAGTTACGCTGGCTTGACTGGCTATTATTGTTAGGTGTTCGATCGAATGCACGATTTCCACTGTTGATCCTCACTTTACCTACCTATAGTAGGTACATTCTCGTATTGATAAAAATTGTTTCGAAAAAATGTACGATCCGCGTTGTACTCGCTTATTCTATTCATTTTGGTAGGTAATTTTTTTTTTTGTTGCGAAAATGGATTTAAAATTCGACGAGGTCTTGAGTCGCTTAGGTATAGTCGTGCAATGCACGAGATGCTTTAATTAATTCCAGAGGGGGAAAATATCTAACATAATAAGTTACGACTTTTTTCATTTTCTCCAAACATTAATCATGTACCTATATACCTACCTAATTTACTTAACGACGATAGTAAGGTACCGTGTACCAACTACGTCTTTTTTACAGAAAAAAAAAAGAAGAAAAAACTACCGGGTAATTTGTGATATTGAGACTATTTATACGACGACGATGATTCGAGAGTTTGAGATTTCTTCGTTTCTTCTGTTAGATTTTTTTTTTTTGCCCAACTCAAAAATGCGTACTGCCATTCATTATGGCATTATGCCTAAATATTCCCCTACCTCTCCATCAACTTTTTTATCAACTGGAGACTGGCAAATATTTAGAATTAATTTGAATATGAAAATGGAAACGTATTGCTAACGTGAAATACGTATCCTACGACCGACTCGAGCGAACGGATAATTAATTTCATTTATTTCCATTCCTTTTCTTTTTTTTCTTCCTTCCTCCTTTACGTTAGATACTACGTATTTTCCAAGTACCCTATTCGACGATAAACAAGCTCCGGCTAACTAACTATACTGACTTTTGAAATGAGAATCCGAGTTGTTTTTAAAGATGAGGAGTGGGGAGCTGGGGACGTTTTGTAACGTATCTACTTGAATTTTGAATACGAACTTACGTAATGGTGGGATGAATACGCAATTTAAGAATTCAGTTTCGAACAAAATTGAAAATGAAATTTTATCCAGAAGGATTTAGACTTGAAAACAATTGATTTTGAGGTTGAAAAAAAAATGAATTTTAAATAAAATTGAAGATTTCAGGTTTTGAATGAGATTTCAAAAAAGTTATAATTTACTTATGAGCTGAAATTAAAAAAAAAAATTAATTGGAATTTTTAAAAAGTCGCGTTCAAATAAAATTCAATCTCAAAAATATTTAAAAAGTTAAAATCTAAAATTTTTTTATATTTGCTGAGAAAATTATTATTAAGCATAATTTTTTTTTAAATTTGGACTTGGGAAATTTTTAAAAATAAGTTCAGTAGAATTTCCAAAAAATTCAATTTTAAACAAAATTGAAAAAAAATCATTCAAAGAAATTAGAAAAATTAAATTCAATACCTACCTAATCATTATTTTCCACGTAAGTAATTTTTTAATTTTTTAATTTTTTTGAATACCTACTTAATATTTTAGATTTGGACTCTGACAAGGAAACCTCCGATTGAACTGAAATTAGACTCACTTAGAAAGCATGTCACTCAGACCTCAGAACCAAATTTTTAGCTGATGAAGTTTATTATTATTCAATTTTTGACGAATTCTTGAAAATGGCAAAAATATCGCATTGATTGGTAAATCAATTTTTTACAAAAATTGTAAATTTTGAGATAAAAATCTGAAAATTTGCGATCATTTTCGAAGCGATCTGGAGCCTTCGGCAAAATTTTAGAAATTACGCATGAAAAAAATGTTAATCCGAATTTGAAACCATAATATTATATTCTATCTACCTATACATATTATCAAAATTATTTGGAAAATGAATTTTGAAAAAAATCGAAAAGAATTTATGCCTGATAAAAAAATTGTTCGGTAAAATAATTTCCTTCATCTTATCTTACATGCTATCTACTTTCGCCTCAAATTAAATTTCATTTGGGTAGGTAATCTAGGTGTTAAGTAAGTATAAAAAAAATTAATTAAAGTTTGGGAGAAATTACACACACTTGAAAAAAAAAAGTGAAAAAAATTCAAAAGAGTTTCAAAAAAGTCGATTATTACTAAAATTTTTGAAGAACTGGCTTGAAAAAAAAATTCACGTAATCTGAAGAATTTATGCCAACTGCATAGGTTTAAAATTTTGATTTTAAACAGAATAAAAAAAATTGTTTTTGAACAAAATTGGCTGAATTTGTACGCAAAAAAAAATTAATTTCAGTAAATTCCAAACAATTAGAAATTGTATTTAATCAATGACAAAGGCTACGATTTGGTACTGAATTTGTAAAAAAATTTATTTTCAGTAAATTTGAAAAAATGCGAATTTTAATTTATTCGAAGACAAAGGCTACCATTTGATCCAATAAAAAATTGTACCCTAGGCCAATTTGTAAAAATTTTTGTTTTCTGTAAATTTCAAAAAATGATAAATTTGCATTTAATCAATGAAAAAAGCTACCCTAAGTTCCCATGCAAAATCCTCCTCTGGCTGAATTTGTCAAAATTTTTATTTTCAGTAAATTACAAAAAATGAGAGTTTTAGCAAAATTGCATTCATTCATTGAAAAAAGCTACCCTAAGATCCAATGCAAAATCCTCCTCTTTACTTTAAAATAATGAAAATGTAGATATTTTTTGAAGGATTTTTGATATAAAGTAAATTAATTCTATTTCGAAAAGACGTCAGTTGAAAAATATTTCTATTTTCGAAATGACAAACGAAGTGAAATTTCTTTCCTTCTCGCTGAGCAAAGTACCTGTAGCTACATCTGAAGTAGGCCCTGTAGAAAAAGAAAAGAAAAAAAGGGGACAAAAAGGCTAAAGCTTGTAAAATCCTAGTTTAGAGTTGATCTCTTGTAAAAACGAAGCTCGGTGGTCTCTTTCGGAAAAAAGTGTATTATAGCAGGATATTTATATTACATGCAGGAAAACAATCCTTTCCGAGTCTATGCAACCTTCAACAAAGGTAATTACATTCGTTTAGCATAAAATTGTCTACTTTGCGACTACATAGGTCAAAATATAACTACGCTAGGGTGAAGTGGAAACGTTACATACTGTACTGATGTGCAGAAGTACCAAGTCCAGGAACCACAGCCACCGTCAAGTTGTATATGGTTTTTTTCTTTTTGCGATTCGTTTTTATAAAAAAATGTACGAACTCGGACGAATTTAATTTAACGACCACACGAGCGAGGATTTTCAAAAGCAGCAGATATCCGACGATATATGCCAATCCGCTTAGGTACCTTTACATTTATTATTATTTTTCATTCCATATCATATCGACTGGGCGACGTTTTTTTCCTTCTCATTTCTTCTTCTTTTTTATTACCACGCTTTTATTAGCTTGGTATGTATGTATATGTATGTTTGTCTCATGGAACCAAATGTATGTTTTCGACCAATCCTCTCTCATTTAATATTTTACTGGAATTGAAAGAACATAGTGCTCACATTAGGGGTTTTCGAGGTCGCTGAATTCGATTTTCGAACTCAAATTTACCCCGACCCCAAATTGAGCCCCTATGAGGGGGTTCAATTTTGAAAATTTCAGAAAATCACAACATTGGTATCGAAATGTAGGTTTTCGAGGTCGCTGAATTCGATTTTCGGACTTAAATTTACCCTTGACCCCAAATTGAGCCCCTATGAGGGGGTTCCATTTTGAAAATTTCAAAATTCACAACATTGATATCAAAATGTTAGTTTTCGAGGAGTAAAACTATGAAATTAAAATATTTTCAACGACAAAAAGAGTTAAATAAAAATGTAAAAAAATTTTAAAAAACCACGCTTTTATTTAAAGTTGGTCACTTTGTAAAATGTTATTCATAGGGAAAGAGTAATGCCTTAAAAAACAAAAAATAAAATTTACTTGAATACAAAAATGTGTCATGAAAATTTTTTTTTCAAAAATTTTAATGATGAAAAGCGTGGTGGGGTGTGCGAGGAGCAAACGAATACCTTTTCGATTAACGCCCCACCACGATTTTCATCATTAAAATTTTTGAAAAAAAAATTTTCATGACACATTTTTGTATTCAAGTAAATTTTATTTTTTGTTTTTTAAGGCATTACTCTTTTTCTTCTTCTACAAAGTACTGTATATATCGTAAAGAATTACTCGTGGCAAATCCAAACTATCGAGCTGTATCTGGGCTAAATTCTGCTTCATCTTTTTGACGATATAATATTATGTGTGCTAGGGTGGCTCTTATTTTACCTTTTTCGACTTTTTAAATGTCTTACCACCCCAAAGCGTGTTCATTTAATTCCCTATTTTTTATTTTACCCCTAACTGAATTTTAACCCGTGCCGGGTCACCTCCCCCCTTTTTTGGAAAAATGAAAAAAATTCACCGATTTTCAAAATCTTGCACTGTTTTGGAGATAACCCATCAAAGTTGTTCCTTGTCATGAGAATGAACTTCCAATTTTTTATTTTCCCTCCAACTTGATTTTAAGTGATACCTGGGGGCTCCCCTAATTTTTCAAAAAAATCAAAAACAAGCAAATTGAGCAAAATCGTTCCTTTTAGCATTTCAAGTTGTTGCATTTCGTAAGAAAAAAATTCTCTATTTTCCATTTTCCCCCTAACTCAGTTCTAAGTGGACCCACAAGCCCCCCAAACTAAAAAAATTATGAAAAAATACAAATTTTTTTCATTGTTTTGGTTCTAACCAATGAAAGTCGTTCCATTTGATGCAAAATGATTCCTAATTTTTTTAATTCCTCCCAGCATTATTGTAAGTGGCACCCCGGTGTCCACTTTTTTTTTTAAAATTGAAAAAATTCACCAGTTTTCAAAATCTTGCAGTTTTTTTGAGTTAACCCATCAAAGTTGTTCCTTGTCATGAGAATGAACTCCCAATTTTTTATTTTCTCTCCAACTTGATTTTAAAATGGTACTTGGGGGCTCCCCTAATTTAAAAAAAAAAATCAAAAACAAGAAAATATTGAGCAAAATCGTTCTTTTTAGCATTTCAAGTTGTTGCATTTTGTAAGAGAAAAATTCCCTATTTTTCATTTTTCCCTCAACTCAGTTCTAAGTGGATCCACAAGCCCCCAAATTAAAAAAATTATGAAAAAATACCAATTTTTTAAATTTTTTCATTTTTTTAGTTCTAACCAATTAAAGTCCATCCATATTTGGGGAAAAATGATTCTCAATTTTTTATTTTTTTCTCAGCGTTATTGTAAGTGGCACCCCAATGTCCCCTTTAAAAAAAAAAAAAAAAAAAAAAAAAATGAAAAAATTCACAGATTTTCAATTTTTTTTTCCATTTTTGAGGTTTTAATGTTCTGTGTCACGGGAATGAATTCTTTCACAATTTTTTTATTTTCTTCCCAACGTGAGATGGTAAATTATACCTCAAGTCCCCCTGCCATTTTTTCAAATAAATGAAAAAATTTAAAAAATTGTATTTTTTATAATTTTTTTAGTTTGGGGGGCTTGTGGGTCCACTTAGAACTGAGTTAGGGGAAAAATGAAAAATAGAGAATTTTTCTCTTACGAAATGCAACAACTTGAAATGCTAAAAGGAACGATTTTGCTCAATTTACTTGTTTTTGATTTTTTTGAAAAATTAGGGGTAGCCCCCAGGTACCACTTAAAACCAAGTTGGAGGGAAAATGAAAAATTGGGAGTTCATTCTCATGACAAGGAACAACTTTGATGGGTTATCTCCAAAAAAGTGCAAGATTTTGAAAATCGGTGAATTTTTTTCATTTTTCCAAAAAAAGGGGGGGGGGTGACCCGGCACGGGTTAAAATTCAGTTAGGGGGAAAATAAAAAATAGGGAATTATTTTCTCATAAAATATACACACTTTGGGGGGTAAGACATTTAAAAAGTCGAAAAAGGTAAAATAAGTAATGTGTACGCTGTGTGAGCTAATGCTTTTTGGGCACACAAGATACCCTCGCATCGCGGCCATCGCCAGCCCCATCCACCGCAACACTTATTTACTCCAACTGGCAGAAATCTTAAAACGTCACTAAAATATACCTATACTATAAAGTTATATAATACTGTGGAAAAACTTGCAGCCAACTTCGACGAACAAGTTTAAATCAAGTTATTTAATCTGTATCGTAATATACCGAAAACAGTGCTAATAACTATGTTCGTACCCTTTAGCCAGATTTTCTTGCTTGCAAATCTTCATCCAGCCTACTCTCGTAATTACCTACCTTACGAAGCTACCTTTTATTAACTCTAAAATTAAATTATTAAAATTTAATCGACAAATAAACTATTGTTACCGAGAGGTTTTTTTCCAATGAAATTAACCCTATTCCAGTAATAAACTCGCATTTTTTTTTTTTGCTTCATTAACAATGCAAATGATTATACAACGAAGACGAGCAATATTCGCAGTCGGAGTGAGATGGCTAAAATTTTTCGCATCTTTTCGTCGCACGAGCCAGCTACTATCGACAAAATTACAAGCGAAATTCAGCTTAGCCATGCATCGGAGCGAAATTTGAAAAAATAAAAGTAACTTTAGTAACCTGAAATTTCAAAAAAAGTAACCAAAATTATGGAAAAAAGTAACCAAAAATTTTCCATTTCCACTTGAATATAATGACTCATAACCCCTTCCCCTCCTCTCATCACCGTTTTTCTCATATTTTCGCTAAATTTGACGTTTCACAACTCTTGAAATCAATGGTAAAAATTTTGAAAAAATCAAAATTTTCAATTCAAAAATAATAATTTATGCATTTTTTCTTTTTCTATAATTATGACGAATTTTAATAGAATAGTTGGCTTAATAGGTGCTCAATTTTTATATCATAGGAAATTTCAATTCTTGAGAAGCTCACAATAAATCATTTTTGAGTTCCTATCAAATCTTAATTTTTTTTGAACTCAATATTGAAAATTCAAAAAAAAAAAAAAAAATTTCTTGAAAATACTTGATATCAACTTTTTTAAGTTTTTGAACTCTTATTTGTTTTGAAATAGTTTTCAGTTTTCAAATAATTGTTGATTTCAAAAAACGTGAATTTTAGAAAAATTTTAAATTACAAACAATACTGTCCTTTTTTTAATTAAAAATTTTTTTTTTCGATTTTTTTTATTTATCAAACAATTTTTAATTTCTATAAATTTAAATTTATTAACAATTTGTAATTTCTAAAAAGTTCGGGATTTCAAAAAATTAAACTTAAAATTCTCAATTTTTTGATTTTTAAACAATTTATAAAAATTGTAATGCCTAAGAATTTAAAGTCTAAAAAAATCAATTTTTTGATTGGCTTATTGCAAAATGAGTAGATACAAAAAAAATTTAATTTTTGAAAAGTCTTCATTCTCCACAAAAAAACAATTTTTCAACATGTGAAATTCACAACTTTTCAAAATTTTTAAAAGGAAAGTTTTGCTCATTTGAGAAATATCAAATTTTTGAAGCATTTTAAGTTCACGAGTTGAAACGATTTTATGTTTCATTTTTGAGGAGTTCTCTATTTTTCAAACATAATTTTCAAATACTTCGAACACATTTTTTTTTAAATTGAAAAAATTACTAGGTATTCTCATTTAAAAAAAAGTTTTTAATGAGGAGAAATCGGTTTTATTCTTCGACGGCCTCTACTTTTTTTGAAAAGAAATTTTGAGAAAAAATCGTTTATTTGTCGAGAAAAGAATTTCTCAATTTTTTCAAAAAAATATGGCTTATCTACTTACATTTTTTTTTTCAAGAAATGTGGCTCATTTTTAGACAAGAATAAATCTTAATTCTTCAAGAAAAAAAATCACAATTTTTCATACTGACTTGAAAAATGCCTATAAAAGAACTTTCAATTTTTTTAGGAGCAAACATTTTTCTACCTTGAATTTCAATACATAAGTACAAAATAAATATTCCTGAAGTTCGAGCAGAAAAAATCTCAATTTTAAAAGAAGATTCAATAAATTGTTCAATTAAGGTCAGTAGGGTAACTGGGCCACGTTTTTACAACTCTAAAAAATCTTTATTCAAAAATGCCTCACTAGTGAAGAATAACCTTAAATCTTCAAATGGGACGTGTAGAGGGGTGTCATAGAGGTACGCTCACTTTTTTGATTTTGAGGGTGAAGCACATACCTGAGCTGAAGAACACCTCACTCTACACAAAGAATGGTGGCCCAGTTACCCCGAAAAATGGGATAACTGGGCCACCAAATTTTTTTTTTATTAATGAAGACTCAAGATGTGTAATTCACTTACCCCCACTCAAATCTGAGTTTTGGGGTAACTGGGCCACAGTTGTTGGGGGTAACTGGGCCATGTCATGTTACTCAAATTACTGAGGCCTCCTCAAGGGGAGCTAGGAACCGAATGATAATTGTTATGGTAGGCTTACGATGTCAGTGTTACCATGCAACCAACCATTTACGTCAAGACGATTTTGGAGGGGATTAGGAAGAGAATGGCCCAGATACCCCGGTGGCCCAGTTACCCCAACTGACCTTACTTAATTCATTTTTAAATAAAATATTTCAAATTTTTTGGAAGCAAAATCTCTGAAAAAAACTTTCAAAACGTTTTTAAAGAAATTTTAAATTTTAATGGCAGCTGTTCGTCAGATTTTTGACGAAATAGTAACCAAAATGAGTCCAAAAGTAACCATAGTAACCAAAATGAGCCCAAAAGTAACTAAAGTAACCTTGCCTTTAAAAAAGTAACCAAGTTACTAAAAAGTAACCGTGTTCCGATGCATGCTTAGCTTATACCCAGCTTCGATATTTCCATTAGTATAGCGAAATAAAACACGGGCCCGAAGGGTGGGTTGCTTTTATCGGCGGGCAGGGCCGAGGTTATTGGTCATTGTGGTTGTTCAAGGCTAACATACCTCAACGTATCTCTTACACGTTCGGATTATACGCGAGTATCTTCGTAGAAATATTAATTTAGAAAGTAATAACGAAACTTTGGCCAATATGCCAGTGTGCTGTATACGCTATCGCCATCTTAACCGAAAGCCTGCTTACGTTACGTCTAAGTCGTGTTGCTTATATTTCTGTGGGAAAAGGTGAGGCGAAGTGGTTAGGTACCTATATGTATCCGGTATTTTGTGAAAATTCGAGGCGAGAATAAAATCCGCCTAAACATTTTATTCGTTTAATGTACCTACAACGATAAATTGTTTCAACGTTGCCAAATTACTTAACGACCGCGCTCACGTTGCTTTGTAAATGTTTCGTAGCCGACGAAAAACAACAGAATGCACTTTGTTGGTGTATGTTTATCGCGGCGAATTTTTATATACTCGTACGCGTACCTTTGTTTTAGTTTTGCTGTATGCTTGTGGGGGGAGGGGGGGGGGGGGGTCGGCCTTCGAGTCCGACGGTGGCTGCCAGTTCTTTTTAAATTCGAACAGTGTAAAATAAACGTCGAGAATTCGATTGTGTGTGAGTGTCGAAATCGACTCTATAAGTACGTATATACATTTGTAAGTAGCTTTACACTAAGGGTAATAAGTAAACGTATCGATGTACCGACCGAACCCAAATATCGAAATACGATCTCATCTATAAGTCTGTAAGATGAAATACGATAGCACATGATACGTCTATCTATCGCTCCTTAATGACCTATCAACTATTAATTGAAAATTTCAACACGAGACGCTGAACGCTGGTGTTAGTTTTAATCTCAACTACACTTTAGGGTGGTCCTTATTTTGGGCTTTTGAATATATATATATTTTTTGCTTTTATCCTCTCCTCAAAATTGTTTCTTTTTATGAGGCAAATAATTCATAGTTAATTTTTTATTTTTCCTATAACTGAATTTTAATTTTCAAATGGCCCCATGTTAATTACTCTTTTTTCAGAAAAATGCAAAAAATTATCGATTTTCATAATCTTTCCTGTTTTTGGTTGCCAAGTGCAACCCATCATTTTTTTTTTTTTTTTTTCAATGAGAATAAATTCCGAATTGTTTATGCTTCCTCCAACTTAATATTAAAAGGTACCTTGGAGAGCCTAAGAACCTAACAGAAATAATACGAGTGAAAAAATTCACCTATAATTCGAACTCCGTAGCCTTTCATTTCATTATAAAGTACCTAATTCTATTTATTATTTCCCCCGATTTGATTTTATTTAGGTGACGTCACCTGGTCTGACCCCTCAACTGAAAAAAAAGTAAAATTGCCAAATTTTTTAAATTTTAAATTTTTTTGTCTTACCCGCAAAGTGTTTATTTTTATGAGAAAAATATTCAGTACCTATTATATATTTTCCTCCTAACTGAATTTTAACTGGCCCCTGATGGTCACTTCTTTTTCTTACAAGGGAACCTCCCCAACTCGTCACCTCCGATTTAGCTGAAATTTGGCTCATTGAAAGAGCATGCCACCCAGACCTCACAACCAAATTTTTAGCTGCCGAAGTTGATTTTTCGATTTTTGGCGAAATTTTGAAAATAGCTAAAATCACCCCAAAAAAACAATTTTTGGAATAAAAATCGCAAATTTTGAGATAGAACCCTGAAAATTGGTTTGTATACTTAAGTCAACCTCCCGAGTCGGTTGGGACCATTATTTTCTGGAGGCTCCAGATCGCTTCGGAAATGGTGGCAATCGACTCAGGGGGTCGACTTTAGGGTGTAAACGAAGTTTCGAACGATATTCTCGAGAATCTGATTTTTTGGAAATTTTTAAAAAAAAGGTCAAATTTTCAAGTTGTCATGAAAATACACGCCCGAACTCGTCACCTCAACTTTTCGATTCAACTATGCGAATCGATAGATGACATCATACTAACGCTAGAATTAAATTTTCAGCTGCCGAAGTTAATTACAGCGCCATCTGGAGCAGTTTTAGTGCGCTGGAGATAAGTCAACTTTTTCTGGAGGCTCCAGATCGCTTCGAAAATGGTCCCAATTGACTTGGGAGGTCGACTTAAGTATGCAAACCAATTTTCAGGATTCTATCTCAAAATTTGCGATTTTTATTCCAAAAATTGGTTTTTTGGGGTGATTTTAGCCATTTTCAAAAATTCGCCAAAAATCGAAAAATCAACTTCGGCAGCTAAAAATTTGGCTGTGAGGTGTGGGTGGCATGCTCTTTCAGTGAGCCAAATTTCAGCGAAATGTAATGCCCCTTCTAATCATCAGACAACCTCACAATTTTTGTCAGCTCATTCCAGTACCATATCAGTGTAAAATTGATAAAAATTTCAAGAAAATAGGCCTTCTTTCAATATGACTTTTTTTTAGACTCACAAAGAGAATTGTTGAAAATTGTCAATTTTTAGGTGGAAAGTAATGGCACTCTAATCATCGGACAACCTCATATTTTTTGTTAGCTCATTTCAGTACCATATCACTATCAGTGTAAAATTGCTAAAAATTTCCAAAAAATAGGCATTCTTGCAAAAATGACTTTTTTTAAAATCACAGAGAGAATTGTGAATCTTTAGTTGGAAAGTAATGGCATTTCTAATCATCACACAATCTCACTATTTTGGTCAGCTCATCCCCTTACTATATCAGTGTAAAATTGCTAATAAATTTCAAGAGAATAAGCATTCTTGCAAAAATGACTATTTTTCAATCTCTGTGAAAATTGTAAGGAATTATGAATCTTTAGGTGGAAAGTAATGACACTTCCAATCATCAGACAATCTCATTTTTTTTTTTTTTTAATTTAATTTTGTCAATATAAACTCGTGTTTTATTTTCAAATTGAGCCAAAAATTTTAAAATAATAACCCAACTTTGCTAATTTTCAGATTTATTAAATTTCAATTTTTTGTCGTAGGTAATTTTTATAATAAACGGAACACATTTAAAATTATTTTCTGAAATTACTTTCGTACAAGCTTCAACTCGAAAGCTTGCATGTCTCCGTCACCGCTGGAATCAGAAAATTAGGAAACTGCTCCCCAAATATAGGTAAATATGCAAAATACAAATATCAGGGCAGCTATTAACGAAAACGTTGAACGTTTTTCCAATCGTTGACCTTGGTGTTTTCCTGTTAGAAAAACACCGTAGATCTAAATTATCGGTAAACTCAATTTTCATAACGTGAAATAACCACGCAGCTTGAAATCCGGGAAAAAGAGGAGCGATTCGCAGTCTATCGTCAGTAAAAAGAAGGCAATTCTATTAAAATAATCAAATAGCCATTTGTACTCGCGTAATCCGCCTGCAACGCTCGCTACGGTCGGATTCGGGTTTCGATACAAAAATTACTTTATTCGAATGGAAAACGGTAGCTCGGAATTCATTTTGTACTAAATTAAGTTACTCGTACTCTGTTTCCGCAACCCTCTCGACATTCATATTTCAAAAGTGTACAGTGTAACGCAATCTTCGCACTCCGAACGCCCCTCCAGCCTTCGCTAACCGCCAACGTGTATAAATCATCGTGTCTTAATTACTTGTCGTACCCAGATATGTGTACCGTAATAAGATATTTTCGTGATTTTTGAATAAGAATTAATCTTTTTCTTTTTCTCTCGCCGCGTATCTAAATGTTCGAATACGTTTGCTCGTTTCTCCATTAGGAAAACTCGAAACCGCTCCATTTATCTTGATTCCAAACCAACTTCACGTCATTCCTTTCCTTGAAATGTACAGATGCCCGTCCGAAGTGCTTAATTTTGCGCCAAAAATTCACTATTTTCGAATTTCCATTCTATTTCGAAATTTTAAAGTTGCCAAAAATAAAGGATTTTTTATTGCAAAAAAAAAAAAAAAAAAAAAAAAAAAAATTGAGAACAATATTTCCAACCAAAAAAAAAACTGAATTTTTTGAAAGTATTCGGTACTTTAAATTAACTCGTTTGCTTTAATTAATTTCGACCGAAACTTTTTCCATCATAATACCTACGTACGTAGGAGCATAACACATTTCACGTGTTAATCTCGATAAAGTCAACCACTCTCGCTCGCTTTTTTCGCAACAAGTTCAAACAACAGGTCGTCATCTTTCAACTGAGAATGCGTCGGTTGAATTGAAACAACTTTTTTATGGTAATCAGAAACGAAACGTCACGTTATTCTCGGTGTTTGAGGGAGCCTAAAAAATCACTGCAGGGTGTAGATAATTTAATTTGACCAAAAATTTTGTTTCCAAACAAACTTTTCTTTCAGACTCTTTTGGTCCAATTTTTCTGAAAAGACGAAGTTTCAAATTTTTGTTGAAAAAGAATTAATTTTTTTTTGAAAATTTTTCAAATTTTTATCGGAAATCTAATTGTTGAAATTTTGATCAAAACTTAAATTTTACCTCTTGTAGAAGCATCATTTACGAAAATTCTCTTTGGAAGTAATTTTTTCAAAATTTTACCATTAAAAATTAATTAATTCGGAAGCAATTTAAAAAAATTGTTTTTCCATTTTGTATCTCGAAAGAATTTTTTTCCTTCCTGACAGGCAGTCCTAAAGACTTCGCAACAACGAACTCAATATTAAAGCTATAAAGAAGATGTAAAACCATCGGAGTTGAAAATCTAACAAATTCTATGGTTCGAAAAGGCATCGTCAGTATAAAAAGACGTCCGCTCTCGCCGCTCTCGATAGAATGATGCGAATGCGAAGTAGGTACTTTTTCGAGAAGTAGGGTCCTGACACTGACCCTGACATACAAACACGAATTATATCGAAAGATTTCACTCGGCGTAACGTTCATCTTCCCTAAAACGGGCACCGATGTGTGCAAATTTTGCTACAGGTGTCGGCGAAAACTCGAATAAAACTTTATAAATAATCGACGCGGTGACCGAGCGAGCATCGCGCGAGTGCCAGTGCGCGCTAATAAAATTATATTATACGCGCATATTTTCATGTCCGCCGTCATTCGTATTTTATTCCTAAACGGTGGGATTTTATTAATCTTTTTGCGAATTTTTAATACAAAGTTAAAGCTGCAACGCAAAACCTCGTTCAAAAGGTTCAATTAAAAACTTAATTTCTACATAAAAGCGATGATTTAAAAAAAAAAAAAAAAAAAAAAAAACACGCGCAAAGCGCATACATCGAATATCGTATTATTTTCCGAATAAAAAAAGTGGGCAAAAAACAAAGCTGTTAAAAAAGGAATTACGTTAGAGTTTCATTTTTTGAGCGTGTATGGGTGTGTAAATCAATAAAGCGAATTTATATATTTTAAGGTCGTATACATCATGTTGTTTTAGTGCAAAGCGACATTTTTTTCCTATTTCAATAAGGGTGTTAGGAAGGTTAAGACAAACCCCGAACATGAAATGCATTGTGAACTTTATATAGGTTTTTTGGAACTGCACAAATTTCAAAACTACCTAAGTACTATTTTAAAAACATGACGGATCGAAAAAATCATTCATAATAAAATTTTGAAAATTTACTTTGTAACAAAACAAAATTACCTATAAAGAAAATAATTTCAGCAAAATTTATCAAGTAGAAATTCCGAAAGTTTTCGAACCTATTTTTTGAAACACGTAAGTAAAAGTACAGTTTTTCAACGAAATTTTGTAAAATTCTTGTTTAAATCAAAAATTCAAAATTTCGTTTTATTTTACCTACATTTGTGGGTTATTGGTTCTTTTTAAAACATAGACCTAGAACCGAATTTTAAATTTTGTTTTGATTTTCGATTTTTGGTGGAAAACTATGATTTTTGAGCGTACCGGTGAACTTCGAACTCATCCCCGGGGGCTGGTGCTTCGAAATACCTGATTTTAACCTTAAAAATTCCAGCTTTGCGAGTTTTTCATCGATTATTACCAAACTTGGCATGTAGGTACAAATACTCGAGGGCGTTGTTGAGAAATTTTTTCAGATTTTTCCGACCGCTGAAATGACCTTGAAAATGACTTTGAAAATTTCGAATCGTCCTGGGAGGCTCATTTTGGGAGCTAACAAACTGGAAATTTTCCCTCTTGTTTTCCAAACAATTTTACAATACTCAGAATTTTTGCAGATTTTTGTCGAAGTGGGAGGCATTCATATCTAAAAACCCAAAAAAACAATAAAATGACAGATTATCATTGGTTTTTTGGATTTTTAGGTATAAATCTCTCCCCACCCCGGAAAAAAATCTGAAAAATTCTGTGTAGTGTAAAATAATTTGGAAAACAAGGGAAAAAATTTCCAGCTTGTTAGCTCCCGAACTGTGCCTCCCAGGACGATTTGACATTTTCAAAGTCATTTTCAAGGTCATTTCAGTGGTCGGAAAATCTGAAAAAATTTCCCAACATTGCCCTTGGGTATTTGTACTCACATACCAAGTTTAGTGAAAATCGATGAAAAACTCGCGAAGCTTGCATTTTTAAGGTTAAAAATCATGTATTTCGAGGCACCAGCCCCCGGGGGTAAGGTTGAAGATCATCGATACGCTCTAAAATCATCTTTTACCACCACAAATTGAAAAAAAAATTGTTTCTACAACAAAACCCTGACATACTACTTTTTCTGAGATAATTATTTTTTTTTGTTAAAAACAACCATAGTCAAGTTGTTGATTATTTTGATCTCAATTTATTGGATTAAGAAGGGGTATAAAAATGAGATGAATGTTGTATCCTGAAAAGTAGACTTCGACAGGAATTTTTCAAAATAAAAAATATTTCAAATTTCAAAAATTTACTAAAATTAAAAATTAAAAAAAAAATGCAAAAATTAATCAACCTTTGAAATAAATTTTAAAAAACGATTACCTGAAGTTTACTAAATTTTAAAAATCTATCAAACTTTTCGAATCGAGCTTAGAAATTTTTTCGAAGATTTTGCTAAATTTTAAAAAGTATGGTAGATTCATAAAAATTTAAAAATTTGAATTTTCATCAAACTTTGAAAATAAATATGATTAAGTAAGTATCTAAGCCTTGAAAAATTAGAAAAATTAAGAAAACTGAAAAAAATTGAAAAATTAAAACTTGGGTGAATTTAGAAAAATTTGTAAATTGGAAGAAAAAAACATAAATTTAATGAAGTGAAAATATGTATTTTATAAAATTTACATTATTATTAGGAAACAAGTAAATTCAACAAATTAGAATTTTTTTTAAAAACTGGTAATTTTTTATCAAATTTTAATTCAATGAAAAATATATCTAACACACTTGGAAAAACCAGAAAATTCAAGTAATAGCAAGCTTGAATTTTTTTTATTGGAAAATATGGCAAAAGAGTGACTAAAATATCTTGAAAATTAACCACATTATAATAAGAAATACTTAGATACAAGTTAAAAACCATTAAAAACCACAAATTAATAAAATTAAAAAAATATATTTTATACATAAACTGAAATTTTTTGGAATTAGCAAACTTGGACAAAACCAGCAAAAAAATTTTAATTCAAAAATCGGTCGATTTTATTTTTAAAAGCTGAAATTATGGGATCGATAAAAATAATTTAATTCAGAAAAATTGATCAAATTTGAGTTTAATAGGTACATAAAATCTATAAAATGAAAAAAAAAATGAAAAAATCAGTCTATTTTAGACTTGGAAATTTTTTTAATGAACAAATGGTACCTAACTCATAAAATATTGGTCAAATGTGTAATGTTGAAGGAATTGGAAAAATTTATTAAATTTGAATTTGACATTTCTAAAATTTGCAAACTTGAAAAAATTGGCAAATTTTAAAAAATTGAATTATTGTAGGGAACATGAGAATTTTTTTTAAATTTAAAAATTCGAATGGATATGAAAAATTGACTACGTTGGTAAACTATAAAAAATAAAAATAGAAAAATGTAAAAAGAAAGGAATAAAGAAAATTTAGATTAAAAATACCTAATTGCGATTTTTTCAAAGATTGAAAACATTCCCAACTCTGAAGAAATTTTTTGAAGATTTATTAACTGAATTTGGAAAATTAAATAAAATTTTCAAAATAGGTTGTTACTAATTTTTTTTTTTTTCAATTAGTTGGGTACAGGTACTTTTGCTGGCCCGGCAGGGTCGTTAGGCACTCTGAATTGAACAAATTTCAAAAGAAATATATTTCAGTGAAATTTTTTCAAAAGAAAATGATTTTTCAACCGAATTTGAAAAATTACAATTTTTCATAATACGCGAATTTCTTTTTAAAAAATATCTACCTACTCAAATTACCCGATAAAATTTTCATATTCAAAAATCTCACAAAAAAACCCTTACTAATTGAAAGGTCAAAAGGCGATATTATAATTGGAGGAAAATTTACCACCAATTTGATGGTTTCTTTCAAAGAAAACTTTTCAAAGTTGTACTCGAATTGACACACGCTGAGTATATTTTTGCTTTTAAAAGTTTACATCCGAGAGGATTTCATTTGCCACGTTAGCCAGTAATTAATGGTAACGAAGCCAGGCTACATCCGACGATAAACCCAATAATTAGACGCTAATTAAACATTTTCGAAAAATCTTTTTCCAATCAAAGGTGGGTAAATAAAAGGTAGAAAAGTAAAAAAGGTATAGAGAACGAGAAGGGAGAGTCGTCGTGGCTCGTGCCTCGCCATGAAGTAGGCAGCTAGGCACATACTAACGTACCTATTTATATTGGATATTCGACTATCTGTAATGTGGAAAGATACGACTATAAAGGCATCAATTCCTGATAAATACTCTTAAATTATCTTAGAATCCTATTGCCGAGCTTAATTAAACGTGTATTTACCTTAAAATGCGTGACATAAATTTACGCCAACGTGATACCGATATCCAGAAACCGCCGTGTCGCCTCGTACGAGTAAATAGAAAATGAAACGTCGCATCGAACGAAATACGAGCACATAAGAACGTATCTTACCCACATAGTTTTAAGTTAATATACAGCCTATACAAGATAGTAACCTTTCTTCAATTTATACGAGTGAGTATATAAATGCGAGGATAGCGTGAAAAAGAAGTAGGGAAATGGTTTTAAATTTCGAAAATGTCTTCGACTAGTTCTACTTCCACAGAAAGGAAGTATTCCTCAAGTTTCACGAAACTTGCGATTTCTATGTAAGTAAATGGGAATTTTTTTCACATCAATTTAGAGGTTTACAGTATGATCTGCACTTCTGCCTGTCGTACTCTTATCAATACTTAAAATTAGATAAAGTACGTGTTGAACTAGAAAGTAGAATACAAGCCTAACCTACCTATCTACCTACCTACGCATAATATAAATTTATACCACCAAGTACCAAGCGTTTTTGTTAATGATTTCGCTATGCAAACCACCTACCTTAAATTTCCACAGAAACGGTGAAATTAGATTATTAAGGGGTGTTTATAGTCTTGAGCGTAGCAATTTCGTATTACAATACAGCGGTTTATCTTGGCCGGCTAATTCCGAACCAGGTCGTGAAAGGTTAATTTTGCTTTTTCATATGTATAATCGTGTTTCGAATCTGAAATCAAACGAGAACAGGTACATTGTTTTATATTTTAATCACGCGTAATATTACTCGTATAATATCTGTAAACGTTATCTCGGTATCCGGCGTCTTTTTATCTATCGTAAATTCACATTCAAAATTCTCATATATTTCTCATAAAGCAGCTGTCGCTTTAGCTACGACATCGTGGTTAACAAAGAGGAGATGTGACTGAGAACTTCGAATCGGAAGTCCTAGATTGCGGTTTAAATCAACAACTTTCCCAATTAAAATGATAATAAGTTGGAGAAATCTGCATCGATTTGCAAACGTCGTGATTTTATTATTGCCTTTTTTCGAAACTATAAGTTTGTTTGAATTACTAGTTCACATTTGCCAAAAAAATAATAAGCACAGTACCTATCTACGAGAAAATTGAAATAATTTTCATTTTTTTAACCAAAATTATTTTATCAATAGGTAATTCAATATTTTTCTTGATTAGAATTTTTATTTTTTTCGAATTTTCGGTGTGACATAGGTATATTTTTACTCCCGAAATTTTTTAGCTTTATCAAAGTTTTCAGGATACTGATGAAAATTAGGTAAGGTTTTTTTTTTTTTTTTTTAATCCGAACTTCTGTCTTTAAATGAAAGAAATTATAAGAAAAATTTGTAGAATAATAGTTTCGGGAAAGAATACACAAATAAATCTCAAAACATGAATATTTATAAGAAAAAAAAACGTAAAATACTTATACAACAATGAGGGGAAAAAAAGAAAAATATGCAATTATATATAGGTAGGTAATTACTAATTAGGTAAATATAATATTTCAGATCTCATTTTTTTTTTTTTTTTTTTTTTGTGAAACGAATTACAAAGTGAATCCAAATTTTCAACAAAAGGAGGCTTACTGACTAAAAATTGCAAATTAGGATCCCTCTCCCGATCTCAAAAAATCGCACAATTTTTCGAGAGAATTTATTTTAAAGTTTTCTTGAGAAAAATTCAAAAATCGTTATCATTTTTTTTTAATTTACCAAAAAAATCTTTCAAACATTTTTCTTTAAAACGAAATATCACAAACAAGTTTTTGGGAAATTTCATTGGAGTATTGAATGTTTTTCCGAAAATTTTTGAAAAATTCCTTTCAAAAAATTGTTAGAAGATTTTTTTTGAGCTCGGCATTAAGTATTTAAAATATAATGATAGGTACAATTTTGCACCTTTTCAGAAAAAATTCCAAAGTGTTACTTTTGAAAAAAAAAAAAAAAAAAAAACATTTTTTGTGGAAATAGAATAAAAAGGTTGGTAGAACATTTTGGAATTTTATCAAGAGAATTTTGAAATACTTCTTATCAAAAAAAAAAAAAAAAAAAAAAAATACTTGATGTAATTTTTTTTTTGTTAATACCTACTTAAATAAGATTGATTTTTTGTAAATTTGCAAAGAAATTGATGCGATTTATCTATTTATTTATATTTTAGAATGAGGATTTGTTTTTCAAAAAAAAAAAATCTGGAGGATTTTCAGTGAAAGTGATTTTGAAAAAAAAAAATGATTTCATTTTTGAATTTCTTATTGCAGAAAAATTTTGAATCAGTTCATTTATACAGTTACACAACATCACTCTATTTTCACAAAAATTAATTTGTTTTTCCCAATTTTATTAGGGATAAGTGAAAAAAAAACGATCGCTGAAATATCAATATTTTCGAATTATGAAAAAAAAAGAAATCCCCTCTGCTTGGTACCAAAACTTATCTTAAAGAATCCCTATTGACGCATCAAATTATTTCGATAGAAAAAGTTGAAAAATTTTCCGTTTCCCGACCTCAGTAGATAGCTCAGTATCCGTGCATAAAAAGCTCATACAAATATATGTGAATGCGCAAAACCGCTCAAGGGGGAAGTTACACTGGTGTAAAAATTTCTTTTGATGCTCGATAGAAAAATACCATTGTTAGAGAAAAAATTTTCAAACAAGAATAGTTCTTCGTTCAATCTCCTGTCGAAATGTTCCTATACATTTTTTTGGTAACTCTTCACTGGAGAAAGTTATGTTTCATTTAGTATCAAAAAAATTTTCGTAAATTTTTTTCTAAAAAACAAAAAAAATTATACCAAAGAAAATATAACTTTCTCCAGTGAAAAATTACAAAAAAAAATGGAATGGAAGCATTTTGATGGAGAATTTAATGAGAAACAATTTTTGTTTGAAGAATTTTTCTCTAAAGATGACAGTTTTCCTGAAATAATTGAGAATACGTTGAAAATTGATGTTTTTTTCTCAATTTTTTTCAGAGTTTTGTTGATAACTTTAGATTTTTTGATTATATGAAAAAATGTTTCAAACAAAAGTTGTTTCGATTTAAATTTCCTACAAAAAAGCATTCTTTCAATTTTTCTCTCAGACGCATTATTGTTGAGAATTTTCTATTTTAAATATTTGTCGAGCCAGAATTTTACAGCCGTGTAAATTCTGCCTTGGACGATTTGGCGCATTCACATATGAGGGGTCCTTTGTAAAAACATCCATAGTCAATAAATCAAACTTTATAGGAGATCAAAAAAACGTACTCAACAAGTTTTGAGGAACTAAAATTTAAGTAAATTACTTATGAACATTCTTCAAATATCTACTAACTGAGGATACAACATTCATCTCATTTTTTATACCCCTTCTTAATCCAATAAATTGAGATCAAAATAATCAACAACTTGACTATGGTTGTTTTTAACAAAAAAAAATAATTATCTCAGAAAAAGTAGTATGTCAGGGTTTTGTTGTAGAAACAATTTTTTTTTCAATTTGTGGTGGTAAAAGATGATTTTAGAGCGTATCGGTGATCTTCAACCTTACCCCCGGGGGCTGGTGCCTCGAAATACATGATTTTAACCTTAAAAATGCAAGCTTCGCGAGTTTTTCATCGATTTTCACTAAACTTGGTATGTGAGTACAAATACTCAAGGGCAATGTTGGGAAATTTTTTCAGATTTTTCCGACCACTGAAATGACCTTGAAAATGACTTTGAAAATGTCAAATCGTCCTGGGAGGCACAGTTTGCGAGCTAACAAGCTGGAAATTTTTCCCCTTGTTTTCCAAATTATTTTACACTACACAGAATTTTTCAGATTTTTTTCCGGGGTGGGGAGAGATTTATACCTAAAAATCCAAAAAACCAATGATAATCTGTCATTTTATTGTTTTTTTGGGTTTTTAGATATGAATGCCTCCCACTTCGACAAAAATCTGCAAAAATTCTGAGTATTGTAAAATTGTTTGGAAAACAAGAGGGAAAATTTCCAGTTTGTTAGCTCCCAAAATGAGCCTCCCAGGACGATTCGAAATTTTCAAAGTCATTTTCAAGGTCATTTCAGCGGTCGGAAAAATCTGAAAAAATTTCTCAACAACGCCCTCGAGTATTTGTACCTACATGCCAAGTTTGGTAATAATCGATGAAAAACTCGCAAAGCTGGAATTTTTAAGGTTAAAATCAGGTATTTCGAAGCACCAGCCCCCGGGGATGAGGTCGAAGTTCACCGGTACGCTCAAAAATCATAGCTTTCCACCAAAAATCGAAAATCAAAACAAAATTTGAAATTCGGCTCTAGGTCTATGTTTTAAAAAGAACCAAATTCTGACTATGGTTGTTTTTACAAAGGTACTCTTTTTCGGACCACCTCAAAAAGTGACGAAGGACTTATTTTTTTTGAAAAATGGATATCACCATCATTTTTCTCGTGAAAATTTACTTTCAGAATCTGTAATAAAAAATTTTTCGAAAATTTTTACTATGGTTGTTTTTACAAAGGACCCCTCAAGCACCTCGTAGCTCGTACGAGTATTAGTAGTGAGCTACTTAATTTGACGATATGATAGGATTTTCTTTCTGGACGTGATTTTTTTTTACCCACGAACGAGTTTATTATACGTAAGGTCGTTTATAGAGAGCGCAATCTAGCTTTGTATATTTTCCAGGTGATTTGCCATTTGGATTCGTGCAGCATTGTACGAGTATAAGAAAGAAAAAGGTACTCGCGTTGCTCCGTAGCGTTTATGATATTTAATCTTTAGATAAAACGCGAACCAATTAATTAAGTATAAACGTATTTTAACGCTAGAAATGCTTTGTATAGAGACTATAAGCGACCCGACTCGACTCTTTCTTCATTTCACGCAAGAAGTTTTATCATCCGCGTCTTACGATTATATATCGCTATAGGCCTGATGAGATGCCTGGCCTGAAAAACACGACGAGCTTTTCCGGCAGTATAGATAAGGCCTAGGCGACTCGATATTAATTTAGACAATCACTTTGTTATCGTAGGTACCGTTAAATGTAAATGTACAAGTCTTTGAAGTACGTATCAAGCCGCCGCGCCGATGTCGCGTCACAACCTTCTAATGATTTAGATGAAAATTTAATAGTGAAATATCGCCCGCTCTACTCACCACGTCGAATCCCATCGTAGCACATTTGTCTGCCTATCAACCTGTTTCTCATTCTCACCCCTCTCCCTTCATAAACAGTTCGTGAGAAATCATTTTCAATGAATGTTTGTTTTACACGTAGCGTCGCGTCGTCTCAGGCCTCTTCTTTGATTGCCATTGCCATTCGATACGAACTAAGGAAAAGGAAATCATCGACGCGTAAAAATTTCGTCCTATCTACGCGAGCATTCGAATTATCACCTAATTAAACGAGAAACCAGCAACCGCCACCTTTATTGCGAAAATTCATCCAAATTTGCATCCTAGCTGAGCAGCTCTACGGTCGCTTTCGATCTCACTACACGCGTAGGTAGGTAATTACAAAGTATAAATAGGCACTTCATTAACCTACAGTTTTCCGTTTGATTCGATTTGATTGGTTTTTCGCTTGTTGGTAGAGTATGCAAGACGTACGCATGGTGAGATGGCGTTGCGAGCGAATCTAAAATTTTCCATCAGGGTTAATAATTTTCAAAAAAAATTTAAATACTGATTGTGCACCTTAAATGTATCAAGCAAAATAGTCTAATAAAAAAAAATCCTACCAACATTTTTTAAACGGAGTTTCGAAAAAAATGAACATGAAAAAAATAATCATTTCTCAAAGTTGAAAAGTTTGTCAGAAATAAAAAAAATCGATGAAAATCCTAACTTTTCTGCCATTTTTAAAGTTATACGTCGTAATTTCATTCTTTTTTTTCATAATTTGAACTGATAATTTTTTTTGGAAAAGAATAAAAAAAACTTACAATTTTTCAGTTTAAAAAATTGGTGAAAATCTTAATTTTTCTATAGTTAGTAATTTTTTTCAATTTAAAAAAAGTTATTGATGGAAAATGTTTTACAATTTTTTGGAGCGAAGACGATGGTAAAAAATCGCCAATTGATTGAGGGAAAAAGTCAACTTAGAGTCTTTTCAGTTCAAATTGTGAAAAAAAAAATGTAAATTGAAAATTTACAAGCAAGAAAAAGAATAGAAAAAAATTACTACTTTCAATTCATTTTTTCAATCAGGACCTACATATTCTATTAATTTTGAAAATTTCATTTGCAAAAAAAAAAAGACCCAAACCCAAGTAGTTATGTAAATGTATTGAGAGGTCAGCATTTTTCAATTTGAAATTTTTCTTTATCACTTTTCGATCTTCTGAACAATTTGGAGTCATTTTTTTCTAAGAAAAAATAGCAAATTTTTTGAGTAAAAAATCTTATGATTTTTTGGAAGTAAGTATGTTGTTGAAGAAATCTCCTAATCTTCAATAGGTAGTGAAATTTCCAACTTTTTTGGGGAGGAGAATGCAATTTTTGGAATAAAAAAAATGTTTCTTAATTTTTCTCATTTTTTTTAGATTAAAAACATTTCTCAATTTTATTGGATGAGAAAAATCATTTCCACATTCAATATTAACCGTGGGATAACATTTTTCAAATTCTTGATCTGATCAAATTTATTGCCAAATTTAAGTATTTTTTACTACATTTTGAATATTTTTCAAGTGTACATTAGCTCTTTTCATTACTTACGTAAATGTAATTGGGCTGAAATTTTTATTTTTCCAAAATTACTGAAAGTTTAAATTTTTACAAAATTCATGATTTGAAAAATCTACTCTACTGCGTTTCGTCATTTGTTTTCGTCAATTTGTACGATTTTTCATATGTTTTATTTAGATTTTTCAGGTATAACGAACGCCATATTATGAACAATTTTTTTAGGGGCATTTTTCTACCATTTTTTCAAAAATTCAGCAAAGATCGAAAAATGAAAATAGGGTGCTGTAGCTTATCTATTGTACATATTTCAAATTTTAGTAAATTTTTTTGACAAAAATTCTTATAAAACAATTTCAAGACAAATATTGTCACTTGCCAGGTAAAACGAACCAAGAACATCTCACGTGATTATTGGAAATGGTATGTATTTTTTGGGCAAAAGGTTGTTCTTTTACTAAAAAAATAAAAAAAAAACACATCTAAATTCCGAAAACAAATTGTGAACTGAAAAAAAAATTAAATAAAAAAAGTTGATTATTTTTTAGTAGAAAATATTTTGAAAAAATTTCAAAAAAATGATCTTTTCAATATTGTGAACTGAAAAAGAATTGAATAAAACAATTTCAAAAAGTAATTTTTTTTAAAATTTGCATACAAAATATGTACTTACTGCAATTTTTTTTTTTTTAATATTTGACTTTTTTCGAATCGAAAAATTTGGGAACTAAAGAAATGAGCAAGAAATTTTGAAAGAAGATTAAAAATAGATAGTCAGTTGAGTGAAAAAAATACATTAATTACTAAATAGAAATAGGTATTATGAAAAAATTTGAAAACTCATATTCAATTTTTGTCAGGCTGAAAAATTTTTAAACAAAAAAAAAAAAAAGAAGAATTAATTTTTTAAAAGAAATTCTTATAGGGTAAACGTCCCGAATATGGAGTACATAAGATTAAAAATTCGCCAAAAGTAAAAGTAAAAATTTTGCCAAAATCCAATTCTGGAAAGATCTACTCATATTTTGGACAAGCTACAACATCCTATTTTCATTTTTCGATTTTGGTTGAATTTTTGAAAAAATGGTTGAAAAACACCTCTAAAAAAAAAGTTGTCCATAATATGGGGTAAATCTGAAAAATTGAAATAAAACGTATAAATCGTTATAAATTGACAAAAAAAAAAAAATGACGAAACATCTATTATTAATGATTTCAAAATACAACAAATCAATTTTTTTCTTTGAAAAATTTCAAATTTTTGAATTATTTAGTTTAATTTATAAATTTGGAAACTACACAGTACAAAAAAATTAAATAAAAAAAGTTCAATTTCGTACAAAATGGGATTTTTACTTATCTTATTAAAAATTATGTACTTACTCACCTACTAAAAAAAAAAAAAAAAAAAAAAAAAAACGATGAAATTTTTTGAAAATATTTACTTCTAAATTAAAAAAATTGTTTTATAAAAATTTATACCTAATTAAATTTGAGCAAGAAGTGCTAATTAAAATTTTCCAGCGAAATATTTCATTTTTTTGAAATTTGCAAAATACCTATATACGTACAAACAAAATAAAATTTAGCTTGTAAAAAAAAAAAATTGAAAAAATCTATCAACGAGAACTTCGAAAAATGATCTCCATAATATCTAGTAGAAAATAAGCTCGAATTCGAGTATCTGGTATTTGCACTACCCACCCACTCCGACAGCAGAGTGCTGGCATGGCATGGCGATGGCACATTGCTTCGGGGAAAATTTCGCGTGAAGCAAAAGAAACAAACGCATCGTCTAACTCGATAACTTCGAACCGGCGAATTGAAAAAGAGAGGAAAAAATTCGAAACTGTGTTTTTTGTTTTTCTTTCAAATAAATATTCATTATTCAAACGATGGTAATCGATTCATTCGGTTATGTTTGTATTTGGCATGATATTGTTACCGTCGAGAAGACGAGATACTGCTGGCGAGGTGGGAGATGCGGCACGGAGCAGGGTTTCGTTTTCGGCTTCGGCAAATACACGCCGCCGATGAAATAATCAAAGGAAAATTCGTTCTCATTGTATTCCTCGGGTTAAATACATATTTCTGCGGTATAGGTAGTCGCACGCGAATAGGACTGCGGCGGCTGTTGCTCTGCTCTGCTCAGCTGTTATACGTAGTAATAAATTTATCGAAAGCCTGCTCTCGGCTCGGGCTCCTCTTTATAATTTGCTCGCGCGTAGCATCGGTAATGAAGTTTTCGTGTTCGCAATCCTCGCAGCGGCAACAATTTATAAATATTTGTAAAAAATATTACACAATGAGAATGAGAATAACACGAACAAAACACGAAGCAAAGAAAGGGCCTGGGCAGGGGTGGCCGGCGAAAAAAAAATATTTTCAACCCGAGTCTAACTAAGTCGTATCTATACTGGTAACTAATATATTATTAGATAGGTCTACAAGAGCACGGGGACGAACAGCGAGGCTCGGGCTATAGAATACACTGACTGGCGTCTCGTCTCTCTCTCTCTCGTTTCCTCTGTACAGCAGCGCAGATATGCCAATAATTTGGCTGGATTTTTCTTGACGAATTTTCCGACTCACGAACCAACCAACCAACCGAATGAAGCGTATTGAAACAATAAAACTTAATAAGATTTAAAATCCGAAAAGCTGCTCCGAGAGAGATTTCTCTTTCTTTCGGTATTTCACCAGCCCTCCCCCTGCTCGACTTTCAGAGAGATAGAGGCGAATACTCGGAAAGGTCTGTAGTTATTTTCTTCGTATCGAAGATTTTTTTCTCGCTTCTTTACTCTTTTGTGAACGATACGACGACGGCGTGTTTTAATTAAATGGACCCTGAGAGTCCGCACCGAAACAGGAATTTGTCTATAAATTAATCGAAACCGAAATACGAGTACGTAGGTGTACTGAACGTACTTAAAGATACAGGGTGTTCCTGGACCAGTGCACCCCCTTCAAAGCACTGATGCAGCTACCCAAACTACACAAGTGTATGTATGTTTGCCGACCCTAAGATTTGAAAGGGGCAAAGTTACGTACTCTTAATCGTCATTTTTGCAGAACGTTTCAACTTCGTTGATAATGTAGATAAGGTAAATTACGAGCGGATCGGGAGCACAACGGAGCCCTGCCATTTACGTACATTTTCGCTATGTATATGACGTCACGAATCTCTGGACTTGTATTATTTTTTTCAATCAACATTCATTTGATTAATTTTATTGGAATTGGAGGGGAAGGAAAAGGGCCCAATCGAAATTTTTATAATAACCAAAATTATTCCTCAAGTATTACTCTGCAACTTTTGTTTGAAATTTTTTTCAATCTGATCCCCCTTTCCCTTCGGATTTCGCATATTACTGTTATAAATAGGAAATAAGAGAGGAGAGAGGGGTCCAATTGAAAAAAATTTCAAACAAAATTTGTAGACTGGAATATAAGGAATATTTTATGTTATCACAAAAATTTCGATTGAACACCTCCCTCCCCTCTTATTTTGCATAATACTACAATGTATGGTTGTAGACAATGGCAATACATAAAAATTGAGAGGAGAGAGGGGCCCAATCAAAATTCTTGTAATGACAAAAAATGTTTCCAATATTTCAGTCTACATTTTTTGTTTGAAAATTTTTTCAATTAGATCCCCCTCTCCTCTTTTATTTCCCATTTACAACAGTAATATGCGAAATCCGTAGGGAAGGGAGGATCAAATTGAAAAATTTTTCAAACAAAAGTTGTAGAGTAATACTCTAGGAATAATTTTGGATACTACAAAAATTTCGATTGGACCCATCCCTACCCTCAAATTTTAATAAAATGAATGAAATGAATGTTAATTGAAAGTGGCAGGGCTCCGTTGTGCTCCCGATCCGCTCGTAGTAAAATTTGTCCGGAACTTTATACCATGGTGTCTAAATTAATTTTTTTTTGAAAATTCATGACCTTTTTCATGAACAATATTTCAACATTTTCAGGGGACCCCCCCCCCCTCTTCCAGCATGAGTGTAACTTGGAATGAATATTGGGGGGGGGGGGCAAAAAATCCTTATTTTTCCCCAGTGACGTTGGTAGGATGAAATCATGGAGGGGTTCAACTTTCAGGGGTGGTCATTTTGAAATAAAAATTTCATTTTTTCTTTAAAAACAAAGAGAGCTGTATTTTGGTATTTTATGCCCTTAAGCAGAGAAAAAATTGCACCCCCAAACAGTGACGAACTGAAAGAATTTTTCAAGGGAAAAGGGCAGAATTACTGAAAATACCAAATTCAAGTACTGAAAATTTGAAACTTTACCAAACGAGATGAAAATAATATTGCCCGAGCGAAGCGAGGGTCAAAATTTTTGAAAAAACCTGCCATTTTGAGTAAGAAAAATGTAAATTTCAACTACTGAAAGTTTCAATTCTGTTATCAAATAGAAAACAAAATACTGCTCGAGCGTAGCGAGAGCGAAATTTTTTTAAAGGAATATTCAATTTATAAAAGAAAAAAAGGGCAAATTTTGCCTAATATATAAAAATTTCATGACTTCCAGCAGCAAAATTCATGACTTTTTATGATCTAGTGATTTTTTTTGAAAAATTCATGACTTTTTCATGACTTTCATGACCCATTTTCAAATTTCATGACTTTTCATGATTTTCATGACCGTTAGACACCCTGTATACGCAGTATTTCGTTCCGATCGTGTCCTTCTGGCTTCTACGTCATCGTCGTCCTCGCGTAGAAGAAAAAATTTGCGTGCTATTTTTTAAAATATTTTTTTTGATACCTTTTTGACTCTTCTGCGCGTGTAGTCACTCGAAAGACGACCGACTCGTACGCGTTTTTATTCATTTATACGCTTAACTCTTCGATTACAGCGCGTGAAATTCTCTAGAAAATTAATTAAATATTTAGGTAAAACTGTCTTCAAAAGGAATACCTAAAAAGTTACCAGCTGCTCTTCGTACCCTCCACCTTCCTTATTTACTTTACGTTCGAGATGGAAAAACGTGATGAAACAGTAAGCCCTAAGCCACGTTTAATCGTTTTAAATCTCTTTTAAAAACGGATCTATCAAAAAAGCTTTTTGCGAAATTTTCCATACGTTTTTTACTCAGAGCTGCACATCAGTCAACTAACTACTTCGCATTTATATTTTTAAAATTTTATTATTTATTTACCTAAAACGAATAAGGAGAAGAGATGCGATTTCTGAAATACGTATTAATCAATTTCGCTACACTTTCCGTATTTTTAGGCGATAAAAAATTCGAAAAATTCAAACGATCGAACCCTTATACGTTTAACTCGTATTTCGTGAAAAAAAGAACAATTCTCGAAATACCGTAGCGAGTAGGTATAGGAAATGTAATACCTACTTCTTGTAATGATTTAAATAAGAAAGCCTTCCTTTGTCGAAAATATCCAAAAATACTCCTTTCTTGAAAATAAACTTCACAGAAGCAGGATATCATAAAAAAGAGTAAATACAGCAAAGAGAGGAAAATTTTTCAAAATGAGAAACGAAACCGAAAGTAGAAGTCAAAAAGAAGGAAAAAAAAACCCTACCACGACAGAATTAACTCGAAAATCGATTCCTTTGTACCTTGTTTAAAACGAGGCAAATTAAATTTTGAAGAAAAAAAGTTTTTAATTACGAGGAATCAGTTTTTTTTTCACCTTTTTTGCAAGTATGACTTCGTGTTACGATTTACTCGCTTACATTATAGGGTAGCATTTTTGCATTCTCTCTGTGATTTAACCTGGTGCCAAGATGAACGAGTAGCTGGTCCTGCGCAGCAGTGAGTTGTCCTCTTCATTACGTTGGGCTCGTGATATTTGAATGTTGAACTCGAATAAATGAAGTAAATATTTTGAAGAAAAATAATTCCTCAAATGTCAATAAATTTAAAAAAAAAAATTTGAGTTTCAAGAAAATATTTTCATCCAAGAAATTAAAAAAAAATAAAATAAAAAATATGGTCATCACAACATAATTCCAAAAAACTTCGAATTGAATAAAATTATTAAAAATAGTTTCAGGATAATTATATTTTTTTTAATATTCAATTTGTAAGAAAAATTTGTTTCAAGATGCATAAATGTTTTTGAAATTTTTTTTAAAGAAAACTTAAAAAAATATGTTTTCAACAAAAAAACATTTAAAATAGGTATTTAAGTAAGTATATATTTCGAAAGTGTACTGAAAGTAATCATTTTTGATAAAAAAATTGAAACATTTTTTTAGTAAAACTTCGAAAGAATGAGTTTGAACGAAATTACAAAATTGAAGTATAAAATGGATTTGAACAAAACATTTTTGATGAAGTTTTGTTGTTGTTATTTTTTTTTGTTGTTTTTTTTTTTAAAGAAAAATGTTTAAACATAATTTTCAAAAATAACTATTTTAAAAAAAATTATTTATCTAAACAAAATTCAAAGAAATTGTTTTTTATACAAATTTTTAAAAACAGAATTTTAAAAAAGATGGCACTTTCAAAGGAAAACATAGAAATTTTTCAGTTATAAAGAAGAAAAAAACTAAAAAAAATTCTCAAATAATTTTTTCTAATTTTTGAGAAATAATTTCAAAGAGATAACCGATAACACAAAATCAAAGGAATTTTCTAAGAAAAATATGGGGAAAATTTTTTTAAAAGATTTTGAGAGAAAAATTTAGGTACTAACTTAATTTCTCCGACAATGAGTCGAGTGGACATTTTGGTACCCCTATATACAAGTATGCAACCTGGATCTCATTTCTTTGAATTGTAATAATTTTTCAAAAATTTTATACAGGTCTCAAAAGTATAACAAAATATTGAAAAGAAAAATTTGAGATAATTTGTATATATTTCGAGTAAAAAAATATAGGTACTAACTTAGTACGATCCCATATTTCGACAAAAAAATCGATATTTTCGGTTATTTTTGAAACAAATGCAATTGGAAAAATTTTTTCTCCAGAAAAACACTTACTAATTTCATTTTTGAAAGATTTAAAAGCAATAAATTATAGGCAAGTGAAAAGATTAAAAGATTTAAAATTTTGTCAAAAAGGTTTTTATTTACAATTTCTCGAATGATTTCTTAAAACAATTAAGAGTTTCTTTTTCAAGAGGGGGGGGGGGGGGGGGGGGGTTGGATTTTTTTCAATTTAAAGCAATGTGCGTATATTTTCTACTAATTTAAAAAAAAAAAAATTGTTTAAAACATCATTTTTTTTACTCTAATACTCTATTGAAAAAAAAACACTTGAACATACAGGGTGGCCCAAATAAGTATAGCTTATCTATGAGTTTGAAAATAGAAAAATCATCATATTTTTTATTCGGTACAGCAGGGTCCATAACGACCCAATTTTTTTTCTAATAATTCATCTTAGAATTGTAGATTGGTCGTTCTGCATTTCGAGATCCCAAAAAATAAAAATTTGCACATTAGGTATTTTTAAAAAATAGAAACATTTTAATCGAACAACAAAAAAAAATTGTTCAATTTAAACAAATTCAGATTAATCAGTGCGTTTTTATTTTTAAAAATTTCACTTGGAAAAAATAAGAAAAAATTAATTCAATCCAAAAAAAGTAGAGAAATTTTTTATTATGAAAAATTCAAAAAAAAATTAAAAATTGAATGATTTTTTCTCCAAGAAGTAATTGGATTTTTTTTATACTTGAGCATAATTTTTTTTTTCATTCATAAAATTTGAGAAAAGTATGTCTCAAATAAATTCAGAAATTTTATAATATTTCGGTCAAATTAGCACCTATCTTCAGGTATTTATACCCTTTTCTTGAATTCTTTACTCGATATACTTACTTAAAGACTATAAAAGTTCGCACAAATGCGATTATTACGTAGGTCTAGGTATAACGCGCTTTCAAATGACGAAACAGATACGCAAATATTGATGTTTCAATTCCATTATTACAGTTTCCATTGCTTTTATTTCAATTGAAAATACACGTTGTTGCTTTTTTACACATACCTACGTATACGAAAAGTTCACAAACAAAGTTATACTTATGTACTCGTCGTATTTTCCCTTCGGAAACTTTTTTCTTGCGCAAGAGTACCTACTTACAACAACGACACGTCTAGAAAAAACCTCGATTCGAGATATTTGTAGCGTAATGCCCTTTGGGGCATACCTTTTACATCCCTATCAGAAGGTATTTTAGCCGGATGTAGAATATTTAATAGAGTTTTCGATTATTCCGCAATCGAATTCGACCTGGGGAAAAAACTTGACCAAAATTCGTTGAACTGTGCGGAGACAACGATGCCAACGTTGGCCAATTTTTTCCACTTGTGTGAAACTCTATACGTGTACAAAATACAACAAAAAAAACCTATTGCATCGAATTATCGTAAATCCGAAAGCTCGAGCAAATGATAAGATTTGTACCTTAGTAAATAAGTAGGTAGGTACCTATATCAATAAGTACACGAGACGAGAGCGAAGGTTTAAAGAATCAATTTCTTCTTTCCGCTTCTTTCTGGCGAATAATTTCGATTCAAATTACATCGGCCCATTAAATTCGACCACGAAAATTTTCTCGAACCGATACCATTTAGGTGGAAAATTCATCTCGCTTTTTCTTATATGCCTCGCAACCCCCCCCCCCCCCCACCACCATATAATCCGAACCGCACATATATATTGATATGTGTAGGCACACACAACTACACGTTTACACACTCGGGATTCGAGTCGGGACAAGGCATTATTTCGCGATACGAAAAAAAAATCGTTCAATTTCAATTTCTCGTCTCTATAGAAAAACTTTTTTCCCAAACTCATACGAAACAACAAAACAACCCGAACAATGCACTTTAGCGTGAAAAATGGTGAAATCAAAACGGCGGCACGGCATACGTACATATACGTAAGCCGGCAAAATAAGAGGAAAAATGCGCGCCAATGCTATCATTCATCACCGCGTCCGCCCGTGGCGCCCTCGCCCTCGTCTCCACTCACACATACACACTCCAATGATACTCCAATCATCTACCCTACCAACTATTACTTTTATCATTGTAAATAGGTATGTGATTGAATTTCCACATATTATTCCATTCGACTGTCTGTGCCTACCTTTACCTGCTACAGCTACGTATACGAGTACGATGTATACATTTATATATTGTATACGTCGCGTCGCGTTGCTCGGGGTCGCGTCCAGCCAAATTAAAATTTACTGTACTTTCTCAATCACGCGCTATTAATTGCTCTCCCGTACCTTTAACCTTTATTGGAACGTACTGCCTGGTTTTTCGATTCGACCACCACATTTTACGCTCGCTTTCACTTTTCCTGTTCTACTATTCATCGCCAATGCTCCTGCACAAAGGCTTTTTCATACGAATTTTCTCGAAAAGAATTAGCTCGGTTAAAAATAATGAAATTAAATTGCATTTTGGGTTACCTACATGAAATTTTCTTCTTGAACATGCTCCTTTCGGTGTCCTAATTAAACAAAGAAAAGTCCCCAAACCTCTATCTTCGGGAAAGCTCCCAAATGTATGAACCTATAAAGCGACCCACTCGTCGTTTTTCGCTTATAACTTTTCAAATATTATGTGTTTAAACAGAAAAATAGTTATTACTAAAGTTACGGTAAATAAAATTTCCAACAAAAAAAGTTATATTCATTTTTTCAAAAAAGTGAACGTGTGACGCAAAAACGCGCGTCGAAATATACAGGAGAGAAAAAATAAAGATTACCCCCCTCCAAAATTAACAAGAATAACACAAAACACACAATTTTGGAATAAGTCAAATGTATTCGAATGAGGACACACCATAAAGTTGAAATCATCAATTTTGTAGAAATTTTCAATTTCAGCAATTTCAGAAAAATTGTGAATTGCATTTCACCAATGAAAAAAGCTACCCTCCTCTGACGAATTTTTCAAGATTTTTAAACCCATCAATTTCGTGGAGATTTTTAATTTTGGTAAATTTTGAAAAAGTGCGCCAAACTGCATTTAACCAATGAAAAAAGCTACCCAAAAAATCAATGCAAAATCCTCCTCTGACGAATCTTTCAAGATTTTTAAAACAACCAATTTTGTGGAGATTTTTAATTTTAGTAAATTTTGAAAATTTGCCAAATTGCATTTAACCAATGAAAAAAGCTACCCTCCTCTGACGAATTTTTCAAGATTTTTAAACGCATCAATTTTGTGGAAATTTTCAATTTTAGTAAATTCAGAAAAATTTCCAAATTGCATTTAATCAATGAAAAAAGTTACCCTAAAAATCAATGCAAAATCCTCCTCTTACGAATATTTCAAGTCGAGATTTTTGAAATCATCAATTTTGTGGAAAGTTTTAATTTCAGTAATTTCAGAAAAATTGCCAAATTGCATTTAACCAATCAAAAAAAACTACCCTAAAAATCAATGCAAAATCCTCATCGGACGAATTTTTCAAGATTTTTAAAACCATCAATTTTGTGAAAAATTTTAATTTTAGTACATTCAGAAAAATTGCGAAATTGCAATTAACCAATGAAAACAGCTACTCTCCTTTGACGAATTTTTCAAGATTTTTAAAACCATCAATTTTGTAGAAATTTTTAATTTTAGTAAATTTCGAAAATTTGACAAATTGCATTTAACCAATGAAAAAACCAACCCTAAAAATCAATGCAAAATCCTCCTCTGACGAATTTTTAGAGATTTTTAAAAATATAAACTCTAAAAAAAGTCCCCACCCTTCCTCTCCACCGAAGTGTCTAAAATGTGGATACGTGGTAACACCTTTTTTCAATAGTCAATAATGCTTCAGCCGCGCCCTAATTCGAAAAAAAAGTTCGAATAAACGTTAAAGTAGGTGAAATTTACCACAAAACTGCTTCATTAATTTCTTTCTACAAGTCAACGGTGACATTGTATCTTACTCGTGAAAAAGGGGAGAATTCTTAATTATATTAACCATTTGTATATTTTGACGGTGATTTTTGCGCCCCCCGTTCACATTTTTGAAAAAATGAAAAATATGATCTTTTTTGTTGAAAATTTCATCTACTTTTTTTAGTGATTAGAAATTTTCTCTTTAGACGCATATTTAAAGAGCTATAAGCAAAAAACGACGAGAGGGTCACTTTGTGTACACATTTGTGGGCCTTTTTGAAAGCTACGGTTCGAGCACTTTTTTTGACTAATTAGGACACCCAAAGAAAAACTTTATAGAAAAAAAATTTCCATGTAAGCCAAAATATAATTTGTACTATTTTTTGGACATATTTTACTGGGCTAAAATATATGACGTTTATATGATTAATTATGCGTTTAAAAAATTCTGACCTCTCGTCGTGATTTCTCAAAGAATACGTCTACACTTCAAAATTAAATTTTCACTTTTTTTTGTTTTCACAAAATTTGGGAAATTTGAAATTAACCAATCACTGGCGAGGTACTTACCTAATCAATACACAGAACAAGGGGAGAAACAACTTGACACGAGTATTGATAAAATTTAATTACCTTCGAAACGAATGGATGTACTTATTGCTCGTATTCTTCATAAAACTTGAAATGTCACCACAACAACCATCATCACCATAGTAATTCTTTTTCTAAAACAAAAAAATTATACAAGAACATATTTAAAAAGGAATATAAAGAAATTTCTTTCAAAAGTACTAACACTATGAAACACTCAAAATAAGTAAAAACACTAGCTAGATACAGTGGAATTAAGTTTTTGAGATGAGTGAGTTATGTAGTTAGACTGAGCGGCGATGGCTTCTTTAGTTGAGAAAATCAAATGTACACTTTCCATAAGGATGTATTAAAAAATATATATATCGAGAAAACCCGAAATAGAGGCCTCCAACAGTTCATTTTCAAGAAAGTCTTCACGACCCTATACAATTACACATACAAGAAGTCACACAGCGTGACAGCAATGAAGGGGAATGCTTTGTCCTTAACGTGGGTCGTTGAATTTCTAGATTGAAAAATAAATTATATCGGTGTAATTGCTGAAGTGTTGATTGAATTATGAGAAAACGCAGTTGGTATTTTTACGGAAAGAAAAAAATTAGTTTTTCAAAAATGATATAAAGTAGAAATACGTACTTCTACTTAAAAAATGAATAAGGATTATGGTTTTTTGTGAAACTTTCTTTTCAAGTAATTTTATTTTTCATCAACAAGAAAAAAAAATTGAGCCTCGGAGTTGACAATAAAAAAGTCTATTCTAATCGAACCAGCAAATCGAAACAATCCAAAAAATATGAACGTATGATAAGTTGCCTACTTGGTTTGCCGTAAATGTGATAAAATGATGTACACAAATTTGCCTACTCAGTTTGCCGTAAATATGAATTTGATAAAAAAAAAATAATGAAAAAATTGAAATTTCAAAAAATTAATTTGAAAAAATATTGACGCTTAGCTGAATTTTGATTTCTTAAAGAGTAATTTTTATTTAAATGAAGAAAAAATTGGCTATTTTGTTAATGGACGAAATTGATTTTTTGATTTTCGTTTTTGATTTTTTCACCACTTTTACTCCAAAATCACTACGTTTTCACTACTTACACTACTTTCAGTACTGGTAGACACCATGAGCATCTAAATCACCTTAAGAAATAATACGATTTTTCGTAGATTCTTAGGTTGTTTTTTTTTTTTTTTTTTTCAAAATTATTTTCAAAAAAATTTCTTTTAAAGATAGAGTATCAATTTTTTTCAAATTTCGCTCAAAGCTGAAATTAATTTGAAATGAAAATTTTCAAGAAGTAGATAAACTAAGTATATAATTTGTATGTTTCAAAATAAACATCCCCCCAAAATTGAATTCTATCAAATTTCGTCAAAAAACAAAACATTTTTCCAACTTTGTTGAACACATTTTTTTTTTTTCACTGTTTCAAAGCACCATTGAAATTGAATACAAATCTTCGGAATTTCTATTTACTCATTTTCTCATCTAAAAGTTCTCAAATAATTAAACCTTTCCATTAGGTCGATGGTCTGAATCTATTTGAAAATTCAACAATTTTACTATTTTAATTCTCTTACCCATCCCTTTTCTTTTACACTCAAAAATTTTATTACAGATTTTTTATTTTACACAATTTTCAAAAAAAAAAAAAATGAACTCAAAAATTCAAAAAAGCTGTACCTATTCTAAAATTTGAAAAAATTTGTTCTCTTGAACTTTTTAATGCCAACTACATAATACAAGATATTTTTTTTTGATTTTTTTTTTTTTTAATTTCTTTCACCAATTTTGCTCTGAAATTTTTACATTCCAAAAAAAAATTCATTTCGAAAATTCTTTCGAATTGTCCTCCAAATTTTTCAAAATTTGCGCACTCGCAAAAAATGTCAAACGTACTTCGTACGACTACTAATAAGCACGCTGTGTGAGAAAAGTAGAAACACGAATCCAGAATAAGCATCGCAGTGAACGAGGACACAACAACAGCCACAGCGGAAAAAGGAAAGTGAAAAAAGGGGGTCGTCGTCGTCGTCGTCGAAGAAGAACGAAGAATAAAAATGGGGCAGCAGCACTAGCGAAATAGCGCAAAAGCATCAACGTTGTATACGTAAACGTATCTTACGTTAGACGAAGCCAGTTAAATTTTTCGTTTTTCGTTTTCTTCGTCGTTATATTTCACCTGTTGGTTCTCGGCTCTCGGCATATACAGAAAGCATTCGGATGGGAGAGCGAAGAGCAGCAAGCGGGGCAGAAGAGATTTGTAGTATTACGCTTGGGATAGCTGGCTCGGCGTAGTGAGAAAGTGTGTTCGTGTTAGCTAAATGAAAGATAGAGAGAAGCGTGACGGAATTCGAGCAGAAGTGAAAGAGAAGGTAGGAAGGCAGGCAGAAGGCAACAGGCAGCGAAGCACGAGCAGGTAATGGGTACCGACGAAGACGGGTCTGCACGCGGCCAGTCTTCGGCTGGGTCGCGGGCATCGGGGTAAAAAGCAATTATATAATCGCGAAGAGTAAATCTTTCATTTCTAAACAAATTTCAAATAAACTCGCGGCTAGGTACGAGTAAAAGCTTGGGCTGGAACCGAAACCGAGAGCGTGTTGAAAAACACCAAGGTTCACCGAGCGACGACGCGACGGCGGAGAGAGACATAGGTGAATTAGATGGAGCGAGGGCGACATCCCTCCCCCCCCCTCCCCCTCAACGAAAAACGTGTACCTGCCTTTCAAACTACGCTACGTACATTTCAAGTTCAAAATTTCACCGCTATAAGCGATTACTTTGCTTTTGTGTGTGGCAAGGTATAAATAGCTGGCAAAATTAAATTTTCCCAACGTGAAAATTTCGTACCTACGTAAAACGTATGGGGAAAAATATCGTACAAGTATGAAAACAGCGTCGATATTTTTTACTCTCTCTTTCGTCGTTCGACCCAACGACCCAACGCAACGGTGGACTAGGAAGTTCAAGTTGTCTCCGGCCGTTTACGTTTATGAAAAAATATGTTTTCTTCTTTCTTATTGGCTTCGTCGTGGACGCTTCAAAGAGGCAAAGAAACGATCGAGGGGTTCTTAATCGATTTAACATTCTGTGTAGCTCAGATCAGGTTATACTATTTACTTTTCGTTCTCGTAGCTGAGCAAAACTGTAACCTTTTACTATGAGGTACATTTTTGCTCTAGATATACGTATTTTCATCAAAGTAGGTACAGTAGGGTGTTTCATAATTTCATTTTTTTCGAAATGTCAAGGTCCGGCCCTCTAAAAATTATTTCTTGATATAAAATCAACTCCTTAAGCTCTTAAAGAATTTTTCTTCAGCCGAAGAAAAAAACCAAAGAATTTAAATAAACCTAGAATGAACAAAATTGGATCAAAGTGGTCTTAACATACTTACAATTTACATATCTTTTATTCAAAAAAAAAAAAAAAAAAAAAACATTTTCGGTGATTTTTTAACTTTGCCTCAACTTTCAGGAACCGCATCTTTCTGGAAAAATAGCACAGTTTCTGAAAATTGAGGTAAAGTTGAAAAATCAGCAAAACGTGTTTTTTTTGGGGTAAAGATATATAATTGTAAGTATGTTGTTAAGACCAATTTGATCCAGATTTTTTTTCCATTTTAGCTGATTTTCAAGTTTTTTTTTCATCAAAATACATTTTAAAAAAACAAGGTTTTGTAACCCCTTAAACGGGCGTAAAGATGTAAAATCACCGAAAATGATCTTTTTAGGTAAAAGTACCTACGTAATGACCATTTTGTTGAAAATTTTTTTGTTCTTTCCAAAAAAAGGGGTCTGCGTCACCACTCAAAATGATTTTTTTGAAGAAAATTTTTTTCGAGAGTTGATTTTACACCAAATAGAACATTTTTATAGAATCGAAAATTGACAGTTCGAAATAAATGAAATTATGAGGCACCTTAAGGCACAGGCCCAGCCAAGTGAAATGAAGCAGGATCTACTTCCAAGTTCAGTTGAGAAAAATTGCTGCACAATACAAAAAAAATATACAATTTTTACAATATTTTCAAAATCTGTTCAAACACAATTAATTTAAAATTCATTTTTAAAACAATTTTCTTCAGGTTCAATTTTTTTTTTTTTTTTTTGGTAAAAATAATTAGTTTCAAAATCGGTTCAAACACAATTTTTTTTAAATTCATTTTGAAAAAAATTTTCTTCAGGTTCAATTTTTTTTTTTTTTGAGAAAATATATAATATATATTTTTTACTTTACAAGAGAAAGTTTTTTCAAACATCGCTGAAATTTTTTTTTTAATTTTAATTTTTTCAACGTTTATTTAGATAACTAGTTACGTTGTATTTCTCAAAATGTTATAGAAATAAAAAGAACAAGGGAATCTTGGCGTTTGGTGAACTACAATTTGAGATAGAGTTTTTTCAAATTTTTGAATGGTGTTGAAATTTTTTTTTTGAATTTCATTGAAAATAATTTTTTTATTAGGTACTATTAGGTATCTATTTTTTGAATACCTACTTAAATATGAATTTTTTAGAATATTTATATTGATGTTTTTTCTTGCCTGCAAATGCCATCTCGGTTATTCAACCAACTATTCAAAATTGCCCATCAGCATATAAGTAAAATGTATCATTCGTAATAATAAATTCAGATCCTCTAGAGAACATTACAAGCAGCAAAAAAATTTCAACACCATCGCAGTCATTCGACATCACGTAAGGCTTTAATGAAAAGGCCAAGAAAAAAAAACTGATTTCAGAAGCTCATACGCTCGCACTAACATTATAACGTCGCAAAACGTCCAAAAAAAGTACACTTTTTATACAGCAGTTTAACCATGTGTAAAAGCTGCGCATAATGTGCACAGGTGGCAGTTAGATAGGTAGGTAGGTAGGTAGGTGTGCGTAGGTACTAGAACCTAAAATCTAGCAGGCTCGTCTCTATCTCGCGTCCCAAATGTCGACACCGCGCCGGTAATATAATAAAAACGCAACAAAGCGAGCGCAGCGGGAGGTAACCGGGCCAAGGTAGAATTAAAAATTAAAAATTTTCCAATTTAAAAACTTTAAACGCAGAAAACTTGGAAATGGAAATTTTTCATATTTCTAAAACCACGCGAGTTTTCTTCTTACACCGAGCGATGCGTAAAAACATATCTTTTACGGTGGTTTTTTTTATCGATTAGAGGCTTTCATGTCTCCCAGAAAAGATAAGGCACACGTTAAAAAGGTATGCAACTTACGAATGGAAAGAAAACCGTCGCTGACTGAAATTGGTACTATCATTTCGTAGATTATCCTCGATTTTTTTTTTTTTTTTAAAGAAGAAAAGAATGAGATTTCAAAATAATTATTCCTTAATCACAATCGTCAATTTTCTATTTTGTTTTATTAAATCCAAAGTATAATGGTATAAGAAAAAAACGTCAACATTTTATTTTGATTTTTGCCAAATCTTCACGAAATGTTTTCACACTGCGGTCAATAAATTAGTCCAGTAGATTAAGTCATTTGCCCAGACAAAAATGAGGGAAAAGTTTTTTCTCTTCATAAGCTCATCAACAATATGAAATCCCCAAAAACTGGAGTGTAGCTTCACCCCAAAATATCCACATTTTTGCCTCCAATTTTTCTTTTCCACTTTATTCGCGTATACCTCAGTCCCTAATGAAGCTACAGAAAATTCATTTTCACAAAATATGCAGAGAATTAAATTTCCTGTAAAATAAGTTATTTACAATTTTTTGGTAGGAATGATAGTAACGCGGCAAATCGATTTTGAAGTTATTAATTAGGGCAAAACACGCGGTCTTGACTCAAAAAAAATTATGGAAAATATTTTTTTTCATAAAGTTGCTCGTAAATGTGTCCTTATTATTAACATAATATTAAATCTGTCAAAATCCGAATGCGCCATGAGCCCCAAAAAACCCACATTTTAGCCCCCCTTTTAAACTGTAGATAAAAAAACTTGTGTTCAAATGTAATTCAAAAATTATTTTGTTTTCTGTCTTTGATAAAATTCCACTGAATTCGATTGAAGAAGAAAACCCCTAAAAATACTTATTTCGAAACAATATATTATTATGTATTGGGTAGAGCTAGAATTCTAGACACTCAATTTGAATTGATAATTTTTATTTTGAACATGAAAAAAGTTGAAATATTACTTTTGAGGAAGATTTTTTTAATTCTGCAGTTTAGGAATTTTTTCAAAAAGTCATTTTTTTCAATTCCAAAAAATAATAAATTTTCTGTTTTGAAAAAATTAATGGGTAGTTTTCCCAGAAAATGAGGAAGTTTTTATCTTTGACTTTTTTTTCGCAGTTGAGACACTCCTTCATTCGAATCATAGATGTTTTTTCAAAATAAATTGAGAGAATTTTTCAACCCAAAAAACAAAAATTTTTCAATTTTAAAAAAATGATTTTTTTCGAAATAATTTATTTGTAACTTTTTTTAACCTCAAAAAATATAAAAAATGTTTCATTCCAAAAAATAGAGAAAATTTTTTGTTTAAAAAAATTGACAAAATTGAAACTCCAAGGTCTCGAGAAAACGATGAAATTCTTATCTTTGACTTTTTTTTTGAGTTGAAATAAGTATTTCTCCAGTTGAATGTTTACATATTGTGTACAATCATTTTAGTCAGTCGAATTTTTATTTTAGAGGAAACCATCTTCAACTGGAACTTCACTCAGTTTTTAGTTTGTTTTTTAGCTGATTTTTTTATTAATGAAAAATCAGCTATTAAATTTGACCCGTTGGTAAGAGTGGGAGGTGGGAGTGATATTTCTCGACGTTTTATGACTAAATATGACCATTGGCACCAATTTCGCCAAAACTCTATAACTTTGCAAATAAGCTAGATACGTGATTTTTGCACATGAACTTTTTTATAATACTCTCCAAGATCTATCAGAGTACCAAATTTGAGCGAAATCGGTTCGCGGGTTCGCCAGATATCCGCGATCGAAATTTTCAAAACTCTGTAACTCAGCGAATAAGGTAGATTATGCGATTTTTGCACATCACCTGTTTTAGGTAACGTTACGATAACGGTATTTTAACGTTACAAATCAAATGAATAAATGAATCAGCGTTCGAGGATGATTCGTTCAATTGGATCAGTCGTTCGCGAACGATTCGTTCAAATGAATCAGTCGTTTGCGAACGATTCATTCGAATGAATCAGTCGTTTGCGAACGATTCATTCAAATGAATCAGTCGTTCGAATGAATCGGTCGTTCGCGAACGATTCGTTGAAATGAATCAGTCGTTTGCGAACGATTTGTTCAAATGAATCAGTTGTTTGCGAACGATTCGTTCGAATGAATCAGTTGTTCGCAAACGATTCGTTCGAATGAATCAGTCGTTCGTGAATGATTCGTTCGAATGAATCAGTCGTTCGCGAACGACTCGTTGAAATGAATCAGTTGTTGAGAACGATTCGTTCAAATGAATCAGTCGTTTGCAAACGTATCGTTAAAATGAATCAGTCGTTTGCGAACGATTCGTTCAAATGAATCGGTCATTCGCGAAACGAAAAAAATCAGCTTGTCTACCGCAGATGCTGCGGTAGAGTTTTTTTTGTGTGTACTCGTAGTCAAGCTGCCAATTTCACCTTTTTTACCCACCACCTATCTGGACTTATTTCCATCTCCGATCATCATAGTCGTCGTCGTCATCATCATCATCATCATCATCATCATCATCATCATCATCATCAGGAAAAATATCAAATACATTTTGAAAATCGCCAGTCTGTGAAAACACATCTCTGTACGATCATTTTGTACAAAGTAGCTTTTTTTCAGTCGACATTTGGTGAAGAAAAATGGAGACAGATACGACTGCGACGTGCTCGTCGAGAGCGTTGGCGCAGTCAGCCACGAAGATGGTGGTATTTTTTGTGGTAAATTTTTTCACGTCTTGTAAGGTTCACGTTTCGGGTTCATTTTCGCTAATACCTTTGATACGTGTGTTTAGAAAATACCTAATCTTCTTTTGACTCGTCGTATATGACGAGGTCGACCCGACTGCATATTACGAATGGTGTAATTTTTTTGTTGCGTCTCGTCTCGTCTCGTATACGTTACGCACAAATCGGTTTACGAGTTTGTAATACGTTGATGAAAACGTGTGTATGCTTCAGTTTAATCAATTTCGTTCTCTTTCAAGATCTGTAGGTATACCAAAATCTGGTCACTTTTTTCGCCCAAAGAGACACTGAAAATGTAGCAAAATAGCCTATCTCGTATAGCTTTGGTAGAGATACGAGAAGGTTAGGTAGGTACTTCACCTATTATGCTAAAACCGAAGAAAAAATACGCCGTAAAATTTACATAGAATAAAATACCCAACATTAAGAATATCTACGATGCTCGTAAATATCGTCTTCGTACACTCGCGTGTCAATATCTCGCACACCCGTCTATCGTTTTTCCCAATTCTTTTGGCATACCCGAACCCATTCGAAATACTCTCAAGTGCGAAAAAAAAAAATCACCTTCAGGTGAAAACTTTTTCATTCTACATGATTCGCCTTTAGCTCGGAATCGACGATTGGAAAATTCAACTGGAAATGCAATAAATTCGGATCGTTGCTCGTAGGCCAGCTCAACGAAGGATAAAAAGAATGGCATGGTACGAGAGAGATGGACGACCGGGGTAAATGCTTCTTCCTTCTCGCAGCATCTACGATGATGAACATTACACGTACACACACCCACACAAGCGCAGATCGAGGGAGACAAGCAGCCATTTACTTACGTGTGCTCAAACAATGGCGTCGTATAAGAAGCAAATTTTCACGCTACGATTGCGAGCGAGCGAGGCTCTAAAAAGCGTCTGAAATTCGGCGCAAGGTGCCCTTTTCTCGCGCCTCATCGCCTGCTGCCGAGTTACTCGCTCTGTCGCGAGAAAATTTACCCTCATAAAGCGGATTTTCTTTCCAAGTAAAATGTTGACGCGGCACGATTATCACTTTATTCTGTATAACGCGATCGTAGCCCGTAAAATTACCCTAATATTCGTTCGTACGCCTACCTGTAGGACTAGGTCGTATGTAATACTTTGTAGTTTGTACGTAGACGTGTATGTGCAACTCTCTATTTGTACAGTCGCACTAGCAGCCTTTCAAATACGTAGAATTACCCAACTTAAGCGAGTCGTCTCTTGCCCTTCGCGACCTTTACAGCCATTCATCGATGAAGTATCAATACCACCCTTTGTCCCTCCTCCACTCAGCCCGACCATACTCTTTCGGATAGATATTTTTTAACCTACAACACCGATCGCTTTGTATGTTTTCGAATCGAGCATCTTATTTAAAAATACATGTTTAGGGTTTTATTTTTTAAGGCTCAACCATTGCAACATTTATGTATCTTCATTGTTGTCGGGCTCGCATGTGAAATATTCGATATACTTATGTACTACTGCACAATGCGTCGCGTCGACTTCGTCATCATCTTCGTGGCATTTTATCTGAGAAATGAGATGAGAACGAGAACGGATAAATGGCCCTGAGAGAGAAAAGGGTAGCTCAGCTTCGTACTCGTATTTCAAACTCTCGTTCAGTTTAACGCACCCGCCTCACTATGTACGTTGACGTACATGTATGTACTTACGTATAAAATATCAAGTTTAAATTTTTCAACAAGTCAGGTATATTTTACATGATGAAAGCGTGTGTCACGTAGTTTGAAAATTTCAAATTATTAATTTTTTGAGTACATACTTACAATTTTTTAAAATTTTGTTGACACAATTTTCAAAACTCAACTTTGTCAAAAAATTTTTTTTGGAAATTTTGCTGTCATCCCTTTTTAGTAATATAATAGGGTGGAGCGAAAATCAAAAAATTTCGATTTTCAAAATTTAATACCGCGGAAAAATTGCGTCTTGGGGAGACATGAAAAACAAAAAAAAAAATTTCAAATCGAATAATATCTTCCGATCGCGCTAGAGCCCTCAATTTTTTGAAAATTTGCAAAAAATCAAAATTTGCAAACAATTCCAAAATGTTACAGAATGGGTTTTATGTCTTTGGTTGGCAAGTATTATCATCGTTATTAATATTTTTTGAAAAAAAAACTAGAATTCATCAGATCATCAAATTTATGAGAAATTAAAAAAATGTCATATTTTACGTTTTTTTAAAGATTAAAAATTGGGAAAAACAGTTTTGCAATGCGTTTAGCATACACAGTTTCGCCTAAAAATATAATTTACAGCAATTTTTCATCTTTTTCGTACCCTTGAGAATTTTTCAAAAACTACGAAAAATTGAAAAAAAAATGAGGAAAATGATGGTTCCTGAAAATGAAGGTAAACATGGAAAATCGTCGTAAATTGTCTTTTTGGACGAAACTGTGTATGTGAAAACCATTTTAATTACAAAAACTTTTTTCCCAATTTTTTTCAATTTAAAAAAAAAACTAAAATATGACATTTTTTTAATGTCTCATAAATGCGATGATCTGATGAATTCTGGATTTTTTTAGCATAGTATGCTTTTACGGAGACCAAAATGGTAAAAAACGACACCAAAATCCGACATTTTTTTTTTTTTTTTTTTTTTTTTTTTTTTTTTTTTTTTTAGGTTTTAAAGAAATTTTATTTTTTAATATGTTTTAACAACTTAAAAAATAAATACAATCTTAAAACTAACAAAAAAGATAGGAAAATGATAAAAAACGAAATAATAAACAAAACACTCTTAATTCTAGGAAAAAGAAAAATGATTAAAATTAGGTCGAAAAGGGGAGGGGTAAATTTGGCTTAAGACTAGGGGGAGGATGAAGACGAGTCGGACCACCCGCTACCGGGGACCACTCGTTCTCATCCTTGGGCTGGGGTACCCAAAGCGGAACCTACAGGGGGGGGGGGTGGTGTGACGCTCAGCATGCTCCACATGCCGGCACTTTCACGAGAAGAGACCGCCCCAAGGAACGGAAACTCACACCCCCTCCATCAGGCGCCCGCCTCCGACACGTCTTTCTCGGGAGAAATAATTTTGAGGAGTTGCCCAAGGAGTAAGTACGAGTGGGGAGAAAGGAAAAGAAAGAGGAGAAAAAGAGGGTTAGTGGGAGAGAGAGAAGAGGGTTAGTGGGAGAGGAAATAGATAGATAGAGGGAGAAAGAGAAGAAGGATAGAGGGGGAGAAGAGGAAGAGGGGGAAAGGGCACAGGTTAGGTTACATTGGGTTAGGTTTGGATGACATAAAAAAACAGAAAATTTTTATAAATTCGATTTTTTAGACATTATGTCAGACATTTTGAAACTTGTAAATTTTTTTGAAATTTTATGACTTTTAGACATTTTGTCAAACATTCTGAAACTTGAAATTTTATTTAGAAAGATGACTTTCAGACATTTTGTCAGACATTCTGAAACTTATAATTTTTTTTTTTAATTTTTAAATTTCCATGGAAATTAATATTCGTGACTTTTAGTTTATTGGACTATTTAGATATTTTTTTAATTTCCATGGAAATTAATATTCGTGACTTTTGGACATTTTGTCAGACTTTCTGAAAATTAGAAAAATTTTATTTTTTTTTATCAAGTATTTTAGAAATTTTTTAAATAAATTTTATGACATTTAGGCTTTTTGTCAGACATTCTGAAAAAACTGAAATTTTTTTATTTTAATTAGACTTTTTTTTATTATACTTTTTAGATTTTTAAATTTCCATGGAAATTAATATTAGTGACTTTTAGACATTTTGTCACAGAGTAAAAGCATATATTTTTAGAAATTTTAAAATAAATTTCAAGACTTTTTGACATTTTGTCAGACATTTTTTAAAATTTTTTAAATTTAAAATTATTTTTACTTTTCGGCTTTTTGTCATACATTTTGTTTATTACAATTTTTTGATTTTTAAATTTCCATGGAAATTTATATTTTCAATTGTTTTTTTTTTAGATGACATTCAGCCATTTTGTCAGAAATTTTGAAACTTGAAATTTTTTTATAAATTTAATGACTTTTTGATATTTTATTATAGACATTTTTAATTTTTAAATTTCCATAGAAATTAATTATTTTATCATTTTTTGATGACTTTTAGAAATTTTGTCAGACATTCTAAAACTTTCAATTTTTTTTTTTAAATTTCATGACTTTTAAGCTTTTTGTCAGACATTCTGAAAATTGAAAAAAAAAAAAAATTTATTATTTTTTTTAGAAAGATGACTTTTAGACATTTTGAAACTTGGAATTTTTTTTTATTATACCTACTTTTTAGACTTTTAAATTTCTGTGGAAATTAATATTCGTGACTTGTAGACATTTTGTCACGGAGTAAAAGCATATACTATGTTTCATACCTTTTTTCAAAAAATATTAATAACGATGATAATACTTGCCAACCAAAGGCATACAACCCATTCTGTAACATTTTGGAATTTTTTTCAAATTTTGATTTCTTGCAAATTTTCAAAAATTTGAGGGCTATTGCGCGATCGGAAGATATTATTCGATTTGAATTTTTTTTTTGTTGTTTTACATGTCTCCCCAAGACGCAACTTTTCCGCGGTATTAAATTTTGAAAATCGAAAATTTTTGATTTTCATTTCACCCTAATATATAATACCTAATTCTGTTATTGTATGTACCACAGTTTGTTTTAAATTTTTGTCAACACAAGATTTTTGAAAATTTTGTCGACACTTGATTTTCCAAATTTTAATAAGTCACGATTTTTTAAATCTTTGTTGACATCCAGTTTTTTGAAATTTTAATGAAACAATATTTGAAACTTTGCCAAAAGAATCATTCTAGAAAAAATTTTTGACATTCATTTGGTTCAAATGTTATTAATCATCCAATTTGTTTTGAATTTTGTCGACATACATTTTTTTTTTAAATTTTGGCATCCGTTTTTTTGAAGATTTTGTCGACGTCCATTTCTACAAAATTTTGTTGACCTTCAATTCTTTGAATTCTTTTCAGTACATAATTTGGCACAGTTTTTTCAAAATTTTGTCAACACACAGTTTTTTTGAATTTTAATCACGCGCAATTTTTTGTTGTTAACACACCGTTTTGAAATGTTATTGACACAATCATCAAACAAAACATTCTTGAAACACAAAATTTGTAAATTTGGTCGGCCTTGATTTTTTCAAAATTTTGTTAATATACAATTTTTTTTGCTTTAAATTTTGTCTACACCCAATTAAACAAAATTTTGTTGGCACCCAATTTTTTAAAATTTTGTTCACTCTCAATTTTTCTAAACTTTGGCGATATCCATTTTTTAAAACTACCTACTCTAACTGAATTTGTAAAAAAATTTATTTTCAGTAAATTTCAAAAAAATGGCAATTTACATTTAATGAATGACAAAAGCAACCATATGATCCAATGCAAAATCCTAACCTAACTGAATTTGTAAAAAAAAATTGTTTTCAGTAAATTTCAATAAACGAGAGTTTTTGTGAAATTACATTCATTCAATGAAAAAAGCTACCCTAAGTTCCCATAAAAAATCCTACTCTGGCTGAATTTGTAAAAATTTTCATTTTCAGAAAATTTGAAAAAATTTCAATTTGCATTTAATCAATGAAAAAAGCTACCTTAAATTTCTATGCAAAATCCTCCTCTGGCTAAATTTGTAAAAAAATTCACTATCAGTAAATTTCATAAAATGGCAATTTGTATTTAATCAATGACAAAGGCTACCATTTGATCCAATGCAAAATCCTACCCCAAGCGAATTTGTCAAAATTTTTATTTTCAGTAAAATTCAAAAAATGGTGACAAAGGCTAACATTTGATCCAATGTAAAATCCTACCCTAACTAAATCTGTAAAAAAAATGATTTTCAGTAAATTTCAAAAAATGAGAGTATTTGCAAAATTGCATTCATTCAATGAAAATGTATCGTTAAAAATATTTTTTTTATAATTACCAAAAAAAAAAAAAAAAAAAAAAAAAAAAAATCTCATAATTTGGGTTGAAGTAGTACCTACTGTGGAAAAAATTTCTCGAAACGTTAATTTTTAAAGATACAACTTTTCTTTTTTTGTTTTAGAAATTTCTTCAAAAATATCAAGTTTTTGAAAAATTCAATCGGATAAAATTTCCCAAAGAGAATGCTAAATTTCTTCGGTGCTCAGCCAGAATTCATCTACATATAAATAAGATACTAATTTTTTTCTAAAATAAATAAACGCCCTAAAATATGTGACACGAGCGTAACATATGGAACGTTATCATGCGAGTCGACGCGTCGGTAATTTTGAATTTTACAAATTGTGTGAAGAGGTTACGTACCGCAGCGCAGTTTAGCGTTCTTGTAGAAAAGTTAAGATAGTGTTTGGGACTTTTTGGAAGATAATTTGCAACCGAAGAAGAATAAATGTACACAGAACATGTAAAACGTGTGCTAATTTTGGAGCGTCGCGGTGCGCCCAGAGAGAGGTGCGACGCTTCAACCAACACGCAACTAAAAAACTTTTAACTAAGCCATTTAATAGGCCGCTACTCGTTGTGTGTGTGTGTGTTTTTTTTTGAATCGTTTTAAATTTCGTGACCGAGTGGTGCTAAAAAGTAGCTACCACGAGCGTACCTAAAGCTACATACAAAGTGTTCTTCAAATTTTAAAAGATATACGTACGTAGGTTTTCGAGTATTACAATGAAATTTACTTTTTTTGGTAGTATATCAAGTACGTAGGTGGAGAATGGATTGAGCTGCGATGAAAGTGTGCAATGTGAGGATGTTTTTGAATACATTTTAGAGAAGAACTACGTACTTACTACGTCCGTAATCACTTGACGATTATAAAATTATAATATTAAGGGAAGTTTTTACTTATACGTGGGTATTTGTGATTCGATTAAAGCGTTCAGTTCACGTTTTCTGTTCTTCGTTGCATAAACTAATAATAAAGTACATTCTAAACATAAAGCGCAGCGTTTTGAATTTTGACGTTTTACCAACATAGTTTGAAGAGATCAAAGGTGGCATCTGGGTGCATAATGAGATAATCTCTACAGATTGTTTCCACGTGATTATAAAAGACAAAAACGAAACGACGGAGGTGGCAGAAAATAGAGCTGCATGCGTGCACGAGGGCGTAATCAAGTCGTTAAAGTTTTGACACTCTAACACATTATCTCTTACATGTGATTAGGTAAATCTTGACGTGAATTTACGTCGCCTCGAAGCGACTTGTACACGGTGAAAGCAGCCTCATTTATCTTCTCACGATAACTTAGTTGTTCAATTACTTCAACTATGATTAGGTATAGACGAGACGCGAAACTGCCAACGATTAATTGAAATGAACCATTTTACCATAAAGAGTAAACGTACAAATATTGCGATAAATTATCTCAGATTTTATTTGAAAATCAATTAATGTGAGACTTTCATGTTCTTCATTTTTTTTAAACAGAATTTCCTCGATTTTTTCGAAATTTTCATTTCTTTTTCACTGAGGAAATTTTGAGATAAGTACTTAATTATTTTGAAAAAAATCATTTCAATGAAAAAATTGAAGATTAAAAAAATTGAACGTATGCCATGATTGGGACATGTCATTATCGCTTCGAAAATTTACTGTTCAGTAGTTTTAGAAAATTTGGCTAAATTTAAAAATTTCTCCTAAAAATTTGAAAATTCAAAAACATAAAAATTGATGTACTCGAACTCGGCCAACATACTTACTTGAATATTCCTGTTGACTAGGCAAACCGATATAAAATTAAATTCAAAAATATGGGTGTATGTGCGATAAGTTGCCTACCTTGTTTGCCGTGAATATGATGATACGATGCGATGTACGTAAATTTGCCTACTCAGTTTGCCGTAAATATGGTGTTATGATGTATGCTAATTTGCCTACGTAAATATTAATTGAAATCATTTTTACCACGCTTTTATTAACTTGGTATGTATGTCTCATGGAACCATGTGTATGTTTTCGCCCAATACTCCCTCATTTAATATTTTACAAGAATTGAAAGACCAAAGTGCTCACATTAGGGGTTTTCAAGGTCGCTGAATTCGATTTTTCGAACTTAAATTTACCCTTGACCCCAAATTAAGCCCCTGAGAGGAGGTCAATTTTGAAAATTTCAAAATTTACAACAATGGTTTCAAAATGTAGGTTTTCGAGGTCGCTGAATTCGATTTTCGAACTGAAATTAACCTCCGACCCCAAATTGGGCTTCTAGAAGGGGGTCAATTTTGAAAATACCAAAAAATAACATCATTGGTGTCAAAATGTAGGTTTTCGAAGTCGCTGAATTCGATTTTCGAACTTAAATTTACCTTCGACCACGAATTAGGCTCTTACGCGGTAACTTTGAAATGCTGAAATTCACAATATTGGTATCGAAGTGTAGGTTTTTGAGGTCGCTGAATTCAATTTTAAAACTTGAATTTGTCAACGGCAAAAAGAGTTAAATAAAAAGGTAAAATTTTTTTTAAAAAACCACGCTTTCATTTAAAGTGGGCCATATGTTATTCAGGTATAGGGTTTAAAAAACGAAAAATAAAATTTACTTGAATAATGATGTGTTGAAAAAATAGTTCCTTTTCAACACATCATAATTCAAGTAAATTTTATTTTTCGTTATTTAAACCCTACACCTGAATAACATATGACCCACTCTGAATGCAAGCGTGTTGTTTTTTTTTTTTTAATTTTAAAACTGATTTTGAATTAATTTTTATTTCATCTTTATAAAAATTGTCAATTCATTCCTAATTTTTATTTTATATTTATTTTCAAATTCTTGTTTCTGGAGGAGGGGGGATTTCAAATTTTTTGTAGTTGGAAAAAGTTACCTATCAATTTTTTTAAACAGAAAAATTGAATTTTTGAAATTGAGAATAGTCGTGTTTTTGTAGGGGGATTTTCACAATTTCTTTTGATAGAAAATATTTAATTTTCTTGCAAACAGATCCTAATTGATTCAATTGGTATCTCGGTGATTCACCAAGAAAAAATGATTCCTCTGGTGACTCCTGTGAAAAGGATTCGACTAGTAAAATTTTCTTTATGAATAAAAATTGAAGAGAAAAAAACTCCTCCACAACAGACTTGAAAAACTTATTTTCCTAACTGAATAATGAAAATTTCAGTCAAATTGCAATCGATTAATGAATAAAGCTGCAGTAAATTTAATGCAAAAGACTAGTCCGATGACCTTTATGAATAATTCTCAACTTTGAATTTTTTCAAAATATATAACATTTTGATAAATTACTAAAAACAACCCTTATATCAACTTTGAAATTAAACCCAAATTTAAATACCTAAATAATAGGAAAATTTTTCAATTTAAATATTTAAAAACAAAATCGAAAAAATTAAACTTAAATAAAAAATAAAAATGATGAAAGGTGAAAAATAAGAAAATTATGACTTGAAAAAAAAAATTAAAATCCAAAGAATTGTAACAATTTTGAAAGTAAAACATTGAGAAAAATCAAAAACTAGAACAACTGAAACAAAACAAAAAATAAATTTAAAATATTCAAAAATTGAAGAAAATTCAAATTTTAATAAAAGTAAGATGAAGGAAAAAATAATTTAAATTAAAAACTATTAAAAATTGGAAAATTGAAAAAATCCAAATCCAAAGATGAAAATTCGAATAAAAGTAAAAGCTGAAAAAAATTGTATAACAACTGAAAAAATTAAAATTAAGCTAAAAATTAATTTAAAAGAACCAATATGATTTTCTAATTTTTTTTAGCTACCTAAAACAAATTTTTAGATATACAATAAATTATTATTAGCTACTTTTTTTACAAAAATAAAATTAATTTCTTTCTTTGAATTCAAAACAACAAAAAACTGAGGAAAAAATTGAAACTCATATATGAGGGAAAATTTTAAACATTCAAAAAAAGAAAACTGAAAAAATTGAAAGAAATTAAAATTAAAATAACAGTCGAATAAAATCAATGACGATTGAAAAAAACTGATCTAAATTAAAAATAACCGAAAATTGAAGGAAAAAAATTAAAAATTTGCGAAATTTAGTTCAAATGTAATTATTATTTTTTTGACAACACAGATAACTAAATACTTTACCACAGATAAAAACTCGCGAAGTACCTATTCATCTATCAACAATACGAAGACGCTTTCAATCATTAATAAGCTTCATAACTCTGATAACAAACATTTAATTTGATGAGATAACGAATTTATTAATTTTGATAAATGTTATGCTTCCCTGGTTTTGAAAAAATATGTTTTTTTTTCTTTTTTTTCGCAGCTTCAATCTAAAACGTAAAATGAAATCTCATTTAGCGTAAATCACCAAAATGCTGACAAACGACGGAATTATCATTTGTATAAGCGATGCCAACGTCGAGATTTGATAAAAAAAAAAAAAAAAAAAAAAAAACGAGCTGAAGGGAGCAACTCTCGAAGGAATGTAACCACTTATCCTTGATAAAGATTAAAAATTTGACCTAGTTTAAAAATTTTAAAAAAGTAATAAGAAAAAATCTATTCGTTCGACACGAAGGTGGAATTCCCCTCTTCCTTTGAACCATTGCAAGGGGGGAAAAAAACAAGTAGTCGTTTGTCGAATTAAAAGCAAACATTTTAAGAATATTTTTACTCATTATTGTATACAAAAGAGTACTCGTAGAAACGATAAAGTAAATACACGCCCGAAGAAGAATTTTTTTCCCTCGAAACTCGACGGTGTATTTACGTGTGCGGTAAAAATATCGTACCAAGCTCGAGGTTGCGATGTTTATTTGTGAGAAATACAGTGTGCCCTAGCAAGGGGGAAAGTGTAATAGTTTAATTTCCCCATTTTATCTTAATTTTTTTCCTCGATAAAACGATAATACCGACGAGGTGTGAAGGAAGAGAGGAGATTTTTCAATACGAAAGTAACTTTTATGAAAAATTTAAAATCGCTTTTCTAAAACTTTGAAAGATGAAAATTTTACAATAATATTTTCTCGAGAAGAAATCAAAGATGAAGGGGGGGGGGAATCGAGGTTGCGTTGTGTTTGAGGTTGTTTTTTGAATAAAACATAAAGACGGTTGCCCGCGTGCGAAATTCCTTATGTACTTTCGTGTTAATTTATACCAGAAGAAAAAAAGATCAATGTCGAAGTTTTAGCAATATCTACGCGAATACGTTAAGTACATTTAGGCAGCCGGCGCGGCGATGAGTTTATTTTTTTTCACCGCTAAGATTTCTGCGTAGGTACACGACGTGATTGTTAATTACTCGAAGAATTTTCGCTCGAGCTTAGGTCTCAGAGGCGCGTGCTGGAATGTAAAAGAGGTGCCTACATAAGCTTAAAAGCAGGTAATTTCTATACGCGCGGAATATTGTCCGGCATTTGCATAATTCGTCCAAGTTCGTTTTATGGCATCAATTAAAAGATTTAATTCCTATCGAAAATATACGAGTAGAGTAGAGTAGCATCCGAAGGTTTCGTATTCTCCAGCTCCGGTAGGTTTCAATTTCGCTCACTTTGAAAAGTGTCGACGTCGTCGACGCGCTTCGGTGTATTATTCCAACTTCCAACCGAAGTAAAGCTCGAGAAAAAAAAAGTCAGCCGCTGTATCTCGCTTGTAGCACGAGTAGTACTACGCGAATACGAAAGGGTCGCCGCATTATTAGGTATTTTTCTTCATTATAAATGCCTACTGGCCAAAGGCCATGTTGCAAACGCCGAATGTAATTTCTCCAGAGTATAATTAACATTACCTATCATCGATGTACGCCAAATATCCGGCGAGTGATCGATATTTCGGTATCAAGATGGCGTATCCTAGGTGCTGCTGGGTGTACCCAGTACTGGTAGTATACGTCGGTAGAATAGATACGAGTAGAAGTACTTGACGCGGTGATGCATTCAAAGATATTACTATTTAGACTATGAATTAATCGATTGACTTTATTCTCAACAAATAAGTAATTTTTTGTTTTTTTGTTTTTTTTTGTTTTAGGTAAGTGCGCTGCTATTGCAGATTAACTATTTTGTGAAATTTTCATTACGATGTAGAGATCGTGTCGTTTCAATATCAGCTCATCTATGATTCACGTACTTGTACAGAACAGGTAATAATTACCATACAATTTACTGGGTAGTAGAGATATCATACAATGCTCGATTACCTACACAGCTTTGGAGGTGCTCAGAGTCTACTTCAATTTGGGGTTTAGCAGAAGGTTGGAAACATTAAATTTTTCTTTTGAAAATTTTGTTCATATCAAATTTTTTGAAAATATTTTACTTGAATTTTGTTGAAAAAAGCAACCTTTCTAATTTTAAAGCATTTTTTTTAAATTTGTAGGTAAGTATTTCGAGTTCAGTTTTCCAACGTTTTCAAAAATCAAGCTTTCATAATTTTTTGACGCACTTAGCTACTTAACAAACTATCCACAACTACATACAAGTAGTTGTAAAAAAGTTATATAATTTTTCTTACTACAATTACTGTTTTTGATTTTTTTTTGTTGAAATTTTCGTTTTTATTTTCATTGGGAAAGTTTTAAAAATATTTTTAATCAATACGATTTTTTAATAATGTCTTTCATTTTTCTTCAAAGTGATTCTTGCATTTTTTTTTCTGAAAAATTCTCTGAAAATTTCAATTTTTGGTTTCTTTAGGTAATTTATTTTGATTATTAAAAAATTTCCAATTTTTTTTATTAATGTCACAATCGAGAAACGTTATAATGTATACCCTTAAAAATTGACCTCTCAAAAATTTTGACAAATTTTTAAAATTGCTAGGTACAATTTTGAAAATTTATAAAATTTTTCATGCCATGTTTTTTTAATTGTAGAAATTTGTCAAATTTTTACAATTTCATTTCAAAATAATGTAAAATTCTCTAGTTTTAAATGTTTGGAAAATGTTTAGTTTTCGGTTGATTTTGGATTTTTTTTTTTTTTTTTTTTTTTTTTTTGTGAAAAATTATTACCCTTCGAATAAGTTGATTTAGAACACAGCTTTTCTGAAGCAGTTGCTCAGTCAGAAATTTAATTTCCTTCAGAACTCCAAAAACAACATTTTAATTTTTTTTTTTGAAAACAATTTTTTTAATTTTACACCATAGGTATAGGTACCAAATTTTTCTACTTCTACCGAGAAACTAATTTTTCAAATTTTATTTATTGCTAAAAATTATTTAGAAATTTTATTTCGAATAAATTTCTTCAATTTTTTTTAATGGAGAAAAAAAAACTTTTAATTTTAAACAATCAAGTAGGTACCTAATACCTATTTTCAAAATTTTTAAAGAAGCAATTCAAGCACATTTTTTACAAAATTGGTTTGCAATAAAACATTTTAATTCATTCAGAAGTAAATTTTTTCAAAGAACAAAATTTCATTATGTAATTGTACTTGAAAAAAATATTATTTTTAAAATTTTATACGACACCAAATTTTTTAAACATTAATATAGAAAAAAAAAAAAAAACTCATCAGGGAAATTAATTTTTCAAGTTTTATTTCATTGCAGAAAATGAAATCTTTTAAAATTTTGTTCAAACGCAAAATTAAAAATAATTGTTGAAAAAGAAACAAATTATCATAAAAAAAAAATTTTTTTGTACAATTTTTTTTTAGAATTTGGTGATAAAAAACATCGATTTATTCACTTGTGATTTTACTCAAAAATAATCTAAAAAAATTGAAAATTTAGTTAAAAATAAAAATGGATAGTTATATTTTGTTCCAAAACAATTTTTTCAAATTTTGTAAGAAGACGAATTTTTTGAATTTTGTTCCAAAAAAAATTGAAATTTACTACCATTAACTTGAATTTGGATCATATTCATCCATTTCTTCGATCATTACACCTACTATTTTTTTTTAAATATACGAATGACGTCATTTTTGGAACCCACGACCTCTTCTCAAATGATCAAGGGGGGTCTAAAATTCATTGTCTGGAAATCATTTACCTCGATATACGTCACTCATGTCAAAATTTTAGCAAAATCGAGAAACTTCAATTGTTTTACTCGTTTCCACAAATTAGGTGATTTTAACTCTGAAAAATTTATACAGACGATGATGAGTTGTAAGAAAATTCAAAAATTCTCGATTTTGCTGAAGTCGCAATAAATGACAAGTATTGAGCTGAGATATGTCCATACAATAATTTTAGACCCCTAGGTGGTTATACGGGAGGAGAACGTGATTTTTAAAATGCTGTCATTCGAATAAATTTTTTCAAAATATTAGGAAAACATGGAAAAATAAACGAGTTTGGTGCAAATTGAAGTTGGTGGCGTGTTTTAAGATGTACTCGATAAAATTGTGAGCGAAAAAATTTTCCACCAAAAATGACTAATTTCAAGGTGAAAAGTTGTGAAAAATTGAGTTTTTCGCATTTTGAAAGGTTACTCCTCACGACATCAAATTCTATAAAAAATATGAGATGGTACATCTAGACTGAGTACATGATAAATGGTTTTTTTTCAGAATTTCACCTATGAAAGGAGTTACCAAATTTATCGTTAGAAACCTTGAAATGGTGATTTTACCTGGAAAAAGTGCTCGAAATTTTTGTAAAAAAATTTCATAAATTACTCTTCATCATATTTATGTACCTACTCGTACTTTTACTATCTCTGAAATTTTAAATAAGTTAGATTGAAAACTGCCAAAAATAGAAATTTTAACGAAAATCCAAATTTAACTTTTTTTTTTAAATGTAACTCTCTCCCAGAAGGAGTAAGGAGTGAGATATCGAGCTAAAAATTTGGTCACGTAGGTTTTAGACCATGAATAGACCGATCTCCACTGGATACTTTTTAATTCGATGCTCAGGGCCAAATCACCCTCATAAACCCGGCTAAGCTCTTTCCATTAAATTGAAAAAACAAGTCTACGAAAGGACTTTTTGGAAAATCATTAATGTTGGAACAAAATCCAGGTTTTTCCGGCATACATACTATATCGAACACAGAGTGATATTGAAAATTCTCGAGTTTCACACGTTGGCTGAAAATTTTCTAAAAAGATACTCGTTATTTTGAAACGCTCGAACAAAACAAAACATCAACATCAACAACAACGAAGCTACGATAATGTTTTAAAAATTAACTATGTAGGTGTAAGTAAAGGATAATTACCCACGAGTAACTAACTACAAAGAAAATGAAACAGAAGAAGGAAAAAACAGCCGCCCATTTCGATTCCACGTCGGATAAATTTGCGTTCAGAACTACGTATGTACCTTTGAAAGTAGTTGAATGTGACAGAAAAAAACAGCAGCGTAACGAGAGACAAATATGGAGGAAAAAAATGTACGTATTTATAGTAGGCTACGAGTGAATGTATCGAGACAAAATAAACCGAAAATTCTTTCTTTTTCTCGCACTCTCTTCCGTTTTTAAGAGAATAAGTATAAAAAAAGGAGAAAAAAAAAAGGCAAGCCACACATACGTACGTTACGTACGTTTACTCGTATACATATAAAGGGTGAGCCAACTTCGTTTCCCGACCTCAGTAGATAGCTCAGTATCCGTGCATAAAAAGCTCATACAAATATATGTGAATGCGCAAAACCGCTCAAGGGGGAAGTTACACGGGTGTAAAAATTTCTTTTGACGCTCGATAGAAAAATACCATTGTTAGAGAAAAAATTTTCAAACAAGAATAGTTCTTCGTTCAATTTCCTGTCGAAATGTTCCTATACATTTTTTTGGTAACTCTTTACTGGAGAAAGTTATGTTTCATTTAGTATCAAAAAATTTTTCGTAAATTTTTTTCTAAAAAACAAAAAAATTTATACCAAAGAAAATATAACTTTCTCCAGTGAAAAATTACAAAAAATGGAATAGAAGCATTTTGATGGAGAATTTAATGAGAAACAATTTTTGTTTGAAGAATTTTTCTCTAAAGATGACAGTTTTCCTGAAATAATTGAGAATACGTTGAAAATTGATGTTTTTTTCTCAATTTTTTTCAGAGTTTTGTTGTTAACTTTAGATTTTTTGATTATATGAAAAAATGTTTCAAACAAAAGTTGTTTCGATTTAAATTTCCTACAAAAAAGCATTCTTTCAATTTTTCTCTCAGACGCATTATTGTTGAGAAACATTCTATTTTAAATATTTGTCACACCAAAATTTTACACCCGTGTAACTTCTGCTTTGGACGATTTGGCGCATTCACATATGAGGGGTCCTTTGTAAAAACAACCATAGTCAATAAATCAAAATTTATATGAGATCAAAAAAACATACTCAACAAGTTTTGAGGAAGTAAAATTTTAGTAAATTACTTATGAACATTCTCCAAATATCTACTAACTGAGGATACAACATTCATCTCATTTTTATACCCTCTCTTAATCCAATAAATTGAGATCAAAATAATCAACAACTTGACAATGGCTGTTTTTAACAAAAAAAAAATTGTCTCAAAAAAAGGTAATATGTGACCCGGCATGACAAAATGGACCTAGTACGTATTTTACAAATTTTTCAAGAGAGCAAAAATAAACTTTGAGAATGAATATCTTTGGAACAAATGGACCGATTCCGATTTTTTTAGATTTTGGGGAAATAGTTACTAGATATGAGTGAAATATTTTCCAATATTTTTAAAGAAATTTTGTGCGTAAATTTTTTTTTATAATGGGTAAGGGGACCAAACTCAGGGTTGCCGAAAAGAGGAAAAAATTGTGTGATAATCAAATTTTTAAAGCTTACCTACTGATAACGAATATCAGATCGGTTTTTGGCTAAATTATGAGCATTTTGCGTCATAAGTGGTCATAAAACGAAAAAATTTTTGAAAAACAAAAATGATTAGATTTCATGGATTTCATGTAAAATTATTGTGATCAGTGATGATTCTGAAAATTGATCGAAAATTCTCAGAAGTATAATTTTTCGTTTAAAACACGTATTTCAAGCATCAGCCTCGAGGGGGAGCTATTTCGAAACAAATTTGGGATGTATTTTTACACATTTTTATTCAAATTCTTGAAAAACTGCTACATTGCCTACTAGGTCCCTTTTGTCGTGCCGATTGGAAATATTGATTTTTTTTGAAATTTTGAGTGGCTCAGATGATAGACCACGGTTCGTAGAGCTCAGAATACAAAAAAAGTGAAAATCCAATTTTTACCTACTAGGTCCTTTTTGTTATGCCGGGTCACATATGTGTCACGGAATAAGAAAAGAGGGCTAGCGACCAAAATTTTTATCAAAATTTTTTCATCGATTTTCATATAAAAAAGACTTTTTTACACGAAAATCGATGAAAAAATGAAAATCGAAATTTTGGTCACTAGCCCCCTTTTCTTATTCCGTGACACATATGTCAGGGTTTTGTTGTAGAAACAATTTTTTTTTTTTTTTCAATTTGGTGTGGTAAAAGATGATTTTAGAGCGTATCGGTGATCTTCGACCTCGACCCCGGGGGCTGGAGCCTCGAAATACATGATTTTAACCTTAAAAATGCAAGCTTCGCGAGTTTTTCATCGATTTTCACTAAACTTGGTATGTAAGTACAAATACCCAAGGGCAATGTTGGGAAATTTTTTCAGATTTTTCCGACCACTGAAATGACCTTAAAAATTACTTTGAAAATGTCGAATCGTCCTGGGAGGCACAGTTTGGGAGCTAACAAGCTGGAAATTGTTTTCCCTTGTTTTCCTTACTATTTTACACTACTCAGAATTTTTTCAGATTTTTTCCGGGGTGGGGGAAGATTCATATCTAAAAATCCAAAAAACCAATAATATCTGTCATTTTATTGTTTTTTGGGGTTTTTAGATATGAATCCCTCCCACCCCGACATAAATCTGAAAAAATTCTGAGTAGTGTAAAATTGTTTGGAAAACAAGAGGAAAAAATTTCCAGTTTGTTAGCTCCCAAAATGAGCCTCCCAGGACGATTTGACATTTTCAAAGTCATTTTCAAGGTCATTTCAGCGGTCGGAAAAATCTGAAAAAATTTCCCAACAACGCCCTTGAGTACTCGTACCTACATGCCAAGTTTGGTAAAAATCGATAAAAAAACTCAAAAAGCTGGAATTTTAAAGGATAAAATCAGGTATTTCGAGGCACCAGCCCCCAGGGATGAGGTCGAAGATCGCCGATACGCTCTAAAATCATATTTTACTACCAAAAATCGAAAATTTTGACTAGTATGGTTGTTTTTACAAAGGATCATATGTGAACTTGTAATACACCAACACTCAGGTATCTCCTGGTTCGATATTCGGAAACGAAATTGGTTCACCCTGTATATTTGTACGTACGTAGAATAAACGCATTTATTTACCTTATATGTATAGTAGAGTGTTACGTTTGAGCGACTCGTGACGGAATTTATCGTGTGAAGATAAACCGCTCGCGCTCATACAGCTTAGGAATAAATTTCAGTTGGTTATTGAAAGACGCATACCGGTTGCATCGAAATGTATCGTTTTTAGTGTTACACGTTTTGCAAGCGCTTTTGCTTCCTCCTGCGCTAGAATTCGCTCCACCCTTCACCGAAGGCTCGAGAAACTTTTGACGTTTATGTCATTATTTGGTTGTTTCGTCTGAATGCAGACACGGTAGACGCGTCGCCTCGTCGTCTCGTGATACGCGGTGCTGACGAAAATTCTAATTATCGAGAATATTTTTGACTGCTTTTCGCCTCGCCTCGCCTCGCCTCGTCTCGCAGTTGCAGTCGCAGTCGTCGGGTCGGTTGTACTCGTATAGTCGTAGTTGTAGTCTCGTACAATAATAGTCGCAATGGTGAAATTAATGATATTGATACGTGTTGCTGTTTCCGTACGAAAGGTAAAGCTAAAGCCGAAGCTAAAGGTAAAGGTAAATTTTCATATAGCTAATCTACTATGCTAAAGCTACTCGTACACGTCGTATTGTTTATTGCCTCGTATACGGTTCTAGCAGATTTCATATTAATCGAGTAAATGGCACCGCTCGCGATTTGGTGTAAATGAGGTAGAAGTCGCACTTTGAACCCGTTAAATGTGTCGGCGTCGAGCACGTTGTCGCATATTTCATTCCCAATTTTAAACGTATGCGAACGTACGAGTACGTCCATAGCCATACACTACATATTACGCTTACCTACTACAACGTTAAATGTTTCCCTCATAAACAAAGGCTTCCACCCCGCCCCGGTCCGGTCCCGTCGCTCCCTCGCTCGTATAAATTATTCGCTTTGTGAAAAGCCTTTTGCGGGCGAGTCCGCGTTCACCTCGACATAAACAGTGCCGGAAATAGACTGATAACGCGCATTAGGTGTCAAATATTTTACAGTAGGTAACTAGGTACCTGCCTCGCTCGCTCGCTCGCTCGCGCCGAGATGAAAAATTTCACCTCACGTGTTGCGAAGTGTGACCACGAAGATGGATCGTCGAAGCGGTGAGAGACAACGAGGTGCATATTTTTATTGACTCGGCGCGCAGGCGAGAGATTTTAGTATAAACTAGAAGAAGCCCGTCGCGAGATTCGCGACGGCTAGAAAACAGAAGAAAAAAGAATTTTTAAAACTAAAAATTTAATAAACAATGATTTTTTTTTTAATTTTCAATTTTGATGGAAAAAAGTAATTAAAAAAAAAATTAGAATCATCTTATTTATCAATTTTTTTTTCAAAATGAGAATTTTTCAAAATTTTCTTTAAAAAAATAATACTGTCTTATACTTACCTAAATAATATAATTTCAGAGTAACCGTTTTCAATGAATTCCATTATTTTAAATTTTCGTTAATTTTTTTGAAACAAAATTTTAAAAAATACATTTTTTTTTTAAATTTTAATGTTCAAGTATTATGAAAAATTTTTAAATCCTGTTTGTTCGATTTAATTTGAAAAAACATAGATACCTATCTATTGATGTTTTTTGATTTTATTTGATAAAAATTTTAAATAAATGCCTGTTTTCAATTGAACTTGAAGTGTAAAAAAATCCATCTTAAAATATAAAATGCAAAGGTCCAGATCTTGAATCGGAAATTTGGGAAGATGATAATAGGGAATTCTCCCCTGTGGTGTAGCCCCGTGCACTGCACTGGTATGTACTTAAGGGTGACGTGACCCCGTATTTTGAAAATGTTTTGAATATCAGGAGTCAATGGTGACATTTATACTGGAGAAATTAATTCCCTATTTTTCATTTCCTCGTGGTGTAGCCTGTAGCTTCCGTCGCCCCGTTTATAGCACTTGTATGTACTGTACCATAATGTACTTGCCTTGCACTATGAAAAAAACTTGAGTATAATAATAATAATCACGATTTTCAACAAATAATTTTTAATATATAATAAAATTATTAAAGTAAGAAAGGAAATTTGGAAAATTATTATTTAAAAAAATTTGATGAAAAACGATTCTGAATAAAAATTTCAAAAAATGAAAACTTTCTATCAAAATTGAAAAAAAAAATCAACTTACAAAATTTGAAAATAGCCATTAGAATTTTTTGAAAACAAAAATAAATATTATGAAATGAATGACTGTCTTGATACTTGATAGATTAGATAATTTTGATTTTTTTACAATAAAAGAAAAAATGATAAATTTTTAAAAAAATCAATTATTTGAAAATAGGTATTAGAATTTTTTGAAAACCAATTGAAACATAAAAACTAAACATCCATAGATATTTTGAATCTGAAGGATGATAACAGTGAGTTCTTCGCCATAGTTTTGCCCCCTTGCCCCGTGCCCCGTGTACAAACCTGTTATATAACTATAACTATTACGATTTTCAAAAAATGAGGAAAAATCCAGCTTGAATTATGAAATACGTAAAATCATGCAGATCCTGAATCAGGATGATTATGATGTACCTATAACTTAGTTGTTATTCCCCGTGGTGTAGCCCCATCGGCCCCGGGTGCTGCACTTAACACTTTACACTATGAAAAACGTGCATTAATGAAATAATAAATCAATAATACTTGATTATTTTGATGATAATAAAAACAACGAAAAAACCATGAGAAAAGTAGAAAACTAACTGAAGACTAAACAAATCGCTTTTAACGAATACCGATTTCATTTACAATGCGGTATTAAAAGCTTAAAAATAAATAAAAACACGAAAAAACATGCGAAAAACATCAAAAAATTCAAAAACACGCAAAACTTGGCCGGGCTCCGTTTTCGAGCCGCTTGCGTTTTAGCTGCGCGGTAGTTTTTGTTTGCCTACCAAGTTACCTACTAATCGGTAATGCTGCTCGAGTAGTCGACCACGGACCATTAACAATCTCGAGTTTTAAAGAAAACTCTCTCACCCATGGGGAAATTTCCTTTGACCTTTCGCCGACGCGTTTTTATATAATAAGATAGCCCATTTTCGAACTAGCAGTAATCTGTCGACCTTTGTCAATTCTCTTTTACAAGACGCCTATTCAAAATTAAACAAATGAAGTGACCTGATTCTCATCATCAACTTCGCATAATAATTTTTCACCAAGATCACAGCACTTCAAAAGTGACTGAAAACTGAAAATTTGATTAACATTCAAAAATGCAGCATTTTCAAAGGGTCTAGCCGGATACATAAAGCATGAAATCGACCCCCATTACGATTTACTTCGAAATCACTACAAAATGGTGTCCCATGATGAGAAAAAATTTTCAACAAAGTTTTAAACCCATGCCCCCTCCGTTCGGGTGCCTAGCTCCTTTATTATTTGTTGTTTTTTCATGAATTTTTATCTTCCCTAGAAGGAGTTAGGGGTGAAGTATCGAGCTGAACATTTTGTAATGAAGGTTATCAGGTTATCGACCATGAGGATCAATTTTCACTGGATAATTTGAAATACGCTCTTTTTCACATTGAGCAATTAGAAAATTTTTGCAAAGTGTCTGAAATTTTCCAAATTGTCAATTTTCAAAGTAATAACCGCATTTCTTGGCCTTGGGACTCATTCAATTTCATTAGAAATTTTCCAATCGAAATAATCAATTTTTTTCAAAAATAAAGAAAACAGTTTTAAAAAACAAAAAATTAAAATTTTGAATGATTTTTTTTTTATTGTAAGAACTATTTTTAAGAAAACGAAGATCTGAAAACATTATTTTAAAATAAAAATCTTCCCAAAATTTTGCCAACAAAAATATAGGCACCTATTAAAAAATAAAATTGAAAAAAATTAAGGGATAAGTTTTAAAAACGAGCGATACAAAATCAAATGAAAAACACGAATTGATGATGAATGAGGTTTAAAAGTTGGGTGTCGAGTCTATAAAATCACTTCTGGTTCACAAAATTTTTAAAAATTAATTTCATCGTTGATAAAAAAAATTTAAAAAAAAAACATTATACTTACTTATCTATTAATAAAAATTTTGAGATTAAAAAAAACATCACAAAGAAAACTAAGCTCCAGATCGATCGGATCTGCAATTCTTTCAATAATTTCTTTTTTAATTTAGAAATGAAAACAATTTTCAAACCAATAAAAAAATAGAAAATTGCAATAAATCAAGAAAAAACAGCTCAAAAAAATTCAATGTTCAAGCAAAAACTTTCAAAAATAGTAAGTATAAGAATTATTTCGAAATAAAAATAAAAATAAAAATTTCAAAAAAAAAAATTATCTTGCAAATATTTACTACTTTAGAATTTTAAAATAAGTGCAATTTTTTCGAGTTTTGCAGTTGATGTTGAATTTTGTGATTATTTTCCAAGCTTTCAATTATTGCACGAATTTGTAACTTTTTTCTCCCAAATTTTTCAGTCCTTGGTGATTTTTGAAAATTATTTTTAAATTTATCAGTTATTTTCCAATTTTGCTATTTTTGTTGCTCTAATTAAAAATGGTGGACAAAAAAAAAACAACGACCCAAAGTTTTCATTACAACGTCAAATAATTTTTTTTTAAATGGATAATTCAACTACATACCCAGGGAAAGATACGAATGAAACTATCAGATACCTTTTAATTAATAATCACAAATTAATGACATTTTTTTTTGTTGAAATTTTTCAAAACTATCACACATTAAAATTTTAATGCCCATGCCCTTTTTTTACCAAACATTTCAGCGTTCTACGATATCAAGCACAAAAAAAATACTCGATTCGTAATACGAATTAATCCTTTTCTGAAACTCGAGACCCTGCGAGACCCCGCAGAGAAAATACGTCAAGATGTACGGGCACAGATAAAGTACGTCCTGTCATTTAGAACACGTGCAAAGGTGTTTTGTTCATTTGACGAAAAGAAAATTTTAAAGTTCCTCGTACCTGCAGGCAACCTCTGCAAACTTCTAGTTATTTTTAAATAACCTACAATGAATTACGTTACCTACGAGAAAGATTGGCCTACATTTATTGATAGAAGCGTTAAAATAAGGTTTAAATTCCCTTCCAAGTACTTCGTCGAGTGCTGTAACGAATGATATTTTAAACTTCAAAGTCGTAAAAATAAATTTGTTCTGATGAAAAAAAAAAAAAAAAAAAAAAAAAAAACAACATTGGAAAAATATTTTGTGACCGAAAATCCTTTATACCTACTTGAAAAAAATATTGGAAAAGAAATTTTTAAAGAAAAATATTCCTTTTGGAGAAAAATTCTTAGAACTAAAAAAATTTACAAGAAAAATTCCTGTATCAAAAAAAAAAAGATGATTTCTTCCGGGAGAAACTGCCAGTAAGGAAATATTTTTGCATGAAACAACTCTTACAAAAAAGTTCTGTGGGAAAAATAATTTTTACAAAAAAATCTTTTTGTCAAAAAATTTTTCCAATTATGAAAAAATGCTTTGTTGAGAAAATATAAATTTGAAATTTTTGTTTAAAACTTTTTTTGAAACCATTTCATTTTTGTGGGTTCGAGGGGATACGGGAGGATGCTAATTTGAAATTATATCGTTCTGTGGGAAAGTTTATGGAAAATGTTTTTTGTTCTATACCAATTGTTTCTGTCAGTGAAAATTTTCGAGTTATTTATGAAAAACTGGGGGTTTTAAAAATTGCTTGATTTGCCACATCCCGCTAGTGAAGTTTGCATTGAAGGGTGGGGGCAATGTACGGTATCGTTTGATAGGAAATTTTATGTAGAATCTTTTCTAATATCAGCTATTTTACGCTATCTCATCAAAATATTGTGTTATTCGCTAAAAACGGAAGTTAAGGGAACGTTCTTCCATCAAGGGAATATGGCAAGACAGCCGAGGACCGAAGATTTTCTGTGGTGATTACAGGGACCTCATTCTTATACTTTTCCGTAAAAAAAAATTGTAAGAATTTTTTTCTTTTATTTTTCCTAATTTGAATGAACTACTTTACCTATCATTGAAAATATTTTACTCATGCATCGGAGCGAAATTTGAAAAAATAAAAGTAACTTTAGTAACCTGAAATTTCAAAAAAAGTAACCAAAATTATGGAAAAAAGTAACCAAAAATTTTCCATTTCTACTTGAATATAATGACTCATAACCCCCTCCCCTCCCCTCATCACCGTTTTTTTTTGTGCTAAATTTGACGTTTCACAACTCTTGAAATCAATGGTAAAAATTTTGAAAAAATCAAAATTTTTAATTCAAAAATAATAATTCATGCATTTTTTCTTTTTCTATAATTATGACGAATTTTAATAGAATAGTTGGCTTAATAGGTGCTCAATTTTTATATCATAGGAAATTTCAATTCTTGAGAAGCTCACAATAAATAATTTTTGAGTTCCTATCAAATCTTAATTTTTTTTGAACTCAATATTGAAAATTAAAAAAAAAATTATTTTTTTGAAAATACTTGATATCAACTTTTTCAAGTTTTTGAACTCTTATTTGTTTTGAAATAGTTTTCAGTTTTCAAATAATTGTTGATTTCAAAAAAATGTGAATTTTAGAAAAAATTTAAATTACAAACAATACTGTCCTTTTTTTAATTTTTTAATTTTATTTTTTTTTTCGATTTTTTTTATTTTTCAAACAATTTTTAATTTCTAAAAATTTAAATTTATTAACCATTTGTAATTTCTAAAAAGTTCTGGATTTCATAAAATTAAACTTAAAATTCTCAGTTTTTTGATTTTTAAACAATTTATATTTAATTTTTAAAAAATAGCCGTTCCTAAAATTCATGTTTATTCAAATAAAAAATTTTCAATTTATAAAAATTGTAATGCCTAAGAATTTAAAGTCTAAAAAAATCAATTTTTTGATTGGCTTATTGCAAAATGAGTAGATACAAAAAAATTTAAATTTTTGAAAAGTCTTCATTCTCCACAAAAAAAACAATTTTTCAACATGTGAAATTCACAACTTTTCAAAATTTTTAAAAGGAAAGTTTTGCTCATTTGAGAAATATCAAATTTTTGAAGCATTTTAAGTTCACGAGTTGAAACGATTTTATGTTTCATTTTTGAGGAGTTCTCTATTTTTCAAACATAATTTTCAAATACTTCGAAAACATTTTTTTTTTAATTGAAAAGATTACTAGGTATTCTCATTTTAAAAAAAAGTTTTTAATGAGGAGAAATCGGTTTTATTCTTCGACGGCCTCTACTTTTTTTGAAAAGAAATTTTGAGAAAAAATCGTTTATTTGTCGAGAAAAGAATTTCTCAATTTTTTCAAAAAAATACGGCTTATCTACTTACATTTTTTTTTTTCAAGAAATGTGGCTCATTTTTAGACAAGAATAAATCTTAATTCTTCAAGAAAAAAAAATCACAATTTTTCATACTGACTTGAAAAATGCCTATAAAAGAACTTTCAATTTTTTTAGGAGCAAACATTTTTCTACCTTGAATTTCAATACATAAGTACAAAATAAATATTCCTGAAGTTCGAGCAGAAAAAATCTCAATTTTAAAAGAAGATTCAATAAATTGTTCAATTAAGGTCAGTTGGGGTAACTGGGTCACGTTTTTACAACTCTAAAAAATCTTTATTCAAAAATGCCTCACTAGTGAAGAATAACCTTAAATCTTCAAATGGGACGTGTAGAGAGGTGTCATAGAGGTACGCTCACTTTTTTGATTTTGAGGGTGAAGCACATACCTGAGCTGAGGAACACCTCACTCTACACAAAGAATGGTGGCCCAGTTACCCCGAAAAATGGGGTAACTGGGCCACCAAATTTTTTTTTTATTAAGGAAGATTCAAGATGTGTAATTCACTTACCCCCACTCAAATCTGAGTTTTGGGGTAACTGGGCCACAGTTGTTGGGGGTAACTGGGCCATGTCATGTTACTCAAATTACTGAGGCCTCCTCAAGGGGAGCTAGGAACCGAATGATAATTGTTATGGTGGGCTTACGATGTCAGTGTTACCATGCAACCAACCATTTACGTCAAGACGATTTTGGAGGGGATTAGGAAGAGAATGGCCCAGATACCCCTGTGGCCCAGTTACCCCAACTGACCTTACTTAATTCATTTTTAAATAAAATATTTCAAATTTTTTGGAAGCAAAATCTCTGAAAAAAACTTTCAAAATGTTTTTAAAGAAATTTTAAATTTTAATGGCAGCTGTTCGTCAGATTTTTGACGAAATAGTAACCAAAATGAGTCCAAAAGTAACCATAGTAACCAAAATGAGCCCAAAAGTAACTAAAGTAACCTTGCCTTTAAAAAAGTAACCAAGTTACTAAAAAGTAACCGTGTTCCGATGCATGTTTACTGGAAGAACACGGACCAGTTTTGTAAAATTTTTACTTACAAGGGAACCTCGCCAACTCGTCACCTCCGATTGAGCTGAAATTTGGCTCAATGAAAGAGTATGTCACCCAAACCTCACAACTAAATTTTTAGCAGCCGAAGTTGATTTTTCGATTTTTGGCGGATTTTTGAAAATGGCTAAAACCGCCTCCAAAAAACCATTATTTTTTTGAAAACAAAATTGTAGATTTCAAGATAGAATCCTGAAAATCGGTTTGTGCACTAAAGTCGATCTCCCGAGTCGATTGGTACCATTTTCGAAGCGATCTGGAGCCTCCAAAAAAGTTGACTTTTCTCCAGCACACTGGAATCTCTCCAGACGCAGACGGCTAAAGTTAACATTTTCTGGAGGCTCCAGATCGCTTCGAAAATGGTGCCAATCGACTCAGGGGGTCGACTTTAGGGGATAGACGAAGTTTCGGATGATATTCTGGAGAAATTGATTTTTTGGAAATTTTAAAAAATGCAAAATTTTTAAGTTGTCAGAAAAAAAAAACGTGTGAACTCGTCACCTCGAATTTTGGATTCAACTACGTCAATCATTAGATGGCATCATACTAACGCTAGAATTAAATTTTCAGCTGCCGAAGTTAATTACAGCGCCGTCTGGAGCTACTCCAGTGCGCTGGAGAAAAGTCAACTTTTTCTGGGGGCTCCAGATCGATTCGAAAATGGTGCCAATCGACTCGGGAGGTCGACTTTAATGCACAACCCGATTTTCAGGATTCTATCTTGAAATATACAATTTTGTTTTCAAAAAAATAATGGTTTTTTGGAGGCGGTTTTAGCCATTTTCAAAAATTCGCCAAAAATCGAAAAATCAACTTCGGCAGCTAAAAATTTGGTTGTGAGGTCTGGGTGGCATGCTGTTTCAGTGAGCCAAATTTCAGCTCAATCGGAGGTGACGGGTTGGCGAGGTTCCCTTGTTAGGTAATTTTGACATGAATTTTGAGAAAAATGGGTTTTTCAAAAAATTTTAAAACACTGTCTTCGAACATGCTCACTTTTATCTATAAAATTTCAAAACGTTGAATTTTTAACAAAATATTGTAGAATTATTTTTCAAAAAAAGAAATGTTTTTTAACAAAATCCCTCAATATTTTTTTTTTTTTTTTTAATTCATAGCTTGTTTTTAAATTTGATTTTATGAAAAGAAAAAAAATTCAGAACTTCAATTCAAAAATAGAATTGCACTGATTTTTATATAAAATAATAGTAAAAAATATATTTTTTAAAAATGCGCTAGGTATATATTAAACGAAATTTAGATTTTTCTTGAAAAAAAATTGAAAAAATAGAATAAAATGATCGTTCATGAAAAAGATGTAATTTTTAACTAGAAAAAGTCTTTCCTTCACCTCCCACAATCTCATAGAACCCAAATTTATCGAAACAGGTATTATTGAAAATTTACCACAATATCACCGTTTATCGACACACGCCCTTCATAATTCACCACCAACGAATTTCAACCTCTCCACCCACACCACACCCGTTCGAATTTCTAGGAAAAGCCCCCGCTGTAAAAGGATGGTAGAAAAAACAAAACAACACCATCCATAATACAAAACAAATACAAATCCGAAATTAAATTCGGGTCTGAAATACGCGTAGGTTATAGGTGTAGGCAAAGGCAGGCGTATTCTTTGGCATGCGAATTGCGGCGCAGCGCGGTGCGGTGGGCCCTTAAAAGGTGAAATTTTAAGAACAACTGGGAATATATATCAAAATTTCTATTTAATTAAATCCGACTAGTGTTTGTCAAGCGTATGCGAGGTGTGAGGGAGAGGCGGGGAGGGGGCGCGGAGCGGAGACGCGCGATATTGCATGCATAAAAAACACCATTAATTAAAATTAAAAACTTTCGGGCCCGGTGTGTTCAGTTGCTAAAACCTAGGTATTTCTCATCAATTTCGCAACAACCAGCATAATACGATTAATTCGACCTCGCCGACCAAAATTTTTTCACCCCAGCCGGCTGCCGACGCTGACGCTGGCGCTGGTGCCTGTCATTGGCCGGCGTAATTCGTTTTTCAACTCGCTGCTACTCGTTTTAATTATAACGAGCAGGGTGGCGGGGCAGGGCGGGTCGAAAGCGCGAAAAAATCATCATTGCTTCATTAGAAATAACACGATGAAATAGGTACGATGATTTTTTTCCACCGCTTTTCGGGCACTGTGCGGGCAAAAAAACACGACTCTTTTTCATTTGTTCGTAGGTACTTCGTAGCCAAATTATCGCTAAAATTAAAAAGGGTTGCATAATTTACACGAGGGATTATTCTATTTTGGTTGTATGTGTTTTTGAAAATAGAAAAAAAATGAACCCCCCCCCCCCCCCCAACCCCGACAATCTTGGCGTTGTTATAAATTTCACACTAATTATTTTCAACGTATATAACGACGTCGCATTCGCATCGTCTCGCAGTTTAATGAAATATTCATGCTTCGATGAAACGAACGATGCATTTGCTCGCGAGAGTGCATTTTATGCGATTACAATATTTTGTTAATTTTACAAACGCTGGTCGCCCAGTCTCATGGAATATATATATAAAAATTTTTTTTTTTAAAAAACGCACTTATACGCGTTACTTTATTTTTTCACAAACCATCGCACCACTCTCGCTCGTATACAAGTTTAATACGATAAAAACTACCCCGTGCAGTCGATGCGGAGTACACGCGATTAGAAAATTGATGTAGAAAAAAAAATTACCCTCGCTGCCGAGCTAAAGTACGCATTAATCCTCGCATAAGCTGGAGCCAGAGCTGACCAGTGACCGCCATCGCCATCGCACTCGGCAATCCTAACCAACGACCAACTCTTTCCACTCCATTAAGGGGGAAAACTATTATCGCGGATTTCTACTTTTTTTCTTCTTTCTGCGTAGCTCTCTGGCTTGGGCTCTTACTCGCACGTTGGAATTGTACTCGTAACTCGTATATAGGTGGATGGCAGTTGGAAAGTGATTTTAGTCAATTTTTCAATTTTATAGTCTTAAGCGCCGCTATACGCTTTCACTTTCAATGGCTTCTGTAATCTGTCAAGTTCATAAAATTTTCCTTTATTCGGTTAATATCGAGCTTCGCGTCATTTTTTTTCTTCTGCTTTGCTATCCCCAACCTTGGAGACTTTTTCGCTTTTAATCTTTTTTTTTCTCTCTCTTATTTTCTTTCTCGACTTCGTTTCTGCAACAATTGATCAAATTTTTCTCTTCTTAATACAGCGCTTTCTATTGTTCGCTTTCGAATTATCCGTTGGCGAACGACGAGAAGCCTTCCAAGTTATCGCGATGTCGCTACGTTCGAGAAAACGAAGTTTTTCACATGTAGTATAGCCCTTACTCATACGATAAAATCAGTTTGACCGAGCTAGCTAGATCGACAAATTGCTGGAGAATTGCTACAGCCATTATTTACCAAGATTTTGTTTATAAACCAATTCTTCATTGAATTTTCATTGGAAGTTGAATACATTTCTTTAAATTATTTTTTATTTTTCAAAGAAACAATTAAATTTTTACAATAAAATATTCAAAAGGGTGAGAAAACAAAGTTTAATTTTTTTTCAATTACCTACCTACATCAAATTACGTATTTTTAAATTATATCAGAGAATATATTTTTCAAATTTCATTCAATAAAATGCTGATCAAAATTGTTCAGAATTTTTTTCTCAGTTTTTTTCAACCATTGCAATTTCTTATTTTTTGAAAATTACTGAAAATAAATTTTTTTACAAATTCAGTTAGAGGAGGATTTTGCATTGCATCAAAGGGTGGCTCTTGTCATTGATTAAATGCAAATTACCATTTTTTTAAAAATTTACTCTAAATAAAATTTTTCACAAATTCAGTTGGGGTAGCATTTTCCATTGGATCAAATGGTAGCCTTTGTAGCTGATTAAATTCAATCTCTCATTTTTTGAAAATTACTGAAAATTAAAAGTTTACAAATTCAGCCAGGGTAGGTTTTTGCACTGGATTTTAGGGTAGCTTTTTTCATTAAATAAGTGCAATTTTGCAAAAACTCTGATTTTTTGAAATTTTCTGAAAATTAAAATTTTTACAAATTCAGCAAGGGTTGGATTTTGCATTGTTTTTTTTCGGAGTTTTTTCATTGATTATATGCAATTTTGTAAAAACTACCATTTTTTGAAAAAATAACATTTTTTTCAAATTCAGCAAGAGGAGGATTTTGAATTGGATCTTAGGGTAGATTTTTTCATTAAATAAATACAATTTTGCAGAAATTCACATTTTTTGAAATTTTTTGAAAATTAAAATTTTTACAAATTCAGCAAGGGTTGGATTTTGTATTGGATTTTTTCGGAGCCTTTGTCATTGATTAAATGCAAATTTCCATTTTTTCAAGTTTTCTGAAAATAACATTTTTCTCAAATTCAGTCTGAGGAGGATATTGCATTGGATCTCGGGGTAGCTTTTTTCTCTGATTAAATGCGATTTTTCAATTTTTTGGAATTACCGAAAATGAAGATTTTCGGAAAATTAGCTAGAAGAGGATTTTAGGTTGCATTTTAGGTTAGCTTTTTTCACTAGGTATATAAAAAAATGCAATTTTGAAAAAATTTCAATTTTTTGAAATTTTCTCAAATTCAGTCAGAGGATGATTTTGCATTGGATCTTGGGAGTAGCTTTTTTCATTGATTACATGCAATTTTGCAAAAACTCGCATTTTTTGAAATTTTCTGAAAATAAAATTTTTCTCGAATTCAGATGTTAGGGTAACTTTTTTCATTGAATAAATGCAATTTTTTAATTTTTTTACTGTTATCGGAGAGAAATTCCCAAATTTTTGACCAAAAAAAATTTTAAACCCCGCAAAAATTTGAGAAATATATTTTTTACTCATAATAAAAAATATAATTATGCTAAAAACTTCTCAACTTTCGTAGAATAAAATTTTTTCAATTTTTTTTCAATTTTTCAGGAATAAAAAAATTCTATAATTTTCCTTGAAAAGAAACTTCAACCTTTTTAGGGGGGACTTTTTTAGGTAGGAGGGACGATTTCTTAACCTGAAAAAATCTGAAATTTAAAAAAAAAAAATACCTATCTAATAATTTTTAAAAAAAAGTTCATATATTTTTAGAGGAGAAATATCACTCAAATTTTTGCAGAAAAAAAAATCAATTATTTTGGAAGAAATTTTTTTTCATTTTTTTGGAATTGAAAAATTTTTTCAGTTTTTGGAAGAATAATTATTCATAGTTATTTTTTCCATTTTTTCAAAGTGCAATTTTTGCAGTAGGCAGAAAAAACGCTCAAATTTTTAGAGCAAAATTTTAATTTTAGGTCTCATTTTTATTTTATTTTTTCGAGAAATAGGTAACATTTTTAATTTATCCGGAGAAAAAAAAATTTTTGGAGTAAAAAATATCCAATTTTCTGGAGTGCAAAACCTTCCAATCATTTTAGGAAAAAAAAAAGAATAAGGCTAAAAAAATAATTTTCAAATTCAACATGGAAAAATTTTCAACTGCGCCCCCCCCCCCTTCTAAAAAGCTCGAGCTATACTTTACAAAAGTCCAAGTCATACCGCTCCTAAAATTGGCACAATCTACTGATAAGTACCAGTTACACTTATGTGCAGAATCAGCAATAAATATTTCACTAAATTTTTTTCAGGACCGAATTTCTTAATTTTGTTTTTTTATCAAATCGAATATGTGGGCTATACGAGTAAGATATAATGAAAACATCTCGAGACTGACCTTCGATTCAATTTAGGACACTTCTTTCGAAACCCACAGACGATGGCATGCGACATCGACATCGAGAGCTACATCTCTTATAGCAAAAACAATTTCAGCGACGAAACGCAATCGTAAATTAATTCTTATAATCATATCGTAAACTTCTGACGTAGCTTTCACGATGCCACGGCGGCTCCCCGCCCCTCAGCAGGAATCCCCTCATCAGCGGCCACATTTTAATGAAAAAATAACTCTCATAAACCATAAACGAATCACTTTAGCACTTCACCATTTGGAATATTTCCCCTTAAAAGTTGTAAAATAAATTTCAAAACGTCGTCTTCGTATCCGTCGACGCGAAGTTAAGATAGCACCGCTTCGTCTGCGCTTTTTCCTTTGGCTCAGGCTTAGGCTCTACATTAAACATCAATTTGGCCGTTTTTTAAATACTCGTTTGGCGAATTTCCGCTTTCCCTTGCACCGCTTCTTGATTACGTTTTGAATAGGTGCCTATTCCATGCCGATGCGGATGATTTGACGATACGAGAGAAAAATACGCGACTGCTGTACACGTAGGTACTAGTTACCTACATACTTTCTCGCTAAAAATATTAATAACTAGTCCAGGAAAATTAGTGTAACAATCGACGCTTATTCTGATAAATTGATACAAGAAATTTTTTTTGGAAATGGGTAGTACTCGATGCCCTCTTCAATATTGTGCTATGACGCGATGCCGTAGGATGCTTGCTTCGCGAGCTAGGGGGTGGGATTCACCCCCTCGCGGCGTTTTTTACGATTATTTCCAAAAATATGTCCTTTTTTGAAAATATGATAATAACATAAAATATTCTACACACAATTTCCTGCGAAAAATGTTTCTATAATTTTTTTGTAAAACGTACCCTAACTCCCCTATGGGGGCAATTCAATTTTTAAGCCTTGTATAAATTCTAAGTTTTACAGACAGATGATAGACCTTGATCGAAATGAGATCAAATGTGACCCAAAATGTAACTTGGGCACCATGTGAGTGTCTTGGTGAGCATTTTTTCAAAAAAAAATAGCATAATTTTTCAGGGTTTTTCGGGTATTGAAACTTGGATGTATCGTAAACAATTGTATTGAATATAACATATTAAAAGTTCATTTTCAACACCCAAAAAACCTTGAAAAATGATGATCATTTTTTTTTGAAAAAATTCTCACCGAGACACCCACGTCCCACATGGTACTCATACTTTTTGTAATTTTCAAAAATTTTGCATCACCCCCTCCTTTGTTATTAGATACTTAATTTTAGCATAGTATATGCTTTTACGGAGACTAAAATGGAAAAAAACGACAGGAAAATCCGACCCAAAAATCCGAGACCAAAATCCGGCCCAAAAAACCGACACCAAAGTGTGTTAGGTTAGGTTACATTAGGTTAGGTTTGGATGACATAAAAAAACTTGAAAATGTTTAATAAATTATATTTTTTAGACATTATGTCAGAAATTTTGAAACTTGAAATTTTTTTGAAATTTCATGATTTTTAGACATTTTGTCAGACATTCTGAAACTTGGAAATTTTTTAGAAAGATGACTTTCAGACATTTTGAAACTTGGAATTTTTTTATAAATTTAATGATTTTTTGATATTATTTTAGAAATTTTACGACTTTTGCACTTTTTAATTTTTTTAAAATAGATTTTATGACTTTTGGACATTTTGTCACACATTTTGAAACTTGGAAATTTTAAAAAAAAATTTATGACTTTTAAGCTTTTGGTCGGACATGCTGAAAAAATTAAAAATTTTTAGACTTTTTGATTTTTTAAAATAAATTTTATGACTTTTGGACATTTTGAACTGGAAAATTTTTTTAAAATTTTATGACTTTTAGGCTTTTTGTCAGACATTCTGAAAAAATTGAAATTTTTTTATTTTCATTAGGCTTTTTTTTATTATACTTTTTAGATTTTTAAATTTCCATGGAAATTAATATTCGTGACTTTTAGACATTTTGTCACAAAGTAAAAGCATATACTATGTTTCCATACTTTCAAACGTAGTGTGGAAATAGAGCTAACCAGGGGGGTCCAGGGGGCGAAGCACCCCTGGCGAGGCGCGAAGCGCCGAGTTTTATTTGAGGTAAAAAATCCTAATTTTTTGAAATAAATTTTTTATTTTTCTATTTATTAATTTTCGTATTTCTATGGAAATGTATTTTTGAAATTAGCTTACTTTTAGACAATATTCTAACCAAGATTATTTTTTTCAAATATTTTGTCAGACATTAAAAAACTTGAAATTTTTCAAAAATTTACCTAATGACTTTTTGAAATATTTTATGTCAGACGTTCTGAAACATATATTTTTTTTTTGGTATTTGATGCCTCATAATTCAGGAGTGAGGGTGGATGGAGGTTCAAAAAAATTTTGGAATTGTTTTACATCAGAAGTAACATTTTGGGTCACATTTGATGTCATTTCTATCAAGGTTTATCTGTCTGTAAACTTGAAATTTATACAACGGTTTGAAACTTGAATTACCCCCATAGGGGCGTTAGGGTACGGTTTACAATAAAATTATTGGAACGTTTTTCGTAGGAAATTGTATGTAGAATATTTTATGTTATTATCATTTTTTCAAAAAGGACATATTTTTGGAAATAATCGTAAAAAACGCCGCGAGGGGGTGAATTCTACCCCCTAGCTCGCGAAGCAAGCATCCGACGACATCGCGTCATGACACAATATTGAAGAGGGCATCGAGTACTACCCATTTCCAAAAAAAATTTCTTGTATCAATTTGTCAGAATAAAATTCGTAATTTTCCTGTCCTGGACTAAACGTTATTGGTTTCATCTCCTATCAGTGGCAGCAATCGTCCACTATTGTTGCTCAAGTATTCTTCGGTAGATTTTTTCATCTCACTTGGTGCGTCTTCTACTTCATCACTCGCCTATACGTTGTTGTTGTTGTTGTTTTTTTTTTGGCTCGTGTCTCTGGGTACTAGGGTGGCCCTTATTTTTCGAATTTTGGAAATGTTGTCGGGACGGGGGCGTCAATTGGTGACATATTGCTAGAAAATAATTCCCTATTTTTTATTTTTCCTCTAACTGAATGTTAAGCCGTTTCTCAGGGGCCCCAAAATTTGAAAAAATCAAAAAAATAGAAAAAATAGAACATTTTGAAAATTTTTCAAAATGTTTAGCAAAATGGTCATAGGGATGGTATTTCTATAAGACAAGACCATTTTCGATGATTTCTTATCTTTACCCCCATTTTCATGGGACATAAAAAAACGTCATTTTTTACGTTTTTTAAAAAATTTGAAAAAAAAGACTAAAAATTAAAGAAACATTTTTTTTTGAATAAAATGTTTTTAGCATACATGTTATCACCCAAAAAGGTAATTTACGGCGATTTTTCATCCTTACCTTCATTTTTGAGAACCTCTTTTTTTTTCAATTTTTGATAGTTTTTGAAAAATTCTCACTGATACAGCAGTGGTGAAAAATCACCGTAAATGACCTTTTTGGGTGATAACATGTATGTTGAAACCATTTTATTCAAATTTTTTTTTTTTTTAATTTTTAGCCATTTTTTTCAAATTTTTTAAAAAACGTAAAAAATGACGTTTTTTTATGTCTCATGAAAGGGGGGGGGGGTAAAGATAAGAAATCATCGAAAATGGTCTTGTATTATAGAAATACCATCCCTATGACCATTTTGCTAAAAATTTTCAAAAATTTTCAAAATGTTCTATTTTTTCTATTTTTTTGATTTTTTCAAATTTGGGGGCCTCTGAGAAACGGCTTAAAATTCAGTTAAGAGGAAAAATAAAAAATTGGGAATTATTTTCTACCAATATGTCACCAATTGACCCCCCGTCCCGACAACATTTCCAAAATTCGAAAAATAAGGGCCACCCTACTGAGTACCTATACCAACGAGGCAGGTTTTTTCATTACTTTATTCCGAAGCTGTTGGCGCGGATACATTACGAGTTGAGCATGAAATACCGCTGTGTGTTGTTAGGTAAAACGCTGCTGTACGTTCTTGTTTGACTAGCGCGTACGCTTGTTCCGTTTCATTTGTTTTTCGCAGCACAGCAAACTGTCATTCTGCCATATTTTTTTGTTTGTTTGCCTCGTCTCGTCTCGCAATATCTCCAGCCGCTACACTGCGTTCTTATAACCACTCCCTCAATGGTGCGAAGCGATCGTCAGTCGTATCATTTATACGTCGCAGGTAAATGTAAACGTAACGTAACGTACGTATTTACAACGCCAAAGTGCTCACATTGCATCGTAATAGCACTCGGTTGGCAACTATGGAAACAAAGTAGATATCTAGTAGATAGGCAGGTGTGTAGTGAGTAAAACGAGTGACGCGACGCGACGCCATTGCCACATTCCATTCGCTAAGTAATCATACCGCAACACGTTTTTATGTTTATTAGGTATAAGAGTGAGCGATTTTACTCTGTCGATGAAACGTGTATGTCACTCGTCTGATTGAACCCCCCCCCCCCCCCCACCAGGCCCTCACTCGGGTTCGCTAGAGCCAACAGCAGACATTCCCTTAATATGGGTAATTCATCGCGATTCGATTCCACAAATCCTTAGGTACACCAAACCAGCTTATGTCAACTTGGAACATTCGTTCGATTTAAAAATCAGCTCCACGAGTTTGAGCAAGTGGTCCACTTCGAATAAGTTATTCAAAAATGTAGCCATCACTCCCCCCAACCCATCCCCTCCCCCTCATCACATGGCACACGCGAGTTTTTTCCCCCAAGTCTGGTGATAAGCACAGCAAGGACTAGAGTATCGTCGTTGCACTAGAGTAGACTATTAATATGCATAAGCAAGTACATATTTGCGGCAAACCGAGTATGCAAAACGTTCGACACGTTTACCTAGCGGTTTTACGGCATTTCGAGTATGCAAAACATTCGACACATTCGATTAACTCCAACTTCGAAATGGCAGCTATTTTCTTCGTTATTTTATGGATGAAGTTGCAGCGACAGATCTTCAAGAAGAGGAGGAGGGTCAAGTCTGAAATGATTATATATACGATCGACTCTTCTAGAAATTGCAAATATTTAGAAAACGTAAAAAATTCACAGCTCGTCGATGTACCTACCACTAAAATTAAACATACTCGTAGATATAATAGCAGATACCTATACTCGCCACCTTGGCAACTCCAAGTCTAATTTGTACAACTTCTAACAAGTTGAGCTAGAATTTCACAACTTTTCTAAAACTTTGACGGATCCGAGACACTTGCACATTGTTTTTTTTCTTTCTGTTTCCACTCGAGAATTGTGACGACACTTGAGAAGTACTTGTGAATGGAAACGATTACCACCGTGATTTCAAAACCATACCCGAGATTCGAAACTTTATTTTTAGTGTTCGGAAGAAAGTTAACTCTGATTTTAATGACAAGTGATTGAATATCTTCATAAAATGACAAATAAAAGAACGGGTCATTCTCTCCTTACTCACCAACACCTTTTTCTAAAACAACCTTCTCCGATATGTACTAACTGCAACGTTCCTATTAACATTCCCCATATTCTTATCGATTGTCCTAAATATCACCAAGCCCGAAACACCTACCTCGACGGAAATCTACAAAACATCCTCTCAGATAATCAAAACAACATCGAAAAACTTATCCAATTCATAAAAATCACCCATCTAAACAAACTTTTATAATTACCTTTACCTTAATTTTTAAGCATGTAAATAAATTAACTTCTAATATATACACTTAATACTTACATACTATCCTAATCTTAAGAATGTGCCTCTAAGCATAGTACTTGTATATGGCACAATAAATGAAAAAAAAAAAAAAAAAAAAAAGACTGATTCTTGCCAAAAAAGACACTCTGTGCATTTTTTTTTTTTTTTGAAAGGATTTGAAAAATATATCCGAAGAAATTATTTTTGGTAAAAAAAAAACAATTTTTTTAACAAAAGGATTATTTTCCAATTTTTATCAAAAAAACTTTTTTTAAAGTATTTTTTTTAATTTTTCATTTTTTTCAAAAAATTTTATACTGGATTTAAAAAAATTTATTTCTTTTTTGAGCAGTAACCATTGTTATCAATTTCTCCTTTAGATTTCTTTTGACTGTAACGTGTCAACAAAATGTTTTGGGGGGGGGGGGTGTTTAGATGCGAAGAATCCAAATCAGAATTCAAAACATACCGAATGAAATTTATTGTTAAATACCATAAATAGTAAAAATGTGAAATTAATATCTACGTAAAAACATCAGATTAAATTTCAAAAATTGTAAAAGTGAGTCGACGTTTTGAATGTTTTTGAAAATTCGCCATTTTTGAAAATTGATCAAATTCCTAAAATTTATTAAAATTCATGAGTAACCATGCGTATTTCAATAATTTTTAAAATTTCGATAGTTGAAAAATTTTCAATAGATTTTTAAACATTAAAAATTCACTAAAACTTTTAAAAATGACCAAATTCGGAAAATTGTGAAAACTGATTTTTCAAACTTTTTTAAATCTTGTCAGAATTTTGAAAATTGTAAGAATCTAAAATAACTTTTAAAATTGATCCCATTTCAAAAATTAATAAAAATTTAAAAATTGCCCAATTTGAGAGATTCTTTAGAATTGAAAAAATCGAAATTTTGAACAAAAATGATTTACTTGAATTTTGAAAAAATTGCCAAATCTTGAAAATTGTAAAAATTATCTTCATTTCAATAATGGATAAAAATTTAAGAATCACTAAATTTTCAAGTTCTATCTCATTTTTAGAATTTTGAAAATTTGAATTTTCAACAATTTTTGAAAAATTTTCAACCTCAAAGATCAAGCTGAACTCAAAAATTGGCAAAATCTCAAAAACTTCAAAAATGGATCTTTTATATTTTTTACTTTTTTGAAAATTTGACAGAATCTTAAAAGTTGACCTAATTTTAAAAATTAACTAAAATTTAAAAATTAACCAATTTTTTTGATTGTTTGTTAAATTTTTTAGCGTAAAAATTTACTTTTATTATTTTTATCAAATTCCAAAATTAAGAAATTTAAAGGGAAAAATTTAAAGAATTTAAACTTTAAAGATTGAAATAAGTGTAAGTACCTGCATAAATTTAAGAAATTACCTACCATATTTTAAAAATTTCAAAAATTGATCCTTTAATTTTTTTTTTAATTCTAAAGAATTTGAAAAATTGATCTTATCTGCTTATTTAATAATTTTCAAAATAACCGCATTTATATATTCTACGAAATTTTAAAAATTTTAATTTATGTACAAAAAAATTGAAAATAGTAAAAATTTATGCGTAAATGTTTTTGAAAATTTAGGAGAATCCTTGCAATTTTAACAGTTTTCTAGAATTTCAAAATTATCAAACTTCTGATGAGATTCAAAATTTTTATAAACGTTAAAAATTGACTCAACTTCAAAATTTAATCAAAATGTAAACTTTGCCAAAATTATCAAGTTCAAAATACAATTTAAAATTTAAAATTTAAAACAATTTTTTCAAATCCTAAACTTTGAATATTTGCTAATTTGCTATTTTTATTTTATTTTTTTTTTTTAGTTTAGCAGGGTTTTATAAAGTGATGTGATTTTTAAAATTTATTATTTTGTAGATACATTATTTGTAAAGTTCCAAAATTTCAAAATACCATCAAACATTGAAAATAGGTTATGTTTATACCATTTTAAAATATTTAACAATTATGTAGGTATTTCTTAAAATTCATTAAGAAATTTTCTTTAAATTTTTGAAGTAAGTAAATGGATTTATTTGTTATGTGCATGTTTACTTACTCTGTTGTGATTTTTTTTAATTGAGTGGAAATTTTATTATGTAATTAAAATTTTTGAAAAATGTAGACCTACTCCTAAAGATTTGTTTTTCGAAAAAAAAAGAAAATAAACATTCTTAACTTTTTAGAGCTCTTTACATCATTTTTCAAATGATTACCTCATTACGTTTTAAATCCCCTTTCAATTTTCCAAAAAAAAAATTCAAACACGGTCCACCCTATCGCCCTTATCGGGCATCCAGCACTAGAAAAAATGTACAAATAGGTAAACCTACATAGACAGGTAGACGTGCCTCACCTATCACCTATCTCGAAAACGTAAACAACAAATGACGCGCACTTTTATCTTTAAATTATTAATTACTTCGAAAAGCACGGTTCGCCAAATTTTATATTTTAAGCGCAAAACTAATACTTAAAAGGATTAATACGCTGAGAGATAAGATAAATGAAAAGGGATTAATTTGGCGCCGAGAAGGGACGCGCGGGTGACGCGAGACCCGCAAAACCATTAGTCGAAATGATGTCTTACGGAATATTTTTTTAATTGAAAATAATTTTTCAATTTTTCAAACCTCTCTTTGCTGCTGTTCCACACCTTAGCACAGAAGGCAGCAACACGTTTCACATCGTGTGCCGAATAAGTTGCTTTATTAATGGAACAAGGGCAGCGGCCACCGGCTCGTTTATACAAAACACGTCATATATTGGCGAATGTTTCTCGCTTTCCAGTATTTTTTTCCCAATTAATTCGCCTTGAAAGGACGCTGTCGCAGGTGCGGTGGTGAAAAAGGGAAGCGAACTGAGGACTATAAGATCGAATAAATTTTCGCCCTTTTTGGATTTCCCTATCCGCTGTAAACTCGCTAGATCGGCGTTTTAAAATTTAAAAATGAGAAATTTATCGCCAACTCTGCGGCCCATCTTACGCCTCATTCGAAATCACGTAGCGAACGTTATGAGTGTTTTCTTAATTCTGAATGATTTATTATTTGTAGGCGAGTGTTTCGCGACGCTCTGCGTGCCTTAAGCAAGCACCTATAACGAAAAATCGCTTGGTCGAGAAAATGGAAGATGAAGTGCGGTGCAAATATTATCGAGAAGTTGTGTTCGCGCGTACCTACGAGATGAAATTATGGCGAATAGAAATAGGAAAACGAGCGAGGGTAAAACGATTAAGAATGGTGAACGTAGGTGAAGGATTTGCCAGAATGCCGAATCATCGTTTTTAGAGCGGAATTAAAAACAACCAAGGTTATGCGGAGTAGGGTGGCCTTTTTTTTGGAATTATGGATTTTTTAAATATTGTCTTACCGCTCAAAGTTTTTCATTTCATGAGGAAAAATTCCCTACTTTTTATTTTTACCTCAACTGAATTTTAAATAGAGCCTATTCACTCCTTATCTTTCAGAAAAATTGAAAAAAATTAATTGATTTTTCAAAGACTTCCTCTTCTGGTAAAAACTCATCAAAGTAGTTCCATTTCATGAGAATGAATTGCCAATTTTTGAATTTTCCCTCCAACTCAATTTTAAGTAGAATCTTGGGGAGGTTAAAATTTTTCAAAAATAACAAAATCGAAAGAAATGAGTAAAATCCCTCCTCCCCCCCCCCCCAACTTGAAGTATTTTTATTTTATTAGGAAAAATTATATATTTTTTATTTCTCCCTCAACTGAATTTAAAGCAGCGCCACCAGCCTCCCACTTCGAACATTGGTAATTTTTTTTTCATAATTGAGGTAAATGGTACCTCTTCAAATTCAGTAAAGGGAAAAATAAAAAATATGGGATTATTTTCCAATGAAGTACAACCTACTACTTACTTCAAAATAATACGTAACAAAATTTTGTTCGTTTTTTTTTTCAAATTGGGGGCGCCTCGAAATACAATTTAAAATTGATCTGGCGGAAAAATAAAAAATTAGCAATTCATTCTCATGAAAAGGAACAACTTTGATGGGTTGTAACCAAAAAAAGGCATGATTTCAAAAATCAGTCGATTTTATTCATTTGCTTTAAAAAAAAAGAGGTGACTAGGGTCCACTTGAAATTCAATTAGGGAACCATTTTCAAAAAGAAATTATGTTCTCATAAAAAGAAACAACCTTGGACGGTAGGACAAAAAAAAATTCGAAAGTTCGAAAAATCGTTTATTTTCAAAATGGGGCGTGGGGCATCCCAAAAAAATCAGTTAGGAAAAAGATAAAAAATAAAGTATTATTTCCCAATTAAAACAACAACTTAAAAAGCTGAGTAAAAAAATTCAGTTCATTTTTTTGTTTTTGTATTTTTTGAAAAATTGAGGGGTGTCCCAAGATACCCCTTGAAATGAGAGGAAAATAAAAAATGACAATTTATTCTCATGAAAAGGACCAACTTTGATGGGTTATAATCAAAAAAAGGCAAGATTTTGAAAATCGGTCGATTTTTTTTCATTTTTCTGAAAAAATGGGGCTGACTAGACTCCACTTGAAAATTCAGTTGGAGCAAATTTAATAAATAGGGAATTATTTTCTCATAAAATGAAAAAACTTTGAGGCTGAGACATTTAAAAAATCCAAGTTCGTATTACGACTACGACAGCGACAGAGACAGCAATATACGCGGTGGAAAAGTTCGTCGACAACGATGAAGCAAAGCCAAAATTTCTCTGCTTACTTTCTTATTAAAAGCATTCGGCGTAACTTCGACAACGACAACGACTTTTTTCCTCTCACCTCGAAATAATAATTTTTCTATTGCTCGACGTGTACGGGTTCGGGTTCGGGTTCTCGCTTATCCCGCGGCTAAAAAATCCATTCAATATTTCGGTAAATTTTTTCATTCTTCGCTTCGCGTCGACGTCGTATTTCTCGCCCTTTGCTGCTCTTAATATCACTTTAAAAACCTTCGACTGGAAACGTCTCTAAAGATGAAAAATCTTTCCACACATATATCGCATATATATCGGTACGCGACATATTTTCGTCGAGCTGAAGCTGAAGCCTCGACAAAAATGTGTTCCCCCTTTTTTCACTTTCGACAAACTGCGTAAGTTGAGGCAACAGGTATTCGACGAAGAAAAGTAAAAAAAAGGTGTACTGCTCATCATCTCGTTCGCTTTTTTTTCTTCTTTGTAATATGACTAATTAACAAAAAGGCTTTTTATTGTTCTTATTTATAAGCTCGTCAGCCATTTGCAATTTCGTCGAGGTCGGTGGGAAAAAATTCTTGGAAATTAACCTAACGCTTTTATAAGTTTCTTTTTGCGGTCGAATTTTATATCGAGATGAATAGACAGCAAGGGTGTCCCAATTATTTTGGACATTCGAATTTGTTTTTGGTCTTACCCTCTAAAATTGTTTCTTTACTACCTACTGAATTATTTCTTTTTTTAGAAAAATGAAAAAAAATTATCCAAGTTTTTTTTTCGTGAGAATGAATTCTCTGAATTTTTTATTTTTCTCCCAATTTAATTTCAAGCGGTACCCTGGAGCGCCCTCTATTTTGCAAAAAAAAGTAAAAATTTTCCACTTGGCAATGGAAAATAATTTCTCATTTTATATTTTTCCCCTAACTGAATTTTTGGTGGTGCCTTCAGCCTTCAGAGCCTATTTTAAAAAATACCGAATAAAAAATTACCAAATTTTTCACTTTTTGGATTTTTTAGTTTTATTCCCAGATGGTTCTTTTTATAAGAAAATAATTTCATATTTTTTTTATTTTTCCTCAGATTGAATATTAAATGGTCTCTAGCACCATTTTTTTTAGGAAAATGAAAAAATTTCATAACCAATTTTCAAAATCTTGCCTTTTTTTGGTTTTAAGAACCTATAAAACTTGGTCCTTTTCATAAAAATTAATTCCCAGTTTCTTATTTTCCCAACTTGATTCCAAATACATTGTATTACTCCAAAGCACTCTCTACTTTGAAAAAAAAAAAAAAAAATTTTAATTCAGTATTTGAAGTTTTTGTATTTTACTAGAAAATAATTTCCTTTTTTTTTTTTTTTTTTTTTTTTGCCCGAACTAAATTTGAAGCAAAATGAAAAATTACCTATTTTTAAAGTAGACATTTTTTTAAAGAAACTGTTGAAAGTATACTAACAAAAAAATAAAACAGTTTTTCAAAAAAAAAAAAAAAATTATACTTAATCATTTGAATTCATGTTGAAAAAAGTGCTATGTCACAAAATTTCAAAAAATTCTAATCCAAACAAAATTTTATTTAAAAAAAATTTTTCTCAAAAATTATTAAGTAAATGAAATAAAAATATTTAAAAGAAGAGTTGTTCACTAAAATATAGGTAAAAAAATAATATTTTATTATTCGAAAAGAATAGAAAAAGCAATCTGTTACAAAAATGAAATAAAATTGATTTCCTATAAAAAGTAATTTTTTGGGGGGTTTTTGTTTTTTTGGCCAAAATGATGAAAAATGGCAATTAGTCAATATCGATTGAGCTGAAATCTGACTCACTGAAAGTGAAAGAGAGCATGCCACCCAAACCTCAGAATCAAATTTTGAGCTGCTGAAGTTGATTTTTCGATTTTTGGCGAGTTTTCGAAACTGGTAATTTTCAGAATTTCATCTAAAAATTCATACTTAGATTTTGTAAAAAAAATTGATCTACGAAATGATTATTTTCGCCATTTTTTTTTCTCAAAAATTCGCCAAAAATCGAAAAATCAACTTCGGCCTCGAAATTTGATTCTGAAGTCTGAGTGACATGATATTTCAGCGAGCCAAATTTAAGCTCAATCGGAGTTGACGAGTTTGCCCAAGTTCCTTTGTTGGGTTGAACAAAATTTTGAAAAAATGAGTTTTCGATAAAATAAAAATTACAAAATGAGAAAATTTTATTTTAAGCAAAATTTTAGAATTTTTAATTGAACAGAATGTCTAAGTATAGTGAAAAACTTTCATGAGAACCTTTTTTTTTTGCCAAAATAAGTCTAATAAAAAATTCAATGTTGAATAAAATTTCGAGAAAAATTGAAAAAAATTGTATTCGAAGCGAATTTTAAAAAGAAGCATTTCAATAAGATGATAAAAATGAAGAAACTCAATTTCGAACAGAAGTTGTGTTTCAATAAAGCTCACGAGAAAATTTGAAAAATGGATTTTTAAAGAAAATTAAGAAAAATTTCATTTTGAACAAAACTTTGAAAAAATGGTTTTTATTAATTACCTACCTAAGGAAAAAAAGTTCTATTCAAACCTCGAAGCAAATTTCCAATAAAGTTTTCAACAGAAGAATAAAAAAATAGAAGATTTTATTTGCAACAAAATACTAAAAAAATTTTGTAATTGCTTGGACAAAATGTATAAAAAATTTGTACTTATCATTTTTCCTTGGAAAAATTATTTAAAAATCTATTTCAAACAAAATTTTGAAAAAATGGAATTTCAACCGACGTAAAAAAAACAGAAAGGACTAAATTAAAAAAAAAGTGTTTTTCGAAAAAAAAAACATAATAAAACTTCTATTTTTAACAAGATTTTAAAAAAAAATTTAAAAATTTGTGCTTGGACAGGAGCATGAAAATTTATTTTTGGAAAAATTATTTAAAATCCTATTTTGAACAAAATTTTAGAAATTCTAGAAATTCAATTTTAGGACAAAAAGGAAACACAGAGTGAGGGTACTCGTTAGACTGATTAGTGGAAAATACATTAAAACCCATAAAGGCTTTAAAACTAAAACACCTATTTGAAAATTTCGACGCTGGTAGACGACCAACTAAGCACCTTTGTACGGTGTAAAACCTACAGCTTGCAGCGTAGCGTATTTTTAATGCTACTTCTATAATATTTTTATTTTCGTAATAAACTTCGAAGACACGCCACACAAAATTAACACCTTGCTCGGATTGTGTTGCTTCAACTAGGTACCTATATTGATCTATCCGCGTCAGTATACTAAAAATATAGTAAACGTGCTTATTGACAAAAGTATAATATATCGTAGAAAAATATTTGCTGCACATTCTCCGTCTCCCTCGTCCCCTCATCATCATTATTTTCATTTACATCATTTCAACCGTAGTGTTTTTTTCGTTGTTGTTGTTGTTTTTTTTGCGAGTCCCACGACGAAGAACAACAGATGTGAAAAAATGTTAGCTTTGGGCCGCGTTAAAAAAGTTATTCTCTAGCCATATGGTACATTAGCGCGAGTCGAACACTTTTTTTTTAATAGTCTCCTTTATATGACGTATCGTTTCGTATCGTATCGGATGAAAAACAAACTATACGGACGTAATATTTAATCGAAACGTTAATTTATCAACGATTCGATGCGATGGTTAACAAATTCCAATGCCAAACAAACAAAAAAAAAAAAGGAACGTGCAAGAAAGACGACGATAATCGACAGAAGGAAAATTTTCAAGTTTCCATCATTTTTTGATCATTTGCATACAAAATTTTAGTCCAGGAAAATTACGAATTTTATTCTGACAAATTGATACAAGAAATTTTTTTTGGAAATGGGTAGTACTCGATGCCCTCTTCAATATTGTGTTATGAAGCGATGTCGTAGGACGCCGGACGCTTGCTTCGCAAGCTAGGGGGTGGAATTCACCCCATCGCGGCGTTTTTTACGATTATTTCCAAAAATTTGCCTTTGTTTGAAAAAATGATAATAACATAAAATATTCTACATACAATTTCCTACAAAAAACGTTCCTATAATTTTTTTGTAAAACGTACCCTAACGCCCCTATGGGGGTAATTCAATTTTCAAGCGTTGTATAAATTCCAAGTTTTATAGACAGACAGACCTTGATCGAAATGAGATCAAATGTGACCCAAAATGTTACTTCTGATGTACAACGATCCCAAAAAAAAATTCAACCCCCCACCCACCCACCCCCACTCCTGAATTATGAGGCATCAAATATCGAAAATTAGATATTTAATAACAATGTAGGGGGGTGATGCAAAATTTTTGAAAATTTCAAAAATTATGGGTGCTAATGTGGGTGTCTTGGTGAGAATTTTTTCAAAAAAATTGATTATCATTTTTCAAGGTTTTTCGGGTATTGAAACTTAGATGTATCGTAAGTATTTATTGAATATAACATCTAGTTCATTTTCAATACCCGAAAAACCTTGAAAAATGATAATCAATTTTTTTGAAAAAATTCTCACCAAGACACCCACAATAGCACCCATAATTTTTGAAATTTTCAAAAATTTTGCATCACCCCCCTACATTGTTATTAAATATCTAATTTTCGATATTTGATGCCTCATAATTCAGGAGTGGGGGTGGGTGGGTGGGGGGTTGAATTTTTTTTTGGGATCGTTGTACATCAGAAGTAACATTTTGGGTCACATTTGATCTCATTTCGTTCAAGGTCTGTCTGTCTGTAAAACTTGGAATTTATACAACGCTTGAAAATTGAATTACCCCCATAGGGGCGTTAGGGTACGTTTTACAAAAAAATTATAGGAACGTTTTTTGTAGGAAATTGTATGTAGAATATTTTATGTTATTATCATTTTTTCAAACAAAGGCAAATTTTTGGAAATAATCGTAAAAAACGCCGCGATGGGGTGAATTCCACCCCCTAGCTTGCGAAGCAAGCGTCCGGCGTCCTACGACATCGCTTCATAACACAATATTGAAGAGGGCATCGAGTACTACCCATTTCCAAAAAAAATTTCTTATATCAATTTATCAGAATAAACGTCGATTTTTACACTAATTTTCCTGGAATATGCAAACGAAAAATATTTTTGATTTTTTTTCTTTTTATCGCTGACAATTTCCGTCGTTCGAGCTGTCAATTAATTCGCTAAAGATGCGTTCAAAAAACAATCATCAGGTCTGCGCATAAAATCAGCATAACAAATTAAGCAGCCATCCGACGATCCAATTGCAACCGAACCGAATGATTACAAAAGTGAGAAAATGTCTCTTATACGATTACGTCCGCGTGCAACAACGTAAAAGCAAATTAAACTTGGGTACGACGACGGGGTATGGGAAAAATATCGTTTAAAAAAAAGGGGGGAAAAGAAAAACTCGACTTTATAACTCCAGTTGGTAATTCTTGGCCGCTTTAATTAACTTATTAAGAATTGCGACTCGTTTGAAAAACCGCTTATTTTCGCCGTCGTGCTCGGCGATGCGATACGATACGATACGAAATACCGCTATTTGATTTTGCATCTGCTTCTCGGGAAGCATAGTGCAGGGTATATAAGAGTATAAAACAACGAAGCAAATTATAGTAGAAAAGTTTATAAAGTTAATTTTATTGATTAAGCGCGCCGCCTGCCTGTGCCTGCCATCGTTGCACATGAGTATAATATGCAAAATTAGGTACTTTCATTATGTAAATATTATAGCGGCTTTATTTAGTTATGCGAGCCGAGTAGGTACCCTTGGTCCCTTATCCTCGCTCAACGATGAAAAAGTGTATCGTTCTGTAAAATAACTTTCTATTTCGATAAAAAAAAAATACGTATCTACGTAAAACGTGTATAAAAGTTTAAGGTCAATTTAAACGAATAAGTATAATAAAAGCTCGCCTATAGCGTAAAATCACAACCTATATATATGTACGAGTACTTCTATTTACATTGCAATTTATCGAACTAGCTTTCGAAGGTACGTATGAGTACGTTATAATATAATTGCGCAATTATAACGCCAACGCGAAGGTTTAACCTTTCGACGTCCCACCAAAAGTAGGTACTAGGTACATATTTTTTCGTGGTGTAAACTTTATTCGCGTCGAAGCGAATTTTCGCTTTCTCGCGCAATCAGAAGCACATTATTATCGATGACGAAGAACTACATCAACTACGCCATCGACGAAAATAAAACCGACATCGGTTGCGTGAAAATTTCGCACATACCGTACGTATCGGCAGATAATACCTACTCGTGCAATAGGTATACTCGTACGTATAATTCATATGTCGGATTTTTATTGAGAAAACCTTTTAACTCGGAATGGAAGGCGACGACGTTGTTGACGAGGCAACGTAATTTGTGTGATCGATGAGTTGTGATTTTTTTTTAGCTGACTTCTGACTGAGTTCTTTCTACATATACCTAACCTACGTACAACGCAGTAGGTGAACGTATCTGCAGGCAGGCAGAAAAAGAAACGGAATAAGGCTTCGGATTAAAAACCATCGATATGAGAAATCGGCGAAAAAAATACTTAGGGCCTATATTTGTTTTTTTTTCTACGTACGTATATGGCTAACCTTTTCGAATATTTGTTTACATATTTGAAACGCAATTGCTCGCAGCTTTAACAGAATAATATCAATTCAATCATTTTGAGGTGTTTCTTAAAATGACTAAAAACATGAAATTTTCCCTCCAAATCTAATAACACTCGAAGCTTGATCAAAATTGCAATGGAGAATTCAAACAGCCAAATTTTTTCAACTGAACCTCTCAGATGGACCCGACTAATGAGAAAAAAAAATTTGAGAAATTTTTTCAAACAAATTAACTTTAAGGAAAATTCGAAATTCATCATGTAATAAGTACCATCTGGTACTTATTACATTGCAAAATCTTTTTTTTTTTCAAAAATGGGAATAAATGAAAAATTCCAAATTTTTTCATCAGAACCTCTCAGAATGGACCCGAAGAATGAGAAAAAAAAATTTTAAACAATTTTTTTAAAGGAATTAAATTTTAGGAAAATTTGAAATTCACCATGTCATAGCAAAACCATTTTTTTTTTTCAAAAATAAAAATAATTGAAAAATTTCAAATTTTTTCATCAGAACCTCTTTGAATGGACTCGAATAATGAGAAAAAAAATTTTGAGCAATTTTTTAAAAGAAATTAAATTTTAGGAAAATTTGAAATTCACCATGTCATAGAAAAATCATTTTTTTTTTCAAAAATAAAAATAATTGAAAAATTCGAAATTTTTTCAACAGAACCTACCTGGGTATCGTTTACGATCTGTCTATAAGGGCTATAGCGATGTCAACAATGTCTATAAGATGGCAATAAAATTTCTCTTTTTTATCGCGTTTTATTTTAAAAATTCACTGGCTATAAGAAGTATTCAATGTTGATTGGTTGATTTTCAGTTTTTCACAGCATTTCACAGATAAGTTTACTTTTTTTATACAAATTGTTGTAAACATCATTTTATAGCTATCCATTTCTTATAGCCCTTATAGACAGGTCGTAAACGATACCCAGAATGGACCCGAATAATGAGAAAAAAATTTTCATGAGCAATTTTTTCAAACAAATTAAATTTAAGGAAATTTTGAAATTCACCATGTAATTAGTACCATCTGGTACTTATTACATGGCGCAATCTTTTTTTTTCAAAAATGGGAATATGTAATTGAAAAATTCCAAATTTTTTCATCAGAACCTCTTTGAATGGACCCAAACAATTTAAAAGAAATTAAATTTTAGGAAAATTTGAAATTCACCATAATTATTGTCATGGCAAAATCATTTTTTTTTTTTTTCAAAAATGTGAATAATTGAAAAATTCCAAATTTTTTCATTAGAACCTCTCCGAATGGACCCGAATAATGAAAAAAAAAATTTAAGCATTTTTTTTAAAGGAATTAAATTTTAGGAAAATTTGAAATTCACCATGTCATGGTAAAATCATTTTTTTTTTCAAAAATGTGAATAGTTGAAAAATTCCTAATTTTTTCATCAGAACCTCTTTGAATGGACTCGAATAATGAGAAAAAAAATTTTTGAGCAATTTTTTCAAACAAATTAAATTTAAGGAAAATTTGAAATTCACCATGTAATTTTTTTACTCCAAACCAATATTAAAAAAATTTTGAACCAATAAATTCGTCGTTTAACTTTTTTTTTATTCCAAGAAATGAAAATTTTTCTCTAAAAAACAGAGACTCTCCTCACAAAAAAAAAAAAAAAAATTTCAGAAAATTGAAAAAAAAAACACAAAAAATTGAGATTTTTATACTCTAAGAGTTCGAAAAGTTTCTTTACTTCAAAACAGTTCAGTTCTATAACGATAAAATTCAGATTTTTGATTTTAAAAAAATGAGAATTTTAATATTCGTTTTTCAATTTTTTTTTTTATTCCAAGAAATGAGAATTTTTTTCTCCAAAAAACAGAGACCCTACCCCTCTCCCCCCCCCCCCCCCACAAAAAATAGATTGAATAAAAAATATATATTTTTCAGAAAATTGAAGAAAAAAAAATCCAAAAAATTGAGATTTTATAAATTTATACTGTAGAGTTCGAAAAGTATTTTTACTTCAAAACAATTCAGTTCCGAAGCGATAAAATTCAAAAATTCAGATTTTTGATTTTTTTTTAAATGAGAATTCTTCGGGATTTTTTCGCGACTTTTTTCGTCATATTATTTTCTCTTGTAATGTAATTTGAATCCACGAATTCTAGTTTAACCTCTCCAAGTCTCCATACAATTTTTCATGAGTATTAGGGTTGTTAACTAAAATCAAAATGCCAACGTTAGGGTCCAAAATAAAATTTGTGCTTCAGATGGGGGGAGGGGGTGAAAAAAATTCACGTTTTTTTACACTAAAATTCAAAATGTTTAGAATTGTAAAGTTTTGTTTTGTTTTGACTTCTGAGCTATGAGGTTTCAAGTTCATTTCCACATTTAAAAACAGAAGGGTGACGAAGCTATTTTGAATAGGGTGAGGTGTGAGACTTAAATTTTCCCAACTTTCCTTCAGATTTTTAAAATTTAATATGTGACAAATTGACAATAGTTTTTTTTAAGCATTACACGATGCCATACTAACATTAAGTTTAGAATAGACAGATTTCAGATCCCTCTACATTGAAAATTTGAGGGAAATGTAATTTTGAATGAAAAATAAAATAATTCAATTTTTTCAAATTAAAAAAAAATTGATTTTTAATTGGATTGAAAACCAGGAGAATAATCAAGTAGCCCGAGCGAAGAAAGGGCGAAATTTTTTCGAAAAAAAATAGTTTTTGAATGAAAAACTTTTCACTGTGCACATGAATAAATTTTTTTTTAAACTCATGATGGCATTATAGGACCTGAATCAAAACTGCGATCGAGAATCCTCAAGTTAACTGCAGTTTAAACTATAAACAGTACTCTAGGATTATCGAGAATTGCCTGTTTTAAAAGTTCGAGCCCAATTTACAAATCGAGAAAACATACAAGTAACAAGATGAAGTTTCTCGAGAACCTGTGCAGAAGAACTTTCCCATTCGCATAAAAACACACCTACGAGTGGTTGCCTGCTAAAACAAGCTTCGTACCGCAGAGAGATAGAGAAGATTACCTTACCACAGGATGAAATATTATGTATTTTACAATTTGTTTTTCCAAGTGAAAACATTGAAGAAAAAAAAATTGGAGCCGCACGAGCGACGTCACGTATTTTGTTGGTCGGAAAAAAGCATGTGCACAATAATGTTACATACTACTCGTACCTACCTAGTATGAATATAAAAAGAATAATAGGTACATCTCTTCTAGTCTTCGCGTCACGTTGAATTTTGCTTAAATGTTTTCAAAGGTTATTTCAATATGTAAAAACATAGGTACAGCTACACACAACACATCCAGAGAGGAAAACGTAAACGCTCGCGACGCGTAACCAGAACCCTTTTTTCTACTTCTCTCTGTCTATTTCTATCCCCATACCTGTGCCCATGCTCTTTGCCTATCGCTTTCGCCGTTTGGCAATACGCTGAATAAAACATTAGCATTCATTGTCTGCTTGTTTGGTTATTGCCCATGTAATACGTACCTATTATAGGTAAAAGATGTACCAGCTAACTGGTTTATTTGAAACTAAACATGTCATGGATAATTGCTCCTCTGTCGCACAATTTAATGTAGCTAAAGACGCGATACGACAAAAAAATTACCAGATATTTACAAATACCTACTGGTGTGGTTTGGTGTAGTTGTCATGCTTTTACGAGTAAATATCGCTTTTAATGATAAATAAAATAGGTAGGCAGCTAGGCACTTTTCACGAACACAGGTTCAATGAATGTGGAATACACAAAAGAAAATTGTTTAAAAAAAAAATAACGGAACAGTTTGAGTATAACAATACAAAATTTCAACCCTGTTAATGTCAAATATTGTATAATAAGCCAATTTACGTAAGTAAGTATTATTCTACCACTGATATATTTTTTTCGAGCAAACGAAAATACCTTCGAGTAGGTCTTCAGATAAGGTAAACGCGGAACAGGAAAAATATGCCTACCCATCTACGTATTATTTAGCAAAAAGTATAAATCGATAAAGAAAATTTCATACTTACTCGAAGGAAAGTGGAAAAACAAGGAAATTACGTACGACGCGATAACCAGCTATATTTCTCGAATCTTTATTTTCTATCAATATTTGTTTGGATATTCAGAACACTGTACATATATTTTGATTTTTTGTGATCGACCGACCCCCCGAATTACTCCGAATTTCAAATAGGTCGAGTCCAGTTTTTTAAATTTTTCTACACAGTCAAAAACTGATTGTGTTACCCCACCACAAGTTTGTTTGCTTTTTTTACCGAGAAAATAATTCCCAATTTCTTTTTTTTCAAGTTCAAATATTTATTTTTTAATTAACTACTACTTTGTTAACATTAGCTTCCTAATTGAATTTTAATTTTTAAATAGAGCCTTGTCGCACCAATTTTTTGAAAAAATTGGCAGATTTTAAAATTTTTGCCTTTTTTAATCTTAATTTACCAGAATTTTTCTTCTTCATGAGAATCAATTGAGAGGTCCTTTGTAAAAACAACCATAGTCAATAAATCAAACTTTATGGAAGATCAAAAAAACATACTCAACAAGTTTTGAGGAACTAAAATTTGAGTAAATTACTTATGAACATTCTCCAAATATCTACTAACTGAGGATACAACATTCATCTCATTTTTATACCCCCTCTTAATCCAATAAATTGAGATCAAAATAATCATCAACTTGACTATGGTTGTTTTTAACACAAAAAAATTGTCTCAGAAAAAGTAATATGTCAGGGTTTTGTTGTAGAAACAATTTTTTTTTATTTTAAATTTGTGGTGGTAAAATATGATTTTAGAGCGTATCGGTGATCTTCGACCTCGACCCCAAGGGCTAAGGCCTCGAAATACATGATTTTAACCTTAAAAATGCAAGCTTCGCGAGTTTTTCATCGATTTTCACTAAACTTGGTATGTAAGTACAAATACCCAAGAGCAATGTTGGGAAATTTTTTCAGATTTTTCCGACCACTGAAATGACCTTAAAAATTACTTTGAAAATGTCGAATCGTCCTGGGAGGCACAGTTTGGGAGCTAACAAGCTGGAAATTGTTTTCCCTTGTTTTCCTTACTAGTTTACACTACTCAGAATTTTTTCAGATTTTTTCCGGGGTGGGGGAAGATTCATATCTAAAAATCCAAAAAACCAATAATATCTGTCATTTTATTGTTTTTTGGGGTTTTTAGATATGAATCCCTCCCACCCCGACAAAAATCTGAAAAAATTCTGAGTAGTGTAAAATTGTTTGGAAAACAAGAGGAAAAAATTTCCAGTTTGTTAGCTCCCAAAATGAGCCTCCCAGGACGATTTGACATTTTCAAAGTCATTTTCAAGGTCATTTCAGCGGTCGGAAAAATCTGAAAAAATTTCCCAACAACGCCCTTGAGTACTCGTACCTACATGCCAAGTTTGGTAAAAATCGATAAAAAACTCACAAAGCTGGAATTTTAAAGGATAAAAATCAGGTATTTCGAGGCACCTCGCCGATACGCTCTAAAATTATCTTTTATCACCAAAAATCGAAAATCAAAACAAAATTTGAAATTTGGCTCTGGGTCCATGTTTTAAAAAGAACCATATTCTGACTATGGTTGTTTTTACAAAGGTACTCTTTTTGGGACCACCTCAAAAAGTGATGAAGGTCTTTTTTTGAAAAATGAATATCACCATCATTTTTCTTGTAAAATTTACTTTCAGGAAATAAAATGATTTTGACTATATGGTGGTTTTTACAAATGAGACCCCTCAATTCCAACCTACCTATTATTTAAAAATTTAAAAAAACTTAAAAAATGAGTAAAATTTTCAAACTTCAAAGATTTATTTCAAAATTGTTCCTTTTTATGACGAAATTATTGTCAAATTTTCATTTCCCATATAATTGAATTTTAAGGATGCCAACTAAAGTTCAATTTATTAAAAGTTGTTTTTTTTAGTTCTGACAGGGATGAATTTTTTATTTTTTATTTTTCACAAATAAAATGAATTTCACCTTTTTTTGCTCTAAACCTTTAAAATTGATTTCCTTATTGAGAAACCAATTTCTAATTTTTCATTTTTTTTCTCCAACTCAATCTTAAGTGCGGTGTCTACTAGTCGTAGTCTCTCATTTTTAAAATTGGCATAATGGATAATTTCTTTTTGAAATTAGGTTGAAGGAAACAAAAAGATGGGAATTACTTCTTCTCATTGGATGACATTACTGATAAGTGAACCATGTGATTGATCTTGGTTTAGTTCTGTTCAAAAAATTCTACTGTTTTTTTCTGAACCCATCAAAAATGCATATGATAAGTGATTTTTCTGATTCCACGACCTGGCAAGCTGAACTGATATTTAATTTCTACAGCTGATGTATTTCAGTCTTCCAGCGTTCTTCAAGAAAACAGCCCGTTTTTTAACGAAATTGAGCTCACTCCGCTTCCAACGATTCAATTATCTCAAAAAATTTATAATAAAAACTAATTCGGCCTTAAATCTTGCTTTATTTCTTCCTATACTTCTTCTCTACGCGCTTAGCCATTTCATCATGATTTCTCCGCACCAAAGATGAAAACGAAAAAATACACGCTGATTTGTAAAACTTACTACCCGCCTTTCTTTACAAAAGGCTAATAAAGTCACGTAAATATATCTCGCCCAAATTTCGTCTTTTCAACATTTCTTTCTGCGTTCCCTGATTTCTCTACGTCGTTCTCTTCCCTCGTCCTTTCCTCGCCTAACAATGTAAAAATTACACTCGTTACATATGCTCGAGGAAACACTCGTCGAGAGAACTTCTTCTTCTTCTTCTTCTTCTTCTTCTTCTTCTGCTCTTTCTTGCCCACGGTAATCTTTTCTGAATAATTTAACGTTTACTCGACTATTTGATTACCTCTTTTACAGCGCCCTGCAGCCGCTTCCTTTTTCACATAAGTACTTTCTTAGCACACTGTTTAAAACGACGTCGTCGTTGTATTTTTGTCAATTCCGCTCGTGTAATATTTAGTGCAGTGTATACGAGATGATTAGGAGGATTTTTTCAATATGATACTTTAAAATTGGAGGGGAAGTAGTGGTCCAATCAAAATTTTTATCATAACCAAAATTATTCCTGAGACTTTAGGCTAAAAATTTTGTTTGAAAATTTTTTCGATTTAACGTCTCCCTCCCCTCCAATTTCACATAACACTCCGTAGATAATTTCTTCAAAATTGAAGAAGAGGGCATGGGCAGGGAGGTTCAATTGGAAACATTTTCAAACAAAAGTTGTAGATTGAGGTCCCTGAAATAATTTTGGTTATTATAAAATTTCTACTGAACCCCTCCCCGAGTCCCTACCCTCCAAATTTGAACTTGTAATTCGTCAGAATACCTTCAGATGAATTTATAAACGTGTTTTTTTTTCTTTTTCAAAATTGTTGGAATTTTATGTTGTTTGAAAATGGAATTTTAAAAAATTTCAAATATATTTTTATAAATTTTAATTTGGTGGCATCTTGAGATTTTGTTCATGAAAATACTTTTTCACTTCCAGCTACGTAGTAGTTGAAATGTCTTGGAAGTTTTTAAGACTTACCTACTAGGCATTTTTTTCGAATGAAATTTTATTAGATTTTTTGAAAAAAATTCCATCGTTGCGGGCAATTTATCAAACGTTAATGTTTTTAAATAAAAATTACCACCATTTAAAAGATCCTACTTAGATGATTTAGAACGAAAGTTACAGCGCAAGAACACATAGTAGATATAGGTGCGTATTACAAGAAGAAAATTTATCGTTACTTAAGAATTTGCAGAAAAATACAGTATTTTCCTCCCAGTTTTTTGGAGGACAGGGGTTCGTTGGAATCATTTAAAAACATTTATTCTCGAGAGCGAAGCTAGCATACGAAAGGAAGTCGTAATTTATAAAGGCAACCTGCCCCCAATCTACACCACGCAGTGTACCTCTCGTACTTCGCAGGTGAATTGCTGATTATCGCGATGCTAAGAAAAAGCGAAATAAAAAGGTGGAAAATATTTACGAAATTCCACCAGTCGCAATATACACATACCTTAAGTAATAAGCATCTTAAATAATTTCACACTTTGCCGTCAGTTGGGTATTTAGAGTATATCGGGGCAGGACGCGATAGAACGTTTTTAAAAACACTTTTCACTTTACTTTAGTAGTCGAGCTGTTTGTAAACAACGAGTTCTTTTCGTTTCGCACGAATAATTTTCTACTAAAAATTTAAATTTTTCACAACGCGTTTTTGCTGTACCTACTTTGAAATTTCGTAGTCTAAGGTGAAAAAACGTCACGAGTATCCTTTCAACGGTTTAATAAAATTTTCAATTGTTGTCAAAAAAAAAAAAAGAGAAAAAAGCCTATAAATAAAATTCGCGCGGACCTATCTAAATGTATATCTAAGTATTTGTGTAATTTCATAGGAATTGTCGAGCGGAAAAAAACTATTCAGTTCATCCCTCTGCTCGCTGCAGGTTTTCTGCTCGTGCCAGAGCTGGGAGCTGGCAACATAACGCAGTAATACCTAAAGCTTAATCAGCTTTCAAGAGCACGTTAAAAAAATGTCAAGTCGACCTTTGGAGCATTACGTCTCACGTCGCCAAACCGTCACAGTCCATCGGACAAGTCATTACAAAAGAGGCCAACTACCTCGCATAATACTTTTTTGATGTTTATCGCGCAATAATAGGTACGCTTTTAGTTCGCGAAAAATGTATCCTTGGTCGTAGTAAGGCAATGAGCAGGGAGTGCGATTAAAATATCGCGAAACTTGTCGTCGCCTTTGAAAATAATATTGCAGGGGTGTTTTCCTAAGTACTCGTTTTGAAAATAACGCAGCTCGTGAATGATGGCTTGTATAGTGCAGATTCTTCGCGTAATGTTTGACGATTTTAATTGGACGAATAATAGTAGAGTTACTGAGAAAGTTGCCAATTTCAACTTCGAGAGACGTGATTCTTGAGCGAAAATTAAAATTATTTAGGTAATGAGAGTTTTTGCAAAATTGCATTTATTCAATGAAAACAGCTACTTACCCTAAGATCCAATGCAAAATCCTACTCTGGCTCAATTTGTAAAAAATTTAATTTTCAGAAAATTTGAAAAAATTGCAATTTGCATTTTAATCAATAAAAGAAGCTACCCTAAGTTTCAATGCAATAATCAACGACAAAAGCTACCATTTGATCAAATGCAAAATCCTAGGTAAGTACCCTAACTGAATTAAAAAAAAAAAAATTCGGTAAATTTCAAAAAATGAGAGTTTTTGCAAAATTGCATTTATTTAATGAAAAAATCTACCCCAAGTTCCCATGCAAAATCCTCCTCTGGCTCAATTTGTAAAAAATTTTATTTCCAGAAAATTTGAAAAAATGGCAATTTGCATTTAATCAATGAAAAAATCTACCCTAAGATCCAATGCAAAATCCTCCTCTGGCTGAATTTGTAAAAAAAAATATTTTCAGAAAATTTCAAAAAATGGGAGTTTTTGCAAAATTGCGTTTAATCAATGAAAAAAGCTACCCTAAGATCCAATGCAAAATCCTCCTCTGGCTGAATTTGTAAAAAATTTTATTTACAGAAAATTTGAAAAAATGGCAATTTGCATTTAATCAACAACAAAGGCTACCATTTGATCCAATGCAAAATCCTACCCTAACTGAATTTGAAAAAAAAATTATTTTCAGTAAATTTCAAAAAATGAGAGTTTTTGCAAAACTGCATTTATTCAATGAAAAAAGCTACCCCAAGTTCCCATGCAAAATCCTCCTCTGGCTCAGTTTGTAAAAAATTTCATTTTCAGAAAATTTGAAAAAATGGCAATTTGCATTTAATCAATGAAAAAAGCTACTCTGAGTTCCTATGCAAAATCCTCCTCTGGCTGAATTTGTAAACAATTTTATTTTCAGTAAATATAAAAGAATGGATGCCCTAGGGGCCTAAAAATCATGTCTGGGCTTGTTCCAAGTAGATATCTCTCATATACTGCAATTTCAGCAAAATCGAGCAACTTTGATTTTTTTTTGCTCATTTTCAAGAATTGAGTATTTTGGACTTGACAAAATTTTTGCATGAAATAAGTTGAAAAAAATCAAAGTTGCTCGATATGTTGCTGAAATTGCAGTATATGAGGGCTATCAACTTGAAAGAAGCCCAGACATGATTTTTAGGCCCCTAGGTCCTAGGTCATCGTGAAGAGGTTCTGGGTTCCCAAAATGGCGCCATTTGGGTATTTTTGAAAAAAAATGAAAAAATGAACGAATTTGGTCCAAATTCGGGTTGATGCTGTATATTGGTGTGATTAATGATATATTTCAAGAAAAAAAATTTTCGACCAGAAATGACGCACTTAAGAGGGAAAATAGACGAAATAATCAGTTTTTTGCATTTTTGACAATGCCGCACCACTTCAAACGTCTCGAAATTTTTACAGTATATTTCGGGTTAGATAACACGTTTTCAGTAAAAAAAACTTATGATTGTGCCAAAGTGGCATCAATACAAAATGGCGGTTCAAAGTTTTTAAATCGCTATAAGTCGGCGAAAAATGATCCGAAAAATCGAAAAAATTTCTACAGCTTTCCCTAATAATATAGAATCTATTAGAAAAAACGCGAAATTTCTATCTTAATTTGGCAAAAATCCAAAAAATAATGACTGAAAATCACGTTTCGAGCCCCCATCACCAAAATACTTGCGCTGGGGGTCTAAAATTTTTGTTAAAATTTTTTCTCATCATGGTCGACCTTTTGGGGTAGGTTTGACCCGAATCGGTTTCCAGGCCCAAATCACCTATCTTAACCGCCCATACCGTTTCAAAAAATGAGTTTTTGCAAAATTGCATTTATTCAATGAAAAAAGCTACCCCAAGTTCCCATACAAAATCCTCCTCTGGCTGAATTTGTAAAAAAAAATATTTTCAGAAAATTTCAAAAAATGGCAATTTGTATTTAATTAATGAAAAAAGCTATCCCAAGTTCCCATACAAAATCCTCCTCTGGCTCAATTTTAAAAAAATTTTATTCACAGAAAATTTGAAAAAATGGCAATTTGCATTTAATCAACAACAAAAGATAGCATTTGATCCAATGCAAAATCCTACCTCAACTGAATTTGAAAAAAAAAATTTTCAGTACATTTCAAAAAAAGAGAGTTTTTGCAAAATTGCATTTATTTAATGAAAAAAGCTGCCCCAAGTTCCAATGCAAAAACCTCCTCTGGCTGAATTTGTAAAATTTCTTATTTACAGAAAATTTGAAAAAATTGAAATTTGCATTTTATCAATGACAAAAGCTACCATTTGATCCAATGCGAAATCCTACCCTAACTGAATTTGAAGGAAAAAAAATTATTTTCGGAAAATTTGAAAAAATGGCAATTTGCATTCAATCAATGACAAAGGCTGATTGTTGTATGAGAAAATGGACACGTAAAGAATGCGAAAACATAAATAATAGGTACGAGTGAGTAAGCGCCTGGCGTTAGTGAAAAGTCGGAATCGGCAGAAATTATGACGGCATCGAAAATGATGATATGACCAAATATGGTCATAAGCCTGATATTTGGATTAGTATTTAAGCTAAGCATAAGCAATTAGAATTATGATTATCGGAGAAGTTGTTACATTTTATTGTGGTATGTTTCGTTAATAAAGTGACTTAATCTAAACCGTGTTAATCAATCGCGAGTACCAAAAACGTATACCACACTGATCCAATGCAAAATCCTACCCTAACTAAATTTGAAAAAAAAAATTATTTTCAGTGAATTTCAAGAAAATTATGTTCTTACGATTGGTGAAACGAAGTTCGAAGTCAAAGAATTAGCCTTCGGTGGTCTTTAGGTAGGAGGTGTGGCGTATACGTAAATACAACTCGATAGGGGACAACATCTCTACAGCTAGTTTGCCTGAATGCTCTTTACTCATAAATTTGCACATCTTTTTAAAAACTGGCATTATTTTCGGTAATTTTTAACGCTACGTTGCTGGAGAAATTACGTGTAAATACGCGTTTTGTAACGTAACCCTACATTAACTACAGCGTGTTTTATTCGGTAGGTAAAGGTATACGTGGCACTTAAACAATTACTCAGCGATAGCATACTTTGTTTCTGCGCCACGTCGCACGCGAAGAGCCGGTAAAAGAAAACGAGAAGGCACGGCAGCCGCGAGGGGTGGAAGTGACGGAAACAGCCCTAGCCCAGCGCAGCGTTCTTTATCTTGTTTTCGTTAAAGATCCCGTTGTCACCTTGAGTAGCATAAATCAAGTGTAATGAAGTTAATTATGACAACAATGAAATGCTGCTGTAACAATGTCACAAGCCATGTTTTCAACCGTTGCGTCGCCGTTTTTCCTTTTCCTTCCTTCCTTTTTGCAAGCTGCTTATTCTCATTATCAATTTATTTCGTCGTCGCTTTCGCTACGATAATTTTTTTTTTTTGTCCAAGTTCCTCCGATTCTTCTGCTCGGTCGCTCGCCCATATAGATATTAGGTGATACCTATTATTTATCGAAAATAAATTCGTAAGCCAGGGCGCGGGCGTGTATAGCGAAAAACATCAGTTTATACGATACAATTGAATTTATCATTAATGTTTTTTAGATTTTTTATTTTTATTTTTTTAGAATCAACCATAAGAAAAACATAAGCAAAATTTTATTCGTTCTATGTATTGCATCTAAAAAACTCAAATGTTTACTAATTTTTTTCTTCTTTTTTTTCATTCAAATAATTTTTTTCAATATCTCTAAATCATTTTTATTCTCATAAAATTATTTCCCCTTCCTTATTAAACACCTGAACTGAACAGAAATTTTCTGTCAAAAATTTCAAATGTTGATAATTCTCTTCTTTGTTTTAAAAGTGTAATTTGAAAAAAAAAGTTTCACAGACAAAGTCAAACGAATATTTTTAGGTGCTTATTTGTGAAACTCAGGATAATCTTTACCGTATGATTTTTTTTTTTTTTTTTTTTTCATTTGATTCATCATCAATTTATAATTTTTAAAGGCAACTGAAAAATTCGTTTAATTCTTACCTATAAGTACAATTTTATTTTAATTATTGAGATTTTTCGTGAGTGTCATAGGTACCTATACTTTAATTTTTTTCGTTTTTATTTTCGAAATGACTTACCTACTATTAAGAAAAGTTTCGCTAAAAAATTCAATTTTTCGGATCCATTGCTAAGAAAATTTTTTGCGTGATACCGAGATAAAAAAAGAAATTGAAAAAATTTTGGATTTAAATAAATTTGAAAAAGTTTGATATCTGACACTTACTTAGGTTTTTTTTCGTCGTTTTTTTTTTGTTTTATACATTTTCTATTTTGTACTGGTAGGAATTTTTTTTGATATTATAAGAGTTTTAATATTTTTTTTGAACGAAAAAGAATTTTATCAACTTGACACATAGTTTTTTTTTTTACATCTAATCAAAAAAATCAAAACAATAGGTAAAAAAATCAAACTGTACAAAAACTTATAAAATTTCAACAAAAAAAAAAATTAAAAAATTGAAATTGTATCAGAAGTATCAAAATGTTGAGAAATATAATTTTAGAAAAACATTGAAAATTCATAAATTATTAGGTACAAACTGAAAAAAAATTGAACTAAAAATAGCAATACCTACTTGTAAAAAAAAAAAAAAAAAAAAAAAAAAGTTGAATGAAAAAAACTTGGAGTTGGAAAACATTTAGGAATATTTTAAAAATCTAGTACCTACAATCAAAAAAGAAAATGAAAATTATTGAAAATCAAAAATTACAAAATGTCAAATAAATTGAAACTGTAAAGAAAATAAATTTGAAGAAAGACAAAATTTAATCCTAATAAAATTTAATTGCCGAATAAAAAAAATGAAATTATAAACATTCAAGAAGTTCTCCCCAAAAAAATATAGTAATCGGAAAGAATTAAAAATCGTGAAAAAACTGGAATTCGATTAAAAACTACAAAATGCTAAATAAATTGAAACTACAAAAAAATTGAAAAAAAGAAAAGTGGGTGAGTATCTATACAAAAAACTAAAATCGTAAAAACTTAAAAAATGGGGAAAAATTGGAAGAAGTGGGAGGTAGTAGAAGTTTTAAAAAAAATCCGGTCCACTCTGTATTTCAAAATCAAAAAAAAAAAACATAATAAATTTAAGGTTCAAGTATAAAAAAATATTTCAGTCAAATTAACACAATAAGTATTTTTGGTTACTTTTCTCGTTTTACAGATTCGTGATTTTTATCAGATATTTTCTGTTTGTTTATAAAACTGCTTTTGATTTTTTTTTTCTTCAAAATTTCAATTTTGTTCGATGTTTCTCATTGAAAAAATTTTGACAAACGTTTCAAAACTGAAACAATGTTTTTGAAAAATATTTTCATTACTCTTCAAAATGGTTCTTATCTTTTTTTAAATTTTTATTGGCCTTTTAAAATTTTTTAAAAATTTTACCTATTTTGAAAATTGTGCAATATTTTAAAAACTGTCTCAATTTGAAAAAAAAAACACATTAAATTAATAATTTTAGAGTTTTATCAAATTTCTAAACGAAGCTAATGATAAAAATGAGATTTTTTGACGCAGTTGGTGCCTCAGTTGTTATTTAAGCCCTACTAAAAAAAAAAAAATTTAAAAAAAATGAATTTTTATAATTCCAAAAAATTCACAACGCAACTCGAAATCAATGCGCAACTCTCGTGTATCAATTTCCTTCATCCCTTCATCCAGCACATCCCGAGTTCATTGCCAAAAATCCGCTAGCGTGTAAAAATTACGTCATATACGGGGGCAAGAGCTAAAAGAATGAAAACTTTTCGCCCAAGTTGAACACGACTTTAATATTTTTATTTACGCTTACGCACAGAAGCCCATCCTGCTTACAGGTTACTCGTAGGTCTAACGTAAACGAAACGACGCGACGAATGAGTAGAAGGGAGGGGAAACTCCAAGAAAGAACAACTTTCGCAATTGTTAAATCTCGTGTAGGTTAACCGTTTTCGTTATTTTTATAACGTTACATTAATGATGATTAATTCCGAAATAAGCATTTCTACATTTACGTTTTTGTGTGCCCACCCCGCAAAAAAAAAGAGAGAGAGAGAGAGAAGGAGAAAGGAAATGAAACAGCGAAGGTAAAAAAACGCGCGCCTTATATGCGCGTAAAATACGTACCCCCTCCCCCCGCTCCGTCGGCTTTTACGTACGTATGTATTTTACGACCGGTGTATTTTATTTATATTTATATACATTTATATAAGTAATTTTTTTTTTAGCTGGAACTTTTTTAGAGCGATTTTTCTCCTTCGCGAGGAAGCTAAAGTTTATAGTAGTTGAACCTTTTACAACGAATTTTTTCCGCTTCTTTCGGTTTAAAAGAGAAAATAAATCGAGAAATGGTCGAATTTTTGTGTTATTCGCGAATTCTTTATAAATTTCTGAACCGACTTTAAGCGAAATATTTGTACAGTTTTTCGAATTGAGAAAATACCGAGCCGAGGAATTTTTATACCGTCTCGAGAAATTACGCGCTTCCTAAATGAATTTGGATCGGCAATGATGGTTTTATCGGCCGAAAATTTTCTGAAAAATATAAATCAGCGATATTCGATAGGTTTGTTTTTAGTTCGGTGTACATTTTTTTAAGCTGTTTTACGATTGTTGATTAGCGACGAGATTAAAAGCCTTCTAGCTTGGTCGAGTTGATTTTTCGAAAGTTCTCGTAGTACAAGGTTCATAATTTTTTCAACTGGGATACCTAATTTCTTAAAGTAGAGGATTTTTCACGATTTTTTTTTTTTTGGCATCCCCCTGTTTACTTCCAATCTTTAATTAAAATTGCTCATGGCTGAAAACGTTATCGTACTTATTTTTAATTAATTTCTCGCCTAGCTCTTTGAAAAGAATTATACACCTGTTCTATCAACTTACCAACAAACCAATCTGGTGGCTGAATGCTAAAAAAAATTCGTTCATTTTGGGAGTGAACTTTTTGCCTAAAAGTTAGGTCCACACCTTTCATCAGCCTCAACGTGGTTTTTAATGGGGGAAAAATGATAATTTTTTTCATTTCACTTTCACTAAACAGGTAAGTTGGTGATTGTGAAGATTGAACTCTCAATGACGAATCATTTTAAGAAAATTAATTTTTGAATGAATTTCAACGTCGTCTGTACAGATTGAATATTTTTTTCTTTCTTTGATACAAAAGCCCATACTACGACGAGAGGAGTTTTGAGAATTTCGCAACGTCTAGATGCGAAAAAAATTAACCAAAAAGTAGCCGAAATGAAAAAAGATCAAGGTTATGGCATGGCGGCGTAAAATGTCTTTTAAAGCGGCATCTCGCCGTTTCTTCTCCTCGACGCCGGTATCAAAATGACCTGGAATATTGTACAGGTGTATGTAATTTTAAAGTACCTCCATTACAGAGGTTTCGTTGGCATTACCGCGAGAGCTCGCCAAGGTAGCGGCTCCTACGTTATTATAGGATTTGCCTGTGTCGTTTTCGGTCTACTACACAAAGGCGGCGTTTTTTCAAATCGTTATCTTATTTATGACCGATATCGTCGCACTGGCTTGGAGTTTTGAATACTTACGCATTAACGATGCGTAGTAAAGACTGAATTTGACGAGTTAAAATGTATCCCAAAATGCTGACCTGGAAGCGAGATGACGCTGCCACGACGCAACAAGCAATGCACAGAACTACAGAAGAAGAAAATAGGTGGGTAGCTGATTGTATGTTGTACGCTCGGCTGAAATATTTCTGAACTGCATTACGGAGTTTGTAAATTTTCTCATTTTTTCATTTTTAAAACGGAAAGGTACGAAAAGATTTAAAGAAATCTCAAAAATTCATTCATTTAAAAAGATATCTAGTTGTTTTTCGAAAAAAAATCTCCCACAAAAAATACTCATTTTTAACAAAGTTCTCCGAAAAAATAATTGTTAAAGTACATTTTAAATTTATTTATCACAAAAGCGTTACCTTGCTAATTGAAATTCTTTAGAAAAAACTCTTCTGAATAAAATCCAGAAAAAGAATACCTAACATAGATATTAATTTCACAAAATGAAAACATTGTTTTCTTTTAGCTAAAACTAAGTCGAGGTTTGTAATTTCTTTGATTTATTTTTGTCGTTTGAAACAAAAGTTTCAATAATAATTATCATTATTATTAGGTACCCATTATTTATTTTATTTTATTTTTCTGAAGAAGTTTAGTTTTCATTTTTCATTTTTTTTTAAACAATATATAAGTTGAACACATTTTCCTATTCATAAAAATCAACATATGAAAAGTTTGCGAAAAAAAAACATTTGAATCAAACATTTGGAAAAATAAATTATCCATTCTATTACTTAAAATCTAGGAAAAAAAAATTAAAATTATTGTGAAAAATTACATGACTGAAAATTTTTGTTAAAAAAATTAGAAAAAAATTAATTTAACAAAAACATTGGAAAAAATTCTACGCAGCTCCAGAAAAATTCTTATGTAAATTTTAGAAATGAATTCCGTATTTAAAGAAAAAAAATCTAAATAAAAATTCGAAAAAAATTTTTTTGCAGATTAATAAGGGGAAACAAATAATGAAAAAATTAGGTAAAATAATCTAAATAGTCACAAACCACCTAAGTGCATATAGAAAAAAAAATTGTTCGAAAAAAATCGTTTACCAAACAATTTAGGTAGATAGGTACGAAAAAAATCTACGAGTGGAGGGGGAGGAAAATTATCCGATAACATGAGTGAAATGTTTTGAAAAATTAGACAAATTCACAATGAATACCTATTTTAAAAATTAATTTATTCGACAGAAATTTTGAACAAATTTAAAAAGCTAATAAAAATTTTGATGAACACCTACGTAGTTAAAGGAAAAAAATTGAATGAAAAATTCGAATTTTTTTTTTTTTTAAATTGCGATGGAAAATTTGGAAATGAAATTATTCTCTAAAATTTATAGGAAAAATAGAGAAAATATTTTCCAATAAGACTTTGGAAAGAAGGAATAGATAAAAAATTTGAGGAAAAATGCACTCAATGATTTACCTTCTTAGAAAAAATTTAGAAAAAAATAAAATGATGGAAATTATTGTAAAATTACACAAAAAATTTGATAAAATTTTGATGAACAATATTTTAGAGAAAATTTTACTAAACAATTTGGAGAAATTCTGATAAACCATTTAGATAGGTACTCGAGAAATTTTTGAAAGAAGAATTTGAGAAAAAAATACCTACCCACACGAAAAATTTGGAGAAAAATTCAATCAGTAATTTATGTAAATGAAAAAAATCTGCTTTTTAAAAATAATAATTATTGAAAAATTTGACTAAAATTTCGAAAAAAAAAGAAAAATTTTGAAATGAATTTATTCAACAACGATTTTGAAAATTCTAGGGAAAATCTAAATGAAAAATTCAGATAAGAAATATACGTATAAAAAAAATTTTGATGGAAAAATTGGAAAAATAGAATTTTGATGAACAATATTTAGAAAACATTATATTAAATAATAATTTTGGAAAATTTTGATATGAGGTATCACTCGAATAACTACTCGGAAAAATGTTGAAGAAAAATGTTGAAAAAAAATGATAAGAAAAATTTAGATAAAAATTCAATCCATAATTTACTTTTTTTAATACAGAAAAAACTTGATAATTATTGGAAAATTGGACTAAAAAGTTTGAAAAGAAAATAAGAAAAATAAAATTTATTCGATGATTGAAGATTTGGAAATTTTTTAATGAAAATTGTAGGAGAAATTTGAATGAAAATTTTTAAAACAATTGAAAAAATTCTTGAAAAAAATGTATGGAAAAAATTTTGATGAACCATATTCAGAAAAAATTTCACTAAAGAATTTTGATACTTGGAGAAAATTTAAAAAAAAATTTAGGATGCAAAATTGATGATTTTTTTTCGGAATAATTACCTACTCGAGAAGCCTTACAGTCGTAAGGCTAAAAAAAATGCAAAACTAGCTGGAATTGAATACAAATTGAATGAGAAAAAAATTTCGACTTATAAATTCAAACTTTTACAAAATTGATGATTTTTTCGAAATAATAATTACTGGAGAAACCGTACAGTTGTAGGGTTGAAAACCCGAAAAAATTGTCGAAACTGCTGAAATTGAAAAAATTTGCCAAATCTGCTCGAATTGAACAAAAATTGAATGGAAAATAAATTTCGACTCATAAATTCAAATTTTTACAAAATTGGTGATTTTTTTCGAAATAATTACTCGAGAAACCCTACAGCTGTTGTAGAGTTGAAAAAAAATCCAAATTTTGCTGGAATTGAAAAAATTTGCCAAATCTGCTAAAATTGAATAAAAATTGATTGAAAAATAATTTCGACTCATATAAATTCAAATTTTTACAAAATTGATGATTTTTTTCGAAATAATTACTCGAGAAACCCAACAGTTGTAGAGTTGAAAAAAAAAAATCCAAAATTTGCTGGAATTGAAAATATATATATATAAGACTAGCTTGGAGAGAATACCAATTGATTGAAAAAAATTACTTCGACTCATAAATTCAAATTTTTACAAAATTGATGATTTTTTCGAAATAATTACTCGAGAAACTCTACATACAGTTGGGGTTGAAAAAAAAAATTCCCAAATTTGCTGGAATTGAAAAAAATGCAAAACTAGCTAGAATTGGATACAAATTGATTAAAAACAATTTTTTCGACTTTTATCAAATGAAAAATTTGTGCAAAAAATTAATGAAGAATTGGAAACATTTTGACGAAAATTATTCATAGTCCATCTGAAATGGTTATTTGAAAGGTACTTAAGAGACAAAAGGTTGTTTTTTAGATTTTAGATGTTTCTTACTGAAAAAAAAACCGCCCAAGTTCCCTATAACCAGGTCAGCTGGACTAGGTTGGTTTTACCTGACAGGTGACCACTGACCATATACAAGTTTATAATTTGAGAATGGGAGATTCATTCTTGTTCGTTTGTCATTTTCTTCCCCACTCGACTGCCTATTTTCACAAGTTGAAAATTTGCAAAAATTCGTGTTCCAAAATATTTTTTAATGCCCGATGAAAGTTTATGAAGTTTTGAAATCGCCTCAATTAAAAAGAAAGCATTTTTAATTTTTTAATTAGGGCAAGTTGCTTTTTGGGGAATGAAGTATACCTCTAGCTAGCTACCCAAGTACCTACCAGCTATACGAGCTAGGTTTACTCGACTTAGTAATAAGTTTACCTACTGTAATTTTATTCCCTTCGACCCGTTTTGCATGCGTAGCCTTCGGTTACGAAAGTAATCATAATGTAAATTAAATATCCCGCACTGCGTCACACCGCACCGCACGCTCCACCTTCGAGCCGCTGAATTGTTTTTTTATATTTACTCCGGCATTGTGTCAAGATTCCGTTCGAATTTTCGGTATCGCATCCGCGTCGCGTCGTCGTGGTATATCTTTGAAATTTCATTTTTATTCATCTTTGAACCGAGCGTAGGTACGTAGGTAGGTAAGTAAGTAGGTATAGATATTGGGTACATAACACATTTTGTCGAGGAGTTTTTCTTTATTGCGGTGTTATTTTTTTTCTCTCCTTTTTTCCGTCGTCGTAGTTGGCTCCGGCTGCGTGCTGTATGCAAAATACCTAACATAGTACTATACACCTGGATGGTAGGACGGTACCGCAGTGCAAGGTTATTTCGAGCTTTGTTTTTATTCGCGCGTAGCATCCTTTTTTCTTCTTTTTTTTATGCAAAAGCCTTTTACAAAAACAAAAAAAAAAAAAGGAAGAAGAAAACAAAAGAAGAAAAGCCGATGTTTCGCAAATAGAATAACACGAGTAATGTTTCTCCATTTCGGTTAAGTGTCCCATTAACGTAACCGTTTCTCGATATTATCAAAGTAAAAAAAAGACAAGCGAACGCCGAAAAAAGGGGCAGATATAAATATTCGGGCGCGAAAATAAATACAAAGAAGACTATCGTCTTATTAGTTTAAATACTCGAACACGAAACACGGTGTGATAAATAAACTTCACACAGCTCGTACCTCGTACCTGTGTGAAAACGGTATAATAATCAATTTCCGCCATCCTTCATCCGCCCCCGCCGCCCTCTCCGTCTTCCTGCTCTTCGTAGTCGTCCTAACGTCGCCCCCTTTTTCGTTCGTTTCGTTTATTCGTACTCGTACGTACAGTGTGTCTCGAAAGGTCTTCCTGGCGTCTACCTATAGGTACTTTTTGACCAGATGAATGAATGATATTCATTGGAAACTTTTCGAAGTTGCTCGATTCATAAAAAAGTAAACGACTATTGTTCCATCGATTGAAATGATTGAATGAAAATTAAAACGGTCCCAACGAGCAATGATTGTCATTTTGATGCGATAAAAGAAAATTCACGAATCAGGGACTGTACACTTTTGGAATTTTAAATAGAAATACCGTAACATGGGGTTACTTTGGGCCACTTTTTGAGACTTTTTTTTTTTTTGAAAATTCATCCTGCTTCTTTCAAAATCGAAGTAAAGGGCTCGGTTTTCACTCTAAATAGTGTCGGACACTTGTAGGAAGCTCTGTAAATTTTTTCAAATTTTTCGTCAAACCCCTTCCCTCTTCCGTGGTTAGTCAAAGTCATGGGCCAAAGTTACTCGGCTCTGGGATTACTTTGGCCCACATCTTTTTTTTGGTTGCAATAAATCGATTTTTAGGCATAATAATAACTCACCAAAGGCATGAAACTTCAAAAAAAAATTGTTCAGTTGAAACCATATGATCAAACATCGGTATTTTAGAGATTTCCTGATGATATTTATGCTTGGGCCAAAATAACTACAAAAATGACGAAAAAAAGTACTCAGACGGGTAACTTCGATTTATTTTACAACCCCTTCACCAAACTGGTATTTTCATGATAGATTCTGACTCTACGTTGAATTTTCGATCGATTTTCATAGGAAAAAATTGTTTTTCTATATTTTTGATAACATTTATGCGTGGGCCAAAGTAACCCCAAAAACGACGAAAACGGTCCTTTGACCAGTAATTTCAATTTATCTCGCAACCGCTTCACAAAATCGATTTTTCTATACGAGATTCTGAATCTACATAAAATTTTCGATCTGTTTCCATAAGAAAAAAATTTTTTGGACCATTCGTTACACTTCGTCTAAACAAAAGTTTTGGAGGTAAAAAAAAACACGCATGAACAACGTACTAATTAACAAAAAAATCATGTTTACCAAACTTGCGACACAAAAAAAGTGACAATCACATAGAAGTGAAGTATGAAGGCCCCTTTATCGTTGACACTCATTACAAACTCCCTCCACTTCATACAGATGTGGTTGGACAGGAAAATATCTTTTTCCGAGAGTGGGCCAAAGTTACCCCATCATACGGTAGTCCATTTAAATCCTTAAATGAGGCATTAAAATATATTTCATGAGGCACTATTTCCAAGAATTTTTTTAAATACAAACATTTTTAAAATATTTAAATAGGTTTTGTATCTCCCATGTTTTTCAAATTTTTTCGAAAAAAAAAATTCTCTCACTATGATTTTTAACATTTTTTTAAATTTAGGAAATTTAATTTTTTCATTTTTTCAACTAGAAGTTTTCAATTTCTTCAAGTTTTGGATCATTTTCTGAATTATTAAATTTTTGAAGAATTTTTTAGTTCATTCAATTTTTTCCGAATTATCTAGATTATTCATTGTTATAGGTACAAATTTCCAATTTATTAGATTTTCAATTTATGTTTTTAAATTAGAAAAGATCTATTGTATTTTTTCAATTAAACTATCGCTCTTATTTTGACTTATTGACTTTTTATTAAAATTTTTGAGAGATTTTCTAGTTAATTAATATTGTGTGATATTTATTACTTTTTTTTACAAATTTCAATTTATTAAATTTTTGAAAAACTTTTGCGAATTTTTGATTCTTATTTTCGTGTATGTTTGTAAATGTTCAAAATTTATCATAATTATTATGTTCAGATATGACTTGAAAATTTTTTTTCTTCAATTTTATTTTATTGAAATTTTAACAATTTTTCAATAAATAAATAAATTTTGGACAATTTTCAGATTTATTAAATTTTTATTTTGTATTTCACTTTATCAGATAGGTACCTAATAATAATTACCGATGATTTTGAAAATTTTAAGTATCAATTCTTTTCTGAAAGTTTATTCGATTTTGCCAATCATTTTTTATTTCCATTTTGAATCTAGGTAATTTGAAAGATATTTCAAGCTAGTCTTACTATTTTTTTCAATTCCAGCAAATTTAGGAATTTTTTTTTCAACCCTACAACTGTAGGGGTTCTCGAATAATTATTTCGAAATAAATTATCAATTTTGTAAAAACAGGAATTTATGAGTCGAAATTTTTTTTTTTATTCAATTTGTATTCAATCCCAGCTAGTTTTACGATTTTTTTTTCTTTCAACCTTACAAGTGTAGGGTTTCTCGAATAATTATTGCGAAAAAAATCATAAATTTTGTAAAAATTAGAATTTATGAGTCGAAATAATTTTTTTTCAATCAATTTGTATTCTATCCAAGCTAGTCTTACAATTTTTTTTTTTTCAATTCCAGCAAAGTTTGGATTTTTTTTCAACTCTACAACACTGTAGGGTTTTTCGAGTAGGTAATTATTTCGAAAAAAGTCATCAATTTTGTAAACATTTGAATTCAAGAGTCGAACAAATTTTTTTCTATCAATTTTTGTTGAATTGTAGCGGATTTGGCAATTTTCTTCCAATTTCAGCAGTTTTGACAATTTTTTCGATTTTTCAACCCTACAACTGTAGGGTTTCTCCAGTAATTATTATTTCGAAAAAATCATCAATTTTGTAAAAGTTTGAATTTATAAACTTACAGAAATCATTAATTTTGTAAAAATTTGAATTATTTATGACTTTATGAGTCGCCAATTTTTTTCTATCATTTGTATCCAATTCCAAATAGTTTTACAATTTTTTCCCAATTTCAGCAGTTTTTGAATTTTTTGTTGTTTTTTTTTCAACTGCGAAACAGTAGCGTTTCTCGACTAATTATGTATTCCGAAAAAAAAAAAATTAATTTTGTGAAAATTTGGATTTATGAGTCAACATTTTTTTTTCCATTCAATTTGTATTAAATTCCAGCTAGTTTTACAATTTTTTTTAAACCCTAAAACAGTAGGGTTTCTCGAGGAATTATTCGTATGCTTAATTATTGAGGTTTTAGTGAAACTCATTTCTATTATTAGCTATTAAAATGGTTTGAGACTTGAGATATAGCTATTCGCCCCATGCCTGTATCACGATCCATCAAGTAGGACTTTCGAAACACGCTGTACAGTGTACCTATGGGCGGATGAATTCTTTTCGTCTTATTTTCGCCGATGCCCTCGCCTGCGCCTCGTCTTCTCGCTTGCGTGTGCATTCAATCTTTAAAATATCCAGGGACGCATATAAAACTTTTCATTAAACTCGCTAAAAACTTTCACAATACCACGTCTTCTGCTTCACGCCCCTCTCCGCTGCGCCGCTTCTCTCCTACAGATGTATTTGCAGATGGCGAAAGAAAAGCGACGCGATTTTTGACGTGTTTTCTTGGCTGGCATGTGTTCATTATAGCGTAGAATAAGCTAACCATACGTAGGTTAGGTATACATTTCATTTTCCTACTTCTCCTCGTCTGATTTTTTTTCCACCTTCTTGGGCGAAAAAAAAAAAATAATAAACACGAGGCAAAAATGTTCGTCGATATTTTCTATATTTCTCGAAAAGCCTTCGTTCCTCTCACGTGGTTTGGGAAATTTTCAAAATCTTGATAAGCCTTCGCACTTCGACGCCTTGCTAATGAACGGCGCGGCGCCCCGTCACATCGCTAAAACCCAATTTCAAATCGAAAAAGAGGTATTAACTCTCGAGCTACCTACGCTTCGCACCTGAATTCAGCGATACCAGACCGATTCGCACGCACACTCCGGCACACTTTTACACTTTTACCGCGGCAAAGGGTTTATGCTAAAATACCGAATATTTATGAAAAGGCGCGCCAAACGACCGTATATCTATTTAAAAATATAATCTAATACCTCCATTAATCAGAATTTCACCTCTTTCTCACCTTCCAGCCTTGGCAAACGCCGAACAAAAAACTCTCGCATAAATTCAGATTACCTACTTATTTACGCCGCCAAGGCGCCATGTCACTTCGTAAAGCTCAGCTATTCGTAAATAATGAAAGCAAAAATACCTTAACATGCATACACAGCTCATCGTCATCCTGATATAGAATTTTCATAAACATCGACAACACGAGCGATTTAGCTGCGACGACGATGCTGAGTAAAAAAAAGTTGAATTTTTCTTCTCTCTCATTTTATACCTCTATCACCTCGTACTATGTACTTTGAGAGATGGCAATTTTCGACACACGTTTTATCGATATTTTTATCTATTAATTAATCTACGTGATTTTTTGTTGTACAAATTGAATCTGAGACGACTGAAAATCGAGATAAAAATGGGTAATGAAATTTTTTAAAAATTGTTCAAAAGCATGAAAAAATTTAATTAAACTTTTGAGTCTAAAGGGAAAAGGTAAATCAGAAAAATTATCGAATTTTTGAATATTTTCATGTCTAGGTCCTCGACTGTATGGAGAATTTCAGTTAAGAATTTAAAATAAATAAATAAATAAATAAATACAAATTATAAATACGAAGAATTTGAGTTTAATTTTAGACAATTTTTGAAAAAGTTGTTTTTGAACATCATATTATTTAATCAAAAAATTATTCAAAAAAAATCGTCAAAATTCGGTGGAATTCAATTATTTGAACAAAAGTTCAACTTCGAACAAAATTTAAAAAAAAATTAAACGAATTTCATAAAATGAAAAATTTGAACAAAATTCAAGAAAAAATTTTTTTCAAGTCATTTTTGAAAAAATAAAATGAAAATTTAGAATTCGACGAGAATTTCATTAGATGTGAATAATGGAAATTGATTCGGACATTTCGGACCTAATTGTCAAGGAGTTTAAGTTGAACTAGAATTGAACAGGTATTTTTTATTTATTCCTGAAACTTGATTTTTTTTCACAATTTCATCTAATAATAAATGTATTTACGGCAAACTGAGTAGGCAAAATTGCCTACATCATAACACCGTATTTACGGCAACCTGAGTAGGCAAATTTGTCAACATCACAACACCGTATTCACGGCAAACCGAGTCGGCAACATTTTTTGACAGTTTTAAGCAGAAGTACGTATTTTAATTCCTGCAGACTGTGAGATGAATACTTTTTCAAACTCATGAAACAAAATTTTCTTATTTTAAATCAGACGAATTGATTTTCATTGTATTTGTGAGAGTTCGTGGTTTTTTGTATGGTATGCAAATTTTGAAAAATAAAAAAAAATATGATGAAAATTTCCAAACGTCTAAAGCATTTTACTTTTTCTAACAAAAATTTTCAGATATCCAGAGCAAAAATATACATACTTGTACAATTTTTTTTTCAACTTCCGTTTCGTATATAAATTTTTGAAACGAAAATTTTTAAACAAAATTTACAAAGATACATATTTTTGAATAATCATAAACTTTCCCAGCAAAATTTTGCAGGAATTTCTACAGGAATTTTCCAAAAAATGAAAAATGTCATAAATTTCAACAATTTGCTTATCTAAGTTCTTTTTTTCAATTTCAAATATTCAAAATTGTAAAAAGTTATAAAGAACTGAAATTAATCCAATTCTAAAAATTTATCCAAGTTTGAAATCACCCAGTTTAGAATTTTTACCAAATTTTAAAAATTTACCACATACATTATTAAAAAAAAATTGAGGACCTACCAAATTTCGAAAGTTTGATAAATTTAAAAAATTCCAAATTTCACATTTTCATAATGACGTTGGAAATTTTTGCAATTTTTAATTTTTACAAACTTTTATAAATTTATCAAACTTTACGAATTGGCCTTTCAAATTTTTGGAAAATTAGGCTCCATTTAAAAATTTATATTTTTTAAAATCTAAACATTTATCAAAATTTTTCATTTTTGATACTTGCAATTTCAAAAATGCATTAAAGTATGAAAATTTGCAATTTTCAAATTTTTATCTAATAATACCTACATCACAAAAAAAAAATGTAACAAATTTTAATCATCTGCCAACCTTTAAGTACAGATAGATTTTTATTTTTCATTTTTCAAAAAAATTTGGGAGCTATGTCTGAATTTTAAAAAATTTATCAAATTTTGAATTTCCAGCACATTTTGAAAACTAAACGTATCTTCTCTCATGTGGATAAGAAAAAAAATTCAAAATGCCTGATTAAAATTGCAAGAATTAAATTAAACTTTTGACACTTTTAGCTCGAAGAGTAATTAGAAAAATTAAAAAAAATTGAAATTGTTATCAATTTAAAAAAAATAAAAATCGATTTGAAATTTTGAATTAAAAAGTACCATGCCAATGAAAATTCGAAAAAAACTAAATAACTAAAAATTCAATGCAAAAAAATTACAATAAAAAAAATGTTAAATTTTTTTTTTAAAAACTGAAAATTGGAATAAAATTTAAAATGCTGAAAATTGCAAAAAGTTCAATTTAAATTTTTTTTTTTTAAATCTGAAATTTCACCTAAAAGTTGAGTTGGAAATTTTTCTTTAAGTTCCAAATTTAAAAAAAAAAAAATCAAGAATTTCGGGGCAAAACTGTCAAAATTAAAACGTACTTTTGCAGAATTCACAGAATTCGCAGAACCGTAACACGCCTTGGTCTTCTAATGACTTCATATGATATGCGTACGAGGGCAGACATAATTACCAATTGCTTCAAAAATCCACCATCTTAAGAAAAATCCCACGAAAGAGAAAAGATGCAGCGTATACTTTTGGAAATTACTTTCACGTAGGTAGCAAATATAGTGCGAGCATCTCGAGGCTGAAACGTCTATCAATGATAAATTTCTACGACATCCGCATCGCACGCTACGGTAAATTCGACTACAAAAAATACTTAGGTACGTTTACAGTAATGGTTTAAACAACGTCGTCGTAGGTATTTATACGTATATGCTCGAGGGTACGTCACGATTAGAAAAGGGTTCTTCTTCTTTACGCATACTAATGAAAACCTGTATGGCTCGATAAAGAAAGACGAACGGAGTGGCCGCAGTCGCAGTCGGTTGTAGCCCGCGGAAACTTGATAAAAGCCAGGTGACTAGCGACTCGGTTGTTTATTTTTTTTTCAACTCAATCTACGCTGCGAAATTTGTCAAAACAATAAAGCTCGTAGTCGACGAGTTCACTCGACCGGGTTCTTTTTATGGTGGGCTCGGTGAGAAACAATATTTTACGCACTTTACGGAAGGTACTTACATACTCTTGGGCCGATGAAATTCCTTACTGGGTGTTTTATGTTTGAAATCGAGAGGGGAATTCGGGTAAGAATGGATACAAGACTTAGCACTTCGAGTCACATAGTCTTGCAAAAATTTTAAAACAAAATGACTTACTGTGTTTTTTCTTCAATTTTTCGATATTGAAATTTTTCACTTACCTAAAACAAACAAACAAAAAAGAATTGATTAGTCCGTGTATAATTTTTTTTCTAATCGCAATAAAAACCCGGGAAAAAATGATTTGATCAAAATTGATTAGTTTTGATTAAAATCATGATATAAATTGATCAAATTTTAACAAAATCGATCAAATCAGATCAACTTAGATAAACTGACACACGTAGTGTTGGATCAATTTAGATCAAATTTTTTGTGTTTACATCAAATTTGATCAAGTATTGCTTGATATGTCTTGATCTAACTGATTGAATCCGATCAATTTTGATCAAATGTTTCGTGTTTAGACTAAATTTGATCAAAGTATTGTTTGATGTGCCTTGATCTAACTGATAGAATTCGATCAACTTTGACCAAATGTTTTGTGTTTAGATTAAATTTGATCTAAATATTGTTTGATGTGCCTTGATCTAACTGATGGAATTCAATCAGCTTTGATCAAATCCGATTAATTTTGATCAACTGTTTTGTGTTTAGAATAAATTTGATCTAAATATTGTTTGATGTGCCTTGATCTAACTGATGGAATTCGATCAGCATTGATCAAATCCGATTAATTTTGATCAACTGTATTGTGTTTAGATTAAATTTGATGAAAGTATTCATTGATGTGCCTTGATCTAACTGATGGAATTCGATCAACTTTGACCAAACGTTACGTTTCATGTTTACATTAAATTTGTCCAAAATATTGTTTGATGTGCCTTAAATCTAACTGATGAATTCAATCAAGTTAGATCAAGGTTTTTGCAGATTTATCAAATTTGATCAGATTAATGTTCATGATGTCTTAATAAGAATTCGAAAAGCAAAACAATTCCAAGCAATAGTTGGCCATGTTATTATTGGATTAATTTTGAATTTCCTTGCACAAAAGGGTGTTATGATTATAGTGTGTTTTTTTTACTCTTATTTGAAACGGAGTATACGGTCAACAGTACTTAGTGTAGTGCACTTTGTATGAAAATAGGGAAAACCCATGATTTTCATATACTCATATACTCATCATGCAAAATTGGATGAAAGGAGGGTCCAATCTGAATTTTGTAGTACAAAATTGACACTTTGAAATTGTAAGTATTTTTTCAGATTTTTGAGGGGTCATATTCTATGTGATCCACATTGGGGAAAAGGGGTTAACATCATATTCCTCTAATATTTTTTATATAACATTTTTTCTTTAAAAGAAATAAGATTTTTGGATATATTTTTATTCCAAAAAATCGTGAAATTTCTTCATCCGAAAAATTTCTACTCTAGAAGATTTGAGATTTCTCTATTTCCAAAAAAAAAGTTGAGAAAGTAGATAATATTTTTTTATTCCAAAACCATAACTTTTAAACAATTTTGTACCAAAATAAACATTTTTTTTTCATTTCACAACATTCATTTATTTTTCATTACAAGAAATGAGGATTTTTTCAACAAAAAAAAAAGAATAATAATAATAATAATAATAATAATTGATAATTGATAATTGATAATTTATTTGGAATAATATAACAGGTGGTATAGACACAAATGATGACAGACCCCCTATGCCGAAATGGCGAGCGGGGGCCGGATTATTATTATAAATATCGCCGAATAAGAACGAAGTAAACGAAAGAAAAGAAAACAGCAAAGAGGTTTAAATAAAAAAATAATAAAATAATAATAATAATAATAATAATAATAAGTAAATATAGGGGGGGGGGGGAGAGGAAGCGAGACGGCCAACAAAAAAAAAAAAAAAAAAAGGCAAAACAGTGTTAATAAGTTTTATAATAATAATAATAATAATAAATAATAATTGGTGTGGTGTAGTAGGCTTTAGAAAAAATCATTTTTTGGGATTTCGAGGGTTAATAGGATACAACATGGGAAATAGGTATATAGAAAAGTTGTTATAGATAAATAAGGTCGTAGGAATTTTACATGGGAAAATATGACAAAATAGGAAGGAAACAAACCCACCTACACAACATAATAGTCAAAACTAGCTCATTCAAGTATTATCCAAAGATTCCTATATACATTATATACATATTAGGTATGATACCTATCTATAATTATCATACGGTTTTTTGGATAGGCATAGCCTATTTGATTAGCCGAAAATTTCATTTTTGATTAATTTTATTTAAAAGGTCTTGAAGAAGATCATATTTAATTTGGATTAATTTTCGATCATTAAAGTGATCAGATTGTAACTAAATTAACTTATAATTACTTACGTATTTACATTATGGACCAACTAAGTGGCCATGTCCGAAGAAGGGGAATTTCGGGTTTTTAGCCCATATCGATCTCAATCTCAGTCAAAGGCACCGAGTGCCCTCGGACTCGACTACTCCATTATTCAAACTCACAACTCAAAATCAACTCTATATATTCAATTCAACTATCAAACGTACAACCAAAAACATATAACAAAAACAATATAATAATCTATTCTTCACTCAGTCGCATTTCTACCAAAATTATTCCCTCTCGCGAAGGTAGACGAATCTATCCGAAAATGCCCGATTGGGACTTGAAATTAATTTTGAATTTTGACTACTATACCACAAAGATCCCCCCCATCGAGAGAATATTTTCGGTAGAAAATGCTTACAATTATTCTAACTCTAAATAAAAAAATTTAAAAAATCAACAATTATCTTATGAAAATGAAATTAAAAGAAAACAGTCTTCGAAATTACAAAAAAATTAAAAAATTGAACAAGGTATAAAAAATAAAAAATATTATCGAAATAACAAGACAAAAAAAATTAAAAAATCAAGATCTACTCGGATATACGATATTTTCGAACGAAAAAAAAAATAAAAAATTGGTACAATCAATTACAATCTTATTCTAATGATCAAGATGGATCAGGAGGTACACGACTATCGATTTTTGGATCGTATTTTCGTAGGTGACGGATATTTTCTCGCATTTTTTGTTCAGGATTTGCAACCAGCTCCATCTCATATACATTCGGATATTTTTCTTGGATGATTCGATAGGGTCCAAGCCATTGCATAGACAATTTTGCAGCGATACCACGGTCCTTATTGGATAAAACTCGATTTTTGATCATAACTAGATCATTTGTGACGAATTTCTGGATCTTGAATTTTCTACTAAAATATTATTTTCGTCTTTCTATATTTTTCTTTGTATTATCCAGAGCTACTTCTTCGATCTTTGGATTTACTGCACGTCTCTTGAGGAGATCTACGAGAGTATCAGGAACGTTTTTCTTCTTTACAAGTTCGTATGGGACGCATCTTGTCGTCATATTTTCGGTATAATTCAGCTTCTTTTCGATATCCGGCAAGATCCTAAACCAAGACTTCTGGTTCTCGCTGATGTATTTTCTCATCGATGAGCCAATCGTCGACATGACTCTTTCAGCTGGATTCGATGACGGTGTATATCGAGATGTATTACGAATGTCGACTCCTTTTTCGCGCCAATAACGGTACCAATATTTCGATGAAAATTGTGGACCATTATCTGACAAAATCATATCCGGCTTGCCGAATTCTTCGATCCATTTCTCCACTCTTGCGATAGTATTCTTTGATGTGACAACTTTCAGGCCAAATAAGCGAACATATTTCGTAAATAGATCTTCAATTACAAAAATAGTATCCACGCCAGCGGTACTCTGCGGAATAGGTCCGAAGTAGTCGACACAGAGTATCTGATTGAATCTTGTCGCTTTGATTGGTCGATATTCACCTCGTAATTGGCGATTGGATCTACAAGCTTGCTGACACGATATACAGCTGTTGACGAAACTATGAGCTTGTATGGTGATATCCGGCCAGTCGAAGTGTCTTCTTACAATCATCAGCAACTTCGTAATGCCAACGTGACCGTATTGGAAGTGATAATGTTCGATAATTTCGTTCTGCAATTTGTCTGGAATATAGATACGACGATTTCCATCACGACCTTGATACGTATATAATTTTAGATCTTCATCAAACTGGACTCGATCGTCTTTTCGAGCAACAAACATTGTAAGACGAGGATCATTTTCTTGAAGTTCTCGAAGACGTCTGAAATCGCTGTATAGGCTACGTGGAGGTTCGTAGTTGAATAGGAATATTGAGAAATTCCTATCATTCTCCGTGATCGTAAATGAGTAGCGAGATAGAAAGTCGGCGATCTGATTTTCACACCCAGAGATATGATTTACCTCAAGCGAAAAATTATCGAGATACAACATCCACCTCATAACTCTGTTAGGTAGCATGTCATTACGTTTCATATAGGTTACAGCCATATTATCATGCATCGGAGCGAAATTTGAAAAAATAAAAGTAACTTTAGTAACCTGAAATTTCAAAAAAAGTAACTAAAATTATGGAAAAAAGTAACCAAAAATTTTCCATTTCCACTTGAATATAATGACTCATAACCCCCTCCCCTCCCCTCGTCACCGTTTTTCTCATATTTTTGCTAAATAAAATTTTTTTTTTCTTGAAAATACTTGATATCAACTTTTTTAAGTTTTTGAACTCTTATTTGTTTTGAAATAGTTTTCAGTTTTCAAATAATTGTTGATTTCAAAAAACGTGAATTTTAGAAAAAATTTAAATTACAAACAATACTGTCCTTTTTTTAATTTTTAAATTTTTTTTTTCGATTTTTTTTATTTTTCAAACAATTTTTAATTTCTATAAATTTAAATTTATTAACAATTTGTAATTTCTAAAAAGTTCTGGATTTCAAAAAATTAAACTTAAAATTCTCAATTTTTTGATTTTTAAACAATTTATATTTAATTTTTTAAAATAGCAGTTCCTAAAATTCATGTTTATTCAAATAAAAAATTTCCAATTTATAAAAATTGTAATGCCTAAGAATTTAAAGTCTAAAAAAATCAATTTTTTGATTGGCTTATTGCAAAATGAGTAGATACAAAAAATTTTTAATTTTTGAAAAGTCTTCATTCTCCACAAAAAAACAATTTTTCAACATGTGAAATTCACAACTTTTCAAAATTTTTAAAAGGAAAGTTTTGCTCATTTGAGAAATATCAAATTTTTGAAGCATTTTAAGTTCACGAGTTGAAACGATTTTATGTTTCATTTTTGAGGAGTTCTCTATTTTTCAAACATAATTTTCAAATACTTCGAACACATTTTTTTTTAATTGAAAAAATTACTAGGTATTCTCATTTAAAAAAAAAGTTATTAATGAGGAGAAATCGGTTTTATTATTCGACGGCCTCTACTTTTTTTGAAAAGAAATTTTGAGAAAAAATCGTTTATTTGTCGAGAAAAGAATTTCTCAATTTTTTCAAAAAAATACGGCGTATCTACTTACATTTTTTTTTTTCAAGAAATGTGGCTCATTTTTAGACAAGAATAAATCTTAATTCTTCAAGAAAAAAAAAATCACAATTTTTCATACTGACTCTTGAAAAATGCCTATAAAAGAACTTTCAATTTTTTTAGGAGCTAACATTTTTCTACCTTGAATTTCAATACATAAGTACAAAATAAATATTCCTGAAGTTCGAGCAGAAAAAATCTCAATTTTAAAAGAAGATTCAATAAATTGTTCAATTAAGGTCAGTTGGGGTAACTGGGCCACGTTTTTACAACTCTAAAAAATCTTTATTCAAAAATGCCTCACTAGTGAAGAATAACCTTAAATCTTCAAATGGGACGTGTAGAGGGGTGTCATAGAGGTACGCTCACTTTTTTGATTTTGAGGGTGAAGCACATACCTGAGCTGAGGAACACCTCACTCTACACAAAGAATGGTGGCCCAGTTACCCCGAAAAATGGGGTAACTGGGCCACCAAATTTTTTTTTTATTAAGGAAGATTCAAGATGTGTAATTCACTTACCCCCACTCAAATCTGAGTTTTGGGGTAACTGGGCCACAGTTGTTGGGGGTAACTGGACCATGTCATGTTACTCAAATTACTGAGGCCTCCTCAAGGGGAGCTAGGAACCGAATGATAATTGTTATGGTGGGCTTACGATGTCAGTGTTACCATGCAACCAACCATTTACGTCAAGACGATTTTGGAGGGGATTAGGAAGAGAATGGCCCAGATACCCCGGTGGCCCAGTTACCCCAACTGACCTTACTTAATTCATTTTTAAATAAAATATTTCAAATTTTTTGGAAGCAAAATCTCTGAAAAAAACTTTCAAAACGTTTTTAAAGAAATTTTAAATTTTAATGGCAGCTGTTCGTCAGATTTTTGACGAAATAGTAACCAAAATGAGTCCAAAAGTAACCATAGTAACCAAAATGAGCCCAAAAGTAACTAAAGTAACCTTGCCTTTACAAAAGTAACCAAGTTACTAAAAAGTAACCGTGTTCCGATGCATGTATTATCCGTATATAATTTGATTTTTTGGCCGGCGAGCAAGTAATAGTTCTTCGCCAAGGTGTGAATTATGGCCAAAAGTTCCAATTCCATAATTGTATAGTTACGTTCGTGGCTTTTCAGAGCGCGGCTGGAAAATGCAATCGGAAGAACAACTTTTTGATTATTTCTTTCTTGTTCTTGCATCACCACTCCTGCAATGGCTTTGGCACTCGCGTCGGTGTAAACGATGAAAGGTAGATCAAAGTTCGGATAGATCAACATTGTTTCTCTGGCCAGTTCGTGTTTTAATTGGTCGAAGTTTTCAATACGTTCAGGAGTCCAGATGAAATCCTTTTTCGAAGACGTCATGGCATAAAGAGAGTCGCATAGTTCAGATATTCTAGGAATGTACATACGATAATACTGGTACATGCCTAGATACTGCTGCATGCCTTTGATATCGTGAGGTTTCTCGAAGTTTAAGATTGTTTCGATCTTTTCAGGGTCAACTTGAGTACCCTCACCACTGAGAATTAAACCGAGATACTTGAGCTTCGTTCTGCACCACTTAGATTTCATCAAATTCAGCGTCATGCCTGCTTTGGCTATTCGTTCGAGTATGATCTGAATATGTTTCAAGTGATCTTCCCAGTTATCTGAAAATATGAGAAGATCATCAACGTAAAAACAGCAGAAGTCTTCAGTGCCTTTGAGAACCTTTTGTAATGCGATCAAAAAGGCGGGCATTGAATCTTCGCATCCGTATCCTACACGAGTACTGCAGTAGGATACACCATCTACGATAAACGATAATAATTCCCAGTATAGCTCGTGTAGTTTGATTTGTTGAAAACCATTGTTGAAATCCACGCTGGTGAAACATTTTTTTCCTCTAAATTTGAAGCGTAGATGTTCGATGTTTGGTACTTCCGTAGAATGGCGATTTATATTTTGATTTAGCGGCTTACAATCGATACAAGGTCGCACTTTACCGCCACCTTTATCAACACATACAAGAGCTAATTTATAAATTGACTCGCGTCTAATAACAACATCATTATCTGCCCATTTTTTGACTTCTTTTCTGAGCGGTTCTTCGAATTTCTTCGCAACTGGTCTTGTTTTGCACCACATTCGCTCAGGAAATTGATCGTTTTTGAGGCGAAGTTTGTGGGTGTACATATTACAACAGCCTATCCTGTCCTCGAAGATCTCTGGAAACGAACGTACAACTGCTTTTAGACGAGCTCGAAATTCAGCTGTGTGAGGTATTTGATCAATACTCACTTGAAGTTTATGTTCTAACTCCATTGATCCAGGATCCATCGCTTCTTCGTTCCTTATTGGACTTTCAATCGAATTACAGCTCATAATTGAAACAAATTGGGCTTCTGGTAACGTAGTTGTGGTCTCGTCGAGTTCATACTTGATGTGTGGCTTGGTAGTTTCGATAAATGGGATTGTAATATAGTTCTTGGTAGTTTTATCACGAACTTTCAACTGATCGCTTCCCATTTCCAGTATTAAGTCGAATTCACGTTGTAATGATCTGCCAACAATTAAATCAGCATTGAGGTCCTTGGTAACCAATACAGGTATACGGTAAATACATTTTGTCTTTGGCTCAGAACTCTTGAAATTGAAAGCTAGATATGCAATTTTCGTAATTTTTGGCTTGCTTTTGCCTGCAGCTAGAGAAAATCGTTCGCTGATACCGCGAGCTGGTATCTCGGATTTTTTAGTTTCAGGATATTTAGCTTTAATTTCTTCGTAAGTATTCTCATTCATAAGAACGTGAGAACAGCCAGAATCGATGAGTGCCGGCACTTCAATTTCGCCAAATTGAAAAATAATTTTTGGGATGACGTCACGATCGGATTTGCAGGCTATCGTATCAGGTTCTAAAACGTCTTCCACATCGTCATTAATTCGACAGACAACTGGAGGATCTGATCTTCCAAACATACGATCCAAAAGGTCTGGTTCGTCGTCATCAGATTTTTGAAGTATGGTCTTGACTGATTTATCAACTGGAAAAAGATCTTTGTTGAAAACCATTTTGTAGAACTTCATTAAAATTGGTTTACAGCGATCGTATCCTTCGTTGCTCCAATCGTACACGTTCGGCGTCGCGTTGATGTTCAATTTGCGGTATAGAGAATTTTTAACATCGTATAAAATATCGTCATAAAATATCGTCACTGCATACGTATTTGAACCATTTTTCAGATGTCCAGATTTTCTTACGTTGAACAAACGGAGTATAGAAATTTACATAACTGCAGCCATCGACATCTTTAGCTACGTAATAAATATTCTTATTTATTTCTTCCAGATTTCTCCAGTAATTCAGGTCTTTTTCTTTATCGATAATTGGCGACTGTAAACATAAGATGATAGTTCTAAAACCAAAACGTTCTCTTAATAAACGAACAATTAACTTCAAATTTGCATTAAATTCCGAGCCATCGAAATTTTTCTGTAACGATTCTAGAATACCAAGCGATATACAAATTTGATCGATGTTCGTAGGTCTAACGATGATTTTTGGTTCTTGTTTTAATGCAGATAATAATTTTCCAGTAGTAATCGAGTTATTACATAAGACATGTTCTTTTGTAGTGTTACCTTCAATCGATTTTAAAAAATTATACATTGGAAAATTACCAACATAGACGAAGGTATCTTTGAAAACATAGGTAGCTAGACTTGGCGACAGAGGAACCGTAGATCGGTCATTCATTTTAGGTTTTTCTATTTTTGTATTTTTTGTAACAGGTGTAGTCGGCTTCGTCGGTGATTTGAGGTCAGTATCGCGACTAATTATACTGCCTCGTGGTCGTTTAAATCACTTTCATCAGCCGAAGTAATTCGTGGTTTGTTTTCTGGTTCCGTATCATTATTTGAAATAACATGTACTTCGAGTTTTTCTAATTCACCATCATCTCCAGCTATGAAATATTCGTAGTCTGTGGAATCATCTTCAATTTCAATACGATTGACTGAAAACTTTTTGCAGAAAATTTCGTAGCTTTTGGTTTCGTATCAGATTCTTTCAAAATCTTCTTTTCAGGTCCAGAATGGGGATTCGAATCTATCGATGATGATTTCTTATCGGTTGTTGAAGATTTTTTCTTGTACACAAACATTTTTTTCTTGAAATCTACTTTAGGTACTTCGTATTTCTTCTCATTACTGGAAGAACTAGTTGAACTTGTACTAGGTTTATTTTTTGAACGATCTGACGCGTATTTTTGGTCGTGTAAAGCTGAACTGCTAACTCGATGATTTGAAATATATTGTTCAGCTGTAGTTTCCATATAGCGTAATTTATTAATGATATCTTCAACTTTGGCATTCTCGTCAATCTGATTAAAAAAGTTTTCGTATTTTTCTGGTAACTTTTTTACGATTAATTCGGTTACCCAACTGGTACATACTAGCGAATTGTATTGAAATCTGCTTAGCCAAAATTCCACAAACTCGGAAACTTTTTGACCAGGATGAGCAGGGTATTTTTCTTCTGATAATTGAATAATATCGGCTACATGGCTAGTATTGTTACTAAATTCAGTAAGGTAGGCGTTGGCAATTACTGAGAATGATTTGGAACGATCTACAGTGTTCTTCCATAATTCGCATTCTGTTCCTTGCAATAAATGCAAGAGAGCTTGTATGATCGTTTTTTCATTTGCGCATAATGGTAAAACTTCGCGTTGGAATTCTTCTAAAAACTGCTCTGGCGTGCGATAATCGGTAGGACCACGCCATGGTTTAATTTTATTCGCAGGACCAAAAATATCCGACATATGCCTGCTTAAAGTTTCTGGAACAAAATTACCAGGTTTAAATTTTGGTTGGTTAATTGTCACAAGTGATCTAGATCCAATTCCAAGCGTAATATTCGCATCTTTAGCGTCAGCGATCGTTTTATTTAACGTAAATGAACGATCTATTTTTGATACCAATTCGTCAGGTCCAGTATCTTCGTCAGAGTCTTCTTCGTCACTCTGGTTACGAGGTCGTTCACCTCCGAATTTGTGACTATATCGGTCATACTTATCTTTCTTACGATTCTCTCTGAAAACATCCTTCAGAGCTTGGCAAAACTGAGAGCCCATATCTGAGGTAATATTAAGCAACATACTTTGAAGATGATCGCCTTCGATGAACGACGAACATTTACCACCAGCTTTGAAATACGCCTCTCTGGCTTTCCTTTCTTGTTCTAGAGCGAGTCTTTGTTTTTCGGCTTCAATATCAGCTAATCGTTTCTTTTCAGCTTCGGCTTTCTTACGAGCTTCTTCTTCAGCAGCTAGACGCTCTTGTTCTTCTCTAGCTAATCGTTCTGCTTCGGTTTCGGGATCACCCATCTTCGACGTATTAAAATCGGATGAAATATTAGAACTAGAAGCTGTGTCCTGAACAGAAGAAGATGTATCTAAAATATGCGAATTGTTACAAGAATCTACAGACAAATTTGATTCAGATCTAATCGTTCTGTTCAATGTATCGTCGATGTATAATTCGATAGACGAATCTAGATCGGATTCTTCGTCGATCGGATCCAACGGTTCACGATATAGTAGATCGGGAAGATTTAGAAAATAGAACTGATCCACCAATGGAAAAATACGATCACTATCAAATTGACCAGCTCGATTACGAATATTCTTTCGGAATCTTCTCACAAACGTCGGTTTTCTAGGACTCTCCAGATCGATGAAAGGAACTGAAAAATTCTCGTAAATTTGATATAAATATCGGATAATACACGATAGAAATATAACACTGTTTTTATTTTAATCAACGGCGGTAGGTACCTATTGCTGAGTGAGATCGATTTTGGGACAAGGGGAACTATTTACATAAATGTACAATTAATGCTAAATAAGAAAGAGGTCAAAGATTTAATTTAAAGTTCGAAAAAGTTCTTTGAAACGTTGGGCGCCAGGCTTGTAGCCAATTTCGTTCTCGATGACCAATTTCTATACAGTTCTATTGAACAAAATTGCTCATCTGCATCACATATGTTGTACCTAGGTTTAAAAACAACCTCATAATTCTCTAATAATTAAATTTAATCAACTAAAATCGTATAAATTAATTAAATTTCTTCAATCTCCAATATTTACTTTGATAAAAAATTCTTCAGTTGTTATTGTTGGCTTCGTAATCATGACATATTATTTTCGATCTGATCAACATACGCACTCTGATGTTCAGATTCGCAACCGGTTCAATAGAATACTATTTTTTTTTTTTTTTTTTTTTTCACTCTACTAAAATTATCTTATTATGTGGTGGTGTGAGTATTTACCAACCACAAAAACTTAAATCTAATAAAATTTCGGCCATTTAAAATTATATTACATAAGATAGATCGTGTAGATGGTAATTAAAATTATTATGCACTTTTCGTATAATTCAAGGTCAAACGAGCATTGCAGCTTTTTACAAACTTCTTGAACCTAATTGACGGCAAACGATGTGGCGAACCACCAAAGTCCTCCGTCAAGACTTGCTCAAGATATGCCCTAACGCAATGCTTTACACACGATCTTATCAACTATCATTAGGCCGACTTGAACAAGCTAATCTTTTATGGCTAATTTTAGAACCAAAATTAGATCGTCATTTTCACATGAAAACTCATGGAAAAAATTTGATCTAGACTGAAATTTTGCACAGAATCCAAATTTTAGGGTTAAATCCACCCTCGGGCCCCACGTTGGGCGCCATTTAACTATTATGTGGTGTAGTAGGCTTTAGAAAAAATCATTTTTTGGGATTTCGAGGGTTAATAGGATACAACATGGGAAATAGGTATATAGAAAAGTTGTTATAGATAAATAAGGTCGTAGGAATTTTACATGGGAAAATATGACAAAATAGGAAGGAAACAAACCCACCTACACAACATAATAGTCAAAACAAGCTCATTCAAGTATTATCCAAAGATTCCTATATACATTATATACATATTAGGTATGATACCTATCTATAATTATCATACGGTTTTTTGGATAGGCATAGCCTATTTGATTAGCCGAAAATTTCATTTTTGATTAATTTTATTTAAAAGGTCTTGAAGAAGATCATATTTAATTTGGATTAATTTTCGATCATTAAAGTGATCAGATTGTAACTAAATTAACTTATAATTACTTACGTATTTACATTATGGACCAACTAAGTGGCCATGTCCGAAGAAGGGGAATTTCGGGTTTTTAGCCCATATCGATCTCAATCTCAGTCAAAGGCACCGAGTGCCCTCGGACTCGACTACTCCATTATTCAAACTCACAACTCAAAATCAACTCTATATATTCAATTCAACTATCAAACGTACAACCAAAAACATATAACAAAAACAATATAATAATCTATTCTTCACTCAGTCGCATTTCTACCAAAATTATTCCCTCTCGCGAAGGTAGACGAATCTATCCGAAAATGCCCGATTGGGACTTGAAATTAATTTTGAATTTTGACTACTATACCACATTGGTACATAAATAGATTTCTTTCTCCCTAAAAAAAAATCAAGAAAATTGATTTACCAACTTTCATAATTCCATCTTTAATAGTGTATTTTTCAGTTTGCATAATTTACTATCATCAATATACCTACGAGCATTTATACTTCATTTAATGCTCTATCTCTCGAACAGCACTAGTGGTTGTGTGGTCAAGATCATGGATTCTGGAACGGGAGGTAGTGGGATCGAATCCTGACTGAACATGGACTGGGAAATTTTCGTTGAAGGATTTGGTTGAAATGGAAAGGTGTGATGCCCTATAAAATGAAAAGTAAAAAGAAAACTCGATTCGGACATGCCAACCTACTTTTTTTTTTGAAATTCATTCCGTACTTTGATCAAAATTGATCAGAAAAACGGTGATCTAATTAGATCAAAATAATGTCACTATCAAAACAGATCTAACTCGATCTATTTTAATCAGAAAGTATCAATTTTGATATAATTTGATCAAAATTATGCCAATTTAGATCAATTTTGATAGGTACATTTTTTTGATCTAATTAGATCACCGTATTTTGATCAATTTTGATCAAACCATTTATCCCCGGGAATATAAACTAATCGTATTCGATATAAGTCGAATTACAAACAACGTGACAAAAAACAGGCATTCCCAAGCCGCCTGCTTCTGCAATCAGTTTACCACACAGGACATTTTGTAAATATTTATTTAGTTTTGAAAATATTTCTAGCATTATGACGGCGGATATTTTCCAGAAAACGTCCACATCTTTCAATTTCGCCAAAAGTTGGCCTTTGTAAAACATAAAAAGAGGGTAATTCGACATGAAACGAATGACTAATACGACAGTAAGACCGTAAAGTCTATAGTATGAGATGTAGTCGCTCGATCGGATGAAAGAAAACCATAAACTTTAAACACGAACAAAAAATCTCCATCGTAGTATCGTAATTGGTAATTTAGACGTAGTTTTCCGCTAATAATTCGATTATTTACTCGAAAAATGTATTTGGTACATGCGTAGTCGTCTTCGTACGCTATTATAGGGAAAATAAGGCACCTAAAATCTTCCTCCCGACTTTCACTGTACATGTATTTGTCGTTTGTTAAAGGCCTACGTGTCCGTATCGTATACTACAGGCATTTCATTTGTACACCGAGTAAAGGAAATGTTCGCCATATATAACGTTGTACGATACATTAGCAAGACAAGCAACTAAAACTCGGTTCTATTCACTGGTTCCGTTCGTTCGTAGCATATTCGTAGACGTTAGCGTATCTACACTCGTACGTCTACGTACGTTGTGTGGCGTGTGATAACATCCATTTTCGTCGTATCGAAGAAAATGATCGTCATTTACCTAGTACCCGACTACCCGTACCCATTTTATACCTAAACTCGTAAAATATCTTACTCGTAACCAACTACCTTGGCCCAGCCACCAATGCATAAAAGGTACAATTTACTATAGAGGAACGAACATCACACGTATTTTCGATTTGGCTAATCCAGAAAGAAATCTATAGCTCTTTTCTCCGAATGTAAGTACATATTTGAATTCGAGAACCCTATTTCGTGCGGCGGTGGTCTCAATCTCAAATTTCAACCCAACACCGGAAGGAAACGAATGCGGCTTTAGTGTCTCTGGCAGAGCTTATTTCAAGGATTTTAGAAATTGTACAAAATTTGAAAATTTCAAGTTCCGCGTGATTTGTTTGAATAATATTTTAGGAAACAACAAGAGAGAAAATGTAATCTTGAGATTTTGTTTTCTAATTTTGAAAACTTTTTTCAAAAAAAGTTTAGAATTTTTTTTTCAAATTTTCAAAAAAAAAACAAGTTTTTTTATAAAACAAAAAGAAATTGTTTAAGATAGATTTAAGAAACACCAAATTTTCATCTGCTTTAAAAAAAAACAGTAGGTAAAATTGAAAAAAAAAATTTTTTTAATTTTTGGTTTGCGCAAAATTACCTATTTGTTTTGTTTAGGTATGAAAAATTAAAAAAAATTATTGAAATAAACTTCGAACAAAAAAAATTAAAAATATTGTATTCTAATGAAAAAATTACATTAAGAAAATTTTTAAAAACCGGTTTGCGGGAAATTGCGTCCTTCGAACAACAAAATCAAGAAATTATATGTATACTCGTGCATAATATATTCATTAGGATGGAGTGGGAAAAAAATCAGACTTTGACCACATTCAAGAGGGTGGTTAATTTTGAGTTGAACATCACCCAAAATTTTTTGAGCCTCGTACCTCAAAGGAAAGGAGAGCTAGGGGCTCTCAAAGTGGAGTCACTTTTTAAAAAACACAATTTTTGCCACTTCAGGGTAGTGCCACAGTTGGAACACCCCTAAAAAAGTGCAATTTGAGTTTCTACACAACCATAGACTTTGAATTTGATATCGATTTTTTCACCTCACCAGGTGATTGAAAAGTTGGAGATCACTGAAAAATTGAGATTTTCATATTACGAAAAAAAGAAATCCCATCTGCTTGGTACCAAAGCTGAGCTTGAAGAGCCCCTATTTATGCAAAAAAATTATTTCGATAGGGAACTTGGAAAACTTTTATAGCAGGGTTGCCAACTTTAGATTTTCATGAAACATCAATTTATATCAAGAAAAAAAAAATGATGTTCAATCAAAATGAACCTCCTGGTGAAATTTTAAAATAGGTAATTATACTTTAAGTAATTTACAAAAAATGAGAGTTTTTGAAAAATTGCATTTAATGAATGAAAAAAGCTCCGAAAAAATCAAATGCAAAATCCCACCCTGGTGGAATTTAAAAAAATTTTATCTTCAGTAACTTCAAAGAAACGAGAGTTTTTGCTAAAATTGCATATTTTAATCAATGAAAAAGCTACGAAAAAATCCAATGTAGAATCTTATCCTGGTGGAATTTAAAAAAAAAATGTTTTCAGCAATTTTAATAGAATGAGGGTTTTTGCAAAATTGCATATAATCAATGAAAAAAGCTACCATTTGATCCAATGTAAAATCCTCCCTTCCTCCCCTATAATTGAATTTGGTAAAATTTTCATTTTCGATAATTTTCAAAATACGAGATATTGCATTTATTCAATGAAAAAAGTTACCTACCATTAGATCAATGCAAAATCCTGCGTTAGTTAACTGAATTTGTGAAAAATTTTATTTTCAGAAATTTTCAAAAAATAAGTGTTTTTGCCAAATTGCATTTAATCAATGAAAAATAAAAAACTCAGAAAAAATGCAATGGTAGAATTTTTTAAAAATTGAATTTTTGTAAAATTGCTTTTAGTCAATGACAAATGCTCCGAAAAAAACCAATGCAAAATCCTACCCCTTTGAATATTGTCAAAATCGTAAATAATTATGTTTTTTTCCTCCATCTTAATTTCATGCAAGATTTTAAACAAAAAAAAAGTAGGAAAATTTCTGATGAAAAAATGAAGTTTGACAATTTTTTTTTTAAATTTCTTGCGATTAATTTGTTTGTGTTCTTCAATCAACGTTTAAAACACACACAATTTAGAAAAAAAATTGAAAAAAAAAAGAAAAAAGTTTTTGGAGTTGAAATTTGGAAAGCTGTGTTCAAACAAAATTCAAAATGAACGAAGACATTTTTTTAATGGCTTTTAAATGAAATTTAATAAAACATTGTTCAAGAAATTTTTTTTAAAAAAATTGAAAAAATGGTCTTCTGACGCAGGAATAACTTTGGAAATGATTTACAAAAAAAAAATCGTCTTCCTCAAATTTTTTTTGAACGCTTCACTTTGTGATGCAATGAAGTAGTGGGTATGGGAGGGGATCAATATATGGAATCCTTAAGCGGGACCTAACCATGTTTTGTACAAATCTGTTCACAAGAATGAGATCTATGGAACACAGACTGGTAAAAAACACAAAATTCTTAGGAAAAAAAATCATTATTTCAGCTAGGGGGAGGGGAGGGATATTTTTCATCAAAACTCAGAATACGGATTTTTTTCATCGAAATGCCTAAAAACTGAATTATTAATGAAAATTACCAACAAAATTCATGTGCGATTGCCTCTCTCAAGTTTGTACTTTGGCACCATCTTACAACATTTATGGGGAAAAAATCACATTATTCAAAGTAGTCTCATTAAAGTAATCAAATTTTGTTTTAAGCTGTATTGAAAGTTGAAATTTACGTGAAAATTGATTTATACTCTATAAAAACCGTAAAAGAGTATTTGAAAAACCACTCATCGTTATTTTGATCGGATTACATATTTTTTCTCGACCCTTTTTTTCAGCAATTTTCGATTTATAAAATATTTTGAGCAACAAACTTCGCTTTTAATTTCTTCTAAACTTTAGCTTACAAACATGATGAACAGAAAACACCAAGCTGATTTGTCAACCGGACAGTACACCTGTTGAATGTGCCTGGTTTACATCATTCAATTTCCATTTCACGTCGCTTGAGCCATAGTTGAAAAGACTCTACATACATATTTTATTCAAAGTAATCCCATAGATTCAAAGTAGCCTCACCTTACCGTACAATGTGGTGATCCAAAAAAATTGAATCCAAGAGCAACAAGGCAACGATTATGCAATTAGCCCACTCTCAATCAAAATTTAAAAATTCACGAATTAGGATCATAAATGAAATTGAAAACACCAAATATGTACCCAATTGTAAGACAGTACTTGAATTTTACAAAAAATCACTATTTGCTATTTGAAGTATTTCCAGTAGAAAAATCAAAACAATAGGTAGAAAAAAATGCTGAGAAAATACGTCATCGCCGCGACGTCCCCCCCCCCCAAACCACACGTCGCATCGGTGCTCCAATTGTATAAATCCAATTGTACGGGATTTAGCAGCAATAAGACCGTAAGAAGATTTTTTTGAAAAGCTCTAGTGTAAAGTAAAGTCTGATTAAAGTTTGTTTTGATGGCGTGTCGTCGTTTTTCCGAGCGAGCGAAATAATAATAATTACGTTACGGTTTAACCCCTTTTTAATGTATCGCGTCGCGTCGCGTCGTGCTGCTGCGAGTAGAGTGAGATTTTGAAATGAAAATATTGTTCGATACGAAATCGTATTATCAGTTGAATAGTATAGATCTATAGGTGTATACTCGTATTTGTATTTTTCCAATGAAATTGCCAATGTGACGAGGTGACGACGAATTGAGAGTACGACTACGGGTGGCAGCCTGAAGCGGAAATGAATAATGAATTTCGAAAAGGTATACGTAAGTAGATAGGAAACGTCAAGTCGCTGCAAAAAATTAAATTTCGTTACGGTATTATTGTCTCTGTGCGGTGTACGTTTGCATTTGCAAAGATTAATTTCAAGGATGAGTGTACAAATGGCAACAGTGTGAGGTAGTTTGTCTCTCGTAGTAAGAGATCGATGAGAGTAAACAGGAAAACAAAAGACATAAAAAACGAACAATTTTGCAAGTTGATTACCTACGAAATGGAAACGATTTAAATTTAAATGGAAAATTTTAAACACCTAGATGAAAGGGGAGTCAAGCTAGGCGCTTTCAAAGTGGCGGTTATTTCAAAAGTGACGCTACTTTGAGAGCCCCAAGCTCGACTCACCTTTGACCTTTGAGCTAGGGGTTTAATAGGCGTTACTGGACCATTTCTGTTTATGGTGCTAATTTTGAACAGAGATACATATGGAAAAAGAGTGGAAGTAAAAATTCATGTTTCAGACATCCAGACCCCCCCCCCCCTTGAACTCAAGAAAAATTCTTTACAATTTCCAAACCAATTTTTAATTTTTCTTAGAGAATATTTTTCAAAGAAAACGAATTTTGAAAGGATTTTTGAATGATCATTTTTATTTTATATCTCAGATAAAAAAAAAAATTTCTCATTGACCTACATTTCAATATTTGAAAAAAAAAAACTTTTAAAAAAGTCAATTTTCTTAGAATTTTTTATAAAATGATTTTTTGTCCAATATTTTTCTGAATTTTTTAAATGTTTTTTTTTTGTGCAAATTACTTGTGTATTTTTTTGGCATAGTATAATTATGCTTTTACGGAAACCAAAATGGAAAAAAACGACCCCAAGATCCGACTCAAAAATCCGAGACCAAAATCCGACAGTTGGGTTAGGTTAGGTTACACTAGGTTAGGTTTGGATGACATAAATAAACTAGAATTTTTTTGGGTAAATTCGATTTTTTAGACATTATGCCAGACATTTTGAAACTTGTAATTTTTTTTGAAATTTTATGACTTCTAGACATTTTCTATTTTTCATTTATTTGAAAAATTGATTCAATTATAATTTTTAACATTCTGTAAATTTTTAAAAATGATTTTTTTGAACTTACCAAAGGGATTATTTTTAAATTAAAAATTTATCATTTTTATTTTCAGTAGGTAATTAAAATATGTGATTTTCAATTCAATAAATTTTTCTCCATTAAAAAATTTTTTTTCAATTTTTTTAAAAATTTTTAAAACTTCTTACATAAATGAATAAAAATTTATATCCATTTTTAATCCAATTTCAATTTTTTTTTTGTCTTTAAATTGTGATAGTTGAATATGCATTTTTTTTTTTTTTTTTTTTTTTTTTGAAACAAAAAATCAATTTTTTTTGGATTTTTTTATTGTTTTGTTGTATGGATCTGTATTGCTGAAAAATCTCTTGAAAAATATGTATAGAATACGTGGAATTTCTGCTTAATGTTTACTATGTTCGTTAGTTGAAAATCGAGAAAAAATCATTTTTAATAACAAAATGGGACCCTGCTGGAAAATTTTGATGGTGCTTCAGCACATCTAGCACCTGCCTCAGTGACGCCTATGCAGTTCCAACTCGAAATGAACCACCTCCACCCCCTTGAATTTGGTCAAAATCCAAAATATTTTTTGTAACGATCCACCCTACTAAATATTCGTTGGTAATCTGTTACGTCACAACACTAAACAGCCAAAGTGTATCGTTCGTTTTAAAAATTCACCGACACACGTGAGCATAATGCGAAAGAAGTTGACGCGTGTGTGAAAATTAGGCATAACTAAGTTTCCAGCTTGAAGTTTACAACTCAGTCGTAAAAACTTGCCCATTTTTCTTTGTTACGAATTCGCAATTAAAATTCAAACTTGAACCGACAGCAAACCTCACGGAGCGTGAAAGATCTACAGTATTATCGAGTTTTTTTTTCTTCTTCTTTTGCAAACTATTAACGACCCTTTTACTTTTCTTTCTTTGTTCGCAGGTTATGAATGGAATTTAAATTGTGTAAAAATGTTACCAGATGTGTCGCTTAACATTTGGAACGAAATGAACGATATTTTTAAAAAGAGAGTTCGCAGACTGAAATAGATCATGAAGACTGTAACTTCTAATTATAATACTTCCACGACAGTTTTTTTTACCTTTTTTTTTCAATTTCATTAAGACAGACGTACCATTTTAACGCACAATAAAGCACTGGTGAGTACATTTTACGAGTTAAACAGCAAGTTTTTGTTTTCACCGCACTCGCGTATAACGTCTAGATGAATTTTGACAACTTGATAAGCTTTTAGGATGAATTATTAGCAGAGCAGGGTGAAGGGCGAAATCGCAATTTAAAAAAGTAGAATTGTCGTTTTTGTCAAGAAATTAGCTAACTATAAAGTTATGATATAAGACGGGGAAAACGAATTTTAAAAGTTCTCCGTCGCATCGAGTTGACGTGCAAAAATTTATTTTCGAGAAATTTTTTCTTTTCTTTTTTTTCCGATGTATGTCAAAAAGTCGAACTTTTAATAAATTATTCGCACGTACGTGATGCGAATTGATTGTATTCGAAACTTTTTTGAAAACGATGAATTTTCCAAAAAATTAAACGAAAAATATATTTTAACGTAGCAAAAGTTTTGGAAAAGCTCATTTTTGTATTTGATGGTAATCAGTCTATTCACTTTCAAACCCCAAAAAAATAAAATAAAATAAAATAAAATAAAAATACCTAAAATAAAATATGCACTTGTATTATTAAGTACGAGGGGGGGAAAACTGGAATTGAAAAATTGAAAAAAAAATAGATTGAAACTAAAATAAATTGAAAGTTGAATAAAATGAAGATTCGAATAAAACTAGAAGTGGAGAAAAAAAGTTGAATTAGTTATTGGCGATTGGAAATTTTTCGAAAAAGTTAACATTAGAAGACTAAAAATTTAAGAATTTGAAATGAAAAAAGAACTAATTTAAATCAAAAATGACCGTAAACGAAAATAAAACACGAATAATTGAAAAAATGTTCAATTTAAAAAGTCATGAAAAATGAAAAATTGAAAAAAAATGTAACCAATTCAAAATTGATAGAAATTTGGAGAAAATAAAGTACAAATGATTATATAAAACAAGGGGTTGAAAAAAATTAGCAATTGAATTTTTAAATTTAAGTTGACTGAATACCGAAAAATAAGTTATGATCAACAGATCAATTTAAAAAAAATTGTGATTATAGATTTCTGAAGCTTAATTTGAAATAAAATTTCAAAATTTGTGGAAATTTTTGAAATTTAATAAAACTTGAAAATTTTGATAATTTTTGAATAGGTATCAACCAATATTTTGTAAGTAAATTGCAATAATTTTGAAAATTCGACGAAATTTAAAATTTACTTACGCAAGAGTTGCGAATAAAAAAAAGGGAAATTTCCAATTACGTGTCAAGCAGGTCAAACTGTTCTTGAAGTTCGTTTGTAATTTTGGGTTATCACTTCAAGAAAACTACAAAGCACAAAATTGCTTTGTGAAGGGACAGCAATAATTGGCGTCTCTTTCTGCTCCACTTTTGAAGCATCCTGTAAAGAATTTTTTTGTTTTCTCACAAGGGAACCTTGCTTGGCAACTCGTCAACTCCAATAGAGCTGAAATTTGACTCACTGAAAGAACATTTCACCCATACCTCCGAACCAAATTTTAAGTTGCCCAGGTTGATTTTTCGATTTTTGGCGAATTTTCAAAAATTGCGAAAATAACTAATTTGGTAGATCCATTTTTTACAAAAACTGCGGATTTTTAGATAAAATTCTGAAAATCGGTTTATAACTAATCGACGTGGACGTGTCAAAACCACGTATGTTGGAATATCAAAATTTTACAGGAGAGACAAAAAACGTCGCCAAAAATACACGCGTCTTACGTGATTTTTAAAAGTAAATAAGCCGATTGGAACGTTAGAATTCGACTACGACATACGAAGTGATCAAAATTAGATTTCTCCATTTTTTTCCTATAAGAAACCCCAAAAAAGTGATTTTACTGAAAAAGTCGACATACGTGGTTTTGACACGTCCACGTCGTAATGTACCAAAGTTGATTATCCAAGTCAATTGTAATCATTTTCGAAATTTTTTGCAACTCGAAAATTTTGAAAATTCAACTATTGCTGGAGACTTCAGATCGCTTCGGAAATGGTCGCATTCGACTAGCCAGGTTGTCTTTACTCGTGGTACATAAATCCATTTTCAGAATTTAATTTCAAAATTTACAGTTTTTGTAAAAGATTGATATTTACTAATGAGCTAATTTCGCTATTCGTAAAAATTTGCAAAAAATTGAAAAATCAACTTCGGCAGCTTAGGATTTGATTCTGAAGTAACCAATGAAAAAAGCTCCCTAAAACTCAATGCAAAACCTCCTCTGACGAATTTTTAAAAAATTTTGAAATAATCAATTTTGTGAAAATTTTAATTTTCAGTAAATTCAATAAAATAGTCAAATTGCATTTAACCAATAAAAAAAGCTACCTTAAAACTCAATGCAAAATCCTCCTCTGAGCAATTTTCAAAATTTTTTGAAATAATCAAGTCTGTGAAAATTTTAATTTTTAGTAAAATTAGAAAAATAATTGATAAATTGCATTTAACCAATGAAAAAACCTACCATAAATATCAATGAAAAATCCTCCTCTGACGAATTTTAAAATTTTTTTGAAATAATCAATTTTGTGAAATTTTTAATTTTCAGTAAATTCAGAAAAATAGTCAAATTGCATTTAACCAATGAAAAAAGCTACCCTAAGGCTCAATGCAAAATCCTCCTCTGACGAATTTTTCAATATTTTCAAATTACTGATTATGTGAAAATTTTCAATTTCAGCAATTCCAGCAAAATGGTCAAATTACATTTAACCAATGAAAAAAACTACCCTTAATATCAATGCAAAACCCTCCTCTGACCAATTTTTGAAAAATTTTGAAATCATCAATTATGTGAAAATTTTAATTTTCAGTAAATCTAGAAAAATTGCTAAATTGCATTTACCCAATGAAAAAAGCTACCCTAAAACTCAATGCAAAATCCTCCTCTGACGAATTTTTTAAAAATGTTGAAATAATCAATTTTGTGAAAATTTTAATTTTCAGTAAATTCAGAAAAATGGTCATCTATGTGACATGCTCTTTTAGTGAATCAAATTTCAACTCAATCTGAGTTGACGAGTTGTCGAGGTTCCCTTGTTAGAAAGTAAAAATTAGAAATTTGATACAACTTGAAATTGGTCATTTTGAAATTTGAATAAATATTTGAAATCATCAAATCGAACAAAAAAGTTCAGCCTATTTTTAAAATTTCATTTCACCATCCAAAATTTATAAATGGTTTGATTTTTCAAATGTTATAGTTTTTTTTTTCGAAATTCAGTAAACGTTTCAAATTTAGAAATATTTATCAACAATTTCCTGAAATTTGAAGAACGATAAAATTTTGTTCAATGAATAAAACTCTGTGACGTACACGAGATAAGATTATAAAAGTTAGGTAATTTATAAGGTAGCTGAGAATAAAAAAAAAATCAAGCATTAAATGAGTAGGTATATCTACTAAGAACGTTGAAATTTTTATTAGAAACAAATGAAATTTTAAAGAAGTTACAAAGTTTGAAATGTTTTTAAAAATGATGAGGAATTTTTATACAAAACTTTTCTAATGAAAAAGATTGAAAACTACCGAGACTTTTTCACGAATTTCATCAATTTTTTTTCCTCGCACAGGTACTTGTAATTATTACATTCGACGCAATTATATATATACTATGTCATTGTATATAGTATACTACGCGTTCGAGTATAGCTAAGCTACAATAAATTGAATAAATAATTACGTTGCGACAAGTACTTATCTTCTTTTCGTATTTTTTTTTTTTTCTCCGCAGATTATATGTCATCGTACACGAGAGCAGCTATTATATGCAAAGAAAGGGCAACTACTACTTACATTCGGTATTATATTCGGCGACGCGAAAGGATTATTTGCTATTAATAGGATTAAACTACCGAAAGGGTGGATAAATACGTAAAAGGGCATTATCACATGCTTGCTTCAAGCATGTTTGCAAAGTTGAAAGCTGCCGGCGCGTCTATTAGTAGCCCTTCAGGTCCGAATATTCTAACCACCAATCCTATATCGCAGTTTTTCGATATCGGCCAACAGATTTGCACTGCAGGTCCCGAATTGGTTTGGAAAGTTTTTCAAGCGACTCGAAAATCTGACGGAAAAGTAAGTTCGCACCTTGTAGCGTTTTTCATTATTATTATCAGCTATAGTGGTACGCTATATAAACGTACATCTAGGTACTCTACGTGTAGTTTGTATTACGGTGTTTTGTGGTGGGGGATCGTGCTGAATGCAGATGGCTTCAGAGCAACATGACGTCGCATATTATTGCATTAAGGAGACTTGGAATACTTTTCTACCAAAATGAAAGTGATGTGATTTAAAGGAAAGAGAGGGTTCTAATTGAAAACGATCTGAAGAATAATTTCGGTCATTATAAAAATTTTGATTGAGTCCCTCCTTCTCGTCTAATTTTGTATAATACTACATGAATGTTCATATTATTCGAAATTGGAGGAGAGAGAGAGGACCAATTGAAAAAATTTTCAAACAAAAGTTGTAGAATAAGATCTTGAGAAATAATTTTGGTCATTTTAAAAATTTTGATTTCTAATTTTTATTTTTCACAATCACAATAATACATAAATATTAGGGTGGAGTGAAAAATAAAACATACCTCGGATTTCGACCAAACTCACAGAGGTGGTTCACTTTGAGTTGAGAACCTCCCAAAAAAAATTTGAGCCGCCTACCTCTCAGGAGAGTGGAGCTAGGGGCCCTCATAGTAGGGTCACTTTTGAAAAAAACGCAAGTTTTTTGCCACTTTTGGGTAATACCACTTTCATGGTACCTCGGTGACAGACCTAGAAAAGTGCAATTTGAGTTTCTACACCTCCCCAGACCATTGACCTTCAAATTTGATATCGATTTTTTCACCCTACCAGGGGGTTGAAAAGTTGCAGATCGCTAAAAAATTGAGAATAATCGAGTTACAAAAAACGGAAATAACATCTGCTTGGTTCATGGTGTCTACTAGAATTAAAAAGTCTGAAAATATGACTTTTGTATGAATTTTGTTTGACCAATTTTTCATTTTGTATGACCTTTTTTTTGGAGGGGGTTCATTTTTGAGAACTTTTTTTTTGAAATTAGTAGTTTATTGGAGTAAGGGGGTCTTATTTTCGATAATCTTTTTTTTGGAGTAAGCAGTTCATTTTTCAGAGGTTCATTGATCATTTTTGAAGACTTTTTTGTTAAGGTAGGAGCGGGTGGGTTTTCAAAACTAAAGAAATTTTTTGAAGCTTTTGACACCTGCTTCAATAAAAAATTTCTTGAAGGTCCATTTTTTTGTAAGACGATATGGCAAGGAACCACGGGAACCAGAAGGAATTTTCCATCCCAATAACTGAAAATTTTCAACCCACCATATTTGCATTTGATGACGCCTTATATCAAAAAATCCAAACAAAGGGAGAGAATAAAAGTATTTTGGATTTTTTTTTTATTTAAGCTTCCTCATTCCGTTGCTAACAAAAAAGTGAAAAAGAATACGTTTATTGCCCGAGCGAAGCGAGGGCGAAAATTTTTCAGCAAAAAAACACTGCCCGCGCGCAGCGAGGGCGAAAGTTTTGAAAAAATTGAAATTTCGAACGAAAAAATGGGTTTCTTCTTCAGAGATTTTTTCGAAGTATAGAGCTGCCGGAGTTGATTACAGCGCCATCTGGAGCTATATTCCAGTGCGCTGAAGAAAAGTCAACTTTTCCTGGAGGCCCCAGATCGCTTCGAATATGGTGCCAATCGACTCGGGAGGTCGACTTTAGTGTACAAACCAATTTTCAGGATTCTATCTTGAAATTTACAATTTTTTTTTCAAAAAATGGTTTTTTGGAGGCGGTTTTAGCCATTTTCAAAAATTCACCAAAAATTGAAAAATCAACTTCGGCAGCTAAAAATTTGGTTGTGAGGTCTGGGTGTCATGCTGTTTCAGTGAGCCAAATTTCAGCTCAATCGGAGGTGACGAGTTGGTGGGTGAGGTTCTCTTGTCAAAATCTTAATCTACAACTTTTGTTTGAAAAAATTTTCAATTGACCCTCTCCTCCAATTTCGAATAATATACGTAGTTTTAAAATTAGACGAGAGGGAGGGGTCCAATAAAAATTTCTCTAATGACCAAAATTATTCTTCAGATCTCAATCTACAACTTTTGTTTCAAGCAGTTTTCAATTGGGACCCTCTCTTTCCTTTAAATCACATCGCATTCATTTTTGTAGAAAATTATTCCAAGTCTTTCACGCAGTAAGATGACGTCATGTTGCTGAAGCCATCTGCATTTAGCACGGTCCTTTTGTGGGTGTGAGTGTAGCCTATACCTACACATTCATAGTCGTACAAGTACACATTTTAAATTATCGTTGAGGACAAGCCGACTCCGCCTTACACACGAACTTTACCTATACATATAGGTAGAGGTACTATACGCACGTGGTAATCTAATTTAGACCTAGAAATTTACTACACTAAGCCAGGCGAGCGACGCTACTTCTCACGACGAAAGAGCCATAGCCACGCGGCCGCCAAACACGAGGCAATAATAATACTCGACGGAGTTGAGAGATTGAAACAAAGCTATAGAAATTTTTCAACATCTTGATTAGGAAAAATTATTCGGGTAATTTTATTTCGCTACTCAGTTCGGCGCTGCGCAAAGCAGTGCTTTTGCGTCGTCCTTTCGTCTCATTTATACTTAGCTAGGTACCGAAAACACCAACAGCCAACAGGCGAAATATAATTATGAATAATCGAAAATGCGTTACTACAGCGTCGTCGTCGTCGTAATAAAATATCTATCTACCTGTTCCCATCTTCTCTACCGTTTATCTTACGGTGAGCGATGACGTCTTATACTATACTCGTCCTCGTACCTACTCGTATACCAGAATACCTACATTCCTCTTGTCGCGGTGCGACCCGAGTTTATTCGACCCTATATTTTCTACTCGCCGAGGCTTATTAAAGAGCAAAACAAATCAACGAATAAACAACCATTTTCAGCGCCATGTCAAACAAAATTTTTTCAACGTGAGGCGCAACTTTTACACCCTTTTACGCCAAATTCGCAAAAGTTTTTAAATAAACAGTTTACTAACACTTTTTCAGCCCCGTCCTTTCCTTTCCGATCCTTGAAAATAATAGGAACCACCGATGCGAAAAGTCTACGAGTAATCGACTACTCCGTAACTAATAATTGGAAATCAGTGACAATTTTTACGTATAACTATTTTTTATTTTGATTTCTGTCCACATAGCCATATTAGGGTGGAGCAAAATTCAAAAATTTTCGATTTTCAAAATGTAAGACCGCGGAAAATTTGCGTCTTGGTGAGGCATGAAAAATTAAAATTAAAATTAATCAAATCAAATAATATCTTCCGATCGCGCAAGAGCCCCCAAATTTTTGAAAATTTGCAAAAAATGAAAATTTGAAAAAAAATCCAAAATGTTACAGAATGGGTTTTATGCATTTGGTTGGCAAATATTATCATCGTTATTAACATTTTTTAAAAAAATCCAAAATTCATCAGATCATCGCATTTATGAGACATTTAAAAAATGTCATATTTTACGTTTTTTTATTAAATTGAAAAAAATTGATTAAAAATAAGAAAAAAAAATTGTAATTAAAATGGATTTAACATACACAGTTTTGTCCAAAAAGACAATTTACGACGATTTTCCATCTTTACCTTCATTTTCAGGAACCCTCATTTTCCTCATTTTTTTTTTTTCAATTTTTCGTAGTTTTTGAAAAAATTTCAAGGGTAGGTACAAAAAAGATGAAAAATCGCTGTAAATTGTCTTTTTGGACAAAACTGTGTATGTTAAACCCATTTTAATTCCAAATTTTTTTTTACAATTTTTAATCCATTTTTTCAATTTTTTAAATAAAACGTAAAATACGACATTTTTTAATATCTCATTAAATGCGATGATCTGATGATTTTTTTTTTCAAAAAATATCAATAACGATGATGGTACTTCCCAACCAAAGGCATAACGCCCATTCTGTAACATTTTGAAATTTTTTTCTTATTTTGATTTTTTGCAAATTTTCAAAAATTTCAGGGCTCTTGTGCGATCGGAAGAAATTATTCGTTTCGAAAATTATCATTTTTTTTGTTTTTCATGTATCGCCAATACGCAACTTTTCCACGATATTACACTTTGAAAATCGGAAATTTTTGATTTTCGCTCCACCCTAAGCCATATATTATTCTAACGTGCAATTCTGGATTGATTGCATAGTTTTAAAGTTATACCTAGATTAAGTAATTTAACTTTTGCAAAAATCAGTAGGAGTTATTAAAATTTTTTCAAAACTTTGTGAAAAAATCTCGAAATTTTTTTTTTTAATTTTTCGACAGAAAATCTTATTAAATTTTTTCTACTAAACAATCTCAATTTTACTTTCTTGTCAAAAAATCTTGTAAAAATAATCTATATCGACAAAAAAAAATTCATGAAAAACACACACTCAATACTTCCATGCTTGATAAAAACAACTTTCAACTGAAAAATGATTTCTTAGTGTTTTTTTTTGGATTTAAATAGACTTTTATGCAAGAAAATTTTTCGGGGGGGGGGGGGGGGGGTCCAAGTGAATATGCGGATTTTTTGAACAGACTCAAATAATGAGAAAAAGAATTATTTGAGCAATTTTTTCAAAGCAATTGAATTTAAGGAAACTTTAAAATTCACCATGTTAAAAGTACCATTTGGTACTTATTACATGGCGAAATGAATTTTTTTCAAAAATGGGAATAATTGAAAAATTCCGAATTTTTTCATCAGAACCTCTCATAATAGACCCGAATGATGAGAAAAAAGAGTTTTGAACAATTTTTTCAAAGAACTCTAATTCGAGAAAAATTTGATATTCACACGACTAAATCAATCTATTTCAAAAATGGAAAAAATTGAAAAATTCAGAATTTTTTATCAGAATCTCTCAAAACAGACTTTAATAATGAGAAAAAAAGTTATTTGAGCAATTTCTTCAAAGAAATTGAATTTAAGGAAAATTTGAAATTCACATCAATAGATCAATTTTCTCCAAAAATGGGAAAAACTGAAAAATTCAGAATTTTTTCATCAGAGCCTCTCAGAATGGACCCGAATAATGAGAAAAAAAATTTTGAGCAATTTTTTCAGAGAGTAGAGTAGAGTATGGTATGAGTATGAGTATGAGTATGAGTATGAGTATGAGTAGAGTAGAGTAGAGTATGGGAAAAACTTAAAAATTCAGAATTTGTTCATCAGAGCCTCTCAGAACAGACTCAAATAATTCCAAAAATATTTTAAGAGAGGAATTTTCAAAAGAAAATTGAAAAAGATTACCTAGGTATAAATACGATTTTTTTTTTAAAGAATTTTATGCAAGAAATTTTTTGCAAAAAATTTTCTGACAATTTTTTTTTACGAAATAATTCAGTCTACTTTTTTCCAAAAAGACTTTTATCTATGAAAATTGTTGATGAAAAAATTTCAATTGAAAATAGTTCATGATAAAATTTAATAATTTTTCCAAAAAAAAAAACCGCCAAAAGAATTTTTTTACCCAAGTATTTTTCAACAGATTTTTCTGAGATTTTTTTTTTATGATGACTTTTTCAACAATAAAATTTTTAATGGCTATAGGGTCCAGGATTTTATGAAACTCAAATGCTTTCTTTTTCTTTTTTTTTCTAAAAAAAAAAAAAAAAAAAATGTAACTATAATTGTTTTTTTAAATTTCGTCCAAAAAAACTTGAAATCAAATTTAAAATACTTAAATTACTTATTTCAAATTGAGAAAATCTGAAAATCAAGAAATTTAAAATAAAATTACTTTCATGAAAAAACTGATTTAAAAAACAGAAAAAAAAACTGTTAAGTGAAAAAAGGTGAAATGAAGTGATCAGTTTACAGAAAAACAATTTAATTTCGAAGAAATATTTTGAACTTTGGAAAACCGAGAAATAACTGAAATGAAAACAGGACTTTTGCAATAAGTATTGACAGTTATTGCTGGATTTTCTATAAAATTTTATTTTATCGAGAGAATATTCACTTTGAGGAAAAATATACTCGTATTTTAAAAAAATACGAGTATCTTCTGCGATTTAAAAAAATAATTTTACATAAGCAAAAATTTTTCTCACGAATGAAATTTTTTAGGAGAGCATTTGATGAGAAAATTTCAATTCTCATAGAGGAATAGAGAATTTTCATAAACCTTTTTTTTGACGAGATTGGAAAAATTGAAGGAATTTTTTGGAAAGAAATTTATTAAGATTTTTGAGAAATTTCAAAAATTTAGAAAAGGGAAATTTTCAAAAAGAAATCTAAACAAAAATTAGTAATTGATACAAGAAATTATTTAGATAGATTTTTTATTAAGATAGGCATCATATTGTTTGAAAAAAGTTCTTCAATGAAAGCAAGAAAATTGTTTTTAGGATTTTTTAAAAATTCATACGAAAACTAAAAAAAAAAATCATTTTTTTTTAAATGAATTTATCTTAAAATAGGATTTTATTTTTCTGGGAGAATTTTTCAATGAGAAAATTATCAATTTTCTTCAGTAATTTTTGAAGAAAGTTTCTATGAAATTTATTTTTAAAAAAAAATTCAAGTTGCCAGAGAATTTTCCCCAGAATTTCAAAGGGAATTCCTCCCCCCCCCCCCCCCAAAAAAAAATAAAAAACAACTGAAAAAGTGTGCAATTTAAACATAAAAATCCAGCAAGTTTTTCAACAAATTTTCTGAGAAAACTATTAATGAGAAGAAATTTTACAAAGTTTTTTTTTGGAAATAGAAAATAATTTTTTCAACAAAATTTTATGGAAAGAATTTTTCCAACCAAAATTTTTTAAATATCTACAAATGATCCGCTTTAGACGTCAATAATATAACGCATCTCAATAAGAAGTTAAGAACTGCCATTCCAAACCTAGCGATTTTAATTTTACATCAAACATGAGGGTTCGAGGGTATAATTTGATCGCGTAAAAGAACGAAAACGGTCGCAAAAAAGTAAACAACTCGTGCAAAGGTTTCGTTTCATGTCGCGAAGTTTTCTAATTCGGAGAGATGTTGTCGTACCAACAAAATATACATGGCGATAGTGGTGGATGGAACCTACGACGCTATGTTCAAAAGTGAACACACTGGGGTGGGGGGGGGGTTGATGGGGCGAGGGGCGAGGGACGACGTTAATACAGTACACGAATTCGGCGAGCCAGCCGTCGTTAGGGTTTTACCCACGGCGTACAGAGTAGGTAAGGTACACAACAAACAAAGTCTACCGCAATCAGTTTTAGCCGAGCTAAAGATGTGTGCAAATCTGTCGACACGCTACGAAAAAGACAGAGCATACAGCCATCTTTTCTGTAAAAATCCACCTCGTATAAAAGTAATTTTTTCTTTCATTCCATGTCAATTTACATTTATTTGCATAGTCGGCTTTCGGCGTTTGATTTTTTACCTCGCTTTATTCGTCGCTCTCGTCTCGTTCGCCTTGCATCTCGACACCTTCGATACCACACGTAGCGCAAAGTATCCGGGGCACTATATATTTGCAATTTTTCACATACTCGTAAGTGAAGCTCGAATCAAACGACGATTGTTAAACATCGTCGCGTATGTACCTATTTTTCAAGTTCGCACAATCAATTTGCCAATTCAATGGCAGAGCTGGCGTGTTGCTACTCTTACTTCTTCCGTTCTTTCAAATGAAAAAAGTCGTAAAAAAAGTAAAAATTTATACGCAAAAGGTTGCTAATAAAGTAAAAAAAAAAATTCTGAAGCTCGTTTTCGTAACTTGCTCGCATATCTACTCGTTTCAACATAGCCAAAAAAATACCCAATTCTGCAAAACGGTTCGTTATTTGTCGCAATAATGATTGGCGGTGGCGACGACGACGTAAAAAAGACGACAATATCGCTCCAAACTCTCCGTTCCTTTTCGCCTAGGTACGAGTATTTACTCGCGGTACGATACGAGAAAGTTGGAAGAAGACGACTGGCTGCGACGTTAGGAAAGGAAATGTAGTTGTAGCGAGAAAAAAAGACCCGAGTCGAAAGCAGACGAGAGAGGAGAGCAACACGAGAAGAATTTTCGATCAAAATCCAATACAAAAGATGGAACGAGAATGAGGCAACTGTGGCAAGGCGACGTTTGCGAGAGGAGCGCACTACAATTTCGCTTGTTTCCATTTCCTGAAGCAACACGTTCGTATAAATGGGGTTATATAAATTGTAGTGTGGCGAACCGAGATAGAGGAGAAGTTTCCTTTCAATTATGACGTCATTATTTTTCAAAAAACTACAAGCTTTTAGCTCGTAAAAAGTGCTATTTTCTTCTTCTTAGATTTTTTCGCTTCTGCGATTGCGATAGAATAGATACATTATGCGAACACGAAACAGCTCTAACTTAAGTTGGAGAGAGATTTTCAATACGTCAATGATGACAATTTTCTTTCAATGGTGAAATGGCAACGTCACTTGTTGATGAATGTAGTAATTGGATGACTGTAGGATGGTTCTAAAAGTACAATCCTCTTATTTATCATTTACTCCTGCGGCTAGAACGTGCATAATCATTAGTACTCGTACAACAGAAACAGAAAAAACTGAGAACGTGGGTATTTTTCAATATTAATGCCTTATGACGTTTGCAAAATTTGATACCCTCTCTTATTTCAATACAAAGTATGACTCGTAAAAGTAACTGATGATGAGCACTTGGTGCTTGAAAAGCTTTGTCCTGAAATTTTCTCGATTCATTTTTTAATGTACAATAAGTAAGTGACGAGGAAGGATTTTTTTTTTTAAGTTGAAAATTTGAGTTCGAATAAGATTTAAAACGAAGTATTTTTCAACAAAACTAAAAAATAAAATTTAGAATGAAGGGTAATTCCATGTCAAGACGGCCACGTCTTGACCTTTGGTCCTCCGATGTAGTTCAAAAATTTTTTACGAGTTTTTCTAATCCCAAAAGTGAAAAGTGAGAAAACCACCGTTTTTTTCTCCATGACCCCGAGGAAGCTTTCGGGGGGGGGGGGGGGGTTGTTTTTGCACTTATGAGATATCTTGTTATAATACCCAACTTTGGTGGCCTGTATCTCATGATTAGTGCTAGGTATCGAAAATCGGTAAACAGGGTTTTGAAGACCATTAAAAGGAGGTTCAGAATCACTTATGAAAAGATCAAAATTTGAAATTTGAGCTTTTTTGAGAAAAGCTCAACTTTTAAAAATACGCAGAACTTCAGAGCCCTCATCAAAAAATCTACAAAAATTCCTGTTAAGAGACATTACTATACTACATTTGTGTCATCATTTTCGTGATGGACATTCTAAACCCCTGGGGGGCACGACGCCCCAAAATTTTGACCCAAATTTTTAAAAAAATTTAAAAATGCGTGACATATCGTTTATAATGTTTTCGATAGCGCTGAGTTCGAATTTGGCCACCGTTTTATGATAGGATCCTTCCCAAGCCCCCCACGACGCCTCTAAATTTGGAAAAAAAATTGATCAAATCAAACAAATCGTGTGACATAACGTTTGTTATGTTTTTGACAACGCTGAGTTCTAATATGGCCTCAGTTTTTGGGTAGGAGCCTCCACTAGCCCCCTACCACCCCCAAATTTGGCGAAAATTTGGTATAATCAACAATAAATCGTGTGACTTATCGTTTATGGCGAATTTGGAGGTGGTAGGGGGCTTTTGGAGGGTCCTACCCGAAAGCTGTTTGATTTTGAGTAAGGCCTACAAGATGCGAAAATTTTTTAAATAGGAAGCTCTGAAGATTGAAAAAATAAAATTGATATTAAAATATAAATTGGAGTAGTTTTTTAATAGCTACCTACCTATAAAAATATGAAAATCTGAAAAAATAATTATTTTTAAATTAAAAATTTGTGAAAATCAAAAAAAAAAAAAAAAAAAAAAAAAGGTTGAAAAAATGAAATTAATAATTAGATACCTACTGAAATATAAATTGTACCTAGTATTTTTTTTAATATAAAAATATGACAATTTAAAAAAAAATCATTAATTTAAAATTAAAAATTAGTGAAATATAATAAAAAATTGAAAAAATGAAAATATTCAAATTTCAAGTAAAAATTTCTCCCTTCTTATTCACAAATTTTGCAGAAAGTGCCCAAAATATTGTTATATCTTCACAAAAAAAATTATGTTATGTAGTTTTTTTGAAGAAAAAAAACAGGTCTGCAATCCTTGAAAGAAAAATTGTTTTTGAGAATTCACAGAGAAGAGAAAAAAAATACTCCAAGGACATTTTCAAAATTGACCATTACAGAATTTTTAGAACGAAATGAGAAAATCAATTCTTCCCAGGATACGCGAATAATTGGAAATTTCTCAATTTTTATTCATAACTTTTGCAAAAAGAAGTGCCAAATATTGCTGTCACTCTAGTCTTCAAAAAGCACTTTTGTGTTTTGTAGTTTTTCTCAAGTCATGACACAAACCGCAAAAGAACTTCAACTATTTCAAAAATTCATTCAAATTTTAAATTACCAGGTTTCAGAATTTTGTTAAGTTTCAAAGTTTTATCGAATTTCAAAATTTTAGAAAAAATTTCATAAGCAGGTACAGTGCTTCTGAAATTTTCAGGCATGTGTTTCAGATCTCAATTTTTTTAGCCACTTTGGTGACCTTTTTTTAGTGAAAATAGTAAACGAAATTTCTAAGAGAGAACTAACTGGCTGAAATTTCAAGTTGGCAGCTCGGTCATTCTCAAGTTCCATTTTTTAAAAACCATGTTTTCTTCAAAAAAAAAAATTTCTTGTGAAATTGTGAAAAATATAATTTTAGTAGTAGTTTTGAAATTTTTCTAAAAAAATAATTTTTCTACACAGTTCTCAGTGAATTTTTTCAAAAATAAAACGAAATTTCAATTTTTATCCAAAAATGTTTTAAAAGGGTATTTTCCATCAAAAAAAAGTTGAAGCATTCTTTCCAGAAGTTTTTATCAGATTTTTTAATTTTTTTCAAAAGAAATGTTATTAACGATTTTCTACCAAGTTTCAAAAAAATCGTCGATAGGATTTTTGGTTTTGTACAAATGGGAAATTGTTTTTGCACTCTATTTCGTACCTAATAACGTATGTAAATTTTCCACAAAACAAAACGTCTAACAGACTTTTCTTTAAAAGCAAAATAGGGTTTTTTCTTATATAAAAAATATAGGAGAAAAAATCAATGTTTAGGAGAAAAAATAGACTTTTAGTGACTTTTGAGCGATATGGTGACAAAAAATGAATAAGAATAAAATATACACGCATTAAGGGAATACCTAGTACCTACTTACTGAAATACCCTATATACATACGTCGCTTTTCGAAAATATGAATAGGTAGTACGCCTGCGAAAAGGATACAAACATACAAGAATAAGTAACGAGAAAAATGAATAATATCGTTATGTATTTCTCTTTCTGTTTTTTTTTTTTTTTTTTTTTTTTTTTTTTGCTGCGAGTAATAACGTCTTACTTCTGTTCATTTTCGTGTAGAAAAAAACTAACTCGTAAGGGAGGCTAGAAAACGTCGCCTTTGCTCGCGATGACATCTCAATAGAGCGTCGAAAATTATCTCTACAATAGATGAATTCATTTTTATTTCGCGTAACAAAAGAACAAGTACGAATTCATTTCTGTCGACTCAAAACCGTATCTTCGCACTGTGTATTGTAGTTTTTTGCCAAGACAAGGTGATTGTTTTTAAAAATGTGTAATGACTCTCGAACAACAACAAAGTTTACGCACAATGATTCGATGATATTATCAAACGAGCGTGAAAGAACAATAATCGTCATGAAGAAAGAAAGAAAGAAAGAGAGAAAGGAAGGGCGAAGCAGCAATGGGAAATGAGAGATGTTACGAAAACAAAGAAATACGCAGTACCTACTATGCTAAACCCTCTTTAAACTTATTATCAACGGAGAAGAATACGACGACGGTGTAGGATTTCAAGCGAGCAGGCAAATACCTCTTTGTTGACTAACAACTTAATGTTAAGCGAAACTGAAACGGAAGGAGGAAATTTTATTTGATGAGCTAGCATCAGTTACCTATACTAAAGTGACACGAAAGCAAAAACGAAAGCTGGAGAAAAATGTCTGTCGCTTCGTATGCCCGAAGAGAGACGTTATATCTACTTGTAGGCACGAGTACGAGTATGGTATACATTACAGTTATACACTTCTCGTTAGATTTGAAATTTTAAACGAAATCGTCCCTCGTGGTGATACCAAAGTATACACATACGTACACTTTGTCTTTCTCCTTTTTTCCAAGATCTACAACTTAGGTAGATGAACTCGATATCAGACATGTGCACGTCGTAGGTAGATACCGGGTTCCTAAGAATATGTTGACCACCTAGATAACGACAACCAATCAGAGCAATGAGATAACCATTTCTAGTTACCTGATTGGCTGATCCGTAGATCGATGACGTAGGTGGTCAACATATTCTTAGGAACCCAGTAATAGATGTATTATGTAGATATTTTTACGTAAGCAGTAAGCACGGCTTCAAGCTTCAACTGAACATCTCTTTTTAGATTAATTTCAACCAAAAAAAATCAGCTAAAACAAACCCTTTCGGACTATGACATAAAATATTCCAGGACTCCTGAAATTTTTTCAGCCCCCCCCCCCCCCCCCCTCATCATTAATACTTATTCCGAGAATCGCCAAACTTTGAAATTTATCAAAAAAATACTACTTATTGCAGAAGTTACAAAGAGTTTCAACATTTTTTCCTCTCTTGAGAAAAAGCCCACAAACTGTCAGAAGTGTAAAAAAAATTCATGGAGCCATTTTTTCACCCTTCCTATCAAAATTTATCCACTAAACTGTGTTTATTTCAACCCCTCGGCCCCTCCCCTCCACCCCAACGAATTCGTTGAACTCATTTTTTCAATAATCCAAATCACTAAATTTATAGTTGTTGTAGTACAAGTAAGAATGCAAAATAATCAAAAAAATTTGAAGACATTGGAGGTGAGAAAAAATTTCCACTCGTAAAATTGAAAGATTCCTTCAATGAAAGTGATGTTTTTAAGAGGATTTTTTTTACAAAAAAATTGATTTTTTTTTTTTTTTATAAATTACCTTCTTTGGTAATCGAGTTTATTCTGAGAGGTTATGACGAAAAAATTCATAACTTTTCAACTTTTCCCATTTTTGGAAAAAATTCAATGGCGATTTCCCCGATTCTTAAGTACACGATGAATTACACATTTTTCTTAAAATTGAATTTCTTTCTTTGAAAAAATTGCCCAAAATTTTTTTTCATCAATAATTGGGTCCATTTTGAGAGGTTATGACCAAAAAATTCATAATTTTTCAATTATTTCCATTTTTGGAAAAAATCATTTTTACAATGTATGGCGAATTACACATTTTTCTTAAAATTGAATTTTATTTTAAAAAATTGACCAACATTTTTTTTCTCAATAATGGGCTCCATTCTGAGAGATAATGATGGAAAAATTCTGAATTTTTCAATTATTTCCATTTTTGGAAAAAAAAATCATTTGTACCTACTTATTAAAATAATGGCGAATTACAAATTTTTCTTAAAATTGAATTTCTTTGAAAAAATTGCCCAAAATTTTTTTCTCAATAATCGGGTTCATTCTGAGAGGTTATGACGAAAAAATTTAGAATTTTTCAATTATTCCCATTTTTGGGAAAAAAAATCAATTTTGCCATGTAATAAGAACCGGCGATTTCACCGGTTCTTATTACATGGCGAATTACACATCTTTCTTAAAATTGCATTTCTTTGAAAAAATTGCCCAAATTTTTTTTTCCGCAATAATCGAGTATATTCTGAGAAATTATGACCAAAAAATTCATAATTTTTCAAATTGCCCTAAAAATTTTTTCTCAATACCTAACAAAAAATTAAAAATATATTTTCTTCAAATTTTTTTTTAAAAAAACCCAAAAGATTGGAAAATTATTTTATACCTCTCCCCCCCCCCCCCCCCGAAAAAAAATCCAGATTTTTTTCAAATGATCCAAAAAATTGAAGGAATGCCTACTCCAAAAATAAATGAAAAATTTTCTATTCAAAAAAACACATTTGAAAAAAATTGAAATCATTCTTTAATCCAAAAAAAAAAGATTTCTCGTTCCAAAAAAATCGAAAATTTTTTCATAAAAAAAAAATGTCAATGTTTTAAAAAAATTGAGAAATTTGAAATTTTTATTTTCATTTCCAAAAAAATTAGAACTTTTTCCCCAATTATATTGAAAAGTTATTTTTTTTTATAATAAATTTTCAATTTTTTTGTGGAAAAAAATCTCATTATTTTTTTCAAATCTATTTTTTTTGGACTACCTAGGTAAAGAAATTTTTCCGTTACCTAATTTATTTATCTATCAACTTTTTAAAATACAAATTCTTTCAATTCAAAAAAATGAAAAATTTTCTCTGCAATAAAATTGAAAGAGTTTTTATTCAAAAAAAAAAAAAAAAAAAAAAAAAAAAAAAAAAATCTCTACCTCGGTAAGTTGTTATTATGATATTTTTAGGAACAATTTTGGTTACTAAAAAAATTTGGATTGGACCACTCCTTCCCTTCCAATTTCGCATTAGCTTTAATCATTTACGCTATAAACTTCAGGCGACCTTGGCCTTTTGTCAGACAACCAAGAAATAATCGAACAGACTGAGATTTTTTAATGCAGCAGAAGAAAATCGAACGGGAAATTTTCTAGGTATTCAAATTTTCTCTTAATTTCCTTCGTGCGGCATTGCTCGTGTAGAATCCGCCTGCTAGTTTTTCTTTACGCGAGATCCATTCGCAAGGTTTCGATAAACGAGCGGCGAGCGAACGTGAAATTGAAAATCGTCTGGAAAACACGGCCTTTGCTCCTCACCACCGTTCGAATCGTCTAATTTGGTTGTTAATTACGCCATTTAGTAAATTTACTTTATTTCTTCACGGTCGTTTGTGTATAGTATGCCTAAGGAAAGCTGCGAAAAAACAATTATCGTAGTCGTAAATCGTTTTATTATGTGAGGTTTCGGCGAACGCACAGCTATAGCTGAACTGCGGCGATGGTCGGATCCCCGATAGAGGGCCGGAGCGGAGCGGAGGGCAGACGAGGTTTATGAAGATACGAAGGCAAAAGTCGCAGTCGCGGTCCCGAAAATCATTAGCAAACGGAGGCGAGGCGCTCGGGCAAATAAGTTTTTTTGCTGAAAATTCGCCGCGCCACGCCGCGCCATCCACCACATCATCGCGCAACCGAAAGCAATTTATTTTCTTTAAATATCTTTTACGTACTCGGAGTAGCAACAGCTTTATTAAACTGAAGATAAACAGTTGTGGTAAATGCTTGGAGTGACTTTGCCTGGTAAAAAGGGGCTGCTCGCCGCAGCCTACGCTAGCATCGGTCTTACCGCCCTTGGACTGTGGCAACCGACCGACATCCCGAGGGCCGAAGGGAGCTGAAATTTTCGCCGAGCAAAAAAAAGAAAAAAAGAAAAGTTGTTTGGTAACAATTAAGTCAACCTCGTTAAAGAGTTTATTAAGTCCGCAGGGATGGTCAGGCGAGGTTTTCATCTCGTCTTGTTTTTTTTTGCCCCCTTTTTTAAAAATCTTTTCTCGTTCCCTCCAATTAAATACTTTTTTACGCGTATTTTTATTTGCTTAACCGAGTTACAAAATTAAGTTCAAACGAGGCCGTTTTATGCGTATAATTTTATGTAGGTAATAGGTATAAAGGTTACTTTCTTATTTATAAGAAAATCTCGGACGAAGAGTACCTGTTGTGAATAAGTGACAGAAAGTATTACAGTTTTTGAGACGGGCCTTTCCAGAAACGTAGCCAGACAGTCATGTAAGGGGAGGGGGGGGGGTCTAGCCCAAAAGAAAGTGAAAATTTGTGTAAAAAAGACCATTAAAAAGCTGAAATTTCGTCATTTCTTCAACTTTTTCTTTCTTGACCCCCACCCCCTCCCTTAAATACGCCACTGGATTGATTAAAGGCGAATAATGATTAATGAACATTAATTCAGAATAAAACTTGAATATTTTTTATTTATTCTGTAACTCGATTTTTTTTTTTTCGTAATTTCATCTATATTTAGTATTTACGGCAAACCGAGTAGGCAAATTGTCATACTTCCATATTTTTTTCGATAGTTTTAGTTTTCTGAGTGCAGCAGAAGTACTTTAAATTCTGCAGACTGTCAGATGAGTACTTCGTCAAACTTTATGAAATAAAATTTTCCTAGGTACTTTGAATCAACAAATCAGAATTTTACAGGCCTTTTACACAGGAATTTTCTACAATGAAAAATGTCCTAAACTTTAACGATTTACTTACTATCTCTTTTTCTTTTCAATTTCAAATTTTCAAAATCGTAAAAAGTTATTAAAACACTGAAATTATCCACGTTTGAAATCACCCAATTTAAAATTTTACCAAATTCAAAAAATTTACTACTAGGTATATATTTAAAAAAATTAAGAACCAAATTTTGAAAATTTGAAAAAATTTGAAAATTACCAAATTTTACATTTTTATCAATGGCGTCGTAAATTTTCTCAATTTTGAATTTTTACAAAAATTGACTTTTGAAATTTTTGAAAAATTGAGCTACATTTTAAAAATTTATCCAACCTCAAGAATTAATTGAAGATAGCAAAATTTTCAAAAAATTTTAAAATCTAAAAATATTTCAAAAATGCATTGAAGTACGAAAATTGCAAATTTTTAAATTTTTATTTAATAATTTCGAATACCTACTTACTACCTACATCATAAAATTATTTTTTTGAATAATAAAAAAAAGTAACACCTTTTAATCATCTGCCAACTTTAACAGATAGACTTTTCAAAAAATTTAACTGCTATGCCTAAATTAATCTGACATCTAAAAATTATCAAATTTTGAATGTTCAGAGCATTTTGAAAACTGAACGTATTTTCTTATGTGAACAAAATAAAAAATTCAAAATGCCTGATTAAAGTTGTAAGAATTAATCAAACTTTCGACACTTTTAGCTCAAATAAATCTGGAGTTAGAAATTTAAAAAAAATTGAAATCGTTATCAATTTTTAAAACAATAAGAATCAACTTTCGCTCTTTCTAGTACCTTCGCTGGCTTAACAAAGTTTCTTACAATTTTTTTTAATATCCTCTCTCCCAAGAATAAAAAAGGTATATTTTACTCTGATTAATGCAAATGAATCCAACATCAATAAATATATAAAAATTGATTAAAAATTTGAAGAAGAAAAAAACTAACAAAATGGAAAAGTACAAAATTCAAAATTCAAAATTCAAAAAAAACACTTAAGCCTACTTAAAAATTCCATCTATTTTCAAAAAAGGAATAAATAATCAAAAAATTTCAAAATGGTGCAGCAACTGAGTCAGAAAAGCGATATTCACCATCAATTTCACAATTGATAACTTTTCACAAAATTTAGTAACTCATAAAAATTAGTCAAAAAGTAAAAATTTATTGAAAATTCGAAAATTAAAAATTTTATATTCTTTGAATCTGAATCAATAAAATTATTAAAATTCAACTATAAAAAAAATTGATGATTTCCAAAATCTGACAAAATACAGTAAGTAAGTAAGTAAAGCATTTATTTGTAGTTCAAAGCATTCGCCTTATTTACATTGTCGCGTTTGAAAACAAAATAAATAAAATAAAAATAAAATAAATAAATTTTTTAAAAAAAATTTAAAAAAAAATAAAATTAAAAAATAAATAAATAAATAATAAAATAAAATAAATAAAATAAGTTTTGGTGAATAAAATTTCTGAATACACTACAGTATAAAAACTTGTAAAGATTCTGAAATTTGATAATTTCTAAAATCTAGAAAAACATTTCTAACTTTTCAATCCATGTTAAATCATATACACATTACTTCTAAATAATTAAACACAAGGACATTTCTATTCTCCTTTATTTCATCTATACCCAATACACAACAAAACCAAAAACTAGAATCTAACTTCTAGATGATTCGTGACTAAACATTATTGCATCATCCTATTGATGAGCAGTGTTACCTTACTCTCTAAATATAAAATTGCATATCTACTAACAGAAACATTTTCAAAACGATAATAACATTTTTTGATCGAGGCATGACATTGTTTTCATTTTTCATGTGAATTTTGAAGAAAGAAAACTTGATGAATTTTTGCTATCAACTTCGTAATAATTCTTCACAAAATATTTACGATTTTCAAAATTTTGTGAACTTTTGAAATTGGGTAGGTAGATATTTAAAATTGGGAAAAATTCCAAATTTTGTAAAAAAATTTCAAACTTTTTCAATTTCAAGTAAATTGAGCCAGAAATTTTCAAAATATTGTGAGAAGCATTTTGAAAAACAAAATTAAAAATTAATTTAAATAATTAGGTATATTAATTAAAATATTCTACTCAATGAAAAAAGTCAAAATTAAAAAAAAATAAAACAAAAAAAAAACATCACGAATTGGCGATTAATTAAATTTCAAAAAAAATGTGTTAAATTGATAAAAAGAGGTATTACGAGTAGGAATCAAATTCAAGTTACTTAATTAAAAATTTACAAAAAAAAATTGAAATAAAATCGAAAGTAATAAAAACTGAAAAAATCAAAATAGAAAGAAATGGTTTCAGAGAAAAACATTTTTTAAAAAAAGAATTATGAAAAATCAAGAAAAATCAATGGGTTAACGTAATACAAGTACGTATAATTATAGGATGCATGTATCTAGAAGACCTACTACCTACATTTGGAAAATATGGAAATTCAGCCAGCCTATTTGGTGGCCGACACTCGTCAGTTTTACTCGTCGTACATTACCTAAATTAATTGAAATGAGGTTATTAAACATAGTTGGTATACTATGCAGTATACACTATACACTACACTACACACGCGTAAAAGTTAACAACAGTTGGAAATTTTGAAATATAACGAAGCGGCCATGGCCAACATCATAGACCTACTGTAGCCCGCAGTTGACGGTTAAATTTAAACTAACAAAAGAGGCTTTAAAGGGTTATGTCTTTTGAATAATCCTAAAACATCTGAGGAGCTTTAATTAAAATATGAAATTAAAAAACAACCGACGCGCGACGACTGTTTTCTTGTAAATTGTTTTTATTTGTGCGAATTTAATTAAACGAAGAAAACTCGACTATATAATATAGGTTTCCTCTTGTCTCCTAAGCGCCTCCCTTTTCACTCCTGTGTCGGTATAAAGTTGTGAAAAAAAAAATACGCCATTTATAATCCCCCATCTTCTCGTATCTTTTTTCCCTCGAAAAAAGATTGAAACAATAAACCGAGTGTTTGCAACGATATTAAAAAACTTCTAATATCAGTTATTAATTAAACGTAAAAAACCTCGTTGATGAAGATTTCTATTATTTTTTTTCGCTCCCTTTCTCTTTCGATTCTCTCAATTTTTTCGCCAACTTCACGAGATAGTGCGGCGGCTGATGAACTCCACTGCGTGGTTCGCGTTTGCCACTTGGCAAATGACGCGAATTAATTAAAAGTACGCCTAAGCTTGGGTTCTCTTCGTTACTTACATGGATGAATAAAATTTTCTACTCATTTTATAGTCTACGCGAGGGAAACGAATCAACGAATTTTTTTACGAGGTGATAACTGTCTCACGGAAATAAGTAGGTAGTGTAGGTATTTGCTGTGCAACTTTTTCCGGGGGCGAGATTATGCTACCTGTGCCTACACATGATAATTCGTCAACTTTCACGCAGGATATGTACAAAATCATCCGAGTGGATTTCATAAAGTTAGAAAAATTGTTTAAAATAACTTCAAAACAATTTTTACTTTTTCTAATTTAAATTTTTTATTTCTTTTTTATTCAAATCCCTTTTTGTTAAATTTTGTTTGAAATACAAATTTTCCATTTTTTTTCATTGCAAAATATTCATTGACAGAGCTAACTTTTCAAATTTTATCGAAACATAAATTAAATTTTATCATTTCGTTAAGAAACTTTTTGAACATTGAAAAAAAAAATTTGAAACTATTTCAACTTAAAAAAAAAATCGACTCATAAATTCAAATTTCCACAAAATTGATGAAATTTTACACTAAATCATAAAAAATTTCCAAATAAGCTGGAATTGAAAAAAAAAAAAATGATTGAAAACAATTTTCGACTCATACATTCAAATTTCCACAAAATTGATGAAAGGCTCTGGTGGGATAAGGGGGTCAATTGGCCCCCGGTCGCACTTTGAAATTTTTTTCACAGATTCAAAAATGCCATCTCCGCGAGTTTTAAACCGACTTTTACCAAACTTGGCACGTATGTAGAGGTGCCCAAGGGGGATGTTGTGAAATTTTTTCAGATTTTTTCGACTCCTCTAACGACCTTGAAAACGACTTTAACACTTTGAATCACCCAGTAGAGTACAGTTTTAGAGTGCACACGGTAGAAAATTTTTTTTCAGTTTTTCACACCCTCCTACACTACCCAGAATTTTTTCAAATTTTTATCGTTGGTGCAACTTCTCCAAAATATTCAAAAAGGCAATTAATCGTGCTTTTTCCCCCCACTGAACGCTCATTTTTCATCAAAAAATTTTTTCCTCGAAGTACACCATTAGATACTCCTTTATACACCTTTTGCCCGAATTTCACCTCAATTCGTTCATTTTTCGTGAATTGAGGTTTTTTCATTAATTTTATGTGATTAAAATTGAGGAATCACACGAAATGCTCAAATGAAAACACTAATCGCGGATTCGAGTTCAGCAGGTCAAACTACCCCCATTTAGACCTTTGCAGCGATCATTTTGCTCAAAATTGAAAAAGTTTATATCTTTACCGAAAATCCAATTTCGGTAAAATGAAAAAAATACAGATAAAAGTTGAACTTTTTCAATTTTGGGTAAAATGATCGCTGCAAAGGTCTAAATCGGGATAGTTTGACCTTCTGAACTCGAATCCGCGATTAGTTTTTTCATTTGAGCATTTCGTGAGATTCCTCAATTTTAATCACATAAAATTAATGAAAAAACCTCAATTCACGAAAAATGAACGAATTGTGATGAAAAATGAACGTTCAGTGGGGGAAAAAAGCACGATTAATTGGTTTTTTGAATATTTTGGAGAAGTTGCACCAACGATAAAAATTTGAAAAAATTCTGGGTAGTGTAGGAGGGTGTGAAAAACTGGAAAAAAAATTTTCCACCGTGTGCACTCTAAAACTGTACTCTACAGGGTGATTCAAAGTGTTAAAAGTCGTTTTCAAGGTCGTTAGAGGAGTCGAAAAAATTTGAAAAAATTTCACAACATCCCCCTTGGGCACCTCTACCTACGTGCCAAGTTTGGTGAAAATCGGTTTAAAACTCGCGGAGATGGCATTTTTAAGCTAAAAATCGCATTTTCGAGGCCCCAGCCCCCGGGGCGTGAGGTAAGAGATCGCTGATTCGCTCTAAAATCATATTTTACGATACAAAGTCGGAATCTGTGAAAAAAATTTCAAAGTGCGACCGGGAGCCGATCATAAATTCAAATTTCCAGGAAATTGATGAAATTTTTTTTGGAATTAACACTCGGGAAACCCAACAGTTGTAGGGTTGAAAAATACGAAAAAATTGTCAAATCTGATGGAATTGCAAAAAATTGTCAAATCCGCTGGAATTGGACAAAAATTGATTAAATAAAATTTTTCGACTCATAAATTAAAATTTCAACAAAACTATGAAATTTTTCTCAAAATTATTGTTCGAGATTCCCTGCGGTTGTAGAGTTGAAAAAAAATTACAAACTCATGGAATTGAAAAAAATGATTATTGAAAACTTATTAGACTCATAAATTCAAATTTCCTAAAAATCTTAAAGTTGTAGGATCGAAAAAAAACGAAAAAATTGCCAAAAGTTCTTGTATGTATTGAAAAATTGCCAAATCCGTTGGAATTGAAAAATAATTGTCGACTCATAAATTCAAATTTCTACGAAATTGATGGCATTTTTTTTCGAAATTATTACTCGAGAACTTCTACACTATTGTAGGGTCGAAAAAAAAACTAAAAATTGTGAAATCTGTTAGAATTGAAAAAAACGATTCTTGAAAATTTATTTGACTCGTAAATTCAAATTTCTACAAAATTGATGAATTTCTTCTCAAAATTATTATTCGAAAAGTCCTACTGTTGTACGGTTGAAAAATGCAAAAAAATTACCAAATCCGCTGGAATTGAAAAAAAAAAAATTTAATTTCCACAAAATTGATGACATTTTTTTCGAAATTATTACTCGATAAATTCTACAGTTGTATAGTTGAAAAAAAAAACGAAAAAATTGCCAAATCTGCTGGAATTGAAAAAAAATGATTCAAGAGACAACTTTTCGATTCAAATTTTTACAAAATTGATGATTTTTTTTCAAAATTTTCACTCGTGAAGTCCTACAGTTGCAGGGTTTAAAAATAATACAAAATTGCAAAATCTGCTGGAATTGAAAAAAATTGCCAATATCCGCTGGAATTGAACAAAAATTGATTAATTTGAAAAAATAAAAAAAATTATTCAAACTCGTAATGTTTATTTTAGCAGAAACTTTTCAAGACTTTATTTAAATCGAATGCAAAAACGCAAGGGAAGGGGGTCCACAATTAAAAACCACAAGTACGAAATGAGGTGGAAATGTTGACAAAGAAACTCAAAGGAAGATTTTACTTTTTTTCTCTTGATTTTGGGAGAATCGTTTTCGAAATTTGATTTTTTTACTGTAATCTGTACTTAATAAGTATTTACTGTACCAAAATTTGAAAATTTGTAAAATAAATTTTTACAGAAATTTATTCAATAATACGCAAATAAAACTCGAAAAATCAAAGGGCCAAAAAAACACCTTTTCATAAGCAGGCATTTTTAAACAAAAAAATTGTTATCGACAGCTTCTCGATTCATCGCTCACACTAGATTCCAACTTTATTTCGTTATACAATGAAAAGATTTATTGCTACGCGTTGAAAACCGCACCATCACACCGTGTGCCCATCACATCCTTCGCCTTCTTTATGTTCCATGCCGGTTGAAAAAAAAGATAAATTTTGTACATATTTTTTCTCGGTTTTCGCGTAGTGTTCGCGATGTTTTGTATTGTTGTTGAATTCCTGCTCGAAAAATGGGGGAAAAATGAAAAAACTTTGCGAATGAACTGAATAACAACGAAGCGACGCAAACAGTATGGTATTTGTAGGTAATGTGACAATGTTATTTCGAGATATTTTGCACATCAACGACGCGACGATGCGATGACGATCGAGATGGTTTTTTCCCCCAGGTCTACGTGTTTATTTTCAAGTGGCGAATTATTACATTATGTTTTGACGAAGAAAAAATTCGTAGTAGGTACCAGTTGCGTGAAAAATTCGTAGGGCGTTTTGCGTAGGCGCCAGTAAGTCTGCGTCAAAATATACCCAGCCTTTCTACCGCGGACATTTTCTTCTCTATCTTAAGAGTCTGTAGAAGTTTCGCATCGCATCGCGTCGCTCAGAAGAGAAGGTGAGCGGAAATGGAACGAAATTACCTACTATTGTGAGCAATGGTGCGTGTGCACTGTGCAGTTGCCAGTTAAGAAAATACGAGTACAGGACGTTCGGTAAATGTGGCAGCATTTCACGTAGGCACAAATTTAGGTGATTCTGACTCGGAAGTGTATAGTCTGTGCGAAGAATGACGAAGAGTATAAAATAACTAGACGTTTCGCGTAACGCTTATTGCATTAGTTCTCGATGAATAATAAATCAGTATGTACATATACTCGTATACTACGATACGAAGCCACACTCGATAAAAACAAACACCACCGCCGTGTGCAGGTATCTAAAAGACGACGATATGGCTCAATCGACGCGGCGCGGCGTATTTCATACACATCGATTCAATTTGTAACCAAGCAACGATAAATTTTTTTCAACCATTTCGAGTAGGTAGGTATTTGAAAATTAAATGCGAATACGGAGAGGTTCGAGTGCGGTAATTTTGGCAGAAAGCACATCGCTAGTCCGGTACACAGGTGCCGACTGGCGAGGGCGTTCTCCTCTCCGTCAAATTCACTTTCAAGCAGGGCTACTCGCTGGAGCTGCCTATGCTGCTACTGCAGCTGTTGCTGCTGTGAAAAGGTTTCCTGCGAGGTCGTTTCGAAATTTTTCAAGTGAGCTGCTCGGAAATGATTTTACTTTGATTTTTGTGGCAGTGTAATGTCTATCTAAATCGACGGGTGAAAAAATTTGACGAAAAAAGGATAACTTTTATTCACAACTCCAATGTACCTACGTATGCGAACTTGACCTTATTTTTTAAATTAAATATTGTTTAGCCTTTTCCTTCAAGAAAATCATTGTTTTAAAAGTTTTCCAAAGAATTTCCCTCTTACGAATTTCGTTTTAAAATAAGTATTTTTTTTTAGATTCGTCTTTCAAAGAGAATTTTTCAATAATTTCTCGACAAAATTTTCCCTTTTACGTATTTTTTCTTTTTAAAATATTTTTTCTACATTCTACATGTTTTCTAGAATTCAAAAATTTACTAAAAAAATTATTTTGGTAATTTATAAAGTGCAGTGGAGGATGGGACAAGGAGCGCACTGGGCATTTTAAAAGAATTTTTTCATTTAAAATTTTTTTTAATTTTTAATAGAATTTTTTTTTTTTTTTTAGGAAAATTTTTTGAATGTTTGTTTTTAGTTAATTTCTTTTTAAAAGCATTTTTCAACAAATAAGTGCTTTTCTATGGATTCTTTTGAAAAAAAAATTTGTAAAAATAATTTTTTGCGACTTTTTTTATGGAATTATTTACATTCTTTTTTCACAAAATTCATTCAAAATTGTTCAAAAAATTAGGAAATCATTCCATCGAAAGTTCCGTCAAGAAATTCGTTTAAAAAATCTTCAGAAAAAATTCATAAAAAGTGAAGATTGAAAAAAAGTGCCTAGATTTTTTATGTCCTATTGAAATCCATCATGCTACAGATTCAAAGGCGATGTGAGGATAAAAAGTACCCTTCTAGCACCGGATTACTTTAACGCCCATGCAAAAAAATGGAAATAAATCTCCAAGTAAAATTATTTCAGTTTTCGATTTGCCTCCATAATCAGGGAAAAAGTGTTGAAAATAAAAAAGTTACATTTGATCTTCCAAAAAAATATCTAGGTAGGTATGTGAAAAAAATATATAACATTTTTTTAGACAGAAAATTATTCATCAAGAATAGTATTCCACACAAAAAAAGTTTCACATTAAAAAAATCTGTTCATGCATTATTTTTTTTAATTTTCAAACCAAAAAGTTTTATATCCAAAAAAAGTTTCTAAAAAAATTGTTAAAAAAACTTTCTCTATATTTTTTTTAAATTATCAATTTTAAAAAAAAACAATTAATCACTAATACTCATTTTGGAAAAAAAATTACTACCCACAGAAAAAACTCAACAAAAACAATTTTCCACAAAAACTTTTCGAAAAAAAAAATCAAGAAAATTTCGAATTCAATTATTTTGAAAACAATGTTCAGAATCATATCATAATTGGTCAATTTTGAAAAATGGGAATTATTTGAGAAAAGTATTTCACAAATTGCTGTTTGCAAAATTTGTTTGAAACACTCGCGCCCATTGCAAAATGAACTTTTTTCAAAAATAGGAATAATTCGAAAATCATGCATTTTTTCGTCATAATCTCTCAGAATAGACCCGAATAGTGAGAAAAAAATTTTTGAGCAATTTTTTCAAAGAAATTAAATTTAAGGAAAATTTGAAGTATCCATATCCGTTTTTTCAAAAATGGGAATAATTTAAAAATTTAAAAATTTTTCATCAGAATCTCTCAAAATGGACCGAAATAATGAGAAAAAAAATTTTGAACAATTTTTTCAAAGAAAATAAATATGTGAAATTTCCCATGTAAAAAGCTCCGCAAAAAAAACGGATCTCTTTACAAGGCAAAAATGAATTTTTCCCAAAAATGCAAATAATTGAAAAGTTCAGAATTTTTTCATCATAACCTCTCAGAAGTGACCCGAATAATGAGAAAAAATTTTTGAGCAATTTTTTCAACAAAATTAAATTTAAGGAAAATTTGAAATAGGTATCCGTTTTTTTTTTTTTCAAAAATGGGAATAATTTAAAAATTCAAAATTTTTTCATCAGAATCTCTTAGAATGGACCCGAATAATGAAAAAAAAAATTTGGACAATTTTTTCAATAAAATTGAATTTTGGAAAAATTTGAAATTGAGTATCTATTTTAAAAAATATTTTTTCTGAAATGCAATTACCTAATGATAGAAAAGTGCATAAAAGAATTGACAAAAAATAAGAAAAAAATTGAAAAATCCCACTTTCCAACAATGCAAACATCACAAAAACTGAGTCTTTTTATGGTCTTGCTTTTGGCCCGGTGAAAGGCGCATCCTGGAGTAGCATTCGTTCGTTTGACATTGGCGCCGTGCCCGAAATCGATTATCGCATCAAGGTGGGAAAAAAAGTCTTCAAAATATTTCAACAATGTGTAAATCTCCGAGGAGATAATTTGGCCGTAACATAGTTGAATTATACAGAATTCCATTTCCAACTCGAACATCGTTATCCCAGATAACTTTTGTTGTCCGACAGTCTGGTCTCTTATCGAGTTACTAAAACGAATTGCGAGATGATTTGAATTTTTAGTTGGCTCACGGTTTTTTATATTCTATCATTCTTTTTATATCGGAGACGATTTTTTTTGCTCGTATCGCGAATGCCATCGTATCGTCTCTAGACGAATTCCCCAGCTTTCAAGGTATCTACGTACGGAAAAAAAAACAGGGACGTTTTGCATATTTCAAGAGAAAAATTGAAAAATCAAGGTACCTGTACAAAAAAAAGTGGCTCGATCGATTTGATTTATTGTTTTACGAGGCGACGCAACCAAAACTGCTGCACATCATTATCATCCCGTTGAGAGAAAAGTTAAAAACGATATAGAAGAGGTAGAACTTTCGTTAGCTTTAGTATATTTCTGAATTCTGATTAAGATTGAAAAAAAAAAATTTCCAATATTCGTGAAAAGAACTCAATTCACCCCCCCCCCCCTTCAACTCTTCCAATCACTAGAACAGCATGCGAATGGCAACGTCTTCATTTCCTCGAATTTGTTTTCAAAATTTCGATACCTACGCGTTAAAAAAATCACAATTCGAATATTTATAAAAACCCAAGCGGCACACTCGATCGATAATATCGGAAGATGTAACGTGTCGATAAAAAATCGTTTGAAAATCTATAGATGTTCTCACGACATTATAAAGATTTATCGGTACAATTTCATAGGCAAAAAATCTAAAAACTATCGAATTCGATATTATTAAGATTTTATTACGATATTTGTCAACGATACTATCGACAAAGAATATTAAATTTATCGATTCCGATTTTCCACCGATTTTGTGCAGATATTTGAAACTACATTATCGACAAAGAATATTAAATTTATCGAATCCGATTTTTTACCGATTTTGTAAAGATATTTGAAACTATATTATCGGCACATAATATGCAATTTCTCGAATTCGATTTACTAACGATTGCGTGAAGATATTTGAAACTCTATTATCGACACGCAATATGAAATTTCTCGATTTTGATTTTTTTACGATTTTGTGACGATATTTGAAACTGTATTATCGTCAAATAATCTGAAATTTCTCGAATTCGATTTTTCAACGATTTTATGACGATATTTGAAACTACATTATCGACAAATAATCAGAAATTTGTCGAACGATTTTTCAACGATTTTGTGGCGATATTTGAAATTATTTCCAAATTTTAAAAATTGGTGAAAATTTTTCTAAGTCCAACTCGTCTGGAAGTACTAAACTGCCTATTATAAGCGTTTTATTGCTAATTCCTCAACGATAAGGTATGGCATAGTGGTTAAGGTAGGGATCGGCAAATAACCGGATCCTTCAAATAAAATCCGGATATTAAAAAATCCGGATTTTATTCGAATAGTCGTTTTTGAATGGAATTGCGGGTATTTCAAGGAAATTCCGTCTGGAGTGCTAAAATGAAATTGTGATTTTTTGATAACGTACTCTGCTGAAAATAAATGTAACTAAAAAATTTCAAAATTTCACTTGGCCACCATGCCTAATACAAATGAAAATCATTGAGGAGCGCTGTTCAAAAAATCCGGATAAAATCCGGATATTTGTTTCAAAAAACGAATATATTCATTTATTCACGAATCCAGTTATTTGCCGATCCCTAGGTTAAGGAAGAGGATTACCATGCAGGAGGTAGATGGTTCAAGCCCCACGGGTGGCAGATTTTTTATAATTTTTTTTTACTTTTTCTGAAATGATCCTCTTACCGTAACATGAATAATGTGTTTAGGCATAGTTTAATGTATTAATTATGCTAATTAAGGATTTTTAATTATAGAAAAAAGCTAGTAAAAAACGAAAAATCGGAATAAAAAATCGATAAAAAATCGACAGAATATCGAATTCGATAAAGTGTCGCAAAAGTTCCGCCTAAATCGTGAAATTATCTTTCGATATTATAGATATATTATCGATAAAATATCTTACTATAATCTCGAAATTTTTGCTAACTATAATTCGTCGATAATCTATCTATATATCGAAAGATAATTTCACGATTTAGGCGGAACTAACACGACACTTTATCGAATTCGATATTCTGTCGATTTTTTATTTCGATAATTTGTCGATTGTGCTGCTTGGGAATACCTCGCTTTATTTTCAAGCATTTTTCAATTCGCACCATCAAACTGTCCTCTTTGCCAGCTTTTTTTCCTTGAGAAAAATTTCATATCCGTCATTCTGATTTTCTTTCCTTCCAACTACGATAGCTTCTCAAAACATCTGTAGGTATTATTTTCAAAAATAGAATCGCGTATCGTATAACGGAAATACTCAACACGATTATACATTTTACTTCTTTTTTCCCTCCGTCATCAACAAGTGATATTAAAACATCTCCTTCGATGGCTTAAAAAGAGGCGAAAAATATCATCTGGGAGAAATTTATCGTCGAAATTGGCTGGAATCCTTTGAACGAAAGAAGGAATTGATATTGAAGAGTTTTTCTTTGCTTTACTTTTTATTTCGCTACCTATTTATTTTCTCTCTATCTCTCTCTCTCTTCAATAAACGCGAAACTTGTTTAGTACGAATTATTATTATCGAGACGACGTATCTTATGACGAAAAAATAACCTCGACGTGGGGAAAACTGCTTAAAAATTTCTTCGACGACGCGACGCGGTAATCACTCACTGGGGTATCTCTACCTACCTACAATACATATTTCTGTAGGTACTATAATTACGAAGGTACGCGGAATAAAAATACATAGGATACATATTCGCATCGTATAACTCGGTACGAGAGAAGAAAAAAATGTAATTCGATACTAGTCGATCTATTTCCTCTCCTTTTTTCCAAATAAAAATATATTTCTATAATACAATCTTCGGTATCGATTACGTTTGAAAATTCGATTAGAAAGGAAACTGAAATACCCAATTTGACCGACGACGACGTATCTTTTACTCGTATTTAATGAAATAGTATAGTCACTATAGTTTTTTTTTCTGCTTCTTCTTCAAGAGGGAAAAATATATTTACTTATACGCATTTATCCATTTTTAATGACGACTCAACTCTCGTCTCATTTATAGAGCAACGTTAAGATGGTAAAAGGTTCGGTGTTCGTTGATTCGACGCCAATAAAAATAAATATGTTTTTTAAGACGAGCGCTGCTGGTCTTGGCTGGGCCTAAAATTTGGAAGTTTTCCTATTCCCAAACGAAGAAACTGCCGAAAAAATCGATTGATGTTGAAATGCTGAAACAATATTGTTTTTTTTTACGGGGGCCGAAAACACGCGAAGGGGGAAGCGGTTCCAGTGAAACGAATACGTTTGGAATTTATTTCGCGATTCTTTTACCTTTATACGGTGCGTCCTGGATGCGTGAAATCAGAACTTGATTTCCAAAAAAGGTGCCTCGATTCGAACATCGATATACTTTCATTTCACGACATTACCTTCTCGTTGTTTTTTTCACTGCAGATAATTTAGAACATGTACTTTTATATCATTATTATTTATTTATTTTTTTTTTTGTAAAGGAATATTTTCATTGCAAATACTAATCAAAGGGTGATTTATTTTTGTACTTGTTCGCAGGAAGTATCGATATTTGTATTTGAAAAAAGGCTTAGCGATCGTCTGCATAGGCCTAGAAGGAAAGACTCGATTACGGAGATAATGAAAAAAAGTGTAAAACACCTCGAGGTATACCGCCAACCGAAATTAATCTTAACGGTACTACACAGTTTAGAGGAGTGTTCCGATACGATTGCTTTTGCTTCCGAACCTATTTTAGCGAGTTTGGCTAACATATTGTCTTTTCAAGTTTACACAAATGCTGTTAATTCTGCCAGAACGGAAAATACACAACCTAATATACCACGACCACCTAACGCCAAGGAATATAATTTCATCGATTTTGAAATCAAATATGGACTGCGACAGGTAAATTAATATCGCTTTATCGTACACCTATTTATATCGTAACTACTTTACAATTATCACTAGTGTCTAGTTTACTCAATTTGTTTACATCTATTTTGTAAGTGGATCGTTGTTGTTGAAATTCGTCAAATTCGATACTACATGGATACTTTATATTCAAAATTGGAGGAGAGGAAGGGGTCCAATCGAAATTTTTGCAATAACCAAAATTATTTCCAAGGCTTCAAGCTACAACTTTTGTTTGAACATTTTTTCATTTGCACCTCTACCTCCGCCACTTTTTAATAATATAAGTATCAAACAAGGAAACCTCGCAAACTCGTCACCTCCGATTGAGCTAAAATTTGGCTCACTGAAAAAGCTTGCCACCCAGACCTCACAACCAAATTTTTAGCTGCCGAAGTTGATTTTTCGATTTTTAGCGAATTTTTGAAAATAGGTTAAACCGCCCCCAAAAAAACATTTTTTTGAAAAAAAAAATTGTAAATTTCAAGATAGAATCCTGAAAATTGGCTTGTACCCTAAAGTCGATCTTTCGAGTCGATTGACACAATTTTCGAAGCGATCTGGAGCCTCCAGGAAAAGTTGACTTTTCTCCAGCGCACTGGAATAGCTCCAGACGGCGCTGTAATTGACTTCGGCAGCTGAAAATTTAATCCTAGCGTTAGTATGATGCCATCTATCGATTGACGTAGTTAAATCCAAAATCCGAGGTGACGAGTTCGCACGTGTTTTTTTGACAACTTGAAAATTCTGCATTATTATTAAATTTTTCCAAAAAATCAATTTCTCCAGCATATCACCCGAAACTTCGTCTACCCCCTAAAGTCGACCACCCGAGTCGATTGGCACCATTTTCTAAGCGATCTGGAGGCCCCAGATCGCTTCGAAAATGGTGCCAATCGACTCGTGAGGTCGACTTTAGTGTACAAACCAATTTTCAGGATTCTATGTTGAAATTTACAATTTTTTTCCCAATTTTTTTTTTTTTTTTTTTGGAGGCGGTTTCAACCATTTTCAAAAATTTGCCAAAAATCGAAAAATCAACTTCGACAGTTGAAAATTTGGTTGTGAGGTCTAGGTGGCGTGCTCTTTCAGTGAGCCAAATTTCAGCTCAATCGAAGGAGACGAGTTGGCGAGGTTCCCTTGTAGCGAAATTGAACGGGAGGGAAGGGCCTAATCGAAAATTTTATAATAAACAAAAATTATTTCTACATGGTGTCTACCTGACTTTTTTTTTCTAAAATCACTACTTTTTCACTCCTTCTTTTCTACCATCTCAAAAATTTAACCCCCCCCCCCCCCAAAAAAAAAGACAGAAAATAAGGACTTCTACAAAAATTGATTTATTCCTAAAAAAAAGTGACCCCCTCACCAAAAAAATACGATTCAAATACTTTACTACAGAAGAATTTTGAAATAGAAGAAAAAAATATATTTTGAAAAAGTTCAAAATTATAAAAAATACACATACACATCAAACTGAAAATTTTCAACTTCCCATAATATTTGCATTGATTTCAGGTTACTTTCAAAATTTTCATTCATAAGAAACGTAGAGGTTGAGGGGATACGGTCAGAATCGAAAAATTTTGAATTTTTTTTCTTTATTCACTAGTTAATTTGTTTTCACAAAAATCGAAGATGAGCACTGCCCGAGCGAAGCGATGGCGAAAAATCCATCAGGAAAAATTACTGCCCGAGCGCAGCGAGGGCGAAGTTTTGAGAAAATTGAAATTTTGAATGAAGAAAATTAGCTATTTTGTTACAAACGAAATTTTTTTTTTTTTTTTTTTTGATTTTTCGATTTTAAATTTTGATTTTTTCACTACCTTTACCCCAAAATCACTACTTTTTCACTACTTTCATGACCTATTTTTCAAATCACTACTTTTTCACTACTTTCACTACTTTCACTTTTGGTAGACACCATGTTCTAGGACCTCAATATACAAATTTTTTTTGGAAAAATTTTCAATTTGACTCCTCCCCCAATTCCGAAAAGTATTTACCTGATGTTATGTGAAATCCGAGGAGAGATAGGGACCGAATCGAAATTTTTATAATAATCAAAAATTATTTTTAATAAAACTTTTATTTGAAAAAATTTTCAAATGGCCCCTTCCTCCCTTATTTCACTAATTTTCTATTAGTAACTTTGGAGTGTTATATGTAAAACCGGTGGCGAGGGAGCGAGGGAGGGGTTCAATTGAAAATATTTTCAAACAAAAGTTGTAGCTTGAAGTCCCAGAAATAATCTTGGTTATTACAAAAATTTTGATTGCACCCTTCCCTCCCCTCCCATTTTGAATATCAAGTATCTATGTAGTATTGGACTTGGTAAAATTTCAACAACGATCCATAACCATGTAAAGAAAATAAACTACATACGAGTAGGTATACCTATCTGTGTCATGTCGTCGTACTCGTAATTACCTATATGGTCTTTAATCCGGATATGTTTCGCCACCAACCACCGAGAGAACGATGAGAGAAAAGTATATAAGTATTTCGTATACGAAACAAATTACGAGAATAATCAGAATAGCTTGAGAGATATAGACGTATAGAGGTATAACGAAAACGACGACGACGACGACGTTAGGATTCATCGAAAATTTAATAAAGCTTTTCGTGAACTATAAAACGCTTTGCCTAAATTAGATTGTCAAGTAAAACGCCAGTTTACCTAAACGGAAAGCAATTTTACCTTCGGTTTTCTTTATACTTAATGTAATTTTCTTATTAATAAATTTAACGCAGAGGCTTGCCTCAAATGAGGTTTATCTACTAACGATGAATTTGTATCAAAGTTTGAGTTACCTGTACTCGACGTTTCACGCTTGCGTTGCCTCGCCGCGTAAACGTCGCATCTTCGTCGTTAAATCTTATTAAATTATAACCCTTTGCTATACACTACATACGCACACATATCTACGTATATGTAATAATTATAACGCGTGTAAACTATCTAATTTTAAATTTTCAAACGGTTTAATTTTCGGTTACAGATAGCAGAAGCTTTAGATTTCCTTTCGACTCAGGTTTACCATCATAATCTATGCCCTAATAGCATACTGGTCACCAAACTCGGTAATTGGAAGCTCGCTGGCATGGAGTTTTTGAGTAAGTGTTCGCATTTATCTCATTCTGTTCTTTAAAAAAATAATAATACCAAATAATAATTAGTTCCAAAGCGTATCAATCTCACACAATTTCTTCTACGGAGAAGTTACACAGCTTTCTCACAGAATTTTTCAGAAAATTATGCAATAGTACAAAGTACATATACGTGGACAGGAAAATTATTAGGTAACAAAAAATTTTGGATGAATTTTTCAAAAAATTTGAGAAAATTTTCGCTGAAAAATGTCAACAAATTTGAAAAATTTTAATATGTAGATCACGTTCAACCAAGTCCTAGAAAATTTTTTCACAGATTTCAGATAATTTCTTTGAAAAACTTTTGAAAAGATACAATGAATTTTGATGAATTTGAAATAAAGGAATTTTGTGAAAATTCCTATAGTATAATTCACAAAATTTTAAAAGATTTTTCTATAACATCGATAAAAAAAAATCCACAAAATAGAAAGTTTTTCAAAACATTAAAAACATCGTCAAATTTTTTAAAAATTCGAGGAATTTCAAAAAAAAAAATCGAAAGAGATAGAAAAAATATCTAATTCAAAGAATCATAAAAAAAAATCACAAAATCCAAAAGAATTATGCCCAAAAAGAGATTAGCTATTTTCACAACCAGTAATCACGAATAATCCCAATTCTTGATTAAAAACTCGTATCTATCACATTTCAAAACTTACAACTTACAAAACGAAAATAGACGAGATAATATTTCATCGCAATGTTTCTAAAGTTTCCCTAATTTTTTTACAAAATTTTCTACGAAAGGTTTTTCGAAGAAAACCGATAATTTTTCTAAACTTTTTATCAAAATTTAACTAGATCTACTTCAAATTAAAAGAAAAAATTCTTCCAACTTTTTTTCAAGTAAATTGTTGATTAGATTTAGATTTATTTCTAAATTTTTTAACAAACTTTTTTCATCAAAGTTTTCCTGGTCTTGAACTCGTCAAAATTTTGTGTACCTACATATTTAAACTGGATTTTTCCAACTTTTTCCAATAATTTCATTTACATTTTTCAAATTATTTTTCATTGTAATTCTCCATTTTAAAAAAAAAATATTTTCGTCAAAATTCTTCTAGACTTTTAGTCTTTTTTTTAAATTTCTAAATTTCTAATTAAAATTTTTACAATAATTTTCATCAGTTTTTCCAAGTATATACACCAATTGTTGATTGATAATTTTCCTATTTTAAATGAAATTAAAAATAAATTTTAAAATTTTAAAAATGGTGTCTAACTGGATATTAGCATAGTATTTCATGACTTCCTTGACCTGTTAAGACACTTTCCAAAATTTGTTTGAAGGTTGAAATTAAGTTTTGTATCGAAAAAAATTCTCATTAATCTCAATACGTTCAGAGAATTTTCCAGAAAATTTCAGAAAATTTTTCTTCGATTTCGGGATATTTTTAAAATTCTACAAATAAATATTTGAGAAATTCAGAATTTTTTAGTAGAGTTGACTTCATTGGGCAATTTGGAAAATGTTGACAAAATTGTCAAAAATTTCAATTTTCAAAAGAAAAAAAAAAAAATTGAGGCAGGATTTAAAATATTTCAAAAATAATAAGGAATTTTCAAACACAAATGTGTTTTTTCGCTGAAAGTCAAGCTACTCCTTTTGAGACAGCTTAACAATGGAAATTAATCAATTTTGAAACTCATTCCGTATCAGGAACTTTTTTGTTTCGAGAAGACTTTATAATGTTATAATTATTACAGGAAATCTACATTATTTTTTTTCCAAAATTCATAACTTTTCACGACCTTTTTCATGAACAATATTTCTACATTTTCAGGAGCCCCTCTTCCAGCATAAGTATAACTTGGAATAAATATTGGGGGGGGCGAAAAAAATGTTTTTTTCCCTATATTTTGTGGTAAAAATCTATCTAAAAAAATACTGAGAGAGAGGGCGAATGTCCCTTGAACCCCCTAAGTTATGCCTATGCCCTACAAGACCCTCTTTTTTTGTAACCAAAAAAATCTATACAATTTTTTTTAAAAAGTTGAATGATTACTTAGCATTTTCAAGGGTGTAATTCAATTTCTTCCCCGAAAGATAAATTCTTGAAATTGTTTTCATGCTGTATCTAATGTGAGAATTATTTTTTTCCTGGAAATGAAACAAAAAATTTTCACGCCAAAAATTCTCCTAAAAAATTTTTAACAACTTTTTCAACAGAAAACCCTGTTCTTTTTTTCGTCCAAAAGTTTAAAAAATATGTTATATTTACTTTACTATCAAAGAAAAAAACTTGATCCCCAAAAAATTTCATTTTTTCATTTCAGAAGAATTTTTAAAATTATTGTTTGAAAAAATTTCATTTTTTTTTTTTTTTTTTTTTTTGAAATTGGAACAAATTTTTTTCTATACAAAGAAAAAAATTAAGAAACTTTTCCACAGAAATTTAAAAAAATACCTACCTTTACATAAATTTTTTTCTCTATTTCAAAAAAATTGAGTAATATTTTTTCATTCCAAAAAATTAGAATTTTTCTCCAAAAAACAGAGATCCTTCCCCAAAAAATACAAATTTTTTTTTTTTTTAGAAAATTGAAAAAAAAATCCAAAAAATTGCAGAGGTTTTATACCTACTCTAGAGATCAAAAATATTTTTACTTCATAACAATTCAATTCAAATTCAATTCCAAAACGATAAAATTCAGATTTTTGATTATTTTTTTTTTTTTAAATACCTAAGCATTTTTTCGCGAAAGTTTAAAAAATATTTTTACTTCAAAAAAATTGAGATTTTTTTTAATGCCTTGTACAGCAATTATTAAAATTTTTTGTACAAAAAAATTCATCAATTTTTTTCATTCCAAGAAATAAGGATTTTTCCCAATACGTCCACTCGAAAGAAAAAACTTCAAAAAAATGAATGTTCTTCTTCAGAGAAATCACAATATTATCTTATGTGTTTTTTTTTTTTTTTTTTTTTTTTTTTTTAGGTATCAAAAATTCATGACTTAGTCGAAGAGTAAAATTCATGACTTTTTCATCACTTTCATGACCCATTTTCAAATTTCATGACTTTTTCACAACAATGTCTTTTAATAGCTCCTTGAACTTTTGTGCAAATTGTTCATCCAAAAAATCACACAAAAATCAAAAGAAAACAAAAATTATTTTCCCAGACAAAACTTCAAACACGTCTATCCGACGCATTCGAGTGATGATTATTATCATCGCACCTACGTGTATATGTGTAATGTGTGTAGGTGAAACGTTTAAAACTGAAAGCGGTTCATTACCTACGAAAGTACAACTCTTTTAAGACACGTACGTACAAGTAGACTCTGGTAATATACTTTTTAGCGCGCGTTAAGCATTAAAAGAAAAGCAAAAAGAAAAGAGAACGAAGTGTAAGGATAAAGTTGTGTAAGATGAGAAAATGAGTGGTTGAGTAAATGTTGCGCTTTTGTTGTACGGTTACAGAAAGCGTGACGAAGCAAAGGGATGGAGGGTGAGGGTGGAGATCCGCGTGTGTTAAAGTGGAAAAATAAAGAGAGTGTATTTGCATTATTATACAATTCGTACGGGTAGGTAGTCGTGGATCGTGTACCGAATACACGCAATCGTATATACTTGTTGATCGTGTAAACTGGACCAGGAGAAGGCGGAGAAGAGCGGAGTGAACGCGCTGTTACCGCGAAATCAAAAAGATGGCTGGCTGTGTTTTTCTTCTTCTTTTTTTCCCCCCTAAGAGGGTGAGAATTATTTCATTGTTACGAGTTTCTTCTATATTCTCGCTCTCATTTCGTCGCAGTTCGTATTCGTCGTCGCGTTCTTATATTGGTATTGCGAAGTAAAATGAGATTTTTATAAAAGAGACGATGATGATGATGATGTAGCTTTTTTTGTTATACTTATATAAAAAAAAATGGGAGAGGGACGAGCGGTTTTTTAATGTTGTTAAATGTAGCAGAGCAGCAGGTAAAGCTGATATAGGTAGCGTCGCATTTTATAAGTAATTTTCGTCGAATTTCGCCGTTTCGCTCGCTTTTCCTTTGCTCCTCTTTAATCAAAGATATTTCAAAGTACCTACTTATAGCTTCGATGTTTATTCAAACATCGAAGAGTGCCGTGCGAACATGATACGACCTAATGTTTCTCCCTTCAAGAGTCGACTTATATACGACGAGTATTAGCTTGTAGAATAACTACGCCAGAGGAGACGAGTAGATGCTTATGTATAAGTTCTGTCAGCCAGCCAACCAGCCAACCAGCCAGCTAGTTATATGCCTAATCTCGAACCAAGTGGAATCACTCGAACGTGTAGGAGTCCACGTGCTATACGTGTACCCGTCTATATGTGCTCAGGCCCCTTATCTCTGCTCTCATCCTATATCGAGTTTACTTACGTATACTTTCGCACGCAAATATACCACGTATCGAAGTCTATATTTATAATATCTACGACGTCGGCGTCGTCTACTTATTTACCATAATATAGTTTTCTCAAAGTTCAAAATAGTATACGAGTATATGTAAATATACGAGCATTGAAACATCGCGTCGCGGTGCATCTCCCACCCCGAGAAAAACAAATAAAATATCTTTCCAGATCAAGTCGGTATGTGATACTTGCAAGGGAACCTCGCCAACTCGTCACCTCCGATTGAGCTGAAATTTGGCTCACTAAAAGAGACTTGCATATGTGTGCAGATTGATTTCTTTACCAAATCCGCAAGTACACTTCGGACTTCTTCGGCTATGTTCGAGTTTTTCAGTATTATCAATATTTTTTAACAAGTCAAGCAGTGCTACATAAATACTCTATATCCGAAATTGGAGGGGAGGGAGGGATCCAATCGAAATTTTTGTCATAACTAAAAGTATTTGTAAAACTTCAAGCTACAACTTTTGTTTGAAAATTTTTTCAATCGGGCCCCTTACTTCCCCTCCAGTTTTTAGTAATGTATTTTGAATAAGTACGAATAAGTCATATTACTCAAAATTGGTGGGGAAGGAGAGGTTCGATTGAAATTTTTGTTATAACCAAAATTATTCCTAGTACTTCAAGCTACAACTTTTGTTTGAAATTTTTTTCAATCAGACCCCTTACCTCACCACTGTGTTTAATAATGTGTTTAGAATAAGTTGGATCATTCAAAATTGGAGAGGAGGGAGGGCTCCAATCAAAATTTCTGTAATACCAAAAATTATTCCTAGAACTTCAAGCTACAACTTTGGTTTGAAAATTTTTTCAATTGAGCACCTTTCTCTCCACTGATTTCGCACGTGACTCTCAAAATACTAATTAAAAATTAAAGGGGGCGGAAGGGTGCGATTGAAAAATTTTTGCAACTAAGTTGTAGCTTGAAGTTCTAGCAATAATTTTTGATATTACAAAAATTTTAATTGGAGCCCTCCCATCCTTCCTTCCTTCCTTCCTGGTAACAGCAGCTCTACGTTAATTAGCTGAATAATTGGTTCTTTTAAGTGTAAAGTCACCGGTTTTAATGTAAATTTGTTAATCATGAGATCCTCGATCGTTTTTTAATTTGTTCGGAGTGATTCGCTATAATCTGGGAGCTTTAAATGATATTTTGAGACGAATGTGCGATCGACGAGTATTTTACTGATAACAGCTCGCGTCATATTTACTGTGCAGTGCTCTGACATAATGAAAGTGCTCTTATGACAGAAGAAGAAGTTTTGTAGTTTATGTGAATCGAACGATCTGTCGCATGCAGCTGAAGTGGTTTTTTTAAAATAAATATCGAAAAAAACGTAGATTTTGAGTTTTGTGCAAGTCATAGTGCCACCTCGCCACCTGTGTTGAGTGGTGCGCCGAGTTTACATCTGATACAAAATGTTTCGTTCGAATACCACAACCGGTTAGGTGCGCTACTTACAGCGATAGGCGTAGTTTCGTTGCCCAACACTACACGCCAGCCGGATTGACTTAGATTTCGTGAACACTTGTTTACAAACTTCGTTGGTTTGAATTTTGTGATAGCTTCAAATTTTTATCAAATAAATTTCAAATTTGGCGAAATGGATAAGAAGTCGAAAGATTTGATGAGCCAATTCTCAACGCTACTCAAAGCGAGTCTGGCACCTATCCAAGCCAGCCAAGAGAAGATATTAGAAGACATCAAGGCGACCAGAGATAGCATCGAAGCTCTTGGTACGCGTATTGGAAATGTAGAAACTCGTATCGATGAACTAGAAGCCAAAGTTACAGAAATGGGAAAAAAGGGTTGTTCAGAGTGTACCAAATTAATGACCGGAATAGAGATACTTGGGGGCGATTCGTGGTACAATTTTCAACAGACTGAAGCTCTGAACAACTACACGCGCAGAAACAACGTGGTGATTACTGGCATACCTGTCACTGATGGCGAAGATTCGTTCGAGGTGGCTATTCGAGCCGCTGATGTAGTTGGTGTGAAGATAGAGCGACGCGACATTGTGGCCTGCCATCGCCTGCAAGATCGATCACAGGGATCTGGACTACCACCACCTTTTATAGTGAAGTTTGTAAATAGGGAGTCGAAGATGAAACTTCTAGACGGATTCAGATCTGTGAAACCGACCGCGGAGAAGTTTGGCGGAGACAAAAGCGTCAAGGTTTATGCTAACGATCACTTAGCAAGCTTCACCGCCAACCTGTTCAGAGAGGCCAGGAATAAGCTGAAACGGACTTTCAAAATTGTGAGATGCGCAAATGGCAGAGTTTATGTTCAGCAGACAAAGACCTCTCCTCGTGTTTATATCACCAATCGTGCTCAAATCGGAGAACTTTCCAGCGCCGGCTCGATTACTAATTGAACCATGGTTGCTCCTGTTACCAAAAAGTAGACCTCATTTTTGCGAATCGGTCTGTCATGATGGTGAATGTACTCCATGTAAGAAGAATACTTTCATGAGGTGTCGATGTGGAGCAACATCAGCCGTTACACGATTGCCATTCCAATCATACTTGTCCACCCTGTACAGTATTCACTAAAAAGCTTTGTTATGGTGGTCACGAGCTACGCAAAACCATTCAGAAGATGATCGTGGCTTGATTGTGTGATTTTATTGTTGCTGCTGTTTTTCCCTGTTTTTCTTTTTGTTTTTACTCTCGTTATTTTTGTTATATTCTGTTGCTTAATTCTCACTGTTGGTATGCTGTTACTCTAATTTTTTATTCATTATTGTCAAATTGTTGAATATTCTGTAAATCATTCTGTTATAGTTTATACATTAGTCATTATTAACCGAGAAAAGGTACTGAAGAAGGAGGCCCCTCGTCGCTCGCGCCATGGCGCATAGACGGGGGTATATATGTTAAAAAATTTGATTGTTAAAAAATTGTTGAAAAATAAATTTCGTTCGTTCGTTCGTTCGTTCCTTCCTTACAATTTTGAATAATCCAATTTATTAAAAACAGGGGTGAGGTAAGAGGACCGATTGAAAAAATTTCCAATCAAAAGTTGTAGCTTGAAGTACTAGGAATAATTTTGGTTTTAACAAAAATTTCAATCGAACCCCTCCTTCCCCAACAATTTTGATTAATATGACTTATACATACTTATTCAAAACACATTATTAAAAACTGGAAGGAGGTGAGGGGCCTGATTGAAAAAATGGTCAAACAAAAGTTGTAGGTTGAAGACCTACGAAAACTTTTGGTTATGACAAAAATTTCGATTCGATCCCTCCCTGCCCTCCAATTTTGGATATAAAGTATTTATGTAGCAACTGGACTTGGTAAAAAAATATGAAAAACACAAGTCCAGCCGAACATAGTCGAAGAAGTCCGAAGTCTATTTGCGTATTTGGTAAAGAAATCAGTCTGCACACATATGCAAGTTAAAAAAGCATGTCACCCAGACCTCGCCCAAATTTTTAGCAGCCGAAGTTGATTTTTCGATTTTAGGCCAATTTTTGAAAATAGCTGAGACCGCCTCCTAAAAACACTTTTTGAAAAAAAATTGTAAATTTCAAGATAGAATCCTGAAAATTGGTTTGTACACAAAAGTCGACCTCCCGAGTCGATTGGCACCATTTTCAAAGCGATCTGGAGCCTCCAGGAAAAGTTGACTTTTCTCCAGCATACTGGAATAGCTCCAGACGGCGCTGTAATTAGCTTCGGCAGCTGAAAATTTAATACTAGCGTTAGTATGATGTCATCTATCGATTGACGTAGTTGAATCCAAAATTCGAGGTGACGAGTTCGCACGTGTTTTTTTGACAACTTAAAAATTCTGCATTTTTTAAAAATTTCCAAAAAATCAATTTCTCCAGCATATTTCCTGAAACTTCGTCTACCCCCTAAAATCGACCCCCTGAGTCGATTGGCACCATTTTCAAAGCGATCTGGAGACTTCAGAAAAAGTTTACTTTTCTTCAAAACAGTGGAATGTCTCCAGACTGCAAAAGTCAAAATTTTCTGGAGGCTCCAGATCGCTTTGAAAATGATGTCAATCAACTCGGGGGATCGACCTAAGTATACAAACCGATTTTCAGGATTGTATCTTGAAATTTACAATTTTTTTTTTTCAAGAAATGGTTTTTAGGAGGCTGTTTTGATCATTTTCAAAAATTCGCCAAAAATCGAAAAATCAACTTCGGCAGCTAAAAATTTGGTTGTGAGGTCTGGGTGGCATGCTCTTTCAGTGAGTCAAATTTCAGCTAATCGGAGGTGACGAGTTGGCGAGGTTCCCTTGCTTATATGTGCGCGGAAAATTAAAAAAACGAAGTATTAAAGGCGGAGTGAACCGTGCGATAGTATATGTTTGTAGTTTATTAAATAGTCGTTTACAGGTTAACGTCGGACATGCCACGACGAGAGTTTTACAAAGAGATTCTTGGCTGGGGCAACTTGAAAGAAACGCGAGATGATGAAAACTATACCTACCTAAGACTATGGGTATATAACTATACGTAGTAGCATAAAGGCCGTTAAATGGTTCGCGAAAATGAGCAGGCTTTTCAATTAACTCCTAGCTACGCTTGCCTATTCATTCGTATGAAAAGCAGCCTCCCTCCCTGCCTCCCCCTCACCCCTAATAAAACATCGCGCTAAATTGAAACCCTCGAAATTTCGCTACGGTTTTGTACGTGTTAATGAAGACCAGTAATTAAGGTTTTTTTCTTCTTTTTTTTGTTCTTTGCAGTTCCGACCGATAAAAATGATCACGTAGCTTGCGGAGCGTGGACCTCGAGGATGTCGAAACTCGCCCAGCCTAATCTCGATTATATGGGTAAGTGTAATTTCTTCAACTTGCGCGTATTTATTTGTAGCATAATACCTCGAATATCAAACTCAAACTATACTCGTTCGTATTTCCAACGAGTCCTCGAATTGCAGGACTTCTACACGACTACAAATAATATAAGATAAATGTGCAAGATTCATATCTTATACTAAAATAATTTTTTAATCAAAATAAGAAAAATGGAAAGAAAATTCAAAACTTGAAAAGTCTGAATTCAAAACAATCAATCAAATCAAAAATTTTAACTAGATAAAATATCTTGAGAAAAATGCAAAAAAAAGCTTTAAAAGTTTTAAAGATGAATTGATAATAATACATTGAGATTGAGAAAAAGAAACAATTAAACAGAATTCAGAATTGAGAAAATTTTTTTAAGAAGTACCTAGTAAAAAGTTTGAAGGAAAATAAATTCAATGGAAAAAATTGTCCAATTTAAAAACTATAATCAAATCAAAAAATTGAATATCTACCTGATTTTGAAATCTTATTAATTTTCTAAAAAATTTTAATTTAGAAGATTTTCAAATATAAACAATTAGGTATATTGACCTAATTAATTTTTAGAAAAATTTAGCAAGTGTGGAACGAAAATCAAAAATTTTCGATTTTCAAAATGTAATATCGCGGACAAGTTGCGTCTTGGGGATACATGAAAAACAAAAAAACAAAAATTCAAATCAAATAATATCTTCCGATCGCGCAAGAGCCCTTAAATTTCTAAAAATTTGCAAAAAATCAAAATTTGAAAAAAAATCCAAAATGTTACAGAATGAGTTTTATGCCTTTGGTTGGCAAGTATTATCATCGTTAATAATAGCTTTGTTTTTTTATCGCGGATTGTGCAGAATCTGGATTATGGATTCTAACATTTACTTCTTAAAAAAAGGTTTAGAAATGTTCTGATCAATTATTCTGAAAGGTTTATCAAAAACAAAACAAAAGAACACAGTAAAATCCATAATCCACTTTCATAATCTACTCACCGAGCAGATTATTAAATGGATTCGCACAAACCCTCACAATCCAAAATCCAGATTGTGCATAATCCGCGATAAAAAAACAAAGCTAATATTTTTTGAAAAATAATCCAGAATTCATCAGATCATCGCATTTACAAGACATTAAAAAAAATGTGTATTTTACGTTTTTTTTTTTAATTGAAAAAAAAAAATCAAAAAATTAATTAGATCAATATAATTTGAAAATCTACTTTTAAATTTTTTTAGAAAATTAATAAGATTTCAAAATCGGATAGATATTCAATTTTTTGATTTCATTAGGTATAGTTTTGAAATTGGACAATTTTTTCCAAGGTTTGATAAAGTTCAAAATTGCAATAATTTTTCAAGCTCAATAAATTTTTAAAATATAGTAAATCTTTAAAAAATTAACAAAAATTAAAAATTTAATTAAACTTCCAAATCTCATGATTTTTTTCAATTTGAATAAATTTTTGAAATTTTGATAGGTAAATACAGTATTTTTACAATTGAAAATTTTTCATTGTAGGTGTGCCAACTTTTGATTATCTGAAAAAATCCAAATATCCCAGTTTTTAATGGCAAAAATCCATACTTTAAGAAAATTAGAAGTTGGCACACCTGCAATGAACAATTTTCAACTTTTTCTATCGAATTATTGTTCTTGCATCAATATGAGCCGTTTGATCCCAGTTTTGGCGCCCAGAAGGTGATATTTCCGTTTTTTGAAATTTAAAAATCTCGATTTTTCAGCTATTTGCAACTTTTCAACCCCTGGTAGAGGGCAATAAGTGGTATCCAACTTCAAAATCAATGGTCCAGGGAGGTGTAGAAACTCAAACTGCACTTTTTTATAGGGGTGCGGGGGGGGGGGGGGGGTACTCGAGTGCCACTGCCCGAAAATAGCGAAAAACTGTGTTTTTTTCGAAAGTGGCCCTACTTTGAGAGCCCCTAGCTCCTCTTCCCTGAGATGTAGGGAGCTCAAATTTTTTTGGGGAGGTTCTCAACTCAAAGTAAATGACCTCCGTGAGTTTGGTCGAAATCCGAGGTATGTTTGTTTTTTTGCTCCACCCTAATGTACAACATGTATTTTTTTAGAATTTTTTAATATGGTGGAAGGCCCTCAAAAATGCAAAAAACCGAATTCAGTCACCACTTTTTGCGCTTAAATCGTCATTTTTGGTCTAAATCCTTTTCCCTTGTAATATACCATAAAATACACCTGAATATACCATCAACCCAAATTTGGATGAAATTCGCATTTTCATTGAAGTTTACCGAGTGACGCCATTTTGGGGAAGAAGTCTAGAGGGCCTAAAATTCATGTTTGGACATGTTTCAAGTCAATATCTGTCATATATTGCAATTTTAGTGAAATGGAGAACATTTGATTTTTCTGCCTACATTCCTAAAATTAAGTACATGTTATTTTTTGATTTGGGAAAATTGTACTTACAATCTCACACGTCTAATACTTGAAAAAAATCAAATTTATGCCCCCTCCCAAGTTCTGTCATAATTTGGAATTTTTTCGGTCTAAAAATCAGACATTTGCAAAAATCACAAGATTTGCAAAATAGTGGAACATAATACAATTAATACATTCATTCCTCAAGCACGAGGTTCACAACAATGAGAATGAAAAATCAGTAGAAAAAATTCAACTATCAGACGTTTACGCTAATCTCCTTGAACCAAGTACATAGTTACATACTTAGATTCTGCGAAACGGATACAGAAAATAATCAAAAGCGAAAGAATTGATAATACGAGTACGACTCGATGAGAGTTACTCTAAAAGCGCGAATGAAGTAAGAAGGGATTGCAGCTTTCACGGCGATGTGAATACAGTCGAGAGAATTGAACCAAGAAATTTGCAGAGGTGTCGAACTGAAATGGAAGATCATCAGTAAAGAGATTTTCTCTCGTCCGAATACGTTTTAGGGTACAAAATTACAAATACAAAATGTCGTTTTATTTCGACCGAATGTTTTAGCGGATCAACATATCTCTCACTCTCGTACGTACGTACCATAAGTTTATTTTAGTCTGCAAGGACATTACACGCGTACGACTGTAATCGGGGTTTAAAAACCTTAATCTCTTATTACGAAAAATCCTAATAAAATGAGAGAAAATCATTTCAAATATGTACCTACTTGTTGTCAAAGTATCAGTAGGTAAATATAATTTTAGAATTCGAAAAAAAAAAGTAAGGTAGTTGCACCAGTCGTTGGCCACGACCCAGTGGTGGGTCACTTGAGAAGAAAAATGTTTATAATTAAGCGTATTTTTAAAATAGCTTCAGAAATTTTTTTTAGAGCAAACCTGGAACATTTCTGCATAGAACCACATAAAAGTTTTGAATCAATTCTGTTCAAGTAATTAATAATGATCGTCTGAAATTTTTTTGTTAGAACAATTTTCAAAATGATGCCAATTCTAAAGATTTTTGTTAAGCCGAAGTGTTGTCGAAATATGAATTTTACACTATTAAGATTAATAAAACTTGAAATATAACCATTTGGACCTGAATCAGAAGAGTTTGGAGATTCCATTTCTTCATTAAAATAAAAAATATTGCCAAAATTCTATCAAATATGGCGGTGACTATCTACTGGAAGGAAAAAATGGTGTTTAGCCAGTAGTTGATCATTTTGATCAAGTACTAGACTTACGAAATTTTTGTAAAGTTCTAGTGGTTGATCATGCAAAAAATTGGTAAATATTTACGAAAAATGATAGTTTCTCTTTCTCATGGCTAATGAGTGACAATTTTACCGAATACTTATTGATTTTTTTTAAAATTAAATGGTTGAGAGCCGTTGTCATAATCTGATTGACCAACTACTGGGTGGTCAACTACTAGATTATCTTGACCAACTACTGGACTTTTCTATTTTTTCACTTAAAATGGTCGTAATTTTCAAAGAAATGAAGTAAAATTTAAAAATTATAGCGCATTTTGTAGTAGAATACACAAGGAATCGTTTGGTATATTCACCATTTCGCCAACGTTATTAGTTTTTAAACCAGAATGTTTTTTATAAGACACTTCCACTATAAGGGTCCACCACTGGTGCAACCACCTTACAAAATTCGACTCCTATGAAAAGGTTGAATGAGATAAAGAGATGAGGTAGAATGTAAAATCGAAAATTATAATTGCAATAGCGCGAGCGAATTTTAAAATTACACCTCTCGTCGCATCGTATTGGTAATTTGGTACATATGTATTACGCGTATGATAGAACAGAGGCAAAGAGAAGGTTCGAAAATGCGAACCACAGCCGTATTCTGTGGTTTCGAATATAGCATGGAATACGAGTACTCGTAGAAGACACTATAGATGATGATGAGGTTATGCTCGTATGCGACAGTACTGCCTGCGTGACGACACACTTTAATAATTAAATTGGTAAGGCGAACGCGAACGTCGCGTCGCGTCAGCTTCGCCATTTACGGAAATGAAAACGATTGCCCAAGGTGGACTGCGTGAGCCGAGCAGAACAGAGCTGCTATTTGGTAGCTTTTATTTTATTGCGCCATCGCCATCGCATCGTGCTTCATCGCCACCTGCAATCTCTCGCTTCGTACTGAATCCCACTCTACCTGCAAACTGACAACGATGACAGCTTTGTGATAAAGCTCGAGCTTGGTAATCATTATTGTGTTGGCGCGTACGCAGATTCAGTCTACCACAATGACATAATTAATAAAGACGAAGAAAACAATCCGCACTGCTATTGTCAGCTGAGGGTGGAACCTCGACAAGGTCGCGTCGTGCTCCAGATAAAGCCCCAGATATATACTTTGAGTTTTCATCGTATCGAGCGAATGAAGGAAAATACCTTATAACCAAATAAGAGTGCCGGAGTATTGTCATATACAAATAACCTAAGGTACGAATTCTCAGCTGTTTCGAAGCTACGAGAAAATGGAATAGATGTTGTGATAAAGTTTCTAGAGAGTGTCGTTCCCACTAATTCTTCGCAATACTCCCCCGATTTTAATGATAACTGACTGGTGAGGTGAGATTGTTGCGGTGATGAGAAAGCGTACTGCTCTCACGTCAGAGCCTTCAGCCTATCTCACTCAACGTTTGTATTTACTATGACAGGCCACCATTTTGTCATTTCGGATAGATATTCACGAGTTTGGGCAAAATTATTATAAATCTCAATTCGTATAGAAATTTTTATACAGAGTACATACCTGACAAAACTAAAAAGTAGTACATTCACAGCACCTTTGACCGAACTTTTTATTTCAAAGTAAATTTAATTAATTTTGAAAATCCAAGTCTGTAAAATCGTAAAAATTCTTTAAAATTTTCAAAATGGATTCAATTTCAAAAATTTATTTTTGAAAAGACGGTGGTAGATACAATCACTACTATCATCATCATCATCATCATCATGTTTGTCTAAAAGTAATGAAAATTAATTTTCATGGAAATTTAAAATTGAAAAAATTTAAGAATTAAAAAAAGTTAAAATTTGTAATCGAAACCTAACCAAATATAACTTAACTTAACCTAACCCAATTTGATTTTGGATTTTGGTCTCAGAAAATTTTCCAAGTTTCAGAGTGTCTGATAAAATGTCTGAAAGTCATAAAATTTCTAAAAAAAAATTCCATGTTTCAGGTCTGACAAAATGTCTAAGAGTCATCAAATTCTTAAAAAAGATTTCAAATTTTTTGTCATCGAAACCTAACCTAATATAACTTAACCTAACCCAATTTGGTGTCGGATTTCAGTCTCAGATTTTGGTCTCAGAAAATTTTCCAAGTTTCAGTGTCTGACAAAATGCCTAAAAGTCATAAAATTTCTAAAAAAAAATTCCAAATTTCAGAATGTCTGACAAAATGTCTAAAAGTAATCAAATTTTTTCAAGTCATCTAAACCTAACCTAATGTAACCTGACCTAAATCAATTTGGTGTCGGATTTCGGTGTCATGCTAAAAAATTATTTTCAGAAATAAGAAATTTTTCCCAAAAAATTAAGATTTCTGGCAAAAATTTGAGAAATTTTTTATTATTTTTTTTTTACATTAAAAAATAGCATATTTTTGTATTCGAAGAAAATTCAGATTTTTTAGGAAAAGGTAAATTGTGCAAAACACAATACGTAGGCTCAACCTGCAGTTGCACCTGTTGCTGTGATAACACCATTATCATCAAACACATGAATGAGTTTCCAATTCATTGAGTACTTTCTACCATTTCATCACAGTTTCACATATTCACTTAGGTAAATAGTAGCGAAAATTAAACAAGAGGGTGTTTTCAAACCTCATCTAGTAGATTAAGTAGATACAATACATCCTCTGACAATCTTGCTTGAAGACGTTATTTTGAGTCTTTGTCCCTGAGGTTTTCGAGGTCATGAAGTGATAAAATTTTAGTTATATTTATACCATTGATTGAAAATTAGACTTACCAATTTTATTTTTCATCGAAGTACAGATTCCCGAAACAGCATCACTATTGTACACAAGACCAAATATTCAGCTTTTGTCTGCTTTCCTGTAAAGAAAAAAATTGAATAAAAAAAAATCATCATTAGTTAGGTTTTAACTTATTTACGTCACCCCTCCCATTATGCATAAAAAAAAAACTTTGAAATAGGTACCGTACCTCAAAAACATTGCATAACAAAGATGCTCATTTTACATACTTTTCAAAAATTTCCTAAAATTGTGATAATTATGTTCTCGAAATGCATCCCTAATTTTCATTAAATTATCAGAAATGAGATTTTTCAAAATTTTCCCAATTTTTAGTCATGATGAATTTTCATAAAATAAGATTGGTCAAATTTTTCAATTTTTAGAATGATTTTTTATAAATTTTCAAAAATGAAAATTGAATAATTTTTTTTAATACCTAGATATTTTATTTTTCAAGAATGATTTTTTAAAATTTTTTTAGGTATACTACATGATTTTTCTTAAATTTTCAAATAATGAGATTTTTCAATTTTTTCAAGAATAATTTTTTTTTTTCAATTTTTATAGAGTAATTTTCTGTTAAATTTTCAAAAATTAAAAAAAATTTCATGATGAATTTTTTCCAATTTTTTTTTAGACGTGATTTTTTTTTACTTTTCAAAACTAGGTACCTATTTTTTTTAATTTTAAAATTCCAAACTTTTAATTCCCCAAAAAAATTGTTAAGTCAAATTCTTCAACATAATGAATTTTTTCAATTTTTAGGAAGTTTTTCTTTGAATTTTCACAAAAAGAAACTGTGTAAATTTTTTTTGACTTAGTACTTTTTTTTCAATTTTTCAAGGGTAAATTTCTCCTTTGCTCAGAAATTTGTTTGATTTTCAAAAATTAAATCCTAAAAATGATGAAAAATGCATTTTAAAATTTTTTTCAATACGTAATTTCTAATGATAACTTTTCTTAATTTTCAATACAAAATTTTCGAAATTTTTAATTTTTGAAATAATTTTTTATAAATTTTTAAAAATAAAAATTGGGTAATTTTTTAAATATTTGAGTCGCCCATTTCCAAAGTGACCTAAGGTGACGATTTTCGATTTTCGTTTTTTTGTCGTATCGAAAAGAGAATTTCAAGCCGGACAAGATGGTGTTTTCAAAAAAAATCTAAAAAATACCTAACCTGATGAAATTCGGCAATGCATTTTCAAAACTACTTAAGGTACCATTGTTTACATACCATCAACCAATGTATACTTTTTCAAAACTGCTTAAGGTAAATAACGAAATTGTTAGCATTGAGATACAGATTACAGTCGATAATTGGAGGAAAAAATTGGTAGAAGGGAGGGGGGTTAGAAAGAAGATATTATTAAAGATTGAAATCTTGAAATTCCGTCGATAATTTCATTTAAATGAGTAAAAATGTGATTACTTTTCCAAAATTGCTTATGGTCAATTCGATTACTTTTCCAAAACTACTTATGTTCAATTTATTTTTTTTACAATAATGTCAAGATTAATGAATTTTGGGATCAGAAACTTCTAGTATAAGTGATCTACTCTAATCTACACAAAACTAGCAACTCGCCACAAAGAAATAACCGTTTAAAAAGCTTGTCACCGTTTTTCGCGATTTCCCAAAAAAAGAAAATTTTACCTTAGGTCATTTTGGAAATGGGCGACTCATTTTATTATTTTATCAATGAATTTTCTTCAATTTTTACTTTTTAGAGATCATATTCTCTTGAATTTTCAAAAATCATATTTGTTACATACCTACTTTAAAAAAAAATTAAGATGTATTTTTTCGAATTTTTCTTGAAGGAGATTTTTTCTACTTTTAAAAACTAGATTTTTTTAATTTTTTTTATTATGATAGATTTTCAAAAAAATTAGTGTAGTCATATTTTTCAACATATTGAATTTTTTTCAATTTTTGGGAAGATTTTCTTTGAATTCTCACGAATAGAAACAGTGTTTTTTTTAGAGATTTTTTTGATTTTCAAAAATTAAATTCTAAAAAATTTGAAAAAAGCATTTTAAAATTTTTTTAAAATTGAATTTTTTTCCAATAATCTTTTAGAATGACATTTCTTAATTTCCAATTACAAAATTTTCGCAATTTTTAAACTTTTGCTAAGAAGTTTATAATAGCTAAGTTATAACGCCCGCATTGGAAACGGGCTTTAGATGGAGTTTATATTTTTCGAAATTTGAATTTTTCTACTTCTTATAAATAATTTTTATTAAATTTTCATTTTTTTTTTTTGTTATTAGTAAAAATTAAAAATTTTATTTCATAATAACCGCTCTCGAAAACAAAATTTTGAACCCATCCCATGATTTCATCCTAGATACGCCACTGACGACATCAACAGTGGAAAATAACTCCACCAATCTGGCATTTCAAAGTTCACCAAAGACTAGGCGAAAACTGATGAATTACCTTACCAAATACCTATAGTCTATATTTAGCAATGACACGACTGTAGCACATTATAACGTCTCATTCTGTACGAAAATAATAAATCGAGCGAAAAGGTATATAAGTACATACATATCAAATTTAAATCAGGCCAACTGTATTCAATCTGAGCGATTATTGCTTTAAAACGTCTACGTTAGCAAGTTTCGGTTACAATGCGAGATATTGAGTTTAACATGTGTATGGTGAATTTCTACTTTAATCAACGGCTCGAAACACGCTCGAAATGATCTTAATTTATAATATGCCTTAATGAGTACAAGGCTAAGGCTACGTTTACGCGTATATTATATGTAGTACTACAGCATATATATACAGTAGTTTACGTCCTTATTTTCTTCATCCATATTCTACACACTATATGTATAAGGCTTTCGTCTAGTTTAGATATATTATACGTATACACGCGTAGTATTCATACACAACGAACACATCAGTACGTAGACATACCTAAGAACCTACGACGGGTAGATGAATTAATACGTAGTCGGTGGACAGGTATAGGATATATCCAGTACGTGTGTAGTGTACACATAACTGCGTATCCAGACCTAGCTATATACTGATTTCCGTGCATTAAAAGATCAGCCCTTTTCTTCGGGCGCGTTCGTGGCCTGCTGTACCTGAAAGTGCAGCCACTTCGCATGAACAAAGGCCCACTTCACCAAAATACCTACACGTCCTCTTAGGTAATCCACGGTGGCTTTTTGTTGCCACATCATAGTACATACAAGTGCTACGTGAATCTCGTTCGTGAAATGTGTGGGCGTTTGTTTACTTGCTCGCTCGCTCGCTCGCACGAAAATACCTACATTTCGCTGAATTGAAAAATTTCACCGGATTTACGAACGGCTTAAGAGCTAAAAAACAAATGTACCTAAGCGATAAAGTTTAACATTTGTGGCATTATTTTGGAAAAGGTCCCACATTGGTTTTTTCATAGTTTTGAGAAAATCACATTCTTAGGTGAAAATGTTCAAAGTGGGACGTTTTGAGTTATTGATGGATTCAGTAAGTGGAAGGTGTATTATTTCATGTGGACTAAGAATTCACTAGCGCAACTCGCGGGAAGTCGGTTAACTAAGGCATTTAAGTTGACCATTCATCAAAATCCATATTACGACAAGTCCATTTTTGACTCAAGGAAAATTTTCAAGACTACCATGTTGTAGAGCATAAAATTTCCTTTCAAATGAGTGGTTAAGCAATTTTTAGCTATAATAGGGGCAACTCTACAGTAATAAGAACAATTCGGGGCAAAATTTTAAAACTTTTTTCCCAAAATTTTCATTTCCTGAACTTTCAACTTTGAAGCGCTGTAAAACGCTCAAAAATTATCAAACAAACTTCGAAAACATCTCATTGGACAGAGAATTTTCTACCCTACAAAGACCCGGTCTTAACTCATTTTGGACCGACAAGTCACAGTGGGACCTTTTCCAAAGTAATGTCACGTTTTAGTAAAATGTTTCATCGATTCGGAATAATACTAGTTCGATTTTTTGTTTTTGCTTTGAAAATATTGTGATCCAAGCTCAGTCAAAATCGAAAGAAAAAGTCGGTTCAAAAAATACAAAAACGTGCGCACACATACATACACAAAATAAACTCTAACGTGATAATAAAACTCGACAACTATAATAAAACATGTTGAAAATCAATTGTACTATTTTTTTACATTCGTATAAAATATAAAAAGAAAAGAAGCCAGCTTTTCGATGATATTTTCATTGTAATCTTTGTGTTACTTGCGCGCAGCAAACACAAGATAAAGAAACTAAAGGAACACTACAAGAGGAGATGACAAAAGTATACAAGTTTACGAACGAAATATAATCCGATTAAAAATATCGACTTTTTTATACGGTAAAAATTTTTCAAATAAGTTCGCTTCGAACTGTTTTTTTTTTTTTTTTTTTTTTTTTTCTATCTTTCTCAAATACGCCTGAAATAAACTCAGTTCGAAAAATTGCTGGGGAAATAACGAGAAGAAAAGAATCTCAAAAAGTAAGAGAAGAAAAAACCAATAATAATGAAAATAAAATTCGTTAAATGTTTAATTAAGTCGGTTTTAGACCATTTTATAATTTTATTTTATTTTTCGTTTTGCTTTTCTTCTCAGTTACTAAATTCAATCAAAGCTGGGAAGATTCGCGGGTAAGAGAAACAGAAACACACGAACCTATTTTAACTACGTCTCAATTCGAGATGACGTTGTTATTAAACGATTTCGACGTTACATTATAACTCGGCAAGTCGAACTTTTCTCTTAATACCTATTTGGTGATATGAGTCGAGTCATCATTCATTATAGATTTCCCACTGTATCATTGCAGGCGGTTCGGTTTAAGATCAGTCAATTTTCATTATTGATACTTTAGCTCTTTTCTGTTCGTTTTCTTCTTTCGTGTGCTGGCTTCTATACATTCGTCGTGATGAACTGTAATTCGTTTGGATTAGGCGGCTCTTTCGCTAAATTTCTTTTCAAGGTTGCGTAAATTACCCCGAATACATGTATCCGACTATTTCCTTCACTATTAACTTTCATCTTCGGATTTCCAAGATGACAATCTTATCCAATTTACATCATAACTGAGACTTTACGTACTGCTTACTCGTATTTACGGCAAACCGAGTGGGCAATTTAATTCACACGATGATCTGAGCTGTACCGTATTTACGGCAAACTGAGTAGGCAAATTGTTTGACACGAATTCATGATATGACTTGAACATCGTATTTACGGCAAACCGAGTATGCAAATTAATTCACATGATGATCTGCACTACACCGTACTAACGGCAAACTGAGGAGGCAATTTATTCGACACAAATTCATTGTATGACCTGAACGTTATATTTACGGCAAACCGAATATGCAAATTTATTCACATGATGATCTGCACTGCAAGTCCTCCCTATCTTCACAATAGGCGCGTTGAGCGAGTTCGAGGAATTCTTTTCCATACTGTTTGGGTGTTTGTTATTTTTAAAATAATTTTTTAATTTTTTTGAACGAATTACTTTTTTCCAAAGTTTTATTTTATTGGGATTTTTAAATTTTCTAATTTATTGAATTTGCGTAATTTTTTCAATTCATTGCATATTTAATAAATTTTAATTTTTTTCAATTTATACCATTTTTTTAAATTTATAATTCATTACATTTTTGCAATTTTTCTTATTTATTCATAAAATTAAAACTTTGCGAAAATCACCCAAAGTAAAATATCCGATAGAAAATGCACAAATGCGCATTTATTTAGCGAGTAAAGAAATCGTTCGTTATCACTTTGTAATATCTACACAAAGTTACGCGACAAAGGGCGACAACGATGAAAACAATCAACCAAGGGAAAAAATGCTGACATCGATGTACAATTGTACATGCATAAAAAAAATAACCTGTAATGACAATAAATTAGCTCTCTCCAGTCTTCGTTAAGAGTTCATTGAAAAAGTGTACCATTTGAAAATCTGTTTTACTTGAAAGACAAACGTGTACCGCGACTCGACGCGAGTCTCCAAGTAGAAATTTACTACGCAACGATAAATATTTAAATAAGACGAGCACGCGACATGGCAGTAGAGCTCGTCTTTCGCAATAAAATGTCGACGACGAATTTCCTATCATCTCTCGCGAGAAAATGAAACGATACGATGCCGTTTTCATAACGGTGTATTACTTCTTGTATGCACATAAAAATATCGCTATGGTAAATAACGTTACGTTGATAAGGGTTTGAATGTGTTTCGACGAGAACGTACGAGGGTGTAAGTAAACCGACGCTTATGGTGAACCGTGAAAAGAACAGATCAACGGTTTAGCAAAGGTCGTCAAGATAGAATACGTAGAATACATAAATGGATTTCACACTACAAAAATACGCTTCATAAAAAGGAGAAATTGATATTTTCTATGAATGATTATCAGGGCAAATTTTAGAAATAGAAAAAATCTGAAAATGATCAGTGTTGAAATAAACAAAACCGTCCAGTGGAGAATTTTGCCTAATACCTAAAGAAGATATTTTTGGTGAAAAAAAAAAATGAAAAATAGATAAAGAAGTATAAAATTAAAGAAAACTGAAGAAATTATTTTCGATAAAATTTTGTAAGAAAAAATATTTTTCAATATTAGAAAAATTACATTTGAAAAAAAGTTTTTCAACAAAATTTCGAAAATTTTCCTGTATTTAAACAACACGTGTTGTAAAACAATTTTTGTAATTTTGAAAATTTTCTTCGTAGTAATATTTTAGAAAACTGTCTTGGAATGATTATTCAAAATTTCAACACATAAACTCGAAAAAAAATAAATTATACAGGAGAAAATCAATTTTTAACAAAATATTGAAGAAAAAGAAGTACAACAAAAATGTGAAAAAAATCATGATTCAGAAAGTTTTTTTTTTTTAAATTCTTTTGACCAGCATTCGAAAAAACAAAACATCTAACAATATCTCAAAACAAAAAAGGTGGACTTTTGCAGGACTCCGACAGTAGGTACTTTAAAAAAAAAATTATATTTTCCTAATTTTAAAAATTTACTAAACATGATTTAATTCCAAAAATCTACGTACGGCTCTGACGCCGTATGCGGGGGGGGGGGGGTTAAATTTCATTTTTCGCAGGTTTTGAATCATAATGTCAAAACAATTACGATTTTATATCGTATCAGCGATTTTTCACCTCATCGCTGGGGGCTGATGCCTCGAAATACGTGTGTGGGGATAGTGGGGAAATTTCTCAGATTATTCCACCCATAAAATGATCTTGAAAACAACTTTGAGTTTGAACATTCGCACGGGGGCGTAGTTTTGTAGCTGACAAGACGGATTTTTTTTCATTTTCGAAACCATTTTATACTGTTCTGAATTTTTCGGAATTTCGTCTGGAGGAAGGGGGACGTCATGAGTATGAAACTTTGCGAAACTGATAAATTCGCTGTGTTTTCCACCGCTGAACGCTCATTTTTGATGAAAAAAGTTTTCCTCGAGGTAAATCACTAAATACACTGTTCAATGTTTCTTGCTCTAATTTGTTTAATTTATTCTGGAACCCAACGTGGGCGCCAAATAATAATTTTGCACAATTTTACACGTTACTGATTGCGGGATACCGGTAGCTTAAATCTAATCAACTCCTACTCGAACTCTAAACTCTAAACTTGATTTTTTTTTCAGAAAAACAATAAAAAATAATTTTACTATTTAAAAAAAAAAAAAAAAATTAAAAAAAAATTAAAATATATTTTTGAATAATTGTTTTTTGACAGAATTTTCGAATTTTTTGATATGATTTTTCGAGCATTCAAAGACATAATTATATTATTTTTTCCCACTTTTCAAAAATTTTGGTGCGATTTTTTAATTTTTTCACAAAAAATTTTAAACCAGATATTACACTTCCCTAAAAGATGGATGCTTGGGATTGTTTTCATGTTGCAATGTGAGAATGGTTTTTTCCTGTAAAGAAACAAAAAATTTTCACGCAAAAAATTCCCCTAAAAAAATTTTTAACAACTTTTTCAACATGAAAATATTTTTTCAATATTTTTTTTTTTCATCCCAAAGTTTAGAAAATATTTTATTCATTTATTTTACTAGATATCAAAGAAAAAAAATTGATATTTTTTTATTTTGGAAAAATTTTTAAAATTTTTGTTCGAAAAAAATCTCTGTTTTTTTTTTCTAAAATGAAACGAATTTTTTTCGTCACAAAGAAAAAAATAAGAAACTGTTCCACTGAAATTTCAAGAAATATCTTCACATAAGAAAATTTTAAAACACTTTTTCTCAACAAAAAAAAAATGGATACTTTTTATTCTAAAAATCCTGAAATTTCTTCCTCCAAAAAAATTTCTACTCCAGAAGATTTGAGATTTTTCTGCTTCAAAAAAAAAAAAAGAGTACCTACCTAGGTAATTTTTTTGATTCCAAAACAATAATTTAAAAAAAAATTTGAACCATAAAATTCGTTTTTAATTTTTTTATATACTTACCTATTTCAAAAAATGAGAATTTTTTTTTCCAAAAAACAGAGATCCTTCCCCCCCCCCTCCCAAAAAAAATATTTTTCAGAAAATTGAAAAATACTTTAATAGAGTTTGAAAAGTATTTTTACTTCAAAACAATTCAACTTCAAAAGATGAAATTCAGTTTTCGATTTTGTAAAAATGAGAATTTTTCGCGTAAGTTATACCTACCTAAAAATATTTTCACACCAAAAAAAATGGGGGAATTTTTTTAACGATTCCAAGAAATAGGGATTTTTTCAACAAAAAAAATAGAGATTTTCCTCTCCCTCAAACGAAAAAAAATCAAGGAAATTAATTTTCTTCTTTAAAAAAAATCACAGTTATTTTCATGTTTTATTTTGTTTTTTTTGTTTTTTTTTTTTGAGAAAATGCAACAGTTTAAAAAAATTCCACTTTTAAGCGAATTTGTAATATTGTTAGGGTAATATTATCAAAAATTCATGACTTCAAAGAGTAAAATTCATGACTTTTCTCGACCTAGAGATTTTTTTGAAAAATTCATAACTTTCCCATGACTTTCATAACCCATTTTCAAATTTCGTGACTTTTTCATGACTTTCATGATCTTAGATACCCTGAAAATCAGCTAAAAGTGGACAAACCAAAAATAAATAAAAAGACAAACAAACAATAAACGTAATGTGAGAATAGAGAAAATTTAGGGTGGGATGCAAACTCACATATACCTTCGAGAAGCATTTCTCTTCCACTGTGTGAGGAAAGGGAATTTTCTCTATCACGATGTAATAGGGAACTTATAAATATTAAAGGATCGAAGTTATTAAAGGTGTAAGGCTTCCAAAGTCATATAAGACTTGGTAAAATTTACACATTGCGGTGACGCAGGGCTGGCGGAGACGTGGCGGGTAGACGCAAACGCGCCCCTACATATCCAGGTTGATTAGCGTTTCAGGCTTCTTCTTTATGGCATAGCATGGCATGTCATGGTATGGCGTATAAGTCGGTAGAAAGTTTAAGAAGTTTTGTATAGTGCTGGTAGATATATGGCGAGCGTTTTTGGCAAAGATGCGGCGACGGCGACGATGCCGCTTACGCCACACTCTCTCAATATTATTCACTTGTTAAAACACGACAAACTCGCAAAAAAGACGAGGTGAGGAGAGGTAGCATAAGACGCGCGGAAAAGTTATATTAGGAAGTATCTAGGTTATACGTAGTATAATGGAGATCCGACTTTGGGCGAGGTGGAGCCGCCGTCGCCAGCGCCTCAGCGAGCGGCTAAGGCGGGAATTATTCAATTAATTTTTCACGGCGAATTAAAAATTTACCGCTCAGTCGATGGGAGTGAAGATGAAGGTAGAAATTTTACTTCTTAAACTTTATTTGTCTCGATAAGAATTTCCGCTGCAGCATATTTTCGCTGTTTTTGGTTTCGGTCGCTGAGTTTAATAAAAAATTTACAACGAGCTATTGACGCTGAAGTGCAAGCGCCAACGTCGAATTCTAAACGAGGCTGAAGTTACTTTTTTTCTCTTTTTTTAAATGACGTTTTAGACGAATTTTTCGTCCAGTGAAATTGAAGCTATTGCGAATAAATCTAGGTTGAGAATGCTTTACTAAAGACCCCTTTCTCTAGAGAACTATAGGTATAGCTAAGGCATTCCAGCGAACATCGATTGTATCATTTATATTAATAAATTATATGTATATCGACGTTGAGTGCTTCTACCAGCTTTAAAACTATCCTAAACGTCATCGTGAAACATGCAACCAATCGTTCGCAAATTCGAAATTAACTTCTCTTTTTCGAAAATCTATTCGATGAAATGGCACCAAAAAAAATTCGGCTCTCTACGAGACACTCCTCTTGTCATCAGGTTTTTTTGCACTTTTTTCTCCAACATACTGATATACCTACGTTTACGTTCCTTTTTGCTTGGAAATCCTTTGGAGAAACTTATCCAGCTGTATAACTTATCATCTAATAAGGAGTTTTTAATAAGCATCGAAACGTAACCGAAGGGGCTATGCGACATCGCTGCGAAATTGTAATTTGTAGTCGTTATTCAAAGTTGTATATCGTGAAGGGGGGGAAAAAAACGAAAAAGGCAAAAGACTCTCGATAGAACTTACGATTCTCATACACGAGTCGACGTTAACTCGGTATAATTTTTTCAAGCGGAACGTCGCTTGTACCGACTATATTTATTTAAATTTGATGAATAATTACTAAGTCGAAACGGCGCGAATCGCTCGAGTGAAAAAATACCACTACAAGTATGTCAGTAAATTGTAAAAGCTCGATTGAGCTGAGCGGGGTCGTTCTAAAATTAACGGCGCGTTTATAATGTGCAATCGAAATGGAAGAGTGATATGAATAGATCGGCTTACTGCGTTATAATCGAGACTATACTTATTACTTACACTAGCGCCTAAAACATAATTTCCCGAGCAGACAACTTCGGAAATACTCGAAACAAAATTAAGTATAAGAACGTTATAATTATGAATTTGTGTTTGAAAAAATGTTCACAGCAAAAAGTAGGTATCTACGACTTTTTCAGAACTTCCTGCCATGATTTACAATATTTTTTCACAAACAGTTTACTATCTCCATTGACCCCTACTAAAATATACAAAAACGAGCAATCGATCAATTCACACAAATTCAAAAATTCTATTGAAATTGATTTTTTTTTTTAAATTTATTTAAAAATAACATCAAACGAAAACAAAATTGAGAGAATTTTCAAACTTAATTAAATTTTTGAAATCAATTCGATAATAATTTTTAAATCTCAGTCCAGTTTTATAAAAATTTTAAAAACATATTTTCTAAAGTTTGGCCAAATTTTACAGTTTAAAAAAAATTGTAAAAATTCAAAATTTATAAAATTTGCAAAATTTGATAATTTTTCAATTTTAATTAATTTTAAACCTACTCCAATTTTGAAGCTTTTGCACAATTTATTATTCAATTCATTGGAGAAAACCGCTCTCATTCTTTTCGAAAACAAAAATCGAAATTTTTTTGTAATCGTTCAATTTCTCGGAAAATAGATAAAAAAAACTACCCAGAAAGAGTCTCAAAACGTTCTGCAAAAAAAATATATAAAAAATCGTTTTTTTTTAATAAAATGAAAATGAAATAAAAAAATATCAATTTTAATTGAATAAAAAAAAAATCTCGTTTTTATACCATTTTTAATTTAAAACTTTTTTTTTTGAATAAAAAAATTGTAAATTTATTTAGGTAGATTAAATTTTTAAAATTGGAGGGAAATTATTCATCAAAGTTTTTCTTAAACAAAATTTTTCTATGATACATTTTTTTTTAAATTTCGTAATTTTTAACCCTACAAAATGTAAAGCTTCAAATGGTAGAAAATTCGAGATAAAAACACATTAATTTGAAGAAATTTTTTTGATAGTTTTTTTTTTTTTTTTTACAATATTCAACTCAACAAAAAATGTACTTAGTTAGTTAGGTCTTCCAAGTTGTTTGAATAAGAGAGGATATTGCATTAAATTATTTAAAACCTCACTTTTCAAAAATAAAACAACTAGGTATTACTTTTTTTTGAAGGAGAAGAAATTTCTGGATTTTTTTGAAATGAAAAATACCTCAATTTTCTGGAGTCAGTGAAGAGAGGGGTCTCAATTTTTTTTAAAGAAATGAAATACTACGAAGAGTTGAACGAGAATACAAGAAGATGAATACACAAAACATTGCAATTGCTAAGTGATCAAAAGAACGATTTTTTCCTACGCTTCATGAAGCAATGTGGAGATACAAGCCATGGGTCATGTCATGTAGATTGTAGAAATAGCAAATCCTATTACGGAGAATGATAGAATGATAAAATCTTTTCTACAACATACATCACCAATTCACCACAAGAGTGGTCCTTATTTTGCACTTGATATTTTTTTTCGTCTCAGTTTTTATGAGAAAATAATTCTCTATATTTTATTTTTCCTTTAACTGAATTTTAAGTGATGCCACTACACCACTAGTCTTGCTCTCATTCTGAAAAAAATAAAAAATTATCAAATTTTCAAACTTTTGCATTTTTAAAAATTCTAACCCATCAAAAGTTTTCTTTTTTACGAGAAAAAATATTCAATTTTCTATTTCTCTTCTCACTGAAAATTAAGTAGCTCCTACCAGTACCCCAATCTCAAAAGAGGGAAAAACAAAATATGTTTTCAAACCTGTGCATTTTTTTTTTTTGTAACTTATCACATTATCAAAATTGTTTCTTTTTATAAGAACTACTTACAAATTTTTCATCTTTCCCCCAACTAAATTTCAAATAGCGCCAAAAAAAGAGAGAAAAGTTTTTCAACTTGTAACTTAAATTTGTTCCTTTTTATTAGAAAATAATTCTCAACGATTATTTCCCCCATAATTGAATCTAAGTGACACCAGCCTCCTAAGAAAAAAGAAAAAATTAACAAATTTTCAAACTTTTCCCTATTTTTTTCTAACCTATCTAACAAGGAAACCTCGCCAACTCGCCGCCTCCGACTTCGCTGAAATTTGGCTCACTGAAAGAGCATGCCACCCACACCTCACAACCAAATTTTTAGCTGCCCAAGTTGATTTTTCGATTTTTGGCGAATTTTTGAAAATGTCTAAAATCACCCCCAAAAACCAATTGTTGGAATAAAAATCGCAAATTTTAAGATAGAATCCTGAAAATCGGTTTGTACACTAAAATCGGCCTCCCGAATCGATTGGCATCATTTTCGAAGCGATCTGGAGCCTCCAGAAAATGTTGACTTCAGCCTTCTGGAGACATTCCAGTGTGCAGGAGAAAAGTCAACTTTTTCTGGAGGCTCCAGATCTCTTCAAAAATAGTGCCAATCGACTCGGGTGGTCGACTTTAGTGTACAAACCGATTTTCAGGATTCTATCTTAAAATTTGCGATTTTTATTCCAAAAATTGGTTTTTGGGGGTGATTTTAGCCATTTTCGAAAATTCGCCAAAAATCGAAAAATCAACTTGGACAGCTAAAAATTTGGTTGTGAGGTGTGGGTGGCATGCTCTTTCAGTGAGCCAAGTTTCAGCGAAATCGGAGGCGGCGAGTTGGCGAAGTTCCTTGTAAGTTGTTTCTTTTCATTAGAAATAATATGTAATTTACTTATTTCAAAAAAATTCAAACCTTGAAAATTTAATAATTTTTCAATTTTTTTCATAATTATAGGGAAGACTATAGTAGGCATATAGGCGTCAGATGAAATTCAGTTAGGGAAAAAATTTAAAAATGATGAATTTTTCTCATAAAAAGAATCGTATTTAGGCACTTAGACCAAAAATAAATCCAAAGTCCAAAATAAAGACCACCTTAATCACCATTGACAGTTTTCAACACGCAAGACCTGCAATACGACTATAAATTGGAAATTAAAAATTGGAGAAATTAATCAACTTTCTAGTTTCTACCTTTCCATTATTACGAATGTAAAATATATGCAATTATGCAAGAATTTTGGAACAGCTTGCATCTTATTAGAGAAAACAATGCATAGCCATAGGTAACAATTGGATAGGTACAGTAGGTGACTGCGAGTACGTCCATAAAGGTGCCACGTACTATTCATCGTAGAACGAAATTAGTTGTTGTGGCTGGCAAGTTTATAAGTACAGAATTGGTCTTGAAAGCGACTGTTTGTGTTCATTTACAAAGTGACATTGTTCACGTGTCAGTTGGCAACGAGACTGACATTATTTTAATGGAGTAATTTTATACAATGTAAAAGTTGTTGTCGTATTTTGGTTTTAAACGTATTACGATGGTTGCGAAAATTTTCAATCTTCTCGTTACCTACAACTACAGGTATATTAGACCTATACGAATTACAAATAGGTACGTACGAGTGCTGCACGAGGACGAGGAGTACCTAAACTAAACCTTTAACGTTTACGTTTTATATACTATGATACTCGTACGTATGTACGTACGTACGTACGTAGTAGGTATAATTCGAATAACCTCGTATACGAAATACGATATACATATAATATACTCGCAGGGTATTTACGCCCGTTCTATGCGTTTTCAGTATGGGTTACATTTTAATGTTACGCTTTTATATGTTTGTGTTTCAGCACCCGAGGTGCAAATGAACGGATACTGCGGAACATACAGCGATATGTTTTCATTAGGATTGTTAATATTTACAATATTCAACAAAGGCCGGCCCATTTTACAAGCTAATCATAGTAATTCAAGCTATCAAAAGCAATTAGACATGGTGAGTTGGTTGTTTTCTCACTTTCTCTCCGCCTCTTCCTCTCTGTCGCGTTTCTCGGCGAGTCAATCGAACGATAAAGCGAAATTCGAATAACCCTTTTTTTTTTCAAGCAACTTGAAAAGGGTTCGAGTTAAATTTGACGGATTAAGTTTAAGTTTGAAATGCGGGGTAGCGAATCGCCGAATTGACTAAATTTTTATACCGAACGAACCCTTCAGACTGCAAAAGTTTTGTCAAGTTTTTCGCCTTGAAGGTATAGCGGTTTCGCCTTTTTTCCCTCCCTTTTTCTTTTTTTACTCGATACCTAGATATATTTCATCTAAATATCGGCTTGATTGAGAAATTAAGCGTTAATGAGTGGAAATTTTTTATAAAAAATACGAAAGGTTTAAAAGGCTGGCGCGAAAAAATGACGCTTTAATATTCCGAAATGATGAGAGGGATTTTTTCATCTAATAAATCGTTCGAAATTAAACTAAAAAATTTACATATTTTATGACGTTTATTTTTATTCGAAAATTAATCTTCGGATGATGAGTTTTTAAAGATGTACAATTTTTTACATTTCTCCGCGAAAAATTATCGATCAAAGTGTATTTCAAATTACTAGAAGGGAATTATTTGCTGCGATGGAAACAAGTCAAAGAAGGGTAAAAAATTAAGAATTCAACCGTTTTGTGCAATTTGATAAATTCGTCCTAAAAATATGTCAAATATTTGAGGGGTCCTTTGTAAAAACAACCATAGTCAATAAATCAAACTTTATAGGAGATCAAAAAAACATACTCAACAAGATTTGAGGAACTAAAATTTGAGTAAATTACTCATGAACATTCTCCAAAATATCTACTAACTGAGGATACAACATTCATCTCATTTTTATACCCCCACTTAATCCAATAAATTGAGATCAAAATAATCACCAACTTGACTATGGTTGTTTTTAACAAAAAAAAAAAAAAAAAAAAAATTGTCTCAGAAAAAGTAATATGTCAGGGTTTTGTTGTAGAAACAATTTTTTTTTTTTTTTCAATTTGTGGTGGTAAAAGATGATTTTAGAGCGTATTGGTGATCTTCGACCTTACCACCGGGTGGGCTGGTGCCTCGAAATACATGATTTTAACCTTAAAAATGCAAGCTTCGCGAGTTTTTCATCGATTTTCACTATACTTGGTATGTAAGTACAATTAAATTGCTTACCTACTTCTTCAAGTTGTTAAAATTCTCATTTTTAGCATAGTATATGCTTTTACGGAGACCAAAATGGAAAAAAACGACAGGAAAATCCGAGACCAAAATCCGATCGCCTTGGGTTAGGTTAGGTTACATTAGGTTAGGTTTGGATGACATAAAACAACTTAGAAAATTTTCAATAAATTCGACTTTTTAGACATTATGTCAGACATTTTGAAACTTGTAAATTTTTTGAAATTTTATGACTTTTAGACATTTTCTAGACATTTTGAAACTTGAAATTTTTTATTAATTTAATGGCTTTTTGATATTTATTTCAATTTTAATGTTACCCCTTTAATTGGCATTGTTTCACAATTTTTAATTATTTATGTAATTTCTGTTTTTCTTTTTTTTCAATTTAAAATTTTTCCCTCATTTGAAAACTTTTAAAATTAAAGTTTTTTTCTATGATGATGTCCTTCAATTTTTTGAATTTTAAGGTACCGGCGGGTAATATGGGACACTTTTTTCAAAACGCTCCTACACACTGAAATTTGATTAAAAATTGCATCTTGTAGAGAATTTTATCCTCTTTCAGAATATCTACTTGAAAGTCTCAAAATTCGGTTCCTTTATGTCCAAAAAGTCCATTGAAAAAAAGTCAAAAATGGCCCATATTACCCTACCGGTAGGGTAATATGGGACACATGCATTTTTTAAAATTTAAAGCACCAAAAAGTTGAAAAAATGTCTCAATTTTTTCATAAGAAATTCAATTTTCACGAAAATTTATTCTGGGAGGCGTACTGTATCCACATATAAAATTTCAGCCGAATTGGATTAAAAAAATGTCGTTCTACAGCGATTTTTTTGATTTTTCACAAGGAAAATTCAACTCTTTTCCACCTAAAATAGGTTCTATGGGCCGGATCTGGCTCATTTTTGGTATGAGAGTGTGTTAGGTCCCTATGAATGTACATACCAAAAATGAGCCAGATCCGGCCCATAGAACCTATTTTAGGTGGAAAAGAGTCGAATTTTCCATTAAAAAATTGAAAAATTGCTGTAGAACGACTTCCTTTCATCCGATCCGGCTGAAACTTGATATGTGGATACAGTACACCCTTCTGAATAAATTTTGGCGAAAATTAATTTTTTCAGAACAAAAAATTACGGGTCCATATTACCCTACCAGTACTTTTTTATCAATCATGCTATTTTTTTTTTTTTTTTTTTTTTTTTGAAGTGGAATTACTTCAAGACTCCGATCTCAAAAACAACATTCATGCACATATTTGGAAAGCGCATTAAATTTCCTATATTTTTGATGAAAAATTTCCCCGAATTCATTTAGTTAAATATAATTTATTATAGAAAATACCCAATTCCCACGACTACATTTTATATTTTCGCCATTTTTTAAAAAATCGTCACAGAATCGACACTTTTTGAGTAAGACACTTCATATATTGTGATATTTTAAAGGGAAGTAAACCTTATTACCCAGTGAAATTGGATTTCAAAAAAAATGAAAACAGAACAAAATAACATAGGGTAGGTAATATGGTCCGTGTCCCATATTACCCGCCGGTACCTTACATTACAAAAAAAATCAGTAACTTTAAATTGTTTAAATCTCGATTTTTACTTACAATTTTTTATTTATTTCAAATTGTTCATTACATCTTTTCATATTGCCAGCACTTGAAGAATTATTATTAGATACGTTGTGAAAATACACGAAATATTATTCTCGATACTTTATCTATGAATAATTGAATAGTATATCCGTAGCGAATTGAAGGAATAAACGAAAAATTTCGTACGTTTAAATGCTATTCGATATTTCCACTTTAGAGAAACAGATTTAGTTAGCTCTGAGAAAAAGGAGAATGCAAGTCATAGGCGTTCGAACTATACCAATGTGTGCGAGGAGAACAGAGTAGCAAAAGCAAAGATGAGTCTTAGAAAAGGGCACATATTCGATAAGTCGCTTACTTCTGATTTTGAAATAGTATAAAGTATATGCGAGTTGACGGAAATATGGCACATGTACAATTTTCATACGATGCTGTGCTCCCCTGCCTTGCTGCAGCCTTTCGTATATGTCTCTGTATTTGCTAGAGGGGAGAAAATTGTGCGAATGGCGAAAGATCAATGCTTTTGTGCCAATAAAGCGTATACTAACAAGTAGTGCGGATAATTCGTTTATATATAGGAACTCGTGAGTACGTTGAGGCTAAATTTGTCTGGTTTGCGTGCGTGATTTTCCGCAAACACGTAAAACCGAAACAAATCGTACAATACGTAAGACGTAGATAAGTAGTTTACGAAAAATATAATATATTTCAATCCTCGTTTCATCTGTTTGCGGAAATACAAAAGCGTCGCAGCTTCTATAATTCAAAATGAATCTCATCGGTGCAGGAATTCAAAAGTATCGAAAGGAAATTTCAATTTTTTATTCGTCTTTCAATTGTTTTTGGTCTCTTTCATCCCTGCCAAGACGAAGAACCGATGAATTCACGATTGGCCAATAACGCGAAAAAGTATGTACCTTCCCGAGCAGCACAATCGACAAATTATCGAAATAAAAAATCGACAGAATATCGAATTCGATAAAGTGTCGCGTTAGTTCCGCCTAAATCGTGAAATTATCTTTCGATATATAGATAGATTATCGACGAATTATAGTTAGCAAAAATTTCGAGATTATAGTAAGATATTTTATCGATAATATATCTATAATATCGAAAGATAATTTCACGATTTAGGCGGAACTTTTACTTTTGCGACACTTTATCTAATTCGATATTCTGTCGATTTTTTACCGATTTTTTATTCCGATTTTTCGTCTTTTACTAGCTTTTTTCTATAATTAAAAATCATTAATTAGCATAATTAATACATTAAAGTATGCCTAAACACATTATTCATGTTACGGTAAGAGGATCGTTTCAGAAAAAGTCAAAAAAAATATCTACTTCCTGCATGGTAATCCTCTTCCTTAACCACTATGCCATACCTTATCGATGAGGAATAAGCAATAAAACGCTTATAATAGGCAGTTTAGTACTACCAGAAGTGTTGGACTTAGAAAAATTGTCACCAATGTGGAAATAATTTCAAATATCGTCACAAAATCGTTGAAAAATCGTTCGACAAATTTCAGATTATTTGTCGATAATGTACTTTCAAATATCGCCACAAAATCGTTGAAAAATCGAATTCGAGGAATATCATATTACGTGTCGATAATATAGTTTCAAATATCGTCATAAAATCGTTGAAAAATCGAATACGAGAAATTTCAGATTACGTGTCGATAATATAGTTTTAAATATCGTCATAAAATCGTTGAAAAATCGAATTCGAGAAATTTCAGATTACGTGTCGATAATAAAGTTTTAAATATCTTCACAAAATCGTTAAAAAATCGAATTCGAGAAATTTCAGATTATTTTTCGATAATATAGTTTCAAATATCGTCACAAAATCGTTGAAAAATCGTTCGACAAATTTCAGATTATTTGTCGATAATGTAGTTTCAAATATCGCCACAAAATCGTTGAAAAATCGAATTCGAGGAATTTCATATTACGTGTCGATAATATAGTTTCAAATATCGTCACAAAATCGTTAAAAATTCGAAATCGAGAAATTTCATATTACGTGTTGATAATATAGTTTCAAATATCTTCACGCAATCGTTAGAAAATCGAATTTGAGAAATTGCATATTATGTGTCGATAATATAGTTTCAAATATCTTTACAAAATCGGTAAAAAATCGGATTCGATAAATTTAATATAATCTGTCGATAATATAGTTTCAAATGTCGTCAAAAAATCGGTAAAATATCGAAGTCGAGAAATTTCATATAATCTGTCGATAATATAGTTTTAAATATCTTTACAAAATCGTTAAAAAATCGAATTCGATAAATTTAATATTCTTTGTCGATAATGTAGTTTCAAATATCTGCACAAAATCGGTGGAAAATCGGAATCGATAAATTTAATATTCTTTGTCGATAGTATCGTTGACGAATATGATCATAAAATCTTAATAATATCGAATTCGATAGTTTTTAGATTTTTTGCCTATGAAGTTGTACCGATAAATCTTTATAATATCGTGAGAACATCTATAGATTTTCAAACGATTTTTTATCGATACGTTACATCTTCCGATATTATCGATCGAGGTGCCGCTCGGGATTTGTCGAAAAGCCCTGCTAATTTTATTTTAACGTGAAAATCGTTCGATTCGGTTGGATTGAGTATCGTTAGTACCATACCACGGGGAACTCATTTTAATTTCATTCGCCTTATAATTTGGATTCACGAAATTGCCACGAGAACGAGGTGAAAATTACGCTTAAAATAGAGAAAATAGGCGAAGAGCTGAACTGGCGAGCGTGCTATCTTTCGCAGTACCTACCTACATGATGTATAGCGGAAAAACGAGCGAGTGATTCGCCGCACGTCCCTCGTACGTGTCCCGTACGGTCAGAATGCGGTGCGGTGTCTTCTGTTACCTTCGGGGACGTTGCGTTGCGTTGCGTTGGTGCTGGGCTGCTGCGCTGGTAAATACACCAAAGTGGTATGTAAATTTACCCTTGAACACTAAACACAGCTCTCGATTTACGAAAATTTACAAGCGCGACGAGCGAGCTTGGAATTCTACAAAAATTTTCGTCATAACTGGGAACGATGAAACTGATTTCGCGTGGCGACGCGAGGCGACGATTTTCCACCAGTACGATAGAGTAGAAGTAGAGATATGTTTAATGATACGATAGGTGGCGGGTCTCTGGCTCTGGGTACCGTGATATCTCATTAAAACGTCTTGCAGACGGTAAAAAAATTCGTTCTTGTCTTACCCCGGATTGTAATTAAATTCGTAACGAATATATAACGATGGCGAAATAACCGCGTATTCCCCCGAGGTGGTCATCCTCTCGCTATTTTCTATCATTAAGCGGCGCTCGAATGGCAAACGGGGTGCGCGGGGGTAAGGCAGGAAGAGGTGAAAACGGATCGGTAATTCTGCGCTCGCTCATTTTACCCCGTTTGTAAACATGGTAATAAAGTCAATAGAGACAATTACCTAAGGGCATTAAGTGTACAAAAAGCCAAATTATGTACGTACGTAGCGTACTTTACAAACAGATTACGAAATCAAGACCACGATTATTCGTCCGTACCTTTTCGTCAGTCTGTTTTGTGTACATATTATTTAAGTTTCATTTTTTAATTTTAATTCCTTATAATCGATTACGCGAGTATTGGATATTTCATGTTTTGATGAAGAATTCGAATTAGCAGGTATTTTAGTTCGGATTAGGTATGTAGGGTAAGCATTATATCAGAAACTCGTCTATCGTAGAACATTGTAATCGAACGACCCCCGCCCCTTCTCCCAATTTCCTAGGTGAACAATTGAAAACCAAATCTATGTATTTTTTCCTTCTCTCTTCCTCTTCATCAATTCTCAATTTACTCGTTCGTTTATTGATTCGTAGATATAATTTGCCAACTGCACGAAGTACCTATACATAACTGTGGGAGGCGATGACGCGATAATACTCTCGTAGTCTTGTCAGACACAAGAGATCTATGGTTAGACACGTGTCCGTTTATCTAATTAAAATACACGCGAGTGTGTGATACCTACCTAATACCTACATACATACGAGTATAACATAACTGGCGATAATATAGTGTCGATCAAGGATAAAGCTATGATCTGAACCCACCTTCGTTACGAATCGAAAATTAATTTGTTTGTATTAAATGAAAATCCTTCAAGTTGAGGTGGCAAAAATGCTATTTCATTATTTTAAACTTATTCGAGATTTAGCTGTTTACGTCAGATAGGTTGAGTAATACAGGATCAATTCCAGATGTGTTAAGTGGTTTTAGCATAACCTATCTTTTTCAAAAAAAATTACCAATTATTTATATGGAATGAAAAAATTTCAAAGCAAAATGGGGGGAAAATGGATGAATAAAAATTTCTCAGTTTTTTCGAAAAATTGTTTCAATTTTTTTAAGAAGAGAAGATCCTTTCAATTTTTTTGGAATAGAAAATATTTTTAAAATTTTTCCAGAAAAAAACTCTCATTTCTTTGGATAAAAAATCTTAAATTTTCATAAGTATAAAAATTTCTCTAAATTTTCTAGAATAAAAATGATTATATTATGTGAATACATAATTATGTACCTATAGTACCTATTATTTCCAAAATTAAAAAAAAAATTTAATATTGAAGTAAAAAGTGCTTGTCTTAATTTTTTTTGCAGTCAGCGTGCAAAAATTCATCATTTTTGAAGTGCACCCCCCCCCCCAAAAAAACCGCCAAAAAACTTTTATTTTTTCAAGAGAAAAAACCGCTCAATTTTTTGGGGCCTTTATTTTATTCAATTTTCTGGGAAGAAATTTCTTATTTATAGGAAGAAGAAAAAATCCTAATCTTGTCTCATGTTAAAAAAAAGAATTTTTTAAAAATTGGTTTGTATGTATGTTTAATTTCAATTTTTTCGTATCTATCTATTCACATATAAAAGCTTTTGATTTTTACAATTTGAACTTTGAAAGCATGATATAAAAAAATTATTTTCAGTGAATTTCAATTACATTTTACTTGTTTTCAATGTTGAGTAATCTTTTTTTTTTAAATTTTGGTAGTAGGTATTCATACTCGGTTTTAATTTTTGTTCAATTTTAAATTTTATTTTCAAAATCTATTTTTTTTTAATTTTGAAATTTTTATTTTGCGGCGGGGGGGGGGGGTGTTATTTACTTACAATACCACTATTCAATATAAAATTTATTAAAACTATTTTTGATTTTTTTTAAAAATAATATACTTTTCTCTGTTTTTTATTGGGGTTCTTCACTCATTTCAAAAACAGGAATTTCTGAAAAAACAATTCCTATTTGCGGATTTCTTTCGAGCAATTGAAAAACAATTGAAGGATTTTAATTTTTTTTTTTTTTTTTCGTATACCTGAACGTAATTTTCAGCACTTGGAATTTTTGAACTTTCTTTTAGAAAAATGTTTTTAAGAGCACTTTTTTATTTTTTTAAAACGGGTTTTCAAGTTTTTTCTAAGAAATTAATAAAATTTTTGAAATACTAAACAATGTTTTTTTGAATTTTTATTAGAATTTTTTAAGTAGAGTGGGACGCTTCAAAATTGTTTTACTGAATGTAATACATATAAATTAGACAAATGTGAGTGTGGATGGGAAAAGGGACCTAAGCAGGAAAAAATCGATTTTGGTGTTTTGACTGTTTTTGGTCAGTTTTGACCTGTACTTTCATTTAAAAATTAGACCTAGGAATAATATTCAGCCTCCCAGGGGGGCAAGGTTTACCCAAAATCAATAAAAATAATTTTTTCCATCATTTTTTTTTGTTTAAAATGGTTGAGATTGTCATGAAACACAGTAAAAAAGTTGCCAATGAGTATGATATTCGTAATCAGCATGGTTGAAAATATTTTTTGGATTTTTTTTTTTTTTTTAGTTTCGGCAACCCTGATTTTGCTCAAAATCGCCCCCTTTTGTGAAAAAGGCCATAAACATGAGGGGTCAAAATTATGAGGGAATTAATATTCCACTAAGACCCCTCAATGATTGTGCAAAGTTTCAAAGTTATCAGTCATTGCATTACGGAGATACAGACTTGCAAAGTTTAAAACATTCATTACTAAAAAAACGTTTTTCCTGCTTAGGTCCTTTTTCCCATCCACACTCACAAATGAACTTTGCAATGAGGTTTTCATATTACGCAATTTTTCGTTTTAGATTCGAAATTTTGCAAAAAAAAATTGAAAAGTAGATTAGAAAATTTTTTTTTTTTATACTACAAAAATTTTAAATCGAAATATCAGAATTGCCGAAAAATTAAGTTTCAGCTTTTATGCCCAATTTCCAGAAGAAATTATGCAATCTATGAGGTTTTGTGATTTTGCAAATTTTCAATTTGTAGGTGATTTTTATCGAATGAAAATTAAATAGTTGTTCAAGTGCTTGTAATAGAATTTTTTCAAAATGCTCTCTTTAATGTATGGAATACCCCTTCCCCAACAACAATTAAAAAAAATTTATTCAATAGATATCATAAATATATTGTGATAATGGGACATTATAAGGGGAAATGGATGGAATGGAAAATGGGTACCTACTTATTTTTTTGATTTTTGATTTTTCAATAATGCTCTGTAATTTAAAATATTGCTTTTTCTGCATCGAAGTATAATTTGTGTAGATCTGACAAAACTATTCTGACTTTTAAAAAACTGAAGTTATAGGAAATTTTTTAGCGAAATATATACGGTTTTTAATTTTTTTTTTTTTTTTGGAGAATATTCAAAAAATATTTCATTTTTACGAGAAAAAAAGACCAGTGAATTCTCTGATTTTTTTGTAAAAAAATTTTAAATAACTCCCCCATAACTAACTTTCAAGAAAAACACTCAATAGTGTCAGGAATAAAATTTTCCTAGAAAAAATTTTGTGTAAGAAAATTTTTATTTGAATTAATTTTCTCTATCAACAAGATACTTAATTGAACACTTATTTTTCACAATTTTTTGTATATGTATTAGATAGAATTTTTACTTTTCTTTTTTTTTTCTAATAAAATCATCAGTTGACAAGAAAAGAAAAATTCTTCTATTTTTTCAAACATTTTTTTTTCATTCGAGTTTTTCCATTTTGAAGGAATAAAAGGGTAAATGCAATTGCTTCGTCGAATGATTAACGTGACATTTGACGTATAAATAATGGAGTTTAAACGAGTTGAAGCCTTTAGTAGATTCACGGTACATTTAATCTGGTATGAGTAACCTTTGTCGTTTATGATAATTATGGCCTTTTCACGTACCATCAAATCGACACGCATTCTAAACGACGATGATACTCGAGCGTCGTGTCTGAGTACCAGTATAAATTTGCAACCTGTGGTCTCATTGAATACAGAGACGTCTTTTTTCCTCCTTAACAAATCTCCTGGTATCTTTATTTATTTATTTTTTTCCATTTCCTTTCTGCGTTGTTTTTCTTCCATAAACGTTACATATCAATTAGTACCCTACTTAAGTGATTTTCCAGCAGCTTTCTAAACAAGAGTTGGTTCTGTATGTAAGACTGTACGAGTAATACATATTATTATACGAGTATTATACAGTATAGTTCTTTTACGAAATTGTGACGCTGCGCAGGCGAAGAGTTGCAAAATTGACGAAAATTCCGCATCGTTTTCGTGTCGTGGCCGAATTAAATTTCAAATTATGTTCCAGGTATTATACCTAAGTAATAAGTATAGGAAAAGAGCACTCCTGTCGTTGTTCATTTTTACGCGAGCGATATTTTCGCCTTTATTATGCGAAATGTTTCATCATCGTTCGCTTTTCGTGTTCGCCGGGTTCGCTCGGGTCTCTTAATACTCGTCTTCTTCGTCTTCTTTTTCTCTATTCTGTCGCCATCGTCTTATGTACTGCAGTAGATTGGATTTTAAAGGCAACACGAACATTATAATGCGCTTAAAAGAGTTTACTCGAGTTCTCATTTCGCGTCCCGCATCGTCTTGCCGGCGCAATTTTATTCAGTTTTATTTTCGTCGCCATTTCAAAGTCCAATTAAAGCTCCGGGCTGTTTGAGAAATTACTATTTCGTACGTACGAACATGCATCCGCAGTCTCCACCCCCCCCCCCCAAAACAACAACAACATTGATTAGAGATTTGCACGTTATTGCGGAGTATACCAGTGCAGGCATAAAACAGATTTTAATTGATCGTTCGCCAGAGACTGATTCGAAAGTTTGAAATGAGGAAATGACTTTCGAATGATTTGATCTAAATTCATTGTCGTTTGAATCCCCCCCCCCCCCATGCCTTGAAACGATTCGATTCCATTATTTTTGCGAGTAATTATCAATTTCGAGGAAATTTATTCTCTGGATGTAAGTAATTTCCTGAGCTTTAATTTCAATTTCATTGAAATCGTATGTATTTTAATTTTCACAAATGAGGGGTCATTTGTAAAAACCGCCATAGTTAAAATTTTCGAACTTTTTTTTATTATTTTATTTTCAGAAAGTAAATTTCACAAGACAAATGATAGTGATATTCATTTTTCAAAAAAATAAGTCCTTCGTCACTTTTTGAGGTGGTCCCAAAAAGAGTACCTTTGTAAAAACAACCATAGTCAGAATATGGTTCTTTTTAAAACATAGACCCAGAGCCGAATTTCAAATTTTGTTTTCATTTTCAATTTTTGGTGGTAAAAGATGATTTTAGAGCGTATTGGCGATCTTCGACCTCATCCCCGGGGGCTGGTGCCTCGAAATACCTGATTTTTAACTTTAAAAATGCCAGCTTTGTGAGTTTTTCATCTATTTTTACCAAACTTGGCATGTAGGTAGCTAGGTACAAGTACTCAAGGGCGTTGCGTTGTTGGGAAATTTTTTCAGATATTTCCGACCGCTGAAATGACCTTGAAAATGACTTTGAAAATGTCAAATCGTCCTAGGAGGCTCATTTTGGTAGCTAACAAACTGGAATTTTTTTCTCCTTGTTTTCCAAACTATTTTACACTATTCAGAATTTTTCAGATTTTTGTTAGGGTGGGAGGGATTCATATCTAAAAACCGGAAAAAAAACAATAAAATGACAGATATTATTGGTATTTTTGGATTTTTAGATATGAATCTCCCCCCACTCCGAAAAAAAATCTGAAAAAATTCTGAGCAGTGTAAAATAGTTTGGAAAACAAGGAAAAACAATTTCCAGCTTGTTAGCTCCCAAACTGTGCCTCCCAGGACGATTTGACATTTTCAAAGTCATTTTCAAGATCATTTCAGCGGTCGGAAAAATCTGAAAAAATTTCCCAACATTGCCCTTTGGTATTTGTACTGAATTTATATATTTTTTAATTTCAAGGGTATAACCATCAAAGAGATTGGCCAATAAAAAATTTATTAAAAAATGAAAATCCAGGGAAAAAATCAAGAAATCACAAAAGATTGAGATCAGAAAAACTGAAGGAACAAATTTACATGAAAAAAATTTTAAAATTGGAAAAAACTGAAAATTAAGACAAATAAACGCTAAAATGAAAAAAAAAATGGCAAAAACCTAAATTTTAACAATTTAAAAGTTGACGATTCACAATTTTTTTAAATTTAAAATTTAGATTTATCTATCAATATTTTTCACGGAATAACGTCATCAAAATGCAATATGACTTTTTTTTTTCTTTGAGAACTCCAAATTACCTATTTGTAAAAAAAGAGAAACTACTTCCTCAATTTTTGGCAACACTTCAAATCAAAAACAAAAATTGCTTAATTTTAAAAAGCCTTGAAAGTCTGTTCGTCTATTGCATGCATTCAACAAAAAAAATTGAAATGCCTCCATCCCCTCTCCTTAAAAGTTTTAAAAACTGAAAAGAGTTACATCTGAAAAATATGAATTGGAAAATGAATTGATAAACTGGAATTTAGAAAATCAGAGTTTCCTGCAGATGAAATTCATAAGATTGACACTTGACAGGACAGTTACTAAACCTTGTTTCACCAAAACATTCGAAATTGCTGTATTCAAAGCTACATGACGTAATGCTATGTAAACGCTTACCTAATCTTTTGACAAATTCTTCAATTACACGCGAGACAATCGTATTTCTTTGAATTTAGTCAACACTCGACAAGCTTCCCATTCATCAAGACGTACACCATCAGTTCTCAACCTGAAACAAAACAAAAGATATTGTATTCGTAACATCATAGTCCATGTACATTGTACAATGTACATTTTCATTATACGTATGTGATATGAAAATTTTGAGAGAAAAAAACATAAGAATATCTATAGGGAGTGGGTTAAGTAATTCCTTACTGACGACAGTGAATTGCTTATAAAAAAAAATAATAATACCGTACGAGACGAGTATATGGGCGAAATTTCATTGGTAATTCCAACCTTTTCATTAAAGCTTAAAACGGCCACGCGAAATTATATCATCAGACTAGATTCTGCAGTTCGCGAAGAGAGCAAAATAATAATAAATTTTTACATCATTCTTACGCGACCGTCAGATGAAATTTGGGATGTTGATGATAAATAAAGCTAATATCATAGTCTTGGTCGTCTCGTGCGCCGCAGCAAGACGCTCCTGAACAAGTTTAAAATTTCATTAGTTGAGGGAAAAACGCTATTTTGTTATGCTTGGTACGTACTCGTAGTACATCTACGATGCGAAGAAAATTCCAGGCGTTACTTCTGTTCCAATTGGTATACCTAAGCGTACTTCCAGTAGCTTTTGGAATGGAATCTCGGTGTGAAAACGTAATATTAAATAAAATCAACCGCGTTAAAGGTATTGTGATAGAATTAAAATCGGTTGGTAGGCCACACAGAAAAATAGTCTGATGATTAGAAAAATCATTACTTGCCACTTAAATATTCACAATTTTCAACAGTTTTTTCTGTGATTTGAAAAAAAGTCCGTATCTCAGGCATGCTCATTCTCTGAATTTTTTTAGAAATTCTATACTGATATGGTACTGGAATGAGCTGACAAAAAATTGAGGTTGTCTGATGATTAGAAGTATCATTACTTACTTGCCATGTTGCCACCTAAAGATTCACAATTTTCAATAATTTTTTCTATGATAAAAAAACGTCATTTTGCAAGGATGCTCATACTCTCAAAAATTTTAGTGATTTCACACTGATATAGTAGTGGAATGAGGTGGCAAAAAAAAAAAGGGGTTGTCTGATGATTAGAAGTATGATTACTTGCCACCCAAAGATTCACAATTTCAACTACTTTTTCTGCGAATCAAAAAAAAAGCATTTTGCAGAAATGCTTATCCTCTTGAAATATTTAGTAATTGTACTCTGATATAGTAGTGGAATGAGGTGACAAAAAAATGAGGCTTTCTGATGATTAGAAATATCATTAATTGCCACCTGAAGATTTACAATTTTAAATAATTTTTTCTATGAATCTAAATAAGTCATTTTGCAAAAATGCTTTTCCTCACAAAATATACAATGACAATAAAAGTGAGGTAAATCTGATGATTAAAAAAAATCATTACTTGCCACTTGAACATTCACAGAGATGAAAAGAAACTTAAGAGGAAAGTTACTTCGGAAACTTTCCGGAAAGTTACCGGAAAGTTTCCGCGGAGTAAATTTCCAAAAGTTTCCTGGAAACTTATAAATTTTCTGTGAAAATGTTAACAACGCTCCTTTCTGATGTTCAAAGCATTCACAAATTGCAATCATTGGACAAGTTCAAAGTTTAAACTTTTCGAGTGTGAGGCACTATTTCCAGGTCTAGATACACAAAATTAAAATGATTTTTTGTTCCAAAAAATGAATGATTTTTTCTTATTCCAAAAAATTAATGATTTTTTCCTTTTCCAAAAAATTAAAATGATTTTTTATTCCAAAAAATTAAAATGAATTTTTATTCCAAACAGTTGAAATAATTTTTTATCCCAAAAATTTGATATAATATTTGAATCCAGAATATTGAAATAACTTATGATTCCAACATTTTTTTGTTAAAGTAAGTATAAAAAATTATTTTAAATTATATCAAGTTTTTAGAATAAAAAATTACATCAAATTTTTGGAATTAGAGATTATAAATCAATTTTATGGAATAAGAAATTGTATCAATTTTTTGGAATAAAAAATTATTTCAATTTTTGGGATAAAAAATGAGTTCAATTTTTGGGATAAAAAATTAGTTCAATTTTTGGGATAAAAACTTAGTTCTTTTTTTAAAATGAATTTTTTTTTTAATTTTTTGGAATAAAAAATTATTTCAATTTTTTGGAATAAAAAATTATTTCAATTTTTTGGAATAAAAAATTATTTCAATTTTTTGGAATAAAAAATCATAGGTATCAAATTTTTGGAATTCGAGATTATATCATGTTATGGGGACTTATGGCCTTCCGTACACCAGGCAACACTGGGCAGGGTAGATAAAAAAAAACGTCATTTTGCAAGGATGTCAATTGCTCTTACTCTCAAAAATTTTAGTGATTTTACACTGATACAGTAGTGGAATGAGGTGACCAAAAAAATGGGGTTGTCTGATGATTAGAAATAGCATTACTTGCCACCCAAAGATTCACAATTTTAACTATTTTTTCTGTGAATGAAAAAAAAGGCATTTTGCAGAAATGCTTATCCTCTTGAAATTTTTAGTAATTTTACTCTGCTATAGTAGTGGAACGAGCTGACAAAAAAAATGGGGTTGTCTGGTGATTAGAAGTATCATTACTTACCACCTAAAGATTCACAATTTTATCTGTGATTCTAAAAAAGGTCATTATGCCAGAATGCTTATCCTCTTGAAATTTTTTGGCAATTTCACACTGATATGGTACTGGAATGAGCAGACAAAAAAGTGAGGTTGTCTGATGATTAGAATTATCATTACTTGCCATCTAAAGATTCACAATTTTCAACAATTTCATCTGTGATTCTAAAAAAAGGTCATTTTGCAAGAATGCTTATCGTCTTAAAATTTTTAGCAATTTTTCACTGATATAGTACTGGAATGAGCTGACAAAAAAATTGGGATTTGCCTGATTATTTGAAGTAATAGTAAATTTTCCAAAAATATATCGAAAAGTGAAAGATATTTGTAATTTGAAAATCCTAGCTTACGAGTATAAATGATCGTAAAATTAGGTGCTGATTTTCTTTATATTTTGCAGCTGGATGAAAACGTTCAAAAAAATCTTCATCGTATTCCGATGCAATTGCAAGAAATGGTTGTTAAAATGCTTTGTCGCGAGACAGCAGCCAGACCAAGTGTGAAAACGTTGCTTAATACGCCGTATTTTTGGTAAGTACATTTGAAAATCATTTTTTTTTATACATTATATACCCTTCGCCCTCATCCTCACTAATGCCATTCATTCGCAAAGTGATCGGTATTTCCCTCTCCGAATAAACAAAATATTTGAGATCTTTCAACTGAAATTTCACTTTTATCGCAGCATCCATATAAATATACTCGACTACTTGAAGGTATTTGTATCGCACGTTGCTCGGAATAAAAAGCCCGAGCTTGCGAGCTCGTCGGTGAAATTTCCAAGACATGAAATGTTAACACACGATTACCGTCGAATGGCAAAGGCAAACTTGGCTTGTAAAATGTTATAAAGTCCTAACTTGCGAACTTCGTTTGGTTAAACTTTTAAACGCTTCGAAATAATAGAGGTAAACCATAATACACGTTTACCTTTACCAAAACACACGAGCTTATACGTACAAGTACGAGTACACGGTAACGAGCTAAATTATGAAATCAACTTGTGCCAGTCTGTTTAAAAGCTCGCAACTGCGCCAATCAAACTTAATATCATACTTTCGCAGCTAATATAAGCAACTATTTTAATGATTCCAACCTGCATCGCCTCTACCATCGTATAAAATATCTCCACGTTTACCTCTCTTACATTTCAGACCTACCTGCTTTCGAATAATTAACCACGTTATTGGTTTGGGTTGTTGTTTTTTATTTTTACCGAAAATTTTCATTTCGTATATGAAAATCTCAATATAGTTTGATAAAAAAAATAAATTGAGTCTAGAACAAGAAAAAAATATCGAGAAAGTTTCCACTACCTAAAAAAGAAAGAAGACCCTTACTAATGTAAGTTTTTTTATTTAAAAAAGTTTTTCTTTTCCGTTCGCCGCCAACTCTACCGAGTAAATTTTCTAGTCGGCAAATATTTTCAAAGTATAAGTTTTTTCATGTAAAAGAATCAGAACGAGCCGGCATCGGCACAACTTCCTCTTTGTTAACGAGTAGAAGAAGAAAAAAGATCACATACCTTATAATACTCGTATCAAGCGAGCACAAAAAAACACATTCATACAATTTCTTACATAGATATCTATTTGTACATTTTCCTGTTCGGTAATTAGAAGAAAAAATTCGATATCTGAAGGGAATCTCCCCACACCGCCCCCGAACGTAATATCTACTTTTATCCCGGCGCAAAGGCGTAGCTCTCTTTTGTACTCGTATAGCCTACCTGTGTAAGTGGAGCTTTGCTAATCAAAGCCTGTATCAAAGCTTTTATATAGATACCGTATATACGGTACAGGTTACACCCACTGACTACGAGAGACGTTGTTTTGAAAACGTTAACGGTTATTTTTAAACCTTGTAGCTTTTTCGGATTCAAGATTTGCCATTAATTGACGTGACCCGAAGCACAGCTTTCTATACAATAAGCTCGTCAGCTCACGATGGAGAATAAAATTCGTCGTTATTAATCGTATAAGAATGTCGAGTGTTGGAAAAAAATTAAAACTAATTTCTTTAAGGAATTGTGTTCCTTTTTTTATTCTCCTCGAATATTTTCATTTTATTTTTCATCTGCTTTCTTCTCTTTATTTTTTATTTTCTAGACAAGGTAAACTCGTGGTTTATTATTGGATTTTTTCTTCGTTTTTTGCCGCTGAAAATTTTCATAATTATTAAGAAAAAGGACCAAATTTTTCAAAATTAAATCAGAGAAAAATCTGCTAGCGATTGAAATTTTTTGAAATCCAATACCAATAAATTGTAACTTTGTAAGGATACTGGATATGAGGATAAAATTTTAGATCGAGTGAAAAAAATAAAGGGTCGAAAAATAGTCATGTGTAAGGTATAGAATCTTTTTGAAGTTATAAAATTAAAAACTCTGACGCATCACTTATAATGTCGTGGAAATACCTATTCGATTTCTCGTTTCTTTTTTGAAAAAATACAACAAAAAACTTCGTAGGATTGCAAACATTTTATAGAAAGGGCTGAACAAACAGAAAACAGCAAAAAAAAAGTATACAGTGAATCACTTCTATTCGGATTATTCTAAAACTAATAAAAAAAATGAGTGATAGAAAAATTCTCAATTTTTGAGACAATAAAAAAAATGCAGATAATTACCGTAAAGTGAGGCGAAGCGGTTTCGCACAGGGCTGTAGGCCCCGGGCCAGACCCAACCCAAATCCTGGGAATTTGGGCCAAAATCAGGTCCCAGGCACAGGCCGAATTCCCAACCCACCTGAAATCCTGACCCAATCCCAGGCCCAGAACCCAACCCAGGTAAAAACCCAGGCCCAGGCCCAGGCCCCAGACCCGCTTCGATTTGAATTGGGTCTTGGGGTTTTTAATTATTATTTTTTTTTATCATGAAGTGGTTGGTGTTTACACGATCGGCTAATTTACCCCAAATCGCGTTCAACATCGAACATTGAACATTTCATTTTTTTTCCAAGTCCGTATCAGTAAGACGTGTCCTTGGTGGATACATAATTACTTTATATTCTAAATTGGAGAGGAGGGAAGGGTCCAACCGAAATTTTTGTAATAACCAAAAGTATTCGTAGGATTTCAAGCTACAACTTTTTTTTGAAAAATTTTTCAATTGCGAGCGCTTCTCTCTCGATTGATTTTGCATAAAACTCACAAGATACCAGTGTTGGGCATGATTCGGATCATCAATGATTCGAATCATAAGTATTGAAGGTAGGTAAAAGTTGAAAAGAACCTTTTTGATGGGAAATGAAATTTCCTACAAGATGGCAGTCTTACTTTTTTTATTAGCTCAAAATATGAGAAGATTTTTTTGAATGGCCGCTTCGCCCCACCACTGGGGTGAAGCGGCGCTCACTTCAAGTGCTTCTAAAAATCACATAAATGGACTGAAAATTCTCAAACTTGGTAAATACATTCTTGAAAGATATATATATCGTTTAAGACCAAAATCAAGTTTTTATCTTTATTTGGGGCGGTGATATTTGAAAAAAGCCTCAAAAATTGGTCCGCTTCGCCCCACTTTAGGGTATTATTAAGTTCAACTTTCTTTTGACTGATTTTTCTGGAGACATTTGAGAAATAACTATATCTATTTTTTACTTCAAAAAAAGGGGGGATAATTTCAAAACAATGAGAAATTATTTATTTCAAAAAAGAAATAAAAACCTTTCATTTTTTTTTTTTATAAAAAATTTTCAATTTTCTTGAAGGAAAATTTTTCAATTTTTCGGGATTTTTCAGAAAAATATTTCGAATTTTTTAGTAAACAAAACTAGGCGCTTCGCGCCTCGCCAGGGGGGGGCTAGCCCCCCCCCCCCTGGTTGGCTCTATTTCCACACTACGTTTGAAAGTATGAAACATAGTATATGCTTTTACTCCGTGACAAAATGTCTAAAAGTCACGAATATTAATTTCAACGGAAATTTAAAAGTCTAAAAAGTATAATAATAAAAAAAAATCCAAGTTTCAAAATATCTGACAAAATGTCTGAAAGTCATCTTTTTAAAAAAATTTCCAAGTTTCAGGATGTCTGACAAAATGTCTCAAGTTTAAGAATGTCTGATAAAAAGCCTAAAAGTCATAAAAATTTCTAAAATGCTTAATTAATTAAAAGTTTTAAAATGTCTAACAAAATGTCAGAAAGTCATCTTTATAAAAAAATTTCTAAGTTTCAGAATGTCTGACAAAATATCAGAAAGTCATCTTTCAAAAAAATTTCTAAGTTTCAGAATGTCTGACAAAATGTCTAAAAAAATGTCTAAAAGTCATAAAATTTCAAAAAAAATTACGTTTCAAAATGTCTGACATAATGTCTAAAAAATCGAATTTATTAAAAAAAAATTTTTTATGTCATTCAAACCTAACCTAATGTACCATAACCTAACCTAACCCAACTGTCGGATTTTGGGGTCAGATTTTGGGGTCGGATTTTGTGGTCGTTTTTTTCCATTTTGGTCTCCGTAAAAGCATATACTATGCTAATATACATAAAATAAAATGGAAATTTCTCAAATCGAAGAAAAAAATTAAAAATTTGACTCGAAAATTAGGATTTTAGATTTTTTTTACTTCAAAAAGATCAAAATGAAATATACCAGGGTTTCAAAATATTATTTTTAGACGTCCCAAATCACAGAAAAAATTCAAAAATTTTATTTAAAAAAATTCAGGATTTTTTTAGGATTTAATTTTTTGGAATTTTAAAAAATACCTAGGTATTTTAAAAATGGAAAAAAATCAGAATTTTCAAATAATTTTTTGAATTGTTTCCGGATCTGAGATTCTTTTTTTTGAAATGAAAAATTATTCCTCGTTTGTTTGAAATAATTTTCCGCCGATTTTTTTGAAGTGAAAAATTACATTTTTTTCTCAATTTTCCTAGAAAAAATTTCAGATTTTTTTTGAAAATCAATAAGGTCGTAATGTGCAATAATGAAGGGAAATCGGATAAGCAATAAGAAATTGACCGACTTTTTAACATCGGATAATCGATAAATCGAATAAATAGTCATATAAATCTGATAAAAATTTCAAAATGGAAGATTTTCAAATTTTGTATTGCCAATAAAACTAATTTTCAAAGTTCGGCTATACTTTGTAAAATTTAAAAAGTTAATTTTCAAAGTTAGACAGAATTTTACAATTTAAAATATTACATGGGGTTTAAAAAAATTTATTTCCGTTATTGGCAGTTTTCAGTCGAATTTTTCAAACATGCTAAAGTAGTAAGCAGAACCAAGTATAAGCTATGGAATCCAAAAAAAAATTACACTATTTTTATTCGTGAGAATTCAAAGAAAATCTTCCCAAAAATTGAAAAAAATTTAATATGTTGAAGAATTTGACGAACTAATTTTTTTGAAAATTCATCATAATTAGAAATTAATAAGTAAAATTTTGGAATTGTAAAATTTAAAAAATCTAGTTTTGAAAAGTAGAAAAAATCTCCTTTAAAAAAAAATCGAAAAAATCCGTCTTGATTTTTTTAAAAAGTAGGTAGGTAACAAATAATATCATTTTTGAAAATTCAAGAGAAAATGATCTCTAAAAAGTGGAAATGGAAGAAAATTCATTGATTAAATAATAAAGAAAATTAGGTATCCAATTTTTATTTTTGAAAATTTATGAAAAATCATTTCAAAAATTGAAAAATGTCGAAAGTTTTGTAGTTGAAAATTAAGAAAAGATATCATTAAAAATTATTGGGAAAAAATTCAATTTTGAAAACATTTTAAAATGCATTTTCCAAAATTTTTTGGATTTAATTTTTGAAAATCAAAAAAAATTTCTAAGGAATGAAAAATTGAAATGAAATAGTCAAAAAAATTCACAGTTCCTCTTATATTCCTAAAAATTGAAAAAATTCAATATGTTGAAGAATTTGACCAAACTAATTTTAATTAAAAATAGCTGATTTTTTACAAAATGAAAAAAATCAGCTAATAGGTAAGTAAAAATTTCGGAATTGTAAACTTTAAAAAAAATCTAGGTAGTTTTGAAAAGTATAAAAAATCTCCTCCAAAAAAATGGAAAAAATCAATCTTGAATTTTTTTTAAAATAACAAAAATATCATTTTTGAAAATTCAAGAGAAAATGAACTTTGAAAAAAAAAAAAAAAATTATTCTTGAAAAAAATTGAAAAATCTTATTCTTTGAAAATTAAAAAAAAAAAATCATGGAGGTACCTATACCTAAAATATTAGAAAAATTCATTTTTTAAAAATTAAATATCAAAAAAAATTACTCATCCAATTTTTATTTTTGAAAATTTATGAAAATTCATTCAAAAAATTGAAAATTTTGACCAATCTTATTTTATAAAAATTCATTGTGACTAAAAATTGAGAAAATTTTGAAAAATCTCATTTTTGAAAATTAAAAATTTAAGAAAAATTAGATATGCGTTTCGAAAACTTTCACAATTTTAGAAAATTTTTGAAAAATATGTAAAATAAATGAGCATTTTTGTTATGCGAGGTGTTTGGAGTATTCTGGGGAAAAAAAAAATTTAATGCATAATGAGAGGAGGTTGAACCCCAAAACCCTCCCCTTAAATACGCCACTGATCTTTTTCAATTTTCTTTTAAAATATACAAATGAAGCTACTTTTAGAACCAAAAGCTTCCTTTCAGGTAATTCAGGGGCCTATAAAATTCATGTCTGGGTATACTTTATCTCGATGTAGTGTACGTCAAATGTCAAAATTTCTGTAAAAATGAGCTTTTTCTCGTTCATTTTCACGAACTAAATATATTTTTGACTATGAAGGGGGGGGGGGTGGATTCTTGATTTTGCTGAAATCGCAATAGTTAAATGGCAAATATCGAGATGAAAATGATTCAAAAACTCCATTTAATATGAGGAAATAAGTTTTTGGCATAATAGAAAGTGCAATTCGATTTGCATTTACCACGATTTTCCATTAATTTACTCATTCTCTCCCACTCACACCCTAAAAAATTATTTTACCACTTGAAAATTTAATACCTATTGAAGCGAAAACCATGGATAAAAATTCAATATTTATTTCTTTAAATACGTACGATTTGATTACCTACTTTTTTTTAAATAAAAAAGTATAAAAATTTAGAGAAAAGACTGTGTTTTTTTTTTAATTCAAAAATAAATAAATGTTTCTTTATTCATTTTTTTTTTTACAGTGATAGATACGTAGAAACTCTACAAAATTTGGACGTAATCAACTTGAAGGACCCTGTGTCAAAATCTCAATTTTACCGCAGCACATTAAAAGAAGCGTTACCATATTTGCCACGAGTAAGTTTGAAGTAGTATGTAAAATAATGAAAAAATAATGAATTCGCGATTATTTTCAAGTAACGTTACACGTTGGCAAAGTACCTACGTAGATAATATACGCGATTATAAAAAAAGACAATGAAAAAGGGTCAGACAGAATGCGGAAAGAAGGGTGATTTCAAGTACCTACCTACGTACTAGTAGAGGGTAGATGCATTTCCGAACACTTGAAATGGATACTTAATGAGTATCAATTAACAATATGTGACGGCTGAATGGTTCGCTATATAAGATTAATGAATTTTTAATCGACGTCAATATGCGAAAGAGTAAAAAATGGTCGATGAAGAGCAAATTTTTATTGAAACGCTGAAAGTACACTCTAATAATTATGTTGGAGTAATCTAGGTACGCCGTCGTTTGGGTTTACACATCGAGATGAGAAAAGTTTTTTTTTTTTTTTTTTTTTTTTTTTTTCGTCGAGACAACAACATTTTGCAAAAATATGAAGGAGAAAAATTGTAACAACGGATTAAGTCAGTTAGATTGAAAAGTTTATTAGATAAAAGAAGAAGCGAGAAAAACTGTTGAATGAGATTTTCCAAAAGGCAAGATTAGAATTTTATTACATCGCAGACATTTTCTACAACTTTCTTCATCGACCTTCCCGTAGGTACCTAGCTACCTACCACCTACCTATCAGATTTTTATAAACGAACAAGTGTCGATTTAATCGAGTAAATCCGATATTACTACGGCGGAAAAGTCTGTTTTTATGATACAACAATATCGTGCGTCTTCTTTCTTTCATTCTTCATCGCTTTTTTTTTTCAAGTAGGTATTCGTCGAATTTCACGAGCGAAATAAAATTAAAGCGAAAAGCTTAGAAGGTTTCTTTTTATATCGAGTACCTCACCCAGTACCTCTACACCACCTACATCTGGCATTTCATTACAGAAAATTTGGTACCAACGGGTTTGGCCGTTTTTGCAAACTGAAATGCAAACTCCCGAGTCGTTGGCGTCAGCGTTGCAACCAGTCATGTATTTAATCGAAGAAAGTACGCTCGAAGAATACGAAAAAATCATATTACCCGAGTTTAGGTAAGTTTTCATTACAAATATTTTCACAAATCTCCCGCCACATGATGCGGGCTCCGTTGTGGAAGTTATGCGAAAGGAAAAGGTGTGTGAAAGAAAAAAAAAACCGCACGTCTCGAGACGAATTAGAAGGGATAAATATGACGTAATTTTAGTCTTTAGATTGACAAAAGGGGGTAGGCGGGCGTTGAGACGTAGGTAGAGGTACGTGTCGTAAGTTTTTGAAAACTTGTCACTACGGAATTGAACCGATCGTGGCGTACAAAAAGTCGAGAAAGTAAAAAATGAACCACCATCGACTTAAAAAGTAAAGTAAAGCGATTGTTGCGAAAGTATTTTTCTTTTCCATTTTTACAATGTCCCGCCGAGCCTCACTGTCCTATATGTCTTTGATTAAGATTGGGTAAAAAAATCATTGTAAGTAAAAATTTTTTTTTCCAAAAAATGAGGCAATAAAATACGATTTCTACAGCAACAAATCTACACTTCCTCGAACAAAAACTGCTCAAAACAGAAGAAACAACCCAACAAACTAATCTTTCCGCAGAATATTTTTACGATGTTCGATTAAAATATGTGCCACTTTCGATGTCACTTTTAGGTCTACGCAGTTGATGTTTAGCTCCAGCGCGGAAGAGAGCATTAAGGAAAGAAAAGGCTTTAAAACCAGTACGAAGTGTACACGGTTACAATTAAAGGGCACTCGGGCCAAACCTAAAATGCAAATCCATTAACTATAAGACAGCTTACGAAAGAGCTTATAATAAAGTACACGATACGATGCGATGGGCGGTGCGCCGCGCCGGATCCGGTACGAGCACGAAACCGCACAAACACACACTCCGAACGTAACTCGCCCCTCTCGGCCCTCGTCGGCGGTCACAAAGCAAAAATAAAGCTCAAACGTAAATTCTAAATTGTACGTAATTCCTTGGAAAAATCTTACAAGCGACTTCATTTGCTCTTTCATTCGTTCGATTGAAAATTGAAATTTCATTCGAGGAATACTTAATGTTCTTTTACTTATACCTGTAGTCAGTGCCCCGCCTAGTGGTACTACATACTACCTTACGTAGCTCACTACTTGTTGTACCCAACTACAGAAGATACTAAGTACATACATCGAGAAGGGAAAAAAATGTTTGCCATCTTTTAGGCTGGTTTCCGTTTCGTTCCCTGTAGAGGATCCACATATCTCATCCAACTCCAACTGCTGCAGCCTTGAAGTGAGCTATATACATATACGTACGATCGTATGCCTACCTTAAAGGTTTATAAATAGCATTTAGCGCTGTTCCCATGTTCGCTGCTTACGTCTTTATGTTGAGATGAAAAATCAAGTTCGGTAAATATTTCATTTCGACACTTCTTTCCGACAAAATCGTCTTGCTCGGCGTCGTTTTTCCATTGAAATGTATTAGGTTATTTTTCAACATCTCTCTTCATTGCCCCGCCCAAACGTAACAAAAAATTCATTCATTCGATGTTTCTCGTACTGTATAGGTATATCGTTGTTCAACGACCTATTTATTTATACCTACTCATTGCTCAAGGTAATATCACCTCGTGTTTCCAAAATATTTGTAGCTTCACACAAGTATTGAAAAAGAAGGACGAACTTGGTCCCCATTCAGGTTTAATTAATCAGATTTTTTGACGATTACCAAAAAAAAAAACACAAAAAAAATTACCCAAAATGACCATTTAAAGGGTGAAAAATTATGAAAAATCAAGTTTTCCTTGATATCATTTTGTAAAAATTATTGATAGATTTTCTGGAAAATTAAAAATTTTTAAGTGTCAAAATTGAAGAAAAACGCCAGCCTCTACTGAATAAACTCCTTTGACGAATTTTTCAAGATTTTTAAAATATGAAATTAGGTGAAAATTTTCAATTTTGGTGAATTCAGAAAAATTGCCCAATTGCACTTGACCAATGAAAGAAGCTACCCTAAAAATCAATGCAAAATCCTCCTCTGACGAATTTTTCAAGATTTTTAAAATGATAAATTTTGCGAAAATTTTCAATTTATTCAGAAAAATTGTCAATTGCTTTAACCAATGAAAAAGCTACCATAAGAATCAATGCAAAATCCTCCTCTGAGGCTCAGACGAATTTTTCAAGATTTCTAAAATCATCAATTTTGTGGAAATTTTCGATTTCAGTAAATTCAGAAAAAAAATGCCAATTGCATCAAACTAATGAAAAAAGCTACCATAAGAATCCACAAACATGAGTAATATTTTCTCACTTTCATTATTTTATTGAAATCATCCCATAGGTATCATAACTTTTTCAACTCAAACAAGATGATTTTTCAACTATGAAGTTTTGAAGAAAAATTGGAAACTAAATTCATCTTGTTTTTATTTACAAAAAAAATTAATTTTTGATTTTTAAAAAATAAAATGCATAGAGTTTTTAAAAAAAGAAATTATTTACATTTTGCAGAAATTATTGATAGATTTTTTAGAAAGTGTCAATCAAAATTGAAGAAAAACATGATTTTTGCTTAATGCCCCGTTTCCAGACTAACTATGCAACCCACAAAACTTTTTCTTAGAAATGTTTTTAATCAGTAGAGTCTGGTCTGTAGTCTGACGAGAGGGTTCTGGAAAATTTCTACTTTCCCTCTGATTTTATCAAACTTTTTTTTAAATTTCCATCGAAGTATTCCGGTCAACTCGAAAGAAATCGTCGACAAATTAAAATTTTGCAAATAAGAAAAATCAAAATAACGTTATGCATAGGTCTTAAATTCCGTTTGTCAACGCTATGCATTCAACAAAAAACAATTTTATGCCCCCCCCCCCCCCTTAAAACTCGGATTTCCATCCAAGAGGAATTCTAAAAAAATTTAATAAATTCACCGCGAATGACCCTTGATGGAATCGATAATCTCTGAAAATTTTTGAAAGTTTGGTTGAGAATGATAGAAAATGAAAATTCATCACAGATAAAATTGATTGCGCATTTTTAAAGGAGATGGAAGTGAGGTAGAGAGTCAAAAATATTACCATCGAGTTTCTTACTTCCGACACTCAAGTTTCGAAATCCCTGGAAAGACGTCAATTCATCATTCTTACCCAACTATGTTCATTAATTCATTATGATAACGTGATCATTAATTTCAAGCTACTCTTAAAATAAATTTATGATAACTTTATTCCAAATTTGGGATGACTTGATGAGTTTATCCTAAATTTATGATAACTCTATCGCAAAACTATAACAACATCATCTCAAATTTATGATAAATTCATCCCAAATTTCAAGTGAACTTGATCCCAAATTTATGAAATCATTATCACAAATTTATAATGACCTTTATTCCCAAATTCAAAATGATCATATCGTAAATCTAAGACAACCTCATCTCAAATTTATGTTTAGTTCATGCCAAATTTCAAGATAACCTTTCCCTAAATCTACGATGACCTCATCCCAAATTTGCTATAACTTTGTCCAAAATTTGTGATGACCTTATCCCAAGCTTATGATAACTCTATCCCATTTATGATGACTTTATCCTAAATTTTTTTTGCTTACCTCCAATCAAGTATGATAAATTAATTCCATGATAACCTAATCTCAAATGTATGATGATGACCTTCATCTTCATCCCAAATTTGTGATAACTACCTGGTAACCGAACGAATTTTTTTAAAAACCTTTTCCCCCATGCTATAGTACGTTGGGCGAAAGATTAAACCTGGCAAAATAAAAAGTGGGGGACGCAGTGAAAAAACGAAGCAATTAGAAGCCGAGAATTGTTCGTTTCGGCGCGTTGATTGGTTCATTTTCGCTCCGCCTTTCTCGCGCCAAAATTTGCCAGGTCTAATCTTTCGCCGAACGTACTATAGTTAGCTTAGAAGTTTCAACATTTATCGACGAATCACATCATCCTGATGAACATACTTATAAAAAAATATCACATATTTCGAGGTTAATCAATATTTTCACATATTCCGACGTTTCGTCATTTTCGCCCCTTTTCTCAGCTAAAATATGCAGAAAATGCATATTTTTTCATTCAAAACAGTAATTTTTGAAAAATTTATACTATTTTCTATTTTGCGATAACTTCATCTCAAATTCATGTAAAAGAATGTTGAAAATCATCGGTAGTTTCATTCGAATAATTTGCGGATTTGACTAGCATAAGGAAGAGATGCGAATGAAATTCGCCAGATAATTATAATTTCATTAGGTACTTTCAATAGCGTCCCAAAGGCTCGTCTCAAAATTCAAAAAATACCTAAAGAGGAAACTGCCGAGTTGAAATGGAAACATACATATGTCCTGTATGCATAGACGATACCTAACCCTATACAGAAGGGCCTAAAAGTACGATACCACGGGTAAAGGTATCTACCTACACCAGGAATACGTATAAAGTGAAATTTTAATTAACCACTTTCGTCACGTTCAAATGAAATAATCGCAAATACGCTTTAAATTAAGCTTTAAAGTCAGCCAGATCGTAGTCAAAAATAAACACGCTTACAATATTACGTCGTCATCGTCGTCATCGTCATCTGTATAACGCGCGAAATGAGTTATGGAGTGTGGTACGACGAAGGGGACGGGACGCTTTAAAAAGTTCTTTTAATCTAACAAACTGAAGCGTAAAAGACATATTTGGCGTTCGTTTTGCAAAGTAAATACTTATTAATAAAGGGTAAAATTGTCGAGCTGACTGTTACACTGTTACACTAGGCGAGCGTAATTTATGTTTTTGAAAGAAAATTTTCAAACTTTGATGGAATCATTTTGTGGAAAAGCACGTTCGTCGTTCGTGTCGCTTTTATGTGCATATATATATATATATAACTTACTATACGACTACGTGCTCTAACCCAACCAAAAATGTATATTGTGTTGCACCACACTGTGCGGTGTAAGAAAGCGAAAAGAGGCGTACATTTCCTCGGGTGTTTTCTGCCTCCACCTTCGCTGTATATGAGTAGACATCTCACTACCTTACACTGACACTGAGGTGGTGAGCCGTTGAAGAAGAATATTTTCACTCGTTCAAAGGCAAAAAACTCGACACAGTGGAAAATGGATTTTACGAACATTTCATCATATCTCGTTTACCTCTTTCTGGTGCCTTACTCGATCTGCAGAAATGTGATTTTTCCCTCATCCAACCATCTGCTCCCATTCATGCACTCGATCGTCATTTCACTTTGGTGATTAAATAATTAATCAAACGAAAAATAGCTAAACTGAGTCACAAAAGCTGATTTTTCTGATCAATTTGATAACAAAAATTTTTAAAAATTTTTAATATTCAATAGGTACATCATCAAAATTTTGTCAAAATTCCAAAATTCGGCAAATTTTCAATTTTTTTTTTTTTCAGGAAATGTCAAAGATTTACTTCCAATTTTTATAAATTTTTTTAAATTGTGCCAATTTTTTAACTTCGTTCAAATTTTGAAAAATTTTGAAAAATGAATGTTCAAATTTTAAGGGGAGGGGCCCTTCATCTTGCTTTTTTTTACAAAAAAAAAAAATTAATTTTCAATTCTTGAAAAATGAAATGAATGGAGTTTTCAAAAAAATTTCATTTTGCATTTTGATACAGTAATTTTGCAGAAAATATTGATAGATTTTTTGGAAAATGAAAAATTTTAAGAGTCAAAATTGAAGAAAAACACGATTTTTGCCTAATGCCCCGTTTCCAGAGAAACTATGCAACCCACAAGATTTTTCTAAGAATGTTTTTTATTTAGTAGAGTCTGGTCTGTAGTCTGACTAGACGGTTTTGGAAAATTCTTACTTTCCCTCCGATTATATAAAACTTTCTCATAATTTTCATCGTATAGTATTCCAATGAACTCGAAAGAAATCGTCAGCAAATTAAAATTTTGCAAAAACCCTCTCGTCGGACTACAGAGCAGACTCTACCGAATAAAAAATATTCTCGGAAAAATCTTGTGGGTTGCATAGTTTCTCTGGAATCAGGGCATTAAGCAAAAAATCATGTTTTTCTTCAATTTTCACACTTGAAATTTTTTATTTTCCAAAAAATCCATCAATATTTTCTGCAAAATGACACCATCAAAACGCAAAATGAAAATAATTTTTTCTTTTTTTGACAACTCCATGCATTTTATTTTTCAAAATCAAAAATTATTTTTTTTGTAAAAAAAGCAAGATGAATTTGAATCGGCTCATGCAAAAACAGGATAAGTCACATTTTTGAAAAAGTCATCGAAAATGTACAGCAGGCAAAAAAAAGTGTATTGTACACGTTTTTCCCGTCTCCTCTAAAATTTCAAAAAAATAATACTTCATATTTTTTTTTTGAAAACTCTATGCATTTTATTTTTCAAAAATCAAAAAAAAAATTTTTTTGTAAAAAAAGGAAGATGAATTTAGTTTCTAATTTTTCTTCAAAACTGCATAGATGAAAAATCAAAATGACGTCCATAGGTCTTAGAAAATTCCCCTTGTCATCGCTACGCATTCAACAATTTTTTTCACCCCCCCCCCCCCCCACCTTAAATAATTAATCAAACAAAAAATAGCTAAACTGAGTCACAAAAGCTGATTTTTCTAATCAATTTAATAACAAGTATTTTTCCCAATTTTTAAAATTTAATAGGTACATCATCAAAATTTAGTCAAAATTCCAAAATTCAGCAAATTTTCAATTTTTTTTAAAGAAATGTCAAAGGTTTATTTCCAATTTTTATTAAATTTTTAAAATTGTGCCAATTTTTTTAATTCGCCCAAACTTTCAAAAATTTTGAAAAATGAATGTTCAAATTTTAACGAATTATGAAAAATTGTAAAAAATTGTAGATTCCTTAATAAAATTTCAAAGATTAGGAAATTATATCATTTCGAAATTTGGTTCTTTTGTAAATTTTAATACATTTTTGAAACTGGATCAATTATCAAAGTTCAATAAATTCTTACAATTTTGAAAATTTTGGAAATTTTTCAAAATCGATACCAGTTTGAAATTTGACAATTTTTGAATTTTAATAAGTTTTTGAAATCGAGTCAATTTTATAAACTTGAAAATTTAAAAAAAATTGATTTTATTTAAAAATTTGGTAATTTTTAAATTTGAATTTCATGAGATCAGATTTTAAAATTCAGCTGTCTAAAATTTTCAAAAGGTCAATCATTTTCAAAGTGTTACGAATTTTCATCAATTTTATAAAAATCGAATTTTCTACATTAAATTAATTTTTGCTTCTTGCAGAAAACTTCTTCAGGCCCATCGTTCGATTCAAGCGACAGTTACAATCTTAGAAAACTTGCATATAATATTAGAAAAAACACCTCGCGACGACATCCGACGTGAAGTCTTACCAGTCCTGTACAAAGCATTCGAAAGCAATTCCATACAAATTCAGGTAAATTTTATTTTCATTTCGAGTCAAGTTCAGACGAAAAAAAAAGTATACGTAAAAAAGCGAAAGAAAGAGAGAGAGGAGGAGGGAAAAGCACAAAAGTGCACCGAGTCATCGTTAAAGTGTGGGAAAAACGGGCCATATCGATACCAGCGCAGCGTGTTTTTACGGTCGTCGGAGGTTATTAAGTTATCGCGCGTCGACATTGGATTTACGGTTCGAATATAGGGTGCGATGAAAAGAGAAAAAGCACGCGTAGCGGTCGAAGAAAGAGAGAGCAGCAGCGTACCGAAGTCGAGCAACAAGTGACGTAATAAATTATTCGAGCTTTTCGACGAAAAAAAAAAAAAAAAAAAAGAAGAAAGAAAAGTGAGCTATACGTGAGGGTAATTTTTTTTAATGCGTTAAGCAGCCAAGTGATGGTGGGCGATTAGGCACGCGATTTCGGATACAAGACGAGCATGCAATTCGCTAATTTTCCTTTTTCGACAACAGTCGATTAATCATAAGCGTTTTTAACGATGTAGGTATGCTCGTTTCAGCGTCGAGCGAATTGTGTAAGGTACGTACCTAAAAGTTTGCGTAATCGTGATGTCAGATGGCGTGGCATGGCAGTGCGATGGAAGAGGTGCCTTTTCGATAAGTTTAAGCTGATTTTTTTTAATTTTTAAATTAAGGCCAAATTACCATACGATATAAAAAGCCTATATAAAAGGATGAAACGACATATCCAACCATTGCTTTTCTGTTTTCTGTTTTCTGACTCGATGGTATAAATAGAGCGCCGCTCTAACCGCTGTTACCAACGTATCTAATCATCTGGAAGAGGCTGCCATCCGACGTATGGTCTTACCAAAGATGAAAAACGTATACGACTGTAACAGCAACGACGTTCGAGTACTTGGAAATATTTTAAATTGTATCGAAAAAGTGCTCGATCGGCTGGACAAGCAGCAAATTTTAGACGAAGTACTGCCATTAATTTGGGATTTTAAAATTTACGATTCCGATATGATAATCAAAGTTATTCGTAAGTAGACGCGATAAGGTAGGTACGAATGACTGCGACCGTTTTGTTTATCAATTCTGTCAAATACGCAGGTATTTATCGTATTTTACTAAGTGATAAAAAATACGGATTGACTGTAAATATAATCGCGACCAGCGTGATGCCATCATTAGTACCGCACACGGTGTGCCCCGCCTTAAACCTGGAGACGTTCACGCTGCTGCTGGAAGTTCTGCAAGAGATGCTGGACATAATCGATCGGTACGCACTCGTATAGTATGTACGAGAATAGAAAATATGTCAAAAAAATTTGACGAATTTTCTTTTCTATTGATTACGCAGCAACCAGAGGAATAAGCTGAAATTAGACTCGATCACGTTACCCAGCCCGGAACGGCATAGGCCACTCAGACATCTTTATAGCTCGGATAATATGCACGTTCCGCCGTTCAATATTCCCAATCTGAGGGTCGAGCAGAGGAAAACCTCCAGCGCCGAAGACATGGCTAGAAAGAATTCCACTGGTTCTGGTATTTGTAATGAAATTTTTATTTTACTCGTACGATATATATTCTTCGCATACGACGTAAATACCTTCGGTGCTTATCCATCCAGGTATTTCAATACGTCATATCTCTTCGAAACAAAGGAATACTCGTATATAAAACTTCGAATAAGAAAATTTCTCAACAATGATTCACTCGCGACTTTTACGAGCCATTTAAAAATCTATTTATAGCAGATGCGAACCAATTAATTCAGAATTGGAGAACAAAATTAGAGAAACAAATTGAAATTGGAAACACGTAAAATTTGGAATAAAACTGAAAATCAAAAGAATAAAAAAAGTATATCGATTGAAAAAATTTGGAACTGAATTGAAAATAGGTACCTAAAAAAAAATATTAATGGAGTTTTAAATTGAAAAATTCAAAGTCCAGGGTGTCTAATTTGTCTGTCTATCAAATCACAAAAATTAAAAATTTGTGGTTTTTTGTGCTATTTAAAAAAAATAAAAGTTCTTATTGTTCGGGTCCACTCTGAGGGGTTCTGACGAAAAAATTATGAACTTATTCAATTATTCGCATTTTTGGAAAAAATTTATTTTTCCATGTAAAAAGGTCCAGTTTTTGACCTTTCTACATGGGAAATTTCACATTTTCCCAAAATTCAATTTTATTGGAAAAATTGGCAAAAAAAATTTTTCTCATTATTCGGGTCACTTCTGAGAGGTTATGATGGAAAAATTCAAAATTTTTCAATTATTCGTATTATTGGAATAAATTCATTTTTACATAGGAAATTTCAAATTTTTCCAAAATTCATTTTTATTGAAAAAATTGCCCAAAAAAAAATCTCATTATTTGGGTCTATTCTGAGAGATTCTGATGAAAATTTTTTGAATTTTTGAATTATGCTCATTTTTGAAAAAAACTGATACTTCAACAAATTTTCCTTAAATTTAATTCCTTTGAAAAATTTGCTCAAAAAATTTTTTTCTCATTATTCGGGTCACTTCTGAGAGGTTATGATGAAAAAATTTTGAATTTTTCAATTATTCACATTTTTGGTAAAAAATTGCTTTTGCCATGTAAAAAGGTCCGGGTTTTTCACGGACCTTTTTACATGGGAAATTTCACACTTTCCCAAAATTCAATTTTATTGGAAAAATTGCTCAAAAAAATGTTTTTCTCATTATTTGGGTTTATTCTGAGAGATTCTTAAAGAAAAAAATTTGAATTTTTCAATTATGCCCATTTTTGAAAAAAACCCGGATATTTCGAATTTTGCTTAAAAATTCCTTTGAAAAAATTGCCCAAAAATTTTTTTTCTCATTATTCGGGTCCATTCTAAAAGGTTATGATGGAAAAATTCTGAATTTTTCAATTATTCGCATTTTTGGAAAAAATTCATTTTTGCCATGTAAGAAGAGCCGATTTTTTCGCGGAGCTTTTTACTATGGGAAATTTCACAAATTTAATTTCTTTAAAAAAATTGTCCAAAAAATTTTTTCTCACAATTCGGGTCCATTCTGAGAGGTTACGATGGAAAAATTCTGAATTTTTCAATTATTCGCATTTTAGGAAAAAATTCATTTTTGCCAAGTAAAAATTTCTCGTGGCTTTTCACATGGGAAATTTCGCAAATTTAATTTTTTTGAAAAAATTTGCCAAAAAATTGTTTTCTCATTTAAGGGTGAGAGGTTATGATGAAAAAATTCTAAATTTTTCAATTATTCGCATTTTTGGAAAAAATTCATGTAAAAAATATAAACGAAAACAATTATAATAATTATGAGAAAAAAAATCAAAAAACTGTGAAAAGTAAAATTAAGACTAAATAAAAGTTTACCAAATAGAAATGAAATCCAGAAGAAATTGAGAATTTTTTCAATTCGTTGATTGGTAAAAAAACTAGAGCTCTAGTAAAAACTGAAATTAAATAAGAAATGCCTAAACAGTTGAGAAATTTTTTTTAAAAATTAGAAAAAAATATAAAAACTATAAAAAGAAATTGAAAAAAATTATCTCCACGTGTATCCTTTCTCATTGCCATCTCGCCTTCGAATAATCCTCCTTCATCGACTATCTCCTCATTTAAATACGAAATTGTCCCTCAAACCACCACTTCCTCTCAACACTTGGCTGTCTTTTACAGGCTCCTGGTGGTTCGGCGGTTCGCCTGTTTCGTCCGATAGCAATTTCCTACGCGTAATCAACGCGTTCCCCAATCGTAGACTATCAGATAACACTTTGATGGCGCCCAAGATACGTATAGCGCCGTCGTGCGCCTCGTCTCCGGGCGGTACACCGGGCGGCAGTACCGGCGGTCTTCCCATACGTCGTCATTCCAGCATCGGACCGCAAGAACGTCGAGGATCTACCATTAATCTATCGCCGCCGACAGTAAGTTCTCTACGTTAAAAAATATGTACCACGCCACGCCATGCCATGCCATGCCATGCCAGAAACAAACTATCACACTAATGCCTATATACGTCGCATATGTATACCTATAAATGGGTACCTAATTAGGTACCTATTCGTAGTGTATACCTACACCTAGACCTACACGCGGTATTATTTTTCGTTTCAAACGTTTACCTACACACCACCATCCTCGTACCTTGTACTTGTACCTAGATCTAATACTTACTTCACATACTTCACCATTACGACACCTTAACACGCACCATATTGTATCAACTATATACTCAGACTCATCACCAACTTGAATATTATAGCTAACGTAAAGACTGTATAGATACGAATTAAGTTTCGAATTAGGCGTTCATCTAAAATGCTTATAAATATCGCCAGTTGTACATGTACACATACACACGATAAACGACAACATTACATAATAATTATTTACTAAATAGTACAGCTTGGATGCGAAAGTTGTTAATGGTTGGTAATGCGCGTAATCGTTTTTTCATTTTTTTTTTTTTTTTGCGCTACTGCGTATATAATTATACAAATAATATGCAATATGTTTATGGTAATGAGTTTCATCAGCGCCCCAATGGCATTAGATCAAGGGCAGAACGTAGGAAGAAAGTAATTCCGAACTGCAGTGAAAGAATGAAAGAAATTTTTTTCTCAACTTTTAGCTAATTTTCTAAAAAAGAAATTAGCCACTAAATTTGACCTGATGGTGGTAGGAATTAGGGTGGGGTGATATTTCACCACGTTTCAAGTGTAAACAAATTTAAAAATCGAGGTTTATTTCAAAAATTATGAAATTTTAAAAATTATTCTAATTTTTAAAAAATTTTCAAACTTTGGAAATCGATCGTTTAAATTTTTTTTTATAAATTCACCACATTTTTCAAATTGTAAAAATTTATCCAACTTTAAAAAATTAACTTTTAACAACATTTTTGAAAATTTAGTTGAATTTCAAAAATTGAGTCACCTTCAAAATTTTATTAAAATTCAAAAATTGACAAAAACTTTTACTAACTTTTTAAAACTGTAAACATTTATCAACCTTCAATAATGACTTTTCAAAAATTTTGGAAATTTCAACAGAATTTAAATACCAAATTGATTCGTCTACAAAAATTTAATAATTTTTATTAATTACCAAAGATCGTTATCAACTTTCCGAAATTTTGATATTTTAAACTTTTACCAAAATTTCAAAATATTGTAAAAATTTATAAACCTTTAAAAATGACTTTTCAAAAAATTTGGAAATTTCAACATAATTTAAATAATTGATTCACTTTTCAAAATTTTAAATTTTCAACTTTTACCAAATTTTTAAAATATTGTAAAAATTTATCAACCTTTAAAAATGACTTTTCAAAAATTTTGGAAATTTCAACAGAATTTAAATAATTTATTCACTTTTCAAAATTTTGAAATTTTCAACTTTTACCAAATTTTTAAGATATTGTAAAAATTTATCAACCTTTAAAAATGACTTTTCAAAAATTTTGGAAATTTCAACAGAATTTAAATAATTTATTCACTTTTCAAAATTTTGAAATTTTCAACTTTTACCAAATTTTTAAGATATTGTAAAAATTTATCAACCTTTAAAAATGACTTTTCAAAAATTTTGGAAATTTCAACAGAATTTAAATAATTGATTCACTTTTCGAAATTTTAAAATTTTCAACTTTTACCAAATTTTTAAGATATTGTAAAAATTTATCAATCTTTATAAATGACTTTTCAAAAATTTTGAAATTTCAACAGAATTTAAATAACTGATTCACTTTTCAAAATTTTGAAATTTTCAACTTTTACCAAATTTTTAAAATATTGTAAAAATTTATCAATCTTTAAAAATGACTTTTCAAAAATTTTGGAAAATTTGGCTAAATTTAAATAATCGATTCATCTTCAAAAATTTGATTTAAAATTCAAAAAAAAAATAACAACTTTTTAAAATTTTGATAATTTTAACCTTTGCCAAATTTTAAATTATCGAATTTCAGAAACCGATGAATAAACTTTTTTTTTTGAGAATTTCACTGAATTTTAAAAATTGATCCAATTTCAAAAATTCGTTACAATGATAAGTATTTTAGAAATGATAAAATTTGAAATATTGGCCAAATTTTAAAAATTGGTCCCAATTTAAAAATTGATCGATATTATCATTTTAAAATGTCGAATTTTGAGAGAGAATTACTATGAAAGTTGAATAAGAAAATCAGATTTTTTGACGCATTTGCTACATAAGAGTTTTTTTTTATTCATACATTTCGAAGTCCACTTTAGCAGTTCCTTACCAGCTGCCAAAAAATTACCTAATGAAACGAGAAAATAGCTGAATAATATTTTATTAAATTTAATTGTATGACATACGTAAACCTCTGTTAAATTCTACCCAAAACCTTCAACACAATTTCACCAGTCTATACCTTCTGTCAATCAAAAATTATTGGCATCAATGGTGACTCATTACAATAATACATATTGTATACTTATTTGAGTAAAGTTGAAGATTGCTATTACTTAATTAGGACGAGTATTTTGATTGCGAAAAAAATAATAATTTTGAAAAAATTATTTCAACGAAAAATAAAGCAATTTGAAATCAGCTTAGCAGTTTTCTGTTGTTATTATTGTTGGTTTTGTTGTTGTTATCATCGAACTCATTAATCCATCAATACTGAAACGTATCTCAAACACGTCATACCAACATAAGTAGATTAAGCAATTCACTTTTACTAGAATACACAATTACACGTACAACTCGTACAAACGATCGAAATAAATAACAGAATACATTAAGTAGTACCTAATTTTTGCACATACATATTTTTTTTCCACGTAAATCATAAGCCCTGTAGTAAGTGTTGTGAAAGTCACATAAACCTCGAATAATTAAATAACAGTATACGTAAAAAAGAAAAAAAATTGAAAAAAAAAAATGTAAAAGAGTAAAAATTATACGAGACAAAAACTCTTCGAGTAATAAATTTCTTTCAACGATCTACGTATAAGGATATTAAGGATATTAATACTTGATAGCTTTTTCGCCTCTTTTTTGTTCTTTTTCATGTTGTGTATAATAATTGTACGTAGGTAGATACCTCGTATGATACTATAGTATTAGGGAAAATGTTTGTGAAAGCTCGATAGAGTCGATACCTAACCTACTACTCGTAATTTATAGTACGTGTACTACAAGGTGTGTATTATTTTAACTAAAAAATGTTATTTCTGACGCAGGGTTTACGACACTACAAAACAGGCAGCCGAGATGGCTCCACATTATCCGTTCCTTCGGCATGTGTAAGTTCAAAACCGAAACTAAAAATATTGCACTCTAAAAATGACGACATGAATGTACACAGTGCTGTTTGTACGCATATAAATGTTTTTTCTGAGTTCCGTATCTTTCTGTGCTGACTTTAGCTGGTCATACATAGATAGTTTTATTCGTAAAAGCCGACGCCTTTACCTTACCTTACCTTACCTTACCTAATATGCTACCATACCTATTATCGAGGTGTTCATAGTGTACGTACTGTACGATCGAATTTAGTAAATAATGTTTTTTTGGGTTTGTTTTGAAATGCGAACGCGATAGACTAGAACGAAAAAAGTAGCGATTAGAAGTATCGTGAAAATTGATGATTTAAACGAAATTTTGCGACAATTCAAACAAAACTTTTCAAAATTGAAAATAAATAACACTTTCGCTATTTTTAAACAATATGTTTTAACGATTTAAAATTGACTTTTATAATTTTTAAAACCATAAGACGTATTCGTGACATTTTCAAAACATTAATCACTAAAAAAAATAAGAGCTTTCTTTGCCCCAAAAAATTGACTCTCCTAATTTTACAAAAATTGGGAAATTCGAAAAAATTGAGATTTTATTTATTTATTCCAGGAAAATTAAAAGAATGATTTTCTTCTTCGAAAAAAATATTTTAAAAAAATTTCAAAAAAATTGAATCATTTTTTAAATTAAGAAATTTTGGTCTTGAAAACATTAGAAGAATAGAAATTTTTTTTCTAGATTCCTTCAGGAAATTGAGAGATTTCTCAACTTTGAAAAAAAAAAAAAATGAAATTTCTTCAAAACCAAATATTTAAAAAATCCGTGGAAAACGTTTTTTCTCTTAAGAAACTTTTTTATTTATTTTTTATTTTACGAAAATTGAGAAATTTCTTATTCAAAGAAATTAAAAGGTTTTTTTTTCAAAAAATTGAGATTTTTTTCATTTTTTTTTTTTTCAAAAAGTGCATGGTTTTTTCTCCTAAAAGATTTTTTTCCTTCAAATTTCCCTCCAAAAAATTGAAACACGCTGTTTGATAAAATTGGCAAATTTTTGTATCTACCAATTTTTTCACTTCAAAAAATTGAGATATTTTTCATTTCAAAAATATCCGGAATGTTTTCCTAAAAATAACATTTGGCATTTCAAGGTGTTTTCATCTGAAAAAATCATAGCTTCCACACTCTCTCTGAAATCAAGCACCTGAGACCACTGGTTTTAAATTTCAAAAATTTTAAATAACTAAAAATTTATTCAACTCAGAAAATGAAAAAGATTTTTAAAAATTATTGAAGCAGAAAAATTACCTAATTTCGAATTTTTGGCAATTGTTGGACATTTAAAATTTCAATGCCAACCGAACTTTACTAATTGGCCGAACAATTAAAATTTAGCTGAATTTTCAAACTGATCCAACTCAAACAATATATTAAAATTTAAAAATTACTATTATAATTATCTTGAAATTGCCACCAACTTGTCAAGATTTACTAAATTTTAAAAATTAATCAACTTCCAAATTAAAATATTCAAAATACAAAAAATTCTAATTATTATATGAAAATTTAAAAATCTCAAAAAATGTTTATAAAAATTTGAAATTTTATTAGATTTTGACGTTTTACTAAATTTCGAATTTTTGCCTGATTTTAAATATATTTTCGAGTGTACCTACCAAATTTTAAAATAATATTTAAAAATTATCCACTTTTGAATTTTCATCAATTTTTGAAAACTTTTCAAATTTAGGTAAAAGGAAAATTTTGAAAGTCAACTAAAATTTTCCATTTTGATATTCGCTTGAATGTCAAGAATTTCAATAACTAGACTTTCAACCTAAAAGCTCGATTTCATGAAAAATTAATATAATTATTCATGTAAAAATCCCGTTAAGCACTCTGATACGACAAAAACAAAATTTTAATGGATTTTTACAATATATTAAGACGACCTAAGGTGCACTTCATTGCGCTTCATTTTCAGGGTTTTCTTTGAAGGTGTTATTAAATCGAATTTTGTGGAATTTTCTTCAGAAATTTTTGTGCCACATTTTCCCTAAATTTATAATAAAGTAGGTACATTACAATTTTTTGAAAATTGAATTTGTTACAAATTTTTAAAAACATACATAATATTTATAATTTTATCACACAAATTTTTCAAACTTTTGAAAATTGAAAAAAAAGTTATAATTTTTTTTTTCATTAAAAATTACCAGATAGGTATAATTGGGATTATTTTTCAAACGTAATTTTTTAAAATAATTTTTTCAATTTCGTCCAGTACAAAAATATTTTGAATTAATGCGATTTCGAAAAGTCCTCAAAATGAACCATCTACTCAAGTAGGTACGCAATTTGAATAATATATTCAACGAAATCAGCGGTGTATTTGAAGAGGATAAAGCGAGAAAACCAAATAAATAATGCAAATGATACCCCAAGTAATAATTTCATCACCCTTTGCAATATTAATTTTCCTAAAAATAAGTAGATCAAAAAATTTCAGTTTCTGTAAAAATTGAAACCCATACTTGATAGAAGTACCGTTGAAATAATTAAATACCTAGTACATATAAGTAAATTTAGAAATAATTACGATATTTTTGAAACCAATACACTTAGGTATTTACGAAATAATGCAAGCTTTTACGATAAGTAACACTCTCGTGGTAATTTGCAATATTAACAAAGCAAGTCGTATACATATTACACAGAATAATAAATACATTCCATTAAAAGGGATAAAAATGGTTAAGATCATAAATTTAAAACGTGTTTAATCCTAAGACGTTAAAAATGACTCATTCTTATCAACGTACGTAGAAAATTGATTGAATTTTCAATTAAAAGATAATTATTCATTAAAATATGGTTTATTAAAAGCAAAGATGATATATCGGGATTAACACGTTAATGGACTAGAAAAGCTACACTGAGCACTGAGCTTTAGTTAATCGTGTATTTTCTCTTCCCTTCTTTTATTTATCTTTTTTAAATTTTATTTTCAGCGAACAGTTACTTAACGTGTTTGTAATTTTGCTTAATTGCGCGGTTCTAATATTTCAAAAAGAAATAGGTAACCGGCTTGAACAGTTTAATTTTTTTTTTTTTGATTTCGTGCATTGGCAGCATGCGATGTGTTGTTTAAAAATGTGTTCGTGTTTTTATTGCTTACTACTGTTCTTTTTTTTCATGGCCAGTGTAGCGATGGAATTAATTTAATTAATAATTAGATGAATTTTTTATTTATTTTTTTTTAATTTAATAATACAAAAACTGATCAACTGGGTGAATTAAATTACAAAATGGATACCTGTAGTGTTACAAATTTGAAAAATAATATAGGCAGAGGTGTAGCGAAGAAAAATTATTGACTGTGAGATACAATAAAGTAAATTGTCACATTCGTATCAAGAACATAGTTACCTATCGTAATTCAAACTTTACAAAGTGGAAAGCGAAATTATCTTTCTCGAAAACCATCTCTCAATTTACCTACGTAAGCAAAATAGGTACTCACAAGTTTTGTAATTGGAGGAACATGTCTTCATTCCAATCGTGACTTTCAGAGCTTCTCTTCGTTTCACCTACGAACTTTTACTTCTATGTATCTAGTATTAAAATAGTAATATTGAAGTAAGTACGTTAATTTAAAACCACGCACCTTATTTTCGTTCAACGAACCAATAATTTATGAATAAAACAATTCATGTATGATCGGCTTTTTTTTAATGTTCTGCTTTCGATAAAACCTATGCCGTTTCTGTCACTCGCCATGCTTTATGTTATGTTGTTTGTGAAAAGTTTCTGTTGATATTTTAATAATGATAACGCTTTCCTAATACCCATCATGACAGGCTGACTATATAGATGATTTTAGGACAATATGGGTACTTCGAGGTTCTCGCGTGGCCGTGACTATAATACACAGATGATTTTATAACTAACTTGAGACGAAAATTGTATGTAGGTACATACGTTATATCATATGAACGAAACTGCTCTCAGAAAAAGGCGCGATATGGCTTTACTTCTGTGCATAGCTTCAGAAATATGCATGATTTTTTTTCTCACAACAGGAAAAAAACAGGGCGACAGGAGTCGTATCGACGAAGAGTTTAATTTTCATTTTCTCATTTGATTTTTCTTTTCCTAACTATTTGGATTGAATTCAACTTTGAAGGAGAATGTGGCTTTCATGTGTTATTTTTAAGCGTTTTTCTCTTGTTTTTCAACAAAATTTCCCAGAGTTTTTTTTATGTTGCTTCAACTAATCCTGATCACTAAATCACCTTCGAACATCACGCTATCACAATGCTAATCTTTTATTAAATTACTTTTTTTTCCAAGTGTGGGAGCTCTAAAAAAAGTGAAACCTCTCGACCAAGAATTTACGAGCGGATCTTTTTTTTTTTTGGCACGTCGATTCAAAATTGGAGGGAAGGGAGGGATCCAATCGAGATCTTTGTAATAAGCAAAATTATTTCCAAGACTCCAAGCTACAACTTTTGTTTGAAATTTTTTTCAATTGGACCCCTACTCCACTAGTTTTTAATAACGTAAGTATGTCAGTCATATTATGCAAAATTGGAGGGAAGGGATGGGTCCAATCGAAATTTTTGTAATAACCAAAATTATTTCTAGAACTTTGAGCTACAACTTTTGTTTGATAATTTTTTCAATTGGACTCCTCTTTCCCCACCGATTTTTGCATAACAATCCAAAGATGCTAATTAAAAATTAGAGGAGTGAGGGAGGAAGGGGTCAATTGAAAAAATTTTCAAATAAAAGTTGTAGATTACGATACTAAAAATAATTTTGGTTATTGTATAGTTTTGATTGAATCCTTCCCTCTCCTCCAATTTTACATGACATCAGATAGATACTTTTTCAAAATGGGGGCAGGGGTCCAATTGGAAATTTTTTCCAACAAAAGTTGTAGATTGAGGTCCTAGAAATAATTTTTGTCATTACAAAAATTTCGATTGGGCCTCTCCCTCCACGCCAATTTTGAATATCTAGTATCTACCCATCTACTATCTACGTAATATTAGAATTTTACAATGGTCCCAAGAAAACACAAAAATTTCTCAAATCAATAATTTTTTCATGATAAGTATGTTTTACTCTGACATTACCTTCTTGAAAAAAAGTACCAATCAACAGGAAGGCAAAAACTAACCATTAAAAAAAAAAAAAAAAAAACACGAAATGAAGTATTTCCGGGGAAATATTTCAACTTTGACAACTTTCGGACTATTCGAATTCAATATTATTTTAAGACTTCATTTATGAGCGATAGTTTTATGGAATTAATAATACCTTAGGTTATTTTTGATGCTCATAGTAATTTCATGAAAAGACTGATCATTTTCTATACTATAGTACAATGTAGAATAGAAAATTAAACCAATCCTCTTTCAAAATTAAAGATAAGCAATATTTTCAATATCTCAAACGCTGAACGCGTTTCAAAAATTAATTGTACGGATGCGAGAATCCGAAAAAAATTCAACACCGAATTATGTAGGTAACATAATTTAGGAACCAACGCTTTTATAATGAATTAATGAAATAGAAAATTCGGAAACTGCAGAAGAATTTGCACACGATAATCAGGGCTTCCCATTTCATGAACTATTCCACCGAAGAAAACTACTCCTCATCTCTTTTTTTAGTGACATTATCTTTGGCTGCTCTCCTATTCGGAAAATTAAGAAATATAAACCTCATACAGATGAACAATAATACATATTAAGTATTATGTAGGTAAATTGAAATATACTCGAGCTAAGATCATTTCAGTTAAGCATGTACTATAACGTGAACTTTCCAATAATAATTCATCTTTTTTTCGAAAAAGAAAATCATATAATTTAATAAGCCATTTTTCTAAACGCTTTATCTCATGACTCATTCTGTGTATTTTATCTTTCCAGCTTGCAAGGAGCATGATAGTGAGTATTTGGCTTAAATATTTACATAGATTGTGTACGTGTGCGTGTGTTGTTTGTGTGTAGAATTAAATTTGAAAAAACCTCGCTTAGTTGACTAAAAAAAAAAAAAAAAAAAAAAAAAAAAATGAAGAGAAGAAACTCCAAAGTATCAAAAGTGCAAGGTTATTTTTTTTTTTAATGCGAAAGAAGACAGGTAATAGATACTTTTGGAAAAACGAAAACTGAGTCTCGATAGTTTATAAGATAGGTAACTGAATCAAAAATTAAATCGAGTAATTTTTTCAAATACTTTTTCATGAAAATTTTCTAGGGTGGAAGTATGCCAAATACGAGCAGCAGTTCGCCATATTTATGGTCTTCTGGTTTAAACAGATCTCGTAGACCGTCCACTTGCCTCACTGGTTCTCAAACTGGATCAGGCAATCTCTTACATCAGCTCAGCTCCGGCATGGTACAGTATTCGATACTTCAGTCCTTATTAATTTTAAACGATACTATAAAATTTCATTAATGAATTACTTTTTTTTTTTATGATAATTTTACAGCAAAACTTTTTCGGAGGCAATAAATGAAGCATCAGTATTCAATCATCTTTAATGATTTTTTTTCACCAATTCATGTTTTTTTTCTTGTTCTATTGTTCTTTTTTTTCGATTGTAATCATTAGGTTCTTCTTTTAATTGTACCTTTTTTGTGTTTTTCCCTTGTATATATTTTTATCTCGTAATGATTTACCATTTACCTATTTTAACTTTTTAACGTTTTTCTCCTGTTTAAATACGTTTGTTTCAGATAATTCTATTAGTGAAATTCAATCATTATTTATGTAGGGGAATTTATTAAAAAAAAAAAAAAAAAAAAAAAAAAAAGATAATTAAATTACGAGTGTTTTAATAATTACGTGTTTGATCCAAAAATTTAAAAATTAATAGGTATCTATGTTAATGAATTTAGAGGGAAAATAATTGAAAATCTATTTCGATAATAATTTGTCTTCCTATGTGCAAAAATCAAAGCGCATTACCCTTTCGATAATTTTTTTTTCGTTTTGTTCGTTGATACCGTAATACTTTTATGTAAAATACACGTTTATTATACCTAATACAGTGATTGTTCAATTATTATTTGATGTTTTGAATTTTTGTCAAGTGAAACTGAAAGAGACAATAACGTCGTACCTAACATTCAAAAAAACAACAATAGGTATAGTACTCATTCAGGAATTATAATATAACGAGTAGGAAATGCAAAAATATGAACTCATCAGACATGAGTCATAACCAAAATACGACACAAAGGCTCAGATAATAGATTATAATAGATAAAGATCTATGATTCATAAAATTTGACGACGTCATTGACCGCATCCGAATTCGATATTCCACTCATTCCACTGTTATTTCATATCAAAGACATCGATAGATTTACCAACAACTTTGGAAGAATTAATAAACGCTAATGAAAATATGCAATAAACTCTTACAACTTGGAACGACTTTTATCGCTTTAGATTATCCTTCTCAAGTTCGAAGTTCTTAGCCCAACTACCTGTTGCTGGAAATACGTCAGACTTGGCAGGATTAATTCAGTTCAGCCGGCCACATTAGAAAGCTGAGCGATTAGTTAACTAATTATCAACGCTTCTAACGAATTACATCGTACAAATAATATATCTTAATCAAGTACTTACGTAGATATTTCGTAATAATGAATTGGCAGCTTCCCGCGTGCCGGCGTAGATTTTGGCGATGGATGGTGTTAACGAACAAAATCACGAAAAAATACTGTAAGCCAAGTCCTTACACAAATATCTATCATTGGTGTGGCATTTGCGAGTGTTAATTTAATCGAATACGTTTCAAATCGTTCGAAATAATTGATAAAATATCGCGAAAATATTTCACCGTACGAGAAAAAGTACAAAACTGAGCGCCCATTGTGATGCTGGATACCTTGTGTTGTAATCGTGTAGTAGCCTGATCATTTCACCGTATTCTAAGGGAAAATTCAGTCTGTTGACAGCGAACCTAGCGATATTTTTATTGAACTACAAAAAATATTTCTATTTGGCACGAAGCCACGATCACGAAGCCAATAAAAATGAATTAATTTTTTCTTTTTATAAAAAACTTTGAGATTAATTAAGTATTTTTTTAATCGAAAAGTTTTTAATAATCGTTTAATTATTAATTGAATTGTAATCATGGATAATTCAATTAGTTATGTATAGCTTAGCCGCTGTTCTGTCATTGTAAATTTGCTACTACCCATGTTGTGGAGCGAATATGGTAAGTACTGAAAATTGATAATAACTTATCATTCTTGATAAATTTTATGTTTTTTCACTGTTTGGCCCAAAAAGCAGTATTTCTTGATTAGTTTTTACGTTAAATTGAATTGCCACGGATTACTAATGAAATACTTTCAATTGCAGACTAGTTCAACGTTAATTACAGTCGCTCTATTGTATTCGAGTCTCTGTGTACTAGATGCATTCTACGTACCAGGGGTTGCTCCCGTCGAGTTCAAACGGGGTGATCCTATCGAAGTCAAAGCCGTCAAGATGACCAGTACTCGTACCCAACTGCCGTACGAATATTATTCGTTACCGTTTTGTACTCCTAAGAATGGAACGTTTTATAAATCTGAAAACTTGGGTGAGTCATTCAGTTCTCCATTCTTTATTGTTCTGTTTGCGATCGTATATTCGATGTAAATAATTCGTATTATTTCACTTTTAGGCGAAGTATTGAGAGGCGATCGTATCGTGAATACTCCGTACGAAGTGAAAATGGCGGAAAATATAAATTGTCGTGTATTGTGTAACGCCCCGAAACAACCTATGAAATGGAGTTTTAACCAGCAAAATATCATATTGAATCGAATCTCGCACGATTATTACGTTCATTTGTGAGTTTGTTGTTGTATGATGTGGTAAAGGGGTTTTGAAAGAAATTAATCTCGTATAATTTCAGACTAGTGGATAATCTACCTTGTGCCACTCGAATCGTTAATCCGGCTACGAATAATGTAGCTTTTGAACACGGGTACAGATTAGGGTTCGTTCGCGACGGTAAAACGTACATTAATAATCATTTGAAATTCATTTTACGTTATCATCAAGTTTCCAAACAGTAAGTATGACGAATTCTGGATACATTTAGGTATGAAATTATTTTATATTGTGGCATGCTACGTTGTTTACAGAGAAGTATTCAGAGTGGTTGGTTTCGAGGTTGAAACGCACAGCATAGACAAGTCGGAGTTATCGCTCCGAGATGGAGATTCTTTGAACAATTGCCAACTGCCCCAAAATTTATTATCTGCCAAACCACAGCCTGCCTTAGAACCGAATAACGGACCGCTAGATGTTTATTTGACATATTCCGTGGAATGGAAAGAATCGGAAATTAGTTGGGCCTCTCGTTGGGATATTTATTTGGCCATGACCGATGTAGAAATACATTGGTTCTCCATTATCAACTCGATCGTCGTTATATTTTTCTTGACAGGTTGGATAGTGTTACCTATTTGATAATACGCATATTTTTTCAACAATCTAACGCAAGTTGAAATATTTTATTGTTTTGCAGGATTGGTTACTTTGATTATCATCAGAACGTTGAGAAGAGATATTGCCAAATATAATGCGGACGATGCTGCTGACGAAGCTATCGAACAGTCTGGTTGGAAATTAGTACACGGCGATATTTTCAGACCGCCGAAATATCCTCGTTTGTTCGTCGCCACTATCGGATCCGGTGTACAAATATTTTTAATGGCGATGATAACAATTTGTAAAGAAATTAGATATCGATAATGGCGATATTATCGAGTTTTGAAATGAACGCAGAATTGTTTTTTTTTCTTCTCAGTATTTGCCATGTTGGGAATGTTATCTCCGGCGTCTCGAGGAGCTTTGATGACGTGCGCTATATTCTTCTACGCAGCTATGGGAGGTATTGCTGGATTCGTTTCTGCGAGAATTTATAAAACAATCAGAGGACGAAGATGGAAAAAGGCTGCGTTTTTAGTGAGTTACACGAGTGTTTCACCTTTCGAGTCGCTGATTCTGGTCCTAATTAATTTTTTCTCGTATAGACTGGAGTCCTTTATCCTGGTATGGTCTTCGGTACGTGTTTCTTTTTGAATTTCTTCATCTGGAAGAAAAGTTCCAGCGGAGCTGTACCTTTTACAACGATGTTATCGCTTTTATTCATCTGGTTCGGTATTTCTTTACCGTTGGTATATCTTGGTTATTATATCGGCTATAAAAAACCTCCGATCCAGAATCCCGTTCGTACGAATCAAATTCCCAGACAAATACCGGAACAGTTATGGTACATGAATCCAGTATTCTCGTAAGTATTGGTGAAAAAAGGTTGAGATTAGCTCGTACGTGGAACGAGTCGTCCTTTTAATTACGGTGATTTTTTTGCGCAGAATGTTGGTAGCCGGATTGTTACCATTCGGAGCTGTATTTATCGAGTTATTTTTCATTTTTACGGCGATTTGGCAGAATCAGTTTTATTATTTATTTGGATTCTTGTTCCTGGTGTTTATCATACTAGTCATTTCGTGCGCGCAAATATCCATCGTCATGATATACTTTCAATTGTGCGCCGAGGTAAGCGACAGAGTGAAGCATACGACAAGAGTCGTTCAACTTTTACTACTGATTTCTATCTCTTCGTTTATCATTTTACAGAATTATCATTGGTGGTGGAGATCTCTATTCGTATCGGGCGGTTCTGCGGTGCATATGTTCTTATATTCGATATTTTACTTCATGACCAAACTACAAATCAGCGAAGCTGTACCAACGCTGCTGTATTTTGGTTACAGCGCCATAATGGTGATCACATTTTGGCTGCTCACTTCTACCATCGGTTTCTTCTCCGTCTACTTATTCATTAAAAAAATATATTCGGCTATTAAAATAGATTAAGGAGACTGTCCCAAATCCAGTTTGCCTTTGCCATACTTGGAATACCTACGTAAATGAATCAAACGCAGAATGTACATAAATGAATGATGACCGATGTAATATAGCGAGTATTTTATCTTTTATAAAGGTATCGGTCGACCTTAATTTTTTATGTACATACGCTGTATGATGCTTTTACCGTTGAAGTGAATGGGTATTTTCTGAGGAACGACGCGACGTGTAGAACAGTGAAAATAGATATGGTCGGTGAGAGTGAATCCTATATACCACGACGCATCATTTTGTAAAATGCATTTATCATGTTTTCAATACAGCAAGATCGTCTTATAATACGATTTTTTATTACGTTAGTATTTTTTCTTTTCGCGTTTCATTTATTGGGGTTATGCCACATAGACTTATATGTGACACAGATTGTGTAATCTATTTTTATTGAATGGATCGTTGACCTATATTTTACGAGAGAAATTTCGATTTTGTATAATACAATTTTACGTACGTCGTAGACGTACCTACGGTCGATTCGCTCCAACAGAATTTTTATTAAAATTATTTTAGTTATGTAATTTACCAGATAGTTCTGAATATTAGAGGGAGTCGCTTTTTTTGTAACAGTTGTTATTGATAAGTTTCGTATTAAAAAATTTGTGATTTTGCGTTTTACTGATTGGTAGTTTTTCTCGAGTGAAACTCAACCTTCTGAATGAGAATCCATGGCAGTATATACAGCTCGGGTACTCAAGGTACATCCAAAATAACTCAAAACGACCAGATGTAAATTGCATACATGCCCAATTGCCCATCGATTTAAAAAGTAGGCATGCATGATAAATTTTTTGAAATTTGAAAATTTTAATCAAACCGAAAAATGTTCTCAATGCGTGAAAATGAAATAAAAATCATTTAGGTACCTATAAGAAGTAGAAAAATTCAAATTTCGAAAAATAAACTTCATCTAAAGCCCGTTTACGATGGGCGTAATAACTTAGTTAGGTATTATAAACTTCCTACCACGAGTTTAAAAACTGAGAAAATTTTGTAATTGGCAATTAAGAAAAGTCATCCCAAAAGATTCTTGAAAAAAAATTTTAATGTTTTTTTTTTTTTTTTAATTTTTAGAATTCAATTTTTGAAAATCAAAAAAATCTCTAAAAAAATTACACTGTTTCTAATATTCGCGAGAATTCAAAGAAAATGTTCCAAAAAATTGAAAAAAATTCAATATGTTGAAAAATGTGACTAAACCAATTTTTTTGAAAATTTATCATAATTAGGTAAAAATTAATGAGTAAAATTTTGGAATTCTAAAATTTAAAAAAATCTAGTTTTGAAAAGTGGAAAAATATATTTTTAAAAAAAAATCGAAAAAATACATCTTAAATTTCTTTTTTAAATTAGGTAACAAAAATGATTTTTGAAAATTCAAGAGAAAATAATCTCTAAAATGTAAAAATTGAAGAAAATTCATTAATAAAATAATAAAATATTAAAAAATTACTCAATTTTTCATTTTTTAAAATTTATGAAAAATTATTTCAAAAATTAAAAAATTTTGAAAATTTTGTTTTGAAAATTAAAAAAGTTAGGTATCATTGGGTAAAAATTGTTAAAAAAAAATTAATTTTGAAAAAATTTTAAAAATGCATTTTCAAAATTTTTAGGATTTAATTTTTGAAAATCAAAGAAATTTTTAAGTAAAGGAAAAATTAAACCTTGAAAATTTGAAAAAAAGTAGTCAAAAAAATGTACACAGTTTCTCTTTGTGAAAATTCAAAGAAAATTTGAAAAAAATTCAATATGTTGATTGTTGAAGAATTTGACAAAACGATTTTTTTGAAAATTTACGTATCATAATTAAAAATTAGTAAATAAAATTTCGGAATTGTAAAATTTAAAAAAAATGATAGTTTTGAAAAGTAGAAAAAAATTACCTCTAAAAAAATTAGAAAAAATCCATCTTGAAATTTTTTTAAAAATTTTTAAATCGAAATCAATCTTGAAAAAATTGAAAAATCTCATTATTTGAAAATTTAAGAAAATTCATGCATACCTAAAAAATTAGAAAGATTCATTCTTGAAAAATAAAATAGTTACCAAGGTATTAAAAAAATTATCCAATTTCCATTTTTGAAAATTAATATAAAAAATCATTCCAAAAATTAAAAAAATTGACCAATTTTATTTTATGAAAATTCATCGTGACTAATAATAGGGAAAATTTTGAAAAATCTCATTTTTGAAAATTCAACAAAAATTAGGGATGCATTTCGAGAACTTTTCACAATTTTAGGAAATTTTTGAAAAATAGTATGTACGTTATGCAAGGTTTTTGAGGTATTTCAAAGCTTTTTTTATGCATAATGGGAGGGATTTGGAGCCCAAAACCATCCCCTTGAATACGCCACTGATTGGAGGGAGGGTAGGGTCTAATCGAAAATTTTATACTAACTAAAATTATTTCTAGGACCTAAATCTACAACTTTTGTCTGAAAATTTTTTCAATTGGACCCCTCTTCTGATTTTGAAGAAGTGTCAACCTGATATTATGTGAAATCGGAGTAGAGGGAGGGATCCAATCGAAATTTTTGTGATAACCAAACTTATTTCTAGGACTTCAAGCTACAACTTTTGTTTGAAATTTTTTTAAATTAGCCCCTTCCTCTCTCGCTCCTTTAATTTTTAATTGGTATCTTCGGAGTGTTATGCAAAATCGGTGGGGAGAGAGGGGTGCAATTGAAAAAAATTTCCAACAAAAGTTGTAGCTTAAAGTCTTAGGAATAATTTTGGTTATTACAACAATTTCAGTTGGACCCTTCTTTCCCCTCCAATTTTGAATATCAAGTGTCTATGTAGTATTGGACTTGACAAATTTTTGATGGTGCCAGAAAATCAGTACTGCGATCCACTCGTAATCGACTCTGGTCAAGGTAAAAAACCTCCGCCAGGTTTCCACGCATATTTCGACCAAACCCATGAAAAAAACAAGAAGTACACACACACTCTACTAAAACGTATAACTTACTTGAATTAAATCGTTTATTTCTAAAATAATATCAGACTTCGGACACAAAATTGAAACTTCCGAAGAACATACGCATTACGTAAGTAAAAAAATAACCAAAAATATAAAAAAATTCAATTACTATACGTAGCAACTACAGAGCAGAGCAAACAAAGGTATACATATAAACGTGACTATATTTTTTATCCTTTTCTTTTGAAAAAACAAATTACTTACCATAACTGGTATGAAAAAAAAACCTACATATTGCACACGTACATAAATAATATTATTCACATACTAAATTCGCCATACGCTAAAATAGGCTTTTCTTTTCTTTCACATTATCCTAATACAAGTAATAATGATAATAATAAGTACAATACTTGGGTACGTATACAAATAAATAGTAAAATGCAAAATTGAAAAAAAAAAGTGAAAAAACATTCTGACTGGGGAGAATTTTTTCTTTCCTTAAATACGATTATAAATTAAATAACACGTCTATATTTTTAGGTGCGTCAACGTCTACACATTACAATACATTAATAATCTACACACACACAATACACAAAAATAGTAAAAAGCGAGGGAAAGGTATACTCCTCAGGATGGCTAGAGGAGGGATGAGTGAGGGGAGCATCTTCAAACAACTTTACGTACATATGTATAATATATATACGAATGTATCACAATTAATTGCAACTTTATTATTATTATTATTATTTACGTTTTCAGAGCTCGTCCAATATTAAACACTGAGTGTATTCGAAAATTCGTAACAACCAACTTTCAGCAGGCGCCAACATTCACACACATTATCTTCATCGTACAAATATACACACGATAAATTCACAAAAAAAATGAAAAAAAAAATGAAAAAATGAAAAAAAAGAATAAATAAAAATTAACACGACACATTATTACAGCTATTCAGTATATCTACACAGAGAGCCTCTCCGTACTATAAATCTGCTCAATACGCAAATACAACAATTTACAAATCCGCCATCACAGCTCAGCTACGATTCAACCTGTTCACTTGGCTAGAATTTTTCTCGAACTCGAATTGAAAAAAAAAATGTAGGAATTATTACACGTATAAAATTCTTATTGTCCGTTGAGAGGGGTAGGGGCCAGGGGATGAGGAATTGTAAGTGAAAAACACTTGTAAAAAAATTGCAAAATTATAAAACGTTAACGAATTGAACGATTCGTCGAATCATTTCGTTGTATTGTATGTGTATCGATACCCTGACACAAAAATTCTTAAAATTCAGTCGTTTTACAAAATAATTTCAACGCGCGGCTTCATTAAAGCTTCTACGATAAAAGGCGAGGGAAAAGGGTTTGTAATATACTAATTGACCACTTACAATACCATATTTTAAATAATTATCATATCAATTTATACTTCGAAGAAGAAAAAAAAACCTACGTAAATCTAAAATGAAAGAAAAAATTAAAAGCGTATCCTACAATTTACGAAGACCAAAAAAAATAAAAATAAAAATAAAAAACGAAAAAGAAAAAAATCATCTTAAGACAACAGAGATATGAAGTCGAGATATGAGTAGGTCGCGACAGAAGAAATGAGGTAAATTATGTTTTCTAGAAGAAAATAATTAAAGCTGAGCCAAAAACACGAATATTTTCGTGTCGATTTAAAAATTTATGACTGGTAAAAGAAAAATGTTAGTAACGCTTAAGTACATTTAAATCTACTCCTTAAATAAATAGTATTTAAAAGAGAAAGGAAAAAATCACGAGCTGAGCGAGAGAAGAAATAAGATTAAAATTGAAATGGAGAAAAAAAATAGAATCGGTAATGCGATACACTCTCTATACAAAATGGCTACGTAGTTTGTATAATATCGGATACGTAAGTGTAATAAATACGACAGTATCCCAATGACGTAATTTAACTGTCGTCGTAACTAGAAGAACCTTGTCTAGGACTCGGCGGCGTACTAGGATTACTACTGTTATTCGAGGCGATCGAATGTCTAGGACTATCACCTCCTCCACTGCTCAAGCTGCGTTCCTGCAATGACAAAAAAAAAATACATTAGAGACGAATGTCTAGTACGATACAGAGGGATATATGAAATAAAACGTGTGTTCGAGTGTGTACTTTGTAATCGTGGAGCGAGGGTACACTGTGGTGTAGCATAGAGATAAATGGCGGTGTCTTTTCTGACGATGTGTTGTGATGAGGATGATTATGGCGATAATTGTGCTGATGAGGGGGCGGCGTATCGTTAGTATGAGAATTAGACCTTCTGGTTATCGACGGGACACGTCTTTGACTGGATCCTACGTAGTAATGATCGAATTAAATTTTTTAATTTTTTTTCACCTTCAAAAATTATTGCAAGTCTACTCGCAGTCGTAGTAGAAAATTCAAGAATTGTGACGTCAACGTACCTGATCGACTACCAGAATAGCCTTGTTGGTATCCGTGGGCAGCAACCGTCGGAGCAGGAGAATGAGACGATCCAACATTATAATTCAATTTCATCGGTAACGAAGCTCCGTGGCCTAATTCCTGCGAAAAAGCACACAGAAAAGTGAAATCATTAGAAATTCGACTCGATCTGAAAGGCTTCCCAAATTGAGTCACTTACTCTTTGACTGACAACAGGTGGCACGTCTGCATCGGCGGTTTCAATCGTCGTAGGCAGATCCAATAATCTTTGAATTTGGATACCGTCGCCAGGACCCATGTGACTAATATGGTTGAAGTTGGTTGGCGCAGAAATCATTTTCGATCTTCTATTATCCACGCTACATTCGCATAAAAAATATTAAATGAAATTAGGTTCTTCGATTCGTCTTTTTCTCTTTGTGAGAAATCCCACTATCGTGTAACTTACCCTCTGGGAGTACGATTATGAGCTTCCTTCATCGAAAACCTCCTCCTACTTCTCGTCGTTGATCTTCGAATCTCGTACGATGAAAAATTCAATAACTCTCCTGAAAATGGACGAGTTGTATTAAATATTTACATAATTATTTCGATACATCCTCGCTCGACTTGGCGACTTACTTTGATGTATGTTACATAAATAGATGATATTCGGCATATCGTTCACCAAGGTGCATAAACTCAAAGATCCGGTGGTATTGAGAGGTATGGCGTGTTTAATATTAAGCGTCTGAACCCAATCCGAGGTCTCTACGTTGAACACATCGATATGGCTTTCGCTGTATACAATTAAGTGGCCGTCGCAATAACCTGCAGGCGTAAATCAAAGTAATTCGGCTCGATTAAAAACTAAAATTAATAATATTATGACTAAAAATTTGATAGAATTGAAAAAAATAATAAGAAAAATTAAAAACAAAAAAAAAAACTTGAAATTTAAAATAGCTAAAAATTAAAAAGTAGGAAAATTTAAAAATTAAGAAAAAAATTGTCGTTTGAAAAAAAATTTCAACTTGATATTTAAAAATTCAAATTTCGTAGAAATACCAAAAAAAAAATAATTGAAAAAAATGATCAAAAAATTGGAAATTAATAAAAAAAAAATTAATAATTGAAATTAAAATAAAAATGAATAAAGAATAAAAATTCAAATTTAAATTAAATTTTCAAGATAACTATTCAAATTTGAAAAAAAAAATTAAATACAAGGAATGGAAAAAATTGAAAAAAAAATACTAGTCCTGACTGAGAAAAAATGGAAATCATTATGAGATTTTTCTCGATTTTTTTTTTTAAATTTCAGTTTTGATGAAATTTAAAATAAGTGAAATTAAAAATATCGAAGTAATCGTGGGAAATTGAAACAGAATTAAAATTAGGAGAAAATTGAAAATCAAAAGAAAACTCTCATAAAACTTGAAAAAATTGAAAAATTTTAACATTGAAAATTTTTTTTTTCCGAGTTGAAATATTGAATTCGCACGTAAAAATAAAAAAAATTGTAATGAAAAATTGAAAATAATAAAATGAGGTGAAATTTGGAAAAAAATGTCCTAGTAGGAGAGACTTGATTCACACTTGAATAAAAAATCAATTTAAAAAATTGAAAATTGAAAACTCTACATTTAAAAAAAGAATAACAAACAGAAAATTAAATTTAAAAAAAAAAACCTTAAAAAATTGAAAAATCAAGAATATTAGAAATTGACATGTATAAGAAAAAATTGAAAAATTAAATATTGAAGAACTGGCATTGAAAAATTGAAACAAAAACAAAAATAAGAACAGAAACTTGAAAAAACTAGAAAAATTGACACTTAAAAAGACTCAGATTAGAAGAAATTGAAAAATTATGGAAAATTTTTTTTAAAATTAAAAATTAAAAAAACGAAAATTCTTGAAATTGGGAACATTTCATAATTAAACATTGAAGAAATCAATGGAATTTTCTCAATGCTTGAAAAAATAAAGAAATAAAAATAGGTATTTAAATATTGACATAAAAAATAAATGGAAAACTTCAACATTAAAAAGAACGGAAATATTGAAAACACGATGTCGTGATGGAAAATTTAAAATATTTAAGAATTTACACATTTGAAAAAAAAAAGTTGTAAAAATAGAAATGAAAAGAGAAATGTATTAAAATTAAATCAAAAACAAATAAAAAATTCGAACTCGAATAAGATTTTTTAAACCAAGAAAAAAATTTAAAAATCACAAATTTTGCATTATTTTAGAAAAAATTTAAATTATAACAAATTTAAAACGTGGAAAAAATTTCAAAGGACTACAAAATCTTCACTTACTGACGGCGATCGGAATCGAAGGATACATGATCTCACGTTCGCGACACTTGCGTCCTTGCGAATCGACATATATGGCTAGGGTTTGGAAGACGAGTAAAAATTCACCTCTGTTCAATTCGACGGCTAGTAACGCATCTACCGCCGAATACGTTAAGAATCCCATAACGTGATTATCAGGATGGACCAAAGCTGTCCCAGAAACGAAAAAAAAAATTATCAACTCTGTTCGAAAAAAATCAAATAACACGAAATGATGCTAAGAAGGGGCCTTCGAATACTCACAAATAGGGCAGTGATCGCCAGCGATGCTGTACAAGCTGAATCCGGATTGGTATCCGACGCAAAGACGTCCATCGGTGAATACGCGTAAGGTTTGGGCTTGAGTAGGTAACATGACCTCGCGTAACCTCTTATGCCTTTGTTTCGTTCTCGTGATTTCGTAAATTATAACTTGCGAAGTGTTCTGAGAGCGTGTGGAAAAAATCGAAAATACATAAAATCAAACGACTGATGATCAATTCACACAAAAAATAATATAAGTGCTTATCTGCGATGCTATTACCTGTCTCTTGATGGCAACGCAAAGACAATACGTGAAGTGAGGAACACGTCTTATGACACCGGTGGTGAATGTTCCGCAGCCTTTGCTTTCGGGTATTTTGATCCATTCGACTTCGTCTCCGTCCAACGCTCGAACAGCTATTAATCTGATTTGGCGTTGTTTACCGGATAACGCGATGAGTAATTGTTCTTCTTTAAGGTACTCCAGTTGGTAGACTTTTTTACCGTCGCCTACTTTGATAATTTCTGAAGGCAGAAGATCGAGTAAGTTACATGGGTACGATACGATTTCTATCCAACTAAATGGGTAATGAAAATTTACCAGATCGATCCAGATCTACGCAATAAAGACCCTCTTCGCTGCCTACAACGATACGCTCGGGATCTATGATGACAGCCGACATGGCGCTTTTCACAAATGATACGCTATTATCGACTACTTCTTTGGCACGGAATATCTATACAGGGGGAAAAGAGCACGTACGATCGAATAAAATGATTGATAAAATATCGCGAGCTGTTTAATTGAATTTTCGATTCGCTTACCATCGTATTAGGTAAATTATTACGTTTGAGTATACGGTGTAGTTCGCTCAAGGCGACGACCCATTTGGTTTTTTCGCTCTCCGTATCGGCCAACATTAGAGTGTAATTTTTCAAATCGTGGCTGCCGTCGATCAACGATGTCGTAATCTGTGGGTTAAAAATCACGCGTTAATTCTCGCTTTTTAGTGAGGTCGTTGACGAGCGGATCGGGAGCACAACGGAGCCCTGCCATTTACGTACATTTACGCTTTATATATATATATGACGTCACGAATCTCTGGACTTGAAATTTTTTTTTTCAATCAACATTCATTCGATTCATTTTATTGGAATTGGAGGGGAGGGAGGGGTCCAATCTAAATTTTTATAATAACCAAAATTATTCCTAAAGTATTACTCTGCAACTTTTGTTTGAAATTTTTTGCGATTTGATCCCCCTTTCCCTTCGGATTTCGCATATTATTGTTATAAATGGAAAATAAGAGAGGAGAGAGGGGCCCAATTGAAAAAATTTTCAAACAAAAGTTGTAGACTGAAATATAAGGAATATTTTATGTCATTACAAAAATTTCGAGTGGACACCTCCCATCCCTCTTATTTAGCATAATACTACAATGTACAATGTATCGTTATAGACAATGACAATACATAAAAATTGAGAGGAGAGAGGGGTCCAATCGAATTTCTTGTAATGACAAAAAATGTTTCTAATATTTCAGTCTACATTTTTTGTTTGAAAAATTTTTCAATTGGACCCCTCTCTCCTCTTTTATTTCCCATTTATAACAGTAATATGCGAAATCCGAAGGAAAGGGAGGATCAAATTGAAAAAAATTTCAAACGAAAGTTGTAGAGTAATACTCTAGGAATAATTTTGGTTATTATAAAAATTTCGATTGGACCCCGCCCTCCCCTCCCATTTCAATAAAATTAATCAAATGAATGTTATAAATTGAAAGAAATATTGCAAGTCCAGAGATTCGTGACGTCATATTCATAGCGTAAATGTACGTAAATGGCAGGGCTCCGTTGTGCTCCCGATCCGCTCGTGGTCTCCTTGATCGTACAGAATCACAATGACGAATCGAGACGACTTACGCGAAATATACACGGTATATCCTTTTTGGTAGCGTGAATCACATCGGATTCTCGAACCGAAGATACGGAAAATTCTTCATCCCTCATGTCGAGTACTTGAGACACGTTGACCGAAGCCAGCGCGTTCCTCTCGGGCGAAATATCATAAAGGAATAGCTTAAAATCGCACACGACGACAAACTGTCTGAGCCAGCCCTTCTTCACACCGCCAGTTTTCGGTACCTTGACGTATCCTTCGTAAGCAGTACCGATACCTCTTGTAGGATCGATACCGAGTGGTCGTTTGGCTGAAAAAGGAAATCATCCATCGTCGTTAGTTGACCAAATCAAACCCGAACGACTGACGGCATCTTCGTCGAGTACTCACTTTGATCCGGCGGTACCGGACACAACGGTGGTAGTTTACTGCAGCACGAAATATGACAAACGAAGCCGCATACTTCGCATACGGCTCCTTGACGAGTCAATCCGATCATCAACGATGTGCAATGGTTACATTTGGTGGGAGCTGCGAATGTTCGAATCAGGAACTGGTGCATGTTGCCTTTTCTGGCATCCATGGCCATTTGTTGCTGTTGCTTGGCACTGTGCAACGACGTCGGAGACGCGCAACGTCCCAAATCCTGCGGGAAAAATTGTAAATATCGAATTAGATAATCTAATTTTTCCTTTAGATTCTGCGATAAAGTAAATCGTTTACGTTTACGTTGCTAAGTTCCGATAAATTGGACTTGCTGCTTTCGATCGATGGTATTCGGTTATCTTCGATGTCACCCTCTTCACTTTCGGCGGAACCGGCCATCCTGTGATAGCGGTCGTTCGTTAGGGAAGAATTATCGGCCGCATTCGACGTGAGTGATGTGTTGTTCAAGAAATGCTCCAAGAATGATATTTGAGACGATGGACGTTCCAGAACTGCGTACAAAAAAATACGTAATGATTATTTACAACATATCAAACTATGATTCTCGCCTTCTGTGCCACTCCCACCGTGAAAATTCATTCGACTATTTTTTCTAGAGGAACTTTTTTCTCGATTTCACACGTGTCAATTATTCTTTACGTTGGAAGACGGTGTACCTTGGACCGAGGAATACGTTGCAAAAGAAAAAAATATGTAAAGCACCGTTTCAAAGTGTCAAACTCTTCGGAAATGATTTGATAATTTGACAAAAATTGATCGATAAGCCAAATATTTTTTTTCATCAGAATAAATTTGAATAATTTTTTTAATTAATTGTACAATCGATTCGAGTACAGTATTATACCAGTTTCTAGTTTACTCAATTTGTTTGCATGCTTGGGAATCGCTGTTGTTGAATTTTACCAACTCCAATGCAACATAGATACTTTATATTCAAAATTGGAGGGGAGGGAGGGGTCCAATCGAAATTTTTGTAATAACCAAAATTATTCCTAGCACCTCAAGTTACAACTTTTGTTTGAAAATTTTTTCAATTTGACCCCTCCCTCCCCACCGATTTTGCATAACACTCCGAAGATACTAATTAAAAATTAGAGGGATGAGGGAGGAAAGGGCAAATTGAAAAATTTTTCAAACTAAGTTGTAGATTCAGGTCTTAGAAATAATTTATGTTATTATAAAATTTCCGATTGGACCCTTCCCTCCCCTCCAATTTTGCATGACTTAGATACTTGATATTATATTAAAAACTAGTGGTGGTAGGAGGGGTCCAATTGAAAAAATTTTCAAACAAAAGTTGTAGGTTGAAGTCTCAGAAACCGTTTTGGTCATTACAAAAATTTCGATTGGACCCTCCCTCCCCTCCAATTTTGAATATTAACTATCTATTTGATATAGAGCTTGATAAAATTCAACAACAATTTTACATTATGTAAACAATGAGTAAACTAAACACTATAGTCAATAAGATTCCCTCCTTTCTAAAAACTACAGAACAAATCTGACGAAGATGGTACCAATTTAATATAAAACACGATACATACATAAAGGATCCATGTATCACTTCTCAACTGTCAATTTAACCTCCAAGGTACATCACTTCCGATCTAATAAAAATGATTTTAGCACACGGCGATGATTAACTCGTCAAATAATTACACCACGTACACGTAGCAACACTCGCCAAATCACCACCAAACAAATCGGCCGATTACGATAAACCGTCGTCAATAAACCACATCAAAGAATCCAAGCCAAGCGGTCGTGTTATCATATTACTCATAAAACCAAACAGCTCCAAATTAGTACATATAGTATAAATTGGTTAATAAATCACACGTTCGCACACAGACACACGAATAAACACGCGTTCGCCATCAGATTGTCGTATTAGAAAAAACGAAAAACAACAAAAACAACAACAACGAAGGAACAACGCTGCATAATCTGATATGACAGAAGAGCAGCAGCATCATTACGCAACACCACTCGCACGCATTACCCGAAATTATGAAGAGGGTAGACTCTCGTCAGAGATACACTTTCAACAGTATGATTAACAGCCCCCAAAAACAGCTCGTTACACCAATAAATAAAGGCATTTTGTCTAAAAAAAAATCACAAGACAGAAAACAGAAGAAGAATATTATGTAAAAAAAAAAAAAAAAAAAAAAAAAAAGATAAGAAAAAAATCATTAGAGAACTTTTTTTTCAGCATGCACCAAACTTAGTAATATTCGTACAGAATGATTCAGAGATTCTGGTCTCTCCATTGGTAAAAAAAAAAAAAAAAAAAAAAATGTTTCAATCACAGTACGAAATTAGTTGAGTATAGAGACATCTGAATCACTCTGTACACATATAAATCCTTCATTTTTCCAAAACCCCTTTACCAATAAGCTACTTTTGGCGATACACATATGAAAAAAAAAAATAATTGCAAACGTAAATAATGAAACCAATTCGTATGTTGGAATACGACGAATAACATGGAAGCCGAAATGTATGGCGTCCGGTAAAAGCTCTCAATTAAGTCGACACGTATCAAATGCGAGGAGAAAGAGCGAACACATACGCGATTATCTCATGGATGCCATTGCTAGCACAGACCCCTTGACATTTATAAAGCTACACTTACATCCGTCTCCGGTTTCCAAACGCGTTTGTAATTCCTTTAAATTAATATCTTTGCGTTTCAGTTCGTGAGCCATGTTCTCGTATTGTTGTCGCAAATCGCGTAACTCTCTGTAAAACATCGGATAAAAATTATTCGAAATAGTGCTAAACCCACATTCGGCCACAGCATCGAGTCCCATGATCGACGAGTACTTACTTCTGAGCGGCGATATATTCGGCTCGAGTTTTACTTAGTTCTTCGCTGATGGACTGTTTAGCTTGGATCTCCGATTGCAGGCTGCTTTGTAAGTTTAATAATTCCATTTTCTCTAATTTTTGACTCCTGCGATTGCGCCAGCTATGGTCCTAAAATGACACGAAAAGTAGCAAATTGATAGTAGCTCGATTGAAAGAGACGAAACGGTGGCGTAGTTGAGCCTTTACTTACGATTCGAGAAGGTGTACTGCTATTGGTGAATGAAGAAGCTGTGCAATGTTTCAAGTACTCGAGTTCTTCTACCATTTTCGTAGCCAAAGCTTGTAAATATCCCCTGGCGTCTTTTTCGTCGGCCACCCTGTCAAAAAAAACACAAAATTAGTTAAATGTCTACAGTGTTCTTTTTTGATACATTTGTCGACGTACCATTGTATTATTTCATTTATCTGAGCTTCCCATTGAACGATGGCTTCTTTCTTGTTATAAAGCTGTTGATAGTCTTGCTCCAATTGTTTTCTTTCGTTCCTGATTCGACCTACGTTTTCGTGTAACTATAAAATTATGCAAATAAAAAAAAAATGAGATCGAAGTCCAGAATTAAAATAATTTTTACTGATAAAAGCGTAGCAGTTGAGCCGAATTTTTTTCATACTCTTAAATAAACTAACGTAAAAAAATCATTCCAAAATTAATTTTTTGGAGGCTAAAAAAGTAGTGAATGACCTACAAAAATTAAATTTGGATATGTTGGAGATATGTGAATTTCCAACGCTGGTGTCAATTTCAAAATATTTCGTCACTTTGGGCCTCAACTGCAGTCCTCACAAGAAAGGGCTTAACCGTAAATTTCAAATCAAGACTCCAGTCCAGCAATCTAAATAAATTATCAGAAGTACCCCCCCCCCCCCCCCCCCCTCAAACAAAAACTTTTCAAATTCAGATCCAATGAAGTTTTTTTTTTTTTTAATTCGGCTAAAAAATAATTGGGTAATTACGATCTTACCTCACGTTCTAATGATTCTCTTCTAGCGTCCGATTCTAGTAATTGATCTTTCAACGAATTAATTTCCACTTTATATTTATGTTGTCGTTGAGCAATGTCTTCGTTGTGTTCGGCTTGCAACTTTTCTATTTCTGTTTTTAGGCTGCAAAACACAAGAAAATACAGAAATTACGAATCAGCGAGACTGAAAGAGCCAATCGAGAAATGTGGTTCGAAAAAAGACAGTCGAGGGTGTACCAGCGATCTTGGGCTGACAGTTGTTCCAGTTCAACGTCGATTTTATCGCTGATATTAACGTTTATAATATTTTTATTCTTTTTCATCTACATACTGGTTTTCTTTTTTTACAAACTTCAACGCAAGATTGCAACTAACAGCGTTATTCAGTAATAGAAAAATGAATACGTGTGTTTCGTGCCATGTCGAGTATTAAAAAAAATCAAATCATTACGAAGACGATTCGATCTTACCGAGTAACTTCAAGCTGCGTATCACTGGCCAGTCCGTCTTGATCGTCCCATGGCAAATTAGAAGACTCTTTCATCTACGATAAGAATCGATCAGTTGGTTAAATTCATCTTTAAATACCATTTTTATATTTTATTCGTCTCAATTGACCTGTTTAATATATTCCTCATTCCTTTCGCGGAGTTTCTTTTCTTTTAATGCTTCGGCATTAGCTTCTTCGACCCTGGCTTCTAGTTCACGTTTCAGTTTCTCTGCTCGTCTAATCTCCTGCCTCAACGAGTCGACTTTTTTCATAGCTAAATCGAGTTCTTCTTCTTTATCTCTAACTTGTCGCGACATTTTTTGTTTCTGTTGTCTTAGTTCGGATAATCTGAAAATTTTTCAAATTAAAAACATCCGGTAATTCGTACAATTTTCTACGGTGGTGAAAAAAAAAAAAGTCGTTCTAGCTTACTTATCAGTAACTTCGGCGTATTCGCTCATAGCGAGATTTTTTTGACTCAAAGCATCTTTCAGCTCTTTCTCTTGCAAAGCTAACTTATCCTGAGTATCTAATTTTTCCTGCAAAATCACATCGTACGTTTTATTAAATAATCTGACATCTTACAAAAAAAGGGATTAATCGTAAGAAATATGGGTTACTTTGACAATTTCTTCTTTCTCCTGCTTCAGCAGACGAACGGTTTTTTCCAATTCGCGTATTTTATCGACCGATTGAGACAGGTCGTTATCTTTACATTCTTGCTGGCTCATCTCCAACAATTCTATTTGAGACTGCAGTTCTGAAAACCATTCGAAATACCGATTCGATGATGAAACGTTTTTAACGAGTCGGTTAAAGGAGGAGTCAGCGCCCACTTACCGCTGTTTTTCTTCGTTAACGTGTTGATTTCATCTTGAAGATGGCGTATATTCGTCCCTCCTACGTTTTCGCTGCCATTTACTTGTTCGAAAGCGTTATTATTTATTGGTTTTTCTGAAAACGAGAATTTATTTTATAGCTTTGCGTCTAACGAGGACGGAAAAAGATATTTCTCTTACGCTATACCTTCTTCTTGTAAAAGCCTTATTCGTTTACTACCAGCTCGAGATTCGGGTTGGGTATTTCCTTGACCGCGTAAATCTGAAACTCGGCTACGAACAGAAAACGAGGATAAATTATAAAACAGCTCCGGCGTAGTAATTGAAATTAAAACACTCGTATTCGATTCGTATTACCTGCCCTGAGTAAATGAAAATCCTACAAATGGTAAATGTAAAGCTGAAAATGCGGAGCTAGCCGAGGCCGGTGGAAGAGCATCTGACAGTCTGACATCCATATCGTCCACGTCAAAGTTACTCGTATCGGTTGGACTAGACACCTCTGGAATATATGGAGCCGTACTGTCGCGTATATGCTCCCAATCGACGCCTTCGAACCATTTATGATTCTAAACATGAACGTAAAAGATTGTTATGAAAACGAATTTCCGGTTAGAAAAATTTCGTGAAGGTAAATCGAGTCCTCACCTTAAAATCTAAAATACCATTTTGGCCTAATCTAAATTCAGAAGTACAAATTAATTTTCTAATTAAATCTTTGGCTTCGTCGGACACGTGAAATCCGGTATCGACAGGAAAATCGAAACAATTCTGTAAAAAGAAAAATATGGAACACACGTTGAACTTTTCGTTCAATATGTAGCTCTAATCGCCTGTACTTTTATTTTCTACACTCACTTTATGATTCATAATTTTACTATAAGTTTCCACTAGAGATTCTGCATAAAATGGTGTCTCGCCGTACAGCATTTCGTACATACAAACGCCCAGCGACCACCAGTCGCATTCCGGTCCGTATTTACCTTGGCCATCCTCCATGGCACGGAGTATTTCGGGCGATATGTAATCGGGCGTGCCAACGGCGACGTTACTCTGCACCGTGCCATCTTCGTTCAAACGCAGACACGAACCGAAATCGGCTAAACGGATATGACCATTTGCATCCAATAGAACGTTATCCGGTTTTATGTCCCTGAATCGAGATAAACAATCGGATTATTACGACGACAGCGAACAAGAGGGAAGAAAAGGGCAACGAAATCCGATTCGTATGCTAAAATCGAGGATTTTGGTATGCACCTGTGAACGTAACGTAGCTTATGTATCGAATCAATGGCTAACACCATTTCAGTGATGTAAAATTTCGCCATATCTTCCGGCAATCTGTCCACGAATTTGCTCAGCAACGTGAGTAAATCACCTCCGCAGTAATAGTCCATGACGAGATACTGTAAATAAAAAGAAAGGTTGGAAATTAGTTGGGTTTATTCCGTCGGATTTGAAGTGGAATTAAAAATTGAAAAGAATGTAAGATGAAGGGGGGGGGGGTTCTACACCTGAATAATTAATCACAATAAAAATTTACTTCGATAATTTTGTTACATTTTTAGCAATTTAATCGAATTTAGAAACAAATAGAAGTACTAACGAGATTTATTGAAAATTAATTTTTGGCAATTGTAATTTTATTATCGAAAAAGAAATGTTCGACCTTGAATCCAATTAGTAGGCAAGTTCGAATAAAAAAATCGAATTGAAAATCACACTTCCGTTATACTTTATCCTCTCTTCAAGTAACTGGCAATATTGCAACGAGCAGTAAATTTCGCATTAAAATCGATTATAAACCTTGAAAAAATTTACCAGTTGATTAAAATGCCATTAATGGGTAAAGTAAACGTGGGTAACCTTTTTGATAACCGGTATTAAAACATTGCGAGGGTAATTAATTACATTAATTAGCATTTCGAATTGATTTCAGGCGTGTCTATGTATCGTTACACTGAAGCGTTTCATTAGTAAATAAATACTACAATTTAAGTAGAGTTTGAACTTGGTACTCGTAGTACGTATGTAAATAAAGCGTTTAAATTATACGATCGGCTATTTTTACGGAGAGCCGTTGCTCTTTCATTATTTGTTACCAAGTCAAGTGCTACATAAATACTTTATATTCAAAATTGGAAGGAAGGAATGGAGGGAGGGGTCCAATCGAAATTTTTGTAATAACTAAAAGTATTTGTAAAACTTCAAGCTACTACTTTTGTTTGAAATTTTTTTCAATCTGGCCCCTTACCTCCCCCTGTTTTTAATAATGTATTTGAATGAGTTGGATTATCCAAAATTGGAGGGGAGGGAGGGGTCCAATCGAAATTTTTGTCATGGCCAAAATTTTTCCTAAAATTTTGAGCTACAACTTTGTTGCAAAAATTTTTCAATTGGACCCTTTCCCCTTCATCCCTCAATTTTTATTTAGTATTTTGGGAGTGTGATGCAAAATAAGTGGAGAGAGAGGGGCTCAATTGAAAAAGTTTTCAAACAAAAGTTGTAGCTTGAAGTTTTACAAATACTTTTAGTTATTACAAAAATTTCGATTGGAACCCTCCCTCCCTTCCTTCCTTCCCTCCTTCCTTCCAATTTTGAATATAAAGTATTTACGTAGCACTGGACTTGGTAAAAAATTCAAGGTGAGCAAATGAAACAGCAACGACTTTCCGTAAAGATAGCCGATCGTTTGAATAATCGACTGTTTCACTGATAAATGTTTCACCGGGTCGAGGAAACGTTCTAGGTAGAATATTTACCAAGTTTGTATCGTCTTGGAAAGCGTAATGTAGATTAGTGATCCATCTCCGGTCACCATGCACCAATACGTCTCGTTCTTCCTGTTAGAGATTCGTAAAAAAAAAAAAAATGTAATAAGATGGAAATTATTCGACGTTTTCGTACGAGGCAATTTGAAATTTACTTGAAAACATGCGGTTTCGGCTCTTTTTAGCATTTCCCATTTGTTGAGAATTTTCATGGCATAGATGTTGTCGGTTTTGCGCATACGTACGACGCATACTTCGCCGAATGCGCCTCTGCCGATGACTTTGATGATTTCAAAGTCATCCCGGCTCAAGCGTAGATTTTTCACGCATGTTGCAACCGGTTTCACTGTAAACAAAAATAAAAGAGAAAATAACTAACTCGTACGGTGCCAGAAAACAAAATAGAGAGAAAAATCAACTCCAGCAACGACTTACCAAATTCGATAAAATCAGAGACTGCTTTCTCCCTGCGCAGAGACGAATTGCAACATTCGTCGTACAGTACGAGCAAAATATCGAGCAAGGTTTCAACGCTAAAGCACTGAGCTTTGTCTCCGGCTCGTATCGGGCCATCGAGGAAGAGCGACTCTAACGTACGCAATCGTTCAGTACCTGAAACCAACAGACACGTAGTGAGTAAGGAAATTGCCTGGCAATGGAATCAATTTGAAAATTAATTCTAGCGCGATAATTTGAAAAATATCCTTCGTCAGTGAATTTATTACTGTCGTTTTAATCATCAAACCAGCGTGTACATCTAATGAAGAGTATCGGAAGTACGGGAGCCCAGTGGCGGGCATCGCTGCGACAGCCAAACAACAGAATGAGTTCGATCAGTAAGCGACTGGCGGCGCTTAATCAACGTGGCGTCGGACCCCACAGACGGACTTTTGTTTTTTACGGTTCTAAAAATAAAACGCCCGGATCGTACAGGCAGCAAAATTCGTGCGATTTTGCTAGCTTAGGAGCGAGTTTGAAGAGTGAGGTTACGTCAAGTCGAGCAGGTGATTCGTTCGTTAAGGCGGTGAAAAGACACTCGTCGAAGACGACTAAGAAAGACGACGTTGCTGCGCGTAAATCATCGGTCGATTTGATCGGCGTTACTCCGCCGGCGATCCAAGAAGTGGAGGAAATTTCTCCGGTCCAGGTAGCGTCGCCTCCACGACAGCATCCGCATCCACCTCAACTTGAAAACGTGCAGTACGACGACGACCAAAATTTACCGGATGGGTTCGCGAATACGAGAAAATTCCTCGAAAATTACCACGAGATGGTGTTCTGCTGCAACTTATCAGCGGCAGGAGGTTTGGATGGTGGAAACGCCGAAAATATGGTCGTCGATTCGAGCGCCCAGCCTCCGGCAGGAATGGAAAATACCGAACGTACGATGACCGAAAGCCTGGTCGTCGATAACGAATGTACATTGGCCGACGAACACGAATCACCCTGCAATGAGATGCCGCCAACGGTCGAAGCGATCGCCGCCACAGCGGAGCCAGCTCCTAAGTCGATAAATGTAGCACCGGTACCAGCAGCGCAGAATCCCATACTCGACAACACCGCCATGGTTACAGTATCGATTAAAAATCCTACCGATCAGATATCATCATCATCGTCGCCGCCGCAACAAGTTTCAACAGCAAAGGCGCAGAAACCAACTAAAGGTAAGGCAGTATCGCGAAAACGTCGCTCGGGTCGAAGAACGGAAAAAACCAAGATATTTCAGTCGGATCCTCAGGAAGATGATTCCCACGTTCGATACAGGAAGCTATTTTACTGCGATCGAGAGAACAAATGGGTCGAGCATTTGATTTTGGAGGAGGAAGAAACCGAAGACGGTACTACGTCTTCTAAATCAAAATGCAAAGACGAAGGTGAGAAATTCGTCTTACCACATTTAGTCAAAGGTCGCCAAACCGATAGGTTCAAGCAATGGTTACCGACTGCCTTTATAAAAAACGAAAAGAACAAATGCTTTTACGATAAAATCCACGTAACCGACGAATTAAGAATGGAATTACATAAACGTAAAATGCCAGTAGTAGGTTCATATTTTCAAGAACATATATTCAAATTCGGTAAACTTCCGTTCAGAGGTAATCCTCGGCCATTTTAAGCGTTTAAGCAATGTATCGTTTATTCTGCGCAAACGAATTGAAAATAAACGGTCAATTTTCGTTAGAAATCTTCTACTTACCAGGTTGGCTACCCAATTTATTTGAAAGTTCAGACATTTCATCATTAATGTGTACTCTTCTAGGAGGATTTCAGCCACATATTAGGTACGTTTTGATTGACGACGACTCAAAACTGATTCCTGAAAACGCAATTTCCAATTACATTTCGAAATTTTTTCTACATTAAAGATAACAAGCGAAACTGATTAAAATTACGAAATACTCGACTCGAAATGATTATCTACGTAAAGGAACAAAGGATAATAATATCGTACTGGTATCAGACAAAGTGAAAAATTGCATTAGGATGGAAATTTGTCGTATCATTTTTGACAAACAAAAACTGTCGATCTCATTGTACCGGACAAAGGAGCGTGAAAATATGAAGCAGGTTTTGCATTATCGAGAAGTATATTAATAGCCTAGCTAAGCGAATCGACCGCAGAAAATTTTGATAAAAATTTGCCAATTTTAAAAGTTGTAAATTTTACCTGCAGCATCTCCATCCAAATAAGAGCAGTCTTAGATTGGTGTGTTTCTAGGTGTTTGCATATTCGATTCCCTAGCACCTGCAACTAATGTAACACTACTTTACGTTACTTTATTTCAAATACCGAGCAAATATTAGGAAAGCTTTTCAAAAAAATCACCTTGAGTATTTGCAAAAATATGGCTGACTCTAAATAAATACACGGAAGAGGAGATACCAAAATTCAATTCATAATCTTTCCAGACGGTAGGCCTAAAATTTAAAACTTTAGCCGAGGCTTGAACTTTGAACCTCCTTGAACTGCGTTAAGTTGAAAAGTAAACGCCAGATGGAGCGTATAAAAACACCACGTCGGTAGTGAATTCACAACCTGGCTTATTCGCTTATGCAGGCAATATCCATTTGAATCTCAAATCGCTCCAAAATTTGAATTTATTTCGTCCGCAATTATTTCATTTAATTTGAAAATTTCTACTAAGCTCATCGTTATAATTGTTTAAAAACGTATACAAATTAGAACCCCAAACGTTGAAAACAATTTAATAATAAAGTTGAATTAATCATACAACAATGACGCAGAAATGCAGAATTTTATAAATAAGTATAGTACTTTGTAAGTTGAAAAAAAAAAAATGATTGAAATAATAAGGCTAAATTATCACAAAAAATGACCGGATAAAAGCGTAAGTTCAATTTTCAAAAAATATACGACTATGTTAAAAAATATCCTCTCGAGCTTGAGACTACACCTAATAGGATAACTTAAAATAAATTGACCTTAATACAAGAATAGATATTACACATGAAACTCTCCACCTTCAAATTTCTCATCAGTTATCCATTCGATAACATAAAATGCCGAACTGGTACTCAACCACAAATAATTCATTACAAATCCTTCGAAAATGCCTAATAATATTCCGGCTAATACATCGAGTAAATGGTGACGTCTAAGTAAAATCCGAGAAACAGATACCGAAAAACACCAAGCAAATAATGGAGGAATAAATATTAAATTGATGGGATACAAGTACAAGAAAAAGTACAAGATGAATACTGCTCTTGAAACATGACCCGACGGAAACGAAAATTTATCAACGCTGATTTCCAAGGCATCTGGTTTATTACCAGCAGGTCTTCGGCGGCGAAAAATAGCCTTAAGAATGGCAACAAAGATAATATCGAGGATTAGAGCTGAAATCAAAAAGATTATATTTTTTAACAACGCAAACAAATTGAAGTAAGTACATTAATAAATAAGATAACAAACCTATGAAAAAGTTGACTTGCATTTGAAACAAGGACGGAGCCCATGCACACCATATGAAAATTAACCACGCGCATATCCATAAAACACCGTGGCAGGAATACTAGGTAGATACACAAAGAACATTATTGTAACTGATTTATGATTATACAACCGGTAACGTTTCAATTGAACCAACTTACTTCTAACGTTTTACATTGTCTTTTGAACGATCTAACGGCGGCAAAACGATCAGCAAATCGGCAAATTTCATCGGTGAAAAATTTATCAAATCTTAAAAGAGCTTGAACTGAGTACGGTGGTGACCTCTTCGCCATGTTTTCTCTTCTGTATTAAACAGTATCAAACGAATTTCAAGACGTTAGTTAGTAGTTAACACAGTCATATATTAAATTAGATTATCTTATCTTTAATTATTCAACAAAAATAGCATCCGACGTAAGAGCATAGCGGAGCATAGGAACAAAATGAAATGTCATGCATACTTTTTCATACACGTTGGTTTCTAACTTTTTATCCGACCATTTACATGAGGAATCTTGAGATCTCCGCAGAAATTCTTCTGAAAGACTGAAATTGAAGCTTAAATTCTTAAAATTACACGCAAAAATGGTCGCAATTTGAGTGATTCACCCAAAAAATTTTCTCTTATCTTTCAAAAAATTTTTGTTTACAAAATTTTTGAGATAAATGTTTACTTCGCCATTCCACCGTACACGACGCGATCGCTAGTATCGCTACAAAATTCAACTTAATGATGATTTTCACTAGCGCTTTTACCGATGTACTTTGAAACTGCTTGAAATTGTAAACAAAGAACGAAAAAAATAACAAGGCTGTCGTTGTGGTTAACATCGGTGTCGCATATTTTCCACAGAATAGTAAATAGTATAGCTACTGGTATTGAGTTTTAAAATTATTGTATATATTTTAGAATGTTTCGACGTAGTTTTAGCATAATTAGTTTAATTTTCGCTTGAATTTGTCGCTAAATTGGTTCAAAAACACTTGTGCTTCTCAATGGTTCAACGAAATGACAACAGTTCGCGACAAGTTATGTGCATTCCTCTGATAACGACCAAAATAATTAGGTGAGCTATTCGCTGGTAACTTTTACGTTTAATTAATATTTACGACTAAATTTCGCACTGATTTGTATTTATTTCGATGTAATACGTCTCCAAGTATACGACGTAACATCACCTCACTCGATTTTAACCCTTAAACATTGAAATGGGTTGATGATAAGTGACACGCTAATATCACCATTACTATGCTGTGGTACGTTATATACAGTGAACTACTGCATTACACGAAATCTGTGTTGTATGAAAAATCTTTGTTTGATTCTATTTCATGGCATTACTTTCCGATGCTGTCGATTAGTTTTATATTAATTCTATTCATTTTTATAATTTTGACCCATTTACGTAAAGTGTTTTCCAAGTACTGGAATAATTATCATCGATTCCTAATACCGAATGTAGAATTTTAGTCGTATCATATAGCACTCGACTAATGTCTGATTATATATTTGCAGGTATCCAAACTATGGACGAACCAATCAAGAAAAAAGCGAAAATCGAAGAAATTGATATCGAACGAGTCCTGTGTTTATTTCAACAACACTTGCTGCGCAACTGTTTGTGTACATTTTCCGAATTCGAGCTGCAAAAATTATACAACGTATTACGGACGGATTCTACCTCGAGACTGACTCGCAACCAAAAGCTACTGCTGATAACGTCGATCCAGTTGATTTGCGACATCGCGATCAAACAAAACTCGAAAAGTCACATCTGCGCCGGAATCGCAAATATTTGTAGTAAATTCGCCCGCCATGAGGTCCAGTTGACCGAATATTTTCTAAAACTATCCGAAGCGGAAGACTCGGATCAGTATCTATCATTCGCTACTAGTCGAGCAGTTTCATCATTTTTCATAGTAGTTAGAACGCACAATGACCAAAGATTAATGGACGGAGGAGACGAAATGACGCCGGACAGGGAAGATGATCAGATGCTGTTGAATTCGGTGACGGAAAGTTTAGTCGAATGTTCGAGACTGGGCAACGATTCGTTCTCTCTGGACGTGGTGTCGTTTTCTTTGGACGTATTTAAAAGACTTATCGAATGGAGAGAAGTGGAAGTGCATACACTGGAAGACTCACAGTCGGAAGACGAAAACAGCCCGCCTGCCGAAAATTGCCGCGCTCTGACCGTCGTCGATTCGCAGAGAATCGAATTCATGCATATCAAATGCTTGTGTATAAATTCGCTGAAATCGCGATGGCCCGTTATTGTAAATAATTTCAATAATTTAATCGCCGGAAACGATCCGACGTACGATTATCATATTGTAACGTTTCTAAATCTGTGGGAGACTATAATCTCGGTCAAAGCTAATCTATCGGTCAACGATACGGAGCCATTTTATTCGAATTTAGACACCTATATTCATCTGCTGTCGCAAAATACGCCTCCTATTATATGGAAACATATTTTGAGCCTGTTGAACGAAGTACTGTGCTACGGCAGTACGTTAGCTCTGCAAGATGTGCTGGCGAAACCGCCTTGCGATTTGGCCACTTCCATCGTTCGGAACGTGAAAGATGTCAGAAATAGGAACCGAAATCTTCTATACGTCGTACCTTACAGGGAAGGTAGTGGACGGTTCGGTGGCGGCGCCGGAGACGGAGATAAAGTATTATTGAAAAGATTAATTTTACTTATTTTGAAAGCGGTCGCCGTTACGGTCAAAGAAACCAGATACGATTCGTCCAGCGACTCTTCGCTCGGCTCCGAAATGGAAGAAGTAGACAGGGATATGGCTTTAATCGCGCGTAGCATCGAAGAAGTGCTGGACCAGTTGGATGCCAGCGTCAAACAGCTTCTACCCTTCCACCCAAGAACACCGCTAGCTCAATGGATTGTGCAAGTCTTCACCGATCAAGACGACTACTTGATCGAGAGTATGGTTTGTTGTCTGGACGTGGCTGTTGGTCTGTGCTACCGCGAAAACGCTTCCGCAGAGCTGCGTCAAAAGCTTAATCCGACGATAACGTTCCTTCAATTCTTGCACACGGTTTCGTTCGACGCCAACGTGCTGTTAGATTTCTTAGTCTCGAACGAGACCTGCTTTCTACTCTATATTCTAAGGTACCTGAAATACGCGTGTAAAAACTGGCGCGAGTTTATCGATAGCTGTCCCAACGAAATCGGACGCGTAATTACTGTATTAATTAATCTTAGAAAATCAATTAAGGATTTAGTTAAAAAGGAATTATTCCCGTATAATATAGGGCCGGTTTTAAAATTATTAAAAAGATGCACCAAATGCTCATCCACGTGATGAAAATATTAATACTCAATTCGTTGTACGAAAGTTTTATTTCGTATTCGCTCCCATTTTTACCTATTTTAGTGGGAAATTAGTTCAACTTTTACCTCATTCGTCGTATAATGTATTTATACGAGATCATTTCTTTCATTGTGACCGGTTCGCTGATATTTTTGTATATTTTTTGTTAGTAAATCTCCTCGTGTTTGTGCGTGTGTTCAAATAAACCATTTTATTATCTCCCATGTTTTCCTCTACTTTTTTGCTTCCAGTTAAGTACCTAAGCTTCTTTTTTCTTTTTTTTGTAATATTTTAATTTTTTAAAACTTAATTTATTGTTTTAGCATACTTACATGTAAAATAGTGTATTTAAAAATTTATTAATGATTCGTGTAAATGTTTTTGTATATATTTGATTTTTTTTAAGCGATTTATTTTTACGTTATTTATACAATTTTTTCTTCCTTTTTTCTAATTTGTATATTTTTTATGTATTAAAGTGGATAAATTTCTAGATGTTTTGTGCTTTTTTTCGTTTTTATTATTTCTTTGAATTTTTTTTTTTCCCCCAAAAGGACGTAGTTGGTTTTGTGCACGACGAGTAGTTCTAGACGCTTTGCGACATTGTGCAAATTGTAGTCTGTTTTGGATTCACTCTACTCAATTTTTCAAAATTAAAAAAAAAATAGCGCTATCGATGCTTTCTTATTATTTTGACTTGTGCTTATTCTGCCCTCATGAATACGAATCTGAGATGAAAATATCAATGATGTCGCTTCGCAACGATTCCAATAATCCCTCTTTCGCCCCTCGTATTGTAATATACTATTTCTATTACTACTTCGTTATCGTTACGTAGATTAACTTTCTCAGCAATGGTTTTCGAGTAAATTAATAAATAAAATTTCCGGTTTTGATATCGTTTAATGTAACACTAGAGTGTATAAAAACCATTAACGAGTCCCACTCGTACGAATAAGTAACAATTTAAATTAAAAACACAAGGCAAGTACGTGTTGGACATGTTAACAAAATTTGAAAACTTTCAGTCTTACATGTCAGGTCGGAGGCTATAAAACTACGTACTCGAATAAGCGTACATTATCGACACCTTACCACTAACTACCTACATCGAATTTACCATATAATGACTTACGAATCTGCGACAACGACGCTACGCAAAAATCACACCGGCATAAATATACCTATCTTAATAATAACACTACACGTTGAGATTCCTAAAAAAAAAAAAAAAACTTAATTAAAGGTGCTATTTTGAAACACAATTAGGAGGGAACATTCTCAAGTATCTCGACTCTCGTCGATAACAAGATCACAGGAGCTCGTTTCCGACAGCCTGGATAAATTGTCCGTTTTATTAAAACCGTGGTCGTCGTACGAATGCCATTCGTTTGACTGCGACGGAATCGATGTGTTTAAATTTTCTCTGCTGACATTCTTGTCCGATTCGGAATGACGTTTTTTGCTCGTATTTCGTCCAGCTGGCTCGCTGCAAATTTTATTTAAAAATTAGAATTTGCGAATGTAGAAGAGAAGTACGAATAGGTAATCTTAGTCCATTGACTTACGTAGAGTTCGAATCTGAAGCAGTTCTCTTTCTAGATCGTTCAGGTACTCCTACAGCTAACCGTTCGGGAGAATTGGAACTTGCTTTCGAAGGTCTGATTACAAACAAACGATAATTAAGCATATTACACGAATCGAGTAGTCGATGAGACTATATCATCTATAAGCTCACTTTTTTTCTTCTTCAGGACCAACATCGGCTATATTATTGACTAGATCTTTTAGAAATTCAAATTTCTGAACATTTAATATACAATGCTTCCTGAAATACCAAATTCAAGTCAGTAACACGATAATAATATGACGACGATAGCATTGTAGCACTTACGTATGTGATAAGCTGACAGTTTTGGCGTTCTTGTCCCTCGTAATATTGGCTGTATGATTGAGCAGTGAATTGACAAATAATTCTACGGATCGAGGTATAATTTCATTAAGGAAGATTCGTGTATAACGTTAAAATACAGCTAAGAAAAGAAAAAGTCAACACTTCATTCAAACTCGATTCGACGACAGTTACTCGACTTTATCATACGTATTTTCATCGTCAGAATTAAACGAAAAGGATAATATCAATATCATTAGATTCCTAATTATATTTGAATAACAATTAAGAGTAAAAAAGGATATAGATCACTACAGGAACTGCATGAGCTATTTTACCAACGTCGTCGTCCATCTGCATTATTTTCTTTATACGACCCTGAACAAAATAACAAAAACAAATGAAAAACATTTCGAGTAATAATTATTATACGAGAATATTACAGACATTTTACATACAGATTGAATGAGAAAAATATACTTACAGCAGGGAATCGAGCGTTGTATTTCTTTTTTTTACTGGGCATTTTTGAATGATATCAATGATATCATTAACATACAGTTTATTAAAATGTTATAAACCTTTCCGCAATGAAAGCTGAATTTGCGTCAAACCATAATATTCTTTGTCGCACTATTCATCAATTTTTTAATCTAAAAATATATTAAAAATGGTTTAACTAATCAGAAATATCTTCTAATCAATCAAAAAAATATAAAAATACACAGGAAGAAAAACTTACATAACGTGTAAGTACTCAACGTACCTTCGTATGATCAGACCACCTGGTGGATAATAGCGTTTGAGGTTCTAGCAATTATCGCTGTATAACGATAATTGCCTTCCAAGTTCCAGGCCTTCCCTAGGATGTTAGAATCATCCTAGGATGCAACTTGCTTATCAACAAACTTCAAAATTGTTGGTCATGGAATGAATTCTACAAAGGAAAAATTTTAAGCATTGTCCACGAACAATTTCCTTTATATTTTGAGAATTTAATCGTATAAAAGTCGAATTTCACTCTTAATTTATCTGTTCTATCGTTTTATATTTACCGGAATCAAAATGACTGTGGCTACTGAAACGAAGCCGGCTGCGAAGACCGTTGAACCTAATAATCAGGTATCGTAAACATATAAGTGTGTTTCACCTTTTTACCTCATAACCGACTTCAGTCTTCTCTCAAATTCACTCCAAATATGCGAAAAAACATCTATGCAACTTTTCCACATCCTTTGCCATTCTACACTCGTATCTTCAGCTCATCCATCGAGCTTTTAGTCAACGGAAGCGTACGTAGCTGCTAGATCAGCGATTACATTTGATGTGTTTTTGTTACAGACTGAAGAAGAAAAACGGCTCCAAGAAGAGCTCAACATGTTGGTTGAAAAAGTCTTGGTATGTAATGATTGAAAATTTTCCAGTCTTGTTTCTGAAAACCGATCTTAATTTCGATTTGCTTCCAGGGTGATGATACCAACTTATATGTACCAGCGTTGGAGAGCCTTCGCGATTTGATTCGAAGTTCAACTACATCAATGACTAGTGTCCCAATGCCTCTGAAGTTCCTGCACGATCATTATAACAGTTTGAAAGAAGCTTGTACTAAAACCGAAGGCAGAGCTCATAGTTTATGTTGCAGTATCGTATCGGTTCTCGCTATGGGTCAAGCTCAAACAGGCGAATTGGATTGTCTGAAGTATTGTTTACTCAGCGAACAAAAAGATGTTGGTGATTGGGGTCACGAATACGTCAGGTAAATCGATTTACTTGTTTTCCGTTTAGCGTGAAAAATTTTAGTATTAATTATACCGATGGCAATAGGCAACTCGAGGGTGAAATCGCCGAAGAATGGAATAATCCTGATGCAGACAAAGATCAACTCCTTGAGCTGATCAAGAGCATCGTTGACTTTGATATGCGTCACAATGCGGAAATTCAAGCTTGCGATTTACTTATGGAAATTGACCAATTGGATTTGTTGCATATGGATAAATCTAATTATCTGAGAGTGTGTTTATATCTAGTCAAGTGAGTCAATCGTGTACTTTATTTTTACATTTGAAAGTTGATGAAAATTGGCTAATTTTACGATCGATTTCTCGTAGCTGTGCTATGTACGTTGAGGAACCAGAAAGAGGAGTTATCTTAGCCGGTGTTATGAAGCATTATCTCCATTACAAGGAGTATCCTCGAGCATTAGCTTTAGCTATGTTATTGAACGATACGGAAAAAATGATTGAAATATTTAGCCAGTGTGCTGATCCGTGAGTTGAAATTTTTCAAAATACTCGATGATATTTTTATGCATCTTTTACAAGATTTTTTTCTCGTTTTCCAGAACGATTAGAAAACAACTCGCATTTATGGCTGGTCGCCAACATATGAATTTAGAGCTCAGCGACGATTTAGTAGATAAACAAGATTTAGTCCAAATTATGTCAAATTCTCACATCAACGATCATTTCCACAGTCTAGCTCGAGAAGTACGTTCATTTGTAAACGAGTTTATCGCCTTGGTGGGTTAATTAATCGATACTTTTAATTCCAGTTGGATATTTTGGAACCAAAAACTCCGGATGAAGTTTATAAAACGTGGCTGGAAGGATTAGTCTTGAGACCGTCGTTCAATTTAGACGTTCCTGTTGACTCGGCCAAGCACAATTTAGCTTCTACTTTCGTAAATGCCTTCGTTAACGCAGGATTCTCGCGAGATAAATTAGTTACTGTTGAAGATGGTAACAAATGGATGTATAAGAATAAACAACACGGTGGGTATTTGCAATAGAGATAGTACGAGTTGGAATTGGTTCTATTCGGTGCTAACTTTTGATTCGTTTTTTCAGGCATGTTGAGCGCTACAGCTTCTTTAGGTTTGATTCATTTATGGGATGTTGATGGTGGTTTAACTCCAATCGATAAATATTTATACACAACCGAAGATTATATCAAAGTAATTAGATCGATAATTTTACAAATATTCAACTGTGGAAAGATCTAATAATTAACCAATTTTATGTTATTCTAGGCCGGTGCACTTTTAGCATTGGGTATTGTAAACATCGGTGTACGTAACGATTGCGAACCTGCTTTTGCCTTATTATCAGATTACGTTTTAAAGGACAGTATCACTCTGCGTATTGGATCCGTATTAGGTATATTTTACTGATGAATTTCACCTCACTGGCATGTACCCATTCTAAATATCTGATTTTTACGCTAGGTTTGGGTCTGGCTTATGCTGGCACACAGCACGCAGACGTGACGTCGCTCTTATTACCGGTAATGTCTGATAAAAAATCAACATCCGAAGTGGTCGCTTTGGCAGCCATCGCATGTGGTATGATCAACGTTGGTTCGGGAAATCACGAAGTTGTTTCATCGATATTGCAAACCTTACTGGATTTATCGCCTTCCGAACTAAATGAAGGAACCTTTTCAAAATTCTTACCGCTGGCTTTAGGGTTATGCTACTTAGGTGAGTAAATTGGTTTTTAAATTGCCTCAAATATTTCATCGATTAATTCGAAATTGTACTTTTTGTAGGCAAAAAAGACGCGACAGATGCAACCTCCGCAGCATTGGAAGTTTTGCCCGATTCTTTCAAATCGTTCGCGAAGATTACATTGGAAATGTGCGCTTACGCCGGTTCAGGCGATGTGCTTGTTATTCAAGAATTACTTCATACGTGTAGCGAATCTCAAAGCTACGTGGTTAGTACCTAGCTGAGTAGCTGCGATGATTTTACCTTTGAATATTTTCTATTGGGCCATTTCTGTTACAGAAAGAAGAGAAGAAAGAGGAAAAGAAAGAAAAAGAATCTGATAAGAAAGACGACAAACGCGACAGCAGTAGTAAAAAAGATCTTGTATCGAAACAAGCCATCGCTGCTCTAGCAGTAGCTGTTATAGCCATCGGTGAAGAAACCGGTACCGATATGTGTACTCGGATTTTCGGTCAATTAGTAAGTTTCGATTACGATTATAACTCGTCCTGTTGAATGTCTCTTTCTAATTGTGAATTGACAATTACTAGGGGCGTTATGCGGAGAACCCAGTAAGGAGGACTGTTCCACTAGCAATAGCCTTGTTATCGATTTCTAATCCTCAATTGAACGTGATCGACGTATTGAATAAATACTCCCACGATTTAGACGAAGAAGTAGCCATTAACGCTATATTTTCAATGGGTTTGGTTGGAGCTGGTACCAATAATGCCAGGTAACTGGATACAATTTCAACGCAATACCATATTGAATGCTGGAAATCTTAACGATTTTAATTTTCAGATTGGCTACGATGTTGCGTCAGTTAGCTCAATATCATGCTAAAAACTCGGTCCATTTATTCATGGTTAGAATAGCTCAAGGATTAACGCATATGGGCAAAGGAACGATGACTCTATCGCCATTCCACACCGATAGACAAATTTTGAATCCTATTGCAATATCTGGTCTTTTGGTCACGTTGTTCTGTTTCTTAGATACTAAAAATAGTAAGACTTTTTCTCGTTTTTCTACCTAGTTTTGAAGTAGAGGTGTAGGTACTAAAATTTTGAACTATTTATACAGTTATTCTCGGAAAATCGCACTATTTATTATATACCTTGGCAACTGCTATGTATCCGAGATGGTTGGTCACTTTAGACGAAGATTTGGAACCACTGCCAGTTACTGTTCGAGTTGGACAGGTATAAAGTTCAATTTGTGAACGAAAATTATCATATTTTTTGAAAATAAATTTTAATCTTCGGCTTTGCATTGTTTTTAGGCTGTTGATGTAATCGGAAAAGCCGGAACGCCTAAAACGATCGCTGGAGTTCATACCCACACTACACCAGTCCTATTGGCTGTTGGCGAACGAGCTGAATTAGCTACCGATGATTACATCCCCTTGACACCGGTCATGGAAGGATTTGTTATTTTAAGAAAAAAACCTGCCGAAGAATAATTTGATTGCTGTACGAATTCTTATCTTCATTAATTTTTTGTAAAATGTGTATTTAAAATAATTATAATTTTTTGTTTGTAAACGTTGTAAGTATTTTCTAATTGAGAAATAATTAAAATGAATTAATATGTTCGTATACGTATTGTGTATTCTCCTCTTCTCTTTTTAGGTAATGTTTTGAACGTACCTCGTAATTTACGATTGGATCCCCGCAGTACTGAAATTTTTAGCACCGTCGAAAATTTGCTAAGTCCAATACTTCGTAGATACGTAAATTCAAAATTGGAAGTCAGGGAGGGGTCCAACCAAAATTTTTATAATAACCAAAATTATTCTTAGGACTTTAAGCTACAACTTTTGTTTACATTTTTTTTCAATTGGACCCCGCCCTCTGCAAGGATTTTGCATAACATGATAACACTCCGAATATACCAATTAAAAAATGAAATAGTGTGGAAGGAAGGGACTAGTTTGAAAAATTTTTCAGATAAAAGTTGTACGTTGTAGCTTGAAGTCCTAGGAATAATTTTGCTTATTACAAAAATTTCGATTGGATCTCTCCCTCCCCTCCGGTTTCACATAACATCGGGCAGATACCTTTTCAAAGTCAAAAGAGGGGTCTAATTGAAAAAATTTCAGACAAAAATTATAGATTGAGGTCTTAAAAGTAATTTCAGTTATTATAAAATTTTCAGTTTGACCCTCCGCTCCCCTCGAATTTAGCATAATATGACAAAAATACTCATATTATTGAAAGCTGGTGGTGGTAGGGGTCCGATTGGAAAATATTTCAAACAAAAGGTTGTAGTTTGAAGTCTTAAAAATAATTTTGATTACCTATTACAAAAATTATGATTGGGCCCTTCCCTGCACTTCAATTTTGAATTTACGTATCTACAAAGTATTGGACTTGGCAAATTTTCGATGGTGCCAAAAAATCAGTACTGCGGGGATCCAATCGTCAAAATTTTTATTTCAATACAAATATTGGCGTCGATTAGAGATGTTCTACTTTTAAGAGTCATCATTACTCAAAATGGACTTCAGAAAATAATGTTCTGAAAGTAAAGAAAGACCTGAGACCATGCATTTTCAAAGCAGACTAGACAAATGTGAGAGTGCCAAACAAAGTAAAGTCTTAATCATCACTCAAATTCATAGGAAATAATTTCTGTATTTTTGAATTCAATAATTATCAAAAGGAAAGCATCCGATATCAGTAATTCAGCATTCAGCACTAGCACTCGTTAGATTTTTCTCACTCGAAAGCATCAGAGTTATTCAATCACCAAAGGCGTTGGTGTAATACGAGTGCTACACTTCCTAAGCAATCTTTTCGTAACAAATACATACAAATAATGAAAAATCTTACAATTTTTATAAAATTTATTATCAGCATAAACATATAACAATTTATATGATACCGATCTTGTTTGCAACATCTAATGCGTCGTAATCTCTGGCTAATCTTACGTAGGCTTTCTTCTTACCATCGGGCCTAGAAATGAAAACAAAAACGACGATTAGTATTCGAAATCTAGCATAATTTTAAATAACTATGATAAAACGAGTCACAATCAGAAATAAATCGTCTTCATAGAATTCAAGAAAGATTCTCTCTTTAAAGATCATCATTTAAATATAAAAACATACATGTTATAAATGCATAAGTCGAGCTCAAAATGTCTTCATGCACTTCAAGATAAATTTCTTTCTTGGTCATCATTTTTTTTGGCCACGACTAATTAAATACAAAACGTAAACGATTTCCTCACCTGATGAGTGTGTTAACTTTAGCAATATTAATGTCGTACATCTTCTTGACAGCGGCTTTAATATGGTGTTTGTTGGCTTGCAAATGGACAATGAATACCAAAGTGTTGTTATCTTCAATTTTTTTCATAGCGGATTCGGTAGTCAACGGGTATTTAATAATGTTATACGGGTCCATTCTGTAAGAAAAAATATGAAATAATTAAACCAAATTTTATTTAGAAATAAAATCGATGAGAAGAATTTAAAAAAAAAAACTCACCTAGTCCTTTTCGGTACAGATTTCCTAGGATATTTAGGATTTCTGGGCGGACAGAAGGTTTTCGGTTTGCGGAAACGTACCGAAGTCCGAATTTTTCTCGTTCTGTGTCCATGAGGTCCTTTTAAGAACTGAAAAAAAAAAAACGAAAATCAATGTCAATATATCCAAAGATATAAATGACACCAGAATAACACAATACTCACTTTAAGTTTCGTTTTCGAAGCCTTCTTCGCAGCTTCCTTAGCCTTTGCAGCCTTAGCAGCTTTCTGTTGTTTCGGAGCTACTCCCTTGATGGGTTTATCTTTCTTATCTTTCTTTACAACTTTACCCGCATCTTTACCTTTCTTAGCGTCGGGTTTACCGCCGGCTTTCTTAGCATCGCCTTTGGCTCCTTTGGCTGCAGGCTTCTTAGCGGATTTAGCTGGAGCTTTACCACCGGCTGCTTTCGCGCCATCTTTACCTTTTTTGGGTTCTTGTTTGCCGGGAGCTTTCTTCGTTTGGGCGGGTTTAGCTGGTTTGGCGGTTTTCGCAGCTTCGGGTTTTTTACCGGCCTTGGCTGCGGCTTTGGGAGCTGGAGCGGGTGCTTTGCTCGACGAAGCTTTGGCGGCTTGTGGAGGTTTACCTTGAGCTGGCTTGGCGGATTTGCTCGGCTGGCCTGATTTAGCCGTTGAAGCCTTTTCTGACGCTGGTTTAGATGCCGCTGGTTTTTCGGCTTTTTTAGCCTTTGGATCTGAAATCGTAGAAATGATTAGAATAATGACGTAACACGAAGACTCTTTTAGGCTGATTCGAGGTGAAGAATACAGGATTTACATGGAAACTGAAACGTGTTTTGAGCATAAAGAACAAATGTGTTACATGGGAACGGTGTGCTGATATTTACGAACAGCACGTGGCATGCACAAAGAGAAAAAGTTAATCATGAACTAATAACTAATTGATTAACACATTTAACACTTACCCGGTTTGTCCGCCGGTTTTTTTGGTGCCATTTTTTACCGAAATTAACTAAATTTTATAAAAGAGACGTGGTGAACGCCATGAACATCATTGATACCAAAAATCAAAATAATTTTATTGATATCGTTGCATGAAGCGGATTCGGCCAGTACTTCGATAATTAGGTAGGACTACTTTGGTAGGATAAATATTTTTCGTTTTTTAATTTTTTTAAAATTAAAATTAAAATTTTTATTTTTTTTAAATTCTTATTCTTTTACTCCAAAAAATTTAGAAAATATATTAATTTAATACATACTACATCATTTATTTATTTATTTATTTATTTTTAATTTGCAAAACACTGAATATTTTTTTTACTATCACATAAAAATTGAAAAAAAAATTAATCGAAAAGAAAACAGTTTTTTCTCCGAAAGAATTTGAAAGAAATATTTTTTAATTTAAAAAAAAAATACTGAAAAATGAGAACATTTTCAATTTTAATATTTTTAAAAAAAATTTTCTTACTGCCCAAAATTGTAAAAAAATTGTAAAAAAATGAAGAAAATTTGATATGAGAATACAGAAGCATAAAATCAAAAATATTCTCCAAAATTATTCCAAAAAAAAAAAAAACTCAAAATTTTTGCTCCAAAACCATTGATTATTATTTATTATTTTTCTTATTAGCTATTATAAAAAATTGGAACTCTTTTTATTTCCAAAACTGAAAAAAATCACACCCGGACCCGAACAAGTTCAAGTTGAGAAACTTTTTCTCCGGATAAAACTGAAAATTAAAAAATATTTTTCCAAAAAAAGAATCAACTTTACTCCAATTTTTTTTTTTTTAAGTTGATAGGTAGTACCTAAATATTCCGGAAATAGAACCAATAATCCAAAAAATATATATATTATTCTTATTCTCTCAAAAAATGCGATTTTTTTCTCAAATAATACCTACATAATTATAAATTTCCCTCTCATAAAATTGAGATTTTTTTCCCCCAAGAAGTCAAAATTTTTTCTCCCGTTAGAAATTGCATTTTTTTTACCAAAAATTAAAAAATATCTTCATACCTATCAGAAATTTTATTGAAAATTACCTATTATCATTTCAAAAAATTAAGAATTTCATTCCTCCCACAAAATTGAAAATTTCTTTCTTTCACAACAGTGAAGATTTTTTTTCTCTTGAAAAATTGTAATTCCTTCTCTCTCTCTCTCTCTCTCTCTCTCTCTCTCTCTCTCTCTCTCTCTCTCTCTCTCTCTCAAAAAATTGAAAAAAAATCCCCTTATGTAGGTACAGCGAGCCAAAAAAATAAATAAAACCGATTAAATTCGGCAATTATAGTAGGTACTAGGTACACAACGATTAACGTTTTATTCAAGGCTGAGTGAGGTACATAAATCCTTCATAAATCGCAGAGCTAACGTTACCTATGTAAATACTAAATGGAAACTAGTCAATAGATACAAATTCAGTAAACCAACTTTGACGTGTTAAATATTTCCCAGTTGGATATACATATACCATATTTTTAATTCTAATCTAATGATAATTTGGTTCACAAAAAAATGATATCAGTCCTGTTTCAACACCTCGTACCCATGAATAATGCACACGTATCTGTAGGTACGGTAATGCTGCTTACTTTCCTCGAAGTTATCACTAATTTACGAACTTGTGATTATTTCTCATTATTAAAATATAATTCAAATTCATTTCGGTGTAGAAGTTTGATTTGCCGGTACACGTACCTGAAAGAAGAACAATGGTTCAAATAAAAAATAAATACGGTACATTTGCGCATGAAAATTCAGTACTGAGTAATGAAGGTAATTATTATCATTTATAGTTTAAATTTCGTTTAAGCGGCATCTCGTCCTGTTCTAAGGTGTAGAGTTATTTTCAAATTTTACATAAATAGGTATCTACAGTCGACAGTCGTACATAGAATAATGTATTACCTATATACTTCTATATTCCTATAACTGCAGCTGTTTCATTGTGCAAAATTAGTTCTGTTTCGACTGCAATAATGCATCATTTCGTAAGTTGTTGCATTTTTCTCGATACGTTACATTTTACTTCGTTTCGGCTAAACTCGAATGTTTACAATCGGTTTCAACACGATCTTCATCTAATGTTGCGTGGTTTTACGTACTGTTGTGAATTCGTTCGTTCATCTGAGAAAAAAAAAATCGTACACAAGTGAAATTCATCTTCATCAAGACGTTCGTTTTACGATGAAATTATTCCTTGGCAGATCAACCGATTCGGCGATATGAGGATGTATAAGGTAAAGTTTTACACAAATAATTGCAATTTAATAAAGAAATCGGTATCTATTTGCTGTTTTTGGTTGCTGGTGGGTACCTAATCTATACCTACATAAGTGTTTGGTTTTTAATAAAGCTCAGTATAAACGTGTCGCCCATTGAAATATAATTATAACCTCGCCAAACACGATGCAATGTAGGTAATTATTAATTAATTGATGTGACGAGATGACGAAGAACCGCAAATAATGAATCAACGACTCGGTACCTACCTAAAATTCATATAGAAGAACGATTAATGAATAACGTAAATACCGATTAAGAAATTCGAGCTATACTTGCCAAGATAATTCTCTTTCGATAAGGTATCTCAATATTTACATACTTAAATGAATCGCTTTCACGTTGAGCAAATCCAAAATGTAAGTAAACAGTATAGGATAACTTGAAGATATGGCGCGTCTTCTGCAAAAATTTTCAAATCTTGCGAAGGGGGGTACCTTTATGTCAGAAAATTACCACGTTTCGGTGCTCGATAAGTTATAAATAATCTAGAAAAAAAACCATTGTTATCTCTCATTATCGTTTAATATATTTTTTAATATCTACGAAATTGAAGGGGGCTTTATAAGACAAACCGATGAGGTGTTGGTTTATCTACTCACTTTAATACGCGGAGATAAGCAATAGTGACAGTATATCATAAACACCAGCGCTTTATAAAAGAGGAGTTGAAATATTATATTGATTACTTATACTTTGGCGCAGGTAGCGAATTTTGTAAAACGGAAAAATCACTCGAAGGTAGAGTAGATAATTGCGATCGCATTCAGTAGATCTCATTCGCCGGATCGGTTGTTCTTCGCTTCGAACTATTTCGTGGTGCCATGGTCGTTAAAGCAAATGCACTTACAGAAACTACAATGAAGAAATGTAAGTTAATTTTAATACGTTTAAGACTTGAAAATAAGTATACGTACCTACTTTTTTTTTTCAATCAAAATTCGTCAAAGAAATTAATTTAATAGTTGAAATTGATTATTCATCTGGAACTTTTCCATTACCTACTAGTCTTACAAAACACTCCACATGCACCTAATTTTTTGAGGAAAATTTAACGTACTTTGAAATGCAACTTTTTCAAAAATGAATTCAAAGGCTTATGCAAAATTATTAATTATCACTCATTCATAATTTTCTTTATGGACCTAGGTTAACGATGAAGGGTAAAGGGTGAAAAAGAATCAGTAGGCGCGTACGTACTTTGAATGAGTGTGAATAAGTTATATTACTCAAAATTGGTGGGGAAGGAGGGGTCCGATTGAAATTTTTGTTATAACCAAAATTATTCCTAGTACTTCAAGCTACAACTTTTGTTTGAAAATTTTTTCAATCGGGCCCCTTACCTCCCCCGCCCTGTTTTTAATAATGTATTTGAATGAGTTGGATTATCCAAAATTGGAGGGGAGGGAGGGGTCCAATCGAAATTTTTGTCATGGCCAAAATTGTTCCTAAAATTTTGAGCTACAACTTCGTTGCACAAATTTTTCAATTGGATCCTTTCCCCTTCCCCCTTCAATTTTTAGTTAGTATTTTGGGAGTGTTATGCAAAATAAGTGGAGAGAGAGGGGCTCAATTGAAAAAGTTTTCAAATAAAAGTTGTAGCTTGAAATTTCACTAATACTTCTGGTTATTACAAAAATTGCGATTGGACCCCTTCCTCCCCTCCAATTTTGGATAATCCAACTCATTCAAATACATTATTAAAAACAGGGGGGAGGTAAACGGCCCGATTGAAAAAATTTCCAAACAAAAGTTGTAGCTTGAAGTACTAGAAATAATTTTGGTCATAACAAAAATTTCGATTGGACCCCTCCTTCCTCACCAATTTTGAGTAATATAACTTATTCACACTCATTCAAAATACACTATTGAAAACTGTGGGGAGGTCAGGGGTTCAATTAAAAAAAATTCCATACAAAAGTTGTAGCTTGAAGTTTTACAAATACTTTTAGTTATTACAAAAATTTCGATTGGACCCCTCCCTCCCTTCCTTCCAATTTTGAATATAAAGTATTTTTATGTAGCACTGGACTTGGTAAAAAATTCAAAGGTGAGCAAATGATTCAGCAAGGGCTCTCCGTAAAAATAGCCGATCGTGTTGTTTACCTAGGTAAAATGTTGATAAAAATTTGATTTTAATGTAAATTGATAACAAGAAATTCCAATTTTTTCCTCAAAATCTCGTCTTTTAATTATTATTTTGCCATTCTCGTTATTTCTATACCTACCTATGCATTGCATTGGGCATAATTTGGAAATTCAACTTTTGAAGAATTTCTTACAAAAATTTTTACCTACTTACGTTCAGAATAAGTACTCATAGATAAGACTTTTTACATTTCGAGTTTTAATTTTCTACGAAAGCTACTCGTACAGTTTTTTACTCACTCAATTCAAAATCTCAATTAGTTAGTGTTTGTAAGTATAAGTGCTAAATATAAAATCAATTAGTGTAAATGAAATGTGCTTCCACGAATAACACATTAGTCGAAGATATAACTGGTATATTCTGCGTAGTTTTGTTGATAATAATCTTCGTAGGTAGTTTAGGTATCTATAGAAAAACGACAGAATACAAAAAAAAAATGAACGATTTTCGAAGAATAAAAAGCTCCAATACTCGCATTCCATATACCTACCTATCTGTAATTAATTTTACTAATCGATAAAACTTTCCAAGTTCTGTCGCACTTTTGTGCAAAAAACACTTTGAAGATACATAGTCATGCTTGATCTAGGTATTAAACTTATCGCAGAGATTAAGACAACGCCTAATTATAATCTCTTCAAAAACCTGCTTAAGATAAAGAAATACATTTAAGGTGGATGATTTCATTTCACCACTTGAATTTGCACTTGGATATGCATGCGAATAACTGGAAAAGTTATTTCTAATCCTAAATCTATTTTTTATTTTTATTTTTTTACAGCATTCTACTTACCTGTTCGATATGTATTCGGTGTTATGGGCATGCTTGGAGTTATGGTCGCATACATGATGCGAGCATGCTTAAGCATGGCCATAACCCAAATGGTAATTCAAAGATCTCATACACCGGGCCACTCTATACCACCTGAAGACGTATGTCCTAGCACAGACACTCTAATCACCGTGGATCATTCTTCTTGGAAAACTGTACGTATATAAGAATGAACCCACTGTCGTCACTCCAAACTCCAAAGTGTAGGTATATTTATTTCAAATAGTGATCGATCTTTTGCAGCAAGTTGGCCAGTTCGATTGGGACGAAGAAACGCAAGGAATGATCCTATCGGCGTTTTATTACGGATACATATTGACGCATATACCTGGAGGTTTATTAGCGCAGAAGTTTGGAGGAAAACATACCCTAGGATTTGGAATCCTTTCTACGGCCCTCTTCACATTGCTGACGCCAATCGTAGCTTATCAAGGATCCACAGCTTTAATCATTTTACGTTTTTTAGAAGGCGTCGGAGAGGTGAGAATTTATCAAGTGGTACTTTGTAAATCGTTAATTCTCTCAGCTCGAGTTTGCGAAGCACTCTAGTCGAATATCTTGTGTGATCGTTCACGTGTTAAGAGAGAATCGGATAATTGAATAGGCATGTTAACGTGTCGGAACTGAGCTGATTGCTATAAAACTCATCAAATGCGATCCTCGCGAACGTGAAAAGGATAATATGGTGTTTGGTTTGCTAACGTGTGATGCAATTTTCTGGCTTATAGATTTTGTATACGAACGTACTTGTCATAAGTATTATAGAAGCAAAATCTGACGATTATTTTCAAGCCCTCGTAAACCTGTCAAATTATTATGCGTTCAAATGAATGAGTGTACCTATAATATGCTTGACAAAATATTATAAACAATTAGAATCATTAATTTGCATTGGAATAAAATTGCGACGTTTTATTTTATTCGATAAAGAGTATAGCCGGGTAAGATAGGTGATTTGGCCTCCAGAGCGAATTTTGAAACCAACTAGTGGAAGTTGGTCCTTATGGTCTAAAACCCCCGTGACCAAATTTTTAGGTCACTACCTCACCCCCCCCCCCCACCACCTCCTAGCGCGAAAAATGTGATTTTTCGATTATAATTTTTGATTTTGACAGTTTTCAACCAAATTTTTTCAAACTCGGGTAAATGTTAGGTATACTCGAGGGTTATCCATGGAAATTTTTTCAAAATTTTTCAAACCTATCTTCATCGTGAAATGCGCGTTTTAAGTTTTCTAACGGCTATTTCGACAAGTTCCTTCAGATGTGCAATAATGGAAAAAATATATGTTGTACACCGGGTCTGGATGTACAACATATATTTTTTTAAGAATTTTTTATATAGGTAGAAGACCTTTAAAAATGCAAAAAACTGATTTTTTTCATCATTTTTCGCGCCAAAAATGGTTATTTTTGGTCGAAAAAAATTGTCGACGTAGGACGTAGGTAGTATATCACAAAATACACTTAAATACACCAACAACCCGAATTTGGATGAAATTCGTTGATTTTTTCTAATTTTCATTTAAATTGATCGAGTGACGCCATTTTGGGAACCCCGGTGTCCCACGAGGTGTTTGGAGGGCCTAGAATTCATGTTTGGACATGTTTCAAGTCGATATTTGTCATATATTGCAATTTTAGTGAAATCGAGAAAATTTTATTTTTTTGCCCACATTCATAAAATTACACATTTTTGACTTCGGAAAATTATTCTCACAATCTCACCTTGCCTGATTGTTGAAAAAAATGAAATTTTCTCAATAATTCTGTTTATGAAAAATAACGACTTGAAACATGTCCAAACATGAATTCTAGGCCCTCCAGACACCTCGTGGGATACCGAGGGGTTCCCAAAATGTCGTCACTCGGTCAATTTAAATGAAAATTAGAAAAAAATAGAAAAAATCAACGAATTTCATCCAAATTCGGGTTGTTGGTGTATTTAGGTGTATTTTGTGATATACTACGTCGACAATTTTTTTCGACCAAAAATGACAATTTTTGGCGCGAAAAATGATGAAAAAAACAGTTTTTTGCATTTTTGAAGGTCTTTTATCTATATAAAAAATTCTTTAAAAAATATATGTTGTACATCCAGACCAGGTGTACAACATATATTTTTTCCATTATTGCACATCTGAAGAAACTTGTCAAAATGGCCGTTAGAATACTTAAAACGCGTATTTCACGGTGAAGATACGTTTGAAATTTTTTGAAAAAATTTCCATACATGACCCTCGGTGATACCTAGCATCTACCCGAGTTTGAAAAAAATCGGTTAAAAACTGCTAAAATCAAAAATTTTAATCGAAAAATCACATTTTTCGTCCTAGGAGGGTGTGGGGGTGAGGTAGCGACCTAAAAATTTGTTCACGGGGGTTTTACACCCTATAAGGACCAACTTCCACTAGTTGGTTTCAAAATTCGCTCTGGGGGCCAAAATCACCTATCTTACCCGGCTATACCCTTTGAGATAAAAGTGCCAACTTACCTACGATGTTTTGTCACTTTTTTTGCAGGGTACAACTTTTCCGGCATTATGTACCATGTTGGCACAATGGGCCCCACCTAACGAAAGAAGCACCTTATCGACGGCTGCCTTTACAGGTATATACTCCGAAAATGATACCTTTACCTACCTGCTGCAATATTTTCATTTTTATAGAAAATGTGTATAAAATTTACTGTCGTTTTATTTCACAGGAGTACAAATAGGTACCGTATTAGCGAATTTACTCGGTGGTGTGATTCTCGAATATTTGCCAACCGGTTGGGAAGCTGTGTTTTATATTTTTGGAACCGTCAGCGTTATTTGGTTTTTGTTTTGGAATGTTTTGTGCTACAATGACCCGAGTAGTCACCCTTTTATCACTGAAAGAGAGAAATTGTTTTTGAAAGAGAGTCTCGGACAAATCGAAAGGAATAAGGTACCTAGCTACCTACCTATTTTTATTTTTAATACAGTCGCAAAAGGAAAATTAATAGCTTTCGTGCGATTATATACTCTGTTAAAAGTGATTTTATGACTGAATCTTAATCTAGAGTCTATAAGGAAAAAAATGAGCCGGTATGCCATTTTTTAAAGGCTCCCCCTTTTCCCCGAAAGTCCCCTATCTCCGTTCCTAAGACTCCAATTGAAAAAATTTTCAAACAAAAGTTGTAGATTGAGATTCTTGGAATAATTTTGATCATTACAAAAATTTCGATTGGACCCCTCCCCCCCCCCTCTAATTTCGTATGATACGTATGGAAAAAATTGCTGATTTCGATACGTATTACGCAAAATTGAATGGGAGGGAGGGGTCCTATCGAAATTTGTGATGATAACAATTATTCCATGGATCTCAATCTACAACTTTTGTTTGAAATTTTTTTCGATTGGGGCCATAAGTACAGAAATGGGGTGATTTCTTGGAAAGGGGGGGCGGACCCTCGAAAAATGGGGGCCTCAAAAATTGGCATACCGTCTTATTTTATCCTTTATAGACCCTAGATTAGGATTCAGTCATAAAATTGCTTTTAACAATCTAATCGCACGGAATTTCCCTTTGCGACTGTACTATGTATTTGCAGTAATGTTTTATGTTATTTCTACTTGATCGTTTTGCTAGAAAAATATAATTGATTTGTACGTTTTTCCATTCAGGATTTAGGACCAATGCCATGGAAAGCAATTTTGACTTCGGTTCCTGTGTGGGCTCTGGTTGTCGGTGAAGTGGGACACGACTGGGCTTTATATACGATGGTTTCAGATTTACCCAAGTACATGAGCGATGTAATGAAATTTAATCCAGCAGCGGTAGGTTCCAATGATTTATAAGCGATTGATTCCTATCGTTCTAGGGTTAATGCTCAATTTATTTTCATTTTTTTTTTGCTTTGTTTTTTCAACAGAACGGTATTCTATCAGCGTTGCCATACTTTGCTACTTGGATTTCATCTCTTTCATTTAGTGCTCTGGCAGACTACATATTAAAAAGAAATTACACATCGACGACATTTATCCGCAAATTATTTGCCACAATAGGTACGAAATACCTACTCATTTTATGTTGCTACAAAAATCTCTCTTGCGTTTGCTTTGGTATCAAAAATAGGTGTCTAGATTTTCCCCTAATAATGTATCTTGATTATATGCACATCTGTCAAAATTCTCACACCTATTCTAACCTTGGTTTCGTAAACGATGACAAATTATTTTAAAAATAACTACCATTAGCTAATTGTTTCGAAAATTAAGATATTTTATTCTGGCTAAACTTGCGCCAACAAAAATGTCAACGTACCACAAATTATACTTGTAGCTTAGCTGACAAATATGAAAAGAAATTACAAACCATTTCTCGTTCTATTACAAGTGCCTTGTTCAAATCAACATTATCTTGTTACAATATAATGTTGCACACGAACAAAAGGTCTAGAGTAAATAAGTATCCATTTTAAGCTCATTGTAATTAAAAGCTCTTCAAGTTTGTAAATACGATGGCAGGGCATCCAAAGAAAATGTCGTTAATTTCCCCCCTATAAAAAGGTGGCTGTTGATAAAATTTGAGAAAAAACAAACAATTTATTTTAAAAACGTTCTAGGACGTTATTCTGCCTGAAAGTTAATATTATGTACTAAAACCATCATATGGTTAACACGTGATAGGTTCCTGATTTCATTTCTCTGTTTGTACAATCGATACGATGCTTGATGTAATTTTTAATGGGGTTTCGTTTTTTTTTTCCATTTCATAAACTTTAGTTCAGTGTGAAATATTACCTAGTAGGCTCAGTCCTACCTGTGCCTTACGTACTGGGTATACAAATACATAATTTACCTACCAACGATTGGATCCCCGCAGTACTGATTTTTTGGCACCATCGAAAATTTGTCAAGTTCAATACTTCGTAGATACGTAAATTCAAAATTGAAGGTCAAGGAGGGGTCCAACCAAAATGTTTATAATAACCAAAATTATTCCTAGGACTTTAAGCTACAACTTTTGTTTGAAATTTTTTTCAATTGGACCCCGCCTTCTCCAAGGATTTTGCATAACATGATAACACTCCGAATATACCAATTAAAAAATAAAATAGTATGGGAGGAAGAGACTAGTTTGAAATTTTTTTGAGATAAAAGTTGTAGCTTGAAGTCCTAGAAATAATTTTGCTTATTACAAAAATTTCGATTGGATCCCTCCCTCCCCTCCGGTTTCACATAACATCAGGTAGATACATTTTCAAAGTCAAAAGCGAGGTCTAATTGAAAAATTTTTCAGACAAAAGTTGTAGATTGAGGTCCTAAAAGTAATTTCAGTCATTATAAAATTTTCAGTTAGACCCTCCCATCCCCTCAAATTTAGCATAATATGACAAAAATACTTATATTATTAAAAGCTGGTGGAAGTAGGGGTCCGATTGAAAAATATTTCAAACAAAAGTTGTAGTTTCAGTGGCGTATCTAGGATGAAATCATGGGATGGGTTCAAATTTTGTTTTCGAGAGTGGTCATTATGAAATAAAATTTTTAATTTTCACAAATAAAAAAAAAAACACACAAAACAAAAAAAAAAAAAAAAAAAAAACTTGAAAATGAAATAAAAATCATTTATAAGAAGTAGAAAAATTCAAATTTCGAAAAATAAACTCCATCTAAAGCCCGTTTCCGATGGGCGTAATAACTTAGCTAGGTATTATAAACTTCCTACCAAGAGTTTAAAAATTGAGAAAATTTTGTAATTGGAAATTAAGAAAAGTCATCCCAAAAGATTACTTATTGAAAAAAAAATTAATTTTGAAAAAAATTTTTTTTCAAGTTTTAGAATTCAATTTTTGAAAATCAAAAAAACCTCTAAAAGAATTACACTGTTTCTAATATTCGCGAGAATTCAAAGAAAAGGTTCCAAAAAATTGAAAAAAATTTAATATGTTGAAAAATGTGACAAAATTATTTTTTTTGAAAATTTATCATAATTAAGTAAAAATTAATGAGTAAAATTTTGGAATTCTAAAATTTAAAAAAATCTAGTTTTGAAAAGTAGAAAAAAATCTCTTTAAAAAAAACGGAAAAATACATCTTAAATTTTTTAAAAATTAGGTAACAAATATGATTTTTGAAAATTCAAGAGAAAATAATCTCTAAAAAGTAAAAATTGAAGAAAATTCATTGATAAAATAATAAAATATTTTAAAAAAACCCAATTTTTCATTTTTTTAAATTTATGAAAAATTATTTCAAAAATTGAAAAATTTTGAAAATTTTGTTTTGAAAATTAAGAAAAGTTATCATTAGGTAAAAATTTTTGGAAAAAAATTTTAAAATGCATTTTTCAAAATTTTTAGGATTATTTTAATTTTTGAAAATCAAAGAAATTTTTAAGCAAAGGAAAAATTAAACCCTGAAAATTTGAAAAAAAGTAGTCAAAAAAATTTACACAGTTTCTCTTTGTGAAAATTCAAAAAAAAAATTGAAAAAAATTCAGTATGTTGATTGTTGAAGAATTTGAAAAAACAATTTTTTTGGTAATTAAAAATTGGTTAATAAAATTTCAGAATTGTAAAATTTAAAAAAAAATGATAGTTTTGAAAAGTAGAAAAAAATTACCTTTAAAAAAAGTAGAAAAAATCCATCTTGAAATTTTTTTTAAATTTTTTAAATCGAAATCAATTTTGAAAAATTGAGAAATCTGATTATTTGAAAATTTAAGAAAATTCATGCATACCTAAAAAATTATAAAGATTCATTCTTGAAAAATAAAATAGTTACCGTTACCGAGGTATTAAAAAAAATTATCCAATTTCCATTTTTGAAAATTAATAAAAAAAATCATTCCAAAAATTGAAAAAAAATTGACCAATCTTATTTTATGAAAATTCCTCGTGACTAAAAATTGGGAAAACTTTGAAAAATCTCATTTTTGAAAATTCAACAAAAATTAGGGATGCATTTCGAGAACTTTTCACAATTTTAGGAAATTTTTGGAAAATAGTATGTAAGTTATGCAAGGTTTGTGAGGTATTTCAAAGCTTTTTTTTATGCATAATGGGAGGGTTTTGGACCCCAAAACCATCCCCTTGAATACGCCACTGTGTAGTTTGAAGTCTTGAAAATAATTTTGATTATTACAAAAATTGTGATTGGACCCTTCCCTGCACTTCAATTTTAAATTAGTATTGGACTTGGCAAATTTTCGATGGTGCCAAAAAATCAGTACTGCGGGGATTCAATCGTACCCACCACTCTTATCCTTCCCTTTCAAAATTTCAATTCTGAAACAAGTTTATTGGTGGGTAGAGGTCCTAAATAGGTCTAGATACGAAGTTTAATTGTCCTATTCTCGAAAATATAGAATTCGATTTTAAAAGTTAATATGGATCGATAAAAGTATTACAAAAATGACGTGTAACAATCTTATTACAGGATCGATTGGGCCAGCGGTTGGTGTAATATGTGCCTCGTACGTGGGATGCGATCGTATCGCCGCTACTGTATTTTTTACCATCGGAATGGCTTTAATGGGCAGCTGTTATTGTAGTTTGAGAGTGAATGCGTTAGACCTCGCCCCAAATTATTCAGGGACGATAATGGCGTTCGTAAATGGAGCAGGATGCTTATCTGGAATGTTCACCCCATACTTCACAGGATTACTGACGCCCAACGTAAGTCGAGCTGTACTAACTTCTTCTGTCAGGATCAGGAATTTTTTTATCAATTTATCATCCCATCATTGTTCTATAATTTGCAGCGGACGGTAAAAGAATGGAGGGTAGTGTTTTGGATCATGGTGGCAGTATTACTTTCTACCAATTTAGTTTACGTTCTCTTCGGATCTGGTGATCTTCAACCTTGGAATGAACCAAATAACGAAGAACCTCGTAAAGCTGCAGACTCAAAAAGTACCGAGAAAGAAGGCGTAACAAAAGTGTAACCTTTTTTGGTACCTATACCGAATTTCCGACTGAATTCGCAACAAGTATATCGTATCAAAGGAATGTAGTTCCTCTACAGAAGTCATTGTGATATTTTTAAAAGATCGAGTGATTGACTAAAATGTTTTTTTAATTTTCACATTTTGTATAGATAATTTTTCATTCATTTCACGCGCTTTTTTGTACAAAAATATTCATCTAGTTTGAAATTTATTATTGTGATTAAAGACGAGACTTTGTTACCTACGACTTGTCGATAGAAAAAAAAATGCACCAGGTTGAAAGTTTTCTACATAATGTATTTTGTTATAATTTTAAAATAACATAGTTCGTGTTGTCTTTGAATGTTATGGAATAAGTAGTACCTACCAAAGGAACGTTTTCTGAGAACTGTGATTCGATTAATCGTTTGAAAAATTCGAGAAAATCGAAGAAACGTCGACTTCAGTAATCTATATCGTTACGTTTGATTAGAAAATACACGCTTGGTCCGTTTGATGTTTTTGTGCTTGAAATTTTATTATTTAAACGCGAATTCCACGTAGAACGATATCGTAAAAATCATTTCCATAGATAATACAACAGATACAATTTCCAGTACTGAAATTTCAACCGTAACTTCTTTCAATCCATTTTCAAATTTAGCACTGCGAATCAACAAAAACGGTATAGCTTTATTTCGACATAAATACGTGTAATACGGATACGATATCCAAACCCAAACTTGAATCGATTTTACGCGAATTTTTTCCATCAAATTTGGTTAAAAATTTGTCAAATTTTTCTCAGCACATTATCGATTCGTTAGATGTGCGATTTTGCAAATCAGAAACTATATTACGATCACCGACGACGTAATGCTTCAATCCTTCCGGCATGTTGTACACTTGCGGAGGTTGTAAACTTAAAATTTCGGGATTCTCTTTCCAAAACTTGGCTCCAATTATATCGCAATTTAGAAGTAAAATATTCTCTTGAAGTTTATCGGTATCGGGACGTCGAGTAAATTTTCGTATTAGAGTAGTTCCCTTGCGGAATAATTGAGGCTCGTTGTTGTAATTAATACCGTAGTCTTTAAACAGGATATCATTCTTGTCGCTGGACACAGTGCCACTTAACATTTCTTGAGCCTGAAAGCAATATATCGAATTAAATTGGCGCCAAGGGTCGTAAAGTGAGAAAAGAAAACCGTTGTAAGTTTACCTTACGCTTATCGTGATTTCCTTTCAATACCAAAGTCCAAAATACGGTATTGTACAAATTATTTATGTGAACGTCTGCTTGTCTCCAGCTGAGATAATCTCTCAAATTTACATCATCCGGATAAATAACAACGCGACCATCGAATCCTGGCGGATACAGTAATTTCGTATTATGGGCGAAGAAATCGTCCCAATAATAGACATACGCTGTAGTAAATAAACTATTAACCACGCTGGTAATAGTATGACAGTCTCTATCAAACAGCGAGGTATCTTTTCTGAAGACAAAACTGTACTCGTCGCTCTGTCCGAAAGCTATACTTATATCTTTTAATTCCTCCATAACTTTAGCAGCGGCTCTGTTCATTAGCTCTAGCGCTCTTCGGTCGTTGGGTTTTTCGAAATTGTGTAATTCCGTAAACCGAGTAAAACTGCGGCCATCGAGACGAACAACGATCCACGAATTAGGTAAACAGTATTCTCTTTTACGGCATTTCTTCAAGTGCTCGAATGATTTAGAAGTGTCGCACATCGTTCGACGGAAAATGAACCTACGATTAAACAATTACGAATTTTGTAGCAATGAAAAATATAGTCGATCGAAAACAATTTGAAAAGGATTACTTACCAAGGCAAAGTATGGATTCGATACGCAGGTGGATGCATAAATATCCTACTATGATTGGACCAGGAATTTTATCCAAATATTTAGACGAATTTAAATGAAATATGGAAGTAATTAGTAATCACCTCGAACGGTCACTTCTTTCAATTTTTTCAAAAACATTTTTTCAAAAAAATTTCAAAATTCGAATTTCTTTTTTCAAAATTTTTGATAAAAAAACACGTGAATCGTTAAAAATAAACAACAGATGGGATCATTCTTGCTTTTTTTAAATAAAATGCTGGCTCAAAATTGAAAGCCAAAATATAAAGCAAAAATAAAAAAGTTATCAAAATAAACAGTACAAGAATAGACCCTTTATTATTTTAATTTTTTGATTTTTTTTTGGTCAAGCTTGGACTCATGTGGAAGTACAAAGTGAAATTGAAAGGTGTTTTTTTGTTATTTTATTTTTTTTACTCATTAATTAACACTTAAAAACACTAATTAATTACATCGTTATTTCTGTGCGATCTTACGCAGTACCCGTTGAAAATCTCCAAACGAAAATACCAGCAGTTATCAGTTTGCAACATTGAAAACCACTAGTGATATCGAGAAGCAAGGGAATCCCTGACCGTTATGCTGCGTTGATCTCTGTGTTAATGCTTTTGTACAAAACAAGTATAATATTTATCTTTATTACGACTTAGACCGCCGCTTCGACACGTAAAAAATGCGACAAGTTTTTCAATTGAACGAATTCCAAGCGATAGACACCTCCGGGAACGTATCGCACGAGTATAAACAACCATGTATCATACTGGAGATAAACGCCAGCGGTCTGCACTTTTGCGTTAAACAAGATGTAAACGATACGCCCGAAATTAGGAAAGTGTTTAGTTACTCTCTATCTCAACTTATGTCTTCCTGCCGGATCGGTAACAAAGGATTTATTTTCAATTTTCCCGATAATACTTGTTATCTGATATATTTCCAAGTGGCCAAAGATTCGCAATATTTCAACAGTATCGTACAGAAGGCGAAAGATAACGCGTCCAAGTTTGAATCGAAATTCTCGAATAGAACGGAAGAATCGTCGGCTACGCAGTATTTTCAATTTTACGGATACTTATCGCAACAACAAAACATGTTACAGGATTACATACGGACCAGTACGTACGAGAAGGCCGTTCTATACAACACCAAAGACTTCCAAGATAAAGTAATTCTAGACGTGGGTGCCGGCTCTGGCATTTTGTCATTTTTCTCGGCTCAGGCCGGAGCTGCCAGAGTGTACGCTGTGGAAGCGAGTTCGATGGCCGAACACGCCGAAACGTTGGTCAATTTCAATTATTTGAACGATAAAATCGTCGTCGTAGCTGGCAAAGTCGAAGAAATCGAGCTACCCGAGCAAGTAGACGTGATCATCAGCGAACCGATGGGTTACATGTTATACAACGAACGTATGTTAGAGACGTATTTACACGCTAAGAAATGGCTGAAACGAGACGGCAAAATGTTTCCAACGTTGGGAGATCTGCATGTGGCACCGTTTACCGACGAAGCCTTATTCATGGAACAAACAACGAAAGCCAGTTTTTGGCTGCAAACGCATTTTCATAATATCGATTTAACTCCGCTGCACGAAGCCGCCATAGCCGAATATTTCAGACAACCGATCGTGGATACGTTCGACATACGAATCTGTACAGCTAAGTCGGTTCGTCACACGGTAAATTTTTTAGAAGCCGACGAAAACGATCTGCATAAAATCGAAATCCCGCTGGAATTCACAGTTTTACAATCAGCCACCGTGCACGGTTTAGCGTTTTGGTTCGACGTTGCATTCGTCGGAAGCACGCAAACCGTATGGCTTTCGACAGCGCCTACCGAACCACTCACCCATTGGTATCAAGTCAGATGCCTTTTAAACACGCCAATATTTACAAAAGTCGATCAAAAGTTGGTTGGTAAGGTGACCTTGGAGGCGAATCCGCGTCAAAGTTACGACGTTACTATAGATTTAATGATCGAAGGCTTTCCCGATACGAGATCGACGAATTGTCTAGATTTAAAAAATCCCTACTTCCGGTACACCGGACAAGCAACCGCGCCACCTCCCGGTATGAACACAGTATCTCCTAGCGAGGCATACTGGAGTCAGTTGGACGCGCAAGTAAGACAGATCTCCGACATGAATGCTCAACCAGCAGCTGCTTTCGACCTAAGTCAATGGCAAACGAACGGAGGAGGCCAAATGCAGATTACCAACGCGCTCAATAACACCGTCAGCATGGTAAACGGTATATCGTTGAACGGTTACAACGATGTTATCGAGGTACAGCAACAATGCTCTTCGAATATCGTTCCTAATCCGGTGGCTCCTCAGCAAGCAAATCAAACCGCTTCTCAAGCGGTATCGGGCCAGAAATCCAGACAAAGAGCAGGCCCCAACACTGTTCCTACGTCTACCTGCGCTGCTCAATTAATAGGAGGAGGAGTTAGTCCCAGCGTATTCACAAATCAAACATCGCAGCCGGTTATGATCACAGATGCCCCAGCTAATTTTACCCCGAATACCAATGACGTTGTCGCTGATTTTGTTGTACAATCTGGCGATATGATCACGCCGAACGAGTAATTTTTCCCGTCTTTTCTTTTTTTTTTTTTTTACCTTAATCAAACATTCCACGTGTTTTTGCAATACATAAAACGCTTTGTACCCCCGTATTTTTTTCTTCTTATTTTTTTTAAATGAACAAACATATTATTTGGTAGCTAGTCAGAATATTTAGCCGAAATCATATTATGTTAATGTGATACGAGCTATATTTTTTTTTTCTTAATTAAAGTACGTTGTTCATCAAACTGCGAGAATCGATTATCGAGCACGAGGAAGGAGTCCTACTTTTAAATGAAATTTCCAACCGCTTTAATTTATTTTTATACTTTTTAAAACCATCTTCCCACTAATTTAATAGTGTTGAATTTTATATATTGTTTTTAACGGTTGAAAATGTTCAAGATTATGTCCAATGTAATATAAATGTAATTTTATCATTTTTACCTACGAACAGCGAACGCTTATTGTACAATTTTCAGTCGACTTGAGTCGACTTAGATGCTTACGATTTTGTAATTATCTTTCTTCTTCTCCAATTTTGATTGGTCTTCGACAAATATTTATTTGACGATAATTTGTGAAATATTTATTATTTATTATGTATTAGTGATTATGATGTAATTTTTAAAAAAAAAATCAATAAAATGTTCAAAACTACGCTGTACCTAGGTACTTTAATTAGTGTTGTTCGAATTGACAAAAAGTCTACAACAATTGAGGTCGGAGTAAAGTATAAACTGCATAGATAAGGAGATCATTTAATAGTTTCAAAACAGTCGTACAAGTTTTAATTGAAAAAAAAAAAATTATATCACTTTCGAATATAATGAACTAAAAAGTCTTACGACTTGAAAATGCCTGCATTGATTCTAGCCTGTTCATAAATTTTTGAAGCGAACGTAAACAGTTATAAATTAGATGATGTTTCACGTAACTTCGTCGTTTTCCTAGAAATACGACCTGTAATAAAAAATGTATCGATTTTCGTAATCCAAAAAAGTAATGCGAGTCCCCTATTCTATTACAATTCTATGACAACAGTTTTTAAAAATTTTCAAGCAACTTATTTTTACATCAAATAAATAAAGTTCATTCGAAGCATCGAAATGCGATTATAAGATCTATACGTCGATTAGAAAATTGCAAAAAAAAAAAAAAAACAGTACCTATTACGAAATTGTAATACGTGGAAATTTATCGAGTACCCAATGCACGTGTGATTTTTTTTGAATGAAAATTCGATCAATTTTTCAACTAATCAATCGAAAAAACTACCAAACCTTATATTTACTATTTCGCTTCAAAAAGCAATCAAAAATGTGAAAAATGAGATTTGGGGAAATTTAAAAATTCGTTTAAAATTACATAATTACTCAGATCTGCGAATCAGAGATAGAAATGTTTGATTGAATACCTTGCGACTCGATTGCAATTTCAACTAGATCCATCCTCGGCAGTAATCTGTGATTCTTCAACAATACTTTCGTCTAATTTACTCGAATCTTGAGCATCGATTTTATCACCTTCACTGGTCACTGAATTGTCAGATTCGGTAATCGTATCTGTACAATATGAATATTGCTGTCACAAGAATTCGATTTGGAAATGGAGAAAATATTAAAATTTAAAAAAGAAACCTTTCAACGCAGCTTTCAACATATTCATTTGTTTGGATTTGCTCGAAGCGCTGCTGTTACTTTTTGATGAAGCGAACGAAGACGTTAAAGGTGGTAAATCGTCGAGTGATGATAGATTATACTTTGAAATGTCTGTTTCTTTACTAATTGCAGCTTGAGTTGATTTCCTACGATGATGAAAAGACCATTAATCTTCTCTTCGACTTAATTCGATTTTTTCACAACTTCGTTATAGAATTTACCCCCTGAATTCGTGGAAGTTTTCACTTTTCGATGTGATGCTCTGGTCTTTATCCGTTCCAATCTTGACCTTTTTTTTCGATTCGACTTCGTTACCAACATTGGCGGCGCTTTGCAAAGGTATATACTCGGTAGAGGTGTCGGATGATTTACAATTTGTTAGTTTTTTGGATTCCTAATAAATTCGACGAAATTTTCAATACAATTAGTACCTATCGAATGATTTGAGGTACTAAAAAATAGAACGTGCAACGTACTTTAATAATATCAGCATTATTGATTTCACTTTCCGGTTCACCTTGAAGATTACGAATAACTTTCAGCATCTGACTCAAAATAGGTCTATCCGATACTGCAAAAATATTCATTAGACGAAATACGTAGATCGTCATGGGAGAGTAACTAAAATCAATTTCAAAACCGACCATCCGAGATGGAAGTTGCACCAAGTTGGCTGCTCAATTTGGAGCGATCTTTACAATCACACTGGATACCATACGAAGCTAACTCAGGATCGAAAACTGATGCTGTGAATGATAATCCATAATATTCTAGGAATTCGCGTATCAAACATATCAACAGGACGCCATCGGTGGTTTTGGCAAAATTTTGTAGGTTGGTGTTTTGTGCTGCTTGGCTCTGTAACATTTCATTTCAAGTAGGTTGATAAAATGAAAGATGTAGAAATTTTGTAAGGGGGCAAGGTAATTACTTGAAAACATCCACTTTCTTCCAATGCGAGGAAAACATTAGCACGTAATTCGGCCTGAAAACAGGGAAAATTTTAGATTGACGTTATTTTTTGTTTAGGATTAAACTTGTAATTATTTTTGACGAAAAACTTACTCGAATTTTTGACAAGGACCCTGATTTCTCCAAAGTTTGTTTCACTAGTTCTTGTAATTCGCAATCTTCACTTACAGACATTTCAATATTTCAAATGAACTGAAACACTAAAAGTAAATTAACTATTCGTAAGTTATGATATAAATATTTACTAGATAGAGGTTCATTATTACCTCCTGTACATGTGTATAAGTAGGAAGATTATTAATTAATGGTGCATCAAATAGTAATTACTTTAATCTTCAGAAGAAAAGAACAACAAAAATGATAAAATTTATAAATATAAAGCGATGAAAGCAAGAAAGTGATCTGAAAAAATGATAAAATTTGGTGTTTATCGACGATCGACTATTTTTAAGAAGAGCCCTTGCTGATTCATTTGCTCGCCTTGAATTTTTTTACCAACTCCACGTGCTACATAAATACTTTTCAAAATTGGAAGGGAAGGATGGGTCCAATCGAAATTTTTGTAATGACTAAAAGTATTTGTAAAACTTTAAGCTACAACTTTTGTTTGAAATTTTTTTTAATTGGGCCCCTTACTTTCCCACATTTCTTAATAATGCATTTTGAATAAAAATATGAATAAGTTATATTACTCAAAATCGGTGCGGAAGGAGGGGTCCGATTAAAATTTTTGTTATAACCAAAATTATTCCTAGTACTTTAAGCTACAACTTTTGTTTGAAATTTTTTTCAATCGGACCACTTACCTCCTTCCCTGTTTCTAATAATATATTTGAAATTTGAATGAGTTGAATTATTCAAAATGGGAGTGGAGGGAGGGGTCCAATCGCAATTTTTGTCATAACCAAAAGTATTACAGAAACTTTAAGCTACAACATTTGTTTGAAAACTTTTTCAATTGAGCCCCTCTCTCTCCACTTATTTTGCATAACACTCCCAAAATACTAATTAAAAATTGTAGGGGGAAGAGGAAAGGGTCCAATTGAAAAATGTGGGCAACAAAGTTGTAGCTCAAAATTTTAGGAATAATTTTAGCCATGACAAAAATTTTGATTGGACCCATTCGACTCATTCAAATACATTATTAAAAACAGGTGGGAGGTAAGGGGTCCGATTGAAAAAATTTTCAAACAAAAGTTGTACCTTGAAATACTAGGAATAATTTTGGTTATAACAAAAATTTTAATCGGACCCCTCCTTCCGCGCCGATTTTGAGTAATATAACTTATTCATATTTATTCAAGAAGCGTTATTAAAAAATGTGGGGAAGTAAGGGGCCCAATTAAAAAAAAATTTCAAACAAAAGTTGTAGCTCGAAATTTTACAAATACTTTTAGTTATTACAAAAATTTCGATTAGACCCCTTCCTCCATTCCAATTTTGAATATAAAGTATTATGTAGCACTGGACTTGGTAAAAAATTTAAGGTGAGCAAATGAATCAGCAAGGGCTCTCCGTAAAAATAGCCGATCGTTTATTAACGAAAGCGCGCGCATGTTGACGTTTTGTTTAGTTGAATTTTTTTCTAAGTTGATTTTTTTGTTTTTAATTTTTATGTATAAATGCAAAATAACAAGGAAGAGAGGTGTCTAATCGAAATTTTTGTAATCACAAAAAATGTTTCTAATACTTTAGTCTACAACTTTTGTTTGAAATTTTTTTCAATTGGATCCCTCTCACCTCAATGATTTTGCATTTATAACAGTACTATGTGAAATCAGAAGGGAAGGAGAGATCAAATTGCAAAAAAAAAATCAAACAAAAGTTGTAGAGTAATATTCAAGGAATAATTTTGGTTATTACAAAAATTTCGATTATACCCTTCCTTCCCATCCAATTTTCGGATGTTAAGTATTTCCATCCAATTCCGAATATTTTTCCAACTGAAAATATAATATTGTATCTGCTGCGCTGGAAAATGACAAGACAATATTTTGACTCATTCACCTTTGAAGTTGACCTGGTTAACCTAAAATCTACGGAGATGTTATGTCGATTTAATTACGACCATAATATGTAATTTTGCAAACAGATGCATTACATCTACGGAGATGATAAATCGATCGTAGAGTAGGTTTTCCATTTTTTTATGTGGTACAGACGAACAGATCGTAAATATTAAATAGTCGAATCGATGAATTAATGCAAATCAAAAGAATGGTCGAGTTATTCGAATATATAAATTTATTTTGAAACAAGTTTACGAAAATATACTTCTAATGGTCAGTTCATAGTACACTCCAGTAATATTATTTAGTTCTTGAAGGCGGTTCGCCTTTCTGCAATTCTAGTCCACCTCTACCAGATCGGCGAGAGCTTGATCCTTTCTTTCCAACTTCTATTTCTTGAACTTCTTGAAGAGCTAGTTTTATCTTCTCAAACGCCTTTTTTTTTCTTGAACAGCTTGTTCTATCTTATCAAGAACTTCTTTTCGCTCCTCAAAGTACATCTGATTCGACAACAGATCGATATAGTGTTTCCTCGAAGCTTCAAAGTATATTCTTTCGTCTTTGGTAAGCACGACGTTTCTGAGTTCCTTTACAGCATAGGAATATTCTTCTTGTTTAATGTTTTCGGGTATATCTTTGGGATCGAAAAATCTATCATGATAGAAAAACTTCATCCAACCGTCCAAAGGTGATTTCACTTCTCCGTTGAACTTTTCTAGCTCTAAAGTGTGTAACTCCAGGAAATCGGCAGCTCGAAACGGTAAATGACAAGTCTTCTCTTTCAGACAAAAAACGTTATGGTAATTCGTGAATGTTTGCGGAAGTAGGTGGAAATGTGGTATAATGTGTACCGATATACATTTTTCATGATCCTGGACGTGGTGCTTGTCTTCAGCTCGGAGTAACTGGTTGGAAAATAGTTCACACAAGGAATACATTGCTCGTATATCGTAGTAACTGGGTTGGGACACTTTCACCTCCACATTTAATCTTGTAGACTGTCCTTTTTCAAGTTTATTCTTGCCGAAAGCGATCCCTTATATATCGAACACACTGGAATTTCCATACAAACGGCTAACTGATGGTGCATTCGTTGTATCAATGAATTCAACGCCTTCAATAACGAATTTGGAGTTGGACTCGGTGATCGCGTTAATTAACGAAATGAACAAGTGTTTATTTTCGGTTGTCCCGAAAACCTTTTTAAATACCATTGCATCAACAACCGTAAATTCGAAAGCCGGTATGTCTCGACGGGACTGACGGGAGTAATTCTTTTTCTGTATTTCATGACTGCAGATTCTAAAACGACTATTACGTAAAAAATACGATACACGTTGGGAAATACGAAACATGACTCTATTTAAATTTAAAACGTAATTCTCATTTAATATAAATTATATACTAAAAGTACTTTATAGAATTGAATCATAGCACGCCGCAAACATACCTAGGTAATTGATAGTAACATGATAAGAAATTTGGGGGTAGGTAGCTAGGTACTAGGTCTAGGTAGCACTTCAGGCCTTTTCATGGATTAAATGGAGAACTACACCAACTGTCTTTTTTTCATGATTTTTCATTAATCTCAGTAAAGTACTCGTAAGTAAAAATATCAAACAAAACAAAACCGAATAGCCAATGTAACAGAAATCAAAATACAAAATTTTGAAACAAAAATTGAATTTTAAATTACCGAAGGATTTAAAACGAATTCTTTGCGATTTAAAAGATATTTATGATCGGTAACTTCGCTTCTAAATCCTCTTCTACGAGTGATTTCCATATGACCAGTTACTTCAGAAGACAAACCCGAACTTAAAGGGGTTAATTTAACGATAAATTTGCAAATACTTCGGATAAAATTAGCAATAGTAACAGACTCTTTATCTTCTTTAACCGTATGACTACATATAATAACTTTCAATCTAGGGTGCAAAGATCGTTGATGAACGTAATACCTCACAAATCGCGAACAGTCTTGAAAACTTGCGAGCATCAACACGTAGCTTATATCGTCTATAATTAAATACATTTCGTCTTCTCGATGTTTACCAAAAAAGGCGTCTGTTTCTTTATTCACATTTTCCAAAACAGATTCATCTTTCGGCGTTTCATCGATCAATAAATTCAACGGATTTATATTCTCGAATTTCGATTTATACGCTGGACCATTCAAATTAACACCCAATTTTCCGCACAATTGCTGGTAGTGCTGAAGAGAGTTGTGGAACGTAACGAACAACACACCGGCGTCTTTTTTCAGGGCATCGCAGATCAAACTGGAAATCATGAAGCTCGCGTTGCTACCGTGAACTTCTTCGATGAATGTCAAGCTAATGTCATCGGTTAATCCGTGCGATTGTAAATGAGATATTAATCCTTTTGCCACCTAGAATACCAATACAAATTCTAGTCAACGATACTTTTTTCTACAGATAAAGCTACGATTTTTTAATTTTCAATATTTTCAATTCCATTAGTAGAAAAGCTTTCATATTCGGATCGGTTATTTTTTCCTTGATTATTTGCTCCGATTTTTCGCCACCGTCTCGAAAAATTTTGTTCAATTCATTAGCATACTCGATCCAAACGCAATTAGGACAAGCAGACATACAACATGTGGTAGGAATATCTGGTAACTTTACATCGTTAGATTGGTCTCCTTTCGACGAACCGTTTTCATTCGCGCAATAACGTCGAATAATAGATAATTGCGAGCTAATCGAGTGTCGATAAAGTTTATAACGCCGGTTTGCTTTTAGAAACATATTTAAAAATGATTCGACAAGAGAAATGATGAAATATCGATAATTATTCAAGTACCTGCATATTGTAAAACGCACATACGACACAGCAAACGAAATGACCGTACACGTAAATAGCTTCAAAGGTGAAGGTGATGAGTTGAAGAGAACAGCGAGTCACGTTCGAATCAATCTCTATATTCTAAAATTAAATTGTACAACTTCAACAAATGCAAATTTCGAAGTTCAAACTTTTAAATTTAAATCACGATGGGAAAATTTTTTCAAATTTTGTTTTTGTTTGATAAAAAATTTTGATAAGAACCGAGCTGGCTCAAACAACAATAAAAAAGTTTGAAATCCAATAAAATTCGTGTCGTTATCACTCGTTATCAGCAAAAACAAATTTCAAAAATTTCAAAATCAAACTTTCAAAAGTTCAAATTCAAACGAATTTCTCTTAATTATTCAGTAATTAAAAGTTTCTAAGAATAATTTCACGTTTTCAATGCAATGTTTCGTAATAAGTGCATAAATCTATACCACCATCACCTCAGGTTGCGTATGCTTTCACACGTTCCTGTGATTCAGAAAAATATTGATCTTCCTTTAAAAACGACTGTTTTTCATCATCCACACAATAATTTACCATACCGATGCTACTGCGTGGAGTCAAGTAATACAACTACTTATTCGGATCCAAGTTCTTTGATATCTCAAGAATATGAAATACAAGAGTGCCTTGATGATTCATCTTCGGCGGTGGATTCTAAAATCAAGTGTACGAACTACAAAGAACGATGTATTCAAAAAATTAAAAAAGCTTTCAAATGTGCGGATAGCAAATCATCAACTCTTTACCAGCATTTTCCCAACTTATTCCAAGAAAATATCAGCGAAACCATGATGAAAGTAGAAATGTTGACGAATTCAGGAATTTCCGAAAAGAGCATTTTCAAAAACATTGATATCCTCGAATTGAGTGACGGTAAGGAATTTTTTTTCAAAATTTAAATTTCTTATTACAATACCTAATCACAATGGTCATTTTAGATGAGATAGCATCCAAACTGGAACAATTGAATACATTGAGATTGAATGAAGAACAGAAAAGCGACGTGCTAGCTCTTATGAAACTGGAATCACACTTTTTCATTAGAATGACGGCTCAATTTCAACTCGAAGCACGCCGTATTCCTGAACGAAACCGTTTAATCTACCTTTCTCGCATTCTAGAAGCAAGTGGTGTTTTCTTACTATTTTTCAGATGAATTAATCATTTTTTAGCTACTTTATTTACCTAATCTAATTATTTCCTCTCTTGGAATTTATTAGTGCCCTTTAGAAGAATTGGTAGACTTATCAATGAAATATGAACATTTGTTGACCCATCCTTTTGATAGAATAAAGGAAACGTTTGAATTCTTATTAGGTAATGAAAATATCGAAGTGTTAATTCACTCGTTCATTTCATTAATTTAATTTCACTATAATTATTTTTATAGATAATGGAATAAGCCCTCGGAGCATTCGAAATAATGTATATTGCACCGTTCACACGTTAGAAAATATCAAGAAATGGTTAAATTCTCCAAAGGCCAAATTAGCATCGACAGCTGATAAAAACAATTTCGTTTTTTTTCAAAAGTAAATTATATTACTTGCGACTAGCGAACACAAATTAATTTTTCTCGAAGCGATATATAATTATGTGTCTTAATTTCGTTACGTTACAGGCTTATGGAAAAAGACAAAAACGATCGAGCTTTCCTGAAACCAAATCAAAGTAGAGAGGAATTTTTCGCAGAAAAACTACAAGTTGATGTAAATGTGATCAACTATCTTATGACCAAGTTTCCTAGGCTATTCAATCAAGATTTATGTCGTTTAACGAAAGTAATCGATTTCTTGTATTCGCACGGCTATACCGGTGAACAAATTTGTGCCAATTCTTCGATTTTAAACAAAAAAATCGAATTATTACAGGCAAGTGTAATAGATTAAATATCCGAAATATATTTTAAAAGTACAAATACGAATACGAAAACGGTAACGATTTTTTTGTATATTACAGAATCGTTTGGATCAATGTCGAAGTGTAGGCTGTGATATTATTCCTTTGAGTATGTTAAGTGCTACAAAAAGTAAATTCGAGTTATATTTGAAGAATTGGACGCCAGATCCGAGTTGATAATTACATTTGATCTTTTCGATTATTTAAAATTTCTTTACCTTATAATTATACCTATGTTTACAATGTTTTTCATTTGTAATTTTATGGATTTTGTATGTGTGACTAGGATATTGCGATTACCTATTTCGAGTTGGAAGCCGGATACACGTGTATAAGTGATCAATTTAAAGTTGAATTCAACGACAACACGATTCAGTTTAGTATGAAAGTGATATTTAAAAAGGAAACGCGAGTACTTTTCATTACGTTTCAGTTTCCTTCAATCTTCGACGTGTTTGGAATTTAAAACAGATCCTATTTTGTGGTACGTTCTCGGACATTAATGTCATATTCATATTTGATGATCTGAACGAGTTCGTATTTTTCTTATTTAATCGTCTTCGAATTTCTACGTAGGAGAGTATAATATTTCAGATTAAAATCAACGAACAATCTACTCAAATATTCAAAGTATCATTAGTATAGTATTACACTAACGTCTAGTTTGATAGTTTGTTTACGTTCATGTGGAGGACCTTCGATGAATTTTTTACCAAGTCCAGTGCTACATAATACTTTATATTCAAAATTGAAAGGGAGAAGGGGTCTAATCGAAATTTTTGTAATAACTAAAAGTATTTGTAAAGTTTACGTTCATGTGGAGGACCTTCGATGAATTTTTTACCAAGTCCAGTGCTACATAATACTTTATATTCAAAATTGAAAGGGAGGAAGGGGTCTAATCGAAATTTTTGTAATAACTAAAAGTATTTGTAAAACTTCAAGCTACAACTTTTGTTTGAAAATTTTTGGGCCCTTTACCTCCCCACAGTTTTTAATAATGTACATATTTTGAATGAATGTGAATAAGTTATATTACACAAAATTGGTGTTGAAGGAGGGGTCCGATTGAAATTTTTGTTACAACCAAAATTATTCCTAGTACTTTAAGCTACAACTTTTGTTTGAAAATTTTTTCAATTAGACCCTTTCCCCTTCCCCCTTAAATTTTTAATTAGTATTTTGGGAGTGTTATGCAAATTAAGTGGAGAGAGAGGGGCTCAATTGAAAAAGTTTTCAAACAAAAGTTGTAGCTTGAAGTTTCACTAATACTTTTTGTTATGACAAAAATTGCGATTGGACCCCTCCCTCCCCTTCAATTTTGGATAATCCAACTTATTCAAATACATTATTAAAAACCTGGGAGAGGTAAGGGGCCCGATTGGAAAAATTTTAAAACAAAAGTTGTAGCTTGAAGTACTAGGAATAATTTTAGTTATAACAAAAATTTCAATCGGACCCCTCCTTCCCTACCAATTTTGAGTAATATAACTTATTTACACTCATTCAAAATATATTATTAAAAACTGTGGGGAGGTAAGGGGCCCAATTAAAAAAAAATTTCAAACAAAAGTTGTAGCTTGAAGTTTTACAAATACTTTTAGTTATTACAAAAATTTCGATTAGACCCCTTCCTCCCTTCCAATTTTGAATGTAAAGTATTATGTAGCACTGGACTTGGTAAAAAATTCATCGAAGGTCCTCCTCCTCATGAATGTAAACAAAACTATCAAACTAGATATTAGTAATTATTATAGTCAGTATATTCATCAGCTTATTGAAAGATAGGTAATGTATGAAGAGTACCAACTTGAAGTTAACATCAGCTACATTCTTTTAGGTACCTAGCTGACTTAATTATATTCTATACCGATCCATATACAAAATAGCCTACGCAAATATCCGCTGCAACAGCAAATTTTGTTGGGGAACGTGTTCAATTTTATCTCTCAAGCAATTTTCTTGCCATTATGCAAGTCAGCAGATATGGTTTAAAATACCCAGTCAATGATTCACGCTTATTATCGTAGCAAGGAAGATTTTTCAGCCTACAGCAATGATGCAAACGAGTATACACATGTATACAGGAATCCGAGCGCCAAATGTTTAAGTAAAAAATACTAAATAACGATGTCTGTGTGACTTAGAAGAAGATAGGTAATTCTCTTAGGACACCGGTATGTGTTTTTTTTCTTCCAAATACATGAAAAAAGTAATATATACGACGACGTTTTCGAGAAGTAATGTTCTCACGCAGCTATAAATTATGTATGAACTGAATGGTCAAGATTATGTAATTTCGTGAGTTTGTATCTACCTATGGTTACAGTTTACATAATTAGTCGGTCTCTCAATGCATGATTTAATGTATTATGTACTTATTGAAATGTACTCGGTACATTTTCAGTAGTCTAGCGACTCGACAAAATTGATTAAAAATGATTATTCAATATTATAACCAAACTGCATCGGACGATGCCGATGGACAAGTCGAGGAATAACTAGAACAGCGACATAACGCGTATCGTTTGGTTTCGGTTGAATCATAGCGGATAATGTAGGAGATACAAGAGGTACTTCTGTTGTCTTACAGAGAAAAAAGTGGTTTCTCATCTTCTTTCGGTTTTCTTACCGATTGTATCGCCTTGGCCGCAGTTGCTGTTGCTTTTTCGTCTAAGGTCTTTGACTCTGATGAGATATGTGCGCGCGCATCTGGTTAGTAATGTTTAATTTTTACAGCTTACAGCTGTTCTGCTGTTCGGTTTGTACAATTGACGGTTGATAGGAGTGTGGAGTTGGTCGCTGCACTTTTCTCGCGTTCTCCTCGGTTCCAGTGTGTTTTTAATCGTTAGTTGAATTTTTTACAAAAGTTTTATATTTATACATTTTTCGTTGTTGTGAACAGTATGCAGATTATATTTATAGTTAATTTATCACCGCGTCTAGAAGGCAATATGGCGTTCGTGAAGTGACGATGTTATGACAGATGCATTCTCAACTCGAGTGTATGTGCTATTGTTTCGTTTGGTCGTCCGCATGCTGTGAAGATACCACTTGTAGCTGTGAACTGATTTACTCATATTTATAAGGTAATACAATTTAATACCATTCGATATAATTATTCTACTCTAAACTCAATCGCTCTACTCTTTATTGCTTGTGATAATGTACACTCGAATCCTCGTAAAGTCGTAAGATTTATTTCACTTTGGTCGATTGTTTGATATTCAACCCAAAGTTCTTATGGTGCATTCTCCCCAACGCCGATACAAACCGGTTTAACATTATACAATGAGATAAAACTTCATTATATTCTGATAGACCAAATTTCGTGGAATACTCTTCACCGAGCTAACGTAAGTAACTGTAATGATGCAGATAATGCGCTTGTGTGTATTGATTCTGATGCTGATGTACCTGAATTCGAAAAACACATCATCTTTCTGCTTGATACGTTGATATCGATATTACTAATTATTTCTTTGTTACGAATTTCCAAAGTTGAAGATTTGATTTATATGTTTAGTCGTCGTTGTTTCTTTTTTAACAATTGCGTTTGATAAATCGATCAACATAATGAAAGAATACGTAATCGTGTTCTCACACCCAGGAGTCTTGTACCTATACGTACGTTAATTAAAATTTTAACGAAACAAGACGAGCTCATTCGTTAATTGATCATTATGACTGTGAGACGTAATTTTTTGTTTGGTTTAAATGAACGTGATACAGGCAAATTTTGACGAAATCGTATCAATTGCGACACTTCTGACATGTGAATGATGAGTGTGCGAGCTTGATACTTTCGTTTTTCTCTTCTTTTTTCTTGAAATTAACAAAGATGAATCAATGTACAAACCGTGTTTCTAAAATAAAACATGACTAAGAACGAACTTTGATGGTGAAATCTGTAAGGTTACGTTTTCTGAATTAAATTTCGGACTGTGCTCCGGATAATAATTTAACAAGGTCCTTGCTACCCGAATGAAAACCTAAACAAAACGCTTTGATCCATATTTCGACTGAAAAGGAAATTGAAAAATTATGAAGAAATTTTTTTCTGCCAAATCCGCCCTTGAGGGGTCAGACAAAAAGGGTGGAAGTCGTAAGAGTGAAAATGTTATGTACGATAGCTTTTTGAAGTTTTTAAGTAGGACACTTTGCAACACTGCGGTTTGAGTTTTTCGCCAGCTTTCATCCCTTCGACCCTATACTTGTGACATGGCGTAAGAAAACCAGGTTATGGCCCGAAGCATCTTTTTTTGTTTTTTTGTTGATGTTAATGGTACTTTGGACGGCGATTTTAGTGGTCATGGAGAAAACGTTCTCAAACGATTCTGTTCGACCACACAGCAAAGTTAAAAATTCAGAGGAAAATCAATACTTCTATTCAAAAAATTATTTTCAATTTTTCTTGGAGGGTAGTTCAAAATGGTGTCTACGTACAAATTTACAGCCTGATCGGGTCAGTTTTGAGTGGACTGTGACAATTTTGTGAAATTTTTTAGAAGCAAAAAGTGGAAAATTCAACTCGTTTTGCTTTTCATCTTGTACATTGGCTCAAATTTTGAGCAAATCAAAAAACCAAGACTAATACGTGGTAGGAAATCAAATTTCCAACAAAAACGGTCCTCTTCACTTTTTGCCTATCTTCAATATTTCAGGAGTTATTTGAGAAAATCAAAAAAAATTATAGACGTAAACTCCTGAAATATTGAAGATAAGCAAAAAATGAAGAGAACCTTTTTTGTAGGAAATTTGATTTCCGACCATGCATTAGTCTTGGTTTTTTGATTCGCTCAAAATTTGAGCCGATATCTTGACTTGAAAATTTGAAATTTCATTCAAAATTTGGAATTTTTTGTTTAAAGAATGGTAACACTGCCTGCAAAAAAATTTTCAATCACCCTAAGCAGTGAATTTGGGTTCACATGGAGTGGCTGAATGATGCCCCAAAAATCGGCTGGATCAGATGAATGGAATGGACATTGTAAGAATTTTACATTTTGAACTGTCCTCCTGTAAAATTTGTATTTCGGACTATAACCTGGTTTTCTTATGCCAGGTCACACTTTTCGGGTGTTGTTATTTCCACCAGCCTGGGTGAGTAGCTCATAGAAATGAATCAACTGAAACCACCTGAATCTCTGGACTTGGAATATTTCTTTCAACTTTCGATTACCATTTATTTTATTCAAAATTGGAGGGGAAGGAGAGGTCCAATCAAAATTTTTGTAATATCCAAAATTATTCCTAGGTCTTCAAGCTATAACTTTTGTTTGAAGTTTTTTTTAATTGGACCCCCCTCCCCAATGATTTTGCACAAAACTTCGAAGATATTAATTAAAAATTCCAGATGAATGAGCGAGGAAAGAACCGATTAAAAAAATTTTCAAATAAAAGTTGTAGAGCAAGATCTTGAAAATAATTTTGGTCATTATAAAAATTTCGATTGGATCTCTCCCTTTCCTCAAACTTCACATAATATCAGGAATAGATACTTTTTCCAAATTTGGCGAAGGGGTCCAATTGAATTTTTTTTCAAACAAAAGTTGTAGATTGAGGCCCTAGAAATAATTTTTGTCATTATAAAATTTTCGATTAGACCCTTCCCTCCCCCTTCCCTCAATTTTGCATAATGGCTTGGACACTTATATATTATTAAAAAATTGTAAAGGTAGAGGGCCAATTGAAAAAATTTTCATACAAAACTTGTAGCTTGAAGTCTTGGAAATAATTTTAGTCATTACAAAAATTTCGATTGGAGCCATCCCTCCCCTTCAATTTCGAATAAATTACATGTTAATTGAAAGAAATTTGCCTAGTCCGGAATCTGAACTGATGGAAGTAGGAAGTGTGAGCAATTTCGTTCATGTTCACCACAAATCCGAGCAACTACTCACCCAGGCTGGTGGAAATAACAACACCCATAATTTTCATACTGTAACCAAAACCTCAAAATCGAAGAAATGTGCTCGAGGTCGAGAGTAAAATATTGTATTATCAAAAAATGATACATATTTTTTCTGCTGAATGTTGAATTTAATGTACTTACATGTACATTTTTGTAAGTTGTCATTTATAGTAAAATTTCATTTTATTCTTTCCCCTCAACTTTTCACTTGAAATTTTACCAAACCCAACTACCCACTTGATACGTATATGAATCGACCATGAAAATCACGAATAAGAAAAACCCTCTCTTATTCTGACGTCATTGCGCCAGCGCTCAATACAACCCTTATAGAAGGAGAGGGTATTGTTCGAATTCGATTAAACTGAGCTGTTTTTTTTTAGAACTTGGGAAACTGCTCTAGATACCTACATACGTTTTTACGTAAGGACCTCTCAGCTCGTAGCTGAATACTTTAGTAACAGTACCGAGATATTGAATTGCTTTCCAATTGACATTTTTCATTACGATATTCTTTGTCTCAAAAAGCAATCATCTAGCTATAAAATTAATTTAGCTAATCTAGATAAACATCTTTGGAAAAAGAAAAGAAAAATCGCTTACGTTCGGCGCAACAGTAAAGACGTTAGTTTACCTAAATCGATTTCCCTGTAGGATTGGCTGGTCGATTTTATCGACAAGGGAGATTGAAACAGTGTGCGGTCTACATTCCTGTATTTTGTCCACCTTATGCTTGATGTGCGGTAAGGCTTAGACGCTTGTGTACTTTTTTTCGAGGCACAGCATATGGTGCAGGGACACACACCACTCACCAGACACCAGCCCAACAAAGCACAGGTATCGCCACCGGCAATGTATTTAAGTATACAGACGATTGTGTGTGTTATACTTTGGTAGTTCCAAGGTTCCGACCGACGGTGTATACCTAAATTCTATACACTTCTTTTGCACTGTTCACCTGGTCTGGTTGTAGTCGATCAAATGGAACGTCCTTTTTACAGGGTTCACAATGATTGTAGATGTAGATATAGTGTAGTGTTAGTTCTTTGGGTACTGGTTGTGTCATGTGTGGTTGTTTTGTCACGCTACATGGACGGTGGTAAAGGTACCTACGTCCTACACCTACCTATACCTATACCTGCATCAGTGCACTTGAATAAATGTATCTACGTAAGAGTAAAGTCGAAGAAAGCAGTATCTGCAGTTTTGTTTATATCAGTTCTCGGAAATGTAAACTTTATTAGATGGCAACTTACGAGTTTAGTGGCCTTGGAGGTGATTGACTGAAGCGAGGGTAGGTGATGATAATCTCGAATTTTACGAGTATTTTAACAAAGAAAATTTTCTTCGAGGTAATAAAGTTGAAATCGAGTAGTATGAAGTATCCAACAGTACGTCTACGTACCAAGAAAGAAATCCTCAATGGAAAGGAGGCTGAGTAATGCAGATGAATTTGAAAGTTGGGTACTTATATTACGAGTACGACGTACCAGTTTAGTATTATAATAGGTCAACGATGCATCATGCGGGTGAATTTCAAATTTCAACTTTACTCATTAATCGTCACTTCTTCGATTCGTAGAAGCTGAACCCGATTTTGCCCACTCTAAAATCAGATGTCTAATTATTAACAAAGACTGTACCTGTTTTGCATGATTTAAATATTCTAGGGATAGAGATATGTCATCCAATTGAGATAAAAAACCAGACTAGAAAAGTTTAATTGATAGGCTACTTTTTTTTTTTTTTTGGGGGGGGGGGGGCCTTTTATGCTACTCAGCAAGAGAAAAAGGTATTCAAAAAACATATAAAAATTATATAAAATATTCTGTAAGATTTTTTAGAGAACAAATTCTTCAATTTTTTTTTTTTTAAATATAATTCAACATTTTTTAAAACGAATCTCACAATACTTATACTGAAATTTTATTCATGAAAAAATTTAAAAAATTTACTTTTTTAAAAAAATCAACAAAAACAAAAATATCTAGTTTCTAAATTTTAATTAAGCAAAATAATTAAACTACGTATAAAACAAAACAAAAAATTCAATTTTTTTTTGAAAAAAAAATTTTCTAGTTTTTTTTTTTGAGTAGAAAATTTTAAATTTTCGAAGTCAGTAATTTTATTTTCTATTTTTTCAAACTAAAAAAAGTTGAGAAAAAAACTTTTAATTTTTTTTGGAGAAGAAATGAAATTTTCCAATTTTTTTTTCTGAAACAAAATGTTTAAATAGATAGGTATTAAATGTTTTTGGAGAAACAAATTTTTTCAATTTTTTGAAGAAGTAAATTTTTTGTTTTTTTCTGAGAAACAAAATTTTGAATTTTTTGGAGAAGAAATTTTTCTGATTTTTTTTTTGTTGAGATTTACAAGCGATGGTTGCACCCCTCACCCCCTTCGCCAACCAAACGCCCATTATACCAATATTTAACATGGCTCTGGAGCTAAGTTTGTGCAGCTCCAAATTTTCCTTAGAATAGGCACTGTTTAATTATTTCGTAAAAAACCATAAATTTTTCAAAGAAAATTTTTCATAATTTTATGAAAAAAATTCGAAAATCTTATTTATTAAAATAAGTAGATATTATTATTGTATTACTATTTTCAAACGAACAAGAATTTTACTGATTTTTTTTAAAAGGAAACATAATTATATTTTCAAAAAAATTTCAGAAGCATAATTGAAATAATTATTTCCTTTTTGTAAAAAAAATGCTTAGTGGATATTTTTTTTTTTTTTGAAAACTTTAAAATATGGACAATTTTTAGGTTAGGAAAGAGTAACTCCTTTTGAAATTTTGGTCACTATTTTATCACTGTATTCCCTTGAAAAAAAAAAATTAAAACTGAAATTTCATGCTTGTAAAATACTTTTGAAAGGAATTTGTTTGAGCGAATAATTTTCTAAGTATGCAGTATTGGATGTGTTTGCAGTGCACTCATTACTTACTATAAAAATCAAGATTATTCATACAGTTCAAAATTTTATCAAATTTCAAATCATGAAATTCTGAATTTTCAACCATCTTTTACTAAAGATTTAAGGATTAACTTTTGGAGTTTCATTAAATTAAAAAAATTCCAAATTTGATAATTTTCAAAATTATGGAAAATTAATTCGAATTTAATGGAAACTTTCTTTATTTTACCCCTCACTTTTTGATAATTTTAAATATTTTGTGATTCAATTTTTTTTTCGATTTTTTTTCAAATTTTTTATGTTTTCCAATTTTCATTTTCCTCCAAGATCAGTTTCTTGTATTTTCAGTGATTTCAAAATAAATATATATTTTTTTTTTCATTTTTTAGATTTGTTTTCCAGACTCGCCATTTTCAATTTTTATTCAAATTTTTGATTTTTTTTTTCAATTTTTTTTTTTTTTTTTTTTTTTTTTTTTAACACCATATACAGCAACTAAGGCTAGAGGCGTATCGTGAGGAAGTGTAAATAATTCATTAGTTTAGATTTTTGAATTTTCCTCCTTTTTATTCAATTATTTTTTTTTTTACAGTTTTTAGTTATGTTATAACTTATTAATATAACTTACATGATTTACACTTCTTAGAAATTCAATTCTCTTACATAATCAATTTTCTGATTTTTTCCTACGTTTTATTCATTTTAATCAAAATTCCACCAGAATAGGATTTTGGCTTTAAAATACAGTAGCTTTTTTCACTAATTAAATGGAATTAGACCAAAATAATCATTTTTTTTAAATTATCAAATTTTTAAATTTTTACAAAATTCATAATTTGAAAAATCTTCAAAAATTCCACCAGAGTAGGATTTTCCCCCGAAAGTACTCGTATCGAAAAGAACATCAGCGACATGAATTGAATGATGAAATTTTGGACCTTCTGGTCGACTTTGGGGAGGGAGGGGGTCTGTGGCCCGATTCAATACATTTATATTACTTCTTTAAGAGCCACTTTCTGGGATCTAGAACCGGGGGGGGGGGGGGGTTACTTAGGAAGCTAAAATTTGGGCATGTTGAAGATAGTAAGATTCTTCATCGTTGGTGTAAATTTCACTTCGGGCATCTTCCGAGCTCTCTTGAAAAAAGGGTCGGTCATATCCTCAATTATTCTAAGTTAGGGCTTCGAAAATTCTGGGGTATGTTTCCAACACCTAAGAGAACTCCACATAGAAATTTTGGCCTCATTCGATTCATTACACTCGGCGTTAGATAGAGCTCCAAAAGTTGAAGAATAAGGATCGAACACAATAGCCATAATTTTTCACAAAAATTCGGTTAAAAATTACCTCTAATGGCTCTCGAATAATTTATCGTTTCAGTGTCACCGACATTAACTCCGGGACTCCAGCTAATTATACACACTTAAGTTGGAGAACAGTGACACTGAAACGTCAGATTATTCGAGTAGCTGTCGACCTGAGACAATTTTTGTATGTTTTGCGATATTACGAAAGTAAAATTTTAATGGAAATGGTTTCATCGGCGAGTACTACAAACACATTACAGTAAGTATACGAATGAGTATAGTACTCGTATAAATGCGACGTACGATTGCGCGCACGTGTATTTTTAAATTCATGTGATCGCGGGGTGCGTAAACCTGCGAAGGTCAGCGAACTTTAACCAGTCGCGCCGACGACCAGTGTAAAATTTAAGTTGTAAAAAAATTTCGACAAGTTGCGTAATACGCGTTGAGGTGCGGTGCGGTGACGAAGAATCCCTCCAGCGGCGTAGACATGGATGAGCGGAGGATAATGACCGTTCGAGTTCGAAGTATCCGATTATTAATCGCGTGTTTTCTGCTTTGCTTATTTCAGGTTCGAATGATGTGGCTGGAAACGAAAACGGGCGATGTGCAGTTCATCTGTTCGGCGCCACCTTCGAATTTACGCCATTCGGCGTCCTTCTCGTGTCTGTCGAAAAACGACGCCGCCGTCCAAGGGTCGGAAAAACCGTACCGGTCGAGGACGGCCACGTTGACGGCCGGAGACGTAGAGTACGGATTCGCGGCCGTGCGAAGACCGACGGACGCGACCGCGGTCGCCGATTACAGCTGCTGCGATTTGATCCCCGAACGAGACGAGCCCGGCGATGTGCCCAGAATGTGCACGAAAAACGGCGGCGAACGTCCCAATTTGCTGTGCGAAATGCTGATCAAGAAGAGCGTCGGTTTATTGAATCCTAACGTGTGGTGGGCGCCCAAGCTGCGGGCCAGGAACGCCGGCAAGAGTAGCAGCGCCGATAAAGTACCAGCAGAAATGCAGCAGCAGCAATCGCAGAAGCGTTGGAGAAGTTTGGGTGCCTTGTTGAAGGTCTCGAACGCGAGCCAGCCGCGTACGTGTAACGCTCAGCCTTCTCTGCGTGCGAAATCGTTTTATTTGTTAGATGATTTTTTAATACCGTCCGAAAGTATCCATACCCACAGTCACAGTCATAGCCATAGCCAAGCTGCGGCCAATGTTAAACAGAACGTGAGCCGAGCCGCGAACCAGACGTCCGCTAATTCGATAATGGTGGAATTACCAGCGTTGAAGTCGCCGCCAGTTCCTCCGCCACCGGTGCGTTACCACGAATGTAGAAACGAATGCTCGCCGTATAGAAATTGTCGTGATTGTTCTGCTTTCTCATCACCTACTGCCGCCGTAAGTGTACAATCAGCTTAATTAGATCTACTCGTACGTACGTAGGTACTCGTATTTCCAACGACAGCAGCGATGCAGCGTGGTCAAGCCATTGGCATGGCACCACGCACCGGTCGCAGTCACATTCGACTTCGTGGTTTCGGTTTCGTTCATACTTCGTAATACCTACGTACATATTTCGAATGCGTATACAAAAACGCACCGAACCAACCGAACACTCGCCAAGATGAATGAAACTGGTCGTTGAGCCGAATAATGTGCGTTCTGCGTACCGTACGTCCATGTCAGAAGGGTTTCCTCGTTAGTCTCTTGACTCTCTTCTCTGTCTCAGGTCTCACTTTGACGCATGATGCGCCTCTTTCTGTATTTCCAGTTCCACTCGGTCTCGGTCGAGTCGACTTCGTTTAACGAAATATGTATAATATGGTTATGATGATGGCTTTCGATTGTAACGGTTATTTATGTTCTTGTACCTTGGAAGACGATCGCCGAATACGAGACCTGGAGACTTCGACGTCGTTGAGTCAACTTGAACGTGAAAAATTACGCATTTGGCTGTTGGCTCACTATAGTGTCTAGTTTACTCAATTTCTTTATATGGACACGGATCGTTGTTGTTGAATTTTACCAAGTTCAATACTACGTGGATACTTGAGATTCAAAATTGAAGGCAAGGGAGAGGTCCAATCGAAATTTTTATAATTACCAAAATTATTTCTTCTGTACAGTTGTTTTTCTTTTCTGTTTTTTCTTTTTTCATGGTAAAAATGAATTTTTTCCAAAAATGGGAATAATTGAAAAATTATGAATTTTTTCTTCGTAACCTCTCAGAATGGACCCGACCATTGAGAAAAAACATTTTTCCTCAATTTTTTCAAAGAAATTAAATTTTAAGTAAAATGTCTTAAATTTTTTCCAAAAATGAAAAAAAATTGAAAATTTTTCATCATAAACTCTCAGAGTAAAATCGATTATTGAGAGAAAAAAAATTTTGAACAATTTTTTCAAAAAAATCAAGTGTTCTTATTACATGGCGATCTCAATTTTCCCAAAAAATTTAAAAATTTAAAAATTTTTCATCATAAACTCTCTGAGTGAACCTGAATAATGAGAAAAAAAATTTTGAACAATTTTTTCAAAGAAATTACTTTAATGTTCTTCTTATTACATGGCAAAATTGAATTTATCCCAAAAATGGTAATAATTGAAAAATTATGAAAATTATGAATTTTTCAATCATAAACTCTCAGAATGGACCCAAATATCACCGACTCTTATCATAAGGCAAATATGAATAACTTTTCACAAAAGTGAAAAAAATGAAAAATTTAGAATTTTTTCATCATAAACTCTCAGAGTAAACCCGAATAATGAAAAAAAAAATTTGAGCAATTTTTTCAAAGAAATGAAATTTTAAAGAAAATGTGAAATTTACCATGTAAAAAGTATCAACTATACTGTCTTATGCATGGCAGAAGTAAATTTTTCCCAAATATGAAAAAAATTTAAAAAATTAGAATTTTTTCATCATAAACTCTCAATGTTTGAGCAGTTTTTTCAAAGAAATCAAATTTTAAAGAAAATGTGTACACACTACCTAATTGTCATGTTATACGTAATAATAAGTACCAAATTTTTCTCAAAAATGAAAAAATAGAAAAAATATTATGAATTTTTTCATCAGAAGCTCTCAGAATGGACCCAAAAAATGAGAAAAAAAATTTTGGGCAGTTTTCTCCAAGAAATTAAATTTGAAGGGAAATGTGTAATTCACTAGGTACAACATTTCTTTGATTTTTAGGTTTTTTTTTTGTTTTTTTTTTTAATTGGATTCCTACCTCCATCACTTTTTAATAATACATACAAGTATCCAAGTCATATTATGGGCAATTGGAGGGGATGGTAGGGAAGGTTCCAATCGAATATTTTATAATAACAAAACTTATTTCTAAGACCTCAATGTACCAGTTTTGTTTGAAATTTTTTTCAATTCGACCCCTCCCTTCATTCCAAAAAGTATCCTCCTGATGTTATGCGAAATCGGAGGAGAGGGAGGGATCCAATCGAAATTTTCATAATAATAATCAAAATTATTTTTAGGATCTTAATCTGGAACTAGTATTTGAAAAAAATTTTCAATGCTAATTTTAAATTAGTATCTTGGGAGACTGGGAGTGTTATGCGAAATCAGTGGGAAGAGAGGGGTCCAATTGAAAAAATTTTCAAACAAAAGTTGTAGCTCGAAGTCCTAGGATAAATTTTGATTATTACAAACATTTCAATTGAACGTCTTCTTCCCCTCCGATTTTGAGTATCTATGTATGTAGTATTAGACTTGCTAAAACTCAAAAACGATCCACAATTCCACATAAATGTAAACAAATTGAGTGAACTAGACACTACGTATAGTCTGTTAGTACTAGGAATCGACATCGAGTATAGTATGTACGATGTACGACTGCGTAGGTTTAGGTTATATTATACATATATACGTATTACGTACGTGTTTGGTTGAACGTCCTTTCAAGAGCGTTTTTCAACATGTATCGTATGTACCTATACTATATACTCATTATACCTACGTACGAGTATTTAATACGTGACCAAGTACGCAGCAGTCGAAGCGTTACCATCTAACTTATCATTTTTTCAATTGACGAGAAATTTTTTAAAGCTCGCACCATCCAGTATCCGTGAATAGCGAATATGTAGTCAAGTGTATGTAGTAGTGATACGCCAGTGCGAGTATCTCACCGCTTAGTCAATTGAACCGTGAAAACAACAGACTAGAAACTTAGAAAGTAGCTTAAGAGTGAAGTTACAGGGTTCTCGCTGTATAGTCACTACCCTTTCACCTTTTTCTCAAAAACGCCATTCATTGTTATACGATCAATGATCTTTCAATAGGCTTGAAAAGTTACGCTGACGTGCTCGATAAATCCCTCAAGTTTGAAATTCGCGCGAAATAGGGGCACAAGGCATCGTATTTTCACAGAAAACCAGGAAAAACTGGTATAGATATCTATGTTCGTGAATTATTTCACAATAAAATTCGATAACTTAAATTTTTAGGTTTAAAAAAATTGTCAATTTTATTCGTTTTTTATTTTCAAAAGTTGAGGAATGCCCCAAGGTACCACTTAAAATCAAGTTAAGGGGAAATAATATAGATAGGAATTAGTTCTCGTAAAAAAGAACAACCTTGGTGGATTACACAAAAAATGTAAGAATTTAATAATAGATGATTTTTTTAGTTTTCTGAAAAATGGGGAGGGGAGGTCACAGGAGACCATTTAAAATTCAGTTAAGGGAAAACTGAAAAATTGGGAATCATTTTTCATGAAAATGAACAATTTTTAATTTTAATAGGTCATGGTCAGAACAAAAAAAAAAAAAAAAAAAATGCAGAAGTTCCGAAATTTGGTTAAGTGGCTTTCCCTTATTTTTCAAAATATGTGTCATGACACCTCTTAAAATTCAGTCATTGTAGAAAAATAAAAATAAAGAATTTAGTATTTTCCAATAAAATTCAACCTTCAACAATTTTGAATGTTCGGTAAAAAATGTTCTTTTTTCATTTTTGAAATATTTATTTTAGCCCGGAAATTAGAGCAGATTTTTTCATTAATCGAGTGCAATTGGACTAAAATTTTTATTTTTCAAAACTTATTAAAATTTTCAGTTTTTAACAAATTCACGATTTGAAAATTTTTCAAAACTTTCATCAGAGTGAAATTTTGGTTTGAAAGTACAGTATAGCTTTTTTCACTAATAAAGTGCAATTAGACCAAAATATTCATTTTTCAAAAATGATCGAATTTTGAAATTTCTACAAAAATCATGATTTGAAAAATCTTCAAAAATTTCATTAAAGTAGGATTTAGCCCCAAACTTACAGTAGCTTCATTGATTATGTAATTTGGCAAAAACTCTCATTTTTCAAAAAATTTCATAAAATTGTTGATTTGAAATTTTTTGAAAATTTCATCAGAATAGGATTTAGCCCGAAATTACATTAGCTTTTTTCATTAATCAAAATGTAGTTGGATTAAAACTTTTATTAATTTCTCAAAAATTATTAAAATTTTTAACAAATTCTCGATTCGAAAGGTTTTCAAAAATTTCATCAGAGTAGGGTTTTGGTTTGAAAGTAGAGTAGGTTTTTTCACTAATAAAATGAAATTAGAGCAAAATCGAAATGTCCATTTTTCAAAAATTATCGAATTTTGAAATTTTTACAAAAATCATGATTTGAAAAATCTTTAAAAATTTCATCAGAGTAGGATTTAGCCCTGAAATTACATTAGTTTTTTTCGTTAATCAAATGCAATTGGACTAAAATTTTCATTTTTAAAAAATTATTAAAATTTTTAATTTTTACAAAACTCAGGATTTGGGAATTTAATCATAGGTATTCCAATCTTCTTATTTTCGATTTCTTTCAATTCCAAATTCTATAACATTCATATTTTGTACATATGGATAAAATATTGCAAAAAAACTGCCCATTTCAAAAAAAGTTGGAAAAAGTGATTTCTCGTAAAAATTTCAAAATACCATCATTACGAAAATTGGAAACATTTCTCAACAAATTTTTTTCAATTCCTCAAAAGTTAGTAATTCTTTTGATAAAAAAAATCAAAAAATCTTTCAACAACTTTTAGAAAAAAACTTGAAGAACATTTTCGAGTACGAGCATGTGTGTGCAAGTAGGTAATTTTGAAAAAAAAAACTTCTTTAGCAATAGAAAAAAAAATTGTTTAAAAAAAATTCCCAAGAGAATCCGCTGAGAAAAATTAAATTATCAAAAAAATTAAATACTTAGGCCCGTATTTTAAAAATTTCCTTATACTTAAGGCGAAGCGTTCTTACACAGACCAAGTAGTTTTGTTTATTTTTTCCATACAAATAAATGGCTGCTCGATGTAAATTGACACGATACGTGTGAAATCGCCTCGCCTTAAGGTCAATGTTTGCTTAAGCAAATTTTTAAAATACAAGCCTTACTCATTTAAAAAAATCCCATATCTACCTACATGCAAAATTTTTTGAGAAAAAATTCTCTTTAAAAAATTTTTAAAAAGTAATGTTTGAAAAAAAAAATGATGAAAATTAATTTATTGTGGGGAGGCAAAGTATCGCAAAATTGCTGCACATAGTCCAGTTACCTATACGTTCTTGGCGATAATGCTTGATTATAAATTCGAGATCTAATCGACGAGATTTGCATAGGGTCAGCAATAAAATACGACACGCGTTCGATTACCCAATTTTTGGCTTTTTTCTTCATCCATAAACATGTCAGTTGTAAAGAGCCGAGTAATTCGATCGAATTAAGGATCTGACCTATTTCCTTATATGAAAATAATAGGCTCGAATTGGCGATAAAGTTAATTCCAACAAGGGTCAATTACGCGTGAAAACGAAAAAAAAAAAGAAAAGGTAATTCCATCAATCTGATTAATTCGATCAAACCCCACAAGCTTGGCAAACTTATCAGCATTTTGGAACGCGTGTTATATAATGAAAACTAAAGGGGCATCTTATAGCCTTAAATGGTGCCACGTACACATAAATTAAGTCGAAGTAAAATACAAAGTAGTTAAATTTAAACGATATTCTAATGGGTACGTAGAAGGGTGGGGGACGAGGTTGGAAGAGTTTTTGAGGACACAGATAGAGAGCATGTGATAAACTTACGAAATGTTTTTTTTTATTTATTTTTTTTTTACAAAAAGTAAGTAATTTGGAGAGAACTTTTTACCCTTAATAACTTCGACGATGATTAACGATTACGTGGCTTTGTAATGTTCTGTTTTTTTTCGTATTTTTTTGGGGACGCTCGACGGCAGCTTGTGGACTGCTGCGTGGATCTGTATACCTATTTGTACGTTCGAGATGGTGAAAGAGCTACGAGCGAGCGTAACGAAAGACAAAGGTACCTATGGCCTATGTATGTACTATGTATGTAGTGTGCACGAGTTGAAAGGTTTTACTATCGCCTGGTAGTACTTTGCGTGTCACCTCGTACTTTGCATGAAATTATGGCTGAAAAAATCTCTTTTTAGTGTGCTCTCTCTCTCTGCGATATGATACTCATAATCGTGTCGAACTGCATTGCTCGCTGCGCTGGGTGCGGGTCTCCGGTCTCCGGTCTCGTGATGCCTGATGGTCGGTCTCGTGCGCCACTCTTCAAGTGCCACTTAAACGAACGTAAGACCGTAAGACGTAAGACGTATAGCGAGCTCTTATTCGACGCGACGCCGAGCCAGGCCAGTGTTTTTCCATAGCCATTGTCATAGCCAGGGGTACACGCCTCGAACCCATTTTCACACCGTTTCGCGCACCGATTATCAGTTCGATTCGGTTGGCCGGTATTTTTAGCACGCTGATTGATGGACCAGAGATGATGAGATTGCGATGGCCTCTACACTTCTACACTTCAACAGTCTACAGCTGGTCAGCTACGTGTACGTGTGTGTGTGTGTGTTGCGTCGTTTCATGCGTCGCGTCGCCGTTATAGCCGCAGCGCAGCTGTTTGCCAGTTATACCACGGTCTCATCATAAGACGTCGCGAAGCTGTCCGGTGCACATCTTATGATACCTACTCTTCCATTGTATACGTGTTACCTGGCTTTGTGAACGTAAAGCGATTTTCCCCAACTCGTATGTTCGGTTTAGTTCGCTTCCGTCGGTCCTCTTAGTATTCGTATTTCATCGCAAAGGTACTCGTTTAGTTTTATAATCAACATACTTACTCCATGTCATCCTCATCTCATAATTCATCGTCATAGACATCGCTCCAAGTATTGGCAGAAATGACATTCTACGAAATTAAGGTAAAACCATGCCATTGGTGTAGAATTTAATTTGCAGACAAAACCTACGATATACTTAGGTACGTTTTATTACAAATATGACCCAGTGAGACCATAACCAGGGTTAATTTTCATCCAAAGTTTTCATTTTCCTTAAGAAAAAAAAGTAAACGACTTGAACCTCATCGTCTAAGAACAGTTTGTAAATTTTGTAGCTTCTTGCCTCTTTTTATTCCCAAATTCTCTGCTGGGAAGCAACCTCTATTTTTGGGTTTTTCGTATTGAAAATTTTCATTTTCGTTGATTTTGAATCGAATTTTCTCAAAATTTGGAGAAATAATAGACCACATTGAACGTGGAGGGTACATTTAAAAATAGGGGGAAAAAATTTTTAAAAATTTCTCGCTGAAATCCTTGATGGGTTGGAACCCAAAAAATTAAGTAGGTAATTTGAAAATTTGTCAATTTTCTCATTTATTTAAAAATTGAGAGCTACTTGGCACTATTTGAAGTTCAATTTGAGGAAAAATACCAAATTGAAATTATTTTCTTATATAAAAAAACAACTTGTCAAGAGTGGCGAGCGAAGAAAATCGAATAGAAAAATTAAGTTATAATTCAGATCAGAGCTATATTTCCATTTACGAGGAAATAATTTTCAAATTTTTAATTTTTTTCCTGATTGAATTTTAAGCAGTGCCTATTACCTCTTCTACATTTTAAAAATTATTTCTACTTGAAATTTAGTTGGGGGATAAAAAATTGTGACTCACTGTTGATGAAAAGGAACGACTTTGATAGATTAGGACAAGAAAAATACAAAAGTTTGAACTTTTGTCAATTTTAAAATGGAAGGGAGGCGACTAGGCAGAAATTAAAATGCAGTTAAAAGGAAAATAAGAAATTGTGAATTATTTTCCCATGAGAAGGAACAACTTCGATGGGTAAGAACTGAAAAAATGCAAAAGTTTGCATTTTTGTTCATTCTAAAATGGAGGGGAGACCATTGGCACAAATTAAAATACAATTGAGGAACTTCATAGGTGAAAAATCAAAATGACGTCATGCAAAGGCCTTACAAAATTCCGCTTGTCAACGCTAATGCATTCAACAAAAAAAAATTTCTGACCCCCCCCCCCCCCCTTAATTTTTGTCGATTCTCAATTTCTTTGTTGAAACACTTGATAATTTTTTTGAGAATTTCTTGGATAACTATCCCTAAAACATTTTTGTTATGTAGCAATTTTACTTTTTTTTCTAATTAGTAAATTTTTTTTTTTTTTTTTTTTTTTTTTTAAATGTACCTACCTTTTAATTTTTTAAATCATCAACGTAAAGAATTCGTAAATTTCACATTATTAAGAAAAACTCCAATTAATTTTTTAAAAGGTCCCAAATCTTGAATGAAAATTTAAAAAACTGATTTCAAAAAGTCAAGATTTTGTTTCATTTCCAAAAAAAATAAAATTAGTTATTGTTTACTCTAAAAAAAAAATTTTTAAAAATGGTCCGGGTCTCCCGAAAAAAGAATTGAGAAAATTTTTTTTCAAAAAAAGGTTTCAAATCCGGATTAATTTGTTTAATTTCATTTCAAAAACCTTGGAATATACATGTCAAAAAAAAAAAAAAAGTAGAACATTATAAAAATTGTAAAAAATTGATAAATATAAAAATATTGAATTAGGTAGTAATTGAAACATTCAAGAAATAGATACGTATTTTTGATGAAATTAAAAAAGATTACGAATTAAAAACTTTAAAACATCGATTAAAATATCATAAAAAATTAGGAAAAATTGAAGAAATTAAAATTTCATAAAAAATGAAACATTTGAAAAGATGAAAAAAAAGTAAATTAGGTAATCAAAATAATTTTTTAAAAAATCGAAAAAAAAAATGAATTTTTGAAAAAGTGAAGAAATCTTGAAAAGATTTGAACACTATCTTAAGGAAACTGCGTATTAATTTTGAGCGTAACGTGGTGAAAATTTGAAAAAAATTCTACGTAATGAATTAACAAAGGTGAGGGGGCGGTGGCAGAATGGAACAAAGGATTGGTAGAGAGATCTATATTTACATATGTACATACTCGACTCGTAGAGTAGATGAACGGTACGGTACGTGTAGTGTAAGTGTATCCAATATGGTATTGCAACGACGTAGACGAATGTTCTACTCGATTTATAATAATGTTGTAAAGTCAATGAACTACCTAACGGTTGTGAAATTCTAATTGTTTTTCTCATTAAAGCTAATTACAAAGCAAATTCCCGAAATATTTCACGTCATGAATCATTCATCTCTTTCTCTGTCGCTCTACCGTTTCGTTACATAGTTCGTTGTATCGTATTCATCATATTTATGCATAATACTCGTACTACGACGCATCCTACGCACGGCGTTACCGGGCTAGTAGGTTCGCGGAAACTGACTTAACTGACGTGTGTGTCGGTTTGGGGATTTGCGATCTGCGATCTACGATCTGCGGTGTTTTTGTTCATTTGCTCCATGTACTCGTAGTTGTTTCGACTTGAAGGGTGATTTGTTGGTTTGTTCTTGTTGTTGCAGAGGTGCGGCGTCAAAGATACCACCGCGTTGATTAAAAGCTCAAAAAATAAGACTTTACCGCAGAAAGGACGACTAGATAGGCAATATACGAAAGATACCGGTTTAGTGGTCAGCTCGAAGAATTGCAGTAAAACATTACCACAAAAAGGAAGACACGATCGACAATATTTTGAGGTAAATACTCGTACGATGAATTTTTTTACGCATATTTTTTATTTTTTATTCGGATCGTGCCGCGGTTATCACGGTCGTTGTTGATGACAGTATAACGAAACGAGACGAATTACCGTATGGTAAATTAGTTTTTTATGGCCTGCCCGTCCCACCTCACTGCCCACTAAACTCAGCATAGCAAAAGGGTTGTTATCTTTAGGTAGGTATATTTATACCTGAGCCATATATTCCCCCTTTCGTGTAGGTATATTAATTTTTCAATCGCATGCGAATTGAATGTTGTCGTCTATATTCGTTCGGGTACCTAGCTATAGGTAGGTAATTGGAATTTATTTTTTCTCCCCACGTTTTTACAAATATTCATAATATTTATTTTTTTATTTTATTTTATTTTTTTTTTCATTTTACTAATACTTACTATTACCGATGCTATGTTGTTTATGCGAGAGATAGTATCGATGTCGTTTGCCTTCGACGATTATTAAATAAGGGGCGTGGTTGTAACCCGGATGAGAAGGGGCGACCAGAAAAGGAAACCTCATTAATGTGATACTGATGGTTGATGGGGGTTTATGATCGTTTATGGTTCCGATTCCGACTCTCCAAGTTCGAAGCAAACATATATAGGTAGGTGGTACCGACACCGACGACTTGGCTAGATTGGTATTTTTTTATAATGCATAATCAAGGGTTGCTGGGGTGTACGATTTGAGCAGATTTCATCATTTTTGTAGTCGAAAATTTAATATTTTGACAAGTATACGACTTGCATATGTGTACAGACTGATTTCTTTACCAAATCCGCAAGTACACTTCGGACTTCTTCGGCTATGTTCGAATTTTTCGGTATTATCAATTTTTTTTTATCAAGTGTAGTGCTACATAAATACTTTACATCCAAAATTGGAGAGAAGGGAGGGATCCAATCGAAATTTTTGTCATGACCAAAAGTATTCGTAGAACTTCAAGCTACAACTTTTGTTGGTAAATTTTTTCAATCAGGCCCCTTACCTCCCTTCCAGTTTTTAATAATGTATTTTGAAGAAATACGAATAAGTCATATTACTCAAAATTGGTGAGGAAGGAGGGATTTAATTGAAATTTTGGTTATTACCAAAATTATTCCTAGTACTTCAAGCTACAACTTTTGTTCGAAAATTTTTTCAATCTGGTCCCTCACCTCACCCCTGTTTTTAATAATGTGTTTAGAACATGTTGGATAATTCAAAATTTGAGGGGAGGGAGGGATCCAATCGAAATTTTTGTCATAATCAAAATTATTGCTAGAACTTCAAGCTACAACTCAGTTGTAAAAAATTTTCAATTGGACCCTTCCGCCTCCCCCTTTGATTTTTAATTAGTATTTTGAGAGTGACATGCAAAATCAGTAGAGAAAGAGGGGCTCAATTGAAAAAATTTTTAAACCAAAATTGTAGCTTGAAATTCTAGGATTAATTTTGGTCATGACAAAAATTTCGATTGAACCCCTCCCTCTCCTCCAATTTTGAATAATCCAACTTGTTCAAAACACATTATTAAAAACAGGGGTGAGGTAAGGGGTCCGATTGAAAAAATATTCAAAGAAAAGTTGTAGCTTGAAGTTCTAGGAATAATTTTGGTTATGACAAAAATTTCGATTGGATCCCTCCCTCCCCTCCAATTTCGAATATAAAGTATTTCTATAGCACTGGACTTGGCAAAAAAAAAATACTGATAATAATGAAAAACTCAAGTCCAGCCGAACGTAGCCGAAGAAGTCCAAAGTGTATTTGCGGATTTGGTAAAGAAATCAGTCTGCACACATATGCAAGTATACGCGATAAAATTTCACTTCGAATGAAGAAAATAAAGCTCGAAAGTGGTAGAGAACTTTTTAAATAATGAAATAATTAAGGGTTCTCAAAACGTTGGATATTTTTTAATTATTTAACAAAAGGTAGTAGGGTAAGTGTTCTAATTTGTCTTCATTCTCAGCTTCGTATTTTTCAACAGATGAAATTCCACGGAGTAATAAACTTCGTTGAACTTTTTATATTATATTTTTTATAAATAAACCATTAAACTTCCTAATTTGTTTTTAATAAACAAAATGTAGGTACCTACCTAGATATGTAATAAGAGTATTAATTACGGAGTTCCCTTTTACGGACTCGAAATTAATTTATAAAGTTGAAATGCGAATAGACCCATCAACGTGTACTCGTACTTAAAAAAAGAAAAAGAGATTTAATAAATGCAAATTAGAGTGTAATTGAAAGTTTAAATGTTCGAGCGAAATAAACGAAAGAATATTAAATCCCTCCTCCATTCCCCACATTCGTCTAATTTATTATTTTCGAGGAACATTTCAGTTATGAAATTATTTTCCTTTTGTATTTATATCTCATTTGTTCTGAAATTAACTTTTGTGACGAAAGAATGAAAGTTGAAACTAATAACTAGTTCTGTTTTGGTTGTAAAACTCCTGTTTTTAAAATTTTTCAGTCATCTGAATTTTCTCTCAAACATATCGAACCACTTTTTTAATTTTTTTTTTTTTTTAATTAAAAATTTTGAGTGAGCATCAATTTTTTTCAAATCCGGAAAAAAATCGTCCAATTTTTTTTAGAGGATTTCAAAATATTCCAGAAAAAAATCCTTTCAAACTTTCTGAAAAAATTGCTAAAAAAAATCGTCGTAAATTTTTCTTTTGTCAAAAAAAAATTTCAGAAAATTTTCGAAAAAGTTTAAAGTTCTATTAAAGCATTTTTAATAACATCACAAAAATTGTCAATTGTTTTAAAGGAAATATATTTTTAAAAAGTTTTCAGAAAAATTTTGAAATATTTCTATGTAAAAAAATTTCTTTGTGGATTTCTGATGAAATTTTTGTTTTTTTTTCTAAAAAAAATCGAAATAAGTATCCACCTACCCTACCTACTTCTAAAAAAAAGATTATTCTTTGTATTTTTTTTTTTTTTTTTTTAATTTCTCTTAGCAAATTTTAAAATATATAATTATGCACATCTTTCTCAAAAAATTGGACGATTTTTAATGAAGGGGGAGGGGGAGGTACTAATTCGCTATCTTTATCAAATTTAGCTTCCTTTTCTTGAATATTTGGGTCACTATTTTGTAACTGTTCTTCCAAAAAAAAAGGTAACTAAAGTCACTAGAAAAATTGAAAGCTGAAATATCCTGCCTTTACCTCCAATAATTACTTTTTTCTTCGATTTTATTAAAAATTTGGCAACTTATTTTTACAATTTCAAAAACTTTTAAAATTGAGAAAAATCTTCAAAATTTTTCAAATTCATTCGGTACCTTTATAATTTCAGCGAATCTTTAAATTTGTAAACTTATTGAAATTGGAATTTTGGTGAGAAAAGTTATAAAAATTAGGTGAAAACTGGAATTTTGCGATTTTTAAATTTTAATAATTTTCTTATTTGAATTAATTTTTTAAATTTGATGGTTGTGTATAAAGTTTGATATAATTATGTATTTTCATATTTTTTAACATTGATTGGGGATTTCAATGAAATTAAATCTTTAAAAGTTAAAATATTTTCCATTTTTAAAAAGTCCTGTTTAAAATTCTGCAAAAGACCTGCTTTTTGGTTTTAAAATTTTGTCAAACACTCTACTCGATTTTTTTTTACAGGTGTTGTAAAACTCGTTTTTTTGGGTGGGGGCTGTAAACAAAACTCATTTTCTCCAAAATGTAGATCACAGAAACAATTTTTATAATTTTTTTAAAAATCTATCAATCTTGTTTTTTTTTTGTATTTCTGGTTAGTAATTAATTTTTTTTTTCGTCGTTCGATTTTTTTTTTTAATTCGAGGAATTTTCGATTTTGGTCATTTTAATTTAATGAAATTTTATTTTATTTTTTTGAATTTAAAAAAAATTAGTTGTATTTTTTTGGGGAGTATTTGTAGAATTTACTTATGTTTTTCTTGAGGGCAGGGGAAGGGTTGGTCAACTGTTCGCGAAATAATTTCTATAAAAATATTGAAATTATAATTGCGCCTCTGTGTTCATATTTTCGTCGAGTTTATACCAAAAACTGTTTAAAAAGCTTCGAATGGGTCTTTTATTTTTACTCGAACTTGGAAGCCGGGCACGTTTTTATAATCGTTTGCACCGGTTTAGACGGCGCGACGTGAATCCAGTTATAGATTTATAGCCTTTGGTTAAATACATGCATATGGCTTGAAAGTCTGCGAGCAGCGGCAACAGGTCAAAATAGAATAATTAAACGTGTGTTATTAATTTCCTTATATGCAGCGTATAAAACACGTACTTACTCGTACATAGATATACTTACTTGGCAGCGTTACGTAAATAATTAACATACATAGATATACCTACCGATTATATAATGAAAACATCGGTGTCCCGGGAGGGGGGGGGGGGGGAGATGAATTGAAGCTGAGGCGAACAGATCGACACGAAATTCTCAATTTTAAACCTTTTTTTTTTTTGATTTTTTTTTGCAGCTACCAGCCTTGCAGTCGAGAACGGGAAATTCGTTGAAATGCCAATGCGATCTGTGCGGTAGTAATCGATCATCCGTCCAAATTGGTAGCAGAACCGCCCTCGCGGAGATTGAAAATCACAAACTTGGTAACGTGAACGGTGATACGTCGATTATGGTTCAGCAGCAGCAGCCTCCGCCGCCGCCGGCACCGCAGCAGCACTCAGCTGGGGACTCGCATGCGGTCGTTAAGTCGTCTAGTTTTCTTCGTTTAAGTAGTTTGTACTTGTCTTCTCAAAATAAACCCGAAAGATCTCTGATAAAGACTGGAAATACGTCCAATGGCGGAGACGTATGCAACGGATGCTCGACCCAGAGCCAGAGCGCAGCTTTGGAGCAGCGTATTAGCTCAAAAAGTAGTGGCAAACTTTCCTCGAAGACGTTTCCACTTACGCCAGCCGGTGAGTTGGTCTTGGTCTTGGTCTTGGTACATTTACACTCGATAGTTTGATGAAAAAAATTACAAAAATTACAAAAATTATAAGCAATTCGAGCGAGGTACGAGTAATTTTTGACGATGATCTCGTATCTCGATATCTGCATGCGCGATCGAATTTTTAAATTAATTAATTAATCGATTAATTCGGTTTATTATGGTGTATTTTGAATTTGGCTTTCTGGCTCGTGCTGTTCGAAGTGTTCACACACACCGCACACGAGTTGCCATTTCAAACGTGTACGTGTATATACGAATTACGAGTACGTACGAGATAACAGATAACGGCACTTTTTTAACACGTGTTTGTTTTTGCGATTTCAGAAGCATTGGTCCGTTACGGTTCATTTTTAACGGAATACGAAAAAAAGGAGATCGGAAGCTATAGCGAAATATGGTTTTTGGGATTGAAAGCGAGTAAAATGCGAGGCGAAGAGAACGCCGGATACAATTTCGGCTTCGACGACGAGAACGGAAATTATAACAAAGTAAGCGACCGAGAGCTTTGATCTTAATTGGCTCACGTCCATCGTTTGTGTGTTAACGTTCATGGCTAATCGTGGCCTACGTATATTTAATGGGTATTAGGTACTCGTTTAAGTAATATTTCGGAATGTCGATTATGCCTGTCTATTTGTGTGTTTCACATTGATCGAATTCCAATGACAAAGGTTTGCTTAGAAATTTGCCTCGTAATTCGGTCATTTTTTTTCCAAAAGAATTTGGAAAAAAATTGAGAAATTTTCTTTTCGAAAGAAATGTTGACAAAAGATAATATTATTATTTCGATTTTTTTCCAGTATAGGATTTTTTTTAAATTTAACAAAATTATTATTTCTTTCTTTATTTTTTTTTATAAAAAGATTGAGATTGTTCTTCGAAAGAATTTAATGCCTTTTTTCAAAATAATTGAAAGATTGAGTGACTTCAAATTAATTTTTTTTTGTCCATTTTACTTTATAAAAATCAGATTTTTATGCTTATTTCAAAAGTTGTAATATTTTTGGTTTAAAAAAAAGTTGAAATATTTTCAATTTAATTTCAAGAAAATTCAGAATTTTTTTTCTTAAAAAAAGTTGAGATTTTTTTCAAGTACTTGGATATCCAAAAAAATTGTATCTACCTATTTTTTTCTCTAGGTATTTTTTTTTTTTTTTTTTTTTGTAAATAAAAGATTTTCCTATTTCTTCAAAAACAACAAAAATAAATAAGATTTTTTCTCCGAAAAACTGAAAATATCGAAACGAATTAAAAAAATTGTACGCTGCTCCAAAAAAATAGATATTTCAAAAAAAAAAAAAAAACTTGTATCAAGTATTTTAAAAAATGAAAAAACGAAAAAAATTGAAAAATCAAATTTTCCCCATAAATAAATGTCAACCTCCCCCCGCCCCGAAAAATTACAATATTTTCTTTTCAAAAAAATTGGAACAAAAAAAAATCTCAATTTTTTTCTTTCCAAAATGTTGAGATATTTTTTCCAATGCCAAAAAACATTTTTTTTCAAGATGCAAATCGAGATTTTTTTTTGAAAAAATTGGAAGTTTTTTTTTTTTAAATAAATGATTGAGTGACCTATTTTTTTTTTTTTTTTTTTTTCAAAAAATTGAGATTTAAAAAATCCATTTTACCTACTTTTAAAAAATTGAGATTTTTTATTTGGATTAAAAAAAAAATCAGAAATTATTTTTTTCAAAAGACTGAGAAATTTTCGTCTACAAAAAAATTGAAAAATGGATATAAAAAAATGTAGATAATTTTTTCCATAAATAAATTTCAACGTTTTTCCTGCGAAAAAGCAAGATTTTCTTTTAAAAAAAATTGGAACAAAAAAAATCAATTTTTTTCTTTCCAAAAATTGTTGAGATATTTTTTATTCCAATGCCAAAAATCATTTTTTTTTTTCAAGATGCAGATCGAGATTTTTTTTGTTGAAAAAATTGGAAGACTTCTTTTTTTAAATAAATGATTGAATGGCCTATTTTTTTCTTAAAAATTGATATTTAAAAAATCCATTTTACTTTTTAAAAATTGGGATTTTTTATTTGATTAAAAAAAAAAATCAGAAATTATTTTCTTCAAAAGACTAAGAAATTTTTTGAAAATTGGATATAAAAAAAAATATAGATTTTTTTTCCTTCAAAAAATTATAATTTCTTTTCTTCTTTAGAAATAATAGATTTCTTTCTAAATAAAAAAAAATCTTTAAAAATCTGAAAAGTGTTTTTCAAAAAATTGAAAAAATTTTTATTCAAAAAATAAAAAAATATAAAAAATTTCCAAAAAATAAATTAAAATTTTTTTTTCTTCTTCAAAAAATAGACAAATCTCAGTTTTTTCCCTCCAAAATGTGGTGATATTTTTTATTCGAAGAAAATTCGAAAATTTTCTCCTTATTTGCGAGATCTACAAAGTTTTTATTTGTCGAATCATGCACACGTGAACGAGCAATCCGGATAAATGGCTTATTTAATACCTACGAGACGTACAGACTCGTCGCTGTTTTTAACCGACGCTGCGCAAACTATGATTTATGCGGGTCGGTTTATTATACATATGAAATGAAATGAAATGGCCATCATTTCTGCGCAGGAAGTACAAAAGAGAAGTTCACATCGATTTGCAATGATTGAGAGAATCACCTTGGGATGTTGTTGTCGATCGGTGTCGCATTATTGAGTAGGCTTTTGTAGATGGAATTGCAACTCGCAAGAAAGTGAAATTGCTCGTAAGGAAGAGAGGACGAAAGGGAAGCTGAAGAGAGATAGAAAGACGGAGGAGACGAGCGAGCGAAGCACACGGGCAACATTAACGGTTAATTTGCATTTTACACGTATTCGATGCCAATTATAGTAAAGACAAAACGTACCCATCGAAAGTGGGTTTTGCGTTGTAAAGGCTAAACGACTATGTAATTTCGCGTATGTAGATGTAGATGTTCGAGTACGAATAGTGCTGAGTACCTATTTCAAGTACTGAACTGAAGTACCCGATGTAGATGAGGTATTTGCCACGTTGCCAAGTTGTTGGCCGAGTATATATGCGAGAGAATCGGAATGTGTAATAAGATGACCCTTACGTTAGCCGAGCCAACCGAGTGACCTCCTCTGTATCATTCAAAAAATATCTTCGTGACAGATTGATAACTCGATGAGAAATTTCAGTTCGGGGTCGAAACTCCATACGTCGCGTCGCCGCGCCCCCCGCGTGCCGCACCGAGAGCACACCAAGACTGACCGACCGGTGACTAATGCCCAGATTATGTAACTTTTTTCGAGTCTCGGATCTCGGTGATCAATTAATTTGGTCGCCGAGGTTTTTTTTTTCTATCTCGGTGCGTCTATGTGGATGGGTCATGGGAGAGGATACGGGTTCAGTTGTGGTATTTCAAATAAAACATATCACAGCGGGTTTTGTTCGCGTTTGGATGATCAATTGTGTTTAGTTGGGACTTGCTCTCCTCTCCTTTTCTCTTCTCTTTCCTTTTTTCCCAATGTTAGCTGAATGTGTACATAATACGTAAGAGGGCAGTTGAGATGAAAATTACATTATCGAGTGGTTAGAATGATTTCACCTTCGAATTAACCCCAATGTAAGCAGCAATAATGAACTGGCAAGCTCGATTAAACTTTTAATTCTGAGAATGAAAAGTTAATTCAATTTGAGATCAAGTATAGGTATTAGGTAGTTGTTGTTTTTTTTCAAATTTCTTCAGTTCGTTCTAGTCATGCCAAAATTATTAAAAAAAAAACAAAAAAAAAACAACTTTTGTATGTATTTGAAATTAAACGCGTTGTAAACATTCCTTTTTTATTCAAATTCATCATCGTGCTTAAAAAAATGAATACTTGATAAAAAAAAAAATCAAAATTTTAAATCAATTAAAAATATTATCTAAAAATAGGACAAGACAAAACTAAAAATTATAAGCAAAAAATTTGTTCGTTTCAAAAATTAAAAAAATAGATCGACAATCAATGTCAGCGAGAGTCGGGCGTTCTTCAAATTTTTGGTGTCAAGACTGAAACATTACTCAGTCAATTTTTTTTTTTTTTGGAGAAAAAATTTCTCATTCTGAGATTTTTTGAAATAAAAAATGTCTTACGCATACTTACTAATACAGTAAAATTAGGGGAAAAAAGGAAAAAAATGCTTACCTTTTTTTTCCGCAGAAATGTGTTGAATGAGGTGCCAGTAGTCTCCACACAAAACCCACCCTCTCCACCTAGCTTGGCATCTCCCCCAGGGGGCAGAACATGCCCCCATTTTCGTTTTTAGCGAATTACTCGAGATGTTGGTGAGATAGCGTAAAATAGGCGGTATAAGAAAAAATTCTACATAAAATTTCCTATCAAACGATACCATACATTGCACCCCACCCTTCAATGCAAGCCTCCCTAGGGGATGTGGAAAATCAAGCAATTTTTAAAAATAACAATTTCTTGTGAATAACTCGAAAATTTTCAAAAAAAGAAAAAATTGGTGTAGAACAAAAAATGTTTCCCATGAGCTTTTAAAAAGAATGATGTAACTTCAATTTAGCACCTTGCCCTCCCCCCATTGGACCCCCAAAAATTAAATGGTACAGAAAAAATTTTCAAACAAAAGTTGTTCATTTTTTTTTTTTTTTTTTTAAAGTACTTGCATTCCAATTTTTTGAGAAAAATTTTTGATTTTTGGGAGATAATTTTGAGTAGGTATTTTTTTTTCAGAAATTTCTTATTTTTAAAGAAAAACAATACTTAATTTATTTTTTTGGTCCAAATTGAAAAAAAATCTATTTTCTTGGTGTAAAAATTATGCCAATTTGGAAAAACTTCTTTTTTTTTTATTTTTATTTTTTTTTTATAATTGAATCCTTTGATTTTACGGAGGAAAATCTTAATTTTTTTTTCGTAAATAAGAATCTCTAGATCTCTTTCTTTTTTTAGAGTAAAAATTCTTTTGATTTTTTATAAGATAGAAAGTCTCCCAATTTTTTTGGGAATCATTTTTTTGTATCTATTTAAAATAAAAAAAATCTTCCAAATTTTTCGAGGATTTTTTTTTTTTTAATTTGATGAAAAAAACACTGTTTTATTTGGTTGTTTGTTTTTGAGGAAAAAAATAATTTTTTATATTTTTTGTGCCTAGTGAAAAATCTGTTTTTGAAGACGAAAAAACACTCATTTTTTGGAGAAAAAAAATCCCAAATTTTTTTAGAGTAAAAAAACTTATAAGAGAAAAAAGTTTCGTCTATAATATTTTATAAAAAAATCCCTAAAGTTTTTTAAAGTGAAAATCTGTATTTTTTTAGTTTTTTTTTTATTCCTACACCAAAAATTCTCAATTTTGGATCTTGATTTAATTTTTTTTTTTTTTTTGAAGTAAACCCTCTTGATTTTTTTAGAGAAGAAAAAATCAACATTTGTTCTCATTTTTATTTTTTTCAAAAAAAAAGTCAATTTGTGGATCAAACAAATTATTTTTTAAATAAAATAAAATCTTTCAATTTTTCAGGGGAAAAAATCTCTCAGATATTTGGAATAATGTGCAACTTTTGCATCCCATCCCATCTCGCCTTCGCTGTTGACATTCAAATAAAATTGAAAATTGAAAAAAAAAAGAAGTTGAAGTAAAATTATGAAATTAAAATAACTTGGAAATGTATTATTTTCATGAGTACATTGTTGAATAAAAAAATTTAAAAAAATAGAATTAAATAAAATTGAAAGTTTGAAAAATTGAAATAAAGTACCTATGAAAATTTTTAAAATGGGAAAAAATTGAAAATCGCAAAGAATTAGAAGTAGGTAGTAGGTACCTACTCATCACCTAATTGACAAAAAAGGTATAGTTTTATTTTATGATTGAATAAATCAAAAATTATTATCGTGTTTGAAAAAACTATGTACGAGTATACATTATAAAACTGCTCAGCTCAAACTACTCAACAATTTTCTTCAGTAGACGGTTGGCAATTGGCATACTATCAAATGATGAGTAATAACGCATTAGACTACATACACGTTCGTCGTACGCTACATATAAACATAACATAATAATTTATCGAATTTTGCGCGTTCGCCGCTGTAATAATTGGGTCAGTATGTTATAAATCATGGAACATTGGAACGTCGTTATAACATAAAATTTGATCGTTGTTCGATGATGATATCGATGGCTCGTAATGGTATTTTATTACGACGACAGCGGCGCGAAATTATTGTCAGCCTTATCGATTAATGTTTGTAATTAGGTGCCCAACTTTCGATATTTTTGTACTCGTATTCTCGATGCTCGCGACGAGATTTTTATAAAAGCGAAAATAATGAGGTATTTAAGCGGGTACTTTTGCGATTTATTTCTGCCAGACATTAATAATTTTTTTCTGACGACGTTTTGTGTTTCAGGTAATAAATGATCACCTTTGCTATCGATACGAAGTATTGGATGTCCTCGGTAAAGGAAGTTTTGGTCAGGTTGTCAAAGCGTTCGATCATAAAAATGGTATATTCGTCGCTATCAAAATTATAAGGTTGGTTTTTCTGTCGCTCGTTATCGATGGTTTTATTTATTATTGTACTTAGCACCTACGATTGCGAGTACACGTGCGAAAAAACTGGCTAGATGTAGCGTTGATTAGGCAGAGGTACCTCTACCTATAATACCTTCGCCAATGACTCGTTTAGCTATCTCGAATTTCGAGATATTATACTTACGATTGTATGTAAATTTACAACGAACGCTCGATTCGTCGTACTTACTAATGCTTCCGATTGTATGGTTTTCAGAAATAAAAAACGATTTTATCATCAAGCGCAAGTTGAACTCGTAATATTGAATCATCTACGAAGAAAAGATATCAACGGATCTCACAACGTTATCCATATGCTGGATTATTTCTATTTTAGACGCCATCTTTGTATTACATTTGAACTTTTACAGTAAGTAGTCGCTGTAAAATATGTCTAGAAAAGCCGAAAAGTGTTCAGTACACCGAAAACAACATATTAATTATCTCAATAAGGCGAAAATGGCGAAATTTTTCAAAATTATTATATTGTTGTACTTTGTTTTTTTTTTAAATGAATGTAACGATTTTGTTGAGCCTTTGAACCAGTGGCGTATTCAAGGGGAAGGTTTTGGGGTCCAAACCCCTCCCATTATGCATAAAAAACAGCTTTGAAATACCTCAAAAACCTTGCATAACGTACATACTATTTTTCAAAAATTTCCTAAAATTGTGAAAAGTTCTCGAAATGCATCCCTAATTTTTGTTGAATTTTCAAAAATGAGATTTTTCAAAATTTTCCCAATTTTTAGTCACAATGAATTTTCATTAAATAAGATTGGGCAATTTTTTCAATTTTTGGAATGATTTTTTTATTAATTTTCAAAAATGGAAATTGGATAATTCTTTTAATACCTCGGTAACTATTTTATTTTTCAAGAATGAATCTTTCTAATTTTTTAGGTACCGTAACATGGGGTTACTTTGGCCCACTTTTTGAGACTTTTTTTTTGAAAATTTATCTCGCTTCTTTCAAAATCGAAGTAAGGGGCTCGGTTTTCACTCTAAATAGTGTCGGACACTTGTAGGAAGCTCTGTAAATTTTTTCAAATTTTTCGTCAAACCCCCTCCCTCTTCCGTGGTTAGTCAAAGTCATGGGCCAAAGTTACCCGGCTCTGGGGTTACTTTGACCCACTTCTTTTTTTTCGCAATAAATCGATTTCTAGGCATAATAATAACTCACCAAAGGCATGAAACTTTTAAAAAAAATTTGTTCAGTTGAAACCATATGATCAAACATCGGTATTTTAGAGATTTCCTAATGATGTTTATGCTTGGGCCAAAATAACTCCAAAAACGACGAAAAACGGTACTCAGATGGGTAAATTCAATTTTTCTTACAACCACTTCACCAAACCGGTATTTTCATGATGGATTCTGACTCTACGTTAAATTTTCGATCGATTTTCATAGGAAAATTTTTTTTTTTCGATTTTTTGATAATATTTATGTGTGGGCCAAAGTAACCCCAAAAACGATGAAAACGGTCATCTGACCAGTAATTTCAATTTATTTCACAACCGCTTTACAAAATCGATTTTTTTATGCGAGATTCTGAATCTACATAAAATTTTCGATCTGTTTCCATATGAAAATTTTTTTTGGACCATTCGTTATACTTCGTTTGAACAAAAGTTTTGAAGATGAAAAAACCACATGAACAACGTACTAATCAACAAAAAATCAGGTTCACCAAACTTGCGACCCAAAAAAATTGACAATCGCGTAGAAGTGAAGTATGAAGGCCCCTCTATCGTTGACACCCATTACAAACTCCCTCCACTTCATGCAGTTGTGGTTGGACAGGCAAATATATTTTTTCCGAGAGTGGGCCAAAGTTACACCCTAGGGCCAAAGTAACCCCATCTTACGGTATGCATGAATTTTCTTAAATTTTCAAATAATGAGATTTTTCAATTTTTTCAAAATTGATTTCGATTTCAAAAATTTAAAAAAAATTTCAAGATGGATTTTTTCTAATTTTTTAGAGGTAATTTTTTTCTACTTTCCAAAACTATCATTTTTTTTAAATTTTACAATTCCGAAATTTTATTCACTAATTTTTAATTATAATACGTAAATTTTGAAAAAAATCGTTTTGTCAAATTCTTCAACAATCATTTTCACAAAGAGAAACTGTGTAAATTTTTTAGACTACTTTTTTTCAAGTTTTTAAGGTTTAATTTTTCTTTTGCTTAGAAATTTCTTTGATTTTCAAAAATTAAATCCTAACAATTTTGAAAAATGTATTTTAAAATTTTTTCAAAATTGAATTTTTTTACAATAATTTTTACCTAATGATAACTTTTCTTAATTTTCAAAACAAAATTTTCGAAATTTTTTAATTTTTGAAATAATTTTTCATAAATTTTTAATAATGGAAAATTGAGTAATTTTTTAAATATTTAATTATTTTATCAATGAATTTTCTTCAATTTTTACTTTTTAGAGATTATTTTCTCTTGAATTTTCAAAAATCATATTTGTTACCTAATTTAAAAAAAAAATTTAAGATGTATTTTTTCGATTTTTTTTAAAGAAATTTTTTTCTATTCAAAACTAGTTTTTTTTTTTAAATTTTAGAATTCCAAAATTTTACTCATTAATTTTTACCTAATTATGATAAATTTTCAAAAAAATTAGTTTAGTCACATTTTTCAACATATTGATTTTTTTTTTCAATTTTTTGGAACATTTTCTTTGAATTCTCACGAATATTGGAAACAGTGTAATTTTTTGTAGGGATTTTTTTTATTTTCAAAAATTGAATTCTAAAAATTTTTCAAAATTAAATGTTTTTCAATAATCTTTTGGGATGACTTTTCTTAATTGCCAATTACAAAATTTTCTCAATTTTTAAACTCTGGGTAGGAAGTTTATAATACCTAGCTAAGTTATTACACTCATCGGAAACGGGCTTTAGATGGAGTTTATTTTTCGAAATTTGAATTTTTCTACTTTATAAATAATTTTATTTCATTTTCAAGTTTTTTTTTGTTTTTTTTGTTATTCGTGAAAATTAAAAATTTTATTTCATAATGACCACACTCGAAAACAAAATTTGAACTAATCCCATGATTTCATCCTAGATACGTCACTGCTTTGAACAGTACGTACATACTCGTAAATTATCAAGAAAGGTAGACGTTAAAAAAGTTTGAAATCAAATAGAAATTGATCATTCATCTGTACCAGTACCTAGATCTACATTACTTACTGATTTAAATCAAAACGTAGGTACATCGTACATACGTTCGCCTAGTCCGGAGTTATTATAGGATGTTGATTGTTGAAGTCTAGTAATATTTTTTACAAAAATCAGAAATGGTTATAAATTATAATATCTTTATTATTGTTCAACAGACTCAATTTGTACGAAGTGATCAAAAGGAACGGTTATCAAGGATTCAACTTATCTGTTGTTCAGAAGTACGCGTACTCGTTGGTTCAATGTCTCAGGCTACTGTATCGTGAAAAAATCATTCACTGTGATCTCAAACCGGTAAATAAAAAAAAAAAAACTTTGTCGAGTATTTATCTAGGTAGTACTGAAATGATTTGATAATAATTTTTTTACGAATATCTTTATTTACAGGAAAATATCCTCCTACAAAAACAAAATAGTCATAATATTAAAGTAATCGATTTCGGAAGTTCATGTTACACGTATCAAAAAGTATACACTTATATTCAATCAAGATTCTACAGATCTCCAGAAATTATCCTCGGTTTAGTTTATAACGGTGCTATCGATATGTGGAGTTTCGGTACTAATACTTACTACTAATATGAAAAATTTTGTAAAAAAAATATCCAAAATATCGCTTATACTTTATTATCTTCTGCAGGTTGCATCCTTGCCGAACTATACACAGGATTACCTCTTTTTCCTGGAGAAAATGAAGTTGAGCAGTTGGCCTGTATAATGGAAATCATCGGTTTACCTCCACCCGAAGTTCTAGCTCGAGCTGCCCGAAGAAATCTGTTCTTCGGTGAGTTGAATACTGGGGGTTACTTACCACGGTGACAGAAAAAATATTAGGCCTATAATTTACGAACTAATTTTTATTATCAAATTTATCAGATTCGAAAGGAACGCCTCGATATACGGTAAATAGTACGCAATGGAAGCGAAAACCAGGATCGAAAAATCTAACCGTAGCATTACAATGCGACGATCCATTATTTATAGACTTCATTACTCGATGTTTAGAGTAAGTTTACTACTGTTGCAAACTTACGACTATTTCGATCAGTTATTTAATAATAATTGTCGCTGTTTTACGTTCGTTTTTCTCGCAGATGGAATCCGGAGAGACGTTTAACCGCCGACGAAGCCTTACAGCACGAATGGTTAAGAGACTATGCCAGTTCTAATGAGACTTCACCATCTGTACCTGATATCAGAATCGAAGACGCTGAATGTTTTTTGACGTCGTAAATAATCGTGTAGAAGTTTGTATTTTAAATAAGGTCGTGTAATTTTAAAATCTATTTGTAATAATTGTTTTTTAAATTTTATATTTTCGACATTCAAAATGTGATAGATATTTTGTGCGTATACTTATGCCTGCGTGTTTGTGTGTGAATCTTTCATAAAATATTAATATTTTTGTAAAAATATGATGTATTTGGAGTTTACGTCATTATACGTAATAAATGTTTTTGGAAGATTGATATTTCTGTTTATGGAGATGCCTTTGTTTTCAGAAAGGTCTGGATTTAGTGATTTACATTACTGATTACGATATCTTAGGTACATATTTATTTTTTGATTTGTTAATTGGAACTAAAATACGTTTTATAATAGATAATCGTGCTTGTATTGGAAATTGAAAAACTTCAATAAGTTCGATGTTCTTTGCTTCCTAGATAGTTTCGTTTATATTTTACGATTTTAAAAGAAAAAAGACTATTTACATTACACAAATATTTAATTTTGAATTGATATACTTAATTTTATTGTCTCGTGTAGATTATCAATTTCAATTCTATCTATCGTATGCCATTATGACGATAATTACAGTACTGAATGTTCAATTTTTATTGAAAAACTTCTTAATTAATTTATTCAGTAAAGTTTTGCAGGAAAAATAAAAAAAAATAAATAAAAAATAATGATTAAAAAAAAACGATAAAAATAAATTATCGAAAAACCGGAACAGGAAACGAATAAAAAAATAGTGTCTGGAAATATCCGCAAATTTTATCTGTGGAATTTGCAAAAATACTCCGAAATGGCGGCATTTCAGTTTTTAGTTTATTTTATCTTTATCCGTATTCGTGTTAGAAATTGGTCGTTTTCGCGTATATTTTATTAAAAAACAGTCGTAAATTCGCGATATTCATCGTTACTAAGTATCTGCAATCCTGATTATTGAAGAAAATATTGTAAAATCGTTGAAAACCGTATGGTTCGTGCTCTAGAATGAATGGACAATGCAACAGTTGAACAGCACATCTTCGCGAATTTTCAGTTTCCATTTTCCATTGTGTTGGAATGATAATACGTAAGCATCGGTATTGCTAACATTAACGCAGTTGTTAATTCGCAGAAGTTATTAAAATCACATTTTCACAAGTCTATGACAAAGAATCATTCGTGGCTGGTGCAGTTAGATTCTATCGAGATCGACGCTATCATCGTCACCGGAGATTGGAGAATGAAGACTGAAGTGAAAATCGATTCGCAATCCCAAGTTTTGAATCTATAATTTTATTCGAAGAAAGGTTCATGGTATGATTTTAACGACTAGCGTAAGTTTTGTTCATTTCGCTTATGAAACCGCGAATAGAACAATGCAATCGGCCACATCGGAGTGTTTGTGACTGTATTTAGATGTCCGTCCGGATTTGTAAATTACGTGTTCGGTTTGAGTTAATGTTGAATTTGGTCATCGTTGATTAATGTAAATCAAGTAGATTATTCGTTAGTTCCGTCGATGATTGCAACTTTGTCGATCGCATCTTCGGCGTTTCGTTGCTTGATTGGATTGAATTGGATCGGATCGAATCGATCGAATAAGGTAGTACTCGTAGCTCCGGCGATATGCTGAATTTTCCAAGTTCCTGTCGTTTCGAATTTGCTCTCAGACTCGACAGTGCTGAAGGAAGCACACGAAGATTACTAGAAAATGAAACTTTTTCAACCGCTGTAAACGTTCGCCGATTAACGTTTTCATACGCTAACGAGATAATGCCAGATCTCCAGCACCAAACAAAGTTCAAATCTCAGCTCATCCGGCCATCATCTCTGAAGTTCGGCTCAACTGTGAAAGAATTCCAGATCGGATTTGCCTGTGCTGAAAGAAGATCTCCGTCGAGTAGAAACAATCCTTCGTTGACTCGGTGAGTGAATTGTATTTTCTTCCGGTCACTTTTACTATAATTATCGTGCTTGAGTAAGGTGGTTTTTTAGAATCATTCCAATCGATCTAGTGATGCGATACGGTAAAGTACGAGTACGACTACGAGTACAATTAGCAAAAGACGTATTTATAAATGACAGCTCGATGCGGCTACAAAATAAGACGTAGGTCTCGTAGGACGTAGGTACAGATATATTAATTGAAAGGCGGTTTGAAGTGAGATATGTCAGTTTTGATGGAGATTTTGAAGACTAACTCGACGCTGTTTACGGGGTGTGGCGGAACATGTACCTGTAAATTGTATACGCTTGCTTATTGGTACAGATGTATGAGAGTACATGCGGGTCTGTTCTTCGTCAGATGCGACTTTGGATGAAATAAGTAGAGAGATGGTTGAATAATCAAGGCAGGAGGTGGCGATGGTGTATTGTAGAGGTCCATACGATATAGGAATGTATCATGTAAGCAAAGCTGAGCTGGTCAGACTAAACGAAAGGTCAAAATATTAATTACACCGATATAGAGTTGTAAGGGGGAAAACGTCGTAAATGTTGTTGTTGTTGTTGCTGTTGTTGCTGTTGTTGTTACGGTGTGGAATTGATTTGTGCGTGGCCGAACAAAATGAAGTCATTCTCGCAGCAGGGCATTTAACACCTCGGTAACGTTATCTGTCCGCGGGGTTTCTTACGTTTCGCCGTGACCATGCATTTTACCTCAAGCCCGGCTGGGAGCTTTGCCTCTCTTCTACACGTCTCCGTGTCCAGCTTCATTTATTTTTTTTTCGATTTTGACATTTGCTCGTTTAATTGGTTTCGGCCAACGTGTTCTCCCGATCGATGGAGAAAAAATCGCATCACGCTCGATCTTTGTATGCTTCGTGGTAGTATTTTATATCTATACGCTTCTATGCTTACTCGGTATTTCGTGCCACGAGATAAATCATAATTTATCGATTCTATATACGTTGGTTTTTTTTCGTAGTTTTTTTTCCCCTTCGCTATTCTTATAATACTGCGAACGTCTACGTATATAATGTACTCGTTGGTACTCATAGTTGCAGCAATTAGCGCGTGTACAGCGTAATCAATTCTCGCCTGTTTGGAAAGTATACAGCTCGTGCCGAGGTTACGCATACTCATAGTACCTGTACCTAGGTACTCTAGTTTTGTAAATTCTCAAATGCGACTTGGTCGATGTGTGAATTAGACATTTTTCAATTTTTTCCAGGTGAAAAAATAGTTATCTAAAAAATTTCCAACTTTTTGAAAATCTTTTATTTTATTTTTTTTTTTTTTTTTTTAGAAAAAAAAAGCTCAAAGTTGTTTTGAGAAATATACTATGCTAATATCAATAAATTTTTATTCGAATCGTTTTGAAAAACTTTTTTCTTTTTTTTTTCAAGAATCAAAACATTTTTGTAATCCCTGAGGATAAAATCTGAATTTTCTTTGGTATGAAAAATACCTAAATTTTTTTGGAACAAATGAAATTTTTTTCATTTTTTTAAAGTAAACATTTTTAAAAAAATTTTTGCAATGAAAATCATTAATATTCGAATGCAAAAAAAGTTCTACTTTTTCTGGGAAAATAATTCCTCATTTTTAGATTAGAAAACCACAGTTTTTGAGTTTTTCAATTTTTTATTTTAAAAAAAAAGATCAAAATTATTTTGAGAAATAATATCAATAAATTTTTATTCGAATCGTTTTGAAAAACTTTTATTTTTTTTTAAGGAAAAAAATCTGCGTTTATTTGAAGTAAAAACAGTGTTGTTGTTTTTTTTTTTTTTTTTTTTTTAGAATCAAAATATTTTTGTAATCACCGAGGGTAAAATCCGAATTTTCTTGGTATGTAAAATACCTAATTTTTTAGAGAACTTCGATCGGCAGATCATTTTTGCATTCTTGAACAAAAATGAAAATTTTTCATTTTTTTAAAATAAACATTTTTGAAAAAAAATTTGCAGTAAAAATCATTTAATTCGAATGCAAAAAATTTCTACTTTTTCGGGGAAAATAATTCCTCATTTTTAGATCAGAAAACCACAGTTTTTGAGGAATTTTTTTGTTTTTTTATTAGAAATAGGTAACCCAAATTTTTCTTCCAATAAAAAATATCTCATTTTTAATGAATAAGCTTTAAGAAAATTTTAAATAGGTTATAGACATAACTGCAGGTTGTTCCTGATGTGTAAAAAAACAAACATTCTTATTTTTTTTATTTTTCATTTTTTTTAAATTTATTATTATTATTATTATTTTTTTTTTGAGTAGGTAGATAGAAAATATTTCCAAGTAGATATATCTTCTCAATTGATCTTTGAAGGGGAAAAAATCTGAATTTTCATTTGAATAGAAATTACACATGCCTATTTAAATTTTTTGAAGTAAAAAAAATGGATGGAGATTCTTAATTTTTTCAAGGAAAAAATGTTGCAATTTTTTAGGAAAAACCTTTTACATTCTTAGGTGAGAAAATCGCAAATTTTTGATTGGAAAAAAATGTTTCAAGTGTTTTGGAGTAGGAATATTATTCAATTTTTTGGAATAAAAAGAATTCTCAATTTTTTGACGAAACAATAATCTTTCGATTTTTTTAAACTCTTGGAATGAAAAAAATTCGCAATTTCTTTGGAGTAAATTTTAATTTTTTTTTTGCAAGGAAAAATCAGTTTTTTTTTCTTCTAATTTTTCGTAGTAAAAGATCTTTTAATTTTCCTTGAGAAAAAAAATGTTCGAAAACAGCTTTTTATTTTTTTTTTCAACTTTTCAGAAGTAAGTAGGTAAACATGTTCACTAAATTTTTGAAAAAAAAAAAAAAACTTTTGGATTATGTAAAGTAGAAAATTTCTCAATCAAGTAATTTTTTGTAGGAGGAATATCTCTACCTATCTTTTTAGAGAACAAACATTCCGATTTTTCACTGGAATTAAAAAATACCTAAATAAAATAATGTCTAAGTTACTGGCGTACTGGCTATATCTCATTTTTTTTTTTTTTTTTTTTTTTTTTTGAAAATATTACTTAGCTTTTGGAAGATGAAAATCTTTCAAATTTTTGGAATCAAAATTTTTTTTCAATTTCTTGGAACAATAAAATTTTTAAATTTTATAATTTAATTAAATAAATTAATAAATTTTTTAATAGGTATAAAAACTTTTTCAATTTTTTTGAAGTAGAAAGAATCTCAAATTTTTCGGGGTATTTAAAAAAAAAAAATCAAAGCGAAAAAATCTTTCAATTTGTTCTGAAAAATTGTCTTTCAAATCGCTTAGGCTCGACTATGTAGGAGCAGAAGTAAGTACGTCTCTGATTCAATTGTACATGTACCAATTTTTTTTTTTTTTTTTTTTGTTAAAAATATTTTTCAACTTTTGGAAGATGAAAATCTTTCAAATTTTTGGAATCGAAAATTTTTTCAATTTCTTGGAACAATAAAATTTCTAAATTTTTCAATTTTATAAAATAAATACCTAAATGAATTTTTTAATATAAAAACTTTTTCAATTTTTTTGAAGTGAAAAAAATCTGAATTTTTTGGGGTATTTAAAAAAAAAAAAAAAAAAAAAAAAAAATCAAAGCGGAAAAATCTTTTAATTAATTCTGAAAAATTGTTTTTCAAATCGCCTAGGCTCTACTATGCAGGAGCAGGAGTAAGTACGTCCCTGATTCAATTGTACCTGTACCTATTGAAGATGATCTTCTTTTCCCTTTACGTTTCCACGTAAATAATACCAAGTTTAATGTCGCTGGTTTAGTGGATCTATGATATAATAATTTAATATTATCGTATCGTGTATATCTGAATTTTATATATTAATAAAAAAATCCTTCGTGTGAAAAGGATCGTCTGGGTGTACTCGTACGTGTGCGAGTATTAGCTGTACATTTCTCCATGGATATGCATATGCTATATTGATATACAGAAACATGATATTATAGGGGTAGGAGAGAAGAAGAATGAGAGAAAAAAGTACCTATGGAAATCTTTAACTTACATTATGTTAGGTAGAGACGTTACATACCTAGCTATAGAAATACTGAACAGGTCCTCGTTAAATAAATCACATAGCACATACGATGCGGCGGCGGTGGTGGCGGCCGAAGCATCTTATTCGGCGTATAACTGAGAAATATATTATATTAGTAAATTATAACTCGAAGCTAGGTGAATGGTAACCGGCGCTGTTTAACATATTTATTTTGATGTTACTGCCTCCTACCTGTTCAAATTAAACAGCATACTAAATTATGTAATAGAAAACCGAATAAATTTAAAATAATAATAATAACAACATTTACGCGTTTAAGCAGATTTTTATTATGATTTATCGCATTTTACCACATGTCATATAATACCCGATATACCTTTCCACTTCACACTCGAAAAGAACGCACCGATTGAGTGCGGTGCGACCGAGACCACGAATCTCTTTCTCTTCCTCACTCGCTCGCTCTCCTACAAATTACCTAAGCCTATGCCCGGTGTGACTTTTACTACCCCCGTTTAACACCTTATTTTGTTACCACAAAAAATTAATTTGCGCTCTTCTTCGAGCACCGAATAGAAACATCGGAAAATCGAGCGAATACTTTGGTACACCTTACCTACGTACTCCGGTACTCGTATTTCAAAATTCGAAACAATGTTTCACCGACGTTTTATACGAAAAATGTATATCGCGTAATGCTCGGTGTTTAATACGGTGCGGCGGTGATGCTGTTTATAGATTATAAAGATGTCTTGATAAATTATATTAAAGCCAGGAATTCGTTTAAAGACTGGTTTTTTGTAAATGGTTTATTACACGTGCGCGCGCCGCGCCATCCGCCTGCCCTTAACTTGTACAAATCATAAAAACAGATTTTCGTCTTAATTTAAACGTCTCTATCCGAGTACACGAGTAGTTAAGTAGGTGTAGGTAATCTAAGTACGTGATTTTTCGATTTCGATTCAATTTTTATTTTATTATGAAATTAATTGAAGTTTTTTTTTTTTGTTCAAATGACAAGACTCATTAAATTTTTATTGTTGCGACCGAGGTTTGAAAAATAACTCGAATATGAAAAAGAAGTCGTTACGAAATTGAAAAATTAGGTATTTTCAAGTTCGACATTTTAAATTTCAATTATGTAGGTAGTATTTTAGTTTCAGTGCTCAGAAAAAGTGATTCTGATTACATATTTTCTTTTATTCGTCTTTCTCGATTTTTATTTAAAGTTTTGCTACTTTTCGTAAAAATGTCACAAAACCACTCCATGAAAAAAAATAAGTCAAAAAATTTATTAAAAGAATTCTTCTACTTGAATTTTTTTTAAATCCCTCAAATTATTTGAAAATTCAAAGAAATATCATAATTATTATAATTCAAATTTTGAGCGAAAATTTAAAAAAAAAAGGAAAAAAACATTTAAAATGTAACAGGGCATGCAATGCAACTTGTAATTTTCTGGGGTGTATATACAAGGGTGGCCCTTATTTTGGACTTCTGAATTTTTTTAATGTCTTATTCCCCGAAGTTTTTTCATTCTATGAGAAAATAATTCCCTATTTTTTTATTTTCACTCTTACTGAGTTTCAAGTGGTGTCGAGTCACTTTTTTTTTTTTTTTTTGGAAAATAAAAAAAAAAGATTTTTAAATCTTCCCATTTTTTGGTTATAAACCATCAAAGTTGTTCATTAATATGAGAATTAATTCTCAATTTTTGATTTTTCCCTCAACTTGATTTTAAGTGATATCTTGAAGCACACCTGATTTTCCAAAAGAAGGAAAAACGAAAAAAAAAATTGCGAAATTTTTCACCCAATATTTCAAGTTATTGTATTTCATTAGAAAATAATTCCAGATTTTTAGTCCAGGAAAATTACCTACGAGTTTTATTCTGACAAATTGATACGAGAAATTTTTTTTAGAAATGGGTAGTACTCGATGCCCTCTTCAATATTGTGTCATGACGCGATGTCGTAGGACGATTGCGTCGCATGCTAGGGGTTAAATTCACCCCCTAGCGGTGATTTTTGCGTTTATCTCAGAAAATATGTATTTTTATGGAGTATCATAATAACATAAAATGCTCTTCATAAAATGTGGGGGCCGGGGCCTCGCTGGACCAGCAGTTTGTTGATTCTGCAGGGTGTGCAGACGCGACAGGGGGCACGTTGTTTTCGACTTTGAAAATTGTTGAAAATTAACGAATCGGTTTAAAGAAATAAATTAGGCGATCTTCTGGACATAATGCGAGTAGTAACACCAGGACATCGACATCATTAGCTACAATAGTTGTGCAGACCTTTTTGTAGGGAATTTTTCGTAGAATATTTTATGTAGGTATCATATTTTTGAAAAAACGCATATTTACGAGAATAAACGCAAAAAACGCCACAAGCAAGCAAGCTAGCAATCAATCATGCAGGCAAGCGAGCAAGCTAGCAATTAATCAGGCAGGCAAGCAAGCAAGCAAAAGGCAGGCAAGCCAATAGCTGGCAAACACTCAAGCATGAGACGAAAGCAGACAAGAAGGGCCTATAGTTTCCAAACCGGCGAATTTTCCTAGTGAAACATTCGCTGCAGTAGGTTATAAATCTATAGGCTTTCGCATCCAAGACAGCAGGCAGGCAAGCATGCGGCCCCCGAATGGGATTTGTCTTACTTCAACTCCTAGTCGCACGTCCTCGTCGTGGGGGCTGGTGCCTCGCTGGACCAGCAGTTTGTTGATTCTGCGGGGTGTGCAGATGCGACAGGGGGCACGCTGTTTTCGACTTTAAAATTGTTGAAAATTAACGAATCGGTTTAAAGGGAATTTTTCGTAGAATATTTTATGTATTTATCATATTTTTGAAAAAACGCATATTTATGAGAATAAACGCAGAAAACGCCACGGCGCGGCGAAGGTCTTTATGCAACGCATGAAAATTGGTCACTGAGGTGGTGTGAGATAAGGGCGTTAGGATACGTTTTACAAAAAAAAAAATGATTATAACCTTTTGAAAACTTCTCCTGAAAAAAACTCGGCGCTTCGCACCTCACCAGGAGGGCTTCGGCCCCCTGAACCCCTGATTGGCTCTATTTCCACACTACGTTTGGAAGTATGAAACATAGTAGGTATATGCTTTTACTCCGTGACAAAATATCTAAAAGTCATCAAAATTAATTTCCATGGAAATTTAAAATTAATAACGTTGACTACGTTACAAAATGTCAAAAAGTCACGAATATTAATTTCCATGGAAATTTAAAAATTAAAAAAGACTAATAGAAATAAAAAAATTAAGTTTAAGAATGTCCGACAAAAAGCCTAAAAGTAATAAAATTTCCAAAAAAAATTCCAAGTTTCAGAATGTCTGACAAAATGTCCAAAAGTCATAAAATTTCTTTTAAAAAAATTAAGAAGTCCAAAAGTCGTAAAATTTCTAAAATAATATCAAAAAGTTATTAAATTTATAAAAAAAAATTCCAAGTTTCAAAATGTCTGAAAGTCATCTTTATAAAAAAAGTTCCAAGTTTCAGAATGTCTGACAAAATGTCTAGAAAATTTCTAAAAGTCATAAAATTTCAAAAAAAATTTCAAGTTTCAAAATGTCTGACATAATGTCTAAAAAATGAATTTATTAAAAAATTTCCAAGTTTTTTTATGCCATCCAAACCTAACCCAAGTGTCGGATTTTGGGGTCGGATTTTTCCATTTTGGTCATCGTAAAAGCATATACTATGCTAAAATTTCCCATAAATTTTCCAAAAAAATACGAAAAAAATTGTACGTGTAGTCGTGTACGAATAAAAAAAGAATGACCTAAGATAAAAAAATGATTCTCTAAACATTTTTTGGAAGATGAATTTCTCGAGGAAAACATTATGTAGGTGAGTCGGCCAATTCCAAAGTGACCTAAGGTAAAATTTTCTTTTTTTGGGAAATCGCGAAAAACTGTGACGAGCTTTTTAAACTGTTATTTCTTTGTGTTGAGTTGCTAGTTTTGTGTAGATTCGAGTAGACCACTTATCCTAGAAGTTTCTAATCCCAAAATTCATTAGTCAGTCTTGACATTATTGTAAAAAAAGAAATTGACCATAAGTTGTTTTGGAAAAGTAATCACATTTTTACTCATTTAAATGAAATTATCGACGGAATTTCAAGATTTCAATCTTTAATATCTCCTTTGTAACCCCCTCCCTTCTACCAATTTTTTCCTCCAATTATCGACTGTAATCTGTATCTCAATGCTAACAATTTCGTTATTTACCTTAAGCAGTTTTGAAAAAGTAAAAAACATTACCTTAAGCAGTTTTGGAAAAGTATACATTGGTTGATGGCATGTAAACAATGGTACCTTAAGGAGTTTTGAAAAGTATCTCTAAATTTCATCAGGTTAGGTATTTTTTAGAATTTTTTTGAAAACACCATCTTGTCCGGCTTGAAATTCTCTTTCCGATACGACAAGAAAACGAAAATCAAAAATCGTCACCTTAGGTCACTTTGGAATTGGCCGACTCAGGTATATGTTGAAAAAATACGTTCATAGAGTTCTTGAAGAGGGAAAATAATTTTCAATTATTGCATTTTGATTATGTCATTCTACGAACAATATTGATAATTTTTTTGGAAAACAAAACCTGAAACATCAAAATTTGCAAAAAATTGGATTTTTGCGTTATGCCCCTTTTCCAGAAAAACTCTGCAGCCTATAAGGCTCAGTTTGTTACTCGGTAGTGCCTCGTCTATTTACCGCCGTACAAAATTAAAAATCTGATTGCAATTTTAAAATAAATTTGGAAGAAAATCTTCTGTATTTTTTTCATTAAAATTTTCTGAAAAAATTCAAGAATATATTCAACAATTTTTTTAAACATGTTTCACAAAGAGAAACTTTTTTTGGAAAGATGTAGATACTTATTTCAATCTTTTCTCAATTTATAAAAAATTGTCTAATTTTTTTTTTTGAACGAAAACGTTTTTATAACTTTCTTGATAAATTCAAACAGGTATTTCATTTAAATTTTTTACTCAATTTTTACAAAAAATCTGACAAAATTATTAGAAAGAAATTTATAAACATTTTCCTGAAATGATTCGAAAGCCTACCAAATTGTTTTCAATAATTCCGCAAAAAATCCTTCAACTTTTTTTGGCGGGAAATTCTTTTTTTTGAAGAAACATATTTTTAGAAAATTTTTCGATAACATTTTTGATTTTTTTAAAAAGAAATTTTGAAATATTCTTTTTCTAAAAAAATTTACCCATGATTTTTTGTGATTTTTTTTTATGTTCAAATTTGAAAATTTTGAAATATTTTCTCTCAAAAAATTAATGGTTTTTGAAAGGAGTGAGGTAATAATTTTGGGAGAAATTTCATCAATTTTGTGGAAATTGAATTTATGAGTCGAAAGATTTTTTTATCAATTTTTGTTGTTTTTTTTCAATTACAGCAGATTTGACAATTTTTTCGTTTTTTCAGCCCTATACAATTGTAGGGTTTCTTGAGTAATAATTTTGAAAAAAATTTCATCAATTTTATGGAAATTTGAATTTAGGCCTTTTTATTTTCAATTCCAAAAGATTTGATGATTTCTTCGTTTTTTCAATTCTCGAGTAATAATTTCGAGAAATATTTCATATTTCATCAATTTTGTTGAAATTTGAATTCATGAGTCGAAATTTTTATTTAATCAACTTTTGTTCAATTCCAGCAGATTTCACAATTTTTTCGTTTTTTCAACCCTACAGCACAGTAGAATTTCTTGAGGATTTCGAAAAAATTTCTTTTGTGGAAATTTGAAATTATGAGTCGAAATATTTTATTTAATTAATTTTTGTTCAATTCCATCAGATCAGGCGATTTTTTCGTTTTTTACAACCCTTTATTCAAAGAAAAATTTCATCAATTTTTTGGAAATTTGAATTTATGAGCAGAAATTTTTTAGAAAATCGATTTGTTAAGGGGGTGGATCCAAATTTCAAAAGCACAAAAGTAATCCCTCAGATAAGGGCTGCATATTAACGAAAAATTAAATAAATCAAATAATTTAAATTGAAAAAAAATCTCAATTAGGTATTTTAATCAATTTGAAAGTAGATTAGTAGACCTTATCATTGGCAGATTTTTTGCATTGATGAGAATGCTTGTTTGTTTTTTCAAGGAAGGGGTAAGGTGTGATCAAATAATTTTTTATAAAAGTTTTATAGTAATTCTATAGTATGTAGTCCTACACTAGGAAACTTTTGTTAGAATTCGATTTCTGTTTCTTGAAAAAATTTCTCATTGCCTACATGTCCTATTCAATTTTTCAACTTTAATTACATTTTGATAATATGACGAAATTATTTGTATTAATTACTCCAGTTTTGCCAGTACAAATATCCTGGAAGTGAAGTAAATTCAACAGTTTTTCTCACGGATTTTCAAAGCATATCACTCGCGAAATGATCCGGATGGAAAACTCATATTTCAAACGGGCCAATTCTACATCTTAAAAATACATTAATCAAAAAATAAAAAATAATAATAATGGCGATGGAATACTCTTTGATAACTTGTAAATGTTTATTACGATGTTAACGAGTAACCGTGCAGAGTAGTAAATGATCGTCGCTTATTAATTAACATAATGTTATTAATATCTACTTATAATATTAAGTTTAACGGGTTATTCAATTTCAATGTTAAATTCGTCGATTTCGTGATCACGTATTTTTCATATTGACAATTTCATTGCCATTGGGGAAATGATAAAGTTGAAATTTTCTGTGATTTGATTATGCCTACCAAATTACCATTTTACTGTTTATAATTTCTGAAATCGATGTGAAAACAAGTCGAGTTAATTTCTCGTTTTGCAACTTACAATCCATCGAATGAAGGTAAATGCTGTACTTGAAAATGTAAGGAAATTCCACCAATCACGTTTGAGAATCTCGTATTAAGAAAATTCCCGTTAGTGTTAAGACGACTGTATCAATAATTTGGTTTCATCATTGTTGGCAAAGTTGGTTCATTGTTCCTCGATGGCACCTCCAGAAGTTTGATGGTTATCAAAAGCCGAATCAAAATGACGCATTCGAGCGTATAATGACATTTTTTTTTTTTGGTGGGCTTTTAATAGAAAAACGTTTTTGAACGTTATTGGCGGGTAAACATAAGGTCTATAATGAATTTACGGCCGAATAAAAATTAATCATAAACGGTCGTTGGAGCAGAACTCCAAAAATAACAATATATTAATAATCGATCGATTAATAACATTAATCATAGATCGTACTCGACGATGTTCAAAAGGTACCAGAATGGAAAAAAAAAGACTAGATACTAATACAACGGACAAAGTAGTTATGCATTAGTCATCATCGGTACATTAACGCGATTCTATATCGTTATTAAGTATCCAGATTTTAAAATTTGATAAACAACTCATCAAGGGTTTCGAGTTAACGAGCCCTATCCGCCGCGCCGCCAGTCGATCTTCCGTCTACTCGTATCTCTCTATATGCCAGCATTATTGTTATGACAAGCTGTGATGACTTCATTAATAGCTCATGATCAAGGTATGGTATGGCATGGCGATGGTAATGGCGATGGCGATGGCGGCTCACGTTGTTGGCTGCATTGCGAACTTGCCAGATTAAAGCACCCAGGGACTAAGGTATATTCAACCACCGGAACTCCATTCAATATTTCATCACTTGTACCACCGTGCGTTTCCGTTCTCGTCGTATTTCAGTCTGCTGCAATTTTTTCACGTCCGCTGGATATTATGTATTTAATTTATTAGAAGCCTAATTACCAATAATGCTTATCGGTTGATCTGCTCTTCGAATATAAATACATATTAAATGTTTCAACGCGAATAAATCATACATTTTATAAGACGAACCAGAAATATTTACTTATATTAATGAGTGAAAATTATTCCGCGTATATTTATAGACAATTACGCGAGCATACTGGCACAGGTGATGAACTGATGAGGTGACACCAATCACCACAGGGAACTTGAAAAAAGTTGATGTTTTGGACCGACCACTTTGAATGTAGAATAATCTAATGAAATACCTGCCTACTCCAATTGAAAATGAGTTTGAATTTCACCTTATCAATTGACGTTAGGATATATAAATGTATTTGTATTGCAAATCCAGTTGGTCCGGCCAGACCGCCAGTCTTATACTTTTTTAGCTCAAAATTCCATTTTTCTTCGGTATTTTAAATTAAAATTGTTTTTTCTGTCCAAACGTAGAAAGGCATCAGGTTATGAACTCTGGTTACCACAAAGTTACTCGTATGTCATTGGTATATATTTTTTTACAAATAAACTAGAAATCTTACAATTTCAAAGAATTGCTCGAAAATTTTGGAGAAAAAAAACAACAAAATTTTCAATGAATTATTCTCATCATTTCAAAAAATTTTGCAGGTCACAAAACTTCAAGAAATCCTTTACAACATTTTCTGAGAATTTTTCTCAGAACCTCAAAAAGTATTCAAAAAAATGTAACTTAAAAAAAAATTATTCCATGAAATGGAGGTATTAAAAATTTCTAGAAAATTCAGAAATTATTTCCCACAAAAAATTGCGACTCCCTCCTCACAATACTCAGAAATAATTTAATTAGAAAAAAATTAAGAGATTTTCTTACTCTCCAAATGAACGTGCCTCTATTTTTCCCTCTGAAGAAATGGAGTTTTTTTCCTCAAAAAATTGGGATAAAAATTTATTAACTTTTTTTTGAAGAAGGAAGAGATTTTTCTCCCATTTTTTCACTTTGAAATAATTGAGTAATTTTTTAACGCTCATTCCAAAAATTTGAGATAATTCTTATCCCAAGAGCACTCAAACTATTTTTCTCATAAGTAAGTAGTTGATAAAATATATTTTTACTCCAAATATTTTCATTTAAATAATTCAATTTCTTCAATTAGTTGAGATTTTCTCTCTGAAAAAATTGACTCAAAAAATTAGGAATTTTTCCTCTAGAAATAATTCTTTTTCTTCCTAGAAAATGAAAAATTTTTGTACAAAAAGTAGTAGAATTTCACCCCAATTAAAAAAAAAACTCTGAAAAATTGGGAGGGATTCCTCAGTTTTTTGATAAAATAATCCTCAATTATTTAAGAAAAAGAATTTTTCGATTTTTAAAAAAGTCTCTAAATTTTTGTAGATGATGGATGTCTTGTCATAAAAAAAGAGTTGAATTTGATGAGTTGAATTGAATTTTTAAAATTTCTTTGTTCTTTCAGAAGTCTAAAATAATGTTTATTAATAGTAAATTGGATTAAATATTACTGAAAAATAGTTAATTTTTCATAGGTACATACAAAATTTCGATAATTTTTGAAAAAACTTCATTGAAGTTTCCAGCTTCAAATTTTATTATCAATCTTCGGAGAAAAATTCACACCTTTTTTTACCATAAAATTTAACAATTCCTCAGAAATGAAAAAGCATATCTTATTAAACAAAATGAAAATTATTTCGTTCTTTATGTTATTTTCCATTTTTTAAATTAATTTTTTTTTCATTGGTAAATATTAGGTAATTTTATCCAGCCACTATTTTTTTTTTTTTTTTTTTTTTTTTTTTTGGGGGGGGTATACAAGGAAGCAATTGTGTAAGAACTTCATAATAAATTATGTAACCTAACTTAGTTATTGAGAATTACACATATTCGATACTAGCTAAACTCTAAATAGGAACCTATCTTGTATAGCTTTGATAAATCTGGTCGTGAAGATCGTTTCTTCTTGCCCTCTTGGTGACCAAGACTACGATCAAGTAAAGTCTCGATAGTTACAAGAGATGAGTATTGCTCGTATTTATGTATTGTGGGTTCGGAAGGTAATAAAAATTTTTTCATCTCGTTTTGAAGTTAGACTGGTCAAGTTAGGTGATCCGAAACGATTAAATTTAATTAGCAAATTTAACTGCAAATTGTAGCGTTGTGAACGAGTCTAGTGTTTTCATTCGTATAGGATCCGATTTTTTTTTCTTTTTTGTAAAGTATTAAAATTCAAGGGCAATAAAAATTGTGAAATTTATGATTCCTCGAAGTGTCAGCGTGATATCGAAGAATTTTTTGAGAAATTTGTTATTGCCTTTCTTCTTAGTTCAAACCGATTTGATTCAATTCGATTAGTTTATTAAATTAATCGGTTTCATTTTTAAAAAAATTATTTCAAAGCAAAAAAAAAAAAGTCAAATGAAATGGCAATTGTGTAAACATAACGAACGTAATTTCGAAAGAAAAAAATTGTCACTTAACATGCACGTTTGTGAATAGAATCCTAATTGGCGAAACCACAACAAATATTTTCGAATGTAGGGATTTGTGATTTATCGCTAATACGCACGGAATATTAATAAAGAAATGAAAAATTAATTTAATACGTCTTTAATTACGACAATGTAAAGCCAGTTGGTGTTCACGGGGAAAAAAAGGTAGGAAAAAAACGGTCTTATGTGCGTTTTAAAAATACTATAGAAAAATCTGTTCGTAGATTATAAAGATGTCTCGATAAATTACCGCAGTAATAAATTTCTCAGACTGGTTTTTAAAATGTTATTGTACATATTACACGTTCATCGTGTATCAAATATACTCGTAGAAAGACAAGAAGCAGTCCTTTATATCTCGTTTTCCAAAAAAAAAAAAAAAAAAAAACTTGGTTAAAAAAAAGCTTTTGAATAATTATACGTTCTAAAGCGAGCTTGTAAATTACCGGGCAGTAAAAAATTAAGCGTAAATTGAAAAAATTAATGGTATGTGTTACAAACTATAACACTAGACGATATTTAGGTATTTGCAGTGGTGTTTCGGATAGAAAAACGTGTTAAAAAATCAAACACCGGATTATAAATCTACGACGCTGACCAGCAAACCCTAAGCCTGGTGGCGAGATTATGTAGAACAGCTTGTCTCGTAATTTAATTTGTTTCCGAAGAAATTACCTATAAATTGTAATCGAATGGTTGTATTTGTTCTAATGCACAGAAGAGCTAATCCGATTCATTTTTTCTACTCGCCCGCTCGTTTTTCTCGATGAATAAATTTTTCAACGGTGCGATTTATAAAATTTCAAACGACCGGGTGACAGATTTTAAATACGGGTTTATAATTTAGTGCCGAATAATTTTCATTTCCTAATTGTAATATCTTCATTATCTACTGAGATTCCTGGAAATGTGTGGTTCAAAAACTGGTCTTGTAAATTATTTCTCATTTTTGTGGAAAAGTTGCAATCGTTCGCCTATCCATTTTTTAAACGTTTCTATTAAAAAAAATCGTCAAAACGTTGCATTTACCAGTCGTCGGAGTGTCTATCTTAACTGTTTGAAGTGAAGGCGTGAAGTTTCCTAATAAAAGGTCTCGATTTGTCCGACCTATTTTCACGTGCAGTTGCAACACAGATTGTGTAGCTTCAAAACATTTTTGTACCGATTGAAAACGTGTGGTGTGTAAAAAGCTCCGCTTTTAGGTGTAAAATTCTGAATTTGGAACCTTGTCACTGAAACGAAAATTGAAAAATGGAAAATTTTATCAATGTCAAATACGTAAATAATATTTTAAAAGTGATTAGTGACAACCCTTTTCGACTATTTTAATATATTTTTTTTAATTCTTTGAATCCTGTAAATTTTTAAAAATTTTCGACTAAGTTGGAAAAATTTTCACTATTTTATAAAAAATTTCGATTTAATATTTTTTGAATTAACATGAATTTGTTAAAATTTTACGACTTTAAAATATCTTCAAAATTTGGTAAAAACTCAAAAATTCTGTAATTTTTCAATTAGTAAATTTTTTCAATATTTCAATATAAAAGTAGGCGACGAAAATAAAAAAATTGAAAAACTCTGTGTAGAAAAATTTCGTTTAATATTGAACAAAATTTTAAAAAGAGTTTTTCCTGCTATTTGAAAAATGTTGTGTTAGTTACTATTTTTTTTAGGGAAGGGAACTTTCCAATTTCAGCCCGTTTTTGGGGGAGTAGTTTTCTGAAAATTTTATGAAAAGAAAAAAAATGTTAGTGATGAAATGATGTTTTAGGCGGGGGGGGGGGGGGGGGGCTGTAGACATAAAAGTTTCATGGCTGTTACAATTTTTAAATATTTTAAATTTTTCAAAAATCTAATATAACATCTTCAAAGTTTATTAACTTTGAAATTTTATTGATTTTTTGAAGTTGTTATAATTTTTGAAATTCAGCTAAATTCATACTTAGGTAAAATTTTGAAACGTGAATAATCAGCAAAGTTTGATGGATTTTTAAAATTTGGTAAAAATTCAAAATTTAGGAAACTTTCAATATATATATATATTTTTTTTAAATATTTTGATGAGAATTTGAAATTTGATGTTCAAAGTGTGGTGTAAATTAATTCAAAATTTGGTCATTTTTGAACTTTGGTAATTTTCCAACTCTATATAAAATAAAATTTTAAAAGTGAATTCATTAGGTATTATTAAAATTGAATAAACTTTTACTATTTTGAAAATTTAGAATTTTTTTGTTCAGTAAATCTTTAAAATTTAAAACATTTTTCATTTTGATCAAGACCTGCAAAAGTCCTACTTTTTGGAACTAAGATTTTGTTGATAACTATGTTCAAACATAAACTTTTCAACAAAAAAATATTTTTTTAATTTTTACGAATTTTTATTATGTAGGTACTTAACTATTTTTGTTCAATTCTAAAAGTATTTTTTCTTTTTTGAATTTAAAATTCAACATTTTTGAAAATTAATGCAACATTTTTTAGAAATTGGTGTATTTTTTTTCCTGTTAAAAATAATATAATGTTGAAATTCAACAATTTTTGAAAATGCTGGGTACCAAGTTGGTACATATTTTTGAAATTTATTTTTCCGTTATGAAATTTCTCAATTTTTGAAAATTTAATAAAATTTAATATTTCTACACACTATTTGAATCTTGAAAAAAAAAACAGATTTTCTAACGCAATTGTTTAATTAGAATTTTTGAAACGAAATTGTCCTGAAACATTTTAATCGTAAAATAAGAATAAAATTTTTTCCCCGAAGATTTCAATTTCCTTCCCTCATCCCTCCTCTCCTAATAAATTTAAACTTTTAATTAATATTGCTTACGTTAATTATGGTAAGCGAAAAATTACCTCATCTAAAACACTCGTTCAAGAAAAATAAATTCTGCGATTAAAACGAGCCGATAATGGAAAATTGCCTTTATCAGCGTAAGATCGTGTTGCTTCCTTTAAATTTCGGAGAAAAATTCAGAACAGACCGAATATTTTATCGTTTTAATAAAATTCGTTTATTATTTGGCGAAATTATCTGGTGAAATTAACTAAAAATATAAACGAATTCCCAGAATCGTTATACAAAGTCAATAAAAGCGATTACAGTGTTCTAGAAAAATAGAATAATTGAATTTTTATCGATAATAATGAATACGAGGTATGAACTTTGTTAGCATTCGGCATGTGACGTGATTGAAAAAATAACCCCGCGGTAATTTCCATTATCTTTCATCAATAATAGGTATAAAGCAATATTCCTGTACTTTTTCGTACCTATACGTACTTTTTGTTCCGTATACGCCCACAATTTATAGACTGATGCTCCTCTACTTTACATATATGGTTACACTTGTATACCATACAATATTATGTATACCTATGGTCCAAACTCCAAAATGGTATAATGGTTTTTCAAAAATTATCAATAACTAGAGTGTACCTTTAAGTATATTGAGAGTTGGAAATTTTTTCTTCATGAAAGGCATTTATACGTACCCTTGAACAAAAAAGGGTAGAAAAACACGGTAATAATATACCAGAGTGTACAGAGCGAAAGAAAAAGGCCTCAATTTGGTTGGAAAATGAAAACGAACGTACGCCACGACGCGACCATTGTACAACAATGTACCTACATACTCTGATATTATAAATGCTTTATTAATTTTATAACATTTTAACATCCATCTATAAAGAGACGAATAACTATGGTTAAAGAGAGGGCGGTGGAAAAAAATAACAGAAAAGAAAAGAAAAAATAATAATACAAAAATGAAGAAAAGTTTTTTTTTTTTTTTAAACAACAGGCTTGGGTAGGGTGAACGGTGCACTATCTAGCATGCTAACAAATCGTTAAGAATTAGTTAGCCAGACATTTGGCTTAAAATGCCCGCGGAGGTGTGAGTTATACCTCGGTTATCGGCAACCTAAAATCTGAATTACTTCCCTAAAACAAGCAATTTACAATTTACCATTTCGGGGAGTTGGACTTTATCGACCCTAATCACTTATGAATGTATAAGTATACGCACGCGGCAGATTCGGGGGTTGTTTATGATAATTATATAGCAGTCCGTATATAATAACTTCATCACGAGTAATTTATTTAGCTATACCTACCTTCGTAAATCAACATAAAAAACAATTTCTGTAATGTAAGCTTTTCTCTGCGCGTATGCTCCCCGCACCCTTCCCACCACTCGTTGCTGGTTCCTTTTGCTCCTTTTGGACCGCGCTTTGTGCGCGTATCGGCGTCTAGTTTGGTAACGCGTAATGCGGCCTTTTTTTCTAAACGCACGTCATTATCATTAAGGCTAATAATTAATAAAACACGGGCAACGGCTTTTTCTTTCCATGCTCTAAAACTAGGTACCAAAGAGTAATTTGTTTTGACAGCTGTTAGATACTTTGTTAATCATTAAGTTTGATTTTTATCGCCGTTCTAGCTATAAACTATATACCTAAACCTATCTGGAATTATACGTATCTAGTATCTACCTACGTGTAAAGCAAGGTGCCTGGTTTTTTTCCTAATGTCCACATTTTGTCAATCATTTGCGCTTCGTTAATTTTTTGTTTACACTTTGAATTTATGAACTCATTATTGTTGTTTTCTTTTTGTTTTTTATTCTGCCCTTTAAATCAAATGTTTGATCTATGAAAAACCATCACATGGATGCTATTTCACGTATTGAAATTTTACAGAAGTATGCAGAAACGACTTCTGAACCATCCTATATAGAAAAATTAATTTGTAACCGTGCATGTTAAAAATAATCTAATGATTCAAAAAAGGTGATGTGGAGAAAAACTGATTTTTTAAGTGACCTATTTTGTGAAAACCTTTCAAATGAATTTTTCTCAAATTTTTGTCATTTTAACGTGCACGTTCACGTTTTTGAAAAAAATTATTGCAAACGTTTACTCAAAAAAATTTCCTCTGTTCACTTGAAAAAAAAAATGACGAAAAAAGTGTGTACCTAACTACCTACCTACTACTTCGACCTAACCAATTAAATCAATTTCCACATTTAAAAAAAATCAAACTTGGTAAATTTTGAAAAAAAAATTGTAAAGTTTTCAAAATTTGAAAATAAATTATGAAAATTTAAAATTTTTATAAACTTTTACAATTTTAAAAATTTGATAAAAATATAGGAATTTTAATGATTTTAAATTTCAATAAATTCTCCATGATGAATAATTTTTTTAAACGTCTCAAATTCAGTAAATCTTTGAATTTCGGTAAACAATTAAACATACCTACAAGAATTGATAAAAATTGGAATTCTTATAAGTAGGGCTTACCTATAGATACATTTTCGAAATTGAATGAAATATTGAAAGTTAATAAATTTTTACAATTTAGAAAATTTAATAAGAAAATAATAGGTAGTTGATCAAAATTTCAGTGATTTTTGAAATTTCATTAAATTTTTTTGTAAATGAATAATTTTTTTATTTTTTTAAACTTCTCAAATATTATATCTTTGAAATTCGGCAAACATACAAAACTTGATAAAAATTGAATTTTGTCAACTTGTTGATCTTCAATAAATTTTCGAAATTTAATGAAATTTTGAAGGTTGATTTTTTACAATTTTAAGAATTTGAGTTCCAAGAAAAATTGTCCACTATTGAATTTTAATGAATTTTTCTCCTAATTTTATTTATAAATTTTTAAAAAAATTTCAAGATTTGACGAAAAATTAAAAACTGGTTCATTTTTGAATTTCATTTTTTCTGAATTGAATGAGATTTTGATGTTTTATAAACTTTTACAATTTTACAAATTTTATAAAAAAAAAAAAAAATAGGAATTTTTGCGATTTTAAAATTTTAATAAATTTTTCACGATGAATAATTTTTGTTAACTTCTCAAATACATTAAATCTTTGAAATTCGGGAAAAATACAACATTTCATAAAAATTGGAATTTTAATAAGTACCTAGATAAATTTTCGAAATTGAATGAAATTTAAATAGTTAATTTTTTACAGATTCAAGAATTTTATAAAAAAAAAATTGTCCATTTTTGAATTTTAATGAATTTTTCAGATGTATTTTTTTGTAAAATTTTTGAAAATTTTGAAAGTTGGAAATTTGTCAAAGTTTGATAAAAACTAAAACTTGGTCGTTTTTGAATTTTAATTTTTTTTTAATTGAATGAGATATCGATGTTTTATATGTAAGGCCCGGATTTTTATGCGCTTAAAATAGCAAAATAAGCGCTTATGTCAAGCGGTTAAAATATGAAATATAAGCATAAATATGCCCTATAAAACCAAAAAAAGCAAACATAAGTGCTTTAAAAATATACTATCATGGGTATCAAAATGCAGGTATTTTAAAATCGCTTTCGAAAAACCTATTAAATCGTACATATGTAAAAACTGAAAGAAATGTAGAGCAGAAAAACATTAAAACATTAATTTTTTAAATAAATAATGCGAAATTCAATAAATTTGAACGCGTTGAGATTTCACAATGAAAATCGATTAGATTGAATTAAAATTAAATTATAGTTTGAAAAACGCCTCCACAACTGAAAGTTCCTTCAAACTGCAACTTGAAAAATTAAAAAAAAAAATTAAAATTGAAGATACAAAAAATTGTTTTTTTAAAATTTTTTTTTTGGTCAGGTTTTTCAGTTTTTTCAAAAAAAGCGCAAAATATGCGGGTTTTTGACATTTTTTTTGCAAAAATAAGCGTTTTTAAGCATTTATACCCAAAATAAGCAAAAATAAGTTTCACCATCCGTCTCAGAATTGCATAAAACGTAAAGAAAATTGTGATATGCCTTATCTAGTGCAGCAGGAAAAAATAAGCAATATCATAAAAATCCGGGCCCTATAAGCATTTACGATCTTACGATAAAAATAAGACATTTTGGTAGTTTTTAAATTCCAATAATTTTTTTTTCATGCCGAATAAATTTTTTAAACTTCTCAACTTCAGTAGGCAATCTTTTAAAATTTGATAAAAATAGGAAATTCTTAAATTTCTGAATTTTCATTTCCTGAAATTGAAAACAATTTTGAAGATTGATAAATTTTTACATTTTTGATAACAAGAGGAATTTTGATGAATTTTTGAGGTTGGATTAATTTTTAGAACAATCTTCAAATTTGAAAACCATTTCGGATTCGATAATTATATAAAAATAGAAATTTTGGTCATTTTCAAATTTCAGTTGATTTTTTCTTAATTTCTCAGCTTCAGTGGGCATAGTATAATTATGTAGGTCGTAGGTAAATTTTTAAAATTCTGGAATTTTGTCAATTTTGGAATTTCAATACATTTTTGAAATTGAATGAAATTTTGGAGGTTTATGAATTTTTATAATTTAAAAAATGTAGTAAATCTTTAAAATTCAATAAAAATACAAAATTTGATAAAAATTGTAATTTTTTGAATTTTGAAATTGAATGGAATTTTAAAAGTGGATAAATTTTTACTAATTTAAATACTTGAAAAAAAAACTGTCAATTTTTCAATTTCAATAATTTTGAAGTGGGATTAATTAACAATTTAAAAAAAATTTACCAATGTAAGTGGTAATGGAAATCATTGAAATTCGGAAAAAAATAAAAATTTAAACGAAATAGAAATGTTTGTAATTTTTGGAAGCATTTTTTTACCAGTTCGACAAGATTTTTGTACTTTGTCACTTTTTTTGATGTGATCAATTTCAATTTTCTTTTGTCTAACACACATTTATGAGTTTCTATCTAGAATTATTTTGAAAAATTATTTAATAAACATTCTTCAAAATCTCGTAATTTTTAAACGTTAGGTTAATGATTTCTTCAAGGTTGAAATGATTTTTAAAATTTGATAACTTTTTTTTAATAATTTCGAAAGGTCATTTTACAAAGTTTAAATGATTTTTGAAATTTAGTGAATTTTTAAATTTAATTTTAATGTACGCAGTGCTAAACTAAATATGCAGTCCACGAGTATTGTTGAAACAATTTTCTAATTTTTTTTTCTATAATTATTACTAAAAATCTTTATTATCTTTTGGCACTTCTAAATAAATTTCAATTTTCCAAAAATTACCCACTGAAAAAAATTATTAAATCTAAATTATCAGAATAGATTTTTATACGCAGAAGGAATTGAGGAAACGCTGCACGCAGTCGTTAGCGTGTAATGAAGTCATCACACGCATTGAAAACGAAAAGCAGGCGAGAAAGACCAAATACTCGTAGCTCGTCGTGCGGCGCCTTTTCAAGCCTGCTGCTGCTGGTTTGTAAGAGTATAGTTAGTTTGTAGCGTATCGTCAACCTTTTTGGACACGGAGACGGACACGGACGCACGCACAAATAAGCGGACAAACATTGTGTTTATGGAAGCTCGTATAGCCTGCTGGCCGGCCTCCAGGCGACTCTTGCGCTGGATGAAAATTATATAGCGGCTTCCTAACCATGCTACTTTGATTTATTGTCAAAAATACTTATTTCGACCGCGATGTGCGAAGCTATATCCTCGTTTAGTGAAATGCAGCTTTTCCTGTAATTTTGATACTTGGTCTATATAGTGAGGCGAATAGAAGAGTTAAAAAGCAGAAGATTTACATTGCTTACTTTATTAAAATAATTTTTGAAATGATGTCATATGGCGAGTGAATCATGGTACGACTATAGTGTTGCCATCAAAATACAAATTGAATATCGAATCGCTAGGCTGGGTCATCGATAACATCTTATACGGAAAATGATGTACGTATTCAATTATTCGAACATGAATTCAAATTTTCCGCTCAATTTGAATTAGGTTTACGCGACCTTAAAAGTAATTCAATTACGTTTACAAATGCTCCGTGGGTTCTCAATGACTTGACTGAAAAAACATACTCGTCAGAGTACAAGACGTAAATATACGAGTGTTTTCGATTTAGCGATAGGTTAGCTTAAATTAATTTCCGCGTTATTTAATTTTACCAACATTAATTGCCTGGTTCAAAACATTTCTCGTTGATTAAATCTCGTCACTTATTACTTCAATTAAATTCTTCCTTATCGACGTGATGTTAACGAAAAAGTACGAGTTACCTACGACAATATGTGCCACTTCCCAAACGCCATAGAGATCGATTTCTACCAAATTCTTTGCTATAGATTTTTACGCGATTTTCTGTATATTTTCCATGTTCACATACCTACACTAAGGTATTTTTTTAGCAAACGGAAAACAGTGATTCGAATTTATTATAAGGTAAAAGAGAGAGATGAGGGGTAAAATACCCACTTAACGATTATAATAAAGTAATTTTATACTTACTTGAAATAAACTGCGTAAAACATCGCGCAGAACACGAAAAAAAAAGGAAATGAAAGTATTTAAATTCTTCTTCATGCCCGCCCCTCCGTTGCGGGTCATTCGTCGTTTATGGAACAACAGCCGAAAGGGGGCAGCTGCCAAATGGCGTGTTAGAAACTGAAGGAGATATACTTGGGAAACTATGGCTAAATTCACGTGAAAAAAAAAATGTGGAAAGAAAGAAAAAAACTACTCGTAATTTTCTTCGACGTCGTTTCATTTCTAATTAACACTCGCGTTTTCTGCGTGACATTTTGTGTGCGAAGTTTGTCGGATTGGGTGTGTGTTGTGCGGGTGCGAAGGGGTTAATACCTTGGCAAATTGAGCTGGTTAGATTTCGTATACCTTTACGTCTTACTCGTGTAATCGTGTATACATGGTGTCCAGGTAGTATCTTTTAAAACTTCAGATTTGGATACAGTTGAGTATACCACTGACAAAAAACGTTTTGTACTCATGTTGCCTATCTCAAGAATTGAAGGAGTGTGGGAGAATGAAATTGAGTAGATTTTTTTGAAAAAATTGGTGTGGAAGAGTACTAAAAAAAATTAACATTTTTTAATCTTGAAATTTTTGCCCAAGTTCAGGGTGTCTAAAAGTCATGAAAATCATAAAAGTCATGAAATTTGTTAATAGGTCATGAAAGTCAAGGAAAAGTCATGAATTTTTCAAAAAAGCACTAGCTTAAGAAACGTCATGAATTTTTGATAATATTACCCAGGCAAAATTACAAATTCGCTTGAAAGTGAAATTTTTTAAAATTGTTGCATCTCCCCTCCACCCCTCCAAAAAAAATGCATAAAATATTGTGATTTCTCTGAAAAAGAAAATTAATTTTCTTGAAGAATTTTTTTTTTTTGAGGGGAGGGAAATCTCTATTCTTTTGTAAAAAATCCCCATTTCTTGGAATGAAAAAAAGCAAGAATTTTCTAAAATGAAAAAAATGAGTTTTTTGGTACAAAATTTTAAAAATTGTTTTGGAATAAAAAATATTTTCACGCCATTAGTCTTAGGTAGTTGCAGTACAAGGTGTTAAAACAAATTCTCAATTTTTTGAAGTAAATAAAAATAGGTACTTATTTTGTAAACTTTCGCGAGGAATTCTCATTTTTTTAAATCAAAAATCTGCATTTTGTCGTTTTTTGGAACTGAAATTGTACTTTTCGAACTCTAGAAGTATAAAATCACATTTTTTTTCAATTTTCTGACAAATAAAAATATTTTAATTTTTTTGTTGGGAGGAGGGTCTTTGTTTTTTAGTAGGAAAAATTCTCATTTTTTGGAATTGAAAAAATTAAAAAAAATTGTTGGTTCAAAAAAAATTGTTAGGTATGAAATAAAAAAAATTAATGTTAATAATAAAAACGAACATTATAACTTCGCGTTTTCATAATATCAATGATTTTTAAATAAATATATCATTCAAATTATTATTATTTTTTTAAATAGAGAAATCTCACATTTTCTATGGTATCAATTTTTTTTGGAGGAAGAAATTTCCGGTTTTTTTGGAATAAAAAATATCCAAAAATCTTTTCTTTTTTTTTTTAGAGAAAAATGCTATAAAAGTTTCTTATGTGAACATATTTTTTAAAATTCCTGTTTCTTGATTTTTTCATTGTAAAGAAAAAAATTCGTTTCATTTTCGAAAAAAAATGAGATTTTTTTCAAACAATAATTTTAAAAAATTATTCTGAAATAAAAAAAAAATCCCATTTTTTTTTTTTTTTTTTTTTTTTTTTTTTTTTTTGATAGTAGGTAAAATAAATGAATAAAATATTTTTCAAACTTTGAGACGAAAAAAAAATAGTATAGAAAAAATGTTTTTCTGTTGAAAAAGATACTAAAATTTTTTAGTTTTGTTTCATTTCCAGGAAAAAAATTACAACATGAAAACAATTTCAAGCAATTGATTTCGATTAGAAAGCTTTGTAGTTTCTGCACTTTCAGACTTGCGCGAAAAATCAATCAATGCAAAATCCTCCTCTGACGAATTTTTCAAGATTTTTGAAATTATTAATTTTGTGGAAATTTTTAACTTTAGTAAATTTTGAAAAATTGCCAAACTGCATTTAACCAATGAAAAAAGCTACCCTAAAGATCAATGCAAAATCCTCCTCTGACGGATTTTACAAGATTTTTAAAATCACTAATTTTGTGAAAATTTTCAATTTCAGCAATTTCAGAAGAATTTATTGTCAAATTGCATTTAACCAATGAAAAAATCTACCCTAAAAATCAATGCGAAATCCTCCTCTGACCAATTTTTAAAGATTTAAAAAAATATAAACTCTAAAAAAAGTCCCCACCCTTCCTCTCCACCGAAGTGTCTAAAATGTGGATACGTGGTAACCCCTTTTTTTCAATCGTCAATAATGCTTCAGTCGCGCCCTAATTCAAAAAAAAGTTCGAATAAATGTTACTTAAAGTAGGTGAAATTTACCACAAAACTGCTTCATTAATTTCTTTCTACAAGTCAATGGTGACATTGTATCTTACTCGTGAAAAAGGGGAGAATTCTTGATTATATTACCCATATATATTATTTTGACGCTGATTTTTAGGGCAATTTTTTCAACAATATTCAATTCATAGGGAGTGGTGCACACTTTTTGGAATTTGGATAGAACTGGTGCCTATTTCAATTTTGAAGGGGAGTGTTTTTCAAAAATTTCAAAATCCTCATTAAACAATAAGTACCTACATTGTAACTTATCGAGAATAATAGAAAATGTTATGTTGATAATTTGCCTTTTCTTTGAAAATGAATGCTCTACAGTGCTTCGAAATTTGAAATTACCCAATTTCAAAGCTTCGTAGCTCCTTCATTTACAAAGATAGACACCATGTGTACATGAAGTTTTTTCTTAGTTGGACTCTGATCTATATATATTTCAAGAAGTTTGCACTACTCTCGAGCCACAGTGTAGGTATGTCCAATCAAAAAACATTCTCAATTTTACTTTCGCTCGCCCCTTCAATTTTTGAGATGGGCAATATGTGTAAAAAATAATCTTTTGTTAGTGATAGACGGTTTTCTTTATATCTGTAGTTTCGAAAAAGGTTCTTCCCGGACACCTTGTATGAGTAATAGATTGGTGAATATTACGAACGACTGTGGAAGCGAGAAAAAAGGCATAAATATAGAAGGACGGAGAGGGACTAGAGGGAGATGGTGTGGTACATGTGTAGATGAAGAGTAAAAAAAAAGTTTGTTGGTCATGTCGATGGTATCGGTGCTTGACGAGCATACGTTTACTATCAGATAGGTACTAATGGTTGATGGAGACAGGGAGACAGGCAGAGCCAGAGCCACAGAGGCTAGAGAGAGAAAGGTATACGCGAAAATAAAGTGTATTATAGGTATAGGTAAAGGTAAAGGTAAGGGTATTGGTAGTAGATAGAGTACAGTACAACAAGCCCAAGAGAACATCAACAACAACTCCTTAAACAGACAGTATTGCTTTTATTTAGCCGCGTTAGGTGTCTACTCGTAACACACAATTAATACTCGCTGGCAGCTTCATAGTTTAATTTTGTTGTTCGTGCCTGACACCGAATTCCGTGAGCTTCGAATCATGATTAGTTATTATAGCAGCACGATTCCTTTCGCGTTATTATTTTATTTTTTTATTTTATAACGCCGTAATCTTATTTATTTCTCTGGTTCTTTTTCTGGTACACAGATAGAGAAGCGCGTTATAAAAATCATCTGATGCGGACTGCACAGGCACAGTCGCCTCACCTCATCGGTCGGGGCCTTTAATCCGCCGCCCCTTGCGCCGCGCCTTCTATTTTATTTTATACGCGGCTTGGCTATACCGATTATTGAATATACTACGCACGCTCACACGTATTTATTATTTAATATCGCGATTGTTTGATTTAGATAATAATAAATCGATACTCGTTTGTCTATCATTACCGTTACGCCTTTTTAACAACACATTAAAAGGATCTTGTCGACGGGCCGAGTTTCATTTCAGAAATTACCTTATTACATAGATATTAATCTGAATGCGAGTACCGGACTGGTTGTGGTTGTGGTTGCGGTTGTGGCTTTGGCTTTGGCTATTCTAATCAGAACGGAGCGAAGCGGTGGTCAGTTTGCGAATTAACTCCTATTTCTTTGTAACATTCCGTTTACGCGTTTGGAAAGTGTTTAAATTTTATTAACTGCTGCCCTGCCGATGCCGCCAAGCGAATGTACCGAGATCGTGAATTCGGCTCTGCTGCGGGGTATACAAATTCGGAGATGTTATCGCACTCATGGGTGGTGTCTCGAGCAAAGCGCTGATTAGGTGAAGATTTTTGCACGAGGTGATAGCTGCAGCCCCGAGGAGGCTGTGGCCTGTACCTGCATTCGCCTATAAAATCGTTAACGCTGATTTCCGTTACCAATGTCGAAATAATTCTTCGCAATACTTACCTACTTTTCAAAATTTGGTGACTTTCAAATTTTAATAAATTCGTTGAATTAGAAATTGGGTCAATTTTTAAAATTCTGCTAAATCTTTCAAAATCACTTTCTTATAGGTAACTAAAAACAGTTTAGAATTTTTTTTCAAATTTCTATATTTTTCACTCTTTTACGCCTAATGAAAAATACAATTTTCAATTTTTCCAATTTTTTTCTTTTCAATTTTTTGTCATTCGTAAAAAAAAATATCATTTTTTTAAAATTTTTAAAATTTTTTGTTTGCAGAAAATTGAAATTTAGGTAGTTTTAAAATTTTAATAAATTTTCGTAATTGAAACAATAGCAATTGTTAAAGTTGCATAGGTAATATTTTCACTTTCAAAAAAATTTCATTTTTTGTGAAAAAAATTTCATAAATGTCAATTTGGAAAATTTCAAACATATTTTTCAAAGAGTTGAAAACTTTAAATTGGAGAATTTATTAAGGGGGGGGGGGGAGAGCTACCTTTAAAATTTTTTTTCTAATGCGTAGCGTTGACAAGCGGAATTTTTTAAGACTTTTTTATATGATGCATTTTTGATTTTTTTTTATCTGAAGTATCAAGGAAAAATTGGAAACAAAAATCATTTTGCATTTTTTTACAAAAAAAATTAATTTTTGACTTTTGAAAAATAAAATGCATGGAGTTTTCAAAAAAGAAAAGTTATATTCATATTGCATTTTGGTGATGTCGTTTTGCAAAAAATATTGATAGATTTTTTGGAAAATGAAAAATTTTAAGCGTCAAAATTGGAAAACAATGCGACTTTTTTTAATGCCCCGTTTCTAGAAAAACTATGCAACCCACGAGGTTCTTCCTCAGAATGTTTTGTATTCAGTACAGTTTGGTCTGTAATTTAACGAGAGGATTTTGCAAAATTCCTACTTTCTACCCGATTTTATCAAACCCTCTCATAGTTTCTCATCGAAGTATTCTAGTCAACTCGAAAGAAATCGTCGACAAATTAAAATTTTGCAAAATCCTCTCGTTAAAGTATGGGGGAGAACTTCTTCTACAACCCCAAAAAAAGATGAGCTCGATACCTCCATTAGTTATTGAGATAATGGGGCATTCATGTGAAATGGGTAGGACAGAAAAAGGGTAATTAGAGTTTTTTGATTTTCCAATAATACATTCATGTTTTTGTTATTTTGTTGACCAAAGTATAACGAAACAGAATTATTTTGAAGTCTCAAAAACTCAATGCATTTTTTACTACGAAATCTAGGAAATCACAATTTCAAAAATATTCAACTGGAATTTTTGAAATTTTTAATTTCCAATTTTTTTTGGAGTCAGTGGAGCCGGGGATGGTCCAGTCTTGGTGTATTCAACTATACTGTCAATACATTTGTACTCTATGTAATAAAAAAAAAGTCGATTTAAAAGTAGCCCCTCCCCTTAAAATTTAATTTAAAAAAAAAAACAAAAAAAAAAACAGAATTTGGGAAAACTTGGAAGTTGAGAAAAATTATAAAATGTGATGAAAACTGGAATTTTGAGAAATTTTTGAAAACTTAAACTTTGATAGATGCATCTTCAAAATTTTATACTTAATTAAAAACTTTGTCTGATTTTTAAAAATTTGAGATAAATTTTCATATTTTTTAAAATCTAATTCATCTCTGAAATCTGAAAATTGAAAAATTTAGAAATAAAATTACGTAAAAATTGAAACTCCAAATTTAATAAAAATCAAAGTTTTGGGAATTTCTAAATTTTAATGAATTTTTGAAATTTTCACTATATTTGTCTAGGTAATTTAATTTAATGGTAAGTTTTTCGAAAGTGAAAAGTCGCTTGATAAAACGTAAAATTATGTGTATTATGCCTCTAAAGAGTTACTGTCGAATCGATATCTTTGATGAAAAAAATTTCCCAGCGTGTACTTGCGTAAATGAATTCTAGGTATTGTGGTTATTATTTCAATAAATCAAATCTCGACAAATTAATCTCCGACAAAAACGCGATTATTTCATAAACTACATTACAAAAGGTTATTTAATTACATATTCGAATAATTTTTTATCTTCTGTTCTTTTTTTTTCTTCATTTAATTAGTTAATTTCCGTTTTTGAGAAATCATTGAAAATACCTGAAAACTTCTCTCGCGCGCAGATAAGCAAAGATCAAAGCTATAAACATCGGACTAATTTAGATAAACACGATGTTTCAAGCATAGTACGACTATAAATGAATGCGCACTTTTTTCCTACCACAAAGCAAAGCATTACGACGGCGGTGGAGCTCTATTTGGTTGTACAAATATCCAAATATACCTGCGGTCTTGGTTGCCTATTTAACCTAATTACGAATTCAGACAATGTACTTAAATAAAAATCTATACGATTATCTCGGGCTGTAACTAACTGAGAGAGGTCATAAACGAGTATATGTAATTGATAAAGAGTACCCGAGTAATCAGCCAACACTTCGTCGCATTCTATTCTTATTCGGCGAACTTGAATTAAAAATCCTATAACCCGAGAATCAATTAATTCACGCTTACACGTGTGATTCATTGTAATATTAATCGATATTTTAATTGCCTCGAACGAGAATTTGTATACCTATATTCCTATAATTATGTAGCTTAAGTAGGCGAATCTGATATGTTTATAGACATACAATACTCGTATTTATAGAGCACATGTACATCTTGAGGGTAAAGTCGACTACGTAAATTTTTTCTCAAATCTATACCTATCAATATTGACAAAAGTAGATAAGACATGTATGTTCTGCGCCAGTGTGCGCCAGCACCTGACGATACGAATTTTGCGAACCAGATTTTCAAATTAATTCAAAAATATACGAATTTTTCCAACCGAAATTTAGCGAATAAAATAATAGAACAAAAAAAGAACGAATTAAATTCAACGAAAGATTTCCACTAACAGAGGAATGGCGATAATATTTATCTACACTAAAATGATAAATAGAGATAGGTACCTATTTGCTAGAGTAACTAGTTTAAACAGAGACATGAAAACTTTGGGCTTACAAACAGAAAAACATACTCGAACAAAATTATTACAATAAGAGATAAACCAATTTAAACCAAACGTACAAAAGTTGACAAGCCAAAAACGTAGCTCATATATTGCCTGTACACAATATACAAAATTTGATCGAAAACCAAACCTGTACCTTCGATACAAATTCAAAAGAATTCGATCGTACAAAAAAACATTAAACCATTATGATCAAAAAATTGAATTTGTGCACAGCTAAATATGCGACTTATGCCTTACCATACAGTATCCCGAATTTTTACTCGTAGATAATCTCGCTTAAAATGTGACCAGAAATCTTCGACTGCTGCATAAGTCTTTTTTAAAGAAGGTAATAGGGCATGCCTACTTGAGTCTAATTTTTGTATGTTGACCTCTATTGTATCATCAATATTCGAAGTTCTACACGGGAGTAGGATATTATTCGGAGTAAGTGGTCTCAACACTTCGTCTGAATTATACGTCAAGGGTCTACCATTTAATATCCCTTGGAATTACCCGAGCAAAGCAAAGATGAGTCAGATGCACCAAGTGCCAAAAAACCCAAAAATTAGAAACCTCCAAAAATTGACATTTTATCCTTATTTTGTACAAAGCATACAATTTTATCAAATTTTCAATTTATATTTTGACCCTTAACCCCGGAACTTCATCTTTATTTTTTGACCTTTACCCCGTAGAAACTTTTTATTTATAATTTATATACATCAGATTGACCTTTTAGTTATCGCACTCTTTTTTGCGGCCGGGAGTGTCGAAAATTCGACTCCAGTGGCGCTGCCACATGGAGGAAACTAGAAACAAAACCACCTTTCCCTTACCCGTATTTACCGTAATTACGGTCAACACATAGGTCAAAGGGCATCGACCTACCTGGCAATCCAAAGAGCTAGGTAACTTATCCCTATTCCCAAAATTATACCTCTTTGCCGATGATTCATCCCTACTGATCGAGATGAGATCATTTTGTATGCATCCTCTAATGTTTCTTGAACGCTGGTCGTATCGTACGTGGTCATTGTGATCACTCGCGTTTATTTATATTTGGTCTAATTAAAAAATGTCGCCGACGCCAAGCATAAGTGTAAGCACCATGGAAACCGAGGAGGATCGGAGCCTCAGGATCACAGTGAGTTTCTACCTATTTATTTATCCTTTTAGTCACAAAATGTAACTCTCTCTTGCCGCCGCGATTTCCCCCCTCTGTTCTCAAAATTAGCGAATATTCAAAACCCCCTCGAAAGTATATTTCAAACCCCCTGCACGCTTCCACATTCGATCTTCTGCCTTCAAATTTTAAGTAGTTAGTGAAACTCATTTAGCCTCAAAAGCTAATGGGTAAATTTCTATTTGCCCTCAGGTAATTCTTCCAGACGCGGTCGCGGACGAGGAAACTCAAGATACTGATTGATCGCAGAACTTTATTATCTTTTCGTCGCTAGTCGCGCTTTTTTGTTGTAGTTATTATTCTATTTATTTTCCAAGTAAACTATTTTCTTTTCGTTAAAATGTATGTTTTTATTTACTTCGTAAATTACGGCGAATCCGTTCGTCAACGAGTGGAATTGGTCAACCTTAACTCTGTTCCAGTTTCCACATTTGGACAATGACCCCCCAATTTTGTACCGATTGTACAAACTGAACCTAAAAATCACTGCATCATTTATCCCTGGCACCGAAGTGCACGCCTGAATAAACGATAGATACCAACCAAAAAATCTTTAGCACTACAATTTTGACACACCTTTTGACATTTTAGCCCACTCGAAACCAACAATTAAAATAGGTAACCTACTCAAAACATAAATCATCCTAACCCATCAAACATAACCAAACATACAAACATATAAACAAAAAAATTATCAAAATAAGCGAAATTTTAAATTTTAAAATTAGGAAACAAATACATAATATACAGCAATACAGCGAATCAAACAAAACATTTTCTAACATACGTTTTTTCGGATGAATATCCGACGACGACGACTCTGTCGATGAACACAAACGATGAAACGACTGCATTTATTCTGATCCATATCCTATCCAAAAACGACGAATTAGCTTCTATTGGCGACGAATACGAGCGATAAGACCTAAAAATGGGCACAATTGATTAAATAGATAATAATTCGACGAGATACCTAGCAAAACCTAGTAAAAACGTGCATTTATCACATAACAACTACTATATACATACTTTGATTGAATTATAAATCCAGTTCGTAACATACAACGGAAGATATATTAGGAGCATCGTAACTGCCAGTGACATGTATGCATATGTCAATGGGTTTGTTGATGGCAATGGCCTGTTTTATAGGTTCGAAAAACACAGATGATTCGGACTTGCGTTTGAATACCGAAAAGCTAACGAAACCGGACGGCGTTCCTCTTGTGACTTCAAAGTTTGCTGCCATACTTTGCGCGCCATAAATCTGCGCGCTATAAATCTGCTTCTCCGCCTTGATTTGCGTTCCTTGCAGTAACTGAATGTTCACAATAAAGGGTGGCGATGATAAATTCGTTACTGTAAGTTTGGAAGCTAGGCCTAGGCCTACGAAAAACAAAATTATCACAATTTTTAAATTCATGTTGAATTAGTCGAAAACCAAACGAAACACACAATCAAACGATGGAACCAACGGAAATACTGTGAAACTAATGATAGATAAGTAATATTTCATACGCGCAGACTGTATCAAAGTTTATTTTCCGAGAAAAAGTGTTGCGCTTCTATAGTACGATTACATCGTAATAGTCATTTAGTAATATCAATATGTGTGTGATTCTGTCGAAATAGCCACTTTTCATGTAGTGACTAGCCAATATCTGCAAGACAGAGTACGCGTTTTCTCAAATTTTTTTTCTGTCATGTAAAAGAATGTCTCTTCAACAAATACATCACAATGCATCAGAAGTTCACTTGAGTACGAAAATGTCCACCGTCGTGGATGTCTCAGCATATAAATTTCACAAATAATTCATACTTTTTTCTGGACAAACAATAACGTTTAGACTACTCGCAATTTGAAGAATCATATTTCCAAGGCAGGACTTGTAGTTTTTATTCCCCATCTTATTATATAAAAACGCGTCGGCGAAACATCAAAGGAAATTTCCCCATAGGCGAGAGAGTTTTCTTTAAAACTCGAGATTGTTAATGGTCCGTGGTCGACTACTAGGTAACTTGGTAGGCAAACAAAAACTACCGCGCAGCTAAAACGCAAGCGGCTCGAAAACGGAGCCCGGCCAAGTTTTGCGTGTTTTTGAATTTTTTGATGTTTTTCGCATGTTTTTTCGTATTTTTATTTATTTTTAAGCTTTTAATACCGCATTGTAAATGAAATCGGTATTCGTTAAAAGCGATTTGTTTAGTCTTCAGTTAGTTTTCTACTTTTCTCATGGTTTTTTCGTTGTTTTTATTATCATCAAAATAATCAAGTATTATTGATTTATTATTTCATTAATTCACGTTATTCATAGTGTAAATATGTTTCAATTGGTTTTCAAAAAATTCTAATACCTATTTTCAAATAATTGATTTTTTTTTTAATTTATCATTTTTTTCAATAATTTTATAAAAAGTAAGTGCAGTACACAGGGCGACGGGACTACACCACGGGGAAGAACTCCCTATTACCTTTCCGATTCAAGATCTGGTTCTTTACATTTCAAGATGGATCTTTCAACACTTCAGGGCATTTATTTCAAATTTTTCTCAAATAAGAAGACCAGCAAAATTTGCATTAAGATAAAAAATTCAAATAATTGAACGTTCTCAAATCAAACATTAACGAAATTTTAAAATAAAAGAATTCATTGGGAACTGTAACTCTAAAATTATAATTTTTTTGAAAGAAAATTTTGTAAAATTCTCATTTTGAAAAAATTGATAAAAGATGATTCTAAATTTTTTTTTAAATTACTTTTTTTCACCAAAATTGAAAAAAAATTTAAATGATAAAATTTGAAAATGTTGAACTTTTCAAAAACAATCTTCAATAATAAAATTCTGAATAAGTATTTATTCTAAAAAATGTTATTCAAATAAATTTTCTATTCCAAAGTTTAATAATAAATATTTTGGTCTTCAGCATATTTTTTTTTTTTTTTTTTTTTTTTTTTTTTGTCAACTCATGTCTCATTTCAACTTTTATTGTAAAAAAAAAAATCAAAATTATCTAATCTATCAAGTATCAATGGCAGTACAAATGGTCTCAACAATCAACAAACAAATTATTTATGCACAAAAAGTCAACTCTCCCTTGGAAAAACCTACCTAATACTAATAGAACTGACGAAGTTATCATAACGCGAATCCGTATTGGTCATACAAGAATCTCCCATAATCATTTATATCAAGGAATCCAACAAACACCCACCTGTCATTATTGCTCTTCAAATACCCTAACTACCAACCACCTACTATTTTCTTGTCCCTCTTTTTCAAATCAACGTTTACAATATGATATAAACCCCCAAATATTATCATCTGACAATCTGGAAAAAATAGATCAACTAATAACCTTCTTAAAGAAAACCCATCTTTACAATTTAATTTAAACCTCATTGTAGGGGCGCGATAATCCTGGTAATTAAAAGCGCCCAAAAAAAAAAAAAAAAAAAAAAAAAAAAGACAGTCATTCGTTTCATAATATTTATTTTTGTTTTCAAAAAATTCTAATGGCTATTTTCAAATTTTGTAAGTTGATTTTTTTTTCAATTTTATAATTTTTTTTTCAATTTTGATAGAAAGTTTTCATTTTTTGAAATTTTTATTCAGAATCGTTTTTCATCAAATTTTTTTAAATAATAATTTTCCAAATTTCCTTTCTTACTTTAATAATTTTATTATATATTAAAAATTATTTGTTGAAAATCGTGATTATTATTATTATACTCAAGTTTTTTTCATAGTGCAAGGCAAGTACATTATGGTACAGTACATACAAGTGCTATAAACGGGGCGACGGAAGCTACAGGCTACACCACGAGGAAATGAAAAATAGAGAATTATTTTCTCCAGTATAAATGTCACCATTGACTTCTGATATTCAAAACATTTTCAAAATACGGGGTCACGTCACCCTTGAGTACATACCTGTGCAGTGCACGGGGCGACGGGGCTACACCACAGGGGAGAATTCCCTATTATCATCTTCCCAAATTTCCGATTCAAGATCTGGACCTTTGCATTTTATATTTTAAGATGGATTTTTTTACACTTCAAGTTCAATTGAAAACAGGCATTTATTTAAAATTTTTATCAAATAAAATCAAAAAACTTCGATAGATAGGTACCTCTGTTTTTTCAAATTCTATCAGTTTTTTTTTAAAATTTTATTTCATCTTTTTTTAAATTTTGGTTAAAAAATTCCATTTTAAAAATGAATTGTTTAGAATAATTTACGTTTCTTCAATATAAGGTCAAAAATCTATTTTAAACTTGAAAATCGAATTGTTCCAAATTTTGTTCTAAATCAATTTTTCCAAAATACGAGTAAGTACATTTATAAAATACCTGGAAATTTTATTTCTTTATAGGTAAATCAAGCATTGAATTCTAAAGAAAATTCTGTCTTCTTATTTTTCCAAGTTTGAAAAAAAATTTATTAATGCTTTTTTGAGGTGTGATTGAGAATGCGAACTTGAAGGAAAGTATATGATAATTCTGAACAATTTCTTTTTTTAAATGGTATTTTTCAATTAAAGTATTCATTTTTTAAAACGAAATAAATTTTTTGAAAACAAAATTCAAAAAATAAAAATTTGAAAGATTTTATTTGAGTAAAATTTGCAAAAAGAAAAAAATTTAAAATCATTAAACGTTCTTAAATCGAACAAACAGAATTTTAAAAATTTTCGTAATACTTGAACATTAAAAATTTTTAAAAAATGTATTTTTTAAAATTTTGTTTCAAAAAAATTAACGAAAATTTAAAATAATGGAATCCATTGAAAACGGTTACTCTGAAATTATATTATTTAGGTAAGTATAAGACAGTATTATTTTTTTTAAAGAAAATTTTGAAAAATTCTCATTTTGAAAAAATTGATAAATAAGATGATTCGAATTTTTTTTTAAATTACTTTTTTCCATCAAAATTGAAAATTTAAAAAAAAATCATTATTTATTAAATTTTTAGTTTTAAAATTTGAAAAATTATTTTTTCTTCTGTTTTCTAGCCGTCGCGAATCTCGCGACAGGCTTCTATTTTATTTTTGTCACAACATATTTTCATAAGCTCAAAAGTTCTTTCAAAAGCTTGTATCTCAAAATTTGATCCACCGTCGTGAATGATTTTCAACGTGACGTCACAGAGCAAAGAAATAATTATTTTAATTTAAAAATTATATTTACGGCACTACCGTCTTAGGAAAATACAAATTAATTAGTCCGACGTTTCGGAAGACCTCCTTCCTTCATCAGGAACCGAATATAACTACGTGTAGAAAGCAAGAAAAGTATACGACAAAGATAAATTAAAAATAAATAATCGAACAAGACTAATCATGATGACGAGCTCTTAATCTGTATATCAGAGGTAATTTTTTATACGTAGTAGGATGTCCAGATTATGGCATTCACTATAAAACAAAGAAATTAATCAAGAAAAGAAACCTATTGTCCTTTGTTGTAGATACACAAATTTGAAAAAAATTCAGTACTTCTCCCATTAATTGTTACTAACGTCCTCTGCTATCCACTATCTAACAATATTAGCCAAAAAAAACTTGAAAAATACATTTCAGAAAACAAGAAAAAACAACTTGAAAAATGGATATTTCGGTAGAATCACCCATGTGACGAAAAATATGAAGTAGGTATATGTGACGACTCGGAATCCATAAGGGGGGGGGGGGAATTCATTAATTACGTAAGGACGATTTTGCTTATTCATCATTGTTCAAACAATATAATATAGGTACTCGCCATTTAAACACTGTTATTTTCGGAGTCGAATAATCTCCTCTCACGGCAAAACAAGTATCCTCATCGTCTCCAAGCTTTTTCGTAATGATAGTAATGTTCCCGCTACTTTTGGGACTCTGGCGGAGAGTCCAATGGGTCGAATGAGGTTAAACTTGCTATTTGGGGTCCCCTCTGAGGCGGATCGATGCTATAAAATTTTTGGGGCCCCAACTCAAAATTGGGGATATGACCCTTTTTTGAGAGGGGCGCAGAGGAGCCCCAAAATCATGAAATTTTTTGAAACTTGTCTTAGTGATGAGAACCCTAATTACCTCCAACATATTCAAATTCAGCCCCCTACGTCATCCCCACCCCATTTTAGGGCCCAAAAAGTGGATTTTGGGGTCATTTTTTCACGTTGATCAGGCTACAGACCCTCCAAATGGGGCTGGGGGCCCAAATTTTCATCATAGATTGCTTTCGTGCCCCTGATGTGCCTTTTGTAGGTTTCAACTTTTGGGCCCCCTTTGACCCTTGTCCAGAATCAAAAATCAAGATTTTTCACGATTTTTCATGTTTTTTCTCGCTTCCCGGTACGTTGATCAGTTTGCAGCCCAAACCAAATGACCTTGGAAGCCAAAATTTAGTATTTATGATCGATAAGGGTCACTGAGGTGCCTTTTGGGGTTTTCGACCCTTGAGCCCTAAAATTAGGGGTGGCCTTTTTTTGTGGGGGCTCTAAAGGGGCCCCAATGTGACAAAATGATTTGAAATTTCTACCAACAACAGTGACTTTGATTGTCTCCACTTTATTAAAATTTCAGCTTTCCATGTCATCCCCACCCTATTTTAGGGGCTAAAAAGTGGATTTTGGGGTCATTTTTTCAAGTTGATCGGGCTACAGTCTCGCCAAATGGGGGTAGGGAGTCCAACATTTCATAGTAGTTTGAGTTCATGCCCCTGATGTGCCTTTTGTAGGTTTTGACCTTTAAACCCATTTTGACCTTGATACAGGGTCAAAAATCAATATTTTTCAAGTTTTAACCTGTCTTTTCTGATGCGTTGAACAGCCTACAGCCCAAACCAAAAGACCTAAAAGGTCGAAATTTGGGATGTAGTGTCAGTAGAGGTCACTGATGTGCCTTTTGGGGTATTCGAGTTTTGAGCCCCATTTGACCCTCGTACAGGGTCAAAAATCAGAAATTTTTTCACTGTCTTTTCACATTTTCACAATAAGATCTTTAAACTGAAAGCAGGAAATTTGTAGGGCTTTTTTAAAATCTAGCTTTTGTGCAGGACGAACAAAACACTGAAAACTTGCATGTTTGAACCAAAATTTAGAAATAAGGTATTTCAATAAAAATTTTGAAATTGGATTTTTGAAAAATCAGATTACCTACTGTCCCCCAGACTAGCAAAATTAATTGATTTCGTCATTGGTGTGAGAAATCTATTGATGTGTGGACAGTTTTTTGTAGTTATGTACTGAATTTGAACAAAAAAATAAATAAAAATAAAAATCGACCCTAATATTGAAGTTTGTTTGCTCACAGATTTTTCAGCTGCATAAAATTGCTGTGCTGTGAAATAAATTTGCGCAATTTCTAATGAACACGATCAAGTTCAATAAATTTTTACAACTCTTGAACTCCAAAATTAGAACATGAATTTTCAAAAATTTTGTTTAAAAATAAATTTTTTGAATCAGATATGTTCAAATTTTTATTTTTATATTTTTCAAAAACATTTTGGATTTTTTGATGGAAACGGTTTTTAAAAATTTGGTTAAAAAAATTTAATTTTAGAAATTTTATTGAAAATCCCTTTTTCTAAATTTCGGCTCAAACATGCAAGTTTCCAACTATTTTTATAATTTGATAAAAAGTTGAAATATGATGCTTTTTGAATTTTAATAAAGTTTCCAAATTAGACCAGATTTTCATGTTTCATAAATTTTTACAATTTGAATTTTTTTTTTTTTTAAATTTACGAACTCTTTGAAATAGAAAAGTTTTAAATTTTGGCGAAAATTCAAAGTTTGGAAAAAGCTCAAAATTTATCAAGAACCCAAATTTTGATAATTTTTAAATGGCATTGAATTTATGAAATCGACCCATATTTTTGAAGTTTGATAGCTTTTTACAATTTTAAAATTTTTTTATCTTCAAAATTCAATGAAAATAATTTTCATTTGATTAGTTTTTGAAGTTTGGTTATTTTTTTTTTTCAATTTTTCAAGTTTAATACCGATCTGAGTATCTTCAAAGTTGAATGAAAATTCAAAATTTGATGATTTTATAATTTTCATAAATTTTTGAAGTTGTAAAATTCACCTATTTTTTTTTTTTTTTTAATTTAAGGAGTAGGTAATTTTCTAATAATACCTATAGATTTTTAAGATTTTGTGAAAATACAAAATCTGCAAAATTCTTGAAATTTGATAGAAATTCAAAAATTTGGGGAATTTCAAACATCTGATAGAGATATAAAATTTTAACGTTATTAAATATTTGGAATTCGACAAATTTTTTGCTTATGAGCTAATCTTTGTGCAGCATTTCTCATTTTGAAATAATCTTCTTTTGGTTTTGAGATTTTGTGAAACACTTTGACCATGAATCGTACAACATTTTTTTTTTTTTTTTTTGAAAAACCTATTTTATTTTTGGTTTGGGTTTTGGGTTCAAAAAGATTTAGGTATAATTTTTTTTCAATTGGTTTTCAATTTGTTTCATTGTGAAATGAAAATATTGGAACTTGTACAGCTCCTAAAAATTCTCATGATTGGCCCCGAATGCATTCCAGAACAAAAATCGAAGAAGTTAAATTGAAAATCAACTCGATTCGTGCGTTGTGATCTAACGTTCACAATATTTCACATGTTTCGAGAATAGATATAGCGCTTGTATACTTTGCTGGAGCTGTAGAGGTGTATTCAGCGGTGTTGAAATTATTTCAAAAGAGATAAGCTGGAAATTTTAATTACTCGTTTTAATTTTCTTTCACCAGCACCAGGGTGAAAGGGCAGAAATTGTACACCGCCTTCCGTATATAAATTTCCAACTAGCTTTAAATAATTAACTAACGATAAGAGTTTTTATCAAGCTGCAATATTATTTTTTAATATTTGTATCGAGCTACGTAACTTTTTTAACATCACCTTGGTCACGTTTTTCTTATTTTTTTTTTTTTTCTTTCTAAAGCGAACCATCTACAGAATATACCTTTAGTATAGTGCATCGCACACTCTCGAATGCAGAAAATTCTTTTCCATTTCCACCGCGACAATGTCACCTTTACCGACGACGGTGAAATAATAAGACTCGCATAGCGCATACACATGCCAATTTAATTTAATAATATTTCATTTTTTTCTTTCCTTCAAAGCATTCTCGCGCAGTTATTCGCTTGTCAAATAAATATAAATTTATGTGTCCGCAATATGTCGTATGTAGTATTGTTCAACGAGTTTTTCCTTTTTCCCCTTCTCTCTTTACTTTTGAACTTTTTCATTATTAATTATTTACAACTAATTATAATTATTTTTTTTGTCTTGTCTCGAGACTGCGTTTTCCTTTATTAATATTTAACTGTTTCGGGAAAACTGCGTCTTGTTGCATCGTATCGGTGCCCTTTCGTTTTCGTCGACGTCGTTGAAGGAACGTCGCATCGATTGTCAATTTTTGTCTTTTTTTTTTTGTCGAAGTTGTCGTTGTTGATACCATAAGGTAAACATAACGTTGCATTAAAGAGGGAAGAACACACTTATTCAAAATGCACTACTAGATTCGGCTGCTTATAGATACATTCCATAACTCGTTCGATGTTACCATAAGTAATATTAACTGAGTTTTGATTTATGGTGATTCTTAGTCACGAAGTGAACGCCCCTTCACACAATAACCAGACTTTCTAACCAACACTTCCACTCTGTTCCTTTCATTTAAAATATTTCAACCAGCCCCCGATAATAACATTTATAATTATTGACAGTGTATAACCTCTAACACCTCTTATTCTCTATCACCTGGCTAATGGTTCTTAAGCCTAACAATCGCCGTTCAATTACCAAAAATTTTCAAAGGTAATAGACGTCGTTTCGCGCTACTTTATAAGCTTAATTACTCTTCGCCAAACAGCTACACGTATATACCTCACCTCGTATATACGCCTCGCCTCCTATGCCTATACAAGTATAAAATGAAAATACAACGCCATTTAATTAATTATTTTAAACCGTTTGTCGGGTTGTCAAAGTAAATACCTGCAAATTGATCGAGACTAATTTTAAAACTCTTCTTACCTTAGACCTGCTCGTAAATCAAACGATCAAAAACTCGCCAAAATCGATCTATTCTCTACGACTCTACGACGCGAATGATGACGAGCTAACGTAAGCATATAAGTCAAGTACTCACTCTCTTCTCGAGTTACTGGGCACAAGGCAGTTGTTTTAAAAACCTTCTTGCGATGCGAACGCGCGTCATTAATTACATATACACCTCATTGCTGTAATCAATTAGGTACTACACGATACTCTAGCTCTCGCACTCCATCTCTCACCCATATTATAGAAAATATCTTCAAATAGATTTATAATAAGCGCGACCTAATGATATTAATTTTCTACAAAAAATAACCCGAACCCTGCCCCAGGCTTCCATCTTGGAATAATAATTGAGTTGTTATACTTCATTATTCCGACATTCTAGTATATAATACGATTATAATGCGTTACACTTGCACACACAAGTCGATAATGACCCAGAGAGAAACTTTTTTTTAGGGTTAATTCTAAATATTGAATCTTTAACGCGGCTCCTCACACGCCAAAAACTGCTCCTTCTCTTTAGGCGATTGCCTCCAACCAATAAGTTTTTTTTTTTTTTTTTTTTTTACGTTTAAATATATTATTAAATTACCCAAAAATATGTTAGGTAAATGTACCTATACAATGAGTCTACATTGTAACCTCTTTGTCTTTTTGGGGTTGTCTTTTGCCTTCAACACGTCTTGGAAGAGCTCGCTGTAGAAAATTAGACAATTGCATATCGTCATTTTCTTTCGTATGTACAAAATAATCGGTCTCGATTAAAATAGATGTACCTGCAAAGAGTGTATACGAGCTACCGTAGGTAGACAGGTATAAACGATATGTTATGTGGAATTTGTTTTCTTCTAAACGAGCGTTCAAGTTTTACAAACTGTTTCGTAACATCTGTATAATTTTCTAACAAGATATATAGCGCGTCTTCTTGACGTTTGATCAAGCAGATGCGAATTAAACGAGAAATCTCCAAACATAACCTATGATTTTTTTCCCTCTCTGATCTCTTTATTTCACCAGACGAGGCGTAAATGTTTTTCAACGTTCAAATGCGTTTAAATTGTTTTCAAAAGTAGGTGAATCGGAGGGTATAACCGAGCTCTCATCAGCTCGAGCGTCGAAAAAGGAGTGATCGAAAATTTGCTGGTCGCTCGAAGTTGAGGATCGATATAGGGGAGGGGAAAATCTTACTTTTTTTCTCCCTCCAATATAGTCCTTGATCATTTCTGCGATACATGCTCGTCGTGAAATTCCAATCGACAGATGTATGAGTGCGTAGAGTGTGTAACCTCAATCTGGGAGAATCAATCCTAATGAGAGGGGTCGAAAGTGGGCCAATCCTCATTAGGCTCGCGTTTTTTGAAGGGGATTGGTTCAAGTAAAAATTTATTTTGAAATAAACGAAGAAAAAATTTCTGAGAAAATTCCAAGCAAAAATGTTTAATGTTTCAATTGAAATTTTTTTAAACCCAGTGAAATGGATTTTTTTTGAAAATTTTGACCTACGTAATAATTATTTTTTTTTAATTCTATTGAAAAATTCTGAGAAAATGTTGAGTAAAAATTCCTCAAAGATTCTAAGTAAAACTGCTTTTAAAACAGTAGTGTAAACAAACCTTTTTTATGAAATTAAGGCGAACATTTTAAGTAAAAGATTGCAAGAAAAAAATTTCAAGTGAAAATGTTTGAGAAAAAATTCCCAAAACGATTTGCATTAAAATTTTTTGAAGCTTTTTATTGAAATTTTTGTGTAAAATAAGAAAGAGGATTAAAAATTAAAAAGTTCTTCGATGTAATTTTTCAGAGATTTCAAGTAAGTACAGAAATTTCAAAAATTTTGAGTTGAAATTTTCAAAGAATTTTATTCGAAAATTTTCAAAACAGCAAAACTACAATTTCTTAGAATTTTGACTGTTATTTTTTGAAATGAAAATTTTTGAGAAAAAGTTGATTGAAAAAGTTTTAGTTGATGGTGATTATAAAGTTCTGAAAAAATTCTGAGAAAAATTAGTTGAAAGTTTATGTTGAAAATTTCTACAAAAATTGAGTAAAAATTCCTAAGAAAATTTGAAGTAAAAGTGTTTGAATGAAAATTTCAATTGAAAATTTGTATTTTAGTTGGTAAAAAAATTCTCATATAGTCTATTAATTTTTTTGACATTTTATTCGATACTGAAATTTTCTTTTCCAGCTCAAATTTTTAGAATTTTTGAGAAACATTATTTTTAATTGACATTGCATTTTTTTCAAAATATTCGAACACAATTTTTTTTTAATATTGAATTTTTTTGCTTATATTGAAACATAAAATTTTAAAATGTCGAACAGGATCTTTCAACCGAATTTTCAAATAAATTATGTTTCTAACCATTCTTCAGAATTTTTAAGGGGGTGGGGGGGTCAAAAAATTTTTGTTGAATGCATAGCGTTGACAAGCGGAATTTTCTAAGACCTTTGCATGACGTAATTTCGATTTTTCACCTATGAAGTTTTGAAGAAAAATTGGACACTAATTTCAAATTGCTTTTTTTTTACAAAAAAAATTAATTTTTGATTTAAAAAAAATAAAATGCATGGATTTTCAAAAAAAAAAAAATTTATTTGGCATTTTGATGATGTCATTTTGCAGAATATATTGATAAATTTTTTGGAAAATGAAAAATTTCAAGTGTCAAAATTGAAGAAAAATACGGTTTTTGGTAAATGCCCCGTTTCCAGAGAAACTATGCAACCCACAAAACTTTTTCTTAGAATGTTTTTTATCCAGTGGAGTCTGGTCTGTAGTTTGACGAGAGGTTTTTGGAAAATTTCTACTTTCCCTCCGATTTTATCAAACTTTCTCATAATTTTCATCGAAGTATTCCGGTCAACTCGAAAGAAATCGTGGGCAAATTAAAATTTTGCAAAACCCTCTCGTCAGAGTACAGACCAGACTCTACTGAATAAAAAACATTCTCAGAAAAATCTTGTGGGTTGCATAGTTTCTTTGGAAAAGGGGCATTTACCAAAAACCGCGTTTTTCTTCAATTTTGACGTTTGAAATTTTTCGTTTTCCAAAAAATTTATCAATATTTGCTGCAAAATGACATCATCAAAATGAAAAATGAATGAAAACTCCAGGCATTTTATTTTTCAAAAATCAAAAATTAATTTTTTTTGCAAAAAAAAGCAATTTGAAATTAGTTTCCAATTTTTCTTCAAAACTTCATATAGGTGAAAAATCAAAATGACGTCATGCAAAGGTCTTAGAAAATTCCGCTTGTCAACGCTATGCATTCAACAAAAAAAATTTCTGAGGCCCCCTCCTTCTTAAATGATTTTTTACCTACCTAAAGAGAATTTTCGAAAGTCTTTTGAGTCTTTGGCCTTTTTCGCTTTCATCTCTGATGTTCTATTTGTGTCGTTCAAGTGCTCTTTTTTGTACCATCAAGGGAGTAGGAGTCTACGAATCTGTATAAATTGTGTAAAGAAAAATAATGTACGAGCCTAAGTATGAAATAATCTCTTCTGTTCGACGCTTATAGCTCTTGTATCACATGCCCTATCCTATTGTTTATCGAGATCATTAATAAAATACACGGGTATTATTTTTCCAAATACACCGCGGTACTAGGTATAAATTTTTAATTGAGAGTATTCATTCGACAACGCTGTTTACCCTTACGAATTTATTCAATCTTCTGTCAAGTCATCACCTTGCTTTAACTTCCTGCCATGATTCTGAGCATTTTATCATTATTATCAATCAATTCCGTACCGATCACTGTCATGCTCGCAGCAGTCATCTTACAAGAAATCAATCTGACTGATTCGTTTTGTGCAGCGCGTTTCGCTATGAAAAGAGAATCGGCCGCGGCTTACATGTTAGATATTAATCTTCTCATCGAGAGGTTTTTTTTCTGTTGTGTTGTCTCGTATTAAAGTTAATAGAGATGGGTGTTTTGTAATGGCTCTTTATTACCTTTGCGATTAAACTGATGTTTAATGGTGTAAACGTAATAATTTTCACGAAGGTTGATCGTCTCTTTGTAAATGTTTCAATTTGTTATTTACGACTGGTAATTGGTAGGCATGCATTTGCGTATTGTTTATTTGATGTTATTATTAAGGAACCTACCTACGTAGTAAGTATAGCGTAGTGTTAGAGGTCGGGTTTTCTCTCTTTCTTTCTCTCTCTTTCTGTCAAAATGGTCGCTTTTATGGAGGATTGTTTTCAAATAACATTTTATTCAGGAAATGATTTGAAAATTATGCAAACGTTTTGAAAGTTTTCACAATTTCATAAACATTTTTAATAACTTTGAATACGTTTTTAAAATTGGGTAATTTTTTAAAAATTAAGGGGATCAAAATTTGAAAAATGATTAAAATTGGTAAAAACTAGAAAATTTGAAAAATTCAAAATTCAATAAAAAATTGGAATTTTTAATTTTTAATAAATCTTTAAAATTGAAAAAAATTGAAAAAAAAATTAAATTTGGCAAGTCTTTATTGAATTTTTAAAGTAGAGTCAATTTTTAAAAATTAGTTGGATATGGGAGGAAAAAATCTAAATTGATACGTCAATTTGTAAAGTAAGAGAATGATTGATATTATACAATTTTAAATTTTGTAAAAATTGAAAAATGGGGAAATTTTCCACATTTGATGATAATTTGAAATTTGGTCATTTTTAAATTTAGTAATCTTTATAGAACATTTTTCATCTTTTAATGAAAAATTTGAACTCGAGATATGGAACCCAACAACGGTACTTATTCAAAGTGATTCTTTTTATCTCTCAGGTGTATGTAGAATGAATTTGTTTAAAAAGACACTTTTGGAGCAGACGTGAAGTGATATGCTTTGAATTTTATGTCCGCGATAAGTTAAATTTTACGGGTAATAAAATTCAAACTTAATATCCGTCTTGTTCGAGCGTGTCGCCTTTAAGTCACTTACTTTATGACATCATTACACGGAAGAGCTATCTTGTTTTACCCTTGTACGAGAACTGTGAAGTAAGACCTACCGTAATGTACTTACTTGAATTTTCATAGTAGAGAATTTTGATAAACTCGTAGCGTGGGTTTTGAATTTTTTCGATACCTAGGACGTAAATATTCTGTGAAATTTATTAGATAAGAAATACTTATCTCGAGAAAATGAAATTCGTATAATTATAATAGGTATTTTTCTTGAAATAAATTTTAGAATTTTTAAAATACCTATTGATGGCAGTTTTTCAATTATTTTCAAATTTGGATTCATTGGAAATGACGACTTTTTTTTCGCCAATTGTTTATATTGGTTTTTTTTTTTTTTTTCGTTTGTACCTATTCCAATGGTTTTTGAAATCTCGAAATCACGGTCTGTTGCACTATAAAATAGCAAAGCAGCGCATGACTTTGCGAAATTTTACATTTTTCAAACATCAACTTAAACTCTCGCCTGTTTACTAAATTGCCAACTGGTTGGAAGTATAATTTTTGTTTAGTTTCAGTTTAGCCTCGATAAAGACGTAAGTTACCTGTAGTAGTTAGGTATTAATTTGTCCTCGAAACTTTTTAAAGGAAACTGTTGAAATTAAATTAAGGCGTTTGTTTTCAATGAAGAATAAAAACGTGATTATCAGCACTTTGCGTGAATAATGATAACGCCAACGTTCGCTTTGAATTAACTATTAAAATGTTTTAGTTCATTAATCGTTAATTTTTTTCTCGCCGATTATTAATCACCTTTTCCACGAAAAAGTGTTTTATTTGGTGCTGAAAAAAATTAGTTATTTGATAATTTTCCGTTTTCTTTTTTAATTAAAAATAATTATTAAATTAATATTAATGAAATCTTTCGAAACGAGTCGATTTTAACTACTTAGTAGATAAGTGATGTGTATTAGATACAAAGAATTTTACCTACTCTTGCGATGCAGTGCTTGTGTTATGTTGTAGAGATGCTCTATTGTTATACTCGTACAGGTAATTAAATTTTTCGGACACTACTTTATTTAAAACTTCGTCGAGTTGTCGAGTATTTTGAAATTTTGAACTTTGTTGGATGCAATTTTGGGCAAGAATTTCGATAAAAATGAAATACGATAATCGAGTAATTTGGAATCTTTGGTCGTCTTTTTTGAGGTAAATGTGGCATAAGTAAATGATTGAGAATCAGTTTTAAAAATTCTACGACTATTTGTCAGTTTGAAAAAAGAAAAAACAAACGTTTCCAATCTCGTATCAGTCAAAAATGTGACCTACTTGAGGTTTTAATAAGAAAATAGGCTATTTAAGTAGGTCATTTAAATACATTTTATGGAACATTGTTTCAATAGGCGTCGTGATTTTTCAATTACTTATTTAATATAATTAATATTTAATCTTTCCATAAATGTCGACTTTTTGACATTTTAATTAATTTTTTTTTCAATTTTTCCAAATTTTCAAATACCTAATTTAAAATTTACTGATTTTTTTTTACGATTAATTTCTGAATATTTTAATTAGGGGGGGGGGGCATAAATTTTTTTTTTGTTGAATGCATAGAGTTGACAAGCGAAATTTTCTAAGACCTTTGCATGACGTCATTTTGATTTTTCATTTATGAAATTTTGAAGAAAAATTGGAAACTAATTTCATCTTGTTTTTTTTTTTACGAAAAAAATTAATTTTTGATTTTTGAAAAATAAAATGCATGGAGTTTTCAAAAAAAGAAAATTATATTCATTTTGCATTTTGATGATATTTTGTAGAAATTATTGATAAATTTTTTTGAAAATGAAAATTTTTTACAATTTTTTTTGTCAAAATTTGAAGAAAAACGCGACCTTTGCTTAAATATGCCCCGTTTCCAGGGAAACTATGCAACCCACCAAACTTTTTCTTAGAATGTTTTTTATTCAGTAGAGTCTGGTCTGTAATCTGACGAGAGGGTTTTGGAAAATTCCACGATTTTATCAAACTTTCTCATAATTTTCATCGTAGTATTCCAGTCAACTCGAAAGAAAATTATGAGAAAGTTTGATAAAATCGGGGAATTTTCCAAAACCCTCTCGTCAGATTACAGACCAGACTCTACTGAATAAAAAACATTCTAAGAAAAAGTTTGGTGGGTTGCATAGTTTCCCTGGAAACGGGGCATTAAGCAAAGTTCGCGTTTTTCTTCAAATTTTGACAAAAAAAATTGTAAAAAATTTTCATTTTCCAAAAAATTCATCAATAATTTCTACAAAATGACATCATCAAAATGCAAAATGAATATAATTTTCTTTTTTTGAAAACTCCATGCATTTTATTTTTCAAAAATCAAAAATTAATTTTTTTCGTAAAAAAAAAAAGCAAGATGAAATTAGTTTCCAATTTTTCTTCAAAATTTCATAAATGAAAAATCAAAATGACGTCATGCAAAGGTCTTAGAAAATTCCGTTTGTCAACTCTATGCATTCAACAAAAAAAAAAAAAAATGTATAGCCCCCCCCCCCCTTTCAATTTGTTATGATTTCCTGATTTTGATCAAATACTTGCCTACCTGTTGATGCCCTGACATCGTAATTTATCAACACTGACTTTCCTGCAATAATCTCTGAATATGAATGAATAATTGGCAACGTCGCAGCAACATTTTAATCTCCAAGGTCATTTTTATTATGACGTCTCGTTCGAAATTTCACACATCTGAAAACTCGATTGTTTCGCGTAAATAAAACTCAAAAAAGAAATATTGATCAACATTATTTTATACACCTATTTTTCAAATATTGCAATAAATTCGTCAACTTTTCTATTACAGTAAATAAATTACACGAAAATATGATATAACAGTATAAAATATATAGGAAATCGCAATATTATTTGGTATACATTAAAAGTTTGTTACATACAACAAAATGATTAAATTTAACAATACACGTTTATATTTATAAGATTCGGGAATCTTCGCGTCGTTTTTAGTACACATGTAAAAAATAAATAAATAAATAAAATGGCAAAAAAAACTTATAATACAAACAATAAAACGAAACAAAAGCAAAAAATAAAATGAAAATTCTCGTATTCTCTCTTTTTGGACAAATCAGTACCTATTTATATTTCGAGCTAATGCGACAAATCTACCACCAGTCGCCGCGATATCGACTAGAAAAATACGCCTATACGTCTTAGTTTCAGTAAATATAGGCATAAAAGCTTAATATATTTATTAATAAAACACTTAAGATGGTACGTTTGTCATGATACATAATAAAGAGAGCAATAGTAAAGAATCATTAAGGGGGGAAATTCGCTTAAAAAAATTGATGGTAACATGCTAATGCGCAGTTTTTAAGAAAATTAAAATTCTATGTACATTTGCAAGTTGGCTTAGGTAGGTTTAAAAATTTCGGATATGTTATTTCAATATTTTTACGCTATATTATATACGTATATAAAAGGTAACTCAAAAACAAGATATTTTTGATCACGCGTTGAAAATTATAATTTTCTCTGTCGCAGTTTATCCGTAAATAGGTATCTACTTATTTGGGTTTTTGTGGGATCTTTTTCATTATGGACGTGGGAGTCGTAAAATTCAGTAAAGTTTTCATGATATGTTGAAAGTTATCAATTTTCATAAACTTGGAACTTTTTTGTGGATTTTTTTTTCTCGATTATTTAATATCACAGATACCAATCATATGGGACGACCACCATTATCTTTCTCGGCAAAAAATCTTTTTCGTTTGATTTTTCGGCGTTTTTGTAGTTTGCTTCAAAATTTTCAAATTTATTCAGCTATAAAGTATTTTTTTCGTGGTCAGTTTTTTCATAGAATTGGTCGTTCGAGTTTGAAAATTAATAACATGATAATGTCGAGTCTTAACCCGAGTATTGATCATTATTGTTTCATTTCAATTTCAGTTTTCATACTTTGGGAAGTGATTTTTTGAGGGGTTGGAAGAGGAAGAAACCATTGATATGTGAACTCGTATTTTTTGTGTCATGTGTATGTCTAATTGTCTATGTACGTATCAAAGAAAGACCTAATCGATTTGATGGATTCTCAAATAAAATTCCAAAAATTATATTTCCATTAGGTATTAGGTAGGTATAGGTATAAAGACGTACAGAGGACTATATTAGAAACGATCTATGCTAACTTTGGAATTGAAAGTTCAAGTTTTATAAGGATAGTCTACTTTTAGAGGTATATAGGATTTATATAAATTAAAAATTAAGATGGGGCGTCGAAGAAGAATCTAAGTATTAGTCGCCTCGTGATTATTAACAATTCTAGAACTATCGCGTTCGCTTTTACAGCTAATAAAATGACCGTTAAAATTAAAATTACTATTATTTAAACTGAGACTGGTTTGAACACTATCTGATTTATGTTTCTCACTGTTGTAACTACCGGCTACGATATTCTTATATATTCTGTTACTTTTATCAGAATTATTATCGTGGTTTCTGTTATCACATCTGCTATCGGAATTGGTACTATTTTCGACATCATTAATATCACTTCTGTTGCTGTTGTTGCTGCTGCTGTTGTTGTTGTTGTTATTGTTGAGATTGACATTATTATTATTATTATTGTTATTTGTGGTACAATTGCTGGTAGGTATCATACTGACGCTGAGACCACTATTGCTGGACAGTAAGGATTCGATACTGAACGGATTAAGTCTTCTGTTTTTATTGACCGAAGTGGTGGTCAAGTCTATGCTAACGTCGTTTGGTACAGGTCTGGGATCCCTTTCAAAATCACTATCGATATCGTCGCAGTCGTCGTCGTCGTCGCCTTCGTCTCCGACGACGTCGATTTCGATATCTCGAGTACACGTGCTGCTGGCGATGCTACAACAACTGGAAGAGTCGTGATTTAAAATGTCTATGCCGCTACTGCTATTGCAACTAGTTGATTCGTGATTACTGTCGTCTTTATGTTGACTATTTCCTAAAATTCGAACATAAACAAAAAGCAACGGCATCTCGATAAGAAAAAGCTCCTGTATTGGGATTGAGAGAGGATTGAAACTGAGAGAGTACGTCTATAGGTCAAAGTTGGGCAGATCCGGATCCTAAAATTTGAAAACTGGAAAGATTCAAAGATCCGAAATTTTGGATCCTTTAATTGTGGAAATGATCTAATCTGGATCTTTAGATCCTCAAATTAAAAAAAAAAAAAAAAAAAAACAGACCCAGATCCAAAAAAAAGTTTTTTCCTTCAGATCATCGTTTTTTCTCCGTGAAATGAATTTTTCATTGGTGTTTTCAACTCTCCAATAATCAATGAAATGAAATAAATGAAAATGAACCCCCCCCCCCCCCAAAAAAAAAACCACTCAAATTTAGTATTTTTGGCTTTCTTTTTGGTTTATTTTCATTCATTTTGCAGATTATATGTTGCAAAATTGAGAACTTGGATGAAACATTTTCAGGGCTAAAAATTTCACATTTTTTGACTTGTATAAAATTAAATTAAAATGTAATTTTTAAGTTCCAAGCTTTATTAATTAATTTATTAATACCTAAGATGATTAATTAAAAATTTGAGAGAAGGTAAAGGTGAAATTTTTTAAAATTTCAAGTGAAAGTTGTAAATTGGCATCATAGAAATAATTTTGGTTATGTTGCTTGGACCCCACCCGAACCATAATTAATTGAACCAAATTCTTGAAGGTGATTTTTTATCTGTCATCAATTTCATTTTATACTTTGTTTACAGTCAACAAAGAAATTAATCAAAAAATAAATCCCCGCCCCTCAAAAAAGGATCTGGATCTGGATCTAGATCCTTTCACTAATGGATCTGCCCAAGTGCCCATCTCTGGTCTAGGTACATAAATTGAAATACGATCAATTTACCTTTAGCTTTGGCTTGTTGGGTTTCCCATTCTCGTCGCAGCGTATCCATATCGACGACGACTCCTTTGGCTGCTAGTTTCCTCTGCTGGCGTTCGAGACTTTTCAAAAGTTTCTTCTGCCTTCGTTCTTGCTCCTTACGCCGGAGCTCCTCCAAAGGGATGGGCTCTCCGCTGCAAGTAACCGGATGCGCGTTATGGGCCGGTCTACCGGGACCTTTTTTAGTGTGCTCTTTTTTCCTCCATTTAGCCCGTCGGTTTTGAAACCAAACCTGTCGAGTATACTCAGTAGTTTAATTTTGATTAAAAAGTACCATCGGGATGGAGAACGAATTTTAATAGAAAAGTTAGAAGTTAGTGGGGTGAGTAGAGCGAGCGGCAAGTGGCACCGCGCCGTCGATGGCAACTTTACGTATACGACAACGTGATTACAATGAGAATGGGTCTCTTGGGTAGTTGAGCGAATAACCTAACACATCTGCCGCGTGAAATGCCGCCACCACCTTTATTTAATCATGAAATTAGATCGCGTTGTGGATGAAATTCGGCCACAGAGAGATTATTGAATTTGTATCTCTATAAGTCTTTGCCTCTTTGGTTGAGTACAGTGCTACGAAGTAGTCAATTTTTTTAAAATTTAGGTGCCTATATTATTGTCAATTACGATTTTGCAGAATGTTATTATTTCACCATTTTCAAAAAATATGAAAATAGGTAGTTTGTAGGTAGGTCGTATAAGAAATAAGAAAATGGTTGAAAAATTAATATGTATGAATTTTTTGTTGAAAATAATTCCTCGAGTAAAAAATAATTCATTTTTGATTTTAAAAAATATCCCTATCTAAAGAAATTATCTCAAAATGAAAATCTTACCAAAAAAAAAAAAAATGATTTAAAGAAAAATTCTTCAAGAAAAAATACTTTAGAAAAAAGTTTTGAGAAAAAACAATTAAAAAAATTGTTTCACGAGCAGTTGGATTTTTTTTTGAAAAAAAAAACAAAAAAAAAACAATTCATCACATTTTACGGTATATTAAAAAGATTAATGAAGTTTATTCACGTCTTGATCACTTTTTGTCACTATTTTGCTCAAATTTCACTCTATCTTTCATTTTTCTCTTTAAAAAATCGATTTTTTCTATATTTCTTATCTCGGGCAAAAAAAATTGTTTTTGAAATCGGTCTTAACTGTTTTACACAGATGTACCAAAAATTTCCGTTGTATAAAATCGAAACTCCAATTTAAAATTTTCAAAAATCTTGATAAAAAATCGTCTAAAATTTTTAAAAGATTTTTGTTTTGAAAAAAATTGGAAATCCTATCAAAAATTGTTCAATCTATTTTCACCAAAAAACTTTTTTTCTAAAGAAAATACTTAGGTACTTACTTATTTAAAATTTTAAAACATGAATTACAAATCTTATCATTTTTGTAAATTTATTTACAAAAAATTGTCTAAACAATTTTTCTCGAGACCAAAATGTTTCAAAACTTTTCTAAAAAATTAAAATTAAAAATCCTATCAAAAATTTTAATTTTTTTTTTTTTTTTTTGAAATCGTTCAAATTTTTTTTTTTTGAAAACGGATTTCAAATACTTTTAGATGGTTTTTTTACTGAAAGACATCGAAAACATCTAAAATCTGAAAAACAACTTTTGCCCCTCAGATGCTTACCTCTCTAAAAACCGGCTCAGCTGATGGAATTCGACTTGAATACAACGAAATATTCTGTCAACATTTTTTCTTCAATTTTCAATTTTTACCTATCCTACTAAAAAGTTCTGCTTTTTTTTGTTTTTTTTTTGAAAAAAAGAATTTCAAAATTTTTCTTGAATTAAAAAAAAAGTTGAAATTTTATCAACAATTAATATTTATTGACTGCTTAGATCGAACTTTTCGTAACCCACTTCTTTTTCTGCAGGAGAGACTGGAAACATTTTTTCAGCTTACACGTTTTTCGCTTGTCATGATTTTTTTTTTTTTTTTTTTTTTAGGAATTCTCTGAATTTTCTTCAAAATAAATTTTTATAAGTTTTATTAAAATATTAATTTTTTTAATTTCAAAAGGAATAGTCCCAGATTTTTTCTTGAGGAAATGTATCAAAAAAAACATCATTAAAATTTTCAGAAAACTTTTTGATAGATTCATTAAAAAAAATTTCATGCCTCTCATGGTTGTATCATTTTCCCTTCCATCAGCACTTATTTCTGCGAGCTTATCATAACGTGTTTTCTTATCCTTTTCCTCGTTCGAGTTTCCTTCGACAACTAAAAATTCCATTTTACGTTACCCTTTGTAAACTTTGCCACTTGTGCTGCATTCTCGAAACACCCTTACATTTTTTTTTGCGTTTTGATTTTCAAACTAGAAAATTTTAAAATATTTTTTCGAAAAAAAATCTTATTTTCTGGAATATTAACTTGTTACCTTTTCTTGAAAATGTCTCAAAACTCACTAAAAAATTTTTTTAATGTGCTTGTGCCGTGAAGTGTTTTGTTCTCTTAATAATTACATTTTTTTTGAAAACCTTGAACAATTTTTACTATATTTTTCTGAATTTTAAAATGATTATTTTTTAGCAATATTTTAGACATTACAAATTACTTTTATAACATTTTTCAAAAGTAAATTTTGTAAAATTTATAATCATCTTTATTAAATAATTATGTTATTTGCATATCCACCTACATCCCAATTAATGGAAGTGACCATGTCGTATGAAGAGGGAGAAATAAAAGAACACGGACGAAATGGTTAAATTTTCCTACTCCGATCCCTTACTTATAACTATAAGTTATAAATTACGTAAAAGTAAATTTTTTAAAAATTTATGATTTTTTGCTTACCGCTACTCGAGATTCTTTCAAGTCTAGTCGTAATGCTAAAGCTTCTCTCATGAACACATCGGGATAGTGACTGGTCATAAAAGCCCTCTCGAGCTCCTCCAACTGCCAACTGTTGAAATTGGTCCTAGATCGGCGTCTCTTACTCGATACATCATCTGATAACATGACTCCGTCTGAATCTGAAAAACAAACATCTACGAGGGCTTATTGAAGAGTTTACGATAAATTGCGAGCTCGTAAATATTATATATAAAGTTCATACATATATATTCGATTTGCGTATAAATTTATTACGTACGAAAAACCTATCATATTACATATCTGCATTTACATTATCAGTAAATTTTACTGCGTATACGATTTAGATTTGCTGAAAAATGTATCTCTTGTGAGGGAAAGCAGCTCGTATATAATCAAAAACAATAACCAACGTGACAACCATTTTTGAACGCAGATATAGTCTATTTGAGATGTCGTACAAGCAGCTCGAAAAAGTACGACGACCATACACTTACACGTATGTGAAGTATCCTGTATCTTGTCTCGAATCTTCTCTGTCTGCGAAGAATTTCAGACTAGTCTGCGCCAGTATATGAGACATGTAGTTAAAGTAGACGTTTAATTTACGACTTTTAATAAGCGCGTTAAATTGTCGACTAATTAAATCTTAATACCTATATTTCGATCGAGTCGGACTCGATAAAAATATGATAATCCGAATTCTCTGTTTTAGATTGAAATATGCAAATAGGCAATAGCTATAAAAGGAAGACGTGTGAAAACACGTTAGATATTTAATCATACATAGTAAAAGTACTACCTAGGCTATGGTTAACTGTTTTTTTCTTCTCGAAGTGTGAACATTTGGTGCGGGAGGAGGTGAAAATAAAACCAAAAAGTTAAAAATCAATTTAAATAATCCGCAACGCGACGTGATTTTTTTCCTGTGCGCGCTGCTCTTGTGAAATGCAGTCAGTTAAATAGGTGTTCATAAATAACATGTTAAAAAACATTAGTTCGTTGTAACGGCTGTCAAAAACGTTCGTGTTGATAGGATTAATGATTCTGTTCGTATTTGATGATATTATAAGATGCCGAAAACATCACGTCCTTCGAAAGCATAGCGCTGCAGTCCCGTGGTCTCGAGACGGATTTTTTATTTTTCATTTTCAGTATAGTCTCCTGGCGAAGGCAATGCTGCTCCATCTACCATCGTAATTTTTTTTCGAATTGACAAAATTTATAATATAACCATATTTTCGAAAAACAATTAGAAGATTGCGGCATTAAACATTGAAAAAAAATTAAAAGTAACTAAAAAAAATTGACCCGTGTTGTAAAAAAAATTAATTCAATTTTGGAACTAGTTTTTTTTAATTTTAATCAAAAAAAAAAAAAAAAAAAATGAAAAGCAAAAAATATCTTATCAAATTACTAAATTCAAAAAAAGTTTTCAACAAAATGAAAAGAAATTTGAAATTTTGAAAAGAAAAATCAAAATATTTTTGAAAAAAATATTCAAAATAGGTATTTTTGAAAAAAAAAAATTCAAAATATTTTTGAAAAAATTTTAGCATAGTATATGCTTTTACGGAGACCAAAATAGAAAAAAACGAGACCAAAATCCGACCCCATTGGGTTATGTTAGGTTAATTTAGGTTAGGTTTGGATGACATAAAAAAACGGAAAATTTTTAATAAATTCGATTTTTTAGACATTATGTCAGACATTTTGAAATTTGGAATTTTTTTTAGAAAGATCACTTTCAGACATTTTAAAACTTGAAATTTTTTTTAGAAAGATGACTTTCAGACATTTTTTTATTATACTTTTTAGATTTCAAAATTTCAATAGAAATTAATATTCGTGACTTTTAGACATTTTGTTACAGAGTAAAAGCATATACTATGTTTCATACTTTCAAACGTAGTGTGGAAATAGAGCCACCTAGGGGGATCCAGGAGGCGAAGCCCCGAGTTTTAAAAATATTTTTGAAAAAAAAATGTTACCTAATATTTTTGAAAAAAAAAAAAATTAAATTTTTTTTTGAAAAATATTTTAAAATTTGCATCCTTTGAAAATTAAAAAAAAAAAATTACGATATCAATTTTCTGTTTGTTGGGGTGGGGGGGGGGCTCTGTGGTAAAGATTCTCAAAGGATTGGTGAGAAATTTAGACGGGACGTCGAGTACGTCTAGTCTTAATTAAATTGTTGATTTAAAATTCAAATTCTGTTCTAAATACTAGATGGAAATTATTTCTCGGATTTTCAGAGGGATGTGAAATTTTGCTCGCATCTTGTAGTTGGTACATAGCGTTGTATTTTGCGTTACGATGTAAAAGTTTTGAAACAGTTATCCGACGTGGGATATTAATTTCGTTGGTTAACGGCGGCGCGGTAGTTGTAGGCAATAAAACTTCAAATACAAAATATAATAACGAAATGATATTTTGAAAATTGTTTTCTCTATGGTTTCCATGGCGACGGTACGTTATCTGGTTGAGAGTTGAGAGCAGCAGCCGAGCCGAGGAGCAGCATGCCAGAGGAGCAGTACAGATCTTGTGCGAGGGAGAAAAATACCAGCAAACAATTTTCTCGTTTATGAATAGGAAAAATGATAGCGCTCGCGTTTTCCGCTTTCCGCCGGCAGCCGGCAGCTCCGGCAAAATAATGTAAACTGCGAGAAAACGGCTTTTCGTTGGTTGTTTTTGCCCCATTTTATCTTATCATTATCTGGCAATCTATTTGTGTTTCATTTTGCCTTCATCCACCGCGTCTATCATTTCGCCAGCGATGACAACCGCCAGCGCTATTACTATAGTAATTTAGCGAGTTTAGCAAAATATCATTTGTGTAATAAAATTTTGATTTTCAGTTTGCTCCGTTCGACGACGCGACTCGGACTTTTTGATTAATTTTACGTACCGAAGCAACCGTTTGTTGCTAAATAAGCGCGAAATTTTACGACCATATTTGAACGATTTATGGATGTTGAATAAAGCTCGAGCTCGTTCGTTGGTCGTCGACGTCGTGCTTTCGTTCGGTTTACGTAGGCCTATTCTATATAGACTTACGTATACTTACTTATTTCAACGGTTTGATTTTTCGGTACCGCTGCTTTTTATCGACACAATTTTCCAACCAGATAAGGGTGTTATTTGCGAACGTTGTCGAATGTTTATTCGATGTTTTTTTTTATACGTACAAAGGGGAATTTTATAGAGTCTCCGAAGTACATAATTTTTCTTCTCAAACAACCGATTTGTAACGCTTTAGAATTGAATCTAAAGATGGAACCATAATCGGAGTGAGGGAGTGATTGGTATTGTTTTGTGAATATTGTAAATTCTACAACTATAGGTGCAAAAGTCTCGATTTATTTGGAGTTTCAAATTTTGATATTAATTTATTTTTTTAGACTGAAATCAGTTTTTTTCGAATTTGTAATTTTTAGAGTTTTGAGCGATTTTTAACTTTTAAATTTGAATTTTTCATTTTTTTTATTGTAATTTTTTTTTTCAGTAGGTACACTATTCCGTTTTTTTTCAAATTCACAAAAATAACCTAAAAATCTTTATCTTTTGAGAGAAATCAGGTATTTGTACCTATTTCGAAACATTCATAGGAACAAAAAAATCAAAACACCTATCAAAAAAATTTTGAACCAAAAGTCCTATTGAAAATATATATCTACCTATTTTTAAAAATTCCACGAGAAATTATTACCTATATATTATTTTTTGAAATTTTTTTTTAGAAAATGTTTGAAATATTCCCTTTTTATTAGAATTTCTTTAGACAATCTATTGTGAAATAGTTTTTAAATTTTTTATAGGTAAGATATTTGAACTATCAAAAAAAATCGAAATATTTTCTCTCTGAAAAAATTCAAACAATTTTTTGTGGTTGAGGGGGGGGGGAGTGAGGGCTGATTTTCAATATTATGGTCAGTAAACCCTCAGACATTCTGAAACATAATATTTTTTTGGTCAGACATTAAAAAACGTTGACTTTTAGACATTTTGTCAAACATTCTGAAACATTATTTTATCTTTTTATTAGACTTTTTTAATTTCCATAGAAAAATTTTTTAGGGGGCAGGGGCGTGAAAATTTTTTTTTGTTGAATGCATAGCATTGACAAGCGAAATTTTCTAAGACCTATGCATGACGACATTTTGATTTTTCATCTATGAAGTTTTGAAGAAAAATTTGAAAATAATTTTTGATTTTTGAAAAATAAAATTCATGGAATTTTCAAGAAAAGAAAATTATATTCATTTTGCATTTTGATGATGTCATTTTGCAGAAATTATTGATAAATTTTTTGGAAAATGAAAAATTTTCAGTGTCAAAGTTGAAGAAAAATACGGTTTTTGGTAAATGCCTCGTTTCCAGAGAAACTATGCAACCCATACAAGGTTTTTCTGAGAATATTTTTTATTCAGTAGAGTCTGGTCTGTAGTCTTGACGAGAGGTTTTTGGAAAATTCCTACTTTCCCTCCCATTTTATCAAACTTTCTCATAATTTTCATCGAAGTATTCCGGTCAACTCGAAAGAAATCGTCAGCTAATTAAAATTTTGCAAAACCCTCTCGTCAAACTACAGACCAGACTCCACTGGATAAAAAACATTCTAAGAAAAAGTTTTGTGGCTTGCATAGTTTCTCTGGTAACGGGGCATTAAGCAAAAATCCTGTTTTTCTTTAATTTTGGCTCTTAAAATTTTTCATTTTCCAAAAAATCTATCAATATTTTCTGCAAAATGACATCACCAAAATGCAAAATGAAAATAATTTTCTTTTTTTAAAAACTCAATGCATTTTATTTTTCAAAAATCAAAAATTAATTTTTTTGTAAAAAAAAACAATTTGAAATTAGATTTTAATTTTTCTTCAAAACTTCATAGGTGAAAAATCAAAATGACGTTATGCATGGGTCTTAGAAAATTCCGCTTGTAAACGCTATGCATTCAAAAAAAAAAATTGACCTCCCCCTCCCCCCCCCCCCCTAAATATCTATGGAAATTAATATTCATGACTTTTTTCATATTTCCAGACTTTTTAGTTTCTAAATAAATTTCCATGTTTTTTTTAGCATCTTTTACGATGACCAAAATGAAAAAAAAAAAAATGAAAAAAAAAACGTTACAAAAATCCGTTACGTTGGGTTAGATTAGGTTATATTAGGTTAGGTTAAAAAAACTTTAAAAACTTTTATAATAAATTCGATTTTTAAGACATTATGTCTGACATTTTGAAACGTATTTTTTTTGTTGAAATTTTATGACCTTTTAGACATTTTTTAGACATTTTGTCAGACATTCTGAAACTTGAAAAAAAATTTTAGAAAGATGACTTTCAGAAATTTTGATTAAAGAAATTTTTAAAATAAATTTTATGACTTTTGGACATTTTGTCAGACATTCTGAAACTTGAAATTTTTTTTTTATTAGACTTCTTTAATTAAGTATTTTAGAATTTTAAATAAATGAGTTTTTTTCGCGAAAATTTACCTACGCTTAGTATGTACTACAGTTAAAGTTGACGTTAATCATTGTATCTAATATTAACTAATTTGTGTTTTTGTTTCTTGCAGATGACCAGAAATCCAAGTTTTATATGGATGAACGAGTACATGAACGATTCCGAAACTATGTAAGTACATTTTTCCTTGGTTATCAATTTTTCAGACAATTTGTTTCGAAATTTAGGTCTGAACTTTCTGAAAATTTTATTTCAAATTTTCAATATTTTATTAGACTTTCTTGATTTTTAATTTTTTCTTAAATTTGACGACTTTTATACATTTTGACAGGCATTCTGAAACTCAAATTTTTTTGTACTTATTAGACTTTTTTGATTTTTAAATTCCTATGGAAATTAATTTTTTTACGACGTTTAGACATTTTCTAGACATTTTGTCAGACATTCTGAAACTTGGATTTTTTTTAGAAATTTAATGACATTTTATTAATTTTTACATTTCCATGGAAATTAGGTATTTTTTTCAAAAACTTTTTTCATTTTTTTCAAATTTTCAATATTTTGTTCGACTTTTTTAATTTCCATATTTCCTTGGAAATTATTTTAGCATAGTATATGCTTTTACGGAGACCAAAATAGAAAAGAACGACAGGAAAATCCGTCACAAAAATCCGTCACCAAAATCCGACCCCCCAATTGGGTTAGGTTAGGTTACATTAGGTTAGGTTTGGATGACATAAAAAAACTTGGAAAATTTTCAATAAATTTGACTTTTTAGACATTATGTCAGACATTTCAAAACTTGTAATTTTTTAAAAATTTTATGACTTTTAGACATTTTCCAGACATTTTGTCTTTTTTTGAAATGTTATTACTTTTAGACATTTTCTAGACATTTTGTTAGACATCTGAAACTTATAATAAATTTTTTTTAGAAAGATGACTTTCTGACATTTTGAAACTTAAATTTTTTTTTAGAAAGATGACTTTTAGACATTTTGAGACTTTCCGACACCAAAATCCGACCCCATTGAGTTAGGTTAGGTTACATTGGGTTAGGTTTGGATGACATAAAAAAACAGAAAAATTTTCAATAAATACGACTTTTTAGACATTATATGTCAGACATTTTGAAACTTGTAGTTTTTTTTGAAATTTTATGACTTTTAGACATTTTTTACACATTTTGTCAGACATTCTGAAATAATATGACTTTCAGACATTTTGTCAAACATTTCAAAACTTGGAATTTTTTAATAAATTTAATGGCTTTTTGATATTATTTTAGAAATTATATGACTTTTGGACTTTTTTAATTTGTAAATTTAAATGTTTATTGAACGGAATGTTGTTTGTGATTGTTATCAACAAAATACATAATTATGATTTAAAAAAATAAACTTCGATAATGTAGCCATATATTAGTCATTCATTGATGAAGAAGACACACTTCGCTCTGGCAAAACTCGAAATGCCGAGTTTTTTTTTTTTTGATTTTAATTTTAATTTATCAGAAGTAGATATATCGATTTTTTATTTATTAGAATATTTAGATTTTTAAATTTCAATGGAAATTAATATTCGTGACTTTTCGTCCTTTATATCATTTTGATGACTTTCAGTCATTTTGTCATGATTTTTTTCATCAATTTTTTATTTTATTTAGATTTCTTTGATTTTCAGTTTCAATTTTCTTCAATTGCAGTTTTTTTTTTGCATTTACCTCAGATAAACTGAAAAAAGATTCGATTTCTGTTCAGAGAGTTACAATTTTTTACTTTATTTTAAATATTGGTGCAAATTTAGTGAAGAGAATTAAGATTGGAATAATTTTTTCATTATCTGTAATTTTTACTGAATCGAAAACCAAAACCTACACCAAATTATACTGCACGAGCAAAAGGAAAAAAAAGACAGAAATTACGATTTTAGGTAAACTATAATATAATGATTTAAAAGAACATTTATATTTGTTATAACCTATGATTATATATATAAAGAATTCTCGTTCGGCTCTCTTCTCGCATGCATCACAGAAAGATGGAGAGCATTTTTACCCTACAACACAACACCAAACACGATGCTACGAACGGTATAAACAATGAATCTGCGTGACTGCTTAATTAGCCGCGGGCTAGGCGGTTAATGTAAAAAGTCGTAAATCCAGAAACTTCAGCTGTCTTATCAGCATTTATTAAAAAGAACACATCTTAATATGATACACATTTTGTACCTACGTATAGATATAGAGAAGATACCTCAGATACGTACGTACTTAGGCAATAGACATCATTTATGTAGATATATGTAGTTAGGTACCTAACACAGTGAAAAATCTCTTGCTGTTTTGGGTAGCTCGATATGTATATCTAATTATCGTATGTACAAGTAACTAGGTACAGTTTATGTAGAATTGAAATATTCGTACGTGTGCTCGCTCATTGCTATGTTATATGTGTTATCGAGTTTCTCGGTGTAATTAAAAAAATTGCCTTTCGAATCATTACTTACACGATAAGTACGAGTATTATTGATGGGTTAGTTTCGATAATTTGACGAATAACAAAGCCATTGTATAGATGCATACACAAGGTAGAGTGAAGAGTGAGAAGTGTGAGGAAGAAGATTGTGTGAAGAGGCATAATAAGAGCATTGAGGCGATAATGACGACGAGTCGACGACCAAGTAGTTGAAATTATTGTTATATAGGTATTGTTGTAAACATGATAATTCTCTCGCATGTGTGAAGGTGCGATAATCTGGAGTGGACTCGACGCGAGTAATTGATTTAATATTTCTTTGTATTTAAATGATTCAAATTGGCGGCCATTTCGTTTTTAATTGAATAATCTCCCTTTGTAATCGCCGCATAATTGGTGTAGTACGGTGCAGTTTGCGTGTTGGCGTATAGCACTGGCAAGAGGCGAGTATACGTGTATTTTTTTCCCTCGCAGCCTCGTCTGTGCTTATAGTGGCGTAAAAATAACACCGCCAGAGTATATAATATAGTAATGATATCTATTCAATAAAACCAAGCGGATAATTATTCGTAATTAATTGTTTGATAATTAAATGGCCGCTTATTCGAAATGTAAATTTTTCTGTACATGCTTAAGCTTATGTTCTGAAAAGGTATTCGTCTGCGTATCTCTGATTTGACCAAAGGCGTTAACATGGTTCGAAATAGCGTAGCGTTCTTAGCCAGGGCTGCGAGGTATCTTTGAACGGGGTGCAAAGAGTACGAGTGGGAGGGAACGCGCATCTCTCGCTCCGTTTATAAGAGTAAATGTTGTATTGTTGCTGTGAAATTGAAATTTATTATAATACTCGTTATTATTTCTTTTAGCAGATTACTTATCGTTTAATTTATAATACTATACGCTTTTGGTTGTTCAGCTCTCAGTAGGTCTGTATGTGGCTGTGCTGGCTGCAGTGGATACGTTTATGATATCTTACGTTATGGTTGTTATACGAGGCATGGGCGTAACCTCACATCGTTCCAAGAGGTGTAACATCAATAACGAAACAGAATTTACTTCGGTATACATAACATAACGTATAGTGAAAAAAAATCACTCGAAAACTACTCTATTAAGCAGGAGGCGCTATAAAAAATTAATTTACATGGATTCGGGATTGGGATTCTCGGTATTGGAATCGTAATCGATTTAATTATTTTCTAACGCGCTGCTTCCAAAGCACAATTAATACGCCGGTTAAATCGACAATAACTAGTTTTTGGACGCTGTTCGCTCAAACCTTACTTATCTATTACGTGCGTTCAATCGATTAATTAATTAAATCGGCTCGAGTCTATTTTTTAAACGTCGTGAAATGTGTTGAAGGCGGATCATCGACTAGGCAATAAAAATACCACTTGTCATCAAAAAATATATACAGTGTAGGTATCTGGGGAGATTTTTTCGAAAATTGAAATTAGCATGCAATCAGATACCAGTTTCAAAAAATGTTTGATACACAAGTGTCTTGTCTTAAAAATCAAACGGTCGAAATCGATAGAAAATGAAATTTAAAAAAATTGAATTTTTGATCATACACTAAAGGTAGTAGGTACATGCATCTAACTAATAAAAAATGAAACATTTTTCACTTTTGGCAATTTTTGCATAAGTTTGAAAATAAGCTTTCCAAAAAGAAATTTTATGCTTTGAAGTTCTTTAGAAGTGATGAAACAAACCACAGAAGAACATTAATCAAAAAATTATATTCTCAAATTTTTTCCAAAAAATCAGTTTTTGAAATTAAAAAAAAAAAAAAGTCAGATACACCTGGAAATTTTTTTTTGGAGATTGAGAATTCAAAGAAAGAGAAGAAATCCTTCAAAGATGCTTCCAAAATTGAACTCAACGGAATTTTCAAAAATAAGAAAGCAAAAACCGTTTCCCACTTCAATTTGAAACATTTTTTGCAGAAAGGGACCACTTTTGTATTTCGTCACATTTTTCCTTTCAAAAAATAAATTTTCTTCTTATATTACTCATCTCAGACAAAAAAATAAAAAATAAAAAAAATAAAAAATTAGACTTTTTGATTTGTTAATATCTGTAATGTAAACTTAATTAGGTACGAAACAGAACAGATGTAAAAACAAATTTTTCATTGTATAAAAGCAGTCAAACCTAACCCAATCGTTTCGGAACTTCGTTATTTTATTTTATTTTTTTTTCATTTTGATCATCGTAAAAGCAGTATACAATACTACAACTCGAGAATACAATTCAAAAATTTCTCAAAACTATTATCATAGAAAATTCTTCAAAAAAAAATTCAAAGGAAATATATTTCCAACATTTTTTTGAAAATTTTTTGATTTAAAATTTTTTTCTATGCCTACTTACAAAAAATAGTATGAAAAGTGTTGAAAGGAAATATCATTACAAAATTTTTCTAAAAAAATCAAAAATATGAAAAAAAAATTACAAAAATTTCTATTTTATTTATTCATTCATTACACAGTCCAACATTTTTCAACTTTCAAAATGCTTTTTTAATTTAGGTGATTCTTATGTGAGATTTAGCGCTGATTAATTCCGCTTCCTCTATTTCGATTTGGAAAATGCTGAAATAGCCTAAATTGAGGCAAAATCGCAAGTTTAAGTACAATTTGTGGACAAACTGTACGTGATGGAATTTTTTTACTATTTTTCCCGTGATCAGCGCTAAAAATACTATATAAGAATCACCTACTGAATTTCAATCCGCATATCCCATGTTGAAAATTTTTTAAAATATCATCTAGATGGACTTTGGAGTATTTTGCCAGACATTAGATAAGTATGAAACTTGGAAAAAATTATTCGCAATTGGATCGCTTTTTGATATTTTGTCAGACTTCATGAAACTTCAAAATTTATCACTTATTCCATAAAATTTTTCATTTTAATAAATTCTTTAAATATTTTAAAAAGTTTAATAAAATGTTGAAAAACCAGGAAAAAATATGCGACGGCTAATGGAAAAGAGAACACTGTCAAAATTTCGATTTTCAATTCTTTAGTTTTTATTTATGTAAAAAATTTTCAGCAATCGAATGGAAGTGATTTCAGGCCCGTATCTTAAAAAATTGAGAAGCTATTCAATTTTCAGCACAAAATTTTTTTAAAACACGATTAGGGGTATTTTTCAATTTTTTCAAAAAAAAACTTGACACCATGATATGATTCAACATTTTTATTTTTTTAGGCATTCTGTTTATTGTTTTCAATTTTTTTTTTAAATTATTTACATCCAAAAACATAATGTTTTGAATAAAAAAAATGACTTGGTGCAGTGTCGATTTACCCAAATGAAAATAATTTCAAGCGGAAAATACAAAAAAAAATTTTAGAATACGTCAGCATCACTTCCATCACCCATCATCCTAATTGGTCAATACTCGTGAAGTATAAGTACATACATTCAATGACCGTAACTTACGTCGCGTGGTCTTCTATAAAGACAGCGACCTTGTAAATATGCTGGAAGTATACCTACACATTCGTAGGCATGGTTAGGTATACCTAGGTATATGTACTTGCAATGTACGAGTATGTACGAACGAAGACGACGAGTTCAATTATACACTTCCTGTTACCGTTGGTAAATTATTTTCGGGTTTATGTACTTATTATTATATAGCTCACATATTTAGATTACATTATTTCGCGCTGTTCGCGAAGTCGCTATAGTTCCCACGGTTTTGCATTGGAAATGATAATTTACTTCGAATATGTCACACGTTTCCTTTACGGGTGTTACGCTGCATCTTTTGTATACCAAGATTCTGATGCATAGGACCGATTGATTTCTTTTTCTTCACTTGGGAAATTGCGTAAAATTTAATTATATTCTGGTCGTATTTTTTGCAACGTTTACGCGGATGACGACGCAAATAAATCACAGGAAAGGATGATAACGATGGCGTGATCGAAATAATTTGAGAAATCGATGTTGTTTTTTTTTTCTTCTTCGTTATACTTATTTGTGTAATTTTATCTCTCTTGTTTTCTCGATCTCGAAATTAGAAAATGTTGTATAGGTAGGAAGTATAGTTGTACTTTATATTGAGAAAAAAAAATTATCAATCGTGCTATACCTAATAGGTGTCGCGTGGCGATTATAATAATTGTGCACTTGTACACCAACTACCAACATAAACGAATAGTTTATCAACAATTAATCGAGACGATAATTTTGTAGGTAGTAGGTACAACATTCAACAACACTATTCCTACATGACGAGTAAAAACACCAGTGGTATAATTTTATATTCACACTGTCTGTTTTACTATACCGGTTTAAATGTAACTTATAAAAACAAGAAGCTGCGATGACATCTCAAGTGCTAGTAATTTTAGTAAATTATGAACGTGATAAAGTTGTATCAACTAACATAGCTCGTAGTAGGCTAACTATCTCCTAGTGCTAAACATTATATGTGACGTTATCTACCCACATACACATACTTATTCTGGTTCGTTCGATTTTTAATTGAATTTTTTTCTCTTTTTTTTGTTTGGAATAAATTTACGACAAGCTCTGAGCTGAATTTATAGCATTTTATTTACTGTAGGTACTATTGTACAGAGATGGGCAAGATCCTTTTCAAAGTGATCTAAGATCCAGATCCTTATGATCCTTTCAAAACAAGATCTTAAAGATCCTCAGATCCTTTTTTCAAAAAGGATCTTAGATCGCGATCTTTTTATGTAAAAAAAAAGATCCTTTAGAAAGATCCTCTATGACGTCATATATTCATTCAAATTTCAAAATTTTTTCGCTTTTTTCTACTTTAATCAGATTTTAATCTTTTTTGCTCGCAGTGTTTTGTTTAAAATATTTTTCAACATTTTTTTTCCTCAATTATTTTCAATTTTTGTTCATTTTTTTTTTCAAAGAAATTTTAATTTTAGTTTAGTAAATAGGTAAATACTTAGTAATTGCTAATTAAAATTAGTTGAGCATTTTTATTTTATTTAAAAAAAAAAATTTTTTAGTTCTTTACTAAATTAAAATAAATTAATCCAATTAAATTAAATTGAATGATAATATTAGGTATAAATTCAAAAGTTAAAACTTATTTTCAAAATTTAAATCAAAATGTAACTGTGGGGTCTGGGTCTAGGACTAGGAGTGACTAATAATTAATTCTTAATTCTATACTTTTGAGTTTTGACAGCTTTGACTTTGATTGGAATTTGACCTTCGAAGTTTCGACTTTGATTTATTTTGGTTTCTTTTTTCTTTCAAATTTTAATTTCCAAAAAAAGAAAATCAAAGACAAAGTTGAAATGTTGAATGTTTTCTATTTTTTTGATTCTGAAGAAGGTGCAATTGCAGTAAAACTAAAAAGATACAATTACCAAAAAAAAAAAAAAAATTACAACAGAAAGCAAGTACAAATTATTATGAAACATCAAGTTGGAAATATATATATTTTTTTAAAGTGATCCGGATCTGAAGGATCTTTAAAAAAAAAAAAATGAAAAGATCCGTTGAAAAGTGATCTAAGATCCAGATCCTTAAGATCCTTTTCAGATCCAGCAAAAGATCACGATCTGAAGGATCTGAAGGATCTTTTGGCAAAGGATCTTGCCCATCTCTGCTATTGCACGTACACTCTCTCGCAAGGATGGACCAAATAGATACCTCCGTTTATTCATTTGTATTAGGTATAGGCGTTTGAATAATATTTTCACAAACGTATGTAAAATCATATTCAGTATAGGTTTTGAAATGTTTTTTTTCTAAATTTTTTTTCCAAATTACAAGTACAAAATATTAAAAATTTGATGAAATTAAAAAAATTGTATAAAATTGAAAAATTTATGGTTTAGGTTACCTGATTGAAAAATTCAGAAAAAAACAATACCTAATTAAAGAGGGAGAAAATAAAAAATTATGTGAAGTCAGAATGTTAAAAAAATTGATAAAACATTGAAGTATTAAAAATCTAAAAAATGAATATTATTTAAAAAATTGGAAAAAACACAAAGATGTGAGAAATTTGTAGGTATAAAAAATTTAAAGATTCAGAAAAATCACAAATTATTGATGAAAATTAAGCAATTTCAAAAATATAAAAAATTTGTTAAAATTAAAAAAATCATGAAAAAATGAAAATTAAAATGTTCTAAGAATTTAAAAAATATTTAAAACCGGAAAAATTGATGTTTTTAAGAAATTAGAAATGAACCGGAAGTTTCACTGCAAATGTATTAAAAAAGTTGATAGTGAATAATAGAAAATCAAAAAATTTTAAATGACTTAAAAATTAAGAAAATCCATAAAAATTGAAAAATTATGAATAATTCAAATACTTACGTGAAAAATTTAGAATATTAAAATATGTATTAGAAAATCAAAACGAAAATTCTTGATTAAGGTAATTTTTTATTTTGTACTGCTTATAGAACATTACAGAAAGGCCCCACAAAATATGTATAATAAAAATTCAAGTATTGAAGAAATTTGTTCACTACAATTGAAACTCAAAATTCTTTTTTTCTTTTGCATTTGTTTTAAAATCGACGATTTTAAAACTTTTGGTTACTTTTCAACTAATTTTGATTCAATTAAGTTGATTTTTTTCATTTTTTTTCTCATCATTAATTTTTTCCCTTCAATTTTTAGTTTGATTTTTCTCATTCAAAAATTCCTAATTTTCTAATTCTGAATTCTTCTCAGATTATTATTGACTATTATTTAATTATTTATTTTTAAATTTTTGCTTGCTTTTGCTTTTGATATTTGGGTAGTAATTTTGTATTTCAGTTGAGTACCTATCCAATAATTCGATATTTTTGTAATAAACTTCTGTAAGTAATTAAAGTAATCAGTACAGGGTCAGGCCTCTTCCAAAAAACCGCGACTACAGTCCTAGAGTTTGTCCCCCCCCCCCCCCCCCTCCAATATTTTCACACTTTCGAATTCAAATTCACAATTCTAGTTATCAGATTTAACGAATGCGTCAAAATAAGCCTGCTGGCAAGGCGTCGCGTCGCTCAGTCTACTCGATTATAATTTCCGGCCAGGCTGTAGTAAATCGAAATTTCATCGAATCTTATCAGAAAACAGTGATCATTGGCGGATTATTTTGAAACGCGGACAATGTAGAAGTACATTCCGTCTGAGGCAATAATCGATAATACATAATGAATCTTTATAATTAATATCGCATATTTCAATTTAATTATCGACGATAAGACATCAGCAATTAAGTGCGCGAATTGATTTCTATAATTGACGCTCTCGTATGATTTAACTTTTCTTAACACATTCCTACCCACACTCGAACGGTTACTCTGACTCGTAATACATTCGTGGTACAAAATAATTACCTACATTTTCAATCCTATCGAGTTATTGGATTGACTCGCTTGATACAGCTTCTAAAAAACTTTCGAGTGAATTGGAATGCCTAAATCTCAAAATTTGAAGCGAACTGAAGTTAGGTAAAATCTACTTAGATATATATCGATGCCTCAAAAGTTGGGACAGAGCTAACATCTATAACTTGAAAATCGCCAGAGAGGGAGTAAATTGTTTAATGATTTGGAATATTTCACCCCAATTGGTATTAGCACCTCGTTCAACAAATCCTATTCAAAACGTCCCAAGCGTCGTAGACTTTGATTTCTTTTCGTCGTGCTGACGAGAGAAATTTCATCTACCTATAAGAGATTATGAGACTTTGGAAAATGAGGTAGTCGTGAAAGCGAGTGCGGGGGGTGGTGACAAACGAGCATGTTTTCATATTTCACGGCTAATTAATAATCATTTAAAAAGCGTATAAAATTTGAATACAAGACACGTACAAAGCTACTTGAATGGAATCAGTTAATAGGTCGTTTTAAAATTAAATTACCGTCTAATTAAAGCGATTAAATATTAATTAAATTCGTCGAATTGATTACACGAATAATATATAATCGAGCGTCTTTTTTTTTTGTGGACCATCAGCGAATTAAACAATCGAGGAAAAATATCGATATCAAACTTGTTTGTATTTACGACGATGAATAATCTCTAAATATTACGAATTTGTCCAACTTGCAGCGGCTTTGAGAAGGCTAAAAATATTTTTAATAGATTTAACAAGTGCGCATAGTACGTTGATCATTATCACGAGACGATTTATTACACGGTAATTAAACTCTATAGTTGAATTAAAATGTCAACATTGATTATACTCAAATCTTCGCCAACACTCATTTTTTTTACTTTTACAGAAGGATCAACCAACCTTCCTACCTACGACCGTAATTAAAAAATGTTAAGGCCACTTTCGCGCGTATATAAATAATTAGCACGTTGCATTTTACTAAAAATACGCCTTTAACGCGGGTGAAATTGTTTTAATAGCGTATTAATTTAGTCGTTAAAATATTTACTCTGTTTCGTGCTATGCCAGTCGAGGTTTGAAAATTAACATTCAGAGGTATTACAAGCTCCTTTCGTACCTTATTTATTGGGACAGGGCTGCACGAAGCGGCGCGATCAATAATTCGGCTTGTAATTTGGAGGAAAAAAATTGAAAACTACGAAACTACTTATTAGCGACATGCTAATTTGTACTCTCACGTATCATGATCGCCCAGAATAAAAATTTAAATGAAAATAAAAACCAGAAGCAATAACGTAGGTGTATGTGTCCAGTCCAGTTGCATGTATTATGTAATTTTTATTTTTTCCCGATTTATGTACCCGTTATAAGAGCAAGTCTGAGGTACACGTGTATGTGCGTAATCTCAAATAAATTGTCTATATTTGTCGAATAACAAAGAGCACCAAATTCTGTATAATGAAATGAAATAACCATTTATACCATTTGAATTGTCTATGTACAAATAGGGTATCACAAGGCCTTTTGTGATCTGATGAAGATCAAAGTATGCCTAATAATTATAGATTGACATTTTTTGTTCTTGTAAAATAAAATATTAACAAAAAGATCTCGATAATTATGAGCAAATACCTACAGTCATCAATCTTCATAAGTCAAAAAATGGAGCTTTTGAAAAAATGCATTATTGTAAAATTGCAATGCAATAACTCGATAAATTTCAATCTATCGTGCATTTTCTTCGAAATACATATATCGACAATGATAAATCAAAATCAAAATGAATGGCAGTATGACGTGTGATGGAACGATGTTTGCAACACTTCAATGAATCATAAAGACAATACTATGGGTATACCGCGATAAAAGCGTTCAATATTGATATTTCAAGGCTGTGGAAATGATAACACGGACTCGGAGAGAGAAAAAACCACCGCAAGAACGTCAATAAATTGAGAATAACTTATTTACTCTGGTACGTGGAACTGATAAGCGAGTGAAAATTTCCAAAGTGAATAATTCCACGAAAGTTGACCTGTTTAACTGTTCAAGTTCAACTCGAGCGAAAAATGGAAACGGCGTAAAAATATCAAAAAGCCAAAGATAATGCAGAAAAATTGACAGTATTCGAAGTAAATAAGCTTATAGGTAACATTGCCTGAAAAACTGAAATCGTAGTGTTTTCCAACATAACAGTTTCAAGAAATTATTGCAAAAAAAAAAAAATTGAAAGAAATTATAGAAAACCCATTATTTTTCTTGATCAAAAAACTTCAAAGTTGATAGATAATTGATGAAAATTCATCAGAGTTGAATTCATGGGAGATGTTGAAGAGAAATTATCAAAAAAATAAGAGAAATGAAAATTATCGAATTGTTTGCCATGTTCACATTTCAAAGATACGCTTATGTAGGAGCTGGTGGAATTCATTGGAGAATCCAAAGGGAGCTAGAGGGCTATAGCCCTCCCAAAACGTAGTCTATCCCTCAAAAAATTCATTGAATTTTTTTTTTCAATAGTTCTAAAGCTTAAGTGTATAGAAATCAGCGTTGCCAGTGCTACTTTATTTTTCAGTAGATCTACTACTTTTTTAAAGCTGTACTGATTTTCAACTGATCTACTGATTTTTTCAAAAACCTTCCAATTTTTGTAAAAATTAACCTAAAAATAGGAAAAAACAGATTTTTAGCTTATTTTTTCTTCAACTGTTCTAGTTTTTTCATAAAAAATTTACTATAAAAGGTTAATTGATGAAAAAAAAAAAAATTCTCTCCTGACTCTAATATTTTTTAATGAAAATTTTTTTTTGCCCCACTAAATTTTTTGAAAATTTGTTTCTACTTCACAAAAAAATCCACTGAAAGACATGAATTAATGCCGAAACATCCTTTTTCCTCCAGAATATACTGTATATTTTCTTGGAAATTTACATCTACTGAATCCACTGATTTTTTCGAATTGCATCGTTCGACACGAAATAATGCTGACAAGGTGTAATGTAATTTAAACATTCCAAATCTATATAGAAAATGCATATATTTTTCATTCAAACTCCCAGTTTTTCCAAAAGTTCTGCCCGAGCGAAGCGAGAGCAGTATTTTCTTCCTTTTGTTTTGAGCAAAAAAAAATATCAAAAAATAACACTAAATTACATCGAATTTTTTGGAATTAGAAATCGTTAATTGAGATGGCATCTTCAATGCTTTTTGTCCTCTCGCAGAATATCCTTTCAGTTTGTCACTGAGGTACCAAGTCGATTCCACATCTCTTACGTTTCTCTTAAATTTCAGCTTTGAACCCCCCCCCCAAAGGTTTGGGTGCGCCAATGGATTGAATGCAGAATGTTCATTATCACCAAGTTTGAAATGAGTTTTGCCGATTGTGAATTCAATTTGCACAGACAGTCATAAAAAGGGCCACAGATTCAAGTTTCCAAAGTATGAGGCTGATGTAAGATGCCACTGCTGAATTTCTAAGAAGGTTAAAAAATTTATGTAATACTTTAAACAACCTAATTTTAAATTCGAAACCTAAAAATGAAATTTGCCAAGTTGGAAAAATTTTTCAAACCGAGCTTGGGTTTTCTAGCTCATTCCCAAATTAATAGAATAGAAGGTAATTTCGCCAATTAAGCTGCCAAAAATGGTTACGATTTTTTGATATATTTTTAATCGGTTTTAGATTACCCGAGCGGCACACTCGATCGATAATATCGGAAGATGTAACGTATCGATAAAAAATCGTTTGAAAATCTATAGATGTTCTCACGATATTATAAAGATTTATCGGTACAACTTCATAGGCGAAAAATCTAAAAACTATCGAATTCGATATTATTAAGATTTTATGACGATATTCGTCAACGATACTATCGACAAAGAATATTAAATTTATCGATTCCGATTTTCCACCGATTTTGTGCAGATATTTGAAACTACATTATCGACAAAGAATATTAAATTTATCGAGTTCGATTTTTTAACGATTTTGTAAAGATATTTAAAACTATATTATCGACAGATTATATGAAATTTCTCGACTTCGATATTTTACCGATTTTTTGACGACATTTGAAACTATATTATCGACAAATAATCTGAAATTTCTCGAATTCGATTTTTTAACGATTTTGTGAAGATATTTAAAACTATATTATCGACACGTAATATGAAATTCCTCGAATTCGATTTTTCAACGATTTTGTGGCGATATTTGAAACTACATTATCGACAAATAATCTGAAATTTGTTGAACGTCCAAATTGGTGAAAATTTTTCTAAGTCCAACACGTCTGGAAGTACTAAACTGCCTATTATAAGCGTTTTATTGCTAATTCCTCAACGATAAGGTATGGCGTAGTGGTTAAGGAAGAGGATTACCTTGCAGGAGGTAGATGGTTCAAGCCCCAAGGGTGGCAGATTTTTTATAATTTTTTTTGACTTTTTCTGAAATGATCCTCTTACCGTAACATGAATAATGTGTTTAGGCATAGTTTAATGTATTAATTATGCTAATTAATGATTTTTAATTATAGAAAAAAGCTAGTAAAAGACGAAAAATCGGAATAAAAAATCGACAGATTATCGAATTCGATAAAGTGTCGCAAAAGTTCCGCCTAAATCGTGAAATTATCTTTCGATATTATAGATATATTATCGATAAAATATCTTACTATAATCTCGAAATTTTTGCTAACTATAATTTGTCGATAATCTATCTATATATCGAAAGATAATTTCACGATTTATGCGGAACTAACGCGACACTTTATCGAATTCGATATTCTGTCGATTTTTTATTTCGATAATTTGTCGATTGTGCTGCTCGGTAATGAACTATTTGAATAATGATAATTATATTAAATTACCGGTTGCTTTTTTCCATTAATTTAACTGTGTATATATTTTTTTTATTTAAATCGAATTTCGAAGTTTAAATTCAAATGATTGCTTCTCTCTCACGACTCCTTTCTTGCTAAATTCAATAAAAGTTATCTTTATAGAAAATAAAAGAAAATAAATTCGGAGGTTAAAAATGAGAAAGAAAAAAAAAAGTTAAATAATGCGATAAAATTCACAATACGGGTATTTACTTTCTATTATCAAACTAGGCTGTCTCTGAAAGGATCAAAAATCAAAAAAACATCGTCGATTGTTTATTTCACAAATGTCATCTCGACTTCTGCAATACGGAAAATTAAATAGAATTTAGTCGGACAAATAATTACATTTCGATTATCCACGGCTTCGATAACAAAAATTGACGTAATAGAAGCGATTAAAGAAAGGCATACAAATCGAGACCAGCACAAAACGACATTTTATTTGTATTACAGAAAAGCGAATTCTTCCTAAACGTGTATACAATGATAATGAAAAAATTACCTAACCTTAGCTAATCATCCCAACCAATTTCTCAATTAACCCTTTCCACTCGATCGGTTTCTTAAGGTCTTGGTCTTTGCGGTTAGAAAGAAGAGAGAAAAATACCATATGAAAAAAAAGAGTAGCATTCCTGGTATACTGTGGTGTATTGTTGTTTGTCCTGGATAGGCTTCGAATCGACGAGTAAAATGAAAAAATTATTTCATTAGGTAAATTGAAATCGTGATCATTTTGTGGTATGAATAATCGATAATTGGCTCACAAAAAAAGAACAGGCGAACGTCGAACAAAAGTTTTGGTAATTACCGGAAAAAATACACTATTTTTTAGTAAATCTGTAAACCTTTATTTTTTTTATTATTATGTAAGGGAAAAGAGCATCTACACGTATCGCATGGGTATGTACATAATACCTATACCTACTTACTATTTTCACAGTTTTCATGTACGTAAATAGATAGTCGTATTGAAAAAGGAAAAACTCTGGATTATAAGATGAGAATGTGTGCCTTATGAGATGGATATTTCGGCTGCGAAGACTGATGGGAGTAGATAGTCGGCCAGGAGTATACAAAGGGGACAAGCAGAAGATGTGTATGGCATAGGTATTATAGTTAAACGAGCAAGAAAAGTGCCGCCATTTCCTCTGTCGTGCAAGAAATTATAGGTGTAGCTATTCGAATTGATTTCTATCTACAGGACGATGACGGCGAGTCACCAGTCAACGAGGCTCTGACTCTATGGCGAGAAATGAGAAAATGAAAATACATATTTCGTGTCATTTCTTGACATCTACAATGTAGTATTCGTTTCGCTACGCGTCTATATTTTTCTAAATTACTTCATTAAAATGGTGAAGAAAAAATCCAGTCTGCCCTGTTATTAGGCTACTGCGAGTGCGTTTCGTATATACGCCATGCGATGGAAATTAACTTTTAATGAGAATGGGCAGCTATACACTGTTTGCAGTCTATAATAATAATTATACGCTAAATCTTCGTCCTATGGATCTTTTAACCCCCAGCTATGGAAAATTCGTCGCTTTGGAAAAAAAAATTGAATCGCTTCGAGACTATAAAACTGGCACGTACGACGTACGACGTACGTTACTCGCTTATAAATACTGTACAGGGTACTCGGGTACAATATTCGTATAGTCCCTTTGAGTTTCAACCAATCAACCCTTCTAATCTACTCCATCTGGCCAATAAGCATTCTCGCTGCGTATAAGTACCTATACGTATCTTCATCAAATAAAGCCACACTAAACCACCAACCACAACACACAAATTCGTATATATACGCGAATATATAGCGTATTATACAAATACGAATAAATTACCTACAGTTTGTGGATAACCCTCGTTCGGATATACGAACATAATCGAGGCATCAAACGCGAGCCAATGCGGCAAAGAATATTGAAACCAATCAACTGTATTAACATCGTAATACACGTGTAATTCGACAATAATGCAAATACAGGCGGCAAATCGTTTTAGGGGAAACGTTCGCTGTGTTGTGTGATACGAACGAGGGACTAATCGAATTTCTAAACGGCTCGAAGGGCAGATTTCTCGCTCTCGCTGATACGTACTTATTGGTTAAATGCGTTTATTAGGTTGGTTTTTGCGGCGCGACGCCAGATTCGCTCCTTGTTTCTTTATTCAAAGGGATCAACGAGCTGGCTCGCCATTGGTGCAACGTTTTTCTTTTTCTTTTTTTACCACACAGGAAAGTGATTTTGAAGTTTTAGACAATGGATAGTTGGATACTTCAAAACGTACTTAGGGCCATTATTACAATCGTCGATTAAGTTCCGTGAGCAGCGTCACGTGATCAAACTGAGCTACGTTATTGGTCACGCGGCTTAACCGAGGTTCTTAACGGCCCGATTTTGGCCGGTTAAGCCTCGGTTAACGCGAACCGACTGTTGTAATACTGGCCCTTAGTCATTTTGGGATAAGAGAATCTTGATTCCTCGCATGCCTGTAGGACTGAGAATCGTATTCTCTCTTTTTTCAAAATTACTGTCTTTCAAAGCATCTATGTTCAAGTGCAGTAACAGAATTTGAGACGAGCTTTTTACCAAAGGCCATATGAAGAAATGTGCAAGGCCTGCAAAGTATACGTTATTTGTCTCAGCCTAAGTTTTTTTTTTTTTTTTAATTCTTTCTTTGGATTTTTACATTACTTTTTTTCAAGTTCCAATATTTTGATCGATTTTAGAAAATCATAAAAAATCAGGAGGTTCTAAGTTTGAAAAATTCAAAAAATTCAAAAATTTGTAAATTAAATTTTAAAAGAATTTGCAAAAAAAAAATTGAAGCGTTTACAAAAATTGAAAGTGTATTTTTCAAAAAAACTAAGAAAATTCTTCTGCGTGTCATTATCGTTGAAAACACTCTCGATTTCCCAGTTTCTCTGATTTTTTTATACTTGAAAAAGAAAATTTGAGTCGGGGAATTGTTTTTACTTGCATAATTGTACAGCTGATTGTGAGTAAATTTCTACCATCCTCATTTCAAAAACATGACTATGGCCTATCTATGCCTTTGAAACAAAAAATGAAAAATCAATTCAAGAATCCGATTTTTCTAATGAAAAAATCTCATTTGTCTGTAATTTTTCTCACCTACTGTAAAATTTTGCCAAACTCCTAAACAAGTAAAATTGCCACGTCTCGAACATTCCGCACGATTGGAACGCTTTTAAGAAATAAAACAAAAAAATAAGGCGATAATTTGAAAAATACCTTCACGTTTCGAGAAAGAAAATCAAAATGAGAAAATAAATTGAAACAGTCAAACAGACTAATCATTTTTTTTTATATTATTAATAACCTAATACATGTCCCGACACATAGCACCTTTGCTACGGTCACATCAAATAAGTCATATGCGAGAGGACTCGTCCAAAATTAACCAGTTTTTTTCCTACTCCTAATAAACCTTTCGGTTGTACGTTACAATCGAATAAAAAATTAAAATATTCAGATTCCGATGCGTATAACATATTTTACGCTCGATAATAACAAAATTGTAGATATTTTTCGCTGTATTAATTTGCAGAAGACACGCGAATCGGTCAGTTCTCCACAATTGATATATTCAATTTTTTAACAAGCTGCGGCAAATTGGACCGTAGCTCGATCTTTTATCGTTGCAAAAATAATTATAAGCTTTTGAGTTTCGTCTTAATTTGTACTAATGCTGGCCAACCGGTTTCTCAATTATTCGAACCGATCCATATTTTAAAGAGTTATACAATAAAATATCCATAATTGATTAGAACCACAGAGGTGGTTTTTATGTTGAAAATATTATTCAAATCAAACGAGTATGCGAGTAGTTTCTCATTCATTAATTTTTAGCTTAATTATTATTTTGTACTTTTGAAACAGTGCTGCTAAATTCGACTATGTAAAAAAAGACCAAAATGTCCTATAATTCATTTTTATTTCCAAAAAAATTAAAGAAAAACAAGTAAACGAAAACAATTGAGAAGTAAATTATTATTCTTGCCTTTTTTTTTTTTTTTTTTTTTTTTTTTACGACACCAATCTACCTCAAATACCTAGAAAAACTATGTAAATGGAAAATCAAACGAGGTAAACAACCGGTCTTGGCTTATTTGTTTTTTGAAAATGAATAATAATTTTTTAAATAAACTACTACCTAAATTTGAAGGATCATTTTAGCAAAAATATCCCATAGTCATCGTTATAGTTTCAATTTTTCATCGACGTTAACGAAAATCAAAAATGATCCGTCCATTCGATGAAATGAACCCGATGACTAGGCACTTTTTAAAGACATTTTTCTCAAAATTAAACCGCCAAATTTGAAAATTAATTGCTCGTTAAAATATTTGTTATATTTTGTAACTTTAAATTGAAAACCAAAAACTTGGTAAATTAAAAATTGATAGTTTGGTATAACTATATTTTGAAACAAAACGTGACGACGACCTTCCTAATCTGTGCATCTACAAATACTTGATAATGCGATCGTTTCAAATGTCACATGGACATAATTAATCATTGTATTCAATTCACCGATCAATGTCTCGAAGCTATGTTATTTTAAAACCAACTCGTGTTTACCGCCCTAACGAATTAATTTTTCAAAAAGGCAACACGGCGATCATTTTATACCTATGAAAGTAACCGCCGCGCCGCTGTGCCGTCTCCTCCCCGTATGTCCTGTAAAAGCGTGTTAATTTAGCCATCACTGCCTAACTGACGTAAATTAAATCTCCAACATAAAAGGCCTTTACCTGTTTTTCAATGATTAACGATTGTTGTAGCGCGGTCAAATTTACATAGGCTAGATGTATGCACCCTAAAAAGTTTAAATTAAGCTTAATACGAGAGTGGAATTAGCCCCGTATTTAAATATTCACGTAAGACATTATAGAGGGTGTTTGATTATTTTTTTCGAAGCTTCGCATATTGCCGTTGTTTTGTTTTACAAATATTTATCGAGCAAATGGAAAATAAATGGATGAACATATAATAGAAAATAGGAATATCTATATACCAGCACTTCTTTGCACTAGATGGCAAAATTTGAATTGAAATAGTGAAAAATCAGATAAGTAGTATAAGTACAAATTAAACGTAGACATAACAGCTTTTTACTCCATGCTTTCCTGTATTATCCTTATTTTTTAAATTTAATTTTGTTCTGTACTGTACTATTTAGATTTATGACAGTGGATATGCGTACCACCATACTCTATCAAGAAATTCATTATACAGGGAAAGGAATTCATCACCATACTACCTAGAAGTTCTTTATGCAGGCGGAGATACTTATCACTATACTACCGAGAAATTTTATTATTATAAGTACTTAATGAATTTTGAATCAATTTATAGGATTTTTACCTTTTGCCGGAGAAAACTATATTTTTACATTTTTTTTTTTAAAAACCAAACTTTATACTTGGTGGTGCAAGTGCCCTATGTTGAGAATATTTGCGCTCTCTGACAAAGTACTGTTAAGTCACTCATGAGAAGTAAAGGATCATTCACAATACTCCTTAACTTTTTGCATGTGCTGGTGAACGCAAAAGCAAAATGTTGAGGTGTATTGTGAATGATGCTTTATACCTAAATGGAAATTGATTACCTAGAAGAAAGCTTGTCAAGAAATCAGTATTTTGGGTCAGAACATCATACAAGGAATTCCAAATATTCAAAAAAGAAAATCAATGAAAGGAGATACAATTCCTGTTTGTAACTTGGATGGAAGCATAGTTATTTAAAGTGCTGAAATATTGTATAGAGTATTTGAGCAAATGCTTTTCAAGAGTCATTATGGTGATTGATCAATGTTCAATAACCACATCCTCATTTGTTCCCTTATCAATAAGTACATATTAGAAACATGGATGTCGTGTAATTACCTTTCTTAGGCGAATGATCCTCGGAAGCACTATCGTCGCTGGTTGGAGATGCAATGTATGGCCGTTGCCTTTTCCTCTGCATAGACATATCAGGTCTATTGACGTTATTGGCGTTGATATTAGTGAGTTCCAAGTTCCTCGAAGAAAGTATCTGATTAGCAGCACCGAATCTGGATACGTTGCCTTGATGATTGAGAAAGGGCGGCAATCCGGCAAATCCTGCAGCCAAAGTCATCGGAAACCTGGCCGCAAAATGAGGAAACAGAGGATGTGGCGGTAATAAAGGATTCGGCTGGAAACATGCATTATTGCCATTTCCATTGGCTGCCGCTGCTGCAGCATAGAGTCTCAAAGGTGGAGGCAGCACCCCCGATTCCAAAACCATCATTGGAATGCGTATGGGTCACAACACGATTTTATAAATGAAAACTTATATTTGGAAGCACTGGTGCAGTATGTTAACTTGGCAAAACTTCTATTGTGGAAACACTACATATAGTGGAATAGAAGACGTAGGGAAAACAATATTCAGTTGAAAATAAGTACCTTGTGGCCAATTCTTATTAAGATCATTTTAAAGTGATCACCACACTGAGTAAAACACACATCATCACATCGAACACCAAAAAGAAAATTAATTTCTGCACCAATTCAAAAAAATAGTTACACTTGTAAAAAACAAAATTGTAAACACGGCGCGGCGCGAAAAAATTAAAAACTCGAACACAAGAGTACTGTAATTTTGTTTTTAGCAAAATTTTTGGTTTTTTAAATTTTATTTAAAAAAAAAAAAAAAACAACGAAAACGACGAGCTTGTAGGATTATTGCTACTGCGGTGCAGCGGCGTTTTAATGTTGTGTTACGGCTTGTGGGAACGTTATGCCGAAAAGTACCGCCTTTCGAAACAGCAACGCGGAGTCGCGGACATTGTACAGAAATTAAGGTAGAATTTGCTCCCCACCATCGATTTAATAGTGTATAATGGATTGCGGCTGGAGGTATTTACTCGGCGTTTCATTCGTCGATCGAGACTGCGACGCCGCCTTTGTAAAAACCTTTCTAATAAACGCTTTTACACGCCCATTCGTGACGTCACATCATCGATGATTCTCGCCTTATTCAATCGACGTCTCGTTTTTATCTTCGCCCTCGCTTGCCTTCTGTGCAGCAAAGCCGGACCAAATAAGCCAAGTTTTTGATTTGCTGAGGCACCCGCCAATGCAGCCTTTTTCACTTTTTACGACGTTTTCAAATTATTTTATATAATTGTTTAATTCCCGTCTAAAGTCGATTTTTAATTGGAAACATCGTCGCAAATGTTTCTCTCTTCTGTTTCTGTACATTGGATGCCATGGCGCAGGCGGATCACTATTTCTTCTAATTTATTTTTCGGCAGTAGAGGTACTTTCTTTTTCGAGTCTTTAACAAATTTTATCTGTCCCTACACTCTTGTTGTCGCTCGGCCTATGCCAAAACATTGCAATAATCAATATTACAATTAAACCACTGCTGTAGGCTCTAGGGTGTAATTTACTCGTGGTAAATTATGACCGTACTTTGCAGGTATATAAATTGCAATTTTTTTAATTCTGGCGCGCAAAAAACCACCATTTAGTTTGAATTTTTCTCTGCGGCTCTGTATTTTGTATAATTTGAAGTGCTGGTGGAATTTTAAAACAAAATTTTCTGCCAGACTTTTTTTCTATGGTACTAGACTTTTCTTTTACAAGTGTTAGCCAATTCGCCACCGCATGGGAATAGAATCTACATTAAAAGATAGCAGACTTTGATACATTATGATTTTAATTTTTAATTTTTTTTATGAACTAAGTAAAATCTGCAAACAACTTTGGTAGTAGGTATGTGTCTTGTTTGATAGATGATCCTTTGACATGTCATTTTCTACATTCAAAAACAGGCACTACTGGATATGCAATTTTATTATCATTTGAGACTTTTTTTGCTTTGGAACGCCGCAAATAATTCATTTCATTTTCTCCAGTGGGAAGGGGAAGGCTTGCAAATCAATCCTGCATCCAGACTACCCATGTTGTTGGTATGTTCTTTGATGTTGGAAATGTAGAGGATTTTTTTACATCCATGTTCCAGCTTGGGCTATTATGCAGGTTCCCAAAGGGGATAGTGATTAATAAGTGGTATACTTTTGAATGTGGCGCGGTCACCTATGTTTTGCGCGACACCGCACAAAACGTTAATTACGCAGTTTAATTGGACTTTTAAATTCGCACTGAAGTTGGTCCATTTTGAGGGTACATTTTCATTAACATATTAATTGTGTTCTGTTGGTGGAACAATTTGAGTGCCTATAATATTTAATTGACTTCTTTTTTTTTCCTTCTGAAAATGATGATTTATGTTGAAGGAAAAAGTAGTCGCTATTGAAATTGAATTAACTGTTTAATTTGGTTAATGAAAAATTTCGTTTCATTAATTTTAATTGTAGAAATGATGCTATTTTCAATGAGACAAAAAAACTTTCGCCCTCGCTACGCTCATGCAGTATGCGAGAGAAATGAGAGAATAGTTAGTTCAAAACAAAAGAGGAAAAATTCAAAATATTTCAAATCTGACTTTAACTCCTTCAGCCCCTCTTTTTGTTTGAATTAAAAATTTGAAAATAACGCGAAACCAATGCAAATGTGGTGGACTCTGTTGTGGGAGTATGGAAATGTTTTTTGGTTTGTCGCTTTAGTCTTAACAAAAAATGAAATCTCAAGAGATTTTTTTTGTTTATGCAGGTATCGAAAGCTTCTAAAAATGAAATCCCTTCAAACTTGAAAATTTTTCATCCATCCCCTTTTCAAAAATATATTTGAAATTATCGGATGAACCCCAAAAAAATAAACTGCTTACTCAGGAAAAATATCATTGAAAAAACTGACCCTCTTCCAAAAAACTCCTTGCTTCAAAAAAAAAAAAAAGTGAAAAAATCAAAACTTTCAACTCAGTAGGAAGGAAGAGAGGTGAAGAGAAGTAGCTATTCTATAATACTACATTTTATGTAGATACCTAAAGTTAATTAGCCGTTTATAAATTTAATCTCGTGTTAAACAAATTAAACAATCGAGCGGTTTTTATTTCGGAATAAATTTGCGCGCTGCAAGTATACGCCGCGCCGTTAACTAAGTAAGGAAGGCGAACGTTAATTTTAGTGTATTTTAATGGCGTTTATACTAGTTTTTAAGGGACTCGAGCGGTATTTTAAATTACTTTAAACGTGTACAAGGGTGTTTTTAATGTCATTTTATTACGCGCCAAAAACAACAAGAACAGCGGCGACTGAGGCGGGGTACATTAATTTGAGTAAAAAAATTATTCTGTGTGTGTAAGAAGAGTACACTACTACGACGATTACAAAGTATAATAGTCACATTCTTTCCTCGCAGAGTCTCGAATAATGATGAAAAAAAGGAAAATTAGTCATGATATTGAATAAAAAGTAAATAAAAATGAGATTACAATTTTCAGAGTCTAAACATCTGTTAAATTTTAATTTTGCTAAAGATGTTAGACTTTTCCTTCATCTTGTCCTATCTGCAGAAGTCTGAAAAAGGATAAAAATCGCATCGTGCCCTTGCTATGCTCAACATATCATGTGTATGATGTAAGCAACTTGTTTCTCCAGTTACCATGGTCGCTGATGCTGCTATTGCTATATTGCTATTGCTATATCGTGCCACTGTTGCACTGCTTCAGTTTGCTGATACCTCTGCCGTAACTGTTCATCCCGAGCAGCACAATCGACAAATTATCGAAATAAAAAATCGACAGAATATCGAATTCGATAAAGTGTCGCGTTAGTTCCGCCTAAATCGTGAAATTATCGACGAATTATAGTTAGTAAAAGTTTCGAGATTATAGTAAGATATTTTATCGATAATCTATCTATAATATCGAAAGATAATTTCACGATTTAGGCGGAACTTTTGCGACACTTTATAGAATTCGATATTCTGTCGGTTTTTTATCGATTTTTTATTCCGATTTTTCGTCTTTTACTAGCTTTTTTCTATAATTAAAAATCATTAATTAGCATAATTAATACATTAAACTATGCCTAAACACATTATTCATGTTACGGTAAGAGGATCATTTCAGAAAAAGTCAAAAAAAATTATAAAAAATCTGCCACCCGTGGGGCTTGAACCATCTACCTCCTGCATGGTATTCCTCTACCTTAGCCACTATGCCATACCTTATCGTTGAGAAGTTAGCAATAAAACGCTTCTAATAGACAGTTTAGTACTTCCAGACGTGTTAGACTTAGAAAAATGTTCACCAATTTTTAAAATTTGGAAATAATTTCAAATATCGTCACAAAATCGTTGAAAAATCGTTCGACAAATTTCAGATTATTTGTCGATAATATAGTTTCAAAGATCGCCACAAAATCGTTGAAAAATCGAATTCGAGAAATTTCAGATTATTTGTCGATAATATAGTTTCAAATATCGTCACAAAATCGTTAAAAAATCGAAATCGAGAAATTTCATATTACGTGTCGATAATATAGTTTCAAATATCTTCACGCAATCGTTAGAAAATCGAATTCGAGAAAGTGCATATTATGTGTCGATAATATAGTTTCAAATATCTTTACAAAATCGGTAAAAAATCGTATTCGATAAATTTAATATAATCTGCCGATAATATAGTTTCAAATGTCGTCAAAAAATCGGTAAAATATCGAAGTCGAGAAATTTCATATAATCTGTCGATAATTTAGTATTAAATATCTTTACAAAATCGTTAAAAAATCGAATTCGATAAATTGAATATTCTTTGTCGATAATGTAGTTTCAAATATCTGCACAAAATCGGTGGAAAATCGGAATCGATAAATTTAATATTCTTTGTCGATAGTATCGTTGACGAATATCGTCATAAAATCTTAATAATATCGAATTCGATAGTTTTTAGATTTTTTGCCTATGAAATTGTACCGATAAATCTTTATAATATCGTGAGAACATCTATAGATTTTCAAACGATTTTTTATCGATACGTTACATCTTCCGATATTATCGATCGAGTGTGCCGCTCGGGATGCATGAAAAATTATTATACTCGCTAGGTTTGTCTTCTTCGGTCACCACTGCACCCTGCATCGCAATTCTCGAGTATATTTCCATATCTACTTTGGTATTCCTATTTTCTTGTGAGCAGTGTGCCCCTGCCCATATAGTCTTGGTATTTGACAGTAAAAGACAACCATATAGAGTGCAACTCGCTTTAACCGATTTTCTTGTACTTCATGAATGATGGATTTTTATCATGTGATTTAAATTTTTATCGTCAGTCGACTAAATTTCATCCTCTGTTACTCTATAGCTAGGTAAATACTTATCCGATAGTGTGACCGCATCGATTGTTTCATATACGTTATGGACTCTCTTCAGTCAACTTTTTGTAGATAGTCTGTTTTTAAATTCCGCAACTTGAGCCGAATTTTTACTAATTTATGAGCAATTTAGTATTTACGAGGTGTCATGTGTTCTCTGCATAGTGTTTAAGGTATGCGAATAATATACACATAACTATATATACAGAGAAGTTGCACTGAGCACTTACTGTTTGTAGTGATTTATTCGCATTATTTTTGCTGCTTGCGGTGGGTTAGGTGCTTAGGCGTATTGTCGTGTATGTAAAATTTAACTCACCAACTCGTGTAATCGTATATATACCAATGCATAGATATACAAATATGGGCCGTTTGCTGTGTATAATAGGGAGGCTATATTCTAGATCGTTGTAGTTATTTCATGAAAAATGAAATTGGAAATAAGTAATTTTTCATTAAATATCTATAGTCTATGCGATAAAAGATTAAACCGGCGAGTAAATTATTTTCAAAAAAGTGTAACAAAACAGGCTAGACAGCAGAGCGCGAGCAACGCGGCGGGCTTTTTCGATTATTGTAAATTATAGTGACTAACGGGAGGATAACAATCATGTTAGTTTGGTAAAGGGGGCGAAAAGATAATATTTGGGATTCTGTCAGTATTCCTTGGGGAATACGTATAAGAGGCAAAAGCTGCGCCTCGCCGCTCGCTGCATCGTCCTGCAGATAATAAAGTAGACCGCAAAATTACACCAACACTACCTACCATCATAACCATATAACTGCACTGCCGCATCCGCAACCGCAACCATTCGCTTTGATAAATCAAACATAGAGAAAAATGTATCATTTGGCGTTTGCTTTAGTAAGCTGAATCCTTTTACTTTTGCAAGAGAGTATTTCGAAGCGTTGTTCCGCGTGTTAATGGATAAATAAAGAATTCGATCGGATAATTTCGGATACTATAGGTGCATGGAAACCTTTGTTTTACTCTGTTTCTTCTTCCATACGCGTGACTCTTTGATTGGAAATAATTGCCGAATTTCGGATTTAAATTTTAATGTTTTTTATATGTACGTCGGTACTCGAGCCTGCAATACGAAGTCGTGTATAGATGGGAGGGGTGGCATAGAGATAGGCCCAAGTCCCACCAGTATCAGTATAATAAAATTAACTACTAAAATGATTTGATCGAAAGCCATCAATGAAGGTAGTCATTCGAAGATCGATAACAGCCGATAAAAATTGGTGTAAATCTAAACAGCAGGCTGGATAAACGACGATGAATAATTTTATTAGTCATAAACACGTCTATGTTTTGGATGGATTCAAATTCGGACACCCAACGTCAGCTTATATATAATGATGAGCGTGTCCAGCTACCGTTTCGAAATCGCATTCTAATTAGTTAATCGCCAATAATTATAACCTTGATTTTACCAGCTTGTAATCGCTTGTTTATTCGTACAACGGTTGAAGTAGTTAAAATAAAATAAAAAATTCACCGAGACCAAATAAATATACAATATGAATAAAAAAAAGTATGTTAGTAAATAGGAAAATATATTACACATCAAAGAAACCGTCTAGGTGAATTGACTCTTTGAAATTTAGGACTGCCGAATGCATATAATAATATTATATATCTTTGATGTAGGTATGTTTATCTTCTTTTTCATTGTATCTATATGTTTCACGAGAAATTTATCAATTCTGCTTAAAAAAATCTACATTTAATTTATCGTATTTCCATTTAATCGAATTACATCTTGATTGTTAATTTTTTTGGAATATGGTAGTACGTTGTAATATTGTGAAATATTACGTAAGGTACAAAAATTTTACAGATTGTAAATTTTTCAGTGATGATTTACGAGATTTGTTTTCTAATTTCAAGTAATTTTATCATATCTCGCGGAACATTCAAAATTGATAAAAAAAAAACTCTTAGATTTTTTTTGAACATTTAAAAAAAATTTTGTGAACATTTTTATTTTTTTAATGTTTAACTTGATTTTTTATAATATGTAAGGTAAGCGGAGCCTAAACTTACGATTTTTTTGTCTTATCAATATCGCCAAGTTATTTATTTTCATGATATAATAAATTTTTTATTTTTTATTTCTTTCCTAACTGAATGCGAAGTAGCCCCAGGTTCTTGTCCAAGTCTGACTATAACCAAAAAAATCAAGATTATTAAAATCAGTCAATTTTTTGATTTTTCTATATAAACTTTTTTTTTAAAAAGTGACCAGGGGTTACTTCACATTCGGTTAGAGGAAAATTTTAAATTAAATTATTTCTTTGCAATTTTATGCGGAAACAAATTTTTTTAAACTTGAAAAAAAAAGTTTGCTTGCTCTCAAACTCGTTCGAAGAGTCATTTCATGTCAATTCGGACCATTTTTTACCTTGGGTCTTCGGATTTTGCTCAAAAAATTTTTACGAGCTTTCACCATCTCAAAAATAAGAATCAACATTATCATCTCTGTTAGTATTTAAAAGTCAAAAAGTATGACTTTTCTTTGACTTTTGTATGACCAAGTTTTTATTTTGTATGACTTTTTTTGGAGGAGAGGGTTCATTTTCGAGGACTTTTGTTTTCAAGTAATGAGTTTTTTGGAGTAAGGGGTCTGTTTTTCAATGATCTTATTTTTTTGGAGTAAGCAGTTCATTTTTCAGGAGTTCGTTTAATCATTTTCAAGACTTTTTTCCAAAGGTGGGAGCGGTTGGACGATTTTTAATTTAGAGGGATTTTTTGAAGCTTTCGGCATCTACTTCAACAAAAAATTTCTCGAGGGTCCATTTTCTGGACGACCTAATTTTTGTAATCTTTTGAAAAATTGATTCTTTTTTTAAAAAAAATTGACTTTCGAGAGACCTCAAGAAAACATTAGATACTCTTGGCAAATGGAATTTTTAGAAATTATTTGAAAATGTGACTAATTGAAATTTTATTGAAGCATTGATTTTTGACAAATTTTCAGAAATTCATTTTATGAGGAATTTTTTTGAAAATTTTACTTTTAACGTTTTTATGACATACATATTAAGGTTGGAATTTGAAAAAATTCACTCAATAATTTCTTTCAAGATTTTGTTTGGTCAATTTTTTGAAAATTCGACTGTTGATGAATTTTCTGCGAATTGAGCTCACATTTTTTTTTTTTTTTTTTTTTTTAGAAATTTGACTTAACGTACCTATTTTTTTTTTTTAAATTTAACTTGAGGAAATTTTTTCAAAATTCTTCTTAGGTAACCGACCCCATTGACGAAATAAAATTTGAGAATGCTAGCATCAGGTTGCTGTTTTTGAACCACTTTGAATGCTAGTGCTAGGCATCCTAATAGCATTTTAGTAGCATTTTAGTAGCATTCTAGTAGCATTTTGTTAGCACTTGGTATTGTGCTAGCATTTTGTTAGCACTTGGTATTGTGCTAGCATGATGCTAGCACTATGCTAGCACTTGATAATGCTAGCATCTAGCATTATTGGGTGGTCCAAAAAAAGTCAACATGAATGCTAGCATTTTCGTAACACGTGCTAGCATAATGCTACTGATGCTAGTAATATGCTAGCATGCCGATGAGATGCTAGCAGCATACTAACATAATGCTTTATGAATTGTCGATTGGGGATGTTGATCTTTTTTTAATTATTTGATTTTTGACATTTTTTTGTTATGAATTTCATTTTTGACAGTTCTCCATAAATTTGACAATTCAAAAAAATTCACCTGTGTCAATATTTAAAAATTGTTTTTTTTACAATTTTTTAAAAATTTAGGTTTTAAAAAATTGACTTTTGACAAGTTTTTATACATTTGACTGGTGATAATTTTTTAAATTCAAAAACTATGATTGACTAATAATTAAAAAATTTCATTTCTAATGAATTTTCTGCGGATTGGATTAAAGTCTCCCAACGCTTTATACTGGACTTAATTGAAAAATTGGAGGTGTCACGAGGCCCCAAATAATAAGTGAGTGAATATATACCTATATTTTTTTTTTAAATTTCACAACACTTTTGTGAGTTTTTTTTTTTTTTTTGGAATTGATTTCTTTGTGCTTAATATTGTTCAAAATTGCATTACTATTGCGAAATTTCTCCGAATTATTTTCAAATTTGTTTTTAAAATAAGTGCCTCAATTTTTTCTCCGAGTCAAAGCATTCTTTCAAAGTACCTACCTACCTACTTTGTGAATTTTTGTCTCGAAATTTTTCCATCATTTCTACGCGGGGTTCTTAAGGAAGATGCTGTATACTTTTCTTTAATAAAATAAGTTTTGACTCTCAATTTCGCACAAAAATTATATGAAAACAGGCCAACCATCGCGAATTGGAATCGAACAAACACGACGCCGCCGAGAAACTTCACTGGAGCAGCAAAAATTTAAAGGTACCTACCTTCGCTTAAATCGGGCGTATTTTCTGCTCCAACTCTTGCGGTTCTTTAAAAACAAGGGTGAAAATGAAGAAGTAATAAATTATCTGTTTATTGGGTAAATTTGGAATGTTAAATAAAAGAGCCACCCTTCTTTTGGGTTGATAATCCAAGACCGGGATCAGCTTTCCGATTTGGAAGCGTGTCGTTAGGTTATCGTAGGATAAAAGTATTTACAAGCTCTTTACTTTTTCAGGCACGTGGTCTAAATTGTTAGTTAAAGATGAGCTATCAACCGCCGTGGCCTGGTCGCCCTGCGCTGTAAAAACATAAGGGGTATGCTCGTAGCTCTTTAATAATCCTCGCTATAACAATTATAATCCAAATCTGATAAATCACGCCAGTGTTGTTATTATGTACTAGTGTAATATATGCTCATACGTACATCTCTGATAGGCCTACATAAATGCGAGTAGGCGGATGAAAAATTGAATATATCGAGCGTGAATTTTTTTCTCTTTGAAAAAGAAAAAATTGTTACTTCAAAGCAAATCCGCCCAGAAGTTGTTTTTTTTTCTTGTTTTACACGAAATCAAAACGACACCTACATGTCGAAATGGCCAAAGCGCTCTAGTTACGAAAATTGGAGACGTAGCAAACGAATAAATAAATAAATAAATAAAAGTCCCTTTATGGGATTAGGACGGCGGAAAAAAAGCGTGATTTGTATTGAAATCACCCCCAGCTTATTTTATTACATTGCGCCTACGCGGTTTACCCTGTTTATAAACTGGTGTGAAAATGGTCCTTCGCTATAGACTTTTGCCCTCTCAACCTTTTTTTTCCCCTTTCGATACGTTATTTTCCGCACTCGCGCTTCGTACAGATAGAAATACAATAACTTGGTCGTTTATGATTTTTCTATGAATATAAATGCATCTTTAAAATGGAATCGTTTGTGATTTGTAAATATTACGTGACTATACACTTACGTTCGCGTTCGGTTATTCGTATCCGGGCAACTTAATTCCAATAAAAACTACTTTCAGAAACAAAATTAATATCATTGTAAACTTAAAATCTATACCGTAATAAAATGATATCATTTTTACAGCTGTTTTACAATTTAGTGGCACGGGGAATTTTTCGCAAATGTATTTTGTTGGCATTTTTTTACAAGGTTGCCTTTACGTATGTGTGTAGCAAAATACTTTCCAAAGTTATTGTTGCAAGTTTTGCCAACTTAATCGAACGTTTATCGAACAGCAGCACTCAATTTATAATTTTTCCAACTTGTAAAAAAATATTTCTTTTTACCATTAGGAACTTTATAGCGACATTGCGTTTACTCGTTCGATGGTAAAAAGAATTTCCCTCGAGAAAAACGTTATATTCTTGTACTCTTTGTTGCAAAATTTTAGCTTTTTTACTCCCACCTCAAAAAAATTGAAGTTTCACTGAATTCTGGCCTTTACACCTGAACTTGTAACACCTTTATTTCTTGATTTTCATTTTTTTTTTTCAACAACTTTTTAAAGTAATTATGTGGGTAGGTAATAGATATAACCATATAAGTATTACGTATACCTATGGCATTTTCATGCATCGGAGCGCGATTACTTTTTCACCCATTTTGGTTACTATTTCGTCAAAAATCTGACTTTGTAAAAAACAAAACTGCCATTAAAATTCAAAATTTCGTTAAGCACGATTTAAAATCGAAAAAAATTGTCTGAAAAAATTCAGTGATTTTCTTTTAAAAAAATTTGAAAGATTTTATTTACAATTTAACTTATAAATCTAATTTTAATTTTAATATAATTGAAACAGATAACAGAATAATTATTCCTTTTAATATACCTATTCAATTAATTTTAACCTCTATAGATGTAATTCATTCATGAACAATTCCATCAATTAATGTAAAAATTGATACTATTCCTAATCAATTAAATAATCAAATTAACAAATAGGTATATAAATTTACAAAATTTAATAATAAATTTAAAAAAAGAAATTTTCTCTTCACAAACTCAAGGAATATTTGTATGTATTGAAACGCAAGGGGAAATTTTTTTGCTCCAAAAAATTGAAAGTTCTTTTATATTTTTTGAATTGGGATGAAAAATTGAGATTTTTTTCTCCTCAAAGAGTGAGATTTTCTTAAATCATTGAGAAATTCGTTTCTCTATTAATGAACAACTTTTTCGTCTTTTCCCTCTCAAAAAATTGGAATTTTTTTTAGAAGAGTTTGAGGTTATTTCGTCAAAGAATAAAAAAGATTCTTCTCACTAAAACTTTTTTTTTTAAATGAGAACTTATCAGCAAATTTTTTATTAATAATAGCTATGTTTTTTTTATCGCGGATTGTGCAGAATCTGGATTATGGATTCTAACATTTACTTCTTAAAAAAAGGTTTAAAAATGTTCTGATCAATTATTCTGAAAGGTTTATCAAAAACAAAACAAACGAACACAGTAAAATCCATAATCCACTTTCATAATCTACTCATCGAGCAGATTATTAAATGGATTCGCACAAACCCTCACAATCCAAAATCCAGATTGTGCATAATCCGCGATAAAAAAAAAAAGCTAATATAAAATGTGAGCAAACCAAAGTATTTAAAAACAATGACTGAAAATTGAACATTAAATCCATTAGCTACTTTAAAGAATAGAAAACTCATCAGAAAATAAATACAAAGTTGCTTGAACTCGTGAAGTTGAAAGTCTGCAAAAATTGGATTTTTTTTTAAATGAAAAAAACGTTTCAAAATTCAAAAATTGGATTATTTTTTTTTTGAAAATAAAGACTTTAAAATTTTTTTTCTATCTATGTTTTTTTAGGCATCATAATTTTTATAAATTTGGAATGTTTTATTTGAATAAATAGGTATTATTTTTTTTTGGAAACAACTATTTTTCAAAAATTAAAAAATTTAAGAAATCAAAATTTTTGAAAATTTAAAATAGGTAACTTCAAAAATTGAATTTCTTTTAATCTAGAACTTTTTAGAAATGAAAAATTAAAAAAAATTATGAATTGTTCATAAATTGAAAATTATACTAGAAATTGAAAATTGTTTTGGAAAATACAATTCAAGAAGCAAAAAAAAAGAGAGAAAAAGGAACTTTAAAATTGAAAATTTGTAAGTTAAAAAAAATAACTAATTGTTTGCAATTGAAAAATTTTCAAAACAAATAATTTTTCAAAGTTCAAAAACTTGGGAAACTGGACATTTCGATTTTTTTTAAAAAAAATTCATCATTGACTTTGTTTTACAAATTGAAGGTTAGATGAGCACTTGAAATTTGATAGATTTTCAAGAATTGAAATTTCCTAATTAAGTACCCCTACGATTCTTCTATAATATTTTTTCACTAAAAATTTTAATTTTTTTCAAAATTTTCGCTCTCGATTTTAAGAGTTGCAAAACGTTGAAATCAGCGAAAATATCGGGAAAAAAATGGCAGAAGGGTAGGGTTATGAGTCATTATTCTAGTGATGGCAATGGAAAAATTTTGGTTACTTTTTATGAAATTTCAGGTTACTTAAGTTACTTTTTTTCCTTCAAATTTCGCTCCGATGCATGTATTTATTCGACCTAAAATTCTCACATCCTCTTCCTCGCACGTAATCCATTTGCCTTGAATTTTATCCATGCGATTTAATTTAAATTCAACGTTTTTAAACGGTTTGCTATTATTTCTGCTTGATTAATTTCATTTCAAATTTTAAAAAGATAATCGCGTTATTTTTCCGTTATAATATTCCATCTGTTTTATGGTTGCGTTGGCATAGGTAGGTGTAGTATAGTTTCAAAGTGATACAGAAAAGATAACCCGCGTTCGTTATCGAGAATATTACCTATTATTAAAAAAAAAAACGGTAGAATATTCAACTATTCGACATTGTTTACAAAATAATAAATAAATAGAAAGAGGCCGCTTCGTCTATTGAAGACGGGGATGAAGTGACCTACAGCGTTGACCTGGAAGGAAATCTCGATGTAAAGTTACGTTTGAATTAATTTGAATTCACACTTCGGCTAATATCAAACGATGCGAAAACGATGCTTATTTTCAATGAAATAAATAATTCTTGAAAATCAAAACACGACATAGTTTCATTATATTCGGCATTTGTTTGCGTTATTCTTTATCTCCACTATACATTTACCTACTACACAATTGCGGTGTAGCGATGGCGATTAATTTTTTCACGTTTTAATCATAGTGCTTACTCGTATAATAGGTACGTTCGTATAGGCTCAAACTAACTCAACTTGATGCTCGTCGAGTTTTGAATTTCGAGATAATTTGCGATATTAAATCTAAAATACGTGAGAAGGGCACAGGCACATACACGATTGTTATAGGCGAACAAACTACCGCGGATACTTTATTCGATGGTCACCTTTGACACGTTCAAAAATATTTTCAAACAGTAGCTCGTTATAAAGTTATAATACGAGGACTCGTATGATATTAAATCCGTCGGCGAAATGAAGTGTTTTACTTTCTATATCATTTCTCGACTGCCGCCATTATTCATGTCTGTCCTCCGCTCTACTACTAGAACCACAATTGTATAGGTACTATTCTTTTTATCGATATGGTGTCTTGAAACCGAGTAAATGGTCATAATGTACGCTATAATATCATATAATTACTCAGACAACGGTAAACTCCTCTGCCAAGATGGAAGTACCGTCGTTAAAAAATGATTCGTTCGTTTAAAATACATTTTAAAAGCCTTCTTATTATGTACATTTAGTTATGAGTTGGTATACATTGTAATGAAGAGTCGAGTCGAAAGAGGATCTATCGTTCGTCAAATTATACCTTATGGGTAATATTCTTCAAATTTTTTTATCGAGATCTGAAAAATGGATCACGATTGAAATGATTTTAAAAAAAATATTTTATCCAAAAAAAAGTTCTAAATTATTTTTCATTTGAAGCAAATTTCTCAAATTTTTTGTTGATGAACATACTTTTTTAAAATTTTTGTTATGCCTTATGAGTTATGAGTCAATGTTTCAAATTCTAAACGCATTTAATATTCATAAGCTCTAAATTAGGAAAATTTATATTTAATGAAAAAAAAAAAAAAAAAAAAATGGAAATGCAAGGGGTTTACTGTCTGTAGGTAGAGAAGTAGTAAAAAAATAGCTAGGTATGTCAAAATATCAACAAAATTGAAAAAAAAATCGAAAATCATGAAGTTTTGTCCATTACATTGGACGATGGTGAATTTTGTGGCTGGGGTCTATCATACTGAAATACACTCAGAGGTGAGCAGGCTTCTCAAGTTCCAGTCAATTTTGGAGGAGTGGTTTTTTGAAAATTTTGTAAAAACTTAAAAATTAGGTAATGAACTAGAAGAGCCTAGTCAGGTTTTAGGGATGATTTGGCCCTGAAAACCGAATTTCAAATTATCCAGTGAAAGTTGGTTTGTAGTCTATAAGGTCTAAAACCTCCGTGACAAAATTTTTGGCTATATGTATATATCTCACCTCTTATCTCCTTCTGGGGGATGGAGCGTGGATTTTCGTTAGAAATTTCCATTTTTGACAGTTTTTAATCGAGTTTTTCAGAATCAAATAATTTTTTTTTTCTTTCTTTTACATTTATAATGTCTGACAAAATACCACAGTGCCTTTCATCCAACGCTTTTTTTCCAAGTTCAGACTCAGAAGGGCAAACTTAACTAGGCCAACTCAATCATAATCTGGGAATTGGTCCAGGGAGCCACTCCTCTCAGGATTGATCATCATGGCTTACTATTTTCAATTTTGACAAACCAATACCTTTTTGGCTTCTATAGTGTTTAAATTTTTTTTCAGCCAAAAATCAACTAATCAAGCGTTCATAAAGTTAGGTAGAGCTAAAAAAAAGGTAGACGATTTCAATAGTAAGTATGTAGGTACAGTGCCCAAAAGTTTTGAAATATTTACATTTGCCAAGAATATAGAAGAAGGAACCAAAATTTATCAAAAATAGGTAATTAAAACTGAAGGGAAAATTGAGCACTTCAATTCATCCCCATAAAGGTATCTAGACCCCCCCCCCCCTTCGGAATCAGAGCTGTGAAACGAAACAAAATGAAAAACGAAATAATGAAAAATTTTAAAAAAACGAAACGAAATGGAAAATGAAAAAATGAAAGGAAACTTTGAATTTTTCGTTTCCTTTCAGGTTTTCAAAAAATCAGAGAACTGACTTTGTGTAAAAAAAGAACAATGAAAACCACAACACTGAAATTTGTTAAAAATTTACTGGTTTTTATTTTTTTATTATTTTTATTATTAGTATTATTATTATTATTATTATTATTTATTTTTTTTTTTGTAGAAAATTATTTCTTCGGAATTTTTCTTTGGAAATTCAAAAAAATATTTTGTGAAAAGAATTTGATTTTCTTTTGTTTTTTCAAAATTTTTGCAAATGGGTTTTTACACCAAAAAAAAAATTATTTGAAAATTTCTTGAAAAAAATTTTGCCTAGGTATAGAGTACAGTCGATTTTTTTAATGATTGAAAAAATGATATTTTGTGAAGAAATTGTTTCAATTAAAAAAAAACTAAAAAAAAAAAACTAACCACATCGTTGAAAATTTATTTATAAATTAAGTATAATTCACTGCATAAAAAACACTCTTTTGCAATCATATTTTTTATTTTTTTGATGAGGGGTTCTTCAAAATTTTTGATTAGAAATTCAGAAAATTTTTTTAAAAAACTTCAAATTTTAAAAAATTCAAAAAATAATATTTTTGGTTATGCGGACTTATTCCAGCACGAAAATTGAAATCTAATTTACCTATAGAATTAAATTCCGGATAAAATTTCCAATATTTTAAGTATCCACATGGATATTTCTAAAATAATGAAACGAAGAAAAACAGAAAACTGAGCAGACATAACGAAAAAAAAAAAAAAGATCGGGATTGTGAAACTTTACAATCCTACTCCAAATGTGACTGCTGTTTTTGATAATTTCCCAAATGTGGCCAGTTATTCAGAATCTCTCAAACATTGAGCTGAGTTTCATAATCCAATGTTTCAAATTTGAACTGTCTTTTAGAATTTCCCTAACTATGAGTCGACTTTCATAATTTTCTAAATGTGAGTTGCCTTTTTTTCAGGGCATTTTTGTAGAATGCAATAATGATATAAAACAAAAATATGAATTGAAAATGATACCTTCTTAGTGTCAGCTTTCATTCTAAAATAAGGTCCCGGAGGGTAATAAGGCCCATTAACAGAAAATGGCCCCTAACTCGGTTCAAAATTTTTATAAACCCATTTTTTTTTCAAAATCCTTTAGTTTGGTCCATTAGACATAAGAAATACCGATTGACAATTTTTTCCTCCTCCACCCTACGAAATTATAATTATTTTAAAAAAACAGGCCCATAATAAATTTTTTTTTGAAAAAACCGCTTTTTTTGGAAACTATAGTTGACATTGATAAGTATTACATATAATTTTAGCAACTGGACAGTTTTGGAATTTTTCGAGATTTTTGTTAGTGGCATTCATTGTGATACCATTCTCTACCACTGTATCATAAATCTTTTTTTTAATCCAACATGCAAGCGAAGCAAAACCCATGATTCTGAGTCTATAAACATCGAATTTAATCATTTTATAACAAATTGGAACATTTTTGAGTTGAAAAAGAACGAATGAGTCACAAATTTTCATGTGGGCCTTATTACCCGGATCAGGGGTAAGATTTTCAAACCAATAATTTGATTGCTAAATCGCACTTGAAAAATTTGTAAAAATTATTAAAGTATACTTGATTGAATGCAGAATACGAATGTTTACTTGTTTTTTTTTAAAGTTCTTTGGTATTTGGAATTTTTAAACCCTAAAACTTTCAACAAAACTTTATATCAGAACTACATTTTTCGGGAAACAAAATTTATAGGCTTTCTGCTTCTCGGATATGATCAATTTCGGGGACAATGAGCCGAATTGTTGTTTTAGGCAGGGCGAGGAAGCTAAGCCGAAGCCGGAAGCCGAAAAAAAAAACAATTTTTCCAAAAAATTAAACGGAAGCTGGAAACCGGAAGCCGAATACCTGGAAGCCATTAAAAAACTAGCTTCTTTTCGGCTTCTTTTTTCGGGTTATTAACGGCGTTTTCACGATCTTTTATACAATCTGCACCCCTGATCGCTACCAGGGCGTGGAAGCGAAGCCGGAAGCCGAAAAAAAACAATTTTTCCAAAAAATTAAACGGAAGCTGGAAGCCGGAAGCCGAATACCTGGAAAATACCTGGAAGCCAGAAGCTGAAGCCGGAAGCCAAGCTTAAATTATTGGAAGTCGGAAGCCAAATCGGTCGGCTTCCATGCCCTGGTTTTAGGGACTGAAATGTATCAACCAGTGCAGCCAGTTTTTTGTTTTGTAAATTTGCCTCTGAGATATGCACCATGGGCCTTATTACCCCTACGGGCCTTGTTACCCTCCGGGACCTTATATTTTACATTTTTAATTGACTTAAAACCTAGTCAAAACAGGAAAGAAGGAATTATTGCAGGCGAAAAATCTCAACTCTGGGAAAAAATGACGTGAAAAGGGCTTTAAAAGAAAGTCGTTTTTTTTTTCAAGCGAGGCCAAGGCAATACTCTTAAGTATAGCTAGATAAATTACGGCAGTTTTTAAAATGATCGTTACCCCGACTATACAATTTAAATTAACTTCTTTTAAGTGCGCTTTCTAATGCCAGAAAATTATCACCGCAGAATCACGCTCGCTACAATTGGTATAGGGATACGATGCGATGTTGGAGTTGGTGTACGTATAGTTTATCATTAATGGTATAGTTTGTAGTTCGCTAACTAAAAAGATATGTTGCTGTTTTCTGCGCTGCGCTGCGCGTAATAAAACGAATACCGGAAAGACGCAATTTAGGGATGTACTTAGGGGGTAAATTACTTTTTACGTTTTTCGTTTGCTCTTGTATTACACGACGCGGCTGCGGCTTCATTTTACATTTGAGCCAGTTTACAACGCGTAAAACCTACGATTGTACCATTTTTGACTTTCGAAATGAAATTTTTAGTGTTTTTTTCCTTCAACTTTTCAAATTTTGTTGCTCTGATGATGGGTTGATTATGAACAGAATTTTAACTTTCAAAGATTAAGAATGTGTTGGTACAAAATCAAAAGCGACTGCGAGAGTTTATTTGCCTATATATAAGTGGTGAAGTATAGGTATTGGCTATACGGAAACGTAAAATAAAATTTGTCAATGATAAAAATACGACGAGAATTTATTTTTGATTCGTAGAGTTGAGACATCGTGATACGATTACATAAACGCGACGATAACACACGTTACAATAAGATTGGTCGAAGAGAAGACATATATTCGTATATACTGCAGAACAGAAGAGAGAAACACTAGACAGCACAAGTACCTTGTTTAAGGATGAAGCTTTTTCGAGGAAGAGAAGAACGAGCTGAAGAAGAAGAAAAAGCAAAAAAAAGGCAGCAAAAAAAGGATGGAAAATAAAAAGGCGAACGAATTTAGAAGTTGACAATCAAAGAAAAAGAGATTTGCTGACCCATCTATAAAATAAAACGGTTCGACGATTGTGATAAATCCCAAAAGGGAGAGAAAATTTCCCCAGACATAATTCGCCGTGCGTTTTATTTTATCCATCCTATTCGCACTCTATTCCGCACCAATATAACCTTTGATAGGGTCCATTTATTTTTCAAATCACCGAAGGATATACCTATGACGCAAGCTATCGTTTTTATCGGCTATCATGGCCAACCTCATTTATTCCATATAACGTTTTCTTCATCGTCTTCGATATTTTATAGATACTGGCTGCGTACTTTCCTTTTTTTTTCTTCTTTTTTTTTTGTCTGATGCCCTTTTTTTCTCTCTTTCTCATTCTCCATGGTATATACTTACTTCTTTACCAGCAGCTTTATTTAATTTTGTCATATTTATCTTGTTGTTTCGTGATTACTATATTGGAATCTCCTCCGAGCTCGTAGCTCACACCACCGTTGCGGTTTCAGTGTGTTCAATCATTCTTGTTTCAAAACTTTTATTTCTAGCTGCAGAATTTTTCCATTCGAAATGGGAATTTTTCATCGGTGAAAAATGATTTTCGAACGCAGCTCGTTCCATTTGGGATATTTTATTTGGAATACAAACCTGCGAGCTTTTTTTTTCTTTTTTTTTTTTTCAGCACACGTGGATTACTGTTTTGTCATAAAGAGAAGGTTTCAAATTTTATCAGGCGAGCCGGTTTGTGCGCTGCTTGGCATTAGGCTACTCAATTTTCATGCTTTTTGAACTTCATTTCTGTAGATTTTTTTTTTTTTTTTGTTTCATCTTTCTAGTGAAGTGATTCCAGGGTGTCAAGGGTCATGAAAATCATGAAAAAGTCATGAAATTTGAAAATGGGCCATGAAAGTCATGAAAAAGTCATAAACTTTTCAAAAAAATCACTAGATCATGAAAAGTCATGAATTTTACTCTTCGAAGTCATGAATTTTTGATAAAATTTGCTAAAAAGTGAAATTTTTTCCAACTGTTGCATCTTCTCAAAAAAAAAACCGCATAAAATATTGTGGTTTCGGAAATCCCTATTTTTTGGGAAAATCCTCATTTCTTGGAATAAAAAAAAAAGACTTGTGGAATGAAAAAATAAATAAATTTTTTGGTACAAAAAATTTTAAAAATTGTTTTGGAATAAAAAACATTTTCACATCACTACCCTTAGGTAGTTGCTGTTCAAGGCGTTAAAAAAATCTCAATTTCTTTGTTGTACCTAACAATATTTTTTAAATTTTCGCGAAAAAATTCATATTTTTTAAAAATCAAAAATCTGAATTTTATCGTTTTGAAATTGAATTGTTTTGGAGTGAAAATATTTTTCAAACTCTTAGAGCATAAAATCACAATTTTTTGTATTTTTTTCCAATTTTCTAAAAAATTGAATATTTTTATTTTTTGGGAGGAGAGTCTCTGTTTTTTGGAGAAAAATTTGGAATGAAAAAAAAAATTATAAACGAACTTTTTGGTTACCTAATTTTTTTTCCAATTGTCTTGGAATAAAAAAAAATTGTTTATCATTTTTTTTTTTTTTTTTTTTTTTTTTTTTCAACAGAGATATCTCAAATATTTTGGAGTAGGAATTTTTTCGAAGAAAGGAATTTCAGGATTTTCTGGAATAAAAAATATCCAAGAATTTCTTTTTATTTTATTAGGTATTATTTTATTTTTTTTTGGTGAAAAAATGTTAGGTAGGTATAAAATTTTCTAATGTGAAGATATTTTTTTTAATTTCTGTGGAAGTTTCTCAATTTTTTCTTTGTGAAGAATTCGTTTCATTTTCTAAAAAAAAAAAAAAAAAAAAAAATTCGAACCATAATTTTAAAAATTCTTCTGAAATGAAAAAATATCTCAATTTTTTGGGGATCCATTTTATTTTTTAAACTTTGGGACGAAAAAAAAACAAACAGAAAAAAGGGTTTTCTGTTGAAAAAGTTGATAAAACTTTTTTGGAGAATTTTTTCGTGAAAATTTTTTGTTTAATATTTCCAGGAAAAAAATCATTTTCACATTACAACATGAAAACAATTTCAAGAATCCACTCTTTAGGGAAGAAATCGAATTACACCCTTGAAAATGCTAACTATTCTTTCATTTAAAAAAAAAAAATTGCATAGATGTTTTTTGGTTACAAAAAAAAGGGGGTCTTGGAGGGCATAGGCATAACTTAGGAGGTTCTAGGGGCATTGGTGGGCATTGGATCCCTCCCTCAATATTTTTTGAAATAGCCATTTACCACAAAATATATAAAGAAAAAGTGAGGATATTTTTTGCCCCCCCCCCCTCAAATATTCATTCCAAGTTACACTTATGCTGGAAGGGAGGCCTTGAAAATGTTGAAATTGTTCATGAAAAAGGTAGTGAAAAAGTCATGAATTTTCAAAAAAAAAAATTAATTTAGACACCCTGGATTCGATTTTTGTTTCCATTTTCTGTATTGACGACGAGTCGAGTTATTAGCCATTGGGAGTCCTCAGGCACCCATGCACGAAAATTGAATAAACACTTTTTTCAAAGACACGATTAGAGACACCGCGAGTGTTAAGAATTTTGAAATATTATTATTAGCATAACGGGAAAGCCCAGATACCTATACGAGTAGGTACCTACGATATATAATGACTCGATGTAGAATTTGACTAGTAGCCGACAGCGTTGTTTAATAAAGAATCACTTTAAATCAATTCATTGGACTCGATAATTTCCGGTCCGCTCATCGATCGTCTTGCATGAATCGGACAATAGGCAGGAGCAGGAGCAGTGTAGGTACTCGAGTAATTACCTCGCTCGCATTCTGATAATCTGATTCGATTCACGTTTTAATTTATAAAAAGACGCGTATTCAATTTCACACGGGGCGAAGATAGCTGGTAAAAAGGCATGAACAGTGAGTCTGATTGAGGCGCAGGGGGCGGGCAGGTCGGCATCCAAGTGAGCATATTCACACGCACACAATAACACGGACACTGTACAGGTGGTGGTGGTGCGACTTGTGATAAACGTTTCGTGCATCTCGGTGTAATGCGTAAGATTTTGGTAATTGACTTACTTTAACTGGCAAATGTCAGAATAGCGTGTTATAAGAAGGAGCAGGGTGAGGAAAAAGGGTAAGTAAAAAAAAATGAGCTAGCGAGCAACGAGTGCGCGGCGGCTTTTAAATGAAAATGGGACGTTTCTTGTACAGTATGTTTCAGAAGTCTTGCTGACAACGGCGCCTAGAGGTTTGAAAAATACTATTGCAGAACTTACTAAGAGCCCTCAAATCATCATCCAAAAAGGCATAAAAATTTTGTCCTCACTTGAGAAAAATTCCACAAGCTGCCAAAAGTGTAAAAAAAATTCATGGACTCATTTCTTCACCCTTCATATCAAAATGTATCCACTAAGCTATGCTTATTTCACTCTCCTCCCCCAACGAATACCTTGCATTCTTTTTTCAGTAATCCAAATCATTGAATTAGTACCTAAATATAATATTCATATGTATGAATACCAAAAACTCCCCAAAAATTGAGGAAATAATCGGAGCCGAGAACAAAAGTTCTGAAAATGGATTTGTTAGATGGCCGCCTGCAGGGGTTTTCTTATGAGTAATAAATCTTGAAAAGCTTCTTTTGAAGTAGGTATACTTTTATGTAATCCTTTCATATTAAAAAAAAAAAATTGCAATACAAAAAATTATTTTATAAAAATTCCTAAAAATTTTTATTGAAAAATTACTTTCTTATTCAAAATTTTCCTGAAAAACCCTCCTCTCGCAGAATAAAATTATTTTGAAGAAAAAATGACCTGAAAAATTTCCTTGCGTAGGTACAAGTATTTTTTACCCCCCCCCCCCCCAAAAAAAAAAAAATCTAATTTTTTTGAACGATTTTTTCAATCAAAATGATACCTATTTATAAAGTAAACTTTTTTCACAAAAAATTTGAATTTTTTATCCAAAAAAACTTGAGAAATTATTAAAAATGCAAAATATTTTTTCATTCAAAAAATAACTGAAATTTAAAAAAAAAGTCGAAAATTGTTCTACCTACAATCTACACCCCCCCCCCCCCCCAAAGTGCAGAATTTTTCCAAGTGATCCAAAAAATGATAAAAAAGGGAACTTTTTTTAATTGGAAAAAACAACAATTAAAAAAATTGAAAACATCATTTCTTTGATCCAAAAAAAATTGAAAGATCTGTTATTCCAAAATAATTGATAATTTTTTCACCAAAGAAGAAAACAAAAAAAACTTGAAAATTTTTTATTTTTATGTTCAAAAAATTGGAAATTTTTTCTCCACAAAAACTTGAGAAATTATTAAAAATGCAAAATATTTTTTCATCCAAAAAATAACTGAAATTGGAAAAAAAAAATTGAAAACGTTTTACCTACAATCTACACCCCTTCCCTCCTCCAAAAAAAAGTGCAGAATTTTTCCAAGTGGTCCCAAAAATGATGAAAAAAAAGTGAAAATTTTTTTAATTGAAAAGAAAACGACAATTAAAAAAAATTGAAAACATTCTTTAATCCAAAAAAATCGAAAAATGTTTTCTTCCAAAATAATGGAGAATTTTTTTCACCAAAGAAGAAAACAAAAAAAAATTGAAAATTTTTTATTTTTACATTCAAAGAATTAGAAATTTTTCCTCCAAAAATATTGAAAAATTTCCTCTGTAATAAAAATTGAAAGATTTATTATTCAAAAAAATCGAAAATTGCTCTACCTGGATAGGAGCTCATTAAATAAAAATCAAGTGTTCCAAATTTTTCATTCAAAAAAAAAAAAAATCGAAAAAATGAGTAACGTGAATTATATACTTACTCAAAAAAAAATTGAAAAATTGTTTCTTTCAAAAAATCAAAATTTCTTATTCCAAAAAAAGGTCAGAAAAATTGAAAACATTCTCTATTCTATAAAAATTGAAAGATTTTTTCATTCCAAAAATATCGAGAAAAAATACGTTTTTCAAAAAAATAAGAAATACTTAGGTAGTCCTAAAAAAAATTCTCAAAAAAATGGGAAATTTTTTTCAAAATTCATAATATTTTTACTACCAAAAATAAAATATTTTATTCTCCAAAACAGTAATTTTTTTTTGTTCAAAAAATGGATTTTTTTAAATGGATACTTTGGTTCCTTAATTTTCATTTTGGCATATTTATCTTTGGCTGGATCGCGCGTACGAGTGTACTGAATATTTTTTATAGTTGAAGATATTTGAGAAAAAAGGTGAAGGGAGCATAAGCCAGTACGTGGAAATCAATTTTTTCAATTTCTCAATTTATTTTTAATTTAAAAAAAATTGTTTCATTTTTTTTTAGGGTTGTAGAACCAGTTGAAAAAAAATTCATGTCTCCTTAAACTTGCTTCAAAATATGTTATTTTTTTACTCGACGAGAGATACTAATGATACTATTATTCCATTTGATTTTTTTTGGACGAAAAATTATTTTGAAGTATTCTCCATCATCTGTAGATGTAATTGGGAGGGGGTGGAGGTTGAAACTCTGTTGATTGTGCATTATAATAGTTGACCAGTTGACCACAGATTTTAAAGCACCATCCTCAAAATGATCTTTTCGAGTCTCTGACTAAGACTGGGCTAAATTGGAAATTTTTTTAGACACGAAGACACGATTCCTAAAACTTGTGGAACACACTGTAGGTGTAGATATACTACACGTATAGTACCTATAGGTGTACTCGTACTCGTACTCGTCCTCTCGGCTCTCGTACACACCGCATAGTAAAACGCGAAGCTATACGAAGGCGCCCGTGTCGAGGCGCTGATTGTAACAAGTTAATTATCTGTCGGAATAATGAAAGCATGAAAGACGTCTGGAATGACATTGTGGGGGCAGGTACGCAGGTACAGGTATAAATTAACAGCGATGTTATTGTTATTTGAATTTAATTATGCTCGCCTTAATAAAATGAATAAGGCAGGATAACGAATCAATCAAACCGAGAAAGTACCTCCGATATACCTAAACACGCATGCATACGCCGGTATACTCGTAGGCATCGACATAGGCCAACAGCCTAACAAAATCTATACCTGTACCTGTAGTAATACTATGACTACGTATACTGGTACTTAAATAATGATGGTTCGCATCTTCTTCTTTCCTGATACTGCACTACGCTGTATATCTATATCTACTTCTACTTCTATAGTTATACTCCTACTCGCGACTAAAACGTTGCGACTTAAGTATACCTGTCGGTCGTGTCATTTAGTAAGAACGAGTAATTTTGTCGAATCGATTTATCGATATCTTTATTTTATTTCACCGCAGGTTTGTTTCTCTCTTCAACTGCAGTTGTTATACCTATAAATTCTCAGCATCCCTACATTTCACCTTACTTGCCTGGAAGCTGCAGAGAAAAGAAGGAATTAAACAAAACGTTACACGCTTGTATTTACAACTTGTTTATATTATTGATGATTGATTTACTACATCGTTCGATAATTAATATGTAATTATGAGAATATATTTTTAATACTAATTAACTCGGTTTTCGGTCAAATTGTTTTAAACGAACGTGGACTCTGTAAATCGGATTCGTTCTTTTCATCTAATACCGCCCGTTTAACCTATCGCCGCGTCGGGCAAAAAAAGAACTAAATTATAGACTTCGGGATTTTTGTTTGTACATTTACAGTTACAGCTTTGTTACAAAAGCGTACAATTTCCTAGAAATTAACTAATTATCAGATTTAAAAAAAGTTAACCTTTTAACAACCTAACGAAGTTGGTAAGTGATTAGTATAACAATTCAATTTAAAATCAAAAACAAAATGCGCATTATTATCGAAACGAAACATCACGCTATAATCCTTTCACGTATTCTCGGTAAAAGTACCTATCATAGGCTTATATCAAGACGCAGTCGTATTAAAGTTTCATTTAAACTTGAATTTTTCAATTTTTTGAAAAAATGTATTTTTGAAAAATTTTGGTAAAAATAATTTTCCGAAATAAGTATGTTTATTTACTGATTTTTTTTTCGAATTTCTTCCTTCTCAATTTATTTTTGAAAAAGTGTTTTTAAAGAAAAAATGTAAATCGATTTTTTTAGAATTTTATTGATTTTCTCAAATTTTGAGTTGATTATTTTAATTTTTTTGAAATATTGTCCCAAGAGAACATCTTTTAGAACCTTTGGCTATATTTCTTTGAATTTAATTTTTTTTAAATTTTTCTAAAAAAAATTTTCCCACAGAAATTCTTATTTAAAAAAAATCAAAAATCTGAATTTTATCGTTTTGGAACTGAATTGTTTTGAAGTGAAAATATTTTTCGAACTCCAGAGTATACGTATAAAATCTCAATATTTTGATTTTTTTTTTTCAATTTTCTAAGGAGGAGGGTCTCTGTTTTTTGGAATTTTTCAGAATAAAAAAAATTAAAAACGAATTTTTTGACTTGAAAATTTTTAAAAATTGTTTTGGAATATATGTAGAGTAGACTGTAGAGAAATCTCAAATCTACTGGAGTTAGTAGAAATTTTTTCAAAGGAAGAAATTTCAGGATTTTTTGGAATAAAAAATATCTGAAAATCTTTTCTCTTTTTTTGGTGAAAAAATGTTTTAAAATTTTCTTATGTGAAGATATTTTTTAAAATTTCTGTATAAAAGTTTCTTAATTTTTTCTTTGTAAAGAAAAAAATTCGTTTCATTTTCGAAAAAAAAAAAACTTGAGATTTTTTTCGAACGATACTTCTAAAAATTCTTCTGAAAAAATCTCAAAAAAATTATAGCTTTTTTTGGTTACAAGAAAAAAATTGTCTTGGAGGGCATGCATAGGCATAACTTAGAAGGTTGAAAGGGCATTCGCCCTCTCCCTCAATAACCTAAATAATTTTTTCAATAGCTATTTACTGCGCAAGATATACGGAAAAATTGGGAAAACATTTTTTCTCTCCCCCCATATTCATTCCAAGTTACACTAGAGATGGGCAAGATCCTTTTCAAAGTGATCTAAGATCCAGATCCTTTAAGATCCTTTCAAAACAGGATCTTAAAGATCCTCAGATCCTTTTTTCAAAAAAGAATCTTAGATCGCGATCTTTTTATGTAAAAAAAAAGATCCTTTAGAAAGATCCTCTATGACGTCATATATTCATTCAAATTTCAAAAAATTTTCGCTTTATTCTACTTTATTCAGGTTTTAATCTTTTTTGCTCGCAGTGTTTTGTTTAAAATATTTTTCAACATTTTTTTTCCTCAATTATTTTCAATTTTTGTTCATTTTTTTTTTTCGAAGAAATTTTAATTTTAGTTTAGTAAATAGGTAAATACTTAGTAATTGCTAATTAAAATTAGTTGAGCATTTTTATTTTATTTTTAAATTTTTTTTTTTTTAGTTCTTTACTAAATTAAAATAAATTAATCCAATTAAATTAAATTGAATGATAATATTAGGTATAAATTCAAAAGTTAAAACTTATCTTCAAAATTTAAATCAAAATGTAACTGTGGGGTCTGGGTCTAGGACTAGGAGTGACTAATAATTAATTCTTTAATTCTATACTTTTGAGTTTTGACAGCTTTGACTTTGATTTGAATTTGACCTTCGAAGTTTCGACTTTGATTTATTTTGGTTTCTTTTTTCTTTCAAATTTTAATTTCCAAAAAAAGAAAATCAAAGACAAAGTTGAAATGTTGAATGTTTTCTATTTTTTTGATTCTGAAGAAGGTGCAGTTGCAGTAAAACTAAAAAGATACAATTACCAAAAAAAAAAAAAAAAATTACAACAGAAAGCAATTACAAATTATTATGAAACATCAAGTTGGAAATATATATATTTTTTTAAAGTGATCTGGATCTGAAGGATCTTTTTAAAAAAAAAATGAAAATATCCTTTGAAAATGATCTAAGATCCAGATCCTTAAGATCCTTTTCAAAAGGATCTTAGATCCAGCAAAAGATCACGATCTGAAGGATCTAAAGGATCTGAAGGATCTTAAAAAAAAGTAATTCAGACACCCTGATTTTTTAAATTTTATTCGTGCATAAATTTTGAAAATTTCTATTACAAAATACCGATAATTTTCTAAACTGTTTTTTAAAAAAAAATGTTCTTCAAAATTTTATTAAATGTTTTCTTTTTTTCATATTGTTCAAGTTAATCTTTAGGGTATTAAGGTATATCAGATGTTGAGCTGACTTAGAAACAACCAACAAATTTCCAACATTTTGATTGAATTCTTTTTTTGTTTTTTTAACATGGTGCTATCGGCAGTGAAAGTAGTGAAGAAGTACTGAATGAATTTTTTCAAAATTTCAATAAATAGAAAAATCACGAAATATCGTCCATTATATTGAACAAAGTTTTAAATAGAATTTTTCTTCCTATTTGAAATTGTTTTGTAATAAATTGTGTTTCTATTTTTTTTGAGGGGATGGAGTCTGCAAATTTTGTAAAAAGTTGTGAATAAAAGTACGTGGTAAAAAAATAGTAATTTTTGAAGAAAAAAAAATCTGATCCATCATGCATTTTTGAAAATTCCTCTTCACTCAAAATTTTTCATCTGCGAATTCTTCACTAAAACGATACCTATCAGATATTTAGTTATGGAAAATTTTCGAGCTTCGAAAAATCCTCAGAACAGACCCCTTAGTTGATCCACCTTCCACCCTCGATTCAAAAAAAAATCTCCTCACATTACGGGGGAGGACGTGACGTGATAAATAGATAGAATGAAATGAATCGATGCGAATAAGCAATCAGTCTTGGGCGATTTTTCTCAAAGGCTGGCCCTTTGGGCTGGGCCGATGCGATGTGCATATCCATAAATCATCTTCGATCAAAACACGGTCGCAAAATAAACTGCATGTGAAAAATTCGGTAACAATTGTCGCACTACGGTGTGTGGTAATCTTTTCCATTAATCGGGGATTTGTTGAGAACACGCGTGGACGCGGATCGCATCGCGTCGACAATTGGCGAGTTTTGATTTTTATCGACGGCGGCTAGGTTATGTAAATGCGGCTGCGGCACGTTGCGGCGGTTAATCCTAACGCCGCATAGGCATAGTTTTTTTTTCTCTCATCAAATCAGCGTTCATATATTATTAACAGATTATTATCGGCGTGTTCGGTACTCAAAATGCTTATCTCGCCGTAACGCGAAGAGTGCCAAGACTTTTTAATATTCTACTAAGTAACTGTCTTGTCGTATACGACGCTATAGTGTGCTATGTAAGTGTGTGTACAAATGGTATAGGTTTAGGTATATCTTATACCGTCCTGGTGTAGTGTAAGTTGGCGTTCGAGCGAGCCAATTACAAGATCGACTTCAAAGCTTAAATAATTTACGTATACGAAATTCTAAAGATAATTTAATCTCGACGAAAGCGTTACTTTTGGGTAAAAATTTAACGCACCCCGTCTTATGGCTTTTACCTTAAAAGGCGCCACTTTCAAATGCCGTGTCATTTCGTTACAGCTATAGGTACTATGTAGGTAGAGGTACTAGGTAGTAGGTACCAGCGAGTTGTTTATTAATTCCAAAGTCCTATTCGAACTCATTTGCATTTTAAATTATGCAACGAACAAAAGACAAACTATTTTGCATATTATGCTTTTAAAAGCGCTGTAAACATTCGCGGATAAGGCGGAAAATGCGCGCTGTTCGCAACAGTTTCCACGCATCGTGTGCGGAAAACTTTCTGCACAGGTTCCAGTGGTCGTGCAATTCGCTCGTGGTATAAGGAAGCTTCTTCTCTTCTACTAAAATAATCTCGCAAATAAAAAAAAATTGTCAGATGAAACAATTATATGGAAGGCTCTTCAGCCAAAATATTCCAGTCTTGGAATTTCCTAATTTTTCCCAAATTCTACGAATAATTTTATGTACTATCAATTAATTTTTACTTTTACTTTAGGCACGAATCAATTTTTCTTTTGTCACAACTAATTTTCATTTTAAATTTTTTCCAGACGAGAACGATTTTTTCCCCGTGAGAAGAATGAAGAGAAAGAAAGGTGAAAATGGAAGAATATATTGAAATGTGGTAAGTTATTGCATTCTTTGTTTCACATTATTTATTAAAAACAATGAAAAATGTAACTTCGTCCTTAAAAATAGACCATAAAGGCAGAATTAAGTTGCCTACTATTTTTATGCTTGAAGGTACTGAATTTTTGTCAAGTCCTGCAAGAGTGTTGTTGTTTTTTTTTCTTCAAATTTGATATTCTGCCATTCAAGCAAAAATAATAGAAAATTATTCGAACTTCAATAATACCTACGTAATGTAGGTATTTAAAAAATCTAAGACAACTTATTTTTATAATTTTCAAAATTTTATTTCATTTTTCAAATAAGTACCTACTTATAGAAAATCTTCAGTCTTTTTCTTCACAGATTGAAAAGTTTTCAAAATTCGATGAAAATTTGAAACTTGATATCTTTTAAACTTTATTTAAAAAATTGAGAATATTTTTAAAATTTGAAAAAAAATCTAAAAAAGTTGGTAGCTATCTAGAAATTGAAATTTTGATCATTTTTAAATTTCAATATGTAATCATGGTACTTAAATTTAGTAAATTTTTGAAACAATTCAAAATTAGCCAATTTTCAAGTTTTTATGAATTTTTCAAGTCTGGTCAATTTTTTAAATTTTAATTGATTTTCAAGGTGAAATTGAATTTTTCCAAAAATGGGAATAATTTGAACAATTAAAAAAAAATTCATTATAACCTCTCAGAGTGGACTTGAATCATGAGAAGAAAAATTTTTGGGCAATTTTTCCAAAGAAATTGAATTTAAGGAAAATGTGAAATTCACCCGGCCATGGCATTTCCATAAATTGAAAAAATTGAAAATTCAGAATTTTTTCACCGGAATCTCTCAGAATGGACCCGAATAATGAAAAAATATTTTTGTTTTGCAATTTTTTCGAAAAAATTCCATTCTAAATAAAACGTGAAATTCACCATTGCATGACAAATATTAATATTTTCTAAAAATAAGAATAATTGAAAAATTCAGAAGTTTTTCATCAAAAACTCTCAGAATGAACATGAATAATGAGAAAAAAAAATTTTTTGCAATTTTTTCAAAGAAATTCAATTTAAAAAAAATGTGAAATCCACCATATGTAATAAGTAAGTACCACATGGTACTTATTGCATGGCAAAATCAATTTTCTTCCAAAAATGAGAGTAATTGAAAAATTCAGATTTTTTCATGACAACCTCTCACAATAGACCCGAATAATGAGAAAAAAAATTTTGGGCAATTTTTTCAAAGAAATTTACTTAATTTTTAATGGAATGTGAAATTCACCATTGCGTGGCAAAAATTAATACTTATTTTTCAAAAATGGGAATAATTGAAAAATTCTGAATTATTTCAACATAACCTCTTTGAATGGACCCGAATAATGAGTAAATTTTTTTTTTGCAATTTTTTCAAAGAAATTCAATTTTTAAGAAAATGTGAAATTCACCATTGCATGATTGCATGGCAAAAATTGATATTTTTCAAAAATGAGAATAAATTAATTTAGAATTTTTCTATCATAACCTCTCAGAATGGACCCGAATGATGAGAAAAAAAATGTTTTTGCACTTTTTTCAATAAAATTGAATTTTGGGAGAATGTGAAATTGCCCACTGCAAAATGAACTTTTTTCAAAAATAGGAATAATTAAAAAATCATGAATTTTTTCGTCATAACCTCTCAGAATGGACCCCAATAATGAGGAAAAAATTTTTTGGACATTTTTTTCTAAGAAATTGAATGTGTAAAATTTCCCATGTAAAAATGAATTTTTTCCAAAAATTCGAATAATTGAAAAATTAAGAATTTTTCCATCATAACCTCTCAGAAGTGACCCGAACAGCAAGAAAAAATTTTTTTGAGCAATTCTTTCAAAGGAATTAAATTTAAGGAAAATTTGGAATATCCGTTTTTTCAAAAATGGGAATAATTGAAAAATTCAAAAAAATTTTGTCATAACCTCTCAGAATGGACCCGAATGATGAGAAAAAAAATTTTGGACAATTTTTTCTAAGAAATTAAATATGTGAAATTTCCCATTAAAAAGCTCCGTGAAAAAACCGGACCTTTTTACATGGCAAAAATGAATTTTTTCCAAAAATGCGAATAATTGAAAAATTAAAAAAATTTTCATCAGAATCTCTCAGAATGGACCCGAATAAAAATAAAAAATTTTTTTTGGCAATTTTTCCAATATAATTGAATTTTGGGAAAATGTGAATTGCCCACTGCAAATGAACTTTTTTCAAAAATAGGAATAATTGAAATATTCAAAAAATTTTCATCAGAATCTCTCAGAATGGACCCGAATAATGAGAAAAAAGTTTTTTGCAATTTTTTCATTGAAATTCAATTTTTTTTAAAATGTGAAATTCACCATTGCATGATTGCATGGCAGAAATTAATATTTTCCAAAAATGGGAATAATTGAAAAATTCTGAATTTTTTCAACATAACCTCTCGGAATGGACCCGAAGAATGAGATTTTTTTTCAATTTTTTCAATGAAATTCAATTTTAAAGAAAATGTGAAATCCATTCAACATAACCTCTCAGAATCGACCCTAATAATGAGAAACATTTTTTCCCAATTTTTTCAAAGAAATTAAATTTTTAACGAAATGTGAAATTCACTATTGCATGGCAAAAATTAATTTTTTCCAAAATTTGGAATTATTGAAAAATTAAAAAAAAAAAAAAAATTGTGCTATTTTTTCCAATAAATTTTACTTGGTGATTTGGGTCAATGGTCTCCCCTTTTTTCAAATTATTGTGAATCACTGTTTTCTCGCTATTGTTCAAAAAAACAATATTAGAATCAGAAGAATTTTTTACTTCATCGTATCTATAGATTCTTGTATGTATTTTCGCGCTTTGCTTATAAATTAGAAAAGCGAAAGAATAAGATATCACAGAAACACAAAAAGCATCGAAAATTTCAAAAAGACTACAGAAATGAGTGTAAAACAATTGGAAGGATGGAAATACGAAAGGGAGGGAGAGAGGGAGATAATGAAGAATCATAGGAATGAAAAGAAGTGGAAGAATTGCAAGAAGTAAGTATAGGAAGTACTTACATTTGAGTCCGACCAGCATGGTAACCTGGTACATATAGGACGATGGACGACAATGGCGATGGCGGCCAAGAGACTTATTTAAAATCACACATTATCGTATTGTCACACCGCACCATTGCTATTACCGACAAAACAATTTAGTCAATTACTTCGTCGATGTTATAAAATTATTCCAATTGATATGAACATATTGGCATTGGCAATTGGCGCTTTGTCCAAATGAAAATTTTATTCCCGTTATGGAATAAAAATAGTATACCGAGGTTCGTAAGTAGATAGATGATTTTTCACGCTTACGATTGTTTTGTTTTCGCGGTGTACCTAGGTATAAGGTAACTGTCTCTCACGCCTTCGCACTTGGCATTGTCCTCTCATCGCCGCAGCATCCTCGTGGCAGACTGGCACTGGCATGGCACTGGCAGAGGCAGATGCAGACGGTAATGTTTGACGAACCAATTTATTGGTGAAACGACACCAACTATACTCTCGATATATAGATTATTGACTGACTGGCTTTTCATTATTCGGTCTGGTTTTCCATTATGGAAAAATAACGCTTGACGTCTCACGTTGCGTCAAAGTCGTGATATTAATTTCGATTCGACGAATACGATATTCAATATGGCGATAGGTGTACAAGTGGCATGGAAGTAGTAAACAGATATGGATATTAGATATTTCGCACCTTAGGTATGCGGTTTGCAGTATTTTATATAGTTTTACTATGGAAAATAAATGCTGACCTTAGATCGAGACGTTGAAATTTTCACGCAGCATCATGTTAAAAGAGCCACAATAACGCGTAAACCGATTCGAGAAAATTTTCGTCTCCCAGAAGAGCAGAAAAGAGTAAAAAAAAAAAAAAAAAACATGTCATCGAATTCATCGGAGAGAACTCGATTTACCATCACGACCAACGGAACTCCATTTGGTCAATACCGAGGTATTGTTTTTCTATCGCAACTAGGTCCAAGTACTAGAAAAGCATTAGTGAACCAATCGTTGAACGACTCTGCCGATGAGTTGATTATCGGATCATTGAACGGGGCTGCTTTTCAACGAAATAACGATCAGATTAATATCGACAATATCACATTTTCACCGACCACCGGCGTCATCTACATTCAGAATAATATCATCGCGGCTGCTACAGCCGCAGCTGCGGCCAGCGCCAGCGCCACCGTCACATCTGCCGCAGATTCCAGCAACGCCAACGACAACGTAGACTCGGAGCCAGATTATAACTTTGGACATTACGATTAGTCAGCGAAATCGTTCGTTTATAAGGTGAGCAGTTCGTTTTTATAAGATCTATTCGATCAATTCTCTTTATCGATGAAAATTTGCAATAAAAATGTGGATCATTTATTCGACATCGTCAGTCGCCTATGTCTGTGCGAGGTGATTCCAGGCACTTGCATTCGAGTCCAGTTGTTGGTTTGTTCATACCTAATACAGAAGGAAAACAGGCGTTGCTGTCGAAGAATTTAATTTCCTTGTCCACCCTGTCGCGGAATTGTTGTCGAATATTTTAATAATCGAATTACAAAAAGATGCTAGGTAACTTTGAGAAAAGAAGTAACCTCACTCGCACTCTCTGTCTCTCTCTCTCCCCGATTAAGAACTTATTTGATTGATTGATCTCGATAATATCAATTTTCTGTAAAAATTTCAAAAATTTTGAAGTACCCCTTCCTGAAATAAAAAATGTTGAATTTTCGACCAATAGGAGGCAATATCTCGGAGTGAAGTGAAGTGGAGTGCAGTGGGGCTAGGAAGCCAAAAAAAATTTTAGGGTGGTTTTACATCAATACTAATATTTTGGGTGATTTTCGTCGAAATCGGTTCTGGGGGCAATTTTCACCATCTTACCAGGAAAGGCCGTTTTTTCAAAAATTTTGTATCTTCACCGTGAAGTACGCGTTTTAAGTTTTCTAACGACCATTTTGACAAGTTCCTTCAGAGGTGCAATAATGGAAAAAATATGTTGTACACCTAGTCTGGATGTACAATATATATTTTTTTCAGAATTTTTTAATATGGTGTGGAAGACCTTCAAAAATGCAAAAAACCGAATTTTGTTACCATTTTTGGGGCTTAAAACGGTCATTTTTGGTGTAAATTTGTTTCCCTCGTAATATACCATAAAATACACCTAAATACACCATCAACCCAAATTTGGATGCTGAAATTTGTTGATTTTTTCCATTTTTTTCTACTTTTCAATAAAATTGACTGAGTGACGCCATTTTGGGAACCCCCAGTGTCCCACGAGGTGTCTGTAGGGCTTACAATTCATGTTTGGACACGTTTCAAGTCGATATTTGTCGTACAGTGTGTTCAATTAATTCCGAATTCTTACTGAGAAATATAGTAACAGGGAATGTAATAAAAATATGTAAATACATATTTTTATTCGTGTAATTTAATTTCCTGTATAATCAGTGTAGCCACATTCCCTGTTACTATATTTCTCAGTAAGAATTCGGAATTAATTGAACACTCTGTACATTGCAATTTTAGTGAAATCTGGAAAATTTGATTTTTTTGCCCACATTCATGAAATTACACAATTATTTTTGACTTCGGAAAATTGTTCTCACAATCTCACATACCTGATTGTTGAAAAAAATGAAATTTTCTCGATTTCGAGAAAAAAAATTTTTATGACAAATAAGTATAGACTTGAAACATGTCCAAACATGAATTTGAAGCCATCCAGACACCTCGTGGGACACTGGTGGTTCCCAAAATGGCATAACTCGGTCAATTTAAATCAACGAATTTCATCCAACTTCGGGTTGATGGTGTATTTAGGTGTATTTTGTGGTATATTACGAGGGAAACAAATTTACACCAAAAATGACCGTTTTAAGCCCCAAAAATGGTAACAAAATTCGGTTTTTTGCATTTTTGAAGGTCTTCCACCATATTAAAAAATTCTGAAAAAAATATATATTGTACATCCAGACTAGGTGTACAACATATTTTTTCCATTATTGCACCTCTGAAAGAAACTTGTCAAAATGACCGTTAGAAAACTAAATGTGGCATTCCATAAGAAAAGGGTCAACTTTGTCGAAAACAAGTTTTCGAGAAAAACGCAAAAAATGTGATTTCGGGTCAAAAATATCGATTTTTGGTTTTTGACGGATTCGCATACTATCATCCTTCTACTTTCACGTGAGAGTGGTTGGGACCCTTGAAATAATTTTTTAACCATGGTAACACGGTAACATGCGATCGAAGGTCGGGCGAGATAGTGACTTAGAAAAGGGTCAACTTTGTCGCCGATACAGATGGCATCAAGGAACACCAAGTTCAGTAAAACTAGGTATTTTTGAGAATTTCTGGGGTTTTTATAACTTTTATAAAATTATTTTCACTTCAGATCAGAAAACTTTGAACTTATTTTTCTCAAAACTAGGTTTTTTAAAGTTCAAACTTCAAACGCGTCCCCAAGCGTGAATTTTATAGGTAGAGGGCTCACCAATAGCTCATTTTAAAGGGAATTTAATGTCGTTTCAGAATATGTGCCAAACTCGAAATCAAGCCGAGCGACAAAGTTGACCCTTTTCTTATGGAATGCCACAAATTAAAAACGCGTATTTCACGGTGAAGATACATTTGAAAATTTTTGAAAAAATTTCCATAATTGACCCTTGATGATACCTAGCATCTACCCGAGTTTGAAAAAAATCGGTTGAAAACTGTCAAAAACAAAACTTATAATCGAAAAATCACATTTTTCGCCCTGGGAGGGGGAGGGGGAGGAGGGAGGTAGCGACTCAAAAATTTTGGTCACGGGGGTTTTAGACCATAAGGACCAACTTTCACTAGTTGGTTTCAATATCCGTATGGTGGGCCGATTCACCTATCTTACCCGGCTATACCCTTTTTTCATATCATGAGAAGTGGAGAAAACCTGGCACATACGAATAAATATAGAGATGCATCATCAAGTATCCACTCGTTAGACCGAATTAACGAACACGATAGTTTATTAAATTTCGGTGTTTTTGTAAAACACCAGTACATATAGGCATAAAACAAGGCATTAATAATTTTAATACCTCCATACCTACCTATAGTCTGCGAAGTAAGTGAGAGAGAGATGAAGATGAATGAGCCAACAGATAAAAAACTTGACTCGGTGTAATTTAATATCGTTCAATGTAAAAGGTACGTTTAATTTCCGGGCTGTCAAGTTCGCATTATAGCTTAAGTGTTCAACGTCTTCATTCGCCAGGACGCGGATACGGTGCGGAGAATCGTGTGGACCTAAAGTAGCACCGGGGGAAGCTCGTGGCTCGTCTTGTTTTCAATCACACGATGAAGTGTTTGGTGTCAACAAAAGACTGATGATTTTCTACCCAGAGTCGAGGAAAGCATTCGACGAAATCAGCCCTCGTAAAGGGAATAGGCCCCCGCGATTCGTTTCTAATAATATCACCCTATGGCTGCTTTCAGCGAATAAACGCATCGCATCGACTCGCGATTTGCGAATTCTTCGATGCGAAAACACGTGGAATTAGTTTGTCGTCGCATCGATTGAATCGAGAAGACGTATAATCATCGATTTCGTTACCATTAAATTGCTTTCGAGCCGCTGTGTTTCCCTTTTCCCCTTTTTTTCTTTTTTTTACAAACTCGTTACGACTGCGATGATAGTAAAATTTGTTGGAAAATCAAGCTTTTTTCAAACATCGAAATAACTGAGAAATTATCTTACTAATTTAATATTACCGAAAAGAACGAGAAGTAGAAATTAAAGGCGGTAAAAAAACACACCTATATAATATCAGCAACTTCTTGTATTACACATTGAGAGTTTCATTCTTGGAAAAATAATCAACGATAATTTTTTCGAGCGGTATCAGGTCGATGATTATCAATTCTGGTGTACCTACCTAATTTTTTTTTAACAGAATAACGTATAACTAAGTATATGATTGAGAACGAACAACTTGAAGGTAGCTACTTTTTTATTTACACGAGTTATATTGAACTCTCCTTCATCACTTCTAGTTGTAAAACGCGTTTAAAATAATTCCTGTAGCCAATTACCTATTATACAAACCTACATAAATGTAGAAAACTCCATCGAAGGGATAAAAGTGGCAATCTTTCTCGATATCTGAAAAATTTTACCACGTCGAAATAATTATACAGAAACGTTTTTTTTTTCGATAGGTTTTGGCACATAAATTTTTTTTCAAACATGAATTTTTTTAATTTTTTACTTTGTTGGGACATCAGATAATATGTATTTTCTCTCTTTTGTTTCACTTCTCAAATAAAGCATATTGGGGTTGAAATTTCCCAAGAACACCGTAATCATTTTTCAGAAGCCCATACTTATCAATTATCATGTTTTAAATTTTTTTGTTAATTTAGAGGCGTTCATCAGTGAATACCTTAGTTCAATGAAAAATTTATTTTTAAAAATGTTGATGAAAGAAACTGTTTTTTTTTTTTGAAAAGTGTTTTCCATCAAAAATTTTGATTTAGTCATGAATTTTTTCGCAATACAATAGTAAAAATTTTGCTTGAAAAAAAAATCAGAAAAAATCTGTAATGCTAAAATCTAAACAGAAGTTTTTTTTTTTAAATGAAATTCAAAATTATTTTATTTTGAGCATGGTTTTAATAAAATCATGCTGTGAATTTGTGAATTTTTAAAAAAATCTACGGAATTAAAAAAAAAAAGATGCTTGGCTGAAATTTGAAAAATTTAAGTTTGGAAAAATTTTTATAAAGTCTTGTTAATAAAATTTGAAAATGATTGTTTTTAAGTAGTATTCAAAATGACCTCTGAACATTTTTCTGAATAAAAAAAAAAATCAGAAATCCAGTCAAAAAATTTTTAATTCAATTTCACAAGAAATCTTCTTTTTTTTTTTTTTTTTTTTTTTTTGAAAGGTGTTGTAGGCCAAAAAATTAGATTTAGCCATACATTTTTTCGCAATACAATAAAATTGTAAAAATTTTGCTTAAAAAAATCTGAAAAAATCTGAAATACTTGATACTACCGTAATAATTTTTCAGAAGCCCATACTTATCAATTATCATGTTTTAAATTTTTTTGTTAATTTAGAGGCGTTCATCAGTGAATATCTTAGTTCAATGAAAAATTTATTTTTAAAAATGTTGATGAAAGAAACTGTTTTTTTTTTGAAAAGTGTTTTCCATCAAAAATTTTGATTTAGTCATGAATTTTTTCGCAATACAATAGTAAAAATTTTGCTTGAAAAAAAATCAGAAAAAATCTGTAATGCTAAAATCTAAAAAGAAGTTTTTTTTTTTAAAATGAAATTCAAAATTATTTTATTTTGAGCATGGTTTTAATAAAATCATGCTGTGAATTTGTGAATTTTTAAAAAAAAATCTACGGAATTAAAAAAAAAAAAATGCTTGGCTGAAATTTGAAAAATTTAAGTTTGGAAGAATTTTTATAAAGTCTTGTTAATAAAATTTGAAAATGATTGTTTTTAAGTAGTATTCAAAATGACCTCTGAACATAATTTTTGAAAATTTTCGCTCGAAAAAAAGTTTTAGGTGTTTAGAAGTCACTTTCACAGTGACTTTGTCACTATTTCGCTCAAAAGTAATTTTTTCTCATTCGTCCGTGAGCAATAATCTAAAAATTTTATTTCAAAAAGCAAAAACAAAATTTTTCAACATTTTTCTGAATAAAAAAAAAATCAGAAATCCAGTCGAAAAATTTTTAATTTAACTTTCACAAGAAATCCTCTCTTTTATTTATTTATTTTTTTTTTGAAAGGTGTTTTAGGCCAAAAAAATTGATTTAGCCATGAATTTTTTCGCAATACAATTGTAAAAATTTTGCTTAAAAAAACTCTGAAAAAATCTAAAATACTTGATACTAAAATCAATTTTTTTTTTTTTTTTTTTAATGAAATTTAAAATTATATTACTTTGAGCATGGTTTTAATAAAATCATACTGTGAATTTTTGAAAAAAATCTACCAAATTCAAAAAAAAAAAAATGCTTGGGTGAAATTTTGAAAAATCCAATTTTGGAAGAATTTAAGTTTTGTTGATAAAATTTGAAAATACCATTGTTTTTAAGCAGTATTCAAAATGACCTGTCAGAACATAATTTTTAAAAATTTTCGCTCGAAAAAAAGTTTCAGGTGTTTAGAAGTTATACTTTTAAAGTGACTTTGTCACTATTTTGCTCAAAAGTAATGTTTTTTCTCATTCGTTCTCAAGAAATAATGACAAAAAATTGTCTAAAAATTTTATTTCAAAAAGCAAAAACAAAATTTTTCAGTATTTTTCTGAATAAAAAAAATCAGAAATCTAGTCGAAAAATTTTTAATTCAACTTTTACAAGAAATCCTTTTTTTTATTTACCTATTTATTTATTTATTATTATTTTTTTTTTTTTTGAAGAAAATACTTACCTACTTACATAAATTTCAAATTTGTTTTGAAAAAAATTGAAAATTTTAGATATGGCCTTTTTTTGAATCATAACAATAAATTTATCTAAGAAATTATTTTTTGAGAGGAGGTATTTCAAAATTTTCTTTAGGAATTCAAGTCACAAAAAATCTTCTAAAATTATTTTTTGAAAGAACATGCTTGAAAATTTTTCTGGACAAAATTCAAAATTTTATCAAAACATATTTTTAAATACCTAATTTTATAAAAAATCCTCTATTTCTTCAAGAAATTTATCAAAACTTTTCTTTGAAAAAATTCTAAACTTCTATCGAAATATACTTACATTCATAACGAACTATCTGGATTGATAATATTTCAAACATAACTTGATATATGTTTCTCGATGATAAATGTTTAGATTATATTTTTATGATGATACGTTTGAATTTTTTCTAAGTATGACCTGTACAGGCATATTTCTCAAACTTTTCAAAAAAAGAACAAAAGAAAACAATTTTAGTAGATAACCTAATAGGATAAGGAAAGTAACCAAAATTGATCAAAAAAGTAACTCTTTTTTAAATTTTAGCAACCAGGGAACAAAATTTTAATTTCTCGAATCTCGACTGCTTTTGATACCTGCGATTTTTTCGAAGGTTCATTTGGGGTCTGAAAGTTATCTTCTTCTCAAAGAATTCATCTTTACCAAAAAAAGTTTTTTTATCCATTTTTTTGTGTCACATTTAAAAATTAGAAAGTCATCAATTTATCATTTTAAAATTTTCTGTAGATAGATGATATGAAAATTTTCGAGAAAAAAATTGTCGAGACTGAAAAAACACTATGAAAGACAGTATGGACCAGGTACACAATTTTTTTTTCATTATCACTTGTTTTAAAAAATTCCAAGATGAATAAATTGTGCCAAAAAAAATATTAAAAAATTTATTATTCAGAATGAATTTCCTAGAAAAAATGATAAAAAAAATTTGAAAAAATCTTCAATGCAGAGAAAAAAATAAAAATCTCAAATTTTCTTTTTAAAAATCCTTCAATCTTTTCGGAGAAAAAATATTAATTTTTCAAGGAAAAAATTCACAAGTTCTTTTGAAGAAAAAAAAAGAATTATTATTTATTTTTATAAATGAAAAAAAAAACTCTAAATTTTTTGAAGTAAAAACATTATTTGGCAGAAAAATTACCCACAAAATTTTCAGAATCCTACCTCCAAAAATTTACAGAAAATTGAAAACTTTCTAAAAAAAAATTAGGATATAAATTTATTATTAGTTACAGAAAAATTTTCAAATTGAAGGAAAAGTCATTATAGGCCCACAAAGTATCACGAAATAATGATTTTTTCAAACCTTTTCGAAAATATATCCATTTTTACTAAATACGAAAAAATTGAAGTAGGTATTCTTTCTCTCAAAATTAATTAATTGAGGATTATATTTGGTCCAAAAAATTGAAAAATTCATTTTCTTTGAAAAAGTTTTAATGACTTTCTTTATCAAAAAATTATTTGATTGAATGTTTCTTTCCTCAAAAATTTTTAGAAATACTTATTTTGCATACTGTAAAAATTTGAGTGATCTTTTCTCTACAAAAATTTAAAAAAATTATCCTTCAAAAAATTCAACTAGATACTTCAAAACTTTTTTTTAAGTCTCTAAAAATTTTAAACTTTCTTTCTTTCAAAAACTTGAAACAAAAATCGGATTTTCATCCTAAAAAAATTTAAAAAGTTCAATTTTTTTTAAAACCAAGAAATTGAAAAATTTTAGTGAAAAGAAAATTGAGATTTACCTATTCTCAAAAATTGATATATTTCCCTACAAAAACTGAAACATCAATATAATTATCATTTTTTTTCTTCAAAAATTCAAGAATATTTTTTCAGAAGAATTATCAAATTGAATGTTGATTTTTTCTCCAAAATTTTTAGAAAAATATTATACTTACTGCAAAAAAATTGAGTTTTTTAAAAACAAAAAATTCAAGAATCTTTGTACAAAATATCGGTCAATTTTTTTTTAGTCCAAAACAAAATTGAGACAAAGATAATTTATTTGAATGATTTGTTCTCTCTAAGAATTTTTAAAAAAAAGGACAATTTCCTTCAAATTTGACTCAAAATGAGAAATTGCAAATATGCATTTGTGAAGCATTTATGATTACATTTGATTCGAATAATATTGCCAACATGAACACTGGAGGTTTATCTAGGTCCATTCGAAGTACAGCAGCATTAAAAACGCCTTTTAAAATGCCGCCCAAAAAACTCCATAAAACTGAGTCAAAAACAATTTTTCTACCCAATGCTTTTCTAATTTAGGATGTGAATTTGCGGAACGAAACTAATTTTACGTATTGAGATTATTATTTATCTACGATTTGACGGTTTGCCCTTCTGAAAAAATGATACATATAATCTAGATTAGATAACTTGTTAAAATTTCTGGTATGTATATCTCTAACTCAGAAGTGAAAATGAAGAAACTGTAGAACATATTTGAGAATTGAGAAGGATATTGAGATGGGGTTTAAAACTTATTTAGTGTTATGTTTTGTGATTTTACCAACTTTGCAAGAAAACGGTGAGTTTTTTTTGCGCCCTAATTTTACATTTTAAAGTACCTACCTATTGGATAAAATTAAAGATTTATGAGAAAAATTTGAAATTTTGAAATTTTACGCCTGGCTACCCATGTACCACCTCGTCGGTTAATTCTATTTCCAGTTTTCCACATCTACACAACGTTTGAAAGTATGACTGCAAAATCAGGGCACCCCTTTTTGCCTTTGGGTTCAAGTATCACTTGTCCAAATGGCGAATTTCGAAGCAGTCTTCCCTAATAAGAAGTACAAATTTTTATCCTTTTGAAATATGAAATCATATTCTTTGGGCACACAAAGTGTACGATTTCATATTTTAAAACGATAAAATTTGCATTGAATAGTACAAAAGATTGCTCCGAAATTCGCCACTTGCTCAAGTAACACTTGAAAAACGACTTGAATTCGTCCCTAAAATTTTCTGTTATTACTATTTCACCGATTTTTAAACAATTTTCCAGTTTTATAAATTAGTTGACTCATTATGTTTCGCTTTATTTCGGCAACACCCAATACATTGTTCTAAATATTTTATAATCTTTGAAAAAAAAAACCAAGTAGCAAAATAATTAGGTATGTGACGTTTTAAACGTCCAATATTAAGTAGATATGCATTTTAAAAATTCAATTTATTTCCCCTTTTGCAACAAAATGCCCTCAAAAAAATCTGCATCTCCGCCCTTTGAATACAAACACAAAAGCGTTCCTTTAATTCTCGATTTACCGGTACGCCCAAAAACTAAAAAGCCAGTCCTTGAGTGCTATTCTATATTTAAATTTTCATCCCAAATCGTATAATAAACAGTAAAGTAACTAAGAGATTTTTTTAAGGTGATTCGTACGAAGAAGAAACATTATCTCCACATGACGCTGCTATAGTGGAAAAAGCCAGGAACCCAGAGGTGAAAAAGCACCTGGAAAAATTGTTTAAAAAATCTCAGCATCAAGTAATTCAATTGGAAACTGCGTCTAAAAAATCGCAGCATCTTGAAAAGAAAAATGAATTACTATCTAATCAAAATGCTGCATTGGAAAAATCTCAAGTGAGTAGAAATTACTCAAAATACGAATAAATTATTATAATGTTTCCAAAAATGGGAATAATTCAATAATTCAGAATTTTTTCATCGTAACCTCTCACTAAGGACCTGAATAATTGGAAACAAATATTTGAGCAATTTTTTCAAAGAAATTGTACCTATATTTAAGGAAGATTTGAAATTCACCATGCAAAAAGATCCGGCAAAACACCGGATCTTTTTACATGACAAAATCAATTTTTTCAAAAATGGGTAACTAGGTAGTAGGTACCCACTATTTATTTCAAAAATGGCTTTTTAAGGCATCTGATATTGCGTAATTGTGTGAACAGTGAACATTAATTTCGTCTTGTCAAAAAATCGGCAATTTAGGAAAATCTTGTAAATTGGCTACAGAAGGTTTAGGAATAAGGCGAAGAAAATAAATATAAATTTTTCTAATAAGCATAATCTTTTCATAGGGCTTCACCATATTCACTTGTGCCGTTGACACTATTAAAGTTGATTTGGAAGAAGTGTATAAGTTCAGCCCTGTATCGTGGATCGAGATGGATGATGATGAGAAGAAAAACACGAAATATCCCAAAGAACTCACTCGTAGGATTAAAGTGTTCGAACTTTTAGAAGACAAAGTTTTTCGTATTAAACCTTTGGCTGGTGCAATGATGAGAAAGTATTTTAATCAAATGTTAAAAATATTGAGTACGGATACTATGCTGTGGCGTGACGATGACGAAATGGATATTGAGAAAATAAATGAAATTCAGCAGGAATTTCGAGAGTACCTAGGCCGAACTCCTACCACTGCTGACAAAATTGAATTCGCCATTGTTGTAGCTCAAATGCGGCATGGTTGCAACGCCTACCACCACAGCGTCACCCCCCGTATACTTGAAGAAACTATTGCTGCAATGATGGAAAAGCAAAGAACTCCATCGTTAGAATATTTACTCGAGTCGCTGAAAATAATTAAACCATGGAATATAACCGAAAAAGCCGTGGATTATGTAAATGTACTACGTAAAGCTCGAGCCTTTGCAGAAAATAAATATTACCATCCCATCACCGCTGTACCCTCTAAGGATTCAACCGGATCGAAGATAGTGATGCTGACTTATCCGCCTGATTTGTGTCCCCACGTAGATTTCAGACTATGCGAAAGTTGTTCTGTGGTTGCACCAACCTCAACACAGAATTCTAATTCAGAATAAAAACAATAGTCTAGGCATCGCAAACTGGTTGAATTTGATTACAAGAGTTCATTGCATTAAAAATCGCGGATACGTTTTATGCTCTGCTATACCATGTTTTCACTAGTAATTTCGCGTATAATAGGTAGGTATTCGATAAAATATGAAACATTATTAAACGAAATAACTAATCCATTTTCTCATTATTTATTAGCGCGAACAGAACAATCTTATTAGGGGGGGGGGGATTCATTTTTGAGTAATTTATCTTTTTGTTTGTAAAGTATAAAATGAGTAAAAGCTTATTATTCAAAATTTGAGGGCAGGGAGAGGACCAAGCAACATTTTTATAATAACAAAAATTCCTTCTATATGATGTCAATTTACATTTTTCACTTGAAATTTTTAAAAAATTTGACTCTTTCCTGGTATTAGTTTGAAACATTGAAATTTCATTCGAATGTCATTTTATTTCGGTCAACTTTGGCATTGGTGGTAAACAAAAACAAGTCTGACAATTTGTAATTTTCAGGCCCGAAAAAGTTTCATCAAAGTTCTCAATACTGCAATATTTAATCTGAGAAATAAATTAAAATAAACCTAAAACGGAAACCAAAATCCTAAATTTGATGTTTTTTATGGTTTATTTTCATTAATTTCATCGAATAAATATTGAACAATTGGTAACAACAATGGAAAATTCATTTCACAGAGAAAATACGATGTATTGAATAATAAAACAAATTTTTCTTAGATCTGGATCTGTTTTTTTTTCTCGAAAATTTGAGGATCTAAAGATCCAGATCAGATCCTTTGTACAATTAAAGGATCTGATCTAGATCAGATTCAAAATTTTGGATCTTCGGATCTTTAGATCCAGTTCTCAAATTTTAGGATCTAGATCTGCCCATCTTTGCTTTCAACAGCTTTCCCTAACTCAATTCCTGCGCGAGGCGGTGAATTTCACTCCTTCTAGTTGAACATTGAATGGATAGTAGGGTGGCACTCTCTTATATAAGAAAATTTTTTTTTTCAACTTTTCTTCTGTAACTTGGTCTAATTCTGATCCATTTGGTCTAAAAAGCAGTGTTGGGCATCCGAATCATGATTCGGATCAAAATTTTTTGATTTTTGATTCGATTCGGATCATTTTTTTAACAACAAAAAAGTTAGGATTTGATTCGTGATTCGAATCATTTTAAACGTATTTGATTATGATTTGATTCGGATCATTTTGAATTTTTCGACTTCTGAATCAGAATCACATTTTGGAAGAATTTTTATGGCGACTTTGGTATAAAATGGGGTAAAAATGTAAAATTAGTCAATAGGTCAACTCATTAAAATTTTTGGGCTTCTAAAATTGCATTGTTATACTACAAATAGGAGTAAAAACCTTCAATTTTGAAAATTATAGGGTAAAAAAATGATCCGTGATTCAAAAATTTTGATTTGATTCAAATCAATAATTTTAAATGAATCATTTTTAGTAAAATATGCAGGGCTGGAAAAACGGTAACGGAACGAAACGTAAAAACGGAACGGATAACGTTACCAATAAAAACCGGAACCGGAACGAAAAACGCTAAACGGAAAAAACATAAAACCGGAAAACGGAACGGAACCGTTAAACGGAAAAATATTTTACCAAACGGTACCGGAACGAAACCGTTTTAAACACGATTTATAAGCGTTTTCCGGTTTTGGCGGTTTTTTTTTACCTACTTATTTGATGAAAAAAAAAATAAAAAAATAAATCCCAAAAAAAACGTTCATTCTCCTTTGGTCTTTATAGAAAAGGGAGGAAATAGGTCCAAAGTCCAATTAAAATTTGAAAAAATTTCGAAAACTGTAAAAACGAGTGTTGTTATTTCCACCAGCCTGGGTAAGTAGGTTCATAGAAATGAATCAACTGAATCTCATGGACTTGAAATATTTCTTTCAAATTTCGATTGCCATTTATTTTATTTAAAATTAGAGGGGAAGGAGTGGTCCAATCAAAATTTTTCTAATATCAAAAATTATTCTTAGGTCTTCAAGCTATAACTTTTGTTTGAAGTTTTTTTTAAATGGACCCCTCCGGCCCTCCCCACTGATTTTGATTAATTTAAAAATTCGTTCTCTCAATATACCGGCGTGCCCGAAAACCCATTAAAAAGCGAAGCTCTTAGTAAATTAATTTGTGATTTTATTCATCTCGTTTTGAATTTTGTTCTTTATTTATCGCGCTTTATTGTATAATTATTTTTTTCTTGTATTATTTTTTAATTCCGAATTTTATTAATCGACGAATGCGTTTGATATTCGTTCGCCGGTGCGGTATTCTCTTCCTTTTATATCTACATTTTACGAATTATTTACGTCTTATCGAATTGTTTAGTTAACCTTTTTTTTAAGATCGTTTTTAAAAAAAGTATCTCTTTTTGTTTCTGATTTTTGCCCGTGTGTATATTTTGTTCTCGCCTCGTGGTTGCGTATTCGCGAAACGTTGTATTTATTTAATCGCTAATTTTATTTTTTAATTTCAAGATGAAAATTTTTAATGTGAATGATTTCTTAGTCACCGAATTTGAATCGATAATGTATCTCTCGCTGTTGAGGCGTATAATAAAATAATAAATTATGATTCAGGTGTTGCTTGAATCGATTTTTTTTATAATCGAGAAAATTCAAAATTTTTCTACGGTAATAATTGATAAGCGACTTCAACTTGGGCAATAATGACACTAATATGACAATATTGGATTTTTTGAGAATTGCAAAATTTTGAAAACGCTCTTAGTCGAGAAATATGCATCGTACAGCAAAATGGATATCATATTCGCAATCAGCGTGGTCTAATTAGTCGAAAAGCACTCTTATCTCGATTTTTTGGAAATTTGAGAAATTTTTAAACGCGCGTACACGGCGAACTAGGCTTCGTAGAGCAAAACTATTGGCATATTCCGACTCAGCAGGGTCGACTTAGTCGAAAAGCACTCCTATCTCAATTTTTTTGGAGGTAAAAAAAAATCAAAAAAATCGACGATGAACCTTCCTTTTTTTTTTCGAAAAAAACCTTTTTGTCTCAGATCGACGTGTGAGGTATCTAGGAGGAGGTAATCGGACCAGGCGAATCGAATGACGCGATCAGTTTCCCGATCGGATGCGAATTCGCTGAGATATTGACCATTTTCTGTAACTCAAAAACTACGCATCCGATTTGAAAACTAAGAAAATTTAAAATATTTTCTCTCAGAAAAAAGCACGATTTTTTTAGGAGAATAGGGAGTCCAATTTGTAGGTACGTTACGTCTGTAAGCTCGTTTTTCTTAAAAATTTGAGTCACCATTTTGTCAGTTTTTTGTTTTTTCTCTAAACAAGGTCATTATAAAATCACTAAAAAAAAACTGCTACAGTATTTTAAAGGATTTGTAGTATTAGATGCTATGTTATAATTTAATTTATAAAAAATTGTGCTCAAAAACGAGTTATGAATTTTTTTTTGGAAGTAGGTAGGTGTTTGAGCAACATTTTAAAAGATTGCTGTTCAATAAAATTTTCAAAATTTGTACTCAAAATAAATGAAAAAAAATTATATTTAGTCCTATTAAAATTTGACATGAACACTTAGGTACATCAAAGATCACTGAATGATAAAAAATGTTAGTAAACGTTTTTTTTTTTTTTTTTTTTTTTTTGTGAAATAATTTGCCTAGTTGTGTTGCCTGGGACAATTCATTTGTACATATCTGTTTTGATGAATTCTAGGCTTGGAAAATTTTCAAAAAATTCCATATTCGATTCATTTTCTGGACTTATTTTTCTTTCAACTGATGATTGATATTTTTCGAAAGTCGAATAGCTTAATGAACCTACACTACACAGTTTTAACTGATATCGTTTTCTCTGTTTCACTTATCTTAAAATTCACACGAAATTTTGGATTCACTCAAAGGGTTACTTATCAGCTGGTCAGATGCCTATTACCTACCGCAGTTGGAGTGGTCATTCAAGGTCGACGAAATATTTTTTATCTGCTAGTTATTTTTTTGAAGTTTGACCTTTGTATCAATTAACATCTTGTTCCGTGTAAGTTTATCAGTACGACGATTTGTAAGTGAAATCTAATCCACATGTTTCGAGTTAAATTGAAAGGATTAAGATTATTTTCGAGTAACGATCGCTCGCGCTTTAGGAGGGCTGATTGTTATTTTTGTATTTTCGAACAGGAGGTCCTAATTTCTTGTTCATCTTTAAATATAGAAAATAAATTTTCGCACGCCATAAGGTCAGTGGTTATACAGTGGAGAGAGGAAAAGCGAGGGTGGAATAATCTATATTCGATTAAAAAATCCCAGGCATCGTTTGTAGCTCCATAATGAAGCACATCCTGTAATTGGGATGTAAAAATAGATAATTTTTTCCACTTTCGAGTTCTCAGAGATGCGTTAAAAAGTTGATACCTATCTACCTACTAATTTGTCTTATATTTAATAGATTTCGTATTTATTCCTTTTTTCTTTTTTTTTTCCTTTTTAATTTATCACAGAATGGTATTTGTGTTTTTGCGGCGCGGCTATAATATGAATTGTATGTACTCGTACATCTTTCGATTACTAAAGGCGTTACAGTTGTTATTGGCGATGCGGTATATTAGGCTGGTTTTCTAACGTCTTCATTATTAAGGTGACAGCCGAGTCGAATCGTCTTTTATACGTACGATATTATAACCATCATCGTTATTATTTCTTTTATTATCATCTCGCTCCAGTTGAAATACAAGTGCCTCTACCTTTACGTAGATGCGTGGAAGAGACGAGGAAAAGCATTTGGCGTAATTTTTTAATAAAATAGTGACACATCTTTTGTTTATGAGATGAAATAATTTTAACTAACCGTCGAAGCCCGTTAATTTCCGATTCTTTTGTACGAAGCCGATTCTCTGTAGCCTGGTCGAGTGCTACTGTATTCGTGACTGGGGCATCGTCGGCACAGCCACATCGTCGACGACTCATTTGCTAAAACCTACGGGGATTCTCGTATAGGTATTATACTTTAGATACGTAATTGAAATTCGCTAACTGTATAAGGATATATTAATTAATCCGACCTGTCGATTTATTTAGGCTTTTGGGTCAATTTTTCGGTGCCTTGTTTTGCTCTCGGGTGCTATACGCCCTCTAAAGCTTATAGGTAACAAGTACATACGAATACAAAGATTTTTCCATTCTTAGCATCGCATCGGTGCCTTGAGATGGTCGTATATATAAGACAAAAGCGTTTATTTGCGAATACAGTGCAGGTGTTTTATATTTGTATGTATTATGTAGCTATATTTGTAGTATATTTTACTGTGTGGTGCGTGACTACGTTACATAAATAGATTTATTTTCTTGTTTCGTTATTTCGCAACTTCCCATTCGATCTATCAATTAAGCGGGTACCTCGGTAACGAGCTTTGTCATGTTTTTTTCCAATGCTCGAATCGATCCGGTACCGTGTTTATTTTATAATACACGCAGCTTCTTTTTATAAATATAGATAGTATATGAATTTTTGTTGGAGAGAGATCTCATTGAATTGAAGGGGTAGGAACCTCGATTAACTGCCTTGAATGAGGCGAAAAAAGATCGAATGTCTGAAAAGTCGGATAATCGATTAAGTATTCCTTTCTTTTTTTTCAAAAAATGTAACAAAAAACTTTGTATACCTATTGTAAAAATTTTATAGAGAACAAACTGGGAAAAAACAAAAAAAGTGCACCGTAAATCGCTTCACCTCGGATTATTCTAATATTAATAAAAAGTACTCTGTGAAAAAATTTTGAATTTTTTGAGGCCTGATATAAAAAAAAAAAAAGTGGAATGACAAGGTGTCTACAACTCTACATGGTCATGAAAATCACGAATATCATGAAAAAGTCATGAATTTTTCAAAAAAATACTAGGTCATAAAAAGTCATGAATTTTACTCTTCGAAGTCATGATTTTTTGATAATTATTACGCTGACAAAATCAACATTACAAATTTTTCTTAAAAAGTGAAATTTTTTCAAACTGTTGCATCTTCTCAAAAAAAAAAAAAAAAAAAAAAAAAAAAAAAAAAAAAAAAAAACGCATAAAATATTGTGATTTTTCTGAAGAAGAAAATTAATTAAAAAAAGACTTTTGTGGAATGAAAAAAAAAAGAATTTTTTGGTATAAAAAATTTTACAAATTGTTTTGGAATAAAAAACATTTTCACACCTCTAGGGTACCTAGTTGCTGTACAAGGCGTCAAAAAAATTCTCAATTTTTTTGAAGTAGAATAAATATTTTTTAAACTTTTGCAAAAAAATCTTATATAAAAAAAATCAAAAATTCTGAACTTTATCGTTTTGGAATTGAATTGTTTTAAAGTAAAAATATTGTATGAAATCTCAATTTTTTGGATTTTTTTCAATTTTCTAAAAAATGAATAATTTTATTTTTCGGGAGGAGGATCTCTGTTTTTTGGACTTTTGGAGAAAAATTTTCATTTTTTAGAATAAAAAAATTAAAAACGAATTTTTTAAAATTGTTTTGGAACAAAAAAAATTAGGTACCTACTCATTTTTTTTTTTTTTGAAATAGAGAAATCTCAAACCCTTCTGGAGTAGAAATTTTTTCAAAGGAAGAAATGTCAGGATTTTTTGAAATAAAAAATATCCAAAAATCTTCTCTTTTGGGGGGGGGGGGGGGGGGTGAAAAAATGTTATAAAATTTGCTTATGTAGATATTGTTTAAAATTTTTGTGGAAAAGTTTCTGAACTTTTTCTTTGTGAGGAAAAAAAATCATGTCATTTTCGAGAAAAAAAAATTAAACTTTGGGACGAAAAAGAAAACAGAAAAAAGGGGTTTCTGTTGAAAAAGTTGTTAAAAATTTTTGAGGAGAATATTTTACGTGAAAATTTTTTGTTTCATTTCCAGGAAAAAAAATCATTCTCACATTATTACATCATGAAAACAATTTCAAGAATCGAAGAATCAAACTTTTAGGGAAGAAATCGAATTACACCTTTGAATTTTTGGTTACAAAAAAATGGCCTTGTAGGGCATAGGCATAACTTAGGGAGTTCAAAGGCCATTCGCCCCCTCCCTCAATAATTTTTTTAGTAGCTAAATCCCACAAAATATAGGGAAAAATGAGGGAATTTTTTTTTACTTCCCTCCCCTCATATTCATCCCAATCCCAAGTTACACTTATGCTTGAAGGGGTCCCCCTGAAAATGTTGAAATATTGTTCATGAAAAAGGTCATGAAAAAGTCATGAAAAAAAAAATAATGTAGACAGCTAGACACCTTGAATGAGTACCTAAGTTATTTCATTTTATTTTTTTGAAGTGAAAAAGAGAATACATTTTTCAAAATGAAACAATTTATATTTTTTTAGAATCAAAAAATTTTTTTTTGGAGATTTTGAACCCTTATTTTTGAATTTTTTAAAATAAAAATTTTATTAGGTACATTTTTTTAGAACAAAAATTTTTCAATTTTTTTTAGAGTGAAAATTTTTTACAATTTTTTTAGGATGAAAATTTTTTGTTCAATTTTTTGGAATAAAAATTTTTTTAGATTGATTTTTTTGCAATTTTTCAGAATGAAAATTTTTTACAACTTTTCAGAATGAAATAAAATTTTACAATTTTTTAGGATGAAAAAAATGCTACTTTTTGGAATAAATAGTTTCTCATTAAAAAAATATTAATTTTTCCACATTTTTAATTTTTTTTTTGACATAAAAAACGATTTTTCAAATTTTTCTAGGATTTTGAAACATTAATATGAGGTCGGACCTATAAGGCAAAATTGATGGGAAATCGAATGGGTAATAAAAAATTAACCGATTTTTGGACATTAGATAATCGGAAGTAGGATAATCCAGGTTCTGTTGTATAGTGTACGTTACGTACATGAAGTCTTTTTTTTTTTTGTAAAAAAAAATTACAACATATTTCACCTTCCCCCTGCCCCACAATGTGAGCACTACTTGGGAAAATAATGATCCGCCGGCTATGGGTATTTGGCATGAGAGTGATTGAAGATGAATCATATAATCTACCTATTTGCCATTTTTCTGAAAATTTGAACTTTGATTTTGATTCGTCGTCACCTTAACGAATAATTTATTCATATATTACTTCGATCTCATACACGATTCAAAAGTCTATTATTTACTCATCGCGAATTTCCATCGCGTTCATTCATTTTAATAATAGTTTATCCAATTAACCCGAATTAATTATTTAAATATAAATTAAACCACGTCCAGATAAATATACGGTTGATTTGCTAATATTTATCAATTTAATCGACTACAACCAATTATAAAATCGGCTTCTTTTGAAAATACCCGCGCACAAGCTTATTTTCATATCGCAATGACGAAGCTTTCAATTCGTATACGCGTCATAACTTCGCAACAAATAGAAAACGCACCTTTGATGATTTAATTTCTCTCTTTTTTACGAAAAAAATCATAATAATTAGAAATTTTTGCTTTTACAGAAGGCTACTAATAATTGATGGCGGTCTAGAATACACACAAAGTTCTTTACCGGTATTCTTTTATCCAATTATTAATTATAGATACGCGGAATAATAATTTAATTAGTGAGATTTGTACTAAGATCATGTACATATTGTATACCTACCTAGATTTCTTCGAATATAATATATTTTATCGAAATTTTCTTACGAATTGCTGTGGGTCATAAATAAATGACCGTTTTAACGAAATTATTCGGTATAATATTAATCATCTTGGGTGAAATATTTTTTGCAGGTGTGGTCGAAATTGAATCGGTTCGGCTTCGTGATGGACTTGGAGTGTCCCGGAGTACCTATACCTACTGGCACTGGGCTACTGTGATTTCCGACATCTAAGATCTGGTAAATAACGTGTTTACTTATTACTTTTCTTCCCAAGTTCCTATAGTTACCTACTATGTGAAAAAGTGAATCCACCATCGAACGCGAGAAAGGCCGTCGATCGATTGAGGGCCAGCTATTGTTTTCTCCCCCTAAAAAAGCAATACGATTGCGGCCCAAATTTAGACAAAAGATGGGAGTGATAAATGATTGTGGTGGCAAAGAAGTGCTCTATTGCGGGCCAAGAAGTGAACGAAGATTCAGTTGTGAACCAGTTGAAGTGCTCATCGTTCAATTTTTAGTTCGGAAAATCAGAGGTGCCCAGAGAGAAGTTGCGGTGTTAGGGGCCCTCTTGGTATAGGGGCTGTAAATCCAAGTTTTGGCATCAAATTTTATGAATAATATTTCAATTTTTTAAATTAAATAATGTTTTGATTTTTTTCAAATTTTTAAATTTTTTTGAATACCTGAAAAAAAAAACTATTTCTTTGGGATGAAATTTTTCAATTTTTTTGGAGTAGAAGTGCATTATTTTTTTCTTGAATGAGAAATCTTTCAATTTTTCGGAACACTTATGGGAAATTCTGTTTTTTTTGGTTGTTGTTTTTGTAATATTTACCTAAGTACGTTCCAAAAGTAAATTTTTTCACCATGTCTTTCAATTTTATTGGAAAGAAAAATATTTTTTCAATTTTAGAGAAGATAATAAGAATCGAATAAGCCAGCTTTATTTTTTTGGCCCGCAATTGTATTATAATTTGACCCATTGTTCTCAATAAGAAAGAAACTGTCAAAAATATTTTTTGGCCCGCAATAGAGTCGGAAAATTGCGGTCCAAGTCAGTAGCTGGCCCGCAATCGAAATGCAGCGGCGAGAAAATAGTATTTGAATGAAAAAAAAATCTCAATAGGTGAAATGAAAAGAAATTCTTTTCATAGAAAATTCAGAATTTTTTTTTTAAGTTTGAAGAAATTTTATTTTTAATAAAATATGAAAATGAATAGTGTTTCTCACAAAAAACTTTCGAAAAAATTGTTAAGCATTTGCTTAATAAGGAGATACAATGTTTTCGAACGAAATTAGAAAAAATGTTTTTCGCAAAAAATTCAAAAAATTTCGTTTGGAGAAAATTTTGAATCCACAAAAAATTAAAAAAAATTGCAATGGAAGAAACTTTTTAAATTCAGGCTTGAACCACTAACCAGAAATAATTTTTTAATAAAAATAGAAAAAAGTTTTTTTTTTACCATGAAATTAACAAAATTTTTGTAAAATACTGTGTAGTACCTAACAATTTTTTTTGCTGCACAAGCACAATCCACGATCCCTGAACATAGATAGTCGCACAATTCGAAAATTTTTTCGCAAAAAAATTAAAAACAATATTATTTTCCAAAAAATTGAAGAAAAAAAAACACCAAAAGAAGATTTTGAAAATATTTCTTGCTGTAGGTACAATCTGTGTTCTTTACTTACGTGCTTGGGTGTAACTGTAGGTAAGGATGTGTAGGGTGTGCTTTGGCACAATCTACTTTTCTCAGATCTATTCATTTAATTTTATGGAGAAGGGGAGAGTGTCGTACCTTGAGCCGCTTGTTCCTTGGAACAAAAGCCACCATTTCTCATCTAACCCTCTAAAAAGAATTTTGATCATAATTACTTGCTATGAATCACCTTACCTACCTACAAAATGAACCACAACTCATCAACTTTCCCCTTTCATCCAATATTGCACATCTTGTACCATGGAACACCAAAAGTAAATTATTTGTGATTTTTACAAAGCCATTTTTTCGATTAAAATTGATGAAGTAAAAAACGTGATCGAATTTATGTGACGAAGGAAGATTCAAAAGTATGGACCAAGTATTATTTCACTCGAAAATCATATACTTTTTTTTACATAATTTTTTTTGTCAAATTTGGCCAGATAATGTACCTTGGAACACGTTTGCATCTTCTACCATGGGACAGCATATTTTCAATTTTGATGATGATTATTTAAATGATTCTACCAATTTAAAGGTTCAAGGGTAGATAAGAAGTAATATTTTACTCAAAAATTGTGAATTTTTTCATTGAAATTTTTTTGCCAAATTTAAATCGGATAATGTACCTTGGAGGATGTTTACATCGTGTACCATGGAACAGCACTTAAATATTTATTGATTACGATTTATTTATCTCAAATTTTTTAAAGAGTATGTATATTTGTGGGCTAGCAGTGCATAGAAGACCTTCTAAACATTTATTTCAACCACGTACCCCCTTGTTTCATGGTACATGAAGAATTGCACCATGGAACAAAATTTCCAAAAAATTTGAAAAATTAATTTACCCGTTTTAACTTTTTTCAAAAAACCTGAAATTTTGGCCCAACCTCAAGTTTTGCCTACTCTTTCTAATGGGCTATTCAAAATTGATGCAAGTTTTACGGTTCGGGAGCTAGAGACAAAAAAATAAATTTTGTTCCATGGTACGATACTCTCCCCTAAAAATATTTTTCAAATTTTTGCAATAATAGAAAATCTAATTTTTTTCGGAAAAAAGTTTGAATTTTTGGAGTAGAAACAAAATATTTCTCAAGTAATGTTTCGAGAAAAAATACCTACCTACATCAATTCTTAAGGAGGGAAAAATCTCAATTTCAATTAGAATAAAAAATTAGGTAAGTACTCGATTTTTTTCGAAAAAATTACCTAACGATTTTTTGAGAGTTTAATTTTTTAATTATTTTGAGAAAAAGTATTGGATTTTTGACAGAAAAAATGTTACAATTTTTTTCGATTTTTTGGGAAAAGTCTATTTGTTTCAATGTTTTTGATTTATATTTTCAATTTTTCTTTAAAATAGATGTTTACTACTTATATTTTAATTTTTGTGAATGAAAGAAATTCTTTTTTTTTCAAATTTCGGAGTGGAAAAATGTCAATTTTCCTTGAGGAAAAAAATCATTCACTTTTTTTGGATAAAAATTCCTGAAACTTTGAGAAAAAGTCCTCCCAATTTTTGGAGAATAAATTTCTCAACCAAGTAATTTTTGATGAGGGGGTACACCAAAATATTTTGCAGAGAAAAAAATATTTTATTCATTTATTTTTTTTGAATTAGGTAGGTAAAATAAATATTTATCGTCAATTTTCCTCGAGGAAAAAAATCGTTCACTTTTTTTGGGTAAAAATTCCTGAAACTTTGAGAAAACGTCCTCCCAATTTTTGGAGAATAAATTTCTCAACCAAGTAATTTTTGATGAGGGGGTACACCAAAATATTTTGCAGAAAAAAAAATATTTTATTCATTTATTTTTTTTGAATTAGGTAGGTAAAATAAATATTTATCCTTAAATGTCGGAGTTGAAAAATCTTTTATTTTTTTTTTATTGTTTTTACAGAAAAATAGCTCAACTTTTTGCAGCACAATCTTAATTTTGTATCTCTATTTCTTTGAAAAAACTTCAATTTTTTCGAAGAAAAAAATATTTTTTAGAATGCAAAATTTTTCCATTTTTTATGAAATTTTTCTTCACCTTTTTTTTTTTTTTTTTTTGGTATTACAAAAATTATTTTTTCATTATTTATTTTGATTTAAACTTTTTCAAATTCTAAGCTAGACTTTTTTAAGGTTTAGAATTTCCCTTTTTATGACATTTCCCACCTAAATTTTCGAATTTTTCTTTCATCCTGATTCTGAGTCACACAGTTTTATGAAAATAATTATTCCAAATTTTTTTGGAATATTCATCTTAAGAGATATTGTTTTTTGTTTTAAATCTCGATTTTTTTTATGAATTGTCGATTTTTGGGAATTTGCAGTGGAATTGTTTTCAAAATCTCTCATTTTGTAGTAATTTTTTCAAAGTTTTGAAAATATTTTCATTTTGTTGAAATTGCAGTTAGCAGCAGTATTTCGTGAAAATTCTCATCTTAATTTTTTTGAGTTTTCATCAGAAATTCTTAACAATAAAAATTGTTTTTGATTTTTTTTCTAGACCTCTCATTTTTTGGCCTTTTTTTTCTTTAGGAATTTTATGGCATGTATATTCTTTTTCGAATTGTCACGATCTGACAAAAACTTGAGATAGGGATTTTCAAGGTGGTAAAATTTATATTCTTCAACATGTTGAATTGTTGCTCTCAAGTATTACTCGATCTTGGGCATATCTAATAAGATGTTTAAATGTAGCATCGCCACCACAGATAGTGAAATATTTGATAATGAAATAACGAGAACGAGATTAGATAAATGACACGATGAAACGTTTTTAAGAAGATTCCATTGGAGAGTATGGTCATCGCAGGTGAATCAGTAATACCTACTAAGATTTGCCGGTTCGAAACATTTTAATATATATATAGTACAATGAAGCTCGAGCTAATTGGTCTGTGTTTGGTTTTCATATTTTGTTTGACATTAAAGGGCAGCAAAGTTGGTGCTTCTGTAAGTATTTCATTATTTTGGATTATTTCTAAATCATTATAACCATTGGCCACAAAATGGAATTTTCTAGAAAATGTTTTTCCGATTTCAGTCTCGTTATGGAGATCTCGTAGATTCTACCCTAAACCTTGTAGGTGTTACACCTCCAACAACCGCCGCAGAATGGGAAACAGCATTCCTTCTCTTATCTAGTCGTTACGAAACAATGAGAACCAACCTGAGTAGCGAGTACGCAATAATGAAAACCAACCTATCTAGGGATTACGAATTAATGAAAACCAACCTATCTAGGGATTACGAATTAATGAAAACCAACCTATCTAGGGATTACGAATTAATGAAAAGCAACCTGAATGGCTCACTGAACCAGATGAATTTGTTATATGAAGTTAAAAAGAATGAAAGTGAAAATAGGAAGATCGAATGTGACAAATGCAAGAACGAAAGTAAGAATGAAATTGAAAGATGCAAGAACGAAACTGAGAAATGGAAAAGAGAATACATCAGGGTTGCATCCGTACAAATTATTCGCGGAATCGTTGAAAATGGTGAGGAGACTATGACGTACGACATTGCATTTCCCGATAAGAACCTCGATATGAAAAAAGCGCTACAGAAGGATAAGGGTTACTTGGATGATGCCGCCTTGTCAGAAGCGCAGAACTTGAATTTTTACGAAACTGCACACAGATTGAAATGGTTGTATTATATGACATATGCCGAAGCAAAATTTGCCGAAGATCTGAGAAATTTATTGCGCACCTGGAACGTTTCGGCTTTCCGGTTAAGCGGATTGATTGATAGGATCTATAAAATAACTTGCGAAAAAATCCACAACCTATCAGATAGAGAAATCGATTTGAATGATGCAGAAGCTGGATTACGAATGTACGGTGTAAACGATGACGGTTTAGTGGATTGCATACGCATCATTTGGCAAATACCAAAGATGACTGGTTTTCTTAATACAACTACTACTCCCGACCCAAATGTGTCTGAACAGAATTATGAGAATTAGCTCGAAACTCATCTGTGTAATGTTTTTAAAAAATTTATAATTTATTTTATTTTCTTGAATTTTGATCTTTTCCATTTTTTTTTTTTTTTGTTTTTTATTATTCATTCCCTATACTTGCTTGATTCAGAACAATGCTTTACTTTTTTCATTGTCATTCTTTTCTCATTTCAAAAATTTTGTCAAATAAGTAAAACTTGCATTTTCCCCTTCCTTCCCCCCTTTTTTTTAAACTATTACTTTTATCATTTGTTTTTTGTTTTAATGTAATTTCTTCTCGTTCTTATTATTACTATTATTATATTATTTTTATTCTCAAAATTTGAGGATTTTTTTTCTGCCTAATTTAATTTTATATTTATCTAGGTGTTTAGTTGTATTAGGTACTATTTTCTATAGATATTTTCTGCAATTTTTTTCAATTAAAAATTTTTGTTCAATTTTGTACTTTGTTCTCAGACAATAATTCACATCAGTTTTTCAGGTTTTTCGACAATTTAAAAAAATTGCTACTATTATTTTAATCATTTTTCTGTTTTTTAAAAATTTTTATCGCTTCAAATTACGTAAAAGTTTAATAAATATTAATAGCTGATTTTTTTCAAAATCAGCTAAAATTGATAAAAGTATTTCCTTATTATTAAAAAAAAAAAAAAAAAAAAAAAAAAAAACAGAAAACAGAAAACAAAAAAACAATCCATGTTTAAAGGGGAGGGTGACGAGGTTGCTCTCTTCTATTCAACTTCATGTCTGCGGTAGTAGGTCTTCAGGTAGTATAACATCTCGATGTACTTACCATTTCACATTAGCTATGTAGATAAGGGTAAAAAAATAATGCAAAATATTATCTTAGCTGAGCTCTGCTCGCATAATTACCGTCTGAGGCTGTTGCAACATAACGGTCTAATGAGGTATATGAGACGTAAGAACGTGGATACTTGTCAAGAAAATTTTCTATGGAAGAGCCATACGTTAGAATTAGGATTTCTCGCTGTTGGCTCTTACATCTTCATCATCAATTGAAAAAGGACATAAGGGATATTAGGTATACGAGATGTCACAAAATGTACTCGCTTACTTACTCGTGTAATGTATCCAGCTGAGCTTGTACTCGTATGTCTCAAGTATGTGTTAGGTATGTGTAAGAAGGCTAAAATGCACGCAGAATTATCCAGGCGCAAGCAATGAAGGACGTCCATGAAAAGGAGAAGACATGGGCTAGGGCAGAAAAGAGCGAGAAAGAGACGGAGAGGAAACTCATTAAATCCTTCAAAAGTTCTTTATTATAATTTAGTTTGGGGCGGAAGTTGTTAGCCGAGACAAACAGTATTAAATTGTAAGAAGTTAGTGGTGGTTGTATTGTATAAGCTTGACACGTATTATACAACTTCATACGCGTGAATTTATGTTTCAACTCCGATGTTAACATTTTCCACTGCCGTTATCATAAGACGATATAATGTTTCGTGGAATGTACATTACACTACCTTTAATAAGAAGTTACGATTATTGTATCACGACTTTTGTTATAACTTATCCGAATAACGCGCCGGGGCGCGCGAATTTTTCTCAACTTCATTTCTGCCTGCCTCGCTGCTGCGCTGCGCTTTTAAGCGCGAATTTTTGCCAACTTACCCAGCCTTTACTTTCCAAAATACTCTTACTCTTACCAGTATACGAATTTTTCTGCGTGCTAAATTGATAATGCGTTTCGCGACGCGACAAAGGTCGAAGTGAGGTACCAGCATGGCGCATGGCCGGCGTTAGCCCAGTTGCTCTCGTGCTCGAGCACCTCATGAGATTTCAGCACCACTTGAGAAATCCCGAACTGCGCAAAAAATGTAAACTCAATGTGTAAAAAACTTCTCTCAATAATTTTTTTTTTTTTTTTGGATTGAGATCTTTTTAAATTAAAAAAAAAAAAAATTAGAATGAAATAAGATTTTCCAATTTTTTAGGATAAAAAAATTCTTATTTTTTGGAATAAAATTTTTCACGTTCCTAATTTTTTTTTTTTTTGAAATAAATAATTTTTTCACATTTTTTCAATATTATTTTTTTCAAAATAAAAAAATGACTCCTCAGAAAATCTGAAACATTAATATGAGGTCGGTCGTAGAGCAAAATTGTAGAGAAATCGGGTAATAAAAAATTAACCGATTTTTGGGCATCGGATAATCGAGGTTCTACTTTATACTGTATTATGTGAAATTTCCCATGTAAAAAGCTCCTCGAAAAAACATGTTCTTTTTACATGGCAAAAATTAATTTGTACCAAAAATTCGAATAATTGAAAAATTCAGAATTTTTCCATCACAACCTCTCAGAGTGAACCCGAATGATAGGAAAAAATTCTTTTTTGCAATTTTGCTAATAAAGTTGAATTTTGTGAAAGTGTAAAATTGCCCATCGTAAAATGAACTTTTTTCAAAAATAGGAATAATTGAAAAATCATGAATTTTTTCGTCATAACCACTCAGAATGGACCCGATTGATGAGAAAAAAAAAATTGGACAATTTTTTCAAATAAATTAGATATGTGAAATTTCCCATGTAAAAAGGTCCGTGAAAACCCCGGATCTTTTTACATGGCAAAAATGAATTTTTTCCAGAAATGCGAATAATTGAAAAATTTAGAATTTTTCCATCATAACCTCTTAGAAGTGACCCGATCAGTGAGAAAAAAATTTTTAAGCAATTTTTTCAAAGGAATTAAATTTAAGGAAAATTTGAAATATCCGTTTTTTTCAAAAATGGGAATAATTGAAAAATTCAAAAAAAATTCGTCATAACCTCTCAGAATGGATCGAACGATGAGAATTTTTTTTTTGGCAATTTTTCCAATAAAATTGAATTTTGGGAAAATGTGAAATTGCCTTCTACAAAATGAACTTTTTTCAAAAATAGGAATAATTGAAAAATCATGAATTTTTTCATCATAACCTCTCAGAATGGACCCCAATGATGAGGAAAAAAAAATTTGGACAATTTTCCCAAAGAAATTTGATATGTGAAATTTCCCATGTAAAAAGGTCCGTGAAAAAACCGGACCTTTTTACATGGCAAACATTTCCCAAAAATGCGAATAATTGAAAAATTTAGAATTTTTCCATCATAACCTCTCAGAAGTGATCCGATCAGTGAGGAAAAAAAAATTTGAGTAATTTTTTCAAAGGAATTAAATTTAAGGAAAATTTGAAATATCCGTTTTTTTCAAAAATGGGAATACCCGAGCGGCACACTCGATCGATAATATCGGAAGATGTAACGTATCGATAAAAAATCGTTTGAAAATCTATAGATGTTCTCACGATATTATAAAGATTTATCGGTACAACTTCATAGGCAAAAAATCTAAAAACTATCGAATTCGATATTATTAAGATTTTATGACGATATTCGTCAACGATACTATCGACAAAGAATATTAAATTTATCGATTCCGATTTTCCACCGATTTTGTGCAGATATTTGAAACTACATTATCGACAAAGAATATTAAATTTATCGAATTCGATTTTTTAACGATTTTGTAAAGATATTTAAAACTATATTATCGATAGATTATATGAAATTTCTCGACTTCGATATTTTACCGATTTTTTGACGACATTTCAAACTATATTATCGACAGATTATATTAAATTTATCGAATCCGATTTTTTACCGATTTTGTAAAGATATTTGAAACTATATTATCGACACATAATATTCAATTTCTCGAATTCGATTTTCTAACGATTGCGTGAAGATATTTAAAACTTTATTATCGACACGTAATCTGAAATTTCTCGAATTCGATTTTTCAACGATTTTATGACGATATTTGAAACTATATTATCGACACGTAATATGAAATTCCTCGATTTCGATTTTTCAACGATTTTATGACGATATTTGAAACTATATTATCGACACGTAATATGAAATTCCTCGATTTCGATTTTTCAACGATTTTGTGGCGATATTTGAAACTACATTATCGACAAATAATCTGAAATTTGTCGAACGATTTTTCAACGATTTTGTGACGATATTTGAAATTATTTCCAAATTGGTGAAAATTTTTCTAAGTCCAACACGTCTGGAAGTACTAAACTGCCTATTATAAGCGTTTTATTGCTAATTCCACAACGATAAGGTATGGCATAGTGGTTAAGGAAGAGGATTACCATGCAGGAGGTAGATGGTTCAAGCCCCACGGGTGGCAGATTTTTTATAATTTTTTTTTGACTTTTTCTGAAATGATCCTCTTACCGTAACATGAATAATGTGTTTAGGCATAGTTTAATGTATTAATTATGCTAATTAATGATTTTTAATTATAGAAAAAAGCTAGTAAAAGACAAAAAATCGGAATAAAAAAATCGATAAAAAATCGACAGAATATCGAATTTGATAAAGTGTCGCGAAAGTTCCGCCTAAATCGTGAAATTATCTTTCGATATTATAGATAGATTATCGATAAAATATCTTACTATAATCTCGAAATTTTTATTAACTATAATTCGTCGATAATTCTATCTATATATCGAAAGATAATTTCACGATTTATACGGAACTAACGCGACACTTTATCGAATTCGATATTCTGTCGATTTTTTATTTCGATAATTTGTCGAGTGTGCTGCTCGGGTAATTGAAAAATTCAAAAAATTTTCGTCATAACCTCTCAGAATGGACCCGAATGATGAGAAATTTTTTTTTGGCAATTTTTCCAATAAAATTGAATTTTGGGAAAATGTGAAATTGCACATTGCAAAATGGAACTTTTTTCAAAAATAGGAATAATTGAAAAATCATGAATTTTTTCGTCATAACCTCTCAGAATGGACCCGAATAATGAGAAAAAAAATTGGACAATTTTTTCAGCGAAATTAAATAATATGAATTCTTTTTTTTTTGGTGAAAAAATTAACTTACAACATTTTCACCCCCCCCCCCCCCCCGGTCATCACAATGTGAGCACCACTTGAGAAAATAATGATCCGCCGACTATGGGTACCCAGGAACAGGAGGAGGTACCTCTACCCATCCATATTTGGTGCAGGTATAATGTGTGTGTTTTTCGCTTCATCAGAGAGTGAAATTTATTCACAATCGTATAGTGTTCCATCCTTTATGCGATTTTTGACTAAGTATATGTATATCAGTTACCACACAAACAAAATCACGTGCCAACCCTCATTACATCGCCGTCCAAGTTTACCCCTTTTCACATTCTGCGATTGTGCCCTTGCCCTAGCATTGTTGACCGATATGGCGTGGCGAGCAGACGCAGCACGTCCCCATCTTCTGGTCTGCTGATGGTCATTCGCGTCATGCTGGTCATTTACGCTTTGTAGTGGTAGATATGTTTGTACGTACCTAATGTTTATCGAGCTATCTTAATAAATCATTTACCAGTCGCGAAATTATGTACGTCTACGATGTGTACAGTGTACATCTAGATAAAGCTTTTTTAATTTCGTCCAACCCTGTCCAAAAATTGTTTTAAACGGTCATTTGACCGGTTCTACGGCTACTAGGCGTTCGCCTTCCGAACATGTGGCCAACACCACATCGGCTGAAAAGCTGATCGCTTAATAAACGCAATTATCGCGGAGATTTATTGTCGTCTTTTTGTCAAGTACCTACTCTACTCTACTCTGGTTGTGGTTTTCAAACAGAGTGATTTATGTAAATTGTAGGTACCTACTCTGTGTACGCGTACGCAACAACAAAAACAACAAAAACTTACCGCAGGGAGCTAAATCGAGATTTTTTCAAAGAAAGAATTTCAATCGGGTTAGAATTACAACCCGCCTTCCTTGTCTGGCGCTGTAGGCTGAATTTTTTCCGTGTTCATTTGGTGCTTGTTGGTCCATTTAATATTTTGAGGAAGATGAACATATAAGTACCTTTGATCGTGGAAGTTTGTGGTTCTTGATCTTGACTGCGGATTCGTTTCTGATCACTACAGTCATAGCATGAGTTGATGGATTAACTCGAGCTCTCGCTGGGTTAGTTTCATTGGAACGATAAGTGACTACATGAGAGAAAAATAGGAAGAAAAAAAGGCTATTCTAAAAAAAATCAACAATCTCTTATCGATTTTCTACAACATGGAACGAGTGTTGGTTTTTTTAGGGGAAAAAATACCTAGTTATTCAATTTTTAGAAAGACAGAATATATCAATTTTTGGCCTAAATTTTTTTGATCAAAAAAAAAATGCAACAGAAATTCATGCAATTATTCAATTTAACTTTGCGATTAATTCTTATTTTGCCATAAAATTTAGTTTTACTCGATAAGGATCCTAAATAGAAATGGTTGCCTCAAATATTCACCCTAAAGGTAAAAACCTCCAAAAGGCCCATCAGTAACCTCTAGTTCGTAAAATTTCCAATTTTTCAAAATTTTTAAATTTTGGAACGTTTTTTTCTTATTTAAAAAAATACCTACTATTTTTGAAGACTTTCAAGTTCACGAGTTGAAACAATTTTATATTTCGTTACTGAGGAGTTTTCTATTCTACATAATTATACGTAATAGGTAAACTAATAATTTTCAATTTTCAAACATTGTTCTCAAATACTTTGGTCACATTAAAAAAAAAAATTGCTGATAAATTCTCATTCTAAAAAAAGTTTTTAGCAAGAAGAAATCTTTTTTATTCTTCGACGAAATAACCTCTAATTCTTCTGAAAATTTTTTGTGGGAACTTCAATTTTTTGGACAAAAAGCCGTTCATTTGTAGAGAAAAGAAGTGATTTCGCGAAGAAAAATATCTCTTTTTTAAAAGAAAATTTAATAAATTTTTCTGTTTATGATTTTAATTAATTTTTTTTTTTAAATTTTAAAGAGTGTTTAAAATTTTCTTTAAATTTTAATGGCAGTTTTGTATTTTTCAAGTCAGATTTTTGACGGAGTAGTAACCAGAATGAGTGAAAAGTAACAAGAAGTAACCTAGCATGAAAAAAGTAACCAAGTTACTAAAAAGTAACCGCGCTGCGATGCATGCAGAGAGGAAGTATCCTTTACAAAGTTATTTCCCAAAGATCATTGAAAATCGTCGTCAGGCTCACTGGCACAGCGCAGATTTGTTACTTAAATTGAATAAAAAACAATAAAACGTAAAAAGTTGGATTTCACCGAGGGACTCTTTAAATCACGAATTTTTCAATTGCAATAAAATATCAAGGGAAAGAGAGAACCTTTTTCGTGGCAAAAACAAACTACAGAGACTTCATTTATTTTCATATTTTACCTACTTCGAATCATACTACCTACTTTACGAAAATTCGAAAAATTTCAACGTCTAGGTACAAAAATACGGATTTGATGTCTGTAAATTTGTCCAAGCCCCGACTGGAATACCTCGTTCGAGATTTTATTTACCGCGAGTTTATAAATCGAAACGCTATATCTTGCCTGCAGGCCCCAAAGCGACGATTTTTAAATTTAGAAAACTAACCCTATTTTGAAATGAAATGAAAAAAAAAAAGTATCTTATAACGCGATAACAGTTCTAATTCAAGTTCGAAATGACGCCACAAAAAACAATGGATCTTGTTAAAGGGATCGAGTAGGAAATTATGGGGATGTTTATAGGGTATCCACAGACACACCACCGCACCGTAGGAGGTTTTCCAAAGTACCTACCTATGCTAGGGTTCCATTTTACGAACGAATTACGTCAAAATTAATTTTTTATTAGTTCAAATACTATATAAAGACTGCGGGGAAAAAAAATACGCCAACGATAATTAGAATTTCATCAAATGGCCGGAAAAATTATTAAATATCGTTCGTCGAAATATAATATAATTTTTTTAAATTCTCTGCGAGTACTAAAAATGAAATAAATCACGTAGCTTATTCGCGGCGATAAATTTCCTTTATGAGGTACAGATTCGAAATTGTCCCTTCGCTTTCGTTTATTTTAAGCGCCATAAATGGAAAAATATAACCGGCAAAGTGTGGAATTTGTACGTCATCGATGATTTACTACGAATATTTTCGCTGAAAATAAGCGCACGTTGCCTTGTTTTAAAAACTAATGCCTCGTAATGAAGCGCGGCTTTTAAATTAACGCGTCCGAAGGTTCGCTTTTTCTATCAGCGCGGCCAACGACGTGAAAATTGGTTATTTTTGGGGGTGAAAAAAGAAGAAGAAGAGGAAAAATCGAACCGGCTCCTATAGATTCTCTATAGCTGGTGTGAAAAATTTTCCACCTTTTAAAAACGACACCGAAAAAGGCGATAGTGTTATACTTAAACTTGTATCATTACTCGCGATGCTTTTTTTGTGTAAGATATACGCCATCGTCGGTGAAATATTTAATACCTAAGTAATTTGCGGTTTATCGCCTATATATATATATACGAGTACGTACAAGTACGTATACCTATGGCTATGGCTATGTGTAAGGACGGCGTGATATTATTAAATAATGGTTCAAACAATTACTCGGCTAATTTACCGAACAAAAAATATCGTAAGATGGAGAAGCGTACAAAAAACATCTACGAGTACACTATTAGTATTCTTATGAAATAAACCCGCTGGAAAATGAAGACGTCAGACTCTTAATGATCGCGTAATGAGTTAAGTTGCTAATGCTTTAGTCTAATGTTTGAAATTGAGTAATAAAGTTGACTTGTATATAGTTGCCTTATAATTATACGCTAACTTCTACCATGTATATGTCATAATTTTTTTTCTCCCTACTCCCTCTTCTTTTACACTTTATCTTGGAAGATGCTTTTGCTCTGACGATGACGGTAATGTTACGACGACACAGCGCAACGTATCGCAACACAACACTCGTTTGTATTTAGCGAAAGAAAAATGAAATTATTTTCAGAAAATTCAAAAAAATTGCGAATTTCATTCAAGTTATTCGAAATTTCAAAATGTAACTATCTCGAGTCGACTTTTCAATTTATAGGTATTTGAAATTTCCTTACCTCTCAGAATGGATCCGAGTATTGAGAAAAAAAATTTTGGGGCAATTTTTTCAAAGAAATTAAATTTGTGAAATTTCCCATGTAAAAAGCCCCGCGAAATTTTTACATGGAAAAATGAATTTTTTCCAAAAATGCGAATAATTGAAAAATTTAGAATTTTTTCATCATAACCTCTCAAAGTGAACCCGAATGATGAGAATTTTTTTTTTTTTTGGCAATTTTTCCAATAAAATTGAACTTTGGGAAAATGTGAAATCGCTCATTGCAAAGTGATTTTTTTTTCAAAAATCGGAATAATTGAAAAATTCAAAATTTTTTCGTCAGAACTTCTCAGAATGGACCCGAATAATGATAAAAAAAAATTTGTGCAATTTTTCCAAAGAAATTGAATTTAAGGAAAATGAGAAATTCACCATGGCATTTCCAAAAATTAAAAAAATTGAAAAATTCCGAATTTTTTTATCAGAACCTTTCAGAATGGACCCGAATAATGAGAAAAATTTTATTTGAGCAATTTTTTCAAAGAAATTTGAATTTAGGGAAAATTGAAATTCTCCTTTATACTTGGCAAAAATGATTTTTTTCCAAAAATGCGAATAATTGAAAAATTCAGAATTTTTCCATCATTATCTCTCAGAATGGACCCGAGTATTGAGAAAACAATTTTTTGTGCAGTTTCTTCAAAGAAATTCAAATTTAAGAAAAATGTGCGTAATTCGCCATGTCTCCAGAAATGGAAACAATAATTATAAAATTATTAATTTTTTGGTCATAATCTCTCAGAATGAACCCGAATAATGAGAAAAAATTTATTTGAGAAATTTTTTTCAAAGAAATAAAATATGTGAAATTTCCCATGTAAAAAGCCCAGCGAAATTTTTACCTACACAAATTCATTGGAATTTAATTTCATATAGCAAAAAAGCAGAAAGAATAATAATAATCATGAACAAATTGAATTTTATTACAGAAAGAGGATAATTTAAATCTGAATTGAGTTTTGTTGCAGAATCAGGATTACTCAAATCGAAATTGAATTTTATTGCTGCAGAATCTGGATTGCTTATTTTAAAATTGAATTTCAGAGCAGGAAGAATTCGTGACGAAATTGAATTTGATTGCAAAATCAGAATTATTAAAGTTGAATTTTGTTCATTGGTGTCGCTTTAGTTTTCTGACCTTGGGTGCTCAAATTTTCCTTCCCTTAGATCTATACTGAAAAATCTCAAACCTTTACCAATGGTGGGGGGGGGGGGGGAGAGCATCCTATTCAACATGAAAAAATGGCCCCAAAATCAGAGTTGTAAAACGAAACTTTTTGTTTTCGTTAAATGTTACCTACGTTCGTTACACAATACCTACTCCATTTATTTCGTTTTCGTATCGTTTGGTTATTTTGCCTATCTCAGTTTTTTCGTTTTTCACTTTTCCTGTCATTTCAATTATTTCGTTTTTCTCACTTTTCATAAGTTAACCGAATTGTTTCGTTTCGTTATTTCAGCAGTACGCATGTGGGTACTCTTCAAGTTTTTCAACATTTTTTCCTTCAATTTTAGGAGTTGCTATACGTCGATATCAACAAAAATATTGAAAAATGGTAGAGAGGGGGGAGGGTTATGAGTCATTATTTGAATGGAAATTGAAAAATTTTGGTTACTTTTTTGAAATTTCAGGTTACTCAAGTTACTATTTTCAGCATAGTAGTATATGCTTTTACGGAGACCAAAATGGAAAAAAACGACAGGAAAATCCGACCCAAAAATGCGACAGTTGGGTTAGGTTACTAAATATTGTAATAATGAAAGTCTAGAATTTAATTCAGATAAATGTCGAGATTGCCAATTAAATTCTCCATAACCAATCACAAAGAAGGGTCAAGTAATTGCCCCACTTTGTTACTTCTTAAGAAAAGGTGGGCAAACAAATTTGCAATTGGTTGCTAGCCTATACTGTGTTTAGGTGAATAAATGCTGGGACCTACGACTTCCATTTTACTCGGGTCAAACAGACCAACGACTGTAACTTGGATCGGAATCCCAGTCATCCATTTCATTTTCATACATTATTATATTATCCTTAATTATTCTTACTTACTTAAATTATTAATATTAACATATTTGTCATGTTTAAAACAAATGTCAGTTATACAATTAGGTTATTCATCTCAAGTTATTTGTTATCTCCAACGTTTAATTAATTAGTGATAAGATGTGTTTAACTATATAAATCGAAAGGTACGTTAGTTAGTCATGTCATATTATCATTAATAAACTTCGATTTTTTAGAAAAAAAGAAGAAGGTTAGGTTAGGTTAGGTTACATTACATTAGGTTAGGTTTGGATGACATAAAAAAAACTTAGAAAATTTTTAATAAATTTGATTTTTTAGACATTATATCAGACATTTTGAAACTTGTAAATTTTTTTGAAATTTCATGACTTTTGGACATTTTCTAGACATTTTGTCAGACATTCTAAAACTTATAAATTTTTTTTTGAAAGATGACTTTCTGACATTTTGAAACTTGGAATTTTTAAAAAGATGACTTTCAGACATTTTAAAACTTGTAATTTTTTTTAAACTTTTTAATTTTTTTTTAGAAATTTTATGACTTTTGAACATTTTGCCAGACATTTTTTTTTTAGAAATTTTACGACTTTTAGAGTTTTTTAGAAAGATCACTTTCACACATTTTGTCAGACATTTGGAAACTTGTAAATTTTTTTAGAAAGATGACTTTTCAGACATTTTCTAGACATTTTATCAGACATTCTGAAACTTATAGTTTTTTTTTAGAAAGATGACTTTCTGACATTTTGAAACTTGGAAATTTTTTTAGAAAGATGACTTTTTTTTATTTGTTATAAATTTTATGACTTTTAGACATTTTGTCAGACATTCTGAAAATTGGAATTTTGTAAAAACATTTTATGACTTTTAGGCTTTTTATCAGACATTCTTAAACTTGATTTTTTTTTATTTATTAGAATTTTTTGATTTTTCATTTTCCATGGAAATTTATATTCGTCACTTTTAGATATTTTCGTAATGAACGTTATTACTTTTTGAAATTTCACTCCGATGTATGGAATAGCTTTAAGATCCTATATACAGTATTGTAAACGTTGTAGCCCTTAATACGATTAAAATGTCGATAACTTCGATTTTAATGAAACGAGCAATCGGCAACATCTGGTTGCTATCACTTTTCGTTATTTCGTATAAGTACTCGATATTATCGTTATTAAAAGTATGATTCACTCGAAATAGCCGCCGGTATTTTTAATATAAATTAAATTAAGTAAAAGAGAAAAAAGATCGCTCTACGTCAGCCTTATGTCAGAGTCAAGTAATTTTCATCATCTCACACGATAAAAGATTTAATTCATCCGCGGAATGGTTGATAGGTAGGTAGGGTATGTAATGTGTATGGTACCTGCGGTATCTCGCGATGATGCCAGCATATAATACTTACACTTGAAGTAAATACCGTGGCAATTAAATGTGCATGTACAATTGTACAATGGTACACTCTCCATTAGATAACGCTCATTAGTCGATTTGTTGAATACCGACAAATCATAGTGGACGAATTTGATTAAGCTTCCATTTTATTTTTCGAGTTCGCGAGAAAGGTTAACCGTGATCATATAGCATCGGTGTAAAATAAATTACAGTGTTATAGATCGGTATCTGAGCTTTTAATTTTATACCGTGTTGTATTTAAAAGTACCTACCTACCTACCAAAAAAAAAAAAAAAAAAAAAATACATTTATATACAAACTACAATATATGTTTGATCATCAAATACACATTTACAATAATAGAGCGTAATTATATACGTAAGTATAGCTCTATTACTGTGTACAACATCGACCTATTTATGATTGTTTTTCCTATAGGTACACTGTACAGCAGTGTACAGTAGATACAACCACGTAACATCTTTTTTTTTTTTCGACTCAAACTTACGATACGACTTAATGGCGTGTATTTGAAGTCTCGAGTTTAATTCGAGCAGCCATTCGAACGTTTTGTTGATCTCGTAACCGCGTGCGCGATTATTTAATCGCTTAATTTTTCAAATAAACAATTCATTCCTTACGGCTTTTTCTCCCTCGCTCTAATGACCATACTCGTATACTGTACGTGCAACCGGGTACCTGGGCCTAAGAATGTACGAGTTGTCCTTCTAGTTGTTTTTTAAATGGTATTTAATTTGTTATATGTACACGGGATGGGTACCGCACCATTGAGGCTTCTCAAGTCCTATACGATGAGCTTAATAGTTACAATACTTGCAGGGTTTAGGGTGGTCTTACGCGTTAATTTTCAACTTTCTGGATGCTAGAAAAATCCTCGCAGGAATTTCTCTTGAATAATAGTGAATTTGAAATTCATTAGCTTATTTGAACCTCTTCCTTATAATGTTGTGTCATTTTCAGAGGCGGCAACTTGCAATTTTTGTTTTTGTGTAGCTAGGTTTTTTACAAAGAGGTGAAAGTGAAAACTTTTTAATGGTGAATGTGAAAATGATTATTTTCAAAAAAAAAAAAAATCTCCAAAAAAATTGGGGTATTTTTTATTTGAAAAAATCAAGAGATTTTTCTTTCGAACAAAATGAGACCAAAAAATTGGGATTCTTTTTCTCAAAAGAAATGAGATTTTCTCTCTGTTGTGTAAATGAGAGGGTTCTTTTTGAAGAAAAAAAATCTCAAAAATCAAGAGTGTGTTTTCTTCCAAGCTCCAAGAAAAATTCCAGATTTAAAATTGAAAAAATAAATAAGAAAAAACATTTTTGCGTAACCTACTTAAAAAAATGATGAGAAAATTCAGAATTATTTTTTTCTTCAAGAAACTGAAAGATGTTTTCAAAAATAAAATGAATAATGAAATAGGAGAAAATTGAGTAGGTACATAATTATATTCCTTTAGTTGCAGCAAAATTCCTTTCAAAAAAAAATAATACCTAATAATAAATAAATTTTTTTTTTTTTTAAATTGATAGGCTTTTTTCTTCATAAATTCTTACTCTAAAATAAGTTTAAAATTTTTCAAAATAAAAGAGATTTTTCTCAACAAAAAAAAAATCAATAGGTAAAGATTAATACCTACCTAATTGTTTTGTAAAAATTTAAAAAGATTACCTAGGTATTTTTCATTATTTCATTTTTTTTTTTTTTTTTTTTTTTTTGAAAAAATTAATTTGTTACACGTATTTTTTACTTTAAAATTTAAAAAAAAATTGTATTTCAAGAAAAGTGAGAATTTTTTTTTCTGAGAAAAAGTCGATTATGCCAAAGTTTTCTTCCCCTCTTGGCAAACTTGCAGAGAGGTATTTCTCATTTTTCGTTTTTTTTTTTTTTTTTTTTTTTTGATAAAATTGAAAAAATTTTAAGTACACGTATTTTTCATTTTATTCCAAGAAAATTGAGAATTTATTTTCTGAAAAAAGTCGAATGTACGAAAGCCTTCTTGGCAAATTGGCAGATATTCCTGTCTTGTAATCACAACGAATTCCTCTAAATTATTTTTGGAATTACTGTGATTTCTCCATGAATTCAGCTCTGGACCTTTATAATATGTTTTTTTTTCATTCATTGTCAAGTTTTTGAGATTTTTTCTTCTTCATGTCTGTCATGATGTTGAATTCCTTATTCTTTAACCATAACTCAAAATTACGTGTTAGTATGAAACACTGTTTACTTTGCACTTTTTTGGAATATCTTCAAGTCGAAACATTTAGACGCCTTTTGGAAGAAACAAATATTTCAAGAAGCCCTGTCACAGATGGGCATATTATCCTGAAATATCAGATCAGATCACAAAATTTCTTACCAGATCAGATCAAAGAACAGATCAGAAGACTAAATTTTAAAAATTGACCAAACTTCGAAAATGGATTCAATTAATTTTTTTTTATAAAATTTCTATTTTTACCAATTTTGGATTTGTACCACATTTACTCAATTTTATAAATTTACAAAATTTGTCCAATTCCAAAAAAAATTAAAAATCAACCAACTTTGAAAATCGTTTCAATTTTAATAAATTTTTAAAACTGAAAAAGTACCAAAATTTCGATTTTTAGCAGATTTTGAATAAATTTAAAATTCTAAAGATGTAGAAATTTTTTAAAATTCATCAAGCTTTGAAAATGGAGTCGATTTCAAAACTTCATCAAAAATTAGGAATTACAAAAATTTCGATTTTTATTAAAATCCCAGTCTATACTTGACAAATTTTTAAAAAAATTGCCAGACTTTACAAATTCATTAAAATTTAAAAGGTTATTAAATTTTAAAGATGTGAAATTTTTTTAAATTATGAAACCTTGAGAATTTGTTCAATCTCAAGCATTTAGGTATTAAAATTAAAAAATTACAATTTTCATGAAATTTTTTTTTTCTAATCTCAAAAATCGTCAAATAGACTACTTTTGAAGAAAATAGTATAAGATTCGATGAATAAAATTCAAAAAAGTTGAGAATGTTTTTAATCCAAAATTTTTTTCCAATTTTTAAAATGAAAATTTTATTTTAATATTACTATGTATACCTAATTATAAAAATTCCTACAAATTGACAATTTTTTCCATTCTAAAATAGATTTTTTTATTCAAAAAAAATTATTATTTTTTACTCCGAAAACTTAAAAATTAAACTTATTCAATTTTAAGTATTTGTTACCCAATCTAAAAATTGGTTTTTAATAATATGTTGAAATTTTTCTTTTTTTTTTCCTTTGGGAAAATTTGATGAGATTTTTCATTTCAATACCTATCTATCATGATTATTTTCATTTTCGTCAAAATAATTCTTAGCGTACAATTTTTTTGAAAATTTAAGCATACCTTAAAGTTTTATTGTGATTTGATGATTTTTTTTGTATTTCATTTATCATCAATTCATGAATTTTCCCTCTACGTCAATTTCTTTATTGTTTTATTATTCGACGATGCGACTTTAAGAGCGAAGTGAGTAATTAAGAAATTACCAACGCTACCGCTGCCAGTGCGATGCCAGTGTTTGGTCTGCACTCGGTGGCAGCAGGGCGAACTGAACCGATCCGGTTCCAGAGGAGAATTACACGTACACTTCGCTTTAAATAGAGAGATCAAACGCTAACCTGAAATTAATCATTTAGCCAATGAAAAAAGAAAATAGTAACGCCGCGTTTTGCACCTTTTGATGGCCAGCTATAGGAATAGGAAATACGTGCTTATAGGTACGTCTGTTTGAGTACTTAATTTAAACTGGTTCAGGTGGCTCGATTGAATTACACATAAGTATACGTATACGACTATACGTGTTATTAATTAGCATCGAGTACAGGTGGGGGTCGAGAAAGAAAAGTTTAAAACGATTAGGCGGCCAGAGAAATGTGAGAAAATAGTTGAAAATAAGTATGTTTTGAAAGGCGATGGTTTATAATTTTTAATAAAATGTTTCCTCTAGATATGTATGGTTCATTTTTGATAAATAGGGTCCTGTATATAGTATATTGAATGGCGATTGCGATGGTAGATGGCTACGAGTGTATGTGTTTAAAATTTCGATGTACGTATACGGGGCGATTAGCTACGGCTTGGAAAGAATTCTATTAATCACAACCGGAACCGCTTATTTTCGTAATTATTATAATAATGAAAAAGCAAAGCGATAGGCGATAGGCTGCGTCACATCAATGTACCAGTTATGATAGCTCAATCGAATCGCCTTCGCCTTCTCGGCTCTGCAGTGTGTGTAGAGTATACACTTACACTTTACAGTTTACAGATCCGACAACAACCATTCACCTTATTTATACCTATACTCGTACATACTAGGTAATTGCGATGTCGATGCTGGTGTTGGTGTTGGTGTTGGTGTTGGTGCTGGTATCGGTGCGGTGTGGTCTATATTGTTTGTGCTGCAAAGAGAGTATCGCTGAGCTCAGCGCAGGGCGCAAGCTTTGTACCAGATCTCACGATCGGTTAATTTATTAAAAGGTCTAGACTTTGATTTGTCGATATATACCATATATTACCCGATAATTGTTATCCGATTGGAAATTTAATAGGCACCTTTCCAATTGACCAGTTGCTGTAAATTGCTGGTTTCTATTACGAGAAGATCGCGCGCCTTAAAACACACAGCCACAGCATCAGCATCGCTACACTGTTTTTACGAGTACCTAAGCGAATGCAGCTGCGACCGAAGGATTGAAACAATCCTATTGCAGAACTTATAAAAGGCATCAAAATTTTCTTCAAAATAACCTCAAAATTTTTTCCTCTCTTGAGAAAAGGTCTACTAATTCCTGTGAGGAGTGTTACACAATTTTCAGACCCCTCCCCCCCCCCCCCCCCAACAAAAAAAACAACAAAAAATTGAAGACCTCTCAAAAATCAACGCCCTTAAAAAACTAGAATCCATATTGCAGAAAAATTTTCAAAAAAAAAAAAAATCAATAATTAGGTATATTATGTACCTTAGGGTGGCCCTTATTTTTCGAATTTTGGAAATGTTGTCGGGACGGGGGGTCAATTGGTGACATATTGGTAGAAAATAATTCCCTATTTTTTATTTTTCCTCTTAACTGAATTTTAAGCCGTTTCTCAGGGGCTCCCAAATTTGAAAAAATCAATAAAAAAAGAAAAAATAGAACATTTTGAAAATTTTTGAAAATTTTTAGCAAAATGGTCATAAGGATGGTATTTCTATAAGACAAGACCACTTTCGATGATTTCTTATCTTTACCCACCTTTTCATGGGACATGAAAAAACGTCATTTTTTACGTTTTTTAAAAAATTTGAAAAAAATGGCTACAAAAAAAAAAAAAAAATTTAATAAAATGGTTTCAACATACATGTTATCACCCAAAAAGGTCATTTACGGCGATTTTTCATCCTTATTTTCATTTTTGGGAACCTCATTTTTTTCAATTTTTGATAGATTTTGAAAAATTCTCACTGATACGGCAGTGGTGAAAAATCACCGTAAATGACCTTTTTGGGTGATAACATGTATGTTGAAACCATTTTATTAAAAATTTTTTTTTTTAAATTTTGTAGCCATTTTTTTCAAATTTTTTAAAAAACGTAAAAAATGACGTTTTTTCATGTCCCATGAAAAGGGGGGTAAAGATAAGAAATCATCGAAAATGGTCATGTCTTATAGAAATACCATCCCTATGACCATTTTGCTAAAAATTTTCAAAAATTTTCAAAATGTTCTATTTTTTCTATTTTTTTGATTTTTTCAAATTTGGGGGCTCCTGAGAAACGGCTTAAAATTCAGTTAGAGGAAAAATAAAAAATAGGGAATTATTTTCTACCAGTATGTCACCAATTGACCCCCCGTCCCGACAACATTTCCAAAATTCGAAAAATAAGGGCCACCCTAATGTACCTGGGCGAAGAAAAAATTAGCCAAGTATTTTGATATAGGACGAAATTGATTTTTTTGAAAAACCCCTCTTTTGAATAACCAAATTTCTTGATTTTTATTTATTTTTTATTTTGAAGAAGTCTTGTAGGTATTTTGCTATTAATTTTTTTCAAAAGAAATATTTTTCAAATTTTCACAGAAAAAAATTTCCAAGTTTTTTCGGGATGAAATATAATACCTACCTATCATGATTTTTTGGGAATCAACGTGAAAATTCTCATTTTTCGAAGTAAAAAAATTGTTTGAAAAAAAGCTTTTTTAATTATTGGGAATAAAAAAATTCTAATTTTTTCTGCAATCTTTTCATTTTTTTTTTTTTTTTTTTTTTTTTATAGAAAAAATAGTAGATTTTTTTGTAACAAAAAGTAATAAGATATTTTTTTGAAGGCTTCATAAAAAATTTGCAATAAATGAGCAAAACAATCATCAATTTTTTTGGAAAGCCTTCCTATTTTTTTTTTTTTTTTTTTATGATGAAATATCTTATTTACACAATGAGACAATAATCTAAATTTTTTTTAATAAACTTTTTTCCAATTTTTTAAATCAGAAATAAAAAATTAATTTCTTGGAGAAAAAAGGGTCATTCTCGGATTCGACCATTTGAAATTTTCAGCTAGACATCCTCTCGGGAAAAATTGAGCAACGCTTTGGAAAATTCTAAATTGCCGTCCTTAAAAACAGCTCAATGACCATTTGAATAAATTTTTTAAAATTCAAATTTCCTAAAAATTGATGATTTTTTTTCTTGAAATTTTCATTCGTGAATTCCTACAGTTGGGTTGAAAAAAACGAAAAAATTGCCAAAACTGCTGGAATTGAAAAAAAATTGTCAAATTCGCTGAAATGGAAAAAAATAATGATTATAAAACATTTTTCGACTTATGAAATTCAAATTTCCACATAATTGTTGAATTTTTTCTCGAGATTATTATTTGTGAAGTCCAACAGTTGCATGGTCGAAAGAAATGAAAAAATTTCCAAATCTGCGGAGGTTGAAAAAAAAAGTCCAAATCCAATTAATTGATTGAACAAAATTTTTCAACTCATAAATTCAAATTTCCACAAAATTGACGATTTTTTTCAAAATTATTACTCGAGTCACCCTACAGTGTTGTAGGATTGAAAAAAATAAAAAATTGCCAAAACTTCTAAAATTGAAAAAAAAATCCCAAATTTGTTGGAATTGAATTAGAATTGACTGAAAAAAATTTATTTCGACTCATAGATTCAAATTTTCACAAAATTGGTAATTTTTTTCGAAATAATTACTCGAGAAACCCTACAGTTGTAGGGTTGCAAAAAATAAAAAAACTGCCAATACTTTTGGAATTGAAAAAAATTCCCCAAATCCGCTATAATTGAATAAAAATTGATTGAAAAAAATTTATGTCGACCCATAAATTCAAATTTTCTCAAAATTGATAATTTTTTTTTTCGAAATAAGTACTCGAGAAACCCTACAGTTGTAGAGTTGGAAAAAAAAAACAAAAAAAAGTTTGTCAAATCTGCAGGAATTGAACTTAATTGCCAAATTCGCTGGAATTGGACGAAAATTGATTAAATAAAATTTTTCGACTCATTAAATTCAAATTTCCACAGAAATTATGAAATTAAAAAAAAAAAATTATTACTCGAGAAACCCAACAGTTGTAGGGTTGAAAAATATGAAAAAATTTCCAAATCTGCTGAAATTGAAAAAAAAACAGCCAAAAATTCGCTGAAATTGGACAAAAATTGTTGAATGGATACTTCTGTCCATTAATTTTCATTTGGGCATATTTTGAAATACTTACCAGGTACGTACGAAAGTACATTACATGGAGTAAAATCTTATACTTAAAGGTATCCACTCGTGGTACAAAATTTCGTTAAGCTACGTTTAATGCTGTAACGCTGTCAGAGTGGTGTACGCGAGCACACCTAATTTAATGGCATTCGTCGTAATTTAGTACCTATCTGGAAGAGCACAGAGCCCTCGCTCGCTTGCGCATCATAAATTATCAAACTGACTAGATGCGAAATTCTGGACCGTGTCACAAACTGCTGTTTTCTGTATTTTGATAAATCGTCGACTCCTATCGTGGCAGGCGATGGCGATGGCGCTGGTGCGCCATTCTCTGCGGTTTTCTTCGCGCTCTGCGCTATCTCAATAAACCTTGTCAAACGTGCGAACTGCCAAATGAATATTTATCGACTTATCGCCGCAAATTCTCAATTCGTGAGTTGCCAGTTCGCTCGTCTTCGTTTGAACGAAATTTTTATATTTATTCGTCCCTTCGGGCTCGACTCGGGTCACCGAGACCGAATATTATAACTCTAGACGAGATGCTTTTTAGAAAATTATATGTACTACATAGTTATGAGTGCCTAGCGTGGCGTTGTGTAATCTGCCAAGTTTTTTCATTTTGTCTTTCCTATGCTACGGATTATGTAGTGTAGGTGTCATTGACGAGTGCACGAGTGAATCGATCAATTTGAAAGAGATGTTGGTTGATTTTGACCTCAACCTCATATACGATGACAAGTGATGTATGTACTACGTATATGTGTTCTCTTGCAATGAAAATAATAAATTAAATCATTTTTTGGATATTTTACAAGTTGCAAGTTTCGCAAAACTGACTTTTGAAAAAAAAATTCGAAAAATCTCTAGTTTCATGAAATTATGAAAATGTAAATGTTTGATGACTTGGAAATGTTTGAAAATTGAAAAGTTGAAAATCATAAAACATTATTAAATTTGAAAACTAAAACATATCTTTGAATTTCCTTCTTTTTTTTTAAATTTTCAAAATTCAAGAAAATAGCTAAGACTTGATGCATTTTGATTGCGGGGAGGGGTGGGAAGATTAAAAATTTCATAAACTTTTTTAAACATAAAAAATTGTTTAGAAAATTAATTTCTGGAGAGGAAATCTTTCGAAATTTTCCTGAACAAAATTAGGTCATTGTCTTTTCAAAAGTATATAAAAAAAAAGTCAAATAAAAATAAAAAATACGAAAAATTGTCTAAAAATTTTTTTTGGATGAAATTCTTTGTGTGAAGGAAATTCAAAAACCCCATAAATTTTTTAAAAACAACATTCACAACAAATACTTTGTTTTTGTTTCTATTACCTATTTATTTATTTTTTTTTTGAAAAATTTTGAAAATCTCATCTTTTTTTTAATACATAGATACAAAAAATCGTTTGAAAAATATTTTTGTAGATGAAATATTTTATTTTTTCTTCCATTTTCACAACAGATTTTCTAAAATGTTTCTTGGAAGAAAATATTCGAAATTTTTTTTGAAAAAATTTCAAAATCTTAAATTTTTAAAATAATTTCAGAAGTGAATCCTGTAATTTTTTTGCAAGGAAATCATTTAGAATTTTTCTCACAAAATGCACGATTTTTGTGAATTGAAAAAAAATGAATTTTTAAACTTTTTCCAAGAAAATTTTATACCTACATAATATTCCCTCTCAAAAAAATTGTACAAATTTTCGATAAGATGGAGGGTGGGGGGGTAGATACTTACGAAAATTTGGGTCTCTATTTTGTCATAAAAATGGTCACTAATCTCACTAAAATAATTAAAAACTGAAATTTCATTCCTCATATATATATAGATATATATATATATTTTTTTATGCTTACTTGATAGTAATTTGAAAGTTGGTAAAGGATCAATTTTTATTTATATTTTTTAACTTAGTTAATTTTTGAAATAGGAACTTCCATTTTTTTTTAATTGATTAATTTCAATAAAATCAGCTAAAAAAATCTTCCAAAGTAAAAATGAAAAGTTATTGATAGAACATAAAAATTCTGTACCTAAAAATTGAAAATTGGAAAAATTGTCGTATTTTAGATAACAATTTTTAAATTTCAATAAATCTCCAACATTTGGTAAAAATTGGAAATTTTTTAGGTAATTTTCAAATCATTTTATTAAATTTTCAAAATTAAATTTTAATTTATTTTCGAAGGCTCCTCCACAAAAGTTCTGCTTTTTGGATTTGTGATTTTTTTTAGACTGAAAAATAAAATGTCAAAAAAATTATTGAAAAATTTATATAATTCGAAACAATTTCTCAAGGAGTATTTTTATTTCTCTCTCAAATCATATTGCTAGTTTATTACTTCTTTAAAAAATCTTTTTGACTCTTTGAAAAAAATTATGAAGAAAGTTCTTATGAGTGAAAAAAATTTGTTGAAAAATTACTTGAGAAAAAAATGAATTGATAGAAAATGTGCCTTACGTAATACGTAGGTAAGAGTATTTGAATATTTTTAGGGTTCTAAATTTTTCATAAATTCGACTTGAGCTAAATTATCAAAAATTGAGTTCATTTAAAAAGTATGAAAATTGATCAAAAATTCGAAAAATGAAAAATTCGAAAATAAATGAGCAAGTAGTAGCAGCTATAGATGCATATACTCGTACTTTGTTGCAAAAATTTGATAATCGTGTACGTAATTGATTGAATTGACTGAAAATTGGAAAAATAAAAATAAAAATAATAGGTAGGTAGGTAGGTAGATGAATTTGTAGAGTACGTAGGTATAGGTATCGTAGACTGTACTGAATGTGGGTAAATATAAACTTTTCTTCGTGTATAACTAATATTTCGATCCCTCGAAGTTACTCGTATCTAATTATACGATAATTTTTCACAGAAAATTGATCACATCGCTAAAAATGGGTTTTTAATGTTCGGGCATAAGTAAATGAAATACGATACATCAATGCGATGTGGCGTTAATTATTACGTATTAGTTTTTCACAGTTTGGTTTTTTCGAAATGCTGTGGCCAAAAAAAAGTGGCTAGGTTTACGAGTAACAGTATAATACATTTCAATATGGTAATGATTGGAAATGAAAGTCATCCATTAATATTTAAAATAATGGAGTATTTTTTGCTTTTTATTAAAAAGGCGAATATATAGGGCGTTATATTATATTTAGGTTGATACGATTCATCGAAGGGGCATGCGAGCTAAATTTTACACAACTTCAATGTCGTAATACGTACCTACGGGTATACTCGTATATTTTTTGGGAGAGAGAGAGAGAGAGAGAGAGAGAGAGAAAAAAAAACTTGGCGTCAAGTTTGGCTCCCTGAAAATGTAATTTTTATTATAAAATACCTAGCGAAATGGTTGTACGCAAGTACGCGAGGCGGTGAAGATTCTTGGCATTGGTGGTGGGTTTACCGAAGGAGCTAAATTTTTCGCTTTTAAATTATACGATACGGTTATTTTATTCGTTTAGTGTAAATTTGCGGCGCGCAAAGGTTAGATAATCCAATTTGCGTTCGCCATAAATAAATTTTCTCTTTATTAAAGGATGACATATGTTATTTAGCGAGATTAGTTGGGAGCGCGTGTTGAGGGTGAAATAAGGAGACGGGATTTCGATAGTCGTTTTTGAAAAGATTATGAACGGCTTGTACGTTAAACAGATTTGTTCAACTGGCTTCTCCTTCTCGCTCGCCCGCGCCCCGAGTACGAAGTTTTTCTACTCTACAAGCTTCGAGGAGGGTGGCTTTTTTGGTGTGAAATTCAGCGTTACGTAAGCCGCTCGAGGATTTACACTTCATGCAGTCTACGACGACGCTTTCTCGTACAACCTTTCGCAGGGTCTCTCAAATCTCAGCATTTGTGGTGTGAAATTTGTTGTCGCCAAACTCGTACGCGAGTATACGAGTACTACGCGAATAATGTGTTGTGATAGTGATTGATTGACTATGTCGAATTCGAATGCTGTTATTATACAAGTCTAATAATCATTGATCAAGTTTTCAAGTCGTTTGATAATTTCTGTGAAATTTAGGGTATTGATATTGTTTTTGATTTTTGGTTAAAAAAAATGAAAAGAAAAATTTTGATATAATACTTACTTGATAAAGGAAGAACTATGAGGCAGGGATGAAATAAAAACGGCTGTTTCCGCTTCATTTTTTTCGGAATGATTTTTCAATTTTTGTAAACAAATTTATATTTTTCTTTCATTATCTGCTATTTTATTTTTGCAAAGCTTCGTGATTTCTTGTTGATTTTTTATATTTTATTTCAGTTGAGTAGAAATTGATAATTTTTTTTCAATTTAATTTTTTTCTATTTTTCTAAATTTTAAATAAATAAATTTTTTCCTCATTTTTCATTTTTTAAATTACCTAATTATAGTCAAATTCGCCACTCTGTGATTGGTTAATTTTTTCGTTTAGATTTCAAAATTTCAAATTCTAACGATTTTATAATTTTATCACTTTCTTTTAATTTTTCTGAAATTGATCATTTTTTTTTTAATTTTTTATTTTTCTGAATTTTTATTCTTCAATATGTACATACTTTCAAATTTTCAAACTATACCTATTTTTTTGTGATTTAATTTTTTTATTTCATTTTTAGTAGGTATTTTAATTAGTTATCAATTTTTTCTGTTTTTTTTTCTGAACATTTCAATAAATTACCTATTTAAAAAAAATATTTTTACAAAATACAAAATTTTCATTTTTTATAAATTTTATATTTTTAATTAATTGTAATTTTCTATTTTTTCGGATTTCTTAAACTTTTTCACCTGTATGCTAATTGAGTTGATAATCATGGCCAGCGTTAGCCCAGTTGCTCTCGTGCTCGAGCATCTCATGAGATTTCTCACGTGGTGCTCCGCAGCATGTGAAAAATCATGAACTGCGCAAAAAATTTGAACTCAACGTGTAAAAAATTTCACTCAATAAAAAAATTATAATTTTTTTGAGATTTGGGAGCTTTTTAAATTTTTTAGAATAGGAAAAAATTTTTACAATTTTTTTGAACGATTTTTAAAAAAAAATTCAGAATGAATTTCTTTTTCAATTTTTTAGAATGATTTTTTTCTTATTTTTTAAAACAATTTTTTTCAATTTTTTAGCATAAAAAAATTTTCCAAATTTTTTAGAATGAAAATTTTTTCAATTTTTTAGAATGAGATTTTCTGATTTTTTAGGGTGAAAAAAATTCAAGTTTTTTGGAATAATATTTTTCAAGTTCCTAATTTTTTTGGAAATAAAAAATAATTTCTCATTATTTAAAAAAAAAATCCATATTTTTTCAATATTATTTTTTTGAAATGAAAAAATGATTCTCAGATTTTTCTAAAAAATTTGAAACATCAATATGAGGTTGGTTGTAGGGCAAAACTGAAGAGAAATTGGGTAATAAAAAATTAACAGATTTTTGGGGATTGGATAATCGAGGTTCCACTTTATAGTGGCTGTATTGAAGTTTTTTTTTGTGAAAGAATTTACAACATTTTTCACCTCCTCACCCCCACAATGTGAGCACCACTTGAGAAAATGCTGATCCGCCGGCTATGGTTATAATCTTCTCGAAGCTCAAAATAAGTACACACTACACACATATTGGTGAACTAATATTTGTTTTTTTCTGCGTGTGTTTGTGTTAATTTTTCTTCTGCAATAATCAGAAAATTTACTACTTACTAATTAATTGAAAAATTATCTATAAGATGGAAACATTGATACCTAACATTTCCACCAAAATTGACCCAAAAGTCTCGACGCTGCGATGCTCGTTATAATTGAAACATTTCGCAACGTTAATAAAATTAGAAACACACGCTGCGAAAATTTAAGTATCCCTATTAAAAGCAACGATCCAGCATCGGCGAAATACACCTCGCAAAGAAATCATTGGTTGGTGCTCGGTGGGTTCACTTAATCCGCGGTAAAGAAAGAACAGTCGAGATAAAAAAGATGGTGGAACGAAAGAGAGAAGAAGAAAGAAAGAAAAAAAACTTTGGCACGGCGCAGTCTCTATGGTAACGTCTCCTCACAGCGTTTTATACGAATGAAATGGAAAAGCCTCAAGTTTAGAATAAACGCTAACTTAATACCTCGTATACCAGAAGCAGAAAGAAAGATCAGGGACGATAATAGAGTTTTACTTAACGTGTGGTAACGCTAATTCTGTTACTAGAATGTGGCCCTGGCGCGGCGTTCCTAACCCCCCTTTTTCGGGTATTTTTTTTATACGAGCTTATACAATTCCCCGGGTTAGTTTTCGGTTTGGTTGGTCCGTTCGTCTTGATGCTGCTGTTTCGTTCAACGACCAAGAAACAACCTTCGACGTAATTTCATTCATCCCTTTCGAATTGCTTCTTTGCCTTTTCGTGTACGAGTATTTGTAGATTAAATGCGCATTAAAGCTGTAGCAGCGGATGCGGGTTTTGCAGCATCCCTACATACAGGGTGTCCGGTGAAGATCTAATGAAATGGCGTCTATATCAAAAATTGAAAGGGCAAGAGAAGATAGAATTGATAAAAATTGGGCATAATATGAGTAATTGGGTGCTGAAAAAAATCAACATTCTTTACTTTTAAAATTTTTTGCTCAAGTTTGAAAATGAAGCAGCTAAAAACTTTGAAAATAGGTATTTTCAAATTTTGATACACCTCAGCTCCTTTAATTTCAAAGATAGTAAAATTGTTATCCAAACTCTTTTTGTTTCCCTCAAAGTGTTACACTCATTACTTGCATTGTCAAAAAAGAATTTTACAAATTTCATATACCTCGCTAGTACCTTATATGTATTTACTTTTGATCATTTTGAGGAAGACCGTATCTTTGTCATGAATTTTCTTCCTGCCATAGATCCTTCAATTTTGGAGATAGGCATCCCAATGTACTTCGATTTTTTTTTGAAGTTCAAAGTATCCTATGGTGACGTCAAAATAGCTTCCTCGTTTCCAAAAATGGTGTAAAAAAAATTTCAAGGGTAAAACATGTTCATTTTTTTTTAGCCTTGCATACTTATTGGAGTGATTTGTAAAAAATTTTATTTTCAGTAAAATTCAAAAAATGAGAAATTCTAATTAATCAATGGCAAAGGCTACAATTTCAACCAATGCGAAATCTTACCCTAAGCGAATTTGTAAAAAAAATTATTTTCAACAAATTTCAAAAAATTGCATTTAATCAATGAAAAAACTTACCCGAAGATCCAATGCAAAATCCTCCTCTGGCTGAATTCGAGAAAATTTTTATTTTCAGTTAATTTCGAAAAATGACAATTTGAATTTATTCAATAACAAAGGCTACCATTCAGTCCAATGTAAAATCCTACCCTTAGTGATATTGAGAAAATTTTTATTTTCAGTAAATTATTAAAAAATGGCGATTTGCATTTAATCAATGAAAAAGGCTACCATTTTGTCCAGTGCAAAACCCTACCCTAAGCAAATTTGTCAAAATTTTCATTTTCAGTAAATTTCAAAAAATGAGAAATTGCATTTAATTAATGAAAAAATCTACCCTAATATCCAATGCAAAATACTCTCCTTGCTGAATTTGAGAAATTTTTTATTTTTAGTAAATTTCAAAAAATGACAATTTGAATTTAATCAATGACAAAGGCTGTCATTTGATCCAATGCAAAATCCTACCCAAACTGCATTTGAAAAAAAAATTATTTTCATAATAATTTCAAAAAACGACAATTCGCATTTATTTAATAACAAAGGCTACCATTTGATTCAATACAAAATTCTACCCTTACTGAATTTGAGAAAATTATCATTTTCAGTAATTTAAAAAAAAAAATAGAGATTTTGCAAAATTGCATTTATTCAATGAAAAAAGCTACCTCAAGTTCCCATACCAAATCCTCCTCTGGCTGAATTTGTAAAAATTGTAATTTTCAGTAAATTTCAAAAAATGACAATTTACATTTTTTGAATTAATAAGGCTATTTGAACCAATGCAAAATACTACCTATCTGAATTTGTGAAAAATTATATTTTCAGTAAAATTCAAAAGATGAGAAATTCCAATGAATCAATAACGAAGGCTACCATTTCAACCAATGCGAAATCTACCCTAACTGAATTTGTAAAAATTTTTATTTTCTGTAAATTTCAAAAAATGAGAAATAGCATTTAATCAATGAAAAAAGCTACCCTAAGATCCAATGTCAGGGTGCCTACAGTTCATGAAAATCATGAATGCCATGAAATTTGAAAATGGGTCATAAAAGTCATGAAAAAGTCACCAATTTTTCAAAAAATTTACTAGGTCATGAAATTGCATTTTTTTTAAATTTTCTAAAAAATTGAATATTTTCATTTTTGGGAGGATGAGAGTCTCTGTTTTTTGAAGAATTTTTTTTTTCATTTTTTGGAATAAAAAAAATTGAAAACGAATTTTTTAGTTTAAAAATTTTTAAAAAAATTTTTGGAATGAAAAAAAATAAAAGTCTCAAATATTCGGGAGTAGAAATTTTTCCAAAGGAAGAAATTTCAGGATTTTTTGGAATAAAAAAAAAACAAAAATCTTTTTTTCCCTTTTTTTTTATTTTTTTTTTTTTTGGTTAAAAAAGTGTTATAAACTTTTCTGGTGTGAAGATGTTTTATAAAATTTCTGTGGAAAAGTTTCTTAATTTTTTCCTAGTGAAGAAAATAATTCGTTTCTTTTTCGAAAAAAAAACCTGAGAGGAAAATTTTTTGCTTCCCCCCCCCCCCCCCAATATTCATTCCAAGTTACATTTATGCTGGAAGGGGGCCCCCGAAAACGTTGAAATATTGTTCATGAAAAAGTCATGAATTTTCAAAAGAAAAATTTACCGTAAGATGGGGTTACTTTGGCCCTAGGAGGTAACTTTGGTCCAGTCGTAGAAATCACGCAATTGTGACAACTGATCCAGAAATCGAATTTCCACGGTTGGCCAAAGTTACCCCCTAGGGCCAAAGTAACCCCACGTTACGGTAATGTAGACACTAGGGTGGAATGATTTCGACTTTTTTTCGAAAATCGAAACAGCCTACGGCACAAAAGTTGTGTTTTGGTGTCAAAATGACGTGGTAAAAATTTGAGCCCCCTCGGTCAATATTAACCCATGCTCCAGGGGGTCCAAAGTTTTCAAATTTCAATAAAATTTCTCATATAATGAATTTTTTTTTTTAAATTAACAATTTTTCAGAGGTCTAGTCGATGGTAGGGGTCCTCTTGGTGACCCAGAACCCGGTCATCCATCAAAAAATTGCATAAAAGTATAAACAGTGGTTTCCAAAATATCCACATTTTTGCATAAATACACCAAAATCAAGAAATGCGCGAATATTTTTATTTTTTGAGATATGTTGCATATTTTGAGGTTTACATATTTGAAAATAACTTCAAAATGAAAGGGAAGTCCCATCACCACCACCCCTCCATAGAACATGAGACATTTTGCCATGAAAACTTTTTTTTTCCAAAACTGACCCCACTTTGAGGATCCCTAACGCCCTGCGCCTTTGAGGAAGGAGTCTAATATTCTGATGGGATGCTTTCAACACAAAATGAACCGCTCTTATGCATATAGTAATTAGAGTGATAATTTTTTCACTTTGCCCTAATACAAAGTAGGTAAAATGAGTAATTTCATTAAAGAACACAGGACAAAGTTTTCATAGCAAAATGTCCCATTTTCTATGGAGGGGTGGTGGTGATGGGACTTCCCTTTCATTTTGAAGATATTTTCAAATATGTAAACCTCAAAATATGCAACATATCTCAAAAAATAAAAATATTCGCGCATTTCTTGATTTTGGTGTAATTATGCAAAAATGTAGATATTTTGGAAACCCCTGTTTATACTTTTATGCAATTTTTTGATGGATGATCGGGTTCTGGGTCACCAAGAGGACCCCTACCATCGACTAGACCTCTGAAAAATTGTTAATTTAAAAAAAAATAATTTATTATATGAGAAATTTTACTGAAATTTGAAAACTTTGGACCCCCTGAAGCATGGGTTAATATTGACCGAGGGGGCTCAAATTTTTACCATGTTATTTTGACACAAAAACACAACTTTTGTACCGTAGGCTGTTTCGATTTTCGAAAAAAAAGTCAAAATCATTCCACCCTAGTAGACACTCTAAATGCAAAATCCTCCTCATAAATTTGAGAAAATTTTTATTTTCAGTAAATTTAAAAAAATTACAATTTAAGTTTAATCAATGACAAGGGCTAGCATTTCAACCTGAATTTGTAAAAATTATATTTTCAATAAATTTCAAAAAATGAAACATTGCATTTTTTACCTAATCAATGAAAAAAGCTACCCTAAGGTCCAATGCAAAATCCTCCTCTGGCTGAATTTGTGAGAATTTTTATTTTCAGTAAATTTCAAAAAACGACAATTTGCATTTATTCAACACCAAAGGCTACCATTTGGTCGTATGCAAAATCCTACCCTAACTGAATTTGTAAAAAAAAATTATTTTCATGGTAAATTTCGAAAAATGACGATTGCATTATTTTTTCTTTTTTTTTCAAATGGAAATTCTCTCTAAAATTGATTTCTTCCGCAGCTTTTAATTTTTATCAACTCTGATGACTGTTAGTAAGGTAGTTGCACCAGTCGTTGGCCACGACCCAGTGGTGGGTCACTTGAGAAGAAAAATGTTTATAATTAAGCGTATTTTTAAAATAGCTTCAGAAATTTTTTTTAGAGCAAACCTGGAACATTTCTGCATAGAACCACATAAAAGTTTTTAATAAATTCTGTTCAAGTAATTAATAATGATCGTCTGAAATTTTTTTGTTAGAACAATTTTCAAAATGATGCCAATTCTAAAGATTTTTGTTAAGCCGAAGTGTTATCGAAATATGAATTTTACACTATTAAGATTAATAAAACTTGAAATATAACCATTTGGACCTGAATCAGAAGAGTTTGAAGATTCCATTTCTTCATTAAAATAAAAAATATTGCCAAAATTCTATCAAATATGGCGGTGACTATCTACTGGAAGGAAAAAATGGTGTTTAGCCAGTAGTTGATCATTTTGATCAAGTACTAGACTTACGAAATTTTTGTAAAGTTCTAGTGGTTGATCATGCAAAAAATTGGTAAATATTTACGAAAAATGATAGTTTCTCTTTCTCATGGCTAATGATTGACAATTTCACCGAATACTTATTGATTTTTTAAAAAATTAAATGGTTGAGAGCCGTTGTCATAATCTGATTGACCAACTACTGGGTGATCAACTACTAGCGCGTGACCAACTACTGGGTGGTCAACTACTAGATTATCTTGACCAACCACTGGACTTTTCTATTTTTTCACTTAAAATGGTCGTAATTTTCAAAGAAATGAAGTACAATTAAAAAATTATAGCGCATTTTGTTGTAGAATACACAAGGAATCGTTTGGTATATTCACCATTTCGCCAACGTTATTAGTTTTTAAACCAGAATGTTTTTTATAAGACACTTCCACTATAAGGGTCCACCACTGGTGCAACTACCTTATGTAATTGATTTTTATTGTCACTTACAGGTGGTTCCTCGAGCACTCGCTAGCTGCCAATGAAAATTCACAATCGATATGTAATACGAGTGTAGACTGCAGACGTAATAAAGTGGAGATTCGTTTTCATTCATCTTATCACGGTGAGTGCACTCGAAACCTAAATTCAATGTATAGATATATAATTATTATTGTAAGGGTACCTAGACCTACAGCGTATGTACTGTGTACATTGTACATTATGGTACGTAGAGTCGTCATCGCCTTCATTTTCACCCCTTCAGCACACTCGTACGAGTATACCACGTTATCGCGAAAAATCTATTTAAAATAATTCATTAAATATTTGGGTGGTGTTGAACGATGACAATTATGGTTATACGGTGCATCTTGATCTGGTGCGTAAACGTAACATGTGCGCGATTTGAAACACGCCGATGCGACGCGACGATCTACGATAGATTTATGGTATAAAATTTAGATTCAGATAGCATTGTAGTGCGCGCATAGCGATATGGAAAGTTATAGAAATTTGCTGCAAACGGACAGATGTGAATATAATGGTCATCGAAGCGAATATACGTAACTCCTAACTCCTCGTACCACACACCACACAGAGTACATGCAAGGGAGATGCAAGAAAACAACCAAATCACACCCGAGGGATGAAAGCACGAAAACACCAATGGGAGCTAAATGTGTTTGACTGATGCTGTTCTTCTCCCCTTCTCTTCCCTTTCTCTGTTTGTCTGGGCCTTGACAACTCGCGTTCGTCAAGAGTTAAATAACCTCGTGTTGAAATAATCAAATGATTCGGGTTTGTTTCGGTTATGAATATGGATTTTAAAGGCGATTTTTTTTTTTTTTTTTTCGATTGCCTCCGCACAAAGTATGTGCGTATGTAAAGCTGTTGCATTAGAATAACAATAAGATCGGCGATGTTTGTTCGGGTGTGACGATCGTTCTGTATTGTACTCGAACGTATGTTTATATCTTTTAATATGTATGCGAAGTGTTTTGATTAAAGGTGTTTATGAGGTGGTGGATGCTGTGAGATGGGGTGCGTTAAATGGGGATTACGACCAGATCCGATCAATTGGAGTGGTTTTTTCGAGGGCCGCGAAAAATGTAGGTGGTATGTAGGGCGCCATTCAAGCAAGTGTCATAGCAGGTGCACAATGCTCGTTGGTTACTTTTGTGATTTTTAGAAATTTGAAAATTTTGGTGATCACTATCGTTGTATTGAGGTTGCTTGTCCAGGTTGAAAAAATCCACTAGGTATAATAAATTCAAAAATTCTATCAAAAACTATTTCTTTCAAGTTTTTGCTAAATTTTTCTTTTGGAAATTTTTTTAAAGAAAAATTTAAAAATTCGTTTAAAAAATGTTTTAAATATTTTTTGGTGCAAAAATTTCTTATTGAAATAAATTTGTAAACAGAAGGTATTTTTAAAATTTCCTTGGAAAAAACTCTAAAATCCTTTCAAAAAATATTCAAAAATGTTGCTAGAAAGAGATTTTTAGATGGAAAATATTTTATACCTAAATTTTCGTTTGAAAAAAAAATCAAAAATTTTGCAACATCCACACGAATTTTTTTGGCAAAAAATTCTGTTTATTTTTTTTCTGAGAAAAATTTGTCTAAATTTTTTTAGAAAAAAAAATCTAAAATGAATTTCATAAAAATAATCTTGAAAAAATATTTTTGGTAGTAAAAATTCTTGCGAATCCCCCCCCCCCCCCCCCCGCCCTCAACAAAAAATATATAGATAATGTTGGGAAAAAATTTTATCAAAAAATATTTTATTATCCTCCTGAAATGAAATTCGTAAGACAATATTAGGTATGTATTTTAAAAAATTTCCTTGAAAAAATCAGAAATTTTGCAAAAATGTATTGAGTAGGCAGATAAGTATAATTATGGGTACTTGGTATGTACTTACACTACTTACCTATATAAAAACTATTATAGTTTTCCAAAAAAATCTCTTATTTCTCTTGTTTTTTTTTTTTTTTTTTTTTTTTTTTTGGTAAAAAATCAAAAAGCATTTTATAAAATTAAAAAACATTTTTCAAATTTTTTTTTGAAAAAAAGAAATGCCAAAAATGCTTTAAATTTTTTTTATAAAAATATTATTTTGCGTACCTAATAAATTTTTAGAGAAAGAAAGCATTCATTTTTTTAAATTTCAAAGTTTTCCTGAGAATAAATTCTAAAACTTTTTGAATTTCTTTTTAAAATCCTCCTTATAAAAAATTCCTGGAGGAAAAATATTTTGGAAATTCTTGTGAAATAAAAAAATCAAAACCCCTGCGAAAACCTGTAAATGCTATTATTTTGCAATATATATTTGGGTACTTGCACTTCATTTTTTTCAGAGAGAAAAGTTTAAATATCCTTTCCAAAAAATTCAAGTTTAAAAAAAAAACTGTACGTAACTTAACTATTTTTTCGAGACAAAAAAATTTTATGTTGTAAGAATGAAATACTTACTTGATTCCATTAAAAAATCTTTCAAAATTTAAATAAAAAATTAAAGTTTTTTTTTTGTTGTAAAAATCATTAAAAAATATTTTTTTAGCTTGAAATTTTTCAGAAAAATCTAGTTTTTTTTCAAAAAATTTTCAGGAAATTTAGGTATTGTGCAAATTAAAAATATATATTTTTGATAGTTTCAGAAAACTTTTAAAATATTTTCTCTCTCTAAAAAATTTAAATGTTTTTTTTTTTTGTAAATTTAAACACTTTTTACTTATTTAAAAAAAAAAGAGATGAAAATTTCCTTTCAAAAATTTTGGACAAAGTTTTTGATTTTTGTTCAGCCGGAATTTTATTTTTAGATACTTACCTAACTATAATAGGTATGTTTTCACCTAATGAAAAATGACGTTTTTTCACAAGCCAAAACATATCCAATCGACTTTATATTAAAAAAATTAATTTTTGTATGAGATAAAAATATATACCTAGGTAGAAAAAAAAGAAAAAATAAGGGGGAAAAGGATTCGCAAATATGCCAGCATGATTGAAAATTGAAAAAGTAGACTACCTATGAGAAATTTTTGGATGAAAAATATTTTGAAAATTTTCGTCAATAATATAAAAATCAGAAACCGCGAAAACCTGTCAATAATATTATTTTGCAAAATATTTAGATACTTACTTGCACTTCATTTCTTTTCAGAGAAAAAAAATTGAATATCTTCCCGAAAATTGAAAAAAAAAAATCAAAAACTGTACCTACCTACTTGAGAAAAAGATATTATCTATTTCGAGACAAAAATTTTCTTTGAATGAACTTTACAAAAATGAAATAATTAATTCCATTTGAAAATCCTTCAAGATTAAAAAAAAAGTTAAGATTTTTTTGCACAAATCATTAAAAATAAGTAAATTTTAATCTTTACATTTTTTCAGAAAAATCTTTTAAAAAATTTTTAATTTTTTTTTTTTTTTTAGAAGATTTCTTGTGAAAAATGAAAAAAAAAATTGGGGCTCATTTGATGTAAAAAATCGAATAGAAGTGGTCCTAGGCCACCTTACGTTTTTGGTCGGATGGTCCTTTTTATTGGCCACCGTCACATAGTCGTATTAGTATCTACTTACTAATTTTTTCAGAAAAATTTCAAAATAGGTAATTAACTAATTATTTTTCCTCAAAAATTTTTAATTTTTTTTTTGTAAATTTAAACAAAAAATTATTTCAAAAAAAAAGATGAAATGATTCGAAAAGTTTTGAATAAGATTTTTGATTTTTGTTCAGCTGTAATTTTGTTTTGCATCTGTTTTTACCGAATGATGAATGGTTGTTTTTCACGACGAGCCAAAACATAAATTTTTTTAATCGACTTGAAAAAAGTCTATTTTTTGTTTTGAGATAGAAAATATAGAATAAAAAAAACTGATTTTTTGAAGGAAAAATCAGGGGAAATGGGGAAAAGGTATTGCAAATATGTCAGCATGATTAAAATTGAAGAAGTAGGCTAAATGAGAAATTGTAATGTAGGTGTAAGAGGAAAAATTGAAAAAATGTTACCAAAAGTTTAAAAAAAATTGAAAAATTGAAAAATCAGTGAAATGAAATTTATTAAAAATTGGAAAACTGAATATCGCCAAAGATTTCAAAAAATATATTAAAGACGAAAAAATGTGAAAAATTTTGGATTCAAAAAAAATAATAAGAAATGAAACATCTAAAATGAATAAAAATAATGTTTTAAAAAATCACAGTCAGACAAATTAAAATTGCTCAAAATTGACAAAAATTAATTTCGTAGCAATATCAGAACTAACTAGGCAAAAAATTGACTTAGAATTATTTTGTATGCACTAAAAAATAATAATTCAATATTTTCTGTGTTCATATCACAACTTGTGAGCACAATTTAAGGTATTATAATGTAATGGCTCAGTAGTCAGTAAGCTCAAAGAAGGTAGGCATAACTAGTGCAATTAATCCGACACTTTCCCCTAAATCTTTCATAATCATACGAATATGAGAGAATCCGACTCAAACGACGCAGTGCAGAACTTTCTAATTGTACTTAGATCGTGTTATACGCAGTACATACCATACACCAATTTAATTAAAACGTTAAGGTAAGAAAAAAAAATCCTAATGTGGGAAAAGAGCAATGGTATAGCGCAGCATCCATATAGCCACGAGTAAATTTCATCGGAATACGTCGTCTCGCAATATAATTTCGGAAATTCCTTACGGTAACTTACGTTTCATCTTTCATTATATTCCCATTTTGACGGGGAAAATGTTGCTGTGATGTTTGGATGTGCCGACATTAATCTATCGCGTATAACTCAATTATTACTTCACAAATGACACGGGAAGCGGGAAAAGAAAAAATTCAAAAATAATGTGATTTTAAACACAGTAATGAATTGTTCACGCCTTAGTGAACTGGAATTGAAACGCAGTCCACAAGAACGTATCGAGGATTGCGGCAGAGCAAAAAAAGAAAGGGACGTATACAATATACCTATACTCGTAGCTTTTGCTTTGGTCGTACGAAGTATTTCTCGGACCACGTAGTCCGTAGTCGAGTCGTACATATGTATTGGTGGTGTAAAACGAGCAATTTATGCATCGGATCATAGACTTTGGGAGACAATAACACTAAAGCCATTTGATTTCGCACCATGTTCGGGTGCGAGCGAGCGTCGCAGTCGCGTTAAATTAATACACAGTATACGTAGTTGCTAGTTGCAGGACTATTGAAGCGATAAGCTATTTCGCAACCGACCGACGCACCGATTAAAGATAAAGATTTTCGGTCGCCGGCGCTGATTTATGTTATGGGGTGAATATACGCCGCCCTGTGCCGGCCCGGCCCAATCCTCAATACCCGATAACCACGACAAGCCAGATTAGCCTCAAGATCTAACTCCATTCAACGCTTCCTATTACAACTAATAATCTGGTTTATCGGCGAAAAAAATGTATTAAACGAGTACCCCCTTCGCTGTTTCCAATTTACTACCATAATCGAGATATTAATAGATTCGTCTATATATCCATAATGTACGCGAACCCTAACCCAACCCATACCCTTCAATTTACTTACCTATACGCAATTATATTCGTACATCTGCTTTGAGTTTTAGTACAATTTCCAAGTCGCACGATTCCCTCTAACCCTACAGGTCTACACCTTACAAGTAGATAAGATATTCGAAGATATTATAGAATTTCTTAAATTCAGTTTCTTTGAAAAAATTGCCCAAATATTTTTTCCCCTTATTATTCGGATCCATTCTGAGAGAATCTCACGAAAAATTTTCAATTTTTCTCATTTTTGAAGAAAAATAATTTTTGTGATACTTGCTGAATTTCAAATTTCCCCTAAATTGAATGTCTTTGAAAAAATTGCTCAAAAATTTTTTTCTCATTAATCGGATCCATTCTGAGAGGTTCTGACGAAAATTTTTGAATTTTTGAATTTTATTCCTCTTTTAATAAAAATTGATTTTGCCATGACTACCTACATGGTGAATTTCAATTTTCCTTAAATTGAATTTGTTTGAAAAAATTGCTCAAAATTTTTTTCCTCATTATTCGGGTTCATTCTGAAAGGTTCTGATAAAAAAATTTGGAATTTTTTAATTATTCCTAATTTTTGAAAAAATTCATTTTTCCATGTTAAGCACCTTACATGGTGAATTTCAAATTTTCCTTAAATTCAATTTGTTTGAAAAAATTGCTCAAAAATTTTTTTTCCTTATTATTCGGATCCATTCTGAGAGATTCTGACGAAAATTTTTTGAACTTTTCAATTTTTCCCATTTTTGAAAAAAAATAATTTTGAAGTAAGTACCTAAGGTACCGGCGGGTAATATGGGACACACGGACCATATTACCTACCCTATGTTATTTTGTTCTGTTTTTATTTTTTTTGAAATCTGATTTCACTGGGTAATAAGGTTTACTTCCCTTTAAAATATCACAATATATGAAGTGTCTTACCCAAAAAGTGTCGATTCTGTGACTATTTTTTAAATGTAGTCGTGGGAATTGTGTATTTTCATTGTATAATAAATTATATTTAACTAAATGAATTCGAGAAAATTTTATATCAAAAAGATAGGAAATTTAATGAGCTTTCCAAATATGTGCATGAATGTTGTTTTTGAGATCGGAGTCTTGAAGTAATTCCACTTCAAAAAAAAACACAACAAAAATAGCATGGTGGGGTAATATGGGACATTCATAAAAAAGTACTGGTAGGGTAATATGGGACACGTAATTTTTTGTTCTGAAAAAATTAATTTTTGCCAAAATTTATTCAGAGGGGTGTACTGTATCCACATTTCAAATTTCAGCCGGATCGGATGAAAGGAAGTCGTTCGTTCTACAGCAATTTTTCAAGTTTTTAATGGAAAATTCGACTCTTTTTCACTTGAAATAGGTTCTATGGGTCGGATCCGTCTCATTTTTGGTATGAGAGTGCGTTAGGTCCCCATAAATGTATATACCAAAAATGAGCCAGATCCGCCCATAGAACCTATTTTAGGCGGAAAAGAGTTGAATTTTCCTTGTGAAAAATCAAAAAAATCGCTGTAGAACGACTTTTTTTTATCCAAGTCGGCTGAAATTTTATATGTGGATACAGTACGCCCCCCCTGAATAAATTTTCGTGAAAATTGAATTTCTTGTGAAAAAATTGAGTTATTTTTCCAACTTTTTGGTGCTTTAAATTTTAAAAAATGCATGTGTCCCATATTATCCTACCGGTAGGGTAATATGGGCCATTTTTGACTTTTTTTCAATGGACTTTTTGGACATGAAGGGGCCGAATTTTGAGACTTTCAAGTAAAAATTCCGAAAGAGGATAAAATTCTCTACAAGATGCAATTTTTAGTTTTTCAAAAAGAATCTTTCAGTGTGTAGGAGCGTTTTGAAATATGAATTTCAAATTTTCCTTAAATTTATTTTTTTTGAAAAAATTGCTCAAAATAATTTTTTTCTCACTATTCGGGTCCATTCTGAGAGGTTCTGATGAAAAAATTTGGAATTTTTCAATTATTCCCATTTTTGAAAAAAATGATTTGGCCATGACTACATGGTGAATTTCAATTTTCCTTAAATTGAATTTGTTTGAAAAAATTGCTCAAAAATTTTTTTCTCATTATTCAGGTGATCAGGTCCATTCTGAAAGGTTCTGATGAAAAAATTTGGAATTTTTCAATTATTCCCATTTTTGAAAAAATTGATTTTGCCATGATATTTAATTTGCTTGAAAAAATTGCTCAAAATTTTTTCCACCTTATTATTCGGATCCATTCTGAGAGATTCTGATGAAAAAATTTTGAGGCACTTCAAAATTATCTTATATTTTCTACTTTCAAGAAAATCTACATTTTTTTCAGTAAATTCTGTAGATATAAAACTCGTACACGTCCGCGTCCGATTGCGATTTTATCATTTTCAGCAGCTTCATTCGTATTTAAAAATTATGATAATTTTACTCACCAGTACAAAAAAAAAAAAAAAAAAGCACACACCTAACACCTCGCAGCGAGAATTTTCCTCATATGAGTAGAAACTCAGCGCAATAGAAAAAGATAAAAAAATAACCTAATTTCCAGTCGCTTCGCGTAGCGTTGTTCCGCATGTATGTAAATTCTTTTTACCAAAATGTAATTCGAAAGAATTAAAAGAAAATCCCTTTTTATTATCAATTTTTATACGCATTCAGAAACCAAAATTAACGAGTCCCATGATAAAATGAAACGCTGCCGCGAAAAAAGCGAGGGACTTGGCGCTTATTTTCCGCGTATCATCGAATTAAAAACCGCGCTTAGTAAATAAATAATTTATGTAATTCGAATAGAATATGCAAATATTGCGAATAATCGTACAAATAGGAGGCCAGCCTTTGTTATGAAAACCCTGCTTTTATTCGTTATGGACTTTATTTCATTTTTTGCATCGCTTCTATATCGGCTTGAACAAGAAATATACCACCTCACCCCAACACCACCCTCTCGTTAATTTGTACTATTTTTTTGGATGACTTTTAGACATTTAAAAAAAATTGTTTTTGAATACTTTTTTAAATTCATTTACTACTTAATTTACATATTTCCATAGAAATTTATTTTTAAATTAGCTGACTTTTGTACATTTTATTAGACATTCTAATCTAAGTATTTTGTTAGACATTTTAAACCTGACATTTTTTTTTTCAAAATTCGATAGCTTAATTTTTTAATTTTCATATTATTGGTTGAAAAGCGCCTGGCGCACAAGCCCCTAGCAATTTTTTTTTATTAGCATAGTATGTGATTTTAGGATAACCAAACTCGAAAAAAAAAACGAGACCAAATTTCAACAGGATATTCCGACACCAGATGGTTACATGAGGGTAAAAAAAATTTTCAAAAAAAGTGATGGACGAAAGACTTTTGGGCATTTTGACTGACATGAAAAGGACTTTCAAACATTTTGTCAGCCATTCTGAAATTTGGAAAAAATTTTAAAAATTGATGACTTTTCAATTTTAGATATTTTTTATTTTGGGCAAAACACTTTTGGCTATTCTAAAACTTGAAAAAAATTTAATTTTACTATTGTTTACATTCCCATGGAAATAATTCTTTAATGAAATTCACTTTTATTTTTAATTTTTTTTGGATACTTTTTTTTAATTTTCGTATTCCTATGGAAATTAAGTGTTTGGTATTTTGTCAAGAATTTTAATACTTGTTTTAATTTTTTTTGTAAATTTAATAATTTTTATATTTATTTTCTTGGAAATTTATTTTTGAAATTAGCTCACTTTTAGACATCTTATTAGCCATTCAAACCTTTTTTTTAAAAACTTTTTGATATTTTGTTAGACATTTTAAAACTTGGATTTTTTCAAAACGTGGATAATTATTGAGACATTTTATCAGATATTCTTGAAATAAATGTTTTTCGTATTCAAATTAAATAATTTTTGAACATTTTTTTAGACATTTAAAATTTTTTTATAATTATTATTTCACGTGGTGTCTACCAATAGTGAAAGTAGTGAAAGTAGTGAAAAAGTAGTGATTTGAAAAATAGGTCATGAAAGTAGGTAATGAAAAAGTAGTGATTTTGGAATAAAAGTAAAGAAAAAATCAAAAACGAAAATCGAAAAATAAATTTTGTCTATTAACAAAATAGCCAATTTTTTCTTCATTAGAAATTAATTTTCTCAAAATTTTCGCCCTCGCTGCGCTCGGGCAGTACTTTCTTTTATAAATAATTTTTCCCTCGCTCCGCTCGGGCAGTGTTCGAATATAAAATGAATTAGTAACTTCTAAATAAAAAGGAGAAAATGATAGGTACAATTTATTCTGACCTTATCCCCTCAAACCCCTAACTCTGTTATGAATGAAAATTTTGAAAATAACGCGAAATTAATGCAAATATTATTGTGGCTTTGAAAAATTTCAGTTGGAAGAGTGTTTTTTTTTGTAATTTTGAATTTTTGATTCAAAATAATGTTTTTGCTTCTACTTGAAAATTCAGGTAGTAATAAATTTTTGGGGGGAGAGGGTCGCTTTTTTAAGGAGATATCAATTTTTGCGAGAGTACTCAATTTTTTGTAATTTTCCAAGTGGGGGGTGGGGCTGAAAATTTTGGAGGTGGTAGAAAAAAATGGTAGTGAAAAAGTAGTGATTTTAGGGGGGAAAAGTAAGGTAGACACCATGTTTCAACTTTTCAATATTTTTTTCAGACTTTTTCAATTTTTATATTTACATGGAAATTAATTTTTTTATGAGATCAACTTTTAATTTAATTTTCATATTTCTTTGTAAAAAATGTTATTTTAAAAATTTGCTGACTTTTTTATTGCTGTTTTAATTTTTACATTTGCATGAAAATCAATTTTTTATGACTTTAAGACATTTCGTCGCCGAAATTTTTAAAATTTTCTCCAAAGGGGGGGGGGGGGGGGTCTGCGAAACCACAAACATTCAGTCAGGAACAAAAATGAAAAATAATTCAATATTTTCTCAATTATACGTAACCAATTGATGAGTGGGGGGGGGGGGGGGTCTGAAAAAATTTGCAAAACTTCTACCCGGAGACACTTCATGAATTGAAAACATGCTTTTTATTGGAAAAATTTTGCTAGAATCAACGACTTGCTTTAGGCTTGAAGCTGAAGGAAAAAAGTCATGCTATTGGATGCACACACACCCTTATCCATACGAGGGAAAAAAACACGTTATACGTATGTAAAAGAATGAAGGGGAAGACCGCAAGTACATCATCGAAACGCGATTTAAAGGGAAACGTAGCTAAATTATTTATTCATATAATAAAAATACTGGTACAAGTTGATATACGAGTGTGAGTGTACATACGAGTACACTTTGGTCGCGAGTAGGGGGTGTAGCTGTAGGTCTGGGTGGCGGATGAAGGAAAGGAAAACACGGGCGTTGGCGGATGAAAATAAGTAAAATTTGTAATTTAAGTCTGCCGCCATTTAATCGTCATTCACCTTAGAAAAGTGGAACGCTGCTCGACGTCGTCGTCGATGGCTCTGGAGGTGGCACTGGGTGGCGGTGGTAGCGCCTCTCAGCACGTAGATGCGAAGAGTACACGAGAGCGTTTTCCATCCACTGTCGTTTCGATAATGTCGACAATTCCCTTATGTTATTTATTTTATAATAAGCTTTCTACGAGTTTAGACTAACAGAAGGAGTATTTAGGAGACTCGGGGTGTGCAAAAGAACGCGCTCCACTGGCGCATCGTGATTACTAACTAATAGAAATGAATCGTCGTCGGCATCGCGCGCGTGTGGCGTGTCGTGTCGTGTGTGTGGGTCGCCCATTCGCCCATCTCGAGCTTTTTCTGCTCGCTCTCCTGCCTCCTCTCGTGGTCGCATTGAATGAATTTTCAAAATTAGGGGTTTATTTTTCAATATGGCGAATCAGTCGGAGTGAATCAAACTTAATGTCACGAACTACTGGCGCGTAAATTGAGAAAACTTTTCAACTCGGCGTGATAATTTATGAAGAAAATAATCGATATAGTAAATATTATACAGCTTCGTTTCGGTTTCGTATCGTCACGTCCAAGTTCAAAGCGTGTGTGGTGTGTCGCGTTTGACTACCCCTGTATTCAGCTACTCACCCACCAGCTCATTGGCTCCTACTTCATATACCTGCGAGCAGTGAGGGCGAGAGCCGAATGAGGCCCCAGTGCAGAAATTTTCAAGATTAAAAAAAAAACTTCTTGTTTGGAATTTGCCTGGGGTGGACGCTACCTATTCATTTTTTTGGTACCGCACGTCTGAAAATTTTCACATCTTGAATTTTTCAATCGATTTTTGAAGATTTTTAATGTTATTAGAATAAAAAATACTTATAACAATTTTTTAAAGAAAAGGTCTCTCTGGTTTCTTGAGAAAAAAAAACGCAATTTTTGAGAGGAAAATAATTTTAATGTTCTGAAGAAAAAGTGGCTTATCTGTAGAGAAAATTCATCTCTAAATTTCCTGTCTCAATTTTTTCGAAAAAATCACTTTTTTATTATTATTAGGTAGGTAACTAATAATTTTTTTTTTCAGGAAAGAAATCTCTTATTTTTTTAGGGGAAAACAAAAAATATTAATTCTGTGAAAAAAATCTCAAATTTTGTCTCATTTAAATTTTTTTTAAAAACTAAAAATTTTCATTTTCTTGAAGCAAAAAATTTTCTCTTGTGTTGCAATAGAAATACTTATTTCTTGAAATCTTGAAAAGATAAAATTTTTTGGAGTAAAAAAAATTCAAGTTGGAAAGATTTCTCGTTCTGAACTATTTTTAAAAAATTTATTCATTTTTTAAATAAGTTGAATCTTTCAAAATTTTTGAAAAGAAAATTTCTCTGCATGCATTTACTTCGAAGTAAAAAAATTTCAATTTTTTGTGAAGACCACATTTTTTTTGAAAAAAGGTTTTTCTCTAAAAGTGAAAAATCCCATATTTTTCGAAAAAATCACTTTTTTATTGTTAATATTTTTTTTTATTTATTTATTTTTTTTCAGGAAAGAAATTTCTTATTTTTTTGGGGTGAACAAAAAATAATAATTCTGTGAAAAAAAATCTCAAATTTTGTCTCAAATAAATTTTTTTTAAAAAACTTTTCATTTTCTTGGAGCAAAAAATTTTCTCTTGTGTTGCAATAGAAATACTTATTCCTTGAATTCTTGAAAAGATTAAATTTTTTGGAGTAAAAAAAAATTCAAGTTGGAAAGATTTCTCGTTCTGAACTATTTTTTAAAAAAATTTATTCATTTTTTAAATTAGTTGAATCTTTCAAAGTTTTTGAAAAGAAAATCTTTGCATGCATTTACCTACTTCGAAGTAAAAATTTTTCAATTTTTGTGAAGACCACATTTTTTTTGAAAAGAGGTCTTTCTCTAAAAGTGAAAAATCCCATATTTTTGAGGAAAAAAATTTCTTATTAACTATTTGGAGTCAGAAATCTCTTTTTTTTTCAAGAAGATTTTCTTTGTTTTGGTTTCAGAAACCTACTTAACTCTTTTACTTTTAGAGAAAAAATTTGGAGAAACCCCCTAAATTAAAAATTTTTGAAAAAATAAAAAAAAATGTTGTCAAAATTTTAAAAACCTTCAATTTTTTGAGTGAAAAGTTGTTTGAACTGTTATGATTATTCAAAAAAAAAAAAATTTTCCCTTTTTCTTTTCAAGGAATAAATCTTTTACTTTTAGAGATAAAAATCTATTTTTGTGTAGAAAAATCCCTGATTTTTTTTGAGAAAAAATCTCAATTTTTTGGAGTAAAAAATGTTGAAAATTGACTGAGTAAGTTTTGGAGGAGAGCTGAGAAAAAAAATCTCCAAAATATTTAAGGGAAAATCCGAGCTCAGTGCAAGTGCACTTTTTGCAGCCCCCCCCCCCCCCCCCCCCCCCTTGTCAGCGAGTACATATCAGTTTTTTGCTAATATAATGCCAAACTTTGGTAGGTATTCGCTTTTCTTTATGAAAATTATAATAAAAAATTACAAAAACTAACAAGTAAGATCTATTTACCTGTATTTATTTGCCATTTGAAAGAAACTTCCTAATAACGCTATGTGCTTTTTAAATTTGACCGCACAAAGGCTCGCAGCGACCTCAGTTTTTGAAAAAAAAAAAAAAAAAAAACGTAAATTGAAATCAATTCGAAAAGCGAAGGCTTTTTAATTCGGTACGTTATAAAATAATTCGCAGTCCACTTAAAAAGTATCTGCGTTGGTAATACACGAATTTCAGTCTCAGGCGCGAGTTTTAACGCTCTAAAATGGAAGCGAAAATGCTAAAAATGAGCAGTAGTGGAACGAACGTGGTTCGGTTCTCCAAAGAGACCGGTACAATTTATTTCGTAATTATGGAGATGGGTCTCAAGTGTGTCATTCGGCGCAACTTTTCTCGTTCTAAGACCATTCGTTCTATCTAAAACGCGGCCCTCTTTTCCCCTCGTTTACTCCTCTCTCTTCATTTGGGTCACGTTTCCATTTATAATGGAAAGTAATAGAATTAACAAAATTATTTGATTTTCCGAGCCAATTAATTTTCTCCGCAACATCCAACTTACGCTTTGCTTTTGCTTTTATTTTTACTTCCTGGAAATTAAAATTTGTTTCACTTTTCCAGCTACGCGTACTCGTATACTCAAAAGTAATGCTCCAGCGAGTGAGGGCGTATTAAGAGCAGTTCGAGTGTTTGTTACTCTGTTGGCGGAGTTTTGTTCTTCGAGGCGTCTAATTATCCTGCAAAAGTGATGTTTTTATAGCTTAGAAGTACTTAACGTTTTTTATAGCTGATTTTCGATTTTCGAAAAATCTGCTGTACCTTAATTTAACCAGGTGTTGGAAATTGTTCTATATCATACTTACTCTGAGTTTTGTGTTTTCCATAACTCTTATAATAATTTAAGGGATATGAGGGTTGAACCATTTCCACAGAACTTAAAAAAGCTAATGGTTATGCACCAACCAAATTTCAAAATTTTATTACTTAAAAATTTTCCAACTTTTGAAAATGAAAAAAGTGAAATACCAGTCTTTAGAAATTGTCCAAATTTCAAAAATTGATTAAAATTTTAAAACAACCAATTTTTCAAATTAGGTATATTAAATTTTGAAATTTGTAAAAATTTATTCATCTTTGAAAGTTGATGCAATTTTGAAAAATTTATCGAGAATTACGAAATTTCAGAGTTCTAACAAATTTTGAACATTTCACTTACTTCGAATTTTTATTTATCAATTTTGAAGACTCTATGAAAAAAATTGGTGAAAATTTTGAAAAATTCTACAATTTACTTGTAAACTTTTCAAAAATATTACTTGAATTTTCCAATATCAAAACTTTATTAAAATTCGAAAATTTATTCAAAATTTTTAAAGGTGTAAAAAATTACACTAAAAATTGACCTTTTATTTCTGTTTTTTTGAAAATCTAGCCTATCTAAAGAATTTATCCATCTTCAAAATTTATTGAAATTTGAAAACATGAACTAGGTATTCTTATTTTTTTTACTGAACTTTGGATATTTGCCTAATTTTGAATTTTACGTAAATTTTGAAAAATGAAAAAAAGTAATACCTACTTAATAGAAATTTAATAAAATTTAAAAATGGATTTACAAAGATTTACTTATTTTAAAAAAATTGTCAAGTTTTCAAAATTTTGAAAATTTATCAACATAATACGTAAAAAATTCATAATTTCAGAAATTCAATAAAATTTAATAAAAATAATCTTTTGAAAATTTTCTAAATTTTTTAAAATTTTTTTGTTTTCAAAATTGTGAAAATTTATCAACATTTTAAAAATTATTTTTCGATTTTGAAAAAATTGGCTGAAATTCAGTTATTCATTCAATTTCAAAAACCGATTAAAATTCAAGAGTTGAGAAATTCGAAATTATTTTAACAATTGACTTGCTTTTTAAAATTTCTAATTTTTGATAAATTTTGAAAATTTTCCAAATCTCCAGAATTGTAAAAATTTCACGAAAAATTATTTGTATTACACGTAAATTATTCTTTTTTAATTTTCTTATTTTTTGACATTTTCAATTTTAAGTGTTATTTCCTTCAATTATCGACCATTGCTAATTTAAATTGAGAATAATAAATTGAATTGTTATAATATTGTACTCGTATAGTCAACAAGTGCTCTTTGGTCATTAGTCATTATTAAGGAGACGAACAACTGTTTTGACATGTGAAGTTGAATGAGTTGCAGAGAGCAGCTCTCGACGGCAGCATCGGTATCTCAAGACCTATCTGATTGTCGATGAATTTTTTCACTCGTTTCCTTAAATACGATTTTATACTCAAATAAAACGAATAAAAAAATACGCTCACACCGAATCAAGTAATTATGCTCTAGCCTGACTTTGTTGTTCGTTTAAATTCAAAACGATTCAAAATAATACGAAAAAAAAAACACCACCCTCGTGTTATTTCAACCCTACAAATGGCAAAAATCTCGAATCTACAACACGCTGCCTCGTTAATACGCCATGAAAAAATTCCAAATTGAACCGCGCTAAATAAAAATAAACGATTTCGTTTTAAAAAAAAAATAAAAAAAATTTAAAAAAGGCAAAATTATACGTAAAACGAGGCGCAACATCGAGATATTCGTTTCGCTACTGCGAATAAATTTCGAAAAATAAGAAAGTAATTTTAAAATCGTTAATTTTGAATTAATTTAATAAAAAGGTGAAAAAGTTTTAAGGGAAATGTAAAGGAAAAAGCGCCTAAGCGCTGTTTTAATTTTATCATACTTTTATTTATCGCTCCTAAAGGAGAAGGAAAAAGTTATTTCTTATTTATCTCTTTCGTTATCTCTCGTTTTAACTCTTTCAATTTAGTCGACGCTGTATATATACTTAGGTAATAGAAGCGCGCAGCTTTTGACGACATTTTCGTTCGGAATTAGTAAAAACTTTTTCGTCTATTTTATTATAAAATACGAACAAAGGGGAGAGAAATTTCGCCGACAAGCGGCAACCAGCAACACTTTTTCTAGAGGGATGCGACGCGACCGCTGAGGAAATTTACGCGAAATATGCTAATCGAAATTAGATGGTTTGATTTGAAAAATGAATTGTTACCGGAATAAATAAACAAGCGGATTACCCCGTCGGGCGCCGCTCCGCGCCGCACGTCGCGCTCCCTTACCAAATACTACGAAAACAGGGAGCGTGTCTTATATAATCAAAATGAAGGGTGCTGAATCAAAACATTGTATAAGTACTATTCGTAACAATGGCACCTAACTTACAACTTTCGCTTTAACACCCTTCTACGTACATGTACATTATGTTCTTTCGCGTTCCGTTGTATTACCGAAGATTAAATCTTTTTGCCGCTCTTCGAGTATTTTTCACCATGTTCGTTATTGCCATTCAATTCGTAATAGAGGAGAGAGAGTATGTGATACCTATTACCTACCTATACGGTTCGCGAATAGATTTTTTATTAGGTATTATGGGTGTGTTTTTGGTAAACGGGGAGCTAACTTGTCAAGAGTATAATTCTATTGTTTTGCTGTTCAAACACAACATCGATTCCTCTTGGAGAATTTTTCCAAGTAGGAGGTTGTTCAAACACAACATCGATTCCTCTTGGAGAATTTTTCCAAGTAGGAGGTAGTTCGAAAACTTATAGAGCCTTGGTAAAAATTTCGAGTTTTGAAACATTTGACATTGAGGAAAAGTGAAATTTAAAATTATTTGCTGATTCAAAGTCAAATAAAATTTTCATTTTTTTTTTTCAGTTGAAAAATTTGAGCTTATTTAGCAAAGTCTTCTTTGAACGAAATTCTGGAAAATTGTTACTCAATAGAACAAAATAAATATTTGGGTTTCAAAAACAATTTTCTAGTCCATTAGGTAACTATAAAATTGGAAAAAATCTACATTATTCCTCTTACTGATTTTTGAAAAAATATTTTTTCCCAATAGTTGAAATAAAAAATTAAAAAAATTAATTGGACAAATTTTCAGATGTTAGTAGTTTTTCCACAGAACTTGAAAAAGAAACACCTACATTTTGAAAAAATGATTTTCAACATAAATTTGAAAAATTCGCGTTTATAGGGTCTGAAATTTTTTATCAAAATAATTTTCATTTTGTTAAAAAAAAATCTTAAAGTAAAAAATTGAAAAAATTGATTCTAAACAAATTGATCTTGAACGAAATGCTAAAAAAATTGTTTCTCAACAGAATAAGCAAAACATTAGGTTCAAAAAAATTTTAAACCCATTTTTAACAAAAATTTGAAAAAATAAATGTATGGTCCTTTTGATCAAATTTTGGAAAAATGGATTATTCTAAACTAATTGAAAAAATTTAAAATAATCAAAATCAAACTGAACATAAGTTTGAAAAAAAAAATTATGTAATACCTACGAGTAAGTTTAATAGTTTGAAAGAGAAGTTGAGATTGAAGAAAAATTATAAAGTACATACCTACCTATTATGAAGAACTTATTTTTTGAAATTGTCAAGTTGACTTCGTTTTTTTTTTTTCAATCTTCATTTTTTTCCTCGTTCAATTCTTTTGGTATTTTTTATCAAATTACTGATTTTTCCACAGTTCATTTTTTCAATTATTTTTGTTGTATTTTAAATTCTTCAATAATTTTTTTTTTTTTTTTTTTAACAAAATTGTGTTGACAGTTTTTTATATTTTTTAATTTTTACGTTGTCGAGTTCTTCTTAAAATTGTCAAATTTACTGCGATTTCGTTTTTTAAATTAAAATTTTATATTTTCATTTTGATTATCTATTCTTAATTTTTCAAATTTCTTGATGTACATAATTTTTTGTGATATTTCATTTTTCATTTTTTTTTTCAAATTGAATTTTTCGCGATTATTTAAATTGTTGAGTTTTTCTCAATTTCATTTTTTTTTTCAATCCAAATTTTCAAACGTGTATTCTTACTTGATTGTTAATTTTTTATTTCCTGTTTTTTCATTTAAAAAAAATTTTATCACTAGAATTTACCATTTTTTTATTATCATTTATTTCCTTCCAGTTGACAAATATACTTCTGTTTTATTTTCTAAAAATTTTATGTGGGCCCACGATTAAATATATTTTATGTATTTTTAAAATTTCAAACGTTTGTAATTTATTCGCAATTTTTAATTTTTCAATTTGATTTTTTTTTGTGTTTTTTAAATTTTTTGTGTTTTCCTGAATTTTGTTCTTTTTCATCCCTATTTTCCTTCTTTTCCTTTTATTTCTTTTCAATTTTCAAATTTTTCAATTTTTTTTTTCAAATTGTCCAGTTTTTCTTAAGTTAATTTTTAAATTTCAATTCTTATTTTTTCGAAATTTTCTTTTCTCAATAACGTCAACTTTACGTAGGTATTAATTTTATTTAATTTAAATTTCTTTATAATTTTCAGTTTCTTTTTGAGTTCTTTTTTTGCGAGTATTTTTTCGAATTGTTGAATATTCTTTATTTTTTTTTTCGATTCCGGTTTTTCTTACTTTCTTTTTTTTATTTTCAGCTAAAAAAAATTCTTTCAATACCTCTACAATATTGTATTTTATCAAATTTTCAAGTTTTCCCCTATTTTAATTATTTGCAGTTAGCTATTCTTATTTCTATTTTTTTGTATTTTTAAAATTTCAATTCATGGTCAGTTTTTATGGTTTACATTTTTTTCCTCATTTGTCAAATTTACATCAATTCAAATTTTTAAATTTTCAAATATTTTTAAATCGTTTCAACTTGATTTGTTTGTATTTTTATTCAAATTGCCAATTTTTTCATTTTTGATTATTAGATCCTATTTTTATCTATTTTTAAAAAAAAATTCATTATATGTTTCTTCTCAAGTTGCTAAATTTACTTCAGGTTCACTTTTAATTTTTTTTTTGTAATTTTCAATTTTTCATCAGTTGATTTTTTTTTATTTTTTCAAATTGTTGATTTTTCTTCAAATTCATTTTTTTCTATGTATTCCCATTTCTTTTTCTTCTTTTAATTTTATTTTCCATAAAAAATGTATTATTTTAAATTTACAATTGAGTCAGTGGATGCAAGAAGGGCGGATACGTGAGACCGTGTCTCTCGATTTTACGTGTTTTTATTTTGTTCTATTATTTCGTTTATTTTTACACTAGTTGTTCTCGTGAAATTCCAATGTACTTATCAATTTTTTGAGAACGCAGGGACAGAGAGAGGATGAATTGGAAGAAGTTTAAAAGCGTGAAGAATTAAAAAATAAAAATAAACTCCACGTGGGAATTGCAATTCTACATTTTCAAACTTTGTTGGTTTTTTTTTTGTTGCAAAATTATCATCAATTTGAGGAACTTTTTTGAGAAATAACAGTCGATATTACAGCCTTTGCCATAGTCTCTGTTGAGAAGAACAGACAAAGGAAGTTATTGGCAACACTTGAATATATACCGTACATATCTTTCCAAAGTTGGCATCGTGTAAATGACAGGAGAAGCTGATAAATATGTAGAGAAACATCAGAAACCTTCAGAAAATACCTACCTGATGTATTGGAGTAGAAAATTAAATAAATTTAATACATCTCGATCTCATTACGCGTAATATTAATGGAGAATTAATTCATTTAGCGATAGGTACCACATGTAAAAAGAATGTGCTGGTAATTAAAACATCGAGTTTTTCTCGAGAAGATAAGATGAAGAAGAAGAAGGAAAGAAATATTAACTAGGAACAAACACGCGAACATAATTTCTTTATTTTATTGCCGGTCAGCACGACAGCGACATGTACAATGGAAATACGTACAAATACATTACATTTATAGCTAAGATAGGTGTCTAATAGGGTGGCCCTTATTTTTCGAATTTTGAAAATGTTGTCGGGACAGGAGGTCAATTGGTGACATATTGGTAGAAAATAATTCCCTATTTTTTATTTTTCCTCTAACTGAATTTTAAGCCGTTTCTCAGGGGCCCCAAATTTGAAAAAATCAAAAAAAAAAAGAAAAAACAGAACATTTTGAAAATTTTTGAAAATTTTTAGCAAAATGGTCATAGGGATGGTATTCTATAAGACAAGACCATTTTCGATGATTTCTTATCTTTGCCTCCCTTTTCATGGGACATGAAAAAACGTCATTTTTTACGTTTTTTAAAAAAATTGAAAAAAATGGCTACAAATTTAAAAAAAAAAAATTTTTTTAATAAAATGGTTTCAACATACATGTTATCACCCAAAAAGGTCATTTACGGTGATTTTTCACCACTGCCGTATCAGTGAGAATTTTTCAAAAACTATCAAAAATTGAAAAAAATGAGGTTCCCAAAAATGAAGGTAAGGATGAAAAATCGCCGTAAATGACCTTTTTGGGTGATAACATGTATGCTAAAAACATTTTATTCAAAAAAAAATGTTTCTTTAATTTTTAATCATTTTTTTCAAATTTTTTAAAAAACGTAAAAAATGACGTTTTTTTCATGTCCCATGAAAAGGGGGGTAAAGATAAGAAATCATCGAAAATGGTCTTGTCTTATAGAAATACCATCCCTATGACCATTTTGCTAAAAATTTTCAAAAATTTTCAAAATGTTCTATTTTTTCTTTTTTTTTTGATTTTTTCAAATTTGGGGGGCCCTGAGAAACGGCTTAAAATTCAGTTAGAGGAAAAATAAAAAATAGGGAATTATTTTCTACCAATATGTCATCAATTGACCCCCCTCCCGACAACATTTCCAAAATTCGAAAAATAAGGGCCACCCTAGTGTCTAAGGCCAGCCAAAGAGATGCGATGCAAAAGCAAAAACAATTTCGCCAAACTTTTCGTACTCGACTCGATTTTGAAAATGATGCCTTTGTTTATGGTTTATCTGAAATTGAAAATCAAACAGAAAAATTGTGCGAGATCGAACGTATAGACTATAAGGGCAAGGGCATAGGGCACGATGTAGAAGATACGTATCAGGTCGTAGGACTTTGCAGGAGGGTGTTGGGTGTTGGGTGAACCATTGCAGACTAATTAGTTACAGAAGAGTATACTTTTCGTTTTGGTAGTAGTTCTTTTATTATTCTAATGTGGAAGCTGGAAGCTGGATGCTGGAAGCTGGAAGGGTGTACGTCAGTTTAGTCACTGTAACCGTAACTGTAATGCTACTGCTAGTGCTGGTGCTAGTGCCGCCGCCGATAAAGATTCGCAACACATAATATTTAACGTTATACACGTGCTTACCGTTTACATTAACGCGATGATCAGAAGAGTGTGCGCAATATCCATAAATATGCTTCTTAGATTCGTGTCGCATATAAATGATACATTAATAACCTTTAGATACCACCACCTTATCTGATGCTCAAGACACGCCTTCGGCGTCACGTGGCTTTTTTTTAAAACCACGCTTCGCTTACCCTCCGGAGTTTAATTTAAAATCAGTTAAAAGCTGTTGCGATATCAAAATTATAGTATACTCGTATGGTAAGATGTGATGTCGAGTATAAGCACCAGGTCTAGGTACCCTACTCTATACTCTACTTAAATATACACATAGTACGTATGTCGTATGTGCATATATTTTGAAAATACTTGAAAGGATGATACGCGAAATTTACACGCCTCGAGCCCTCGTTGTTTTCTTTTTTAAAGGCTGCAAACTTTGAGATGGCTCTCCCTTCTTACTCGGTTTCTCTTTTACCCCCATAATTTGCGGCTGCAAGCTACAAGGACTTATAGACATAGAGTAGGTATCGAGGTTAAAAACCGATCTATTTAATGGATCTAGATACGACACCTACAATGTTGTTATTTTATTGATTCGCGAGTATAAGCATGATTTCTCAAAACGTGCGAAGAAAACGTGTCTAATAGATTTTGCCTTTAGTGTTTACAAACGTGACGATAAATGAATTATGCTCATATTGCAATTCGTATTCGCCACGATGTGAATGTGAATGCAAATTGCGAATGATCTATATATTAATCATCATGTAATCTCATGGTTATTGCAGCGAGAGATGAACACTTGAACAGTCATTATCTACTTCTAGTTTTCATTCAAAAATTTGAAAAAATTTGAAAACATTTTTAATTGTGTTTTCCAGAGTTGAAGAAAAAAGTTTTAGGAATTTTTTTTGCTAGAATTTTTCTGACGAGGGAAACCTTGCAAACTCGTCACCTTCGATTGAGTAGAAATTTGGCTCCTTGAAAGAGCATGTTATGTCACGCAGATCTGAGAACCAAATTTTTAGTTCCGACTTTGATTTTTGGCGAATTTTTGAAAATGACGAAAATAGCAAGTCAACTTTTGCTGGAGATTTCAGATTGTTTCTGAAATGGCCGCAATCGACTGGGAGGTTCATTTGGGCGGGGGGGGGGGGGCGGAAGCGAAGCTTTCGAATAATTTTCATAAATTTTAAATTTGTTAACAATTTTAAAATTTGAAAAAATGTCAAAATATACCTATTATAATGAAAATTGAAATTTTGGTAACTTTTAAATTTTATTTAAAAATTTGATCGCATTTTCAAATTTTTCACGATCAATTTTTACTTTTTTTTTTTTTAAATTCGATAGAATTTTGAAGTGTCATAACTTTTGAAAATTTTAAAAATTCAGTAAGTAGGTATATTTTCAAAATTTCTCAATTTTTTATTTTTAATAAATTTTTGAATTTACATCGAGTTTTGACTTTGATTAATATCTATCATTCTAAAAATTTGCCAAGGCAGTAGACATGTCTTCAGAATAAGGAACCCCGTTGTGAGAGCAGAAAAGATGAAATCTTTTCAAGATCGCACCATTGGCGCACCCAGGAGTTTTTCTTGGTAGGAGCTAGAACTTGAGAAAAAAACTAAAATTAGAGGGCCCGCAGCCTACTTGATTCCTACCTATTTTCATGGGCTGTATTTTATTTTTTCCTTTAATCACAAAACAATTAAACAAATTTTAACGAAAGTGACTTTTTTGTCGTAACATTCACCTTCTGGCTTCCGCTTATTACATTCATTTTGAAATAGGTGTAAAAAAATTTCATTTTGAAAAAGAAAAATTTGAAAAAATTTGACAAATCTCTAGGAGTTGAGGGAAAAAAATTCTGAATTTTTTTGAGTAAAGAGTTAATTTTTCAAATTTTTAGAGAAAAAATTACTAAATTTACTATCATAAGAAAATCTCAAATGTTTTTTAAAATTTTTTGGAATAAAAAAATTTTGGGGGAAATATTATTCGAATTTTCGTAGATTTCTCGCTAAAATTTTGAAGACTTCGACTGAACTTCCACCCCCCCACTAGAAAGAAAAACTTCAAAAGTTCAAAACTGCTTTTTGAAAAAATAATTTTTTTTGAGGGATGGCTAGGTTTTGGGGGGAGCTTTAGCCCGCTAGCTCCCCCCTTGGATGCGCCCATGGATCGCACCTAATGTGCGAAATTTTTTAGCCTTCCGCTGATTCAACATTAGTCCACTGATATAAAATCACGAGGCCAAGGTAGTTTCTTACAGAATTTCGCGACATTTTTACATTCACGTACCTACCTATCTTTTATTCTATCCTCTGTGCCCTATTTTCTTCATTTTATCTCGCTAAATCTAACAATCTCATCGGATTATTGTGTTTACTGTTTTTAAACCAAATCGTGGCCGGCATTTATTTCTTCCAGAGTTGTAAATTTCTCAACTCGTATAGTGCTTGTTTTTTACGAGTGTAAAAATAAAATAGTGATGATTTTTTTTTGATTTTTTATTTGATTCATTTTGGTTAATTTCCATTTTACGAGAATGGTAGCGAGCAAACAGCATCAGCATAAAAATAAATTTAAAGCAGCGAAATAAATGGCGTAACGGGTGCCGTGATTTGAATATTTATTAAACAGGAATTTGATCAGAATTTACTGTCCATTTGGCTTTAATTGGAAATTGAAGCATTTAGAGCAGATAATTTACTGCGCTATATACAGGGTGTCTCAGTTGAGAGTAATATGCCCTTCGACTTGATAAGTCGACAACTCGTTGCATTGGTGTGTAGATGTGTTTGCCTAACGTCATAATTGAGGGGACAAGATGCAGTTTGTGTGAGAATGGATAATTTCAAGTGATTTTTAATGAAACAATTTTTAGAAAGCCCAGTTGCGTCGATTTCAGTAATGAGGCAGTTAATTTTCCTTAATTATTATTTATTACTTATCTATAGTGAGTTATCTGCATGCAGATTGCAGATTTCATAATTAAGTAGGTACTTATAATAATATGTTCTCAATCAAGTGGGAAATTTTTTAGCATAGTATAAATGCTTTTACGGAGACCAAAATAGAAAAAAACAACCGCAATATCCGAGACCAAAATCCGACAGTTGAGTTAGGTTAGGTTATATTAAGGTTTGGATGACATAAAAAAAACTTGGAAAATTTTTAATAAATTCGATTTTTTAGACATTTTGAAACTTGTAAATTTTTTTGAAATTTTATGACTTTTAGACATTTTCTAGACATTTTGTTAGACATTCTGAAATTTGGAATTTTTTTCATAAATTTAATGACTTTTTGATATTATTTTAGAAATTTTACGACTTTTAGACTTTTTAATTTTTTTAAAAGAAATTTTATGACTTTTTGCACATTTTGTCAGAAATTCTGAAACTTGGAAAAATTTAAAAAAAATTTATGACATATTATTTCAAATTTTATTAGACTTTTTTGATTTTAAAATTTCTATAGAAATTAATATTCGTGACTTTTAGACATTTTGTCACGTAGTGAATGTTATTAATTTTAAATTTTCTAGGAAATTAATTTTTATGACTAATATGACTTTTAGACATTTTGTCACAGAGTACCTAAAAGCATATACTATGTTTCATACTTTCAAACGTAGTGTGGAAATAGAGCCCCCCTGGAGAGGCGCGAAGCCCCTAGTTTTGAATTAAAAATTTGAATTTTTTTACAGGCTGTAGAGTTAGACAGACATATCTACACATTTTTAAAACAAATTGCCGACTTGATAATTTGAAGGGATATTCTTGAATGGGACACCCTGTATATAATTAGAAGGAAAAAAATTAAAAATTTTCTCAATAAAACTAAAAATAGGATTTTGCTTTGGAGCAAATAACCTTTGTCATTAGTTGAATGCAAATTGTCATTTTTTGGAATTCATTGAAAATAAAAATTCTGACAAATTCGCTTGGGGTAGCATTTTTTTTTTTGGAGCAAACGGTAGCCTTAGTCATTAATTAAATGCAAATTGTCATTTTTTGAAATTTACTGAAAATAAAAATGTTGGCAAATTCAGCCAGAGGAGGATTTTACATGGGAATTTAAAGTTGCTTTTTTCATTGAATAAATGCAATTCTGCAAAAACTTACATTTTTTGAAATTTACTGAAAATAAAATTTTGACAAATTCGCTTAGGGTAGGATTTTGCATTGCAGCAAATGGTAGCCTGATTCATTAATTAAATGCAAATTGTCATTTTTTGGAATTTACTGAAAATAAAAATTTTCTCAAGATCAATAAGGGTATAGGATTTTGCATAGGACCAAATGGTAGCCTTTGTCATTGATTCAATTGAAATTGACATTTTTTGAATTTTACTGAAAATAAAATTTTTCACAAAAAATATAGCCAGAGGAGGATTTCGCATTGGATCTAAGGGTAGTTTTTTTATTGATTAAATGCAATTTCTCATTTTTTGAAATTTACTGAAAATAATTTTTTTTACAAATTCAGTCAGGGTAGGATTTTGCATTGATTGAAATGGTAGCCCTTGCTATTGATTAAATGCAATTTCTCATTTTTTGAATTTTACTGAAAATAGATTTTTTTACAAATGCAGCTAGGGTAGGATTTTGCATAGGACCAAATGGTAGCCTTTGTTATTATTGATTAAATGCAAATTGTCATTTTTTGAAATTTACTGAAAATAAAAATTTTCTCAAATTCAACCAGAGGAGGGGATGTTGCATTGGATCTTTGGGTAGCTTTTTTCATTGAATAAATGCAATTTTGCAAAAACTCTAATCTTTTGAAATTTACTGAAAATAAAATTTTCAGTTAGGGTAGGATTTTGCATTAGATCAAATGGTAGCCTTTGTTGTTGATTAAATGTAAATTGACATTTTTGAAATTTACTAAAAGTAAAAATTTTCTCAAATTAAGCCAGAGGTGGATTTTGCATTGGATCTTAAGGCAGCTTTTTTCATTGAATAAAATGCAAATTGTCATTCAGTGACGTATTTAGGGGGGGGGGGGGGGTCAAGGGGGTCCAGACTAGGGTGGAATGATTTTGACTTTTTTTCGAAAATCGAAATAGCCTACGGCACAAAAGTTGTGTTTTGGTGTCAAAATGACGTGGTAATAATTTGAGCCCCCTCGGTCAATATTAACCCATGCTTCAGGGGTCCAAAGTTTTCATATTTCAGTAAAATTTCTCATATAATAAAAAAAAATGTTAAAAAATTAACAATTTTTCAGAGGTCTAGTCGATGGTAGGGGTCCTCTTGGTGACCCAGAACCCGGTCATCCATCAAAAAATTGCATAAAAGTATAAACAGGGGTTTCCAAAATATCCACATTTTTGCATAATTACACCAAAATCAAGAAATGCGCGAATATTTTTATTTTTTGAGATATGTTGCATATTTTGAGGTTTACATATTTGAAAATATCTTCAAAATGAAAGGGAACTCCCATCACCACCAACCACCCCTCCATAGAACATGAGACATTTTGCCATGAAAACTTTGTTTTTCCAAAACTGACCACACTTTGAGGATCCCTAACGCCCTGCGCCTTTGAGGAAGGAGTCTAATATTCTGATGGGATGTTTTCAACACAAAATGAACCGCTCTCATGCATATAGTAATTAGAGTGATAATTTTTTCACTTTGCCCTAATACAAAGTAGGTAAAATGAGTAATTTCATTAAAAAACACAGGACAAAGTTTTCATAGCAAAATGTCCCATTTTCTATGGAGGGGTGGTGGTGATGGGACTTCCCTTTCATTTTGAAGATATTTTCAAATATGTAAACCTCAAAATATGCAACATATCTCAAAAAATAAAAATATTCGCGCATTTCTTGATTTTGGTGTAATTATGCAAAAATGTGGATATTTTGGAAACCCCTGTTTATACTTTGATGCAATTTTTTGATGGATGACCGGGTTCTTTACCATGGTATTTTGACACCAAAACACAACTTTTGTGCCGTAGGCTGTATCGATTTTCGAAAAAAAGTCAAAATCATTCCACCCTAGTCCAGACCCCCCTTGACGAAGAAAAAGTTGAAAAAATGACGAAATTTCGGCTTTTTAATGGTATTTTTTACAAAAATTTCTTATCTTACATGCCTGTCTAGGTACGCTACTGTTGTCATTTTTTGAAATTTACTGAAAATAAAAATATAGAAAAAAGTAGATGTTGCTGTGTGATCTCACTGTATCTGAAAATGAGTTTAGCGTTAAAATTTTCATTCGTACTCGTAGGTAAATATGATGTTTTAGTACTGCTTGTATAGGATTCTATTGTTATTTTCTTTGGTAATCCGTTTACGGATGCTGCAGCTCTTTCTGTGTCCATCCTCAGCCTCAGCAGTGGCATGGCAGTGCGATCAGATCATCAAACTTATAAAGAATGACGGAACTGAAAATAATTGAATTCTCACTCGTGTATGTACAAAATATTTTATGTCTGTTCGATAGACTTGTCGAATTGTACCTACCTATAGGACGTAGGAGTAAAAACAAAAGCTGTTACGCGGAAGATTGTCGGCGTATTAGGGTATATAGGTGGTATAGTATAAAGTACGGGCTACAGGGTGGACGGGAGGTTAGTTTACGTTTAGATAGAATTAGGGGTTGATATGGTTAGTTACGACGATAACTAGTTAATTATGATAAGGGAACGATATATAGAGAATCGGGCGCTACAGGGATGAAAAAATCAAGGTTGGGACAATAAATCAAACGAAACGTTGCCTGCTAGGGTGTATAGATATCCACTCAATTTGCCGCTACTGGGTACGAGTTCCCAGTGGAGCCGTTAGTTTGTTGTTTGGCCGACAGATGGCAAAGCGGTGTTCAAACACGTGACTCGCAGCTAATGAGCCGGAAGGCGAGTTTTACCGTGTACCCTTAGCCCCTTTTTACTCGTACTTACGCGCCCCTGCCTTGTCCTGCCCTGCCCTCGCCTCGCCTCGCCTGCGCGCGTATACTTTCCATAAACTAGGCACGTAGCAAATTGTATTTAAAATACTTTCCTATTAACGCTGCGCCGCGACGACCGATATAATATTTTAATTTGTTTGGCATCGTTTGCCTCTCCTTTGCTAAACGGTTCCAGTTTCATTTCGCGGTGTGTCTGACTCTTGGCCTACGATGTGCTTGTGCACGAGGTTTAAAATGCCGTCACGGTAATTGGCCAACGTGTGTCGAGCATCGGCAAAAAAAAATATACGTCGGGTTCTCCATCTCCCCGGATGGTAGGGAATCCGACGCCGACGCACGTCCAGCGATTTCCACATTGATACCATATACCGCGACTTATTTATATATTTAATCACGCGTTACAGCCTTCCCGGATCCGTGATAAATTCATTATACTCGTATTTTTGATTGATTTTCCCACATTTAGTTCAATCGCATCGCTAGTCGTTTAGCGTACTTACTTGCAAAGAACCGAATTTCATATTTATTTTTGCAGAGACCATAAGGCGCTCTCCCTTTTTCACATGCATGGTCGTCCTAAAACAGAATACTTATTTTTTCCATATCTACCAAGATTTCTAACAGGTGCAGAATGTGCTGAAAAGGTCCTCAAATTTGAACAGTGATGCTGAAAATCGAAAAAAGTGCTGAAAAAATTTCCAAAACTGTGGAATTGAAAAAAATAGCCCAAGTTTGGTTGAATTGGATAAAAATTTATTGAAAAAAAATTTATTTCGACACATAGATTCAAATTTTTACAAAATTGATCATTTTTTTCTCGAAATGATTACTCGAGAAACCCTACAGTTGTAAGGTTGAAAAAATGAAAAAATTTCCAAAACCTCTGGAATTGAAAAAAATTGCCCAAATCCGCAAGAATTGGATTGAAATTGATTGAAAAAAATTTATTTCGACCCATAGATTCAAATTTTCACAGAATTGATAATTTTTTCCCGAAATAATTACTTGAGAAACCCTACAGTTGTAAGGTTGCAAAAAATGAAAAAAAAAAAATGCAAAAACTACTGGAATTGAAAAAAATTGCCAAAATCCGCTAGAATTGGATAAAAATTGATTGAAAAAAATTATTTCGACCCATAAGTTCAAATTTTCACAGCGAGAAACCCTACAGTTGTAGGGTTGAAAAAAATGAAAAAATTGTCAAAACTTCTGGAATTAAAAAAATTGTCCAAATTTGGTGGAATCAAATTAGAATTGATTAGAGAAAATTTATTTCGACCCATAAGTTCAAATTTTCACAGAGTTGAATTTTTTTTTATTAAAAAAACAACTGGAGAAACCCTACAGTTGTGGGGTTGAAAAAATGGAAAAAATGCCAAAACTTCTGGAATTGAAAAAAATTGCCCAAACTTGTGGGAATCGAATTAGAATTGATTGAAAAAAGTTTATTTCGACACATAAATTCAAATTTTCACAGAATTCATAAATTCTCTTCGAAATACCCTACAGTTGTAGGCTTGAAAAAAAATGGAAAAATTGTCAAAACTTCAGAAATTGAAAAAATTGTCCAAATTTGGTGAAATCGAAGTATAATTGATTGGAAAAAATTTATTTCGACCCATAGATTCAAATTTTCACAAAATTGATAATTCCTCTTTGAAATAATTAAGTACTCGAGAAACCCGCAAAATGAATTTTTTTCAAAAATGCCAATAATTGGAAAATTCAGAATTTTTTCATCATGACCTCTCAGAGTGAACCCTAATGATAAGAAACAATTTTTTTTGTCAATTTTTCCAATAAAATTGAATTTTGGGAACATGTAGATAAAGTTGCCCATTGCGAAACAATTTTTTTCAAAGATTGGAATAATTTAAAAGTTTCAAATTTTTACATCACAACCTCTCAGAATAGACCCGAATAATGAGAAAAAATTTTATTTGAGAAATTTTTTCAAATATATTCAACTTTAGTAAAATTTGAATTTCACCATGTAATAAGTACCTTTTGGCACTTATTACATGGTCAATTTTTTCAAAAATGGAAATAATTGAAAAATTCAGAATTTTTTCATCATAACCTCTCAGAGTGAACCCGAACGATGAGAAAAAAATTTTTGAACAATTTTTTCAAAGAAAATAAATATGTGAAATTTCCTATGTAAAAAGGTCCGCTGAAAAAGTGGATCTTTTTACATGGCAAAAATGAATTTTTTCCAAAAATGCGAATAATTGAAAAATTTAGAATTTTTTCATCATAACCTCTCAGAGTGAACCCGAATGATGAGAAATTTTTTTTTTTTGACAATTTCTCCAATAAAATTGAATTTTGAGAAAATTTGAAATTGCCCATTTGCAGTGTTTTAGGGTTGAAAAAAAAAATAAAAAAACTGACAAACTTCTGAAATTGAAAAAAATTGCCCAAGTTTGGTGGAATTGGATAAAAATTGATTGAAAAAAATTTATTTCGACACATAGATTCAAATTTTCACAGAATTGATAATTTTTTTTATTAAAAAAATAACTGGAGGAACCCTACAGTTGTAGGGTTGAAAAAATGAAAAAATTGTCAAAACTACTAGAATTGAAAAAAATTGCTCAAATTTGGTGGAATCGAATTTATTGGAAAAAATTTATTTCAACCCATAAGCTTAAATTTTCACAGAATTGAATTTTTTTATTAAAAAAAAAAAAAAAAACTGGAGAAACCCTAGAGTTGTAGGGTTGAAAAATGAAAAAATTGTCAAAACTCCTGGAATCAAAAAAATTGCCCAAATTTGGTGGAATCGAATTAGAATTGATTGAAAAAAAATTATTTCGACACATAAATTCAAATTTTCACAAAATTGATAATTTCTCTTCGACATAACTATTTGAGAAACCCTACAGTTGTATAGGGTTGAAAAAAATGAAAAAACTCTAAAACTGCTAGAATTGAAAAAAAAATTGCCCAAATCCGCTAGAATTGAATAAACATTGATTGAAAAAAATTGATTTCAACACATAAATTGAGTAAACTCGAGTTAAAATTTTAAATCTACAATTTTTTTTTCATTTTTCACCTAAATAAATTTAGGGTTGAAGTAGGGGGTGTCATACTTAATATCAAAGTTGGGTTACAAATTGTAAAATTTTGAAAATTTACCACTTTTTGCCAGACTTAAGCTTTTTATTAAATTTTGAATGTGGTAAAAGTTTTGTGAATAATTATTGAGAAGTACCTACTGCAGTTGATAATGAGAATCAGGCTTCAGCTGACGTAGTTACTCGGCAAGAGTTTTTTAAATTTTATTAAAAAATTAAAATGTGTTAAGAAAACAAAATGAATTTCATTTTTTCTCGAAGCAAACCATTTCAATACTTCTATTCAATGATGTAGAATTTTTCTGAGCACAATAAAGATAGGCCTATGCATGGCACTGGTTTTGGGCTCTTCAATTATGAAGCACAAAGAAATGATTGTACGAGGTATTGAAAATTTTTGATTGATTTTCTCCAGTTTACGCTGCCCAAAATTATGTAGTATGGATACTTGGGTAGAGATAGGTATGGATAATCGTAATTCAACCTTGTTATGTAGGTATGCACCACGTAGGCACATATTACATAACTATGCATACCACACGAATATTCTACGCTCTCACTTACGAGTATAATATGAAAAGCTAGTGCGATATTTGAAAAGCTCGACACGTTCGAGTTAAACTGTTGAACAAGACGACTTTTTTCCCTGTTTCGTTTTAAATCCGCGAATAAAATGAATAAATCATTGGAATATTCTCTTCGCCGTTTTTTCTTTCTACTTTAAAGGCACGAGAATAACCTTCATTTAGGTTACCACGGAAACGGTAATTCTTCATTCTTATAGGCTAGCAGCATTCGCTTATACTATAGCGGGGGGATGAAAAAAAAAAGGAAGGAAGGAAAAAGTAGGAAAAAAAAGATTCAACAAAGTTTTACAAGTATTTGCTACGAAGCTTAGTATTTTTTAAACGACAACGCGCAGCGGCTTCGATGAAAAGGGGAAACGTGAAATTTAAAGCGAACTGCGAACAAAGCAAGATGATAAAACTTTTTTCATTGGTGATTCAGTCGTACTTACAAATAATCCACGTGGAATTAATCAGTAAACAAGAATTTTATAGCGAAACTTTTTCGTTTTTTCTCAATTTTAAACAGGACGTTTATCGTTATTTTAAGTTCATTTTAATCTGCTTAACTTTTCTATTTTTATTTTCCTCCTTTTTCTTTTATACCCGTACCCGTATACCGGCGCTACACCTACACGGTGTTCGGAAAGGCGCGTCCGGTGTGCGAGTTTCTTTTTGGTTTGTTTTTTGATTTGCAGAAATTTAGGAGATGAGGTTTCTACACATACAGACTGCTTTAAAGATTTGTCAGGAAGTGCACAAATCTAAAGTTTTTAATCATAAAAATACAAATTAGGACAAATTTTAAAAATTTATTTCTCTACGAAATTTTTAAATGAAGTTCACACGTCTGTGGTCATTCATGTTGAATTACGAGCAATCAGTAACTATCTTTGAAAGATGAAAAATTATCACAAAGTAAATTCCTCAAAACAGAAAATTTGACAAAAAAAAAAATTGACAAAATTTCAGAAAATTAGCTCAAAATTTGAGGAAATTTTCAATTTTGAAGTCTCCTACAAAAGTTTATATAATTTTGTCAAAATCTGGGGGGGGGGGGGGGTCCTGGAGAAGTTGATGTACTGTACTCATACCATACATAAAAAAGTTTCTTCGACCGCGAATAAAAATTTAGAAGTTTAAATTTTGAATAGAATTAAAAATTTGATTTGAAACAAGAATCTAAAAGGAAATTTTTTCAAAATGTTGATTTTTGATTATTTACGTAATTATTTTCTTCCTGAAAATTTGTAAATATTTTGTATTAATTCTATTTTCATTTTTGTTTAGGTTAAATACCTAAATTCTTGATATTTTTTTATAAAAAAAAAAAAATTAAACAATTTTTTTGATAGGACTTCCGATTTTTTTTGAAAATTTTTGAATTTTCTTGCTACAAATTTATTTTTGAGAAGATTTTTCCAAAAATCTTTTGTTTTCTACAACTTTTTAAAAAATTGGTAAGACTATAGCACCTCCAATTTTTGAGAAATCAATCACTATTTTTACGAAAAATTGTATAAAGTTTTGTTTACAATTTCATTTTCGACCCAACGAAATTGCCATTTTTTGGTTTGAGAACATTTTATTTTGAATTTTAACTTTTCACCCTTTCTCTTTCTTTCCTTTTTTTCTAAGAAATTTCAAGAATTTTTTATTTTATTTAAAAACATTTTTTGAATTTTTCTTTTCAAAATTCAAAAAAATGTTGTTCATATACAACATTTTATGAACATCTTTTCAAATCTGCAATTCTCGTCCTCCATTTTTATACAATTATCATAATTTTCAGTTTTTATTTTAAATAATTTTTGTGATATTGATTTTTCTTTTTTTTTTGTTTCAGAACGTCGTTTTGAATTTTCCATCCATGTGCCTCCTTCTAAAGATATTTCAACGTAAGTACTTTTTCAATTATTATTATAAATACTTACTTGGTTTTTTGTTTTAATTTTTTTTACTCCCAATATTTTGGTTTTATTAGAGAACCGCACTTTTTCAATTTTTAATTCAATTTCCTTCCCCCTTTGTTTGCATTCTGAAGTAGAGGCACCCACAGACACGTCTCTTGAAATAGGTCTCTGAATCCAAGTTAGGGTCCCAAATTTTATCATTTCAAACTATGCTAAAATAGAAAAGAATGAACAAAAGTATCCATTCGAAGCAATTTTTGTATGAATAACTATAATTATGTACTTTTTGAAGAATAGATTTTTTTGTGAAAATATCTCGCATTTAAAAAAAATATCCATTTTTTTGAGAAAAAAATTTCTCATTTTTCGATTTTTTTTTTTGGAATATCAAAAATATATTTAAATTTTTTTGAAATTTTTTTTTTTTTTTTTTTTTTTGAAGACCCAAAAAATTTTTTTTTTGGTGGGAGAGATTTTTCAATTTTTCTGGAAAATAAGTATTTCGATTATTATTATTTTTTTGTTTGTATATAAAATTTCTCATTTTTTTGGGAGAATTTTTTTTTTTTTGAAAATAAAACTTTCTCGAGTTCTTTTGAATACCTAAAAAATTTTCATTTTTTTTTGGGTGAAATTTTAAAAACTTTTTAAATCTCGATTTTTTAGAATAAGAAATCTTTTACTTTTTTTTGGATTAAAGACTGGCTGTTTTAAATTTTTTTATTTCTTGAATTTTTATAAATCAATTTTTTTTTTTCAAGTAAGAAGACTTAATTTTTGGAATCACTTGAAAAAAATTCTGTTTTTTTTTTTGGAAGTGAAACAATTTCCTACTTTTTTTTTTTTTTTTGGAAGAAATTTTTTTTCCATTTAAAAAAAAAAAAAAAAAACTTTTTGAGTTCTTTTTTGGGTGAAAAAATTACTTAATTTTTCGGGTGTGACGATATTTCTCATAAAAATACCATATTAAAACACCGTTCAATCAAAAAGAGGGTTTTAAAAAGAATCTTATGCAAGAAAAGTTTTCATAAAAAATTTTCAGATGATTTTTTTTTTTTTTTTTTTCTCCAAAATAATTCCATGTAAGTTCTGCAATAGTATTTTTCAAACCTCTGCGCGCCGGTGTTCTGAATGGATCAAATTTTTTAAAAATCCAAAAAATCTTCCAAGTATTAACATCTTGTTTTTCCCCTCAATAATTTACTTTTGCCAATTTTCTTGAATTTTTGGTTTGTATTTTTTCCAATTTTGAAATTTTTAGTTGTTTCCAATTTTCAGTAATTTTATTTCGTTTTGGTTTTAATTTCATTTTTTCAATTAATTTCAATTTATTTATTGCTGTTCAATTTTTTATAGTTAAAAATTCGATCTAAATTTTGAAAAATTATTCGTCATTTTTAGTCAAGTTAATGGGATTGCGAGGGACTTCCACCTGTTGGTAGAAGTATGTACTGTACATCGCACAAATTATCAACATTATTGTAATAGAATGGCGAATAGAGTTGGGCGATAAGACGAATATTAAAATAATAGCTCATGCAGATGGCAGCACAGTGTTCTATTCGAATAAAATGTACCTGTGAAAGAAGTACCTATACCTTTACCTACCTACAGACCTACCTACGATAGGAATAGCGATGTGAGATGATTGAAAGAAAACACTATCACCATTTGGTTAGCATTGAGCGTAGTGATACAGTACACTACATCTACATACGAGAAGTACTGTAGGTACTAGTACATCTACATAGGTACAATATTTACGTGTGTATGTGTGTGAAGTTCTAGTACACTGTACAAAGAATAAGGAGAGACAAAGACAGAGTGAGAAAGCGTTGAAATGTATAGATTCTCGGCATGTGTGTTGTCGCATACCAGCACATGGTTGTTACGTTTATGTGTAATGTGTATATATATGCATGTACAAGTATATAGCTTATATTTTTCGTACGCGTTCGCTTAAATTACGAGCAGAATGTCGACAGCATCGACGCGACGATTCGATATGTACTTAACTTACATTTAGACTCCGTATATCGTATATGCCACATTACCTACCTCTACAAATATTATACTACATACTTAGCAAAGTGCGCTGTAAAAATGTGTTTAGGCGGTGACACGAATAGGAATAAAATAATACTCGTATTGTGCGGTCTTGCGAACGCGAGGGTGTTTCGATTAATTCGCGAAAATTTCGTCCGGTGTGCAAATTTTTCATCGGTGTAATCATTGTGAATGTGCTCGACTCATCGACTGCTCTTAGGCTATGTATGCTATGTCTACACCCTGGGACAAACTTATCAATTCCGGAACCGGCGCGGGCGATAAGGACGCCGCCGCCGGTATCAAGGTATTCGCATTGTCCAAGTCTTTCTCGAGGAATTCGATCGTATCGAATTGTAGCGCCAATAGCGATATCAACGAGGACGCGAGTTTCTTCGGCACACTCAATAAACGTCTGTCTCGTCTGAGCAAATGGTCACTGAACAAGAAACGTAAGTCCAGCGTTTCAGCTCCGCCGTCGCTATTCAGGTACATAGCAAATTAGCCATTTTGTATTAATTGTAACATTAACACGTTTGAAAAAAAAATTCACTTCGCGAACATTCGTCGTTGCTGTCAGTGTCGATCTTATGGGTGATCGAATTTTGATCTCTTCATCTTTCAATAAAAATTTTCAGGGGACGGATGGTTGAATTTGCCAAAATTCGGAAATGCGGAAATCGTAGAACCTGGGCTTGGCGATAGCCTAATGATGAAATCAGAATTTGTAGCGGGGGGGGGGGGACGTGTTTGCAGGTGTACGATGTAGGCCTAGGTATCTTGACCAAAAACGTGATAATTTTTGGAAAAAAGAGCATTAAAAACCTGACATTTCGTCATTTTTTCAACGTTTTCTTCGTTAAAGGGAGTCTGAACTAGGGTGGAATGATTTTGACTTTTTTTCGAAAATCGAAACAGCCTACGGCACAAAAGTTGTGTTTTGGTGTCAAAATAACATGGTAAAAATTTGAGCCCCCTCGGTCAATATTAACCCATGCTTCAGGGGGTCCAATGTTTTCAAATTTCAGTAAAATTTCTCATATAATAATTTTTTTTTTTTTTTAAATTAACAATTTTTCAGAGGTCTAGTCGATGGTAGGGGTCCTCTTGGTGACCCAGAACCCGGTCATCCATCAAAAAATTGCATAAAAGTATTAACAGGGGTTTCCAAAATATCCACATTTTTGCATAATTACACCAAAATCAAGAAATGCGCGAATATTTTTATTTTTTGAGATATGTTGCATATTTTGAGGTTTACATATTTGAAAATATCTTCAAAATGAAAGGGAAGTTCCATCACCACCACCCCTCCATAGAAAATGGGACATTTTGCTATGAAAACTTTGTCCTGTGTTTTTTAATGAAATTACTCATTTTACCTACTTTGTATTAGGGCAAAGTGAAAAAATTATCACTCTAATTACTATATGCATGAGAGCGGTTCATTTTGTGTTGAAAACATCCCATCAGAATATTAGACTCCTTCCTCAAAGGCGCAGGGCGTTAGGGATCCTCAAAGTGGGGTCAGTTTTGGAAAAACAAAGTTTTCATGGCAAAATGTCTCATGTTCTATGGAGGGGTGGTTGGTGGTGATGGGAGTTCCCTTTCATTTTGAAGATATTTTCAAATATGTAAACCTCAAAATATGCAACATATCTCAAAAAATAAAAATATTCGCGCATTTCTTGATTTTGGTGTAATTATGCAAAAATGTGGATATTTTGGAAACCCCTGTTTATACTTTTATGCAATTTTTTGATGGATGGCCGGGTTCTGGGTCACGAAGAGGACCCCTACCATCGACTAGACCTCTGAAAAATTGTTAATTTAAAAAAAAAAAAATTTATTATATGAGAAATTTTACTGAAATTTGAAAACTTTGGACCCCCTGAAGCATGGGTTAATATTGACCGAGGGGGCTCAAATTTTTATCACGTCATTTTGACACCAAAAAACAACTTTTGTGCCGTAGGCTGTTTCGATTTTCGTAAAAAAGTCAAAATCATTCCACCCTAGTCTGAACCCCCTTGACCCCCCCCCCCCTTAAATACGCCACTGTACCTTAGGTATGTTTACCTACTCAATAAATTCTGGGCACAAACACTTTTCATTTCCTATTTTTTTCATTGGTCAGCCACTACAAGCCAAAATTAGCTTAATTTATTTACGATTTCGATTTGTCGATTTGGGATTCCTAAAACCCATCATGGCCCCAGGACAGCTTTCCCTGCTAAGTCTCTCCCTCCGATTAAATAGGACCTGCGTATCTTCATATGAGATACGAGATGTGCTGTATTCCAGCTTCCAGCATCCAGCCTATTGTATTTGTTTGCAAGTAGATGTGTGATGTTTTGACTTGACTTATTCGAGATCTCATTCGGTGGGGGCCAGGTTTATTTTTAAATTCGTCGCGTCACGTCATATCTGACTTGGACGTGGTATGGTCTATAGTGCAATCGCCGTGTTTGATTATCGGTTTTAATATCCTCGTGGGAGGGGCGGTGGAAAGTGGCAGTCTGAAAGTCTGGCAGCGTTGTAGTGAATAAGAGTATGATGAAAGATTTTTTTTTTAAAAATGTTGAATCGCTTTACATCGAAATGGACTCGCTATCGTATCGTATCGTATCGTTTCGTTGAAGGAAGTAATTAATCTTGATTTCACTTCACCTTTTTAGAGATAATTTTTGAAACTACGATGGCAAGAAATGAGAATTTTTCGTGGAATTTCCCATAATTATTATAAGTATCTAATTTGTAAACGAACCTAGGTTTATTCCTCTTTTAGATTACACATTTTAGCTGTGTTTTTTTGGTTTTTTTTTTCCTCTAATCAGAAAGTCTTTTTAAAGGCTTGCTTTTACCTTCAATCTGCTATTTTATTTATTTATTTTTTTAAATCAAATATTACAACTTCAAAATGTCTCAATTTTTGGTCATTTTTAATTGATTTTTTTGCACTGATCAAAATTTCTTTTATTTTTTTTTCAATACTTTAATTTTTTTAATTATCAATTGAATCGGTCATTTGACAAAGTCCAATTTTGGTATCTTCAGTTTTTGACAGTTTAGGTACCTATTACAAATTTGTAGTAAGATGTCAAGATCTGAAGATACTAAAAAAAAATTGGACTTGGTAAGTTTAGCAAATGCGACGGATTCATTTAGTAAGTATTTGCGTAAGTATATCCCATTATCCCATTTTTAAAGTTTTCAATTTTTTTTGCATTTTTAAAATAATTTCTTTAACTTTAATTTTTTGTTCCTCAAATTTTTAATGATTTTAAATTCATATTAATATCTTCCGATTGACAATTGTTTCGTCCAGGCCCGGTGCGTGGGAGGGACAAGGGAACACCAATCTTGGGCCCGGAGTTTTTCTTAATGCCCAGATTTTTCTCCGAGACTTCGAATTTCCCCCTCACCCGAGGACTCTCAAGGTAAAATGGCAAAATTTCTTTCGGGCCCAAGTATTTCATAACATTAAAAAAAATGAACAATTCAAATGAAAAATTCTAAATTTTTATATCATTCGAGCAGTGAACGTGGTCTCTACTCAAAAGTCTCAATGTAAGCAACGCGACCATAGAACCACATAATATTGAAGAAAATTATTTTAAAGTGAATTTAAAATTTTTTATTCTCAACAGAATTGGAAAAAAATCAAGAAAGAAAATTGAATTTCGACTACAGTTTTTTCTTCCACTTTTCTTTAATTTTCAAATTTTTAAAAATTTCTGCGAGAGTTGTTTTTTCAAATTTCGTCAAAAAACAATTTTTTGAAGATTTATTTTTTGCATTATCTTTTTATTCAGAAAATTTTCAAATTCCTTTGAAAACCTTTTTTTTAAGAGTCTCAAATTTCCCTTCAATTTTTTTAAATTTCTTTTCTCAAAAAAATTTTCAATGTTTTTTGAAAAGCAGTGTTGCTTTTTTAAAAATTTTATGCAATTTCTTTGCATTTAAAATTTTTTCAAATTTCTTTGAGAACAATTTTTTTTTTAATTCAGTGAAAAAACATATATTTTTTTAATTTTGAATGAAAGAATTTTTTCACTTTTTCAAATTGAAACATTTTCTAATTTCTTTTACTCCGTTCAAGTTTTGTACAAGAACACGTTTTATTGAAGTTTTTTTTTTAAATTTTTTTTTTTAATTGATTAAATTTTTTTATATTAAACATTTTTTCTAATTCTTTGATGACCGATTTTTTTTAATTCAGTAAAAAAATTCAGATTTCAAATTGGTGAACTTTTTTTTACTTTTCTCAAGTTGAAAATTTTTTCCAGGGAATAATTTCTTAAAAGTTTTGTTGATTTTTTTTTGATTTAGTCACTTTCTTTGCATTTGAAAATTTAAAAAAAAATTTTGAGAAACATTTTTTTTTTTTTGAAATTATTTAAGTGATAAGAAACATTTTTTTTGTTTGTCCAATAAAATAAAAAATTGAGTGTTTTTTTTTAGAAAAAAAGAGGGTCTAAAAATTTGTTGTCCTGGGCCCGATCTGGCTCTCGCCAGCCCTGGTTTCGTTTATGGGTGATTTTTCGATAGGTATAGTCACTTTTTCCATTTTTATTTTTTCTTAATTTCAATTTTTTCTCAGTTTTATAAATGTTATTTTTGTTTTTAGTTTTTTACGTGTAGTTTATTCCTTAACGTACTTGATTGAATTTTTCAATTTTGAAAAAAAATTAGTTTGATTTTCAATTTAAATTATTTTTAAAATTTTGACCATTTCAAATTATTTTTTTTCTAATTTGTAGTACTTAATTTTTAAAATTTTTTGCATGTTTTTTCGAAAGATAGTCAGTTTTTCCTTATTTTTTTTCGTTTTTATTTTTCCATTAAAAAAAAATCTAATAAAGGTAAATTATTTCTTGAAATTTTGTTCACTTTAAATTCGTTTTTTCCTTCAGAATTATGTATGTATGTACGAGTATATGCTTTTACGATGACCACAGAAAAAAAATGCCACAACATTTCTAACAAAATTGGTGACGAAATTCCGAAATGATTGGATTAGGTTGGGTTATGTCGGATTAGGTTCGGTGTTCGACAAAAGACTTTATTATGTTAGACATATTACATAACTTTGAAAAATTTTCAAAATTTTGACGATGTTTAGACATTTTGTGAACATTATAAAACTGAAATTTTTTTTCTTCGAAATTTGACTATTTTTAGACATTGTAAAACTTGGAAAAATTTAATATATATTTTTTTTCAATTTTAGACATTTTTTCAGGTATTCTGAAACTTGAATTTTTTTATAGAAATTGATTACTCGACCCTTGATTTTTTTTTTCAATTTTAGACGTTTTTCAGACTTCTTATTTATTTTGAAAATTGAATAACTCTTACAGGCATTTAGCATAGTACACCTACATTAGGATGGCCCTTATTTTTCGACTTTTGGAAATGTTGTCGGGACGGGGGGTCAATTGGTGACATATTGGTAGAAAATAATTCCCTATTTTTTATTTTTCCTCTAACTGAATTTTAAGCCGTTTCTCAGGGGTCCCCAAATTTGAAAAAATAGAACATTTTGAAAATTTTTGAAAATTTTTAGCAAAATGGTCATAGGGATGGTATTTCTATAAGACAATACCATTTTCGATGATTTCTTATCTTTACCCCCCTTTTCATGGAACATAAAAAAAACGTCATTTTTTACGTTTTTTAAAAAATTTGAAAAAAATGACTAAAAATTAAAGAAACATTTTTTTTTGAATAAAATGTTTTTAGCATACATGTTATCACCCAAAAAGGTCATTTACGGCGATTTTTCATCCTTACCTTCATTTTTGGGAACCTCATTTTTTTCAATTTTTGATAGTTTTTGAAAAATTCTCACTTATACGGCAGTGGTGAAAAATCACCGTAAATGACCTTTTTGGGCGATAACAATGTATGTTGAAACCATTTTATTAAAAAAATTTTTTTTTAAATTTGTAGCCATTTTTTTCAAATTTTTTAAAAAACGTAAAAAATGACGTTTTTCCATGTCCCATGAAAAGGGGGGTAAAGATAAGAAATCATCGAAAATGGTCTTGTCTTATAAAAATACCATCCCTATGACCATTTTGCTAAAAAATTTCAAAAATTTTCAAAATGTTCTATTTTTTTGATTTTTTCAAATTTGGGGGCCCCTGATAAACGGTATAAAATTCAGTTAGAGGAAAAATAAAAAATAGGGAATTATTTTCTACCAATATGTCACCAATTGACCCCCCGTCCCGACAATATTTCCAAAATTCGAAAAATAAGGGTCACCCTAACACCTACATACGCGTTTTCGATGTCCAAATTGGCAGAAAACGGGACAAAATTCCGTCACGAAAGACTTCCGCCCTTTTTGCACTGGTAATGATCTAATGATTAAAAACTCTCAATCGTTGGAGTCGAGTAACTTTCTTGGAAATGTTGATAGCGAGCAAAATGACCAGTGAGATTATTAATTATAAATTTCTTTACCTGCTACGATAGTCGGTAGTAAATTATACGTATTCCACTCAAAAATTACCTGCGAACTATCACGGTCATTTCAAATGTGGCACATTAAAAAAAAAAAAAAAAAAAAAAAAAAAAACACATTCTTGGGTATTATCGTCACCGGACACTTTATCTTTTTGGGTTTATCTACCTTTTACGTTTATTTTTTCATTTTCAAGGTTTTTGAACGTGTAACAAAACTTGTAAGTACTATATTATAGTTTCTTCGCGGCGTTACAATTAAATTGAAATTTTCTGTAATACTTACAAACCTTTTTATTTATCACATTTTTAAATGCATCGGGTACCGTTGTGCGGATTCGCTGAGAAAGAATCATTCCCGGCTTATCACAAATTGATAAAATAAACCGTAGTGGACGAATTTCTCAGTATACGTGTATGTACCAAGTACATATATATTTTGTTATCGATGACGCTGACATGGCGGCTGCTGTAGTAGCTTTTTAAATATCGGATGCCGCAGAAACGAGCAGCTCTTCATTATTGTCGTGATATACTCGTAAACACGTATGTATTTGGTCAGTTCCTACTACAATGAGTTAATAAGAGTTGATATACCTACCTGTGTACGTAAATCTTTCTTTTACTGGATCAAACACTCGGTTAAATAGTTCTTTATTTGAGGAATTTTGTTCGCGAAAGGGTTCGTTGAGCGATACGACGCGACGCGATATCGCGAGATTCGTCGTGGTTCCGTTTATAGGAACAAAGGTTTATAAAAATAAAAAAACAAATATCCAATTGTGCACCGGTGTACTCTGCGAGTTGATGCAAATTTTCCCACATTTATCTTTGCATTCAACTTCCTATTTCGGATGGTTAAATTGTGGCAGAGTGGAAGGAAAAAGGGAACAGGCGAACAGCTGAGGCTGAGGTACATATTTGTTGGTTAATTTGTATCAATTTGCGACGCGATCACGTGCACGAAATTTCAAATTTCAATCCCTATGCCATCAGTTATGAGCACAATCGAGACTGTATCGCGGATTTGTGGCGCTTACGGACCATCATCGCTTCGATATGGATGAAAAAAACGACGATACGTAAGGATTATTATGATTTTTTTTACCTCGCTGAAATCTCGGCGATATGTAGAATTTTTTAAAGGCGCTTCATCGATAAATTATTACGGTCGTTGCTAAATTCATAGAGAACAAAATTTATAAATTTTATAACCGAATGAGTGATCGAACGGTGCACTTGGCGACGGGAAGTTGTGAGGTGATTATAACTTACTTACGTACTGCAGGTAATTAGATTTATTTGCGGATTTTGCCAGCAAATTCGTCTCATCGGAGGGTTGAACGAGGTCAGTTTGCCAGTTTGGATGGTGGCATTTTTGTGATTTTTGTCGTTAACAATCCGCTAATAGTGTAACACTAACAGGTATTTCGAATTCTTTAACAAAATCACGCGACCTTGCCCTTGATTTTGTTCCAAGAAATGAAAGTGAAATGTTAAATGTTCAAGTTTTGTGATTCGATAGTTGACGATATATCGATATCTGTCTACTTCCGTCGTATTTTTTTTTTCAAACTTGTACGCATATGGAAAATTTTATTTATTGAGGTATATATGGAAAATTTCTCACAAATGATTTTTCATAGCGTCCCTCAATTTTTTTTAATTTTTTTTTCTAATAGTTCGTTGAAAATAATTTTTTCAACTTGGAAAAAAAATCATAAGAAACATTTAAAAAAAACGATATTTCTTATTTTATGATGATTTTATTTGAAATTGAATTTTTTATTCAAATATTATTACTAGAAGCATTTGCAAGTCACTTTTGTAGTGAATTTGTCACTTTTTCGTTCAAAAGTCATAATAGAAGTCACTTTTTTCCTCATTTTTTTAAATCGATTTTTTGCAATATTTTCTATGTGCGAGACAAAAATACTTATTGATATTGCTTTTTAAAAAAGGCTGTGGGATGCTTTGGTTTATTCAAAACTGGCATACGTCATAGGTACAAAATACATGTAGGTAGGTAAAACGAAAAATTCCATCCATATACCTTTTTGAATCACAAATTTTCGTTATCAAAATCTCCTAAAAACTTTTTAAAAAGAATTAAAAAGCTCATAACTATTTTTTTTTTCCAATTTCCATAAAATAGTCTAAAAGAATAATTTAGTTTTGCAGGAAATATTTCAAAATTTTCCCGAAAAAAAATTAAAACCCCTATCAAAAATTTTTGAGAAAGATTTACGAAAAATGGTCTATTTCTTTTATTATTTTAGAGGACACAATTTCAAAATTTCCCTACAAAAAAACAAAATCAAAACAACTGAAATACTATTACAATTTTTTTTTTTTAATTTACGAAAAATTTTCTTCTTTTTTGAAAGGAACAATAAATAATTTCAAATTTTTCCTGAAAAATTAAAATATTCTATCAGAATGTTTTCTTTCATTTTTTTTTTTTTTTTTGAAAGGAAAATATACCTAGGTACTTATTTAAAAAGTTTTTCTGAAAAATTCAAAAAAAAAATTTACTTAACTTTTTTTTTAAATTACCTAATGAAAATTTTTTACAGTTTTTCTGAAAAAATATGTAAGCCTTATTAAAACCTATTTTGATAAAATGTCATTAAAAACTGTTTTTTTTTTTTCAAAGAAAAATATTTTGGAGGATTTTTTATTTGAAATAATTTTTTTTTTGTCAAAAATTTTTTAAAATGATTTTCTGTGATTCAGAAAAAAATTCTGATTCGATTTTGGACTTTTTCCAGTATGATTTTAAAATACTTATTTTCTCTCAGAAAAAATTGGAGATTATTTAGAGTTGATTTGGGGGGGGGGGGGCTAAAGGGAAATGTTGTTTCTCCAGCTCGCTTTCCTTGAAAATTTGAGCCACCATTTTGTCACTACTTTCCCTGAAGAAATGTCACTGAAGTCATTAAAACAATTTTAAACAGAAAATATCACGCCTGTTATTATTTACTTACCTATTATCTATCATTTTTTTTTTGGCAGAAAAAATTGATAATTTTCTTCCTACTTCATTTCAGTACTTTAGTCAATTTTCTAAAAATTTCTACAAACTCTTATTTTTTCCAATTTTGTTATCATTTTTCTTATGATCGTGTGTTTGAATTTAAATTTTTGTCGAAACACTATTTTTTAAAAACCTTTTCCAACTCATTTTTAAAAATTCTATAAAAAATTAATTTTCCTAAAAGTTTTCCAAAACACTAATTTTTTCAATTTCATCGAAAAACAATTTTTTCTTAAATTAAATTTTTGATAATTTTGGTATTTTTATTTTTAAATAATATATATTTTTTAATGAGATTTTTTTCACGCTATTTTTTTTTAATTTCTGTAAAATCCCACGTTTAAGAAAATTCGTTAAAAAAACAATTTCTTCAAAATTTGATTTTTCTCAAAATTAGTAGATAGGTATCTATTATAATTTTGTTATAAAATGACTTTTTCGTTTTTTTCTTCGGTAAAAAAACGCAATTATTTTCAAAAAAAAAAAAAAAAAAAAATCTGTAAGAAATAAATTTTCCAAAAGTAGATAGGTATGTTTTATTTTATTTTTCTATGAAAATACATCGTTTCTTGAAACTTCGTTTCAGCACATTTTTAAAAATTGTGTCAAAAATTTGATTTGTTGAAATTTCTCTAAAACACATTTTTTAATGAAATTCCGTTGAAAAGCAAATTTCTCTGAATTTTGATTCGAATGAGTACAATTTTTGTGAAATTTAATTTTGCTCAAAAATCGTACGCATCTTTTACGATTTTGTTTCAAACATTTTTTAAATTTTTTTTTTTTTTTTTTGTTGAAAGATAATTTTTTTAAAATTATGTATGTTTCTTCATTCATATTTGTAATATATTTTTAATTTTGGTTAAAAATTTCTTTGAGTCACAAAATTTTTCCAGTTTTGAAAAACACTTTTTCAATATTATTTTTAGTTTTATTGAAGAATATTTTTTTCAAAAATTGAATTTTTTTATTCATTGTTTTGACAAAAAATAATCAATTATAAAAAAAATTTTGACCCTTTTTTTCAATTTTCAAAATTTTTTCTCTTTTTTAACATTTTCAAAATTTTGTTCAGTTCCTTTTTTCTTTTTTTTGTTATACCTAACTTATAAGTGCCTATTTTTGAAATGATGACTAATTTGGGGAACTTTTAGGCCAGTTTCAGCGAGTTAAAATGTATTAATTTTATTCTCGTATGCGCCTTCAATTTAAAAAAATTAACGAACTAGAAGGTAACGTTTTATTTGTATGTGTATCAATTTAATTCAAACTTACGAAATGATCACTGCGTGCATTGCACGTAAACTTGTACGAGAATACGCACAGTACGTATTTATATGCTATGAAATTTTTCCCTACGGAAATATGACCATATATCTCGTGTACATATCCTATGTGAGGTCACACTCGCAGCACCCAACAGCGAACGTAATCGTGATAAAATTGAAATGGAATTTTTAGAATCGTACAAATTTATTTTGAAAACGATAAAAGTTGAGCTTGGATAGGTCACAGTCAAAAGTCTATTTGGGTGAAAATAATAGATTAATTTTTATGACCCCAATTTATTTGATTATTTACCTCCTACTCCTATACACAGGCTATATAGTATATTTATACTGACGCAGTATACGCGGCTAATCCGCGTTCTTCTACCGAAACAATTCATCTCGAAATGATATCACGCGTAAAAAAAACCGATCAGATATTTTTCAGAAAACCCGCCTGCTGCATCATTTGCTCACCTTGAATTTCACCCAGTCCAGCACTACATAAATACTTGATATTCAAAATTGGAGGGGAGGGAGGGGTCTAATCGAAATTTTTGTTGTAACCAAAATTATTCCTAAAACTTCAACCTACAATTTTTGTTTGAAAATTTTTTCAATTGGACCCCTCTCTCTCCGCTAATTTTGCATAACACTCCGAAGATATTAATTAAAAATTGTAGGAGTGAGGGGAAGGGGTCAATTGAAAAATTTTCTCAACAAAAGTTGCAGAATAAGACCTTGGAAATAATTTTGGTCATATGAAAATTTCGATTGAACCCCTCTTTCTCCTCCAATAAGTCATAACAAAAAGTAAGTTTTGATTCAAAATTGTGGGAAAGAGTCTAATTGAAATAATTTTCATTTCCAGTGCCGGATCAACATTTTTCGCGCCGAAGGCGAACAAATCTTTCGCGTTCCCAGTGACAAACTGAAGTGACTTTTCGGGGGGGGGGGGGGGGGAGTGTAAGTCATTGAAAATGCCAACTTGAACCACTGAAATTTTCCAACTCGTACTATCGATATTAAAAAGTGCTAAAGAAAATATTGCCCGAGCGAAGCGAGAGTGAAAATTTTGAAGAAAAAATGTGTGTTTTTAGCTTACAATCGGTGTCAAAAAAGAATAGAGAAAATACTGCCCGAGCAAAGCGAGGGCGAAAATTTTGAAAAATATATGATTTTTGACGGAAAAAAAACATGTTTAGTATGAATTTGAGTTGGTAAAATTGCAATATTTCCAACTTAAATAAAAACACCACAGATTCGTCAACTTTTTACCAACTTTCCTTGCGCATTTCAATTTTTCATTTTAATGGTCAAACTTTATAAATATTGAAATTTGTTTGTATTTTTTGCGCCGCTTCGCGCTGAAAAAAATCTCGCCTGTTCCGCCTTGGCCTTAATCCGGCACGCTGTTTTCAAACAAAAGTTGTAGAATGAAGTTCCAGAAATAATTTCGGTTATAGCAAAACTTTTGATTAGACCCCTCCCTCCCCACTAATTTCGGGTAATAGAACTTTATTTAAGGTTCATTTTCAAAAACAGGGAAGATTAAAGGGCCCCAATTGAAAAAATTTTCAAACAAGTTTTATTCAAGATAATTATGCATTATTTATAATTATGTATAAAAACAGGGTGTGGTGAGGGGCCCAATTCAAAAAAATTTCAAACAAAAGTTGTACCTTGAAGTTATAGGAATATTTTGGTTATAACAAAAATTTCGATCGGACCCCTCCCTCCTCACCAATTTTGAATAATTGCAATATTATTCAAGATTTATGTATTTTCAAAAAAAACAAAGGGGGAAAGTAAGGGGCCCCCGATTGAAAAAATTTTCAAACAAAAGTTGTAGCTTGAAGTCCTAGTAATAATTTTGGTTACCACAAAATTTTCGATTGGACCCCTCCCTCCCCTCCAATTTTGAATATCAAGTTTTTACGTAGTGTACTGAACTTGGAAAGGTGAGCAAATGATGCAGCAGGCGGGTTTTCAGAAAAATAGTCGATCATGTAAAAAAATATTCTTATCTTTGTTTTGTTTGAGATGAGCGATGATGTGTTGATTTAGGCGCGCGTAATACGAACTACTGATACACTTGAAACGTAATAAAAACCGCAGCATCTTGTTATAAAATGTAACACGACCGTACAAGTTTGCTAAATTGAATGTGCGCTATAATTAATTATAACTTTATACTGTATAGGTATGATGAGTGTTATGTATGTACGTAGAATGATGTAGAGATGTACCTAGTTGTACAGCACTGAGACGCAGACGATGCGATTAGACTCTACGCGACAAATCAAATCCAAAATGAGAATTTATAACAAAAATGGGCAATTTTTTCTTAATTCTATTTGCGAGAGAAAACGTAAACATATTGTATGTAAGTCGCACTGGCGGCAAAGCAAATTGTGTAATTGTCGTAATAAATTATTACCTACACCTACCTCTTTGCTCTCTTTACGGGCCAAAAAATTGGCTTGTTTGGCATTTTACGATAATTCGAAAATCATTTAAAATTAGACGAAGCGATTGTTCGATGATATTGCGGTCTCGCGAACGCGTATGTACTTCGGTCTGTCCTTTCTCCTTTGCATGTATAATCTTACGAGTACCTATTTGATGACATCATTAAAAAAATTGTAAGTATCGGGGTTAAGATTTTTTTAAGTATGTGAAGTGTGAAGTGATGTACCTAGTTCCTACCTACGTGACGCGATCGTTATTTCGTTCTATTTTCCTTTTCCTTTTCCTTTTCTTCTCTCTCGATCTGTCGCTCTCTTCTCGTATAAATGTATATATTTTTTTTTTCGTCGATTCAATTGGATCGTCTGAGTTGTCGTTGATTAAATGAATCGCCTTATTGAGAGCTTCCTCGTGTCGTAAAATTACTATGTGCTGATATTTTACGTTCGCTCGTCTCCGTTTCCCGGAGAGAAGCTCGTTCTTTTTTTTTATTGTGCCTCGGCAATATGCGCTATTTTGACGCGTTCAGTCGTAAATGAAATTCTCATCTCGTTACAGGTACCGACAGACTAGATTCAGTTCGCGCAGGGTTCGAAGACGAGTGGTTTTCAAGCACGGAGATTGCAACGTTGTCCAAGGGAATGTTGCCAAGAGGAGGAGACGATATTTACAGGTAAATGCCGCTTGCGGAATCATTTTGCATTTTCCATCGCTGTAGTGAAAGTGAGCAAGGATACTGAAAAAATTTGAGAATTCGTGTCAAAAAAATAATAATTTTCTTACCTTCATTTTCCTATTTTTTTGGTCACTAAAAAGAAGGTGGAAAGGGCATTTCTTGAAAAATTCAAGTTTTCGGAATCCCTGAAAGAGGAAAACATGAAAATATGCTGAAAGCTATTTTGTGCTGAAATTCATCAAATTGAAAAAATCGGTTTTTCTAAAGAAGAGTCATCAGTTTATGAAAAATTTATTTCAGAAAAAATCAAGGGTCTCATGGTGAAAGTGAAAATTTATCACAGAACTTTTTTTCAGAACACTACTCAAAATAATATATTTACGAGCAGTGCGTATAAATTAGCCCATGCTCTTAAAAATTGTTTGGAAAACAATAATTTTTGAAAAAAATGAACTTGAAAATAATTCAGAGTCTGTTTAAAAATTTATAACTTTTTGAAAGTTAGGAAATTTTCAAAGTTTTTCAAACTTGGATTTTTCAAAATTTAATGGCAAAAATTCAAAACAGACGAAATTTCAAAATTTGATGAAAATCGAATTTTGGTGATCGTAAATTTTGATACATTTTTGAAACTTGACTGCTGATCAGTTTTCAAAATTTTACAGTTTTATTATTTAAAAAAAAATTTAAAGCCATAATTTGACAAAAACATGAAAATTACTAAATTTTAATTAAATTAATCTGTTTTCAAATTTTAATAATCTTTTCAAAGTTAAATGAATTTTTGCAGTAAAAATTTCTAGAATTTTTTCGAATTATTTAGTAATTATATGTAGATAGGTATGTACCTACGTACCTATATCTGGGGAAAATATTATTTTTTGAATTTTAATAAGCCAGTCTTTAAATTGAAGTAGGTATTTTTTATAATTCAGTTGAATAATATTCAAAAAATTGTGAAGTTTGATAAATTTTTAAAATATAAATACCTAATGAAAACTAATTATTTTTGAAAAATTAAAATTTTGTTCAAAATTCGAAATTTTGTATAATTTTTTAATTTACCAAGTTTCCAAATTTTCTTTAGGTAACCTGTTTTTTTTTTTGTTTTTTTTTTGTGAGATGTTTTTAAATGTTATTAAGTTTGGAAAATTGGATCCATTGTTGAAGGTTGATTATTTTTTGCGAATCTAAAAAGTTAGGATTTTTTTTGATTCAGTGATTCTTTGGAATTTGTAACATTTTTTATTTTGAAGAAGTCCTTCATAAGTCCTGTTTTTTGGTTTTTAGATTTTCATTGGTAGACAGATGAAGAGTTCAGATTTTCATTCGGCTTTTCATGAAATTTTGTACTCAAGTTTTTTATTGAAATGAAAAATTAAATGAAAATCTGATTTTTAAATGAATCCATGCAAAATCCTCTTCTAGCGAAATTTTAAAATTTTATAAAATTACCAATTTTGGGAAAATTTAAAAATTCAAAAAATTGAGAAAAATTCCAAATTGCATTTAACCAATGAAAAAAGCTACCATAAAAATCATTGCAAAATCCTCCTCTGACGAATTTTCCAAGATTTTTAAAATAATAAATTTTGCGAAAATTTTCAATTTAAGTAAATTCAGAAAAATTGCTAAATAGTATTTAACCAATGAAAAAAGCTACCCTAAATATCAATGCGAAATCCTCCTCTGGCAAAATTTTGATATTTTATAAAATTTCCAATTTTGTAAAAATTTAAAAATTCAACAAATTGAGAAAAATTTCAAATTGCATTTAACCAATGCAAAAAGCTACCCTAAGAATTAATGCAAAATCCTCCTCTGGCAAAATTTTGAAATTTTATAAAACTTCGAATTTTGTAAAAATCTAAAAATTCAACAAATTGAGAAAAATTCCAAATTGCATTTAACCAATGCAAAAAGCTACCATAAAAATCTGTGCGAAATCCGCCTATGGCAAAATTTTGAAATTTTATAAAATTATCAATTTTGTGAAATTTTAAAAATTTAAGATTTTTTGTAAAATTCCAAATTCCATTTAACCAATGCAAAAAGCTACCCTAAGAACCAATGCAATATGTTCCTCTGACAAAATTTTAAAATTTTATAAAATTTCCAATTTTGTAAGAATTCAAAAATTCAAAAAATTGAGAAAAATTCCAAATTGCATTTAACCAATGCAAAAAGCTACCCTCCTCTGGTGAATTTTTTACATTTTATAAAATTATTAAAATGTTGTATAAATTTAAAAAATTCACAAAATTGAGAAAAATTCCAAATTGCATTTAACCAATTCAAAAAGCTACCCTTGATGGATCCGTAACATAACTATATTTTTTGGTGGGACACAGAAAGACTGAGTGTACTGGACGTGGAGTTACTAGTGGAAAAAGTCTCCAATTTTTTTCATAAAATTTTTACCTATTTTTTTTTATTTATTTATTTTTTTGGAATGGATATAATTTCAAAGTTATACTTCCAAAAGTTCTTATTTTTTTATTATTATTATTTTTTTTTGGAAAGAAATGAATCGGCTCATGCAAAAACAGGTTAAGTCACATTTTTTTGAAATTTTAGAGGAGACGAAAAAAACGTGTGCAATACACTTTTTTTGCCTCCTGTACATTTTCGATGACAATTTCAAAAATGTGACTTGACCTGTTTTTGCATTAGCCGATTCAAATACTTGTTTGAAAAATATTTTTTGATGCAAAAATATTTCCTTGGAAATAAATCGTAAAATGGGAATTACTTATTTATTTTAAAAATTGTCTTTATAATTATTTTTGACAAAAATTTGAAAAGTTCTCCAAAAAATTCCTAATCTCATTGAAATGAAAAAAAAAATAATGATTAATGTTAGGCAATATTAAAAATTTTCTTGGAAAATAAATAGGTCATTCTATTCTACTGCTTTTATTATTATTATTTTTTAATTTCACATAAAATCATTGTTTTTGAAAGGAAATTACAAAAAAATCAGCTCAGAAAATCTTTGATTTTTTTTTTGAAAGAATACCTTTGCAAGTACTTAATTTTTTTTTTTTTTTTTTTTTTTTTTTGAATACAATTATTTTTAAGATTTTTTATCAAAAATTCAAATGAAAAAATTTACAAGAAAACCTATATTTTTTTCTTGTCTCTAAATTTATATCATAAGTGATTGGGCTGTTTTGCAATTCATAACAGTTTATAATAAGAAAAACCGAAATTGAATTTATAGGAGAACTTAGATGGCTTGTTTTTAATTTGATTTGAATTTTTCTCCTTATTTTCGGTCATTTTAAATTCAATCCTTTTTTTTATAGGCAATATTTTAGAAATCTGTGATTTTTTTTTCATTAAAAAAAAATCAAGGGAACGGGTATATTATTTATAAGAAAACTTTGACCTAGTGCTGTAAAAAACAGTACCCTCATTACTGATAAAACATCGTTAGATGCGCCGAAAGAAGAGTGCGGTTCTATCCTATGTTTGAGAGCCGAGAGGGGGAGGTGCTTAATATTTCACCTTATCTTTACTCGTAATTGCTCGTAATTAACGCTGGATGCTTTCATTTCATTAGGATATCTTTACAACGTTGGTGGACGCTCAATGGCGATGGACTTTGCTGGTATTCGCTTTGAACTTCATCCTCAGTTGGTTAGCGTTCGCTGTTATCTGGTGGCTGATTGTTGTATCTCACGGTGATTTCGAGTCCCATAATACCGACACCATCGACGTATCGTCCAATGAAACGTGGAAGCCGTGCGTCGAGGGTATCAAATCCTTCACTTCTCTGTTCCTGTTCAGTGTAGAAACGCAGCATACCATAGGTGAGTTGAAATTTTCGCCAAATCTATATGTACCTACAATAAATTGCAGACATTTTCGTTGTATTCTCGTATTTCGTACCTATTTGTACATACGTACTTACGTATTTTATTTCAGGATACGGTGCCAAGCACATCACCGAAGAATGTCCCGAAGCAATATTTGTACTGTGCTTACAAAGTATCGTCGGCGTCATGATTCAAGCATTTATGGTCGGCATCGTGTTTGCCAAATTGTCCAGACCGAAGAAAAGAACTCAAACTTTGTTGTTCAGTCGTAACGCCGTCATTTGCCAGCGAAATGGTCAGCTGTGCCTGATGTTCAGAGTCGGCGATATGAGGAAGTCTCACATCATCGAAGCTCACGTTAGAGCGCAACTTATAAAGAAAAAAGTACGATTTGTTCTACAAGCCCCCTTACATTTTGATCGTTAGGCATTTATTTCGCCAGCACGTAATATTGGTTGCCTATTCGGGTATATTTTTATAAGGAACGAGGGAATTCTCGAATACGGATGGTAAAAATTATTAATATGATGGATTCGCAGGTCACCAAAGAAGGAGAAATTCTACCATTTTTCCAGCACGAATTGAAAGTAGGAGGAGACGGCGCCGAAGACCGTATATTTTTCATTTGGCCGACCACTATAGTTCATAAAATCACGCCGTCGTCGCCCCTTTATAAATTATCGGCAGCCGATATGCTTCAAGATAGATTCGAAATAGTGGTCATTCTGGAAGGTAAATATTATTCTAGATACGAGCACGAGCACGAGCACGTGGCTAGTGATGCGATTTTTCTGTTTTCAAATCCCAATCCCTAAAACAAACGGTTTGTTTGGCGATGCACGCGCATTTAGGTGTAATCGAGTCGACGGGAATGACTACCCAGGCTCGGTCGTCGTACCTGCCGAATGAAATCTTGTGGGGCCATCGGTTCGCGAATCTAGTCTCATTCAAGAAAGAAACCGGTGAACACGAAGTCGACTACAGTCAGTTCAACAATACGTACGAAGTAGATACGCCGTTGTGCAGCGCCTACAGCCTAGATCAACTGCTCTCCGGCCAGCAGTCGTTCGGTATGTATCGATTTATCGCTATAGTTACTACCTCCTCGTTCGAATTGGCTACTGCACCACCGTAGCCTAGACGATATTCCCTATATTTACATACTGTATGTATTATACTTAACTACGACGCGACTTGGTAATGAAATCTCATATTCTTATCGTCGCGTCGCGTCGCTCGCCTGTAGCAGGCAGCAAGGCTGTGTAAATACGAACTACGTTGAGGTATCCATCTACGTCTAATTTACCTACTACTACTTTAGTATAAACATCACTCTGCTGGGTGTACCAATTACAGAATTTACCACGCATTCACACTGACACTCGTATACTGCTCGTATTAACAGATGGAAATTTGGACGTTCCTTCGACCGAGAGTGCCAGCTCAAACGAATGCCCTCCGCTCACGCCCAGTAACTCGACCGAGCAGATTAAAATGCCCAGTGACAGCATTATCATAACGTTGCAACCGACTTCCGAAGCATTAGTAGAGGATCCAGATCGTATTCCTGGACCCGAATCCAATATCTGAGCGTTGATTTGTGAGTATTATCACTTTGTCGTGGTATTATATCCGTCTCGTGGCTTTTTTATTTTAACTTCCCCTTTAATACAGGATGATGTTGAAAAATTCGCTCTTGAAAAGATTTCAAAAAATTTACGTTTGGACCAAATTTTTTTAAAATAAATTTTGAAAATTGTATTTTCAATTTTTCAACAAAAAATTTCAAAAAATAGCACTTGCGTAAAATTTTGAAAATTTTGCATTGAAACAGTACACTGAAAAATTGTACTCGAATGAAAATTTTTCTTAAAAGTCTCTGTTTTTGTAAAATACTTTTTTCAGCTAAGAATTTGAAAAAATATTACCATCTCAGCAAAATTTGGAAATAATTTGTGTTCGAGCAAAATTTTTTAAAAAATGTTTAAAAATAATTTTAAAACTTTTGAACTTATTTTAGATGAAAATTAGCGAGTAGAAAGTATTATTCTCGAAAACGTTTTTAAAAAGTTAGCACACTCGACTTCGAGGAAAATTTTTTTTCGAAATTTTATTTAAAATAAAACTTTGAAAAATTTTATCAACATTTTGAAAAAAAATAGAAAAATTTGTTTTTCATTAAATATGTGCTCTGTTGTGGTGAGGATTGCTCGTATAAGACCACTCTTAATATATTTATGAGCAACTTCCCCAATCCCAGCGATTTTCACCTTTCTATAGGGCTTCTCAATCATGATCATGAAATATCAGAATTTATTTTTGCATGATGCAAAATCAAACGCGTTTCATGGCTACGGTAATTTTACAATTGAAAAATAGTTCGAGTAAAAAAGTTTTAATATTTAATATCGTTTTCAAAAATACCAGAGGTTTTGTCCTAGAGTTGATGGGTACTCGTGAAACGGGGGAGGGGGTTGAAGAACATGGAAAAACACAATAGGATGGCTCTTATTTTAGATTTTTGGATTTCTTAAATGTTTTACTCTCAACGTTTCTTCATTTCATTAGAAAACAATTCCCTATTTTATTATTTTTTCGCTAGGTAATTCAATTTTATATGGTGCCCTGTCAAAATGAAAAAATCACCCATTTTCAAAATTTTCTCATTTTATTGCTTTAACATACATCGTGTTTTTTTTTGGTTTTTTTTTTATGTTTTTCTTTTCTTTTAAAAAACTGATGAGTTTTATTACAAAGAATTCATTTGGTACGTGTCAATTATTCATAAATTTGTATGGATGTTTTGTATGGTCAGTGCTCGTAGCTGATCGTACTTGCTCGTAGCTGCTCGTACTTCCTCGTAGCTGCTCGTACTTGTTCGTAGCAGCTCGTAGCTGCTCATACTCGCTCGTATCTGCTCGTACTTGCTCGTAGCTCTTCGTAGTTGCTCGTAGTTGCTAGTAGCTGCCAGTAGCTCCTCGTACTTGCTCGTAGCTGCTCGTAGCTCATCGTACTAGCTCGTAGATGCTCGTACTTGCTCATACTTCCTCGTACTTGCTCGTAGCTCTTCGTACTTGCTCGTGGATGCTGATAGTACGAGGAGCTACGATTAAGTACGAGGAAGTATGAGCAAGTACGAGGAGCTGCAAGTACGAGGAGCTACGAGCAAGTACGAGCAAGTACGAGCACCTACGAGCAGCTAAGAGAAAATACAAGCAAGTAGGAGGAATTACGAGCAGAGCAAGTGCGTGCACCGAGCAGGTCCGTGTAGCTACGTGTCAGCTACGAACATGTTCAATGATTTACGAGCATGGCTGAGGAGCTATGGGCACGTACGAGGTGCTACGAGCATGTAGGAGCAGCTACCAGCTAGTACAAGTACACAAGTAGGTACGAGGAATTACAAGCAAATTCGGGCTAATAGGTTGTATGAGAAGCTACAATCAAGTATTAGCAAGTATGAGCTATACCAGCACACTTAGACCTACCTATCTTGAATTTTTTTTTCTCTGAAAGAATTTGGAGATTTTTTTACGAAAAATTAATTGAAAAAAAATTTTTCACTAAAAAAGTTGTAGGATTTTTCTCCAAATGTTTTCATCCAACATTTTATGTTGCTTTTTACTGGAACTGTTTTTCAATTGTAAAATTATCGTAGCTATGATCTACGAAAAACCTACGTATTTATCAAATCCACTGTACAGCGAGTCGAGCATGAGCCACGCGAACTTCCTTCATTCACGTAATTCCATACGCTAATAAATGATTTATAAACGTATAATTTTCGCATATTAACAGGCAGTAAAGAGGAAACAAATATGGCGAAACCAATTAAAAATTTTGTAGCTTCGTTGAATTAAATTTAATGCACGCGGATCGTGGTGGACGGTGGTCGTCGTAAGAAGTAGGCAGAAAGCTCCGATACGAGATAGAATTTTGCGTCGTTCGAGGATGCTCCGAGTCGAGTAAGAAGAAAATTTCGAAAATTTCGAAGCACCTGCGACATCGGCGGCGAGGCGACGCGGCGCGGCGTTTCGCAGCGAATTAGCGTCGGACGGTTAATTGAATGTAATTAGACAAAACGTAATCCAACTCGTAATACGTGTTTCCTCGACTGAACTATATTTTTAGTTTTAAAACAACTCCGACACCGACACTAACATAGCTGTAGGTAGGTAGTAGGTACTGGTTCAGTGATGGATAAAGTTAGTCGGCGCGGCGGCCAATCTTCGTAGGTGGCTTGGCACTCGACTCGATTACCATAATCTCGATTACGTTTGCGACCACTGATCGGCGCTCGGCGGTCTATACCCTCGCGCGTTCCTCAATTCCTCATGTCATGTACCTAGTATTTTTTTTTTTTTTTTTTTTTTTTTTTTTTTTTTTTTCTGTTTCTGTTTCCACCTACTTAATATGTATTCGCCAGTCATAACTCACATCCTGGCTGGTCGCTGGTCGAATGTATCGTGTGTAGTTGATGCGCATCGCAGTTAATCTTCCATCGTGTGTTAGTGGAGTGGCTCTGGCTGTACGTTCAGCTAGGTAATGTAATACGCGAGTAAAATATGCGCTTACCTGTGTCGTATTTTCGTGTGTTGTTGTGATAACGCGTTCAATTGCTAATGCTACTGTACTGTTTCGAGAATGCGAAATGAGCTGAAAAATTCTACCTTTACCTACTGGGAATTCTGATTTCTGATCGATGTGTTGAGGTGAGTCCAGCCGACCGGTCGAGGTGATTTTCAGAGGTGACCATAAGACTGCATTGTGTGGTAGTTTTATTATTTCAGTTAGGAAGGCGGTGGTCTTCTGTGACGATCGGCTATTTTCACGGAGAGCCCTTGCTGATTCATTTGCTCACCTTGAATTTTTTACCAAGTCCAGTGCTACATAAATACTTTATATTCAAAATTGGAAGGAAGGGAGGGATGGGTCCAATCGAAATTTTTATAATAACTAAAAGTATTTGTAAAACTTCAAGCAACAACCTTTGTTTGAATTTTTTTTAAATTGGGCCCCTTACCTCCCCACAGTTTTTAATAATGTATTTTGAATGAGTGTGAATAAGGTATATTACTCAAAATTGGTGGGGAAGGAGGGGTCCGATTGAAATTTCTGTTATAACCAAAATACTTCCCAGTACTTCAAGCTACAACTTTTGTTTGAAAATTTTTTCAATCGGGCCCTTTACATCCCCCCTATTTTTAATAATGCATTTGAATGAGTTGAATTATCCAAAATTGTAGGGGAGGGAGGGGTCCAATCGAAATTTTTGTCATAGCCAAAATTATTCCTGAAATTTTGAGCTACAACTTTGTTGCACAAATTTCTCAATTAGACCCTTTCTCCTTCCCCCCTTCAATTTCTGATTAGTATTTTGGGATTGTTATGCAAAATAAGTGAAGAGAGAGGGGCTAAATTGAAAAAGTTTTCAAACAAAAGTTGTAGCTTGAAGTTTTAGAAATACTTTTGGTTATGACAAAAATTATGATTGGACCCCTCACTCCCCTCCAATTTTGGATAATTAAACTCATTTAAATGCATTATTAAAAATAGGGGGGAGGTAAAGGGCCCGATTGAAAAAATTTTCAAACAAAAGTTGTAGCTTGAAGTACTGGGAAGTATTTTGGTTATAACAGAAATTTCAATCGGACCCCTCCTTCCCCACCAATTTTGAGTAATATACCTTATTCACACTCATTCAAAATACATTATTAAAAACTGTGGGGAGGTAAGGGGCCCAATTAAAAACAATTTCAAACAAAGTTTGTTGCTTGAAGTTTTACAAATACTTTTAGTTATTACAAAAATTTCGATTGGACCCCTCCCTCCCTCCCTTCCTACCTTCCAATTTTGATGAATCAGCAAGGGCTCTCTGTAAAAATAGCCGATCGTTCATCTGTGGCTTTAAGTCCATTTCGTTTCTTGGTAGTTGGTTTGTTACGAACGAATAGGTACTTTTTTTTTTTTTTAATATCACGAATTTACGAATCAATTCTTTATTTCGAAAATAATTTAGTACTCGAGCATAAAATGCAACTTACGAAGTATGTACCTATACCTACCTAGAGTTATGGCTGAAGGTGCTATATAGGGATACGTATTTTTATTTATTCATTATTTTTATTATCATTTTCACCTCGATAAATAACTGGTTGTCGTTTACCCGCTCTTTTAGCATTTAAATTCACGCAATTTCAAAGGTGACTCGTCGCGTTCAACCTACAGACTATACATAGCTGCACTCGGTGGTGTGAAATTTTTGCCCAACAAATGATAAATGTGATTAAAAATGACATATACCAGGTACCCATTGCGAAATATCAAATCACCAACGTGCTTTGATTTACGATTGGATATCACGAAACGAAACCATGGCCCATGGCGCGAACAAACAACCCAACAATAAAAAAAATAAAAAATTTCGCACCGGGAAATTGTTTGTTGCGATGTTCTTGAAAATCTCGTATGTATCTCCGAACGTGTGTGTCTGCGTTCGCGTCTACTCCTCCCTTTGCCCATCGTATACGTATTTTCTTCCCTCCAGTATTCGAGTACTTGGAAATGGCCATCGGTTTATGTGTAATTAAACCGCGATGTCGATTTTATAGACGATATCATTTAATTTGCCACTAGCTGTTAGGATATGCTATTCGGTTTCATTGGTAAATGGTAATTCTATATTTTAATGAATTAATCCGAGCATTGGCACCTTCGGTGATGATGATTAAGGCGTAGGATTTACCTATTTTGCGGTTTTACCAGGTACAAGGTGACTCGACGATGTTTCCTCGTATATCGTTATACATTCGCAGTTACAGTGGTGAATTTGCTGAACAGATGAACCGCTGGTAAATTGACGAATGACCGGCACAATGATGTAATAATTATGTAGCATTTCCACCCAGTTCATCCGTAATCCGAAGGTTGCCAGAGATTTTAAGATATTTTTAGAATTTTCGACACGAGGTGATCTACTAGTGCAGTGGCGTATCTAGGACGAAATCATGGGAGGGGTTCAAATTTTGTTTTCGAGAGTGGTATTAGGTATTATGAAATGAAATTTTCAATTTTCACTACCTACCTACCTAATAATAACATGCATTTTTCGAAATTTTTATATTTTAATTTCAAAAAAAATTAAAAATCTCTAAATAGTCAAAAAAAATTACACTGTTTCTATTCGTGAGAATTCAAAGAAAAACTTCCCTAAAATTAAAAAAAATTCAATATGTTGAAGAATTTGACTGAAACTAATTTTTTTGAAAATTTATCATAATTAAAAATTAATACCCAAGTAAAATTTTGGAATTGTAAAATTTAAAAAATCGAATTTTGAAAACTGGAAAAAAATCTCCTTAAAAAAAATTCGAAAAAATGCATCTCAATTTTTTTTCAAGTAGGTAGGTAACAAATATCATTTTTGAAAATTCAAGCGAAAATGATTTCTAGAAATTGAAGAAAATTCATTGATGAAATAATAAAATACCTATACCTATCAAAAAAATTACCCAATTTTTATTTTTTTTGAAAATTTATGAAAAATCATTTCAAAAATTTAAAATTTTTTAAAATTTTGTTACCTATTGAAAATTAAAAAAAGTTAAGTATCATTAAAAATTATTGGAAAAAAATTCTAAGCATGAAGGAAAAATTTAACCTTGAAAAATCGAAATACATAAGATGATCAAAAAATTTTACACAGTTTCTCTTGGTGAAAATTCCTTAATTCATCATAATTGAAAACTAGTAAGTAAAATTTCGAAATTGTAAAATCTAGTTTTGAAAAGATGAAAAAATCACCTCTAAACAAAATTGGAAAAAATCCTTCTTGATATTTTTTTTTAAATAACAAAAATATCATTTTTGATAATTCAAGAGAAAATGAACTCTGGAAATTGAAAAAAAATCATTTTTGAAAAAATTGAAAAGTCTTATTATTTGAAAATTTAAGAAAAATCATGTATACCTAGATCTACCTAAAAAATTAGAAAAATTCATTCTTGAAAAATAAAATACCTATTTAAAAAAATTATCCAATTTATTTTTGAAAATTTATGAAAAATCATTCCAAAAATTGAAACAATTGACCAATTTTATTTTATGAAAATTCATTGCGACTAAAAATTTGGAAAATTTTGAAAAATCTCATTTTTGAAAAATTGAAGAAAAATTAGGGATGCATTTCGAGAACTTTTCACAATTTTAGGAAATTTTTGAAAAATATGTAAAATGAGCATCTTTGTTATGCAAGATTTTTGAGGTATTTTAAAGCTTTTTTTTATGCATAATGGGAGGGGTTTGGACCCCAAAACTCTCCCCTTAAATACGCCACTGTACTAGTGTCTAGTTTACTCAATTTGTTTACGTGGATGTGGATCGTTGTTGAATTTTACCTAAGTATTTCAGTTTTACATATTCAAAATTGGAGGGGAGGGTGTGGTCAAATCGACATTTTTGTAACGATCAAAATTATTCCTAGGACTTCAAGCTACAACTTTTGTTTGAAAATTTTTTCAAACAGACCCTTCCCTCCCCACCAATTTTGTATAGCTTTCCAAACATACTAATTAAAAATGAGAGGTGGGAAGGAGGAAGAGACTAATTGAAAAAATTTTCAAATAAAACTTGTAGATTAAGATTCAAAAAGTAATTTTGCTTATCATGAAAATTTCGAGTGAACCCCTCCTTCTCCTACGATTTCACATAACAATTTTTCAAAAATGTGGGAGGGGTCCAAATTGAAATTTTTTCAAAACAAACGTTGTAGATTGAGATCCTAGAAATAATTTTGGTTTTTACAAAAATTTCGATTGGACTTTGAAAATTCAACAACGACCCACATCCATGTGAACAAATTAGACACTCGTCACTGAATCGAGGTAATATTTTAAATTTTTTTTTTTTTTTAAACTGTAAAGTTTATCTGTTTGCGAAAATATGGTTTGGTACCTAACCTAAAGATTAGCTAAGTGGTTAAAAAAAAATCTGCTGGGCGCGAAGGCGTCGAAAGAATCTATTCTCTATTTCTCTAATGTGTTTAGAAATAAAAAAATATCGAGTTATCTTCGCGTACAATATACGTTTAATAATTAGATAATACTCGCTGAAGATTATAACCTTCATTAAATCCGTTCAAGGTCTCATTAATACTACATCATTTAAGCACCTATTTGAATAATTATCTTAAACGTTTCACATGAAAAATTTAAATAGGTACGAAATAATCTAACGATTTGTTTTGTTTTCTTATTTTTTCAGAATCGAATGTTTCGCAGAGAAGGCATCTATAGACTGTCAATTCGTCATAAATCATAAAAGTCTACTTATACGTTTATTAATTTAATATTTGTTTTTTATTTAGTTTTGTTTTTATTTTTTTAAGCGTTTGTTTTACGTCGTAGTTATTTTACTAGCTACGTTTTTTTGCTCTTAGTACTCGAAATATTTTGTATTTTTTATTTATTTATTTTTTTACGAAATATCGTATGTAGGTTCCTATGTAATTACTACTTTATCAGTTTACAAGTTGAGAGCAGCTTGCATTTAGTTAGACGTTTTAAATGTGACAATTCGAGGTTATCAGCGATAAGTTTATCTTACAAATAGTAAAAATTGTAAGCTCGACGATTCCACATTTAAACGGGTAAAAATAACCGAAAATACCCGAACTCGTTTCGTGTTGATATTTACAATGTTAGTTGTCGAACGTAAAATGTGTCAATGAATCGTCGAGCATGGTGTTAAAGTTAGCGTAAAATGACGAAGTTCAATCTGTCGGCCAGTGCACCAGATATACTTGGTGAGAACGAGTCGCAGAAGATAATCGGTAAGCGGAAAAACAGCGTTAGGATTACGTTAACTCCGAGTAAAAAATCTGATATCGCGTCCATAGCTGAAGCCGAAGATTTCGCATTGACCGATTACGACGAAGAAGAGCGCAACAATGAGAATCGAAGCTTCATCAATTTGGAATCGATCAAAACGCTAGTCAGTTATTCCAACGATACGTCTTATTTATCGCAAAACGAAAAAAATTCTAGGTGAGATTACGCAGGTACCTATTTGTATTTTCTACGTGAATAGTTACGGTTGATTTTTAGCAGTGGCGTATTTAAGAGGTGGGTTTTGGGGTCCAAACCCCTCCCATTATGCATAAAAAAAGCTTGAAAATACTTCAAAAATCTTGCATAATAAAGATGCTCATTTTACATATTTTTCAAAAATTTCCTAAAATTGTGAAAAGTTCTCGAAATGCATCCCTAATTTTTCTTTAATTTTTCAAAAATGAGATTTTCCAAAATTTTCCCAGTTTTTAGTCGCAATGAATTTTCATAAAATGAAATTGGTCAATTTTTTCAATTTTTGGAATGATTTTTCATAAATTTTCAAAAATAAATTGGATTTTTTTTTTAAATAGATATTTTATTTTTCAAGAATGAATTTTTATAATTTTTTAGGTAGGTCTAGGTATACATGATTTTTCTTAAATTTTCAAATAATAAGATTTTTCAATTTTTTCAAGAATGATTTTTTTTCAATTTCCAGAGTTCATTTTCTCTTGAATTATCAAAAATGATATTTTTGTTATTTACAAGAAGGATTTTTTCCAATTTTTTTTAGAGGTGATTTTTTCTTCTTTTCAAAACTAGATTTTTTTTTTAAATTTTACAATCCCGAAATTTTACTTACTGATTTTCAATTTTAATGAATTTTCAAAAAAATTAATCTAGTCAAATTCTTCAACATATTATTTTTTTTTCAATTTTTAGGAAGGAGTTATCACAAAGAGAAACTGTGTAAAATTTTTTGATCATCTTATTTCAATTTTTCAAGGTTACATTTTTCCTTCATGCTTAGATTTTTTTTTTATTTTCTAAAATTGAATTTTTCGTAATTGAATTTTTTTCAATAATTTTTAATGATACCTAATTTTTCTTAATTTTCAATAGGTAACAAAATTTTTAAAATTTTTCAATTTTTTAAATGATTTTTCATAAATTTTCAAAAATAAAAATTGCGTGATTTTTTTGATAGGTATAGGTATTTTATTATTTCATCAATGAATTTTCTTTAATTTTTAGAAATCATTTTCGCTTGAATTTTCAAAATTGATATTTCTTACCTACCTAATTAAAAAAAAAATTTTTTTTAAAAGAGATTTTTTTCTAGTTTTCAAAGCTGGATTTTTTCAATTTTACAATTCCAAAATTTTACTTAATAATTTTTAATTATGATAAATTTTCAAAAAAAAAAAATAGTTTCAGTCAAATTCTTCAACATATTGATTTTTTTTTTTTAATTTTGGGAAGATTTTCTTTGAATTCTCACGAATAGAAACAGTGTAATTTTTTTTGACTATTTAGAGATGTTTTGATTTTTTTAAAATTGATATCTAAAAATTTTGAAAAATGCCAACATTTTTTTGTTAGTAGGTAGATAGTGAAAATTGAAAATTTCATTTCATAAATACCTAACACCACTCTCAAAAACAAAATTTGAACCCCTTCCATGATTTCATCCTAGATACGCCACTGATTTTTAGAGAAATTAATTCCACCTAAGAGAAAATTTATAAGTTATGTACGTATCAACTACAGGATTATTGTAGTACAGACATGGCGCATTTTTATAATTTTTTTAATATTTTGTTCGACAGATACCACACGCTAAGATCTGAATTAAATTCATTCCGTAAAGCTCGGCGAAGAGCAATTTTACCAAATGGCGACTGCAACGTGATCCAGAAGCATATTTCGGAACGCCGGCGACGTTACCTGCAAGATTTATTCACCACGTTGGTCGACGCTCAATGGCGATGGACGATCTTAGCCTTCGTAATGAGCTTCTTCTTGAGCTGGCTAGGATTCGCTGTGATATGGTGGCTGATCGCGTACAGCCACGGAGATCTGCTACCAGAAAATCAACATAATGAAACTTGGACACCTTGCGTTGCCAACGTCGACGGGTTCTCTTCGGTATTTTTGTACAGTGTCGAGACCCAGCATACGACGGGGTACGGATCAAGAACTCCTACTGCCGAATGTACCGAAGCTATTTTGTTATTATGCATTCAAAGTATCGTAGGCGTATTGATTCAGGTACGAGTATTGTTTTTCTGTTATCGATACGATCGGCTATTTTTACGGAGAGCCCTCGCGGATTCATTTGCTCACGTTGAAATTTTTACCAAGTCAAGTGCTACATAAATATTTTATATTGAAAATTGAAAGGGAGGGAGGGGTCCAATCGAAATTTTTGTGATAACTAAAAATATTTGTAAAACTTCGAGCTACAACTTCTGTTCAATTTTTTTTTCAATTGGGCCCTTTACGTCCCCACAGTTTTTAATAATGTATTTTGAATAAGTATGAATAAGTTATATTACTCAAAATTGGTGGGGAAGGAGGGGTCCGATTGAAATTTTTGTTATAACCAAAATTATTCCTAGTACTTCAAGCTACAACTTTTGTTTGAAATTTTTTTCAATCTGGCCCTTTACCTCCCCCCTATTTTTAATAATGCATTTGAATGAGTTGGATTATCCAATATTGGAGGGGAGGGAGGGGACAAATCGAAATTTTTGTCATGACTAAAATTATTCCTAAAATTTTGAGCTACAACTTTGTTGCACAAATTTTTCAATTGGACCCTTTTCCCTTCCACCTTTAGTGTTTTGGAGTGTTATGCAAAATAAGTGAAGAGAGAGGGTCTAAATTGAAAAAGTTTTCAAATAAAAGTTGTAGCTTAAAGTTTTACAGATACTTTTGGTTATGACAAAAATTATGATTGGACCCCTCCCTCCCCTCCAATTTTGGATAATTCAACTCATTCAAATGCATTATTAAAAATAGGGGGGAGGTAAAGGGCCCGATTGAAAAAATTTTCAAACAAAAGTTTTAGCTTGAAGTACTAGGAATAATTTTGGTTATAACAAAAATTTCAATCGGACCCCTCCTTCCCCACCAATTTTGAGTAATATAACTTATTCATACTTATTCAAAATACATTATTAAAAACTGTGGGGACGTAAAGGGCCCAATTGAAAAAATTTTTGGACAAAAGTTGTAGCTTGAAGTTTTTCAAATACTTTTAGTTATCACAAAAATTTCGATTGGACCCCTCCCACCCTACCTTCCTACCTTCCAATGTTGAATATAAAGTATTTATGTAGCACTGGACTTGGTGAAAAATTCAGGGTGAGAAAATGAATCAGCAAGGACTCTCCGTAAAAATAGCCAATCGTGGCATCGATCGGTTTTAAGCTCGAACAGTAATTTATAGCTGGATATGATTTGATTTTCAGGCTTTCATGGTCGGTATCGTATTCGCAAAAATGGCTCGACCGAAGCAACGCAAACAGACTATACTGTTCAGCAAGAACTGCGTGATTTGCCAAAGAGATGGTCAACTTTGTTTATTGTTCAGAGTCGGAGATATGAGAGAAAAATCGCATTTAATAAATTCCAGCGTACGTTCCTACATTATTCATACCAAACATACCCAAGAAGGTGAAGTCCTATCGCCTTATCTTCACGAGCTTTCCGTAAGTTACCTATTTTCTGGCGGTTTTTGAGTTCCTTTTTAAATTTGAATTATTCTTACGTTGTATTTTTTTTTACTGTCGTATTTCTAGGTACATATCGACGATTACAAGAATAGCGTGTTGCTGATTTGGCCAATGACGATTGTTCACGTGATTAACGCCGAAAGTCCGCTCTACGAAATGAGTGCGGCCGAATTGTTATACGAGAGATTCGAACTACTCGTCGTGCTCGAAGGTACTACCGAATCTACCGGCCAGACGACCCAAGTGCGAACATCCTACTTGTCCAGTGAAATCTTATGGGGACATCGATTTCAGCCCTTGATTAAATACAACAAAGAGAAACTATCTTACGAAGTGGATTATAATCTGTTTCACGATACGTATCAAGTAGACACGCCGTTATGTAGCGCCGATGAGCTGCAGCGTTATTTGTTGAACCAAATAAATGTTATTTAAATCAAATCGTCTTTTGAAATATCTTTCTGTATCTTTTAACTCTTTCACGTCCGAAATCTGGACAATTTTTTACGACAATGCCCGTAAAAACACACGATAGGCAATTCAAATAACACGTGTGCGTTGAATTATTCAAATTGAAATATCACTCGATAACGCTATCTATTGGTGAAGAACTAAAACATTGTTCTGTTTTAGGTCTACACGAATTTTGAAGGTGTCGAATAGGTTGCATACGCTGTAAAATGAAGGAATAATTTTTCATTCAAAACACTGTGTTTTTTAAAAGTGAACGTATTTTTACTTAAATAGAGTCGTTAATTACTATCATGATATTGCTGATAATTATTATGGTGTTAGTTTAGATAATAAATACCCCATTGACATCGAAATGAGGGGCATGAAAAAAAATGAAAAAAAAACTTGTAGAAGGGAAAAGAGCTCAATTACAAAAATCTAATACTTACCTACTAAATTAGTGACCATTCAGACCATTGACCAAGAATTAGTCCATACCAACATTTTATCTAATTTTTTTGGAAATTGCAAAATTTTCAAATCCGTGTACATGGCGAAATAAGCGTCGTAGAGCAAAATGGATAGTATATTCGGAATCAGCATAGTCGATTTAGTCAAAAACCACTCTTATCTCGATTTTTTTGAAAATTAAAAAAATCGAAAAAATCATAAGGGGTTAAACCTTCATTTTTTTTTTGAAAAAACCCTTTTTGCCTCAGATCAATTGGGTAATCGGACCAGGCGAATCGATTCCAGCGATCAGTTTCTCGATCGGAGGCGAATTCGCAGAGATATGGACCATTTTCTGTAACTCAGAAACTATGCATCGGATTTGAAAACCGATGGCATATTCGGGTTCAGCGACCTCCAATTAGCCAGTAAACCGAATCTTAGCTCGATCGGACCATAAATAACATTTCAAAAAAATTCATTAAAATTGAATCAAAGAAAATGGCGGATTTGCGATTTTTTGCAAAATTTGAAAAAAATTGTCGAAAATTGGGCATCTAGAGGTCTAGACCGATAGACTCGAACCCGACGATTGCAAATCTGCTTTCATTTTCAAAATCGGATCATTATTCGCGGAGATATAAGCGTTCAAAGTTTTTGGTCGGATATGACTCATAGAATCCGACCGGGTATGGTCACTTGGTACTTTATTAAATTATTGCAGCTTCCTGAATACGTAGAAAATTATTTTTGGTGTCTAGTATTACTATTTCGAGGTCGTAGAATTCAAATTTGAAATTTATTTCAAGCAGGGTTGCCAACCTGGCGAGATAAAAAATTTATTTCGCAAGGTTGGCAACCCTGCTCGAAACAAATTTCAAATTTGAATTCTACGACCTCGAAATAGTACTATTAGACACCAAAAACAATTTTCTACGTACTCTGGAAGCTGCAATAATCCCATAAAACACCGAGGCCGGTCGGATATCCGACAGTTATGACTGAATTATCCGGTCAAAAACTTTGAACGCTTATATCTCCGCGAATAATGGTCCGATTTTGAAAATGAAAGCAGATTTGCAATCGTCGGGTTCGACTCTATCGGCCTAGACCCCTAAATCGTAACTTTTCTACAATTTCTTTCAAATTTTGAAAAAAAATCTATTTGAATGGGTGGAAATTCAAAAATTCACCAGGCTCTTGTTTAGGGTTCGATTCAGCTGAAATTTAGTTTGTAGACTATTTTGAGGTCGTAGAATTCAAATTTACGATTTTCAGGGTTCAGGGTTGCCAATTTCGCGAAATAAAATTTTTATCTCGAGAGGTTGGCATCACTGCTCCAAATAAATCTCAAATTTGAATTCTGCGACCTCGAATTTGTAATAAATGACTCTTCAACCTCTTTCTTAGACTTCCTGAAAGTTTCAAAGCTCATTTAAAGATTTTTAGCATTTGGTGTTGATTGAGTTGCATACCCGATGCATTTGCAGGCAGATTCCAGGTGTATTTTCAAAAAATCACACTTTTTTCAAAAAATATCGCATTTTTGTATTTTTAATGCGGTTTATTACTATTTCGAGGTCGCTGATCACGAATATGAACTTTATTTTCAATTTGACTTTCTCATTGTACCCCTAACGTCGATTTTTCGAAAAAAATTACTCGTTTAAAGGCGAAGGAAGGGTCAGAATTGAAATGTATTGGCCGAATCGTAGTCAGCGAGATCAGATTAGTCAAAAACGATATTAATCTGAATTTTCTTGAAAATTTTGAAAATTTCAAAGTCTTCTAACTCGGCGAGAAATAGACGTACAGCGAAATAGATAGCATTTTCGTAATCAGCGTGGTCGACTTAGTTGAAAAGCACTCTTATCTCGATTTTTTTGATTTTCAAAAAAATCGAAAAAATCAACGATGGTTAACCTTCCTTTTTTTTTCGAAAAAAAACTTTTTGTTCCAGATCGACGTGTGAGGTGTCTAGGAGGGGGTAATCGGACCAGGCGAATCGAATGGCGCGATCAGTTTCCCGATCGGAGGCGAATTCGCAGAGATATGGACCATTTTCTGTAACTCAGAAACTATGCATCGGATTTGAAAACCGATGGCATATTCGGGTTCAGCGACCTCCAATTAGCCAGTAAACCGAATCTTAGCTCGATCGGACCATAAATAACATTTCAAAAAAATTCATTAAAATTGAATCAAAGAAAATGGCGGATTTGCGATTTTTTGCAAAATTTGAAAAAAATTGTCGAAAATTGGGCATCTAGAGGTCTAGACCGATAGACTCGAACCCGACGATTGCAAATCTGCTTTCATTTTCAAAATCGGATCATTATTCGCGGAGATATAAGCGTTCAAAGTTTTTGGTCGGATATGACTCATAGAATCCGACCGGGTATGGTCACTTGGTACTTTATTAAATTATTGCAGCTTCCTGAATACGTAGAAAATTATTTTTGGTGTCTAGTATTACTATTTCGAGGTCGTAGAATTCAAATTTGAAATTTATTTCAAGCAGGGTTGCCAACCTGGCGAGATAAAAAATTTATTTCGCAAGGTTGGCAACCCTGCTCGAAACAAATTTCAAATTTGAATTCTACGACCTCGAAATAGTACTATTAGACACCAAAAACAATTTTCTACGTACTCTGGAAGCTGCAATAATCCCATAAAACACCGAGGCCGGTCGGATATCCGACAGTTATGACTGAATTATCCGGTCAAAAACTTTGAACGCTTATATCTCCGCGAATAATGGTCCGATTTTGAAAATGAAAGCAGATTTGCAATCGTCGGGTTCGACTCTATCGGCCTAGACCCCTAAATCGTAACTTTTCTACAATTTCTTTCAAATTTTGAAAAAAAATCTATTTGAATGGGTGGAAATTCAAAAATTCACCAGGCTCTTGTTTAGGGTTCGATTCAGCTGAAATTTAGTTTGTAGACTATTTTGAGGTCGTAGAATTCAAATTTACGATTTTCAGGGTTCAGGGTTGCCAATTTCGCGAAATAAAATTTTTATCTCGAGAGGTTGGCATCACTGCTCCAAATAAATCTCAAATTTGAATTCTGCGACCTCGAATTTGTAATAAATGACTCTTCAACCTCTTTCTTAGACTTCCTGAAAGTTTCAAAGCTCATTTAAAGATTTTTAGCATTTGGTGTTGATTGAGTTGCATACCCGATGCATTTGCAGGCAGATTCCAGGTGTATTTTCAAAAAATCACACTTTTTTCAAAAAATATCGCATTTTTGTATTTTTAATGCGGTTTATTACTATTTCGAGGTCGCTGATCACGAATATGAACTTTATTTTCAATTTGACTTTCTCATTGTACCCCTAACGTCGATTTTTCGAAAAAAATTACTCGTTTAAAGGCGAAGGAAGGGTCAGAATTGAAATGTATTGGCCGAATCGTAGTCAGCGAGATCAGATTAGTCAAAAACGATATTAATCTGAATTTTCTTGAAAATTTTGAAAATTTCAAAGTCTTCTAACTCGGCGAGAAATAGACGTACAGCGAAATAGATAGCATTTTCGTAATCAGCGTGGTCGACTTAGTTGAAAAGCACTCTTATCTCGATTTTTTTGATTTTCAAAAAAATCGAAAAAATCAACGATGGTTAACCTTCCTTTTTTTTTCGAAAAAAAACTTTTTGTTCCAGATCGACGTGTGAGGTGTCTAGGAGGGGGTAATCGGACCAGGCGAATCGAATGGCGCGATCAGTTTCCCGATCGGAGGCGAATTCGCATAGATATGGACCGTTTTTCGTAACTCTGAAACAAAGCATCAGGTTTCGAAACTGATGGCATCTTCGGGTTCAGCGACCTCCAATTAGCCCGTAAACCGAATTTTAGCTCGATCGGACCATAAATAACATTTTTTTAAAAATCTGCTTTCATTTTCAAAATCGGACCATTATTCGCGGAGATATAAGCGATCAAAGTTTTTGACCGGATAATTCAGTCATAATTGTCGGATATCCGACCAGCCTTGGTATTTTATGGGATTATTGCAGCTTCCAGAGTACGTAGAAAATTGTTTTTGGTGTCTAATAGTACTATTTCGAGGTCGTAGAATTCAAATTTGAAATTTGTTTCGAGCAGGGTTGCCAACCTGACGAGATAAATTTTTTATCTCGCCAGGTTGGCAACCCTGCTTGAAATAAATTTCAAATTTGAATTCTACGACCTCGAAATAGTACTATTCGATACCGAAAAAAATTTTCTATCTATTCTGGAAGCTGCAATAATTCAATAAAGTACCACCTTACCAAGTTTGGTCGCTTTTTATGACTCATATCCGACCAAAAACTTTGAACGCTTATATCTCCGCGAATAATGGTCCGATTTTGAAAATGAAAGCAGATTTGCAATCGTCGAGTTCGACTCTATCGGTCTAGACCCCTAGATTCCCAATGTTCGGCAATTCTTTTCAAATTTTGCAAAAAATCGCAAATCCGTCATTTTTTTTGCTTCAACTTTGATGCCAAAATTCAAAAATTCACCACGCTCGTGTTTATGATCCGATTGAGCTGAAATTTGGTTTATAGACTATTTCAAGGTTGTAGAATTCAAATTCGTTATTTATTTTGATCAGTATTGCCAACCTTGGAAGATAACATTTTTATTTAGCTAGGTTGGCAACAGTGATTCAAACAAATTGCAAATTCAGATTCCCCGTACTCGAATTATGCATTCCAGGCTTTTGAATCTTCTCCATAGGCCTCAGTTTTGTTGAAATATTCGCTTAACAGGAGACACCTACTATCATTTTTTTGATGAGTTATTGCGGTTGCCTCCAAAACAGAGCTATGATTTTACGAGAAAATGAAGAATTTCAAGTGATGCGCGCAATGTGCAGTGATCCAAGATGAAAATAGAAGTTTTAAAATTGAAAAAATCCAAAACTTGCATCTGGGTTAAATTTTGGGTCGCTGATTCTGATTTTTGAACTACTTTTGGACTTCTTAGAGGTGGTCGGGGAATACCAGGATGCCTGAATTCTGGATTCCCAACAGGGTGTCTGTCGGTCATGAGAATTCTACCGCTTCGGTTTGGTAGTATTTGACACTAAAAACAATTTCCTAGGTATGACAACATATTCGTGATCACTGTTCAAATGTTCAGCGACTTCAAATTAGTATTGCTCCGCATTCAAAAGTCAAACTACTGTAATAAATCGTTAAGCATGGAAAACACTGTACTTTTCAAAAGAACGATTTACAAAAAATTATTTAAAACTTCACATTGAATTATACCCGACGTAACAACACGCATACGAAATAATGAACCATTAGAAAACAAAACACATCTTCAGAAATGCTACATACATTGAAAGCACTTCGCTCAGAGGGAAAATACAAAAAACGATAACGTTAGTCTAATTCAAAAAAAAAGGGGGAAAAAAGAAAGAAACGTACATAATTATGAGGTAATATTATCGTAAAATATTTTCAGATATCGTGTCGGGTAGAAAAATGTTTTATCGATCTACATAACCGCGAAAAGAAATGAATCTCGTTACACCATTAACCATCGAATATGTGGTACATCAAAATAGGGTTTTAAAAAAGAGGAATAATTATCCAGCCATTGACGCAGCTTGTGATTACCTCATCGTTCGGAATATTACACAATAACACAACTAATGAATAATAAATAATATACGTGTAGATATTTTCTGGAATTGTTGATCACTCGTGGGGAATTATTTCATCATCAACTATTTTCCAATTTTTCCATCTGTTCAAGATCGTACGGGTCGAGAAGTTTAATATTTACAGCTGAAAAATGAAAAAAAGATCGAATGAATAACGTCGTCGGCTTAATGCAGAAAAAAAGTAGGTATAAATAATTACTCACAAAAATGTTCTTGAATCTGTTTCATTATTTTATAACTTTCCTCGCTATCGATCAAATTGATGGAAATTCCGGTCTTGCCGAATCTTCCGCAGCGACCAATTCTATGTAGATACGTTTCGCAATCGGCGTTACCGAATTTGTCAACGGGTAAGTCGAAATTGACGACGAAGGTCACCTGTTCGATATCGATACCTGCAAACGAAAAAAGACGCCGAACAAAAAGTGATTAGCTAATTTCGAACAAGGCTCTGTTTTTTCATTTTACGAATAATTGCAATACACTAAATCAATAATCACCTCTGGCTAAAACATTCGTCGTAATTAAAACTTTATGTTGGCCTTCTCGGAATCGGTCCAAAATTGTGATCCTTTGTTCAACGGTCAAATCTCCAGTTAATAAAGCTACACCATGTCCTTCTTTAGTCATTTCTTCGCACAACCAACCGGCAGTTTTTTTTGTCTAAAAAAACACACACACACATAAAATTTGAGAAAACTCGAGAACACGCATTATTTGGAATATCATCGTTGGTCGTCGTGAACTTACTTGACAAAATATCATGGCTTGGTTGACGGTACAAATTCCATAGATATTTTTCATAGCTAAATACTTTTCTTGCGGATTCTTACACTTAACGTAGTACTGTTTAATATTCTCTAGCGATTCTTCTTCTCTACGTAATTTAATAACTACAGCATTCGGCACCATCATTTCAGCGAAATCCATAACTTCGTTATCGTAAGTGGCCGAAAAAAGCATCATTTGACATTTCGGCGACAAAAGTCTAAACACAAATCCAATCAGCGATCAGAAAAATACAGATCGATTCAGATAAAAATAAAAAACGTAAAAATGCGGTTTACGTATAAACGAAATGAAGACTTTATACGTACTTTCGGATCCTCAAACTTTGGTCTTGATGGCCTTGCGTGGCAATCATAACGTCAGCTTCGTCTAAAACGAAAACAGTCAACTTGCGTAAATCTAAGCACTTCATTTTCACGCCCCAGTCTACCACTTTGCCAGGAGTTCCGATGATGATATGCTCTTTACCAGTTGGAGCTGTACAAGAAAAGAAAAAAAAACACTCGTTAAAATAATGCATTATCTTTCAGCAACTGATTTCCTTGCGTTAAACTTACGATCTTCTCCTCTGAGAGCAAATTTAATGGTTATTTCCGGCAAATAGGAAGCCATTTTGGCGACAATTTCACCAGTTTGAACAGCCAACTCGTAAGTTGGTGATAAACACAACGCCTATGAAAATCAGTCGAATTAAATACTCAATTCGTACAAACTTGCAAATAAAAATTGAAAAATAATACCAACTTGAGGATAATTTAACGAAGAATTAACTCGACTCAGCATAGACAATACAAATGCGGCTGTTTTACCAGTACCAGATTGAGACTGCGCTATCATATTCTGCGGACTGAATTACATACGAGAATTAAAAAACAATCGATACTAATTCGTAAAGAAAATTAATACGAACAATACTCACGGATCGGCTAATAAAGTTGGTACAGCTGTTTCTTGAATTTTAGAAGGCGCATTGAATCCCATTAAGTAAACACCTCGCAACAATTCCGGTTTCCTTAAGGTGAAAAAAATAACATTAATTAATAAAACTGCAAAAATAAAACCGCGTCTTAAAATAGTCATACTTACAAATGCAATGCTTCGAAAGATTTAACCGAGTATAACGGCGAAGATGGATCTTTTCTTTTCACTTCCAAATCATATTTACTATTGATTAGCTTAGTTCTAATGATTTTCTGCATATAGGATTTCTCAGCTACGGTGATTACATCGTCCGATTCAGTTCCCGAAGATTGATTAGCACCAGATGAAGTGGTCGCCTCAGCCGACGCTGCTTCGCCGCTACCACCGATGGCGTTGGTTGCATTTCTACTACTCGATGCCGATGGAACCTCTTCGCCGTTCTGTTTAGATTCCGAAGAAGCATCTTTTTGCTGTTTGCGTTCGTTGGCGAGTTTGATAGCGTTTACCTGAATCAAGATGAGTGTAATTAGGGGAAATGCGGACCACGAGAAATATATTTTGATCGTAATACAGTCGAGTGTAAACATTCATAGTACACAATATACCTTGGCGGTGATAGCATCGGCGTCAAGTGAGGATAGTGGACGCGGTGAAACGTTTTCCGGTGCTGGAACGCTCTGAGACATATTTCAATGTATCAACACTTCATAAGTAAGTTTAAATTGATCCTTATTTTAAAAGAATTACTACAAAATATCTCTTTTGTCCTCATGTACCAACGGGAAACTGGAAAAGGAAAAAAAAACGAAAAATAATTTTTTTTTGAAAAAAATAATATAATTTTTTTAGTTTCTCTACTGTATTTTTCGACAGTTGTTGAATACGTAATTACCGTAATTTACGAAGAAATTTCAAATTATTTTAATTTTTATAAAAATCATCTGTGACTTTTGAATTTTTCATTATTTTTTTATATTGATCCGATTGGAAATTTTATTAATTTAAACGTAAAACTTTACAACACTCAAAAACACGCATTTATTAGTGAATTATTATAATTCCACAATTTCAGAATATTTTTAAAAACAGATAAAATTGAAAATAGCGTAGATAACAGAATCACAGTCAGAAAAAGAATCTTGTTTTGCCAAGTTTTTAATCTTTGAATGAAATTCATTCCAGTCGCAATATTTTCTACCACATTATTGTGCATCTATAACATTAATTTTTTATATTTAATTTTCAGTTTACACATTGAGGGAATGTTGATGCATTTTAAATCAAGGTGATTACCTCACCACCGTTCAGTCCTATTTCCGTTGACAGATCTACAAAACATAAAACAGAAAAAAAAGGACAACAATTAAAGCAGCTGCATTCAACCTTACTAATGTAGCAATCGATAGGATTCATCGAAAATTTCAAAGAATATCATGTAATATAAAATAAATTATCTGTTAAAAATCAGTTCTTCGCAAAAAATGTAAAATAAAATAAGTATAGTACGTAAGAATTGGTAAAAGTTATTTCGACTGAACGAATAACGCTATATCAATAAAGTAACAATTACGTTAAAATATAATAATTATTTATCGTAAAAATAAAGCTTTATGAATTATTAATAATCCTATCTTTTAATATTAAAATTGAATGCGTTTAACAATAAGAATAATCATGTACCTACCATAAAAAAAAGTCAACGAAATCAAAAAATAACCGTACACCTCGAATAATAATGGTTTAATGCGAGATAACTTAATCAATTAAAATATGTAATAATAATATTAGTGGAAAAAATAGATATACGTACGTAATATAGCCAAGAATTTATCGATATAATGTACATATATTATTTATAATATATTATTTCATATATAACTGCGAATAAAATTACACGTATTGCTAAAACCAAATCTACTTTGAATAATAATTAAAATTTCCTATGGTTTTTCGACAACTTCTATGCAGATAATTTTTCATTCGAACGAAAATTAATAAAAATGATGATAAAAAGGCACAACCAAAATTAAAGACTAATTTTTGACAGTCGTCGAATTTATTTCTACTTTGTTCGAAGAGAAAAATAGAAATTACTTTGGTATTTCATAGCACCTTAATTAGTAACACGCATTCGAATTTCTAAGAAACCTCAGCTTTTTTCACCGAAAAAATGATCCGATTTTTTTATTTACGATACGTAGTAATTTGACGGATGAATAGATCAATTTATGAAAGTCTTTTTTTTTTAAATAAACATTTAAGTAAAGAAAGCTTTGTTAATGAATTCAAACTTTTATACTTTTCTATTTAACTCGAATAAATCGAAACGAAAAATAAAATTCAAAGGATTCGTTGACCTAACCGGCGAATGTAAATTATGAATTTTAATTTTAGTGGTAGAAATGAAGAAAATGAATGAATTTGAAATTACAAGAAAATAATGAGAACCCTTCCATTTGAATAAATCTATGAAAAAATAACTTAATATAAATATAATTTGCTAAATCAACGTAAAAAAAATTTCCGTTAAATTGTTCGTGTCGTAATAAGCAAATCGTAAACCGGAATCGAAAAGGAAAAAGGTAACTTTAGAATTGACGTACGAAATCGGGTGGGGAACTGGGGATAAAAACACGCTGCGTAAAGAGGCGAACGAAGATCTAAAAAAAATTAAACTTACTGCTCAATATCACGACTTGGAAAATTTAAACGATTCGAGATAATTATCCGTAGGTAAATTCGTATTATTCTAAGGTTATTTTCCTATCGAGTCTTGTTTCATTTTAGAATTCGTATCAGGTATCCTTCGATCGAACGTTTTGATTTTCTGATCGTTAGTATTGCAAACCTCCGGAGGCTTAATAGTGGGTTTCATAGATACATCAGCACCGTTCATGTCGTTCATTTGACGTTTAATAGGAAATCCGGGATTATTACCCGGCTTGAAAATGGGCAACGGTTTTAAACCGAGTATTTCAGAATTTTCACGCCAAAAGTCTTCGTTCGTCAGGTCTATACACAATGGAAATACGACCTGATGAAATTTACCGTCGCCGGGCATCGGGACTAGTTTTCTCACTAAAGTGGTACCTTTGCGAAACAGAATCGGCTCATTATTGTAGACTATGCCGTAGTCTTTTAGAATGAGTTCGTGTTTATGCGACACGTAAGCGATCGGTCGTAGTTTATCTTCGGCCTGAAAATAAATACACGATATTATTTCACCGCTTACGATACCGGACAATTGATTTGTTAACAACTCACTTCTTTAGGAGATAATTTTCCTTTGAGGACCATCGCCCAAAATGCCGAACTATATAAATTATTAGCGTGCAATTCGGCTTGCCGCCAGCTCAGATAATCTTTCAGGTTCAGTTCCGAAGGAAATAAATATACGTGGCCTTCGAAAGCGGGCGGATATAGCATGTTTGCGAATCCGAAAAAGTTCTTCCAATAAAACACGAACGCCGCTGCGAACAAGCTATTGACTACGGTAAGGATTTTCTCGGTTCTTCTGTTGAAAATGCTGGTGTCTTTTCTGAACACAAAACTATACTCGTCGCTTTGGCCGTAAGCTAACACAATTTCTCTAATTTCTTCCATCACAGCGGCAGCCGATCGGGACATTAATTCTAAGGAACGTTTATCGTTGGGTTTCTCGAACCCGTGCATTTCGGCGAATCTTTGAAAGCATTTACCGTCCAGGTTCACCACGATCCAGCAGTTTGGCAGGCATCTGTCTTCCGATTCGAAGTTCTTCACGTATTCGTATTTACTTTTAGCCATGGCAGTGCAGGATGAGAAATATCTATGATTCTTTGTGCATATGTTAGGAAAAACTCGCTTCACTACCGTAACACATTTGTTCAACATTTAGTTCGGCTGTATCATGTTCGTTCAGTTCGCAATGAATGGATTCCAGCGGGCGGTGTGAAATTTCAACATTTTATTCAAATTCAAAACCGAATTTACAATTCAGAATTTTTGATTTCACGTACTATTTACATCATTCATGATTATCACAGGATTACGATTTTAACGATCGGCTATTTTTACGGAGAGCCGTTGCTGATTCATTTGCTCACCTTGAATTTTTTAACAAGTCCAGTGCTACATAAATATTTTATATTGAAAATTGAAAGAGAGGGAGGGGTTCAATCGAAATTTTTGTAATAACTAAAAGTATTTATAAAACTTTGAGCTACAACTTTTGTTTGAAAATTTTTTCAATTGGGCACCTTACCACCCCACAGTTTTTAATAATGTATTTTGTATACGTGTGAATAAGCTATATTACTCAAAATTGGTTGGGAAGGAGGGGTCTGATTGAAATTTTTGTATAACAAAAATTATTCCTAGTACTTCAAACTACAACTTTTGTTTGAACATTTTTTCAATCGGGCCCCTCACCTCCCCCCTGTTTTTAATAATGTATTTGAATGAGTTGGATATTATCCGGAATTGGGGGGAGGGAGGGGTCCAATCGAAATTATTGTCATGGCCAAAATTATTTCTAAAATTTTGAGCTACAACTTTGTTGCAAAAATTTTTCAATTGAACCCTTTCCCCTTCCTCCTTCAATTTTTAATTAGTATTTTGGGAGTGTTATGCAAAATAAGTGGAGAGAGAAGGGCTCAATTGAAAAAGTTTTCAAACAAAAGTTGTAGCTTGAAGTTTTACAAATACTTTTAGTTATTACAAAAATTTCGATTGGACCCCTCCCTCCCCTCCAATTTTGGATAATCCAACTCATTCAAATACATTGTTAAAAACAGTGGGGAGATAAGGGGCACGATTGAAAAAATTTTCAAATAAAAGTTGTAGCTTTAACCACTAGGAATAATTTTGGTTATAACAAAAATTTAAATCGGACCCCTCCTTCCCCACCAATTTTGAGTAATACAGGGTGTCCGGGGAGTGGTCTGACAAACTTGAAATTTGGATATATAACCGAGTACGAGTGACAGAAAACTTTATGTACACATATTGCCTATTTTCAAAAATGAAGGAGCTACAGAACTTTGAAAATCGGTATTCTTACAAGCAAAAATGGTTGGCAACACTGCGTCCAAAAAAATTTTCAACACCGGCAGTGGATAGTACTTTGAAAAATGAAAAAAGTTGTAATTACACTCAGTTGCCTATCTCTGAAATTGAAGGAGTTATGGCCACGCGTAATTTCGGTCTAAAATATTGCCTATCTCAATTATCACGGTGCACTAATGAGACGTGAAAATTGCAAAATTCCATCAAGACAACTCATGGATCTGGTGTAACTTTTTGAGAGGAACAAAAAAAGTTATGTGAAGATTTTGCATATCTTTGAAAATTAAGGCGCTATGGAGCATCAAACTTCAAAAATATAAATTTTCAAAGCATTGTAGCTCCTTCATTTTCAAAGATAGGCAAAATCTTCACATAACTTTTTTTGTTCCTCTCAAAAAGTTACACCAGATCCATGTGTTGTCTTGATGGAATTTTGCAATTTTTGTGGACACTGCCCCTTCAAAATCGAGATAGGCACCATACGTACATAAAGTTTTTTGTTAGTGGTACTCGGTTATATCCAAATTTCAAGTTTGTCAGACCACTCCCTGGACACCATGTATAACTCAGTGGCGTATCTAGGATTAAATCATGGGAGGGGTTCAAATTTTGTTTTCGAGAGTGGTATTAGGTATTATGAAATGAAATTTTTAATTTTCACTACCTACCTAATGACAAAAAAATATTGGCATTCTTCAAAATTTTTAGATTTTGATTTCAAAAAAATCAAAAAATCTCTAAATAATAATCAAAAAAAATTACACCGTTTCTATTCGTGAAAATTCAAAGAAAATCTTCCCAAAAATTAAAAAAAAATCAATTATGTTAAAGAATTTGACTGAAAATAATTTTTTTGAAAATTTATCATAATTAAAAATTAATACCCAAGTAAAATTTTGGAATTGTATAATTTAAAAAATCTAGTTTTGAAAACTAGAAAAAAATCTTTTAAAAAAAAAATTCATCTCAATTTTTTTGTAAGTAGGTAGGTAACAAATATCATTTTTGAAAATTCAAGCGAAAATGATTTTTAAAAGTTAAAGAAAATTCATTGATGAAATAATAAAATACCTACATATCAAAAAAATTACCCAATTTTTATTTTTGAAAATTTATGAAAAATCATTTCTAAAATTGAAATGAAAAATTTTGAAAATTTTGTTACTCATTGAAAATTAAGCAAAGTTAGGTATCATTAAAAATTATTGGAAAAAAATTCAATTTCGAAAAATTCAATTTTAGAGAATCAAAAAAAAAATCCAAGCATGAAGGAAAAATTTAACCAATAAGATGATCAAAAAAATTTATACAGTGTATCTTTGTGAAAATTCCTTCCTAAAAATTGAAAAAAAAATCAATAGTCATGTTGGAGAAGTTGACTAGATTAATTTTTTTGAAAATTCATCATAATTGAAAATTAGTAAGTAAAATTTCGGAATTGTAAAATTAAAAAAAAAATCTAGTTTTGAAAAGTAGAAAAAATCACCTCTAAAAAAAATTCGAAAAAAACCTTCTTGATATATTTTTTTAAATAACAAAAATAATCATTTTTGAAAATTCAAGAGAAAATGAACTCTGGAAATTGAAAAAAAAATCATTCTTGAAAAAATTGAAAAATCTTATCTATTATTTGAAAATTTAAGAAAAATCATGTATATACCTAGACCTACCTAAAAAATTAGAAAAATTCATTCTTGAAAAATAAAATACGTATTTAAAAAATTATTCTATTTTTTTTTTGAAAATTTATGAAAAATCATTCCAAAAATTGAAAAAATTGACCAATTTTATTTTATGAAAATTCATTGCGACTAAAAATTGAGAAAATTTTGAAAAATTAAAGAAAAATTCTGTACACTAAAGCATCGAAGATGGAAGTCCAGTTTTTTTCGACTTCGAGATTTTTATTGTTTATGAACCTACAAGTGTCAAAAATTCGAAAAACGTAAAAACCTCGAAGTTGAAAAAAATGTGACTTCCATCTTCGGTGCTTTAGTGTACAGAATTAGGGATGCATTTCGAGAACTTTTCACAATTTTAGAAAATTTTTGAAAAATATGTAAAATGAGCATCTTTGTCGAGCAAGATTTTTGAGGTATTTTAAAGTTTTTTTTTGTGCATAATGGGAGGGGTTTAGACCCCAAAACCCTCCCCTTAAATACGTCACTGATATAACTTAATCATACTTATTCAAAATACATTATTAAAAACTATGAGAAGGTAAGGCGCCCAATTGAAAAATTTTTCAAACAAAAGTTGTAGCTTGAAGTTTGATAAATACATTTAGTTATTACAAAAATTTCGATTTGACCTCTCCTTCCCTTCCAATTTTGAATATAAAGTAGTAGCAGTAGCACTGGACTAGTTAAAAATTTCAAGATGAGCAAATGAAACAGAAAAGGCTCTCCGTAAAAATAGCCGATCGTCGATTTTACAGGTTCTGGTTCTTTGCTGTGGATTGCACAGCGGGTCGTCAAATCAAAAAATTTTAAAAACAAAAAAGATGTATTTCCGTGAAGTCACAGTTGACTACTGTTTTTTCGTTTTTGTTTTTTTCTCTCAATTCTTGGGTCAAAAAATACTAATTTTTAGAAAATGAAGCAACTAAATCATAAAAATACTTGCAAAAATAGCTAATTGTCAATTTCATTCGCATTTAAATTGAAAAATGATAAAAATATCGTTTTGTTAATAACTCGAACTTCACGAAAAACGGTCTGATCTGAGATCTGGTTTTGACATTTTTGACCCACACCACGAAATTAACTAAAGTAAAAATTCTAAATAGCTTCTCATTTTTGAGTTGTTGTTTATTCAAATGTGGAATTTTATCAGAAGATAGTGAATTTCGTGTCACTGTTTGATTTCTTAAAAGCATTAAAAGATAGAAAATGTATTCGAAATGATGGAAAATTTATATAATTTAGGTTATTTCCGGACAGTAGCGTTTCACAAAGATATAATGATCGAAACTTTGTAAAATGAGAAGAGATAGTTCCAAAGAAATGTTCATCGTACGCGCATTGGAAAAAATTCTTAGTGATAAAGATATCAAAAAGTCATATCATTCGCAACTGAAAAAAGTCTGCGAAGCTTCCCTCAGTAAGTAAATTATTAGATTTACGTCGTCGTATTGAAACCATCGATTCAATTCTGTTTCGTTGACGATGGTTGCTCACGTCGTATACGACGTGTTAGATGAACAGTCTGTGGCAATTCGAACACGTACCTCATATTTTATCGATATGGTTGTTTAGATGAAATTCAAAATGAAATCAAACAAGGCGGTCCGTCTGAAGATACTTGTTCGGCACTGCCACTGCCCAAGGACAGCTCCACCGTAATCGTAGCTGAGAAATATTTTCAACCTTTCGAATTGGCATGCCAGAGTCGATCTCCGAAAATGGTCATCACAGCTCTGGACTGTTTACAAGTAATAATAGACCATCGAATTCGGTATACATATTTACCACATTATACGTCGTTAGTTATCGTGCTGGTCGTTTTTCAGAAATTAATCGCATACGGGCACTTGACCGGTAACATAAAGGATCCGAACGGACCTCCTGGCAAATTACTTATTGACAGGATTGTGGAAACTATTTGCGATTGTTTTTCTGGCCCTACGACCGACGATGGGGTTCAGCTGCAAGTTATCAAGGTATTTTGGTACTAGAATTTCTAATCGTTGAAAATATTCGATTTAAATTCGATCATTGTGGTAGGCTGTGTTAACGGTCATGACGAGTCAACACGTCGAAGTCCACGAAGGAACGGTGCTGTTGGCCATAAAAACGTGCTACAACATTTACCTAGCCAGTAAAAATCTCATAAATCAAACTACGGCCAGGGCCACCTTGACGCAGATGATAAACGTAACTTTTGCCAGAATGGAAAGCCAAGCGGTAGGTTTCTTCCTTCTTCGTTACCACTTCGCAGTTTGTAACGTTCAAACTCGAATAATCTCGCTGAATTTCTTCGCAGGCCGAATGCTTGAACAGAGATCTTCAGACGACGCCTTCTAGTATAACGGAAGCAGACAGAAGCGAATCAACATCCGATATCGTTAGTGAAGTTCTATACTCCATCGTTGACGCGGTGGTTCAAAGTGAGTCCTCGATTTCTTATTTTCTTTACCGTTTAGTTCGAAGAATCGTTACGATAATACGATGTATTTTGCAGACACCCAAAGCGACTGCGCTTCTCCGGTGATAGAAAACGGATGTGCTACATTTAACGCCGATTCTCCCAGCAGCGAACAAAATCGATCGCAGCAGGTACATTGAATCGAGAACGTCGCGTCGTACGAGTTTTCCAATCGTGTCAACTGATTTGTTTTCCTTTTCTAGGATAATTTACTAATTTCCAGCGAGACGGACGAAAAAGGAAGTGGTGCTCAGTTTGCGCATATTTTGCAGAAAGACGCCTTCTTAGTATTTCGAGCATTATGTAAATTGTCGATGAAACCGTTACCAGAAGGAACACCCGATCCTAAGTAACATTACATCTTATTACAACACCGAATTTGATACAATCAAAATATTTACACTTCTAATGTGCTTATTTTCGCAGATCGCACGAATTACGTTCGAAAATTCTTAGTTTACATTTACTTTTGTCAATTTTACAAAATCCTGGCCCGGTATTCCGTACAAATCCGGTATTCGTATTAGCCATCAAGCATCACTTATGCGTTGCCCTGTCCAATAACGGAGTCTCACCTGTGCCTGAAGTATTCGAGCTTTCGCTAGCAATATTTTTAGCTTTACTTTCTCAGTTCAAAGTACACCTTAAAAAACAAATAGAGGTTTGCATTTTTCATCTACGTACACGACTAAATTACTACGAGAGTGTAACCGAACGTTTCGAATTGGTCGTATCGTTTTAGGTATTTTTCAAAGAAATCTTTCTGAACATCTTGGAAACCACTAGTTCTTCGTTCGAACACAAATGGATCGTTATTCAAGCTCTTACGAGGATCTGCGCCGATGCTCAGAGTGTCGTAGACATGTACGTGAATTACGATTGCGATTTATCCGCTGCCAATTTATTCGAAAGGTAGGATTTCGTGTCTAACACGTGGATGTCGATCAATAACGAACGATCTAATCGCGCCTATGATTTTACAGATTGGTTAACGATTTGTCCAAAATTGCCCAAGGTCGTCAAGCGGTCGAACTGGGTGCCACTCTGAATCAAGAAAAATGTATGCGAATCAGAGGACTCGAATGCCTCGTATCGTTGCTAAAATGTATGGTCGACTGGAGTAAAGATTTATACGTGAATCCTAATTCGCAAACTAATCTCGGTATAACATCGTCTCTTTATTTCTCTCAGTCGCTCACGATTATATCCCCGCAGTACTGATTGTTTGGCACCATTGAAAATTTGCCAAGTCCAATACTTCGTACATACGTAAAATTCAAAATTGGAGGGCAGGGAGGCGTCCAACCAAAATTTTTATAATAACCAAAATTATTCCTAGAAGTTCAAGCTACAACTCTTGTCTGAAATTTTTTTTAATTGAACCCCTCCCTCCCCAACGATTTTGCATAACACTCTGAAGAAATAAAATGGTGAGAGAGGAAGAGGCTAATTTGAAAAAATTTTCAAATAAAAGTTGTACCTTAAAATCCTAGGAATAATTTTGCTTATTACAAAAATTTCGATTGGATCTCTCCCTCTCCTCTGATTTCACATAATGTCAGGCAGATGCTTTTTCAAAACTAGGGAAGGCGTCAAATTGAAAAATTTTTCAGACAAAAGTTGTAGATTAAGGTCCTACAAGTAATTTCAGTTATTATAAAATTTTCAATTAGACCCTCCCCTCCCCTCAAATTTAGCATAATAGGACTTAGATCACTTCAGATACTTATATTATTAAAAACTGGCGAAGGTAGGGGTCCAATCGAAAAAAAATTCAAATAAAAGTTGTAGTTTGAAGTCTAAAAAATAATTTTTATTATTACAAAAATTGTGATTGGGCCCCTACCTGCCTTCCAGTTTTGAATTTACGCATCTATACAGTATTGAACTTGGCAAATTTTCGATGGTGCCAAAAAATTAGTACTGTGGGGATCCAATCGTAATCGACCTCTTCAAAGAACGCTTATTAATATCGATGGTTTCGAAAACGTTTTTATTTTTTTTGCAATCAAGGATCCGAAAGGAACGTTCGCGAAAACGAGGCCAACGAAGTAACCGTATCGACTCCCGGAGACAGTTTGAGATCTTTCGGCGGTAGCGCCAGTAGCTTAAATTCGGCCAGCTCCGGCAACAAAGAAGCACCCGACACGCCCCATCATCTTCAAGTATTAAAACATCAGAAGGAAGCTTGGGAAAATGGCATACTTTTGTGAGTGGTAATTTTCTACGCGACAGAACGATACCAATATCGCAACTAACGAAAAAAAAATTCTCCTAGATTCAATCAGAAGCCTAAAAAAGGTATACAATTTTTACAAGATAGAGAATTACTTGGAACTACGCCGTCCGAAGTGGCCGAATGGTTACATACGGAGGAGCGTTTAGATAAAACCGGTATCGGCGATTTCCTCGGAGAGCACGACGAATTTTGTCGCGAAGTAAGTTCGATCAAATGAAAATGCTGTCGAATAACCTGGCAAGGAATTAACTTTAATATATTTTCGAAGGTAATGTACGCTTATGTGGATCAAATGGATTTCAACGGACGCGACTTGGTTTCGGGGTTGAGATTTTTCCTTGAAGGTTTCAGACTTCCTGGCGAAGCTCAAAAAATTGATAGACTGATGGAGAAATTTGCCAGTAGATATTGCGAATGCAATCCAAAGTACGTAGCAGCTGAATTTATTCGTCCCAGAGTTTCACGTATTTTAATTGTTTGCTATTTTGATTTTCGTAGTAATGGACTATTCGCCAGCGCTGATTCGGCTTACGTGTTGGCCTATTCGATCATCATGTTGACTACTGATTTACATTCGCCCCAAGTTAAGCATAAGATGACCAAAGAGCAGTATATTAAGTTAAACCGAGGCATATCGGATAATCAGGATTTGCCAGAAGAAAATCTCAGTCAGATTTACGACGAAATCGCCGGCCACGAGATTAAAATCAAGGCTACCAATAAACCTGGAAAACAAAGTAAATTTGCGAGGCGATTTTTCATCTTGCCTTTCAATTCAGGATTCACGATAACGATCTTTTACTGAAAAAGGGACGTAAATTTTTAGTTATAGCGAATGAAAAACGACGTAAATTGCTGTGGAATATGGAAATGGAGGCGATATCGGCGACAGCTAAGAACCTGATGGAATCCGTTAGTCACGTCCAATCGCCTTTTACATCGGCCAAACATTTAGAACACGTTAAACCGATGTTTAAAGTGAGAATCATTTTTCAACCCGAGTCACTCTCGTCAACTTTTTTTTTCACACCGATTATCGTTTTATAGATGGCTTGGACGCCATTCTTAGCAGCGTTCAGCGTCGGATTACAAGACTGCGACGATCAAGAAGTCGCTTCGCTTTGTTTAGAGGGTATCAGATGTGCCATAAGGATCGCTTGTATTTTCCATATGACGGTGAATATTCTTTCGGAGATTATTTGAGCCGACTTCGCTCGAAAATTTGATATTTGACATTATTAATTTTGTTGGCAGCTGGAACGAGATGCTTACGTTCAAGCATTAGCTCGATTCACTTTGTTAACCGCTAATTCGCCTATAATGGAAATGAAGGCGAAGAATATCGAAACCATTAAAACGTTAATAACGGTCGCATATACCGACGGTAAGATTCGTTCAGCTGGAAATTTTGTACCATTTTCAATAATTAGAGATATTAATAACACGACTTATTTTTTTGTTATCGATACAGGAAACTATTTGGGTAGTTCGTGGTTAGACATAGTAAAATGTATATCGCAACTGGAGCTCGCTCAAATGCTCGGTACCGGAGTAAGACCCCAATTTCTAACTTTATCCAAAGCCTACCCCTCAGCCGAGGCTTTATCGCTCAAGTTGAATATTTCAACGCTCGATCGTAAGCTACATATTTTTTTCTCGAATTCCAACCCTATGTTGGGACAATACTTTTTCTAACAACAGCTCCGATTGCAGCCAGCGTCAAAGAATCTATCGGCGAAACGAGCAGTCAAAGCGTGGTTGTGGCCGTAGACCGAATCTTCACCGGATCTATTCGTTTAGACGGTGACGCAATCGTAGACTTCGTGACTGCTTTGTGTCAGGTATATCAACGAATAATGAATTTCCCCTTACCTCTTGTAACTGTATCTTGCTAATTTTGCTCCGTTGTCCAAAGGTGTCTCTGGAAGAACTCGCTAATGCCAATCACCCGCGCATGTTCAGCCTGCAAAAAATAGTCGAGATATCGTATTATAATATGGGACGTATTAGGCTTCAGTGGTCTCGTATTTGGCAAGTTTTGGGCGAATATTTCAACAAGGTGGGCTGCAACACGAACGAAGATATAGCTATTTTTTCGTTGGACTCGTTGAGACAGCTATCGATGAAATTCATCGAAAAAGGAGAATTTTCCAATTTTAAATTCCAAAAAGATTTCCTCCGTCCGTTCGAACATATTATGAAGAAAAATAGGCAAGTATCGGAATCGTTGGAAATTGTCCCTCTTTCGCAATAATTATTTTAATCGAAACGAACGCAGGTCGCCTACAATTCGTGATATGGTTGTGAGATGCATCGCTCAGATGGTGAATTCGCAAGCTCGTAATGTTCGTTCCGGTTGGAAAAATATATTCAGCGTGTTTCATTTGGCAGCTTCCGATCAAGACGAAGTCATCGTTGATTTGGCGTTCAAAACGACCCAGCATATTATTAGTAAGTTTTACACAACGATCTATATTGGACTCTTCAACCCCCTACCTTCCCTAATGAAAATGTTACGTTAGAAAGAACAGTGGCGTATTTAAGGGGAGGGTCTTGGGGTCCAAACCCTTCCCATTATAAAAAAAAACAAAAAAAAAAAAAACTTTAAAATACCTCAAAAACCTTGCATAACAAAGATGCTCATTTTACATATTAATTTTTTAAAAATTTCCTCAAATTGTAAAAATTTCTCGAAATGCATCCCTAATTTTTCATAAATTTTCAAAAATGAGATTTTTCAAAATTTTCCCAACTTTTAGTCACGATGAATTTTCATAAAATAAGATTGGTACAAATTTTCAATTTTTGGAATAATTTTTCGTAAATTTTCAAAAATAAAAATTGGATAATTTTTTTCAAAAACTTTTTTTATTTTTCAAGAATGAATTTTTATAATTTTTCATACAAATGAGTTTTCTTATATTTTCAAAGAATATGAGTTTTCAATTTTTTCTAGAATGATTTTTTTTTCAATTTTTAGAGTTCATTTTCTTTTGAATTTTCAAAAAATGATATTTTCGTTATTGAAAAAAATCAAGATGAACTTTTTAAAAAAAATTTAGAGGTCATTTTTTTTTACTTTTCAATACTAGATTTTTTTAAGTTTTAAAATTCCGAAATTTTACTTACAAATTTTCAATTATGATAAATTTTCAAAAAAAAAAAAAAAAAAAAAGTAATAATAGTTTAGGCAAATTCTTCAACATACACATCCATTCCTTTTTAATTTTTGGAAAGATTTTCTTTGAATTTTTACAAATAGAAACTGTGTAATTTTTTGGACTATTTTATTTCAATTTTTCAAGGATACATTTTTCCTTTGCTTATAAATTATTTTGGTTTTCAAAAATTGAATTCCAAAAATTTTGAAAAATTGAATTTTTTACAATAACTTTTGATGGTAACTTTTCTTAATTTTCAATTAAAAATTTTTCGAGATTTTTCAATTTTTGGAATGATTTTTCATAAATTTTCATAAATAAAAATTGGGTAATTTTTTTAATATTTTATTTTTCAATGAATTTTCTTCAATTTTTAGACATCATTTTCTCTTGGATTATCAAAAATTATGAATTGTTACCTACTCTGAAAAAATTTCAAGATGAATTTTTTCGATTTTTTTTGAAGGGGATTTTTTATTCTTTTCAAGTCTACCTAGTTTTTAATTTTGAAATTCCGAAATTTTACTTAGTAACTTTTAATTATGATAAATTTTCAAAAAAATAGTTCAGGCAAATTCTTCAACATACACGTCGATTTTTTTTCAATTTTTGGGAAGATTTTCTTTGAATTTCCACAAAATACGAGTACATAGAAACAGAGTAGATTTTTTTGACTATTTCATTTCAATATTTCACTGGTTAAATTTTTCCTTACCTTAGAGATTTTTTTTGATTTTCAAAAATTGAATTTTAAAAATTTTGAAGAATGCATAATTATTAAAAAAATTTCAAGATTGACCTTTTTTCCAATGATTTTTAAGGACGACTTTTCTTAATTTACAATTACAAAATTTTCGCAATTTTTAAACTTTTGGTGGTACGTTTATAATAGCTAGGTTATTACGTCCATCGGAATGGGCTTTAGATGGAGTTTATTTTTCAAATTTTGAATTTTTTCTTCACCTTATCAATGATTTTTTATTAAATTTTCAAATGAATTTGCACCTTGGTTGTTTATAGATAAAGATAATTATACATCTTGTAACAATTTATTCCTTATTCACTTTTTTTTTTTTTTTTTTTTTTTTTTTTTGTTTGTTTTTAATTGAAAATTTTATTTCATAATGACTACACTCGAAAACAAAATTTCCCATCCCATGATTTCATCCTAGATACGCTACTGAGAAAGAAAACAAAATATATGGAAATTCCTGTTCGCAGATAACCTGTATTCTCAACATTTCCAAATCATGATCGATTCGTTCCAAGACGCAGTGAAATGCTTATCCGAGTTCACCTGTAACGCCAGCTTCCCCGATACCAGTATGGAAGCGATTCGATTAATACGTACGTGCGCCCTATGCGTCCACGAAAAACCTCAGGTACCTTCGTTTGTCCACGTTGCAGTCTTATTCAAATTTTTACCCATAACCGCTGACCAAGTTTTCTACCCTGTTTAGCTTTTTGTCGAGCATTGCGTCGATGACGTATCAGTAAACGAAGACGATAGACCTTGGGTCCGCGGTTGGTTCCCATTACTGTTCGAATTATCGTGTATTGTAAGTCGATGTAAATTAGACGTACGCACCAGAGCGTTAACTGTACTTTTTGAAATGATTAAAAATCACGGAGAAGCGTTCAAGACCCACTGGTGGAAGGATTTATTCAACATACTATTTAGAATATTCGATAATATGAAGTTACCAGAGATTCAAACCGAGGTAAAAAAAAAATATTACGTCAAAAATTAGTTTACCCGACTTCTTTTTTTCGAATATATGCCATTGATTTTTTTTTTTTCTTCTGAGCAGAAAGCTGAATGGATGACGACAACATGTAATCACGCTCTGTATGCCATTGTCGATGTGTTCACGCAGTATTTCGAAATTCTAGGACCGATGTTGTTGAAAGATTTATACATTCAGTTGCATTGGTGTGTTCTGCAATGTAAGACGACAAAAAATAAGATAAAAAATTAACGACGAAGAATATTTCGATTCGGTGGTAATTTTAAATACGTATTTTTTTGTAACAGGCAACGATCAGCTGGCTCGATCCGGGACTAATTGTTTGGAAAATTTAGTCATCTCGTGCGGACATAAGTTCACTTATGAAATATGGGAAGATACGTGCCACTGTATTAGAGACATGTTCGACTGTACCATTCCAAATGAACTATTTACCAATAATGTGATATCTACGGTGATTACCTTACGTCTTTAATTTTACCTCTTCGTCTAAACGATGAATATAATTCACGTCTAAACTTACATTACAGGATAAAGAAAAAGATAAAGATAAAGAGGCTGAAGAGGACACAATCAAGAGCAAACTGAGACGCTCGAATAGCGTAGTAAGCACCGCTAGTAATTTGTCCGGTACAAGCTTAGACGAATTTGGCTCGAAGGTAAATACATAGAAAAATTAACTTGGCAATTTTACGATACCATCGACCTAATGTTATTTTTTCAATTCGTGTCGCAGTGCAATTTAGCAGTGTCAGCTTTATCGATAAAAATAATAGTCCAACTCGAATTGATCCAGACCATCGACAATATCGTTTTTTATCCAGCCACGTCGCGTAAAGAAGATCAAGAGAATTTAGCTTTGGCTCAGGTGAGTGCCTCGATCGAATAACGAGCGGATCGGGAGCACAACGGAGTCCTGCCATTTATGTAAATGACGTCACAAATCTCTTTTCATGTGTTTTTGATCTGGACTTGAAATATTTTTTTCAAATTAACATTCATTTTATTCAAAATTGAGGGGAGGGAGGGGTCAAATCGAAATTTTTATGATTACCAAACATATTTATAGGTTTATAATTTACAACTATTGTTTGAAAATTTTTTCAATTCAGCCCCTCCTTCCCTCCCATTTTTCAATAATAATAGGCAAGAGCCTTCTGTTTTAGCACTAATGTGCAAAATTAGAGGGGAGGGAGAGGTCCGATCGAAATTTTCATAATAACCAAATTTATTTTTAGCATTATAATTTACAACTTTTGTTTGAATTTTTTTTTTAATTCAACCCTTCCTTCCCTCTCATTTTTCAATGATAAGTGTCTTCGTGCTAATATGCGAAATTAGAGGGGAGGGAAGGGTCCAATCGAAATTCTTATAATGACCAAAATTATTTCTTGGATTTTATTCTACATCTTTTGTTTGAAAAATTTTTCAATTCAACCCTTCCTTCCCTCCTATTTTTCAATAATGAATATCCATGTATCAATATGAAAAATTAGAGAGGAGGGAGGGTTCCCATTGAAAAAAAGTTCAAACAAAAGATGTAGAATAAAATGTAAGTAATAATTTTGGTCATTATAAGAATTTCGATTGGACCCTTCCCTCCCCTCTAATTTCGCATATTAGCACAAAGACATTCATTATTGAAAAATTGGAGGCAAGGAGGGGTTGAATTGAATAAATTTTCAAACAAAAGTTGTAAATTAAGATCGTAAAAATAAGTTTTGTCATTATACAAATTTTGATTGGACCCCTCCCTCCCCTCCAATTTGAATAAAATGGATGTTAGTTGGAAGAAATATTTCAAGTCCAGATCAAATACCTACACATGACAAGAGATTCGTAACGTAGGGCTCCGTTGTGCTCCCGATCCGCTCGTATCGATTAAGCCGGACGAAAACTTTCTCAGAAATAAAATTCATATTCGACGACTTTCAGGCCGATATATCGCAAGAGCCGCAGATACTGGATCAGCAACGAGAAGAGCAAGGAATGTATAGGAATTTGAAAACGCAGCAGCTCTTTTTGCTCACAGAATGTTTGATGAAATCGCATCGCTTCGCCAAGTCGTTTCATTCGAATCTGGATCAGAATTCGTTGCTGGGCAAATCTAGTACGTTGAACCACTGATCAGTGATCATCGTATGCGACGATAATACGATTCGTTTGACGACCCTTTTACTCATTCGCAGGTTTGAAAAATTCCTCAAAACCGAATCTGCTGCTTCAAGAGACGCAGAGCTTAGCGTGCACGTTGAGAATATTGTTTAAAATGAGTGGCGACGAATCGCGCAGTGAAGATTGGCAGCTAATTCATCAAGAATTGGTCACCATTTGTCGGGAAGCATTGACGTACTTTTTGGAGTTGAAATCGGAACTGCACAGAGAAGCTTGGACTTGTTTGCTATTGCTGATGATAACGCGTATATACAAAATGCCCGCTGATAAGGTAACGATGCGATTCCAAATCGAACCTCGAACTCGGAACTTGTCTATTTAGGATTGGATCCCCGCAGTACTGATTTTTTGGCACCATCGAAAATTTGCCAAGTCCAATACTTCGTAGATACGTAAATTCAAAATTGGAGGTCAGGGAGGGGTCCAACCAAAATTTTTATAATAACCAAAGTTATTCCTAGGATTTCAAGCTACAACTTTTGTTTGAAATTTTTTTCAATTAGACCCCGCCCTCTCCAAGGATTTTGCATAATATGATAACACTCCGAATATCCGAATATACCAATTAAAAAATGAAATAGTATGAGAGGAAGAGACAAGTTTGAAAAATTTTTGGGATAAAAGTTGTAGCTTGAAGTCCTAGGAATAATTTTGCTTATTACAAAAATTTCGATTGGATCTCTCCCTTCCCTCCGGTTTCTCATTACATCAGGTAGATACCTTTTCAAAGTCAAAAGAGGGGTCTAATTGAAAAAAAATTTCAGACAAAAGTTGTAGATTGAGGTCCTAAAAGTAATTTCAGTTATTATAAAATTTTCAGTTAGACCCTCCCATCCCCTCACATTTAGCGTAATACGACAAAAATACTTATATTATTGAAAGTAGGGGTTCGATTGAAAAATATTTCAAACAAAAGTTGTAGTTTGAAGTCTTAAAAGTAATTTTGATTATTACAAAAATTGTGATTGGACCCTTCCCTGCACTTCAATTTTGAATTTACGTATCTACAAAGTATTGGACTTTGAAAATTTTCGATGGTGCCAAAAAGTCAGTAGTGCGGACATCCAATCGTGTCTATTTACTCGTAATTCGTAGAAATGACGATCGATTTTTTAATGTTTCAGTTTAAATCGCACGCATCCAGTTTGTATCCTCAGCTTTGCGAATTACTTTATTTAGAACTGAAGGTGGAATTAAGATCTGTGCTTCGCAGGATGCTTCAACGTATCGGAACGGTTTTCAGTATCACATAAGTTGACGTACGAGTATCATTTTATTCTCTTTTTTTTCTTCAATATCAGCACTCGCTTCTCGTAGTATCAGTATTTTCAAATTAGTCGATTTTGCTCGTCGTGTAAGTCGAGTGGTATATGTGATAATCGAATGAAATAAAAAAAATACGTTCCACGTACTGCCCAAATTCAATCATTTTTGGACGAATCTAAAAGTTTTAAAATTAATTTTCAAGGTTACCAAAATAGGTATTGTTTAAAGTAGACGCAGCGTTTTTGGTGTGGGATGGTATTTATTTATTTATGCGAATGTGATGCGCTTTTAATTTTTTTTCGTGATTTTATTTTTCTTTGATACGAAATAACGAATGATTTTTGTTCGTTCGTTTATTTATTTGTTTGTCGATAAATATTATTGGTTACACTGTCGGAGTCCATGTAAATTTTCTAGTCTAAAAAATATGAAATTAAAAAAATTATAAATCAAATTTCGGCTACATTCTGTCTTTTTTTTTGGAAAATCGTGTAAATAAGTACGGTTTAACTAATGCTTGACTTATATTTACCTACGCTAAAAAATTTACATCTTTTTTCGCCTTTTGTTAGAGTAACTATGAATAAGTGTGCTTAAACCTACTTAATGAACTTCCCAGGGGCGTACTCGACCGATTGATTACTCGAGTCAAAATATTCTTTTTCGACAACAAAACTTCTCGACAGTGCTTTTTTTTCGATCTCGATTAAAAAAAAAACCAAGTGATTAATTAAGTTTACCTTTAAAAAATGTGTATGAAACCGAGTCGATATAATGCTGTTTTTGATATACTTAAATCGCCTAATTATTACTTTGTTATTATTGTTATTGTTCTTGTTTAATATGGAAAGAAAAGTATGATCCGAAATGTTTGTATTTTTTCCCCCTCTTTTATCACGTATCCTTTGTACGGCTGTTCTTTATTCGTTCTACGTATGTATTTTTAATTTTTAGTAACTCATGTTGCGCGTTTACCAGTCATTATTTATTTTAATTCATTATGCATGTTCGCATTGTTAAATTAGCGAATTTTGAGTTGTAAAATAAAAACATTTTTATAGCTAGCCAACGAGTAGACTTTTCAATCTACGAAATAATTTTCACCGTTGGGTGCAAAAATAAAAATTTTGCATTGAAATTCATACGATAATAACGCTTTAGCGGACATTTTCTTTTCAACTGTTTTTTAGCAAACGTATGGTAAATTCTTTTCTCTTGATATGGCCATTCAAAGCAATTTTTGAATAGAAAATCTTCTACTTTTTCGCAGAATCAAAAAATTCAATTTTTAAGATTAAAAATATTTTGCATTTTGAAAATTTTTCTTATTTTCTGGGAAAAAATTTCTTTATATTTCCAGAGTAACAATATTTCTTATTTGTTTAAAAAACGTAATTTTTCCTGTTTTTTTTTTTTTTTTTTTTTTTTGGAATAAAGAACGTTTTTATTTAAAAAATGTTTAAAATTTTTTTGGGGAGGGAATTTCATAATTTTTCTAAAGTACATTTTTTTTCAAAAATGGGAATAATTGAAAAATTATGAATTTTTTCATCAGAACCTCTCAGATTGGACCCGAATAGTGAGAAAAAAAATTTTGAGCAATTTTTTCAAAGAAATTAAGTTTAAGAATAATTTGAAAAATTCAGCATGGCAAAATTAATTTTTTCCAAAAATGCGAATAATTGAATAATTCAGAATTTTTCCATCATGACCTCTCAGAATGAACTCGAATTAATGAGAAAAAATTTTTTGTGCAATTTTTTCAAAAAAATTTAATTTGTGAGATTTCCATGGCAACAATTATTTTTTTCCAAAAATGCGAATAATTGAAAAATTCAGAATTTTTCCATCATAATCTCTCAGAATGAACCCAAATTAATGAGAAAAAAATTTTAGAGCAATTTTTTAAAAGAAATTAAATTCAAGGAAAATTTGAAATTCAGCAAAGCAAATTTTTTTTTCAAAAATTGGAATAATTGAAAAATTATGAATTTTTTCATTACGACCTCTCAAATTGGACCCGAATAATGAGAAAAAAAAATTTTGAGCAATTTTTTCAAAGAAATTAAATTTAAGGAAAATTTGAAATATTATCAACATGGCAAAATTAGATTTTTTCCAAAAATGCGAATTATTGAAAAATTCAGAATTTTTCCATCATAACCTTTCAGAATGAACCCGAATAAAATAAAAAAAAATTTTGGGCAATTTTTTCAAAGAAATGAAATCTTTGAAATTTTCCATGCAAAAATGATTTTTTTTTTCAAAAATGCGAATAATTGAAAAATTTAGAATTTTTCCATAATTTTTTGGGCAATTTTTTCAAAGAAATTGAATTTGTAAAATTTCCATGGTAACAATTTTTTCCCCCAAAAATGCGAATAATTGAAAAATTCAGAATTTTTCCATCATAACCTCTCAGAATGAACCCAAATAATGAGAAAAAAATTTTATGACGATTTTTTCAAAGAAATTGAATTTTTGAAATTTCCCATGCAAAAAGGCCTGCTAAAGAACCGGATCTTTTTACATGGCAATAATGATTCTTTTCCAAAAATGCGAATAATTGAAAAATTCAGAAGTTTTCCATCGTAACCTCTCAGAATGGATCCGAATAGTGAGAAAAAAAATTTTGGGCAATTAATTTTTAAAAATCAACCAAATTTTCTAAAATTTAAAAAAAATCAATTTTTGAAAAAAAAAATGTATGTACCTACTTAATCAATAACAATAGAAATTTTGGCAAAATCCAACATTTGGCCATTGTTAAATTTGAATAAAATTGAACCAACTTTTGAAATTTTACACAATTTTCCATAAATGTCAATTTAAAAAAATACTAAGTGAATCTTTAAAATTTGATTATTTGTACTGCATGAATAATCTTCATTTACATTGAAAAATATTACCTCTCTCCTCTTAATCACATCGTCGAATCTGTTTAATAAGTTATTTTCGAAAATTAAAAATCAGTTAATATTTGAGGGCACATGGGAAACGGGACCTAAGGGTAAAACTTCATGATTTGGAATTTTTTTTAGTTTTGTAAAACTTGGGTAAAAAAATGTTAAGAATCGAATGGAAGTGGTTTCAGGTCCGTATCTTGAAAAGTGAAGAATTTATTCATTTTCAATGCAGAAATCACTAAAATCAGATCAAAAAAAGTTTTTCCAATATTTCTTCTAATTTGAGAAAAATTAAAATTTTATTCTTAAACGTTAGGCGCACCCTTTTCTTATCCGCTCTCACTTACGAGCCCATTTTCAACTAGGTTTTGAGAAATTCAAAATTCATGACCAGAGTAAGTACTCGTCCATTTGTTTTAGGTTATTCAAATACGAAACTATTCGGTAGTCGCATCTTGGATGAAAAATCAAAGCAATCCGGGCGGGCAATTAACACCGACGAACGTGCTTCTGTGCAACGCAAACCACCCTCAATCAGCTAAAACCCTGCTTTCTCTCCCCGAAAGCAATTAAATTTACGCTGGTCGTATCGGCGATTATCGGTGACCTTCGTCTGCGTTCGGTTGTATCACATAGAGCCGCACTGCGCCCTAGCAAGTTGGTAGAGATAATCCCTAGTCCTGCCCCCTGCTGCCGTCGGAGTTAAATTTTGTGTATAAAATATCTAAAGAGAGATGAAAAGACAGATATAAAGGAATCGGCTGATGCTGTTTTAACGTTTCGTAAGGTTTCAAGTTTGGCGGGCACGATTGCGACTTGCGAGTACGGACGACTGAGAGAACGTGTACGAGTACGCGTATAAAGGGAAGTGTAACGAGACGTTTGCAGGCGCAGTAACACCGTTCTGGCTGACACCTACACCACGCCGACCTAGTTATAACGTCTTTTCCACCAAGCTGAATTTATTTTCTTTTTCAGTATCGGCAGTCGGCACTACTTACATACCGCGCTCTTTTCCATATATTTTCTATCATCCGTATAGTATGATTTCCGTTTCGTGTTCGCATTCGTATTCGTATATTTTTTATAGTATGATTTTTTTACTTTTATAATTTTTCTCTTCATCTCTATATGAGTACTTGAGTGTCTGCAGATCTCAGTTATTTTTTCCCCTTCTTTTTTGCTGCCTTTTGTTCGCGCTGGTAAGTGGTTATTTTTTCTTTTACTCGGTTAACTAGCTGTACCTTATTTTGTATGCAAACTTCGATTCTGTGCTCTGCAACGTATTCGGCATGACACGATGATGAATAGGACATAAACGATATTCTGTGCGCTTTATCGCCTTAAATGGTACTTCGACGAATTTTCCGCTTGTTTGAATATTTTAACGGCTTTCAAAAGTCTTGCAGCTCAACGCAACGCCAAGTTGATATAACCACGCGGTTTTCATTTCAAAATTACGTAAACGCGAGTATCGTACGTGGTTGTTAATGCTAATGTCTTTTTTGACATTTGGTTAGGCTTCGGCGATGTCAAATTAAACTGTTTGGTTCAAAGATTTCCCTAGTTCCGTTCGCATCTTCGCATCTCAAGAATATAGATTGGAGACGAGAGGGAAACTGCCAACCAACGCTGGTTTTTTTTTCCTCAATTCTTTTCTGTCAGCACAGTGTCCAAAGTTTTTATCTTGGAAAAAACGTGGCAAATTTTCGCCACCCTGGTCCATTTTCTCCTTTTGCCTTTTTTTTAAAAAAAAATAAATGTAATAGGTGATTATGGTAACACAATTTCAACTCTTCTTTATCACCTTCGCAAAAACAAGGCGCGACATTGATTCGACATAATTTATGCACGGTGGCTCATTTCGTTAAGAATGCTTCCTTCAATTTGCCCAGTCTGCAACTTGTTACCACATACGAAGATAAAGTTGCCTCATTCTACTATTGAAGGAACTGAAATGTAGCGTGTGAGAAACCCCAGATGCGGTATTTCTTTTCAACACTTACCATAACTTACCTTGTTTAGGTATTACTCGTAGATTTCATCTTCCCCTCCTTTTCCAATTCAGAGGGGGGGGGGGGGATGTTTCAAGTATACACGCACAGAATGACTGAAAATGTGCCAGTTTATGCTCGTATGTTGTGGCGAAAATGATATTTTCGCAAATGATATCAGAGAAAATAACGAAAGTAATTCTGTAATTCACAAATGGCGAAAGTAGTGTGCCTGTGGCAAAGATGAATCTATCTGTGGCGATAGTGATTTGATTCGTGACGAAAATGATCCTCCCAAAAAAAAATTGAGCCCCCAACCTCTCAAGGGAGTGGAGCTAGAGGCACTCAAAGTAGGGTCACATGAAGAAAAAACTCAGGTTTTTGCCACTTTTAGGTAGTGCTACCTACCAGAGTAGGGCAGATCCGGATCCTAAAATTTGAAAACCGGATCTAAAGATCCAAAGATCCAAAATTTTGGATCTGATCTGGATCTTTAGATCCTCAAATTTTCGAAAAATTCAGATCCAGATCCAAAAAAAATTGGTTTCTTCAATACATCGTATTCTCTTTGTGAAATGAATTTTTCATTGTTGTTCCCAATCGTCCAATATATTTAATTGATAAAATAAATGAAAATAAACCATTTAAGCAAAACAAAAAAAAACAACATCAAATTTAGGATTTTGGTTTCCTTTTTAGGTTCATTTTAATTTATTTCTGAGATTAAATATTGCAGAATTGAGAACTTCGATGAAACTTTTTTTGGCCTGAAAATTACAAATTGTCTAACTTGTTTACCACCAATGCCAAAATTGACTGAAATAAAATGAGATTCGAGTGAAATTTCAATTTTCCAAGCTAGTACGTTAATTAATTTATTAATACCTAAGATATTTAATTGAAATTTGAAGAAAAGGAAAACGTCAAATTTTGAAAAATTTCAAGTGAAATTTGTAAATTGAATAGAAAGAATTTTGGTTATTATAAAAATATTACTCGGACCCCTCCCTCCCCACAAATTTTGAATAATAAGCTTTTTTACTAATTTAATACTTTACAGACAACAAAAGAAATTACTCAAAAATTAATTTCCCCTTCCTTCAAAAAGAATCTGGATCTGGATCTAGATCCTTCCATTATATTAATGGATCTGCCCATTTTTGCTACCTACATGGTACCTCGGTCACACCCCTAGAAAAGTGCAATTTGAGTTTCTACACCTACCCAGACCGTTGACCTTCCAATTTGATATCGATTTTTCACCCTACCGGGAGGGGGGATGGGGGGATGGGGGGATTGAAAAGTTGCAGCTCGCTAAAAAAATAGAGTTGCCAAATTCAAATTTCCATAAAACATCAAAATTTCTCTTTTTTTGGTAAAAATTGATGTTTTATGGAAATTGAAAGCTGGCAACCTTTCTATGAAAATTTTTCAACTTTTTCTATCGAAATATTTTTTTTGCATCGATAGGAGCCATTTGCGTCCAGTTTTGGTACCAAGCAGATGTTATTCCTGTTTTTTGTAATTCGAAATTCTCGATTTTTTAGCGATCTGCAACTTTTCAACTCCCTGGTTGGGTGAAAAATCGATATCAAATTTGAAGTAGGTGGCACTACCCAAAAGTGGTAAAAAATGTTTTTTTTTTTTCAAAAGTGACCCTAATTTGAAGGTCCCTAGCTCCACTCACCTGACAGGTAGGAAGCTCAAATTTCTTTGGGGAGGTTCTCAACTCAAAGTAAACCACCTCTGCGAGTTTGGTCGAAATTCGAGACATGTTTTTTTTTTTCACTCCATCCTATTTATAAAATGGTTAGCCGAAAGTAATTGGGATAAATTTAGCTTAAAATTGGTGGGAAATTTGAGAACAAGTCGGCCTACCTCAACTGAAAAGTGGCAAAAATTAACGGTATAATTCAGATCACCTTTTAAGTAGGTATTAACAACATAGGCCGAAATCAGCTGTGCTGTGCTCTTGGCACCGAAAAACACATTGCTGCTACCTGGTCATTTCTTTCCTTGTCTTCGTTCTCTCGACTTGAGTATATTGTGTGTAGAAAGTTTCCACAATAGTAGAAGTCAAAAGAAGGAAGCCCAGAGAAAAAAATGATGAGGCCAAAGCAACGTGTTTCAATGTGCAAAGAGCTGAGAAAATTTTGACTTGTGCAGTTGATATTATTTGAAAGGTGATCTGGACTCACACTGTTAATACTTGCCACTCTTCAACTGCCATGGACACTTGCACCATCCTTGAACAAAGTACTCTGACAGGCTCCAACAATGCGCAAAGAAGCAGATAATCTCCCCAAGGAAGGAACAATAATATACCAACACATCATCAATAAGCACCAGCACCAGCCCCAGAACCATCCTTCGGTATTTGACGCCGAAAGTAGAAGTAAAAGATTAAGGGAGGAAACGAAAGAATAAGGGTTTAGTAGAGATACTTTATAACAAGGCAACTTATTCTAAAATGTATTAAAGCCCTGATATTATTCATTTCTTTCTTCTTATTCAAATTCAAATAGCGTAACTTTGTTTTGAGATGAATTAACGCGGCAGGCAGCATTTCAAATCTCTGGATAGCAATCTGGTGTCCTAAATTCCTAGAATCTTTACAGCGTTGGTAAACCAGCGACAAGGCAGTCGTACATTCAAAATTCACAATTTGATTAGTGGGTAGTTACACACTCGAGTGTGAAGTGAACCACCGCGAGACTCCAGAGTAATTTGAATAACATCGAAGTCCAAACGAATTATTCACTTTGTGACTTTCGGCTACTATACTATTCAATGCTACAAGTTAACCGTACCTACAGCTAAAGAATATTTGTTTGTACAAGCTGGGTTTGGGACTTAGGGATGGACAATCTCGCTGTTCAACTCGACCAGAAATGAGCATTACACGCGACCTATTTTCAAAACGGACCTAAATTTTACTCGTGTTAAGTAGCTTATGTTATTGGAAAGAGGTAGGTAGGTACTTGAAATGATTACGTGTGCCAAATAAACCCTAAAATACCCTTGGAAATACAAATACATACCTAAACGAAAACGAAACTTTAAAAAAAAAAAACAGTTAAACATGGCGTTTTAGCTGATTAAATTACACTTCCACCATTCAATTATTGCTTCGGGATGGTTAATAATTTTTTTTCAATTTTAAAGTCCCAGATTTTTTCCTCAAATTACCTATCAACTTTTAAAATATTTAATTTGTTCTACCTACTTTAGATTTTTTCTTTTTTTTATTGAATTTTTGGTGGCTTTGTAAGACAGCTTAAGAAATACATTTTTGGATGAGACCTGCCTTGGGAATAAGTTGAGAGTGGCATATACCTATTCCTATTACCTACTAGAAAAAAAATATATCAAAAAATTTATCAAAATTTATTTTTAGAATTGAATGAAAAAAATTTCAACTCGAGCTAGTTTTACACTTATTTTTAATTGAATGGATGGAATGTGTGAAAAAAAATTATTTTCAAGAGTAACATTCATGATCTATTTTGCCAACCCCACCCATTTCGAATTTGGAATTCGGAGTAGAGGCATTCGTTGCGCTCATTTGTGCAGTAAAAATAAATTTTTACTGCACAAATGAGCAAAAATCGAGCATAAACGAATGACACCAATTTTGACCCAAAATTCGAAATTTGGGGGCACTATTTAGTCAGCCTCGCCCTCACCCATAGAAAGAGGGGAGCACAAACAAAAATTCTTACGGCACAAATCAGCACAAACGATTGACATCAATTTTGACTCTGAATTCGAAATGGGCAGGGCACAATTTCCCCAGCCCCTCCAAAGATTTTTTCAAAATACCACTGGAAGGGAAGCAGCACAAACGAAAAGCTTCACTGCACAAATCAGCACAAACGATTGACACCAAAAAAACCTAATTTTGACTCTGAATTCGAAATGGGCAGGGCACAATTTCCCCATACCTGCCCAAGATTTTTCCAAAATACCTCTGGAAGGGAAGCTGCACAAAACGAAAAATTTTACTACACAAATCAGCACAAATAGAGCACAAACGATTGAGATCAATTTTGACACTGAACTCGAAATGGGCAGGGCACAATTTCCCTAGCCCCGTCCAAGATTTTTTCAAAATATCTCTGGAAGGGAAGCAGCACAAACAAATGCCAGAATGGGCAGGGCTGACGAAATGGACCTAAAATTCATTTTATACACGATCTCGAGTTTCTTTCGGCAGTTCCTTTCTTTAGCACGACTGGGTGTCCGCTGTTGCTTGATAGCTTGAAGAATTAGATAGGTTTTCTCTTCACCCCACATACCACTTACGAGGTACACGATATTAAGACGCACACAAGAAAAGAGAACTTCATCTTCATCTAAAATCAAGTTTTCAGCGAATTATCCAGCCGAGTTGATGAAATTGTGTAGCGAAGGAAAACACCTAAAGCGCGTTGAAAACGAATGATATCGTTTGAGAGTCGAGACCGAGGGTACTTATTAATTAAGATCAGGAACAGTAATTGATTCTAGCCACAATGCCAGACACCACCGCTTGCGCCCCGTCAGATAGGTATATCCTCGTAATGAATAGTTCCTTAGCACTGCAGCGAGCTCTTCTGTTTATTAAGTGTGTATGTGTATATACTTGTATAGCCAGCATTTGAAATTATTCGACTATTTACCTACAACATCCCTTACAAGACATAGTGTATAGTATACTGCTACAGTTCTACCAAAGACTCTGGCACCCCGCTCTTGCCCTATAGTCCTCACCGTTTAAATTTAGGTACCTTCTCGCACGAATAACAAGCGCGGATACAAGCGAAATTCGGAACAAAAGTTCGAACAAGCTACCGCCCTTTCATTGATAAATTGAACTCGGCGCTATATTAAATTTTCTTACATTACAAACGGACGTGATTGATATTCTGTCTGATTTCTTTTCTATTTTCTCGAAATTTCGTCGATTCATCATATCTCGGCCATGTCATGCCATCCTACAGTGTAATCGGTATGCTTAGGCATTTGTATCCTACTTCGAAGAGATGGTTCGAATTCAAATGAAAGTTGAAAGTAATATCATCAAAATGTTAACTATTGTCGAAGAAATTACTCCGAACTTGAAGGACGGAATTGGAAATTAATTAATTTTTTATAACCGGTACATTCGCGTAGTCGTACTCGTAGGTAGGCTACGTCAGCTGGTACTGGTATGGAAACGTATTTTTCAACAAAGTCGGTAGATAGTCCGTACAACAGTCCGCACTGCGCAGCCACGAGGAGAATTTCCATTATTAACTTTGACTTAATTAAGATTTGTGAAAGAAGTTGGTTGTACAAAAGCCAAGCCGAGACCAGGCTTTCGTTCGTTGCGAATGGAATTCCGTAGCGTCGCTACGAAAAAACAATAACGTCGTCGAGGCTTTACTCGAAACATAATTCGTCGGAACATTAATTGAGATAAAAGATATTTCAACGAGGCTCGTGCCACGTCACGAGTAGCCCACTGCAGCTCGTACTCGTATTCTCATCGCTAATACGTGAAAACGAAAACGTGAAATAAGAATTTCGTCGACGGTGATCGAATTTTTCGAATTAGTTTTAAATATTAAAGCGATCGAAGGTAGGCTGTGGAAACGGCGCGTAGAAGCAGGGGATAGGGGGGCTTGTTTTCGGCGAAATTTCACGAAGCTTTGGCTGTTCTCGTTTAAAAATCTCTCGAGCACGCTCGCTCGCGCTCGGTGAGATGTGGAACCAATTTTGCAGATTAAACGAATTAAGCTTCGGAAGAAACTCTAACCGCGAGAGAGCTATAGCGATTCTTTTGTTTTAAAACCCGCGTTATGTAAATGTTATAGCGGGGGCTGGCGAAGAAGAGGAATGGCGGATTTGCGGGTGTGTGTGTGTGTGTGTGTGTGTGTGTGCGGCGTGCCGCTCCCGTCACCGGCGTCGTATACTATGAAATAGGTAGGTAAACGCTCCGAAGGCGCACTAAAATCGATTCTTGACCCAGTGCATGACGATATTTCTCATTGTCACGGCGAAAAAGCCGCCACTGAGCTGTACCATGTACTTTGATAAACGAACTTTTGAGCTTTCGCAAAAGCAAACCAAGTGGATTCGTTTCAAGTGACGTGACAGATATCACGTATGAATTGAAGCGAACACGTCCTTATCCCCTCCTCCTCTTGCACTAACCCGATGCAAAGGACTCTTGCGGTGAGGCGCGATAGCTGTTACCTGGTTTCACACCGTACTTGCTCTCCCATCTCATCTATGACTAACCGAGATTTTACACGCTACACACACCCATGCAAATATTTCCAAAGCGTACCTAAGAGATTTCGAACAGTTTTCACTTATGCAGATTATCAATTCAGTAGTTGCTTTGTTCGAGTTGCGGAATAACTACTCACTCTTACTTATTTGTAAGTATATCTAACTACTTCGTAAAACTCTGTACCGTACTAATGTGGTGTGATTGGAAAGCTGATACAGTATTTTGATGAAAGTTACCAAAAGTTCACATCCGAAGGACTTATGTATTCGGTTATAATTCTAAATTATTCTCTCGACTGCGTTATCGCGCTGCATCGAATGCACCCAATAATGTGAATATCGAGTTAGAACCATAAGGTGCCGCGTAATCGGTAAATTAAATTGTAATGTTTTACAACGAGTGTTTCCTTTCGACATTGACAGTAACATTGATAAATGGAACAAAATTTGCAGCAATAAAAAACGATCAGCACTTTTTCACTAGCTACGTTCTAACGACATTTGAAAAAAAATTATGATAGGTATCAATATTTTAAAATCTTTTAATTTAAAAATAAGAAATTCAACATTAAAGAAGTCCATTTCGGACAAAGTTGAAATTTTGTTATGGAATGAAAAATAAATTAGCTAAAATAAAAAAAATCCCAACAATGTTTATTTTGACGATTTCAATCTTTTTTGAATGTTTTTAAAAAACGGTTTTTCTAGTATTTTTTATTTTCTTTAAATAATCTTGAAACACAATTCAATTTTTTTTTTCAACTATTTTTTTAGGTACTAATCCAAAAAAAATATTGGCCAAATTTTTGCTAAAAAATTCAGAAATTTAATTTTCAAACTTTTGAACGAAACTTCAAAAATTCACTTTTTATCAGTATTTTGTAAAATTGACTTAATTCAATCCAATTTTTATGGAAATTTTTATATTCGAATAAAATTCAAAAAATGAACTTTGAAATTATTAAGTATTTTTTCAATGTTGGAAAATTCTCGATTTTTTTAAAAACAAAATTCAATAAAAACAACTTTTGATCGAAACTCAAATAAAAAATGGCGAAAAACTGATTTAGAAAATGTTAAGCCTAAAAAATGTGAAAAAATTTAATATTGCGGGATTTTCGGCTCTACTTGTTTTCTTTTTAATGAAACAAAATAAAGAGAATGCTTCCATTTGTGCCATGATTAAAATATAGGTAATTATTAATTATATTTTTTTTTCACAATCGATGAAAAAATAAAAATGTAGGCATCGTTAAATATGGATACAAGAATTTAATCGCAAAAATTAACGGTATTCAAAGGGAGGGATCATTTAAATTTGTACATAATTAAAACAGGAAAAAGTTTAACCTTTCCAAAAAAAAGAAAAAAAAAGACAAATTAACTCGCATTCGCTTTTTATACGTGCCTATACAAAAGGTTATCATCATAATTTTGCATTTTTATTAAAAGTAAAATAATGTAAAAACGTTAGTCGAGTCGAGTAAGGGCGCATTATACCATGTACATTGTACACTGGCAATAGGTATGACTAATAATGAATATAAATCTAAAGAGTTGGACGACGCGAAGCGTCGGGTACCGCGAGTTTTTACATCTTTTATACCTTCAAAAGCAGTGGCGAGGGGGGAAGGGATGAAACCATAAATATAACCACAGGTTCGCGTACCTAAGCATTTACTTTGATGGAAGTGAAAAAAAAATCGAAAGCGTGAAAAATTTGTTGCCGCTGCGGATGACTAAAAATGAGGAGCACGAAAGAAGAGATTCGAAATGAGGTAAATTTTTCACCAAGTTTGTGGTGTAAAGAGGGGTGGAGGCGTTGACGTTGGCGATGGTGTGTCGAGGTGGGGTCGAAACAGCAATTAAAATTCCATATCTAATAGCTTTATCAAACGTATGTATACTTTCAATTAAAAGTTATACAGGCGAGAATATGCGGAGACATGGCATGGCGTGTCGTGGTAGCAACGCAAGGGATAAATCTTTCCATCTAGTAATTAATTATTAATCAGTATTTACCGCAACAAAGCTATATATATATATATATATACGAATACCCTCAAGGTAGATACCTAGTCGTAAACGACCAGACGCAGGTAGGGTGGTTCCGCGACCAGAAGCAAATTACTAATTCCTTCCAAACAACGTGTATCATTTCTCTGTGTCTGTATTTAGGTGGATGATTGCGGTTTGAATTATACACTCTCGAAGAATACAAATAGAAATCCATATCATCAAATTTGTTTCGCTTATTATCCCAAATAATCGGGTAATAACCAAAGACGTATAGTCCGGCATATGGTATAAATGGGGGAGATGCACCCTCTCTGCTGATCCTGTGGAACATGATTTATCTTGAAGAGGACATCTTAAGGAACATTTTAAACCATGTTCCCCACAACAAAAGTTGGCCCTACTAACAAAATGCAGGTCATTCTGACTGACAGGTCAGCTCAAACTTAGTATTTTTTAGTAAACAACGGGCTTTACTGAAAAAATTATGATTGCAAAAACGTTGTGCATAAAATTTAGAAAAATTTTTGTCATCATGCTATACTCGTGAAACGGCCACGTTCGTGAGATAAAAGCGCATGAAGTTGCAGTTGCGCATGATTTTTTTTCCTATCAGATTGGCCTATGCTATTGCACAACATTTTTTGTCATCATAATTTTTTCCGTAAAGCCCTTTGTTTCCAAGTTATACTCAAAAATACCAAATTTGAGCTGACTGTCAGTCAGAATGGCCAACATTTTTTTTTAGCAGGGTCAACTTTTATTATGGGGGACATGGCTTAAAATTAAAATGTTCCTTAGGATGTCCTCTTCAAGAAAAACCATGTTCCAGAGGATCCGCAGGGGTGCATCTCCCCATCCATACCAAATGCCGGACTAGTACTTACATGTGCAATGTACATTGTACAGTAAAGCGAACAAACGCGATTAAAATATCGTAAAAAATTTAAGAACGACCACTGCGAACATTTTTCATAACTAAATCTGTTTTTCTGAATAATTCCATCAATTTTCCGCAACAAAAAAATATCCTCTTCAAAAGGTTTCATTTTAAATGCAAATCAAATCGTAGGCGAAACTTTTTTCATACAAATCATCATTCGCGAGCATTTGCAGTTTCAGCCCATGAGTATGGTATAGACCAAAATAGGTCAGAACGTAACTACAATTTGAAAAAATTATTATATAAAATTCTTCATATTTAGCTGAAGGCTGAACTATACTGTATACAGTACATACAACATCATACTGCATAAGTCCATAGTACATGCAGCATAGTGCACATATAGACACAGAGGTAAAGGTACTCCAGATAACTAGATTTTCACCCCAGATGCACTTTGTATGTATTAGTAAAAAAAACACTGTATAAACATGATATTTCATGTAAATTTATCCTTCTTGCTGCGCACTTGTTAGGCACCGCGAGTTATGCTTCGATAAGTTTACAAACACCAGTCGAATCGTAAGCACATACCGTATACGAGTAGAGGTACGGTACACCCTACGTCGTCGTTAACTTCCGCATAAATTTTTTGAAGCGTCGCGCCACGCCGCATTCCACGCTCAAATTGGGTTTACCCAACACAACTCGTTACCGGTAACGGGGATTTTCCCTAAGGAAAAAGCAGCATGCCGTATGGTACCTAGCTTTAACACTTTGTTCTTGCTTTGTTGTCGCGTGAAAACCTACGAATTCAACAAAAATCAGAGACGTTACAATTTTTGTAATAGGAATTGCAGTACCATTGTAGCAGTTGAAGACAGATTCAAATCTTCTCGCACAATAATAATCACTCTGGAATTATTTTCAATGCCAAATAGAACACTTTCAAGCTGCAAACATTGCCCAATTCCTTAATCATTAGAAATGCGTTCAAATTATTCAAATTAGAATTAGGTATCGAAATCTCTGAAAAACACCTGAAATTCTTTCAAGCTTCCAATATGCTTTAAAAATTGTCGACATTTTTAAAATTCTTGTAAAATCTTTCAGAATGTTCTGAAACACATTAAAATCCTATGGGATCCTCCGAATCCAGAAATGTATTCCGAATGTAAAAATCAATTCGGACAATTTTCATCTCATCGAGGTTTTCCTGGCGCAGAAACAAACTTATATCTCAAAGCAATCTCAACAAAGTGCTCCTGGCGAATAAATTAAAATCCAGAAATTGTAACTTCTTATTTCGAAGCAATTTCATCGAGGTGCTTGCTCCTGGCGCAACAATCGAACTCGCATTTCGAAGCAATCTTATCGAAGTACTCCTTGCGCAGAAATCAAACTCGTTCATCGAAGCAATTCATCCCCTTATTTCAAAGCAGCCTCGACAAAGGTTTTCTGGCGCATTCAAAACCCATATTTCGGAGCAATCTCATGGAGGTGCTCCTGGCGCAGAAACAAAACTTCCATTACGAAGCAATTTCACCCATCAGGTGCTCATGATGCAGAAATTGTAACCCCCTATTTCAAAGAAATCTCAAACCAGGTGCTTCTGGCGCATTGAAAATAAAAATCCGTATTTTAAAGCCATCTCATCGAGTTGCTTCTAGTGTAACAATCGAACTCGTATATCAAAGCCATCTTATCGAAGTGCTCCTGGCGCAGAAATCCAACTTGTATTTCGAAGCAATTTCATCCAGGTGCTCATATTGCAGAAATTGTAACCCCTTATTTCAAAGAAATCTCAAACCAGGTGCTGCTGGCGCATTAATAAAAACCCGTATCTCATCGAGTTGCTCCTGGCGCAGAAATCGAACTCCTATTTGAAAGTAAGGATGCCTTCACGAGCAACTTTATGAAAAAAAAATATATTTCCCATCATTTTCTTTTTTTAGTAGACCATTTTTTGGCCTAATTTGACTGGACTAATAAATTCAAAGTCGATTTGTCGCATTACCATCATTCCTACCAAAAAATTGTAAATGATTTGTTTTGTAGAAATTTTAATTTTGTACATATTTTGTAAAAGAAATTTTTCTGTACCTTCATTAGGGACTGAGATATACACTAAGAAAGTGATATTTGGGGTGAAGCTCCACTCTGTTGATAAGGACATAATTACGAGCAATATTATAAAAAAAAAACTCTTTGTTTAGGCAAATGTCCTACTCGTAATTTGACTGCACTAATCATGAAAATATTATTGATTTTTCAAAAATTTGTAGATACATGTTTGAAAAAAAAAAAATAAATAAAATGAAAAAAATAACTAAATTTAAAGGGAAAATTTTTTTTTTATAAAAGGTTAATATGCCATGGAGCAGTTATACCAAGTTATAACTTAAAAAGCATCGAAACATATATAAAAATTACCTAATACGAATTCCTGCCTTAATATTCAGTACTCGCCAGATTATAGTCTGAATACCTACAGGAGCCTATAAAACACATCTAAAATTGAGGCTACAAATTTGATAACCTATATATTCTACGACAAGGAAAAGCAAAACCATATCGTCAAAATTATTACGACTGCGAAATTGGCAATTTTTTCATACGAATTCGACAACACGCGAAATAGCTAGTTAATAAATCAATTTAACGACTCTGCAGCACCGTGTATGGGGAAACCACTTTGAAAAAAAAATTGCCCACATCGATTAACTGGAACGTACTAATAACGAGAACCGTTTACATCATTCAGTTCGCACACATCATTCCAACCGACGTACGAGGAAATACGTAACGTACGCTGAACGCAACGTTATGCTTTTAAAATCGAAACAATAAACGTTTTTCATCTTAAACGCTCTTGCCATCCCGTGGTTGGGATTTTTCCAGCTTAGGAAGCATCTTCTCGCATTAAGTTCAAAGGAAACCCATCGAAGCCGATGAGAATTTTCAACATCCAACGATTCTAATTCGGCATCTTTAGAATAAGCGACGCGAGGTGAAATGAATTTTTAATTCACTCTCAACCGCCATCAACTTCAACACAGATTGTGAAAAATAATTAGCTCTTACTCCGCGTGTAGTGATCTTTTTCTACGTTTCCGCATGTCCGTCGATATAATCGAGCTGGCGACTGAATAGTGAATAATTAGATAGTAAATCGAGAAGAATAACCATTTAATTAAACGTTCCACAATACGGTAATGCTATGCGGAAACCGTAGAAAAAAATTATAACAACGGGTTCTCCAATTCTATTACCCCTGGAAAAAAAAAGAAGAAAGAAAGCAAGAAAACACAAAAGAATATATACTGGATTGAACTAACATTTACAAGGGGTAAAAAAAGCTTCCATTAACATTGTTCCTTTTATTACTATAGATGCGTTCACGATTTTTTACACTCCGCTAAGCCTCTTTTCAAAGTCTAATCTACTATAGTCTTTTTTTCGCGTTATTAAAAAGACCTTTTTCTATACACGAACTACGTACCTTTTGTATTCCAGCGGCAAAGACTCTCAAATGCCTGAAAATTCAAAAATTTGATTTTTTAAAACTAAAAATTCATTTTTAAAACTAATTTTTAATATAAAGTATAATCAACCGTGGATTTGATTACTAGTTCGTATCAGATAGAGCTACGTATTTTCCTTATACGGTCTCTGCTGAGCTACGTATCAATCCATCTTTGTATCTTAAGAAAATAATTCCATGTTATAAGATTGCTTCTTCCTTCTTTTAAATAGAGCGAGGCCTCCTTTCAAAGGTTCAATATTTTTCTAGAGCACCCCCCCAAAAATAGAACCAGGTGCATTAAATTTATTCCAGTATTTTGATACACCAATCTGAAGTATATACACTAGAATACCAAGACACCCAACCCGCCGCCATATAGCCATGATTTCATGGCTAATTCCAAACTCTGCCATGTGTGCTCTTGGAGCGCTGTTCATGAACGAGCAAGGACCAGTACCGGTTGCGAAGGGAAGAGAGAGATTTTCAATCAGCTGTTGTCGTCTCGGGTGACTTACCTGCCCTACCCCTTCGCTCTATAAAAACTAACTGCAGAGGCTGCCAAAAGCAGACATGGTGAAGTTTGAAATTAGCCATGCGGATCCTACCTACCCTCTACCACCTCGGCCTGCAGTTGGGTGTCTTGGTATTCTAGTGTCTATAATCTGAATACACAGACTATATATTTTCAAACGAAAATCCCAAGCGTGAGTTCTGCGCCAGGAGTAGATACATATCACCACTGTAGCTCACCCATCAAAAAGCTGGTGAAACATTCGAATAGCCAAAAGCTGTTTTTGCTGTACATATTACACACAGTACTAAACCATTTGAAAAAGGGGACTTTTAATATGTTAATTAGGACATCTTTGCGAGCAACTTTACGAAAAAAAATTCTCTCAATTTGTTCGGACAAAGGTCGATTTTTGGTCTAATTTGATTGGACTAATTATAATTCCAGCTGATCAATATACTCCGGTAAAATGCCAGCTTCATGCTGTATAAATTATAATCCCAAGTAAAACTAAGTACAATACTATGTCTGGATAAAATCATCTTAGGATCATCGATGTTAATACTAGTTTCTTTAATGGGCTGAGGGAAGTCTTCAGGCAAGCATCTGTAAGCTTTTGCAATCCCTTCAGCGAGAGTTTCTGAAGAAATATTGTTTTTGTTTGCTCGTTCAACAATACTCTCGATTTTGGTGTTAGGGAAATGATTAAGGTAGTGATCCCAATTTTGCCGACGAATTTCTTCGATACGATCAAAACCAGTTTTTGAATTAATTTTAGCATTATCCCACGTTACTTTTTTCGTTCCAAAATCCTCGTCAAACGGCTGAGGAAACTCGCCTTCCAATTTCTCGATTGCTCCTCTATAAATATTTTTCATCTCATCGTAGGTACCTACAGTTTTTCAGCTGTTTTCTGAAACAATATTATGATCATAAGACTAACGAACCCTTTTAATAAATTCCCAATTCTTTATCGATCTCAAAAATGAAAACTACTTAATTAGATATGATTTTTCAAATATTTTTCGGGGAAAAAACCAGTATGGTTGGTAGCACTTTTATCATTATTTAGAATTCCCAGTAGATTTTGATAATTTCCTAGATTTTTCTGAAATTACTTCCAGCTAGTATAAATATGCTCGTCGTAATCGAATTAAGATGGTCGTTGTTACTGGTAAACTCTGTTGTGTATTTATTGTGTTTTCGCGAACGAAGTATTCTGCGTGGATTTAGCGTTCACTCATTACACAATGTATCCACTCATTTAATATTGTCAACGAACAGAGAAAACAAATCTCGACCCGTTGTAATTAAATTAATTGTACAACGACAAATTTTAACAATTTAGTTTACACAACTCATCAAGACAAACGTTCGACGTGTCTATGCAGGAATACGTACAGTTTAGTTCTATATCATCCGCCTGTAACACCATTTTTCGACAATAATTTAGGGTTCCAAGTTTACAAGAATTTAGTTGTTAAATCATTTGCGAAAGACTTATTTCATATAATTTGTTTTAAACCGCCCAGTCGTTAAAATGGATTTTAAACAATACTTAAGAATTAATTTCGGTGCTTTCGAATTGAGTAGAGGAGGAGTTACAAGTCTAAATTGAAATATCTCCGCCACCGAGTAAATCTATCGAATTTTCGTCGAATTTACTCGTAGCTTGTCTCAGACAGCAATTTCTACTGGTGAACCTTGGCCCTGTAGTTTGGGCTAAATTCTTATTTACAAGTAATTTTGTAGATAGGCGCAATGCGAACATCAAAAAGGAAGTTGTACACGTTTCAATGGTAAACGAATAACTAGACAAATAGGTACCCAGATTTATTCGAAACAACGACTCGTTTTTATTTCAGACGAGAACCGAATGAAATACAAAACATCACTGTAGAGAGTGTAGGTACACGTTGATTCTCAGCCAAAGTTATCAAGTCGAAAGAATCGCAGCAAAAGCGAACAGAGAGCAAAGAGCATGTTACGGCGACAATAACACTAATACCTTCGTATTTATGACACATATTTACGTCGCCACTCCGCGCCCTATCGATATATCTTCCAGAAAAATCACGACCCTCTAAGAAGAAAGATGCTCAACTTTGAAACTTTTGTTTCCACGTTCCGGCCCATTAAATGTATTTCTAATCGTTGCCAAGTTGGAAACCCAACCATTTCCCGAACTTGTGTGTTCCTTATCTGAGTTTTCTTTATTAAAATATTATTTCCAACACGCGTTGAAAGCTCCGAAAAAAAAAATCAATACCGCGGTGTACGGCGGAGCCAAAAAAAGAATAGAAGAAAAAATTTCATATTTAACAAAGGTATAATATATAAAAATCGTAAACAACGCCAAAAAAAAAAAAAAAAAAACACATCGAAACAATGATTTCAACTTACAATAATATTTTTGTACTTTTCTTTGTTTGAAAAAATGAATAACGACGGAAAGAGCGCATTCCTCTGTGTATAATGAAAAAAATTTAGACTCTGATCAACGTGCTGGGGGCAGACGATGCAATGAAAAATTTGCGCAGAGAGAAAATTCCAATGCGTTGGTTATCACGCCCGTTTAAAAATTTCATCATGAATAGAAGTACATGTCATAAGCAACAATGAAAGAATAAAATTATGATAACATCTCGTTTCCTTATAGACACGTCCTTCTTTTTTGGCAACGTATACACTGCGTATACTTAAACTTATGTACCTCTATACTCCTACACGACTTTTTCCTAATAAAAAGAAGAGAACTCGCTTTGATGTTTCGGTAGCTTTTAGGTATAGTCTGATGCTGTAATGAGCTCTTTGTCGAAAGTACACGTATCCAACAAAACACAAAAAGCTTACCTAACACACGAGTACAACATAACAGCATGTTCTTGGACCGACCCTTTGTACAAGAGGATACCTATAAATGTTTCTCAAGTTTTACGTACCTAAAAAAAACTGAAATACGAGACTGGAGGCAGAAAAAATTCAGATTTTTAACATAGCAATTTTTGGGCTTCGATTGTTCGCTTCCTACGTACATAATTTCTATTCCCGTATTCTACTTAGCTGTACCTATTTGTAGACTGTACCAGTTGTGTAACTAGTTGAATCTAGGTATGAAACGAAAAGGAGAAAGTTCGCCGAGCGCAGAAATTCAACGAATTCATTAATTTTAATAAAAACTCGGGGTGCCTTTTTAAGCCATTCGGTCTTCATCAATCAATTAATTAATTAATTAAGCGCCCAAAGAAACTGTAATTCTGTTCAACTTGGGTGTTCATTTACATGCGGTATAATTTATTTCCTCCGCCGACTTTTTGTTTCGAGTTGGTAATTTTTCCCCTCAAAATCTGCTACCTACGTTGCAATCAAAAATAACTCACTTCCTGTCGACCTTTTCAGACAAAATTCCATCGTCGCTAAATTGCGATTATTCAATTTTTAGGAAAAGGTGAATTAATTATTATAAAGAAGCGATGTTCTGTTGGACCAAACTAAGCAGTTTTGATTTCATAGCCCGGTATTTCGAGATACACTGCGATAAACCAGTCATTTGATGGTAATAGCGGCGGCAGAGTAAATATTATAACGCTTTGAATACGCAGAAACGCAGAGGCTTATAGACTTAGGCATTTCTACTCAAAACCTTAACGCGAGTCCATTAAACTACAAAGTACATACAACACCTTTATATCGTCGAATTATACGATGAACGTTTACAAGCGATTTTTCTTATTTTGCATTCAAAACGTACACATCGCACCTTTGGAGTAATAACGTTTCGTACATCTAAAAAAAAAATCGATTTCGGGTGTTTTGCTTTTGGGGTTCATTTGACACTCATCTCATCATCCAAAAATAACACTTGTTACAATTCAAAACATTGAAAAATTCAGAATTTTTCCATCATAACCTCTCAGAATGGACCCGAATAATGAGAAAAAATTTTGGGCAATTTTTTCAAAGAAATCAAATTTGTGAAATTTCTCATGTAAAAAGACCCGCGAAAAAAACGGATCTTTTTACATAGCAAAAATGATTTTTCCAAAAATGCGAATAATTGAAAAATTCAGAATTTTTCCATCATAACCTCTCAGAATGAACCCGAATAATGAGAAAAAAAAATTTATGGCGATTTTTTCAAAGAAATTAAATTTTTGAAATTTTCCATGCAAAAATGATTTTTTTCCAAAAATGCGAATAATTAAAAAATTTAGAAATTTTCCATCATAACCTCTCAGAATGAACCCGAATACTGAGAAAAAAATTTTAGAGCAATTTTTTCAAAAATGGGAATAATTGATAAATTATGAATTTTTTCATCAGAACCTCTCAGATTGCACCCGAATAATGAGAAAAAAATTTTATGGTCATTTCTTCAAAGAAATTAAATTTTTGAAATTTCCCATGCAAAAAGGTCCGATAAAAAACCGGATCTTTTTACATGGCAAAAATGATTTTTTCCCCCCAAAAATGCGAATAATTTAAAAATTCAGAATTTTTCCGTCATAACTTCTCAGAATGAACCCGAATAATGAGAAAAAAAAATTTGCGCGATTTTTTCAAAGAAATTAAATTTGTGAAATTTCTCATGTAAAAAGCCCTGCAAAAATGCGAATAATTGAAAAATACAGAATTTTTCCATCATAACCTCTCAGAATGGACCCGAATAATGAGGAAAATTTTTTTTTGACAATTTTTGAAATTTCCCATGTAAAAAGCTCCGCGAAATACCGGTTCTTTTTACATGGCAAAAATGTTTTTTTTTTTCAAAAATGGGAATAATTGAAAAGATCAGAATTTTTTCATCATAATCTCTCAGAAATTGGCCCCGAAAAGTGAGAAAAATTTTTTGACTAATTTTTTCAAATAATTTAAATTTTTGAAATTTCCCATGTAAAAAGCTCTACGAAATTTTTACTTGCCAAAAATTAATTTCTTCCAAAAATGCGAATAATTGAAAAATTCAGAATTTTTCCATCATAATCCCTCAGAATGGACCCGAAAAGTGAGAAAGAATTTTTTGATCAATTTTTTCAAAAAATTTAAATTTGTGAAATTTCTCATTAATGTAAAAAGCCCCGCCAAAAACCCGGTTCTTTTTACATAGCTAAAATGATTTTTTTCCAAAAATGCGAATTTTAAAATCAATTTTTTTTGGTTCGATAAAATTTTTTTTGAAAACATTCTCGCACCAAGAGGGGTGAGCCTTGGATAAGAAGTTTTTAAATCAATATTAAAAAATTGATAAATATCAAATCAATTACAGCGAATTCAGCAGAATTGGAAATTTTTAGTAGGCAGAAGTTAGCTAGATTTGGAATTTTCAGGGATTTGGTCCTTGAAAATCCTTCAAGTTCGTCTTATAGCTGTCTTTTTTCAATTTTATCACATTTTTAAATTTTTTTGTGATTTTGTGAAAGTATGATTTTTTTGGGAGGACTATATTTTTCAAATTTCATTTTGAAAAAGTTTTGCTGAAGATCCTGTAAAACTCTTGCTTTTTGGTTGTGAGATTTTTGAAATTTAGAAAAAAAAAATAGATTTTATAATATAAAATAACTGTTTTTCTCACTTACACTTATCTTCTGAATTTTTTGATAAAATTTTGATACTCACGAGTCATCTGAAAAAAAGAAATGAAATGAATTATTATAAATCAGTCGATTGCTGTCACCATTACAGTTTGAGTAGTACATACTATTAAACATATGATAATGAACCTAAGGTTTGACTATACAATTGCACAGAAAATCCCAGGGATTAACACTACAGAATTCATTTCCTACCTCGAGGAAAGATTCAACTAGGCAAGACTTATTATTTGCTCAAACGAAGCATAAGTCAACGTAGCGTTGACCAACGTAAAATTCGGGAAATAAAGAGGATTTATTTGCAAACATGTACTGTTTACTGAAATATGTAGTATTTTGTAGACTTACCAGCAGATCTCTATGTGATTATATACGCTTAGGTTATAGGTAACTCTTACATTTCGTATCATAGCATTTCAGACATTACCCCGCTTAAATCTAATTTTCAAGATACACAGAAGTATTAGCTATAAGGGTACAATGCAAAGGTATATTAGGTATGAGACGGACGAAGGCAATCAAATACCGTACCACAGATCCTTAAATGTGTCACAATACAGCAAACGAAGCGTATAACCTACAAATAGCTATTCGTATTATCGTATAGCTGATGCTGATATAGGTACTCGTATTTAACAATCTACTGTGGCTAATAAAATTAATACGAAAACCGAGCGAATAATTCCAAATCAGGTCCTAATTCCGGTCAAAGTTTCTCTCCTCTCGCCATGTATCAACATATAGGTCTACTTTTGCCAATGCCATGCCACGCCACACCGCGTACTCTTGATTTTATTATGCAAAAGGGAATTTTCCGTTAACCCTTTACCAGATTCTGTTGTTAGTTAGGTAAGACATTTAGGCTAAACAAATTTACAAACACCAATGCCTACATAGCACGTGCTACATGGATACTGGATAACAGAGGTATAACTTTTTGAATGAATAAAAAGCCCAAAGATCAGGCCATCATACGATATAATCCATCTTTCATCTTCTTTTCGCCATTTGCACTCGCCTATCATAGTCGCAGTCGGAATGATGAATTTTTCAAAACATACGCGCGGTATAAATTTTTCATCGCTATGGCTTGGCATGGCGCTACATCAATTTGGAGCGTGAAAATGGTCTGTCGGACGCGACCAAGCTATAGTCTGTTTCATTCGCAATTCACAGGGATTAGGAAAAAAATGACTACGATAAAATACACGACTATGGGGAGGATAGGGTAGGTAATAGGTATACCTCGCATGCCATTAATTCACGCAACATTTCACGCTGTCAAAGCGCCAATAAAATAAGTTAAATAATTGTTACCTTATGCGGTTTAGATGCGACAAGAGCCGATGCGGCGCGCCGCCGTCGCAACGTATTGTTCATAACGAGAGAAAGCGACAACCTCGTGTAAAGAGTAGATGCTATCAATTTTATCGTAACTTGACGAATTGCTCGACTGCTCGTACACGTAGCCGTAGTCATACACTCTGAGACCTTGGTCGTAAAATAAAGCTCGTTTGATCACCAGCTTTGCAAAAATTTATCGATAAACTTCCGCCGCCGCCATGCAAAGTTGGTAAACGTTTTTCAAATGAAATTCTTCGAATTGGAATCATTTTAAAAGCGCAAAAAAGTAAATGACCCGAAGAAGAAGGGAAAAATTTTGCATCAAGTTTTCAAAAGTTTTTGTCTTATACCTACATAGTTACAGAATGTTGTAACCATAGTTACCGATCAAATACGAACGCCTCGTCGGTTAAATTCAATTTTTTCTTCGTACAACTCGGTGGCAAATAAGCGGATACCTAAGACCTACGTACACCAACTCGACTTTTGAATACACACCGAATTAAAATGTTTAAATTAAAAATATTTTGCAGAACTACATTTTCCAAACTTTTATACTACCACCATCTTGAGAAAATCTTACCCAAATAATAATCTTTCATAAAGTGAATTGATTTTTTAATTTTTTGAAACTTGGATTTTTTGAAAATTTGTCCAAACACCATTTTTTTATACTATTGTCTCAGCAATATTTTTTCTTTTGATTTTAATGTAACAGAATTTTTTCTAAAATTCCATTTTTTTTTTTTTTGAATTTACAAAATTCAAAATTTGAAAAATCTTTAAAAATTCCATCAAAGTAAGATTTTGTCTTGAAAGTACAGTACCTAGCTTTTTTCATTGATCAAGTGCAATTTGATTAAAATTTCCATTTCTCAAAAATCATCAAAATTCAAAATTTTTACAAATTTAAATATTCGAAAAATATTCAAAAATTCCATTAGAGTAGGATTTTGCCTTGAAAATGCAGTGGCTTTTTTCATTAATCAAATGCACTTTGACTAAAATTTTCATTTCTCAAAAATTGTCGGAATTTAAAATTCTTACAAAATTCAAGACTTGAAAAATCTTTAAAAATTCTTTCAAAGTAAGATTTTGTCTTGAAAGCACAGTAGAATTTTTCATTGAACAAGTGCAATTTGATTAAAATTTCCATTTCTCAAAAATCATCAAAATTCAAAAGTTTTACAAATTTAAATATTCGAAAAATATTCAAAAATTCCATCAGAGTCGGATTTTGCCTTGAAAATACAGTGGCTTTTTTCATTTCTCAAAAATTGTCGGAATTTAAAATTCTTACAAAATTCAAGACTTGAAAAATCTTTAAAAATTCTATCAAAGTAAGATTTTGTCTTGAAAGTACCGTAGCTTTTTTCATTGATCAAATGCAATTTGACTAAAATTTCCATTTCTCAAAAATCATCATAATTCAAAATTTTTACGAATTTAAATATTTGAAAAATCTTCAAAAATTCCATCAGAATAAGATTTTGCCTTGAAGTTATTTTTTTCATTGATAAAATGTAATTAGACTAAAATTTCCATTTCTTAAAAATGATCAAAATTCTTTATTTATAGGTATTCAAAATATTAAGAGTTAGAAAATTTTCAAAAATTCCATCAGAGTAAGATTTTTCCTTGAAAGTACAGTGTCTTTTTTTCATTGATAAAATGCAATTAGAAATTTCCATTTCTTAAAGATTATCAAAATTTTGTATTTATTCAAAATACGATTATTAAGGATTAGAAAAATCTTCAAATATTCCATCAGTGCAAGATTTTGCATTGAAAGTACAGTAGCTTTTTTCATTGATCAAATGCCATTTGACTAAAATTTCCATTTCTCAAAAATCATCAAAATTCCAAATTTTTACAAATTTAAATATTTCAAAAATCTTTAATAATATTTCATCTGAGTAAAATTTTGCTTTGAAAGTACAGTAGATTTTTTTCATTGATAAAATGTAATTAGAAATTTCCATTTCTTAAAAATCATCAAAATTTTGTATTTATTCAAAATACGATTATCAAAGATTAGAAAAATCTTCAAAAATTCCATCAGAGTAGGATTATTGCCTTGAAAGTACAGTTAGCCTTTTTCATTGATCAAATGCAATTTAACTAAAATTTTCATTTCTCAAAAATTATCAAAATTTTGAATTTTCATAAAATTCATTATTTTAGAATTAATCAAAAATTCCACCTCAGTAGTATTTTGGTCTGAAGATACAGTAGCTTTTTTCATTAAACAATAATGCAATGAGACTAAAATTTCCATTCTTCAAAAATCGTTAGAATTTAAAATTTTCGAAAATTCTATCAGAGTAGGATTTTGCCTTGAAATTACAGTACCTTTTTTTCATTAATCAAATTTTCATTTCCTACAGTCCATTTTTTTTTTTTTTTTTTTTTTTTGATATGAATAAAAAAAAAATTCAAATTGTTTGAACACTCCCTGTGGTATATAGATGTTATTTGATCCTTGCTGAAATTAAGGGAAAAAAATTCCGATATGCCTGTCGACCTATTCGTCGCGTTGTCTGAAGATCTCGAGTAGTCTTTCGTAAGAGAGATTTCATCGAAAAGTATTTACTTTTCATTCCTGTCCCACCCACCTTGTTGCATAACCGGTAAGGCACGTTTCTTCAAGTGCCTATACTTGTTCACTCAAATTCGTCATTTTTTAAGTGTCTCTGCCTGCCTGTCTGCTTCCTTCCTTGGTTTTTTAATTTTTTTTTTTTTTTTGAAAGACCATCGTGCTTGAATTCTTTACTGAAAAACTTGCAACGCATAATACATAAAAATCAGTAACGAGAAAAATGACATCTATTTCGATGAGGCCTATACCATCCATACTGCCTCATCACATGTCGCTACCAAAATAAGTATCTGTATTTTTTACCTCACGAAATCGTCCACGAGAATTATGTACCTACGAGTAAACCTAATTTAATTGGTCTGTTCGAATTGAAAAATTTCATTTTCCTCGCTCGTAAAGCGTTCTAATTCAGCCATCAACTTCTCTCGATAAATCCCTCGAACAAATTGTATTAATTTTCAACTCGTCGAGTCGCTGGAATTACGCCGTTTAAAAATAATTGAAATACTTTCCACGTTACGTTTCCTGACGCGATGGCAAATGGCAATAGAAAACCATCGACGACCTGGATAATTGCGTTGAAAAAATTCTACGAACCAATCGCAATCGAGCCGACCTAGTAGGCTTCGAAAGAAGGAACGGACGCCAATCTCTCGTAAAGTTTGCAAATATTAAACAACTGCGACAATTGCGACGCGATATCTTGTATTTTAATCGAACGTATTTATAAATCAATTATAAAGCACAAGCTCGAACGAGTTCTGGCTCGCCAAAAATAATAATCCTCGTAAAAGATGCGAACAATTCTTTTAATTAGAGACTTTAGTAAACTTATCGTTTAATTTTTAATTAACTGGAATATATATAGTTATCGTTTTTATAAACGGGTTCTCCAATATCCGTATAGTTTGAAAAGAGCGAGCTTTTGTGGTTTGTGTAGCGATGTCGAAGAGGGGGAAGGGAGATCTATGTAATACACCCACGTGTACGGCCTTTTGAAACACATTTTTTCCTCCTAAATTGCCGCAAAGATTAATAATTACAACGAACAGAAACGAGAAAACTATAACGCGGCATCAAGTCTCAATTTCCACTAAACCGAGTGTAATTAAAGAAAATTTAAAATTAAAAACATCTCGACTTTCCCAGTAAAAAACACCACAGGCACTGTGTCTCTTGCAACGCTATTACTGTGTTCAAAAAACCAAAATAATCGTACAATAAAACGAAACGAACTATCTTTCGTATTCTGGTGTTGTATTCATGTGCAAATTTGGCGACGGCATATTATTGTCTCACGAGCAAAACTTTCCCTTCAAAAATTTAATAGGTTCCTCTACCTACTACTTTTGCAACGCCGGCCGAATTAACTTACCACGTATAAAAATTTCACGCAGAATATGGCAAGTTTTCTTAAAAAGATACGTATCTTGGGACTATGGGGAATGGGGATGTTTCATCTCGAACAAAAACAAGAAAAATTCACCCAGATTTTACGCCGAAATGCGTTAACGGGTACTCGTTTCAAAAAAAAGAAAAGAAAAAAAAACACCAGATTTTGACGAATCTTTTTTGCACTTTGAAGAACATGCTGGACGTGTAGTAATATTTTTAACGTTGATAAATTACCGCGAATATATCTTCCGACGATAAATGAGCCAGAAACGTATGTTAAGAGTGTACAGCTGTTCAAAATAAAATGGAGTTGATTTTCCATGTTAACATTGATTGACGCGGGAAACGTAATGAAAACTATAGTGTTTCGCCAATGTAGTGTAAAAGAATACGATAGATGGGTAAAAGACAGAACCAAAGTGAACGATGGAGAGAATAGTTTCAATATCGCACGTGCTGTTTATTTAAAATGAACTGCAGACTGCAGAAATGGAACAAATAAAGACATTAGCACATTTAAGTGGTTAATATTGTAAAATACCGAGGGTGAAATTGTGGATAGGTATTTGGAAAAAGTTGTAAGGGAGTATTGAAATATAAAATTTTCAAAAAATTTCGTACGCATTAAAAAATATCTACTTATTTGTTTAAAATAAGATTTTACATAAATAGCCAAGTTTATAATATTATAAGAGTACGTACGCACGTACCTGATAAAAAATTCAGAAAAAAAAATGTCATAAAAAATTGAAAAATCAAGAGAAATTACAAATTAAAAAAATAGCAATTTCGAAAATAGGTACCTACCTATTAAAAAGTTCATAGAATTTAAAAAAAAAAATCAAAAAAACGGAAATTTAAAAAAAATATCATATGATTGAAAAAATTGATTAGTAGGGTAACCAAACATATTTTTTCACATGTTGTATTTGGAAGCTGGTTGGCCTAAAAATTTGAAGATTTCCCGACAAATCTCATCCTCTCAATACGACTGATGAAAGCCTAAAAGCGGAATGATAACATAGTTTTTTTTTTTTTTTAATGACTTCAGCGATCTTCTTAGGGAAAGCAGTACCAGAATAATGACCCAAATTTTCAAGAAAAGGCATCTTATTCTCATCAAAAATTCAAAATTGAAATTTAGTGCCTCCAAGCAGAAAAATCAACCAATTTTCTTGAGATTGCTAAATACCTATATTTTGAAATAATTTTGGAAAAAATTCAAAAATTCTATTATCATTTTTTTTTTTTTTTTGATTCACGATAAATGACATGACTTAGAAAATTCATCTTGAAATATTTCTTTTAAAAAAATTCACAATATTTTTTGTCAAAATTGATTTTTTGGAGAATTTAAAAAAAATTTCTTCTCAAAAAATTGTTTGATAATTTTTTGTAAAAATAATCAAAATTATCAACATGTTGTTTTTACTTTGAATTTGGCCCATTTTTATGCTAGTTTTCAAATTCCATCAAATGTTTTGTTAGACTTTTTCAAACATTTGTTTCCCTATCTTTCTTCTATTTTTTTTTCTCAATAATTTAAAAATTATTTTACTCTCAATTTTTTTTCAATATTTCAATTTAGATGAAACTTTACTTTTTAAATCAATTTTTTGATTTACTTAAATCATACCTATGTGAGTGTGGATGAGAAAACGTGCCTGGTCAGGAAAAAATCGATTTAAGGGTTTTGGCTGTTTTGATCAATTTCGACCTGCACTTTCATTTAAAAATGGTTTCATGGACCTACGCACAATATTTAGCCCCCAAGGGAGCAGGGCTTGGCCAAAATCAATAAAAATCGTTTTTAAAAAAAATTTAAAAGTTTAAAAAAAAAAAAAATGTTTAGGTATCTATTCTTTGTTTAAAAAAGTTTTAGCGACTTGGAAACAATATTCAGATCCGACAAGAGGGAAAAACTTACCCAAAACAACAACAAAAAAAACAATTTAAAAAAAATTGAAATTTTTATTTATGATTTGTTTGTTAAAAATGGCTGAGATTGTTGTGAAATACAATACAAAAGTTGACAATGAGTATGACATTCGTAATCACTAATCAGCAAGGTTGAAATTTTTTTTTATTTCAGCAACACATGGTTTCACTCAAAATTGCCTTCTTTTGTGAAATCTAGACTATAAACATGAAAGGCCAAAATTATTAGGGAATTAATATTCCACTAGGACCCCTCAATGATTGTACAAAGTTTCAAAGTTATCAGTTATTGCATTTCAGAGATACAGACTTGCAAAGTTTAAAGCGTTCAATACCAAAAAAAAAAAAAAAAAAAAAAGTTTTTCCTGACTAGGTACGTTTTTTTTTTCGACTTACAAAATGGTTTTAAATGATTGGGGTTTTCTAGTTTTAATGTTCAAATTTTCAATTGGCTCTTTCTCAATTTTTTAATATTTTGAACACTCAATTATTTTAATTAAATATATTATTTTTTCAATTAATAAATTAAATTTAAATTTAAACAAAAAATTTTTTTTTAATTCTATTGAATGCGGATTTAATCAAATAAATAATAACTTTTTAATTTTTGAAAAGGATTTCTTCAACATACACTCAAGTATTTCATTTTTTATGATTTTTCAATTATTTTAATTCGTTCAATTTGCGCTTCGGAAGGCGCAAAGCACCGAGTTTTTTTTCTGTAAATTTCAAAAGTGAGAAATTTGCATTTAATCAATGAAAAAGGCTATACCCTCCTCTGACTGAATTTGTAAAAAAAATTGTTTTCTGTTAATTCCAAAAAATAAGAAATGGCATTTATTCAATGAAAAAAGGTATTCTCGTCTTAATGAATTTGTAAAAAAAAAATATATTTTCAGTAAATTCGAAAAAATGGGAGTTTTAATTTATTCGAAGACAAAGGCTACCATTTGATCCAATGAAAAATTTTACCCTTGGCGAATTTGTGAAAATTTTTGTTTTCTGTAAATTTCAAAAATAGATAAATTTGCATTTAATCAATGAAAAAAGCTACCCTCCTCTGCCTGAATTTGTAAAAAAATTTGTTTTCAGTTAATTCCAAAAAATGAGAAATGGCATTTATTCAATGAAAAAAGTTTCCCTCGTCTGGCTGAATTTAAAAAAAAAATTATTTTCAGTAAATTTGAAGAAATGGAAATTTTAATTTTTCGAACTTCGAAGACAAAGGCTACAATTGATGCTATTCAACATCCTACCCTTAGCAAATTTGTAAAAATTTATTTATTTTCTGTAAATTTCAAAAAAGTGAGAAATTTGCATTTAACCAATGAAAAAAGCTACCGTCCTCTGGCTGAATTTGTAAAAAAAATTATTCTTCTTCAAAAAAGTAAAAATGTTTTTTTTTTCCTAAATTCAAAAAATTAATTGATCAAATTAAAAAGGATTTAAAAGTGGAAAAAATATGAAAACAGAAATAATGAAAAAATCAGAAAAAAAAATCAAGAATCAAAATTGAACCAGAAATTACAGTTTTTTAGAAATTTTAAAAATTCAAAGTTTTTGAAAAAATGAGAATTTTCTAATTGGATTTTTGAATTTTTTCGAAACGATTTTGTAAAATTTCCTTCCAAAAAAAAGTTATATAGTCGATTTATATCCTATCTTATGTAAATTAATATCCTATATTTCCGTTTAAACTTGCCAATGGGACCCATCTCTTGTAGACAGGTAACTAAAGTGATGCGAATTGATGTGACATAAATTGCTTCTTCGCGCCCATTTCAAGACCAACCTGCCTTAGAACCCCCTTTCATCTACCTAGCCTACCTAAATACCTATCCATCTATGCACTACATATCTTCTGCGAGTAGATATAGCGAGTTATCAGTATTGCTCTGCACGGGTATAGCTCCAGCCTCAATGAAACCCGATATTTTTCCTGACAAAGGTGATGAAATGTAAACAATTTTCTTTCAACTTTCTCTTCGTAGTTCGCTTTACCATCAGCTTGTGCAGATGTTCGCATCTACCCAAGTAGGTACATACGAGTGTATAATATTTATAACGTAATACGTTTTTCTTAATGGTGAAAAATTCGATCTGAGAAAAAATATAAAAACGATCGAGAAACGAAGAAAACCGAGTCGAAAGTCGCAAAAGAAATTATGAAACGGATACGTTTTTTTTGTTGTTTTTTTTTGTTTTCGGTAACGTAATTTGTAAAGTATAAAATTTTCTTCCACAGAAAAAACTGTATATTATACTTTATTAACTGTTATAGAAAAGTTGGAAAAAAGAATACATAATTTTTGGTTTCCGTATTTTAATTCGCTCTGGTTGACAAAAATTTTAGGCACGGTTCGTTACACTCGATGAATATTTGCAAAGCGCCGAGTCAGCTTTGAATTTTTTTCATAAAAACGAGCTCACCTACCCTACGTATTTCAAAGTTCAGCGTCAGCTTCTTGTAGCGTGTTAGTTATCAGAATCAGAAATTCAGAAAGAAGAGTATCGCACCTGCACCGCGCTCCCAAGTCTGGCTTGGTGAAAGGTGACTGGGGCAGGGGCTGTTTTCAAGTTATAAAAATTGATTTCTTCGAGCTGTTATGAATTATGTAACGAATATATCGTAAAACTGACAATATAATATAGGCTACAATGCGGGATGCGATGGAACGTTAACGTACTTATACTCGTACGCACTACGAGTAGATATAACCCAACGTCGACGTCGACGTCGACGTCGACGAGATGTTACACAAAGACGATTACGGATTACCATAAAATATATACGCAATGTTTACAAAAGCGTGCTGCAATTTATACTTAAAATTACATTAGGGCAAGACCAAAAGCCCGCCTTGCCTTGCCTGGCCTTGCCTTGCCTTGCCTTGCCATCGAATTCGAATTAAAAGTGAAACTAGAAACTGCTAAGAGCTGTAGCTCTACAGCTAAAGTCTGATTACGAATCTGCTGTTTGCTTATTTGCATCGCATTCGCATCTTGTGCAGGAAATGTCTCGCGAATAAGGTACCTAGACTTGCTACCGTCTCTGCAATTTGGTTCGCGCGAAAGCAGGGTGACGAAATGATGAAAATTTCGAATTACTTAGCAGCGGGGTGTGGCTGCGACGACGTTTGCTGACCCAATTTCATTCGGGCGCCGAGCCATTTCATCGCCCGTCATCTCTCTTCCATTCTTTCTCCATACTGGCCTACTTTGTACCCAAGTCATTTTTCTTTCACTATCGTCGTCGTTGTTGTTTTTGTTGTTGTTGTTGTTTTTGTTTTTGAGTCTGATAATGATTCTTCTGCATAAGCATAATACACTATACCTACCTAGATAACTCGTATCGTTATATCAGTCCATTTTTTTATTTTTTATTTTTTTTCATCCATCTAAAAAAGTTGTTTTGCCAAGTTAATTATAACTGATGCAGCGTAAGTATATTCGGCACAAAAAAAAAAAGGTAAAAGCACACCCGAGTTTCTTTTTTTTTTCGCCCCACGATACCTAATGAATTTTTTATACTCGTTAACGCGTGAAACACGTTAGTGGAAATTTTATTAGGTGAAAATACGAGTATTACCTAAGAAGGTTCGTTTAATGGCACATAGCTGACGTTTACGAGCAACGGCGAATTTTTCAAATATTGCTATCGCCAAGTGTAATTGAAATAGGTAGAACGAGTAAGTATAAGTTGAAATTCTCCATTTCGTAAGTAATTTATTCGGGCACGTTTTCAAACAATCATCGAATTCAAATTAACCGCGTCATTTGTTCGGAGTCATTCGAGCGAAAAATGAATTTTCCAAATGCATATCTACTCCGATTTCATGTTTTCAAACATTGCACTGTCTAAGAAAGTCCAAAATGAAATTTCAACTTAGATATATAGGACGAGGTAATTATTTATTCGGAAATGTTATACCTGAAAGTAAAAAGTCATTTTGCAATTGATTTCGTATTTAACTCAATTCGCTCTCAAATAAAAACGGGGAAGGGGAAAAATTGTTTTCAAAAAAATTCAAAGATTTAGTTACACGGTTAAATAAAATTTCAAAAAATTAATTCTGAATAAAATTTTAAAAATTGCCTTAAAATTAAACAATAATTTTAAAATATTTCGTTCCTAACAAAATTTTTAAAAAAAATGGTTTTCAGGAAAATTTTGAAAAATTTCATTGTAGAACTGATTAAAAGATTAGATTTCCGAGGAAAGTTTTAAAAAGTTGATTTTGAATATATTTGTGTTTTGAGAAAAATAATTTCTTTGAAAAGTTTGAAATGATAGACCTACCTAATTAAATACCCTACAATTTTTTTATTATAATTTTTTTTTTAAATTGCGTTTCTATTCTTACCTATTATTTTTAAAAAGTCAATTATTAAAATAAAAATGAAAAATTAGATGCCAAACAAAATATTAAAAACTTGATTTTGAACAAAGATCGCTGCAATGAAAAGGGAAACAATAATAATTTTTGAAATAGATTTCGGTGAACAGAATTTGAAAAAAATGTTTTTAATAAAATTTCAAAATCTTGTGCTTAAGGTAAATTATTACCAAAATTTTGAAAAATTTCAATTTAAACATACCTACTTAGTATAGAACAAATAATTTTTTAAGAAAATTTTTGAAGATTGTTTTTAATAAAATTTTAAAAACCACTATTTGGACAAAAAATCTATTCCAAACAAGTTTAAAAAAACCTGATTTTGAATATATTTGCTGAACTGAAAAATATTTTGAAGATTTGACTTTAAGACAAAGTATACCAAAATTTTGAAAAATTTGAATTTGGGCAGGATTGGAATAAAGTTATTTCTTTCAAGAAAATTTTTGATAGAGTGGATCGTCAAAGACTTTTTTTTTTGGAATTTTGGTTAAAAAGATTGCCTTTGGTGACACTAAAAATGTGTAGAAAAATTCAAAAAATTTTCTCAAGGGATTCGTATTTTGAAATTTTACAATCTATGTTTTAAAAAATTAATTAAAGGGGCATATTGGAACCCACGGGCGCATCCAAAGGGGGAGCTAGCGGGCTAAAGTCCCCCCAAAAAACTTAGCCTATTCCTCAAAAAAATTTTTTTTTCAAAAAACAGTTTTGAGCTTCTGAAGTTTGTTTTATAGTATGGGAGTGGAAGTTCAATCGAAGTCTTCGACATTTTAGCGAAAAATCTACGAAAATTCGATTATTTTTATTTTAAAAAAATTGAAAAAACATTTGAGACTTTCTTATGATAGTAAATTTAGTTATTTTTTTTACAAAAGTTTGAAAAATTATCTCTTTACTAAAAAAATTGAGAATTTTCTTTTCCATTTTTTTTTTTTTTTTTTTTTTAATTTCTAGAGAATAATTGTCAAATTTATTCATTTCAAATTTTTTTGAGATTTTCTTTTTCAAAATGAAAATTTTTCACATCTATTCCAAAATGAATGTGCCTGACAAGCGGAAGCCAGAAGTTGAATGTTACGACAAAAATGTTACTTTTCTTAAAATTTGTTTGTTTTGTGATTCAAGAAAAAAATAAAATACAGCCCATGAAAATAGGTATAAATCAAGTAGGCTGACGGCTGAGCCCCCTTACTTTTTAGTTTTTTCCCTCAAGTTCTAGCTTCTACCAAGAAAAACGCCTGGATGCGCCAATGTTGGCACCTTAACACTTTTCTTTCAAAATTTCGTCAAAAATCGAATTTTTGAATTTTGGGCTTTCCTCTGGTACAATACGTATCAATGGCAATACGCTCCTCTATGATTATAGAAACAATTTTGGGATTGTAGAATCTTCGGTGGGGAGGGAACATTTTATAGCCCAAAAAGTAAAAGGACCTATGTTAGGCGTCCGTGTCCTCATCTTAAGATTTTGAAAAAATTCCAATTTGAAAAATTAGGTTCCCAGAAAAATAAAAATAAAATGTGATTTTTACAGAATTTTGAAAAAAAAAAGATTTTCAATAAAATTTCAGAAATTTGTATTTATTTTGCTTACCAAAGTGGAATCTAAAAATGTTGATTTTAAACAGAATTTGAAAAAAATTGTTTTCGAATAATTAGGTAATTTAAACAAAATTTTGGTTACTTATAGCATTTTTTTTTAAAAGTTGTTTTTACTGAAAATTAGTGCTTGAAAAAAATTTAAACAAACTGTTTTCAACAATAGGTTTAAAAAAATGTTTTCTAATTAATTTTGAAAATTTTATTTTCCAAACAAAATTTTAAAAAATACATGTACCTAATTTTTTTGGAATTTCGCGTCAGTGAACGTGAAAATAGGTCTTGCTTTGTTCAACTCGGGGCACTTATATAATCTCGGTTGAAGATTGAACGTCGAAAAGTTGCAAATTTTAGTAATTACGAACCTCCTTATAATACCATCTGCAGTCTGCTGAACCCAAAAACTCACGATTATCTTCTCTAGTTCTCTGCTTCGAACCGTTAGATTCGTTTGTCTCATTCTTGATACGCCTGATCACTTTTGCGACGTGCTTATTTCATTCGACTTGAGCTTTTCAATCGAGAGATACCTATACTCAAAGCTAAAGCATTCGCAATACGAGAAACTAGACAATTCTCACAACTTTCCACCAAACGACGAGCACAAAGTTTATTCTGGTATTTTGAGCTAAAGAAAGGAATAAATCAAGGGCTCGTGCTTTCGTAGACGTACCGGGTTTATTAAATTATCGAATTGTCGCGCTTCGAACACGACTCTACGTCCAAATGAACTTTCACCTTCTGAAATACGTGGTACGAATAGATGTAGGTATCCTTTTTTCGTAAAAAATCAAGCGTTTCTTTTCGTATCAACATTCAGAGTGAAGGACGTGGAAAAAAACGCGAAATATAATTTGGTACGTTTGGAAAAAAAATTTAAACTACAATAAGCATAACTTCAGCGTGTAACGCATATATCCTTGCGAAAGATTTGAATTTATTTACAAGCATTAGTGGTACAATGTATCTACAAGATAGAATTGAACTTGGGAAGAAATGCTTTTTAGTTTTCTCTTTCTCAGTCGTAGGTATAAGTCGTAAAAGTCTAGAAAATAGAAAATTTCCAGCCCACGGCATTTCCTCGTTTCAGGTATACCTATCTAGTCTATGAAAATGTATATAATGTAGGTAGACTAGAAACTTGTGAAATACGAGCCTAGTGCCTTTCTTTGTCTCCAACTTATTTAATATTTTTCTCTCGAATGAAAACAAACAAACAAATAAATAACACTACACAAAAAGGAAAGGATAAGTATACTCGTACTTTGTGTGGTTTTGTTATTTTTCCATAAAATTTTCAAAATTTTTGCCGATAAAAAATTATTCTTATTTGATAGGACAATAAACATTAATTTTTCTTTGTACTCGTACTACAGCTTACAAATAATAATATCGACGATCGTCGAATATGTTCAGTTCGCTTATATTGCGATTGCTTGTATTCTTGCAAAGAAACTTCGGATTCGTAAATTTTACACTGCTTGGTTGTATTCAAAGTCTACACGAGAGTTTGGAGTTATTTTTCCGCGAATGCCAGAATCATTCGTAGATACAAGTATCGAATGATACAGAAAAGACCAAAAATAACAAAAGATAGAAGTACAATTTATAGGCCATGATAATTTTCGAGACGCCCTGTGACCACTGCAATATGAAATTAGATAGGTACTTAGGTAGGTATTTTCCTCAACATTTGAATTAATCCTAGTCCAGGAAAATCATGAATTTTCTTCTGACAAATTGATACAAGAAATTTTTTTTGGGAAATGGGTAGTGGGTACTCGATGCTCTCTTCAATACTGTGTTATGACGCGATGTCGTAGGACGCTTGCTTCGCGAGCTAGGGGTGGAATTCACACCCTCACCCCTCACGGTGTTTTTTACGATTATTTCAAAAAATATGTCCTTTTTTGAAAAAATGATGATAACATAAAATATTCTACATACAATTTCCTACGAAAAACGTTCTTATAATTTTTTTTGTAAAACGCACTAACGCCCCTATGGGGATAATTCAATTTTCAAGCGTTGTATAAATTCCAAGTTTTACAGACAGATAGACCTTGATCGAAATGAGATCAAATGTCACCCAAAATGTTACTTTTGATGTATAACGATCCCAAAAAAATTTTGAACCCCCACCCACCCCCACTCCTGAATTATGAGGAATTAAATACCGAAAATTAGATATTTAATAACAATGAAGGGGTGATGCAAAATTTTTGAAAATTTCAAAAATTATGGGTAAGTACCATGTGGGTGTCTTGGTGAGAATTTTTTCAAAAAAATTGATCATCATTTTTCAAGGTTTTTCGGGTATTGAAAATGAACTTTTAATATGTTATAATATAAGAACGTATTTCGTGGGAAATTGTATGTAGAATATTTTATGTTATCATTTTTTCAAAAGGGGACATATTTTCGGAAATAATCATAAAAAACGTCGCGAGGGGGTGGATTCCACCCCCTAGCTCGCGAAGCAAGCGTCTTACGACATCGCGTCATAACACAATATTGAAGAGGGCATCGAGTACTACCCATTTCTAAAAAAAAATTCTTGTATCAATTTGTCAGAATAAACGTCGATTTTTACACTAATTTTCCTGGACTATCCTAATTCTTTTCAAACAGCTTAAAATGAGGGCTCGTGTGAGAAAAATCGACAAATTATACAGTATCGAAACCGTTTGAAATTAAATTAGAGCTGACAAATCGGCCACACTAAAATAAGGAACCCCCTTTCCAAGTAATTCAACAACTAAATAGCGAAGAAATACCTTGGAAAATTACCTCGCAGACAGAAAGGCCGCTTTAAATAAACACGGACAAATTTCAACCTTTGTTGCGTATATTTCTACTAAATTAATTTGCAATAACGAAATTTGCCTTCTTCGCTGAACACCGCACCGCATCGCATCGTCGGGATTAGATTGTATAGCAGGCTTCGCTTCGCCGATGAACCAATTTCCTTGTTTTAATCGTTGCTTTCGGGTCTTTGGACTTTTGACGAGTTAAAATTTAAAAAGTATACACCAACGCGACGTTTGATTAAATGCAAATATTACAGCATAATTTCATACCTTCAAATAGGCCTATGTGTTTCGTTGCGATTGCGAAACTGCCATTAAGATTTAGTTTGATTATTAAAATTCATTTTCGTAAGTACGAATTAGCAGACGACGAAAAGCAAATATACCTACGCACGTATACAAAATTCTCTTGAAAGTAGGTCAAGTTATCTTAAGTCAAACGAGTACATATAAATGCGTGAGACGAGAGTAATTATTCTGGAAAAGGCAGACATTTGCAAAACTCGTCCATTTCGCGAGAGATTATCACTTCAAAAATTATCAAAATAAAAAACACACACACCCACACTAAGGATTGGCAAAGCCATACTTCTGAAGTGTAAAATTGCTAAAAATTTCAAGAGGATAAACATTTTTGCAAAATGACTTTTCTTAGACTCACAGAAAAAGCTGTTGAAAATTTGTGAATCTTTAGGTGGCAAGTAATGATACTTCTAATACTCAGATAATCTCACTTTTTTGACAGCTCATTCCAATACCATATCAGTGTAAGATTTTTTAAAAATTTCAAAAGAAGAGGATAGACATTCTAGCAAAATGACCTTTTTTTAGAACCACAGATAAAATTGTTGAAAATTGTGAATCTTTATGACAAAAATAATTTTTTACCAAAAATGCGAATAATTGAAAAATTCAAAATTTTTTCATCATAACCTCTCAGAATGGACGCGAATATTGAGAAAAAATTTTTTTGGACAATTGTTTCTAAGAAATTAAATATTTGAAATTTCCCATGTAAAAAGGTCCGTCAAAAAACCAAATCTTTTTACATGGGAAAAATGAATTTTTTCCAAAAATGCGATAATTGAGAAATTCTGAATTTTTCCATCATAATCTCTCAGAAGTGACCTGAATAGTGAGAAAAAAAATTTTTGAGCAATTTTTTCAAAGGAATTGAATAATTTAAGGAAAATTTGAAATAGGTAGTTATCCATTTTTTTCAAAAATGGGAATAATTGAAAAATTCAAATTTTTTTCATCAGAATCTCTCAGATCAGACCCGAATAATGAGAATTTTTTTTTTTTTTTGGCAATTTTTCCAATAAAATTGAATTTTGGGAAAATGTGAAATTTCCCATGTAAAAAGGTCTGTGAAAAAACCGGACCTTTTTCCATGGCCAAAAATGAATTTTTCCCAAAAATGCGAATAATTGAAAAATTTAGAATTTTTCCATCATAACCTCTCAGAAGTGACCCGAATAGTGAGAAAAAAAATTTTTGAGCAATTTTTTCAAAGGAATTAAATAATTTTTAAGGAAAATCTGAAATATCAGTTTTTTTCAAAAATGAGAATAATTGAAAAATTCAAAAAATTTTCATCAGAATCTCTCAGAATATACCCAAATAATGAGAAAAAAATTTTTTTGGAAATTTTTCCCATAAAATTGAATTTTGGGAAAATGTGAAATTTTCCATGTAAAAAGGTCCGTCAAAAAACCGTACCTTTTTATATAGGTGGCAAGTAATGATACTTCTAATCATCAGACAACCCCATTTTCTTTGTCAGCTCATTCCACTACTATAACAGTGTATAATTGCTATAAATTTCAAGAGAATGAGCATTTCTGAGATATTGACTTTTTTTCAAATCGCAGAAAAAACTGCTGAAAATTGTGAATATTCAAGTGCCAAGTGATGATTTTTCTAATCATCAGAAAACCTTACTTTTATTGTCATCTCATTCCACTACTATATCATTGTAAAATCACTAAAAAATTTTGAGAAGATGAGCATTCTTGAGAAATTGATTTTTTTTTAAATCACAGAAAAAATTGTTGAAAATTGTGAATCTTCAAGTGGCAAGTAATGATACTTCTAATCATCAGACAACCCCATTTTCTTTGTCAGCTCATTCCACTACTATATCAGTGTATAATTGCTAAAAATTTCAAGAGAATGAGCATTACTGAGATATTGACTTTTTTTCAAAGTCATTTTGCAAAAATGCTTATCCCCTCAAAATTTTAATGATTTTACAATGATATGGTACTGGAAAGAAATGCCAAAAAAAGTGAGGTTTTCTGATGATTCGAAGTATCATTACTTGCCACCTAAAGATTCACAATTTCAACTATTTTTTCTGTGAATCTAAAAAAAAATCATTTCGCAGAAATAGCAAATGCCCACACACACCCAGTCCGCTGAAAATTATCACATTCGCTTTACAATCGACCATCACCTTGGACAAAAATCTTAGAAAAGCAAACGGAAGGGCAATAATTCGTTGAATTGCTTTTGTGGTAAAAGTTAACGAATGCGATGGCTTTTATAAAAGCTCTAAAGGCCATATACGAGTAGAACTTACAAGCCTGGCGGGATCGCGAGTTTCGGATCAAAAGAGCAGATACCACCCCGCCACTTAGAAACACACTTTAAATATTGTATCCGTTAACGTAGCGTTACTCGGCTTGGGGTGGCGGCGGCATGGGATATACATCTTCGAGTGTATAGCATGCTTCTATGAACTTTTATTTTTATACGCCCTATTTTTCCACCCCTGTGAACTTAATAAGGAAAAACTTATACCGAGCAAATACGTAAAGAAAGCAAAAACCCTTTAACACCGCAAACTTATCTCATTTCTTGGGATTTTTTTTTTCATCTTTCGGTCGTATAATTTTCAAACCAAATACATAGGTATTACATAGGTACGCAATAGCGACGAGAAGGTGGTAGTGCGGTGAACTTTATTTACCGCCAGTAGTCGACTATAGAAGGCAGTTATTTCTTCGCCCGCGAATATTTCACATCCTAATCTTGGGGGAAAACATGGATGAAGAAACACGAATTATGTCAAAAGCGAGGGAAGCCGCCAGTTTTGTCGAATAGCGAATAATTATAAGACAAAAAAATTTCTAGGGTACTCGAATTCATCTTCAGGGTACCAATTTGCACGATATAATGTAACAATCTCCTCTTCATAAAATTTATCGTAGCGTGCAAGGATCTAGGTACACTCTTTTCTTTTTAATAGGTATGCGATAGTTCGCTGCATATATTCGTTTTTAGGGATGCCATGCCAGTTCAGGGTGTCTACATTAATTTTTTTGTTGAAAATTCATGACTTTTTCATGAACAATATTTCAACATTTTCAGGGAGCCCCCTTCCAGCAGAAATGTAACTTAAAATGAATATGATGGGGGCAAAAAAAATTTCCACATTTTTCTCCTATATTTTGTGGTAAATATCTAAGTATTAAAAAAATTATTGAGGGAAGGAGTGAACGCCCAAAGTTATGCCTATGCCCTCCAAGACCCCCGTTTTTTTTTGTAACGAAAAAATCGATACAATTTTTTTTTAAAGTTAAATGAATACGTGGAATTTTCAAGGGTGTAATTCGATTTCTTCCCTAAAAGGTGGATTCTTGAAATTGTTTTCATGTTGTAATGCGAGAATGATTTTTTTCCTGAAAATGAAACGAAAAATTTTCACGCAAAAAATACTCCTAAAAATTTTTTAACAACTTTTTCAACAGAAAACCCTTTTTTTCCTTTTTTTTGTCCCAAAGTTTGAAAAATATTTCATTTATTAACTTTAGGTACTACCAAAGAAAAAAAAAAAAAAAAAAAATGATTCCCAAAAAATTGAGATTTTTTTATTTCGGGAAATTTTAAAAAATAATTGTTCGAAAAAAAATCTCAGTTTTTTTTTCGAAAATGAAACGAATTTTTTTCTTTACAAAGAAAAAATTGAGAAACTTTTCCACCTAAATTTTGAAAAATATCTTCACATAAGAAAATTTTATAACATTTTTTTCACCAAAAAATAAAAGAAGATTTTTGGATATTTTTTTATTCCAAAAAATTCTGAAATTTCTTCCTTCGAAAAAATTATACTCCACAATATTTGAGATTTTTAATTTTTTTTATTCCAAAACAATTTTTAAAAATTTTCAAACCAAAAAATTCGTTTTTAATTTTTTTTTTTTCTCCAAAAAACAAAGACCCTCCTCCCAAAAAATTAAAATATTTCATTTTTTAGCAAATTGAAAAAAACATTAAAAAATTGAGATTTTACACTCTAGAGTTCGAAAAATATTTTTACTTCGAAACAAATCAATTCCAAAACGATTAAATTCAAATTTTTGATTTTTTTTTAAATAAGAATTTTCCGTGAAGGTTTGAAAAATATTTTCACTTCAATAAAATTGAGAATTTTTCTTCTTCAGAAAAATTACAATATATTCTATGCGTTATTGTTTTTTTTTTTTTTTTTTTTTTAGAATATGCAACAGTTTGAAAAAATTACACATTCAAGCGAATTTGTAATTTTGCCCGGGTAATATTATCAAAAATTCATGACTTTTCATGACCTAGTAATTTTTTGAAAAATTCATGACCCATTTTCAAATTTCATGACTTTTTCATGATTTTCATGACCTGTAGACACCCTGCCAGTTATCATTTTGTCGTCGTTGGGGTCGCATTTCTTGTAATCTATATTCTTTTCAATAATTAAAGTATCTCCCGAGAATTACTTTAATTTCCTCGAATGAACTCGTCAAATCGAAAAAAATTCATCGAGTACCTCGAAGAAAGTTGAATCCCTTTTCAAAGAAATTGAATGATATTGAAAAAACTCATTATCGTGAAAAAATAAAAATTCAATCATCTTGAACAAAATTGAATTGCATGGAGGACCATTTTATTGAAATTAAGTAAATTAAGAATTAAGAATTTGTTACCTCGATAAAATCAAAAATCAAAATATAGACTACTGCCTGGAGAAAACTCGCAGACAGTTTCTCTACCCGGTGATAAATACATCAAAATATAGAACATTTTCTTCATTAGTTCATTTCAACTTCTAAAATCATACTAAACGTAATAACCATAAATTCACCAACCAAAGCAAGATGTTAGGCCGTAACAACCGGAAAAAAACTCGGCAGTAATTTCACCTTTTTACTTTAGGCATTGCTGAGACCTGCTCTATTGATTTTCCACCTTGATATCTCAGCACGAATTCGGATAAAATCATTTCGCACGAGCTCGTTACTTCATAAAATACAGAGTAATCCCATCGACTGAATCGTTTATACGTTTACAGACCGCAACTAAGAGGTGGGAACTGGAAATCCGAATATTATCCCACACATTGCAGCGTAACTCTTTCTCACTATGAAGCCATCAGAATTCAGAACGCAGTAAGCGGTCGTCGTAAGATTTATAATAATAATATCTATAAAAAAAGAGGCTTTTAAGCACCGACCAAACAACGAAATGACCTCGGAAAAGCGGAAAAATTGATAAAATACGTGTTTCCAGTACCTAGTATATAGGTATATATTTGTAAGTAGGAGTTCGTGAGTAAATTCTCATTTAACCTGGTTGTTCCTCGAGCGACGTAAACTGTATCCCTATACAAGCTTCCGCTTCGTATACGAAGAAGAAAACATTAAGAAAGTACCCGGCTAATGGTTATAATTACGCAGATGCATGTGAATTCAGCGAGGTGTTAATTTTTCAGCTTTCTGGGTTAGTTAAGCTGTTTTTCTAGGCAGCCTGGTAGGTTGCGTAGCGAAATAATTTTATTTATTCGAATTTCAGACGACAGCGACACAACGTTTGCGTCTATTAAAAGAAATTACGCTTATTACTCAACTTTCTGGCGATCACTTAATAGGTATGTAAGTATACTAGGTAGGCAAATGTGTTCCTTTGAAAGGAAATCTGCGTATTTTATGAAAACAAATACGTATTCCTCGTTTAAATCTCAAGTTATCTACTAAAAAGTCTCGTACCTTTCACACGACTACTTTTCACATGCTCGTCACTTTCGAGGACGAAATATACTATTTTGCACAACTATACACGACGCGACAAGACACGAGTGAGTTTTCAATTTACTGAACATGCGAGACGTCTAGAGCGAAATTTTTTGATAGAGTGGTTAAGGGTTGACAATTGTTGTCGAAATCGGGCATACATATATTGTGGAATTGATTTCGCTATATAAAAGAACTCGCACGCTGTGCTGTAGGAGATTTCATAAACGAATCATCACCTTCATACAAATCCACTTCACAGTTTACGCCGAGTTGGACCTGGTTCAATTTTCTGTTTCTGCACCACTGACAGTAGCCTTGTTATCCTCGAAATCGAAATTCGAATACTGAAATTTAGATGTTAGCTCGTGTGTGATGTAATTGAAGATAGCTCACAGCCATATAACGCATTCCCATACAATTCGAAGACAACCAATAACTTCGCATGCTGCTCGTGAAATAATTCGAGCATACTCTATATTATATCGTGCAGGGTATTTCAAAAGTGAATGTCTAAATTTGAAATTTGGACATAATCAAGGAACTCGACAAAAAATTTACCAAAGGGATCACCTTTGTAAATTAGGGCGCTTAAGAGCTACGAAAGTTCTTTTTTTTAAAGTAAAATCAATTGGCAACATTGCATACAAAAAGTTCTGATACTGTTGCCAGTGAATAGAACTTCCTTCCTCAAACTATCCAAATTAGGGCATGAGACATGAAATTTGATTTGTCTATCTTTGAAAATGAGGAGCACTACGATTTTCGAGAAAATTTCGATTTACAACGCTATGATTTCTACTTCATTTTCAAAAAAAGAACGAAAAAATGTTCTAATTTTTTTAAGATAAGAAGTTTCTCATATTTTTTATTTTAATTTTTTTTTTGCAGAAAAAGTATCAAATTTTTTCGGAGAAGAAAATCTCCAAATCTTTTTAAAATAAAGAATGTTTAGGTACTTTGGCAAAAATGTTTTTTTTTTCAAAAATTGGAATAATTGAAAAATTTGAAATTTTTTTCGTTAGGACCTCTCAGAATGGACCCAAAAAATGAGAAAACAATTTATTTGAGCAATTTTTTCAAAGAAATTGAACTAAAGGAAAATTTGAAATTCACCATGTAATAATTATTTTTTTCAAAAATGGGAATAATTGAAAAATTCAAAATTTTTTCGTCATAACCTCTCGGAATGAACCCAAAAAATGAGAAAAAATTTTATTTGAGCAATTTTTTCAAAGAAATTGTATTTATGGAAAATTTGTAATTCACCATTTTACTTTGGCAAAAATGATTTTTTTTGAAAAATTTGAAATTTTTTCGTTAGGACCTCTCAGAATGAACCCAAAAAATGAGAAAACAATTTATTTGAGTAATTTTTTCATAGAAATTGAATTAAAGGAAAATTTGAAATTCACCATGTAATAAGTACCACATGGTACTTATTACATGGCAGAAATGATTTTTTTCAGAAATGGGAATAATTGAAAAATTCAAGATTTTTTCGTCATAACTTCTCGGAATAGACCCAAAAAATGAGAAAAAATTTTATTTGAGAAATTTTTTCAAAAAATTGAATTTAGGGAAAACTTGAAATTCACCATCATGATTTTTTTTTTTCAAAAATGGGAATAATTGAAAAATTCAATATTTTTCGTCATAACCTCTCAGAATGGACCCGAATAATGAGAAAAAAATTTATTTGAGCAATTTTTTCAAAGAAATTGTATTTATGGAAAATTTGTAATTCACCATTTATCTATTTTTTTAATGAGATTTTTTTGGTGAAAAAATAAGTGACTTTTTACAGAGTAAGGATTTTTTTTTTAAATCTTGGAATGAAATGACTTCTCAATTTTTTGCAACGAAAAATTTTTCAATTTTTTTGGAGTCAAGTATTTTTTAATTAAGTTTTGGAGCAAATGTAAAAAAAAATAAAATAAATAAAATAAAGTCAAATTAAAAATCAATTATTAATTGAAAATAAAATAAAAATTATTAGAATAAAATTATAGAAAAAAAAATTTAATAAAAATAAAATTAAATCAATTTTGATTTTTAAATAAAAATAATTTTCTTTTCAAAAAACAAGCCTAATTCATGTAATTTTCAATCAACCATACCAGAGTTCCCTATGTATTCGTTATGTAGCCGGAGGTGGAAATATTGTTTCAACACTCGGTACGTAATTATTCGCATTTGATTCGAGAAAATTACGTATAATTTGTAGAAAATTCAAGAGTCGACGTTGTGTTGGTTCGTGCATAAGAAAATATTTACATTAGGTAACGTATGCGAATACACTCGTTCTACGTAGATATTTTCTCGTGTTTATTCTTATACGTATAACGTAAATTATCGTGGGCCAAAATCACGGAAGCGAATTACCCTGGCGAGGCGAGATGAGGCGAGCTTGCATACAAACATATGATGTGAAAGGTTTGCAGTATGATCCGAATAATAAAAGGTACGTATTCGGCGTTAGGACCTGCGGTGTGGTGCAGCGCAGCGCGCAGAATACGAGAATCGGTATTATTAAACGTGCTTTGGAATTATTTGAAATTTCAAAACTCGCACACAAGAGCGAATTTTTCGCTCGTTTTATATATACACGTTGTTGCGCGATGACGACGATAACGTGCTCAGAATACGTTGAAATTACTAGCGTAGATACCTACGTACTACCTAGTACCTAGGTACCGTTTTGCTGCTTATTTCAAAAAACCAATCTCCAACATTCATACGTACGTAGCTTGAATTCGAGTAAATACCAAAGGAAAGCTTTTTAATTTAATGGGGGGGGGGGGGGGGGTCGTTCTCGTTCAATTCGGGCGAACCAGCGAAACAAAGTTGTTTTCGATCGAAAAATTCGGAAAATTAGCGTTGAATTTCGAGCGAATGTAAAGAGGTACCTCGACCTACCTACCTATTTCTTTACAAAATTTAAGCCATTTTTTTGAACCATTGATAAACTGGCAGGAATCTGCGAAAAGTTTAAAAAATACTATTGCAGAACTTGTACCCTCAACACTAGCCTCTTTCATACCACATGACTTCCAATCATATTTATTTGAACAAACACTCTACCAATGGCAGTACGAATGGTCTCAACAATCAACAAACAAATTATTTATGCACAAAAAGTCAACTCTCCCTTGGAAAAACCTACCTAATACTAATAGAACTGACGAAGTTATCATAACGCGAATCCGTATTGGTCATACAAGAATCTCCCATAATCATTTATATCAAGGAATCCAACAAACACCCACCTGTCATTATTGCTCTTCAAATACCCTAACTATCAACCACCTACTATTTTCTTGTCCCTCTTTTTCAAACCAACGTTTACAATATGATATAAACCCCCAAATATTATCATCTGACAATCTAGAAAAAATAGATCGACTAATAACCTTCTTAAAGAAAACCCATCTTTACAATCTAATTTAAACCTCATTGTAGGGGCGCGATAATCCTGGTAATTAAAAGCGCCAAAAAAAAAAAAAAAAAAAAAAGTGTCTCCAAATCTTCTCCAAAAAGGCCCCAATTTAATCAATGAAAGAAGCTACCCTCAGATCTTATTCTCATGCAAAATCCTCCTCTGGCTGAATTTAAAAAAATTATTGAGAATTTGCATTTATTCAATGAAAAAGCTACCCTAAGATCCAATGCAAAATCCTCCTCTGGCTGCATTTAAATAAATTTTCATTTTCAAAAAATTTCAAAAAAATGGAATTTTTTGCAAAATTGCATTTAATTAATAAAAAAAGCTACCCTAAGATCCCATGCAAAATCCTCCTCTGACTGAATTTGTAAAAATATTTATTTTCAGAAAATTTCCAAAAATGGGAGTTTTTGCAAAATTTCAGGGTCAAAAATTCAAAATGTTTTCCTCTCTTGAGAAAAAATCCACAAACTGTCAAGAGTGTAAAAAAATTTCATGGACTCATTTTTAAAGTAATTCTTTCTAAGATTTTTTTTTTTAATTTGCAAAATAATTTTTTTTTAAATAAAATTCAGAAATTTTTTTTTAGAAATTAAATCCCATAGAACAAAATTATTTTAGTGAAAAAACGAATTGAAAAAAATTCTTGCATAATTTTTTTTTAAATTCTCCTTACCCTCCCCCCAAAAAACATTTTTGAAATTCTTATTTTGATCAAAGTGTAATACATATTTTATGAGAAGTATCATTATTCATTATACTTACATCCAAAATTGAGAAATTCTTTTCGCAGAAAAACTGATTTTTTGTATTCAAGAAACTTCGAGATTTTTTTTAAAAATGAAAAATATTTTTTCTTTTGCAAAAATAAGAACTTCATTCCCCGAAGAATCGAAAAAAAAAACCAAAAAGAAACGTGGAAAATTGTTTCATTTTCCCCAAAAAAATCCAAAATTGTTTTCAAGTGATTCAAAAAAATTCTTTATTCAAAAAAAGGAGAAATTATTTTGTATTTTCCTTTTCAATACAATTAAAAGATTTTTTCAAAAAGTTTTTTCTCTAAAAAATGGGAAAGTTTTTCAAAATGCAAAATATTTTTACCACTCCCAAAAAATAAAATTTTTTTTTCTGCAAAAAAGTAGATTTATTATTCAAAAGCAATATTGCAACAAGTCAATGTGAGTTATACTTCATAAACAACAATTATTTTTCTGAATTACGCCGGGAAAATTGACGTTATATTTTAGTCAAAGGAAAATTAAAACTTCTCGTTGCACATATATCAAATAAAATACCTACTGTTTGTGTATAGTACATAATTGTAGTAGTATAGGGGTAGTCTCCATTACACGATGCATAAAGTACTAAAAGCAAAAATCTATACACGCGACGCGATAAAAATTGATTTTCTTTTCAGCTTTTCAGTGGGCTCGTAAAAGGCAAACATGAACATAGATATACATACAAAAAAGATAACAATAATGTCACGCACCTGTGCTTTAAATATTTTCATTAAAGTGTTATTATCTGGCGTGCGGCGTGCGAGCACATTAAACAAACTTATGCGGCATCTGTGCGCCGCTCCGCCTCGCTCCTCCTACGGTCGTCGTTTCACCACGCACCTCTGCCTCACCAGCCCTCAACCAAATAGAACCAATAACGTGAAATATAAATGAACGACCATCGAAGCAACAAGTTTTTTCGATTACGTGGCGAAATTCGTCTTCCGAGCTTTTAAAATTCGCGTATTTTCCAATTTATATTTCGAGTCTCGAGTTATGGATTTCCTTTCATATTTCTTCGTTTGGCGAGCACACAGCGCAGCGCAGAAAAAGGGAAAAAGAAAAAAGAAAAAGAAATCTGTCGAATTCCAACTCGCGTAGCTCCAACTGTCAATTTAAATCGAGTTTTCTCTTTCATTTTTTGTTTCAGCCAGAATATTAACGAGGAATGAAATATTTGTTTGGAATATTTTTCTCGATGTTATTTTTCACACCTATTACAATGTACACCTGCCGTATATCTCAATTCGTATGCCGTAATAATAATTGCATCTCGCCCGATAAATACTGCGATGGCCTAGACGACTGCGGCGATAGCTCGGACGAACCTAGATTTTGTACTGGTGAGTAACGAATTGCACATAAATACTTAAGTAGGTTGGGTACTCGTATAGATAGGTTTTTTAACACTTTATACGTGGATTACGCGGGTAGCTTTCATCCCCTTAAAAAATCCATTCTAGCAGGGTATTGAATCTGAAGTGCAACTTCAAAAATATGCCCTATTAATAAAAACGTGTGTTTTTTAAATACCTGAGATTTAATTTTCTTTTACCTAGTGCCAACAGTAAATTGAACGAATATTTATTAACAAAAAAAAAAAAAAAAAAATGAAAAGCATCGTAAAAATATACCTACCTAATAAATTTTGGATTCGAAAATGCAATAAATTAAAAATTGTAAATACTTGATTCGATAATTTGAAATTGGAGAAAAATTTTAAATTACACGAATAAGACAAATTTTGAAAATGGCAAATAACTCCCTATTTCGAAAAAATCAACGAATCCAAAATTTTGCAAAAACTGAATAAAATTGAAAAATCTTCCAAAAATTTAATGAGTCAAAATTTGTAAAAAAAAAGATGAATAAATCAATGTATACAATTTGAAAACATGAAAGATGTACAAAAATAAAATACTTATGTCATGTCAATTGAAAATATCCCCAAATTTGATAAAGCAGAAAATTCTTCAGAATATATAAGCTTGAAAATTGTAAAAATACCCAAGAATAAATACTTATTTTTAAACTTGCAAAACCTTGTAAAAATTTAATATCCAAGTCAGGAATTCGCAAAATAAAACGAAATAAATTGATTTTTTTTTTTCAAAATTCGACAAATCAAAAAACCTGAGCGGCACACTCGATCGATAATATCGGAAGATGTAACGTATCGATAAAAAATCGTTTGAAAATCTATAGATGTTCTCACGATATTATAAAGATTTATCGGTACAACTTCATAGGCAAAAAATCTAAAAACTATCGAATTCGATATTATTAAGATTTTATGACGATATTCGTCAACGATACTATCGACAAAGAATATTAAATTTATCGAATTCGATTTTTTAACGATTTTGTAAAGATATTTAAAACTATATTATCGACAGATTATATGAAATTTCTCGACTTCGATATTTTACCGATTTTTTGACGATATTTGAAACTATATTATCGACACATAATATGCAATTTCTCGAATACGATTTTCTAACGATTGCGTGAAGATATTTGAAACTATATTATCGACACGTAATATGAAATTTCTCGATTTCAATTTTTTTCCGATTTTGTGGCGATATTTGAAACTATATTATCGACAAATAATCTGAAATTTGTCGAACGATTTTTCAACGATTTTGTGACGATATTTGAAATTATTTCCAAATTGGTGAAAATTTTTCTAAGTCCAACACGTCTGGAAGTACTAAACTGCCTATTATAAGCGTTTTATTGCTATTTCCTCAACGATAAGGTATGGCATAGTGGTTAAGGTAGAAGAATACCATGCAGGAGGTAGAAGATTCAAGCCCCACGGGTGACAGATTTTTTATAATTTTTTTTTGACTTTTTATGAAATGATCCTCTTACCGTAACATGAATAATGTGTTTAGGCATAGTTTAATGTATTAATTATGCTAATTAATGATTTTTAATTATAGAAAAAAGCTAGTAAAAGACGAAAAATCGGAATAAAAAATCGATAAAAAATCGACAGAATATCGAATTTGATAAAGTGTCGCGAAAGTTCCGCCTAAATCGTGAAATTATATTTCGATATTATAGATATATTATCGATAAAATATCTTACTATAATCTCGAAATTTTTGCTAACTATAATTCGTCGATAATCTATCTATATATATCGAAATATAATTTCACGATTTAGGCGGAACTAACGCAACACTTTATCGAATTCGATATTCTGTCGATTTTTTATTTCGATAATTTGTCGATTGTGCTGCTCGGGAACCCATTAAAAATTGATTAAATGAAAATTTTAAAAAAATTTCACGAATCGAAAAAATTAAACCATCAGAATTCTACAAAACAAAGTTGAAGTTCCAGTGAGAAAAGTAAACATTTTTTAATAAAAAATTTAAAAAAATGTTGAAAAAATATATTTTGGCAGGTGAAGAGACCATCCACACAATATGTAAATGTACCTATATGTCACGCCTAAATCGTGAAATTTCCTAATTCATGATATACCCGAGCAGCACAATCGACAAATTATCGAAATAAAAAATCGACAGAATATCGAATTCGATAAAGTGTCGCGTTAGTTCCGCATAAATCGTGAAATTATCTTTCGATATATAGATAGATTATCGACGAATTATAGTTAGCAAAAATTTCGAGATTATAGTAAGATATTTTATCGATAATATATCTATAATTTCGAAAGATAATTTCACGATTTAGGCGGAACTTTTACTTTTGCGACACTTTATCTAATTCGATATTCTGTCGATTTTTTACCGATTTTTTATTCAGATTTTTCGTCTTTTACTAGCTTTTTTCTATAATTAAAAATCATTAATTAGCATAATTAATACATTAAACTATGCCTAAACACATTATTCATGTTACGGTAAGAGGATCATTTCAGAAAAAGTCAAAAAAAATTATAAAAAATCTGTCACCCGTGGGGCTTGAACCTTCTACCTCCTGCATTGTAATCCTCTTCCTTAACCACTATGCCATACCTTATCGTTGAGGAATTAGCAATAAAACGCTTATAATAGGCAGTTTAGTACTTCCAGACGTGTTGGACTTAGAAAAATTTTCACCAATTTGGAAATAATTTCAAATATCGTCACAAAATCGTTGAAAAATCGTTCGACAAATTTCAGATTATTTGTCGATAATGTAGTTTCAAATATCGCCACAAAATCGTTGAAAAATCGAAATCGAGGAATTTCATATTACGTGTCGATAATATAGTTTCAAATATCGTCATAAAATCGTTGAAAAATCGAATTCGAGAAATTTCAGATTATTTGTCGATAATATAGTTTCAAATATCGTCACAAAATCGTTAAAAAATCGAAATCGAGAAATTTCATATTACGTGTTGATAATATAGTTTCAAATATCTTCACGCAATCGTTAGAAAATCGGATTCGATAAATTTAATATAATCTGTCGATAATATAGTTTCAAATGTCGTCAAAAAAATCGTTGAAAAATCGAATTCGAGAAATTTCAGATTATTTGTCGATAATATAGTTTCAAATATCGTCACAAAATCGTTAAAAAATCGAAATCGAGAAATTTCATATTACGTGTTGATAATATAGTTTCAAATATCTTCACGCAATCGTTAGAAAATCGGATTCGATAAATTTAATATAATCTGTCGATAATATAGTTTCAAATGTCGTCATAAAATCGTTGAAAAATCGAATTCGAGAAATTTCAGATTATTTGTCGATAATATAGTTTCAAATATCGTCACAAAATCGTTAAAAAATCGAAATCGAGAAATTTCATATTACGTGTTGATAATATAGTTTCAAATATCTTCACGCAATCGTTAGAAAATCGGATTCGATAAATTTAATATAATCTGTCGATAATATAGTTTCAAATGTCGTCAAAAAATCGGTAAAATATCGAAGTCGAGAAATTTCATATAATCTATCGATAATATAGTTTTAAATATCTTTACAAAATCGTTAAAAAATCGAATTCGATAAATTTAATATTCTTTGTCGATAGTATCGTTGACGAATATCGTCATAAAATCTTAATAATATCGAATTCGATAGTTTTTAGATTTTTTGCCTATGAAGTTGTACCGATAAATCTTTATAATATCGTGAGAACATCTATAGATTTTCAAACGATTTTTTATCGATACGTTACATCTTCCGATATTATCGATCGAGTGTGCCGCTCGGGTAGGCAAAAATATTGCCTAATCCGTGAAATTTGGCTAATTTGTGTAAATTTCGACTTTAAACGCTTCTATCATTTTTTTCAGTCGACAACGAAAGATTTCCAATATTTCAGCTCAAAGTGCAAGCTGTTAGCTTTGATTTGCAACAAAGTTTAGTCTGTTACCGCAAACAGAAAAATTGTTGTAATCGTTTAAATTTAGGAAGACATCTACACTCATTTATGCTCTAAAAATCTTGCTAATAAACTCAGGATGGTGAACTGTTTTAAAAACAGAGCAGAAAGCTTGTACTTTGAGCTGAAATATTGGAAATTTTTCCTTGTCGACTGAGAAAAATGTTAGAAGCGTTTCAAGTTGAAAATTTCACAAGTTAGTCAAATTTCACGGATTGGGCAATTTTTTTGCCTATTTCATGAATATTAGGAAATTTCACGATTTAGGCGTAACATAATACATATTATTTTTATTGATTGGGCTATTTCTATTTTAAAATCTAAAATAAATTCCATCTCTGGCAGCTACATGTTAAAATAGCTCCTACAGTCCTTCTGTTGACCTAATTTCCAAAACAAATCCTCTTTTGCAGACCACTCTCCCCTCCAGTTTGTGAAAAATATCAAGTAAGCCTATTTCGATTTTAGAGTGAAATCTTTTCGAAGAAGTAACAAGTCATATCGACACAATTTTCTTCTTTAATGAATGTTCCTTGAAATTACATTCGATTCAGTCGTGTGTCCCATTCAATTTCATCGCATTCCCTTCCATTCCATAATTTTCTCTACTGCACAGTATTGTTAGCTAATGAAAGTAAATACAGACGTTTTTCATCAATGATGGTTTCTCAACATGATTTTTTTTAAATTGAAAAAAAAAAAAAAAAAAAAAAAAAAAGAACGGGACGTTACAGGAAGGGACGTAATTTTCTCATATTTACAAAGTTGCAAAACTTTCTCACGTAAATGAAAAACTTCCAGAGGAAAGTTTCATTGAAACTCTAATAGACCCTATTACTAACACCAGTCCACCACAGTAATAAATTGATTATACCTATGCCTATGGAGAAAAAATTTGCACCTTTTAAAAAGATTATCAATACCCGGGAAAAAATCTCGCGGATCAAATTTCATCAATCTAGATCAGATTTGATCAATTTTGATCAAATATCATTAAATTTCGTCAAAAAGGTTAATCCGATTGGATCAAATCGTATCCAGTTATATCAGAGATAATCCACTCTCTTACAAAATGTTTTGATCAAAATGGATATAATCATACACCAGTGGATTTCTCATATTCAATTTGATATGATCAGATCAAGTTATATCAGTGAGAATCCGATTGTATACAAATAGATCATATCAAAATGAATAAAATTAGATCCAACTTGATTCTTTCATATATAATTGATCAAACTGTATCAAGTTATATCAAGAAGAATCCAGTTGTATGAAAGATATTTATATCAAAGTTGATCAAGTTCGGTTAAACTAGATCTCTACAGATATACTTTGATCCGATTGTATTGAGTTATATCAAAGAACAGTCAAATTACATCAAAACATTTATATCACAGTAGATCAAATCAGATCCAACTGGATCTCCAAGTGTACAAACTGATCAAACTGTAATAATTTATATCAATGAGAATCTACTTATATCCAAAATACTTATATCAAACTGTATCAAAACACATCCAATTATAGATTTTCTCATATACCATTCCCGGGAAAAAATCTCATGGATAATCTGATCAGATTTGATCAAGTTTGATCCAAATGTTGATCTGATTGGATAAAATTTAGTCAAATTGGATCTAGTTATATCAGAGAAAATCCACTGATATCTAAAATGATTATATCAAAATAGATCAAAACATATCAACTAGATCAAGTCATATCAGTGAAAATCCAGTTATATGTATAGAAATGCTTATATCCGAATGGATTAAATTGGATCAAATTAGATTCTCTCATATATAATTTGATATTATTGGATCAAGTTATATCTGTGAAATCAAAATGAGTCAACCCAGATTCATTTCAAAATTTTAGGGGCTACGAGCAGTGCCAGAATAGGGTTCCATCAAAAAAGTAAGGCAAAATTCGGAGTAGGCACTATTAAAAATGTAACAAACGACATGCTACATGCTTTTTTACATTTTTTTTTTATTTGGTCGAAAATTTTGGGGCGCAGTGCCCCCATGGGGTCCTGAAGGTATCACGACAAAAATCATTTCTGAATTTAAGTTGAAATTATCTACTCACAGGAATTTTTCCTGATACTTTTAGTTATACAACCTTGAGTAATTGTTATCTTTGATTGTGTGTCACATAAATACAATTAAACTGTCTTATCATATATGAAATGGTTCGTACCAAGTTGAGTGCACTATCATTGATCTGATTGGAAAAGTTAAGCAGCTTCGGGTTTGGTTACTACTTGGATGGGTGACCGTTGAGAAAAATTTGGGATGGGTATGGTCAGATCTAACCATAATAAATGGGAAATGTACCTATCAAATATGATCCAATCATATTTAATTTTATCTCATCATACATCATTGGATCAAATTGTGTATAGTTTGATCAAATTATATATGATTTGATCAAATTAAATATGATTAGATCAAATTTGATAGGTATAAAATTCATATATGGTTAGATCTGACCACTTCATATATGGTTAGATCCAACAGATTTTTTCCCGGGTAGGTATTAGGTACATATGAATTAATGCGAGCTTGGTGGTTATGTCTTATTTTTCTGTTGTTTTCAGTTTGTAATAGAACGTATTACGGTGACGTGAAAAATACTTATCATATGGTATTACAGAAACCAGTCGAAAGTAAATTGCCATTTTTATGTCACCTGACCTTTACAGCGAATGGACACGAGTTTGGAGATATTATACAAGTAAATTTTTACATCCTAGTTACCTAAATAGAGTATATTTATCTATTAATATATTGCACAAATAGTGCTACCTATTGTACAGCATATTTTATAGCCGATCCGAATAATGCAAATTGCAATTAAATTTAAATCGCCTACGAACAGGGCAACTAATACCTAATCCCATTTTAGAAAACAGTCGCGCAATTTGTGTATGGACAATTTCACATTTATATCGTGGCTTTCCGTAAATAATTACCCGTAGCTAAAGCAGTAAACGAGCTCGTAAATTTATGTATCTATTGTCGAGTACCTACCAAGGGTCGTTTATTAAAATTACTCGCAAAATGCCAATGGAAAATTCAAAACTTACCCCTGGCTATTCGGATTTCAAATGAATTTCTCTACATCGTCGTATACGTACAAGTATAATCGATGTAGTAGAAAATATAAACCTACGAATCGAAAATTATACAGGCATCGAGTTTGAAATTTATAGTTACATGTTTTTCGACTAACCAAGTACGCAGTGCTTACTGCTTACTGCATATAGCTACAGGTATTTTTTTTCATTATCGAAACAAACACCTACAATTGATTTTTTCAATTATTATCTACGTACCCTCGCATAGGCATCTAATATGTACTTATTGGTAGTGATTTCTTGCAGAATGGGCGAAACAACCCTCGTCTTTATAAACTAGGAAAAATGGCATTCGCTTGCAACGAGTCTCGAATACGATACCTATCCATTTCACGTAGGTACCTACCTACTTTAAAGGTTTCAGATTCGTTCGGGCATCTTAATCAAAGTTGTCTTATAAAGCCTACGGGGAATACCAAGTTCACCGAACGTTTCAATGTGTCCGATTGTATCAGCCTTTGGCCGTTAAATAAATTCATCCGAAAGGTATAGAGCTTTAAAATAGATGAAATGATAAAAATAGCTAAGCCAGTGGTGACGTTGGAGCAACTCATCACAAATTTATACAGACTGCTGGCTTTAAGAAAAATCTAGAAGACATATTTTGAATTTTATATGATCTGATAGTTTGCGAAGTTTTGTTTACAGAAATAATGTATCTATGTAGGCTGTCTAATTGCCTCGCTTTCATTTTGATTTTAATAGACTAGGTCGAGCCATAAGTAAGGACTTTTATCCATCTTGGTTCATTAGATAGATACCCAAGTGACAATGAAACTGTAACTTACATAATTATATTATGTACGAAAATTATATCCGATATCTGAGATTGTGAACGATCAACGATGACAGGTGTTCTGCTTTTTTTTGGGTGTCATTATAATACTAGATATGTAGTAGGTATATAAACGTACGAATAGAAACACACGACGTAAACGTCGATTTTGACATGGCATAGTCTCTGGAGCATTTATCATATCTATACCATCACTTTAATCCGTTTCTTATTGGAAAATCAACGGAAAATTCGTAATACGTATTTCATTTCATCTAGCATCTAGCTCAGTAATAATCTTTATTAAAAAATCGAACAAAGTATAACGTCGTGCTAGAAACGTTTGCCATTTTTCAATACAGCGATAATTTTTCTTCCTTTCCTTTCCTTTCTCATTCTATCCAAGTTTCATTCTCTCGATTTCTCAGGGCCCGAAGTAAAGTTTCTATTTTCCAACTTTGCCACGATAAAGTTGACTTTCATTTCATTTCTGCGACTGGAGTATTTTTCAATTCACTACATAAAGTCGAGCCGTATCGAATCTATTCTTTTCAATAAGTAAGCGTCGCTTCTTTTCTTTCATTTTTTCCCTTCTTCGCAAAATTCAATGGCAAACATGTTCCCAGTTCGTTACCTGTTGCAATATCAGAATACTTATCGTACTATTCCGACAACCATTTCGACTCGTAGGTGATTTCGAGTTGTGAAATTAAGTCTGTAATTCAAGTACCAGGGATTGGACATATTTGAAGTTTTGAATAGAAATACGAGTATGTATGCATTCTATTTACGATATATTTATACAAAGGAACTTTGTCAACTCCGAATGAGCTAAAATTTGACCCACTAAAACAACATGTCACTCACACCGTGGAACCAGATTTTTAGAAGCTCAAGTTCATTATTCGATTTTTGGCGAATTTTTTAAAATGGCGAAAATAGCACATTGGTATATGCCTAACAATTTTTCACAAAAAAAATTATTATTGAGATGAAGTTCTGAAAATCGGTTTATACGCTTAAGTCCACTTCTCGAGTCGATTGCAACCCTTACTGAAGCAAACTGGAGCCTCTAGCAGAAGTATATAGGCTTATCTGCAGGGTTCTGGAAACACTTCAAGAGGCACTGTAATTTGAAATAGGCATAGAATTTAGGTATAGGAATAAATTTTAGATAACTTGAAACCAAGACTTGTGATGAAATTGAATTTTGAGCCATCGAAGTTAATAAGTCACAATGCATTAAAGAGTAATTATAGTCCAGTAAAGAAAAATAAACTTTTGCTGGAGGCTCCAGATAGTTTCGAAAATGGATAAACCTCCTCCCACGTGTCCTGAGTGCCTAAAATAATCCATGTATGGGTATGTTTCAACTCGATATTGGTCACCTATTTCAGTAATAAAATTGAGAATTTTTCTTTTTTCTTAGATCCATTTTCACGAATCCGGTATTTTTTGACTTTGAAAAACTATACTCAAGTACCAAGGAGAGTTTTAAAAAAATTGAAATTTTATGATTTCCTAATTTTTAATGTTTTACATTTTCATACTTTGATAATGAAAAAAACATTTATAACACAATTTATGGGATTTCCATTAGAGGAGGATTTTGCATCGGATCTTAGGGTAGCTTTTTTCTTTGATTAAATGCAATTTCTTATTTTTTAAAAATTACTGGAAATAAAAATTTTTACAAAATATTAATGATTTCAAAATTTTAAAAATTCCATTAGAGGAGGATTTTGCATTAGATAGGTATTTTGGTAGCTTTTTCCGTTGATTAAACGCAAATTTCAAATTTTTTAAAAATTACTGCAAATAAATTTTTTTATAAAATTGATGCTTTTAAAAATCTTATAAAAAATTCCAGTAGATGAGGATTTTGCAGTGGTACTTATGGTAGCTTTTTTCATTAATAAAATGCAATTTTGCAAAAACTCTCATTTTTTGAAATTTTCTGAAAATAAAAATTTTCCAAGATTCAGCCAGAGGAGGATTTTGCATTGGAGCTTAGGGTAGCTTTTTTCATTAAATAAATTCAACTTTGTAAAAATTCTCATTTTTTGAAATTTCCTGAAAATAAAAATTTTCTATAAGATTCAGCCAGAGGAGGATTTTGCATTGGATCTTAGGGTAGCTTTTTTCATTGATTAAATCCAATTTCGCAAAAATTCTCATTTTTTGAAATTTTCTGAAAATTAAATTTTTCACAAAATTAATGATTTTAAAATTTTTCTAAAATTCCATCAGAGGAGGATTCTACATTGGATTTTATCGGAGCTTTTTTCATTGATTAAATGCAAATTTCGTATTTTTTAAAAATTATTAAAAATAATTTTTTTTTTACAAAATTGATGATTTTAAAAATCTTAAAAAATTCCATCAGAGGAGGATTTTGCATTGGTTTTTATGGTAGCTTTTTTCAATAATGAAATGCAATTTTGCAAAAACTCTCATTTTTTGAAATTTTCTAAAATTCAGCCAGAGGGAAATTTTGCATTGGATCTTATGGTAGCTTTTTTCATTGATTCAATGCAATTTTGCGGAAATTCTCATTTTTTGAATTTCTGAAAATAAAAATTTTCACAAAATTGATGACTTAAAATTTTTTTTTTAATTCCATTAGAGGAGGATTTTGCATTGGATTTTGACTGATTAAATGCAATTTCTCATTTTTTAAATTTCTGAAAATAAAAATTTTCACAAAATTGATGATTTTAAAATTTTTTAAAAATTTCATTAGAGGATGATTTTGCATTGGATTTTGATTGATTAAATGCAATTTCTCGTTTTTTAAAAATTACTGAAAATAAAAATTTTCACAAAATTGATGATTTTAAAAATCTTAAAAAATTCCATCATAGAGGAGGATTTTGCATTGGTGCTTATGATAGCTTTTTTTATTGATTAAATGCAAATTTCTCATTTTTCAAAAATAACTGAAAATAAAAATTTTCTCATTGATGATTTCAATTTTTTTTTCAAAAATTCCATTATAGAGGAGGATTTTGCATTGGTTTTAATGGTAGTTATTTTATTTGATTAAATGCAATTTCTTATTTTTTCTAAATTACTGAAAATAATTTTTTTAAGAAAATTGATGATTATTGATTAAAAAAAAAACCAATTCAGGCTCGTCGAGAAGGGTCAAGGGTGGCCCTTTGCTCCAGGCGACGAGGACACGAATTCACACTTTTGTGAATGTATTTTGTACTGAAATGCTGGTACAACTACGTGATTTTTAATTTACTAAACCCAGCTTGAGTTTTGCGAAGAAATTCTGGGCAGAAGCACGAACACAAGGGCTGAGACCAGACTCAAACACCACCTACATTTCAGCTCGAGCTCGAGTATCGCAATAAGGATAATAAAATAGAAAATCTTACGCTTAGATTGGACTCGTTGATAGATACGAATCGTAAATATAAGCGCGTGTACCGAATGCCTAATGAAGCAAGTCTTAATGCTATAAGACATACTTATACTACGTTGAGACCTGGGCAAAGACCTTTTTCTAACATAAGACGAACTATTCGCAAAAATAAAGACACGCTTATTCCGTTTAACGAGTAATAAAGGTCTGTAAATGACGCGGGTTGTTTTGACAATGCTTTGGTGTACCATAATGGGGTTTTCTACGTATAAATACTCGTTCATATTTTCAACGCGGTTGCGCATAAGTTCACCGAAGTACGTACGTATAACGAAGCCATGCAACGCGAATTCATAAAAATTTTCTAATCTTTAATACCATTTGATCTTTTTTTTCTGCATGTGCCTAACTCCCCACATTCAATAGGTACCTTACCTACACAGATTACAGAGACAGACGAATGACGTACGTAAAAGGTAAAAAAACATCGCAGCATCCGCTCGTCGCGGTTGCTACCTCAACCAACCAGTAACCAGATTTCACAAACAGGCGTTTTCCTGCAGATTTACAATTCAAAATGTACAAGTAAAAACTTTTTCGCCGCAGTTGAAAAAAATTCCATTAGAAATTACAGCGTACAATCAAGTTTTTCCCTGTTGAAAAAAAATAGCAAATAAAATAACGTTACTCGTAACTTTCAACTTGTTCGTTAGCTCGATAAAATTTACTGTTTGTGCCTCTCGCCATTATTCGACTTTGTTTCAAATTTTTTGTAATTTTGAATAATACGTACGTACGTATGTACTTATTTCAAATAACGAACGTTACAACATGGTTCCAGTTTCATATTATTATAATATTTTTTTTATCGGTGTTCTGCCACTTTTTTTTCATTTGATGATTTTTTTTCTACCTATAGTTTTTCTCGCGTGTTACTTCGATTGTATATACTACAAACCTTTTTTTTTCTTTTTTTTTTTTGTAGAAAATTCAATTTTTTTCACCATCAAAGGAAACAATAATGAATTTGACGTTTTACGCGTAGGTATGGGTATTAGGTACGTGTAATGAAATTTTGATCTTCTTTGCCGTTAGTTCGTTTGTATACATACGCTTCAGTTTTTATTTTTCTCAATTTTCTTTCACTCCAGAGTTTCAACAGCGAGAAAAGAGGTAGTAGTTTTCAGGCAGCGAATATCGTGCGATGGGATGTTATATGAAAAATTAATTTCCAAAGCGACGTTTTTAACATCGTATCGGTCAGGTGATATCAAAATATGGAAAAAATTGTACAAAATTTAGAAAAAATACAAGATTATGAAAAATTGAAAATTGAATTTGAAATTGGAAAAATTTGTAAACTGAAAAACATCGAAATCGAAATACCTACATTTATAAAATAACTAAAAACTGAAGTCTCGCGGATTCGAAACATCAAAATACACTTGAAAGAAAATGAAACTGAACTTAAAACGATTAAAAATTAAAATAAAAAACAATTTGAAATTCAAAAATTGAAAAAAAATACATTCAGAATAAAAATAACTAGAAACGAAAAGAAGTTCAACTTGGAAAAAAATTTTCAATATAAAAAAACTGCAGTTGATACAGAAAATTAGATAATTAAAAACGACATGTAAATTTGAAATGAAAACTATACTTCCTTAATTTAGAAAAAAAAAAGTATAAAAAATTAAAACTGAATCAATAACGATCGAAAAAAGTTTGAAAAAAAGAAAAGAGGCGAGGCATTCTGCTAAAAGTATACTTTTTAAAAAATTGTTATCTTAACACAAAGATATTTTCAATAAAAACAAATAGTGATTATTTTCCCGCCAAAATCAAAAAAAAATTCTCTTGAAAAAATATTTTTTCAACTTCTCCAAAAAACTGAGTGATTCTTTTTTTTGAAACAAAAATTTGAGAGTTTCTTCACCAAAAAAAAAATCAAGAAATTTAGTAGGTACCCATTTTTTTCCCATCAGTATCTATGAGACAAATTAAAAATCTTTCTGATGCTGATTACAAAAAATTTAAACATTTTTTTATTCCAAGAAAATTTTTAAAAGATTTTTCAATTAAAAAGAACCCTGAGATTTATTCATGCCAAAAAATTAGAGATTTTTCCTCTGAAAAAAACTGTGAAATTTTTTCTACCTGTTAAAAAAACCATGGACTTTTCTTTCCCGAAAACGTTGGCAAAAGTTTTTCTCGAAAAAAATCTAGAAATCTTCCTAGACTTCCTTCGAACAATATGGGGAAAATTTCTACGAAAAAATTGATTTTTTTCAGGTACTCCAAAAAATGGGACGATTTTATTTTAAATTAAGCAGGCATAACAAAAAATTTCTTTTCTAAAAAAATGAAGAATTTTTTCATCCATTTTTTTCAGTTTGAAATTTGAAAAAAAATTTAAACGCTAGGTAATTATTAAAAATTTAGATTTTTTCATATTCCAAAAAATTAGTTTTTTTGGCTCTAAAAATGACATGGACAGAATTCGCGAAGTATTTAGACACCCTATGCAGCATCACTGGCAAATAGGTATAACTCGTACAAGCAATAAATTAACGATGATCATCGTCAATGGGAAAAAATTTCAGCTATTTTAATTCATCGTACCGTTTATAGTATATACTCGTACTTATACGCGATATGTACTTTATTAAGAGCTCGTATTACTCTACAAACGAAAACGATAATGCATTCAAGTTTGTGTGGTGAAATATATGGAATATTTGTGGTTAGCAGGTACCTACACCGCGCAGTTTGTTTTATGGTCTAGCTTTATGACGAAATAAATATTTTATTTCCGTTTTATACGCCAATAAAGCGATGGTTATTATTTTTTTCATCGCTCGTCTGCTCGCAAATGCTACGCTTTATTTAACCGTAAGGTCCGCGTTAAATTCAATTTTTTATTCATATCAAATAAGTCGGATGCTTAAAAAAAACAAAAAAAAAAAAAACGAATTTAATATTTTCTTCGACGTCCGTTATTTCAGAAAAAAAAAGCGTACCTATTTATTATTTCTTCAAAATTAAGCTTTTCGAATAAATATGCTTCATTTTGCGGATTTCCACCACCTCACGTGGTCGTATTCTAATTTTAATACGGCCGCATAAATTTTTAATCAAGTTCACGCCACCTGAAGTATACGCTGATGGAAGATTCCCTCGGGTGTAGTCTAGGTAAAAGTAAAGGTACTCAACTACTCGTATATATTACCTACCTACTTAGGTATTATTATTATTTGGATCATTTCCTCGAGGATATCATTTTCCATATAGTTTTCTCGCACCTTAATAACATGATTAAGCGGCGTAAAGCGTCTTGGTTCGTATTACTTGATAGTTTTTTTTAAAATTAGGTATAAATAAAGGATTGGAATTGTTACAAAAGGTTAAAACGATTTCGAATAGCAACAACCAACTAGTTATTGATCGATAAGTAATGTTATCAACGTCTTTGCTAGGCCCAATTCTAAAAAAGATTTTTCGCATCTACACAAATTAGAAAAATTATCCGCAATCAATGACTATAACATCCGTGTTGTAAAAATTTCTAATAAAAATTAGGTGGAAAAATCGACGAGAAAATCCGAAAACAAATTTGAGAATTTTTTTTTTTTAATTTTAAATAAATGTAAAAAAAACTTCTTTAGAAAACGTTTCAAAAAATTTATATTTGACCAATTATTTAAAAACATTTTTAAACAAAATTTTGAAAATTAATTTTTCAAAAATATATAATTTTCAAATTAAAAGGGATATACTCATAGGAAAGATGGGATCTATCTCAGATTTAAATGGAAATATTTTATTTAAATTGGAAAATTATTTACTATTCAAGCAGGTTGGTAAATTGTATTACCTACAATTTATTACTTATGAGATTTTGAGAAATTTTAAAAATTTATTCCTTTTTGTGAATATGCAGACAATTATTTTTTTCTTCAGTTTTATTTATTTATTTTTTTACAAATTTTAAATCAATAAATTATGGAAAAATTTTCAATTTATTCAGTTTTTACGAATTTCTGATTCAATAAATTGTACCTATATTTAAATGACTATTGATTTTTTTAAAAATTATTATATTATTTTTAAATTGATTTTTTTTCCAATTCCAATTAAGTAATTTTTTTTTTACCAATTTTCAATTAAAATTTTAGGAAATTTTCTGTTTTATCAAGTTTCGAAAAAAAATTTAATTCATTAAATTTTTGTAAATCTCTATTTCAAAAATGGTATCAAAAATAAATTTTTGATGAATTTTATGCATTGAATTATTAATCATTATTTCTCAATTTATTCAGTTTTCCAGAATTACTATAATTTATTAAATTAAAATTAAAATTATTTAATTTTACAAAATACGTCCTACCTATATAAAATAGTTTCCAATTTCAACTCATTGGTTTCCTTTTACAAATTTTCTATATGTACTAAATTTTTTGAAAATATCTGCATTCTGCTTTATTAAATTTTGAGGAACTTCTCAATTTATTGAATTTTCGAAAATCTTCATTTTTTTTTTAAATTTCAGCAACTAATGCGTACGAGTTAGAAATTTCAATTTATACGTAGGTATTAAATTTCGATGAACTCTTTAATTGATTTTTTTACGAATTTTAAATTCATTAAATTTTTCCCTAGCTTTTTTCAATTTCTTATTTTCTTCAGTTTTCGGGAATCTCTGATTTATAAAATTTTTGCAAACGTTTGCAAATTTCAAGAATTTGTAATCTAGATATTTTTTCAATTGGTATTCAAAGTAGAGCTCTAACGAAAAATAAAATATGATCAAAATCGCTCTGATTCCCGAAAATAGCTCCAAGTGAACTTTTCATCGAACAAATTCAACGGATAGATACTCATTTTTTTTTCAAAGCCTTCGAATATACGACTAGGTTCATAATTAATTATAATTAGTATACAGCAAGGTGTTTACGAATAATATTTCAACGTTTTCGGGGGGCCCCCTTCTAGCATAAATGTAACTTGGAATGAATATGGGGGAGAGACAAAAAAATTTTCCACATTTATTCCCTATATTTTGTGGTAGACATTAAAAATATTATTGACGGGAGGAGGCGAATGCCCCTTGAACCCCTCACGTTATATACATATGCCCTCCAAAATTCCCTTTTTTTGTAACCAAAAAAATCTATACAGTTATTTTAATAATTTGATTTTTTTCTCGAAAATTGAACAAAAAATTTTCACGCAAAAAATATTCCTAAAAAATTTTTAACAACTTTTTCAACAGATTTTTTTCTTTTTTCTTTTTTTTTTGTCCCAAAGTTTAAAAAATAATAATATATTATCTATTTACTTTACTATCGAAGAAAAAAAATTGAGATTTTTTTATTTCAGAAGACTTTTTAAAATTATTACCTATATTGTTCGAAAAAATCGTTTTTTTTTTTCGAAAATGAAACGATTTTTTTTCAGAAATTTTGAAAAATATCTTCACATAACATTTTTTTAACCCCCAAAAAAAAGAAAAAAAAAGATTTTTGGAAATTTTTTATTCCTAAAAATCCCGAAATTTTTTCCTTCGAAAAAATTTCTACCCTAGAATATTTGAAATTTCTATTTTTTTTTATTCCAAAACAATTTTTAAAAATTTTCAAACCGAAAAATTCGTTTTTAATTTTTTTTACTCCAAAAAATGAGAATTCTATTTCCAAAAAACAGAGATCCTCCTCCCAAAATTTTTTAGAAAATTGAAAAAAAATCCAGAAAAGTGAGATTTTATACTCTACATAGAGTTCGAAAAATATTTTTACTTCAAAACAATTCAATTGCAAAAATGCAAAATGATAAAATTCAGATTTTTGATTTTTTTTAAAATACGAATTTTTTCTTGAAAGTTTGAAACACTTATTTTACTTCAATGATTTTATTGTGCAGCAAAGCAACTACCTAAGGCTAGTGGCATGAAAATGTTTTTTATTCAAAAACAATTTTTAAAATTTCTGGTACCAAAATTCATTTCTTTTTATTCTAAAAAAGTCTTTTTCATTCCAACAAACGGGGATCTCCCCCCCCCCCCCCCCCCAAAAAAATATTTCCATACCCTCGAAAAAAATTCTTCAAGAAAATAATTAATTTTCTTCTTCAGAGAAATCACAATATAGCAAATTTGTAATTTTGCCCGGGTAGGTAATATCAAAAATTCATGACTTTTCGTGACCTAGTAATTTTTTTGAAAAATTCATGACTTTTTCATGATTTTCATGACCTGTAGACACCCTGTTACAGGTCCTCGATAGGTAGGTATAAAAGACATTATAAAGTGGGTACTTGATTATAGGTAGGTCTGTAGCAAATAGCTGCTGAAGTACTAGATCTAGATAGAAAAATAGAAAATTACGAAATTGGAATACGAGTAGAATGCTGAAATATGTTTGTGTTTTGTAAAACTTGTTTCAGTTAGGATTCGAAAACTTTCACGTGGGACGTTTGGAGACGTCATCTTCGGAAGGTTGTCCAGACGGATACATGCAAATTCTGGAGCTGGGACGACCGTTTACGGGCGGCTCGTGGTGTGGAAAATCATCGGGTTTGGCGTTATACTACAGCGAATCGAGTACCATTACTTTAACCATAAGACTGTTTTATACTGGTCGATATTCGGCTACGGCGTTCGAATTCAAATTACGATATAAGTTTATAAAAAACGAAGAAGCGGTTACCCGTTTCGGTAGCGTTAGCGCGCCCATCGAGCGAGGCGAAATCGTACCCGGCACATACTGCAGTAGAAATTTCTACGAATGTTATCGCAAAAAGTGTCAAATACAGTCGCCCAATTATCCGGGCATTTATCCTCGCAACGTCACCTGCTTGTATCAGATCCGACAGAAAACCGTGCCCAAGTGTAAGCACGGTATGATTCTGGTGCGTCAAACCAATCGCCATAAAATTAAATTAAAACGATCCGTCGAAGATGTCAAAAACACCACCGAAACTGGTTTGAGAGTGTGGAACACGTGCGACGATACCAAGGATCATCTAGTATTTTACGACGGACTGACCACCGACGATGCGGTTTTGCTGAAATACTGCGGCGGCGATTGGCTACCTCCTGTCTTGTCCAGAGGTCCGCAAATGCTCGTCATATTTCGCTCCGCTCCTTTCAACATACCTTTACAGAATAAAGAAACATTCTCTTTGCTCAAGGGATTCGAACTCGATATGGATACCGTTTTTACCGATTCCGATTCGTACGATTTTTCAAGACATCGATCAAGGTACGTATACTACTCAATAATTATACCTAAACTACCTATCTATTCTAGGGGAAAAATGCTCAGGTTTAGATACTACTTGAAGAATACTCTACTCATAGTTTTTTATTCAGAAGAATTGAAGGAGTCAATTTTATTGAAAAACCTTTGTAACTCAAAATAATCGTTTTTTTTTTCAATCCAAAAATATGATTTTTTTTGTTAAAATTTTTCATTTTTTTAAAATAGAAAAAAATTGGTAGCAATTTTTGAAAAAAAAACATTTTTTATTTTTTTATAAAAAAAAATCGAAATTTTCAACAAAAATCAAAATAAATAGGTATTTACAAAAAAAATTGAGGAATTTTTTTTTGAAATTTTTTGAAAAAATCCAATTTAATTTTTAAAATTTATTTTCGACGAAATTCCACAAGTTTGTTGTTCAAACAAAAACTTAAAAATTATTTATAGTAAAAAATTTGAAAAATTGCATTTCAACAAAATTATGTAAAGAGCAAAAATTTGGAATGTTTTCAAAAAAATATATATAATAATTTGTTCATTAGATATTTTAAAGCAAAATTTGAACAAAATTCTAAAAAAAAAAACAACAACAAAAAAATGAATGCAACCCTACAAAATTAAAAAAACATCAATAAAAACCAAAAATAAGTAACATTTTTCAATTTGCGATCAAACAAAACTTATGGAAAATTCTTTTAAAATTTTTATTTTTTGAACACTACGCTCACAACAATTTAATGAAACTCAGAAAATTCGTTTTCAAAAATTTTTTAAGAATAATAAGAAAAAATTAACAAAATTCCAAAATAAAATAATTTTGAATAAATTATTTTAGGAGGAAAAGTTTCCCTAATTTTTTGAAAAAGAAAAATTCTCATTATTTTTTTGAAGTAAAATTTTATTGTTCTCGAATATTCTGAATTTTCTTGGGATGGACAAATCTCGTTTTTTCAATAAAGAATTTATATTTTTTTTAAATCCCAATTTTTCGAGAGAATTTTTTTTTATATTTTTCTGGGAAAATTGAATTTTTTAAAGAAAAAAATCTTGAAAAATAGCTATTAATTTTTAATAAAAAATTTTCATAATTTTCTATAAGTAATTGTATTTTTTCCCAATTTTTTTTTTAATTTTTGGAGAAAAATCATATTAAGGTACCTACTTATTGTATTTAATTTTTTTCAAGTAAAAACGTCTTTGCATTCTATTTGAGAAAAAACAGTCAATGTCTCTCTTTTTTGTGGGGGGGGGGGGGAGGCTCTCAAGTTTTTAAAAGTACATTCCCAAATTATGGTAGAAAACAAATTTTCTGAACTTTCTTGTTACGTATAAGAAATACCATAATTTTTTGATATCAGCATGGGAAAATTACTATTTTTTGTTTCATAAAATTATAGTTAGGTAAGTACAAAAAACCATTCAATTTTTTGAAGAGAAAATTTCGTTTTGATTTTTAGTAGAAAAACATTGGAAAAATTTCAACCCTCACTCCCTTCTTTGAAAAAATTTACGTATTTAACCCTTGAAAATTCTAAACTGTCAATCCCGTTTGTAACACCCTACGACTCTATGTTTTTCGAAACAGACTACCTACATAGCCCATCTTTAAATAATTCTATAAATGAAATGGAATACGAGTAGATAGAAAACCTAAGACGGGAAACTTTTAGTTCTGACCGCATTCGCCAAAAAAAACTCAGGCTATTCGCAGCATTGAAAATAAAAATTCAGCGTTTCATTTTATTGCGACTTGTAAACACGAGTATCAAATTGCTCGCAGTTGAATCCAATTTTAATCGTATCGTCCTAGTTCTTATTTCAGTGCTCATTCGGGATTAAAAATTTCATACTTTTTCCAAACGTTGCGTTGGCGATGGTGGATTGGTGGTGGTGCGCGAAGTTCGTAAACTTTTACAGTCTGGCACTCCCCGTAGGATCGAAAACATAGCCCGAAGCATCCCTAGCAGGTACCTACCCAAACCCTCGCATAATAAATCCTTCTTCTAGTCTCAATTTCTATCGATTAGGGAGAGGATAAAAAAGGCAACAAGCAAACGCCAAGAGTTAATTAAAAAATAATTCGCTACACGTAGAATTATAATAACGTAGGTAGGGTTTTTTTTTGTAGTACAAAAACCTATAGGCCTAGGCCTAAACTTATTTGTAGTTGAAGTGAAAATTCCGTGGCAAAGGTTGTAAAGAATAACCAACTCATTTCTACTTCATTCCCAATAGTACGTGTGGAGACGCGACCGACGAATTGTTTATCCTCGTAGATTAATCTGCTTTCCTTCTCAGCGGGATAGAAAGGCTATTCGCAAAACAGAATTCAATTTTTCCGCCTAAAAAGATATACGAAACAATACCCGAAACGCAACCGCAGTGGTCGTAAAAAGAAGATTTTAATAATTCATCGCCTCGGCGGGACGCGATCGCGACTCGTATTAATTACGAGCAACGAATTGAGACTCGTATCAGCGGTCGAGTTTTCCATACAGTATGGATGGTACTTTAACTACTTCATTTTAAAACCTTTTTTTTTTTTTTTTTTTTCACTCGTACGAGCATAACTTTTTTAAAAAACGAATCAATAACCTGATGGAAATAATCTTCGGTTACCCTTTAACCATCCCACACATACTTATACGTAGTTCTAGTTTCTTACGTATACCTACCTATTACCCACCTACAATCTACATATAGGTATTAGGTACGTCTTATCCTTTTTCCTTACACTCGTCTCGTACCAATATTTTCCCGTCATCTGTTTCCAATCATCGTTTCTTTTTTGCTCAAGTAAATGCACGCACCACCAGTTTCGAGGGGTAATTCATAAACGTGAAAAAATTTTAATATTCCCTACGTCTCGTCTCGAGCTATCTAAACGGATACCTACTACTTCTTTACCTACGGTATACCTTCTAAATGTGCTTGTATTTGAATTTGTGATAGAATATGGTACAAACACACGACGACGAGTATAGGTATATGTTTTAAAAAGCCTGCAGAATACATACCGAGTTATCAAAATCATTATTTTTACATATAAATTTTTCCCTCTGCAACAATCGCACCCTCCATGAAAAAACCTCTCGCTCGAATACGTGGAAAACTTACTACTGGAAAAATATCTGCTATACGTAGACGTACGTAGACGCTGAGGCTGGCGTAGCTGGTTCATTTTTACCAGCATAATAGGTACCTTTGCGTCTGTTCGCTTCCTTACTCTTAGCGAAAACATTTAACATGTACGTATTTGTAAGAAAGTCCATGTCTTGGAAGAAAACAGTATATACGCGTTTCCACGCGACCCCAAAATTTATAGACCATAAATCACGCGAGTTACGTTTAAACGTTAATTAGTTTCCGTTAATTATACCTAAGGTAACTTGACACGTTTCTGAAACCGAGATTTACGATACGCGAGAAAATTAAACTTTTAAAGGCGTAATTGGTTCGGGCTATACCTTAAGGACCAGCTTTTTTTATTTTCTCTCAATTTAAAAATGAAAATTTTTTTTTCTTCTTTTGAAAAGAATTGATGAGGGATTACTCACGTCGTACTCATCAAAATAAACTTTTACGAATTTCTTTACTTTTAAGTATTTTTGAAATAAAAAGTGACGTAGGTACCTAATTTGATCAGCTTCGTATTAAATTTAACTCGACAAATTTCATCACATTTTGAAAATTATTCTTATTAAAAGTTGATATATTTTTTGGAAAAATTTAGATGAATTTAAAAAACTAATTCCATTTCAAAAATTTTTGTAAAATTTATATTATAACTTTTAACAAATTTTGAAACATTTTCAAGTTTAAAAATTTACTTCACAATTTTTTTTCGAAAATTGTTCAATTCTAAAAATTACTTACATACTTAATATTTGCAAAAAGAAAAAAATTCAAAAATTTAGCAAAATTTGAAAATTACCTAATTATGAATTTGATCTTTTTAAAATTTTGAAAATTGATTGAACTTTTAAAATTGACCCTATAAATTTTTTTAAATCGTTGAATTTAAATGAATTAAATGTAGAGGTACTCAATCGAAATATTAAAAAACAGAATTCATTTTTAAAAATGATAAAATTTACAAATTGACCAAAAATGTTGAAAATTACGAAAATTGATCAAACTTTGGAATTTAACGTTATAAATTTTTTTTGAGAATTTTTGAATTGCAACAATGCGCCTAATAATTACCGAATTTAAATTTCGTATTTATCTAATTATCAAATTTTAAATTTTCATTAAATTATAAAAATTATTAAAATTTCTCAAGTTTTGGAAATTGATATTTGAAAATTATTTTAAAGTTTGGTCATGGTTTGCGAAACAAAATACGAAACGAAACGAAACACACTTTTTTCAAAAATTATACGAAACAAAATTATTCAAATTGGAAAGAAAGGAAACAAAACCGTTAAGTAATTTTTTTCTTTTGTTCAAAAAAAAAAATCAGATAAAATGGGGAAAATGTTATTTTTGTTGAAAAATTTGTCATTTTCTTATTGATAAATTGATAATGAGAAAAGAGGAAACAAAACGAAACAAAAATATTTCAAAAACAAAAAAAAAATCCTCGAAACACATCTAAGTAAGTATTTTCATTATTTGAACGTGATTAAAAATTATAATTTTTTTCAAATTGTTCATGTCATTTCAATTCTTATTTTTCATGATTTTTTTATAATTTCATAAAATTCTTCAATATTTTCATAACTGCTAATTTGTTTCAATTCATAATTTATATTGATCAAAATTTTTTTATTACCTTTAAATTTCTCACCTTTTTTCTAATTTCTACAATCTATTCAAAAATTCGATTTTTCGATTTTTCAATTTAGTGCTCGCGCTTGCATTTAGGGAAATAATAAAAAAACACGAGATTATCTTCCAATAAAAAGGAACATTTTTAAATACGTCAATAAATTTGCCAATATTTTCAACTTTTCCTTTTTTGAAAAACTCCCTCGACCTTTCCTTATCAAAAAATCAGTCCACACAAAGAATCACTCAAATTGATGCCTTATTCAGTTCAAAACACTTTGAAAATTGGAAGAAAAACGTAAATTGGAGAAATCATTAATTTCTAACGAACTTCAACAAAATAAACAGTGATGCAAGCATCACGAACTTTCCGAATCAAAAAGTATTTTAAAAAATATTAACAAAAAAATATTTGTAAAAAAATCGGTCATCGAATATTATGTAAAAAAAATTGATTATCGAATATTTGTGAAAAAATCGACTATAAAAAATTTTTTATATTTAAAACGTCAGCAATTACACTGAAAAACGTTAAACATGACACAAAAATATTCGGCAAAATCACACTTGCTCCATTATTATTAATCGTGAAAAAATATCATGATGATGTAAACAAAACAACCATTCGAATACCCCTACATCTTATCATGAATAACAAAAATGCAAAGCATTGCTCAATGCGCATGTTAGGGAAAGGAGAGCAAACCGGTACACCCGCGGACATGTCCGGATATAGATAAACACTTGAACCGTTCCCTTTATCGACATCTAAAACGCGACAAATGTGAAACTCGACGATCTTTCGCATAAATCGTTCGTAAATTTTTTTCTATTCAACGTAAAGGCCCCAAATTCTTGCGTAGCCTTCGTTTATATAAACCACTTCTCATCGCCGAATTTCAACGAGATATCTCAATTAGGGCGATTAGAATCGTGTTAACAAATTTTTCTGCACACACACACATACACACACACACACACACACATACACACACACACATACATACGGAACATCATCTGGAAATTGTTGAAAACAAATTTGTACGAAGTCGAAATTTGTCTAAGTGCAATATTCGTGAAAACGCATTTCGCACCGAAAACAATACTTTCCTTACAACGCTACGCGCTGTTCGGAAAGTAAAAAGAAGGACCCTTGAGCATAAATCAGCACTTTTTTGATTTTCAGCACAATTTTGTAAATTGAAGGACCTTTACCTACATGTCAAGCTTGGTGAAAATCAATGGGAAATTCGAGGAGATGACATTTTTAAGCTTTAAATCACGTATTTCGAGACACCGGCTCCGGGGCGGGGGAGTAGGGCCGTTCGGATACCCGGTCCGAATCGGGGATTCGGAATCGGATTCGGCGTTTAAATGGAACCGGGTACTCGATTCCTACCCGGTTCTTGAAAATTTTCTGTGGTATGCTTGATTTTCGAATCATAAATTTATTGTTTTATATACAATTTGGCCTCGACTTTATTAATCGAAGCGTTTTTTATAGTTTTCTGAGTTTTCGATCAATTTTAAACAACAAAAAAAATTGTTATGAAAAAATAAAAAATTAGCCATAATTATGCAATTCGACAATTTGTCACGATTTTTTATGAATAAGATCGATTAAGATAAGGAACTGGTCCGGATTCGGGTACCCGGTTCCATAGGTAAAAATATCCGAATCCACGTACCCGGGTACTCGAACAGCCCTAGGGGGGAGATCCAGGGTTGTTGATACCCTCTAAATTCATGTTTTATCATTACAAATCAGAAACTTGAAAAATTCTAAAATTCGTCTCAGGGGCAATTTTTCTACCAAATTATGGAGCATTTAAAAAATTAATCATACTTTAAAAATTTGTCTTCCAACATTATTTTATTATTTTTATTTATTTATTTTTTAATTGAGTTGAATTTTGAAAATTGTTGAAACCTGAAAAATTACCAATGCCTATTTCAAAAAGGGATATATCTGTCTAATTTCGAAACTTATAACTTACATAATTATTTGAAAATACCATAAAAATTATAAAAATTGACCTTTTAAAAATTTTGAAAATTGTGGAATTCAGCGAATTAACCAAATTTCAAAAACAGATCTAATTTTCAGAAATTATAAAGTTTTCATTTAATTTTGAATATTGATCAAATTTTGAAATTCAACGTTATAAACTTTTTCTAACTGTTGAATTTTAATAATAATTATTAATTACCAAATTTTAAATTTTTACAAAATTTTGAAAATCAGAAAAAGTGATGAAATTTATTAATTGGCATTTAAATTTTTTTTAAAGTTCGATCAAGTAACTTGAATTTTGAAGTTTGATCAAATTTTAAAAAATTCCAAATTTTTAATTTTTACCAACTTTTAAAAAGGTTTCAAACTTTGAAAAATTTGCTAAATAATAATATTTTGTATAATTTTATCGATAGGTACTTCAAATTTTCGTAAAATCTATAGCTCAAATTTAAAAATCGCCCAATTTTTCGAAAAGTCATCTTAAAGTTGACTATGAAAGTCAGCTTTTCTGACGCATTCGCTGCGTTGGAGATACCTTTCATTGTTGATTTCTTTTTTCGAATCTAACGTCGAGATAATTTTTGTTCGCAGGTGCGATTTTCTGATCAACGCTACCGAATCAGAACTGGAAAACGGAGTGGCGATAAAGTCGAAGAACCGCGCAGGTAGCCTATCGAGCCCACGCCACACACTGCCACCGAATACCACGTGCACGTACAGATTTCAGGGTCGATCCTTCGATCACGTCTGGCTGTCGATCGCCAGCTACTGGCACGAACCGTTGCTATCCGGCCAAAGGGAAACCTGCCCGACTCGGTTACGTATCTGGGACGGGGGCGGCGGCAGCGCCAATATGCTGGGAGATCACTGCAGCCGGCCAAAAATCTGCGATCATTCGGCTCTGCGTAATCACAGTCGAATCACGCGACCGTGCACGGCCGAAGAAAGTTACATTTCGTCGACCAACAGCATCATTATGCAATATTATTCTAAACCGGGCACTGCCATTCATCCGTCGAAATTTTTAATCCATTACGAATTCGTAGACACGGCTCTAGGCGGCAGACCTTGGGTGAATTTGGAAAAGGAAGACAGGTCGAGGTTCCGATCGTGTTCGCGACTCTTCAAAGGCGTCCAATCCGGTACCATTTCGTCGCCGAAGAATGTCTTCATGTACGGTCGAGGCGGCGCCAAAAGTCTAGCTTGTTTGTACAGGATCGAAGCGGAACCCGGCGAGAAGATCGGCTTCACTTTATACAACGTGTCTTTCGGTTCAAACGCCAACTGCCAAAATACACTGCATCCGTACACCGATCAATACGTGTGCACCCATAATGACCAAAGAGTGTCCAGACAATCAGAATTGGAGATTTCCGAATTGCCTTGGAAAGAGGTGAAAATACAAAGGTCTTGTTTCTGTGATAATTCGACTGTAAGTAAAATACCGTCCGGCGTTTATACGCTCGAAACCGTCGCCCGAGTATTAGAAATACGATTCAAAGTGTATTACGTCAACTCGAGCGAAGACTTTTTCGATATTTATTTCCACGCTAAATTCCGCATGTTCAGAAAGCCCGACTGCCCGCGAAGGCAACGTTTACGCGGATCCGGCGGCGAAATTCAAATGGTCTTTCCGCCGCCTAACAGAATCGAGAATTTTTGCGACGGCTTGCCTTGGATGGTGGAAGCCAGAGAGAATCGCAGTTTATTCATATTGACCTGGGGCCACTTCCTAACGCTTAAACCTCTGCCAGACGAACCAATACGCTGCCATACTCGTAATCGTATTCTATTGTACTCTGGAACACCCCTAAGGTACCTAAATGTTTTCTTCAGCTTCGGCTCTGATCGTGGCCTCACGATCGGCGATTTTTATCAGTGGCGTATCTAGGAAGAAATCATAGGATGAGTTCAAATTTTGTTTCCGAGAGTGGTTATTATGAAATAAAATGTTTAACTTTCACTAATAACAAAAAATGTATTTTTCAAAATTTTTAGATTTTAAATTTGAAAATCAAAAAATCTCTAAATAGTCAAAAAATTACATTGTTTCTATTCGTGAGAATTCAAAGAAAATATTCCCAAAAATGGGAAAAAATTCAATATGTTAAGAATTTGACTGAAATTAATTTCTTTGAAAATTTATCATACCTAATTAAAAATGAATAAGTAAAATTTTGGAATTGTAAAATCAAAAAATCTAGTTTTGAAAACTAGAAAAAATCTCATTAAAAAAAAATCGAAAAAATCCATCTTAATTTTTTTTTTAAGTAGGTAATAAATGTCATTTTTGAAAATTCAAGAGGAAATGATCTCTAAAAATTGAAGAAAAATCATTGATAAAATAATAAAATACCTATCTATTAAAAAAAAAATTATCCAATTTTTATTTTTGAAAATTTATGAAAAGTCATTTCAGAAAGTTTTGTTATTGAAAATTAAGAAAAGTTATCATTAAAAATAATAAATATTATTGAAAAAAAAAATAATTTTGAAAAATTCAATTTTTGAAAATCAAAAAAATTTCTAAACTTATAATAAAAATTAATTAACCTTGAAAAATTGAAATAAAATAGTCAAAAAATTTAGGTACACAGATTCTCTTTGTGAAAATTCATGGAAAATTTTCCTAAAAATTGAAAAAATTTAAGTATGTTGAAGAAGTTGGCTAGACTAATTTTTTTGGAAATTCATCATAATTGAAAAGTAGTAAGTAAAATTTCGGAATTTTTAAATTTAAAAAATATAGTTTTGAAAAGTAGAAAAAAATCACATCTAAAAGAAATTGGAAAAAATCATTCTTGATTTTTTTTTTCAAATAACAAAAATATCATTTTTGAAAATTCAAGAGAAAATGAACTCTAGAAATTGAAAAAAAAAAAAACAGTCTTGAAAAAATTGAAAAATCTTAATATTATTTGCAAATTTAACAATCATGTATTCCTTACCCAAAAAATTGGGAAAAATCGTTCTTGAAAAATAATTAAAATACCTGTTTAAAAAAATTATCTAATTTTTATTTTTGAAAATTTATGAAAAATCATTCCAAAAATTGAAAAATTTGACCAATATTATTTTATGAAAATTCACTGTGACTAAATTTGAATTTTTTTTGAAAAAAATGTCATTTTTTAAAAATTTAAGAAAAATGAGGGATGCATTTCGAGAACTTTTCACAATTTTAGGAAATTTTTGAAAAAGATGTGAAATGAGCATCTTTGTTATGCAAGGTTTTTGAGGTATTTTAAAGGGGTTTTTTATGCATAATGGGAGGGGTTTGGACCTCAAAACCCTCCCCTTAAATACGCCACTGATTTTTATGGAAAACCGTTGCTGCTCATTTGCTCATACCTTGAATTTTTTACCAAGTCCAGGGCTACATAAATAAAATTTGTAGGGAAGGGAGGAGTCCAATCGAAATTTTTGCTATAACCAAAAGTATTTGTAAAACTTCAAGCTATAACTTTTGTTTGTAAATTTTATCAATCGGGCCCCTTACCTTCCCTGTTTTTAATAATGTATTTGAATAAGTTGGATTATCCAAAATTGGAGGGGAGGGAGGGGTCCAATCGAAGTTTATATCATAACCAAAAGTATTAGTAAAACTTCAAGGTACAACTTTTGTTTGTAATTTTTTTCGATTGGGCCCCTTACCTCCCCCCTGTTTTTAATAATGTATTCGAATAAGTTGGATAATCCAAAATTAGAGGGGAGGGAGGGGTACGATCGAAATTTTTATCATAACTAAAATTATTAGTAGAACTTCAAGCTACAACTTTTGTTTGAAAATTTTTTCAATTGAGCCCCTCTCTCTCCACTGATTTCGCATAACACTCCCAAGATACTAATTAAAAATTGAAGGGGGAAGGGGAAAGGGTCCAATTGAAAAATTTTGGCAACAAAGTTGTAGCTTAAAGTTTTAAAAATAATTTTGGTCATGACAAAAATTTCGATTGGACTCCTACCTCCCCTTCAGTTTTGGAAAATCCAATTTATTCAAAACACATTATTGAAAACAGGAGGGAGGTGAGGGGCCCGACTGAAACAATTTTCAAACAAAAGTTGTAGCTTGAAGTACTAGAAATAATTTTGGTTATAACAAAAATTTCGATTGGACCCCTACTTCCCTTCCAATTTTGAATAATCCAACTTATTCAAAACACATTATTAAAAACAGGGGGGAGGTGAGGGGCCCGATTGAAAAAATTTTCAAACGAAAGTTGTAGCTTGAAGTTTTACAAATACTTTTGGTTATAACAAAAATTTCGATTGGACTCCTCCCTCCACTCCAATTTTGAATATAAAGTATGGAGGCATGTAGCACTGGACTGAGTGAAAAATTCAAAGTAAGCAAATGAACAGCAACGGCTTTCCGTAAAAATAACCGATCATTCTGACCTTTGATTTACATCAGATCAGATACCTACTAATTCGAACATCTTTTTCGCAGACTCTTCCACGTAGTTTGTCCGTCACCACCGAACGACAGTCGACAAGAGATCCATATATTTTCCGAAGAATGGTACGCCAGTAGTCGAACCGACAAAGATAAAGGCATTTCTCAAAATCCGCCCAGCTTCTTGTTACGTTTCATCGGCAAAGAGCCCGGCACCGCGTTGCTCAACTGGCTGGAAATCTCTCGATCCAGAACGTCGCTGCTACTCCAGTCCGACATCACTTCGGATAACGCGACCAACGGCGCCGCTTCGTTGGAAAATCAAACCGCCTGGTCATCTTTCGACTGTCCGTTCCATTGCCCAGAATTGAACGCTTGCATCAGTGATAATCTATGGTGCGATGGACATCGAAATTGTCCGTCCGGATACGACGAATTAGAAAGCCATTGCGATTTGAAATACAAAGCTCTGAGAAATTACGTTATATTGAGTAGTATTCTCGTGTTGATATTCGTACTGACTATCTTTGTATTGGTAGCTACTATAAGAAGATTTCGTTTTAGTAATAAGTACGCTCATGACAATATGGGCCCGAGAAGAATTACCACCGAAGAGACACTTTACGATCAGTCCAGCTCAACCATGTCTTCCTGACAGAGGCTCAATTCCGGCGAGTTGGTCGAAATTGACAGGGAAACTACCGTTTGATAGGCAGAGGTGTTACCTCTATTGTGCTCAAATTATTGTTCACCTTCTGCCAAGGAATTAAAACGACGAAAAGAAAACTATTTTTACTTTTTTTTGCTTGGTTTATGTTGAATATGTATTGTACTCGTACGATTATAGCGATACATTTTTTTTTTTTGAAAAAATAACCAAACCATCTAGAAAAACGATTCCTAACAAATATTGAACTTCGATAAGACAGCTCAGGTATAGGAAATAAAATTTTAACTTCAGCTACTCAAAAAATGGTAAAACTATATCTATATCCAACTGAATTAAAGAATCCACTAAAAATTATTGTATTTTAAAAAACAAAAGCATCTATTGGCAATAGGAGACCCACATTCTGAAATTTATAGGACATTTTGTGATGAAAAAAAAAAAAAAAAAAAAAAAAAATCGAGGAAATGAAGTTTTCATGTTTGAAATGTGTAAAATAGATGATTTGAGAACATTTTTTGAGCTTTTACGACGTTAAAGAAAGAAAAATAAAATTTAAAATGAAAGGTTTGAATCACTTGTGCTACACAAACTAATAAAATAAACATTTTCAAGAGCATCTCAATTTATCTTTTTAATATTTTTGATTTTTTTTTCAAAACGAAAAGATACAGAATAAAAGTGACATTTATTTTCATTCTACATCGCAATTACCAAAACGAATCCAATAACCAAATTACTTAGTTATTTCGTTAATAAGAAATCCTGCTAATACCTCACTACTTAATAGACATAATTACTACTTGAATGCTTGTTAAAAAAAATTCTACTCAAAACTACGACAAGGTTGAGCCATTACTGTTGTAATACGATGCGACGAAAAATTTTACACTTTTAAATAAACCTTTTGGATGCTATTTTTTCTTTGCCAAAGTTCCCTAGAACTAAACATTCTTTAACATTTTGTATACCTGTATGTACATCTTACCAAAACGCGCGGTTACCAAATTATACTTCGCTTTTATTATACTAATAATAATTGTAATTAGATTTTAGAAAAACTATCATAGGCGCGTTCACTAAGGAAAAAAATAGTCGTACATGTATCTACAATCATTGTACATAGTACAACGTTAATTTTTTTTTTAAATGTTACGATACCTAGAGGAAAAGTCTGGAAAAGTATTTACTGGAAATTGGAAAATTGAACATCATTTCTTCGCAATGTTGAACACGCCTATTTTTATGAAGATTAAATACCTAAATCTGTGATGTAAAAAGAAATTTAATTTTAATGTTAATCGGTAGTGACACTTTTATAGTTTATTCTGAAATCTTCCTGTCCTTTATGATAAGAATTCTTTAAAAATTTCGTTCCTTACCGCATGTAAGTGTTATTTTCTCTTCATTTTCTAGTTACCTTCGTATCTGTGTATTAGTAGATTATAATTAGGTAGATTAACAAATCATTCGTTGTAAATTTGTTTGCATTTTTACTACCTAATTCCATTTACGTGATTTCGTCCGTCTTAGATCTGTGTACTGTATTAAGTATACGCGAGGTTAATGGTGTAGACTATTTTCGAATAAAATTCGTGAATTTTCCTCAGTAATGATTACTTTGAGCAGATTACATTATTTCTGATTTCTGAGTAGTTTGAGCCTATATTTGATTTCAAATTTAGCGTCCTTTTCACCGAGTAACTACGTGCAATACACTGCAATAGATATTACCTAAACAAGTTCTAAAATTTCTTACTTACTACAAGTAGTTGGTGCCTCGGTGCTTCTTGCTTCTCATTTCTATTTCCTTTTGACTAAACGCAGTTGGACTTGGAATCGATTGAATTTGGAAAACTGATTAGTTCTCAGCACTGTTGAAGTGTTGATCTTCATTACAAACAACGATATCGAGTTTAAGAGCATATACGACCATAAAAATCACCGCGAAACGAACTTTTTTTTTCGTAAATTAGTAATTCACACCATTGTAGCAAAAAAAAAAATAAAAAATTAATATTGTGGAAAAAAACCGGATAAACGGAAATGCACCGATGAGCTCGAGCTCAACGATGGATAACGAACGAGTTGATTGAGTTGATAAAAAAGTACCTATGGTAAAAAGTGATTCGTATCCGTATCAATAAATTTTTGTTGGTAATTAAATTTTTTATGTTTTAGAATAACAGAACAAGTCATTTAAGTAAATACGCATCATATTCGAATAAAATGAATTTTAAAATTAATGTAATAGCGCAAATTTTAATCGTTTATACAATTTTTTATCCAAACTTGTTAATTAAAATAAAAAAATTGCGTTCCCGTATTTGGTCAATAACAAGAACCGGTACGACGGCGACAGTTTGACAAATTACCATCCCCTCCAACCGAGTGAATGCATGAATGCAACTCGTGATCACGTGATGTCGTGAATAATGGTGTGTGACTGTGTGTGTGAGTATTTTCATTTTCATATTTTAATCAGACGCGTTATCTTTTTATTTAACTCAAATTTAATTATTTAAAGCAAGTATTTACTCGAGTATTGTTTGAATTGATCATTAATTGTTAATAGATAGACTTTTTGGCCGTTATGTGGAACGAAAACGCCACATTACGCGCACGCGCGTTGGTATGCGCTTTTACGAACTTTACGTACGTTATAACACCGCCGTTCAAACTTTCAAAGCAGGTTAGGAATTTCTCTTCGTATTCGGCATTATTATGGTTTATTTGGATTCTAGACTTCTAGTCGTTCGTGTTTGCGTTTGTTCGGTGTTCTCGTCGAATTCGTATGTCGCGCACGTGACGATAAAACGTAAATTTTTTCGCGATCTTCGACAGTTGTTTGTGGTTCCTGCTTCCTAATCAAAACCTCGGAATACATGTAAGGAATTTTTCGTAAGTTAATCTTAATTCAACTTTCAACATCTCGTCGTATTTATTACAGCAGTGAGAAGAATCGATGTATTCTTCGTGCTTATTGCAGAAAAGTGCGAGCAATCGCTTCTCTATAGTTACGTCTCGACTGAAATATGTATTTTCTGTGTGAGAAACTGTACACACATACGACTATGTACATACGTCGATTGTACGTATACAAAAGTACATTATTATCCACTTGAAAAAGAAAATTTAAATCCTATCGGCATATTATAAGTTCAGGTAACTGAATTTCTTACCCCGCGATGGTCGTGTGCGTGTTTTTTTCTCGGCTATGTTCTTTGTAGCGGTAGGTAAAGTTCTAAAAACATGCCAGATTTTTCAGCAATTAGATTTTCGGCGCGATTTTTTTCTTGATTTATTTTCCGTTGGGCGCGCGTGCTCGTCGATCAATCTGCGAGCACGAGCCGTCGCGAGCTAGGAGCTACGCCGAGTTGGTGGTTGGCCGAAATGCTTTCAAAAGTTTTTAATTTGTATTAGGAATTTGGTGGAAATATTTCTTCGTTTTTCTTAAGCAGGTTTATCAAATTATAAACTTTTTTAACGTTTCAGAGGCTGTGGCCGGTTAGCGGTTAATGATTGCGCGGGTTTGCCTTTTTCTTGTTTCGTTTCTCTTTTCTCGACGTAACGTTCGTCTTTGAGGCGAAATTTCAACTTCAACCTCGTTAATGCGATGAAAAATTTCAAATATTTGGATAAATCTCGGTCTGCGAAAAATGATACCGCGTTGAAAGTGAAGGAGAAATACAGAGAAAGCTTGTTGGTGAAAAAGAAGACCCTCGCTGTACTTCGTATATACTTTATTGGAATTACTTTTCATTAAATTTATCGAACCGTGCGATAAAAAACTTCCAAATTCGTATTTCGTATTAAAATATACATGTGGCGATCCGAACGACGACGGTGATACTCGTTCGAGTGTAATTTTAACGATATTACAGCTTTTGAGGCCTGTTTCTAACGTTAATGATGTAAAATACTGCCGCGAGAACGAAATAATGTTATGAAATTTTAATGACCGAAGGAATCGTGGGTTAATGGAGAAACGTGCTAATGGTGATTCTGCAGCATTGGTCGATGGCTGATGCGAACGATGGTTGCTTTTGCGAATAAAGCGATACTAGTGTGCAGTTTACTCAATTTGTTTACATGGATGTGGATCTTTGTTGTTGAATTATTTTACCAAGTCCAATATACTACATAGATACTTTATATTCTGAATTGGAGGGGAGGGAGGGGTCAAATCGAAATTTTTGTAATAACCAAAATTATTCCTAGGACTTCAAGTTACAACTTTTATTTGAAAAGTTTTTCAATTCCACCCCTCCTTCCTCACCGATTTCGCATAAAACTCCGAAGATAGTAATTAAAAATTAGAGGGGTAAGGGAGGAAGCGGTCATTTGAAAAAATTTTCAAACAAAAGTTGTAACTTGAAGTCCTAGGAGTAATTTTGGTTATTACAGAAATTTCGATTGGACCACTCCCTCTCCTGCGATTTCACATAACATCAGGTAGATTATTTTTCGAAATTGAGGGAGGGGTCAAATTGAAAAAATTTTCATACAAAAGTTGTAGATCGAGGTTCTAGAAATCATTTTAGTTATTATAAAATTTTTGATTAGACCCATCACTCCTTTCCAATTTTAATACCAAGTATGACTTGGGTACTTTATCTTATTAAAAGCTGGCGAAAATATGGGTTCAATTGAAAAAAATTTCAAACAAAAGTTGTAGCTTGAAGTCTTGGAAATAATGTTGGTCATCGTGAAAATTTCGATTGGACCCCTGGCTCTTCTCCGAGGCTCTGATTTTACATAACATCAGGTAGATGCTTTTTCAAATTGAGGGAGGGGTCAAATTGAAAAAATTTTCAAACAAAAGTTGTAGATTGAGGTTCTAGAATCGTTTTGGTTATTATAAAAATTTCGATTGGGTCCTCCCTCTCCTCCCAGGCACAGATTTCACATAACATCAGATTGATACTTTTTCAAAATTGAGGGAGAGTTCAAATTGAAAACATTTTCAAACAAAAGTTGCAGATTAAGGTTCTAAAAATCGTTTTGGTTATTATAAAAATTTCGATTAGACCCATCCCTCCCTTCCAACTTTGATAATATGACTTAGATATTTATTTTATTAAAAACTGACGGATGTAGGGGTTCAATTGAAAAATTTTTCAAACAAATGTTGTAGCTTGAAATCTTACAGATAATTTTGGTTATTATAAAAATTTTGATTGGACCCCTCCCTCCCCACCCAATTTTGAAAATCAAGCATGTAATATTGGACTTCTTGGTTAAATTCAACAACAACGATCCACAACCATGTACGCAATTCGAGTAAACTAGACACTAGTCCAATGCGGTAGGTTCGTATTCAACCTAGTTCGAGAACGAGCGAGTTACCTGAATTTTTTTTCAACAAAGGAATTCCTTGGAAATGAATTATGTTTGAAGCAAATGGCTCGTGAATGGTTGTGTCATCATTAGAATGAGCCATTTGCGAGCGAACCTAGTCGATAAATTTTTCCATTTATTTGCTCTCGACTGTAGTAGGTAGTTGAGAGAGGGCTGGAGCGATGATTTTATCATTTCTCTGTTCGGATGACGGTAACTTTTGTACGTTACGTACCTACCTTATACCTACCTAATCGTAATGTAACCTACAATATGCGCTAGATGAACATAACTTTGGCGGTGTGGCGGGACGCTTAAAAAGATTTATCAAATAAAGCCATTCGTGGTCTGGATGAAGGCGGACGTAGGTAAATAGGTACTGAAAATGATAGGGTGCAACCAACTCGTGTGTAGTGTAGGTACTCGTCGTATATACGAGTACTATGAGTACGTAGCGTGCGATTTTCGTAAAGTTGAATCGCGTATTGAGATTGAGATTACACGTCGGAAAGCTTTATCTCTATATACTCGGCTTAGGCAGATTCAACGTTCCTCACTCTACCTGTGTTCGCTGCTCCGATCTGCGAATTTTCTTCGACATTCCGCCACGTCTTCTAATACAGTGACGGAAGTTGAGCGGTTTTTTTACATTTCGCGTTTTTTTTCTCCTACTTTCTTCGGAATAAAAAAAGAGAAAAGTTTGAACGCACTGAAGTTTTTCTGCAAATGATGTTCGAGTTAGGTCTGTACTCGGTTGGCAATGATGGCGCAGGGAGAGGCGGGCGGCGGTGAGCTTTTTTGTACTATTTTTCGTCTCTCTTTCTCGCCATACCAAGAGAGGTGATACGACTCTGCGAATGATATTTCTCTTCTTTTTTTTCGCTTGAGAAATTTTTATTTCATCGCAAAAAGTCAACCTACAAGTGGAATAAATTTCGCGAGAAATGAGATAATAGAATTCCGCTCGGTCTCTCTTTCTTTTTTTCTTTCCCCAGCCTCCATCCTTGCCATCGCGTCGTCATTGCTTGGGCGTACGAAATGGTCGCTGAAGATCGGTAACCAGCAGGAGAGGTGGGTTTTCTCGCTCACGGTGCAAGCGAGTCTTCTCGATTCTTTTTGCTTTGCCCCCCCCCCCCCTCCCTCCATTGGACCGGACGTTTTCTTCTTGAAAAGATAAAATTTCATTCTACTCTGATCCGATAATACCGGGATGAAGTTGCTTCGTTTATTCTTTGGCGCACATACAAAAGAAATGTGAAGTACGAATATCAAGCCTTTCTTTTTCCTTTCTCACTCCGCCTTTCTCTCTACATAAGTAAAGGTAATTTCTATAAAGTTGTTGCGGTATTTAGCGAAGTGCTTTTTTATCTCTATTCGACTAATCGGCGCGGCTCGCTTCTGTTTTTTTCTCTCGATGGTTTCTCAGTCTACCCTTAGCTCACTACCTCGTATATAGTTGAACACTCTACCAGTACGAGAAATATGTGACGCAAATAAGATGTCTATGGTGGTATACAAACGGATACTCGTTACACGATTTACCCTATAACCCTGCACTGTTCACTTTCGCAATGAAACCTCGCTCGCGTTCGAAGTTAGATTTCTATTTCATGCTTCGATAAAACTCGATGTAGGTCCTAAGTGTAAGGTGTATGTAGAACGAACGCCGACAAACGGCACGCGAAATACTGACCAAATATTAAAGTCCCTCTCGATGTATTTATACAACCACAACTACATAGGCTGTTACAACTGGAAGTGGTAGATGGCGGGTATACTTAATGCTGCGAAAAACGACCAAGGGGGTGTGAATTTTCATTGGTCGCGCGCGTTATCGTTAGTACACCCATGACCTATATTTGTATCGCGTAAAGGTAATTTTTTTCATTAATTTTCACTTATTTTGCAATTAAAAATGGAATAGGTAGCGCGCCAGTCATTCTTCGAGAACAGAACGTACATTTATTAACGAATTAGCTGTATAATTATAGGTGTATACGTACTTAACCTACCTAATAGTTTTCCTTTTTCCTGTGATGTCTGCGCTTTGTTATTTTTTTCGACTCGAAGATGCGAGTATTGTTGTAGCCTGCGACACGACGTCCAGAGACATGGCTCTTTTACTCTTGGGCCCCAAATTTTATCATTTCAAAATATTCCAAAAATGAAGTTGATGGACAAATTTAATCAGTGAATAAGAATAGTTTGTTACACTCTTAATTCCTTTATGCTCTTGATATTTTATTAAAATTTGGAAAAAAAATCAGATTTATAATTTTTACAAATTTTTAAAACTTTGAATGAATTTCATCGAATTTTGAAAATTTACTTAACATTTGAATCTGTTGTGTTTCGAAAATTTTCAATTTTTACCAAAATTTCATTTACCTTACAACTTTTTAATTTTTGGTTCATTTTGAAAATTTAAAAAATTTAAAAAACTTATCAAGCTTTGAATATTAATCGAATTTCAAAAATTACTTAAAATTTTAAGGGTGCCAAGATTTATTGAATTTTGAAAATTTTTAAAAATTAAAAAAATCAACTGTTGAAAACTTCTTAAAATTTTAAAAATGATGAACTTTCAAAGATCTAACAAATTTTCAAAATTTATCAAGTTTTATCAAATTTTGATAATTTATTGATTCATACATACCTAATATTCGAAAACTCATTACTTAATACTTATTTATGAAATGACCAAATTTTGACGATTCAGATTTGCCAAAGTTTGAAGAAAACACTACAATTTTAAATTCATAAAATATGTAGTCAAAAATCAAAGTTTAAAATTTAATAGAATTTAAAAATTACAAAAATTCTGCTTTTGATGAAATTTCAAATTTCTTTCAGGGTTTTAAATTTTTGTCAAATTGAAAAATAATTTTCAAATTGGAATGATTTACGCTTTTTAAATTAAAAAATAAATTATCCTATTTCAAAAATACTTTGGTAATTTATTAAAGTAGGTAAATATTAAAATAATTAGTTACGTAATTTTGAAGATTTGAGTACCTACGGAGTTATTAACATTTTTGAAAATGTATAAATTTCCTAAACTTGAATCATTTACCTAATCTAAATTTTTCAGAAATCGATTTTGAAACATACAGAAAAATTATCAAAAGTACCAAATTTTGAGCTTTCAGCACTTTTTTTAATTTTTAAAAATTCAAAAGTTTTCAAATAGTTGATAAAAATTAATCAAAGTTTTGAAATTTAGAAAATTTAATAAAACTTGAATTACAAAATTTACACTTTTCAATTTAAAAAAAAAAAAATTTCTGCACATTTTGAAGGAGGGCTCACTGAGCCCAGCTCAAGGGCCTTCGACATTATTTTGCACACAGGGCATCTGCCAAATTTTTAATATTGGAATTAGGTACGAATCAAAGCACATTGAAAAGTGTATTTTTTAAATTCTAGTTAGATAGTGCATGGAGGGTTAAAAAACCATTTTTCAAATTTTTCTCAACATTTTTTCCCCTCATTTTTGGGCCTGTTAACGGTCTAAAAAACTCGTTTTTCTCGAAAAATTTGAAAAATTCAAATTTAGATACTTAATTTTCAGAACTTTGTAAAATTAGGCTATACTATAAAAATAATAAAAACACCTAGCACTAAACCTAACACCCTCCGGTTTTCAGTCACAAGAAAATGACAAATAATCTGAAAATGCAAAAAAAAAATTAATGCAGACTTCTGGTTGGGTTTCCAGAATCGTATGACATGTCCCAATAGTAGTTTTGGGTTCAGCGGCTTTCTACTGCTGTCATTTCTATTCTATTCGAGACCTTGGAAGTTTGAAGTTGGTTTAACAAATGTAGGCAAAGGGCATTCGCGATTATACCAATTTTGTAGAGGGTCTATTTTTATCTTAGAACTTGAACAGAACAAATTTTTTGTTCGGGGGGGGGGGGTAATGGGTTCCACTGCGCTTATATATTTGTGACATGACATGAGGAAACTATGCTTAGATCAAAAATGTAAATTTTACAGGAGAATCAAAAAACAAACCGATTTTGTAGTATAAATTGGTCACTTTGAGTGCATTTTTAAGTACTTTGGAATTTTTTTTGATTTTTTTTGACCATACCATTGGATAGATCGAGGAGGTGTTCTAGTACAAAAGAAAAAAATATGAGTTGAGTAGTAAATTTCAAGGCAATTCAAAAATTTTACTAATTTTCCAGAAAGCTAAAAATTGCTTATTTGAATAATACCAAATATTTTTGGGGCTATTTACTCAAATTCTCAATGTTTAACTAAACCGGATTTGCTTGGGAATACCTATATAGTGGTTTTTTACTGAATTACTATTATTAATAAAGGGAAAACTAAAATACGCAGTTGGTTTTCTACAATGTTTTGCTGATTTAACGTATGTATATTTATCACTGCAAAGCTACGTACAATCGTATAAAAAACACGAATATTACTTACAAAGTAAGTTCTCCAATATTGGGTGAAACTTATTTCATGGAGTTTCACGAGTTTTCGGACAAAGTACAGATTAGTTAGTTTCACGATTCGCAAAGGTACTTTCGAAATGACACAATGCTCCAGATCAACGTTGGTGGATAGTTACAGTTTATTCGCTTATTTTCATCTGCAACCATTAATCAGGATAATAGATAAGTTTAGATAAATAATTTTGCTGTCGAAAAATTGTTATTGCTAATGATAGTACTGAAAATGGATGTAGATAGTTCATTGGTATAATACAAGAGAAAACATTATCAAGTATTTAGATCAATGCTAAATTTTGTAAGAAAAAAATAAAATGAAAATAGTAATGAAGTCTATAGGGGAAGGAAGACCAGTTTAATGTTACCTGAGAGCTGAATAAATGGACAACAATGTTATTGTTAGTATTTCCATTTAGATGAAAGTGTGTGCGTACAGTACGAGATAGTATCTCCAGGTAATGCCGTCTGTAAAAGGAAAATAAAATTTTTGTAGTTATGGAATTGAAATTTACCACATAGCTGAGTTACATATCATTGGAATAATTCGCTGTATAAATTTCTCATCTTATACATGGCTACTCGTACTCGTACCTACCTACTACCTAGTTTTGATAGTAAATACTAGGGTGGAATGATTTTGACTTTTTTTCGAAAATCGAAACAGCCTACGGCACAAAAGTTGTGTTTTGGTGTCAAAATAACATGGTAAAAATTTGATCCCCCTCGGTCAATATTAACTCATGCTTCAGGGGTCCAAAGTTTTCAAATTTCCGTAAAATTTCTCATATAATATTTTTTTTTTTTTTAAATTAACAATTTTTCAGAGGTCTAGTTGATGGTAGGGGTCCTCTTGGTGACCCAGAACCCGGTCATCCATCAAAAAATTGTATAAAAGTATAAACAGGGGTTTCCAAAATATCCACATTTTTGCATAATTACACCAAAATCAAGAAATGCGCGAATATTTTTATTTTTTGAGATATGTTGCATATTTTGAGGTTTACATATTTGAAAATATCTTCAAAATGAAAGGGAAGTCCCATCACCACCACCCCTCCATAGAAAATGGGACATTTTGCTATGAAAACTTTGTCCTGTGTTTTTTAATGAAATTACTCATTTTACCTACTTTGTATTAGGGCAAAGTGAAAAAATTATCACTCTAATTACTATATGCATGAGAGCGGCTCATTTTGTATTGAAAACATCCCATCAGAATATTAGACTCCTTCCTCAAAGGCGCAGGGCGTTAGGGATCCTCAAAGTGGGGTCAGTTTTGGAAAAACAAAGTTTTCATGGCAAAATGTCTCATGTTCTATGGAGGGGTGGTTGGTGGTGATGGGAGTTCCCTTTCATTTTGAAGATATTTTCAAATATGTAAACCTCAAAATATGCAACATATCTCAAAAAATAAAAATATTCGCGCATTTCTTGATTTTGGTGTAATTATGCAAAAATGTGGATATTTTGGAAACCCCTGTTTATACTTTTATGCAATTTTTTGATGGATGACCGGGTTCTGGGTCACCAAGAGGACCCCTACCATCAACTAGACCTCTGAAAAATTGTTAATTTAAAAAAAAAAAATTATTATATGAGAAGTTTTACTGAAATTTGAAAACTTTGGACCCCCTGAAGCATGGGTTAATATTGACCGAGGGGGCTCAAATTTTTGCCACGTCATTTTGACACAAAAACACAACTTTTGTGCCGTAGGCTGTTTCGATTTTCGAAAAAAAGTCAAAATCATTCCACCCTAGTAAATACCATACGATTCATCTTATTAAAAATTAATGTTTGTGATCTAAAAAAAATTATACCTAATTATTTGAACACGAATCTTTAATCAAGTTGGCAAAAATGAGATTTACTTACAAAGTTTATTCTGACGATGAAATGAAACCTAAAGTAAAACTTTCCCTCGACTTATCGATATTTTAAATAAAAATGTAAAAACATTTTAAAAAACCACGCTTTTATTTAAAGTTGGTCACTTTGTAAAATGTTATTCATAGGGAAAGAGTAATGCCTTAAAAAACAAAAAATAAAATTTACTTAAATACAAAAATGTGTCATGAAAATTTTTTTTTCAAAAATTTTAATGATGAAAATCGTGGTGGGGCGTTAATCGAAAAGGTATTCGTTTGCTCCTCGCGCACCCCACCACGCTTTTGATTATTAAAATTTTTGAAAAAAAAATTTTCATGACACATTTTTGTATTCAAGTAAATTTTATTTTTTGTTTTTTAAGGCATTACTCTTTCCCTATGAATAACATTTTACAAAGTGACCAACTTTAAATAAAAGCGTGGTTTTTAAAAAATTTTTTACATTTTTATTTAACTCTTTTTGTCGTTGAAAATATTTTAATTTCATAGTTTTACTAGGTTCGAATGTCTATCTAAAAAAAAAAAATCTTGACCAATGTTGTGATTTTCTGAAATTTTCAAAATTGAACCTCCTCATAGGGGCTCAATTTGGGGTCGGGGGTAAATTTGAGTTCGAAAATCGAATTCAGCGACCTCGAAAACCTACATTACGATACCAATGTTGTGATTTTCTGAAATTTTCAAAATTGAACCCCCTCATAAGGGCTCAATTTGGGGTCGGGGGTAAATTTGAGTTCGAAAATCAAATTCAGCGACCTCGAAAACCTACATTTCGATACCAATGTTGTGATTTTCTGAAATTTTCAAAATTGAACACCCTCATAGGGGCTCAATTTGGGGTCGGGGGTAAATTTGAGTTCGAAAATCGAATTCAGCTACCTCGAAAACCAACATTTTGATATCAATGTTGTGAATTTTGAAATTTTCAAAATGGAACCCCCTCATAGGGGCTCAATTTGGGGTCAAGGGTAAATTTAAGTCCGAAAATCGAATTCAGCGACCTCGAAAACCTACATTTTGATACCAATGTTGTGATTTTCTGAAATTTTCAAAATTGAACCCCCTCATAGGGGCTCAATTTGGGGTCGGGGGTAAATTTGAGTTCGAAAATCGAATTCAGCGACCTCGAAAACCCCTAATGTGAGCACTATGTTCTTTCAATTCCAGTAAAATATTAAATGAGAGAGGTTAAACAAACATACATACATACCAAGTATATAAAAGCGTGGTAAAAATATTGAATTATGGGACTAATAAAAGTACGAACATGTGTAACAATTATGAGACGTATTGATAAGGGTGAGAAAATGGATCAATTAAAAATTTTATTACTCTCTTGACAGCAGTTGATAGACTTTTTTGAGGAATAGGTTTGGGGGTTCTTTATAAGTTCTGCAATAGTACGAGTAGATATAAAAATATTTCAAACCTCTAGACGCCACTGATTTTAGCTATAACCTTATGTGAATCATGTTGAGAAGCAAACGCGTAGGCATAGCTACCTATTTTCGTTACGACAATTCAACGTTTACTATTGTAATGTTGAATAAAAATTTTCAAGGTGTAGGATGGTTTCTCGCGTGTTTTTTTTCACTCTATTGCCGAAATAATCATCCGCAGTAAAAAGGAAGCTCGACGGGAGAAAAACTATAAAGGTGTTTGACCAAGAATAAGATCAGGTTTCATGCTGGTGATGGTGGGCGTATGGCGTAGGTATTTAATTATTCCAACTTTTTGGTTCTTTTTTTACCCCCGAGTAATTTACGAAGAGCTGAGAAGGGCGAGTATACAAAAGGTACAAATTTAATTGACAAAATGTTATAGCACGAGAGAAATGGTAATAATGGATGGTTATTTTATTTGAAGAAAATTTTATGTTTTTCTTATATCGGCTCATTCTTTGTTGGTAAGCTTGCGCCGCCACTCTGGTCAATCTGAACCGACTAATACTGCCTCGATTCTTTATATTCTAGCGATATTATTGGGTGCGTGAGATGATTACCGAAGCAGCGTTGGAAAAAAAAAGGCCTTTCGGATCGTATCTTATAGCATTTGCCGAAGAAACGTACGTATTTTTTATCGGTTCGTACACTTGGCCGACTCGTTTTTGTGCCGCAGCGTTACACCGAGCGGAATCTCGCTCTCGAAACAGAGGTGTACTGTACACTGTACATGGTCGGGTATTTGAGAAAGTAAATAAATCGCGTATATCCTTTTTCCTTTCTTCTTCGGGCATCGAAATTACTTCTCGATATCCGATAACCTTTTCACATATTTTATTAAATCCGTATCCGTATCCGTTCGGGTAATCGCTTAGTAAAAAGGGGCTTCTTTCCATCAAAAAATAAAAATCGCAATCGCGAGCTAAAGTTTCAAGTCTCGTCGCTAAATAGGTCACTATAGTGTTGGTGTTGGCTTTGTTGTGCGAATATGCCATGCCATGACATGCCACGCTGCGCCGCGCCGGTAAAGTACCCTGCCCTGTACTGGGTAAAGACGAGGTTTTTATGTGAAGTCGTAATTACACCGAATGCATCGTTTATAGTCGTCGTCGACGTCGACGTCGTATGCTGGTTTGAAACGTATTTGTATTATATATCTATGTATTATAAAACAGTTGAAAGCCGAATACCATTACCAACGCACGTCAAATACAGAACGGGCTTTTTGGGTAAATCTGATTTACTATTGTTATCCTGCGGGGGCGAACTTTTCTCGACCTACTCCTCATTCGAGATTCGCCTTGTTTTCCATACTTTTACCCAAAAGTACAGAGATTCTTGATAGCTTTTTTGACATTTTGGCTTCGTCTCCTTCATCGATGCTATGCTAAGAAGAAATCATCTCGCTGTTTCATCCGGATTATTAAACGTGTAAAATTTTCTCATAAACTGAAGTTGTGTTTTTTCAATTCTCAGTTCTTCTCCATTACCTAGTGTTGTTTTAAGTAATTGAATTTTTCATTTTATTTTCCAATTTTGTTACATAATTGTATTTCTTGTACTTTATTTTCTGTCTCAGTCGATGTCTGATTCGAGTTCAATTTTTTTATTTTTTACATTTAATTTCTTTTGTAATGTTCAACCATTTGCTACATAAGCGTAACTGGACCGTTTCATTTGGACGTGCCAGTTTCAAGGGTGGCAGCTTGAAATTTTCTAGGGTGTCGCTGGATAAGTATTTTTACTTTTTTTTTCATGTAGGTACTTCAATCCAGAAAATGAATAATATTTTTAGTTGTCATTAAAAAATTAAGATGAGCATTATTTTTTTTTCCAGAAAATTTGGGAATTTTTCGCTCCAAAAAATATTGAAAGGTATATCATTTGAGAAAATTGAATGATTTTTTACTCCAAGAAATTAAAAAATAATATTTGTTACCTAAAAAAATGAATAATTTTTTTTATTCCATAAAAATTGAAAAATTGTTTTTTGCAACAAAAATAAATGAATAAATAAAATAAATTAGAAACCATTTGCAAAATATTCTTTATTTCTTTCTAAACGCAACAGATTTTTTCTTCTAGAAAATAAAAAGCATTTTTTCCAAAAAATCAAAAAAAAAATTGGAAATTTTCATCAATTTTTTTTGTCACTGTAAAAAATGAGAATTTTCATTCACACAAAAAAAATAATTAAATACCTACCTTGGCATTATTTTTTATTCCCCGAGCAGCACAATCGACAAATTATCAAAATAAAAAATCGACAGAATATCGAATTCGATAAAGTGTCGCAAAAGTTCCGCCTAAATCGTGAAATTATCTTTCGATATATAGATAGATTATCGACGAATTATAGTTAGCAAAAATTTCAAGATTATAGTAAGATATTTTATCGATAATATATCTATATTATCGAAAGATAATTTCACGATTTAGGCGGAACTTTTGCGACACTTTATCGAATTCGATATTCTGTCGATTTTTTATCCCGATTTTTCGTCTTTTACTAGCTTTTTTCTATAATTAAAAATCATTAATTAGCATAATTAATACATTAAACTATGGCTAAACACATTATTCATGTTACGGTAAGAGGATCATTTCAGAAAAAGTCAAAAAAATTATAAGAAATCTGCCACCCGTGGGGCTTGAACCATCTACCTCCTGCATGGTAATCCTCTTCCTTAACCACTATGCCATACCTTATCGTTGAGGAATTAGCAATAAAACTCTTATAATAGGCAGTTTAGTACTTCCAGACGTGTTGGACTTAGAAAAATTTTCACCAATTTGGAAATAATTTCAAATATCGTCACAAAATCGTTGAAAAATCGTTCGACAAATTTCAGATTATTTGTCGATAATGTAGTTTCAAATATCGCCACAAAATCGTTGAAAAATCGAATTCGAGGAATTTCATATTACATGTCGATAATATAGTTTCAAATATCGTCATAAAATCGTTGAAAAATCGAATTCGAGAAATTTCAGATTACGTGTCGATAATAAAGTTTCAAATATCTTCACAAAATCGTTAAAAAATCGAATTCGATAAATTTCAGATTATTTGTCGATAATATAGTTTCAAATATCGTCACAAAATCGTTAAAAAATCGAAATCGAGAAATTTCATATTACGTGTCGATAATATAGTTTCAAATATCTTCACGCAATCGTTAGAAAATCGAATTCGAGAAATTGCATATTATGTGTCGATAATATAGTTTCAAATATCTTTACAAAATCGGTAAAAAATCGGATTCGATAAATTTAATATAATCTGTCGATAATATAGTTTCAAATGTCGTCAAAAAATCGGTAAAATATCGAAGTCGAGAAATTTCATATAATCTGTCGATAATATAGTTTTAAAAATCTTTACAAAATCGTTAAAAAATCGAATTCGATAAATTTAATATTCTTTGTCGATAATGTAGTTTCAAATATCTGCACAAAATCGGTGGAAAATCGGAATCGATAAATTTAATATTCTTTGTCGATAGTATCGTTGACGAATATCGTCATAAAATCTTAATAATATCGAATTCGATAGTTTTTAGATTTTTTGCCTATGAAATTGTACCGATAAGTCTTTATAATATCGTGAGAACATCTATAGATTTTCAAACGATTTTTTATCGATAGGTTACATCTTCCGATATTATCGATCGAGTGTGCCGCTCGGGTCCAAGATAGTTGAAAAAAAATTTCATCGAGAGGTTTTTTTGAAAAAATTTGAAAACTATTTTCTAATTAGTACCTATACTCAAAAAAATTGAGGTATTTTATCCTCAATTTTTTCTTTCAATAAAACTGAAAAATTTATTCATTTTTTTCTGACAGTATTTTTTAAAAAAATTTTTTTTTTTAATAAGTTTATACTTTTTAGTAATTTTTCATTCAGTGTCTAATTGAAAGTTCGATTTTTTTTATGTTACTTCGAATTTCCAATAATTAGCTAATTATTTTCGATTTTCATTTTTTTTTTGAACAGTTACAAGTTGCCAATGTCAATTTATTCTATATTTTTCCAATTTTATTTCATTCATACTTTTCTCATGATTTTTAGGATTTTCAGTCAATGTCTTATTGAAGTATAGTTTTTTTATTCAATAATTTTATTTTTTTGAAATTCAAATAATTTTTCTATTTTTTCGGTAATTTAATTAAATTTAGTTTTTTCCTCGATTTTTACTCAATGTGTTCTTAATTCCAGTTCAATTTTCCTCTTTTTTTTAATAATAATTTTTACTGATTTTTGAGTTTTTTCGATTTCTAATTGCTTTGATTGCCATTTCTTCATCAATACACATAGAGAAAACGCATAGTAATTTGATAGTAAAAATTACAATACAATAAGATAGTAAAAATTAGGTACTACAAAAATAGTGAAATTTACTATACATTTCTCTCAGTGTGTTCCATTTTCAATCTATTTTAATTTTAGTCTTGTAAATGCTTTCGATTTTTTCTTCAAATATTTTATTTAATTTTATCTTCCCTTACTGGTTTTCTCGATTGTAGTCATTTCTTTAAAAATTTAATTTTTCCCAATACATACAAATAATAACTAATAAGTGATGATTATTGATTACCTACCTATCTATTTTTTTTTATTTCAATTTTTTTTTTATGTTCTTAGATTTTTTATTTGCAAATTTTACTTCCATTTTGTTTCGATTTTTAATTGATTTTGATATAATTATCAGTAATTTCGGTTCATTAGTACGAAATATTCCTTTTTTATATACTTCTATAAAGGGCAAGGATAAATTTAATAAACTATGTTTAAAAGTTTCTTTTAATGAAATTTTCCTAAAACCTGCATTTAGCTATACGATGCTTTACCGTTTACCTTCGTCTAGTGTAGCGATTGTGAAGTTGTTATACCAATAAAGTGGGTAAACTGTTGGTTAAAGTTCTTCGCTTAACGGTAAATTTTATGCTGGGTGACAGAATGAGGTTCGGTTGCTTCTAAATTGACTTTAAACTCTTTGACTGAAACGATGCGTTTCTTGAAATCGTATTGTACTCGTAACTTGTCAAGAAAATCACTTTAAAACAGATAGTATGCGCGGTTAGGTATGCATATTACATACGTTTGTAACGTCTGCTTATCATACGAGTAGGTGTAACTGCGAACAGTCATACTTACTTAAAATTCAAAACCACGAATCAAATTTCTCATCATTTTACGATATCTGCTCGCACGATGAAGGAATAGTTTTGGTATTGCTTGCGCGAAAAGTTGAGAGGTTTTTTCGTCTCTATTGTACTTAAATGTACTTACGATTAATACGATTCGAAACATGGATATAATACTTTTCATATACTTTTCTTCCCCTTTATACTATGTACATTTATAAATTTTTTTTTTTTTTTTTTTTTTATTTATTAGGAAATGACATTATTTTCAATTCCAGGATCGAGAGATAAAAATTAGCATGGTGTCTACCAAAAGTGAAAGTAGTGAAAGTAGTGATTTGAAAAATGGGTCATGAAAGTAGTGAAAAAGTAGTGATTTTGGAGTAAAGGTAGTGAAAAAATCAAAATTGGAAATCGAAAAATCAATTTCGTCTATAACAAAATAGCCAATTTTCTTCATTTGAAATTTCAATTTTCTAAAAACTTCGCCCTCGCTGCGCTCGGGCTGTAATTTTTTCTGAAAAATTTTTCGCCCTCGCTTCGCTCGGGCAGTGTTCATTAATTTTTGAAAATAACCTGAAATCAATGCAAATATTATGGGAAGTTGAAAATTTTTAGTTTGATGAGTATGTATAATATTTTTTATACGTTTGAACTTTTTCAAAATATATTTTTCCTTCTATTTGAAAATTCTTCTGTATTAAAGTATTTGAACCGTAATTTTTTTTGTTGGGGGGGGGGGGGTCACTTTTTTAGGAATAAATAAATTTTTGTAGAAGTTCTTATTTTCTGTCTTTTGGGGGGGGGGAGGGTTAAAATTTTTGGGATGGTAGAAAAAAGGGAGTGAAAAAGTAGTGATTTTAGAAAAAAAAAGTCAGGTAGACACCATGATTAGGTAGGAAGACAAACGATTTCTCTCACGCTCGTACGTATTAGTACAATAGAAATAAGCAAAAAAAAATCCTCTACCTCAAACAAATTGCTACAGAAGGTTTTTTTTGGTTTATTCGGTAGAAGAGGGTCTGCTCTGTCACATAATAAAAATCCTCCCCGTTCCGACCCCCTAAGTGACTTTTTTCGATGCCCCCCCAAACCAGTTTTTGACTTCCAGCGGCCCAGGGTTCAATTTTACAAAGAAAGTCATCAAAACAAAAATTGTTCTACATAAAAAAATTGTTTTTTTGAATTTTTTCTGTACGAGTCATAGGGGTGGAGTTATGGACTCCCAAAGATGAGACCTAAAAGAGGTGTAGGAAGTTGGTCTCTACTAGGGACGGATAGGTGAGAAGGGTAAAGTCGACGGGTGCGACTGTATGCCTACCTATAACACTCTAGGAGCAAGGCGTAGCCACCGAGCTGCACTAGAGGAAGACTGTAGACCGACAAAAACACGTAGTTACGAGATATCAAAAAGGTTGTGTTTATTACAAGTCGTATGGTCTTCAATTACATAAGGATCTGGCCCGAGGTTATATAGTGTTTTCCTCGGCTGTTTATATGCGAGTAGCAAAGTACTACGTATATAGACGCAATGGAAATAACGTCTGCTTGGTACCAAAACTGAACTCAAAGAGCTCCTATTGATGCAAACAAATTATTTCGATAAAAAAAGTTGAAAATTTTCCATAGCAGGGTTGCCAACTTTCAATTTTCATAAAACAAATTTTTACCAAAAAGAAATGAAAATTTTTGATGGTCCTCAACTCAAAGTAAATCACCTCTGCGAGTTTGGTCAAAATCCGAGGAATGTTTTTTTTTTACCCCACCCTATTGAATTCGTGTACTTCATACGTTGCCTCTTTTGGGTCTCATCTTTGGGAGTCCATAACTCCACCCCTATGACTCGTACAGAAAAAATTCAAAAAAACAATTTGTCGGAAATTTTATGTAAAACAATTTTTGTTTTGATGACTTTCTTTGTAAAATTGAACCCTGGGCCGCTGGAAGTCAAAAACTGGTTTTGGGGGGGGGGGAGGTGAGGCATCGAAAAAAGTCACTTAGGGGGGTCGGAACGGGGAGGATTTTTATTATGTGACAGAGTAGACCCTCTTCTACCGAATAAACCAAAAAAACCTTCGGTAGCAATTTGTTTGACCTCCAAGTGTAATTCTACTGCACTATATCTTTCGTTGTTTGCGACGACCAACGAACGTAAGGATGGACGCGACGACTCTTTTTTTTTGCCTGTAAATAATGAAAAACGTAATCGCCACCGTGCACATGTTACGACGAGTGTAGTGGTCTTTTATTACTAATATTTTTCCACTGCATAACAAAAAAAAAAAGAAAAAAAAATCAATTTATAAAGGACGCGACGCGAGTTCTCATTTTATTTGCTCGATGACGATAGTGAGATGCTATTGCGAAGCGTTTCCTTATTTTTAATCCGATCGTCGTGCTGTCGTTGCATGAAACCTCTTCCCGCTTGCCCCTGCCTGCCTTCGATACGGTCGCGTCTCTCTGTAATAGAAAAGTGTGACTGCGAGGTACCTAACAAATTGTATAATATTTTCATTTTCACGTCTTGGAAAAGTTTTGCAAACGATGGTACGAGTATACAAGAGCATGTGCGTCTCGTTCGAGATACACTGCGGTGAGTTTACTCAGGGCCCATCCCATGTCTCGAGTTGGTCTTCAAATTTCAATTTAAATTAAAATAACTCCCCGCTATCGCTGCACCACCTTCAGCAGCATCTATGAAAACAAGCGTAAAACGTGTGGTTCTTAATGCGAAAATTATTCAATCTTTTCGTTTAATTAACGGAAGTAAATCATTAGTAGTAGTGCCGAGAAATGCTTTAAATTATTTTTCAACTCGATAGAGCCGAAGAATCGTGCGAGCAGATTCGTCGCGTCGTCGAGTAATTTTTTCTTTGGTCTTGGTCTTGGCATTTTTAAACCTAGCGTAGGTAACGTTTCGAGAGAAGAATTTTAATTGAAATATTATCTCGAGAGAGAGAGAGAGAGAGAGAGAGAGAGAGAGAGAGAGAGAGAGAGAGAGAGAGAGAGAGAGAGAGAGAGAGAGACCGTATACGCGATAAAGTGCGACGCTATTACGGTAAATTAATTCCAATACTACGGTACGCTACGGTATTGGAATATTTACCTAAAAGGCGAATGTAGGTCTCGAGCAAAAGGTCCAGCCAAGCGCACTCTTACCTAAATACCAGCACAACTAAATCAAGATTGACCCGGAAATCCGAAATAAGCACCTACTCTTCGACTCGTCGTATCTCTGTGCTCGTGGTATTTTTTAGGTATACCTAGTACTTACCTACTGGTGTAATCTTATCGTCGCTGTATTAAGAATACCTGCGAGGAATAGAAGTGCAGATGATGCTATCATTGCAAGAAGTCGTGTTCTAGTTTGTATTTGTGTGGATACATTAGGGTGGAGTGAAGAAAAAAACATACCTCGGATTTTGACCATATTCAAGGGGTGGTTCATTTTGAGTTGAACATCACCCAAAATTTTTTTTAGCCTCCTACCTCAAAGGGGAGGGAAGCTAGGGACCCTCAAAATAGGGTCACATTCATTTTTGAAAAAAAAACCACAATTTTTTGCCACTTTTGGGTAGTGCCACCTATACATGGTACCTCGGGAGCATCCATAAAATAGTGCAATTTGACTTTCTACACCTCCCCAGACCATTGATCTTGAAATTTAATACTATCGATTTTCTCACCCTATACCAGGGGTTAAAAAGTTGCAGATCGCCTAAAAATCGAGATTTTCGAATTACAAAAAAGGAGAATCCCATTTGTTCGGTATCAAAACTGAGCTTATAGAGAGCCCCTATTAATGCAAAAAATAATTTCGATAAAAAAACTGAAAAATTTTCATAGCAGGTTTGCCAACCTTCAATTTTTACCTAAAATTGAGAAATTTTGATGTTTCGTGAAAATTGAAAGTTAGCAGCTCGGCTATGAAAATTCTCAAACAGGTGGGATTTCCCTTTTTTGTAATTCAAAAATCTCGATTTTTAAGCTATCTGCAATTTTTTAACACCCTGGTATAGGGTGAGAAAATCGATATCAAATTTTAAGGTGAATAGTCTGGGGAGGTTTGAGGTATAGAAAATGAAATCGCAATTTTTGGGGTGTTCCTGAGGTACCAAGTGGGTGGGTGGCACACGGTTGGATCCCCGCAGTACTGATTATTCGGCACCATCGAAAATTTGCCAAGTCCAATACTTTGTAGATACGTAAATTCAAAATTGAAGTGCAGGGAAGGGTCCAATCACAATTTTTGTAATAATCAAAATTATTTTTAAGACTTCAAACTACAACTTTTCTTTGAAATATTTTTCAAACGGACCCCTACCTCTAGCAGCTTTCAATAATAAAAGTATTTTTGTCATATTATGCTAAATTTGAGGGGAGGAGAGGGTCTAACTGAAAATTTTATAATAACTGAAATTACTTTTAGGACCTCAATCTACAACCTTTGTCTGAAAATTTTTTCATTTACACCCCTCTTTTGACATTGAAAAAGTATCTACCTGATGTTATGTGAAACCGAAGGGGAGGGAGGGATCCAATCTAAATTTTTGTAAGAAGCAAAATTATTTCTAGGACTTCAAGCTACAACTTTTATCTCAAAAAATTTTCAAACTAGTCTCTTCCTCCCATACTATTTTATTTTTTAATTGGTATATTCGGAGTGTTATCATGTTATGCAAAATCCTTGGAGAGGGCGGGGTATAATTGAAAAAAATTTCAAACAAAAGTTGTAGGTTGAAGTCTTGGGAATATTTTTGGATATTATAAAAATTTTGGTTTGACCCCTCCCTGACCTCCAATTTTGAATTTACGTATCTACGAAGTATTGGACTTAGCAAATTTTCGATGGTGCCAAAAAATCAGCACTACGGGGATCCAATCGTGGTGGCACTACCCAAAAGTGGCAAAAAAATGTGTTTTTTTTTCAAAAGTGACCCCACTTTGAGGGCTTCTACTCCCCCCCCCCCTTGAGGTAGGCGACTAAAATTTTTTTGGGTGATGTTCAACTCAAAATGAACCTCCCCTTGAGTATGGTCAAAATCCAAGGTATGTTTTTTTCACTCCACTCTAATGTACTCTACTTAACTACATAGCTCTAAAAATGATCGAAGTATTCTGATTTCGTGAAAGGTCGTCTGAAATTAGGCTCGTCTCCGACTTGTTCCTGTCCTACCCTGTCAACGTCACCATTCTGCAAATGCTTACTGTTCTACGGCTGGATGTGTGTATACTTATGTAAGATTTTGCTGCGACTGTGAGCAAAGGTTTCGCTGTTTCACTTATTCGCTCTCCGAAACAATTTGTCTCACGTCTTGAGCGAGCGAAAATTGGAGGGTGAACGCTACTGCACACGACGACGACGAAAGTAATTTCGAGGACCAAGGTTTTGATTTCTGCTTTGCGATGACACGACAGTTACATTAGATAGGTGTCAGTGGCTGTGTTACTTTGTCGTCATCCTTTTCGTCTTTTGATGCGGCTGACATGGCACGCTAGTGGAGTAATACACCAGCAGTACAACTATAGCGAAGCGAGTATAAAATAAATTAAAGTTAACGTTACCTACCGTAGGCAGTGTTTAAAAAGGAGAGGGCTGAAAAAAAAAGGAATGCAGATGCGAGGAAGAGTGACGTTGCGATGGCAATGTAGTCTTGGTGCTTTTACTTTGGCACGTAGGTAATAGGTATGGTAGTAGTTTGAACTAGAATGAGGAAAGTCTTCGAAAAATGTTTGTTACGCTGAGCTAATATAGGTAGATACCAGGTAGAGGTATCTACCTGCGTCCTGCACACGATAAAATCTCTGAAAGTTTGAAGTAAAATTAAAACTTGATCACTTGTGGAATTTGTAAATCAGGATTACCTACAGGATATCTACGTGGCCTTTAATTGGCGTGTCATGTGTGCGTGTCGTGCATAATATTCGCCAGATCTAGGTACCTACCTGTACCTACAGCTACATAATTTGTTGCGCTGCGCTGCGACAAAACAAACATATTCTCTTTTTTCGAGCCTGTATTCTCGTTTTATGTGTACGATTTGACATCACGTTTGGGTATTATTCTCGGGTGGGTGAAAGAGCTGCAAAAGAAAGGAAGGAATGTTGTGTGATATGGTCAAGCGAACTGTGTATCGTTTACTTGTTTGCGGATAATGTATTTTTCGTTTTTTCGAGGGCGGCAGTGTTAATTAAATTTTTCCTGGCCCTTCTTCTGCGCGCTCACTATGCACGACATACGTACACGATAACCTTTGAAAGGTGCTTTTAATTGCGTAAAGGTTTGCCGAGTAAATTCGCGTGCGTGCTTTAGCCTGTGTTGGCATTTGTTAGTCGTAGTTTCAAATTCACACCGAATTGATTAGGTTTTAACCGGAATCCATTTTAAATGTTTTCAAGTTTTTTTTTATTTTAATTTTTCTTTAGGATTAGTTTCTTGTGATTTTAGTACCTAGTTATTTAAAAAAAAATTGAAATTTTCTGATTTCTAAATTTTTATTTTTTAGACTCGCAATTTTCATTAAAATTTTCGATTTTCCTCCCAAGTTTTTCAATTGTAATTTTTTTATTATTGTTCAGTTTGGATTTTAGAATTTTCCTCATTTTTTTAATTGTTTTTACAGTTTTTAGTCTAGTTTTAATTTTTTCAAAGTCAATTCTCTTCCATAACTTTAAATTTTTACAAAATTCATGATTTGAAAAATCTTCAAAAATTCCATAATGGTAGGATTTTGACTTGATAGTACAGTAGTTTTTTTTATTAATTAAGTGCGATTTGACTAAATTTTACATTTCTCAAAAATCATCAGTAGGTACTTTAAATTTTTACAAAATTCATAATTTGAAAAATCATCAAAAATTCCATCGGAGAAGGATTTTGCTTCAAAATTAAATTAGCTTTTTTCACTAATCACATGGAAGTAGACCAAAATATTAATTTCTCAAGAATTATCGAAATTTAAAATTTTTATAAAATTTATGATTTGAGAATTTAGTTGAAAATTCCGACGGAGTAGGATTTTGGCTTGAAAATAGAGTAGATTTTTTCATTGATGAAAAGCAATTAGATCAAAATAGGTATTCATTTTTCAAAAATTATCAAAATGTTAAATTTTTACAAAATTCATTATTTGAAAAATCTTCTAAAGTTGTATCAAAGTTGTGAGGATTTTGCCTCAAATGTACAGCACCTACATAGCTTTTTTCATTGATAAAATGCAGATGTACCAGAATTTTTATTTTTCAAAAATTATTATGATTTTCAACAAAATACCTAATTCTTTTTTTTTTTCAAAAATTTTATCAGAGTAGGATTTTGTCTTGAAAGTATAGTAGCTTTTTTCACTAATCAATAATATGATTGAGCTAAAATTTTCATTTCTCAAAAATTATCAAAATTTGAAATTTTTATAAAATTCATGATTTGAGAATTTAGTTGAAAATTCCGGCAGAGTAGGATTTTGGCTTGAAATTAGTGTAGATTTTTTCACTGATGGATCAAAATATTCATTTTCAAAAATTATCAAAAAAAATGTTGAATTTTTACAAAATTGATGATTTGAAAAATCTTCAAAAATTCTATCATAAAGTAGTTGAGATTTTGCTTCAAGTGTGCAGTACCAATAAAATGCAGTTGAGCCAGAATTTTTATTTCTCAAAAATAATTAAAATTTTCAATTTTCAACAAATTCTTTATTTAAAAGAATTTTCAAAAAATTTATCAGAGTAGGATTTTGTCTTGAAAGTACAGCTTTTTTACTAATCAAATAAAATAATTGAACAAAAATTTTCATTTCTCAAAACTTATCGAAATTTGAAATTTTTCAAAATTCATCATTTAATAATTAAATATTAGGAATTCCATCTTTCTGTGTCTTAATTAGTTTCAATTCCAAATTAATTTTTAACTTTTTTTTTTCAAATTCAGTTTTTTCATATTTTGTTTCCAATTTTTAGTCATTTTGAATTGAATTAAAATAATTTTTCAAAATTCATGATTTAATAATTAAATATTAGGAATTCCATCTTTCTGTTTCTTGATTCGTTTCAATTCCAAATTAATTTTTAATTTGTTTCCAATTTTTAGTCATTTTGAATTGAATTAAAATACTTCGGTAATTTCATTATTTTAATTCATTTCAAACCGTCCTTTTTGATTCTTTTTGGGCTTTCGTTTTTTCCTGGTTTCCATTTTTTTTACTGAATATCTTTTCCAAATTTTGATAATTTTTATCCTGATCTATTTTTAATTCTTCTCTCCGGTACGTTTTTCCTGATTTTTTTTTCTGTTTTCAGTTTTCACTCATTATTTATGTTGAATAAAATTGCAGTATTTTTCGTTTTTGATTTTTTTTTTTTTTCAATTTTTAATTTTTCAAATTTTTTTTTTTTTTTTCAATTCACAAAATTACTAAAACTGTAAAAATTTTGTCTAGAATTTTTAATAACTTTATAATTTTATCCGTATCTACCTAAAAAAAATCAGAAAATATAGGATTTATAGAGGCTTTGTGGGGTGGTATTCTAGTGCCAATGCCATAACATGTATAATTTTTCTCTCGTGTTTAAATTTGAAATCACTACAAGAATGTTCAAAGTTGATAAGGAATGAATGAATCCGAGTTTTCGATGTTTTTCATTATCGTTTGGTTGTAGCAGCGTTAGTACAACATACTCGTATCTAAAGTTGCCTTGCCTGCGTGTATAATGTGACGTTTGGAAATCGTGAACAGAAAAAGGCAAAGCTTGCCTATAAGTGTCGCAGCGAAAGGGGACAAAGATGGTATTCCAGCGTGTGTAGGTTGTATAAATTTTATGCCTTCTGGGAGCGCGAATTGGTCGATTGATATGCTAAATATGTGTATCGGTAGGATGCTACACAATACCTATAAATAGCGTACGAAGCAATCTGTTAAATCAGGTGCGCATTTAGCGAGAATATTCCCATTGGTGGAAGCGGTAGGTTTTTTTTTGAGCTGCAGGTTTTTTTCGAAGCAGAGCTCCGAGCTCAACTTCGTCATATTAGAGGCGATTTCCATTGTATCGTTTTTATATTGTCGTTGGAAGGGTACCTAGCTGTCGATAGGGTACGTAGGTATTTTGCATTTGGAAATTATGACGAGGTTTTTTGCGGTAGTTGCGTAAACCGTTCTACGAGTAGCTTTATGAGAACTAGCTCGCGATAGAGATCGGGTTTTATTATTGAAATATCGCGAGTTGTTACGCGACGCTTTGTACCATTTCAGTTGACCAGCGAGCCTTTAATGGGTACATTTTTATTTTCACTCCAAATACCAGTTTTCCCGAACACATACCTAGCAACGTACCTGCCGAAAGCGTAATCATATAGCGGTAAAATTATAGCTGTGTCATAAACAGCACATTATAGGCGGATATACGACTATACATGTACTGCATTTACACGCAGCTAAGAAAATTTCCAAGCCGAGTACCAACGTAAGTACGAGTATATAAAATTCGGTCGCGTAACGCGTTCTTAAGGTGTTGGAAAATGGAAGAAAATCGCGAAACGTGTAATACCTATTACCCTGAACCCCCCCCCCCCTTCCACCGCCCTACCGGTAGGTTATGCTATATTTATACGAGTACATGGCGAGAGGTATAGTCGTAGAAAAATAATACTTTTGGAAAATGCTTTTCTTCCAGTCTAACGGTTAACGGTGAAAATTTAAAGGAAATATGAAATCTTTTGCAAAATATTAATGGCGTTCGTCGTGTTTTTTTTCCTTTTTTTATTCGACAACGTTTCTTCTCCTATTTTCGTTTTCTTTTTCAGCAAATAATCTAAATCGTTCGTTTGGAGTCGATATGCGCTAACGTGCTTGTCATCGCGAATGTAGTAATTGAACATTACAAGGTAACGATCGTTTTTTTTTTTGCTTCTCTCGCTCGCCATTTCAGCGAGAATTTTTGCGACCGGTAGAACAGCAATTGTTTTTGCGAAACGATGAACAAAAATTATACGTTGTAGGTATTCGAATTTGAAGTTGGACGAATAAAAAAAGCGAATAAATTTTCAAATGTGAAATTTTACGTATTTGCTCGACGATGCGGTGTTTTTAACATCGTCGTCGTCGTGTTAATTGTTTTGCATAATTCATTCGCCGTAAATAAGTGTGGTGGGCGGAAGAGTACTTGTTATTCAATTTTTTCCATGTGCAGTGCACCAAAAATGCACGCTGCGAATGAGGCTTTATTCAGCGGATTAGGAATTGGCGTAATTTGTAAGCAACGATTTTTTTTCAATTTATTTTGTCATGGAAAATTTCATCGAACTATGCCAGGGTGTCTAAAGGTCATGAAAATCACGAAATTCTTGACAAAGTCATGAAATTTGAAAATGGGTCATGAAAGTCATGGAAAAGTCATAAATTTTTCAAAAAAATCACTAGGTCAAGAATATTAATTGGGAAAAATTACAAATTCGCTTAAAAGTGAAATTTTTTCAAAATGTTGTATCTTCTCAAAAAAAAAAAAAAAAAGCATAAAATACCTATTGTGATTTCTCAGAAGAAGAAAATTAATTTTCTTGAAGATTTTTTTTCGAGGGGGAGGGAAATCTATTTTTTTTTGGGGAAAATTCCCATTTCTTAGAATGAGAAAAAATTAATTTTTTGGCACAAAAAATTTTAAAAATTGCTTTGAAATAACAAACATTACTCAATTTTTTTGAAATAGAGAAATCTCAAATCTTCTGGAATGGAAATTTTTCGAAGGAAGAAATTTCAGGATTTTTTGGAATACAAAATTTCTAAAAATCTTTGGGAGGGGGGATGTAATAAAATTTTCTTATGTGAGGATACTTTTAAAAATTTTTGTGGAAAAGTTTCTCAACTTTTTCTTTGTGAAGAAAAAAATGAGTTTCATTTTTGAAAAAAAAAATGTTTTTTTTTCGAACAATAATTTAAAAAATTCTTCTGAAATAAAAAAATCTCATTTTTTGGGGGATCAATTTTTTTTTCTTTGGTAGTAAAATAAATAAATAAATAAATAAATAAAATACTTTTTAAACTCTGGGACGAAAAAAAGACAGAAAAAATACTTTTCTGTTGAAAAAGTTGTTAAAAAATTTTTTAGGAGAATTTTTTGTGTGAAAATTTTTTGTTTCATTTCTAGGAAAAAATGCATTCTCACATTGCAACATGAAAACAATTTCAAGCATCCACCTTTTAGGGAAGAAATCAAATTACAACCTTGAAAATTCCAAGTATTCATTTAACTTTTTTTTGAAATTGTATAGATTTTTTTGGTTACAAAAAAAGGGGGTCTCCGAGAGCATAAGTATGCATAACTTGGGAATCATTTTTTAATAGCTATTTACCACAAAATATAGGGAAAAAATGAGGGAATTTTTTTTGCCCCTCCTATATTTCTTCCAAGTTACGCTTTTGTCGAAGGAGCCCCCTGGAAATGTAGAAATATTCTTCTTGAGAAAAGTCATGAAAAAGTCATGAATTTTCAACAAAAAAAATCCAGTTGACACCCTGTATGCTTTTTTTGGCTAAACGGCCGCAGGTTAGTTATTCAGTGTTGAGCAGCTCCGAACCTCTTAGCTTAGAGCTAAGCTCTAAAATGAAAATTTTCAGTTGAGCTCTTGCTCCTTTCTGTTTTTTGGTTTTTACGAAATTGTTTACAAAATTCGATTTCTCCGGGCTTAAGTCGCACCTATTGATTCAAAAAAATTATTTCGATGGAAAAAATTTGAAATTTTTTGATGCAAGGTGAGCAACTTCCGATTTTTCTAAAAAGTCAATTTTTACCGGAAAAAAAAAGAAATTTTGATTGTTCATTAAAATTGAAAATAGGCAACCCTGAAATGAAAACTCTTCAATTTTTTCATTCGAAATATTTTTTTTGCGTAAATAGAAGGCATTTAAGCCAGGATTAGAACCAAGCATGCAGGGATATTAACCAAAGCCGGAACCGAAAAAAACCCGCTTAAAATCGTAAAAACCAGAACCAAAACCAAAACCAATACGTTCGAAAACCATAACCAAAACTCAAACCAAAACCAGTAAAAATTGAAAGCGGTTTTGGTTTTTTCATCCCCCCCCCCCACCCATTCCCTTCCCATGAGGCTGAGGCTTTGAAATAGTGCGAGTGCGAATGCGAACAACACGAAAAAGGAGCAGCTAGCGGAAATCACGTTATAAAAAGCTAAAAACTTGATGGAAAAGTTGGAAAGTGATTAGACCGCCAAAAAAGTGACAGATTTACATCGTATTTGGTATTTCAAGACGATTTTAATTTAATTTAATCGTATAATTTGTTATATATTTTCGTATTTCATATTCATATTTCAAAACTCAAAAGAGTAATTTTGAATTTCAATGTTTTTATTCATTCAGTCTACCAAATTACAAGTTGGTATGTAATGCAGAGTGTACCTTGTACCAACTGTGTCTCGTTATCGTTTGTGCCTTTACAGTTACTTATTTGACGTTGTTCTTGTTAACAAAATTTCGTTGTAAATATTCAGAATTTTCATCTCGTTGTTCATTGAACTGCTACGAAATTAAAAAATCAAAAATTGAATTTTTTCTTTAATAAATAGGAATGAGAATGACGAATGAGTATGAGTATCGACGAGTGACGACAGCTTGAGCTTGTAACTAACTCCTAACTCCATGTAAAATTCGAAAATTGACAAAATGAAAATTGAAAATTGTAAAATAATTCAAAAGTTCAAAATTTCAAACAAATTGAAATTGTATTGTAAACATAAACAAGAAAAAAACAAACGTTCTTCCATTTTTATTCAATTTTTAATTTTAATATTATTTTTTATTACTTGTTTTGTTTTGTTTTTAAAGTCATTTATGATAGAAATTTAAAAAAAAACCGTAACCGAAACCAAAACCGATACATTTTGAAAACCAAAACCACTACCAAAACCAAACCAATACCTTTTGGAAACCAGAACCAAAACCAAAACCTGAAAAAAATTTTTAACAGTTTTCCATCCCTGCAAGCATGACAGTTTTTTTTTTTTTTTTTTTTGTAATTTGAAAATCTTGATTTTTTTCAAAACTCAATGGTCTGAGGAGATAATGAATTATGTACATTCGCCCATATACATTTATCCCTGCAAGTTCGACGATATCTAATTTCACAAAATAACCTTTTTGTTGAGAAAATTTTGAATCGTGCTTTACATTACGATATTTATCTATAGCTCTTCAAATATCTTGAAAATTGAAATCAAGACGATCTGCATAAGAAGCCCGAAGCAGAAAAACCACATTGGCTTTGGTACTTGACCATTTGACGTTTGTTCATTTGAATGAATCGAGCCGGATTTATTAATAGAAAATACAATGGCCGAGTAATAGCCCAAGTCGAGTGATAAAAGGAAAGGTCAAAAGATATAATGAGCTAATGACCATTTACTTGCGCACGCCAAACTATAGAGGTGTATTGAAAACTTGGTCGTACTGTGTAGAAATAATAAACGTACAAAGCGAAGGAAAATGGACAAAAACAAGAATTACATTAAAAAATGAAACAAAAGGTACGCGAAAATTTTCAAGAGCAGGACTGGGCAAGGATGAGGGGGCGACGGCGGCGGTGGCTCCGCGTCCTGTAATTTGGGAAAGTGTTGAGCGCTTCTCGCGTATTCGTATGGTACGTAACATCTGTCTGTATTCCCAAGGAAGCTTAAGCATAAAGTGTTAATGCGCGCCATAATGCGTGGTAACATATGTGACCATATAGTACACGCTGCACGTTTACTTATATTATACCATATAACTATACATTTTAACCTTAGCAGACGCCTCTCTTTTTCTTCTCATATCTTTCCCAAACCAACGTCTTATTAAAATATTGGCACAACTACAAATACCAAGTACAGCCTTCTTTATTGCACGCTCTACATGTAAGTCGTAAGGTAAACTTTCCTATTAGTACGCACATTTCGCATTTAGAGCTCCAGCTCTACGAGTACTCTCCCAAACAAGATGAAACTTTGGTGATGAAATGAGGCTACCTTGAGGTATACAACTATGTACTCGAGTCTGGATCCGCACCCCCTCTCCACTGTATAAATATGTCGAAAACCCTTAATTGCGTACTAATAGGACACCATCCTTCATATAAGTATGTACCCTAGGGTGCCCCTTATTTTGAAAATTTTGGAAATGGTTTCAGGATAGGGTGTCAATTCATGACACATATGGAGAAGATAATTCTTTTTTTTATTTACCCTCTGCCACCCTACCTGCATTTTGAGCCTTGCCAGGACCTCCAGTTTAAAAAAAAAAAAATATTAAAAATAGAAAATTAAAAAATTAAAATAATAGACAATTTATAGAATATTATGATATAATAAGACCATTTTCGATGATTTTTCATAGGACATAAAAAAACGGCATTTTTTACGATTTTTGAGAAAAATTGAAAAAAATTATTAAAAATCGAAAAAAGGCCATAATTGATAAAATCGTTTAACATACCTACACAGTACACATTACCACCCAAAAAGACCATTTACGACAATTTTTCAACTTTACTTTAATTTTTAGGAAGGGTCAAAAACAGTCACTTTTGATGATTTTTTCATATTTTTGATAGTTTTCGAAAAATTCTCACCGGTACCTCAATGATGAAAAATCACTGTAAATGGTCATTTTGGGTGGTAAAGTGTACTGTGTAGGTATGATAAACGATTTTATCAATTATGACCTTTTTTCGAATTTGATAATTTTTTTTCAATTTTTCTCAAAAATCGTAAAAAATGACGTTTTTTCATGTCCCATGAAAACGGGGGTAAAGATGAAAAAAATCATCGAAAATGGTCTTATTATATCATAGATAATACCCATCTTATGACGAGTTTTCAAAAAAAAAAAAAAAAAAAAAAAAAAAAAAAATCAAAATTTTTAAATTGTCTATTTCTTTGAAATTTTTTTTTAAATTTTGAAATTGGGGGGGGGGGGGGGGCGACGGCATGGGAAAAAATAAAAAAATAGGGAATTATTTTCTCCATATATGTCACCAATTGACGCCTGATATTCAAAACATTTCCAAAATTTCCAAAATAAGGGCCATCCTAGTACGTACGTCTATTCTACGTTATCCAGTATTACACAGCATAGTGGTACTCCGTACCTGTATCTTTCACCTACACGATATTTTAATATAATACGTGATATAAAACCCACCTCCCCCTCATCGTGTCGCAGTACCCCTGCACCCTGGTACTTGTCTCGTGTAACCGTACTTGACAGATTTTCGCCGAATACTAATTAGCTTACAGTAGGTAGCTCGGATAAAAAGTTGCAAAATCTGGGCTCTGGTTAATTATAATTAATGTCGGTCGTCGTCGTTGGTCGCTCGTGTAAACCTACCCTCATCCTGTAGTCAAATTCTTTTCATCGTTTTTCTTCTTTTTTCCAAGCACCTATACGCACGTTTGAAGATAAGGAGAAAAAAAGACCTGTGTAAGCGTATGTTTCCAGTACGCCCACGTCAGGGTGCCTAATTCTCCTGCAAAAGTCCTATTTTCAATAGCTACCTCTTTTTTTGAGTTTTCATTGCAATAATGTTTTTCTTCATTTTTTTAATTTCTTTTTAAAAAAATTGGTACCTATTTAAATATTTTTTCGTTTCGTAATTTTTCATTTTTATTTAAATCGCAGCTTATTTTAAGAAATTTTTGCGACTGCAGTAATTTTAAAATTTATTGTAAAATTACTGGTAATTACATCCGTCTATCCAGGGTGTCTAACGGTCATGAAAAAGTCATGAAGTTTGAAAATGGGTCATGAAAGTCATGGAAAAGTCACGAATTTTTAAAAAAAAATCACTAGGTCGAGAAAAGTCGTGAATTTTACTCTTTGAAGTCATGAATTTTTGATGATAAGTATTACCCGGGCAAAATTACAAATTCCTTTAAAAGTAAGGAAGGGAGGGAAGGGAAGGGAAGAGAAAGGAAATCTATATTTTTTGGGAAAAATCCCCATTTCTTGGAAAAAAAAATCTGGAATGGAAAAAATGAATTTCTTGATACAAAAAATTTTAAAAAGTATTTTGGAATAAAAAACATTTTACGCCACTAGCCTTAGGTAGTTGCTGTACAAGGCGTTAAAAAAAGTCTCAATTTTTTCAAGTACAAATACTTTTCAAACTCTAGAGTATAAAATCTCAATTTTTTGGATTTTTTTTTCAATTTTCTAACAAATAAAAATATTTTTTTGGGGAGGAGGGTCTCCGTTTTTTTGGAGAAAAAATTGTAATTTTTTTTTTTTTTTTTTTTTTTTTGAAATAGAGAAATCTTAACTTAACTTTCTGGTGATCAATTTTTTTTTTCTTTGAAAGAAGTAAAATAAATAAATAAAATATTTTTTAAGCTTTGGGACAAAAAAAAAACAAAAAAATGTTTTTTTGTTGAAAAAGTTTTTAAAAAAATTTTTTGGAGAATTTTTTGCGTGAAAAGTTTTTGTTTCATTTCCAGGAAAAAAATCATTTTCACATTACAACATGAAAAAAATTAATTTCTCATTTTTCTTTAGTAAAAATTGATGTTTAATGAAAATCGAAAGTTGGCAACCCTGCTATGAAATTTTTTCACTTTTTTCTATCGAAATATTTTTTTTGCATCAATAGGAGCCATTTCAGCCCAGTTTTGCAACCAAGCAGATATTATTTCCATTTTTTGTAATTCGAAATTCTCGATTTTTTAGCGATCTGCAACTTTTCAACCCCCTGGTAGCGTGAGAAAATCGATATCAAATTTGAAGGTCAATGGTCTGGGGAGGTGCAGAAACTCAAATTGCACTTTTCTAGGGGTGTGACGGTGACCGAGGTACCATGTAGGAAGCAGTACCCAAAGGTGGCAAAAAACTGCGTTTTTTCAAAAGTGACCCTACTTTGAGGGCCCCTAGCTCCACTCCTCTGAGATGTAGGGAGCTCAGTTTTTTGGGGAAGGTTCTCAACTCAAAGTAAACCACTTCTGCCAGTTTGGTCGAAATCCGACTCATGTTTTTTTTTTTCACTCCACCCTAATGTACATAGAGGTAATTTGACGTGCCCAAATGGAGTGGGTAGAGCCCAAAACTTTGTGAAAATTTTTTTCTAGTCAACGCACACCACCCGAGATGTATAACAGCTAAAAAGCGTCTGGGGCCAAAATCACCCCTTATTCGACAATACCCTTTGTTGGTAATTTCAGACCCCCCGCCTTCCCAGTTTTATTCAATTTTTAATAATTTTCACCTGAAATTTCAATTACCTATTTATACATTTTTTCAGATTGTATAAGGTAGTTGCACCAGTGGTGGACCCTTATAGTGGAAGTGTCTTATAAAAAACATTCTGGTTTAAAAACTAATAACGTTGGCGAAATGGTGAATATACCAAACGATTCCTTGTGTATTCTACAACAAAATGCGCTATAATTTTTAAATTTTACTTCATTTCTTTGAAAATTACGACCATTTTAAGTGAAAAAATAGAAAAGTCCAGTGGTTGGTCAAGATAATCTAGTAATTAATCTTAATAGTGTAAAATTCATATTTCGATAACACTTCGGCTTAACAAAAATCTTTAGAATTGGCATCATTTTGAAAATTGTTCTAACAAAAAAATTTCAGACGATCATTATTAATTACTTGAACAGAATTGATTAAAAACTTTTATGTGGTTCTATGCAGAAATGTTCCAGGTTTGCTCTAAAAAAAATTTCTGAAGCTATTTTAAAAATACGCTTAATTATTAACATTTTTCTTCTCAAGTGACCCACCACTGGGTCGTGGCCAACGACTGGTGCAACTACCTTATTTCAATTTCTTTGAAAAATCACATGCTGATTTATCTAAAGTTCTAGATACGAAATTGACGGGCTACACTTTTGAGTTTTTCATCTTTTCCGTTATTATTTTTTTTTTTTCTGTTTTACACGTCTTTTATCTGCGATTAAAAGCAGAAGAATAAATTCCAGAGTAATTACATTTTCAACGAGGCCGATACGGTGAAAAGATTTATACCAACGTCTACGTAGGTAGTGGTAGAGAGGTAGATGTACGAGTAGCACTCGTTCAACGATGCGGCATGCCGTGGCGGCGCTTACCTACGTTACGTTTCTTGGCTTACACCGCCGCGCCGCATCCGCCTACCTTTGGTATACGCTTTGCGGGTAGCAGCTCCTTGCTCCTTCGTTGTGTCGCGTCTCGTCTTATAAGTACTCGACGAACCAAATGCTTTAACACCGTATTAAAATTAATTCGCCGAATAAATTTACCGCACCGGCGCGGCGTGGCATCGGCATGCGGCACGCGGAATCTGCGCCCCAGCCCCAGGTACTCGTAAACGTGTAAAAAATCCTCTCATCGAGTATTCCAACGTCAATTTTTTCCTTTTCGTCGAATAATTATTCTTTTTCGCCGCCGCATTTCATACCCTATGCGAAGCTGATGCATCTCACCATGCTCATCCTTTGCTCTGAAGTTGAAAAAGTAAAAAAAAAACAACAAAAAAAAACGCTACTGTTTCAAACAAAATCCAAAGGGCAGGCATGGCGAAAATAAATCGTCGATTACGTACAAAATAATTGTGCCGAATCGTTATAGTAGGTACACTTGTAGTTGTACTGCAGTAATACGAATTGGTCGTAACGACAGAACGAGCTCGCGCCTTTCGTATTTTCGCGTTAATTGCCGCAATCTAATTCGACAAAAAGAGAAGAAACAACGGAAATCACTGGCATGGCATAGCACAGCGAATGTAATCGCCGTTAATGTGATCTGAATTCTTTCCGTATAATTTCCTTCTTTTCTTTTCTTTTCGTTTCGTTTCCAAAATAACAGTGTTATTTTTACTGGTAGCGCTAACAACACTACATCTACTATAAAGCTCTCGACCGACCAGCACAGATTCCATTTAAGGGAGTAATTAAACTATAGTACACTTTCGCAGAGGCCAAGGAAATTTCTGGTTTTATTACTTATTCGAGCCCTCGATGACCTCGCCGCTAGCATTTTTTTCGCCGCTACGCTCGCCGGCGCGCCGCGTAAGTACGTCTTAATGAGACTTTTTAGTTTTTTCTCTCTTTTTTCTCTTTTTTTTTGTTTACTCTCCGAATTTGCAAACCAAGCCGGTCGAGATTAAATCTACGTGCGAACGGCTTAAAAAAAGTTGGCCAAGTTTCTCACTCGCGTCAGCTTTCGCATCGTTGCTGGATTCGTTCTCGACGTTCTGCATGCTATGCTATGCCATGCCATGCCATGCCATGCCATGCCATGCCATGCTGCCATCGCCATCTACTCGTACTTCTGTCTTCATCTTTAATTCAACCCTTTTTACATTATTTACCAACTTGTTTTTTTTTTCACTACCGTTGCTATTACTGTACCTCCTCCTGTCTGCTGTTTTCTTCGAACATAATCCGATATGCTGGTTCAGTGTCGCGCTCGTCCAGAATAGACGAAGACGAGGTGCAGGTGCAGAAGTGGATTGTTGAATAACTTTCTCCATAAACTTTGTGACGGATTTGACGCTAGTACGACCCTATAATTTTTGTTCTTGTAGTTTACTTTACGCGTCTGCATTTTTCGAATCGTGCAATATATGAGGTAGTAAATTTTTGACAGACAGAGACGTACCTAAGCAGAGTCGCAGACATTTTATTTGAAGTGTTCCAAGCTGCAAATACTTCGTCTGATTTTGCTATACCTAGTCGAAATTTTGATTTTTGCAGTAAAATCCTAATTTTTTCGAATTTTCATTTTTTAATTAAGTAGGTACCTACTATTTTCAAAAATTGAAAATATATGAGTGAAATTTGACAAGATTGAAAATTATTTTTAAAAATGGAAATGACATAAAATCACTATTTTTTCAAAATTAGAAATGAGAAGAATCAAGTAAAAGTAAGTAAAAATTGAAGAAAAAAAAATGAGAAAATCAACAATAGAAAATATTTCAAAATTGGGAACATTAAAGAAAATTAAAAAAAAAAAAAAATTTAAAATAGAGCCTGTTGGCAAGAGGAGTAAGTATTTTTGAGAGTTGAATTAGAGAGAAGAGTTCAAAATTTTGAAGGATGTGATTTTCAGAAAGTACTTGAAAGTTGAAATGATTCGTTTGGAATGTGCAGATTTCTATGAATTCGGAATTTTGGACAGTCGTTTACTTTTACATATATATTTTTTGATTTTGATTCATTGATCATTTTTTTATTTGATTAATTTTCCAATTTTGTTGACTAGACAAAATTTTCCGATTTCGATAAATCGATAAGTTTCTTTAATTTCCATAAGTCAATTGGTTTTTCCAATTTTGACATGGAACAAAATGGTAGCCTTTGTCATTGATTAAAATATGCAAATTGCCATTTTTTCAAATTTACTGAAAGTAAAATTTTTTACAATTTCAGTCAAAGGAGGATTTTGCATTGAATCATAGGGTAGCTTTTTTCATTGATTAAATGCAAATTGACATTTTTTGAAATTTACTGAAAATATAATTTTTTTGAATTTTGCCAGAGGAGGATTTTGCATGGGAACTTAAGGTAGCTTTTTTCATTGAATAAATGCAATTTTGCAAAAACTCTCATTTTTTGAAATTTACTGAAAATAAATTTTTTTCAAATTCAGTTAGGGTAGGATTTTGCATTGGATCGGATGGTAGCCTTTGTCATTGATTAAATGCAAATTGTCATTTTTTCATACTGAAAATAAAATTTTTTACAATTCTGCCAAAGGAAAATTTTGCATAGGAACCTAGGGTAGCTTTTTTCATTGAATAAATGTAATTTTGCAAAAACTCTAATTTTTTGAAATTTACTGAAAATAACTTTTTTTCAAATTCAGTTAGGGTGGGATTTTGAATTGGAGCAAATAAAAGCCTTTGTCATTAATTAAATGCAAATTGCCATTTTTTCAAATTTACTGAAAATAATTTTTTTTTTTAATTCTGCCAGAGGAGGATTTTGCAGGGGAACTTAGGGTAGTTTTTTTCATTGAATATATGCAATTTTGCAAAAACTCTCATTTTTTGAAATTTACTGAAAATAATTTCTTTTTTTCATATTCAGTCAAGGTAGGATTTTGCATCGGATCAAATGGTCGTCTTTGTCATTGCTTAAATGCAAATTGTCACTTTTTCAAATTTACTGAAAATAAAAATTTTCACAAATTCAGTTAGGGTAGGATTTTGCATTGATTGATTATTTTTTTGGTTTTTCTCGACTGAAAAAAAAATATTGTGATTAATTTTTCAATTGACTCGATTAATTTTTCGATTTCATAATTTTTTGATTTCCTTAGTTTTTTTTTTCAGTGATGAAAAATTTCTCAATTTTTCAGGTGTTATATAATACGTATTATGTTGGTATTTTTCATAAAGAGGATTTTCAAATGTGCTTTTTTGGATTTTTTAAAGAATTTTATGCAAAAAAATGTGATTTTTTATCCGAAATAATTTTATTCTAAGAAACTTCTTTCATAAATGCTGATTTTTAAATAAAAAATCGTTGTCTTTAATAAATTCACTTTCAATGTTCTTACCTATGCTGGGCTATGAGTTTTTGGCACTTCAGAATAATAATTTCATTATGTTGAGGAATGTATCCCAAACTTCTGAAAAAGGGTTTAAAAATGGGTCAATTTTTTTTAGCTTGGATTTTGATTTTGGAAAATAAGTTTTACCCGAGGATGTGAGTTGAAATTTTTTTCTCAATGTTGGATTTATCATTTTGTTCATGACGAGTACCTATAAACTGAAACAATCGAGTTATGGTACTTGTTAGTAAACACGGCACGTGGGCAGGAATACTTTTCGTTACCTACTTTTTTATCTTGACTGAAGTATTTTTCTGCGAGGTGCGTTGTTTTTCTTGCTTATCGTAAAGCAAACGCGAGAGACGGTAATATAAGCGGAAGTACCTTCCAAATTTAATGAGAAAAAATAAAAAGTAACAGTCGAGTCGCGAAACAAAGAATAGGACTAAATGGACAGGGACATGTATTTAACGCAAACGGGTCCTAATTTAGTAGGCGTAACGTTATCTCGCTTGTAAGTTTTGTTTAAACAGTTCTAGTCGCCGTTTATACGTTATTAATTTTCCCTTTCCCTTTTGCTAGCGATTCGCGGAATATGCAGCTTCAGCTCGAGATGATGATGGTCGATGAATGGGGTTATCCTTATCTTATTTTTTATGGCGTAAGTCGACTTACGCCCTTTTTCAGTAAATTGCAAAAATGAATTCTACGTTCATTATGCTATCTAGCAAGACTTGTCCCACATCCCTATCTATCGTCAAACGTTCACAACACAATTAAAAGTTGGGCAATGTTGGGTATTTCAGTACCTGGCTCGCTTAAACATCAGGGTGGAGTGAAAAAAAAAAAAACCCTCTGATTTCGACCAAACTCGCAGAGGTGGTTTATTTTGAGTTGAGAACCTCCCAAAAAAAAAATTGAGCCCCCTACCTCTCAGGGGAGTGGAGCTAAGGCTCTCAAAGTAGGGTCAATTTTTTTTTTTAAAACACAGTTTTTCACTATTTTTGGGCAGTGGCACTCCAGTTACCCCCCACCGCACCCCTATGAAAAAGTGCAGTTTGAGTTTCTACATCTTCCTTGACCATTGATTTTGAAATTTGAACAACTTTTGGTCCTCGACAGGGGGGGGTTGAAAAGTTGCAGATCGCTAAAAAATCGATAATTTCGAATTACAAAAAATGGAAATAACATTTGCGTGGTACCAAAACTGGACTCAAATGGCTCCTATTGATGCAAAAAGATTATTTCGATCAGTGTTGGAAGAACAACGAGAATTGTTCTCGGTTCTTCGTTCTTTTGTTCTCAAAACCACTTCAAGTATGTTCGTTCGGTACGTTTGTTCTTTTTTTTTAAATTCGTGTTCTTGTTCCTGTTCTCTGTTCTTTCCTAAAATAGCGTTCTTTGTTCTCGTTCATTCCGTTCTTTTGTTCTTTTCCAAATTTTCATCAAAATTTGAAGAAAAAACATGGGAGGCGTGTGAAAACTATAGTGGAAAGACAGAAAGTAACCTCAAATGTAATTGAACGTATTTTTTCAATAGTTTTTAGGTTCAGATAGGGGATCTTGGTCTATTTTCCAACAAAAAGGTCGCAAAGATTGCTATTTCAATTCCGGTATTATAAAATGAATGGTAAATTTGCAAACTTTTTAAATTTTATCAATTAATAAGAAATAAAATGACTCAAGCGACTAGAAAAATCGAAGCTTTTCAAATTTTTTATTTGATTTTTATGGAAAACGTGAGAAAATAACAAGAACAAAGAACAAGCAGAAAAATTGGCGAGAACGGTTCTTGTTCTTTTGTTCTTCAGAGCGGAGTAAAAAAAATGTTCTTTGTTCTCAATGTTCTTTTCTGTAATTTTTTTCCGTTCGTTCTTTCGTTCGTTCTTTCTTTCAAAAAAAAGTCGTTCTTTCGTTCTTTAGTTCTTGTTCTTGATTCGTTCTTCCACCCCTGATTTCGATAGATAAAGTTGAAAAAATTTCATAGCAGGGTTGCCAACTTTCGATTTTCATAAAACATTAACTTTTACCAAAAAAAGGGGAAATTTTGATGTTTTATGAAAATCGAATGTTGACAACCCTGCTATGAAATTTTTTCAACTTTTTCTATCGAAATAATTTTTTATTTTTTTGCATCAATAGGAGCCATTTGAGTCCAGTTTTGGTACCAAGCAAATGTTATTTTCATTTTTTGTAATTCGAAATTATCGATTTTTTAGCGATCTGCAACTTTTCAACCCCCCTGTCGAGGACCAAAAGTTGTTCAAATTTCAAAATCAATGGTCCAAGGAGGTGTAGAAACTCAAACTGCACTTTTTTCAGAGGGGTGCGGTGGGGAGTAACTCGAGTGCCACTGCCCGAAAATAGCGAAAAACTGCGGTTTTTTTCTTCTTCAAAAGTGACCCTACTTTGAGAGCCCGTAGTTTCGCTTCCCTGAGAGGTAGGGGGTTCAAATTTTTTTGGGAGGTTCTCAACTTAAAGTAAACCACCTCTGTAAGTTTGGTCGAAATCCGAGATATGGTTTTTTTTTTCACTCCACCCTACTAAACATAGGTACTGGTAACGTTATTATCACGATTATCACACACAACAACTTCGCGATTTTCATCTTAAAAATTTTTTTACAAAAAAAAATTTCTTTTTCAGCATTTACACATTTTGTTCTACGATTTTTAATCCAAAAAAAAAAAAAAGTTCGTCCACGAAAAAGGGCTTAACTTTTAGCTACGGTTTTCCAGCGATAACTAGAGTACAAACGCTTGAATAATTTTGTCATCCACGTATTTCTGGTCTAGAGTGATCAATCTAAAAATAAAAGCCGCACACATCACCTCAGTTCAGTCTTTTTAAAAAATATTAAACATCGAAACTTTCAAATACGTTTTTCTCAAAACGCCATTTCTGGACTTACGCTCTTTTCGATCGGGCGTCATCATTTAAATTAGTTTTTAAAAAGAATATTACGCCCCGTTTTCTGGGTTTATTATATGTATAGAGTTGAAAACTGTTTGATTGTCGTCTATACAGAAGGAAAACAAAACAAAATGTAGTTTAGGTATAATCAGACCCTTGCGCTTGCAACCAACGATTCTGTTTGAGCAACGTACGATTACGATTTGAGGGGAGGAAACGAAATCTGCTGTGTTTAGGATTTTAGGTAAAGTATCATCAATTCGATTTATTTTTCATCATTTTACTCGAGTGAATCAGTTGACGATTTAAGAAAAAAAACTGAAGAAAATATTTGTTGTTGTAGGAGAATTTTTCATTTCATTCAAATTTTTCACGTTGAAAATTATACGATGTACTTACTTGATGTTTAAAACGACAGTCTAGTTAATCAGAATCAAGCAAAATGTCGCTTCTTGTATGCATTTCACGAGTTTTTTCTCAACCTTTCCCTCTGGTTACTTTATATTTGCTGTTTTCTCATTCCGCTGCAGTCTGTGTCTCACATTCAGTCTCGCTATTTACAGCTTTTTATCTACGAGAGGAAAAAAGAAAGGAAGGAAAAGAATACATCGTACCTGGCATCTTCTTCGAAGGCACTTTTCATATTTCATACGAAATGTAACATCAACTTGATGTGCACAATAAGCGAAAGCCCACTTGATAAATTGTTCCACATCTTTCAAAATGGAGCTACCGGGCAATATATTATGTATCCGAGCTTTTTGTTCAAGCAGCGAGCATCTCTTTCAAATTCATTATTTTCAAAGTACAACAACGAGTCGTCTTCGTTGTAGTATTTGTACACAGCACGAGCTACGAGTATGACTAAAGACCACTTCGGGCATTTTTTTTAACACTACGCTCTTCATCATCCCCCCATGCGCCTATTTAGCGTTTTTCTCTCCTTTTTTTAACGCCGTATTTTTGTTATTTCTGTCGATGTCGCTGCTGCTGCATGCTGTATTAATAATGCAAAATTTTCGAGTTTGTATGCGTTTATGATGTTGTCACTGTTGATACGACCTGCTTTACTCTTCTGCCAGCACCTTTTCGCTGTTTAAGCATCTTAATACTTACGTCGAGTTTTTTTATTTTTATCATTATTTTATTTCGCTCGACCCGAATGGAGAATGGATACGAGGCTTTTTCTTCGCGTCTGGTAAAAAGGTTATTATTTGGCATTTGCACACAGTGGCGCGCGCTTCGATATACTCTATACTCGTAATTCAACTGCGTATTTTTTGAGCGTAGCGTTATCTGTTGTTTTTCCTCTTGATAAGTACTTATTCTGTGCGTGTAACGTGTTAAGTAGATAGCAGATACGCTATAACGTGCCGTATATTTATACTGCGATGAGTCCCTAACTCCCTATCGTTTTGGGTTTTCAGTTTGATAGCTCTTGCCTGACTCTCGCCTCGGCAATCAACTAGAAAAGCGCTCAAATGCTAACGATACATTTCTGAAAGTCTCCAAAATTTCACTTTTTATTCGACATATTTTTCAAGATTAGCTCAGGGTACTTGTGTATCGTTGACTTGACACTATAGATTTCAAAAAGGAAAATGAGTAGTGTTTTGATAAACGTTTTCGTCATATTGGTTTTCTTTTTTAGGGATAATGTCGAGAATTTTTCGGACTTCTATCTCTGTTTTTGAAACTGTGAGTTAGTCAAGTCGAAAATTTTCTGTTTTTTTTTTAGCCGAATTTTCTATAAAATTGGGACTTTATGTGTTCGAGTTGGGATTTTATAAAACATTATTTTGAATGTTCTCTGTAACCGTATTTTTTTTTTGGTAGTATGAATTCTCAATTTTTTGTAAAAACACTCGATTTTAGCAATTTTTTCAAATTATCGAAAAATTGAAATGGGATATGCTGTAATGTGTTGTATTTAATACACAAAAACGTTTCAATGTTTTTTCATGAAATGAAGAATTTTGAAATTTTTTCAAGTTTTTCATCTTCCTATCTATGTAGTATGCAGGGATGGGCAAGAGTTTTTTTTTAAACTCCAACTTGCGAGTTGACTTTTTTGCAAAAAAGAGTTGAAAAGAGTTGAAAAGAGTTGGTAGTTACCACTCTTTTTTCAAAAGAGTTGAAAGAGTTTTCATAATTCTTTTGCAACTCTTCCTCAAATTTTTGGTTCTAAAAATTGAAATATGAGAATGTGTTTCAGCTATCCAAGGACTATCCCTCTTGAAAGTACAATATACTTTGAATTTTTTTTTATGAAAATTTCTAAAATATTTCCTATCTGCGAATTTCTTTTCAATACAATTTTTTTTAATTTTTCAGAAGACTAGAATTTTTTCTGAAAATTTTAGAAATACTTCTTTTTACAGATTTCTTTCAAAAAAAATTTCTTGAAAGAATTTTCAATCTTTTTTTCAGAAAAAAAAAAAATAAATAAATAAATATATTTTGAACAAATAATTTATAATTTTTTCATAAATACATAAGGTAGTTGCACCAGTCGTTGGCCACGACCCAGTGGTGGGTCACTTGAGAAGAAAAATGTTTATAATTAAGCGTATTTTTAAAATAGCTTCAGAAATTTTTTTTAGAGCAAACCTGGAACATTTCTGCATAGAACCACATAAAAGTTTTTAATCAATTCTGTTCAAGTAATTAATAATGATCGTCTGAAATTTTTTTGTTAGAACAATTTTCAAAATGATGCCAATTCTAAAGATTTTTGTTAAGCCGAAGTGTTATCGAAATATGAATTTTGCACTATTAAGATTAATAAAACTTGAAATATAACCATTTGGACCTGAATAAGAAGAGTTTGGAGATTCCATTTCTTCATTAAAATAAAAAATATTGCCAAAATTCTATCAAATATGGCGGTGACTATCTACTGGAAGGAAAAAATGGTGTTTAGCCAGTAGTTGATCATTTTGATCAAGTACTAGACTTACGAAATTTTTGTAAAGTTCTAGTGGTTGATCATGCAAAAAATTGGTAAATATTCACGAAAAATGATAGTTTCTCTTTCTCATTGCTAATGAGTGACAATTTTACCGAATACTTATTGATTTTTTTAAAAATTAAATGGTTGAGAGCCGTTGTCATAATCTGATTGACCAACTACTGGGTGATCAATTACTAGCGCGTGACCAACTACTGGGTGGTCAACTACTAGATTATCTTGACCAACCACTGGACTTTTCTATTTTTTCACTTAAAATGGTCGTAATTTTCAAAGAAATGAAGTAAAATTAAAAAATTATAGCGCATTTTGTAGTAGAATACACAAGGAATCGTTTGGTATATTCACCATTTCGCCAACGTTATTAGTTTTTAAACCAGAATGTTTTTTATAAGACACTTCCACTATAAGGGTCCACCACTGGTGCAACTACCTTACCTAAGACTTTCAAGTTTATTTCAGGAAAATTTTGAAATCCCTTTTTTTGGAATTTCGTTCAACAATTTAAAAAAAAAAAAACGAATAAATATTTTTTCAAGAAAATGCCCTTTTGAGAAATTTTTTTTTTTTTTTAAATTTGAAAACAAATACATTTTTCTCGAATTTTTAAAGAAAAGTCTCAATAAAAAAATTGTGTTTTTTTTTAAATTTCAGTGGGTCACATCTTCAATTTTTTCAGAATGACTTATGGATCAAAAATCCAAAAATTTTTAGAATAAATTTTTTTGCAGTAAAATTTAAAAAAATTTTTAAATAAAAAATTTCTCAATTTTTTTGCAGTAAAATTTTTAAAAAAATTTTTGAATAAATTTTGAAGTAAAAAAATTATCAATTAGGTAGGTACTTTGAAATGGAAAAACTTTCAATTTTATTAAATAATGAATAAATTTCCAAAATTTTTTGAAATTAAAAATTATCAATTTTCTGAATTTTTAGAATATTTTTTTTCTCAATTTTTAATTTTGAAATGAAAAATCTTTAATTTTTTCGGAATAACTTTTGGAATTGAAAAATTCTCAACCTTTTTGAGGTAACTACAAAATACTTTTCAAATGCATTAAGAGTAGGTATTAAGAATCATAATAATATTAGATAATAATAATATTAGATAATAATAATGACTAGTAAACTGCAAAACAATGCTTTTTTTACATGCTACATCGTTAATTCGCTATATTATGTAGGAAAACGAGTTAGAAAAAGAGTCAATTCTGAGTTGGCCTCTCTGGAAAAAGAGTGTGCCCATCCCTGGGTATACCTATTGTATACTTATATACGGTGGAATTGGAATTTATTAAAAAAAGGTAGGTATAAGGTGAAAATATAATGTAAAAAAAAATGAATATTGATTTAGTCTACAATTTTGTCGTGATTTAATATCGCAATGTAATAGTACCTACGAGTTATACTTTTTCTCTTACCAATCAAGAAAATGAAAAAACAATGCTAACATCTCGGCAGCAGCGTAAAGTTTTTCTCTTGCCTTCTTTAATATCGTTGATTTAATTATCATCAACGAAAGGAACGAGAAGAGTGCGACTGCAGAAGCCGGGAAATGAAATTTGTATACTTGAAAGTATAGTATACACAAACAGATAATGGGTATTTGTATATCGCAGCAGTCGAGTCGTAAATCAAAAGGCGGAAAATCGTCTCGTTATTACGAATTGTCGTTTAGCGAGCTGCGCGCTGCTGCTTTGAAGGAGACGTCGACGAGAATTCGTTTGATTTTCGCGTTTATTTTTCGCGTACAGAAGTTGACGTATTTTTCAAAGATAAAAACGACAAAAAGTTTCGCCGAACTCGCGAAAATTTGAATCTGTCGTCTGTCATTCGCACATTTCAACATATCGAAGTAGCTCGATTAAAGAATAATATTGGCGAAGGGAAGATTACCTATCTGCTAAGCACGCCTACTTATCCACAATCATGGAAGAACATCGTCGAAGGAATCGGATGAAAAGAGTAATTGAAATAAATAAACATTTATTTACGAAATTAGTTTTCTCGAATTCAGACTTCAGTTTATCGAAGTGAAAGGTAGAATGGTGAAAAGTGTGAAGTAGGTCTAGATACGTAAGACAGACTTGATTATGCTAATTTTGCATACCTACCTACTTAGTTAGTGTCTATCTACCTACTTGTGAAAAAATGAACGCTGGTAATTTAGTTCTTGCTATAATGTGTGACCTAAATCGAGGTCAGTTCATCTCATATATCTGCGAGAAAATTGAGAATATTTTAGCTTTACCGCGAGTATGTGTAGATATAAGCATCGCTTACGAACCTACATTTTCAATTTTCAAAACGATTAGAAAAAAATCTCTTTACGCTATATTATTCTTTTAAGCTGTATTTCTTAGGAACATTGGAAAAAGACAACGATAACCAACGCGACGGAAAAAGAAATAAAATCAGAATTAGATTCACATTAGACGAAATACAAAACCACATTTTTATTCTTTTTTAGCTTCGGGATAAAAAATATAAAGAACAAAACGAAATAAATGTAATGACTTAGCTCGTGGTAGAATTTTTTCGCGCCGCAATAAACCGGAAGCGAGTTTCGATAAAAGCTTCAACTTTATCCGGCATTCGTCGTCGAAAGTGGAGTTCACTTCGCTCTACTCGCTTTGCGTAGTATAGTACATGCTACATATACTGGTATTCTTCTTTCTACCGAATTTTTCGGGACGATGCTTCTTTTACATTCCGACAGTACATTTGCTTTCAGACATCTTTGTATGGAAAAGGTAAACTCGCATGATAATATTGTACAGTATTCACTGTTCACTCGTATCTCAGGTTATAGGTGGTTTTCAACGAAATGAAAACTGCTCTATTCAGTGATCAAGGTGTGAAACATTTCTGTGGCATTGGCAGAGGGCCTAGGACTGGCGTCTCGATGAGATATTCTATTTTTCGCTTTCAAGCGAAAATTGATTTGCTACTCCAAATAATTTTTCACCCTTTCACTGAAGTCAAAAAATTTCATAAAAAGCCATTCTTCAATTCATTAATTTGTAGCTAAATTTATCCCAATTTTTTCAACTTCAATTTTGTTCATCTAATTGTTTTAAATCAAATAATATTAATATTTCTTACAAACATTGTGTCTTATTGTCGAAATTTTCAAAGCAATATTTTCTGAACATTTACCAATTTTTTTTTCAAGTTTTAGTTCTGCCTACCTGCTGGGCTATCTCCCAAAAATGAAAAAAAAAATCCAAAATCAGCGAATTGCATTTCAAAATTATTTTTCAAACGTTAATATTCTGCCTAAAACACCATAGATTTTGAAAAAAAATTTAAAATTCTTAAAAATGGATTTTTCCAAAAATTGGCCCAACTCCTATTATACCGAATAAGTAATTCTGTCAAAAAGTTTACACTTTGCAAAAAATTAATTTTGTTACAATTTTTGAAGATTAATTTTGTTGAAATTTGCAAATAAGACGTGTGATTAACAAATTCTGTATGAAACGAATGTGGAAAGTATTAAATAATGGTTAGTACTCGTGTGGCATCAGCTTCGATATGCAGAGCTATTGATAAAACAGTTGGTTGGTCTTTAATTGTACCTTCACCTCTCAAGTTTTTCCAAAAAAAAAACCAAAAAAAAAAACAGAAATCGTATCAAAATTTATATTTTTTGAATCTGAAAAGAAATTGTTCAGGATTCCTTTTTTAAGGCATTTTTTTTCAATTCAGAATTTTTTTTAGGGATTTTTTGAAATTTTTCAAAAAAAAAATTGGGATATCACCTTTGGCTTTCAAAAAAAAAAAAAAAAATTATGGACAATTTTTTATGTTTTTTTCCCAAGTTTTTGATACCTAGTGTGCTTTTTTAATCTTTCAAGAAATTTTCAAAAATAGGTCGCTGAAGTTACTAAAAAAATTGAAAACTGAAACATCATGTCTAAAATTGATATTTTTAGCCTCCCCCCCTCGGGGGTAAGTAATTGCCTAGGTTTTTCTAAGCATTTGGTGGGCGCTTCTAGTGCCTACCTAGTTATTTCTAGGCCTGACAGTTATTTTATAGAGATGGGTGGTTGAATGCTAGAGGAGGTTTCAAAATTATTGCAGGAACTACATAGATATACTAAAGCATACTATTAAAATTTGCTTATTGGGGAATTTTTTCTAGAGGAGACTCAGTCCGGCCTTGGAAGGGGCTGTTGACTACAGGCCTGCTTATTAGGGTGGAGCGAAAATCAAAAATTTTCGATTTTCAAAATTTAATACCGTGGAAAAGTTGCGTCTTGAGGAGACATGAAAAACAAAAAAAAATCAAATCGAATAATATCTTCCGATCGCACAAGAGCCCTCAAATTTTTGAAAATTTTCGAAAAATCAAAATTTGTAAAAAATTCCAAAATGTTACAGAATGGGTTTTATGCCTTTGGTTGGCAAGTATTATCATCGTTATTGATATTTTTTGAAAAAAAAAAAATCCAGAATTCATCAGATCATCGCATCTATAAGACGTTAAAAAATGCCATATTTTGCGATTTTTTTTTAAATTGAAAAAAATGGATTAAAAATTGGGAGAAAATTTTTTGGAATTAAAATGGGTTTAACATACACTGTTTCGCCCAAAAAAACAATTTACGACGATTTTCCATCTTTACCTTCATTTTCAGGAACCATCATTTTCCTCTTCTTTTTCAATTTTTCGTAGTTTTTGAAAAATTATCAAGGGTACGAAAAAGATGAAAAATCGCTGTAAATTGCCTTTTTAGGCAAAATTGTGTATATTAAACCCAATTTAATTCCAAAATTTTTTTTCTTAATTTTTAATCTATTTTTTTTCAATTTAAAAAAAAAAACGTAAATTTTTTTAATGTCTCATAAATGCGATGATCTAATGAATTCTGGATTTTTTTTTCAAAAAATATTAATAACGATGATAATATTTGCCAAACCAAAGGCATAAAACCCATTCTGTAACATTTTGGATTTTTTTTTAAATTTTGATTTTTTGCAAATTTTCACAAATTTGAGGGCTCTTGCGCGATTATTCGATTTGAAAGTATTTTTTTTGTTTTTCATGTCTCCCCAAGACGCAACTTTTTCGCGGTATTAAATTTTGAAAATCGAAAATTTTTAATTTTCACTCCACCCTACCGCTTATTTGAAATCGTTCGATAGATACTTAATAATTTTTGCAATTTGGTGCCAAGTTTAATTCAATGATTAACCGGAAATAATGATTTCATTTTATAAGTAAGTCACCTCGGCAGATGGGCTAAATTCTCGCGAGATTTTTTACGAATCCGCTATGGTTCTTCAAGTACATATAATCGAATTCCTACAACTCGATTACTCGCAATAATTAGATTACATTTTTCGTAAAACTTTCAACCGTCACGTCGCATCGCGTCATCGATAGCTCTTCTGTAATAACTATCTAGATGTGGGTACCATGAATTGTGTCTTGCTCGAGGGAAATTAATTGTATCGTCGTGTGATCTGAAAAAGTAGGTAGGTACCTAGTTAGGTACCTATGTATACGTATACCAGTTCATACAAAGTATCACGTCGCGTATATATACCAGAAAGAAAAAAAATTCAATATAAGCGCCTTTTCGTATTTATTTTCAATACGCGATCAAAGTTTATCTCTCATCGTGCATATTTACGCGGTCTGCGAAAAGCGAAAAGCGAAAAGCTCTCGTAGCGAGTTGTTTTTGATTGTTTCAATTCAACTGGCAAATACTCATAGGTAGAGGTAGGAGGTACCTCTACTCATGGTAGCGCCATCAGCATCAGCATCAGCCCCAGCACAGTTTTCCAATTATACCGCGCGTTCGTTTCTCAATTATCTAATCCGTCATAGCAATTAACGTTTTACATAATGCGAAATTTTATATAGCAATCCAACGAATAATTATACATTTATACACGATATCGAATACCAATGTACGAGTACTGTACTCGTTCGTACATAAACAGAAACACGTTCGCTGCCTTTCTCCGCTTCCAAACTGCATTTCTACGAGTAATTTAATGTTGGTAGGTAGAGGTACGCGTACGAGCGTATTGGGTAGCAAAGCAACTGGCATGGCATGGTATGGTATGGTATGGCATGGCGAAGGTGATGGTGATGGCGATGGCGGCCGTTCTTGTTACGCTACTCAGTATACTTACTCCTCTTCGACTCTTCGTCCTGTCCTACTCCATCGTTCATATTCACATTTCGCATAATAAAACAATCAATACGTTACGCGTGGCAAAACACAGATTCAAATTTCATTTATGTTTATTTTCAATAGCACAGTTCTCTCGTTGTGGCCAAGTACATACATACATTACATATACAAACAAAACAATGTGATATCGATTCATTTAGGACGAGTTTGCCACTCATACACATACCCAGGGTTCGCGAAACCATGCTTCTGAGGTCTTACACACAAGATATGCTAGTGAGGTCCTAAAAAAGTACCTTATAGTTTTTTCTATTATTGATTAAATGCAATTTTGCAAAAACTCCCATTTTTTGAAATTTTCTGAAAATAACAATTTTTACAAATTTAGCCAGAGGAGGATTTTGCATTGAATTTGGGGTAACTTTTTTCATGGATTAAATGCAATTTTGCAAAAACTCCAATTTTTTAAAATTTTTACAAATTTAGCCAGAGGAGGATTTTGCATTGGATCTTGAGGTAACTTTTTTCATTGAAAAAAAAATGCAATTTTGCAAAATTCCTATTTTTCAAAATTTGCTGAAAATAGAAATGTTAACAAATTTGGCCAGAGGAAGACTTTTATTGGATCATAGGGTAGCTTTTTTCATTGATTAAATGCAGTTTCGCAAAAACTCCCAATTTTTTGAAATTTTTTGAAAATTAAAAATTTTACAAATATAGCCAGAGGAAGATTTTGCATTGGATCTTAGGGTAGATTTTTTCATTGATTAAACGCAATTTTGCAAAAACTCCCATTTTTTGAAATTTTCTGAAAATGAAAATTTTTACAAATTTGGCCAGAGGAGGATTTTTCATTAGACCTTAGGGTAGCTTTTTTCATTGATTAGATGCAATTTTGCAAAAACTCCCAATTTTTTGAAATTTTCTGAAAATGAAAATTTTTACAAATTTGGCCAGAGGAAGATTTTGCATTGGATCTTAGGGCAGATTTTTTTCATTGATTAAACGCAATTTTGCAAAAACTCTCCATTTTTTGAAATTTTCTGAAAATGAAAATTTTAACAAATTTGGCCAGAGGAGGATTTTTCATTAGACCTTAGGGTAGCTTTTTTCATTGATTAGATGCAATTTTGCAAAAACTCCCAATTTTTTGAAATTTTCTGAAAATGAAAATGATCTCGAAACAAACACAAAATTGACATTTTAACAAGTGAAAATGAAAGCAGCAAACTGCATTCGCATACACCATACAGTCCATACACGTTGCGGTAAGACGTTAGATTTGGGTTGGCGTGCCACGCGATGTCACCCCGCCGCTTCGCGCTGGTATCATTTAAAATTCGTGATGTTGATAAATTTGGTTTTCAGCGGTGTAGATAGAGGTACCTGAAGTTGGAAATTTTTGCAGATTTTGCCAAGGTTCTAGCAAACTTGGTCGACATATTTTCGGTGTAGCGCTCGTGAGATGATTAATCACGTTAGGAAACGTAGGAACCTTATGAGCGCGAAGATATCTGTTAAATGACGTCATTTCAACTATAAAAGCGGCACTTCGGGCCGAGAAGCCGAATGGTTACTTGTCTTGCTGCGGGATAGCTGTTTTTAAACAGACCCATATAACCCATATTTTCGGATAATATTCTCCTGCGGGAGAGGCTTTACTATTAAGAAGTAAACTTTATATAAATACAGTCGCTTTTGAATAGTATACGAGAAGTATAGCTCCGTTTAATTACGCCTTATCGATTGACGGTGCATCGCCACCGCGCCTTAGGTGACGAATACGAAAGCTTATGCTTAAACTTTGGTCGTGCGGTCTGCCAGCTGCGTTTGAGCGATTCGGTTTTTTCTCTTTGTATATTTTCCTCTCATCCTCAATCTCCTTCCATTATCATAGACATTGTCACACAACATCTTCCCAACATTTATTACGAGTATATTCTCACGAAATGCATGTTTATGGTTGTTTCAGAGGTTTTAGTTGTACTTCGAAGTGCGAAACTACGAATGCAGCAAAAGCATACTTTTTTGATTTAGGTATTTCATTTTTCATTTTTCAAAATTTCTAATTCAGTTTTGTTTCAATTTTTACTTTTTTACGATTTTTAAAATTTTATACCGAACAATTTTTATTTTAATTCAGGCATATCTAACGTCTAACAATTTTTTTAAATGGAAATCTTTCAACAAGTTTCTGAAAAAATTCAGAAATTCAATCAAAAAATTTTTTTACTCAACTTTCCACAAAAAGTCACCTCTCACCTATTTAAAACCTACTTTTTTTTTTTTTTTTTTTTTTAAGAAAACATATATTGCGAATTTTTTGAAAAAATTGAGAATTTTATCAAATTTTTCTTAAATGCCAAAAGTGATCTTAAAAAGTTATTTTTTGAGAAGAAATATTTGAAAATTTTCCTAGAAAAAGTACTTGGGAGATATTTCAAAATTTTCCCAAGTCTTAACAAAAATACTACCTTATGGAATTTCGTCGTTTTATCATAGTTTGACATGGTGTTTACTGTTCAAAATTAGTTTTTATTAGGTGTGTTAAGGGGAAAATAGATGAAAAAAGGGAATAAGAGGGAAATGGACAGAAATTTAAAAAAAAAAATTAAAAAATGGAAAATCTGCAAGTATAGAGCAAAAAAAGAAAAAAATGATCAGGGTGTTTCGCTTATTTTCTGAACTCATTTGATATTATAGCATTGTCTGTACCAGTTCAATTTCTAAAAAAAAGTGAGAAAAAGACAGAAAAACAGGGGACAAAAGAGAAATGAAAATAATTGGAATTTGTAAATTGTCTGAAAATTTTAATAAAGGAGGAAAAAATTTGGAACTTAAGTGCATAAAATTGAAAAAAAAAATCGAAATAATTATAAAATTGAGGAAACGAATTGAAAACCAAACAAGTAATCGAGAAAATCAACATCAGTGGCTGGCTGCTGAAAAAAAGGGGTCGTGCTAAATGCAGATGACTTCAGCAACATTACGTCATCTTACTGCGTGAAGGACTTCGAATAGAATGAATGCGATGTGATTTAGAGGAAAGAGAGGGGCCCAATTGAAAAATGATTGAAACCAAAGTTATAGATTTAGTTAGATCTGAAGAATAATTTTGGTCATTATAAAAATTTTGATTGGACCCTTCTCTCTCGTCTAATTTTGTATAATACTACATAAATACTTATATTATTCTAAATTGGACGAGAGGGAGAGGGTCAATTGAAATTTTTGTCAAACAAAAGTTGTAGAATGCGGTATTAGGAAGTAAATTTGGTCATTTTAAAAATTTCGATTAGACCCCTCTCTCTTCTATTTTTTATTTTTCACAATCACAATACTATATAAATACTTATTATACGAGATTGTAGGGGTTTGAGGGGTACAATCAAAATTTTTGTGATCAAAATTATTCTCAAAATCTTAATCTACAACTTTTGTTTGAAAAAATTTTCAATTGACCCTTTCCCTCTGCTCCAATTTTGAATAATATAAATAGTTTTGTAGTACAAATATTATACAAAATTAGACGAGTGGGAGAGGTCCAATCAAAATTTTTATAATGACCAAAATTATTCTTTGGATCTCAATATACAACTTTTGTTTCAAATATTTTTCAATTGAACCCCTCCCTTTTCTTTAAATCACATCACTTTCATTTTTGTAGAAAATTATTTCAAGTTCTTCATGCAGTAATATGACGCCATGTTGCTGAAGCCATCTGCATTTAGCATGATCCGGAAAAAGAGACTATAAATTTGAATTTTTAATCATGATTTCTTAAAATTAATTTTTTTGGTCCTTGAATTTTATAATTTTTCGTTGCTTTCTATTTATCTTGGATTTTTTTTTCAATTTCTAATGTAGTTTCAATTCAACTAAACTCCATTAGTACCTTTATGTAAGATATAGGCTTTTAAAACCTAAAATGTGAAAAATTGTAATTTGAAAAATTTTCAGGGAAGTCCTTTCAAATCACTGCTTTCTTGCATTTTACCTCGTAAAAGCATTAAAAAAAGAAACTTCCACTAACTTTATAGAATTCAAGTCACATCTTCGTTCAATACCTGCAGAAGCAGATGGTTTACTCGAACCACATCGTACTTAACAACGAGTACATTCTCGTATACGTAACGATTGATCGTACGTATAAATGTGAGGAATGAGGATACATATGCCAAGATTTTACCCGAACGATATAGCGGATATACTTACGAGCAGTATAATATGACGATGCAATTGCATCCCGTGAGGAAACTTGCCACAAACGAACGGCAGCAGCGAAGCGATCACTTTTACGTACTTACTCTTACTATACCTACAACACAACGTACAACTTTTCGCTTGTCAATACACACACACACACACACATACGAGTACATGTGTCTGTAAAGGCGCTCGAAATACGATTTCAAATCCGACATTTGCTCAGTCGAGAGAATACCTAACGTTACGTCGAATATATCGTGTAGGTATATATTTTGCGCTGTGCTGTGCTGTGCTTGCTATGCTATGCCATCCTGTACATTTGACAGGGCGCGCCAAATCACTTTTCTCTTTTACTCGAACAAAACCACAAAAACAGATCTGAAAAAAGCTCGAAAAAAATTCCACTCTGTACATTAAAATAATTGAATCTGAAAAGCGCTCTTCCAAGCATACAAGGGGTGTTTCTATATTGAATTCTTTTGCTGGCGATATACAGGACGCGACACATACGAATACAGAATACGATTTAGTATGGCTGGCTGTAGCATATGCCAGCTACATCTTTGGATACAATGAAATCGTGCTAGATCTTCGCCTTTTTACGAACAATTTGTCGACTTGTTTAGATATTTTTCTCGCTGTCAATAATGTACGTATTTTATAGCGTAGAAAAGAACAGCGTTAAACGTATGAATGTTTTTTTTCGACAGCTGTAAGGCTGAGGCTTTTATTTGGACACTTGTTCTAAATATTAGCACGCTACATCGCATCGCTACAGCAGATAGCAGAACGTTGCTTCCAAACCAACCGCGTATACTTGAAGGTTTTTTCGTTATAATATAGTATACAGGGTGTTCCATAGCTGACTTGAGTTCCTTCCATCGGGTGAATAGGCAACCTATAAAGAACAAAACATTTTACATAAACATTGCCTATCTTGTAAATTGAAGGCGCAAGGGAAAATTAAATTGAGAGAAAAAAATTTAAAAATCTGAAAAGTATAATACATCAAAATTTTTTCAAGTTTCAGAATGTCTGACAAAACGCCTAAAAGTCATAAAATTTCTAAAAAAATTTCTTTAAAAAAAATTAAAAAGCCTAAAAGTCGTAAAAAATCAAAAAGTCATTAAATTAAAAAAAAAAATTCAAGTTTCAAAATGTCTGAAAGTCATAAATTTTTTTTAAAAATTCCAAGTTTCAGAATGTCTGACAAAATGTCAAAAAGTCATAAAATTTATAAAAAATAAAATAAAAAAAATTTATTTAATAAAAAATTCAGAATGTCTGACAAAAAGCCTAAAAGACTAAAAATTTCTAAAAAAATTTCAAGTTTCAGAATGTCTGACAAAATGTCTAAAAGTCATAAAATTTATTATTTAAAAAAATAATTATAATTTCCATGTAAAAATTAAAAATGTCTATAACAAAATATCAAAAAGTCATTATTTGAAAAAAATTCCAAGTTTCAAAAATTCTAACAAAATGTCTGAAAGTCATCTTTCCAAAAAAATTTCCAAGTTTCAGAATGTCTGACAAAATGTCTAGAAAATGTCTAAAAGTCATAAAATTTCAAAAAAAATTACGTTTCAAAATGTCTGACATAATGTCTAAAAAATCGAATTTATTAAAATTTTCCAAGTTTTTTTATGTCATCCAAACCTAACCTAATACATATAATGTAACCTAACCTAACCCAACTGTCGGATTTTGCTGTCGTTTTTTTCCATTTTGGTCTCCGTAAAAGCATATATACTGTGCTAATAATTTTCAATTGGGGCAATGAAAAGTCCTAAAAAATTAACTTTTTTCTGTTCTTGACATTTTTTGTCTATCTTTGAAAATGAAGGCGCAAGAGATCTTTAAACTTTGAAAAAAACAGTGTGGGAATGGGAATAGTACTAGTCACTTACGAGGTGACTTCTTTACCACAGTCTATAATATGTATACCTTTAAATAACAAACTCAATACACGATCAAAGAAGAAGATGTATTATGCATTTATCAACATACATACACAAGTTTAACACAATTGTACACATTCATATTTATTAAAAACTGCGATTAACCGGCCGCGCGTCTACACAATTAATGATCGTAAAAGGCGTAATTAATTATACACCTACCCAGCCGGCAGCGGAGGATTCGAGAATTGGAACAGTATTACCACTGTCAGTACGTATACCTTAAGCGATATGGCCACATTCCCTCGTTACAACAGGTTTTTCAATTTTTAAAGTTGTGTAGCTCCTTCATTTTCGAAGATAGGCAAATTCATCACATAACTTTTTTTGCTGATCTCAAAGAGTTACGCCTTTTTCATGTAACATCTTAAAAATTTTTGCAGTTTTCATTTTCCATTGATGTCCACTGATAATTGAAGCTCAAATGATAAAGAGGTACGAATGAGACGTATCTAAAAATCGCAAAATTTAGTCCAAATGATACATGAAACAGGTGTAACTCTTAATTGAGATATCATGAATTTGCCTATCTTCGAAAATGAAGGAGCTACAGAGTTTTGAAAATTTAAAAACCTGTTTTTTCAAGTTTAAAGCTCTCTTGCGCCTTCATTTTCAAAGATAGGTAAATTATGTCAAGAACAAAAAAAAACATTTTTTAGTACTCTTCATTGTCCCAATTAGAAATTATTTTTTCTCAATTTAATTTTCCCTTGCCCCTTCAGTTTTCAAGATAGGCAACATGTTTATGTAACTTTTTTTTGTTCCTTATGGGTTGCCTATTCGCCCGATGGAAGGAACTCAGTCAGCTATGAACCACCCTGTATATACAAGAGCATATATGAACAATGGTTCGGACAAAGAAATACAAACTGCGAAACAAAAGATGTTTTTTAAAAAGTCAACGAATCGAAAATTTATTGAAATTATTTTTATAGGACGAAATTCCGTACATGAAAAATTGTTTCTTTGGGCTAGAAGTGTGAAAAAGGTGCTACTAGGATTATACGAGTAGAAGACCATTGTTGACGAGTCTACGATTTCATAAAAAAGTTATTTTTTCCATCTTTCTTATTTGCTTAGAGTGAGTCGGGTACTCCAACACCAAAGATGTAGGTAAACGAGCATCAGACCGCTCGAAAGGGAAAGAAATAATGTAAATTTTATAAATTCGTTTTGCGAGTTGCTGTATACCGGATGGTGACACATTTGAAAGCCAAAAATATTCGTGCAAACTCGCACCCTACCGCACAGTTTACAATGTTCAAACCGCGACAATGTCGATTCGTCGTTATACGTAAAACATAAAAAAAGTTAACACTTTTATATTCGATATGCTGCGGCATCTGAACGACGATGAACAAATTTATCGCTGTCGAGACGAGGTAAAATGTTCTCGCAGGGCGTCGAGTGATCAACTTACACAATGCATCTTTAATGAAGTAGGTGCCCAAAAAAAAAATTGTTCGCGCCGAAAAGCAATCTATACCTCATTTACGTGACAATTTTCGCTCAACTTTGTGTAAAAAATCTCTCGCTATTTTCGTACCTTTCTTTATACGTTCGTCATTTGCGTGTTTCTTTTTATTGCCTCATCTTGTCTGTATATTACAAATAAGCGTATATTGTACGGTTTATATGTACATAACCGTGCCCTAAGCCTCTCCATTTCATGGCAGTGTCGTATAAATTGACGGAAAAATGATACGTTATGATATATTCTACGAGAGAGGCGAGCTAATTTTCTGAACACTTGTCCTATACTATGAGTACTATCAACCTCTATACGCGCCGCCGTCGTGAAAAATTATTTTATTCGTGTATAAAAAATGATATCGACGTATAGTTTTAGAATTCCATCTGCGCCTTTGCTCGAAACACTCGCTCGTAGATGCAAACTCGAATGTATATGCTTAGTCGTAATTTATTTACATAAGTTAGGTACTTGAAATTGATGAATTCGAGAGCATTCCATGTGCCTCCGATGAAATTTTTCTCGAAATCTTATCATCGACTCGAACCAGTGGTAATGAAATTCATCGTATTCTCGTCAAGAATTCCAATTATGTATGAGATACCATGTATGTAATTTATGTATGGGTTGGGTATGCAATCGTCAACATTTTCAGTTTTTTTTTTTTTTTTTTTTTTTGAAAAAAAAAAATCTGGATCACGTTTTAAATTTTAGTTTTAAGAAGTATAATATGTTTCCAGTCCACTTTCTGTAAACTCTTCCTAATCGACATTTGGTCGATTTTTTGAAAAATTTCAAACGTTTGTGTATCGAAATTACGTCTCGTAATACGAAATGGCGCAACGTCTTGGGTTTACTCGCACAATTTAAAGGATGTGAGCAGAATTATTGAATTCGAAATTATGTGAGAATTTTCATTTTTTCCATTATTACTTCCTAAAATGGATAATTGAATAAATTTAAGGAAATTATTACGCTGTTCGATGACCTTCGACGTTATTAAAATTTTCGTATCGGGTCGTTGCGTATTTAATAAACTTTTCGCAGAAACACTATCGCATAAAATTTCGTAATTTGAAAAATTTCAAACGCTGGAAGGTTATTATCCATCTCCTTTTATGATTTGAAAAGTGTAATCCTGAAAATTTTTTCGACATCTTCATTTGATTTCTCCTTCTGCTCGATAGATGAAGTATTCCAATCCCGAGCCTTTTTGGGGTGAGTGGGTCTTAATGGGCTGCTTCCAGAATAGAATATGTTTGCCAAATTGTATGAAATTTTTTGTTTAAAAAAATGAAATAATTATACTTTTTTGAAAAATTTTCTATGCACTTGATTTATAAAAGAATAACCGAATACACGTGAACTTTTCCCACTCTCTTGCGATGAATTGATTTACCTACTCGCACTGAAAAAAAAAAAAGGGTTTCATAAGATATTATCTTCTTTTTGAAATATTCTAAAGCCGGTAAGATTTCCTACCTACGTGAGTGATTTCCATTTCGTTTTCCCTTGAATAAATATCAAACGAATTACGAGGACGAAGAATGTTGCGCACTCTGGAATGTGGTGTTTGAACCTGTGTTAAGGGTGGGTTTTTCCAGGTTCCAAACTTTAGCTGTAGATTGCGTTCAGCTTTCAGTAATTCGGAAATCGTAATGAAAAGTGTAAAATGAATTTTGAGTACTCTTCGAGTCCGATATATTATTTAACAATGATAAATTAACTCATTGTTTTAGAATTAAGAAATATGATTTGATTACGAACAAGGTAAAAAATTCTTATTCAAAATTCGAGTTTAGATGTTTTTTTTTCAATTTTCAAAAAAAAAAAAGACAAAATGTTTTTTTTTTTTGTTTCTTAACGTATTTGTTACAGACTCGAAAAAAACAGCCTTGAAGAACAAAAATGTTTAAAATGTTCTTTAACATACCTTTCTCCTTTTCTTTTCATGATTCGAAATTCGAAAAATTCTGGCCTTTGAACAATTTCAAAAGATTATAAAACAAAGTTAAAAGAAACAACTTTTTATCAAACAAAATTTAAAAAAATAAACTTTTGAAATTTTAAAATGAAATTTAATTTCTAACCAAATCTTTTTCACTATAGAAAATTTCCTTCGAAAAAAACTTGACATTTTGAAAAATTCATGTTAGAAAATAGAAAATTGAAAAAATCTTTAAAAAGTAAAGTAAATTAAATGAAATTTTGAATCATTATTCATTTAGCGTAAATAAAAGGTATTGGATAGATTTTCAAAAGAAATTAAAAATGAACTAAGTATCGAACACTGAAAAATTATTTATCGCGAACAAAATTTTAGAAAATTAGTATTTAAACAAAATTAAACCATAATAATTTCGGAGGCTCCCGATTTTGAAGTTTTTTTTTACAAAATTTGGAAAATTGCAAGAATGGGGATTTGAATTGAACGATGCTAAAAAAGTTGTCAGGAAAAAAATCAATTTGAACAGAATCTGAAAAAATAATATTCTGCGATGAAATTTTCAGAAAATTGATTTCAAACTGAAAATTTAAAAACTAACTAAATCAAAGTAATTTATACTAATTATGATGCATAAAGATTAGGAAAGTGAATAAAAATTAAAAATATATTCTTAAATAATATAATACTGAAAAAAATAAAAATCATTTTTGAAAAAAATTGTACTTGGTATACTTAATAACATGTTAGTTACAACTTGACGTCTAAGTACATGATTTTAACCTTAAAAATTCCAGCTTTGCGAGTTTTTCATCGATTTTCACCAAACTTGGCATGTAGGTACAAGTACTTACTAAAGGGCGTTGTTGGGAAATTTTTTCAGATTTTTCCTACCGCTGAAATGACCTTGAAAATGACTTTGAAAATGTCGAATCGTCCTGGGAGGCACAGTTTGGAAGCTTACAAGATGGAAAAAATTTCCCCTTGTTTTCCAAACTATTTTACACTATTCAAAATTTTTTCAGATTTTTGCCGCGATGGGGGGAGATTCTTATCTAAATATCCAAAAAACCAATAACATCTGTCATTTTTTTTGATTTTTTTGATTTTTTAGATATGAATGACCCCACCCCGACAAAAATCTTAAAAAATTCTTAGTATTGTAAAATTTCTTGGAAAACAAAAGAAAAAAAATTCCTGCTTATTAGCTACCAAACAGTGCTTCCCAGGACGATTTGACAGTTGTAGCTACACGCCAATTTTGGTAAAAATCGATGAAAATCTCACAAAGCTGGAATTTTTAAGGCTAAAATCAGGTATTTCGAGGCACCAGCCCCCGGAGATGAGGTTAGAGATCACCGATACGCTCTAAAATCATCTTTTACACCAAAAATCGAAAATCAAAACAAAATTTGAATTGAAATTCGGCTCTGGGTCATATGTCTATGTTATAAAAAGAACCATAATTATTCTGACTGTGGTTGTTTTTACAAAGGTACTGGTACTATTTTTGGGACCCCCTCAAAAACTGATAAGACTTATTTTTTTGAAAAATGCATATTGGATATCATCAATTTTATTCATCATCATTTTTCTCGTGAAATTTACTTTCAGAATCTGAAATAAAAAAAATTTAGAACACTTTGACTATGGTTGTTTTTACAAAGGACCCCGACCCCTCAAACTCAATTGAGGGGTCGTTTGTAAAAACAACCATAGTCAAAAATTAGAAAAAAAATTTATTCAATTTTCTAAACTAAAATTTCACGAGAAAGACGATGGTGATAAAAGTTTTTAAAAAAAATTTGGCCGTCATCAATTTTTTTCAACTTCAAAAGTACGTGTTTTAGCTGATTATTTTGTAAAAACCACCACAGTCGGTATTTTTAAAGGGAAAGTCGTAAAATTTTTCAAAATTTGGAAAAAAAAATTATTGCATTTCTTGACATTATGGAAAATTTTATGATCAATTAACACCCTCTGAGGCTCTGAATCAAATTTTCGCCCCCCAAATATGATCTGAACACGTTATTTCGGTCTCTGTAAAATTTGATTTTTTGACTATGGTTGTTTTTACAAATGACCCCTCAATTGAGGTGAATAATTTATTGACACCACATAGATGACGAACTCGGGCGCGCAACGCATGGCTGTTCGTTGCCTAACGTGCCCCTGACGCTAAGGTCAAAAAGACTTGCTATTATAATGGAAAATATAGAACTCGGCACAGTTTTTTCGATTTTTTGGGAAAACGGTTAGGTTTATGAAATAAATGTATAGAACCAAATTTGAAGAGCGTAAAATTTCGAATATTTTCATGTTAGATTTACCAACTTTAATGTAATTATTTGATTGATACAGATGAACTAAAAATGTCTTTTGAATCAAAATGAACAAAATTAACACTTTTTTCGATGTTTTTGAAAAACGATCAAGTTTATGAAAAAAATGTATGAAACCAAATTTGAAGAGCGTAAAATTTCGAATATTTTCATGCTAAGTTGACCTATTTTAACGGAATATTTTAATTGATACAGAGTTAGTTGGATTTTTTTTCGAATCGAAATGAACAAAATTGACACTTTTTTCGATTTTTTGAAAAGCGATCATGTTTATGAAAAAAATGTATAGAACCAAATTTGAAGAGCATAAAATTTCGAATATTTTCATGAAAACTAAATTTACCTACTTTAATGGGATTTTCTAAACAATTACATACAAAGTTGAATTTCTTTCAAATTGAAATAAAAATATAAACAAAACTGACACGTTTTTTTCGATTTATTAAAAAAAAGATCACGTTTATGAAAAAATTCTATATCCCTAATTCCCTATTGACGAAAAAAAATTGATAATGCTAGCATCAGGTTGCCTGTTTTTGAACCACTTTGAATGCTAGTGCCAGCATCCTAGTAGCATTTTAGTAGCATTCTAGTAGCATTTTGTTAGCACTTGGTATTGTGCTAGCATAGCACCTGATAATGCTAGCATCTAGCATTATTAGGTGGTCCAAAAAAAGTCAACATGAATGCTAGCATTTTCGTAACATGTGCTAGCATGCCGATGTAATGCTAGTAAAATACTAACAAAATGCTTTATGAATAAAATTGTCGATTGGGATAAGCAATTGACACTTTTTTCGATTTTTTTAAAAAACGATCAAGTTTATGAAATAAACGTATTGAACCAAATTTGAACAGCTTAAAATTTCGAACATTTTAATGATAAATAGTAAATTTATTTACTTTAATGGAATTTTATTTTTCAATTGAAACACATTGAGTTATATTATTTCATGTGCATTAATAATTTAAACAACTATTCCATTAAAATAGATGAATTTAGGGTGGAGGGAGGGGGAAATTCGAAAGAAAATCTTCGTAATTTTATGTTCTTAAAATTTGGTTCTATACATTTTTTCATAAACTTGATCGTTTTTCAAAAAAATCGAAAAAAAAGTCAATTTTGTTCATTTCGATTCGAAAAAAAATCCAACTAACTCTGTATCAATTAAAATATTCCGTTAAAATAGGTCAACTTAGCATGAAAATATTCGAAATTTTACGCTCTTCAAATTTGGTTCTATACATTTTTTTCATAAACTTGATCGTTTTTCAAAAAAATCGAAAAAAAGTGTCAATTTTGTTCATTTTGATTCGAAATTTTTTTTTTAGTTCATCTGTATCAATCAAATAATTACATTAAAGTTGGTAAATCTAACATTAAAATATTCGAAATTTTACGCTCTTCAAATTTGGTTCTATACATTTTTTTCATAAACTTGATCGTTTTTCAAAAAAATCGAGAAAACTGCGCCGAGTGCTATATTTCCCATTACAAATACGTCGAAGTCTTTTGACCACAGCTACAGGGGCAGGTTATACTATGGGAAGTCAAAAGCTTTTTACACGCGCTCTTCTGGGAGTTCGTCATCTAGTGATTGACACCAGAGATGAAAGGAAACTTAAGAGGAAAGTTTCTTCTGAAAGTTACCGGAAAGTTTCCGCGGAGTAAATTTCCAAAAGTTTCCTGGAAACTTATGAATTTTCTGTGAAAATGTTAACAACACTCCTTTCTGATGTTCAAAGCATTCAGACATTGCAATCATTCGGACAAGTTCAAAGTAGTTCAAACTTTTTGAGTGTGAGGCACTATTTCAACAGAGGTCTAGATGCATGCTATACTCGCAATGAGATCGCCATAAAAAAATTAAAATGATTTTTTATTCCAAAGAATTGAAATGATTTATATTCCAAAAAATTAAAATAATTTTTTATCTCAAAAATTTTATATAATTTTTGAATCCAGAATATTACTTATGATTCCAAATTTTTTTTTGTTAAAGTATAAAAAATTATTTCAATTTTTTAGAATAAAAAATTATATCAAATTTTTGGAATTAGAGATTAAAATATCAATCTTATGAAATAAGAAAAATTATTTTGATTTTTTGGAATAAAAAATAAATTCAATTTTTTGGGATAAAAAATTATTTCAATTTTTGGGGTAAAAAATTAGTTCATTTTTTTGGAATAAAACGTTTTAAAATTTTTTGGAATAAAAAATTATTTCAATTTTTTGGAATAAAAAATCATAATTATCAAATTTTTGGAATTAGGGATTAGGTATATCAATTTTATGGAATAAAATTTTTTTTTTAATTTTTTGAATAAAAATTACTTCATTTTTTTGGAATGAAATTTTTTATTAATTTTTGGAATAAAAAATTATTTCGATTTTTTTAAATAAAAAGTTACTTCATTTTTTTGGAATATGAAATTATTTCAAGTTTTTTGAATAAAAAATTATTCAATCATGAGTAGTTTATGCAATATGAATATGAATTACAAGAAGTATTTTTTTCGTTTTCGTCTTTTTTTATCTCAATTAAATAATTCTTTTGTTTGTCTAGCGTTTTCTTACTTATGGTGTGAGGTTTGTTGCGAAAAGTTGTTTATAAATTATTATATTCATGTATACTGAAAATTTATAAGTTTCTTAAGTTACCGGTAAGTTTCCGGAAAGTTTCTGGAAAGCAGTGATGTCAGTAACGAAATTTTTTTTTCCGTTACGGTATTTGTTCCGTTACTGTAACTAAAAATCCTGAATTTCGTTATTTGTTACGTTACTTGGAACGAAAATGGTACCGACAAGGCCTTGTAACGTTATTTTTCAAGTAACGTTATTTTTTCCCGTTCCGTTCCGGTTTTTTCGTTACAACGTAATTTTTTCCGAAATAGCAAGAAATCATAAAAAAATTGCTATCTTCATTTTTCAATGTAAATTAATAACTATCAAGTCCAATAGAATAAAATAAACATCAAGAACTAAGAAGAAAATAATACAAGTTTGGTGGTGTTGCTACCTACTTTCTGAAAAAATAACGTTACAAGGGCCTGGCAGTACCATAGTACCTACACATAAGTGTAAGTGAAATTAAGATTTTTCAAGAGTTACAACGAACCAAAAGAACATTTTCTGCGGTTGGCAGTGCAGGCAATGCAAAAAAACTGAAAAAAATAACGAAAAAAAGTAACGGAACGTAACGAAATTTTTTCGTTATTTGTTACGTAACATAAGGACCATTTTATTGTAACGTTATTATTTCATTACACAATTTCTGTTCAAAAATAAAGTTCCGTTACAGTTCCATTACTTGTAACGAAAAAAAGTCCGTTATTTTTCGTTTTTCGTTACCGTTATCGGTACGTTCCGGCATCACTGCTGGAAAGTTACCGAAGTTTAAGTTCCCGGAAACTTTTCATCTCTGATTGACACACAAAATTGACATGATACCAATTTTAAATTTTGTCTTGATTTGAATTTTTAAGAAAAAAGTAATAACCTCCGGTAATACCGTTATCACTGTGCAGTGCCTCCGCATTTTACGTATAACGTCGAGGCATTGTGTGTGTGGATGTCAGGCGTTCAATGTTCAAAACTGCAGTACTTCTGCGCTTGCATTTTTGTTGATCGTTTTCGTTTGTTTGATGGTAGAATTATAGAATTAGTAATCAATCGCGGCCAAATTTCATTAAATAATTTCGTTAATCGTTAATATATCGATCGTGTTTCGCGTAGTTTCCCTGTTCAAACGATCGGTAACCGATATTTTTCGTTCGACAAAGTGATACCGAGTTGAACACATCGTATTAGAATGAGATATCAGTGCAGGTGTTCGCTATCGAAATGTATCATACGGATAAATACACCTTTTGGGATCTCTTGGACTGATGAATAAAACGCTCAGCGGTAAGTTTTTCTATCAGTGTAATTCGTATTCGAGAAATCCATCTAATTAATATAAGGAAGTATTGATGTGCCGATGCCGATAGAGTTTCGTGTTTCGTGTTATCTGAAGTGTGATATGATAACCTTTGTGTTAGGTGTTTGTTTGGTTGTATTACACATGTTCGATTGATACCCAATTAGTGTTTTCTTCTTCTACCTATGTGGATAATAGTGGATAATGAGTCGTTGATTGTAAATTTTATTCGATGATACGTATTTCCGAACTTGTAGCTTAATAATTGAAGTTTACTGATAAAAAAGATGCTCGGAGTGTTTCGTTAGGTTTACCGAAAAGCTAGAAATTGTGGTCTTGAAATCCTTTCTCTCGTATGTTGTTAAATTCTGTCATCTCTAAACATTTCTTCGAAGTTGACACTGTCACCTGAAGACTAAAAGTATCTTAGCATGTGTAAACAATCCATATCCAGGTCAGATATTGTTGTTCTTTTACTTATTTCAAGTATCAAACGATGGGCTTCTCTCTATCGGGTAAACATTTCAAATGTAACATCGCGATACTAACACAAGTGCCTTTGACCGTATTCTTTTTATGGCCTTATGGGGTTTTTATTCGCAAATAATCCTGCTCAGTAAAGTGGCGCTACCTTCGGCAGACAAGATAACTTCTGCCAAAGTAGAAATATCTGCTGTAGAGAGAAAGAATTTTCGTTCGAACTAAAAATAATAGAAGCCGGCCGGCGTCAAGTCCAGTGTAAAGATCTGTATGTTTTGTACGAGTAGATTAATGATTAAAATTTTTAATTTAATTATGATTCGAGTTCGCAATCGTACCAGTTTGAGAATGTTTAGATTCATTTGTCATGATTCATGAAATTTAGAAAACTCTTATCAACTACTCAACTTTATAATAACTTTTTCGCTCAGTTATGATCGTTACGATTCAGTTTTGTGCGATTTTTGTTCATTTCTCAATTTTTTTAAATTTCACATTCGAGAATTTTCCGATCAAATATAATTTCACCTCGAAAAATCCAAAACTATATAAACGTCTAATATACGAAATTAGAGAGAAGAGAGGGGTCCAATTGAAATTTTTATGATCTTAATCTACAACTTTTGTTTGAAAACTTTTTTAATTGAACCCCTCCTTCCCCATTTTTCAATGTTAGTGTCTTCGTATTAATATACGAAATTCGAGGAGAGGGGAGGGTCTAATCAAAAATTTTAATAATAGCCAAACTTATTTTTAGGATTCTAATCTACAACTTTTGTTTGAAAAAATTTTCAATTCAACCCCTCTTTCCCTCACAATTTTCAATAATGAGGGTCTTCGTACTAATATGCAAAATTAGAGGGGAGGGGAGAGTCCAATCAAAATTTTTATAATAACCAAAGTTATTTCTCAGATCCTAATCTAGAACTTTTGTTTGAAAATTTTTTCAATTCGAACCCTCCCTACTCCCCAATTTTTCATATTGAAACATAAATACTCATTATTAAAAATTGTGGAGGGGTAAGGGTCGAATTAAAAAAATTTTCAAACAAAAGTTGTAGATTAGGATCTTAAAAATAGGTTTGGCTATTATAAAAATTTCGATTGGACCCTTCCCTCCCCTCGAATTTCGCATATTAGTACGAACACGTGCAAACTAGGAGCTAGTGATTTTTTTCATTTTATCACTTTCCACACCCAATTATAGGTATTTTCTCTTGTTCGTGTTACCCAGGACAGGAACAATTCTTGTATAATAGGCTATTTTCCAGCGTATCCTTGTCGCTGGTTTTACATATAGGTATATCATTCTGGCTCGTTCTCTACTTCAGCATCTATGCAATACGTATAGCAAGGTACGGTTTTATATATAGGTACGTGACTCTTATCTCTTTTCCAAACCTTAACACCGAAAACAGCAAAACAGCACCGTCGTCGTCGTATACACAATCGACTTATTTATAACTAAATGAATATTCATGCGGCACGCATTCCGCTCGTACGTATTCCTCCTTCACTTCATCGACCTCTCTTCTTTGCTTTTTACTCAAGTCTCTCGCTTCACCATGCAATTGAAAACAGAAAAGGGAGTTGGCTTGAGAACGCTTCAGAACCAAAAATTCATGCTATTTCGTTAGAAAATCGTGAGCACTTTCAGCCAGCCATTGCAGTAGTCGGATTCTTGATAAATCATTTTGAAAAAAAAAATTGGAAAATTTTTGTTTCAAAAAAAGTAACACTGCCTGCAAAAAACAAATTTAATTTCTTTGAAAAAATTGTCCAAAAATTTTTTCCCCACTATTCGAGTCCATTTCTCTGAGAGGTTATGATGGAAAAATTCTGAATTTTTCAATTATTCGCATTTTTGGAAAAAATTCATTTTTGCCATGTAAAAATTTCGCGGAGCTTTTTGGGAAATTTCACAAATTTAATTTCTTCGAAAAAATTGCCCCAAAATTTTTTTTCTCATTATTCGGGTGCATTCTGAGAGGTTATGATGGAAAAATTCAGAAATTTTCATTACATGGGAAATTTCAAAAATTTAATTTCTTTGAAAAAATTGTCCAAAAAATTTTTCTCTCATTATTCGGGCCCATTCTGAGATGTTATGATGGAAAAATTCTGAAGTTTTCAATTATTCGCATTTTTGGAAAAAATTCATTTTTGCCATGTAAAAATTTCGCGGAGCTTTTTGGGAAATTTCACAAATTTAATTTCTTCGAAAAAATTGCCCCAAAATTTTTTTTCTCATTATTCGAGTCCATTCTGAGAGGTTATGATGGAAAAATTCTGAAGTTTTCAAAAAAATAATGATACCTAATAAAAGATCGATTAGTGCGATTTTTAAGATTTGGCCACTTTTTTAAATTCAAACAAATCTTCAAAGTTTGAAGTTTTTCCATTCTTTTCAAAAGTCGAAGTTTTTAAAATTTAAACAGAGCTTAGAAATTTATCAATTTTGACATGAATAGAAAAAATTACTTGGACTTTTACAATTTTACCCAATTTTTGAAAATATTTCAATACAATTTTTAAAAGCCACTTTTCTGCAGTAAAGTAAATCAATAATCAAATGTGAAAAAAAATCTCGATAAATTTAAAAAATGATAATAATATCTAATACGTAATAAGAGATCGAAATTTTAAAAATTCGCTAATTTTTAAATTATTGTCATCAATTTTTGAATTTAGATAAACTTAAACTTTTTCCATTTTTGTATTATTCGAAAGATAATAAAATTTTGAAATTTTCTGAAATTAGTTCAATTTTTCAAATTACCTAGTTGAATTTTCAAAAAAAAATTCATCGATGTTCGTAATTTTTGAAATTTGAAGTTTATTATAAAAAATGTTAATCGGTATGTTTTGAATTTTCATTTGGCATTTTCGTAATCATGCCCCAATAAAAAGTTGTTTGAGGCGTCAATAGTTCAAAATTTTGTGTTCGTTCAGTTTTATTGGAGGAATTTTTTCACAATATGTGAGGAACCCAATTGCGTCATAGAGAGTACATCAATCTCACGCTCCTCCCAATCTTGGATAAGTTTTTCTAACCAGCAAATAATAATAAGGAAGGGGAAAAATGAAAATTGAAAAAAAAAAATAATGAAACACGAAACCATGCGAATTCGTTAGTTTTTCAACCGAAGTTATCGAAACTAAAACGTTGGCAGAAGGACCCCTTAAGTATAGGCTATATATTCGTGGTAATGCTCCTTTTTCACAAACCTAACGTTTGGACTCGTTTCTCCAATAACAAGCCATCCAGCCCATGTGCGTGATAATCTGAAAATCTATATTCTTAATTTCAATTCCATAACTCGAATTGGTTCGCGAAACCCTTACACTTCAACATATTATTTCGATATGGTTGATACCAAATTACACACGATAATAATTTTATAGGCATAGGTATAAGAGTAGGTCGTACAGATATCCAATAACCTACTTTAGAGGGGTGAACATTTTTAGCTAAATACGTCCACCGCACCGCGCTGTCGAAAACATAATAAACGCGATGTCGATTAAGTTAATTTTCTTTTAAAATTCGATAATAAAGCTGGTAAAGTTGACTGTGGAAAAACCGCCGCGCCATTTCGTCCGCCATTTGGACTTGGTTCTCGCCGAGTAATCGAAAAATTGAGTAAATGCTTGTTGGCACGATAGTGTATGCAGAGTGAGTATAGGTATAGTCGCAGCAGCGAGCAAAAACCTGCTGTGGCTACTAAACTGGGCATTCTCCTCCCTGCTTCGTAGATTCGAATTTTATTTATACGCGAATTTATCATGCGATCGTCAAATAACCCTTGCGCTTTGCTGGATCCAGTTTGCGATGACCATGCTGCAAGGGTACCCTCACCCTTGCAAACGCGGAATTTAGTACCTACTTAAAGGAGGCCTGTAAATACGTATAAATAAGTCAAATTTATACCCAGATCCGCCCACCCGATTGCGACGACTCGGTATCTGTTTTCCTTTTTGCACATCGTGTCTCAACTTTTTCCCATCAAATTGAAATCGATTCGGCGAATTTAATCGTCCAGATTCACTTTGTTATCTATTAGGTTGGCGCATGAAACACATCTTGTAGGTCCTGGCATTTTGATTGTTTGATCAGAACTTGCGAGGAAAAATAGGTATGACTGGATGTCCAACAAAGTCAACGTCGAAATAATATTCTTTTCATCATCTTCCATGCAATCCTGAAGGCAGAAAAATTTTGGGAAGACATTTTCGGCCGAAGTATTCGAACAGAAAAAAATTAGTGTACCTATGCTTTTTCCCTAGGATTTGCCCTGTTCAACTGACCGCACCTCGCTTCTTTTCATCAAAAAATTAGTTTTCCAGCTTGCTAGAGCCGCCGAAAAAGCCTAACCCCGGCACTTATTCTCCGTTACGGGTCACTCGGTGAAAAACACACGTTTTCCATTATATTTATCTCTCCAAAGACCACATCGAAGATGAAATAACTTCACTACTCGTCGGCGATGCTTGTTTGGCGAATATACGTTACGTATAGGCTCATTTATACTTGATCCGCACCTATTTCTGTTTCATCTTCGGTTGGACGTCATTTTTTTCGTATACCTGCGTCCAAGGTTTTCGTTTCATTTGCAAAATAAATGAAAAATCAATTTGGTCCGAGGAAAACTGTAAAATTGAAACTGTTTTTGTTTGTAAATAGTAACGTATAAAATTGGCTGTAATTAATTTGAGAATTTATTTTAATTAAATTTTCATTTCCAATCTAAATTTTTGAATTTTTTTTACAAACGTGGAATTTCTCTAAAATCTTCAGACAAAATTTCACTGAACTATTTACAAGAAATTAAAAACATTTTCTCTCCGAGAATTCCTAGAAAATTTGAAAAATAATCAAGCAAGATTTCAGAATTTTAGTAAATTTTTTAGAAACAATTATAGAAATTTTTTCACCAAAGATCAAAAAATTTCAACAAAATTTTCGAATTTTTTTTCTTTTTGATATCTCCATTTTTCTCCAAGGAACTCTTTATGAAGCTCTGAAAAATTTTATAAATAAGGAAAAATAACGATGCTTTATAAAGGGGGGGGGGGGGGCATAATTTTTTTTTTGTTGAATACATAGCGTTGATAAGCGTAATTTTTGATTTTTGAAAAATAAAATGCATGGAGTTTCCAAAAAAAGAAAATTACTTTCATTTTGCATTTTGATGATGTCATTTTGTAGAAATTATTGATAAATTTTTTGGAAAATGAAAAATTTTAAGTGTCAAAATTGAAGAAAAACACGATTTTTGCCTAATGCCGCGTTTCCAGAAAAACTATGCAACCCACAAAACTTTTTCTTGGAATGTTTTTTGTTCGGTAGAGTCTGGTCTGCAGTCGACGAGAGGGTTTTGGAAAATTCCTACTTTCCCTCCGATTTTATGAAAATTTCTCTCAATTTTCATCGAAGTATTCCGGTCAACTCGTAAGAAATCGTCGGCAAATTAAAATTTTGCAAAACACTCTCGTCAGACTACAGACCAGACTTTACTGCATAAAAAACATTCTTAGAAAAATCTTGTGGGTTGCATAGTTTCTCTGGAAACGGGACATTAAGCAAAAATCGTGTTTTTCTTCAATTTTGACATTTAAAATTTTTCATTTTCCAAAAAGTCTATCATTAATTTCTACAAAATGACATCATCAAAATGCAAAATGAAAATAATTTTATTTTTTTGAAAACTCCATGCATTTTATTTTTCAAAGATTTTGTCCAAACATAATATTTCAAATTATAGGGTTTTCTGTGATTAATTCTAGTTAAATGATTTTTTTGAGAAGGTGATGTTCTCAATTTTTGGTCATAGGGAGGAGGGGTGCAGTTTTCTGAAAATTTTGTGAAAAGTAGTAATTTTTGAATAAAAGTTCCCAAAAACACCATGTAATAAAAAATTGCTCGCAGGAAGCCGCCAGAAAATGTTTGCAAAGTCTCTATTTTTTAGTTAATATTTTACAAAACCTCAGAAAATTATGGAAAAAATTGAAAAATTAGAAAAATAAATCACAAATCTTTTGAGAATTGTCGCGAAGTTTTTAGAGAATTTTTGCAAGATTTCTTGAAATTTTTCGTGTGAGTCCGTATACTGAAAATCGCATCTAATTTATGAAAAAAAAATTTTGAAATGAATAACTTTTAATTTTCGAAAGTGAAAAATCAAGAAAAACACTCTAGTACAAAATAAATAAATGCTCTTACTAACAATAGTTATTTCGATTTTTGGATACTTCTTCGGCCTCCCGAAGTTAATAAAGAAAGTTTCTAAAAAAAAATTGAAGATTTTGATATCACAAAAGTGATGGTATTATGAAAACACCTTAATAAGAAGAATAGCCTTTCTTCTCACTCTTATATACGAAAATATTGTCATTTTCGAGGTCTGACGATTTTTAGGCAGTCGCACTGCCAGATTCTCTTGTTGCAAAAATTACGAGCAATTAAGTATTCGAAACATGTTACGTACCTACCTATTCTTTGCTTGCGTTCATATTGGTCAACTGTTACTTTGCGTTGCACCGTTTACCAGATTAGCCAGAGCCTGGCGCGGCGCGGCGACGACGATATCGGTAAAAAGCATGGAAACCAGAAACAACCCGAGCTTAAGAAGATCGTGATGTCATGAGGGTGAAACGTGCTTGGAAAATGTTTTGAGCTTTGGTACCATTTGTATGAACGTATAAAGGCAGTTAGGTACCTAGTACCTGCCTATCCTTTATCCACCATTCCCTACCAAGTATACGGGTTTTTACCATTTGTAGCAGCAGACGACGACAATTGTGCGTTGCCTTTACTCGCATCTCGTCTCGTCGTCCACCATTAAAATTGCCTTTATGAGGGTTGCGCATTTTTTTCCCTACCTTTCATATGCTTCGTCTTCGGTATCCGTCGCCCCGTATCTCTTCTCGGTTAGTCTTTTAATACTACGTAGACCATGTATCGTACTCGTTTAAACCGTACAACTGGCACCTTTATCGCGAATAAGGAGCCTACTATGCCTATGTAGTTATCTAACTACGTATACATCCTATACCGAATGCAAAAACTATCGGATAATTTGCATAATAAATGCCTTTTCGCGATATATTCATTCCACACGAAACGTTACTACGCTGGATGATTTCTACATTGAATGGTATATGGGTGGCCCGGGAGTGGCGGACACTTTTTCAGATTGAGATAGAACCACGTAGACGTGAAAATTTGAAATTCCGCTATAACCACACGTGAAACTGGTATAACTTTATGAGAAAAACGAAAAAGGCTATGTGAAAAATTTGTCTATCTTTGAAAACGAAGGTGCTACAATACTTCAAAATTCGTGTATTTCTATTTTCAAAGCTTGTAATGCCTTCATTTTCAAACGCAGGCAAATTTTTAACATAGGTAATTGTTCTTGTTTCTCTCAATAAGTCACATACTCGTTTCATGAATTGTCTTGTAGGCATCTTGAAATCTTTGAAAATACTGGCCCTTCAAAGTCGATATAGGTATTCAGTATGCTCCCTGTGTGGGAGTGGCTAAATCCAGAACAAGTAATCACATTTTAAGGGCAATGTCGTTCTTTTTTATTCATCCTTTTTTATTGTACAAGGGTTTTTTTTCAAACAATTTTTTTTCCAAGTTTTCCTCTGAAAACGTTGATTTTTTATTTAAAACAAATTTATTCTTTCACAAAATTCTCAAAATGTTTTTTATTTTTGGTAGGATGTTGTATTTATCATTTTTTATGTTTGATTTTTACTTTTTTTTTTAACTATAATAAGTAAGTAAAAAAATTCTCAATTAGAGCACTTGAAGAAAATCAAATTTTAGTGAATAATTTGAAGAAAAAAATTGAAAAAAAATTTAGAAGAAAAATTTAGATGGAAAACTCAAAAATAAACTTGAAAAAAATTTACTTACCTACTTGAAAAAAATTTCTAAAAGAAAAATTTTAATTAAATGGTAGAGATTTAGATGCATTTCGATAAGAAAATTTTATGAAAAATGTTTGAAAATCCAAATGAAAATTGGCAAAAGTTTGAATGAAAAAATTGATAACCCGAGCAGCACACTCGACAAATTATCGAAATAAAAAATCGACAGAATATCGAATTCGATAAAGTGTCGCGTTAGTTCCGCATAAATCGTGAAATTATCTTTCGATATATAGATAGATTATCGACGAATTATAGTTAATAAAAATTTCGACATTATAGTAAGATATTTTATCGATAATCTATCTATAATATCGAAAGATAATTTCACGATTTAGGCGGAACTTTCGCGACACTTTATCGAATTCGATATTCTGTCGATTTTTTATCGATTTTTTGTCTTTTACTAGCTTTTTTCTATAATTAAAAATCATTAATTAGCATAATGAATACATTAAACTATGCCTAAACACATTATTCATGTTACGGTAAGAGGATCATTTCAGAAAAAGTCAAAAAAAAATTATAAAAAATCTGCCACCCGTGGGGCTTGAACCATCTACCTCCTGCATGGTAATCCTCCTCTTCCTTAACCACTATGCCATACTTTATCGTTGAGGAATTAGCAATAAAACGCTTATAATAGGCAGTTTAGTACTTCCAGACGTGTTGGACTTGGAAAAATTTTCACCAATTTGGAAATAATTTTAAATATCGTCACAAAATCGTTAAAAAATCGAATTCGATAAATTTAATATTCTTTGTCGATAATGTAGTTTCAAATATCTGCACAAAATCGGTGGAAAATCGAAATCGATAAATTTAATATTCTTTGTCGATAGTATCGTTGACGAATATCGTCATAAAATCTTAATAATATCGAATTCCATAGTTTTTAGATTTTTTGCCTATGAAGTTGTACCGATAAATCTTTATAATATCGTGAGAACATCTATAGATTTTCAAACGATTTTTTATCGATACGTTACATCTTCCGATATTATCGATCGAGTGTGCCGCTCGGGAAAGTAAAAAAAAAATGATTTTCAACTTTTAAACGACAAAAAGAAAAAAATACTCGATGAAAAATTTCAGGAAAAAATAGGAATAAAATAAATTACTTGATGAATGATGAATAATTTCCTCAAGGATTTTTCTTTTCTTCAAAAATCTAATAAAAATAGAAAAAAATGAAAAATTTGAAGAATAAAAAATTTTAATTCTATTAAATTAAACGTAGTGAAAAAATCTCGATGAAAAATTTGAGAAAATCGTTCATAAAAAATTGATGAAAAATTGGATTAAAAATCAATTTCGAGTTCGAAAAGTCCACTTAGCAATGGCAAACACGACCATAAGTTTTCAAACAAGAATATGAGATGAATTCTCGTTCGTTCATTTTCGTGATTACTTGTTGTGGATTTAGCCAATCCCACCTTTTTTTGTTTGTTGGATTTTATTAAGTATATCCAAATAATCTTGAAAAGTGTGCACCATTCCTGGCCTGTATATGTGACCCTGCCCTAAGAAAGGGACCTTATGACTAAAATCATGTTTTTCAGAAACAATCAATTGAAGTTTTAAAAGTGTACAGCTCTGATTAAGTGCAAGATATCGTTTTGAATCTTTGAATAATCAATATTACCATCAAGTGTAATAAAAAAAAGTACTTTTGAGATTTTTCATCACCATATCAGTGGTGCCGCAGTGAGGAGCAAAAAAATGACAAAAATGGAATTGTGGAAATTTTTTTCAACTAGGTGTTATATGGGTATTTTGACCTGCTGAATTCGAAAATCATATTTAAAATACCGTAGCTCGGGTGGTTCCTTTCTTATGAGGGATAAAAGCCACGAGAACTTCATAAAAAGTACTAAAAACTGTCCACATCTGGCACATTTTTAAAGATAAAAAGTTGGGACCACCACTTCCATTGGAAAGATGAAGGTCTGAGGTGTCCGAAACCATCAAAACCCCAAAATCGAAAATTTAGTCATAAGGTCCCTTTCTTGGGGCAGGGTCCATATACTTAACATTGAAGAAAAAACTATCAAAAAAGCAATTAAATGACAATACTTCATGTCAGACGTGCGTGTGCGAGCGAAAATAGTGCCTGCGAAATACGTATACAGGATGGAGAAAAATTCTATCAACGATATTATGGTTGGCGAAGGAAAAGTCTTGGTCGATGTAGTACGTATCATCGGTTTGAGTCAGCTACATGTAATGCGGTGACGGGGAGGAGGAGGGATAGAAAGGCCATATTGTGTCCGTGCGCGTTTATACGTACTTTTTCATTCGGTATGGTATTGTTTTTGCTTATATAAGTGATTAGAAGAGGCTTTTTGAGTTACCTACGGGAGACTGGGAGAGACTCTACATGAAGGTATTGATAGGGAGAAAAGAGGGCGCGACGCTGACGTTCGCTCGGCGCGCCGCGAATGAATAAAGGTTTTGACATGTGCGAGGATCTGAGCGGCGGCGGCGGCGCTGCTTTCACAAGCGACGGACTTTTCTCAACAGTATCAAGGTATTCTTGCTCGACAATAGGTATTCGCCGAATCGTCGGGTGTGTGGGTACTTCGTTCGAATTCGAGCGCGACGTTGAGATTTTTTTCGCGTACATTTTTTTCGAGATGTACGAAGTGTTTTTAAAATCGAAGGATTGATTAGACGGAGATTTTCAATAAAATAATTATTTGTATATTTTAAAATTTAATTAAATTTTTTTTTTCAATTTGAAGTGTCGGGTATTTATTTTATTTTTTCGATATGACTCGTGCTATGTTGATTTATTGTGTTGTAGTACAATGAGATGATGGCTTTAAAAGGTTGCTAATACATACGTTTCTAGGCGATTTTTGTCGAAATTTGATCAATTCGCGAAAAATCGTATAGAATTTCTTCATTGAAAAAAAAAAAACAAATAATTTATGTTGAATATTTGTGTATAAGCAATAAGCAGTTCGGTTTATCAGGTAGTATGGTTATCATCATTTTTACTAGATTTGTTTTCTTTTTTGTTTTGAATCATTTATAGGTCCGAAATCTGAGATATCCAGAAGAGCGGAAGAATGGTGTGCACTGTCGAGGGTAACGAAATCCATCGACGGTTCGAGCTCACCATGATGCCCGCAATATTCGCATTATTTTTTGTATCTGTGGTTCTCGGCGGAAGTAAGTAATCATCTTTTTTTTCTCAATAATTTATAGAGAATTTCATGACCAGATGATGCGACGATGATACAAGTGCATACGTACTTGTATCAGTTGTATGTATGCGAACGATCCATTTAGCCGTCTTGACCGACGATGATCTATAGTAAAGTGGTCGTCTGATTTAGGTTTTTTGTAAACGATGCTGATGACACGTTGGTGTAGGTTGTGTAATCTGTAAGTGTACATCGTGTACATACATATTGCTAAATTTTGAGTGGAGCACGAAAAATCGATGATTTTCGATTTTGCTAATTTTTGAGTATGTTGTTCATTTTGAGTTGAAAACTCTCCATACCAATTTTTAGCATCCTAAATCACTCATGAGGGGAGCTATGGCGTCTCAAAGAAAACTCATTTTCGAGAGAGAGAGAAAAAAGTTTTTTTTTGCGTTTTTGACCCCGATCCCTCCCCAAACAAAAGCTATAACGAGGCTTTTTAGGTGCAATTTGAGACTCTGTATCGACCTGAATAGTTATTTTTTCGATTTGAAGCCATATTCTTTTTCCCATTCGTCGTTTCATGCTTGCAGATCTGTATTTTTCATCTAATGTAAAACAATGCTTTGGATGAAAAAAAGTATAATAACTGATCTTGTAGAGCATAAAATTTCCCACTCAGTACCAGGGATGGGACAAACGAGCACTTCAACTTATTTAAATAGCTAAATAGAAATGGCTCCCTAAAACTACAATTAAATATACTAGGTCTAATTTTAAATAGATTTTCAAAAATGTGGTCATATATTCTATTTATAAAATAATAGATTATTGTAAATAGTTTTTCCCCTTCAAATTACCCGCAGATACACAGTGTTAAATGATTGAAAAAATCGAATAAATTTTTAGAAAAAAATAAATAAAATTTGTAAATATTATACGTACCTAATGAGGTACCTTTTTGATATACCTTATTATAAAACCAATTAAAAATTTAATAGATCTGAAAATTCTCCAAAATTTATCGAATTGAAAATTTCTACATTTCAATGGAATAAAATCGAAGAAAAAAAGTTTTCAAGTTATAAATATGTGATAAATTTTGAACATTTACGAAAATAAGAATCAAAAATTCGCAAAATTTTCTATAGTATCTCGTAGTATTAACTAGCCAAGTGGCCAGATAACGCCAATTTGAGTATTGTACTTGTAAATAGTTATCGTTATTGTTGGCATTCCAAATATACTATTACCCCCTCGTTACAACACTTTCCCAAAATTTGATAAATTGAAATTTGTGAAGAAAAAAAATGTAAAAAGAAATACCTGTTATAAAAATTAAATAAACTGAAAAATCCCTTCAAAATTTAAGTAAAAAATTGATAAGTCTAAATAAAAGGTGAAAGCTTTTATTTCCAGTACGTAATAGCTCTTTTCAAAATTCAAAAACATAAATCAGAAATTTAAAAAAAATGAATAGTTAAATGAGATAATTCGACGAAAATTGAATGAAAAATTCTTCAAAATTTATTAAATTAGAAAATGTTCCAAAAAATAAAGAAATTGAAAACATTGAGTTGAAAAATTGGAAAAGTTAGATTTTTTAAATTCCAAAAATTATGTTGAAAATTGAATGTTATATTTCTCAATAATATCAACTTTCGATATGGATACTCGCTCAGAGCTCAACTTTCAGACGATTTTGTGAATTATTGGTGAGATCTTGAGATACATTGTAGAGCCATTTGAATTTCACTCATGGGAAGTGTCTTATGAGTTATGACCCAAAGGGCTAGAGTATAGTGAATCATTCGCGATGAGAGTCGAGGAACAAATTTGGTTTAATAATATAATAGATACGTTTGCGTGAAAATTTGGTTTCTGATGGTGAAGAAAATTTGGTGTGGAAGGAAATTGATAAATTGTGTAGCCGATTTAAATTTCCTCGTGTTCAGTCAGTCCGAATATACGAACTCTGTAAGTACTCGAAGTTTTGAATTTGGTTTTTCAAGTATGTGTATCGTCAACTTGAACTTGTTCCAAAGGTACTATGTACTCGGGCTATATTTTGCTCCTAATCTCAACTCGTTTTTCGAATAAATTACCGTCGTAAAAGCTGAGAGTGGTGGTGGAAAAGCGTCGGGCGACGCGTTAGGAAAAAAAAATCCTATAATGCTATCGACCCTCACCCCCAAATGGTATAATTCCGGTTTACCTCGTATGTATTTTACTATATAAGGCAAGGTTAAGAGTATGAGACATTCGCATGTACGAGGGAAAGTTACGAGTGCGAAAGCTAGCTGGCCGAAACAAAGGTACAGAGAGCTGCACGATGGTAGTATTTTGCTACGCGCGTAAAAGCGCACGATTTAGCTTTTTTTTCTCATATTTTCCCCGTTAGCAGTATCGCCATCATCGTGCGTTTTACGTGAATGTAGTCCATAGTTTGCCGCTGCTCGCACAAACGGACGAGGATTAAATTGTCAGCTTTTACAACTTACAATAGACGCGTCGCCTCGTAAACTTTACCTAAAACACTTCCAAAAAATTCCAATTTAGGCTTACCTTTTTTTCCTCGTATTTCGCACCGTTCGCTTCCGCCTTCCCGATGCTTTTATACTCCGCACCATCGTGCATTCTGAACCAGAAAAGAAATATTATTCTGATCCTTTACCGTAGACGAGTGCACCTCGTCGTCGAAGTGCCAATTTCAGGGGAGAAAAAAATCGCCATGTATCTCGACTTGGCAATGTAAACGAGCAATTGCATATCTCTTACGAAAACTTTTCATGCAGCCTTCTTTTGCGCCGACGAACGAGGTAAAAATCGAGTAAACGAATAAACACTAAACTAATTCGGCGAGGTCTCAGGTGTCTGGTGCGCTCGGCAAAGAAAAAACCTACGTTATCATCGCCATAGGCGTAAAATACATGGCGTTGTTTGTACTCGGGCTTCGACTCGAGGTTGGGCGTTTAGAATGGCGCCAGATGAACCTAAGCATCGTTTAATAGCTCTTTCTTTCTTTTTCTTTACCTTTTGATATACGCTCGAATAATTTACGGATACCTTAAAAACACTCGACTAATGGTTCGCCGCCGCCTCCGCCGTACGGAGCGCTCTTCTTAGCCGGATTTTCCAACCATCGGAAAGCCTAGATAGCTCTCTGCACAGCACACAGTTCTGAGGTTGAAAAAGGGCAAGGCGTAATACTCGTATATAATTTTAATAACTCGGTAGTTACGTCTGGCCATTAGCGATGGCACAGGTCGCAGCAACGTCTATCTCAATGGCCAAAAACTTGGTCGGCTGCAGCGGCCGCGCCGCAACCGAGTCACTTCGAAGTGGAAAACTTTGCTAGAGAATTTTCTCCATTGTGCGAGTGTAGTGTAATACTTATCGAAAAGCCATTTCGAAAAGCTAAACTTTTTCTGCGGACTCGTCCTTGTCGTCTTACTCTTGTCGTCGTCGTCGTTGTTGTTGTTGTTGTCCTTATTCTTCTTCTTCGTTATAATTAATATTTTAATTTATTCTCGATCCGTTTTCCGCGCATTTTTTTCTTTTTTTTTCCTGGCTGGATATCGCGTCGTCTCGGCTCGGCTCGCGAAATCTTCTCCCGTCGTACACCGTCGTCATATTACCTACTTAGTCCCTTCCGGACGCGGCAAATTCAAATTAAAAGTTTTCATTTCAAGCCTTTCTCTCTCTTATTCTTTTTTTTTTTTTTTGCTTTTTGGTTGGCGGCAGCCGTCCGTTAGCGCCAGATATCTTTTCCTCAACTTAGTTACACCTTTGCTGCTCAACCACAACTTCAAAGTTAACTTTTTTTCGCTTTCGTCTCCCCTTTCTCGCGCAATTCGATAATCCAATTTCAACTCCGAGCCGCGGCCAGGCGAGGTAATGAAAAAAAATGACGAAATTAAATTATAAGAGTACGAACATGGCTTCGGCCTCCAACTCTGTATTTCTCATTTCTCTTTCTACCTGTCAATTTTTGGGCACCATCGGCGTGAGCATGTTTTTGTTCCATACTTACGTACTAGTATTAGGGTGATTCTTAAATTTCAGGAATGATTTGACCATTACAAAATTGGAAAAAAATGTTGGATTTTCAACGTGATATCACATGTCTTGTAGCTACGTGGGCTATGCTAAAAACAATTTTTTGGGCCCAACATCTCACGTATGATAAGGGCAGCACTGTGTGAGTGAGAAGAGTGATGTGGAAACGATCGAGGTTGATGTATGTTCCCACATTCGATCTAGTACTAGGTATGTTTGCATAGAACGAACGATGGAAAAAGACGAATACCAAGCTTTTGGCAGTTCAAAAGTCAAAAATTCAAGGAACATCTCGTTGAACCCCTCTGAGGTACTCAATTCGGTTGAAAAGTTGACAAAAAGTCTTGTGTCCTAGAGAATTGCGTGAAAAGTTACTCAGGAGACAAGCTACACTCCTGGACATTTTCATGCTTTCACATATGAAATGAATGACCTACAAATAAGCAGTCTTCTCAAGTTGTTTGCATAACGGAGGTGATAATCAATAACACTAGTCAACAATTTTTGAACTTTTTTCTGTGTTCGGGTCCAAAATAGGCTTAATCGATAGTTTAGGCCTAGAAACAAAAATCAATTTCTCATTTTTCGTTTTTTTTTTTTTTGCTTTTGCGGGTACGGGAGGGGTTCAAAGTGGCAAAAATCGGGGTTTTTGCACCTTTTCAACTGCTCATAGCGCCATAAATATTGCTCTACGAAAAAAACCAATGGCAGATTCGGAATCTACGTTAAATTTTGAGAAAACATCTGTCCATTTTTCCAATTTCAAATTTTAAAGTACCTTAGTAGCGTTTTAATTTTATTATCGAGATCGTCGCCGTTCCGCGCGGAGACAGTCCGATAATTATCGAATCGTTCCCACGCGGAACGTCGGCGGTCTTGGTAAAAAAATTGAAACGTTACTAAGGTACTTTAAAATTGGAAATTGGAAAAACGGACAGAGATGTTTTCTCAAAATTTAACATAGATTCCGAATCTGCGATTGGTTTTGTTCGTAGAGCAATATTTATGGCGCCATGAGCAGTTGAAAAGGTGCAAAAAAAAACCGATTTTCGCCACTTTGAACCCCTCCTGTACCCGCAAAAGCAAATAAAATTTAAAAAATGAGAAATTGGTTTTTGTTTCTAGGTCTATACTATTGATTGAGCCTATTTTGGACCCATTCTAAAAATGGCTGTTGACCTGTGTAATTACTACTAAAATACCAAATTTGAAAAAGAAAAAAAAACAACAGTGTAAACCATTAACACCCTTGTGCTGAATCGAGCCAAAGCTGTTGCAGGATTAGTCGATACTGACCTTACACCAATTTCCCTCTAAATATGTTTGATTAGTTTTTCATAGAGCAAACTTAAATCAGTCGTTTATCTACTGCGTCTGAATTGGCGATAGACAATTGCGTCACATAACGTGTTTTCTTATGGAGAAATTGCAGTTTTTGAAAATTAATTAGAAGTTGAGTAATCAAGCTGTCGAGTTGTTTTTTATTTCAAGATGCAGTTACGTCCTTCTATTTCGAAAAAAAAATAGATTCCATTTTGATAGGCCATTCTTGCGCTCAAATTGGTGGAGGACAAGCTCATTGCATCAAAAGATAGGCAACTAGAATCGTACTGAAAGGATTTTATTTAGGTATAATTTTGTAAAATGCAATAGATACGATTAAAATGCAAATACGAGTAGTATGTAACTAGATTCACATTCTCACCCTGCAGTGCAGCCAAGAATAATCCTAAGAGGTGAGACTTGCCATTTTGTCGCCACGTTTTAATAATATACATTACTCCTTTATTGTACACTCTTATTAATGGAGCTGCGGCAGTGTTGCAGTTTTTCACGACGCCAACCAGAGGCATGCGGTGAGGTAGGATACCATCACCGCGACCGTAGCCTTTAACACCGCTTTATAATAGCCCCTAAGGAGTAATTTTTGGCAACGTGTTGAACCGCTATCACCAGCGTAGCACGTAGATACAGGCCAACCTCTCATAAACCGCCGCTGTACCACGTTTGTCGTCTTTATCTGCACAGCCTGGCGCTCTGCCGTGTAGTTTATATCAATTTGGTGCGATATCATTGCGACGTGCGCCGGGACTCGTGCTTCTTACAACGTGCAAGGTGTGTATGTGTACCCAACCTTATGGTCTTACTCCACATGCAGTGATAGTGAACGTCTTTGTTTTATTTCCTTTTGGGTTATTATATGAACTTGATTTCACTCTACGTTATTAATGTTCCATCAATTACTGGGAAAAAGACAAACAATATGAGGATGTAAGGAGTTGCCAAAGGTTATGATTGAGCAAGTAAAAAGATGACTGATGAGGGAGAAAAAACTAAAAGGCAACTTACAAAAAAGTATAAACAGAAGCACAAGAAATTGTTGAAATATACAAGCAAGGCGTATTGAAGATGTGCACAAGCTAAGTGCTAGAAATCATGATCAAAGATATGAATAGACATGAACAGGTACGAGAAATTGCAAATGGTACGAGCAAGCGTAAAAAAGATGCACGAGTAAAGTGCTAGCAGCAATCACGAGAAAGTACAAACAAATAAGAAACGAAGAGGTACATATCAGAAATGGTGAAGCTGAAGATTATCGAATGATTCACCAGGTCAACAGCATGCAGTTGCTCCTTTAATTGAGGTTGCTAGTAAGTGCTCAGCTCGCATTCAGGGAGTTACGAACGAGGTCCGTGTTTTCCCTCAATCCTCATTCGTGATTTGGAGCTCACTCTTACTTGTACACCGCGTTCAATTAATTCCGAATTTTCAACTAGGAAATCATTAAGTACTTGTTAACACTGATTTACCATCATTTTCGTAGTACAATCAGTGTTACCAAATAATGTGTTATCAATCATTTCCCAGAATAGGGGATTTGGAATATTAATTGAACACGGTTTACTTACTTACTATACAATATATTTTGTTAGAATCTCTTGCAAAAGTTAGACCCGAACAACTTCTTCATTTTCGAGACCTTTTCTCAATCGATTCGACGAATCAGTCTTTTATCCAAAAAGAAAGGGGGAAGTGTAAACGGTAGTCGTGTAATTTAATTAAAAACCAAGCCACCGCACCGGTCATCGATGTAATGGTGCATGATGCGGTCAATAGAGTGGTGTGGTGGACTGGTCTGTGGTTTGGCTTACGTTTACTGCTATCACTACTACTATAAGTACTGCGATTCGCATATCCCATTATGTTATGGTTGTGTGCGTGATAATGCGAGCGACTGAAACTAAATTAAACTCTACTAGGCACAGTAACTTTATCTCCGTATTAGATTAAATAGAGGTACAATGGTACATGTATATCCAGCGAGCCGCCATAAGCTATTATACCTACGTATGTATTTACAATGTGCAGAGAGGTTTGAGAAAAGGCATAGAATGGATGTGCGCTTTCATTCTTTCATATCCTTAGAGACTAGAAAGCTGCATCAGAACGACAAACTGTGATCATTCTATGTAGTTACGTACCAGATTAAGTTGTATTGACAGAAGGGGAAAAAAAATCTAGAAAAATTGTTGAACAAGGCTCGACAATTCGACATGGCTTCATTTGAAAATCAGATCGAAATTTAAGTAAATAATGTAAGTTTTTAGCTACCAATTGTCCCACAAAGCTACTGTGATTTTGGTTTGATACTCTCTGTGGTCTTTTCCATTGACTCACTCAGGCTCGCTACTCTTGTTTCATCTATAAAAACCTTAGCACGTGTGAAGGATGAAAATTCGAATTGACGTGCCTGCTATATGTTTTCGTTTGCGGAGGTATTTTTTCCCTAACGTTGTTTTTTCTCTTTTCTGTGCGGATAATCCTTTTTTGCATTAAAGGCGAGAGAGAGAAAGAGAATTCGAAACGAATGATGTATTTTTTTTGTGCACCGTTAATGGAAAGATTTGAATTTTTCTACAACGTATAATATTATTCGAAGGGAATTAGTTGGCATTTGAAAGGTATACGAATGGAATTAGCGCGAATTTTTTCATCGGTGTAGTGTATTGGTGTATTTGCTTGTAGTATTTGTGCGAGAGTCTCCGTGTCTGCGGCGTAATGCAGTGTGTATAGGCTACACTGTATGTTGTACAAGGGTTTGGTTCGTCGAATTTGCTTTCGTCTTGTTTCTTCTGTGCTGTCTTACAGCGTTGCTGCTGCTGCTGCTGCCAACGTTAGTTCGCGAATCAGTCGCGTTTTTATTTCACTATTAAAGCGAACAACGTCGAAAGCTAATCAAATTGTATCGGAAAAGTTTCGCAGGCGAGTTTGAATGAAAAGTTTTCTGTAGGTAGCAAAGCCGTTTGCCATACCTTATGTACAAATACGATTTAATGTCTCCGACTTTGTGTTTGTGTTGCCATACTATATATATACTGTAACTGTGTAGTTATATAGTACGAGTTGTGCGTTTATTAATCTTCCATCGTGGTTTTTTTTCTTTACTTCGAACCGAAATTCATTTTATCGAAGGCAGCAAATAAGTATACCTTAGTGAGTAGGGTGCCCAGATATCGACTGCTGATACTAATTTTTGTTTAGAAACTGATCCGAGTTGGTGAAGGCAAAGAGAGAAAACAGGATTGACGGATTGATTTGCCATTAACCACATGAAGAGTTGCTGTGTACGCTTCATAGCTATTGGTAGATGTGGAATTAAAAAATTTTACTTCAAAGGTAAATACTGTGGAGGAAAATGAGCGAATTTCTCGGCTTCAGTGCTCGGAAATGATTTCATTCTGATTTTAATGACAATAATGATGAAATTGGTACAAATTTTTGTGAAAAGTTAACATTGTTTCGATAAGCCTCGTATTTTGTGGAATCGATATTTTAAAGAAAATTTTATTCTTAAAAACTATTTTTTGAACACATTGTTGCGTCGATTATGGAATTTCTTTTTGGTATTCTTTCTGCAGTTCCCAAAACCCTTATTCATCAATCAAAATTTCCTCTTCCCATTATTTCCAATAAATTGCGAGATTACTAAAATTGAAATAAAATAAAATAAATAACATTGACTCTATCTGAGCCCCTTCAGTAATGGATTTGGCAAATGTATCGACACATTGTTAAAACAAGTTGCCAATTAACTTGGTTGAAGGAAGTATTCTTTACGGAGACACCCTGTATATATAATATATGAAAAGAATGCAGCATGATAACTTCTTCTTTATGGTATGCAGATTGCAGGCGGCTTAATAAAGCTCCTGCAAAATTCGTTTCGACTCGCTCCCTCTTTGTTATCGTTTTTCTCGCATTCGAGGTGGTATTATGCGTTCATAACCAATTTTAATCCTTTCGCTATTGTAATAGTGTTGGTGATTCAACTAGATAAACCCCTTTTAACAGTCTTATTATGCGCCAATATTTGACCTTTTCGTGGGGATGGCGTCTGCTGAATGAAGTCATTTTCCTGTGTGTGTTAGAATTACGACACTCCGGCTGCAACGACATTAGATGTGTTTCTGTTGAAGTGTTGTACCTCAAGACTCAAGTACCTAGACCTACCTACTAGCACGTGAATATAAAATTCTGGTTAGGCAACCCGTTTCTCCAGTTGGCTCGGAGTAAAAATATAACACTAGTACTATTTTCTTTCGCCGAGTAAAAATATTCCCTTTTCATTCGTGCAGTGAAATTGGAGAATCTAGTCGTACAATATCATTTGCATAGTGCTATGCGTAATATCTATTGCTATCTAATATACGGTATAAGCGTCGTTGTGTATTTTTTGCTGGGCAATTTGTGTTGTTTTCACGGATCATCAGTTTTCATATGGCTTCTCTGTTCTCCTTCTGTTCGGTGTTTACGAATTGTGAAAAAGAAAAAAGGGAAGAAAAAGAAAAGGTAGACTTTCATTCGAGCCTATTATAGATGACGACATTTCGCGTTACACGGGTTATTGGTTCGAATTGCGCGCAAGAGAGACAACATAGGTATATGGAGAAGGAGCAAGGAATGCCTAGTCGAAGTATAATTTCTGTGCACGAGCTATGATGTTGGAAAATGTATCAACCGAAAGATGTTTGGTTTTACGGTACGACGTCGTAACGTATTACTTTTGAATGGTTAGTTCGGTGTGTCATCGTCTCAAACTTGTATGTATTTCCAAAAATACTCGCCACGTCGAAGCTGTGAGATGGAAATTAGCCGTGCGAACGTAAGATGCCACATGACATGGCACTAGGAGACAAGTAGAAAAACGTCGTTAAGCGTAAGGTTCAGATAGGTTAAGGTGTCTATGTTCGTTTTCCTGCAAATTTCAGCTCGTATTTGCAAAGAGTAGGGAGAAAGAAGCGTATTATGCGAGATGATTTGCATTTAATACCGACCCGCGAAGCCAAAATGTATTCCTACATAAGAGCGTGATTTGCGTATTTTTCACATTTTCCCATCATCTTTCATTTCAACGAGACGATGGTTGATGGTGCGACGTTTCGACTTGGAGGCTGCGTTTAGTACGTAGGGTTGGGGATTTGTCGCATCGTCGTCCGCTTCACGTTTATCGGCTTGTTGACAAGTTCAACTTATCAGAAGGCTGTAACTATGCTCTTAACGATGGTAAGGTGTAATATTTCAAAAAATATAATTTCGCCGATCGAATTTCTCATTTCAAAAGCGGCATGGCGCGGCGTACTCTTCTCATCTCGACACGGATGGCGCGATGTGCTACCAAACTTGTGCCTATAATAATACGGTGTAGCTGGCGTTCTTCAGTTTTCATTGCGCCAGGCTGTTAGTATGAGTCCACAATTTCCCATCGCAGTGATTCGTAAACTGTGAAATAATTTGTCACAGGGATTATGTCTTGCTAATACTGTGAAAGTCCTACTTTTGGTTCAGAACTTGAATTTTTCAGTTTGTTTCAATTCTTTTTTTTTTCTTCTTTTTTTTGAATTCTCAAAGTCTCTGTACTCTGTAGTAGGTTCTATTGGCCCTGTAAAAGTCTTCAGAATTTTAAAATTTGTTTAAAAAATCTTCAATTTTTTTGGTCTCAAAAAATTCAAAATTTGGGAACCTTCCAACATTTTATGAAAAGTTCAAATTTGACGGGGAATATATCGTTTAAATTGATATAATCTTCAAAATTTCAATACATTTTCATTCAATGTGATTATTCGTTGAAATTTTTGAAATTTTTGTAATTTTTAAACTTTATAAGTTTTTTAAATTTGATCCGTTCTAAAGTTTATTAAATCTGGATCATTATTATTTATTTTGAAGAAGTCCTGTTGATCGTCTTACCTGGAGTCCAGTTTTTCATTTTTAGATTTTGCTAGGCACTCTAAATTCTATTCAAATTTCTATCATTTTTTATTTTTTATTCTCAGCTTTTACTCATTTTTGGAATGTTACGAATTAATTGTATTCTTAACGTGTCTGAATTGTTCACTCAGCATAATACATTTCATCGAATACGAAAAATTGGAAAAAATTGAAAAGTTAATTATATTACTCGATATAATTATACGCGCCATTCGTGCTCGTAAAAAAACACAAAAAAATACTCGTCGGCGGAGGTATGAAATTAAAAATGGTTGAGATCAACGATGTATGTACAAGGGGAAGAAATGGAACTAATAAACTTCCTAAAGCGATCGTATTAATTATATTTCATTATAGAACTGTTTTCCTTTTCGATTACAAGGTATTATATCCCCCCGCTCCAGGATCATCCGCCGGATCCCTATACATATACCTACCATACCATACGATAACAGTAATATACGTACAAAGGGCTGGTCAGCGAAAAATATCGCGGTCGTGCGAATGGTTTTATTAGCTTTTTTTTCAGTTTTATATATTTATTTTTTCGTTATTTTTTCTACTCTTCTCGCTGGAATGAGTTTTATATCATGATGGAAAATTCCTCATATTGATTTTCTGCCCTCGCTCAAACGATAGAATTACACGAGATATGGCAGGTAACTGCGGTGAGTGAAACGATATGGTATATTTTTTTCACTGATTATTCGAGTTATTTGATCCGGAGTAGTATTAGTTGGAATATCTTTTAGTCGTGTTCCCCTTTCATCTCTTCGTCACGTCGTTTTGTGGTTTTTTTCTCCTCTTATATATTCTTTGAGATGTTTTGAAATGAAGAAATGACAAAGAAATATTCGAGGGCATCGGATCATTCCATCGAAAAAGCCAAAAGCGAAAAAACAAAGAGATATTAGAACAGCAATCGAGTAGATGATGCGTTTAATGTTCAAAACTATAAGAAGGATGGCTTGAGAGTTTTGAGATGTGACTAAGGGGGTGAAAATTCCTGGAAAATGTATGGTTTTTGGTGTAGTTGATAGGTATTCGCGTAAAATACTCTTCTAAATACGTGCAGACGACGCGATTCGACGTCGAGGCGATGTCCAGTGAAACGGACTAACGGATAAGGAAAGCAACGCGTGTTTTTTCTCAACTTTCGAGTTAGAAGAGCGATATAAGTATAAATATAAGGTAGCAACGCTTAGCAAGTTTTTACTTTTCCTTATTCTTCCATAGTTCGAGCCAAAAGTATGATAGAGAGAACAGAAACACAACAATACACCGACACCTAGAACTGTATTCGTACACCACATAAACGAGTGCTTAATCTTACGGCGAAAAATATTTTCTGAACGAGTAATCTTTTAAGCGCACGCATAAAGCTAAAAAGTTTTCACTCGTGAGTTGAAATTTTATGGGTTTCCGACGCCGTCGTCGACATTGTACGATGCTGCTGCCGATGCGGCGCCACGCCTTTCCGCCGTCCCAACCGTTTCACGCTGCTTCTCCATCTATCCGTCGTTATTCAATCCACTTGTTGATGATTTGACAAGTGTTATTTCGCGTCAGTTTTTCTTTTTCCCCTATTTTCCTTTACTTATTTTTTTTTTTCGCGTATTTGTTCTGTCACTTTTACCCATAGTACGTATAACCCCCTTTGGCGTTGTTTTTTGTAATTTCGATTAGGTTGCATCGTTTTCTTGTTCAGAACCTACAGATACTAATATTTAGCTATAATGGCGTACTTTGACATTACGTCGATTCTTATTTTTTCGATTGAAACATTCGTATGCTTTCTCAGACCCCCTCTCCCTTCCAGTATCAAAATTGCAAATAACTAAGTTTCATTCGATTTGATTATTATTATTTGCAATTTTGATACTCGAATGAGGTAGAATCTAAGAGGGCATACGAACGGTCCAATCGAAAAAATAAGGTTCAATTTGTGTTCAGCACTTCCGAAAACATGTCATTTCATATGCCACACTATAAGGGGCCCAAATTTGGGGGGAGCTACCCCTCTTTCCGTTGAGAGTGCCCATCTTCAAAATTATTTTGTTCAAAATACCATCAAAAATTACGTCTATGGTAATTTTTCATAATTTTTGATCATAGCTCCCACTTACAGTGCAAATTTGAAAGTTGAGCTTTCAGTTCGAAAGTCCAACTTTCAATTTTTGAAAACGTTTATAAAAGTTTCTGAATCCAAATTTAATGCACTTTCGAACTGTGAAATCAGTTTTGAGCCAAGTATCATGGGTGCGGAGTTATATGCCACTGAAGTTGAGTACTACCTACTACGGGATATTGCAGGAATAAACAAAGTCTCTCGTCCATTCCAAGGGGGCTGAGGGCAAACTAATTGCATTTTTCTGAGTTGTTGGGTGGGTAGATCGTGTTAAAAAAATTTGAGCAAAATCGAAAGACATGAGGTCGAAATCCTGGTCGAATAAACCTAACTGTTACGTCTTATTCTTCCGAAGTATCTGTTCCAGAGCTCGTGGTTGTCCATTTGAGATCAGAGTGTATAGGTAGGAACTCTCTCTTCCTCTCTGCGCTTGTGGTTGTCCATTTGAGCGTGAAGGAAAGTAGGAAGATCTTTTCCTTTCGTCACCACCTACTTCATTTTGTAAAATGTTTTTCAGAATTAGAATAACGTTATTACGAGGGCTTTAGCTGTCTCGCATATCCTACAAACTCTTGATCTTGGGTTAAAACTCCCAACAATTTTGGAAATATGTACTTCAAAATTTTCAATCGCTCTTCAAATCCCACGTTACTTTTATGTTCTTCCCGAGGATTTCTGCATCCACGATATACATATACCTACATATGACGATGAAGGAAAGTATTGCATGGTCAGACTTACTAATTGACAAAAATAATCTGCAGAACTCGCAGCGTTCATGAAAAAAGGTTGGAGGCAAAAACAATTTCACATTATCCCATCTCGTCGGGCTCAGTTAATCGAGCATTCTGTTAGAAATGGAAGCGACAAACTTTTTTCAAATGAAAAAACTTGGTGGAGCAGTATACACTTGGGCTGTTTTTCTCTACTTCGATCTATTTAAAGCTTAGAAGCAGAGTGCACTTTGCCAATCCGTTATGTCAATTGTATTCGTTGCTAGTATAAACGGGGTTCTGTTTCATTTTCGCGATTCACTGTACAGTTTTGTGGAAGACGTTACATCGCTAGCGCCAGGGTATATATTCGGCACGATGGATTTAGCGTAGAGTCAGCTCGGGCAAGATTTTCCAAACTTAGCTCGTAAATTTATACTAAGGAATGAGAAACTTTCGGACGATTATCAATTTTTTGTAGGAAAAAAAAGTAGGGAAAAGTCGAACCGCGAGCCATAAAAAAGTTGACTTTGAGAAATATTTTAATATCGCTGCGAGCCGGCTGTACGGGCGAATCAGCACAACTTAAAAAGGGTCTAACTTACGGCGACGTTTAATAATTACAAAAATATAATCGCTAATCGTTGTTTTTCGCCGAGTTTGTAATTTCTTTCTTTCATTTTGCAGTTTTTGCTTTTTCTTTTAGAACGTATTTGGCGCTACGTCGACCGTATTTATTGGCCATGTAGCTAGGTAGGTTGGCGTAGGTACAGGTGTACCGTTCCACCTCCATTACAGCGTTCACCTTTCTGTTTTACTAAAACGAGTAACCTATTTATTGGCGATTTTTTTCCTCGTATCGTTGTCGTTTGTTTGCCGTGTTCATGTCGAGATAAAATCTTAATTTTCCCGCTATTAAAGCACCTTTGGAATCGCAGCAAATTCACTCCTCACCAGGAGGGTTAAACTGTACGTCGCGTCGTGTACCCGAGCATACTTTTTCGCTCATTTTTCTCATTTATAACTTGATTTTAGTTGAAATTCCGGTAAAGCCGCAAAATATTATACGTTTGGTTTACGACGCGACGCTGCTGCTTTTCAATTTCTCTCGCACCATTTAGGTATTAACTGGAACACGCGAACCTTTGGTGTAGATAAAATCGACCAAGTTTGAAAATTTTCGTATCGACTGTAATTACTAGTTAGGTGATCGTGTTATATCGACGATTAAAAAAATAGAATATTTAATCAACGTTTTTGGAACGCGTGTTTTGGGGGCACGAAGTGTCATACTTGGTTTGTTGCTGCGCCAATGCAGCTTTCGCCTGTCTTTCCCATCTACTATCTGAATCTGAAAGCTCACGTACAACCAATTTCACATAGTTATCGATCAATATGTAATATGAGTACGTATACAAATGTTATCGCGATATTGCGATGATTTCTGTTGAAAGAGAACCCCTTTCTACAAATTGAATAACTTTATGAGTAAATAGACTGCTTCGTAGTCGCATCGTATATTGGTGAAATTCGATTAGTTATTGGTATGTTATAAGCTTGTGTTTACGGTTTCCTGGAATTAGACAACCGATTATTACTAAATAATTCAATTTCGAGAATACACGGCAAATAGGTAATTATATTTTATTTGATGATGAAAAAATATCATGAAAATAAAATATGTATGAAAAACTGAGTAAGTAAACTTTTTTATTTGTTGTAGGTAATTAATTTTCCACTTCCTTTCAGGTTTTTTTTTAATTTTATTTTTTTTAAATTTATTTAAAAACATTTTTGTCGTATCTTCTACCGGGTAAAATTTCTACATATGCTATGATTTGAAGGAACCTAGTTTTCTAGTTTGTTTTATTTTACTTTTCGGACAAAAATGATGAGTTTTTCTGCTAACTTTGTTATTTAATTTGTTTTATTGTTCATGTTTGAATAAGTATATCGCTAATACGAAAAATGAAGGTACAGCTTGAGTTCCTGTTTTCTGCCGGAAGCATTCTGTTGAGGGCCTTTCTTGAAAAATACATGAAAAAAATTAGAATGGCTATTTTTCTGTTGAAATAAATATCGAGAAACACTTCAAATCATCAACTTGAAAAAAGTAGCCAACTATTTGCAATGCTTAATGAAATCTTGATAAACAGTGAAATTACTTATTACTCGAGGAACAATAATATTACTGAGTTTACAAGATACTCTAGTCCCAAGTTATAGGACATACAAAGCCCGGTTACAAGGGGTGAAATTTTCTATCTTGTAGCCAAGCTGGAATTGAAACGAAGCTGAGTCAACGCGATGCAATTTAATATTAGCTGGAAGCGTAATGAACAGCACGTGTGTGTCTTCAGACTCGGCGAAGCTTCGACAAAGCTGTGTACTTTGCGAAAACAACAGAGATTCGGTGGTGAGGCAATGGCTGCCAGAACAGGCGAGGAAAGCAAAAAGAACCAACGCCGTAACATGTGAACAACGATGGTGACGAGTACGACGACTACCACCACTCCGCGCCGCCATTATATATAGATGTACCTATATACCTAGTACCTACCTACACCTAAAGAATAAAGAAATGTCTCGTAAAATGGGATTTTGCTGGCTTAAGCCAAACGTCCATGAAATAGATAGGATTAGCGGACACCTAGTTCCCATGGAAAAGCGTTTAAATGGGATCAACGTTCAGCTCGGCTGCTCGTCTCCAGTCTTCGGCATTATACATGAAACCAACTTTCAACGTGTATGCCACACCACCGCGTCACGTAGCGTATAGTGCAGCTCCAGCAGCATATTCTGCCCTCGTTCGATCTTCCTTCTCGCTGCTATTATACTTTTAAACTTACTCAGTAATGCACAGTACACACTACACAACATGCTATACTGTGTGTCTCTTCCTAGTGCCTCATTTCCACTTTCGTGTATCTGCTCTAAACTTATTGTTGGAGGTACATAAATGTTGATAGGTGATCGAATTATACCTACCCACTCCACTTGAAACGTACCAGATTGATTTTGTACATAGAATGGCGTCAATGCGCCTGTACATTTTATTAGGCCCATCGAGAAGGAGCAAAGAGGGCACTTGGCCCCCGGCCTGGAGTTTTGACAGGGAGTCCAAATTGAATTTTTTCAGCTCGAGTTGGAAAAATTACTTAGTTTTTGGTCAAAAATGCCCTTGGAAGAAGGCCCCAATTAATTATTGGCCAAAATTCGCTTTGGCTTTCGACGCCTTTGTCGCTTCTTTTTTGCTTTGGTTCTCTTTCTCTCTTCTCTTATAGTCGTATTCATTTGAAGAGCCAAGTAAGAATGAGTACTTACTGAAGATTGTTTTTTGGTGTCTGAAGTTTTTAACTATTGTTGAAAATGAAGGTGTTACAGAGCTTTGATGATTGAAAGTTTCCAAGTTTGAAGCTTCGTAGAACAAGACTTACTTTTTTCTGAGCTAACATCACTGTGGAAATTGAGGTGGAAATTTCCACAGTCTATGTCTAATGTCATTTGAAATCTATTCAAAAAGTCCCTTAAATTTCGTTGTGATTTCTTACTCCTATTACCTAGTTCCGGAAACACGTTAAAAACCATTTATCGAGTCCGCCAGATTTCTTCTCTTCACTCTTTATAGCAAACTGCACCTCATAAATATTGTGGTAGTCGTACCACAGAAGTGTAATTTTTCGCAAAATATTACAAAATATCGTACTCTGGGAATTTTTTCGCTCGATGCAAGAGAGCGAGATAGAAAAGGAGAGTTTAAAATGAAAAGAGCGATTGTGTTTTATATTCACCGGTAACGCCTTCTTTTATTTTTTATTTTATTTAACGACAACGATCGTGTGCGCGAAATTAATTGTTGAATTTGAATGAACTTGAACGAGCCAACAGGGATATTAGATTTAGTCACGCGAGCTCTCTTATCGCTTTTTACTCTCTCTCTCTCTCTCTCTTTTACTCTGTTCAGTTTTATTTCCTCGATTATTTACATCGCTCTATGTCTCTTCCCTGGCCCACTCTCGAATTTTTTTAGAGAACTGTTGGTTCGCAGCTTTGGTACGTCACATGGATTAATTTTGACGAGCTAATTGGAATTCGACGGGGATATCTACGAGTAAGTGTAGAGGAATATTTTTGCAACAATTCGCCAATGCAGTGGATGCCGCTTCGCGTATGTATCAAAAAGGACAGATGGACTGAGGATGGTTCGCACGAGTCGAGATCATTTTCAAAGCTGGAAATGATATTGTCGGAAAGTTGATATATGGCATGACATTTGGGTGCAGATGTCCAAATTGTCTTCTCGGCATAATATGTACTTTTGCGTACGTTCGACTAATCGTAAGTATACGCAATACACAGCCGGATATACAGTATCATCGTACACGCTTGACTTACCTACCTCGCTAATTGCGCTATCATCGCCACTGTTTCTGCCACCATCTCCCAATATGGGATTTTTGACGTTTTATTAAATCAATATTCTTGCTATATTTCAAAAACAATTTTGAAATTGAAACATACGAGTACATGGCGTGTTCTCGTTTTGTTCTGTTCGCTAGAAGTACTCGTACCCCGTCTATTATACATCTGTGTGCACCATCTAAATACCTATCCAGCATCTACGTATTTTTGTTGTAGGTACTACTAGTAGGTAGTAGGTACCCAATATGCGACGAGATAATAAAAAATATCGTCATATCACAATCACCTATTTTTCATCATCGTATACTGAAGTTGCATTACGTTCGCTATTCGGACTATTTCCAATAAATACGCATTTCATCCTTCACTGCACGCCCTCTGCACGTCGCACTCCAGCACATTTTTGAAATAGACCCCCGAAGATAGGACAAATACTTGGTGTGGTGCGCTAGTATGGGCTCCCTTTCTTTTGCCTTTCTATTCAGCCAGATACGTAATGAAAGAAAACGATAAAATACGACCGCGTCGGACATCGCCATCGTCGTCGACTTTTGCCGATATAAGCTAAAAACTGCAGAAAAGAAATAAAAGCCCAAAATGCAGTACCTTAACGCGTTTATCTTTCTTTTTACCAAACGTCGTCGTCGTCGTCGTCTTAACGGCAACAGCTTCCTCGCCTCTCCTTCCATTTCTTATCTGGAGCGTCTTCTTTCACCGAAATATCCTTTTGCCCCTTTTCTTATAAAACGTTTAAAAGGAATAACGCTTTAAGTTTGAGTTTTCACGATGGTGGCACGATGGTATTTTTATTTTTCTATTCATTTTTTGTCAGTATGGGGATATTTTGTTTTGTTGTTTTATTATTATTATATTTTCATCCACTCAGGCGGCGGAAAGTCACTCAGGCATTTCATCAAGCCACTTGAGGGACCAAAAGTCACTCGACTAACGTTCAAAAAAGATGTTTTGATTTCGAATTTTTTTTTCGATGCCCTGATTAACCATAAAAAAGTCCCTCAACTTGATCCCTCGGCAACTCCCATTGATAGTGAAATGGTGGAAATCTCGAGACTCGTAATCTGTCAGCTGTGTACAGGTCTGGATGGTTGATAAGATTTATTTGATCGCTTTTCTTCTTCATATCATTGTTCACATTGCTCATTTTTAGTTGCGATAAATCAAAATTTTGGGACCAAAAATTCCTTTGGAGTCAAACCTAACAACATCTAAAATTATAATTGGGTTTTAAGCATCCATGGGGAAATTAGGTGCGATGTTCTTAGTGAAACTACTTGCTAACCTGACGAGGCGTACGTATACCAATTTTTAGCAGTGTAGGTAGCATAAGTATTGTTGTAGAGTGTACACACGTTTTTAGCTCTCCTGAAAAATCACGTTTTTGGATGAAGTGAGTTCTGATCTCAACCTCCTAATTTCCTCAATTTTGATGGGGGTTTTTTGTCGTTTAAAATTGACGTGGATTTATTACTAAATTATCTAATTGTCTCGAATAAATTCTCAAGTCGTTCAACTTCTTTTTTTGTCTGCCTAATTTATTTTTGTTGTTATTAAGGATTGTGGATGTCATTTTACCGCCGTGAAAGCATATACCATTGTCGTGCAAACGCCTTTTTTTTGTCGAGCGATCAAATGGTGGTAAAGTAGTTCTAATAACGACAAAATGTGGAGTTTTCAGGCTATTTTTAAAAACATTTTTTTTTCACACGATATATACTTAATAGAGGAACGACGAAATAATGTGATTGTGTTTTCAAAAAAATTTCATTAGCATAGTCTTTGTTATCATTACAAATTTTTCAACCAAAAACATACTTCGGAAAATTTACAAAGGGAAATTTAAATTGAGAATGCGTTCGACAAGTTTTCAGCTTCAGGGATTTGAATTTTTAAACAACAAGTTTTTTCGTAAAAAAATTTCTTATTTACCAAAATGGCATTTTAAAGAAGACGAACTAGGTATCTCTAGTAAGTAAAAAATGCGATTATAAGTATAACGATACAGCACTCGCAATATTAATAAAGAAAAAATTTCATTCGTAGTATTACGAGTACGTACGTACGTTATGTTTTGCGCTGCGTCGCTTTGCGAAATCCTCTCGTAGACGGCTTCTTCGTTAAAGGGTTACCTTTATCATACCCCGTATGCACACCCATACAGCCACACGTGAAAATATGGAAAGTTTGTAGCGCTTATGTTGTTATACGACCCAAAAACCGAGGCATTAATTCGATGGAAAATGCCTCAACATTTCCTCGATTAAATTTATTACACCGAAGGAGGGCATTTATCGGAGCTTTTACGAGGGTTAACGGCGAAAAAAACCTGCCTATTAATTACCCCCGTGCCACGCATTTCATCCTGTACGTACTTTACGTACAAATACGAATAGGACTATTCGCGTATTCGTTCATTCGTGTTCGTATGTAATGGTATACGTAGACGTAGGCTCTCATTCCATATCGTATAATTTCCAATTAAACACGTCTCCTTATTGCGAAATCTCTACGGTACTTTTGCAGCAGCCAAAACTAGCGCACGATCGTCGGCAATCAATTAAAACTCGCCACCGAGCTTGCGTTTTTTTTTTCTTCTTTTGCCCCAAAAAATACACGTACCCACCTCTCTCCACCCAATCCAACACTCCGAATGAACGGTTATTCGCCACCGCTGCGTCGTTTTTTCAAAAGGAATGCAAGAAAGACCCAGATCCGCTGTATAAGTATAGACGTGCTACAAAATGATCGTAAACCAAAGGGTTGAAGGAGAAAAAAACTGCTAACGAAACCTCGTAAAAAAACCATAGAGAGAGGAAAAGAAAAAAAAGCGAAAAACGCAGCGGGAATACTGAACTACAAGTAGTAGGAATACGTATTCGCGTGACGATAATACATTAATACGCTAAGGCTTGTACACTCGTGTTATTTACACGCTCAACTACACGCTGATCCGAATCAATAAGAGGTTCTGTTTCGTTTTTTTCTCCTTTCGCTATATGAGGTATTGTTATTCTACTCCTTGTACAGGGTGCCTAGACCTACTGTGAATTTATACAGTAGTTAAGTATGTGAGAATGTGAAAAAAATCTAAGACAATTTTTTTGCTATCGGTTCGACACGCAAAGTTGCCCTCTCTAGCTTGACGTTACCTGTTTCAACGCAGATGATGGCAGCTACTTCGCCTCGCGATGTCAGATTAAGTGGCAAAATATTGGCGAGCAAGGTGAAAGTTGTCGCTGATATAGGATACAACTAGCCGGAGCAGGGCTTACTTGTTAGCTGGGCATCGTCCAACGTCTTGTTAAAAATTTAAAACCTCCTTTTCGAACTGTGTAAACATTGAGAAATATTTTTTCGTCCCTTCACATAAGCCGATGGAATATTGAAGCTATTATTTAATGAATCGATCCGCGTTCGTTGTTGTTTTTTCATCGCCTCGTCTGTTTGGTCTTCGTGTGCCATGTGACACGAAGCGAACGGCCACAAACCGTCAAAAACAAACAGACGTCGCGTCTTGGCGACTCTTCTCACTCGCAAACACCAGCCATGCCGCGCAATTACCCAATCATTGTTCGTGATATGTTTTTACCTTCTCTTCCATCTCTTACTCCATTTAAATGGAGACTTATATAATATATACATACGCGTATTACCTATTCCGGCGATGATATATTTTTTCACGCCTACAACGAGCTAGGAAAGCCGACAAAATGTATACTAAACTTCAATCACCATGTTAGATTTGCTTGTCTTCCTGTCATTTTGACTTATACATGTATGTTAGGGTGGTTCTTATTTTTCAAATTTGGAATTGTTGGTCTCAAGCTGCATTTATTTCAAAACTTTGAAAAAAACGTTTGGTTGTTGGACCTTTCAGTTTTTCCTTTATCTAATATAAGTTTGTACTGCCGCAACTGCGCTACGCATCGCCAACCCAGTTTTGCCCCAAGAGAGCTGACATCACTGTGGAATCCACCAGGTGTTTTTGGAACTGGAGATTTCCACAATACGTGTCAGCAACCCCTGTTAATTGTGAAAACCTGGAATTACTGACATGTACTGTGGAAACCTCCGGGCTTGGCATCAGATAAAAACCCTGAGGTTTCCACAGTACATGTCAGTTTATAGAGTGTGGTCGGCCTTGATGGGACTTTGATACTCTTAGATAAGTGTGTAGAGAAACAGTATTCAAGATCAGTGTAATTCTTGTACAATTCAGACTTCAGACTTCACTAGACTACTCTAAACCTTCGAATAAACATTCGTAAAACATATTCTTTCGGGGCTCGTGGTTGTCCATTTGAGATCGGACGCCAACAGGGCTGACACCATTCTAAACTAACCTGTACGTACCATGGAAACCTCCATTCATCCACTGGAGGTTTCCACAGTGATGTCAGCTTTTCTGTGAATGAAAACCTGGAGTTACTGACATGTACTGTGGAAATCTCCATGCCAGGCCCCGGAGGTTTCCACAATACATGTCAGTAATCCCAGGTTTTCAGTTTTCACAATCAACAAGAGTTGCTGACACGTACTGTGGAAGTATCCAGTTCCAAAAACACGTGGTGGATTCCACAGTGATGTCAGTACCGGAGGTTTCCACAGTTATGTCAGCTCTATTGGAGCCTTCTCTTCCTCTCTGCTCTCGTGGTTGTCCATTTGAGTGCGAAGGAAAGTAGGTAGACCTTTCCCCTTCCGTCATCGCCTACTTCAATTTTTTCAGGTTTTTCATAGGTATTGGATATTTTCCCATTTTTAATTGTTTTTAACGTTTTAAAATTTGATAACATTTTTTTTTGTTTCTCAATTTTGAATGTTCTTTTTTCGATTTTCATTAAATTCATATTATAAATCTATATTTTTTGGAAATTTTATGTACCTAACTATTCATATACTCGTATTTCTTATACATAGAATTGAAATCTTGTAAAAAATGTTTTGTTGAACACCCTGTTACAGCTTTTCTTGGACTAACGTAAGATTTCATTTCGAGGGTGAAATATATGTACAAACTGTAGGTTGTATATCTGTATACACTGTGGTTCACCATATTTAATAATGAATTCATCGTAATACGAGCTCGCTGTACAAACGATGCCAGTAAGCTAGTTGAAGATGGCGCTGAAAAAATCCGCCTGGAATTCGTTGGCTTTAGCTCGGATATTAAAAATGATATTTAAAACCGACTCAGCTCCTCGTTATACTTCTCATGCGGATATATGTTTTTTTCCCCCTTCGCTTCCTCGTTAAACATATATATAGCTTAGTATCAGTTTATGAACGACGCCGTGCTTTTACTCTTGTGAAAGTCGAGCGAGATAGGTATATTGGGGGATGAGGGTAGCATTCCGCGCAAGATGCGATCCATAAATGAAGAGGTATTCTGCGGCGACTGTACTACTCGTATCAGCATTAGCAGAACGTTGGAAAAACACATATCGCCAAGATACCTATACACATGTTTTAGAATATGAAGTGTTGTCTGTCTCGAAGCGTTCCCCTTCACCTGCTGTTGTGTACGCTGAGCCGAGAAAATCCGCTTCATAAATATTTTATTGGAGTATTCGAAAGTTCTAGTGGGCTATTCGACGCCAAGTTCGTACGATAATGGGTCCGATTACAGGAGTTATTTTCATATTTGCGAAAAAGCCGATGCCGTTAGTGGTGGCAAAAGTAGTCTCGATAAGGAGTGCCACACGATGCCTTTATGGTACTACTTATAGTATATAAACTTTATTTGTGCCTGATGTTCGGAAAATAGATTCGTATTAGACTATTTGAGTATAGCTTTCGAACGTGGGAGTGTTTTTTTTTTTTTTATTTCGTTTCCGAGTGGAAAATATCAATATTTTGATACCTATGTAGGCGATTATAATTTAAAGAGGTGAATGAGGTAGTTGTATCAGGAGAAAGCATTATTTTGACGGTGTTGAACGACGTTTGCTAAAACGTGTACTGAAAAATCACTGATAAAGGGTAAGGGTACATCGCAGAGGCTTTTGAGCGCGGATTTTTCCAACGACTGCGTGCATGATTGCGTATGGAATAATACGACCGTAATTTCGGACTCGTTTTGCGAGGTGAGGAGAATAAATCCATCAAATTTGTGCAATATGTGCATATCGTACCATCTATCGTATAAGTAGGCATGCTGAAAAATACGACATTGTGGAAAAGATGAGCGAAGGAGATGTTACCAAGCACGCATCAGGTGTCCAAAATTACAACGACGAATGTGTTACGTTTGCCATAATAGTTATTGTTTCCGCGTAAAGTTGACTACTGTGCAGTATGAACTACGTATACGTATAATGAGCGAACGTTGTGAATGTGGCACGTTACGTTACAAACGGAGATACAGTAAATAGTACTTACTTACTCCTTGAATTGATATTCAGATATGTTGATTTTTTCATGAAGGGGCCGGGGAGCAGAAAACTCAAAAAATGCCTAATCAAAATCCAATCAAAAGAAAATACAAAGTTGTACAGCATGTTCAAAAATCAGCTTCCTATAGCAATTAGGAGGGGAGAAACCGGTTATTTTGTCACTTTTTGACCTTGAAAAAAAATTGTGTCACGGCCACAGGCCACCCAAATTGACCTAGGAGGTCGTCCTGTGGCATGTAGGTTTGTAGATGTGCCTTTTGGGGTTTTGACCTTCCAATCCTTTTTCACCCCCTTTCAACCCCCGAAAAACGCAATTTTGAGGTCATTTTTTGCTGTTTTTAGCCTTGTTAGTTTTGTGTTATGGCTACAGGCCACCCAAATTGACCTAGGAAGCTGTTCTTTGACATGTGTCTGGTAGGAGTCCTAGACATGCCTTTTGGGGGTTTCGACTTTCCATAAAGCTAAAGAAAGACAGAAATAAACTCCCTAAATTATGAATTCCGTGGCAAAGCAAGAACCCTTTAATATTCAAAACCGAAAAAACAATGTTTTTTTTTTTTTTGAGGAACTGATTTTCGACTAAAAGTGTGGCTTTTTTATGACTTGTCATTTTCTGAATTGAAAATTTCAACTACCCAAATAAGCCAGAGCTGCTCGTCAGAATAAACCCTGACGTGAGATACATAGATAGTTGAACGAGTCGATGCGGTTCTTCTACGAAAGTTTATTTTCAATCGAGATTTTCCCGATGCGAGTATCTGCATTTATAGATATTTACGTATTAAATTAATTTTCCTCTTAGAAAACGAAATCATGCTCGTGTTTGAGTGTATCTGTATTCTATATAGTACAGTCAACCTCCTCTTTCATCCGTTTACCCTTTTAGCGTTTCCTTACATCACATGGAGTACTTGTACATACAAATATACATTGATAGGGGAAGGAGCTTTCTCATTATTTTTAAATTAATACCTGCGTGCAGATGAACGCTGAAAAGCGATACATATCGAAATAAATCACCGCGGAGGAAGAGATTGAATTTCATTTCAGTTGAGCATAAGAATTTATGTCGATAGAATTTCCGAATTAGAGGTAAATTTGATGCGGGGAGACATCATCGTCTTACTATTGCGTCACATTTTTTTATGATATCCTTATGTTAAACATATAGTAGATATCTGCCAAAAGAAAACGACTATACGCGTAACTAGGACAAATTTAATTCATACGAATAAAATTCGAATTTGACGAACGAAAATTGGGACAAAACACCTAAATGAAAACAAAATGATAATTCTGATAAATTGTCAAATTTTGACAATAATAAAGAACCTCGATTCTGACAAATAAAAACTGACAAAAAATAAATTTAAATTACAATACGTGAAATTGTATCGAATTCACGTCTGGTTAAGGAAACACTCGAGTTACACCTTCTTTGCGTCCCAGTTTCGAAAAGAGAGTTGATGCGTGAGGCGGAGTGTACAGTGGCGAGGGACTAGAAGTAAGATTATGTAAGCCAAATTCGAGCTATAGCGGATTTCCAAGATTTATGAAAATAGTCGTGAGGGTATTTAACTCGACGCTTTGGCGAGAAATTGGCGATGACAAAAGCTACACGAAGTGTATGTTGATCGCGATGCTGTTATATGAAGTACGCATTGAGTCGAGAATACGATGTAAATTGTACTGGAAGTAGCTTATAGCGACGAGGGTAGAGGTGGACGAAGAAATCCAACCACAACGCCCTATTTCGAAGAGAATCCGTTATGCTGCCGCGTCTTTTACGTTTGTCGAGTCCTCCTTGTCCTCCTTCCTCGATAGCTCTTCGATTTGGCGATGAAAATTTTAAGTAAAACTAATCTCGTTAATGGAGGAATATTACACGCGCGGAAATGCTCCTACCTATATATACAGTCGCAGTCGTCACGACGTGCAGTGCGGAGCGCATGTTATATCTTTTCACTTTAAAAATTACTCCCTGCGAGAAGCTAAATTTAGAAATTATCTCGCTACCTTATCGTCGTTGCTCATTAGAGTTAAGACGGTGTGGCGACCCGACGTATATCTATACGTTGCGGTGTATCGTTTTCCTTTACCTCACTTCGTCTTCGTCTTTTTATTCGACAAACGACGCGTAGCTTAAAGGTAAGGCAAGGCAAGGCAAGGAGGAAATTAATAGAGTCAAATTAAAATACCTACCTTAGCTACGTAGAATCAATTTACAGATATGCATGTGACTAGTCACTTCTCCTTTTTATCTTTCGATAATGGCAGTCGACCTTTGCTGTTTCCTTACCTACCTGCGTGTTCTCATTCATCATTATGTTCTCATTTTCGGTCGAATGTAAGTAGCTGTAAAACTGTAATGTAAAAATTGGGACTGAAAAGCTAGATTTTATCATCAACTTGGCACATCTAATCATTTTTTTTTCCCCGATAAATCTTCTAATTCCTAATTTTTGAATTTTGATAATTTCAAAAAGTAGCATTTGAAGTTGGGTCATTTTTCAAGTTTCGGTAAAAAAAAAAATGCCAAAAAATATTTTCAATCATGCTGATTACGAATATCATACTCATAATGTCAACCTTGTGAAGTACATATGCCACACCCACTCATCAAACGAAACAGTTCTTCATATTAGTTATTAGTTTGACTCTCTCGAGTATTGATGTGTGCTTAGCCGAATAAAGAGTACTCGTACCACCAGCGTTGTTTCTTAATAAACTGTTATGTGTTTCATGACGTTCTTGACCATTTTTAACACACAAAAAAACATTTAAATGTAAATAAATTATTTTTAAAAAAATTTTAAAAACTTTTTAAAAATGATTTTTTATTGGCTTTGGTTGAGTTTTGCCCCCTGAGAGGCTGAATATTGTTCCCAGGTACTTGAAACCATTTTTAACAAAAAAACAATTAATTAAAAAAAATTGATTTTTGATTTTTATTGGTTTTAGGTAAGTCTTGCCCCCTGGGGGGAGGGGGCTGAATATTGTTCCTAGGTCCATGAAACCAATTTTCAATGAAAGTATAGGTCGAAATTGATCAAAAACAGCCAAAACCTCAAAATCTATATTTTCCTGACTAGGCACGTTTTCTCATCCACACTCACATATAAATACCTACAGTCTAAAATATCTCGTTTTAAAAAATATTTTTAGAGCACTTTTTGATGAAAATTTTTAATTTTTGCAAGAAAATTTTGAAATATTTTCTTTCAAAAAAATGTAGATTCTTTACTCGAAAAAAAAAAAAAAAAAAAAAAATACAATATTATAGTATGTTGTTAGTGGAAAGCATCTATTTCTGTTTGTTTTTTTCCACAGGCGTCAGTTCGCCTATTTCGTAATTACTCTTCTCGCTCGTTCGTCAAACGATACAACGCGACGCGACGACGAAAGAGATAAATTCTGTACCTTAATAGCGGTGGATGTGCCGGCAGGCGCGGCGCCCCGTAAACATTCAACGTGTAATTCGATCCATCGCACTGTACCACGACCTGTGCCCTTTTAGCCTTTTTGTTTGGACAGGCGAACCGTGGACTGCGTGTGCCTGCGTATCAAGCTGCAACTTGGTAATTTCGCAAACTGATAGCGAGCATCTCGAATCAACTGCTGCTCCATCTTCATTTCGGTGACAGCCAGCAGGCAAGGCAAGGCAAGGCAGGGCAGGCGAGGTGGCAGCGATAGTCACCGCAGTCGGCTTACCTTCTTCGCCGTTTACTAGCGAGGAAGGCGCGGCAAGTGGTGGGTCAATCGCCTACTCGTAAAATTTCTTCACGAACCACGAAGCGACCGCTAATCGAAATTAGTACGAAATGGTAGCTTTACTTTCTCGACCTTTGAGCTTGTCGATGCTTATACGAAGCATTACGCACCCGCGGCACCGGTCGTGAAAACGTCGAAAGGGGGTTACCCTCGCTGTAGAGCAGATCAAGGTGATGTGATACGATGTTGATGTTGCGCACGTATCACCTTTTTATCCGGCACTGACACGACACAAACGCGTGTGTCCGTCAATTGTATTTACTTTTCTGGACGTTTATGTCTCTTTGCCAACCGCAGTTTATCGAAATTAGCTTTAAACCTAAGTGGTCTCGGTTTCGTCCTAGCTTCGAAATCGAAAATTCAGCTCACTTCGACTCCCGACAAGATTATCGATACAATCGTCAATCGCCTTCTTTTTTTTTACACTCGCCAGCAATTTGGAATATGCGGTGCGAAGCAAATAAAAACGAACCGTATGAAAGGTCTTTTATACGAAACAAATTACAAAGGTATCGGGCGAAAGCGTAAAAAGAAAAAAAAATATATGTGGCGCTTCTTTCATTTGTCTGTTCGACGAAACGAAACCTTTAATCGAATCCACCGAGTGTTCTCGTTCGTCGTACTGATTAGCGATTCTATGACTACAAAGTGGAAAATTTCTTCATACACGGAGTTACTCAGACTCATTCTAACCTACTGTGTCATCTGTTGGATTGGAAGTTCGAACTCTAACTACCAGAAACTCGAGAAAATCAAAACATTTCGAATAATGATACGTAGCCCATGATTCATTCGTAATCTTGAATCTCAAATTCGGAAAGAAATCGCAGTTGAATCGCTCAAAACATTTACAACGAACCTTTGCCGAAATGCCGAAGGAGTATCGCTAAAAATCAAAGTAATCGATGACCTCTCACAGCTCATGGCTTCCACCACAATTATTGTGATATTATTTTTAGGCCAAAAATGACCGTTTTAAGCGCGAAACATGGTGACAAAATTCAGTTTTAGGCATTTTTGATGGTCTTTCACCATATTAAAAAATTCTGAAAAAAATATATGTTGTACATCTAGACTAGGTGCACAACATATATTTTCCCCATTTTTGCACCTCTGAAGGAATTTGTCAAAATGATAGTTAGAAAACTTAAAATACGCTTTTCGCGATGAAGATATGTTCGGAAATTTTTTCAAAAATTTCCACGAATGACCCTTGATGATACCTAGTATCTACCCGAGTTTGAAAAAAATCGGTTGAAAACTGTCAAAATTAAAAATTATAATCGAAAAATCACATTTTTGCCCCAGGAGGCGTGGGGGTGAGGGAGCGACCTAAAAATTTAGTCTCGGGGGTACCATAAAGACCAACTTTCACTAGTTGGTTTCAAAATTTGCTCTGGGGCCGATTCACCTATCTTACCCGGCTATATACCCTTTCTCATAAATTGTAGGTTTTCGAAGGATAAAAAATAGTTCAATGTTGTTTTAGCGAATTATGTTTTCTTTCAATACCATTTTCATTTTTAATAAATTTATATTGCCTCTTGTAATCGTGTTTGTTTTCGTTGAATAAATAATGTATTCCTTATAAACAACAGTGAAAGTTTAGCTCAGAATTGATTTTGTTTCCTAAAAAAATTCGTAATTGGCGAAATTGTTAAAAATTGAAAAAAAAAAAAATTGTTTTTATTAATTTTTAGTAGGTGATATCAATTTCATGAAATTTCGTTTTTTTGTTTCTTTTTTTTTTGTTGAAAATTTTTGACAAAAACGTGAAAAAATTGACAGACAAAGGAGAGCGAAATAGAATCAATTTGACGAACGAGAACTTTATCTTTTGCTCCTATCGTTACTTCGCAAAAAAAAAAGAAGGCTCCACCAAAATGGGTGCGATCTAAGGTTTTATCTCGAACGAATGGAAATTTCTGACCACTCATCAACATCCTACTAGGATTCGTAGTTTGAAAATCGGATCTCGTTGTTCGCGAAAACTTATCTCGTATCGGCGAGGCGTGCATAGTCGTAGTGTCGAGTTTACGTGTAAAATAACAAAGGCAATTTTGCCTCGTTTAATAGCGAGCTTTTTTAAATTAATCGCGTTATAAACGTCGTAATTTTCGGCTACGTTTCGTGTTATGTATATTGGAAAGATGCCAGAAAACCGCTTCGGCAGCGTCGCAATTGGCTCGTAACGTTGCTCAGGCTGTGAGGCTCTGGTTCTGGCTCTGGCTTTGGCTGAACAGCGAACATCCGAACTTACGATGCGAATACGAAAGACTTGTTAAGCGTTCGAATCGAGCGAGAGAGAGGAAGTGTAGCTTCGACTTGCTCGGCATATCTTTCCAGTCCCTCAGTTACGAGTAGGACCGCGTGCTTTTTTACACGGGTTGTACTTATTTTTTTTCTTCTCTCTCTATCATTCCCTCTCGTCTCTCTCTCTCTCTCTCTCTCTCTCTCTCTCTTTTTGCATTTCGTTGCGTTTTCGCTCGTTTACGTCACTTTTTTAGTTTTCTATTGTTTGAAAAGTAAGATTTTCACACGCCCGATGCCTAAACTCATTGTCGTGACGATGACGTGGTACAGGGAGGCAAATTTTCGCCAATTAGCCCGCCTTTTTTTTATGGCCTGCGAGAAGCGCCGATAAAATCATCCGGCAGAATTTCATCTCTTCGCTGGCGCTAGTAGGACCTGTTAAACTGAACGCGCCGCGCCGGTACTATATAATTAAAATAAATGAGAGTAAAAATGCTCGTCTTTATAATTTCACATCGTCGCGTCGCTTCGGCCCGCGTATCCGTTCGATTCGCGAGCGTTCTTTTTGTAAAAGAATTAGCCATCGGCATAGCTGACTCTTGCTTCTCTTCTCCCATCATCATCCTCATCATCCCCATCAACAGCTGGTTTGCTACCTTATACCTAAAAATCAACTTAAACCCCATTGTGGAAACAAAAAAAGCCAACCTTTACCGCTCCCGCGATGCCAAAAACAACCGAGCTCGATCGATAAAAATTTCTACGCTTTTCGAAGTATACATAATGAAAAAATGAAAAAAAAAAAAAAAAAAAAAAAAAAAAGCGAGCCTTTACTCGCTTATGTATAGTGTATGGCTCAGCGCGGCTTGCGGTGTTATTACAATTTAAATTCTCTTTCAAGCTTTCACACTCACACATACGTATAATAGGTACGTTGTAGTTTTCAAAATCTAATAATACTAGAGCAAGAGAGAAAGCAAAATATAAAATTTCAAAAAAAAAAAAAAAAAAAAGAACGCGACACAGAACCTTCTTTTACATTGTACGTATTTATATGTGTACATTGTACGTGTGTTGTAGTGTAGTAATATTAACACCTTATAATGGAAATGAAAATTGTGTACCGTCATTAAACGGTCGTGTAAAAATCAACGTGTAATATACCTTTTTAAAATGAAGCTCTATTTACTCGTAATACGTTTTAGTGTGCGCAGGAAATGTACACCAAGTTGAACTGGGTAATTGGTCTGTACTGCGATACCGCACTTACCCAGAATTACGTTTCACCTAAAGTACATTTTGTTAACCGCTTGCAATTTTCTAATTTAAAATTACGCTGTCTGAATTATAGTATTTTTTTCTACGAAAGCATCATCGTATTCTGATCTTTGAATTGAGCATGCCTTCGTATACTGTAGCATAGACCTTTCATCGCTCGTCTCACTGTGTTTCATTTTGATGTGTATGGCATTGTTAAATTTTTACATATCCATTACGCTAATAGATGTGTAAAGAATTCTCCAAAAAATGTCTGTAGGTATGTACATAGTTATATTCAAGACGTGAGGTGCCATTTATGTAATTCTCACGATGAGGGATAACTACAACCTACTGAGAAAAATTTTCTTCTTATGTACTATTTCACTACTACCTCGCCAACTCGTCACCCCCGATTGAGCTGAAATTTGGCTCACTGAATGAGCATGCCACCCAGACCTCACAACCAGATTTTTAGCTGCCGAAGTTGATTTTTCGATTTTTGGCGAAGTTTTGAAAATGGCTAAAACCGCCTCGAAAAAACCATTAATTTTTTGAAGAAAAAAAAATTGTAAATTCCAAGATAGAATCCTGAAAATCGGGCTGTACACTAAAGTCGACCTTCCGAGTGGATTGGCTTCATTTTCGAAGCGATCTGGAGCCTCCAGGAAAAGTTGACTTTTCTTCAGCGCACTGAAATCTCTCCAGACGGCGCTGTAATCAACTTCGACAGTTGAAAATTTAATCCTACAGTTAGTATGATTCCTCCTAATGATTGACATAGTTGAATTCAAAATCCGAGATGACGAGTTCGCACGTGCTTCTTCTTGACAACTTGAAAATTTTGCATTTGTGACCCGGCATGAGAAAAGGGACCGGACTGCCATTTTGCGAAGTTTTCAGGAAGACAAAAAGAAACTTTGTGAATAAATATCTTTGGAACGAATGGATCGCTTTTTCTGAAATTTTAGGGAGTTGTTAATGGGCATGAGTGGAATATATTCCAATATATTTTTTTTTGATTTTGTGCGACAGATTTTTTGTGATGGCGTAAGGGAAATTTGACGAAACTCAGGGTTGCCAAAAGGGGGGGGGGGGATTTGTGATAGTTGTGATAAGAAAATTTTTGAAGTTTGCTGATAGCAAATACACCATCAGTTTTCGGATAAATTGTGAGTAGTTCGTGTTATTTTGCTTTATGTGGCCATAAGTAAAAAAAAAAAGACAAGAAACAGTTAGGTCCCTTTTCTGGTGCCGATTGGAAATATTTATATTTTTGAAATTTCAACTGGTTCGCATGACTGGTCTCAGTACGTACTAGAGCTCAGCACACCAAAAAGTAACAAATTTCATTTATTTGGTGCGAAAATCGATTTTTTTTGTCAGTTAGGTTCCTATTCTCATGCCGGGTCACATTTTTTGAAAATTAAAAAAAAATCAATTTCTCTAGCATATTATCCAAAACTTTGCCTACCCCCTAAAGTTAACCCCTCGAGTCGATTGGTCCTATTTTCGAAGCGATCTGGAGCCTCCAGAAAAAGTTGACTGTTCTCCAGCACACTGGAATCTCTCCAGACGGCGCTGTAATCAACTTCGGCAGCTGGAAATTTAATCCTGGCGTTAGTATGATGCCATTTATCAATTGACGTAGTTGAATCCAAAATCCAAATTTCTGTATCGATGTTATGGTATCTCATACAGTCATATATGATCATGCAGGAATTGGTTCAATCGAATGTGATAATGAATTTTTATGGACAGATTCCTTGTCTGATCATATATGATCATATACTTATGCTCCGATATAAAAAAATTTCCCCGGTTGACAATAGATAAACGAGCATAAGGAGTTGATTTTAATTTTAACCGTACTAAACCGAGTTTATTAATTCAGTAGTAAAAATACGCTGAAATTTCTCATTTTGACGAATATTTTTCCAACGCCCAACTTCGGAGTGAAATTCACTCTAAAAAGGTTCGTTCGAATCTTAAATGCGTAGAAATGAGAACGCGATTAATAATTGATACTTCAATGACACCTCCCTAATGAACGAGTGACAAATAAATTGACGCGTCTGTTTCTCAAATTATTTTATGGCGTTTCGACATTCGATCATTCTTCGAGTTATTAACCTCGATAGTTCGTCGAATTTCAGCATTAAAATCGGTATTGAAAAATAAAAACAAAATACATTAAAAAAAAACTGACGCTAATCGGTTTAGAAAGCATTAACGAAAAAGACTATTCGACGAGATTACAATAAGGCGCGAATTAAATATAGCGACGAGGCGGAATTCGACCTCGACATACGGACTGCTGCTTTGCAAATGGAAGGGAAGGGAAAGGAAAGGAAAGGAAAGGAAAGGAAAGGAAAGGAACGAATTGGAGAACTTGGAGCGAAAAAATTGATTCTCGGTAGTATAGAAAGTTGCGTGAAATGCGCCCATTTAAAATATTACTTTTTAATATAACGATTTCGGTGTATATTATAGGAAATTTTAATTTAGACAAAAATATATACCCCGGTAGAAGAGCCGAGGAAAAGGCAGGCGTAAGCGTAAGGGCTTCGCGTTAAGATGTCAAGTCGCAGCTCGAGCAGCTGCAGTAGCAAATAATAACGGCTCTAGCATCGGCATCGGCAGTGGCAGTGGCAGTGCCATCTTTTCGAGCCCATCTGGTGCACCGTAAATAGTATTTTAAAAAGACTTTAAAAATGAAAAAAATCCTTTCTTTCGCGTGTTTTTTTTCGCCCTTTGCCGCTCGCTTCGCCATTTCGACGTTACGAAATAGTCGTATTTTTTCTGGTCGGTGTCCGAATATTAAGCAATTTCAAAGCTGTAAGATATCATTTTGAAAATGTGTTACTCGAAGAGATATTTTTTTCATCCTTTATTGGAGCCAGAAAGACGCGTATGAAATGGCTACGATGCTGCTGTATAGCTCGAGATGCCTGATTTTTCGTATAGCTTTTTACCAAATTCATTCGCTGCGTTTGATTATTACGAGCTGACCTGTTGTCGAGGCAGACGGATGAGTATTAGAATGAATCTTACGTGTAGCGGGGTTTTATTTTCAAAAAAATTTCTTGAGCGTCGATAGTTTCAAAAGCATATTATTGCCAGGTTTGAGATTTGGATTTTTTTTTTTTTTTTTTTTTTTTGAGACGGGTTTCCGGAGGTGATTTGAACAGGTGCGGCTGGACATTGTCCGCACCAAATGGGCGCGAGATAATATACGAGTAGTACATTTCATAACCCAGCACTCTACATTCGATATTTTTATTACGTATATAATTATGTAATTATGAAATAATTATAAACGTTCGTCGAGTCAACGAACCTGTTGCGTGACAACATTTATTCCACGATGGAAATAAACGACCATTTTAAAATTAATTGACCTAGTTCGACTGTTCGAAATGATTCGTCAGCGATGCCGGTATAGTCTTTTTTTCAGAGTTGTTGCTACGTTATGCTCAATTAAAAAATTTGACCGTTGCTGAAAGATGACAATATTAGAAATGTACTTACACTGAGAATTCGAGAATGAAAAATTCTTTCTGTTGGATTTGGGTACTCGTATAGGAAGATGTGACGTGCGAAAGAGATGGGTGCGTATCTATATTATCGCTGCAATCTGTTACCAAAATAAGGTGCCGAAGTTCGTGCAACAATTTTTCAAGGAGGATCTATAGGAAAATACGACGTTATATGCGACTGAAAAAAGCGTATACCGATAAATTTGAATGGAACTCTTTTTTTTTTTTTGGCCAATGTTTTCTGTATATTCGTGAAAACTGTCTCCGATTTGTAAAAAAAAAAATCACTGGAATAATGTTCTCAAAAATAGCATTTTTTTTATTGGTCAATTTATTTTCAAGAAGATTTTTTATTGGAATGAGTATTATAAAATTATGAATAGTTTTAATTCTCTTAGAAATTGAAAAAGAAAAGACTTGATAGAATTCCTTGATCAAAATAGCTATTTTCATTACTTGATGCGAACAGTATTTTCATTATACACGGTGCGAAAGTACTTACTTTCCCCATTGAAATCAGTAGGTAAAATAAAACTTTTCCTCGTAGTATTTACGCGTGCTGCGCACGCAATGTAATAGTAGTTGGATAAATTATTTTACGTTACGAGGGAGAAAAAGGCTTCTTTATACTACCGAAAGATCAGCGAGAGGGAGATAAAGTAGAATTTTATCTCCCTAGTAACGTAAAGTAACTTAGCGTCACATAGTAACACACACAATGTGACAAAGTGTTAAAAGTTGAAAGTAATATCGATATCAGTGTTTTAGTTCTTTGATTTTCAGTTCATTCGCACCGTTTATAATAAAAATTACATTACTTAATAGGGTGCGAATTGAGCTTTTCCACAGTAAGTATTGTTTGCTTAGCTCGCCTGGCTCGCTAAGCAAACAATTTTTACTTCACTCGCCTTCGGCTCGTTCAGTAAAAAACATTTGCCGGACTCGCCTGCGACTCGTCCAGCAAATGTTCCTACTGTGAGGAAAAGCTCAATTTTTGCACCCTATTAAGTAATATACTATTTTCACCACTAATCAAATTGCTTTCACCACTGGTAAAGTACTTTCGCCATTTCACCATTTGTGAATTATTTTCATCGATTCTCCAATACAGTTTGCTAAAATATCATTCTCACCACAGATTACAAGCATAAAATGGCACAAAATTTTCAATGTGTGTATACTAAAAAGATTATTATTTATCAACAAACAATTAGCCCAAATTTTAAAAACTAGTTCATCTAGAAAAATTTATTTAAATTTGAAAACAACCAAAAAAAACTTCCAAACTTTCAGAATCAAACTTTTGGAAATTTGTAGAAGATTCAGGCGAATATCGAAAGTTGATTTAACTTGAAAAATTTGTTAAAACTTCCACATTACCAATTTTTGAATTCTTATAAAATTCTGAAAAGTTGGCATATTTTTAGTTTTTCAAAACTTTAATAATGTAACTAAATTCAGTTGATAATTAATATCACAAAGTTGATCATAATAACCTGCTTTACTTACGCTGTTTCTGCGTCAACGTCTTCTTTTTTTCAATTACACGGCAGTGTCGGAGATGTGGTCGTTTCATTCTGTAATTAAATTCGTGTGATATTGCGTACTTACTTCAGACTGCATAGCCAAGGTGCCTTTGCATTTAGATATTTGAAATATAATTGACGCCGAGTTGACTCAACGAAGGAAATATTAGGTCGACGTAATAATAAAATGGAAAAAATTCTTGCGCTGTATCTCTCGAAAAAGGTAGGTATATCGTAATAAGAACGAGCGTCGTGTACCTACGTTTATTAGTCGTGTCTCGAGATAAGAAAACGTTTTAATTATTGGGAATATTACGGGAGCTGTGTGCGGAGCGAGTTGGGCGTTGTAAGAGCAGCTAAACAGGCGGAGATGTTTAATTAAAAACATGTTGTCTAGCGAATGAAAATCTTATCTCGTAGTGTAACGAAATGATTATTCTAGTAGAAATGTAGTAATAGGGAAACGAAAGCGAGAGTAATGCGAAAAGCAAAGAGCTTCGAGTGTATGATGTACCAATAAATGCCTTCGTATTTTTTTCTTTTATTTTAACCAAAGGAAGCGTTTTCTTGTCATTCTCGTTAGCAGGTATCCTGGAATCCAAGCACTTGCTAACCCTGTATTTGATTGTTTAGTGGAAGGAAGTGCTGTCCCGGTGACAAGTGTTCTTACGTTATAGCTGGTTTACAAGAATCCTAATTTCAGAATGGCTATTTTAATCGCGATTACTATATGTAGGTACTTACTCGGCACGTATATAGTAATTGCAGACTAGAGATCATCGTCGGATATCTATGTTGGTTGGTTTGTTTTGTTTTCGCCTCCAAGATAGGACGTTATAATGGCTCGCTTCGCTTCTCATCTCGTCGCGTCTCTTCTCCTTTTTGGAAATCGAGGAGAAACGGCTGACGCGCACGCTGTAATGGCGCCGTGTATCAGTACGTGACTCGGCATTAATGCGTACGTGCGGTGTATTATGTTGATGATGTGATTTACAGGACGTTTGTTTATAAGTTGTCACGTTCCAGTCTTAAATTCCACTAGTGGTCCTTTCATTCAGTATTTAACACGTAAGTATACGACGCGACGCTGATAAGCCCCCAGTAATAGGTCGCTCGGTGACTATTGCCGCAATTATGTTATCGCTCATTTTGACTCCGTAGATGGCGATGATTTACCTCTAGTACTCGGAGTATAATGCGGTGATCTTGTAATAATGTTTCTCGATATATGGAATATCGCGGCGATGACAATGCACAGAATGGAAGAGGAGCGTGGTGTTCCTTATTGAGTTGATATCTGAAAAGTGTGTGATAAATTACCTGTCAGAATGTGATACAAGTGAAAAAAGTTTAAGGCGAAAGCGAAACGAGCGTGTTTCGAGTGAGACGCGAAATAAACGAGAATTTCATGTCGGGGGTATTTTCAAACGGTAGAAATAGAATGCGAGTCGCGTAAAGAAAAGCAGAGAGGAAGTCGATGGTGTGATGCAAGCCAGAGTGAGACAGGCAAAGGGACAGGGACAGCGCTGAATTAATGTGCCGAGTATAATGCGAGTAGAAAAACTTCAATTCGGAGTAGGCTTTGTTGCCAATGCAAAGATAATGTTAGCATTTTTTTTTCATCGTCGTCAACTGCGGGGGAATGAAGAGGACAGAGGAGAGCATATCGACGGACGGGGATTTGTTTCTTTTTGAAATCGAAGGCAATGGAGAGAACTTCCCAGGGTGGGGGGGGGGGGAGTTACGAGATTATCCGTATGTACCCGCGTCGAACTAACAACCGAGGTTTTGATAGGGCAGAAGGGATTGCAAAATACGATTTCCGGTTCCCTTCGCTTTTCAATCTCGGCTCTTCTCTTCTAATTGTCGACTTTCCTTTTGATTACAGATCCGCCCGAAATAACGCTGAAACCGAATAGTCAACAGGTGCGCAATGCCGGATCCGTATCTTTTTATTGCGCCGCTCGAGGTGATCCGAGCCCGACGTTGTATTGGAAAAAGAATGGCAAGAGGATTTCGGAAAATATTTCCAGATATCACATGACCAATTTCACCGGGAACGGGTTGTCCTTATTGAGGATAGATCCGACCCGTGCTATTCGCGATAATGCCACATACGAATGTGTCGCCGAGAACGGAGTCGGAGATGCAGTAAGCGCTGAGGCTACGTTGATTGTTTTCGAAGGTGAGTTCATGTTCTTTTTATTCGTATTTTCAGGCAAACGGAAAATTACACGAAGAAAAAGGTTCTGTAAAATCGCATGTAGAGTTTGCGATGAGGGATAACTACTATCGACTTGGAAAAATGTTCTTCTTATGTACTATTTCACTAAATACTTTATCTAAGAGTAGTACAACGTATGCATGTAAACATCTCTGAAATTATGAACATACTAACATATATGACCTAGTCTGATCTTACATGATTATTCATTAATCATATATGTGACCCTGCCCCATGAAAGGGAGCTTATGGCTAAAATCATGTTTTTCAGAAACAATCAATTGAAGTTTTAAAAGTGTATAGCTCTGATTCAGTGCAAGATATCGTTTTGAATCTTTGAATAATCAATGTTACCATCAAGTGTAATAAAAGAAGTACTTCTGAAAGTTTTCATCACCATATCAGGGGTGCCGCAGTGAGGAGCAAAAAAATGACTAAAATGAAATTGTGATAGTTTTTTTCCTATGAGGGATAAAAGCCACGAAAACTTCATGAAAAGTACTAAAAAGCATAAGATGAAATCTTTAACAGGCAACATCTCACTCATTTTTGAAGATAGAAAGTTGGGACCACTTCCATTAGAAAGAGGAAGATCTGAAGCGTCCGAAACCATCAAAACCCCAAAATTGAAAATTTATCCATAATGTTCCTTTCTTGGGGCAGGGTCACATTCATGACCATATTATGTGAATAACTGAACACGTCTGACTGCATCAGATTGTAATATTTTTCACTACAAAAAATGACAAGACTAATCGCTCATAAAATTTATCATATTTTATCAAATTTTTTAACTAGTACAGTGACTGAGAAATTACTTGTAAGCTGGGTTATAAATTACAAGACTGCAGTAAATATTCAACGAATGAGTTGTGTAAATTGAATCTATCAAAAATCACCAGATTGAATGATAGCTATTTAAAAAAATGTACTATCAACAAATTATACATTTATATGCCTGTGCAAAAAAGGATGGAATCACTTAACTCAATTCACATCAACATCAGCAATTTTTTTCCAAATTTTTCTCAAGTACAATGTTCGTTGTATTCCTTCCTTAGTTCTTCCATCTCACTTATTGGCTTATAAAATTTGATTTTCTTCGTAGTCTGCTGAAAACTCCGTAACTAAAATTGTCTCACCAACTGCCTTCTCGCCTTCTCTCGTCAACAAAATCTGTGCGAAGTGAGTTGTAATGCAAGGAAGAAGAGAAGAGAAGAGAAGAGAGTTTGGAAATTTTTGCGGTTGCGTTATTCGATGGCAGCTTACGAGTTTAGCGTACGTCTTACAAAATGCGAGAGACACGTTCGTTGGACCGTAGACGCGTCAAATTGTCCAGCTACTAGGAGAAAAGTCTAACGACCAAGATGGCACGGACATTGACGACGACATTGCTACGCTTGCGACCACCACCGCTATTCCAACCCGTCGCTCGTTGGTCGTTTTTGTCGAGGGTTTTTGCGGTCGCAACTCTAGCGTCTGTAGTGGATGAGCGGGAAAAACCGCAAATGATTTAGCGTAATCGTCTTCTTAACAGCTACATCTGCGTGCGGAAATTAGCCGAAGGAAATGGTAATGCGGTGCTCCTCGCAAAATAGTGCAGCATCGACGTTCGAGTTGAAAGAACCGATAAGATGGATGGGAACTGGGAAGGGAGAGTAGGCTCGTTTTAGACTTTGTGCGCTGGATACGTCGCGTTGTCCTGTCGAGAAAATAGTTGAGAGGGTAGTTTGGCGAAATCATTGATCGTTGTGAAGAAAATGTAGGGCATGAGGGGAGGGGCGGAGTAAATATGCGGTATGTGCTCGTGAACTGCGAACGTACGTACGTCTACTTTATAGTTCATAAAATAATATTTTGTAATTGCGTTTAGTTTAGGTAGACCGCGTATGTGCCGAGTTGCACTGCACGGCGAGGTAAAATTCGTTGAAATTTTTGCCCGCCTAATCGACGTCATTACTGGAAGCTTAGCGAGTTTTTAAAATATGCCTAATTTCGAAGGCTTTGTTCGTTATCTTTTACGAGAGTTTAGGCACATAATTTGTAGCAGCGTGACAGAGGGGGGAAGGAATTGAATCAGGGATGGCATGGCATTCCGCGGTCCCATAAGTTTTTGATACATTGCGGTTGGAAAAAGTTTCAAGAGGTCGAGGCAATTTCGCGTAAAACGTGTATTCTATTGATTAATTACGCCGAATCTGTCGCCCGAAGCCGAAGCCGAAGCTCTGGAAAAGCGAGAACCATCGCATCGCATCTTTTCGAATAGTTTTATCGCCAGATTTTTTCGATTCATATTGCGTTCGACTCGACCGAACGATGGTTGCCTAAGCGGGACGCCGTAAATACGCTTTTTACCACGTGTTAGTAGAATTGCCTATGCGGTTTGCCGTAAATACGCGTTCGCGTATCACATTCTTGGAGGAACAGTTTTTTATCGTTTGATTCGGTCAATTAGATTTTTTATTATCCTAATTACAGAACTAGTCCTCTGTCTAGACCCTACTAATATCTCTAATTTTTTTCACGACGATAAAATAGTCAAATTTGTCATGAACGATAAATAGGTTATCGTATGTGGGATAATTATTATCGTTATAGGAAGCTTATTGATCCTGGTATCGTTAACGTATGAAAAAGTACTCGATGTTCGCCGGACACGAACAATTTATCTGCGGATTATTTGGCGCAACGAGCCCATTCATCGGGCAAGTGGAGTGTAGGGTATCTTTGTGAAACAATGCGGCGGTGGTAGCGGTGGGTACTAACGTGTGTTTTGTTGGTCGTTCGTTCGAAGACACGGCGAAGTAAGAGTAAATAGACGAGTAGTGCTGCTTTTTGGATGAGGTAAATCGCGAAATGATGCCACTTCACATGGTTGGTTCAGGTGTGCGTTCATTGAAACGTGTTCCCGATTCGATCGTAAATACACACGATACCGTTCAAACGGTGCAGTAAACGTAAACCCGCCGTTCTCTCTCCTCCATCGAGCAGCCATTTCGTTAATAATTATAATTACAATGCAGTCGCTATTGGCGGCGTTTTAATTTCCTAACATCGTAAATCTACGTATAGTAAGCGGCATGCCGCCGCGTCGCCGTCGCTATGATACGCTACGACCACGTCATACATCTTTTTTGTTATGTCAGTTCGTGCTGTGCGAAGTTGTTTCGATACGATATTTGTAGGTGAGTTGGTGAATTTCGCATCGTCGTTGTTGCATAAGCTCGCAAGCTAGGCTGTTGAGATTGAGAAATGTGCTGTTTTTATGCTCAAAACTGACTGTGTGATTGGTTACAGAATGCTCAGTTTTACTGCAAATTTTTGATTTTACACTTTTTCAAGTTTCACCAATTTTTTTTCTTCCGAAACTGCTTCTTCTTTAATCCATTTACTTTTTCATTCGTGCATCTTTTTCAAAATGATTCTTTATCTGGATTTCTTCAACTTTAATTTTTTTAACGGTCGCCTTTTTTTTTCAGCTTCGAAGGAAATCCAGGTTTTCTTACCTACCAGGCCTGTTTTTGATATCATTTTTGAGAACTTCTCAACAGAGGCTCCGAGGGACAGGTACCAAAATTCAAAATTACTAAAAAAAAGTCACGTGTGGATATAGAAAGAAATCCGCGTTTTCTCACTTCCCAAACCCGTTTTTAATATTATTTTGGTGAAATTCTCAACAATGGCCTCAAATGTGGCAGATAAAACATCGAAATTCCCAAAAGTGTCATATGAGGTAAGAAAAGAAATATTATAGAGATTCTTACATCTCTAATTATTTTTCGATCATACGATACAATTTTCATTTCGCAGACGCAATGAAGAAGTATATTCACTTCAAGCATTGTGTGTAAAGGTTACCTACTGAGGCCTTTTTTCTTCTTAATTTCATTTTTTTTAAATCGATTTTTAAATTAATTTTTTTCCAATTTTCAATGTTTACTCGATTCTTAATTTTTTTTTTACCAGTTTCTTATTTCTAATTAGATTCAAATTTCAGTCGTTTTCAAAATAATCGGTCATAATTTTTTCATTGCTCTTATTTCAATGCGGAATTTGGGAGTTTCCTTACCTACATATCCTATTTCAGTTTAATGGCCATTGCTTTCTATGTGTAACAGGTATTTTAGTTCAGATAATCGTTTATGAAAATTACAAGTGATCACATTTTTTTTTTTTCTGAGTTTTTTATCCCTGGCCCAGAATTGTAATTGATTTGAAGCACTAGTCTCTTTTTCACCATTTGGTAGAGGTATACCTGGTTTTTCATCGAGCGCCAATAATAATTAGAAACAATGAAACGTAACTCGGAGATGGCTTCACTGAAACAAGGTGTAGTGGCAACTCCGTCTGGTTACTAAAAGATAAAATATGTATAAGAAAAGTTGTAGAAAAAACAAAAGAGACGATGCTATTGTTATACGTAGAATATTGTTAATGACACCTCGCACTCGCGGTCTCTTTGAAGTCGAGCTCGGGTAATTTTCCGCATGAAAAAATAAATACGAAGAAGAAATTAAAAACGATTGTGGAAATGAGTGGGAAGGCAGGTTGGATGGAGAATGAGGAAGGTCGTGTTTTTGTTGGTTGATATTTTTATACGCGTTGTTACCTTTGATGTGAAAATAGGATTTTTCTTTTTTATTATATAACTTTGTTCAGCTGTTTGTGGCGACGCTGACGGTGCGGTGGAGCACGAGGTGTACGAAAAATGGCATGAAAAATTTCCAGTGTTTTTAAAAGTAGTTTTTTTTTTTTTGCTCTCGCTCTCTTTTGCAAGAACGCTAAGATGTTAAATTTATGTAAACGTGTGCAAAAAATACAGATATACAGACGAGAGGAAAAGAAAGAGGAGAAATAAGTATAAGGCGTCGTTTCGATATGCTATTTCCAAATCGACCGCAAGAGTAAGAAAAAAAAGAATTGGGTATAGCCGTATGCCGCAGAGTGAGGGGTTTGGTCACATACCTAAATGAAGTAAAAGTTGAAGGAAAAAGGAAATCGGATGTGTGCTGTTCACGTATGACGTGCTGAAGGGGGCGGATGTGGGGGTAGAAGTGGTATGGCATGTACTGATGCCAAGAATTAATATCATGTTTCGCGTATCAATATTCGTATTGTATTTGTTCTTCGACGGAGTAATTTTAAAATTACAAGATGAAAGTTTTTTACTCTTGTTTTTCTTTTTTTTCTTCTCTTTTTTGTTTCGCTGGAGGCAGTATGAACGTGAGAGGGAGAGATTTCCGCGTACGAGTATTCAGTATAATATGTACGAATAGTATATGTATGTAGTGTATATTAAAGAGATTGCAACGGTGGCAGCATCGACATCGGGAAACTGGAAAAGTGGTAAACCACTTGTGCTTCAGGTGAGATCGGGCTCCGCAAATAAGGCACGTATTTTTAAAGGTATTTGTTGAAATTTATTTTTCATGTTGATTCGAAGAATTTCGATCTATATGAGCACGTACAATGTGGGGTATGGGTGATGGAGAAATACGGGGTACACCGTACTACATACTCGCGCCACGCTATGAGAAAAAAAGAAAAAAAGAAAAAAAAACAATGTATGGGAATCGAGCATAGTATCGGCGTATTGGCTTGGTGGACAGAGAATGGCGGTGGGAAGCGGCGGAGCGGAGGTTTATTTGGCACACGTGTTACGTCTCATTTGATCAGAGCGGCAATATAGGTACGTCAGTGTATATTTTTTTTGTTTTGCTGCGGTAAAGGGTAGAACAAGGTTCAAAAAGAAAGAGATAACGGCGGCAGAAAAATACCTAAAGAGTATCGAGCGAACTCGGCTTTTTAATTCGAGTGCGTATGTACATGTAGAACCATCTGTCCGGCTTGGGTGTGTTTTTTTTTTTGTTTTGAGGGGAGGAGAAGAATTATAGAACGGCCTTAGTTTGAGACGACGGGACGACGCGACGCAATGTGGCGCGGCCAAATAAAGTGGTTTATAAGGTAATAAAGGTATACTACATAAAGAAGGACGACGACGACGGAACAACCAAACGAGCGAAGGGTTATTATTAATAAGAATAATACATCAAGCGAGCCTTTTGCCTTTGAATTGAGAAGCGCGAAGCGGCAAAGAGAGCTTTTAGGTTGCATGGGTCCCACGTCAGGGATTTCCGTTGCCATAGCCCGTGCATAACCCTTATCTATATAGGTAATTATGATAATTATTCATTTACTACCGGTCAGCTCGGACGATGGTGCGCGGCGCGGCTGCAGCTGCTCGCGTGCGCCCGAGAAATTTTAAAGACCTTGTCTTAATTAGAGGTAACCGGGTCGGCGAAACGGTGGCCTATCTTGGTCGTCTATTGACCAGCATACGTTTTGTGCCTATTTTACGGGTGTTTGTTTCACGCTGCGTTAGGTCTCGTCGCGTCGCTCTTGATATAGTTTATTGAATCATTATCGCGGCATTGACGGTTGTGGTCAATTGAAAACTTCTCCAAGGAGTTCCATGACAGCACCCTATCATGCTGCCTGAACGATCTTTAGTGCCGAATTGGTTTATATGAAATTAAAAAACAAAATAACTCTAAAAATTTGAACAAATATTTTTCGCACAAAATTTTGACTTGAAACAAAAGTTGAAATTGATTTTTAAAAAAAGAAAAGAATTTGAAAGAAGTCGTACGAGTGATGTGCGAAAAAATACGAAAGGAACTCGAAAATGTTGGGTTGTGTGCGATGCGAGTACAAATACGAGCTGCGTACTGTGGCAGTACTGTACTTCTAATTATTACAGTTTCGTTAAATTTTATCAGCTGTTATTATACGCCGAAAATGGATAACAAATGGCAATATAATTAGGTCGAAGTATCGGAAGAAGACTGCAATTTTATGTGAGGTGAATTAGGAAGGAAATACGAGGCGATGTACAAACGCAACACGCTAGTTCGTAATTAGTTTCACAGCATACAATATGCACTGTGCAGTTCCATTACTTCTACATCGTAGGAACGAACTAAAAGTTGGTAATTTGATCTTTTTAACTTGTTGGTAACAGGTGCGTTTACAGAGTGTCATAACAGTACTGCTGATCTATCGTACTGCAAATGTACTGCTTTCTAGTTGGAGGTAGTGATTTTTCCAACAGTCTTGCAAAAAATCATGTTAGGTTCCTTTTTTTGAAAGCCTGTCATTAGGGATGCGATTTCCATGTAAATTCACAATTTTTTGTTGGTTCTTGGTGAGAATGTCAACATTATCTTTACAGATCATAAAATTCTGAGTAATATGAGCTCAATTTGTCTGGGCATATTTTTGCATAATATGATGTTTTCCTGGATGGCATAAATTGCCAGATTTTTGATGTTTTTGGCCGCTTTTTGGAATATTTTTGCATACCTAATTATTTGATATTTTTTGCCATTTTTTTGCGACATATTTTGTAAGCACTTGAAAATTCGCCCCTAAAATTTGAAAACATTTTCATTAAATAATTTTTTTGTGTATGATTTTATCGTAGTAGTTCCTACCCATAATTTTGAAGTTTAAAAATTTTCAATTCGATTCGAAATATTTCAAAATTTAAAGAAAATTTGAAATTTGAAACATTTTTTATTTTGAAAAAGTACCGTCGAAGCTCCTGCAGAGTGCAGACATTCCGGTGAAGATTTGTATGCTTACCAAATTGATGATTATTACATGACCATCTTGTCTGATATTGCTTGCAACTTTGCAAGTGAAACGAAAATTTGCTCTTTACATTCTTTTTTACTAATTTTCAAAACAAGCTACAAGTTGCTGTCAAAATGTATGTAGGATCAGGAGAACAATCAACTTGCACGATTTCTTTTTACTGTACCTATGCACTCTAGTACTTGGAATATAACTAAAAATATTCTCGTACTATGGGCTATTCGTATAGATGCTTGCCTCGTTTATCTACCTATGTAATTGTCAAAACGTTAATCCGGAATCTACTCGTAGCTCGGACACAGCGCGGAGGCGGCACGGCGTCGTACGTCGACGTCGAGAACTAAATACGGTAAAATAGCTACATTCAACGAACACATTGTCAGGACGTATTTGTCGTATCCGTGTTCATAGTGCGATGTACTCGTAATACGTCGTCCCAGCAGGTTGAGTCGGGTGAAACAGTAATGCTATTTTCGCCCTTCTTTCTCGATCTGTAATGGCTTTTCCATATATATAGGTATATACCGCGTCTCCCTGATTCGTTACTTTTTTTCTCTCTCTCTATTTTTCCGAAGCTTTTCGCATGCTCGATATTACGTTCATCGCCGGGTCCCCGCGTTCGCGTTTCCGCAAAGTCAGCTTATTTTTCTTTCTGCCGCAGCAAAGCTAGCGAGTAAATTGTAAATACATATACACCCGCATTCGAATTCGATATTTTTTCCTCTGGTTTGCTCCCTTCTATCCGTCGTTCATTGTTGTTATACTGTCACCAAAGTGTATCCTTTTCGTGATAAAGCCGGATAAGCGTGTACCACGTTCTGTAGATCGCGATCGGGTTACTATAGCTATTGTGGCAGTTTTATTTTCTTGTTTTTCCCTCTTTTGTCTGCGTCTTCTGCCGTTACAGTGATTAACGAGATGGAAAGAAAGTAGGAATTTAGGGCACCAGGATAGGCAGGCGTAATAATGGTCCGCAGTTGTGATGAGCGAGGCAGAGAAACGCGATTTGTTCCAATTTCGAATTAGAATTTTTGTTCTCAAAGGGTATAGCCGGGTAAGATAGGGTGATTTGGCCCCCAGAGTGAATTTTGAAGCCAACTAGTGGAAGTTGGTCCTTATGGTCTAAAACCCCCGTGGCCAAATTTTTAGGTCGCTATCTCACCCCCGCCCCCTCCTAGGGCGAAAAATGTGATTTTTCGATTATATAAGTTTTGATTTTGATAGTTTTCAACCGAATTTTTTCAAACTCGGGTAGATGTTAGGTATACTTAAGGGTCATCCATGAAAATTTTTTCAAAATTTTTCGAACCTATCTTCATCGTGAAATGCGCGTTTTAATTTTTCTAACGGCCATTTCGACAAGTTTTTTCAGAGGTGCAATAATGAAAAAAAAATATATTGTACACCTAGTCTGGATGTACAACATATATTTTTTTTCAGAATTTTTTATATGGGTGGAAGACCTTCAAAAATGCAAAAAACTGATTTTTTTCATCATTTTTCCTCTTGTAATATACCGCTAAATACACCGAAATACACCATCAACCCGAATTTGGATGAAATTTTATGGTTTTTTCTATTTTTTCTAATTTTAATTTAAATTAACCCGAGTGACGCCATTTTGGGAACTCCCAGTGTCCCTCGAGGTGTCTGGAGGGCCTAAAATTCTTGTTTGGACATGTTTCAAGTCGATATTTGTCATAAACGGAAATTTTTGCGAAATTGAGAAAATTTCATTTTTTGCTCACATACTTAAAATTACACTTTTGACTTCGGAAAATAAATTGTTCTCACAATCTCTCATACCTGATTGTTGAAAAAAATGAAATTTTCTCAATTTCGCAAAAATTTCCTTTTATGACAAATATCGACTTGAAACATGTCCAAACATGAATTTTAGGCCCTCTAGACACCTCGAGGGACACTGGGGGTTCCCAAAATGGCGTCACTCGGGTTAATTTAAATTAAAATTAGAAAAAATAGAAAAAATCATCAAATTTCATCCAAATTCGGGTTGATGGTGTATTTCGGTGTATTTATCGGTATATTACAAGGGGAAAACATTTAGACCAGAAATGACCGTTTTTCGCGCGAAAAATGATGAAAAAAATCGGGTTTTTGCATTTTTGAAGGTCTTCCAACGATATAAAAAATTCTGAAAAAAATATATGTTGTACATCCAGACTAGGTGTACAATATATATATTTTTTCATTATTGCACCTCTGAAAAAACTTGTCGAAATGGCCGTTAGAAAAATTAAAACGCGCATTTCACGATGAAGATAGGTTCGAAAAATTTTGAAAAAATTTTCATGGATGACCCTTGAGTATACCTAACATCTACATGAGTTTGAAAAAATTTGGTTGAAAACTGTCAAAATCAAAAATTATAATCGAAAAATCACATTTTTCGCCCTAGGAGGGGTGGGGGTGAGATAGCGACCTAAAAATTTGGTCACGGGGGTTTTAAACCATAAGGACCAACTTCCACTAGTTGGTTTCAAAATTCGCTCTGGGGGCCAAATCACCCTATCTTACCCGGCTATACCCTTTTGATTTTTACAACATTTTTGAACTTTTTTAGACTTTGAAACATTTTTTGAATTCTCGTACATTTACAAAACTGTTTAGAAGTTTTGAAAATTTGAAGTTTACTGATCAGTCCAATTCTGCATTGAAGTTGATTTTTTTGCAATTTTTAAAGTTGTTGATTTGTGGGTCCCGATGTTCAATTTTCAATTGAGAGAAACAATAAGGAATTGTATTTTCGCAGTCTGTATTTCAGTCCTTTCGGTGTTAGGGTTAGGCAAATTCGTGTAGGCGTTATTAGAACAGGTTGCCAACCTACCAAGTTGATGGGGGTATTCTTAATTGAGACACACTGCGCATATTAAATCGAAGAGATGCATTAGTCCGACTTTGCAATAACTGAGCTCACCGAGAGAAGGCTTTTAGAAGGCGCTTGCCGACTGGCTGGGGTTTTTGTGGTGCCCGCGTGAACAAGGCGTGTTTTGACAGGTATATTAAAATATTTGCCGCCGTAAGGTTTATAATACAGAATGATTGGGATTAGAAAAGTAGGTAAGCGTAGCTTGGCGCGGCGCAACTCTGTGGTATGTGTGTGAACAAATACCCAACCACCGCGATCTCCCGTCGCGGTGTTTCTAATCCTCAGTAGGCCGTTTGAAGACAACGTGCCAAAAGATGAAGACAAAGTCGAAGCGCGGGCGAGCAAACGAGAGAGAATAAAGAGAATGAAAAAGAAAGGTAATACCCGCGTACTATACGCGTAGCGTAGATATTATTCGTATCGTAGGGTATACTAAAGTAAATGTAGGTCTTTATTATAAATTATGTATTACTCGTTCGCTTATGAGCGTCGTGCCGCACCGCGCAGCACCCAGGTGTGTTCGTAGTTTTTCATGCAGGCCAAAGGCAACGAATCCGCGTACGCTACTAGCTGTTATAGGCGATATTCCACGACTATAGCGAAGACGTCGCCACCGTCACCGCCGGCGGCTGCATGAAGTTAAAGGATAAACGCGCGCTAGATTCTGTTGTCTTTATTTTCATTTAGGTGCAAACTTGCAAAGCGTCATCGGTCGCGTCGCGTTTAATTACTTTCACCACCGGAAGACTGATATTGTGTCGAGCTTTCCTCAAACTGAGCATAGCGTATATAGCTCCTGTTGTCTTCTCAAATGTTCCTGGAGTGATCCTCTAACGAATGTTTGTATAAATTCCTACGTGCTTCGCTAAAAGTGCAGTATTGAAAGTTTCTGCATAGGTGGATTTTGATAATTTGCTCCATCTACTGTACTTCAGTTGGTAGTTAGTGTGATGACAAAGTTTGAATAATTAATACTCGTGGCGCAAATTTGACTTTAAACACAAAACATTTCACTAGGCATTTACAACTTTAAAAAAGATCACTTTATAGCTTACCAAAACAATAGTTTTAACCGAATGTCCCAACTGCCTTCTCATGGCTTAGATCTCTGATGCGTATTCATTTTCTTAGAAATGTTGGAAAATTGTTAGAAAAGTTTGATATTCTAGTGAGATAACTGCTGGACCATCAAACTAACCGGGCACTCCAGCGACCTAGATGGTATTTTAATTCAATGAGGAAATTTGTCTTTCAAGTTTCAACAAGGTAGCTGGCTCTCCAGAGACTTAGCTGGTGTTCCAACCAGGAAGTTGGTATCCCAACAAGGTAGCTGGTGGTTCAGTGAACTAACTGGTTTTCTGCAAGGTCATTGGTATTCCATTGAGGAAACCAAACTATTCATCAATCAAATGATTTTTATGTATGGAAGATTTTGAATATTGTCTAGGTACCTATTTTTCTTGCATCCCAATAAGTACAGAGCGAAATGCTTTGATATGTAAAAGTGGAACTATCGGGGAGGTCGCGTGCCTGGTGCTGGAATAAAAATCAACTTTTAGGTGAAGCTAGGGTCAGGGTGTCATTTGGCGTGAAATCGTGAATATTGTAGTCGCTCTTTGCTCGATGATGGGAGTTTTGTCGAAGCATCGTAGATTAAAGATAATTGCCGTGCTATCCGAGTTGTACTGTATGAGTATCTAGCCTAACTACAATTTAAACGCGAACGAAGGGATGATGTTCGCAATATTGTGTAGCCTTAAAACGATTTGAAACTTCAACTCTGACTCGGACTCGAACCTGAACTCTTCGATTGTTTTTCGTTTTTTTGCGAGGTCGACGTCGGCGATGTATTATTCACGGATTTTCATTACGTTAATGGGTATGCCGAGCCAGATTTTTGACGTATTAGCTTCGGACGTGATTTCTTGTAGAAAGACCATCGCGAGAGACGTCACCGTCGCTGCAGAACAGTCATAAATCTGCGTGTGTCGATTGTGCGGCGCACGTTTCCAGTTTCCAAACTTTTTTGACGATACAAGATTGATGAGCTTTTAATTTTATTAGTGAACTCGTATTTTGGAGTCGGGCAGGAGCGGTAGTGACGACGTCGCATCCGCAGTGGCGGGTTGCTCTAGTAAATGGGATTAAGTTGAGAGGTACGCAACAACTATTTTTATAAATGTTACCGCCGACTTCGAAACCTTATTCTCTTTTTGATTAATCAAGCTGAGTTTTTTTTTCTGCGCTCGCTCTCTTTTTTCGTCCACACCGAAACGAGAGCATACAGCTAACATTTTTGGTAAAAGAGGGTTTTAATGCCTGGAGAGTGGAGAACGATGTGGTCGATCTGTTGTTCGCTCTGCTTCGCTCGTTCGCTTTCCGTACAGAAATATTTTACAATCTTGTTGAATGCGCGAGGATGATTCATTTGGAGCGAGCTATTTTAGAATTCTCGCCTTGTATCAAGCATCGCTTATGGAATGAAAAGTAGCAGCAACGATTTTGTTTGTTCTCGTTTTTTCTCCATCGCCCATACTTCTTGCCTGCCTGCCCCGTCTGTCTCAGAGTATAAGGTTTTTCTGTCATTGTAAACGTAGCCTTCGATATTGATGACTAAAAAAGTGAATTTTTGTAACTATTCAACTTGGATTTCGTTTTGAAGTTGAAGAAATTCTGAAAACTTCCGCGAATTTACTTTTTAAGAAGTGATTTTGAGTACGCGAATTTTTTTTAGAGGGGAGGAGGCTTTATGAGATAAGAAATAGTTCGTTATAGCAACGTCTTTAAAAATTCTTTTAGTGGAAACGAATGTGAGAAATGAAGCCTCACGCATGCTTTTTGCCTGGGTTGTAGCGTAACATAGGATAGGAGAGCAAATCTGAAAAAAGATCTACCCTATAACATTAACGTTGCGAATAAAAGAATACGTACAATATTTTAACACACGCTGCCTTCATCTGCCAACCATTTGTGATATAGCTGACAAACACACAGTCGTCAGATTGTTTTGACATAATCACTGGTGAAATAGCGGAAAAAATGGCGAAAAAGCTGCTACACCTTGACACAGACACCTGAGACCGCGTCGTATCGCCGGCCCAACCTGTGCAAAAGCCGTCATTACACGTCCTATTTACGTACACACGGTGGCGTCGCTCGCTGTCGTCGTTGTTGTCAGCAAGCAAGCAAGCAAGCAGGCAGGCTAGAAAACCAAAAGGCCTGGCATGGCAGTTTTGCCGCTGCTGCGAAAAGAGCCGACAGGTGAGGAAAAAGTTCAGGGTACCCCTATAACCCTACACACATCTGACTATAAGAGTATGGTGAAAGCCTCGTTCGTTGTACATAAAAAAGGGATATAACCAACTTTTTCATTAGGTAACAATAAAGAGCGCAACGACAACAGAGGGAATTTACCATACGCCATACGTAGACACCTTTTTCGTCATAAAAATGTAGACGCCCGCGTTTCTTTGTCGCTTTCGCTCACCTCAGATACTGCGAGAATGAGGCATGTTTGAGTAAGCCATCGCCAGTGTGTGTAGTCGTAGTCGTAGGTAATGCCTGCATCATGTGTTTTCCGTACGCTGCACCGTCGAGTTGCTCCTCATCCATCTCGGTTCGCTCCACCGAAAAAAAACTTTTCGCCATTAATTTTAATTTTCTTAGTTGCCCGTCTTTTTAGTATGTATACTTGGCGCTTCGCGCGCAGCTTTCAACTATTAATTTCGTCTCGTGTTACCTGCTCGTAGTGCTTTTTCTTCGCCTGGCCCCAGCTCTAAAGCTGTCTCTCTCGCACTTTTTCCCGACGACTCTGTGCGGTGACTTCTTTTTATCGTATTTTATTTATTCATTTTTATTCTGCTCGTTGGCTATAGTTGAGAAGTTGTCGCGCTGTCTCCCTGGAGCCGAGCTGCAGCAACAGCTACAGTTTCAGCTTCAGCTTGTGCTAATACTCTGTGTATTTGCAGATGAAATTATGACTGAGCTGTTGAGCAATCGTAGTTGACTCAGGTCCCTGATACACACGGCGATGCGCGGTACAGTCTTCAATAGATACATGCTTCTATATTATGTAACTACTAAGTACCAAGCAAGACAAATGAGAATAGCATTGCCATTTGTCTGAGCCTCGCTCGCTCCCTCTTCCTAGAGAAGCTTAAACGGCACGTTTTCAATTTACTCTCGCTATATAATACGTGGTATTAACCTTAGCGCAATTTACTTTTCTATCGTTTCATCTATAGCTCATATACTCGCGTATACCGAGTACAATCGTCTTTATTGCGACGCACGGTGCCGCGTGTACGCCTGAAATTTACGCGTTGGTATATCATTTTTGCTCAATTTACACATCTCCACTGCAGCCTTTTGAACAGTTCGCGTATACCGAGTATAATAATCCATTTGCAATCTTGCTTGTAGAGTCGGCCGGTGCGCTGCTGTCGAATTCCAGCTGGAGTCTAGTTTTTGTACCGTATGCCATGCGATATGATTAGCTTATTTATGGTACATCGTTTTAATAATTCATGGCCGGATAAACGATTTAGCCTCGTGAACCCTTCTACCTAAATCTTTCTCCGTATCTCGATTATTTGCCAGTCTGCTCTGTCCCCTTTCATCCGCTCATTTCCTCTTTGTCATTCGTACAGACGTTATTTTAAAATTAATTTTCATTCTCTCATTCCACCTCCTTCATTTCCCAATTCTATGGCATTTTTCACGTACCTACTTTTCGACGTTATCCGCGAAAACTTTCTCATTTTTGACGCGTCCAGTGGCGTCTACTTCAGTTTTCCATTCTATTAATTGTTGGGTATTGCAGATAATTTGTGTGTGTATTTTCCAAGTTCTAGCAATGGCTCGCCACTTCGCTCACTGGCTGCTTCACGTATCGATTTTCCAAGATCAACTCTCTCACTTTTTCACTTTTTAATATTTCGTCGAGTGACTCGTTGTGTTTTGACTTTCTTTCTTTCTCATCATTAAAATACTCGTACACAGTACGCGTATACTTTCAAAAGTCGACAATTGGAAAAGTTTTGCACTTTTGAAATTCAAACATTTCATCGCTCGTAACTTTTAACCGCGTGAAAAACGACTTATGTTCGTGCAAATTTTGGCTGAAACATGCGTCAAAGATGGCGTAGATTTGTCTCTATATAAAATCATTCGGGTTGAAAAATAGATATATGTTTTTAAAATATCTATTCGTACTTCAAATTTATGAAAATTTGCTGGATGCTGCATGGCACAAGTGTCTATAAATTTGCCCTGTTTAAATAAACATTACCAACATAGGCCTATACATACTACATCGTACTTGTATTACATGATACACGAGTAGGGAGTGCTCATATGTACCCACAAGTGCTGAACATATTTGAAGAAAGAGGTGATGTAAGTCTTTTTTCATACCCTCTTCTGGGTACGAAATTGTGAAGACTATTTAACGCCATTGACACGGCAGCCTTTTTCATTTTTAATAAGCAACTAGCTTTTTTAAAAGTCAACTTGAGCGATCTAATAATTTCCGCACGGATTCACACTTGTTCGAAGCAATTAGCGGACGTGACGAGAAAAGTTCTCTTTACCTTCGTCGCATCGTCTTCGTCGCGAGAAAAAAGTGGATTTCGGAAGAAAGCTGCTACTCGGTGGTGTGATGAGGGAGACTTGGGGGAAAAAGAGTAGAAAAAAGCCTGTCGAGTAATAATTATTGTTCTCATCTCTGCGACGCGACGGAATCCGCATACGGCGACAGCTTTGACTACACCGACGACGAAAAGGCTGTATAATTCATTAACCAAACCGAGATGTGTTGAAGAGAAGAGTTGTAAATTATCTTTACTTTTCATTTTTATTTCAAATTTTAATTTTTTTCTCATTTGAGCGAATTTTTGTTAAAATTTTATCTCGTTATTTCGAGGCTCTAGTATTTTGTGTATAAGTTTGACGTTCGAGAACGTTGGTAGATACACCGAAAAAATTATCCAGTAGTAAGTTCATTCCTCGGAAAATTATTTTTTCTGTGTACGAGTAGGTATAGTATAAAGTAGAAGCGAGAAATTGACGACGTTTGCGAAATACTAAAGACTCGCCCCGAGTTGCTGTTTACCGAGCAAATTATTCTAACGAGGGATATTAGTTCGGCTTGTTAATTACGACGCTGACGCGGCGGCCGCTGAGAAATGCAAATTTTGCAGTATTTGAGTTTGACGGTGATTTTTTTTGCCTCGTAAGCCCTGGAGTAGGGTTTTGCTCGCGTTTTCGAGGGTCGTTTTGTCGGCCAAGTTGTTCGTTTTCAAGTTCCAATGATGCAGAGAGTGTGGTGCGGTTAACGAGGCGGGCAAAGATGGAAAATTTAAGCAATGGTAAAAAAAAAATGATGTAGACTTTGCTAAATGAATGTTTTACCAATGAAAACGTCGTGTTTTTCAAGCCTATGATACCGTGTACCTCGAGCTCGCAAGCTTTTCTTCTTCTGCGCCTTTAGTAAGTTTCAAATTTTTATCGAGAGCTTCTGCAGGGCTCGATTTTTCATTTCGATATTTTTTTCAATATTGTTGAGATCCAAAAATTGATTAAGGCATTTCTCAATTTTTAAAGTAGACACACGGTGACGGTATCTACTTCCTCAAATAAAAATTAGATACCTATTTTTTTTAGTTTTAAAAAAAATCAATATTCACGTCAAAAACAATGTAGCCCTTTCAATTTCAAAGTTCAGCAAAAATCATTTTTTGGTGTACTGTAACATTCCACGGTGTAAAATACATCTTGATGAATTTTCTTTCCCCAAAGCGAAGGGTTTTAATTCTTCTTTCAATTTCCAAGATAGACAACATTTCTGTTGAAAGTATTTCTAGATATCGCTGTTATGCACGTTCGCTAACCTGACACATTTTATGTAGAAATAAATACGAGTTGTTCCAGCAGCTCGCTTTTGCAAAGGATCTGCGTGTTTGAGAATCGAGTAAACCTCTCTCCCCCTCGAGCAAAAAACTTCTAGTCTAGTAATATAGGTACTACGAAGTCGACTTTATGCGAATGGAATGAAAGAAAATCATAACTGGAGGTTATTTCGAGGAATGCAAATACTCGTTCTAAATGCAGTATTATACGCAGAAGTCGGGACGCGTGGCGGTGAGCGGTGCCTCATTCGTGGTTGAATTAGGTACGATTTTTGACCTTAAAGGAGCGAAGGCGGATTTACGTAGGCGTATTATCGGCTGGGACCCGAGTTCGGCCGGATCTTATTTGGAATGGCGATAATACGTAGCCTCGAGTTTTTCTCCTAGGAAAATGAGCGAAAAAATAACAAGAAAAAAAATTAATTTTCGGCAAAAAACTAGCTGGGATCGCGTGTTTGCGCAGAACGATAATGTTTGATGTTATTTGTTTGGGAGAAGGCGTTTTTCCTCGTTTAGTAGCGCGCCTTTTACTCGTCATTGTGACGTGATTTGACTAGGTTGAAGACCTATCTAATCTTCACCTCCGGATAACTACAATCGAGGCTATCTTAGGCTCGTCAAATGGTTCAAACTTGACTTCGCCTTTTAAAAGAAACAATTAAATTTCAAGAACAGGATTAAAACTTACCTTGCTTCTATTTTCATTTAAGAAAATCTCATGACTAGACTAGATCTTTCCATTACCTACCTAGCCCATACCTAGCAACCCACCCGTCCCAACCTGGTGTAGCTAACCTACCATATTAATTCTATTTACCGGATTAATAACACATAATACCATTTTAACATTATATTATAGAAATACAAACCGATAAACAAAAAGGAAAACAATATGATAGCCAACCGGTAAAATGACATCTACGAAAATATAATTATATTCTAAGAATTATCATTTTTACACTCACTGTAACAAACACTAAAACGAGAACATGTCTTTCTCATACGACTAACTAAAAAGAACTCTTCTCTATCTGATACTGACTTTCGTACCGCTCGAAAACTAAACCGGTTACCGGTTACGTGATATATAAAAACATTTCTAAAATTATAGCACATAATTACCCCCGCACCAGAGGGGGGCGAAAGGTCAGTATAAGAAAAATAAAAATAAAAATGAAAACAAAAAATATAAAAATCTGTAATACTTAAGGGAATACAAAAATAATACCAAACTAAGAAAAGAAAAAAAAGAAAAATAAAAATAACCCGGAAATACAATCGATATATATATTATTCGAACTTCGGATGCTTAAGGAGACGATCATGGCCAACCGGTAGATTAACTTTTTGGTCATGGTTTGGGGCCCGAACATATCCGTAGTCTGCGGGTTGTATGTCTTTGAAATCGATTTGGAAACGACTCATATTGTTTACGATTGCTACCTCTCCTTTGCGAAGGACCTCGAACTTGGTTTCAACCGGATACGATAAATTATTCTCAAATCCAATGATAGATCGCTTAGGATCTATAGACTGAACGTATGTCATGCCGAAATCGCGGCCAAGCAAAATTGTCGGATGCTCGTCGTCCCAATTTACAGGTATACCGGCATCGATTCGCATCTCATATGGTCGCCGATCCCTGCCAACTGGTATCTGCATCATAAGACAGGCACCAGTGGTACAACGCAGATAGGAATTTTTTCGGTTCGGATCGTACTCTGCAAAGTTCGTAGACAGCTTCAGCGAAATTCCATAATTCTTTGCTATATTTGATGATACGAGCGACTTAGAAACCCTCGGATCATACACTACGTTTACCACCAGCATGGGCAACTGTCTTCCAGACAGATCCAGGACTTGACATCGGAATATGACTGGATATCGGTACCAGTAATGGAATGGTGTGGCGAAACATGCATATGGAAGAAAAACGAATCCGTCCGCTTTAGCCTTATCTTGACATTCCTTTTGATGGAACTCGGGCTCGATCGAAGACTGGCATAACCGGAGACGGATATACTCGATACTTATAACGTCATCTTCCAACGGTGGGACGAACTTTCCAACCGGATGAGAGGTGAAATTGAAATCGTGATGTTCATAGCTGTGGAATTCAACGGGTTCGAGTTCATCGATAGTCTTCTCCCAAACAGGCTTTGCAATGGTCTTCATGGGGACTGGAATATTATCAGAGATTGCGGCATCGACCAGAACAGACGAACTCGAATTATTCTTGTTACTAGACCCGGACTCCAACGCCGATACTCTCGCACGGAGTTCGTGGTTTTCCTTTAGTACGATTTCAAACAACTCCATCACCTTTAAGTGACTCTCCTGTAGGTTAGAAAGCGTATCGAAACCGGCGTGGACTTGTTCTACGAGTTGCGTGAATTCTTTTTCACGTTTGTCCTGTGCGTTATGGGAATAATTTACCAGAACTGGTTTTAACTTTTCGATGATACGTTTCTCCAAACCGGCATTTCGCTTATTAGCTTCGGTGTAGATCTCCGTTGCGATCGGAGGGCACTCCGGTTGGTACTTTGAAGTCATGAGTTCGTGATTCAGCGGTTCACTGGTAACCTCGTCGAACACCAGGTCTATAGGATCCACAATCAGTTTTCGCAACATTATAGGAGTTATATTACCGTTAGATTCGTATTCCGCGTTATAATTTTCATCAAAGAAATGAAAATGCTGTCTCTTACACAGTACCAGCCGACCAACGAACCGGATGTCCCGGCGTTTATCGACATATTCCAGCTCCTCGGCTATGGTGGCACCGATATCTACTTCTTTGGACATCTTGGACAGAAATGTTGCGCGAACCAAAGTATAATCAGAATGAAGTAATTGAATTCACTCTTCGAACTTTTATCCTCGATACAATGACAAAAATACTGCAATTTATCTTCTCAATAGAAAATTTACGACATTTGAAATTCAGCTTGAAAAAAGCGTGTGTTGATAAACAGCAGGTCACAGACAAAATTGTGTTGATCGGAAGCGAAAATGGAAGAAAGAAATAATGTCTTGATTTCGTACAATTGGATGTGAAAAGTGGAGCAGATGCAACAAGTGATGTTTCTTCGGTTTTTTCATCAGCCTAGTGATAACTCTCTGATGTTTTTGAAAATTATCGAATAATCTCCGAGATGAAGTAATGCATAATGATTAGGCTGCTTTTCTTCGATAACTTGATATGGACCAGAAAATGCATCATTAATCTTCGCCGATATTCCGTCTATTTTCGAACTCAACGTATGATTTTTGACCATAACTTTATCACCGGGTTTTAGAGTCGTGAGTATATTATTATTATCGAAATTCTTCTTTCGGCGAGCTGCTTGGGTATCGAGATGAATTTTCGCATCTTCCAGGTTGGATATTTCTGGTTTTGGAATATTTTCGGGATCCGGTCGATCACTGGATTTTCCAAACATCAATTCATATGGAATGGATTTCGTGCTTTCGTGAGGAGTATTATTTAGACGATGCTCGATAACAGGTATTTGATTTATCCAATTCGTATGTTTATGACTAGTATACAACCGGAGGATATCGCCAATCGTTCGCATAACGCATTCGGCTGGATTGCTTTGTGGTGTATAATACGCAGTATTTCGTATTCTCACGTTTTTCTTATTCCAATATGTTTTCCAGAGGTTGCTGGAGAACTGCGGACCATTATCGCTCAACAGGGCTTCTACTGGACCGATTTCCTTGATGAATCTTTCGACAGCATTAATCGTATTCTGCGTATTGGCGTTTCTAATGGAATACAACCGTGTATACTTGGTAAAGTGGTCTATACATACGAGGATCATCGTGACTCCACCTTTGGATCGTGGTAACGGTCCATAAAAATCAATACAGATCAATTCTTTTGGTTTAGATGTTATTATTGGCTCGAGTGGACCTTTTAACAAAATACGGCGCTTTTTTGCAATATTACACTCGATGCAATTTTTTGTATAATGGTATACATCTTGAGCCATATTCGGCCAATTGTAGACGTTACGTATTAACGCTATACATTTGTTTACTCCAGGATGGGCAAAGTACCTATGGTGTTGTTGGACGAATAGTTTACGTAAATGGATAGGTACATATAACTTTGGACGACCGTGTCCTTTCCATAAATAGTAACCATTTTCGTCTACTGTCATTTGGTTTACTAGCTTCGGATTGGAACGATACTTTTTAACTAATTCATCTTTCAGCTGTTCCTGGTATAAATCTCGAACTTTATTCTGGAAATATTCAGTTTCTTCGACATTGAAATAATTGATAACTGGAGTAGAATCAGCGATAACTTTTTGGTGGAACCGGGAGAGGGCATCAGCTACTTCGTTAGATTTACCCGGTATGTATTCTATATCGATGTCGTAATTGGCAAGATAAAGTAACCATCGAGTTAACCGCGGTGATAAGAATGGGTGATGTTTGAGAAACGTTATGGCTTGGTGGTCCGTGTACAGTTTGATTTTACGACCCATTAAAAAGAAATAATGTGTACGTAACGTGTAAATAATCGCCAACATTTCTTGTTCGGTGACTGTGTAATTTCTTTCCGCAGGTTGTAATAATCGTGAGCAGAAGGAAACCGGTCTAACTTTATCGTAGTCGTCCAGCTGGTATATCGCACCGGCAATTCCTTTGGAACTGGCGTCGCAACGGATGTAGAATAGTTTGGTGAAATCTGGATGAATTTGCAACGTTGCTTCGGTAAGTAATTTAATTAAATGTTGGAATGACTTCTGGTGTTCTTCTTGCCAAACAAAAGTGGCATCTTGATGAGTAAGGTCGTGCAACGGTTTTGCAATATTAGCAAAATTTGGAATGTAGTTTCGATAAAATCCTACTACACCGATGAACGATTGAACTTCTTTCTTCGTAGTTGGTACTGGATAATTTTCAATACTCGAAATTTTATCTTTCTTAGGTTCAGTGCCTTCTTCGGAGATTACCATTCCAAGGAATTCGACCGATCCCTTGGCCCATTCACATTTTTCGACGTTCAAAGTGAAATCAGCTTCTGCGAGACAATCAAGGACTCTTTGGATATGATGTAAGTGTTCCTCCATATCTTTCGAGTGGATGAGAATATCATCCACATAGAATGTGACAAATTCGAGGTCACCTAAGACTATCTGTAATGCCTTGATTAGTGCTGGCATCGAATCTTTGGTTCCAAATGGTACTCGTTTAAATTCGTAACTTACTCCTTCGAAGGTAAATCCGGTATATTTACGTGAATTGATACCGAGTAATATTTGCAAAAAAGCCTCTCTTATATCTAGTTTTGAGAAGACTCTTTTACCATTAAATTGAACTCGAAGATCCATCATTCTCGGTACAATGTTATTTTTCATTTGCATAAATTCATTTAGTCGTTTATAGTTGCCGCAGGGTCGATATGTACCGTTCTTCTTTTTAACTGGTTGAAGTGGGCTTCGAAATGGGGTATCGGATGGTTCAATAATATCCTGTGTTTTCCATTTATCAATAACTGGTCGAACACCTTCGACGACTTCGTGTGGAATTGGACGATTTTTACAACGTAGCTGGTCTATGCCTTCAATTTGAAAATCGTGGGTATATTTTGTACAGCACCCGATTTCATCTCTGAAGGTTTCAGGATGAGATAATAAAATATTTTCTAATCTGCGTTTGGTCGCATCGTCTAGGTGTTGCTGACTTCGTATAGTCTTTGTTATGTCCTTTTTTGCTTGATTAATTAGTTTTGCTCTATTTTCAGCGTTGTAAGCATCGATCGAACCAATCTGGCAGATTTTGTATACGATTGGATTTATTTTATAATCGAACGACATCTTACAAATTGAGAAATCTGGGTCCACTTTATCAGATATTGAATCCACATACTGGCCATAAAGAAAGGTATCTTTTTCTTTGGTTTCTGGATTGGTAAGAGTTATTGAATAATCTTCACATTTGGTTTCAGCATTGAATTGTTTCTTCCATTGCCTACCCAGAAGGATGCCTTGATTTAGTCCCTTCACCACGACTGCTGGTGAATGAAATAAACCGGTGAGTAAGCAGTTATCGAATTCATATTGCAGGGCTAGGCTACGTATAGCTTTCGTAGTCTTCTTGCCTATAGCATTTTGATATTTGATGCTGCCTGTGGTTGAGAATTCCATTCGTCGTACTTCCGGCTGTTTGGATTTTAATTTCTCGAAGAAATCGTAATCTACGAGTATGTGTGGGGCACCTTCGTCGATCATCGCGTTGACTTTTAATCCACCAATTTTTAAAGGAATCAGTACCGGCACGTCGTGATATTTATCACTTTTTGCATTGTCCTCTCCATCGGCAAGGAAGTCTTGCAAAGCGGAATTCACCGAGTTACCACCTACTTGATTGATCGTAGGATTCTCTAACTTATTTACCGCTTGTGATCCAGTACTGATTTGTGGAGTTTTTTGTGGTATTTTCCGCGGCGTAGTCATCTTATTTGGGGAACGTGTGGCGAGTTCTGGCATCATATATCTATCGAGTTTTAAAATTTCACGAATTGGACGTACTTTCGGATTACTCGCGGAATTAATATATGTAGCTAATGCTTTACTTAACACTCGCGAACCGTCGTCATTCAACGAATACTTTTGCACCGCACCAGAACCGGTTAAAATTTGATAGAGCGTCGATCGCGGTTGAAATTTAATTTTGTTATTATTATCGACATACCTAAACGGTTGGCTATCTCTATTAGTACTTACAGTACAAGTAAATCTATAGAATAAGTCTAAACAATAGGTATTAGAAAATTCTGAACCTGCATAGAAAATATTAGTATTAAGAGTAGTTAAATTACGATAATATCTAATATTATTTTCACATCCTAACATAGGTATAATCTTACTGACGATAATTTTGGAAGCTCCAAATTTGAAGAGATGAAGGAGAGTATTCTCGTAATCTTTACGGAATTTTATCGAGCAGAATTTATCACTCGTGACGTCCGAATGACCCATGTAAAGAACAATGCTGGCATTTTTCAAATCTGGTGTTAAACTGATAATTTCTTTATTGAGATCATTGATGAAATATTTTGGTTTGCATAATTCTACTTCGTTCTTCTTATTTTCCAGGTTTTGTGAAAAATCGTATAGAACTCCCTCGCCGATCAAAATGCAACCATGATATGTAGCGAATTTCGATAAAGTTATCAGCTTATCGATTTTTGGAAGCGTAGATGAATTATTACTAGACTGCGATGTAGTATTATTTTTCATTGGCGAGGTAGGAGTCGATTGGCACGTAGTTATAGCAGCAACATCAGATTCAATAGGTGTTAACGATGGTGTATTATTTTTCGTAGCTTCCGGACGATTTAAATTATTAATCAAACCGGTACGCCCTTCATCGGTTTGCTCGTCTAGTTTCCCGACTTTGTGATATTCTTGGAAGCTGTAGCGGCAGCGGCGGTGGTTGTTTGAGCCGGACTTGGTAACATTTGCGATGATACCTGCGACTGCTGATAATACATTGGCTGGGTATAAGGTATACCATATACTGGAGCATATTGTTGACTGTTTACTGGTGTATAAAATTGCTGCGTCGGTGCCATTTGAAAGGTCGGATATGATGGATAATTTGAATAACCTGGTATATTCGGATCCGGTGTACTGATTAACTCAATATTCGAGCTAGCGTCGCTCTCTGTACCGGAATCCTCTTCAAAATATTCTTCAGTCGTGCCAAGGTTATTGACCTTGTACTTTTTACGATAAAGAGGTTTTCTTGGTTTATTATTTATTATGGAGGAATTAGCTCTACTATTGGTATTATTATTATTTGCTTTTTTCTGTGTAGGATGTGTTGATACCGGTTGAGTAATCGCTAATCGTGACGTTTGTTGGACCAGTGTCTTGTTATTATACTCAGTAGGAAGATGACCGACAACCATGGGATTCAACGAGATCGTATTTTCCCATTTTGTTATCTCGTCTAATACCAGTCGAAAATTATTCCCAATCATACGTGACGTAAATATCAGTGGCTGGAATTGATTTGGTATACGTTCAGCGATCATTCTTAAAAATGTTTCCATAGTGATCAGCTGATTATGGAATAATTTTAGCATCCATTTAGCCATGTACGAACTCAATCGTTGACTATTTTCATCTGGATACCGGTGTCGCTGGAAATCATTTAATTCTCGCATTTGATAGGTATCGTCGTAATAGGTATCTATCAAATAGTCACGCAATTTTCGATACAGCGGCGGATATATTTGATGGAGTTTAAGCTGTCTTCTTACATCTGGTGTCAGAGTAGCCATTAATACTTGCACTCGTTGTCGTTCATGTGTACACGCTGGTATTAAATGTTCCTCTAAATCATCAGCATATTCAACAGCTGAGCGATCGTCGTCTAGACCGGCATAATTACGAATACCTGGTTGCGAAATAATACCTCGTATGACTGGATCAATTTTAGTTTCATCAACATACAGCTCGCCGTATTTAGGAACTTCTAAACAATTCCATCCGTGAGTAATGTCTCGTTCAGCTTCGGAATAAAGCGTCTGCTCTTGGTGAAATATAGCTGGACGGTATCCCCAGCTCTCCTTATCACGATTTGCATAATGATTTTGACGTTTTTGGGCGTTATTGGCTGCTAACATTTCCGCCGGAGATAGCTGCGTTTGCGGTGAAGGAGTTAGCTGTGGTTGCCCAAACGGCTGCGACATTCGTTGCTGCTGCTCCTGCGACTGATTCATATACTTTAGCAGCGGCATATTTGACAGATTTGGAGTCGATAAATTGAACGATGTATTTGGGATTTGCGTGCTCGATTGCGGTTGTGGTTGTTGTAAGAGCGAAATATTCGGCGATTGGACGGTACTATGCGGAATATGACCGAGTTCTGGACGTGCTGGCGGTCGTTGGCCATAATATCCATAATAATTGTAGTTGGAGTTTACGGTACTCGTATCGGCGACCTTCATATTTGCTAAAGTTGTTGTATTTGGAAACGGAAGTGGGATAGCTACCGTTGGTATTGCTGTTTGTGGCTGTGGCGGCGGTAGATATGTCGGAGGTGGCCATCCGTATGACGGACCAGGTTGAATTGCCGGTATCGATGCCGAAGGAATCGACGCTTGTGATATGGTAGCCGAAGGAATCGACTGATTGGTATTATTTGGGTGAAATACCGGAAGAGTGGTTTGAGCACCGGCTGCCACTCCTATGGCTGGGACCGGAATTGAATCCGGTCTTGAAATAGGTACTTCTGTCGATGTTCCTCTTCTGGCATTACCGATCATTTCAGCGAGCGCTTCAATACGTTCGTTAGCTCTCTGCTCAGCAGCTTGCTGCGAATCTAGCAATATTTGCATTTGGCAAGATAGCATCAGCACGATATCCTTCATTGGATTTGCAGCTGTTTCTGGATTTTCTGGATCAGTAATATTTAAATTTATCGAGCTGCCTGCAGTTTCTTCTCGTATAGTCGATAAATTAAGATCGGAGGGGGTATCACCAAGCATTTGATGAATTAGTTTGGTGAAATTACCAGAATAACGATCATACGTTCTGGTGCCAGCAGTCGACGTAGTAGCTTTTTCACCACTGGTAGCAGTAGCAGCTGTGGTAGCTGTAGTAGCTGGGGTAGTTCCTATAGTAGCATCAGCTGTTGGAACCAAGGGGTTTGGCTGATGCGGCGTTGGCTGTTGCTGCTGATCATCATTATTAGTGTTATTTGACCCCTGTGGGTCAACCGGTGGTGTCGGTGGTGTACGAGGAGTCATTGTTGAGGACATGAACGAGTTGCCTTGAAATGGCAAGCTGTAAAAGCAATCGTGTGAATATTGCTGACCGGAGCGTGTTTGACCAGGCAGTAATGTTGGTGGTGTTTGGTTTTGAAAATTACCAAACCGACGATCAGGACGCTGGTTCTTTCTCGAGTACGTCTGGTTAAATTTACTCATTGACCGCCGATACCAAAATTCTACATACAAATAAATTAGATACAATTAATGAAAGGAAATTTGGACGCTTTTAGCGTGAACAAAATTATTACAAATTTTGAACGAAAGACTTTCAAAGAAAGAGGCAAAAATAACTTGTTACAATCTATCAATCGATTTCATAGTGCGGGAAATGGGTGAGAAAGCTAGGTAATGGGTGCAATGGAAAGTCTAGGTACCTATTTAGGTTACATAACCAATCGGCTATGCAACCGGAGCTAAAACTATTTACATCTACAAATCTAAAACTAAATACTCGATTTGACTCGAGCCTACCTATTCGAGCGCCAGTATATTTTACGAAATATACAAAATAAAAAGAAAACTGGAAATTAAAATAACCTAAATACCTATTTGCGAATTAGCTAAATCTAGGCTTAATGGCGACGAGAGTTAGGCCTATTACTCTTTATGATAGGTACTACCTATAAATAAAAAATAGGAGTAATTTGGATAGGATTAAATAATCTAACTAAAAATTTCCTCAAGATTATCATTCGTGTTGAATAATAAGATAACGGTTGAATAAATGAAAGAATTTTCTTCTGGGAATGAAACATGAAAGTAACTAGGATTAATCGAATTCGCTAAAACTAGTTTACCTAATACGTTGGTTAACCGTCGAACTCGACGAGAGAACCGGCTAAAATTAAAATGATGATAAGAAAAGAAAACTAAAGATACGTTAACGAGATACCAGTAAACTGGTAATAGAATCAAGTAAGTCTAATCCTGTTTTACATACTGTACGAATTCGTACAAAGTATGTTTCAATCTGAATTTTCCCTAATAAAGTCAAATTTTTCTTAAACACAATGAGGCCAGAAATTGAAATTTGGTTCTTGGACACTTCAAACAAGGCACAAGTCCCTGTTCGGGCGCCAATTTTTGTGACGTGATTTGACTAGGTTGAAGACCTATCTAATCTTCACCTCCGGATAACTACAATCGAGGCTATCTTAGGCTCGTCAAATGGTTCAAACTTGACTTCGCCTTTTAAAAGAAACAATTAAATTTCAAGAACAGGATTAAAACTTACCTTGCTTCTATTTTCATTTAAGAAAATCTCATGACTAGACTAGATCTTTCCATTACCTACCTAGCCCATACCTAGCAACCCACCCGTCCCAACCTGGTGTAGCTAACCTACCATATTAATTCTATTTACCGGATTAATAACACATAATACCATTTTAACATTATATTATAGAAATACAAACCGATAAACAAAAAGGAAAACAATATGATAGCCAACCGGTAAAATGACATCTACGAAAATATAATTATATTCTAAGAATTATCATTTTTACACTCACTGTAACAAACACTAAAACGAGAACATGTCTTTCTCATACGACTAACTAAAAAGAACTCTTCTCTATCTGATACTGACTTTCGTACCGCTCGAAAACTAAACCGGTTACCGGTTACGTGATATATAAAAACATTTCTAAAATTATAGCACATCATATTATTTCCCCGTTACTATTTATATTTTTTTCTTTTGCTAGTAGGGCATCAACTTGGGACTGATGTTTCGTTTTCGAGAGTGATTCTAACCTTACACATATACCTACGTATACATAGAAGGTATCCGATTGAAAATATTCCCCTCCAACCTTTTAAATGGACAGCTTGTTTCAACAATGTCTGGATTATGTTCTTACAAGCCAACTGTTGAAGACATTTGAAAAATAATTTCCATAAAAAAAATTTAAAAAAATGTGTTGTTCACAAGTAGATGAAGAGATTAGATCTGTAAATGATTTTGAACATTTTGTTGGGTTCATCTCATACATTGAAAAAAAATTAAAGAGATCAATTCAAAAATAAGTTGCAAAAATACATGAAAATAAAAAATTATAAGAGCCGAAATGTTTGAAAGTATTTGGTACGAAATCTGAAAATAAAGTGTAAGGAAGCTTTTTTAGGTGGGGGGGGGGGGGATAAACTGAAAATTTTAACTTAATTGAACTACCGAAAATTTTCAGCCCTGCTGCTAAAATAGAAAAGGAATATTTTTAACTACTGTCTGATCGTAGCGAAAGCGAAATTTTTGGAATTGCGATCTCAAATGAAGAAATGTGATAACTTTGTCCAATACGAAGTCAAAAATCCATGACTTCGAGTAGTAAAATTCATGACTTTTCCATTACTACCATTTACCTACATCATTTTTCAAAATTACCAGAAAATTCTGGAAGTTTCCAGATTTTGAATCGAAAAATGCGCGAATATGTGGAGAAGCATATGCTCAAGCCAACATAAGCCTTAAGTGCCAATTACGATTAACGTGCGAAGGCAAAAAAAAAGAGAATTATCTGCGACTGCGAATCCTGGTTTGGGCGTGTCACACTCTGTCGTCGGATGTAAATGCGAGATCGTTAATACGACTCTGTTGTGAGTTGTTTTTTGCTGCTGCGGCTTTTGGATAAATGAAATCCATTAGGTTGACCACAATGCTACGGTGGAAGAAATGAAGGCTGGGTGCGACGTGAGTGACGAGATGCGGTGCAGGAAACACGCATGCTGATGACATTGTTCATCGTTGAGACGTATAGGTATGCTTTTACGCTTCAGCAGTGAATTACACATATATGTACCTATATACATCTCGAGTCCCTTAGACGACCATGTAGCTAGGTACCTTGCTTATAGTGCCTACCTACTCGTATCTATCTGTGTCTTTGTGCGAGAAGAAATGAAACGATCAAATGTGTAGACTCAACTCGAGTTATGGCGCAGAATTTTCGTCAATCTGTATAATAAGGAAAGTGTGCGAGGAGCAGAAATGAAGCAGAAGTACTCCAGCAGACGTGTTTATCGGCGACAGGGAAATACATATAGTAAATGACGGAAGACAGAATTTTTTGTGCCTCTACCAACTACAGTTATACGGTTATTTAAAACGAAAACGACCGCACGCGCGGCCAAAACGCAATGAAAAGAAAGGACTGGTAAATTGAAATGTCGGCTATGTAAATTTTATTTTGCATCTGGCTTGGCTGGGCTACCTTTTTTGGCATATATAGATATGTGTGTAACGTACCCTGCCATGAGGTTTTGAAGAGTTGTTGTTGGCATCGCGATTGTGATGACCGTAATTCCTCTGCTAACCCTCGCGCTCGCAGCCATCTTATTTAGCACTGCGCCACCATTGGACGGCTGTGCGGCTTATTCGAGAGATAGAGAGATTGTGAGGTGGAAAGACGCTTAATCGCAGTAAGGCTGGCTGGGTGTGTGCGTAGTATACCATATCCTTTTATAACTATCCGCTAAATTTCGTAAATATTATCCTTTTGCCGGATGTACTGGAGGGTGGCGGCGCGGTCTTATATATTATGGTATGATTATCGCGGTGAACTGTTTTACATAATGTGTGTGGTGAACTGGTGGTAAATGAGAACGAGAAGGAAAGATACATATTTCAAATTCGTGCCTATCTCGTCGATTGGGATATACCACGGGGTGAAAAATTATTCCGATTAGCTTTCAAATTTTCAAAATGTGAACGCCAAACTTTCTCGCTACCGCGAAGTATTTTTCGTCGACTCGAATTTTGTTATAGCATAATTTACCGGTATTTTTGTAAGCGATGCGAGACTGCTATTCATACGTTGGCATACTTATTATACGTTTACATACATATTCCTATTGCCTAGATGGTTATCGGAGGAAAGGAATCGAAAAGTGTTTCTTTGTGATCATCAAAGATGAGTGGAAAGGAAGTGCGCGTGTGTGGTAAGTTTTTCAATTTTAGAAATCGAGTACAATTCTTCTCTTCTGTCCCCATCACATTGCTTCAATTTAACAAAAAACAACATCTCAATGCAAGAATGAGTTGGTATAATATAAATCCAAGCTCTCCATTCGACAAATTCGTATGTTTACTTTTTGGTATTAGGCATAGTGTACTCGAAAATTGAGCGACATCCGCACAATATGAAAACTAAAAACGTAATGACCAGCAGTCGACTAACTTCCAAGGAAGTAAACGATAGAAGGGGGTGGGGATGTCTATAACTGGTTTTGGACCAATGAGAATAAAATAACCCCCGCTACGACCGCCGGCCTAAAATATCATAGACCATGTCGAACAGCAGGTGTCCAATAGCCCCAATGATTCGGTAGATTAGAAAAGGTTTGCAGCAGGCAATAAATCTATAGATTAGATAAGGGTTGTCAATCGAATGACACGTTCGACAGGTCGTAAATCATACAAAGATATGTGTGATGAAAGATAACCCATCGTAAATTATATGGCATCAGATAAACATTGAACACAATGCAAGAATGAGTTGGTATAATATAAATCCAAGCTCTCCATTCGACAAATTCGTATGTTTACTTTTTGGTATTAGGCATAGTGTACTCGAAATGTTTACAACAACCCCAACTTAACATGCTTGTAATAAGAGAGAATGCGTGTTGCAGCGTATACCTAGACCTACTATGAAACTGTGAAAGAGAATATAAGGTTAGCTCGTGGTATTTCTATTATTAAAGATTCATACACCTACATCTACGTGAAGATAAAGATAGCGAATATATTGATTGCGCAAGCAGATGGTAGACAAAGAGAAATACATGTAGATGTTGTGATATTACCACGATGAAAATTTATACTTACTTACGTAGCGTAGTATAAGCGAGAAAGCAGGTTTCAAATTTCATCGGTGTCGGTTGGGTATAAACGATATTGAAATTTAATCGGCCCAAATAAAAAAGAAAAGACTCGAGAAACAATATGCCAGTGTATATTACAGTTTTCTTACGTTCTTCGTCTTCTTATTCAGTTTTTTTCCTTATTCTTTTCGTAACACGCATTCTCTGCCATATGTAGACAGTACGAGTACATGCATATGTACAGAGGTACGTCATGTTTCTTGATTTTCTTCCGTTCGAATTCCTATTGCGATTATTTTCATCGAAGTCACGCTGCAGGTTGAAATTGGTATGTCGAAATCGACGTTGAGAGCTTGTTGCTATTCGTGTGAGATTTTGACGACGTTGTCAATTTATGCGGTGTAGTGATGAAGGGTGGAAAGTTGGTCGTATCTACGCGAGGATTAAATTGAATGAAACTGCGCATACTATTAAGGCAGCACATAAGATAAGTGTGAAGGAGGCGAGCAAAAGAAAATAATACGTTACGATTACAATTTGGCAGCTCGGCTGGAGGCTGAAGCGTGTAATTAACGAAGAACAGGCGGAGGGCACGAATAATAAAAGCCTAGCTTGCGGAAGAAACCAGGAAGCGACTAAATCATAAATGATATTGTTCGGAGGTCGCTGATGCTGTAACTGTAGCACTCGGTGGTGAAGAGGCTTTGACTGGTTAAATAAATACGGCGTAATTTGTTTCTAAATGTGGTTCACTTTACGCGGTAATTCCGTTGGCGATTTACAGCGCCGGAAGCACTAATGGCTAGCTGTAAAAACGGATTGTTCCCGTACAGAAAACCCGAGGAGGGGATGACGAAGAATAATGTTGGCTTTCTAAGATTTAGGCTACCCTGTTCGCTTGATGGATCTCGGCGTTGCGATTCGCTCGCCGCTCACGGTTCAAATTCCGTTTCGCAGTGCTTTCTTCGGATGAGCATACAAGGAAGGGGTGTAAGAGGAACAAAGCGCGACATGACTTGGCGTATATCTTTCCTTGTAGTACTAAGAAAGACACAAGAGTGGGTTTTTCCAAGTCTACTCTGTCTAGCAGAGAAGCTATGCGATGTTGATGGCTAATTTTGTGTGTGGAAAGAATTTGCACCTATATCAATTGTATGGAATGATGAATGAGCGAGGTAGCTTTTTTTTTGAGGGCATACAATTTTTCCTCAGGTAGATGACATCATGTGGCGTCTAGAGTGAACTTTTCAGAAATAAGGAAAAGTTGTGTTTTAAAAACCTAGGCATCAGTAGGATTTGCAGAATTGTTATATAATACCGCGTAAAAAGAAAAATTATGCAGAAAAATCATCGCAGGAATGAGAATACAGCATTATTAGGCTACCTTTATGTGGCAGAATTATGGTTGGGGAAAAGAAGTGGAACATACTTATTGTACTCTCTCGCATACGAGGCGTCTTTATATGGCTATCGTATTGTATCGTATTGTATCGTCAGGCGTCGAGCCGTTGACTAGCGCCTAGTGGTAGCTGCGCTGCTAAGTTGATAATTGGTGTTTACGACTACGAGTGAAGAAACTGCTGCGAAATGAACCTGCGAAACGAATGTAGGAGTGAGGTGAGATGCTTCGACGTGGTATGGGGCGGAAAGACGCAACGTAACACCAACATTGAAAATTGTATTTAATGTAGCCCGTGAGAGAGTAAAGAAGTCGTACGTTGCGATTAATTCAATCTTATTATGGGTAAGAGGAAACGCGCCAGGTCGGAAATTTTTTTTAATTAACGAAGGTATTTTCTCGTTTATAAGAAATATGCTGTGGTATGAATGGAATAGGGGAAGTAGAAGTCGTCTTCGCTTTTTTCATCATCGTGTTTTTTTTCCTCGAGAAAAATACAGGGAAAAGAATGGTGAGAAGTGAGAACTGTTGATTCGAAATTTGGATTGCCTGTACTTTCAACTTTATCATTTGAAGATTTGAAAACTGTTTGTAGAAACTTGGAACGCTGTGTGAAAAAACTTTGGCTTATTGGAAAGAGTAGACAGCTACTTATTTTGCATAACAATTTGCGAGTCGATAGAAAGTTTAGTTTGCCTTTAGTAGTGATTTTACTTGCCAATTTTCTGTGTCGTGAAAACAAGCGAAGGGTAGCAATTATTAAGGGTATAAGTGCAGGATCACCTTTCAAGTACTAAGAGCATAAGTCAAAATTTGCTCGGCTCTTTGCACATTGAAACGCATTGTTTTGGCCTCGTCATTTTTACCCTTGGCTTCATTCTTTTGACTTCCACTATTGGTGGAAACTGTCTACTAACAATAAAAGTCATGAGATTGAAGGCAAGGAAAAAATGACAAGGTAGGAGCAATGTGTTTATATGTTCCCAGAGCCCAGTTGACTTTAACTTATGCTGTTGATACTTGTAAGGTGATCTGGACTTGAATACCGTTTATACTTGCCGCTCTTCAGGTGACAAAATTACTAGTTACTTGATTCAACACTCGCTTCTATGCCATCTAGTAATCTCAATGGTCTTTAGAACTCTACTGCACAAACTCAACTTTCAGTGACTCCTACTTCTTAGCTACTTACTTGACTATGGTACAATCCTACAACTCAAAGGCTAAAAGAAATAGAAAGATGACGCTAAAGGAGATGTGTGAAAAAAGTATTGGAAATTCATCTGCAAAGAAGTCATTTCTGTTTTCGCAGCAGACCTAGTGCTCTGTCTTCTGAAGTTGCGAGTCACACTTAACGAAGAATCCAATTAATTAGCTTGGTTATCAACTGTGCTTAGGTTCATGAAGTATTGCCGAGCATTCTCGTTCTGTGTTCTCAACTTTTGAACCTTTACTGCACTGTCTAGTGTACTTGCCATCGCGTAGTTAGCCAGAAAGGTTTATGTACGCCTCAGTTCAGTGATCTTATGATGAAGCGTTCTCTAAATGGCCTGACATTTTTTGGCAGCAAACATCATTTGATTGGTTGCAGTCTGGGAATTGCTTCATACCAGGCTAAAACAAGGGAGTTTCCAGTTTATTCAAAAAATCGGGTACTTTCACAAAATCATGAAAAATTATAAGTTCCAGAAGAAATTAAAAAATAAAAAATTTAAAAAAACAGAAATAAACTGAACAGAAATAAACTGAAAAGATTTCTTAGGAGGAGGGATGCAGGATCCTTGAAAATTTTCAACTCTCCTGATTCTAATGTTGATCCAAAGCAATGGGAATGGGTATACTAACAATGAATTGGAAGATTTTGATTTTCCCCTTTGTTCCAAATCCAAGGTCACTAGTTCATTTTTATTTTAAAAAATTCAAATGAATACTGCCTGAACAAAATGTGGAGAATCACTACCTCATACAAATGCAAGAGCGACATTTTTGAAAAAGCATGATCTTCATCTTGAAAGCTGCACCTCTGCAGGAGTTTAAGCAAAAAGCAGAACTTTAGTTGGATGAGTGGGGGGGGGGGGGGATGGGGATGTTATGACTCTCGCTGATTCTTGAAACAAGTTAACACAGAAAAAACTATTACATGTCCAATATTCCAACATCGAGTACGGTGTAGATTTGAAATAATAAGTTGATATAGATATTTTTTATGAAATTGATGACACGAGATGACGGTGAGGAAAGAGATTGCCTGGTTAGGTGTACAAAATGTTACCGTGTGATGGTATAGCTCCGTGTCGCCAGGCGAAAAGTTTCATAATATCCGGTTGGCGTGTTTATTGCTCGTAGGACATATATCTATGTATGCTGTGTTTAGTGAACGCGATGGTATAATATTTAACAGCGAAAATGCCGGTTATCGAGTAAAGGTGAGGGTTTCGGAGCTCTGCGTAATTTTACGATTTTATTTGTCCCTGTGTGCGGATCAGGCAGGATATGGATAGCGGGATAGCATGAGCGTAGCTTCGACGGTGTAATAATATAGCTCTACCTATACGATGTACAAAAGCCTAAATCCAATTTAGCGATTTTCAGTATACACGTATCGCGGACACATTTGTATCGGTGCTGGAAGCTGCGCAATGGCGTAGTGGAAGAGGGGCTGAGGCGGGTGTCGTGAAACAGAGCATACGTAAACGTATACATATGGGTACGGTTGCATTACGCGAAATTATCCAATTTTCGTAATTTATAATGGGTTAGTTTTGGATCATTAATTCGCGCTTTTGGGTTTGGTCGGACAAAGAGGGGAACGTGATTGCGGGTATACTCGTGTAAAAAAGGAAGACAGAATGAAGGAGAAAGGTAGGTGGCTAAACTAGGCGATTGAGAATTATTATACTTGTAATACATGTAGGTAAAGCAGGTAGTGTGTAGTATAGCGATGCGGCAGCAAACTACTGTAGTACAGTATACCATAGTGTGCGTTACGAGTAGTACGATCCTAGACCTATTACCTACTCTACAGCTACTGATACGTGATACGTGCAAATATATAAATGTAATCGATTCCTAGGTGTGTATTTGAGGTCTTCTAGTATACGATACCGTTGCATATGTAAATGTATACGATCGCTCCGCGCTGTAAGTTACGATAATACACGCGTTATTACCTGCCTATGTTGCTGCTGACCGCCGAGCGACGTCTCTGCTGTAAATTACGTTTAGCAGCGCGAATTAAAATCAGCTTCCGGTTTTATTTACTGTTAATCCGAATGATGGTTCGGGTGAGTGGGTGCGTGTAGTGTACCACGTACGTGCTCGCTCTTGTGTCGAAAAACTCAAAATATCCTACCGAACCAACCTATCTTGCTATTATGTGTGAGAGAATCCGGCTCACAAAGTGTTTATGTCGAATAATGGAACTTTTTTTTTAGCGAGCATGTACAACGTACAAGGTGCGTAGTGGTGCGGCGCACAGGGTGGTTAAATATACCCGATGGTCCGGCGATGGCGTAGCAGTGGCAAGGAAGAGTCTGTGGAAACAGGGGTGAGGAATCGCTATGAGACGAAAGTTGAAAATGTTGCTAGCCAGTCTGCAGGGGCGCTCGTACTAAATATTAATATAACCTACTCGAGGCTTTAAAGCTGTCCGATAGCTAATCTTTAGCGCTTTGTTTTTGGCCTTTAGAAGGATTTTTTCATGCCGTCGGCGCCGTTTGCTGCAGAAAAAATGCGCCGCCATGGAGGCATGTAAAGCGTGTTTCTTGGAAGGGGACTTTTGAGCTAGTCTTACACCGTAGAGCAGCCGTGAGCCGGAGCCAGGTAACGACGGATTAAGCGGCCGGCACAAATCACACGTGATGACTGTTGAAAAAAAACGGACATTTAAACCTTTTGTAATGAGATTTATGACCTTTGGTAGCGACCAAAAGACGACCGGGGTGTGGCTTTATAAATTGCCTACAAGCTGGACTATCGTCGCGTTTCGTAACGAAAGGTATTTTGTTATTATTTCGCGAGCTAGTTGTATTTTTTCTTCTTCTCTCGTTTTCCGTCGTCGTCGTCGTCGTCGTCGTCGTGGCCGCATCTTGGCTGGGTTTAACTGAGCCCGCACCCCGACCGTGTTCTTATTGTTATTCGCTCATCTCTGAGCGATTTTTCGATTCGAATAGAATTCCAGATTCTTCGCGTTGTATTCGCCTCGGCGAGGCTGTTTTAGTTCTCTTAAATTTTAAGATATTTCTTTGGAAAAGGCTCGAAATTACTCGTCGTTTGTTCGCGAACCCGTAATACTACGAGTACATTTTGATAGATCCGGTGCCAACAAATACGAATCTTTACGACGAGTTCGTTGTTTCGCCGGGTTTTGTCTCGAGGGCGTTTTTTATTCTGAAAGAACGATCGTTGTGTACGCAGCTTTTCGCATTTTAGCGTCGCCGCCGCTGCCGTCGTTCTCTCATCTTTCAAAGATAACGAAGTAAGAAATGATGATGCGGAAAACAGTGCCAAGAATACATTGAATTTGGGCGAACAATGCTTGAAAATGGAACTGTATGCTGGAGGGGTACATACAAGGTTCGTTTCCTGGTGCATCTCGCCGCATTATCGGTGCTCTTGAGCCCGAATGCGAATTCGATGGTCGAGGAAATCACAGAATGCGAGTGTCCAACCCGTTGATTTTTCGATTTTGGGCAAATAGGTGTTTGAAATTTCAAGATTGACATTAACAAATCTATCTGTAGTGGATGAAAAAAGTTGAATCTCGTCTCGTTCGCGACCACTTTTAATCCTTTATTAATTAGTAGCGTCGAAAACGCAAACAAAAAGCAAAATCCGATCGACTATTAGCCTATTTTACGGTGCGAGCGACACGACACGACGGCGGCGTGTCGTCGCAGAAAAATTGGTACGGGGTGCGAGAAAACCTTAACAAATCATCGCTTATTCTGTCAACTTAATTAGCGGCAATTTATCAAACCAGTATCATTTTTTAACGGTAAAATTAAATTAAAATCAGGCGTTGAGAATTTTTTTTCATTAATGAAAAGAAAATTAATGAACACGATGAAACGGCTGTAAACTAAGAAGAAAAAAAGGAATTAAGCCAGGCTGCCGCGTCGCTTTCGTTTTGTTGCCCTGTTTGCGGATCTGTATTCTGTATCTCAATAAGCTAGGTAACCTAATTCTTGGGCCGAGTGCGACGCGACGTGATGCAAATGACAGTAGATCGAAACTTGCCCAAATTATCGTGGAAATTTGGTAAGGAAATTTCGGACCCTACGAGTCGTTAGCGTTTTGTTCAATCTGCACATATGTGTACCTTACCTACTGCACGTTGTGTAGGCAGCTAGGCAGCAGCCAGCAGGCACTGGGAGGAATGCAAATGCATCTATTTTCAGTTTTGCCCCTTCATTATCGCGTAAAAGCTGCAAATCGACACGTTTTTGCGGAATTGTACGTGCAATACGCGTACCATGGACGATTTTGAGAGCTGCGAGTTTCACTATAACCCCGGTAGACCCGGTACCTATAACATTTTTGTCGATAACTTTTCCAGCGGCAGCGACGCGACGCTGCGGCCTATTCGCATAAAAATTACTCGGCAACGTAGTTTTTGCCAAACGTGAAATGAAAATTAATGAAGAATATTTGTTTTACAAATTCGCCTGGTATATCTACCTGTTATAATTAAGCTCGCCTCGAAATCGTGCGCTCCGCTCCGGCTGCATGGCTTCCCTGCGGCCCCCTCCCAGCAATAGCTGGCGCGTGAAATGGGTTTGAAAAGCTCGTTCGAGGAAATAAAAAATGTATACCCATTCGAGAATTTTCGGCAGTGCCGCGTCCTCGACTGTTGTTTCGACACATTTTTCGAATATTAAAGCAGCGCAGCGTCACGAAGACAAGTCGCACGTGCGTTTTTCAACATGTTTTTGTGATTTAGTCTTTACACATATTCGATGGCGCTGACATGACGTGGTGCGGCAACTCGATGGGTTTCTAATGTATTCGGAACAGATTTTATGGGATTGACTAAATGCCCTAGTAGTATAATCACATTGTTAGGGCAATGACGACTGTCGTTCTTTTTTACGTATTTATCACTTTTTTGTGAATACTGTTGTAATTTTTTCCTCAAGTTTTCCTTTTGAAAGTTTTGATTTCTCAGCATCTTTTTATTCTTTCAAAAATATACCTACAATTTTTTTTTTTTTTTTTTTTGCTTCAACCTTTTGGTATCTTGCATTTTTCACATTTGAAAGCATACTTTGTCAACGTGTCATCCGTGGCACATTGTCATTGTTAACCCCTTCGTTCCCTTTTTTGAAATGAAAAATATAAAATTTGAAAATAATAACGAATTAAGTAACGATTACATCGAATTCAGTAAAGTAGAGATTTTTCAGTTGCTGGAGTTGGGAATTTTCAGTAACTATCCCCAACTTTTTCAATTTCATCTCCGCTCCGGTGTTTTTGGGTTATTGTGTATTTTCATAACTTTCCATGATTTCTTGACAAAGTCTGCTTTTTGAGGGTATATTTTTTATTATAAAAAATTTCCTGCCAAATATCCTGCAACTCTTTTTTTTTTTTTTTTTTTTTTTTTTTTTGTCAAGCTCAGTTCTTGAGGAGCAAAAATCTCCGAATATGATCATCTTAGCTTAAGTTAGAAAACACATTGATGCCGACGGCTGCTACAACTATATTTTAGTTTCGAGATTTTGTCAGACTGTTTGTTTTAGGATTTCTTCTTACTTCCCTGTACTCGAATTTGATTGACGAGAATTAATTTTTGCCACGTTGCAATTCGTCGAAAAAATATAGAAAATTTAAGAAAATGCTTACAATTATCCTTTTGAATGTTTGGAAGTTTTTTTTCAAGCTGACATCGAAAAAAGTTCTTGAAAATTTTTGTTGAATTTGAAAAATTGATACAATCTAAAAAAAAATTGATTGAAATTTGGAAGCCCAACGCTCTCTCATTACATATTTTACATGAAATTAAAGGCAAAAGTGCTGTCATTAGGGGTTTTCGAGGTCGCTGAATTCGATTTTCAAACTTAAATTTACTTCCAACCTCAAATTGGGCCCCTAAGAGGGGGTCAATTTTGAAAATTTCTAAATTCACAACATTGATATCAAAATGTAGGTTTTTGAGGGCGCTGAATTTGATCATCGGACTTAAATTTACCTCCGACCCCAAATTGGGCCCTTAAGAGAAGGGTCAATTGAAAATTTTGAAATTCACAACATTGGTATCAAAATGTAGGTTTTTGAGGTCACTGAATTCGATCATCGGACTTAAATTTACCTCCGACCTCAAATTGGGCTCCTAAGAGGGGGGTTAATTTTGAAAATTTCGAAATTCACAACATTGGTATCAAAATGTAGGTGTTCGAGGTCGCTGAATTCGATTATCGAACTTAATTTAGCTCCAACCCCAAATTGGGCTCCAAGATGGGGTCAATTTTGAAATTTTCAAAATTTACAACATTGGTATCAAAATGTAGGGTTTTGAGGCCGCTGAATTCAATTTTCAAACTTGAGTTTGCTTTCAACCCAAAATTGGGCCCCTAAGAGAGGGGTCAATTTTGGAAATTTCGAAATTCACAACATTGGTATGAAAATGTAGGTTTTCGAGGTCGCTGAATTCGATTGTCGATCTTAAATTTACCTCCGACCCCAAATTGGGTCCCAAGATGGGGTCAATTTTGAAGTTTGATTTTTTGTTTTTAAGGAATCAAGTAAGTACTACTTCCCCATACCTACAACATACGACCCACTTGAAACGAAAGCGTGGTTTTTAAATTTTTTTTTACATTTTTATTAGATTTGTGAATTTTGAAAATTTGAAGAATTTAATGAAATGAAATTTCAAATTTTCACCAAAAATTTTAAAAATTGATCCAATTTCAAAAACTAGAATCCAATTTCAGATTTTCACGATAACGCTGAAAATTTTTCATTTTTTTAATTTACAGAATTTCGAGAAAATGATTTTTCCGAATTGAAATTCGTAACAGTTTTTTAGAGTTATGCGTGCAAATTGAATTTAGTAAAATGGATTCCGGCATTTAATTTGATTCCGTTTTCATTTTTTCTTTTCAGAAAAGAAACTGCCGTCGGGCTTTCCAGTTATTACTGCGCCGCCGGCGTCAAAGGCCGTCGAAGTAGGCCACACGGCGCTACTGCAGTGCACAGCGAATGGAGATCCGACACCGACGATTACGTGGATACGCGATCAAAATCCGCTCGATATCAATAATAACGAGAGATACTCGGTACTCGACAAAGGATCACCGGGTAAGTGCGCATCCCGTGTGCTTCAATTTCGAATTGAATACGAAAAAAAACTACCATACCATGCCGTTATATTTTTGTTGAAAAGCGAACAATGCGAGTGTGTGTAATGTACCTCGGCTCTACGAATTGAGCCTTTATTGTCATGTTTTTGTCATAAGTATGTGGGCTGCCTTTTTCTTTTCTTTTCTTTTCTTCTTCTTTGTTTTTATTTTTATTTTTTTATGGTTAGCGCTTTATTTTTGAACACGATCTGTGTGGTTAGGTTGGTTGGTTGGTGCGCCACTTGTCGACGATGATAATAATCTTATATGCGATACGAAGTATGTAGCGCCTGATAGAGAGGGAGGAGGGGACGTATCATATTCGTATAGGTCTAGCTATACTCGTAAGTGTAGCTACAGCTACATACAGGCGAAGGATAAGTTGAAAAAGTTTCCGCATGACTTTGTAGTTTTTATTTTCTCTCATAAGGAAGGTAGACGAGAGATGGAGGACGTATAGGTCTACGAGTATAATAATATGTGGATGGTGTGTGCACGATGGAGAGACGGTCGGTCGTCGTATCGTGCGAAAACATGAATAATGAAAAAATGAAAGAATGAATAACAAGGCATAGGTAGGCACAGGGCACACCTTTACCCACTGCATAGGTATTGTGTGGAGGAGGGGAGGCGAGCGACGCGACGTTTACCCATATTTTTATCTAGGACTACGATAGTAAGTGGAAAGTTTGCTGAGATGCTCTCAAATCGGCCTGCTCGTAAGTTTTTCGAGTCTCGTAATATCTTAACGTTGTACTCGGCGGCTATTGGAGTACGCTTCAAGTTTTTGGAGGGGGGGGGGGGGAGGTGGATGTGGAGATGAAGATGGAGAAGAAGTTGAAGTACATGTATGTACGACCAAGAATTTCAGAAGAAGTGAAAACTAAGGGTAGTTCGTATACGACAAGATGTTGGTACATGTTTTTCTGTTTTTTTTTTTTGTTTTTTTTTGTTTTTTTTTGTCTCCTTCTTTCGTGTGCCATTTTTCTTGATCGTTGTGTACGAAGTACGAAATGAAATTTCCGCGTACAGAAACGACGAAAAAATTACAAAATCATCGTGGTCTTGTCGCGTGGCATCGCCTAAGTACTCGTACGTATTTACTCGTAGATGCCTCGCAAACAATAAAGAGGAACGATGAAGGGCGAGCGAGGCAGTTTTATAAATTTGTGTTTTCACAGCGTATCTAAGTAGTTGGTTGGCGTTTAGTTACTTGGTCGCGGAACGTAAATTACATTTAAACTTGGGTACGTAATTTTTTTTCTCGTATTGTGCGAAAAACGAATAGTGCTGATTTGGTGGTTTGTATTCGTAGTTGTACTCGTACTCGTACTCGTTTACCTGCGACGCGACGACAAAGAAGAATACCTACTAGTTGTAAGTTACATTTAGTTGTACACTCAGCTCGTCGTATATTTAAAGGTACGCTAAATCACGAGAGCTGGTCGTGGCGAGTTGAGCGTGATTACGGAGGTCTTGAGGCGGGGCCTTAGCCCGAGTAAAGGATAGATGAATTATGATACACATTTTCAGCTACCGTGCACTTCGTACAGCACAGCACAGCGCAGCACCGCACCGATGTAATTTATTTGTTCACGCTGGGCTGGCTCAGATGTCAGACGAAAAAGGTACCAGAAAACGATGCGATGATTGCGAAAAAATTGTAATCCAGATAATAACTCGGTCTCGAGGTGCATCGTTTGCGAGAAAGAAATTATATTCTAAACGAAGAGATATCTACTTATAATGGTGAAAGTTTTATTGTCGAGTGAAAAGAAAAGAATTAAGTTCAAAAGTCGAGTGAAATATGCTCGCAAAATTTGCATCGTTAGGCAGATTTTAATTTTTTTTTTTCAAACGTTCGCGGTGGTACGAGCAGCTATGCTATGCTTTTTGAGCCTCCTTTTCATACCAGCTTATCTCAGTTGAGAATATCCTCTCTTCAACTTAGGAAGTTACCAACATATTGATGTGTTTGCTGAACTTTGTTATTGAAGGGACCAGAAAACAGGATGGAAAAAAATTTCAACCCTTATCGTTCATTTTTATTTTTATTTTTTTTCAAATTTTGGCAAATTTTTTAAGCTAGATACTTATTCTATTAACATATGAAAAGTTTTCAAATTTTGATAACTAGGTAATAATTCGAAAAACTTTTCTCATGACTTACTAGAGTTTTATATTGAATACATTTTCAGTGTTTAATAAATTCTTACAATATCATTTTAAAAATTTGAAACAAATTTCAAATTTAGGAAATCTTCAAAAGTTTTAAGATTTGTAAAATTATTCAAATGAGAAAAATTCGAAATTCTGAAATTTTTTTAGATTACCTAGATAGGTGAAAATTAGAATTTCAGACAATTTTTAAATTTTATCAAAGTTTCAAAAATTTTCAATATTTTTGATCAATTTTTCAAGCATGATGAATTGAAAAATTCAGAAAATTTTGTATTAGGTACGTACACTATTTCGTCTGCCGTGTGGAATCTTTGGATTCTCATTCGTCAGAAGTTTTCGAGGTATTGTCTGCTCTTTTCCTTGGTCTTCCTTTATTTTTTCTTTCAATCGGAGTGTATTGCCTTCAAAATTTCGGTAATGCTCAAAATTCTATAATTTTAATCAATGTTAGAACCTAGATGAATTTTTGAAATTCGGTCAAATTTTCAACAGGTCAGTTTATATTTTGTAAAATTTGATGGATTTTAAAAATTTGTTGAAAATTAAAAAATTGAAAATCTTTCAACATCTGATTAAAATTTGCAATTTTGCAGTTTTTTAATCCATCAAATCCTAAAAATTTTGTTTCAGCTTGATAAATTTTCAAAATTTTGTGCGAAAATTGAAAAAAAATTAGGTTTTAAATTTTGAAAATTTTTACGATTTGAAATGTTTGATGTTAAAAAAAAAATGGTTTTGTTCGAATTTTGGAAAAAGAACTTCATGTACATAATTTGATTTTGGGATTTTGTTGCACACTCTTTTTCGACATTCATCGCTACTCTCTCATTATCAGGATGTCTACAGGTCATGAAAATCATGAAAAAGTCATGAAATTTGAAAATGGGCCATGAAAGTTATGAAAAAGTCGTGAATTTTTGATGAAGAAGAAAATTAATTTTCTTGAAGAATTTTTTTTCGAGGGGATGGAAATCTCAATTTTTGGGGAAAATCCCCATTTCTTGGAGTTAAAAAAAAAGAATTTTGTGAAATGAAAAAAATGAAGTTTTTGGTACAAAAAATTTTAAAAATTGTTTTGGAATAAAAAAAAAAATAGAAATCGCAAATATTTTGGAGTAGAAATTTTTTCGAAGGAAGAAACTTCATGACTTTTTTAGAATAAAAAAATATCATAAATTTTTTTTTTTTTTTTTTTTTTTTTTTTTTTTGGTATAAAAAATTTTTATGTGAAGATATTTTTCAAAATTTGAAGTTTGGGTGACATGTTCTTTCATGTGAGCCAAATTTTAGTCTAGTGTTATAGACACCCTGATTATGTTTGTTACCTGTAGGTTTTATCTTCCGGTCTGTTTCCAATTCCTAGATTTCAAGTGTAGGTCTATTCTATACCTGGTCTTTGGATATTGAAACTACCTCTAAAAAGACATGATTTCGACTTTATTAGAATAAGACAAAGTTGGCGAGTAATTATTTATAACGAGACAAAATGAAGAAGTTGATGATCGGTTTTTTCAAGTCGTCCAGAGCAGATGTAAAATTCACAAATGGAGCTGATTGTTGGCGTGGAGGGTGAAATAGCCTTTTACTTTTTTTTTGTCGCGCGTTTTGTTGGTAAACTATAGTGAATAGTGTGCCAGATGACGAGATGCATAGAATAGCATTTGGTTCGGGATCAAGAAGAAGAAGAAAAGTCGAAGCGCAGGTTGCGCGTAGAGTAGAGAAACCGAAGAAGTTGAAAAGGAGGAGACGAAGAAGAAGAGGTGAAATTTAATTATAATTTACACTTGTATTACGGGCAAAAGTTTACGCGCAGTTTGCTAAGTGACGCGTTCGTGTTTAAAGTTGTATTTAACGATGAGCAAGCTGAAAACAGTAGTAGTATTTGCTTAATTATTTATATTTAATAAAGTTGGCAAGTAGGAATTTTTGGCTTGCTACGTCTACTGCGACTAGGAGGACCTAGAGCTGCTGAAGTGCAGAGGGTAGAAAGAAAAGCGAAAAGGAGACGGAAGTACGAATACCAACAGAGTACGTGCTGTTTCGCAGAGTATAATGCGCCCGGCAGCCGCCGGTCCGCAGCGCAGGTTTAATTGCGAAAATGTAATTAAATTTAAAAGAAAGTTTTCTTTGACCGAGTTCCCGTCTGGTTTTATTTTGTCGAGGGTGATCTCTGCCACTGCCCGTGCCCCTTCTCGATTGACTTTTAAATTTTACATCGGACCGGTGACATTTCAACAGACTCGAAGAGAGGAATTTCGGTGATATTTTTTTCACTTTCGCCTCTTCTCCTTCCGTTTGGTCGAAAAACTTTTCGTGTATTTGCGAATGGTTTCAAAGAGCGTTTCGTTCGCAGGGCACAAGAGAGAAGCACCGAGTGGGAAGGAAGGAATGGAAGAAGGGGGATAAAATCTGACATATTTTGATCGTTGATTTAATTTCTCAAAATTCGAACTAACGATTATCGTGCAAACTGAGGAAAGTTTCCGTGCAATAAATGCGCGCTCAGATTTATGGAAGAGTAGTTGGCCCAATCAACTCGTATCGTTGCTTGAATGCTTATGCCATACCTGCAGATGTTATACGTCTTGGTACGTTATTTAGAGATGATATAGGTACGTTCCACTCTCCATCCTTAGTTCTGTACACTCGTACATTACATACTTGAGGCATTCGCCGAGGAGCTCCAGATTCAGCGTTGATTTGGAAATTGCAGTCTTTATTCGGGGTGATTAATAAGAGTTCTATAGTTTGTTTCCTGAAAATGTCGCGTTGCAAAATTTATTTGTGGAAAAAGAACGCCCGGCGTGATTTTTTAACTTACCTAATGCGTTCTGTTTGTATGTGTTTCAGGAGCTTTGCAAATAATGAATAGCTTAGAAAGCGATCAAGGTAAATACGAATGCGTTGCAGAAAACAGCGTCGGCAGCGAGTACTCCGAACCGGTGTCGTTGTACGTGAAAGGTGAGTTGTGGGCCATTCAGTAATTGTTATTAACTTATCTTTGGGCGATATAACAAGTATCTTGAAATACAATTTCCCACTCACATACAATTTATCTTAAGGAAAGCAAGTACGTTCAATAGCGTCTGGGTAGTCCGGCATCATTAAATTTTGAGCCAGGGGTACGAATCCGGCCGGAACCGCTTAAAACCAAAAAAATGAAGGTTTTCGGTTTCAGAACCAAACTGGTTGGAAACCGGAACCGGTAAAATACCGAATCGAAATAATTAAAAAATGATTTGATTTTGGTTCCTGTAGGAAAAAAATTCAGATTTTTGACTGTTTAAATTTTTCTTCATTTTTTTCAGACTGAAATAGGTATTTTATAATGGTTTCTGATTATGAGGGGAAAAAACCGGAATATTCTTGAAATAATAACATCATTAACATCTTTCCAAGTTTATAATCATGCATCGGAGCGAAATTTAAAGAAAAAAAAGTAATTTAAGTAACATGGAATTTCAAAAAAAATAACCAAGATTTTCCATTGCCACTAGAATAATAATGACTCATAAACCTCCCCCTCTGACATTTTTTTTTCTTCTTTAATATTTTCGCTGATTTCGACGTTTCGCAACTCTTGAAATCGAGAGCCAAAATTTTGAAATAATTGAAATTTTTAGTGAAAAAATATTATAGAAGAATCGTTGGCCTAATTGGTTTTCAATTTTTCCTTCATAGGAAATTTCAATTCTTGAAAATCTTCCAATAAGTTTTAAGTGCTCATCTAATCATCAATTTGTAAAAAAAGTCGATGATGAATTTTCAAAAAAAAAAAAAAAATGTCTAGTTTTTCATGTTTTTGAACTTTGAAAATTATTTGTTTTGAAAAATTTTCAATTGCAAATAATTGGTCATTTTTTTAAACTTACAAATTTTTCAATTTTTGATCCTAACAGTTTTCAATTTCTCTAAATTTCAATTTATGAACAATTCTTAATTTTTTTAAATTTTCATTCCTAAAAAGTTGTAGATTGAAAGAAATTAAATTTTTGAAGTTACCTATTTTAAATTTTCAAAAATTTTGATTTCTGAAGTTTTTTAATTTTTGAAAAATGGTTGTCTCTAAATAGATTATATTTATTCAAATAAAAAATTCCAAATTTATAAAAATTATGATGCCTAAAAAATCATATGTAAAAAATTTTTAAAGTCATTATTTTCAAAAAAATAAATAAATAAATAAGTGATTAAATAAAAATAATAAATAAATTTGCAAAACTTCCAACTTTTCAAAATTTTTTAAATTTTGAAACGTTTTTCTCATTTTAAAAAAATCCAATTTTTGCAGACTTTCAAGTTCACGAGTTCAAACAATTTTGTATTTCGTTTTTGAGGAGTTTTCAATTCTTTAAAGTAGCTAATGGATTTAATGTTCAATTATCAATAATTGTTTTTAAATACTTACTTTGATTTGGTCACATTTTTTTAAAATAAAAAAATTGCTGATAGTTAAATTTTCATTTACAAAAAAAAGTTTTAGTAAGAAGAAATATTTTTTATTCTTCGACGAAACAACCTCAAACTCTTCTGAAAAAATTTCCAATTTTTTGAGAGGAAAAAGCCGAAAATAAAGTCGTTCATTTGTAGAGAAAATAATTTCTCGTTTCTTTTTTTTTTTAAATCTCACTCTGTGAGGAGAAAACATCTCAATTTTTCATCCCAATTTTAAAAATATAAAAGAACTTTCAATTTTTTGGAGCAAAAATTTTTCTCTTGCGTTTTGATGCATACAAATATTTCTTGAGTTTGTGAAGGAAAAATCTCATTTTTAAATTTATTTTTTAAATTTATTAGGTATTATATTTTGTAAATTTATGTACCTTTCAAATTTTTTAGAAAGAAAATCGCTGAATTTTTTGCTGCAAATTTTTTTTAAATTTTAAAGCGTGCTTGACGAAATTTTGAATTTTAATGGCAGTTTTGTTTTTTTCAGGTCAGATTTTTTACGAAATAGTAACCAAAATCGGTAAAAAAAAAAAAAAGTAACTAAAGTAACCTTCTTCGTGGAAAAAGTAACAAAAAGTAACCTAACATGAAAAAAGTAATCAAGTTACTAAAAAGTAACTGCGCTCCGGTGCATGAATTCCCGATTTTTTAAAATTTTTATTGATATGAAGATAAAGTTTTGAAGAAAAATCCGTTTCCTTTTTTGAATAAGAAAAAAGTACCAACTTTTTGAGGGAAAACTCACTGAGATTTGAAAAATTGAAGATTAAAAAACTAACGATTTGACAGCATACATATTAGATTTTTTTTTTAATTTTTGAATGGAAAATTGAAAAACATCTCAATTTTTGCTATTTTCTTGAATTCTTGCCAGATTTTTGAAATCTGGAAAGTTCTTAGAATTAGAAATTATGAAAAAGATCTAAGTCTACATTAAGTCGATCAAAATTTTATTTCAAGGTAGAAAAATTATTTGTGTTTTGGTTCTTAGTGGTTCTGGTTTTGGAACAGAAACCAGCTGAAACTGGAACCGGAACTCTGTTTAGAGCAAGCTTAACAATTTTTGAGATAAAGTGGAAATTTATCAAAACCCTCTCGCCTGATCGTGGAGTAGGTGTACAGTACGTCCGATTAATTTCCGCACCCCTGTACCAACCTCTGCAGAAAAAATCCCGTCATCAAAATGACAAAAAGTAGATTGGTAACATCGATAAGATTGTGTATCTAGTTTATCAGTCATGCAGTGGTAGGGCGGAGGTGCGGATTTTTTTTATCGATAACAAAACTTCGTAGTGCAACGTTACGTCATTTGATTGAAAACCAATCAGCACTGTGCAAAATCATTCATGTCTGCTATGTTTACATTCGTTATTGTAATATATCCACTTGGAATTTAATTTCAAATAATATCTTGTAAGTTATTTTGAGAATAGATTTTTGTTTCTAAAAATAATAATAACAAGATTATGAATTTTCATCGTCATTGAACATGCTGCAAATGAGTTTTTATCATTGTACAAGTTAATCGCTGTTTGCTTTGGGAATTTGGGATTGAAATGCGCAGAGGTTGGTACAGGGGTGCGGAAATTAATCGGACGTACTGTACATTCCTCAACAATCAAAAAAAAAGTTTAGCTCAATACCTCTTATAGTTTTTGAGATAGGTAATGGGCCATAATGATCAAGTTTTTTAGGATTTTTCATTAACATTCTTCGAATGTTTCAGTTATTTGTTCACCAAAATGTAATAAGATTGAATTATTTTGACTTTTTGAAAACTTTATGCATTTTTTAATATGAAAACTGAATAATAAATATTTCAAAAAAATTGGGAGAGGTTTTCGAGATTTTCCAATTTCTAATAATTTGAAATGTATGATTTTGTATATACTTCTTAAAATGAAAATACTTACTCGTAACATTCGTCAGTTGGTATAGATATTTCACGATGATGATTTGATGAAAAAAAAAAGAAAGAAAAAAATAGTGACGAAGGAGAAAAAAATACCATAACCTCAGTACACCTATATGTAAAATTAGGAGTAGGTAAAGGTATTTCATACCTAGACCTTACCTTACCTATTACCTACTCGACGTTGCGTTACGTTATAAGTAGATAGAAGGTTTCCATGACGACATATGTCGCTGATGCAGTAGTCGAGGTTTTCGGCATAAACCGTAAAACCAATTCGCTTTATTACTCGCAGTGAAAAATGAAAATCATAACTTTTTCATAAAATAATCTGACGCATACCGTGTGGGGTGCGACGCAGCTACACTGCTGCCAGTTTGTCTGATACGATACCACGAGTATACCTATAGCATACGATACGTACCTACGAGTGAGTGAGTAGGTAGGTAGGTATTTGGAATTTGTTGACATCGTATACTCCTCGTATCTCGTCTTCTCAGCTCGTGTTTGTGTACGTTTACATAGTGTACTCGTATTTGTAGTACTCGTAAGAGTAACTATGTAGGTATTATGAGCGAAGAATTCAACAGGCTTTTCTCGTCTTACGTTAGGTAACGTGTAAACCAATACCACCACCTATGTACTCGTACAAGCGCCACCGCCACCGCCAGCGCCAACAATGTCGAATGTACGAGCGAATGAATAAATCAAAGCCAGACGCGAAATATGCAATTAAAATGAAATGTTTCGAATTGCGTGTATACCTATGTATGCTCGCAGCTCGCACGTTTACCTGCTCTATCGGGCGTCCCATCAAAGCGTGTAATATTACGTCTACATTTGTTTTATTATCGTACTACACCAGCACATTTTCTTCTCCACCCATACTCGCCCATTCTCCCTCCATTCATTTTTAACGTGAAAATTTTTACAAAGTAAACGTGACAATATTTTTTCATATTTTTTTTGTTTTTCTGTCTCCCGCTTCGGCTGTTTTCGCTGTTGCATTTAATTAAAATCCCATCGAATGGAAAGTGATTTGTTGCGTTTGCAAAGATATGAAAGGGGGGGGGGGGGTTCGTTCGGACTGGCAAAAGATCATAAAATGATACTCGTAGTTTTTCCCATACAGCTAGATAGTCGAGTAGCATCCTGTTCCCTATTTTTGCGCCATTTACCAAAATTGACGTAATGGAAGTGCAAATACGAGTACCTACTTATTGTCGACAATCCTGACATACTGCTAAGTGAACAGCTCGAATGGATAAATTTGATTCGCGTAAATTTAAAAAAAAATGAGATGGGTTGTTGTGTTGAAAGCAACAGGTTGCATGTTAGATTTTTTTCGGCACGATCTAGACTATTATCTTCTGTGAGTATAGAATTTAATTTTTGTAGAATGTGAAAGTTTTTTTGGAGGCAATCGTGATTAGAAACATTTTTTTTTTAATTTTCTGAGATTGGTTCTTAATTCTACTAAGTAATTATTTCATTGTTTTACAAATTTTGGATTTTTTATTCGAAAAAATATTTTTTTATTACTGTTTAATAATTGAATGACTTCCGAGTTTATACGGGTGTTCCATCAAACGTCCGCAGTAATTCAACTATAGATGCAACTCGAGTAGGCCAGCAAAAAACATTATGTGATAAGTTGCCTAGTACGAGTATCCCGATTTTGAAGGAGCAAGTAGTTTCAAAAAGTTCGAAATTTCGTTAATACAAATTCATAAAACAGATGTAACTCTTCGAGAGGAGTAAAACCAGTTATGGTGAAAATTTGCCTATCTTTGAAAATGAAGGCGCTACGGAGCTTCAAACTTTGAAAATACCGATTTTCGAGGTTCTGTAGCCCCTTCATTTTCAAAGATAGGCAAATTCTTCACATAACTTTTTTTGTTCCTCTCAAAAAGTTGAATCAGTATCGTGCATTGTTTTGGTAGAATTTTTTAATTGCCATGTCCGGAAAGTGCACCGCAATAATTAAGGTAGGCAATACTTTCATCAAAAATTTCTCGTTGCGATAACTCCTTCAATTTCAAGGATAGGCATCCCAACGTAATAACAATTTTTCTCGGGTTTTCGAAGTGCTATGCACTGGCGGCAGCGTTGCCAACTGGGTATTCAAAAAAATCCAGTAGATTTAGTAGATATAAATTTCCAAGAAAATGTAGTATATTCAGGAGGAAAAAGGATGTTTTGGCATTAATTTATGTCTTTCAGTGGATTTTTTGTGAAAAATCAGTAGATTTTTCAGTAGAAACAAATTTTTAAAAAACGTATTGAGGCCAAAAGAAACAAATTTTCATTAAAAAATATTAGAGTCAGGAGAGAAGAAAATCATTTTTTCATCAATTAACCTTTCAGTGAATTTTTTATGAAAAAAAGTAGTACAGTTGAAGGAAAAATAAGCTAAATTTTTTTTTTCTGTTTTTAGACCAATTTTTACAAAAATTGAAAGGTTTTTGAAAAAATCAGTAGATTTTGCTAAAAATTAGTAGATCAGTAGATAATCAGTACAGCTTTGGAAAAGTAGTAGATCTACTGAAAAATCAGTAGCGTTGGTAACGCTGAATGGCGGGGCCGAATATTTTCTTGAATGCTGTGTTGCCAACTAATTTTACTTGAAAATACCAAATTTCAATTTTCAAAATAGGCAACTTATCGTAATAAAGTATTTTGTTTGTCTATTCGAGTTGCATCTATGGTTAAATTATTGCGGACGTTTCATGGAACACCCTGTATATGTCCGTGTTCTTGCTATAAACGTCTTGCTTTTCTTCGTTGCTTTAGGTTGCCTAACTTCTGCTGACAAGGGAACCTCGCCAACTCATCACCTCCGATTGAGCTGAAATTTGGCTTACTGAAAGAGCATGCCACTCAGACCTCACAACCAAATTTTTAGCTGCCGAAGTTGATTTTTCGATTTTTGGCGAATTTTTGAAAACGGCTATAACCGTCTCCAAAAAACCATTTTTGAAAAAAAAAAATTGTAGATTTTAAGATAGAATCCTGAAAATCGGTTTGTACACTAAAGTCGACCTCCCGAGTCGATTGGCACCATTTTCGAAGCGATCTGGAGCCTCCAAGAAAAGTTGACTTTTCTCCAGCACACTAGAATAGCTCCAGACGACGCTGTAATTAACTTCGGCAGCTGAAAATTTAATCCTAGCGATAGTATGATGCCATCTATCGACTGACATGACGTAGTTGAATCCAAAATCCAAAATGATTAGTTCGCACGTGGTTTTTTTTGGCAAATTGAAAATTCTGCATTTTTAAAAAAATTTCCAAAAAATCAATTTCTCCAGCATATCACCTGAAACTTCGTCTACCCTCTGAAGTCGACCCCCCGAGTCGATTGGCACCATTTTCGAAGCGATCTGGAGCCTCCAGGAAATGTTGACTTTTGTCATCTGGAGAGATTGCAGTGTGCTGGTGAAAAGTCAAGTTTTTCTGGAAGCTCCAAATCGATTCGAAAATGGTGCCAATCGACTTGGTAGGTCGACTTTAGTGTATACAAACCGATTTTCAGGATTCTATCTTGAAATCTACAATTTTTTTTTCAAAAAATGTTTTTTTTTGGAGGTGGTCTTAGCCTTTTTAAAAAATTCGCCGAAAATCGAAAAATCAACTTCGGCAGCTAAAAACTTGGTTGTGAGGTCTGGGTAGCATGCTCTTTCAACTTTCAGTGAGCCAAATTTCAGCTCAATCGGGGTGACGAGTTAGCGAGGTTCCCTTGTGAGTAGACGTTTCTTCGAGCAGTGTTATATACACTTTGGACTTGATGTGACAATTTTATTTTGCAGCTTCGCGAATTGCATTAATAAAATACTGACTTTGCATGTCAATTTCCTGTTTGGTTCCAAGTCTTGACCTCGGAACGATTCGCTGGCAAATCTCTTCCCTGATGACTTTTCAGCGTCATTGGTGCAAAATTTTAATTTCTAAATTTTTTAGAGGGTTGGGTTATAGATGCGTTTGGGGGGGGTTGTAGATTGCACACAAATTCCTGTAAAGAAGCTCCTTTCTTTTTGATGATTATTAAAGTCTTGCCACGAACACGCTGCAGTGTCTTAAAAATCGATCATTGTTCATTTTTGTTTAAACGAATGGCAAAGGTATAGATAATATCGGAAAAATAGGAAAAATTGTAGGTCAGTAAGTTAGCCATATCCGTATACATCGAATGAAATTTACAAAAGAATTACTCCACGCCATATAAATTCGCTCGAGCCTACAAGTTTTTATTATATCGCATCGGCTCGGCTCGGCTGATCGAAATAGAAAGGAATAATATGGGTGTGAGAGAATACGAAAAGGTGCATACAGGAATGGAGGTACGACGAGTAACCGTATGCTTACTGTTAGCGAATTGAATGGTTTTTGCCTCGACTTGTACCGTGGAAAAAAAATAACCGAGTCGCGTTCTTTAAAATTCCTTGGAATACCGAGGAAAAAATAATATAAATGGCAATACAATGAGAAACGTTTGCATTTGGCAAACGGCGTGTGAAGGTGCGGAGAGTAAGAAAATTGTAGCGGGGTTTTTTTTATTCCTTTTTTGTCGAATGTAAACAAGGAACCATATTATAACAATATCTTTTATTCAGTTTTGTTTTCGGTCGCGATTTTTTTCTACGTAAATTTTACAAAAATGAAGAAAACGTGTGGAAATTTTTTTCATCAAAATTTTTAACGAAATATATAGAGGAATAAGGGAATAGAAATGGAGAGAGCGAGTACCTACATATTTTAATACGACGACGAAGCGATTACTAAAACGATCATTATCGAAATTAGAAAAAAGAGAGAAACTTGGTTTTCCTTTTTATTTTCCTTTTTTTTTTTGTTTTTGTTCGCTACGAATCTGGAGGAAAAGTGGAGGACCGTAGGTCAACAATATTGGAGAAAAGTGAATGTTTTCGAGTGTGTTATTGTGGTCCTTTTTTGTTCTTCAATTCGCACCTTTGGAAAATAAGCGATAGGAATTATGCTGATTTGCGACGAGTTCATTATAATCAGATCAAAAGCACGAAATGATTTGGTAAGGCGGTTAAATAATTCATGAATTTATACGTCGTCGACGAAGACCACGACCGCGATCCTGCGAATATGTAATATTTATGAATAAAAGGATAGAAGGATCGCGGTTTCTGTTTTTGCTTCTTTTTTTTTTCTCATTCATTTCATTTGCTGCGGTAAAAATCGTCGTATTTTTCGCCGCGTTTTGATTTTGTTCGCCGAAGAATAAAAACGGAGCAGAAAAAACCTTCATTAATGATAACGCATTTACAATGGAAATAGTCAATTTTGAATTTCTCGTCGTTGAATTTCAATCGCGAATGGGAAAACTTTCATCGTTTATACGAATACTGCCACCACCTTTTTACCTCTCAACTCGCGATCCGTTTTACTTTTGACGATGAGGTGGTAAGATTAATTTTTTTTCCTCCGTCTCATTTGCATGATTGTTGCTGGAGTGCTGGTAATTGATTATGGGACTTGGCCGTACGAGTGCCCCTGGAAGGGGACAGGGGCAGGGATATGTAATGGCGCATGTATGAAGAACCGTATATGCGAGTACGAGTATATGAGGCTAAAGGCTTTTCATCCGATTGTTTGTTGTTCGATATAATGCGAAGATTGCATACGAAATGGGTGGGGAGGGGTTAGATATTCGAACGCGGACGGGGTAGTTTTTCAACGCGTGTATTACGAGTAATCCATCATTGGCAATTTTACGTTACGTCCTTTTTCATTCCTTCGCCTGTACCATATGGTGTAGGTGTAGGTGTGTGACGTACGACGTACCTACCATACCTTGTGCAGTAAGAACATTTCATGTAAAGAAATTAGTAGGTAATTTCATTACTCTGTTGTTGGTTTTTCTTCTGGGCTGTCATTAAAAGTAATAGGTGTAGGTACCTTCGGTGGAAATTAATTTATATATCGTATATTAAACGAGTGTTGGATTTTACGGTGGAAAAAGACGTGTGGGCAAGAGATTCTCATTGTGCTCAGAGAAATTTCGAATCTACCGAATAAAATGTCAACGAAGGCCTGCTTCGTGAAAAAAATTAAAGTAATTTTTACATTATTTTAAAGAAAATTTAGCTAAAATTAGAGAAAGAGTGACCATAGAGACGAAGATGAACTCTTCAATATTTTATGTAACAAAAAAAAAAAAAAAAAAAAAAAAAAAAAAAAAAAAAAATTGAGAAACCTGAACAATTGTTGAGATGAAGTAGAAATTTAATTTTTTAAAAGTCGATTTTAAAAGTTTGATCATCTCTTACCATTCCAAGAAATTGGTCAAAATTCAAAATTTCATTCATTTTTGAATTTCATAACTTTTCTTAACTCCAGCAATTTTTTAAAAATTCCTAAAAAAAAAATTCGAAGTAACTGTACCTAAAATGAAGTTTTACGATTTAAAATTGTTTTCAAATTTCTATGTACACTTAAGCACCGAAAATGGAAGTCACAAAAGTGGAATTTTAAAGGGGAGCGAAAAAACTCTTTATCATTTTCAAACTCGTAGGATATCATTTAAACTGCAACATTTTCGAAAACAAAAGGGAAATATTTGATTATGTCTCTCCCCCAGCACCCTTCGGAGGGGAGAAGGGTACGTTACAAAATTGATATATGCGCCATTTCGTAGTGTGGATTTCATAGATTCAGAAAATGTAAAAACCTTGTAATCGAAAAAATGTGACTTCCATCTTTGGTGCTTTAGTGTACAGATTTTTAATCTTGAGAAAATTATCATAATTTGAGGAAAACTTTAAAATTCAATAAAAATTGAAAATTTGATAATTTTAAAATTCTAATCACTTTTCATAAGTATAATTTTTGATACTTGATAAAAATATTTGTGGTTTATTGGAAAGTTTTTGAATTTCAATGAACTTTTGAAATTTTACCACTTTTGTAAAAGTTTAATAATTTTTTACAACTAACAAGGGAACCTCGCGAACTTGTCACCTCCGATTGAGCTGAAATTTGGCTCACTGAAAGAGCATGCCACCCAGACCTCACAACCAAATGTTTAGCTGCCGAAGTTGATTTTTCGATTTTTGGCGAATTTTTGAAAATGGCTAAAACCATCTCCAAAAAAACATTTTTTGAAAAAAAAAAAAAAAAAAAAAAATTGTGAATTTCAAGATAGAATTCTGAAAATCGGTTTGTACACGAAAGTCAATCTCCCGAGTCGATTGGCACCATTTTCGAAGCGATTTGGAGCCTCCAGGAAAAGTTGACTTTTCTCCAGCGCACTGGAATAGCTCCAGACGGCGCTGTAATTAACTTCGGCAGCTGAAAATTTAATCCTAGCGTTAGTATGATGTCATCTATCGATTGACGTAGTTGAATCCAAAATCCAAGGTGACGAGTTCGCACGTGTTTTTTTTGACAACTTGAAAATTCTGCATTTTTTTAAAATTTCCAAAAAATTAATTTCTCCAGCAAATCACCCGAAATTTCGTCTATGCCCTAAAGTCGACCCCCGAGTCGATTGGCACCATTTTCGAAGCGATCTGGAGCCTCCAGGAAATGTTGACTTTTGCTGTCTGGAGAGATTCCAGTGAAAATCGAAAAATCAACTTCGGCAGCTAATAATTTGGTTCTGATGTCTAGGTGGCATGCTTTTTCAGTGAGCCAAATTTCAGCTCAATCGGAGGTGACGAGTTGGCGAGGTTCCCTTGTAAGCTAATTTTTTTTTTTAATGTAAAGGTGAGGTATCTGATCTTATAATGTAAAACTGGTAAACTTTTCAAGTGTGTATAATTTTTTTTTTTTTTTTTAGAAATTTACGATTCATCGAAATTTGGTAATACTTTTTGAATTTCAGTAAATTAAAATTCACTCGAGCTTTCATAAAGTTCTCAAGAAATCTCTAAATAAATTTGTTTGTCGAGCAATTTTCAAATTATTGACCAATTGAATCTTTTAGAACGTGATCAATTCTTTCAATTTTCAAAACCTGGGAAATTTTTATTACGCGGTAAATCTTCAAAAAAATTTCAATTCCTATCCAATGTATACTCTTCGTTTACCTGTAGAAATTCAAATTCACTCTCACCTCAAACCGCACCTTTCAAGTCATATTTAATAATTGATTTTTCGAAGGGCACATCTAGCTAGGACGGGGAGGGGGGGGGGCAATGCTAAATGCCTATCTCTGAACCCTTTGTTCGAAACCTTCAAATTCACGACTCGTTACGTACTAAGTAGTAAGCGAGTATAATGATTCTAAATTGCTGAAAAATTGTATCACGGTATTGCGAGTGAGGGTTATGTGTAGAATGCGAGTTGATTACCTAAGAGTATACCTAAGTACTCGATTGTTTTCGTATAATTTACCTCTGTCGATTGGAATGAAAAATGACGCGTGTTGGGAAAAAGAACTAAAGTAGCTTATTTCGGTTCGAGCTCCATATACCTATCGGTTAATTATGCGGAAGAATCGATTATCAAATAGTTCCTAGTTCCTACCTCGTATGTGGGAGTACCTCTACCTACCTATAACGATCAAACCGCCGATATATTTTTCAAGAACGTCTCACTCACTTTGTTGGTTATTCTTACTCGTTAAAAAAGTTGAACTTGTCGTCGTGTCGCGTTGGTGGTTTTTCGCTTTTGTGGGAAAATTAGTTAGTTACAATTTCGCTAATCGCCTCGATATCGGCTTAGCAAAAGCTTCTCGGTGCAGATCCATTAGTTGGGAAACCCTTTGGCGGTAAACCAGCTGTCAACTTGGAAATCTCCATTTACACGCATACACGCGTGTTTTCACTTTCGCTGTATGTTACTGGCCATTCGTCTGGCACCTCTTCCTTTCGACTTGTACAGTTTTGAGTTTGTACATACGTAGTTTGAGTTAACCTCACCTCACTTCGCTGCTTCTGATCTTCGTGTATACTATGATGGTAGGTTCTCATATGTCGTCAGAGTTGGTTCACACGATAAATGACAACACTCTGCTCGAATAAGCCGAGGCAAAATTTATCAGTCAGCAGCCGCCGTCGCGTCGAAACGGGACGAGTCGACTCGACTCGACTCGTTGTACCGAATAAAACTTAGTTTGGAACAGTTTTCGAAGCGACAGTGGTGTGGACCTTTTTAGCGTATCCATCCATTCATCCGTTCGTTCGCTCGCGTTCTCTACTTTCTTGTGTATACAGTGTGCAAAACTCGAGGCAACGAAATAATTAAATGAAGTTCAGCGTGTAGTAGTGTGGAGTAAGTTTCGTGCATAATTAAAAGCTGCCTGAGCATGGCGTCCATACACAATTTACACAAAGCATGTGCTTCCTCCCGACGACCGACGTTGACTTTATGCTGGAACTCGATAACCTTATTGACGGAAACCTTTCACCTCGTTCCAAAACTACAACCGCAACGCGACGTCCTTCTCATTTAACGTGTAAGTTAACCGAATTCGTCGAATTTTTCATGACGCCGCCGCGCCGCGTCGCGTCGTCCCTGTTAGTCCAAGAATCGACAACGACGACAATAACGACAAAGCAGGTATCTAAACCTTGAAAAGGTGGATTTTGGCTAAATAATTCAGGTTTTTTTTAGACGATACTTAACGAGTACCTTACGTGCAATGTAGACCAACCCAATATTTAAAAGCGAACAAAATCTACCTACTCTACCTGCTGAAAATATACAGGGTGTTTCAGCTAGGAATAGCTTCCTTCGACGTGCTACGTTGGCAACTTATTTCAACACTGTGCAGATATGTTTGCCTAAACCTGCTACTGAAGGAACTGAAAAACAGGCTGGAACTCAGCTGAAATATGGATGAAACATGCTTCTATGATAAAGGACGGTTGTAGGTGATTGTCGACAAAATAAAATCACCGAAATTAACTCAACAGGGTGTTAGCCTAATACTGGACTACACTTTCTAATACTCACCATCGGCTTATTTTTTTGCCAATGAAGCGATCTCGCTGAAAAAATTCGGTATACCTACTTATTCAGGGTGTCTACAGGTCATGAATATCATGAAAGTCATGAATTTTACTCTTCGAAGTCATGAATTTTTGGTAATATTACCCGAGCAAAATTACAAATTCGGTAAAAGTGAATTTTTTTCAAACTGTTGCATTTTCTCAAAAAAAAAACCGCATAAAATATTGTGATTTCTCTGAAGAAGAAAATCAATTTTCTTGAAGAATTTTTTTTTTCGAGGGGATGGAAATCTATATTTTTTGGGAAAAAATATCCCCATTTCTTGGAAGGAAAAAAAATGAATTTTTTGGTACAAAATTGTTTTGGAATAAAAAACATTTTCATGCCACTAGCCTTAGGTAGTTGCTGTCCTACATAGCGTTAAAAAAATTCTCAATTGTATTGGAGTAAAAATATTTTTCAAACTTTCACAAAAAAATTCGTATTTAAAAAAAAAATCAAAAATCTGAATTTTATCGTTTTGGAATTGAATCGTTTTGAAGTAAAAATATTTTTCGAACTCTGAGAGTATAAAATCACAATTTTTTTATATTTCTTTCTCAATTTTCTAAAAAATAAAACATTTTTATATTTTTGGGAGGAGGGGCTCTGTTTTTTGGAGATAAAATTCTCATCTTTTGGAATAAAAAAATTAAAAACGAATTTTTTGTTTGAAAATTTTTAAAAATTGTTTTGGAATAAAAAAAAATTAGAAATCTCAAATATTCTGGTGTAGAAATTTTTTCGAAGAAAGAAATTTCAAGAATTTTTGGAATGAAAAAATCTAAAAATCTTTTCTTTTCTTTTTTTTTTTTTTTGTTAAAAAATGTTTTTTTTTTTCTTAAATGTTATAAAATTTTCTTATGTGAAGATATCTTTTAAAATTTCTGTGGAAAAGTTTCTTAATCATTTTTTCTTTGTGAAGAAAAAAATTCGTTTCATTTTCGAAAAAAAAAAAAAACTGAGATTTTCTTCGAACAATAATTTTTAAAATTCTTCTGAAATGAAAATCTCAATTTTTTTTTAAAGTAACGTAAAACTTTGGGACAAAAAAAGAAAAAAGAGTTTGCTGTTGAAAAAGTTGTTGAAAATGTTTTAGGAGTATTTTTTGCGTGAAAATTTTTCGTTTCATTTCCAAAAAAAAAAAAACCTTCTCACATTACAGAATGAAAACAATTTCAAGTATCCATCTTTTAGGGAAGAAACCGAATTACACCCTTGAAAATTCCAAGTATTGATTTAACTTTTTTTTTTAAATTGTATAGATTTTTTTGGTTACAAAAAAAATGTGGTCTTGGAGGGCATAGGCACAATTTGAGTGAGGGGTAATTTTTAATAGCTTTTTATCACAAAATATAGAGAAAAAGGTGGAAAAAATGTTTGCCCCATATTCATTCCAAGTTACATTTATGCTGGAAGGAGCCCCCTGAAAACGTTGAAATGTTGTTCATGAAAAAGGTCATGAAAAAGTCATGAATTTTCAAAAAAAAAATTAATGTAGACATCTTGTTATTTTCCACAGACGAACAATCTTAGAACGATTAGAAGACCTCAAAAGGTCAGTAGTTTTGAAAAAAAAAATGCTTGTTTTGAAATTTTACGTCTGATAATATTTTGTTTTCATTCTTCACATTTTGCGTTCCAGTGACATACGAATGATTTAATCGAAAATTGTTTTCACGAACGTCGTTCGGCTGTATTTTAGCAACATTTCGGTACCTATATTAGAGTTTGACAATACATCAAGGTGAGACGGATTGACGGCGTAGAAATTAATCGAAGTAAAAGCTTCCTAATATCGACCACTCAATTATTTACACCGATTACTCATTTTATTATACAGGGTGTCCCGGTAATGAACAACCAGACTTGAGATTTGAATACAAACGAGTTCCATCAACAAATAATTTTACGTACACATGGTGCCTAAATTTGAAAATAAAGAAGCTACGAAGCTTTGAAATTGCCCCAAAAAAAAATTCTAAGCACATTCGGTTACCTATTTCTGAAATTGAAGGAGTTATAGCAAGACGAACTTCTTGTCAAAAATATTGCCTACCTCAATTTATCAAGGAGCACTGATGAGACAAGAAAAATTGCAAAATTCCATCGGGACAGTACATGTAACAGGTGTAACTTTTCGAGAATAAAAAAAGTCGTGTGAAAAATTTGTCTATGTTGATTGCAGAGCACCATGATGTGAGAAATCCCGAACTACGCAAAAAAGTTGAACTAAATGTGTAAAAAATTTCACTCAACAAAAAAACTTATAATTTTTTTGAGGTTTGGGACCTTTTTAAATTTTTTAGAGTGAAAATTTTTTACAATTTTTTTTAGAACGATTTTTTAAAAAATTTTTAGAATGATTTTTTTTTAAATTGTTTTAGAATGAAATTTTTTTCAATTTTTTAGAATGAAATTTTTTTAATTTTTTAGGATAAAAAAATTCTAATTTTTTCAGGTTCGGTAATAACTTTTTTTGAAAGAAATACCTAATTTCTCATTTAAAAAAAATAATTTTTCCACATTTTTTCAATATTATTTTTTTGAAATGAAAAAATGATCTCTAAAATTTTTCCAAAAAATTTGAAACATCAATATGAGGTCGGTCGGTCGTAGCTGGAAAAATTGAAAAGAAATCGGTTAATGAAAAATTAACCGATTTTTGGGCATCGGATAATCGAGGTTTTACTTTATTGTGTATACAAAGTCTTTTTTTGTGAGTGAAAAAATATACAACACTCCCCCCCCCCCCCTCCCCACAGTGTGAGCACCACTTGAGAAAATAATGATCTGCCGGCTATGGAACCGGGAAACCCTGTATGTCAAAGCAACAAAATCAACCAAAAAATAAATGGAATTAGTTGGATATAGAGTACACTATTCAATCAAAAACTGAAACTGAAAACTGAACCTAAATACTAAAATTGAAACTAATTTTTTTTCAATTTTCCGCACCTTTGATTGGGGAAAACTAGGCTCCACTTGAAATTCACTTGGGAGAAAAATGACAAATATAAAAAAATTTTCTCTCGATAGAAATACTTGGGGAAAGGGAGAAATAACCGAGTACCTATAAAATATAAATGAGAACCAATCCCGTTCGATTGTTACCGAAATGTCGACGAATATCGAATTTGGGCGGATTTACAATGTGTGCAAGTTCAGTTTGGTGTGTAGCTAACTTATTATTTCAGCGGATTTTTTTCATATTTTTTCAAACGAGATACTTACCTCCATCTACATTTCGCATCGGATGGAGACACGACCTTGCAAGAAAAAATATTTTTTCCTCATCAGTATTATTATCTTATAATCATATATGTACCTTCTGTAAGAAAATAACAAAATCTCAACCAAAAAAAAAAATCATTTGTTGTCTTGCAAAGAGTATGAAGAGCCGAAGTTCCTCATACGTAAGCGAAAATATTTCAATGTATACGAGTAAACACAAATAAATTGGTGAATTTAAGGACTCATTATATTTTTATTCAATTTAAAATATAGTAATTTTAATTCAATTTTCAAATTTATTCTGAAAAATTGAAAAAAAAAATTGTCAAAATTTTCCCTCTATTTTCTCATGGAGTAGAGTACTATATTGTTGCATTTTCAAAATTTTCTTATATGATTTATTCTTGCATACAGGTACTTTTTCAAAAATATAAGTACTTCTTATGAATTTCTTCTCATTTTTTTTTTTTTTTGATTCAAAAAATGTAGGTACATTTTAAATAAACAATTTTTGAATTATGAATAATTTTAGACGGACGAAAAAAATAGAAATGTTGCAAGTCATTTGCTTTAGTTTTTTAGTCGATTTTTAAAAATTGTTTTCGCCTTCCCCCAAAAATTTTTTGTTGGCGTTCTGGAGGGATTTTTTTTTGCTCTTGAAAAACATTTTGCGAAGAAATTTTCAGACTGAAATTCATTTTACCTAAAAATTCGAAGAAAAAGTATCCCGAGCAGCACCTCGACAAATTATCGAAATAAAAAATCGACAGAATATCGAATTCGATAAAGTGTCGCGTTAGTTCCGCATAAATCGTGAAATTATCTTTCGATATATCGACAGATTATCGATGAATTATAGTTGGCAAAATCCATCAACAGTAAACTTTCGATAAAATCGAACGATTTTTCTTTTAAAAATCTCAAGATTATAGTTAGATACTTCATCGATAACCTATCTATAAATCGAAAGATAATTACACGATTTATGCGGAACTAACGCGACACTTTATCGAATTCGATATTCTGTCGATTTTTTATTTCGATTTAGTTTCGATATTCTATCGATTTTTTATTTCGATTTAATTTCGATATTCTATCGATTTTGTATTACGATTTTTTGTAGATTATCTAGTTTCGATATTCTATCGATTTTTTGTAGATAATTTAGCATATATGGGTATATGCGCGCGCACATTTTCAAGACCGGCTGGCGAGTTTGAAGTCGTAGTTACGCTTAAGGCTGGCGAATTTCGTTCCAAATACAGCAGTTTCTACCAAAACAAGCGTCTGTTGCGAACATCGGAGTTCGTTCGCATAATACGAATTGAATTATAATATTCAAACATCTTATGCAAAATTGGAGAAGAGGGAGGGGTCCAATTGAAATTTTTATAATAACTAAAATTATTTCTAGGATTTTAATTTACAACTTTTGTTTGAAAATTTTTTCAAATTGGCCCCTTTTTCCTCCGCTCCTCCAATTTTGAATAAGTATCAACGGAGTATTATGCAAAATTGGAAGAGAAGGAGAGGTCCAATTGAAAAAATTTTCAAACAAAAGTTGTAGCTTAAAGTTCTGAGAATAATTTTGGTCATTACAAAATTTTCGATTGGGCGCCTCCCTCCCGTTCAATTTTAAATACTAAGTATTCACATAGTAATCGTAGTATTGAACTTGGTAAAATTTTATTTAAGAACAACGATCTGGTTTCAAGTAAAATACCTAGTAAACCAAAAAAACTAGATAACTTGTTTGAAAATTTTTTCAATTTTGATTTCGCATATTACTGTTACACGTAAGTAGGTAAATGCAAAATAATAGAGGCTAGAGATGAGGTCCAATTGAAAAAACATTTCAAACAAAAGTTGTAGAATAATATTCTGGATTTAATTTTGGTTATTATAAAAATTTCGATTTAGCCCTTTCTTCCCATCCAATTTTGAATTTTGAATATAAAGTAGGTATTTTTTGACTAGAAAAAAATCAATATAGTTTCAACAACTATCGTTACAAAATCGTTGAAATATCGAAGTCGATAAATTTCATATAATGTGTCGATAATATAGTTTTAAATATCGTCACAAAATCGTTGAAAAATCGAATTCGAGAAATTTCATATAATCTGTCGATAATACAGTTTTAAATATCTTCACAAAATCTTTAAAAAATCGAATTCGATAAATTTAATATTCTTTTTCGATAGTATAGTTTCAAATATCTTCACAAAATCGTTAACAAATCGAATTCGAGAAATTTCAGATTATTTGTCGATAATATAGTTGTAAATATCTGCACAAAATCGGTGGAAAATCGGATTCGAGAAATTTCAGATTATTTGTCGATAATATAGTTGTAAATATCTTCACAAAATCGTTAAAAAATCGAATTCGAGAAATTTCAGATTACGTGTCGATAATATAGTTTCAAATATCTTCACAAAATCGTTAAAAAATCGAATTCGAGAAATTTCAGATTATTTGTCGATAATATAGTTCTAAATATCGTCACAAAATCGTTGAAAAATCGAATTCGAGAAATTTCAGATTACGTGTCGATAATATAGTTTCAAATATCTGCACAAAATCGTTGAAAAATCGAATTCGAGAAATTTCAGATTACGTGTCGATAATATAGTTTCAAATATCTGCACAAAATCGGTGGAAAATCAGATTCGATAAATTTAATATTCTTTGTCGATAGTATCGTTGACGAATATCGTCCTAAAATCGTAATACTATCGAATTCGATAGTTTTTAGATTTTTTGCCTATAAAATCGTACAGCTAAATCTGTATCATATCGTGAGAACATCTTTAGATTTTTAAACGATTTTTTATCGATACGTTTCAACTTTCGATATTATCGATCGAGTGTGCTGCTCGGGATTCCAAGTTCGGGCATTTAGACGAACTATTTATAATTTCTGCGAAAAAATGAAAAATAAAATAATATGAGAAAATGATTTCTACGATCGTGCACAGGAATTGTGTATGGGCAGTGCAATGTTCAATAGTCACAGAAGGACTTGTCGGTGGTGTACCGTGGAAATCCGGCTAAAGAAAAAAGAAAACATACGATAAATTGTTAGGTATCTAATATTATATTATTTTGCTACAAAGCGGAGTCGCATCGCATCTCGCTGTTGGAAAACGCAGCCAATTTAATTTTTCCAAACGATTCTGTATAGCTTTGGGCTGGCTGGCTGGCTCGCTCGCTCGCGTCGCATCGCATCGCATCGCTCGCAAATAAACGAAAAAATCCAAACGAAATGAATCGATGTATGTACCTTGCAGCCTGTATACGCGAAGAATATCGGTTAGTTCGGGGGTTTTGGTAAAAATAAAAGCAGAAAGCAGTTCATGAGCGGATGGTGCGGCGGTGTGGCGCGGCGTATAACAGAAAACTAAACAATATTTACCAGCGAGTGTTTCTCCTCTCTTATGCTTTGAACAAACATTAGTATTTAACTTTTTACTTCTCTCTAACGTAGCGTAGCCATATTCGTACACTACACGTACGAGTAAAACACTACTACACCGACGAAACAATCGAGCGCCCAAACACAAAAGTAAATAGTTCACTTCATCTTTCATTTCAAAAAGTGTCACGGCTTAAATAAAATTCTCCTTCAGCTTACGTTATACGTACGAGCAACAGGAAGGTTGAGAGTTAGCGTTCCCCCTGCCCCATGCCCATCAAACTCTTTCGCCTGTAAACAAAGTAGATTTTTCTTTCTCGTGACGACTATTTTTCCTTTCTTAATACACTACCATAGGTAGGTCTTATCCAACCTGCTCTATTTCGAGTACTCTCGTATGTATCCTATTGGTACAAGAAGTACGAGTCGCACCTTTAGAATAATAAAGTTACATCTCAAAAAAGTAAAATTTTACAAGAGAATTATTTTTCACTTGATTGTTGTTCGAAGTGTTTTAATTTTTTTACCATTTATAAATGGAGACTGGAGAATTGGAGTTTTCTCCAAAAAATTGAAATATTTTTCTATTCTAAAAAAAAAATGTTTTAGAGCTTTTTTCTCCAACGAAGTTTTAAAAATGACTAATTTCCTTCTCTGAGGTATTTGAGAAAGATGCAGTGCTCCAATAAACTGAGAAATTTTCTTCTTCAAAGCTGAAATTTTCCTTTTTGAAGAATGTGTTTTTTTCTTTCAAAAAATTGAAAAATATTTTCACTTCACCTCGAATAAAGATTTTTTTCAAGCTGACTCAGAAAAAATTAGATGAGCATTATTTTTTATTCTAAGGAAATTAATAAAAAAAATTCCGAAAAAATTGATGCTTAGGTAGATTACTTACTTCTTGTATGTAGAAAATTGAAATATTTTTGCTTCAAGACATTGAAAAAAGGTTACCCCTCCCCCCAAAAAATAGAAATGTTTCAATTCCAAAAAAATTGAAACGCATTTTTTCGAAAAAATTTTTACTTTGAAAAATTGAAAAACATTTTATTGAAGAAAATTCAGAATTTTCTTTTTGCAAAAAGGAGGTTGTGCCGAAGAAAACTTAGCACAACCTGCTGTCAAGTCTTTATTGAAAAAATCAAAAATGATTAATAATACCGAAGTATTTACAAGAGAACATTGGCAACTCATCGACTTTGATCGAGCTGAAATTTGGCTCACTGAAAGAGCATGTCACCTTGACCGCAGAACTGAATTTTGAGCTGCCATTAGGGTAATTCTCAGAAAATCGGCAAATTTGAGTAACCAACTGATTTCTCAACTCCTGTACTATGCACAACTTTCAGTTTTTGGTTATTTGTACATTATAACCGCCTACATCCACCATGCCCAATTTGATGAATACCACCCCTCCCCTTGATTACAAGTTAGTTTAAACCTCAAAATGTCCTTCGTCGTGGCCTGTAACCCACCATGTTTTCGAAAACAGATTTCAAAAATTATGGAAATCACCATGTTTTTTTTAAAAAAAAAAGCAAGTACACGTCATTAGGAAGTTCAGGGTATAGGCTAGTGTGAATGATGATCACAAAAAGTGTTTAGTACAAGTACACCTGATCATTGAAAACTGTAGCCAAGATTTTTGTCCATCGTCGTGGCTAATTTTTAAAAATTTGTCTCGGCTCGCTGATTGGATAATTTTTGCTGCTGAGTAGCTACAATGATTTGTTACTTTTATAAAATTACTATCCGCACTTGAGATTTCGAATGCCAGTGCACAGAGCGATTCTTTACGTAATCATCTGTAAAAATTTCAATATTTACAAAAATAGTGTCCATCGTCGTGGCTTATCATTCCTCCGGTATAAAATGTCCCATCTTCCTGAAAACTGAGAAAATTTATTCTAATTATTAAGTATCTTATTATAGCTTATTAATAATTAATAAAATATCAGTATTATAGCTTATAGAATAACTAATTGTCGAATTGTCCATCGTCGTGGATCACCTAGTTATTCTATAAGCTATAATACTGATATTTTATTAATTATTAATAAGCTATAATAAGATACTTACTACTTAGAATAAATTTTCTCAGTTTTCAGGAAGATGGGACATTTTATACCGGAGGAATGATAAGCCACGACGATGGACATTCTCACGTCGTGGCGAGGAAATTTTTGAATCGTCCTCTCCCCCTCCCTTTCGAGAAATGAATTGACCCCAACACCATAAAAGTACTCGGGGGCATATATATTTTCAATTACCTTAAGAAAAATTTTTAATAAACCTGTCAAATTTCTGAACTTTTACAGTAGTGAAATTTGCCGATTTTCTGAGAATTACCCCATAGTTGATTTTTCGTTTTTTGGCGAATTTTTGAAAATATTTTCAACGAAAATAGTAAATTTGGAAATTGAATTCTAAAAATTGGTTTGTATACTGAATTCGAGCCCCCTTGTCGGTTGCAGCCATTTTTGAAATTATCAGAAGACTCCAGTGGAAATTGACTTTTATTCTCCAGCGCACTGGAACTTGCACCAAATGGTGTTGTAATCAACTTCGTTTAAAGTTGAAAATATTGAAAACGTAAATTTTTGCAGTAGGCTCCGGATCGTTTCGAAAATGGTCACAATCGACTCGGGGGCAGGGGTCGCGGACGTCCTTACAATATGAAGTGATTTTCGGAATTTTATCTCAAAAGGGCCTTCCATGGTAAGATGGTGAAATCGGCCCTTGATCGAAATTGGGTCCAAAGTGGGTCAAAATGTTACTTATGATGTAAAAACACGCCACAAAAATTTTTGACCCCCTACCCCCTCCCCTTTCCGAAAAATCGCGTTATAACGATCGAAAAATCAAAAAATTCTAACTTTGAAGGGGGTGTATGAAAATTTTTGATTTTTTCACAGATTATAGGTATCATGTAGGGGTATATGCGGTAAAATTTTTCAAAAGATCGGTTCACAATTTCTCTGTTTTTTGGGGGGTGCCATGGATGGAATTTTTTTTTAAATCTTCATAATATGGATAAGTATCACATATATTTTTTGAGGGTGCCAAAGGGGGTGCAACATAGTCAAAAAAAAAAAAACTTCGAAAAAACACGCATTTTCAGGGTTTTTTCGTATTTCTCGAGGGTGTTTGAGGCGGGGACTTGAAATGTAAGCAATTACAATCGTAATACATAATATCTGGATGGAGTGGGGTTGATGTGGGAGATTTGTGGTCACACAAGTATGGGACGAATGACAGGGTGTGATAAAAATAAGGAAAAACGAGTGATGTGAGCGCTAGGATGGCTCTTTTGGAATTCGGGTATTTTTAATGTCTTAGCCACCAAATGTTTTTATTTCATGAGAAAATAACTTTTTATTTATCATTTTTGCCCTAACTGAATTTTAAGTGGCAACTAGTCATAAATATATATTATTTTTTCCAAGTTTTTGATGAAATTTGAATTATTATGAAACTGATTTTTCTTGATCTAAATGTTTTTAATTTTACTCGAAATAATTTTATCGGTTTGAATGCATTCGTCTTTAACAATCTGGATGTTTATCTTTTTTTTGTTTGTTAGTTATTAAAATTACCTTTGATTTTATTTTTCTTAATTTAATTTTTTTAAATTGAGAAATTTTCATAAAATATCTACTTAACTTGGTAATTGTAATAATGTTTTTGAAAATTATTTAAATTTTTCCTTCAAGTGCTCCTTAAAACTCTTAAAAAAGCAGTTCACTGAAAAGTTCAAATTTTTGGTTTGTTGTTTGTTTGATATTTCGAAATGATTTAAAGTAAAACTTGAAATTTTCTTTTGATCGAATGCATTTAGATGGCATTTTTTTTTAGTATACTTCTATACGTAAGTAGTAGGTATAGGTACCTAGGCTACCTACCTGCTATAATTCATTACGAAGTGAGAAAAAAGTAAAAAAATGAAATGAAAAAATCACCTTGCACCTTGAAGACGAAAGAAGTAAAAAATGAGCTAGTGCAGTGCTCTTATGTTGTTGGTAAATGGTAAAAAGAACGACCCGACGCGTTATTTGTCTGTGTCGCTGCGAGTTCATTTCGGCGTATGATTCGATTTATGGAGAGAGGGTGAAAAAAAAATCGAATTATTACACCATTACCGGGCGAATAAAGGTGAAGAAAACGGGTTATTTGTAGTTACGATATATACACGTATACCTATGATGTTTGAAGTATAGTATAGCTCTCTATACACAATTCGGTGTAGACTGTAGGTGGCCTGTGGGGTTGAGCGACAGTGGTGGCATTTGACCCGAACGTGGTCGCCTTTTTATTTGAAGGAATGCGATTCGAGATATCGACATGTGGCATGGCGTCTTTTTATGGCGTCCCTCAGTTCACTCTCTATCTATTCAGCGTCATTCGACTGAAAATGGGAAAAAATTGACCATCACCCACGAATTAGAGTGTGAACGAGCGAAAAAATAGACAGAAAATTACATACTTCTGGCTATACGAATAACGATTGTCGTGTTTTAGTCGTAATTTTAATCGATGCGATATTTTGTTTGTTTGCATTTTACAGTTCGTCGTGTAGCTCCTCAATTTTCGATCGCGCCTCCGCCGTATAAAGAAGTGAAACTGGGCGACGATTTCAACATCACATGCGTAGCGATCGGATCGCCGATGCCTTATGTGAAATGGCAAAAGTTTCCGAGTATCGATATAACCTCCGAGGACCAATTGCCAGTCGGTAAAAACGTGCTCGAAATCAAGAACGCTCAAACTTCGGAAAATTACACGTGTATAGCCGCCAGCTCGTTAGGAACTGTGAACGCCAGCACTTACGTTAAGGTTCAATGTAAGTACCTCTACCCTGTATACTTTACACCATACACATGTGTACTTCTTTCGACAGGATAATCTCCAAGTTACGAACGAGAATCTTTTTTACGAGTGGTTACTTTTTGCGTAATTTTTAACGACTTTTATGAAAATTTACGCCTCTATTAATACGAGTACCTATAGTAGATACCTACGTTACGACGAACGAGCTAAAATTTTTGTTCAATTTTTTACTACTTACTAAATTTTTAATACGCCAAAACTCGTCGAGAAAAAAAACTCGCGCCCTTTTTCAAGTTCAGCTCATCCAAACTGGTACAGCTGAAGCCAAGAGGGAAAAGTTCGAATGGAAATGAGGCGAACGCGAATTGATAAACTCGGCTTGTCGAGTGTTTTAAGAGGTGTTTTTCGGCGTGTTTTTTTTCCCTCTCTCGCAACCTATTATAAAAAGTTAACAAAGTATACTATTAATGGATTCAATAAAATACAAAACTATACTCGAATATATAAAAAAAATAAAATAGAAGCGACGAGCTAGCGGCGGTGAGGTACCGTACGTACACCGACGTTGATCCTGAGGGGGATTGTCGTGTATACGCGATGGAGTTGAAAAAAAAAGTCGAAAGGGCGGGGTCAAGTTACGCCATAGTTTACGAGTACCGTAAAAAATATTTTTCAAAGTTTTCGTCAAAATTACTATATTAAAAAAAAAAAACAAAGGCAAAAGTAGATGAAGAAAATGCGTTCTTTATTATAGACAAGGACGACGTCGTAAAAAAAAGGGAAAAAAAACTTGCGGAGAACTATAGGTGTATATCTACTACCTACTTGGGACATTTTAGAAAATGACGACGTTTTCAGAGCCCCTTTTTTGGTAGTTGTAAACCTGTAATGTTCATCGAAGCTACGAAGCTGGAAAGTGGTAGTTACTTTGTGTGCAGGATCAGGATGTATGGAGAGTGGTCTGTCAAACTTGAAATTTTTAAATATAACCGAGTGCGATTAACAAAAAAAAAAAAATCTTCATGTACCCATGAAAGAACAAAGCAGCTTTGAAAATTGGTATCTCTTTAAAAGGGGGGGGGGGGCTGTAAAAATTTTTTTTTGTTGAATGCATAGATTTGACAAGCGGAATTTTCTAAGACCTTTGCATGACGTCAATTTGATTTTTCATCTATGAAGTTTTGAAGAAAAATTGGAAACTAATTTCATCTCGCTTTTTTTTACAAAAAAATTAATTTTTGATTTTTGAAAAATAAAATGCATGGAGTTTTCAAAAAAAAAATTATATTCATTTTGCATTTTAATGATGTCATTTTGTAGAAATTATTGATAAATTTTTTGGAAAATCAAAAATTTTAAGCGTCAAAATTGGAGAAAAACACGACTTTTTCTTAATGCCCCGTTTCCAGAAAAACTATGCAACCCACGAGGTTTTTCCTCATAATGTTTTTTATTCAGTACAGTCTGGTCTGTAGTCTGACGAGAGGGTTTCGCGAAATTATAATTTGCCGACGACTTCTTTCTAGTTGAATGGAATACTAAGATGAAATTCATAAGAAAGTTAGATAAAATCAGGGGAAAAAGTAGGAATTTCGCAAAACCCTCTCGTCAGACTACAGACCAGACTGCACTGAATAAAAAACATTCTGAGGAAAAACCTCGTGGGTTGCATAGTTTTTCTGGAAACGGGGCATTAAGGAAAAGTCGTGTTTTTCTCCAATTTCAACGCTTAAAATTTTTGATTTTGCAAAAAATTTATCAATAATTTCTACAAAATGACATCATTAAAAAAGTTTATTTTTACCATGAAATTAACAAAATTTTTGTAAAATACTGTGTAGTACCTAACAATTTTTTTTGTTGCACAAGCACAATCCATGATCCCTGAACATAGATAGTCGCACAATTCGAAAAATTTTTCGCAAAAAAATTAAAAACAATATTATTTTCCAAAAAATTGAAGAAAAAAAAAACACCAAAAGAAGATTTTGAAAATATTTCTTGCTGTAGGTACAATCTTTGTTCTTTACTTACGTGCTTGGGTGTAACTGTAGGTAAGGATGTGTAGGGTGTGCTTTGGCACAATCTACTTTTCTCAGATCTATTCATTTAATTTTATGGAGTAGGGGAGAGTGTCATACCTTGAGCCGCTTGTTCCTTGGAACAAAAGCCACCATTTCTCATCTAAAGCTCTAAAAAAAATTTTGATCATAACTACTTGCTATGAATCACCTTACCTACCTACAAAATGAACCACAACTCATCAACTTTCCCCTTTCATCCAATATTGCACATCTTGTACCATGGAACACCAAAAGTAAATTATTTGTGATTTTTACAAAGTCATTTTTTCGATTAAAATTGATGAAATAAAAAACGTGATCGAATTTATGTGACGAAGGAAGATTCAAAAGTATGGACCAAGTATTATTTCACTCGAAAATCATATACTTTTTTTAATATAATTTTTTTTGTCAAATTTGGCCAGATAATGTACCCTGGAACAGGTTTGCATCTTGTACCATGGAACAGTATATTTTCAATTTTGATGATGATTATTTAAATGATTCTACCAATTTAAAGGTTCAAGGGTAGATAAGAAGTAATATTTTACTCAGAAATTGTGAATTTTTTCATTGAAATTTTTTTGCCAAATTTAAATCGGATAATGTACCTTGGAGGATGTTTACATCGTGTACCATGGAACAGCATTTAAATATTTATTGATTACGATTTATTTATCTCAAATTTTGTAAAGAATATGTATATTTGTGGGCTAGCAGTGCATAGAAGACCTTCTAAACATTTATTTCAGCCACGTACCCCCTTGTTTCATGGTACATGAAGAATTGTACCATGGAACAAAATTTCCAAAAAATTTGAAAAATTAATTTACCCGTTTTAACTTTTTTCAAAAAACCTGAAATTTTGGCCCAACCTCAAGTTTTGCCTACTCTTTCTAATGGGCTATTCAAAATTGATGCAAGTTTTACGGTTCGGGAGCTAGAGACAAAAAAATAAATTTTGTTCCATGGTACGATACTCTCCCCTAAAAATATTTCTCAAATTTTTGCAATAATAGAAAATCTAATTTTTTTTCGGAAAAAAGTTTGAATTTTTGGAGTAGAAACAAAATATTTCTCAAGTAATGTTTCGAGAAAAAATACCTACCTACATCAATTCTTAAGGAGGGAAAAATCTCAATTTCGATTAGAATAAAAAATTAGGTAAGTACTCGATTTTTTTCGAAAAAATTACCTAACGATTTTTTGAAAGTTTAATTTTTTAATTATTTTGAGAAAAAAGTATTGGATTTTTGACAGAAAAAATGTTACAATTTTTTTCGATTTTTTGGGAAAAGTCTGTTTGTTTCAATGTTTTCGATTTATATTTTCAATTTTTCTTTAAAATAGGTGTTTACTACTTATATTTTAATTTTTGTGAATGAAAGAAATTTTCAAATTTCGAACCAAGTAATTTTTGATGAGGGGGTACACCAAAATATTTTGCAGAAAAAAAAATATTTTATTCATTTATTTTTTTTGAATTAGGTAGGTAAAATAAATATTTATCCTTAAATGTCGGAGTTGAAAAATCTTTTATTTTTTTAAATTGTTTTTACAGAACAATAGCTCAACTTTTTGCAGCACAATCTTAATTTTGTATCTCTGTTTCTTTGAAAAAACTTCAATTTTTTCGAAGAAAAAAATCTTTCTTTTTAAAAATCTAAATTTTTTAGAATGCAAAATTTTTCCCTATCTTATGAAATTTTTCTTCACCTTTTTTTTTTTTGGTATTACAAAAATTATTTTTTCATTATTTATTTTGATTTAAACTTTTTCAAATTCTAAGCTAGATTTTTTTAAGGTTTAGAATTTCCCTTTTTATGACATTTCCCATCTAAATTTTCGAGTTTTTCTTTCATCTTGATTCTGAGTCACACAGTTTTATGAAAATAATCATTCCAAAATTTTTTGGAATATTCATCTTAAGAGATATTGTTTTTTTGTTTTAAATCTCGATTTTTTTATGAATTGTCGATTTTTGGGAATTTGCAGTGGAATAGTTTTCAAAATCTCTCATTTTGTAGTAATTTTTTCAAAGTTTTGAAAATATTTTAATTTTGTTGAAATTGCAGTTAGCAGCAGTATTTCGTGAAAATTCTCATCTTAATTTTTTTGAGTTTTCATCAGAAATTCTTAACAATAAAAATTCTTTTTGATTTTTTTTTCTAGACCTCTCATTTTTTGGCCCTTTTTTTCTTTAGGAATTTTATGGCATGTATATTCTTTTTCGAATTGTCACGATCTGACAAAAACTTGAGATAGGGATTTTCAAGGTGGTAAAATTTACATTCTTCAACATGTTGAATTGTTGCTCTCAAGTATTACTCGATCTTGGGTGTATCTAATAAGATGTATAAATGTAGCATCGCCACCACAGATAGTGAAATATTTGATAATGAAATAACGAGAACGAGATTATATAAATGACACGATGAAACGTTTTTAAGAAGATTCCATTGCAGAGTATGGTCATCGCAGGTGAATCAGTAATACCTACTAAGATTTGCCGGTTCGAAACATTTTAATATATATATAGTACAATGAAGCTCGAGCTAATTGGTCTGTGTTTGGTTTTCATATTTTGTTTGACATTAAAGGGCAGCAAAGTTGGTGCTTCTGTAAGTATTTCATTATTTTGGATTATTTCTAAATCATTATAACCATTGGCCACAAAATGGAATTTTCTAGAAAATGTTTTTCCGATTTCAGTCTCGTTATGGAAATCTCGTAGATTCTACCCTAAACCTTGTAGGTGTTACACCTCCAACAACCGCCGCAGAATGGGAAACAGCATTCTTTCTCTTATCTAGTCGTTACGAATTAATGAAAACCAACCTATCTAGGGATTACGAATTAATGAAAAACAACCTGAATGGCTCACTGAACCAGATGAATTTGGTATATGAAGTTAAAAAGAATGAAAGTGAAAATAGGAAGATCGAATGTGACAAATGCAAGAACGAAAGTAAAAATGAAATTGAAAAATGCAAGAACGAAACTGAAGAATGGAAAAGGGAATACATTAGGGTTGCATCCGTACAAATTATTCGCGGAATCGTTGAAAATGGTGAGGAGACATTGACGTACGGCATTGTATTTCCCGATAAGAACGCCGATATGAGAAAAAAGCTACTGGAGGATAAGGGTCAGTTGGATGATGCCGCCGTGTCAGAAGCGAAGAACTTGAAATATTTCGAAAGTGCACACAGATTGAAATGGTTGTATTATATAACATATTCCGACGCAAACTTTGCCAATGATCTGAGAAATTTATTGCGCACCTTGAACGTTTCGGCTTTCCAGTTCAGCGGATTGATTGATAGGATCTACAAAATGACCTGCGAAAAAATTCATAATTTATCAGATAGAGAAATCGATTTGAAGGATGCAGAAGCTGGATTACGAATGTACGGTGTAAACGATGAAGGTTTAGTGAGTTGCATACACATCATTTGGCAAATACCAAAGATGACTGGTTTTCTTAATACAACAACTACTACAACGGTCCCAAATGTGTGAACAGAATTATGCGAATTAGCTCGAAACTCATCTGTGTAATGTTTTTTGAAAATTTATAATTTATTTTATTTTCTTGAATTTTGATCTTTTCCATTTTTTTGGGTTTTTTATTATTCATTCCCTATACTTGCTTGATTCAGAACAATGTTTTACTTTTTTCATTGTCATTCTTTTCTCATTTCAAAAATTTTGTCAAATAAGTAAAACTTGCATTTGTTTCCCTTCCTTTCCCCCTTTTTTTTTAAACTATCACTTTTATCATTTGTTTTTTGTTTTAATGTAATTTCTTCTCGTTCTTATTATTACTATTATTATATTATTTTTATTCTCAAAATTTGAGGATTTTTTTTCTGCCTAATTTAAGTTTATACTTACCTAGGTATTTAGTTGTATTAGGTACTATTTTCTATAGATATTTTCTGCAATTTTTTTCAATTAAAAATTTTTGTTGAATTTTGTACTTTGTTCTCAGACAATAATTCACATCAGTTTTTCAGGTTTTTCGACAATTTAAAAAAATTGCTACTATTATTTTAATCATTTTTCTGTTTCTTTAAAATTTTTATCGCTTCAAATTACGTAAAAGTTTAATAAATATTAATAGCTGTTTTTTTTTCAAAATCAGCTAAAATTGATGAAAGTATTTCCTTATTATTAAAAAAAAAAAACAACAAAAAAACAGAAAACAGAAAACAAAAAAACAATCCATGTTTAAAGGGGAGGGTGGCGAGGTTGCTCTCTTTTATTCAACTTCATGTCTGCGGTAGTAGGTCTTCAGGTAGTATAACATTGAATATAATTTTTTTTTTGAAAACTCCATGCATTTTATTTTTTAAAAATCAAAAATTAATTTTTTTTGTAAAAAAAAAAGCGAGATGAAAATAGTTTCCAATTTTTCTTCAAAACTTCATAGATGAAAAATCAAATTGACGTCATGCAAAGATCTTAGAAAATTCCGCTTGTCAACTCTATGCATTCAAAAAAAAAAAAAAAAAATTATAGCCCCCCCCCCCCCTTTAAGTAAAATCGATTGGCAACACTGCGTTCAAAAAAATATTTGACACTGGCAGAGGATACCGGGTACCCAGAAATCTTGTGTTGCGCCCCTCATCTTCAAGTGGATCCTTCCCTCTCCTCCCATTTTGCATAACACTCTGTAGATACTTATTCAAAATTAGAGGAGTGAGGGAGGTAGGGTCCAATTGAAAAATTTTTTAAACAAGAGTTCAGATTGAGGTCCTGGAAATAATTTTCGTTATTATAAAAATTTCGATTGGACCCCTCCTTCGCCTCTGATTGACGATTACACATCATCGCTTTTAGGTCCCTATTCAATTTTTGGGGGAGTCCAACTGAAAAAATTTTCGAACAAAAGTTGTAGATTGATGTTCCAGAAATAATTTTGGTTATTATAAAATTTTCAATTAGACCCCTCCCTCCTCACCAATTTTTGATAATACGACTTGAAAGTTCATATTATTAAAAATAGGGGTAAAGAGACTAATAAATTGAAAAAAAATTTCAAACAAAAGTTATAGCTTGAAGTTCTACGAATAATTTTGGTTATATCAAAAATTTTTATTGGACTCTTCGATCCCTCCCCGTCAATTATGAATATCAAGTATCTATGTATCTAGTATTGTACGTCGTAAAATTGAATGTCAAGTAAGTGATGCTGCCAGCGAGTTGTGGGAAAAATAGGCGATTGTCATATATTCTTGGGCACCTGGCTTTTCTTCAAAAAAGCAGTAAAAGTCGTTATCACATTGGGATGCTATCTTTGAAATTGAAGGAGTTACAGCAATACGAAATTCCAGTCAAAAATATTACCTAAGTACGTCAATTTACTAACAAGGGAACCTCGCCAACTCGTCACCTACGCTTGAGCTGAAATTTGGCTCACTGAAAGAGCATGCCACCCAGACCTCGCAACCAAATTTTTAGCTGCCGAATTTGATTTTTCGATTTTTGGCGAATTTTTGAAAGTGGCTAAAACCACCTCCAAAATTTTTTTTGTAAATTTCAAGATAGAATCTTGAAAATCGGTTTGTACATTAAAGTCGACCTCCCGAGTCGATTGGCACCATTTTCAAAGCGATCTGGAGTCTCCAGGAAAAGTTGACTTTTCTCCAGCGCACTGGAATAGCTCCAGATTACGGCGCTGTAATTAACTTCGGCAGCTGAAAATTTAATCCTAGCGTTAGTATGATGTCACCTATCGATTGATGTAGTTAAATCCAAAATCCGAGGTGACGAGTTCGCACGTGTTTTTTCTGATAACTTGAAAATTCTGTATTTTTTTAAAATTTCCGAAAAATCAATTTCTCCAGAATATCTCCCGAAACTTCGTCTACCCCCTAAATTTGACTCGCTGAGTCGATTGGCACCATTTTCGAAGCAATCTGGAGCCTCCAGGAAAATGTTGACTTTGGCCGTCTGGAGAGATTCCAGTATGCTGGAGAAAAGTCAACTTTTCCTGGAGGCTCTAGATCGCTTCGAAAATGGTGCCAATCGACTCGGCAGGTCGACTTTAATGTACAAACCTATTTTCAGGATTCTATCTTGAAATTCACGATTTTTTTTTTTTTTTTTCAAAAAATGTTTTTTTGGAGGCGGTTTTTACCCATTTTCAAAAATTCGCCAAAAATCGAAAAATCAACTTCGGCAGCTGAAAATTTTGTTGTGAGGTGTAGGTGGCATGCTCCTTCAGTGAGCCAAATTTCAGCTCAATCGGAGGTGACGAATTGGTGAGGTTTCCTTGTAAGATTCATACTTCAAAGTTTGGAATTGAAAATCGAAAATTAAATTTTAAAGAGCTAATTTTTTCTTCGTATTGGTAACATTGAAATTTTTCCTGCTATTTGAAAATAATTTTTTCTATCCTAAATTTTGATCCTATTTTTTAAGAACTTTCTGTAATAATTTTTTTTGGGGGGGGGGGGAGGGGGTCCTGAAAATGTTGGAGATTATAAAAAAATACGTAAAAAAGTGGTGATTTTTGGAGAAAAAGAATTCCTGTATTCCTGTAGACACGTTGACTTAGCCTCATACTTCGAAAATATAAATCTTCACAGCTTTGTAAGTTTGTAGCACCTTCATTTTCAAAGATAGGCAAATTTTTCACGAAACTGTTTTCGTTCGTTTTAAAAATGGACTGAATTTTGTAATTTTTGATATCACTACCCCTTCAAAATCGAGATGGGCACCTGTTGTTCGTCGAGTTTTTGGTTTATGATACTCGAACGATCGTATATAAAGTTCAAATTTGGCAGACCCCTCGCTGGACACCATTTTCAGGTGTGGATATTTCGATCTTTCTTTTTTTTTTGCGAAGAAAATAATGCGAATTTCGAATGGACTTTTGCAGCGCTGCCAGGTCCGCCGATTGATATCAAAGTTACCGAAGTGACCGCTACATCGGTGCGACTTTCGTGGACCCATTCGTCTCCCGCTGACCTGCAATATTACGTCATCCACTATAAACCTCGTCACGCGAACCAGGCGTTCGCCGAAATCAGCGGAGTGATCACGTTGTACTATACGATTCGAAATCTCAGCCCATACACCGAGTACGAATTCTACATAATCGCTGTGAATAACTTGGGACGAGGACCTCCTTCAGCGCCCACCTACATAACCACCGGCGAAACAGGTAAAATACGTTGCTTTTTATTCGCCACTTTCCACAGGTGCTCGTAATTCTACTCGTATCTACGCTAAGCGTATTTCAACGAGAAAGATGCTTCGGCATTCGCGAATAATTGATCTTTTCAATTTCATAGATAGTTCTCGTACGTTCACAGCTCCGAAAAGGAAAACATTCTACAAAAAAAAAAGAAGCGAGTGTGTTCTTTTTAGAAGAAAAAAATTTGTAAAAAAAAAAGATGAGATAACGAGGTGTGTAGCAATGCAGGTGAAAAGGGAAGCAGAGTGTACACGTAGGTCGTAGGGCGTATAAGTATACATGGTAGTGATCGAAGTACACACATGTTATGAAAGACGCCGATATAAGGGCGTAAAAAATACACAGAGAGCCACGAAGCTTAAAAGCTTTTCGGCGCGAAAGGTATTAAAAGCTCGATAGAAACGCCTTTTCATATAATGTCTGCATTTGAAAAAGACTACGACTACGACTATACGACTACGAGCGTCTTATGGAAAAGATGAAAATTCGTTTTTGTGCCAGCCAGTCAGCCAGCAGCGCTGGTTTGTGTGTATAGGTTTTTTACTCTTTTCTTTTACTTTTTCGTATAATGTATACGATATTTATTTTTCAATCTTACGACAATACGAGATTGTATTTTTACACATACTCGTACTTAGAGCTCGCAGCTCGGCAATACGTGGGTGGGTGGGTAATGGGTCGAGGTGCGCGTTGAGTGGGTACGTGTTGCAGGGCAAATCCAATAAGCAGAAATCACGCTAAATTTTTGGTTTAGATCTCATTTACGAATGTGAGGGTATTGAATTTTGTACATCACCTCGTTTCGAGCGTATGTTTACCTTCTTCTACGATTTTTTTTTTTTCATGTTATTATTTTTGCGACGAGTTTAACAACGTATAAGTATTTTTGTGTGTTTACACGCGTACCATGATTTTTTAACATTTTTGGAAGTGTTAATCTAAGTAAGTTGATTTTCACGGTATTTTTTGATGTTTTGTGCACCTGCGAGTGATTCGACCTGATTAGAGGCGGAGGAAACGAGGGAAATTCAGTTTGGAAGGTTACACGTATACCATAGCTAGGATCCCGAATATACCTGCGAGTACCTTACGATAAGGATTTTTTTTCCAATTCTCAAGATTTCTCAATCACTTCGCGAAATTAATAAATTTCAAAAATTCAATCCATTTTGAAAGTTCAATGAATTTTTTCAATTTTAATTTTTTTTTTTTTTTTAAATAATTGTCTTTGATATCTTTTGGAACATTTTCTACATTATTTTTATGAAATTCTCTCGAAAGTTCCTGCAAAATAACTAAATACCTAAGTCATTAAGTGCAAACTTTTTGATTTTAAGATTTGTTTTGAACATCTCGCCTTTCAGAATCCACTAAGAGGTGTAATTTTCCCAAATTAATCTATTTTACTGGTTTCTCAGGTGTAATTATCAAGTTCGCAACATTCTAAAAAAAAAAAAAAAAAAAAAAAAAACATCCAGATAGTTAAACTGTCCAAAAACAGTTGATTTTCCAAATTGACTAATTATGCAATTTTCAAAGCAACTTTAAAAAATGTTTTCAAAAAATTTCCACTTTTCAAAATAAGCTCCAACTGGGTAATTACCTAGATATTTTTCGATAACGATTGATTTTGATCATTTTCAGAAAATGTTTAAAAATATGAATACCGAAAATACCTACATAATTTCGTCTCTGCAGTAGTTTTTACTGCCGAATATATTTTATCACAGATAGATATTTCAAATTAGGGATAACCTTGACAATCTTGTCAGCATTACGACGAAATCTCAAATAATTAAAAGATGGCATTTTAAAGGCGACTTGACGTGATTTTTTTCAATCTACCGATTCGTATTTCTCTCAAATTTCAACCTCTAATCAGCGACGAATTAATTTTTTTGTGTTTTGAGCACGCACTTTTTTGAGTTTTTATATGTACCTATTTTTTGCGATATTTTTGTATCGTCGAATGTCACGACGATGATTTCTTTCGTGGGAATGTTTGAAAGAAATAAGTGGGTTGTGAGGGGAGGAGAAGGGAAGAGAGGAGAACTAATGCCTTCGATGGTGCGAATGGAGTGTTTTTGCTCTTACAGAATCTGTCACATCGATCTCAGAAGATTACCTAAAGGTGTTTTTTCGCATTTCTTTTTTTTTGATCTGCGAAATTCCAAAAGAAAATTAGCACCTTGCGCTTTTTTTTCAGTATTTAATCGAGTTATCGCACCGATTTTACTATCTTTATCATAATAATTTTGTAAACGATGCCTATTCCGTCGATATTACGTAGGTACCTGCATACTACGTCAATGTACAATTTTACGAATGGCATATTTATCTACGTACACATATGTGAGGGCGCATTTCCAAAAAAAAATTCTCAAATTTAGAAAAAAATGGGATTTAAAAAAATTAATTATTTTGCGTTAAAATTTGAATTATTTCTTTTATTTTTGAAGGTACAGATCTACAAAACCACTTTCATTCGATTCCTGGTGATTTTTTAATTTTTACTTACTTAAATTTAGCCAAAAAAGTGGAATTAGAACATTTTGACGTAGGATCCCCTTTCTTATGCGCCCCTACATATCTATGTACTACGTATGCAGTGAATTTCACTGCGTCTAGGTATACGCATTAGGCAGTACCTGACCTAACTACCTATAGTATGTATGTATTGATATTAACTTGCGCCTTTTTTTTCTTTTCCCTTTTTTCTTCCTCGAATCGAACGTTATATCGGATACTAATTGACTTATCAGCTCTTGACTCTTCTATGTATGGCCCAGGATCCAGTAAGTAATTTTTGTAATGATCTCTGTGTTCACTGTTCGGCTTACTGTGTACGTAGTGCTACATTTTGGCATATTTCGCGTGGAATTTACGACTCCGGCGATCGCTTATCAAGGTGGTATAAGCTTTTTGTTGTTGTTGTCAGGCTGTCAGCATTTGGAATTTGTTTGTACTCGTATCTGTAATTGTGTATGCGTATAAATTTGGTTGTACAGGGTGTCTACAAGTCATGAAATTTGAAAATGAGTCATGGAAGTATTGAAAAAGTCATGAATTTTTCAAAAAAAATCACTAGGTCACGAAAAGTTATGAATTTTACTCTTCGAAGTCATGAAAATTTGTTTAAAAGTGAAATTTTTTTCTCAAAAAAAAAAAAAAAAAAAAAAAAACCGCATAAGATAGATATTGTAATTCTCCTGAAGAAGAAAATTAATTTTCTTAAAGAATTTTTTTTCGAGGGTATAGAAATCTCTATTTTTTGGGGAAACTCTCCATTTTTTGAAATGAAAAAAAAAAAATGAATTTTTTGGTACAAAAAATTTTAGAAATTGTTTTGGAATAAAAGCGTTGAAAAACATTCTCAATTTTTTTTTTTATGTAAAAATATTTTTAAATTTTTGCAAAAAAATTATTATTTTTTTAAATCAAAAATCTGAATTTTATTGTTTTGGAATTGAATTGAAGTAAAAATATTTTTCGAACTCTGGAGTATAAAATCTCAATTTTTTGGATTTTTTTTTAATGTTCTAAATAGTGAAGGAAGAGGATCTCTGTTTTTCGGAGAATAAATTCTCATTTTTTGGAATAAAAAAAAATTGAAAACCAATTTTTTGGTTTAAAAATTTTTTAAAACTGTTTTGAAATAAAAAAAAGATTACTCGATTTTTTTGAAATTGAGAAATCTCAAATCTTCTGGGGTAGAATTTTTTTCGAAGGAAGAAATTTCAGGATTTTTTTAGAATAAAAAATATTCAAAAAAATTTTTTCCCTTTTTTTTTGGTGAAAAAAGTTATAAAATTTGTTTATGTGTAGATATTTTTTTAAATTTCTGTCGAAAATTTTCTTAATTTTTCTTTGTGAAAAAAAAATCGTTTCATTTTCGAAGAAAAAAATTGAAATTTAACATTAATTTTAAAAATTTTTCTAAAATAAAAAAATCTCAATCTCAACTTTTGGGGATCACTTTTTTCTTTGATAGTAAAGTAAATAAAATATTTTTTTAAATTTGGGACGAAAAAACTAGGTTTTCTGTTGAAAAAGTTGAATTCCTAATTTTTTACAATAGGTAATAAATACCTAGGTATAATTTTTTGACGAAAAAAACTTTTTTTGGGAGAGGGGCTCTAAATCTTTTGATGAAAAAAAACATTATTTTTTTGGGGGGAAATCCAATTTTCTAGGGGAAAAGTTCTCAATTTTTAGAATAAAAAATTGTTTTGTACCTACTTGGTATTCTTTGATAAAAACAACATAAAAATTTCGATTTTGAAAAAAAAAAACTTTTTTTTTCAACTTTTTGTAGCAACCTTATATTTTTAATTTTTGTTAAAACCGCATCTTTCTAATTCTTTCCAAAAAAAAACTTTGCAAAACTTTTTTTGAAAAAAAAATCAAATGAGAAATTTAGGGAAACAATAAGGCAATTTTTTGCGCCCCCCCCCCCCCCTATTCATTCCAAGTTACACTTATGCTGGAAGGGGGCCCTTGAAAATGTTGAAATATTGTTCATGAAAAAGTCATGAAAGTCATTAATTTTCAAAAAAAAAAAATTAATGTAGACACTCTGCGCCGTATAGACCTATCTGATTTGCGTCAAATCAGCAAAAGTGTAGGTAACTATAGGATAAAGTTATTTTGATAATCGTATAATTGAATGCATGATAATATGATGCTGTTGACTGTGTGTAACCGAAGTCGCCTGTAAGTAGATTATTTGGGTTAATTCATCGATGACAAGTTCGCCGCCATGGCGATGTCGTCTGTGCTGCATCTGCACCTGCAATTGCATTCGTTGTTGGTACGTAGTAAATTGGCGATATCGTTGTATACGCAGGTAAACACGCCGATTATAGGTACCCTTGTGTATTGTATATTGATGTTTGAGAATGTTGCGAATTTCGTACTGAGTATTATGTAGATTAGGTATAGTGTGTTAGGAATGGGAATCCCTATAGTGATGCTGATGGCATAGCATGGGTTTGCCGTCATTTATAACGAATGAGATGTAACAGGTGGTCGCTTCTGTCTTCGAAGCATATCATTCTTCGCAAATTTAAATACCTACTTTACCTATCGGTGCACACCTACCTAATATTTAACGAATTTCTTAGTACGGGTTACTCGTATGTTTATGTTTTCTGCAAGTTGAAATTTTACACGTACATATTCATTTAACGTACGTATTGTTTATTTTGAAAGCTGAGCGTTTTCGCTGAAAAGGTTCACCTTTCACGTTTAAAAATTTCAACGATTCACTTTTAATCTTCTGTTAATTCCATTTAATACCGCGTGCCTTCGTGAAAAAACTTCTCTATATTTATGGTTTTAGATTATGCGTAGAGTAAGATGCTATTATTGCAGCTTTCGAAGCTGAGTTGTATGTATAGTATGTAGGTAATCTAAATCTAAATATCGTACGAAATTGATTTTCAACGGTTTATACTCGTAACTCGAGTGTGGGGATTAATGCTTCGAAAGAAACTTCATTGATTGTTTTCTAACCCCTTCATTGTCATTACATATGTACTTACGTATCAACTAAACCTTATACTTACAAAAATATCAAACATCGTAGGGCTATATGGTGGGATATTCACAATTATTTGCATTTTTTTCTTACCCCCTCCCTCCCAATCAATAGCAATTTTATTGCGAATACTTTTTTGCTAAATTTTTTTTAAATTACCTATTGTGAAAATTACCTGTCCTTTTAAATTTTTTATAATACCTAATTTTTTGTCTCCTTTTTTTTTTTTTTTTTTGAAAAGAAATCTTTTAACTTTTTAGAAACCTTCTCCAATTTTCTGAAAAATATCTAAATTTGCTTTGAATAAAGAATCATCTTAAAGAGGTATCTTTTTTTTTTGCAGTCGGAATGAAAAAAATTGCCACTTGTTTAAAGTAAATTTTTTTGCAATCTTTCAATTTTTTTTAGAAAGTATCTCTTATTTATAGAGGAAAAACATATCTCAATTTTTTGAGAAAAAAATATCACAATTTCTTGTATAATTTTTTTTATCTTTCAAGTTTTTGAGGGTAAATCTTTCCACAAGTTTTTTGGTGCAAACAAATCCTCTAATTTTCTTAAAGAAAAATTATCTCGATTTTTTTTTTTTGGGGGGGGGGGTCTCCGTTTTTTTGGAGGAACAAAAATCTCGATTTTTGGAGAGAAAAAAAATCAGTTTTTTTGAAGAGAAATATTCTCGAAGAAAAAAAATCTCAACTTTTATAAGATTTGAAAATTTTTCAGAACAAATAAAATTTCTAATTTTGTCGGAATAATAGAATCTCAAGTTTCCTGGAGAAAAAGTCTCATTTTTTGGAGTATAAATTCTTTATTTGAAATAAAGAGGTAATCTTATTTTTCGGATTAGAAAATTTTCGAAATTTCATGACGCTGACATGACGTAGGAGGTAAATTTTTAATTTTTTAAAAAAATTTTATAAAAAAAAAAAAAATAGAAAAAAAATGTTTTGAAAAAGAAAATTTAAAAGCTGTCAATAAAATTTGAAAATTCACAATTTTCCGCTCCCACAGAAGATGTATATAATTTCAATTTTTTTTTAAAATTGCAATGTTTTAAAATTTGTTTATCAAAATTCTAAAAAAAAAAAATCTTTGAAATATGGGAATTTTAAAAATTCGACAAAAAAAGTAATTATAATTTTTCAGTTTTCCAATTTTAACAATTTTTTGAAATCTGGTCAATTTTTTTAAAAAGTTGATGAATCTTTACAATTTTAAAAATTTGATCCGTATTCATCTTCAAATTTGGGCAAAAATTCAAAAATTTGACAATTTTTCAAATTGCAATCCATCTCCATTTCTCAGATCAATATTTAAAATTCAGCAGAATTTTCAAAAAACTTTGAGGGTAATTTTATAAATTTTAGTAGATTTAAAAAATAGGTTGGTTTAATTCGAATTTTGAAATTTTAAAATTTTAACGAGTTTTAAAACTTTACGACTGTGTAAGGGTTTTAAAATTTGGTCCCTACAACCTACCGTGAAAATTGAAATTTTTTTAAAAATCCTGTTGAAGGTATTGGAAAAGTTCATTTCAATCTAAATTTTTTATTACTTCTAAAAAATGTTCAAACCTCGATGAACAATTTATTTTAAATTCTCAGTTTTTTGTAGTTTTTAGTAAACTTTCAATTTGAATCTTTGATTACATAATTTTAAAGTATTTATCATTTTTAGCTAGTTTTTTTTCAAATTGTTTTTGTGTGCAGGTGGGGGGAGTAGAGATACGTAATAGTAGTACATTTGTAGATTGTGTATTTCTATATTGTAAATTTTTCACGTAGGTAAGAATTAAATTGATTAGTAGATTGGCGCTTTTCTACTCGTATTCGTACCTAAGATACATTAGCTAATAAACGGGTCCGCATTTCATTTTCATTTAATAAGCTTTGAAAAACGGCGTACCGCTTATTTACGTTGTGGTCAACGTAGCAAGAGGGACTTTGCAGCAAAAAAAAAATATGATATATACCTACTCTCATTTATATTTCTAAAATAGGGATCAAAATATCAGTTTTGACGATGCATAAACTAAACAATTTCTTTTTACGTTTGTTCATCTAGCACCGGGAACAGCTCCAAGGAACGTTCAAGTTCGACCTCTCAGCTCGAGTACGATGGTCATCCAATGGGATGAACCGGAATCTCCCAACGGACAAATTACAGTAAGTATTTGCGTGGTACTCTGGGGATCGCTGGTGGAATTTAATTTTCGACTAATTATAAATATTGTATTTTTCGTTATAGGCTTACAAAGTGTATTATACGACGAATCCGGACTCTGCCATGTCGTCGTGGAATTCGCAATTCGTCGATACGAATCTGTTGACCACTATCGGCGAGCTAACCCCGTTGACCATGTACACGATCAGAGTGCAAGCTTTCACCAGCGTCGGTCCGGGACCCTTATCGGCGCCTGTGCAGATCAAAACGCAGCAAGGAGGTAAATACGATCGCCGATGGTCTTACAACGCCTCGATATGTAATGCAATATCAATAATGTATGTATTTGAGTATAGTTCCTAGCCAACCGAGAGACTTGAGAGCTACGGAAATCGGAGAATCGTCGATAACGTTGGAATGGACGAAACCAGCTCATTCGGGAGAAAACATTCTCGGATACGATTTAATATGGAACGATACGTACTCGAAGGTATGTATGGACGTTGCGGTTTGTGTGCTTTGGCTGCGCTAGAATTGGAAATTAAAAATATGAAAAACCCGATGGGAAATGCGCAGGAGAAAAATCACAGAAGGATCCCGGTGGTGGAACGATACACGTTGGAGGAGTTGTACCCGAATACGTTGTATTATATTTGGCTGTCGGCGCGATCTCAGCGAGGTGAAGGCGCCACCACGTCTCCGATTCCAGTTCGTACCAAGCAATATGGTAAGTTATCGGCGATATAGCGGATTTGCCGTCCAGCACCCTCGTCTGTCTCTTCTCTTCGTCGCACCACGTCTCGTCGAGCGTCGCTCCTGAGTTTTCACTTCTTCGCCAAGATGATGAATATTCGTATTCGTTTGTTTATAAGTTCGAGTTCGCCCGGTGATATTTCTTTCTTCTTATTATTCTGTTTCCACTTCTTCTCGTACGATATGTCATAAACAGTCATTTCTGGCAGGACAGGCTCGCGCAACTAATTCGAAAATTACTAACACCGACGCGACGTCGCTTCGTCGTCGTATCTCTGGCGCAAAGTTTATACAGAGATGAGAGAATGCGAATTATTTTGTAAATAGAAACGTCTCGTCGAACGAAACGCTTCTTTCGAAAATTCGCTATCCGCGACGAGAGTGGAGGCGTTGAGGGGGATTCGGGACGACTCGACTCGACGATACGAATCAGTTATCTACTCGTACCTAAACGAAGACGAGGGTGATGCAAGTTTTCGCCGTTGTATTTGTAATTAAACCGTAGCTATACTAACAATAAGGAAAATGAAAAAATAATCGTCATCTTCTGCAAAGGTAGGACGAAAGACTGATGTACTCGGGTGTGTTTTAAACGTAATTCTTTTCTTTTCTATATGTTTTTTCACCACTTCGTTTTCTTCTACTTCATCAGCACCGTCACCTTTTTTTCGTTAATGTAATGTATCGATAATTATTTCGTTATTCACGAAGCACCGCACCATCCATAACGCACCGCATTGCACCGCGTAGTGGATTTTCTTTCTTTTTGTTAAATAGAAGCGTTTTGGTCGTTATGTACAATTGTACAGACGAGCACGACAGATGAACGGACGCGGCAACGATATACTCGTATATTTTTTATTTTAATCAACAAAAATATTCTAGGCAGATTTTTAAGGGGGGGGGGGGGGGGTCAAAAAAAATTTGTTGAATGCATCGCGTTGACAAGCGGAATTTTCTAAGACCTTTGCATGACGTCATTTTGATTTTTCACCTATGAAGTTTTGAAGAAAAATTGAAAACTAATTTCAAATTGTTTTTTTTTTTACAAAAAAAATTAATTTTTGATTTTTGAAAAATAAAATGCATGGTGTTTTCAAAAAAATAAAATTATTTTAATTTTGCATTTTGATGATGTCATTTTGCAGAAAATATTGATAGATTTTTTGGAAAATGAAAAATTTCAAGTGTCAAAATTGAAGAAAAACACAGTTTTTGGTAAATGCCCCGTTTCCAGAGAAACTATGCAACCCACAAGATTTTTTTGAGAATGTTTTTTATTCAGTAGAGTCTAGTATGTAGTCTGACGAGGGGGTTTTGCAAAATTTTAATTTGCCGACGATTTCTTTCGAGTAGACCGGAATGCTTCGATGAAAATTATGAGAAAGTTTGATAAAATCGGAGGGAAAGTAGAAATTTTCCAAAACCCTCTCGTCAGACTACAGACCAGACTCTACTGAACAAAAAACATTCTCAGAAAAATCTTGTGGGTTGCATAGTTTCTCTGGAAACGAGGCATTAAGCAGAAATCGTGTTTTTCTTCAATTTTAACAAAAAAAAAATTTCATTTTCCAAAAAATTTATCAATATTTTCTGCAAGAATGACATCATCAAAATGCAAAATGAAAATAATTTTCTTTTTTTGAAAACTCCATGCATTTTATTTTCCAAAAATCAAAAATTAATTTTTTTTGGTAAAAAAGACAATTTGAAATTAGTTTCCAATTTTTCTTCAAAACTTCATAGGTGAAAAATCAAAATGACGTCATGCAAAGGTCTTAGAAAATTCCGCTTGTCAACGCTATGTATTCAACAAAAAAAAAAGTGTGGACCCCCCCCCCCACCCCCGGCTTTGAGCTTGTAAATTATACATACAGTGTGTCCGAGGAGCATTTCCGAAACTTGGGATTTGGATACAACCGCAGGGTGTCCAACGGTCATAAAACTCATGAAAGTCATGAAATTTGAAAATGAGGCATGAAAGTCATGGAAAAGTCATGAATTTTTCAAAAAAATCACTAGGTCAAGAAAAGTTATGAATTTTACTCTTCGAAGTCGTAAATTTTTAATAATATTACCCGGGAAAAATTATAAATTTTAAAAGTGGAATTTTTTCAAACTGCTGCATCTTCTCAAAAAAAAAAAAAAAATGCATAAAATATTGTGTTTTTTTTGAAGAAGGATATCTATTAATTTTCTTCTTGAAGATTTTTTTTTCGAGCGGGAATTTTTATTTTTTGGGGAAAGATCCCCATTTCATGGAATAAAAAAAAAAAATCTCAATTTTTTTGAAGTAGGTAAAAAAAATTTAAAAATTTTTCGAAAAAAATTCTCATTTTTAAAAATTTAAAAATTTGAATTTCATCGTCTTAGAATTGAATTGTTTTGAAGTAAAAATACTTTTCGAGCTCTAGAGTATAAAATCTCAATTTTTTGGATTTTTTCCCAATTTTCTGAAAAATGGATTTTTTTTGGGATGAGGTTCTCAGTTTTTTGCAGAAAAATTCTCATTTTTTGGAATAAAAAAAATTAAAAACGAATTTTTTGGTTCTAAATTTGTTTAATATTGTTTGAATAAAAAAAATTACTTACCTACTCAATTTTTTTTGAAATAGAGAATTCTCAATTCTCAAATCTTCTAGTGTAGAAATTTTTTTGGAGGAAAAAATTTCATACAATTTTGAAATAAAAAAATATCCATATATATATATATTTTTTTTTTTTGAGAAAAAATGTTAAGGGGGGGGGGGCTACCTTTAACTTTTTTTTTTTAATGCATAGCTTTGACAAGCGGAATTTTTTAAGACTTTTTTATATGATGCATTTTTGATTTTTTTTATCTGAAGTATCGAGGAAAAATTGGAAACAAAAATCATTTTGCATTTTTTAATTAATTTTTGACTTTTGAAAAATAAAATGCATGGAGTTTTCAAAAAAGAAAAGTTATATTCATATTGCATTTTGATGATGTCGTTTTGCAAAAAATATTGATCGATTTTTTGGAAAATGAAAATTCCAGTGGTTTTCAAACTTTGATGAAAATTGGAATTATAGTGATTTTAAAATTTTAATAATTTTTTATTTTGAATAAATAAATCTTACAAAAATTCTACCTAATTCAATAAATCTTTAAAATTTTGAAAAATGTTGAAATTTGATGGAGATAAGAATTTATTATTTTATTAATTTTAAAAATGGAATAAATTTTTCATTTTTTGCATTTGATTCCATAATCCTTAAAATTTGAAAAAAATTGAAAATTCGGTATAATTTAAAAAATTGTTAGTTTCAACAAATTTTTGAAATCGAATCAATTTTTAAAAGAAGAATAATTCAATAAATCTTGAACATTTAAAAAAAAAAACATAATTTTTTGGAGAAATTTTTTATGTGAAAATATTTTTTTAAATTTCTGTGGAAAAGTTACTTCTTAAGTTTTTCTGTGTAAAGAAAAAAAAATTGTTTCATTTTCGAAAAAAAAAACTGGAGTTCAGTACAATTCTCCCCGGACACCCTGTAACTGAATGCCGAGTCTCGTCAATTTAATTCCGGTGGCGAATGTTTTTCCTAACAAAAGTATACGAGAGAAAGAAAAAAAATGTGTGAGAGTGTAAGAGTATAGTTAACAATTTGAAAAATATCGTTGCCGCGGTTTTTAAAACTCGTACGTTATGTTTACGTTGTATATATAATATACTTACGTAGGTTAGGTATGGTATTTGCGAGTTATTTTCTCGAAATGATTTTAGCGAGATTGCACCATGCACCGTATTACTTACTAACGATTTTGTATTGTACACTCTCACGTTACGTTTTTATTTGCTCTAACCCCCTTCTTTTCCTTAGCTTCCCTTCTTACCTTTCGACAGCACGTCTTAATAAGACGTACTTTCACCTTTGTAACCTTAACCGAACGTTTTCCCAGCCCACAGCTGCGTTATTTTTATTTTTTACTTATACTTTCGAGAATATTTTTTGAGTTGTTTTTTTGCACTGTTATTTTTTTTTCTTTCGTTTTGTTTTCCATACGCGATTTTAGTACCCGGAGCTCCACCGCAAAATGTAACCGGCGAAGCGGTGGGTCCCACTTCGATATTTTTACAGTGGGAGCCACCCCCTCCGAACAGGACGAACGGACAGATAACCTATTACAAGGTATTTAAAGTAGAAGCGAAACGCAACGATTCCGAGGCCGATGTGATAACCGTCACCAACGGCACATTGATCCGTTTGGACGAGTTGAAAAAGTGGACCGAATACAGGCTATGGATTTTGGCCGGTACGGCCGTCGGAGACGGGCCCACCTCCAAACCGATACTTGTAAAAACCCACGAAGATGGTACGATAGTTATTGTATTTTCGTACTCGTATTTTTACCTTTTTCGGCGCGATCTTCTTCTCGGTGTACTTTTTTCACTTCACTTTCCCCAGTTTCCCCGATTAGTTCGGGGAAGGGGTGAGCGAACGAATGCCAGAGGAATTTTACAGTTTGAGATCGCGTATGCGAAATGCGAATCTATCTTGATATTTTGTGATTTTTGTGAGACATGTTTTCGCCGTAATTTTTTTTCGCACGCGAATTTTGCGTACGATGCGGCTCGAATACAGTCGTGTTTTCAGCGGTGGTTCTAGTATCATCAACGTCTCCATTCCGTTTATTTTTTCCTCCTAGTTTATCGAATTATTCTTTCGTCGTACGCTTATGGAATAAATTCTCGATAATTGTTCGTTGGAAATTTGGAAAATTGCTTTTTAAGAAAATCGTCGATTCTTATTCTAAGCGATTTTTTTTTTTTTTTTTTTGATCATTTATTTCTACCGGACGAACGAATTTATTTTTCATTTTAATCGCGATAGAAAAAAAAGAATAAATGCGAAGGCTTTACCTTTGTACTCCAATTAGGCGAATACGTTACATTTATTGAAACATAATAGACATGGCCAGCGTTAGCCCAGTTGCCCTCGTACTCGAGCACCACACGAGATTGCACCACGTGAAAAATCCCGACCTGCGCATAAAATTTGAATTCAACGTGTAAAAAATTTCACTCAATAAAAAAATTACAATTTTTTGGAGATTTGGGAACCTTTTCTAATTTTTTTAGAATGAAAATTTTTTACAATCTTTCAGAATGAAATTCTTTTTCAATTTTTTAGAATGAAATTTTTTTCAATTTTTTAAAATGCAAATTTTTTACAATTTTTTTAGAACGATTCATTTTCTTTAATTTTTTTTACGATTTTTCAGAATGAAAAATTCAAGAAGAAAATCGTTCTAAAAAAATTGTAAAAAATTTTCATTCCAACAAATTGTAAAAAACTTTCATTCTAAAAAATTGAAAAAAAAATTTTGCAATTTTTTTAGAACGATTTTCTTCTTAAATTTTTTAGAACGAAAATTTTTTATTATTTTTATAGAACAATTTTTTCCTATAATTTTTTAAGAATACCTATGTATTTTTTACAATTTTTTAAAATGAAAATTTTTTACAAATTTTTAGAACGATATTTTTCTTTAATTTCTTTAGAACGATATTTTCTTCAATTTTCTAGAATATGAAATTTTTTTACAATTTTTCAGAATGAAATTGTTTTAATTTTTTAGAATGATTTTTTTTCAATTTTTTAGAATGACATTTTTTTACAATTTTTTTAGAAAGATTTTTTCAATTTTTTAGAATAAAAATTTTTTACAATTTTTCAAAATGAAAATTTTTACAATTTTATAGCATGAAATAAGATTTTCCAATTTTTCAGTATGAAAAATGTTCTAATTTTTTTGAATAAAATTTTTCAATAAGTTCCTAATTTTTTTTTTAAAATGAATAATTTTTCATTTAAAAAAAATAAATTTCTTCTACATTTTTTAAATAATTATTAAGTAGATATATTTTTGAAATGAAAAAAATTATTTATCAAATTTTTCCAGAAAATTTGCAACATTAATATGAGGTCGGTCGTGGGGCAAAATTGAAGAGAAACCGGGTAATAAAAAATTAAGCGATTTTTGTGGCATCGGATAATCGAGGTTCTACTTTATGTATATGAAGTATTTTTTTTGTGAAGAAATTTACGACTTTTCACCGCCCCTCGCTCCCCCCCCCCCCCCCCCAACAGCACCACTTGAGAAAATAATGATCCGCCGGCTATGATAATAGACGACAAAACGAACAAGCGGAGTTGATCAACGAAGCCTTCTCTTGCGTGCAAAAAATTACTAAAAATTGGTTGGAAATCGATGACCTGGATTTGACTCTTTTTTTTCGTATTTTTCTGTCTTTGGACGGAGAAATTTTCAAAAAATGTTATACATTATTGAAATTGAAATTAGTTTTTATTGTTTGTCTTGTATTGTTAACTTTGTCAACTGAAGTGAACTTACATTCTTTTACTAGCGAGATAGGTGGTCATTTTACCTCCCTCCCTTACAGTTTATTCTAACAATTCTTTCGCTTTATTCTTTGAATGAACATTCCTCAGTTTAGGTTCTACCTCACCTTTATAATTCTTTAACGACCGAAGATAACGTGATTTTTTCCCCCAAGTTATTCCTCTTCCTCCTCGTCTTCTTCTTCTTCTTCTTTTTTTGAACTTCGATATTTTGAATCGAATAAAGGATCTGGCGTTGGTGTTACTAGAATCTCGTTTCGAAAGTAGGTTTTTAAAGCTATTTCATTCTTCTTTATATTCTGTCCTCGAGTTAAATCTTCTGACAGGTGTTGAAATTACTTACATTTTTAATTTTCGTCGAATATTTGTCACCTACTTATTTCGCGTTAGGTAGTTCCATTTTTAATCAATCCTCCGCAAAGCGATGAGCATTGTTGCGGTTCAAGCAACTTTTGATTAACGTTTTCTTTTTTTTTAACACGATGATTTTTGCGAGTTCGATTTTCAATTTTTACGAACTCTTGACCGAACGATGGTCTTTTTTGTATTTTTTTTTCGACGACACGCACAACTACTTACGTATGTTTGTCAAAACAATTTTTTTTTTGAAATGATTTTTGAAGATTTTTGAATTTCAACGACGGAAAGTTTGTTGATTTTTTTTCTCACTCGCCTGCAAATTTTCGATTTTTTCAAACTAATTTTTTGTGTTTTGAATATTGAATTTAAAAAGTTTTTGTTTTTGATTTTTTTTTTTGTATTATCCGACTCGCGTTACACGCGATTATAATTGTCCGGTTCGGCTCTCTCTGCGCAGCTGCATGTGAGTATATCAATGGTATATGTAAAGAGTGAATTGATAATTTTTTTTGATTTTTGATTTTTTTTTCTGTAAGTAGCGCGTCATTTTTTATTTATCCATTTTTTTCACATAGAATTGAGATTTTTTAAGTTGATTTTTGATAGATACAAGTTATTTTTTGTATCTACCTATAGTAGTTTTTGAATTGATTTTTTGATTTATATACTCTTCACCTGGTTCGTTTTTTCTCTCTCTTTGTGGCGAGGGTGGTTGTAGTTTGAGAAGGGAGGGTAAAGATGAACTTGGATTGTGAAATGAACCAGGCACCGATATCATCTGTGAGTAATTTAGTTCGTTTCTATGTACGTACTTTAATTTTTCCAAGTAGATAGTTCTTTTTAGTATATTTGGTTGGCTTTGATCACGATATTTTTCTCTGTCGAGTGAAAACTATACGTCGGTGTTGCTTAGAAGGCAACATCGCGATGTATTATTTAAGTTTGCTCAGTTCTCGACTCGATTCGATTCGGTATGTAAATTTTAAGTAGCTGATAAAAGCGAAACGTTGAAGTTTTTGAACGTATTTTTATTTGTTTGTCATTTTATCGATTGGCGTTCGCATTTCCGACCGGATTACTCTAATATCGAGTTTGAATTTTAGTTCCTGGTCCGCCAACGGATGTGAAAGCGGCGCCGGTGAATTCGACGACCATTTTTGTGGAATGGAAGCCTCCAGCCGAAAACGAACGTAATGGGATCATTCGACGGTATCATATTCACGTACAGGAGACTAAGCACGAGGTGGTTGTTGAACATTTTTTCGTAGTTTTTTTTCAAATTCGCCTCGGATATTGTCAGTTTTACTGATTTGGTTTGTTGTTGTTTTTCGCAGGGCACAAGTCTATTGAACGAACCGTTTCGTGTCGAAGTTGTAAACGCTTTGCAGCAGAATGTAACCGATTTGCAGCCGGATACGTCGTATTTGATTCAAGTTGCTGCGCTGACCCGTAAAGGAGACGGCGCTCGGAGTCCGCCGGTACCGGTCCGGACTCCCGGTGGTGTGCCCATCCGACCCACCATTAACTTGAAGTGAGTAGCGAAGGTCGTTTTTTGCGAGAGGGGAGGGGTAATTAGTTGAGTATAGTACGATTGGATCCCCGCAGCACTGATTTTTTGGCACCATCGAAAATTTGCTAAGCCCAATTCCTTGTAGATACGTAAATTTAAAATTGAAGGTCACGAGGGGGTCCAACCAAAATTTTTATAGTAACCAAAATTATTCCTATGACTGCAAGCTACAACTTTTGTTTGAAATTTTTTTCAATTGGACCCCGCCCTCTCCGAGGATTTTGCATAACACTCCGAATATACCAATTAAAATTTGAAATAGTGTGAGAGGAAGAGACTAGTTTGAAAAATTTTTCAGATAAAAGTTGTAGCTTAAAGTCCTAGAAATAATTTTGTTCATTACAAAAATCTCGATTGGATCTCTCCCTCCCCTCCGGTTTCACATATCAGGTAGATACCTTTTCAAAGTCAAAAGAAGGGTCTAATTGAAAAATTTTTTAGACAAAAGTTGTAGATTGTGGTCCTAAAAAGTAATGTCAGTTATTATAAAATTTTCACTTAGACCCTCTCCTCCCCTCAAATTTAGCATAATAGGACAAAAATACTTATATTATTGAAAGCGGGTGGAAGTAAGGGTCCGATTGAAAAATATTTCAAACAAAAGTTGTAGTTTGAAGTCTTGAAAATAATTTTGATTATTACAAAAATTGTGATTGGACCCTTCCCTGCACTTCAATTTTGAATTTACGTATGTACATACGTTGCGACGTGCGCGTTATGCTTGCAGAATGAACAGCAGAGATGCGGATATTACGTTGGATGTGGAATGGACGAAACCGACGCAAACGTACGGTGAATTGAAAGGATACAAGTTGCGATACGGTATCAAAGATCAGACGTTGACCGACCTCATTCTGAAACCAACGATAAATCAGTATCGATTGACTGATCTAGGTACGTGGACGACAGCGACGATGTCATTCTTGATTTCTTTTTGTAAAAAAATATCACGTTAATTCGTTTGATTATCAGAACGCGGTGTCGAATACGAATTCAGAGTAGCCGGACAAAATCAAATAGGTTTCGGACAAGAGGCGATATCGTACTTGGAGACGCCGGAAGGTACCCCTACCGGTCCTCCGACAGCGCTGTCCTATTATTTCCAAACTCCCGACGTCGTCTGTATCAAATGGGAGACACCTACGCGCGAGCATCGTAACGGCAGAATCGTCAGATACGATATAGAATTCCATAAAAAAGTCGACCAGCCTGTGGTCTTGCATAGGAACACCACTCAACAAAGGGTAACTTGAGTTTCACTCTGTTATTCTCAACTAGACAAGGGCTGGTGAACTTAGTTTTAATTTTTTTCTCTCCAAACAGGCTGTATTTTCCGGCTTGGAAGAAGGTACTGAGTACGTATATTCGGTTAGAGCAGCTACCAGACAAGGATCGGGCCCTTGGAGCGATAAGGAAACCTTTTTCACTACCAAAGAAATGGTTCGAGCTCCGATGGGATTGAAAGCGATGGCTACTTCTGATCAGAGCGTCGAAGTATGGTGGGAACCCATACCAACAGTCCGGCACAAGCTTTACGGGTACATGGTGAGTGGTTACGATTTATTTTGAACTGATTTTTTTCCTTTTTTGCTGCATCCTAATTCTATTAATGCGTCCTTTTCTTCGTTTACGTGTAGCTCTTCTATACGATGACTGCGATCGAAGATTTGGATTCGTGGCAAAAGAAGTCTATCGGATTGACCGAGTCTGCCGAACTTGTTAGTCTGGAAAAGAGTGCTCAATATGCTGTCGCCGTCGCTGCCAATACTAGCGTGGTAAGATTTTCGTTCACGTCGCAATTCGATGTGAAGCATCCAGCACAATGTGACTGTAATTATTTTAAGGGTATAATTCCTTTTTGCAGTTGTTCTTGAACTCGATTTTTTTCAAAACACATCGTTTTTTTCGAATTATTTGCAAAAAAAAATGGAAGAGGTGTTTTTTTTAATAAAAGAATTTAAACAAACCACTTCGAAAATATTTTAAAAATTCTTTATAAACTATGTTTACATGGAAGTGGATCGTGGATGAATTTTACGCAGTCCAATGATTAACTAGATACTTGATAATATTCAAAATTGGAAGGGAGGGAGAGGTCCGATCGAAAATTTCTGTAACCGAAATTATTCCTGTGACTCCAAGCTTCAACTTTTGTTTAAAAAAATTTTCAATTAGAACACTTTCTCCTACCCCCCCCCCCTTTGATTTTGCATAAGACTCCGAGACACTAATTCAAAATTAGGGGGTGAGAGAGGAAGGGGCCAATTGAAAATTTTTCGAGCAAAAGTTGTAGAATAAGCTCTTAACAATAATTTAGGATATTATAAAATTATCGATTAGACCCTTCCTTCCCCTCCAATGTCGCATGATATGACTTACGTTAGATAATTATTGAAAAAAAAATCAAACAAAAGTTGTAACTCGAAGTCATAGGAAAAATTTTGGTTATTACAAAAATGTCGATTGTATCCCTCCTTCTCTTCCAATTTTAACATTAAGTATCCGTGTAGTGTTGGCCTTCGTGAAATTTAACACAACAACGATCCGCTTCCATGTCGACTAACTGCATAAGTTTATGTATTTTTGAAGATAGATTTTTTAATTAGAAGTACCTAAATGGAGCTTTCATTTTGTTTTTGAAAAAAAAATCAAAACTCTTGATTTTCTTCAAAATATTTGCTTTTTACGTTGACTATTTAGTGTTCCACTGTTTTTAATTTATCTACAAGAGAAGAAATTGTATTTTTTTTTCAAAGTATTGTAAAAAATTCATGGAAATTTTTTAAAATATCCTCTTGATGAAAATAATTTTTTAAAAAACCGGAAAGATTATTGTGTAAAAATTCTCAAAATATCGTTTTTAAATTGTTGTATCAATTACATCCGAATGTGCTTTGTTTAGGGACTCGGCCGATTATCGGATAAAATTTTAGTGAAAGTAAAGCCCGAAGACGTGCCTCTAGATCTACGAGCCAAAGATGTAACTACTCACAGTATGACCCTGACGTGGAGTCGGCCTATAAAATTGAATCCAATCAGTTACCAAGTGAGTATACGAATTTCACCTTGGAAAATTTACAAGACGACACGGTCAATTTTTATTTTTGCTTCCCTTTTTTGCAGGTGTCGTACGACGCTTTCAAAGAATTCGTCGACTCTCAAGGCGTCACCCAGTCGCAACCGGTACCACGTAAAACCATCCAACTAGCTCCGAACGTAGAAACGACCCATATCGAGAATCTGTCGCCGTTCACCACTTATAATATAAACGTAACTGCCAAAGCTGCAGATAGCGAATACCGTCCACCGACTCGTATCACCGTCACTACGCAGATGGCTGCGCCTTTACCAATGGTCAAACCGGACTTTTACGGAGTAAACAACGAAGAAGAAATAACGGTTATATTGCCTCAAGCGTCCGAAGAATACGGACCTATCAGTCATTATTATCTGGTCGTGGTGCCCGAAAACATGGAAACCAAAGAGATCACCAATCCCGATCAGTTTTTGACCAACGATGTAAGTTCTAAAGTCTGAACGAAAGGTATCGTTTGAATTACCTGATTACTTATCTTTCGTTTGTCGCAGTTATTGAATTATACGAAGGATAACGCCGAAGGTAAACCATATATCGCTGCTCGGTTCCCTCAGCGTAATATTCCGTACACTTATCATCTGGGCACTGGCGCTAGTGATTCGTCCGACGAGTTTGTAAATCGTAAACTACAAAAGAATAGAAGATATAGGATTTTCGTTCGAGCTGTGGTCGATACGCAAAAGGTAATTTCGAGTTGTGTTTTTGTCCGGAGTAGTTCGGTAGTCGATATACTTAGTATTGTTGTATTTTTCATCGAATGGGCATTTCGTCTCGACAGAATTTGTACACGTCCAGTCCGTTTTCGGAACCTTTATCGTTGGAAATGCGTAGCGCTCCGCCTGGCGACATTCCTCGTCGACCGGATGCGAAAAATAATATGGAAAACGACGGTATCGCCGAAGTAAGCAAGATCAACAAAGTTACACATCAGAGTATGCTGTGGTATATCGCTCCGATTCTAGCGGTAGCTGTGCTGTGCGTTTTGATCGTCATGTTCTTCATCATGAAAAGGTATCCTTATTTTTCCCAATCTAATTGCTTACCTGGTAATTGTGAAAACTCAAGCAAGATATTTTTTTGAAGCCAAAGCCATCAAACGTGCTGAAAAAAATCGTTAGAGTTTTCAACTAACGTTTAGTTTGATAGTTTTGTTTACATTCATGAGGAGGACCTTCGATCAATTTTTTATCAAGTCCAGTGCTACATAATACTTTATATTCAAAATTGGAAGGGAGGAAGGGGTCTAATCGAAATTTTTGTAATAACTAAAAGTATTTGTAAAACTTTAAGCTACAACTTTTGTTTAAAATTTTTTTTAGTTGGGCCCCTTACCTTTCCACAGTTTTTAATAATGTGTTTTGAATAAGTGTGAATAAGTTATATTACTCAAAATTAGTGGGGAAGGAGGGGTCCGATTGAAATTTTTGTTATTACCAAAATTATTCCTAGTACTTCAAGCTACAACTTTTGTTTGAAAATTTTTTCAATCTGGCCTCTTACCTCTCCCCTGTTTTTAATAATGTATTTGAATGAGTTAGATTATCCAAAATCGGAGGGGAGGGAGGGGTCCAATCGAAATTTTTGTCATAACCAAAAGTATTAGTGAAACTTCAAGCCACAACTTTTGTTTGAAAACTTTTTCAATTCGACCCCTCTCTCTCTCCACTTATTTTGCATAACACTCCCAAAATACTAATTAAAAATTGAAGGGGGAAGGGGAAAGGGTCCAATTGAAAAAATTTTCAAACAAAAGTTGTAGCTTGAAGTTTCACTAATACTTTAGGTTATGACCAAAATTGCGATTGGACCCCTCCCTCCCCTCCAATTTTGGATAATCCAACTCATTCAAATACATTATTGAAAACAGGGGGGAGGTAAGGGGCCCAACTAAAAAAGTTTTCAAACAAAAGTTGTAGCTTGAAGTTTTACAAATACTTTTAGTTATTACAAAAATTTCGATTAGACCCCTTCCTCCCTTCTAATTTTGAATATAAAGTATTATGTAGCTCTGGACTTGGTAAAAAATTCATCGAAGGTCCTCCTCATGAATGTAAACAAAACTATCAAACTAGACGTTAGTGAGTTTTCACTTTTACCTACTTCTTACTAATTTGCACCGTAGAGAAACGATCGTCTTCGATGAACGGCGTTTCGCGTCAGTCGTCGCATGCGAAGACGACGACGAGTAGTATAAAAACGTGGCACTTTGCACCAAAATCCAACTAACGTATTGTGCCCATTAACGAAAAGCTTTTATAGACGAAGGCTGCCGACCAAGTATCGTGAACCATGCGCCGTCACCAGGCCACTGATGAGCGAAGAAGTGACAGCCAGTCACGCTCCTTCGGATCCGGTGGAAATGCGAAGGCTCATGTATCAAACGCCGGCCATGGTTTCGCATCCGCCTATTCCGGTCTCCATGTTGGCCCAGCATATTGAAATGTTGAAAGCTAACGATAATTTGAAGTTTTCGCAAGAGTACGAGGTGAGTTTGGTTTGCGCACATCAACGTTACTCGTTCGCGACGAAGCTAAAACGGGCTACGAATACACTTGTAATGTTTACAGTCGATCGAACCGGGCCAGCAGTTCACCTGGGATCACTCCAGTATGGAAATAAACAAACGTAAAAACAGATACGCCAACGTGATCGCGTACGATCATTCCAGAGTCGTGCTGCAGGACACCGAAGGAATACCCGGCGGCGATTACATAAACGCCAACTACTGCGACGGATATCGCAAACATAACGCGTACATAGCGACTCAAGTAATTATCTCGATTCGAAGTCGATGGTCGTCGTTCGTAGTCGAGTATTGATGCGTTTTTTCACGCGAATGTACAGGGACCGCTGCAAGAGACCTTCGGAGATTTCTGGAAAATGTGCTGGGAAGTTAAAACGTCCACGATCGTGATGATGACCAAATTAGAAGAACGTACGAGAATCAAATGCGATCAGTATTGGCCTTCTAGAGGGACGGAAACTTTTGGTACGATTACGGTAACGTTGTCGGACATTCAAGAGTTAGCCACCTATTGTATTCGAACGTTTCACATAAATAAGGTACGTGTAGGTGTATATTCGCAGATGTGTGCCACCAATGTCTCTTTTACTCACGTTTTTTTACGTGGACATGGATCGTTGTTGTCGTATTTTAGGTACTCACTAAGTTCAATTCTACATAGATACTTGATATTCAAAATTGGAGGCGAGAAAGAGTTCCGATCGAAATTTTTGTAATAATCAAGATTATTTCTAAGACTCCAAGCTACAACTTTTGTTTGAAATTTTTTTCAATTAGATCGCTATCTCCCAACAATTCAAGTATCCAAGTAATATTATGCGAAATTGGAAGGATCTAATCGAAAATTTTCTAATAACTAAAATAATTTCTAGGACCTCAATCTACAACTTTTGTTTGAAAAATTTTTCAATTTGGCCCTTCCCCAATTTTTAAAAAATATCAACCTGATGTTTTGTGAAATTGGAGGAGAGGGAGGGATCTAATTGACATTTTTATAATAACAAAAATTATTTTTTAAATCTTAATCTACAATTTTTATTTGAAAATTTTCTCAATTGGACCATTCCTCCCTCACTCCTCTAATTCTGAATTCGAATCTTGGGAGTGATATGCAAAATTGGTGGGGACGGAGGGGTCCAATGAAAAAATTTTTCAAACAAAAGGTGTAGATTGAGGTTCTAGAAATGATTTTAGTTATTAGAAAATTTTCGATTAGACCCTTCCCTCCCCTCCAATTTTGCATAATATTACTTGGATACTTATATTATTGAAAATTGTTGGAGAAAGCGATCCAATTGAAAACATTTTCAAATAAAAGTTGTAGCTTGAAGTCCTAAGAATAATTTTGGTTGCTAAAAAAATTTCGATTGAACCCCTCCATCCCCTTCAAATTCGAATATCAAGTATCTATGTAGTGTTAGACTTGAGTAAAATTCATCAACAACGATCCGCGTCCGTCGTCTATGTAAGCAAATTGAGTAAACTGGACATTAGTGATCGCGATCGCTGCCCTTGCATCGAAATAACCGACCTACGAATTAATTTCCTATCTTCTTGTCGTGTTCCAGGGTATGGATAGCGAACGACGGGAAATCAAACAGCTACAATTCACCGCCTGGCCGGATCACGGCGTACCGGACCATCCGGCGCCATTTTTACAATTTCTTAGACGCGTTAAGAACGTGAACGCGCCGGAAGCCGGACCCATCATCGTGCATTGCAGCGCCGGCGTCGGACGTACAGGGTGTTTCATCGTTATCGACGCCATGATCGAGAGATTGAAATACGAAAAATCGGTCGACATCTACGGTCATGTTACTTGCTTACGAGCTCAACGTAATTATATGGTGCAGGTGCGTATTTTAATTACGGTGCATTGTCCACGCGTTAATAGGACGTAGGTAATTGAATAATCGATAATCGATATCGTGAAAACCGGCAGACGGAAGATCAGTACATTTTTATTCACGACGCTGTTTTGGAGCATGTGATCTGCGGCGTTACCGAAATACCTGCCAGGAATTTGCACGCGCATATACAGAAACTGATGCAGATACCGGAAGGTGAAACTGTAACCGGATTAGCTTTAGAGTTTAAGGTACTAAACTAAATTTCCAGTCGGAGTTTTGTTTTAACGAATTGCTCTTTTTTTTTTTTTTTTTTTTTTTTTTGATACCTTTTGAATTGATGACTTACTGTTTGTTTTTTGCTTGGTAGAAATTGTCGAACATGAAGTGCGACTCGAATCGATTCGTATCAGCCAGTCTACCTTGTAATAAGCACAAGAATCGATTAGTGCATATATTACCGATAGAAAACACCAGAGTATGCTTGACGCCGATTCGAGGCATCGAAGGCTCGGACTACATAAACGCCAGTCTTATCGACGGGTACAGACAACGAGTCGCCTATATCGCCACCCAAGGCCCGCTCCAAGACACCACAGACGATTTCTGGAGAATGTTGTGGGAGCACAATTCCACCATCGTTGTAATGTTGACGAAGCTTAAAGAAATGGGCCGAGTAAGCTATATCGATCGATTGCGCGTAGAAATACGTAATATGGAAAAATACGTGACGATGTGATATATTTTCAGGAGAAATGCTACCAGTATTGGCCATCGGAGAGATCCGTACGATACCAATGCTTGGTCGTCGAACCAATCGCCGAATATAACATGCCTTTGTACGTTCTACGCGAATTTAAAATTACCGACGCTCGGGACGGTAGTTCGCGTACTCTGAGACAGTTCCAATTCAACGATTGGCCCGAACAGGGTATACCGAAAACCGGAGACGGTTTTATCGATTTCATCGGCCAAGTACACAAAACCAAAGAACAATTTGGCCAAGAAGGACCTATTACCGTTCACTGCAGGTGAGTGTGGCGGTGTGGCAGTGATTTGGTTCACTACACTTTGTATACCTACGCTCGTTACGGACGAGTGGATCGCCGCAGTACTGATTTTTTTGGCATCAAACGAAAATTTGCCAAGTTCAGTGTGACAAAGATGCTTGAATTCAAAATTGTAAGGGAGGGAGGGGTTCAATCATAATTTTTGTAATAATCAAAATTATTTTTAAGACTTCAAGCTACAACTTTTGTTTGAAATTTTTTTCAATTGGACCCCTAACTCCCACCATTTTTTCAATAATGTGAGTATCCAAGTCATCTTATGCAAAATTGGAGGAAGGGGAGGATCTAATCGAAAATTTTATAATAACTAAAATTACTTCTAGGACCTCAATCTACAATTTTTGTCTGAAAATTTTTTCAATTGGACCCCTCCCTCAATTTTAAAAAGTATCTACCTGATTTTATGTGAAATCGGAGGAGAAGGAAGGGTCTAATCGAAATTTTTGTAATAAACAAAATTATTCCTACGATTTCAAGCTACAATTTTTGTTTGAAAATTTTTTCAATTGACCCTCTCCACCCTCACTCCGCTAATTTTTATTTAGTATCTTCGGCCGCAAAATAAGTGGGGAAGGAGGGGTCAAATTAAAAAATATTTCAAACAAAAGTTGTAGCCCAAAGTCCTAGGAATAATTTTGGTTAACAAAAATTTCGGTTGAACCCCTCCCTCCCCTCCAATTTTGAATATGAGGTGTCAATGTAGTATTGGACGTGACAAATTTTTGATGGTGCCAAAAAACCAGTACTATGGTGGTCCACTCGTCTATGATGTGATTTAAATTTTGCCGAGACTTGAGAATATTTGTTATTTGGCATTGTTTTTGTTATTTTTTCAAATAGTGCCGGAGTTGGCCGCACTGGAGTGTTCATCACGTTAAGCATTGTATTGGAAAGAATGCAGTACGAAGGTGTTGTAGACTTATTCCAGACTGTTAGAATATTAAGGACGCAGAGGCCGGCTATGGTACAAACTGAAGTGAGTATAATTCCTTCCACCTTCACGCCCCTCCCCCGCACCCAGTTACCAATTTTATAATTTTAAATTGTACTTTTTCGTTTTTTTGCGTTACAGGAACAATACCAGTTTTGTTACCAGTCGGCTTTAGAGTATTTAGGTTCTTTCGATCACTACACCAACTGAGACGAACTTTCCGGCGCGTTTCGAAGCTACGCAAACGCGCCGCCAATTGAACTTGCGCTCTAAATTTCGCGCGAGTTTGTACTTAATTAATTATTATGTAACTTGGTTTCTTCTCTTTATCATTTTCCTCTCTGGAAACATGCATTTACAAAAAGTTGGACTAGCTTTTACGCGCTTTCACTTATTAATTTTTTTCTCGCGTCAAATCCTTACTTGGAAATCAACATTCCTTTTTTTTTTCTTATTCCTTATTCGTTGCACACTTCTTATAACGATGAACGAATTGAATCCAACGAACAATACTTGCCTAGTTTATAATTGATAATTATTACGAATCGGTAACAAACTTTCTCGTTTTTCTAGTCTTGAGCGTAATAAGTTTTATACCTGCCACTTTTTTAAACTTTTTTTTTTTGTTTTTACAATCATTAATCGTTTTATTACTATAATTTTTTAGCGAATTTATTTCTGCATTTTGTAAACTGTGCAGAATCTGTTAAGATATTTGTTCGCGTTGTTTTTTTTTGTTTTTTTTTACCTACTTCATTTATTGCAATTTTTATTTACGTATCGATTACGTGTATTTCTCCGTACTTAATTTTTTTGTTGATTAATTATTTTATTTGAGTAGTTATACGATACGTGCGAGTGTGTACTTGGCAAGGTGGAGCAAGATTTAAAACCAAAAATCTTAATCCATAATATCGTTAGATCCGTTATGAGTTCAATTTTTTTTTGGATCTGGATCTGATTTTGGTGGTATTTTGACCCATCTTGCTACGTACGTACGTATCTTTTTTCGTTGGAAAATATTTAATCGAATCGATATAATGTACGCTCTACACTATCTTTGCTAATGAGCAAATTTTTACGAGTTATGTGTTTTTCTGGTGATTTTCGTATTTTGGCATAACGAAACAGCGACGAAGTAGAAGAAAAATAGCGAATGATATATGTATATTTATACTTACTTTTTTTCCAGCTGTGATACTCCCCTTGAATTCATTATTATTGTATTATACGCTATTCTTTAAATTGTATCGCGCTGTATGATTCGTTTGGTTTCGAGTTTGATAGAATTGGTAAAATTTTTCACTTCCTGATCACGTACATACCATTATGTTAATTTAGCTACGTATATTTTCTATTCTCGCCGGAAGAGTTTTATTTTGTTTCGTTTTTTTATCGAGTATTTGCATATCGATTATCAGTGTTGATCACTTTTACTTACATTCCGATTTTATCATTTTTTTCCCCCAATTGTGTAGACTCCTAGCATGTTTGTGTATTAACGCATTTATTTACAATTTTCACCCCTTATGCCGTTTTTTTATTCAAGAACGCTTTATATTTTTGTATCATTTTTTATTAGGTTAATTTTCTTTTCCCTTTTTTTAACGTGTCACTATCGTATCGTCTAGGTATAGGATTTCTGTCCGAGCTGGCCTCGTTTTTATTTTATTTATTTATTTTTTTTCGTTTTTTATTTTTTATGTTTTAATTTTAAACCCGCTGCCGTGATTTTATTTACACATATCTATCGAAATATGTTTCTCCTCGCTGTGTATCCCTTATGTTCCTCAGATTTCTCCCCCGATATAAAATTGCGTCTTCAAAGACTAATTATTACGTCCTATAGTCCGGGTGATCTGTTTTCCAAATGTCAATAACACTCGTGTAATTAGGTATATGCATTACGGTAGTGATTGAAAAGGAAAAGAGGAAGTAGGTACGAGTAATTTCGCTTTAGCTGTACGCAATACATTAAACAAGGTGCCATAACCTATGTATGTAATGTATGTATTTACCGTTGTACTTGTAGCTGTATTATGTTTTTTTCGCCGATTCTTCGGAAACAGTCATTTTGCTCCACCAATATTATTTTAACAAGAGTTAGGTATATTATAAACGTGTACAGAATGTTAATAAGTGTTTTTTCCATTTGTTTATGTGTGAAAAAAAAAATGTTTTAGATAATTGTTGAAGTTAAACGTTACTTTTCCCCTGTACTCGACTATCTATTATGCATAATGTTATGATAGTTATTATTATTGTAACATGAACTTTATCATTTGTAGACTGATTTAATTGTGTAAGAGAAATAAAAGTTTTTGAATGTATTTACTCTCATTCAGTGTCTTAATTTACATATGATCTGTTTAACATTTATCTCTTGAAAGGTGGCTGCTGCAAATGGGTGTTGTTATTCCACCCGCCTGGGTAAGTAGTTACTCGGATTTGTAGTGAACATGAACGAAATTGCTCACACCACCTACTTCCATCAGTTCAGATTCTGAACTTGGAAAATTTCTTTCAATTAACATGTAATTTATTCGAAGTTGAAGGAGAGGGATGGCTCCAATCGAAATTTTTGTAATAACTAAAATTATTTCCAAGACTTCAAGCTACAAGTTTTGTTTGAAATTTTTTTCAATTGGACCTCTACCTTCGCAATTTTTTAATAATATAAGTGTCCGAGCCATTATGCAAAATTGGAGGGGAGGAAAGGGTCTAATCGAAAATTTTATAATAACAAAAATTATTTCTTGGACCTCAATCTACAACTTTTGTTTGAAAAAATTTTCAATTTGACCCCTTCGACAAATTTTTAAAAAGTATCTACCTGATGTTATGTGAGATTTGAGGAAAGGGAGAGATCCAATCGAAATTTTTATAATGATCAAAATTGTTTTTAGGATCGTGCTCTACAACTTTTATTTGAAATTTTTTTTAATCGGTAGCTTCCTCGCTTATTTATCTAGGATTTTTAATTAATATCTTCGAAGTGTTGTGCAAAATCAGTGGGGAAGGGGGGGGGTCCAATTTAAAAAAACTTCAAACAAAAGTTATAGCTTGAAGACTTAGGAATAATTTTGGATATTACAAAAATTTTGATTTAACCCTTCCTTCCCCTCCAATTTTGAATAAGATAAATGTCAATCGAAACTTGAAAGAAATAACTCACCCAGACGGGTGGAAATAACAACACCCGCTGCGGATATGAAAGAGTAATTTTATTTATGGTACTTGATGGTACTGCATTTTATTTTTCCGTTACTCAGAAACTGAGCATCAGAAATGATTTGAAAAAAAATTATTCGCTTTTTTTCGGATCAATTCATCAATCGTCCGGAAAACGGCAACACTGACAACTCTGAATAGTGGTTAATTTGAAATTTTGAACGTTGTTGATATTTAGTTGTTGGACGTTAGTGTTAGTTGTTGTTACTTGTTAGCCAGCTCTACTGTTGCAACGTATTAGGTGTGTTATGTCCGTCAGTAATTAATGGAGATTCAAGTGTTTTTTAGTTCTTTTCGCGTTTGTGTATTTCTTATTCGCGTCGAAATCACCTAAATTAATTCTCGGGCGTGTTTGAGAAATATTTTTCAACGTAGATACGTTTTCGTGCGACATCGATGCAGATTGCAGATATACGTTTACGTACATGTGATGAGGTGAATAACGTACATTAATACGATACTTTGTATGTGAGTAAGCTCGTATATGCTGTTAATTTATAGTTTGATAATTAGTATACGATCGTATCTGTCTTATGCAGTTGATATACTATTTCGTGGTAAGAGGAAGTCTATGATAGGTCTGATGGGTACCAATTATGTGTAGTTATTCGAAAATTAGGTTCTTTATTTTCAATTATCTACAGTTAGGTAGTTTATATTCTCGTCGTATAAGCCTTCTGGCATTGACGAATTTAAATCCCTCAAGACTTCGGTTTACCATTCCGAAGCATCAAAATAGAGGCCTAGTAGTGTTGGCTGCAGGTCCAAATATGAAATTATTTATTTTACAAGCATGATTCTGATGGAATTTTACACGAACAGTACTCATAACGAACTCTGAAATGAAATAGGTGCAATACAAATTACAATAGTGATACAATACGAAAGAAACACACAATCACACTATAGCCTAGCTTCTCTTTGCAAATTCGTTATCGTCTGTGACTCATGTTTGGTATTCAACTCTCGCCCAATCTCTTATCTGATTCTCGATAAAATTTCCACCACCATTCAGAATTTAACAATAGAACTGAGCAAAACCACCTAGCTGACTCGCCCTTCGCCCAATCTTTTATCTAATTCTTGATAAAATTACCACCACCATTCAGAATTTAACAATAGAACGGAGCAAAAATTTTGAACCGACTCATTCTGGCTTTTCCTAATTTTTTTGTTTTGGTGCATCTCTTCATCTGTTTATTAGTTATTCTTATTAGGTATGTTATTTTAAATTTTAGTAGGGTTCTTTTTTTCTTTCGACGAGATGGTTCAAACTCAAGATCGCATCGTATTAGCATTCAAATTCGTTCTTCGGTGTTAGTTTTATTAATTTGGATTTTCTCAACTTTAGAACATGGATGGTTTCAAAATCAACGGCGATGTTTTGGCTGTTCGACGGATATGCGATCTCGACCTACGAATTCAACAGAATGGAATTGATATTCGAATTTGGTGCTTGTGTTACGTATTCAAACAAACGTTCCTGACCGAAAGGCTGCTTGAATTGGATCTTTGGTTCTTCAAATATAAAAGTGAGTTTTGCATAAATCTAAATCTTTGATAAAGTGACATTTACCTACACTTATTCTAGTCTGTAGGCGTCAGTTTTTCCTTAGTTATTCAATATCCATTCTCATGGTTGTTTTCTCTTTTCATTTTCATGATTTTCCATAGTGAAGTGTATCTACATTACCTACAACCACTCAAGCTTTCTGTGATTGTCGTTATCGCGATTTTTCTTCGGTATTTGTTTAGTTGACATGTCGTAGTCGTATCTATTATTGTATCTACTGGCTGTGTTGAGTTCAATCCTGATTCATTCGTTTAATTTATGATTAATTATTAGCGTATTTTGTTCAGTTTTCAAAATTTTAACTGCGTTGGTGTTTGTTGTGTTTAGGACATCAGCTTACATTAGATCCGAACTTCCGAACAAATCAAGAATAAAAACGTCTGTTCATGTTATCTACTCAAGAATCTAGCAGCTGGTATGACGTTTACTTTTCGAGCAGATTATCGACTAGCTTACGAAAAATTAGTGATTATCTCTACTTATTGGTGAGTGAACTGTGAACTTTTTTCAGTGTATTGTATATCTAATTGATCAAAGTAATCGAATAATATTGTTTTTCAGTGCAGAACTTAACCGTTGCTCAACAAAAAGAAGTGACTGAACCGGTGATACGAAGCTGATTTGCGATTTTGTATAGAGTACCATCGTTGATAAAACTGTGATCAAAATTGATACCTACACTTATTCATGGTGAGTTTATTATGCGTAAATTGTTTTGCTAAAAAGTGAAATTATCATGTACAGACGAAGGACGTAATGTGTTTCGTTTTTCTCTGTATTTAGCGCATCGATGGAGCAGTTGATAAAATAGGCATCGTTCGCAATTAGTTCTCCAATGATTCGAAGATAATTATGAAATGATCAAATTGCCAAAATAATGGATAGCAAAATTACCTCGTTGATCGATTCATCGTCGCTACACGGACTCACTAGAGATGCAGTTATCTTACAAATGGTGAGATCTTGAACTCTTTTTTCGGTGGTTTTGATTCGTACCTTGACCTACCTCCCCTTTAATAATTACTCGAGTGGAGTGTGTGTCTGGTGTGACTGAAATAGGCTGTGTAAAGCTTACTAAACTATGTTGTATATTTTTATGCTAATTTCAGAGCCTTGATAGAATGCAAAGCCAAACCTTATAGTTGGTGAATAAGATCTCGAATACTGCATCTGCTTTGAAATATTATCCAGAAGAGCTCATTCGCAGAATGCAACCGATGGGTAAGTTCAATTGAAACGTAAACGCGAATGGAAAAAGGGTATTCATTGTAATGTATAATATATATTGATTAATGTTTAACTTTTTCCAGCTTGGTCACCTTTCTCATTTTGATCGCGCATCTTATGGATTACCGGATTCATCAGTATCAACGAGCAGATGATGATGGAGCTATATCTATGCTGAAAATTATTGTTACCCGATTCGGTCACCTTTATTGTAAATCTTTTTTCAAGTGTCGGGTATCTTTACTCATTGTGCTTTACGGGTGGTACGCAAAAATAAACCACCGATTTGAATTCGTTAAATGAAGTCTCATTGGGTAAGTTGACTTCTAAAATTCTACTGTAATTTTTTTATTTCAATTTCATACCCTGGCCAATCTGACGAATTCCAGGTATTTTAAATAATCATTTTTTTTTCTTCAATTTTTTTCATAATTTCAGATTTCTCAAAATTGAACCTTTTTTGAATTTTTCAAATTTAAATTTTGAACGTGAAGGAAAATATGCCTAATTGGTGAGTGATTTATTTATTTATCAGCACCTAACTTTTTTCATGTTTTTGGATGTGAAATATTTTTTGAAAATTGAATTTGTTATGAAAATTTTCATTTTGTAAAAATGTTGAAAAATTGAATTGCCCGAGCAGCACAATCGACAAATTATCGAAATAAAAAATCGACAGAATATCGAATTCGATAAAGTGTCGCGTTAGTTCCGCCTAAATCGTGAAATTATCTTTCGATATATAGATAGATTATCGACGAATTATAGTTAGCAAAAATTTCGAGATTATAGTAAGATATTTTATCGATAATATATCTATAATATCGAAAGATAATTTCACGATTTAGGCGGAACTTTTGCGACACTTTATCGAATTCGATATTCTGTCGATTTTTTTATCGATTTTTTATTCCGATTTTTCGTCTTTTACTAGCTTTTTTCTATAATTAAAAATCATTAATTAGCATAATTAATACATTAAACTATGCCTAAACACATTATTCATGTTATGGTAAGAGGATCATTTCAGAAAAAGTCAAAAAAAATTATAAAAAATCTGCCACCCATGGGGCTTGAACCATCTACCTCCTGCATGGTAATCCTCTTCCTTAACCACTATGCCATACCTTATCGTTGAGGAATTAGGAATAAAACGCTTATAATAGGCAGTTTAGTACTTCCAGACGTGTTGGACTTAGAAAAATTTTCACCAATTTTTAAAATTTGGAAATAATTTCAAATATTGTCACAAAATCGTTGAAAAATCGTTCGACAAATTTCAGATTATTTGTCGATAATGTAGTTTCAAATATCGCCACAAAATCGTTGAAAAATCGAATTCGAGGAATTTCATATTACGTGTCGATAATATAGTTTCAAATATCGTCATAAAATCGTTGAAAAATCGAATTCGAGAAATTTCAGATTACGTGTCGATAATAAAGTTTTAAATGTTTTCACAAAATCGTTAAAAAATCGGATTCGATAAATTTAATATTCTTTGTCGATAGTATCGTTGACGAATATCGTCATAAAATCTTAATAATATCGAATTCGATAGTTTTTAGATTTTTTGCCCATGAAGTTGTACCGATAAATCTTTATAATATTGTGAGAACATCTATAGATTTTCAAACGATTTTTTATCGATACGTTACATCTTCCGATATTATCGATCGAGTGTGCCGCTCGGGTGATGATTTCAAATTTTTCCCTCGATTTTCTATTCGAATACCTAGGTAATTGCATTTTTTTCAAGCTGATTAGATTTGTGTCGAAACTTTTCTGTCAAAATTTTGATTTTTTGGAATTTTTTTTATTTTATCAAAATTGATTTTTTTAATGTTTCCAGGATGAATATTTTTGATATTTTGAATACATGGTGTTACCATGAATAAGTAGCTAGCTGTTTTTTGTAAGTTCGGGCTTTCTCGATTTTTTTTTTTCAATCCAGAGGGTAGTTTTTTCCTGAATAAGTCTGAATTTCTTATTTGGTTGTGTATCTTTGAAATTACTTAATTTTTTAAAAAGTTGGTAATTTTTTGATGATAATAATTTTTTTTTTTTAATTCAACAATATTCAACTCTTCAGTGTTCCAATACTTTCTACTTTTCGAAAGTGGGTTTTAGGGTCCCAGCCCCTCCCATTATGCATAAAAAAAGCTTTAAAATACCTCAAAAATCTTGCATAACAAAGATGCTCATGTTACATATTTTTCAAAAATTTCCTAAAATTGTGAAAAGTTCTCGAAGTGCATCCCTAATTTTTCATAAATGAGATTTTTCAAATTTTTCCCAGTTATTAGTCGCAATGAATTTTTATAGAATAAAATTGGTCAGTTTTTTTCAATTTTTGATGAATTTTCAAAAATAAAAATTGGATAATTTTTTTAACAGGTACTTTATTTTTCAAGAATAATTTTTTTTTATTATTTTTTAGGTAGATCTAGGTATACATGATTTTTCTTAAATTTTCAAATAATAAGATCTTTCTATTTTTTCAAGAATGATTTTTTTTTAATTTCCATAGTTCATTTTCTCTTGAATTTTCAAAAATAATATTTTTGTTTTAAAAAAAATTCAAGAAGGATTTTTTCCAATTTTTTTAGAGGTGATTTTTTTTTTTAATTTTACAATTCCGAAATTTTACTTACTAATTTTCAATTAGGTATGATGAATTTTCAAAAAAATTAATCTAGTCAAATTCTTCAGCATATTGACTTTTCTTTTCAATTTTTAGAAAGGAATTTTCACAAAGAGAAACTGTGTAAATTTTTTGATCATCTTATTTCAATTTTTCAAGGTTAAATTTTTCCTTCATGCTTAGTATTTTTTTTGATTTTCTAAAGTTGAATTTTTTCCAATAATTTTTAATGATACCTACTTAACTTTTCTTAATTTTCAATAACAAAATTTTCATAAATTTTCAAAAATAAAAAATTATCTATTTTTAGAAAAAATAATTTTCTCTTGAATTTTCAAAAAAGATATTTGTTACCTACCTACTGAAAAAAAATTGATTTTCTTTGAATTCTCACGAATAGAAACAGTGTAATTTTTTTTTGACCATTTTTTAGAGATTTTTTGATTTTTTTAAAATTTTGAAAAATGCATTTTTTGTTATTATAGGTAGTGAAAATTGAAATTTTTATTTCATAATACCTAACCACTCTCGAAAACAGAATTTGAACCCCTCCCATGATTTCATCTTAGATACGTCACTGGTTGATTTTTTGAAATGTTTAACTTTTGTTTGATTTTTTCAAAATTTGCCATCTTTCCACAATTATCCATGGTTCAATTCTTATATGGAGAATTTTCATTTGTCTAATACCGTAGACGTAGCGTAGCTATCTAATGGCTCGTACCTCCTGCATCCTGCAAAAGTTCTGCTTTTAGGTAAAGTTGATGAAAGTTCAGAATTATACCCTTTTAAAACATAAACAAAATATTTTAGGAATTTAATCAATTTTTTGTTTGATAGATTTTAAAAATTGAGAGTTATGTTTAAATTGAAATAATTTTATTTTGAAAATTTAACAAGTCGTTGAAGTTGAAAAAATTAATGAAAGTTTTAAGGTCTAACAATAATTGAAATTTTGGTAATTTTTAAATGTCAAATGTTTTTTTTTTATATTATTGATTTTTGAAATTTTACGAATTTTGAAATTTTTATAAACTTTGTATATCCTTGAAATATGTTAAAAATTCAAAATTTTAGTAAATCTGTGAAATTTTGTAACATTCAAAATTTTATTAGAAATTCGATCAATTTTTATTAGCCCTTTTTTTCTTTTTTTAATCTTATGCATCTTCAAAATGTATTCAAACTTCAAAACCGGGTCACATTTATCATTGTGTTGTAAGTTTTTAAAAAAATCATAAATTTTAATATGGTTATAATTAGGTATTATTTTAAATTTTGCAAATCTTTGAAATTGAAAGAAAACATTATTTTAAATTAGTTTGTAAATTCTATAAAAAATACTTAGCATAAATTTTCAAAGATGGTAAATTTATGAATTAGGTTTACCTTCGAAATTTGAAAAATGATTTTTAAATTATGACAAATTTTCAAAATCTGTCCATTCATAAAATTCGATAAATTTTTAAGGCATTGTTGTTAGGCCCCAAAATTTTTAAAATTCAGTAAGACTTCTAAATTTAAAAGAAAATTTTTTCAAAAATTCAGAATTCAAAAATGAGGTGGAAATGTGAAAAATTTTTCAATTTGGTGGAAATTGAAATTTTGGTCATTTTTTAATTTTTTAATTCATGAAGTTAGACTCTTAATAGTGTGATAAATGTGTGAAATTTTACGCTTTCATGTTGAAAGCTTATTAATAATTTTTAAATTTTGAAAATTGAACTAATTTCTCAATTTTTTGATCAATTTTTACAATTTCATAAATTTTCTTAGGTTTCAAAATTCAGTAATTTATACAAAATTTCAAAATGTGAAAAATTGTAATCCCGAACCTGCTTAGGTGATTTTAATGTTTTAGTGAATTTTTAAAATTGAAAAAAAAACCTAATAATTGGAGTGAAGTTTTGAAGTTTGATCAATTTTCACATTGTTATAAATATTAGCATATTTTCAAAAACTGGAATTTTTTTTTCAATACTGTATATGTTACGCCTAAATCGTGAAATTGCCTAATTCATGAAATAGGCAAAAAAATTGCCTAATCTGTGAAATTTTCTTAATTTGTGAAATTTTCAACTTGAAACACTTCTATCATTTTTCTTAGTCGACAAAAAAAAATCCAATATTTCAGCTCAGAGTACAACCTTTCAGCTTTGATTTGAAACAAAATTTAGTCTGTTACCTCAAATAGAAAAATTGTTGTGACCGTTTAAATTTAAGAGGACATCTAAATTCATTTATGGTCAAAAAAAAATTTCTAATAAACTCAGGAGGGTGAATTTTTTTTAAAAACAAAGCAGAAAGCTTGTACTTTGAGCTGAAATATTGGGGGGAAAAATTTGTCGACTGAGAAAAATGATAGAAGCGTTTCAAGTTGAAAATTTCACAAACAAGGAAAATTTCACGGATTAGGCAATTTTTTTGCCTATTTCATGAATTAGGCAATTTCACGATTTAGGCGTAACATATACAACAACTGATGCTACTGTGGCGTAATAAATTTCGCAATTTAATAAAAATTGAAATTCGGTGATTTTCAAATCCATTTTCAAAATTGACAAATTTGTAATTTTTGTTTATCATGAAAATTGTATTTGTTGATTTTTTAAAATTTTCAGAATCTGGTCATTGTAAATTTTAATTTTATCCTTTTGGTATAGAAAATTCATTTTTTTGGATTGATTTCTAACAAATGTGTTGTTTTTCTGTCCAGGTTGAATTCTCATGGTTAACATCGATGATTTAGCCACAGATGGGGAAGACCGTACCATGCTTAAGAAGACGTACCATTACAGTCATCGACATGGCGCATACGAGTATAATGAATTCGCCAATCCTGTACTACTTCCTGAAAAGGAGAAAAAATACTTTTACCCATTTGGCGGAGGATCAAGATTCAAATTCAAAGGTATCAATTTAATTAATTTGATAATAAATTTTGCTTTTTTGCTACAAATTATTATTTTGCAAGCTTACAAACCTACCTTTACTTAATCAAACGTTAAGTTCACAAAATGTTTGAAATTTTTTTGAATTTACTGGTTTATTTTGGCATTTTTTTCGAGTTTTCAAAAAAAGTTTTTCAAAGTTTGACAATTTCTTAGATTTTCTATTTTTTTGAAGTTTGTAAAATTTGAAAATTTTCAGTTTTAAAAAATTTGGCAATTTTTCTCGATTTTTCAACGTATTTTCTTTTTTTTTTTAAATAATTCATTAATTTGCTCAATTTCTCGAAAATTTTCAACTTTTGCGCAGATAATTTTTTCGTTTTGAAAATTTACAATTTTTTGGTAATGTAAAATAATCTCTTATTCTTTTTTTCAACTTTGATATTTTCAAAATTATAGTTACTGGGGTTTCAAAATTTCTTGGTAATTATTTCAGTTTTAATTACGTAATAGTTTCATTTTTGAAATTGACCAATTTTTTCAACAACATAGAATTTTCGAATTACTCAAAATTTGTCAGTTTTTAAAATTTGTAAACTTTTTCAAATTCTTATAATTTCATTAGATTTAGTAAGTTTTTTTAAATATTATTTTTCAAATTTTTCGTAATGTTTGTTTTTTAAAGTTATCTGAATTTTAAAAAAAATTTACAATAAATTTTCATTTTTTTTCAAATCGATATTTTTAATAAATTCACAGATTTTTAAATTTCGTCAACTTTTCCAAATTTTTTGTAATGTTTTTTTTTAATTACCTAATTTCTCAATTTTTACGATTTCCCCCCAAAATTTTCATTTTTTACAAATCGATATTTTCAAATTTTTAGTGTTACCATTTTTTTAGAAAATTTGACATTTTTTCTCAAAAATTGAATTTTATTGGTATCGAAAATTTACCGATTTTTCAATCGTTCTATATTTTCAAATTTTCCAAAATTCGTTGGTTTTTAAAAATTTTTTGATTTTTTTTCATAACTTTTTGAAACTCATTAACTCGACTAAATTATCTGGTTCTTCAAAATTAGATTTTTTCAAGAGTTGTTTTTTTTCTCAATTTTTTTATTATGGTTTGTTTTTTAGAATTTCTCATGATTCTTTTTTTCAAAAATTTACAGCTTTGTAATATTTGTCCTTTTGTTCAATTTTACCTTGAAAATTTGAACTTTTTTTAAAGAGTTTGTTCGTTCATTATTTTTTTTTTAATTTTACATTCGTGCCAATTTGTCAAATTTTTTGTAAATCCTTTTGTTTTTTGAAAATTTTTATTTTTATAACAAATTATTACATAGTACATACCTATTACCTACCAGAGATGGGCAGATCCATTAGTGAAAGGATCTAGATCCAGATCCAGATCTTTTGCCTCAATGGATCTGCAACAGATCCAGATCCTTTTTTGAAGGGGGGGGGGGATGTAAGTTTTTGATTATTTTCTTTTGTTATCTGTAAAGTATAAAATGAATTGATCACAGATAAAATCAACTTCAAGATTTTGGTTCAATTTGTTATTGTTGGTTCAGGTGGGATCCAAGCAACATAATAACCAGAATTATTTCTATGATGTCGATTCATAACTGTCACTTGAAACTTTTAAAAATTTCACTTTCAACTTCTCTCAAATTTTTAATTAAGTATCTTCTTGATAAATTAATTAACACAACTCAGAATTTTGAAATGCCATTCGAATTTACTTTCATTTCAGCCAATTTTGGTGGTGGTGGTAAACAATCCAGCAAATTTGAAATTTTTAACTCTGAAAAAGACTAATCTGTGAAATAAATTATGAAAATAAACCAAAAAGGAAGCCAAGAATCCTAAGTTTGAAGTTTTTTTTGCTTCATTTTAATTTATTTCATTGATTACATTTTGGAGAATTAAGAACACCAATGAAAAGTCCATTTCACAGAGAAAAAATGATGAATTGAAGGAAAAAAGTTTTTCTGGATCTGGGTTTTTTGAAAATTTGAGGATCTAAAGATCCAGATCAGATCCTTTTCCCAATGAAAGGATCTGATCTAGATCAGATCCAAATTTTGGATCTTTGGATCTTTAGATCCAGTATCCAAATTTTAGGATCCGGATCTGCCCAACTCTGTTACCTACCTATAAATGGATATAATTTGAAGATACTTTAAACTTTTCAAAATCACATGTTTTTCAAAAATTTGTATTTTATTCATTTTGGTTTGCAATCCCTCAAAGTTCTCAAAATATTCAAAGTTCGTAGACTTTTTGAAATTTTTAAACTTTTGTTCAATTTTTCACAATTTATCATCTTTCCACAACCATCCAGGTTTCAATTTTTTTTTCAAGAGTTCATTCGACGTTTTATTTTTTTGACATTCCTGCGCAGGGTGTCTACAGGTCATGAAAATCATGAAAAGTCATGAAATTTGAAAATGGGTCATGAAAGTCATGAAAAAGTCATGAATTTTTCAAAAAAATCACTAGGTCATGAAAAGTCATGAATTTTGCTGCTGGAAGTCATGAATTTTTTTTTATTAGGCAAAATTTGCCCATTTTTTCTTTTATAATTGAATATTTCTTTAAAAAAATTTCGCTCTCGCTACGCTCGAGCAGTATTTTGTTTTCTATTTGATAACAGAATTGAAACTTTCAGTAGTTCAAATTTACATTTTTCTTACTCAAAATTGCAGTTTTTTTCAAAAAAAAATTCCCTCGCTTCTTCGGGAAATATTATTTTCATCTCATTTGCTAAAGTTTCAAATTTTCGGTACTTGAATTTGATATTTTCAGTAATTCTGCCCTTTTCCCTTGAAAAATTCTTTCAGTTCGTCACTGTTTGGGGGTGCAATTTTTTCTCTGCGTAAGGACATAAAATACCAAAATACAGCCCTCTTTGTTTTCGAAGAAAAAATGTAAATTTTTATTTCAAAATGACCACCCCTGAAAGTTGAACCCCCTCCATGATTTCATCCTAGCTGCGTTACCGGGGAAAAATAAGGATTTTTTTGCTCCCCCCCAAATATTCATTCCAAGTTACACCCATGCTGGAAGAGGGGAGGGTCCCTGAAAATGTTAAAATATTGTTCATGAAAAAGTCATGAATTTTCAAAAAAAAATTAATGTAGACACCCAGGCGTTCTTTGAAATTTGTCAATTTCCAATTTTCTTGAAATCATGTTTTTGTTTTTAAAAATTTAATAATTTATCATGTTTTTTATTCATTTTTTTTTTTTTTTTTTTTTTGTAATTTACCAATTTTTTTAAATCATTTGAAAATTATAACATTTGCTCGCTTTTTGCTTTAATTTTCTAATTTTTTTGAAGTTAGCCAATTTTTTCATAATTTGTTTTTGAAATTTCAGGATAAGATTGCAAGATGATCAATACCTACCTACCACACGAACCTGGAGGATTATTCAATCAAGATTCAACAATCGTCTGCTGCAGCTGTCACAGAAAGCGACGTATTTTTATCACATCTAAACACCTACGATGTCAGCAGAAATATTCTTCAAAAGTCAACGAGCATCTGTAGTCACCACGCAAGCTTGAATATTATTTTATGTCGTCATTCAGGTAGTTTTATAATTTCGTAAGACGAACCCCTCTTAAATGGGTGTTTAAAAACTTCGCCCATCTTGAAGTATTCACGAGAGCTAACGAGCCATTCAGCATTGGCCAAAAATTCCAAGAATGTGAAGTTTTTCTAAAGGCTTCTTCATCTTCTTTTGATTATTTTTCAAGCGTTGACTACATTTTAACAGTCGAGATGTGATTGACACGATGACCTTCATTTTCTATATCAAATTGACGAGCCCCTCGACTATTTAAAAATCTGTATATAAGTAAGCGATATTATTACGGAGTCGTTATTGAAGATGAATTATTTCTAACGCATGAATTCACGAGAAACATTGCAAGGATTACCTACGTATATTCCCTTTTTACAGACAAATTATTTTTTACAGCGACCCTTTGAATTATTTTTAAGATATTATTGTTCCGAAAGATACGACCTTTGCATATGTATTTGAAGATCAGCGTACATCGTTGCTTGAGATAATTTTCATTTTTTTTATCCCATGAATGTACGAGCAACATTGTATTGACGAATCAACAGATGGACCCATAGGTATATCCAATTTTTGGTGAATTATTTTTTTGAAGCGAAACCTCAATATTTTTTTTCAAAGTCTAGTATTTGATTTGAATTTTGAAGATTATTGTCCGAATTTCACATCGTATTCGCGTATTCTCGCGTTGGAATTTTTTATTTTTTATTCGATAATATTCGCGTATATTAACGTTGCGTGTTGGTCAGTTGTTGTCGTCCAAATTTTTCATCGTGTTCGTTGTCTTCGATTCGGTATTTTTCGCGGATAGGTGCCTGAATTGGAATCGTCGATCTTTTTGTGGGGATAGAGAGTATTTTTTTTTCAATTCTTTGGTGCGGGCGTCCGCGCTTGGTTTTGTTACGGGGTCGTGCTTTATGAGCACAATTATCAATATCGGTGCCGTCCACCGTTGATAGTTGGAGCCATTTCACGATAACTCTTCTTCGGCAGACGAGGGCTGATGAAGGGATCCTGTAATGAAATTGGGCTCAAAATTGATTCGTTTTTCGCGTACAGGTTTTCTCAATTCGTCCGCGGTTTAGGTGTCCGACGTTTTGGTTTTCCGGGGTTGTGCACTGTGCTCGATTACCAACGGTGCCGTACCACCTTTGTTGGTAATCGTACGGGCCAGTTGGCAACTTTATTCTTCTTCGGCTGAACGAGGGCTGATGGAAGAATTCTGGAACCAAACGTTTGGTCGGTCTCGCGTTTGAGGATCTTCGGAGGTGTTGTTTTTGACGGGTGGTGTGGACAATCGCGAGCTCACACCATGTCTGCGAAACGCATCTCCGACTAGGATTAGCCATCGATGTCGGTATCTGTGTCTGGAGACGCTCACGACATCGAGAAAGACCTGTAGTTTCTTGCGACACTGACACGGTCTTCCCCGGGGTATCGTTTGGCTGGCGACCTGGAACCGGAGGGCAGTCAGGGTTAGTATCAAACTAAAGGTATTTAGGATTGTCTCTTAGCATGCTTTCAATGGATTACGTGAACTATCGCGAGTTCACGCAATGTCTGCGGAAGCCACGCCTGTTAGGTTATCCATCGATCTCGCACGGCATCAAAACAGCCATCGATGTCGTGGGACATCGAGAAAGACCCGGAGTATTCTACGGCACTGGCGCGAACTTCCCCGGGAATGCGTCGGCCGGCCGGCGACCTGGATCAGGAGGACATTCCAGAGCCGTATTAAACGAAGTGTATGGAGGGTGCGAATGATTCGCATACGCCCGAGTAAACGTAGCGTTGTTTGGATCGCGGATCAAAACTGTACGAGCTGGGTATCAAAATTTCTCTTATGCGAAGTATCAGTCCCGGACCATAGGAGTAGGTGATTATCCGGGGCTGGCCAGGACAACGGGATTTGCGTCTTGGGTACTGCGAGCTCGGAGGGCCCTACGGCACCCTGCACCACCATCATTCGATGGGGAACTGGTACATTGCCTAAGAGGGGTCCTGAGATGACCGCGGTAACGGCTTCGCAAACGGGAACGGTTTCCTAGTGTTATCGTTTCTGTAGGCCACGAGCTCCATCAAAGAGTTTGAAGGCTGGTCGGCTGTTTTGGCTCGACCGATTTCGGTCTATATTGTTCTTCGGGCTGCGTGCCACCAGTACGATGTCCGAAGAATAATCTAAATTTAAAACGGTCGCCTAATAGGCGTACCGTAAGTTCCTTTGCCTCGACAATGGATGACTCATTTGGTTTTGCCCGCGATGTTCGCGCCTTGTCTACTGGTTACGGTCTAGCGAACATCGCCCGTGGTGAGTGATCTCCCTGGGTCAAGGTACTGCCTCGCTCGTTGAGGCAGTTGAAGAGTGTGTGAAGTGAGAATGTTGATCCGGATTGTTTCGCGATGCTACGTTGTACTCGGAGAGTATGGGTTTTGTTTGCTTCTTTTAGTGGATATTGTTTCAAAATTTGAATTAGTTTGGAATCGAGTTATTATTTAATAATCTTTTTTTTTTAAATTTTTGCGAAATTATTGAAAAAATTGGTAATCAGGACCTTTTGGCCTCAGGATAATACTTTTTTTGCGGAGATTTAATTTATTCGTCGTCGTTGCTTGTTTGATTAGGTATTTTTTCAATAAAAATTTGTTTTTGATTTGATTTTTTCTCCAAATTTAATAGTTTGTGGGGTGTCTCTCTGGCTCTGGGTGAAGATGAAAATTGTAATTATTCCGTTTCCTTTCGAAATTGTCAGTTTTAATAATGTGTCAAATCAAGCCCTACCCCCTCTTGAAAAAGCATCCCTCTCAATCGCGTATTATTGTCAGCTCTTTTTTCAGTATTATTCAATTTTTCTCATGTTCGCGAATTATGTCGTTATTTATTCATGTTGTTATCATTGTTCTATTTTTAAGTAAATATTTTATTGCAAATTATTGTGATAACCGATCACGGTTTTTCACTGCTTTGCGGTGGGCAGTGTTTTTTAACCCAGATCGGTTAATTTAGATTTAATATTGTAATTCATTCTCGTCTTAAAACGCCGCACAGTTTAAATAAAACAGAAATTCGTTTGGTTTTTCATTTTTCATCAACTTTTCAGGTTTAATTGCACAATAATATGATTCTGGGAAGATGAAGAAGAAACACGAAAAGTTGAAATAATGTCTCAAAGTTGAGTTTGGAAAATAACAATAAAAATTATCCAATATTACAAAGGGAAGTGCAATTTCATCAAATGACCAGAAATGTTTCAAGTAAATTGTAGTTTTGGTCAAAACTAGTCAATTTTTTTGGTTTAGGTATTTTTTGATGAATAGGAAAAACGTATCTAAGTTCTGGAGTTCTCACTAATCACATATTTTCAATGAAAAAATGGCTTATATCGTTAGATACATTCCAGAGGCAAAGTGTGCCCATAAAACGAGGTGAGTAAATTCGCAAAACTGTTGATATCGCTTGGAAATTGAAACTAAAATGAAGACGGAGAAATCTTGGCCAACTAGGAAATCATTTTTATTGATATTTGCAAAGACAGGAGCTCATTACACCCTTAAATAAATCTAAACGATGCGAAAATATGAAATCGAATTTTCCCCTCAAAACGGCTGGTTATGCAATTCTATCAACAGTCATTCGCAACGAAGGTATCATTACCCCTTGAAATGATCAAAAAACATGGGAAAATGCTTGTGAAATTATTCCTGCAAAACACGCAGTTAGGCAGCCGCAATAACACACTACCAATTCGCCATTATATCGTTGATATCTCCGCAAATTTTGATGCGATTTTGAAACGGATTGCGAATTTGCAATCGTCGAGTTCGACTCTATCAGACTAGACCCCTAGATGCCCAATTTTCGATAATTTTTTTATTCAGACCCAAAAGGTCGAAATTCAAAAATTTGCCATGTTCTTGTTTATGGTTCGATTGAGCTGAAATTTGATTTGTATGCTCATTTCAGGTCGTGGATTTCGAAAATGTCTGTATAAACGTTGCGTACTAAAGAACTTGCAAATTGAAATTTTTATTTTTCGAAGTTGGCAACAATGCGTCTGGATGTTCTCAAATTTATATTCTGCCACCTCATATTGAAAGGGAAATACACTTTGAATCTACATTTTATGCGCATTTCAAAGGAAATACGTCAAATTTGATATTGCATGTCAAATGGGTTGCATAAGCAATACATTTGAAGGAGCGAACTTTCACAAATTAATATGGAAATGCGACTGTTTAAAACATCAATTTTTGAATTTTTGAATTATTTCTTCGGTTTATTACTAATTCGAGGTCGCTGATCACGATTATGGTGTTGGTTTCAAGTTCGCGTACCTGCTTGCCCACCAAATGTGGATTTTCGTAAAAAAATTGCGGGTTTCAAGAGGAAGGAGGGGTGCGTGAAGAAAATTAATATCATATTCGTGATCAGCGACCTTCAATTAGTCGATAACGAATCTAATCTCGATTTTTTTGAAAATTGCTGAATTTTCAAAGTGCTCGTATTCGCGAACAAAGCTTCGTAGAGCAAAACTGATAGCAGAATCGGAATCAGCGGGGGCGACTTAGTCGAAAAGCACTCTTATCTCGATTTTTCTGAATGTCAAAAAAATCGAAAAAATCAACGATGGTTAACCTTCCTTTTTTTTTGGAAAAAAACCTTTTTGTCTCAGATCGACGTGTGAGGTGTCTAGGAGGGGGCAATCGGACCAGGCGAATCGACCCCAGCGATCAGTTTCCCGATCGGAGGCGAATTCGCGGAAATATGAACCATTTTTCGTAACTCAGAATCTATGCATCGGATTTGAAAACCGATGGCATTTTCGGGTTCAGCGATCTCTAATTAGCCCACATACTAAATGTTAACTCGATCCGGCCATAAATAACATTTTAAAAAATTCCTAAAAATTAAAGCAAAGAATTGGGTAAGTTTGTAATTTTTTGCAAAATTTGAAAAAAATTGTCGAAAATGGGCGTACGAAGGGTCGATTCCGATAGAGTCGAACCCGACGATTCCAAATCTGCAATCAGATTCAAAGTTAATTATTATTATTAAGCGGACGTGAGGCGCTATCTGTAGTTGCACACATGAACTAAAAATGCGATGAAATGAAGAAATACGATTTCGAAAAATAAACACACAAGTAGCGCCATCTATCAGAAGCAATACTAAACTTTGTTCTGTTTTTAAGAAATCCGGTCCACAAAAATCAAGTCCAACTTCCAGATATGCGCGTGGCGCTATCTCTCTGAACATTAGTGAACTAAGGTCTAAAAGTGACCAAAATAGGCCTCAAATAAGAAAAACTATTTTCCCGTAATTACTACGTAATTACGGTAATTTTACCGGTAAAAATACAATTTTGATCCACTTTTGACAATCTCAAAACCAGCAATCTAGACTAGCGCGGCTAGTCTAGATTGCTGGTTTTGAGATTGTCAAAAGTGGATCAAAATTGTATTTTTACCGGTAAAATTACCGTAATTACGTAGTAATTACGGGAAAATAGTTTTTCTTATTTGAGGCCTATTTTGGTCACTTTTAGACCTTAGTTCACTAATGTTCAGAGAGATAGCGCCACGCGCATATCTGGAAGTTGGACTTGATTTTTGTGGACCGGATTTCTTAAAAACAGAACAAAGTTTAGTATTGCTTCTGATAGATGGCGCTACTTGTGTGTTTATTTTTCGAAATCGTATTTCTTCATTTCATCGCATTTTTAGTTCATGTGTGCAACTACAGATAGCGCCTCACGTCCGCTTAATAATAATAATTAACTTTGAATCTGATTGCAGATTTGGAATCGTCGGGTTCGACTCTATCGGAATCGACCCTTCGTACGCCCATTTTCGACAATTTTTTTCAAATTTTGCAAAAAATTACAAACTTACCCAATTCTTTGCTTTAATTTTTAGGAATTTTTTAAAATGTTATTTATGGCCGGATCGAGTTAACATTTAGTATGTGGGCTAATTAGAGATCGCTGAACCCGAAAATGCCATCGGTTTTCAAATCCGATGCATAGATTCTGAGTTACGAAAAATGGTTCATATTTCCGCGAATTCGCCTCCGATCGGGAAACTGATCGCTGGGGTCGATTCGCCTGGTCCGATTGCCCCCTCCTAGACACCTCACACGTCGATCTGAGACAAAAAGGTTTTTTTCCAAAAAAAAAGGAAGGTTAACCATCGTTGATTTTTTCGATTTTTTTGACATTCAGAAAAATCGAGATAAGAGTGCTTTTCGACTAAGTCGCCCCCGCTGATTCCGATTCTGCTATCAGTTTTGCTCTACGAAGCTTTGTTCGCGAATACGAGCACTTTGAAAATTCAGCAATTTTCAAAAAAATCGAGATTAGATTCGTTATCGACTAATTGAAGGTCGCTGATCACGAATATGATATTAATTTTCTTCACGCACCCCTCCTTCCTCTTGAAACCCGCAATTTTTTTACGAAAATCCACATTTGGTGGGCAAGCAGGTACGCGAACTTGAAACCAACACCATAATCGTGATCAGCGACCTCGAATTAGTAATAAACCGAAGAAATAATTCAAAAATTCAAAAATTGATGTTTTAAACAGTCGCATTTCCATATTAATTTGTGAAAGTTCGCTCCTTCAAATGTATTGCTTATGCAACCCATTTGACATGCAATATCAAATTTGACGTATTTCCTTTGAAATGCGCATAAAATGTAGATTCAAAGTGTATTTCCCTTTCAATATGAGGTGGCAGAATATAAATTTGAGAACATCCAGACGCATTGTTGCCAACTTCGAAAAATAAAAATTTCAATTTGCAAGTTCTTTAGTACGCAACGTTTATACAGACATTTTCGAAATCCACGACCTGAAATGAGCATACAAATCAAATTTCAGCTCAATCGAACCATAAACAAGAACATGGCAAATTTTTGAATTTCGACCTTTTGGGTCTGAATAAAAAAATTATCGAAAATTGGGCATCTAGGGGTCTAGTCTGATAGAGTCGAACTCGACGATTGCAAATTCGCAATCCGTTTCAAAATCGCATCAAAATTTGCGGAGATATCAACGATATAATGGCGAATTGGTAGTGTGTTATTGCGGCTGCCTAACTGCGTGTTTTGCAGGAATAATTTCACAAGCATTTTCCCATGTTTTTTGATCATTTCAAGGGGTAATGATACCTTCGTTGCGAATGACTGTTGATAGAATTGCATAACCAGCCGTTTTGAGGGGAAAATTCGATTTCATATTTTCGCATCGTTTAGATTTATTTAAGGGTGTAATGAGCTCCTGTCTTTGCAAATATCAATAAAAATGATTTCCTAGTTGGCCAAGATTTCTCCGTCTTCATTTTAGTTTCAATTTCCAAGCGATATCAACAGTTTTGCGAATTTACTCACCTCGTTTTATGGGCACACTTTGCCTCTGGAATGTATCTAACGATATAAGCCATTTTTTCATTGAAAATATGTGATTAGTGAGAACTCCAGAACTTAGATACGTTTTTCCTATTCATCAAAAAATACCTAAACCAAAAAAATTGACTAGTTTTGACCAAAACTACAATTTACTTGAAACATTTCTGGTCATTTGATGAAATTGCACTTCCCTTTGTAATATTGGATAATTTTTATTGTTATTTTCCAAACTCAACTTTGAGACATTATTTCAACTTTTCGTGTTTCTTCTTCATCTTCCCAGAATCATATTATTGTGCAATTAAACCTGAAAAGTTGATGAAAAATGAAAAACCAAACGAATTTCTGTTTTATTTAAACTGTGCGGCGTTTTAAGACGAGAATGAATTACAATATTAAATCTAAATTAACCGATCTGGGTTAAAAAACACTGCCCACCGCAAAGCAGTGAAAAACCGTGATCGGTTATCACAATAATTTGCAATAAAATATTTACTTAAAAATAGAACAATGATAACAACATGAATAAATAACGACATAATTCGCGAACATGAGAAAAATTGAATAATACTGAAAAAAGAGCTGACAATAATACGCGATTGAGAGGGATGCTTTTTCAAGAGGGGGTAGGGCTTGATTTGACACATTATTAAAACTGACAATTTCGAAAGGAAACGGAATAATTACAATTTTCATCTTCACCCAGAGCCAGAGAGACACCCCACAAACTATTAAATTTGGAGAAAAAATCAAATCAAAAACAAATTTTTATTGAAAAAATACCTAATCAAACAAGCAACGACGACGAATAAATTAAATCTCCGCAAAAAAAGTATTATCCTGAGGCCAAAAGGTCCTGATTACCAATTTTTTCAATAATTTCGCAAAAATTTAAAAAAAAAAGATTATTAAATAATAACTCGATTCCAAACTAATTCAAATTTTGAAACAATATCCACTAAAAGAAGCAAACAAAACCCATACTCTCCGAGTACAACGTAGCATCGCGAAACAATCCGGATCAACATTCTCACTTCACACACTCTTCAACTGCCTCAACGAGCGAGGCAGTACCTTGACCCAGGGAGATCACTCACCACGGGCGATGTTCGCTAGACCGTAACCAGTAGACAAGGCGCGAACATCGCGGGCAAAACCAAATGAGTCATCCATTGTCGAGGCAAAGGAACTTACGGTACGCCTATTAGGCGACCGTTTTAAATTTAGATTATTCTTCGGACATCGTACTGGTGGCACGCAGCCCGAAGAACAATATAGACCGAAATCGGTCGAGCCAAAACAGCCGACCAGCCTTCAAACTCTTTGATGGAGCTCGTGGCCTACAGAAACGATAACACTAGGAAACCGTTCCCGTTTGCGAAGCCGTTACCGCGGTCATCTCAGGACCCCTCTTAGGCAATGTACCAGTTCCCCATCGAATGATGGTGGTGCAGGGTGCCGTAGGGCCCTCCGAGCTCGCAGTACCCAAGACGCAAATCCCGTTGTCCTGGCCAGCCCCGGATAATCACCTACTCCTATGGTCCGGGACTGATACTTCGCATAAGAGAAATTTTGATACCCAGCTCGTACAGTTTTGATCCGCGATCCAAACAACGCTACGTTTACTCGGGCGTATGCGAATCATTCGCACCCTCCATACACTTCGTTTAATACGGCTCTGGAATGTCCTCCTGATCCAGGTCGCCGGCCGGCCGACGCATTCCCGGGGAAGTTCGCGCCAGTGCCGTAGAATACTCCGGGTCTTTCTCGATGTCCCACGACATCGATGGCTGTTTTGATGCCGTGCGAGATCGATGGATAACCTAACAGGCGTGGCTTCCGCAGACATTGCGTGAACTCGCGATAGTTCACGTAATCCATTGAAAGCATGCTAAGAGACAATCCTAAATACCTTTAGTTTGATACTAACCCTGACTGCCCTCCGGTTCCAGGTCGCCAGCCAAACGATACCCCGGGGAAGACCGTGTCAGTGTCGCAAGAAACTACAGGTCTTTCTCGATGTCGTGAGCGTCTCCAGACACAGATACCGACATCGATGGCTAATCCTAGTCGGAGATGCGTTTCGCAGACATGGTGTGAGCTCGCGATTGTCCACACCACCCGTCAAAAACAACACCTCCGAAGATCCTCAAACGCGAGACCGACCAAACGTTTGGTTCCAGAATTCTTCCATCAGCCCTCGTTCAGCCGAAGAAGAATAAAGTTGCCAACTGGCCCGTACGATTACCAACAAAGGTGGTACGGCACCGTTGGTAATCGAGCACAGTGCACAACCCCGGAAAACCAAAACGTCGGACACCTAAACCGCGGACGAATTGAGAAAACCTGTACGCGAAAAACGAATCAATTTTGAGCCCAATTTCATTACAGGATCCCTTCATCAGCCCTCGTCTGCCGAAGAAGAGTTATCGTGAAATGGCTCCAACTATCAACGGTGGACGGCACCGATATTGATAATTGTGCTCATAAAGCACGACCCCGTAACAAAACCAAGCGCGGACGCCCGCACCAAAGAATTGAAAAAAAAATACTCTCTATCCCCACAAAAAGATCGACGATTCCAATTCAGGCACCTATCCGCGAAAAATACCGAATCGAAGACAACGAACACGATGAAAAATTTGGACAACTACTTATCAAACACTTGAAAAAAAAATCAGGGTCATTTTAAAAAATAATTCAGCTTTCGAATAGAATAACTGGAAGCTATGATCTAACGATATAACCTACATGATGGAATTTCAATCACACAATTCGCTAACTACAAAAGTATCGAATAAAACATAACTGGAACATGGCGATACAATAATCAACAAAAGGGGGGGGGGAATCGAAAAATTGACTGGAATAATCATCGTGACTAAATATTGAGAAACTCGTATCATTTTCTGTTGCATTTGGTGGCATGATGAAAATTTTTAAGTATTTGGTGCCATAATAAAAATTTTACTGGCAACACTCAATAAACATGGCAAAAAACATCCAATTATCAACTAAAATGGCCACAGTGCAATCAAATTATATTATAAAATTTCTACTAAATCCGCCGAGCAGAAAATTTTCAAAATTCAATCCATCTGAATTTTTACGTAATAATTTAGCCACTTCGAAAATACGCCTACAAAAGGATTGTGCCGCATGTACATACCTAATATAAATATCATAAATGACCTGTCAACATGGTAAATATTCGGGAAATTCGACGATTCAACAGCAAAACGCAGCCTGGTGATAAATTCGCTTCGTATTCGGAGATGAAAAAAAAATCACACGAACTTGGCATCGGGTCGGTATTCTTTGCACATCGTAACACTGCATGCGAAATCCGTCGAATGACACTGGTCGCCAAAAAAATCCTGAATAGAAGCAATCATAAAAAAATGGGTTAGTAATGCAATTCTCTAGGCAGTTGAGTATTTCAAAGAAAGCGAAACTTTTTATTGGTAGATTTATTTACCTGACACATTCGAGATTAAATATGACGAGTGCGAAATCCACAATGGCACGTATCGAAGTGATGTACTTATTTACCATCCACATCTGAGAATTAATCCGACAAGTCGTGGAAGTCGTCACTAGAGTTGGCGTTCCTATGATGAGGTCGCATACAGGTAGGTGCATCTGGTTTGATATGTAATTCACTGTAAAACAAAAACGAAAAAACAACGTAAGTACACAATCGACTGAAATAATAATTCGAAATATTTCAATAAAAAATCAAATTAATTAAACGAAAATACAGAAAAAAAGGAAAAATTTTATCGAACATTATGAACTAATTGACAGAAAAAAGGTAAAATTGGAATTCTAAAATTCGAAAAAAATCTAGTTTTGAAAAATAGAAAAAAAATATATTTTAAAAAAATCTCTAAAAAGTAAAAATTCAAGAAAATTCATTGATAAAATGAAAAAATATTTTAAAAAATTACCCAATTTTTCTTTTTAAAAATTTATGAAAAAAATGAAAAAATATTTCAGAAATTGAAAAAATTTGAAAATTTTGTATTGAAAAATAAAGAAAATTTATTATTAGGTAAAAATTATTGGAAAAAAAATTTCAAACAAATTTCTTAAAGCAAAGGAAAAATTTAACCAACTGATTTTTTTGAAAATTTTCATATCATATGAGTAATTTAAAATTAGTGAATAAAATTTCGGAATTGCAAAATTTTAGAAACATTGTAGTTTTGAGAAGTAGAAAAAAAATATCACTTCCGAAACAATTGGAAAAAATCCTTCTTGAAATTTTTTTTCAATTTTATATCAAAAAAAATCATTTTGAAATTACTGAATTGTTTTCATAAGAAAAAATTGAACGATTAAAAAAAATTGTCATTTTTTAAATTCTATCTAGAGAATTCGGAAATGTTTTTCTCCAAAAATATTGAAAATTTACAAACTTCAAAAAAATTGTGGAACATTTTTAATTCAGATAGAATGTGAAATTTAAAAAAAAAATTCTTACTAGAGATTTTTTTCTTGAAAAAAATTCGTAGTTTTTTTCAGAACAAAAGATGCAATGCAGCATTCGAAAAAAATTACACCTATAAAATATTATGATATTTCTCAAAAAATGATTAAAACATGAAAAACTTTCAATTTTTTTAGAATGAAAAATGAAACTTACAAAAAAATTGGAAGAGATTATTTAATCATTGCGAAAAATTTTGGAGTGAAAAATCATTTCTCAATTTTTCAACTTTTTTTTTTGTTGGAAAATTCAGTTTTTCGAGTAATAATAAAACATGAAAATCTTTCAATTTTTCAAAATGAAGCAAACAAAATAATGGAAAGAGACAATATTCATTGCAAAATTTTTCTAAATAAAAAAATATTTCTGAATTTTTCAATTTTTTGGAAAATTTTTCAAGTACCTACCAATTGTCGGAATAAAAAAATGTTTTCTTGGAAACATCGAAAAAAATTATAACCCATATGTGATCGTCCCAGATAAAACCGACCTTATGCTAAAAAAAAATGTTGAGATAAACGCGTTCAAAGTTTTTGGAATGTTTTTTGAGAAATGAGGATTTCTGCGTGTTTTTTTTTTGAGATTTGCGCCATCAGATTGAACATTTTTGAGCAGAATACAAGGAAATATCAACGAAAAAAGGTCAACTCTGAGGAAAGGACGTAAAATAATAATTTTTTTGAATTTTTTTTTCATTTATTTCATTAAAATTTTGTTGAGATACGTGTATATTTCTTTCTACAGCTTTCATTTTTTGAGTTAGGATGTCGGAGGTGGTTTTAAACGAATTTTAAGAGTGTGATGAATAAAAATTAGAAAAAAAGAGAAAAAATATTTTAGCACATATTAAGGTCGGTTTTGTCTGCGACGATCACATAATTATTCAAAATACGGTCAATTTCCACAAAAGGAAAAATTCCAAAATGACCTCATCAATAATCCATCAAAAAAATGGTCTATGATATTACTCAAACGTTTAAAACATAATTAAGTAAAATTTAAAAAAAGAATTCAAATTAACACCGTTTCTATCAGTTTTTCAAAAAAATGTTGAAATTCTCTGGAGTAAAAAATTCTCTCAATCACATTGAGGAAAAAACGAAAACATCAATTTTTTTTAAAGAAAAAAATTTCACTTTTCGTCTTCTGGTTTAAAAAGATGTCGCAAATCTTCGGAAATAAAAATTTCTGGGGATTTTCAATTTTTCACGGTAAAAAGTAGTAATTCATTTTTTTTTTAAATCCCTACTTCGATAAAACCAAAAAAAAATCGATATTAAAAAAGTAAAAAATTTGAAAACGCTTTAAAAAATATGAAAAAGTAATACCTATTTTCAGAAATTGAGAATATTAAAAACGGAAAATATTGTAAAATCACTATGCTTTTGAAAAATGAAAATCTCGTTTAAAAAAATGCAAATAACGAAGATATGAAAAAATTTAAAATATTTAGAAAACTAGAACATCTTCGAAGTTGGGTAACGTTTTAAAGGATGATAAAAAATTTTGATAAATCGGCAATTTAAAAATATGAATAATTGGTGTAAAAAAATAGATAATTTTAAAAAATTGTATGGAGTTGATGGGCTAAATTTTGAAATACTGAAAAAATAACGAAATAAAAAAAATTTCAAACTTTTCACGAGTCTTGGTATCATTTAAAAGGTTAATATTTTGGATTACCCAGCTAAGAAAAAAAAAACAAAAATACGAGTTTTTCGGAAACTGGAAAAATTTTGATAAATCAGCAAATTTAAAAATCATGAAAAATTTAAAGATATGCAAAAATTACGCTAATTTTACCAAATGGTCAAGTTTCAAAAAATTGTGTAGAGTTGGTAAATTTTAAACTTTTGAAAAAAGGCAAACTTTTAAAAAAATCTCAAACTTTTCACGAGTTTAACCGTTAAGACTTGAGAGTTACTCTCACAGTAATTTTTCAATAAAATGAAATAAATACTTGAAAAAATAATAAAAATGATTTACCTCAAAAATCTGTCTGGATCCTGTGCCGAAGATCTCTGGTTCATGAAGCTGAACAAGATTTACAGGTCTAAAACTCTCCTGTTGAGGACTGTCAAGTGTAAGTTGGTAATATTTTTCCATTAATCGCTCAAATGTGGACGTCCACCATAATACGATGCAATTCAACATCTAATTTGAACAAAAGGAAACAACACATCAATTAGAATCGATAAGTACTCGTTTCAAATTGAGATAGAAAACATGGATACGGTATGTATTTACTTGAGAAATTTTAAAAAAGTGGAAAATTGAAGGAAAGTTGAGTTTTTTTCTTCTTCTGAATATCAAATTTTGTTTATCAAGTCTCATAAATTTATCAAACATGCTTAAAATTTTCAAAAATTAACAAAATTGTAATTTTTTAAAACTAGAAACAATTATTTTCCCAATTATGAATTTTCACCAAGTTTCAAAGGTAGATAAGCAAAAGCTAAAAACTGTAAAAATTGATCACCTTCAAGAATGATTCATAAAAGCTTGGTACCTAGTTGTTCCAATTTTTGGAATTTTTCTGATTTTTTGATCTACCGACGATTTTTTTTTTTTTTTTTTTTTTTTTTTTTTTTTAATTTAAAAGATAAACCGAATTTTATAACTTTTAACTTGCACCTATATGATTAAATTTTTTTAGATATATATTTTTTTTTCAATTTGTGAACAGAATTTCTAAAAAGAAAATTATTAAGAACCTACAATAACATGATTTCTTTTTCTTTTTTTATTATTATGATAATTTCTTAAAAATACAAAATTCCAAACATTTACTCAAATTTTAGATGAAATTCCAAAAAGTTTTACTACCTTACATGTATTTGAAACATCGATCCAAAAAGAAACAAAATTGCAATTTTTTGTCGAACTAAGAAAATTCACATACTTACCTAATTTAGAAAAATTTTGATTTTCAGAAAATTTCCAAAAGTGACAATTTGCATTTTTTTTTTAAATTACAAAGGCTACCATTTGAGCCAATGCAAAATCCTGCCCTAAGCGAATTTGTAAACATTTTTATTTTTAGTAAATTTCAAAAAATGAGAAATTGCATTTAATCAATGAAAAAAGCTACCCCAAGATCCAATGTAAAATCCCTTCGCTGGCTGAATCTTTAAAAATGTCAATTTTCAGTGATTTTCAAAAAGTGACAATTAGCATTTTCGCAATGACAAAGGCTACCATTTGGTCGAAATTTCTCAAATTTTTGGAGAGAAACCTCTGAATTTTTAGAATAAAAAATTGTGCATATTTTTCATTTCCAGAAAATAAATTCTCAATTTTCTTTATAAAAAACTGCTCATTTTTTTGGAGTCTACTTACAAAAATTTCAACGTTTCCAAATTTGGCTAAAAAAAATTGAAGTAAAAAATCTTTCAATCAATTTCTAAATTTTCTTTACAAAAAACCTGCTCATTTTTTTGGAATCTACTTACAAAAAAGTTGATTTTTCCAAATTTGGGTTAAAAAAAAACTGAAGCAAAAAATCTTTCAATCATCTTTGTAGAAAAATATCATTAAATTATTTTTCTAGGTAAATGGAAAGAAAATTTCTCAATATTTTTAGAACATAAAAGTTGAAACATTTCTCCTCAAATTTTAGGAGAGAAAAACTCTGCATTTGTTTAGAATAATATACTCTTCAAAACTAACAAATTTGAAAATCAGAACAAACTTGACGAATTTTAGAAATTGAAAACTGAAAAATTGCAAAATATATTTTACAGATTTTCAAAATCGACAAATTCGCAAGTATGAAAAGAAGTATCAAATTTCGGAAAATTAACCAATTATAAAAATCTGAAAAATCAGCAAATTTAAAAAAAAATATTTCAGAAAATTTGAAAAAGCTGTTTGAAAAAAAAAGTCACAACTTTCAAAATGCCAAATTGAAAAAAAATCCCTAATTTTAATCAATTACTAGAATATTGAGAGCGAGTGGCATATTGAAAAGTTGTCAGTCTCATTGGAATAAAAATATCTTAATTTTCAATGTGAAAAAAAAAAGAAATTTTTCAATTTTCCGAAACACAAATATATATATATATATATATATATATATATATATATATATATATAGGTATAGGTTTCCAGACATGTCGGCCACTTTGCGGGTTATTCTTACATTACAAGTCAGCCACCGTACATCTCAGCCATGGATTGGCACATACGGGTTATTTCTACATTACAAGTCAGCCATTCTCAGCCACCTCAACTGCAGGGTTTCACAAACTCCGCGCAACCCTTAGAAATCAAGTCACAGGGATGAACGCGGGCTCTATAATCAATGCACAGTGTGTAGAATCACAAACACTGGCTGAGATGTACGGAAATATGTCGAAACTAGATATACACGACTTCAAATTTGACTCATAATTTTTCAGTATTTTATTGACGGACAGAAAAGTTATTGATACCAAAATTTTTAGTACACTACAGGCTTATATTTAATCTTAAGACCTATTTTAAATTTGAATTAGTTAGGCCAATTTTTCAATTTTTTTCCGCAAACTCTCAAGAGTCTCATTATTTTTTTCCAAGGCGTATTTCTTGTATATTAGATCGAATCTGTGATTAAAATTTTTATAAATTAATTAGAACAGTCAAGAAATTTTTTTCAATTTTGACATTTTTCGTAAATTGGACAAATATATATGAAAAGTGGCCTAGATGTACGGAAACGGGAAAATATATATACCTATATATATTTTTTTTTTTTTTAAATTTTTGGGTGTGTTTAATTGCTAGATTATTACTTCCAACGATAAGAGAGTTAGATTAGGTGGGCAAGTTTACAGTTTTTGATTAAGGTAATGAATTTGTGTATTTCGTTAGGGTTATCTGGAATGATTAAAGAGTTTTTGTCTATTTTGAGAAGTTGTCGTTTGTGTTTTAATTGTGGACATATGTATTTTTCAAAAATTTCTAAAAAATTTTGATTTTCATTGAGAAAAAATTTCAATTTCTTGGGTAAAAAAAAAATCTTAAAAGTTATTCAGGAGTAGAAATTAATATTTTCTCAAATACTTAAAGAAACAAAAATACTAAATTTTTTGGCGGGTTGACAACAGTGATGTCAGTAACGAATTTTTTTTCCGTTACGGTATTCGTTCCGTTACTGTAACTAAAAATTCTTAGTTACGTTACTTGGAACGAAAATGGTACCGCCAGGACCTTGTAACGTTATTTTTCAAATAACGTTATTTTTTCCCGTTCCGTTCCGGTTTTTTCGTTACAACGTAATTTTTTCCGAAATAGCCAGAAATCATAAAAAAATTGCTATCTTCATTTTTCAATGTAAATTAATAACTATCAAGTCCAATAGAATAAAATAAACATCAAGAACTAAGAAGAAAATAATACAAGTTTGTAGGTGTTGCTACCTACTTTCTGAAAAAATTACGCTGTAACAAAAAAAAACCGGAACGGAACGAAAAAAATAACGTTACAAGGGCCTGGCAGTACCATAGTACCTACACATAAGTGTAAGTGAAATTAGGATTTTTCAAGAGTTACAACGAACCAAAAGAACATTTTCTGCGGTTGGCAGTGCAGGCAATACAAAAAAACTGAAAAAAATAACGAAAAAAAGTAACGGAACGTAACGAAATTTTTTCGTTATTTGTTACGTAACATAAAGACCATTTTATTGTAACGTTATTATTTCGTTACACAATTTCTGTTCAAAAATAAAGTTCCGTTACAGTTCCATTACTTGTAACGAAAAAAATTCCGTTATTTTTCGTTTTTCGTGACCGTTATCGTTACGTTCCGGCATCACTGATCACCAAAACCAAATAATTTTATCTCTGTAGCAGTTACTTATTTATTTTTATACTGTAGATGCATTTATAAAGAATTGTTTTCTATCTGAATTACATTTATACAGTGCAAAGCAAAATTAATAATGCTAATTTTTTTAAGAAAAAAAATTGTATGAAAATTATTAAGTATACGAAAATTGAAGAAAGAAAAATTCTCAAGTTTCCATGGAACATTGGGAACATTATTCTTTGATTTGACTTTATTGTGAAATTTTGAATGGATGAAAATTTTTGAAATAAATACTCGAATAAAAATTTCGACATTAAACGTCGCTGTTGGTTTCAAATATTTCCAAGTACTTGAAGATGTGGCTAACTTACTTCACGATTCAACGCTCGAGCGATTGATTATTTTTATTTTCTGTAAATTTCAAAAAAAGACAATTTTGATTCAATCAGTGGCAAAAGCTACCATTTGATCCAATGAAAAATCCTTTTCTTAGTGAATTTCAGAAATTTTTATTTTCTGTAAATTTTAATTTAATGAGTGGCAAAGGCTACCATTTGATCCTAGGCAAAAACCTACCCTTACTGAATTCGAGAATATGTTCATTTTCAGTAAAAATACTAAATTTCAAAAAATGGCAAGTTTAACAGCGATTACCTAGAAAAACAGCTCTCATAGGGGTAGAACAAGCAGGGTAAAACTAATAAAAGTAATGTATGACTCACTTTGTTATCAGTAGTAGAAGCGAGTCCACTCACAACTAGCTCTCTGAGCTTCTTCATCGTCAAATTTTGCTCGAATCTAATCTTTTCATATAAGACGTCTAATTTGTCAATGAATATAACGGTGGACACGATCTTCTTGAGGCTAACGCATCTCCTGCGAGTCCAGCTTCATCACCGATAACATTGCAATAAATAATAATTGAGTACCAGCAGGCCAGCTTTGAAAACGTTGATTCTGTTCAAGGTACGCAGGATCGAATTTCCTATGCAAAACACAACTTTCATAAGTCCAGTAATACGAATAGAGAAATCATAATTCATAACAAAAAAGTTAAATGAGTATCTAACTATCTACTAGGTATCTTATCTGTACAGTGTACAGGCAAGGAAAAAATGGCACGTCAAATCAAAACGAACTATACACAATGAACAATGAAAAGGTGAGAGACTGTCGACTGACTGAAACGTGAAAATCAAAAATAAAACTAAAACGAGTCATAACGCGATTTCCAAATAATTCCTGATCAAGTTCTACGCACCCCGGATAAATATTATTCCAGTTAAATTAAAATGGAAAAGTAACACAATTCGTCATCTTTGACAAGACAAATGACACTCTTAGGCAAGCGATACCTCGAATGTAACACGAATTCATTGTTTCTCAAACACGGAGGTTAATTTTTATTGATAAATATTGAACAAACAGAGCTTACGTAATGAAGATTGTACTTATTACAAAATACTTACGGAATATGCCGATGCCGGTAGTTATAGTCGATTGAAGCATGAAGGGCAAAATTGAACATCGCGTTCAGTAAACTTTCAAGTTTCAACGTTAATAAGCTCCATAATTAATAGCCATCATTATTATCCAAACGAATACTCGACAGTTAAAGGAACATTTGATGATTAATTACTCACTAAAACACTTCTTAATCTTAATATTCTCAAATATCAACTGCGACCAAATCGATGGTAAGAAATAGGAATGAGTCTCGCAACGAACGACACGACAAACCTTTCAAATGTAAAATGGCCGCCTTCGTCTTGATTTTGATAGACACAATTGACACAAACTGGTTTATAAAAGCTAAAAAGGAAAACGACTAACGAGTGAACGAACTCGAAAAGAAAAGATAAAATGAAAAATGATCACGAAATTCACGAAACTACGAGTCATTGTCTCGAGTCTCGATGAGATCATCACTTCACTCGCTTCACTACACGAGGCAGTGTAGGCACTGACTGGAAAATCTAAGTACAATAAAACTTATCAACTCATAAAGTGGCTACACTGAAAAAATATTATCATTCGAGTTCGTTTTTTTTCTAATTTTTCTAAATTTTTCTCCAAAAGTTCAAAATGATAAAGACGTGTTTTCTCATATTTTTCAAATTTCAATCGATTTTCATTAATTTCTGTAATGAGCACGAACGGCAAAGGTTCTGATAATTTTAACAGAGTGTAGTACCAATTTAATGTTCGTACTGGTTCGTACTTATTTACATTGGCAAACAGTTCCTCTGGTTTTTTTCGTCGATTTTTACAAGAGTTTGGATTCAACGTTATTCATCGAATTAGTTGCTCGATTAATTTTTCAAAATGACAACGGATTTACATGCACAAAATTTGGACGATGGATTATCACACTTATCCAACCAACTGGCTATAGCGAGGAAAGAGTTGCAAAATATAAGGTAATAGAATTTAATCGGGAACTGCGAGTTGATTTAATTTTGTTGACCTACTCCGGCATGGTAATACTAATCGTTTTCATTTCACAGGAAAGACTTACGGCGACTGAACAGCTGTTACCAGAAAGATATAGATAGTGTAATCGGTTCGTTAAAAGATTGGAAATGCGAATCGTGCTCGGCAGCAGAAGTTGTCGAAACTTCTTCACTTACAACGAAACAAAAAGATGAAGATAGCGCGTTGACGTTCCAACCCATTGGCTTGATTTCATCTTCGTTTCAAGAAAAAAGGGGAACTCCTCGACAACCGGGGATATGTATCAACAGCTCGGGCAAAATAACTTTATTCAATAGTATTTTCACTAATCCTAGTCACGCGTTGGAAGGATTAGAACAATTTTCTCATATGTGGTAAGCGAATCGATAGAAATATTGAAAATCGTGCACTAACACGATAATAAAATAACATTCGTGGCTCTGTGGTTTCAGGATTCTATTCCATTTTCATAAGAACGACTCTACGCACGTACGAGCGAAAGTTGCTCCACCTCGGTTGAACGGCTTAAGGACTGGTGTTTTCGGAACCAGATCTCCTCATAGACCATCACCAGTAGGTCTTTCTTTAGTTCGAATCGATCGTGTCGAAGGTATGTTATGGTGAATCCGAAATAGGGTCTAAATAATGAAAATACATAATTAACTTGATGCGAAAACTTTAATATTTGGGTACAGGTTCGTCGGTATACTTCTCCGGCGTCGATATGCTAGATGGCACTCCAGTATTAGATATCAAACCCTACATTCCTCAGTACGATAATCCGCTAAATTTGGGCTACGCATTCAATTCGACGGATACCTTACGCAATAAGAATTCTAACAACGAACAAATAAACGACTGCGCTCGTATGCCTAGAGAAGCTCCGGATGGCGAAGAATGCGGCCCAGCAGATGACGGAGCTAAAACAGCAACTCATTCTACGTTTTCGGAGGAACAGGTTTCGTATCGTGAACGACAAACATTATTCTTTAAACGTGAAATAATCGAAGATACTCGATTTAATTAATAATTACCTCTGTTACGTTTTCAGATCAGAGTACCGCAATGGATTTCAGAACCGATCAATAGTCAATTGACGGTTACGTTCAAAGACAGAGCGAACTCGTATTTAAATTCGTTGGATAATACCGAGGAAACTAAAGTCGGTGAAAATTTAAGAAATACCATTACACGTATACTCGAAGAAGATCCACGTTCGGTTTACGTACGCGAAAGATACAGCAATCAATTTTATACGTTCCTAATTGAGAATCATCACGTCACTTGTAAATTTGACGACACCGATCGTTCCGTTCAAGTTTACAAAATAGTGAAGGAGAGTCCGCTGTCCGAATGGAAGGGATCATTCGACGAATCTGTGCATTGATTTTGTATTTTCTGGCAATTCTTTCCTTTCATGATCTCGGTTTAAAAATATTTCTAATTAGTTGTTCGTGTTTTTTTCTAATAAGCAAACAAATCGTTTGACGTAACGAAAAGTGTTATCAAGTATTAATGTTCAGCTCTAGGTTTACTAGATACTGTAATTTTTGTCACAAGTGCTACAACGAACTTTCACGATACATCGGTTAAGATTGATAGCACCACAAATTATCCCAAGAGTCGACATCTGGGTTGCACTTTATTTACTAGAAGTAACTGCAATTGTTTAACATTACTCATTTCTCACTAGATCACTATTGAAATAAAAAAATACTCGAGTTTTGAAATTGATTCCATCGATCGTAGTTGAAAATTATTTAACGGTTTGCGAATGAATTAAAATGAAAATATATTCACGTGATTTTAGTAACGATACAACACAATAGTTGCATAGGTCACTAGATACATAACAAAATTAACAGATATTTCAACTTTTCAAGTTTTTATAGCGAAGAAGACGTAATACTTTGAACAGTTGCTAATGTGCTCGTAACACGAAGTCCTTTAGTTGGTTCTCAATTGGTAATCTCCGTTTTGAGTGATATAACGCACCCAAGGTAACGCTTGATAACCACTTTTTTCGATAATTTTCAAATACCTTACCTATGATCAATGAAAATATTCGTTAGAATTAAAAAATAAATATGCGATTTAAAAAAAAAACGACGTCGAATAGGATAGATCAAGCGGATTTACCTGGATTCCAGACGTGGTGAAATAGGGAATTTCAAATTTAACTTGAATAGGCGGTTTGCCTTCGGTTTCTTCGCATTCGACGCTGGGTAGTCCGAAATGAGCCCTCATCAAGTACTCTTTTCCTCCCTAAAAAAATGAAAAAATTTTAATCGAATCGTCCACACGGGGCGATTGATTAATCGTGGCAAAATTGTTTAAAAAGCAAGACTCGTACTGGGAATGATTTTATCGTCCATGTGATGGCGTTCTGTTCCGGAGCATATTTAACGGAACCGACGGTGGTTTTAAATTTAGGCGAATCCGCGTCCATCGGGACTGGAATAACAACTTCGACGTTATTCGCGGTAGACCTTCTTTTGAATTGCGACTTGGCTTTAATCATGTATTCTACGCGACTGTGCGCGTGACGTTCGATTACGCTTTCTATCCAAATCAGCGGCTTCACCTGCGATAAAAAAGTGAAAAATAAATAAATTGCGAGGAAAATACATCGACATAATAAAACAAACGTTGAAATTTGAAATTACATGCGTATTCAGTCGATATGACATCAGTTCAAATTCTCCATCTGGTGGAATGAAAGAAATGGTACGATCGTTTTCAAATCTTAAAAAAAAAAAAAAAAAAAAAAAAAAACGTACGTAGAATTTGAGCAAAATTTTCCAATTGTAGCGTAAAGTTATTTACCTCGATAAACGAACACATTGATGAAATTTAACATCTTCCAATTCGACTGATTTTGATTTACCACGACCTGTGCTTTCGAATAAAACTTTATCATTTAAGCCTAATCTGAGTTCGGGCATGCCGGATAAATAAACTCGCATTTTTATCGCGCCAACTATTTCACTTCGTAAAACATTTCCATTGGCGTTGGCCTACAATATTGTCGACAAAAAGAAAAAATTATGTAAAAATCGTACACAACTTTCCAACAAATGAATCGAGTATGCGAGGCAAATTTATACAAACCAATAAATTAACCGATTCGATTACATCGAGGAAAACTTCGTTCTTTCTATATTTGATTCCCTCGGAACGCCATGAAACCGCGTTTGTAACGGCCATAGGTATACGAGGCTGAATTTCCAATTTATGACCTTCTTGCGTAATATATCTGTAAAAAAATCTCAAGATATTACGAATCTTTTATGAATATCTACGACACGAACCAGTGGGAAAGGAAAACTTACTCTTGCAGTATTTTGCTATCTGTCGTTTGTGGATACCCGAAATCCAGCAACTCGTCCATCAACTCGTAAATAACTACGAAGTTATCCCGAATACTTTCTTCCTCGATTTCTTTAAAGTATTCGTTCATTACCTGCAGAAAGAAACCGTGTTTACTTAGTAATTTGCCAGCGAATAAAATAATACGTATTAGTCAATTTAAGAACTGACCTGGACGAGCTTGTGAAGAAAGACAAACACCAAAGCTATGTTGGCGTTTTTCTTGGTGGTAGCCACGATATACAAGTTATTATATTTGATGTACGCAAAGGTACATTCGGCGGTCTGGACTAAGGGTGTAACCATGCTATCTTCTTCTTTTTCCATCAATAATGGCATGAATTTTTCTATGACCGTCATGTCGATATCTCCTCGGTAATTTCGAGATATTAGCATCTGAAATCAACCGTTATCAGTACAAGAATGGAAAACCAAATGATTCTTACGCGTTACAATTTACTTACTTTCCCTTTTACGTCCAAAATATAAATCGCTGACGCAGACATTTTTTCTACTCGAATGTAAACAATTTTTCAAAATGAAGTTGACACGATGCAATCAAATTATCCGACACATTACGTCATTTACGATCAAAAATAATACAATTTTTTAAACGATGTTTCGACATATGTGTGATTATTCACCGCATTCCTATAACGAGAGGAGTTCCAAATTTGTAATATTATTACGAACAGTTGGGGAAGTACATTATCAATCGATGTATTCTTACCGTAAGACAATAATTAAGAACGTGAAACACTCGATAGACACGAATTAATGGAAATGGAATTATTAAAAATAAGTACTTGATTATTAGAATAAAAAATCACCCAACGACACACCAACTCACAATAACAAAATCAAAATTTCAAAAAAAAAATAACATCACCAATTTTGATAAAAAATTTTGGGTTTTCCAAAAAGCACAGAACAAATGTCACAGAACTACAGAAAAAGGTGACGCCATTCGATACGATACGTGGCATTGTGGTAATGCGAATTCCTATTAGTTTTCGTTTCTGTAACGTTTTCGTAACGTTATTCTGGGTTATTCCCCCGCGCACTACGCCCGCCCATCAAAATAATGGATTGGATGGGGAACTGAGGTACTTCTATTTTCATATTTTTCGAGTGAAAATTTTGAGAGGTGATAAGGCAAACTTCACTCCTCACATTTCAATTCAAAAGATCTCAGCTTCATCTTGATCGATTCCATGGATGGGAGTTTAAAATATTCAACATGACATCTGGAACATTACAGGTGAGAATATCTCGTTTTCATTTCGATCATTTATATACGCGGAAATAATTCAATTCAATTGCCTACGTTTGATATAAGCGTATCATAATGAGTCATTCGATCATGAAACAATTCCTCTCAATTCGTATTCGATATATGAGTCGAGAATACCCGCATAAATTTACTTCAGTGAGAAAAAATCCGAGCGAGTGATACGAGTTGGATGAGTGTAGGTGTTTCTCTTTCCGTTACGAGTCGTATTGCTGATCAATGACCATCGTATTCTAATAATCCGATATCATGTTTACTAAAAGTTGATCGCGTATGCTAAATCTGTTTTAGAAAGCTATCGATCTAGTGACTAAGGCTACGGAACAAGACCGTGAGAAAAATTACGAAGAAGCGTTACGGTTATACGAACATGCGGTGGAATACTTCTTACACGCTATAAAATGTGAATAGAAATTTGCCTCGTTAATTTACAACGTCGTTTCGTAATAATGTTCTCAAATTGATATTTTACAGATGAAGCTCAAGGCGATAAAGCCAAAGAAAGTATTAGGGCGAAATGTTTACAATACTTGGATAGAGCGGAAAAATTGAAAGCGTATCTGAAGAAAAATAAAAAGAAAACTCCAGTTAGCGATGGAGAACCTAAGTAAGTAAACGACGTTTTAGAATTCAATTTACATCTCAATCGAAACAATACCTCGCAATGTCACAAATATTTTCGTTACATTGCAGAAGCGGTGAGAAGAAGAACGGCGAAAGCGACAGCGACGAACAAGACGACGATCCGGAGAAAAAGAAATTACAATCTCGTCTGGAAGGAGCTATAGTTATGGAGAAACCCGACGTCAAATGGTCGGATATTGCAGGGTTGGAGGCGGCGAAAGAAGCTCTAAAAGAAGCTGTTATTTTACCCATAAAATTCCCTCATTTGTTTACCGGAAAACGAATTCCGTGGAAAGGAATTTTATTGTTCGGAGTAAGTTCTTTTGTTCTCAACTTTCGAAGTAATATATTAAATTAACGTTCGATTGTCAAATTTCCAACGTAAAATATGATCTTTACAGCCTCCTGGTACCGGTAAATCGTATCTAGCTAAAGCTGTCGCCACCGAAGCCAACAATTCGACGTTTTTCTCCGTTTCGTCGTCCGATCTGGTATCAAAATGGCTCGGCGAGTCGGAAAAATTGGTCAAAAATTTATTCGAATTAGCTCGTCAGCATAAACCTAGCATCATCTTTATCGACGAAGTTGATTCCTTATGTTCTTCGCGATCAGATAACGAATCCGAATCGGCTCGACGAATTAAAACGGAATTTCTCGTACAAATGCAAGGTATCTTTGGCGAGCTACGCGCATCTCTGTTCGTTAGTTTTATTCGGTGTTATTTAATGGCGAATCATGTTTACAGGCGTGGGCAACGATAACGACGGTATTTTAGTTTTGGGCGCGACGAACATACCGTGGGTATTGGACGCGGCCATCCGAAGACGTTTCGAAAAACGTATTTACATTTCATTACCAGAAGAGCATGCTAGATTGGTTATGATCAAATTACATTTAGGCAACACCTATCACGAATTGACTGAAGAAAATTTAAAAGAATTAGCCGCCAAAACGGACGGGTAAACGAGCATCTTATACGTGAATTTACATTTTTCCATCATTCCATCATACAACGTGTAAATATCATATCTGCGATTTTTTTTTGTTTGTAGATATTCCGGCGCTGATATTAGTATCGTAGTTCGCGACGCTTTAATGCAACCAGTACGTAAAGTACAAATGGCAACACATTTTCGTAAAACTCGCGGACCTTCTAGAACGGATCCGAATGTTATGGTCGACGATCTTCTAACACCTTGCTCCCCGGGTAGCCCTGGAGCCATCGAAATGTCATGGGTCGACGTGCCCAGCGACAAGTTATTCGAACCTGCGGTCACGATGGTAATTTCTTTCTCAATTTTTCGTTCATCTCTCGAGGTACGCGTCAACTTTCGAATTCACCATGTACAAATTGATTTTGCAGAATGATATGATGCGCTCTTTAGCCACTTCGAAGCCTACAGTTAATGACGAAGACATGGCGAGACTGAATAAATTCAAAGAAGATTTCGGTCAAGAAGGATGAAGCGTTGATAATTATTTACGAGCGTACGATTTTTTTTTTAAATTTTAAATGTATGTCTATTGTCTATGCATCTTCTTTATATACCTAAAGTTAATTCAAAACAAATATTTTTTGCCCTACCGCTTCATTCATTTCCAACGTTCTCGCACTTTTAAACTCTTTTTCTTTATCGACATATGTTTTTGGCTCGTCGACATTATTTTAATCGTATTTATTTTATAATGTAACTGAAAAAACAGATTGTAAGGAATAAGTTACACGAAGGTCGACATTTCTCCGTATTTCGTTGCTAATGCTCTTCGTTATTAAGTAATAATGTATTTCGAACGTTTTACAAGTTCGCAAATTGAACCAACCAGTCGCGATGTAGAATGAATACCGAAATGCGAGCCCTTAAATGCGTGTAAAGTATACCTTCGTAAACCTAATGCATGTTATAAATTATATAAAACGAAATTTTATACATTAAATTATACCAATAATAATACGTAGACCGTATTTCTATTCATTTTTCGTTCTGTTATTAATGTTACGGACTAACGTCTAGTTTGATAGTTTTGTTTACATCCATGAGGAGGACCTTCGATGTATTTTTTACTTAGTCCAGTGCTACATAATACGCTATACGTTATAGTCAAAATTGGAAGGGTGGAAGGGGTCTAATCGAAATTTTTGTAATAACCAAAAGTATTTGTAAAACTTCAAGCTACAACTTTTGTTTGAAAATTTTTTTAATTGGGCCCTTTACCTCCCCGCAGTTTTTAATAATGTATTTTAAATGAGTGTGAATAACTATAAGTTATATTACTCAAAATTGGTGGGGAAGGAGGTGTCAAATTGAAATTTTTGTTATAACCAAAATTATTCCTAGTATTTCAAGCTACAACTTTTGTTTGAAAATTTTTTCAATCGGGCCCCTTACCTCCCCCCCCCCCCTGTTTTCAATAATGTATTTGAATGAGTTGGATTATCCAAAATTGGAGGAGAGGGAGGGGTCAAATCGCAATTTTTATCATAACCAAAAGTATTAGTGAAACTTCAAGCTACAACTTTTGTTTGAAAACTTTTTCAATTGAGCCCCTCTCTCTCCACTTATTTTGCATAACACTCCCAAAGTACTAATTAAAAATTGAAGGGGGAAGGGGAAAGAGTCCAATTGAAAAAATTTTCAAGCAAAAGTTGTAGCTTGAAGTACTGGGAATAATTTTGGTTATAACAAAAATTTCAATCGGACCCCTCCTTCCCCACCAATTTTGAGTAATATAGGTAACTTATTCACACTCATTCAAAATACATTATTAAAAACTGTGGGGAGGTAAGGGGCCCAATTAAAAGAATTTCAAACAAAAGTTGTAGCTTGAAGTTTTACAAATACTTTTAATTATTACAAAAATTTCGATTAGACCCCTTCCTCCCTTCTAATTTTGAATATAAAGTATTATGTAGCACTGGACTTGGTGAAAAATACATCGAAGGTCCACCCCATGGATGTAAACATAACTATCAAACTAGACGTTAGTGAAAGTGTATTCGCCATTTCCTTCGAGTATGAAAAAATAATAAATACACGAAATAAAGGCAGTCGAACGTTTAATTATTTTTACGTTTCTCACAAAATACATAAATATGCATTTACCTAATGTAGGAGTATAGTAATAGATAAACATAGCACAAAACAACAACATTAAAACACTGGAAGCCCGGTATCTTGAACTATTCGAAGCAAGCAAATGTATACCTACTTAAAAAAAGATTCAAGGATTTAAATTTAAAATAAATTTTAAAAATGGGAGGAATAGGTACATTTCAACGAATCGATATGATACGATACATAATAATAGAGATAAATGCAAAATGAAATTTAAAAAGAGAAGCAAAATATTGGTAAATAATATCGCTCTCATACGAGATGGAATAATTTGTACGAGACCAACCACGAACAGGTCTGTCTTGTACATCTGTAAGTACTCGATCAAGTAACAAAATTATCACGCAATTAATTAAGAAAAAAACTATTTCTAAACGTATAAAAACATAAATAGTTATACTGAAAAATTAAGTACTTTTAGCGAACAATAGTTATTGTTTCACTTCCTCGAAAATTACTTATTCGTAAGCGTTTTCCAACGGATTACTGCAAATATTATTTCTCATTACGACAGAACGAATATGCGTACGTTGTAGCAGAATAAACCGCACAACAGCGATACTTTGACTAGTTCACCTCATTGTCAGCAGCCAAAACGAAAAAAATAAAAATAAAAATATATACGATCGAATGATTTCGACGAAGGCTTTTCAGGCATTGACTTCCATCGAATCCCAACTGAGTAGTTCGTCGATCAACGATATCATCAATGGATTATCGCCCAATTTTGCAACTTCGGCGCGTACTTCTTTGTCGATATCCAATAGAATATCTCTAGTATACTGGAAAGAGCCAAACTTTTCCAATAATTTAACGCAGTAACGTTTTACTTCGACATCACTAGTACGTTGACGAAGTATGTCTGTAAGAAAAATTGAATAGATGAAAATATACCACGACGAGGAGCATTGAACATAGTCTCAATTTTAATAACGTATTAATAATCGACCGCAGGATGTACTCACTGAAAATCTGTTTGTCTTCGGAATGTCTTTGAATACCATGAATAATCGGAAAGCTAAATTTGCCTTCGGTTAGATCTTCGCAGAAACTTTTATTAGAAGTATACTGCATCATAGAACAAATTAATCGGTTACTATCGAACGAGCTGGAGGCTCGAGCTAAATATTTATTATCGTTTCAAATGAACCATACCTCCGCCGATCTTAAATTACAATAATCATCTCTGATTTGCAAGTACAATCCTAAAAGTTCGGTGAGTTTTTTGAAATTCGATTTATTGTCGCTGAATAATTGCATAAGTCTGATGGCCAACATGAACAATCCTCCGGTTTCTGAAGAAAAACAATTTAAATTGATGGTACGAGGAAATTAGGTACACTGTACTTGAGAAATATTTCGACGAATATTTACTTCGAATGGTCATAGTTTTATATTCATCTTCCGAAGGGCAAGTGAAATTATCTCGCCAATAAATTTCCATTCCTTGCCCTCGATGAAGCTCTAGTAGTTGTTCGGTGTACACGCTAATTGCCTGAGATGGAAACAAAGTACATGAGAAATTTTTAAATACTCTAACGATCGTGTAAATACATAAAACGAGTAAGAAGATGAACTACAACCTCGGGATGATTCAAACTGTTGACTTTTTCTAAAGCAATAAACATAACGTAATTGGCTGCGTTTATTGTACTGGCGACTCCATAAATCGAATGCGCAACGGGAATTCCACGTCGTAAAATTGAATTATCTTGAATATCGTCAATTCTGGGTGGAAAATAAAAACACGAAAAATAATTTGACGTTGGTGATATGTAGGTATAAATAATAAATAATGACGAAGTTAGAATCGAAGGCACTTACAACAGACTAGCGTTGTGTAACATTTGAACAATTTCGCTGACCAAGATTAATTTATCGGCCGGTATTTTCAGCCAGTAGTCAAATGCTCGAGCTAATTTAGCTCGGATCAATTTTCCAGGCACTTGTAAGATATAGAAATACGGTTGAAGTAGTTTCTGAAAATATAAAGTAGAGTTAGAAGGATGATTATGGTGCTTTTTCATTCGATGGTAAGTCACGATAACAAAAACTGAGTAGGTAAGCTAAGTAATACTAACCTCGTCTTCTTCTCTGTTGCCTGAAGAGCTGAAAACCGATTCCATTTTACCACTTTCCATATTGCTCATTTCTCGAGAAGGATGTTTTAAAAAATGGATCGACTGCTGTTGGAAGAATAACGTGAAAATGAAAACACTACCGAAAAACCAGAAATGGAATAAATACAGAACACCTCTGGTCGCGTCGTTTCTTGACTGGGCTTCGATTCAATTTTATATTAATAGCATTGTTTAAAAGGAAAAAACACTATAAAACTTTCTAAAAATTACTCGAATAATGAACTGGAAAAGTGAAGACAAAACGGCTTCTGTAGAAAAACTGAAGAAAACTCAGGAAAAACTGCATCAGTCATCATGAATCATTTCGAAACGACCATGCGCGAACGTCAGTGATAACACGAAAAAATAATTTTTACTACGCTTATGTTGGCATCATTGTATTCTTATCAATGCGTAATTTCGTGCTTCGCTGAAGCTTTTTTTACGCAAAAGTTGAAAAGTTGAATCAAAAGTACTAAATTTTCAATGAAACTAGTAAAATAATCAACTATTTAACTTGCTTTAAAACGAGTTTGTCGAGTTTGGAATTATTGTTTCATTAGTTTCGCGTTCATTATTCGATAAAAATTTATCAGTGAAACTATGAGCATCAGCATTACACGTAAATAGTAGCGAATTATTTCGAGTATAGCTAAGCATTCGTGGATGGTAAACAAATTTAATTTATTCAGCTTTTTTTCAGTTGCATTGATGTGAATATCGACAATTCGATATGTCGTCGCGAGTTCTCAAAAAGCTCGGACTTCACAAAGAAACCGACATTCCTACATTGGAAAATACCAGTGATCGAGAAGTAGAAGTATCTGAGAAATGTACCAAAGAAAAACACAACAAATATAACTTGGTAAGTAACTCGTTTCTACGAACAATTCTATCGAACGACGTTAATTTGATCGTTTCGTGTGTTTCATAATCGTAGCTGAATGCTGACTTTCAATCGGAATCCGACGCGAAAGAAGACGACGACCATGAAACGCCTGAATCGTTGAATAATTCCGAAGGTATTCGAGAAATCAAAGATACGAAACGTAAGAAAAAGAAAAGAAAGAAGAAATCCCACAAGCAGCATAATATTGCTAGAAGTAGCGAAGACGTCGAAGTATTGATAATAATAATTTGTTTTCATCTGCGAAAAAATGTTATGAAAAAATTTCTAATCTTTCGATTTTCGCTCGTAGGATGACTTCGAACGGTCTATTCGCGAGGTTAACGAATTGTTTGGCAATCCGACCGAAGCCACCGTTGAAAATACTTGCGGCAGTGAAAATTGTCAAATAGAAGAAATTCCTGTTCTGAACATTCAGCAGCGTTACTTGAATCCAAATAATGAACTGAAGCGGATGTTCGGTTCGAAAGTTGTCAACACGACTAATGAATTGAGGTAACTATAGAATTCCAAGTTTTGTTCGAAACAAAAACAAGTCCAGTTGTACGAAAGTCACCTCGGTTGATTATAAATTTTACAGGAAGAAAAACAGAGGCAGATCTATCAAACCGACTGTTATAGTCTCGCCAAAAGATACTTGGATGCCGATCACAAAACAAGGTAACACAAATCGGAACTAAAACGAACACGAAACGAAGTTATAAACGCAACTCGGTTTAAATTTACTATTCAACTTTCAGGTATTTCTATGAAATTAGTAGAAAAGAAGAACGACTGTTCGTATTTCACATTCGAGCACAGCCACAGTTACCAAAACGTACAAAAAGAATTTTTAACCGCAGTTTCCTCATCAACGCCCGATAATATCGTCGTAAGAATCCCCGAATACGATTTGCTACCGAAGCTTCGTCGAGTCGATTTCCATTCTAAACTTTTTCTTATTATTTCAGCGAATAATCAACGACTATCCGTATCACGTGGACGCTTTAATTCAATTATCCGAGCTATGTAAGGTTGGCGAGGATCACGCTATCGCCGCCGAACTCATCGAACGAGCTATTTACGCTTTAGAAACCGCTTTCCATCCTTCATTCAGCGTATGTCGAGGCGATTGTAGATTGAATTACTTGCGACAGGAGAATCGGTACGTGCTGTTTCGATACGAGTATTTTAGAATTCGATTCATTTCGCTAATGTGCGTCGTTACAGATCTTTCTACGTAGCTGTATTGAAGCATATTCAATTCGTAGGACAAAGGGCTTGCTATCGCACCGCTTTAGAACTGAGTAAAATGTTATTATCTTTGAATCCGGTCGAAGATCCCTTAGCCATCGTATTAAGTATCGATTATTACGCTCTCAGAGCCAGAGAATTCAAATGGTTGATTGATTTCACCGATACGTGGAATTCGACGCGTCATTTAGTAAAGGTACTCGTACAATCGTACATATATTTACGAATTAGTTGGCAGCTCGCTTGCTGCGACTCGTGAAGATTGTCTAATTTCTCCCCTTTCATTTCAGCTGCCTAATTTCAAATACTCGGTGGCGTTGGCGCATTGGTATTCTAATAATTTCGAAGAAGCCGACGTACATTTGAAAGAAGCTCTCACTTTATTCCCTAGCTTATTGGTGCCTTTAGCTGCCAAGTGTAGTTTACACTTGGATACTTCCATATCTTCGCATACGTTTTTCACAACTTTTGCTGAAACGACGTACGGAACATTATTTTTCTAAAAAGTGTATTCTACCTGTACCTAGACACCTACCTAACGTATTGATATGAAAAATGCCTTTTTCATCCGCAGGGAAACGAAACCTTTGAAATGTCTAACTGCCTTGTACGTGGAACGTTGTTATCACGTGTGGAAAGATCAAGCTATTTTGCCTTGGTTAGAGAAAAATGCGAAGCAAGTCCTCGACATGGTTGAAAGTCAGGATCCGGAAATTAGTAATTGTCAAACCAAACGTATGAATTGGTTCAAGCCCACTCTACCCGTGAACATCAAGAGACATCTTATGATATACGACTTGACCGATATTTTACTTTTAGCCGGAGAGGTAACGATCTCAGTCGTCAGTCGTCTCGTAATTATCACTAATAATTTGGGTATAATCGACTAACAATTTTGCACAGGGTTTACCCAATGTCACTTTACATTTCGATCCGTATCCGCCAACGAATTCGATCAACTTGTATTCGGTGCCACGTCGAGCAGTCGTCGGTACATCCAGACGCAACGGTATACTCGCGTCTTTTTTCCAAGCGCTCAATCCGAACATGCATTACGAAGGACCGGACGAGTAAGTACAACTTCCAAATATTCTCCTCGGTCCCCATATAGTTTTTAGTCGCACTAATCGAAATATATTATTATTCGTTTTGTGAAATTACACGCTCGCAGGAACGAACTAGACGATTTGGCCGAAGAAATAGGCGAAGTGAATCAAGAGCTCAGGCGTAGCCTGAGAAGCATCGTGAATTCCATACGAGACTTATTAACCAGCTTCGATAGCGACGGCAACAGAAGAGGTAACTCTACCGGCGAAACGTCGAGGGAAACTGAAGCAAATCTCGAAGGAGATGCCGAAGATTCTGAAACTTCCGAAACGGACGGACGAGCCGGAGCTTAATTTTCAATCGATTAATAAGTATACAAATGTCTTATCAGCTATATGCTATAGCGCTGCTCTAAATTTTGTATTCGTTACGGCTAATAAAAGTGTTGGATAGTTGACTTTCTCTCTAATTTTAACAGCGTTTGATATAATACCTGTTGAAGACAGAAATCGATCCACCTTAAGCTCAAAATTACTATAGGTCAACAACTGCTAGTTTCAATACTACATAAATTCTTGATATTCAAAATTGGAGGGGAGGGAGGGGTCCAATCAAAATTTATGTAATAACCTAAATTGTTCCTAGGACTTCAAGCTACAACTTTTGTTTGAAAATGTTTTCAATTGGATCCCTTTTTCCCCACCGATTTCGCAAAATACTCTGAAGTGACTAATTAAAAATTACAAAGGAATGAGGAAAGAAGGGTCCAACTGAAAAAAATTTCAAACAAAAGCTGCAGATGGAGGTCTTGGAAATATTTTTTCATATTATAAAATTTTCGATTAGACCTTTCCCTCCAGTGGCGTACTTAAGGGGAGGATTTTGGGGTCCAAACCCCTCCCATTATGCATAAAAAAAGCTTTAAAATACTTCAAAAATCTTGCGTAACAAAGATGCTCATTTTACATATTTTTCAAAAATTTCCTAAAATTGTGAAAAGTTCTCGAAATGCATCCCTAATTTTTCTTAAATTTTTAGTCGCAATGAATTTTCATAAAATAAAATTGGTCAATTTTTTCAATTTTTGGAATGATTTTTCATAAAATTTTTAAAAATGAAAATTGGATAATTTTTTTTAAATAGGTAGGTATTTTATTTTTCAAGAATGAATTTTTCTAATTTTTTAGGTAGGTCTAGGTATAACTAGGTATACCTACATGATTTTTCTTAAATTTTCTAATAATAGATAAGATTTTTCAATTTTTTCAATAATGATTTGATTTTTTTTATAATTTTCAGAGTTCATTTTTTCTTGAATTTTCAAAAAAGATATTTTTGTTATTTAAAAAAAAAATTTCAAAAAGGATTTTTTTTTCAATTTTTTTTAGAGGTGATTTTTTTTACTTTTCGAAACTAGATTTTTTTAAATTTTACATTTCCGAAATTTTACTTAACTACTAATTTTCAATTATGATGAATTTTCAAAAAAAATAATTTAGTCAAATTCTTCAACATATTGATTTTTTTTTTTCAATTAGGAAGGAATTTTCACAAAGAGAAACTGTGTAGTTTTTTGATCATCTTATTTCAATTTTTCAAGGTTAAATTTTTCCTTCGTGCTTGGAATTTTTTTTTGATTTTCTAAAATTGAATGTTTCGAAATTGAATTTTTTTCCAATAATTTTTAATGATACCTACCTAACTTTTCTTAATTTTCAATAACAAAATTTTCAAAATTTTTCAATTTTTGAAATGATTTTTCATAAATTTTCAAAAATAAAAATTGGATAATTTTTTTGATAGGTATATTTTATTATTTTATCAATGAATTTTCTTTACTTTTTAGAAATCATTTTCTCATGAATTTTCAAAAATGATATTTCTTACCCACCTACTTAAAAAAAATTGAGATGAATTTTTTCGATTTTGTTTTTAAAGAGATTTTTTTCTAGTTTTCAAAACTGTTTTTTTTTTTAATTTTACAATTCCAAAATTTTTCTCATTAATTTTTAATTATGAATTGATAAATTTTCAAAAAAAATTCTTTGAATTCTCACGAATAGAGGTAGTGAAAATAAAAAATTTCATTTCATAATACCTAACCACTCTCGAAAACAAAATTTGAACCCCTCCCATGATTTAATCCTAGATACCCCACTGTTTTTCTCCCCTTCCATTTCGCATAATATGACTTCGATACTTATTATTTTTAAAAACTGGTGAAGGCAGGAAACTAGGAGTCCAATTGGAAAAATTTTCAAACAAAAGTTGTAGCTTGAAGTCCTAGGAATAATTTTGGTCATTACAAAAATTTCGATTGGGCCCATCCCTCCCCTCCCCTCCCCTCCCCTCCAATTTTGAATCTCAAGTATATATGTAGTATCGAACTTGATGAAATAAAATTCAACGACAACGTTACACATCCATGTAAACAAATTCAATAAATTAGAACACCAGTATTAAAATTTGGGAAAATTTTCCGAGTCACAATCGCAAAAACTGCTCTGAGCAATACGTCGAATAGTTGACGAGCGATCTATATTACAGAGAATCGACTTCGAAAATTAGTTATTCGGAATTTAAAAAACACGAAAAAACTTCAAACAAAGAACCGAATGCTTTTTACAGACGCGTTGATTGACTGTTCACATTGTACAAAACGATAGCAACCAAAAAAAAAAAAAAAAAAAAAAAAAAAAAGGGTACCTACGCTCAATACATTAAACACGTGTTATCGAAGCTGCGACGATACCGCAATAAAACTCCAAATCCATCCGATTCCGAAGACGAAACGAAGAGAAAAGGTTAAAAATTTCGTTCGTCAATGTTGACAGATGTATGCATTGCGTACATCTTCCTTTCAAGATTACCGAAAACGTATAACACTATACAAGGAAACGCCGAATCGATTCTATTCAAATCTGGGTAAAAAAGATCTCCGCACACATCAACCATTTCGGATAAATTTACGATCTGAAGGCACATTTAAGAATACAATACCTACCCCAGAAAGCATTGAAAAGTGTACCTATTCGAAAAATTAAAAAAAAAAATGATGCGTTGACTTTTTTGAGGGGGGGGGGGGGGGTGAGGTTGGCTGAACGCTGATGAAGTAGGGAAGTTATTGAACTGCGAGATATTTGAGGAATTTTTCACTGAATTTTAATCTCGGGGTCTATCATGGAGTTGGTAGGAAAAGGCTGGACCCTCGAAGAAGGGATCCCGAAGTTATTATTTTTTTTTTCTTTTACGACTTGGTACCTAGTTAGCTAGTTACCTACTAAACTAGCGCAAAAAATGAATGCGGAAAAGGCACGAAATTTTTTTCTCGTACTGGGCCTCGCGTAATCTCATCCCTCTATCAATATTCAATAGATCAATATCGATCTTTAAAAGTCATCCTGCTTAGTAAAAGAGTTGCTGTACAGTCGATTGTTACGATGTTTTTTTCTGTTAATTTTAGATCTGTTTCATGTTCGGCAGAGTTATTTGACTATTCGACACGTGTTTATTTTTTAGTTAACAACTAAAGCAATGTACGAGTACGTGTAGTCTACGCGTATGTCTATGTAGTGGTTGAGAGCTCTACTCGCCAATCAGATCAAACGTGTGAAGTGATTATGGACATACGAACAAGCAAACTGCAGCAGTTTATAACGCCCTTAACTACTGCGTGCGGGTTTGTTTGGCCAAAAATCTGTTCGATGTGTGTCAACAAGTTTTAAAATCATAACGAGAGTAGGTAATTATTCCAAAGTTTCACGAGCTCTATCTATACTTTACACGCACTTACCTACGATCTACATACGTACGAGTTGTAAAAATTAAAAAATAACAATACAGACCTACCTATTTGTGTAATTTATCGAATTCGAAACGAATAGGTAGGTACAAATTAATATAATTTGCAAATATCTGCAGTACATAAATATAATTCGAACACAAAAACTCGCATAGGTAGGTAAATCAATTAGAAACAAATTCTAACATAATAAATAGTAAAAAACAAGGTAGGTACATGTAACTCGATTAAATAGAAGATGAACTTATAGGTACTCGTACATTCGAGAAGGTAAATATAATAAAAATTAATGATACGCAATCAAGTACAATGTAAACTTACAATTAGTTTAAGTACTTTGAGGCACTTTCATGGATTGGTCCCCATAAACATTTACAACAAAAAAGAAACTGTTTCTTTAAAAATCTGTAGGTAACTATCCCTACGTTCGTTGTTTTCCAAAACAAAAAAAAAAAAAAAAAAAAAGGTTTAAAGAACTGAGAAGTAGATTTGCAAAACATTTAACCACAAAAATTTACTCTAAAAAAATGTAGCAAATTTAGCAAATTTTCTTGCATAAATTGTAAAAACTTTGTAAATTCTTTGAAAATTTGGCAAGATTGACAAAATACATCACAGAAATTATTTTATATAAATAAAAATATGAAACAATTTTCTCGATGAACATAATTTTTTTTTCAATTTATATGACTGTTGACTGAGATTTTTTTTTCAAAAAATTTTATTAAAAAAAATTAGGAATTTTTTGAGTACGTAGGTAAATATGTACCTACTTTGCAATAAACACAATTTTTTCTTTACATTTTTGCACTGATCGTTTTAACTTTATTCTTTATTATAAAAAAAATCTTGATGAATTTTCTAGAATTTAGGTACCTAGATAATTACTAATATTAGGTATAAGGTTGATAAATGTAGAATAATTAATAAATTTTCTGCTTTTTTGATTTCGTTAAAAAAAGTGATTGACAATTTTTTGAGTATTTTTTTACTATACCTACTTAGTTAAGGTAATAGGTACTTATTTAATCAAATTTTCAAAAAATATTTTTTCGATAAAAAGAGCTTTCAATTTTTTTTTTTTTTTTTTGAGAACTCAATTCTTTATACATTATTTTTCCAACCTACAAGACTTTGTCTCAAAGAATTTACAAGAGAAGATTTTTTAAAAAATGATATTTTTCATTTCAATTTTTTTCGTCGGTTTCGAGATTTTTATGCTTTATGAAGCTACAAGTGTCATAGATTCAGAAAACGTAAATACCTCAAAGTTGAAAAAAATGTGCCTCTTCGGTGTTTTAGGGTAGGTACAGAAATAATAAAATTTGAAAAAATGTCTAAATTTTTAAAATCGTAAAAATTTGATACGATAAAATTAAAAAATTATCAGATTTCAAATTTTTAATACCTACCTAAAATTGAAAATTTGCTATATTTTGTGATTTTACCAAATTTTAAAAATACACCGAACCAACTCTAAAAATTTCTAACATTTAAAAATTACGTACCAAAATTACAATTTTTAACAATTTTGACATTTTTACCAAATTTTAAAAATTAAACAAAACTTTAAATTTAAAATTTTTTGTGAAGACTTTTTAAATTTAAAAAATATTCAAAATTTGAAACACTCCAAATTTCAAGTTTTTATTAAAATATCTACTAAGTGTGAAAAATTTTCTATTTTTATCTAGGTAATTTTAAAATTATAACAGAATTTTTTTTTCTAATTTTTTAAAATTTACCAAAATTATATACTACATAAAAATTTTAAAATTTTACCAAATTTGATAAGAATTTACTAAAATTCTGAATTTCAAAATTTTTAAAGATTTTCCAAATTTAAAATTTTTTCAACTTTAAACAGTACCAAATTAAAAAAAATTTCTTGAAAATTTTTCAAAATTTTAAATTAAAAAAAAATATTTCATTATTAAAAAACATCAAATTTTAAATTTTCATCAAAACACATGATGTTGAAATTTTTTCAAATTTCGTATTTTTGCCATATTTAGAAAATAATATCTGACTTCAAAAAATGTCTAACATTTAAATATTACCAAAATCACGATTTTTCGCAATTTTAAAGTTTTTATCTAATTTTGAAAATTCACTAAAATTTCAAAATTCAAAATTTTTAAAGATTCCCTAAATTCAATAAATTTTTAAAAAACACAAAATTTCTAATTTTAATCGGATTTTGAAAAACTAAGTAGATATTCGAAACATTTGTATAATTTTACAAACGCGTTTTTACGTACAAATAAATTTCCCGAAATTCTCAAGAAGATACCACTTAGGAGTGGTTGAACCTTTCTTATTCGTATTGATGCAGCCAACCAAAATGCTTTTTTTTTTTTTTGGTCGGGGCTCGGGGCTTGAATTTAAAAGAAAAATAAAAGACGTTGACTCGACTTCGTACCTCAGAGACAAACTAAAAGGACCTTCGGGGAGAGGACAAAAATCACTGAAAAGGCCAACTCAAACTTATTCGACTTTCGATTATACGACATCCAAAAATCGGTTAATTTTTTATTACCTATTCGACTTCCCCTTAATTTTACGTATACGACCTTGAAGTTCCAAAATAAAAAATAAAAAATAAAAAAATATTTCTCAAAGGTAAATTTCCTTGCTCCAAAAAAGTCCAAAATGTTTTCAGTTTCCTTAAAAAAATTTGTTCTGAGAAATCGAATATTTTTTTATTTAAAAAAAATTAGGTACCATAACATGGGGTTACTTTGGCCCTAGGGGGTAACTTTGGCACACTTTCGAAAAAAAATATTCACCTGTCCAGCCTCAACTGTATGAAGTGGAGGGAGTTTGTAATGGGTGCCAACGATAGAGCCAAAAGGGGCCTTCATACTTCACTTCTATGTGATTGTCACTTTTTTTGTGTCGCAAGTTTGGTAAACCGGATTTTTTGTTTATTAGTACGTTGTTCATGTGGGTTTTTTACCTCCAAAACTTTTGTTCAGACAAAGTATAAAGAATGGTCCAAAAAAATTTTTTCTTATGGAAACCGGTCGAAAATTTTATGTAGATTTAGAATCTCGTATAGAAAAATCGATTTTGTGAAGCGGTTGTGAGATAAATTGAAATTACTGGTCAGAGGACCGTTTTCGTCGTTTTTGAAGTTATTTTGGCCCAAACATAAACATCATCAGGAAATCTCTAAAATACCGATGTTTGATTATTTGGTTTCAACTAAAAAAAAATTGTTTTGAAGTTTCATACCTTTGATGAGTTATTATTATGCCAAGAAATCGATTTATTGTGAGAAAAAAAAAGAAGTGGGCCAAAGTAGCCCCAGAGCCGGGTAACTTTGGCCCATGACTTTGACTAACCACTGAAGAGGGAGGGAGTTTGACGAAAAATTTGAAAAAATTACAGGCCTTCCTACAAGTGTCCGACACTATTTAGAGTGAAAACCGAGCCCCTTACTTCAATTTTGAAAGAAGCAGGATGAATTTTCAAAAAAAAACTCAAAAAGTGGGCCAAAGTAACCCCATGTTACGGTACCTATTCAATTTCTACTCTATTTTTTTTTTTGAAAGTTCCAGCTCCCAAAAAAAAACTAAAAAATTATATTCCGAAAAATTAAGAAATTTTTTTATTCTAAAAAATATAAGACATCTTTAATTTCAAAAAATTAGAAAAGTATTGTATTTCAAAAAAAAATTTAAAAATTTTTATATCAAAAAATGTTTTAAAAAATGACCATGCTCACAAAAAAATGGAAAATTTTACTTCAAAAAATTCAGAAAATTTTATCCCTAACTTTTTTATTCTTAAATTGAAGAGTTCTATTCCAAAGTGGCCTAAGTCAACTTTTGACGAAAATGAGTTTGATACGTCATCTGTTAGTATGACGTGATACGTGGTACCTACAAAAACTCGGTGTTCCCGTCATCCTACCTATCATTATACAGTGTTACCAGCGATTTAAAAAATTATTTTTTTCAAAAGTGGCCCAAGTCATAGATTTTGGCTTCCAAAGTGGTCTAAATCATAAATTATTTCGTTTAAATTTGTTTTTATTTTATTATCATTTTTTTTTATTAGTAACTTTTTCTCTTTTGCATTTTCTCTAAAAAAAAGAAAAAAAAATTGATTATGCCTTTCATGCTTGCTTTTGTTTTTCATTTTTTTTTTCTTTTTTTGCAACCTTTATTGCCATGATTACCTCGATTTTTGGTTTTTTAAAAATGAAAAAAACTTTAAATACTGATTACTGTTTCAGTAGTGGGGATAAATTTTTTTTGAAAGCAGTTATCGACTATGTGCATTATACCACGAATATAAATGGTGAAAATCCGATTTCATTTAGGCTGTAGACCGGAGTTTTAGCGAATTTCGACAATTTTGTTCTTCCAAAGTGGCCTATGTCACGATCTTGTCGGCTCGTGGAATATTTCTCGACCAAAGTTTCAAAGAATTGTTGGTACAATAGTCTAGATTACATTTCAGTTCATTTCAAAAAAATTGCCTCAAGGGGGGGGGGCGTGAAACGTTTTTTTTTGTCTCCTGAAAAGTTTGTTTTTTTGATTTAGGCCACATTGGAATAGAACTCTTCAATTATAGGAATTTTTTTTTAATTCCAAAAATATCAGGATTTAGGTTGGATTTAAGTTTAGGTAGTTACAAAAAAAAAAAAAAAAAAAAAATTCAGACAATTCTTTTCCCAAAAATTTGAAAAAATTTTGTCTTGAAAAACTGAAATATTTCCTCACGTATTTTTTTACTGCGACAAATAAGAATTTTTTTCACGTTGATTCCAAAAAAAATTAAGATAGGTCAGTATTATAGGTATTTCATCCCAACAAAATCATAAATTTTTTTCTGTACAAATTTTCTGAACAAATTATAGCAAAATTTAAGACTTTTTCTCTAAAAAAAAAAAATCAAGAAATTTTAATTGTTATTCAAAAGAAGATAATTTTTTCTTTTCCAAAAAAATCAAAATTTGAAAATTATTGATAAATAAATCTCGTTCTCGTATAAAAAAATAGCTAATTTTTTCTTCGCATCGGTGTAAGTGAGATTTTTCTGTGGTATGGATTTTAATTTTTTGAGAGGTCCTCAATTTTTTATTTCCTCTATTTAATTGGGGGGGGGGGTGTGCAAATTTTGTTGCACTTCTCACAGTTAGTAGACCTTTTCTCAGGAGAGGAAAAAATGTTGACGTCGTGTTTTTTTTTATCAAAGAAATGAAAAATCAATTATCACACTTTTCACGACGTCTGAACATCTTTCGCCTCAATTAATTCGGATAATTGACTGAGGTTCTACTGTACCTAATACAATTTTTTATTAGAAAAAATTCGATACGATACATAACCATAACATTAGAGGGGTAAGGTGAATAAATGTACACCCCCTTTACATTCAAATTACATACCTTTACCTATAGAGGGCTCGAGCTGGAGCTTTTCGTTATTTACACATTTGAAAAGGTACTTAAGGATTTACCACCGTGCGTATGCGGATGCAAACCGGTGGAAATAGGGGCGGTAGCCTGAGGCGCCGATACCGCGGCGTAATGATAAGCGTAGCCGTTGAGAGAGGCGTTGGACGAATTGGACGCCGGCGTCACGTTGACCGGACTGATACTGCACTTGTAGCCGGACGAGCAATCCCAGTAATTTTGCAATTCGGATGACGGCGGCGGCGGCGGCGGCGGCGGCGGAGGGGGATTTTGCGAATAAAACGAAGACTCGTATCCGAAAGCGTAATGACTTTGGTAATTTTCGAACTGCTGTATGGCACTTTGAGCGGCGCACGACATGTCGAAATTTTGAGACGTTTGAGGCGCCACGTAATAATGCGACGTGCTCGTCGGAGGCGTATAAGGCGTTTTGAGGTTTTGGCATTTTCTTCGAAATCCTCTGGGTCTTCGACGGTACGATCCTTCCTCGAACATGCACTCCGAGTCCGGGTCGATGGTCCAGTAGTGTCCTTTGCCCGGCCTGCCCCCTAAGCCTTTCGGTAGCTTGACGAAACACTCGTTCAACGACAGATTATGCCGCACCGAGTTCTTCCAACCTTGGTAAGGGCCCCGGAAGAATGGAAAGTTTTGCTGCAAATAGGTGTAAATTTCGCTCAGCGTGAGTCGCTTGATGGGCGAATTTTTTATCGCCATCACGATCAGAGCGATGTACGAGTAGGGTGGCTTTTCTTGCCTGCGAATCGCCGGAGATGATTTACGTAATGAGGATTGGCTGCTGCCGCTCGCATTCGTGCCCGATATCGTAATACTCGTGCTCGTGCTTTTCAAACAATTCGAAGAAGACGCGTTCGAAGATGGACACGAACCAGCTCCTCGCAATTTATCCGAATCCGAGCAAATGGCCACAGAGTCGCCGAAATAATGATGGCTAAAAGGTAAATTTGCGTCATTTTCGGCGACATAATTATCCGAACATACGATGCTTTGCAACGATTCGTTTTTCATCATATCGAAGCGAACAAGGTGATCGTTGTTTATTTACCTAGGTACCTTTATATGGACTTTGGACGATTTAGGCACCTTCTTAATTAATAATTAGCCTACCCTCGGTACATTTCAAGTTTGATCTTTATTAATTGCCATCCCAGGAAACATATCGTGTCACTTTAGCTGCTACAAAACGATGGTGTAAAATCAGTAAAATAGGTAGAGGTATCTTCTTCTTATTGCAGCAGCACTTCGACATCGAGATTCTTTTCCACTTCACATTATTTATGCTCGTAAACAAACGATCGAAACTCACAAATATGTATATACACCCGGTATATTCGTATATACACGAAATAAAAAAAATATAAATAAATAAATAAATAAAATGAAAACTTTTACGAAATAAATATTTATGTTTTTAAAAAACAAACAATTTACGCGTATTGTATACTCAAATCATCATACGCACCACTATCGTTACGATTACGTTACGTTACGTTACGTTACGTGTACGGTGTAATTGTCTACCATACGCAAATCATTTTATTATGTACACACTCGCGATGGTGATTTGATTACATTGACGAAGAAGGAAAAAAAAAGAACGCGAAAAAAAAGGGTTAAAAAAATTAAGAAAAACAAATCTCGAAACTTTCATCCTCGTCGCACCGATACTGATGAAAAATTACTCTACGAGTAAACTCGTAAAAAAAATTAACGTATTAATGTGATCGCTCAATTAAAAAGTGATCCCCCAACTATGTTCGTTTTTTTACGTAAGTGTACGAGTGTGTGGTATTTTCCTCTTTTTTTTTTTCTACTCGAGCATTGGTTTGTTTCGGGTAACGCGTTTAATTTTTTTTTTCATTTTTTTTTAAACGTAGGAGGATCTTGGGTATCGACAAAAATATCAGTTACTATGTTGGAGGGGACTGATCGACCAATCTTATACGTAGGTACTCTCGAATCCGACAAACGTCCATATTTATTATTTTTTATGGACGAGGTTTCGCTCTTACTTTTTTAGTTCACCGGAATTCGTTCGTCGGCCAATAACGAGATGAAAGGAAGAACCACAAGTTAAAAATACAGCATGTGCTCAATTCTTTGTAACGTGTGGCTTCATTACGTGAGTATGTTAACCAATGACCACCATGTACACCTACAGTTCTACATACGAGCCTCGCTGCGGCAACCTATCAAGTGCATAGCCATAGGTGCAGATACCTGTATTATCTACCTTTCACGGTGTCCATGTTTACTCGCAATGGCTAACAAATTGTGAAAGTTTAAATTTTTTTTGCATAATTTCAATTTTCTTTGAAAAACTATATTCTTTTAAAAGCAGTTTTTTCAAATTTGTTCGCAAGTAAATTTTTTAAAAATGTGCTAAAAATTAATTTTTGAAAATTTTGTTTAAAATAGGTAAATGTACAATAAGTTGAAAGTTCGTATAGATACGAGCACACTTGAAAAAAAATCATTTTACAATGGATTTGTACTTTGAAAAAAAAAAAAAAATGAACTTACATTTTTTCAAAGGCCCCTTTCAAAAAAAAGCTCCCCATCTTCGTGCCTACGACCTCGGATGAAAAATGTTTCAAACAAAAGTTATAAATTAAGATCTTTGAAATGATTTTGATCATTACAAAAACTTCGATAGAACCCCTCCTTTCTCCTCCAATTCAACATGAGCGTATTACCGGACGATTTTCAAACGTAGGTACGAGCTGCATTACCTACACAAAACTGGAGGGATCCAATCGAAATTTTTATTGTAATCAAAATTATTCCAAAAATCTCAGTTTACGACTTTTGTTTGAAAAATTTTTTAGTCGAATAAAAGAAACTTTTAAGGAAGGCGAATTTCAACCGTATTTTTTTCAATTTTTTTAATGAACAATTTTGGTTTAAATTTTGTTCTAGAATATTTTTAAGAATTTTGTCAATGTCTTACCTTGCAGTTTCAGTGTTGCAGTGAAATCTTGAACGTCTCAATGAACGGGATATCTGAAAAAAAAAAAAAATTAAAGGTTATGTAATGTACAGTAGTGAAAACTGAAAATTAAGGAACCTATAGGTAGATACTTTGATAAATTTCATAACCATCAAGCAAAGAGTTCCCATCAACAAACTAACTTTATCGCAGCAATTTCGCAATAATTTTTTACAATACTTAATAAAAATTTTCAACGTGTTATAAAAGTATAAGTGGACATGGACATTTTCAAAATTTAGCAAGATCATTGAAATTATAGACAAAAATTCAAAAATTATCTAGTAGGTATTTTTTAAAAAGTATATTTTCAAAATTCGAACAACTTTCGCCATTCTTAAAATTTAATCAAATTTAAAATTTGAAAATTTCACAGTATTTTCATTATATTTTTAAAATTTAGCAAATTTTGAAAATTCAGTCAATTTTCAAAAAAATCTAAATGCTTACAAAATTTTGAAATTTTGATGAATAGACTTTTTAATGCAGGTAATATATAGGACATAGTAGGTGATCATCAATTTTAAAAAAATTGAGTCAATCAGCATAAAAATTTGGTATTTTTCAATATGATTTATTTTTTGGAATTGGGTCAACTTTCAAAAATTAAAAAAGGTCCGTTAGCACCGTTTTCAAGGTTGGATGAATTTTGACAAATTTAAACATTTGATTCCTAATTTAAAAATTTTTTTCAATCAATTTTTGAAATTAGCTCGAAATTCAAAATTTGTCCGTTTTAAAAATTCAACTAAATTTTCAAAAAAATAAAAAGAATAATCTTCAAATGTTGATCAGTTATCACAATTTTCACATTTTTGAAAATTTGGTAATTTTTAAATTTTTCAAGTGTACCTTACCTATAACTATAATTATTGATCTTAAAAATTTGGCAAATTTTCAAAATTGAATCAAAATTTTACAAAATTTAAAAATATTGCCAATTTTTAAAAATACTAATATTTGTCGAATTCAAAAACTTTAAAAATTTGCATTTCCAAAAAATTGAGATTTTTTTACCAACTCGAAAAATTGAATAAAATTTTTTTTTTTTCTTCGAGAAATAGGAAATTTTTCATGTTAAAAAAAATTAGAACATGAGAATTTTTTTCAAAAAAATAAAAAATAAATTACTCAAAAAAAACAAAAAAAACAACGAGAAATAAAAAAAATGAAAACATTCTTGGCTCCAAAAAATATTCCAAAAATAAATTGAGTTTTTTTAAAGTAGGTACTGTAAGATGGGGTTACTTTGGCCCACTTGCGAAAAAAAGATATTTGCGTGTCCAGCCACAACTATATTAAGTGGAGGGAGTTCGTAATGAGTGCCAACGATAGAGGGGCCTTCATACTTCACTTCTATGTGATTATCACTTTTTTTGTGTCGCAAGTTTGGTAATCCTGATTTTTTTGTTAATTAGTACGTCTTTCATGTGGTTTTTTTACCTCCAAAACTTTTGTTTGGACGAAGTATAACGAATGGTCAAAAAAAAAATTTTCTTATGGAAACAGATCGAAAATTTTATGTAGATTTAGAATCTCGTATAGAAAAATCGATTTTGTGAAGCGGTTGCGAGATAAATTGAAATTACTGGTCAAAGGACCGTTTTTGTCGTTTTTGGGGTTACTTTGGCCCACGCATAAACATCATCAAAAAGCGAGAGAAAATTTTTTTTCCTATGAAAATCGATCGAAAATTCAACGTAGAGTCAGAATATATCATGAAAATACCGGTTTGGTGAAGAGATTGTAAGATAAATTGAAGTTACCCGTCAGAGGGCAGTTTTTCGCCCTTTTTGGAGTTATTTTAGTCCGCAAGCATAAACATTATCAGGAAATCTCCAAAATATCGATGTTTGATCATGTGGTTTCAACTGAATAAATCTTTTTTTGAGTTTCATGCCTTTGGTGAAGCATTTTTATGCCTAGAAATAGATTTATCATGAAAAAAAAGAAGTGGGCCAAAGTAACCCCAGAGCCGGGTAACTTTGGCCCATGACTTTGACTAACCACGGAAGAGGGAGGGGGTTTCACGAAAAATTTGAAAAAATTTACAGAGCTTCCTACAAGTGTCCGACACCGTTTAGATTGAAAACCGGCCCCCCTAATTCGATTTTGAAAGAAGCAGGATGAATTTTCAACAAAAAAAAAGTCTCAAAAAGTGGGCCAAAGTAACCCCATGTTACGGTAAATAAAAAAAAATTGAAAAAAGTTTTATTGAAAAGAGCTTATCGAGAAATTTTTTACCAATAAAAATTGAGAAATTATTTTTCTTTCCAATACAATTGAAAATACATTTTTATTTTTTTTTAAAAAACTTGGAAATTCTTTCACAAAAAAAAATATTTTTTTTATTCAAAAAAACTCGAAAAATTAAATAAAAAGTAAAAACATTTTTTCATTCAAAAAATAGGAACTTTCATAGTACGAAAAATGAAAAAAAAAAATCCAAAAAAATCAGAAATTCATTATACGTACCTACTACCTACTTGGTTAGGTTAAACCTATTCCAGGGTATACTTAAGTAATTTTTAAAACTACCTTGCATCAATTTTTAATATTCAACTTTCAAAGAATTTTCAAAGTTTGATAATTTTTTACAATAAAATTTTAAAAAGTAAACAATTTACCTAAAAATTTACTTTGTAAAATTTCCAAAATTTCGTTATTTTCAAATTTTTATAAATGTTTTTCATTGGATAAATTTTCTAAATTATTCCAACTTCTATTGTTGAAACACTTTTAAAACTCGACTAAATTTTTCAAAACTTAAAAAAAATCAATTTTTAAAATTTTGTAAAACTTAAAAAAAATAACTAAGTATCTCTGCTCTTCATAAATTACGTTGAGAAATTACACCCTAATAACCTTACTTAACTCACACCGTCGAGTCAAATTTAATAACGGATTTTCGAAAATCAAAATCAGCTGAAATTGGTCCATTTTAAAATCATTTTTCAAAAATTCGGAATCCATGGTGCGATATTTCAGTGTACTTAAATATTATTCTGAATCACCAAAAACAATAATGATTGCACAAAATTGTAGGTACATAGTGTTTGGTAAAATCATTCCTATTCGTATAACAATGATCCAAGCAACGTATAATAAATTTATAATTTCGATGTTTAGGAAAATCTATACAGCACAAAATTCATCACATCCCAGTTCCCACTTCCCACCCACGACACATCAACGCTTCCAGAAACTAATTAATTTCCACGATTCGAATAACTCTCTGACCAACAGGCAACAACGCAACGCGATCGGTTCTCGAAACCATTAAACATTTTTTATTACTTTATCGCTATTCAATTCGTTTTTGTTTATTGAAGTCTTTTTTTTCATTCGCGCTTGTGATGTTTTCTTCGTCTTCGTCGTTTTTTTTTTTTTTTTTTTTTTACGTTCTAAAGAGATAGAAAAAGTGAATCATAAAAAACAGAAGAAAAAGAAAGAAATCTCAAATATAAACAATTGGCCAACGTTAATGCCGGAAAACAGTCCACATGTTTCTAAAAATCATTCGCTTTTGTAGGCAGCAGTTTAATTTATTGATCTGTACGTAATATATGTACTCGTACGTATGGTTTAGTTTGAGAAAAAACGAACGAGAGTAAAAAAAAGTACGTAAACCTACCTACTAGATGGTTAGTAAGTAAAGTTATTTTGATTATTTTTAAATTTTTTTTTGTAACTTACATCTTTTAATCTTATCAACCTATTCATCATTAATATCATTTCATTACCGTATTTATCAGCAGTACCATCACAAGGATAAATATATTGGCAACAGAAACCCCAAAATTTTGAACGTTTCACATCTTCAAAATATATAAATAAGCCTGATTCCATTATACCAATAAGAGTAAAACTACTACAACCGTAAAGTACGAGTATAAACATCGGACAAATTTAAACCCATGCAAATAGATATATTGGATTTTAATCTAATGCAACGAAATCTCTCTGAAATTACGAATGTGCCGCTTCGCGGGGTGCGGTGCGGTGCGCCCAAGACCTCCCACGATTTGGATTCGGAATTTCGAACCTACAACAAGCGTCTTGATTTCGTTCGAAATGTTTATACTCGTAATATACCGTTTGGTCTTCGCAAAGAGATCTGCAGCACTGACACGAGAAACATATGTTCGAATGGATAAATAACAGTTTGTTCCTTCTTCCTTTCCTTGTACCTACCCTACCTACTCGGTTACCTCGCCTGTTCCATAGGTATAGGTAAGGTTCTGTAGGTACACAAGTTGAAACCTAAGACTAGAAGTAGGGAGTAGACACATTGATACGAATATAGTCATCAAAACACCAAAAAAATATATTTATACAAAAGAATGGTAATTAAATGTACGTCATTCAATATAATGTAGGCATTTGATTAGGTATTAGGTACAATTCGTAGATATTTCGCCATTTCCGATGATATGAATATAGGTAAATACATATTATAGAGATATAAATAGGTATTTATAAACAAACGCGCATGTACATAAGTAGATCTACCTATAGTACATTGTAGGCTGACCCAGCGATAACTTTACCAATTACGATTACCATTAGGTAGAAGTAAGGTATAATAAATAGGTATTTTTCAAGTTTTCTTCGCCAATGATTTTTCAAAAAGACGTTTTACGCGAGTATGCACTCGTACGTACGTAATGACCGACAAAAAAAAAAAAAAAAAAAAAAAAGCAGGAAAATAAGTTCGAATAAAAGGAAAACAAACGCAAAAAATCAGTAGGTATGTAGATGTACGTACAGTTATTAAAAATATCGCATCGATGAACATTCGCTAATAAGAGTTTGGAGATGACCTAATTACTTGTATAGCAAATAAGTACGATAAAACGTTACCTACAGTTCAATTTTTTTTTCCAGTTTCATCTAATGATTCGCGACGGGAGAGGAAGGGGCAAATCCGACCTAGCTATAAATTTTCACTCGCACGTATTTTACATAATATAAAATTTGATAGGAAAAATGTAAGAAAAAAGTTTACACACTCGAGTACGTGGCAAGTACAAAAATGAAATTCCAAAAGATAGATGTGATTCGAAAACAGAAAATCAACATCTCGAGTAGGTAATAAGCGTAGGTCGTAGGTAAATACCAAAAACCTAAATAATAATTTTCAAATTTCTACGTATCGAGATTACGAGAAATAGGTATATTATATACTCGTATGTAAGTTACAAGGCAGGTTCTTTTAATATGTATGGTTTTAGGGAGAGGCGTTGGGTAAGGTACCGTAAAATAAAAAAATGAAATTACCCAGGTATTGGATATGTAGGTAGTTACTAAGTAGGTACATAGGTACGTATATCTATGACTAGTGTCTAGATTTTACTCAATTAGTTCAGTGGATCGCCGTTGTTGTTGAACTTTATCAAGTCCAATACTACACAGATATATAGGTACTTTAAATTCAAAATTGGAGGGGAGGGGAGGGAGGGGTCTAATCGAAAGTTTTGTAATCATCACAAATATTCCTAGGACTTCAAGGTACAACTTTTGTTTGAAATTTTTTTCGATTTAACCCTGCCTTCTCCACCAATTTTTCATAAAACTCCGAAGTTATCAACTAAAAATTGGAGAAGTGAGAATGAATGAGCCAACTGAAAATTTTTTCAGATATAAGTTGTAGACTAAGATGTTGAAAATAATTTTGATCATGGCCGGCGTTAGCCCTGTTGCTCTCGTGCTCGAACACCACACGAGATATCTCACGTAGTGCTCCGCACTACGTGAGAAATCCCGAACTGCGCAAAAAATTCGAATCCAATGTCAAAAATGTTTAAAAAATTTCACTCAATAAAAAAATTATAATTTTTTTGAGATTTGGGACCCTTTTTAAATTTTTAGATTGACATTTTTTTACAATTTTTATAATGAAAATATTTTAATTTTTCAGAATGATTTTCTTAAAATTTAGAATGTTTTTTTTTTTTAATTTTTTAGATTGAAAATTTTTTACAATTTTTTAAAATGAAAATTTTTTACAATTTTTCAGAATTAAATTTTTTTACAATTTTTCAGAATGAATTTTTTTTAGAATTATTCAGAATTGAATTTTTTTTAGAATTTTTCAGAATGAAAATTTTTTACAATTTTTCAGAATGAATTTTTTTTACAAATTTTCAGAATGAAAACTTTTTACAATTTTAAAAAAATGACTATTTTTCCGCATTTTTTAAATACCTACCTACCTATTATTTTTTTGAAATAAAAAAATGATTTCTCAAATTTTTCTAGAAAATTTGAAACATTAGTGTGAGGTTGGTCGTAGGGCAAAATTGAAGAGAAATCTGGTACCCAATAAAAAATTTACAGATTTTTCGGCATCCGATAATCGAGGTTCTACTCTATGTATAATAATAAATTATGAAGTCTTTTTTTTGTGAAAAAATTTACAACATTTTTCACCCCCCCCCCCCACGACAATGTGAGCACCACTTGAGAAAATACAAAATAATAATTCGCCGGCTATGATTTTGATTATTATAAGAATTTCGATTGAATCCCTCCCTCTCCACCGATTTCACATAACATATCAGGTAGATACTTTTTCAAAATTGAGGAAGGGCTCCAATCGAAAAAATTTTCAAACAAAAGTTGTAGATTGAGGTCTTAGAAATAATTTTTGTTATTATAAAATTTTCGATTATACCCTTTCTTCTCCTCCAATTTCGCACAATATGGCTTAAATATAGTTGTATTATATTATTAAAAACTGGCGAAGACTGGGCTCCAATTGAAAAAATTTTCAAGCAAAAAATGTAGATTGAGGTCTTGGAAATAATTTTTGCTAGTATGAAATTTTCGAGTATACCCTTCCTTCCCCTCCAATTTCGCATAATATGGCTATATTATTAAAAACTGGTAAAGGCAGAGCTCCAATTGAAAAAATTGTCAAACAAAAGTTGTAGTTTGAAGTATTAAAACTAATTTTGGTTATTACAAAAATTTCGCTTGCACCCTTCCCTCCCCTTCAATTTTGAATATCAAGTATCTATGTAGTATATGTATATTGGGTTTGGTAAAATTCAACATCAACGATTCACATCCACGTAAACAAATTGAGTGAATACTAAATATCTATGTACAAATTACGGACAAAACAATTTATAAATAGGTACCGGGACAGATCTTAACAAAAAGAAGGGAGAAAACAGAGAAACAGAGCGAAAAAGGAAGAAAATATCGAAGAAAAAATATAATTATGAGAAAATAGGAAGAAAACAAAACGATATTAGGGAACAATTGACTGATGATAAAATAATAATGATTTACACAAATACGTAGGTAAGTATTTTTGGTACATTAACTATATACGAGTTCTTAATTTATAGGCAAACTGGTAATAGATACCTATATTTTGCAATATGCATTGCACTATACAATAGTGGTATAAAGTATGCTTCATTAAGTAGGTATATAATGGAGGTACATATAGTGGCTATTCTAGTCCTCTAGCGTATTTCTAAATCAATTTATGCAGAACGTAGGTAGGTAATTTTTCGAGTTACATATAACCAGAGCATGTTTCAAGTAGTTTATTAAACACTGTAAAAAAAAATTCCAACAACTCGTATTTTCTAAAACTAAATTTCAATAAAAACCACATTACTTTTCATTTCCATTTTTGACAATGTTTGAGAAATACTGATTCGAAACGTCTAAAAAATTTAGACATTTTTGAGGGGGGAAAACGAATTTTGCAAAAATCTTAAAAATCTGAATTTTTACAAAATTAAGAAAAATTGTATTTTATTTAATTTTTGAATAAATTTAATTTCAATGTTTTTTTTTTTTTTTTTTTTTTTTTCGAGCATTTTGGAACCAGATCTGGTTTTTAGGTTGCTAATTACTACCTTCGTGCTCCTACCTTATTGTCGTATCATAAGAAAAAAAAAAAAAAAAAAAAAACTAAAACGAAAACGAAAAGAAATAAAGAAAAAAAACTTCATTACACACTAGATCGGTAACAATTCTACGCTTAAGCAGTTTTTAAAATATATCTACGCACCCAAAAGTACCTCACTATACATTATACAACTATCTACCTATCACACGTTGCGTTCAATTCGACAGTTCTTTCAAAAAGTTCTTTCGTAATAAGCTCAAAAATGACACTTGATCGCTCATTCGTAATTCGAGACGACAGCAAAATGTAGTAGCTTATCACAAAGGTAATGATATGTACCTATACTTCGTACATGTAGGTGTAGGTAGGTACATCATATACACGAGTGTTTGACTGAAGGCTTCGTAGCACACAGCACACAGCTCATTCCTCATATGTACATCAACTCGGACCTGTATCCCAGGTTCAACTTACACCCCATAGTACTATCAGTAATTGTCATTGTATCGCCAAGTGCCTTAGGCGTGTACCTACCAAAGTACATAGCTCGAGTGAAATCAAAACAAAAACCAACAACAATGTTGAATGTACGTACGTATTTACATACATACTACACAGGTAACCTAGTTTATGGACATTAAAGTCATAGCTCAGTTTATACGTTCCTATCTGTATAAGAATAAAGCATTTGCAGGAGAGAGAAAAAAAAGAGGTAAATAATTACACGTATGAAGAGAAAAACAATTAGGTATAACTAAAAAGGAAGGAAGGGAGGTAGGTAGAATAGGTAGGATATTTAATATGTATTTGTACGTTACGTATACAGACTGGTAACTTATTTGCATTGTACGGATGGATTTATACAAACAGAGAATTAAAAACATCGAGAAAAATGGTAGATAGAAACTTCGCAATTGTACGACGGTACTTGGCTTTGGCTACATTAGCGTAGGTAGGTATTTAAAAAAAAAAAAAAAAAGTTGGTAATCGCGATTATCATTTCGACGAAAAAAGATGTTTATGGAAAGATTACGATTAGCCTTACTTAAATGGTAGAGGTATTTTTAAACATAGGTATAAATGCGTGGGTAGAGTTTTTAACAAAACGAACGGTCGATTATAAAATATACATAGATTCAGTAGGTATAGGTAGGTAAATAGGTACCTATAGGTATTACCGAAATACCCGAGGATAATAATTACCCAACCCAGCCGTAAAATATTAAACACTGCCCACTTTTGTATCGTTCGGTATAGTAAAATGGTCCTTTGGTATATTTTTGCACTTGCGTATCTCGTTTATTTGCTGTTATTTTTTTCGTTGCACGTTTGGCAAAAAAAAATTATTAATAAATAAATGAAAATCGAATTTTAACGACACGCTATAGATGTTCGCCATCGATGGAAGATACACGATGCGAATTATTTAGACGATTTCCTCACTTCTAAATGCGTTTGTTTTTGATTGGTCGATTCTTTAGCTGCTGTAGTCGATATTTTCACTTCTTCCTCGTCCTGGAACATTGGATTTTTTACTTCCATTTCGCCAGTCTGAAAAAAAAAATTATTAATTACTTTTTATTCGACGCTCTAGACGTTTCGAATATTAATTCGAGTTTTTAAAAGAAATTTCATCTCACCACAGGAGCCAGTCCAGGACATTCGTACACAGTCATGTCGTCTTCTTCACTGCCAGATTCAGTTCCCTTGCGTCCTTTCATTGGTGACGAATTTCTAAAAGAAAATTTAAATGCGACCATGGTAAAGGAAACATTGCAAAAATCGAACGAGATGGAGATATCAAAAGAGTGGGTGGCTTACTTTTCCATCGCAATGATCTGCTGCTTTTGATGCTGATAGTGATACATTTGTGCGGAATGGGCTAAATGCCTGTCGCCGGTTGGGGCTGGAGTATCTTTACATGGTCCAGTTACCCCGTATGCGGGATAATCGACATCTTCGGCGTCCTTAACATTTTTTCGCAGTTTTCTATACAAAATGAAATTGTTTTCAAGTAGGTCTAGGTACCTAGGTAAGTTGTGAATAAAAAACTTGCGAATGCCAACACTCGAAAATGCTACTACGGTCGTCTTAAAACCCGAAAGAAATTGTTTTAATTTTTTACACGTTCCAGAAGCATGCTCGAATAAACTAAAAGACATAGGACGACCTCGTATGACTGCCTGCCCCATCCTCCATTTCATGTATCCTATAGCTCGTAGTACATGCCTACATTACATGTACCTACAACCAGCTCGAGCTAATTAATTACCTCCTTATATCATTTAAAAACTATCCACTAACGCATTTCAATCGCATTTCGAGATATAGAATCAGCAGAATAAAAGGTAATTAAAGAATAAAAAAAAAAGCAACGAATAAGTATATAAATCCAATTAACTCACAGATTTCCAGTCAGAGAGTCGATGTTTAATTTCAAATTATTAAAACTTTTAACAAAATTTGGTAGCATTTTAGATTTTTTATCGACTAAACTTTTTTTTTATCCAATCAAATCAAATCACGAATCAACGAATCTTTTTATATGATCAAGTACGACACATTTACATAAATTAGTAAGGAATAGCATCGCTCGAGAAGCGATTTAAATGCTGACTGAGCAGTGCCAAAGTGTTGATTAAAATGATAAAAAGGTCGTTTTATACGCGTTTATCGCTATATTCGACTTTCCGGTTTCGCTTCCCTACCCTACCTCGGCTATTGCGGTACGTCGGTGTTGCACGGCTAAGGCTATACAAAGAGACCACAGGGTTTGAGGGTTAGGTATGGTACTGGTGGCTGGTACTCTATTAGCGACGCTTTTCAAGGGCGTATTTACAGCGATAACTTAATAAAAAGAACTCCACGACGGTAATAATACGCGAGAAAATTTCAAGAATGTTCGCAAAACATTCGGAGGCGAAAAAATTTTCAAAACTGTTGAAACCTCGTCGTAATTTCGTGTCGATGTGCGAGGTAGGTATTTAATATTAATTTTGCACTATGCTCCATCTTACCCATACCCCATACCGATGTAGGTATAATATGAGAAAACATATTTTCAACTCGGGCATTGGGTAAATTTTTTATCCTTCGTATACAATCAGGTGACAGCGTACGGTAGAAAGCAATTTGTGAGCGGAGAAATTTTTTGAACAATTGATCTTCAACAAAATTTTGAAACTTCTTTTTCAAAATATTTTATTTATTAATTTTATTAAATCATACAGGAGTGAAATTTTGAAAAAAATTGCTGAACGATTTTTAAAAAAAATTGTCTTTCACAAAAATTTTCAAAAAATTGGAATTTCAAAAAAAAATCAAATACACGAATATATTTTTCAGATTAAAAAAAAATCTACGTATGCAAGGTGCCTGTTAGGGTGTGTAATAATTTCATATTTTTTTCAAAATGTCAAAGTCCGGCTCTCTAAAATGTTTTCTTGAAATAAATTATTTTGAGTGATGACGGAAGGGCCTTCTTTTTTTGAGAAAACAAAAACAAAAAAATCAAAAAATTGGAATATTGATTTTTTTTCAACATTTTTCAACAAAATGGTCATTACGTAGGTAGGTACTTTTACCCAAAAATACCATTTTCGATGATTTTTCATCATTACCTCCGTTTTTAAGGGGACATGAGAAATAATTTTTTTTAACCTTTTTTTGAAAAAAAAAATTAAAAATCAGGTAGAATGAAAAAATAATAATTTTGCATCAAAGTGGTCTCAAAATTTATATTTTTTTACCCCCAAAAAACCATTTATGGCGATTTTTCAAACTTAACCTCAGTTTTCGGGAACTGCATCTTTCTAGAAAAATGTTGCAGTTCATGCAATTCCTGAAAATTGAGGTAAAGTTGAAAAATCGCCAATAATGTTTTTTTTTGGGGGGGGGGGGATAAAAATGTATAAATTTTGAGACCACTTTGATTCAAAAAATTTTTTTCATTCGACCTGATTTTTAAATTTTTTTTTTCAAAAAAAGGTAAATAAAAAGTTTTTTTTTGTCCCCTTAAAAACGGGAGGTAATGATGAAAAATCACCGAAAATGATTCTGTTGGATAAATAAAGTACCTTTATGTGGTCACCATTTTGTTGAAAAATGTTGAAAAAAAAATGCATATCCAATTTTTTGACATTTTTTTTTTCGTTTCCTCAATAAAAGTGCTCTGCGCCACCATTTGAAATATTTTTTTTGAAAAAAAAATTTTAAGGAGTTGATTTCACATCAAAAGAATTATTTTTAGAGGACCCAACCCTTGACATTTCGACAGGGACGAAACAAGGAGGGGTGTGGGGGTGGTCCACCCCCTACTGAAAATTTTTCATAAAAATCGGCAATTTTACTGATTTTTGACGAAATTTTGGAAAATTTATTAAAATGTTGCCGAATTTTCGACACCAAATTCAAAATTCGTTCGCTAAAAAAAAAAAAAAAAAAAAAAAAAAGTCGAACGAAAACAGAAAAATTTGTAATTTTTTTCAAGTTTTAGTCGGCAAATTCGGCGAATTTCTCATATCCCCCCTCCCCAGATTTTTACCCAAGTTTCGTCTCTGCATTTCGAAAAAAAATGAAATTATGAAACATTCTACTGTCCATAGGCCCAATCAAAAAAAATCTCATTTTTTCCCCCCTTGCTCCTTCAATTTTTGAGTAAGCACAATGTGTATACACTATAACATTTTTTGTTAGTGCCTGGTATCCTGTTGTATTCAAATCTGAAGTTTTATACAATCCTTCCTCGACGCGACATCCTATATTATCAAATAATATTTAAAAAAATTGGCATTCGAATTTTGAAGAATTGGCTTTTATATGCACGATGTGAAAAATATTTTTAAAAATCAATACCAAATCACGTTCTAATAAAATTTTTAAAAATTAGTAACTATTAAATTTTTTTTTTTTTTTTTTGAAAAAATAACTTTTAGGTATACCTAGTAAATTTTTAAAAAGTTGGTAAAAATCAAACGATTTGGAGATTGAACAAAATTTTGAAAAATTGTACCCACCTAAAGTACAACTTTTAAACAGAATTTCAAAAAAAAAAATTTTTTTACAAAATGTGAAAAAATTATGCAATGACAAATTTTTTGAATAACTAGTCGACTTTCAATAAAATTTGAAAAAAAGATCAATTTTTAAGTTAATGATTTGGAGTTTGTATGGACCAAATTAAAGAAATTTTTTTTTATTGTATTTTAAACAAAATTTTGGAGAAAGGTTTCACAATAAAATAAAAAATTAAAACTCCATTTTTTAAAACAAGATTTAAAGAAATCACGTTCGAATAAAATTGTAGGTATAAATTAATTTATTCTCGAAAAATTCACCTCGCAAGTAAACATGTTTTATGAAGCTGGATTATCCGTATGCAACAATAGGGAAAGGGACGTTAAAATAGACCTCGATGAAAATGAGCCCCCTTCGCCCGGGTCAAACTCATTAGGTAATTACGGGCACGTGAGATACGTGCACCAAACTAAGGTAATTGATAATATTTTTCGACAAATATTCAAATACGCGAATAAATTGTTGGTAGCGTAATTTACATATTCATTAGGTAGATAGGTATTACTCGTAGATAGGTATACTGTATACACACTGATATTCTTATTTAAATGTTATCGATAAATAGCCTCGTTCGCGGGTAGCGATTATGGGTACCTAAGTAAGTAAATAACGAGTAGCATAGCGTACTCGTTGAATAAGTTTACCAATTTGCTGCGCCTAGCGCCTACAGGTGTGTTTTTTCCCGTTCGACAAATGCTATCTATCACGGCTGTGCGATTTAAAATAAATAAAAGGACGAGCATCGGCATCGGCATCGCAGAAATAATAAAACGAGTTCCTTCGAGCAGCAAAGCTTTTACAAATATCTAGACACCGTTGATTGCGTCGGCAGAGTTGCAACAATTAAACCTACTGAGAAGAGAATAAGGTGCTCGGTGTTTAGAGAGCTTTGAGAACGAAAATTGCATCACGAAGTAACGACGATACCAAGATTACATTTTCCCGATTTATTAAGCCTATGCTTATTCTAATAATAGGCAGATGGTAAGAAGGAATAAATTGAAAGGAATGACGAGATCGAAACATCCTCAGGTGTACTCAATTAAGGGCGATTCTCGAGACTTTTCTGGACTGGAATATCGGAGCATAGAATTTTTAATTTCCTCACTCGGTCAATATAAGGAAATCCTAGTTCAGAATTTATAAAATAGCTAATGGATGCGGAAATACGTAAATAAATAAAACCTCATCCTCTGCGACGTAGCACTTTCGAGATATAGGTGAGATATGCAAAAAATTTCGCACGCTTCAATTACCTGTAAAAAACGTACGCTGCTCCGGATGTGATGGTTAAAATTGCGCATACTGTTCCATAAATCATGGCTGGAAAAATACAAAAATTAGATAGCTGAATTTGAAAATTGCAAAGGTATGATATCGATATGTAGAGTAGACGTATGACGTACCCAGGAAATACGTTCCGCCTTTATCATTATAATAATATCCGCCCGCTGGAAGACGAAGTGACTGCACTTGACCATACGGTATGAAAGACGGATTTAAGGTTAGATGAGCGTATAGTTTCCTCCTTTGGATTTCTTCTTCTGTTTCGTTTAGTGGCTCTTTTTTGGCGCTGTTGCCGGCGCCGGAGCCCGATAAAGAAAGAGTCACCGGCACATTGTTCGCATTTTCCGGGACCGCAGGTGGCGCCTGCAACGGATCTGCTGATTCTGATTCGGAAAAATCTGCAACATGCGAACATGGTCAAGAAAACAGATCCAATATTTTATGGTACCTTAATGCAACTTGTAAATAATGAAACATAGTAAAAATTAGCTGAATCAACAACAAAAGTGACGCCGAATGCTGGGTGGGAGGTAAAACAGAGCCAAAAAGGGGGGAAATGTTAGGTACCTATTACATCTAAACATGTTGGTTGCCTATTACAAAAATTGAAGAGGCGAGGAGAAATAAAACTGAGATTTTTCTTGAAAAAAATAAACATTTTTTATCCTCGAGATTTTCTGCCTATCTTTGAAAATTAAGGCGCTAAAAAGTCTATCTTGGGATTTAGATTATCAATTTTTTGATGCACCGTAGCTCCTTCGTTTTCAAAGATAAGCACGCTACCATTTGATCCGATGCAAAATCCTAGCCTGACTGATTTTTTTTTTTTTAATTTCATTTTCAGTAGGTAAATTTCAAAAAATGAGAGTTTTTGCAAAATTACATTTATTCAATGAAAAAAAACTACCCCAAGTTCCCATACAAAATCCTCCTCTGGCTGAAATTGTCAAAATTTTTATTTTCAATAAATTTCAAAAAATGAGAAATTGCATTTTGATCAATGAAAAAAGCTACCATTTGATCCATTGCAATATCCTACCCTGACTGAATTTGTAAAAAATGTTATTTTCAGTAAACTTCAAAAAATGAGAAATGGCATTAATCAAAGGCAGAGGCTAGAGTTTTGCATCGAATCAAATGGTAGCCTTTGTCATTGACTGAATGCAAATTGCCATTTTTTGAAATTTACAGAAAATAAAAATTTTCACAAATTCGCCTAAGGTAGGATTTTGCATTGGAGGAAATGGTAGCCTTTGTCATTGATTAAATTCTAATTGACCTTTTTTGAAATTTACTGAGAATCAAATTTTTCTGAAATTTAGCCAGAAGAGGATTTTTCATCGGATAGCTTTTTTCATTGATCAAATGCAATTTCTCATTTTTTGAAATTCACAAAAAATTATTGGTTAAATTCAAATTGGCATTTTTTGAAATTTACAGATTTTTTTTTCATTTTCGTAAGGGTAGGATTTTGCATTGGATCAAATGGTAGCCTTTATCATTGATTAAATGCAATTTGCTATTTTTTGAAATTTAAGGGAAATAATTTTTTTTTTAAATTTGCTTAGGGTAGGATTTTGCATTGGATCAAATGGTAGCCTTTGCCATTGATTAAAAGAAAATTGCATTTTTTTAAAAATATACTGGAAATAAAATTTTTTACAAATTCAGTTGGGGTAGGATTTTGCGTTAGACCAAATGGTAGCCTTCATCATTGATTAAATGCTAATTGCCATTTTTTTTAATTTTCTGAAAACAAAAATTTTTATAAATTCAGCCAGAGGAGGGTTTTGCATGAGAATTTAGGGTAGCTTTTTTCATTGCTTAAATGCAATTTCGCAAAAACTCTCATTTTTTTTAAATTAACTGAAAAAATTATTAAAAAAAAAAAAAAATCAGTTAGGGTAGGATTTTGCATTGGATCAAAATAGTAGCCTTTGTCATTTATTAAAAGCAAATTGCTATTTTTTAAATATTATACTGAAAATAATTTTGTTTACAAATTCAGTTAGGGTAGGATTTTGTATTGGATCAAAATGGTAGCCTACCCATATGCCATATGCCCAATCAAAAAAATTTGTTCAATTTTGCCCTACCCCTTCAACTTTTGAGATAGGCAACGTGTGCGCATACAACATTTTTTGTTAGTTATACCCAGCCCAGTTGTATTCAAATCTGAAGTTTTAAAAAGTGCTTCGCGGACACCCTTTTAGATATAGCCATAGCAAGTACCTACTACAATTACCTACCAATACAAAAATGCAAAGGACTATACACCTTTACGTGTAGGTAAAGGTATAGATGGAGATGCAGACAAAGAGTCAAAGACGTGTACAGAAATAGATATGCGAGTTAATATAAAAATACCAACCTTTTTCGAAATATCTTTCGTCGGTAGGCGGAACTGCGAATGGTTGTTTATTAGATGAAATGACATTGTTAGACGATGGCAATACCATAGGTCGGCTTTTATGTGCGAACGTCATCACCGAATCGGCGAGTCCTGGAATATATTCGTTTCCATACACGTCGTCACCGTCACCGTCACCGTCACCGTCACTGCTGTCCGCTTCAGATTGAGCTTTTTCGCCTTCATAGTCTGGCTTCCGCCTTTGCTGGTTTTGCAGCTTTTCTTGGCTTTCGCGAATCATACTGGCTAATTGTTTGACTACTATACGTTCTTCATTTTCTTCTTGCGCTGCAAAAATTCATTTATCAATCGAGTTGAACGAGCTGTAGCAACTAGCTAGGTCCTACATTACTACCAGTATCATTTAGGTACTTACTTTATACAGTATGTTACATATTATTTCATACTTTAAATTGCAAAAATAAAAAAATAACATGCGATTTTCGTGTAAGTATGGCAGCAAAGCACCGAGTGAACAGCAAAGCAAAAGCTACTGGATTAGAAAAGATAGGTACCTAAATGCACGACGCGACGTATTTATTGTGAAGAAGGACGTTGAAACTTCAAATCGCGAATATCTCTAAAACTGGTTTGACCAAATTAAACGAATAAATAGACGATTGGATCCCCGCAGTACGGATTTTTTGCACTATCGAAAATTCGCCAAGTCCAATACGTTGTAGATACGTAAATTCAAAATTGAAGTGCAAGGAAGGGTCCAATCACAATTTGTGTAATAATCAAAATCATTTTTAAGACTTCAAACTACAACTTTTGTTTGAAATATTTTTCAATCGGACCCCTACTTATTCCACCAGCTTTTAATAATATAAGTATTTTTGTCATATTATGCTAAATTTGAGGGGATGGGGGGGGGGGGGGTCTAACTGAAAATTTTATAATAACTGAAATTACTTTCAGGACCTCAATCCACAACTTTTGTGTGAAAATTTTTTTCAATTGGACCCCTCTTATGACTTTGAAAAGGTATCTACCTGATGTACTATTTCATTTCTTAATTGGTATATTCGGAGTGTTATCATGTTATGCAAAATCCTCGGAGAGGGCGGGGTCTAATTGAAAAAAAATTTCAAACAAAAGTTGTAGCTTGAAGTCCTAGGAATAATTTTGGTTATTATAAAAATTTTGGTTGGACCCCTCCCTGACCTCCAATTTTGAATTTACCTATCTACGAAGTATTGGACTTGGCAAATTTTCGATGGTGCCAAAAAATCAGTACTGCGGGGATCCAATCGTGGACCGACCAACCCGTTCTGGATATATCAGCGATGAAAATTTTCAAACCATCGTAACATCTGGAAATACAGCAGAAACGTGAAATTATGGAATTGTGCAATTTTCATGTCTCATCGGTGCGATGCACCGTGATAAATTGAAGTAGGCAATTTTTTGACCGGAATTTTGCGTTGCTCTAACTCTAACGCTTTCAGTTTCAGAGATAGGCAACCAAATTCGCTGGGATCTTCTTTTGCTCTTTTAGGGGTCTATCGCAGTTGCGGCGTGGGGTTGACATATTTTTTTTTTTTTTTTTTTTTTTTGAAAACAGCGTTGCCAACTGATTTTGCTTAGCACCATAGCTCCTTCATTTTCAAATTTAGGCACCATATGTATGTAAAAAATTTTTAAGGGGGGGGGGGGGGGGCTACTTTTAAAATATTTTTTTTTTAATGCATAGCGTTGACAAGCGGAATTTTTTAAGACTTTTTTATATGATGCATTTTTGATTTTTTTTTATCTGAAGTATCGAGGAAAAATTGGAAACAAAAATCATTTTGCATTTTTTTTACAAAAAAAATTAATTTTTGATTTTTGAAAAATAAAATGCATGGAGTTTTCAAAAAAGAAAAGTTATATTCATATTGCATTTTGATGATGTCGTTTTGCAAAAAACATTGATAGATTTTTTGGAAAGTGAAAAATTTTAAGCGTCAAAATTGGAAAACAATGCGACTTTTTTTAATGCCCCGGTTTCCAGAAAAACTATGCAACCCACGAGGTTCTTCCTCAGAATGTTTTGTATTCAGTACAGTTTGGTCTGTAATTTAACGAGAGGATTTTGCAAAATTCCTACTTTCTACCCGATTTTATCAAACCCTCTCATAGTTTCTCATCGAAGTATTCCAGTCAACTCGAAAGAAATCGTCGACAAATTAAAATTTTGCAAAATCCTCTCGTTAAAGTATGGGGGAGAACTTCTTCTACATCCCCAAATAATACATTCATATGTTTTTGTTATTTTGTTGACCAAAGTATAATGAAACAGAATTATTTTGAAGTCTCAAAAACTCTATGCATTTTTTACTACGAAATCTAGGAAATCACAATTTCAAAAATATTCAACTGGAATTTTTGAAATTTTTAATTTCCTATTTTTTTTGGAGTCAGTGGAGCCGGGGATGGTCCGGTCTTGGCGTATTCAACTATACTGTCAATACATTTGTACTCTATGTAATAAAAAAAAAGTCGATTTAAAAGTAGCCCCCCCCCCCCCCCCTTAAATCTCAAGCCTTGTTATTCATAACCGGGACATCTTGTATAAAGAAGTTGAATGGAAATTTTACGTATCCTCTGTATTCCAGATGTTACAACGACTTGAACATTTTTCACCGTGGGTACCTTCGGAACCAGTTCGTCGGTTTAGCTCAAAATCGATATAGAGGTGTCGTGTTTCTGTCTATTCTGAATAGCCCCCCAGCAAGGCCCGATAAAAATTTAAATTAAATTAATCAATTGTAACCAGGCTTATCGTGCCGAAAAAATTTGTCTCTGTGAAATTCAAGCTACGCCAAAGTCTACCATATTCTGATACGAAACGTCGAGAAAACTGAGTTTCACCGTCGTGCCGGCTCAATTTTATTTCTTTAAAATGGAAAATCAGTCGTTATTATCATCTCCGTTTGAAATAACTCAACTCGAGCGTGAAAATAAAAAGAGGAACGTCGAACGTAGACGAGAGTATTATGCCCACGCATATTATTTTTAGGGTATCTGTTTCCCTATAGACTATCTTATTCCGTTACCGTTATACGATAAATTAACGCGACAATAATCATTGTACGCTACGGAAAATATACAAAATAAATAAATAAATTGAATGGTGGTTATCCACGTAGGTAGGTAGGTAGGTAGGTAGGTAGGTAGGTAGGTAGGTAGGTAGGTATATAGAATAGGCGCATTTCTAAGCGAATGAAAATGAAAGTAATTCGCCAAAGCTGAGACTGCAGTCTTTTCGTACATTGTTTCAATCAAAATAAACAAAGAAATCGACCAAGCCTATCACTAGGTGATTCACCACCAGACATATGGTATTCGTAAATTAATGGCAATAACTCGCGTATGATTATAGGCTGCGTGCAAAACTTGAATTGAAACAAATTGTGATAAAACAACAACACACGCGTACCTAGCAATCTGTAGTATTCTTTTGTATTTGTTTACTAATATTTTCGTATAGGTAGGTAGGTAGGTAGAGGTAGCAATATTTCGCGACCCAAGTCATAAATTTAGCATAGGCATAGATATTACAATGTTTCGTATGGCATAAATGTTGGAAATATGTTGGTTGTTTGCGGACTATGGAGAATTAATTAGGTGCATGCGACGAACTTACTCTACTAAATATCGAAGACAGATAGAGAAATTCGTAAGTACATATAATTATATGGACTGGAAAATGAGAAAATTGAGACAACAGCTTGTCAACAAGTTGTCAACAAAGCATATTGTAGAGGCTGTTACATAGGTAGGTGGGTACTTGGGTAGGTCTGGCAGCTAAAGCTAGGTACAGAGTAGAATACCGCGACAGATACAGGTGTATACGAATAAAGATCGTCTAATCAGGATGGAATTAGAATCACGATTAGGAAGTACGATACCGTGGCGTACACGTATACATCAAACTGCAAAGGTATACTCCAGATACATATACGTAGGTGTAGGTGTAGGTGTAGGTGGTCTAAGTACGAATACAGCTGTATCGCGAATCAAAGCAGCAGAAGCAGTCGCCAAACGCGACGAATAACATAACACACAAGCTGACGAATAAGCGCGAATTTACAAGACGGAAATTAGATTTGATTTAGCTTACCCGATCGTTGGTTGCTTAGGGCGTAAGTATTTGCTAAATTGCACCAATTTATAAATATACACAGCGAAATTAACCACGTATTCATGATAAAAAATCGTAAACATGAGACGCAGAGCGTGAGCACACACCTGCTAACCTTAATCGATAAGTTACAATATAAAAATATATGCAGCAAAACGTGGCCGAACTCTAACCAAATTCAACTATGGCGCGCTCTTTCGTCATAAAACGCGTCTCTCTGCCTCTTACGGCCACCGCACCGCCAAGCCGAGCGTACTGTATACCATACTACCCCCTTTTCCTTTTTCTCCTGTACTATACTACTCACTGTACAGTGTACAATGTACAGGGCCCCCGCTCTCCACCTCCCATCTACTAATTTCTAATACACACTATACGTATGAATGATACCTACATCGCATATGTATATATATATATATATAGGTAAGTCAAAGTCTAGGTGTAGATAGGTAGGTAGTTAGGTAGGTACTGTTACTGCTACAGTCCATACTTCCTAAATCTTCATACACGACAGATAGGCATTATACCTATCAGAAACCTAGACCTACTTCTAGTACTTCTGTCAAATAGTAAAAGTAATTCAAAAAACTATACATAATTTAATTTCGGGACAAGCAAAAATGAAAAAAGTTTCGAAATTACGTAGAATGAAAGTGAAAAATTGTAAGTTTTGGCCTTGATGTCGAAACTTTCTCTTTGGGACTAGGATTCGAGATGAAAATTTTGCGAAGAAATTCATTTGACCAAAATGGACCCACCCCGTGAAAAATTTTCATATTTTTCAGCAGGGGCTCCGTGAGAAATAGACCTTACTTATCTTCATTTGATTTTTTTTTTTTTAATTCATTGCAATTTTTTTCTCGGAACTCGAAGATGAATTTCGTCATCTACACCTGGAATTGCAAAAAAGCTCAAAAAGGCAACCAAGGAACCATACGACGACGTATTGTGCCTATAGAGAGTCTGGCATGGCAGTAACTACCAAAATTGAAAAATCCCTACACGAGGCAATTTCAAAAATAAACCCATTATCCGTATCAGGAGTTCAGAACGGAACGAGGAAAAGTCGAATAGAAATAAAGAATGTGTGGAATCGGACAGATCTATCGTCAACAACGCCAAACTCGGTTACATAATGCACTCGACGAAGCAACCATCAGAGATGAGAGAACAGACAGCGAAACGCCTTCGATTCGACGTTAGGTAAATTGTTTAGCTTCAGCTTCCGATATATTATAGAGAAACGCCTTTGCCTTTGGATTAAATCTTGTAATGAGTCTGACGCTGGTCTCGAGCGTTTTAAAAATCGATATCATATCAAAGAAAATACTCTCGATGGTATACGAATTTCGGCACCAACACACCTCGTACCTATAGGTACATTTTGATGTATGACCTAACCTACCTATCGATACCTAGTACCTATTTGGAGTAGTTATAGTAACCAGTTTACAATGGATGCAGATAGTTTTCGTTGAATTTTACCAAGTCCAATACTACATAAGCACTTGAAATTCAAAATTGGAGGGGAGGGAGGAGTATTTAGAAATTTTTGTAAAACCCAAAATTATTTATAAGGCTTCAAGCTACAGCTTTTGTTTGAAAATTTTTTCAATCAAGACTTCTATGTATCTCTCCCAGTTTTTAATAATATAAGTATCTAAGTAATATTATGAGAAATTGGAGGAGAGGGGAGAGGAGAGGAGAGTCTAATCGAAAATTTTGTAATATCAAAAGTTATTTCTAGAACCACAATCTACAACATTTGCTTGAAAATTTTTTCAAATGACCCCTTTCCCCTCTTACTACTCTAATTTTCAATTAGTATCTTCGAAGTGTTATGAAAAATCGGCAAAGAGAGAGGGTCCAATCAAAAAAATGTTCAAACAAAAGTTGTACCTTGAAATCCTAGGAATAATTTCGGTTATCACAAAAATTTCGATTGGACCCCTCCCTCCCACCCCTTTTGAATAAGTACCTAAAAAGAAATAAATTTTTTGGGAAGAGAGATTTCCCATTTTTCTGCAGTATTAGTAGGTATTTCACATAATATTTTTTCAAAAAAAAAAAAAAAAAAAAAAAAAAAATGAGTGAAAAATCTTTCAACTTTTTAGAACATTTGAAAAAATTCTCGTTTTTTTTTTTTTGAATTACCCATAAATTTTTCATTTTTTATTTTTTTTATTCAAAAGTCTTTCAATTATATTACAGAGAATTTTTTTTATTTTTTCAATATAAAATTTTTTCAATTTTTTTTTGTGAAAAATCTCATTTTATTTTTTTTAATCTCGTTTTTTTGGAATATCTACATAGGTAAGTATAGCAAATTTCCATTACCTACTTTGTTTATTTATAGGTACATTTATTTTTTGAATAAAAAGTCTTTCAATTTTATTTAAAAGAAAAATAATTAGGTACCTAGGTATTCAATATTATCAAAAAGAAAATTTTTCATGGATATATATATATATATTTTTTTTTTTAGAAAAAATTTCTAATTTTTTTGGAAATAAAAATGATAATTTCTCGAGTTTTTTTTTATTTTTTCAATTTTTTTTGTTGAAAAAATCTTGATTTTTTTGAAATAAAAAAAACTTTTAATTTTTTATGCTTAAATGAATGCTTTAAATTTTTTAAACAATTTTTTTGGGGTTTTTAGTGAAATAAAACCATTTTTGAATTTTTTGGATTTTTTTTCAATGTCTTGAGAATGAAATTCCTTATTTTTTGGAAGAATTTTTTTTACATTTTTTTCCTGCCTTTTTTTGGATAAAAAATTTTCTCATAAATATATCTTTGATTGAAAAAAAAAACTTTATTTCGAAAAGTGCTTTTTTGGGGAGAAGGGATTTTAAAAAGAATTTTATGAAAGAAAATTTTTTAGGTCATTTTTTCTTTAAAATGGTTTTATTCTTTGAAGAGATTTTTTTCAGGATAACTTTTAAGGAGTATTTTTAAGGAATTACAAAAAAATTCTGTTTTGCAAAAGTAAAAAAAAAAAAAATGAAAGGATCACAATCGTCCATTTTAAAAGGTTCGCTCATTCTAACAAATCCATTTTTAGACATTTTTTTTCTCGGCTCCAACGTCCTCAAATTTTTTTTGCATTCGCACAGTGTACTTCAACAACATAATTAAGTAGGTATTAATTTCAATGATTTGGATTATTGAAAAAATTAGTGCAAGGTATTCGTTGGGAGTGGATGGGGGAAGGGGTGAAATAAGTACGGTATAGTGGATAAATTTCAATATGAAGGGTGAAAAGATGGGTCCGTGAAATTTTTTCAACACATTTGACAGTTTGTGGGTTTTTTCTCGAGAGAGAGAGGAGAAAATTTTGGGATCTTTTTGGGAGAAGATTTAGGCACCCTTTGCAATTTCTGCAATAGTATTTTTCAACCCTCTGGGCACTGCTGTGATTTCATAATTGTAATTAATACAAGCATCATCCTACAGACGGTATACGTAGTACGAGATATTAGATGCTCTGGAATGGACATGACATGACATGGCCTAAGGATAACAGTTAGTTAACTGTCGATTAAAATAACATCAAGCACGCATGGTAGGCAGGTAGGTAAGTAGGTATCTTCGTGGAGTTGGATACTTGTCTATGTATATGTGCGATTACGTAGGTATAAGGCACATACAGAGATATTGAAACTGATATGTTGTAGTTGTACCCAACGAAGATACGAAGATATCCGATATAACAGTTGATAAACGTAATTTAGTACCTACGTATATTTATAGTACAACCTTATACGTTAGCTATCGTGTGAAAAGCACACAGAACGACGGGGCAAATTAAAAATATAATACGAAAAAAAAAATAGTAGGTACATAGAAAAAAAAAAGTAACGCTCTCTAGTGCAGAAGCGGAAAAGCTACCATTACGTCACATCTTATAAGGCGCGCTTTGGCGAAATTAATGAAAAATCGAACGGCGTTGACGTCATTGCTGCGTAGGCTGTGACCGAAGTGCAGGTGAATGGTGCTAACGAAGGGTGGTCAGGGGTCGCAGGGCGGAGCGCGAAGCGGAGCGGAGCAGAGTCGATCTCTTTTCCTACAACACTAACACTACCTAGGTCATTCAGCGCTCCGTTGTATGAATGGTAGCTCTAGAATCGAGCAAAAAGCCACCAATAGACGTGTAAACTTTTTATTATTAACTTTTCCACGCTCTCTCTCTCTCGCTCACTCTTTCTGCTTTTCCTGTCACCGTTTCTGCCCCAAGCCTCATTGCCAGTGCCAGTGCTGGTTGAATATTCAGTATTCACCGTATACGAGTATGCATAGTATCTCCATAGGATTGTGTTTCGTTGTTAGTAAGCGAGCGAGGGTACAGGGCAGGGAGGGTAGGAAGAGAGTGCGAATGAGGGGCTCGATTAAGTGCGAGGAAAAAATTTCTAGTAATAAATGTATATGGGCCATGACATGCCAGCGTACGTCGAGTACCAACGTCTACGCTACGTATCGTACGAGTACATCGCATCGAGATCAATTTTTACATTAATTCGTTCGTTTCAAGAACTCTAACGTATAGCTATACAGGGTGTCCGGTGAGTGGTCTGACAAATTTGAAATTTGGATATAACCGAGTACGACTAACAAAAAAGTTTATGTACATATATTGCCTAAGTTTGAAAATGAAGGAGCTGCAAAGGTTTGAAAATTGATATTTTACCTAGCAAAATTGATTGGCAACACTGCGTTCAAAAAAATTTTCGACACCGGTAGTGGATAGATCTTCGAAAAAGCAATAAAAGTTGTGGTCATGTTGAAATTGACTATCTTTGAAATTGAAGGAGTTACAGCAACGCAAAATCTCAGTCAAAAATATTGCCTACCTCAATTTATTACGGTGCAGGGTGATACATGAAATCTTCGAAATTCGGTCAAAAAATACATGAAACAGGTGTAACTTTTTGAGAGGAACAAAAAACGTCATGTGAAAATTTTGCCTATCTATGAAAATTAAGGCGCTGCGGAGCCTTGAATTTCGAAAATACCAATTTTCAACGCTTTGTAGCGCCTTCATTTTCAAAGATAGGCAAATTTTTGACATAACTATTTTTGTTCCTTGTAAAAAGTTACACCTGTTTCATGCATTGTTTTCGCAAAATTTGAAAAATTTTGTACACCACTGCACCTTCAAAATCGAGATAGACGCCATGTGTACATGAAGATTTTTGTTAGTGGTACTCGGTTATATCCAAATTTCTAGTTTGTCAGACCACTCCTCGGACACCCTGTATATAGGTAGAGGTACCTATCTAAATGTTGTAAATGATGGCATTTTGAAGGTTACTTTACTCGCAGTCGCAGCATCCCCGGAGTGTCATTTTTTTTTTCTTTCATCCGCGTATATGTAGTCTACCTATAACTAGATATTACTTTTATCGAGGAAAATCGGTCACGCTACCTTATCGACGACCGACGAGTATCGATACCGTGTGGTGTGTTGGTGTGCGAAGCAATTTTTCAGCGAAAATTGAAATTATAGCTTTGCCGAAATATTTCTCTTTCATTATTCATCTCGTTGGGAGGATTTGATTTCGACTTTTCGAGCCAAAAATACTTAGTTCATTCGGCAAGGATCAACCTACATATCTATTATCTACAGGCTCAGGGACGAAACAAGGGGGTGTGGGGGTGGTCCACCCTCTCACTGAAAATTTTTCAAAAAAATCGGTAATTTTTGGAAAAATTGGCCATATTTTGTTAAAATTCGGCTATTTTCAGGGCATATTCTAAGGACAATTTGGAGCTGCACGTTTAGCTCCATTACCAGAGTCATATTCTATATAGGTAGTATGGGTGTGTGGCTAGGCGGGGGGGGGGGGGGGGGCTTGTAAAATGTTGATGGATTTTCAGAAAATTCTGACAAACACGATGAAATCATTGCAAAAAAAATTCCTCGAGGGAAAAAAATGAAAATTTTTCGTGTGTTCAGTTGAGGTAGATAGTTTTTACTGAATTTCAAAAAAAAAAATTCTTGCTATTTTTGTTTTTTTCCCCCGGCTATTTAGAATTTTTTCTTTGCGAGTTACAAATTCCTCGATCCCAAACTATCAAACACAGAACCACAGAAGTATCAAGAAAAAATGTTTGCCAATAGATTCTTATTAGATTTTTTGACAAGAAAATTTTTTCTAAAAGATGTACTGTTCATCAGACAAAGGTATTTTTTAGAAAAAAATTGAGATTTTTTTGGAAAATAAATTTATGATGAGACTTTTGTTAAAAAAATATTTTTGGAGATATTTTGTCAAAAAAATATTCTTTGAAGATTTTTCAAAGATTTTTTTGTCAAAAAAATATTTTATGAAAATTTTTCATCAGAATTTTTTTTTTTGAATTTCGTGTCAAAAAATTTTAGCTGATTTTTTGACAAAAAATTTCTTTGTCAAAAAAATATTTTTTGAAGATTTTTCAAAGATTTTTTTATCAGAAATTTTTTTGGACAATTTTTTTTTCAATTTCTTACCATTTTTTGAATTTTTCGTCAAAAAAAGTTTCTTTGACGATTTCTTGTCAAAACATTGTCTTTTACGATTTTTTGAAGATTTTTTTTTGTCAAAAAAGAATTCATATCCACAGGCTACAAGACTTTGTCGCAAAAAAAATTGGAGATTTTTTGTTTGAAAGATATTTTTTGAAGATGATTTTGTCAAAAATCAAATTTTAGCTGCACAAAGTAATTTCAAATTGCATACCTTTTGTTTTGAAGTTCCACAAAATGGGCGGAACTACACGTTAGAATAGGCCCTGGCTATTTTACAGTTTTTTGACAAAATTTTGGGAAATTCATTAAAATGTGTAATTTTGATTTGCCAACACCAAGTTCAAAATTCATTCCCTAAAACAAAAAAAAAAAAAAAAAAAAAAAAAAAAAGGGTCAAACGAAAAAGAAGTTATTTTAGTCGGCAAACTCAGAGCAAATTTCTCATCCCCCCCCCCCTCCGGCAGATTTTGTGCAAGTTTCGTCTCTGTACCTACTTGAAACGTATTAGTAGGTATTTATTTAGTTTCAACTCGAATATTTGGCCTTTAATTTAGATAGCCATTTTCTAAGCGAGCAACAGGTCTAAGAACGAAGCCCGCAAAAGGCAATCATTCTACTTTTTGGGTTATCGCGTTGAAATTAGGTTTAGACCTAGCTTATTACTTTAGTAGGTTTCTGATTCGTGGAATATAGCGACTGAAACTAAATTAAGACAGTTAATCGTCGTCGGTGCGAGCTGCGAGGAAATAAGATATTATATCTACGCTGTCCTGCGCTGCAGCCTGCTGCTCCACAAGTACAACGTTTTGCACGGGTCGACTTTGTCGAATCTTCAAAACAATGGCATGGCATGGCACAATTACGTATACATTCAACGATTCGTTGCTCCATCATTTACGTTCGCTTTGTCGTAAGTATGAATGAAAAAGAAACACACGCACACGTTTAACGTATGTTTTTAGGTATAGGTAGGCAAGGCAGAGCGGGACGCAAGGCAGCACGGTTGTGAAGGTGGCGTTATATATAACGTTGGAGAAACGCACCCCGCTCTAGCACCAGCCCCAGCCCAAGTCCCAGCACCCTACAGCGGCGTCCACCCACCAAAGAGCGAAACGTCCACTGCGATTCTCCTCAACAATATTGTAACATGAACGTTTTAGTTTTGACACTGTTACATGTAGTTTTTCAGCTCAATGCGGACAGGGGCAGGAGCAGGAGCAAGGCAGGGATTGGAGCGAGGCAAAATGGAAGGAATAACGCTGCCGTAAAGCTTTAGCTATGTCTACATATACAATATAAATTGTAGGTAGGTAGGTTTACCTATATAATTGGTATCAGTGCTTCTATTAATATCTTTACAGAGAATATGTAGTGAACAGTTTAGTTACCTTTATTATATCGTATTAAATATGAAACCGCGGATGCGATGCGTCTGCGTGCGAAAGCGAACCAAAAAAAAATTCGGTCAACCTTCGAAACGACTACAACAACAACAATCTACTTAGCGTGTTTGATTGCAACTTAAGACGTGATGTTAACTTGGGACATTGTTAAATTCAGGGTCGCATTTAAAAAGAAATTCCTTCGGCACCCAAAGATTGATGCGGAAGCCTTTTTATTTTTAATAATGCAGGTAAATACACAATTACACATGTTGACTGATGAAGGTTCTTTTTTGACGCTTTTTGGGTAGAAACCCTGAGGTCCTGCCCCCTACATATAGGCACCCATCTTCGTCTTTTATTCATAATTTTATTATTGCGACAGAGACAAATACGAGTAAGTAATCATGGCCGACGTTAGCCCAGTTGCTCTCGTGCTCAAGCACCACATAAGATTTCTCACATGGTACAGAGCACCACCTGAGAAATCCCAAACTGCGCAAATTTAAACTCAAATGTGTAAAAAATTTCACTCAATAAAATAAATTATAATTTTTTTGGATTGGGACCTTTTTAATTAATTTTTTTTTTAATTTTTTAGAATGAAATAAGATTTTCCAATTTTTTAGGATAAAAAATTCCAATTTTTTGGAATTAGGTAAATTTTTCATGTTCCTAATTTTTATTTTTTTTTAAATAAATAATTTTTCCACATTTTTTCAATATTGTTTTATTAGAAATATAAAAAATTATCTCTCAAATTTTTCTAGAAAATTTGAACCAATATTATGAGGTCGGTCGTAGAGCAAAAATGAAGAGAAATCGGGTAATAAAAAATTAACCGAATTTTGGGCATCGGATAATCGAGGTTCTACTTTATAGTGTATGTATATATTGTATAATTATGTATGTGAAATTTCCCACGTAAAAAGCTCCGCGAAAAAAACGGTTCTTTTTACATGGCAAAAAGGAATTTTTACCAAAAATGAGAATAATTGAAAAATTCAGAATTTTTTCATCATAACCTCTCAGAGTGAACCCGAATGATGAGAAATTTTTTTTTTGGCAATTTTTCCAATAAAATTGAATTTTGGGAAAATGTGAAATTGCCCATTGCATAATGAACTTTTTTCAAAAATAAAATAATTGAAAAATCATGAATTTTTTCGTCGACGTCATAACCTCTCAGAATGGACCCGAAAAATAAGAGAAAAAAATTTCGAGCAATTTTTTCAAAGAAATTAAATAAATTATGTGAAATTCCCTATGTAAAAAGCTCCGCGTAAACCCGGTTCTTTTTACATGGCAAAAAAAAAAAATTTCCCCCTAAAATGCGAATAATTGAAAAATTAAGAATTTTTTCATCATAACCTCTCAGAGTGAACCCGAATTTTGAGAAAAAAAATTTTTTGGCAATTTTTCCAATAAAATTAAATTTTGGAAAAATGTGAAATTGCCCAAGTTGCAAAATGAACTTTTTTCAAAAATGGGAATAATATTGAAAAATCATGAATTTTTTCGTCATAACCTCTCAGAATGGACACGAATAATGAGAAAAAATTGTTGGACAATTTTTTCAGCGAAATTAAATAATATGAAGTCTTTTTTTGGTGAAAAAATTTACAACATCCCCCCTCCCGCCTCAACAATGTGAGCACCACTTGAGAAAATATAAGTAATCCAAGTACCTAACTACCTATATGTGTACATTTATTTTTGTCAAATATGCTACAATATGCTCTGAAAAATAGGCAAATGCGTGTCATTTTTTCAAAAATAACTTTCCCCTCTATACATAAAATAGGCGAACAGACGTAACCATAATTACCTCGATAGGAAAAATTCATTGAAATAAAATTTTTTAACAATTTTTTTTATACTTACCTAATAAATTTTTTTCCGTACCTTTTTAGAATTTTTTTCTTGCAAGTTGGTTTGAAGGAATTTCCCGTTAATTCACTTTTTTGAAGGAACTTTTTCTGAAACATACAATAAATTTTTTCATTGTTAAAATTTTCAAAAATTGTTGATTCATGTACTTAACTATACATTCAGATAAGAAAAGCCCATTCTCAAAGAAATTCGAGAAAAAAGATAAATTAACGAGGGAACCATGGCACCTCATTAATTGCGATTGAAAGAAAATTTGGCTCACAGAAGGAGCATGTCACCCAGACCTTAGAACCAAATTTTAATACATCATTTTTTTTACAAGAATTGTGAAAATCGATTAATGTATCAAAGTCAACCTGCGAGTCAATGGTAGCCATTTCAAAAGTGATCTGGAGCCTCCAGCTAAAATTGACTAATCCCAAGTGCACTGGAATCACTCCAGACGGCGCTGTAATCAATTTCGACAGCTAATTGATTTCTTTGATCCTAGCATCTACAGACGATACCATCAGTCATTTAGCACAGACGAACCCAAAATCATTTTTTCTCAATTTAATTTTCCCTTGCCCCTTACATTTTCAAGATAGGCAACATGTTTACAAATAACATTTTCTGTTCCTTAGGGCTGCCTATGCGCCCGGCGGAAGGAACTCAGTCAACTATGAAACACCCTGTATAAACCAACTATCAAAATTTTACTTCACAATTTACAATTTTTGTAAAAAATTGAATTACCAACGGGTTAGTTTCGCAATTTCCAAAAATTCGCCAAAAATCTAAAAATCAACTTCGACGGCTCAAAATTCTGTTCCGAGATGTAGGCGACATGCTCTTTCAGTGAGCCAAATTTCAGCTCAAATCGGAGCTGACGAGCTGCCAAGGTTCCCTCGTAAGAATTCAAAATGAGAAGTTTTTCTTCCATAAATAAATTGAGAAATGCGAGGTGTAAATTTTTTTTAGATGTGGCAGAAAAAAATTCACGACGCCCAATAAAGGTATGTAAGGTAAGTTGGGGTAACTGGGCCACGTTTTTACAACTCTTGAAAATTTTCATTCAAAAATGCCTCAGTATTGAAGAATAACCTCAAATCTTCAAATGGGACATGTAGAGGAGTGTCATAGAGGTACGCTCACTTTGTTGATTTTGTGGGTGAAGCACATGCGTATTTTTTTTTTTTTTGGAATAAGGATAACACATTAAGGGTGTGCAATATCGTTCACTGTTCGAACATACATTATGCACTCGTTATGATTTTTACCAAGTCCAGTGCTACATAAATACTTTTTATTCAAAATTGGAGGGGAGGGAGGGGTCCAATCGAAATTTTTGTAATGATCAAAAGTATTTTTAGAACTTCAAGCTACAATTTTTGTTTGAAAATTTTTTCAATTGGACCCCTCCTTCCCCACCAATTTTGGATAACACTCCGAACATACCAATTAAAAAATGAAATAGTGAGGGAGGAAGGGCCTAATTTGAAAAAATTTTCAAATAAAAGTTGTAGCTTGAAGTACTAAGAATAATTTTGGTTATTACAAAAATTTCGATTAGACCCCTCCTTCTCCTGTGATTTCACATAACATCAGGTAGATAGGGTTTCAAAATTAGAGAAAGGGTCCAATTGAAAAAATTTTCATACAAAAGTTGTAGATTGAGGTCCTAGAAGTAACTTCAGTTAATTCAGTTATTATAAAATTTTCAATTAGACCCTTTCCTCCCTTCCCTTCCAATTCAGAATTCAGCATAATATGACTCAAGTACTTATATTATTAAAAACTGATGGAGGTAGGGATAAAATTGAAAAAAAAATCAAACAAAAGTTGTAGTTTGAAGTCTTAAAAATAATTTTGATTATTACAAAAATTGTGATTTGACCACTTTCTGCCCTCCAATTTTGAATTTTCAATTTACATATCCCTGTAGTATTGAACTTTGGTACAAATTTTCAATGGTGTCAATATAAAGAATTTCTTTTCTTATATTATGTACTCGAAATACCAAATAGCAATCTTTTTTCTTCAAATCAAAATGAAATAAATCGTAATCATCGTAATGAAGGGAAACGCACGAAATAAAATAAAAATAAAAAATTAGACTAAGTACATTGCTCAACTGAACTAATTGAACGATATTGTGTTATCCTTACTCCAAAAAAAAAAAATACGCGAAGCGCATACCTGAGCTGAGGAACAGCTCACTCTACAAAGAAAATGGTAGCCCATGCAGTTACCCAGAAAAATGGGGTAATTGGCCACCGAATTTTTTTTCTATTAAGGAAGATTCAAGATGTGTAATCCTCTTACCCCCCACTCCTATCTGAGTTTTGGGGTAACTGGGCCATGTCGTATGACTTAAATTACTGAGGCCTCCTCAGGGGGAGCTAGGAACCGAATGGTAATTGTTATGGTAGGTTTACGATGTCAGTGTTACCATGCATTGCAACCAACCATTTACGCCAAGATGATTTTGGAGGTGATTAGGAAGAAAATGGCCCAGATACCCCGGTGGCCCTGTTACCCCAACTTACCTTAATTCCAAGGCGATTACAAAAAAAAATTGCAAAATTACCTATTTCACTGGGGCATCGCTTAGTTCTCGTTAGGTACCCAATGTTTCTGTCTTGTAGCTAGCTATTCGTATCATTCATTCCCATTTTCCAATCTCAATTTGACAATTTTTTTTTTTCATTTTACAACACACGCAGTTATTCGAGAACCCATAACTATACATGTAGATGTACGTAATGGGTACTTTTATGTAGTTGAGATTACAAGGGTGGTTAGTTGATTACAAAAAAGAACCGTTATTAAAACATTAACTTTATTTTGTTTTACAAAATACTGCTTAGAAAACTTTCGTACAAAGTCTTTTATTTTTGTAACATTAAATGTTTGGTACTATCAACGGTACAATACGAGTTAATAAAAACTAGCCCATTGGGTTGAAATTCTTAGTTCCCGCGTCAAATACGAGTCGAAAAATAAATACTCGAGGATGTAAGCGGGCCAGGTATTAAGCAATTAAACGTCGCATGAGGAAACATTTCGATTTTTTGTGGGAAAAAAAAATAAAAAATGAACGAAGCGACCCACCTTCTTCTTGTAATTAGGTATCGTTTCTAAAGTGTTACGTATAATAGGACTAGATAAGTACATTTATTTTTCTCATAAGTTTCGAAGAAAAAAAAAATCAGATTTCTGCTCAATTTCTGATAAGGTAACGGTAGTAAGGTATCTACAGTTAGATAGTAAAAAAAAAAAAATGACGAGTTTAAGTGTATTTTCATAATATGGGGTATGGGGTAAAATATGGACGAATTTATCTATTATCGCGCTAAGATTGACTCGTTGTGGGTTTATATTTTCATTGTCTATCTATAGCCTCAATACTGTACTATCGTATCTTGCTCATTGTAATGTGATACCTAGTTACCTACAACATTTTACACCGACACATAACATCAGCGTTTTACGTTGTACGTATATAGATGTTAGGGGGCAAAATACTGATTATTGTGAAGTGTTCTAAATTATTTAATTAATTTTTGGCAGTGTGCGCACTATCCGAAAGAAATTCATCAGTTCGGATGGTTCGATGGTTTTCAAACCCATACATTACATAATTCTTAACGCGTAGTACTGCAATTGACATGCAGAGGAAATGAAACGACCGCGAGATACGTAAATTCCTCGACTAGCTTTGTCACTTCTCATATTTCGAATTTTGAAGTGTATTTTTTATGTTTATTCAATTTTTTTTCTTCAAATTTTTAAAATGCAGTTACGAGAAAAAACGATGTTGGTTCCAGGGCCTGAACACAAAGAGAATCTACCCTGAAATCAATGCTTCTGATTTTTCAGGAGATCTCCTACTTTTTCGAGGCTCTACTCTGCGATTTTCTCCTGATCTACTGATTTTCTGCAAAAGCTCCTAATGGCAAATATTCCTTGATTTTCAGCAAAAATAACCTGATGTCACTTTAAAAAAAAGGGGAACCGTTTTTTTGTTTTTTTTAATTTCATCAAGTTGGATTTTGATTTTTTTTAGTTCAGTTTATTCATATTATGTGTTAGTATTATTTTAATATAAAATTTGAGTTTATTACACTTTTATTTATTCGTTTCCTTCAAAAAAAAAAAAAAAAAAATGAAAAAAGGTAGGCACTATTTTTTCAAAGAAATTCATTTCTCCTGAATGCATATTCCCATATGCTACCCCGTTACACTGCATCACGTGAACGAACGTCAATTCAGTCGAATCTGATCTGATTCTGGACTTGGAATAAAATTACGAATTATGCCAAGTACCAAATTGTACATACCTAACCAAACATAATTTCAATATTATTTAATGACTTTAAAATATTAATTTAATTTATTTTTGACGACGTTATGTATTATGAAAAAAAAATACGAGATACGAATATAATTTATATAAATAATACCACATTAGATACTTATTTTAAAAATTTGAAGGGGAAGGAAGGGTCCAATCGAAATTTTTGAAATAACCAAAATTATTCCTAAGATTTTAATACACAACTTTTGTTTGAAATTTTTTTTAATTGGACCCAATACCTCCCCCCAATTTTGGATAATTTATAAGTTTCATGTTTTATCAAGAAAAATTAGAGGAAAGGGATAGAAGGGAGGGTCCAATTGAAATTTTTATGATAACCAAAATGATTTCTAGAGTCTCAATCTACAACTTTTGTATGAAAAAAATTTCAATTGGACCCTCCCTCACTGCCACACACAGTCTACTTTTCATCAAGTATGTGGTGTTGACGTGATGTAAAATTGGAGGAGAGGGATGAAGTCCAACTGAAAATTTTTTCAAACCAAAGTTATAGTATAAAGTTCAAGGAATGATTTTGATCCTGACAAAAATTTCGATTGACCCCTCTTTCCCATCCAAATTTGAATAGTAAGTATTACGTTTTATTTTGAAAAATAAAAATCAAAGGAGGGGGAGGGGGTCAAATTGAATTTTTTGTAATAACTAAAATTATTTCTAGGATCTCAATCAGTTAATCTACAACTTTTGTTTGAATTTTTTTTTCAATATTGTAAGGTTTTCCCCCCAGAAAATTTATAAAATAAAATTGTTAAGTTACATACGTTACGAGTCAAAAAAAATCCTCAACTTACCGAAGCTAATCAATTATTCATCAATAATCTCTCTTCTAGTTACTTTAAATCAATTACATCTAATTATAATAAGAATAAAAATAAAACGTGATAGGAGACTTCAAAAAATAAAAAATAAAAAAATATTTTCGTAACTTGGTGGAAGGTAAAGTAATACATCACGAAAAGAACTATTTTGCTCATCGTTTTAGAGAATGTTCAGTGTACCGTGGTAGGGTATGGGAAAATGCCTCCTAGATCTCCTGATTTTTTTTGGAATTTCCATTTGGCATCATTGCCTAGGAGATACCAAATTAGCTTTGGGGAAAAGGTATGACTCTAATAGGATCTCAATTCACGCGTATTAGTACACCTATGTATTAATTATCAATCTAATAATTAATATACTACTGAGGTAGGTAGGTATATTATAAATTTCTGCATCACTAAATTTCATAGTAATCGATTTTTTTTTTTTTTTTTTTTTTTTAAATAAAATTTTCTACGTGCGAGTTTAACTAAAGTATAAAATTTATAAAGACCATAGGGAAATGCTGACAATGTTATACTCGTCGTGGAATACGTTCTGTAAAAGCTAGTTTTCAAGTAACACCCGAGTATTGCTAATATCGCCCATCTTTTTCATTCGAGTAATCAGATATCGATTTAGTGTATTATATTATCTAACTCCGTATTATTGAAATTCTCATTTTTCGTAACCGTAGCGCAGAATTCATTACACATACACGTGCCATTGTGTTTGATTATTATTTTTAATCAATAATCGAGTAATTAATTCGCAACAAATAACAGAAAACAAAAAAAAAACACAAAAAACAGAACAAAAAAAAAACAACGAACGAAACGAATTACAAAGTAGGTTACGAATTACTTACTACAATTTGTACAGATAAAATATATACTTACAAAAAAAGTTATATTAGATCGCAATTTAAAAAAAAAAAAATGTTGAGCTTTAATGTTTTTTTTTTTCCCAAAACATTCAAAATACGTTTGATACAGTATAAAAAAGTAATTCATATTCGAAAAAATGATAACAGGTAGTAACATCAACCTCCTATTATTCGTTTGTACATACATGGTGGGGAGTGCCAGGCGGTGGGGTATACTTGGCATGGCGTAGGTAATTATATTATTTTACACGAGAAACTTTGGAAAGAAATGAAGAGTAGGTAGGGTGTAAAAAGGGAGGAAAGTACATACGAATATAGATATATAGACGCAGAGATCAACGTAGTAGGCGTAAATACCTTTTCACCAATATAGTTATACACTATGAAGGTAGAAGAGAGGTACTTAGATAATATAATTAGAACGAAAAAAAAATTACCTATTACTTCGAAAAATTGAAAAATATACGTATTTAATAGGTAGGTATGTACGATTATACTCGTAAATTTATAAATGAAACAGTCACAGAACGAGAAAATATTTTCGTTGATTATCAGAATAGGAAGGTATGTAATTGTAAAATGTGAAACGTAAAAAATTGGTCGGTTCGGATGAAACGATGAAAGGTAGGTAGTGAAATTGAAATAAAAAAGCAATGATAATTGGTAAGAGGTAATAGAAAGAAGAATATAGGAAGTGCGAAATTTTCACGATCAATAATTGGTAAGTAATCAAGAAAGTACATAATATTATGTACTATGTAGGTATATACGTATGAACATATGGAGGGGAAACGAACGAACGAACGAACGAACCTCGAGCGATTTTCAAAAAACAAACAAAATTAAACTCGTTGGTTCACGGTAGGCACGATCGTTATATGCCTATATAGATTGTAGGTAGGCGAAGTAAGTAGCTAAGTACTTCAAATATCCTTTTCGCTCGCGGTTTTAAAAAAATTGTTAGTCATAGCAATATATAATAAATAGGTAGTAGGTCCGCGACATGTTACCCATTTTGAAAGTACAAAATTCTCGCAAAATTTACACGTGATTTAAAAATAAATAATTAACGAATCTTGCACGAGTATAGACACAGACAGGGATACGACCTGAAACTTTAAATCTACTTACAGACGTGGCCAAAATAATTAGAAACACCCGCCATTTTTTACGATTTTTTTTTTCGTATTCTTCATTAGCGGAACTAGGATTTTTTTTTTGGGTGGGCTTAAAATGGCCAGGTACCCAGGGTAGGAGGCCAGTTAATATTAGTAATTTTTCACAGATGGGTGCGGAGAGGGGGGGGGGGGTGGGTGAAATGAAGTAGGCTTTGGATTAGAGTTGCCAACTTTTATTTTAGGAATTCCCTCATTCGTGATTTTAAAAAAGAGAAAAAAATCCTCTTTGTGAAAAAATTTCTTCCATAATGAATTATTTACTTCAATTTACTCACTTAAAATCATAAAAATATCATGTTTTTTAGAGGCCACTATATTCTCGGTATTTGATTTTTCCTCGTATATTTCACCAAAAACAATGGAAGAACTAGTGAAAATTGCAATTATCTCGATAATTACTCATTACATTCACACACAAATCTCATTGGACCTCCGCCTTGATGAACTCTACATGCCTTGAAAATTTGAACCAAATCCATCCGATCATTAGTGAGTTAACCTCGATAAACCTATTTCAAAATTTTATACTTCAAGACTGAAACCAATAGTGTGCTTACGCACACTAAAAACTTGGAATTACTTTATTTTGTTTCGAAGATGAAATTGAAAATATTGCCCGAGCGAAGGGAGGGCGAATTTTTTTTGAAAAATTTGTGCTGTTGGGATGAAAACTACGTTTTTTGTCATTAAAAAAAAATGGAAAATGGATTAAAATTCGAAAAATACTAAACATTTTCTAAAAATCCCTCAAAATTATGAAAAAATCCCTCATGATTGAAAAATCTCTCTCAAGATCCCTCTAAAAGACATTTCAAAACAGTTGAAAAATCCCTCCTGGTAGCCAACCCGGCTTTGGATGAAGATGACTATAGGGATAGTGAAATAAATTGACTTTATTTTGCTATTCTGATTTTAATTTTTCTATTTCTTTCATTGTTTGCTTTTTTCGGATTTCTGTGTTCAGTAGGTATATTCATGTTTTCACATAATTATTAGGGAAAGGGGGAAAAAATGACCATAAGTAGGTACATTTTACTTTTCTGATTTGATTTTTCATTTTTTTTTGTTGAAAAAATTGGGGGGGGGGGCTAACATTTTTTTGGGCCTGGCCCCCTGGCCCACCCTTAGTTCCGCGCCTAGGGTATTCTTCAAATTACCAAGCCTATATCGTACTGTCGAAAAATTTTCAAGGCAGATTACGAAGGTGTAATTTTGGTTACGAATATTAGTAGCAGTATTGATGCAACCCTCGAAAAATATTTATGAGTGCTGTTTGAGAGGTTGGGACCATACGAAGTCTTTTTTGCATCGGATGTTGATGATGTCGTCCATAGACGTTTTCAAACCAACTGAAGAGATTGGATAACCTGGTTAAGCATCATGGACGCTTAACCAGATTATCATATCTCAAGTTCCTGACTTGAGATGCTGGAACAGGTCTCATTCAATTCCTCGTTTAGAATACTACACGAAACGTGTAAAACCCTTTTTCAAAATTCCACACCCAAGCTCCCTATTTTCCTATGCGTGACCTGGGATGTGATAATCTGCTTAACCAGGATACCATATTCAGGCCACACTTGGCCAGTGGCTCTGGCTGTCAGGGCTGGTGAACCTGATCCATTTGTTCCGGATTTAAGGTTCAGGGTTTGGGTTCAGCAAGGATTGGGTTCGGGTTTGGGTTCAGGTACTTTTCGTGGATTTTATCAGGTTCCTCTGGGTTCCGGGTTTGGTTCGGGCCACCAGCCCTGCGTGGCTGTGAAGGGATTGCTACCCAGCTATTGTTTCCCACCACATACCGCAAAAAACTTGGGCAATTTTACTCGTCTACCAAATTATAGCCCAAAATATCCAAGATGCGTTCGATACCTGATTACTCATCAGTTGCAAAAAATCAAAGTGTTTCCAATTTGTTGGTCAATAAAATCTGCAGCGTTTCTAATTATTTTGACCGCACGTCTGCGCATAATCACCAAAAAAACGAACTTCATTCGTATAACAATAAACATCGACTTCTTTCCGAATCGAGATGTCGAGCATTGAACACGAAAATAAAATCCGAAACAAAAAAAAAAAAAAACGAAACGAAACATAAAAATTTCGAGTAGGTAATAAAGTTATAAAAATAATAAAGTTGAAAAAATAAGGCCGAGACGTTGAAATGGTATATATCGCGCCATTTACAAACTACCTAAAGGTGAGATGATCTGCGAGTGAGTTCGTTGTTAAAAGAGTCGTGAGTCGTGGCATGGCAAGGACAATTGTGTACAGTGTACCAATGAATGAAAGAAGTGGAACCACGAAATTTATAATTCTGACGCCAGCGCCAATGCGCCGCATAAGCAACACCCGAGAGATATTTTCAAATAGGCAGGGGGTAAGGGTATCTCGTCCAATTAGGATTCTTATTCTTGTAAGAGTACTAAATCGTCGGCCACTACGTCGCTAATATGTAAATAAATAATCCAATACATTAAGTTAAAACATATGAAACAAACGGGGAAAACAATTCGGGAATATTTATCGATATCACTGGGTGAGATTCCGTATAATTTGTTCAGATCTTTATCCGGATACAGAGGATGCACAACGTTGACGGGAGCGGCGGGCGTTTCGTCGTCCGGACGACCGTTGATGGTATTCTCGGAGGTGACGCTTCTAAACGGATATCTAGAATCGTGGTGGTATTTATATCTGACCTCCTGAAACAAATGCTACGCCTAAAAAAATAGCAGTACTTTTTGGGAGGCATTTTGCCGATGCAGATACGATACTAACGGTTTGCTTGGGCGTGTGCTCGCAGTCGTACTGAGAACCGCAAAACGAAGGTCTGCTGTACATGGTGGACGCTCTGCTGTACTCGGCGATGGTCGGCTTGCGTTGGTCTACCAACTTTTGCAAAGCTAGGACACGATTTTTCCGCATTTGCAGACGTTTGGCCATGTAACCGACCGTAGCGTACTCTGAATAAAACACATCAGGCATCACACACAAACGTAATTGAACGTGAAGGTGCTCTGGCGAGGCTGGGCTAACGTCAGGATGAGCTACGACTACTGATTCAGCTGATTGATGCTTACCCAGTAAGGAAGCGAACACCATAACGAAACAAGTGCCCAGATACACGTCGATCGACTTGATGTAGGAAATTTTTGGTAAAGCCGCGTTCGTAGACGACATAAGCGTAGTCATGGTTAACACAGTGATCACACCCAGCGGTACTCTGGCCGGTGTGGCGTTACGATTCAGCCAGAAGCTCACCCAAGAAATGATCACGATCAGTCCGGAAGGTATGTAAATTTGGATCAAGTAATAACCCATCGACCTGACGAACTGTATTTCGCACAACAATCTCGAATAATTTCCTAACAACAACGAAACAATAGCCAATTAAACATAGTCACAGCACGCTTGCCCCGTCCTGCCCATTTACCATAGGCAGCGATTACAGCTTTTACAAATTAATCCTAAAGGAATACAAAGTTGAAAAATTCTCCTTCATACAGTCGTAAGTATAGGTAAGTATGTATTTGTGAGAGGCAGATAGGTAATTAAGTAAGTGAGTGAGTGAGTAAGTAAGTACGTAAGTAAGAAGGTAGATACTTATTACGAGATTTAAAAGAAAAAACTTACCCGTGGAGAGACTAATTTCGATTGTTTTTTGTCTATGTCCGAGTACTTTAAATTGCGGTAAGGACACTTCATTCGAAACACCCACAGATGTTGGTCCCTGATTCCACTTGTACCTAATGTCTTTCATAGTGTAACCAACTGGGACAATCGAAATCGAAAAATATTGCTACCAAATTATTTAATAACATAGACAATGAAAGGAATCTCGGCAAGTACAGGTAGGTAGGCAGGAAGGATCGACAAATGGAGAGGGGACAGAAAAGAGAAGATGGGATGCTGCCATATAATTTCCCACTTGTCCCGTTCTTTTTCTCTCGTTCTCGCACTTTTTTTTGCCGTGTTTACAGTTTTAAGTCATTGCAAATTTGAAATTACAGTTACAGTTATAGGAGTAGTTACTGTCGATTAGGTAAGTACGTTGGTAATTACGTAGATAAAGGTTTAGGTACGTAACGTAACGTTTTGAAGTCGTCGTAATTTTTTTTAAATATGTACTTTTTGAGATTTACCTGTGGTAAGATTAATTTCGGACTTTCTTTGCCTGTACCCGAGCACTCGAATTTGAGGTAGCGAAACCTCGCTGCTGATTCCAACCGAAGATTTTCCTTTCCAACTGTACCGAATATCTTTCATGGTGTAACCAACTACGCTCGACAGACACATAAAGAAATGACTAACGTCGTCCAATCCAAATCTGAATAAGTACCTAACTTGTTTGTTTCACGTTTCAATTTAGACTTTTTTTCTTTTCTTTTCTTTTATTTTATTTTTTTCTTTTTAATTTCACTTTATCGCTATATTTCATTCACCAAGCGTACATGCGAAAGCAAATTCAATTTAATCAAAAGTAAATCGACAAAGTAAATAAGAAGGGAAACGAAAAAGAAACAAAAACAATTTAAAAAGCCGTACATATGAATACGAGTAGAGACTTTAATTTAAATGAAAATAGCCGCGTCTTCCTATCGTGTCTTTTTGAATTTAATATCGTTTTCCCTTGTTTTCAAGAGAAGAAAAGAGGAGCTACATGATACATCCAAGGTGTTCAATGTACGTACTGCAGGAGGAATTACATTTGACAATATTTACCTATTCTTACTTCGCTCATACTCGTTCGCACACCCCCTCCTTGCTTGTGCATGTTTGAGCCGGATCTGCACCAGTAGTGTGTCAAACACAAGTTGGAGGGAAAAAAGCAATGCCATTGCAGGCTCCTATCATCAAGAAAGACGCGGAATCCGATTACGGGAACTTCGAAATGAATTTTCAAAAACATTGAAAACAAAATTAAAGCTTAAATTTGAAAACACGATTAAAAACAATAAACGGACGAAATTAAAGAAAAACTATAATAAAAAAAGAGAGGGAAACAAAGCTTGGAAAACATTGAAATCGAATAAAAAAAGCCCAAAAATTTAATAAAATTCAAGAAAAATTAAAACTTGAAAAAACTGAATAAAATCAGACTGAAGAAAATTGGGGGAAACTACCTAAGAAAAATAAAAAATTGAAAACATCAACAAAAAATGTTGAAAAATATACAATTTGAAATGAAAAAAATAAAACCGTAGTCGAAGATATCTATCAAGCATCGAAAAATGAAGTATAAGCATATGAAATTCGGGAAAATGGAGTATTCTGAAATTTATTGAAAATGAAAATTTTGACAAATTCAGCCAGCGGAGGATTTTGCGTGGGAACTTGGGTAGCTTTTTTCATTGAATAAATGCAATTTTGCCAAAAATCACATTTTTTGAAATTTACTAAAAATAAAAATTTTGACAAATTCGCTTAGGGTAGGATTGTGCATTGGAGCAAATGGTAGCCTTTGTCATTAATTAGATGTGAATTGCCATTTTTTGAAATTTACTGAAAATAGTTTTTTTTACAAATTCAGCCAGAGGAGAATTTTGCATTGGGTCTTAGGCCAAGAGACGCGATCACATCAACAACAACAAAGACATAATTTTTTTTTTTTTTTTTAATATGGAAAATATGAAATCAACTAAAATAACTAAAAATTGAATGAAACTGAGGATGAATCAAAAATTGAGAAAAAGTAAGCTTAAAATTGAAAACATCGAAATACAACATAGATACCTAATATTCAAAATTGGAGGGAAGGGAAGGGAAAATTCCAATTGAAAAATTTTATGATAACAAAAATTATTCTTAGGAAAGCTAAAACATTTTGTGTGAAAATTTTCAAATTGAACCCACCTACCTACTCCAATTTTTTAAGATATAACTTGATATAAGTATCCGAGCCGTAATATACGAAATTGGAGAGGAAGGAGGGGTCAAATAATTTTTTTTAAAATAGCCAAAATTACTTCTAGGATCTCAATCTACAACAACTTTTGTTTGAAAAATATTTCAGTTGAACCCTTTCCTCCTTTCGTTCGTTCCTCTAATTTTAAATAAGTATATAAACGGAGTGTTTTGTGAAATCGGAAGGAATGGAAGGAGGGAGGGGAGGGGTCCAATTGAAATTTTTTTAAAATAAATAAAAGTTGTTGCTAGAATTCCTAGGAATAATTTTGGTTACCACAAAAATTTTGATTGGACTAATCAATTCCTCCCTCCCTCCCTTCCTTCATTCCTTCCTTCCTTCCTTCCCACCAATGTTGAATATTTAGTATCTATATTTTCCATGCAAACAAATTTATCAAACCAGACTAGATGACTTTCTATGATCCAGTGACTTATTTAGCAAAAACACACATGACTTTTACATGAACTTTTCCTATTATAGAAAAATTTTCAAATAGTTAGATAGCAGGAAAAACTCTGTTAACATTCTTTATAATCATAATGGACAGAACATTGTGAATTTTCGATTTTTCGATTTTTTCACTACTTTTATAGTTTTAAAAATGTTGACAAAACTCATAAGGGAACCTCGAAAAACTCGTCACCTCCCATTAAACTGAAATTTGGTTCACTGAAAGAGCATGCCACCCAGACCTCACAACCATATTTTTAGCTGCCGAAGTTGATTTTTCGATTTTTGGCGAATTTTTGAAAATGACTAAAACCGCCTCCAAAAAACCATTTTTTGAAAAAAAAATTGTAAATTTCAAGATAGAGTCCTGAAAATTGGTTTATACACTAAAGTCGACCTCCCGAATCGATTGGCACCATTTACGAAGCGATCAGGAGCCTCCAGAAAAAGTTAACTTTTCTCCAGCACACTGGAATCTTTCCAGACGGTAAGTCAACATTTTCTGGAGGCTCCAGATCGTTTTGAAAATGGTGCCAATCGACTCGGGAGGTCGATTTTAGGGGGTAGACAAAGTTTCAGGTGATATGCTGGAGAAATTGATTTTTTGGAAATTTTTTTAAAAATGCTAAATTTTTAAGTAGTTAAAAAAACACGTGCCAACTCGTCACTTCGGATTTTGGATTCAACTACGTCAATCGATAGATGGCATCATACTAATGCTAGAATTAAATTTTCAGCTGCCGAAGTTGATTACAGCGCCGTCTGGAGCTATTCCAATGCGCTGGAGAAAAGTAAACTTTTCCTGGAGGCTCCTTATCGTTTCGAAAATGGTGCCAATCGACTCGGGAGGTCGACTTTAGTGTACAAACCATTTTTTAGGATTCTATCTTGAAATTTATATATTTTTTTTTCAAAAAATGCTTTTGGAGGTGGTTTTAGCCATTTCAAAAATTCGCCAAAAATCGAAAAATCAACTTCGGCAGCTAAAAGTTTGGTTGTGAGGTCTGCGTGGCATGCTCTTTTAGTGAGCCAAATTTCAGCTCAATCGGAGGCGACGAGTTGGCGAGGTTCCTTTGTCAGTTTTTTTTTCATCACTTTTATCGCTCATTGATCAAAACACTACTTTTTCACTAAGTACTTCCATTTCATGGTACCTTCATAGATATCACACTATTTCTAAGGTTGGGCGATGAAAATTAATAGAACGTGTATCGGTTTTGGTGCAGTTTGACGCAAATGCCCGAGATTCGTACCACACACGTCAGCGAGTACGACAGTCTCGATGAAGTTTTTAAACGCATTGGTCGCAGTCGCAGATGCAGATCGCAGACCAAGTCGCAGATAGAGATAGAAACTGAAAGCAAGACCGCAGTCATCAGTCAACTAAATAACGCGGTATAAAACAGAACTTACAGCGCAATATGAAAAATACTTACAAAGCGTTAAAACATACCTACTCGTAAATTTGAAGAGAGAAAAAAAGCATGCGAATGCACTCGCGCAAAGATAAATAATAAGTAAAGTACAGTTAAAGAGAAAGTCGAGTAGAAGTAGGTAAGTAAAAGTATAGGTAGGTAGATGTCGGCGTCGCGTCGCAGCAAATACGCGACTATAGATAGGTAGGTAGGTAGGTAGGTAGGTAGGTAGGTAGCGTAAATTAGTGCATAATAGAGAGATAGGTATTAGGTAGTACGTCTACGTATACGTAGTATTACGTAATACGAGTAAGTATGGGTAGATGTACGCGTGTAAGTCTACGTACTATAGGTACTAACGTAAGTAGTATAGTTAGTAGGTATGTATAAGTCTACTCGTAGGTATACCTATAAATAGATACTTATGTGATGTGTGTACTGGTACAGCGCGAAAGGTTGTTAGGTACCAGAATTCTCCTCGAGCACGGTCGTATAGTGCGGTACTAGGAGAAAAAGGACCGAAATTAAAATATTACCGCAATCAAAATCGTTAACAACACACAAATACGCGCAAACGTGTTAATACGATATAAGACGTGGTACAGTGGTACAAGGTAGATTATAAATTATATGACTGTACAGATGTCAGATAGGAGTACTAGGTATAGTAGGTAATAGGTATACATGCACGTAGGTATGTGTAGGTAGGCACATCATATACCTACACCTACACCTACACCTACTTACGCGTACGTTTGTTTTGGAAAAAAGATTAGGGAAGATTTCGAAAGGAATAAAAAAAAAATCATAATTATGTCGTATAGTTATCGCTATTTCCATAACTACTATAGCGTCGAAGAATTGCTCATGCTATGCTGCGTTTGATCGTCAACCTCTACTACCCCCCTCCCAAACGTTTAGGTACTTTTTAAGAAATACCACTAAGTATGCTCGTATGTAAATGTACCTATCTATATAGGATGTATTAGGTACAATATATACATATAAATAGGTACATTTGAATATCTTTTCTTTTATTTCATTTCCCATAAGATCAAACGCTCATATTGAATACTCTTCGACGCCTTAGTTATGGCAAAATTATAACATATAAAATTACGAGTATTCTATTATCTTAAGTGTAGGTACCACATATGAATAAATATAGGTAAGAAATGCGTGTGCCTTTTAGACGGTGATTTAAGTCAAATGCGACATAAATTACGACCTTTTCCACTATACCAATCATCGAAAATAGGCTAACAGAAAATAATAAGAGTATAGTAGTAGAGTTCGAGGGACCCTTCAGTCCTGTATAAAGGGCTCTGCACAAGAATTTGTTCTGTCTTTGAAAGAATTTCCAATTCGTATAAACACAAAAAGCTGATTATTCGCGTATCAGCGAAACACTACCACTGCCAGAAGATTACTGCGTACTTTACATACGATTCGTTTTCTCAATCTCAAAATAGTCAAACATCAAATAGGTTCGTTTCAAAAAAAAAAAAAAAAAAAAAAAAAAAAAAGCCATTCGGTAGGTATAAATACCTACCTATCCGAGGATACAGATTATATGCTAATTAATTTGATCAAAAAGTATTTTGAACGTACCTATATGGGTCATTCTCAAAATACGCCGAACATTCGCTAGTAATTTTTTGGATTTTTCATCATAAAGTAAATGATTTTTTTTTTTTTTGAAAAAATATTGTATGATGTAGGAGACAACATCTAAGTAGTTGGACAGGCAGGAAATCTCACGCGGGGGGAGAGGGGGCGAGTTTTGTCCACGACGGTGGACATTATAGTGAAAATTCCATAATATTACCCCCCCCCCCCCCCACCCTAGAAAAATCCAAAACTTGTAAAACACAAACTTTACAAGGGGAACAAAATAAAAATGTCAAGCAATTCCAATTATTCAATAAAGTTTCAAAGAACGTCTGCATTAGACATTTTTTTCATTTTCAAGTTGTGGTGTCTATTGTCTTGACATTAAACCAGCATTTTTGGGCAAAGAAAGGGTCATACAAAAAAAAAAAAAAAAAAAAAAAATGGTTAAAATCAACATTTAGATCACATTTAGAATGATGGAAGACTGTAGTGAGCAATGCATCTATAGCTGTCTTTAATTTTGGACAAAAAAAAATTATTACGCCACTACGGTGGACAAATATAGTGAAAACAAAATTTTAGAAATTTTCAAATTGTGAAAAATGGATCCGTTCATAGAAAAAACTGAATATCACTTCCCCATCAGGTCCACTTACTTGTTTCAACGCCGCTTAGTTGAAAATAAAATATTCACTCCCGGCCTCAAAATTGGGAGCCATTAGTATTACGAAGACATGGTAGCTAGCCAAATAGAGATTTTTAAAAGATTTTCCGGGTTCTCAGCTGTCGCATTACTCGAGGATATGAAAATTGCACTGAATATTAATTTTAGGATGGTGAGGTGTCGGTTTGACCGATTGTCGCATTTGAAAGTATTCAATTACCCTACCCTCCATCACGTTACAAAATGCCACTACGAAGACGGGAATAACATGGTTATGAGCTGTTCTGCATGTACCAAAATGATCTTGAAAATGCGTTTGAAATGCTCTAATATTTAATACGCACCTCTGTGTGTTGTATTAGCGTGATAATTAAATCAACAAATTATAATAAGATGAGAGAAATATGAGTTGCAATGTGGAAGTTGAGGTGGTAACATGCCACTACGGTGGACAATTTACTACTTTTTAATTTTTAGGGCGATGAGTATGTAATTCAAAATTTCTTTTTAATAGGGATAATTATAGCCCAGAGTGTACTCTATCCATACATAACAAGAAATTCATTCTGGCATTAATACTTCGTGAGATATTGAGGTGTAACCTGAATATTCGGCGTATTTTGAGAATGACCCCATACTAAAATTAGATCAATGCATTTGATACGATCAAATTGGATCAAATTCTTATAAAATTGAATCTAATCCGCGTCTTCCTGGATAGGTACGTAAGTATACGTAATTCTACATTATAAGTAGTAACAGGTGTACTTTGAAAAAAAAAAAAAAAAAAAATGAAAAATAAACAGACAGCTCAGCACGTCGAAAGTAGGTACAGTACAACGCTGTACCTATTCGAAACGTGCGGTGCTGTGTCTTTCTTCATTTTCATTTTCTTTCATTAGATTCGTGTAATCATTTTTTGGTGAAACTTTTGGCATGCAATTGAAATTTTACGAAAGTGTTTTCAAAAATTAGGTGATGACCGAAGACTTTTATTGACTCGTTCAATTCAACTGCACCTTTAAGGCAGGTGTATAAAAGTAGGTACATAGGTACGTGGTAGGTGCATATCGTGTAGTCGTATACGGTATGTATACGCTCAAGTACAGGTAGATAATTACCTACTTTACGTAGGTAGCTAGGTACTTTATTAGCGATAGATAGATACGTGATGTACCTACTCGTACCTACGTAATTTTTTTTTTTTTCTAAAAACCAATTAGATGAAAAACATCAACTTACAGCTTTCAATTTCAATTCTACATAATTGCCTATCCATTGGAAAATACTGAAGGTCCATCGGACATGATGCTGTGATAGTTAATCTGAAAAGATTTCGTAAATATTTGTAACATGGAAATTTTAAAAATGCGTTTATTTAGCTACGAGTACTTATAATATTGAATCGCTTATCGTTATTACGATAGACAAACGATGTTTTTGGTGTAAAAATTGCTGAAATGTCGCAGGTTCGACTCACCTCATCGATCGCGTAATACTACCGTTATGTCCTATTCTAATGAATTCATTATTGGTAGTCACGGTGTGAAAATAGGAAGTTTTTTCGTTTACAAAAAATGTGTCCGGAACCCAGATATTCTTAATGAATTCCGAGCCGACGGATAACGTTTCGATTCCGGGTTGCTTTTGAAACGCTAATCTCGGATCCGTCCAAAACTGGCGAAAGTAGAAATCTAACGTGAAATCCTGCGTGCAAAAAATCAGTTATCAGATCATCGTCGATAATCTATGGCAAATCACTGATTTCCAGTTTACTCAATTTGTTTAGGTACATAACATACATGGTTGTGGATTGTTGCTGTTGGATTTTACCATTCCAATACTACATACCTAGATACTTGCTATTCAAAATTGGAGAGGAGGGACGGGTCCAATAGAAATTTTTGTTGTAACCAAAATTATTTTTAGGACTTCAAGGTACAACTTTTGTTTGAAAAGTTTTTCAATTGGACCCCTCCCTTCCCACCGATTTCTCAAACATTTTAGATGAGTGTGAGAGGGAGAAGCCAATGGAAAAATTTTTCAAATAAAAGTTTTACTTACTTAAACCGCAGGAATTGTAAACATTTTGCAAAATTGACTCGAATTGGACAAAAATTGATAAAATGAAATGTTTTTACTCATGAATTGAAATTTCCACAAAATTGATGAAATTTTTCTAGGAATTATTACTCGAGAAACTCCTCAATTGTACAGTTGAAAAAAAACGAAAAAAATTGAAAATCTGCAAGAATTGAAAAAAAAATTTGCAAAGTCAGCTCGAATTGGGCAAAAATCGATTAAATAAAATTTTTCCACTGAAAAAAATTTTGATTTCAACAAATTGATGACATTTTTCTAGAAATGTTTACTCGAGAAACCCTACACTTGTAGGGAACCCTACACCTGTGGGGTTGAAAAAAACAATTTTTTTTGGAAAATCTGCTGGGACCGAAAAAAATTTGGAAAATTTGCTCGAATGGAACAAAAAAAATTGAAAAAAATTTTTCACTCATAAAAATTCCGATTTCAACAAATTGATGAAATTTTTCTAGGAATTATTACTCGAGAACCCCCTCAATTGTACAGTTGAAAAAAAAACGAAAAAAATTCAAAATCTGCAAGAATTGAAAAAAAATTTTGCAAAATCAGCTCGAATTGGGCAAAAATCGATTAAATAAAATTTTTCCACGGAAAAAAATTTTGATTTCAACAAATTGATGACATTTTTCTAGAAATGTTTACTCGAGAAACCCTACACTTGTAGGAAACCCTACACCTGTGGGGTTGAAAAAAACAAATTTTTTTGGAAAATCTGCTGGGACCGAAAAATTTTTGCAAAATTTGCTCGAATTGAACAAAAAAAATTGAAAAAAATTTTTCACTCATAAAAATTCCGATTTCAACAAATTGATGAAATTTTTCTGGAAAACATAACTTGAGAATCCCTACAAAATTGTAGGGTTAAAAAAGACGAAAAAAATTGCCAATATTGCTGGAAATTAAAAAAAAAAACAAATATGCTGGAATTGAACAAAAATTGATTACCTAAATAAAATTTTCCACTCATAAAAATTCTGATTTCATTCATTTCAACAAATTACTGAAAATTTTCACAAAATTATTACGCGAGAAGCGCTACAGTTGTAGGGTTGAAAAAAAACGCAAATTCGGCAAGAATTGAAAAAAATTGCAAAATTAGGTCGAATTTGGACCCAAACTGATTGAAAAAAATTGTCCCCTTGTAAAAATTCTGATTTCAATAAAATGGTGAAATTTTTCTAGAAATCATCACTCAAGAAACCCTGCAGTTGTAGGGCTGAAAAACCCCAAAAAATGTAAATACGCTGGAATTGAAAAAAAATTGCAAAATTTGCTCGAATTGAACAAAAAATGATTGAGAAAAAATTTTCCACTCATAAAAATTTTGATTTCAACAAATTGATGAATTTTTTTGGAAAACATAACTCGAGTATCCCTACAATTGTAGGGTTGAAAAAGACGAAAAAAATTGACAACATTGCTGGAAATGAAAAAAAATTTGCCAAATCTGCTGTAATTAAACCAAAATTGATAAATAAAATTTTTCCACTCATAAATTCAAATTTCCACAAAATTGCTGAAATTTTTCACAAAATTATTACTCGGGAAACCCTTCAGTTGCAGGGTTAAAAAAAAAAATGCCGGAATTGAAAAAAATTGCAAAATTGACTCGAATTGGACCAAAATTGATTGAAAAAAATTTTCCACTCATAAAAATTCTGATTTAAACAACTTGACAAAAATTTTCTAGGAAACCCTACAGTTGTAGGGTTGGAAAAAAAAATTGATAAGATTCTAAAAATAATTAAAATTTTGATTTTGATTGAATCACTCGCTTTCCTTCAATGTCACAAAATATCCAGTAGATGCTTTTTCAAAATTGGGGGAGGGGGCCAGTTGAAAAATACTCGAAATAGAAGATGTGGATTAGGATCCTAAAAATAATTTTCGTTATTACTTGTATAAGACTTGCGATTTGACCGTTTCCTCCCCTCTAATTTTGCATAATACGACTTAGGTGCTTCTGCTTATATGTATCATTAAAAACTGGTGGAGATATAAAGGTCCAATTGAAAAAATTTTCAAACAAAAGTTATAGCTTGAAGTCCTTGGAATAAATTTTAGTTATTACAAAAATTTTGATTGGACCCCTTCCCTCTACTCTACTTTTGAATATCAAGTATCTACAATATGTAGTGTTGGACTTGGTAATATTCAACAACAACGATCTACAACCGTGTAAGTAAATTAAGTAAACTAGACTGTAGTTGGTTCATCGTGCTTACCATTTGTACTTCTGATAAGGAACTTATACTCAGAACGTACATAGTAACTCCAACTTCTACAGGATGTCCTAAAAATATGAAATGTTTGTTAAAAAGCTAGGTTATTGAACCGCTTCGAAAATAAAAATAATAGATACGTAGCTATCTATTTAGCAGCTACGTATAATTACCTCCATAATTAGGACGAACTCGTTTATCATAGCTTGCGCTCACAGATTCCAAGATGGCTGAAATATTGGAATCTCCAAATTTATTGCTGCCCAATTTGCTGGAAAATTTCAATTGCATTCGTAAACTTTACTATTTGAAAATGTACGTACTTATCGACTTATTCCAATTTACAGGTACCTGCTTATACCATATTTTACACTAATACAAAAGTTGTAGGTGCCTCAGCTACAACTAGAATGTAACAAGGGTGAAGAGGCGAGCAGGCGAAGACCAGATCATACAAGTTTGGGTATACCTACAATATTATCAACAATTTTCAAATTCTACTCATTTCACTCTATAGGCATGGTGAGATGTTTTTTCGATGATGATATTTCAATACAGCAGACTGTATGTCATCTCATCTTATACAGACCCTCAATCCAAGGAGGCAAGGACCCGGACCTCTTTTTTGAATCCGCCCTAAACTTTTCAAAAAAAATTTTACCAAAAATTCAGATTAGGCACGAATTACCTATCTAATAATCTAGATCCTTCGTACCAAAAAATCCTAGGAAATGAAATCGAAAAAAACGACCACGTCGCTCTATCGTTAATTCTTTCGCTCGATAAATACAAAATTTTCAATTCGAGCTCGACTCTACGTGCGAGTAAATGATTTGCTCGTCGCGGAGAGCCATCGATACGGAGATGAAAATTCAACATCAACATTTAGAACGAAAATGAAAGTGAATCCACGCATTGGGCTGTTTATTGATTTTTCCTTCGCTTCGCGTACACTTGGATAGGTATCTCTACTACCTACCTACTTCCTTACGTACGAACCGAGTAAACTTATCGAATCTAGCATTAGGTATAGGATCGCGTTGGTGATTTTCATGGTGTCTTTTTTTACAACATATGTACTTAGGGTGGGGGGGGGGGCAGGGGGCCACCCAACGAATAAGTGGACATTAAATACCCGCATAAGAAAATAATTTAGAGCTATGTACGTGTATATTTACTCGCGAATACAAAAGGCTCACTCTCGTATATAGTTTCATTTTTTTGTTTTTTGGAAAGCGACTAGAAAAATGGAAAACAATTATTACAGATGCCCGACCACAATTTTGCTTCATGAACCACATACTTATACAAGAAACGTTGATTTTGATACCGCGTAGCCATTTTTGAAAGGATTGTTGGCCTAAAAGTTTCATGACGCGAATACGTATCTGTGAATTGAATTGATAAGGAGAGCTCAACTGTTACTCAAGAGTAGGCGCACCTAGCTGCGCGTATATTTTAACATAGAAGGATCTATAATATATTTTATGCCCTGTGTGCCTGAAAATCGACCATCACGACAGCCTATGCTTTTTTTCCTTTAATCAAAATTACGCCCATATCTTCGCACGAGTATTTAAACAAATTAGTACACGTAGATTAGCATCTAAAAAAACAACAAGTTCGGTAGGCTCGTATACGCGTAGGTATAATCGATATTAATGGGAAATTCGAGTACGCGAAGAAATTTGTTTTTCTCAGAATTCCTACCACGAACTACTACGAGTAAAATCGAAGATGATGCAGCACGAGTAGCCTACGACGAGTCAAAAATGCCCAAAATATCGAATACATATCGTACATTGTAATTTGTTTGTACGTATAAGTATCGTATGTATAAATTTAGACACTGGACAGATGCGAAGGTTTGTGTTCCAAGGTTCGTTAATATCGATAATAAAGCCCATTGGCGTACTTATAATAGTGCTGATAATAAGTATAAGCAGGTACCAGAGAGAGAGAGAGAGAGAGAGATGATAATGGCAAATAAGTCGCGAGCGAGTACATACGAGTAAGTAATTTACTTAAAGTACGAGTACGAAAAGCAGAGTATAGAATATACTTACGCGGCATTAATGGTTGGCATTAATATAAAACTGGTAAATAATATAAAATGAAACACGATCACAATACAAAAACAGTTGGAATGATATAACATCAGCGTGAAATTAATACTCCTCATTCCTGAACCACAGGTTAATAAATATTATTTTTTCAGCGCATTATCGTAAACTTCACGAAAGTGCAACATCCACTTCCGAGACCCGTTAAAAATCGTTTCATATATTTTTGGGTGGATACGCCACCACGTGCAGCCGTAGAAAACGAAATTCAACAAGAAAGGCGCTTGCGTTGTGCTGCGTGTCGTGTATACTGTGTCCTGTGTAGATTTCTACGCGTATACCTACTTACTCTTTTCGTCGTCTCATGTGATGAACTTTTAATATTCGTCGTATCGATTGAACTCTCTAGCTAGGTACCCCAGCGTACGGACGTACCAATATGTACGTCCTATAGGTACCTCTACCTATACTACTCTACAGTGTACATGTAGTCTACCTACTTCTATCATTTTTCGAATTCCAAAAAAATCACGAAAATCATAAACTTGGCATTTTTACTAAGATTATCTACCTATAGGTGCCTTGCCATAAGGCATAACTCGAGTAAGTAGGTAATGGAATTAGCATAATTATTTTGCAAATAGCGCACCTATTTATTTGAAAGAAAATGCTGATCACTGATCAGTTGATCATACTGCAGATGCGAAAGCGAACAATCACGAATGAGACGTAAGTACAAAGATTCCTGAAACTCGGTGTCTGTTTGCACCAATTTCACAATATTTTATTTATTCCTCGTCTGGAAAACCATATGCATGGCATGGCCGGCGTTAGCCCAGTTGCTCTCGTGCTCGAGCACCACATGAGATTTCTCACATCTGAGAAATCTCAAACTGCGCACAAATTTAAACTCAATAGCTTTGTTCGTTTATTTCTCAAACTTTTCAAACTTTTCAAATTTGTTCGGTAGACACAGCAAATTCCAAATTCTACTAGTTTTTTGGCTTTTAGTGGCTTTGTTTGTTTGCTATTCTGAAATTTGATTGGCCATGGACGTATTGAATGGATGGCACGACCAATCAAATTGCAGAATTATTTTAGATATTTTTGGAATGGAATTTGCTGTTTCTACCGGACAAATTTGAAAAGTTTGTAAAATAAACGAACAAAGCTGTTGTGTAAAAAATTTCACTCAATAAAACAAATTATAATTTTTTTTGATTTTTCCACATTTTTTCAATATCATTTTATTGGAAATGAAAAAATGATCTCTCAAATTTTTCTAGAAAATTTGAAACAATATTATGAGGTCGGTCGTAGAGCAAAATTGAAGAGAAATCGGGTAATAAAAAATTAACCGAATTCTGGGCATCGGATTCCAATGAAATTGAATTTTGGAGAAATGTGAAATTGCCCATTGCTAAAAGAACTTTTTTCAAAAATAGGAATAATCGAAAAATCATATCTTTTTTCGTCATAACCTCTCAGAATGGACCCGAATAATGAGAAAAAATTTTATTTGAGCAATTTTTTCAAAGAAATTAAATTTGTGAAATTTTCCATGTAAAAAGATCCGTGAAAAAAACCGGATCTTTTTACATGGCAAAAATGATTTTTTTTCCAAAAACGCGAATAATTGAAAAATTCAGAATTTTTTCATCATAATCTCTCAGAGTAAACCCGAATGATGAGAAATTTTTTTTTTTGTAAATTATTGCAATAAAATTGGATTTTGGGAAAATGTGAAATTGCGATCATTGCAAAATGAACTTTTTTCAAAAATAGGAATAGTTGAAAAATCATGAATTTTTTCCTCATAACCTCTCAGAATGGACCCGAGTAATGAGAAAAAATTTTATTTGAGCAATTTTTTCAAAGAAATTAAATTTGTGAAATTTTCCATGTAAAAAGATCCGTGAAAAACCCTGATCTTTTTACATGGAAAAAATGATTTTTTTCCAAAAATGCAAATAATTGAAAAATTCAGAATTTTTTCATCCTAATCTCTCAGAGGGAACCCGAATGACGAGAAAAAAAATGTTCTGGCAATTTTTGCAATAAAATTGAATTTTGGGAAAATGTGAAATTGATGCGATCATTGCAAAATGAACTTTTTTCAAAAATAGGAATAGTTGAAAAATCATGAATTTTTTCCTCATAACCTCTCAGAATGGACCCGAATAATGAGAAAAAATTTCATTTGAGCAATTTTTTCAAAGAAATTAAATTTGTGAAATTTCCCATGTTAAAAGCTCCGCGAAAAAAAACCCGGTTTTTCCAACGAAAATAAATAATATAAAGTCTTTTTTTTGGTGAAAAATTTACAACATTCCACCCCCCTCCACCCCCACAATGTGAGCACCACTTGAGAAAATAATGATCCGCCGGCTATGATGCATGGGGCAGGTCCTCCACCATCGAGCGATTCCCAACGCTGCTGATGCGAAATTTCAAAACTTTTCATTATTTAGAACCCGTTTTTAAGTCTCCCCAAAAAAAAAGAGCTTCTCCCAAATTTGAGCTACAAAAGCTAAAACCCCAAAAAAGGCTCGTCATGGATCTCTACCGACTCCAAATACGAAATTTGGACCCCTAGATCATTTCGTTTCGGCTGTAAGCGAAAATACTCGTGTAATTTGTGCAGTGCATGATGAGCAATGATGAACGATAACTTCAAAGCCGATTTGCGGAGTTGCTATCATTCCTGACAAAAAATTGTAACTTATTTTTTAGGAAATTCATTTTTGTACCTTTTTTGTACGAGAAATTTTTCTGTAGCGTTGTTAGGAAGAGAAGATAAACGTGAATAAAGTGAGAAAAATTGGGTCAAAAATTTGGGGTTATGGGTGACGCTTCTTAGGTACAAATTTTGAAAAAAGTTCAAAAAAAAAATTAAAATAAATTTCGCTGAAAATTAAAAAAAAAAGATTCAAAATGTTGGATATTTTCATCATTTTTTTTTTTTTTTTGGTAATGGAAAGTACCTACCTAATTGAACAAAAAAAATTGGAGAAAAATTTTTAAGAAAACGTTTTTGTAAATCTACTCGAATTTTGACAGAACTTAAATTTATTCGTTTTAATATAAATAGACATGACATTAGGGTGGCCTTTATTTTGAACTTTTACGAGAGAATGATTTCCTATTTTTTGTCCCCCCCCCTCCCAACTGGATTTCAAGTGGTGCCAAGGCATCGATTTTTTTTTTAGAAAAATGAAAAAAATTACAGATATTTGAGATTGTGCCTTTTTTTTTGGTTATAAACCGTCAAAGTTGTTCCTTGTCATGAGAATGAATTCCCAATTTTTCCTAATCTCAACTTCCCAATTTTGAGTAAGTAAAAATTTTTTACCCAGTATTTCAAGTTGTTCCATTACTTTCATTTAATGAGAAAATAATTTCCTATTTTTTATATTTTCCCTAACTGAATTTTAAGTGGAGCCGCAAGCTCTCCCTTGCTTATAAATTTTCAATTTTTTTTTACCTATTAAATTTTGTTTATTTTTTTGGTAAGAAATGATTACAATTTTTATTTTTTGCCCAGCTGAATTTCAAGTGACACCTATAGTCGCCTCCTCCCCAGTATCTTAGTTTCTCTGAAAAATATGGAGCATGGGTGCGTCGAAGGGGGGGGGGGGCTATCGGGCAAAAGCTCCCCCCAAAACCTAGCAAATCCCTTTAAAAAAGTATTTTTTTCAAAAAGCAGTTTTGAACTTTTAAAGTTTTTTTTTTTTATAGTGGGAGTGGAAGTTTAGTCGAAGTCTTCGACATTTTAGCGAGAAATCTACAAAAATTCGATTATTTCCCCAAAAAATTTTTTATTCCAAAAAAATTAAAAAAACATTTGAGACTTTCTTATGATAGTAAATTTAGTTATTTTTTCTCCAAAAATTGGAAAAATTATACCTCTTTACTAAAGAAATTGAGAATTTTCTTTTTTTTTATTCCTAAAGAATTGTAAAATTTTGGTAGGGTGAAAATAAAAAATTAGGAATAATTTTACATCGAAAGAGCAATTTTTTAGAGATAAGAACCCAAAAAAATGTAAAAATTCAAAAGTTTGGTAATTTTTTATACTTTTTCAAAATTAAAGGGCGCTGCATCATTAAAAATTCAGTTAGGAAAAAATAAAAGATAGGGAATTGTTTTCTCATAAAATGAAAAAACTTTTGAGGGGGGAGGGGTAAAACATTTAAAATATCCGAAAGTCCAAAATAGGGGCCACCCTAATTGAAATCTTTAGGAGCAACAAACTTCGCGAAGAAAGAAATATTCCCTCAATTTGTTTTGGCAAAGGTCGTTTTTTTGGTTCAATTTGACTGGACTGTAGATGACATTTTTCAACAGCGATTGCAATATCCACTCGATTGTTAATCGAACGCAAATATCGTCGTACATTGTAACTGTTTCATACAAAAATCAGTAGGCACCTACACCTACGTATAGTTACAAGCAAGATGGTAAGTTCTACCATATTTTAAACGGATGTGGAATTGGCCATCACGTCAACGAAATCTACTCGCTTCATTCGAGATAGGATTAAGGCCGAAGTACGTGAAACGAACTTCAGATAGCGAAAGCGACGTCGTGTCCTACTTTTTTTATACGCATAAGAGCAGCAGAATATAGAATATACCCGTAAAAGCTCGTACGTCGGTAGGTAGGTAGGTAGGTAGGTAGGTAGGTAGGTAGGTAGGTAATTGGTAGTTACGTCGCATCTCTCAAGTTCCACTTATCCACTCTACAATTTCGTACATGGCATTCGCATCGCATCGGCTCGCTCGAATTTGAGCTTGAGCGAGTAGATTAGGTGGCACGGCGTGTCATTTTAGAAGCGATTTGCATCCAGGATTTGACATCGTCGATAAAAATTCACCCTATCTAGGTATTTGTGGAAAGTCGAACTTACAACGTTCGCGACCGCAATATTTCTGCCTTTTAATATCGCATTTGGGCAAACGTTGTTCTCGTATTATAGGCCTCGTAGATTTCGAAGGTACCAGCCCTGAAAATCTGTGCAAAAACCTGGAACCCACTTCACCGGAATATAATCTAAAAGAATGTACTAGTACCATAGCATCGAGGGTCAGTCTCAGTACCTACAAGAAGGCAGATAGTATAGGATAGGCACAGGCAGGATACGTATCGCTTTCGCTAATATCACTTGTCAGCATCACGCTAGGTACGTATACGTATTTGTAGTTGATCGTCGAAACGTACCTACTATACCTATAGTATACACAAAAGGCGAAACGTTTTTCCAAAATAATGACGTCATACGCTTGCGCTTTACGTCATCGTTTGCTGAATAGAAATTTTACACGAAGGCAACGGCAAGGCAACCTAAGCTGCTGCTATTAGGTATACTTAGATACATTAAATGTACGCTTTTTGATATCCGCGCAGTATTATTCAAGTTACCCTCGCCTCGCCGTCACTGCCGCGTCCTTCATCCCTTAACTCGTCCAGCAACGCCCGACCGTTTTTCTTCCTCGATATTTTGTTTGTTTTTTTGGTCCCCCCCCCCCTCCCCCCCCCCCCATCTTATCGCTGCAGGTATATGAACTTTGCGCGATCAGAGCAGCTCTGCTGTACAACTCGTCATCTCGCGGTATTACGTATACTTGTACGACTGTACGTGTAAGCGAATTTCGCATCGTATCACATCGCTGGGTCGCGTCGTACGAGTACATAATACGTAACCATAGGTAAGGTAAGCGTGAGAGCAAACCATCTGTGTAATATACCTGCTCATATACTCTCGCTTGTCGCACTATAATGACACGCTTATTAAAACCGTACGATACGCGACGCGACGCGACGTATTTGTTGTACATTGTACTCGTACGTATGAGTATCTTAGATCTTATATGACTGATTGTTCACTTGTTTCGTTTACCCACAAGTCTAGTCTATCAACGACACGTCTTATTACCTATTCGAATAAGACTCCACGGACCCCGTTTTCTTGGAAGGGTGATGGTTATGCCTGAAAAGCACTCACAACTCCAAAAAAAAGGTGTCTAATGATATAAAGGAGTGTATTATGGCTACCACTTGCGACCTATCGTAACTTAGGGCCCAAAAAAGTATAAAAAATTCAATTTTTGATGAATTTTTCTTCGAGGTCAATTTTTGAGAATTTTTCAGACGACTAATAAGGACACCTTCTATAAATTCAAAATCGAATATTTCCTCAAGAAGTAATCATACGAAAAAGTAAAAAAATGGCGATGGTGTTCTTTTCTAATCACCTCGCCCCATTTGATTACTTCCTATGAAAAAAATATCTCCAAAAAAATCACATTTCTACACTTTTTTCAAAGTAAATATTTCTTTATCAAAAAAAAAAAAAAAAAAAAAACATAAAAATTAAGAGATTTTTACTGCAAAACAATTTTTAAAATAATCTAGGTATTCTTTGAAAAAATGGAAATTTTTTCTCCAAAATAATCACGGGATTTCCTACTCCAAAAAAATAAAAGGTTCTTTTAAAAAATTGAGGGATTTTTTTTTTCAGAAAACAAATAAATTTTAAAAGGTTACCTACAGATTTTCTCCGCAAAATTGAAAGATTTTATTTTTTATTTTTTAATGGATAGTGAGGAGATTTTTTTAATCCAAAAAAAAAAACTAATAGATTTAAAAAAATTATAACCACAAAACATGATTTTTTTTCTCCAAAAGTGAAAATATTTTTTCTGAAGAAAAAAAGGAAACTGAGAATTTTTTCTGAGTAAAAATCAAGAGATTCCATAGGGGAGAGTGCCCCACAGTGAGACGGTAGACAGAGTGAAACAGCCTATTTTTACCTACTTAATATTGCTAATTTTTGGGCTCCTTCAGACACAATATAGTTTTTAATCATATACATCACGTGAACTAACAAATGTTTCGTTTCGCTGAATGGTAAACCTGCTATTGCAATTTTTCTAAAAATCACGTTTTTTTCCTAATTTTGTAAAAAGTGGGTTTTTTTGAAAATTTAATTTTTTCTGTTGAGTTCGAGAATACCCTTATGGGTTGATGTGAAATATAACCAAATAAGTACGTTTTAACGTTAGAATCGTAATCCTAAGTATAAAATATCAAAAGTTATGAATTTTAGAAGAAGAAAAAACGTGGGTCGACCACAGTGAGACAGTGTCCCATTGTGCACCATATCGGCAAAAATGTAATAGCAATAACATACAAAAAATTTCCAAGTCTGATTTTTAGATGTTATACTGCCTAATACTGCCAAATTATGTACACCTCATGGCAATAATGACAACAGAAAGAGCAAAATGAACAAAACAAGAAAAATTCATGCAATGCAAACTTTCTCAAATTATGAAATTTAAAAAAAAATTTATAGCTCCCCTTTTTCATTTATTGTAAATTTTTCAAGTTATAGCATATCTTGGACTTATGATTAAATATTATATTGGGTCAAGAGCACGTATTTCCATTTAATTATAACATTTTAGACACCGTCTCATAGTTCACCACGATCTGTCTCACTCTGAGCTACCCGTGTACAGAGTGAGACAACTTGTCAATTTTTTTTTGAAAAATTGTGTGATGGTCCTAAAATGATATTTTTTCAGTTTTTATGGATGCATTATGAGCGTAAACGATGTAGTTTGCATTTGATCCCATAACCAACCATTTCTGATGATAAATAGTAGAGTTATGAATTTTTGACTAAAAAGTGTCTCACTGTGGGGTACTCTCCCTTACCTGATTCAAAAAATTAAAAGATTTTTCTGCAAAATTGAAAGATTTTTTTCTTAAAAGAAATAAAAAAAACTTATTCCCTTCAAAAAGCTGAAATATTTTTTACTCTGGAAATATTTATGAATTTTTCCCCAAATGAGTGAAAGATTCTTTCTCCAATAAAGTTGAGACCCCCCCCCCCCGCCTCCTCATAAAACAACATTGAAATATTTCTTTTTTTAATTCTTTCACAAACCAAAACGAAATTCTGCATACACTCCCAAAAAATAGGGCTTTTTTCATTGAAAATTGGAAACAAAAATCGTGATTTTTATTTTCTCTAAAAGTAAATCTTGAAAAAAAAACAAAAACAAAAAAATAAAAGTAAATAGATTTTTACTTGAAAAAAAAAAAAAAATGTTGTACTCAAAAAAATGTATATACGAGTAGAGATCCCAACCCCCCCCCCCCCCCCCCCCAAATGGAAGGTATAATTTTCTGAATAAAATGAAATAAGAAGAAAAAGAATAAAAATATAATTATAATATGACAAAAAATCGAGTTTTTTTCTCTCCTCAAAAATGAGAAGTTTTTTTCAAGTTCATTTTTCATCCCCAAAATTTAGGGATTTCTTCATCCAAGGAAATTAGAAACAAAATTTCATTTCAAGAAAATTTTAATTTTAAAATACTCCTCTGGCTGAATTTGTAAAAGCGATTTTATTTTTTGTAAATTTAAAAAATTGCAATTTGCATTTAATCAATGACAAAGGCTACCATTTGATCTAATGCCAAATCCTACCCTAACTGAATTTGAAAAAAAAATTCTGTAAATTTCAAGAAATGAGAGTTTTTGCAAAACTGCATTTATTATTCAATGAAAAAAGTTCCCCTAAATTCCCATGCAAAATGCCCCTCTGACTGAATTTGTCAAAATTTTAATTTTCAGTAAGGTAAGTATATGTATAAAGAAAACAATCAGATTTTAGAAATAAGAGAATAGATGAAATGTAGGAACTTGATAATTGGTACCTCAGATAAAATGATTATTGAAAATATAGGTGTGTTTTGTACCTCAAATGAAAATGAATAGATATGTAGGTATTACCTTACTTGGTTGAATTCGTAGTTGAATTTTGTTACTTTTAGCGATCCAAGATGATTAAAGAAGAGTTTCTTGATATGACGTGAGAGTGAATAAATAGATTTTTTGAAGGCGGATGAATTCTTTTGACGATGATAACCACGATGGTGACGATGTAGTGTTGGTAATTTTGATGTGCAGGTTTATTTTATTGATACTGGGTAGTTCGAAGATATTGCGACGCTGCAGCTGGAGACTTTGCAGAAATAACGCAGACTCGTGAATTCGACTGACGTTGTAAGCAGATGCCATAGAATGAAGACTTGAATGTCTGAGATCTCTTTCTTTTTGGTAGAGAAACTCAGCGAATGTATGGAATTGTTTTGTCTATAAAGTTTCTTTCTGCTATTCGTTTTTGATTATGAACGGGATTTTTTCAAGAAGATGGCTTGTTGACGAGAAGCTGCAACAGGAGACTTTTACAGTTGTCGATACATTCCTCAGAAAATGAGAGTATTTGCAAAATTGCATTCATTCGATGAAAAAAGCTACTCTAAGTTCCCATGCAAAATCCTAATGTAACTGAATTTGAAAAAAAAAAAATATTTTCAGTAAATTTGAAAAAATGGTGATTTGCATTTAATCAATAAAAAAAAGCTACCCCAAGATCCGATACAAAATCCTCCTCTGGCTGAACTTGTAAAAATTTGAAAAAATGGCAATTTGCATTTATTTAATGACAAAGGCTACCATTTGATCCAATGCAAAATCCTACCCTAACTGAATTTGAAAAAATTTTATTTTCAGTAAATTTCAAAAAATGAGAGTTTTTGCGAAATTGCACATATTCAATGAAAAAAGCTACCCCAAGTTCCCATGCAAAATCCTCCTCTGGCTGAAGTTGTAAAAATTTTTATTTTCAGAAAATTTGAAAAAAATGACAATTTGCGTTCAAAGAAAATATGTTGGATTCACGTGGATACTTCTGACCATCGTCAAAGAACGTCGTTGTTACGAAGGACATCACTGCTGTTGCTGTTGCTGCTGCTCGCTCGGTCTCGTAGCATTTTGCAACCACTTCTTCAAAATCATAAAGCACATCATTTCAAACAAACTGACAATGCTACAGCCAGTGTACAGACTGACGATGCCGCCCATATTCGCTGAAACATAAACGCTCGCGTTGTTTCATTTCGCAGATAGGCCCAAAAGTTATATTCTCGAGCTGTTGAGCTCGAGTGCCGTTTCAGACGCTGACTACACCTCGACTTTCTTATGTACACCGATCTCAATAAAGGGTAAGCTAATGTTACGAGTAGGACTACACGGTCGAGCATCGAGTCAACTCGAGATTTCCAGCGACAAAGACGTATTCTCGCCTCTCGGGTAACCCGCCCTGCTACGCAACTCACCTACCAACTCGTTGAATCGTATCACCGGCGATCTAACCCAATTGTCGACAGATTTCCTTTTGAAAAGCAAAGTTAACGCCGTTATACTCCTGAAAAATTGTTTTTCGTTAATCTCCCGTGAGAGGGATCGAGCTTCGCGACAGAAATTTTTTCCCAAGAGGTTGATTGTACAACTCTTACTCGAAATCTTCGGAAACGTTGGAATACACTTTATGAACGTGTGTCCAGTTGGTAGATGTTTCAGCCATTTCGGTATTGTAAATCAGTTCGGAGCACGACGGTAGGCAATCGCAATACTTCAAATCGGCATTATGTCCTTCCGCGTAAGAGGTTTCGTTTGAAAATACAGAGAATTCTGCGTCAACGTTATACGCACAGGTTAAAAAATTAAAGCAAAAATGAAATAGGAAATTTGAATTGAAAATACCTACCTACCTATAAAAAATGTTATTAAAATATTTGAGAATTAGGAAAAAAATGAAAATGAAAATTAGAAATTCTTGAAAGTTGAGAGATATCAAAACAAAAATTAAAACAGGTTGAAATCAAAATTTTCTTTAGATCAAAATAAAGTTTAAAATTCCAAAAACTCAATCGAAGAGAAAAAAATTAGAATAGAATCAGAATTTATGAAAATTGACAAAAAGGATATTAAGTATTAAACATTTTAAAAATATTAAAAAAAATAGATTCTAAATCAAATAAAATTATTGCAAAGAAAACTAAAAACGACGAAATAATAATTATTTTCAAATACCTAGCTTGGAATTAAAAACTACTAACAAAATTCAAAACAAATAATGAATAATTGAATCGGTTTTTACCACGTTTTTTTTTTAAAACAACATACTTACTCCTACTTGAGTTACAAAAACTTTTTTTTTTTTTTTTGAAAATCCCAAAAAACTATTTGCACCATAGAATAATGGTCCTAGGTATACCAAGTATGACAGAGTTACATCTAAAATATGACATTACATTTTTTTAATATGTTTTGCCCAATTTTTAAAAATCACTCGGGGCTTTTTTCACAAATCTTAATGGCAGTTTTAAAAATATAAAAAGTATACTTTACTTTACTTTAAAGAGAACCAAACCTTTTTGGTAAATTTTTAGTAGGTACATTTTGAAACAATTTTTGGAGTGGGCTTATTTTTTAATTTTTTTTTTGAAATTTATACCAACTTTGATGCTGATTTGAGGCTGTTCTATGAGAGCGAGAGACCTAATTTTTTTAATATGTGGCGTGGCTACGTGAAAATGGCCAATTTCAGTTCTTTTTTTTAAATGAATTTTCGCCGAAAATGTGACTTATGCCGTTTTGGTTTTAGAAAAACCCGATTTAATGAACATAAGTTGGAATGAAATAAAAAAATTGAAGAAAATGGTAGATAGGTAAGTTTAAAAAAGAAAATTAAAATTTGACCCTGTCCCACAAATTGAAATTTTGAATCCAATATTATGATTTGTTCAGGATTTACACGTTTTCATTTCGTAGGACAATTAGACACCGTGAAATGTATGCAGAAAAATGCTTACGTGTGCTAGCCGATTCTCCCACACATTTATTTTTTTCCATACTACAAATATTAGTACTTCTGAATCCTGCACAAACATAAGTAGAAGGAGGTTACTAGCACATACATTACAAACGTAATATTACGTGTGTGATTCAAATTATCAAGGCACAGCAGAGGGGGAAAGAAATTGCGAAATTTTGTCAAGATGATAATAAGTATATGAAACAGGTGTACCTTTTGGAAAGGAACGAAAAACATTATTCGATGAGTATGCCCGTCTTCAAAAATGAAGGAACTACAGAGCTTTGAAAATCGAAAAATCTGGTGTTTTTTTTTCAAAGTTTGAAGCTCTCCTGCACTTTTATTTTCAAGAACAAAAAATTATATCCTTTTTAGTACCCACTAAATATCCACGCGTCCCACCAAAAATTACTTTTTCTCAAGTCTCAATATAATTTTCCTTTGCTCCTTCAATTTTCAAGATAAGCATCGTATTGATATAAGGTTTTTTGTTCCTTTTGGGTTGCCTATCCACCTGGTGGAAGGAACTACATCAGCTACGAAACACCCTGTACTATATACGTAGGTGAAGAATGGAAAAAGTCGAGCGACAGCTATGGCTAGCATAGCAAATGGCACCTAGTCGATGTTTTATACGCCGAGAAACGCTGCAACCGAGCTAAGCTAACGTAAGGTAAAATTTTATAGTGTGCGTTTCAACTTACGAGGCAGATAAAATGGCAAACAGCCGCATAGTGCTATTGTTTTATTAATACGGCATTCCAGTTCGCAATTGCTTTGCGTATAAATTTTAAAATATCTCAATACTTTTTCCGCCTGATAGTAGCATCCTCGATGAGCTGGTTTCCATTTTACCAGCGAATTGGAAGTTGTGACCGAGTTGGGCGTGATTAGAATTAGATAAGATTTATCCGCCGCTGCGTATAAGAAATTCGACAGCAACGGATGCTCCGTCGGATTATGTACGAATATCTGCGTACAGATACAAAGTACAACGATTACGCAGTGTACGTTCGGTAAATACGAGTAAAATTTGGGTAAATACGTACGTACGTTGCGTCCGAACGTACCTTTATTCCATTACCCGTTATTTGGCAATATTGCTCGAAATTTTTGTAACGTAAATTTATGGAAATAGTAACCGAGTTGGATAGCATATCACCGGTAACGTGCCACGGCCCTCCGAATTCTCTGACAGTCATCGATGATGAAAGATTCAGAAGATTTTGCAACCTGTATCGCATACGAGCATAGAATATCTACCTCATTTTAACTCACTAATAATAGGTATCAAGTTGAATGATAAAAATGCCAAAGCTTACATCTCGTAATACTGCGCGTTAAAAAGATGCTGGTGCGATATCATATTCAACGAGTAACACACTCCCGTTGACATTATAATTGGCTGAAGATACTGACAAGGTGATGTTAATTTGTCAGTCATCCAGAATACTCGTAATATTGTTCTTTCGCAATCCAGAACCAAGTTCTGCGCAAAATAACAGATAAATACTATACGTACAAAGCCAAATTTTCAAATTTCAAAATATTTATTGAACTAACAAGGGAACCTCGCCAACTCGTCACCTTCGATTGAGCTGAAATTTGGTTCACTGAAAGAGCATGCCACTCAGACCTCACAACCAAATTTTTGGCTGCCGAAGTTGATTTTTCGATTTTTGGCGAATTTTTGAAAATGGCTAAAACCGCCTCCAAAAAAACATTTGTAAATTTCAAGATAGAATCCTGAAAATCGGTTTGTACATCAAATTCGACCTCCCGAGTCGATTGACGCCATTTTCGAAGCGATCTGGAGCCTCCAGAAAAAGTTGACTTGTCTCCAGCACACTGCTCTCTCAATCTGAATTAGTGAATTTTTCACTATTTCGGGCAGTCAACTTCATTTAACTGATGAATCAGTCAATTTTCACTGAAATCCAATCAATTTTAATAGAAAATGAAATGCTGATTCAATTCAGTGAATTATTGCTAATGTATCAGCGAATATTACACTGATACATTAGTGAAGTTATAAATGACTGATTGTATCAGCGAATAAAAAAAGTCGTTACATAAAAAACTGAAGGATCAGTGATCTCAATACGGAACAACGGTTTAATCAGTGAATTTTGCCACGCGTATGCGCAGATTATATTTACAAGTAACGTTCGAGTTTGACTAGTTGTGTTCAGCTTTTTGATAATGTGAAGTGTGATGAAGTGAGAAAATGAAAAATATACGTTATTTTCGCAGTTGTTTCTCGATCTGTTTATAATTTCATTCTCTTTAGTTTTTCATTTGCATAAGACTTAACTATATAGTAGACATACAATAATGGATCAGGCACTTGAATCCGATATGGGAAACTTGGACAGCAGATATGTTATCATGTGAAATGTTGTGCTTACAAGTGAAAACTTATTGATTATCGCGGTAGGAAAAAGCTCGAACATACATTCAGATGGCTGTTTGGTAATGTAATAATTTTGTTTCATGAAATGTGATAAGACTTCTGCTTTGGTATCTACAGTGCCGGGTTTTGTGTATCCACTGTGCTTCAAAATCCTAATTCGAAAGTTATCTCACATATTATGTATTGGATAATTGTGCAGAAATAAATACGTAATTATCTTGCTGCGGTGGGTTGGAGGTGAAATAACAAGTTGTTACTTTGGGATTTTGTTCAATTGATGGATTTGATTGTATTTTTTACCAAGTACCTACTCCCACAGTAAAAAGTGCAATTAAATCCTTCGATTGAATGAAATTAAAAATCAAATTTTTCATTATCACTACCTGGAACTAAGTACAATATCAAAATTCACTGATTCATCAAATAAAGTTGAATAATTTTAACAGTGATAATTTTCTCTATTTCATCAGCGAAAATTCACTGAAAGCGGTAATAGTGGTTTTTAACTGATACAAATCAGTTAGATACACTGATTTATCTGCGGTCCCCTTTTCTCGATTTGATTCAGTGAAAATCCACTGTACTTCAGTGGATTTTAACTGATTCAGATTGAGAGAGTGGAATCTCTCCAGACGGCAAGTCAACATTTTCTGGAGGTTCCAGATCGTTTCGAAAATGGTGTCAATTGACTGGGGGAGTCGTCGACTTTAGAGGGTAGACGAAGTTTCGGATGATATGCTGGAGAAATTGATTTTTTGGAAATTTTTTAAAAATGCAAAATTTTTAAGTTGTCAAAAAACCTCGGATTTTGGATCCAACTACGTCAATCGATAGTTGGCATCATACTAACGCTAGGATTAAATTTTCAGCTGCTGAAGTTAATTACAGCGCCGTCTGAAGCTATTCCAGTGCGCTGGAGAAAAGTCAACTTTTTCTGGAGGCTCCAGATCGCTTCGAAAATGGTGCCAATCGACTCGGGAGGTCGAATTTGATGTACAACCCGATTTTCAGGATTCTATCTTGAAATTTACATTTTTTTTTCAAAAAATGTTTTTTTGGAGGCGGCTTTGGCCATTTTCAAAAATTCGTCAAAAATCGAAAAATCAACTTCGGCAGCTAAAAATTTGGTTGTGAGGTCTGGGTGACATGCTCTTTCAGTGAGTCAAATTTCAGCTCAATCAGTGGTGACGAGTTGGCGAGGTTACCTTGCAAGGATAAAAAATGTGAAATTCTAAAAATTGGTCAATTTTAAAATTACCAAATTTCGAAGATTTACCAACTCGCTGAATTTGAGAATTTTCAAAAATTTTCAAGACTTCAGGTATTGTCCATAAGAAATTTGACAACGTTTTTAAATTGTAAAAACCAGTCTTTGTTTAATAACTTGATTAATAAAAAATTACCAATATTTTTTAAAATTTACTACCTACTTATTTTATTAAAATTCAAAAATTACAAACTTTTAAAAATTAGAAAAATTGATCAAACTTTTAAAATTAATTTTTCAACATTTTTTAAAAATGTTGCTGAAATTTCAAATTTTATCCAACTTGAGAATTTATCAAGATTTAAGAGAGAGGGTTTTGCGAAATTCCTACTTTTTCCCCTGATTTTATCTAACTTTCTTATGAATTTCATCTTAGTATCCATTCAACTCGAAAGAAGTCGTCGGCAAATTATAATTTCGCGAAACCCTCTCGTCAGACTACAGACCTGACTGTACTGAATAAAAAACATTCTGAGGAAAAACCTCGTGGGTTGCATAGTTTTTCTGGAAACGGGGCATTAAGAAAAAGTCGTGTTTTTCTCCAATTTCAACGCTTAAAATTTTTGATTTTCCAAAAAATTTATCAATAATTTCTACAAAATGACATCATTAAAATGCAAAATTAATATATATATTTTTTTTTTGAAAACTCCATGCATTTTATTTTTCAAAAATCAAAAATTAATTTTTTTTTGTAAAAAAAAGCGAGATGAAATTAGTTTCCAATTTTTCTTCAAAACTTCATAGATGAAAAATCAAGTTGACGTCATGCAAAGGTCTTAGAAAATTCCGCTTGTCAACTCTATGCATTCAACAACAAAAAAAAAAAATTTATAGCCCCCCCCCCCCTTAAAAATGATCAAATTTTTAATTCGCAGCAGAATTTTAAAATTTACACGATGGGTAATTAGGTATTGAAAAAATTTAACGCACTTTAAATTTTCAAAAATGCAAAAATTTACTTTTCCACAATCTGAGAATATTTAACTTCAATTTTTTTTTTTAATTCGACTAAAATTTCAAAATTTCAAATTCCAAATGAACAAGTGCCTATTATACAATTTCAAAACTTTGAAAACTGATCAAACTTTGAGGTGGTTCAACTCACTTTAAACGCGTATTGGTAAATACTTTCTCCGGGTGTTTTGGTAAAATGATGTCGGTTTTGATTACGAGTCGAGTAAGATGCATCGCAAAGCATTTCTACGTAATCCTTTAAATACCTGGAAATATCGATAAAGTGAAGAATGTACGTCTACGTATCATCGAGCCCTTCCTGCTGTGTTGCTTCGCTACACGAGATACTTACGTGAAATTTTGGTCATTTCGCAACTTTTCAGCGGCCATATTCATTTCGGTAGAATTGATTTGATTTTCGCTGCAAATAGTCACGGCTGGAAAAGGAATGTCCCAAACTTTCATCGAGGCTCTTTCTTTCGTCACTAAAATATTTCCCTGGTTCCAGAATTGAATTAAAATAGTGGACTGCAGGCCGCAAATCACGAACACGTTAATTACGACGAAAATCCAAAAAATCCTGAAGAAGAAGAACGAGCGGAAAAGCGAACAAAAAAAAAAGAGAAAGCTTAAAAAATTTACGTTCGATTTTCTACGTGAATACGACGAGTACGAGTAAGATGTGGGGGGGGGGATTGGAGAAGAAATTGCGGATTGTGTTACGGAAGCGATAGATACATAGAAACATACTTTTCTGCCAAAGACCGTTCCTCTTCGGCTATATAAACGAATCCGTGTAACGAAGTGTAGGCTGAAAATTTTCGAAAAAATACGCCAAACCGAAGGAAATGTTTGTTAGTTACGCTACGCTTAATGGGGCGTTTTTTCGAACCATTTCGCCCGAGATGTTTAATATTCGCCATTGAGTAAGCTGCGAGTCGAATATAGATACAAAATCAAAATTCAGATCCAAATCCAAATCCTCACCGAACCGGCTGGCTCCGGCTTGTACAACGGTTTAGTACTTATTAGATAGAGCTGGTAGCTCTAGCTACTAGCTACCTACTCGTACTACGCTCCAATATACGTGTAAGTACACCAATTAGTTAGATAGGTAAGACACTAGATGCGAGAATTTGCGAAAAAATTTTCCCATCGTTTTCTTACTTCACTTCTGTGGTTTAAGCTAGAGCGAGCGGTAGAGAGGTACACTACACAAGTGTAAACCGGGTAGCGTACTCGTATGTTATTTCGCGCAGTCAACCCTCAAAAGCAAAGTACCTACCTATTTCTTTATTTTTGTTCCAATTACTTTTATTTGTTTTCAATTAGAACGCGCTGCTAAAATTTCTCAAAATACGTACGTACAAAATGAAAATTAATTGTAAATATTTGTTTGCAATTTGTGCGTCGTAAAAAACAAAGTTACCGATAGTTTTCCAATTGGTTGTATTTTTTTTTCTCCTCCGCAGAAGTTACATTTCTGATTAATGTTTAAACTTTGACAGATACTTTTTTGGTAAGCAACGAGTTTGAATAAAATGTAAATAGATAAATGGCAGGCAGCGCGATGCAACCAAAAGGTAAAAATACGACTAGGTACGAGTACCTAACCTACCTACCTACTGCTGCATCCACTTTCACCGTATTCGCTTATTATGCGCGCTTCGCCTAATGCTTACTCCACTACAAGGCTGAGAAATGATTTTACTTTATTTTTTTTAATCACAACAGCGAAAAAATGAATAAAATAATTATTTAAATAACTATTTTACAATTTTCAACAATTTTGACAATTATTATTTTCGACAGAACATTTTTTCAAATGGCTACTTTTTGAGAGATAATGAAAAAAAATTAAACAAAAAAGTTTTTAAATTTTAAAAAATGTCTTAAAGCGTATTTTTCAACAATTTTTTAAAATTTTTATTTTATTTTTTATATTAAATTACGAATTAAAATATTTTTTCTAAAAGATTGTTGAAGTCACATGAGACAATTTTTTAGAATCCTTTACTCTGGAAGAACTCTTTCTGAGGAATTATTCTGAAATAATTTTTATAACAATATTTTTTTCAGATGAGTTTTTTTTCAAACGATGCATTTTCTTCCTTTAGAAAGTTTTTGGGATTATTTTTTCATCAAACTTTCAGTGGCGCATTTTTTTCCTTACAGGCTCCAGATTAACGTAAAACTTCATGTAACAGGGTGTCTAACTTTTTTTTTTTTTTTGAAAATTCATGGCCGTTTTATGACTTTTTTATGAACAATATTTCTACAATTCCAGGGCCCCTCCAGCATAAGCGTAACTTGGAAGAAATATGGGGGAATTTTCCTTCATTTTTTTCATAAATTTTTTGGTATTTAGCAATTTAAAAAATTATTGAGGGAGGGGGCGAATGCCCCTTGAGCGCCTTAAGTTATAAGGCCACTCTTTTTTTATAACCAAAAAATCTATACAATTTCAAAAAAAAAAAAAGTTAAATGAATACTTGGAATTTTCAATTTGATTTCTCCCCTGATTGAAATTGTTTTCATGTTGTAATGTGAGAATGATTGTTTTCCTGAAAATGAAACAAAAAATTTTCAACAACTTACTATTTCAAAAAAAAAAAAAAAAATGTTTTTTTCGTCTCAAAGTTTAAAAAATATTCTATTTAAATATTTATTTTACTATCAAAGAAAAAAAAATTTATCCCCAAAAAATTGAGATTTTTTATTATTTCAGAAAAACTTTCAAAATTATTGTTCGAAAAAAAATCTCAGTTTTTTTGCGAAAATGAAACGATTTTTTTTCTTTACAAAGAAAAGAAAATTAAGAAAATTTTCCAAAGAAATTTCAAAAAATATCTTCAGTTATTCGCGTAAGAAAATTTTATAACATTTTTTCTCCAAAAAAAAATTATGCATATTTTCTGTTTCAAAAAATCTCGAAATTTCTTCCTTCGAAAATTTTCTACTCCAGAAGATTTGAGATTTCTCTATTTCAAAAAAATGAGCAATTTTTTCAATTCCAAAATAATTTTAAAAAAATTTGAAACCAAATAATTTGTTTGAAATTTTTTTCATTCCAAAAAATGAGAATTTTTTCTCCAAAAAACAAAAATCCTCATCCTCTCAAAAGTGATAATAATATTAAATATTTTCAATTTTTGAATAATAAAATTTTTATTATTCAAAACAGTGAAAAATATCTAAAAGTTGAGATTTCATACTTTAGAGTTCGAAAAGTAATTTTACTTCAAAACAATTCAATTCAAAATGGATAAAATTCAGTTTTTTGATTTTTTTTAAATGAGGATTTCTTGCAAAAGTCAAAAAAATATTTTTACTTCGAAAAAATTGAGAATTTGTTTTTTGACGCTTCGTACAGCAACTACCTAAGGCTAGCAGTGACGTAAAAATGTTTTTTATTCCAAAACAATTTTTAAAAAATTTTGCGCCAAAAAATTCATTTTTTTCATTCCAAGAAATGGGTATTTTTCCCAAAAAATATGGATTTCCCTCCTCTTCGAAAGAAAAACTTCTTCAAGAAAATTAATTCAGGGTGTCTACATTCATTTTTTTTTTTTGAAAATTCATAGCCTTTTTCATGAACAATATTTCAACATTTTCATGGACCCCTCCCCCCTCTTCCAGCATGAGTGTAACTTGGAATGAATATTTGGGGGGGGGGAGCAAAAAAAAATCCTTATTTTTCCCCAGTGACGCAGCTAGGATGAAATCACGGAGGGAGTTCAACTTTCAGGGGTGGTCATTTTGAAATAAAAATTTTCATTTTTTCTTCGAAAACAAAGAGAGCTGTACCTATTTTGGTATTTTATGCCCTTAAGCAGAGAAAAAATTGCACCCCCAAACAGTGACGAACTGAAAGAATTTTTCAAGGGAAAGGGGCAGAATTACTGAAAATACCAAATTCAAGTACCGAAATTTGAAACTTTACCAAATGAGATGAAAATAATACTTATTTTTGAAAAAAAAACCTGCAATTTTGAGTAAGAAAAATGTAAATTTGAACTACTGAAAGTTTCAATTCTGTTATCAAACAGAAAAAAAAATACTGCTCGAGCGTAGCGAGAGCGAAATTTTTTAAAAGAAATATTCAATTATAAAAGGAAAAAAGTGCAAATTTTGCCTAATAAATAAAAATTTCATGACTTTCAGCAGCAAAATTCATGACTTTTCATGACCTAGTGATTTTTTTGAAAAATTCATGACTTTTTCAAGACTTTCATGACCCATTTTCAAATTTCATGACTTTTCATGATGTTCATGACCTGTAGACACCCTGTAATTTTCTTATTCAGAGAAATCACAATATTTTATGCATTTTTTTATTTTTTGAGAAGATGCAACAGTTTGAAAAAATTTTACTTTTAAAATTTTGCCCGGGTAATATTATAAAAAATTCATGCCATTTCCATGACTTTTCATGACCCATTTTTCAAGTTTCATGACTTTCGTGACTGTTAGACACCCTGATGTAGTTGTAGAGGTACTACATACTCATTGTCACTGAGACGACGTGAATTGTGCCAAGTACAAAATAATCAAGGATACAATATTTCACTTAAATGTAAATAGAGGTGGGTCTGGGTACAGGGTAGATGTAGAATGCCGAGGTATTCATCGAAAAAATATGACAGCAACTTCATTCTGTTCTTGTTTTTTTTTCTTTTGCGGCTTCTGCAACCAGCTTTGCAGAATGAAAAAATATAAAACTTCGAAAAGACTAACGATACTGCACCCAATACATAAACTCATCACTCCTCCGACGTTTGCTGAAATTATACGAATTCATATTTTTTTACAACAACGTTCGATATGCGAGCGCATTTAAAGAGATCAAAGCCACACACACCGACAAGTTCGTTGAATCTAATCATAGGAGAACGAATCCAATAATCGGCGCTTTTCTTCTTAAAATATATGTTGACAACTGCTATTCTGTAACAAAACGTCGGTATAGCGATACTTAATAGTCCTGAAAGCGTGCTCCAAAGACAAAGGCTGGGTCGTCCAATTTTCACGCTATAACGAACGATCCGACCAAACACTCATTTTAAAGGCTAATTTAATCGGTTAGTACCTCTACCTACTCTTTAGTAACTATCGTAGGATCGACTTTTGCCATTGTCGCCCAATTTCTAGTGATTTCGGTAACTTGATAATCGTAAGTCAATTCCAGACAAGATGGCAAACAGTTGCAATTATCGTTTTGCTGGGAACCGCCATCGCCATTCGAATCGTTTTTGGTGTCAAATACCGAAAATCCTACGCATCGTTAGAAATATTTCTTGTTATACGTAGCATACGAATAAGTAGGTACAGTACTTTACTTCAAAATAGGCGAACTTCCACTCTAAAAAATTGAGAATTTTCTAATTCCAAAAAAAAAAAAAAAAAAAAAAATCAAAAAAGACGTTTTCTTTAAAAACAATTTTAGGGACTCGAAAAAATTGAAATCAGTCCTCAAACTACTATCAACTGTGTCAAACGTCCAACCTGAGTAAGTATTTCTGAAAAAGAAAAGGAAACGTAAATACGAATATTCCCTTCGCCCGTTTCCGCACGAATAGGGGTACTCGTTAAATAATAGAAATTCTTTACGCGATCTTCCATCCGTATAACAAACTTTTCTTCTTCAATTTCAAAACGAGGTGGAGGGGAGGAAATCAGCTAAAAAATTAACGCAAGAAGACGCTTGAGAATTCGCATCTTTGTATGCCAACTTACCAGTGCTTACGGCTTTGGAGACACACGTTCGTTTGGACAATCCGCAAACTGGAGTATTTTCGCCTCCTACGAAAAACAAGTAGGTGCTAGGTAGAGGTACACCAGTCTACTCGTATACGTACAACTGATCTACAGCTACGCAGGGTATCTTACTAGTACATCATATTGATGATCAGATTACTAGTTTTTAGGCAGGTCTAGGTACTAGTGGGGCCTACTTGGTTGGTAGAATGCAACGCATCCGCACTTTTCTATGGTTTTATTGGCTCGACATTCCAATTCGCAATTATTCAACGTATACATCTGGAAGTGCCTCAAAGGTTTTTCACCTTGATAGTAACATCCTCGGGTGGCCGGATTCCACGAACGTAAAGAATCAGACGCGGACACAATCTGCGGATTTATAACAATTAAGCTGTACACGTTCCGCCTGGTGTATTGAGTCGATGTCGGGTTCGGATAATCGATCGGATTATGGAGAATCATCTACGAAGACAAATAATGGGAACCATCTATAAACGTTACCTAATGAAGGAGTTACGACTTTGGACGACAAATTCTAGGTCTACAAAGGGAGTATTTCCAATTGAAAGTTCAGATGATAATAATAATACAAGGTGTTTCACAGCTGATGTAGTTCTTTCCAGATGGTGAATAAGCAACCCATAGAGAAGAAAAAATTCTTCAAAAATTTGAAAAATATTTTTACTTAAAAAAAATTTGAGAATTAACAAGATTTTTTTTCAAAAAAACTGAGAATTTTTTCATTAAAAATGTATGATTTCATTTTAAACAGAAAAATCAATTTTTCAGGTAGGTACAAATTATTTGACAATAATCAAAATTAGGTTTAGGCCTATTTTTCAAAAAAAAAAAAAAAAAAAAAAAAAAAAAAAAACAGATTTCATTTTAAATCCTAGGTCTACCTAGAGATTTTTCCCCCCAAAAAATGTTTTTTCCTAAAAATTTTTTTAAAAAATATATAATTTTTTTTCTTCATTTCTTTTAAAATCTAACGATTTTTATCGAAAAATTTGAGGAAATGGAAATTTTCTTCATCAAAGAATAATTGTATTCTTTTCAAAAATTCAAAGTTTTTTTCCTTCAAAATGTTTGGGAATAACTAAAATTTTATTTTTTCCTGCATAAAAAGGTGACCTTTTTTCCCAAAAAATTGGAGATTTTTTAAAATACCTATAAATTGAAAAAAAAAAAAAAGCTTGAAAATCGTAAAACCTGTTTTTCAAAGTTCAAAGCTCTCTGGCTCCTTCATTTTTGAAGGTAGACAAAAAGTGCCAATAGTAAAGCAGGTTTAGCAGCATCAAACCCTATTACGATCTCTTTTTCAGAGAAAATAAAATAATAATTTATAGCCAATCGGCGATCGGGATTTCGAGCTTGACCAATCAGCGGGTGGTATTTATTGAAAGTAGATGTTGGATTTAAACTTGAACTGAATTATTTTGTAAAAACATGGGTACAAATGAAATATATTTTATTCAATCAAGTAATTTGTGATGTGTCGTTTGGTAATTATCTATAAATGGATAATTATAATTCATTACTATTCAAAAATTCAATTTTAAAACAACAAGTCAACAAAACGAACTTAATGTGACAAACGGCCGAACAACGAGACTGGCGACCAGATCTTGCAGATTTTACGAGCTCGTAAAATTGATATTTATTTTTGTCGGTGTGTGCGTGCCGCGACTGCCGCGTGGGACCTGGGTGTACAGTTTGAAATAATTTAAAATATTTACTTGTTTGATTAGCAATTAGTAAGAGCATAACTATTTTTCAACATTTCAAGTCAATTTCAAGTAAATAAATCAAAAATCTAAAATCATGTAGGTAGGTGCTCGCCAAAACAACATACCTATTACCTACATTTCCCCCTTTTTTTGAGAACATAGGTATGTACAGAAAATATTTTTAGCTATTTATTCGAAATGGATTAAATTTAAATTCAATTTCTTAATTATTTAGTTACTGAATTCTTTAAAATCATAGATATAATTTCTACATTTTTTCCCCTGTAAATGCGTGATATTTTTCAGGAGTCATTTTCGTAAAAATCTTTGAATCTAAAATTGAAATAATTACAATGTTCAATCGTAGTAGGGGTAGGAGAAGCATGGCTAGCAATTTAGCCTGAGTTCGGATGCTCGACCTACATCTAAATTTTTTTAAGTGAAATGAAGTATGAACACTTCCCTAGCAGAAAACTCCGAAAATTAAAAAAAAAAAAATAAAATCGTAGTTTTCTGAAAAAGAAAAAACTTTCTCGTTTTTTTTAAGACATGAAATTATTTGACTTTTTTTTGGATTTAAAAAAAAAAAAATTAAAAATCAAGTAGATAAAAATTTAAAAAATTAGTGAAAAAAATAAAAATACATACTTACCTATTTTTTTGAAAAATTGGAGACAAAAATCTCTTCAATTTTTTACAGAAAAGTCCTTAATTTTATGGCAAAAATGATTTTTCTCATTTTTGCAGAAACAATCTTTCAATTTTATGGTAATAGGTGAATATCCTCTCAAGTTCTCTCTTTTGGGGGGGGGGGAGGGTATTGAGAAATTTTTTTTGGAACATTATTTTGTTGTTTACTTCTTTAATTTCATTTTTCTGAAAAGAGGTGGGATTTTCCGGCTTTTTGGAGAAAAAAAAATCGGTAGATATTCTTTTTTAGAAAAAAATTAAAAAATAGTATCATTTTTTCAGAGAAAAACTGAATTTTTTGCGTTTTTGGCTTTTTTGGTAGAGAAATTTCCCAAAAAATTTTCAACTGGAAAAATTTGAAAATTTTTGGGGATAAAAAGTTGTATTTTACAGAAATTTTTTTCCAATTTTTTAGGTCCATTTTTTTATTTTTTAGAATAGAAAAAAATCATTACATTTTTTTGGAGTAGAGAAATCTTTTCTACTCGCACTTTATTAAGAAAACCTCATTTTTTATTTTTTTGTATAAATTTTCTCAAGAAAAAATTTCTTAATTTCTTTGGTGTTTGGTGTAAAGAAATTTTATAATTTTCAAGAATTCAGAAAAAATTGTAATTTTTATTTTTTTCTTATTTCTTTTGAGTGAAAAATTATTATTAGGTACCTATTATTTTTTTATTATTATCATTTTTTTTTTTTTTTGAAGAAAATAAGGCGGTTTTTTCATATTTTAGAGTGAATTTTTTAAGAGTAGAAAGGGAAAAATGATCATTTTTTTGTACGAAGATTAAACACAATTCCAAAAAGTGCTAAATTTTTTAGAGGATTTTCAAAGATTTTTTTTCTCCATAGAAATTGAGATTTTTTCTAGTTGAGAAAATATTATTTTTTTCTTTTAAAAAAAAACTGAAGACAGTTTCTTTAAAAATTAGAAATTTCATTTTTTTTAAAAAAGAAGATATTCTCTTTATTATTAATTTTTTTATTTCAAAAAATTGAAGAAAAAAAATTTGAAAATGAAAATGCATTAGAAAAATTGAGAAGTTTTCTTTTTTAAATTTGCGCATAGCACAAACCTTTTTGCAATGAGCGGATAGCTCATAGCTTGTTATCCCCCCCCCCTATGGGTGGCCTATTCGCCTCGTGGAAGGAACTACATCAATATTACGAAGCATCGTGTATACATATGCGGATAGGTACTTGGATAACCTACGGTCAAGCCGGAACTAGATATTCCGCAATAGTGTTTGAAATTATCCAATTGCAGATCGACAGCGAATTTCACAGCATCGGGTAGACCATCGCCACCGACACGCCATGGAGGAGTTATACTGTCGCGATTTTTGTACGCGCTTTCCACACTCCAAATATTTTGTTTAGGTTGGTCAGCGTGAAAGTACTTTTGAGACGAGTATCCACTTAGTCTGAAAGCAATTCCAAAGTATGTAGGTACTCGTACTGGCTCTCACACTCGCTGGTACCGTGATACGTTTCGTTTACAAAAGAGCACTCACATTTTAGCGTATTGTCGATGGAGAAGCTGATCCATAGGTATCATATTCAACGAATAACAAATTCCGCTGGATAAAATGATAGGTTGTAAATACGAGCACGGATTGGGTATAGCGTCGTTGATCCATCGAATACGAATGATGAGTGACTCGCACGACTGCGCCAAATGCTGTACAAGTAGGCAGGCAAATATAGTTATGTACAATTGTACACCACACCACAACCATCCATGAATATTCGTACGTACTGTGAATGCGTATCTCAAAGCATTTTCATTAATATCGTTTTCCGAAAAATCTTTGAACAAGTTGTGGGAGCACATGATATCTGCATAATCTCTCACGTCCCTATGCAGTCAGCGTAATAAGTGCATTGCATAAGTAATTAATTAATTCTTAAACTTGGGAAAAAAATTGAATTATAAATCTAGTTACGAGGTCAAAAAAAATACGATTGTTTCGAATGTAAGGTATAGGTAATCTAAAATAGTTAGAGAGAGGTAGGCAGGCATAGGTGAGGTACAAACTGTATATCATCCGTATTGTTAATTTCAAGGTGAAGATTTTCCACTCCAGTACCGTTAATTTGATAATCACTGCATAAGGTAATGGCTGGAAAAGGAACATCCCATACGTTCAATTTGGTGGTTTCCTGCGTTAATAGAATTTCTCCTTTATTCCAATAGTCGATCAATTCGAACGTTTGAAACGCACATAATACGAATACGAAAATCAACACGCAAATCCAAAATATTCTGAAATGAAAATTCGTCGAAGCGTTTTCATTGTCATTGTAAACACCTGCGTATGTGATACGATTACACAATGCCAAACAAAATTTTCCTAGCTGAAAGCGGCGCGGCAGCGCTTTTATGGGAGGGTTTTTTGCACGAATTATGCAATTTCTTTTATGGCTAAGTAAATATGGTTCATCAGCATCCCTTCGAACAAAAATTTTATGCGAATCTGCCCTGCACAAAACATCTACCAGCAGTCAGCACCAATTCATTACAAAATCAACTGAAAGTTTGAAAAGAAACATGAAAACAATTGGCAGCTGAATTTAAATTTTATTTTTTTTTAATCGAGAAAATAAGAAACAGGACAGAAATTGACTGTGAAATTCTGTAAAATGAAAATAAAGTAGGTTCGAAATAATTTTAAAAGATTCAAAATGATTAAATTAAAAAATGGGGGTAAATAATAAAAAGACATCGAGATTTGAAGAGATGTCTTCATTAATTTGTCAAAAAAAAGTGAATATAAAAATGACTGATTTTGGGAATAAAATCTAGAAATTGACTAAAATTGCGTCGAATGAAAATTCATAAATTGGAGTTTGAGATTTGAAGGAATTTTTGTGTCAATTTAGACGAAATAAAAATAAAACTTTTCTGAAAATTAAAATCAAAACGAATAAAAACTGAAGACAAACAAACATCCAAATTCGACCCCTTAACAATACAACAACAACAACAACAACAACAACAACAACAACAACAACAACAAATGGGTAACTATCATAGCTGGCGGATCTTTATTTTCTCAAGTGGTGCTCATCACATTGTGTTGGCGGGAGGGGGTAAAATGTTGAAAATTTTTTCACCAAAAAAAAGACTTCATATTATTATTTAATTTTGTTGAAAAAATTGTCCAAAAATTTTTTTTCTCATTATTCGGGTCCATTCTGAGAGGTTATGACGAAAAAATTCATGATTTTTCAATATTATTCCTATTTTGAAAAAAGTTCATTTTGCAATGGACAATTTTACATTTTCCCAAAATTCAATTTTATTGGAAAAATTGCCAAAAAAAAATTTCTCATCATTCGGGTTTACTCTAAGAGGTTATGACGCGACGGAAAAATTCTGAATTTTTCAACTATTCGCATTTTAGGAAAAAAATCATTTTTGCCATGTAAAAAGAACCGGTTTTTCGCGGAGCTTTTTACATAGGGAATTTCACATATTTAATTTCTTTGAAAAAATTTCTCAAATAAAAATTTTTCTCATCATTCGGGTCCATTCTGCGAGGTTACGACGAAAAAATTCATGATTTTTCAACTATTCCTATTATTGAAAAAATTTAATTTTGCAATGATCAATTTCACATTTTCCCAAAATTCAATTTTATTAGAATAATTGCCAAAAAAAAAATGTCTAATCATTTGGGTTCCCTCTAAGAAATTAGGATGAAAAATTTTTGAATTTTTCAATTATTCGCATTTTTCGAAAAAAATTCATTTTTGGCATGTAAAAAGATCCGTGAAAAAACCGGATCTTTTTATAAGGGAAATTTCACAAATTCAATTTCTTTGAAAAAATTGCTCAAATAAATTTTTTTTCATTATTCGGGTCCATTCTGAGAGTTTATGACGAAAAAAGTCATGATTTTTCGATTATTCCTATTTTTGAAAAAAGATCATTTAGCAATGGGCAATTTCATATTTTCCCAAAATTTAATTTTATTGAAAAAATTTCCAAAAAAAACAACATTTCTGGTCATTCGGGTTCACTCTGAGAGATTATGATGAAAAAATTCTGAATTTTTCAATTATTCGCGTTTTTGCATAAAAATCATTTTTGCCATGTAAAAAGATCCGTGAAAAAACCGGATCTTTTTATAAGGGAAATTTCACAAATTCAATTTCTTTGAAAAAATTGCTCAAATAAATTTTTTTTTCATTATTCGGGTCCATTCTGAGAGTTTATGACGAAAACAGTCATGATTTTTCGATTATTCCTATTTTTGAAAAAAGATCATTTAGCAATGGGCAATTTCATATTTTCCCAAAATTTAATTTTATTGAAAAAATTTCCAAAAAAAAACATTTCTGGTCATTCGGGTTCACTCTGAGAGATTATGATGAAAAAATTCTGAATTTTTCAATTATTCGCGTTTTTGCAAAAAAATCATTTTTGCCATGTAAAAAGATCCGGCTTTTTCACGAATCTTTTTACACGAGAAATTTCACAAATTTAATTTCTTTAAAAAAATTGCTCAAATAAAATTTTTTCTAATTATTCGGGTCCATTCTGAGAGGTTATGACGAAAAAAGTACTTTTAGGAATGGGCAATTTCACATTTCCTCAAAATTCAATTTCATTGGAATCCAATGAGCAATTACCAAAATTCAGTTAATTTTCTATTACCCTATTTCTCTTCAATTTTGCTCTACGACCGACCTCATAATATTGTTTCAAACTTTCTAGAAAAATTTGAGAGATCATTTTTTTTATTTCCAATAAGATAATATTGAAAAAATTATTTACTTCCAATAAAATTAGGAACATTAAAAATTTCATTCCAAAAAATCAGAATTTTTTATCCTAAAAAATTGGAAAATCTTATTTCATTCTAAAATTAAAAAAAAAAAAATTATAATTTATTTTATTGAGTGAAATTTTTTACACATTCGAGTTTAATTTTTTTGCGCAGTTTGGAATTTCTCAAGTGGTGCTCTGCACCATGTGAGAAATCTCATGTGGTGTTCGAGCACGAGAGCAACTGGGCTAACGCCGGCCATGGTAATTATTTAGAAACGATTAAGAAGATTTTCAACTCAGTTAGGCACCTTGAACGAGGTGCAGCTGGTGCAGGTATGAAAGGGAGCTGGAGCTGGAGCTGGAGGTACCGCACACAAATTACGCAGAAAGTAAATGTTACAGGAACACTTCGCAACTTACTTCTCGGATAGAGATTTATCTTTCTTGAAAACGTATTTGAAACCGTGTAATGTGGTCATCGCTGAGAACTGCTCCATATTATGCAGAAGATTTTTCGAAAATTTTGTAATTTTGGATTTCTCGCTGGTCGCTTTTGTACGCGCCAACCTTGCGTTCTCATTCGGCATTTTTCCTCGCATCATCGTTAATTTCTTCTCAGATTCCAACCCGAGGCACACTTATCTCGCGCAGTGTGATGGGAATTTTTCGAAACGAGTTTTAAAACAATATTTTCCAGCGTCTTTACCTTGGCAATTTTCGTTAAATTCAATTCAAAACGTATCTCGATAAATTTCAACGTACGTTAGTTAATAATTCACCAATACGACTGATGGTTGGTTTTTCGTTCAACGAGTAGTTGTGATTTTTATTTAATAAGTGCCTGCACCACTCGAAATCGTACTCGCACTCGTAAAAGTAAGTACTAGTGGAAAATTATAACTATACGTCGAGTCGCGTCAATTTTCAACCACTCGGACGACTTGTTAGGCGGTGTAACTTTCTTCAATTTTAACAGTCTTCTTTAAAGTTATCGCTCGAATTTTATTATTTACGAATAATGTAGTTAAGTAGGCGGGTAGGAGGTAAGTTAGGGTACTATAAGAAAGTATCGCCATAAGTTAGTATACCTAACAGTATTTTTATTTATACGCAGGTACATACGAACACCTACGTCCTACATACAGCGGCCGCAGCGTCTCTCTCTCTCTCTCTCTCTCTCTCTCTCTCTGTATCTACATCTACCTATAGTACCTATTCAATATTCACGAGTAGGATTTCACATAAAGTAAGGTACTCGTTCATAACGTAACGTAAGTAAGTACGTATAGGTAGAGGTAAAGGTATAAGTAAAAGCTGCGTTGTATGGCTGCGGTGGCGGAGGTGATGGCGGTGACGCATGACGGTTAAAAAACGAAAGCGAGTGGTACGAATTTGGTATTAGTACCTACACTTAAGGCGAGTGTTTGTTTCGCAGTACTCGTAGACTTGTAGTACCTACCTACCAACCTACCTACCTACCTACCTACCTACCTACCTAACTGTAACTACATACCTACCGACGACCTATGCATCTCCTATATGTATTTATACGCGTAGTTATAACCGACTTGAGTAAGGCTGTGTGTTGCTGTGCTGTGCTACAGCTTTCAACTTAATCTGTATTAATGAAGGAAATGTGATAAGAAAATTCGCGTTCATTTTTCATACACGCGTTCACATGTATATAAGTAAGCGTGTTAACATATACCTATTTATACTCAAACATATATACCAGTAAGTCTAAATATCTGCAGTGCCTCTCTGCCTGTGCAGCAGTGTGCCTACTGCCTACTATAGGGTGGAGTGAAAAAAATCGAAGGTCTTCGATTTTGCTAATTTTTTAATATGTTGTTCATTTTGAGTTGAAACCTCTCCATACAAATTTTTAGCCCCCTAGGTCACTCAGGAGGGGAGCTATGGTGTCTCAAAGAGGGGTCATTTTCGAAAAAAACGTGGTTTTTTGTGTTTTTGACTCCCAAAAACCCCCCTAAACAAAAGTTGTCACGCGAGTTGTTAGGTGCAATTTGAGTTTCTGCATCGACCTGAATAGTTATTTTTTCAATTTGAAGCCATCTACCGTTCCCCACCCTCGATCTAATATTGGCAGATTTGTACTTTTTAAGTATCGCGAAATCGTTTTTTTCGTCTAACGTAAAAACTGCGCTTTTTACAAAAAAAAGTATAATGACCAATCTTGTAGAGCATGAAATTTCCCATCCATTACATGTATTAAATTTGACGTTGACCTGAAATTAAAAAACTTCAGACTTCGTTTAATTTTTGCATCCTTTTTATCGTTTCATTTCATTTTATTTTTTTATCACGAAATATCGAGTCAGCGTAAAATTTTGAGACATGTACTGGATGGCAAATTTTATGCTCTACAAGATTGGTCATTATACTTTTTTTTCTTCCTTCCTAAAAATTGAAAAAAATCAATATGTTGAGGAATTGGACTAGATTAATTTTTTTGAAAATTCATCATAATAAAAAATTAGTAAGCAAAATTTTGGAATTGTAAAATTTAAAAAAATCTAATTTTGAAAAGTAGAAAAAATCACCTCTAAAAAAAATTGGAAAAAATCCTTCTTGAAATTTTTTTTAAATAACAAAATTATCATTTTTGAAAATTCAAGAGAAAAATGAACTGAAGGGTGGAAATGCAAAGTATGATAAGCGCCATTTTTTTGTTGAAAAAATGGGTTACGAAGAATCGCTCTCACTCGGAGACAAATCGTTCATTTCGAGATTTCTTTGAACCAATGTGTAGAGAAATGTCCCCACTTCATCACATGATATGTGAGAAACCCCTAATTTTCCCCTCTTCCACCCGCGGCACGAGTTCAAAGCTCCCCTGTAAAATTTACTTTTCGGCGCTTATCATACTTCGCATTTCCACGCTTCAACTCTGGAAATTAAAAAAATTTAAAAAAAAAATCATTCTTGAAAAAATTGAAAAATCTTATGATTTGAAAATTTGAGAAAAGTCATGTAACTTATACCTAGACCTACCTGAAAAATTTGAAAAATTCTTCTTAAAAAATAAAATACCTATTTAAAAAAATTATCCAATTTTTATTTTTGAAAATTTATGAAAAATCATTCCAAAAATTGACAAATTTGACCTATTTTATTTTATGAAAATTCATTGCGACTAAAAATTGAGAAAATTTTGAAAAATCTCATTTTAGAGAAATTAAAGAAAAATTAGGGATGCATTTCGAGAACTTTTCACAGTTTTAGGAAATTTTTGAAAAATATGTAAAATGAGCATCTTTGTTATGCAAGATTTTTGAAGTATTTGAAAGCTTTTTTTTTTTTTTGCATAATGAGAGGGGTTTGGACCCCAAAACTCTCCCCTTAAATACGCCACTGCTAAAGAATTGGAAAATTATTATCTGCTGACAAGAAATCAATGATTTTACAAAAAAAAAAAAAAAAAAAGTTTACCATAGGCAACTTTCTGAACACCATGTTGCGTAGATTCAGTTATTCGTTATTCAGTTGTTTTTCTCTCCAGCAATCACTATACGACTGTGCTCATCTATTAAAAAGTACCTTAGTCCATTCAATAATAGAGTTGGATAAATATATCTGCACGCCGTCGAAACAAGTTGCAGATTTACCAGATTGAAGGGATATTCTTAACTGAGACACCCTGTATATTGCAAAAGTGTACTTTATGGAGTATAATCGAATTGATTTGTTACGTTTGCCAAAACCGTAACTTTTTTTTTGTGAATAATGAATTCGTGGGAGAGGGGGGGGGGGGGGTTCAATCGAGTTGAAGGGCAAACGAGTGCCTGAATAGTATGCATAGGAATGTAGTTAACTACGATGTAGGTATCGTAAGAACAAGGTTGGTACGACGTGAAAAAATATTTTCGGTACAGGTCTACAGGTACAGTGCAGCGTCTGTACTGCACTGCACCTACTGAAAGTACCTACTACCTGCTACGTGCGTGTGTAGTTATACGTAACCAAGTACCTTACCTACGTGAACGTAGACGTACGCAATGTAACACATCGCGTAAGCACGTTAAACTACTCGTATTATTTATGGTCGAATAATCGACAATTTTTGCAGTCACGAACACGCCAACAATTGTGGTAGCGATTTTTTTAAATTGAGCTTAATTAGACGCTTACATTTATTAGGGTTGGTCATTCCAACGCTCGAATTTTCTATCCGCAATTTAGGCAAGTGTGATATTCGTCGTTTAACTCGCATCGCGTGATCATCAAACCAACGTTCTAACCCATTAAAGGTACGAGTAGTTTTACGCCGATTTCGCGTTTTTTTCTATTTTTTTTTCTCGATGTAACTACACTTTTTAAATAATAAGTTCGGTAGGAACTCGATTTAGAAAATAAGAAATCGATAAGTTTGCCACTTTTTTGGAATTAAAATTTTTTTTAATTTTTGGGGCCTTTTTTCAAAACAATTATTATGGAATAAATTTTACTTTCATTTTTTTGGAGTAAAAAAATGCAAAATATATTATTTATGTAAGAAAAATTATTTTTCTCATTTTTTTGAAATAGACTACTTTACTGAAATTTCTCATTATTTTGAAATGAAAAAAATTCCAACTTTTAAGAAACAAAAAATTCTTCATTATTCGAAATATTGAAAATGTTCCTAATTTTTTTTGAAATATGTAGAAAAATTTACAATTTTTGAAATGAGTTTTTTTTTGGAATAAAATTTTTACAATTCCTCGGATTAAGAAATTATATTTCCCAAATTTTTCGGGGGAAGAATCTCTGCATTTTTTGAAGTAGGTAAGTATTCGGTTAGAAAATTTTATTCGGATAATTGGGGGTTTTTTACAATTTTTTTTTCTCTGTCGAAAAAAATAAAGAGAAAATTTCAATTCCGGCCCGACATCCGAGTCATCGCTTAGATGCCCACTTTGCCTATCTATTCTGTTGGGCTCGTATAAAATAGGTAATTGCTTTTAGGCGTACGAGTATACGAGTCCATGGGTTGCGTTGTTGTTTCCACAAGGCAAATGCGAAAAACGAAATGAATATTAAAATACGTTTCGCTCGCGTTTGAAATAAGCCATACTTAATGAAAATGTAGAATATCTTTTGGTATAAATGTAGGTATATTGTACGCACTTAAGTGCGAGTATAGCGCCCTTCCAGTTATACATTATACCTTATTAATTAACGACACGCCGCCATCTACGCTAATGGAGGTAATAGCGTATGAAAAATTGATAGTGCAATCGCGAGCTTCGCACTCCAACTGTAAGTATATTGTCTCGACTCTCAAACCGGCTAACCATCCTATCATGTACTCGTACTCGGCGTACACAGTACAGCTGCAACGAAAACGTACATCAATACGAGTAGACAACAACAAACGCAGAAAGTAGAGGTATCAAGTGGGTACTCCCTCACGATGGATTTTGAATCAAAATTCATCGATTCGAGGTTGCTAATTAAAAATCTATAGCAAAAGGTACTCGATTTTTTTTTTTGAATTTTCCATACACACGAAATTAATACGAGTACAAGTATACAACAAGTAGGTACTAGGTAGATGATACTCGAGTTATGATTTTGAGAAAAATTTCATCAATTCAGTGGAAATTTGAATTTATAAGTGGGGAAAATTTTTTAATCAATTTTTTTTTTCAATTCCAACAGATTTGGCGATTTTTCCGTTTTTTTAAACCCTAAAACTGTAGGGTTTCTCGAGTAATCATTTCTAGAAAAATTTCATAAATTTTGTGAAAATTAGAATTCACGAGTCAAAAAATTTTCTTCAATGAATTTAGGTCCAATTCGAGCAAATTTAGCATTTTTTTTTTTCAAATTCAGAAGATTTCGCAATATTTTCGTTTTTATAAACCGTACAACTGTAGGGTTTCTCGAGCAATAATTTCTAGAAAAATTTCATTAATTTTGTGAAAATTTTAATTTTTGTGTGGAAACATTTTATTTAATCAATTAAATATTGTTCAATTCGAGCGAATTTTGCAATTTTTCTCAATTCCAGGAGATTTTGCAATATTTTCCAACCCTCCAACTGTAGGGTTTCTCGAGTTACCATTTCTAGAAAAATTTCATCAATTTATTGAAATCAAAATTTTTTTCAGTGGAAAAATTTTATTTAATCAATTTTTGTCCAATTCGAGCTGATTTTGTAATTTTTTTTCAATTTCTGCAGATTTTGATTTTTTTTCAACCATACAATATTGTAAAGTTTCTCAAGTAAACATTTCTAGAAATATTTCATCAATTTGTTGATATCAGAATTTTTCAGTGGAAAAATTTTATTTAATCGATTTTTGTGCAATTCTAGCTAATTTTTTTCATTTTTTTTCAGTTCCAATAGATTTTCCAATTTTTTTTTGCTTTTTTCAACCCTACAACTGGAGGGTTTCTCAAATAAAAATTTCTAGAAAAATTTCATTAATTTTGTGAAAATTTGAATTTATGAGTGGAAACATATTTTTATTTATCAATTTTTGTCCAATTCTAGCTAATTTTGCAATTTTTTTTTTCATTTTCTGCAGATTTCGCAATATTTTAGTTTTTTTAAACGCTACAACTGTAGGGTTCCTGGAGTAATGATTTGGAGAAATATTTAATCAGTTTTGTGGAAATTTGAATTTTTGTGTGAAAAAATTTTCTTCGAATCAATTTTTGTTCAATATCAGCAGATTTGACAATTTTTTTACATTTCCAGTAGTTTTGGCAATTTTTTCGTTTTTTAATCCTACAACTGTAGGGTTCCTTGAGTAATTATTTCTAGTGAAAAATGTAATCAATTTTGTGGAAATTTGAATTCATGGGTCGAAAAATTTTCTCTAACCAATTTCTATTCAATTCGAGCTGATTTTGCAATTTTTTTTTCAGTTTCAACAGTTTTGGTCATTTCTTCGTTTTTCGACCCTATATAACTGTAGGGTTTCTCGAGTAATGATTTCTAGAAAAAAATTATCAAATTTCAATTTATGGGTCGAAAATCTTTCTCTAATTAATTTTCGTTCAATTCGAGCTAATTTTGCAATTTTTCGTTTTCTTCAACTCTACAACTTTAGGGCTTCTCGAGTAATAATTTTGTGAAAAATTTCATCAATTTTGTGGAAATTTGAATTTATGAATGGAAAAATTTAATTTAATCAATTTTCGTCCTTCGGGCTAATTTTGTATTTTGTATTTTTTTTTTTTTTTTCAATTTCAACAGATTTTGCAATATTTACTTTGTTTATTGATTTCTAGAAAAATATCATCAATTTTGTGGAAATTTTAATTTATGAGTCGAAAAAATTTTTAAAATAAATTTTTTGCAATTCCATCAGATTGAAAGATTTTTTCGTTTTTTCAACCCTATGACTGTAGGACTTCACGAGTAAAAATTTCGAGAAAAAATTCGTGGAAGTTTGAATTTATGAGTTGAAAATGTGGAAAAATATGATTGGTAACCCAAGTCGTAACATGACAGCCCAAATATTTTCGCTTTAGATCAATGAAAGAGTATTCTACGAAACTAAACGAAACTAAACGAAACAAATTTCTGGTCAGTTACTATAATAACGAAGAGGAAATGACTTTTCTCCGCAATTTTCAAACTGACGTAAAACAGAATAGGTACAGGTAGCCATAGTAGCTATACTAGATATAGCTAGATGTAGGGTATCTCTACCTATCGATGACGTCACATACAACGTCTTTATCTATTTAAAAGTTAGTTCGCTTGTTTCTTTGTATTATTTTTGCAATGTGATGTGTCGCATTACTCACAATTGAAGACGGACGAAGATGGAAAGAAAAAAAAAGAAAAAAAAGGAAAAAACACAGCGAAAACGTTATCAAGTTTTTGGTGTAGCGACGATACTGCATGTTTGTTCTTTTGCTTATTTTCTCCCTTTAGTTCGGTATATAAAGGAAAACGGAAACGAAATTTTAAAGTGTAACGCGTAAAGCTTGTCTTCGTTTTCTTAGAATGCGTATATTTTTTACGACTAGCATGGCTGGTTGTCTTTTATTGTTTGCTAAATGATGCGAAATAATACCTACTTACTTATGTAGTACAAAGTCGCGCGTTTTTCTTTTCCGTTTTTTTTCCTTCGCTCGAAAAAAAAGAATTGCACGCCAAAAAATACGCGATTAACATTTAAAAATGCAAATATCATCTCGTATCACCCCTAGAGGTCACTATATGTATATATACAGTATACACGACGTCTCCTACCTACGAGTATTCGAATCGCGAAAATTTTATGCCATTTTTCTACCTCTGCGTGCGTAGCTGGAATTTAATGCAATGATAACCTTATCGTGTGTTAGAAGTGTACGTAGACGTAGAGTGATTTTAAAAATTCTTAGATCAAGTAGGTACACATGTAGACGAAACGAGTGGATTATTCAAAATTGAAGAGAAGGAGAAGGTTCGATCGAAATTTTTGTAATAACCAAAATTATTTCCAGCACTTCAAGCTACAACTTTTGTTTGAAAATTTTTTCAATTGAACCCCTTCCTCCCAACCGATTTTGCATAACACTGCGAAGATACTAATTAAAAACTAAAGAAGTGAGGGGGGAGGGAATGGGCCAATTTATAACAATTTCAAATCAAAGTTGTAGATAAAATTAAGACCTCAAAAATAATTTTGGTTATTATAAAAATGTCGATTGGATCCCTCCCTTTCCTCCGATTTTACATAATATCAGGTAGATACTTTTTAAAAATTGGGGAGGGGTCCAATTGAAAAAATTTTCAAACAAAAGTTGTAGCTTCAAGTCTAAGAAATAATTTTGAATACAAACAAAAATTCGATTGTATCCCTCCCTCCCCTCAAATTTTGAACATCTACTATCATTCTATGTTGTATTGAACTTGATAAATTTCAGTGGCGTATCTAGGATGAAATCACGGGAGGGGTTCAAATTTTGTTTTCGAGAGTGGTTAGGTATTATGAAATGAAATTTTTAATTTTCACTACTTAATAACAAAAAAAGCATTTTTCAAAATTTTTAGATTTTAATTTTTTTAAAAATCAAAAAATCTCTAAATAGTCAAAAAAATTACACTGTTTCTATTCGTGAGAATTCAAAGAAAATCTCCCCAAAAATTTAAAAAAATTCAATATGTTGAAGAATTTGATTGAAACTAATTTTTTTGTAAATTTATCATAATTAAAAATTAATGAGTAAAATTTGGAATTGTAAAATTAAAAAAATCCAGTTTTGAAAACTAGAAAAAAATTCATCTCAATTTTTTTTAAGTAGGTAGGTAACAATTATCGACTGCTTAGATCGAATACCTCGTATCCCACAAAAAACCAAAAATGACCTGGGACACTTGAAACATTTATTATAGAGTTTGAAAAAACAGGGTTTTCTATTTTTTTTTTGTTGAAAAAAAATTGTGGGTTACGAGGTGTTCGATCTAAGCAGTCGAAATATCATTTCTGAAAATTCATGAGAAAATGATTTCTAAAAATTAAAGAAAATTCATTGATAAAATAATAAAATATACCTATCAAAAAAATTACCCAATTTTTATTTTTTTAAATTTAGGAAAAATCATTTCAAAAATTGAAAAATTTGGAAAATTTTGTTATTGAAAATTAAGAAAAGTTAGGTATCATTAAAAAATCTTGGAAAAAAAATCAATTTCGAAAAATTTAATTTTAGAAAATCAAAAAAATTCTAAGCATGAAGGAAAAATTTAACCTTGAAAAATTTGATCAAAAAAATTTACACAGTTTCTCTTTGTGAAAATTCTTTCCTAATTAAAAAAAAACCAATATGTTGAAGAATTTGACTAAATTAATTTTTTTGAAAATTCATCATAATTGAAAATTAGTAAGTAAAATTTCGAAATTGTAAAATTAAAGAAAATCTAGTTTCGAAAAGTAGAAAAAATCACCTCTAAAAAAAATTGAAAAAAATCCTTCTTGGATTTTTTTTTTTAAATAACAAAAATATCATTTTTGAAAATTCAGTAGAAAATGAACTCTGGAAATTAAAAAAAAATCATTCTTGAAAAAACTGAAAAATCTTATCTATTATTTGAAAATTTAAGAAAAATCATGTAGACCTAGACCTACCTAAAAAAATTAGAAAAATTCATTCTTGAAAAATAAAATAAGTATTTAAAAAAATTATCCAATTTATTTTTGAAAATTTATGAAAAATTATTCCAAAAATTAAAAAAATTTACCAATTTTATTTTATGAAAGTTCATTGCGACTAAAAATTGGGAAAATTTTGAAAACTCTCATTTTTGAAAAATTAAAGAAAACTTAGGGATGCATTCCGAGAAATTTTCACAATTTTAGGAAATTTTTGAAAAATATGTAAAATGAGCATCTTTGTTATGCAAGATTTTTGAGGTATTTTAAAGTTTTTTTTTATGCATAATGGGAAGGGTTTGGACCCCAAAACACCTCCCCTTAAATACGCCACTGATAAATTTTACGATGATGCCAAAAAAAAAAAAAAAAAAAAAAAAAAAAAAAAAAAAAAAAAAAAACAGTACTGCGGCGATCCACTCGTTAGACGAAGAGCATCGCGTTTTTAACTCAATTTTCTTTTCATCTCATTGTACCTCAATTTTCATGACTCGAGTTTCTTAGTTTTAGGAAATCCTAAATTCCAACTCATTCAAATTCACACATTACCACATACTTGGGTGTCGATACGTCAAAGGCAAATCATTTGAAAGAAAAAAATCCAGCAATATTTTCATCAGAATAAACAGGGGAACGCTATTGCGCACTTCCGACTAACGACTGCTAATTCGCGGTCAATTAACTCTGTGAAACTGAAAATTGACTAAATAAGTAAACCGAGTCAACGTTGAAAATTAACGTACGACTTTTGAAAGTGCCTTAACACGCTGACAAGATACGTTGTTGTATGAATCGATGCGGAGAATATACGAGCAGATAGAGGTTTCGTCGTCGTATTTTTCGCCAATTAATTTTTTATCGCTCGTTCGAGCCTTTATAATAGTATGTAGAAAAGACGAACGAACAACCGTTTAGGGTTGAAAAAAAAAATTGAATGAATGAATGAATGAAGAAAAAAAATTGTATCTATAATTAGCACTGGTGAGCGGAGCAGTGGGTTACATCGAACTTGAAGGCGGAAGAGCTGGCTGCACCATGCCATGCCACGCCGCCGATGCGATGATGATGACGACGAAGGATGCGGCGGTGGCCGCTGCGTTGGCGCTGCGGCGCTGCGGCGGTAAAAGGAAAGAGGTAGGTGCGAATAAATACACGATCGAGTAAGAATAACGCGTTATACGTCGCGTCGTCGGTCGGTGTACTACGTATAAAGAGATTTCCACATATTAGCTCGTTGGGGAAAAAATTGAAATGGAAAATTAAAAAGAAAAGTAAAATAAAGGAACGAGTTTTTCCTTGAAAGTGAAACGAATCGGTGTGCCGTTGCCGTTTTTACTGGGTAAAAGCTTACGCGTTGGGCCCGGGGCGCTACGATCGATAGTAATAGGCAAAAAGATTTGCGCAAATGCGGGCTGCCGCGCCCCATCTGTCGAAAAAACATAGGACCAAATAGTCGCCGCCAATGAGAGCCACCACTCCCAGTTGTGAATTCGGATCGCTTACGTACGGTTTGCCGGGCTTTTCCTCGACGAAAAATAATGGAATAGCCCCGCGATTAAATTTTTAAAAATGACGGGTCACTCGGGGACCCGGCTCACGAAAACCGGTTTCCTGCTTTGGTTCCAAATTTTTTGCGCTTTACTCTTGGCACCCGAAGACGGCTGGTTACCCATCGTACGAGCTGCGTAAGTACCCTAACGCCTGCTAATGCTAATACTAATACTAACTTACTTACATACATACTCGTAGAACATCATATATCTACAATCTACATATACATTCGTTAATAACGTACCTACCTAGGACCTACATACCATCTTTATAGTACCTAATACACTTTCACATACTCTTTTCTCTTAATTTAATGCTACAGCATCTTCGTGTTTCTGTTTAGTGTTCTCTCTCCATACTCGTGTATCTTTCCATCCACGTACAGTCGTACAGTCGTACAGTCGTACACCGTAGGTACTCTATACATTGTACGAGTATTACGTATCTATATCAACTACCTACCTACTCGTATCTACCTATGGTCGTAGCCACATAGTTGGTCTAAGTCTGAGTACTCTCGGATAACTACTCGTATTTCTATAGATAGATAGATAGATAGGTACTACGAACAGATTCCTATGTGCATCGTTCAGCGAGATACGAGTATAAACATCATCTTGGCCGATACCTCTGCATTTTACGCACTGACGTAGGTACAATAACCTATAGGTTCGAGTGCCACTGCGAACAGCATCTCGTTATCATTGCGGTCGTCATCGTCTATCCAGTATCCATTTCCATTCGTTTACACACTCGCAAAAGGTATCGAATTTCATCAACGTAGGTACTCGCAGATACACCCGAGTGCTGTGTAGTCATCTGACGTCAGAACGTGACGCACTCGTATTTTCTTACCTACAAGTATGTAGGTATACATACAATGTACGAGTAGCTCACTTCACTCATATCCACATACGCTATTCGTGAGTTTTTCAAATTCGCTTCTTTTATCGAGGGCTTGGCTGCCTTTACAATTTCGGTGGTAGAGCTACTGCAACTCACTGGCAAAAGATACCAACTGTCCCAGTTATACCTCGAATCGTGCAATTTTTCAAAAGTTGAACAAACTTACTAGGTATTATTAATTTCTATTTTAATAAGTTAAATTAACTCAACATCGAGGTGACGATCTAATTTGTTAATTTAATTTATCAAAATTAATTATCCAGCAGTTATCCCTAAAGTAATTAATTTCATTTCATTTTCCGGTTTAAATAATAAATTACTCGTGCGTACGCCGTGTTGATGTTAATGTCGACTTTTTCGTAGATTTTTTTTCGTCGTTTTGGTCACTATAAGCCATAAGGCATATACGTAAGACGATACGAGTACGAAAATTTACACAGAAAAATTCGTGAAATTCGACTTTCGCTCGTTCTTCCATGTTCAACTTCGATTTTAGATATTCGGCTCGTTCTCTTCGGTACAGCACCGAAAATATTCCTCCGACTCGCAAGGCGTGGAATTTTTTGAAAATTGTTAACATGCACCGCAGAGCATTCGAAACACTGTTATTGTTGCTGCAACACGACGAGTATTGAACGTACTCAATGGTGGCAAATATTGTTTTGGCTTTTGCACGTTGACTGGAAAGGGGTTATGCGACGAAAACAGACATAAGTGGCACTATTATTGTGATCTTTTTTTCTTTTTTTTTTCGGGAAAAATTAGGTATTATTTTGAAAATATTTCTACCATAGTATATGTAGTTGCACTGAAGCACTGATAAGAGGACAATTTTCACCAATTATTGTTGTTTCGAAATTTTTTCACCAAAAAGTTTTCATTTCTTCAAATTAATGTGCTTCGTTTCTCAGGTTTTCTACCTTATTGGGATTTTGTGGAAGAAGGGAGAAGTTAAATGAAAAAATGATAAGAACCTTTTTTGTGCAAAATCAAAAGAGGAACAATTTTTGTTCCAAGATTTTTCTGATAAAAGCAGTCATTGTCGAGATATTTTGAAAAAGAAAAACGATTTTCAGTTCCTTATAAAGAAAGTGTAGGCATGCAATCACTCAATTTTTGTAAATGTTTCTGTATTGCCTACTACAGTCATACAGAAATCATAACTTGCGAGTCTAGGGAGATGCTGCTCGAGAAAAACGTCGTGTCGAGCTGTCTATAGATTTTTATAGTGCATCACTGTTGCGTCTCTCGTAAGCAAACCTAATCAACTACCTATGCTATACTATACTATACTATACTATACGGGCAATTAAGTTCTACGAGGTATCAGTTCTCAACTCCGTTGGGTGTTCACCCCCTCCCCCCCCCCCCATCCTGAAAAAAGGTATAGTGACTCGTAGCATGGTTGGTTGTAGGTATGACACATTTCAAAACCCCCCAAAAAAAGTGATACGTTCGCGTAACAAAATGACAACTGTCAAAACGTTAACTGAAACAATCGCAACATCGATTTATAACTTTTTTAAAAGCGCATTCGAAATTACTCTATCAAGTCAAGGTTACGTCACAATGACATACACGAACGAGTATCTATAGTCGATACTTGAAAGTAGGAACGAAAAATTGATGGATAAAATTGTAGCACGTATTGCTTAGATTTTTCTCCTCCCCTCCCCTGCTCACCATTTTTCATTTTAGGTATTTGAAAATTGAAACCTATCAACTTTTTGCGTCCACGTTATCTACCTACATGTACATACATATTTTATACTTCTAATTGTAGGTGTTATTGATTAGAAACAATTCAAAACAACATCTTAGTCGAGTGGATTGACAAATAATTCGAAAATAAAGAGTAAGAAATACCTATCTAGAAAACTGAGAGAGTTAAATAAAAGATAAACAAATCCATTTTAAGATTTATCACTCCAAAGATGGGCCGAATCAGTCCCCAGATGATTTTAAATCGAACTAATAAAATTATTGCATAAAAAAAATTCTAGGTAGGTACATAAATTACAATCTTTTCACTCATTTTTATGAAACAATTTTGAAATTCGAACCATTTACATTAGGTATAGAAATCAAAATCATAAAAATCAATAATTTCGAAAAATTCGGAAATTTTGAATTTTAGACCACGAATTATTAAAGAATCTGCAACCAGCGATGAGTTACTATTTTATTGTAAGGCATTTTGATTTTGATGATTTTTACATTCAATTTTTATTTATTTTTCATTTGGATGATTTTGATGACATCTTTACATTTTTGCAAATATTTTACTCGTGAGGAGGGGATGATTCGAAAAATCATAATTTTTGTTTTGTGGACAGATCAATTGAAAAAATACGTATTCTGTCAATGATTAATTTAGGTATATGCTGGTTTTGCTGTGGAAGTTCGCTTTTAATTTTCCTTCTTTCAAGATTCAATTTTGCCAAAAATGGCAATTCTGCCGACAAATCGGATTTGTTCGAAAATAATAAAGGGATGATTCAGCCCTCTGTACTTCTATCAATTCGTCTCTGAATTTACTGTATCCAAACACTTCCGCAACATCCCATACACGAGCAGGTATCGTGGTGAGGTGGCCTCGTGTGAAAAAATAAGACGTCAGCTATACCTATAGTGGCGTGACGATGTCCAGTTAAATTAGGCCAAAAAATGACCTCTTTGCCCAAACAAAATGAGGGAAACTTTTTTTATTCGTAAAAATGTTCGTAAATGTGTCTTAATTTCAACGTAATTATACAAAATCCTAGCGCAACTTCATCACCAAATATTCACTTTTTTTACTCCGAGTTGTTCCCCCTCCTCCCACGTTCTATTCATATAGATCTCACTTCTTAATGAAGCTACAGAGAAATTTCTCGTACAAAATATGTGCAGAATTAAATTTCCATAAAATAAGTTACCTATTTACAATTTTTTGATAGAAATTATGGTTTTTAAAAAAATTGTATTTTTTGTACGAAATAATGTGAAATCAATTTTTATGATTTTCTCAACATGAACATTGAACATACCCAACTTTGTGACAAAATCTGCAATTCTGAATTTGTTTCTGGGGTGAAATAGGTAGTCCTACACCCCACGACGAGTTTCATTTCGTTAATTTAACGAGCTGAATATTTACTTTTTTTTTACGAATAACGAAACAGTTCTTGGAAACTCACCCACATAAGCGCAAATTTCCTTCTACTAATGGCGAAAATTAAAATTTGTACTCACCTGAAACAAAAAACAGAAAAAATTATTTACCAATATGTTATGTTGATATGCACGTATGATTTGAATAAAGGCTAAAGGTAAAGACACGCAGTATAAGTGATATATATATATATATATAGATATTAGATACACATAATATATGTAGTCAGCAGGGAAGTAGGTAGAGGTACCAACACCAACATACGTAACATAGACGTAAGGTAGCGAAATTAGGTATTGAACCTGCTAAACGAATGAAACATCGCGTTGAGAAACAGCTCGAATAAACGAGGGCGTTTCAATACAATCGTCAACGGCAAAGAATTTTATTTTAAGAATTTGAAAAAATATTTCTTCGTGAAAATTACTGAAAGAGAAAATTGAAAATTTACAAGCCTTAATTTATTCTCGGCGTTTCTTTTGATGTAGCAGAGAGGTTTTTTCCTCGTATTTCGCTCACTCTTTCAAATACTTTGCTTTTTCCCGTTCTCTTTTCTGACTGGCTTGTTTATAATGTTTACTTTGTTCATATTTGCAGTAGATACGTGTTCCAATTTTCCGGCTTACTTTCCTTTCAACCGTTTGGAAAATTGTTTCAACGGAACGAACGTAGAAAACACCCTACGACTGCGAGTACCTACCTACCTACTACCTACGTATAAATAATCGTGTCGAGATTACGACGTAGTGTCTACAGGTACCTTCCGCAATTCACACATAGTCGCAGTCGTCTCGTCGAGTCGATCTAACGCTATAATATGAAACGAACAACTACTGAAGGTATACGTTAGATCGACGACTTTGTTTTCGACTGCGACTGCAAAGCGTCAAATGAAAATTTTCTCTATTGCGCCACGTCGCATGTATCCGCACTCGTATAAATACTAATGCACCTGTGAGGGGGAGGGGAGAGGGGGGGGGGGGTGAGCTGCCTCGAGCACACGAACCCAGCGCATTCTTAGCTATATTTTTAACCCACCTATGCGAGTCTGCTCTAGTTGTAGGTAGATATAGTGGGTATCTGCTATCTACCTACACCACCATTTCGTCGGTTTTAGCGTTGTAAAAAACATTTAAAATGTAAATAGGTACCCTATTTTATTTTCCGAGACTTCGAACCACAAATTAAGACAACTTATTGTACGTAATTTCCATGTAAAATGAAAATTTTATTAAATGTTTCAAAGAAAATGATTATACTTAAATTTCAAAATTTTGAACAGATATTCTCGAATATGCTACAAAACCGATCAAACTATTTAGTATGCCAAAATATTGTAAAATCTGAAAAAATACGCCCTTCTCATTTCGCACACGTCACCAAGTATTTATATATAGAGCCCAGGCTAAATCGACAGAAGAAAATATGGTAAAGTGTAAAATGTCGAGCCCCGATGATAGGTTAACTATATAGAACGTCGAACGTATGTATTTTAAAACCTGTAAACATCGGTAGAAAAAAACAAAGATTTCGAAAAGTATAAGTATAAAAAAACAACTTCGCTACTCTTGACGAGCTTAAAAGGGGAGAAAAAAAAATTCTCTACAAACAAGAACGCTTTAACACGAATGACAACAGAGGAGGAAAAAATCAGCTAAAAAAAGAAGACGAGGATATTTCCTGTAAAAGTCTGATCTGATAAAATTTACCATAGCTTTTTGCCCAAGTGCTCTCGAACTTTTTCTCTATTATTATCTATCATTAATATACCGAAAGCAATTTTACATGAAGGTATAAAGTTGGAAATTCGATACACGTCTTTCTCGTTGTTTTTTTCTTTTTCTTCTTTCACTCGATGTGCACTCGTTTCGAGTTCGACGAATAAAAATCCTACCCAAATGGCAACTTGTTGAATATTTGGTTACTTTATATTTTATAATTAGCACGTAACGGTTATCGGTTACGTTGATTGATGGCAAACATGAGTAGGGCGAGTACTGTAGAGTGTCCCGCGTTAAATACGAAGGAAGGAAGGTAGGTTTAAGTACGTAAGTATCTGTTGAGCTTTGTGCCATTCTAAGATACGTATCTACCGCGGTGCGCTATCGATAAAATTTTCTAAGCTGGCATTTCTTCGGCTCGGCTTGCTGAAAATTGTATTGAGAAAAGCTCGTAAAATTTTTCATCGAACACGGTCAATACCCTCGAATGTTGGAAAATGGACGAGGAAGATTTTTATTTACTCGAATAAAATGGAAGGGGATACGATCTTCTATCTTATCTTACATATTATCAAAAATGTGCAGTGAAACAGATTACAAGCAACTCGACTGCTCGGACATCGTACAGCGATGGTTGATACGTTAAAATGAAGATAATCGCTTCCGATTTGAGCCATTTTTATTAAAATGTCGAAAAAGTTTCGAGCTTTGAAAAGATAAGCTTTTAATTTCAAACGTTGGACGACAATTATTGGCAGTGGAAACGTTGAAGCATTATTCCTGATATCATTGACTCTTCACGAATGTTTTTACCTTCCCTTCCATTGAACGACATCATGCCGCGAGGGGAAATTCGAAATTTGGAAAAATTTCAAAATTTCATAAAAATATTTTCCGTTCCTGGTTCCTCTGGCCTTTGCTGCTGTACATGGCACGTCAAAAAATTCCAAATTAGAATAGCTTTTAAAATTTTGGGTTTCCTTTTTTACTATTTTATTAATTCGATTATCTAATTCTCAAAATTCGGCCAAATTCTACCAAAAAATTGATTTGTGACCCGGTATGAGAAAAGGGACCGGACTGCCAAAAAATCGATTTTCACTTTTTTGATGTTTTGAGGTCTGCTTACCAAGGTCCATCACCTGAACCAGTCAAAACTTTGAAAAAATCAATATTTCCAATCGGCACAAGAAAAGGGACCTAACTGCCAATAAAATCGATTTTCGCACCAAATAAAATGAAATCGTTACTTTTTGGTATTCTGAGCTCTACGTACTAAGACCAGTCGTGTGAACCAGTTGAAATTTCAAAAATATCAAAAATTTCCAATCGGCATCACAAAAGGACCTAACTGCCAATGTAACTCTTTTTCCTAAGAATTTGAATAAAAATGAATGGAAGTATTCTTGTAATTTGATTCAAAAGCAAAATAACACGAAATACTCGCATCAATTTATCCGAAAACTGATGGTGTATTTGTTATCAGCAAACTTCAAAAATTTTCTTATCACAATTCCTCCCCCCCCCCTTTTGGCAACCCTGAGTTTCGTCAAATTTCCCTTACGCCATTACAAAAAATCTTTCGCACAAAATCAAAAAAAAAAAAAAATATTGGAAAATATTCCACTCATGCCCATTAACAACTCCCTAAAATTTCAGAAAAAAAGATCCATTCGTCCCAAAGATATCCATTCACAAAGTTTCTTTTTGCTTTCTTGAAAAATTTGAAAAATGGCAGTCCGGCCCCTTTTCTCATGCCGAGTCACATTTGTAAACTTTGATTGAATTTTAAAAAATGATACCCAAGTTTGTGGAAAAAAATGAAAATAGGGGTTTTGTAGGAAATTTTACGCTCTTCAACAAATTATTTGAATTTTTTTACAATTTTCGAAACGACTGAAAAGTTATTGATATTTCTTTAAAAGAGGGGCTCACGAGTGTTCACATTTCAGACGCTTCGGGGAAGGTGGGGTTGAGGTTTTTTTCAAGTCAATGGTGTGTCCCCATTAGCATATATATATATATATATATATATATATATAAGGTCCCATCCGAAATTGTACTCCATTCGCAGAAATGGGGGGGGGGGCAATCTTTGGTTTTTTTTGCACCACCCGTTCACTTTTTCGAAAAAATATATGTATATAACATTTTTTGTTGCAAAATTTATTTTACTTAATTTCAATTATGATTATTTTTTTATTTAAACGCGTATTTGCAGAGTTATAAACGAAAAACAACGAGGGGGTCACTTTGTGTCCACATTTGGGCGAGTTCTGGAGGGGTGATGTTGGGGAACTTTTTGGTGGTTAGTCAGGACACCGAAAGGAACATTTTAAAATCAACAAATCTTTGGCAACCCATAATGCAATTTAAACCATTTATCATTAGCCTACTAATCGCCAGATTCGGGCGGTGAAATTCCAATTTGAGAATGTGATCGATAATGAGTATGGATTGTGTTTTCGCGTTCAAAAATTAGAGCAAGCTTTCAATTCATACGAGTACGAGGCGACAGGCAGCAAGCAGCTGGAGAAAGAAAAAGGCGAACTCGGTGAGCGGGGGGAGGGGATTTTTTTCTTTGCATAAATAGTACCTACCTACTCGTAGGAAGTTGTAGGTAGCTAGATACATACAAATGGTATAGATAACAAGTTTTCCAAGCGCGTCGTCCGCCATACGCCATGCATAAAAAATGAATGTACCAACGTAGGTATTTTTGTGGCGATGTATGTCGTAGTGAATTTTTACTTCAGTATAGGTACTCGTTCTATGTATAAGTAGGTAGTGTAGCTGTAGCTATATCTAAGCGTATTTGGTCGCCACACTAAGATGCATTTACAGTCTACTCGTACTCGGTACGTTTCATGGTCGTGCGAAACTTCATTAATAAATAATTTTAGGTCGCCTTTTGAATACGTGTAAAATGGTAGCGTGGCAATTCTTACACGTACGAAGGTATACATATACAAAGTACATATAAGTAATGTACTCGTACCAAATATTACGAAGCTAGAGAAGGCAGATAGGTAGCTAGCTGCAGTAAAACTGTTCATGTGACTGGTTATCTTACTTCTCCCTTCCCTAAACCGCGTAGAAATGAAATCGTTTTTCTTTCCTTGTACGAGAATCCTAGAATCTTTTCTCCGTTTTATACGTATTACTCGCGTAATGACTGACTAAACACTTGACTTTACGTATCAATCTACTTTTTATTCCGCCTCTACTGCTACTGCTAGCAAATAATGTACCTACCTACGACTCGTATCGAGGCTAGTACAGCAGGTACCACTTGCGCAACGAAAAAGTTGAGCCATCGTAACGTAAGGCGCTACTGCGCCAGGAGCAGCTAAACGTACGGTGCGGTAGCGTACCGATGACGATATACGATATACGAGTTACGAGTACGAGTATATACTTTACTGTACCTGCGTCTTGAAAGTGACAGATTCGTCTTCTTACAAAGTTCTCGAACCTGAACCCATTAATAATTCGCGGCGAGCGAAATTAAAAGTCTCGTAGAAACGCCATATATTTTAAAATCGTTACGCCGCGACTCCTCCCTCGCAATTCTCGGACTACCCGCTGCACTGTACAGTGTACGTACGAGTATTATACCTTTACGAGGTTAAGCACGACGGACGTGGTGGCAATGGTGGGCGGCGCGGCGCACGACATGCTGCTCTGCTGCTTGCTGCCTGCCAAGCGATAAGATGCGATACTACCTTAAATAACGTCTTGCGAATGTGTTTGTGTACGTTACGTACGCGTAATATAGGCGCTTACTGTCGCGTGCGATAAATCGTGCGGCCGGTGCGGCGTGAAGCACGATAAAGCTAAAGGTCGCTACTTTTTCCTACCTCCAAAATTCGTACACGCGTAATTCTCGTGTTAAATAAAATCATACCAACAATTACCAATATTAAAAAAATTCTTTAAAATTTTGAAATTAATCGAAATTTGGCAACTTCAATGCTCAGAAATGATGATTTCATTAATTACAGTCATAATGGTGAGTTCGTGACTAATAATGACCATAAAAAAATCACAAAAAATGAACTAATGCTGGCAAAAAAGACAACTTTTTCGGCGAATGCAACGTTTTGTGAAATTAAAATGTACTCCATTAGAAAAAAAAAATCGAAAAAAATTTATGACAATTTTTCAAAGCGATTTTTCAACCATTTTCCTCTTATAATTAACTTTTTCATAATTCAAAACGTTAATTGATTTTTTTTGTACAATAAAATTTTTAAATAATTAGGTACTTTTTTTGAATTTGTCTAGTGGTGAAAAATCAATTTTTGGAGGGTTTTTTCAAAAATTACTCCCTGAAATATTTTCTACGATTTGTTTTCTTTCATTTTTACATTTTTTCTAAAAGGCACTTTAAGGGTTCTTTGTGCTTATTATTTTTTGATCATTTTTTTCAAATCATAAGTTTAGATAGAATAATCTCCCTATTGATGGATAAATTCTGAAAAAAATATGTTTCGAATAAAATTCGAAGAAATTGCGTTTAATTTTTTTACACGGTATTTATATTCGAACGTAATTTTGAAGCGGTTGATTTTAATCGAACTTATTTAAACATATTTAGTAAGGACAAAATTCAGCAAAAATTGACCCTGAACCGAATTGTAAAGATTTTTTATTTCAAGCGAAATTTTACGATATAGTGTGTTTGAACAAAACTACAAAAAGAATTACGTTGGATGAAATTTTCAGAAAATTGTGTTTGAACGAAATTTTGGACGAATTGTCAGAACCAAGTTATAAAAAAATTGATTTTGAAAACGATTTGTCTATTTTCAAGCTCTGCAACTTTTAAAAATGAAGAATTTTTAAAAATTAAGCCGAATGTTTGAAAAGTAAATTTTTAAAGTTTTGAAATTTTATCAATTTAATAAAACTTAGAAATTCCATAAGTAGGTAGGTAATTATGATTTTTTAATTTTAATAAATTTTTAGAGTTATATCGGTTTTTAAAATTTAGAACAATTTTTCAAATTTCAATAAATTTTCCAAAACGATCGAGTGTTAATTTTTTTCACCTTCGACGGAAAAATCGATTTTTAAAAATTTTATTTTAGTGAAAAGTCTTTTTAAAATTTTCCCAACAAGAACAAATGAGTTTCAAAAAAAAAAAAAAAAAAAAAAAAAAAACTAGGACAGTTTTAGAAACAAACATAAAACCAACCAAAAACTACAAATTACCTAATGATACGCACTTGAATGATTTTTTTTTTAAATGTGTTACGAAGCAACAAAATGAATTCGACTTTCAAAGGTCTAAACATTTTTTTATTGTATAATATGCAAAAAATTGAAAATCAAGAAGGAAACAAAAAGAACCCAGTTTTGAAAAAAAAGAAAATTGAGCGAAAATTTTTTAATTTATTTTGAACTGAAAAAAACTTCTGTATGATTTTGAAAATATAGAGAAAGTATAATTTATGAGAATTGAAATTTTTTAGGAAACTAAAGAAATCAGGGTGTCTAAATTAATTTTTTTTTGTTGAAAATTCATGACTTTTTCATAACCTTTTTCATGAACAATATTTCAACATTTTTAGGGGGCCCCCTTCCAGCATAAGTGTAATGGAATGAAAATGGGGGAGAGCGCAAAAAAATGTCCCTCATTTCCCCCTATATTTTGTGGTAAATAGCTAATAAAAAAAAATTATTAAGGGAGGAGGCGAATGTCCCTTGAACCCCTAAGTTATGCATATGCCCTCCAAGACCCCTTCTTTTGTAACCAAAAAAATCTATACAATTTAAAAAAAAAAGTTGAATGAATACTTCGAATTTTCAAGGGTGTAATTCGATTTCTTCCCTAAAAGGTGGATTCTTGAAATTGTTTTCATGTTGTAATGCGAGAAATTATTTTTTTTCCTGGAAATAAAACAAAAAATTTTCACACAAAAAGTTCTCCTAAATTTAACAACTTTTTCGACAGAAAAAAGTTTGTTTTTTTTCATCCCAAAGTTTAAAAAACAGGTATTATTTAGGTACTTTACTATCAAAGAAAACAATTTTTTTTTTTTTTTTTTTTAATTCATTTATTGTGCCATATACAAAGTGCTATGCTTAGAGGCACATTCTTAAGATTAGGATAGTATGTAAGTATTAAGTGTATATATTAGAAATTAATTTGACCCCTCTAAAATTGAGTTTTTGTTATTTCAGAAGAATTTTTAAAATTATTATTCGAAAAAAATCTCAGTTTTTTTTCGAAAATGAAACGAATTGTTTTCTTTCTAAAGAAAAAATTTTAAAAACTTTTCACAGAAATTTAAAAAAATATCTTCACATAAAAAAATGTTATAACATTTTTTCACCAAAAAAAAAAGAAAAGATTTTTGGATAAGTATTTTTTATTCCCAAAAAATCCTGAAATGTCTTCCTTGGAAAAAAATTTTTACTCCAGAAGATTTGAGATTTCTCCATTTCAAGAAAAAAAGAGTATTTTTTTTTATTACAAAACCATTTTAAAAAAATTTTAAGCCAAAAAAATCGTTTTCAATTTTTTTTTTATTCCAAAAAACAGAGACCTCCTTCCAAAAAATAAAAATGTGTACATATTTTACCTATTTTTTTAAAAATTGAAAAAAAAAAAAAAAAATTGAGATTTTATACTCTGGAGTTCGAAATAATATTTTTACTTCAAAACAATTCAATTCCAAAACGATAAAATTCAGATTTTTAAATTTTAAAAAACTAAATTTTTTAAAATTTTTTGTGCCAAAAAATTCATTTTTTTTTTAATTTTTCAAACGACTTTTTTTTTCATTTCAAGAAATGGGATTCCCCCCCTCCCCCCAAAGAATAGAGATTTCCATCCCCTCAAATGAAATTCTTCAAGAAAATTAATCTTCAGAAAAATCACAACGTTTTATGCGGTTTTTTTTTGGTTTTTTTTTTTTTGGAGAAGATGCTTTAAGAGAATAATTGAAAAGAGCTATTTTCTGAATAAGACTGTATTTCAATCAAGTATCCGAATAGAATGAATCGTAATTCGTAAACAATCAAAAGAAACATTTTTAGTAGAATAAATTATACATAACCACGTATTTTCGTAATTCGTAATTCTACGATAACCACCTATTTTCTAATGAGATGCAACAGTTTGAAAAAATTTCACTTTTAAGCAAATTTGTAATTTTTCCTGGATAAAATTATCAAAAATGCATGACTTCGAAGAGTAAAATTCATGACTTTTCATGACCCAGTGATTTTTTGAAAAATTCATGACTTTTTCATGACTTTCATGACCCATTTTCCAATTTCATGACTTTTTCATGATTTTCATGACCCTTAGACATCCTGGAAATTTCATCTGATGAAATTTAGAATGGAAGAGTCGATTAATCAAAATCAAAATTCGTTAAAGATATTAAAAAAAAAAAAAAAAAAAAAAAATGATTGAACGAATAAAGGATTAATAATGAGCTTAATTGAAATTGATTGAGTCATCCGAAAATTTGTTTAATTGTTATTAATCTGTACAAAAGTAAATGTAATTATATGTTTGAAAATACATGAGAGACGTAATAAGTGGATACGGTAAGCGACGCGACGTATGCAGATTATAGGTTAGTATCAGTTAACAGAAACACTTAGGTGGGGGAGCGGTGTAGTGGAGGATATTCGAGCATAGTTGGACGTTAATAGAATTGCATATCGTTTCGCCGCAAATACGCGTACATGCTAAACGAAACACCTTCGCCACGGGCCGGGCCGGGCGCGGGCCACGCCGAAGAACGAGCGAGTCCAGTCGCTGAAGCTAATTATTCAAATATTCGTATACTCGACTCGATGTTTCGTGTTTACAAATAAGCTATGTCGTAGCTAGTAATAATACCGATTCGTTATTCGATATAATAAAGCGACAACTCTTGCGGTTATTTACCTACAAATACGTACCTACTCGTAGTCTCGTATACTACCTAATCTAATTGCGTTGTTGTTTTTGTTGTAATTTGTGCAGGACGCACGGCGGCGGAATGTTGGGCGATGTGAATATATCGGCCATTTTGGATTCAGTAAGCGCAAGTTACGATAAACGAGTCAGGCCAAATTACGGAGGTTGGTACTGTAGAACATGACCTTTTCTTACCCGTACTTAATCAGCAATTTTCAATTTACTTTTAAGAAAAATGAAAGAATGAATGAATGAAAGAAAGAAAGAAAGAAATATAGAAAATAGGTACATGTACTTACTACAGTAGGTAAAAATAGAAATGAAAAAAGTCGAAAGAAAGACAACAAAACAGCGAAAAACTGAAAACAGTTTTATAGAGTTACGAAGAAATACGAAGTGCGTCATACTCGTAGAAACGTTGGGTATTCGCTACGAATCCTACATACCTAAAACCTATACAATCATATAAGCGTAGGTACATACAGTACACGTACACGTACAGTTGCAGTATGTATGTACCTACACTCTACAGCAGTCAACGGTACATGTGCTACGTTATACAAATACCAATACAGCAGAAGGTACATATGTATAGGGGAAAAAAAATCAACCGAAGAATGCTACAATAAAACAAATGACGACAAACCCAGTCTAGGTTAACGTTGAATTATTTTCAACGGAAGCTGACACGTTCGTGTTTCACTTTTTCTTTTTCTCTTTTTCCAAGTATTTTTTGTTTTTTCAACCCTTTACCAAGTCATCGATGATAACGCGAGACTTCAATAGATAGATGAATTTCGAAGGAGACAACGCGACGTCGAAGTAGCGTCTAGATGCAGCTTTTGTTAACGAAGGACGATATTAACCTGTCGTTTTTATTTTTCGTTCGAAGGTGCGACCTTCTCATTCTTTTCTGAGAGAGAGAGAGAGAGCGAGGTTAAAATTAGAAGCAAATTCGAGATTTTTAATTTGTCGATTTCTTATTATTTATTCGTTTTCTCGTTTATCTTATTTTTAGTATACTGAAGCAAGACAGAGGAAAGTGCTCGCTGGTATATTTTCATTTTCCGAAGGAAAAAACTTCTCAGATTCGTACATTTTGCTTGGCTTTCCTTTTTCCAATTTCAATTTTCATATCACAAAATTTGGCGGGAACGAAAGAGAATGAGATCTTTGGAAAAGTTATCGAACTCGTTGGGTATGCTGGTAGAGTTCACGGGTAAAACGGGCACGTACACGTACCTACTACCTACGTACGCGAATTGAAAACGAAGGGATGTACTATTAAGGGATTAAGAAAAAACACAGCTCCGTTACACTCGTCATTCTATATACGCTCTCGAATTCTACGGTAGTAGATATATGTTCCAATATCTGTTACCTACCTAAATCCTTACCTCGCATCACGTCGAGCGATGTTCCTTCGAGTAAACATACATAGATAGGTAGGTAGGTACAGGTACGTAACGTACGTACATACACGTATTAATGTACAAAACGTACCTACAGGTACCTTCTCGAATTCGAAAATAAACCCTCGGGACAAATTCTAGAAAACTCTCGACCGTAGTAAAAATCACGCTCGCGATGCGATGCGAAGAATAGGTGAAATTAATAAAACGCTTAAACTGTTGCTAATTCTCTAGAAAGCGGTCAAAACGGATACTCCTTAGACTGAAAAAAAAAAATAAGAAAAACATCCTGTTTTCAATACCAAGCTCGTCTCGGTTCGAATTCTCCAATCGATGTTTACTCGCACAAATTCGTAATGCAGTGAAAGAATTTTTTGAAAAATATGCTCGTCATAATCAGGGATGTGAAACAGTGAAACGTAACGAAACAAAAAACAAAATAACGAAATTTCGAAGAAAAGAAACGAAAATAAAAAATATGAAATAGACAAAAAACGAAAAATAAAATTTATAAAAAAAAAAAAAAAAAAAAAACGAAACGAAACTTTAAATTTTGAAAATAACGAAATGAAATAACCAATAAAATCGTTTTTTTTTTTTTTTCATTTCCTTTCAAGTTGAAAAAAAAAATCAAAGAACTAACTTTGCGTAAAATACCTAAGAACAATGACAACCGCAGCATTGAAACTTTTTTAAAAATCAATTTACCGTTTGAAAAATAAGAGTACAAAGAATTCCTTCAAAACTTTTCGTTGAAAATTCAAAAAAATATTTAGTGAAAAGAATTTTGCCTACAGCGTAACGAAGATTTTTTTGAATGATTGAAAAAATTAGATATTTTGTGAATAATTGTTTCAATTTTTCAAAAAACTAATAAAAAAACAACATTGAAAATTTATTTAGTGTAAATTATAATTTACAGTATTAAAAAAACACTCTTTTGAAAATTATTTTTTGAATTTTTTGAGAAGTATTTCTTCAAAATTTTTGATTGAAAATTCAAAAAAAAAAAAAAAAAAAAAAAAAAAAAAAACTTAAAATTTTAAAAGCTTAAAAAATGATGTTTTTTGTCGTACAGACTTATTCCAACAAGAAAATTGAAATCTAATTACAGAATTGAATTGTGGACAAAATTTCCAATATTTTGAGTACCCACATGGGTAACGGAACGAAAAGTTAAAACGAAACAAAACAAATAACTGAAAGGACAAAATAATAAAACGATACGAAAACGAAAAAAAATCGACGAAATAACGCCACGAAATAAAAAGTTTCGTTTCACAAATCACAAGCCTGGTGATAACCGCATCGCGTCGATCGCGTATTTACGTTCATAATATAATATCGTACTCGTACCTATTGTAGTAAACTATATTCGCCTAAAACGGGTAATTAAATGAAAAATTATGGCGCGAAGAAGCGTTAACGCGGTGTAATTAGCATTTAAATTGAATTGTAATTAGTACGTTTTGGCGGTATGGCGTGGCAGCGTATCCACATTAATCGGAGTAGGCAGCACCCCGCTGCAATGAAACCGAATCATATTTTCCTCAACATTATAAACGGCCGAAAATATCGAGCATAGTTGAACGTACTAGTACGTCGTACAAGTATCTGTGAAAGTGTGTACCATTTTTCTTTTCATTTTCATTTTTTTTTAATACTACTATTTGTACACGACTCGCTGCTGTCTCTAGACCAATCGCCAAGCACCCGCTTCCTACCTGGCGTATTTAAATTAAAAGCATAAATTTTCGAACGATACGTATTGCGTATTGCAGTACAGGGCAGGGCAAACTTCGGGCAGAGATTCGAAGCGAGAAATTAACTTCGGGTTTAGCCGGAGTTGGAGTGGAGTTTTGACTTTTTTGGCCGAAGTGGGAGTTGCACCCACACCTCACAACCAAATTTTGAGCTGCCGAAGTTGATTTTTCAATTTTTGGCGAATTTTTGAAAATGGCTAAAATCACCCCAAAAAACCAATGTTTGGAATAAAAATCGCAAATTTTGAGATAGAATCCTGAAAATCGGTTTGTATACTAAAGTCGACCTCCCGAGTCGATTGGCACCATTTTCGAAGCGATCTGGAGCCTCCAGAAAAAGTTGACTTTTCTCCCGCACACTGGAACTGCTCCAGATGGTAAAAGTCAACTTTTTCTGGAGGCTCCAGATCGCTTCGGAAATGGTGCCAATCGACTCGGGAGTTTGACTTTAGTGTACAAACCGATTTTCAGGATTCTATACAAAAATTTTTTCAAAAAATGATTTTTTGGAGGCGGTTTTAGCCATTTTCAAAAATTCGCCAAAAATCGAAAAATCAACTTCGGCAGCTAAAAATTCGGTTATGAGGTCTGGGTGGCATGCTCTTTCAGCGACCCAAATTTCAGCGAAATCGGAGGCGGCGAGTCGGGGAGGTTCCATTGTCAGTAAAAATAAAAAACTTTTCCCCTCAAAAATTCTCCTAATTTTTTTTTTTAAATTCAATGGAAAACATCAAAAATTCTCTTTAAAAAAGTTTTGATACTTGAAATGTATTTAAAAGAAAATCCTATTTAAAACAGCAAGTTTTGGCTAAAATTTAGTCATCTTCTTCAAAAATTGAAAAAAGAAGTATAAATTCTTTTGAAAATTTTTTACTGCATTATAAAATTTGAAACTTGAAAAATATTTTTACTAATATAGTATATTTTAAAAAAAATCAATTATTATTTTTTTTTAAATAATGGAGAAAAAAAGAAGTGTAGATGGTCTAAAGTTGTAGCGCACTCTTTTTTTCAAATTTGGAGTTGACTCTTCTTTTACAGAAGTTCAAAGGTGTGTTTCTATATATTTTACCCAGAGAATTTCAGAGGCACCTGATTTTGGGGGATCCAAAACTAAGACAAACGAAATGCTAAAAAAAAATTTTGAGCGAATTAAAGTGTCCAATTTTTATAATTTAAACATATAAGTATATGAACTTGCAGGTGATTTAAAATGATGCAAAAATCACAAAATAATGCATCAGATATATTTTTCTCTAAAAATAAGCCCAAAAAATGTGAATTTTTTCTGCAAAAAAAAAAGAAAAGAAAAGATTTTTTAAACCGAAGAACTGAATTTTTTCTCCAGATTAGTTCTTTGAAAAGATTGAAAGATTTTTCCCTCAAAAATTTTTGATGTTTTCCTCTAAAAGCAAGAACGAAGAACTTTTCCCCCCAAGAATTTCAGAAATATTTTTTGTTCGGAAAAATTGAAAGATTTTTTTGAACAAAAATTTCGTAAATAAAACATTGAAAAAAGTTATTCATTATCAAGTTGAAATTTTTTTGTTCCAAATAAACTGAGAAAATTTTTCATATAACACAACAGGTTAATGGAAAGGCTGCTGAGGCAGTGGTGTACTCTATGGGGGAGGGGACCTTCCTCCTGACAAAATTACGGCCACTATTTTTCAATTTTAAAAAAATCACCCCTTAACAAAAATTCTCCATTTAATAAAAAAATACTGTGGCACCAAGCTTTGAAAGTATTCTGAGACCCCCCCCCCCCCCGCAGTAAGATCACGTCACTGCGGAAGTTTGCCGAGCCATGGTACTTCAATTACTACTCCATCTTTCTCTTTTCGTTCCCACCAAATATGGGCTTTATGAACTTTCTCATATTCCACTTATTACCTGCTCCCAACGACTAAGATTATCACGATTAATGATTAGTCTACTCGTCGTACTGATTGAAAAAAAAAATGCTAAATTTGATATAAGAAAACCCATATTTCGTAATTCGTGGAATTCGTTTGCACCGGCGACGACTTCTAATTACCTACCACTCGCGTTAGGGGCTTTGAAAAATGCAATCCGAGTACAAGTACATAGATAGAGATACCCAAAGGGAGAAGAATGTTTCGCGTTATTACTTCTGATTTAAATGACGAATTAGTAGCTCATTTGAATAAATATTAAATAAGGTTGTTTAACGTTTGAAACTGCCGTGCAAAATTTACTGCCATTTAACGAATGTTTCAAAACACGCGATACGAACGCGGCACGCTATCACCTTCGTACTGCTCTGCCCGATACCCAGGCCTAGGCCCAGACCCAGACCCAGCCAGACTCGCGACTCTACGCACGCATTAACGCGATACCAGTACCCACCCACCCACCCACCCCAATCCACCATCATCATGCCCCTTGCTCGGTTTCGAACACGCGTTTTATGCCTACCTAAACATGTACTCGTACTCCTATGTACTTGTACGTTGTATTCATCGTGTTGGCAAAATTTCTTACCGCACAATTCGACAAATTATTATTACTGAATGGAATGACATTCGCTATATAAATGATAGAACATACTCGACGCGATGTCTTGACAAGCAAACACTCGTGTATTTGAGGCGCGGCGCGCCGCCGCTAGGCAATTTATTCGAAACCCGAACAGGTATCTCTATTTTGTTTGCGACTGCCTGCCTTTGATAAATGCAAAATGATACCTTGGTGTAATTTCTTCTTCCTTTGAATTTCGACGAGTGTTTCTGTTTACGTTTCGGTTACTGGTTGGGCTCTTAGCATCGCACCGAACACCAAGCGTGTAATATTATTTTGAAGACTCGTTAGGGGCAATTATTTCAACAATCGGAGAGAAACCAAAACGTGAGAAAAACAACTAAAAGAAATCCGACGATGAGATTTGAAAAAAAAAAAGTTGACTGGTTATGTTTCGATTTTTTCCTAGAGTGTGATGACCGATTTGGGTTATTTTGAATAATACTCGTATATTGGTTATGTAAACACGTTAAACTGGTTACACAGGTTTAATATTATAAGCATAAGGCTTCACAAACTATCAGCGTTGCCAAATGGAAATTCGAAAAAATCAGGGGATTTTTTCTCGAGAAATCAGGAGATTCAGGAGAAACGAATTTCAGTAAAAAAGCAGTAGATTTCGGGAGTTTTCCATTAAAAAGTAGTAAATTTCTGAAGTTTTCCATAAAAAAGTAGTAGATTTCATGAGTTTTTCATTGTTTCCCTTTTTTTTTTGAGTCACATTTTCAAAAAATTTAAGATTTTTTGAAAATATCAGGAGATTTCTGTTGAAAATCACGAAATGTTTGCTAAAAAATCAGGAATCTTCGCTGAAAATCAGTAGATCAGAAGAAAATCAGTAGGTACAGCCTCCAAAAAGTAGGAGATCTCCTGAAAAATCAGGAGCGTTGGCAACGCTGCAAACCACAGTTCATCTTCATCACTGAACTCGACTGATTTAATTAATTCTCAAAAACGAGTATTTATACCCTCACAATTAGGCAAGACGTATCCGTATCGACGTCCATTGCCCTCGTCAAATTTCGATGCCTAAACCAAAAAACCGCCAAGTCAACTTTTTTTCCTAATGAGATAAAACTGGTATTGTTTCGAGAAGGTATACGACAGCTCGCGTTATCAACGACAGAAAATTGAAAAAATGAAATAAAAATAAGCAAAGGTCCTCAATAAAACGAGGAAAAGGAAAAAGTGTAACACGAGCGAGAGCATTATAGGCAAATGCATCATATCGTATCGTAACAGTAACAGAACTGTCAGCTTCGACAACAGACTACCTTTAGGGGTTGCCGCATCGTCCCTCTTCCTATCCTGCTGTTAGACCTTATAGACCTAGTGCTCTCGTTGAAAAGGAAAATATTGACCGTTACGTTTTGCCGCAGACTGATATGATTTAGGCAAACCAGTAAACGGTTTGCAAAATGTCAATATTTTTGTTTTTCCAGGTCCACCGGTTGAAGTTGGCGTTACCATGTACGTGCTAAGCATTAGTTCCTTATCTGAAGTGCAAATGGTACAAAAACCTTTTAAAAATTTAATTAAATCGTTACGTTTATAACAATTACTTATCTTTTGAACGTTTTTCCTCTTTTTATTTGCTCTGTTATCATTCGCCCATTGTAGATTGTCTAAAAACTTACATATATACGAGTAATTACTGCGTAGGTAATCGCTGTACATAGGTATACGTATCAAGTACGTATATCTATCGTACGATGGATTTGTTTAAGGTGTTCGACACATAGTTATACTTGCTCGTATCTGCGATTCTGTTCAGTTTTCAATTTATGAAATGTAGTTTTGTTGCTCGAGATTTCTCTAGAAAAACTTGACTCGAATCTTCGATACATCGTACCAACCTAACAGCCCAACCACCTACTTGAGTACCTACCTAAGCGTTTACAGAACGTGTAGATAGCTAGGTACTAGATACTAGTATCAATCTCATAAACTGACCAAATGACAAATGGTCATCATCGACCGACCAAGGCACACCTAAAACAAATTCATCTCCGTTGATATTATCTGCAGGATGTCCTCAGTTGAGGAGGATCCATTTCAACCTCCTGTTAAGTGGACAACTTATTTTAACGACTTGTTTTAGATACGTTTGCCCAGTCCTACTATTGAAGAGTTGGAGATAATATACTTAGCAAAATTATGAGTAAAATCCGTAATTTCAATTTAAAACATTTTCCCCAATTGGAAACAGACTGGAGAATGAAACCCCTAGATAATAAAAATGAGTACAGTTGCGATATTAGGAGGGGGTGTCCAAAGTTGGTGCAACAGGATGTCAAAAAACTATTATTATAGTGTTATCAATCGTATAAACCTGCTAATTTGGTATTCAAGATATGCCACAGCCTCTTCAAAATCAGGGCCTATTCTAACGTGCAGTTCCGCCCATTTTGTGGAACTTCAAAAAAAAAAAGGTATGCAGTTTGAAATTACTTTGTGCAGCTAAAAATTAATTTTTGACAAAAACATCTTCAAAAAATATCTTTTTAACAAAAAAATCTCCAAAAATTAAATTTTTTTTTTTTTTGATAAAAAGTCTTGTATAAATTCTTTTTTGACAAAAAATTGAAAAAAATTGAAAAAAAAATTCTGATGAAAAAAATCTTCAAAAAATATTTTTTGACAAAGAATTGACAAAAAGTCTTTACAAAATATTTTTTGAGACATAAAATCTCCAAAAACTAATTTTTTGACAAAGAAATATCTTTTTGACAAAAAATCATCAAAAATCTTGAGAAAAAATTTTTGACAAAAAAATCTTCAAAATTTTTTTTGACAAAACATTGTCAAAAAGAATTTTTGATAAACAAATCTTCAAAAAATATTTTTTTAACAAAAAATTTTCAAAAATATTTTTTGACGGAGAATTGACAAAAAAATCTTTGAAAGATCTTCAAAAAATAATTTTTTGACAAAGAAATATCTTTTTGACAAAAAAATTTCTTCACAAAAAAATCCTATCAAATTTTCCAAAGAAATCTCAGTTTCGTTTCTAAAAACTACCTTTGTCTGATGATAAGTATTTCTTGTAGAAAAAATCTCCTAATAAGAATCTATTGACAAACATTTTTTCATGAAAATTCATTCTTGCAAAAAAAATCATAATAATGATTTCTTTAGAAAAATTACCTATAAAACATACACTCAAAAACTTCTGTGGTTCTGTGTTTGATAGTTTGGGATCGAGGAATTTGTAACTCGCAATAAAAAAATTCTAAATAGCCGAAAAAAAACAACGAAAAAAAAAAACAAAATTTAGTAAAAACTATCTACCTTAACACACAAAAAATTTTCATTTTGAAAAATAATTTATTTTTTTTCCCCTCGAGGAATTTTTTTTCGATGATTTTAACGTGTTTGTCAGAATTTTCTGAAAATCCATCAAAATTTTACAAGTGATGGTTTCATCCCCCCCCCCCCAACCATACACCCATACTACCTATATGGAATATGACTCTGGTAATGGAGCTAAACGTGCAGCTCCAAATTTTCCTTAAAATAGGCCCTGTTCAAAATTTCGAGTAGGCACAATTTATGCCTCAAAATTTTTTCTGACACAAAATCCTTCTTCAAAAAGTAAGTGAGCCAAGTGAGGTATAGAAATTTTGCCAAGAAGAACCTTGCAGGGAGAAAAGAGGATTGTAAACATATCTGTCGGCCAGAGATCGTTAGGTCTGCAATGCAATTTTGTTAACAAAATAGCTATATTATATATTTACATTTAAAAATTTATTTTCGAACATTCCATTAAGTCGATTTCAATAATTTCTTCTTCAGTAATTACCTGCCGGTTTCGTTTCTTAGTCTGCTTCTAATCGAGACTAAGAGAAAAATTTTCAATCGAAATTAAAAATTATTCTACTCGATGTCAGAAGTTCTAACCTTAATACTTTCAATAGTAGCATCGAACAAAATGTAATATCTACGCATTGTTGAATTAAGTTGTCAGCTAACTAGGTTGAATGGGGATATTCCAACTGAGAAACCCTGTATTATAACCGTACTGTTTTTTTGTTCGATGATCGTCTTTCTTGTTTAGTTAGATAGTAGGTATATTAGGTAGGCACAGTTATTATTACCGCGTTTAGTAGTATTACCATTATTGATTTGGTTTTTACCAACTACGTACAATAAGACAGTATTATCGTGTATGAATTTAAGCATTTTTATATCATTTTTGAAAAAGGATATAGCCCTATTTATTTAATTATCATTCTTAGCGTTCGTTTTGACCACTCAAAATTATAGCGTCATTTTCATACTCATTTATACATCATCATCATCCTCATCATCATCATCATCACCATCTGTACGATTTATCTCATTAATTATCTTCATAATCGTCATTATCGTCATGATCTCATCGTTACGATCGTTGTGTTTTTCGTCGTCGTATTCGTCGCGTATTTTTTCGTTCTCGTTCGTGTTAACATCGTTGTCATCATCATTCCCATCAAAAGTTTCATTTCGTATCATCGTACATACATACGTAATACGTATAAGTATCTATTCTATAGGTTTAGGTATACATAGCCTGTATATTAAGTACATGTATAGGCACTATTTTACCCTCTTTGCATAAACCATCGAGTAGTAATTCCGTACCTACAAAAATACTAGTATTTCGATGTATACTGGTCTTCTTCGCCAATTCTTTCTCTATATCTATCTTTCCAACTGACTATCTATCGGTCTATCTACCTACCTATAGTTTTCTCGCTTTCTTTCTTTCTTTCTTTCTTTCTTTCTTTCTTTCTTTTTTCTCTAAAATGCGAGCAAAAGGAGATATAGTTCAATATTATCTAACAGCGACGCGACGTAGATAACGGATCAATTTCCATGTACCTATGAACTACCCGTTTATGAAATATGCACAGTTCATCGAATGTCCAAATGAAAAAATAATGAAAATAAAAAGGCAACACCTACGCCAATATTATCACGATTAAGTGTAGAGAAGATATTTCATGTGGATAGCACTTCTCCTCCTGAAATGTTTAGGTGTTAAAATCAAACAGTACAGTCGAACAAAATTTAATTGCCCAAGTGTCGTTCATTTAATACGTATTTACCTATGCTTATTTTGAATCGTGTATCTTTATTGTACTCGAAGCAGACCCGGATTTAGAGCACCGCTAATTTTACTCAACCTAATCTTCTAACACTTTCGTCAAAAATCGTTATCAAACGAGTACGTAACGTACCTACCTAATTAAATTTTACAGTATTGTATAGGAAAATTACGATAACTTTTTTTTTCTTTTTTCACGAAAACTATACCTAGATATAATTTGCTTAAAGTCGGAAAAATTACGATTTTTTTTCAACTGTTTTAATAAAAATAAATTATCTGGGAAAAAATCAAGTCAGTAAAAAATGAGGCTTGCCAAAAACAAAACCAGTTGGAAATTTTTGTCAATGAAAAAGGCCGTTCCCACATAATTATGGAAATTCCTAAATCCGGCACTGACTCGAAGTTCCAATTTTTAATACCTATTTTTTTATCGATATCTAAAGAAAAGCAAACAAAACAATGTAAGTAAAATGGTTTACCTACAGGTCCACCCGTAGAAGTCGGAGTTACGATGTACGTTCTCAGCATTAGTTCTCTGTCAGAAGTTAAAATGGTACTTATTATTAATACCTTTCTACTTAATTATTTTATACCTCTCTACTCGAACCAAACCAACACTGTACTTTCAGTTTCGTATACGTAAAGCGCATTCCTTTTTTAAAATCATCGTTATTTTTCAACCGCATTTACTAGGTATACTTTATTAAAATTCGCATAAACCTTTCGTTTAAGTACTCGTAGATATCTTAGGCTTATTCGTTCGGATTAGGAATTTACTATTCGACGTAGTCGTACCCGTACCTACTTAGATATTATAGGTACTTAGTAACGAAACGCATCTAAGGAAAATTTTTACCAAATTTCGCAGTTTATTAAGACATTTACGAGTATAGTATAGATATCCGCATTCGTGTATTATGTACATAACGTTGCGTAGGTATGTTGACTGTGGACACCACAATAGGTACCTAGCATATTAGGCACAATGGCGTACTTATATACTTAGTATCACGCAACGTATTTAGGAAATGCACTTTGAAAATGTCACATACCTATAAATATAAATATTTTCGGCGTTTCATTAGACCAATAAGTATCTACATATTTTTATTCCTTTCGATACTCGACTCATTTCATCGTATTTTAGTCGTCATTTTTTCACCAATTTTTTCGCACCTACATTATTCAACATACTTTTTAATACTTATAAAATGGTGGGAGAAAAAATTGGTCAAATTCGGTCAAACATAACCTTATAAACAATCGAGTCATATTTTTTTTCAATTTTTAAATTATAAAAACGTACCCTAGGGGTCTCGAAAGTCGTACTAGATTTTAGAAAACGCATGCAGCAGAACTGTAACCCTGCCATGTTCCAGCAGCACTTTGTGGAAAACTGTACCTACACGCAAATGGATTCGAAAAATGACATAATATACTCGTACATACTTAACACGAGATCATTGCCAACTCGTCAACTCCGATTGAACTAAAATTTGGCTCACTAAAAGAGGAAGTCACTCAGATCTCAGAACCACATTTTTAGCAGCAGAAATAGATTTTTCGATTTTTGGCAAATTTTTGAAAATTACGAAAATAGCAATACCTACTACCTACTACCAAGTTGGTAAATCAATTATTTTCAAGAATTGTAAATTTAGAGATGACTAAATTCGACCCCCCTCCCCCCTCGAGTCTATTGAGACCTTTTTTAAAGCGATCTGGAGCCTCGGGCAAAAGTTGACATTTCTCCAACACACACAGGAATCGCCCCAGATGACGTTGTAATCAACTTTGTCAGATAAAAATTTAATCTAAGTACGAGTACTAATATATTGATGATATACTGACGCTAGGATTAAATTTTTAGCTGTCGAAGTTGATTACAGCGTCATCTGGAGCAATTTCCAGTATGCTGGAGAAAAGTCAACTTTTGCTGGAGGCTCTAGATCACTTCGAAAATGGTGGTAATTGACTCGGAGGGTCGACTTTAGGGGGTAGGTCAAGTTTTTGGCAATTTATTGGAGACATTGGCTGTTTTGGGAATTTTTTAAATTTATGCGAGATTTTCAAGTTGACAAGAACATACATAAAGGTGTCAATTTGTCACCTCGAATTTTGGATTCAACTGTGCTCATCGACTGATGGCATCGTACTGAGGCTAGGATTAAATTTTTAGCTGCCAAAGCTGATTACAGCGCCGTCTGGAACGATTCCAGTGTGCTGGAGAGAAATCGACTTTTACTGAGACTCCATCCAGATTGCTTTAAAAATGGTCGAAATCGACTCGTGAGTTCGACATCAGTATATAAATTTATTTTTCAAATAATTCTTGAAAAACATTGGGCTATTTTAGCCATATTTTCGAAAATTCGCAAAAAATCTAAAAATCATCTTCGGCAGCTGAAAATCTGGGCGAGGTCTGAGTGACATGCTCTTTTAGCGAGCCAAATTTCAGCTCAATCGGAGGTGACGAGTTAGCAATGTTCGCTTGTAAGTACACAGACCAGTACAGGCACAGACCAGAGACCACAGAGCACAGGGCCTAACAATGAAGCGAATTTATTGTATGTGTACAGCCATCGAATATGTAGCAGAGCGAATCCGCAGTCAGCGAGATAAAAATAAAGTACACGGTAAAATTGTAACGTCAATACCAATGAGATAAATGTAAAAGAAAAGCGGAAGCAGCAAAATGGATGCGCAAGACTGCGCTGGACGAAGAGCTGTGGCGCGGCACGGCGGCGACCCACGTTCAGTTGCAGGTCGTTCGGTGCGATGAAGCACACCGCATACAACCTATACACGATATACATATTACATATACGTACGTTACGTTACGTTACGTTACGTTACGTTACGTACATAGGTACGAATTACGTACGCAATACGTACTTAACAACCTCGTAATACGTATCTAGTATCTACCTTCATGTACATATGACTCAGAGAACATCTTCCCCGTAGCGTAGGGTATCCGTATCGCTACTGCCTTTAGGCTACCTTACATGTGCAATATGTACCTAGTTATTTTGTTCGTACTCGTAAACGTCACCGACGAGGTCGCATCATGGGTGAAACTGAAGAGTAAAATAAAATTGAGCGATTTCATTCGCAAAAGAACGCATCTACTTGTGTATACCAATGTACCGCAAAAAAAAAAAAAAAAAAAAAAAAAAAACAATCAAGGAAAAGAACAGGGATCATGATTCAGGAAACAGAACCGAACAGCACAGCACAGCACAGCACATGGCACGAGAGGAGCTAAAGTTTGAAGTCAAAAACGCAAATAAGTAGATTTGTTTTCTTCCTTATCCTTGAAAATTTGACGTGCGGAAATACCAGACTCAAAGGTGCCTAATATGACCCTCCCTTGTGTCCCTAATAAAAGGTGCTCGGAGAGTGGTCTGTTGAATTTGAAATTTGGATATAACCGTGTGCCACTAACAAAAACTCTTATCTTCTAGGAAATGCACATATTGCCTAAAGCCTGGTCCACGCTGTCCAACATAAGTATTTTACCAATCTGGTTTGACAAGTAGGTACCTATATTGGTCACATCTAGAAAGCATTGCATAAATCAGTATTTTCCTAAGCAAAATTGGTTGGCAACACTACACTCGAACTCCTTTTCGACACTTGAAGTGAATAGAACATCAAAAAAGAAAAAAGCGAAAATAAAATTGTAAGCACATTGAGCTGTCTATCTTTAAAATCGAAGGAGTTAGAACATCACGAAATTCAAGTCAAAAATATTGCCTGCCTTCATACATAATTATGTGCAGTGGTGGTACATGATTTTTTTTTCTTCAAATTGACCATATTCGAACGAGATTGAACGAACGATTAAGCAACATAAACAAAGTGGTACGATGGGGAAAAAATGAAAACAACGTTAAGCATGAGCGATTGCCATATATATAAGATGGTCATGATTTTCAATTGCATTTTTCGGCATCGTAATTAGATTAATTTTAATATATTATTTTAAAATCGAAAAGCACATGAAAAGAGCTTTCTTTTGACGTATCTACCTTCTAAATTGATCCATTCTGTCCAAAACTATAGCTTTATCACTTTTTCTACCTCTTATCAGCTAACTGTTTGCAAATTTTAGTAACTTCAATTTTCAATTTTTTATACTATATTGTCAAGTAATTATGCTTTTTATTGATTGAAATGACAATATTATTGAAGGAAGAGAGAAAATTGGTACGTAAAAGATAAAAAACGAAAATTTACTTCAATGAAAATTTTTGATTTTATGTAGCGATCCTAGCGTTTTTTTAACAAAACTAAATTTTAAGATGAATAACACGGCCGAAATCATGTTGGTCGCGTGAATGTTCACGAAATATTTGAACTGATAAGGCCATATTTTTAAAAATATTAAAGGTATTTGCAATGTAAATACTTCATTAGAAAGCTGGTTTCATGAGCTTTCCACCTACAATTTTTCCCTTATTCATAATTTTCATTTTCATGATTAAAAAATCACTTCAAAAACAGTGCAATTTTAGATATATGCAAAAGGCAAAGAGCTAACGTTGTTTTCAATTTTCTACCATCGCGCCTGTATGTGTCTTTGTGTGAGTGTGTATCAACATAAACAGTGAATCTTCGTTCGAATGTGGTCAATTACTGTCCCTTCAAAATCGAGATAGGCACCTGGTGTGCATAGTTTTTTTGTTCGTGGTACTTGATTGCATATCCAGATTTCAAGTTTGGCAGACCTCTCGCCAGTTACCCTGCATTAGTCCAGTAACAAATGGAAAACAAGTTATCCGTGTGATAGGAATACTGAAATCGCGATTCTACGATTACCTAATTCATAATTAATGATGTACTTATTTTGAAAAAAGAGCCGGAAATACATTTTATTAAGGCCCCTTTTTCTCAGTTTTTAGCTGATTTTCTCTAAAGAGAAAAGTCAGCTATTAAATTTGACCTGATAATAAAAGTTGGGGGTGAGGTTTTTTTTTTTTTTTTTTTTTTTTTTTTTGGTACTTAAGGCTCCAGTTTAAAAAATTTTCAAACAAGAATTGACTTTAATCCCAGCAAAAATATTTTTGATTATAAAGAAAATTTTGATTAGACCCCTCCCTCGCCACAAATTTTACATAATACGTTTGAAAATTATTCTTCAATTTCAGTTGTACAGCTTGAAGTCACCTCTTTGCAATTTCGACTTGCAGCACAGTCAAAGATGGATTGGAGGCATCTTTATGGTGGGTGGGGGGGGGGGGGGGGTGAAAGTCTGTTTTGTCGACAAAAAAAAATCATAAGATCCGATAGAAAAAGGCCCTTTACTTTGTCATTGACCAGTTTTGCTCGTAAAGCTACTGATTTTTTTTTTGCAATCTAATATTGTCAAAAATGACGATTTTGCCGACAAAATTGGAAATTTTTGGAGATGTTGGAAGGGTGAGACACACCCTCAATCCCTCATACCACCCACCCCCATCAATCTTCCTCTGAGTACGTACAGTTAAGAAGGAAAAATGGCTATGAAAGCAGCCATTCGATTGTAATTTGATCAGACAATTCGATAAAACAATGAGTGGGTATGTCATTTTTTCAATGCTTTCCTTTTTTTCGAGGATCCATCTTTTTTCCTAGGAAGTCACTTACAATCTTCCTCAAGGCCCCAATTGGGTCCCACCGAAACTTTTGTACTAACCAAAATTATTCGTCTGATCTCAATGTACAACCTTTGTTTGAAAAAAAGTTCAACTGGAGTCTTGGATAAAGAGATAGACTTTTTGAAAAGAAGAAGGACCCTGGAAAAAGGAGACGTTGCGAAAAAATGTAAGCCCGAGTAATTTTTTTCAAAATACGTTCTGATCATATGAAATCGCTTCGAAACTTTCATCTGATACTACCATTACGTTTAGTATGTATGTTATGTTTATGTATGTACCTACTTAAGTAAATACTTTAGTTATATCTGTACCAGAGTTGAGCAGATCCGGATCCTAAAATTTGAAAATTAGATCTTAAGATCCAAACATCCAAAAATTTGGATCTGGTTTAGATCAGATCCTTCAATTTTGAAAATGATCTGATCTGAATCTTTAGATGCTTAAATTTTCGAAAAAAACATATCGAGATCCAGAAAAAAAATTTCTACTATTCATCGCATTTTTCTCAGTGAGTTGATTATTTTTCATGTGTTTTCAATTTTTCAATGTTTAATCTGTGAAATGAATGAACACTAAACCGTAAAGGAAGCCAAAAAACCCTAAAAACTTCTGACTGTCCAGCTTGATCCGAATTCTAAATTTTGGAAAATGGTTCTACAGATCCAAAGATGCAAAATTTTGGATCTGGTCTAGATCAGATCCCTTAACTTTGAAAGAGATCTGATCGGGATCTTTTGCAGATCCATCTTCACAAAAGATCTGGATCTAGATCCTTATATTAATGGATCTGCCCAACTCTGATCTGTACATATGTAAGTTAGAAATTATAAGTAGGCCTACCACCTACCTAATAAGTACCAACGCGGTTTAATAGTAGCCTACATAAGTTTTAAGAACCCCCTCCCCAAGGTGCATGTGACTCAACTAGCGGGTTCAAAAAACAGGCGAGTCGCATATTTACGAGTACATTAATTAATTTACATCGTCGATCGTTCTTCTTCACAGTGCAGCTTACTTTATACAGCTTTATATGTATTGTTTTCATTCTTATTTTCCTCCATTACTTTATACATCCCCAGATCGTTTGATAGATGAAAGTATGTCAATGCTGTTAGAGAACCTTGGCACCCAAGTACTCGAGCAAGCAACAAGCACCCTTTGATCATCTCATACGTACATGATTGTTGAATGCATTTCTTTCGTTTAGAATGACACTTCGCACTTCACTTTTGATACTACCATTTGTACCTACAGCTCTATAACTGCATAACCGTACCAATTTACGAAACAACGCACTTTATTCGTATACGCATTCGCAAAATATTTAGGGGTACAATACGCAATAATTGGGTACTTACACTTAGTACCTTTCCTACTGCCTGATATCAATGTACGAACCTACGTATTTACACAGCACAGGGGGTAAATTCCTTGACCGGTACAAATAGATAGGTATAATTCGATTAGCCTACCTACTAGAAATATTAGCGTGACTGTACGAGACGAGGAGGTGGTAACGAGAAAAAAAAATGCATAAAAAACGAAAAGCGTGAATAAAACACGCGGCTCGTCCTAAACAGTGGCTTAATTTTTTAGGCTATATTAGTGATTTGGATTTCAGGGCCTCCCGTGGAAGTCGGTGTTACAATGTACGTTCTCAGTATCAGTTCCGTCTCCGAAGTATTAATGGTACAAAAAATTAATTCTCTCGTTTTACATCGTAAATTTTCTCACGATTTTGTTTGTGTTTTCTTCAGTTTTTTCTTCTTTTCTCCTTTTTGTTTATTTAATTGTTTTTCATTTTTTTTTTTTTTTTTGTCAAATTTTTAACGGCTAGCAAGATTTAAAGACAGACTTGAGGCCAAAATTACCGCTTGAATTTATTGCCTATATAATCCGAGCCACTAAAAAAAACCTTTGAAAAAAGCTACAAGTTTGATAGTATAAATTAGTCGACGTTTCGATCGAGGAGTTTATTCGGCGAAAATTGCAAGGTCAACTAGGTACTGTTGTAATATTAAGTAGGAAAGCGACGTCTTTGCAACATAGACGGGCGTACTTAAGAAGATTAGACGAGGGAAGACATTCGAGAGACCTGGATCCTCCTTGACGACTCAACAGGTTGAAAAAATTATTAAATTTCTGCTCTCGACCATTTTTTTTTTTTTTTTTTTTTTTTTTTGTTTGTTAAAATATTCCTACTATTGGTAAGGTACTTAATTTAGTGTTTGAATTTCAAAGGGTGAAAGGGACAAAGGTTTTCGGGTAATTTTCTTCTCACGATGACATCGTTGACTAAAGCACTGTTCTCTTGATTCCTGTATTCGGATTTTTTCATAATAATTGAAGAGTGGCAAGTATCAACGGTATAAGTCCAGATCACTTCTCAAGTACCTATTAACAGCGTAAGTCAAAATCAGCTGGGCTCTTGGTACAGAGAAACACATTGCTTCTACCTTGCCACATATTTCCTTGCCTTTGATCTCACGACTTATATCGTTTGTAGAATGTTTCCACCAACAGTAAAAGTCAAAAGAACGAAGCCAAGGGAAAAAATGACGAGGCCAGAGTAATGTGTTTCAATGTGCAAAAAGTCGAGCACATTTTGACTTATGCTGATAGTACTTGAGAGGTGAGTTGGACTTATATCGTTAGAATCACGTCTAGAAATTAGTGGAAGGATTTTCGTAAACCCAGGTGGCTAAATGTAGAAAATCAACGTAACGGGAGTTCCGAAAACTTGCAAACTTATGTACTTTTTTCGAAGGTTTTTTTTCTTTCTAATTTACATTTACGGCTACGGTTACGATTACGACCATCGAAAGTACAATTATTACGTTCTTTCGAAGTGTACTCGATCGTATACTTAACTATTATTACCTACTTACTACGTGTTATTTATGATGGTGGTACTTACTAATACTTTTACGTTATTAGTTTTACTTTTTCTTAGGTTTTTCATTTTGTTTAATTACGTTTGGTATTTTATTACTATTATTATTTCCCTTTTTTTGTTTTTTGTGTACGATACGAATGTGTTTATAAAGATTAATGCGCGGAAAATGACGAGACGTTTTTGGCAGTGCAGCTGCAGAAGCCTTGTCTGGCTGTATCTCAATGACTGTTATACCTTTTCCCAATGGAACCTTATAACGTTCCGGAATTGTTTTATGACATAACGCTAGGCTGCATGGCATTCTTGTTACTTATTTTACGTATGTGTATCTGAGTGATTCACAATGTATATAGATACATGATAGGTCTCTACCATACATCGCGATCCGATCGTCCGCAACGCACCTAAAATTATAGATACCTTATCTACTACCTACACTTTGCCACCAATCGTTCTATACCTGCCCAGTGCCACCCCATACGAAGGTAAAAATATCTGAACCTAACCGATACGAATGAATATATTTAGGTATGTAGCCTTGGTATAGAGGTACCTTACCTACATCATTTTGCTTTAGTCTACCTGACTCTTATAATGCACAATTTAGGTAGCGTGTACATTAATTGGACGACTTCGTCATCCACCTTGCTTCTTCGAGTCTCACTGTATTACCTCAAGTCGATTTGCTAATCTAATACCTTCCTATTTCATCTTCCTAACGTACTATATATTTTCATTTTATTCTTCCGAATGTTTTTTAATCGCGTAACTTTTAGGTAAAACATCAGTATATCGTATTGAAATGCGTCGCGTCCGCGTCTTTCGGTTTCCGATACTCACACTTTTCTTTTCTAATCCGAGAATAAAAATAAAAAACATCCCGTCGATATCTACTATGTCTCTGCTTAGATACCGGATCAAAATATTACCAATAGAAGTATACTATTCGTCGTGGGGAAGGGATTAAAGGAAGGTACTCGTAATACGAAATTTCAAAGTAGGTACGTTAAACGGTTTAATGAAAAAGAAGAAGAAAAAAAAAACACGCTTATAAATTACGTATATCCTTTCACCTTGTACACAATCATCAGGTAGCTTCTTTCATCGATCCTACTCAACTCATATTTTAGGTATTCGCGATAAACATTAATGGAATAATAGGTTGACTGCGTTGCATGCTCTTGTGACAAGCATTTACGCTTCAGTAGATATAGCTTTGATAGAATTACACGCTTCTGCTGTCTACCCATTAGGTATTGTTATACAGAAGATATTCGCTACGTAATACGTATGGATGGTGCTGCACTATCGCAATACTCGTATGTACGTAAATACACACCAGTATGCAATTAGGCGAGGTACTTATACGAATAATTTGAATGATTCGAATTTTACTCGAACACCTATCGCGTTATTTCAAGAAATGAAATGTAATACGTATCGTCCCCTCTCCCCTTCCCTGCCATGCCAGGTAAAACCAACCAAGTCCATTTGAACTGGTTACTGGAAAGGTATTTAAGAGGTAAAAAGTTCTTTTTTACATTTTAGACGTTTTTAGGGGATTTTTCCTTTAAAAAAATCTAAATCCTAAAAGCATCTTTTTGTTTCTCAACAGTAAGAAAAAAGTTATAACTGAAATTTGTCCACATCTGTTTCGAGCATTGTTAAAAAAAATTTGCCTGACCTACTCCACAAAATTGTATCTTTTTCGAGAAATTTTTTTAATTTTTCCTCAATTGAATTTCGAGTGGTGCCACCAGCCTCCATTAGGAAAAAAATCAACTAAAAGAAGATAAATCTGCCAATTTTCGAAAAAGGAAGGCTAGTGACATTACCTAAATTGAAATTAGGGAATTATTTTCTCATAAAAAGAAATAACTTTTGGGGATAAGACAAAAAAGAACCTTGAAATTCGAAAATATAGAGATTTTTCATTCCATATTTTTCCAACGACGGGGCCTGGAGACACCACCTAAAATTCAATCAGTGTAAAAAATACTGAATTATTTTCTAATAAAACGCAACAACTCCAAATGCGGCGAATTTTTTTTTTTTTTTTTCTTTCTTCGTTTGGGTGTTCATTCTCATGAAAATGGATACCTTTGACGGGTTCGTACCAAAGTAATAGTGTCTACCTGACCTTTTTCCCCCTCAAATCACTACTTTTTCAATACCATTTTTCTACCATCTTCAAAATTTTAACCCCTCTCACCCCGCCTAAAATGTTTCCTATTTTTAAAAAAATTTTTATTCAAATTCTAACTACAATCTAGTTTTTACATGACAAAAAATTAAGGACGTCTACAAAAATTGATCTATTCCGAAAAAATTGACCCCCCCCCCCCTTAACAAAAAAATACAATTAAAATACACTTTACTACTTACAGAAGAATTCTCAAATAGAAGGAAAAAATATTTTTTGAATCAAAAGTTCAAAATTATAAAAAATACCTATTCATTCAACTCAAAAATTTTCAACTCCCCATAATTTTTACATTGATTTTGAGTAATTTTCGAAATTCTCATTCAAAACAAAGGAGAGGTTGAGGGAATACGGTCAGAATTGTAAAATTTTGAAATTTTCCTCTCTATATTTTCGAAGTTACTAATTCATTCAATTTCACAAAAAGCAATGATTCGCTCGAGCGAAAAATTCGAGGGCAAAGTTCTGAGAAAATTAAAATTTCGAATGAAGAAAATTGGCTATTTTGTAATTAATAGACGAAATTGATTTTTCGATTTTCAATTTTGATTTTTTCACTACTTTTACTCCAAAATTACTACTTTTTCACTACTTTCACTTCTGGTAAACACCATGAAAATAGTTAAGGCAATAAAAATTGGTCAATTCTTTCATTTTTTCAACAAAAAAAAAAGGAGAATGACCAGGGCCATGGCCACTTAAAATTCAATCAGAGGAAAACTAAAAAATGGAGAATTATTTCCTCATAAAAAGAAACAACTCTGAGGAGTAAGACGAAAAAAAAAATTCAAACGTCCAAAATAAGGACCACCCTCTTACACATACCCATTTTGGTAAGAATTTCTCGTTGCTCAAACTCCTTCATGGCCCAATATGATTGAAGCTTTTTTACATTTTTGAAGGATTAACCACCGACGGAGTGGAAATTTTTTTAGGATGAGATGTTGCCAATCGATGTTGCTTAGAAAATACCGGTTTTCAAAATCTCTGCAGCCCCTTCATTTACAAAGTTAGGCACCATAGGAGTATGTACATAAGTTTTTTGTTAAGTCTCTCAATATTTGCTAATATTCGTCTAAATTCCTGTATGTTGACGAAAAAAAGATAGGTACAGAGAAATGTAAAATGTAGAAATTTTTAAATCAAATTTTGATCCTTAAAATCAGGGAAGAAAACCAATTGAAACCAAAACCGGGTAAAACCACCACCACCAGATATTTCAATTGGTTTTCAAAACCATTTGGAACCATTACAATGAACTTCAAAAATTCATTCAAGAACCACCACCAAAAAGAACCAATTCCTTTCGAAAAGGCAGGGAAGAGAACCGTTTGGAACCACAACGAAAAATCATTTGCTGAAATAACCACAACCACAACCACAAGAAAGTGGTTTGAAAATAAAAAACCATCATCACCACCACCACCATTTTCAATTTCCTTTACAATGAAAACCAGAACCACCACCAATTAATGGAATTGGTTCTTTTTGGTTCTAAAAAGAGAAATAGTGGATTTGAAAGGGAAGGAGGGGTCCAATCAAAATTTTTGTCATGACCAAATTTATTCCTAGAACTTCAAGCAACAACTTTGATTTGAAATTTTTTTTAATTGGGCCCCTTACCTACCCCCTGTGGCCTGTATTCTTCATTTTTCTGCTTTTTCGGCGCTCTGGAAAGTGGAAACATTATTATTTTTTGTTTTTTATTTGAATGTATATTATTTAATTTAAATTTATTGCAATATTGTGTTTGTAACTTGTAGGCAAAATTCATTTTTTATTTTTTATTCTTTATAGTTTTTTTTATTTCTTTTTTTACTTTTTGAATTTTAATTTTTTATTCAAAATTTCAAATATCTGATTTTTTTTAGTTCTTTTGTGGTATAATAGGAAGCACGAAAATGGTTCCATCTGGTTCTGATGGTTAATGCCATAGATAAATGGTTTAAATGTTGTGAAATATTTTTCATACTACGAAATGGAAGCAATTCGATGAAAACCAATTGAAAACCCAAAACGGAACCACAACCATTTGAAATGGTTTTTAATTTGAGAACCACCATCACAACCAATTAATCAAGCAAAACCAAAAACCCAGAACCAGAACCAATCAAAAACAATAAAAATTAAATGGAACCACTTTAGCACCAAAACCTTTTGAAAATTTTTAAAAACCAAAAACCAATTGGAACCACCAGTAATTTCAAAATTTTCTCAAAACCACCATCACCATAACCAATTGGGTCTCAATTGGTTTTCTTCCCTGCTTAAAATTGTGTGTTTTTTTTTTTTTTTTTGACACAGCCACTAGTCTACAAATAAAGCTAGTCTCATTCTCCGAGACGGACACCACACACCACACATACGTATAAGCAGTGAAATATCGCATGCTTAAATAGTATTTGACGACTGAATTATATACATAATTATGTACATATAATCAGCGACGATCTTCGCTACGTAGTTTAGATACCTACACCAACGTAGTCCAATAGTCTTAGAGGATAGAGTAAATGTTACGTGTACCTAGATTTGAGCAAATAGGTACCATAGTTGCGAGAAATACGTATACGTAATGTACTTATACAATGAATTGGCATGCGCGTAGACTAGTCTGTATTTCGGATTGAAAAATTATTTTGATTTTGATTTTCTTCATTCTGCTTTTTTATTTACATTAGTTAACGACCTAAGTATTATAATTTTAAATAAATATACTTATTCGATTAATGATACTACCTACATAAGTATACTATTAAAATACTGCTACACGTAACTACAGACGTATAGTACGTAGATGTGCCCCCACCTACCTACATAACGTAGGCAAGGTTTTATTAACATTTCCACCGGCTCAGATGCGAAAAAAACAAACAAACAAACAAAGACAAAAAATAGGTAATTGTTCAATATCTAGCGAGACCACCGGGACGCGACGCGACGATGCTATTCCATAAAAATTTGTTAGGTAGGTAATTTAAATTCAACTCGTTTCGGCCAAGATTTTCACGCGAACTAAATACCCGAGTAAATTTACAACTTTGCCTTTTCAGGATTTAGGGAAAATAGGTTTATGAAACCAAATTTGGAGAAAGGAAACGGTTATACCTTCTCATTGTATCTTATGTGTAATAAAATCGATTTTTAAAGCGCTTATGTAGATGTATCTTGAAATAAATTGCGATTGGTGCCGCATTGCGTTTTTGGAAAAATGCCAGTGTTGCCACTTTTGAAAATAATGCCAAAACTTTTCCAACGAGTCGAGTTGTATTTTAATGCCTGTATGAGACTCTGTGTAAACCAACAACGTTACCATTTCGTTGTTCTTTTTTCTCTCTCTGTCTCTCTCTCTCTCTCTCTCTCTATTTTTCGTTTTACATATTTTTGCTTATTTTTTTTATACGTGGCAAAGAAAAGTATTCCGCTGTTGGAAAAATTTTCTTTGAGATTTTCAATAATGCAAGCAGAGCCGGTGAAATTGTTGACGCGATCCTCTTAAGTGTACAAAAACAAAAAAATAAAAACAAAAAAAAAAGGTATTGTTTCAATCGTTTTCCATCTTTAGTACGCCACCCGCTCTTCAGAAAGTATATATCTACAGTATACCCTTACCCCACCTACCATACAAATATATAAATTGTTTGCAACAAAGCGAAATACGATTATTGAAACAAAATCAAAAGAGCATCATTACTATCATAATATTATACACACATTAAACGCGTAATACACGCGACTTTTGAAGCGAACGAACAAAAAATTATGGTATACTATACTATTGTACATAAAGCTTAGGCATCCACTACCCAGACCTACTACGGTTATATTATCAATTCGATACCTTTACCTACACCTACACACGACCGACGTAAGAGTACAGTGAAAAAAATGGATTGTAATGATTCTGGGCAAAACACAGTAATTTTAGGACACGTCGACGATTTTAGAATCATTCCGGTGAAAAACAGAAAAGATTCAGTTCTATTCCTGAATGATTATACGGAGAGACTCCGTAATCATTCTGGAATGAACTGAATCTTTTCTGTTTTTCACCGGAATGATTCTAAAATCGTCGATGTGTCCTAAAATTACTGTGTTTTACCCAGACTCATTATGGTTTTTGAAAATTCATTTTTTTCAGTATACGTACTACGTAGATATTATTGTAGGTACGTTACGTCTACGCGACGTGGACTAGAAATCATTGCCTTATAGTTTTAGGTTCTCTCGAACCATCTTTGTAGATCTTGACTGCAACAAAATCGTATACCAATATGTACGATACATCAAAAGAAATATTTCTAGGCGTCCCTTCGGTTTGGCGCCGTAGCTGTAGTAGGTCTGGCGACGTTTCTGCAAATTGTTGGATGGGTATATACATTATTTGGCCGCGCTTTCGAGATATGCTATTCGTACACCAGTAAAGTACATCGCCAATATTTCTCTCAATTCGTTCCTTCTTTTTTTTTCTTTTTTTTGGTACACCGACACGACACCTATCTCCATTAATAAGGAAGTTTCGATTTTCATCTTACACAAAAACTATGTATCATCTGTATTTGTATACAAATACTCGTATTTCAAAATTCACGCTTACCAGTTCTCAAGCTAAATATTATACCCAAGCATTTACACTCGAATGGAAAACGTTTGAAAATCATACCTATATCGATCCCATTCGTCTGCCTTTCAAAATTCTAGATCACGTGCATACGTAATGAGCTTAGTGTAGTTAGTATAATGTACTTAGGTAAAATCAAATACGTACAGTACAAGTAATCGTATATTACCAAATACTACACAATATATCTACCTAACAGCGTACTACTTGACAAAATGTACTAATTCTATTTTGTTTTTATTGGTTTTTTTCACCTTTATTCGTCATTTAGGATTTTACGTTAGATTTTTATTTTCGTCAATTTTGGACTGATCCTCGACTCGCATTCAAAAAACAACCCGGCGTCGAAACCTTATCAGTGGGCTCAGAATTCATAAAAAACATTTGGGTACCCGATACATTTTTTGTAAATGAAAAGACTTCGTATTTTCACACAGTTACCACGAATAACGAATTCATTAGGATACACCACACCGGCAGTATAACGAGAAGTATGAGGTAAGCGGTAGTTTATTTTTCAATTTATTTATTTTTTTTTTTTCAAAATTAGATCATTACTTCATTAGCAAATTTTACTAAAATTTATAATTTTGTTTGAAATTAAATTTGACATTATGCATTACAATAAGTTATTTGTATGTTAAAAACTGAACTTTTCAAAATGTTTCGAAATTAATGATATCCCCCCCCCCCCAAGTAATACCAGATATTCCTTCCGAAATTTAGAAATTCATAAACTTGATAAGAAAACTCAACCTCACCAATATAATCTAAAAAATTTTCCGATGGGTGTAATAATCCTGTAAGGCTGTAATTATTATAAACACCCCATAATTAAAAAAAAAAAATTCTACGAATTCGATCGAAATCGAAACTAACTTTTTATAGGTAGGTAGTGAACTAGTTAAGTTTGTTCAAAATTGAATATTTCAAAATTTCGTTTAAAATTTAATTTACCAATTTTCACCCAAAAATCTACAAATTGAATTTTTAAAATTTGTTTTGATGAAGGTTTCAATTTCAATTTTTTCAAAGTAAACTTCCTTTAAAATACTCGAACTTTTTTAAATTTTTTTTATTTACCAACGGTCAAAATTTCAACATACAAGTATTTCAAAAATTTTTTTTTTTTTTTTTTTTTTTTTTTTTGGGCGCTTTTAATTACCAGGATTATCGCGCCCCTACAATGAGGTTTAAATTAAATTGTAAAGATGGGTTTTCTTTAAGAAGGTTATTAGTTGATCTATTTTTTCCAGATTGTCAGATGATAATATTTGGGGGTTTATATCATATTGTAAACGTTGATTTGAAAAAGAGGGACAAGAAAATAGTAGGTGGTTGATAGTTAGGGTATTTGAAGAGCAATAATGACAGGTGGGTGTTTGTTGGATTCCTTGATATAAATGATTATGGGAGATTCTTGTATGACCAATACGGATTCGCGTTATGATAACTTCGTCAGTTCTATTAGTATTAGGTAGGTTTTTCCAAGGGAGAGTTGACTTTTTGTGCATAAATAATTTGTTTGTTGATTGTTGAGACCATTTGTACTGCCATTGGTAGAGTGTTTGTTCAAATAAATATGATTGGAAGTCATGTGGTATGAAAGAGGCTAGTGTTGAGGGTGTGATTGCATTTTTTGCTAGATTATCTGCATTTTCATTTCCAGTGATTCCTATATGGCTCGGTATGTACATAAAAATAATTTCGATTTCTGATATTTGTTAAATTTGTTTAAAATTAAATTTTGTACCTACTCGAGTGTTACTATTTGTTCAACATTGCATATTTTGTAGTTTTATTCAATATTAGGTTATTTCTCAAGATCATTTTTTTGGATTTGGTTTGAATTCAAATTTTGTAGGTACCCTAAAGCACCGAAGATGAAAGTCCCATTTTTTTCGATTTCGAGATTTTTATAGTTCATGAACCTACAAGTGTCATAGATTCAGAAAACGTAAAAATCTCAAAGTTGAAAAAATGTGACTTCAATCTTCGGTGCTTTAGGGTACAGAATTTATTCAATGGCGTATCTAGGATGGAATCATGGAATGGATTCAAATTTCGTTTTCGAGAGTAGACAATATGAAATAAAATTTTTAATTTTCACTAATAAAAAAAAAAAAAACAATCAATAGGGAATAATTGGTAGAAGTTGCATATCTTTAGGAACAACAAAAGTACAAATTCTTTTGAAAATTTAATTAAAAATCATTTATAAAAAGTTGAAAAAATTTAAAATGCATTCTTCAAAGTTTCAATTTTTGAAAATCAAAAAAAAAAATCTCTAAGCAAAGGAAAAATGTAACCTTGAAATATTAAAATAAAATAGTCAAAAAAATTTACACCGTTTCTATTTGCGAAAATTAAAAGAAAATCTTCTCTAAAATTGAAGAAAATTCGAAGTGCATGTTGAAGAATTTGACTAAACTATTTTTTTTGTTGAAAATTTATAATAATTAAAAATTAGTAAGTGAAATTTCGGAATTGTAAAATTTTAAAAAGAAATCTAGCAGTGAAAAGTATAAACAAATCACATCTAAAAAAAAAAATTGGAAAAAAATCCACAAAAATATCACTTTTGAAAGTTCAAGAGAAAATGAACTCTAAAAAATGAAAAAAAAATCATTCCTGAAAAAATTTGAAAACCATATTCTTTGAAAATTGAAAAAAAAAAAATCATGTATAAAAAATTATAAAAATTCATTCATAAAAAATGAAATATTGAAAAAAATATGCAATTTTTATTTTTGAAAATTTATGAAAAATCATTACAAAAATTTAAAAATTTGACCAATCTTATTTTGAAAAAATTCATCGTGATTAAAAATTGGGAAAATTATGAAAAATCTAATTTTTGAAAATTTATGAAAAATTTGGGCTGCATTTCGAAAACTTTTCACAATTTTAGAAATTTTTTAAAACATAATTGTGTAAAATGAGCATCTTTGTTATGCAAGGTTTTTGAGGTTTTTTAAAACTTTTTTTTGTGATAATGGGAGGGATTTGAACCCCAAAACCCTCTCCTTAAATACGCCACTGAATTGATTTCCGATGTTTGCTAAAAGTAGAACGCTAATTTTAATGAATAATAATTATTTGTACGGTAAGATGACAATAATGGCGACCGTACTGTACTGCACCAAACAAACGTACAAAATTTACAGCGCTCAGATTCGCTTTTTGAGACCATAAAAATAGACACCCAAACAATGCCCGAGTAAAACGACGAATACAAGTTTAATTATATACTTTCGTATAGTCTCTGCCTCTACCAATGCAATGGCTTTATCGACCTATCGTTTCGTTTTCACCAAATTGTCTAGTAGGTGCTTGGATAGGCGACGCGACGCGAAGAAGAAAACGTGCACACCTTTAGGATATAAATTAGAGCGTGTGTGGCTTTTTTTCATTTTTTTCCTTTTATTTTATTACGGGTACGTTAAAATTATCGGCTCGAACAAAAGGGAAGAGAAAAGCTTTTCAATTTGAACGCAGCTTCAATTCATCATGAAAATAGTACATACCGGGCAGGGTACAGCGTGCAGCGCGCCCCATAAGTATAATAGGAAAATGGAAAGAGTCGTCGCGTCGGTAACGTGGCACCTAACCTACCACCTACCTTACTTTACAGTCATTATTCTCGTAGTAGAGATGATATTATTTCTGGCTGAGGTTCGTTCGCTTTTACGAACTACGTAGTATGCTAAGTAACGTAACGTAACGTAACGTACATACCAATACAACATTCGATTTTTTGCATCCTCAACCCTCCAACTTGCCTCTCATAAATGCATATTGCACACCTCTAAAAAACAAGTTTTTAGTAAGTTACTTTAATTTCGTATTCGGCTAAAAAAATTAGTAAAAACTGAAAATGACTGATTCAAAAAAAATAAAATTAAATCGAAATATTCAAAAAAAATTATGAATGACCTCGACAGTTGAAACGGGGGGGGGGGGGGGGGGTGTCTAAAAAAATTAAAAAATGTGTCGCTCTCCACACCTAAGAATATTGTTTGGAGAGTAACTTTTCATGTGAGCCTGGCTATACTCGATATGCTATGCTTAGTTAGTTAGTTAGTTGGAAAATTTACAAATCAATTTTCCAATTTTTTAATTTTTTTTTACAGATTAACCATCACCGCCTCGTGTCCAATGAATTTGGAGTATTTTCCAATGGACAGACAGTTATGTCACATTGAAATTGAAAGCTGTGAGTACCGACGTTAAAAGTTATCATCATTTTTTTAACATCTAGCGTATCCATCCTTAAGTAATTTGGTAAAATATTTGCACAAACAATCTATCAACTTAAACTGCTACTTTAGACTTAATCTAAAAATTGTTCACGTACATAAGCGTGGACTGAATTTTTGTCAAATCATTTCCAAGTTGAATTTGCAACTTATATGTAGTACTCTGGTACCAGATAACGGGATATTATACTACTCGAGTAAGTTACAAAACCAAACTTAAAAAGGTGCCCGTTTCCATTAGAAATTTTTTTACGAATTTTTGAAATGTGAAATTTTGAGGAAATCAGAAAATTTCAAAAAAATCACATTTCAAAAAATGAACTGAAAACTTTTCTTGGCACACCACCTGATAGAACTTGAAAAAACAAAACAAAAAAAAAATTATTATTACATATTTTTTTCTGTCTTTCAAATTGAAGGGGCTAGGTAGAAAATTTTATTCTAATTCATTCCAAAAAAATTCAAAAAACATTAAACACTATTTCTTTGAATTTATGGTAATTCCCTAATGTGTATCATTTCTGTATAGTATTACATGCAGCGCCTACGAAAGGGTGATAGGCAATTCTTCAAACACATAACAAAAATCGTGTCAATAGAAAGGGAAAGATTTACATTACTATAAATTCACAGAAGTAATTTTTCTTTTTTTTTTGAAACACAAATTTAAAAAAATCTAAAAAATTAGGTTCAATTTTAAAAAAAAAAAAAAAAAAAAGGACGAAGAAGATAAAAGAAAAGAATAAAGAAAGTTAAAAATTTGCCTTTTCAAACAAAACATACAGAAACCGTGCTTTGAAAAATAATAATCTGAAAAATTTTGGTTTGAACATATTTTGAATAGGTAATACCTAATTCATTTTGAAAAAAAAACTTGAAAATTTTTTCAAAAATTCATTAAGTGCGCACAAAAAATTCATTTGAAAAGTAAATAATAGGTAAATAATAATAAATTTTGTAAAGAGGGGAAGGGGCTAAAAAATTGAATTTTTGACAAAATAAAAATTTAAATAATTTTGAATAAAATTCTGATGATTTTTTGACAAAAAACAAATGGAAAAAATTCCAATATTTATGTTCTATCTAAAAAAAATTAAAGAAATTTGGAAAAAATATTACTTAGGTATTTTTTCAAAAAACATATTAAAAACGTAACTTCGAAAATAAATTCTCAAAAATTTTGATTTTGAAAAATACACTCTGAACAAGACTCAAAAATATTTGAATTTCAACCCAATTTTAATATCCCTAATAGGAAAAAAAAACTGAAAAAATTTAAGGTGCAGTGGGGTAATTCCGATCACCAGCTACGGACCCCTCCTAGCCCATTCAATTTCAGAAATAGGCAAAAATATGTAAATAAATGTTGTTTGTTTTTTCATCAAGTTCCATCAACATTTTAAAAATAATTTTTCGAATTTTTGAAATTTTTTGATTTTTTCAAAGTTTTACATTTCAAAAATTCATAAAAAATTTTCTATTGGAAACGGGCACCTATAATTTTGGTTTTGTAACTTATTCGAGTAGTACAACCATTTAAACATGTTTTCATTTCAATCGGTTTCTGACACTTCTGACATGTTCCTTTCAGCGAGAGTCACTCGTACCTACGATACATCGTTTCAAATTGTTCATACAAAAAAAAAAAAAAAAAAAATCACGTTAATTTTTCAACAAAAATTGTTCAAATTTCGTACGTTTAAAAAAAAGTTGTCAAACGGTCGGCATTTTCTTAGCACTCGCTTTCTAATATTCTTCTATAAATTCCTAATCAAGTCGAATAAAGATAAGCAATCTAAATCATTTAGAGGAAAACAGGGGAAAACTTCACTTTTATCGAGCAACTGCAAAATTCACCGCGGTATAAAGCACACTTAGGTACTTGGACCTACCAAACTTTCATCGAATAGGTAGGTACTAGGTGGAGGTACCACTTTACGTACTTACTAAACCTAGTCTACCAACAACGTTTCTAATACGTACTTTTGCGTATGAAAGTACAAAACAAACGAAAAACAATAATAATGAAAAAAAAGGAAAAATTTATTTACGAAGAAAAAAAAAAGTCAAAATCGTTCTATCGTTTTATTGGGGGAAAAACGTAGCGATTGAAAAATAAAATTATTCGTTGCGTGAAATTACAAACTTTTTATATTTGCTTTCTTATACGTATCACATTAATACCGCAAACTTTTGGAATTTCGCTCACAATTGTGTCGCTTCGCTCTTTTAAATTATCTACTTTCAAAAGTTCGTTTTTTTTTTTTTTTCATTTTTTCCTTTTTCTTTTTTTACCACCACTCGCCCCTTTTTTGGTCGTTTTACATAACTAAGTAAGTATTTACTTTTATTTTACCGCGTCTGCAGACATATTTTCTCGTACGGACTTATCTATATGTATATTTTGCGTAGGTACCGACCGACCTGCCTATTAACTTATATGTAGGTTTACCAACGTTAGTAATAAAGTTTTCACTCCCAAGTACAATAAATAAACCTCTACCTTCATTCACCAGCTTGATATAAGTTGCATGGTAAACTTGAGCAATTTCAAGTACCTACTACACGATCAAATTTCTTTCCTACGTATACGAGTAATCTTCTGTAGACGTTTAAGTTGATAAGTTAATTTTAATTCTAAATAGATATACCTATACTCGGATGATTTATCGACAGCCGGGAGTGGAGGAAAATTTTGACTTTTTTTTATTCTTACGTTGTTATTATTATTTTTTTCTTCAAATTTTCACGTGTATTTGCGTAATTCATTTATTTTTGTTATTCTTATAGCCAATTATGAAACGGTACAGCAGTCTCCTTCTGCAAAATCGCACACCAAAAGAGCGTGCTCATGTTAGAAGGGTGACTGTAAAAGGTCAGCTGTACTTCTTAACGATATTCACGCTGTTTTAGCCGCTAATCAAGCAACGTGTAGCAAATCACATTCGTGTATAACGTACATAGACATACTACATAGACCAATAAGCAATAATTAAGCATAATTATAATTCACGATTCACAATGTATAGCCAATCACTGCGCGTATACAGATGATCTACCCTGATTCCTTATAATATAGTATGTATACTCGTTAACACGTAATATCGTACACACTCGTTATCGCATTTTTAATTAGGTACCTTCATTTTGCTTAAGCATATTTTTATAAAACTTTACATTAATTTTTTTTTTTTTAAATTTGAGGAAGAATTGAAAAACAATTTGAAGTTTGATTTCATTATTTTCATTCCATTAAAAACGTTCCAAGATATAGACCTGGAGCCTCTACCATTCGATTCCTGGCGATTTTCTTCACAAATTTGGTAGTTTAGTTCGTTTTCCGAGTAGCTCTCATATAAATTATACCTATTGCAAAAAAACGCCCGCATAAATATATAAGCATCAATGTCGTCAAAATGGTTATGGGGTTAGGTAGGTAGGAGTACGTATTTTCTTTATTCATTTCTAGCCGAACTGTTCAATTTGAACAGCATTTATTTCGAATATAAAATTTTGATACAAACAAAAGTTTGTGTCGAAATTTTTCCAAGTGTCACAAAACCAAATAGGCTGAGAAAATGAAGTAAATTTATTTGGGAGTTTATTAACGAAGCTACTGCAGTTTTTTTTCTTCACTTTTTGCCACCATCATCATCACCATCACAATCGTCCATTGTCACAATTATTGGGCAACTATTTTCCTCTTCTTTCAAAGGACTTTTTGCTATGATTCCGCTCATTTGCTTATTCTTATAAAATTTCCAAAGAACGTATTTCTAATGTGCTTGCGTTACATATCAGATCACTGAAAAGGCCAAAACTTGAATAAGTAATGTATGTAGTTAATTTTCGCGAAAAGAAATACTTTTGGTAGTCTTGGTTAGCTTTAAATCTAGGTACCACATTTTTTTTTTTTTTTTTTTTTTACAAATTGGTTTCAAAATTGAAAAAAATAGGAAATTAAAATTCATATAAACAAATATATCGATACAGGGTGGAGTAAAAAAACGAATAACTCGGTGAACTGAAAACCATCAAAAAAAAAAAAAAAAGTACCCTCCTATCGCAAAGGAGAGAGGAGCTAGAGGCTCTCAAAGTAAGGTCACTTTTGAAAAAAAAAACAATTTTTAACCACTTTTGGGTAGATATGAGTTTTTAACCTCCTTAGGCCATTGACCTCGCAATTTTATATCACCCTTTCCTTCGACCATGCAGCCGTATATTATCGCGAGATAATATACGGCTGCATGGTCGAAGACCCTTTCTTTCTCTACCAGAAATATCAAGATTTTCGAATGACAAAAAAAAAAAAAAAAAAAAAAGGAAATAGGTACCATTTGCTTGGTACCAAAACTGAACTTAAATGGCTCTTATTGATATAAAAAAAATATTTCGATAGAAAAAATTGGCAATTTTTCATTGCAGGGTTGCCAAACTTTGATGTTCCCAAAAAATCGACTTTTGCTAAAAAAAAATTAAGAAATTTTATTGGAAGATGAGAGAGAAAAACGTGTGATTAAAATTGTCTTAATTTTCAAGAAAGTTGTGGCTTGTAGGCTTCATGAAAAATATAACTATTATAATTCTCTCAAAGAGAGTGGGGGAGGGGGTCAAAAAAAATTACTGAATGCATACAGTAGATGAACAGACTTTTTAATGTCCTTTTAGTATTACTTGATTTTTGCTTTTGATTTCAACTTAATTGCAAAAAGGAGAAAGTAAATTAGTTTTGGTTTTTTTTATTTTATAAAAAGTATGAAATTTTGATTTTGAAAAACAAAATGCACCGAGTTCTCAAAGAAGAAAAATATTTTCATATTGCATTTTGATGGGGTCATTCTGCAAAAATATTGACAGGTTTTTCGGAAAACGAAAAATTGAAATATAAGATTGCAAAAAATGAGGTTCTTGCTTCATGCTTCGTTTCCAGAAAAGCTATGCAACCTATTAGGCTCCTTTTTTCAATTTTCAGTAATTCCTTAGTGTCTGGTTTCCTTAGTGTCTGGTTTCCTTAGTGTCTGGTTTATAAATACCGGGGAATTTTGCGAAGTTTTAGTTTGTTGGTGATTTTTATCAAATTGACTGAAATATCACGATGAAAATTACGACTAAAATAGGAATTTTTGAAAACATTCCCTTTAAAGTGTGAAGTATGTAGTTCAGCCCAATAGGTATCATACGTACTAAAATAATGGGGTGTCCTAAGAGGCAATTGATAGAATGGATTTTAATTTCACTTTCTTTTTGGATTCGATTTAATACACGACCCCTCCCCCCCCCCCCTGGGTATGTATTATACATTAGCACACAGTTGATGCAAATATGTATTTTTCTACTCGCTTAACAGATTAGACCTATACCTAATACAATTCGAATTTTGAATAAGCTATACCTACCTGACTAAATTAAATATCAATATAATATATAAGGTCATTGCGCCTAATTGTGAACACCGCCTAATTGTGAACAGAGAATATCTCATTCCCTAATTGAGCTACGAAAATTGTTGACATAAGTCAATTTGAAGCGTGAACATTCGCCAACATCATACAAAAATTTCATGCTAATCGGCCGGATAGAACGCGCGGTATGGTCGAAAATGCGAAAGATGTTTCAAATTCGTGATTTTTAAATTTTCAGATATTTTGGAAAAACGTCATTTCTGATGAAAAAATCGAGATTCAGCCTTCGAAACAGTACCAAACTATACTAACTAAGGTCCATTAACACATGGCAGAGCAATTTTTTCCATAAAGTTATTATGAGAAGAATAGGAGGGTGTTCACAATTAGGCGAAAATTCACACTTGTTCACCTAATTGTGAACACCTTGTAAACGCAACTTTTGATGACAGAATCGGTCATGTGTGAGGATTCGTCCATTTTTTTTCGTCCTTTTTACACGCTATTGCATCATTTTCGTTAATTTTTGGATCGACAGTAATATTTTCATCACCATTTATCATGTTGTTGTGTTGATTTTTTTTTTTTACAAATTTTGATGCTTTTTCGAAATAAAATAAGGGTAGTTTTTGCAGTTTTTTAACAAAATTTTCTTTTCCAAGTCTTAAAACATGCATATTACCCTCAACTAGAGCTGTAGAATGAATTTCTCAAGCGTTCACAATTAGGTATAAATTTCGCCTAATTGTGAACACTCTAATTACTCAAAAACTAATTGAGATAAAAATACTCTATAACTCTCGTTTGGAAGCCTTATCTATGCTCCTTCCATCGGAAGTAAGAGTATTCAAATAGCTTGCTTCATTCGGATTTTATAATCGTTTAAAGAAGTAAAAAAGTACTGAAAAAACGGAAGTGTTCACAATTAAGCACAATGACCTTAATATGTTAGTTACATGCGTACGTTATGTGTACTATCTATCTTATTACATACGTGTACAGTTGGCTATACAATGAATGATATTCGCTACACGTGGAATGATGGCGTAAAATCAGTTGGAATTAGCAACGAAGTACAACTACCTCAGTTTCAAATTCTGGGCTACAGACAAAGGACCAACCAAATCAATTTGACAACAGGTAAAAAAAAAGAAAGAAAGAAAGAAAGACAACGCGTATCATTTACTCACAAGCACACGAGCAGACAAAAAGCGTAATCTTTTACCGAGAGAATGCAACAAAAAATTACGAAAAAAATCGATTTTGTTAATTCCGCATTTAATTAAAACTTTTAATGTTATTATTTTCGTATTTTTGTAAAAATTTAGAAAGTCAAAAACATTTAATACCCACTCTAAAGTTTAGAGAGGATTTTTGAAATTCCATCAATCAAGTCGGAACCTTTTGACAAGATACTGATCCATAAGATTAAAACTGCTTCAACATTTCAAAATTCAATTCTGCTCTCTCTCTCTTCTCTATAAGCAACCGAAAAAAAAACAAAAAAAAAAGGTCGCGTCAAAATACGAAATACCCACACGAACGATTCTTCCGGCTGTCGCGAAATCCGTACAATCATAAATAGATGTACGTACTTAGTAGTTAATACGTAGGTATGAACGAAAAACAACAACAAAACGAATTACCTACGAATAATTACGTGTACTTGTCTCAGTTGGATATACGATGAGGGATATTCGTTATAAATGGAACGAAGGGCCAAATTCGGTCGGTGTCTCAAATGAAGTATCTCTTCCTCAGTTTAAAGTACTCGGTCATCGACAGAGAGCTATGGAAATTAGTTTAACCACAGGTACGGATTATGTAAATCAATTGGCTGCGAATGTGAAATTCGTTCGACTATAAATTTTGTTACACGAGCTGAGGTATACGAGAACCTACTACCCAATACAGCATATTCCTACTGCCTGCCTACCTATTACCCATATATATATATATATATATGTTTGCCCGTTTCCGTACATCTCGGCCACTTTTCATATATATTTGTCCAATTTACGAAAAATGTCAAAATTGAAAAAAATTTCTTGACTCTGTTCTAATTAATTTATAAAAATTTCAATCACAGATTCGATCTAATATACAAGAAATACGCATTGGAAAAAATAATGAGACTCTTAGGATGAAGTTTGCGGAAAAAAATTAAAAAATTGGCCTACCTAATTCAAATTTTAAATAGGTTTTCAGATTAAGTATAAGCCTGCAGTGTACTAAAATTTTTGGTATCAATAACTTTTCTGCGCGTCGATAAAATACTGAAAAATTATGAGTCAAAGTTGAGGTCGTGTATATCTAGTTTCGGCATATTTCCGTACATCTCCGGTCAGTGCTTGTGATTCTACACACTGTGCATTAATTGTAGAGCCCGCGTTCATCCCTGTGACTTGATTTCTAAGGGTTGCGCGGAGTTTGTGAAACCCTGCAGTCGAGGTGGCTGAGAATGGCTGACTTGTAATGTAGAAATAACCCGTATGCGCCAAACCATGGCCGAGATGTACGGTGGCTGACTTGTAATGTAAGAATAACCCGCAAGGTGGCCGACATGTCCGGAAGCCTATACCTATATATACTTTTCAATACAAGTGCCACTTCCATTCTTTGTTTTCAACGCCGTTGTTCTAATCGTCTTATTCGTGTTAATATACGTATCAAGTAGATGGCTTAGACGACTGTTTTATCGATCAATTTCAATCATAGGTGCGCGTAGACCTACGTACACTACCTATGCAATTTCAAAAAAAAAAAAAAAAAAAAAAAAAACTATGAAAGTGCGACTAAGCCTACCTACTTATACCACTGCAGAAGTGCAGGATAGATCATTTTGTAAGCAAGCGAATATCTTCTAATTAATATCATCTGGTATATTGCAGGCAATTATTCGAGATTAGCTTGCGAAATACAATTCGTCAGATCGATGGGATATTACCTAATTCAAATTTATATTCCTTCCGGTTTAATTGTGATCATTTCGTGGGTTAGTTTTTGGCTCAACCGAAACGCGACGCCAGCCAGGGTATCACTAGGAGTGACCACTGTGCTGACGATGACGACGTTGATGTCTTCAACCAACGCCGCTCTACCAAAGATATCGTACGTGAAATCGATAGACGTATATCTGGGTACCTGTTTCGTGATGGTTTTCGCTTCGTTATTAGGTTAAAAAAAAAAATGTTTTCCAATAATCGTAACACCCATCTGCATTCTCCACCCTACTCACGATGCGATATTTCGATTCATTTTCACAGAATACGCTACCGTGGGATACATGGCCAAACGACTGCAAATGCGAAAATCGAGAATTATGGCCATACAAAAATTAGCCGCAGAGAAGAAATCAACGCTGGAGGGTCACGCTCATCCGAGGGGCAGTCACGCCCACGCTCACGGACATTCGACACTGCCTGGACCACCAGTAGATCCGGATCATATGCCTAAGCAAACAGTGAGTAACGAAGATGTACCTATATCTACTTATTACTCGGTTACACGTACCTTACCTACGCAGGTTCATACAGGTAAGATACACACGTGGTAGTACATAAGCATATAATGTACCTACACCTATAGTACATTGTGTAAGGGTGGGTAGATACCAAATAGTCAGACACTCGTACATTGCGCCTTGCACAACACAATCAGTAGGTAGCTACTTACGTATGCTACGTTAGCCAGGTACAAAATTACGAATACAATACCGCACCTTATGCCATATTATGTAGGCAGAGAGAGAATGTTCTGGGAGCTAACAAGCCTTTTTCAATTTTACGACAGGCCCAAAGTCAGAGGGGCTAGAGGGGGCTAAGCCCCCTCTAGCGTCAGACTGAGACCCCTCTAACAAATTACAAAATTTCATCAAAAAACAGATTTTAGTAGGAAAAATTCGCAAAAACAAGGTTCAAGCCCCCTCTAATATTTAGTCAGCCCCCTCTACAAAGTCATTCTGACTACGGGCCTGTTTTACGACGTTGAAACGTAAATTGAAGAAGACAATCTTGTCTTGAGAAACTTTTTCAACAATTAGGAATTTTTGCTCCCACCCAATACTCGAGACTATAGTGGTAATAATAGGGTACCACCAAAAAAAAATTATGTGTACCGGGTGCCTATCTTCATTTTGAAGGGGCACTGATTTGCAAAAATTTCGAAATTGCATTAAAACAGTAGGTTGAGTAGGTACAAGGTACATAAATGAAACTGGTGGAACTTTTTGGGACGAACAAAAGCAGTTCTGTGAAAAATTGATAACAAACTCCTTCTCCTACTAGTTTCCAGTTTATTCAATTTGTTTACATACATAGATGTGGACCGTTGTTACTGAATTCTACCAAGTATCGCATTCGAAATGGGAGAGGACAGTAGCGTATTCAAGGGTATGGTTTTGGGGTACAAACGCCTCCCATTATGCATAAAAAAAGCTTTAAAATACCTCAAAAATCTTGCATAACAAAGATGCTCATTTTACATATTTAAAAAAAATTTCCTAAAATTGTGAAAAGTCCTCGAAATGCATCCCTAATTTTTCTTTAATTTTTCAAAAATGAGATTTTTCAAAATTTTTCCAATTTTTAGTCGCAATGAATTTTTATAAAATAAAATTGGTCAAATTTTTCATTTTTTGGAATGATTTTTCATAAATTTTTAAAAATGAACATAGGATAATTTTTTTAAATAGGTACTATTTTATTTTTCAAGAATGAATTTTTCTAATTTTTTAGGTAGGTCTAGGTATACTAGGTATACATGATTTTTCTTAAATTTTCAAATAATAGATAAGATTTTTCCATTTTTTCAAGATTTATTTTTTTTTAATTTTCAAAGTTCATTTTCTCCTGAATTTGCAAAAATGATATTTTTGTTATTTAAAAAAAAAAAATCAAGAAGGATTTTTTTCAATTTTTTTTAAAGGTGATTTTTTCTACTTTTCGAAACTAGCTTTTTTAAAATTTTACAATTCCGAAATTTTACTTAATAATTTTCAAAAAAATTAATTCAGTCAAATTCTTCAACATATTGATTATTTTTTCAATTAGGAAGGAATTTTCACAAATAGAAACTGTGTAAAGTTTTTTGATCATCTTATTTCAATTTTTCAAGGTGAAATTTTTCCTTCGTACTTAGAATTTTTTTTGATTTTCTAAAATTCAATTTTTTTCCAATATTTTTTAATGATGCCTAACTTTTCTTAATTTTCAATAACAAAATTTTAATGATTTTTCATAAATTTTCAAAAATAAAAATTGGATAATTTTTTTTATACCTAGGTATATTTTATTATTTTCTCATGAATTTTCAAAAATGATATTTGTTACCTACCTATTTAAAAAAAAATTGAGATGAATTTTTTCGAATTTTTTTTTAAATAGATTTTTTTATAGTTTTCAAAACTGGATTTTTTTAATTTTACAAATCCAAAATTTTACTCATTAATTTTTAATTATGATAAATTTTCAAAATAATTAGTTTCAATCAAATTCTTCAACATATTGAATTTTTTTTTATTTTTGGGGAGATTTTCTTCGAATTCTCGCGAATAGAAACAGTGTAATTTTTTTGACTATTTAGAGATTTTTTGATTTTTTTAAAAATTGAAATCTAAAAATTTTGAAAAATGCATTTTTTGTTATTAGGTACATACATAGGTAGTGAAAATTAAAAATTTCATTTCATAATACTTAACCACTCTCGAAAACAAAATTTGAACCCCTCCCATGATTTCATCCTAAATACGCCACTGAGAGAGGAGGGGAGGGAGGGGTTCAATCGAAATTTATGTAATAACCAAAATTAATTTTATTCTAGGACTTCTAGCTACCACTTTTATTTGAAAAGTTTTTCAATTGGACCTCACCCTCACCACCGATTTTGCATAACACTCCAAAAATACAAATTAAAAATAAAGGAGTAGGAGGGAGGGGCCAATTGAAAATTTTTTCGAATAAAAGTTGTAGATTGAGTTCATAGAAATAATTTTTGTAATTGTAAAATTTTCGATTAGATCCTTTCCTCCCCTCCAATTTCGCATAATATCACTTAGATACGTATGTTATTAAAAACTGGTTGAGGTAGGGGTTGAATTGAAAAAATTTTCAAATAAAAGTTGTAGCTTGAAGTCTTGGAAATAATTTTGGTTAAGTATTACAAAAATTTCGATTAGACCCCTCCTCCCCCACCCTTCCAATTTTGAATATCAAGTAACCATGTAGTATTTTGGACTTGAAAAAATTCAACAACAATGATCCACATGCGTGAAAACAAATTAAGTACACTAGATACCAGTCTATTCACTGGATGGGTCAGAAATTGACAATTTTGTTTAGCAAACAACAATTTTCAAAGTTGTATAACTCCTTCATTTCCAAAATTAGGCAAAACATGCAGACTTCTGTTAGTCGTACTAGGTTAAGGCTATATCCAAATCTGTATTTCAGTGCGAATGTTTTTCCTCGCATAAAGGAAACGTAATTTGTGTCCAGGTCATCCTCATTGGTAGGATATGTATGATGTTCTTCTGAACAGTTGCTGGAGATGATAGGGACATGTAAAAATAATGGCATTTCTAGAGACTAGAAGGCGTGGGATGATGAAAAAATTCTCCTCCTAATACCCAGAACATTCTCTTCCTGCCTCCTATCAGTGTACTCGTACTTGCACTAGCAGATACGAGGGTTCATGTTCATACCTTGTACCTACTTTTGACATTGCTTTTAAGTTGTTATGGCGCGAAAATGCGAAATAGAGTAATATCAACAGTGTCTCTTGTAAGTGATGCCGATTTGTTTCAGGAGGTTCGGTATAAAGTTCATGATCCAAAAGCCCATTTTAAAGGCGGTACGTTAGAAAATACGATCAACGGACGAACCGACGAAGAAGCAATAACGCCCGTGTTGACGCATCCTTTGCATCCGGGCAAAGACCTAAGCAAAATGTACGGTGTTACGCCCAGCGATATCGATAAATACTCCCGAATTGTATTCCCCGTTTGTTTTATATGTTTTAATTTAATGTATTGGATTATTTATTTGCATATAAGCGATGTAGTTGCAGACGATTTAGTTTTGCTACAAGAAGATAAATAGTCTCGAGTTTCGAGAAGAAAATTACTACGCGGATATACGCGCAGACCTACGCACCTACGTACTCGTAGTCGTACTTACGAGTACAACGTGCTACGTGCGCCAATCGTAATCATAATCGTAATCGTAATCGTAGGCTAAGGCCAGTGGTGAACGTAAAAAACGAATTTCCAACAACCTACATCCACCATCGTGTCAATCTCAATACTCCGCAATGACCTCATAATGATGATAACAATGATAACAATGATAACAATAACAATAACAATAACAATGATATAATATTGGTCGCTTGTACCATTTTTTAATAAAACCATTTTTATTAATTATTGACCGTACTACATGATGTACCGTGTACCCTCCCCCCCCCCCCCAAGCCCCCTTAAATTAACTAGACTTCAAAGATAGGCTTACCAAAAGTACCCATAATGACGCCTAGCTTTTCAAAGTCATCATTTCATCATTTTACTCAATTGACAAACATTTTTTAGTATACATATAAACTTTTCAAGCCTTCATTTGTACTCGACCAATTTTCCAAAAATTGGTACTAATATCAATTCCAGCTTTTAAATACTTAATTCACATTTTTAAACAGCACGAGTACAAGCCTGAATCCAAGTCACCCGCAGCAAATCGAGTTACTGATTCGTGTGAAATGGTTAGAATTATTCGCCAATTACAGAGACACTATAGGATGGTCCTTATTTTGAACTTTCGAATTTTTAAATTGCCTTACCCCTCCCCAAGTTCTTTCTTTTTATTAAAAAAAAAATTCCTATTCCAAAAATTGAAAAATTTTCATTTTTTTTTTTTTTTAAATTTAAAATGAAGGCTTGTGAATTTGTTTAACATTCTGTAACGGGTAAAATTACATAATAAAGAAAAATAATAATTTTCTAACAAAATGCAACAGCTTCAAATACTAGGTGAAAAAAACTGACTCGTGCTTTTTTCCGTTTTTACAATTATTTATTTATTTTGAAAATTTAGGGGCGCTCCAAGGTGTCACTGGAGGTAAGACAAAAGAAATGTGAAAATTCGAAAATTGGTCAATTTTTCATTTTTTTCAAAATGTCAAACCCAGAGGCACCACTAGAAATTCAATTAAAGGGAAAAATTAAAAATAATGAATCATTTTCCAATAAAATGTAGCAACTTAAAATACTGGTTGAAAAAAATTTGCTCATTTTCTTAAAAATTGGAGCGCCCCAAATGAGAGAAAATGAAAAATTCACAAAAATTGGCAATTTATTCTCATGAAAAGGGATACTTTTGATGTAGGTATTAAAATCAAAAGAAAGCAAAATTTCGAAAATCGGTCAATTTTTCTAAAAAAAAAAAGAGGCAATTGGGGACCACTTAAAATTCACTTGAAAAAAAAATAAAATGGAAAAATTATTTTCTCATTTAAAAAAACTCCCTGGGAGGGGGGAGGGGGTTAGACAAGTGAAATTAAAAGTTCGAAATAAGGACCACCCTAAGGAACATGCTAGTGTAGAGCTTGTTTAAGCAAGTGATGTAAAAAAAATCGTAAGATTAATAGGCAATCCATAAAAAACAAAAATGTTATACTTATACATAATAATATGATTCCTGTCTCAAAAATCAAAAGGAAAATAAAATTGAAAATTTTTTCTATCGATGCGATAATATAGACAGTTGGACACTATAGACCCACTGAAAAAAAATTTAAAATTTTTACTGTCGTCATTTTGGGCTGATTTTGAAAATGAAAGCGCTACAGACATAACTTTGAACAAACTGATCATGTGATAACTTTGCCTATTTCCAAAAATGAAGACGCTAAAAAGCGTCGAAATTTGCAAATAGCAATTTTCGAAGCATGTAGCGCCTCAATTTTCGAACTTGGGCAAAAAAGTCGAGAGAAAAACGCGTTACTTTTAGTACTACCCAACGCCTTTCAATTTTTTAGTGGACACCGTGTGTATTTATGGCATCTTTTGCTTCTTATGGACCGCCTATTTACGCTGTGAATTTTCTTACATCATTCAAAAAACACCCTGTAGAAAGGAGTTATTTATAATTTGCTTGTGCTATGATTCAACTACGCAGCACCTCTTTACTTTCACTTCACCCGAATAAAATCATCAAAATTTCCACTTCTCAGCTTACAGATAAATCAGGTATGAGCCATTTCGATCCTCATAGAAAACAATCGCCAAATCGCAAGTTGAATGTATTTACATACCCAATACCCATATCCCAAACGATTACCTATCCTAGTTAAGAAATCTAATAGTGAGAAAACAGTATTTATGTTTAAGAGAATTATTTTTTATTTTGAAGAATACGAAAATTCACAAATAAATACCTACCTATCGATCCTTAAAATTTTCGTCATCGTTCTTAACTAAACCAAATTGACTACGAGTAGAAAGAATAATTTATAGAAATTTTGGTACGATAAAGTCAAAATTGACTAAGGAACATAGCGTATCGTGGCAGCTGCACTGTTTCCATTGCTTTTTGGAGGCACTTTTTCTTTTAAAAACAGTAAAAAGACCGTTTGGATTATGCATCTTGACCAATCAGAATGCATGATCCGCGTTAAAAAATCAGACTTATTGCAATAACTACATATTAATATTAGACGAGTGAGTAAAAAGAATCACCTCCAAAATGATAAAATTAAGACGTACGAGTATGGAGAGAGCAGTCGCCATGATATGCAATGTCTTCATAGGTATAACGATTGGCCTAACATTTTTACGAAATCGTTTAGTTGCTATGATAATGATATCTATTAACATTATTCTAAGTCTCATAATTTTATAATTTAACTTTTTTACCAAAAGTAAATTTTTGCAAAAAAAAAAAAAAAAAAGTCGAGTCTTCGATAAATTTATAATTTTTTTTACATATTCAACTGCGTAAAACGTAGCGGTGGAGGTTTAGATTACAAATTCGAGTATACCTGTGTAGGCATAGGTAGGTATTTAAAAAGTATTCTTTCAGCTTTAATAAAAATCAAATAAAAAATGATTAAAAACCCCTCTGTATTAGTCTATTCTAAATGAGAGCTCCCCAACACACAAGCGTGAACTGATCGATCAAATTTTTACCTACTTTCCAAAATCTGACCAAATTTACTTTCCAGACACGTAAATCACGATTGGATCCCCGCAGCACTGATTTTTTGGCACCATCGAAAATTTGCCAAGTCCAATACTTCAAAGGTACCTAAATTCAAAATTGGAGGTCAGGGAGAGGTCCAACCAAAATTTTTATAATAACCAAAATTATTCGTAGGACTTGAAGCTACAACTTTTGTTTGAAATTTTTTTCAATTGGACCCCGCCCACTCCAAGGATTTTGCATAACTTGATAACACTCCAAATACATAATTATACCAATGACTAGTTTGAAAATTTTTTGAGATAAAAGTTGTAGCTTGAAGTCCTAGGAATAATTTTGCTTATTACAAAAATTTCGATTGGATCTCTCCCTTCCCTCCGGTTTCACATAACATCAGGTAGATACATTTTCAAAGTCAAAAGAGGGGTCTAATTGAAAATTTTTAGACAAAAGTTTTAGATTGAGGTCCTAGAAGTAATTTCAGTTATTATAAAATTTTCAGTTAGACCCTCCCCTCCCCTCCCCTCAAATTTAGCGTAATATGAAAAAAATACTTATATTATTGAAAACTGGTGGAGGTAAGGGTCCGATTGAAAAATATTTCAAACAAAAGTTGTAGTTTGAAGTCTTGGAAATAATTTTGATTATTACAAAAATTGTGATTGGACCCTTCTCTGCACTTTAATTTTAAATTTACGGATCTACAAAGTATTGGACTTGGCAAATTTTCGATGGTGCCAAAAAAATCAGTACTGTGGGGATCCAATCGTCGAAAATCGATGACTTGAGAGAGCTCTTATTTGAAACAGACTCGATACCTTACCTACCCAATTACCTACCTAAATACAAATACTCGTTATTCTATAATTACTCCTATTATTAACGTAATTATTACTTGTTATCGTTGTTGTTATTGTTGTTGTTAGTATTATTACGATTATTTTTATTATAATTTTTATTATTACTATTATTATTACTGTTGTTGTTGTTGTTGTTGTTGTTGTTGTTGTTGTTAATATTGCCGTTATAAATGAGCGATGTAGTTTTACGTATTCAACAATGGTGCATTGCGTTTAAGTGACTAAGTAAGCATGTTATGTTCAGAAGTGGTCGCCGAATGTCTTTCCATTTAATTTTCTTCGTTATAATTATAATATTTAATTTACTAATTTTCTTCGGTCTTCAAAAGTGAAATGTTGTGGTACTTCATTGCTTTCAAATTTTTTTATCGAGTACCTACTTTATAAAATTTATTTTGCCTACCCAACCCATTCTACAAGATTTCACCCCTCCCCCCTCCCCCCCCCCGAGAAATTTATTTTAACGTAGGTAGATGAGAATATTTCTACAACGTAGTGTACTTACTACGACCACTCGAAAGTATTATGATGTTAATTTTACAGATACCAAGAAAAATAATTCGCGAGTTGTTTAACCTTATGTAGTATAACTATACTTTTTTGGTGTTACCATTTTTATTTTAGTTTTTTTCGTCGGTTTATTAGATTTTTTTTGTTTTTTTGTTTGTTTGTTTGTTCGTTCGTTTTTAGAATTACTGATAAATTAAATGTAAAACTTTTAGCATCGTTAAACTGAATTGTAAATACGAACTGTGATTTCCTTTTGAAATAAACTTTCGTTAATTTATAACGATAGAAAATTCGATAAGTTAAATATGTATGTAGATACGTAGCGAAGTTATAATGGTTAAATAAGTACTCGTCAATCTACAATTACATAGACTGTCGCTAATTTATATTTGCGCGATTTTTTTTTTTTTTTTTAATTTTCGATTCGTTTTTGTACTTAAAATTACTCGACATGTACGTATGTACTGTAGTTGCATATAATTATGTAGAGGTAAATTTGCAACTGAATAATGATATTAAAAGTCTCAAACATTTGTAAAAACAAAAAAAAAAGAAAAAAAAATTATAGATACGTGCTACTTTTTATCGCTATACGTACGTACGCACATTGGCTCTGTAATTTTTACTCGTACTTCATCAGGTACATATTTAACCAATTTTCCCCCGTTTTTAAAAAAATTACATGTAAAAAAAATGTTATCGCCTATTTATATTTGTGTGTAATCGATTTCGTTGTAGAGAAAAGAAAGGAAAAAATGCACGAGTAAAACGAACGCGGTAAATAATTGACCCTGTTTCTTTTTGTGTTGTTTTTTTTTTTGTAAATTTCATCATCGTAAGAAGTTAATACCTTATTCGTAAGCTTCAATTGAAATATACCTATTACAGAATGTATTAGAGTATCTACATAAATTTTTTCTACATTTTATATAATTTTTTATCAATATAAAATTTAATAATTTCTAAAGGCACTTTTAATATACGATTTTTGCACTGTAGATTTTGTACATAATTTTCGAGGATTATTTGTTTATACTATAAATAACAAATTTTGATGGCGAATTATTCGATGTCATATAGTTTAACGTAAATAATAATTTTTATACAAAAAATCGAAACTGAAAAAAAAAGGGAAAAAAAAGAAGTATTATTTTATAAACAGGTTGTATATTTTTAAGAAACTTTGCACCTTGATAATACTTAAACTTTTGAATGCTCACAGTATAATTACATACCTACATACCCATTATGTACCTATATTGCATATTCGATAAATTTCGTAACCAATCATTGAATAGGATTTTTAAATAATTTTCAGTGTCATACGAACCTTCGTAAATATACTTGTACGTACCTAGTACCTACCTACCTACCTACCTACCACTACCAACTACCTATATTTACTTATATAGTTATATCAGTATGTTATATTCCATTTATATGTGTTCAACATACCCTTTTAGAGCAAAATTTATAATCACTTTTGGTATCAATATTGAACGAAGACGAAAATAAAATTTTAAAAATCACTTCTCCGGCAATTCATTCGCAAAGGTATCTACTAGGAATTTTCGATTTTTTATTTATTTAAGCTTTTTTTCTCTCTAAAAAATTAGAAGCTGAAAAAATAATGAGTAAGTAAAGAAAATGTAAGGCATTAGGTAACTTTCGAAACCAATGTTTTGATTGAAAATTGCCCATACTGGTAATAATTTCTATCTCGTGAACAAAAAATTAGATTTACTGCGAAAAAATCGAGATGTGAATGATCAATACAGTCATTTTGTTGATAAGTATAATATGATTACACAGTCTCAAGTCAAAACTGAGTATTCATTTGATTTGTTTAGTTATTAACAATTTCATGGCATTTGTAAGTTAAAAAAAAAATCAATCGATGAAAGCTTTATAAAAATATAAGTATAATACTTAGTAGATACCGAAAGGGCCTAAAAAAGAGAGACAATATTTATACTGAATTTTATATAGATTTTTTAACCGCGTCGTAATCTAAACGTGTGTGTACCCACCGTACCATAGGTAACGTAAAATTCACGATGCGAAACTATTTTTTTTTTTTTTTTTTTTAAATTGATGAAGTCATAGTAACTTATCTCTTACCTACGTATTCCAATGTTGTAATGTATTATGTTTACTACTTAATTGTTTATTTATTTGTTCGTTGATTTGGTTTTCTTTGAATTTTTGTTTTTCCTTTTCTTCTTTTTTTTTTGATTGTTATTGTCGATTTTGATAATTTATCGAATTTTTATTTATTGTTCAATAAACACGTGTACGTTAAAGATACGAGCCCCCTTTCCACCTCCCCCAATTTATCCATGCACATCTTCAACACCCTTATTAAAGAGTATAAAATATGATCCGCGTTCTTCTGAATGTTATACGTAGTTTACTATTAACTACTTAATTATAAAATTATTGCTCATATAGGTTCTCATGCCAAATTAATTAACATGTTAAGATGTATTTACGATGTTTATTTTCGACCTTATTATCATAACCGTATTCGTGAAATGGTACAAAAAAAATAAAATTTATAAATAAAATTCCATAAGTACTTCTTTTTTTATCAACGATGCATAATAAATAATAACGGGGCAGAAAGTTACTTCAGCTGATTGTAGGTATACGAAAAATTTCGGGTATTGTCATTTCCACCCCCCCCCCCCGGGCGAGTAGTTGCTCGGATTTGTAGTGATCATGAACGAAATTACTCACACCACCACCTACTTCCATCAGTTCAGATTATGAACTTAATTTCTTTCAATTAACATGTAATTTAATCGAAATTCAAGGGAAGGGATGGCTCCAATCGAAATTTTTGTAATAACTAAAATTACTTCCAAGACTTCAAGGTACAAGTTTTGTTTGAAATTTTTTTCAATTGGACCTCTACCTTTGTAATTTTTTAATAATATAAGTGTCCAAGCCATTATGTCAAATTGGAGTGGAGGGAAGGGTCTAATCAAAAATTTTATAATAACAAAAATTATTTTTCGGACCTCAATCTACAACTTTTGTTTGAAAAAATTTTCAATTGGACCCCTTCGACAAATTTAAAAAAGTATCTACCTGATATTATGTGAAATTTGAGGAGGGGGGGAGATCCAATCGAAATTTTTATAATGACCGAAATTATTTTTAAGATCTTGCGCTACAACTTTTATTTGAAAATTTTTTAATCGGTACCTTCCTCGCTTATTTATCTGGGATTTTAAATTAATATCTTCGAAGTGTTGCGCAAAATCAGTGGGGAGGAGGGTCCAATTTAAAAAAAATTTCAAACAAAAGTTATAGCTTGAAGACTTGGGAATAATTTTGGATATTACAAAAATTTTGATTTAACCCTTCCTTCGCCTCCAATTTTGAATGAAATAAATGTCGATCGAAACTTGAAAGAAATACCTAATATTTCAAGTCCAGAGATTCAGTTGATTCTCTATGAACTACTCACCCAGGCGGGTGGAAATAACAATACACCACATAGAATGGCTGAATGATGGCCCAAAAATCAGCTGGATCAGATGATGAATGGAATGGACATAATGCGAGAATTTTAAATGTAACCTGGCATAAGAAAACCAGGTTTTAGTCCGAAATACAAATTTTACAGGAAGGCAGTTAAAAATTTAAAATTCTCACAATGTCCATTTCATTCATCTGATCCAGCCGATTTTTGGGGCATTATTCAGCCACTCCATGTGAACCAAATGTGAACACAAATTCACTGCTTAGGGTGATTGAAAATTTTTTTTGCAGGCAGTGTTGCCATTCTTTAAACAAAAAATTCCAAATTTTGAATGAAATTTCAAATTTTCAAATCAAGATATCGGCTCAAATTTTGAGCGAATCAAAAAACTAAGACTATTCTATGGTCGAAAATTTAATTTCCTACAAAAAAGGTTCTCTTCATTTTTTGCCTATCTTCAATATTTCAGGAGTTTACATCTATAATTTTGTTTGATTTTCTCAAATAACTCCTGAAATATTGAAGATAGGCAAAAAGTGAAGAGGACCTTTTTTGTAGGAAATTAAATTTTCGACCATAGAATAGTCTTAGTTTTTTGATTTGCTCAAAATTTGAGCCAATATACAAGATGAAATGTAAGAAGAGTTGAATTTTCCACTTTTTGCTCCCAATTTTTTTTATAAAATTACCACAGCCCACTCAAAACTGACCCGATCAGGCTGTAAATTTGTATGTAGACACCATTTTGAACTACCTTCCGAGAAAAATTGAAAATAATTTTGTAAATAGAAGTTTTAATTTTCCTCTGAATTTTTAACTTTGCTGTGTGGTCGAACAGAATCGTTCAAGAACGTTAATTTTCTCCATGACCACTAAAATCACCGTCAAAAGTACCACTAATCTCAACAAAAAAACGAAAAAAGATTTTTCGGACCAAAACCTGGGTTTCTTACGCCAGGTCACAAATTTTGAACTGCCCTCCTGTGAAATTTGTATTTCGGACTATAACCTGGTTTCCTTATGCCAGGTCACATACGAAAAATTTCAACCAAGTCACTAGTCACTACGAGTATAATCTGTAGTTGCGATAAGTCGTCGAACCAGGCCCGTCGAGAAGGGGGGGGGGACAAAGGGGGAATTTGGCCCCGGGCCCAGAGTTCTACTAGAGGGCTCGAATTTAATTTTTTCATCTTCATAGTTGGAAAAATCACTTAATTTTTGGTCAAAAATGCCCTTGAGAGAGGGCTTGAAATAATTTTTGCCCGAGCTCATTTGGCTCTCGACGAGCCTGGTCAGTTCTGAAGAAAAAATCATGAATTTTTCAATTATTCCAATTTTTGAAAAAAAATTATTTTTGGCCATGAATTTTAAAATTTTCCTAAATTTAATTTCTTTGAAAAAATTGCTCAAATAAAATTTTTTCTCATTATTCAGGTCCATTTTGAGAGGTTTTGAAGAAAATTTTTTGAATTTTTCACTTATTCTAAGTTTTGAAAAAAAAAATCATTTTTCACATTAATTTCAAATTTTACCTAAATTTAATTTCTTTGAAAAAATTGCTCAATTTTTTTTTTCATTATTTGGGTCCATTGTGAGAGGTTCTGAAGAAAAATTTTTGAATTTTTGAATTATTCTTATTTTTGAAAAAAAAAAAATTTGCCATGTACCTAATGTACCATTTGGCACTTATTACATGAATTTCAAATGTTCCGTAAATTTTATTTCTTTAAAAAAATGCTCAAATAAAATTTTTTCTCATTATTGGGATCCATTCTGAAAGCTTCCGAAGAAATTTTTTTTGAATTTTTCAATTATTCCCATTTTTGAAAAAGAAATATTTTTGGCACATGCTGAATTTCAAACTTTCCTCAAATTTAACTTCTTTGAAAAAATTGCTGAAATAAAATTTTTTGTCATCACTCGGGTCTATTCTGAGAGGTTCTGAAGAAAAAAGTTTAAATTTTTCAATTAGGTATTCCAATTTTTGAAAAAAAAGTCATTTTTGCCATGAATTTCAAATTTTTCTCAAATTTAATTTCATTGAAAAAATTGCTCAAAAAATTTTTTTCTCATTATTCTGGTCCATTCCAGATCCGATGAGAAGGGGGAAGAGGGGGCATTTTGCCCCGGGCCCAGAGTTCTACTAGAGGGCCCGAATTTAATCTTTTCAGCTTTTAGTTGGAAAAATCATCTAATTTTTGGTCAAACATGCCCTTGAGAGAGAGCTTCCCGGGCCCATTTTGGCTCTCGACGGGCCTCGTCCAACTCATAATATTCGTACTGCACATATACACTGGAAAACCTCGATACACTTGGCAATTTTCATACTATTCACATTACAACCAGTTTGTTCGACTCAGTCCGCTTATTCGTTAATCTTTTTCGTACCGGTCTTGCACACAGCATGCACTTTTTACCGAAAATTAATGATTGAAAACATCGAACTGTGACAATACCGAAATAATTTCCATTCCACTTGTAAAATGAAACTGGAATGTCTCCACATTTTCCGAAGTTGTAGGTGCACTGGAACAGGCTACAGCGACGAGTAAAAGTAGTAGTGACTTATCTAATGGCCGCGCACAAACACATACTTAATGCACTCTTCTCGATTTTTCAAACAATTCACTTCACTTCGACGATCTACATTTCTACAAGTTGAAACAAGGAACACTAGGAACACCCAACTTTTCATTTTCATAACACTAATATGATTTCAAAATCGAACCATTGGGATTGTAATCTTACGTTGAGTAGTATTGGGTAAATTCACAACGTTCAGTGGTACTTGATAAATACTACCGAACTTCCATCATGCAGAATAAAGAACTAAATATTTTTTACTCGTCACAAGCATTATAGATAAATACGAAAGGGAAAAACTCACCAACTCCATTATTCAGTCAAGTTATTCGGTTTCAAAAGATGAAATTGCTGCAACCATTAACTATTTGTTCAGCGATCATAACGTGAAGTGAATGTTTTTCTTCTGTAGTTGAGCACTGCGGAGTGCAAAAATAGAAACTTACAAACAAAACCCGATAAAAGCGTCGATGGTATACACAGAAACATATTATAATTGAATGCAAACTCGTTATACGAAAAATTACTCGAATTTTAATTAAAAATCAACCGAGAACAATGAATACACTCCACGAGATCATATAGCACGAAGCGGAAACACTCAACTAAATCAAAATCGCGACAAGTGACACGAACAAACTAGAAAATGGCTTTCGGCGTTTTGTGATCGTTCACATTACCGCAGGCGACGAAAATCAAAACTCAACTGATGGAATGGAATTTTTCATTTTTGATTCATGATTTCCAGTAATCTGAATTATTTTCTGGATTCTGATTGATAGGTTTCAAACCAGTGTTGTTTGATCAGACATCATAAAAATCAAATTGAGTAACGTGGAGCGGAGGGTGCGTGCGTGCGTGGTTATTTTTTTTTTTTTTTCATCGTACACCCCAAAAATGATTATGCGCCCTTATGTTGCATATTTTTTGTAATTTTGCTGCTACCTATGAAGTTCAACAACTATTTACTGATACTTGCGTCTATGGACACTACGAATGTGTCACATTTACTCTTGAATTTGTCAAGTTCAGCACTTGTCACTACATAGATACTGGATATCAAAATTGGAGAGGAGGGAGGGGTCCAATCAAAATTTTTGTCATAACTAAAATTATTCATAGAACTTCAAGCTACAACTTTTGCTTGAAAATTTTTCCAGATGGACCCCTCCCTCCACGCCAATTTTGGATAATGTAACTCGAGTTAGTAAAATAAGTTACATTATCCAAAATTGGTGGAGAGGGAGGGGTCCAATCAAAATTTTTGTCTCAACTAAAATTATTCATAGAACTTCAAGCTACAACTTTTGTTTGAAAATTTTTTCAAGTGGACCTCTCCTTCCCCACCAATTTTGGATAATGTTTTTATGTAACATGTGTAAGTCAAAATAAGTTAAATTGGTCGCGGCAGAGTGGTCCAATCAAAATTTTTGTCATAACCAAAATTATTCATAGAACTTCAAGCTACAATTTTTGTTTGAAAATTTTTTCAAATTGACCCCTCCTTTCCCACCAATTTTGGATGATGCAACTTATTTTGACTAAATCAAGTCACATTATCCAAAATTGGGAGGAGGGAGGGGTCAATTTGAAAAAATTTTCAAACAAAAGTTGTAGCTTGAAGTTCTATGAATAATTTTGGTTATGACAAAAATTTCGATTGAGCCCCTCCCTTCTCTCCGATTTTGATATCCAGTGTCTATGTAGTGACAGTGCTGGGCTTGGTAAAATTCAAGAGAGGAAGTAAAATGTGACAAAAGACGTAGTGTCCATAGACGCAAGTTTTACTGATTGGTTTTTGAAATGGATGAATGAATAATAAAAACGAAGACCAAAATATTGAAAATGATTCTTACAAAAATACAAAATACAACGACACTACATCAGTAAAAAGCAGAGAAATGCTCGAAATCTACTCGTAAAAGAGCGAGAACAGAACTTGATACTTTTTAAATGAATATGTATTGTAATAGGTCAAAACTTTCTTTGATACTTTTTATTCGCATCTTCTTTGTGAATTCCTTTTTCAGTTTAGGCATGCACTACTGAAATTTGACTTGATTACATTATAAAATGAAACATTTACATTAGTTCGTGCGTTTCTCTAAGCCAGAAGGAACTGAACTGGGGCTGATATTCAAGTAAAATCTTACACAACAAACATTCTTTAAAATAAAGAAGCATTTTATTATAAAATGTAACGTACTAAACACATGATAAAAATATTTACATTACTCGCGCCTAGTCGCGTACGAATACCACGCAAAAAAACCTATACATAGACTGCAATACATCTTAGATTAATTTACATTATGAGAATTTCTTAGTTTTTAATTTCTTGTGACGAGGAATAACATCAACTTCGGAATCCGAACTAGACGAGTCCGATTCGTCGAAATTAGTTCCATCGACATTCAACTCGCTGGATTCGACGGCGAAATTACCTGTAGCCTTGGTTTTTTCCAACGTACGTACTGAATTAGAAGCAACAGTTACAAAATAATTATCATTATGCGACATCAAATAATACAAAACAATACAGAAAATTCGTTCGAGATGTTTCTTACTTTGAGATTCCAGTAACACATTTTGTCTTTTAAGATCGTCGATATCTTGCTGATGTGCTGAATTTTTACGTCTCATGAATTGTATATAATCGGCTGCTTTTTTCAATATTTGAGCTCTGCTAGCCTATGGAAATAAATCGAGCGATTAAAGTGATTCTCTACTCGAAGTTTGTGGAATTTTCATTTAGCTAAAAAAATATTAGGTATCTGTAACAATAAAACCATACCACTTTTTCGCCTTGAAGTGATGGTACCGATTCGCGTAGACTGGTGAAGCTGTCTTTGATGTGATCTCGTCGTTTTCTTTCCAAGGCATTATGATGAGCTCGTTTTTCAGCCTAACAAAAATCATACACCCGAAAAATGAAAACAAACCAGCCTAGATTAAGTTGAATCTCAAGTTTCAATACGCTAGCTACTTACGCTTTCCAGCTCCAAATCTCTGTCGTCGTCACTCATTCTGAATACCAGATTATGCGAAATACTAACTACAAAACTATTTTAGAATTTAAACATTTCAAAAATTACAATACGATTATCATCTTCGCATCCACTTTTGGCCAAGACGCTTTCGCTGTTGATACAATATTGACCACCGAAAATTTCGCAAAATATTAAGTTTATAACCGTCGTAACACTTACTGATTAGTGATTTTTATATGAATGATATAATGTACAAGTCATAGGAAAGAAAGATGAAAAATTCTGAAAAATATAAGGTCTGTTCGAGCGCCGTTTTAAAAGTTCCACAAATTTCAGAAATGAGAAAATCTGAGGAAGTAAAAAAACTAGTGGAACTTCAACATTCCCCAACTATCAGTTAGCGCTCGAACAGTTTTGGGGAACTTGGGAGTCCATCCCAGGGCCGGGGAACTCATAGATAATTTTCCTGACTCATGATATAGTTCTTCAATTTATCGCTATTAGCGCTGTTCATTGAATTTGAAATTACGTGGTTTTCAAAAGTACTCATCAAAATTTTCAAAATTGCAAAAAATTCCAAATAAATGATTTTTTGTTATCATTTCGTCGTGTGATTCAGTCTTTTTGTTTCTACCTGAATAATACGAATTAAATTAATAAAGGTACGGTGCCATGAACCTTCTTTTTCCAATTCTCTATTGGCTATTTTAATTCGACGTCTTGTAGTCCTATTTCTTATCTAATTTAAAGGTGCCTTCACATTTTTGTACATTAGTAATCATAAATTATTTAACGAAAAACGAATAAATTCTGAGTAGTTGTAATGATAATGGAATTCGACGACGTCATGTATCTTTTTACAGTTCACTTTCAATTTATTCTTTATTCTTTGTGACTTTATGTTCTCAGAATACTCTTCACTCATGTAACTCATATGAAGATACACCTTATAAGGTGGATCATAGTCGAAGTAGGATAGACTATAATTGTCGTAATTTGTACCAAAATGAGCAGAGTCACGACCTTCTACACTTAACAGGCCCAAGTACGAAATCTGGCAACATTGCCTTTGGAGGCTGGTTTTTTGAATTCTCCATAAGACGTAATGTTAATTCATGTCGCAATAACTTGAAAAATATGAACTTAACAAAAAAAGTGCAGGAGACCTTTTTTGTAGAGAATTAAAAGAGCTTTCGATTCATATAAGAATTTTTGAATTTTATGGAAAATTTAAAAATTTAAAAAAAAAAATCGAAAATTCGTAAACTTTATAAAATTTAAAAATTCTTATATGAATCGAAAGCTCTTTTAATTCTCTACAAAAAAGGTCTCTTACACTTTTTTTGTCAAGTTCATATTTTTCAAGTTATTGCGACATGAATTAACATTACGTCTTATGGAGAATCCGGAAAACCAGCCTTCATTAATATCCGATTGCGGAGATGCCAGGTTTCGTCCTACGGCCTGTTAATGAACTGGTAAAGCCCCATAAGAGCAATGTTAAATTTTTGATCCGATATGCCGGCGTTCCGATTATGCAATTTCATAGGCAGAGTGGAAAAAAATCTTCTGCACATGCGCCAAAACAGTGAAACATCACAGTAGAGAACCGCTGGGCCGCCATATTGTGCCTTGATATTTTTTCAAAAATTTTCAACTCAAACCAAATTCATTTTTTTTTATTGCAATCGAAAGGTTTTTCAATTTTATACCAAAAATATCTCTTGACATTTTTTTGCTAAACTCGTATTTTCAGAGTTATGAGCAAATATAAAATTCAATACTACGCAAAATGGCGGACCAGCATACCCGTACTGAAAATTTTTTCCACTCGAGATTTTTGGGGTTTCTGCTAAGGAATTCCAGCTGTCCTACCAGTCCATTATTGTATATAGTCAAAGCTGCGAAATGAGAAAATGACTGCAAGCTTTACTGCAAGTAAAAAATTAACGTAGCTTTGCTTGATTTTGCTCATGAATGTGATTTAATGGGGCCCAGTTTGCATTTAAAAATTATCAACCAAAAAGGATCCACTTTGTTCATTTACATATAAACTTAACCCGGGGTCTGGTTTGACGCGGTTTGGGTGCCAGTTTGCAGGAAGATGTCACTTTACACGAAAAAATATTAGCGTGAATTTTTGTATAAAAATTGATATGATCTAATTATTATGATGCCGAAAAATGAGGCTTCGCATCCAGAATAACTAAACAAACTGTAGCAAAATCCTTCCCTAGAAACCAAGGGGATACGGATAGTTCAGATAGTTAGAACTTGGAAGCAAATGACCTCGGTAAAATGTGAGTTAATTTATTTATAATATGTACCTAGTATGTACTCTAATTAAAAGTGCTTAATGATAACTTTAATGATGTGAGATATCGATCCGATATCATAATTAGATTAGGTACGTTTCACTGTATTCAAAACAAATAATTCGGTATTGTTTTTCAACTTATGCAGGTAACTTGGTGATGTCTGCTAAAGATCGAAATCACGGTAACGTTCATCTACATTATGATCAAGAAACAAGTAGCGATACCGAAGATTACAGAGAAACCGAAGACCACAGACGAAGAGTATTCAAAAATCGTTTGAGGTGAGCGAATTGTTATAATTGTATCCTATTCATTTTAAAATGTATGTATTATTTATGCATCTTTCTTCTTTTACAATTGATAGTTACGGACCTGGATCATCTAAACCGAAACCTTGCTTAGTGCAACGTCATTCTGGTGGCGCTAATTCAGCTAATAAACAAAACGCATCTCGCAGCAGGTATTACGATTCTTAATTTCAGTTCATTAGTTGTCAGAATGTTCAATTCTTCATATTGTTTCAGGACGCGAGTATCGCATGGCCCATCTTTTAATAACGTAAAAATGCAACCGTCTTCTACTTCGGTAAGCGCTACTTCCAGTGGTTCCAGTGTTGCAAATAATTCTTCCTCGCAAAACGACGACCGAATCACGTTAATAGTCGATAGTACGAGATTTGTCGTAGATCCTTCATTATTTACAGCGTATCCGGATACTATGTTAGGAAGGTAATAATTTTTTAAATAATTTAACGCCAATAACGAGCTTTAAATAACGTCATTTGTGTGTTTTTATGTCGAAAGAATGTTTAGTTCTGGATTAGAGTTCACTCATCCTAACGAGCGAGGAGAGTACGAAGTAGCGGAAGGTATTTCTGCTCAAGTATTTCGAGCCATATTAGATTACTACAGGGGTAATATCATACGGTGTCCTACTACCGTACCTGTACAAGAGTTACGAGAAGCATGCGACTATCTTCTTATACCCTTCGATGCTGACACGGTCAAAGCTCAAAATTTACGTAAGTTTAATTAAATACAATAATTGTTTGACATTCGCATTATTTATCTCACTGCAAACAAAAAATGTTAATAGGAGGATTATTGCATGAATTGTCAAATGACGGAGCTCGTTGTCAATTCGAATTCTTTCTGGAAGAACTCATGTTACAACTGATGGTGAATAGTGCCCAACGTGGTGATAGGGAATGTCATATTGTTATTTTATTAGACGACGACGTCGTAGATTGGGACGAAGAATATCCGCCACAAATGGGAGAAGAATATTGCCAAAGTAAATTGATTTTTTGTTTTATTCGTTGATCGTTGAATTGTAAACGTCAATGCTATGTCTTTTCTTCACAGCGATCAATAGTACAGCCATGTATAGATTTTTCAAGTACATTGAAAATCGCGACGTAGCGAAACAAGTAATGAAAGAACGAGGCTTGAAAAAAATTCGTCTTGGAATCGAAGGTTACCCTACTCATAAAGAAAAGGTTAAACAACGAGCCGGAGGCAGATCGGATGTAATTTACAATTACGTTCAAAGGCCATTTATTCATATGTCGTGGGAAAAAGAGGAAGCTAAAAGCAGACACGTCGATTTTCAAGTTGGTTTCATTATTTTTCGAAATTCTTCGTCTCAACAAAATTGAACAGCTAATGATCAAATTTTTTTTACAGTGTGTTAAATCTAAATCCGTAACAAACTTGGCGGAAGCTACCGCAGATCCTGCCATAGATTTAGACCCTGTTGCCTCAGTGCCAGTGGCCGAAGGTGTTGTAGTTGGCAATGTAGTTGAGCCGCCAGAAGGAGGAGCTCTGATCGGCGGTGTCTTACCAGACGTAAATGAAGGTTTACCGGAACATGTCGAAGATCCGGTACAAAATTGAATTTATATCGCTTATTTTCAGTCCAATACGTAAAATACCCGTTGTTATATTTTGATATTTGTATTCTATATGTGGCGTGCGTGTATTATTCCATTTTTTGTTCAATATTGCGGTACAACTTCATGTACTTACTGTCGTATTTTTTATTTTTAATCTCATTTTTTGATAATTTATACATTTTTTACTTTCGCTATCGCATGTATATGTATTGGTATGAATAAAATTCATTCGAGTGATTTTTCTTCTTTCGAAGTAATTTTGTTAAAGTTATATTATGCTCAATCTAATGCGTCGAAAAACCTTTATCACTGTGACACGTTAAAATAAAATTGAAATGGAATTTTATTTCGAAATTTTCGATACAAACATTATTTTACAAAAATAAATAATCATATAAAAAACGCCATACAAAGCGGGAAAGGATTCGTAAATCGGAGATCTTGATATGACCAAAACTATATTTAGGTGGCAAATGACATGTTTCATTCCAAATCACTCTTGTTTCACGTATGCTTTAACGATTTTCACGTCATCAACTGGTCGATCGTCTTTATCAGTTTCTACTAAACCTATTCTTTTGACAACTTGCATTCCTGAGTAAACGCGTCCTACATACAATAAAACCAAAAATATTATCAAATCAACTGAAAATCTACCAACTTTGAAATAATGTCTTTACCAAATATAGCATGTTTTCCATCCAACCATTGAGTTGGGCCTAATGTTATGAAGAACTGAGATCCGTTGGTGTCGGGGCCAGAATTAGCCATTGAAAGAATACCCGCGCCTGCGACAAATTCCAATCATTAAATAATTTCCATAATTAATAGAAAAGCAGAAATGTGTTTTTACAAACCGGTGTGCTTTAAATCTTCGTGAATTTCATCGTCAAATGTTTTACCATATATCGAAGATCCACCTCGACCTGTACCAGTTGGATCGCCACCTGTAGTAGAAAATATCCAAAATAAAAACAATTTCCTCAAAGTGAGAATACGAATCGAATAAGTTGAAAAACAGCACGTAGATTTAAGCACGTCGTGCCAATTGAGATCATAACACCATTTATATTCCGTCTATTTTCACACAGATATATGAACAGAAATATACGCTGATTTTCTTACTCAACTTGGATCATGAAATCTCTTATTACTCTATGAAATTTTACATTATTATAATAACATCTTCTGGCTAATTCGGCGAAGTTTCGACACGTACTCGGAGCATGTTTCCAATACAGTTCAACTTCAATTGTTCCCATCCTGTCGGTGTACAAAACATGGATTTAATTATGTTCTATGGTTCTTTACGTAGGTAGTAAATGAGTTAAGAAGATAAATGACAAATTTGCATGTACTCACGTCGTTTCAAGTACAACAAACGGTGGCTGCCATGACTTGTCTGGTATGTTTACGGCCATAATTATATGAGAAGAAAATCACATAAAAGTGTTGTTCAATTAAACTGCTGTAAATATGTTTAAATTCAAAAAAATAAAGAACTAGAAGAAAAAATGAACTGAAAAATGAAAATTCGGCCTTTGAAAATGATAAAAATTGATAAAATTAGCTTTAGCAGTGTTGCCTTTTAATCATCCTCGCTGGTCTGGAGCTGGACGAGCATACATGCAACAATGCAACGAGCGTTTTTCCAGCATCCAGCTTTCCAATTTCCAGGGTAGAATTTTATGGAGCTCATCTCTGAATTTGAATAACAAATCAAAATACGAATATTCATATTATTTTTTATTTATAAAATAAAATAAAATATAGTAACGCAACGCACTAATGTCTAGTTTGATAGTTTTGTTTACATTCATGGGGTGCAACTTCGATAAATTTTTACCAAGTCCAGTGCTACATAATACTTTATAGTCAAAATTGGAAGGGAGGAAGGGGTCTAATCGAAATTTTTGTGATAACTAAAAGTATTTGTACAACTTCAAGCTACAACTTTTGTTTGAAAATTTTTTCAATCGGGCCCCTTACCTCCCCCCTGTTTTTAAAAATGTATTTGAAGGAGTTGGATTATCCAAAATTGGTGGGGAAGGAGGGATCCGATTGAAATTTTTGTTATCACCAAAATTATTTCTAGTACTTCAAGCTACAACTTTTGTTTGAAAATTTTTTCAATCGGGCCCCTTACCCTCCCCCTGTTTTCAATAATGTATTTGAATGAGTTGGATTATCCAAAATTGGAGGGAAGGGAGGGGTCCAATCGCAATTTTTGTTATGGCCAAAATTTTTCCTAAAACTTTGAGCTACAAGTTTGTTGCAAAAATTTTTCAATTGGACCCATTTCCCCTTCCCCCTTTAATTTTTAATTAGTATTTTGGGAGTGTTATGCAAAATTTAGTGGAGAGAGAGGGGCTCAATTGAAAAAGTTTTCCAGAAAAAGTTGTAGCTTGAAGTACTAGGAATAATTTTGGTAATAACAAAAATTTCAATCGGACCCCTCCCTCCCCACCAATTTTGGATAATCCAACTCCTTCAAATACATTTTTAAAAACAGGGTAGAGGTGAGGGGCCCGATTGAAAAAATTTTCAAACAAAAGTTGTAGCTTGAAGTTGTACAAATACTTTTAGTTATCACAAAAATTTCGATTAGACCCCTTATTCTCTTCCAATTTTGAATATAAAGTATTATGTAGCACTGGACTTGGTAAAAATTCATCGTAGTTGCACCCCATGAATGTAAACAAAACTATCAAACTAGACGTTAGTGTAAAACGCTTGCAAGGCTTAATAGATTTTTAGATTTGGCTACACTGCAATTTCCGCTTCACTCTTATCAATAAAATAAAAAAATTTTGAGTTTGAAAATTCGGTTTGAACTTTTTCCATTCTTTCTTTTATTTCATTCAATTTTAAAGCAAATCATTTTGTTATACGGTGGTAATCCTAAGGAAGTAGTATTCGTAATAAGAAGACCTAAAGTGTGCTTTATGCATCAAATCAATCCAACTTGAACTTCCGAATTGAAATGATATGATGCCGATTTTATTAAATTCATCATGACATCTTTTGCAGGTATGACCATTTCATTCGCAATCCGCTACGATTAGTCTAGACTCTGAACTATTAAAACACGTTACAGGCCAGTTTTCAAATTTAAAGAATTCCGAACTGTTTTCCAAGGCAAGCAGTATCGAACAAGATGGCAAATCTGAAGAATCATCGTCACACAACAAAGTCTCTAAGACCATTCCGTCGAAAAGCCAGAATTCTATTCTTGTCAGCCCAAAACAGGTAATTATGAGGAAAGAAGTGTAGTAATTACTCTAATGTACTGTAGTCACAATTAGCTATAACTTTGCGATTCTCGAATTCGCGATTTATTAATGAATGTATTTTGCAATAGAAAGGAAATCCGTTACTGAAAGCTATCACCGCTACTCCGTGGGAATACGATGAGAGTATAATTCCGGACTATGTAATGGGTAAAACCACTTGCGCTTTATTCTTATCTTTGAAGTACCACAATTTGAAGCCAGATTACATTAATGAACGTTTGAAACAATTGGGTAAAATGTACGAATTACGCGTGCTTTTAGTTCAAGTGAGTATCTAATCTATACTGTACTGTTTTCGTTATAGATTCGTCGAGCGAGAGGAAAAATAATATTTCCTTAATGGCTTCTGTTATAGGTAGACTTGGCCGATCCTCATCACGCGTTGAAGCATTTGACCAGAGTTTGTCTTCTTTGCGACTTGACATTAATGTTGGCGTGGAATGCCCACGAAGCGGGAAAAATTATCGAAACGTACAAAGTATACGAAAATAAGCCCGCTGATTTGATAATGGAAAGGCAAGAAGGCGAATTGAAACTTCAGGTAAATCGAAGATTTGTTGCGCGTACTGTACGTGAGTTTTTGGCGCGTATTCAATTTTGTGTTTTCTCTTCAGGTAATGAATGCTTTAACATCGGTTCGATCGGTGAATCGTACAGACGCTGCTACATTGATTTCTACTTTCGGATCGATTAGCAATATAGTACGAGCGTCTAAAGAATCTATAGCACTATGTCCAGGTATAGGTTTGCAAAAAGCTACCAGATTACAAAACGTATTGAAGCAACCGTTTTTAAAAACTAAATCAACCAAAACGTCTTCTCAGCAAAAAGAGATTACTAATTTTTTGAAAAAAGCTTGAAACTGTTTCCTACATTCCTCAACACTCGTTCCGTACCTATACGTATTTATTAAGTATTTTTATACGATTTTTTTTTCTCAAGATTTTAATACATTTATACTGTATGTTTATATCAGCGTATTTACTGAAATTTCATCGGTGATATACAAAAATTGAATGCCAAGAAACGAATACATTTCATTAAAACCATATTTATTTACATTGACACGGTACATCTACATACATTTGAATAGTTTCGAGCTTATCCTTCATTTACCAACTCGAAAATGGACAATTTTAGTTCTACAAGGTTGAAAATAGATCGTCTGATATACTTACTATCGCACATAACATACTAAACATTCTACTTATAGTAACATCGTTCATTTTTTAAATTATCAAATAATATCTAGTATTAAAAAAATGACTCACAGCCTTCTACACACTTACCTATACACAGTTCTCGAGCAATGCACAACATTTCACAGCTCAAATTTTCATAAAATTGTCTACTTATAATTACGAGTAGGTGTATCATACCGATATCGAGTATTCGAATATAATTACTCGCAATTATTATACAACTGGCTACTACTTTTTTCGGTTTCAAAAAAATAAATATTAAAAATTAAAAATGAGAAAAAATTTCAACTCTTTTTTGTATTTCTTTACATACCTACTAACTTAGTCTTCTCAATTTGAAAAATAAGTAGGTACCTTAGGGTGGCCCTTATTTTACGTTTTTCGACTTTTTTAATGTCTTACCCCCCAAAGTGTGTTCATTTTATGAGAAAATAATTCCAAATTTTTTATTTTTCCCCTAACTGAATTTGAACCCGTGCCGGGTCACCCCCGCCCCTTTTTGGAAAAATGAAAAAAATTCACCAATTTTCAAAATCTTGCACTTTTTTGGAGATAACCCATCAAAGTTATTCCTTGTCATGAGAATGAACTCCCAATTTTTTATTTTCTCTCCAACTTGATTTTAAGTGGTACCTGGGGCTCCCCTAATTTTTCAAAAAAATCAAAAACAAGAAAATTGAGCAAAATCGTTCCTTTTAGCATTTCAAGTTGTTGCATTTCGTAAGAGAAAAATTCTCTATTTTTCATTTTCCCCCTAACTCAGTTCTAAGTGGACCCACAAGCCCCCCAAACTAAAAAAATTATGAAAAAATACCAATTTTTCAATTTTTTTCATTTTTTTGGTTCTAACCAATTAAAGTCGTTCCATTTGGGGAAAAAGGATTCTCAATTTTTTATTTTTCTCTCAGCGTTATTGTAAGTGGCACCCCAGTGTCCCCTTTAAAAAAAAAAAAAAAAAAAAAAAAATGAAAAAATTCACAGAAATTGTTCAGTTTTTTTTTTTTAAGGGGACACTGGGGTGCCACTTACAATAACGCTGAGAGAAAAATAAAAAATTGAGAAACGACTTTAATTGACTAGAACCAAAAAATGAAAAAATTTAAAAAATTGGTATTTTTTCATAATTTTTTTAATTTGGGGGGGCTTGTGGGTCCACTTAGAACTGAGTTAGGGGAAAAATGAAAAATAGGGAATTTTTCTCTTACAAAATGCAACAACTTGAAATGCTAAAAGGAACGATTTTTCTCAATTTTCTTGTTTTTGATTTTTTTGAAAAATTAGGGGAGCCCCCAGGTACCACTTGAAATCAAGTTGGAGAGAAAATAAAAAATTGGGAGTTCATTCTCATGACAAGGAATAACTTTGATGGGTTATCTCCAAAAAAGTGCAAGATTTTGAAAATTGGTGAATTTTTTTCATTTTTCCAAAAAGGGGGGGGGGGGGGTGACCCGGCACGGGTTAAAATTCAGTTAGAGGAAAAATAAAAAAAAATAGGGAATTATTTTTTCATAAAATGAACACACCTTGGGGGGTAAGACATTTAAAAAGTCGAAAAAGGTAAAATAAGGGCCACTCTAAGGTACCTACAAGTGTAAGTGATATCTATCTACATAATGCTTAATACTCGATATTCGGGCATTCGGCGTGGTACAATCGACTGTCGCTTGCGCAATACATACTCGTATTCATATTCATTAACATATTGAAACGATATGAACAGAAAAGTAGGTAGGTATACATGCCAACCGATATAAATATACCCCACACAAACCAACCCGTAATATTCAAGCACGCTCATTTTAGTTAGTAATCCATTTTTTTCTTCGTTCACGTTTTAAATGAAGAAAAAAATATTCGTCAATCGATATTTCTAATAGAATAAGCGTAGGTAGGTTTCGAGATAAAATGCACATGTTTGGTTTAGGTTTTTTTGAGAGGGAGGGGGAGGGTGAAACCCTACTACGCGATAAACTCGATCCGTTCATACTACGTAATCAGGTACATACGAAATTTGATTAAACGTACACTTCGCCTCGTTTCGGAGTCGACGACAAGCTAACTTTACGCGACTTGTCTTCGGCGCTGGATACGCTAACGTTTGAACTATTTTCGAGCGAGTTATCCTCTTTATCTGAGGAGGATACGTGAGTAACATCGGTCAGCACAACCGAATTATTGGTTCGAGCGGCATTCGACGACGATATAGCCGCCGTAAATAACGGCTGCGCCAGCGGAATAGGACTCAATGTAACCGGGTTCACAGCCATAGTTATGGGCACGTTGTTCAAACCGACCGCCTTCAGAGTCGGAGACAGAGAATTCTTCGCTAAAGCCGCGACTCCGCTATTAGTGGTAACTGATATGTTTCCGTTCGTGGACAATCCTTCTATTTCTTTGATGGGCGACAAAACCACCTGTTGAAAATATTCAACGTACATAAACTATAATACAAATAGGTACAACGGCGTCGTATTATGTTAGCTATTGGTAGAGGGAAGGATGGTTTAGACAAAATTCAGGTACCTGTACTACTGGAATTTCGTTACTGAAGTCATTCGTCGATGTCGGAATCATCGACTGATTGACGTGCGATGTATTTTGGCTGATTTTATTATCAGCCGATTCTTTGGATACGTCCGGCGTAGGTATTCGCGGTCTATTTCTCAAATTGGTGTTAACGCTGCCGTTTATCTTGGCAAACCCTAAGAAATAAAATTGAAAAAAAATATACAAATAGATATAAGTATTTCTCGGGAATTTACTCGACAACGGAAACCTATACTAATTACCTTGACGCAACTTGCCTCCTACTTGAGTCGATCTACGCCCTACCAAACGATCGTAGAAACCTTTTTTATGATTAGAATACGAATTGGTTGGAACAGAAACTGCTGCAGAATAAGTGCTATTGTTCATATTCGAGTTATTGGAAATTATGGTACTGTTTGTGGGTAGTTGTCCGCCGTCTGCGGTCGAATACATGGAATTATGACGACCTTGTCTGAAAAGGCCGCCAGAAGAATAAGTCGACGATGATCTCACCGAGCCCATTCGCGTCAGCTGCCTTTGAAACCAGTTTTTTCTTCGTTCCACCACCGGCGTGTCAACGCTTTCCTGAAACATTTCATCGACTCGTAGTACAACAGCCTTAGATGAAGATAGGTAAGGTACCTACCTATACATACTTAGGTAGACAAGGTACATCTAACGTAAATATTAATCCCCAAGACCTTCGAGAGAAAATAGCCTTAGTCCGTGAGTTGTGTTTAAGGATATGTAGATCGTCCAAAATAGTGCTGTATGAGACTTTTTTTTACGATTGGATCCTCGCAGTACTGATTTTTTGGCACGATCGAAAATTTGCCAAGTCCAATACTTTGTAGATACGTAAATTCAAAATTGAAGTGCAGGGAAGGGTCCAATCACAATTTGTGTAATAATCAAAATTATTTTCAAGACTTCAAACTACAACTTTTGTTTGAAATATTTTTCATTCGGACCTCTACCTCCACCAGCTTTCAATAATATAAGTATTTTTGTCATATTACGCTAAATTTGAGGGGAGGGGAGGGTCTAACTGAAAATTTTATAATATCTGAAATTACTTTTAGGACTTCAATCTACAACTTTTGTCCGGAAATTTTTTCAACGTTGAAAAGGTATCTACCTGATGTTATGTGAAACCGGAGGGGAGGGAGAGATCCAATCGAAAATTTTGTAGTAATCAAAATTATTCCTAGGACTTCAAGCTACAACTTTTATCTGAAAATTTTTTCAAACTAGGCCTTTCCTCCCACACTATTTTATTTTTTAATTGGTATATTCGGAGTGTTATCATGTTATGCAAAATCCTTAGGGAGGGCGGGGTCCAATTGAAAAAAATTTCAAACAAAAGTTGTAGCTTAAAGTCCTAGAAATAATTTTGTTCATTATAAAAATTTTGGTTGGACCTCTCCCTGACCTCCAATTTTGAATTTACGTATCTACGAAGTATTGGACTTGGCAAATTTTTGATGGTGCCAAAAAATCAGTACTGCGGAGATTCAATCGTGTTTTTTTTTCTTTTTTTTTTTGGCGAAAATACCATAGTTTTGTTCAAAAATAGTAAGTTTTTGAAATTGAACTAGACTATGGTCCTTTTCAAACAAAATAACGCGTACACTATCGATGGTCTATCCCTTAAAAATTAAAATATTGTAAGCATCAAGTTTCTCATGGACCAAGGCTGTTTTCTCTTCTTTTAAAGGTCTTCTATTTTGCAACTTACATAATCGGCATAAACGTCGTCCGGGATGACCGATTTTCTTCTGTTTGAAGAAATATTAGCGTACAAAGCGTCGGATTGTTTAACTTTGTAAAATTCGGCCGAACCCTTTGGTTCTTCTTTTCTGTAATGTTCCGAACCGACGGTATACGGTAGATCTTTCGGTACGACTTCGTCCCAATATTGATCTTTCAATAATTCCGGATGTTCTTCGTGCATTTCATCCACAATCATGTAAGCAGCCTGAAAAAAAATAAATAATCATCATCAGACTTGAAAGTAATGGTGTACGTTGTAAAGACGATACTTGGGTACCTTTATATGTCTGTCAATTAACCAATTGAGTTCGATATCATCGTCATCTTCTCCAAAAGGTCCGATTAACACCTCAGCCACTTTGAGCCATCCGATATAGAAGCTAAACTGTTGGAAAAATAAATATACGAGTAGATATGTAACCCGGATGACTTTATATGAGCTTTATATCTATTCGTATCATAGCCGGCGGATCAGTATTTTCTCAAGTGGTGCTCACATTGTGGGGGTAAAAGGGTAAAAAACGTTCTAAATTTTTTCACCAAAAAAAAACTTCATATACAGCCACTATAAAGTAGAACCTCGATTATCCGATGCCCAAAAATCTGTTAATTTTTTATTACCCGATTTCTCTTCAATTTTGCCCTACAACCGACCTCATTTATATTGATGTTTCAAACTTTTTAGAAAAACTTGAGAAATCATTTTTTTATTTAAAAAAAAAAAAAAAAAATTGAAAAATATGGAAAAATTATTTTTTAAAATGAGAAATTCATAAATTATTTATTTCCAAAAAAATTACGAACTTGAAAAATTTTATTCCATACAATTTGAATTTTTTTTCATCCTAAAAAATTGTAAAATCTTATTTCATTCTAAAAAATTAGAAAAAATTTTAATTCTAAAAATTTTTTAAAAAATTGTTATAAAAAATTGGAAAAAATTTTGATTCTAAAAAATTGGAAAAACAATTCTTTCTTAAAAAATAGAAAAAAAATCATTTTAAATAATTGGGAAAAATTTTGAATCTAAAAAATCAAAAAAAAAATTATTTTAAAAAATTGGAAAAAATTTTGATTCTAAAAATTAAAAAAAAAATATTCTAAAAAATTGGAAAAACAATTCGTTCTAAAAAATAGAAAAAATGTTCATTCTAAAAAATTGGAAAAAATTTTGATTCTAAAAATTAAAAAAAAAAAAATTCTAAAAAATTGAAAAAACAAATCATTCTAAAATTTTTTTAAAAATTTTCATTCTAAAAAATTAAAAAAAAAATCGTTCAAAGAAATTGTAAAATTTTTTTTATTCTAAAAAATTTTAAAAGGTCCCAAATCTTTTATTGATTGCTTTTTTTGAGCAGTTCGTGATTTCTCACATGGTTCGGAGCACCACGTGAGAAATATCAGGTGGTGCTCGAGCACGAGAGCAACTGGCCTAACGCCGGCCATGATTCGTACAATGTTTATACTAAGTATTTGAAGTTAGGTAAGTAGCTAAGCTACTAGCTACTAAAGTGTAGGTAATATTTTCATGAAACACTTGGATAACGTCATTGAGTATGAGAATAGAGATACATACCTCTAGAACCGTAATGACTGGAAAATACAAATCTATATCCTCCGGTTTTTTATTCGCTTCGTCTCCAGAATATGGTATCATTTGACCTCCTATTAAAGCTGCTAAAAAGTATGTATAGACAGACAATGTGACTACCTGTCGAGAAAAACAAACAAGAGTTAGAATGAAACGTAATGAGCATAAACGCAAGTTCGTATGATATTACTAATAGGTAGGTATTATGTAAGTAGGTAACCACCACCGTATTTTAAACGGCTGCCAGGGAAGTACTACCCATCGTACTTTGGTTCAACTTGAGCAAACGCACGAGCATAGATATAATAGATATGTAGATTGCATATTATCCCATCTCTCTCTACATATTATTCGAAAAAGTACAATTACTAATAGTAATAAGACAGATATATGAAGATAGATAGGTAGCTATGTAAGTAAATGAATAGGTACATCAAATATAGCATATTGCTTCGCAAATTCGCAATGATAAAGCCTCATTAAGTATGCAAAAAAAAGAGAAGAGAAAAAAAGAACAAAAACAAACAATATTTATAACTAACTAAGGTACCTAAAGTGCAAAGAATATAGCATCGAACGTTAATAACAACACTGAATATCGTACGCTCCACAAGTATAGGTATCATTTTCATAATTCATTTATCACTTACATCGCACCAGTCAACAGAGCAATCGATATTACATATAGATATAGATGATCGACTTAATTTATTTTTAAATAAACCAACAGAATGATGATGAGGTTTTTTTTTACGCATTTTAAGGAATAAGTATATCTAAGTAGGTAGGTAGCTAGGTACTAGGTACATACGTAGAAAATAATTCCTATACATATAGAAGTACACTATAAACTGACTCTAGTATACTACTAGGTATAGGTATAGGTACCTAATAAAGTGCGTATGACCTGAATTACCATGATATTGTGTTTACCTGCGTATATACGATAGGAATATTAACATTATCGTAGCCGATGAGAGATCCGAGTCTGCTTCTGATATCCGACATCTCCAGTAAAATGGTTTGCACCATGTGGTCGTTGGTAATGAGCAGTTCTTTCCTAGCTCTATTTATTATATTGGTGGCCCAGGTCAGCGGTAACCAATACTTGGTCATCGGCGTCTTCGCCTCCAACATCTCGAAGATTTTTTTCTCACTATCCATCAAAAAACCTAAATTTGACATAGCTTACACAATACAGCGGTACCATATATTTTTTACAACATTTCGTATGTAGATACGCCAACGCCAACACGTAGGTAGATACTACCTACCAACATTTCTATCGTCGAATTACGGCTTTGGAAGTGTTGTACCTATTGTACAGTAGGTAGGCATTCGAAAAATAAGAATAAAGAAAAAACAAATTTAACGAGATACCTAGGTATGATGGCCATGATGGACTGGGGACTGGGTACCTAAAATACAGAGCAATGGATGCGGGTAGATTATAAATCTATGTACCTTGGCGAATAACTATTCTACATCCGGCACTGGGATGCATGCACTTAGGTAAGGGGTAAACCGTAGCCTTTGATCTATAGCTACTTAGATGGTTTTTAAATTGAGATAGATGTAGGTACCTAGTTGCGGATATTTGTATCTGAAGGGTGAAATATACTAGAAAACATAAGAGGACAATGTGCCTACTCTGACTCTCCGGATATCGTGATCTGTTCAACTAGCTTATCAGAAAATTTACAAGGAAACCTCACCAACTCGTCACCTTCGATTAAGCTGAAATTTGGCTCACTGAAAGAGCATGCCACCCAGACCTCACAATCAAATTTTTAGCTGCCGAAGTTGATTTTTCGATTTTTGGCAAATTTTTAAAAATGGTTAAAATTGCCTCCAAAAAACCATTTTTTGAAGAAAAAGTTGTAAATTTCAAGATAGACTCCTAAAAATTGGTCTGTACACCAAAGTCGACCTCCCGAGTCCATTGGCACCATTTTCGAAGCGATCTGGAGCCTCCAGAAAAAGTTGACTTTTCTCCAGCGCACTAGAATAGCTCCAGACGGCGCTGTAATTGACTTCTGTAGCTGAAAATTTAATCCTAGCGTTAGTATGATGTCATCTATCGATTAGCGTAGTTGAATCGAAAATTCGAGGTGACGAGTTCGCGCGTGTTTTTTTTACAACTTGAAAATTCTGCATTTTTAAAAAAATTCCAAAAAATCAATTTCTCCAGAATATCATCCGAAACTTCGTCTACCCTGTAAAGTCGACCCCCGAGTCGATTGGCACCATTTTCGAAGCGATCTGGAGCCTCCAGAACATGTTGACTTTTGCCATCTGGAGTGTTTCCAATGTGCTGGAGAAAAGTCAACTTTTTCTAGAGGCTCCAGATCGTTTCGAAAATGGTGCCAATCGACTCGGGTGGTCGAATTAAGTATACAAACCAATTTTCAGGATTCTATCTTGAAATTTACATTTTTTTCTTCAAAAAATGTTTTTTTGGAGGCGGTTTTAGCCATTTTCAAAAATTCGCCAAAAATCGAAAATTCAACTTCGGCAACTGAAAATTTGGTTGTGAGGTCTGGGTGGCATTCTCTTTCAGTGAGACGAATTTCAGCTCAATCGGAGGCGACGAGTTGGCAAGATTCCCTTCTTAGTATTGGTAGGTAATAGGTATGGCCTATAGCCACTTTTTCAGGCTGAAATGGCTGAAATTGTGATGCATCCGCATTGTGTTTGTGTTAAATAGTAGATAAATAAATGGTCTGCGCAAGTTCTGGACGCAGATCACGCCGAATTCGTAATAAAAATTCAGAGTGGGTGATATGATATGTAGGTAAGTGCATCTGCATAGTGCATACATAGTTTATATAGGTACATTAAAAACAAGGCTAATTAAAATTAATCTCAAAATGTCTTAAGATTTTGAGTGTTGACGGTGCGTGCGTTGCTTAAATATCTAACGTACATTTGGTTAAGTTGTACAATCTGTCATATTGGATTGCGCATGGTAAGTAAGTATATTCTACAACAAAATAGCTACCTAGGACCTAGGTAGTAGGTAGAGGTACTAGGTAGGTACGCTAGTCTAATTTAGCTCTAAGTATGTGGATAAAGTATTCATCTTACGTATATGTAGATGTAGGTAGATATAACATTCAATATTATGTAAGTAGGTAAGTAATATATACATACATAAATGATCCGTATCCCGGAACGGCGTCTTGAAACCGTTTTTAAATTTTATTTTTTAATACTCGTAATCTCTACAGTACAGGTAATGCTGATTTGGAGCAGAGTGCTTACTTAAGCTCGAGTATAATTTTCGATACAACTAGAGTTCGACTAAATGTTTGCTTCTTAGTCGTGGGTAATTTGCAACCGTCTAGCCCTTATCCATTATTATCCAAGTAGGTATACATCAGGGTGGAACAAAAATCAAAATTTTTCGATTTTCAAAATTTAATACCGCGAAAAAGTTGCGTTTAGGTGATACGTGAAAAACAAAAAAAAAATATTTTCAAATCGAAATCGAATGAAACCTTCCGATCGCGCAAGAGAAAGATCCCTCAAATTTGTAAAAATTTGCAAAAAATCAAAATTTGAAAAAAAAAAATTTAAAGGTTACAGAATGGGATTTATGCCTTTGGTTGCCAAGTATAATCATCGTTATTAATATTTTTTGAAAAAAAAATCCAAAATTCATCAGTTTATCGCATTTATGAGACATTAAAAAAATGTCATATACTTTACAATTTTTTAAAAAAACTGAAAAAAATAGATTAAAAATTGGAAAAAAATTATTTGGAATTAAAATGGGTTTAACATACACAGTTTTGCCCAAAAAGACAATTTACAGCGATTTTTCATCTTTTTCGTACCCTTGAGAATTTTTCAAAAACTACGAAAATTTTTTTAAAAAATTAGAAAAATGGTGGTTCCTAAAAATGAAGGTAAAGTGATGGAAAATCGTCGTAAATTGTCTTTTTGGGCAAAACTGTGTATGTTAAACCCATTTTAATTCCAAATAATTTTTTTCCAATTTTTAATCTATTTTTTTCAGTTTTTTTAAAAAATTGTAAAGTATATGACATTTTTTTAATGTCTCATAAATGCGATAAACTGATGAATTTTGGATTTTTTTTTCAAAAAATATTAATAACGATGATTGTACTTGCCAACCAAAGGCATAAATCCCATTCTGTAACATTTTGGAATTTTTTTCAAATTTTGATTTTTTACAAATTTTCGAAAATTTGAGGGCTCTTGCGCGATTGGAAGATATTATTCGATTTGAATTTTTTTTTTTTTTTTTTTTTTTCGTTTTTCATGTATCACTCAGACGCAACTTTTCCACGGTATTAAATTTTGAAAATTGAAAATTTTTGATTTTCGTTCACCCTAGTATACAATACATATCTACTCAGCTCTCCCGTAAAATGAGGCTATTTGGGAATTCACCATGTCAGATCTAATGATACTTCTCTCCACTCGATGGCAGATGATGGTCCTTTTTTGGCCTCAATTTGGAGTGGAGCTGGAGGGGTACTTCAAAATTTAGAAAAAAAATTCCCAAATAGTCCTCGTTTTACGATACATTTTTAGTTTACCAATCACCAAGCGCGTTAATTAGCAAGAATAAGAATAAAAAGTTAAAAAAGGTAGTAGATAAGTGTAAGTATACATTGAAACGATTAAAAAAAGGTCAAGGTGTAAGTACCTGCACCAGATATGGAATTACAACAAGCATTTGCATCACGACATACAGATTAAAAAGAAAACGTACGTGGCATAAAGGCAAAGGCGCACGTAACGATGAGAATAAAAACGTACAAAGGCGGCGTACGTTACGATTCTTATGGAGGAGAACCTTGGACGAGACAGCTCGCTAGTCGCTAGCCATCGCGGACAAAGGCTCATCCAGGCAAAAATCGCGACGAGCGGCCTTTGCGACGAATGGATGTTGGACGATACGCGCGTAGACAAAATTAGAAGGTACATAGGTAAGGTAGGGTAATAATGATCTGACCTGGGTATAGACTAAAGGTACGCAAACGGTGTCGTAACTGATAACGGCGCCTAATCTGCGTCTAATTTCGGACAACTCGACCAGCAACGTTTGCACAATATGATCGCTAGATATTAAAGCGTCTTTGCGCGCTCTGTTGATTATATTGGTGGCCCATACCAAAGGCATCCAATATTTGGACATCGGACTCCGTTCGTCCATCATTTCGACGATTTTTTTCTCACTTTCCATCATGAAACCTGCGTCCAATTTCCCACACAAGTATCTACACTACGGTATCAAATAATACGAGTACTACTGCGTATGTGTACGTCAAGTTGACCGGCAGATTGCAGCTGCAATTCGTCGTATTCGCGTAGCGGTTACTTTCGCACAGCAACAATCTGCATGGTATATATAGAGTAGGTACGAGTACGCATATATAGCTATGTAGGTACTATGTGGGTAGGTAGGTAGGTAGGTAGGTAGGTGGGTATACAATACGTGATCACCGTTACCGTGTATTTACATACACCTAAAAGGGCTACCTAATTCACCTACCTACTTCGTCGTCCACCATATATAACTGGTGTTTAGTTTACTTACCCAATATGTTTACATGAATGTGGATCGTTGTTGTTACAAAGGGGAAGGAGGGGTCCAATCGAAATTTTGGTAATAACCAAAATTATTTCCAAGACTTTAGGCTACAACTTTTATTAGAAATTTTTTTCATTTGGACCCCTACCTCCGCCAGTTTTTAATTATTTAAAGCAGTGTTTCTCAAATGGTGCTATATATGATTTCTCAGGGGGTAGGTCTAGGTAGGTGTGACGACAATAACAGCTTCATGCCAAATTTATTTGAAAATTTTCACCCTTGCTTTGCTTGTACAGCAATCACATCTCAGTTTTTAAATGAATTCAAATTTTTTTCCCATTGGATGAAAAATCTTTTTTTTAAATAAAAAATACTTACTTAATTACATGGTGAAATTCAAATTTTACTAAAGTTGAATGTATTTTAAAAAATTGCTCAAATAAAATTTTTTCTCATTATTCGGGTCTATTCTGAGAGGTTGTGACGTGAAAAATTTGAAATTTTTAAATTATTCTAATCTTTGAAAAAAATCGTTTTGCAATGGGCAACTTTACATTTTCCCAAAATTCCATTTTATTGGAAAAATTGACAAAATTTGTTTTTTTATTATCTTTAGGGTTCACTATGAGAGGTTAGGATAAAAAAAATCGAAATTTTTCAATTATTCCCATTTTTGAAAAAAAAAATCATTTTGCTCAAATTTTCTCAAAACTCAATTTTATTGGAAAAATTGTTTTCTCATTATTAGAGTTCACTCTGAGAGGTTATGATGAAAAAATTCTAAATTTTTAAATTATTCCCATTTTTTAATGAAATTTATTTTGCTCAAATTTTCTCAAAATCCAATTTTGTTGGAAAAATTGTCAAAAAAAAATTTTCTCATCATTCGGGTTCACTCTGAGAGGTTATGATGAAAAAATTCTAAATGTTTCAATTATTCCCAATTTTGAAAAAATTGACCATGTAATAATAAGTGCCAAATGGTACTTATTACATGGTGAAATTCAAATTTTACTAAAGTTGAATGTATTTTAAAAAATTGCTCAAATAAATTTTTTTCTCATTATTCGGGTATATTCCGAGAGTTTGTGACGTAAAAATTTGAAATTTTTAAATTATTCCAATCTTTGAAAAAAATTGTTTTGCAATAGGCAACTTTACATTTTCCCAAAATTCCATTTTATTGGAAAAATTGACAAATTTTTTTTTTCTTATCATTAGGGTTCACTCTGAGAGGTTATGATGAAAAAATTATGAATTTTTCAATCATTCCCATTTTTGAAAAAATTTATTTCTCAATAGACAATTTCAAATTTTCTTAAAATTTAATTTTATTGGAAAAATTGTCAAAAAATTTTTTTTCTCATCATTCGGCTTCACTCTGAGAGGTTATGATGAAAAAATTATAAATTTTTCAATCATTCCCATTTTTGAAAAAATTAATTTCTCAATAGACAATTTCAAATTTTCTTAAAATTTAATTTTATTGGAAAAATTGTCAAAAAAAATTTTTCTCATCATTCGGCTTCACTGTGAGAGGTTATGATGAAAAAATTCTGAATTTTTCCATTATTCCCATTTTTTAATGAAATTTATTTTGCTCAAATTTTCTCAAAATTCAATTTTATTGGAAAAATTGTCAAAAAAAATTTTTCTCATCATTCGGGTTCACTCTGAGAGGTTATGATGAAAAAACTCTGAATTTTTCAATTATTCCCATTTTTTTAATAAAATTAATTTTGCTCAAATTTTCTCAAAATCCAATTTTATTGGAAAAATTGTCAAAAAAAATTTTTTCTCATCATTCGGGGTAACTCTGAGGGGTTAGGATAAAAAAATTCTGAATTTTTCAATAAGTCTCATTTTTGGAAAAAATTGACCATGTAATAAGTGCCAAATGGTACTTATTAGGTAGGTATTTCAATTTTCTTGAAGGGAAAATTTTTCGATTTTTCGGAATTAAAACTACGAGTATCTATTAGGTTTTTTTTTTTTTTTTTTTTTAAATCTTCAAGTTTCTAGAGTAAAAATGTTTTAAAATCTTTTTTCAAAAAAAAAATTTAATTTTTTTGGTAAAATTCTTCCAATCTTTTGGATATTTTTTCAAATTTTTTGTGGAATAGAATTTCTCATTTTTTTAGAGAAAAAATATTTTTGATTAAAAAATAATCATTTTGGAGGGAGGGGGAGATTTCTAAATTTTTCGGAGTGAAAGAATAATGTATTTTTCATTTTCTTTTCGGGGAAAAATTTCTCGATTTTTTTGAAAGGAAACGTTTTTCATTTTTCATTTTTTTTTAATAAAAAATTTTTTGAATAAAAAATCAACTAATTTTTTTGAACCAAAAGTCTTTCAATTATTGGAGGAAAAAATTTCCTATATTTTTTGGGAGTAAAAACAAAAAATAGTATTTGTTATTAGCAGGGTTCGGATTTTCATGCTCAAACATGTTTTTTTGTTTAATACTAGATCGAGAATTTTCAAGTTATCTTTACGTTTCAGAAAATTCTAAGTAAAATAAACCCAACTTGTTTTTGCATATTTGAGCATATTTGACCTTTCAGCGCATATAAAAGCATATTTTGAGTATTTTTAGGGAATATTTTAGGTTTTTCGAGAATATTTCACGGTTTTCGAGTTTTTTCGAGCATATTTTGACAAATTTGCAATTTCTCACCTAAAAATTTAGCAAAACTGATACCGCTATTTTTTTTTACCCGAATGTGCAACACTGGTGGTACTTTTTTGCATATGCCGGCTTGGCGAGTCGATAAATTATTATTTTCAAGAAAATCTGATTTAATTTTCAAACTTACCTACTTATTTTGATAAAATATAATTTCGTTATTTTCTCTGATTTAATTAGAATCAGTAGAATTACCAAATTAGAATTAGAATTAGAACGTTTTTTGCTTTTGAGTAAAAATAAAATTCATTTTTCGTTCTTTTTTGTGTCATTTCTCAATATGTGTTCTAAATACGTTCAATTATGAATCAAAATCATGCAGCTGGCGTTTTCCTCTTTAAATTGACACCTATATCGTTCGAGAATATTTTTAGGTTTTTCGCGCATATTTCGTGTTTTTTAAGGGAATTTTTATGCGCATATTTCCCGTTTTTTCGAGAAAGAATATCCGAACCCTGGTTATTAGGTATTTTTATTTTTTTTTAAATTCTCAGAATTTTTTTTGTTTTTTAGAAAAAAAATATCGATTTTTTTTTTTATTTTAATTTTTTGGATTTTCCCCCATTTTTTATCTAAAATAAAATTTCACATTTTTTGGGAGTAGGTAGGTAATTTTTTTGATTTCTAGGTTTTTAAATTTTTTTTTAATAAAATTTTTTTCCAATTTTTTAGGTGTTACGATACTTACCTATGTATTATTTTCTCATACATTTTCAAATGTGCTCTTTTGGATTATTAAAAGAATTTCATACAAAAAATGTAATTGTTATTTTTTATATCCCAAATAATTTTATTCTTGGAGAATTTTTTTCATAATTATGGTGATTTTTAATAAAGAATAAATTTTTATGCAGAATTCAAAAAAAAATTTAATGTAAAAATTTTAAAAACAATTTTAATGAAAGGATTTTTTTCAACAAAAAAAAAGAGTCCACTAATCCATTTTTGAGGGCCCCTCCCCAATTTTGAAATAGGTAGTATTTAATCTACCTGATGTTATGTGAAATAGGAGGAGAGGGAGGGATCCAATCGAAATTTTTGTAATAAGCAAAATTATTCCTAGGATTTCATGCTACAACTTTTATTTGAAATTTTTTTCAATTGGCCCCTTCCTGCCTCACTCATCTAATTTTGAATTATTATCTTCGGGTTTTTATGCCAAATCGATGGGGAGGGAGGGATCAAATTGAAAAAAATTTCAAACAAAAGTCGTAGCTTGAAGTCCTAGGAATAATTTTGGTTATAACAAAAATTGCAATTGCACCCCTACCTCCACTCCAATTTTGAATATCAAGTAGGTATCTACGTATAGTATTGAACTTGGTAAAATTCAACAACGATCCACATCAACGTAAACAAATTGAGTAAAATAGACACCGGTCGGTACATATTGCATTATGGATAGGTACTCGGAGCTTTTGACAACTTTAACAAAACAATTCCCAGACTTTTTGGTTCTCTATCCTCGTTCCCATGTCTGAGTAGGTGCCAAGGGGCACACTGACAGGACCGATAAGTATTGGTACGTGCATACAGACTTACAGAGTACGTAGGAAGGTGCAGAGATGATAATATCCTACAATATTCGTTTTCATCTTTGATAAGTAAACGTTTGTCTCGTAGATTTTTACCAAGCAAAAAATAATTCGTCGAACAAACGAATCGATTCGTCAACTCGGTACAAATCAACGGGTCATTTTTACGTAACCAACAAATCGAATGCGATATTATGAAAAACTGCGGCACCGGCAGCCGAACATAAAAAATTCATCGACGTAGGTAAAATTAGGTAATCCATTCGCTCATGTAGACGCGATAACGCTGGCTCAAGCTAGACGCCCTATTTTATGGAAGAACGAAAAGATGCCGACGATGAAGGCGTAAATTACGCCGTAGAAGAAAGCAACGACAACGACAATGACAACGACGGTGACATCGTGATCCGAATACGCGGCAAGGGCAAGGGCAAAGGCAACGACGCCGCTCGAAAATGGTCTCGCGAGAACATCCATATCAAAGAGATCGTATCGGAGCGATGGTTAAAGGCTAGAATTCAAATACTGCGATTGCTCGACGAGGATACGTCGCGCGACGAAAAGACTCGCATCGTCGACGACCTAATGTGCCTGGTCGAAGCCATGTCCAAAGGCGTCACGCTAAAGGTCGAACCCGGCGACGGCGAAAACGCCAACAGCGACGCCATAGTTTGGACTTTGAGCGAATACGGAGCTTCGGCGTCGTCGAAAGTTGACGAGCAGCAACCAGCTGGGCTCCGGCCGCGGCCGCAGCCGCAGCCGCAGCCTTTGGCCGAAGTCAACCACCGGTTATTCTCGCTAAGCGACGCCATTTCTTCGGTCAAGAACAAAATGCTGTTGGGTCGGCGAGATTTGCAACGCGATCGCGTCAACAGCGTGGTCGACGTGCACGTTTGTCGTCACATACATCGGAATTTTCGTCGTATTTTGCAGAAAGAAAGCAGATTCTTGAGGGACGAGTTGTTCTCGGCTCGAGAACGTATCTATCGTTTGGAGAGGAAATACGTGATGGCGGCCGGAGGCTGCGGCTCCGGCTCCGGCTCGGGCTCGGGCTCGGGCTCGCGTAATGCAAATTCTCCCAGCAACGCCAATAATGAGAAAGGCGTCGTCGTCGAGCAGAGTGCCTTTTACAATACCGCACCATCGGCCAGGCTGATTCCGTACTACGATCTGTGCGCCTACCAGCCCGTCAGTTTCATAAACATAATGGAACCTGCGACTGCGGCAACCGCCATCGTGCCAGCTCAAGCTCATCAGTGGAATCCCACGATATACGGCGCACCAGCTCCAGCCGACAGACTGTACAGTTACCATTGCGATTTGTTCAGACCTTTACCGGTAGGTTACGAATCCTTGGCTGCGGTCGCTAATTATAACAATGCTCCGCCGCAGCCTCAGCCACCACCTCCACCGCCGCTGCCGCCGCTGCCGCCGCTGCCCCCACCCTCGCTGCCGCCGTTGCTTTACGAATCCGCCGTTTACGATCAACAATCGCGCTGTAATCAGCGAAGCGTCGAACAGTGCGACCGCGACGCTATCGCCTGCACCGCTGGCTCCATATGCGTGCCGAGTCTTAAATTCGGCGTCGATGCCTTCTCATCCGACGAATCTTTTCATAATAAAGATGGAAAATAGTCCCTCGTATTCGTTTGACTTTTTTTTCGCAATAAATTTCAATAGATATAAATGTACCTCTACCTATACATCAAAAAAATATTAGTAATAGATAGTGTAGGTAAAAGTAGGTAGGTACACGATTTGATGGTAACGATTCGCCCTTTGCAGCTGAATAGAAGAAGGCGAAATCGAAAGTTAGTTCGTCGACATAAGACATAACTGCTTGCTATGCTCGTACATACTATAAAACCTACCTACTAAATTACATACTTACTATTTGGCGATTCTCACGAAATGACATTGGAATAAACTTGGTGGCCGCCAGCCCCTGGGACTGGGTAGCTATCGAGCTGCGGTACTCAAGTCGTGCCGTACATTCGTATAATTCAAATAAATGTACATTGTACATTGTACAGGCTAATCTTTACTCGCGGTTTGTATAGTAATACTAATCGAAACGTTTTCAAAAAAACCTACCACAAGAGTCTCCCTCTCCTACTACTGTCCAGTTTACTCAGTTTCTTTACATGGAGGTGGATCGTTGTTGAATTTTACCAAGTGCAATACCACGTAGATGCTTAATATTCAAATTGGTGGAGAGGGAGGCTCCAATCGAAATTTTCGAAATAACAAAAATTATTTCCAAGACTTCAAGCTACAACTTTTGTTTGAAATTTTTTTTAATTGGACCCCTACCTTTGCCAGTTTTTAATAATTCAAGTATCGTAAGTCATATAATGCGAAATTGGAGGGGAGAGAAATGGTCTAATCGAAAATTTTATAATCACAAAAATTATGACCTCAATCCACAACTTTTGATCGAAAAATTTTTCACTTGGACCCTTCCTCCAATTTTGAAAAAATATTCACCTGATGTTATGTGAAATCGGTGGGGAGGGGGGATCCAATCGAAATTTTTATAATGATCAAAATTATTTACATGACCTCAATCCACAACTTTCATTCGAAAAATTTTTCAATTAGACCCTTCCCCCAATTTTCAAAAAATATTCACCTGATGTTATGTGAAATCGGCGGAGGGGGGGGGGTAGTCCAATCGAAATTTTTATAATGACCAAAAAAAATTTTAGGATCTTAATCAACAACTTTCATTTTTTTTTAAATTTCAATTGGCCCCTCCCTCCCATCTTTAATTTTTAATTAGTTTCTTCGGAGTGTTATGCAAATTCGGTGGGGAGGGGGAGGTCCAATTGGAAAAAGTTTCAAATAAAAGTGGTAGCATGAAGTCTTAGAAATACTTTTGGTAATCACAAAAATTTCGATTGGACCCCTCCCTCCCCTCCAATTTTGAATATCACGTATCTAAATATGTAATATAGGTATCGGACTTGCTAAAATTCAATAACAACGATTCACATCCATGCAAGCGAATTGAGAAAACTAGACACAGCCCCTCACTTTAGAACTATACCTAAGTATTAGGGTTGGCCAAAATTTACCATCTTTTAAAAAAACCCGCCCCAATCGCTTAATATGTTCTATCTGATGAGAAAGCACACCACATTTTTTTTTTTTTTTGAAATCGGATTATATTTAGAGGTCCCAAAGGCGAGTCAATGTAAACATTTTTTCAAAATTTGAAAAAATAGACAATTTTGAATATTTTAAATCTTTTTTTCAAAAATGATCATAAGGTGGGTAATACTATATAAAAAGACCATTTTTTTGATGATTTTTCATCTAAGACCTCATTTTCATGGGACATGGAAAAACATCACTTTTTACGATTTTTGAAAAAAAGAAAGAAAAAAAATGCTTAGAAATTTTAAAAAAGGTTTTACTTGATAAAATCGTTTTAACATACACATTACCACCCAAAAATATAATTTACGCCAATTTTTCAACTTTACTTTCATGTTCAGGAACCGTCCGTCACTTTTTTTCACATTTTTGATAGTTTTTGAAAAATTCTCACCGATACATCAATGATGAAAAATCACCGCAAATGGTCTTTTTGGGTGGTAATGTGTATGTTAAAACGATTCCATCAAGTAAAACCTTTTTTCAATTTTTAACCATTTTTTTTCAATTTTTCTCAAAAATTGTAATAAGTGACGTTTTTCCGTGTCCCATGAAAATGAAGCTAAAGATGAAAAATCATCGAAAATGGTATTTTCATATAACAGTATTACTCACCTTATGACCATTTTTGAAAAAAAAAAATTAATTTTCAAAATTGTCTATTTTTTCAAATTTTTTCAAATTTTTTACTTTGACTCGCCTTTGGGACCTCTAAATATTATCCGATTTCAAAAAAAAAAATTTGTGGTGTGCTTTCTCATCAGATAGAACATATTGAGCAGTTGGGAGCGGGACTTTTTAAAAGTTCGTAAATTTTGGGTCACCCTACTAAGTATGTGCAATTTCTTATTAAGTATATTTTTCACTATTTCGTTGAGATGAAATTTTTTTCGATAGGCAAGAATTCGTTAAAAAGATTTTTTTTCCACCGAGAAATTTTTTTTAAAGAAAATTATACTCGTAAAATTGGAAATGAAAATCAAAGTTGAATTTCGTAACACAGTTTTAAAATTCGAGAAAGCGTAAAACTCTCGAAAAAAAAATTGACGAGCTAATTATACTCGTAGATACTAGGTACATGGGAGTGGAAAATACTCGTACGTAGAGTATATAGATATATCTAACACGCGATTCAATTAAGAAGTATTTATAAAAAGTAAAACAGGTGTAGCTTTAAAGACAACCACACAGCGATACCTCCGTACTTCTCAACAATTTCACGGAATCTTTGTAGTAATTACCGAGAAAATAACAATACCTAGCGAGAAATAAAAAGGGAAAAAGTAAAGAAGGAGAGGAAAACAGAAAAAAAAATTATTAACAATTATTGCGTAATTTGTAAAAGACCTTGAGTTGGAACGTTATAGTCGTTAAGACTTAAAGAGTACAGACTACCTTTAGTACCTAGACTCGGTTCTTTAGGTGTTTTGGTATAGGTATGCTACATCGCTAAAATATTTATATACAGATAGAGATACCCACTAGAAGAAAAAAACAATGGGCGTAACGACTAATTTAAATTTTGCAAAAAAAATTTCAACACACGATATCGATACCTACTAACGTAAGTACTAGCCAAGGATTATCTACGAGGAACATTAAGGTGTAATACGTTGATGTACCTATTTACGATGCTTACGATCGGCTTCAAAACTGTGCCACTTGGGTGATTTTTCGCATAAATTAGGCTCGTAACCCAGAAATATGCGATAGTTTGTTGGGGGAAGTTGTTTTGCTAAAGTTGTCAAACGAGGCATTTCCATAAGTACCTATATATTCGACAAACTCCCACAGTCGTCAGACTGAGTAAATTGATCTGGATGTGTGATCACGTGATCGATAAATTTGTTCTTTGAAAATTTACCTATAAATTTACATACGTAAGTACGTACTACGTAAACGAACGAGCAGTGGCGTATCTAGAATGAAATCATGGGAGGAGTTCAAATTTTGTTTTCGAGAGTGGTTAAGGTATTATGAAATAAAATTTTTAATTTTCACTACCTACCTAATAACAAAAAATGCATTTTTCAAAATTTTTAGATTTTAATTTTAAAAAATCAAAAAATTTCTAAATAGCCAAAAAAATTACATACTGTTTCTATTCGTGAGAATTCAAAGAAAATCTCCCCAAAAATTGAAAAAAATCAATATAAATGTTGAAGAATTTGACTGAAACTAATTTTTTTGAAAATTTATCATAATTAAAAATTAATAAGTAAAATTTTGGAATTGTAAAATTTTTAAAAATTTAGTTTTGAAAACTAGAAAAAAAATCTCTTTAAAAAAAAAGTTCGAAAAAATTCATCTCAATTTTTTTTCAAGTAGGTAGGTAACAAAATAATATCATTATTGAAAATTCAAGAGAAAATTATTTCTAAAAATTAAAGAAAATTCATTGATAAAATAATAAAATATACCTATCAAAAAAATTACCTAATTTTTATTTTTTAAATATGAGAAATCATTTCAAAAAGTGAAAAATTTGTTATATAAAATTAAGAAAAGTAAGTATCATTGAAAATTATTGGAAAAAAATTCAATTTCGAAAAATTCAATTTTAGAAAATCAAAAAAATTTCTAAGCATGAAGGAAAAATTTAACCTTGAAAAATTGAAATAAAATGATCAAAAAAATTACGTGAAAATTCCTTCCTAAAAATTTGAAAAAAATCAATATGTCGAAGAATTGGGCTACATTAATTTTTTTGAAAATTCATCATAATAGTAAAATTTAAAAAATCTAATTTTGAAAAGTAGAAAAAATCACCTCTAAAAAAATTGGAAAAAATCCTTCTTAAATTTTTTTTTAAATAACAAAAATATCATTTTTGAAAATTCAAGAGAAAAATGAACTCGGGAAATTAAAAAACAAAATCATTCTTGAAAAAATTGAAAAATCTTATGATTTGAATATTTAAGAAAAATCATATATACCTACCTAGACTTACCTAAAAAAATTATCCAATTTTTATTTTTGAAAATTTATGAAAAATCATTCCAAAAATTGAAAAATTTGACCAATTTTATTTAATGAAAATTCATTGCGACTAAAAATTGGGAAAATTTTGAAAAATCTCATTTTTGAAAAATTAAAGAAAAATTAGAGATGCATTTCTAGAACTTTTCACAATTTTAGGAAATTTTTGAAAAATATTTAAAATGAGCATCTTTGTTATGCAAGATTTTTGAGGTATTTTAAAGTTTTTTTTTTATGCATAATGGGAGAGGTTTGGACCCCAAAACTCTCCCCTTAAATACGCCACTGCGAACGAGATTTGAGACGACGATTGCTCGTCTGTCGTCGATGTACGTAACCATTTTCACGGGCTCGCTAGACTTTTGGTAAAAAATCGTAGACGATGTGCGAAAGTGAGAAAGAGAAAAAAGATGTACCTTTGCAGACGTGCGATGCGACAAATACATGTACTCGTAGTCGTAGGTGTAACAAATAACAATACTCACCGGCATCTACGATATGTTGCAAAGTGGGAAAACGCTTTTTAACCCGAACGCTCACGTGCTTCAGAGTGATTATATACGCCAAGACCGCGTACCGAACAATCGTTCTTCTCATTAATCGTCCTCTTTCGTCCTATACGTATCACAAATGTAAAAATATTTTTAGTTTCGGCATAAATAAGCGTAAAATCTAACAAATAGGCACATGCACACCGATAACTACTAGGTACCTACTACCTACTACCTATACCTATAGGTAAGCAATTACAGGACGAGGGCGTACAAATATTCGACCAATAATTTTGCAAATCTTCAACGCACATGAGAAGCCCAAGCAGATTTTCACCAACGTAGACTATACCTAACTACACTTAACAAATTTATTCGAATGTTCGATGACTTTTTTTTTTTAATTTTCTCCAATTTTGACAATCGGAATCATCAAACAATATTGCAGTTTAATTCGCCACACATCGTGGGCGGTAGAAGGGCAAATCGACAAAGAATTACAAAAAAAAAAAAAAAAAAAAAAAAAAAACTGATCTGCTAGTATAGCGTGCAAATACGAAGGATCGGCTCAGCTCGTTCGTTTGCTTCCTATCAAATAATCGAGGAAGCAATTGGTTACGGTTTAATAAGCACGTATTTAGACACGTTTGATGTTTTTATGTGGCCACGAAAGCTACATACGTACTGTGCAGGTGGTTTTGTACCTCTACCTAGGTAGGTAATCCACATTAGAACGTATAGCTTGGAATTTAGATGCAAAAATAATGGCTAAGGCCTAAGATAAAATGCTAATAGTGGCTATTTATGAAGAAAATAGGTACTCACTGCACCAGGTATGGCTGCACTGACGAACAGGGCAAGTGTGTCCGGCCATGGTAATAATCTGTACTGTTCCCACCATCTTTTTACCACTAATGTTACATAAAAGCCTAATACGAAAGACATTGGTATACTTTGACTTTTTCCTCTGAAATAGGACCGGATCTGTTCGAAAATTCTGTAAAATGAAAATAATATGAGTCAATTAAGTATAGGTACCTATACCTATGTAACACATCGTTTAAGGTAACTCTCGTCTATTTATGATGGGTAAGTACAATTATAAATGAACAACTTGACACTGGAATGAATTACGAGTAAGTATGGAATTTTCTGGGGTGTGCCTTGAGTTTTCCTGGAAGGGTTGAGGTTAAAAAAAATTTAATGTCGAACGTGAGAAGGGTTTTGAGATTTTTCTCAAAAAAAATAAAAATAAATAATTGTTTCCAAAGAAAAATTTTCCCCCAAAATACTGAGATTTTTTCCAATAAAAAGAACGAACATTTTCTGCAAAAGAGAAAAAAACAAATTTTTCAAAAATATATAAATATACCTACCTATCAGGTATTATAAAGACTTCTTCCAAAAATAAAGATTTTTTTCAAAAATAAAAAATTACGATTTTTTTCCAAAAAATTGTTTTTTTTTTTTTAAATTGAGGAATTGTTTCCAAAAAAATTAGAAGATTTCTTCCAAACAAAAATTTTAAATAAATTGTTGATTTTTCCCAACAAAAATTTGTAATTTCTTTTCCAAATGATTAAAAAAAAATTCCAAAAATTTTTCTATAAAAAGTAAAAACATTTTTTAAAACGAAATAAAAAAATGTTTTCCAAACACATTAAATATACGAGTATATTTTCGTTTCCAAAAAAAAAATCCAAAAAATGAGTGATTTTTTCCAAAAAAAAAAAAAAAAATGAAAACCTATTAAGTACCAAAAAAATTGAAGATTTCCTTCCGAAATTTTCAAACAAAAAATGAAAAAAATAATCAAAAAAATGAAAAAATTCAAACAAACTGAAAAAAAAAATCCCAAAATATAAAATCATTTTTCTAAAAGAAGAGAAAAAAAAATCTCCAAAAAATGAGTGTTTTTTCTGAAAAAAATTGAAGATATTTGAAGATTTCTTCCGAAAAAAGGACTTTTCTCAAAAAAAAATGAACAGGTTTTTTCAAAAATTTTGGGATTTCCTTTCCAAAAAAATTTCCAAAAAAAATGAGCGATTTTTTCGGGGAAACATCAAGATTTTCTTTCGAAAAAAAAAGATTTCTTAAAACAAAAAATAAAAGTTTTTTTTTTCAAAAACTTTTCAAAATTAAGAAACTATTTCTAAAAAAAAAAAATTAAACTGGAGAAATTCATTTTCAAAAAGAAATTCCTAAACAATTTTTTTCCAAAAATTGACGATTTTTTTAAATTGAGATTTTTTATTGATTTTATTTAATTGAGAAATTGATTTTAAAAAATTAATAGATTTTCTTCTAAAAAAAGTAAGATTTTTTTCAAAAAAGAGATTGACTTTTTTTCAAAAGAAATTTGTGATTTCTTTTAAAAAAAATAATAATAAAAAAAATACAAAAATTTAAAAATTTAAAAAAAAATTGAAATTGGGTTTTTGAACATTGAACAAAATAAAAAAAATACAAACGAAATAAGTTTTTTTTTTCCAAAAAATGAATAATTTTTCCGAAAAAAATAGAGTTTTCCCAATCAAAAAATAAGAGATTTTTTTTTTCAAAAAAAAAAAATTATAGGTATATATTTCCAAAAAAATACAAAAATTTTCTTCAAAAAAAAATATTTTTTTTTTTCAAAAAACCATAGATTTCCTTCTCAAACAAAAACAAACGTTTTTCAAAATAAAATTTAGAATGAGATATTTTTTATAGCAAGAAAATTCACAAATCCCTCCCCCCCCCCCCCCCCCCAATGATATTTTTCAAATGGGAACATTTTCTCTCCGAAAAAATTAATGATGAATTTTTCTCTCCAAACAGAGATTGTAATAGATGAGTAAGTAAGTAGTATGGGAAATGTTTAATTTCTGAAATTTTGCGAGTTCTCTGCAGCTCACTTCACTTTTGAAATTTTGAGCGAGCAACTGCCAAGTAGGCGGACACGAGTGAAAAAGGATAGTAACAATTCAGATTCGTCTTTGTTGGTTTGGGAAAAAAAAATTTAAGTATAGATGCTCAAATACTAGTTCTTACTTTTGTTGAGGATCGGTTAGCAGATATCGGTACGTAGCATTGATCGCAAAATAAAGGAACATATAAACAATCAATTCCCTCCATACCAATTTGTAGACGCTGCCTTTCCACCTGAAAAAGAAAACAAATAGATAAAAAATACCTATAAGTACTGTCAAGTATAGGTGTACATTGCATATTATTATCTTAGGTCTTGTATTAAATAGGCGTAAAAGTACTCGTCGAATAATTATTTGAAAATTGCAAATATTGGATGTATCTACGTAGAATAAATCTTAAAAGTGGTTTAATTAGTTCATAAAATGGGTACGTAAAGATTTCTGTACATCTACATAGTAGGTGATGATAATATCTAGTGGTATTTAGTGAGTAATTGTTATATAGGTAGGTACGTAGATACATCTACATATATGCATTCGGTTTCGAATGGGGTTTTCCAATGTTTTCGACATGTGAAATGTTTGAATTTGAATATGAATAACCTGCAGACTAGAAGAAGTATTCGGATGTTTGACGAATTTTCTTCCTCCTCAAGTCACGTTTTCTTAATAAGAATATTCTAACGTACTTCTTGGCGAAATACAGGTTTCATCAAGGTAATAAGTATGTATAGGTATAAAATGTAGGTACTATAGGTACGTCGATGTAAGTGCCTAGATTTAGGAGTAATAATGAGGTGCTAGTGATAGTTATCGTTGAATAAAGATTCAGGAAAAGTTTCAAGAAATAATCGATTTCAGCTTATTATACTGTAGGTAGGTAGTAGGTATTGTATCCACAAACAAGAACCTATAATGTATGGATACCATGGATATACATAGAAATATAGGCATCAACTACTGTCATTCGTCGATATATAAATGCGTTGGATGATCCGAATCATTTTACTTCTCTAGTATTATTGTTGAGTAATTTTCAATGACACAGTGATGAAATATACGACATTAAAGTGTGTAATGTATTAATATCGCGTCGTAATGCAAAAATCATTAATTAATTGGAAGTTGGCAACCGCATTGACTAGTGTTAAGGTAGTCTATATTATCAAGTAGATATATCTAAGTATACCATACTTAGGCGTATATTGGGTCGATTTCGATTACCCATCCTCTCTTTTAATTTTTGAAAATCATCAACAAGATCGACTGATAAAAATCGCAGGTGTACCCGAGCAATTACCTATGCATATCAAGGCTACAGGAGAGGAAGTGCAGGGGGAGGTGTAGTTTAATACAGTCTTGTGCGTTGCGAAATTCATCGAACTTTCGTATTATTCGATAAATTCTGCTTCGACGAAATTTCACCAGGATTTTGTGCGAAAGATTAATTTGCCATCTCGAGTATACTATAATTATATTTTACAAGTATGAGTAGATACTACTAAATTACGTAAAAGACGACTGAAATGAGATCCGGTTATATCGACATCCCATAATATTATAGATATTCATCCATATCTATCTATATAGTGTATTTTAATCTCAATTCTCAACATCTTTTTATTGATAAAACTACGTAGGTAGAGATACATACCTACTTATTAGACATACTAATGTGTAATGTCTATCTACCTGTACCTAGGTTCTAACATTACCTATCAACCTATTACATTATACATTGTATTACCTATTATTAAAATGAAATATTTCCGAACTAACGTTGGGCTTCACCTGGAGCATATTTTTCTTTCTTTACCCCCTTTTGATCTACGTAAATTATGACTTGAAGAGTCCAGTTCGATTAGTTCTATCATGAATCAGTGGCGTATTTAAGGGGAGGGTTTTTGGGGTCCAAACCCCTCCCATTATGCATAAAAAAAGGCTTTAAAATACCTCAGAAATCTTGCATAACAAAGATGCTCATTTTACATATTTTTCAAAAATTTCCTAAAATTTGAAAAGTTCTCGAAATGCATCCCTAATTTTTCTTTAAGAGATTTTTCAAAATTTTTCCAATTTTTAGTCGCAATGAATTTTCATAAAATAAAATTAGTCAATTTTTTCAATTTTTGGAATGATTTTTCATAAATTTTCAAAAATAAATTGGATAATTTTTTCAAGTAAGTAGGTATTTTATTTTTCAAGAATGAATTTTTCTAATTTTTTAGGTAGGTCTAGGTAGGTACCTATACATGATTTTTCTTAAATTTTCAAATAATAGATAAGATTTTTCAATTTTTTCAAGAATGATTTTTTTTTTTCAATTTCCAGAGTTCATTTTCTCTTGAATTTTCAAAAATGATATTTTTGTTATTTAAAAAAAATATATTATCAAGAAGGATTTTTTCCATTTTTTTTAAATGTGATTTTTTCTACTTTTCAAAATTAGATTTTTTTTTTAATTTTACAATTTTGAAATTTTACTTACTAATTTTCAATTATGATGAATTTTCAAAAAAATTAATCTAGTCAAATTCTTCAAAATAATTAAGTACCTATTGATTTTTTTTTTCAATTTTTAGGAAGGAATTTTCACAAAGAGACACTGTGTAAATTTTTTTGATAATTTTATTTCAATTTTTCAAGGTTAAATTTTTCCTTCATGCTTGGATTTTTTTTTTGATTTTCCAAAATTGAATTTTTTTCCAATAATTTTTAATGATACCTTACTTTTCTTAATTTTCAATAGGTAACAAAATTTTCAAAATTTTTCAATTTTCAAAAATGAAAATTGGGTAATTTTTTTAATAGGTATAGGTATTTTATTATTTCATCAATGAATTTTCTTTAATTTTTGAGAAATCATTTTCGCTTGAAGTTTCGTAAATGATAGTTGATACGATGATACCTACCTACTCAAAAAAAAATTGAGATGAATTTTTTCAATTTTTTTTTAAAGAGAGTTTTTTTCTAGATTTCAAAACTAGATAAATTTTCAATAAAATTAGTTTCAGTCAAATTCTTCAACATAGGTATTGATTTTTTTTTTAATTTTTGGGAATTTTTTCTTTAAATTCTCACGAATAGAAACAGTGTAACTTTTTTTGACTATTTAGAGATTTTTTGATTTTTTTGAAATTAAAGACTAAACATTTTGAAAAATGCATTTTTTGTTATTAGATAGGTAGTGAAAATTAAAAATTTCATTTCATAATACTTACTTTGCATAATACCTAACCACTCTCGAAAACAAAATTTGAACCCTCCCATGATTTCATCCTAGATACGCCACTGTCATGAATTCGCCTTCCTTCACTTGAGACAATAATGAAGCTAATTTTGAAGAACTCTCCTTGAGCTCGATCATTCGAAAAAATATTCAATAATCTAAAGGTAACTATACTGTAGAAATCGCTCAATGAACCTCCTTACAGATAGCACGAGATTATTTATTATTTATTCATTAAGTTCAGGCTGCTACATATTAGGTACCTACACTCATTTTATTTTGTTTTGATTGTGACTGTTTAGGTCACCTATTCGTAAACATTGCAACCTAAGTACGTATACGTACACTTAAATAACCATAGCCAATTTAATTAAGCGGATACACGTAGGTATTTCCTGTTATGATTTACCATAGGTAAATTTCATGTTTCTGAAAAAAAGAAGTAGGTATCAAATGTGAAAATAAGAAACCGCGATGATATTTTTACGCGTTTAAAATACTCGTCTAGTCTTTGATTATTGAAAAAAGGTCTATAATACCTTTTCATTAAGAAATAGGTACATATATATTGTAGTCTAGTCGCAAAAGGAAAAAAAAGTCTTCCGTGCGATTATTTGGTTAAAAGCAATTTTATGATTGATTCGTAATCTAGGACATATTTTGAAAAAAGTGAGCTGAGGCTACATTTTTCCCAGGGTCCTTCCCCCTTTCCAAAAATTTTCTCTATCTCTGAACCTAAAGCCTCATTTGAAAAAATTTTCAAACAAAAGTTGTAGATTCAGATACCAGAAATAATTTTAGTTATTATAAAAATTTCGATTGGACCCCTCCTTCCCCTCCAATTTTGCATAAAATGAATGAAAATCGCTGGATCATTTTCATAAGTTTTATTCAAAATTGGAGGGGAGGAAGGGGTCAAATCGAAAATTTTGACATAACCAAAATTATTTCATAGACTTCAATCTACAACTTCTGTTTGAAATTTTTTTTAATTGGAGCTTTAGGTACAGAGATAGAAAAAAAAATGGTCCAGGGGGGGTGGACCCTCAATTAAGGGAAAACAAGGAAAATGCCAAACTCGTTCTCTGTTTCACCTAATTGTTAGGCCAAATTATAATCGAAATGACTATTTACAGAACCCAATTTTCACCTTTTGACTGTACCCCAAGCTCAAGTTACATAGGGGTGACTGCTAGCTGCACAAGTTAGGCCCATATTCTGAAACGTACCTTAACGAATCACAATCGTCAAATTCGTTCTTCACTAGTTCAGAAGGAACCCTTAAAGTTGAGGTATATTTCAGAATATGGGCCTTAGATTCAAAAGTAATTTTCGCACATATTATTCAAAATTGAAGGGGAAGGAGGGGTCCAATCGGAATTTTTATAATAACTAAAATTATTCCTGGGATCTAAATCTACAACTTATGTTTGAAAAAATTTTCAATTGATGCTTTAGGTTCAGAGATAGAGAAATTTTTTGGAAAGGGGGCGGACCCTGGGAAAGGAGTAGCTTTAAAAAAATGTAACCCCAGCTAACGAATCATTCATAAAATTGCTTTTAACAAAATAATCGCACGGAATCTCCCTTTGCGACTAGACTAATAGTCAAAGCTGTTTCCATTATGAAGAACAGAAGTAATCTGCAAATTATTTTGACAATTCTTCGGTATGATTTCTCCAGAATTTTACATAGGTTCGTGTTCTTGAGGCCTTCATTCGTATGGTGTACTAGGAAATTCCAAATATGCCTGCAAATAAGGAGTTCAGGAGCCTATATGTAAGCAGATTCCGAAGAAACAATACCAAACGAATTGTTGAAATATTAGGATTCCAGTAAATAGGTGTAGGTAAAGTACTAGGTACTTGCGACGGTGTATAATAATAGTTGTCATCTTTTTTAGATCACAATTAGATAATAGGTACATAATATCTACATAAATAAGCAGGATACACAGGTAGGCTGTATACCCATGCACTTACTATGATGACTTGTTTTTGTTCTCTCGATTCCATTCGAATGAAAAAATTCTACAAAGAATCAACTAGAATTTTACGTACATTAATGATTAATGAAAAACTTACTTGCGTAATATGCTCCAAAAGCAACCAAAACTGCTTCCATTTGCCACTAAACGAGAGTAAGATACAGTCATATTACATACACCGAGCGTTGAGTTTGCTTAGGTATCATTGATTCACTGCTGCTGGCACAACGATGGTGGGCCAAAATCGAACAATCGAGTGATAAATTTGGGTAATAGGGGTCTTTGGTACATGTATTCTTCAAGTTTTCCAGGAAGTGGTCAAATTCGAATCGGTACAGAATAGTAGTTCACCGTAAGTTGATCGTTGAATGCACCATGCATGATAATTAGCGAAATTCTTGGGGCGAATGCAATTTTTTCGACACTTGTGAAAAAAAATACGTATAACAACGCGAAAATCACATGAACTGAAGAAATAACTCGCGGAATCGACGTCAATAATCAGGTAATAAATAGGTATAGATAGATATTCGTTTGTAAGTACGCGCTCGCATATGTATAGGCGTATGCAAAAAAACTGAATAATTATAAAATAATAGAACGATAAGCGAATAACACTATGTAATTTTTGCTATTTGCTAGCGCGACACAACTCGACTGGTTGTTCAGCTGTCAAACCGAACAGAATGGAATGCCAACAATACAGCTCTTGCCCTCCGCAACTTGAAACAATCCACCTTCGACTTCGAGTCTTCGACTGCTACGATCTTCGCCTGTGTGCGATCAGAATCAGAAGTCAGAAGCTCAGAACCGCGAGCATGGATATGAAAACGAGAGTCGCCGTGCACACACGTCATGATCGCAACGCTATGGAACACGCTTTACCATTTCCACCATTCGCCGGACAGGTATCTGGTTTAATTTTTCAACACCTGTAACTGGTTACCGACCTGTATAACGGAGGCGAGATCTAAAGAATACCGGCGAAGGAAAAAAACTAACTGGTTCGCTGTTTGTTGTTGATGCTGATAACGATTGGTACCGCGCAACTGATAAGGATTTTTTCTGAATTAAATCATGCAGTAAGTAATGAAAAATATGATACTTTTAACCAAGTAAGCAACGGTGATGATCAACTGATTATAATATTAAAATAATAATAGTATAAAATATGCCTGCAATTGCGGAATGTTCGTTGCTCATCAGCGTAGGTACCTAACTAACTATTGTACTCTTACTTTTTTTGATAATAACGGTGTACAGAATGCTTACAATTTTGATTTATGTCGACTCTGCTGACCGTTAACCTATTTCTTGGTACAGTATCTTTCGCAGTTTCACGTCCGGCGGTCATCATCTACGTATTCTGATAAATGCAACAAAGCGTGATACTATTTTTCCAACAGAAGTCGAAGATGCAGCGAAATTCGTAAGTAGGTATTCTAATGTTATCAAATCGTCGATATGAAAATAATCGTTATCTAATACAATTCTACTGGTAATTTATTTCTAGCTGGATTACGCAGTATTATGGATTATACAGATGATGAACAACTATCTAAACAGCATCTCGTTAACGTGATAATATGTACCTAATCTATATTGAAAATCCAGTAGATAATCCCAACTCCGAAAGAAGATGTATCGCGATTACATTTTCTTCTCAGAAACAGAATGTACCTATTGGAGTTGAGTACGTATGTACAACATGTACTTGGAATTTTGCTATGAAAATTCGTACTTCGCTTTTATGGCGAAATCTGACGAAACTGTGCCTGATGAAATTATCGTCGATATTACGCGCCATTAAAAGTGACGAATAATGCATTCACTGGTGTTTCAGTCTACAAGTGGAACCGCCGGTAATTCAACTATAACCTCGAATTCTATACTATGTGATTCGTCAATTGAAGATGATTCAGGGAAAGCGTTTCTAATTAGTAGGTAAGCAGACAGACAATTCTGTAATCCGATATTGCTTTTGCTATTGATTGATAAGTAATGTATTCGAATATTTTTAGAGGAGCAATTTTTGTTTGAAAATGTTATAATTTAATTGCATCATAAGTAGATACCTATAGTAAATCACGTCATCAGTATTTATGTTTTGGATTATTGGATTCGCTTCAGTTGCACGCATTCAAATACTACTTTCTGCATTTACTTACTGAAGTCAGCACAATTTATACCTATACCTAAATCAGTGATGTGCACGTGCCCAATTCGGGCTCGTCTGAGCCCGGTTCCCGGTTCGTTGAAACACGAGCCGAGCCCATGCAGTTAGAAGGACGAGCCTTGGACCGACCTTTGTCGGTTTTATCGATGATGATCAGCCTATATAATACTTTTTTCATAATACGTACACTCGGTGCAACTAAAGCACCTTATCTGTGATGCAACGTATGAGCTGTTGGGCTTGGCTCGTGTTCATCACTGATAGATACTTAGGCTCGTATTTTAAAAATTTCCTTATACTTAAGGCCAAGCGTTCTTACACATACCAAGTGGTTTTATTTATTTGTATGGAAAAAATAAACAAAACTACTTGGTCTGTGTAAGAACGCTTCGCCTTAAGTATAAGGAAATTTTTAAAATACGGGCCATAGACTTACACTCTTAATATATTTTTTATTTTACGAATACTTACCTACCTACCTACCATCGTGTTTATGTATAATCTATCGATTGTGAGATGTGTTATACTCGTTCTTACGATTGGAATTTATTGTTGGCTGTTATGCGATGCTTGAAATTGAATAATTCTAGTTTTTAATTACCTTTGTTATTGTTTTTTGTTTGTTTCAGTTTTATCGTACTTGCAGCCAAGTAACAAGTGACAACATTCGTTTGTCCAAGTATAAATTGAAATTAGTTTCACGAGAGTTTAAATTTGATAATCAAGTGTCAACGCTTCACGTCGAAGTAATAATCGATTTAGTATAATGAATAAGCCAGAGAATGATGATAATGACTGCGACAGCAGGTAAACACTACTAAAGAACTTCATCATATTTTATTAAATTATTCTGCACCAGTATTAATAATAATCACAGTTTTCTGTAGCTAGTTTTCTCAAAATTTATATTCACGTTGTGATAAAATCGTCCAACCCCCACGCGATAAATTATTGTACGTAAATGGCAAGTACGTAGACGTACCTACCTATATGCACTCGATGACAGCTTTTTCTTTACACTTCAACGGTCAAATAGAAATAGATATTGCTAAATAAATCAAGGAGCAGAGAAATCCGCGCATGCTTAACGAATAGAAAAACGTTAGGATTTCACTTTTATAATGTTTCCGCGATCATCGTTCCCTAATTAATAGTACGAGCCAAATAAATTTCGCACCTCGACTAAACGAGTCGCGTCCATCTACCTGTATCGGTAAAATTTGCAGCGTATCTGCACTTGCTTTGTACTTATGCATTTTTAATATCGTTCTTAATAGTCTTTCTCGTGTTTTATTTATGTGTAATTCATAACGAAAAATATTCAAAATTGGTTGCAAACTGAGCCATTGCGATCAATTCATCATTGATTCGAAAATGAAGTAAGTGTATTCGGTCGTGTAGTGTCTCAAACGTAAACATTATTGGGTGTTGATTTTTATCCAACGATTATTGTAGGTATTTATATGCCCCGTTGCATCCTTTTCCATCTGTGCACGAAATTCCGTTACGCCTTGGTAAAGTAGGTAGTAGGTACTGATTCGCACAATCAAAATATTTAATTTTTTATTGCAATGCCTATCACCTGCGTATGTTTTATGTGTCAATATAAATTCCATTGCTATGTTAAGCAATCGATTAGGTATCACGTTTTACTTTTATGTAGATATAGTATTTCAGGAACGATTGGATCCCCGCAGTACTGATTTTTTGGCACCACTAAGTCCAATATTTCGTACATACGTGAAATTCAAAATTGGAGGGCAGGGAGGCGTCCAACCAAAATTTTTATAATGAACAAAATTATTCCCAGGAATTCAAGCTACAACTTTTGTCTGAAAATTTTTTCAATTGAACCCCTCCCTCCCCACCGATTTGGCATAACACTCCGAAGATACTAATTAAAAAATGAAATAGTGAGAGGGGAAGAGGCTAATTTGAAAATTTTTTCAAATAAAAGTTGTAGCTTGAAATCCTAGAAATAATTTTGCTTATTACAAAAATTTCGATTGGATCTCTCCCTTCCCTTCGATTTCACATAATGTCAGGCAGATGCTTTTTCAAAACTAGGGAAGGCGTCCAATTGAAAAATTTTTCAGACAAAAGTTGTAGATTGAGGTCCTACAAGTAATTTCAGTTATTATAAAATTTTCAAGTAGACCCTCCCCTCCTCTCAAATTTAGCATAATAGGACTTAGATCACTTTAGATACTTATATTATTAAAAACTGGCGAAGGTAGGGGTCCAATTGAAAAAAATTTCAAACAAAAGTTGTAGTTTGAAGTTTTAAAAATAGTTTTTATTATCACAAAAATTGTGATTGGGGGCCCTCCCTGCCCTCCAATTTTCAATTTACCATCTATACAGTATTGAACTTGGCAAATTTTCGATGGTGCCAAAATCCAATCGTTTTTAGTAGGTGCTTAGGTACCTTATACATATACATAAGGATAGTTACAGGTTGAAAAGGGTAGTTTCTACTTCATAGTTCATTTTTTTTTTTTTTTTTTTTTTTTAACATAGTAATTAGGTAGAGGTACTTTTGGGAAAAATTCACACATTAATTTGCCTGAATCCCTTCCCCTTGACTTTGTGAAAAAATTTAATTTAGTGCATATCAAAGGTACTTTCTATCCCGCCAAAAATATTTTCCATTTAAAAGAGGGGTAGAGAGTTGTCAAGTATTCAAAAAAAATTGATTCATTAAATTTATGATTGAAATATACATTTTTGAAGAGGTGTTATATTTTCAAAACTGTCAAGTATTCCAATTCTCAAGTGCAAATGGATACCTTTAAAGATTGTTTTGGCAATGATTTTATTTTTCTATTTATAAAGATTGATTTATGTTGTCATTCAAGCATTACTTTTTATATCCAGTTATTCGCAAGAAAAATTTTTAAATTTTTAAAAAAACGTAAATAAAACATCGAAAACGATTCACTAAACTTTCGTTATAATCGTTTGATGTTATTCTGAGAATTTTACACCGTATGCTAGATTTAAAACAACGATACTTAAAGTCTGACATTTGGCAAGAACGTCTAACCTACTATTGATATGGGCGTTTTATTTGTATTTACTTACGTACACGAGAGAGTTTCACTACCGGCATTGATTGTACTACTGAAATAACCTGTTGATTTTATTTTGTCATAGAATACCCGGTAAAGAAAATGGAGCTCCAGCTCCGGCTACTGGAAGTTCGACTGAATCGAGTAATGAACCGAGACCCAGTGCTACGTCTACCGATATTTTGAAAGATGTTGTCACAGCAGGCGATCTCAGGTCGAAAATAAGCACCGAGATTGCACCGAGAGCTCCTTCTGCTTCGAGTAAAGTCACAATTGTAGGAACTGGCGCTGTGGGAATGGCGTGTGCTTTTAGTATCCTAACTCAGGTGACAAAACAATGACATATTCCGATCTGTCCAGTGATTGCGGTGTTTGAATAAACGCCTTCGTATTATATTTTGTCGTAGAACGTATCGAGCGAAATCGCATTAATAGATTTAAATGAAGATAAACTCAAAGGAGAATTGCTGGATTTACAACACGGTGCTACCTTTATGAAAAGTGCAAAAATTGTCGCAGGGACAGGTCAGTATCAGGGATGGAAAACCGAAAACCTATAAACCGATAAAACCGATTGAATTTTGCGGAATTTCGAAGAAAACCGAAAACCGAACCTAAACTTGAACCTTTATATTTGCAAACTTTTAACCTAAACTTTTATTTTTTAAGCGATTTTTTCAATGTTATTTGTCATTTTTTTCGTTACGGATTACTTTTTTTTTTTTTAGTGTGGTGTGTCTAATTGGAGATAGGGGAGAGGTACAATAGAAATTTTTATAATGACCGAAATTATTTTTAGGATCCTAATCTACAACTTTTGTTTGAATTTTTTTTTTCAAATTCAACCCCTCCCTCCCTCCCTAGCCCCCATTTTCCAGTAATGAGCGTCTTTGTACTAATACGTGAAATTAGAGGGGAGGGAAGAGTGCAATAGAAATTCTTATAATAACCGAAATTATTTTTAAGATTTTAATCTACAACACTTTTATATGAAAAATTTTTCAATAGTAACCCTTCCTCCTCTCTAATGATTCATATTAATATCTACATGAATACGTCTTATTATTAAAAATTGGGGAGAGGCAATTGAGGTAAGGGTAAGGGGTTGAAATGAAATAATTTTCAAACAAAAGTTTGTTGCAGAATCTTAGAAATAATTCTGGTTAATTAATTTTCACAAATGTTAGCATTTTATTTTGATTTCTGAATAATTATTAGGTTTTTATGAATAATATAATATAATAATGTGTAATAATTCTACTTGGAAAAAAAAAAGAAAACCGGTAACCGAAAACCGAAAAAACCCAAACCTAAACCTAAACCTAAACCTTTAACCGAAACTTAAACCTAAACCTTTATTCAATCGGTTTTGCCATCCCTGGTCAGTATAATTATATTGCTTTAGCTCTAGCTGTTTGTGTAAAAAAAATTCAATTTTGTGCTACATAATCGTCGTATTTTTTATTCTAGATTACGTTTTATCAGCGAATTCAAAAATTGTGGTAGTTTGCGCGGGAGCTCGTCAAAAAGGAGGCGATACGCGTTTAGATTTAATGCAAAAAAATTTGGATATTTTTAAAACAATGATACCAGGCTTGGTGAAACATAGCCCCAGTGCGATATTTTTAATCGTCAGCAATCCTGGTAATACATGACACGCAGAATTTACGCATACCTACTCGAGTACATGCGAAGCCTACCTTTTTAGATAGGTAAAGACCTATTGATAAACATTCCTACTTGTTTTAGTCGACCCTTTAACCTATCTCACTTGGAAATTGAGCGGATTACCTCGCAATAGAGTTATCGGATCTGGAACGAATTTAGACTCGGCTCGTTTTCAATTTTTACTCTCACAAAAGATGGATATAGCCGTCGAAAGTGTCAGCGGATGGATAATCGGCGAACACGGCGATACCAGCGGTTGGTATATCGGAACCATTTCAATATCAATTGCATCTGTTTGATCATCTACGATTGGATCCCCGCAGTACTGATTTTTTGGCACCATTGAAAATTTGCCAAGTCCGGTACTTCGTACATACGTAAAATTCAAAATTGGAGGGCAGGGAAGCGTCCGACTAAAATTTTTATAATAACCAAAATTATTCCTAAGAATTCAGGCTACAACTTTTTCCTGATAATTTTTTTGATTGAACCCCTCCCTCCCCACCGATTTTGCAAAACACTCCGAAGATACTAAATAAAAAATGAAATAGAGAGGAAGAGGCTAAATTGAAAAAATTTTAAAATAAAAGTTGTAGCTTCAAATCCTAGAAATAATTTTGCTTATTATAAAAATTTCGATTGGATCTCTCCCTCTGATTTCACATAATGGCAGGCAGATGATTTTTCAAAACCAGGGAAGATGTCCAATTGAAAAAATTTTCAGACGAAAGTTGTAGATTGAGGTTCTACAAGTAATTTCAGTTATTATAAAATTTTCAATTAGACCCTCCCCTCCCCTCAAATTTAGCATAATAGGACTTAGATCACTTTAGATACTTATATTATTAAAAACTGTCGAAGGTAGGGGTCCAATTGAAAAAAATTTCAAACAAAAGTTGTAGTTTGAAGTCTTAAAAATATTTTTTATTATTACAAAAATTGTGATTGGGGCCCTCCCTGCCCTCCAATTTTCAATTTACCATCTATACAGTATTGAACTTGGCAAATTTTCGATGGTGCCAAAAAATCAGTACTGCGGGGATCCAATCGTGATCAACTGCACATTTCGAGAATGATCACGACCACGTTGGTTTACTCGTGTCTGGAATTTTTTTAACCACTACTTATTCGAGTTGAATTTGCTCGCAGTACCCGTTTGGTCGGGAGTATCCGTTGGAGGAGTACTCCTTAGAGAAATATGTCCCAAAGTTGGAGCTTCCGATGATCCGGACAACTGGACGAGTATCTGGAAAGAAGTCGTTGAAAGGTTGTAACAATTTAAGCTTTTTAAAATCGTCGCGTCTTATTATTTTCAATTTTATCGTGTTTTTTTTTTTTTTTTTTTCCAGCGCCTACAATATAATTAAATTGAAAGGTTTTACCTGTTGGGCGATTGGACTCAGTGTGGCTGATATTTTACAAACGATGATGCGAAATAGTAACAAAGTGCACGCTGTGACCACCAATGTCAAAGTTAGTTTTTCAGTGTAAAAATTATTCATCCTACTTCTTGCGCGCGTGTGCCAATTCAAGACTTTTTTCCATATAGGATCTTTATGGAATTACCGACGATGTTTTCCTGTCTCTACCTTGTGTGTTGGGTGAAAACGGAATTTCGTCCATTATTAAATTAGGCTTATCCGAAGACGAGATCGCTAAACTGCAAAATTCCGCAAAAATAATGGCCGAGCATGTGGCGCAATTGAAGATGTGAAGTCGTAATTTTCTCAAAAATATTTTCAGGTTTTATTATCGATTTATATACGACGAATGTATTATTTTCATTTTTATTGTTTTTTTTCATCATCACCGCCATTTTCTTCGTCACTATCCTCGTTTTTGTAGTTATTATTTTCTTTTTATTTCGTCATGGACATTGGGTATTTAAAAATTCATACATATTTCGTCATCGTAATTGTAAAATTCCATCAATTACATACTCCGAACGTTATCTGAAAAAGCAAAAATTTCCGAACAAAGAGAAATTACGTGTGACGGATGTAAAGATAATTTATATTCGAAATGAATAAAAGTACTTTTACCATCATTGCCTTTCTCTGTGTAAATAAATCTAAGATTATTCGCAATAACTCCTTCGTTATTGATTTTAGCAAACCAATAGGTATGAAGTGTAGGTAACGGATCTCAATCGTGTCAAGACGTAAAAGAAAAACTTTATCGATTTATTATAATAATTCCTAAAATAAAAATGGCAGTATTAAATTACTGGTCCAAAGCATCGAGTAGGTATATACATATTATTTAAAAAAAAAATACTTTTTAATTATAAACAATAATTTATTTTGGTTGAATTTCATCTAGTTTACAGTTTTCTCTACATCAGTGAACATCTTAGGTGATAAAATTACGTTTAAGAAAAGTGGTAAATAAGCTATTCAATATGTAGGTACGTATTATTCAAATGGCAAACATGCAGTTTTTTAAAAAAAGAGGCATTTCCACCCAGTGGTAAGACCACTATTTCAAAACGTCCTTCAGTTCGCGAGGTTATAGCGAAAAATCTCAAGTTTTTCTCGAAACTATCAACTACGTGAAATCATCGCCGATATTAGTTCGCTTTTCAAGTAGGTACTCGAGCTCGAGCGCAATTTTGAAACGGAGTAACATGAAAACGACACCAAAGATCGGAGTTGAAAACCCTAACCGAATTATTCGATTAATTTTTTCATTCAACCACCTCACCGGTAAAATACGTAGATATGTTATGCGATTAAAAATCCCTCTACCCGAGTTTTTGTTGAAATAATACACATGGATATAAATAATCTATAGAACTTGTCGCTTCGTCGACATCTGAAACATAACAAATAACATTAAACGAATTCCCTCTACTACCGAATAAACTGATCGTGAGCAAGGCGTCGGAGTCGAACCTGGCAAAGAACGCGACGACCAACGTATTTATTACAGACTGGAGAATGAAAATTTTAACGTATTTATTTTTAATGGTTACGAATTTATATGGTGTTACAAAGCGATGATAAATTTGATAAAGAGGTACACATTAGCAATACATAAATATAGGTAGGTAATAAACGAAACGTGTACATACATTCGAATTTCGAAGCCAACACGATGACAAGGATAGATGGTTAAAAATTTAAGTACACCTTACACTATGCTTATTATCTTACATTACCAATACCTATGTAAAAAGATAAGAACGCTACCAGACCGCGCAATTAAGTTTATAGAGTGATACACGGGTGCGTATACTTTATTAAATTATTATTACTAATAATCACTATTTTTGTTTGGTTTTATTATTTTAGTTTTTTTTCTCATTTATTTATTCATTCGTTTGTTTCAAAATACAGTATCACCGACTTTAGCAAGTACAATAGAAATACCAAGCTGCTTTCAACTGTGCTGATTTTCGCCAATTAAAAAAAAAAAAAAAAAAAACTTTTTCGTTCCAAACACCAAAAATAGTGGTAATTTCTCAACGTTAAGCGTGATAATTTCAATTCACCGAGCAAAGCTTATAGGAAGGGGAGAGGCACAACAGGGTTTATTAATCGTATACACAATAGCTGTATTCTCTTCGCAATTATCAAAGTACATCACAGTGTAAAGTGATGAAACTTTTTCCACCGAAACTTGAACAGGCAAACTGTTCGACATAGGTTTAGGGCTGCGAACGAAGAACACAGCTAAATATTTCGTAATAATTTTACTAAACACACGAAGGAGGTAAAATGCACAAACGGGGAATGAAGGAAATAAAGATGGGTAAGCCGCCGAAAAGAAAGAAGAGGAAAGAAAACGAAACGAAACGAATTACTCCCCGAGAATGAAGTTCGAATTGCATGGACTGAAAAAGGAATGATGGTAAAATTCAAAAATTCAGGAAGCCGTTGAAAATTTATCAAAGAATGCTAATTTCTATGTACAAGAGGAGAAGAAAGGTTAAACAAACAAGTAAACAAACAAACAAAAATTATTAATAAATAAATAAACCGTAATAAATAAAATTACTAATAGTAGTAATCGTAGATGTAAATAATAGTACATAGTAATAATAATAAAATAATAATAGTTTCAATAAATCAATTATTATTATTACCACCATTAAAATAATGTTGTAATGGTGATAAAATAAATACGGTACATTTCTACAGCGAAAAATACGATAGTCGGCAAAATATTAACCCTTAAAAAATATATTTTCCAATTAAAATGGACAATAGTCCGATGATCACGCCAAAAGCCAAATAGATGACTGGAGTTACTTGGGTTCCTTCCAAGAGCGAAGACTGGTTCGGTTTCTTCATGTTCAACGTTGATTGTATCGGTAATTGCTGTTGGCGTGCTTTTATTAAGTCTTCCTGCAGTATTGAAGAAATAATTCGTCGTATTAGTAAGATATATATGTAAGCTTGACGAAATACTATAAAATAATAAAACTCCGTAAAAGCGAAATTGCTTCAAATTACCTTCAATTGCAAATGTTCTCTCTGCGATAGGCTCAATTCCTCTCTTAAACGCGCTATCTCATTGCTAGCTTTTTGAAGTTCAGACTCGACAGAATCTGCTGAATTTGACGACTGAAAAATAAGATACGAGAAAATTGCGGATTATTACGCTGTGGAACATGTTGACTCGACAGAAGATTACGTCGAAATATTATTAGTCGTAAATTTATGAAAATGGCTATTCGAAACGAAAACCGTTTAAATGGCCGAAATAACGAGGAAAAAACTAAATCTGCACCAGCACGATTCGTCTTAGCTAAACTGAAACAATCTGCGGACGACCTTGAAGACAGCTATTATTACAACGATACTGCCATTTTGCCATAAAATCGCAGTATAAGAAAATGAGATTGAAACATAAAGTGCTAGAAAACAAGCTGGTCAAATGCGATAGGTTTAAACGGGGTAAAATTAACATCATATTTACTTCTTTCTTTTTAAGGTCTTCTTTTTCAGTGACAGAAAAATTTGAAGGTATTGAGTTAGTTTCGCTCGGCATTTCAAAAACGCATTTCAATTTGGAGTCCATCAAGGATTCTGGAGATGCTTCTTTCCACTGCAACAAAAATATATCTCGGTTCAGTTCAGTACAGTACAGATAGGTAAATCTGCGAAGCAACTCGATATCGATTCACGCTTACCAAAGCATCTAAATTGAAATCATCTCCTGGAGCTACTATCGACTGTACCATGAATTTATGTTTATTTTTTTCATGCGGATCGAAATCAAACGGCTGCAAGGTCACTGTAACAAATCGAACGAGTATTCAGCATCGATAATGAGAGAATGAAAAAGAAAAAACTATTTTAGCAACTTGCTGGGTTTACCTGCAATTTCAATACGATTCTGAGGATCCAGTACCCCGGAATTCGGACGAACGCAGTATTTCTTTGGCGCAGTGGTTTTGATTTTAAAACATACTTTATGTTCCGACGGATTAGTTAATTTAATATAAGATGTGACCGGTGACGTAAACGGACCTGCAAACGCATAACAAGTTTACTACATCTCGAACACAGATTCCGCGGAGCTAATAAATCAAGATCAACGTCGGCCAATAGTTCGAAATTTCGTCAGAAATTAACGATAGAATTGTACGCTCAAGTGCACAACCATTCAACGTATTCCAACAAATATCGACGAATTTTCTACTCGGATTATAGAAGAGTGGAAATTAACCGATTTTGATACATTTTTCTACTATTATGAAATAACACTGTAACATTAAAACATCGTACTATTCTACGGACATACGATTACGTATGAATTTATTGTGCCATATCGAAAGCAACTGCGAATCACTGAAAATGTTAACCTTTAGTTTGAAACAACTCTGTTTCCAAAATGAGTGACATTTACAGGAGAATATACTTGGAATAACATTTGATCTGGGAAAACAAATTGAGTAAGGCTCGAGTAGAATTGGACAATATAGATGCTTTGCAAACACATAGCGTAGAATTACTCTCGAAAATGAAACAATAATATGAAATCTTACGGTATAACAGATCAAATAAATGGAACGCATTATTACCTCGAAACTTCAGTTCATATTGCGGCTCTATGATCAAAATTTGCTCTGGTTTCGCCATATTAAACTAATATTATACGAGGACTCGCTAAAACTGAATTAAAATCATTAAAAATAAGCGTGAGCTGTTACGTTTTTTATACTTTTTCGATTCATGAAAAAAATAATTTCGCTACTTCAACTTCAATTATTCAATTTTTGTTCATTTTTTTCAATTTTTCATGTGAATCATAATTCACTCAACTCCAAAACCAATACGATTCGGACGACGATAAATTCACGCACAAAAAATTGTATTCTGTTGTTAGCGCTACCTAGCGTTACTACGCGTACTACGAGAAACGTCAATTTTTCGAAACGCAAGTCATCGAAAATTATCTTATCAACTTTTTATCATGTTTTTGTTTTGAGAGAAAATTTTAGTGATCGCAAAATGATTCAATTTTAAATATCGATAATATCGATATTATCGATATTTTTGCAGTGGTGAGGAAATTTTGGGAAAAAACAGAAAAATATAGAAATTATAATATTTAATGGATCAAACCCAAGCGATCATACCAAAAATACAAAAATTAGTGAAAATTTATTTAAAGAAAAACAATAATTAAGTGATTGTTCATAATCAATGAATCTTAAAAACTCAGATTGTTGTTTTAGTTTTGGCTGTTTTGGTATAATGTTTTCTTGATTTTTTTAGTAGAAGTCAATGATTTCATTGGTCAAGTTTAAAATCAGTATGAACTCGCCTCAATTCTCAATATGTATTTAGGAAGTTTTGTCCAAATTTCATTTTCAACCATTTTACAGTCAAAACTCAAAAATTTGAAATCACGAAATATCGATATTTTTCGATATCTTTTTTCAGTATCGATATTTTCGATATTTGAAAATATCGATATTTCGATCACTAGAAATTTTTTAAAAATTTAATCGAAATTTCGATCTAAAAAAATGAAAAGTTTTCTATTTTAAGTTACACGCGAAACTACGATCGTGTTAGTGATTTCGCTAATGAATTTATGGAAAACATTGAGTGTAATCATCGGTGGAATACCTATAGGAATAACTTTAGTCGACATAGTCGGATATATCGCTCGCGTTGATGGACCCTCAATGCAACCGTCATTGAATCCAGATTCGACAACCGATTTCGTATATTTGAATCGCTGGTCGGTAAACCACAGCGATATTAAACGAGGCGAGGTAATCTCGTTGATATCGCCCAAAAATCCGGATCACAGGATCATCAAAAGAGTTATCGGAGTTCAAGGCGACGTTATTAAAACCTTATCCGGCAAGTCGCCCGTGATAAATGTGCCGAATGGATACTGCTGGGTCGAGGGAGATAACACTGGCCATTCTATGGATTCCAACTACTTCGGACCCGTGTCACTGGGATTAGTAACGGCAAAGGCTACAGCTATCGTTTGGCCGCCTCATAGATGGCAGAAAGTGAAAACTGAAATGAGATACGAACGTTTGCCTTTGAATTTATTGCCGTTGAAGTAGTAGAACTATAGTTTAAAATGCGTTCCGTTAGTTTCGTTAAACATACCGAATTGTCGTTTTTCGGAAATATTCATCAAAGTGCTCTGTGTTTAGGCGATGTGGATAACGACGGTAACGACGAATTAATTATAGGCAACACCGACGGCAATCTATTCATTTATAAAGAGCAAGAATGCGTTCAAATTATCAACTCTCTGGGAATGATAACTGCCGTCGGAGTAGGTGACATTTTGAAATGCGGAAGTAACGTTTTAATCGTTATAGCTGGCGATGGTTGGTGTCATATTTTCTTATGCCTTAGCGGCCACTCCGAAGATACCGCTTCCGAGTCGTCGTCTTTCAAGTTGAAACCCGTTTATGTGCAACGAATACCAGCCAATACTAAGGTAAATATCGACGAATTCGCGCTTTATTATTATAACCAGCATTTTCACGTGTTTTCCATTTGGTATTGTTTTAGACTTTATTGATTGGCGACATCGACGACGACGGGTGTTTAGAATTAGTTTTAGGACTTACCGATCGAGTAGTTAGATCTTACAGATGGATGCAGAATTTCGCCGGTGGCAGATTAGTTTGCCTGAATAAGTGGGAGTGCGCAAATCAGATTGGCAATGTTACCCTTTCTTACGATAGTAATCAACAACCGTGTTTGTTGATTTCTCAACCTGGTGGCACATTCATGAAGATACAATGTCATACTAATCAAAAATCTGACAGGTTCGATCCCATAATGTTCACATCACGTTATAATCGTAAAATTTATTAACCATCCTCATATGTTCTTTAACGTTACAGCGATGAAATGACAGTTAATTACCATCCGCTGGTATCTACCAAAATGAGGAATAATGGAATATCGTCTAAGATCATAGGCAACTTGGATATGTACCAACGCAATCGTACTACAAAGCAAGTCGATTCGAGTTTACCGTATGCGATTGCTACTCTGGACGGTACTCTGATGCTGTTTAAAGATGAAAAAATTATGTGGTACGGAATATACGATAATACCTATACAATGATACTGCTCAATCTGAAATCCCAGGGCCTATTCTAAGGAAAATTTGGAGCTGCACGTTTAGCTCCATTACCAAAGTCATATTCCATATAGGTAGTACGGGTGTGTGGTTGGGGTGGGGGGGGGGGGGGATTAAATCATCACTTGTAAAATTTTGATGGATTTTCAGAAAATTCTGACAAACACGTTGAAATCATCGCAAAAAAATCATCGAGGGGAAAAAATAGAAATTATTTTTCGAAATGAAAATTTTTTGTGTGTTGTTGTTTAGGTAAATAGTTTTTACTAAATTTCAACAGAAAAAATCTTGCTTTTTTCGTTGTTTTTTTCGACATTTAGAATTTTATCTTTGCGAGTTACAAATTCCTCGATCCCAAACTATCAAACACAGAACCACAGAAGTATTTGAGTGCGTACGTTTTATAGGTAATTTTTCTAAAGAAATCATTATGATTTTTTTTGTAAGAATGAATTTTCATGAAAAAATGTTTACCAATAGATTCTTACTAGGAGATTTTTTCTAAAAGAATAATACTTATCATCAAACAAAGGTAGTTTTTAGGAAACGTTAGTATAGGCCTTGTGAAATCCTATTCGTATTAATCTAATTCTAGTATTTCATTCCAACTTCAGGTCTATTCAAGTCGATCAGCAATTATTTGTGTTGAATAAAATGGACGTTACCGGAGATGGCAGCGTCGAATTGATTGCTTGTTCTTGGGACGGTTACACGTACATTTTAGATCAGTATAAAAATGCCATCAGATTCCAAACCCAAGAGCCAGTAGCAGACTTTTGCGCTGGATTGTATAAGCTAAAAATGACGCTGAAACCTGTTCCATGTTTGATTTACGCCACGTTTCACAATAAGGTTATTTAATTTCGATACGAAGTATTCGTTGCTCCATCAATTTTTATGCAATGCCTGACTAAACTGTTTGATTTCAGATACAAATTTACTACGACGTTGGTTTCTCCGATATTACTGCCAAAAATTTGATACAATTGATCGATCAAAGTGATGAGGGTAAGTCGAGTCATACCTTGGATAATATTCGTCGTCTTAAGAAAACCTCTACCAAAAAATTATTACTCAATTGGTGCCTGTATGGTAATCATAATCTACGCTCAGCTTAGGCTTAGGCGTATGACTAGCGTTATATTGATACTAATGATACTTTCGTTGTTATTCTTTTCATCATCATCGTTACCTTTTGACTGATTTAGATGTAGAAACATTTTGTGTGTTTTTTTGTTTTTTTTTTCTTGTAGTATCGAGTAAATATAGAGAAAAATTTGCGTAATCGTGTTTGAATTTCTCCAATCAAAAACAAATATTTCACAAAAAGAAATTTGTTTAAAACGTTATGGGTGGGAAAAGTACAGTAACTGGAATAGGAGATAAGCGTAAAGAATTTCGGCGACTGTTTTCCAGTACAGCGTCTACTTTGGGAAGATATGTTTCCGATAGTTGATTATTCGGACGAATTTCTTTGATTGTTCTGTTGAAGAAAAAAAAAAAATTGTGAAACACGAGGCTCGAAGTAATTCGCTGATAGATTGAGTATACCATTATGTTTTGGATATTCTTACTTTGGAACTGTTGGTAAATGGTAAACTTTTCCGTCATCAAATTCTTTAAAATTACGAAGCGTGGTTTCGTGAATTTCTTGTTGATAGATTTGATACAAATCTTTCAAATCGGGTGGTATACCGAGTCTCGTTTCTGAAATTCAAAGCCGAAAAAAAAATGAAAAAAGAAATAAGGACTCTTGGTAATTGTAAAATTTCTAGCCATACCTTCAATTAGCTGCCTTTGTTTGGTAATGATATTATCGGTGATTTTCTGCTGGTGTCGGTACTTTTTCAAGAGTTCGCTGATACGACGCAACTCGTGAGTGTCTAGGATACGATCTCCTTGAAGAGCTAATTTATCTGCTTCCAATTCGTAAACTCTGCAAAGTAATGTGAGTATTTCTTTTTCTGTTTTTGCGTCAGATGTGAATATCATATTCTGAAATCAAATTACGTATAATTCAAATGCTCGGCTAATTAAGCCAGGCTTGAGATTATTTTCATTTGTGATTTTTTTTTTTACTAACGTTTTCTAAATTTTTCGTTTTAGTTTTGACATCTTTCAGTTCTTCCATAATTTCGGTTTTCTCTCTCGAATGTCGTTCCAAGTCTTCTTCGATTGAATTCAATTTAACCCAAGCTTGGTCGATATTTTTAGTTGCGTTATCTAAGTAGGTACGATTTCGAAACAGATGGAAAATTTCAATTAGGTGTCGATGTCGTCTCTATCTGCGTATTTTTTTCTCTCTTACCATCATCGTCATTGCTTTCACTGTTTTCAGAAGAAGTGGAATTCTTGAACCTGTACAATTTTTTGTTTTTCGATTGCCAATAACTCAGTACTTGATGGTACCTTTCCATTTCATTATTCAAGTATAAAATTTGATTGTCGATATCAATGAGTTGTTTTCTATTGAAAAAAAAAAAAAAATTGTTAAATCGTAAAACGTTGGAGTTCACTTGGCGATTTTCAAACGAAAATTCAAACCTCAATTTCATTTCTTTTTCAAAAATGGCGATTATTTCATCCCTGAACTTTTGTACGGTATTATTTTCATCGATTGGTTCTTCATTTTCACGATGCTCGTTGATTTTTAATTTCAGTCGCGCGATTTCGTTTCGTAATTCGTTAATTAACGTTTGATAACGAGTCGTCTCGTGAGCCACGCTTGCTACGTTTCTGTTCACCTAAATACAAACGTACGTTTCCGAATGAATCGACGCACGTATCACCCTAGGTAAGCCTTTAAAATACGATTATTTACTTAGGTAGGGCACTGTGTACCTACTTACATTTTTACTAATTCCCATCGCTTTGAAAGCGTATATCAATGTGTTTTTAGTTTCATCTCGAAATTCTGCGTCTGGGTTTACTTGAGCTATCATTATTGTACGATAATTTCCGCTTAGAGGTTCGCGTAATAATCGTGTGAGTTTGCTGTCTCGGAAATTCACATTAGCGACGTCGGTGCCGTTACTCAATGCTGTAATACAATTGCTCAAAGCTAGCAGCGATTTGTTTATGTGACTGCCTTCTTGAAGTTTCTTGCCTCGGTTCTGAAAAACATACGTAAGCATAAATGTAGGTATATGTTATTTACCTACAAACGAGTACGATTGGATCCCCGCAGTACTACTGATTTTTTGGCACCATCGAAAATTTGCCAAGTCCAATTTTTCGTAGATACGTAAATTCAAAATTGAAGGTCAGGGAGGGGTCTAACCGAAATTTTTATAATAATTAAAATTATTCCTAGAACTTCAAGCTACAACTTTTGTTTGAAATTTTTTTCAATTGGACCTTATCCTCTCCAAGGATTTTGCATAACATGATAACACTCCGAATATACCAATTAAAAAATGAAATAGTGTGGGAGGAAGGGACTAGTTTGAAAAATTTTTCAGATAAAAGTTGTAGCTTGAAGTCCTATGAATAATTTTGATTATTACAAAAATCCGATTGGATCTCTCCCTCCCCTCCGGTTTCGCATAACATCAGGTAGATACCTTTCAAAGTCAAAAGAGGGGTCTGATTGAAAAATTGTTCAGACAAAAGTTATACATTGAGGTCCTAGAAGTAATTTCAGTTATTATAAAATTTTCAGTTAGACCCTCCCCTCCCCTCAAATTTAGCGTAATATGACAAAAATACTTATATTATTTAAAGCTGGTGGAGGTAGGGGTCCGATTGAAAAATTTTCAAACAAAAGTTGTAGTTTGAAGTCTTGAAAATAATTTTGATTATTACAAAAATTGCGATTGGACCCTTCCCTGCACTTCAATTTTGAATTTACGTATCTACAAAGTATTGGACTTGGTAAATTTTCAATGGTGCCAAAAAATCAGTACTGCGGCGATCCAATCGTCAAACGAGCAATTTTTCAATTCTGCTGTCTTACTTTGGTATGTCTAGCTCTTTCGGATCCTGCCAGATCAACAAAGAGTAGTTTACTTTGTCGTACCGACGTTTTAAATCCGTTGAATTTCTCTCGCGGAAAAGTCTGTCGAAGAATAATTATTAAAATGGCGTGGCTTCTCGAAGAGCCGGAATTAGCGGCGGTGCTTCTAGTCGATCTATTTTCATTTCCTTTTAGCAGTAAATTTATCGCCTACAAAAGCGTAAAAAAAATGTAGCCATTAATTCGACGAGACGATTATAGTCTGAAAAATTAATCGAATATTCGACGACCAACTTGCTGAGTTGAGTCGACTTCCAGCTCAGTTAGGCCCATAATTTGCACGTTGTCACCACTTCCTCTCAATTCCAAGTTTCCGGATTCGCAATTGAATAAATCTTTGATACTTTCGTTGTAGATTTCCAAGTAAGATAGACTAACCTGAAAGTTTGTGACAAAATAATTATTGGTTATTCGATCTTTTGTAGGTACCTACCTACACAGGGATGGGCACGAGTTTTTTTTCAACTCCAACTCGCGAGTTAACTCTTTTGCAAAAAAGAGTTGAAAGAGTTTTCATAACTCTTTTGCAAATCTTTTTCAAATTTTTGGTTCTAAAAATTGACAATGTCACAATGTGTTTCAGCTATCCACTGACTATCTTTCTTAAAAGTACAAAATATTCAAAATCAAATCTCAAAAAAATTTCAAAATTTGAAAACAAATACATTTTTCTCACATTTTTAAAGAAAAATCTCAATAAAAAGATTTCTGATTTTTTATTTAATTTTTTTTTTAATTTTTAGTATGTAGGTAGGGTTATAAAAACTTCTCATCTTCAATTTTTTCAGAGTGACTTAGTGACTTTTGGATCAAAAATCCCAAAATTTTTAGAATAAATTTTCAAGTAAATTTTTTTTTCAATTTTTTTGCAGTAAAATTTTTCAATTTTTTTGGAATAAATTTTGAAGTGAAAAAATTATCACTTATTTTGAAATGGAAAAACTTTCAATTTTGTAGAATAATGAATAAATTTCCAAAAAAAATTCAAATGGAAAAATTTTCAATTTTTGGAATTTTTTTTTTCAATTTTTTGAAATGGGAAATCTTCAATTTTTCCGGAATAACTTTTGGAATTGAAAAATTCTCAACTTTTTTTAGGTACCTATCTACCTACATCTACAAAATACGTCTTTTCAAATGCAGAGTTGGAGTAATTTTTTTTTTGAAAAGAGTTGGAATTGTAAGCGAGTTAACTCATTTTGAAAAAGAGTGTGTCTATCCCTGTACCTACATTCCAATAACCTAGAAAAAATTACCTATCATCAGGTTCAATTTATCTCGAATGGTATTTTGGTATCATTAACTTACTACGTATTGATGCGTTTGCTGATGAATTATGTCGAATAGATCTCGAAACGCTTGTAAGATTATTCCGCATTGTGAAAAGTTCATTTTATCGCTGTTTTCTATGTAATTTGTAGACATGAGTGTATAGGTTTTTCCCGAACCAGTTGCACCGTAAGCCATAATCGTTCCATTGTAGCCGGATACGATCTCGTTGATCAAATATTTTGTCGTAAAATTGTACATCTCCTCCTGTTATCGGATGAATATTTATTTATAATGTATGCATGTTCGTATTGCTGAATGTTAGTTTTTAAAAATTGAAAATAATGTTAACTTGAGATGTGTCTTCTGCGAAAACAGCGTCAAACACGAATTGTTGTTTTTTGGTCGAATTACGGCTAGTTTTTCGTTTACCGTAGATATTTTCCGTTTGATTATTGCTATTGTCTTCTATAATAATGGTCTGTAATTAAATCACACTGTCAGTTCGTGATTATTCTACCAAGTGTTGCCTGGTAGTAAGTAGGTAACTAGGTATAATGAATCTTATCTGTGATTTAGTACTTACTAACTACCCAAGTACAACGTTAAGTTACCTTATTATCGATTGCGAAAACTGATCGACTTTGATCTTTTTTCAAAATAGGCCTTATTCTGACCACAACCTGTAATCATAAATATTACCATCTATTTTTATCAAAATTTCACTAGTTCGTGGGATTACGATCGGCTATTTTTACGGAGAGCCCTTGCTGATTCATTTGCTCACCTTGAATTTTTTACCAAGTCCAGTGCTACATAAATACTTTATATTCAAAACTGGGAGGGAGGGAGGGAGGGAGGGGTCCAATCGAAATTTTTGTAATAACTAAAAATATTTGTAAAACTTCAAGCTACAACTTTTGTTTGAAAATTTTTTCAATTGGGCCCCTTACCTTTCCACAGTTTTTAATAATGTATTTTGAATAAGTGTGAATAAGTTATATTACTCAAAATTGTTGGGGAAGGAGGGGTCCGATTGAAATTTTTGTTATAACAAAAATTATTCCTAATACTTCAAGCTACAACTTTTGTTTGAAAATTTTTTGATTCGGGCCCCTTACCTCCCCCCTGTTTTTAATAATGTATTTGAATGAGTCGGATTATCCAAAATTGGAGCGGAGAGAGGGGTCCAATCGAAATTTTTGTCATAGCCAAAATCATTCCTAAAATTTTGAGCTACAACTTTGTTGCACAAATTTTTCAATAGGACCCTTTCCCCTTCCCCCTTCAATTTTTAATTAGTATTTTGGGAGCGTTATGCAAAATAAGTCGAGAGAGAGGGGCTCAATTGAAAAAGTTTTCAAACAAAAGTTGTAGCTTGAAGTTTCACTAATACTTTTGGTTATCTCCCCCCTCCAATTTTGGATAATCCAACTCAATCAAATACATTATTAAAAACAGGGAGGAGGTAAAGGGTTCGATTGAAAAAATTTTCAAACAAAAGTTGTAGCTTGAAGTGCTAGGAATAATTTTGGTTATAACAAAAATTTCAATCGGACCCCTCCTTCCCCACCAATTTTGAGTAATATTACCTTATTCACACTCATTCAAAATACATTATTAAAAACTGTGGGGTGGTAAGGGGCCCAATTAAAAAAAATTTCAAACAAAAGTTGTAGCTTGGAGTTTTATAAATACTTTTAGTTATTACAAAAATTTCGATTGGACCCCTCCCTCCCTTCCTTCCAATTTTGAATATAAAGTATTTATGTAGCACTGGACTTGGTAAAAAATTCAGGGTGAGCAAATGAATCAGCAAGGGCTCTCCGTAAAAATAGCTGATCGTCGTAGAAGACTTCATTTAAATAGATATGAATCTAGTTACTAAGGGCCTACAAAAAAAAAAAAAAAAAAAAAAAAAAAAAAAAAAACTCTTCAATACTCCCCCCTATGAAGCCAATTTTAATGGCTGTGTATTTTACTTCGATTATTATTGTAGTCCCTGTATGAGTTCATCTACAACACATACATAGGCCACAGGGTGGGTAGGTAAGTAGGTAGGTCTAGGTACTTCGCAAGTGAAGGTTATTATTTGTACAATTTAATATGTACAATACAGTACGTACGTAAATGAACGAGGTACCTGTACCTAGTTAAAGGAATAATACAGACAGACTAGTTCGAATGAAATTGTTTTGCTGGCGCTTTTTCAAGGTTGTTTTCTTTAATTTTCTCGCTTTTTCCACGAGTAAAAAGTGCTACTTCATCGAAAAAAATTTCATTATTTTTGAAAATGCCTGCTTTCACCTTGGTAATTTATAAAAAATTTATTTTATTTTATATGCGAGCAATTAATTGTTCGAATCTGTGCAATAAAGCAATTTTTCCACTCGAGGGGAGGAGAGCACTGGACAGTGGACTCATTTTACAAATTTAACCACACTGTAGAAATATACTAGGTATTACTCGAGTACGTATGTAAATCTGTTATTCTAACCGCAATTCTTTCCCGTTTCGAATCCACCAGTCCATTGGAAGACGAAGATGTGCATTCTGCGCTCGTAGATGTAGCACTGGACCTATCAACTTTTGGGTTACTCCGTAGCATAATTTTTCATGCCTCGAAACTGCGACGTGACTCAATCAAACGAACACCATTTTAACGTGCGAGCGATTAGAAATAGCCGCGAGGTGAAATAATAAATTAAAAGCGACTGTGAAAACTTTGCGACTTTTGTCACGCATCGACGAACGACGTTTTTATTAATCGAACACTCTAACGCAACAAAAATAAAACCAACAAAACAAAAACAATATCTCACCGCCGCGCCGTAGTACGCCAACTGCGTTTAACCCTTCCACCGGGGAGCTTTTTTCCATAGTCCGTTGCTAAGTTGTTTTTTAACCATAAAGGAGGAAACCTTGAAAAGGCTATTTACGTCGAGGTTACATACTGACCACCCTGACCACGCTGTCGCTGTGTGAAAAACGCTCGGTTTGCTTTCACCTTCGACGCGCTTACAGCCAAGTGGACGGATGGTTCACATCGATAGCGTCTCGATCAAATTAATTAGACACCTGTGTCATTTTTCAACATGTAATTGCATAATTGATGCATAATAACGAGAAAAAACCATTTTTTGGTAAATACTACAACATTACATATCACCAAAATAATTCACATCGCGAATTATTTTACTTAATAGGTAGAAGTAATAACTAATAAGTACATACTTAGGTAAATTAAACGGTAAAAGGCTTACAAGCGAATGAGCTCGTAATATTATAGTCATTGGTTGTTAATTAACATCACAGCAATAATCGAATTGATTCGTTATTTTTGGTAAACATAAAATATAGAACAAACAAAACAATAACTTTGAAAGAAAAAAAAATGTAGCAAATACCAACGCAAAGCGACAAAAAATTAAAATTATTCCAACACTTATGATTTTACTTTTACAACACACTGAGAATCAAAATGAACCCTGCTTCCAAAAAAAAAAAAAAATTGGATTGAATTTGTTTAATTTGTTCGATCGTTTGAAATTTGTATCAAGATACGAATAGTAACAATTTACCTTAGATCTTCTGTCGTCAAAAAGCATTAGAAAAATGGAATTATCGATAAAGAAATATTGGAATGTAGGTAGGAATTTTCGTTTGCTATTGATTTGAGCCTTGAGGTAGTAGTTTAAATTTTATATCGTGAAAATAACGTAGAAAATTATCACGAAAAAAAAAAATGATTACAAGACGGACTAGTTGCGCTGAAAATGTTTTCCATTACCCTTATAATGTAAATACCTATTACCTACTTACGACGACAAAAGACTACGTTGCATTTAAATTAAATTCAATATTCGCAAAATTCGGGAATGTGACTCGAAAACTTGAAAATCAGGTCGTAATATGGTATGCGTCTCATATTCCGAAATAAATAAATAATAGAATTTTTCGGTATGAATGGTACGCAGTTGGTACGTGTAAGTAAATAGGTAGTAAAAATGCGAACACCTTAACAGTAACTTAGGTATGTATAAGCAATTAATAAAAAGGCAATACGTTTTGCTGTAACGTAAAAGCCGGAAAAAAAAATGGCGCACCGGTTTGGTAATTAAAAATAATTAAAGTTATTCGTTCGTTTTACTCGATGAAACGACCGTTTTCGGGTAAAATCCGAAATTCAATCGTAATTGTTCCAAAAACACGAAAGTTAATATGGTTTGCGGAGCCAGCCGGACAAACGCAGGAACATAACCCTAGAACATCGCAAATAACAAATCGTTTAATCTGTTATACGTTTCAAATTAATTTTAACAAATTAATTAATTTACTTTGAAAAATCCAGAAGGTCCTAATTTAGCTGTGTATCGTATCAAGTCGAAAATACCCTGCGAAAAAAAATGGAATAATTGTAATTGTTGAAAGAGTTCGTCAACGTAGGTTTAGTTTTACATGAGAACACGTCTTACGGAAAATTCTCCCGGTTTCGCATTCATCATACGTGTTTTCAATACATCCAATGGTTGAGTAAGCGTAGTAGCAACGGCACCCTGTAAACAATTCAAATACGTATCATCAGTTTTCCGAGGTTTTCCTTTCATTTCGAGAATTTGAAAAATCGATTCTAATCGCACTTACAGCCGCCAAACTAGAAATAAAATGCGTTAATAAATTATCGGCAAATACACCGGATGCAATCAACGTTTGCTTGATTTGATCGTAAAATGATAATTGACCGACGGTCATCAAGACTGCGCGAGATGTAGCCATACTGGCACCTGAGAACAATCTAGGAAATCCCTCTTCTTTCCATACACGGAAGAAACCATCGAAAGCGTGTTTGTAACTGAAACATGAAAAATGATGGCGATTTTACAAGAGCTTTATCAGACGAACTGCGGTACATGGATAAAAATGAAGGAAAAGCTTACTTTCTTCGTTGATCCAACGGCAATTTCATATCATTTTGCATACGAACATTGACCATATCAGCGGGAGTACCGACAAACCCTCCAGCAGCACCCGCAACCGACGCTAGTAATACACGCTGATAAAACGGAATATTTTTATCTCTCGCCGATAAACCTTGTTTGCCAACCTAGAAGCGATATAATTTTCGAAATTGGAATTCCAATAGCGTGTGCTTGGTATTATCGACGAAAATTGAATACCAACTTCGTAGATTCCAAATCTAACTGTAGAATACGACAATTGACGACAAAGAGACGCTGATAAGCCATTGTATAAGGCGAGAACTCCGTCAGTTTTGATAATCTTCAAGGTCAAATTTAAAGCCGAAGTTTTACCAACTTGTTGAGTTTGTAATTGCACCTACGAATAACATAGTACATTGTATTTTTCATCCGGTCGATATTTGTACAGATGATATTATATCTATAAAAGATATTGATATTTACTTTCACCAAATCCAACGGATGAGTACAGCAAGCAGCTCCAGCCGAACCCAAGCCACCGAAATACCAACGAGCCAATTTTTGATTTTTATCTTTCATGTTGAGTTTGCGTTCTGGGTTAAAAAGCTGGAATCTGAAATTAACGTAAAAGAAATTTCATGTTTAATTCGATGAAACTACACCAATACTACTAATTTATGCCGCAAGATTTTAAGGTGATTCAGTGCGACAACTACGGAAGGATAAAGACGCAAGGTTAACGACTTTTCTTCCACACAGGTATTTTTTTCTTCTCATTTTTTTATGAACTTATAAAGAAAAATAATACGTAACGAATAAATTGCTAGATTATAAGTACGCGTAGTGGTTTTAAATTCAATTTTTAATAAAATTATTTCAGAAATATCCGAAAGTCGAACTGCTTACGGGTTTGAATTTTAGAAGTACTTGAACTTTTAAAACACGTCTAGAAATAGTTTTAAAAGTCGACTTAAAATTGTAATTTGATACTTGAAAACTAAAATCTAAGGGGTTTAGTCAAAAATAAAAATATATTCGCGACATTTTGGTTTACTTACTTTTACAGATTTTAGAAATTTAACGATTTACCAAGACCGACACTAATTTCATTTGAACTTGAAAGTTGAAGTACTCGAAACTCAACCACTTCGCAACTTTTCAAATTTGTGTTCTCATGTAACCATGATGTATTGAAATGTTAATTATCGCTTATAATAACCATGTAGGTCATGAAAGACATATCAAAGTTGAAAAGGGGGAAATATCCGAAAATGAGCAGATAACACGTCTTTACATTTTGTAAAGTGACTGAGGTTTTTCAATTCATTCAATTTTTTTCCTTTATCAGTAGAGTTATCAATGGAAATTTTCTTGCAGAAATAAAATCAGTGTTATCGTTTTTCAGATTATTATTTTTAGATAAAAAATTACAAAAAGGGCAACACTGAAAATAGATCGGTAAGTGCTGCTACCTATCAGTAATGTAATTTGGCAAAATGGCAACACCGCCGAAGAACAGCAACACCGTACTTTCTCCTTCTCCTTCCCCCACTTTCGATCGGCATCCAGTGAATTATTCGGTTCTAATCGTTAAAAAAAATGAATTCGATGTTGTTGTGGCATAATGTTAATTTATTTTAATGTATTAATTGTAGTTTTTTAATGTTAATCATTGTATTTTATAATTAATCTTCCATCATGAATGCCACGGTAAGTTAATTCAGTTATAACAGACACCCAGGTACATCAATATCTTTTTTATTTTGCGAGTATTTGTTATCAAGCGTGTATTATGTACTTTGTTTTAGGTGTAAACTAAACAAATCGAAGTCTCCCGAACAGTGATTCAATTTTGAATTCATTTTTGGTAAGTTTTTTTGATGAAACGTTATAATTATTCTAATTAGGCGTTTTTATCAATCAATGCAAGTTGTTGGTCCTTTGCCAAAGTTTTTCGTTAAATTATGATATTGCTTATAGATTTGTACTACCTTCAAGTTACACGTTCGTGTCGTTGACGCTGAAAAAGTACAACATATCAATAATGACTGCCCACGACCAGATGCGGGCAATGCTGGATCAGTTGATGGGAACTGGAAGGAATGGTATGATATTTAACATTTAACAAAGTTTTTTAGCGTACTATACTTCCGAAAAGTTTTGGTGATTAGCTGTGTTTGTATAGCAAATGCACGTTGTATACGTGTAGAAACTTAACCTCACTTTAATAATTATTCACTTATCCTTATAGGCGAAACGAATAAATTCAACGTTAGATTTGACGACAGCCGCGTTTGCAAAAGCTTCTTATTGGGTTGCTGTCCGCATGATATTTTATCATCCACGGTGAGTTGATTAAAAATTTATCGATAAATATCTTACGATTAGCTTTTCTTCTTCTTTAGTTTTAAGTTGAACGATATAGTTGAACTTTTTACATTCATTCTCGGTACTATTTTTTTCTTCAATGTATTCTAATGAAATCTATTTTATTACATCGTATTATCTTACATACATAATATCATAAGAGAGTACGTGTAATAGTTTATTCGTTGAGCCTAGTTACTAAACCTAAATTATCCGTTTGAAATGATGTTCGCGATACGTTGATTTATATTTTTGCTTACTTGGCTATGTAGTTTCTGAATAATGAAGGCTTATACAGCTTATACAGTTTGTATTTTTTCAAAAAAAATTTATCCCAACTTTTTTTTTTTTTTTTTAAGAAACTGGGTGCATATTTTGAAATTGTTAGGCAACATTTTTTCGCATAACGTTCAAAATTTGCGTGCTTCTGCGTAGTAGAAGATCGTTTTGTGAAATGTAATTTTTAAAAATTCGTTCTACGGGAATAGTAATTATACAGCCACGTTTTTGTTTGTCTTGGCGTTATTTTTGCGTACCTGACGTTGAACACACGTTTTAAATTTATAGGTAAAATTTGCGACTGTTGAGTTTTGATTATTCGCATTTCGCGTTCAACAGTGACGTGTAATCCGAGTGCAATATAAGTGAAATGTAGTCTACAATCATTTAAAATTGAAAATTGAAATTGAAAGATTTTTTTGTAAATTTAGTACGTTACTGATGTCGCAGTCACCCTCTTTCTTTACTTATTTTTATTACTTATGAACTTGTATGAGTACCTATAATTATTTTACATAATAGAATTAAGTAAATAAATCGGACGATTTTAGTACCTAAATGAAAAATAAATGTGCGTAGAAAAAAGAACAATGTAATAAAAATATAAGATACGTAGTATTATCCGAAGATCTGACCAATACGACGAAAAAAGATGGAAGAAATTGGTTTATCAAAAATCGTACGTACAAAACAAAATCATTTCATTGTTCTTATTGAAATGTCATTTAACAGAGAAGCAGTGTCTTGAGTAAACTAACATTTATGTACGATAATCTCTCTAGGAGAATAGAGTGTTCATAAATTATGTTGTGGATGTCCTGCTAAATAGCAATATTAGTACACCGGTTCCAGGGAAAAAGCTTTCATGAGTCTACGCGTGTTTCTGGGTAGCGTAAGTCCGTAAACGGCAAAATATTGAATATTATTAACTATATTTAATACACATCTTCTTGTTTATGATACGTATATAATGCGATATTTGCAGTTCTTTATCGTTATCATTTTTTCCTTGGTTTATTATTGATACTATTATTATCGTTTGATTAGTGTTGAATTTATGTAGTGTTAATTTTTTCGTTATTTACAGATTGTACAAATTTGGTTACCTCATTTTTGATGTTGAGCTTAGACCATGTAGGTGGTCCAAGATTTGGTAACCATTTCATTTGAGTTTGTCTTGTAAGAACACATTTTATAATTTTTTTTTTTTTTTTTTTGACACCCTATAGTAAGGTTGAAGTGTCATCTATTGATATTAAGACAAAATCGTCATAAATTCATCATCGGTAGAATCACTTGCCCGTCGTCATTGACTCCAAAACATTCTTTTTTATGTAGGTAACTAAAAATGCTTCTTTAAAAAAATGCAAAACATGATTGGAAATTGTCAATTTTTTTAAATCAAGTTTCGAACCCATAAATAAAAAAAAAACGATGATAATCACAACGATAATGATAGTAACAATGTCAATAAATGATCGGTTATTTTTACGGAGAGTCCTTGCTGATTTATTTGCTCACCTTGAATTTTTTACCAAGTCCGGTGCTACATAATACTTATAATTTATATTCAAAATTGGAAGGAAGGGAGGGAGGGGGCCAATCGAAATTTTTGTAATGACTAAAAGTATTTGTAAAACTTCAAGCTACAACTTTTGTTTGAAATTTTTTTTAATTGAGCCCTTTACCTCCCCACAGTTTTTAATAACGTATTTTGAATAAGTATGAATAAGTTATACGTATTACTCAAAATTGGTGGTGAAGGAGGGGCCCGATTGAAAATTTTGTTATAACAAAAATTATTATTCCTAGCACTTCAAGCCTCAACTTTTGTTTGAAATTTTTTTCAATCGAGCCCCTTACCTCCCCTGTTCTTAATAATGTATTTGAATAAGTTGGAATATGCAAAATTGGAGGGGAGCAGGGCCTATTCTAACGTGCAGTTCCGCCTATTATGCGGAACTTCAAAACAAAAGGGTGTGCAGTTTGAAATTACTTACTAGTGCAGCTAAAAATTGATTTCTGACAAAAACGTATTCAAAAAATATCTTTCAAACAAAAAATCTTCAATTTTTTTTCGACAAAGTCTTCTAGCCTGTAGGTATGAATTCTTTTTTGACAAAAAAAAATCGTAAAAGAAAATTTTTGGCGAAAAATCGTCAAAAAATTGTTTGGTAAGAAATTGAAAAAACAAGTCCAACAAAATTTTCTGATAAAAAAATCTTCAAAAAATATTTTTTCGACAAAAAAATAAGAATTTTTTTGAAATAAAGCTCCAATGAATATTTTTTTGACAAAAAAATCGTTAAAAAAAATTTTTGGTAAGAAATTGAAAAAAAATTGACCAAAAAAACTTCTGATAAAAAAATCTTCAAAAAATACTTTTATTAAAAAATCTTTGAAAAATCTTCAAAAAATATTTTTTTGACAAAAAATCTTCCAAAAAAATTTTTGTGACAAAAAATCCTATCATAGGTAAATTTATTTTTCAAAGAAATCTCAATTTTTTTTTCTTGAGTGATGATCATTACATCTTTTAGAAAAAATTTTCTTGTCAAAAAATCTGATAAGAATCATTCTATTGGCAAACATTTTCCATGAAAATTTATTCTTACATAAAAATCATAAGTACACTGAAATACTTCTGTGGTGCTGTGTTTGATATTGATAGTTTGGGACCGAGGAATATGTAACTCCCCCCCCCCCCCCCCAAAAAAAATCTAAATAGTCGGGGGGAAAAAACGAAAATACAAGAAATTTCTTTTTGAAATTCAGTAAAAACTATCTACTTAGACTAAACACACGAAAAATTTTCATTTTTTTCCTCGAGGAATTTTGCGATGATTTTAACGCGTTTGTCAGAATTTTCTGAAAATCCATCAAAATTTCACAAGCCTCCCCCCAGACACACACCCATACTACCTATTGGAATATGACTCTCGTAACGGAGCTAAACGTGCAGCTCTAAATTTTCCTTAGAATAGGCACTGGAGAGGAGGGAGGGGTCCAATCGAAATTTTTGTCATGGCCAAAATTATTTCTAAAATTTTGAGCTACAACTTTGTTGCACAAAATTTTTCAATTGGACCCTTTCCCCTTCCCCCTTCAATTTTTGATTAGTATTTTGGGAGTGTTATGCAAAATAACGGAAGAAAGAGGGGCTCAATTGAAAAAGTTTTCAAAAAAAGTTGTTGCTTGAAGTTTCACTAATACTTTTGGTTATGACAAAAATTGCGATTTGATCCCTCCCTCCCCACCAATTTTGGATAATCCAACTCATTCAAATACATTATTAAAAACAGGGGGGAGGTAAGGGGCCAGATTGAAAAAATTTTCAAACAAAAGTTGTAGCTTGAAGTACTAGATATAATTTCGGTCATAACAAAAATTTCAATCGGACCTCTCCTTCCCCACCAATTTTGAGTAATATAACTTATTCACACTCATTCAAAATACATTATTAAAAACTGTGGGGAGGTAAGGGGCCCAATTGAAAAAAATTTCAAACAAAAGTTGTAGCTTGAAGTTTTACAAATACTTTTGGTTATTTATTACAAAAATTTCGATTGGCCCCCTCCCTCCCTTCCTTCCTCCTTTCCAATTTTGAATATAAAGTATTTATGTAGCACTGGACTTGATAAAAAATTAAAGGTGAGCAAATGAATCAGCAAGGGCTCTCCGCAAAAATAGCCGATCGTTAACAAACATAACGATTATTGATAATGATAATTCAGAAAGTCTGGATTTTTCGGCACTTGGTCGCCGATGTAGAAACCGAAAACGAAAAGAAAAGTAGAATAACACTGCATATAATGGATATTTTTTGGAAACTGCCTAAATACATGTATCTGCTGAATTAGGTTACGATCGAAGTGTGATCAATTTTTTGCTACGTTTTCACCCACTTCGACAAATTAACGATGTACGTTGTTGAATAAATTCATTGTACAAAATACATTACCTACCTACTTACCTATTGTTTTTTCCATACGGTAGTGTTACAATAGGTAAAGACAACTCGACTGATATTCGATATAGTATTATTTGTTTTCAAGTTGATTATATAGAATGTTGTTTTTCAGAGAATGGATCTTGGAGAATGCCCTAAAATTCACGATTTAGCTTTGAGAGCTGACTACGCTAACGCGAGCAAAGAACGCGATTATTTTTACGACATCGACGTAAGTGAAAATCATAATATTTGCGAGGCAGTGTCAATTACACACGCAATTATAAATTAGATGTAATTTGCATTTTTTTTTTTTTTCAAGGCAACGGAACATTTGCAAGCATTTATAGCGGATTGTGACCGTCGCACCGAGTTAGCCAAACAAAGATTACTAGAAACGCAGGAGGAGCTATCAGCCGAGGTAGCCGAAAAGGCCAATAATGTGCACGAATTAGCCGAACAAATTGGAGCGAAGTTGGCCCATGCTGAGCAACAGGGCGCAGAAGGATTTGTCGAAGAGAGTATGAAATTGATGGGAGAAGTAAGCCGTTATTGTATTAGTGTTATTTGTTACGGGTGTTCGAATCGAATGCGTAATATTGATGTTTTGTTAACGCAGATTGACGAATTGCGTAAGAAAAAAGCCGAAGCTGAAGAGGTGTATCGTAATTCGATGCCGGCTAGCAGTTATCAACAACAGAAACTACGAGTATGCGAGGTTTGTTCCGCGTATTTAGGCATCCACGACAATGATCGTCGACTCGCTGACCATTTTGGTGGGAAACTACATTTAGGATTTATTAAAATACGTGAAAAATTAGCCGAATTGGAGGTAAAAGAGAGTAGATTTTTACTACAATCTACGGTAGTGTAATTATTGTATTTCTAATTTTTTTTTTTTTATTATTTTTTCTATATAGAGAAACCTGGAAGTTCGCAAAGATTCCAGAAGAGAACTCGAAAGAAATCGTTACGATAAGAGAGCTCCTCGTAATAACGAACGCGAGAGAGAACGAGATCGTTACGTTGATAGAGGCGATCGCATTGAGCGGTACGATCGCAATGACCGAAATGATCGCAACGATCGAAATCGTCTCGATAGAAGAGACAAAGATAAGTTTCGTAAAGAACGATACCGTTCAAGAAGCAGATCTCCAAGCCGTCATTCTAGGTGAGACTACAATCATTCTAACTAATATCTACTCGAGAATACGAATTTTTCTTATAATTGACGCTTACGTTAATTTTGACCATTGTTTCCTTGTAAACAATCGAGACGAAAGCTTGATTAAAATTTAACAGTAATTCGTTGGAAAATTTTATAAACATGTTTTGTCTGCTTTTCAGATCAAGAAGATCGCGGAGTAACAGTCGTTCAGCTAAATCAAGATCTACGTCACGAGAAAAAAAACGTGTAAGGAGGTCGCATTCGAGAGAGAAACGACGCGATAAAAGATAATAAACGATTAGTTTGTTCGTTATGTTTTTTTCATTTTTATTCGTGTCGGTTATTCATTGTAATTATCGTGTGCATCGGTAGTTTATGTATTTTTATTTCGGATAGTGAGTTTTTCGTACAGAATAATATCACTCACATTTTTCAGTATATTTATGTACATTTCTTCTACATTTTTTTTTTTTTTTTTTTTTTTGCCTCCTGTTTCATCATTTATCTTCATTTAAAGTACATGTAACATTTTGATTGTAGAAACTACGAATAAAATACTTCTTTCAAACGATGGTGGTAATTTGAAATGTTTATTATTTTTATTTATTTATTTATTTTATTTTTACCTTGGCGGGGCAGTCCGACCGGACTGCTTGATAAGACGTTTGCGAAATATCATCTGTGTAATACCCACTTAAAAATTTTCTGAAAAAAAAAAAACAATTCAATTTAATGTTATATTTTTTTGAGTGAAAATATTTCTCAAAATTTCAGAGGAAATTTTTTTGAATATTCTTGGAGTAGAAAACATCTTATTTCTTCATAAGTAGTAAAAGAAATTAGCCAAAACATACATACAAATGAAATTTTATAATAAATTTATTTTAAAAGGCCAGATTTAACACGAACAAAATTTATGATACCTGCAACACGAAAAAAAAGAATGGAAACGTTTCAAATACGACGTAGGCAGGTATTCATTATCAAGTCAACGACACGCGTTGACATAGGCGTATTCAAGGGGGTGGTTTTGGGGTCAGAACCACACCCATGACCCGAAAAAACAAACAAAAAGTTAGTGGATCAATTGATTGTTTTTGTAAATATATATATATATATTTTTGGGCGCTTTTAATTACCAGGATTATCGCGCATTTGGAAATATGTATTTGAAAAAACCCAAACTTAAATAACTCAAATTTAAACAGAAGATGCGTATTTTCTTAAAATTGCAATTTGGTATTTGAAAAAATGTGTATTTTAATTTATTCAAAGACAAAGGCTAACCATTTGATCCAATGAAAAATTCTACCCTTGGCGAATTTGTGAAAATTTTTGTTTTCTGTAAATTTAAAAATACTTATGAGAAATATTTTTAAAAAATTTATTTTAAAATTTTTTAAAAAAATTTCTGCAAATTTCAGAAAGTGTGGAATTGCACTGAATCAATGAAAAAAGCTACCCTCCTCTGGCTGAATTGGTAAAAAATTTTATTTTCAGTAAATTCGAGAAAATGGGAATTTTAATTTTTTCGAAAACAAAGGCTACGAATTGATCCAATGCAACATCCTACCCTTTTAGAGAATTTGTAAAAATTTATTCATTTTCTGTAGATTTAAAAAAGTGATAACTTTGCATTTAATCAATGAAAAAAAGCTACCCTCCTCTTGCTGAATTTGTAAAAAAAAAAATATTTGGTTAATTCCAAAAAATGAGAAATGGCATTTATTCTATGAAAAAAGTCACCATCTTCTGGCTGAATTTAAAAAAAATCTATTTTCAGTAAATTCGAAAAAATGGGAATTTTAATTTAGATATTAATTTGAAGACAAAGGCTACCCTTTGATCCAATAAAAAATTCTACCCTTTGTCGTTGATTTTATACTTGTTTTAAAAAAGTACGTCTAGCCAATTTTGACGATTTGCCAGTATCACTCTTACTTACATATCTCAGGTCAACGCCCTTGTTCAGTTGGATCTTTTTCTAGCAGAAAATAATAACACACACTAATAGGTAAAATAGCGAATATCCCATTCTTATAACCTACTAAGTATTTTTGATTTTTGGGCTCAAATTCAGTGTAATTTAATTTTAATCACATTGTAAAAAATAAGAGGCATTTTTTATTCCAAGAAAATTGAATGATGAAAAAAAATTCTTCTTTGAGACTGCGAGATTTTCTTTTAGTTACAAGAAAATAAAGAGTTCTTTTTCTTAAAAAATTTAGAAAGTATTTTTCTCTCAAAAAAATTAGTTTATTTTAGTAAGATTTTTTCTCAAATTAACTGGAAATTTTTTCTTTGAAAAAATTAATTTCATCCTAAAAAAAGAAAAAAATTTTTTCTTTAAAAAATTGAAAATTTCTTTCACTATTTTTTTCTCCCAAAAATTGAGAAATACTTCATTACTTCGGAAAAATTGTGAAATTTTCTTCTCTTGAAAATTTAATTTTTTTTTTTTTTTTTTCAAAAATTGGGGATCAACTAAAAAAAAATACCGTAACATGGGGTTACTTTTGCCCACTTTTGAGACTTTTTTTTCAATAATTCATCCTGCTTCTTTTAAAATCGAAGTAAGGGGTCCGGTTTTCACTCTAAACAGTAGTGAGTGGGCACTTGTAGGAATCTCTGTAAATTTTTTCAACTTTTTTATCAGTCCCCAACCTATTTGGTGATTAATCAAAGTCGTGGGCCAATGTTACCCTGCCCTGGGGTTACTTTGGCTCACTTCTTTTTTTACAATAAATCGATTTCTAGACATGATAATAACTCACCAAAAGCATGAAACTACGAAAAAAAATTTGTTCAGTTGAGACTATAAATGATCAAACATCGGTATTTTTGAAATTTCCTGATAATATCTATCGTAATTTTCCAAAATTCTTAAAAAATTGTGGGTAAGACATTTGAAAAATCTGAAAGTCCAAAATAAGGACCGCTATAATGTGTATAAAACATTATTTCTTTGTTAGTGGTACCCGGTTGTATCCGAATCTGAAGTTTTGTACATTTTTCACGGACACCCAGTGCTGGATTAACATTTTTCGCGCCGAAGGCGAACAAATATTTCGCGCTCCCAGTGACAAACTGAAGTGATTTTTCGAGGGGGGGGGGGGGGGGGGGGGGTAAGTCATCGAAAATGCCAACTTCAAACTTTTGAATCACTGAAAGTTTCCAACTCATACTATCAATATTAAAAAGCGTTAAAGAGAATATTGCCCGAGCGAAGCGAGGGCGAAAATTTTGAAAAATATTTGAATTTTGAAGAAAAAATATGCGTTTTTAGCATACAATCGGTGTCAAAAAAAAGAGAGAAAATACTGCCCGAGCGAAGCGAGGGCGAGAATTTTGAAAAATACATGATTTTGACGGGGAAAAAAAACATGTTTAGCATGAATTTGAGTTGGTGAAATTGCAATTTTTATGGTCAAACTTTATAAATATTGAATTTTTTTTGTATTTTTTGTGCCGCTTCGCGCCGTAAAAAATTTCACGCCGCAGACGCTCGCCTGCTCCGCCTTTGCCTTAATCCGGCGCTGCGGACACCATTTGTATTGTTCAGCGCGGACAACGACGCGACGGCTACGTTATTTTTAGTTTCTGTTTCATGCTTATGCGAATTAGACCAGGAGTACAGAGAAATTAATAATAAACACCTATAGCAGTGACGGCAGCGGTGCTATTTATAGCAAACCCTATTTTAAAAAGAAGTGCATTTTATCAACCGGATAAAGAAATTGAAATTTTGGCGATTTGCCACCTTCACTCTTACATATCATAAACCTCGATGCCCTCGTTCAGTTGATCTTTTTTAAGCAGAAAATAATAACCCACACTAAATACAAATATCCCATTCTTAAAACCTACTTAATTTTCAAAAATCGACTTTTTCCGAATATTGAACCACTTCGTGAATTTTACAACGTAATTAGGACGAAATAATTTGTATAAATTTACAAAAATATAGGAGCATTTTTTTTTTCAAACTGAAAAAAAAAACTACATGAAATGTTAATAGGTCTACCGTTGGAAAGAAGATAAAATTCTCTACATTTTTGTTGCTATAAGTACTGTTTAGTTACATGATAACTAAAGTTCTTGATATTATAGTTGATTGGAAGGATAATGGCGGATGTCCATACCCATATTCCTATAGGTGTCACGGAATTAAGGAATAAGAAAAGGGTTCTACTGACCAAAATTTCGATTTTCACTTTTTGACGGATTTTCATGTAAAAAAGACATTTTTGAATGAAAATACGTCAAAAAGTGAAAATCAAAATTTTGGTCACTAGACCCTTTTCTTATTCTGTGCCATTTATTTAAGAGCCTTAAGCCTTGACTATAGCTTCAAAATCAAAAATTATTATGGCATCTATGCAGAATTTTGTTAAATGATCTCATTTACTCAGTCACGGCTATTTTTACAAAAACTCGCTGCTGCTGCTCATTTGCTCACCTTGAAATCTACGTTGATTTTTTTCAATAACCAAACTTATTTTTAGGATCTTAATCTACAACTTTTGTTTGAAAACTTTTTTAATTCAACCCCCTCCTTCCACCATTTTTCAATATCGAGTGTCTTCGTACTAATATGCGAAATTCGTGAGGAGGGAAGGGTCCAATCGAAATTTTTATAATAACCAAACTTATTTTTAGGATCCTAATCCACAACTTTTGTTTGAAAATTTTTTCAATTCAACCCCTCTCACCCTCCCAGTCCCAATTCTCAATAACAAGTGTCTTCGTACTAATATGCAAAATTAGGGAGGAGGGGAGGGTCCAATCAAAATTTTTATAATAACCTAAATTATTTCTAAGATTCTAATCTAGAACTTTTGTTTGAAAATTTTTTCAATTCAACCCTTACCTCTCCCCAATTTTTAATAATGACTAATGAGTATCTATGTATTGATATGAAAAATTTGGAGGAGGGAAGGTTCGAATTCAAAAAATTTTCAAACAAAAGTTCTAGATTAGTATCTTGGAAATAATTTTGGTTATTATAAAAATTTCTATTGGACCCTCCCCTCCCCCCTAATTTTGCATATTAGTACGAAGACACTTGTTATTGAGAATTGGGAGAGTGAGAGGGGTTGAATTGAAAAAATTTTCAAACAAAAGTTGTAGATTAGAATCCTAAAAATAAGTTTGGTTATTATAAAAATTTCGATTGGACCCTTCCCTCCCCACGAATTTCGCATATTAGTACGAAGACACTCGATATTGAAAAAATGGTGGAAGGAGGGGGTTCACTTAAAAAAGTTTTCAAACAAAAGTTGTAGATTAAGATCCTAAAAATAAGTTTGGTTATTATAAAAATTTCGATTGGACCCATCTCTGCTCTCTAATTTCGTATATTAGGCGTTAATATAGTTTTGAACTTGAAAAAATTCAGCTCAATCACTAATGCCGCAGTGAAAACTAGGAGCTAGTGCGAATAACAACGTGAAGGTGAAGATAGTGTGGATTTTTTTTTTTTAAATATATGCAAAATAAAATTATTGTTGTTTTCAATTATAATACATTGATACATAATTATAGTCTTGATGAAAACAAACTATCGATAGTGGAATAGTATTGGAACAATAAAAACCATCGATAGTACTTGATATATCGACTATAATACCGACAAAAAACTATCGATATTAGCGTTAGTCCAATCCACTATCGCCCAAAGCTACATAGTAGGTGCTATGGATTCAATGCTCATACTTCTGTGAACATTAAGGGAGGAGAGATCTTTCTTACTGCATCATTCGAAAGAAGCGTATTATTTAAACTGTATTTCGTAGAATTGAACGTTTTCCTCCAGTCATCTCAGTTTTTCGAGCTATGTGCGTTCAAAGTAATTCCATAAGATGATTAATTTCTTTTCAAACATAATTCATTTATGAATTAAGAATTTCATCAATTTTTATTTTGCTGTAAATTTGAATCGACGTGAATGGAACACTTTTTTTGTCAGAAGTAGGTAAGTAATTTATTTGATTTTTTTTTTTCTAATGTTAATGGAGAGCCAGGAATTTTAAACTTTTTCTTGACCATTTGATTATTCTTAATTTTTCGCTTTTCCATAATTTTATCAATTTTTACAACATTTCATTTTTTTCATTTCTCAGTTATCTCAATTTTTGTAATTGATAGGTACATTCAACTTTTTCGTGGTTTCTCAATTCTTTCAAATATTCATTTTAATGTTTTGAATTTTCGTTATTCACGTAAAGACGTGATTTGAAACGAAAAAAAAAAAAAAAAAAAAAAAAAAAAATTTATGATCAACTTTTTAAATATTATCATCAGTCTTTATGAGTCTTGAAGTGTAAAATAATTTCTTCAACTAATGAGTTTTCTAAAGTTTACTAAAACGTTGAGAAATAAGGAGACATTCAATTTAAGTATAATTTTTGAAGATAATTAATAGGATGCTTTGAAAAACACTTTTTTCGAATTTGAAAATGTAATGGCGAAATTTTGTTGCCTTATTGTATGAAAATAACACGTATAAATTTTGGCCAGAAAATTTCATTTTTTTCATGGCTCCATATCTGCTTGAAGTTTCAAAAAATCTTCAAAATTTTAGAAATCAAAAAAATTATTATGTTGAAAATAAGTAGGTTGAATTAATGGTACAAAAATCACTTTTCTCCCGTGGTTATAACCGTGCTTTTCCTTACTGCGGGTGAAAAACGCCTATTTATTTTTGCACTCAAGCAAAACCACCTAGAGATACAAGCCATGAACGTAGAAAGGCAACGTCGCATTTTCGAGTAGTAGACGGCCGACTTTCCAATCCGTCTTTTGACGATAACTCGGGAAATATTCATCGAATCGAAATTCTGACAACACATTAACGAAAGGAAATTTTCTGCTCTACAATTTTGGTTCAGATCAATTTTCACGAAAAATGCTTCGTTCGCTCTGAAAATGAGAATATGTGAAAATTTGCATATCCAAGAAAACATTTTACGCTGAGAAATCGAGATATTTTCGTCAAATCGAAATTTCAATAATTTTAGGGTGAACGGATTTTTTCGCTCTACAATTTTGGTTCGTATCAATTTTCACGAAAATCGCTTCGTTGACCGGGAAAATGGGAAAATTTGGTAGACGGCCAACTTTCAAAATCAGTTTTTCGACGATAACTCGAGAAATATTCGTCAAATCGAAATTCCGACCACACCAAACAAAAGTAAATTTTTTGATCTACAATTGTGGTTTTCATCAATTTTCACAAAAAAGGGGTCGTTGACCTCGAAAATGAAAAAATAAATAGTTTTTTGACGATAACTCAAAAAATTGGTCGAATCAAAAATTTTAAAAGCACTAAAACTGAAGGATTTTTTCTGCTCTACAATTTTAGTTCTTATCAATTTTCATGAAAAACGCTTTGTTTATCCGCGAAATAGGAAAATATGAAAATTTGCATATCTGAGAAAACAGTTTTTGCTAATGAATCGAAGTATTTTCGTCGAATCAAAACTTCAATGATTTTAGGATGAAAGGATATTTTTTGCTCTACAATTTTTGTTCTTATCAATTTTTACGAAAACCAGTTCTTTGCCCGGGAAAATAGGGAAAATCTGTTGGACGGCCCATCTTCAAATCAGTTTTTTGACCGTAACTCGAGAAATATTAATCGAATCAAAATTCCGAATACACTAAACGAAAGTTAATTTTTCCCTCTACAATTTTGGTTCCCATCAATTTTTTCGAAAACCACTTCGTTTGCCCAGAAAACGTATTTTCAATTGCTCAAGTCCGCCGTCTTCGGCAAGGTTGCCAAATTTAACTTCATGGCTTGTAGTGTCTAGGTGGTTTTGACTCAAGCCATTAGCGGGAGGGAGCACAGTAGCGTTTTGCTCCTGCTATATGTAAGGTGAAGAAAATACTCACGTTGAAAAAAATTTGCTACAAGGTGTTTTCAGAGTTTATTTTGTAAGGTGTGTGAAAATTGAATACCTAATTAGTAATCACTAATTTCAAATCACTGACAAAATCCATTGCAAAAGATACAAAAAAGGTGCTCAGGAAGAACAATTATTTTTTCTCAGGGTTTCGGAACTTTTCCCAAGTAATAGAAAATGTAATATGGTAGGTATATTAGAAAAATCTTACAAACTTTGAGATGTGGAAAAAAAACCAAGGCATTAATTGGGATTTGAGTGTGCTCAGTGGATTCCTCACACTTTTCTCTATCATAAGACATAAACTCCAGAGAGGTACGCGAGTTTTGAGTACGCCTCAGCGGCGCCTTAAGAAAAAATTTGAATTTCAGAAATATAAAAATAGTTGGCATAAGACCTACTTGAGTATGAATGTTTGAGGGGACTCTGATTCGCACTCAGAACTCGCGTACCTCTCGGGAGCGTATGTCATACAATAAAGTAAAGTGTGAGAAATCTTCTGAGCCTACTCAAATCCCAATTAAGAGGTTAACTTTTTTTCCCACACGTCCTCAAAGTTTGTCAATTTTGAAAATTCGAGTCAAAACTCGCGTACTTCTCGGGAGATTATGTTTTCCTTTTTCTTAACATAGGTATTATAATTATTCTTCATCTCTGTTGGTTCGTATATGTTATATATTATTCGAAAAATATTGAAATAAAGTTGAACTTGATAGATGAACTTTTAATAACGTGTTTTGATAAAGGTTACATATATATTAATACTAACACACACACTCGTACCATTCCGTAGAGTGGCGCTATCTGATATTCGATACACTACAGTTTCTCCCCTACGTAAAAAAATCAAAAAATTATACAAAATTTACGAAAATTGAAAAAAAATATAGAATAAAAATGGAGAGAAAACAAAAAATATTAATAATAATTGAATTATAGATTCATTCTAGCGACTGTTTTCTTTGGCCGTTGCGATCTTCGTAGTAGTATTCCCCCACTACCATGATCTTCGTTTTGACTTGGTTGATTTTGCACTGATGAAGTGCTGGATGTCGGCCTAGCTGGTGAATCTTGAGCTGATGAGCTCGACGCTGTAGGTACAGCCCTACAGTATAGGTGCACGTGCAGGTGCTGTATTTGCATAATAGTTTGCGCTGGCGGCGGCGGCGGCGGCGGCGGCGGCGTTTCCACAGGAGACTGTGAAAAAATATACATATTAAATTAATTTAGGTACATTTGATTTAATAACACAATTCCTTTCAAATGAAAATTTTTGTTAAGGAGCTTGGATGTTTCGTTAGTTAAGGTTATAGCCAGGGTTCGGATATTCTTTCTCGAAAAAACGGGAAATATGCGCATAAAAATTCCCTTAAAAAACACGAAATATGCGCGAAAAACCTAAAAATATTCTCGAACGATATAGGTGTCAATTTAAAGAGAAAAACGCCAGCTGCATGATTTTGATTCATAATTGGACGTATTTAGAACACATATTGAGAAATGACACAAAAAAGAACGAAAAATTAATTTTATTTTTACTCAAAAGCAAAAAACGTTCTAATTCCAATTCTAATTTGGTAATTCTACTGATTCTAATTAAATCAGAGAAAATAACGAAATTATATTTTATCAAAATAAGTAGGTAAGTTTGAAAATTAAATCAGATTTTCTTGAAAATAATAATTTATCGACTCGCCAAGCCGGCATATGCAAAAAAGTACCACCAGTGTTGCACATTCGGGTAAAAAAAAATAGCGGTATCAGTTTTGCTAAATTTTTAGGTGAGAAATTGCAAATTTGTCAAAATATGCTCGAAAAAACTCGAAAACCGTGAAATATTCTCGAAAAACCTAAAATATTCCCTAAAAATACCCAAAATATGCGTTTATATGCGCTGAAAGGTCAAATATGCTCAAATATGCAAAAACAAGTTGGGTTTATTTTACTTAGAATTTTCTGAAACGTAAAGATAACTTGAAAATTCTCGATCTAGTATTAAACAAAAAAACATGTTTGAGCATGAAAATCCGAACCCTGGTTATAGCCTAGTTGTTCTTTTTCATGAGAAATATTTTTTAAATGGTACCTCAAGGCTCCACAATTAAACAAAAAAAAAAAAAAAAAAAAAAAAAAAAGATTTCTGGGAAATTTCAAGTGAAAATAATTATGAGGAAAACTGTTTCCAAAAAGAGAAAAGAATTTCAAAGTAAATTTTTTCAACTGTTTCAATTTTGAATTTTTTGAAAATATGATCTGAAAATTTTGCAGAACAGTAAATGTAAAATTTCTAAAAAAAAATGATCATTTTTTTTTTGAATTGAAAATTCTCTTTAATTTTTTTCTCAATTTTATCAAGTGTAAAATTTTATTGTCCTTTGAGTGACATATTTAAAAATTGGCTGCCAAGCAAATTCAGTTTGCTCATCCCCAAAATAGTGCTCGATTTTTTTTTTGGAAGGCCTGATTAATTTTTAAATGATCTTTTGTTATAAAAAATAAATAAAAGCAAGTTAGTAATAAATAATAAAAAAAACTTACGTCGCCCCAAACAGTGGCCGAACAAATCAACAAGAACTTCACTGAACTTCTGCATGTTTCTCAGTGCGCATTTTGAAATGAATTCACATATGCGAAAATTTATCAAAAGTTAATTTGAATACACGCCAAAATATTCTTACTTGCATTCTTTTTTTAATTAAAAAAAAAATATGTCCTAATTGTAAACAGACAGGGCGATGAAAACTGCAGGTGATTAGTAGGTATACCTAGTAGGGTGGAGCGAAAATCAAAAATTTCGATTTTCAAAATTTAATACCACGGAAAAGTTGCGTCTTGGAGAGACATGAAAAACAAAAAAAAAAAATTTTCAAATCGAATAATATCTTCCGATCGCGCAAGAGCCCTCAAATTTTTGAAAATTTGCAAAAAATCAAAATTTGGAAAAAATTCCAAAATGTTACAGAATGGCTTCTTATGCCTTTGGTTGGCAAGTATTATCATCGTTATTAATATTTTTTGAAACAAAAATCCAGAATTCATCAGATCATCGCATTTATGAGACATTTTCCTCCTAAGTAAATCAAAAATAGGTAAGGCCTTCTTGTGGTAATTTGTTTTGATCTATAGGTATTATTATTATTACTTTTTGTAATATTTTTAAAGAGCAGGGAAAATTATAAAATAAAATCAAGTAACAATTAGTTTAAAAAATCTATTAGATAATTACTTAGAATAAAATAATTGATTATCGCTATGAAAAAATTTGAATAAGACAATTTCAATTTATTAAAATTAAAAAGAAAATTATCAAAATAATAAATTGAGAAATTATTATAAAATAATTACTTAGAATAATATAATTAATTATTGCTATGAAAAAATTTGAATAAGATATTTTCAAGTTATTAAAATTAAAACGAAGAGATATTATAATAAATAGATATATGATTTAATTTTTTTTGTCAATTTAATATACATATTATGTAATTATTATAATAATTGATTTCAAAATTGACGATAGAATATGTTTCTTATCATAGTGAAATTTTTCGCACCAGGGCCTTTTTTACTCTCGATGGCTCTGCGAATCTTTAAATCAGCTTTGGATTAAACTCGAGACAGTCCCGATCTTGAAAATTTCATGTACCTAGGTTTAAAAATTTTTAATTGAAAATTTTGCAGAACAGTAAATGTAAAATTTCTAAAAAAAATGAGGTTAACTTTTTTTCCCACACGTCCTCAAAGTTTGTCAATTTTGAAAATTCGAGTCAAAACTCGCGTACTTCTCGGGAGATTATGTTTTCCTTTTTCTTAACATAGGTATTATAATTCTTCTCTATCTCTGTTGATTCGTATAGGTGCACGTGCAGCTGCTGAATATTTATGATGATTTGCGCTGGCGGCGGCGGCGAAATAGAAATATTGACTGTATTTTCCACAGGAGGCTCTGAAAAAATATACATACTCTTACAACCTATTAATAACACAATTCCTTTCAAATGAAAATTTTTGTTAAGGAGCTTGGATGTTTCGTTAGTTAAGGTTATAGCCTAGTTGTTCTTTTTCATGAGAAATATTTTTTAAATGGTACCTCGAGGCACCACAATTAAACAAAAAATAAAAAAATAAAAAAAAAATAAAAAGATTTCTGGGAAATTTCAAGTGAAAATAATTATGAGGAAAACTGTTTCCAAAAAGAGAAAAGAATTTCGAAGTAAATTTTTTCAACTGTTTCAAGTACAATAGTTCAAAAGGTTTCAAGTTTGAATTTTTTTTAAATATTATTTGAAAATTTCATGTACCTAGTTTTAAAAATTTTCAATTGAAAATTTTGCAGAACAGTAAATGTAAAATTTCTAAAAAAAATGATCATCATTTTTTTTTGTGAATTGAAAATTCTCTTTAATTTTTTTCTCAATTTTATCAAGTGTAGAATTTTATTGTCCTTTGAGTGACATATTTAAAAATTGGCTGCCAAACAAATTCAGTTTGCTCATCCCCAAAATAGTGCTTGATTTTTTTTTTGGAATGCCTGATTAATTTTTAAATGATCTACCTACATGAAATTTTCAAATCAATTCTCAAAAAATTCATACGCGAAACCTTCTGAATGGTTGTACTTGAAACTGATGAAAAAATTTACTTTAATATTATTTTCAATTTTTAATACCTTTACCCATGTACCTAATTCCAAAATGTTACAGAATGGCTTCTTATGCCTTTGGTTGGCAAGTATTATCATCGTTATTAATATTTTTTGAAACAAAAATCCAGAATTCATCAGATCAACGCATTTATGAGACATTTAAAAAATGTCATATTTTACGTTTTTTTTAAAAATTGAAAAAAATTGATTAAAAATTGAGAAAAAAAGTTTTGCAATCAAAATGAGTTTAACATACACAGTTTCGCCCAAAAAGATAATTTACAACGATTTTTCATATTTTTCGTACCCTTGAGAATTTTTTAAAAACTATGAAAAATCAAAAAAATTAGGAAAATGGTGGTTTCTAAAAATGAAGGTAAAGATGGAAAATCGTCGTAAATTGTCTTTTTGGGCGAAACTGTGTATGTGAAACCCATTTTAATTACAAATCCTTTTTTCCCAATTTTTTATCAATCATTAAATTTTTTAATGTCTCACAAATGCGATGATCTGATGAATTCTGGATTTTTTTTTTTCAAAAAATAATAACTAATACCTAACGATGATAATACTTTCCAACGAATGGGATAAAACCCATTCTATAACATTTTAGAATTTTTTTTAAATTTTGATTTTTTGCAAAATTTTCAAAAACTGGAGGGCTCTTGCGCGATCGGAAGATATTATTCGATTTGAATTTTTTTTTTTTTGTTTCTCATGTATCCTCAAGACACAACTTTTCCGCGGTAGTAAATTTTGAAAATCGAAAAATTTTTATTTTCGCTTCACTCTAATACCTATTACCTAGTTACCTACAAGATTAGAAACTTTTGTGGTGATACCTGAAAATAATAAACCTGTTTCAAAAAATTTTCTAAGTCAGATGATTTGTCCGGTAGGTTCTTCCTACATAAGATTTCTTTAGACATTTATTTACCTGCATATTTTCTCTCTTTTTTTAAATTAAAATTTTATTTTTTATTTTTCGAAGCAGTTACATTTGCTAACCCTACATTATTTGAGAAAAAATGTCCCTTCAAAACTCAAAAATCAAAAGAAGTAAGAAAAAATATAGGTATGTATTAGGGTGCCCAAAAATTTACCAACTTTTGAAATGTCCAGCTCCCAACCGCTTAATATGTTCTATCTGATGAGAAAGCACACCACAAAAATTTTTTTGAAATCGGATAATATTTAGAGGTTCCGAAGGCGAGTTAAAGTAAAAAATTTGAAAAAATTTGAAAAAATACGCAGTTTTGAAAATTTGAACTTTTTGTTGAAAAATGGTTATAAGGTGGGTAAGACTATACTATGTATATAAAAAGACCATTTTCGATGATTTTTCATCTTTAGCCCCATTTTAATGGGACATGAAAAAAAGTCACTTTTTACGAATTTTGAGAAAAATTGAAAAAAATGGTTAAAAATTGAAAAAAAGGTGTTACTTGATAAAATCGTTTTAACATACATTTTACCACCCAAAAAGACTATTTGCGGTGATTTTTCATCATTGACGTGTCGGTGAGAATTTTTCAAAAACTATCAAAATGATCTTTTTGGGTGGTAATGTGTATGTTAAAACGATTTTATCAAGTAAAACCTTTTTTCAATTTTCAATCATTTCTTTCAATTTTTTTTCAAAAATCGTCAAAAGTGACATTTTTCCATGTCCCATGAAAATGAGGCTAAAGATGAAAAATCATCGAAAATGGTATTTTTATATACATACATATAGTATTACCCACTTAATGCGCATTTTTCAACAAAAAATTTAAAATTTTCAAAAGTGTCTATTTTTTTTATTTTTTACTTTGACTCGCCTTCGGGACCTATAAATACACGATTTAAAAAAAAAAATTGTGATGTGCTTTCTCATCAGATAGAACATATCGAGCAGTTGGGAACGCGACTTTTTAAAAGTTGGTAAATTTTTGGCCATCCCAGTATGTATGTATTAAAGGAAATATTGTGCAAGCACAAGAAAATCATCTACTGACAAGAAATCCGTTGATGATGCAATTTTACAGGAAAAAAAATCAAACTGGATTTTTTTTACGAAAAGCATTTTTTGAGAACCTCGTTTCGTCGATTTTGGTGATTAATTTTCAGCAATGAGTAGCTCTCATAAGTGAAAATAAAAAACTTAGATGCATTGTTATGAAAAATCAGTTACTGATAGTGATATACATATACCTAGTGGATTTCTTATTTACGTATAATAAGATTATACTTGTACGTACTACGTACCTACCTATTTACGTTTAATATTTGACAATATTGTAAAATCAAAATACCTTGGTGTATTTACATTGATTGAATAAACGTTTTGAAATGTGTACTTTATAAAAATGAACTTTTATTTTTCGCACCAAAGAATATTGTCAATAAAGTTCTGAAAATGACCTCAGAAGGGGGTTTGAAAACTTTGAGAGCCGTTTAACAACAAAAAAATATACGCATCTCTGGAAAACATTTCTATATGTTTTTAGTTGTGCTCATTATCATCATGAATTTTTTCAGATTATTCGAAGTGTTGGAAATTGCCTTAAATGGCGAAAACCCCGGATTTTTAACGTTTAACCTGTGTACGGAGGGTGGAATTTGGTCAAAAAACCTTTTTCTTCAATGTACATCACTAAGTACTTCCTCGTACACCTTTTTCCCGAATTTCACTTCAGTTCACTCATTTTTCACGAATTCGGGTTTTTTCGGTTCTTTTGCGTCAGTGAAATTGCAATAATCACAAGAAATGATCGAATCAAAAAACTAATCGCGAATTTGAGTTCTGTGCGTCAAACGACCCCGATTTAAACCCATCGCGCGATAATTTTGCCCAAAAATGAAAAATTTGCTTTTTTGATTAAAATTTTTTTCCCTCTCTTCATGTTCGATTTTTTAAAAATGCAAATTTTTCAATTTCGGGCAAAATTATCGCGCAAAGGGTCTGAATCGGGGTAGTTTGACATACAGAACCCGAATTCGAGATTAGTTTTTTGATTCGATCATTTCTTGAGATTATTGCAATTTCATTCACGCAAAAAAAGTGAAAAAAACCGAATTCGCGAAAAATGAACGAACAGAAGTGAAATTCGGGAAAAAGGTGTACGAGAGAGTACTTAGTGATGTACATTGAGGGAAGTTTTTTTGACCAAATTTTACCCTGCGTACACGAGGAAAACGTTGAAAAACATGTTTTTTTTGCCATTTTAAACAATTTCCACCACTTGGAAAAATCTGAAAAAATTCACAGTGGTTTGGAATACACCTAAAAACATATATAAATTTTTTCCCGAAATGCGTTCATTTTTGTTATTTTTTAAACGGCTGTCAAACTTTTCAAACCGCGTTTTGAGGTCATTTTCAAGGTCAAAAAAATCTGAAAAAATTTGAGGTTTTTTCCACTCAGAACCCTTCCCTGTACACCAAATTTCACTTCGATCGGTTGAAAAATATTCGAAAACGATGAAAATCGTAGTTTTTGAGGTACCACCTCCTTAGAAAGGGGCGAAATTTCAAAATTTGTCTTGAAATGGTCGTTCTGAATAATGCGAGCGTACAACCAAAACTCAATTTCACCCTGCTTATGTGCGTAAAAGGTTGAAAAAACGCGGTTTTCGCCATTTTTAGCCAACTTCCACCACTCAGAAAAATCCGGAAAAATTCACGGTGGTTCGAAATACACCTAAAAACATGTATAAATTTTTTCCCGAAATGCGTTCATTTTCTTTTTTTTTTAAACGGCTGTCAAAGTTTTCAAAAACATTTCAAGGTCATTTTCAAGGTCAGAAAAATCTGAAAAAAATTGTGCATGTTGGTAATCGAGACCCTCCACTATACACCAAGTTTCACTTCAATCGGCCAAAAAATGGCTGAGATAACGCCGAAAAAGTGAAAACCATGTTTTTCGAGGTACCAGCCCCCTCGAGGGGGATGGGAATCTCACAATACGTTCTAAAATCATCTTTTACCACTACAAAATGCATGTAAGAGCGGAAAAAAAAGCTCGTAAATGCATTCAGATATTAATGGCTATTTGTTAATGAATAAATTTTGTTTCAAAAAATCTCAAAAAATGTATAAGATTTCGGTATCGTATCATTCGTATCTCGTATCGACTGTGCTTCAAGCCTTATCTTTAATGGTGCGTTCAGCTCATCGGAGAGTAAGAATAAGGAATAAGATAAGAAAATAACGGAACCTCACATACTCGGCCACTCAAGAATTAACTTAATTTTTGACATGTATCTAATTTTTAATTCGCTACACCAAACCCACCTAGACACTACAAGCCATGAAGTTAAATTTGGCAACCTTGCGGTAGACGGCCGACTTGAGCAACTTGAATATGCATTTTCCATGCAAACGAAGTGTTTTTCGCGAAAATTGATGAGAACCAAAATTGTAGAGCGAAAAATTAACTTTTGTTTAGTGTACTCGGAATTTCGATTCGACGAATATTTCTCGAGTTACGGTCGAAAAACTGATTTGAAAATGGGCCGTCTACCAGATTTTCCCTATTTTCTCGATCAAAGAAGCGATTTTCGTAAAAATTGATAAGGACAAAAATTGTAGAGTAAAAAATATATTTTCATCCTAAAATCGTTGAAATTTCGATTCGACGAAAATACCTCGATTCATTAGCAAAAACTGTTTTTTCAGATATGCAAATTTTCATTTTTTCCTATTTCGCGGGCAAGCAAAGCGTTTTTCATGAAAATTGATAAGAACTAAAATTGTAGAGCATAAAAAATCCTTCAGTTTTAGTGCTTTTAAAATTTTTGATTCGACTAATTTTTTGAGTTATCGTCAAAAAACTATTCATTTTCTCATTTTCGAGGTCAACGGCCCGTTTTTTGTGAAAATTGATGAAAACTAAAATTGTAGATTGAAAAATTTACTCTCGTTTGCTGCAGTCGGAATTTTGATTTGATGAATATTTCTCGAGTTATCATCGAAAAACTGATTTTGAAAATTAGCCGTCTATCAAAGTTTCCCATTTTCCCGGTCAACGAAGCAATTTTCGTGAAAATTGATAAGAACCAAAATTGTAGAGCAAAAAATGTCCTTTCATCTTAAAATCATTGAAATTTCGATTTGACGAAAATACCTCGATTTCTCAGCGTAAATAATTGTTTTCTTGGATATGCAAATTTTCACACATTCTCATTTTCAGTGGGAACAACGCGTTTTTCGTGAAAATTGATCTGAACCAAAATTGTAGAGCAGAAAATTTCCTTTCGTGAATGTGTTATCAGAATTTCGATTCAATGAATATTTCTCGAGTTATCGTCAAAAAACGGATTTGAAAGTCGGCCGTCTACTACTCAAAAATGCGACGTTGCCTTTCTACGCTCATGGCTTGTATTGTCTAGGTGGTTTTGGCTACACACAACACAGCGTCATCAAATTTGTTTACCTATTTCGGCTCATTTCAAGTGGCCGAATATTTCGGAGTTCCGTTTTCTTATTCCTTATTCTGCGATGAGCTGAACGCATCATTATAAACGATGGGCATTAAAAAGTTACGATTTTTAGTTTACCTATTTTTACTGTTATAATTTTCCAGTTTCCACAGTTTTTCCAATAAGCAACAAAAAGAACTAAAGGTGGTGGTAAAGTGATTCTAATCGTCGGAAACAGAAAATGTAATTTTTTAAAGAGGATCGGTTCTGGTTTTAACTTCAAAAAACCTTTAAAAATAAGCCCCCCCCCCCTCCCCAAAGTCGTATTGATCGATTGATTCGTAGATCAGTGACTGCTGTTCTCAAAAAAATCGACAGAAAATGATGTAGTTTAAAAATCAAGACGCAGTCATATTAATTCTCCAATTTTATATAATTTTCTACTACCTTCTCTCTTTCTTATCCAAAACAGAATCTGACCATTAGATACTAGATAATTATGTTCTCGATAAAAAAATTTATGATATCGTAAGATGAAGTACTATTCTGATAATCATAATTTTTTCGGAGCAAATAAGTTGGCTTTATCACTTCTATACTCGTAGTCTCGTACCCGTATGTTACAGAATGGCTCCTTCACCACAGTTATTTTTATATTTTGTAACCAGTTTTTTAACTGTTTTAGTTTTAAATTCGGAATTTTTAAAATCAGAGCCATCCAATGAATGCGAAGATTTGACTTCGCAAGAAAACAAAACACTGTATGGATTGCCGGAGAAAGCTCGCATTCCATGGTTACTAAGTATTCACAAGGAAAAATTACGTGCTAAAAATCAGCGTATCAATGTTAAAAATCGGCGTATCAATGCTAAAAATCGGCGTATCAATGCTAAAAATCGGCGTATCAATCAACTCAACGACGATCTGATGAAAGCGAAAATTAATTATGTAAGTATTAGTAAGAACAGTAGATAAATACGAAATAGCCTAATTTACTGAGATAACCGCTTCACAGAATTTGAGGTTCTATTACTTTCCCGACCTCTTGGCATGATTATTTTTGTTGAGTAGACTGAATAAGCAAACATTTGAATGAAGTATACACAACTATGGAGAACGAAATGAAATGCATAGCGTAAGCAGATATTTTTGCAATAAGTGAAGAAATGTTAAACCATAGGTAGCGATAGGTGCAGACTGGAAGTAGTGTTTGTATCAATTTTGGATTATTTTTTAAGGCTTTCGCTTTACCGCTTATACTTATTATTATGTTAGTCGAATTCACCCTGAGTAAGCATGCTGAATCTTAATGAGCAGGTTATGCCTTGTCTAATTCTCCATGGTGCCATTCTTCTAGAGAACCAACCCTCCATTTTTCGAAGTCGCTCGGCGACAAAAATTCTTATTCTTTTTTTTTGCAGTTTGGTAACGGACACTTAAGACACTTTCCCCACTCCGATTATATGTTTACTTTCCTTGGGCACGGTCACAAATTCACAATGGGGCGCTACACCCCCTTAAGTGCGATTTTTGGCCCAATTCGGCCATTTTTTACACAATAATGGCTATGTAGACGGCATACGGTCGGTGGGACAACAAAAAAAAAACCATACTCATAGAGTATACATTGGTTCCTTCCACACACATCGCGCCATAGCTGATCAAAAACGGTTGGCACAATAGGCCACAGTCGAATTTTAAATTTGCGCCCCCTCCCCGTTACTTTTTTTAAAAATCGACATGCGAGTGCGACCTATCAAAATGCATTAAAATTTCGCGAGAAGATTAAAAATCATGATGACAATTTTATATGAGTATTTTTTGAGAATTTTGAGTGTTTTTTCATTTTTGAGAATTTTAAGCCTGATAGGTAATTGATTTTTTTTCTTGATATTTTCACATAAATTTAGTGCGAACTATCAAAATGCATTAAAATTTCACGAAAAGATCAAAAATCACGATGAAAATTTTATTTGAGTATTTTTGGAGGATTTTGGGCCTGATATTGATTTTTTTTAAAAATATTTTCACATAAATTTAATGCGACCTATCAAAATGCATTTTCACGAATAGATCAAAAATCAAAAATCATGATGAAAATTGAATACGTCTACGTCACCTCAAAAAGGACTTAGGTAAAAAAGTTTTTTTTTTTTTTTTTTTCAAAATGGCGATTGAAGTATTTACAATAAAATTATGTATTTCTCAAGTAGAAATGGTTGAGATACGATCTTGTGAATGTCGTAGAGACGAGGATGCCATACAAACATTATTTTGGTTTCGGAGCCCTGGCTCAAACATGTTTTGTTCAAAGTAGCCCCGCTTTACGGTAATAATTCGAGAACAAATATTAATTTTTTCAAGTCCAACATAAAAGCCAAAGTAATCCGAAGGTTGCCCTCGGGGCGGCGGAAAGTAATATGGGAAATTGGAGATGAAGGGTTCAATTGGTTCAATAGATTTTTTTATACGCCGATCATTTTTCGGCAGCTTGGCGCAATGCAAAAAAAATTGTTGGTTCGTTGGCGGTGATGGCACACAAGTGTACCTATAGGTAGATTTACGCGGTGCGTCAGGTACTTCATTAATTGATTGATTTTTTTTACAGATGTTTGCCAGTTTTATGTGCGGATTGAACCTCATCAGACAAAGTTTGGAAGCGCTGATCGAAAGGTTAATAGGTCAAGAAAAGCAAGACATCGATAATAAATTTTATTCTAATCCGAATGAGGAGTATATTTCTTTACATGCCATGCGATTAATTAGGCGTATAATGCCTCCCACCAAATCCGACCTGACTGACCGTGAGAAGGATATAGCTGAAGCATTTCAGCTATTCAAACGTTTTTTTTGTGCCATCCGTTATGGCGAAGCTTCAGATTCAAATGCACCCTTAACGAAACTCAGAGCCATGTTAACCAACAACAACATCCCCATATGGCGATGCGCTGCAGTAGCTGCTGGAATCCGAAAATTGTGCAACAATTACATGCACATCAACCGATCAGAGGCTGTATTAATCTTTCGAGCATTCTCAGAACTACGTGAAGGATGGACATTCTCGCAATGTGTGCTAAACTTCAACTCTTGGAGCGTATCGGAACGCGATATGTTGATAGTTAATTTTATTATCGCTGCTGTCGGTGACGCTCCGTTGGGGTTCGAAAAGGTTGGAGAGAAAGGTGGTAGAATGATTGTACTACCGATGCAGGACCCGAAGTACGCAGTCTCACTTTGTTTATAAAGTAGGATTTTACGTATATGTGTAACGAACCTGTGTATTGAGATTGTTGAGAATAAACTTGCACTTTTTTACTGAACTTTATTTTGCAAAAGTACATGAAAAATACACGAAATTATATTCTTCTCATTTCTAAATTCTAACTCGAATACCTAATTCTCCAAAATTCTAGAAACGAACCTTATTTTTTTAAAAACAAGAAACGCTATCTACAGTTATTATTCTACACAGCTCTTATGTCCCAAGTGCATGATTACATTTTAGATTATTATTCAAAGCGAATTTGCACTTGCAGGTGCCAAAGATGATACGTAAATTTTGTTGTACGTATTTATTTGAAAAGAGTTTGAATACCTATTATTTTCATTTCAGCATTTTTTTAAGCTGTAAATTGTATTATTATTTAATCGTAAGAAGCTTGATTTCTTGTGTAATAAAATTGTTTGTTTTGGCCTTCAGAGTTAATCGATGTATTTATAATAATTCAATTTATTTTAAATCGAATTTCGAAAATATGAGAATATAAGTTGATGTTGATACTATTTAGAATTTTCCATTTGCTTTTAAATTGTTACGAAATCCTCTGATTTTTATTTTTGAGGGCGGTGTAATAAAATTATACTAACCAATTTTTTGAAAATTCAAAAAAAAGTAGGAATAACTATATCAGATTGAGTTTTTTGAAGAAAAAAAAAATCTTGTGAAAAAATTAAAATTAATTTATTGTATTTTTTAATTCAAACAATGCACAAAATTACAAAATTTTCACCTAAAAAAAAATTCTACGAGAAATTTTGAAATGAAAAAAAATTGTGAAAAATTTGTATGTACTTATTTTTAAATAGATACCTAATTTAATATGTAGATATATTATGTGTGTGTAATTATTATCTGTCGAAGTAATTCAAAAAATGCATAAAATTATAAAAATTTTACGAAAATATTTCATATGATTGTAAAGAAAAAATTGTGAAAAAATTTTTGTACACTTGTTTTTAAATACCTGAATTAACATGTAGATATATGTACGTGTGTAATTATTATCTTTCGAAGTAAATTCGTGTAAATCCCCCCTCCCCTCCGGTTACTCGTTCTCTAATTTTTCGTTCAATTTATTTACAATTACATTTTATGGTGAAGTTGTAATCAAGTATTGGGAATATTTTATACTTTGTCCAATTACCTTTTTTAGAAAACGTTTTGTTGAATGCTTGTCCATTTTATGTTTTATTTTTTGTAAAATTATTTATAAAAAATTGTTGATGCTTGGTAAATTTTATCAGCATGTTTCCCCTTATTTATTTATTTTTTTTCATCCAATCTTTCCCATTTTATGAATTTTTTGCTAACACGAAAAAAAATACCTACCTATGTAATCGTTGGGTTTATAAAAATTGAAAATTGAGCAATTGTCAATATTACTCGACTCCCTGGACAATGTTTTGGTATTTTTTTCATTTAAATATAAGTAAATGTTTAATATTTGTGACCGTTTCCTTGGAAAAGGGGGTTAGTAGGCAAAAAAAAAAAAATAGTGTCAGAAAATGTTTTTATAGTGTTGGCACATATGTGTGGACACTATGAATACGTTTTCTAACGCTGTTTTTTTTTTTTGTCTACTAACCCCTTTTCCAAGGAGCCGGTCACATTTGACGAAAAATATTCGTTCGAATTTTCGAGCTATTCAGGTCCCTCTCCCAACCCAATTTCTCGTAAACATATAGTCAATGCTGTACATTTTGTATAATTTTATTTGAAATTCGTTATTTGTACTCGTGTTGTTATTTTATGCGATTTTGAATCACATTGTATTTTCATTTATATGTATAGCTTATAAGTGTTTGTTGTTGAATCCCCCCCCCCTCACATGTCACCCCAAATAGCATACTACCTTTGTTACGAGTTATTTACAATTTTCCATACCTCGTCCAATTAACTTTTTAACTTATTGAAGTTTCAGGGGTTCGCCTCATCGTAAATTTTATTATTATGTTCAAAATTATTTATTTAGAAAAAAAAATGTCTTGATGCTTAGGTAAATTTTTATCAACACGTTTCACATTATGATTTTTATTTTGGTAGCATGAAAAAAATTATTTATTGATTTTATGAAACATTGAATGATAATTGCTAATAGATGTCATCGTAACCAGTTTTTTATTTTATTTTTATTTCGATGCAATATTTCATATTATTTTTTCGAAAAATACTATTCTTGTGAATTGCCATTTATTTTTACCCATCTCCCCTCCTCTCTATATATTTTCTTGTAAAAATGTATCGACTACATCGTTTTGTGTATTTTTATTTTTTAAATGTGTTACTTTTGTGCTCGTATTTTTACTTAATGTTGTTTTAAATTACGTATTTTAAGATTTAAGCATATTTTTATCTTTTCATGTATTCGTTTTGACGATGTGAAAAATAAATATGCGGGAAGGGAGGTATTATTTTGTAATCACTCTTTACAGGTACCAACAGCGACCTACTTACTAAAGCCAGTACTCGAGAAGTAATTTTTTGTAACCCTATTGTCGATTGTCATGGTTATTCATTTTCCTCTTTTTGGTTTAAAGTCGATATCTTGATTTGATGATATAATCATTTTTTTTCAATTCCAAAAAAAAAATTCATTTCGATCTTTTGATAGAAATTGAAACTATAATTTATTTTTCTTTCTAATGCTTGGAAAAAAAGATAAGATTTTCGGTTTGTTAGAATGGCAAAAAAAAAATTGAATTCCAAAAAATTACTATTTTGATTTTGTTTTTGTTGAGTTTTATGTTGATTTGTATTTATCCTATCTAATTTAAGTAGGAAAGTTTTTCTATGTCGGTTTCGTTAATTATTGTTGGTTGCTTCGGCCTGAAAATTTTTTGTTTTTGTTTTCTCATGTAGCTCTTTGCTACTGAATTTGGTCGCGTCATTCGTTCTAATTCGTTCTATATCCGATGTTGAGTTAAGTACTCATAAATATATTTCGTTCAAGTTATGATGTACAAATTATTATTTTACACCAATTCTTTAAAAACCTAACATGATAGCAGTGCGTTGGTTTCGTTTATCCGTTTTTGTAACTTTTTTTTTTCGTTCATTTCGTAATGTCATCAGGTATCGTAATTGTTAATTATTCATAGTCGTACGTTCGCATGTCGGTACCGCCGATTGCTCGTTCACATCGTAACGCTGAACAAGAGTCATCGAGCGGCGATAAATCACGGTCAAAAATTCGTAAAGAGCGTAAGAAAAAAACGAAAGAATTTTTCAATTCGCTCCAACCGCGAAATATCGATTTTCGTTCATCGCCGCCGGGTGAAGAAACTGCCACGTCAGGTTACCACCTACGAGGAATCGTTGGTGCGGTAAACCAATTCGGTGATCGATTTCGGTTCAATCGGTCAATATTTCCATCAGCTGCCGAAGATCACGTCGATCCTGTTCCGGCCACTGCTGAATTATCAGCTATCGTTCCTGTTGCTCCGGTTGGTACTGCAGAAAATTCGAGCGCCGTAGTCGACTCGCTCCTGTCCCAAATTCGGTGACCATGCAGATAACACTACGAGAACCGCGAGTGATAACGTACTTACAAAATCGAATTCCACTGATTGCCCGAATAGAAATCCAAGTACCAATAAACCTTCCGCGAACTTGAGTAGTTTTGATTTTCGTTCCGATCCCAATCGTCCAATAGCTCTTTAATTAATTTCAGTAAATTGTTCAGCTTACATCGTTCTATTTTTGTCAGTAAATCGCTCAATTTTCGCTCTTAAATCGTTCAACTTACTTCGTTCTATTTTTTTTTTTTGATAAATCGCTCAATTTCGTACTTTCTTACCGTTCGTAAATCGATCAATTTCGCTCCGTTATATCTAGATCTAGTAAATCGTTCATATCGGTACTAATTAGTTATTTATTTATTTTTCGATCACTATTCGTTCCATATTTTTATAACGTACATTTAATTTTTAATTACGAATTCACGTTATTTTTACAATTATTTCAATTAATTTCGAGTTTGATTTTTTCGATTGTTTATTTTGATAAGATATGTAAATTTTTGTTGTATTTGTATTGTGGAATTTTCAGTCCGAGGGGGGATGTTGAGTTTTATGTTGATTTGTATTTATCCTATCTAATTTAAGTAGGAAAGTTTTTCTATGTCGGTTTCGTTAATTATTGTTGGTTGCTTCGGCCTGAAAATTTTTTGTTTTTGTTTTCTCATGTAGCTCTTTGCTACTGAATTTGGTCGCGTCATTCGTTCTAATTCGTTCTATATCCGATGTTGAGTTAAGTACTCATAAATATATTTCGTTCAAGTTATGATGTACAAATTATTATTTTACACCAATTCTTTAAAAACCTAACAGTTTTTAAATAGAACTACATTTTTCTTTCTGAGAAAATGTGTAACGAATTCTAATTCTTTTTAAAGTAGCCAGAAAACTGATTTAAAAAAAGAAGTAGGTAGCAGGTATTTTTTAAAATGGAAATGGAAAATTCCCCATTCTCTTGAAAAGGATCCAAAAATTCGTTCTAGTCGAGTAACAATTATAAGAGTTTATTTTTGAAATTACCGGTAGATTTCAAAAAAATAATTTATTGGGGGTGGTAGTGGAGGACAGTTTTCAAAATAGTTATTTGTATTTGGCTATATTTGATTTGAAATTCTTAACGAGCACTGGTTTCTTATAATACAAGATTTCGTCTAGGAGCTGAAGACGAATGGCGATCGTATTGACGACAAAGTAAAATGATGAATTGCAAATGAGTATTTTAAGGACTTTATTCTAATACAGGTAAATTTATCATCAGTCTGACAGCGGAAACACCAAAACAAATGATCATACCTCGAAAAGGTGTAATTAATTTTTAATACGTGATCGTCAACCCTGCATTATTGGAACACGATCGTCATATCGATTTATATTCAGTGATAAAGCGCAAAAATGCATTCGTAATTTGCAAAATCGAGTTCAGCGACCTTGAATTCATATTAAATGAACCCTCGATCAGTTCCATAAGCCTCCTTTTGGCGTTAGAATGCTATCTACGGTGATTTTCCGGTTGTGTCAAAAAAGTTGCATACGCGATACATTTGCAGGCGAAAACATGAATTATCTAAACACGGCACTTTTTTCAAAAATTATCGAATTTTTGGATTTATAATGTGGTTTATTACTAATTCGAGGTCGCTGATCACGAATGTGACATTAATTATTACCGCTCGTACCTCGTTGTATCAGAAATGAAGGGTTTTAGAAAAAAATTGTTCGTTCGCGACCGAAAGAAAGGTAGGTACCAAAAATTAATATCATATTCGTGATCTGCGACTCCGAATTAGTCGATAACGATTCTAATCTCGATTTTTTTGGAAATTGTCAAATTTTGAAACCCTGTTTATGGGCGATCTAGGACTCGTAGAGCAAAACTGATGGCAGATTTGGAATCAGCGGGGTCGATTTAGTCGAAAACCACTCTTATCTCGATTTTTTTGATTTTCAAAAAAATCGAAAAAATCAACGATGGTTAACCTTCCTTTTTTTTTCGAAAAAAAACTTTTTGTTCCAGATCGACGTGTGAGGTGTCTAGGAGGGGGTAATCGGACCAGGCGAATCGAATGGCGCGATCAGTTTCCCGATCGGAGGCGAATTCGCAGAGATATGGACCATTTTCTGGAACTCAGAAACTAGCCATCGGATTTGAAAACTAATGGCATATTCGGGTTCAGCGACCTCAAATTAGCCCATAAACCGAATTTTAGCTCGATCGGACCATAAATAACATTTTAACAAAATTCATTAAAGTTGAACCAAAAACATGGCGGATTTGCGATTTTTTGCAAAATTTGAAAAAAACTGTCGAAAATGGGCATTAAGGGGTCTATATCGATAGAGTCGAGCCTGACGATTGCAAATCTGCTTTCATTTTCAAAATTAGACCATTATTCGCGGAGATATAAGCGTTCAAAGTTTTTGGTCGGATATGACTCATAGGATCCGACCATACCTAGTAATTTGGTATTTTATTAAATTACTGCAGCTTCCAGGATAGCTAGAAAATTGTTTTTGATGTGTAGTAGTACTATTTAGAGGTCGTAGAATTCAAATTTTGAATTTATTTCGAGCAGGGTAGCCAACCTGACGAAATAAAATTTTTATCTCGTCAGGTTGGCAACCCTGCTCGAAATAAATTTCAAATTTGAATTCTACGACCTCGAAATAGTACTATTACGCACCAAAAACAATTTTCTACGTACTCTGGAAGCTGCAATAATCCCATAAAATACCGAGGCTGGTCGGATATCCGACAATTATGACTGAATTATCCGGTCAAAAACTTTGAACGCTTATATCTCCGCGAATAATGGTCCGATTTTGAAAATGAAAGCAGATTTGCAATCGTCGGGTTCGACTCTACCGGTCTAGACCCCTAGATGCCCAATTTTCGACATTTTTTTTTCAAATTTTGCAAAAAATCGCAAATCCGCCATTTTTTTACTTCAATTTTAATGAATTTTTCTTAATGTTATTTATGGCCGGATCGAGTGAACATTTAGTATATGGGCTAATTAGAGGTCGCTGAACCCGAAAATGCCATCGGTTTTCAAATCCGATGCATAGTTTCTGAGTTACGAAAAATGGTCCATATCTCTGCGAATTCGCCTCCGATTGGGAAACTGATCGCGCCATTCGATTCGCCTGGACCGATTACCCCCTCCTAGACACCTCACACGTCGATCTGGAACAAAAAGTTTTTTTTCGAAAAAAAAAGGAAGGTTAACCATCGTTGATTTTTTCGATTTTTTTGACCTCCAAAAAAATCGAGATAAGAGTGCTTTTCGACTAAGTCGACCACGCTGATTACGAAAATGCTGTCCATTTTGCTGTACGTCGATTTCTCGCCCAGTTAGATGACTTTGAAATTTTCAAAATTTTCAAAAAAATTCCGATTAATATCGTTTTTGACTAATCTGATCTCGCTGACTCCGATTCGGCCAATACTTTTCAATTCTGACCCTTCCTTCGCCTTTAAACGAGTAATTTTTTCCGAAAAATCAACGTTAGGAGTACAATGAGAATGTCAAATTGAAAATAAAGCTCATATTCGTGATCAGCGACCTCGAAATAGTAATAAATCGCATTAAAAATACAAAAATGCGATATTTTTTGAAAAAAGTGTAATATTTTGAAAATACACCTGAAATCTGCCTGCAAATGCATCGGGTATGCAACTCAATCAACACCAAATGGTAAAAATCTTTAAATGAGCTTTGAAACTTTCAGGAAGTCTAAAAAAGAGGTTGAATTGTCATTTATTACAAATTCGAGGTCGCAGAATTCAAATTTGAGATTTATTTGGAGCAGTGATGCCAACCTCTCGAAATAAAAATTTTATTTCGCGAAGTTGGCAACCCTGAACCGTGAAAATCATAAATTTGAATTCTACGATCTCAAAATAGTCTATAAACCAAATTTCAGCTGAATCGAACCATAAACAAGAGCCTGGTGAATTTTTGAATTTCCACCCATTCAAATAGATTTTTTATTAAAATATGAAAGAAATTGTCGAAAATTGGGCATCTAGGGGTCTAGACCGATAGAGTCGAACCCGACGATTGCAAATCTGCTTTCATTTTCAAAATCGGACCATTATTCGCGGAGATATAAGCGTTCAAAATTTTTGACCGGATAATTCAGTCATAATTGTCGGATATCCGACCAGCCTTGGTGTTTTATGGGATTATTGCAGCTTCCAGAGTACGTAGAAAATTGTTTTTGGTGTGTAATAGTACTATTTCGAGGTCGTAGAATTCAAATTTGAAATTTGTTTCGAGCAGGGTTGCCAACCTGGCGAAATAAAATTTTTATCTCGTCAGGTTGGCATCACTGCTCTAAATAAATTTTAAAATTTAAATTCTATGGCTTCGATTTAGTAATATTAGACACCAAAAACATTTTTCTAGGTAATCTGGAAGCTGCAATATTACAAAAAATACAAGACAAAGGACTGCGATGTTATGGAGAGCTCTGATTGGTAACAGTTAGCTTACCACAAATTTGACCTTTAATATCTCCGCGAATATTAATCCGATTTTGAATCTGATTGCAGAATTACAATCGTCGGGTTCGACTCTATCGGAATCGACCCTTCGTACGCCCATTTTCGACAATTTTTTTCAAATTTTGCAAAAAATTACAAACTTACCCAATTCTTTGCTTTAATTTTTAGGAATTTTTTAAAATGTTATTTATGGCCGGATCGAGTTAACATTTAGTATATGGGCTAATTAGAGGTCGCTGAACCCGAAAATGCCATCGGTTTTCAAATCCGATGCATAGTTTCTGAGTTACGAAAAATGGTCCATATCTCTGCGAATTCGCCTCCGATTGGGAAACTGATCGCGCCATTCGATTCGCCTGGACCGATTACCCCCTCCTAGACACCTCACACGTCGATCTGGAACAAAAAGTTTTTTTTCGAAAAAAAAAGGAAGGTTAACCATCGTTGATTTTTTCGATTTTTTTGACCTCCAAAAAAATCGAGATAAGAGTGGTTTCCGACTAAATCGACCCCGCTGATTCCAAATCTGCCATCAGTTTTGCTCTACGAGTCCTAGATCGCCCATAAACAGGGTTTCAAAATTTGACAATTTCCAAAAAAATCGAGATTAGAATCGTTATCGACTAACTCGGAGTCGCAGATCACGAATATGATATTAATTTTTGGTACCTACCCTTCTTTCGGTCGCGAACGAACAATTTTTTTCTAAAACCCTTCATTTCTGATACAACGAGGTACGAGCGGTAATAATTAATGTCACATTCGTGATCAGCGACCTCGAATTAGTAATAAACCACATTATAAATCCAAAAATTCGATAATTTTTGAAAAAAGTGCCGTGTTTAGATAATTCATGTTTTCGCCTGCAAATGTATCGCGTATGCAACTTTTTTGACACAACCGGAAAATCACCGTAGATAATAGCATTCTAACGCCAAAAGGAGGCTTATGGAACTGATCGAGGGTTCATTTAATATGAATTCAAGGTCGCTGAACTCGATTCTGTAAATTTGTTAGGATTACGACCCACGACAAGTACCTTTGAATGTACCGCTTATGCGAGCTCTTCGACACATAGTTTGGAATTTTGCGTAAATCTGCTCGTGATGAGCGTAAAATTAGACTTCTTGGAAACTGAAAAGCCGATCGAATTCAGTAAAATTGAACAAGTTTGTACACGCATCGAACGACAACGTCTTATGCCATTCCGTTTATTATAAAAAATACATCTCAGTCTGTATACATAAAAATAGAGAGAAAAAAGAGACGAAACGTACAATCCGATAGGTACAAAATATGAAAAAAAAAGAAAAAAATACACTGCACCAGCCTGGGAAAGTGAAATTTCAAAGACAATTAAAGGTAAAGATTCTCGTACATGGTATATTACAATGAATGAGTAGCTCAAATGCTTAATAACTATCATTAACTTTTTATAAAACATATTCTTCATTACAGTCAGTGAAATAAAATATCACAATGCTTCAGAACAGAAAGGCACTGTTTTTATCATCACTCGTCGACACCTTTATCTGTAGGTATAAATATACCTGTACGTATTATATTATACCATGTTCCGGATGGAAATTGTCAAAGATACGAATTCGTGTAAAAATTCAGCACAATATGAAAAAGATAACAGCAACAGCAGCAACAACAACAACAACAACAACAACAACGTGTCAGGCGTTGCGTCATTTCGCCGCTGAACAAAATAATACTAAAGTTTGTCGATACATAAAAATATGTACAGATGAATAAATAAAATTTTAACTTAAATGACTAGATAAAATAAACCAATACCAACAATGTAGTAGGTAATTTGGAGAGAAAAAAAACAGAAACAATTAACAGTGTACACAATTACGTACGTTAACGACGAGACAAAACACAAAATAATTTCGATTGTTTCATCGAGGTTAATTTCAATGTCTTATATCGATCGTATAATGGATTAGAAATTTTAAACCTCTTCGAGTCTAAATTTTTCGTTCCTCAAAATACGTTTTCAAAGTAAATTAGTCGAAAGGGGGAACGCAAGGGGGAAGGGGGTTCTCAAAGAACAATCTAACCGAAACGAGTTCATTTTTTTCTACACTGATTATGCAAAATGGATGAAAATTGGACAAATTAAGAAATATTCCTTTTAAATTTACGATCGTAACACGAATATTGTACAGAACACGAATTTATTTTCAAAACTATCACGCACAAATTCTATTCGAATTAATGAAATTTCGTTACCAACACATCGAATGACCTCCGAACGAACGGCGTTTATTCGCGCGTGTTTTTACTTTTTTTCTCTTCTTCAAAAGATACAATAATACGTAATTTCAAGTTGAACAAATAGATACGCCATTTTCATGGCCAAAAAATGCATACGAATAATATAAATTATCTATACTACCACCACATAAGAACATAATGAAACGTGATAAGCAAATGAAATGGAAATTTGTATCGCATTATAGATTAACTTTATAGTTTGAGTATGATTTAAAAAATTCATAATGTAAAGACTTTTTTTTGAAAAGTTTTATGCAATATACCTATAATTTCATTTTTACTCGATCATTAGTGAAAATTCAACGGTAACTAAGCTTAAAGAACGAGTAGCTTGTTCGTATAAATCGAAGCATAGCGGAAGAAAATAATATAAGGAAGGATTCGATCCATACGAGCAATTACAAAAAAAAAAAAAAAAAACTCAAGCTATCAAACGGATATAAAAAAAAACAAATCAAAGAAAACGAAATAAAAATAGAAAAAATGTCCAAAAAACAACTCGGTCAATTTTTACTTGGTTAATTTGACTGCACGACGCGACAGTGCAAAAAAAACTGCTGCTAATATTTCGGCAGTGATTTACGAAGAAGGAGGAGGAAAAAAAACAATAAAAAAAATAATAAACAAGAATAAATCGATCACCTACATCATTTAAAAGATCAACAATACAAATATAGCGCAGACGAACAAAATCACAACGATATTCAAAAGGAACGAAAAAACGAGGAAAATAAAGAAAAAGAGAGAGAGGGAAAAAAATACAAATACGCGTAAAAATATCACATTGGCGGCTACTAATAGGTCGTTTCGAAAGGATGATAAGGGTGCAGAATATTATAAATAACAGCGCAAGTGGCCAATATCACATACAACGCTAAAGCTATCCACCATATCAACTGTTCGTGTAATTTTTGTTCGAAATTCTTGAGCACGGCTAGGCCGATGGTTAATCCGGCGAAAGCTCCCATCAAATGCGCCGCGTAGCTCACCGGCCCTTCGGACATGATATGCGTACTCGCCGAATAGCGATCTTGAGCCGACGCGTAACGATCGTAGACCGCCAAACCGACATCCACACTGGCTGTAAACCAAAAAAAAAAAAAAAAAAAAAAAAAACGAAAAAAAAATTTAAAAACGCAGAATAATTAATTACACGCGGACAAAAGTGCAATTCAAACACGCATCGGTCACATTTTACTAATAACTACGTAGGTTAGGTATAGACCTAGCTTAATACCTTCATATCGATTTTCACGTTTGAAAAAATTCACCCCGAAACAAATGAATTTTTTATTCGTTTACTTACTGCCTAATTTCATTTGTTCAATGTACGACCTTTGTTCGCACTTTCAACAAGCTATGACCTAATTTTTAGAAATGAAAAAAAAAAAAAAACTCGGTCGCCAAACGCTATTATTTTGTACTTTATAGCTACGAGCCTACGACCTTGGTGCTTAATAGTATATTCCACTTGAAATGATACTACAATAATACAGTATACTAAAGCTATACTGGAGTGTAGGTATTTTGAATACTTACCAACGAATAATATTCCAATCAAACGAACAATACCGAATTGCATGTGGTGAAAATTCTGAAAAAGAAAATCAACCATTAGTAGGAGGATATTTTTTCTAGCTTTACATCGCGCCACCAAGATACGTTTAAATAACCGCGAGGCGTGAAAGAAGAAACGAGTTAAATAAATTGCATAACTAGTTTGCCGAATAAAATTGCGCACAGAAAAACGGCGTTCCGGTTAGGCAACTTATGTAGCGCGACTCTAAATTCCAAGTGTATGTTTTACTATTCGGGCAAACAGTACCTATGCTACTGGCGAATTATCATCAGTGGCGTATCTAGGATGAAATCATGGGTTGGGATCAAATTCGGTTTTTGGGTATAGTCAAAAAAATCTCGTAAGCAAAGGAAAAATTTAACCTTGAAATAAAATAGGCAAAAAAATTACACTGGTTCTATTTTGTGGAAATTCAAAGAAAATTTTTCAAAAAATTGTAAAAAATTCGATTTGCATGTTGAAGAATTTGCCTAAACTATTTTTTTTTGTTGAAAATTTATCATAATTAAAAATTAATAAGTAAAATTTCGGAATTGTAAAATTAAAAACAATGTAGTTTTGAAAATCAGAAAAAAATCTCCTTTAAAAAAATCGATAAAATCCATCTTGAAAATTTTTTAGGGTAACAAAAATCATTTTTAATAATTTAAGAGAAAATAATCTCTAAAAATTGAAGAAAAATCTTTGAAAAATAAAATATTAAAAAAATTACTCAATTTTCATTTTTGAACATTTATGCGAAAAATCATTCCAAAAATTGCAAAATTTCGAAAATTTTGTAATTGAAAAATATTAAGAAAAGCTATCATTAAAAATTATTGCAACAAAATTCAATTTTTAAAAATGCATAAAAAATTTTAAAATGCATTTTTCAAAATTTTTAGAATTTATAATTTTTGAAAATCAAAAAAAATTCCAACCAAAGGAAAAATTTATCCTTGAAAAATTGAAATTTAATGGTAAAAGAATTACACAGTTTCCATTTGTGTAAATTCAAAGTAAATATTCTCAAAAATTGAAAAAAAATTCGATGTGTATGTTCAAGAATTTGATCAAACTATTTTTTTGTTGAAAATTTATCATAATTAAAAATTAGTAAGTAAAATTTCGGAATTGTAAAATTTGAAAAAATCTAGTTTTGAAAAGTAGAAAAAAATCACCTCTAAAAAAAATTGGAAAAAATCCATTTTGATTTTTTTTTAAATAACAAAAAATTATCATTTTTTTGAAAATTTAAAAGAAATAAATTCTAAAAATTGTAAAAAAAATATTCTTGAAAAAATTGAAAAATCATATTCTTTGAAAATTTAAGAAAAATCATGTATAAGTACTAAAAAATTAGAAAAATTCATTCTTGAGAAATAAAATATTCAAAAAATTATCCAATTTTCATTTTTGAAAATTTATGAAAAATTATTCCAAAAATTGAAAAATTTGACCAATCTTATTTTATGAAAATTCATCGTGACTAAAAATTGTGAAAAATTTACTTAATTTTTGAAAATTTATGAAAAATTAGGAATGCATTTCGAGAACTTTTTGTTTTTATAATTTTTTAGAAAATTTTTAAAAAATATGTAAAATGATCATTTTTAGTATGCAAGGTTTTTGAGGTATTTTGAAGTTTTATTTGCTAACGGAAGGGGTTTGGACCCCAAAACCCTCCCCTTAAATACGCCGCTGATTATCGTTGGTTTTTTTTTCATCTAATATAGGTGTCGAAGTTAACTAAAATTAAAGTGTTCAACGCGTCAGTCATTTCGAGAGAGTAGTTTGGTAACAGACGCGAATTTAAAACCGAAGATGATTATTAATAAAAGGTGTTCGGACGCGTGACAGTACTTACCAACAATACGTTAGCGAGATGAGCAGCTAATAAAGCATAAACGCCTCCCGAAGCTCCAACCAAGCAAACATCTGCGTCAAAAACGGAAGTACCTAATGAGCCTGTGGAATAAAATGGGAGAAATAGTATAAATGAGTATCTAGGACGTACAAATAGATACAATATAGCTATATCGCAAAATCTCAATTTTTCAATTTTTTTTTTAATTCTTGGAAAAAAACATGGAAAAATTTACTTTTTGAGGGGAAGAAATTTCCTGGGGTTTCTTCTTCTAGCTCTATAAAAAATCTCTATTTTTGAAGAAAAAAAATCTCAATTTTTATAGAGAAAAAAAAAACATCTTCATTTCGGTGGGAAAAATCTCCATTTTTGAAATTTTTTTTTGCTGCGAATTTTTTTTTGTATTTTTCAAACTATAGAAGTTTTTGTACCTATTTCTTAAACTAAAACAATTTTTGTATTTTTTTTTAATTAAAAAAAAATTGATAAAATACAACTTTTTCCAGAAAATTTTCGGAAAAAACCAATCTTTGGTTTTTTGAGAAAATGACAAATATTTTTTTATTGTAAAAAAAACCTTAATATTTGTCTCAGTCTTTTTTTTTGAAGAAAAATCTCTTACGTATTTTATTGAAGAAATTTTTATGTATTATTAAAAAATTTAAGGTCGTTTCCTTTTTTTTTTTTTTTTTTTTTTTGAATAAATTGTTTAAATTAAAAAAAAAATCAATTTTTGAGTGAAAATAGGTCCGATGATATGGATATAGGTAGTAGGTACGTACCAGCTAAAACTCCGGCCATGTATACAACTCCTATCCTTAATGAGCCGTGTACCATTTCCAACGGAAGCCCCACCGATAATTGTACTAACAAATTGAAAATTAAATGCAGCCATCTGCGAACATATCAAACAAAATAACAACTATAACGTACGTGGTTACTTCGGGGCTACGATAAATTTCTATCTCAAGTTGTAGGTGTAAGTACAGACTACAGGTAGGTAGTAGGTACCTACTTAACGATACAACGATCAATGTGAAACGTACAGTGTGCAATACATTGTAATTTGTAGTCGTTTTTACTCAGTATAAGGTACTCGTAGGTAGTATTGCTAATCAATACTTAAGTTGGTACTTGAATGTACAGTAGCGTGGCGTGGCTTGGCGTTGCGTCGACTTAGTTAGTTAGTTGTTCGATCGTTATTACCTACACTAGGTACGTAACTAGCATTAAATTAGAATAAGTACGCCGCCGTCCACATTTCAACTCGATAACTACCTACCTACCTGTACCTATGTCAAATTGTAACTTACTAGGTGCAATTAGGTAAAAGGTAAAACGTAAAGAGACGAAGAGATAAAGCTGAACTTGGGCAAGCACAATTTGCTCGTATAAGAAAAGGTAGACAAGGAAGACAACAAGGCAGGAAGGACGTGCCGTGGCTTTATTCGTAATACGTGCATCGTACGATACACGTAAAATGTATGTACGAGAGGCTATTTTGAGCACCTGAATTTTTGTCAGTTTTCAAAAAACAAAATTTGTAGTTTGAGGTACTAAAAATAATTTTATTTTTTATAAAAATGTTGCTTGGAGCCCTCCCCCCTCAATTTTGAATAATAAGCATCTATCCAATATTGGAGGGGAAGGAGAGGTCAAATTGAAAAAAATTTCAAGACAAAATTTTGTAGACTGAAATTCTACGAATAATTTTGCTCATTATAGAAAGGTTGCTCGGACCCCTTCCACCACTTCAATTTCGGATAACACTGCGTAGATACTTGTTATTGAAAATTGAAGGGGAGGAAGGGGTTCGAGCAACGTTTTTATAATGACCAAAATTACATTTAGGATAGCGATCAATATTTTTTGAAAAATGCATAAAAATTCACGATTTTCCATCAGCCCTAAGTTTCCTCAACTCCTCTTGCAAAAAATCTACCAGGTGCACAAAAATAGCTTCTCGCGTATGTAGTAAAGCGTCTAATATCTAATACTTAAAATACGGTAATAGTTATAGGTAATATATTGTTTAATTACCCGGCGTGTAATACTGTGTAAAAAATAAACCTCCAAATTTGTAATTTTTTATCAGGTCTGTACACAAATATACTATCTATAGGAACTGGACCAGAAGCGTTCATTTCTCCCGTTGTCACCGTGTAATACGTGAAAACGCCGAGCTGCAAACAAAACATCGATAACATATTATTAGGATCCGAGAATTAATTATTATATTCTATTCTATTAACTAACATTAAAATACGTAGGTCTAAGAAGCTTGCGTATATTCTGGTTAACGCTAGTGCTAGTCGCTATTGAAAGACACGAAATCCACTATTTTTGATTTTTTTTTTTTTAGTGACTGTAATGACCAAAAATCGAATCCGCTAAGAGGAAATTTAAGAGGGGGCACGCTGAATTTATTAGTAAATCAAAAAAAATTATTTAATAAAATGACAACAGAAATGTTTGATTTTTCAATCATTGAAAAAAACTACAATAAAAAAATCGCTTGATTTTTACCCGGAATTTGCTGTATTTTGAGAAAGAAAACTACAACTTTTAATAAAAAATTGGTCTTCATTTTTTCTTGAAAAAAAAAAAAAAAAAAAAAAAAAAAAAAATGGGAGTAAACAACTTTTTACCTTTTTGAAAGGAAAGAAAAAAATCGTCTCGCAATAAAATCTTTCAATTTTTGGGGAAAATCTCTAAATTTTTTGACGAAGCAGAAACACATCTGTGTTTTTTTTTTAGAATTATTATCCTTCATTTTTTTTAAAATTCTAAAAAAAAAAAAAAAAAACTTGTAAGGAAGTGCAGAAACCTCTCAATTTTTTGAATGTAAAAAATTTTCAAATTTTTGTAGGCAGTAAAAACCAAATTTTTTAAGGGGAAAATTTTTTTTTCGTCTTGAAATACAGAAAAAATCTATGTAGGTTTCTTTTTTTCTATTTTATTACATTTTATTTATTTTATTTATTTTTAGAGAAGAAATTTTAATTTTTGGTCTTCATTAAGTATTTTTGCAAAAAATCATTTTTTTTGGTGTAAAAAAAATCTCTCAATTTTTTTTAAAGTAAAAATTTTTGCAACTTCATGTAGTAAAAATCCTTATTCTTTCAAGAAAAAAATCTTAACCAACAATTTTTTCATAGCAAAAAAATTGTTCATTTTTTTCGATAAAAAAATCTCATAATTTTTTAAATATTTGTCCCAATAATATCATTGAAAAAAAAAAATCAATTTGTAGAGTAAGAGAAATATTTTTTCGGAAAAAATCTTTCAGTTTTTTTCAATTTCTCTGTTGATTTTTACAAAATGACATCGACGAAAAAACCCCCTGAAAAAATTGACTTTAGGGACCATTTTGGGCAAATAATGGCAAAAAGTGACCAACATGCGAAATAGTAACAAAGTTACTTCAAAAGAAACTGAATTTCATACCTGTATTGAATGAAAATCATTTGTAATAATTTGTAGCGTCACCTCGAAAATAGGTACAGTAGGTCTAGGTATACATATCTACATACCTACGTACGAGTGCGTATAAAAAACTTAATTATTCGGTATTTAACGATCGCGTGCCGATTCAACGAAAGTTAGCCACCGTAAAAGTTTACGTTGTATTCGGAGCCGGACACGACATCACATGTAAGAGTATAGGTATATGTGCGCTGCTGGGTTGGTGGTGCGATGAGGTGCGGAGCGCAGCGCAGCAGTGCCCTTCTAAACGATCGAATAGCGAAATTTACTTCATCAAATTCATATCGCGTACCGCGACAGGCGACACCACGAGACAATTGATCAATAATACGAGTACTGAGTACAGAGACAGACCTACCAAACGTAAGTATAGTACCTTGAGAGTTGAGACATCGTGCTTTATTATACTGAAATTTGTACTCGCACGTCTACGTAAGTAGGTATTAGCTAGGTAGGTAAGTGAGCATTCACATAGGGAAGTGTACATATAATTTTCGTGAGCTGAACTCGAAATTCGAATCGTGATACGTACGTCTGCTTGTTTTTTTTTTTTTTTTTTTCAACAATAATATTCACGTGGATCTAGATACATCTACCTATGTAATCGATTTAGTAAATGAAAAAAAAAACGAATAAAATTGAATTAAATTGGTAGAAAAACCATCGACATGCGACAACGCAACGCGACAATCGAGGCTCGAATACGTGATTAATCGTACAAGGAAAAATATCGTGCTCTTCGGGAATGAAAAACGAAAACGATGGGTTTATAGGTAAAACAATAAACCAACATAGGTAGAGGTACCTTACCCTACCCACCTATTTACATAAACGACATACGTGCGTTTAATTCGCGTTATAAATGATTGTGTACGAAGGCATTGGCATAGGTACTAATACAATCGTACACTACCGACCCTTTATGTCGATGCCTCGGTTGTAGTTTCATTTTTTATTTAAACGCGACGTGAATAGGCTGCGATGAAAAAGGCGTCTCAAAATCAGAAAGTCGTAAACAAATTTTCAGCTGCTTTATTAATTCGTTCGTAATTCGCATCCGTTTTAACGATATACTTGGCATACTTTGGTGTACTGGACGATCGAGCCCTATTCATCAGCTATCCGCTAATTATCGAGTTTGTTTTTTTAAAAGACTACGCTTACTTACTCGAATCTTTTGTCTAGAATTTCAGATTTACAACTCGAAAACCTCGTGTATAAATTAAGAATTCCAAAATCGTCAACTTTTGCTCAATGCTTGGGAGGGCGGAGGGTGGACTTTATTGTAAAGACGACCAAATTTTGGGCGATTTTCTGACGAAGTGGGCGATTGGATTAGGTGATGGACGAAAAACTTTTATGAATTTTGCTAGACATAATAAAACTTGAATTTAAAAAAAAAATTGATAGCTTCAATTTTAGACGTTTTCAAATTTTTAAAAAAATTGGCGAAATTTAAAAAACAAAATTGACGATTTTTTTTAGAAAAATTGATGACTTCAATTTTAGACGTTTTTAAATTTTATAAAAAAAATAGGTGATTTTTAGACATTTTGTTAAGACATTCTGGAATTTAAGTGCACTGCATACGTGCCAAAAGATGATTGCAATGTAACATTTAAAAAATATATATTACGAACCTACATATTATCTCAAAAACTATTTTTAATCGACTTTGAACAAAACATTTTTAAATTTCAATTCTTCAGTTATTTTCTTCCAACTTTTTGAACATTTTTAAAAATTTTAATTTTTCAATGAAATGAATGTCGGTACCATAAGGCTATATTTTTAGAGTAAAAGCATATTATATCAAAGTTCTTCCTCCTCGTGAGAATGAATTCTCAATTTTTTATTTTCCCCTCAACTCAGTTTCAAGCAATACCTTAGGGCGGATGCCAATTTTAAAAAAAAAAAATTGAAAAAAATGAGCAACATTTTTTCACCTTGCATTATTGCAAAATTAAATTTTTCCCAAAAACAAAAAAAAAATTGAAAAATTCAGAACTTTTTTGTCAGAACCTCTCAGAATGGACCTGATTATTGAGGAAAAAAAAATTTGGGCAATTTTTTCAAAGAAATTAAATTTGACAGAAAATGCGTAATTCATCGCATGGTAAAAATTGAAATTGCTCCATTTTATTAGAAAATACTTCCCATTTTTTATTTTTCATCCAACTAAATTTCAACTGATGCCACTAGCCACCCACTTTAAAAAAAGGAAGAACAAAGCAAAATTTTAAAAATCGATCAACTTTTTTCTTAAGAAAAAGAAAAGAAGTGACCATAGGCTACTTAAAATTCAGTTGTGGGGGGGGGGGGGGGGGGGTAGGCAAACAAAATCCGAAAGTCCAAAGTAAGAGTTACCAATAATATTATTTCCTCATAGTTTTTCACTCCCTTGGTGAAACTTCGAAAAAAAAATTTTTAATTTATTTTAGTCAATTTATAAAAAATAAGGGGCTCTCAAAAAATTTTATTTTTATTCTACGAGACTTCCCCACTCCCCAGTCCTCAGCTGATATTCTAGTGTATATAGGTACCGTCTATAATTATCAGTTACCTATCACGTTTAGGCCTATGCCAGGTTCAGGTATTTGCTGTGGCTTTTCGAAAATTTTGAGAAAATTCTCCACCATGTGCATTTTTGAGTGTCGAGTGAATTAGACGCTGTTAATTAAAGTACCTATTTTTCTTTTGTAGGTACTTGAATATCGTTAGAATTACCCTAGAGGCCTAGACTGAATGGGCTCGTATGACAATTAGTATATCGAATACATAGATAGGTAAAGTATTGGATATTATGTTTAAACCGCACACACTCACACTTCACTCAACGTTGGTATATAAGTGCACATACGCAGCGTACTTTCGGTAGGTAGCTAGGTACAGATACTAGGTACAGGTAGAGGTACATAGTATATGTATCTACACTCGGTATACTCGTACTCGTACTCGCAGCATAATATAGCGAAGAAAGCTTACAAGTGCATCGCGTGCATACAGCAAACCATAGACCTGCGCCTTCACTCGGCTTCCTCATACTATCTCGCTTTCGAAATTTTTTCATATGCACTCGTTGCACTCGCACTCGTTCTTGTTCTTGTAGGTACACTACTGTACTGTCTACTTGTACTCGTATGTCGTCTCGTCGCACACTAAACGATAAAATTGCCAACTTGGGGCGCGACTCGTGGAGGGTGCGACGATGACCAAACCAAGGCAAGGCGAAGGCAAAGGCGACAACGCGACATTTTCACTCGTATACTACACCTGTAGACGACGCGACGCGACCGTAATTCAGCTCGGATGTCTCGCATGTATCTATGTATAATATTGTGCGTGTGCGATGCAGTGCATTATTAATATAACAACTCGTCGTTTCAGATTGCAATTTCGCAAATTTCCTCTACTTATATACAGGGTGTTTCGTAGCTGATGTAGTTCCTTCCACCAGTTGGATAGGCAACCCATAAGGAACAAAAAATTATATATCAACGTGGTGCCCATTTTGAAAATCGAAGGGACAATGAATGATTAATGGGTACCAATAAGACGCGAAGATTTCAAAACCATGTTAGGACAATACATGGAATGTGTGCTACTTTTTGAATTCAGCAAAAAAAGTTACATGATGGATTTGTCTAAATTTGAAAATGAAGGAGTTACGGAGCTTTGAAAATCGAAAAACCTGTTTTTTTCAATAAGTATTCGAAGCTACCTTTCGCCCTCATTTTCAAAGGTAGGCAAAAAATGTCAAAAAAAAAGTTCATCTTCTTTAATACCTACCTACTACCCATGTATTTACTTGCCCTGCCAAAAATTACTTTTGCTCAATTCAATTTTCCTTTGCCCCTTCAATTTTCAAGATAGGCACCATCCTGAGCGGCACACTCGATCGATAATATCGGAAGATGTAACGTGTTTGAAAATCTATAGATGTTCTCACGATATTATAAAGATTTATCGGTACAACTTCATAGGCAAAAAATCTAAAAACTATCGAATTCGATATTATTAAGATTTTATGACGATATTCGTCAACGATACTATCGACAAAGAATATTAAATTTATCGATTCCGATTTTCCACCGATTTTGTGCAGATATTTGAAACTACATTATCGACAAAGAATATTAAATTTATCGAATTCGATTTTTTAACGATTTTGTAAAGATATTTAAAACTATATTATCGACAGATTATATGAAATTTCTCGACTTCGATATTTTACCGATTTTTTGACGACATTTGAAACTATATTATCGACAGATTATAATAAATTTATCGAATCCGATTTTTTACCGATTTTGTAAAGATATTTGAAACTATATTATCGACACATAATATGCAATTTCTCGAATTCGATTTTCTAACGATTGCGTGAAGATATTTGAAACTATATTATCGACACGTAATATGAAATTTCTCGAATTCGATTTTCTAACGATTGCGTGAAGATATTTGAAACTATATTATCGACAAAGAATATGAAATTTCTCGATTTCGATTTTTTAACGATTTTGTGACGATATTTGAAACTATATTATCGACAAATGATCTGAAATTTCTCGAATTCGATTTTTTAACGATTTTGTGAAGATATTTAAAACTTTATTATCGACACGTAATCTGAAATTTCTTGAATTCGATTTTTCAACGATTTTGTGACGATATTTGAAATTATTTCCAAATTGGTGAAAATTTTTCCAAGTCCAACAACACGTCTGGAAGTACTAAACTGCCTATTATAAGCGTTTTATTTCTAATTCCTCAACGATAAGGTATGGCATAGTGGTTAAGGAAGAGGATTACCATGCAGGAGGTAGATGGTTCAAGCCACACGCGTGGCAGATTTTTTATAATTTTTTTTGACTTTTTCTGAAATGATCCTCTTACCGTAACATGAATAATGTGTTTAGGCATAGTTTAATGTATTCATTATGCTAATTAATGATTTTTAATTATAGAAAAAAGCTAGTAAAAGACGAAAAATCGAAATAAAAAATCGACAGAATATCGAATTCGATAAAGTGTCGCGAAAGTTCCGCCTAAATCGTGAAATTATCTTTCGATATTATAGATATATTATCGATAAAATATCTTACTATAATCTCGAAATTTTTGCTAACTATAATTCGTCGATAATCTATCTATATATCGAAAGATAATTTCACGATTTAGGCGGAACTTTTGCGACACTTTATCGAATTCGATATTCTGTCGATTTTTTATTTCGATAATTTGTCGATTGTGCTGCTCGGGATGTTAATATAAAATTTATTGTTCCATATGGGTTGCCTATTCGCCTGGTAGAAGGAACTACAACAGCTACGAAACACCCTGTATACCTTCATCTGACGTGAGTTTTGACCAATCACAATTTCCACCCCCTTCCCATGCCAACATGTTTATAGAGTGGCGCTACAGAAAATTAGTAAAATTGCGATCTGGAAAAATGACTCGGCAGATTGAAATTTCCTAATCACTATCGCTATTTAATTGGCACGTTGTGGCGTTGGCTTACCTCTATGAATGTAATGAGAATAATAAATAACGGTGGCGGGCAACACGTGTAATGATCGGCGTAATACTTTCGATCTCGTTCATCGGTTAAAATTTCAGCCGCTATTAAATGCACCATTCTGAAACAGTCGTAAAATAGAATCAGTATCTACGTAAGTCGATAATTCATAATTAGACGAGCGAGCATTAAAAAAATAATATATATATCTTCATTTCTCGAGTAGATAATATGGAAAAATGGTCAATAAGATAGGTATCTATGTACTATAGACTAAAGTCCATACTAGAGTTGGGCGGATCCACAAATGAAAGGAGCGAGATCCAGATCCAGATCTTTTGTCTAAAAATGGATCTGCAAAAGATTTAGCTCAGATTCTTCAATTTTGGATCTTTGGATCTTTAGATACAATTTTCAAATTTTAGGATCCGGATAAAGCCGGACAGTTTGAAAATTTTAGGGTTTTTTGGCTTCCTTTACGGTTTACATTTCATTTATTTCTCAGATTAAATTTTGAAAAATTAAATTCTCAGAGAAAAATGTGATGAATACGATGTGGTAGAAAAAATTTCTGTATCTTGATCTGGGGTTTTTTTTTTTTCAATTTTAAGATCCAAAGATCTAGACTAGCTCTGTTTTTGGATCTTCGGATCTTTCGCTCCAATTTTTAAATCTTAGGATCCGGATCTGCCCAACTCTGCTATAGAGGCACTACAAGTATAGGTAGGTAGGTAGGTAGGTAGGTACGCTGATATTTTACACGTTGCTCGTGCTACATAGCAACAAACCAAGTATAAGAAGGTCTGGGCCTCTGTCTGTCTCTGTACGGTGTGTACACCTTCCCTACATCTAATACATATTTGTACTTATGTACCTCTACCTACATACACTATACGCATAATGTATTCGTATACCTTCGTGTATTTGCTGGATTTTCGCTGCACTGCCTCGACTAACCTTATTTACGCTTTGATTCTTCTTACGTTGCGTTTGTTGGACGATTTTTCAGACCATGACGTTGACGCTGACGTACGTACTTACTCGTAAACACAACACACACGATACAACTTACGAATATAGTTATATCTTCGCTTCGAGTAGGCAATAGAGTGGCTATTAATTGGCTAATGAAAATATACAGTTCACTGTTCGCGTCACCTTGTTTCGTACATTTCTCAGACTTCAACATTCCAAATTCATGCTCACAAGTGAATGTTTTGCAACTCGTCAACTTCGATTGAGCTGAGGCTCAATGAAAGAACCTGTCACCCCGACTTCAGAACCGAATTTTAAGCTGCCTAAGTTGATTTTTCGATTTTTGGCGAATTTTTGAAAAGGAACCATTGGTAAATAAAAATTGTAAATACCTAATGAGATAAAATTCTGAAAATCGGTTTGTATAAAGGTTTGTATACTGCAGTTGACTCCTCGATGAGTCGATGCTACTGCTACGAGTACGCGCTGGTATTAAAAGTTGAAATGTCTGACCTTGCGAAATACCATTTATGACGAATGATAAACGAGCGTTTACCCGTTGAATGATAAGTAGGTAAGTGCGAACATGGTTGTCGATCGACGTCATTCGAGTCCAGATTTCGTGAATGGAATTCGCAATCGCATCGGGCTAGCGCAGTAGCAACGGGCGATTTGGTGGTCGTGGTTAGTGATTCGCCGATGTAGACGGAGACGCACTAGCTGCCAGTTCGTCGAGATAAATTGAAGACCTTATGGCGAAAACAATCATAGTCCAGAGAAACTTGGTACTTAGGTTCTAGGATAAATCATTGAATGTGTATGAGGACTTGTTTTGTGTGAAAACTGCCACAGTCGCATAGTCCATTTTCAAATTTGCAACTGACTGAACTAGACTATGGCCATTCTCACACAAAAAAGTCCTCATACATTATCAATGGTTTATCCTAGAACCCAAGTATCAAGTTTTTCTGGACTATGATTGTTTTCGCAATAAGGTCTTCAATTACCTAATTCAAAACCACCTAGAGATACAAGCCATGAACGTAGAAAGGCAACGTCGCATTTTCGAGTAGTAGACGGCCGACTTTCCAATCCGTTTTTTGACGATAACTCGAGAAATATTCATCGAATCGAAATTCTGACAACACACTAACGAAAGAAAATTTTCTGCTCTACAATTTTGGTTCAGATAAATTTTCACGAAAAATGCTTCGTTCGCTCGGAAAATGAGAATATGTGAAAATTTGCATATCCAAGAAAACATTTTACGCTGAGAAATCGAGGTATTTTGGTCAAATCGAAATTTCAATCATTTTAGGCTGAAAGGATTTTTTTCGCTCTAAAATTTTGGTTCGTATCAATTTTCACGAAAATCGCTTCGTTGACCGGGAAAATGGGAAAATTTGGTAGATGGCCAACCTTCAAAATCAGTTTTTCGACGATAACTCGAGAAATATTCGTCAAATCGAAATTCCGACTACACCAAACAAAAGTAAATTTTTTGATCTACAATTGTGGTTTTTATCAATTTTCACAAAAAAGGGGTCGTTGCCCTCGAAAATGAAAAAATAAATAGTTTTTTGACGATAGTTCAAAAAATTGGTCGAATCAAAAATTTTAAAAGCACTAAAACTGAAGGATTTTTTCTGCTCTACAATTTTAGTTCTTATCAATTTTCATGAAAAACGCTTTGTTTATCCGCGAAATAGGAAAATATGAAAATTTGCATATCTGAGAAAACAGTTTTTGCTAATGAATCGAGGTATTTTCGTCGAATCAAAACTTCAATGATTTTAGGATGAAAGGCTATTTTTTGCTCTACAATTTTGGTTCTTATCAATTTTTACGAAAATCGCTTCTTTGACCGGGAAAATAGGGAAAATCTGGTAGACGGCCCATCTTCAAATCAGTTTTTTGACCGTAACTCGAGAAATATTAGTCGAATCAAAATTCCGAATACACTAAACGAAAGTTAATTTTTCCCTCTACAATTTTGGTTCCCATCAATTTTTTCGAAAAACACTTCGTTTGGCCAGAAAACGTATTTTCAATTGCTCAAGTCGGCCGTCTTCGGCAAGGTTGCCAATTTTAACTTCATGGCTTGTAGTGTCTAGGTGGTTTTGCCTAATTACGTTTTGCTTAATGTCTTTCCTAACATTCAGGGCTTATAATCATCGAATTACAGGCCCTTGGGACCAAAAATTTTTATTCCCCATTTTCTTTCTTTTTCGGCTATTAAAAGTCAAAATTTGCTTCATTTATTCACCATTTTGGTCCCCTAAAATTTCTGGGTACCAGGAACAACTGTCCCACTCAACCACCCCCCTCTCTCAAGTAGTGTCTGCTAATATTAGATTCGGAAACGTATGCTTACGATGGATTTTCGAGTTTGAAAAAAACAAAAAAACAAAAGCAGTCGAGCAAGAAAATCAGAAGTCAAAGAGTGACCCTTTAGAAAACAACCCTTTTTCAGCGATATGTACGTCGTGATACGTAAATACCTACTAGTAGATTTAGTTACTGATCCTACAAAATAATAATCGCCAGACTCTACATCATCGGTAGGTATAAATCTGCCAAAGCTGTTACGAAATCGTACACCACACAATGATATTAATTAACTGAGACGCGACGAGGTATTCTGTTCTTTAGATGCGATCGCCCGTGCTCTTTCAACACAATACCAGTATAGGTCCTCGTCCTGTGTATGGGCAATATGGTCGACGACGCGACGTTAAAAAAATAATAATAATAAAAAAACCACAATTTGCCAACGATCCATTGTTTTAGCGTATCCGGGATTCCGGCTATCGTTGGTGGATTAATTCGAATTAGGTATATACACTCGATAAATAATAGTCGATCGTGCTCATTGCGACTAATACGAGGAGGGTAGGTAATATTACGTAAAACTCGACGACTCTGAATTCGAGCCTGGCGCTGGGGCAAGGGGGATTTACCTAATCGACCTATACTCGTAATTAAGTAATATTCAACTCGCATTGCCACTCACCTGCGAAATACCGTAGGCTTTTCGATGATGATGTGAAAATCGTTTTCGCTGCTTATTTCTCGATCCCTTTGATGAACGGCACATTTAAAACTGCGCCTTCTTTTTCCACTCATCTGCAACATGTCAAACAAATATCGTGTTGAGAAAAATTTATAAATATGATAAATGCACGTACGTACAACGGTAATCACATGAAAATAGGTAGTAAGTAAGTACCTATTTATTTTATTTACTATATAAAAACGTCGACTACTGAAGACGAACTGCTTCTGACGTAAGAAGAAAAAAATTATCGAGCAATTCATTGAAGTTGATACCTACTACCTACATAGTTACGCATTTGTTGTTACAGATTGAAAAGAATCAGTGAAAGGGTAGGGCAGTGCATTTTTTCAACAGGAAGGGTGAGTAAAAAATTTTCCTAGCAATAAATTGGAAACTTTTAGATAGGTACATATTGTGGTACATTACGCGAGAGCTGAAGAATTTCTTTTATAAATAGTTCAGCCCCCCCCCCCCTCCCCAACACAATTGTGAAAAATAACAGTCCCCAACTAATTTAAAAGTTTACGAATGTTTAAAAACATTGGTAACTGAATAAAAAATTTGAAATCCTATACACAGAAACACAGCTGGCGGATCATTATTTTCTCAAATGGTGGTCACATTGTGAGGGGGAGGGGAGGTAAAAATGTTGTAAATTTTTTCAAAAAAAAAAGAAAAAAAAGAAAGACTTTATTTATACAATAAAGTAGAAGGAACCTCGATTATCCGATCACCGATGCCCAAAAATCGGTTTAGAAAATTTGAGACATCATTTTATTAAGTTCAAAAAAAAATTATTAAAAAAATGTGGAAAAATTATTATTTTTAAACATGAAAAATAATTTATTTCAAAAAAAATATGAATTAAAAGTTTTTATTCCAAAAAGTTAGAATTTTTTTCATCCTAAAAAATTGTAAAATCTTATTTCATTCTAAAAAATTAAAGAAAAATCATTCTAAAAAATTAGAAAAAATTTTCATTCTAAAAAATTAAAAAGAAATTTCATTCTAAAAAATTAGAAAAAATTTTCATTCTAAAAAATTAAAAAGAAATTTATTAAAAAGAAATTTCATTCTAAGAAGTTGCAAAAAAAAATCATTCTAAAAAATTGAAGAAAAAAATTCGTCCTAAAAAAACATTGAGTTCAAATTTTTTGCGCAGCTCAGGATTTCTCACGTGAGAAATTTCATGTGATGCTCGGGCACGAGAGGAACTAGGCTAACGCCGGCCATGCACAGAAAGTTCAACTTTGAAATGACATCAATTTAAAAAAAATAAAAATAAATTTGATTTTTAAAAAAAATTGCAAAAAATTGGAAATCACACCTTTGCAATGATATGTGGGATTTAGATCAACTACTATAACATACAATATTCGATAATACGAGTAGGTAGACGTCAGACGTAGGTACTCGTAGAAACTGTATAACGTACATATAACCATACGTTAGATGTAACGAGAAGATTAGCAGGAATATAATATGCAGCGAGTTGTCGAACTTGCTCGCCCCCGCCCTCATTTGCATCGATACAACATTGGAGATGGCGATTGATAAGATGTGATACAGATTCAAGACTGGGTTCTGTTACCTACTCTACTAGTTGGCGATGGCACAATTTCAAATTATTATACACGTACAAGTATTATAGACGATTGGATCCCCGCAGTACTGATTTTTTGGCACCATCGAAAAATTGCCAAGTTCAATACTGCATAGATGCGTGAATTCAAAATTGGAGGACAGGGAGAGGCCCAATCACAACTTTTGTAATGACAAAAATTATTTTCAAGCTTCAAACTACAACTTTTGTTTGAAATTTTTTTCAATTGGACCCCTACCTTCGCCAGTTTTTAATAATATAAGTATCTTAAGTGATCTAAGTCCTATTATGCTAAATTTCAGGGGAGGGGAGGGTCTAATTGAAAATTTTATAATAACTGAAATTACTTGTAGGACCTCAATCTACAACTTTCGTCTGAAAAATTTTTCAGTTGGACGCTTTGCCTAGTTTTGAAAAAGCATCAGCCTGACATTATGTGAAATGGGGGGAGAGGGAGAGATCCAATCGAAATTTTTTTAATAAGCAAAATTATTCCTAGGATTTCAAGCTACAATTTTTATTTGAAAATTTTTTCAAATTAGCCTGTTTCTCTCTCACTATTTCATTTTTTAATTAGTATCTTCGGAGTGTTATGCAAAATCGGTGGGGAGGGAGGGGTTCAATTAAAAAAAATTTCAGACGAAAGTTGTAGCTTAAATTCCTAGGAAAAATTTTGGTTATTATAAAAATTTTGGTTGGACGCCTCCCTGCCCTCCAATTTTGAATTTTACGTATGTACGAAGTATTGGGACTTCGCAAATTTTCAATGGTGCCAAAAAATCAGTACTGCGGCGATTCAATCGTTATTATAGGTAGTCCAGCATGCATTTGGAGTTCGCGTTGCGCACAGTGCTCTGCCCGTTGTTTCTTTTTTCAAGTTCTTAGAAATTGATATTTTCAAATGGACTCGAAATATACGACAGGAAGCCGACGAGCAGAAGAAGATGAAGACGACAAAAAGGGAGTTGGATGTCGCAGCCGGAAACGGAAATTCAACGTAGGATAACCAAGGGCAAGAACGAAGGGTAGCGACGCGACGCGTCACTCTCGGGCGTCTTATTTTAAAATTTCTAATCTGCGCAGAACGTAGTCGTACGAATAAGTACGATAGTACGTATGGTATTGGACATTGGTCCACACAGACGTACAAACAAATATGTACATCTACTTACCTACATTTATCATGTATACCATGTATACCTTTACCTATTAGCTATGTAGTATGTGAGACGATCGCTTATGCTTTCCGCTATATTCGTACGATGATAATAATGGGAGCCGGGGTTAAGGTCAGGGCGACGCGCGACGCGACGCGACGCGACCAGCGATTCGTGCGTGGTGAAGAAATTTCGTCTTGCGAGCCAGGGACGGCCAAGGCGGATACGGCGCGGCGCACAGCATCGGCATCCTTTGATTGGGTATGCCATGCGATGCCATTATCTACTAGTTGGTGTACGAATACGGCTACGGCCACAATACCAAGTTCAACGACGTCTGTAGCGTTGTACCACAGCATGCCAAGCAGCCGGGACGGCGAGGCGACGCGGCGCGATGCGATGCGCCACGTAAATTTTGGAAAATTGCCATCCAGACTTGTGTGTGAGACGTTGAATCATAGCGTCCGCATCGCATCGCGTCGCGCCGTCGGCTTCCTTTCTTCGTGCCAAAGTCGCAGCGAGGCGGCGTGGCGGTATGGTATACTTTTTTCAATGACAACATCGTATATACTTTTGAAAGAGACGGCCGGCGGCAGCGGAACACTAAGCTCGTAATCGTTATCAATGAAAGTTTGCTCAACTAACGCATTTAGAATGGATGGCAGCAGCCAATTCTCCTATTTCCTCGCTCTGTGATGTGTGATTCAATTCAACCGAGACTACTAGACTAGCCGTACAAACGCCCGCCCTCGCCCGCTCGCTTGTCCCTCATTTAGTATTGCGGCACGATATAGTAAGGAAGGTGTTAACGAGAGCCAATTCATTCGGCAGTGATGCAAATTTAAATTAGAATAGAAGTAATACATCAAGTACATAGAACAATTTTATAAGTTACCATCTAACGAGTTCCTCTTTCCAGGTCGTGCGAGGGTGTTTACTTCATGCATTCGAGAAAATATGTAAAAATCTCAAAATTGAAAGAGTAAGTATGAATTCCATCCTTGGTGCCAGAGGGTACAGGTTTGTGTAAAAAAAATTTATTCAAAATTGCAACTTCTTGAAAATTGTTACCAAAATCTCAGCGAATTAAGAGGGGTTAGAAATTTTCAATGATTCTGCCCTTTCTAGAAAATTCCTTCAATTCTTCACTGACTCACTGTCGTAATTAATAAGTTAATAACCATCACACATACAAACATCACTATACTAATATCACTGCTGAAATAGGGTAGATACTAATTTCACTAGTAACTTTTTCGGCAAGTAATGTCACTACTATCGACAGGCAGCACTCACTATTGACACTACTCTAGTATAGTGACAAATACATGCCGACAAAGTTACTACTGAAACTGTGCACTATTTTAGTACTAGTAGTGACCTTACTAGCAGTAGCAACAATGCCAGTGGCAAACACCCACCCACGGTTTTCGAACTTGGGGTGCTGAGCACCCACGGTTAAAAAATCAGAGTGACGCCACTGAACAATGCCTAAGGGATAGATAAGAATGTTTGAGGGGTGAACTGAAGAACTGCACTTATTACTCTCAGCACATGTAATGAACACCTGCAGGCATGGTAGTGTAGGCAAAAGCAAATCAGAGTGACACCACTATTCCAGCTGGGTTTAGTGGCACTCAAAAGTATTATATCATGTTATTGGATATACTTTATCTGCTAGTAGAGAAACGACTCACTTTTGGATGGTACAATATAATCGTCAGTAACTTTGGTTCAACTGCTAGTAGCATTGGAATAGTCATTAGTAGTGTTGGTATCATCGCTAGTAGCGTCAAGATGAATGCTAGTGTAGTGTTTTACAAAATATACTAGTAATTTTTTTGAAAAACACAATTAGGCGTTTTTAGGAGACGTTCAATGGCTGCAACGTGCACAGTTTACAGTATACTTTTACTTCTAGCACATGCTCAGATAGTTGAAGAAAAGACCTCGAGGTCTACATAGAACTCTAGTTACTATAAAGGTATATACTTGACACGCTGCGTTGCATGCTTTGCGAGTTTCTCACTCTATTAATTAATTAGATAGGTCCCTATTTCTTTTTACGGACTGCTAATCTTATCGCACGAATGTGTGTGGTTTGCGGAGCAGAGTACAGTACAGCGTTCTGCAAAGTAGCTTCGGTACGTATACGCAGCTAATGGAAGAACGGCTTGTAGCAAAACTGACGTGAAAGAAAGGGTCCCAAATTCAGTTTTTAGGCCTGAAAATGAGTGGAAATTGTCTACAGGAAGCAAAAATGCACCAATCTCAAACCTTAAAGGTCATAACACTCGAAAGGCATTAGTGAACTCTATCGACTCTACATACAAAATTTTAGATCCACGAGTCATTTAATTTGGGCTGTTGCGTAAGCTGAACAATGTTTTGAGGAACAGGAAAAACATAGACATTTTTGATTTTAGACCCTGCATAAGAGTCAGAAGGGATCAAAAGGTAGAAACCCACAAAAGGCACATCTGAAGTATGATGCGAATCTACGATGATATTTTAGAACCTCTAAACAATTTTGAAGGTTCAGCTGCAGCAAAGCATGATCGTCGTGAGAGATTATCCTCAAAATTCGCACTTTTTGTAGACTTGAAGCTAGTTGAGATGGCCTGTAGAGAGCTTAAATTCGGAAATGTTAAAGGCAATGCGCGCAGGGCATCGATGAAGCGAATTTCAAAAAATGTCGTCACTTCAGACTTCCGCGAAGTTGTCACCAAAAATTTTAGAATACATTCATCCTCCTATGAGTCCTAGGAGACCTCACAAAACAAGTTTCACCCCATTTTATCCATTCGACTCGGTGATAGAGATTGTTGATTTTCGATTGTCTCGACTCCGGGGGTACTCCACTTATATGTACATCATAAAGACGATGCAACGACCCCAGAAATGAGCAACTGCATGAGCATCCATCACATCCGCTCAAAACGAACGTAGGCAGGTAGTTTATTTATTCGTTGTTAGGTATATATAAAACCTACTTAATCCTCGCGTCTTTGATCTTTTTGAATATTTTCTTAAATTATGACACTCTGCCGCAGCCGAGCCGTTGATTAGTCATTTCCGTAGCAGCGCGTAATTTTTTCACGTCCGTAAGGCGTAAGCGTAAGTTAACGCGTGCTTTACAGCGAATGTCGAGGATCGTACCTACATTGCGTAACTATACTGCAGTACTTCCGAGTACTCGCTGTCGCTACTCACAGCGCGAGAGTGTTTCTCAAGTCTTCGCCTCGTCCAGCTTTGCCCACTCCTCGCACCAGTTACGAGTCTCGGACGTAACAAGCTTTTAATTAGAGACGCGACGCGACAAATTAACTAAGGCATAACGTAAGCGCAGTCCGCCGTACAACCTCATTATTATCGGCTGTTTCCGCCACCCCGACCTCATCCTCGCATAATCTAGCTCATTGTCGTATACGAGTATGTAATGCAAAATGACGATTAATATTATACCTTGGTACATCTACTTATGCGGCTAATAGCGCGAATATTTTGTTCGTAACGTAGGTATCTCCAATTCTCCATCTACTTGTGTCTCGTCTCTGTATGTGGTACACTGTAGGCTAGAAAAAGGAGGATGGACACGAATAGACGCCACTCCTACTCGGCTATACTTCTGTCAATTCGATACCAAAACCAATTGCGAGCAATAAACATTGAACCATACTAGTACAGTGGTACACGGTGCGCACTGTGCAGTGTGCACCCACTCGCTGCCAGTCTGCGTAACGCCGGTCGCGCCGGTCAACCGGTTTTTCGCCGCCCAATCGCGCTGTTAAATCACGCGTGATTATCGCGAACGCGAATCGCGATCGGCCGATTCGCGTTCGCATCCCTTCGCGAGTTTTCACGTGACGCCGTTCCGCGTTCCGCTCGCAGCACCGGAACGTTGCAGTTGCAGTTGCGTTACGAATACAGGTGCTTAGGAATACTGCAACGGCAACACTCCAAGTCGAAATTAGAAGAATGTACGTACTATGTACATTCCCATATTATAGTACATACTTGATTGTATAGGTAGGTAGGCACATAGTTTTTTGAGGTACATACAATAAGTACGTAAATTCGACCAAGCGTAATGTTTACATTTTGGTAAATATTTTTTTCCACAACAAACTCCGTGTGTGCAATAGGTAGGGGACACGACACGACACGACACGACACGGGTATCGGCCAAGGTACCAATGACTTGTCAGCCGCGGCGGGGCGTTGGAAAACGAAGGGCGGCATATCGATTGCAAAAATATTCGTAAGTTGCGGTCGTGCGACGTGCTCGACGACCATGCTGTGCAAAACTTGGGCCTATTTATACAACTGCATTCAGCTATACCTACATAAATATTTCGTAGTCTTAGCAACATACGAGGACTGATCAAAAACTAACTCAACTTCCACCCTCACGAGGCTGGTAATAGATCGCCAAGGTCTGAATAGAATCCTACAATTCTCTTCTTTCAGACGAGAGATTTCATCAAAATGACTGCAATCAAAGGTATTTAAATGAAAGGAAACCAGATGTAGGTAACTATGTAGGCCTAAAAAAATATGCATTTTCCGTATGGAACGATTTTTGGCTATTAGTGTGACTTTTGTATGACTTGTACGACCTTGTAGACACCATTGTTGAGGCAAAACTCAAGAGTTCACGCGCTGCTCAGACGACATCATCTCGAAATCAACACAATTGAACCGCAGAGGGTAAGGGGTAACTCGCCACTGCAACTATGAATGTGTATGAAAAAACAAACAAACGACCTATACCAGTTTCTGCAACCACTCGTTAGACAAATAGGCACAGACAGGGTTGTAAAATTCCATCAAAACCATTACAAACCACCAGAGATCGAAAGTTTGGTTACTTTTTGATCAGTCCTTATACGCCCAATGCACATACAGGACTCAGGACTGGTACAATAAGTACAATATTAAGTATAGACGTCGTAGAACTTCCGTAAATACGATCGAATACTTATTAGTAGGTATAAGTACATGCAGAGCTAGAGGTAGACGTTGGTGCACATACTTATTCGTGCAACTTTCCAAGTTTTTCTATCCACCCTAAATTCGAACAAACAATGACGCGACGCCATGTTTCGCTTCGGTGATTTCAACATCTTGCATGCCCAACTGCCCCTTGCTCGTTGCCAGTGATGAAAAAAAAAAAATCGTCCCAAAAACGTTTCTCAACAATTTAAACTTGATGGTTATGGTTGAATTGCCCTCTCACCCGCCCAAAAACATGAAAAGTTCGATGATATGACTCGCCTCGTCGAATTTTATTCCATTTTTGGATGAAAACAATAACTTTGGGCGAGAAGTGCAGCTAAGAGTAGTGTAACGCGGTCCAAAAATCTACAATATTGGTAAAAATCGACTAACCGTAGATTATAAGTCGAGAAAATTAAAAAATTGTGCGACCCAAAGCCAAGGAATATGGGGAAGCCTCGAAGGGATCACGTGCAAGGAGCACAATATGTCACATGGCACGTAAGGTGTTAATAACCTTTCATATAGAAGTATTTTTTAACTTGGCCGTTGACATAAGCTTCACAGGGTAGAATTCGGCTGGGCTTCGGTCCCTCCCAAGTAGAATCTATAACGCGATTAATCAGGAACGTATAGAAGTACTTGGAGTAGGTATACATTCAAAAGATACTCGTACTCGTACTTGGGCGTACATAATCACGTAATCAGATATAACGTTGCGGCTTCACTGTTCACACTCCCAACAGAGCCAGCCCCAGCCAGGGCATCGAATAATGCGGCGATGGCGCATCATTTTTTACAGTTTATTCGCTCTCACCCTCATCCTCGCCCTCTCACCTGTCACAGTCATTCTTCATCCAATCGGTCGCGTTTCGGCATTTAAAGAGTGACGAGTAGGTAATACTATAAGCTGTGTGAGATTGTAGGTATAGGTAGGTACAGGTGCATGGGTGATGGGAGTCGTCAGCCAGGCAGATCAACAACGTATGTATACCCGGAGAATCTGGTAGTGTAGCGGTATATGTTTTTGTTGATATGCGCGTATAATGCAGCGTGAAAATTCATCGACAAATGAAACAAATCGTCGGATGCGTTAATCGATTACCATTAACCACGCGGCGCGGCGCAAAGGCTTTCCACCACCCAACACCGCTAAACACGTTAGCCTTACAGTGAGACGCTTTTCCAGCTTCTTTTCCAAGTGAAAATCTACTAGAAATTGAAATTGGGCGAAGAGGGATGGTGGCCTATCGCAATGGATCTCGACTAAACAGGATGGTACGATGCCAGGGCCATGGGCAGCGCAATTCACGGTGCCGTACCGCGCCGCATACTCAGATTTCGATTCAACTGCGATGTATAACTTTTCAATAACTCTGAATAACAGCAGAAGCATAACGGCAACGGCGACGGTGGTGGCGGTGGCGGATAAATCGAAGAGGTTGAAACTGCGCCAGCACCATGAGAAACTGTTGTAGTCGTACGTACGTACGTTTTAAAGACCACCCGGTTGGAAAGGTATTCCACCTCCGTTCATTTACATAAACGTTTCAAAATAGCCGATGTAATTCCTTTTTCGGCAATATGTATTAAATAAAAAATACCTAAGTACGTATCTACGTATGCTGTACGGGACCGAGGCGGGCGCGACGGCGACGCGGTGCTGGTGCTGTCCGATCAGCAGGCGGAGCAGGAGGGCGACGACGACAAAAAATAAAAAATACAACCAAAATCGAAAACCTACACGTTCGTATACGTTTCATTCAAACTCGAACACGTATGTCTGGGCATGCCATGCCGTGTGTTCTTCCTCGTCCTCGAAGCCGACTCGACAGAGACGCGACCACCGCGCCACAGCTCGCGGTGTCAATAACTTTTCTATTGCTTCGTCCTCACGACCGACCCCACAATGACGAATTGGAAAATTTTCAAAAAATGTTCAAAATAAAATTTCAATTTGATCCCCTTTTCCGCTACCGTCCCCCCGAAAATAGCTTGGTCAGGCTCAGAAACTATTTCAAAAGCAACTGCCTGCATGGGCAGCATCAAATGCTTTTAGTAGCTTATTTAGAAATATTCTTCGTCGCAGACATTCGACAGAACTGCGACGAAAGAATTACTTTTGAAAAAAATGAGTAATTTCTGTCTTCGTTAACCAAAAATTTGAAAAATGCCTTCGTAAAAGCGTGAAACTTGGTTTAATGAACGTCGAGACCAGAACAACTTTTTAGAGAACGCGAGCTCTCTTCAATTCCTTGTCTCACTTGTGAACAATTTCGACGTTTTTGCAGTCAATCGTACACAGGGTGTCCGACGAGGGGTATGTCAAACTTGAAATTTTGTATAAAACCGAGTACCAAGAACAAAAAACTTCATGTAGGTACACCAACAGTGCCTACTGCATGCCTGTCTCAGTTTTGAATGGTCAGGGTGATAAGTATGCAAAAATTTCAGAAGTTCGTTAATACAATGCATGAAACAGGTGTAACTTTCCAAAAGAGATACCTAAAAGAAGTCATTTTAAAATTTTTCCTAATTTATTTATACCAGATGCCTATCTCAATTTTGAAGGGACGCTGATTTACAAAGGAGTAGGTAGGTACTCTTAAAGTTAGGTTACCTTTTGAAAAAAAAAACTCGGTTTTTTGCCACTTTTGGGTAGTGTCACTTGCGTGGCACCATGGTGCACCCTTCTGAAAAAGACGAAAGTACAATTCGAGTTTTTACACCTCTCTGGACCGTGAGTTTGAAATTGTTTACCACCTACTGCCCTCTACCAGGTGGTGAAAAAGTTGCAGAACTCAGAAAAATAGAGATTTTCGAATTTCAAAAAAAAGGCAGTACGACCTGCAGCCTGCAGGGCACCAAAACTGGGCTTGAATGGCTTCATCTACTGATGTAAAAAAATTATTTCAATAGAAAATTAAGTTGAGAATTTTTCATTGCAAGGAATGTCAACTTTTGATTTTTTTTAATTAAAAATCGATTTCTACTACGAAAAATTGAAAAATTTCTATTCTGAATCAAATTTTGAATTTTTCCCCAGAGTAGGTATTTAAAATTTGAAGCACTTCTCAACCACCTATCCAACTTCAAAATTTGCCAAAAATGAAAAATAAAAAAAAATGAATTTTGATTTTCATTAAATTTTAAAGGGGTGTAAATTTTTTAAATGAGATCAAAAATTTATTAAAATTTTAAAATGACCAAAATTCCACATCACAAGTTGAATTTCGAATTTTTACCAGATTTTAAAATTTTTATGAATTTCAACAATCTATCCAACTTCAAAACTTACTAAAAATTAAAAAGCGTTAAATTTTTGAATTTTCATTATAATGTTGAAATTGTATTTAATTTCATAAATTGTTTCAAAAATCTATCAAAATTTTGAAAATACATTCTTTACACCAACTTTACTCATTCTTTAGGCGTAACTTTACACATATAATTTCCCTAGGCGTAAACGTACCTAAATTGAATCTTTAACTAGCCAACCCTGCTCTTAGATCAATTTTCTTTTGAGCTATGGGTCTAAAAAAATTTGTGATGGACTGCCAACTCAAAATAAACCACCTCCTTCATGGGCGCATCCAAGGGGGGAGCTAGCGAGCTAGCGGGCTAAAGCTCCCCCTAAAAGCTAGCCCATCCCTCCCAACATTTTTTTTATCAAAAATCAGTTTTGAACTTTTGAAGTTTTTTTTATAGTGAGAGTGGAAGTTCAGTCGAAGTCTTTGACATTTTAGTGATAAATCTAAGAAAAGTCAATTATTTCCCCCAAAAAATTTTTATTCCAAAAAAATTGAAAAAACATTTGAGATTTTGAGACTTTTTTATGATAGTAAATTTAGTTATTTTTTTCTCCAAAAATTTGAAAAATTTATCTCTTTACTAAAAAAATTGAGAATTTTCTTTTTAAAAAAAATTAGTTTTTTTTTTCAATTCCTAGAGAATTGTCAAATTTTTTCATTTCAATTTTTTTTTTAGATTTTCTTTTTTAAAATGAAAATTTTTTACACCTATTCCAAAATGAATGTACCTAATAAGTGAAAGCCAGAAGATGAATGTTACGACAAAAAAGGTACTTTTGTTAAAATCTGTTTGTTTTGTGATTCAAGAAAAAAATAAAATACAGCCCATGAAAATAGGTAGGAATCAAGTAGGCTGAACCCTCTACTTTTTAGTTTTTTCCCCTCAAGTTCTAGCTCCTACCAAGAAAAACTCTTGGGTGCGCCATTGGCCTTCTTAAATTTTGCCAAAATACGAGGTATGTTTTTTTTATCGATCGACCCTAGTGTACATTTGGGACTAAGGAGACGCGCATTCCACAAATCGATCAAAAAATGCCTATATTTATCTACACGTTGGAGATGTCAAAATACATAAGTGTGGATTGTAGAAAAAAAATATCCCGAAGTCGGAACATAGGCGTAGGCCTATAAATTTTTTCGATAATTCAAAAAAACGCATTTTCATTATACACGGTGCGAAAGTACTTACTTTCCCCATTGAAATCAGCAGGGAAAATAAAACTTTTCCTCGCAGTATTTACGCGCGTTGCGCACGCAATGTAAAGTAACCAGCATCGGTCATACTATTCTATGATTCACAAAGTGTTAAAAGTTGGAAAGAATATCGATATATCAGTGTTTTAGTTCTTTGATTTTCAGTTCATTCGCACCGTATATAATAAAAATTATATTACTTAACAGGGTGCGAATTGAGCTTTTCCACAGTAAGTATTGTTTGCTTAACTCGCCTTTGGCTCGTTCAGTAAAAAACATTTGCTGGACGAGCCGTAGGCTAGTCCAGCAAATGTTCATACTGTGAGGAAAAGCTCAATTTTCGCACCCTATTAAGTAATATACTATTTCTATTCCACTTTGAAAGCCTAGAGTACGTACTGGGCAATTCACAAATAATATATTTAATGTAAGCCAAAACCGTCAAGTTCACTTCGCTAATCATCAAACTATGAACTTACAATTAGAATACCAATGAATTCGTATTCAGAGGGTTCGAATTTGATCGCATTGCTGGGGGATGATTCTATACCTTTTTTGAAAAATTGAAAGAGATGGCAATTTCGAGTTTTGAGTTGGAAAATTAGGGATTTTGGATGATTAATATATAGAAAAATTAAAATAATTAGTTCAAAACTTAGCGTGTACATCTTTATCTAGAAATTCTTTCACCAATTTTATTTTTGTTCGAGTCAAAAAAAAAAAAAAAAAAATGTAATTTTTTTTTAAAATTTTTGCAGCACTTGAAAAACTTATGGTCAGCGTAATTTTTCTATTACCTCGGATTTTTTTTCTGACAGAAACTTCATTTGTTTCGTCACACATTTTTTGTGTCAGTTATTATTCTTCCTTTTCTCTTTATTTCTTTCTTTCATTCTTTCTTTTCCCGTATACAAAAAAACTAATAGTTACTATATAATACCATTAGTTACTATAAGTAACTATTTAAATTTTAGTGGTAACTAATGGTAACCATTACAAGTCCTTGGGTGATTAATAGTAACCATGAAACATCATATGGTTACTATTGGTAATTAATAGTAACTATTAGTAACTAATAGTAACTAGCATCTTTTGATATTCGCAGATAAGATGTGTTGTAAATTAGTACATATAGTCCATGGAAAACATAATACATTTGGCTAGACGTGTGCGTCAAGCTTTGAGAGGGATGTCCACAACTAGACAGGGTTTTAATGAGCCTGCCAGGATGTGCATGAAGACCTCCAATTTTTGAATCAAACATGGTGTAAATAGCCAACTACTAATAACTAATAGTTTTACCATTAAAAAAAAAAACCAATGGTTTTTTCGCCACTATTAATCTCTAATGGTACTGGTAATAGTAGTGGTAACATTTACAACTAAAATTACCACTACTAATGGTGGCGAAAAAACCATTCGTTTTTTTTTATGGTAGAACCATTAGGTTTTTTTTTATACGGGTTAGAATTCATTTTTTTGTTGAAATTATTTTGAATGATTTCTCGAGAATTAAGTCATAATTTTTTTTCTTCTACTTCTGTAAAACTTATTGTGGTCAGAGACTCGAAGTTATCGTTTTTATTATCGTGACATTTTTCGTGAGCTTTTCTTCGAGGTAATCAAAAGCAAAATTCCATTTCTTATTTATTACATTTTTAAACTTGGTGCGTCGAGATTATTTTTTTTATTTCATGAGATTAGCTACAATTAATGAAGTCATCATCGTACGTACTACGTACGTCGTTTCAACTCAACATAGGGTGGAATGATTTTGATTTTTTTTTCGAAAATCGAAACAGCCTACGGCACAAAAGTTGTGTTTTGGTGTCAAAATGACGTGGTAAAAATTTGAGCCCCCTCGGTCAATATTAACCCATGCTTCAGGGGGTCCAAAGTTTTCAAATTTCAGTAAAATTTCTCATATAATAATTTTTTCTTTTTTAATTAACAATTTTTCAGAGGTCTAGTCGATGGTAGGGGTCCTCTTGGTGACCCAGAACCCGGTCATCCATCAAAAAATTGCATAAACGTATAAACAGGGGTTTCCAAAATATCCACATTTTTGCATAATTACACCAAAATCAAGAAATGCGCGAATATTTTAATTTTTTGAGATATGTTGCATATTTTGAGGTTTACATATTTGAAAATATCTTCAAAATGAAAGGGAAGTCCCATCACCACCACCCCTCCATAGAACATGAGACATTTTGCCATGAAAACTTTGTTTTTCCAAAACTGACTCCACTTTGAGGATCCCTAACGCCTTTGAGGAAGGAGTCTAATATTCTGATGGGATGTTTTCAACACAAAATGAACCGCTCTCATGCATATAGTAATTTGAGCGATAATTTTTTCACTTTGCCCTAATACAAAGTAGGTAAAATGAGTAATTTCATTAAAAAACACAGGACAAAGTTTTCATAGCAAAATGTCTCATGTTCTATGGAGGGGTGGTGGTGGTGGTGATGGGACTTCCCTTTAATTTTGAAGATATTTTCAAATATGTAAACCTCAAAATATGCAACATATCTCAAAAAATAAAAATATTCGCGCATTTCTTGATTTTGATGCGTAATTATGCAAAAATGTGGATATTTTGGAAACCCCTGTTTATACTTTTATGCAATTTTTTGATGGATGACCGGGTTCTGGGTCACTAAGAGGACCCCTGCCATCGACTAGACCTCTAAAAAAATGTTAATTTTAAAAAAAAAAAAATTTATTATATGAGAAATTTTACTGAAATTTGAAAACTTTGGACCCCCTGAAGCATGGGTTAATATTGACCGAGGGGGCTCAAATTTTTACCATGTTATTTTGACACCAAAACACAACTTTTGTGCCGTAGGCTGTTTCGATTTTCGAAAAAAAGTCAAAATCATTCCACCTTACTCAACACTCAAAAGACTTCAAAGAGATCAACAAAGTAATCGAATATTCTCAGTACCTAGAGCTTTTCATATTTTATACATAAATATTACGTACTCGTACATAGCAGCCAGTTATACGTGTACTTTGTAGCAATAATAAGAATAACACATCGAGCGTGTATGGCGTCGTGTTAACGATAACGATAGTAAAAATGAGATATACGAGGTAGGTCTATAGGCGTACAATTTGTACCTATATCTAATGTACGTATCTAGTATCTACGTACGTACATTACAAGTATCGATTGTACAACATTGTCATCGATAAAAGGAGGGCGAAAATAAGGCGAATATTCAAACCTACATAATAAAACAGATAACACTACAGCCATAGTACGAAAGTACATAATATAAGTGAGCGTAATATAAAAGCGAAAAAAGAAAACGAGAAAACGCAGCAGTGTTACGCACGCACGTCATATGTCCGCAGAAAAGACGAAGAAGTTGTCGTAATTTCGAAAGAGTTTTTCTTTGCATCGACAAAATGCTATAATAGCGGCGCCGAAATTTTTTTTCAGCCTACTCTTCTATCGTACCCGTAGGACTTATATATACGTCTTATATCGAACGAGAAAATGAATAGGAAAAAAAAAAGGTCAATATTTCGGCGGAATTGGTATAATTTTAAAATTCTGTTGGTTTCATTTTATTACATTCGACGATGGTATCGCGTGGAATTTTGGTCGTGTCGTTGTCCTGCTAAAGGGTTGAGGAAATTTGCGGCTTTTTTCAACCCTGCACGCTGTCACGACCTTCAGCAGTTCGGATTATCGTCGTATCAACATCTACAAGTACGTATACTACCTTTGTAGGTATTAAGTCTTTTATACAGTAAATTTATTCGGCGCATAGCGCGTATAAAAACCATAAAATTGGGTGATTAGGAAATTTACTCGCGAAATTTGCAGGTAAGTAGGTAGGTAGATAGGTGTAGCTACTACGTTTGGCCTATAAACTACAAACCGACAAAGGTAGGTATACCGAAGTACACGTACCTACCTATGTAAACTGCACAAAAGTTGCATGAATAAAATATACGCAAAATGTAAAATCTATCTAGCAAATCAATAAAAAAAAAATATATTATTCGAGGTACTCACCAAATGAAATGAATCGGCTACCGGTACTACAAATATAAGGCAGTAATTTTTTGCTAAATACGATCATTTTCAATGATTACAAACGAACAGAAGGTGAAACGAAAATAGTCCGATGATAGTCTTTACGTAGTCGAATTCGAAATTCGATATTAAAAATTATAATAAATGCGAACACAAATTACGCCAACTCGATAATATTAGCGAACGATTACGACATTTCAAATGCTAACCATGAAAAACAACAAAAATAGGCAGATAGCACACCGCACGAATAAATAGGTAGAATAGAACTCGTAATTTTTAAAACGAATAGTAGTTATACAATATCGCAGGTACAAATGAATCGAGAATAACGAGAAACAACTATAAATGTATACCGACGAGCAACTCGAAAAAAAAGTTGAAAAACCAAAATTTAAAAAATGAAAAAAAAATGAAAGAAAAATGAAAAACTCGAAAACGAATAACTTACAACTTGCGGTGGGTGGAAAAAAGTACAAGAAACGTAACGAAAGCGAGTAAGTCAAAGCACGTGTTAAATCGTGTCCGAACGAAATACGAAAATTACGACGAGTACATCTATCACTACCGCAACAAAGGCCAGAACGTGGCTAGGTAATAATCGAGACTGGCACTGGCACTGCATTCGGATTTAGCCGTACCGTAGATTCGAATCGAATGTGTGAGGTGAGGTTGGAATGGCAATGGAATGGGATAGGATGATGGGAATGGGAATGGGAATATAAACAACCATCGAAACGAACGCAGCGGTGGCGCGACGCGTACCAAACATTGGCCGTTGCTAAGGGGGGGTAGGCTAGGCACACAGCCAGACATTGGCTGGGGCTGCGGCGCAGGGCAGCTTAAGCGCATTCTGCCGGCCCCAACATAACCGATAAAATTTCATTTTCGATAATTCCAATTTTCCATTTCCATTTCCACTTCTCTCCGCCTAACATATTCCCTTTTTTCCCCTCCAAAAACATTTTGTTTGCTCCAACATTGGAGCTTTTGAAAGGAGATCAAAACAGCCATTCTGAATTTTTTTCGAAAATTTCTCATTTCTAAAAAATAATTTTCCAAGTAGTATGATGGAGTGAAACACACCTTTTTTGGGAATACGGAAAATGTAGGTACCTAACATAGGGAAATTTTTTGTCTTTTTGGGTGAAAATGAAGTGTACAAATTTTGGTCGAAAAAATAAAAATATCGTTTTCATGACCCATCATAACACTCTTGACACATTCAGAAAAATTGAAAAAAAAATTAATTATTTATATTGAAAATAATATAATTAGGTATGTTAAATTGACTTTACAACTTTTCTCAAAATACCTAAGTTTGAAAAAATTGGTACTAACTATACAAGGTGTATCGAGAGCTTACTTTGCAGGGTGCGTGGAAATTGAACAGTTAGAATGTACTATTAGGTATCGCATACCACTCATGAAATCTATAGAGGACATGCAAAAGAGACCACAGGTGCAGTTATCAACAAAAGGGACTTTTGCTTATCAATTTTATGCATTTTAAATAATAAATCATTTCAAAATTTTCAAAGTTTTCAAAGTTTTCTGAAACCTCAAGTGAATTATGCACTATGGAATGAAAAAATTAATAAATAAATCAGAAAAACTCATCTTCCATCAAAACTTTTATTCAGGACAAAGCTTTTCAAGCACCAAGTGCTCATCAGAGTCAGGCGCGGAACTAAGGGTGGAACAGGCCCATCTAAAAAATTCTTTGCCCCCCCCCCCGCCCATTTTATGCTAAAAAAAAAAGTAAAATTACCTACAACTTGAAAAAAGCAAACAATAAAAAAAACTTGAAAAATCAAAACGAGAACAGCAAAATACAATCAATTTCTTTCACTATCCCTAATAATCTCTATCCAAAACAGAGTTGTCAACCATGTGGGATAATCCCTCTTCGGAGGGATTTTTCAATTGCTTTGAAATGTAGATGGATCTTGAGAGAGATTTTTCAATCATGAGAGTTTTTTCATGATTTTGAGAGATTTTTAATAAATGTTAATAGCCCAGTGCAATTAGGAAATGAAATTGCATTTTGGGCTACATGAAATTTTTTTTTATAAAGTGTTTCTTTAGTGGTCCTGATTAACCAAAAAAAAAGTCCCCGAACCTCACCCCTCGGCTTGTCCCCCAAATGTGGATCCAAAGTGACCCCCTCTTCGTTTTTCGCTTATAACTCCTTAAATACGCGTTTAAATGGAAATATTGTTCTTACCAAAATTAGAGTATATAAAATTTGCAACAAAAAAGATTATATTCATTTTTTCGAAAAAGTGAACGGGTGGCGCAAAAACTCGCGTCAAAATATACAAGGGGGAAAAAATGAAGATTGGCCCCCGTCCCCACGAATAACGCACAATTTCGGAGGGAGTCGAATATATTTTATTGAGTAGGTACACCCCCATAGACTACAAAAAAGCTGTCACCTCTCCTCTCCCCCAACTTTTCCAAAATCTGGATACGGGGCAACCCCAATTTTTTTAAATTGCCAATAACTCTTCAGCCGTGCCCTAAAACAAAAAACGGCTCAAATAAACATTGTAGAGCATAAAATTTCCTACAAAACCGCTTCATTTATTTTTCCTTTAAGGTTAAAGGGTGGTGCAAAAACAGGCATCAACGCATACGTAGTTTCCCAAAAAATGAATGTGTATACATTCTGCGAATATTGCGAGATGAAACAAAAAAATGATGAGAACCGAAATTGAAGGTCACTAAATTTGCAGTAAAAAATGTGATATAAATTTTTTTCGAAAACTGAACGGGTGGCGCAAAAATGAGCCTCAAAATATTCAGGGTTAAAAAAATCAAGAAATCTCTCTTCTTTCATGAGTCAGAAGCAAGGTAATCATCGACTTCTAAGAAGAAACTAATGAAGCGGTCTTGTAGGAAATTTTATGCTCTACAATGTTTATTTGAGCCGTTTTTTGATTTAGGGCACGGCTGAAGAGTTTTTGGCAATTTAAAAAAATTAGGGTTGCCCCGTATCCACATTTTGGAAAAGTTGGGGGAGAGGAGTGGTGACAGCTTTTTTGTAGTCTATGGGGTGTACCTACTAAATAAAATATATTCGACTCCCTCCGAAATTGTGCGTTATTCGTGGGGACGGGGGCCAATCTTCATTTTTTCCCCTTGTATATTTTGACGCGCGTTTTTGCGCCACCCGTTCACTTTTTCGAAAAAAATGAAATAACCCTTTTTGTTGCAAATTTTATATACTCTAATTTTGGTGAGAACAATATTTCCATTTAAACGCGTATTTAAGGAGTTATAAGCGAAAAACGAAGAGGGGGTCACTTTGGATCCACATTTGGGGGACAAGCCGAGAGGTGAGGTTCGAGGACTTTTTTTTGATTAATCAGGACCACGAAAGAAACACTTTACAAAAAAAAATTCATGTAGCCTAAAATGCAATTTGCACCTTTTTTTTGGTCTAATTGCACTGGGCTATAAGTATTTTTCGAATTTTCCATTTTTCATTTTTTTTTTTTTTTTTTAATGATTAACCTTTAAATGGTATCACTCTGAGGGAATCCCCGCATAAGAGAAAACATTGGAATGCCTATGTATTCGTATGTAACACGTCGCAAAACGCAGTCTCGCGGTATCGTTGTGTCTTTTTTTTGAATGCGGGGGTTCCCTCATTATGATACCATTGTGCGTTACAAAATTATTTTTAAAAAAATTTGTAACGTAAATGGTATCATAATGAGAGAATCCCTCACAGCACTGAAAAAATGTACCTAAGTACAATTTTTTGATTTTTTTTGTCAAGGGTACCTGTTCTATTGTAAAAAAAACATTGATTCTGAACATCGTCATGAAACACGTCTTCAAATTTTTTTTTGCAATACACTACGATAGTCCGAAAAATTCTCAGATGTGAGGGTTCCCCTCATTATAATACCATTGGTGTTACAAAAATTTGAAAAAATAATTTTGTAACGTCAATGGTATCATAATGAGGGAATCCCCGCGACATAAAAATGTGAGGGACTCCCTCATTATGATACCATTTACGTTTTGCGCGGGGAATCCCTAACGATGATACCTTTCACGGAAAATTGTGACATGTTACCGTTTAAAGGTTAAGAAAACATTGTGGTTTTTATCCTAAAGTCACAAATTTTTCAAAAGAATTTAGCCCTCGCTTTGCTCGGGCAGTGCTTTGATTTTCATCTTCAAGGACAAAATGAAGTAGATACCTAATTCCAACTTTGCTTCTTCCATTGTTTTGAGTGAAACATGTGGGGGAAAAAATAAAATACTGAGAATTTAAAGTCCTCTAAAAAATATGATATTTTTAGGATTTGATGGGAGTAAATTAGAGTAAATTCGTTATGGAAGAATTTTTTTTCCACAAAGAGGATTTTTTTTTTTTCTTTTTTAAAATCACGAATTGAAGGAATTCTTAAAATAAAAGCTGGCAACCCTGATCCAAAGCCTACTTCATTTCACCCTCCCACTCATCCATGAGAAAATTATTAATATAACTGACCTCCTACCCTTGGTAGTTGGTACTCGACCCTTTGGCCCCTGTTGTGCCCACCTAAAAAAAATCCTAGTTCTGCTAATGATCAGAGTTGGGCAGATCCACTATAATGAAAAAATCCATATCCAGATCTTTTGTCTAAATGGATCTGCAAAAGATCGTGATCAGATCCCTTCCAAAATTAAATGATCTGATCTAGATCAGATCCAAAATTTTGGATCTTTGGTTCTTTAGATCCAATTTCCAAATTTTAGGATCCCGATCAAGCCGGACAGTTCGAAGTTTTCAGGGTTTTTTGGGTTCCTTTACGGTTTCTTTTTCATTCATTTTACAGATTAAATACCGAAGAATTAAAAACAAGTGAAAAATAATCAATTCACTGAGGAAAATGTGATGAATAGAAAAAAATTTCTGGATCTGTTTTTTCGAAAATTTTAGGATCAAAGATCCAGATCAAATCCTTTTCAAAATTGAAGGATCTGATTTAGATCAGTTCCAAATTTTTGGATCTTTGGATCATTAGATCCAATTTTCAAATTTTAGGATCCGCATCTGTCCAACGCTGGTGCTCATCATTAGGTCGAACGCTTAATGGGTGGGACTTGATGATGAGCACTTGGTGCTTGAAAAGTGTTTGGGACATTGGGACACGTTGCCAATCTCGAGCAAGGCAAGGCCTGGCAGCAGCGTCGCGTCTCACCGGGTGTACATACGAGTATACCATAAGTAAAGGTTATAAATTCGAAGAAAGATTAGAGAAAGTACTACACGTTTATGTACCTCTACTTTCCTATACCTAATCTACCTATGCCCTATATGGAAACGTGAGTCTGGATACAGCGGGTGGGAATTTATAGAAGAGCGTACGATACGTACGTGCTGGCACTAGGCACTAGGCAAAGGCACATACATATACGCGTACAATATACCAATACCATCGAACAACTGGTATTATTGGTATCGGCGTGTGCGGCCGATAAAGAAATTTAAACAGGAGCGACGCGAGAGAGAGAAGCTTAATTGCAGCAGTGGCAGGCAAAGCGGCACGGCAGATTAGCAGATGTCTGGAAGCTGAAGCCGAAACCAGGTGATGATAATTCGCAAGACCTTCGACGCGACGGCAACGCGTTCCCGTTCGCGTTCGGGTTCTTTCAAGACCCGATAAAGTGCATCTAGTAATGACAGGTGGTCAGAGATTAAGCAAAGCAGAACGCGTGCTAGCTCGTATAGGTACCTAGTACCTAGTACCTATACCTACGTCTACGTAGCTGTTCAATGTTCACTATTTGCCGTTCACGTTTGATGATGATGGTTCGGTCTTCGGTCTTCCAATTCGATCCTTTGCAGACCTCGAGCGGCGTGTGTAACAACTCTTCGGTACAACCTCTCCCGTTCTCCAGTCCTCTGCACTTTACCTCACCCACTCGCACGTCTGTATTGGTTTTTAAATTGAACAACAGTAAACAAAATAAACCGCCGCTTCACGCCACGCCGCCGCATTTGATATAAACGCGCTAATAAATCGACGTTGTTCGAGTTTCGACGACGTGCTTCGTCATAAATTTTCCCTTTTTCTTTTCATCATTATCCGCTTATAATATCAATATCGAACCCTCGAATACGTATTACCTACTCCTACTACTGCATAGGTAGGTTTTACTACCTATATATACAAATATTTTTTTTTCTGCTGAAACACGTAGCTGTCCCTTGCGGAAAAGTACAAATTGTAAATAGTCATCAACAAGTAATCCATAGTTGTTAACAAGTTGTATTTTACAAAACAACTTATTTTTCAAGAATAATTATGCAACTCTTCAATGTGAAAACAACTTGTTCTTCAGAAGTTGTTGTCAGTAGATAAGTATTCTACAACTTTGAATACTTTGTAGTTGGAAAGTTTTCAATGGACAAGTATTCAACTGAATACTTGGACTTATTGACAAAAGTTTCAGACCATTATTATCTCACTATATCGTATTTTCATACAACTTGAAAAAATTCAGTAACTCGTTTTGTAAAATGATTTTTTTTATAACTGTCCATCACTCTTGGATTATGTAAATCATGATTCATGAAACATACAGGTCTCCATAGTATTCTTTTAAAAAGTGAAAATTTTAAACATTTTTTAGGATTGTTTTCCACCTCATTTTTTAAAGAAAATCGTACCCTTCTCATGATGGATAACGCCAAATTTATTTTGATAATTCATAAACAGTTTTTTTTTGCTACCCCATCGATCAACGTGGTCTTAGGCTTCCAGCATGACTGTACAAATAATTTGATTTAAAAATATAATAATATGAAATTTCAATTCGAAATAGAAATAGAAAACTTATCAGTAATTTTCCATCGAAAATGTACCAGAAATGCTTCAAAATTATGATGAATTTTGAGTTTTGCCCCTCCCCTTGAAGATCCAGTTGAGAATTTTTCGAAAACGATATCAAAAACGAATTCAGGAAGTAAGAAAACCTTAATTTGTATACCCCACATGTCATTTTTGTCAATTTTGAGTTTTGCCCCTCCCCCCGTCGAAGCCCCTATTGAGAATTTGTCAAAATCGATATCAAAAACAGATTCAGCACCTAGGAAAACCTAGATTTACACACCCCACATGCCATTATTGGTAATTTTGAGTTTTGCTCCTCTCCCCTGAAGCCCCTTTTGGGTCTAGAGTCAAAATAAAATGAAAAATGGATTCAGCGCTGCGGAAAACCCCCACAAGCCGATTTGCACAATTTTGCATGGAGTTGTGAGATTTTAATCCATTCAGAAATTTTGAGGGTCATTTTGATACTCGCAGATATAGTGTGTTGTGAATAAGCATGTTATAAATACTCATTTTGTACCTCACATTTTGTGAATACTTGCTGTAATAAGTTGTGAATAGTTATACCATTATGTATTCTTGTGAACATGTTATGTATATCATGTATATGTAGTGAATAGTTATACCTCAGTTAGTTGTTACAAGTTAGTTGACACTATCACAACTTGAAGGTATCAACAGTAATCGAAGATTTGTTTTTGGTAGTTGTCCTGATTACTTGTATTAAGAATACTTGAGACAACTCATACCTAAAATAAGTTGTTACAAGTTGTCATAACACCTTCGAATTTACAACTTATCATAAATTCTACTTGTGACAACTTGTAGTTTTCCGCAAGGGGTACCCTACCTATTGAGGTTACAAGTAGGTACAATATTTTACATTTTCTCATTTAATGGTGAAAAGGAAAAACTAAAGAAGGTATATAATAAATAAATCAAAAAACTCTTCTCCCTAAAAACTGTTATTCTGGGCAACGCTTTTCCAGCACCAAGTGCTCGTCATCAGATCAGATGCGTTGGACCTGATGATATGAGCACTGGGTGCTTGAAAAGCGTTGTCCAGAATAAACGTTTCAAGAAAGAAGAGCTTTTCTCATTTACCCACCATCACCGTTATAGTTGGTACACGGAAAAAAAAATTAATGGTAAAAATTACTGAAAAAAAATAGTACAAGTGAAATGGTCTGAAAAATGGTAAAAATTACTATGTAAAATGGTGAAAATTTACTATGTACATGGTAAAATTTTACTATGTACATGGTATTTTTTTACCATTGTACATAGTAAATTTTCACCATTTTACATAGTAATTTTTACCACTTTTCAGACCATTTCACTTGTACTATTTTTTTTTAGTAATTTCAACTATGGCATATAGCATTTCATTAGGTACTAAATGCATTTATAAAATTAAAAAAAATAAGGTTGGGATTCTCGAAATGGATTTTAGTTTCAATTTTTCATTTATGCTCGACTATATGCATACCTGAAGTTCTTAATATTACACTAAAAATCCCTACCTAATTTACCTAACTGGGGTTCGAACCTGGGACCCTATAACCCTAATGTTCCTAACTACCTAAACTTAACCACATGACCACAAGTACACAATGTAAAATGGGGCATCCAAAAATATATAAATGAATTTGTAAACCACAGTGAATACATACTTGAAATAATCAACTTCACTTTCTTATCCGCAGGAGTACAATTTTTTCACTTTTATTACACTTTTTTTTTTAATTCTCTTTTACATTACCACATTTTATTATTTTATTTCAAGGATTCACCAAATTGCACAAAATTATTTTTTGATGGTTAATAAGCATAAACTTGAAAGTAACTTTCTGATACATATCGAAGCTTAATTTTGCAGAAATAAAACACTTCATGTTATATTGTTAACAAAGAAAGAAAACTTGGAGAAATTAAAAAATTGTATCGTAATATCACACACCAAGTCAACTCCTTCCGAAATGTGATAATAACTACAAAGTACTACATTGATGGTGAATTTTACCACAGTCAATAGTTAAATGTACCTTATTGATGGTGAAATTTACCATGTCATGGTATTACAAACTATACTTAAATAGTATTTTCAACTACTAAACATGGTATATTTCACACATGGTAATTTTTACTACTTTAAATAGTAAAAAAATGGTCAAAAATACCTTTTACAATGGTAATTTGAAAAAATTACCACAGAACATGGTAAAAATGACCACAATTGTGGTACAAATGACCACAATTGTGGTACAAATAACTACTTTTATGGTAAAAATTACCATTCCTTTCTTTCAGTGTAGGTAAACAAAACTACTGATACTGAACGAATGATTCTCAATCGTCAACAAATATCTAACCACTTCATATAATAGGTATTTTGAAAGCCTCGCTACGTGTAAGCTATCATCACCGAGCATCTACTATAAGATCAGGTATACGGCATACGCGCGCGGTAGGCCATTAATTACTCTCGAATTAATTTGTCAGTTCAACAACACGGACGATTAACGAATTTAACACTTACTACCAATCCGACACAGAAGGGTGGCAGCGACCATCCGACCAGCTCGTATGGTAGGTGGTAGGTGGTGTCGTTAATTGCGTAAAAAATCTGCACTCTCGCAGCGTTGACGCGACTAATTTATTCCCTCCCTCTTCGAGAATGATTTAGGAAAAGGGTTGAGGGTTATATAATATATTCGTATTCGTACCTATATAACGTGAGTATAAGTAAGTATTAGGGTGGAGGGGGAAAAAAAACATACCTCGGATTTCGACCAAACTCACAGAGGTGGTTCACTTTGAGTTGAGTACCTCCCAAAAAAAATTTGAGCCCCCTACCTCTCAGGGGAGTGGAGCTAGGACCCCTCAAAGTAGGGTCACTTTTGAAAAAAAAACACAGTTTTTTGCCACTTTTGGGTGGTGCCACTTACCAGGTACCTCGGTCACAGAACTAGAAAAGTACAATTTGAGTTTCTACACCTTCCCATGCTATTGAAGTTCAAAATTGATATCGATTTTCCTACCCTACCAGGGGGTTGAAAAGTTGCAGATCGCTAAAAAATCGAGAATTTCGAATAACAAAAAATGGAAATAATAACATCTGCTTGGTACCAAAACTGGACTCAAATGGCTCCTATTGACACAAAAAAATTATTTCGATAGAAAAAGTTGAAAAAATTTCATATCAGGGTTGCTCTCATTCGATTTTCATAAAACATCACTTTTTTGGAGGAAATTTTGATGTTTTATGAAAATTGATAGTTGGCAACCCTGATATGAAATTTTTTCAACTTTTTCTATCGAAATAATTTTTTTGTGTCAATAGGAGCCATTTGAGTCCAGTTTTGGTACCAAGCAGATGTTATTATTTCCATTTTTTGTTATTCGAAATTCTCGATTTTTTAGCGATCTGCAACTTTTCAACCCCCTGGTAGGGTAGGAAAATCGATATCAATTTTGAACTTCAATAGCATGGGAAGGTGTAGAAACTCAAATTGCACTTTTCTAGTTCTGTGACCGAGGTACCTGGTAAGTGGCACCACCCAAAAGTGGCAAAAAACTGTGTTTTTTTTCAAAAGTGACCCTACTTTGAGGGGTCCTAGCTCCACTCCCCTGAGAGGTAGGGGGCTCAAATTTTTTTTGGGAGGTACTCAACTCAAAGTGAACCACCTCTGCGAGTTTGTTCGAAATCCGAGGTATGTTTTTTTTTCACTCCGCCCTATAGTAAGTATGTAGTAGACAGAGACACCGACAGCGACACCCAGCCCATGTCCCAGCTAGACCAACAGTTGCCTATATACAGTAGACACTACTCAGTCACAGTGACACAACACACGCATAGCACAGCACAGCTTCTTAGAACATAAATCTTCTCCTCTCTACGCTGGTGACTGGTGGTGACTGGCAAGTCTCTACAAGTCAGATTCACAATAAGAAGGAAGGTACGATGTACGAATACGAATGAATACGAATGATAATACACGGGGTATATTCGTACGCGATAATATCGGATCTAGAAAGACTGGATTACACAGTATGTCGAATTGAACTTTCATAAGCGTAGGTGTACCTAATTATCTACAAGAATGCATACGAATGATATGAGCATCAGAACGGATGGCGAATGAATGAGGGTGGAATTTAAGGAAGAAGGACGAGTGCTAGTCTGGTTGCATGTAGCTTGGCTTATCTATGGGTTGAGGTCTAGATCATACATAAGTATTATTGACGAGGTAAGGTCGCTTTCTCACCTATTACAGACCCTTTTTTCTTCTGAAGTCATATAGATAGGTAGAGAGATTTCCACAGCGATGTTATTTTGGAATAATATCAATTATCAGCCCTGTTGTGATGGACACCCTAAATTTATCTTACAAGGAAAATAGACGCAGCACCCAAACTTTAACGTGACTTAAGACTTAATTCTTATCACTCTGTTCTGTGATTGGTTCATTCTTAAGTTTTACGCCAGATTTCCCGTAAGAATGGGAACTTAAGTCTTAATTTTACGTTAAGTCAGAGTTTGTGTATAGGACTTTAGAGTCTCTTCTGGTGGTCCAACAAAAAAGAGTTGTTGCCCAAAATGTTGGCCTTAAAGGTCAAAACCTCTGAAAAGCACATCAGTGACCTCTACCCACTCTACGCAAGTACACGCCAAATTTCCCCTATCCCCCTACACCATTGGGTTTGGAATGCCAGGCTGGAGACTGATCAACGTACACAGAAACGCCAAATTTCCCCTATCCCCCTACACCATTGGGTTTGGAATGCCAGGCTGGAGACTGATCAACGTACACAGAACCTATAACATCAAAACATGAAAATTCTCGATTTTTTACCCTACAAAAGGATCAACAGTGGTCCAAAGGATGAAACCCACAAATAGCACAATATGATGTGGGATTTCCTATACGGGCTGTAATCTTGTCAACATAAGAAGGGACCTCACAAAACAAATGCGACCTCATTTGAACCATTAGACTCGGTGGTAGGGATTCAGAATCAGAAGTAGCCGCAATAATAAGTGCATTAGTGTAGGCATTAAAATGTTATATGTACAGGAATTGTGACATAGGCCAAAACGGCATTGTCATGGACAGGGTCCTAGAATGACGGGGTCCATATTGGATGAGAGGATCATAATAGGTAACTGCACCTTGGGGGCACTGGTACCGGCAGTGGTACGGAGGTGTCAATTTAACAGTTTGTTAACGTTTAGCGTAGAAGTGCTATAGTGAGTGTAACGTTAACAGTAACACCGATACCAGTCTGGAGCAGTACAACGACCACCTTGGTTTTGGCCGTCGAGCCCGCGCGCGCCGCATCCTCGTTCTCTAACACTCGGTATACGTTTACACGTCTTATGACTACATCATTCGATCACCTGTCTTTTAACCACACCGCAGATCCCAGCCCGACCATACGACAAAAGTCAACAGCTTACTCGTGAAGATATCTCACAAATGAGGGTAATTACGATAGAAAAACAGGTGATAAATGATTATCCAACCAGATAATCATCTTCTTTCTAATAATCTAAACACTGTAATCGATTCGAATCGAGTGAACGGCGACTTATTTGGCCATGATTTACTGCCTTTTCTACTCGCAGCCTATTCGATGGCAAAAGGTCTCCAGTTGTGAAGGATATTTTAGAAATCAATTACATAAACCCATCCAATAGTAATCTGACCAGATTTACGAAAAATTTGAATCTTATCGAATTTAATCTCATCGAAGTGCAGGAACAATTAACTAGTAACTCATGTAAGAAAAGGTACCTACTACCAGTGCGGCGACGTGCGTCTATTTAAATTAGACCTGGTTTTATCAAAAATTGATTTGAGCTTACATTTGATCAGAATAGAATAACAGTTCATTTCGTCACCTGCCGAGTAAAACTAACCAAGTCGATCTGACCTGATTATTGAAAAAAAATATTTTTTTGTCCCTCGAGTACTTTTCCAATAATCAGGTCAGTTCGACTTGGTTGGTTTTACCTGGCAGGTGACGATTTGATTCGAATCAAAAAATCATCCTGATCCGAAAATAAGTAAATCAGAAAAAATGTAACAGTAGGATAAGGGAAAAAGGGACAAAACTATACTTACTGTACGACCTCCCCATGATCATTTTACAGGGTGTCTACATTAATTTTTTTTTTTTGAATATTCATGACTTTTTCATGATTTTTTTCATGAACAATATTTCAACAAATATGTAACTTGGAATTAAAAAATTTTTAACATTTTTTCATGACACATTTTCAAATTTCATGACTTTTTCATGATTTTCATGACATGTAGACACCCTAAAATTTCAAAAAATGGGAATTTTAATTTAATTAATTTTCAAAGGCTACCATTTTGTCCAATGCAAAATCCTAACCTTACTGAAAATGATAAAATTCTTATTTTCCCGAGCGGCACACTCGATCGATAATATCGGAAGATGTAACGTATCGATAAAAAATCGTTTGAAAATCTATAGATGTTCTCACGATATTATAAAGATTTATCGGTACAACTTCATAGGCAAAAAATCTAAAAACTATCGAATTCGATATTATTAAGATTTTATGACGATATTCGTCAACGATACCATCGATAAAGAATATTAAATTTATCGATTCCGATTTTCCACCGATTTTGTGCAGATATTTGAAACTACATTATCGACAAAGAATATTAAATTTATCGAATTCGATTTTTTAACGATTTTGTAAAGATATTTGAAACTATATTATCGACAGATTATATGAAATTTCTCTACTTCGATATTTTACCGATTTTTTGACGACATTTGAAATTATATTATCGACAGATTATATTAAATTTATCGAATCCGATTTTTTACCGATTTTGTAAAGATATTTAATACTATATTATCGACAGATTATATGCAATTTCTCAACTTCGATATTTTACCGATTTTTTGACGACATTTGAAATTATATTATCGACAGATTATATTAAATTTATCGAATCCGATTTTTTACCGATTTTGTAAAGATATTTGAAACTATATTATCGACACATAATATGCAATTTCTCGAATTCGATTTTCTAACGATTGCGTGAAGATATTTGAAACTATATTATCGACACGTAATATGAAATTTCTCGATTTCGATTTTTTAACGATTTTGTAAAGATATTTGAAACTATATTATCGACAAATAATCTGAAATTTCTCGAATTCGATTTTTCAACGATTTTATGACGATATTTGAGACTACATTATCGACAAATAATCTGAAATTTGTCGAACGATTTTTCAACGATTTTGTGACGATATTTGAAATTATTTCCAAATTGGTGAAAATTTTTCTAATTCCAACACGTCTGGAAGTACTAAACTGCCTATTATAAGCGTTTTATTGCTAATTCCTCAACGATAAGGTATGGCATAGTGGTTAAGGAAGAGGATTACCATGCAGGAGGTAGATGGTTCAAGCCCCACCGGTGGCAGATTTTTTATAATTTTTTTTGACTTTTTCTGAAATGATCCTCTTACCGTAGCATGAATAATGTGTTTAGGCATAGTTTAATGTATTAATTATGCTAATTAATGATTTTTAATTATAGAAAAAAGCTAGTAAAAGACGAAAAATCGGAATAAAAAATCGATACAAATCGACAGAATATCGAATTTGATAAAGTGTCGCAAAAGTTCCGCCTAAATCGTGAAATTATCTTTCGATATTATAGATATATTATCGATAAAATATCTTACTATAATCTCGAAATTTTTGCTAACTATAATTCGTCGATAATCTATCTATATAATGTATATATCGAAAGATAATTTCACGATTTAGGCGGAACTAACGCGACACTTTATCGAATTCGATATTCTGTCGAATTTTTATTTCGATAATTTGTCGATTGTGCTACTCGGGTTATTATTTTTATTCCTAAACAATTTTTAAAATTTTTTGTACCAAAAAATTCTTTTTTTTCATTCCACAAACGCAAACGTCTTTTTCTTTCATTCCAAGAAATGGTAATTTTTCCCAAAAAATAGAGATTTCTATCCCCTGGAAAAAAAATTCTTCAAGAAAATTAATTTACTTCTTCATAAAAATCAAAATATTAAGTATTTGTGACCCTGCCTCAAGAAAGGATGCTTATGACTAAAATTATGTTTTTCAGTAACAATCAATTTAAGTTTTAAAAAGTGTATAGATCTGGTTCAGAGCAAGATATCGTTTTGAATTTTCGAATAGTCAATGTTACCATCAAGTGGAATAAAAAAAAGTACATTTGAGATTTTTCACTTTCATATCAGTGGTGCCGCAGTGAAGAGCAAAAAAATAACTAAAATGAAATTGTGATGGAAAAAATTTTCAACTTTGTGGTATTGGGGTATTTTGACTTCCTTAATTCGAAAATCACATTTAAAATACCGTAGCACAAGTGTTTCCTTTCCTATGAGGGATAAAACTCAGTGTTGGCAAAACTGAAATAAATCAGTTTGAGTTTCAGTTTTCAGTTACCAGTTTTCCCTATTTCAGTTTAGTTTCAGTTCCAGTTTCAGTTTGTGTATTTTTGATATTTTTTGCAGCTAAAATCTGATGAATATAAAAAAAAAATTTAATTTCAAAATTAATTGAATATAAAATTATAAATAAATGATTTTAATTCAATTGAGAAGTGGTGAAATGGAAAAATTTGGATAATATAATTCAAAAAGTAAAACAAATGGATGAGTAAATACCTAATTTTTATTGAAAAAAAGTAATTGAACACTGAAATTGAAAAACGGAAAATCATTTCAGTTTTTGTCATTTCAGTCAAGTTTCAGTTTCAGTTTCAGTTTTTACCAATCAGTTCAAGTTTTTTCAAGTTTTTTTCAGTTTCAGTTTTGCCAACACTGATAAAACTACGAAAATTTCATAAAAAGTAATAAAAAACATAAGATGATATCTTTAACTGTCCATATCTCACTCAATTTTGAAGATAGAAAGTTGGGACCAATTCCATCGGAAAGAGGAAGGTCTGAAGTGTCCTAAACCATCAAAATCCCAAAATCGAAAATTTAGTCACAAGCATCCTTTCTTGAGGCAGGGTCACATTTTATGTTTTGTTTTTGTTTTTTTTGAGAAGATGCAACAGTTTGAAAAATTTTCACTTTTAAGCGAATTTGTAATTTTGCCCGGGTAATATTATCAAAAATTCATGACTTCGAAGAGTAACATTCATGACTTTTCATGACCTAGTAATTTTTTTGAAAAAATTCATGACTTTTTCATGATTTTCATGATTCTCATGACCTGTAGACACCCTGTTTTATATTTCAACGCATTGCTGTAGCAATTTTAGTATCTTCTGTCATAATAAGTTATGCTGATTCGCCAAAATTATCGTTCAAGTAGGTATCTAATTTACTTCTCGACAGAGACTTAGGCAGAATGACTTCAATGCGAGTGCTTGAGCATCCATATTATGATTTTTGATATTTTTTGTCTTCATTAACCCGAATGTGTCACCACAACTTCTCGTGAAAAGCTTTTTTTTAATCGTAGTTGGAAATTTTCGTTTTCTCCACTACCGATCAGGAAATGTAATACCGTTCAAAAGAGAATAAAGTTTCATGAAAAATAGGTAGGTATAGGTACACATTCGGGTGGTCGAGCATTCGCCACACGCAAACAAGCGGGCCAACGTAAGAGCAGACGTGTGTCATATGCAACAGAGTCTATGAAAAAAGAACGGACTCGCTTTCTGCCGAAAAGGAAGTAACCATTCACGTGAAATATGCTTGTGGAGAAAGAGTAGGTACGTCTACGTACTGCGATACTTGAAAGTACTGGCGTACGTATGTAATTAAAAAAAAGGAAAGAAAAGAAAATACCCGTACGCAAAAGGTATGTAGGCTTATGGTATGGCACAGAACACAATGAAGTTTTTCAAAAAAATATACGTATGTATATGCGAGAGGAAGAGGATGAAACGAAAAAAGGGGTGGAATAATTTAAATTACGATGGCGAGGACGGCAGTTGTGGTGGTGGTGGTGATGGCGCATTCAAATCCGCGAACACGCGTTGAAATAAAATACGTATATCTTTGAAGAAATCAAAACTCGAGAGTGATTGTGTCGTTACTCTCGATATCAAGCAGTACACGCTTTTTGAAAGAATACACACCTAACCTACGAAGGCTAGACTTGTGTACGTATTTGTATGTAGATGTACACACTTCTGACGCTATTATACTACTATATAGGTAGAGGTACCAATGTTAACGCACTGGCATATTATACAGGAAGAAGGCAAGAAGAAGAAGGATGGCCCTAGTTTAATCTACAAAATACAAACCTTTTTGTATATATTTCCTGTCACGAGCCTCCTAACTTTCTAGCCACGTGCTAACGACACAATTTTTTCCTTCTTCCCCCTCATCCTTCTCTTTCTTCTTAGTAGTCGTCGTCGTCGTCGTCTTCTTCATCATCGTCGTCTATCACCGCGTCTTTTTCATTTTTATTTACTACACATCTGTTTCCGTCCTTTTACACATACATACACTATACAACAAAAATAATAAACTCGAAAGGTGATACAAAAAAAAAAAAAAAAAAAAAAAGAAAGAGAGAGGGAGAGAGAGAGAGAGAAAACAAGAAGAAAAAGGTATTTAACCTATGGAACATTATGGATATTTAAAAGAGTACCGAAATAACGAGAGGATGTACGCCAGTTGCAATAGAAATTACAATTACTTGTCCCGCACCATTTACCTACCCAAGTAATCTGCTGCTTCGTCTTATGATTTAGTCAACTAGTAAATATATTGAATAGATACCTAGCAGGATATACGCGAACTCATACAACAATGAAAAAAATCACACGGATACAGCATTGCATTTGCGACCCCCCCCCCTCCCCCTCCCCCTCCCCCTCCCCAATTGAATGTACCTACTTACAAAAATTAATAACTATCCGAGAAACCAAAAATATTTCATTTTACTAATAGCATCTATTGTAATTTAATTTTGCTGACTCACTGACTCACTGTTGCTATGAAAGCTATGATGCAAACGAATTTGTATCAAAAGTAATCGAAAAAGGTTATCAGAAGTGGAGCAATTAAATTTGTACGTGGCTAGGAGTTACCCTAAGAATTTATAGGTACCTAGACTTACATTATTTTAGTCACCTTTTTTTTAACTTTTCGATATTTCGTTAGACTTTTGAAAAGTTTTAAAATTTAAGAAAAAAATTGATCCAACGATCCAACTTTTGGTCACGTTTTTTATTTCCAACATTTTAATACTTTGTCAAGATTTTTGAAAAATTACCTACCCATATATATATATATTTTTTAAATAATCCGTTTCATAATGTTATATTCCAATAATTATTCACACCTTGAAGGAAGTTCTTTTTTTCTATATTATATAATATGATATTGCTCTTTTCAGCTCGTCTTTTTACTTTCCGAACAGCGCGTAGCGTTGTAAGGAAAGTATTGTTTTCGGTGCGAAATGCGTTTTCACGAATATTGCACTTAGACAAATTTTGACTTCGTACAAATTTGTTTTGAACAATTTCCAGATGATGTTCCGTATGTATGTGTGTGTGTATGTGTGTGTGTGTGTGTGTGTGCAGAAAAATTTGTTAACACGATTCCAATCGCCCTAATTGAGATATCTCGTTGAAATTCGGCGATGAGAAGTGGTTTATATAAACGAAGGCTACGCAAGAATTTGGGGCCTTTACGTTGAATAGAAAAAATTTTACGAGCGATTTATGCGAAAAATTTGTTAACACGATTCCAACCGCCCTAATTGAGATATGGTTTATATAAGCGAAGGCTACGCGAGAATTTGGGGCCTTTACGTTAAGTAGAAAAAATTTTACGAGCGATTTATGGGGAAAATCCTTAAGTTTCACATTTGTCGCGTTTTAGATGTTGATAAAGGGAACGGTTCAAGTGTATATCTATAAGGAAACTGTTTATCTATATCCTGACATCTTTTTCGGCATTTTCGTCTTATTGGTCTGTATGCGTGTGTATTTGTGTCTATGTGTTAGTGATAGTCCAACGGTCGAGTAATAAAAACTCACCCTCCCGGTAATAAATACGTCATTTGTTTTTTTTTTTGTTTTCATATGGTGGTCCTTTTATTGCGTCCGCGGGTGTACCGGTTTGCTCTCCTACCCCTAACATGCGCATTGCGCAATGCTTTGCTTTTTTGTCTTATTCATGATAAGATGTACGGGTATTCGAATGGTTGTTTTGTTCACATCATCATGATTATTTTTTCGCGATTTATAATAATGGAGCAAGTGTGATTTTGCCGAACGTTTTTCAGTGTAATTGCTGACGTTTTAAATACAAAAAATATTTGATGATCGATTTTTTCACAAATATTTGATAATCAATTTTTTTACAAATATTTGATGATCGATTTTTTTACAAATATTTTTTGGTTAATATTTTTTTAAATACTTTTTGGTTCGGAAAGTTCGTGATGCTTGCATCACTGTTTATTTTTCTTTAGTTCTGTAAAGTTTATTTTGAACATTTTCTCAAAATACTTTCCAAAAGTTTTCAAAAACACCTACTCATTTTTAAATTTATCAACTTTCTCAACAAAAAAACAAAATACAAAATACAAATAAAAAATGAAAAACCCTGCCAACGTTTTAATTGTTTGTACCTAAGTAAATAGTGTTTTAAAAAAAAATTACTTTGAAAAAATTTATAAAAAAATTTTTATAACATTTTTGGATAGTCATGAAATAATTTTGTGGGAAATTTAAAAATTCAAATTCAAGATAGGTAAAATTTAAAAATACCTAATATTATATTGAAAAAAAAACCTTTTTTGTACGTAGGGCTGATCATAAAAAATGAAATAAATTAGTATTTTTTGTTAAAAATATGTTTGAAAAAGTGTTTTCTATCAAAATGAGTATACTGTCTGATTACCAAAAAAGGATGAGATGAGATCAATTATTATTTTTTTTTTCAATCTGTACTAATTTTCAAAAGTCCAACAAAATATTGAAAAATAAAAATAAAATCGTAACGTTTACAAAAATAAAATAAGATATTTATAATTAATTTTCAAAATAAGCCACTTTTAACAAAATAAATGATGGTACATTCGTTAATTCCCCTGCTGGCATCTGCAATCTCCCAGGATAGGGAACAAAAAATGAATAAAAGCCACCTACGTTCATATGTGAAATATTATTTCATCGAAGACGTCGATGGTGAATGAGAAAGACGATCAGAGAGCAACGAGGATCGATTATATGACATACAGTACGTCACCATTCGAGAACGTATAAGCATTGAAAAAGTCGTCAAAATCACCTACCACAGGTCAAATTACTAATATTAAGCCTGTGTTGGGGTAGTGAGTGAGCTCAAAAATCGTTCGTTAAATAGCACTACGAGTATAAAGGAAAGATTACAAAACTTCAAAGAGCGTAATGTAATCTGATTGATTAGAAGATTGAAATACGGCGCGTGCTATTGAAGTACCTACAGAAATATAGAATGTTGGGCGAGAGAACAAGGTGAAAGGGTAGAAAGACGTAACAGAACGGTATCTGACAAAATAGGCGTACAATTAAAAAGAGGAAAAGGCGAAGAGTCGACAAGAAAGGGGAAAAAAAGTTATCTCGCCCTACACATACGCATATATAGGACGATGGAATTTACAACTTGCGGGTTATTTTGATATTATTTAAAAAAATCACGATAATGACTCTATTAGTGCTTTGTTTTTTTTTTGTTTTTTTCCTAAGAGTATTCAATGGATTCAAGTGTAAGTCTGAGCTCTCTGAGTACACGTTGGTGTAAGTACAATATGTTCTAGGTACCACCCGAGCAGCACAATCGACAAATGATCGAAATAAAAAATCGACAGAATATCGAATTCGATAAAGTGTCGCGTTAGTTCCGCCTAAATCGTGAAATTATCTTTCGATATATAGATAGATTATCGACGAATTATAGTTAGCAAAAATTTCGAGATTATAGTAAGATATTTTATCGATAATATATCTATAATATCGAAAGATAATTTCACGATTTAGGCGGAACTTTATCGAATTCGATATTCTGTCGATTTTTTATCGATTTTTTATTCCGATTTTTCGTCTTTTACTAGCTTTTTTCTATAATTAAAACTCATTAATTAGCATAATTAATACATTAAACTATGCCTAAACACATTATTCATGTTACGGTAAGAGGATCATTTCAGAAAAAGTCAAAAAAAATTATAAAAAATCTGCCACCCGTGGGGCTTGAACCTTCTACCTCCTGCATGGTAATCCTCTTCCTTAACCACTATGCCATACCTTATCGTTGAGGAATTAGCAATAAAACGCTTATAATAGGCAGTTTAGTACTTCCAGACGTGTTGGACTTGGAAAAATTTTCACCAATTTGGAAATAATTTCAAATATCGTCACAAAATCGTTGAAATCGACAAACTTCAGATTATTTGTCGATAATGTAGTTTCAAATATCGCCACAAAATCGTTGAAAAATCGAATTCGAGGAATTTCATATTACGTGTCGATAATATAGTTTCAAATATCGTCATAAAATCGTTGAAAAATCGAATTCGAGAAATTTCAGATTACGTGTCGATAATAAAGTTTTAAATATCTTCACAAAGTCGTTAAAAAATCGAATTCGAGAAATTTCAGATTATTTGTCGATAATATAGTTTCAAATATCTTTACAAAATCGGTAAAAAATCGGATTCGATAAATTTAATATAATCTGTCGATAATATAGTTTCAAATGTCGTCAAAAAATCGGTAAAATATCGAATTCGAGAAATTGCATATTATGTGTCAATAATATATAGTTTCAAATATCTTTACAAAATCGGTAAAAAATCGGATTCGATAATATAATTTCAAATGTCGTCAAAAAATCGGTAAAATATCGAAGTCGAGAAATTTCATATAATCTGTCGATAATATAGTTTCAAATATCTTTACAAAATCGTTAAAAAATCGAATTCGATAAATTTAATATTCTTTGTCGATAATGTAGTTTCAAATATCTGCACAAAATCGGTGGAAAATCGGAATCGATAAATTTAATATTCTTTATCGATGGTATCGTTGACGAATATCGTCATAAAATCTTAATAATATCGAATTCGATAGTTTTTAGATTTTTTGCCTATGAAGTTGTACCGATAAATCTTTATAATATCGTGAGAACATCTATAGATTTTCAAACGATTTTTTATCGATACGTTACATCTTCCGATATTATCGATCGAGTGTGCCGCTCGGGCACTGTATCGAATCTGAGGTACCTAAGTACCTAGTACCTACCTATTGGTAAAAATCGAGTATAAAGTGGGCATTACGCGAAGAACGTGCACGTAGGTAAAATGAAAATCGATACTAAAATTGCAATATCGAATTACGTTTCAACATCTGGAAACGCTTAAAAAAATCATCGTTAACGTTTAATTAGAGCAACAAACCGCTATAGGAATTTAGATCTAGCTGCGTGTATTGTTCACTTACACGGTACGTCGCCACAAATTGCGGCCATCGCCTTGTTTTACATTTTCATACGCGGAGGTTTGTTTCTTTTTTGCCAAAAATTTACACTCCGCGCCGTGCCATGCCATATACAGTTCCTACCCAGGTACTGGAAACACACGTAGACGCAGGTACATTTACAATCTACATTTTTACGGTTCACGTACGTACCATATAATTAGATACCATATTTCACGCGATACCACCTAAGCAAACCTAATATACGAGTAACTAGGTGGTATAGTCGCAGTCGCATCACCTGTTACCGTTGCATATATGCTGCTGCTGCTGCTGCTAGTGCTAATTTCTAAGTACCTACCTATGTGGTAGCCACCAGAGTACCTAACTACCTAAACCTACTACCATCAGCCATACGTATACGTACGCAGCATCAAAGCAACTGTCTAAGTACATTTTTTTCATTTTTTTCCGGTACAAGGATGCATTGCAAACTGGATATAAAAGCATATTCATCGATAGGTTTTCCACATGTCTACGTATGCAAAAAATGTACACAAGTCACTACACAGGCACGAATACGAGAAAATTTGGGCAAAGATCCTAAATAATATGTACTTCTTTTCAATCAGATGGCAGTTAGGTTAGAAAAAAGGCACGAATTTAAGACCTCGATTCAATACCAAAGCTACATATGTATTTTGAAAACAGCTCGTTTGGATACATCCTTGACCGAAAAAATGGCAGCAATATTTTCATTTTCAAATAATAACACGACTAACACAACTAAAACGAGTAATATTCGTACATAGGTATTGGGTAAGTATAAACTGTGCCAATGCTGAAAGGCAACAACAAAATTTCTTAAACGAATCATTCGAAAAGTTGATTTGAAAAGTTGATTTTTTTCTCGCCATCGTCTTGGTGATTATATCGATAGGTACCTATATTTGCACATACGAGCACGTATAGGTAGCTACAGCCATAAAAAAAAGTTTTCATTAAGTAGGTACACTCACTCGTTGAGCTGAAAGGGCTATTCGAAATTTAAATAGGTATCGAAACCACCTACCCAGTACCCACCTACCTATACGAAACACTTGCTCAATAGTTGTTGTTGATGGCGTGAAAAAGTAAATAAAAAGCAAACTCGCTTTACGTTGGTGGTGTCGGTAAACGTGTAACGCATTCTGTTCCATACAGAAGGCGGAATTAGGGAGATGAGAAAAAAATATACGAGTACCACTACACGTATCTACATACCTAACATACGCGCATTACAATATAATAATAAAATTATACAAATCATTAATCAACACAAAGAAGAACGACCAGTATCTATTGACTGAGGCGCTGGAACGACTTTGTTGAGAATATCCGAGGAGTACTCCTCGTTCCCTCCTCATGCATCGACTCCATCGCAAAAATTTAATAACTTCACTCACCCAATTCCTACGCCACTTCATTCCTTTGCAAAATTTCGAAAAATTCCCCGAAAACCCAAAATTCTAAAGCAAGATAAGCAAAACGATAATTTTTTCGAAATATTAACTCGAGAAACCCTACAGTTGTAGGGTTGAAGAAAATGAAAAAACTGCCAAAACTTCTGGAATTGAAAAAATTGCCCAAGTTTGGTTGAATTGGATAAAAATCGATTGAAAAAAAAATATTTCTACCCATAGATTCAAATTTTTACACAATTGGTTATTTTTTTCGAAATAATTACTCGAGAAACCCTACAGTTGTAGGGTTGAAATAAATGAAAAAACTGCCAAAACTTCTGGAATTGAAAAAAATTGCTCAAGTTTCGTTGAATTGGATAAAAATTGATTGAAAAAATTTATTTCGACACATAAATTCAAATTTTAACAAAATTGATAATTGTAAAAACAACCGCGAAGCTTTTTACATGGGAAATTTTACAAATTTAATTTCTTTGAAAAAATCGCCCAATTTTTTTTCCTCATTATTCGGGTCCATTCTAAGAGGTTATGATAGAAAAAATCTAAATTTTTCAATTATGCGAATTTTTGGAAAAAATTCATTTTTGTCATGTAAAAAGAACCGTTTTATTCGCGGAGCTTTTTGCATGGGAAATTTCACAGATTTAGTTTCTTTGAAAAAATTTCCAAAAAAATTTTTTCTCATTGTTCGGGGTTATTCTGAAAGGTTGTGATGTAAAAAGTTGAAACTTTTAAATTATTCCAATCTTTGAAAAAAATTGTTTTGCAATGGGCAACTTTATCTACATTTTCCCAAAATTCAATTTTATTGGAAAAATTGACAAAAAAATTTTTCTCATCATTAGGGTTCACTCTGAGAGGACATGATGAAAAAATTCTGAATTTTTCAATTATTCGCATTTTTGGAAAAAATTCATTTTTGCCATGTAAAAAGATCCGCTTTTTTAGCGGACCTTTTCACATGGGAAATTTCACATATTTATTTTCTTTGAAAAAATTGTTCAAAAAATTGTTTTCTCATCATTCGGGTTCACTCGGAGAGGTTATGTTGAAAAAATTCTGAATTTTTCAATTATTCGCATTTTTGGAAAAAATTCATTTTGGTCATGTAAAAAGAACCGTTCATTTCGTGGAGCTTGTTGCATGGGAAATTTCACATAATTAATTTCTTCGAAAAAAATTGTCCACAATTTTTTTTCTCATTACTCGGGTCCATTCTGAGAGGTTATGATGGAAAAATTCTGAATTTTTCAATTATTCGCATTTTTGCTATAGTACGTTCGGCGAAAGATTGGTGCTGGCAAAAAAAAAAGTGGGGGATAAAGTGAAGAAGCTACCAAATTGAACGCGTGACTTCGCGAACCTCGTATTTTCTCGCATTCGCATACTCATTAATTCATTATAATGATTACTTTAGTATGATTTCGCAATACTCGCAAATTAATTTCTTCTTTTTTCTTTTGTTTTTATTATCAAGTTTTTTATGATTTCTTTCCCAATTTTACGTATTCCATTTTGTAAACATTTCACTAAATAAATCGAATAAAAAATCAAGAGCGTAACAGGCATCGCAACTCGCCTCGCGCGTGAGTTTAAATTTTAAATCGGTGATAACTTGAGACTGAGGCAAGTTAGAGATTTCGTTGTTAGCTCATTCGAAAGAGGATAAAATTTCGCGTATTCACCTCGCTTACACTACCTATCTACGATCAATATTTTTTTTGATATTTTAATTTGAAGAAAAATAACGTTTACATTAAAATATTGGAAAAACTAAAAGTCATAGATACGTGGTGTAAGCGAGGCGAATGTGTGAAATTTTATCCTCTTACGAATGAGCTAGCAACGAAAGCTCTAACTTGCCTCAGTCTCAAGTTATTGCCGATTTAAAATTTAAAATCACGCGCGAGGCGAGTTGCGATGACGGTTGCGATCACAACAAGTCGCATTGTCCATTAACTCCATACGTAAGGGAAAATGTTGAAAAATGATAAAAGGTTACGATATTATTTTATCTAGGTACATCTTGTTCATTAATTCGTTTGAGGATAACTCATTATGTAATGAAGGAAGAAGGAAGAATACAACGTGATGAAATGCAGTTCATCAAATTTGAACGCACCTTCAGTTACGGCGCGTTCATTGGTCTTTTAGTTTCGCATGCTCCGCCCAAAAATTTGCCAGCACCAAACTTTCGCCGAACGTACTATAGGTATGTATTTTTTTTCCGAAATATTTACTCGAGAAACCTCACAGTTGTAGGGTTGAAAAAAAAAAATGAAAAAACTGCCAAAACTTCTGGAATTGAAAAAAATTGTCCAAGTTTGGTGGAATTGGATAAAAATTGATTGAAAAAAATTTTATTTCGACACATAAATTCAAATTTTTACAAAACTGATAATTTTTTTCGAAATATTAACTCGAGAAACCCTACAGTTGTAGGGTTGAAAAAAATGAAAAAACTGTAAAAATTTCTGGAATTGAAAAAAATTGCTCAAGTTTAGTTGAATTGGATAAAAATTGATTGAAAAAAAATTATTTCGACCATTTCGACACATAAATTCAAATTTTCACAAAATTGATAATTTGTAAAATTAAGCGGTTATTTCGCTGGGCTTTTTACATGGGAAATTTGCAAAAATGATCGAAGAACCCCTAGGAAATAAACCACTTGCTCCAAAAAAAAAATCAGCATTGAAAAACATACTCTACTTCAAAAAACTGCTCACTTGAAGAAAAAGATGCTCAAATCAAAATTCAAAAATGAACCCCTTTCTCCGAAAAAAAAAGTAAATACAAAATGAAAATTTGATCATACAAAAGTCATAAAAAAGTCGAGTCATACTTTTTAACTTTCGAATTCCTAGTAGACACCATGGAATCGTTGTGTAGTTGTAAAATATGATTGATGTACGAGTAGGACGTGCGCGTCGAGTACCTATTTACAAATAAAGTAAAGAGAAATCACATAGGCTGAAAATATGCACTCGCGGTGATTGCGAGCAGAGGGCGAGCGTGGAGGTGGAGGAGAGAATTTACTCGTATTTTGCACTTTATGCGCAATGTGCTGAAGAAATGAAGAGAGAAGTCTGCTACCAGGGCCAGGTGATTTTAAATTCAGGGGGTGTGGATGCTCTCTGCATCTGTCTAGCTGGCATAAGCCGCTGCTTTTAATTCACCCCCCGCTATAACTTGTCATAACGCATAAGGTTCCAATGCAGCACATAGCCGCATATACAAATATAATATACACACACACGCGCGCACAACTAGACAGTTGTTTCCCTAAATTAGTATATTAGGGGAATCTATAATAAAAACTTGGTACCTAACTTACGTACACGACATGCACGCGTAGATACGCGTAGATGTATACTCCTCGTACCTTTGCTGGATGTATTGGTATACATTACACTCTCAGTTCTGTTTCTGTATCGCAATACCTACATTATAGTACGAGTACGAGTACGAATACTTGGTCGCATCAACATACATCAAAGACCGCGGATAGTGGGTACCGGAGACAGTGCGGTGCGACTGTCAGGGCCAGAGTAAGAGTACGTACGTCTACGTAGGTATAGCAACATTAACTTAGCATAGCATAGCACAGCATAGGCGAATGCTGCAATATATAAGTACGTGTATATATTTGTAGCTAAGTTTAATTTAATAAAATATTTAAAAAATTTTCAAGTTTTCTATTCTTCAAATTTTTCATTTTTTTTTTTCATTTTCAATTTTCATTAAGGCATTACTCTTTCCCTATGAATAACATTTTACAAAGTGACCAACTTTAAATAAAAGCGTGGTTTTTTAAAATTTTTTTACATTTTTATTTAACTCTTTTGTCGTTGAAAATATTTTAATTTCATAGTTTTACTAGGTTCGAATGTCTATCTAAAAAAAAAAAAAAATTCAGCGGCCTCGAAAACCTACATTTCGATACCAATGTTGTGATTTTCTAAAATTTTCAAAACTGAACCCCCTCATAGGGGCTCAATTTAGGGTCGGGGGGTAAATTTGAGTTCGAAAATCGAATTCAGCTACCTCGAAAACCAACATTTTGATATCAATGTTGTGAATTTTGAAATTTTCAAAATGGAACCCCCTCATAGGGGCTCAATTTAGGGTAAGGCTAAATTTAAGTCCGAAAATCGAATTCAGCGACCTCGAAAACCTACATTTCGATACCAATGTTGTGATTTTCTGAAATTTTCAAAATTGAACCCCCTCATAGGGGCTCAATTTGGGGTCGGGGGTAAATTTGAGTTCGAAAATCGAATTCAGCGACCTCGAAAACCTACATTTCGATACCAATGTTGTGATTTTCTGAAATTTTCAAAATTGAACCCTCTCATAGGGGCTCAATTTGGGGTCGGGGGTAAATTTGAGTTCGAAAATCGAATTCAGCGACCTCGAAAACCCCTAAAGTGAGCACTATGTTCTTTCAATTCCAGTAAAATACGAAATGAGAGAGGATTGGTTGAAAACATACTCTCGGTTCCATGAGACATACATAGACATACATACCAAGTATATAAAAGCGTGGTAAAAAGAACGACATCGCCCTTACAATGTGATTACTTATTGTGGATTTATCCACTCCCCTACCATTACCTCTACCCTCTGATGTAACATTTTCTTTTTCCTGCGACATTGGCACGGGCGCGGTGTGTGGCTACCTTCATATACGTCTGCCTGAATTCTTAGTCTTTCTCTAATTTTTTGGCGTAAAACAAATGCTACATTGCGTACTAAGTACGCGTCAAAACGTACCTTTACTACCTCTATACATACAGGGTGTCCGATGAACACTTTTCAACAAAAATGTAGTGTAATAATGTCTCTTCGTAGGAGTTGTTGTGGATTTTATGATGAAGTCCCTGGAATTCTGTGTACTCTCAAAAATTGAACAAACTTTTCTCAAAACAGCTGAATTTTCAAATTTTGAAATTTTCGATTCTCCCCACAACCCGCCCGTTTACCGAGCTCAATGAGTAGATGATTTTACTGACTTTGATTTCGATAACATCAGCTCGAAAAGTGCATACATGTTTTGGATGGTTTCAAAAAGTTTGGTCCAAATTTCTAAAATTTAATGGGCTTGGAAAAAATTTAAACAGCGATGAGACCTTGAAAGATCTGAACGTGAATTTGATCAAATTGAGGAAATCAATTGAAAGTTTTCGAAAATTTGACAGAATTTAAAAAATTATTCGATTTTCAAAAATGAAAATTGACAGAAAATTAATGTAATTAATATTATAAATGCTGAAATAAATTATTAAAAATCAACAGAAAATTAAATTTTTTGAAAAACAATAAAAAATCATTTTTCAAAAATTGAATAAAAACATCATTTTTGAGAATGGGATGAAAATTTAGTGAAAAATGAATCGACCAAACATTTGATTTTTGGAAAATTAACTAAGTAATAGTTTACGATTAGTTTTTTAGTTTTTGAAAAATGAATAGAAAACGATTAGTACCTAATTTTTCAAATTCTCGAAATTCTGTAGAATATTAAATTTTTGGCAAAACATTACGGAATAGAATTTTAGGAAAGTTGACTAAAAATTAAATTTTAAAAGTAAATGAATAAAAATATTTTTTTTAGACTGATAAAAATCAATTTTTCGAAAATCAACTGAAATTATAATGATTAAAGTAAAATCAATCGATTTTGGAAAATTGACCAATTCTTGGAAATTACGGAAAATGGATATTTGAAAACTCATCGAAAATTTAGCAGAATTTTAAAAACTGATAACAATTTCAAAAATAAACCAGTTCATTTTTAAAAATAATTTTCAAGATCAACCTCTGCTATATAGTTAGACCTATAAACCAATGTTCATAATTATAATTATCTCAAAATAACTGGCAAGTTTTGTAAAAAATTGATTCACAGTGAGCTATTTTCGTTAGTTTTAAAAATTCGTCGAAAATCGAAAAATCAACTTCGTTAACTTAAAATTTGACTCCGAGGCCTGGGTGTCGTTCTCTTTCAGTGAGCCAAATTTCATCTCAATCGGAATTGACTAGTTGTCAAAATTCCCTTGTCAATAACGCCTTCATTTTCAAATTCGACTAAAAGTTTCGAGAGTGGGTAAATTTTTTTTTAAATTTAATTTTCGCTTACCCCTTCAAATTTCGAGATGAACACCATGTGCAGATAATATTTTTAGTTAAGTAGTACCCAATTGATCAAAATCTGAAGCTTTGAAAAAGGGCTCTTCGGACACCCTCTATACCCGGTTGACGAGACAGTACACGCACATTTCCTTCTCAAACAGATGCACAGCATTACTATAACGTACATGGGTACTTGTACTTGTACATGGGTGTGTGTAGGTGTTATACTATAGATGCACCGTACCTAAAGCCTATACCACTAAATACATACGCATCCGAATTCTTTTCATTTCCAGTTTATTTTTTAATTTCCTTCTAGGCGCCTGCCTCGTACATCCACGAATATGAAAAAAGATGCGGGAAAACGTACATTGGCGCGTGCACCGCCCTCACTTCCTCACACCAGCGTCACCTCGTTCACCACAAAAAAGAAAGACCCATCGCAACGCGCAAATAATTATAGTGTCAGATGAGACGTACGCGATACGTTACGATAAATTTTCAAACGAGCTAACTCTACAATAATTATTCTAAAAACGTCGTATGTTTCCTAAAAAAAAAAAAGAGTAAAAATAAAAATAAATAAATAACAAATTTCTAAAAAGCGGGCGACATCCCTCATAAGACTCGTTCAAAAGGTACGTGAACCTAAGTAGACGTACTCGTTCTATACGTACGTACCATGGGCACGGGCAAGGGTACCGTACCACAGATATTTATGTAGATATACGTATTTACCAGGGCCTATTCTGAAGTAAATTTGGAGCTGCACAAACTTAGCTCCAGAGCCATGTTAAATATTGATATAATGGGCGTTTGGTTGACCGGGGGGCCGTCACTTGTAAACCTAAAAAAAATCTAAAAAATTTCTCTCTCTAAAATTGTTTCTCATGCAGGTAAATTGAAAAATTTACTTCTTTAAAAAAGTGAATAAATTTGTTTCTCCAAAATCATTTAATAAGTACCTATTTAAACATTTTGTTTCAAAAAAAAAAAAAAAAAAAAAAAAAAAAAAGGAAAATTTTATTTCTTCTCCAAAAAAAGTTAAGGAGTATTGTTATTTCCACCCGCCTGGGTGAATAGTTCATAGAAATGAATCAATCAACTGAATCTCTGGACTTGAAAATATTTCTTTCAAGTTTCGATTGATATTCAAAATTGGAAGGAAAGGAAGGGCTAAATCCAAATTTTTGTAATATCAAAAATTATTCCTTAGTCTTTAAGCTATAACTTTTGTTTGAAGTTTTTTTAAATTGGACCCCCCCTCTCCCCACTGATTTTTCACAACACTTCGAAAATATTAATTTAAAATCCCAGATGAGTGAGCGAGGAAGGGACTGATTAAAAAAAAATCAAATAAAAGCTGAAGAGCAAGATCCTAAAAAAAATTTTGGTCATTATAAAAATTTCGATCAGAACTCCTCCTTTCCTCAAATTTCACATAATATCAATCAGGTGGATACTTTTTCAAAATTTGTCGAAGGGGTCCAATTGAAAATTTTTTCAAACAAAAGTTGTAGATTGAGGTCCGAAAAATAATTTTTGTTATTATAAAATTTTCGATTAGACCCTTCCCTCCCCTCCAATTTTGCATAATGGCTTGGACACTTATATTATTAAAAAATTGCGAAGGTAGAGGTCCAATTGAAAAAATTTTCAAACAAAACTTGTAGCTTGAAGTCTTGGAAATAATTTTAGTTATTACAAAAATTTCGATTGGAGCCATCCCTCCTCTCCAATTTCGAATAAATTACATGGGGAGTGGCTAAATCCACAACAAGTAATCACCAAAATGAACGAACGAGAATTCATCTCAACATATTCTTGTTCTTTGAAAACTTGTTTTCGTGGTCGTGTTTGTCATTGCAAAGTGGACTTGGTCCAAATTGATTTTTAATCCAATTTTAATTTTTCATAACCGATTTTCTCAAATTTTTCATCGAGATTTTTTCGCCAAGTTCAATAACATTTAATAAAATAATTAAAAATTTTTCCAAGTTTTCTATTCTTCAAATTTTCCATTTTTTTTGTTTAAAATTTTAATTGTATTTTTGAAAAAAAATTCTTGAAGAAATTATTCATCACTCATCAATAATTTATTCTTATTTTTTCTTCAAATTAAATTTTTCATTAAATTTTTTCTGTTTGTCGTTTTAAAATTAAAACTCATTTTTTTTTTAAATATATGTATTGTGTATTTTTCAATTTTTTCATTCAAACTTGCCAATAATTTTTTCATCAAAATCCTACTGATCTTCATCATATTTTTTGAAATTTTTTTATTATATTGTTAATTAAATTTAAATTAAATTTCTATATAGATTTTTAAACATTTTTCATAGAATTTTCTCATCAAAAAATGCTTCTAAATCTCTACCATACTTTTTCAAATTTTCCTTTTGAAATTTCTTTCAAGTAAATTTTTTATCAAGTTTATTTTTCCGAAATTTGTTCCGACTTTTTTAATTTTATTTTTTCAAGAAAATTGTTCATAACCCCCCCCCCCCCCATTTTCCAATAAAATTTGTCAATTGATTTCATTCTCCAATTGGTCATCAAAATGTTTCTACTTCATCTCCCAACTGGCAACCTGACTTCTCATTCGAATTTTTCCAATAATTTTCATCACATCATCACCATTTGTCTTGTCTTCTAGTTCTAATTGAGGAATTTCTAAATTTTTTCAAGTAAATTCCAATTTTTCTTCAAATTTACTAAAATTTCAATATTCAAAATTGAGAAAGTAGCTAACGCTAAGGTACTTAACTACTAACTTACTGACTTGTTGAAAAAAAAAATTGAAAAATTAAATAAAACATAAAAAATACCCAGAATGAAAAATATTTTGAGTATTTTGTGAAAGAATAAATTTGTTTTAAATAAAACATCAAAGTTTTCAGAGAAAAAATTTGAAAAAATTTGTTTGAAAAAAAAAACTTGTACGAAAAAAAACTCGTACAATAAAGAAGATGAATAAATAAAAATGTAAAAATTTTTTAAAAAACCACGCTTTTATTTAAAGTTGGTCACTTTGTAAAATGTTATTCATAGGGAAAGAGTAATGCCTTAAAAAACAAAAAATAAAATTTACTTGAATACAAAAATATGTCATGAAATTTTTTTTTTCAAAAATTTTAATGATGAAAATCGTGGTGGGGCGTTAATCGAAAAGGTATTCGTTTGCTCCTCGCACACCCCACCACGCTTTTCATCATTAAAATTTTTGAAAAAAAAATTTTCATGACACATTTTTGTATTCAAGTAAATTTTATTTTTTGTTTTTTAAGGCATTACTCTTTCCCTATGAATAACATTTTACAAAGTGACCAACTTTAAATACAAGCGTGGTTTTTTAAATTTTTTTTACATTTTTATTTAACTCTTTTTGTCGTTGAAAATATTGTTGTGAATTTTGAAATTTTCAAAATGGAACCCCCTCATAAGGGTCCAATTTGGGGTCAAGGGTAAATTTAAGTCCGAAAATCGAATTCAGCGGCCTCGAAAACCTACATTTCGATACCAATGTTGTGATTTTCTGAAATTTTCAAAACTGAACCCCCTCATAGGGGCTCAATTTGGGGTAAGGCTAAATTTGAGTTCGAAAATCGAATTCAGCTACCTCGAAAACATCTAATGTGAGCACTATGTTCTTTCAATTCCAGTAAAATATTAAATGAGAGAGGATTGGTCGAAAACATACTCTTGGTTCCATGAGACATACATACATACATACCAAGTATATAAAAGCGTGGTAAAAAGAACAACATCGCCCTTACAATGTGATTACTTATTGTGGATTTAGCCACTCCCAATTACATGTTAATTGAAAGAAATTTACTAAGTCCAGACTCTGAACTGAAGGAAGTAGGAAGTGTGAGCAATTTCGTTCATGTTCACTACAAATCCGAGCAACTACTCACCCAGGCGGGTGGAAATAACAAAAGTTAAGATATTTTTTCTCAACTTTTTTAATTTGAAAAAATAGAAAATAAAATTACTGACTTTGAAAAATTTGAGATTTTCTACTCGAAAAAAAACTACAAAATTTTTCTTTCACAAAAAAATTGAAGATTTTTTTGTTTTCTTTTATGCGTAGTTTTTAATTAAAATTTGGAAGCTAGATAAGTTATTTTGTCTTCATTTTTGCTGTTGTCCGAAGCGTGTTTTGTTTTTTGTTTCCTTCTACTACTAACTTGAAAAATAAAAAATTGCTTGAATTTTTTCAGAACTACACAAAGTAATTTCAAACTGCACACCTTTTTTTTCAAGTTTAACAAAATGGGCGGAACTGCACGTTAGAATAGGCCCTGACTATTTACGTAACCAACTAACTACAAATTACAATATATTATGTATACTTTTATCTGAAAAATAGCCAAATAATAAAATAATAATAAGAAGAGAAGATAAGACACACATGGATATGGGATATACACCTAGCCAAAACAGTGTTACCACTGTTACCTACACCTAGGAGGGCGGCTTGGCGATATCGGTATTATTATTATAGCGATAGCTTTGTGGCAAGGCGATGGCGTTGGCGTTGGAAAATCACGTCCTCAGAGGCTCAGAGAGCGTACCTACAGTCCGGTCGAAAGAATTCGTCAGGCAGGTTAAATGGTTAAATGGTTAAATGGTTAAACGGTTAAATGGGAACGTTGGCTTTTATAATGGCGTTGAGAAAAGGTACAAATCTGACAAACAAACAACCAAACAAACAGAGAAATAAGCAACTAAAGGCCCTAATCTTCGATACTTTGTCTTACGCACGATCGAGAAGGGCCGATAAAAAGCCTTTACGCAGCGCAGGCGGACGCGGACGCGCGAACACCGGCTAAACGCAGCGCCTTTCAACATGGGAGGTGTTAATGAATAGGAAACTTATCGTCACAAAAATGCGCAGAATGAAAGGTTTTTACAAAGAATTTTCTTTACAAACCTAAAATACTCCCGAAGTGAAAAAATAAACACCTGTGCTGAGCAGGGCTACGCTGCCGGTGCTGGCTATAATTTTTTTCCTTCGCTCCTTCTCTGCTCTCCCCGCGCGTCGCGTCGCCTACGTCTTTTCATCATTCCAACTATTTGTATCTTTTACCTTCTCTTTTATGCTTACGCGTACCTCTACAGCTCTACCTATGCCCATGCCTCTATATGCCATTCTTTACACGTACTAAGCGTATCTCTACCTGCGTTTGTGCGTGCGTAATTGTCGTAACGGCGACTGCCGCGTGACTTTTAGACCAATGTACAACAATTCCCCGACACCGACGTACACGTTCCTCCACAAATTTCCAATATTAGTAGCTTTTTCCCATCACAATCGCCATAAGCTAGATTCATTTTTTTTCGTCTACCGCGCGCTTCGCAGAAACCCTATTGTCGACGTTGGACATTTTTTGTTTTTGTTCTCAGCACCTTATACTCGCCGTGTACCTGACTTATTCCACAATCAACGCGTTATACAGATTCACAAAAGTTGAAGAATGCAACAATCGGCATTGATAATTTTCTCAATGGGTACGTACTACGTACGATGGTATAAAACATTCCAGCAGCTATTCCATTAATCGACGATAGATACGTCTATAAGATAAGACCAAAAAAAAAAAACAACAAACACCTTCGCAAGATAGCAGTAGTACTTTGAGCTACACCCAAAAGTTCAAAAGTAAAATGATCTATTAGTAAGTACCTACACCAGAGAAAACACTGGAAACGCAAAATTGATTCCTCGCTATCTATTGAAATATCTATTTTTTCAAAGGAAAATTTTCTGATTTTTTTTGGTGTAAGAATATTCCTTAAGTATACCCCGGGGTGGGGGGGGGGATTTCCCGTTAAAAATTTTTGGGGCAATTTAAAATGTAAGTTGGTACCAATTTTTTTGGAATGGAAATAGCTATTAACTAATATCATTTTTTTCTGAAGTCATCGTAAAAAATAGGTTTAAAAAATATGAGTGAAAAATTTTTTCAATTTTTTAAGAGGAACGTCTTTTTTCGGAAAAATACTCTCAATTTTTTGACAAAAAAAAATACTCTCAATTTTTTGACGAAAAAAAAATTATTCAATTTTTTTGTAAAAAACTGTCGATTTAAATTTAAAAAAAAAAAAAAAAAAAAAAAACTTTTTTAATGCTACCCTGAAAAATTCTCAAAAAAGGGGTACTTTTTTTTAAAGAGAAACCCCCCCGTTTTGTCGAAAAAAATAGCTTGATCAACTTTTTTTCAACAAAAATCTTTCAAATTTTTCAGAGAAAAAATTTTAAAAAATTTTTAGATTAAAAATAATTTTCAAAATTTCTCGAAAAAATTTCAATTTTTTGAAGAAAAATTCGTTCCAATTTTTTAGAGTAAAAAATAATATTCTTCTAAATTTTTGGAGAAAAAAATCTCTAAATATTTTCGATTGAAAATATTTCTCAAAATTTCTTATTCTAAATTTTCAGGAAATGTAAAATATCGCTGTTTTATGGAATGCAAATAATCTTATTTTTTCTGGAGGGAGCGTAAAAAAATGTACACAAGAATGATGGTATAATTATTAAAAATTTGGCTGAATTGAAAAAAATGAACAAATTTTTAAAAATTGTTGAAAAATTCAAAATAATGTCATTTTTAAATTTTAATAAATTTCTTCAAGTTGGGTGAATTTATCTTTAAAGTCTAGAAAAATTTTCAGTCAAGAAAAAAAAACAATTTACAATATTAAAAATTTGTTCAATTTTCAAAATTTAACTGAAAATTAAAATTGGGCAAATTTTTAAATTTTAATAAATAATTGAAACTAAATCAATATTTTTGAAATTTACTCAGTTGAATTTCAAGTTTTTATAAGTCTAAAGTTGAATAAAAAATTTTCAGAATTTGATAAATTTTTAAAATTTATCAAATTTTTTGAGAAATTCAACAGGCTATTTTTTGAAGTTTTATGGAGAAAAGCCCGAAAAATTGTTTCAATTTTTTTGGAAAAAACTGTTCGTTTTTTTTGGAATGAAAGAATAATTTCTCATCTTTTTTAATACCATTCTAAAAAATTCTCAAAAAAGTGAGTAAAAATGTTTTACGTTACTAGGGAGATGAAGTGCTACTTTATATACCTCTCGCTGATCTTTCGGTAGTATAAAGAAGCCCTTATTTCCCTCGTAACGTAAAATATTTTATCTCCCTAGTTGAATACACTACTATTTTTTTTTTATTTTTTTTTTTTGGTGAAAAAAAATTCAATTATTTGTTGTCTAAATTTTTTTAAAACAAAAATCTTTCAAAATTTTCAAAGAAAAAATCTTTTATTTTGAGGAAGAAAAATTTTCAATTTCTCTGTACCTATTAAAAATATTTCTCAAATATTTGAAAAAATAAGCATCTAGTTTGTTTTTTTGTGAAAAGATTTTCAACATTTTTGTCTTAATTTTTTTTAATTTATAAATTTTTTGTAGTAAAAATATTCCTCAAGTTTTTATCTCTCAATTTTAATGAAATAAAAATATTTTTCAAACTTGTAGAAGAAAAAATCTCTTAGGTACCCAACTACTTTAGAGTAATTCACTTTTTTCTTTTTTGTATAAAAAAATCATTCTCGTATTCGACATTGAAATGAGTTACCAGTTTTCGATAGTTAAATAAATTGGTATGTTAGATTTCGCGATACTCGTTTTCTCAGTTTTTTGACTGAAATAGGTTAAATTATTTATCCAAAACTTCACTCGTAACTGGCCAATAAATAATTCTGGTTCTCGAATCATTCCAAGATTTCTATCTAAGCATACCATTTTCTTCCTGATTCAATCCGTTTACTTTAGATTAAATTGCTTTGGTTTTTTTTTCTTACTCTTGTACAAGTACGAAGACAGTAATTAAATGTACGTAGTCGTAGTATGGAACTTCAGTAAGGTACTCACCTAAAACAAACACAAAACAAAAAAATTTCGATTAGTTGGGCATTAATCATCGTAGATGAAGAATATCATATTTGGTAAACACGCTTGTAATTATGTAGATGAGAGGTAAATCAATCGCGGAGAACGCGACAAATGGAAACATCTTACCAACATATCTTTGTATCTATACGTAAGTATCTGCCCAAGATGCTAGTACAACGAATAATAAATAATTACCGTATAATTTCTTACAATTTGAAGAAGAAGAAGGGGGGGGGGACTCGGCTATATAATATACCTACAGCATAGGTACACTTTACAGTTTATGTAAAATTCTCACATTAAATATTTTCAGCTCATCGCGTGATTTTTTTTTTTTTTTTTTCAAAGTAGGTAGTATTCTGTTTATTCATTAAACGCGCGACTAATTTTTATAGGTAAGTTGTTGGAAAGTTAGGAGGCAGGATATTAGAAAAAATAAAAAAATAAAATAAAGGGAGAATAAATAGCGCGATAAGCGACGATTAAGTAAGGAAGACGTTGCGTTTAATCGAACAGGTTGAGAAAATATGATCGATAATGTGTAAGCGACCAGCGACAGCGAGAACAGGTTATGCAGTTCGTCTGTGTCTATATGTATTTCGGTTTTCGGCGTGCCAGATGGAAAATTAATCTAAAGCAGCGGTGTTTAAGTTTTTGATGACGATGCGACAGCGCGGCGGTGGTCGTACGGTCGTAGTACCTCTACCTAGTAGGTAAGTTGGTAGTAGTGGTGTAATAATAATGCTAGTGCGGCGGTAGTATAACACTTAGTAAGTATACGCAGTTGCAGCAGCTGATGATGCGGATGGTGTTATAAGTTCGAGTATGAGGTATTCAAGCATATCGCATTAATCAACGCTAAATAACAACAATAAAAACACAGAAGCGCGATCAGCAGCTACGCTTATTCTTTTTCGCTTCTTCGCTCCTTCCCTCCTTCACTCGTCTCTCTGGTCTCTCTGTCAGACATCTGAAAATGTCATCGACTATCGCAACACCGAAACAAATAATACCTAGCTACCAAAAAAAAAAAAAAAAAAAAAAAAAAAATTAACTAAAGAAAAAAAATTTAAAAATACTACGACCAAGATTATTAATGAACAACAAAGGGAACAGTGTAGATGGAAAACGCGCAAACATGGAAAATAATTAACAGATGCGTGACTAATAAGCGATATTCTTTTCTTACTCTGGTTCTTCTCTTTACCTTTACCCATCTACCAATCTAACTATGTACCTAGGTTTGTGTTTTCCTTTTCGGACCGAAGAATTTATTGTACGAAAGGTACGAAAGCAAAGCTACAGCTACACAACGCGAAGTGTTCGTTTTCCTCAGCAGCTGTAATTATTGCTTCGATTTACTACAGATAACGAAGAAAATTCACTCGCTCTCGTTAATGTTTCGTTCATTACTCTACAGTAAATGGTACATACGAGTACTACACGTACACGTATAATACCTACTCGTGATACATTTTACGAGGTCTGACGCTAACTATACAAACGATTTTTTCTTTTCACACCTTGTGTAATAATACTCAGTGGCAGTACGAATACGTAATTACGTATCCACGTGTTTATTGTTTACCTATACCTGGCTATAATAAGTACCAATATACTTGAAAATGCAATGTAGTCTAATGTAGGTACGAGTATTCGCATCTTATACCTATACAAAATAAACATAAACTAAACCCTACTCTCTGCAGTCTGCATTCCTCATTCCAACATTCATCCTGTTCGTTACAGAATTGATCTTCAATTTGAGGTAGGCCTACCTAATTCGTACATATACAATGACATGAGTACAGAGGAAGGAACCTACATAAATTTAGTCCTATTTGTACTAACGCAGACAAGAAAACTAGCTCCTAGTTTGCACTGCGGCGTTGGTGATTGAGCTGAATTTTTTCCAAGTCCAAAACTATATAAACGCCCAATATACGAAATTAGAGAGAAGAGAGGGGTACAATCGAAATTTTTATAATGATCAAACTTATTTTTAGGATCCTAATCTACAACACTTTTGTTTGAAAATTTTTTTAATTCAACCCCTCTCACTCTCCCAATTTTCAATAACAAGTGTCTTCGTACTAATATGCAAAATTAGGGGGAGTGGTGGGGAGGGGAGGGTCCAATCAAAATGTTTATAATAATAACCAAAATTATTTCTAAGATCCTAATCTAGAACTTTTGTTTGAACATTTTTTCAATTCGAATCCTCCCTTTTCCCCAATTTTTCATATTAATACACAGATACTCATTATTAAAAATTGGGGAGAGGTAAGGGTTGAATTGAAAAAATGTTCAAACAAAAGTTCTAGATTAGGATCTTAGAAATAATTTTGGTTATTATAAACATTTTGATTGGACCCTCCCCTCCCCCTAATTTTGCATATTAGTACGAAGACACTTGTTATTGAAAATTGGGATTGTGAGAGTGGTTGAATTAAAAAATTTTTCAAACAAAAGTTGTGGATTAGGATCCTAAAAATAAGTTTGCTTATTATAAAAATTTCGAATAGACCCTTCCCTCTCCTCGAATTTCGCATATTAGTACGAAGACACTCAATATTGAAAAATGGAGGAAGGAAGGGTTCAATTGAAAAAGTTTTCAAACAAAAGTTGTAGATAAAGATCCTAAAAATAAGTTTGGTTATTATAAAAATTTCGATTGGACCCTTCCAAAACCACCTAGAGATACAAGCCATGAACGTAGAAAGGCAACGTCGCATTTTCGAGTAGTAGACGGCCGACTTTCCAATCCGTTTTTTGACGATAACTCGGGAAATATTCATCGAATCGAAATTCTGACAACACACTAACGAAAGAAAATTTTGTGCTCTACAATTTTGGTTCGAATCAATTTTCACGAAAAATGCTTCGTTCGCTCTGAAAATGAGAATATGTGAAAATTTGCATATCCAAGAAAACATTTTACGCTGAGAAATCGAGGTATTTTCGTCAAATCGAAATTTCAATAATTTTAGGATGAAAGGATTTTTTTCGCTCTACAATTTTGGTTCGTATCAATTTTCACGAAAATCGCTTCGTTGACCGGGAAAATGGGAAAATTTGGTAGACGGCCAACTTTCAAAATCAGTTTTTCGACGATAACTCGAGAAATATTCGTCAAATCGAAATTCCGACTACATCAAACAAAAGTAAATTTTTTGATCTACAATTGTGGTTTCTATCAATTTTCACAAAAAAGGGGTCGTTGACCTCGAAAATGAAAAAATAAATAGTTTTTTGACGATAACTCAAAAATTTGGTCGAATCAAAAATTTTAAAAGCACTAAAACTGAAGGATTTTTTCTGCTCTACAATTTTAGTTCTTATCAATTTTCATGAAAAACGCTTTGTTTATCCGCGAAATAGGAAAATATGAAAATTTGCATATCTGAGAAAACAGTTTTTGCTAATGAATCGAGGTATTTTCGTCGAATCAAAACTTCAATGATTTTAGGATGAAAGGATATTTTTTGCTCTACAATTTTGGTTCTTATCAATTTTTACGAAAATCGCTTCTTTGACCGGGAAAATAGGGAAAATCTGGTAGACGGTTCATCTTCAAATCAGTTTTTTGACCGTAACTCGAGAAATATTAGTCAAATCAAAATTCCGAATACACTAAACGAAAGTTACTTTTTTCCTCTACAATTTTGGTTCCCATAAATTTTTTCGAAAAACACATCGTTTGCCCAGAAAACGTATTTTCAATTGCTCAAGTCGGCCGTCTTCGGCAAGGTTGCCAAATTTAACTTCATGACTTGTAGTGTCTAGGTGGTTTTGACCCTTCTCTTCTCTCTAATTTCGTATATTAGGCGTTTATATAGTTTTGGACTTGAAAAAATTCAGCTCAATCACCAACGCCGCAGTGCAAACTAGGAGCTAGTGAGACAAGAGAATCAATCGAGGTACATAATCGATGCAGGGTGGTACTTGAAGTGGATAAAAAGGACCGCCGAGTAAAAACAAAGGATATGGATGAGACTCGAACGATCGACAAAATATGTTTCAATCCATATAATACGTACTTATAATTCGACAAGGACCATTCTATACCAATAGGTATCTCTGGCTATGTACCGTGTTTAATTTTTTTTTTTTTTTTGTTTCGCTTTCAAATGACAGCTAAAAATACTCGCAACATTACACTAAAAATACGATACCTATTGGGTAATTCACCGAGATACTGATGGTAAAACAAAAAAAAAATCAATTGCACACGATAACGCGATTAATTAGTCTGCCTAATTTTTTGACCGTGAAAAATCATCGCAAGCATTGGAAAAAAGTGACGTTAACGTAAGTACGAGTAGGTATATCTACACAGTTCTATAAGCACAGATTGGTATGTAAATCGTTTTTCAACGAATCTACTGCACGTTTTTTTTCTCTCTCTCTCTGTCTCACACTCTCTTTATAGGTCTACACTAAGTAGCTAGTAGGTAGGTATATCTTTACCGGTACTTTTGAAGACTCGCTGCGCTGCTTCGTCGCATTCATTAAGCGAATATTTCGATTCAAATCGTGAGAAAATCTCGGATGAAGCGCGACAATGCGAGAAAAAAAATAGTCTACTTTACGAAAAATGTTATCCAAAGTTGAAGAAGAAGAAAAAAAGGTGATTTACCGATAATTATTTTTGACATGGCAATAAATGACATCCTGTACCAAAAATTATGATAAACGAGCGATGAAAGATGGAAGGAAAGACAAAGTGAAAAAATCTCGAGTGATAGGAGACGAAGAGAAGGTCGCAGCCGCAGCACAAAGATTTTCTCGTTTCCCAGCAAACAAATTAGTTTAGTGTGAAAAGATAGATTAATACGGTACGAACGAGAAAATACGCGCGTATCGTAGTTTAATTCTCATTTAGCTAACTATAAAAAAGCGTTGAAAATACGCGTACTTGTGCAACATGCAGATGTACCTAGCTAGCCGCAATAGCCATAGCTCAGGCTAGTTCATTTTCATTTGTCAGGTAAACTGAGGACGCGACGCCGACGACGACCTGCCACCGCGCATCGCACCCTGCCCTCGAGCGTAACTCGCATTAAAAAGGTATAATATCTCGAATTCTCGATGCGGCTAATTTATTGTCTAATTGTCTGCGCGTAAACCGCGAACCGCCAACAAAACGCTCGCCACAGTTGTCAAATGTCATTCAACGGTCACAACCACTGCCCTGTCACGAGTCATCAGAACGCTACTATTCACTTAAGGTATAAATTCACGCGTGTGAATCTAGACCAGCGATCAGCACAAACTGCTAGTACTCCTGCAACATCCCCGGGCAATTTTCCGCAAATTACTTGAAAAAAAAAAAATGAAAAAAAAAGTGAAAAGTCTGACAATGGAAATGACTAATTTTTTGGCAAAACTATGAAACTAGAGTCTAGTTTACTCAATTTGTTTACATGGATGTGAATCGTTGTTGTTGAATATTATCAAGTTCAATACTATGTACTTAGATAATTCATATCAAAATTGGAGGGGAGGGAGAGGTCCAATTGAAATTTTTGTAATAACCAAAATTATTCCCAGGACTTCAAGCTGCAACTTTTGTTTGAAATTTTTTTCGATTGGGCCACTCCCTCCCAACCGATTTTGCATAACACTGCGAAGATGCTAATTAAAAATTGGAGAAGTGAGGTGAGGAGGATGGGCCAATTTAAAACATTTTCAAATCAAAGTTGTAGAGAAAATTAAGATCCCAAAAATAATTTCGGTTATTACAAAAGTTTCGATTGGATCCCTCCCTCTCTTTCGATTTCACATAACAACAGGTAGATGTACTTCTTCAAAAATTGAGAGAGGGGTCCAATTAAAAAAATTTTCAAACAAAAGTTGTAGATTGAGATTCTAAAAATAATTTTTGTTATTATAAAATTTTCGATTAGACCATCCCTCCCCTCCAGTTTCGCATAACACGAGTTAAACACGTTCGCCATTTTTTGACATTTTTAAAAGCAACTTGAAAAATTAAAATCCAGCGTGAGTACATTTTTAAAACATGTTTTCCAATTATACAAATTTTTTGATGTATCAAAATTATTCCAAAAATTTTCATATATTCAAAACTTTACAAAAATTTGATGTGTTTAGAAATTTTTCGAATTGATTAATTTTTCTGTTTTTAAAATTTTTTACTTTTTGAATTATTTATTTTTTGAGCTTTCAAATTTTTTTAGTCCTTCAAAAAATTTTATTTCTCAAAGTTTATTAAATTTTTCCGATTTTTCAAATTAGTAAATTTTCTGAAAAAAAAAAAAAAAAAAAAAAAAAAAAAAAAAACGATTGTTCGGAATTTTTTATAAAGGCTCTGGTGGGATAAGGGGGTCAATCGGCACCCGGTCGCACTTTGAAATATTTTTCACAGATTCCGATTTTGTATCGTAACATATGATTTTAGAGCGAATCAGCATTCACTTACCTCACCCTCCGGGGGCTGGGGCCTCGAAAATGCGATTTTTAGCTTTAAAATTCCTTCTTGGCGAGTTTTGAACCGATTTTCACCAAACTTGGCATGTAGGTAGAGGTACTCAAGGGGGTGTTGTGAAAATTTTTCAGATTTTTTCGACTCCTCTAACGACCTTGAAAACGACTTTTAACACTTTGAATCACCCTGTAGAGTACAGTTTCAGAGTGCACACGGCGGAAAAAATTTTCACACCCTCCTACACTACCCAGAATTTTTTCAAATTTTTATCGTTGGTGCAACTTCCCCAAAATATTCAAAAAGCCAATTAATCGTGCTTTTTCCCCCCACTGAACGCTCATTTTTCATCAAAAAACTTTTTCCTCGAGGAACATCACTAGATACTCCTTTATACACCTTTTGGCCGAATTTCACCTCAATTCGTTCATTTTTCGTGAATTGAGGTTTTATTTTCATTAATTTTACGTGATTAAAATTGCGAAATCACACGAAATGATCGGATGAAAAAACTAACCACGGATTCGTGTTCTGCAGGTCAAACTACCCCAATTTAGACCCTTTCAGCGATTATTTCGCGCAAAATTGAAAAAGTTTACATTTTTACCAAAAATCCTATTTTGAAGAAATGAAAAAAATATTTGTAAAAATGTAAATTTTTCGAGGAAAAAATTTTTTGTTTAAAAATGAGCGTTCAGTGGGGGGGGGGGGGGGGAAGCACGATTGGCTTTTTGAATATTTTGGGGAAGTTGCACCAACGATAAAAATTTGAAAAAATTCTGGGTAGTGTAGGAGGGTGTGAAAAACTGGGAAAAAAATTTTCCGCCGTGTGCACTCTGAAACTGTATTCTACAGGGTGATTCAAAGTGTTAGAGGAGTCGAAAAAATCTGAAAAAATTTCACAACACCCCCCTTGGGTACCTCTACCTACATGCCAAGTTTGGTGAAAATCGGTTCAAAACTCGCGAAGATGGAATTTTTAAGCTAAAAATCGCATTTTCGGGGCCCCAGCCCCCGGGGGGTGAGGTAAGTGAATGCTGATTCGCTCTAAAATCATCTTTTACGATACAAAGTCGGAATCGGTGAAAAAAATTTCAAATTGCGACCGGGGGCCGATTGACCCCCTTATCCCACCAGAGCATTTATATTATTAAAAAGTGGTATAGGTAGAGGTCCAATTGAAAAAATTTTCAAACAAAAGTTGTAGCTCGAAGTCTTAGAAATAATTTTGGTTATAGCAAAAATTTCGATCGTACCCCTCCCTCCCCTCCAATTATGAAAATCAAGTATCTTTGTAGTATTGGACTCGAGTTAGTATTCAAATCAACAACAACGATCCACATCCATGTTAGCAATTTAAATAAACTAGGCACTAGTAACGAACAGTAGGATACTTAGTTTTTCACCGAAAACTATCGTTCAACTCTACGCTGCCTTCTGCCAAGTACCAATGCAACAATAACAAACCAACGGGTCGAATATCGTATCGCTCGTGTTTATTCTGCAACACATCGCACTGGTACCGAGTTACCTACGCCTACGGTATTCCAGTAAATACGAGTAGAATATATAGCTACAGCTATATAGGTGACAATTAACGAGAATAAAAAGTTTCACCTGTTCAAAGATGTTGAGTAATTAAGCGAAAGACCCTCAGCAGGAGCGAGTACATCTACATACACAACATACGCAGGTAAGGTACCTATATATGTAGATGTACGTAAGTTAATGTAGATTTCCGATGATAAATGTTTGAAATTACGATATGAAATCGTTAATTTCGTACTCGACAAGGTGACCAGGAAAATAAGGTGAGGTGAAAAAACACACACGTGTAATAGACGTAACGATACACTAGGTAAACAGCGAAACGCATATTGCTATGCACAGGACAAGCGTGTGAAATTCTTGATCAGAGCGCAACTGAAACGTGGTTTTGCTTTTAACGTCTTACAAGACGTTTAATTTACTTCTGTCATTCCGTTGGTACGGTTCGCTTTTGCATTCGCAGGTAGCTTTATTCCGATTCCCACGCAAAAAGTTCGTAACGTTCGTAGCTCGTACAATTTCTCCCTTTTCTTCACCCGGCGCGACGCGCAAATTAAAGTTTTATCTTGTACCTATATGTAACTCGGACTATTCCTAACAGCAATAAATAAATAAAACGTTAAAAAAAAGGAAACGAATGTCAACATATCTGCACTTACAGGCAACGAAACACAACAAAAAATATGTCGCGTACTATTTTAAGAAATATTGTAGGAGATCTCATTTCACAAATACTCGTACGTACTTAGCAACCTTTACCAATGTACATCTACATACGTATGTTTATTATACTCGTACCTAAAGCTATGTAAACCTGTACCATCCTACAAAATATCACGACGACTATTATACGCACTTACTCTACTCTGCGGTAGAGGTGGACAGATCCAGATCCAGTCAGAACATTTCATTTTTTTTTTCAAAATTAATATAAATAGTCTAATAGTTTTGACATTTGATGAAACAACAATAAAAATAACAAATTCCATAATCGTAAGTTTACACAGATAAAAATTTAGAGGAAAAAAATGAATAATCAAAGGAAAATCATCATGGCCGACGTTAGTCCAGTTGCTCTCGTGCTCGAGCAGTACATGAAATTTCTTACATAGTGCAGAGCACCTTACGAGAAATCCCGAACTATGCAAAAGCTTTAAACTCAATGTGTAAAAAATTTCACTCAACAAAAAAACTCAATAATTTTTTTGAGATTTGCGAATTTTTTTAATTTTTTAGAATGATTTTAAAAAAAAATTTAGAATAAAATTTTTCAATTTTTTCAATTTTTTAGAATGAAATTTTTTACTTTTTTCAATTTTTTAGAATGAAATAAGATGTTTCAATTTTTTACGATGAAAAAATTCTATTTTTTAGAATAAAATTTTTTCAAGTTCGGTCCTAATTTTTTTTGAAATAAATTAATTTCTCATTTTCAAAAAAAAAAAAATCCACATTTTTTCAGTATTTTTTTTTTTTTTTGAAATAAAAAAATGATCTCTAAAATTTTTCCAGAAAATTTGAAACATCAATATGAGGTCGGTCGTAGTTGGAAAGATTGAAGAGAAATCGGGTAATGAAAAATTAACCGATTTTTGGGCATCGGATAATCAAGGTTTTACTTTATTGTGTATACGAAGTCTTTTTTTTTTTGTGAAAAAATTTACAACATCCCCCTCCCTCCCCCAACAATGTGAGCACCACTTGAGAATATAATAATTTGCCGGCTAAGAAAATCATTATTGCGGATGTGGATCTTTTTTCTCTCTCAAAAATCTCAAAAATTGGAGGATCTGTAGATCCAGATCAGATCAAAAAATAGTGCATCTTTGGATCTAAATATTCTTTTCAAAATTTCATTATCTGGATCTGTCCATTTCTGCTCTACGCCTATACTTTTGACCACTGCTTTGCGAATTTCGCGAAAAAAATAAGAAAAACTCGTTGGTACGAAACTTAGGCAAATTACATCACACGAGCGTAACATCGGTTGCGGACTACTAAAAGAAGGGGACACCTCGTACGATACACTCAATCACGTCACGTATAAGTCTTTTGTTGCGAGTCACAAATCGTACAGAGAAAGGGCAAAACGAAAGCTTACACGGAGACACGAATAAAACTCTCGCCAAGATTAATTAAATACAAAAAAATCTTCTTCACCATGCACCGCATACTTGCGTACGCAGACGTACTGTACTGTTCGTGGGAAGAAACGAAATCGGAAACCACAAGCAAATGATTATCGCTATAAAGAAAATTTTTTGTGAGAAACCAAACACAAAATAATTGGTGATGCCGCGAAGAGAAAAAAAAAGTGATGAACGAGCGTAAAGAGGCGAAGCCGTCACAATCTGTCATTACCAGACTTTTTTGTTTTTCATTATCATTAATGCGGCAAGATAGATTACGCGCCACCGCCTGCCATGCCTGCGCCATCTCGCGACACCGACATAACGTTTTTCATATTTTCGATAGTTAATGTTAACTTAGGCATACACACATCGTACTACATATTGTGTGGTAGCTGCACGTACAGTACACGTACAGTACCTACATCGTACAACCATCATTTTGGATATTTTTTACTCCAGAAGTCTAGACAATTGTTTCGAATTCGATACGATACAACACCGCTCGATCTAAACTTTACTACACAAAATAGCCCTAAGTACTTTTTCATTAAATTGTAGGTAAATTCCAACAAAAGTTGTACGAGATTGCGAGCGCGTACGCTTGATTTTCATACTCACTATATTAACGAAGTCTTGAAAAGTAATAGCTGGTGTTTTCCGTTCTAGGGCACGTTCCACCAAGATTTCTTTCTTGTTGGGAGTGATTTCAGCGGCAAATTCCGGAATATCGAGCAGTCGAATGAATTCATCCCACGGTATTTCACCAAATCCTTCGGGATCGTACTGCGAATAATTAGATAAAATTAAATTAGAAACTGCCGGACGTTTTCATTTGTAAAATTTATCGAAATCTTCGACTTGTCGGTACAGCTAATCTCATTTACCAAAGTACGTACATAAATATTATTCTAATAACTTTTCAGAAAATAATTACGAACGGTCAGTCAAGTACGAGACCATCGATAATTTAAAAAATAAAATAAAATAAGCGAGTTCGGCTGATCAGTGGCATAACGCTGCAATCGTTTCAAGCCTTGATCCCGTTTTGAAGAAATATAATAACTTAATAAGGGTGTTGTTATTTCCACCATCCTGGGTGAGTAATTGCTCGGATTTGTAGTGAACATGAACGAAATTGCTCACACTTCCTACTTCCATCAGTTCAGATTCTGAACTTGGAAAATTTCTTTCAATTAACATGTAATTTATTCAAAATTGAAGGGGATGGATGGCTCCAATCGAAATTTTTGTAATAGCTAAAATTATTTCCAAGACTCCAAGCTACAAGTTTTGTTTGAAAATTTTTTCAATTGGACCTCTACCTTCATAATTTTTTTATAATATAAGTGTCCAAGTCATTATGCAAAATTAGAGGGGAGGGGAGGGTCTAATCGAAAATTTTATAATAGCAAAAATTATTTCTCGGACCTCAATCTACAACTTTTGTTTGAAAAAATTTTCAATTGGACGCCTTCGACAAATTTTGAAAAAGTATCTAGCTGGTATTATGTAAAATTTGAGGAAAGGGAGAGATCCAATCGAAATTTTTATAATGACCAAAATTATTTTTAGACTCTTGCTCGACAACTTTTATTTGAAATTTTTTTTAATCGATTCCTTCCTCGCTCATTCATCTGGTATTTTAAATTAATATCTTCGAAGTGTTGTGCAAAATCAGTGGGGAGGGGGGGGGGGGGTCCAACTTAAAAAAACTTCAAACAAAAGTTATAGCTTGAAGACTTAGGAATAATTTTGGATATTACAAAAATTTTGATTGGACCCCTCCCTACCCTCCAATTTTGAATAAAATAAATGGCAATCGAAACTTGAAAGAAATATTCCAAGTCCAGAGATTCAGTTGATTCATTTCTATGAACTACTCACCCAGGCTGGTGGAAATAACAACACCCAATATAATAAATTCATTTTTTTAAATTACTCGTATCAATGTCAGGTACCTTATCAAACAATTGACGCCATTTCTGAAACAAATAAAACAGAAAATATCGAAAAAATTAATTACGATTGCGAGGAGGTATCTATTTGAAGTACATACGCAGTGAAAATAAAAGGCACCTAATTAAAATTACTCGCTGAATAAACGTTCAATTTATAAAATTACATTCGGGGGTTCCTATGAAAATGCTTTGCGTGCGTGAGGCAGACAATGACAATATTACCTACGTAAGCTACTTGTACATTCGTAAATTGCAACTTGACCGGCGTTAGCACGATAAGCACTCATTTTTCATGATCAGTATACTATTATGTCTTCGATATTATCACGAAGCGGAGAAAGTTCTCCTAATGACGGTTAATTTAGGAAAATGACGAGAAAAAAATAATGCGATCTTTTCCAATGGGCAACTTATTTTTTTCGAATTTCTAGTGTAGGTCTGCAAACGGATGCAAGAACATACAGTATTATCATGAGTGTAGCCTACGTACATTCGGACAAAAATTCCAATTTCGCTGCAATCTATCTCGTTGAATGAATGAAGAAATGGTATGGGACAGCAAACGAATACACGTGTATTAGAAATTAGAATAGACCGTAGGTCAATTTCACTTACATCATCCAGCAATTGTTTACGTAGATCGTGTTCTTGATCAGTAGCGGTCGACGTATCTAATCCAGAACCAGGCGAATCGAAAGTTGCCTTCGGTGGTATCAGAGACGAAGGCCGTAAAATCGTAGGAATTACGTTTGCCATTAACGCAAAATGACTATAATCCGCAAAATACATCTCAGGACGCCAACCAAGTTTTATTTACGAATATACTACCACGATGAAAACACGCTGAAACACGAAAGAAAATACAAACACGCTTAGGTTAGTATCGTGTTCAATCGAATACGCATCAAAATGAGTATTGTAATAGGTCGTATTGACAGTAGGAATTTACACTTACCGACGACATTTTGCTCAAAGGAGATGATAATTATTCGAATAAACGCGACGCAACTTCCGATTACACATAAATACTCCAACTCGTGCTTGGTTCACGGAAAAAAGAAATGCATTCCCGTAATGACAACACATCTTTCATTTAGGGTCTGACATAACATCACACTAGACGGCGTTCTGGTAACCATGGTAACGGTTAGTCACCACCGCGAGTCATTCCCCTGATTTAAAATTTCATTATTATTAAGGGGTATATTCTTTCACATTTCAGTCTTCTTTCAACTTTGTCTTCTCCATATTATACATAGACATACCATACGTAACTCTTCAACGCGTACATTTCTCAATTACAACAGTTGTAACTTGTCCATCGTATATACGGTCGATTCAGCAATTCCGCATCCGCATCACTTCCTCGTTTTTACATCCGTTAAAATGCACCGATTTCTCAGGGTTTCCAAGTCCGCTTTTTCTTCTAAAACTGTGAAACAAAAAAGAACATTGTTTTACATCTTCGAATACCAACTTTATCAAAATAATACTATACCAAATGAAAGGAATAGGCAGGCGCTGTACCCATACTATTTTTAAAATCTCGAATACTAACGCCGAAACCCGAAAGAAGAATGTGACATACTCATACTGAAAGTGAAATGTACTTAGTACACAGCTACACACGAGTTTAGGTGTTGCACAATGCAAACTATATAAAACGTATTCAATCGGTTAAAAAACTACCGATTTAGATTTTTGAAAAATTTCGATTTTCTCCGGCTGAATTAATAGACGACACGTACCTACAGGACGTTCACAATCGCACCCTTCGCACATGTTGAGTATAATGCAACTTGAAGAGAATAATTTTTGAGTGCTTAGTTTGAATTTTAAACAGGCTAAGTAAATTAAAATGTATACTATTATGTTGTATTAGCTAAAGAAGCCACACGTGTTGTAACATCGAACTCTTTACAAAAGTATGTAATCACCATCACGAGCAAGTGTAACATAACATTCGCGCTCACTGTAATTATATTGTTTTGATACTTTTGTTTTGCTCGCAACAGAGTAGAGAACACGAACATGATCAATGAATCATTACAATATTATTACAATTTAAACAAAAGCGTAGGTAGTACTACAAAATATCGGATGTTCGGTACGTTTCCAAATCAAAATTCGGCCATTTGTTTCGATTAACGCGTAAGGTTTTCGCTTATAAAATTTCACAAGAACACACCGTGTAAATAGTTAACTATAAATAATAATAATAGGTTCATTTTCTACTTACTGTCAGGATTAAAATCAATGAAATTAAATTGAAAATTAAATGACGATTGCAAGTACAAGCAAGAATACATACGGAAACTCATCGGAAACTGCAAAAAGCTAGAGTCTATCGAAACGAATGGAGCAATCTTTTTCGGAACTATTCGGAATTACTCGTGAATTCTCGTTCAATGAACCGAGCAAGGAGAAAAACGTCAAAAAGACGTCAAAAATGTTAAAAATTAATTAAGTGTTTATAAAAAATATTTTAAAATATAAATAAATAATGACCGGGTCCTTGGAAAGGCGGTTAGTAGGCGAAACCCCTTATCAACGTTCTCAAAAAAACACAACTACGCAATCTTTTTTTTAATACATTTGCTTAACTTAGATTATTAAAATTTCTATTCGAATGTCATCATAAACAATCTATAACAATTATATTATGTTGCATAGCACGAAAAAATAATAGTTGAGTCAAGAAAAAAGAAAGCTCTTTGTTTAAGGGGATTTGCCTACTAACCGCCTTTCCAAGGAAAAAGATTAAAATAAAATTGAACATGATGTTCGACACGACACACCTGCATTTAAAAATTTCTAGCGTCTATTTGTTTAGATGGTTGCAAATGGCGAATCGTTATTGTTGAATTTTACCTAGCCCAAATACTATACAGATACTTAAGATCTAAAATTGGAGAGCAAGGAGAGGCCCAATCGAAAATTTTGTAATAACCAAAATTATTCCTAAGAGTTCAAGCTACAACTTTTGTTCGAAAATTTTTCCAATTTGACCCCTAGTTTCCTACCTTCACCAGTATTGGAAGGAAGGGAAGTTTTATCATCACAAAAATTATTTCTAGAATGTCAATCTACAACTTTTGTTTGAAAAAATTTTCAATTGGACCCCCCCCCCCCCCCCATTTTGAAAACTATCTACCTGATGTTATGTGAAATCGAAGGAGAAGGAGGAAATCCAATCGAAAATTTTACAATAACAAAAAATTAAGTAATCTACATGTAGATTAAGATTCGAAAAATAGTTGCAACCTTTATTTGGAAAATTTTTCAATTGGCTCGTTCCTGGCTCTCTTCTTCAATTTTAAATTAGTATCTTCGGAGTGTTAAATGCAAAATCGGTGGTGAAGGAGGGGTCTAATTGAAAAAAATTTCAACCCAAGTTATAGCTTGAGGTCCTAGGAATAATTTTGGTTATCACAAAAATTTCCATTGGACCTCTTCCTCTCTTCCAACTTTGAATATTACTAGTTTATTTTCTTTCTGTTTATAAACCATGTAGGTCGGTAGCTAGGTACGTCGCTACCTCCCTACCCCCTGGCCCTGCCTACTTACATTACAGTACATCATTTTAGATGATATGTAGTACTTACATCGACAATCATTAGTTTATTATTCTTCCATCTAGGATTCTGGTATTTTGCTCTGTTAGCCACCCTCTTAATCATTGATCTTACATTCGGCTTTCAAATAGATAATCTAAAAAAAAAAAATTTTAAAAAAATTCGAAGAATATCTTGAAGAATGATTTATCCATGGTAAGAAAATATTTCCATTTTGAAGTTCTATATTTTAAAAAATGACATGGAATAAGGGATAACCTCTGAAAAATAACTGCATATCGTCATTCGATGGACTGTAATAGGTAGGTATGAGATAAAAGTGCATAGCTCTATTGACCCAGCAAGTATATTTTCGAGAACAAAATTTTTGTCAGAATTGACTGTAATCATTGAGTAAGAAGTGAAAATTGAAAATCTCGATACCTCAGGGCCTACTCTAACATGCAGTTCCGCCCATTTTGTGGAGCTTAAAAACAAAAAGTGTGCAGTTTGAAATTACTTTGTGCAGTTAAAAATTAAATTTTGACAAAAACATATTCAAAAAATATCGTTCAAACAGAAAAATCTCCAAAAATGTTTTTTTCGACAAAAAGTCTTGTAGGTAGGTATAAATTTATTTTTAACAAAACAAATGTTCAAAAAATATTTTTTTGACAAAAAATCGTCAAAGAAAACTTTTTTGACAAAAAAACGTCAAAAAAAATGTTGACAAGAAATTGAAAAAAAAAATGTTGACCAAAAAAAATTTTCTGATGAAAAATCTTCAAAATTTGACCTAAAATCGTCAAAAAAAAATTTTTTGACAAAAAATCGTCAAAAAATTTTTTGACAAGAAATTGAAAAAAAATTTTTTGACAAGAAATTGAAAAAAAATTACCAAAAAAAATTTCTGATGAAAAAAATCTTTGAAAAATATTTTTTTTGACAAAAAAATCATTGAAAAATCTTCAAAAAATATTTTTTTTACAAACAAAGACAAAAAATATTTGAAAAATCTTCAAAAAATATTTTTTCGACAAACAAATATTTTTTTGACATAAAATCGTCAAAGAAAGTTTTTTTGACAACAAATCTTTGAAAAATCTTCAAAATATATTTTTTCGACACAGAAATACTTTTTTGACATATAATCGTCAAAAAAATTTTTGACAAGAAATTTAAAAAAATGACCAAAAAAAATTTCTGATGAAAAAATTTTTGAAAAATATTTTTTTGACAAAAAAATCATTGAAAAATCTTCAAAAAATATTTTTTTGAAAAAGAAATATCTTTTTGACAAAAAATCTTCAAAAAAATTTTCTTGACAAAAAATCTTATCATTAATTTATTTTCCAATGAAATCTCAATTTTTTTTTCTAAAAAATACCTTTGTCTGATGATCAGATATCTTTTAGAAAAAATTCTCTTGTCAACAAATGTAATAATAACCTATTGGCAAACATTTTTTCATGAAAATTTATTCTTACAAAAAAATCATAAGTACACTCAAATACTTCTGTGGTTCTGTGTTTGATGGTTTGGGATCGAGGAATTTGTAACTCGTAAAGAAAAAATTCTAAATAGCCGAAAAAAAAAGAAAAAAGCAAGATTTTTTTTTGTTGAAATTTAGTAAAAACTATCTATGTACCTAAACTAAACACACGAAAAATTTTCATTTTGAAAAATAATTTTTACGTTTTTCCCTCGAGGATTTTTTTTTTTTGCGATGATTTTAACGTGTTCGTCAGAATTTTCTGAAAATCCATCAAAATTTCACAAGTGATGGTTTCAATCCCCCCCTCCCCCCTCCCCCCCCACCCCCCTCCAACCACACACTCATACTACCTATATGGAATATGACTCTGGTAATGTAGCTCAATGTGCAACTCCAAATGACTCTGATAATGGAGCTCAATGTGCAGCTCCAAATTTTCCTTAGAATAGGACCTGCGATACCTGTATTTTATGTGAGGTATCTACTCGTATTAAAATAATTAATTCTCTCTAGTGCGTGCACACGAACGACTCTAAATGCAGTCTAATACCAGTTCACCAAAGGTGTACTTAATCGTTCGTTAACATCGCCTTACAAAAAAAATCTAAAAAACCGAGTAGGCAAGTACCTAGCTACATGTAGGTGCGATATAGGAATTACGTAAGAATGAGAACAGTCGCACAACCATACAGAGACACCTCACTGAAAAACAACAACAACAACAACAACAACAACAACAACAGCCGCAAAAAACAGCAAGCCTTTAAGAAGATGCAATAGTAGGTCAACACGAATGACGTCATGACTGAAAAAACTGAAATAATCTCAAAATAAACTGCCCTACTTTTGTTGATGAATAGTGGACAGTTCAGCTTTCCACCAACAAATCGAATCGATTCAACTGGCAACGACGTCACGGATGACGTCATTTAAAGGGTTAAAGTAATCATGCTTCGTTTACATTCGATGAAAGATTACAGGATTTAATTTAATGACAGGTATGTAGTTCTGTCGGTTTTGTTCTGAACAAAGCAAAATGATTACATGAAATGAAACAAAAAAAATAAATAAATAAATAAATAAAAAATAGAATTGAATTCGCGGAAAATGTAATAGGTATAATATTACGTATATTATATTGAAAAAATATAGGTACCTATAAGTTAGTGTATAATTCATTCTGATAGTCGATATTCGGTACCTACTCAATGTACATAAGCGATAGGTCATAACTCATAACTATCTGTTTAGGAGCCTGTATATACCTAACCTATACCTACATGTAGGGATTATTTATGTACCTACAAATCAAAAATGGTAATATCAGGTGAAAAAGTTAGCTGTTGAGTAGTTTGGCTTAAAATTTCTTTTAATAGGGTTTTATGTTATCTTTTGTGTAGTTACTTATTTGAAAAAATTTTTACGTAGCGTACTCTTCAATTTCATAATTTAATAATTCCATTTCGAAAATAGGTAAATGCTATGTAGAACAGATCAAGGGTATCGTCGATGATTTGAAAAACTTTCGCAACAGGACAGTACATACCTACTTGGTTATAAATATTATTTGCGATGGAAATTTTGTAGGAAAAAAAAAACAAACAAAACGAAACGAAACGAAACGAAAAAAAAAAATTGGCGCCAGTATTCTTGCGAAAGGTTCAAGGGGAAAAGTGCCTAGAGATTTTGGGCGTCTAGCGAAACAACGAAACGTTGTTAAAAGCACATCCTTCTCGTAGTTTCGAAAAAAGAGACTTGGCTGATTTCGAGGTGATACGCAAGTCGTCGCGTCGTATCGCGTCCTCGTAAGATTGCAAAAATGTCAAAAAACATGATACCTACCTACCTATCTACCTACCTAATATTTCAATGGTGCACATAAAATGGATAAAGTGTAATTTTCGAATAAAATCTATAATTATCGAGTGCTGGTAAAATGTACTCGTATGTAGGGCCATACCTAGACCTACCTACCCAACTCAACTCGACCCAAGCCGAGCCACCTATTTATGAATGAGCATTTTGCACAGTGTGTGCGTTTTTGTTTGAGCTACCCGTGCTAAACGTTTCAGTAAAAACGGATCCACGCGCTTCTTTTGTTCTTTTGCCTCATGGAAAGAAAGCGAACATCGAAACAGCTTATACTCCACTTTCAACCGAGTCGAGTCAACGATCGGATAGACGCGCGGGCGCAAAGGCCTAGCAATGTTCGAGCTTTATGAACAGAAAACATACAAAAAAAAAGAAAGGGGGAAAAAACTCAAATGACGATAGAACAGCGTCGTGTGGAGATGCGGTGTAGTGTTAAACGAAAATTTCTGTTTGTGTAAGCATTTTTTTTTTAAACCGAAAATCTTGCGCGTATTTGGTGAAATTTTGCGAAATTATTCGAGTTAATCGTAGTTTGAGTTTCGTACGTAGTAACGAATTAAGTACCTACGTACTTACTTTCAAAATGCTTGTTACTTTATCGACGTTGTGCTACTATCACGTAAGATAAATGTGTAGCGTAATAAGTATCATCGACGATAAACTTATTATTGATAAATAACGTTGCCGATATTGCAGGTAAATAATAAATGAGCATAATATTTTTGTTGTTGTGTTTACTATTATAGGGTCGTGTAATGACGTTTTACTGCTATAGCTACAGCTACCTAGTACATAGTACATAGTACATACCTAGTTACCTACTATTCGATTAGTTGTTAGAAACAAAATTGAAAATAATATCATTCTGTAACTATAGAGAAATAATTACATAGTCAAATTTTAGATACTTATTGGGATTGCCAATAGTGTAGTAAGTGCCACCTCTCGATAAGTTAGCTATAATTATCATTACCGCGACTGCCCCTGCTACCAAACCACGAAATCATCGGCCACATTTTTGCTTTTCGTTTTTTCGTAATGCTAATTTATTGATCAAAAATCGATATACGTATATTCGAATTCGAGGCAGATGAATACCTTTACTTACCTAATAATTATCAAGCGTATACGGTGGTTTCTATTTTCAAAATTTTCAACCTTATTCGACGATCGCTTTTAGCACCCACTTACCACTTACCACTTACCACTTACCACTTACCACTTAGCACTTACTTACGCTTGGTAAAAACGAGTCACAATGTATTTTTCTGTATAATTATTTTAAAATGCGAGAGTTTTTGAAGCAAGTAAACCTAGACCTACCTAGTTCACTCTTAGAATGGCACGGCTAAAGGCTCAAATTTAAAAACGCTTGGGTGCTGAAATTTGAGCGAACTAGATACCTAGGTAAGGTGTCCATGTGCATATCTTATCTGCATGCGGAATAGAAATGCTCTGTCAGTTAGTCTGTCAAAAAGAAATTGTCACCAAGTATCCTTACCCAGCAATTTGACACAAAACATGGTCCGCTTTTTCGGTTTCCTACGCAAATTTGAAATAATTTTACAAAGGCCCGCGCGTTCGTCGTCCTGAACTTTGCTATAGTTTGCATATAAAATGCAAAATGGGCAGCCGAGCCGAGCTGAGCCGAGCCGAGCCGGTGCAGCAAAACTCCTGGTTCGTTACCTCGTCGCGTACAGTATATTATCTATCCTTCTCTTCGTAATTTTTTGATTACCTACACCTACCTATGACTACCTAGTAATTAAACTTGTACTGTATTTCAAATACGTACATATGTACATAACATAGGTACTCTTACGTACGTTAGATACGTATACTTAGTTGATCGATTTTGGTGCACTGCCAATGAGTATACCCATACCCACCAACGAGTACGTACTCGTGCAGTACGTGCATGCTTGCGTGTACCTGTTTGTACAGTACAACAGTACATAGTACACATAGCTCGAGATTTATACACTTGGGTGAACCAATTTCGTTTCCCGGCATTGAACCAGTACATAGAACTCGAGTAGACAAACAAAAAAAGTTATTATGGCTGGTTGCCTATCTCACATATTTAAGCAGTTATTTCATTTCAAAACTTGAAAATTCACAATTTTGGATATGTTTGTTAAAATCTAAAAAAACATTTGAATAATTTTTTTGATGGTCATACTGGGTAAGGCTTGAGTAGACAAACAAAAAATGTTATTATGGCTGGTTGCCCATCTCGCATATTTAAGGAGTTATTTCATATTTCAATTTTGACATTTTGTAAATTTGCAAAAAAATTTAGATCGTTACGAATTTTAAATTTCAATTCCTAAAATATGCGAGATAGGCAACCAGTCATAGCAACATTTTTTTTCGTCTACTCAAGCCCTATCCAGTATGACCATCAAAAAAAAATTTTGAAATGTTTTTTAGATAAATAAAAACATATCAAAAATTTTGAATTTTCAATGAAATTTTCAATAAAAATTCATAATTTTTGATATGTTTTTATTTATCTAAAAAAAATTTTAAATTTTTTTTTGATGGTCATACTGGATAGGGCTTGAGTAGACGAAAAAAAATGTTGCTATGACTGGTTGCCTATCTCGCATATTTTAGGAATTGAAATTTAAAATTCGTAACGATCTAAATTTTTTTGCAAATTTACAAAATGTTAAAATTGAAATATGAAATAACCCTTAAATATGCGAGATAGGCAACCAGTCATAGCAACATTTTTTTTTCGTCTACTCAAGCCCTATCCAGTATGACTAACAAAAAAATTATTCAAATGTTTTTTAGATTTTAACAAACATATCCAAAATTGTGAATTTTCAAGTTTTGAAATGAAATAACTGCTTAAATATCTGAGATAGACAACCAGCCATAATTACGTTTTTTGTTTGTCTACTCGAGTTCTATCTACATGGTTCAATGCCGGGAAACGAAGTTGGTTCACCCTGTAGATGATAGGTACCTACTTACTATACTTACGTGTACGATGCATGTAGTTTTACCATACCTATAATTATGTAGTTTCTGCACCTATCGGTGTGAGTAAGTAAGTATTTAAAGAGTGTGGTATTTTGTTGTAGCAGAAGTGGTTATGAAATGCTCTGTAGATAGCAATGCTGAAGCCGGGAAAAAATTCATTTTCAAAGTATATACCCTTCGAATTATTAGTGAAGAAAGACGGAAAGACGAGACGAGATCATTATGCTGTTACTACTGGTGGAGGCGGTCGTCTTAACGGTTGTCGCGTCCAGTAATGATGTGGATGACGATCGTCTGAAATCATCCAACGACGATCACAATCAACACCACGAAGAAGCTGTGTTCACATTGGAAGCGTCCGTTCAAGCGACCATCATTCTTACCATCGCTGTTATCATTATAGTTCTCAATACACTCATTATAACTAGCTTTTCAAATTTTCGAGGTAAATATGCACACCACACGTACACTCGGTACTCGTATACAATAGCTAGTAGGTAGCTATAGGTACCTAGAGCTACCTACATATAGAACTGATACGAATCTACTCCACTGTCTACTTCGAATAGAAGTAGAATTACTTGGCAGTATAGGTACTCGTAGATAGGTATAGGTTGGTAGGTAGCTAACCTACTGCCTAGACCTCCTACACCTACGGGTATACATACACTACATACAGCGTGTCCACTGTTCAGGGAGCACTTTACAAAACCTCAGATTTGGATACAACCGAGTACTTAGACTTACCTACCACTAACAAAAAAACTTTATGTACACATGGTGCCTATCTCGATTTTGAAGGGGCAATGGTCCACAAACATTTCAAAATTTGAAAACTTGAAAATTTCATCAAAACAACACAATATAATATGAAACGGATGTAACTTTTCGTGAGGAACAAAAAAATTTATGTGAAGAGTTTGCCTATCTTCGAAAATTAGGGCGCTATGGAGCCTCAAACTTCAAAAATACCAATTTCCAAAGTTTTGTAGCCGCTTCATTTTCGAAGATGGACAAATTTTTCATTTTTTTTTATGAAAAATTTGTCTATCTTCGAAAATGGAGGGCCTAGGTACAAAACTTTGGAAATTGGTATTTTTGAAGTTTGAGGTTCCATAGCGCCCTAATTTTCAAAGATAGGTAAACTCTTCACATAACTTTTTTTGTTCCTCACGAAAAGTTATACTTGTTTCGTGTATTTTTTGGACCGAATTTCGCAGTTTTCACGTACCACCACCAGTACATTTTTTTTACAGGAATTTCGTGTTACTTTAACTCCTTCAATTTCAAAGATAGGCATCCCAACGTGATTACAACTTTTTTTCCTCTTTTGAAGTGCTGTCCACTGCCGGTGTTGAAAATTTTTTTGGGCCCAGTGTTGCCAACCAATTTTGCTTGTAAAATACCGATTTTCAAAGTTATGTAGCTCCTTCAGTTTTGAAGTTAGGCAATATGTGTACATAAAGTTTTTTGTTAGTCGTACTCGGTTATATCCAAATTGCAAGTTTATCAGACCACTCTCCGGACACCCTGTATAAAAGTGGTGCCTATCTTAAAAAGTATATTATAAAGAGCCAAGGGAAAATGAAACTGAAAAAGTAGGTAATTTTTTTTTTAATTGAGCATAGGTATGAATAGCACAAAAAAGGAACATTATTTGTTTGCCTATCTATCTTCGAAAATAAAGGCGATACAAAACTGCCATTGATAAGTATTCCAAAAAAGAAAGAAAAGTTTTAATCACACTGGGATGCCTATCTGTGTACGTCCACATCAAAAGGGCCCATTCCGTCGATCACCGTTTTCGAGATATAGCCATTTTTATGAAGTTAGGTCAAAAAATGCGATTTTCGGTTTTTTGGATTTTTGTGTGTAGGTAACACTGGTCTATCACCTCAACCCGGCAGAACGCCTCGGTCGCGTTTTTTCTTCGCAGTGTAGCAATTTGAATAAAACTTTAAAAAGGGCCCATTCTGTCGAGGATGTTAAATTTTTCGTATAATTTTCCGGTTTTTGGACATTGGGTTACTGGAAACACTGTTTTTTCACTCCCCCCCCTTCGAAAAATAGTTTCATTTCTACTCCTTTTTGAAAAAAAAATCACTGAATTAGTCTGGAGAAAAAAAAAAATTAAAATTACTTTTTGATAATCTTCCATATTTTTCGTTTCGTTTTTCATTTAATTACAAGAATTTTTAGATGATGAAGAATTTTAAGGGAGGAGGGGGATTTTAAAAATTTCAAAATTATGACCAAAAACCACTCGAATGATGGCATAACTTCAGTAGCCATCGAATTTACCTCATAATTATTTCAATTCTTAGAAATATGAAAAAGGGCCCATTCTGTCGTGTTTGAATGGTTGCCTACCTGGGCGATTCAGGAATTGCCTAATACAGTAAAAGGCTGAAGTCCATCAAAGTACATGCATCCATATCCATTTCACCCCTTCATAAGTTTTAGGGGTCGAGAAATTTCAATTTTTCACGTTTTTTACACTTCACTTTTTTCAAATGCGTTTTTCTCAAAACTCACTTTTTTCAAATTTCAAATTCAAATTTCTGTAACTCTGGGAGTTTTTGAGCTAGGAGGCTCCTCTTTGTCTCATTTCACGTCAAATTTAATGTAGTTTTAGGATCTGGTCTTAACGCAATACCGACAGAATGGGCCCTTTTGATGTGGACGTACACATCTTTGAAATTGAAGAATTTATAGTTGGAAAAAACTCACTTCAAAGATATTGCTTTCCTCAAAATTATTGAGGGGTTCTAAATTATTAAGAGGCATGAATATCGAAATAACTCCATTGTGGCGGTGCATGTAATGAGTGTAACTTTTTGAAGGAAATAAATACAGTTATGCGAGAAATTTGCCTATCTTTGAAAGTGTAGAAGATACAATCTGCACCAAAGCTTTGAAAATCTAAATTTTGAAATTTCAAAAATTTGTATCGCCTTAATTTTCAAAGATAGGTATGTAGGTACAAAATGTCGAATGTGAAAAAATGTTCATTTTTTTATTATTAGGTACCTACCTGCTACCTACCATATTATTAATAATGCTCAATCAAAAAAAAAATTCTCAATTGTTTTCCCCTTGCACTTCTATTTTTGAGATAGGCCCCTTTTGGAAATGTTTTGAATATCAGGCGTCAATTGGTGACATGTATGGAGAAAATGATTCCCTATTTTTTACTTTTTCTCTAACTGCATTTTATGTTGTGCCGCCGGCATCCCGTTTAAAAAAAAATAATAAAAATAAAAAAACTGAAAAAAAGACAATAATTTTAAAAATTAAATTTTTTTTTTTGTTGAAAAATCGTCATAAGGTGGCTATTATTATATAAAAAGACCATTTTCGATGATTTTTCATCTTTAACCCAGTTTTCATGAAACATGGAAAAACGTCAATTTTTACGACTTTTGAAAAAAAAAAAATTTAAAAATGGTAAAAAATTGAAAAAAAAAATGTTATAATCAATAAAATCGTTCCAACATACACATTATCACCCGAAAAGATCATTTACGGTGATTTTTCATTATTGACGTACCGGTGGATATTTTTTTTTTAATATCAAAAAATAATGTGAAAAAAAAAACATCAGAAGTGACGGTTTCTGACCCTTCCTGAAAATGAAAGTAAAGTTGAAAGATTGGCGTAAATGGTCTTTTTGGGTGGTAATATGTATGTTAAAACGAGTTTATCGATTATAACCTTTTTTTCAATTTTTTTTCCAAAATTGTAAAAAATGACGTTTTTCCATGTCCCATGAAAACGGGCGTAAAGATGGAAAATCATCGAAAACGACCTTTTTATATAATAGTACCCACCCTATGACGATTTTTCAAAAAAAATTTAAAGTTTTTAAAATTGTCTATTTTTTCAAATTTTTTTTTCAAACGGGAGGCCGGCGACACAACTCAAAATGCAGTTAGGAAAAAAATAAAAATTCTCCTCCATATACAGGATGTCCCAGTTAAGAATAACATCCTTCAATCTGGTAAGAGGGCAACTCATTTCAACAACGTGTAGGTATGTTTGCATACCCTTCTGTTGAAGGGCTGAGATACTGCATGGTGAAAAAAATTGTCATTTTATTTTTTCACTTGAAATTCAAATTTTATTTTTTCTAATTGGAGACAGAATGGCAGATAGAAAGATGAAACTTGTGAGAAATAAAGTAGGATAGTTGCACTAATGTCTGGAAACATTTTCATCAAAATCGATGCAATAGGGTGTTCAACAAATTAATTTTTCCAAAAAATTTGGTGAAAAATTTCGAAATTTTGCAATTTAAAAAAAAATTGCATTATTAACCTAGTTATTTTTTGTCAGCAGATGGTTCCCCTCTACTTCCTCTACAAAATGTTTCTCAGCATCATCTTCCTATCTCTTTTAGTTTTTGAGTGAGAATTTTTCTAGTGAGAACAAATTCATGAAAATTTGACTTTGAAAATTTGAAACATTTTAACCTACATGTCGACTCATAAATAAATTTTTAACTCGATAGGAAGATGATGCTGAGGAACATTTTATAGAGGAAGTAAAGAGGAATCATCTGCTAACAAAAAATAACCAAGTTAATAATGCAATTTTTTACCTAATTTTTTTGCATCGATTTTGATGAAAAAATGTTCAGACGTTACTGCAACTATCCTACCTTATTTCCCACAAGTTTCATCTTTGTACCTATCTCCAATCAGAAAAAATAAATTTTTAATTTCAAGGGGAAAAAATGAAAAATATTTTTTTTCACCATGCAGTATCTCAGTCCCTTCAATAGTAAGGGTATGCAAACATACCTACAACGTTGTTGAAATGAATTGCCTTCTTACTAGGTTGAAGGATGTTGTTCTTAACCGGGACACCCTGTATGTCACCAATTGACGCCTGAGATTCAAAAAATTTCCAGAATAAGGGCCACCCTAATACTGAAATTTGGATTACTGAAAAAGCATGTCACCTAGATTTGAAAACCAAATCTTGAGCTGTCGAAATTAATTTTCCGATTTTCTACGTATTTCTGAAAATGGCCTATTGGTAAATCGTTTTTTCACAAAAATTGTAAATTTTGAGATAAAATTCTGAAAATTGGTTTGTTTACCAAAGTTGACCCTTCCAGTCGATTAGGACCATTTTCGAAGTGAAATAAATTTAGTTATTACAAATCAAAGTTGACCAGTCGCCATGGTTCCTATGTTAGGTATTCTACTTGAAGATGTATAGGTATTAGGTAGGTACATAGGTGGTAAAAAATTGCCTAGCTCTTATTACTGACTTTCGGCTGATTGTGAAAGTCTTCAGGTGACAAAGACAGTTCGAGACGAGGTTGTGGTAGGCGGATGGATGGATACTGGACAGAGAGAATGAAATTTCAAAACTCTATGTAGTACTTACGCTTAGATACCTAAGCTATGTAATGTACCTACCTACGTACCTACCTACGTACCTACACCTACCTATACTTACGAGTAGAACTATAGAAACCTAATCGTATGTATATTGACGAGCGTTTATTTAGTTTCGACGTGTTTGTTACAGGAACGGGGAACGTATTGAACATTTACATACTATCTTTATCAATAGCCGACTTAGTTTGCGGTTTATTGGTGGTACCCCTGTCGGTGTATCCTGCATTGGTGCGCCAATGGGTGTACGGAGATTTAATGTGTCGAGTGGTAGGCTACACCGAAACAATAGTATGGATCGTGTCGGCGTACACGTTAATGTGGATTAGCGTCGATCGATACATAGCGATACGAAAGCCTCTTCGATACGACACGGTGCAGACCAAGACTCGCTGCCAATGCTGGATGGCGTTCACGTGGATCTCCTCGGCCATGATGTGCAGTCCGCCGCTGCTCGAATACAGTCCGGCCTTGTTCGACAAAGATTCGTACATCTGCGTGCTCAACTGGGAACGTATGATCGCTTACTCCGCAACCCTAATTATTCTAGTCTTAGGTCCGAGTTTAATTACCATCGTTTACACCTACACTTACGTGTTCGTAATCGTACGACGACTCAAGCAAGGCGACTTGTCGCATGACAAAGAATACGTCACCGCGCTGACCGAAGCCTTGGCCAACCCAAATCATACATTGTCCATAATATTGATCGTTACCTTTTGGATATTGTGGATTCCGTTTTTGGCGATTAAAACCTACGAGCAATTATCCGGGCATAAAATAACCATACCGCATCTACATTTCGTCATCGTTTGGTTAGGCTTTTCGCATTCCGCTTGGAAAGCGTTCATATTGGTCACGTACAGTCCGCAATTCAGAGTTATGTTACGTTTGTTATGTATAACCTTATGTTGTCGTCAAAGAACCGCGCACGATATCGAATTAATGAATATGGAAATAGAAGACTGATTTTTTTCTCTTCTCTTCTCTTCTCAATTCTCTAATCTTTCCTTTACTCTTTCCTCTACTCTGCTGTCCTCTTCTTTTCTCTCTCTCTTCTTCCCAATGAGACTTTTTTCCTTACCTCCTCATCTTCTGTTTTCAGCAGCTTACTCGCCCTTATTATCCTTCGATACATTTTTACACATTTTAGGTACCTATTATTACTCTATTATTATTCATCTTCAATTTCTTCGAGCCTGCATATTAAATACGTATGTACGTGTTTTACCTACTCGTAAAGCATACGATGGTACCTATGCTTGGATAATTATGTATAGGTACTTATACCACTTGTTAGGTACCTATTGCACGGGAGAACGAGTACCGACCAACACCTACACATACACAACGCCTCGGTATAGATTTGCATTTAGCAAATTTTTATTCGATCGCTGTGATTCGATATATCTATGCTATGGTATGGGCAGGTGTAGGTAGGTGTACCAGTTACCAACCTCTTGGTTATTTTTATAAGAATTTGTATATGATATACACATAGGCATCTGTACTGAGTGCTTTACCCTTATCGTAGAAATTGCCTGTAGATATGTCAGTAGGCGATTTACCTACCTATGTACTAACGTCGTAGGTAAAGCTAGGTAGCAAATACGTAACTATACTTACGGTACAATCACAATTCGCAATATTTATACCTGCTGCCGAGCGAGGTGACTTGATGATTTGTTATTATTTTACAATGTTTTCATTCGATTATTTTTATTTTCATTTTTTTAACCTTTGTGGTACTAATTGTACGTACCTATCTCTCATATTTTGTAGATAGCCAATTAGCCATGTTCTGAAACCATACGAGTACCTACCTACCTACCTACCTACCTACCTACTGGAATCCTATTTTCATTGTAAACCATATGGACAGGGTATGCATGAATAATGAATATCCATTTTATTCGATATGATCTCGCGGTACCTAATCTACGTACCTACCATCGTTTTTTCCTATAATAACGTTAATACGAAATAATTGAGGAACTATCTGTGAAAACTACCCCCTCCCTCCCCCCCCCCCCCAAATGTGGTAATTTCGTGTTAAGTAATATTTTTTTATTAACGAGACTAATAATATTGTATCTATATTTTCTCGATGGTAAAAATTTTGAGACTTTGAGTCGAAAAGAACAAGGTGATTTCAAACTTAACGAATGTTCCTTTGACATTATATTATGTATAGCCTCTCTATAATACCTACACTCTACAGTCATATAATATGCTGGTAGATCGTTCTTTCGATTTTTAATTAAAAAGAATGCAACTGTATACCTAGTACCTACACCTAGGTACAAGATGAAAACCATAAATATAGTGATATTTACCTATATTTCATCCCAATTCTGTAGCTCATCTGTACAATAAGCCTGAAGGTATATTCGGTAATTTGTGAATTCAGTTTGTTGTTGACTTTTTTTTTTTTTTTTTTTTGCCCAATTGATGTAGTATAGTTACTTATCTATCTATTTTTGTCATTTTATTGTTTGATAACAACTCGAGCAGTTTTACTACCTATTCTTTTATTCTCATTAATTATTTGCAACAAATTTGTATAGATGAATCGAAAATTCCGAAATACCTATAACTACTTACCTAATTTTTATACCTATGACAAAGGTGAAAATTATGAAGATCATTGTCAAGCAATTTACCCAAGTATCTATAATTATTCTGTTGACGTAGTCGTCGTTGTTATTCATATTGTTGCTATTGTTTTGACTTATTGTTATGATTGATAAGATCTTTCACTTACCTATACGTATACCTGTACTGTTTTCATTTTCATCATTATCTCTCAGGGTAAGACGTGTTTTTAAAACTCGAGGAAAGCGCGAGAAATTCAATTTGAATTTGAACAAGGTGCAAAAATTTCCATCCTTCTTCGTTTTAATGCCACTCGCCATATTTGATGATGATACTGATGACGATGATGTTGTTCTTGTTCTTGTTGCTGTTGTTGTTGTTATTATTATTATTATTGTTGAAACTATTATGCTTAAGTTCTCTTCGTCTGAATTATTGTATCTGATTCTGATCTGATTCATCCGACACGATCGGCTATTTTTACGGAGAGCCCTTGCTGATTCATTTGCTCACCTTGAATTTTTTAAAATTGGAAGGAAGGAAGGGAGGGAGGGAGGGAGGGAGGGAGGGAGGGGTCCAATCAAAATTTTTGTAATAACTAAAAGTACTTGTGAAACTTCAAGCTACAACTTTTGTTTGAAATTTTTTTCAATTGGGCCCTTTACCTCCCCACAGTTTTAATAATGTATTTTGAATAAGTATGAATAAGTAATATTACTCAAAATTGGTGGGGAAGGAGGGGTCCGGTTGAAATTTTTGTTATAACCAAAATTATTCCTAGTACTTCAAGCTACAACTTTTGTTTGAAAACTTTTTCAATCAGGCCCCTTAGCTCTCCCCTGTTTTTAATAATGTATTTGAATGAGTTGGATTATCCAAAATTGGAGGGGAGGGAGGGGTCCAATCGAAATTTTTGTCATGGCCAAAATTATTCCTAAAATTTTGAGCGACAACTTTGTTGCACAAATTTTTCAATTGGACCCTTTCCCCTTCCCCCTTCAATTTTTAATTAGTATTTTGGGAGTGTTATGCAAAATAAATGGAGAGAGAGGGGCTTAATTGAAAAAGTTTTCAAACAAAAGTTGTAGCTCAAAGTTTCACTAATACTTTTGGTTATGACAGAAATTGCGATTAGACCCCTCCCTCCCCTCCAATTTTGGATAATCCATCTCATTCAAATACATTATTAAAAGCAGGGGAGGTAAGGGGCCTGATTGAAGAAATTGTCAAACAAAAGTTGTAGCTAGAAGTTTTACAAATACTTTTAGTTATTACAAAAATTTCGATTGGACCCCTTCCTCCCTTCCTTCATTCCTTCCTTCCTTCCAATTTTGAATATAAAGTATTTATGTAGCACTGGACTTGGTAAAAAGTTCAAGGTGAGCAAATGAATCAGCAAGGGCTCTCCGTAAAAATAGCCGATCGTCTAAAATTACTGATGTCTATCTGATGGTGTAGGTGTCGTAACGAATGTTCATAAATAACGACTCGAGAGTCTCGAGATTTAGGTACCATTTTTTTTGACAAAGCGAACTTTAAAATAAGTACCTACAACACATGCCATTTGTTGATATTTTGTTGGAATTTTGTTATCGATGATTAAGTAGGTACCACTATCTGTAGCTGTACCTACCTATTGTCACATTCTTCTGGCCATAATGATGTACTTGAAGACCGTTTGGCACAAAATAGTCTTAGTCCATTAAAAACTTGGGTTGCCGTGTTTAAGGTTATACCATCGACATGATGTTGTATGAGACTTTTTTTTTTTTGTTGCAAATACCCATCATAGTCTAGTTTCAATGGTTTTTGAAATTGAACTGGACACACTGGACAATGGCCCTTTTCACGCAAAAAAATTCTCAAACACATTGGTGGTCTGTTCTATCCCTATAGATACCTATACCTAAACACAAGTAGGTACCAAGTTTCTCATCAACTAAGGCTAATTTTTCCCAAAGGTCTTCTCTATTATTGCCTATACTATTGTGAATCGTACTGCCCATCCCCATATACAATTGTCAATATAATAATGTAGGTATTAGCTACCAAACCAACCATTTTTTGATTTTCTTTTCTTTTTCTTTTTCATTTTACCCGACAATTTTTTTGTTTTTAATCTACTTATCGACTACTAATACTTATACGTATGTAGGTATTAATTTATCTCCTTTTGAAGCAATGCTGTATAGTAAAACTTTTGGATATTTTTTTAAGAATTGATTTTCAAAAGTATTCTGTCTATTTTTCCACTAGGTAGAATTTTTTTTCAATTAGGTATTATTATTTTTTCATTTTTTAAATATTTTTCTTCTTAACTCAACTTTTACATTTTTTTTTTCTAATGATGAATTAATTACGAGCATATTTTCATTATGAAAGTCTTGGAAAGTGATTTCTTTCGAGGTATTTTCAAAGTATTTTTCCATACTTTTGCGTAGGTAGGTATAGGTATATATACCTAGCCTAACTTATTTCGGTATTTTTGACGCTCTTTTTTTAGTTTTGTTTGTTTGTTGTTGTTGTTGTTATTGTTGTTATTGTTGTTGTTTTTGTAGAAAACTATAGAGAAAACCCGATCGTTAAATTTCGACGTGCAACGTTCATTTTTATTTACCTAATAAAAATTAAATTAATAAAAAATTATTACTCATTATTTTTTAATACCCACCTATACTTAAGTATAAATAACTTTTTTTCAAACGGTTTACTCTTTTCCGTCCAAAAGTACCCCTAACGTTTTGAAATTTTTTGTAATTGGTAAACAAACAAAAACCAAAACAGCATTAAGCTAAGTAGGTACTTTACTTAGTACATTCTGAAATCTACGAGTAAGTACGTAATGTACGTGGATGTGGATATACTCGTAAATATACGCAAATACTTGAAATTTCAATTTTCAACGATGAGTACTCGATATGTACTAAATAATCCCGTATTTAGCCCTTAGAATTTTGTTCGACATTACTTAATTGTTTTTGTTTTTTTGTGTTTTTAACTGACGCAACGTGGCAATCACAATGTATGCGAATGAATTTTTTTATTCTTCGCGTATCGGGTGATATTTAAGCTTAGCTCCTATTTCATAAGTGAGTTTTATTTTTTACTCGTAAGTCGTAAATAAGTAGGTAATAACGATTACGTTGGGGCGACGTGTATACTTTTATAATCGTTCAGATTTCAATAGAATAGGTATACGAGTGATTCCTTTTTTTCAATTATGAAATACTTAGATTATAATTTATAGCGACGTCGAGGGACTTTTCCATTTTATATTATTATTCAACTTTTATTAAAAATCATTTCGACTAAACGTGTACTTGTAGGTACCTACATACGTATGACGAAATATGTATTTACAATATCTTACTATTTAGTGAATAACGAAACGAAAAAATATAAGTATAAATAATACCACAATAATAAAGTTTCAATACGTAAGTAAGTAGGTACCTTTTTTATTTGCAGCGTACGTGTCGAGGTCCTACTTTCACTCATGTTAGTGTACTTGCATTAGGTACCTACTAAAAGGAAGTAACATTTTTTTTATACCTACGCGTGTTTTGTTATTACAGAGCAATACCATTTCGCGTGAACAAAATAATAGACGACTAAATAGTAAGATCGAGTAACTATATATAATATATTTACTTACCTATGATATATAAAATAACCCAGTTAATACTTAAACGTAATGCCTTTATTTTTTTTTTGTTTTTTTTAACATACTTAAATTGTACATAACGTTGTAAGATTGTAGGTAGGTATCCTATGCAAAATCCTGTTGTTAAACTTTTTTTGTTAAAGTGTTGTAGACGTATAAGTAAAGAAATTGACTTCGCATATGCATTTACAATACTTACGGTTACATATAGATTTTTTTTTGTTAGAAAAATGATAATTAAGTACTTATACCTACGTACATACATACTTAGTATCTACGACTTTTCTAATTTTTAATTTTTGTGAAATAATTGGTTTTGAATCGATTTCACTTTGTTGTTTTCTTTGTTTGTTTGTTTTTTTCAATTGTTTTTAATTGTATTTAGGCCATGCTCAAGCATAATTTAACCTCAAAGTGAAAGAAGGTAGACATGCGAGCGCAAAAGTTTCAAGTTTTCGCGTCTCGCCGTAGTCCTACCTACTTATAATATAAATGTTATTACGTTTTTACAGTCTCGTTATGTATTTATGTAATAAATTTTGTTTTATTTTGTGGTTTTTATCAAGTTTTTTCCTATTTAAAAATAATTTGTTTTGAAATTGTGTTTTATTGTTTTTAAAATGTACGACTACAACTATCTAAGTTAGTTAGAGAAATGAAATGTTGAAAAATAAAATATTATTGGTGATGGATTATTAGAAATTTTGTTCCAGTCAGGGCCTATTCTAAAACGAAAGGTGTGCAGTTTGAAATTACTTTGTGCAGCTAAACATTCATTTTTGACAAACAAATCTTCAAAAAATATCTTTCAAACAAAAAATCTCCAAAAAATTTTTTTCGACAAAACGTCATGTAGGTATGAATTCTTTTTTGACAAAAAATTTTTTTTCAAAAAATTGCCAAAGAAAAAATTTTGACAAGAAATTTAAAAAAAAAAATTGACCAAAAAAATTTCTGATGAAAAAATCTTTAAAAAATCTTTGAAAAATATTCAAAAAATATTATTTTGACAAAGAAATATTTTTTGACAAAAAATCGTCCAAAGAAAATTTTTTCACAAGAAATTAAAAAAAAAATGACCTAAAAAATTTCTGATAAAAAATTTTTTGAAAAATATTTTTTTGACAAAGAATAATAGTCAAAAACATTTTTTTGACAAGAAATCGTCAAAGAAAATTTTTTTGACAAAAAATAACCAAAAAAAAAAATTGACAATGAATTGAAAAAAAAATTGACCAAAAAAATTTATAAAAAAATAATCTTCGAAAAATATCTTTGCAAACAAAAAATCTCCAAAAAAATTTTTTCGACAAAACGTCTTGTAGATAAGTAACTAGGTATGAATTCTTTTTTGACAAAAAAAATTTTTAGAAAATTTTGACAAGAAATTTAAAAAAAAATTGACAAAAAAAATTTCTGATGAAAAAATCATTAAAAATATTTTTTCGACAAAAAATCTTTGAAAAATCTTCAAAAAATATTGTTTTGACAAAGAAATATTTTTTGAGAAAAAATCGTCAAAGAAAATTTTTTCACAAGAAATTGAAAAAAAATGACCTAAAAAATTTCTGATACAAAAATCTTCGAAAAAAATTTTTTCGACAAGAAATCGTCAAAGAATATTTTTTGGACAATGAATTGAAAAAAAAATTTCCAATGAAAAAATCTTCAAAAAATATCTTTCAAACAAAAAATCTCCAAAAAATTTTTTTCGACAAAACGTCATGTAGGTATGAATACTTTTTAGACAAAAAAAAAATTCAAAAAATTGACCAATAAAATTTCTGATGAAAAAATCTTTAAAAAATATTTTTTTGACAAAAAATCTTTGAAAAATCTTCAAAAAATATTTTTTGACAAAAAATCGTCAAAGAAAATTTTTTCACAAGAAATTGAAAAAAATGACCAAAAAAATTTCTAATAGAAAAATCTTCAAAAAATTATCGTCAAAAAAATTTTTTTGACAAGAAATAATCAAAAAAAATTGACAATTGAAAAAAAATTTTTAAAAAATTTCTAATGAAAAAATCTTCAAAAATTGTCAAATGAAATTTTTTGCCAAGAAATTGGAAAAAATGACCAAAAAAATTTCTGATGAAAAAATCTTTAAAAAATATTTTTTTGACAAAAAATCTTTGAAAAATCTTCAAAAAATATTTTTTTGACGAAAAATCGTCAAAGAAAATTTTTTCACAAGAAATTGAAAAAAAATGACCAAAAAAATTTCTAATAGAAAAATCTTCAAAAAATTATCGTCAAAAAAAATTTGTTGACAAGAAATAATTTTAAAAAAAAGTTGACAATTGATTGAAAAAAAATTGAAAAAAAAATTTCTGATGAAAAATCTTCCAAAAATATTTTTTTTACAAAAAATCGTCAAAAAATCGTCAAAATTTTTTTTTTGACAAATCGTCAAAGAAAATTTTTTAACAAAAAATAATCGAAAAAAAATTTGACGAATAATTGAAAAAAAAATTTCTAATGAAAAAATCTTCAAAAATCGTCGAAGAAAATTTTTTCACAAGAAATTGAAAAAAATGTCCAAAAAAATTTCTGATGAAAAAATCTTCAATAGATATTTTTTTGACAAAAAATCTTTGAAAAATCTTCAAAAAATATTTTTTTGACAAAGAAATATCTTTTTGACAAAAAATCTTCAATAAAAAATTTCTTGACAAAAAATCCTATCATAAATTTATTTTCCAAAGAAATCTTAATTTTTTTTCTAAAAAATACCTTTGTGTGATGATCTGTATATCTTTTAGAAAAAATTCTCTTGTCAAAAAATCTAATAAGAATCTATTGACAAACATTTTTTCATGAAAATTTATTCTTACAAAAAAATTATAAGTACACTGAAATACTTCTGTGGTTCTGTGTTTGATAGTTTGGGATCGAGGAATTTGTAACTCGCAAAGAAAAAATTCTAAATAGCCGAAAAAAAACGAAAAAAGCAAGATTTTTTTTTTTTGAAATTTAGCAAAAACTATATCTACCTACCTAAACTAACACACGAAAAATTTTCATTTTGAAAAATAATTTTTACTTTTTTCCCTCGAGGAATTTTTTTGCGATGATTTTAACAATTTGTCAGAATTTTCTGAAAATCCATCAAAATTTCACAAGTGATGGTTACATCCCCCCACCACACACCCACAGTACCTAGGTATACGGAATATGACTCTGGTAATGGAGCTAAACGTGCAGCTCCACATTTTCCTTAGAATAGGCCCTGGTACGTACGTACATAGATACGCTTATCGTAGATCAGTATTAAGTAGGTGAGTATAAGTGAGTATTTATTTTTATGTAGGTACCTATGTTGGAAAGTAGGTACTAGTCGAGTAGTCGAGTACCTGTATAAATCTACGAAGTCTACCTACATACGATCGGTATAAGAAATTTCAATAACCAAAATGAGAACAATTGCGATGGAAAAAATGTTTTGTAAACTCTGATCTGTAAATACAGTAGGTACATAGAATATGCAAGTAGGTATCTACACGATTTTTAAACAAATGCAAATAGCCGTCTACTGCTGCCAATGAAGTAATTCCATCGATTGTCACTAGTGTAATTCTGCGACATCCTACAATTCGTTTGAACTTTGTCGTTCCCTGCAATTAAATGAAAATTTGCTCAAGTCAACCGAGTCGTACAATGATCAGCAATAGCAGGATATGTCTATTACCTACCTCGAAATTGATTTATTCATGCTTTGAGCGGACTTCAATTTATAACGTAATCGAAAGGGATGCGCTTTGTCTTGTAAACATTCGTCAGACGAGACTCCTTCGTCGATTTCTTCACATTCGGCTTTGATACCCATTTTCTATTACATAGATAAAGGTATGACATTCGTAAGTATCGACAGAAATGATAAATAATGAAGTTGTGGATAGATAATCACTTCGGTCATCGTTTTGATAAGAACTCTTTGCTTGTCCAGCGAGGCGCAAATTTTTTTCAATCTCGACTTGACTTCTTGAAGTTCGCTCATTTCGTTGTCTTCCTTCCTCTCCAGCACGTGTTCAATTCCTAAACATTTATAAAAATCGATACGATAGGTAAGTAGGTAGGTAATATCTGCCCCTAGCTAACCGTAGCGTGGTTTTCTCTCAATGAGCAAGTACAATGTGCTCGATCAAGTTAGTAGGTACCTACTAAACTAACCTTCCTCGGAGAATGCATGATGAAACCATATTCTAAATAGGAAATCTAAAAAACCAATTTTTGATTTTCGTTCGTTCGGATATTCGATTAGTTCTTTTTTATCGATTCTCTCCAGTAATATTTTGGGCAATTTTCGTTCTAGTTCCGAATGCATTAGTACCTAAAAAAAACAAACAGAAACAAAACAAAGTGTTACTTTTATATAGTAACATAGACAACATCTAGTAAACTCGCGTTAAACGATAATTTCAACTTGCTTGCATGGCCAGTCGCTTCAATTTGGCGTTTCGTTTCACCGATTCGATGTCTCCAACGGCCAGACCGATTAGTAAATTCATCAGCAGAATCGGCATCAAAATCATAAATACGCCGAGTATGCAGAATACTGGCAACGGGTATGGAATCGATTTGTGGTCGTTTTCTACGGCGTAGTAAGGATATACGTAAGTTCCCAAGAAATCAATTTCTCCCAACATCATGGCGAAAGTACGCAGCACTGACATCGGAACCGAACTGAATGCTAAATGATTTCCCTGAAATAATTAGCCAAGTTTATCGGACGTATTTGACAAATAGGCAGCAATATCGAATGAATGAAAATCATAAAAAGACTGTACTTACCCGAGATAATAAAATATAAAACGCCAAGCCGAACGCTACAATCAGAATGAAAAACACGATCAACACCTTGATCAACGTTTGTAATATTTCCAAAAACATGACGACGTAAATTCCCACGTGATCGAATCTGAAAAAAGTAAAATGTAACGATTTACAATTAGCGTTTCAAAAAATGAAATAGGTACCTCCTCTATACGTATATCAAACGAGCGAGATAATTATACCTACCTTTGCAAATTTAGCAATAGCGTAAACCACGACAAAAATACGGTGATCGAAGCGCATGAAATTTGTAATTCATCGGAACGTCCAACCAAACCAGGAGTTACCAAAACGGTCGTAGAAACGTACAATAATATATAAATGATATTTGTCGGATCTAGCAGATAATTCCACGTTTGTTGATAAAATTGGATCAACTCTCTCATGAGGTTCAAAATGATATAAATCAGAATGATCGACGCAGCGATTATCATCGACGGAGTTTGTTGAACTTTTTGCAGCTGAAATACATTTATCATAATATTAGACATTCGAGATACCTCTATCAACGCAGGTACATATACCTATTACCTAGGACTAACGTCTAGTTTGAAAGTGTTGTTTAAATTCATGGGGTGCAACTTCGATAAATTTTTACCAAGTCCAGTACTACATAATACTTTATAGTCAAAATTGGAAGAGAGGAAGGGGTCTAATCGAAATTTTTGTAATAACTAAAAGTATTTGTACAACTTCAAGCTACAACTTTTGTTTGAAAATTTTTTCAATCGGGCCCCTTACCTCCCCCCCTCCCCCCCGTTTTTAAAAATGTATTTGAAGGAGTTGGATTATCCAAAATTGGTCGGGAGGGAGGGATCCGATTGAAATTTTTGTTATCACCAAAATTATTCCTAGTACTTCAAGCTACAACTTTTGTTTGAAAATTTTTTCAATCGGGCCCCTTACCCTCCCCCTGTTTTCAATAATGTATTTGAATGAGTTGGATTATCCAAAATTGGAGGGAAGGGAGGGGCCCAATCGCAATTTTTGTCATGGCCAAAATTTTTCCTAAAACTTTGAGCTACAAGTTTGTTGCAAAAATTTTTCAATTGGACCCATTTCCCCTTCCCCCTTCAATTTTTAATTAGTATTTTGGGAGTGTTATGCAAAATAAGTGGAGAGAGAGGGGCTCAATTGAAAAAGTTTTCAAAAAAAAGTTGTAGCTTGAAGTTTCGCTAATACTTTTGGTTATCACAAAAATTGCGATTGGACCCCTCCCTCCCCTCCAATTTTGGATAATCCAACTCATTCAAATACATTATTGAAAACGGGGGGAGGGTAAGGGGCCCGATTGAAAAAATTTTCAAACAAAAGTTGTTGTAGCTTGAAGTACTAGGAATAATTTTGGTAATAACAAAAATTTCAATCGGACCCCTCCCTCCCCACAAATTTTGGATAATCCAACTCCTTCAAATACATTTTTAAAAACAGGGGGGAGGTAAGGGGCCCGATTGAAAAAATTTTCAAACAAAAGTTGTAGCTTGAAGTTGTACAAATACTTTTAGTTATTACAAAAATTTCGATTACACCCCTTACTCTCTTCCAATTTTGAATATAAAGTATTATGTAGCACTGGACTTGGTAAAAATTCATCGAAGTTGCACCCCATGAATGTAAACAAAACTATCAAACTAGACGTTAGTATTACCTAGGTACCTATTTGGCAAAAATTCTTACGTGAGCGCTAGGAGCGAGTGAAGTAGAGCTGTTGTTCTTGAACGATTCGCCATCGTTACTCATTAAATTTGACGAGAAAAAAGTTACGAAAATTAAAAATATGCTGTACAATAATAAATGCGTCAAATGAAAATATTTTCCATAAGAATTCCACTTCATCTCCAAGTATTTTTGGCTTAGTGGATGGGCTAGTAATTCGACTCTGCGGTGAGCTACCATTGCCTGTACAAACGTACAGAAACGCGTAAGAGAACAGTTGGTACCTCTACCTACCCCTACCGTATCTACTATCTGAGGATTCGGTCATCGTACGAAACTTACATTTAACGCTGGCAAAGGTTCAGGTTTTGGTAACGCTCCAGTCGACGTCTCGTTAGATTCAGTTACACATTGCAGGCACGAAAAGTTATAATGAATCTGTAATTGTTAAATTACAATATCAACTTTTTTCCAACAAAGAATGTAAAATATACCTACAGAATGCGATACTCACGTAAAAAAGTTTAGAATCCTTCTTGCAATTTGCCTTGGTTATACATTTGTCTTGAACTGCTTCGAAAACTTTGGGCATGGATGCTATTAAAGCCAACGTGACACAAGGGTGTTTATCAGACTTCAACGCCATTATTTCTTCTCCTCTGCGAAGAATAAAATTATTGAAACATTTCGATCGAGAAAGTTCCTACCAAATATTATGTAATTGCAACACTAGCTACCAATAACGCATAATTTTTCAACCGTTTTCGTTAGCGACTTACCTAGTTTCGTGAATAACCATCGCCAAAGCCGCTTCCGGAAATTTATAATAAATAGCGTAATCGATGGCACTCAAGTCCTGCGTATTTGGCAATAATTTACATTTCATCGTGAGTAGCAAAGAAATAGCGTTGGGTTTATTTTCCATGGTGGCTAAATGCAAAGCGGTATTCTAAAAAAAAAAAAAAAAAATTATCGCAGGTTCGTATACCAAAATCCTGTGGCGTATCTAGGATGAAATCATGGGATGGGTTCAAATTTTGTCTTCGAGGGTGGTCATTATGAAATAATTTTTTTTATGGGCGTAATAACTTAGCTATTATAAACTTCCTACCAAAAGTTTGAAAATTGCGAAAAAAATTTAATTGGAAATTAAGAAAAGTCATCTCAAAAGATTATCGGAAAAAAATTCAATTTTAAAAAAATTTTAAAATGTTTTTTTCAAAATTTTTAGAATTTAATTTTTGAAAATCAAAAGAAAAAAAAAATCTAAAAAAATACACTGTTTTTATTCGTGAGAATTCAAAGAAAATTTTCCCAAAAATTGAAAAAAATGCTGTGACTAAACTAATTTTTTTGAAAATCTATCATAATTAAAAATTAATGAAATTAATAAATAAAATTTTGGAATTCTTTAATTTAAAAAATCTAGTTTTGAAAAGTAAAAAAAAATCTTCTTTAAAAAAAATCTAAAAAATCTATCTAAAATTTTTTTTTAAAGTAGGTAGGTAACAAAATATAATATCATTTTTGAAAATTCAAGAGAAAATGATCTCTAAAAAGTAAAAATTGAAAAAAAAAAAATCATTGATAAAATAATAAAATATTTAAAAAATTACCCAATTTTTATTTTTGAAAATTTATGAAAAATCATTTCAAAAATTAAAAAATTTCAAAAATTTTGTACCTACTTATTGAAAATTAAGAAAAGTTATCATTAAAAATTATTGAAAAAAATTCAATTTGGAAAAAATTTTAAAATGCATTTTTCAAAATTTTGTGGATTTAATTTTTGAAAATCAAACAAATTTTTAAGAAAATGAAAAAATTTACCTTGAAAAATTGAAAAAAGTGGTCAAAAAATGTACACAGTTTCTCTTTGTGAAATTTCGAAGAAAATCTTCCTGAAAATTGAAAAAAATTCAATATGTCTTGTATTGTTGAAGAATTTGACTAAACTAATTTTTTTGAAAATTTATCATGATTAAAAATTTGTAAATAAAATTTCGGAATTGTAAAATTTAAAAAAATATATATAGTTTTAAAAAGTAGAAAAAAAATCATCTCTAAAAAAAATTGGAAAAAATCCATCTTGAAATTTTTTTAATTTTTGAAAATTCAACAGAAACTCTAAAAAAATCATTCCTGAAAAAATTGAAAAACCTCATTATTTGAAAATTAAAAAAAAATCATGTATACCTAAAAAAAATTGGAAAAATCCATTCTTGAAAAATAAAATACCTAAGTATTAAAAAAAATTATCCAATTTTCATTTTTGTAAATTTAAAAAATTCATTCCAAAAATTGAAACATTTGACCAACCTTATTTTATAAAAATTCATCGCGACTAAAAATTGGAAAAAATTTGAAAAATCTCATTTTTGAAAATTTAATAAAAATTAGGGATGCATTTCGAGAACTTTTCACAATTTTAAGAAATTTTTGAAAAATAAGTATGTAAAATGAAATGAGGAGCATCTTTGTTATGCAAGGTTTTTGAGGTATTTCAAAGCTTTTTTTATGCATAATGGGAGGAGTTTGGACCCCAAAACCCTCTCCTTGAATACGCCACTGCCAAAATCGGCAGTTTTTCCAACAAAAAAAACCACCTGCGGCATCGCTTTCTCTTCTTGAATTTTACCTATATACTTGATATTCAAAACTGAAGGAGAGGAAGGGGTCCAATCAAAATTTTTGCTATCACCAAAATTAATATGGGGAGGGAGGGGTTGGATCGAAAATTTTATAATGACCTTTGTTGGGATATTTTTTTAATTGGACCCCTCCCTCCTCTCCGAATTTGCATAACATTCTGTAGATAACTATACTTATTCAAAATTGGAGAAGTGAAGGAGGAAAGGGACGATCAAATTTCCTCGACAAAAGTTGCTGAATCCAAGGTGCTAGAAACAATTTTCCTTATGACAAAAGTTTCAATTGAATCCCTCCTTCCCCTCCAATTTTGAATAAAAGGAGGTGAAGTGATGCTGCAGGCGGGTTTTCGGGTATCTAGGTAGTAGGTACCTACTTACTTTATCTTTATCGCCTTGATCTAAAAGATGAGAGTGAACCGAATGTAAAAGCTCCATAGTATGCATATATCCGGCCATCGCTGCCAGATGCAATGGATTTCTACCGTTATGATCTCGATGTAGAAGAGCTCCGCGATCCAGAAGCAATTGCACCATGCTGGTGTGTCCTGAAAATGAATAACATCGTCATCGGAAAGTTCGTAATTCGAATTGGTAAATGAAATACCTATAAAGTAGGTAGCTAGGTACTTATCTACAAAGCTATTAAGTAGGCTGGTTTTTGAAAGATGGAGAGATACCTACACGTAGGTATAGGTACTCTCGTACTGTAATCTACCTTGCTTAGAAGCTATGTGGAGTGGCGTCAGACCTTCCCCGTTCGCTTCGTTTATAATAAAACTTCCCTTTTCGCTGTCCAATAATTTTTTCAAGATATTCATGCGACCGAACCTTTAAAAATAACGATGACATTTAGGTTAGATCTAAATGATTATTTAAGTAGGTAAGTACTTCATTTTTTCATTCGATTACCTACTCATCTGGACACCCTATAGGTACCTATACCTACTTACCATGCGGCTAGATGCAATGGCGTTTCTTTACTATTATTTCTCAAGTTAATGCAAGCACCGTATTTCAATAAACTTTCCAAGCTTTTGATGTAACCTCCTTCACAAGCGCAGTGCATCGGCGTACATCCTTGATTATTTTTTTCGTCCAACAGTTGTTTGAAACTTTCGATGTTCTGAGCCTGTAAATATAGGTAAAATATACATGTACGTATCGAACGTTAAATTCCACACCTACGTACCTACGTATTTGTGCATTTTTGCTTACTTGGCGTACGTTCTCTGCAAACTCTTCGATGTTACCTCCTTTCGTCACAATTAAGTGTAAAATATTACGTTGATTAGCATCTTTCAAGTGAATATCAGCGCCGAGTTGAACGAGCATTTTCACTGTTTCCCAACCACTACGCGACGCCGCCAGAAGCAGAGGAGAACGATTTTCCTTATCTATGGCATTTATATCTGCTCCCTGCGAACAAGTTGACAAAATGAATAAGATGCGGTATAGATTTCGGCTGACTTGCCCTTACAAAAAAAAAAAAAAATCGTTTCAACCTCTTCTATCAAATATTTCGCGATCTCCCATCTGTTGAACATGGCGGCGCAGTGTAAAGGGGTCATTTTTTGTACGTCGCATGAAATCAAGCATTGCTTCTTTTCTTCGGGTTGTAATGAAAACATCAACCGAACTATATCGATGGCTCCTTGAGAGCAAGCCAAATGCACCGGAGTAGACATGTCGTGCTGTTGAGTGGAAATCTTGGCGCCCGATTTCAAACATAATTCCACCGCCTTGACGGAAAAATGAAAAATACAAATTTTTCAGTGCCTCAGGTACCTACAGGCTTACCCAGTGGCGTATCTAGGATGAAATCATGGGAGGGGTTCAAATTTTGTTTTCGAGAGTGGTTAGGTATCATGAAATAAAATTTTTAATTTTCACTACCTAATAATAACAAAAAATGCATTTTTCAAAATTTTTAGAATTTAATTTTAAAAAATTAAAAAATCTCTTAAATAGTTAAAAAAAATTACACTGTTTCTATTCGTGAGAATTCAAAGAAAAACTCCCCAAAAATAAAAAATAAAAATCAATATGTTGAAGAATTTGACTGAAACTAATTTTTTTGAAAATTTATCACAATTAAAAATTAATAAGTAAAATTTTGGAATTGTAAAATTTAAAAAATCAAGATTTAAAAACTAGAAAAAAATCTCTTTAAACAAAGTTCGAAAAAATTCATCTCAATTTTTTTTTTAACTATACGTAGGTAACAAACATCATTTTTGAAAATTCAAGAGAAAATTATTTCTAAAAATTAAAGAAAATTCATTGATAAAATAATAAAATATAGCTATCAAAAAAATTACCCAATTTTTATTTTTGAAAATTTATGAAAAATCATTTTTTCAAGAATTGAAAAAGTTTTGAAAATTTTGTTATTGAAAATTAAGAAAAGTGAGGTATCCATATCATTAAAAATTATTGGAAAAAAAATTCAATTTCGAAAAATTCAATTTTAGAAAATCAAAAAAATTCTAAGCACGAAGGAAAAATTTAACCTTGAAAAATTGAAATAAGATGATCAAAAAAATTTACACACTTTCTCTTTGTGAAAATTCCTTCCTAAAAATTGAAAAAAAAAACAATAGGTATGTTAAAGAATTTGACTAGATTCATTTTTTTGAAAATTCATCATAATTGAAAATTAGTAAGTAAAGTTTCGGAATTATTGTAAAATTTAAAAAAAAATCTATTTTTGAAAAGTGGAAAAAATCGCCTTTAAAAAATGGAAAAAATCCTTCTTGAAATTAAAAAAAAATATATCATTTTTAAAAATTCAAGAGAAAAATATGAACTCTGGAAATTAAAAAAAAAAATCATTCTTGAAAAAATTGAAAAATCTTATGATTTGAAAATTTTAAGGAAATCATGTACCACCTAGACCTACCTAAAAAATTAGAAAAATTCATTTTTGAAAAATAAAATATCTATTTAAAAAATTATCCAATTTTTATTTTTGAAAATTTATGAAAAATCATTCCAAAAATTGAAAAAGTTGACCAATTTTATTTTATGAAAATTCATTGCGACTAAAAATTGGGAAAATTTCGAAAATCTAATTTTTGAAAAATTAAAGAAAAATTATTAGGGATGCATTTCGAGAACTTTTCACAATTTTAGGAAATTTTTGAAAAATATGTAAAATGAGCATCTTTGTTATGCAAGATTTTTGAGGTATTTTAAAGCTTTTTTTTATGCATAATGAGAGGGGTTTGGACCCCAAAACCCTACCCCCTTAAATACGCCACTGGGCTTACCTACTATAGCTAAGCTTATAGTAAGTGATGGCCAAATTCGAGTATTTTGATTTTACGATTGCGGGCAGTTTCGGAGAAAAAAAATCAAAATTCAAAATGTTCGCAATCGAATGAGATTCAATTTTTGGAAGAAAAAATGAGTACTCTACCGAGTACCTAGGTCTTTACCTTGAAATCGCCACTGTGTATAGCCGAGTGCAGCGGAACGTTTCCTTCGGCATCGAAAAACGATATCATTTGTTCTCTAGTATTTCCACAACTTTCGCCCCATTGTAAAAATACTTCCATAACGTGAGAAGACGCATTTTTTGCAGCTTCGTGAATTGGATAATAGCCATTATTACAGGGTTGTCGTGTTTTTGCTCCAAATTGCGTAATCTGTAACGATATTCTCATGACATGACGGCAGGAGTTGGTAGGTCAACGACCCAAGGTCTACGTTTAGACAAGAATCAGCGAATAAATTGGTCGCTAAAAACGCTTATTCGTTAGTCAATCGAGGTATGTCAGGAGTGCCAGGAGCCGATTGAAATGAAAACATGTTTAAATTGTTGTACCACTTGAGTAAGTTATAAAAGCAAAATTATAGGTGCCCGTTTCCATAAGAAAATTTTTTATGAATTTTTGAAACTTGAAATTTTGAGGAAATCAAAAAATTTCAAAAAATCAAGGATTGAAAAAATCATTTTAAAAATTTTCTTTACACGCCACCGGATAGAACATGAAAAAACAAAGAAATTTTATAATTACATGTTTTTGCCTACCTCTGAAATTGAAGGGGCTAGAGGTGGAGGGGGGGGGGATTTATTTTAATTCACTCAAAAAATTCAAAAAAATTTTTAAAATATTATTTTTCCTTGATTTTATAATGGTGTGTGTGTATCCTTTCCTTCCGTTGGTACGAGTTTAGTTATGTGTTCGAAAAATTGCATACCACCCTTTCGTAGGCGCTGTGCGTAACATACGGAAAGGATACACATTACCATTAATTCGAGGAAATAATTTTTAATGATTTTTCGATTTTTTTGAATGAATTAAAATAAAAATTTTCTCTCTAGCTCCTTCAATTTCAGAGATAGGCAAATATATATAATAATAAATTTTGTTTGTTTTTTCAAGTTCTATCCGGTGGTGTGAAAAAAACCAAATTATATGATTTTTCAAGTTTTTTTTCGATTTTTTGAAATATTTTTATTTATTTTCAAGATCATTAAGTTTCAAAAATTCATAGAAAATTTTCTAATGGAAACGGACACTTATAATTTTAGTTTATTTGTAACTTACTCGAGAAGTGCAACAATTTAAACAGTTTTTAAAATAATTTTTTGAATTTTTGATTTTTTGAAAGTTTTTGATTTCCTCAAAATTTTAAGTTTCAAAAATTCATATAAAATTTTCTAATGGAAACGGGCATCTATAATTTTGGTTTTGTAACTTACTCGAGTAGTACTCGTACAACAATTTAAACAAGTTTTCATTTCAAAAGGTTCCTGGCACTTCTGCCATTTCCCATGCTAGATGTACTACGTAAATACAAAATATACTCGCTACGTCGCGTCGCGTCTGAGGTACTGACCAATATGTAAGCACATTCGGCGTAATCGTAGATAGCTGCAAGATGCAATGCCGTTCTGCCGTGTTCTCCACCTTGATGAGGGTTGAACTTGGAATGGTAAGAAGACATCACCTTCAAAACGTTGATTTTATTTTGTTCGGTGGCGAGATGAAGAGCCGCTTGTTTTTTGTTATTTTGAATGGTGGTGTCCACGTTGCTGAAATTATAACGTACGTATTTCGTATGACGACATAAGCTATCGTCATCGTTAGATAGGTAGTAGATAACTAGGTACCTGACTTACTAACCTATACACATACAGTACTTCTATCTACAGTAGGGTGGCCCTTATTTTTCGAATTTTGGAAATGTTGTCGGGACGGGGGCCAATTGGTGACATATTGGTAGAAAATAATTCCCTATTTTTTATTTTTCCTCTAACTGAATTTTAAGCCGTTTCTCAGGGGCCCACCAAATTTTAAAAAATCAAAAAAATAGAAAAAATAGAACATTTTGAAAATTTTTGAAAATTTTTAGCAAAATGGTCATAGGGATGGTATTTCTATAAGACAAGACCATTTTCGATGATTTCTTATCTTTACCCCCCTTTTCATGGGACATAAAAAAAACGTAATTTTTTACGTTTTTTAAAAAATTTGAAAAAAATGACTAAAAATTAAAGAAACATTTTTTTTTGAATAAAATGTTTTTAGCATACATGTTATCACCCAAAAAGGTCATTTACGGCGATTTTTCATCCTTACCTTCATTTTTGGGAACCTCATTTTTTTCAATTTTTGATAGTTTTTGAAAAATTCTCACTGATACGACAGTGATGAAAAATCACCGTAAATTACCTTTTTGGGTAATAACATGTATGTTGAAAACATTTTATTAAATTTTTTAAAAAACGTAAAAAATGACGTTTTTTCATGTCCCATGAAAAGGGGGGTAAAGATAAGAAATCATCGAAAATGGTCTTGTCTTATAGAAATACCATCCCTATGACCATTTTGCTAAAAATTTTCAAAAATTTTCAAAATGTTCTATTTTTTCTATTTTTTTGATTTTTTTAAATTTGGTAGGCCCCTGAGAAACGGCTTAAAATTCAGTTAGAGGAAAAATAAAAAATAGGGAATTATTTTCTACCAATATGTCACCAATTGACACCCCCCCCCCCCCGTCCCGACAACATTTCCAAAATTCGAAAAATAAGGGCCACCCTAATCTACAGTACCTACACCTACACTATGCAATTAGCTAAGTAGGTAGCCAGGTACATATTTCCGTAGCAAGTATCTACCGAAAGTAATACTTACCCATTCAATTAAGGCACATACCTAATACTCGATACAAACAAAGTTAGCGGTACGCACTTTTGTAGAAGAAATTCGATCGCACACAGAGCTTCGTTTTCGATTGCAACATGCAAAGGAGTATTTCCGGCCGCATCTTGAACGTTCAAATCTATCGGCGGAGAAAAATACGATACCAAGGTTAGTCGATTTTTTCGACCCTACTACGTAGGTAGATGGATCCTACCTACTTTTTTATTATGTACCTATCTCGTTTATAATTGAAAGTACATAAGATGAGTAGGTACGTAATCGTCGAATAATGGCTGTGCTGTAACTTAGGACATAACTTGCAGCTACATAATTACCTCCTCCGTGATTTTTAATAAATTGTAAAATGGAGACGCGATTTCGAGCCGCAGCTTGGTGAACCGGAGCTCTTCCTTTGGAATCTCTAACCGAAAGTCGTGTCGTATCTGCTTGATACAAGCGATTAAAATCTTCCAAATTACCGCTTTCCGCAGCCTATAACAAAATAAGTTCGTATTCGAGTGAATAAAAAAATACCTACTCGCGTAATTTTCGTATCGATAATACCTAGACCTACTACCTACGTCCTAGCGTCCTAGGACCTACACACTACACAGCGAGTACTGACACGTTCATTTCGAGAATTTTCGACTGACTTTTTTGTCTTCACGTACCAAGTGATTGTTAGTCGTTAGGTAGGTATAAGCAAGTAAACTCTAAACTGATTTAGGTAGATAATTTTCCTTTTATACCTACGTCCTACGTATTCAATTAGGTGCCTAGCTTTCTACTTCCTACATACTCGTAGTAGGTACTAGGTACATATTGCATCGTGTGACGCGAAACATAATTTAGACTTTTTGTAAACAAGTACCGCGTCGCGTCGACGACCTCTAATGAAAATGTATGTAGATAAATTAGAGGTACCTCTACCTAGTACCTACCTAACGAAAAATAAATATACGTAATCTACCGATGGTCGGTCATAAATGCGTGTCAAAATGATGTTTTTCCTCCACATTAATTCACATTTGAAATGAAGCACGACAAATTACAAATATCGAATTAACCCAAACGTACATTTATAAGCATTGTAAAGAGTAATGAATTGAATTTCGTACGTGCTATTTAAAATTGTTTACCTAAATACCTACGTATTGTACGAGGGAATTCATATTCGTTAAGGTGGTACCTTACCTAGGTCAGGTATATGTTTATTTCATACGTCGTAGGTACCTTTATTATAAGTAGTGTGCAGTCTATCATTACAAAAATGTTGTTCGGGGCAAAAGTTTTCAAAATTAAATTAATTAAAGTTTCGTACGTCGATATCACAATAAAGCGTTCGAAACACTCATTTCGAGAGAAACCTCTAAATGAGTATCGACGAGACAATAAACGTAGCTAACTACGAGTAAATACGTAAGGCGTCGGGTATATTTGCTTACGAAAACAGATGTTAATACATATAGTTGGATTTATAATAGGCACCTATTATCGGAGAAAAAAGTCATAGGTCTTTCTCTTCATTTAGCTGTGCAATTTAATTATACGTATTTGAAAGATTCCTAGTTCGAAACCACGAGCTCTCATAATACATTTCTCACATTTGCGATACTTATTTTTTACGTCACTTGGCGTACCTCTCGAGATCCACACTTACTACGTGCCTAGCCTACAACAGTTGTTCGTTCGCATAATAATGTATAGGATTCTTACGAGTGAACCTTGCTTGGCAACTGATCACTGGTCAGCTTCGATTGTGCTGAAATTTGGCTCACTGAATGAGCATGTCACCTAGACCCCAGAACCAAATTTCGAGCTGCTGAAGTTGATTTTTCGAATTTTCGTAAATTTTTGAAAATTACAAAAATAGCCCTCTGATACGCGGTAAATCAATTTTTTTCAGAAATTGTAAATTTTTCCAAATATTCGAAATTGGAGGCGAGGGAGGGATCCAATCGAAATTTTTGTAATGTTCAGTTTTAGCACAGTTGAACGAAAAACCCGTGATTGGATCCCCGCAATAATGATTTTTTGGCACCATCGAAAATTTGCCAAGTTCAATACTGTGTAGATACGTAAATTCAAAATTGAAGTGCAGGGAAGGGTCCAATCACAATTTTTGTAATAATCAAAATTATTTTTAAGACTTCAAACTACAACTTTTGTTTGAAATATTTTTCAATCGTACCCCTACATCCACCAGCATGCCCCTGAGGTGCCTTTTGTAGGTTTCAACTTTTGGGCACCCTTTGACCCTTGTCCAGGGTCAAAAATCAAGATTTTTCATGTTTTTTCTCGCTTCCCGGTACGTTGATCAGCCTGCAGCCCAAACCAAATCACCTTGGAAGCCAAAATTTGGTATTAATGATCGGCAAGGGTCACTGAGGTGCCTTTTGGGGTTTTTGACCCTTGAGCCCCAAAATTAGGGGTGACCCCTTTTGGTGGGAGGGGGGGGGGGCGGCTCCAAGGGAGCTCCAATGTGACAAAACACTTTAAATTTTTTACCAACAATAGTGACTCATATTGTCTCCACTGTATTCAAATTTCAGCTTCCCAAGTCATCCCCGTCCCATTTTAGGGGTCAAAAGGTGGATTTTGGGATCATTTTTTCAAGTTGATCAGGCTACAGTCCCTCCAAATGGTGATAGGGAGTCCAAAATTTCATAGTAGATTGGGTTCATGCCCCTGATGTGCCTTTTGTAGGTTTTGACCTATGAACCCCTTTTGACCTTGATACATGGTCAAAAATCAATATTTTCAAGTTTTAACCTGTCTTTTCTGATGCGTTGAACAGCCTACAGCCCAAACCAAAGGACCTAAAAGGTTGAAATTTGGGATGTAGTGTCAGTAGAGGTCACTGATGTGCCTTTTGGGGTTTTCGACTTTTCAGCCCCATTTGACCCCCGTACAGGGTCAAAAATTAGAAATTTTTACGTTTTAACCCCTTTTTTGGTGTGTTGGCCCCCATCTGAAGAGTTGAAAGTGACGAGGGGGTTGGGCGGAGCCCCAACGAGGGTATGGGTGCGGAGCCCCCATCTGAAGATGAAATCTTCAATGCAGACAGGAACTAAAACTGAAGACAAAAACCTGACATGTTTAAACTGAATTTGAAGTTAAAACTGATATTGAAACTGAAATACCACGAATGAAAACGTTTTTAAAGGAGTACACTAATTAGAAAAAAAATTTGGCTCGAGAGTAGCATCTTGACTGCTACGCGTTTTTTTTTTTTTTTTTTTGACTTTGAAAAGGTATCTACCTGATGTTATGTAAAACCGGAGGGGAGGGAGAGATCCAATCGAAATTTTTGTAATAAGGAAAGTTATTCCTAGGACTTCAACCTACAACTACTATCTGAAAAAATTTTCAAACTAGTTTCTTCCTCCCACACTATTTCATTTTTTAATTTGTATATTCGGAATGTTATGCAAAATCCTTGGAGAGCGCGGGGTCCAATTGAAAAAAAATTTCAAACAAAAGTTGTAGCTTAGAGTCATAGGAATAATTTTAGTTATTACAAACATTTTGGTTGGACCCCTCCGTGACCTCCAATTTTGAATTTACGTAGGTATCTACGAAGTATTGGACTTGGTAAACTTTCGATGGTGCCAAAAAATCAGTACTGCGGGGATCCAATCGTCAAAAACCAGAGGCGACGACGAGTTGACACGTGTATTTTTCACCACTCAGAAATCTTGAGGAAAAGTCAACTTTTGCTAGTCTGCAGATCACTTCGGAAATGGTCGTAATCGACTCAAGGGGTAAAATTTAGTAGGTACATGAACCGATTTTCTAGAATTTTATCCCAAAACTTACCTACAATTTTTGTAAAAAAATAATTTACTAATAGTCTATATTTTTACAATTCTCAAAACTTCGTCAATTACGTAGGCCCCCGAGTGATTATTTGGTTAAAAAGGAACAAACTGTAAAAGGCATCTTGTTTTTTGATTTTCATAAACCCAGAATCTTCAAATAATGGTATGAAAATCTGTAATATGCGATGGGTTAGTATAGGTTAGGTAAGTAGTCGCCAAAGTAAGTGTATCTAACAGGCCAACGACTCGTAAAATTGAAAATCAAAAATGCTGAAAGATACGATATGGCGTGGCGTGACGTAAGCACGAATTCCTTAGCGACCATATGTAAAATTTGACAAGAAATCAACTTCGAATTTCCATAACGGTAAGTTATCGTAGGTACATACAATCAGAGTTGCAGTATAGGTATATAATACCTATACATGAGCATACGAGCGCCTAATGAGATGATGTTCAATGACATGTGTTTTCGAGCGATCGCAAATCCCTCGTGAATTTGCAACGAAATGAATACAAATTACGTATTTTCATCAAAACCGAATTTGCAATTACTTACGTGTAAAAATGAAATAATGGTATCGGCCATAAACGTTCGTACGAATTTAAGTGTATATACAGGGTGTCCGGTGAGTGGTCTGACAAACTTGAAATTTGGATATAACCGAGTACGACTAACAAAAAAGTTTATTTACACATATTGCCTAAGTTTGAAAATGAAGGAGCTACAAAGGTTTGAAAATCGATATTTTACCTAGCAAAATTGATTGGCAACACTGCGTTGAAAAAAATTTTCGACACTGGTAGTGGATAGATCTTCGAAAAAGCAATAAAAGTTGTGGTCATGTTGAATTGCCTATCTTTGAAATTGAAGGAGTTACAGCAACGCAAAATCTCAGTCAAAAATATTGTCTACCTCAATTTATTACGGTGCAGTGGTGATACATGAAATCTTCGAAATTCGGTCAAAAAATACATGAAACAGGTGTAATTTTTTGAGAGGAACAAAAAACGTCATGTGAAAATTTTGCCTATCTATGAAAATTAAGGGCTGCGGAGCCTTGAATTTCGAAAATACCAATTTTCAACACTTTGTAGCGCCTTCATTTTCGAAGATAGGCAAATTTTTGACATAACTATTTTTGTTCCTTGTAAAAAGGTACACCTGGTTCATGCATTGTTTTCGCAAAATTTGAAAAATTTTGTACACCACTGCCCCTTCAAAATCGAGATAGGCACCATGTGTACATGAAGATTTTTGTTAGTGGTACTCGGTTATATCCAAATTTCAAGTTTGTCAGACCACTCATCGGACACCCTGTATAGTGTATAAAAATGTTGAACCTACACTTTAGTATAGGCATTCTTTATGTTTACGTACCTATAAGTACCTCTACCTATATATTACTCGTAATAATTGTAAGCGATTGTAAGCCAAACTAAAACAACTACGTACATAGCAGCCTATAAATAGGTAGATCTGGATACTAAATACGTACGTATATTATGCGTATACGCTTATGGCACAAATATTTCAATTTAAGCTAAAGTAGTTGAAGTAATGATATGTGCTTAGGTAGGTACATGCATGCTTCAATAATAATACTCGTATGTACATTGGCGTAGATAGGTAGTAGGTATATTCATACGTATACCTACCTACTCGTAATAAGAAAAAAATATACAAACTCGGATTTACTTACTCGCAGTATTCGAAAAGGGCTGTCTTTCAATAGGCATACTTCGCCATCGAGCATTTTAGCTTGCCAGTCAATAATACTCAGCGACAAAGATTGTTCATTGTTGTCACCTCTGTTCGACGAAAACAATCGACGAAAGCCACCTCGTACATTCCACAAATGTTTTTTCTATGATAAATTTACGATTTGCCAATTATATTTATATAGGTAGCTAACTACATTGTAGAGGTATTGGTATTGATAAACAAGCGAAACAAAAGCATTGCACTAAAATCGAATAATCAGAAGGAGTGATTCGGATTCAAAGAAAATTGTATAGGTACTCGTACTTTATAATCATCAAGTAGGTAATTCAAAAAAGTCATAAGAATAGGAACAGCTCAAAACGAGAGGTAAATTCAAATCAACACCAAAAATAGCACTTAGGTATACCTTTCTCGTTAGTACGTAGATAATGAATTACTTACCTCTGCGGCGATATTGTCCTTGTTTTCGTTTCGTTCAAAATTTGCCATACGAGAAGAATACACAGATTGTAATATCAACGTTCGTAAATGACAATACCACGGTTTGGACGCCGAAATTGATGATTCAGAAGGCATATCTAATGTTTGGTATTTCTGTATACAAAATGAAAACACTCGAGTTCAACGTTACGACGTACATACGTAGGTAAAACCTATAGTATAGAGAGGCTAAATGTATAAGAAATTTTAAAATAATAAATAAGCCCATCACTCACTTAGCAAAAATTGCAAAAAAATGCTATTCCGAATCGAATTAAAAAATAACACCGATGAAAGAAAATATCAGCATTGAAATAGTTTTCGTTGGCACCTCGACCACGACCGAATAATGTACAAAGCACGGCGGAAACCGGAAAATATGAAAACGACAACAGTATCGAAATGTTTGACGATCGTGATCCTTCATACGACGAGTACATAGCAACTTTTGCCAGAGGCGCATTTATGTGCGCGCCGTTGAACGCGTTCTGCACGCAAAAGCAAAAATAAAAATCTGTAAAATGAAAGATCAAAACGTACATCCGAGTTATACGAAGAGTAAAAATCTTTATTCGATGAAAATTTCTTCGAATACAAATGCCGCTATGTACGCGAACTTGATTATTTCTAAAAATAATACAAATATTTGTTTTCGTAATCAAGACGAAGCGTGATTCCGATACTGCCATAGTAGTGCAGTGGAAATCAATTAACAACTTCGCTCAATTGCTCGTATTAAATTAATTAGAAAATTCTGTAGGGCTTCTTGAATTTTTTTCGACAAATTTTACGCAATTTGTACACCAATAGAAAAATGGTTTGCGTTATTTTAATTTTTGGGTGTAAAGTGACGTTCTACCAAAAACCTACTAACAAGGGAACCTCGCCAACTCGTCACCTCCGATTGAGCTGAAATTTGGCTCACTGAAAGAGCATGTCACCCAGATCTCACAACCAAATTTTTAGCGGCCAAAGTTGATTTTTCGATTTTTGGCGAATTTTTGAAAATGGCTAAAATCACCCCCAAAAACCAATTTTTAGAATAAAAATCGCAAATTTTGAGATAGAATCCTGAAAATCGGTTTGTACACTAGTGTCGACCTCCCGAGTCGATTGGCACCATTTTCGAAGCGATCTGGAGCCTCCAGAAAAAGTTGACTTTTACAGTCTGCAAAGATTCCAGTGTGCTGGAGAAAAGTCAACTTTTTCTGGAGGCCCCGGATCGCTTCGAAAATGGTGCCAATCGACTCGGGGAGTCGACTTTAGTGTACAAACCAATTTTCAGGATTCTATCTCAAAATTTGCGATTTTTATTCCAAAAATTGGTTTTTGGGGGTGATTTTAGCCATTTTCAAAAATTCGCCAAAAATCGAAAAATCAACTTCGGTCGCTAAAAATTTGGTTGTGAGATCTGGGTGACATGCTCTTTTAGTGAGCCAAATTTCAGCTCAATCGGAGGTGACGAGTTGGGGAGGTTCCCTTGTAAGTATTTATGTACTTTAAGGTGGACGGCCCTATATACCCTCTTCTTCGGATGAAAATTGGTAACGAAATAATATGAGTAAAATGAAGTTTACTGACTAGTAGTGGGGAAGAACCTCTTACCCTTTACAGTGATCATAATAAGAGAAATACATTCGAAACATCGTTTTAAAAGTGAAATGAAATGAATAATAATTATCAACTTTAGATTCGGGAAAGACAAGAGAAGACGTTGAAAAAATTACGAATTTCTACTGGTGATAATTGTAACGATTTTCGCATCGAATTTGGAGTAATCAACTTACCCCGACATACAGTAACTGTCAAAAGTTTTTTGGGACATCAAATTAGAAACATTTTTTAAACGAGGCTGTTCCGCGCATGACCATCCGATGTGATATAAAATGTAAAGAAGCGATTCAACGACTTCAATCCGAATCTGAATCCATACGCATTCTGCGAACATTGAATGGTTTTTTTTTATGAGGTTCATCTTCGTCTTCGTGATACTCTTTAAAGCAGGCAGAACAAAACAGCTGATCTTCGCAAGTATAACAGATCCATTTGGGTACTCGATCGCAGATATAACAAAAGTATTCCTTACATGAAAATATGCAAATAATCAACGTTACGCGTGGATCATCGCAAATAAAATTCATCGCAATCTTGGAAAAATAAAATAGAACCTACTTGCGGATAAGAACTAGAACTTTCTACACTTTCGTCTTCGTCAGTCGTCATCGCTTCAACTTTCTGTTTCACTGATCGACTACTCCGTTCGACGTTTGTCACCTTTTGCTGCTACATAAAGGAAAAATAAATAGGTACGGTTTATAAACCGCGTATTCATACAATATACATTCGATGACTACTCGCTTACATCGTTATTACTATTTGAAAACTGATACATCTTCAAATTATTCAAACGCTCTTCAATATCATTGACTGGAGTAGTGAATCGTTGTTGCAAAGTGGCTTCTGCAGAGTATTGTTTCATTAGATCATCCACTTGTTCTTCGTTGGACTTGACGCACGGCAGGAGCACATACTGCAATACAAACCACGTCATTTCATAACTTCGCCCAAGAATTATTTTATAAACCAATTTTTTTTTTGTTTTAGTTACTTTGTTACTTAACGCCGCAGAAGGGTTTTCTCTGTCTCCTTTCAACTTTTGCAATCTTAAACGTAATTCTTCTTCGGATGGAACAGGTGGTCTATCATCTTTCAGTTTATCCAAACGTTTTCGAATTTCTTCATCGGTAGGATCCATCGATTAGATCACAATATTGGATGCTTCGACAAGTTTATTGTTTCACACATCAACGTATTCAAAAATGAAGCACTTGCACTTTTTCAGGGATATTTTTCGAAGTACTCAAGAGGACTTTGATTTCAATTTTCAAGAATTAAATTATTCGTAATTCGAATTCTTCTGAAAATTCTGAAACTTGATTTCTTTTATCACTCAGTTATCAGTTGTCCACACGAACTACTGAACGCTACTAGGAAGTGTGAGCAGTTTCGTTCATGTTCACTAAATCCGAGCAACTACTCACCCAGGCCATGGCCAGGCCAACCTATAGGTGGTGTTGGGCCAACGCCAGGCTGATGGAAATAACACTCGAAAAACTAATTTCCAACTGATTTCATAAAAATCTCAGCTCAGCTGTTGCTGTTACACATTTAGTAGTTGTATCCATCTATCCCGCTGAAGAAAATTTATGAAGTGGAGAATGAAAATCGTTTACTTGAAATGAGGAAGGTGCCTTACAAATAAAACAAAAAATAAAAATATTTCCAAACGAAAAAAAAAGAAAAAAAACTTCATTTCACACTACTTTCATAAGAATATCAGTTACACATTTAATAGTTATATCGTCGTGGGTTGAAAAGCAATTTCGAAGAGCATGTTCTATTTCATTGGCCGAGTACTTCTTCAAATCCGGTACGTCAATAGATTCTGGGGAAATTAAGAAAAATGCACCCATGGTACGACAGAAATCAGCTTGACTAATATTAACGGCGTCAATTAATTTCACCAACTTATCGACTCTCGGATCTGATGTTTTAGACAAAATAACCAACCATTTTGCCACGTGATAATTATTAAAATATATTTCATGAGTGGTCTTCCACTTCGCCACTTCTGGATGATGAAATACTGTCAACGGATCGTGTAACTCGGGGGCAAACAAACTATCATACTCTTCTATTTGCTTTCGGATGCTGAGGATTGGCGTTATCTCCATTAACTCGGCATCTTTTTTTTTTCTAAAAAAAATAATAAAACAGCCAAACAAAATACCATCAGTTTATAAAAAAAAAAAAAACACAACATGAAAATGAAGGTAGTTATAGGGCTCTACTGCTCTAGTGAAAAAAATGAACTGATGATTTACTTACTATCTCGGATTTCAACATTCCAATAATTAATCCGGCCTCGTATAGGTCAGTCGGTTGTTTGTTAGACATTTTCACTTTTCAGCACAATCCAATGATATGATTATGAAATTATCTAATTAAAATTTTCACAAAAATTGAGCAGTGGCATCAAGTGAACAAGTGAACGAACGTCAATTCAGTTGAATCTGATTCTTGACTTGACCTCATTTGACCTGGAATAAAATTACGAATTATGTCAAGTACCTACCAACTACCAAAAGTCGCAATAAAATATAATTTAAATTATTTTTGACAGCGTAAAATATACTTTCGACGTTTCAAGATGAGAAACTTTCGTATCACATTAGATACTTATTTTAAAAATTGAAGGTGGGGGCCAATCGAAATTTTTGAAATAACCTAAATTATTCTCAAGATTTTAATACACAACTTTTGTTTGAAGTTAGGAATATGCAATCTGCATAGGCTAGCATGGGCATATAAGATCGATGAGGAAATAGTATAATGAATTGAACTTCAATAGATTCAAAAAGATTCGAATATTTTTAAATTTTAATCTGCAATTTTTACAAAAATGATTACAGAATTTTTATAAAGAGAAAATTTGAAATTAAAAAACAATTTTTGCAACGATTCAAACACAAAAGTACGAGTAATTACAAATTAAATTTCAAAAACTTACAAAAAAATAAAACATTATTACGAGAATAAATAAAATTGGAAAAAAATAATCTTCTGACAAAGAGTTGACAACTCAGTAAACAGCGAAATCCGAATAATTATTACTGACATTGACGGTATACTTGATTGTTGCTCAAGAAAATGCCAATCTTTTTGGCTGATAACCTGAGAAATAAAATCGGCGTAAGTACAAGTACTTGAAACGGAATAACAAGTACGTGATAATTTTATACCGGTACCTTCAACAGGATCGCTGCATTTACGTTTACGACTGTTGAAACGTTGAGATGCAGTATCTGTTTCCAATAAATTACTTGGTAGAGGAAGCTGACTACCTTTCGCAGGAGCTGGTCGATTGCTATACAAAAAGTAACATTATGATAATTGATAATAATAAAAAAATGGTACCAAATTAAAGTCAGAAAATTCCCACTCTTACCTGAAGTATGGCAGTTTTAATGTCTCTTTACAGTTCAGTCGTTTTAAAGGATTTATATTCAATAAAGCAGAAATAAGGTCTAGCAAATCATCGGGGGCAGCTGTAAAAATCATTTTCAACGGTGTTCCTGAAAATGGCTTAAACTGAACGTAATCTTGTAGTAACGTCATACCCTGCAGTATTCGGAAGAAAAATTGGATTAACATTGCGAATATTTCTCTAACTTTTTAACCAACTACATAAACACAGATACGATAATTTACCGGCCAACTTTCTTCTGTAGGTGAGCCAAGTGCTTGAAAAATTCTTGTCAACTGATCTAAATCTGATTCGCCGGGTAAAAATGGCACTCTAAGCAGTAATTCTGCAACAATACAACCGACAGCCCACATATCGACTCCAACGCCGTATTTTCTTGCACCGAAAAGTAATTCGGGAGATCTGAAAACGCAAATATTAAGCTTAAAAAGAAACACTCAAATGTGAATACAATATATTTGACAATTTATTACCTGTACCATCTGGTTACAACTTGATGCGTGTATATCCTGTTTGGCGAACCGAACGTTTTTGCTAAACCGAAGTCGGCAATTTTTAATACTCCTTGCTTACTAACTAATAAGTTGTTTGGCTTTAAATCCTAATCACACGTCGAATTAGAATACAGTTATTGGAAATTATAAGTTTTTACGATCGAAAGGCAAACTTACTCTATGAAGAATCCAATTATCATGTAAATACTCTAAACCTAATAAAGTCATCAAAATGTACGCTTTTATGTGACCGGGACTGAATACAGTTCTAGTATCTTTGATTATTACTTCCAAATCAGTATCCATAAAGTCGAAAACCAAAGAAACATTGGAACCATAGCCGAAAATATCTGAAATGAGATTCAAATATCAAACAAAAATTTTGATTCAATAATGATTACCAGCGCAGATTTTGTGAAATTTTTACCCAGTAACCCGATGATATTTGGATGCTTAACTTCCTGTAACAATTTTATTTCACGTAAAGCCGTTCTGTTGATACCGTCTCTCGCTTCTTGAATGCTGCCGATTTTTATCTAAAAGCAATATAGATGTTGACGGAACTTCATTGTAAACAGCTACAGATAGAACTATACCGAAAGAATGGATATATTTACTTTCTTAACAGCGACTAGTTCATCGGTTTCTACATTTCTAGCCTTGTATACGGTGGCAAACTGTGAAAAAAAAAACAAGAAAATAATGTAATTGATTGCATACTAAAAAAATACTATGTACAGATTTTGGGAGCTTGCTTTGCCAACTTACTTGACCCTCTCCAAGAAATGCAATTTTTTCATAACGTTTCATTTTATTTTCCATTTGCATGACTACAAAATTAACGATGTGATCAAAAGCGGAGCAAACACAAGAAATCGATAAAAATTGAGTAGAACTTTTGAGAGGTACGAAAGTACGCGTTCAAAATTCGAATTCGAATTAAGGAACTAAGGAATCATTACACAAATAAATAATCAATGAAAACTGTTTCTCGGTCTCGGATCCCTTAGTGCTATCATTATCAGTTTCTTATTCATCACGACGCATATCAAATTCGAAAAAATTATTGAAACTTCCTAAAAACAAATTCTCTAAAACGCGGACTTCATTTTTGACTTCAAGTTTTGTTTTGATTGATAAAGTTGATTTTGTTGATAATACACAGTTATACCACCAACTGCAAAAAAAGTAAGTATGAAGTTTTTCAAATTTAAACTTTAGAGCTTTAAAAACTTTAAAAAGAGCTTTATTAGGGTAGAGCAGAGATGCGTTCGGGTACCAAAACATACAAACAAAAATAAACACTCTTAATACAAAATAAAAAGTGATTTTGAATTTAAGAAAGTAATTAGAAAAATAGAATAAAGAAATTTTTGTCGTGAGCTTTGTGAGCAATGTGAGCTTTGTAAGTTCGTACTTTCCTCACTGACCAATGAGGTGGTAAAACACAACACCCGTTTTGAAGCTGCTGATGACTGGTGTTAGACTGTTAGTGTTGTTATTTTTTCTATTATTCTTTTTCGTATCGCCGTTATCTTCGAAAATTATTCCATTCGAATTCGATAACATAATAATTATCATTCATCAATACTGCAACATGACGTCGTATTAAATCTTGTCACTCGAATCATGTCAACACTTTCTTAAAAGTTGCGATCAAGTATAATTAATAGCAGTGTGTATAAATTATTTTAATGCATGATTATTGGTTTACTTCAGCTGCGTATCGACCATACCAATGGTTTTACTCGTATATCTATCTTAACCGGGTATGTATCGTATATGATAACATCTCTCTTCCTCCAAAATACTTTCCAACACTACGACACTAATTTATGTTTGCAGTGAAAGTATGAAAATACAAACGCTCGTTGAAGATATTGAATTCTAAGCCATCTTAGCGGGATGTAGTTAGCGTTATGACTGAAGAAGATCTGTTAGCCAGAGCGATTGAAGAACGAAGGTCCATCGTAGAAAAATACAGGCGCGGACGTCAGAATGGAGCTAAAATCGATCCGTGGGAAGATGCAACATTGGAAGTATACGGTGATTTGGATCGTTACGGATTTCGACGGTACGAGCCCAAATTTTAATTTAAACGAGTGTTTTTCATGACACGACATACTTGATAAGCTCTAATTATTGATCGGTAACTTGGGTGTCGAATGTGTTACGATTCGTTATAATAGGGAAAAAAAGGACATCTATAACGAAACTAAGCAAGAAATCCAACGTGAAAGGGAAAGAGAACAGAAATGGCTGAAAATGTTGAAACAATGGGAAAATGTCGATGCGGATAAATTGAAACGACGAATATACAAAGGAATCCCTATCGCTATCAGAGGTAGAATTTGGTCTAAAATATTAGGTTTAGATAAAACCAGGGAAGAGCAACGTGGAAAGTACAAAGTAAGATTGAACTAACGCATTAATGATATTCTCGTCTCGATTCTCGAATAATTGACGTTATTAAAAACTTGATATTTTCATAATTTTAGGAAATGTGCGATCTAGCTTTGAAATATTCTCCCGATATAAGGCAAATCGATTTAGATGTGAATAGAACGTACAGAGAGCATATTATGTTTCGCGAACGATACAGCTCAAAACAGTGTGAATTATTCAACGTTCTTGGCGCGTACAGTGTTTATAATTTAGAAATTGGTTACTGCCAAGGTATGTCTCAGATCGTCGCCTTATTACTCATGTATTTGGACGAAGAAGATGCTTTTTGGGCGTTATCTACGCTCGTCTCCGATTCCAAATTTAATATGCATGGTACGAACTGGCAATATTAAACGAGTTATTTATTTTATTGCCAAAACATTTTGTACATTTGAAGTTTTTCTTTTTCGTTTACAGGATTTTATATACCCGGTTTCCCCAAATTACTTCGTTATCAGGAGCATCATGATAAAATAATGCATAAATTTCTTCCGAAATTGAAAAAACATCTGGATAGAAATGGCGTCGATACGGGAATTTATACATTGAAATGGTTTTTCCAATGTTTCCTAGATCGAGTATGTATATTCGAATGAATACGATGTTCGGCCTACGTCGCATTAAAAAGTGGTACCTAATATTCGTCGAAATTAAATGCCTTCCAGATACCATTCAAACTAACGCTTAGAGTTTGGGATATTTTTATATGGGAAGGAGAGAAAATTTTAACTGCGATGGCGTTCAACATTTTGAAACTGCATAGGAAGCAAATTCAACGATTGGGAATGGACGATATTCTGCAATATTTACAAGTACTGATGACCTGATAAATTATTTTTTATAATACCTACATTCGAAAAGAAACTATCGTTGATTTTTTTCAAACTGGAGGTTAAACTACCGAAAAATTTCGACCTAAGTGATGATATAGTCATTGAGAATCTACAACGGTGTATGGAAGACTTGCGGAAAAGTAAATTGGATTACGCCGGAGTACCGCCGACGAATGAGCTGCCCAAAGAACCTTTCGGTTTATTTAAACCAGACAAAACCTTCGAACAAAAGGTATACTTGCATACTTACGTACATGCGAAAACCTCGTAGGATTTTCATAAGAAATGTTTGTAAACTTGTCGAGAATTCATTTCAGACTGTTGGCCGCAGAAGAGAATTTACTAGCGTAGAAAAATTAGCTCGCGACAACGTACTGTCTCGAAAAGAAGAAGCGTTAGCCAATTGCTCTCCAAATGAGCAAGAAAATCACAGACATTCCGATTTATCAGGTCGACATCATAGCGGTACATATCATTTTGTTAGTAGAATGTTGGGTGCATTTTTATGAAATTTGACGAATTTTATTTATAGCGGCTGAAGCGAGCTTCGACGACGGCAGTTCGCTACTGGGAGAAGGATCTCATAAATCGTTAGCCGGCACCAGTATCACGTCTACGGCTGATTTATCGATATTTTCCACTGCCACGAGATCGCAAGCCGTGGATACCGGCAGCGCGAATACGGCCGAAGTGGAATCTGACGACGACGAGCACAACTCCAGCGGTCTAGCTACACCTCTGGCCATACCTAAACTTTCACCTAGTCCGGACGTAGTACGAATATTCGTTCCGTATGTGAACACTTCGCGTTCTTCCGTTCAGTCGTCACCGCAAAACGGAGATTTGTTCAATCAAGAAAATAGAATCCGAATCAAGATCGAAGAGCAGTCCAGTTTGGAAGATATTCAAACTCCTATTATTGAACAAAATTCCATGTTCACCATCGAGTCGTCGGTAGTAGATTTGAAATGAGTTCGTATTGACCATAAGACGTATTTTATGAGGACGAATTGTTATGCTATCTCGAATTCCTCGTCTTTATTCTTATTTACCGACCAGATGCAGCGTAGCTGATGTGTTGATATCTTTTCTTCTTTCCCCTCCCAATGAAACAGTATTAATTTATGAAATTTATTACGCATCATTCCAGGAAAATGTGTTTTACCTTTTTTTCAAGTTCGCCCATAAGTGTAGACTATGTAACTATATTGTCTTTGTTGTTAAATTTTGTCATTTTCAATTCGCAATCGTGTATTTTTTTTCAATTCTCATTTTTTTTTTCAATTTTTAATTATCATTATTATTAGAATATTATTAATATTGTTTTATATATTAGTGTATTAGTTGTTTTTGATTTTTTTTCCTACTACAAATAAGCAGGTCAGCAGCGTGGAATCAACAACTCTTTAATTTCGAGTAATAACGCAGTATTGCTTTTTGTTTGTACGTATGTAGGTCTAGTTAGTATGTGCTAGGATTTTTCAACTATTCGATAGTATCGGAAAAGCGAAGCAAAATAAGTTGTGCGCGAACACCTTGAAAATTCTCAAGAAGAAAACGAACTACACGTGACATAAATCAACGATCGGCTATATTTACGGAGAGCCCTTGCTGCTTCATTCGCTACACGTTGAATTTTTACCAAGTTCAGTGCTACAGTAATACTTTATATTCAAAATTGTAAGAGAGGGAGGGGTTCAATCGAAATTTTTGTAATAACTAAAAGTATTTATAAAACTTCAAGCTACAACTTTTGTTTGAAAATTTTTTCAATTGGGCCCCTTACCTCCCCACAGTTTTTAATAATGTATTTTGAATAAGTGTGAATAAGTTATATTATTCGAAATTTGTGGGGAAGGAAGGGTCCGATTGAAATTTTCGTTATAACCAAAATTATTCCTAGTACTTCAAGCTACAAGTTTTGTTTGAAAATTTTTTCAATCGGGCCCCTTACCTCCCCTCGGTTTTCAATAATGTATTCGAATGAGTTAGATTATCCCAAATTGGAGGGGAGGGAAGGGTCCAATCAAAATTTTTGTCATGACCAAAATTATTCCTAAAATTTTGAGCTACAAGTTTGTTGCACAAATTTTTCAATTACACCCTTTTTCCTTCCCCCTTCAATTTTTAATTAGTATTTTGGAAGCGTTCTCCAAAATAAGTGGGGAGAGAGGGGCTCAATTGAAAACGTTTTCAAACAAAAGTTGTTGCTTGAAGTTTTACTTATATTTTTGGTTATAACAAAAATTGCGATTTGACCCCTCCCTCCCCTCCACTTTTGGATAGTCCCACTCATTCAAATACATTATTAAAAACAGGAGGCAGGTAAGGGGCTCGATTGAAAAAAATTTCAAACAAAAGTTGTAGCTTGAAGTACTAGAAATAATTTTGGTTATAACAAAAATTTCAATCGGACCCCTCCTTCCCCAACAGTTTTGAATAATATAACTTATTCACACTTACTCAAAATACGTTATTAAAAACTGAGAAGAGGTAAGGGGCCCACTTGAAAAAATTTTCAAACAAAAGTGTTGTAGCTTGAAGTTTTATAAATATTTTTAATTATTACAAAAATTTCTATTGGACCCCTCCCTCCCTTACAATTTTGAATATAAAGTATTACTGTAGCACTGAACTTGTTAAAAATTCAAGGTGAAGCAAACGAAGCAGCAAGTGCTCTCCGTAAATATAGCTGATCATCATAAATCACGATTTAGAATCCTGTTGCAGGTCAGTGATTATTCGTCTGCCTTTGAAAATGATAAGCAAACCACTCGTAAGCTTACGTAGACGAAAAAAATACGGTTTTCTTTCTTTTTCTTTTTCGATTTCAGCACGCTTTGAATTGCTTTTATAACAACGAATTTTTTATTGCAACGAATTCGTAGTAAATTCCTATTACCTATACTAATGAAAGTACCTACCATCTTTTTTTGTGCTTTAAAATTGATTTCATTCTTATTAATTTACCTACTTTATGCGACGATTGGCACTTTCATTCGTTGGTGATACCAATTATTTTACGCGTATTTTCACAGCACTTATTGAACGTATCGAATTATACTCCTTTTTTTTTAATACTCGATGAAGGATGCTTACCTACATAAATTACCCGAGGGTAGTTTTTTTTTTCTTCGGTCAATTTCTGTCATTTTTTACGTAGGTCTAGGTACCTAAAAAAAAGTAATATTCTCTCGCGGTTTAAACATTTATACACAATCATCGTCCGCGTCCCATAGCTAGACTTTGTAACTGTGTACAGTGTACAGAGATGCTCTCTTTCCTGTTTTACGGTCGCACAAAGGTGCGTTAATATTACATTATTGGTAAATATAACTTATGAAAGGTACGTTCGTCTGAAATTATGACTACTTTTTTGTGATCGAGCTAACTAAGCTCGATTTTGTTCATTTCCGGCCGAAATACCTTTACTGTATTGTATCTGTACCTACATGGTTGACTCTTGTTCCGTTCAACGGGTGGTACATCAACGTACTCGATAGATTATGTTTTTGAGTGTAACAAATAATGATTGCATTGGTATTTACTTTTTTATCTGTGATACTAGCGTTGGTTAATCTTTAAATTAATATGTTTCGTATTGTTTGATGAGTTGGTAGTGTAAGTGTACGACTTTAAATTCTTTGTATTGGTGTTCTGATATGTACCGGATGACTTGAAGAACATTCAATATGACTATGACAGCTCTCTCCGCGACATTTCATTTGTAAATTGTGTAAATTGTTAACACCGATGGAAACAAAACAACGCACAGGGTGTTACCACCAATTTATGAATGAAAAATGTACCAGGAGGGGGCCACGAATATTTCAGGTTACCCGGTACTAGAAATTGACGTTTATTACCCATACCTACCTGCTTCAATATAATGTACTTGACTATTTTAAGCACGTCATTTAAAGTAGGAAATAAACGGGTACGCCTTTGTGCCGAGTAAAAGAATACCATACGTTTTATTTGTTTTTGAAATTTAAATATACCTAAATACATGTTTTTCAGGTGGGAGCATCGATTCAATGTACTCCTAATAATTGATCCAATCAATGAAAAGTAGTACCATTGACTAAATGGACATCATTTTCAAAACTTAGGTTTGCCAGTCTTATTTGAAACATTATAGTCAAATGGTAGTACATACACATTTTAACGATAAGTATGTCTGACATACTACATGGTACACAATGCACATCCAGAGAGATATTATATATAACATAACACTTCACAAACATTAAATAACAAATACGGTAATACAAATAAACAACACGAGACTAGACTTATTAATAATTGATATAGGCAATTAACAATAATTAAACATTCAAAGCGCATTTCTTGATTTATAATGTAATTAACATAAATGGGTAGCAAATAGGCATTAATCTCCCGAGAACCTCAGCATAAGAGGGTATCTGAAGCTGAAGGCCTTCAGCAGTGGAATGGAAGGTGGACAAATAGTTTGTGAAACTTGAATTTAGCTTCACCAAGACTTTACAGTTACAGTATAAAAAATTCTGTCCAATAAAAGTAAAGGAATAATTTCGACTTCAAGTCAATGTTTTTAACCCATTCCGGTTTTATGTATCTACCTACTTCAATAAATTCAAACTGTAATAAAAAAAATTTAAATTAAGTGTTTGAAACGAGCAAGTTTCATGAGCAAAAACTTGAATTGGTTTCTTCGCAAACTCTTTTTTTGATATAAATTTTCGTATCATAAAAAAATAAAATTTGAATAAAGCACGAACATAATATCATTATTGCGTAACAAAAGCATTAAAAATGGACAATTAAACGCGAGCTTTTGGTGGAAAACTTTTTTCTTTTATTAATCGAAAAAATTACGTTTAAAAACAAGAACGATTGAAAATCGGCGTATCTGGTAAGCAATAGTGCGCGAAAATTATTTTGGATTACGAGGACACGACCTCGCTGTAATATATTAATAACGTAAATACATGATGAAATCATGTCCAGGGTTTACCAATGGATCTATGAAAACCGAAACGCAAGTTGCAAATTTTAAACGCATCATTTAACACAATCCTCCTTCAAATTCATCTGATAGATCTCTTACAGTGTCAGCAGTGGTTTCGTTCGACTTATTCTGATCATCCTGAAAAAAAAAAAAAAAAAAACAAGTTCCGATTTTATTTAATTATTTGTACTGCGACAGTAACGAGTGGTTGCACATTTCTTTCGAGTAATACTCACATCGTTGGCGGAAAAAATATTGCTAGAGTTGGGAGAAACGTAAGAAGGCGCCGCATTAGGTCTAATCGATGCCGGTGGTGGAATGGTAGAGACACCCTTAGGTAAAGGTAGATCACGAGCGAGACGCGCGTATTCCGGATCCATGTGCTTGATAAACGGGCAATTCAGCGCATTTTTCACACCGTCAGCATCCTCTTCGTCGTACGCTTGTAACAAAGTTTCTAAAGTTTGAACCTGCAGAAAATGAAAGTTGTACATCTTTAAAATACCTATTTACATCGTAAATCTTATAAATTTTTCACAAGCATTACTTCTGCTTGTTCGCAACAATTTCCCCATTCCTTGAAAGCTTTCTCAGCGGCAACGTAATCTCGTCTGGTCAAATGAAGCAACACCAGAACAACAGCCAGCCGGCCAATAGGGCCTATATTCTCCGTCAGCTGATGCAATCCTATTTCACGCCGTAAAGCAGACACCGCTTCGTCGTAGCTGAAATATGAAACAATCCGCCTGAAATTGTGTTTTTTCTTCTCCAACTCAAATGATTTACCAACGCTTTGAAACTTACTATTGTAATTTAACCAATATTCTGGCCGATTTGCTGATGAATTCTGTCGCTTGCCTTAAATTATCTTGCATCTGCGCAAATAGAATAAACAGTTAGGTACGATACAACCTTGCACTTACGTCAATCTTAATTCTACTGAAGCAAGAGGTATTCTTACCAATGCTACGTCAGCAGCATGTTGGTATAGTCGCAATGCATCAACAGAACTAGAATCTTGCATTATATTCGCAGCTTTTTCCAGTAGTAAAATCGCCGTGTCAGCAGATCCATGGTGCTGATACAATGTACTAGCTTCTTCCGCCAATTTGGCAACTTCTCTGACATCGTTCATTTCCTTGGATACTAGAATTACTTGTTCCAAACATCTGATAAGTGACAAAAGAATTCAAAATATAATAGATACCTACATCAAACTAAATTTGATTTTTTTTTTAGATTAGAAATTTCACGAATAAAATTTTATTCATAATGATGATTTCTCTGTAACTATTACTTCTATCCTGTAAGGTACTCACTTGGCCGCTTGAAACAATCTGTTACAAAAAATTAAGGAAAAAAGTCATCTTTAGTTTAGTTCTAGGTCGTGAGATAACTCAAAATATAGGTAAGAGCAAAAGGATACGATCTAGTCTGCTTGAAACAATTTGATGCTTTAATATAAGCATCACGACATTGACTGTATGACTTGACAATCTTGAAGCAGACAGCTACAAAATATAAATTCAGTTTATAAGCCATAAGAAACATTAATGAACAGCTGATGAAAAACATACCTGCTTTAGAGTACTCTTCTGCTGCAGATTCATAATCTGGTTTCCACTTGAAGAAATTGGTCTTCAGACTACATAATCAAAAGCAGTTCAAGTAGAATAAGTAAAATGCATCATTAAAATGGTTACGTTACAAAATATGTTCTAGTTACTTACCATTTCTCAGCATTTCTAACGTGTTCTGCTCCTTCGTCAAACTTTTTACTATTTTCCATGATTCAACAGCTCTATTCACAATGTAGAATAGGTACAGCGATAAAATGAAAACGAATTTAAATTAACAATCGACGTATTTTACGTACTGATCAAAACGATGCTCAAAATTGCTCAATTTAAAAATAAAAAAATACCTACGACTCAAAAAAAATTGATAATAGAACACAAACAACAACAAAAACATCGATAACAATCGATGAAAATTTTATGGCTGGCGGGGCTGGCGGGGGCTACGAGTTGTTCGAATTGAACACCCTACAACGCCAAAAAATAAAATCAATTTTGTAGAGCTTTCGCAGCTTTCGAGTTTCGAAAACTTTTGCTCATCATTCGCTGAGCTTTCAAAAAGAAAAGTGACAACTTTACCAGAACCAAATTTTTCTGCTGCTGTTAGAGTGTTAGTGCTGTTTTCTGTGTTTTGTCTTTTGTCTTAATTAAATTGATATTTGATTACTCCAAGTGAGAATTTTGAAACTGTGTGATCAGTGATGGTGATATTTTGATGGAAAATTGAAAAAGAAACTCTTAAAATTGTGATGACTTGAATATCGAATAACTCGAATGATTTGGTCGACGGTCTAGACTCGTAGATAAGTAACTTGAAATTTTAATCAATTTTGGTCGAAGTAACTCTCTTGAACGAAATATTAGCTGGACTTGTGAAATTCCAATACTGTGATCAAATACATTTCTGATTACGATTCTACCTACGAACGCAATAACTGATAATTACTTCATTACCAGTTTCTCTTAGACACAAAGCTTACACAAATTTTGAATATCCGCATGATTATCTGAATAAGCAAACACTTTATCGTTTCCTTTTGTGATAACTTCTCAACATCTTCCCAATTTTCGTTGAAAATTCTGCCAAATAAAATTCGTATTAGCTAGCAACATGTTGGAAATTATGAAGTAAGGTTTTGTAAGGGAATGTGGTCATCAAATTTGAAGAAATTAGGTAAGATTTACTTACAGATTGTGTTTTTATTCTTATATAAAGTACTGATGTTTCCAATGAAATCATAATGGAAAGAAACGTTATCCATTTTTTATCTACCAACTAATCCACAAAATTATAGTTTTGTTCATCCTTTCCAAAAAATAATTCGAATTGAAATAGTCGAAATAACTTGACTGATATTTTAAAGAGAAAAGAAAATACATTTACTCGTATAAGCAGTAACTTGATGTACCTACTCATTAGTCAATACTCCAGATCCTAATGAATGAAAATTCTGTGTTCATTTTTCAGTCAGAATAACTTTTTTTTCGTTCCATATGTTTTCAGGTATAAATCTTCAATTTTCCAGTTGTTTGAGAAATTCTAGTGAAAGCGAAGAGTTATTGATATCGGTCGGCGAAATGGCTAGAGAACCTGTTTATTTGAATGTATACGATATGGTGAGTTTGTTTTGAAAACAATTAGGTTTAAAAGATCTATTTATGGAGTAGTTCTATTGTATACTAATCATTTTTTGTTGATCAAGATTAAATAAAATGAAACAATAGTAATTAATTATCTTTTGTGAATTTTTTTGTGTAGTATTGGATTAATGAATACACAACACCGATAGGATTAGGTGTTTACCACTCCGGAGTCGAGGTCTATGGCGTTGGTAGGCGATAAATTAGTAACAATTCAGTATTCAAGATTCACTATTTTAATTTTAACAATTTGTAATTATTTTCATTGTTTAGAATACGCGTACGGAGGACACCCATTACCATGTTCTGGTATATTTTCAATTACACCTAAAGATGTTCGCGAACTTGGCGCACAATTTCAATTCAGGTTTAAAAACGTGTTTCGACTGTAGATAAAGTGATTGGAATTCATTATAATACAATTTTTTTCCACTCTTTAGAGAAACCATTTTGATCGGTTATTCGGATTTCGCCGAAGAAGACGTAAAGAGAATATTAGTTGAATTAGGCAAGGAATACAGAGGCGATCGGTATCATTTGATGAATCAGAACTGTAATCATTTTTCCGGAGCTTTAACTCAGGTACAATTTATTACTCGTAATTTTTTTTTTTATATTACGAAAACTACCGATTAATGGACAATACATTTTGGCATTCTACTTTTAGATATTGAGTGGACAAGAAATACCATCTTGGGTAAACAGATTAGCTTATTTCAGCTCGTGTGTTCCATTCCTTCAGCGATGTTTACCTCGTGATTGGTTTACTCCTTCGGCTTTGCAACAGTCGATCAGTCAACATAAACCAGAATCATCTGGAACGTCTTAAAAATTACGTTTCTTCGTAATATTTTCTCTTGTATATTACTACATATTGTATTATTTTAGTTTTTTCGCTTAGGTAAATGTAATGATATTATACGTTTTGTAAATCTTTTGTTGTAAATATAATAATTATAGCTTTCGATATTTGTTTTTCTGAAATTTTTCTAAGCCTATACAAGGTGCGTCCGGTACGCAGATTTTTCTTAATTTTATAATTCCAATGATAAGGTATATACGATTGTTATAATGTAGAGCATTTATACAAAAATCAATTCAATGAAATATATTTGTTAACATTACGTGGAATCGTTTATTCAATTTTGAGTGAGTCGATACATTTTAGTACATTAAGTACATACAAACAATCTGTACATGAAAAAGAAGTAATCGAGGGTGAAAAATTTCTATCTCATTCACTTCGTGGTTATTACAATTTATAATAATTACTCGATAAATAATTTTTACAAAAGATGATCACTCCAGAGTAGTAAACTACGCAACGAACAGACTTCTGCGGTGGACATGGAAGATAGGTATAGGTAGCATAGAACACTGGGCAGCAGTAAGACACCGATTCTAATCAATTCGAAAGATTCCAATTTAGGCGCGAAGTTCTGCTACACGTAAAGAAGTAACACAGCTACATAATAATCAGCAATTCTGGTACAAAAAAATAATAATCAGGCCTCGGCTAATCTCTCTGCTTGCAGCACGTATGAAAAAATATAAAACCTATGGTCAGACATACGTTGTGTACTTGATCACATACTATTTCCGCCACTGCTGCACTTTGTAAGGCTGCATACTCTGCTTACTGACAGCAAAACGGTTATTTTTTGTTGAGCAGTGCCCGCAGCCCGATCCCGTTCCTAATTTTTTCATTTGAAAAAGGGGGGGGGGGGAGAAAAGAAAGGCTCTCAGCAAAAGGCAGCCACCTGCGTTCAATGACAGCAATGCAGCAGCATTCACCCCCTGCGGTTAATAAAGATTTATAAATAAAAAATTTACGATACAATTAATACAGTATTATACAATTTTTTCAATGACTAACTCTAATAACAACACAGGTAGAGAATAAATTTCATCAAATTCGTATTTAGTCGATTTCATTTTTTTTTTTTTTTTTTTTTTTTTTCAAAAAAATAGAATTAGTGAAGATTAAATTCCAAGCAGTGTTCAAAATCACTAATATTCTTTCATCTTTATCAAGAAAAGAAAAGAAATCGAAAAATATAGATTCGTAAGCAAAAACGATGAACTTAATAATAAATCGACAAATGAATGATTAGAAAAAATAAACTAAATCTACTAGGCAACAAATTGAAATAAATTTCCAAATTAGTCGTACACAGAATCGAATAATACTTTTCCCTGCGTCGATAAATGACGAATAATTATACTTGAAAACTAAAAATACAAACAAATACAAATAATATTGTATGTGCATAGTATACCTTATCGACGTAAGAGGCGAAGAATTCTGTACAACGAGAACATAATTATGCCAAATACAACCAAGGGCCTCCTGAAATACGAGTTCAATAACTCATTGAACATACAAAGAATAATGCCTATGAAAAAAAATATTAAAATTCAAAATTTCTTACATATTGAAAGATATAACAGGCGATTGCTAATCCAATTTACGGAGATCTAAGAGCGGGAATTTCTCCGGTTTGGGCTTCTGCTTCCTGACCTCGAAGAACGCGATTTTGACCTGCTGTAGGAACGTTTACGAGAGCGTGATCTCGATCTAGATCGAAAATAAGAACGTCCTCTGTAACGATCGTAAGATCGAGATCGTCCATAGCTGTGGAAAAAGTAATATTGAGAGCGAGATTTGAAAAGAAGGGTATTCGAAGAAAATGAAAGAAGAGTTACCTTTGACGTCTGTAGCTACTTCTTCCGCTGTGTCTGGGAGATGTGGGACGTCCATAACGTGCCATTTGAACTCTCAACTCCCTGCCGTCTAGTTCTCTGCCATCCATCGCTTCTAACGCATCTTCGGCATCTCTCTTATCGTAGAATCTACAAAATATTTTCAAAGTAGAAAACAGAATGTTTTGTCTTGTAAAAATTGTTACGTAACCAAACAAAGTTGATTGCGAAATCAATCTTACCTCACAAAAGCAAATCCTCGACTTTCACGTGTAAATCTATCCCGTGGTATATAAATATCGCCAACTTCGCCACATCTTTCAAAAACACGTCTCAAATCGTCAGCTGTAGTACGATAAGTGAGATTATCAACTTTTAGGGATATCATATTTTCAATTCTGGGTGGCGGAGCACGACTTCCTCGACTCATTACGAACAATTCAACACGAATGCAACTAGACAAATTATTCACAAAACAATTAACGAGCAGTAGAGTGGTAAACTTTACTAAACTTTCTTGTGAAAGTAAAAAATTTATAAAAATTTCTAATCAAAACAAAAGAGAAGAGCAAAAAACTGATAAATAAATTCTTGACTTGCGCTTGCGCACGCCTCATGCATGAGTGTGTGTATGTGTGTGTGGGTTAGTGTAGGTGTCCCATGTGACTGATAACAAAGATAATGAACGAAGGAAGGAAGGAACGATGGTTGCAGAAATTTTTTGAATCCAGAAGGATAATTATTTAATTTTTGGAAATAATTAAGCAGTTCTAAATTATGGATTTGATATCAGACCAAGGTCTTAGAGTAGATGGCAGAAAACCGCACGAACTAAGAAAAATTCGATGTAAATTGGGCGTATTTAGTCAGCCAGAAGGAAGCGCTTATTTAGAACAAGGAAATACAAAAGTACTCGCAGCAGTTTACGGCCCTCATCAGGTAATAAGTAATTTTATATGAGCTTTCTTTTTCGATAAACTTATCAATAAATTCAACTTGTTGCTCCAGGTACGAGGAAGTCGTTCTAAAGCTTCCCACGAATCTGCCATAGTGAATTGCCAGTACAGTATGGCAACATTTAGTACCGGCGAAAGAAAAAAAAGACCGCGAGGTGATATAAAGTCGACTGAGATGACTCTTCACTTGAAACAAGCTTTACAAGCCAGTATTAAGACTGAATTATATCCGTATTCTCAAATAGACATATTTTTGGAGGTTCGTTGCGAATCATTTTACAGCTGACGCGTCTTATTCGTAATTTTATATTCGGAGTGATTTTAAAATTGTTTAGGTTTTACAAGCTGATGGAAGTAATTACTGTACATGCGTGAATGCTGCTACCTTGGCTCTAATAGACGCTGGTATTCCCCTGAAAGAATACGTAATCGCTTGTAGTTCGAGTTTAGGGAATGGTGATATTCCTTTGATCGATGTAAGCCATTTAGAAGAATCTATGGGTGGATCCAACTTGACGATAGCTGCACTTCCATTATCAGGCCAAGTTAGCGTTATGTTTGTTTTTTAGTACGATGTTTCTGAGTATTTTTTAAAATCATTTCGGTGTTTTCTAATAACGTGTCTGTATTGTAGATTACAGTTCTTGAAATGTCACAAAAATTCCACATTGATCACCTGCCCAAAGTTTTAAATGAAGCAATGAACGGATGTCAGCAAATTTACAAAATATTAGACGATGCCATTAAAGCCCATTTAACGGACGTGGGTTCAATTTCCGGCTGGGGAAAATTTGAATTTTAATTACTAATTCTGGATTTTTTTTTCTCATTTTGAATATTTCAAAATAAGTTATAACCATTCTGAAGTTTTCAATGCATAAAATTTTGTCCTCTTTTCCCAATAAATATTTTGTTTTTTATTTTTTCGTTTTTAAATTTTTATACACATTTTAGTGTTCATCTAGTTTCTCCTTTCTCCAACAGATCTAATCGATTTCTGTTAATTAACAGTTTCTAACATATTATTTTGTAAAGAACTAGATTATTGAATGACCATCTTCTACTTTCTACTAAAATTAAAAATTAAAAATACGTAAAATAAAAAAAAATAAAAAAAATCTTTTGATCAGGTGTTTTTTTTTAGTTTTGTGTGTGTGCATTGCAGCATCGCGTATTCATCTCTCTTTATGTTTGTGTGGTGGTGTAGTGTCTGTGTCTAGTGATGGGAACTATCGATAATACTATCGATAGTTATCGATATTTTTTTCTATCGATATGAAATTTCGATAATTTTTGCCAACGATATACATCGAAACTATCGTACAAACTATCGATAAGTTATCGATAGTTCAAAGTCAATGTATTTTAAATGGAAACATGATAAAATCGCCAATTTTTACTTGATCAAAAGTCAAAACCTGAGAAAATCAGAATATTGCTATTGTTTTCGTGGTATTTTATTACTTTTCATAATTCGTATTAATTTTTCATGAACAATGACACTGCGCTGCAAATTAAATTAATAGGAACAATACGTACAAAAAAGAAAAAATGTATCTCAGATAATATCGATAACTATCGATAGTTATCGATAGTTAAAAAAAATTTACGATATTAATCGATAGTACTATCGTATGAACATTTCTACTATCGAATTAGTATCGATAAAAAAAAATATCGATAGTTCCCATCACTATCTGTGTCTGTGTTGGTGTGCTGACCAGACGGGAGACGACTGGAGATGTGATATAAAGTAGACTAGTGTTCATTTCATTTCTTCGTGTTTTTATGGAATTTTCATTACAAATTTTTAATTTTTCATAAATCTTTGAATTAATATAATGCACATTACCTACGGTGTAGTTTAAAACATCTTGAAGAATTTGTACTATAAAACTTTGAATTTTCGTAGACGATGATAATGTAATAATTATGTGACACTGGGCAATTCTAAACATTGAATACTTTCGCGAGTTCATTACTAATGACGGTTTTTATTCGGTTTTCGGTGATCATTTCGAGTGAATTTTCAAATCGTGATCGCTGGAAAACAATTGTAATATTTTAGTGTCGACTTCACGTATTTTTGTAAACAAAATGTTCTCTTTTACATCGTCTCATTCTCATATTCATTACTTGAATCATTTCTCTTGATAACGTTATCGAAAACATAAGCTTTTGTGTTTTTATTATCGGGTAATTAACGAGCAGTTTGCATCGCATTCGTCTTAATTTCAGGTATTTTGTTTGTAATTCATTTTGTTATTTTGTTTCTAGCTGATTTTGTCAGTCATCCGCTAAAACTTCAAATTTAAAACTGCGTATTCAGCGTACTAAGAAGTGAGTACACACTACACAACGTATTACTTGAAAATCTTTCGATCGAGAACTGTCTCGATAGTCGGTGAAATTCACCAGCCCAGTTTTGTTCATGAATTAAAAACTCAAATCGCTTATAGTCTTTTGTAAAATAGTAGTATTCGTTGATTTTCACGCCGTTTTTAAATGATCATCAGGGTATCTCGTGGAAGAAACCATGTTGTTCCTTTGTAAACTTAGATACATAGTTTGCTACTTTAACTATTATACTCTTGTAATATTTCTTCTTACAGCACCTCAAGTTTTTAAAGGAATGAAATGGATACAATCAACGATGAGGATCGGAGGAGTAGACTACGTCAACTGGAAGAGAAAATGTTGGATAAAAGAAGCATATCCAACGTCGATTGCTTGCTGGTAAATTAATATTGACTTTTCATTCCCTTAACGATTCATTCTGTCGTTTAATTATTGGCGAGTAATTCGTTATTTGATATATTCGTCATGCCCACTTTCAACAGGACACCGTGCAGGCATTGGTTGCCGATTGCGATTCGATTAAAAATCTGCGAAATATTGAAGCTTATTTAAATCGATGTAAGTAATTCGTGCGTTGTTTTACGTATCTGTTGATTTTTTTCGCAGTAAAATTATTAAAGAATTTTGTTACATTTTAGATGATAGTCTTGCTAAAGAAATACGTAACTTGCGTATGAAACCGAGTGACTTTACTTTGATTAAAGTTATCGGCAGAGGCGCATTCGGCGAAGTGCAATTGGTATGTATTACTTATTCGATTGAAAAAAGAAAAAAATTGTTTTCGCGTGTTCTAATGCTTATACCTAACGTTTTTCTAGGTTAGACACAATACAACTAGGCAAGTGTATGCGATGAAACTTCTTAGCAAATTCGAAATGGTAAATGCATTATTGTGTAGATGAATTTTCATTGTACTCGAAACGATTTTTTATCGCTTTTATTTTCCCAATTGTAGATAAAACGCTCGGATTCGGCGTTTTTTTGGGAAGAACGAGACATCATGGCTCATGCGAATTCCGAATGGATAGTTCAGTTGCATTTTTCATTTCAAGACGCCAAGTATTTGTACATGGTCATGGATTATATGCCTGGTTGGTATTATTCATTTTTCCACGTGGTTTCTGTTCAGGAAATCATTTCACCGCGTAATGTAAACCCGAATGTTGTATTGTGCAGGTGGCGATTTAGTAAATTTGATGTCTTCGTACGAGGTTCCGGAAAAATGGGCAAAATTTTACTGCGCCGAAGTTGTGCTGGCTCTGGATGCCATTCATTCGATGGGGTTTGTGCACAGGTTGGTAAATATTGTACTAAAATATTCGTCTTTCGTAAACGGTCCATCTGACATCTTTTCCATTATGTTGACTGTAAAATAGGGATGTGAAGCCTGACAATATGCTGCTGGATAGAGATGGTCATTTGAAACTCGCCGATTTCGGAACGTGTATGCGTATGAATTCGGTAACTTGGATTTTCATTTTCTCGTACCCGAAAGAAATATTGAACGATAAGTAACCGATCGTTGTCTATGTTTGCAGGATGGATTAGTGAGATCAGATACGGCCGTCGGAACGCCGGATTATATTTCGCCGGAAGTTCTTCAGTCTCAAGGTGGCGAAGGAGTTTACGGCAGGGAATGCGATTGGTGGTCGGTTGGAGTGTTTTTGTACGAAATGCTGGTCGGTGACACGCCTTTTTACGCCGATTCCTTAGTCGGTACATATAGTAAAATTATGGATCATCAAAATACGTTGACTTTTCCTACTGACATCGAAATAAGCGCCGAAGCCAAGAATTTGATTTGCGCTTTCTTGACTGATAAGTACGTTTGTTGCTAATATTTATGTGTTTTTTAATCATCGAAGCTCCGATAGAGATTATTTTTGATATTTTTTTCTTTTCTAGATCTATTCGATTAGGAAGAAACGGCATTGATGAAATAAAAGCTCACTCGTTTTTTAAAAATGATCAGTGGACATTTGATAACTTGCGCGAAAGTGAGTCGACACCTTTGCCAGTTTATAAAAAACATTTGTTACGAATATAACGAGTTGCTCTAATATTGTATCTAATTTAGGTGCACCTCCTGTAACGCCCGAATTAAGAAGTGACGACGATACGTCGAATTTTGATGATGTTGAGAATGAAGCTGCCGAAGAGAATTTCCCAGTTCCTAGAGCCTTCGCTGGAAATCATTTACCATTTATAGGATTCACTTATTCTAAAGATTATCAGTAAGTGAACGTGTTACTTATGCGATACTGTAGAGGCAAAAATATCTCGCATCAATTTCACGTTCCGTTTGTTGTTACAGATTGTTGAGCCAGTATGGTAACGAGCAACCAGCGGGCGATGCCGTAAGTATTTTTACGTACTGTTCATTTTGAATTAAAGGTGGCAGAATGCAAAAAAAAATTGTTTTTATTTTGTTCCATGTTTTATGATCGATAAATGGAAAGGTGGACAATGTAAGTTTTACATTTTGAAATAAGAATCCAACCATTCAGAACCGTGGAGCTAATCAAAAAAACTTCTATCGTTCTCTGGTTCCGCGCTGAAAATTAAAGCCACCATTTTGTGATTGCTCCCGTTCTGCGCAAAATACTCTTGCGTATTTCTTACAGAGTATCAAAAAACTCGTTCTCAACGCCATTTTTATTTTTTATATATTGATAATACGAATACTTATAATAGTCAAGGGTCGGGTCGTACATCCAAATTGAAATCAAATTTTATTTCAACTGACCGATCAATGACCCCAAAGTCTTTCTTTTTTTGCCAAAAATTTGAAAACTATTTTCGTATTGTCACGGATGTCTTTTTAAACTAAGTTCATGCGTATTTGATTTTACGTAGGAAATGCTGGATGATAATATAAACAGTTTAAGACAACAAATGGAAGAGAAGACGCGTCAGGTGGAAGAATTATTGCAAAGACAGAGAATATTGACTAGCCAATTAGACGAGATGGTTCTACGTGAAAGATCCATTACCGAAGAAACAACGAATTTAGAAAAATCATTAGCTATACTGAAACACGATTTAAAAGAGGTGAATATTTGGTCACAGTACGCTTGTAATGATGATCAATCGATGAAAAAAAAAACTCGTTTTAATTTCCTTCCTTTTTTTCTTCAGTCTCATCGAAAAATGGAGAACGAAACGGAGTCTCGTAGAAAATTGGAAAATCAATTGACGGAGACGCGTCGTAAATTGGAGGACGAACAAAATAAAAGAACTAGAGATTTATCCAATAGTCAACAAGTCAACGATAAAATTAATTTACTAGAAAAACAAGTGAGCGTTCTTCTGTTTCATTTCTGCGTTTTAAATAACGAAAGAAAAAACTGAGGTCACTAATGTGTATTCAACGAATGCTTTTCCAGTTATCGGAATTGCAAGAAAAGTTGAAAACCGAAGGCGAAACGAGCTCCAGACTGCGTAAACAAGTTACTGAAGTAACCATGGCCAAAGTAGCCAACGAACAACTCGCAGCCGAATTACGTCAAGCTATGCCCGGTTTACAAGCCCAACGTACTAAATTGGAAGAAGAAGTTGTTAGTTTACAGAACCTACTTTCGCAAGAACGTACTTCGCATTCGCATTTGTCGCGACGTCACGTCGAGCTGGAAGGTGCGTTTTATCGTTGGGAACGCGCGCCTACCTAAAACATGCTACGTGTACTTGATAGTGGTCCCTTTACAGATCGTATCCAGTCTTGCCATATCGAATTGGAAAGAGGCGCTGCTCGCGAGAAAAAGCTTTCCGAAGATAATAGGCAACTGGCCGAACGTATATCGCAGCTCGAGAAAGAATGCGCGTCTTTAGCTTTGGAATTGAAAGCCGTACAAAATCGTTATCAGCAAGAAATAAGGTCGCGAGAAAACAACGAAAAAAGTCGCATCGTTGGGAAAGAAGAAGCCAACGTTGAAGTAGTCAAAGGTGAGACATTGGTCGTTCTAGATACGCTCTGTATCGCATTACGTGTTTACGTATACTCTCTACCAGTAAAAGCGTAATTGACGTTCGAAAATAATGTATTTGCACGCGGCCGTCGCAGTACTTTGTTTGGAGCAGTTTTTCAAAGGTTGGTAAAGGAGTAGCTGAGCGATGTAAATGCTACCAACACGCGCGTGTTTTAGTACTCGAATAATACATACGACGCTAAGACGAAAACACGCCTCACTAAACGAAATCGATTACTATTTTTTTATGTATATACCTCTAACTGATGCGTGCATCGTCGAATGTAAATCGTACGCTACGTTTAAATAGGCGATTTCTTGTCTCCTTACGTGTATTTAACTACCTTTTTTTTTACTCGTTCCATAATCTGTATGTTAAAGTGTACTCGTGTAATACGTTGCAGCTCTTCAAACGAAATTGAACGAAGAGAAAAACGCTAGGCAGAAAGCGGAAATGGCTAGTCAAGAAAAAGAAAGGCAAATGTCCATGCTGTCGGTTGATTATCGTCAAATTCAGCAACGATTACAAAAACTCGAAGGAGAGAATCGTCAAGAAGTAGACAAAGTACGTTTAACGAGAGCGACGCGTTGCAATTCTCTATTCGGTGCAGGCCCGGCGAGAGGAGGGGACAAGGGGGACACAAGTCTTGAGTCCGGATTTTTCGAGACTCCGAATTCCCCCCTCACCTCACAGGGCTCTCAGGGTAAAATGACAAAATTTCTTTGGAGCGACTATAGAATCATATAATTAAAGAAAATTATTTTAAAGTGAATTTAAAAATTCTGCTCAACAAAATTGAAAAAAAAAATCAAGAAAGAAACTGAATTTCAGCTACTTTTTTTTTCAAATTTCGTCGATAAAATTGTTTTGAAGATTTCTTTTTGCATCACCTTTTTATTCAAAAAATTTTCAAATTCATTTGAGAACCTTTTTTTTTTTTTTTTTTTTGAAATTCAGCAAAGAATTTTTTTAAAAGAAGTCTCAAATTTCCATTCAATATTTTAAAATTTCTTTTCTTAAAAAATTGTTTACAACTTTTTTTGAAAAGCAGTTTTTTTTTTGAATTCAGGAAATTTCTTTGCATTTAAAATTTTTTCGAATTGCTTCGGGAAGCATTTTTTTGAAATTCATTGAAAGAACTTTTTTTTTTTTTTGGAATTTCGAACGAAAGAATTTTTAATTTTTTTTTTAAATTGAAAATTTTTTTTATTTCATTTAATTTTTTCAAGTTTTATACAAGAACAAATTTTATTGAAGTTTTTTTTTTTTTTTAAATTTATTCAATTTCTTTATTACCTATGTACTAAAAAATTTTCTAATAACTTCGTGAAATATTTTTTAAAATTTAGTAAAAAAATCATTTTTCAAATTTTGGTAATGGTAAAACTTTTTACTAATCAATTTGGAAGCTTTGTTGATTTTTTTTTAAATTTAGTCAATTCCTTATTTCCTTTACATTGAAATTTTTTTCAAATTCCTTCGAGAATCTTTTTTTTTTTTTTTTTTTGTACATCCAGCAAAGAATTTTTTGACAAATTTCGTTTCAATTTTTTAAAATTTATTTTCTTGAAAAAATTTCCAATTTTTTTGAAATCATTTTTTTTTTAAATTTAGTCAATTTCTTATTTCCTTTACATTAAATTTTTTTCAAATTCCTTTGACAATCATTTTTTTTCTTTGTAAATTCAGCCAAAGAACTTTTTTTGAAGAGGTCTCATCAAATTTTCCTTCAATTTTTTTAATTTTTTTAAAAAGCAGGTTTTTCTGAAATTCAAGCAATTCCTTATTGTCTTTACATTTAAAATTTTTCAAATTCCTTTGAGAGCCATTTTTTTTTTTTGAAATTATTTAATTAGTGAAGAAGTATATTTTTGTTTTGTTTAATAAATTAAAAAAATTGTGGTTTTTTTTTAGAAAAAAAAGGGGCCTGAAATTTGTTTGTCCTGGGCCCGACCTGGTTCTCGCCGGCCCTGATTCGGTGTAGTATACGTACAATAATTGAAACGAGCAATTTTTTTCCACCAACTTTTTCCAGAGTAAAGCGCTGCAAATTCAAATAGAACAAGAAATCGGTAAAAAATCGTGTTTGCAATCCGAGCTCAGTATATTGATGACGGAATGTTCGCAACAAAAATCTAAAATCGAGCAAATCACTGGTGATTTGTCGGCTCTGTATAAAGCAAAGAAATTAATCGAAGAAGAGTTACAACGATTACGCGCCCAACATTCGGTGGACGAATTGCAGCTGAAAGAATTACAAGAGCAGCTGGAAGCTGAACAATATTTTTCGGTGAGTTCTCCGCCTACGTTCATTGCTGTACTTGATTTTGGTAAATACTAATCTGCAACTTTTTATCTTTATTAGACGTTGTATAAGAGCCAGGTATCGGATCTTAAAGAAGAATTGGAAGATCGCAGTAAATTAGTTAACGAACTAGACGAAGAAAGAAATTCGCTAACGCAACAAGTGCAAATTGCGGTGGCTCGAGCCGATAGCGAAGCCTTAGCTAGATCGATTGCCGAAGAAACTGTAACCGATTTAGAAAAAGAGAAAACTATCAAAGAATTAGAAATGAAAGATATCATTAGTAAACATAGAAGCGATTTGTCTGCCAAGGAATCGTCTATTATTATGGTATATATATATATATATATATTTTTTTTTTTTTGATTTCGTATTCGATAATCGTATAAAATGCGATTTTATAAAAACGAATCGCACGTTTTGTGCGAATTTCAGATGAAAGAACGCGAAACCGAATTGAGAAAATTGGTGGAACAGCTGAAAAAAGAAAAAGAAGATAATAGCTATCAAATGCGCGTGTTAGAACAAGGTACGTTCGTCGAAACACCAACTCTCGCGTTTGTAAAATCAGCCAATTTAAACGTTGCGAACATTTTCTTTCAACAGAAGCTTACAAAATCAAATCGCTGGCCGAAGAATTGGAAAAAGTACAAAAACAACTGAAACAGGAACAGCTTCTAAAAGCCCAAGCTGTGAATAAATTGGCCGAAATTATGAATCGTAAAGATATGAACCATCCTCTGGGTAAAAACAAGAAAGTTTCGTCGACCGATCTGAGGAAAAAAGAAAAAGAGTGTCGTAAATTGCAACTGGAACTGACGCAGGTATATACAAATTACGGTTGCGTAATGAGCATGTTTTTCGTCTTCTAATTTCGACCATTTATTGTAATCACAAAATAAATAGGAACGAGATAAATATAACCAGATGGTTAATAAACACCAAAAAGAAATTCAAGAATTGCAAGCTCAATTAGTCGAAGAAAATAGTGCCAAAATACGTCTTCAAATGGAATTAGATTCCAAAGATTCGGAAATCGAACAAATGCAACAAAAACTAACCATGTTCGGCAGCGAAACCGCCTCGCTCAGTAGCGCCGATAACGAAAACGACGAGCACAACTCTCAGGGTATGTACTAGCTGTTTAATCAGTTTTCTAAATTCTGAACTCCACCAGCCTCGTTAACTCGCCGCCTATTTTTTTTCTTTTTAGATTACAGATTAGAAGGATGGTTGTCGATTCCGAATAAGCAAAATATCCGTCGTCACGGATGGAAAAAACAGTACGTCGTTGTATCGTCGAAAAAAATCATTTTTTACAATTCCGAAAGCGATAAGCAAAACACGGATCCCGTTTTAATTTTAGATTTGAAGTTAGTCGAGTATTCGTATTATTTTCATTTTATCGCGATTGTTCGACCCACGTATTTTAATAATTCTATTTGCTCGCAGGAAAGTATTTCACGTACGTTCGGTAACGCAAGGCGATGTAATCAGAGCTGACGCTAAAGACATTCCTCGAATATTTCAGGTACTTACCTAGTACCTACATTTGAGGAACTTGAAAGTTTACTTGGCTTTTTTTTCTTCTCCAAATCGAAATATCATATTTTGTATTTATGCGTATTACTGTTTGGATTCGATGATACATAATTATTTTGTTGCTCGCAGCTATTGTACGCTGGTGAGGGAGAAGCTAGACGTCCAGATGAGAATATTACCGACACGTCCTCCTTGCGATTATCCGATAAGGATGAAAAACCAGGTACCACTTCGCTAAAGGGTCACGAGTTCGTCCAAATTTCATACCACATGCCGACGAATTGCGAAATTTGTCCCAAGCCTCTGTGGCATATGTTCAGACCTCCGTCGGCGTTGGAATGTAGACGTAAGCATCGCAGTATCCATTTACTGTTACATTTTTGCCACGTATTTTTTTACGTCTATCGCATCTCATTCGTGGCTTCTCAATACCTCTTCCAGGTTGTCGAATTAAAGTGCATAAGGAACACTTGGAAAAGAAAGAAGACGCCATTGCACCCTGTAAACTGCATTACGATCCGAATTTCGCGAAAGAGTTGCTGTTGTTGGCCAACACCACCGATGATCAAAAAGTTTGGGTTCAAAGATTAAGTAAAAAAATTCAAAAATGCGGATATAAAGCGAAATCAGCAGGTGGCGATAAAGGATCTCCTAGGTAAATATGATAAATTGGTTGCGCTTTGTACGTGGGTACAAATATTGTTTCGATAGTCTGTTTGTTCACACGGAGAGCCCTCGCTGATTCATTTGCTCAGCTTGAATTTTTCACCAAGTCCAGTGCTACATAAATACTTTATATTCAAAATAGGAAGGAAGGGAGGCCAGGAAGGGTCCAATCGAAATTTTTGTAAGAACAAAAAGTATTTGTAAAACTTCAAGGTACAACTTTTGTTTGAAATTTTTTTTAATTGGGCCCCTTACCTCCCCACAGTTTTTAATAATGTATTTTGAATAAGTGTGAATAAGTTAAATTAGGTACTCAAAACTGATGGGGAAGGAGGGGTCCGATTGAAATTTTTGTTATAACCAAAATTATTCCTAGTACTTCAAGCTACAACTTTTGTTTGAAAATTTTTTCAATCGGGCCCCTTATCCCCTCCTGTTTTTAATAATGCATTTGAATGAGTTGAAGTATCCAAAATTGGAGGGGAGGGAGGGGTCCAATCGAAAATTTTATAATAACAAAAATTATTTCTTGGACCACAATCTACAACTTTTGTTTGAAAAAATTTTCAATTGGACCCCTTCATCAAATTTTGAAAAAGTATCCACCTGATATTTTGTGAAATTTGAGGAAAGGGAAAGATCCAATCGAAATTTTTATAATGACCAAAATTATTTTTAGGATCTTGCTCTACAACTTTTGTTTGAAAATTTTTTCAATCGGTACCTTTCTCGCTTATTTATCTGAGATTTTTAATTAATATTTTCGAAGTGTTTGCAAAATCAGTGATGATGGGGAGGGGGGTCCAATTTTTAAAAACTTCAAACAAAAGTTATAGCTTGAGGACTTGGGAATAATTTTGGTATTACAAAAATTTTGATTTGACCCTTCCTTCCCCTCCAATTTTGAATAAAATAAATTTCGATCGAAACTTGAAACAAATGTTTCAAGTCTAGAGGTTCAGTTCAGTTGATTGCTTTCTCTGAAGTATGAACTACTCACCCAGGTGGGTGGAAATAACAACAGCCTATTTGGTTGCTCAAAATGTTTGGAAAAATTTTGGTAATGACAAAATTTTTGACTAGACCCCTCCCTCCCCTCCAATATTGGAGAATTCAACTCACTCAAATACATTATTAAAAACAGGAGGGAGGTAAGTGGCCCGATTGAAAAAATTTTCAAATAGAAGTTGTAGCTTGAAGTACTAGGAATAATTTTGGTTATGACAAAAATTTCAATCAGACCCCTCCTTCCCCACCAATTTTGAGTAGTATAATTTATTCGCCCTAATTCAAATTACATTATTAAAAACTGTGGGGACCTTTTATGCCCGGCGAGAGGGAGAGACAAGGGCGACACAAGTCTTGGGCCCGGAGTTTTGAGACTCTGGAACCCCCCCCCCCGCCACCACCTCATAGGGCTCTCAAGGTAAAAAGGAAAAATCTCTTTTGGGCCCAAGTATTTTATAATATTTAAAAAAAATGAACAATTCAAATGAAAAATTCTAAAATTTTATAAAATTGGAAAAAAATCAAGAAAGAAATTGAATTTCGGCTAAACGTTTTTTTTGCAACCACCTTACTTTAATTTTTGATTTTTTTTTTAATTTCTGCAAGAATTTTTTTCAAATTTCGTCAAAAAAAAAATTTTTGTAGATTTTTTTTTTGCATCATCTTTTTATTAAAAAAATTGCAAATTCCTATGAGATTTTTTTTTTTTTTGGAAATTCAGCAAAAAATTTTTTTGAAGAGTTCTCAAATTTCCTTTCAATTTTTTTAAAATTTATTTTCTTCAAAAAATTTTTGATTTTTTTAAATTCAGGTAATTTTTCTGCATTTAAAATTTTTTTAAATTTCTTTGAGAATCATTTTTTTTGAAATTCAGTGAAAAGGCTTTTTGAATTTTGAATGAAAGAACTTTTCACTTTTTTAAAATGAAAAATTTTCAAATTTCTTTCGATTAATTTGTTAAAGTTTTGTGAGAAACTACAAGTTTTATTGAAGTTTTTTTATTTATTTTTTTTATTTATTCAATAAAATTATTTTGTAGGTTAAAATTTTTTTCAGTTCCTTTAAAAACGATTTTTTTTTTGGAAATTCACAAAGAATTTTTGAAGAGTTCTCAAATTTCCCTTCAATTTTTAAAATTTTTTTCCTTGAAATTTTTTTAAAAAATTTGAAAAGCATTTACAAAATATTCAACTTTAAAAAAAATTACCTATTCAAGTAATGAAATTTTTTGTTTGTTCAATAAAATAAAAAAATAAGGAATTAATAAGGTAGGTATTTCTGAGAAAAAAAATTGTCCTGGGGCCCGACTTGGCTCTCGCCGGCCCTGGGTAAAGGGCCCAGCTGAAAAAATTTTCAAACAAAAGTTGTAGCTTGAATGTACTAGGAATAATTTTGGTTATTACAAAAATTTCGATTGTACTCCTCCCTCTCTCCCTCCTTCCATCCCTTCCTTCCTTCTTTTCTTCCAGTGTAATTGTTGTTTAATTGATAAAATGATAAAAAATAAAATTTCGTTCGTTCGTTCGTTCCTTCCCTCCCTCCCTTTCAATTTTGAATATATAAAGTATTATGTAGCACTGGACTTGGTAAAAAATTCAAGGTGAGCAAAATGAAACAGCAAGGGCTCTTGAGTCTTGAGAAACGCTTTGTACTCGTCGTACAGTCGTATTTATATCATTTTCGACGACGAAATTACGCGACCCGTTGATTAATCGCTCTTTAACCCTTACAGAGAAACCACCCGACGAATTTGTTCGATGAAAATAAATTCGAGCAACGCGGCTGCAGCCGGAATGAATTTAAGGTCGACAAATAGTATGCAACAAAAATGCGCTACATTACCGCCGAACGTAGGCTCGTCGTCGTCGTCATCGTCGTCTTCGGTATCGTCGTCGTCCTGCATTTCATCGTCGAATAGCGCCGTCAATGTTCCAGTATCGAAATAATTCGGCATTCGATATACAATATTATGGTTGTACGCTAGTCCAGTTATTTAAATTTTTACGCAGAAATTTGTTTCATGTACATATTACCTTATGCGTATGTATTAACGTTTGTGTGCGCTATCTTTCCTCTATCATCTCGCAAAAAAAAAAAAAAAAAAAATACCTACCTAATTAATCGTCGTGAATATCAATCTTTTTAACCGTAACTTTTTACCATTTATATAATTCGTTTTATCAACGTGGCCATATAGCTCGTGCTCATTTTCGTTACATTATTACGCGTATATATTATGTACTGTGTATGTTACTCGTTAGATGCTCATAATTATTTTTCTCTTCTTCAATCGACGTATGTACTTTCGATGTGATATAATTATTGTTTGTGTACCGAGTTTACACGTCTTGGGTATTTGAATTTCGAATGTACGATACTGTACGCTATTTTACCTGCGCTTGATGTCATCTCGGCCGCAAAATCATTCGTGGCAGCTACGTATTATTCATCCTTTTTAAATCATCATTCATCGCCGAATTTTATGAAATGTGCTCGCGCATATTTTTTCTTTTATTTGTTGGTGTTTAATTTTTTTAAATTTATTTTATGTTTCTTTTGTGATACCGTACCGGCGCCTACGTACATATACATACATGTATTAATGCTACATGTACGATGTGATTCAATATTTTACCTGTTATTTTTATAAATTATTGTACGTATTTTTTAAATTAATGTAAAATATGTTCATTTCAATTTGATTTCGTACGTTTTATTTATAAACTTATTTATTGTATTATACGATTTTTTTTGAACAAATGAACATTATTTTTTCTCTTCCACAAAACAAGATTTTGAAGAGACTGCAACTTTTTTTCTTAATTTTTGTTAAGAATAGCGCGAGCGCGCGGTACTTACGAGTTGGTGCAACAAAAGCTGTCCTGCTTTTTACGAACCAACTCGACAAGTGAACTGCTCCTGCCTGAGCTTTTAACGAGTGGCGGCAGGTTGGTACGTCGCGTCGCGTCGTTCGCAATTGACCACATTCAAACGAGATTGAACGAACGATTAAGCAACATACACAAAGTGATACGAACTAACGTCTAGATTGGTTATTTTGCTTACATTCATGGGGTGCAACTTCGATAAATTTTTACCCAGTCCAGTGCTACGTAATACTTTATAGTCAAAATTGGAAGGGAGGAAGGGGTCTAATCGAAATTTTTGTAATAACTAAAAGTATTTGTACAACTTCAAGCTACAACTTTTGTTTTAAAATTTTTTCAATCGGGCCCATTACCTCCCCCCTGTTTTTAAAAATGTATTTGAAGGAGTTGGATTATCCAAAATTGGTGGGGAGGGAGGGATCCGATTGAAATTTTTGTTATTACCAAAATTATTCCTAGTACTTCAAGCTACAACTTTTCTTTGAAAATTTTTTCAATCGGGCCCCTTAGCTCCCCCCTGTTTTCAATAATGTATTTGAATGAGTTGGATTATCCAAAATTGGAGGGAAGGGAGGGGTCCAATCGCAATTTTTGTCATGGCCAACATTTTTTCTAAAACTTTGAGCTACAAGTTTGTTGCAAAATTTTTTCAATTGGACCCATTTCCCCTTCCCCCTTCAATTTTTAATTAGTATTCTGGGAGTGTTATGCAAAATAAGCGGAGAGAGAGGGGCTCAATTGAAAAAGTTTTCAAAAAAAAGTTGTAGCTTGAGGTTTCGCTAATACTTTTGGTTATTACAAAAATTGCGATTGGACCCCTCCCTCTCCTCCAATTTTGGATAATGCAACTCATTTAAATACATAACTTTAACTGGTTAGAACCAAAAAAAAGAGAAAAGTTGAAAAATTGGTATTTTTTCATAATTTTTTTAATTTGGGGGGCTTGTGGGTCCACTTAGAACTGAGTTAGGGGAAAAATGAAAAATAGAGAATTTTTCTCTTACGAAATGCAACAACTTGAACCGCTAAAAGAAACGACTTTGCTCAATTTTCTTGCTTTTGATTTTTTTGAAAAATTAGGGGAGCCTCCAGATACCACTTGAAATCAAGTTGGAGGGAAAATAAAAAATTGGAAGTTCATTCTTATGACAAGGAACAACTTTGATGGGTTATCTCCAAAAAAGTGCAAGATTTTGAAAATCGGTGAATTTTTTTCATTTTTCCAAAAAGGGGGAGGGGGTGACTCGGCATGAGTTAAAATTCAGTTAAGGGAAAAATAAAAAGTAGGGAATTATTTTCTCATAAAATGAACACACTTTGGGGGTAAGACATTTAAAAAGTCGAAAAATGTAAAATAAGGGCCACCCTATTTTTCATTCTTATTCCAAATATATTATTAAAAACAGTGGGGAGGTGAGGGGCCCAATTGAAAAAATTTTCAAACAAAAGTTGTAGCTTGAAGTTTTACAAATACTTTTAGTTATCACAAAAATTTCGATTAGACTCCTTCCTCCCTTCCAATTTTGAATATAAAGTATGATGTAGCACTGGACTTGGTAAAAAATTTATCAAAGGTCCTCCGCATGAATCAATTTGAAACTATTCTTGAACTCGAAATTGCCAACTTTTTCGATTTTTTTAATGTCTAGGGGGGGACGTCCTCCCTTACCTCCCTGCACGCTCCGCCCCTGCTCCTGCTGAGCTTTTAACGAGTGGCGGCAAGTTGGTAGGTCGCGTCGCGCCGTTCGCAGTTGCAAGTATCGATCAACGAACCACCCCTCACTAGTTGGTAAAAACTTTTAGGCGGAAAGTAGGTACGTAATCACAACTCTCGGCTCGTTCTCGTTCACCCTATCGCTGTTAACTCGTAAAATTTATTTGTCGCGAACGCTACTCTCGGCGAGGAGCAATATTCATTATGATATTTTATTAATTATCAGTCAACTTTTTATTCGATTTCGCGATGGAGACTTCGCTAGTTTTGGTGGAAAAAGTATGGAAAGATAGCATCGAAAGTTGCGGTTCGCCTGGCGTAGCTCAAACATGGTACGCCAAAATAATCGCCCAATACAACGGTGAAGCGAGAAAGTATCACAATCTTCATCATTTGGAGACTAAATTGCAGCACTTTATCGATGTTCAAAGCAAGATTAAGGATAAAACCGCGTTCGTATTGGCTTTATATTTTCAATAGTAAGTACCATATATGTACATACATCACTTTTATAAATTTGTTTACTGAACGATATTTCTCGAAGATAGGTATTCACTTTTTTAAACGCTTTAATAACTCGAAATGCCTAATTACCTTATTGATTTCACCTCAGCCTAGATCTCAACACCCTTACGTATTAAACCTATACCTATCTACATAATTATGTTGTACATTTCATTTCAGTTTCGAATACAATCCTAAAGCATCAACATCTCACAAAATCAATATCGAAGAATTTAAAAAATTTGCCGCAGAAATTCGATTTGACCAAGTAAGTAGATAAATTTGCTTACGGTACTTGCACTTACCTACTTACTTATTAAGTTGACTTGCTTATCGAAAATTATTTTCCTACCAAATAGGACGTAGAACTATGCGAAAATGTAGAGCGTTTGTTGGAAGCCACTGGAACCAATATAACTGAGGAACATATGGCGAATAATTTATACGGCAACGACGATAAGCATTATTTTCTAGATATCGACATGGCAGTTTTAGGTGCTCCTGCTGACGAATACAATCTTTATACTAAACGCGTACGAGAGGAATACTCTTTTCTTTCGGACGAATTTTACAAAAATCTTCGACTTAAGGTAGGCATAATTTTTGTTCTTTTTGTTACCTACCTATGTTCTTAAAAAACCAACTATGCAATAGGCATCTGCCTCAGGCCCGGCGAGAGCGAGAGGTGGGGACAAGGGTAACACAAGTCTTGAACCCGGAGTTTTCTCCGAAGAGACTCCGCATTTCCCCCTTCATCTAATTGGACTCTTAGGGTAAAATGACGAAATTTCTTTAGGGCCCAAGTATTTCATAACATTTTTTAAAAAATTCTAAATTCTAAATTCCATATCAATCGAGCGGTGAACGTGGTCTCGACTCACATAATCAAAGAAAATAATTTTAAAATGAATTAAAAAATTTTCTTCTTGATGAAATTGAAAAAAAGTCAAGAAAGAAATTGAATTTTGGCTAAACGTTTTTTTGTTCAAACTTTCATCAATTTTCGATTTTTAAAATTTTTGCCAGTTTTTTTTTTTCAAAATTTCGTCAAAAAAAACATTTTTTTGAAGATTTCTTTTTCGTTTTTTGCATCAATTCTCCTTTTTATTCAAAAGTTTTTCAAATTCCTTTGGGATTTTTTTTTGGAAATATTTCAGCAAAGAATTTTTTTGAACAAGTCTCAATTTCTCAAATTTACCTTCAATTTTTAAAAATTTATTTTTCTAAAAACTTTTTTTATTTTATTTTAAAAAGCAGGGTTCTTTTGAAATTTGGGTAACTAATCTCTTTGCATGTAAAATTTTTTCAAATTTCTTTGAAAACCATTTTTGTGAAAAAAAAAACATTTTTTTTTGAATTTCGGATGAAAGAATTTTTTTTATTTTTTTTTTAATTGAAAAACTTTTTAATTTCTTTTAATTTGTTCAAGTTTTGTACGAAAACAAGTTTTATTGAAGTTTTTTTTTTCAATTTATTCAATCCTTTTAATACCTATATTTTTTTCTAATACCTACCTTTGAAATCGAGTTTTTTTAATCCATTAAAATAAGTTCATTTTTAAAATTTTGGTATCTAAATTTTTTTCACTTTTCTTTAGTTGAAAAATTTGTCCAGGGAATAATTTCTTGGAAGTTTTTTTATTTTTTTATTTATTTATTCATTTTTTTTTGAAATTTGGTCAATTACTTTACATTAAAATTTTTTTCAAACTTCTTTGAGAACCTTTTTCTTTTTTTTCTTTTTTTTTTTGGAATTTAGCAAAGAATTTTCTTAGAACATGTCGTCTCAATTTCTCAAATTTCCCTTCAATTGTTTATAATTTCTTTTTTTTAAGTCAATGAAAAAAATTTTTTTTTGAATTCCGGATGAAAGAATTTTTTCATTATTTTTCATTAAAAAAAAGTTTATTTTTAAAATTTTGGTGAATTTTTTTCACTATTCTTTAGTTAAAAAAATTGTCCAGGGAATAATTTCTTACAAGTTTTTTTGGATTCTTATATTCCTTTACCTACTTATTTATTTTTTGAAACTTAGTCAATTACTTTACATAATTTTTTTTTTCAAATTCCTTTAAGAAACTTTTTTTTTGGAAATTTAGCAAAGAATTTTTTTGAACAGGTCTCAATTTCTCAAATTTTCTTTCAAATTTTCCTTCAATTTTTCAAAAATTTTTTCCTAAAAAATTTCTAATTTCAACTTTTTTTTTAAAAGCAGGGTTCTTTTACAATTTACGGTATAATTTCTTTGCATTTAAAATTTTTTCAAACTTCTTCAAGAACCATTTTTTTTAAATTCGGTTTTTTTGAATTTCGGATGAAAGAATTTTTTTATTTTTTTTTTAAATAGAAAACTTTCTAATTTCTTTTAATTTGTTTAAGTTTTGTACAGAAACAAGTTTTTTTTTTTAATTTATTCATATATTCAATTCCTTTATTATATAAAATTTTTTTCTAATACCTTTGAAAACGATTTCTTTTAATCCATTAAAAAAAGTTCATTTTTCAAATTTTGGATTTTTTTTCCTTTTTCTCAAGTTGATAAATTTTTGCAGGGAATATTTCTTGAAAGTTTTTTTTTGAAATTTATTTTAGTTACCTAGTTATTACTTTACATTAAATTATTTTTCAAATTCCTTTGAGAACCTTTTTTTTCTTGAAACTATTTATGTGCCTACACATACAGAAGAATTTTTTTGTTTGTTCAATGAAATAAAAAAATAGGTAAAGTAAGTAAAGTAAAGCATTATTAGTAGTATAAAGCGTTTGCCTTCTTTACATTGTCTCAAAAGAAAAAAAAAGAAAAAAAGAATTTTTTTAAAAAATGTTTTTTTTTTGTTTAGGAAAAAAAGGGACCCCAAAATTTTTTAGTCCTGGGCCCGACCTCGCTTTCGCTGGCCCTGATCTGCCTATACGTAATAAAGCTATGTAGACTTGGTTGATTCCTATATTTACATATACAAAATATGTTTTCGATTATACATAGGTATTGCAAAGTTTTCTACTCATACCGAATATTTACGCGACCAAAGAATTTCGAGATAAGTACGAAGATTTAGCAAGAGAAAATATACAACGCGAAGTTAACGTTTTATTGGAGATACATTAATCCTGACTTGTCCCATTCAAATATTGTTTTTCCTAAATTTGTAATCAAGATTGAAAATGACATTTCAAACTTGCAAAGTAACAAATGTTTTGAAAAAGTGAATAGAAAACAGAAATAGCTAAGCCTAAACTCCTACGCCTCCTACCTACATACATATACCTACAAAGGTATACCGCCCTATTTTTGTTTTTTTAAAAAAAAATCATAATCGTTGATATTTGATAGGTAATACCTAATAATACCTTTTAAAATCAGAAATGACTGAAATGAGAAATAATGTAATCAAATAAAATATCCATTAGTTATACCTACTCAAAAAATATATCACTTCATCAGCAATTTATTATAATTTTTATGTAAGAAGAATGTACTTACCTATCTATACCTATGTAAGTAAACTTACGAGTTGCGTTACCTTATCGACCGCAGATAGAGTACCTACTATATTTTATTACATGTACCTATGTAAAATAATATATAATTATGTACATCTTGCTTATTTTTTATTTCGATTTCGTCCAAATTCTTTTATTATTTCCTTTGTCGGCTTTGTCTACATGCCATCGCCGTAACTGTACCATTATAGGATTTTGGCGCATTATAGGCTTTGCTTTACCATCGTGTGTTTTCTTTTTTTATAATTTTTTTCAAAATTGAGCAGGTTTAGGTGAAATTTTTATATAACATTACTTTTAGGAAATGAACATTCCTATCGAATAGTGTATTTGACGAAATATTTATACTCTTTTTTCATGGAGATCGGCCTCTTAAAAGCACCATAATAATGATGATGTTGACTGTTGAGAAGTTGTAATTTTTTACGTTTAATTAAAAAATGACTGGATTTAGGTGAATTTTTGAAAGGACTTCATTTTTAGAGAATAAAAAATCCTATCGAATGGTTTATTCATCGGAACTTTACATACTGTAAACTCCGAAATATGTAATTTCAAATTAGAAAAAATGCCTTATTTCTTAGTAAACTGCATGTAAACGTTTAATAAATAAATAGATAGACCAATCCATAGGATTTTTTCATTTCCTAAAAATGAAGTCCTTTCAAAAATTTACCTACACCCAGTCATTTTTTGAAATTAAACGTGAAAAATTACAACTTCTCAGTTCTTGATATCATAATAATTATTATGATGCTTCTAAATCTAAAGTTCTAACTTTTTAGAGGTTAATCTCGATGAAAAAAGAAATCCAAAATCCTTCTGAAAAATGGATTTCAACTCCAAATTCCAAAATCCTTTTTTTTTTTTTTTTAATTTAACCTGCGGTAATTTCCACAACCCCCTTCACTTAACAGGCCAGGAAGGCTCACTTGACAACGCTGTAATATCTCGACGGCGTAGGCTGACTTTTTGGATTCTCCATAAGACACAATGCTAATTCATAATGCAATAACTCGAAAACTATCAATTTTACAAAAAAAGTCAAAGAGACATTTTTTAAAGAGAATTAAAAGAGCTTTCCATTCATATATAAATTTTTTGAATTTTAGTGAAATTGATGAAATTGGCATTTTTCACTTTTCACTAAAAATTTCACCAAATCCAAAAAAAATTCTATATCAATAGAAAGCTTATTCAATTCTCTTTAAAAAAGGTCTCTTGGACTTTTTTCGTAAAATTGATATTTTTCGATTTATTGCAATTTGAATTAGCATTACATCTTATGGAAAAACCAAAATGTCAGCCCACGTTGCGACGTTGTCAATTCTAGCCTTCCTGGCCTGTTAAAGTGAAGGGGGTCTTGTAATTTCCAACTGGACGAATTGAACTAATTGAAGTAGGTAGTAAATGATGCTGTGAGCAAATCGAAATAATGTATTTTAAAAAGTATTTTAAAAAATAGGGACTCACAAATCAAATCAATAAAAGAAAATTACGATAAAAGAGTTGAAAATTCTCGATTTGCTGTTTAAAAGACAAGTTCATTATCGGATAAGAGATTTTGCTCAGGTCTCATCGAAGGGTCTCATAATAAAATTAGCTAAGCTGAATTCAACAACGGAGCTCCGTATCGCAAAACCAACACCGGCACTGAGTCGGGCGTGGCCAAATTAGTCGAAAACCACATCTATCTCGATTTTTTTGGAGGCTCAAAAAATCGCAAAAAAACACCATGGTTAGCCTTAGGATTTTTTTGAGCAAAAAAATTTTTTGTCAGATTTTGACGCGAGACATATGCAGATGGAGGTAATCGGACCTGGCGAATCGATTGGCGCCATCGGCGTGGCCGTACGACCCGTACTTTTCCTGCATACGAGCTTTTTTTGAGTTTTTTTGAGCAAAATTCAATTTACCCCAAAAAATCGAACGAGGTGTGCTTTTCGACTAATTTTGGGTCGTGCTGTTCAGTTTTGTAGTCGGTTTTGCTATAGCTTCATCACTTTTGCTACCTCTTATCAGCTAACTGTTTGCAAATTTTAGTAACTTCAATTTTCAATTTTTTATACTATATTGTCAAGTAATTATGCTTTTTATTGATTGAAATGATAATATTATTGAAGGAAGAGAGAAAATTGTTACGTAAAAGATAAAAAACGAAAATTTACTTCAATGAAAATCTTTGATATTAAAGTTACTATAATTTGCAAACAGTTAGCTGATAAGAGGTAGCAAAAGTGATAAAGCTATAGATTTGGACAGAATGGATCAATTTAGAAGGTAGATACGTCAAAAGAAAGCTCTTTTCATGCGCTTTTCGATTTTAAAATAATATATTAAAATTAATGTAATTACGATGCCGAAAAATGCAATTGAAAATCATGACCATCTTATATATATAGCAATCGCTCATGCTTAACGCTGTTTTCATTTTTTCCCCATCGTACCACTTTGTTTATGTTGCTTAATCGTTCGTTCAATCTCGTTCGAATTTCCTGAATTGAGATTATAGACAGTGAAGAGGAAGACGAAAATCTTATATGGGAGAAATAACTGATTTCCGTACCCAAAGTTGTCCGTTCCATGTAGAGCGCGCTGCTTGTCAAACTCTCCCTCGTACTGCATGCGTTTTGTACGCGTTTATATGGGGAAGGATTTGAAAAACACGTAATTTTTCATTTTTTAGGGGTTTAATTTTTTTTTTGAGATTTTTTTTTCTTCAAATATATTTTTAATGCAATGTATACTAGCATTTACAGCAGAAAACTAATTAAATATGATTAATTTATACATCTATATCCGTATTAAACAGTACAATACTACATAGGTAGGTACTTGATATTCAAAATTAGAGATGAAGGACATGTCCTATCTGAATTATTGTGATGACCAAAATTATTCCTACGACTTCAAGCAACAACTTTTGTTTGAAAAGTTTTTTAATTGGACCCTTTCCTTCGCCTATTTTTTAAAAAAAATAGCATATAAAGTATCTAAGGTCATGTCTATTATCAAAATTGGAGGGGAAGGAAGGGTCTAATCGAAAATTTTATATTGACCAAAATTATTCCTAGCACTTCAAGCAACAACTTTTGTTTGAAAAGTTTTTCAATTGGACCCTTTCCTTCGCCTATTTTTTTTTTAAATAGCATATAAAGTATCCAAGGTCATGTCTATTATCATAATTGGAGGGGAAGGAAGGGTCTAATCGAAAATTTTACATCAACCAAAATTATTCCTAGCCCTTCAAGCAACAACTTTTGTTTGAAAAGTTTTTTAATTGGACCCTTTCCTTCGCTTATTTTTTTTTAAATAGCATATAAAGTATCCAAGGTCATGTCTATTATCAAAATTGGAGGGGAAGGAAGGGTCTAATCGAAAATTTTATATTGACCAAAATTATTCCTAGGACTTCAACGTATAAATTTTGGTTGAAAATATTTTCAATTGCACCTCTCCCGCTCTCCCTCCCCACTGATTTTGCACAACACAACGAAGATACAAATTAAAAATTGGTGGTGGGAGACAGGGTGGGTCCAATTGAAATTTTTTCAAAGCGAAAGTTGTAGATTAAGGTCTTGAAAATAATTTTTGTTATTATAAAATTTTCGATTAGACCCTTCCTTCCCCTCCAATTTTAATAATATCAAATATGACATGATTATGCATACTAATTATCTATAATATTATGCTATTAAAAATAAAAATTGGCGGAGGGAAGGGTCCAATTAAAAAACTTTTCAAACAAAAGTTGTTGCTTGAAGTCGTAGGAATAATTTTGGTCATCACAATAATTCAGATAGGACATGTCCTTCATCTCTAATTTTGAATATCAAGTACCTACCTATGTAGTATTGTACTGTTTAATACGGATATAGATGTATAAATTAATCATATTTAATTAGTTTTCTGCTGTAAATGCTAGTATACATTGCATTAAAAATATATTTGAAGAAAAAAAAATCTCAAAAAAAAAATTAAACCCCTAAAAAATGAAAAATTACGTGTTTTTCAAATCCTTCCCCATATAAACGCGTACAAAACGCATGCAGTACGAGGGAGAGTTTGACAAGCAGCGCGCTCTACATGGAACGGACAACTTTGGGTACGGATTTGCTAGCACGAAGATTTCCGTCTTCCTCTTGACTGTCTATAATTGAGATCTATGAAAATAATCAAACTCAAAGAAAAGTGTGATAAGAAAAATGAAAAATTTTGAATTTGAAGCATTTTGAAGTTAATTCGCTATAAATTTATTAATTTAGCTGAATTTAGCATAGTGCCTTAAATTTAGCCTCACCGGCCCCTCGTTTTGACTTAATTTTTGTTTAAGAAGACTGAAGAGTTCATTTCGTTTTAATTATGCCTCATGTTTCTAAAACTCGTAAATTTCCATCCAAATACAAAAATAATAAATTGATTTCAAAAACGTTATGGAATTTAACCCAGCGTGAAATACCATTAGAATTGGTCGAGAAATATTTAGACAAATTATATGCTTTTGCAACCATGTTGCCTGTGGTTCCTAGCTACATGGTTTTGACAATAAGATCACATCTACGTAATATGTAAGTGCAGTATTGTTAATCGAGTGTTTTACTTTTCAAGTAGATGTATCTTAAAATAATCACTATTTTGTATGCAGGGCTTCTAAAGGGGCCGCCAAAGAGTCTCTTCAAAGAGAATCAACTGCGGCCAATTCATCGGAAGTAAATTATTCTTCGAATTTGCTCTTGAACTCCTTCTTCCTTTCTGCACGAACTCCACCAGGTAATTCATTTTTTTACAGTGATTTTATATTATTCTATGTTTATCAATTTCCTTTATTTCATTTAGACACGGACCTGCGTGGAACTCGAAAGTCGGATTTCCTCATTTATTTCCGAGACGACTTAATCAAGTTGTTCAAGAAATCCGTGTTTACCGATGAAGAAAGATACGAATTTTTCTTCAGTTTGTCCGTTCTAGTTTTTCACGTGCCAGCAAAATCATTTGTCAGTTGGTTTGAAGCATAATTTTTTTTTTAAATCCTAGGGTACGTCCCTGTTGAATAATTTATTAATTGTAATGTTACGAAAACAATTCACTATTGCGCAGATTTTTTTATGTAAATATCCACTATGATTGATAAAATATAGTAGGTGATAACACTGCTAACATGTTTGGGTTTTTCCAAGATTTTTGTTTACGTAATGCTTTGAACGTTTGAACCCACATTTGCGATCAACATTATTTGTGATCTAATATTTAAGTACCGATAAATTGAAAAATACAATATACAAAATGACAGAAATTGCTGTCTTTGTTTTGAGATTTTCTATTTTTCTTCTTTTCCTCTTTGATTTTATTATTATTTTTTTTTTTGGAAGAACCTATTAACTAATAAGTTTAGTAAAAACTAGGTACTCGTTTTAAACGAGTCGAAGACACAATAATATTATGTAGTGTAAAACAAAAAATGAGAATAGGAAATTGACGAAAATCAGAGATATAGAATTCGATGGTAATGACGTTTGATTGCAGAAAACTTTGATTCGACAGAGTGTTTGATTTCACTGGTTTATTTACAAATGGTATACTATTCAATTGGACATTTTTTTATAAACTGTATTCCAAAAGGCTCTTAGTATGTGTAGTACTTGTTTTACGAACAAATTACTTCGGTTGAAACGAAATAGCTATAATGCGGCGAGACTGGTGAGAGTGTTAAAATAAAAGGAATGCAACAATTGTTATGATTGTGCCCTAGAAATGAAAAGTTTTTACAGTTTTTGCTTTTTATAGCATGTTCTGAAGATTTTATATCATTCGGTAAGTTTGCTTTGTTATCATTCTATTCCTTACTTTGGGGGTGCAGTTATTTCTACCCGCCTGGGTGTGTAGTTCATAGAAATGAATCAACTGAATCTCAGAATCTCTGGACTTGAAATATTTCTTTCAAGTTTCGATTGATATTTATTTTATTCAAAATTGGAGGAAAAGGAAGGGTTAAATCAAAATTTTTGTAAAATCCAAAATTATTCCTAAGTCTTCAAGCTACAACTTTTGTTTGAAGTTTTTTTTAAATTGGATCCCCCTCCCCACTGATTTTTCACAACACTCCGAAGATATTAATTTAAAATCCCAGATAAATCAACGAGGAAGGTACCTATTAAAAAAAATTTCAAATAAAAGTTGTAGAACAAGATTCTAAAAATAATTTTTGTCCTTATAAAAATGTCGATTGGATCTCTCCCTTTCCTCAAATTTCACATAATATCAGGTAGATACGTTTTTCAAAATTCTGTACACTAAAGCACCGATGATGGAAGTCCATTTTTTTTCGACTTCGAGATTTTCATTGTTTATGAACCTACAAGTGTCCAAAATTCAAAAAACGTAAAAACCTCGAAGTTGAAAAAAATGTGACTTCCATCGAGGGAGGAATCCAATCGAAATTTTCGTCATGGCCAAAATTATTCCTAAAATTTTAAGCCACAACTTTGTTGCACAAAATTTTCAATTGGACCCTTCCCCCTTCACCATTCAATTTTTAATTAGTATTTTGGGAGTGTTATGCAAAATAAGTGAAGAAAGAAGGGCTAAATTGAAAAAGTTTTCATACGAAAGTTGTAGCTTGAAGTTTCATTAATACTTTTGGTTATGACAAAAATTGCGATTGGACCCCTCCCCCTCCAATTTTGGGTAATCCAACTCATTAAAATATATTATATTGAAAACATGGGGAGGTAAGGGGCCCGATTGAAAAAATTTTCAAACAAAAGTTGTAGCTTGAAGTACTAAAAATAATTTTGGTTATAACAAAAATTTCAATCGCACCCCTCCTTCCCCGCCAATTTTTAGCAATAAAACTTATTCTTTAGGGTGGCACTTATTTTATTTTTTTCGACTAATTTTATTTTTAAATGTCTTACCCCCAAAGTGTGTTCATTTTATGAGAAAAAAATTCCTATTTCCTATTATCCCCCTAACTGAATTTTAACCCGTGCCGGGTCACCCCTCCCCCCTTTTTTGGAAAAATGAAAAAAATTCACCGATTTTCAAAATCTTGCACTTTTTTGAAGATAACCCATCAGTTGTTCCTTGTCATAAGAATGTTATCTCCAAAAAAGTGCAAGATTTTGAAAATCGGTGAATTTTTTTCATTTTTCCAAAAAAGGGGGAGGGGGTGACTCGGCATGAGTTAAAATTCAGTTAAGGGAAAAATAAAAAGTAGGGAATTATTTTCTCATAAAATGAACACACTTTGGGGGTAAGACATTTAAAAAGTCGAAAAAGGTAAAATAAGGGCCACCCTATTTTTCATTCTTATTCCAAATATATTATTAAAAACAGTGAGGAGGTGAGGGGCCCAACTGAAAAAATTTTCAAACAAAAGTTGTAGCTTGAAGTTTTACAAATACTTTTAGTTATTACAAAAGTTTCGATTAGACCCCTTCCTCCCTTCCAATTTTGAATATAAAGTATGATGTAGCACTTGACTTGGTAAAAGATTTATCGAAGTTGCCTCCCATGAATGTAAACAAAACAATCAATCTAGACGTTAGTTAAAAAACGAACTATGCAATAGGCATCTGCCTCAGACCCGGCGAGAGCGAGAGGTGGGGACAAGGGTGACACAAGTCTTGAACCCGGAGTTTTCTCCGAAGAGACTCCGCATTTCCCCCTTCATCTAATTGGACTCTTAGGGTAAAATGACGAAATTTCTTTGGGGCCCAAGTATTTTATAACATTTTTAAAAAAATTAAAAATTCTAAATTCCATATCAATCGAGCGGTGAACGTGGTCTCGACTCACATAATCAAAGAGAATAATTTTAAAATGAATTAAAAAATTTTCTTCTTGATGAAATTGAAAAAAAGTCAAGAAAGAAATTGAATTTTGGCTAAACGTTTTTTTGTTCAACCTTTCTTCAATTTTCGATTTTTAAAATTTTTGCCAGTTTTTTTTTTCAAAATTTCGTCAAAAAAAACATTTTTTTGAAGATTTCTTTTTCGTTTTTTGCATCAATTCTCCTTTTTATTCAAAAGTTTTTCAAATTCCTTTGGGATTTTTTTTTTGGAAATATTTCAGCAAAGAATTTTTTTGAACAAGTCTCAATTTCTCAAATTTACCTTCAATTTTTAAAAATTTATTTTTCTAAAAACTTTTTTTATTTTATTTTAAAAAGCAGGGTTCTTTTGAAATTTGGGTACCTAATCTCTTTGCATGTAAAATTTTTTCAAATTTCTTTGAAAACCATTTTTGTGAAAAAAAAAACATTTTTTTTGAAATTCGGATGAAAGAATTTTTTTTATTTTTTTTTAATTGAAAAACTTTGTAATTTCTTTTAATTTGTTCAAGTTTTGTACGAAAACAAGTTTTATTGAAGTTTTTTTTTCAATTTATTCAATCCTTTTAATACCTATATTTTTTTCTAATACCTACCTTTGAAATCGAGTTTTTCTAATCCATTAAAAAAAGTTCATTTTTAAAATTTTGGTATCTAAATTTTTTTTACTTTTCTTTAGTTGAAAAATTTGTCCAGGGAATAATTTCTTGGAAGTTTTTTTATTTTTTTATTTATTTATTCATTTTTTTTGAAATTTGGTCAATTTATTTTACATTAAAATTTTTTTCAAACTTCTTTGAGAACCTTTTTCTTTTTTTTCTTTTCTTTTTTGGAATTTAGCAAAGAATTTTTTTAGAACATGTCGTCTCAATTTCTCAAATTTCCCTTCAATTGTTTATAATTTCTTTTTTTTAATTCAATGAAAAAAATTTTTTTTTGAATTCCGGATGAAAGAATTTTTTCATTATTTTTCATTAAAAAAAAGTTTATTTTTAAAATTTTGGTGAATTTTTTTCACTATTCTTTAGTTAAAAAAATTGTCCAGGGAATAATTTCTTACAAGTTTTTTTGGATTCTTATATTCCTTTACCTACTTATTTATTTTTTGAAACTTAGTCAATTACTTTACATAAATTTTGTTTTCAAATTCCTTTAAGAAACTTTTTTTTTGGAAATTTAGCAAAGAATTTTTTTGAACAGGTCTCAATTTCTCAAATTTTCTTTCAAATTTTCCTTCAATTTTTCAAAAATTTTTTCCTAAAAAATTTCTAATTTTAACTTTTTTTTTAAAAGCAGGGTTCTTTTACAATTTGCGGTATAATCTCTTTGCATTTAAAATTTTTTCAAACTTCTTCAAGAACCATTTTTTTTAAATTCGGTTTTTTTGAATTTCGGATGAAAGAATTTTTTTATTTTTTTTTTAAATAGAAAACTTTCTAATTTCTTTTAATTTGTTTAAGTTTTGTACAGAAACAAGTTTTTTTTTTTAATTTATTCATTTATTCAATTCCTTTATTATATAAAATTTTTTTCTAATACCTTTGAAAACGATTTCTTTTAATCCATTAAAAAAAGTTCATTTTTCAAATTTTGGATTTTTTTTCCTTTTTCTCAAGTTGATAAATTTTTGCAGGGAATATTTCTTGAAAGTTTTTTTTTGAAATTTATTTTAGTTACCTAGTTATTACTTTACATTAAATTATTTTTCAAATTCCTTTGAGAACCTTTTTTTTCTTGAAACTATTTATGTGCCTACACATACAGAAGAATTTTTTTGTTTGTTCAATGAAATAAAAAAATAGGTAAAGTAAGTAAAGTAAAGCATTATTAGTAGTATAAAGCGTTTGCCTTCTTTACATTGTCTCAAAAGAAAAAAAAAAGAAAAAAAGAATTTTTTTAAAAAATGTTTTTTTTTTGTTTAGGAAAAAAAGGGACCCCAAAATTTTTTAGTCCTGGGGCCCGACCTCGCTTTCGCTGGCCCTGATCTGCCTATACGTAATAAAGCTATGTAGACTTGGTTGATTCCTATATTTACATTTACAAAATATGTTTTCGATTATACATAGGTATTGCAAAGTTTTCTACTCATACCGAATATTTACGCGACCAAAGAATTTCGAGATAAGTACGAAGATTTAGCAAGAGAAAATATACAACTCGAAGTTAACGTTTTATTGGAGATACATTAATCCTGACTTGTCCCATTCAAATATTGTTTTTCCTAAATTTGTAATCAAGATTGAAAATGACATTTCAAACTTGCAAAGTAACAAATGTTTTGAAAAAGTGAATAGAAAACAGAAATAGCTAAGCCTAAACTCCTACGCCTCCTACCTACATACATATACCTACAAAGGTATACCGCCCTATTTTTGTTTTTAAAAAAAAAATCATAATCGTTGATATTTGATAGGTAATACCTAATAATACTTTTTAAATTCAGAAATGACTGAAATGAGAAATAATGTAATCAAATAAAATATCCATTAGTTATACCTACTCAAAAAATATATCACTTCATCAGCAATTTATTATAATTTTTATGTAAGAAGAATGTACTTACCTATCTATACCTATGTAAGTAAACTTACGAGTTGCGTTACCTTATCGACCGCAGATAGAGTACCTACTATATTTTATTACATGTACCTATGTAAAATAATATATAATTATGTACATCTTGCTTATTTTTTATTTCGATTTCGTCCAAATTCTTTTATTATTTCCTTTGTCGGCTTTGTCTACATGCCATCGCCGTAACTGAACCATTATAGGATTTTGGCGCATTATAGGCTTTGCTTTACCATCGTGTGTTTTCTTTTTTTATAATTTTTTTCAAAATTGAGCAGGTTTAGGTAAAATTTTCATATAACATTACTTTTAGGAAATGAACATTCCTATCGAATAGTGTATTTGACGAAATATTTATACTCTTTTTTCATGGAGATCGGCCTCTTAAAAGCACCATAATAATGATGATGTTGACTGTTGAGAAGTTGTAATTTTTTACGTTTAATTAAAAAATGACTGGATTTAGGTGAATTTTTGAAAGGACTTCATTTTTAGAGAATAAAAAATCCTATCGAATGGTTTATTCATCGGAACTTTACATACTGTAAACTCCGAAATATGTAATTTCAAATTAGAAAAAATGCCTTATTTCTTAGTAAACTGCATGTAAACGTTTAATAAATAAACAGATAGACCAATCCATAGGATTTTTTCATTTCCTAAAAATGAAGTCCTTTCAAAAATTTACCTACACCCAGTCATTTTTTGAAATTAAACGTGAAAAATTACAACTTCTCAGTTCTTGATATCATAATAATTATTATGATGCTTCTAAATCTAAAGTTCTAACTTTTTAGAGGTTAATCTCGATGAAAAAAGAAATCCAAAATCCTTCTGAAAAATGGATTTCAACTCCAAATTCCAAAATCCTTTTTTTTTTTTTTTTAATTTAACCTGCGGTAATTTCCAACTGGACGAATTGAACTAATTGAAGTAGGTAGTAAATGATGCTGCGAGCAAATCGAAATAATGTATTTTAAAAAGTATTTTAAAAAATAGGGACTCACAAATCAAATCAATAAAAGAAAATTACGATAAAAGAGTTGAAAATTCTCGATTTGCTGTTTAAAAGACAAGTTCATTGAATCGTTTATCGGATAAGCGATTTTGCTCAGGTCTCATCGAAGGGTCTCATAATAAAATTAGCTAAGCTGAATTTTTGTTAGATATCGGCAGAAAAACATGGTGTAACGTTGTATTCCATAAAAAAGTTTTTCAACATTGTAGTATATTCAAGATTTAAAACTCTTGTCTGCAGAATTGAAATAAGTCGCTAGTTCAAGAAAAAAAAAAAGGATTTTGGATTTTTAATTTTTTTTAATTCCTACAAAATCCAAAATCCTTTCGATTTGAGGATTTCAAATCCAAAATCCAAATCCGGATTTTGAGGATCGGAAAGATTTGAAAACTGCCAAACCCTGGTAATAACTGTAATAAGTAATTTGAATTTAAAAAAAAAAAAAAAAATTAGTCAAAATAGGTACCTACCAACACTGATTTTCTTGTAATTCTAAGTAATTACCGTAATTTTTATAGAGATGTACAGTGTTCCTGAAATTTGAGCTGTGACTACGACATAGGATAAAATTCGACCAAAAAAAAACAATCAACCATTATTTTAGGTAACAACTGTAATCATCATGTAATTAAAATTAAATTATGTGTACTGTTATATTCGTATTGTAAAAATAATAATAGATTTTTATTTGTAATTTGTTTTCTCTTTCGTAGGAAGAGCTTACCTAGATGTAATCAGCTTCTGAATTTCAGAATCTTTAAAGTAAGTACATCCTTTTTCACTTTTCAAAAATGTTAATTTGCATCACCTGCCAGAGCAATGGAACATGAGCTTTGTTCGAACTTGCTAAGAAAATTACGTTCGTAGCTTTTCGCCAATAATTATACCACTGCTACCTTCACGACTCGTTGACTCGTTTTTTCTTTAAACCAAGTATATTTTTACGTTGATGAATTCAACCGAAGTCTCGACCAATTTTTTTGTACTACGTAGGACTTCTAGGACATACCGATCGGAATTACTATTACGAATGTTTTGGTATAATGGTAGTAGCTATAAATATTATCTGTAATTCTGTTTGCGTTATCATTATTACTTTGCAAATTTCAATCGTTGCTATATCGTTCTATAATTTGTTCTATTTTGATTACAGGTGTTGGTAGACAAATGATACCAACGTATATATTGCATAACGATATTCTTTGATCGCAGTATTTTTTATCGCAAAAATTCCAAGTTGATAACAATGGAAAGCGCTCGATCTCTGCACGAACGATTTAGAAGTAAGTTGACGCGATGACCTTTGAATAATTGAACCGAAAAGACGAATCAACGATTCGATCGTATGGTTAATATTTCGTCGTATTTACAGTTAATGGACAGCCGAACGAATATTATCGGTCTTCGGAATCACCAGTTACCAGGAAGAATCTTGATAGTAGCTGTTCTTATTCAATGGACGATTGTTGTACTACTTTAGAAAATTTTATATTTCCACCGCCGCCTCATTTGGAGCTGCCCAACGGCGATACTACGCCGCAAAAATGCTTAGACAATAAAGACGGTCTACGTAGTTCTTTGGACGACGCGGATAGCAGTCAATCGGATAGTTACCCGATAATGGGCACCAATTGCATATCTATTAAGCCGTCTAGAAATGCCATGTTCAAATTTAGAGGATATTTTAACGACGGTAGCCCAGTCAATAACATATTGAGTATCTTACCGCCTATCGGTGTATTTTGGGATATGGAAAATTGTCAAGTAAGAATTATCGTTATCCCTTTTTGCTGCTGCAATCGCTTCGTATCGTGTCGATATTATTAACCTATTCTTTTCGTTAGGTTCCGAAAGGGAGATCTGCCGTTGTTATCGCGCAGGCGATTCGCGATAAATTTTTTCAAGGATATCGTGAAACGGAATTTTTAGTTGTCTGCGACGTTAAAAAGGAAAACGCTCAGGTTATTCAAGAATTAAATGACGCGCAAGTGAGTTGGCTCGCAAATGGTTTCAATAATAATTTTTGCGCAGTGTGTAATCGCTATTTTGTCCTAGGTCAATTTAGTTCACGTTAGTTCTCAAAGTAAGAACGCAACTGACGATAAATTAAGACAAGCTATGCGCCGATTTGCCGATATTCACGGTCCGCCAGCCGCAATTATGCTAATTTCGGGTGATATAAATTTTTCTTCGGATTTGTGCGATCTTCGGCACAGGTATGGAGAATATTTTGCGATAGATAATTTTATTACGTTCTCGTTTCGTGTTCGAAATATTTCATAATTATTTTTATTGGTTTATTTGCAGAAAAAAAATTCACGTGATTCTGTTGCATAACGATTTGTGTTCCCAATCGCTTATTTTATGCGCCAACGAGCATCATAATTATTCCAAGTTGGTTGAAACTTTGCCTCTCAGAGGTTCTGAAAATGTAAGCATTTGTCGCTTCGCAGTGTTTGGGTTTTTCAATTTGCCCTATCGAAATTGACCGTATTTTTCGTAAAAATCTACTTTTCCAGTTACAAAATAACAACCCTGTAGAGGTCTTAGTTTCCAACTTGCCATTAGGATATGACCCGGCGAAAATTCGTAATAAGCTGAAACGTCTTTCGGAAAACTGTGGCGGTCGTGTTGGAATTATTACCGATCAAACTACCACCATTCGCTTTTCATCGATGGAATTCGCTTCGAGGCAAGTTGAAAATTTAATAAATAATAACGACAATTTATCGAGCTAAGTTTAAGCATGGCTGCTCGTCTTTTTTACTCGACGATTCCATGTTTTTCGTAAATCAGGGTCGTTTCAAACAATCGACGAATCTCGTCGCGTAGAAAAGAATTATCTATTCTCATTGCATAGCTCTCGCTCGTCGTAATTTCTCGTTGACGAAAATTACGCCTTTTTAAAAAGGTACATAATCGAACGTCGTTTCATTGTATCGTATTGCGATAAGACGATGAATAGGAAAATACCTGTTTTGTCTGTATTGCGTTGTTTTCGTTCGCTTCACACTGAAACGAACCTAAGTACACAGAATAACATTTAGTTGTGCCGTCACCTGCTCGAGTGGCAACATCGTCTTACATTTGATTATCTATTACGAGTACGTCGTGTTAAATCTAGTGCCGAATTTTTTTGCTTTATACGTTTTTGCTGCTGCAACCGCGTTTTAAATTCCGATTTACCGCGTCATTTTTTTTTTATTTTTCCAAATTCGCTATTTCGTCGTTATTGTTTTGTGATCGAACTAACACGCTGTATCCGATGATGTTTTAGAGCTCAAAAACGCATGAACAAAGAACGAGTTTTTGGGAACTGTGTGTTCGTTAGTACGCCATATAATGTAACCGAAGATCAAGATTTGAATAAATTTTCGGGTATTTTCATCATTTACATGCACGTTCTCGGACCGAATTCGCGATTACGTTTTTTATTACCTTTGTTTGATACTCGCAGCCAGAAAACCAAACATTTTCAGAAACTTCCTGTTTTGTCTGTATTGCGTTGTTTTCGTTCGATTTGCGTTGAAACAAACAAAAGTACATAGAATAACATTTAGTTGTGCCATAACCTGCTCGAGTGGCAACATCGTCTTACATTTGATTAGCTATTACGAGTACGTCGTGTTAAATCTAGTGCCGAATTTTTTTGATTTGTGAAAGGTATGTTGGATGGATTTCAACTAAACGTCCATTCACTACGAATTGTTTAAAATAATTCTGTAAAACTGTAATTTTTAGAAATGGAGAAAAAAGAATTGAAGAAATCTGAAATTGATGAGTTTACCAATACTCTGTATGAGTATATGGTAAAGATTCCGGTTCTAAAAAAGGATCACATTGTATCCATTCGTAGCCAATTGACTGAAATGTACGTTAGTATTCGTTATATCTAAGATTTTTTCTTAGATATCTTTTTAATAGGATCTCGTTTCATCTAGGTCTGTCGAAGTAGCCCGCGCTGCGCATGAAGAACTCGAAAATGAGAATGGTAATGAAGAGGGCTACGTATCAGATGGGAGTTCTGCTTCTACATCAAGTGCCTCAAGTGAATCGAATGATGATATGCTATCGATTGCTGATTCAGACTCCTCTTCAAATTCCGATCCAGATAAGCCGTCGAGGCCCCGGCCTCCGCATATTCCATATCCTCCCGGTACGTTCTTAATTACCATAAAAATGTCGAGCACAAATAGTAAAAGATCTTTTTGCAGGATGTGATTTAATACTGGACAAAGATCGGATGGGATTCCTAACAGAATTCAAAAATTCCATTGAGGATTTATTCCATGCAGCCAGCATATATTATACACCGTCAGGTGTATATAATTTGGCATTCGGTCTAAGCGTACTCTCCTGCCAGGTACCTGAAATCATTTTCTATAAATGGTCAGTGAATAGATGGGCCGAATTGGAAATTATAAGCTTACCCAATGTGAAGATCAGCATGAGTGCGTTTTCGTGGAACCTTCATCGTTTGGTCGCATCTCATAATAATTATTTGTTATTGACGAGGTAAATATTCGACGAGATTCGGTTCTCGCGATTAATTCGTTTACGAGTATTATTTATTTCGATTCTTATCTTTTTTCGGCAGCTTTTGCGACTGTTACGAAACGGAATTTGGTAAATTATTGCTGGACGATAACGGCGTACCCCTGGAACATTTGGTAACCTGCGTAAGCGGTTTGGAATTGGTTTCCAACAACAGTACCGGTATCAAATACGTTACGGCTAACGCAACCAAAGCGAACGTAGACGACAGAAAATCCGAAGGTCGGTTCTCTTTTTGCCATTGTTAAAAACGTATGCTAATTTCCGAAGTCGAACGAATGATTTTAAACTGGACTCGTTTTAGTAGGTTCTCATTCTTTGCAAGATGGCAGCTGCATCAGTCCGTCGTTGGTGAACAACTTGGCGTTATTTAGTCGCGAGCTGGTCGACTTATTGAAAACGTTTCCCCATTGTACGATGTCTTTCAATCGATTCATTCCGGTCTATCATCACCATTTCGGTCGTCAGTGTCGCGTCGCCGATTACGGATACACGAAACTGATCGATTTGATGGAAGCGCTTCCCAACGTCGTACAAGTAAGCGATGGCCGGCCCATGCTCTATCCTATGTAATCTGAGAGTTGATCTATACCGTAATATTTCGTCTGATTTGGTATTTGCGTAGGTAATCGGCGAAGGCAATCGACGCATGTTGACGTTGGCTCATAAAGCTCAAATACGACGTTTCACCTCCGATCTGCTGCGTGTGCTGAAGTCGTTGGCCAGCAAACAGACGACGGTCGGCGAATTCCCCACGCTTTTCGAAAAAACCATCGGCAGAGCTTTCGATCCGGTCGATTACGGACTTTGTTACCTGGAAGATTTACTGTCGCAGATATCCGAAAATACCGTAGTCATACACGCGGCTTCCACCAGCGGAGCAGACGCCAACAACGATCCGGTCGATACGATAATCGCAATACCGAAACGCGAACAAACTGCCGAGGAGATCGAAAGAACGAAAGTGTTCGCTAACGAGGTACGTCGGCGTTGGTCCTTGTTTGATATCGTTTTCGTGTATGTTCACGATCGGCTATTTTTACGGAGGGCCCTTGCTGATTCACTTGTTCACCATGAATTGTTTACCAAGTCCAGTGCTACGTAAATTCTTTATATACAAATTGGTCGGGAGGGAGGGGTCCAATCGACATTTTTGTAATAACTTTAATTTGGCTCCTTACCTCACCCCTAATTTTAATACTGCATTTGAATGAGTTGGTTTATCCCAAATTGGAGGGAGGGAGGGAGGGGTCTAATCGAAGTTTTTGTCATGGGCAAAATTATTCCTAAAATTTAGAGCTACAACTTTGTTGCACAAAATTTTCAATTGGACCCTTTCCCCTTCGCCCTTCAATTTTTAATTAATATTTTGGGAGTGTTATGCAAAATAAGTGGAGGGAGAAGGGCTCAATTGAAAAAGTTTTCAAACAAAAGTTGTAGCTTGAAGTACTAGGAATAATTTTGGTTATGACAAGAATTGCGATTGGTCCCCTCCCTCCCCTCCAATTTTGGATAATCCAACTCATTCAAATACATTATTGAAAACAGGAGGGAGGTAAGGGGCCGGATTAAAAAAATTTTCAAACAAAAGTTGTAGCTTGAAGTGCTAGAAATAATTTTGGTTATGACAAAAATTTCAATCGGACCCCTCCTTCCCCACCAATTTTGAGTTATATTACTTATTCACACTTATTCGAAATACATTATCAAAAACTGTGGGAAGGTTAGGGGCCCAATTAAAAAAAATTTCAAACAAAAGTTGTAGCTTGAAGTTTCACGAATACTTTTAGTTATTACAAAAATTTCGATTGGACCCCCTCCCTCCCTACCAATTTTGAATATACAGTATTTATGTAGCACTAGTGTAACACTGGACTTTGTAAAAAATTCGAGGTGAGCAAATGAATCAGCGAGGGCTCTCCTTAAAAATATCCGATCATTAATACTCTGTCGATCCGGTGATAACTTATCGCTCGTAATGGTTGCAGGTTGTCGAGCTGCTGAGTCACGCGCCCCAATGCAGCATGCTGTTCAATAAATTTATACCGGCGTATCATCATCATTACGGTCATCAATGTAAAGTGGCCGATTTCGGCTTTACCAAATTAATCGAGTTATTCGAAGCTATACCCGACGTGGTAAAGGTACGATCGCGAATGTCGCGCGCTTATTTTATTAAATTTTTGAATTTTTCATTTTTAATAACAAGCTACGTACGTTTTTGTGGACACAGATCGAAGATGACATCGAAGGCGGAGACCGCAAGGTGACATTACGAGAAGAAGTGAAGCTGAAAGTTCTGGGAGATCAGTTGGTCACATTGGTGATGTCTCGACGACCGAACGAATTGTCGCTGGTCAATCTAAATTCGGTATTTCTGTGGCAGTACGCATATTCGCTGAAACCTTCGGCTTACGGTTTCGATTCTTTGCAAGAACTAATAGAAAATTTGAATTTCGCCGTCAAAGTTAGTAATCGAAACTGATTGATGATTTTAAAAATTAGAGAATAAGCGTAGCGGAAATCTTAACGATGGTTTTTTTTTTTGTTTTTTTTTTGTAGCTCGTGGATACGCCCACTGGTCCGGTTTTGCAAGCAGTAGACAAAAATCAGCTGAAATTCTTATCGCTGAAAACGAAGCGCGTGCTTATCGAACGATCGGCGATCGGACAAATGTTTTTCAAAGACTTCAGCAAAGCGTTCGCGTCCATATTCGGCGAATCGATCGAATTACAAGTTTTGGAAAAAGAACTCACCGATACAGTGACGGTTCGTAATGCGTTCGAATTTTAGAATTTCGAACCGCCCTAAGCGATCGTATAATATATAGTATAATATTATATTTTTGATTTGTCGCCCTCGCAGGTTATTAAAAATAATTCTACGGCCGACGCTATCGTCAAATTAACGCCGTTGGAAATATTCGCGCGGGACGTGTACTTGTTGATGATATCGTGCGAAGGAAAGTTACCTCTGAACTCGTTCGAAAACGCTTATCTGCGAATGTACGGTACGGCGGTGCAGCCGGCGGTGTACGGTTACCAAACGTTGTCTGCCTTACTTCAGGCCATCCCTCATACCGTTATGATACGTGGTACACCGCCAAAAAGACTTATACTACTCAATACCGAATTGACTTGTGAGTAGAGCAGAGCAGTCTGTTAAAAAACAATTACGTTTATTTACCTGTAGCGTTTCATTTTCATCTTGTCGATTGATTTCGACGCAGCCATACAAGTAGATATTATGTACTTTGTCGTTCGAGGATCGGCTATTTTTACGGAGAGTCCTCGCTGATACATTTGCTCACCTTGAATTTATAACCAAGTTCAGTGGTAAAAAATACTTGATATTAAAAATTGGAAGGAAAGGTGGGAGGGGTCCAATCGAAATTTTTTTAATTACCAAAATTATTCCTAGTACTTCAAGCTACAACTTTTGTTCGATTTTTTTTTAATTGGGCCCCTTACCTCCCCACAGTGTTTAATAATGTATTTTGAATAAGTACAAATAAGTTATATTACTCAAAATTGGCGGGGAAGGAGGGGTCCGATTAAAATTTTCGTTATAACCAAAATTATTCCTAGTACTTCAAGTTACAACTTTTGTTTGAAATTTTTTTCAATTGTTCCCCTCTCTCTCCACTTATTTTGCATAACACTCCCAAAATACTGATTAAAAATTGAAGGGGCAGGGGAAAGGGTTCAATTGCAGAATTTGAGAAGCTCAAAATTTTAGGAATAATTTTGGCCATGACAAAAATTTCGATTGGACTCCTCCTCCCCTCCAATTTTGAATAATTTCCTCGCCTTGAATTTTTTACCAAGTCTAGTGTTACATAAATACTTTATATTCAAAAATACAATGGAGGGAGGGGTCCAATCGAAATTTTTGTGATAACCAAAATTATTCCTAGTACTTCAAGCTACAACTTTTGTTTGAAATTTTTTTTAATTGGGCCCCTTACCTCCCCATCAGTTTTTAATAATGTATTTTGAATTAGTGCGAATAAGTTATATTATTCAAAATTGGTGGGGAAGGAGGGGTCCGATTGGAATTTTCGTAATAACCAAACTTATTCCTAGTAAGTACTTCAAGCTACAACTTTTGTTTGAAAATTTTTTCAATCAGGCTCCTTACCGCTCCCCTATTTTTAATAGTGTATTTGAATGAATTGGATTATCCAAAATTGGAGGGGAGGGAGGGGTCCAATCGCAATTCTTGATATAACCAAAGGTATTAGTGAAACGTCAAGCTACAACTTTTGTTTGAAAATTTTTTCAATCGAGCCACTCTATCTCCACTTATTTTGAATTACACTCCCAAAATGCTGATTAAAAATTGAAGGGCGGAGGGGAAATAGCCCAATTGAAAAATTTATGCAACAAAGTTGTAGCTCAAAATTTTGGGAATAATTCTGTCCATGATGAAAACTTCGATTGGACCCCCCCCCCCCCCCCAATTTTGGTTAATCCAACTCCTTCAAATACATTTCTAAAAACAGTGGAAAGGTAAGGGGCCCGATTGAAAAAATTTTCAAACAAAAGTTGTAGCTTGAAGTACCAGAAATAATTTTGGTTATAACAAAAATTTCAATCGAACCCCTCCTTCCCCACCAATTTTGAGTAATATACCTAACTTATTCATACTTATTCAAAATACATTATTAAAAGCTGTGGGGAGGTAAAGGGCCGAATTGAAAAAATTTTCAAACAAATGATGTAGCTTGAAGTGTTACAAATACTTTTAGTCATTACAAAAATTTCGATTGGACCCCTCCCTCCCTCCTTTCCAATTTTGAATATAAAGTATTTACGTAGCACTGGACTTGGTAAAAAATTCAAGGTGAGCAAATTAATCAGCGAAGGCTCTCTCCGTAAAAATAGCCGATCGTTATCGTACGATAGAATGAATTATTATTAATCGCTACCGTGTTGCTTTCAATCGCAGATCAATATTTTCCGAAGAACGAATCGGATAACGAATGCGCGTTTTTCAGACCAAATTCCAATTCTAACGCGTACCAAGCGAACATTAGGAACGAAAACGTGAGTAATCGAATTATTGTAATTTCTCTCGGGAAATTTTTGATAAATTCGCCGACGTGCGCTAATTTTTTACTGTTTTCAACAGCAAATGCCTTTGGTCATGCTGCCAGATTTGACTTTGCATCCGGATACGTACACAGCGAGTCCGCTTACGTCGCCGCATAAAAGACTACACAACACGATCATGTTTGCCGAGCACATGTTACACGCTCCTACCTCCAGAATCGAGACGCCGTCTTCGTTTCACGTACCGTATCCGTTGTATCTGAACGGCGGCGGCGGCGCTGGCGCTTGCAGCATGGAAATTGTTCCCGGAAATTCCCGGGAACGTTCCCACCTTTATCAAAACCGGAAATTCCCGTTTTTTGAGCAAAATTCAATTTAACCCAAAAAATCGAACGAGCTGTGCTTTTCGACCAATTCTGGGACGCAGAGTTCAAATTTCCAGTCAGTTTTTTTTGCGCTCATTTTTTGACCAATTTTTGGCGAATATCTCGACAACGGGGCACCGGATCGCAAAACCGACACCGGATTCGAGTCGGGCAGGGTCGAATTAGTCGAAAACCACATCTATCTCGATTTTTTTGGAGGCTCAAAAAATCGCAAAAAATTCTCGCGGTTATTTCTACACACGAAATTATTGAGAACATTCCAAGTCCAACGAGAAAACCCGAAGTAATCCGACACGAAGCTCACCCTCGGTACGGCGTGTAGACACACACGCTTGTACGGCGAATAGACGCTCGCTCGTGAAAAGAAAAAAAAAATATTTTTTCCAAACCGAACACGGCATTAAGAAATTGCGCCGACGCGAGATGCGAAGCGCGAAGAAGACATACCTTCGTAGTCGAGGCATTGAGAAAGGGTACCAACGGGAAGAGCCATGTTCAAAAGTAATACTAATACAGTATAGTATCAAATTAAGCGATCGTGAAAAATTTTGAATTTGAAGCATTTGAAGTTAATTAGCTATAAATTTATTAATTTAGCTGAATTTAGCATAGTGCCTTAAATTTAGCCTCACCGGCCCCTCGTTTTGACTTAATTTTTGTTTAAGAAGACTGAAGAGTTCATTTCGTTTTAATTATGCCTCTTGTTTCTATAACTCTTAAATTTCCATCCAAATACAAAAATAATAAATTGATTTCAAAAACGTTATGGAAGATAGCCGAGGGTGAAATACCATTAGAATTGGTCGAGAAATATTTAGACAAATTATATGCTTTTGCAACCATGTTGCCTGTGGTTCCTGGCTACATGGTTTTGACAATAAGATCACATCTACGTAATATGTAAGTGCAGTATTGTTAATCGAGTGTTTTACTTTTCAAGTAGATGTATCTTAAAATAATCACTATTTTGTATGCAGGGCTTCTGAATGTGCCGCCAAAGAGTCTCTTCAAAGAGAATCAACTGCGGCCAATTCATCGGAAGTAAATTATTCTTCGAATTTGCTCTTGAACTCCTTCTTCCTTTCTGCACGAGCTCCACCAGGTAATTCATTTTTTTACAGTGATTTTATATTATTCTATGTTTATCAATTTCCTTTATTTCATTTAGACACGGACCTGTGTGGAACTCGAAAGTCGGATTTCCTCATTTATTTCCGAGACGACTTAATCAAGTTGTTCAAGAAATCCGTGTTTACCGATAAAGAAAGATACAGATTTTTCTTCAGTCTGTGCCTTGTAGTTTTTCACGTGCCAGAAAAATCATTTGTCAATTGGATGGAAGCATAATTTTTTTTTTAAATCCTAGGGTACGTCCCTGTTGAATAATTTAATAATTGTAATGTTACGAAAACAATTCACTATTGCGCAGATTTTTTTATGTAAATATCCACTATGATTGATAAAATATAGTAGGTGATAACAATGCTAACATGTTTGGGTTTTTTTAAGATTTCTGTTTACGTAATGCTTTGAACGTTTGAACCCACATTTGTGATCTAATATTTAAGTACCGATAAATTGAAAAATACAATATACAAAATGACAGAAATTGCTGTCTTTGTTTTGAGATTTTCTATTTTTCCTCTTTGATTTTTTTTTTTTTTTTTTTTTTGGAAGAACCTATTAACTAATAAGTTTAGTAAAAACTAGGTACTCGTTTTAAACGAGTCGAAGACACAATAATATTATGTAGTGTAAAACAAAAAATGAGAATAGGAAATTGACGAAAATCAGAGATATAGGATTCGATGGTAATGACGTTTGATTGCAGAAAACTTTGATTCGACAGAGTGTTTGATTTCACTGGTTTATTTACAAATGGTATACTATTCAATTGGACATTTTTTTATAAACAGTATTCCAAAAGGCTCTTAGTATGTGTAGTTCTTGTTTTACGAACAAATTACTTCGGTTGAAACGAAATAGCTATAATGCGGCGAGACTGGTGAGAGTGTTAAAATAAAAGGAATGCAACAATTGTTAAATATGATTGTGCCCTAGAAATGAAAAGTTTTTACAGTTTTTGCTTTTTATAGCATGTTCTGAAGATTTTATATCATTCGGTAAGTTTGCTTTGTTATCATTCTATTCGTTACTTTGGGGTGTTGTTATTTCTACCCGCCTGGGTGAGTAGTTCATAGAAATGAATCAACTGAATCTCAGAATCTCTGGACTTGAAATATTTCTTTCAAGTTTCGATTGATATTTATTTTATTCAAAATTGGAGGGAAAGGAAGGGTTAAATCAAAATTTTTGTGAAATCCAAAATTATTCCTAAGTCTTCAAGCTACAACTTTTGTTTGAAGTTTTTTTTAAATTGGATCCCCCTCCCCACTGATTTTTCACAACACTTCGAAGATATTAATTTAAAATCCCAGATAAATCAACGAGGAAGGTACCTATTAAAAAAAATTTCAAATAAAAGTTGTAGAACAAGATCCTAAAAATAATTTTTGTCCTTATAAAAATTTTGATTGGATCTCTCCCTTTCCTCAAATTTCACATAATATCAGGTAGATACGTTTTTCAAAATTCTGTACACTAAAGCACCGATGATGGAAGTCCATTTTTTTTCGACTTCGAGATTTTTATTGTTTATATGAACCTACAAGTGTCCAAAATTCAAAAAACGTAAAAACCTCGAAGTTGAAAAAAATGTGACTTCCATCGAGGGAGGAGTCCAATCGAAATTTTCGTCATGGCCAAAATTATTCCTAAAATTTTAAGCTACAACTTTGTTGCACAAAATTTTCAATTGGACCCTTCCCCCTTCTCCCTTCAATTTTTAATTGGTATTTTGGGAGTGTTATGCAAAATAAGTGAAGAAAGAAGGGCTAAATTGAAAAAGTTTTCATACAAAAGTTGTAGCTTGAAGTTTCATTAATACTTTTGGTTATGACAAAAATTGCGATTGGACCCCTCCCCCTCCAATTTTGGGTAATCCAACTCATTAAAATATATTATATTGAAAACATGGGGAGGTAAGGGGCCCGATTGAAAAAATTTTCAAACAAAAGTTGTAGCTTGAAGTACTAAAAATAATTTTGGTTATAACAAAAATTTCAATCGCACCCCTCCTTCCCCGCCAATTTTTAAATTTTAGCAATAAAACTTATTCTTTAGGGTGGCACTTATTTAATTTTTTTCGACTAATTTTTAAATGTCTTACCCCCCAAAGTGTGTTCATTTTATGAGAAAAAAAATCCCTATTTCCTATTTTCCCCCTAACTGAATTTTAACCCGTGCCGGGTCACCCCTCCTCCCTTTTTTGGAAAAATGAAAAAAATTCACCGATTTTCAAAATCTTGCACTTTTTTGAAGATAACCCATCAAAGTTGTTCCTTGTCATAAGAATGAACTCCCAATTTTTTATTTTTCCTCCAACTTGATTTTAAGTGGTACCTGGGGGCTCCCCTAATTTTTCAAAAAAATCAAAAGCATGAAAATTGAGCAAAATCTTTCCTTTTAGCATTTCAATTTGTTGCATTTTTTCCAAGAGAAAAATCCCCTATTTTTAATTTTTACCCTAACTCAGTTCTAAGTGGACCCACAAGCCCCCAAATTAAAAAAAATATGAAAAAATACCAATTTTTTAAATTTTTTTATTTTTTTGGTTCTAAGTGTAACCAATTAAAGTCGTTCCATTTGGGGCAAAATGATTCTCAATTTTTTATTTTTCTTTCAGCGTTATTGTAAGTGGCACCACAGTGTCCCCTTAAAAAAAAAGCTGAAAAAATTCACAGAACTTGATCAGTTTTTTTTTTTTTTTTTTTTTTAAAGGGGACATTAGGGTGCCACTTACAATAACGCTGAGAGAAAAATAAAAAATTGAGAATCATTTTTCCCCAAATGGAACAACTTTAACTGGTTAGAACCAAAAAAAAAGAGAAAAGTTGAAAAATTGGTATTTTTTCATAATTTTTTTAATTTGGGGGGCTTGTGGGTCCACTTAGAACTGAGTTAGGGGGAAAATGAAAAATAGAGAATTTTTCTCTTACGAAATGCAACAACTTGAACTGCTAACAGAAACGACTTTGCTCAATTTTCTTGCTTTTGATTTTTTTGAAAAATTAGGGGAGCCCCCAGGTACCACTTAAAATCAAGTTGGAGGGAAAATAAAAAATTGAGAGTTCATTCTCGTGACAAGGAACAACCTTGATGGGTTATCTCCAAAAAAGTGCAAGATTTTGAAAATCGGCGAATTTTTTTCATTTTTCCAAAAAAGGGGGAGGGGGTGACTCGGCATGAGTTAAAATTCAGTTAAGGGAAAAATAAAAATTAGGGAATTATTTTCTCATAAAATGAACACACTTTGGGGGTAAGACATTTAAAAAGTCGAAAAAGGTAAAATAAGGGCCACCCTATTTTTCATTCTTATTCCAAATATATTATTAAAAACAGTGGGGAGGTGAGGGGCCCCATTGAAAAAATTTTCAAACAAAAGTTGTAGCTTGAAGTTGTACAAATACTTTTAGTTATTACAAAAATTTCGATTAGACCCCTTCCTCCCTTCCAATTTTGACGATAAAGTATTATGTAGCACTGGACTTGGTAAAAATTTATCGAAGTTGCACCCCATGAATGTAAACTAAACAATCAATCTAGACGTTAGTTAAAAAACGAACTATGCAATAGGCATCTGCCTCAGACCCGGCGAGAGCGAGAGGTGGGGACAAGGGTGACACAAGTCTTGAACCCGGAGTTTTCTCCGAAGAGACTCCGCATTTCCCCCTTCATCTCATTGGACTCTTAGAGTAAAATGACGAAATTTCTTTGGGGCCCAAGTATTTTATAACATTTTTAAAAAAATTAAAAATTCTAAATTCCATATCAATCGAGCGTTGAACGTCGTCTCGACTCACATAATCAAAGAAAATAATTTTAAAATGAATTAAAAAATTTTCTTCTTGATGAAATTGAAAAAAAGTCAAGAAAGAAATTGAATTTTGGCTAAACGTTTTTTTGTTCAACCTTTCTTCAATTTTCGATTTTTAAAATTTTTGCCAGTTTTTTTTTCAAAATTTCGTCAAAAAAAACATTTTTTTGAAGATTTCTTTTTCGTTTTTTGCATCAATTCTCCTTTTTATTCAAAAGTTTTTCAAATTCCTTTGGGATTTTTTTTTGGAAATATCTTAGCAAAGAATTTTTTTGAACAAGTCTCAATTTCTCAAATTTACCTTCAATTTTTAAAAATTTATTTTTCTAAAAATAATTTTTATTTTATTTTAAAAAGCAGGGTTCTTTTGAAATTTGGGTACCTAATCTCTTTGCATGTAAAATTTTTTCAAATTTCTTTGAAAACCATTTTTGTGAAAAAAAAAAACATTTTTTTTTGAATTTAGGATGAAAGAATTTTTTTTATTTTTTTTAAATTGAAAAACTTTTTAATTTCTTTTAATTTGTTCAAGTTTTGTACGAAAACAAGTTTTATTGAAGTTTTTTTTTCAATTTATTCAATCCTTTTAATACCTATATTTTTTTCTAATACCTATCTTTGAAATCTAGTTTTTTTAATCCATTAAAAAAAGTTCATTTTTAAAATTTTGGTATCTAAATTTTTTTTACTTTTCTTTAGTTAAAAAATTTGTCCAGGGAATAATTTCTTGAAAGTTTTTTTATTTTTTTATTTATTTATTCATTTTTTTTTTGAAATTTGGTCAATTACTTTACATTAAAAAATTTTTCAAACTTCTTTGAGAACCTTTTTCTTTTTTTTCTTTTTAGCCGAATTTTTTTTTTTAAATTTAGGCTATTGTGTCCGACCCTAATTTAGAAGGAGGGGGGGTAGAAGAGTTCTGACCCCATTTGTCGACGTTTGGGACCAAAAGATGACGATCTGTCACATGTCACATATTTATATATATATATATATTTATTTATTTATTTATAATTTTACACCTACTTTTGGAACTCTGAGGCCGAGCCTAACAGGTCAAATGAGGTCAAACTTGATATGTAGGGTCCCCTCGGTGTAGGAATGATGCAAAAAAATTTTTGGGGCCCTAACTCAAAATTGAGGATATGACCCCTTTTTGAGGGAGGTGCGGGGGAGCCCCAATATCATGAAATTTTTTTAAACTTGCCCCAGGGATGAGAATCCTAATTACCTACATCATAGTCAAATTTCAGCCCCCTAAGTCATACCCACCCCATTTTAGGGCCCAAAAAGTGGATTTTGGGGTCATTTTTTTCACGTTGATCAGGCTACAGATCCCCCAAATGGGGCTGGGGGGCCAAAATTTTCATCATGGATCAAGTTTGTGCCCCTGATGTGCCTTTTGTAGGTTTCAACTTTTGGGCCCCCTTTGACCCCTGTCAAGGGTCAAAAATCAAGATTTTTCATAATTTTTCATGTTTTTTCTCGCTTCCCGGTACGTTGATCAGCCTGCAGCCCAAACCAAATGACCTTGGATGCTAAAATTTGGTATTTAGGATAGGTAAGGGTCACTGAGGTGCCTTTTGGGGTTTTTGACCCCTGAGCCCCAAAATTGGGGGTGGCCCCTTTTTGAGGGGGCTCTAAAGAGGCCCCAATTTGACAAAATGATTTGAAATTTTTACCAACAACAGTGACTCTAATTGTCTCCACTGTATCCAAATTTCAGCTTCCCAAGTCATCCCCACCCCATTTTAGGGCCCAAAAAGTGGATTTTGAGGTCATTTTTTTACGTTGATCAGGCTACAGACCCCCCAAATGGAGCTGGGGGGCCTAAATTTTTATCATAGATTGAGTTCATTCCCCTGATGTGCCTTTTGTAGGTTTTGACCTTTAAACCCCTTTTGACCTCGATACAGGGTCAAAAATCAATATTTTTCAAGTTTTAACCTGTCTTTTCTGACGCGTTGAACAGCCTACAGCCCAAACTAAAAGACCTAAACAATCGAAATTTGGGATGTAGGGTCAGTACAGGTCACCGATGTGCCTTTTGGGGGTTTCGACTTTTGAGCACCATTTGACCCCCGTACAGGGTCAAAAATCATAAATTTTCACGTTTTAACCTCTTTTTTGGTGTGTTGGCCCTCGTCTGAAGAGCTGAAAGTGTGAAGGGGATTAAGAGCGAAGCCCTCAATCCTCTCCTGCCATGTCCCTATTGAGGGTAAAGCCCCCCAATAGGGGCATGGGGGCGGAGCCCCCATCCTAAGAGCCGAAAGTGATGAGGGGGTTGGGTCGGAGCCTCAACGGGGGTATGGGGGCGGAGCCCCCATCTGAAGATGAAATCTTCAATGCAGAGAGGAACTAAAACTGAAGACAAAAACCTGACATTTTTAAACTGAATTTGAAGTTAAAACTGATATTGAAACTGAAATACCATGGATGAAAACGTTTTCTAAGTGGTACACTAACTTGAAAAAAAAAATTCGGCTGTCGCGGAGCATCTTGACTGCTACGCGTTTTTTTTTTTTTTGGAATTCAGCAAAGAATTTTTTTAGAACATGTCGTCTCAATTTCTCAAATTTCCCTTCAATTGTTTATAATTTCTTTTTTTTTAATTCAATGAAAAATTTTTTTTTTTTGAATTTCGGATGAAAGAATTTTTTTATTATTTTTCATTAAAAAAAAGTTTATTTTTAAAATGTTGGTGAATTTTTTTCACTATTCTTTAGTTAAAAAAATTGTCCAGGGAATAATTTCTTGCAAGTTTTTTTGGATTCTTATATTCATTTACCTACTTATTTATTTTTTGAAACTTAGTCAATTACTTTACATTAAAATTTTTTTCAAATTCCTTTGAGAAACTTTTTTTTTGGAAATTTAGCAAATAATTTTTTTGAACAGGTCTCAATTTCTCAAATTTTCTTTCAAATTTTCCTTCAATTTTTCAAAAAAATTTTCCTAAAAAATTTCTAATTTCAACTTTTTTTTTAAAAGCAGGGTTCTTTTACAATTTACGGTATAATCTCTTTGCATTTAAAATTTTTTCAAATTTCTTCGAGAACCATTTTTTTAAAATTCGGTTTTTTTGAATTTCGGATGAAAGAATTTTTTTATTTTTTTTTTAAATAAAAAACTTTCTAATTTCTTTTAATTTGTTTAAGTTTTGTACAGAAACAAGTTTTTTTTTTAATTTATTCATTTATTCAATTCCTTTATTATATAAAATTTTTTTCTAATACCTTTGAAAACGATTTCTTTTAATCCATTAAAAAAAGTTCATTTTTCAAATTTTGGATTTTTTTTTCCTTTTTCTCAAGTTGATAAATTTTTGCAGGGAATATTTCTTGAAAGTTTTTTTTTGAAATTTATTTTAGTTACCTAGTTATTACTTTACATTAATTTTTTTTTCAAATTCCTTTGAGAACCTTTTTTTTCTTGAAATTATTTATGTGCCTACACAATATACAGAAGAATTTTTTTGTTTGTTCAATGAAATAAAAAAATAGGTAAAGTAAGTAAAGTAACGCATTATTAGTAGTATAAAGCGTTTGCCTTCTTTACATTGTCTCAAAAGAAAAAAAAAGAAAAAAATAATTTTTTAAAAAAATGTTTTTTTTTGTTTAGGAAAAAAAGGGACCCCAAAATTTTTTAGTCCTGGGGCCCGACCTCGCTTTCGCTGGCCCTGATCTGCATATACGTAATAAAGCTATGTAGACTTGGTTGATTCCTATATTTACATTTACAAAATATGTTTTCGATTATACATAGGTATTGCAAAGTTTTCTACTCATACCGAATATTTACGCGACCAAAGAATTTCGAGATAAGTACGAAGATTTAGCAAGAGAAAATATTAAACGCGAAGTTAACGTTTTATTGGAGATACATTAATCCTGACTTGTCCCATTCAAATTTTGTTTTTCCTAAATTTGTAATCAAGATTGAAAATGACATTTCAAACTTGCAAAGTAACAAATGTTTTGAAAAAGTGAATATAAAACAGAAATAGCTAAGCCTAAACTCCTACGTCTCCTACCCACATACATATACCTACGAAGGTATACCGCCCTATTTTTGTTTTTAAAAAAAAAATCATAATCGTTGATATTTGATAGGTAATACCTAATAATACCTACCTTTTAAAATCAGAAATGACTGAAATGAGAAATAATGTAATCAAATAAAATATCCATAAGTTATACCTACTCAAAAAATATATCACTTCATCAGCAATTTATTATAATTTTTATGTAAGAAGAATGTACTTACCTATCTATACCTATGTAAGTAAACTTACGAGTTGCGTTACCTTATCGACCGCAGATAGAGTACCTACTATATTTTATTACGTGTACCTATGTAAAATAATATATAATTATGTACATCTTGCTTATTTTTCATTTCGATTTCGTCCAAATTCTTTTATTATTTCCTTTGTCGGCTTTGTGTACATGCCATCTCCGTAACTGTACCATTATAGGATTTTGGCGCATTATAGGCTTTGCTTTACCATTGTGTGTTTTCTTTTTTTATAATTTTTTTCAAAATTGAGCAGGTTTAGGTGAAATTTTCATATAACATTACTTTTAGGAAATGAACATTCCTATCGAATAGTGTATTTGACGAAATATTTATACTCTTTTTTCATGGAGATCGGCCTCTTAAGAGCACCATAATAATGATGATGTTGACTGTTGAGAAGTTGTAATTTTTTACGTTTAATTAAAAAATGACTGGATTTAGGTGAATTTTTGAAAGGACTTAATTTTTAGAGAATAAAAAATCCTATCGAATGGTTTATTCATCGGAACTTTACATACTGTAAACTCCGAAATATGTAATTTCAAATTAGAAAAAATGTCTTATTTCTGAGTAAACTGCATGTAAACGTTTAATAAATAAATAGATAGACCAATCCATAGGATTTTTTTATTTCCTAAAAATGAAGTCCTTTCAAAAATTTACCTACACCCAGTCATTTTTTGAAATTAAACGTGAAAAATTACAACTTCTCAGTTCTTGATATCATAATAATTATTATGATGCTTCTAAATCTAAAGTTCTAACTTTTTAGAGGTTAATCTCGATGAAAAAAAAAATCCAAAATCCTTCTGAAAAATGGATTTCAACTCCAAATTCCAAAATCCTTTTTTTTTTTTTTTAATTTAACCTGCGGTAATTTCCAACTGGACGAATTGAACTAATTGAAGTAGGTAGTAAATGATGCTGTGAGCAAATCGAAATAATGTATTTTAAAAAGTATTTTAAAAAATAGGGACTCACAAATCAAATCAATAAAAGAAAATTACGATAAAAGAGTTGAAAATTCTCGATTTGCTGTTTAAAAGACAAGTTCATTGAATCGTTTATCGGATAAGCGATTTTGCTCAGGTCTCATCGAAGGGTCTCATAATAAAATTAGCTAAGCTGAATTTTTGTTCGATGTCGGCAGAAAAACATGGTGTAACGTTGTATTCCATTAAAAAGTTTTTCAACATTGTAGTGTATTCAAGATTTAAAACTCTTGTCTGCAGAATTGAAATAAGTCGCTAGTTCAAGAAAAAAAAGGATTTTGGATTTTAAATTTTTTATAATTCCTACAAAATCCAAAATCCTTTCGATTTGAGGATTTCAAATCCAAAATCCAAATACTTTCAAAAAAAAGTTTTCAAATCCAAAATCCAATTCCGGATTTTGAGGATCGGAAAGATTTGAAAACTGCCAAACCCTGGTAATAACTGTAATAAGTAATTTGAATTTAAAAAAAAAAAAAAAAAAAAAAAAAGTCAAAATAGGTACCTACCAACACTGATTTTCTTGTAATTTTACGTAATTACCGTAATTTTTATAGAGATGTACAGTGTTCCTGAAATTTGAGCTGTGACTACGACATACGATAAAATTCGACCAAAAAAAAACAATCAACCATTATTTTAGGTAACAACTGTAATCATCATGTAATTTAAATTAAATTATGTGTACTGTTATATTCGTATTGTAAAAATAATAATAGATTTTTATTTGTAATTTGTTTTCTCTTTCGTAGGAAGAGCTTACCTAGATGTAATCAGCTTCTGAATTTCAGAATCTTTAAAGTAAGTACATCCTTTTTCACTTTTCAAAAATGTTAATTTGCATCACCTGCCAGAGCAATGGAACATGAGCTTTGTTCGAACTTGCTAAGAAAATTACGTTCGTAGCTTTTCGCCAATAATTATACCACTGCTACCTTCACGACTCGTTGACTCGTTTTTTCTTTAAACCAAGTATATTTTTACGTTGATGAATTCAACCGAAGTCTTGACCAATTTTTTTGAACTACGTAGGACTTCTAGGACATACCGATCGGAATTACTATTACAAATGTTTTGGTATAATGGTAGTAGCTATAAATATTATCTGTAGTTCTGTTTGCGTTATCATTATTACTCTGCAAATTTCAATCGTTGCTATATCGTTCTATAATTTGTTCTATTTTGATTACAGGTGTTGGTAGACAAATGATACCAACGTATATATTGCATAACGATATTCTTTGATCGCAGTATTTTTTATCGCAAAAATTCAAAGTTGATAACAATGGAAAGCGCTCGATCTCTGCACGAACGATTTAGAAGTAAGTTGACGCGATGACCTTTGAATAATTAAACCGAAAAGACAAATCAACGATTCGATCGTATGGTTAATATTTCGTCGTATTTACAGTTAATGGACAGCCGAACGAATATTATCGGTCTTCGGAATCACCAGTTACCAGGAAGAATCTTGATAGTAGCTGTTCTTATTCAATGGACGATTGTTGTACTACTTTAGAAAATTTTATATTTCCACCGCCGCCTCATTTGGAGCTGCCCAACGGCGATACTACGCCGCAAAAATGCTTAGACAATAAAGACGGTCTACGTAGTTCTTCGGACGACGCGGATAGCAACTCGGATAGCAGTCAATCGGATAGTTACCCGATAATGGGCACCAATTGCATATCTATTAAGCCGTCTAGAAATGCCATGTTCAAATTTAGAGGATATTTTAACGACGGTAGCCCAGTCAATAACATATTGAGTATCTTACCGCCTATCGGTGTATTTTGGGATATAGAAAATTGTCAAGTAAGAATTATCGTTATCCATTTTTGCTGCTGCAATCGCTTCGTATCGTGTCGATATTATTAACCTATTCTTTTCGTTAGGTTCCGAAAGGGAGATCTGCCGTTGTTATCGCGCAGGCGATTCGCGATAAATTTTTTCAAGGATATCGTGAAACGGAATTTTTAGTTGTCTGCGACGTTAAAAAGGAAAACGCTCAGGTTATTCAAGAATTAAATGACGCGCAAGTGAGTTGGCTCGCAAATGGTTTCAATAATAATTTTTGCGCAGTGTGTAATCGCTATTTTGTCCTAGGTCAATTTAGTTCACGTTAGTTCTCAAAGTAAGAACGCAGCTGACGATAAATTAAGACAAGCTATGCGCCGATTTGCCGATATTCACGGTCCGCCAGCCGCAATTATGCTAATTTCGGGTGATATAAATTTTTCTTCGGATTTGTGCGATCTTCGGCACAGGTATGGAGAATATTTTGCGATAGATAATTTTATTACGTTCTCGTTTCGTGTTCGAAATATTTCATAATTATTTTTATTGGTTTATTTGCAGAAAAAAAATTCACGTGATTCTGTTGCATAACGATTTGTGTTCCCAATCGCTTATTTTATGCGCCAACGAGCATCATAATTATTCCAAGTTGGTTGAAACTTTGCCTCTCAGAGGTTCTGAAAATGTAAGCATTTGTCGCTTCGCAGTGTTTGGGTTTTTCAATTTGCCCTATCGAAATTGACCGTATTTTTCGTAAAAATCTACTTTTCCAGTTACAAAATAACAACCCTGTAGAGGTCTTAGTTTCCAACTTGCCATTAGGATATGACCCGGCGAAAATTCGTAATAAGTTGAAACGTCTTTCGGAAAACTGTGGCGGTCGTGTTGGAATTATTACCGATCAAACTACCACCATTCGCTTTTCATCGATGGAATTCGCTTCGAGGCAAGTTGAAAATTTAATAAATAATAACGACAATTTATCGAGCCAAGTTTAAGCATGGCTGCTCGTCTTTTTTACTCGACGATTCCATGTTTTTCGTAAATCAGGGTCGTTTCAAACAATCGACGAATCTCGTCGCGTAGAAAAGAATTATCTATTCTCATTGCATAGCTCTCGCTCGTCGTAATTTCTCGTTGACGAAAATTACGCCTCTTTTAAAAAGGTACATAATCGAACGTCGTTTCATTGTATCGTATTGCGATAAGACGATGAATAGGAAAATACCTGTTTTGTCTGTATTGCGTTGTTTTCGTTCGCTTCACACTGAAACGAACCTAAGTACACAGAATAACATTTAGTTGTGCCGTAACCTGCTCGAGTGGCAACATCGTCTTACATTTGATTATCTATTACGAGTACGTCGTGTTAAATCTAGTGCCGAATTTTTTTGCTTTATACGTTTTTGCTGCTGCAACCGCGTTTTAAATTCCAAATTACCGCGTCATTTTTTTTTATTTTTCCAAATTCGCTATTTCGTCGTTATTGTTTTGTGATCGAACTAACACACTGTATCCGATGATGTTTTAGAGCTCAAAAACGCATGAACAAAGAACGAGTTTTTGGGAACTGTGTGTTCGTTAGTACGCCATATAATGTAACCGAAGATCAAGATTTGAATAAATTTTCGGGTATTTTCATCATTTACATGCACGTTCTCGGACCGAATTCGCGATTACGTTTTTTATTACCTTTGTTTGATATTCGCAGCCAGAAAACCAAACATTTGTAGAAACTTGGATCACAACGGATTGCCGAACACGAGAATGTATCACTGTCCGAATAACGAGAATTTCCTTTCCGCCGCTCCCGATTATCCGATCAACGATCACAAGTGAGTTTTATTTGGTCTCGGTGTCGGCGTTTTATTGTCTGTTTTTTTACTCGACGTATTATTTTCTGCCAGGAATTTTATGCCGTACAATAGGCCTGCAACGTATTACCAAAATGGCGCCACATTTCATTGTAGAACCGAACAACGTGGTGGCAACGCCAATGGTTACAATGTTCCGCATACAAATCAGGAGAATATCGCCAACCATAATAATTTACCGCCTTGGTGGCATTGGAACGCGTCTAACGCGAACGTGAGTATTTCGTGCTTTTGATTAATGCGTTATTTCGATGTGATTTTGAAGAAAAAAATAATTTGTTCGATACCAGAAGTACCCGATGGACGGAACAAATAAAACTGGCAGACAAGTTTTGGCGGCGTGCGACGGTAACGTCAAGTGTTTACCTCAAGATGGATATTTAATGGCACACGGTACGGTTTGGTGGTTATTATTTATATGTAAACTCGACTGTCGCCTAAGTTTAATTGGTGTCTAGTTTATTCAATTTTTTTACGCGGTTGTGGATCGTTGTTGAAATATTTTTAGTACAATACTACGTGGATACTTGATATTTGAAATTGGAGGGGAGGGAGGGTTCAAATCGAAATTTTTGTAATGACTAAAATTATTCCTGGAACATAGAGCTACAACTTTTGTTTGAAATTTTTTTTGATTGAATCCCTTTTTCCGCGCCAATTTTGCATAACACTCTAGAGTTACTAATTAAAAATTAGAGGAGTGAGAAAGAAAGTGGCCAATTGAAAATTTTTTCAAATAAAAGTCGTATTTTAAGATCCTGAAAATATTTTGGTTATTACAAAATTTCGATTGGACCCATCTCTGCCCTCTGATTTCACGTAACATCAGGTAGATACTTTTTCAAACGTGACGGAGGGGTCCGATTGAAAAAATTTTCAAACAAAAGTTGTAGCTTGAAGTGCTAGAAATAATTTTGGTTCTTACAAAAATTTCGATTGGACCTCTCTCTCCACTCCAATTTTGGATAAATCAACTTTCAAAACACATTATTAAAAACTGTGGGAGGTAAGGGGTCCAATTGAAAAAAATTTCAAACAAAAGTTGTAGCTTGAAGTGCTAGAAATAATTTTGGTTTTTACAAAAATTTCGATTGGACCCCTCTCTCCACTCCAATTTTGGATAAATCAACTTTCAAAACACATTATTGAAAACTGGGGGGAGGTAAAGGGTCCAATTGAAAAAATTTTCAAACAAAAGTTGTAGCTTGAAGCGCTAGAAATAATTTTGGTTCTCACAAAAATTTCGATTGGACCCTTCCCACCCCTCCAATTTTGAATATCAACTATCTTTGTAGTATTGTACTTGGGTAAATTTCAACAACAACGTACAAGCTAGACACTAATCTACGAGTGTCGGTTTTCGATTTATTATTTGATTTTTTGATGACGATTACAACGTATTTTTTTTTTTTTTGCAGCTGGAAAATTTGATCGATTTTGGCAAAATGAGAACGCTTCGATGGCTGGTTCGCAATGTCAACCGAATTCTTACGGCGATATGCAAAAAAATGGTTTACCGCAAATAACGATACTGAAAAGAAGTGGCGCCTTACCTCCCATCAATCCGATAGATATGAACAAAGTACGTATGGGCTAGACTCGCGTTCGGCTGCCGATTTACCTACCTACGATACGCAGTATTTTTTTTTACCTGTTGAAAGTATTTCACTTTGTATACGTCGAGTCGTAGTATATTATGAGTTGAATTTTTCTGTTTTTACGCAGAGATATTTCCATCCTATCTGTTCGAATCAGGCCACAATCAATCAAGCCACTCAAACCAACGGACCGGTCGAATTACACATTACCAATTTAGATCAATGCATGGACACGGCAGAATTACGAAAATGTCTGTTGAACGCGTTCGGAGAATTTACTACGGTAAAATAGGCGTACACTTAAGTCTGTGAAATCGATCACTTGCACGCGTACTTAATGTTATCTCGAAAATTTTAGGTTCTAAGTTTATCGGTTTACGTGCAATCGGACGGTAACTACGCCGCTTCTGTCAAGGTTCCTAGTCATCAAGATGCTCAATTCGTTATATCCAAGTTACACCGTCGCAAAATAGGATTCAAAAGAATCATGATATCGAACGCTCACAACGGCAACGCGCATAATATCGCTTTGATCAGGTAAACCCATCAGAGCCAGTCTGACCGAACGATGAGAGACTCGATTCCGGTGCGTGACCCGCGTTTATGCTTTCAGATCTCAAGCGGTCTCGTTACTACTCGACGTACCCGGAAATCAACTACCGTTGATTAAGTTTAGAGAATTGTACGAAAAACGTTACCTGGTTTCACCTTCGGCGTCCGATTTGTATAAATTAAAAGACGTCTGTACCATTTCCGAGGAGGCTACCGGTCGCATTATCAGTTTGAACGCGGAGCTGAGAAATTCGCCGTCGCCTCTTTTGTCGTTTAACAACGTGAGTATTGTTGTAAAAAAATGTAGGTTATTGAAGGAAAAAATTCATTTTCTCAATTTTTCAGTTTGCTGAAAAATATAAATATTTTTATTTTTTGGAAGGAGAGAGAAAAATTCTCATTTTTGGAATAAAAAAAATTGAATATGAATTCTTTAATTCAAAAATTTTTAAAAATTGATTTTTAATAAAAAAATTACTCATTTTTTTGAAATGCCTAGAGAAATCCGGAATCCTAATTCTTCTTGAGAATAAATTTTTTCGAAGGAAAAATTTTTAGGATTTCTTGGAATAAAAAAAAAATAGGTACTCGATTTTTTTTTTTTTTTTAGAAAAAATGTTATAGAATTTTCCTATGTGAAGGTAGATATTTTTTTAAATTTCTGTTAAAATGTTTCTTAATTTTTTCTTTGTAAAGAGAAAAATTCCTTTAATTATTTTTTTCGAACAATAAGTAATTTTGAAAATTCATCTGAAATAAAAAATTCTCAATTTTTTGGGGATCGATTTTTTTTCTTCGATAGTAGGTAAAATAAATAAATGAAATACCTATCTATTTTTTAGTCTTTGGGGCGAAAAAAAAAACATAGAAAAAATGTTTTTCTGTAATAAAAGTTGTTGAAAAAATTTTTAGAAGAATTTTTCGCGTGAAAATTTTTTGTTTCATTTCCAGAAAAAAAATCATTCTCTCAATTTTTTGATTTTTTTTTTCAATTTTCTGAACAATATAAATATTGTCATTTGTTAAGAGGAGGATATCTGTTTTTTGGAGAAAAATTCTCATTTTTGGGATGAATAAAATTTGATTCAAAAATTTTTAAAAAGTGTTTGTATCTTTTGGACAGGACAACGTTACACCTACCGAACAACCGTATTGTAAACTACATTGGAAACCTACCCGATTGAATAACGACAAAGGATGGGCCGAATTGGAAATTATAAGCTTACCCAATGTGAAGATCAGCATGAGTACGTTTTCGAGAAACCTTCATCGTTTGGTCGCATCTCATAATAATTATTTGTTATTGACGAGGTAAATATTCGACGAGATTCGGTTCTCGTGATTAATTCGTTTACGAGTATTATTTATTTCGATTCTTATCTTTTTTCGGCAGCTTTTGCGACTGTTACGAAACGGAATTTGGTAAATTATTGCTGGACGATAACGGCGTACCCCTGGAACATTTGGTAACCTGCGTAAGCGGTTTGGAATTGGTTTCCAACAACAGTACCGGTATCAAATACGTTACGGCTAACGCAACCAAAGCGAACGTAGACGACAGAAAATCCGAAGGTCGGTTCTCTTTTTGCCATTGTTAAAAACGTCTGCTATTTTCCGAAGTCGAACGAATGATTTTAAACTGGACTCGTTTTAGTAGGTTCTCATTCATTGCAAGATGGCAGCTGCATCAGTCCTTCGTTGGTGAACAACTTGGCGTTATTTAGTCGCGAGCTGGTCGACTTATTGAAAACGTTTCCCCATTGTACGATGTCTTTCAATCGATTCATTCCGGCCTATCATCACCATTTCGGTCGTCAGTGTCGCGTCGCCGATTACGGATACACGAAACTGATCGATTTGATGGAAGCGCTTCCCAACGTCGTACAAGTAAGCGATGGCCGGCCCATGCTCTATCCTATGTAATCTGAGAGTTGATCTATACCGTAATATTTCGTCTGATTTGGTATTTGTGTAGGTAATCGGCGAAGGCAATCGACGCATGTTGACGTTGGCTCATAAAGCTCAAATACGACGTTTCACCTCCGATCTGCTGCGTGTGCTGAAGTCGTTGGCCAGTAAACAGACGACGGTCGGCGAATTCCCCACGCTTTTCGAAAAAACCATCGGCAGAGCTTTCGATCCGGTCGATTACGGACTTTGTTACCTGGAAGATTTACTGTCGCAGATATCCGAAAATACCGTAGTCATACACGCGGCTTCCACCAGCGGAGCGGACGCCAACAACGATCCGGTCGATACGATAATCGCTATACCGAAACGCGAACAAACTGCCGAGGAGATCGAAAGAACGAAAGTGTTCGCTAACGAGGTACGTCGGCTTTGGTCCTTGTTTGATATCGTTTTCGTGTATGTTCACGATCGGCTATTTTTACGGAGGGCCCTTGCTGATTCACTTGTTCACCATGAATTGTTTACCAAGTCCAGTGCTACGTAAATTCTGTATATACAAATTGGTCGGGAGGGAGGGGTCCAATCGAAATTTTTGTAATAACTAAAAAATTTTGTGAATCTTCAAACTACAACTTTTGTTTGAAATTTTTTTTAATTTGGCTCCTTACCTCCCCCCTAATTTTAATACTGCATTTGAATGAGTTGGTTTATCCCAAATTGGAGGGAGGGAGGGGTCTAATCGAAGTTTTTGTCATGGGCAAAATTATTCCTAAAATTTAGAGCTACAACTTTGTTGCACAAAATTTTCAATTGGACCCTTTCCCCTTCCCCCTTCAATTTTTAATTAATATTTTGGGAGTGTTATGCAAAATAAGTGGAGAGAGAAGGGCTCAATTGAAAAAGTTTTCAAACAAAAGTTGTAGCTTGAAGTACTAGGAATAATTTTGGTTATGACAAGAATTGCGATTGGACCCCTCCCTCCCCTCCAATTTTGGATAATCCAACTCATTCAAATACATTACTGAAAACAGGAGGGAGGTAAGGGGCCTGATTGAAAAAATTTTCAGACAAAAGTTGTAGCTTAAAGTGCTAGGAATAATTTTGGTTATGACAAAAATTTCAATCGGACCCCTCCTTCCCCACCAATTTTGTGTTATATTACTTATTCACACTTATTCGAAATACATTATCAAAAACTGCGGGGAGGTTAGGGGCCCAATTAAAAAAAATTTCAAACAAAAGTTGTAGCTTGAAGTTTCACGAATACTTTTAGTTATTACAAAAATTTCGATTGGACCCCTCCCTCCCTACCAATTTTGAATATACAGTATTTATGTAGCACTAGTGTAACACTGGACTTGGTAAAAAATTCGAGGTGAGCAAATGAATCAGCGAGGGCTCTCCTTAAAAATATCCGATCATTAATACTCTGTCGATCCGGTGATAACTTATCGCTCGTAATGGTTGCAGGTTGTCGAGCTGCTGAGTCACGCGCCCCAATGCAGCATGCTGTTCAATAAATTTATACCGGCGTATCATCATCATTACGGTCATCAATGTAAAGTGGCCGATTTCGGCTTTACCAAATTAATCGAGTTATTCGAAGCTATACCCGACGTGGTAAAGGTACGATCGCGAATGTCGCGCGCTTATTTTATTAAATTTTTGAATTTTTCATTTTTAATAACAAGCTACGTACGTTTTTGTGGACACAGATCGAAGATGACATCGAAGGCGGAGACCGCAAGGTGACATTACGAGAAGAAGTGAAGCTGAAAGTTCTGGGAGATCAGTTGGTCACATTGGTGATGTCTCGACGACCGAACGAATTGTCGCTGGTCAATCTAAATTCGGTATTTCTGTGGCAGTACGGATATTCGCTGAAACCTTCGGCTTACGGTTTCGATTCTTTGCAAGAACTAATAGAAAATTTGAATTTCGCTGTCAAAGTGAGTAATCGAAACTGATTGATGATTTTAAAAATTAGAGAATAAGCGTAGCGGAAATCTTAACGATGTTTTTTTTTTTTTGTAGCTCGTGGATACGCCCACTGGTCCGGTTTTGCAAGCAGTAGACAAAAATCAGCTGAAATTCTTATCGCTGAAAACGAAGCGCGTGCTTATCGAACGATCGGCGATCGGACAAATGTTTTTCAAAGACTTCAGCAAAGCGTTCACGTCCATATTCGGCGAATCGATCGAATTACAAGTTTTGGAAAAAGAACTCACCGATACAGTGACGGTTCGTAATGCGTTCGAATTTTAGAATTTCGAACCGCCCTAAGCGATCGTATAATATATAGTATAATATTATATTTTTGATTTGTCGCCCTCGCAGGTCATTAAAAATAATTCTACGGCCGACGCTATCATCAAATTAACGCCGTTGGAAATATTCGCGCGGGACGTGTACTTGTTGATGATATCGTGCGAAGGAAAGTTACCTCTGAACTCGTTCGAAAACGCTTATCTGCGAATGTACGGTACGGCGGTGCAGCCGGCGGTGTACGGTTACCAAACGTTGTCTGCCTTACTTCAGGCCATCCCTCAAACCGTTGTGATACGTGGTAAACCGCCAAAAAGACTTATACTACTCAATACCGAATTGACTTGTGAGTAGAGCAGAGCAGTCTGTTTAAAACAATTACCTTTATTTACCTGTAGCGTTTCATTTTCATCTTGACAAAACAATTTTCATTCGTTTTTTCATTTAGCGGCTGGATTTCGATTACCCAAGAGTTTGACCGCGAATAACAATCGATATGCGACGTCGTACCTTTCGAAGGAAAATATCGCTCGATATCCCGGCGCGGATTCTTTTAACGATTTTGAAAGTAAGTCGGTCGGTCGGTTGGTAGTCTTGTCGATTGATTTCGACGCAGCCATACAAGTAGATATTATGTACTTTGTCGTTCGAGGATCGGCTATTTTTACGGAGAGTCCTTGCTGATACATTTGCTCATCTTGAATTTATAACCAAGTTCAGTGGTAAAAAATACTTGATATTAAAAATTGGAAGGAAAGGTGGGAGGGGTCCAATCGAAATTTTTGTAATTACCAAAATTATTCCTAGTACTTCAAGCTACAACTTTTGTTTGAAATTTTTTTTAATTGGGCCCCTTACCTCCCCACAGTTTTTAATAATGTATTTTGAATTAGTGCGAATAAGTTATATTATTCAAAATTGGTGGGGAAGGAGGGGTCCAATTGGAATTTTCGTAATAACCAAACTTATTCCTAGTACTTTAAGCTACAACTTTTGTTTGAAAATTGTTTCAATCGGGCCCCTTACCGCTCCCCTATTTTTAATAATGTATTTGAATGAATTGGATTATCCAAAATTGGAGGGGAGGGAGGGGTCCAATCGCAATTCTTGTCATAACCAAAAGTATTAGTGAAACGTCAAGCTACAACTTTTGTTTGAAATTTTTTTCAATCGAGCCCCTCTATCTCCACTTATTTTGCATAACACTCCCAAAATGCTGATTAAAAATTGAAGGGCGGAGGGGAAATGGTCCAATTGAAAAATTTATGCAACAAAGTTGTAGCTCAAAATTTTGGGAATAATTCTGTCCATGATGAAAACTTCGATTGGACCCCCCCCCCCCCCAATTTTGGTTAATCCAACTCCTTCAAATACATTTCTAAAAACAGTGGAAAGGTAAGGGGCCCGATTGAAAAAAATTTCAAACAAAAGTTGTAGCTTGGAGTGCCAGGAATAATTTTGGTTATAACAAAAATTTCAATCGAACCCCTCCTTCCCCACCAATTTTGAGTAATATACCTAACTTATTCATACTTATTCAAAATACATTATTAAAAGCTGTGGGGAGGTAAAGGGCCCAATTGAAAAAATTTTCAAACAAATGTTGTAGCTTGAAGTGTTACAAATACTTTTAGTCATTACAAAAATTTCGATTGGACCCCTCCCTCCCTCCTTTCAATTTTGAATGTAAAGTATTTACGTAGCACTGGACTTGGTAAAAAATTCAAGGTGAGCAAATTAATCAGCAAAGGCTCTCTCCGTAAAAATAGCCGATCGTTATCGTACGATAGAATGAATTATTATTAATCGCCACCATGTTGCTTTCAATCGCAGATCAATATTTTCCGAAGAACGAATCGGATAACGAATGCGCGTTTTTCAGACCAAATTCCAATTCTAACGCGTACCAAGCGAATATTAGGAACGAAAACGTGAGTAATCGAATTATTGTAATTTCTCTCGGGAAATTTTTGATAAATTCGCCGACGTGCGCTAATTTTTTTCTGTTTTCAACAGCAAATGCCTTTGGTCATGCTGCCAGATTTGACTTTGCATCCGGATACGTACACAGCGAGTCCGCTTACGTCGCCGCATAAAAGTCTACACAACACGATCATGTTTGCCGAGCACATGTTACACGCTCCTACCTCCAGAATCGAGACGCCGTCTTCGTTTCACGTACCGTATCCGTTGTATCTGAACGGCGGCGGCGGCGCTGGCGCTTGCAGCAATGCGAATTCCGCCTTGAACGCGGGCCAGTTCCTCGATTGCAGATCGCACGCCAACTCGGCGAGTACGTCACCGGAACAAGGTAACGCCGCGACAGCTGCGACGACTACGAGTCGCGAAATCAGCCCGAACGACCGACCAACCTCCGACAGCGTCGCCTCTAGCGCCGACTCGTTCAGCGATGGCACCGTTAGCAGTACTAATAAACGTTAGTATGGAATTTCGCTTCGTAATTTTATCTATCCGTTCGCAAATTCTATCATCTTATCTATCTGTTTTCTTTCTGTCGTTTCCGCGCACAGGTAAAGTACGTTTAGCTGCGCAATTTCAAGGCTATTCGGAAAGTTAGAAACGGCCTCACACTGTCTAAATAGAAATCATTCCAACGAATGGGCTCCTGGAAGCGAAAGTACAAGTAAAACTTTCATACGCCACTCGAGTGGTTTACCGTTTGAATGTGTTTTGTATTGTACCGATTACGCTTACTTACTTATATTTTTTATATAATACGATCTCATTCTTTATTTTTTTTTTCTATTTCCCCATTTTGTTTTTCCTATGTAAAAACTTGTGTATATCGGTCAATTGAATTTTTATAAATCGATTTACCTATGGATTTTCACTTCCATCATCGATTTTTTCTACGTTGTGATTATATTTTTCTTGACGGATTTTCCGTTTTTTTTTTTTTTTTTTTACTTATTAAATTTTTTGCATCATCATGTAATGGTTAGATAATATCGTCGGTAGTGTCCAATGTTTTTGTGGATTAAAGAATTATTGTTCTACACAAATGAGACAACTTTTCTTGAAAAATAATTAACGATAGGTAATTATTGTATTTATTTCGGTTATTTTTTCATTCCTGTCGTAAATTGAAATTTGTTGAAATTTGAGTGTATAACTTATCGTTTTGATTTTATTTATTCGTTAAATCTTCGATACACGTTGATTTTCTTTGTTCATTCCGAATACGAGATTTTGTTATTTTTTTTATTTTACGATTCATTTTGTTAGTTTTAGAAGAAATAGTGGATTCGGTTTACTTTTATGTTTTTTCCCCCATTTTTTACCATTTTTTTACTTTCTTTTCCTCTTTTTTTTTCGTAAAAATAATACTTTTATTTTTCATTATTATCCAGTTTTATTATTAGTGCCCGTCTGTGTATACTATCGGATTGTTGTTTCAGCGTAAATTATTTTGAAAGCGTTTGAAAATTCGTTTTATTATTGTCAACTTGGAATTTCGTATTTTTAAAAAACGACCGGAAATTTTCACTCGAAAACTATTCAAAGTTTTGTCGCTCGGTATAAGTATACAGTATTTATAAGAGATGGTGATTGATTGTGGAAAATTATAATAAAAATGGTGATAATGATATCGTTATTATTTGTATCGTTTCCTCTCAAACAAGACTCTTTTTTTTTCAAAATCCACCGTATTTTTGAGTTTTTTCTTCGGTACATGACTAATTCGAGGCTGCTGATCACGAAAATGACATTTGTTTGCAGTTCACGTACCTGCTTGCCCCAGAACTGTTTTTTTTTAGAAATTGCTCGTTGAAGGAGGAAGGAAGGACGAGTGAAATAAAATAACATCAGAATCGAGGTCAGCGACTTGAAATTAGTCAATAACGATTGTAATCTGAATTTTTTAGAAAATTTCAAAGTGCTCGTATTCGGTGAGAAATCGTCGTACAGCAAAATGGATAGCATTTTCGGAATCAGCGTGGTCGATTTAGTGGAAAACCACTCTTATCTCGATTTTTTTGATTTTCAAAAAAATCAAAAAAATCATAAGGGGTTAACCTTCATTTTTTTTTTGAAAAAAAACTTTTTGTCTCAGATCGACGTGTAAGGTGTCTAGAATTGGGTAATCGGACCAGGCGAATCGATTCCAGCGATCAGTTTCTCGATCGGAGGCGAATTCGCAGAGATATGGACCATTTTCTGTAACTCAGAAACTATGCATCGGATTTGAAAACCGATGGCATATTCGGGTTCAGCGACCTCAGATTAGCCCATAAACCGAATTTTAGCTCGATCGGACCATAAATAACATTTAAAAAAAATTCATTAAAATTGAATCAAAAAAAAATGGCGGATTTGCGATTTTTTGCAAAATTTGAAAAAAATTGTCGAAAATTGGGCATCTAGGAGTCTAGACTGATAGAGTCGAACCCGACGATTGCAAATCTGCTTTCATTTTCAAAATCGGACCATTATTCGCGGAGATATGAGCGTTCAAAGTTTTTGGTCGGATATGACTCATAGAATCCGACCGGGTATGGTAACTTGGTACTTTATTAAATTATTGCAGCTTCCTGAATACGTAGAAAATTATTTTTGGTGTCTAGTATTACTATTTCGAGGTCGTAGAATTCAAATTTGAAATTTATTTCAAGCAGGGTTGCCAACCTGGCGAGATAAAAAATTTATTTCGCAAGGTTGGCAACCCTGCTCGAAACAAATTTCAAATTTGAATTCTACGACCTCGAAATAGTACTATTAGACACCAAAAACAATTTTCTACGTACTCTGGAAGCTGCAATAATCCCATAAAATACCGAGGCTGGTCGGATATCCGACAAGCGTCCGACAATTATCCGGTCAAAAACTTTGAACGCTTATATCTCCGCGAATAATGGTCCGATTTTGAAAATGAAAGCAGATTTGCAATCGCCGGGTTCGACTCTATCAGTCTAGACCCCTAGATGCCCAATTTTCGACAATTTTTTTCAAATTTTGCAAAAAAACGCAAATCCGCCATTTTTTTAAAATTTAATTTTAATGAATTTTTAAAAAATGTTATTTATGGTCCGATCGAGTTAAAATTCGGTTTACGGGCTAATTGGAGGTCGCTGAACCCGAAGATGCCATCAGTTTCGAAATCTGATGCTTTGTTTCAGAGTTACGAAAAACGGTTCATATCTCTGCGAATTCGCCTCCGATCGGGAAACTGGTCGCGCCATTCGATTCGCCTGGTCCGATTACCCCCTCCTAGATACCTCACACGTCGATCTGGAACAAAAAGTTTTTTTTCGAAAAAAAAAAGGTTAACCATCGTTGATTTTTTCGATTTTTTTGAAAATCAAAAAAATCGAGATAAGAGTGCTTTTCAACTAAGTCGACCACGCTGATTACGAAAATGCTATCCATTTCGCTGTACGTCGATTTCTCGCCGAGTTAGAAGACTTTGAAATTTTCAAAATTTTCAAGAAAATTCAGATTAATATCGTTTTTGACTAATCTGATCTCGCTGACTACGATTCGGCCAATACATTTCAATTCTGACCCTTCCTTCGCCTTTAAACGAGTAATTTTTTTCGAAAAATCGACGTTAGGGGTACAATGAGAAAGTCAAATTGAAAATAAAGTTCATATTCGTGATCAGCGACCTCGAAATAGTAATAAACCGCATTAAAAATACAAACATGCGATATTTTTTGAAAAAAGTGTAATATTTTGAAAATACGCCTGGAATCTGCCTGCAAATGCATCGGGTATGCAACTCAATCAACACCAAATGCTAAAAATCTTTAAATGAGCTTTGAAACTTTCAGGAAGTTTTCGAAAGAGGTTGAAGAGTCATTTATTACAAATTCGAGCAGGGTTGCCAACCTGACGAGATAAAAAATTTATCTCCCGAGGTTGGCATCACTGCTCCAAGTAAATCTCAAATTTGAATTCTGCGACGTCGAATTTGTAATTAATGACTCTTCAACCTCTTTCGAAGACTTCCTGAAAGTTTCAAAGCTCATTTAAAGATTTTTAGCATTTGGTGTTGATTGAGTTGCATACCCGATGCATTTGCAGGCAGATTCCAGGTGTATTTTCAAAATATTACACTTTTTTCAAAAAATATCGCATGTTTGTATTTTTAATGCGGTTTATTACTATTTCGAGGTCGCTGATCACGAATATGAACTTTATTTTCAATTTGACTTTCTCATTGTACCCCTAACGTCGATTTTTCGAAAAAAATTACTCGTTTAAAGGCGAAGGAAGGGTCAGAATTGAAATGTATTGGCCGAATCGTAGTCAGCGAGATCAGATTAGTCAAAAACGATATTAATCTGAATTTTCTTGAAAATTTTGAAAATTTCAAAGTCTTCTAACTCGGCGAGAAATCGACGTACAGCGAAATGGATAGCATTTTCGTAATCAGCGTGGTCGACTTAGTTGAAAAGCACTCTTATCTCGATTTTTTTGATTTTCAAAAAAATCGAAAAAATCAACGATGGTTAACCTTTTTTTTTTCGAAAAAAAACTTTTTGTTCCAGATCGACGTGTGAGGTATCTAGGAGGGGGTAATCGGACCAGGCGAATCGAATGGCGCGACCAGTTTCCCGATCGGAGGCGAATTCGCAGAGATATGAACCGTTTTTCGTAACTCTGAAACAAAGCATCAGATTTCGAAACTGATGGCATCTTCGGGTTCAGCGACCTCCAATTAGCCCGTAAACCGAATTTTAACTCGATCGGACCATAAATAACATTTTTTAAAAATTCATTAAAATTAAATTTTAAAAAAATGGCGGATTTGCGTTTTTTTGCAAAATTTGAAAAAAATTGTCGAAAATTGGGCATCTAGGGGTCTAGACTGATAGAGTCGAACCCGGCGATTGCAAATCTGCTTTCATTTTCAAAATCGGACCATTATTCGCGGAGATATAAGCGTTCAAAGTTTTTGACCGGATAATTGTCGGACGCTTGTCGGATATCCGACCAGCCTCGGTATTTTATGGGATTATTGCAGCTTCCAGAGTACGTAGAAAATTGTTTTTGGTGTCTAATAGTACTATTTCGAGGTCGTAGAATTCAAATTTGAAATTTGTTTCGAGCAGGGTTGCCAACCTTGCGAAATAAATTTTTTATCTCGCCAGGTTGGCAACCCTGCTTGAAATAAATTTCAAATTTGAATTCTACGACCTCGAAATAGTAATACTAGACACCAAAAATAATTTTCTACGTATTCAGGAAGCTGCAATAATTTAATAAAGTACCAAGTTACCATACCCGGTCGGATTCTATGAGTCATATCCGACCAAAAACTTTGAACGCTCATATCTCCGCGAATAATGGTCCGATTTTGAAAATGAAAGCAGATTTGCAATCGTCGGGTTCGACTCTATCAGTCTAGACTCCTAGATGCCCAATTTTCGACAATTTTTTTCAAATTTTGCAAAAAATCGCAAATCCGCCATTTTTTTTTGATTCAATTTTAATGAATTTTTTTTAAATGTTATTTATGGTCCGATCGAGCTAAAATTCGGTTTATGGGCTAATCTGAGGTCGCTGAACCCGAATATGCCATCGGTTTTCAAATCCGATGCATAGTTTCTGAGTTACAGAAAATGGTCCATATCTCTGCGAATTCGCCTCCGATCGAGAAACTGATCGCTGGAATCGATTCGCCTGGTCCGATTACCCAATTCTAGACACCTTACACGTCGATCTGAGACAAAAAGTTTTTTTTCAAAAAAAAAATGAAGGTTAACCCCTTATGATTTTTTTGATTTTTTTGAAAATCAAAAAAATCGAGATAAGAGTGGTTTTCCACTAAATCGACCACGCTGATTCCGAAAATGCTATCCATTTTGCTGTACGACGATTTCTCACCGAATACGAGCACTTTGAAATTCCTTTTTAGACACTTTTTGCAATATTACCACTTCTAGAAGGCGTAGAAAATTGTTTCTGGTGTTTAAGGCTGCCATCCTTACGACATAAATTTGTTATTTACCGAAGTTAGCATTTCGCATCTACGTAGATATCATGATAAAACTAATTCTGTTGTAAAAAAAAAAGTATCTACTTACTTACCTACTACGTTTTTTTTTTCTTCAATTTCTCATGCTATTTAGTTGTTCCGAATCTGCAATCAAAATTTGTTTCATACAATTCACCGAACACTGCGTGTATTTAAAATAATAATGATTTTTATTAATTATCACATAAATTATTATCCGTTAAAAAGTTCAAGGGGCATTTAACACAGTAACGCAATCGAAAAAAAGTTTCGACACATGCTCAAATTGAAAAACAGTCTTGAATTTAAAACATAAAAAATGAGAAATAATCGATTTTACAATTCAAAGTGTCATACGAGTATACTTAAACATACGATTGCAATTAGAGGGGGTGATAAATTAAAAATTGCTATCAAAACAACTGAAGAAAAAGTTAAAAAAAAATAATTGTAGGTACAATAAATGCGAAAAGTTAAGTAGGTACCTGCAGGTACGAATTTGAAAATATTTATCCATAAATCAAGTATCACAGTCATAAATACATATTCTTTCGTGAAAATCGATGGAAAAAAGTTTAAAAAGTACGGAAAAAAAAGACATAATAATAAACGCGATTACGACGCAACACGTCTTCAATATTCTTAAAATAAATGGTATTATCTTATGTGAGATTATCTCGAACACATGCACCAGTACTTGCAATTGTCATAAATTTTCGGAATACACGAAATCTACCTTATTGCTCAATCTCCATATTTTAATCGTATTATCGCTGAAAAAAGAAAGAAGAAAAATAGGTGAAATTAAATTAGTTTTTCGTCTTTTAAAATGTAGGTATTTCGATATTAGTATCCACAATCTGTAACTAAGTAAGTAGGTAGGTAGGTATACTATATTGGCCCGTATACCTATTACCTACCTATATACGAAATTAATTAGTTAATTTCACACAGTTGTTAAAACCACACACCGTTAAAAAATGTAAAACAACATCGCATCGTTTAAAAATTCACAGGTTACACATTTCACGTACACATGCTAAATACGCCATCAAAAACATCTACTTGCTCGTCATGAAAAAACTACAACGTAAATTAAAAATAGATATATTTCATTTGATTTTTGACCGAGATAATAAGCATCGTATCGAATAAAAATACGAAAATAATTTCGATTAATAACGCTGAGAATAGGCACGAATGCAACACGTATGAACAATTGTGCATACCTACGAGCTACGTATGTCTAATAAAACATAGGTAAGTAGGTAGGTAGTTCTATTTACAATAAAATCGTACTTATCGTATAATATCGACATATTATCACGAGGCAGCGAACGCCGAACGGTATCAATTTTTCTGCCTAAATCACATCAAAGGTGTCGAACGGTCAATTCGACGTTATTGTAGCGAACACAGCCAAACAACGAAAATACGAGTACAAATAATAACAAACGCAGCGACGATATTGTCTTCCTCTTAAACCGGCATGCAAGAAGAAAAGCCTTTTCGTTTTGTTACGGTTTTATATTTTTGATTTTTCCCCTCAAAGTGTTAATTGATATAGGTGTCCGGTAGACATCGTCATATCGGGTAAACGCCACATTTTTATCTCCCCACCGCTGCAAACAAAATACCCGTCGCCAAAAATGAATCAAGTAATCGGTAATTCGTAATTTTACGTACATAGCATATCGTACACGTGCGCCTTAAACTATCAACATGATTGTATCGATGAGAGTGAACTTTTATGAAATGGGCGATAGTACATATATTCGCATTCTACTCGAATTTACTCGAAAGAAATCTTTTCAACTACGTTCAACGAGCGATGTTTTCAACTAAAAGCCTTTGGCCAAGAAAACTAGAATAGCGCATGCGATGAAAAGCGGATACTCAATTAATTACCCACACACCGATACGTCTAGTTCGGTACTTACTGAGAGGCAGTGAAAATTTGAGAAGAATTCGTGGTGATGGCGTTAATAGAGGAATCGTGAGCTTTCATCTCGCCGATCTGCGTACACGTGTCGGTGAACCAAAGTTTCAATATACCGCTGCGACATACAGATACCAAGATCGGCTGCTTCTGCACGAACGCCAAACCGCAAATCCAATCTCTATGAGCATTATTTATCGACTGAAAAGAAAAAAAGACGAAACAACCTCATAAAAGTATTTCTTCGAGATTGAACCGTAAACTAGAGACATTTCACCGCTTTCGTACGCACCGTTAGTAATTCTTTGCTTTCCAGATCCCATTTTTTGATTACGTAATCCCGCGATCCGGAGAACAACACGTTATCTCGTAACGCCAAAGATTGAACGCCGTCGTAGTGCGGAGGCTCCAGAGTAACTCGCGAAGAAAACGTACCAACACCTTGATTTGGTACCTCGAAAATCTGCAATCATTGCCATTCAACTTTCAAGTAAATATTTCCAGTTTCATCAATAATAATATAAAGATAAAAAACGCTACCTTTATGTAATGATCTTTGGATCCCGTAATCACCAAGTCTTCTTCGTTAGTTAATTTCCCTACAGCCATACACATGACAGCCGCTTGATGGCCACCGCTAAGTTTGCCGGACATAGTAAATCTGCAAAAATACGCGACGAATTTTATAAAAAAAATTACAAAACAACAACAACAACAACAACAATTACAATAGGGTAATTATCGATGGTAAGACGTACTTCCTAAGATCCCATATTTTGACTTTATCGCCGCACGCCGCGTATAATAGTTTTCCGTCGTTATTCAAAGCTATATCGGTGATTGGAGTCTCAACCACTGGTAATTGAGTAGAATTATAATTTAAATTGTGATTCACTATTCCCGACGAACTGAAACAGAAACAGAAACACGCGGTTACGTGAAAAATACTCGACAACGTCGTTCGAATCCGTGTGCTAGAATCGTCCAAGCTACCTTAAAGTTTTGACGCATTTATTATAACGCATATCCCACACTTTGATGTAGGCCGACGATACGGTATAAGCGATCCACGATTTCTCGTCGTATTGCACAGACGTAACGCTGTTCAGATGGCCCGTTAACGTAGCCATTTCGGCGCCTTCGTGCAGATCCCACACCTTGACAGTTTTATCTTTGGACGCGCTGAATAAAACGTCATCGGTGGCTGATAACGCGAGTACCGCTCTGCTGTGACCTTCGGCTACGTGAGTACATATCAGAGGAGATTTCATCGTCGTCTAAAAACAAATCGATCGTAAAAATAATAATTAGCTTAATCGTGCAGAAACGTTCGTTCGTACGCACAATTTTTTTTTTTTTTTTTAAATAAAATTTTTTTATAAAGATACCGCGTACGTTTGGCTCACCTTGCCTTGGTATTGACTGATGATTCCTTTACCGTTGCATCGTTCTATCGGCTGAATGGTACTCGATGTTAGTCGAGAAAATACGTTCTCGTCTCGGCTGTTAAATCGTTTGTAAATCGGCGGCGAGTTAGGAGGAGTCATTTTGTTTAAACCGCGATCCCTGCGTTTTACGTTAGAGAGGTTACGAGTTAGTAAGATTCGAGTTAGTATTTTAGATAAGCTAAATAATAATTAATAATACTAATTAAAAAAACAAATGGGTTATTCGCTGTTGAAAATATTATTTGGCAGCTACTAGGTAACGCGAAGTGAAAGGAGCGAAAGAAAACCGTAAAGCAATAATTCGAAATCATTCGCGAGCAAAATCGATAATAAATAATATACCAAATGATAAAATCCTCGTACGATAAGTACCATACGTTGAAAAAAAAATAAAACACACGTATAAGTCGCAGGTAGAATAACGATTTAATCGGGGAAACAGCGAAATAAAAAGAATAAAAACAAAAAAAGGGAATGTAAAACGCTACGGAATAATTATTAAATTGGTGGCTAAAAACGCATTCCATTAGTAATACGGTGCACTCACATTGAACCTGGTTTGCCGATTAGATTAGTATTATTACTAGTAAATAGTCTTCTGGGTATTTTGGGTGATGTGGACTCCTGGCGATCGTACGTTTTACGCGAGAACTGCGGCGATTTCGCTTCCGGTTTATTGAATCCTCTGACAGAAAACAAACGAACAAAACAATAAGTGAGTGATCGTCGGTCGCCGGTAATTCGCTCGTTTCTCGTTTTGAAAAACTTACTTGAGTACGGCCGAAGCGCTGGGTACTTTCATTATACTAAAATTAGTCGACACGGGAGGTTCCATATTATTATTAACGTTAAGATTATTAATGACGGGTAAAAATTGTTGATCTTGAACTTCTGGTTTGCTCGCCGCTTGTGAAAATAATAGTTCTTCCGGTACCGCTGTTCGTCTACGAAATTTGCCAACATTATCGCCGGGTAAATTATTCGAACGAATTACCGTTGTGGTCGAACTAGAAAGAAATTAAATAATAATAATACTTTTACACGTTGCGAGACGAATGGAGTAACATAAGGCAGGCGTCTCTACCGCAGCAGCGCCTTCTGTACTTACGTATCGTTAGAAGCTGTAGACACAGGAGGTGAATCCGACTGCGTCGAAGATTCTGACTCGGATTCCGATCCATCGACGATGGCGCGTTCGCCTTCATTGAACGTCTTCACTTCGCTTTCGTTATTCCTCACTTCGAGCATATGCCTGATAAGCTGCTGCTCGACCGAACGTTCCTTCTCCACCTTAGGGGTGAAAAAATATGGAAAAAAACGATTAGATCGATTCAGAAGCTACGAGTATAATCGATATTTTCAACGATGCGATATTATAAATTCTTGACGTTACCTCCATTAACCTGGCTTCCATTTCTTTGCAGGTGGCTTCTTTCAGAGCAGCTTGACTCGAATGATAAACGATCATATTGTAGAGTTTATCGACGATATAGGCGATTTCCGGCACTCCCATTCCAGCAATAATATCGCCGGTTTCGAAATTTATCTGCAGGTCGTAACAAAACATAAATATTAGTCGCAAATAGAGAATAAAACGAGGTTAAATTTATACGAGCTTTCATAGAAAAAAATTTTCACCTTGGATTCTTCGATTTCGATAATGTTTTGTTGTACTTCTTTGATACTGTCGTTGTAATAATCCAAGTTGGCTCGTATTTGTTCGATTTCATCTTCGAGATCTCTTTTTTGAACTTTGTTTCGAGGCTGATTCACCACGAGATCGGTCAATTTACGCGACTTATCCTGCAGCGTAGCGTGTAGAGTTTTTCTTTTTTCCATAAGCCTGCGTAAGGACAAAATTACACGCTCGATTAGAAAACCAGTCAACGACCAGCGTTCGCGACATGGACAGAAAAAAAGACCGCGCATTACACGTATATTACCTGACCAACTCTCTTTCCAATGATACGATCGACTGCCTGTTGAAAGTGTTATCGGCGATATTCTTCTCTAACATTTGCCACTTTTGCTTGGCTACTTTGGGCGAAGCTCCGACCGCCTGTTTGGCGATAATTTCGTTCGGTCTGCCAGCCGCTTTGTTGCTCATCTTGCTGGTACGTGCGGCTTTCCTTAAAGCGCTAACTTCTTCTTGCTTACGTTTCAGCACTACGTCTTTGACGCGGTTCTTCGTCTCCAACGAACGTATCAAATTTTCGGCGCGTCTCGACTCTTTACGCAGTTGAGCTATTTCGCGATTCCTTCGTAGCTCTTCTTCGTGATGTTTGTTCGCTTCTTCTTTCATTTTATTTATCAATTTCACCTATAAACGAGACGTAAACGGCGAAAGTCAAAATTTACATCGTTACACGTGGTACAATTTTTTTTTCTTTTTTTCAAATTACGTACCTTAGTTCGTTTCATTTCGGAAACGTCCATTTTGAGCGTTTTCAACTGCGATTCGTATTGCGTCTGGCTGCGTAGCAATCTCGCGTGTTCTTTTTTGGCGCATTGTAAATTTTTCAATTCTTTGGTTAAATTGGAAATTTTCGTCTCGTATTCGTCTTTGATCTTTCTCAATTTATCTGTTGGCTGATTGCTGTGAGATCCTGTAGCGAAGAGAAAAATTTACAAATTTGGACCATAGTTTACGAATTGTGTCGAGATGTTTCGCTTACCGTAAGACGATAAAACGGTATCTCTTTCTTGTTGAGTTTGCTTGATGGTGGTCTGTAACTGCATTAATTTGTCTTCGTAATGTTGACGCATACTGTTGATTCTTTTCTGAGCGGTTTCTAATTCGTCGATTAATTTCTGCTTGACGTTAATTTCGGAAGTCAGTTCGGCCAACTCTTGACTGTACTCGCTATTCTTATCGCTATCGGCATCTTCATCCAGATCGCTATCCGAATCGTCGCTATCTTCGTCTACAACATACGCGGAAATCGTAACGTTAACCTTAACCTTGGTTCGAAAACGACTAATTTGGTAAAAAAAAAAATAAACAAATCGAGATGGACAAACGGGCATACCTTCTGATGGGAAACTATCTTCGTTGTCTGGATTGGATTTCGTCTTGGACAAGATCTCTTTATTTTTCTCCACGTCTTTTTTGGCGACGGCTAACAAACACTCGACGGCGTTTTCGTCTTCGTTGTCGTAATGCGCGGCCGCCATACTGAGCGAGTTCGATAAACTCATGTTTCTAGCACCTTGAATGGAACGCCGGTTCACCTGTTTGCGTAGCTGCGAACAAAGGTATTCGGATTCCAGAAGTTTGGCACGAAGTTCTTCGACTTCTTTCAAATATCCTTGAATCATCTCGGTCATATTCTGATCGACGGCCTTGTCTCCTCCGCCGTCGTTACCCGCTACCCAGGCGCTGACCGCTTTTTCCGTCAATAGCTGCGTGTTTTTCGCGTTCAACGCGTCTATGGTTTCTTGCATCGCTTTTAAGCGTATCCGTAAATTGGTCACGTCCGTTTGTAGCATGGTGTTTTCTAAATACATGTCGTTCACCGTTTCCGTGCCGTCTTCGTTTATTATACGTTTGCCCTGCGTGGGGAAAATGAGCATTTTTTTTAATAAACACGAGATACGCGTCATCTCACCATCTCGTTATTGCGTTTCTTACTTGTTTGTATTCTAAAAGCTGCATCTGCAGTTGTTGTATTTCTTGACGTAACATTAATATAGTCCTGGAAGATTTATCTTGATTGAGCACCACTTTATTTTGAATATTACGCGCGCGATTCGCGTACATAAGCGTATTCAGCGTTTCCATGAAGTCTCGATCGCTCGGTGATATGCAAGCTATCATCACAGTTCGACTGTTACCTGGCGACAGAGTAAAAATTGAATTAAATTAAATTTTACGTCGTAGAAAAAATTGAATTTTAAACTACGTCGCATGTTTATTCGACAGAATACGACTACTTCGGTACTCGGTAGTGACTAATTCGCTGGTCGGCGTACCGCATACGTAACCGGGATGACGGTATAAAAAATTCATATTCTTATTTCGCTATTCGTGATCCATGGTACGCCGTAGAACCAGAATTGACGCAGCGTAGACGACGACTCAAATTACATACGTATCGATCAGATTGGTCTTTGGTAGCTTTCGATAATCGCATATACGAGTACGGTACGTAAATGCGGTCTACGAGCGCAATACTCACCTCCGAGAGAATCTTGCAACAATCGTGTCAGTTTGGAATCTCTGTAAGGCACGTGGGAAACTTTTTTCGATTTATCGCCGAGCGCTGAGATGACGTTGCCGAGAGCCAACAAGCCGCAGTTGATCGATATACCTTCTTTGGCACGATCGCCGGTAGCGCCGGTCCTTTTCAGTCGTTCCGATCCGGCCAGGTCGACAAAATGGAATTTGGCAGTCAGCGTTTCGTAATCTTCGGCCGCGTTATCGCATCCGTTCGTAGCACCTAACGAGTCTCCATTCTGCGTTTCGACAAAACCAAAAACACACGCCGAATTTAATATACCGAACGACAATTACGAGCGCGTAATCGACTAATCGATTTTTTTTTTTTTTTTTTGTAACATGATACACGTACCTCCAATTTGATAATTTTCTTCTGTTCTATGTGCAAGGTGAATATGGCGTGGCTTCTGGACGATTGCGTGTTCATCTGGGTGCTGGCGGTCGTCCTGGACAAAGCTCCTTGTCTCAAACACTGCAACGCTTCTTCGGCCGAATGAATCGCTTTAGACGTGACTCCGCTCAAATAAATCAAATGTTTGGCGTCTTCGTGAATTTTTATGCCGCTTTTGGTCTTGGCCAGCGTGTAATCTTTGGTCGTGTCGAATAAATCGATCACATCTTCGTTGTACAGTTCTAAAAATTGAGCATATATGGTGAATCGAGGCGGCGTTCTGTTCTGCGTCAAAGCTTCTTCCGTGATCGTTTGGATTCCGTCGAATAGTTGATTAATCGCTCGCGGTATAATGCCGATCTGATGAGACTCGATCTCCACGTCGAATCCACTGCCCATCGTATACGTTTTACCCGATCCCGTCTGAAACACACACATACATACACGTTACAAATTACCTATGTATTTTCGCCAGCAGCAAGCTCGGCAAGACCAACTGCAAGAAGAGGACGCAACGTACCTGTCCGTAAGCGAGAATTGTGGCGTTGTATCCTTCCAGCGATCCTCTGACCAGCGGAGCGGCGCATTTTTCGTATACCATTTGTTGGTCATCTTGCATATCGAATACATAATCGTAAGTAAACGATTTATCCGTACCCAAGGTGATTTGCGGCTCTCCCGGCGTCACTGTGGTGCATATTCGGCAAGAGTCTATTATCTCTCTGGCGATCTGCGGTCGGATTCTAGAAAACAAAATAATCGCGGATAATTACATCGTAATGTCCTTCTAAACGCAGACGCAGACGCAGACACACGACCTAACGTATATTTTATATAGTATTCGCGTAAACAGGCCACTACGTTTGAAACCTGCATTCTTCTCTACTTCGCTTTCGTTCTTCTACTATTAATTAATCGACAATAGTCGCAGTTTAACGGTCATTTCTACATATTTCACTCGAAGCGTCCATCGTCGTACGAATACAAAAATGTGTACATAATAAATACTCGTATGAAAGAGGTGTAGGTATTTGTAGTAAGTGTATCGTGTAACGTGTGTCTGAGTCTGTTCATTTCTATTACCTTGCTCAAAGACGTAAATAAAAACTTGAAATATTTTTATCTACATCATGATCGGTAGGTAGTTCGTTAGGTTCTAAAACTAATCATACCAACACGAAGAAATTTTCACAATTCATTGTCGCGCCACCGTAAATCGCTCAAAAATATTCGAAAAGTCGAGACTTTTGATACGCGCGCGTATGCAAATATCGCCCATTATGATCTGATTTTAGGTAAAAAGTTGAACCGAACACGCGATTCGGGTTATTCACACTGCCTCAAAAAAAGGGTACGTGCTTTTAATTACACTTAGAAAGAGGCACGGCATCTATAGCTCGACACATACCTTTACCTACATATAAGAAAACGAAAAGTACGCTCGCTTTTCGCCACTAGGTACTCTCTTTCTCTCGCATTTTCATTTTTCAACTTTTACGGGAAAGGTCTAATCGAAAATGTCATAATAACAAAAATCATTTCTAGGACCTGAAACTACAACTTTTATTTGAAAATATTTTCAATTGGCCCCTTCCTCACTCGCTCTTCCAATTTTGAATATCAAGTATTCGAGTAGTATTGGACTTGGTAAAATTCAACAACGACGATCCACAGGCATATATGTAAACAAATTGAGTTTTAATAGCCACTGGTGTACTAAATACTAATACGTATACTAACCTAGTTCCTTAGTAACGCGATCGAGGACATTTTAAATCGTATTTTCCAACTTCATTAAACGAAGGAGTGAAAGCGAACAATACGATACGGTTCACTCACACAGTCACACAGTACAACTTCAATGTACAGCTCGAGTGTATAAATATTGGACAAGGTCCGTAATCTTCGACATTGGAAAAATAAAAAAATAAAAACAACCCTCGCTCCCCGTTATCGTAGTATTTAAAAATAGCGTCTCATTACGATCGACTACTTTTACGGAGAGCCCTTGCTGATTCATTTGCTCACCTTGAATTTTTTACCAAGTCCAGTGCTACATAAATACTTTATATTCAAAATTGGAAGGGGGAGGGGTCCAATCGAAATTTTTGTAATAACTAAAAGTATTTGTAAAACTTCAAGCTACAACTTTTGTTTGAAATTTTTTTTAATCGGGCCCCTAACCTCCCCACAGTTTTTGATAATGTATTTCGAATAAGTGTGAATAAGTAATATAACACAAAATTGGTGGGGAAGGAGGGGTCCGATTGAAGTTTTGGTTATAACCAAAATTATTCTTAGTACTTCAAGCTACAACTATTGTTTGAAAAATTTTTCAATCGGGCCCCTTACCTCCCCCCCCCCCCTCCACCGTTTTTAGTAATGTATTTGAATGAGTTGGATTATCCCAAATTGGAGGGGAGGGAAGGGTCCAATCGAAATTTTTGTAATAATTTGTAAAACTTCAAGCTACAACTTTTGTTTTAAAATTTTTTCAATTAGGCCCTTCACCTCCCCACAGTTTTTAATAATGTATTTTGAATAAGTATGAATAATAAGTTATATTACTCAAAATTGGTGGGGAAGGAGGGGTCCGATTGAAGTTTTGGTTATAACCAAAATCATTCTTAGTACTTCAAGCTACAACTATTGTTTGAAAATTTTTTCAATCGGGCCCCTTACCTCCCCCCCCCCCCCCACCGTTTTTAGTAATGTATTTGAATGAGTTGGATTATCCCAAATTGGAGGGGAGGGAGGGGTCTAATCGAAATTTTTGTCATGGCCAAAATTATTCTTAAAATTTTGAGCTACAAGTTTGTTGCACAAATTTTTCAATTGGATCCTTTCCCCTTCTCCGTTCAATTTTTAATTAGTACATATTTTGGGAGTGTTATGCAAAATAAGTGGAGAGAGAGGGGCTCAATTGAAAAAGTTTTCAAACAAAAGTTGTAGCTTGAAGTTTCACTAATACTTTTGGTTATGACAAGAATTGCGATTGGACCCCTCCCTCCCCTCCAATTTTGGATAATCCAACTCATTCAAATACATTATTAAAAACAGGGGGAAGGTAAGGGGCCCGATTGAAAAAATTTTCAAACAAAAGTTGTAGCTTGAAGTACTAGGAATTATTTTGGTTATAACAAAAATTTCAATCGGACCCCTCTTTCCCCACCAATTTCGAGTAATATAACTCATTCACACTTATTCAAAATACATTATAAAAAACTGTGGGAAGGTAAGTGGCCCAATTAAAAACATTTCAAACAAAACCTTCCAAATTTGAATATAAAGTATTTATGTAGCACTGGACTTGGTAAAAAATTGAAGGTGAGCAAATGAATCAGCAAAAGCTCTCCGTAAAAATAGCCGATCGTCTTCTCACTCGTTTCGGGTGATTATGGGTGGGTAGGTAGGTATAGAAAATCATTAAGGAACCCCCCCCCCCCCATCGAGAGACGTGAAAATGGAAAAACTGTTTAGACGAAGCGACGTGACTTTTTCCGAGCTTAAAACTTGACTTCATAAAATATATAACTTTCTATGTCGCGTAGCGGCAATTTCACTTTCAAAAGGCGACGTGTTTCACAACCTCGTTCCACTTTTTCTTTCATTTTACTTACGTTCATCGATTAGTCGTCAAAAAAAATGCACATAACTCGCACAATGGATCGCTGCCGAAAATTCCACTCTCACACATTATTTTACCCAGTGGCGAGTGGCGACTTTCATCTATATCAATTTTCATTTTTCACGTTGATATTATAGAAAAATCGCTGCAGAGAAGTATCACAGTTACAAGAGAAATATCTCAATTACCAACTATCTAGATCACAATGGAAAATTTGGAATTTTGAAAAATTATATGTAGATAGAAATGTCCTGACAAAAAACGCGAAAGCTTTCAACTTTGGATAGACGTATAAGTAATGCGATTTCCTTCTTACAAAGGTGGTGTTTGAATAAGATGTTTATTTACTCAACCAATCGCACACCTATTCCTGCCTAGACCTATCCATTTTATGTATTTACAAAAAGCGAGATAATTAAACGATCGAGCCTATTGTTGCCCGTTTGTAAGCGCACAAACGCACAACAGGTATATCTAATTAATCAAATGAATTGCCCTGCCGATTCGACAGCTGACGAATTTATAATCTTCGTATCGTGTCGCAACAGGGTATAGCTTTTCATTTTTCGTTTCGCTGGTACATACAATTACGCAGCTTTTATTCAAAATGAGAGAGTACCTGAATAAAAATCTTTCGTTTGAGGAAAATTTTTCAAATTAAAAATTGAAAATTGTAATCTTCAACTTACGAAGGTTAATAACGCGATGCGGGGCAAAGAAACCGCACCTACTACTGTACTTCGATAGTTCTCTCTCCTGTTTACTAGGCTTGCGGTATTTATTTCTTCGGCTACGCCAAAGCTTGGTTGAAAAATTGAGAAGGCGAACAAGTTACCAAATAAAGTCAATCCGCCGAACGGACACACTACACACAGTACATTACACACATGTCTGATCGGTGAAGCAATCGAAAGGAAAATACAACTCGATCGTTAGAAGACCAAAGACCAAATCGCCTCATAATTAACACATTATTCGAGCTCTTCGATGTCGAGTTTTTCATCTCATTGATAATTTCCTACCTTTTGACGAGGTGCTAAGGAACGAATTAAAAAAGAAAAAAATGCGTCTACTCGATTGTAACGCGATTTACTAAACGAATGGTATTAATTATACTACGAGTCACAGGTACAACCGTACGCCTACGATGTGCTAATTGTTACGTTAAGGTACAGTTTCGTACGTAACGTACGTACAATGTGCGCACACGATCGCCCTAAGTAGGCGACTAAACAGCGTTTCATTGATTTTTTTTCTTCCAGCTAATGAATAAGGTAAATTAGCATATTCAAGTACCGATATCCGGGTAAATTTGATCAATTCTCGCATCGACTAAATATCAAAGCACCTTAGGATCCAATCGCCTATAAAATATCAATAAAGTATCGAGAGATTATGCGATAAACCAAGACAGAAAACATTTCGAAAATTTGGAAGGATACGTATCTCCGCTCCGTAATACTATAGTATTCGAACTACGTAGGAAGACTATTCAACGCAAGTACCAGTACGGTGCGGCGGCGGTCAACTTCCGTCAACAATTGACCACTTTGCCAAATCAAGATTAATTTTTACACGCACCTTAATTGTTGATCGTTCAACTACGTTCGACGATTTTGACGATACAAACGATGAAACATAATTAGGTACGTTCTCTTCTCTTGGGGGAAAAAATGTAACGAAATAGTGACTAACCGGATAGTTATTTTACATCGCAAATTTCTAAAAAATCTAAACAGAGTACACTTAAGAGCCGGTTTACCTACAACAGAAACGTAATATACGAATGTAATTTATAAACTTCAACCGCATCCGTTCATCGTGAATAAATTTCGTATGTATTCTGTTTCCACATACGATAGAACGATTGCATTCGCATCGTAACACACTTCTTTTGCAATTCTTCTCATACCTCTAGTTCACGACACGAAGGAAATTCACGATAAAGACGTGCGCCGTAAAGGTTTCGAACGTCGAATTTCGAAGCATACGCTGTTAACGGTAATTTCAATTTTGAAAACGATCGTTCTAACATCGCTGCATAACGCGAAAATTCAATATGACTTTGGTGTTGAATACAACTATCTACGAAGGAACGCTGAAACTCCAACGGAAAATTTCAAAACGTAGATAAGTAAATTACAATTTAGACTTACCTAACACCCACTTTTATGCACGAATCTTCACTCATGATGTTATGTGATTGAATCCAGAACCCAGTTAGTCATGTGAAGGTAACTCGCAGAGTTTTCCGATAAATTAGGCCCGCTGCTGGTTTACTACCATCATCTTGTAAAAATACGGCAATTACGTCGAATTCATTTCCAAAATTTTACAGCTGAGGGAAACATTAATTTCAATTTTCAATTATCGCGCAAAACTTGAACGGACGTAAATACAAAACGCGCATAATAATCAGATTGAACTAACTGAACTGAATGAATATGAAATGAAGCTTGAACTCAACTGTTTCGACTAACCAACGTCCATCACAGCAGTGTTGACAACGGAACGTTCAACACAAAAAATAACGGTCATTCCAATCACGCAAACAGTGTTACCTAATAAGTACCACGAAATTTTATCAAGTTTTCACCTTTTCACCGTTAATAATACAACACTGGTGAGAACTGAAAGTAAACAAAAACATTGATAAGAATTTTTTTTCAAATTTGCAAATTTTTGAAATTTTTCATTTTCATTCGAAGTTTTCACCGTTTTTTGCCTACTTAAAAAAGTTCAAATTTGAAAATTGAGATCGGTTAATCACCGAAAATTGACGAGTTCTGCCTCCGTGGAATTGTGAATAACTAACTCGACCATGGAGGATACGTTTAGCGATGACGATAGTGATGTAGAGATAGAGATGAATGAAAATGATAGAAACATCGCTGGAAAATTTCATTCTGGATTCATCAGTGGTTGGGAAGACGATACGGAAGGTGTTGAAGAAGAACACCATCCTCATGGTGAGTAACAGTATCTCAACGAAATTGAAAAAAAAAGTCCTATGCTCTAATACAGAATAGTAACTCTTCAATTAGTATACTTTTGAACTGTAAAATATCTCTAATTTTAGAAACTCCTGAGAAAGAAATTTTATGGGCGGCAGAAAAAGGGGACAACGAATTAGTTGAACGACTACTCGCGTGTAACAAGCAGTTGGTCAATAGCATCGATAAAGACCATTATACGCCGTTGCACCGTGCTGCTTATAGTAATCACTTGGATGTCCTCAACGTAAGTTTCGATTATCAATATTTATATATGTTTTACATTCATCTGCAATATTTCTACCGTGCATTATTTACAGACGCTTCTGGAACACGGTGCCGATCACAATGCGAAAACGTTAGATAAATGGACTCCGTTGCATTCAGCTTGCCATTGGAATAGTGCACAATGCGCAGCAAAACTGATGACATTAGGAGTCGATGTTAATCAGCAAACTGCAGGAGGTACGATTGACTTTATTCAAATTCAAAACAATGATTCTTAATTTTGAAAACTTTTTTTTTTGTTTTTCAAGGTATTACGCCTCTTCATCTAGCTGCAGGAAATAATCAAAGTTTAGAAACGATTCAAGCATTACTATTACATCCCAACATCGATCCAACAATAAAAAATAATAGCAACGAGACCGCGTACGAAATTGCTGTTCGAAGTGGAAAATTGGCTAGATTTTTTGAAGTTACTGAACCTTGTTTTAATTACATATAAAATTAACTCGGTGCACAAATAATCTTAAGAGTATTCGAAGAGAAATACAAAATCAATTTTGTTGAAATTATACTTCGGTTTTGAATAATTGCCCCACATTTCGTAAAAGAGAACGTAACTTTCGTTGTCCATAAAAAATCTCAAGTAAAAAGATATAAATGTGAAATAATTTTAATTTTCCACCTCTTCGCGCTCCTCTACTTTTACTGCGCTCCATAATTTAATACTCGATCCAGAAGCAGACAGGAGAGATTTTTCAATAGGACTCCGAGAAATCGAATGGACAACGCTGTTCTGTTTATGAACGAATTGATTGACTAGTTGTCTTTTCATTAAATCCCAACACCATACGCTTCCATCGATTGAGCCAGAAAATACGTAGCTATCCGTATAATCGGTACAACTTTCGATGTAATATTCGCCAATTTTATGACCTGTGTACCTATCGATGGTAAAAAGTAATTCCGTTATTTTCATTCCAATCGCTGTTGTAGTGCAAAAGAAATTACAAATATTATAACACTTACTCGCCAAGCATTTCCCCATTACTTTTATCGAATAGCTTGACTGTGCTGTCTACACAACTGACTACAACACATTGTCCATCAGAAGTAAACGTCGCCGAAGTGAGAGGTTCTGGTATTAAAAATATTTATAATTAAAACTCGTAATTAATTTAAAAATAGGTATATAACATGACTGGGGTTCTACCTCCAACGTAATCTTCTATCAATGATCCCATTCTGATGTCGTACACGCGAAATCTACAATCTAACGAACTGGTCAAAATTTCATGGTCTGTAACCTTAACGCTTGTTATACAATCACGAGCCTCTTTTAAAACCTGAAAAAGTGAACGCAATTGAGTATAAAACATGTACAAAGATAAGAAGTTAATCTATACTCGCGAATTCAGCTCACCTGAACTGGAGCATACTGTCGACTTTTGATATCCCAGCACATCACAGAATTATCGAATGAACCAGATACAGCCATACTGGAATCTTCATTGAAAACAATCGACGTAATTTTACCGACATGCCCTCTGAGTCGACGTAATGGTTGCGTTTTGACTACGTCCCATAATATTACCGTCTTATCCACTCCGCAGGAGATTATTTGACTATAAGAGAAATGAAATTGACAGTTATCACTGTACACTACCTCAACAAAACAGAAAGAAATCATTTTTCTCACCTGTTATCGCACGAACTGGCTGCGTCTAGTACTTCATTACCATGACCTGCGTAAGTACTCAAATACAATCCTTTGGATGGATTCCATAATTTGATTCTTTTGTCCGAACCACAAGTCAGACAATAATTACCGTCCACTGAAATCAACAGCGTTTGTAGATTAGAAATTATTAACGCGTTAAACTAGTGACCAAATACAATGCAAGATAATAACCATTATACCGAACAGCACGCACGGCGCCTTGATTGCATTCTATAGTTTGAACGCAAAAGTAGTCCATGGAAAAATCCACAATTAACTCATAATCACAATATACTTGAGTTTTCCACGGATCTCAAAATAAATTCGCGAATTTCAAATTCAAAAGCAAAAAATTGTTCTTATCATGTTGAAGTCAGTTGTTTTTATCAAAAAATTTGTTTTGATTTATTTTTAGCATTAGATTACATAACACAAAGGGGTGAAAGAGTGAGTGTATGAAGGAGAGTAATTTACTATTTTTTACGTGGTATTTTACCAAATTTCATACTTATTACGCACAATTTAAATTAATTTAATGATGGAAAATTTCACATAATAAATAATAATAATAATTTATGATGAAAATATAATAATTATTTTTGGAATCACAGAGAACATTGCAAATTAATGGAAATGGCATGTAAAAAGTAACAATGACAATGAACACATTAATTAATAGTACCTAAATAAATTATCATTGTAGTGTAGTCAAAAAAATCCATTATAAAATTTTACTTCGAACAGATACTTTTGAAAGATATTCATCATTCTTTAAGGACACTAATGCGTAGTAAAACAACGTTTTATATCTTTGATCAAGTTTCGGCGATTTTGTTACACTGCTCAACCAGTCAATGATCTACAATAAATCAAACAAAATACGAAAATATTACATAATCGTTAGTAATAATCTCATTAATTTTACAATACAATAATTAAGATTATGGCTTTTATAATTTTTTTCACCTGGCTCGATCCTTTATCGACAACAAAAGAATTCAATGCTTGAGGGAAAAATCGCAAGTATTCTTCAAATGTGAAACGAGTGGCCGCAAATGGTTTGAAAACGGACAGGTTGACGACGGTGAAGATTAACGTATCGTATACGAAATTAATACCAGAGTCCTGTTGAAATGGCGAAATAAACTATTACTTTCTTTCCAAATTCAAACGTACTTCGAATAGTTCGGTAAATTAAAAAACTTATGAGGTACCGATAATTTGTCCAAAGATAAATGAATATAACCAATGAATTGCAATAACCACGGCCAACAACTCGAATGTGAACGATATATTTTGATAACTGGTAACGAACATTTGAAATAAAATTCTCGTTTTCTAAAAATAACAATAAGGTGAATAGATAAATGATTAATTTTTCAATTAAAAAAAAAAAAAAAAAAAAAAAGGTTAAAGACAAACTCACTCGGGAAAAAGTGCAGTAATTTCGATGCTTTTCTGTAACCAATTAAATGGATTTTCATGGCTCGATTTCATAGACATGGCGCACTGCAACTCGACGATTTTACAAACTTGATCCGATGATGATTGATCTTCATCAAGAGAGCATAAACAATCTACGTAGGTAGAAGGAAGTTCTACGGCAGCATTTAACAAGCTGATGAATGCCTGTCAATTCAAAGGAATGCGGAATTCAATTACTAACATTTCAACAGTAAGTAGTTGGTGAAAGAAAAAAAATAATAACGCGCGATATTCGTACCGCATCGTCGTAGGACGTTTTTTCCCAAAATCTTTTCACACATTCGGAAACACAAATACGATTATTTTCGTCAATATCCGAACTTCGTAAGGCTTCAGCGTATCTATCCAAAACGAAAGGTAGCAACGTTTCATCTGTAACACGAATAATATCTCGAATTTGAATCATATTACAATTAAAATACGATTTCTCATTATTTGCACGTCGACCGTCATTACTTGATTTTGCGGAGACGTAATTTTCCACCAATTCGAGAAAATTTTTCAGAACTACGGTAGAAACACCCCGGCAAAGATCTGTTAGAATATCCAACACAACTTTCATGCCATCTACCTAAAACAAAGTTTTTTTTGTTTTTGTTTTTTATAAATTTCATTTCGGTGATTTTCACATATTTCACGTGACTTAATATAATAACAAATTATAATACTATCAACGTCTTACGTTATTTGTGATAGGAAAATTCTTCAGGTAATCTTCTATAGAAACCCTTGCTGACGACGAGGTATAACACTGTTTGCTGAATAGAAAAATTATTTGTTCGCTCAAGACTGGTCGTTCAACATGGATCAGTGGTAATAAAACCGTCCAATTGAACAGCGGCAATGTTTTGGATAAATTTCCATTCAATAATTTCAAACACATTACACTCGTTTCTAAATCTTCTTCCTTGAGCGAATTACTTCGCTTGGAATTACTTTTCAAATAATCGATCAGCGCTTTGAAAAGGCACCTATCGTGTAAAATTTTAAGATCTTTAGGTTCGCCACGAATCGATCCGTATAAGCTTCTAGGAAAATTATCAACTTCTTCTTTTAACCAATACATCAACATATCGCAGACCTTTGGTTTGATTTGTGGCTGTACGCTTTGCAAAAACCGAATCCAAACGTTTCCTATAATAATAATTACGAGGGAGTGAAATGATAAAATGAATATTTTTTTCACAATCATGCGCATGTACTGAATTATATGTACAGTGAAAATTATGAATTCGTAAATTACCAGGTACATACGGCAACTGATCTTTCAACTCGGCTATTTCTTTTTCAGACTTCTTCAAAATATACTCTTGCGGTAGCTTAGCTTGCTTTTGATAAGTGCTGGGTATGGCTTTCAAAGGCATTTCATTCTTATCGAATTTCGACAGGGCGCTAATTTTTAAAATAATAATTTTAACGAATGCAATTTTCGAAAATAGCGGATAAAAGAAATATTTACTTTAAAGCTGAGAAAATCAATTCATCGTGGGCAGATGATGAGATTACTAGCCACATGTTTGATACAGCGTGTAACACGACATCTTTAAATTGATCGAAAGCTTCTTTTTTCGTTGTCTCGAACATATATCCGATGAGAGTGTGAAACCTGCATTAATAATGGAAGAATTAAAAATGTAAACTAGGAAATTGACGTAATATATATATTAGTTTATGAAATTCAACAGCGTTTATTCACTTTTTCAACACTTCCACGTGGTCATCGTTGAATAATCGTTCGGAAAGTACTTCGTAAATACTGTTCACTTTCAAAACTTCAGCTCTGCATAAGTGTAAAATGGCGTCTAATGCCAGAGTGGAAGGAAGACTGCCATCTTTTTTCTTGTGCCATCGTTTGATGATTTCGTTCAAAATGGAAATCCACTCTTGGCCGTATTTCTCCGGCCTACAAAACAAAGAGCTAATTTTAAAAGTCTGTATCGAGCATAACGCGATCGTACGTATTAAATTGAAGAAATATATATTTATGGCGTACTTTAGAGCGCAGATATCCCGTATAGCGCAAGTTAAAATTACGTCTCTTTGCCATACATTTTCCGTAGGCGATTCCTCGTACTCGAGTAAGCGGTCATGTAGATAGGAATAACATCGTTCTTCGACTTTCCATAAAGTTAAATAGAGTTTAATCGACAAATCAGTCAGAACTTCTTTACCACATAAAAAGAAGGAGTCTATCGACCGTAAAACTGGACACACGTTCTCCTGTAAAACGATAACAAAACATTAATACAAACTAAATAAGAACAGTAGACGTATAATTGATTTTAGGAAGAAAAAAAAAATACCTACTTTTTCTACGGCTGTTAATGGCAGAGAATGTAATAATTTCAACTGCAATTTAGGACTAGGAGCTTGCGCGAGTAAGTACAAGATGTGAGGTAGATAGAACTCGGCATTTAGATTAATCAAAATATCTGAAGCTTTGTTTTGAATTTCGAATTCATTTTCCGATAGTAATATAGCGCTAACGCTTAAATGCAGCAGAGGACAGCGAGCCACTTCTTCTACTCGAAATTTAGTCTGATCAATTCTGTCGAGAAATTCGGCGTGATTTGACTTTTCCAACGAGCTGAAAATCGCACGATCATTATGAAGATTGAATTTTCACCGATTCGCGCATTAATAAAATAATGCCAAATCAGCATACAAAAGGAGAAATATTTTTCAAATCCAGTAGGTAGTACCAAGCAATGACGAAGGCCCAATACATTTCTTCTTCCGAAGTTATTACTCGAATAAAGTTTTCGTCAGAAATTAAGCTCGATGATGACTTTGCATTTCTATCTCGATCACATTTCTGGCGCTGGCGAACGACGTGAAAAAGTATTTCGGTCGATTTGTGAACATCTTCTGTAGAACTGAATGGATGAAGTAGCCAGGGTAGAATGGCGCTGATGATCAACCACTCGGTCGTAGCACATGTATATTCGTTGGACTCGATTAACTCGACGCCTGTTGAATCGAAAAAAAAAAAAAAAAAAAAAAAAAAAAATTATCATACTATATAAAACTGCCATGGTGCTCGTCGCTCACTCGGATGGAACGTTGAAAATGATGTAAAAAAAATTGGTTGATTAAAAAAAATTCGATCGAATTCAGATAAAAACGATCGGCTATTTTTACGTGCTCACCTTGAATTTTTTACTAAGTCCAGTGCTACATAAATACCTACTTTATATTCAAAACTGGAAGGAAGGAAGGGAGGGAGGGGTCCAATCGAAATTTTTGTAAGCTATAACTTTTGTTTGAAAATTTTTTTAATTGGACCCCTTATCTCCACCCCCTTTTTTTAATAATGTATTTGAATGAGTAGGATTATCCAAATCGGAAGGAAGGAAGGAAGAAAGGAAGGAAGGAAGGGAGGGAGGGGTCCAATCGAAATTTTTGTAATAACTAAGAGTATTTGTTAAACTTCAAGCTACAACTTTTGTTTGAAAATTTTTTCAATCGGACCCCTTACCTCCCCTCTTTTTTCAATATTGTACTTGAATGAGTTGGATTATCCAAATTGGAGGGGAGGGAGGGGTCCAATCGCAATATTTGTCATAACCAAAAGTATTAGTGAAACTTCAAGCTACCACTTTTGTTTGGAAACTTTTTCAATTGAGCCCTTCTCTCTCCACTTATTTTGCATAACACTCCCAAAATACTAATTAAAACTCGAAGGGGGAAGGGGAAAGGGGAAAGGGTCCAATTGAAAAATTTGTGTAACAAAGTTGTAGCTCAAAATTTTAGGAATAATTTTGGCCATGACAAAAACTTTGATTGGACCCCTCCCTCCCTCCCTTCCTTCCATTTTTGAATATAAAGTATTTATGTAGCACTGGACTTAGTAAATATTCAAGGTGAGCAAATGAATCAGCAGGGGCTTTCATTTTTTTTCCAAAATATCCTACGTAGGAATAGGCAGTAGGCAGAGTAGGCAGAGGCACCTGCTTGACTCACACAGTATACATATATGCATATTGCATAGGTGTACGCGTGCACTCTGCGTAATTTCTGTATTTCGTAAAAAAATACGAATGTGGGAGGAAGGGGAGCCAAGAAGACTAAGAGATCGTGTAGAATTTTCCACGTTCCGTCCGGCATATTTATACATGAATACTCTCAGCTTTCAACTTACAAGACATCAAAAATGCATTCAAAAACTCGACAGGACATCGGGTCAATTCACGAGCAAATAACGCCAATACGATATTGACGCTGACTGGGTATTCCCTCAGTAGTCGCTGTGTTAGTTGCAAAACTCTGGTGGGATCATAACCGTACTCGGCAAGTCTGCAACTCGTATACGCGTAGTACACGCAAAGCGTATCGGATGCGTTATTTCCTTTCATAATCTCGCATAATTCGTCGTTGTACTGACTGAGGAAATGACACACATCTAAAGTTGAGTACCGGTCGTCAGTCTGAAAATGATAAAAAATATTTTTAGATAGTAGTTTGCAATGAATCAGTTCAAAAGATGGTACGTAAGTTAGGTAGGTCGGTAGTTAGGTAAGATACCTATATGCTTAAAAACAAGTTTTAAAAAAATCTAAAAAAAAAAAAATGTCAAAACAAATGAAACAAGTTTACGATTGGAGAGTGTGCGAAAAAAAGATTGAAAAAAAAAAAAAAAAAAAAAAAATGAAATCAAAACGTAAAGAAAAAGACAAACGCGACCAGTCGTCAACATGGAGTTATTGAAAAGCGAGCATCTGTTGCGGCGAACGCTAGAGATAGCGAAAAGAAATCGATCGGTTTTTACGGCCTCTTTACTTCTCGTCTCGCTGAAATACGTCCAACGAAACTTGCAACCGACAAGCGCCTCAAAAACATAATTGTATACCCTTTTCGCTGGCTGGCTGGCGAATACAAAACCGAAATTTCTTTCGACCCGTTTTTTCGATTAAATTGCTAAACGATTTGCGCATTAACTCGCGCTCGTGAACAGTTCGACTTCGAATGGTTTGCCGTAGGTATCATTTTATTAACTGGGATCTGTTCGTTTTTGAATTTCGCCTGTACGGTATAAAATGCGCGTGCAATGATAAAAATTGAAAATTTTTAAGCAAAAAAAAAAAAAAAAAAGTGACCGATAATAGTATGCTTTTAAAAGTGTAAATAACGCGACGAATTCGTGGTAGTGCGTACGTGCGCTCGTATAGGTACAAGTATAGGCGTAGGTTAGGCATTAAGTAAAGAAAGGTAAAGGTGTTTTCGAAATACGCGACGGTGAACGTGAACATCATGTCGACTGACAATTGTACGAAAACGTTGGTTACGCGTCGAGTTACGTGGAATCCGGAAGAGACGAAAATCTTAATAAGTCTGGTCGGCAAGCATTCGACACAGAATGGTAAACTCACCAACGCCGAAACCTATCAACAAGTTTCCGAACAAATGCTCAGACTTGGACACAAGAAAACTCCCGACCAATGTAAAATAAAATGGAAACATTTGAAAAATTTCTACTACGAAGCGCGTAAAAAGAAAACCGACCAAGAACGCTACACGATTTGTCCGTTCTACAAAGAAATAAAAAACGCTATCGGTTCGCCTATATCTTCGATTTTGAACAGCAGAAAATCCAATCCGAAACCGATCAAAGCTAAGCAGAGGTCGACGATGCGAGATTTTGCAAATACGTTGCACGAATTTCAGCTACAAAACGGTAAATTCGTAGAGCCTAGTATTATAATTTCTGCCGAAACCGAGACAGCAAAATTACCTGTTCATACGCTGCAGCACATTTCCAGCAGCGTAACTGTATCACCGTGTTCGCCAACCGAGTCGGAAAATTTAGTAGAATTAAACCCAACGAGAGGTAAAAATGTCAATAAATGCCAATTTCTGGACGTCGAAAAAGCGCAATCTGGCCGGAAAACGTCCGGCGTACTTCATCAGAACGAATACGATAATTTTCCATCGCATAATTCATCCACTTCGTCAGCCATTTCAACGAGTCCGATCGCGCAAGTGAGTAATAATACACAAAGCAACGCTATAATATTCCGATAAAAGTAATAATGGAGATAAGTTAGTAATTGACCGATAATGTGATATATGATTTACGGATTATTATTAATTTACAGACCCATAGGGACACCGATCACGCAGAGAGAGAAACTCCTTCGCCGGCCTACTCGTCGAATTCACCGCGAACCAACAGTTTCACTTACTCGCCAGAAGTATGCATCAAATGGAATTCGTACCAAATCAACATGCAGAACACATTGCCACTTCTACTGGACGGAGATAAGTACGTAGACGTGACTTTGGCTTGCGAAGGTAAATTTTTAAAATGTCACAAATTGATACTATCCGCTTGTTCGATCTATTTCGACGAGCTGTTGAGCCAAGCGACCAGCCAATATCCCATTATATTCATGAAAGATATGAAATTTTGGCAAATACAAGCTATCGTAGAATTCATGTACCGTGGCGAAGTGAACATAGCGCAAGAGCGTTTGTCGTCTTTGTTGGCCGCCGCCGAAGCATTACGAGTGAAAGGACTGGCTGCTCCGAGTAACCACGCGTCGAATCCAATCGACTCGCCGAAACTCTATTCTTCGACAAAACGAAATCGTAAACGTAAATATTACGCGATTACCGAAGCCTCGGAAAATACGAGTAAGCCAAATAACGAATACCAGGAAGCGGTACATATGACTAAAACAAACAAAATTCAAAATATCAACACGGCGAGTAACCATTGCGGCGACGGCAGCGACGAAGAAACCCAGTTCTTCAAAACGGACGACCAGTGTACGTTTTCCGATAAAGACACCTTTTTAGAGACAGAGTCATCTTGCGTCACTACGATAATACTGCCGGACCATAATTATCAACAAAATACTTGTTGCAAACTGCCCGAATATAGTCACGATCGATGTGAAACAAACTCGACTAAAAATCAATTCGAGAATGGGAATCCCGACGAAACGGAAACACACTCGCACGATAAAAATCATCACGACCACCTGTACAGCAAACCGCAGCAGAGGATAAAGAACCAACCATGTAATCATCAAACAGAGCCCAGCGCTCACGAAGAAGACGTAAATATCCACGATAATTCCATATTCTATTCGTATTTATCTATCGACGATAGTAACTCGAGTAAAGCTTGATTGTGTCGATTGTTTTAAAATAGAGCAATAATAATGTAATCCTGTCTATTAATAACATTCGTTTCAGTTTTGTGATATTTGTTCTAAAATAAAAATAATAAAGAAACACGCCGGTGATAGGCGTTTGAATAATTATAAAACAAACACTATCGCAATTTTTACTCACCGAAAACCAAGCAATTGTTTCCATCAGAAAATTGAAATTTTCTGGCCGGAAATTTTTAATCAAACATCTCCAAGCTGCTCTTCGACATAACGCACTAACTGTACATTTAAACCATAGAATGTGCTGAAAAACTGGAATTACAAAGGAAAACGGTCCTTGAAAATTTCTAAAAAAATCATTTTCCGTCAAGTAGGTATTAATAAAAAACGAAATTATCAATTTTCATAACTTTTCACATACCCTGTAATCTCTCGTTGGAATATAAAATCCATTTGAAATTCTATTACCGACCAATTCTTCTCATTTTGCTTTAGCGCTAAAACAAACGGATGTTGTTGTATAGAGAAGCCGCTGTAATGTTTCCCATCATTTAGTAAGAGCAAATCCGAAATAGCACAAATTATTCCATCATGATTACTGAAATTGAGTGAAAAAAATATCGACAAATTAATAAACGAATGGTCAATGTGCTGCCATTATTTCAACAGCTCTTGTGTCACATACTTTCCCAAGTTGGATTGCAAAATTGCAATAAACCACGACAATGCTTCCGGTTGTGTAAATGTATTTGACTTTACTAATCCGATGATAGTTTTGCAAGCAATACCTCGAATTTTACTATCTTCGTGCGTACATAGCTCTTTGAAGACAAATAAATCTGAACCCTACAGCATTCGCACATAAATACATAATGTACATTGAGTATTGTGCATAGTGAACTTGATATTATTACACTAAGAAAGTAATAGAGACCAAAAAGTTACGTACTTCAACAAAGTTGCGATTTCTCTCCTTCAATTTTTGTTTGATTTGTTCAACAGTTTTCGAAATAATCTGTAATCAATAATAAATGTTGATTAATTCCTGTGTACATTGATGAAATAAAAATAAGAAAAATCAAGAGTAGTTTGTACATTTTTATCAAAATTTGTCATACTAGTAATTTGATGAAAAGTTCTGATCTTCTATCACATTAGGTAGTTCAGATACAACGTAGATTTCTACGTACTATCATTAATTAATAAATTCGTTTCATTGAATAATGTATTACATTATGTTTTTATGTAATATGTAATGTAATATGTACTTACCATCAGACTGAAGGAAGCAGTCCGTTTGGATGAGAATTGTAAAGAACTTTCCATTATAACACTTCGCACGTGCACCAAAATCGCACAAGTGATAAGATAAACAGAATAATTCCGACGATCGGCTATATTTACAGAGAGCCCTTGCTGCTTCATTTGCTCCACCTTGAATTTTTACCAAGTTCAGTGCTACATAAATACTTTATATAAAATTGTAATGAAGGGAGGGGTCCAATCGAAATTTTTGTAATAACTAAAAGTATTTATAAAACTTCAAGCTACAACTTTTGTTTGAAAATTTTTTTGATTGAGCCCCTTACCTCCCCACAGTTTTTAATAATGTATTTTGAATAAGTGTGAATAAGTTATATTATTCAAAATTGGTGGGGAAGGAAGGGTCCAATTGAAATTTTTGTTATAACCAAAATTATTCTTAGTACTTCAAGCTACAACTTTAGTTTGTAAATTTTTTCAATCGGGCCCCTTGCCTCTCCCTTGTTCTTAATAATGTATTTGAATGAGTAGGATTATCCAAAATTGGAGGGGAGGGAGGGTCCAATCCAAATTTTTGTCATGGCCAAAATTTTTCCTAAAATTTTGGGCTACAACTTTGTTGCACAAAATTTTCAATTGGACCCTTTCCCCCTCCTTCAATTTTTAATTAGTATTTTGGGAGCGTTATGCAAAATAAGTGGAGAGAGAGGGGCTCAATTGAAAAAGTTTTCAGATAAAAGACATTGCTTGAAGTTCCACTAATACTTTTGGTTATAACAAAAATTGCGACTGGACCCCTCCCTTCCCTCCAATTTTGGATAATCCAACTCATTCAAATACATTATTAAAAACAGGGGAAAGGTAAGGGGCCCGATTGAAAAAATTTTCAAACAAAAGTTGTAGCTTGAGGTACAAGAAATAATTTTGGTTATAACAAAAATTTCAATCGAACCCCTCCTTCCCCACCAATTTTGAATAATATAACTTATTCACACTTACTCAAAATACCTTATTAAAAACTGGGGGTAGGTAAGGGACCCAATTGAACAAAAATTATCTTTCCTCAAAGTCTTAAATTACACCAGAGTTTAAATCGTCAACAGAGAATAATTCAATAGCTGTGGTGACTCATCACGCTTTCATCTCAATTCATTTTTGGCTCTTGTTAATTCTATTCGAGTAGAATGACCACGAAAAACGAAGCAATAATTTGAGAAAGGCTTAAAATTGTTTATTCTTAAAATAAGGGAACATAGACAATAATTTCACATAGTAGAAAATTAATTAAGGATTTCTCTGTATGTACACGTGTTTAGAAACAGAACCATCGTCCAGGAAAACAAGTGTCATTGAAGTTTCTCGTCCAACGAGAAAGTATTTCTGCGAACAAAAAAAAACGCAACATTAATCATGTATACAAAAAGAGTACACTCATTTCAACAAGTTCGTATCTAAAATCGTCAATTCATGCTCAGTGAGAGAGTTAATAAATACTCATGATTATATCGTACAATAAACTTCGTCATCATAGCTAGAGTAACTTTAGAATTAATGTTTAAATTGCAGGTGAATTGTTCAGTGAGAGAGTTAACAAATCATTATAAAACATCAAACGTTGTCCAAGAAATATTTCATCATAACAAATAATCACCATAAACAGAATGCTATCAAAACGTTTACGCCGAAATACTTACATAGATGTTCTAATTTTCACTTCTCTGATCATTGAGCAGAATTCCATTATCGTCCTTCAACTGTAACATGAAAAATCATCATTAATTACCGTTCCCTCAATACCTCGAAATATAAAATTCAATCAAATGCTTACTGTAAGAGGAGAGATCTATTTCGTCAGGTAGAGGTTTAATATTAACATCGAAACGTTTCTGAACACTATTCAATATTTTCGAATCGTTTTCGTCACTGATGAAAGTGATTGCTAAACCCTATTTATAAAAAAAAACACATTATTTGTAAATCACTATTAAAACACGATTTAACAATGCATTCATGATTTTCACATACCTTTGTGCCAAATCGTCCAGCTCTAGCAACGCGATGTAAGTACGTATCGGTATCTTCAGGCATATCGTAATTAAATACAATATTCACTCTCTCGATATCCATACCTCGACCAAATAAGTTCGTCGATACCATGATTCTCTAAGTCAAAAATAACAGGATCGCCGAATTAGAACTTTGCACAAAAATACAATGTTCCAAAAAAAAAGAACTGTCGCAACTCACCTTATTGAAATCTTTGAATTCTTGATACGTTTTTAATCGTTCTTCCTGAGTCATTCCTCGATGCATGGCAGATGATGGAAAATTATGATCATTCAAAAGTTGAGCTAGTGCGATGCAGCGCTGGATTGATTTTACAAATATAACAACCTATAAAATCGCAAATGTTTAAAACAGAATACTCAATTTACATTGAAATGTTAGCGGAACAAGATTCATTACTTGATTAAATTCTAAAACGTCTAACAATTCGAACAGTTTCTTGTTCTTTTCGCTTTCCTTGACTTTTTCGTAGTGTTGTTGTAATCCGTGAAGTGTCAACTTAGTTTCGTCATCCACATACACTTCCATCGGCTATAAGTTGACAAATACGAACAAAGAAACAGAAAGGTTAATATTATGGAAAAAATTGTCCTACTATTTATATAATTTTTCCCCTCCTCTAAAAAAATCAAATTCAAGTGACAAAATACCAACAATTTGGAATTGGATTCGAGCGTCATCAATAATTTGTTTGGCTCACAGCGATTACTTTTCAACAAAGATTTTAGATTTCAATTTCGTAGGTGCAAAATTCAAAAACTCATCATTCCAACGGCAAAAATAAGAAGAGCCATACAATACAAAAAGGACTTAGTGATAAGAGATGATTAAAAATAAACATAAAAATAATGAAAAAATAACAAACTAGTAATTTCAGCGGACCAAGCAAATTTGCTGTTACTAGCAGTCGACTGTTTACAGTTGTCACAGAGCGATACAACACAGTAGCAATTGACGCTGACCATTGTTTGTGATACAGCCAACGTGTTCAAAGGAATCGAAAATTTTCCTTCGTAGGAACTGCTCTTCTCATGTTATGGTAGTTCAATTTGATATCTTGCATAGCGCGAACGTGAAAGTAACGACATTATCAATATTATTTGCATCGTTGGAATGAACCGCAGTGTGCACAGCGGAAGCGAGTTTCGAAATCAAAATTCAATTCAGCTCATAATCTCGATTCATCTTGCAGAAATGAATACTCCATCGCAGAATTAGCGAAAAATTAATTAACGGGGCTTGTTTCGGATTCTTTGCCAACTTGATAGCGTCGGTGGGAGACGAGCATGAGAATAAAATTCCAGAGAGTTTAAGTTAATGGTAAATACATTGTGGTAATTACATCGTGCATAAATTTCTTGCAAACTGGCCGGATTTCTTTGCTTAGAGTCGCGCTGAACATCATGACCTGTTTTGTTTGCGCGGTTGAACGGAATATCTCTTGTACATCTCTTCTCATATCTGAGGGGAAACAACGACGGTGGTAACATTAAAAGTGGTCTGACAGTTGTAATTATAAATTAACAAGAGCTCTCAGAAATTGCAAATAATCATTCAACATAATCATATGTCCCTATCTAAATTTGTCTTTAATCATCATACGAGCTCGAAATGACATGAGAAAATATGCGATCAATACCTAATTGTTCCAACATCTTGTCACACTCGTCCAGAATGAAATGTTTAAGATGTTTCAGGTTCAGTTTTCCAGACCTGACTAACGCTAAAATCCGACCGGGAGTACCAACAACAATGTGAGGACAATTCGTCCGTAAAACTTCTTCGTCATGGGATATCGGTAATCCACCGAAAAATACGCCAATCTGAAAAATCGATTAGAGTTAGTCAACAAATAAGGAAAGTGAAGGCGTATTAATTTGATAAAATCATACCTTGACGTTATTCATGTATTTGGAGAATCGCTCGTACTCTTTACTGATTTGGAAAGCTAATTCTCTCGTGTGACACATTACCAAGACGTAGACTTTGTCATCGGTCACATCCAACTGTTGTAGAGTTGCCAAGACGAATACCGCTGTTTTACCCATACCTGATTTCGCTTGACAAAGGATGTCCATTCCAAGTACCGCTTGAGGAATACATTCGTGTTGAACTAAACGTAAAAAATTACTCGTGAGAAAAGCGATAACATTGATACTAAGCTGAAAGTCATCGTTGTACCTTCAGAAGGATGCTCAAACCCGCAATCGATAATCGCTCGCAAAATCTCTGGTTTCAAAAGGAAATCTCTGAAGCCGGAACTGTGAATTGAAACGTAGTTACCCCGCACGTCTTTCTTTTCCGCTGTACCATTAGAAATTGCTGGCTCCGGTTGTTGCTCTTCGTCTTCATAATCCAAAAGATCATCGTTGTCTGCCATCGTAGTACTGAACTCTAAATTGTTAGTGTGAGGAAGAATGAATACCTACGATAACATCATAACAATTACAAATTAACACAAATGATTTGAATTCAACACAATGAAAAATTTAATCTGAAAATAAAGTATCGAGTTTGCTCACCTGAAAAATCAAATCATCAAACGAATACGGCGATTTATATAGACACAGTTGCTAACCGACATTTACAAATAATGCCATGTTTTTTAGGCTACAGGCAAGTAAGGTTTACACAAAATACTACATTACTATGATTTTTGAAGATCTACCTTTCGGTCGAAAAGAAATACTGGACACGATTCGCGGCAATTAAATAACGGCAATTATTGGGCACTACTTATTAGAATAAATATTTTAAAAATAATATCTTAACAACGCCGCGAGTTGTTCATCATCATTATGAATAACAATGGCTGCCAATTCAACAAAATTTACAAACATCACATTTTCATTTCAAGACTTCAATACTATTTTGCCATTGGTTGAGAGAATGCCGCTAAACAACCAATCAAAATTGAAGTTTTATGAAACAGTGTTATCTTTTCAGATACTTGAAAAACTAACAAAACCAAACACCAAAAAAATGGCAAAAAAACATTGTACACAAAGCCTTTTAGGTAGGAAAAATTTTCCTATTTTTTGGTTCACTGAAACAACTGAAACTGAAACAAAAAATAATCGAATCACAAAAACAAAAACTATACAAAAACGAATGCGTCGCATCCTAGGGAAAGCGTTTCTACAAAGGCAACCTTATCGGTCTACCTTCTAGCGCGATATGGGAAGTTGGTTTCATGTACCTCAAAGTGTACATTTGGGTTACCGGTTACCGCGTATCACCACGGTATCACTATTTTCAGACCTTATTTCGTGTGGAGTGTAATAATTATTCGATCATAATACATTTTTTCATTCTAGATATTATTTTAACTCAAATTTCATTGATACCACCCATTAAAATTCGATACGATTCTATACGTATTTTTAACGCTCTTTTCGAATATCGATAAATAAATCTGATTCGATCAGTCTTTCTGCTCCATTTCGATCAAAAACTTTGAAATTCTTCAATTTTTTCATAATTCTTCGATTTTGTTGGTACTTTTGGTCATAAAAAGTCCATTATGAAGCTGAAAACTCGAACGGATTGAATTTATTTCTACATTTTTGGAAAGAATGAAAAAAATGCGACTAGAAAATGATGAAATATATTTCAACCGTAAAGATTTGTGAGATTTTAGAAAAAAAATGATGAATTTTTCAAAAAGTGGGAAATTGGTTTCATGCGAGGTAGACCGCATGGTTGCCTGTGTTTTAATTAAAATTTAATTCGAAATCCATCGCGGCATGCTATGAATATTTCATTTGTTTCTAGAAGTATTTTTAACGCTCTTTTCGAATATCAAAAAATAAATCCGATTCGATAAATATTTCAGCTCCATTTCGATCAAAAACTTTGAAATTCTTCGATTTTTTCATAATTCTTCGATTTTTTTGGTACTTTTGGTCATAAAAAGTCCATTATGAAGCTGAAAACTCGAACGGATTGAATTTATTTCTACATTTTTGGAAAGAATGAAAAAAATGTAGAAATAAATTCAATCCGTTCGAGTTTTCAGCTTCAAAATGGACATTTCTGACCAAAAGTACCGAAAAAATCGACAAATTTCAAAGTTTTTGATCGAAATGGAGCTGAAATATTTATCGAATCGGATTTATTTTTTGATATTCGAAAAGAGCGTTAAAAATACGTATAGAATCGTATCGAATTTTAATGGGTGGTATCAATGAAATTTGAGTTAAAATCAGGGTTGCGAACCGTTTGAGAATTAATTGGTGGTGGTGGTGGTGGTTTTGAAAATTTTCGAATAAATGGTTTTTGGTTTTGGTTTTGGTTTTTTTTTGAAATGGTTTTGGTTTTGGTTTCGGTTATTTCAACTTTTGATTATTTTGGTGGTGGTGGTGGTGGTTCTCAAAAACCAAAACCATTTCAATTGGTTTTGGTGGTGGTTCTCAAAAACCAAAACCATTTCAATTGGTAAAACCAAAACCAAATGAATTGGTTTTGGTTTTCAATCGATTTTTCATGTTTTTAAATGGAGCAAAAAATAATAATTATATCGTAAAATACCGAGATTTCTGTGATTTTATTAATTTATTTTATTTTAAAATGGTTTTCTCATTTATTTAGGCATTGGCATTATAATCGAAATTGGCTCAAATAAAAGTCATAAAACAAAGAAACCGATTCAATTGATTTGGTGGTTTTTCAAATCTAAATGGTTGTGGTGATGGTGGTTTCTTTTTTTTAAAGCTCTTTTTTGTGGTTTTATCAAATGGTTTTTCCATTTTTTCTGCTTGCAAACGGTTTTGATTTGGTTATGGTTTTACAAATTTTCCAATTGGTTGTGGTGGTGGTGAAAACCATTTGAAAACCACCACCAAAACAATTTTATTGGTGGTGGTTCGAAACAGTTTGCAACCCTGGTTAAAATAATATCTAGAATGGAAAAATGTATTATGATCGAATAATTATTACACTCCACACGAAATAAGGTCTGAAAATAGTGATACCGTGGTGATACGCGGTAACCGGTAACCCAAATGTACACTTTGAGGTACATGAAACCAACTTCCCATATCGCGCTAGAAGGTAGACCGATAAGGTTGCCTTTGTAGAAACGCTTTCCCTAGAATGCGACGCATTCGTTTTGATGATGGTGGGAACGTTCCCGGGAATTCCCGGGAACAATTCCCATTCCCGCAAAATGGGAATTCCCGTTTCACAACACTGGGCAAACGTTATCAATGGAAAAATTCAGCGTAAATACCGATATTACGCTAAATTACGTTAATTTCTCAATTCATAAATATTCAGTGTTGTGACTTGTGAAATTCTAAAATCTAATATTACTGTATGGAAATACGCGCCGAATTTTTCAAATTTTCACTCAACGACTCAACGTCCAGCGGGTTTTTACAAAAAAAACTTTTTCACGACGTTTCTGAAATGGTGAAGTACCAAAGGAAAACAAGAATTATTGTAGATGTAATACAGTGTATATTTACAAAATGAATGACGATCTTTTAGTTACACACCGTGTTGACCCAAGTAAAATAAAACCTCGTCACGAATTTGAGTTTAATATAGTAAAAAAAATAAAAAATTGACATTCTGCTTTTCAAGACGCACCTCTCGGTCCTTTGGATGATACTTTCGTCAAGTCAAACCGTATTTAAAGAATCTGTGAACAGTAAAATCCGAACTAACTTACTGATAATAGAGCTCTAAATTCATTCCGTCGTGGATTTCATCTAAATAAATTCATTAAGGAAAAATGATACTTGTTTCAATTCATATAAAATGTGTTCAGATTTTGAAGTATTATCCTGAACAATTGAAAGATACAGATACTAAAATTAGCATGTGTGAAAGGATACAATCTTCCAATTTGATATGATCTTTGAAAATGGTGTACCATTTCTTCAAGACTATTTTCTCCCAGTGTATACCGGTTTGAGCAGCTATCAACTTCTTCAAATCTCCAATCGTGTCATCAGGATTGCATTTGATTCGTACTTTTTTTACCTAATCTGTCGTTACACGTAACTTCAATCATTCTAAAATCAAAAATTAAATTTTACAGTCTTAATTTTGGTCTAAATTTGCATGTTATCAGTTATCATTCATTATAGTTATCATTCATCTGATTCGATTGAACGTCAAGTATCCATTTGAACTAATGAAATATACTTACTTTTATGGCTAATTATAACGTTAAATCAATTACGCAAATGAAAAATTCTGGTAAATTAAATTATATTTAATAAAATTTAGTGAAAATATAGAAACTGAATGAAAAATGAAAACAACTTTCAACTTCAAGTTTCAATTCATAGAAATGATAAGATTTTCGCAAAAACAAAAACAGTGTTACCATAACACAACACTCAATAAGTCAACAAAGAAGTCAACCACCTTTCAAGTTTCAGCATTATTTATTATTTATTTTTTTGATTTTCAATTTCTATTCTATTCCAACTTTTTAAATCCGAACTGGCGAACTCCGAAGCAAAATATTATGAAAATTGAAGAAAAAAAATATAACGACTGCTTAACACTGCAAAACCTTGTGAGTGCCAATTTTTTTTTTCGAAAAAAATTTGCAGAAACACGTAAATCAATAGTGTTTTTATGTGTTTTGATCAAAAATCAATCTACAATTTTTGAAAAATGGCACTTTCAAGGTTTTGCAGTTAAGCAGTCGATAAGTAAACTAGTGTACTGTGCTCACATTACCCACTACCCAGATCTTAGTAAAATTATAATAAAAATTATTTCAAGAACCCAAAGCAAACTTACTTTGACAAAATAGGTAATAGAAATCCATCAATTTTCAAAACAGCTTGCCAATCGTATCAATCATGCCCCCTGTCGCGTCTGCACACCCCGCAGAATCAACAAACTGCTGGTCCAACGAGGCCCCAGCCCCCACGACGAGGACGTGCGACTAGGAGTTGAAGTAAGACAATATGAATGTCTTACTCCCATTCGGGGGCCGCATGCTTGCCTGCCTGATTTTATGCATGCGAAAGCCTATAGATTTATAACCTACTGCAGCGAATGTTTCACTAGGAAAATTCGCCGGTTTGGAAAACTATAGGCCCTTCTTGTATGCTTTCGTCTCATGCCTGAGTGCTTGCCAGCTATTAGCTTGCCTTTTCTTTTCTTGCCTTTTTCTTGCCTGCCTTTTTCTTGCCTGCCTTTTGCTTGCTTGCCTGCCTGTCTGCCTGCCTAGTTGATTGGTTGCTTGCCTGCCTGAGTGCCTGCCTGGTTGATTGATTGATTGATTGATTGATTGATTGATTGATTGGTTGATTGCCTGCCTGCCTGCCTGTTTGGTTGGTTGGTTGGTTGCCTGCCTGCCTGCCTGCCTGCTTGCTTCTGAAATTATCGCATAATATAATTTATAAATAAAACTAATAAAACTGAAGAGTTAAATAAATTAATCATAGATATCTAAGTTAAGTACCTACACAAGATCGTATGTACTAAGTTAATAACTTCTAATTTTTTTCAAATTCAAGTTTTAGGAAATTTCTAAAAAAAAATTCGAAATCGTTGTTTTTTCAGATCTTTAAAAATATGTGTTATGTGAAAACTACCTAATCACATTTACTAATTACTTCACTCATTTTCAAAGAATATTTCTCAAAATCGAAAAAAAAAAATGAAATCGATCACCATTCATCTAAGAAAAATATACCTATCATTATGAGTCAAAATTCAAGAAATAAAATAATTTAAAAAAGCTCCCATTACCAACGCGATTCAAAACACAAATATTTAAAAGAAAAAATGTAGATAACTTACTCAAAGATGGCCTCAGTATTTTTGTATCTCGGCGATCTTCGATTGGGTATTGGTATTAAGATAGGCGTGTTTGAAGATGATATTCTGGTCTGGTCACTTTCTTTTATGAGATGAGAATGTTTGTGATGTAGATATCTTTTTTACTCGACGAGTAGAATCCAGAGATTATCGGCATAATAACGTGAAATTCTTCCTACATAATCTACCGTTCACCTGAAACCGAAAAATAATAAAATATATTGCAAATACGTACTTCACACAAAATCACAACAAACCAAAAACACAATAATTAACAAAATACTCACCCTTTGAAAAAATTTCACTTTCGAAGCAATCAGCATGCTTAGCTGAAAAAATAATGGCAATGTAACTCGTGAATCCATAGGTACTTCAGTTACAAAAGTTTCGTTTTCCATACAAAGTTTTTTCAAAGTACATGACGAACCTGAACGTGAACCTGATAAAACAGAAAGTAGACACACACACATACACCCACAAAAATGGAAAAAAAAAACAAGAAAAATTGCAAAGAAAACGAAAACACAAAAGAGCAAATTAAATATCAAAACATCAATAAAGGCAAGTCAAATGCAAACAGAACCACAATACATGCTTTGCTGAAAAATACACATCCACATAATATATATTACAAAAAAAATTTTAAAAAACGTAGAGAACACACAATGACAAATTAAATACCAAAGCATCAATAAAGGCAAATCAAATGCAAATAGAACCACAACACAAAAATAATTTGAATACAGGTACACATACATTAAACTGAAAAATGCAAAGAAAACACATCAACAAATTAAATATCAAAACATTCATAAAGGCAAGTCAAATGTAAAGAGAACCACAACACAAAAATAATTTGAATACAGGTACACACACATTAAACTGAAAAATGCAAAGAAAACACATCAACAAATTAAATATCAAAACATTCATAGAGGTAAGTCAAATGCAATGAGAACCATAATACTGAATAATAAAAAATTGACGACTCGGCAGATCTAGAAAAAATCAGAATAATAAGTATATGGTAGTAGGTACGAACACACTTCCACACACTCACACACACCCAACTTCACTCTAATTCCAAATTCGTGGACAAAAAATTGAAAATTTACAAAAATATGCACATACAACCATAAATCAATAAAAGGTTTCAGCATTTTTACAACAAAGGTAGGTACCTACCCATGATATAACCAGTTCAATGGCTGAAAAGTTGGGTCATTTGAAATTTCGCCAGTATAAAAACTCACACATTACTATGAAAAATCAAATTACTTCATTCAAAAAAACGAAAATGTTGGGAGAAAATTATAATCAACATCGAATGCAATCATATTATAGATAATCATAATAAAATAAATTCACTCACCCAACGATAGAGTCATACAGCCTAATGACTCACCGGATTACTATTCGCCAGACACAATTACTCATTATCGCACTAGAAAGTAAGCAGAAACAAAAATTTATGCGAAATAAAATAAAATCATAACGGCGTGCGTATTAGAAACTTCAAAAGTTGTAACAAATCGCGAACAACTCGAATCACTTCCGAAAATCGAAATTAATCAGCAATAATCAGTTGAAAATTTTTATAAAGAACTAAAGAAGGAATGATGTTCCATCATCCGATTCTGAACAGAGACTGGCCCGGAAAACCAAAATGGCCAAAACTGACCCAAGCAAGCTCCACGCAAATCTATCGTTTAAATTTGAAACCAGATTTCAATCAAACCTTTTTTCACTTCGCTATCTGTGTGTATTTCACGAAACCAACACAAGTCAAAAGGTCAGAGAGGTGAGAGAAAATTATTTAATTTAGAATAATATTTTTTTAAATTTTTTATTCATAAAAAATTAAAAATCACAGTTTTTAAGTAGATATCCATTCAAAATGTTTCGAAGACATTCTTTTTTCAACTTTTGATTTTTTTGTAGGCTTTTTTATTTTTTAAATGAATTTTAAATTTTTAAAAATTAAAAGTAATTTTTGTTTCCATGTCATGTCTCGATTTTTAGGGCCATATCATAGAAAAAAACTTATGCTTAACTTTTTGTCTCAAGTACAAGTCGAATTTGGTATCATAGAACAAAACTTTCATGAGCATAAAAACCAATGAAATCGCTTGAAAGCAAAAACCGTCGGCTACACTTGAGCTTAAAATACGTTCTATGATAACGTTTTGCTCAAGCAAAAATGTAAGCACAAGTTTCGGCTTAAGCATCGACCTATGATATGGCCCTTAGTCATTTTACTGTTCAATTATTTTTTTTTTTAATTTTCTTTTTATCAATTTTTAATCAATTAATCATCTTTGAATAAAATTCGCTTGTTTCTTTTAAATCTCTAATTTTCCAGAATTTATTAAATTTGGAATACTTTCATTTACCATTTTTTTTTTTTTTTTTTGGTTTTCCCCATTTTAAATTTTTTTTTAAGGAGGTATTGCATTTTCAATATTTTAAATTTGTGATTTCCCTGAATATTTTCATTTTTATATATTGTACTTATTATTTATTTTTTCAACTTTGGCAGTTTTTCTGATTTTATTTATTTTTCATTTTATTTTTTATTTATTTTTTGTTAGGGGTATAGGTACTTACTTGAAATTTGTCAATTTTTCGTCAATTCTAAAATTCAATAAACTTCCAATTCTCGTGATTTTTCTTAAAAAAAATCTAATTCAATTTTTTTTACACACTTAATTATTTTGATTGAGTATTATAATTTTCATTTTTGTACCAGAACACCTGCAAATTTCTCAACTTCAGATTTTTTGCAATTTTTCTAAATCTATTAATTTTTCGCTGATTTATGATTTCCAATTTTATTGCATTTTTAATAATATTAATACTTACTCGTAAGTAATAAAAATGTAAATTCTCTACTTTTTTGCTTAACAATTTTTCTAAATTATTATTCGAAAATTTTCGCATTTTCATCATTCATTTCTTTTACTTATAATAAATGCAATTTTCAATGTTTCATTTTTTCATGAATTTTAAAATCAATTATTAATCAATTTTTTTAAATTTTTCTGAATATTTCAACTACACCTACCTATAATAATTTTATAATATGTCATTTTGATTTTTGGAAAGTTGGAATTTTCTAATAAATAAATGACAATAAATTTCCTACAATTTTTCTCAATTTTTCATTTTGTTCAAATAATGTTATCAATTTTCCCGAGTGTTCTGTACTTACACAGGCACATATTATAGCTACGTACTATTTTTCAATTTGAAGTTTATTTTAATTTATTCAAGTTTATCAAATTTTCAAGAATTTTGAGGTCAATTTTTTTTTCCAAACGAATACCTTCAAATTTCTCACTGCTTCGTTATATTACCAATAATAATTAGAAACATATTTTCGCAAACATAATTATACTCGTTTTTAAAAACAAACAACATCCATAATTACAATACTACATTCCGAAATTCGTCCAATACAACTTGCTATGTGCATTTATGTACCTACGTAATATCATGTTAAATTATAAACGCTGTCAATTTAGTTATACTATCATAACGTTGATATTATTGATTACCTATGATTCATCATATGAGATTCCTTACCCATCGGGCCCCTTACCTCCCCCCAGTTTTCAATAATATATTTGAATGGGTTGAATTATCCAAAATTGAAGGGGAGGGAGGGGTCCAATCGAAATTTTTGTGATAACCAAAAGTATTAGTGAGACTTCAAGCTACAACTTTTGTTTGAAAACTTTTTCAATCGAGCTCCTCTCTCTCCACTTATTTTGCAAAATACTTCCAAAATACTAATTAAAAATTGATGGGGGAAGGGGAAAGGGTCCAATTGAAAAAGTTTTCAGACAAAAGTTGTAGCTTGAAGTACTAGAAATAATTTTGGTTATAACAAAAATTTCAATCGGATCCCTCCTGCCCCACCAATTTTGAGTAATATACCTTATTCACACTCATTCGAAATACATTATTAAAAACTGTGAGAAGGTCAGGGGCCCAATTAAAAAAAATTTTAAACAAAAGTTGTAGCTTGAAGTGTTACAAATACTTTTAGTTATTACAAAAATTTCGATTAGACCCCTTCCTCCTTTCCAATTTTGAATATAAAGTATTATGTAGCACTGGACTTTGTAAAAATTCATCGAAGTTGCACCCCATGCATGTAAACAAAACTATCAAACTAGACGTTAGTGTTTATTCCTTTCTACAAATAAAAATATTGAATTAAAATTTTAAAAATCAAAACAATCAAAATAAACCCATAATTATTTTTACCGATAATTAAAAGATCCATTGGTCCATGGGGTACTTCTCGACGAGGTTCTTCTCTATTATTTTTGATAAGCGGTTTTGTGATCTGGTTGAAACCAAAATAATGAGAAGATTTGATAAATTTAACATATCACAGTAGTTTTGAAATTGAGATTTTACCTTCAAATTTTCCAGAACGTGGACTATTTCGCTCAAGCTCTTCCAATGTCCTAGCCATGTTTTCGTCCATTAATAACTGTTCTCGATAATTTATTCAATTCTTCATACGCACGTTCTAAATGTAAAAAAAAACATCCTTACGTTTCAAATCATCGAGGTAAAAAATTTCATCAACAATCGAATAAGCACCTCAACTGAGTTCAATTCTTCAGCTAAATTTTTAGCCAGCTCTTCGCCAAGCATCGAAAATTCTTCTAGTTTTCTACGGTATTCATTTTCTTCATCCTAAGAAGCAAAATTATTAATAAATTTGGCTTACACAAATGGGATGAATTTCGAAAGCAATATAATTCTACTTGTAATGTTGTATAAATTCTTCACTGAGCTTGTCTTCTTATTCACTTCCAATTTTTACTGCTGTTCGAATTTTGCCTTCGCACTATTCAAATTCGCGTTTAATTTCATCAGGTTCACTCAATAAAGTGGGTAGGTAGTCGAGGTGAACTTATTTCTGTCAAACATTAGAAAATTAATCGCATGTTTGGTGAAAAATGTAACATCGAGAGTTCGTATATTATCTATGTTTTCTCCATTAAGTACGTCTTTTTTCGATTACATCGCCGAATTTACCTTCGATAAATCTCCGTAACTTTTCGTTGACGAGAATTTCTTGCCTTTTGGCGTTCCTGTACCAATCACCAATTAACTTTCGACAGCTATAAACTTCTCCAAATCTTTAATCGTGTTAGTGATGGGAACTATCGATATTTGTTTTTATCGATAGTAATTCGATAGTAGAAATGTTCATACCAAAGTTATATAGAACAATATAACTTTGGTTCATACGATAGTACTATCGATTGTTATCGTAAATTTTTTTTTAACTATCGATAGTTATCGATATTATCGATAACTATCGATGATGAGATACATTTTTTCTTTTTTGTACGTATTGTACCTATTAATTTAATTTGCAGCGCATTGTCATTGTTCATGAAAAATCAATACGAATTATGAAAAGTAATAAAATACCACGAAAACAATAGCAATATTCTGATTTTCTCAGGTTTTGACTTTTGATCAAGTAAAAATTGGCGATTTTATCATGTTTCCATATAAAATACATTGACTTTGAACTATCGATAACTTATCGATAGTTTGTACGATAAAACGATAGTATATCGTTGGCAAAAATTATCGAAATTTCGTATCGATAAAAAAAAATATCGATAGTTCCCATCACTACATATAAGATTTCCGTCTTCCTCTTGACTGTCTATAACTTACGTTCATTAATCAAAAACAGAAAAATTGTTATCAACATTCAACAAAAACAATTTTTTTTGATTGGAGTGATTAGCGGATCAAATTTTGAGATTTCTCAAGGATTTCTTCAGATTTTTCGGACGAAATATTTGTTTAAAAACATTTTAAAACCTTTTAGGCGATTCCACGATTCATTCTTTGATGCTTATGCCGGAAACGAGCTAATATTATGATAGATTGCGATGACGACGATACTCTACCCCCCGGCTGGGAAGAACGAGCTACAGTCGATGGAAATATTTATTACATAAAGTAAGTTCCAAGCGTTCAGATTTCAAAATATCGGCATTAATTCTATATTAATTCATATCATGGGTTGAACTTTAATTTCTTCAACAGCCATTTATCGAAATCAACGCAATGGGTTCATCCTGTATCAAAAAAGAGAAAAATCGTTCCTTCAAGTGCGTATTACTTTATTACTATATAGCTGATCGAATGAATTTGTTACTCAATATATTGTTTTTATACAGAGCTACCTTATGGTTGGACAAAAACTATTGACCACGATGGCAAAATTATGTTCTGCGAAGAATCTACCAACATTCATACCCATACCGATCCGAGATTAGCTTTTGCTAGAGAAGTAAAGGAAACAGAAAGTTTATCTTATAAGTACGATGGATTCTCCGATGCTCTCGAAGTGTTGCATGGTTTGGATTTATCGTCCAAGGTGGCTATTGTAAGTGGAGCGAATACAGGAATTGGTTAGTTTGCATAAGATTATCTTACAACATCCCTTTATTTAAATTGACTTTGGTCGTGTTTGTGGGTAGGTTTCGAAACGGCTGTGTCTTTAGCCCAACATGGTTGTAACGTTGTGTTTGCGTGCCGATCAGAACATCGTGCTCAGAATGCAATTTCTAAGATAAAGAATTCCAAAACAAAAACGAAATGTCATCCGATGAAGCTGGATTTGTCATCTTTAAATTCCGTCGAAAAATTCTGCGACGAATTCAAAAAACAACACAAGTTAGTAAAGTACAAGTAATGGTACCATGGCTCGAGTTTTTTTTTACCGTCAAATATTTTTTATTTCTTTGCAGGAATCTTGATATATTAATACTGAACGCCGCCGTATTTTGTTTACCATATACGCTCACAAAGGACGGTTATGAAAGTACATTTCAGATATGCCATCTTGCTCATTCCTATTTGGTTAAACTTCTAGAAAGTAATATTTTGTCAGCTTATAGCCCTCGAATAGTTGTTGTTTCGTCAGAATCGCATAGGTACGTTCGAGAATTTCCACGTGCTCGCCGTTTGACTTCATTGATTTTTAATTATTGAATGTTGCACTTACAGGTTCTCAAACCTATGCATTGAAAATTTAAATAATACGTTGTATTCGCCCAAAGAAAAAGAATACTGGAGCTTGATGGCATACAATAATGCCAAATTATGTAACATGTTATTTGTCAACGAACTTCACCAACGACTGTATTCGAAAGGAGTCAATGTTTACGCTGTCCATCCTGGAAATTTAGTTCGTACGCGATTGAGCCGATATCGTTGGTTTTATGAAATACTTTTTTTGATGTGTTCTCTATTTACCAAATCTTTGGTAGGTTGACGATTTGTCGGTAAAAATTGAAGATCTTCGGGAGAAAACAGCCTTCGTCCGTGAAAAATTTTGTTCCAGTGTTTAGGGATGGACCAGTAAATAGTGCATGAAAACTTTTTGTGTGAAAAGGACCATAGTTGAGTTCATTTTTAAATAATCGATGGCCTATCATTATACAAGAGTACCAAGTTTCTCATGAACTAAGGCTATTTTCTCCCGAAGGCCTTCTATTGATGTTTACTCGAATTACATATTTTTTTTTGTTTGTTTAGCAACAAGCTGCGAGTACTGCAGTATTTTGTTCAACTTCGCCGTCGTTGAATAAAATGTCTGGATTATATTTCAATAATTGCCAGATATGCGACCCCAGCAGTAAAGCAAAAAATTGTCAACTTTCACAACAGTTATGGACTTTGTCCGAAAATTTGTTGAAAAAACGTTCATCTAAAAATGAATAAAATGATTTTTACGTGATAATCTTTATGCAATTTTATACAATTTTTTAAAATGTTTAAAAATAATTTTAGTGTTGCGATTATTTTTACATGTTTGTGAAATAATTTCAAGAAATGCACCATTAGTGAATTATATTTGAAATGTCAGAAATACAACAATAAATTATGTACAGTACACATATCAAACAACGCTTTCCCTCTCATGTAATTTGCATGAAAAGGAGCGAAATTAATTAATATATTAGGAATATCTGCAAAACATAAACAGAAACTCGACAATCTTAAGAACACTTTCAACGTGATACAATAATAATTAAACATAGAACAAAAGAAAGATAAACTAAGTATAAAAAATTAACATTAATTTTAGATAGACATTAGGGTACTTGAAATGTGTCATCGAAAAATTTTTCTCACTACTATCGAATTTTCTGCAGAAAAAGTTTAAACGTAAAAATTGTGTTAGGTATAAAGTTAATGTATTGTACTACGTACATGTACTATATATTTTCAAAACGAGTATTATTTCTACGTCGCATAAGCTAATGTGTAACCATTAACCATGTTAAAAAGATGAAAATTCGAGTAGTGATATTTTTCTACTAGAAAAAAAATTAAGCAACCATTGTATACTAACATTAAGTTACGACCATTGAATTACCAGACTGAGATTTTAAAATTTTCTATTTTTTTTTTCCAAAAACGATACAATTTTCATACGAGTATTATAATAGCAGCGGACATAACAAGTAGGAAAAGGTATGGTCGAAACATGAAAGTAAGTTAAACGTACGAACAAAGTTTACGATAACAAGTAATCCTATCCTAAAATAATAAAATGAACATACTCGTTAATGATAACTAATATATAAATTCTTATACATCGAATATCTTGAAACTAAAATTCATATATTTACTTCGTGGATTTTACTGAAACGCGAACTAAGTGAAAAATAAGTCGTCTTATCTGGGAAGAAGAAACATTATCAACCTAACAATAATGAAAATAATTAAATAAATAAAATTCTTTTTCTTCAAAATAAAATAAAACAAAACAAAACACAATATGTACAAAACAAGTATAGACGTGAGAAATAATTACCCATAAATAATAAATTATTATCGAATTGATCAAAACAAAATTGAAACAAGATAGAGAATATCGGTGAAATTCGACATTCGCAGTGAAACTCTGCTCGCTTCAGGTAATTTCAGTGAACGCCCATATTTCTTCGCCTAAGCTAGTACTTACTGGGTGTGATGGTCTTTATTACGAAAAAAATCTCGGCTCACTTTTCAGAGCCGAGATTTTTTTCTAAATTTTTTACGCACACTTAAATTACATGTGAAACGTTAATAACGAAAGAAATGATTTTTACCTGTGACTCCAGTATTTTAAAATACCAAAATTTTCATCGCTGTAAATAAGTAGGTACTTTGAAAGATAATATAACGGGGTGTCGATAGTAAAGACCAATTTTTAACAACATTGATATGTCGTGGTAGAAAAATAAAAATACACGAAACACCTCGTTATACATACACAATTGTGAACAAAAAAACGAGTAGAAAATCTCAACAATGCAATGCACGAAATGTATAATAATTAATATAGATGCTAAAGTATAAGAAATGAGTGAAAAAAATGATACGTACCTAAAGCTGATGATTTTTTGGGACAATAGACGATTACATTCTGCGCTGTCTACGAGAGGTAACTTGACATATGGAGCTTCGCTTTCGAGTTCGGTAAATTCAAACTTGTAAATTCTCGCTTTCAGTTTAATATCGCTGATAGGCCCTTTTAAAATCATATAATTAATATTCAAGGGGACCGATGTTTTGCCTTTCAGCGCCAACTGTAAAAACAAAAATGAAGAAAAAAATTCCATTAATTTTTTACCTATCATTGCTGCCCGGAATTTCAAAATATTATCCAAAAGGGTCACCTGATAGGACATTTCACGCTCGCAACTAAACGTTGGATCACGTTGGCTGTTATTTATACGAGTTTTAACCACCCACTGCGTATTGAATGCGGAAAATCGATGCGTTTCGTAATATAATTTATGAATGAATTCGTCCGTTCTGTACGGTTTCAATTGTAAATCTATACGAGTATAAAAATTGGAAAGCACAAGTGAAAAATAAGGTTAATACGCTGGCTGCATTTCAACTTACATGATAATTACAACCTTTGGTAATTGCGGGAACGTGTATGTGTTCAACAACTTTTTATAAAAAAAAAAAATTCACTCCTGGATGAATAGATACGAAATGCTAAAAATTACACCAAGGTTACGTAGTCGCAAAACCTACCATTCAAAACGATTTGTTCGTAAGATAGCAAATCAAAGATCGAATCGTATAAGCTTTTTTCTTCTTGATTTTTCTTATCGATTGCATCGAGTGCTTCCAGTACTTGAGCTCCTGTAGTGCAAGGGAACTGGCAAACTTTTTCGTGTTCTACTTGTTCGTGAAACGGTCCGCGCCAAGGACATCCTATACGACTGTATCGACAAACGGTGATCCTGCAACGTGAATAAATGATTTTAAATCTTTACACTATATGCCTACTCCTTTTTTCAACGAATACCAGCTTCAAATCGAGCTATCGTACCTTTCGCTGCACAGCGACTGTTCGTGTCGACTGAGAGAATTACGAGGATATTGTTGACCACAAAACTGGCATTCCGAAGGTAACTCGCTAACTGCTTTTTCAACTGCCAAATTACGAGACGCTGAAGTCTTGCTTATTTCTACTCGACAGTTGGGACAAGTCGCCGTTTCATCTCGTAAACGCGCATCAGCCAACAAATGAGTGAAACAACACGCGCACATCAAGTGACCATTCGTGCACTGTAAAATACGCAATATTCGCCATCATTTTTGCCAACAAAACAACGGTGATAGGTTTATATATAAAGTTATAAATCGTAACCTGATAAATGACCGATTTCGGCAGATCCAAGCAAACCGCACAACAAAGAATTCCACCCAAACGATGTTCGAGCTTTTCCGTATTACGTTCTTCGATTGCAGCTGAATCGCTGAGTTTGATTTTCTTGCTACTGGAAGGAGCGTCATCTTCTTCTTTGATGGCTGCTTCGTTAGATTCATTAGCAGAAGACGATGGAAGTATTTCAGACATCGTGTAGACGTGTACAGCGTTTGTAATGAAAAAATTTCGACCAAAAATTAACAATTCACTGTTCACTGTTCAGACGAAAAAACAAAATATTATGATTCTCATTGATAAGCAAATCGTAGTAGCCTCACTCAGCCTGCGCAGGTCTGCGCGATGCGCAAAAACATAGTTCATATTGGTTCATACGTTCATACGTGTTTTTGGTTGTTATCACAACGCAATTTCATAGGTAGTCATAACAAAAAGTACAGTCCAGTCAAACAAACTCTGGCATTGAACTCGTTCGTTCGTGAACTGCGTGAATTTATGTCGACAAAATTGAATTATTTTTATTAAAAAATTGACCCATCGTTGTTTTACCTAATGCATTTTAATTTTTAGTGAAAGGAAATAAATAAACCAACTCGGAACGAAAAATTCAAATTCATATCGTGATCAGATCGATGCTAGATTCAACTTCATCGATTTCCTCAAGCATAATTACGCAACGTTATAAATTTTACTTTTATCGACATGGTAAGACAATTTCTTATGAAAAACAAGCACTCTTTAAAAATTAATCACAATCCACGAATAATCGCCACGTGTGAATTAAGTAGGCAAAAGATTGTCTGCAAAATATAATGATTTGCTAGCATACAGTGGCGTATTTAAGGGCAGGGTTTTGGGGTCCAAACCCATCCCATTATGCATAAAAAAAAAAAACTTTAAAATACCTCAAAAATCTTGCATAACAAAGATGCTCATTTTACATATTTTTCAAAAATTTCCTAAAATTGTGAAAAGTTCTCGAAATGCATCCCTCATTTTTCTTCAATTTTTCAAAAATGTGATTTTTCAAAATTTTCCCAATTTTTAGTCGCGATGAATTTTCATAAAATAAAATTGTTCAATTTTTTCAATTTTTGGGATGATTTTTCATAAATTTTCAAAAATAAATTCGATAATTTTTTTAAAAATAGGTACTTTATTTTTCAAGAATGAATTTTTCTAATTTTTTAGGTAGGTCTAGGTACACATGATTTTTCTTAAATTTTCAAATAATAGATACGATTCCTCAATTTTTTCAAGAATGATTTTTTTTTTCAATTTCTAGAGTTCATTTTCTCTTGAATTTTCAAAAATGATATTTTTATATTATTTAAAAAAATATATCAAGAAGGATTTTTTCCAATTTTTTTTAGAGGCGATTCTTTCTACTTTTCAAAACTAGATTTTTTTTTAAATTTTACAATTCCGAAATTTTACTTACTAATTTTCAATTATGATGAATTTTCAAAAAAATGAATCTAGTCAAATTCTTCAACATATTGATTTTTTTTTCAATTTTTAGGAAGAAATTTTTACAAAGAGAAACTGTGTAAATTTTTTTGATCATCTTATTTCAATTTTTCAAGGTTAAATCTTTCCTTCATGCTTGAATTTTTTTTTGATTTTCTAAAATTCAATTTTTCGAAATTCAATTTTTTTCCAATAATTTTTAATGATAGGTGCCTAACTTTTCTTAATTTTCAATGGGTAACAAAATTTTTCAATTTTTAAAATCATTTTTCATAAATTTTCAAAAATAAAAATTGGGTAATTTTTTTGATAGGTATAGGAATTTTATACTTCATCAATGAATTTTCTTTAATTTTTAGAAATCATTCTCGCTTGAATTTTCAAAAATGATATTTGTTACCTAAGCTACTCAAAAAAAAAAAATTGAGATGCATTTTTTCGATTTTTTTTAAAGAGATTTTTTTTCTAGTTTTCAAAACTGGATTTTTTTAATTTTACAATTCCAAAATTTTACTTATTAATTTTTAATTATGATAAATTTTCAAAAAAATTAGTTTCAGTCAAATTCTTCAACAAATTGATTTATTTTTTATTTTTGGGAAGATTTTCTTTGAATTCTCACGAATAGAAACAGTGTAATTTTTTTTTACTATTTAGAGATTTTTTGATTTTTTAGAAATTAAAACCTAAAAATTTTGAAAAATGCATTTTTTGTTATTACGTAAGTAGTGAAAATTAAAAATTTCATTTCATAATACCTAATCACTCTCGAAAAGAAACTTTGAACCCCTCCCATGATTTCATCCTAGATACATAGTTCAAATACACATAGTTGAATACTTTTGTGTAGGTAGGTACGCTTATGATTTCATCTAGATAGGTACGTAGGTTAGGTACCTTTTGTTTTAAGAATTTTTTTTTTTTTATTGAACTTCTCACCACTTTTCACAATTAGGTAATCAAAAATTATCAGTTTGTTTTGTTGATGAACCGTATCTTTATAGTGAAATTGCCTGTACCTACCTAAGTTTAACCAATTCCAAATTTCTAATAAATTGTAGATTCTTTCGCGAATAAAACCTGCTGTCGAAGAGGAAGTGTCTCATGTTTCAAGCATTAAACGCTTACCTTCTCTCAACGATTTTATCGACAAGAGAGATTACACAGGAGCTCTAAATTTACTCGAGGTAGGCCATTAGTTGATTCATTACACCTTTACACGTCCACAGGTACCGAGTACTCATATTATTATACATTCAAATGTGATGTCTTGCATAAGCTACTCGCTGCAGGAGTCGAAGCGAAAGTAAAAATACTTACGTATGCTTTTTTACCATAAAAACACTATAGCTGCGTTTATACTCGTCTGTAACTTATCCGTAATTTTTAATTTAAGTTGTACCGCTGATTATAAACAAATGATTAGTGGTACTTAGAAGTAAAAATGTAGGATTAATTGCAGAAAAATCACATTTCTATTTCTCGTCTGTAAACGGACAGTATGAACTACGCCATTGTATTTTCAAGTTTTTATTTTTCTGTATTTTTTTCTGTAAAAATTACTGACAGTATAAACGCAGCTTATCTCGTGTAAACTTCTATGTAGTACCTAGTTACCTACCTAGGTATGTACGTAGTTAACGTACCTACTTGTACACTGTACAGTCTACCTTCGTGGTCCTTATAAGTTGTACCTAAACATAATTCTTATTTTGTTGTTCGCAGTTTGAACACAGCATAGGTCAAGATGGCGAACTAACGAAAATGTGGATGGGATTTTGCGCTTTTCACTTGGGTGATTATAAACGCGCATTGTCCACCTACGATTCCCTTCTGCAAGAAAATAAAAAGACTCCTCCGAAAGACTGTCTGCTATACTTGGCCTGTTGTTATTTTTTTCTGGGAATGTACAGCCATGTCGACGAAGTAAAATCTCATATTTTTGCCAACTTGGCATAAATTATGCGTAAAAAATTATTCATCTAGCGTACCTACCTAATCGATTACAGGCTATGAAAAAAGTTGCTCACTCTAGATTGAAAGTTCGACTCATGTTTCATTTAGCCCATAAACTAGGAGATGAAAATAAATTAATGGAATATCATAAACAGCTCGCAGACGTAATCGAAGATCAACTTTCTTTAGCATCGATACACTATTTGAGAGCCCACTATCAAGAGGCTATCGATATTTACAAACGCATTCTACTCGATAATCGGTACATAATAATAGGTACCTAGTACCTCTACCTACCTAATGCATAGTTAGTTACATAGGTACTTGACTACTTACTACTGCCAACATCAACTAATCGTAGGTACTAGGTACTAGGTAGTAGGTAGTAGGTACCTATCTAATTGCACATTTTTTTTCTTCTTTTTTTTTCTTTTTTTTTCTTTTTTTCAAAGGGAATATCTAGCTTTGAACGTGTACATCGCCTTTTGCTATTATAAATTGGATTATTACGACGTATCTCAAGATGTGCTCAACATCTATTTGCAAAAATATTCCGATTCTGTGATCGCGACGAATTTGAAGGCCTGCAATTACTTCCGGTTGTACAACGGAAAAGTTGCCGAAGCTGAAATAAAATCCTTACAAGTGAGTAGGTATTTTATTGCTTACCAAGTTACCAGCATCTGCCGGACCAGTGACCAGATTTTTTTGGTTCCGATTTTTCGATAAGAAACTTTACTCGTTTGTGACGAATTTTTTGCGCAGGATCAAAATACAATAAATTCATTTTCATTCGGGCAAGATTTATTGCGGCATAATTTGGTAGTTTTCCGGAATGGCGAATTCGCGATGCAGATTTTACCACCTCTCGTTGATATTGTACCAGAAGCTCGTTTAAATCTGGTTATTCACTTTTTGAAGCAGGTAATTGTACGTACGTCTGCGTAGCCTGAATAATGAAATGAATTTACGAGAACGTTATTACTCGTATGACTCGTACGTTGGCGTTGCCACGACCCACACAATATACGCACGTACGAAAATTCTATGCACTGCACTTCCTCCGTCCACGCTCAGTACAAATACCTAAGGTGGGAAGTTGGGTACAGAGTACAGATTAATTAGGATAATTAGGTTGGTAAGGTAACTGGGAAACGGGGAAATACCAAACTTACTCGTAGATATAATAATGAAAATAATCGCCTAATTATCGAGCAAAAAGTTGCGACTATACGCGGTGTGTAAGGCACTGTGTATTGTGTAGAGTACCTAGAATTTTCCAATGCCATGCATGATATACTCGTAAGCTTAATTTTTGCAGAATGATTACCAGGAAGCGTTTGAATTGATAAAAAACGTCGAGCCTTCGGTACCGCACGAATATATTTTAAAAGCAGTTGTAAATGCAGCTTACGGTCAGCATTCAAAATTGGTGAGTTCAGAATTCGGACGTTCCAGGGCCTATTCTATTCTAAGGAAAATTTGGAGCTGCACGTTTAGCTCCACTACCAGAGTCATATTCCATATAAGTAGTATGGGTGTGTGCGTGTGGTAGGTGGGGGGGGGGGGGATGAAACCACCACTTGTGAAATTTTGATGGATTTTCAGAAGAAAAAAAAATCGTGTTTTTTTCGTTTTTTCCGGCTATTTAGAATTTTTTCTTTGTGAGTTACAAATTCCTCGATCCCAAACTATCAAACACAGAACCACAGAAGTATTTCAATGTACCTACTTATGATTTTTTTTGTACGAATAAATTTTCATGAAAAAATGTTTGCCGATAGATTCTTATTGGATTTTTTGACAAGAGATTTTTCCTAAAATAATATTTATACTGATCACCAGATAAAGGTATATTTTTTAGAAAAAAAATTGAGATTTCTTTGGAAAATAAATTTATGATAGAAGTTTTTGTCAAGAAAATTTTTTTTTGTCAAAAATTTTTTTTCGAAGATTAGGTAAGTATTTCTTTAAAAAAATTTTTGGTCATTTTTTTCAATTTCTTGTCAATTTTTTTTTTAATTTCTTGTCGAAAAAATTTTTTGACGATTTTTTGTCAAAATAATTTTCTATAACGATTTTTGAGGATTGTTCAAAGATTTTTTGTAAAAAAAAAAATTTTTTTTTAATTTTTTTATCAGAAATTTTTTTTCAATTTCATGTCAAAAATTTTTTTAATTTCTTGTCAACTTTTTTTTAATTTCTTTGTCAGAAAAATTTTTCGACGATTTTTTTGTCAAAAAAATATTATTCAAAAATTTTCATTTTTTTTCAATTTCTTGTCAAAAAAAATTTCTGTGACGATTTTTTGTCGGAAAAATATATTTCAAAAAAATTTTCATCAGAAATTTTTTTGGTCAAAATTTTTTTATTTTAACTTCTTTTCAAAACTTTTTTTGACGAATTTTTGTCAAAAAAAGATTTCTTTGTCGAGAAAATATTTTTTGAATATTTTTCAAAGATTTTTTGTCAAAAAAATATTTTTTGAAGATTTTTTCATCAGAAATTTTTTTTGGTCTTGTCAAAAAAATTTTCTTTGACAATTTTTTGTCAAAAAAATAATTTTTGAAGATTTTTTTTTATCAAAAAAAAATTTATACCTACAAGAATTTTTGTCGAAAAAAGTTTTTTTTGAGATTTTTTGTTTAAATGATATTGTTTGATGATGTTTTTGTCAAAAATTAATTTTTAGCTGCACAAAGTAATTTCAAACTGCACACCTTATGTTTTGAAATTCCACAAAATGGGCGGAACTGCACGTTAGAATAGGCCCTGGACGTTCTGCCATATCTTTGGCTCGTCACATATACTCGTACGTAGGTACCTCCTCTCGTAACAAAATTATACCTAATATCAATTTTATATTTCGAAGAGAGAGAATATCAAAATAGCGCAACATTTTTTTCAATTGGTTGGAAGTAGTTCGAGCGAATGTGATACGATTCCAGGAAGGCAATGCATGGCTTCTTCGCATTTTTTACAAAAGGAATTCACCGAGGTTCAACTGTATCTTAGCTCAATCAAAAGTTATTATTTCAACGACGATTGTTTCAATTTTAATTTCGCTCAGGTTAGTGATATCTACACAAGTAGGTACAGGTACCTACCTACATATTTCCAGTTCCACCTTCGCCTCGCCTCTGGTGACCCCCCCCCCCCCCCTCTAACAAATAAGTACCTACTCGAAGTTTTTTTTCAGACCAAAACAGCTCTTGGTTATTATAAAGAAGCTGAAGAAATATTCATGTTGATTCAAAACGAACGAATTCTGAATGATTTCATTTACATCAGTCACTTGGCCAGATGTTGTAATTACAATTTTTTTTTTTTTCATAAATTACTAGTCGATGATAAAACGATACGATATTCGTATATTTGCTAAGTACATCAACAAATGATTCCATTTGGTATTTTCAGTTATAATGAATAGAAAACCTCAGTCCGCTTGGGAACTGTACTTGAAAATGGAAACCTCGGCCGAATCGTTTAGTTTGCTACAGTTAATAGCGAATGACTGTTATCGAATGGCCCAATTTTGGCACGCAGCTAAGGCGTTCGATATGTTGGAAAGATTAGATCCATTACCCGAATACTGGGAAGGCAAACGAGGAGCTTGTATTGGAGTATTACAAATGATTATAGCTGGAAGACAAGCCAGGTAGGTACGATGATCCGTCTTCGCCTATCGATGTGTTTCACAAATTTTACTTTTCCAATGCCTACAGTATAATTTTTGGTAGAGTTCGAAATTTATGAAATCTGTACTTACTCATTATAAACATGATATCGAATTTTCGGGTGACCATTTGTCCATTTTGTTTGTTTATTTTATTAGGTAGGTATAGGTAAAAATACTACTATTTTTTTTTTTTTTTTTTTTTTTTTGCAGAGATTCCTTGTCCGATATGGTACAGCTGTTACGAAATTCTGCCAATGCGCAAGTTGAACCGATTATAAGAGTCATTAAACGCTGGGCTAAAGATAATAGGATAAATATATAACATAGAGACAGATATAATATAACACAAGATTTTTTTGTTTATTTTTTTTCATCCTCAATTCCTCACTCGTGTCTACCTATATCATTACGCGTATGTTGGTATTTATTTGTTTCGAAATGTTAAATGTTAAGGGTTGACCGTCTAAAAATTGATTATTTTAGTGTAAAATCAACTTCTAAAAGTAAAAAATTATTCTTCAAAAATTATTATTTTGAATGGTGGCGCACAGACCCTTTTATTAAGAGAACGAAAAACACTTCAAAACATTGAAATTGATTTTTTTTCCTCAATTTATTTAAACGAAATGTTCATTATTTACAACATAAGTACTTTTACCCAACCAGACCACTTTCAGTGATTTTTCATATTTACCCCTGTTTTTAAAAGGACACAAAAATACCTTTAAAAAAATAATAAATAAATAAAAATCAGTTGGAATTAAAAAAAAATTAGATTACAGTTCTGAAAAAGGGAGCAGTTCATCAAGTTCCTGAAAATTGAAGTAAAGTTGAAAAATTGCCATAAATGGTTATTTTTAAATAAAAATATGGACCTATGTTGAGAACATTTTGATCCCAAAATTTTTTTTTTTTTTCATTCTATCTAATTTTCATTTTTCAAAAAAAAAAAGTTATTTTTTTCTCTCATATCAAACAGGAGAAATATGAAAAAAAAATCACCGAAAATAGTCTGGATGGGTAAAAGTGCCTATGTAGTGACCATTTTGTTAAAAAATGTTGAAAAAAATTAAATTCCAAATTTTTGAAATATTTTCGTTTCCTCCATAAAAATGGGTCTAGCTGCGTCACCACTCGAAATAATTTGTTTTGAAGAAAAATTTGTAGGGAATTTGATTTTACATCGAAACAATCATTTTTAGAGGGCCGAACCTAATATACCTACAAACTACGTACCTACCTATCGAGTAAGTAAATTTTTTTCGATTTTCAATTTCTTGACTAGATTTAAGTAAAAAACCCTCAAAGGTCAAATGGAACTGGTTTCCTGTCAGTATCTTAAAAAAAAGAAAAAATGATTCAATTTTTAATGCAAAGAAATCAAATTTCAAATAAAAATTCATTTTTTTTCAAAATTGAGTTTTTAAAATGCTCTTTGTGCAAAATTTAAATTCATTTTTCGACAATAGGTCCCTATTCTCAACATATGTAAGTTATTCTTCGAGGTGTAGGTATGTAGGTAGACGGAGGTGGTAGGGGTTACGAATCAGCGCGACGCGGCGGGAAAGGTAATAATTAATAAATGTGTACCTGCGAAGACGAGGAAATGTTAGGAAGTTTTCAATTTCGACGTGGAAAAAAAAATAGAAAACGAGTCTTTCTACATGATGCTAATGTCGAACCCGACGACCTTCGTATGGGAAAATAATTAAAAGCGCTCCAATTTTAATATACCTACGAAATGTTACTTTTGAAAACTCGACATTTTATGAATAAAATTTAAAATGTGTAACAGTCAGTTGTCAACCGGGTGTTAACCACAAATACCTACCAATATTTTACCATCACTTTCAACTTTGTTGCAGCAAATGCTTCATTCATCCGTTTAGTTTTTTAATTTGTATTTTTTATTTTTTTTATTTTGCAGCAGTACAAATAAGTAGATCGACATTTCGCGCTAAATCATTTCTGATATAGTGTTCTCAGGTATGTGTACAATTTTCTTCTCACATGATTAGCATTCTACGCCAAACTCATCCAACATGCCTACATCAAACATATCAAAGACAGTATATGGGTAGAGGTACCTCACCATGCAGAAAGACAGCAACCAGCGTAAACGCTGATCTTTCTGGATTTAAAATACTCATAACCTACACTACACATTTTTCACATACCGAAGACATACCTTTACCTAGATTAGTCATGACTTGTATGGGACATGTCAGAAGTGTCGAATTCATATTGCAACCGAAATATGCTTAAAATGTAGTATAATGATTAATGGATGAAAGCATCTATGTTGAAGAACCATAATGACAAGTGCCCGTTTCCATTTGATTTTTTTTTGTGAATTTTTGAAATTTGAAATTTTTTAAGAAAAATCAAAAATTAAAAAATTATTAGAAATTATAGCTTTGCATTTATTGATAGGGTACCATACGACCGTACCGTACCTCTACCATCGTTGTTTCCAAGGTTTTTATCAATTTGTTTGAAAAATTGCCTACCATCTTTTTGTAGGCGTTGCATTTGCAAAGCAAAATGTAAAATACGAGTATTTGTATTAGGCACCTACTAATTACTTAATTTCAAAAACAAAAAAATTTATTAAAATAGCATTTTCACTCGCAGTTCCTTCAATTTCATTGATAAGCAAAAGTATACCGAATAAAATTTCATTTCTTTAAATGAGAGCGATACGTTCCTGATTAATTTGATAATTTCTAATAAAACTGTTTAAAAATAATACCTCACTTCATAGACTCTTCAGTTTCAGAGATAGGCAAAAAATGTTACGATATTTCATTTTTTTTCTTCAAAAATTTGATTAAGATGAATGCTCAGTACGAACCTGTTTTTTCAAAATTTCGAATTTTAAAAATTCACAAAAAAAAACAAAAAAAAAACTTCATATTATGGAAACGGGCTCCTGTCATTTTGGTTCCTTAACATTCATTACACTACATTGTAAGCATTTTCCATTTTACCTAGTTCACTACACTACACAGTGCACACTCAATTTTTCCAATTAAATAATTAGAATTACTTACACTTATTACACGAGTTGATTTAGATGTTCATCAAAACTTATACCTACTGGCTCATGCATTTCACCGCTGACCTATATTCACATAGAAATATGAATTACTTTTACCTAGGTACGTAATTGCGTAATGCCTACAATTCGTATGAGTGCAGCAGCCTATACGAATATTATATGTAGCATATACACAAGTAGGCAGGTACTGTAGACACATATACCTGTTTCCACCACAAGTAACAGGTACCTACACAATATATACGAATTACTCTTCGTACCTGTTCAGTCAGAGCACAGCGTAGGACTGTAGAAGGAAGTTTCTGAAATATCTACACGAATTGTTAAAGAAGAGACGAATACGAGTTTGTTAATGTAAGTAGGTCGTAGGTCTACTTACGTTAGGGCAAAAAGTCTAGCTACAGCGTTTTTCAAAAGCATTAGATACCTATTACCTACCTAGTACTCAGTACCTACTATAATATGGAAAGTTGATGCGAAACCGTTAGGTACAGTACAGTACAGTACAGTGAGTACAGATACAAGGCTTATGGTATTTCGGGGTCGGGGAATTTGTTGAACAGAAAAATTCGCTAATTTGTCTGGTACCTTACCTTCAAACCTTACCTACAAAATATGCTTTAAAAAACGTAAAAACTGGTTACTACTTTTTTCGTGTTTTTTTTTTTTTTTTTGGTCGTTCTAGCGACATAAGTTTGGTACCTAATTAGTTGGGTACCTACCGCAAAACATAGCGATTGCACGCGATTATGACAAGTTCGCAGTGTAATAAACGCGAAAGTACCTTTACTCGCAGGTACGTAATACGTATACGTAGGTAAAGGTATAGATAGCTCAATTACGAAAATTTGCTTCACGTGCCTAAACCACGATCGCGATATATAATTAATTAATTACGATATTATCGGAACGCTATAAGGCGGAAATTCAAGTTACGATAAGAGTTAATGCCATTGTTATCCCCCCCCCCCTCCCTCCCCAACCAGATCTATACTATATAGGTAAACGTACGTAATGTAGGCATAATTTCGTTGCTGCAAATACGAGTATGTAGGAATCGAACTTATCTGTTGAATACGAATACGAGTCACCTCTTATTCACATCTAACTTAATGGCCAATAATTCATGGGAGTGGCTAAATCCACAATAAGTAATCGCATTGTAAGGGCGATGTCATTCTTTTTCGTCCATCTTCTTTATTTTTGCATAATTTTTTTTTTTTTCAAAGTTCAAACAAATTTTTTGCAAGCTGTTTTTCTCTGAAAACTTTGATGTTTTATTTAAAACAAAATAAATCTATATTCTTTCACAAAATTGTGTACTTAAAATGTTTTTCATTTTAGGTAAAATGCAGTATTTATCATTTTTTATGTTTTAATTGTTTAATTTTTTTTTTCAACAAGTCAATGAGTAATTAAGTACTTACTCAATTTTGAATTTAGGTACTTGAAAAAATTAATTTAAAATTTCAGTAAATTTGAAGAAAAAAATTTTTTTTTAAATTTTTGAAGAAAAATTGGAATTTACTTGAAAAAAAAAAATAGAAATTACCTACTTAATTAGAAGACAAATGTTGATAAAATTTATTAGAAAAATTCGAATGAGAAGTTAAGTTACCAGTTGGGAGATGAAATAAGAACATTTTGATGGCCAATTTGAGAATGAAATCAATTGACAGTTTTATTGGAAAATGAGGGGGGGATGATAAACAATTATTTTCCTGAAAAAAAAAATAGTAGAAAAAGTTGGAAAAAATTTAGATAAAAAACTCAAAAATAAACTTGAGAAAAAAAATTCAAAAGAAAAATTTGAAAAAATATGGTAGAGATTTAGAAGCATTATGATGAGAAAATTTTATGAAAAATCTTTAAAAATCCAAATGAAAATTTAAAAAATAAATTTAATTACAAAATTCATTTTAAAAATGTCAAAAAATTCATTTGAAAAAATATGATGATTAGTTGCATTTTGATGTAAAAATTATTGGAAAGTTTGAGTTTGAATGAAAAAATTGAAAAATTCAAAAAAAAGTTTCAACTTTTAAACGACAAACAGAAAAAAATTAATGAAAAATTTGAGGAAAAATAGGAAGAAATTATTTGATGAATGATAAAGAATTTTTTCAAGAATTTTTTTTTTTCAAAAATTGAATGAAAATTGAAAATGAAAAAAAATTGAAAAATTAAAAAAAATAAAAAACCTGGAAAATTTTTAATATTTTTATTAAATTAAACTTGGTGGAAAAATCTCGATGAAAAATTTGAGAAAATCTTTTATGTAAAATTAGTAAAAATTTTGATTAAAAATCAATTTCGACAAAGTCTACTTTGCAAATGACAAATCAAATACAACCACGACAACGAGTTTTCAAAGAAACAAGAATATGAGATGAATTCTCGTTCGTTCATTTTCGTGATTACTTGTTGTGGATTTAGCCACTCCCATAATTCATAGACATATTTTCTAGTGCTGGTGTTAGTACCTCCGACTGAGCTGAAATTTGACTCACTGAATGAGCATGGCACCCAGACCTCACCACCAAATTTTTAGCTGCCGAAGTTGATTTTTCGATTTTTGGCGAATTTTAGAAAATGGATAAAACGCGCCTCCAAAAAAACAATTTTTTGAAAAAAAATAATAATAATTGTAGATTTTAAGATAGAATCCTGAAAATTGGGTTGTATACTAAAATCGATCCACCCCCCCCCCCCCGAGTCGATTGGCACCATTTTCGAAGCGGTCTGGAGCCTCCAGAAACAGTTGACTTTTCTCCAGCACACTGGAATCTCTCCAGATCGCAAAAGTCAACTTTTCCTGGAGGCTTCAGATCGCTTTTAAAATGGCGCCAATCGACTCGGGAGGTCGAATTTGGTGTACAAACCGATTTTCAGGATTCTGTCTTGAAATTTATATATATTTTTTTCTTCAAAAAATGTTTTTTTTGGGGGCGCGTTTTATCCATTTTCTAAAATTCGCCAAAAATCGAAAAATCAACTTCGGCAGCTAAAAATTTGGTGGTGAGGTCTGGGTGGCATGCTCTTTCAGTGAGCCAAATTCCAGCTCAATCGGAGGTGACGAGGTTCTCTTGTTAGTACGACTTTACAATGGACATAACTCATAAGCAACGCAAGTATAAGTAAGCCTTGGGACATAAGTAGTATAAGTAACCCATGCAGCTTTTAAAAGGATACGAATTTTGTGAGTATCGTTTATGAATTCGGCCAATAACTTCTGCAGCAAACCAAGGGCCAAGGGCACATCTGCACATCTGGAATTGTTTCAAGTTTCAAAGCTCTCACACTTTATGTTAGCACGCAGTGGATTGCACATACCTATACTCGCATTTTCGCCAACTAAGAGAAATTTTCGCTTTTGCTTTTCCGTTACTTCATCCGGCCTAGTCTTTTTCCGGAACGGAATAGGTAATAATGGTCAGTTTGTCTCGAATGATTACAGAAACTTTGCGATCTGCCCACACCCGAATAAAAGATGGCGCTCGACATGCATCGCAGAAACGTCCTGAACAAAGGACAAAATCAAATCGACGAGGAAGACGCCGATATATTGAAACGTATAATCACGCCCGAATACCCGAAAGATCCTCTAGAAATATTAGGAGAACGAAGTTTTAATCCTCCTCGTGTAGTGCCGAGAGAAGAAATTGGTACTCCGGTGCAAGAATTCTTTCGCGATGCCACTGTTTTCATCACCGGAGGCACCGGCTTCATGGGAAAGATCTTGACCGAAAAATTACTCAGATCTTGCCCCCATTTGAAGCAAATCTATTTACTGGTTCGAAATAAAAAAGGAAAAACCTCGGAAGAGAGAATCAAAGATATTTTCCAAGACAGGGTAATTTTTTAATAATACTCTATAATAATATCAAGTTTTCTTCACCCGCAACCTACCTAATTAGTAATTACCTATATTTTTTCGATGAAATTTATCACGCGCTGTAGCTCTACAAACGACTCAAACACGAATCGCCCGATTTCTATAAAAAAGTAGCCGTAATGAATGGCAACTTGGAAGAACCGGAGTTAGGCTTGTCCGACGAAGATAAGAAGAAATTCGCCCAAGAAGTGAACGTAGTGTTTCACGGAGCAGCTACGGTGCGATTTGATGAGAAGATAAAGATCGCTGTCGGAATAAACGTTATCGGCGCTCGAGAAATATTAAAATTGGCAAAAAGCGCTAAAAATCTCAAGGTGAGTGCTTACTTAGGTACCTTACCTATTTCCTAACTTTCTTTGCCTACTTGTAAATGCTAGCGAGCTGTTATATAATAACCTTCTTTTAATTTCGCATACTTAATTTGCTCAATTTTCCGATAGGCGATGATGCATGTGTCGACAGCGTATTCTTTTTGTCCACGTTCCGAAATAGAAGAAAAATTTTACGATATGCCCGTCCAGTATACAGATGTTATTAATAAAGTTAACACAATGAATGAAGCGGAAGTAGAACTGGAAACTCCCAAGTAACAACTAAATCAATTTAGTATGAACTAAGTAGTATAGGTAGATTAGGTGTACCTTTACCTACGTATCAGAGATCTGTATAGAAATAGATTATAGGTAGTTAGGTACTGTACGAAATTGAAATTTTAATTTTTTCAGAATATTGGGAGAATGGCCGAATACTTACACGTTCACAAAAGCATTAGCCGAATGCGTGGTAAAAAATGAAAGTCAAGGCTTACCAATCGGTCTGTTTCGACCTTCAGTCAGTAAGTGCAGACGCCAAAAATATGTACCAGTGCCAGATATATTCGGCACTTGGCTACCTATGCTTTTGCATACCTACCCAGTTACCTACCTTAGCTACCAATTTACTTTGCAAAATTTCAGTTGTTTCAACGTACAAAGAGCCCGTTCGTGGTTGGATAGATAACGTATACGGACCGATTGGCGTAATTGTAGGCGTTGGAACAGGCATCGTACACGTTTACGAAGGAGGTTATTCTAAAAACAGCTCGGATATGGTTCCGGTAGATTTGGTGGTCAACGGTTTAATATGCGCGGCCAAAGAAACTTGCGAAAAATACGAAAAAGCTAAATTAACTAAAAAGTTTGTACCTAATTGAATACCCAGTTATCCAACGATCGGCTATTTTTACGGAGAGCCCTTCCTGATTCATTTGCTCACATTGAATTGTTTACCAAGTCCATGCAGTGCTACATAAATACTTCATATTCAAAATTGGAAGGAACGAAGGAAGTAAGGGAGGGAGGGAGTGGTCCAATCGAAATGTTTGTGATAACTAAAAGTATTAGTGAAACTTCAAGCTACAACTTTTGTTTGAAATTTTTTTTCAATTGGGCTTCTTACCTCCCAATAGTTTTCAATAATGTATTTTGAATAAGTATGAATAGTAAGTTATATTACTCAAAATTGGTGGGGAAGGAGAGGTCCGATTGAAATTTTTGTTATGACCAAAATTATTCCTAGTACTTCAAGTTACAACTTTTGTTTGAAATTTTTTTTAATCAGGCCTCTTACCTCCCCATGTTTTTAATAATGTATTTGAATGAGTTGGATTATTCAAAATTGGAGGGGAAAGAGGGGTCCAATCGCAATTTTTGTCATAACCAAAAGTATTAGTGAAACTTCAAGCTACAACTTTTGTTTGAAATTTTTTTCAATTGGGCTTCTTACCTCCCCATAGTTTTCAATAATGTATTTTGAATAAGTATGAATGAGTTATATTACTCAAAATTGGTGGGGAAGAAGGGGTCCGATTGAAATTTTTGTTATAACCAAAATTATTACTAGTACTTCAAGCAACAACTTTTGTTTGAAATTTTTTTCAATCAGGCCCCTTACCTCCCCATGTTTTTAATAATGTATTTGAATGAGTTGGATTATTCAAAATTGGAGAGGTGAGAGGGGTCCAATCGCAAATTTTTGTCATAACCAAAAGTATTAGTGAAACTTCAAGCTACAACTTTTGTTTGAAATTTTTTTCAATTGGGCTTCTTACCTCCCCATAGTTTTCAATAATGTATGTTGAATAAGTATGAATAGTAAGTTATATTACTCAAAATTGGTGGGGAAGGAGAGGTCCGATTGAAATTTTTGTTATGACCAAAATTATTCCTAGTACTTCAAGTTACAACTTTTGTTTGAAATTTTTTTTAATTGGGTCCCTTACCTCCCCACAGTTTTTAATAATGTATTTTGAATAAGTGTGAATAAGTTATATTACTCCAAATTGGTGGGGAAGGAGGGGTGCGATTGAAATTTTTGTTATAACCACAATTATTTCTAGTACTTCAAGCTACAACTTTTGTTTGAAATTTTTTTCAATCAGGCCTCTTACCTCCCCCTGTTTTTAATAATGTATTTGAATGAGTTGGATTATTTAAAATTGGAGGGGAGAGAGGGGTGCAATCGCAATTTTTGTCATAACCAAAAGTATTAGTGAAACTTCAAGCTACAACTTTTGTTTGAAAACTTTTTCAATTGAGCCTCTCTCTCTCCACTTATTTTGCATAACACTCTCAAAATACTAATTAAAAATTGAAGGGGGAAGGGGAAAGGGTCCAATTGAAAAATTTGTGCCACAAAGTTGTTGCTCATAATTTTAGGAATAATTTTGGCCATGACAAACATTTTGATTGGACCCCTCCCTCCCCTCCAATTTTGGATAATCCAGCTCATTCAAATACATTATTAAAAACATGGGGGAGGTAGGGACCCGATTGAAAAAATTTTCAAACAAAAGTTGTAGCTTGAAGTAGGTACTAGGAATAATTTTGGTTATAACAATAATTTCAATCGGACCCCTTCTTCCCCACCAATTTTGAGTAATATAACTCATTCACACTTATTCAAAATACATTATTTAAGACTGTGGGAAGGTAAGGGGCCCAATTAAAAAAAAAATTCAAACAAAAATTGTAGCTTGAAGTTTTACAAATACTTTTAGTTATTACAGAAATTTCGATTGAAGCCCTCCCTCCCTTCCAATTCGAATATAAAGTATTTATGGAGCACTGGACTTGGTAAAAAATTCAAGGTGAGCAAATGAAACAGCAATAAGGGTTCTCCGTAAAGATAGCCGATCATAATTATCCAACCTACCAACTACATAATTGATTAACGTTAACTCGAATACTTATTTTCAGAGAAATTGATATTCCTGTATACATTTACTCGAGCGGAACTCAGAATCCCATAACGTGGGGAGAAATAATAGATTATTCGTTGAGATACTCTTTGGAATGGCCCACCATAAAAGCTGTATGGTATTACTCGTTGACATTTACAGAAAATAAATACCTGTATACGATACTATCGTTTTTATGGCATACAATTCCAGGCTACATTTTAGATTTCCTAGCTCGTCTAGTCGGAGAAAAACCAGTGTAAGTTACTACGCTATATCTTACGATAAAATTAATAATACGAGTATGTAGCATTTCCGCGTTACTTTCGGCCTATCGCCTACCTTGCTAATTGATATCTTTGCGTTTACGATTATTTCGCAGCTTAACCAAGATTTATTCGAAAATGAACGCCGTTCGAGAAACTTTAACCTATTTTAGATCGCGAGAGTGGGTTTTTAAGAACACCAACACTCAGAATCTTTGGCAGAACTTATCCAACGAAGATAAGCAACTTTTCTTCTTTAATATGACTGATTTTTCGTGGAAATATTTCCTACAAGCGATGGGCATAGGATTACGCGTGTACCTCGTAAACGACGACATTCATACTTTACCAGCAGCTAGAAAGAAATGGAAAAGGTAAATTAAGTATTACGTACGAATAAAAAAATAAATTAATTTAAAAAAAAAATAGGAGAAGTGCACGGTTTTGTGGAATCAGATACGTACATGTTGTAGTGCATCTTACCTACCTACCCACCTGGGCAGTGGGCACCTACACCTCCCATCACTCAAAAACTACCCTATTACTAAATATCGACTAACGAATATTTTTTTTAAATAATTTTTTACAGACTGTACTACGCGCACGTTGCACTCAAAACCGTATTTTTCGGATTATTAATTTATCTATTCTGGAGCTTGCTGAAATTTATCCTGTTTTAAAGTCGTACAATATGCGAAGAAATGTAAAGTCTCATCTCTCAACTACTTGTCGTACAACCCAACGTCGTACTTATACCTTTACTACATACAATGTACTTATCAATTACCTACGCATACCTACATAATGCATGTACTATATTACTGGTTGATAGTCAACTCTCGATTACCGACCGATTTATTAATTAATAATATTGTAGATCCCACCAATTAAATTCGTATGTACCTATTCCTGTAACGAGACAGTAATGTTTACAGAGTGCTGTGTACCTAACCTCATATGTACATACATTGTAATGCGTTCATTACGGTCAAAATATAATAACTGTTTCCTGTTCAACTTATTATTTGAAAATTAGGTATTGATCGGATTGTTACCGGTGAAATGGTATTCGAGCAGCATCGAATTCGCTGTTCAAACATTTTTACCTAATAATAATAATAATAATAATAATAATAATGAGAAATTCGTCACCAAGTACAAGTATCTGGTTTATCGTGTTCATTATATTTTAATTGAAAAATATTTCAATTTTATCGACTTTAGAACAATTATTCAGGGTTAACGTTCGAACGGGGAAAAAATACGAACACACGCGCACGTCCTCAAGCGTGGCAACCGCAACTTGAGAATAATAATTACCTATATATACGTATCTAGATACAGTGTAGGTCTCAACTTAGGCATATAACTTTTTCAGACGATTATCGATGTAAGGAAATAATAAAAATTTATATCGTCTCATCGTGATTACTTGATTTTTTCTTCTTGGCTCGTCGTCTTTTAATTTTCTTATCAAGATCAATCGACGCGGTTAAATCACTCATCAATATTTTCTTTCGTTTATTTATCATTTTTCTTTCGTCTTTGAATTGATCATCTTCTTCAAGCTTTATAGTAACTTCTCTTTCGGTTACACTAACTTGAGTTAAAATTTCGGCCACTTCTTTATCTGTAAAAATGAAGCACGAGCGAGCATCGAATAAAGCATTCATACATCAACACACGGACACTTGACGAAAAGATCGAATCGCTGAAGCTGTAAAACGTACCAGAAATTTTATACGGTTTAAATTTTTTCCCCAACTGTTTCTCGATAAAATCCATTCGAGCGATATTATCTGGAGTAATCAATGAAATAGCGGTGCCCGCTTTTTTTGCTCTGGCCGTTCTTCCAACTCGATGGAGGTAATCCGTTGCGTTACTTGGAATCGAGTGATTGATAACTAACGATACGGCTGGAATATCCAAGCCTGCGTCACAGAGAGTCAATTAGAAAATCATCAATATGAAAATTTCGTTGTACGTATATTACGAGTATATAGAACTAAATACGTATTCGCTAATCAAAATATTCGTTTCCAATTACCTCTACTAGCTACATCGGTGGCAATAAGTATTTTACGTCGTTCGGATTTGAATTTTTGTAACGAGACTAAACGTTGTTTTTGAGTGAATAAAGCATTCAGCGCCACATTATCGAAACCGAGTTCGCTCAACATAGCGGATAATATATGACAGTTCCTGTATGATCCAAATACAAGATAAAATCGTCAATTTGTGAGAAACGAAGCGCGCTACCAATGAATCTCAAACGACGAATAGAAAGTAGGAACATTACTTGCACGTATCTGTGAATACGATAATCAATGCGTCCGGATTGTCGGATAAAAACGAACGAATCACTTGCACAAAATATCCATTTTTCGCTGCTTTCGGACAAAATACGAACAATTGCTCTAAATTCTCCACAACATTTTCTTGAAGAGCTGGCTTCCAGGTGAACACCTACGCATGCAACCTTTATGTGAAACTAGTTTACACTATTACACTGTGTTACAATTTTTGAACTTTTCTCTGTGTTCGGGTCCAAAGTAGGTTTAATCGATAGTATAGACTTAGAAACAAAAAGCAATTTCTCATTTTTCGTTTTTTTCTGCTTTTGCGGGTACAGGAAGTGTTCAAAGATGCGAAAATCGCGGTTTTTGCACCTTTTCAACTGCTCACATCGGCGTAAATATTGCTCTACGAACAAAACCAATCGCGGATTCGGAATCTACGTTAAATTTTGAGAAAACATCTCTGTCCGTTTTTTCAATTTCAAATTTTAAGATACCTTTTTTTTTTTTTTTTTTTTTTTTTTTTTTTTTTAATACTCAGACCCAGCGGTAACTCACTTGGGTGACCTTAGTAGCGTTTTAATTTTATTATCGAGATCGTTGCCGTTCCTAGCGGAGACAGTCCGATAATTATTATCGAATCGTTCCCACGCGGAACGTCGGCGGTCTCGGTAAAAAAATTAAAACGTTACTAAGGTACTTTAAAATTTGAAATTGAAAAAACGGACAGAGATGTTTTCTCAAAATTTAACGTAGATTCCGAATCTGTGATTGGTTTTGTTCGTAGAGCAATATTTATGCCGCTATGAGCAGTTGAAAAAGTGCAAAAACCCCGATTTTCGCCACTTTGAACACCTCCTGTACCCGCAAAAGCAAATAAAATCGAAAATTGAGAAATTGCTTTTTGTTTCTAGGTCTACACTATCGATTAAGCCTAATTTGGACCCATTCTCAAAATGGCTGTTGACCTGTGTTATTAACGCTGGAAATCGACTTGAATCTTACTTTTTTCGAAGATGTTTCCTGTATTCGTTCAAAAGCGCTGCTTAACGTTGCGCTAAATAATAAAATTTGTTTTTCTTTTGGTAACGCTTTAAAAATGACTTCAATTTGTTGGTTGAAACGCCCATCAAATAATTTGTCAGCTTCGTCTAACACGAGAAATTTGATTTTCTTGAGAGAAAACGTATCGCAACTTTCGAGATGATCTGCTAACCTACACGATACGTTAAGATGCATAATGACATACGTTTAATGTTTATCAATACAACTCTAGATGAAGAAAATACCACCGAATAGACATTTTCTTTACCTTCCCGGAGTAGCCACAACGATATGAGGCTTCCTTTGTAATGCTTGCCCTTGTTTCGTTATTTCTGCTCCGCCAGTCACCACACATGATCTTATATTAATGACACTTCCCAAAACTGACACCTGATCGTTTATCTAAGAAACGTAAAAGAGCAATTCATCAACTGTACGGATTATTCGGGAAAAAATTAACCTAAACTTTTGAAAATTACCTGATGACATAATTCCCTCGTAGGAGATAGAATTAACGCAAATATTCCATAAGGATCTTCACAAAATTTATGTAACATAGGTAGTAAAAAAGCCAACGTTTTACCGCTGCCAGTTTCCGAACATCCAATACAGTCTGATCCGTTAAGAATCTCAGGTATACATTTTTGCTGAATCAATGTGGGTTTTCGAATGCCTGAAAAAATTATTGCCATCAGCTAAATTGAAATGGAATCAATACAAACACCGAGAACGTACCAATTTTTTCACATTGGTCAACCAAGCAGGAATTGAGTCCTAGACTGGCAAAAGATTCACCCATTATTGATTCGTATACCTATAACCAAGTAAATTTTGACAAACTACACTTTACGTAATCACGTTTACTCATTACACTATTTTTTCCTATTTTTTTTCTTTACTCTATTTTTTCTTGATTTTTCACAAAAATGTTTGCTTTTCTTTTCGTTTTCTTATCAAAGACAAAAACAAAACACGTGCAAAATTGCAAAAAATAACCATACGTAATTACGCATGCGCAAAGTTTTATCTACAAGTTCTTTCAACTTTCTTATCAATTTGAATAACGTTTGATGTTCGATAAATTTTTTTTTAATTTTTCTTTTTTTCATAAGTGAAAATTGAAAATTAATTGCAAGTTTACGTTTATTTCGATAAATTCACTCATTTCACAACTTCAACTGGCGTCGGTTTTGTCATCTTTATGCACTATTGTTGAATCTTCGTCGATAGTATGAGGTCATTACTTACAAGTAAATCCATCTCAAATGGATTTTGTCGTGAGTGATCATTCATTTCTTAAAAGTTTTAAAAATTAATTAACATGTTTGGTGAACTTCTGAAACTTCAACATCATCCTTTATATTTCCCTTCAAGTTTATTACATATTTGAGTATTCAGGTATTTGTAGTTTATTTGTGTCGAACTTTCACTTTTCTCTTTCGGAAGTGTCAGTTTTACGTAGTTTTGATTTAAGTACATTTTTGTGTAAAATGATGTCAAATGTGCGAGTGGTTCACAAATAACAATGATTTTTATGTTGATGAAATTTGGAACCAATTCTTTCGTAATCATTTTTCTAAAAAATCCGAGATTCGATAATCGTACTTCATACATTCTTACTTAAATTTTGATTTTCTATTTTGTTTTAGGAATCATCAAGACTGCAAAATATTCCACCTCCAATATCCTTATGAATACTCCAATGATACCGAAATTTGAAACTTTAAATGTATCCGTAACAAAGCCATCAGTGTACCTCGTTGAATTGAATCGACCTGAAAAATACAATGCTATGAATAGCGTTATGTGGAGGTTTGTTGTTGAACCTTTTTTCTGGTTTGCGTAATTATAAATTGTTGAATTCCTGTAGTAGTATTTCATCAATTTTCCTATTCAAAATACAGGGAAATGCAGCAATGTTTCGAAGGTTTGAGCTTGAATGCCGATTGTAGAGCTGTTGTTTTATCAGGAAGCGGGAAAATATTTTGTTCGGGTAAAAAAAAAAAAAAAAAGTAAAATAATAGTGCCAATTTGTCCATTTTTTAAAAAATGCATTCGTTTTCTTCGTTTTACAGGAATTGATTTGCAGTCTTTCATGGAATTGGGACAAACATACAATCCAAATGACGACATAGCTCGAAAATGCAAAACAGTTTACAACTATATCAAGTCATTTCAAAATTCTATATCTTCGCTTGAGAAAGTAGAACATCTCTTTGCAGAATGCATCTTCACGCTTACGTATGCTTATATAAATTCAATTTTCAGTGCGTGAAACCGGTCATTTGCGCTATTCACAATGCCTGTATCGGTGGAGCAGTTGATTTGATAACCGCAGCTGACATTCGTTACTGTTCTAAAGATGCTTGGTTTCAGATTAAGGAAATTGATATCGGTAAAGTATGATAAATGATAATTATTCGTAACTTTATGCAAAATAATGTAGCAACAGGATGATTTATATATGTATTTTAATGCCCATCGAAGGAATGGCAGCAGATGTCGGTACTCTTCAGAGGTTTCCTAAAATCATTGGTAGTGCTAGTCTAGCTAGAGAGCTTATTTTCACCGGCCGAAAATTTACCGCAGACGAGGCGAAAGAATGGGGATTGGTTAGTAAAGTTTTCGACTCCAAAGAAAGGTATAATACTTGAGCTTTGATTCACTATTTGTTTTTAACGTTTATTTGAATTTTCACAACGTAAAACGTATGTTTTTATTTCCAGTTTACTCGAGAATAGTTTAATTTTAGCCGAAAATATAGCGCAGAAAAGTCCGGTTGCTGTTCAAACGACCAAAAGAAGTCTGATATATTCGAGAGATCATTCTGTCGATGAAGGATTGGAACATATTGTAAGGAGTACATTCGTTTTCTTAATCGATCTGAAATACATACAAATAAGATTCAAGTGCAAAATTGGCAGTTTGAATTTTCATAATCGGATTTTATAGTATACCTAATTGTAATTGGCGTTACATTTTTTCTACTTTTTTTTTTCTAGGCATTAATAAATCAATCCATGTTGCAAAGCGAAGACTTGCAGAAAGGCGTAATAGCCAATTTCTCCAAAGACGATTCGGTAACTTTTTCAAAACTGTGAGACCATTTTTGAAAAACTTTGTACAAAAATTTACGTTTCATTTAAAAAATATATAGTTTTTTAAAAGTATGTCAGCATTTTGCGTTTAAATCTTGATGCTTTTTAGTTGGATATCCCCTATACAAATAATATTGCCCATTTTGATTTAGACGTAAATACTCACCATAATGTGATTTAAATAAATTTCGTACAGAATATCGCCATCTTCGGAATTTACGGCAACTGACATCATTTCATTGAGCTCTTCTTGGGTGAAATTTTCGCCTCTTTCCATCATAATTTCACTCAGGTAGTCTTTAGTCAAGTATCCCACACAATTTTTATCTAAGATTTGAAACGCTCTCAAAAGTTCTTCTGCCGAAGCAGGATGAAATCTACGTATTTGAACCAAAATGAATAATCGATGCAATAATGACCGTATAGGTAATACGAATACGTAATAGGTAATCAAGTATCCAGTACTACGTATGTAGAAGTACGTAGGTGAGTGTAAGCTGACTTGATGAAAATGTAATATTTATTACTTACCTGTAATTGACAATTAGATTTGAAACAAGAGGTAAAAACTTGGAAATGTGGACATTTCCGTGAGATTCGGGCTCTTGCACACTTTTTATGATTTCGTTAATTTCATTTTTAGAAGGAACGCAGCCTTACATAAAAATTGCACGTATTACTCGATTTACTATTGTTGATAACATTAATATTTTTTCAAATGTGCCATTGTATACTTAATTACCCAATGAACAGAGCACTGTTGGTATTTCACGTACATCGATCGTTTTGTTTCCGGTGTGATCAAAAACTTCGAATACTTCAACTATACGTTTTTCGAATTCTTTCAGTATCACTACTGCAATTTAAAAAAAAAAAAAATCAGTTTTGTGTGTGAATTTCAACTAATAACCTTTTTTTTTTTTTACATAAAACTTAATTTTACCCTGATCAGTATTAGGTTCCGAAGTCATCACGAATTTATTTTCCCAATTTTCTACTTCTAGAACAAACTCTCAGACGACTAATACTACTCGTACCAAACAACCATTGAAAATTACTACCATAGCAACGAGAAACCATTAGATTTTCATACATTGCGATTTGTGAACTTTTTGAAAACGTTTACAATTTATTATATTTTACAATGAAATTCCAGAACGTCAGTCAAGGAAAAGTCGTATACACTCTGGACGTAGCTCAAATACGTTCCGATACCGATTATAATGACAACAACGAACATAAAACCCCATTAATTTATTTGTATCTTTTTAAAATACCAAACAGCATAAGAACATACGCAACAATTTTTTTAGAAATATTTACTACTTTCTTTTCCGACCTTTCAATTTTTTCTGTTCTTTTCTTAATAAATTTTTTCGTAATGCAGATTTTTTACGATTCTTTAATTTTTCCATTTTATTTTTTTTCTGAAATACTTCGCTATTTTGCATTAATGTACCAGCTTGGTTTGCGCACATTTTTTTAACTTGTTTGATTGATGTAACAGACATGCCGCAGATTAGTTCCTCGGTATTAGCTTCCGGTTCACTGTTATGGTTTCCCTGATTTTCTTCATTCTCAACACGCATCTAAAATTCACTTCCTCATCAGTGATGGTACTTTTGACGTGAAACGAAAAAATATTTATAATTATCTGCATTTACTCGATTTCGTCCAATCCAATTATGTTGTTCGGCGATTTCATCCGGTTGCAATTCTATTACCTTGACAGTGTGTTCTGGCAACTCGTATTCCGTCTCATTGGTATTTTCAATGTCGGTATTAGTTGTTGTAATGGGTCGAATAACTTTTTTGTACGTTTCGCGAATCTAAATTTTGAAACAATTATTACAAGGTAGCGATCGCCCACTTATATAATGACATTACTTTTTCTTTTATTTGTTTCTTAGCCTCTTTCAACTGCTGTTCAAATTCTTCAGCCGCTTTTTTCTTTCGAGCAAGCTTCCTTTTGCGAAAACCAGTAAGAAATTCACTGGAATGTAAGACAGATAATCATATAAATTGATGAGTGAAAAACATAGATTGTAAATTGTTCAACTGTAGTTACAACTTACCGTCTTGAATCTTCATCGAAAACTAATTTTTGGATTTTTTTTTTACCCATTCTTATGCCGCGTGACGATCAAATGTATAGCAACAGTCAAATTTCATCTTCCAATACGTCGTGACTGGACTGAACTATGGAGTTTGTAACAATAAACTTTTTCTACTAAATGATGAACAGTGTGTTCTATACGCAACAGAAGTTTCCGACGTTTTAAATTCCACCACAATATTCTATTCACATTAGGGCAATATTTTTTTCAAAATTTTGCTCAAAAAAATTATCAAAAATTCAAAATTTTTATCACTATTTGAGCCACAGCACATCTGATCTACACTGACAGACTACTGGTTTTTGACTTCAAACATTGGAACTTTGGTCCACTTCTTTTTTTTTCAAGTTCTCGAGTCGACTTCTCAAAAAGTTCTGCAAAAGTTGATTTGTGAATGTGCAATGCTGCTGAAAAAGTAGTAGAGAAAAGTCATTACAATACAAGTAAAATTTTTCCTAATAGAAAAATCGACAACGTGAACGTGCCTTTCTCGATTTGATAATCGGTATAGAAGTTGTTTTCGAAATATTTCCAGGCGATATTTCAATTAATCACAATGCCAGTAAGTTAAATATATTAAATAATCATCATTATGCATAATTCAGTTATTATAAGTATCGTTCGCACAATGTCAACATTTCGTTCCGAATAGAAAAATCAACGAAATTCACCGCTAATCGTTGCCATATTCTACCCAATTTTTGATTATTTTAACCTATAAACCCAAAGACTAGTTGATGAATTGATAGCTTTTGTAAACTACATCAACACTCAGTTGGAATGCAATCGTAATTCTTGAATATTTATGTTATAGTTAGCTAAAGATCTTCTTCATCCGCTGCCGGCAGAAGAAAAAAGGAAACATAAATTGAAGAGATTGGTGCAGCACCCTAATTCGTATTTTATGGATGTGAAATGCCCTGGTAAGTAATGTTTTTTCGTATTGTACCTAATCAACTGAAGTTCTTATTGGTTATTCTCATTTCGTAGGCTGCTATAAGATTACTACCGTCTTTAGCCACGCTCAATCCGAAGTCGTTTGTCCTGGATGCTTTACGATTTTATGTATGCCAACCGGCGGCAAAGCCAGATTAACAGAAGGTGAGGTACCATTTGGTTAAAAGTTAAAACGATCAATCATGGTTGAAACTAGGCCCTGGTCATCAAATTTCGGGTGTTTCAGTGTCCAATTCAGAGACAAAAGATTGTTTTTTTCGTGTTCACTTGTTCACGTATTGCAAGCCCAAAATTTGATAATAATTATGTTGATTTACAGTTCATCAACTGTACCCTCCACCCATGAGTAGGGCCTGATTATAACCTAATTGTTACTGGTATTACGAATAACTTTATAATAATTCATTTTCTCTTCACTTTCCAGGATGTTCTTTTCGAAGAAAACAGCATTAATTTTATATTCCCTTCTGTAAGAAATAATTTTTTAATGTTTAATTAAATAATAAAATTTTATTTCGTTTTTTATTTTACTAGTTCATCGCGGTGTGCTAGTGCTAGAAACAAAATTATGTTACTATTGACGTATTGACATTGAGTTTTGTAAGTGTCGTTTAATGTTACATATCACAATAATTATTCATTACATAAGGTGAACGCGCAAGGTTGGTATGTTGAATGTTGATAATATAGTTTAATCAAAACCACCCTAAAAAGACAAGACAAGTTTGGAAACTTTTTCCCCTCTTTTCATCTCGACTCATTTTTTTGATGAATTTACGAAAAAGTCAATAGGAAAAAGCTGGACATTACTTATTTTGACGCGCCTGTGTCGAACCCAAAATTTAGTCACTAAAAAAAAGCTCGGTCGATGAAAAACATTTTGAAACATTGTGTTTTTCCTAAAACAAAAAAAATGTATAAAACACTAACCTCGTGGACGCGAGAATTAACTCGGAATAATATATTGATACGAAATAGATAATCAAAAAATTAGCAGGCTAAGACATGTTGATAAGTTAAAGTCCTACTCATGGTATAGTATATCACATCACAGTTAATCAACAAAAATGTAAAAATAAGTTTCATCATTGTTTGTAATCTGTATACGCAATATTATGAAAGTCCAAATACTTTTAACGCATTAAACGTGGATGCTAAGGCCACTTCCTCAGCGGGTTTATTAATCAATCCAGCAATTACTTCAACTATCACTGGAAGACTGCACGGTTCATTTCGTTGAAAAGTACAATACCTTTCTAAAAATTTCAATGATCTGAAACAAATAAGTAAAATTTGAGAATGGAGTGTAAACTATCTTAATTCTCATGTTACACATTACGATGTTGTCAACAGCACAATCAACCTCTGAGTGAAGATATTCTTGACTTCAGTTGGTAACTTTGATGAACGAGCGTTCGGGTACAAAAAAGGAGAATCCGTTTCAACCAAAATTCTATTTAGCGGCAACGTTCCTGTTTCGATCAATTTTTTGATTCCATTCTCAGAATTATCCTTACAAATATATCCTAAAAAAAAGTTGATATGGAATTATAGGCCAACAATAATTATTTTGGGAGTAAAAATAAGGTATAAGGTTATCTAATTATAAATGTATTTCATTTTTTAGCCAGGATACGTACCTCTTTTTTAAACAGCAAGCGTAAGAAAAATGAAATGAAAATTAATAATAAAGATCATGACTAAATACTAATCAGTAATCATGACGGATGGCATAATTTAAAGCTCAACAAAGATTTTCATACCTAACAAAGTAAAACAGTATTAACAAATTTACAAATTACCAGAAACTGCAATATATGAGGCTTCAAACTGCAAGTACGACTTTGCCTCCTCCAACGTTCCCACAAAAGAATGAAAGACCAATGGGGGTAATGGTTGGTTTTCATATTTTTTCAATATCTCCATAACATCTTCATGGGCGTTTTTTTCATGAAGAATTATCGGTTTTTTCAGCTGGCAAGCTAAAGATACCTAATAGGCGCATTACGCGCATGAATTAAACGTAAATTTAAATGGTGACAATTTTAAATAATTCTCGCACAGACTTGTTTCTCAAATACATATTTTTGAATATCACGAGGGGAAAAATCTTTGGTGTAATCCAACCCTATTTCACCAATGGCAACGCATTCTGTATCTTGCAGTATGTTTTGTAGTTCCAGTAATTGCGAATCTTCCCAAGATTTAGCTTCATAAGGGTGTACTCCTGAAATATTCATAAATATTGTAACTTGTTGACGTTGACGTTACTCGCGCCAGAATTTTATACAAATATAACGAAACTATATAACTAACCAGCGGTTGCATACACCGTTCCGGGATGAAATTTGGTTAATCTAAGAGCTTCTTTCGCTGATTTGATCGAAGACGCAGGAACTATTATTTTTTGAATACCTACATAAAAAATTTTGATTTTAGTGGCGATCTTATTGTCTTAGAAGAAATTCATTTTTCTTTTCCACTTGCCTGATTCTTTCGCTCGCTGTACAACAGAGTCGATATCTCGCAGAAATTTTTTATTAATTATATTTGCTCCCACATCGATAAGGATGTAATTGTCGCAACAGTTTAGCAGAGAGTCAGTAGTACTTGAGGAAGTCATTTAACAAAATTATAATTTGTTAGAGAGCAAGAACTAGAAAACACACCGAAAACACAATGAACAAAAAGTCAAAATTACAATTATTTTCGATTCTGTAAAATATAATTTTTAATTAACCATTTTTATTTGATTAATTTTTGATTGAAACTAGTGATAAAACAATTTTGGATAAAAACAATGTCACGTGACTTCAAATTCAAGGGGTTCGGGCAACTAACGTTTAGTTTGATAGTTTTGTTTACATTCATGGGGTGCAACTTCGATAAATTTTTACCAAGTCCAGTGCTACATAATACTTTATAGTCAAAATTGGAAGGGAGGAAGGGGTCTAATCGAAATTTTTGTAATAACTAAAAGTATTTGTACAACTTCAAGCTACAACTTTTGTTTGAAAATTTTTTCAATCGGGCCCCTTACCTCCCCCCGTTTTTAAAAATGTATTTGAAGGAGTTGGATTATCCAAAATTGGTGGGGAGGGAGGGATCCGATTGAAATTTTTGTTATTACCAAAATTATTCCTAGTACTTCAAGCTACAACTTTTGTTTGAAAATTTTTTCAATCGGGCCTCTTACCCTCCCCCTGTTTTCAATAATGTATTTGAATGAGTTGGATTATCCAAAATTGGAGGGAAGGGAGGGGTCCAATCGTAATTTTTGTCATGGCCAAAATTTTTCCTAAAACTTTGAGCTACAAGTTTGTTGCAAAAATTTTTCAATTGGACCCATTTCCCCTTCCCCCTTCAATTTTTAATTAGTATTTTTGGAGTGTTATGCAAAATAAGTGGAGAGAGAGGGGCTCAATTGAAAAAGTTTTCAATAAAAAGTTGTAGCTTAAAGTTTCGCTAATACTTTTGGTTATCACAAAAATTGCGATTGGACCCCTCCCTGCCCTCCAATTTTGGATAATCCAACTCATTCAAATACATTATTGAAAACAGGGGGAGGGTAAGGGGCCCGATTGAAAAAATTTTCAAACAAAAGTTGTAGCTTGAAGTACTAGGAATAATTTTGGTAATAACAAAAATTTCAATCGGATCCCTCCCTCCCCACCAATTTTGGATAATCCAACTCCTTCAAATACATTTTTAAAAACAGGGGGGAGGTAAGGGGCCCGATTGAAAAAATTTTCAAACAAAAGTTGTAGCTTGAAGTTGTACAAATACTTTTCGTTATTACAAAAATTTCGATTAGACCCCTTCCTCCCTTCCAATTTTGACTATAAAGTATTATGTAGCACTGGACTTGGTAAAAATTTATCGAAGTTGCACCACATGAATGTTAACAAAACTATCAAACTAGACGTTAGTGGTTCGGGCATGGTTCGGGCTTTTGGCTGTCGTGATCATGTTCGTGTTTGTCGTGTTTTATTTTTATTTTTATTTTATTCAAATTCAAAGGTTTGATTCGCTTTTGCTCAGCTTTTACAATTTTTTATTTTTTCCAAATTACTCTTCAGCAATTAAATTTTTCGCAATTTTATTTTTTCTTACCACTATTTGCAGCAGCTCATTCACGCTCATTTCATGAAACAAAATGATGCAAACATAACATATTAAGTACAAAAGTTATTAAGTTTTCAATTAAGAATTAACTTTTAATTAATTCAAAGTTTGAAATGATTGAATTTAGCTAGATATAGCATGCTCAACGTAAATATTAATGTAACTACTGATCTCGCTAGGACCGAATTCATAACTCCAACCAAAATTGGAAAAATCATAGAGAAAAACAAATTAGTGACAATTTATTGATGACGAATTGCAAAATTTTATGCAAGGTAAGGTAATATTCAGTTCAAAATGACAAAATATAAATACGTATATAAAGAACTCGAGTAAATTCTAACTACAGTTAACCAATGACCATTCTTCACGTCTTAATTCCTATTGATTTAAAAATCATTTTCTTTTTTTCTATTTTGATGAAACAACTCGATCGCTTCTAGTTGCTTTTTATGCAGTAGTATATGAGGTCGTTTGGTTTTCATTATAGAAATCGCCTCCTCCGGTGACATACTATTATTTTTCTGAAAAATTTAAGAAAACAATACTATGTGCATGAGATATTGAGAAAAATGAAAATAATGGAAAATATTGAAAAAGTTCCATTCGACTAACCGCGATCAAATAACAACCAACGAGGGTGGCACTTCTGGTCCTCCCAGCTTTACAATGAACGTAAACTGATCCTCTAGTTTCTTTAATGATATTGTTAATGAACTGTACACCTCGATTCAATTTTTGCTGATCTGGTGTCTCAAAAATATCTCTAGTTTCAAGTTGAAGGAATTTAACACCATAATTTTCCCAGGACTGGAAGAAAAAATTACATAAATAATAAAACCTTACAAGCTTTCACTCGCGTGAAGACGTAATAATCACCTTTTGATCATGAGCAAATAATAATTCGTAATTTTCATTCATTGAGACGACTCCTGTGACGTGTTCTTCTTTGATCAACTGTGATAATAATCAACAAATGCATTATTTACTATTCGATTTGGACTCAATTACAAAAAAATCTATTCAATTTACCTGTTCGGCGATCCCTTTGAGTGGCAAGGCACCCAAAATAACATTTTCGTCGATTCTATTGTACCATTGTCTCTGGGTAACTTTTTCCATGAACACATTATAAAGCAAAGTTGGATAAAATGTTATCCTGGCGAACATTCCACTTGAGCTAAACGATAATTAAGGAATCAAAATTCATTTAAAAAAATATTTTTTGAAATGAAAACTGTAGGTACTAATTTATGTATAGTGTTTTCCAGTTCTCTCACCATGACATTTTGACACTGATGATCTGTCATTCAGTGCTTATCTCGATATTCTTAAAATAATCGCAGAAAGAATAGTTCTATTCAGGTTCTATCCTCCTTCCACTCCTTCCACTTTTAGTTGATTTTCATCTTCAAGTGAACCGGTTTGACAACAGTGACGGAACTTCAGTAGCTGGTTCATTCAATTTCTCGGTTTATGTGAGATTAGACCACGAAATGCACGAATGAAAAACTTGATAGGCATAGATGAAAATACAAAAAATGATGAGATTATTAACCACTTACAAGATGAAATATTTTAAAGAACTTTATTTAAACTTAAAACAACATGATATTGATTTTGTTTACCTTACCAAAAATTGATAATGCCCGGAGGAAAATGATAAGATTACTTCAGTGTTACATAGCGTGAAAATGTGAAAACGCCCTTTATCAGGAGCTGTGCAGTAGGTAGGTACAAGGTTCAATGACTTTATCTTTTCTCATAGTGCATCGTTAACGTATAGTTTTGTGAACATTATTTTTTATTTATTTTTATTTTAAATTGTAAAAAATGTAAATCACTCTAAAATATTGGTCCCTGATCGCGAGTGAGTAGGTCTGGTAGTAGGTGTCTTGTCTGATATAGGTACCTACTCATCATTTTACAGTGGTATAGAAACCTTTGTGGTCAGTATTCACGATTATTGTCATTATTTGTTCATCTTGAAATTTGAAGGATAGCAACGATTTTAAACTTTTCACAACAAAAACACCACACGCTTAATGCTTATTATATGTACACCATACGAGGCCTTACTACAAGTTATGGGACCTAGCTTCTCAGACATGAAAACAACTCTAAACAATAATGCCGCTGCACACTCTGAATTAGTGAATTCTGAAACCAAAACAAACCTATTTACCTAAAATCTCGAGTTTTCGATTCATCAAAAAAGAAATAAAAAAAATTTAGGTACTCGCCTTGTTTGAATTAGAAGAAGAACTGCCTACCTTACCTCATACCATACGAGGATACGACTAAACCCTTCCTTCCTTTTTCTCATTAATGATTCGACTAATGAATTACTTAATAGTGAAGTAACTTTCATTTTCAACTGTCACGTTGTTCTCTCATTCGAGTGAATGTCTGCTTTCACGTAATTTGTGCATACATGTATGCGAAAAATAGGCAGAAACTCGTTCAATCGAATACTCAACATTAATTTGCCAAATATTACGAGGAATGTGTAACAAGAGTGGCAGTATTTTTAGAATTAGTTTAAACTGTTTAATACTGCATTGATACTTTCTTCAAAAGATCGAGTAATATAATAATTATCTCACTATGAAAAGTAAGTACTGTACATACATTAGTGGTATATTAGTGGTAATTTAGGCCTAACCAATCATCATAGACTCGCACACTACATCATACATTGATTTAAAAAAAGAGAGTTTAAAATTTATCTACCAACTTTCATAATAGTAGTTATATCATCGATCTACAAACTTGAAAACTTAATTAAGTGTCCGTTGAATTTATTTGTGCAGCTATTAAATTACAAATCAGTTCGAGTCTGTTAATTGTATTGCTACTGTGTACATCATCATCTCATTCAAATCAAACCCTGATAGATAAGGAAGCGGAGTCTTTTTTCGAACTCAGTGAGAATGAAGCCAACAAAGAAACTGACTTAAAAAACAAAAGAGAATTATCAAAATTACAAACCACTTTAATAAACGTGCTAAAAGTAAGTACAAATATAAATATACATAAAGACAAATAATTGCTAGAAGTTCATTTTGAAAATCAGTAGTAAGTAGGTAAGATTACTTATTGCGTGATTCGTATAATTATATAGGTATACATTTACTTATTTGTTTAGCCTGTTCCAGTTGTGGATACAATCCGAGAAGAAGAAAAATACGGAAATAAAGGAGATAAGTTCAATCGGTTAGGACGCGGAGTCGTAAATGGAGTAGAAGCTATTTCAAATTTAGTTAGTTCTGCATTAAGCGTAAGTCAGCGTTGAATTATTAACAATCATTAAGGTTGACTTTGATAGGTACCTAGTTGATTACTTCAGTACGTAGATCATAACAATTAGTAAAAAAATTATTGTAGTCGCATTGCTTCTAGTCAGTTGCGCTTAAATGCACATCTAAAAATCCTACCTGGAAACGAAATTACTAATAAAAGCACTTTCGAATTTTGAAAACAGTTCCCAATGGAAGCCGTGAAGAAACTGTCAAGATCAGCCACGGAGGCTTTGAACAACTTAGGAGGAAAACTAGTGGGTTTACAATAATAATTATAAATAGGTATTAAGATGCCTGGCTACCTACTCACCAAACCTAGTGTATGAACTGCCAGAACCTTCACGTTATATTGCATGATGTGAACTTGTACATGTACCTACCTTACGATATGCTCAAGGTATATTGGATAAATAATGGATATTGATCCAATAATTTCGATTTTCATGTCTTAAAATCGAAACGGTATGTTAGAAAATTAAAATGGTATTATGAATAATTGTAACTTGAATCAAAATAGGTAGGTAGGTGTCAACTGTATTTTTTAAAATAAATTATGAACACCTACTTCCTACTTGCACTGGGACTGAATGCGATTTTATTATTATTATTATTATTAAGACGTATTGATTTACAAAGTTAGATAAAGAATAAAAGTAATTAATTGCTGAACTATCATTGTAGTATTTTTTGCATTTTTTAAGTAGCCTAGCTAATACTATCGCATCAAAATTATTTATTTAAAAATACTCAATACTATACATTATAATGCTGAATGTGGTTAGTTATCTAATAAAAAGTAAACTATAAAATTTAAATCATGATGCATTATTTTATTTTATAGTTTTTTTTCTCTCAAAGTAGTCAAAATTAATACCTATTTAAAAATATTAATAATATTTCAAATTTTTAGTACTCACGTAATCTATAATACTATAGAAAAAATTGAAAAAATAATTATTGAAGTTTGATATTGAATTGATTGGAATTTGGCTATAGAATTTGGATTTGGAAATTTCAAAAATTGGCAATTTGACACTTAGTAAGTTAGCACTTTTGGGAATTTTGATTTTTTTTTTAAATATTCAATTTTACGAATGTTGATGAGAGGGGATGGGAGTGAGATATGACATCAACGCTCTCTTTATTCTCTAAAAGAAATCTACTTAGGAGGGCCAAGAGGTCGCAGGGAGGCCGTGTGTGTTTTGACTGATAAGCCTGTTGATTGATAATTTGATAAAAAATTTATGTTATGATTTTATGATGGCAAATCAATTATAATTTATAATTTTAGAATAATATTTTCTAATTTTTCGATGAGAAATTATAATGAAATATCCGAAAATTACTTGAATCTTTTCAAAATGTCGTCACTGTCTTAAGTGCTGCAGTTTAGTAATGTTTCATCTGTTTTTGAAAAATTTGAAATAGAATAAAATTTTTGCTTTAAATAGGTAAGTATCGTAGATTGAATGAAAACAATTTAACACCTCTTTAAAATCATTTGCGTAGCTTGCTACTATTTGAAACATTTTTTGAAGTACGAAATACCAATTGTCAATAGAAATAGTTGATGTTCAGCAATGAAACTGTTTACTTTGGTCATTTCAAGGATTCACAAATATTAGCTTGTTGTGTTTCTGAAAGTTCAACTCTACATTCAAGTTCGTAATTCGTATGTTTCTATTTCGAATTGTGTTTCAGACATGCAAACATCATGGTTACTCTGGTTTTCAACTGTGTTCGGCATCATTCTATTTCTACCTCGATGTGCATATTGTGACCAACGTGACGATCCTTCTTGCTTCCAAGTTTCGTCTCTAAAGTGCTCGGAAATTTCCAACAAAACTGTAAAGTGTGAAAGGATTGAGAGTGACACGTCTTCTGCTCAAATATTTTGTTGTAACGTAACCGCGGAAAAAGAGATAATAGATTATATCAATAATTTAACTAGTGAGTACCCTACCACGTACCTAATTACCTACACACAATACTTAGGTATTCCATCTGTATACTTGGTAGCCGAATGATTCGTTTTTGTACGTATATTTTCTAGACGAACAATCTATCAAAGTTAGAGGATTTCATTTACGCGATTCAAATTTATCGCGTCTACAACCCGATGTTTTCAAAGGTTTGCCAGAATTGCTTTCGTTGTCTATAACTGAAACCAACATTCTCCAATGGTCTGGAACTTTCAACGATCGTTGGTCTATAAATTGTTTCAATTTCTCGCAAAACACGCTAGGTAGTAATCTTTCTTCTCAATTTATCGCGCAATTACGTAATTTGAAAAATTTTGCCATATCCAATACTAATATAACAAGGATACCTGATCTTCCGCCAAGTTCTGGTCTATTCACACTGGACGTTTCAGGTAGATATTATGGGTAAGATACCGACCACCTCCGCATCGTTCGTTAATTTTTTCATATTATCCGTTTGATTACCAGGAAATTCGCGCTTATTATGTGGAGATTTAGTCAATTTAACTACGGAGATACAAAAAAAAAATAAATCACTGACGTTTGTGAACAAAAATTCTACCACTTGCGTGCCTCCCCAATATCAATCCTTTGAAATCCAATTGGCAGATCTTGAAAAGGATGTTCAAGTTGTAAGCCACTTTTTATTACGTGATAGAAGTCCATTCATTTTTAGAACTTGAACTCGTACTAGTACAGAGATATTTGATATTTTTGTTTCTAGACTTTTGAGAAATGTCCAAAATTCAATAACAACAAATGCGAATGTTCGGTATTTTCGTTGGATTACGCGAATAGCGATAAAGATGATAAAGATAAAGACAAAGTTAATAGACCGTACGTGTATCTAAGTTTGGTAAATTGTTCGAGTCTAGGAATGCAGTCATTACCAAATCCTCTTCCGCCGAATACGCGTGTACTTGATATAAGTAATAATAGCGTAAGTGTATAGCACCTCGCCGTTAATTAGCTTTCATCTCGTTTCGACTAGATAGAATACGACTAAACTAACGCATTTTTTGCGAATTTTCCGATTTTTCAGTTGAAAAATTTCGAAGGCATCGGAAATGAAACCTTCAACAGTCTCCGAGAATTGTACGCTGATAACAACCACATCAATACATTGAAGCATCTCGAAGGAACTGACTTTCTCGGAAGCTTCCAAAATCTCACTCTGAGAAGTAATAAAATTGATCAAGTGAGTGCACCATTGAGTACAAAATCCGCATTGTAAGAATTTATAGAATGGGTCAGTCCTTTTGTTGTTTTTCCACTTGAAAAAGATGCTCTATCGTTATAGCTTTGTGTCACGTTTACGTCTTCCTTAATAATAATGTAATATTATGTGCGATGTATTATTACAATTCGATTCGTAATTTGTCGACAGATTCAAGAATACTTGTTTTCGAATACTTTTGATCGTAATGCTGGCAGATCACTTATGTTGGCGAAAAATTATTTCAAATGTGATTGCTATACCGCATCCAAAATTAAGGTATGCATTTGATGATGTGCATAATTCGTTTGGCTGTTCCCGCCTTAATATATTTCAGCGAATTTATTCGCAGTTACGTGAATTAGTAAGTGGAGGAAATTGATGTAAGTTCGAAAATACGTTATGTATTGTCATATGGGATGCGACCACAATTTCTGTTCAAAAGACAGTACAGCCCTTCAAAAGGATTTTTGTTTTTTTGTTTTTTTATTCTTGTGTAGTTGTGCCAGGCCAGTGTCACTTGTTGTTGAGATCACAATTCTCAAAATTTAGAAATGAACTGATCAAATTGCCTTATTTCTGTATTCCTGAGAAATTTATATTTATATTTTTCAAGTATACTGAATCGCTCGTTGAGTAATTCTTGCGAATCATTTCAGCTATGGCTTACAGTTAATAAAGCTCATGTACCGGATTACGATCAAGTTTATGCCGATTGCGATAACTATTACACAAAGGTAGTAACTAAATCTTTTCTGGAGTGTTTTAATTTTGGGAATACGTTCCTGAGTATTCACGAGCACAAAATAATGGAATGTTGATCTGTTTTGTAGGTTGTTGATCTGAATCCAAAAGATCTTTGTTCGAAACCAACAAACTGGAAGGATTACATTCGATACATAATTGGATTGGAAGTGCTGATGTTTGTATTATTGATTGGAAAAGTTTCGTACGATTATTATGTATTTAAGACAGCTGGCTATCTACCGTGGCCAGCGTCTAAAATGCCCAAGTTACCTTGCGATTGGTGTTTTGAAACATGAACCGTGCCAAAGCATTGCTTAAGATAGTCTATCAATGTTTAAAGTTCGCGATTTGAGGGTTTAGATTTTTACTGTTACCCTGAGTTTGTTCTGGAAACTTTTTCTCGTTTCGTTCGTGTTCTATACAACACATTTTGTTCGAAAACGACTTTCAACTTTTGAAAAAAATTTCATTACAGTTTTTTTTTATAATGAATTTTGGCCGAGTGTTACATTCTGTAAGATTACAACTGATGTACAAATTTTTTAAAGTTTTCAAAAAAAAAAAAAAAAAAATGGATCAAAATTTCAGAAGAAACGGTGACACGAACAACCACCTTTGAGGTGGTCTCTTATAAAGGCGTGTCTCCTACATTTTACTTGATCTCTTTACATATATTTTTTTTTTCTCGATGATTTGTGTGGAATCTGAATATTACCACAGACTTGATGAATTTTTTCTGTACCTTCCAATTTTTGAAAATGATTGATTTGTATGGACGAACCATCTTTTAAAGATTTAATGTAAAAATTACTCGATGTTTTTCAAGTAGCATAGAACACCGACGATGTATCATAATTTGTGTTACTGGTTCGTTCATTTTGAGAAAATTTGTAGGTGTTAGAAAATGACGTGTTTTTTCGACAAACAAATTTTCAACTTCACGTCTTATGCTTGACTTTTATTATATTATATGTATAATTTCTTTTAAATTAGGGACCATAAGTTATTTTTCTTATAAAATTTAATTAAGCTCAGCTATAACGCATTTCGACTTATTATTACCTATTACCTACCGTGATGCTTTCCTCAACGGTGTGTAGTGACATGATACCTGGATAATTACCTATGTGTTATGTATACCGAATGTCCAAACGAATCCTTCGCTCTTCAGTAATTTTTTTTTTTTTTTTTTTTTTTTTCGGTAAAAGTAACCTCATTTATAAAACTGTTACGCAAATTTTCGATTTCGTGGGCGACTAGATTTTTACACAATAATAATTAATACGAGTATGTTGATAATTTTGGGAGGGGAGAAGAGAAGAATCGATTGGACACCCGGTATCAGTATATTATATACCTATATTGAGCATAATCTTGTTTAAAGTTACCAAAAAGAACTTTTATGTTACTTTTACTTCGTCGTTTTAAATTTTTAAAACACTTTTTATACCAAGAGCCTTAACTCTCATGACAGATCATCATCGTGATTCCGTAATCATCTTTCGGGTGCTTAAAATGATCCATAAGTTCGTAATATACTCTGTTTTTTCACCAGTGTTTTGTATTAGGTATGCGCGCGTACTTTTTTTAAACGTTTTATTTTGTTTCTTTTTGTAATTTTTACGAACAAGTTTTTTACGCTCTTTGGGCGATGAATTTCGCACCGATTGTTTTTGATTTTGTTCCACAGCTAATAGCTATTGTGTTTATTATTATTGTTGTTATTATTATGAATAAAAAAATATTTTCTAACGATCAAAATTTTTCTACGGAATGTGGAGAGAAATTAAAAATAGGTGACGTGAACTATGACGCGAATTCAACGTCAACGTCAATTTTCTTATCGCGTTATAAAATTTATTGCCCCGAGCTTTTCGAGAGAACTTATTGCAACGAATTTGAGCTAGATTAGTGTCTCTAAAAATACCTTGAGATTGGTGCTTAGGTATGCATCATGCAATAATTATGTCTGTAAAATTGGAAATGGATTGGAGATTTGTTTGGTTTCCAAAATAGTATTGTTTCTGCTTCTTTTATAATGTTCAATGTGAAAAACTCGATTTTGAAATTGCAGTGTCAGTATTTGTGGTAGAAGAGAACGAAAAATTGTCAATTACCATGTAACACGTTCCTACATAATTATTACTTTTACTATAAATACCTACTAAGTTAGGTAGGCCACCTGTGCCCAAATACTCGTATCTGCTATCAACTTATGCGTGTCACCGAAAATATATTCGCGCGGTCTTCTTTGCAGAGCACTCGAATGTGGTATGACGTACTCGTATAGTGTATTAAATGACTGCGTCTATAGAGACCCACGCGTTTACGTAAGTATTATACATGTAGGTATTACTTCTACTCCTATCAAAGTGCGCGCATCCCTTTGCTTATTTACATATCTGCAGGTGTCACTGATTAGATATAGGTAATATTTTCTTTTCATTTTATAGATACGAGTTATTAATTTTGCACAAACGTTCGTAAGTTCTCGAGCACCGCTATCGTCGTCGTTAACACGCCTATATACATATTATGATTCCAGGTGTAGGCTACACCGTCGATACCGCTCATTACACCGTAGCAAGTAAGCACCTATTCTTATTGTATTATTTTTATACGTACCCGTTGGAAATTTTAAAAAACACGGACTTTTCCAATTATCCAACCTATAGTTATACGTATACCTATTACCTATTAACTATCTAATTGTTTACCATACCTTATGCTACAGGTACGAGAAATAACAACATGGTTCGGTCTTATTTGGACGATACGACTTTGCGATTGATGGGAATGTTAATGACAATTAGTTTAGGAATCTTTACAATTTTATTCCTATACGTGTTGTACAATATGACGGTCACTGTTGCCGGTACTACGATTGCCATGCTGTTCTTCATCTCATTAGCTTTTTTCATTGTTTTAATGAAAACTTTCAAGCTACTCGGAAAATTTATATCACATTCGGTAAGTTTATCGCAATATCCAGACGATAGATTTTTCCCCACAGATTTTGAAAAAATTTCAAGTTGGCAATTTCGCGTTCGAAGTTGGTAAATTGGCAAAAATTAAAAAAAAAAATTGATATAATGCGTTGAATTTCCAAATTGGCAAATTTACAATTTCCCTTATGATCACCATCATTAAGTAGATCATTACAATTCAACAGTCGATGGACAGAAAAAAATTTCATGTCATCAATACCCTAATTAGCTACTTTACCAATCTAAAATTTTAAACTTTTACAATTACAGCAACCGATATCAGAGCATGATTCTCAATCAGGGATCTCAACAATTAGTGAAATAATCAGTCATTCGCGAGTGAGACACGACTCAGCTCCTCCTCCTTATGAAGAAGCGATAAAAAATTTCACTTATTCGGGGACGATGCGAGGCAATACTACAAATGTACCGATCACTATTGATTTCTCCGCAACAACGACAACAACAACATCGACAACTCTATCCTCACCGGTGCCACTGCCACCTCATTCTCAAGAAAACACTGCGACCGACTATTCGAGACTCGCTACATATACCTAGCAAATATGTACCTGTACCTACTATCATAAAGGTGTACAATTTTGATGTTAATTAGTACGTGTACTATTCAGTAGATATTTAATGTACGTATAGGTATACACGGTACATATGTATATCTAAGTATCTAAACCTACTAAAATACCTAACTTCACTGGCTGAAGTACCTATCACAATTATTCTCAGTGCTGGGTAGGTTAAGTATTACTTGCATGATGCCTACTAATGTTGCCACATATGCTGACAATCCTGAACATACAGAAAAGTAATAAGTTCCTATTATGTGATCGGAAATCATCGTTTTTTGCCGGCCTAAGAAGTAATTCTAGGAATTCAAGAAGGTTGTTGAAACGTTTGTTTGTTTTAGGCCTATGGATCCAAGTTTAACACGGCGTGCGGCGCTGGTTTTTTCCCTCAAAAATCAGATTGAGTGGGTGTTTAGGTATCGCCTAAAGTATGATTGTCTTTCGAATTGCTTCATTACGTAAAATGGAAATTTTGTTTTGCTATTAAACTAAGCCTGTGATATCCATTATTTAATTCATTAATTATTGCAAGTGCCAAATACTAATCGAATTTGTCACGTGTTTAGAAAATTTTGTACTGTATATTGAGTTTTGTTCATGACTTCTTTGTAATGTAAATAGTAATACTTAGCTAGGTCTTTCAGAAAATCAACACTGTGGTTTCAGTTTTACGGTGTTATTAACTTATAATTCGAGTGTTTTTTTTTTTTTTTTTTGTTTTTTTTTTGTATAAACCTAAATTTTTATCCAAAAGAAGCCACTGTAGAATAGGTCCGAAGTGATTGTTCAGGATCAGGTATCAATAATGTATTTATGTAAGGAAGTGGAGGGAAAAATAAAAGTTTTAAATCGGAACAATATAATAATTATACCATGCGAGATTTTTTTTAAGGAGTACCCATCTCCACAAGAGATTTTTATAGTTTATGAACGATGAACCTATACATGTGTCATAGATTCAGAAAAAATGTAAAAATCTCAAAGTTTAAAAAAAATGTGACTTCCATCTTCGGTGCTTTAGTTTAGTGTACAAAATAAAATTATTATTACCCATTGAACCTCCATCACGTTCCCTACCTATTCCTAAACCTATAATAAAAATACCTACGCAAAAAGGTACTAGTATGCGTATGATTATTCGTATAATTACATAAATGCATGTGTACTTAATTTTATTTCGTTTCTTAAAAATAAATTGTCAAATGAGTTTTTTTTTTCAAACTTGAATGAAATAAAATAATGAGAAAAACGTACCTATGCAAATAATTTTCTTCGTCAATTTTCAAAACTCAAAAAGTGGCAAAATTCATTTACTATAATATTAGTAACTGAAAAAAAAAAAAAAAATATGGGTGTTGTTATTTCCATCAGCCTGGGTGAGTAGTTCATAGAAATGAATCAACTGAATCTCTGGACTTGGAATATTTCATTCAAGTTTCGATTGACATTTATTTTATTCAAAATTGGAGAGGAAGGAGGCTTCCAATCAAAATTTTTGCAATATCCAAAATTATTCCTAGGTCTTCAAGCTATAACTTTTGTTTGAAGTTTTTTTTCAATTGGACTCCCCTCTCCACTGATTTTGCTCAACACTTTGAAGATATTAATTTTATAAATCTTAGATGAGTGAGCGAGGAAGGAACCTGTTAGAAAAATTTTCAAATAAAAGTTGTAGAGCAAGATTCTAAAAATAATTTTGGTCATTATAAAAATTTCGATTGGATCTCTCCCTTTCCTCAAATTTCACATAATATCAGGTAGATACTTACTTTTTCAAAATTTGTCGAATGGGTCCAATTGAAAAAATTTTCAAACAAAACTTGTAGCTTGAAGTCTTGGAAATAATTTTAGTTATTACAAAAATTTCGATTGGAGCCATCCCTCCTCTTCAATTTCGAATAAATTACATGTTAATTGAAAGAAATTTTCCAAGTTCAGAATCTGAACTGATGGAAGTAGGTGGTGTGAGTAATTTCGTTCATGTTCACTACAAATCCGAGCAACTACTCACCCAGGCTGAAGGAAATAACAACACCCTAAAAATATCGTCGAAAACCAAACCTCCGAGTTGCGAGAATTTTGAATTTAAAAATTTCAAATTTTGAACTTTGAAGATATAGTACCCGACCGATCATGCTTAAACCGAAAGTATCCGAATAAAGTCGAATATCACCGAGAATCTAACTCCAAACACGCTGCATAGACGCTCGTATTATACCCGTGTTTTTTCTTTGATTGTATGGTATTTCATTTTCAAAAAAAATACTCGTTTTGATTGTTTTATAGTTTTATATTAGGTCGTTAATATTGTGTAATATTGACCGCATGAACATTTAAAATCATCACTCTTTTGGAATTGTTGTATTATCTCTGTGTAGTGTATCCTTAATCTTTTTAAACGAGTTTAATTTGATCACATTACTCCGGCCATTGTAGACAATACATACAGAACGATATAGGCAAATGCGATGTATGTTAACTGAAAAGTCGCAAAACATCATTAATGGGTAATTATTAAGTAAACACGAAATAAAATCGTATTTAATTTTTAAAACCATTGTGCCGATCTTTGTTACTTGTGTTTGTAAATTTATCGAAGCATTCGCGATTCTTCAGGCGAATAGGTAGGTATAAACATAACGCTTCCAATTTATTCGAGACTCTCAAGTTGAGTCAATTTTTTGTAATTATTCCTTTCGTACAATTTTTTGTCTCTAAATTGAGTGCAATAAGGTATCTTTCCAGTTGTAATAGTAATTTTCAACATTTATTATTTTTATTTGACTAGCTGTTCATTCGTCTTATCACACTCGTTGTTATACCGTATAAAAAAAATTTCAAAGGATTAGTGATAACAGATAAATTAGTTTGGTATGAAATCGGAATAGAACATTGATTGCAATATTCTCATCTAATTCAAATTTTTTGAAATTTCTGTAAAATAGGAAATGAATCTTGAAGTTTAGTACTCGCGGTATTGGAGATGTGCAGTGATAAAAACACGCAGCGCCCGAAGAATTGAAGGTAAGAAGTTTTCGTTCAATACCTAGTCTTGAAAATTATGTTTATAGAACAGTTGTTACTGCAACCTACCTGAAACCTGAATCAAAAGATATCAAAAATGTATTTTTTTAAATCGAGTGATTTTTTTTTTTTCTTCTGTAGTATAATGTAAATCCCTTCTTAGTTGCATAAGTCTGAAATTACATTGGTATTTGTCGTCGGTTTAAAAATTAAATCGTATTTTGTGATACCTGATTATAATTTTTTTTTTTTAATTTTTAAAATAGATTTTCCAAGTAATAAACCATGATAGAAATGAGCCATACTGAAGAAGATCTAAACGAAGCTGGTCTCTTTGCCGCCGATGGAAAGCAGCTTGCTGTCACTGACGTTTCTCGAAAGTGCAATACAGCCCTTGAAATTCTGCAAAATGAAGTTATCAACTGCGAAAAAAATATCTCGCTAGAAAAAACACAACGTGAACTTAATGGTGTGTCATTGGTATATTTTTTCATTTTGAAAACAAAATTAGGTACTAAAAACGAATATTTTTGCAGAGAAAAAATTGGAACGTGACGAGCGATCGAAAAAAGTTTCTAGTCCAGTCACCGGCGTTCATACTTCAAGCAATGAACACGCTGATCACGTTGAAAATACTTATTCGGGTAAGATTTGTCAAAATTATATCTATGTATATTCAAAATTATTATTGCCGTTTCATTAACGAAAACTGTTGCTGTTACAGCTATTTTCAGTAATGACCAGTTTAGCGAACTGATTGAAAATATCATGCGCGTTGGTAATCATTTCAACGGGATTGAAGAGGACGATGTGCAGAAAATTATTTTCGAATTTGCTGAACTGAATGAAATAAATCACGGTTTTGATAAAACTTTAAGGAAAACAGGTAATTATTGTTCTCCACAATTTTTGTGCCTCTAACGGCTTCAGCTAATATATTTGCACTGAAAAAATATGTACGTGTACTTATTTAATGTTTCGATGTATTTCTTTGCAGAAAACGAATGGTATCAGCGGTTTATACAGTCGCATCCGAATTTGAATTCTGTGATAAAAAAGTCGTTTAATGACTCTGTTCAACTGCATAAAACAGATATCGAATTTTCAAGTCGAATTGTTGATAAATTTGTATGTGATTACAAAAATAGCAAGAGAAATGCGACTAAAATTGAGCAGTCGGCGGACTACGAAAGTCTGGAAAATGAAAAATTTCCCAACGTGTCGTCCAAAACGGAGCAAGTATTAGAATCATCCAAGTCTTGCCAGAAAAGTGAATATGACGAACGCGTTGTTAACGATTTTGAAGCTACAAATCGAAATGAATCTGATCATTTTCCCAGTGAAAAAAGTGATTCGACAGCCAAAGTTGTTTGCACCGACGCAGATTTAAAACAACCTTGTTTCAATACTTTGAAACAAAATCTCAGCTCTAGTTGTCTCGCTGATTCTCCGACATGCATCGAAAGTGAAGAAGTACGCGATGCTGTTTCTTCCCTATGCTCGATTAGTTCTCGCTTCGTAAAAGAATGTTCTGCGAAAGGAAATTTCTCCAGTAATGACGAAAATATTTCGAACGAACAATTGAGCGATTTATTTGGAAATTCCGAAGCGAAAAAATGCGGCAAAGATAATGTAGTTGGAGTAAATTCAACTAATCATGAAGCCGATCTGTCTCCATTTACCTCTTGTGATTCAGACGAAATCCTTCTTGAGAAGTCCTTAGCTGCGGCGACCTCGACCGAAGCGAGTAGAATTGAAACAAAAAGGTCCGAAGATGATTGTATCATGAACGCAATCAACTGTGTGAATGAAGAGTCCAGTGACGTATTAGATTTGAAACCCAAAACCGCAGAAAATTTAGAAAAGCTCGAAAGTGTCGATACTAATCGCTTGGAAAACTTGACCGAAATCTCTCTTGGTACAGAAACTGTGACTGGTGAAAAAAGTAACGACGAAGCCCATCTGAATTCAACTTGTTCAAATGGTCCTGTGTCGTCTGCCATGTCTACGTCGAAAAGGAAAGAGACTGATTTTTCTACGGAACCCGAAGACGAAGGAGATAAGAAAAAACCGAAAATTTTCAAAAGGAAACGATCATTGAACAAGAAAACGACCAAAAAGTCTAAAAAGTATGTCTATAAACTGAAATCGTATAATACTGTTTCCGTATTTCAATTCACCAGTTCTACCCCTTACAGTTTCATGAAACCAGTTATAAAACTAACCAAATTGGACGAAGGTTCGTTCAAGAATCCTGATGGCGATATTACTTCATCACCGAGTACCAGTGTAGAACAAGAAGCGAATGATATCGACCAAATGGAAACGAATTCCAGTACTGCTGCTAACGATGGAGTAGATGAAGCTGAAGCAGATACCAATTCTGAAGATAGTTTAGCCGAAAAATACGAAGTTGAAGCGGAATCGAATGCTAATATTAGTAACGATTCGAAAGACGAGCTTGAGACGGAAACGACTTACAACGTTGGTGACGTTTCGAAAGATAAAGCTGAGACGGAAACAAATTACAATGCTAGTAACGATTCGAAAAATGACGCTGAGACCGAAGCAAATTGCAACGTTAGTAACGATTCGGAAGATGAAGTCGAGATGGAAACTAATCACAATGCTAGTAATGATTCAAAAGACGAAGTTGAAGCAGAAACAAATCACAACTTAATTGTTGATTCGGCAGAAAAAAAATACAACGCTAGTAATGTTTCGAAAGATGAAGTCGAAGCGGAAACCAATTCCAATTCTAATAATGAAGTTGAAGCAGACACAAATCTTGGCCGAGATAATTCACAAGACGAACTCGAAGTGAAAACCAATGCTGCTCCTCGTAATGATGCAAAAGACGAAATTGAAGCAAAAATAAATTCCGATGCTGGCGAGGTTTCGAAAGGCGAAATGACCAAATCGCTGAAAACTACTGCGAAAAAAAGTTTGAATAATTTTAGCAACGAAAAAAGAGATACTCCTACTTTGAAAACGAATTCTACGAACGAACGTGTAACTCCAACGTTTAGTATGCAAACTCGAAGAAAACGTTTGAAATTTTTACCCGACGGCACATTAGTAACCCCTAATCAACGACACCACCACTTTCTAGAAGATCTGTCATCGTCGTCTCGATCCGAGTCAAAAACAGCTAAAAAAAGAAGTTTAAAGACACCTCCGCAAGATACACCTAGACCGGAAAAGAAAATGAAACTTAGTTCTGCTTCGAGTACCCCGAAACAGGCAAATCGATCGATAGTTTCCACCAAAAAAACGCCCAGAAGTCGACCAGACCGATATATTCCCGAACCGAATGGGAAAAGTAAAAAACCGCAGAAAATTTTCGATTATGACAGCTACTATCGCGAGAATTTTCGAGAAACTGAAGTGAAATTACCACCGAGTTGTAAAAAGCAGATGATTGCGCTTAGCAAAGTAACTTCGATTTCGCCAGCTGCTCAAAGTGGTGGACAATTTTCCGTAAATCCGGCTCAATTGCTGTCCTGTTTATTAGGCATGCCCATTACCCCGGATCAAATACGCACCGTCAGATTTAAACCACCGGTTAAGCAACTCAAACCTAATAAACAAATTAATATTACACCTTCGAAGCTCACCTCGAGTGATGCTATAAAACCAATAACCAAACGTCATTTAGAACTGCTGCAAAAAACACCTTTTAATATTGTACCAAAAACAGAAATAGGCGTTGCAAAATCCAACGGTGGTGCAAGATCGAAACCAGCCACTTGAAAATTTTGGACGAATCTTCATCTCCGCCACTCTGCCTGGTGTAGGAACTTGTATCAGAGTTGGTTTGTGTAAATACATTCGTATTTGTAATATATATTTTTTTCCCACTAAATTTAGTTATTAAAATTTAAAAAACTATTATATTGGGCTCTCTTTTTTCGTTTTGATGTTATTTTTCATCCTTGTATTCAATGAACGGAAAAAAGAGGGCATTATTTGTTTAGTTGGAAAAATTTATTAGCTATCATTATTCACTATATACAAACGTAGATTTGTAACAGCTGATGTATTTTTTTATAATTTTATAGCTACCTATGTTGTATGTACATTATGTATTTTAAATTAATATAGACCGTGAAATTGTCTATTTCATTTTTAGTTTTTTGGTACCATCTCCCATCGATTACCATCGTATACGATGTACGAAATACGAATATTAGAAATCAATATTTAAACTTTGGCCAAAATTCCATAAATTCGCATTCTCTTTGGTACATGAAAATAATTTCGAATTAGGTACCTACACGTATATTAAATGTATGTCAGCAATCAGCATTTCAATTACCTATTTATATCAATCTATGCCGCCGTGGTAAAGGCAGGGTCAATTTCGTATCTCTGATCAACTGCTATTTTTCGATTTTGATTTTTCTTTCTTTCCTTATTCGCCGATAATGTGTTTACAACCAAAACAAAGCATGATCAAAAGCCGGAAAGCTACCTATCAACAGGTTTTTGACTTCCGATAAGTACTACATAGCTTCATAAATATCATCATTGTCTGCATTTTTAATCATCCTCCTTCCATGAAACGGAAGAGGCGTAAGGGCGTAATCACATCCCTTAAAACAAGATTCGAATACGTCAAGACAGATATTTCAACCTAGTTCAACGAACTCTTCGCCGTCCATTCATGTGGTAAATACTAAATACAAATAGTAGTATCGTTATCAGTTACCTCTCACTGATTACATGAGATACACGTACGACCTACGTACAGCTACAGTAGCTGAACATTTAATACGGGGAAAGCTGATCACTGGAGTAATTAAGTCACGGCAATGAATTTTTAGACAATCAAGGTACGTACTTTCTCGTATCGTAGTTGAACTTACATTGAATTTAATTTATTTTGCAGTAGATATGTACGTAGCTCTATTCTACATAGATATCATTTGATTTGATTTGATTTGATTTGGTTTCATCAGATACTAATGAATACTTGTATCGCTTACGCGTAGATTTTACTTGCGAATTGAATGTTGAAAAAAGTGAGCAAACTTTTAAGAATAAGGAAAATGCTCGACGAGCTGCCGTTTGAATCACCTAACATAGGAGCAGAATCCTTCATCTCATCGTACAGGTCAGCTAGTTCCTCTTCAGAGCAGAAACAAATCACGTTAGAATATTTGGATAACCACTTCAAAAAAGAATCTTCATTTAAAGCGAAAGATTTTCCAAGTGGTAAGTTATATGCGAACTACTACTCAAGTTGTGTTATAAACTAATAGAATCGTGGTTTCACAGATGCCGAATGGATCAACTCAAAGGAGCCATTATCCCTCGATAGAGATTTGAAAGGAAAACTAGTACTGTTGGACTTTTTCACATACTGCTGTATAAATTGCATGCATGTTTTGCCAGATTTAAAACTTTTAGAGAGCAAATTTTCTATCGAACGTGGATTCGTTGTGGTAAATAGAACCTATTTTTTATACGTGAGGACAGCTGATACTAATCGACCTAAATATTCTTATTGACGAAAAGAAAATTACTTTTTATAGGTTGGTGTCCATTACGCTAAATTCAAAAATGAAAAACAAACCGGAAACATAGTTTCTGCTGTGAAACGGTACGGAATCACTCATCCTGTAATGAACGATTGTAATGGAATAATGTGGGATAGCTTCAATGTAAACTGTTGGCCTTCTTTGGTGCTGATTGGTAGGTAAAAGACAGATTTATTTAATCGTTTTCAAGCCAAGAATCTTGTTTTGAATAATATGTTCGATATTTTACAGGACCTGATGCTAGTGTTCTTCTAACATTACACGGAGAAGGTCATTTAGAGTTTCTAACGCATTTTATCGAAGAAACGTTGAACTTTTTGGAAAGCAAAAAGTGCCTTTCTCATCATTCGCTGCCACAGATTCAGATTACTGATGAATTGACTAGTTTCGGTATTTTGGCCTTTCCTGGAAAAATTAATCATCACCAAAGCAGTAAACGTGTAGCTATTTCGGATAGCGGTCATCACCGCGTTTTGATTACAGATGAAAATGGCATTGTTTTGGTGAGAAAAAAAATACCTGTTTATCCATACTCGTTTACGTACGTTAGGTACATTATATTTCAGTGTGCATGTGCATTGTTCAGTGTAGATGAGGAAATACTTATTAGACGTTTTTATTTTGCACAGCACATTATAGGCGGATTAGATCCAGGCTTTAAAGACGGAAACTTTTCTGTTGCAAAATTCGCTTCTCCTCAGGGTGTGGTATTCAAAGATTCCAACATTTTGTACGTTGCTGACAGTGAAAATCACGCTATAAGAGAGGTACGTATGTCTATTGTCTACGTGTAAGATTAATCTCTCTTGAACGTCATTCAAGATACGGACTCGAACCGATGTTACAGATTAATTTAGAAACTGTGAATGTCAGAACTGTGGCCGGCAATGGTGCCCAAGGTGACGATTGTGTCGGTGGCAAGTTATGGGATGAACAAACAATTTCCTCTCCTTGGGATCTATGCTTTAGTAAAAACACAAACGTATTATTTATTGCGATGGCAGGTCATCATCAAATTTGGGCTCTGTACTTATGCGACGACGATCAAACGTTTTTCAAGTACGGTATAAATTGCGCGATCTTATTATGATGGCATTTGTGTAGACAGGTTCGAATATTAATTTTCATATTATAAACTTTTACGACGCAGAAAAGGTTCAAAAGGTCAGTGTAAATCGGTTGCCGGTTCAGGCCGAGAAGAAAATCGTAATAATCTTTACGCGTACGCGGCTGCTTTTGCCCAGCCTTCTGGACTGACTTATTCTGCCGAACGACACTCAATTTTCATAGCCGATAGCGAAAGTTCGTCAATTAGAGAATTAAATTTAACAACGGGCAAAGTAAGCGGCGTTGTCGGAGGAAACAGAAATCCATCGGTAAAAAATTTCTGCGTTTTAATCTAATTAGAACAATTCATTTATACGTATACCTACATAATTATTATATTTTACGTTTGTAGGATTTATTTGCGTTTGGCGATGAAGACGGGTTTAATTTTGATGCCAAGCTTCAACATCCTTTAGGTGTAACATGGGACGATACCAGCAAAAGGTTGTACGTCGCGGATTCTTACAATCATAAAATTAAAATCGTTGAATTATCCACGAAAAATAATTGTTCAACGATTAAATTAAATAGCAAGGTGACGGTCGTAATCTTTTTTTTTTTTTTTTTTTTTTTTTTTTATTCAATCAAAGAACCATATTGTTCATGTTAACTTTCATCAAATCAATTTTTTGTCCTACAGTTGAATGAACCAGGTGGTATTTGTATGTTCCAAGGTAACATTCTTATCGCTGACACGAATGCTCATTGTATCAAATTATACAAAATAGAAGATTCGTCTGTGTCAATGGTAGTTTTACGTTACCTATGTTTTTTTCAACATACACCAACCGTAATTTTAATGAACATTGTTTTCTCTGTTTGCAGTTTCCAGTTACCGTATCGAAATCGAATAAGCCAAAATCAATTAATGATGAAAAGAATATTGAAATGGATACCAGAACTAGCAATTTGACGTTGAACCTATTAGTTGAAAAACCAATATTGGTTTCTTATACTGATGATGCGCCTTCATTTTGGCTTATAAGTTTTTTTGGTAAATGCGTAAAATATAAGTTGATAATAATTATTCTAATAAACCGTTGTACGATAAATAGTGCAATGATATATTATATGCTTCGCAGATGAAAATTGGAAGAAAATCTCAGCTGACGAAATTCGTTTAGATTTTGCACCGGAAGTACGCATCGAGATCACAGTACCTTACTCCAAAAACCTTGTGAAGGTCCTCATTAATGGAGCGATATACATTTGTAAAAACTCAGTTTGTACAGTTGAGAAAATATGCTATGTTGTAAACGTTCAGCATTCTGACCGAGTCAAAAACGCCCTTTCTTGCTCATTTTCTCATGAAATAAAAAGTTGAGTTTTTATTTATACATAAGTAATACGTATGTTATTAATGTGACATATTTTAACTTGTAATATGCTTCAATCTTTGATAAATAAATTCGCTCTCTGTTACTATTCGGTTCTAATTATTCGTTACTTCTGGGAAATTGCATGCACCATAACTTCAATAGTACCGCTTATTTTTTTCTTAGGTCAATGTTGTAATAGATGATACCGTTTTATAAAAGTTTAGGATCTCGTAACTGAATCTATTTTTAGAAAAAAGCTCAAAAGATTTATTTGAAGACCTGGTTTCCAAAACGTGCTTTGTGCAAAAAAAATGAAAAATGAGTTTATGCCGGATTTTGAAAGTGTAGGTTGTTCCTCACAAATGCAGATGTCAAATCACCGAAAAGTGATTTGGAACCCCTCTATCCAGTTGAATTTTTAAAAAAATTTCAACGATTTTACTAATTATTGAAGCGTACTCCGTTTTGGAACAGCCTATCACCAATCCCTCTTCAACTCTTAAATTTTAAAAGATCATTTTTTCAATTTGGATTTGGTATTTCGCTTCCAAACAGTGCTGAATTTTACATTTAACCATTTGAACTGGCATCATTTCTGTTCCAAAACGTGCATAATACCGACTTTCCCCCACTTTGCGCACTCTTAAAGCGACTCTGAATCAAGTTAGCGAAATGGTTCTTCGGCCAAATTATAGCTAATCCACTCCTCTACACGAAAATGTATCGTTCATCACAATCGGTCAACTTTTCCCAGCTCACGAAAGTTTTTTTCGATTTCCCCAAAAAAATTTTTTTGCACAAAGCACGTTTTGGAAACCAGGTCTTCATTTGTATTTTGGAATCTAGCTGATTAGTTTACCGAAATAATTGGAATGCGTGACAAACATTAAGGGCGAAAAAATTGAATGTGAACTTCAAGAACACTGTTCTCGGACTCATGAGTAATTCAATGTACAAATTACCCAAAAACATGTGAAATCGATTAAAATATGAATGCAGAATGTACTTTATTTGATCAATACAACGTTTATCTTAAAACACATTTTAGTATTCTTCACCACCTTCGCCTTCTCCTTCTACCGAATCCATTCCAACTTCTTCGTAATCTTTTTCTAACGCGGCGAGATCTTCTCGTGCTTCAGAAAACTCCCCTTCTTCCATACCTTCACCCACATACCAATGGACGAAAGCTCTCTTAGCGTACATCAAGTCGAATTTATGGTCCAATCTCGCCCAGGCTTCAGCAATAGCTGTAGTGTTGGATAACATGCAGACGGCTCTTTGTACCTTGGCTAAATCGCCTCCAGGAACGACAGTTGGTGGTTGATAATTGATACCTGCGTTCAACAAGAACAACCATTAAAAACTGGGTCAAGTTTCAAAAGACAATTTTGAAAACGAAACGCATCTACTCACCAACTTTAAAACCGGTTGGACACCAATCTACGAATTGAATGGATCTTTTAGTTTTAATAGTAGCAATAGCGGCGTTCACATCTTTGGGAACAACGTCTCCTCTGTATAACATGCAGCAAGCCATATATTTTCCGTGACGAGGATCGCATTTCACCATCTGATTAGCGGGTTCGAAACAAGCGTTGGTGATCTCAGCTACGGATATTTGTTCGTGATAAGCTTTTTCGGCGCTGATGACTGGAGCGTAGGTGACCAATGGGAAGTGAATACGAGGATAAGGCACCAAGTTAGTCTGGAACTCTGTTAAATCTACGTTCAAAGCGCCATCGAATCTCAACGACGCTGTGATGGAGGAAACGATTTGGCCGATAAGTCGGTTCAAGTTGGTGTACGTAGGTCTTTCAATATCCAAGTTACGCCTACAAATATCGAAAATAGCCTCGTTGTCGACCATGAACGCGCAGTCAGAATGTTCTAAGGTAGTGTGGGTGGTGAGGATAGAATTGTACGGTTCAACAACAGCGGTGGAAATCTAATTAAAAACACATAATGTTAGAGTCGAGTTAATTGTGAGTAAAAAGAATGAAAACACATTTTACGTACTTGTGGGGCGGGGTAGATGGCGAATTCCAATTTGCTCTTTTTTCCATAATCTACAGATAATCTTTCCATCAACAAGGAAGTGAAGCCTGAGCCAGTTCCACCACCGAACGAATGGAAAATTAAAAATCCTTGTAAACCGGTACATTGGTCGGCCAATTTTCTAATTCTGTCCAATACAATGTCGACTATTTCTTTGCCAATTGTGTAATGCCCTCGTGCGTAGTTGTTAGCAGCATCTTCTTTGCCGGTGATTAATTGTTCAGGATGGAATAACTGTCTATACGTTCCAGTTCTTACTTCATCGACGACGGTAGGTTCCAGGTCGACGAAAACAGCCCGAGGGACGTGTTTACCGGCGCCGGTTTCACTGAAGAAAGTAGTGAAACTGTCGTCTCCGGATCCGATTGTTTTGTCCGATGGCATTTGACCATCAGGTTGGATGCCATGCTCGAGACAGTACAGTTCCCAACAGGCATTACCAATCTGGACACCAGCTTGGCCAACGTGGATAGAAATACATTCACGCTGAAACAAAACAAAGTAAAAATTAGTGATTGTGAAAAAAATGTTACGAATCTAGGCACACCGGAGAGAAAATAAATTGCGAAGTTATAATGATTGACACCTAATGGAAATAGACACGACACATTGACAGTACAAACATCGTGAGGTTTCGCGATTAAGGGTTGAAACCCATGCACACTGTAGAGCCCTAATGCACACGAAATTTCATTTCTAAATTTTCTAATTAAAAACGATTTTCAAGTCGCCGAACCAATTGGTCCAATTACGCCAAAACAACATGGCTATATTTAAGTATGATTATGATTAGTGTGAGGGAGTAAGTATGAGTCATCGCCTCATCGGTAATCAAATTAAAATGATTTTTAAAGAATGAATTTTTGCATAACGTAAATATTACATGCGATCACTTACCATTTTGACTGATTGTAGAACAATTAGAATAAAATGAAAAATTAAAACTAAATTAACAGAAAAACGTACAACGTAATAGGAAAGCAAGGAACTTCAGTTCGCAACAAGCCGCTAGGTAGCTTAACGAACAAAGACTGATTCAAACCGCTTCTACGGCACCTCTATTTATAACCTTGCATGGGTGTGAAGGAGTCATGTACTCATTTCGGTACCACTTAACCGTCAACTCCTTTCACATTTCACGTAGGCAGTTTCCCATTGGCTAAAATTTATAATGGCGACTGATCTAAAACGGAAATCCCCATTCCGTACTTCGTAGAAAACGTTAAAAATATTCCGTGTTCAAGTACAATTACAATTTGGTTACTAAGATATCACATTAGCCTAAAAATGAAATTTTTACTGCCGTTTTAAATTTAAAAAATATCAATCTTCATAGATTCAGACATGCTCAGAGCACTCTGCCTCTGCACTAATAAAAAAAAAATCTTCATTAATCCCAGTTTTAAGTAGATATTAATTATTATTGTATAATATTATCATAATTTTGTAAAGTACCCTAGGAACTCGATAAACCGAAAATCCACCCTACTCACTGCACGATTGCATCCGGCAATGCAATACTGAATGAAGATGAGTTTTGAATTATTATTTCCCTACTTGGACCTAAATTAAAAAATTTACCTAATAGGACCAATAGTAGGCCAATAGTTGACTTTTTATTTTTTCAAATTCCTCAAAATCAATAAACCGAAAAATAATATGATGTACCATATCTACCTACATGATGTTGCCTTATTCATTTTAATTACCCTACATTTACCTTGCATTTTAAAGTTGCGATTTAATTTTTTCATTTTTAATCCCACTTACTTATGCTATAAAATAAAACATATTTTTTTCAAAAATAAGATAGGTAAAATTATTTACTACGCATTGAGCTGTAATATTTTTATTCACTTCGCCTTCACACGCTCCAATTTGCATTACCTATTGTTTAGTGTTTACTGAGGCTTGAGTGAGTAATAAATAGGTGCATCAGATTAGAAAAAATAATAAATAAAAATCAGCGTTCGTCTTTATCCCTTTTTTGTATTTTTTACTTTTGTACTGAGTACAGGGCCGAAAATGGGGAGGGGAGGTGTAAGGAAGTGTGTTGGGTAATTCAAAACAGTGGCATAACTTGGAGGTAATAAGGTCAAACCCCCTCTAGGAACTAGAAACTTGTAAAATCTTTGTTTTCTCAATCCGAAACAGTATCTACTGACTACTGTTTTCAAAAATTTTAAATTTATCGATAATAATGAAAAAAATTATCCTTCTACGAAATTTCTAACTACCTTTGACTGTAATAATATTTTAAGATTTTTTTTCGGGGGGGGGGGGGTGGAATAAGGAGTACGGAGTACATAAAAAAAGTACGGTGACGGTACATATGAACCAATGCATAAATCGATTCCATTGATTTGAATCAAATATGACATAAGCATAACCATTTTACGACAAACTTACGTGAACAGATTTCAATGATTTCACTTTACCATAAAAGGAAACATTCGGAAAGGTACGTAGGTATTAAACCTTACTTACCTTCACGAGGCGGTAGCGGTATGGCCAATATGGCATATGTTGGTGTACAAAAAGAATCTATTTTTGTAGTCTACATCATGATTTACGTGGATGTGGAATGGTTTATTCTTTTAACGATGAGTTCGAGTTCCTCGTTGATGTACTAAAAAAGAATTAGGTAATTTTTACTCAGCATTCTGTGGAAGTTAAAGTGTTGAATCACTTCATTTATGTAGACTCAAAATAATTTCAGAATTATTAATTTTGGGGAAATTATACAATGTGAAAAAGAAATTCTTACTAAAAGAATTCGTAATAATTTTCATAATTTTTTTTATTTTCAAGTTTTTGAATAATTCACTCATTGTTGGAGTCAGTCTTGATCCTCATGATTGCGTTGTAATGAATTGAATCAAAGACATGAAACAAACACTTTTTCTCGCTTCTTCATAACGTGAATTAAGATCAGTGAACCTATTCACGTATTACGTACTGAGTAGGTATATCTTTTCTAAGAGACTATGCCGAAAATTTTCAATTGCATAATAAATTTTAGATAATATTTCCTATTACTTTATCAAGTAAATAATGTTTGTACAAATTTTTTAGCGATTTATTCATCTATGATATATTTTTCAACTATTCAAAAATATGTACATACATTATGATTCTTCGTGTAAATTCGAGAGATTACTGTTTACACCAGCTTACAAGCAATAACATTAAAATACGTAATTTCGAATTCTTATATTTTCATACAACATAATAATTATTAAATCTAATGCTGAATAACCTTTCTTTACTAATTTTTAACCAAATTTGGCTCCAGTAACTTCTTCCAAATATATCAATTCCTCTGAAAAAGAAAAAAAATCACGTGAATAATGAAAAAACCTAAAACCATATTTTCTCATTTATCGTCTCATCAAAGTATTTATTAATCATAATCATATTGTTGGTTGAGTAACATCAAGTAGGTAGCCCTATGATTTGAATAGGAGTGTCAGAGCTTAGTCAGCGCATTGATATACTTCTATAATGCTTCTATATTACCAAAAAGAGATAAGAATGGCATTGACAATGTGCAATATTATCCTAGGTGTAATTCCGTACTCACGAACGTGAATAATGAAAGTCACAATATTCAAAATTTCATAGTTTACGAGAATATTAAACCTCAAAATCAAAAAAACGAAACTTCCATCTTTCGCGCTCGTGGGTACAGAATTTAAGGATTGTCGAAAAACGATATTATCGCTCAAGTGCGATAACCCCATTACAATACAATCCAGTAACCTCGGTTCGTTTTCAAACTTTTTTTTCACATAGGTACTTTTAGTTTTCTCAATATTTCAAAATTGATGTCAACATACGTTTCTGAGCTTCGATTTTTGCAAGTCTTTCTTGTTCTAATCTAGCAGCGATTCTCTTGTCACGGAGCTCTTTCAGTCTGTCAGCGCGCCTTTGAATATATCCACTTCGAAATACTCCATAGGAAATTCCCAATGCTAAAGCGGTCCATCGACTAAACTGCAAAATTTACACACCGGAGAAAATTTAGTCATGTAATGCATAAGCTAAGAAACTGTATCGTAAAAATATTATAAATAACTATGTTACCCTAATGAGAGGCGAAATTCTCACAGGTTCGCCATACTTCACAACGGGATCCATGATTTATTTAACAAATAAAACGTCAATTGTGAAAAATTAATGAAAAATCATGAACAAAAATTATAACCTTCAAGTTCACGAATTTCTACAAAAATGTTATCACAAAACGGACACCCCACAGTTTAAAAACTACATGAACCTGGTTTTTATATTTTATTATAGTTCTTATTTTATCAACGAAAGGTCGGTATTGCTGTCTACAACAAAATTTCTTATCAATTTTCAATTTTTATTTAAAAAAATTTTTTAATAGATCCTCGTCCGACTAAATTTTTTGAAAAAATTAATGTAATAATTATTAATATTTTGTACATATTTTTTATTACGGTGCTTTTACGATCGTGGTTCTGTTCTTTTTCGCTACTGCTGTACCTGTTGAGCCAGTTGAGCGTATATCCACGTGCCGCTACATCGAGTTTCAAATTTTCAACATTGCTCCATTGCTCCATTGCTCCATAATATGGACGTGTTTCCTTCAACTTGAGAACCTTTTTGTATAAATTACTGAATTGTGGTGATAATTTTGATAGCACTGCAACAATGGTAAAAGATTCAAAGATCGACGGTAACGTATGTTGGATTAGATCTCACATATCCAAACTACGTTCCTTATTAGAGAATAATCAAACTGATCCGTCGAGATTGAATTGTATTTTGGATGATTTAAACGCAGTTAACATCGATGGGATTTGTTCAGAAGTGAGTATTGCATTCTGTTTGACTGTTTACATCAACAATTCTCTTTGAACTCGAATGTACGTTTTTTTAGGACAAATTCACTTGTATTCGATTATGCTGCTCTATGATTACACCTTCAGATACTATGCTGACTGGAAAGTGCGGACAAGTTGTTTTAAAATTTATCGACGAAGAACAAGTAACGGAAGAGTTAGCCCTGTTCATCATTCAATGGTGTCTGCAAGCAATTATTAAATCTCCGGACATATCACAGGTTGAATTACTGAGGGTATTGGAATACATGTTCAAAACGGAGTTTGATTGCCATAAAGACGTAATTCGATAACTTAATTTTAATATATTTACTATAGCAAATAATGGAGTTAAATAGGTAATATTATTTCCTAATTTTTTCAGTTAATTGATAATGCGCTGAGAATTTTAAGAATGCCTCTGGAAAGTAAATCAAAGTTGGTTCTGCCTGACGAAATTTTGCTGCACCGTTTATATTGTATTCGAGCTATGATACCGATGATGAACGCCAATCACTTGGAAATCATCAAAGATATGTCGTTAGATTTGATGCAGAATTATTTGGACAATAATTCGAAACCTGAGGTAAACAATATAGTAGCATTAGTAGCCAAGTTCAAACTTACTTCAGCAATTTGCAATGCGAAATGCCACATATTTTGAGAATTTCTATCTTTCAGGTGTTATTGACGGAATTGGACATTTTACAAATGATTTGCGAGAAAAACACCGCATGGCTCTCCGAAAACGTTGGCGTGGTTTTGGGTGTTTCTTTGGCACTTTCTTCCTACGGTTTACCGCATCACGTTCATAAGATCCCCCGGTACATTTTACCCACGTCTTTACTTCCAGATAGTAAACCTGATGTTAAAAAAGTAGACAACTTTGTCTTGGTAGCAAAGGTATCGCTAATTTTATAACATATTTAATTTTGTATTTTTGTTTCAATCAGCTCAATAAAGCGAAAAGTCGAAGAAAACCGAAAAAGAGCACAATTGAAAAAATAAAGTCCGCCCCCGTTGATGAGCTACCGGAAATAAATTGGTCATTCAGTGAATCGGATTTCTCTGATAGTGAAAACAGTCGGGCCCATCAAACGCGTAAAAATGAAAGAAAAATCAGATTGGCCGCATTATCATTACTATTGTACATTATCAAAGTGAGTATATACAAATTCTGTGATTTTCCTACAGCCGTTATGATGACGTTATTTACTAATATGATGAAAATTATCAGAATGTTAGTAAGAAAGAAGTAATCGGATACTGGGATAATATTCTTAGCGGACCTTATTCAATTTTGAAAACTCTTTCGAGTGATACGTCTCCGAGATCAAGAGTAGCCATTACTTCAATTCTCAGCCTTTTATTTACCACCGCTAAAATGTATATTTCACAAGCTCAACACAAGTAAGCGTGTATTTTTTTTTTTTTTTTTTTGTAAATACTGCCCAAGCCCAATGTTCTTCATGTCCAAACATGGCTGTAATTGATAGTTTTGCAGTTCCAGAAACAATAGTACGCCTTATGTCTCGTGGTCGCAGCTCTTAGCTGATTTAATAACAACCGCCCATGAAACACTTTGCAATCTAACCAGCCAATCTCAAACAGCCGTATCTTTGTTGTCCATATTGAACTGCATAATCGTGTTTATACGAATTACTCCTTACCACCGTTTGGGCGATGGACTATTGAAGAATATCGTACATTCTGTTACCCCATTACTCAGGCACGTTGGTAAGTCCAAGTCGAATTCACGTAAAAATACAAAATTGAAGAATTTTCAATGATACAATATGATTTTCGTAAATAGATTTTTCGATTCGTACTTCCGCCATAAAGTGCGTAACTGAATTCGTTATTTTGGAACCGAATACGGAAGAACAAATTCTTTTAATACAAACAAATCAAATGTACGCGGTTTCCATTTCAGCCTCAAGAAATAATTCGTGGATTATTTCATATTGCCTGGAGTCGCTGAAGGTTGTGCAATTATTATACGATAAATTTGTATGTCTAACTCGCGTTTCTGTTTTGGAGTTTTGTATCGTATGTGGTTCTCATTTCTCGCATTGTTCATTTTTGCAGAACGATAAATTGTCGGTGAATGTAAGATCTGAATGCTGGCTGCTTCTTGGTTGCCTCGCAAAACATCACTTTATAACTAATATTTCGGGTGAAAATTTGGACGAAATATTGATCCAGCTTGGTAAAGATTTGCAAGATAGTAATATTATGATCCAGAAAAATGCTGCCAAGGCTTTTGAACAAATAGCTGTCCCTATGGGTGCGTTTGGTAAGAACAAGAAGCATTCGCATTCTACGTTGCTGTTCGACTTCACATTAGTTCACATCTTAAAATAATGGTTCGTTCTGCTTCAATAGAATCATCGTGCGGAGTAGATTGTTATAATGTTTGGCTCTCGATGGTCCAAGGACCTTTAGTACCGATGCTTCAGAGCACTTCTGGAGTCCTGGCGGCGGCCGCGGCAGATTGTATCGCTGCCATCACATGTTCTATATTTCAAAAATTACCGGTCAGAAATACGTCTTGCTTTGCAGTTTTATGAAATTTGTAATTTTACTATAGTCCTATCCAACTAACGTAACGTAAGAATTTTCAGGAACATTTAAGAATTTTCATTATGACCGCTCTATTTGGTTGCGTCGGCCACGAAGATCATCTAGCTCGATCTGCTGCTGCAAGAACGCTAGGAAGCATTGTAGTATTTCCATTCTTATCGCAAGTAATGATTGTTGTACTCTTTAGCTAGGTACTTGAATGCGATGTACACAAACGAAACATTCAATCTAACTGATAATCCACTTTTGGCAGGATATACAAATAATTTACGATGTAGCCGATCGTATCGTTTGCGCATTAAATGACGATAACTTGATGGTTAGAATGAAAGCTGCTTGGGCTTTAGGCAATTTAAGCGATGTTTTACTTTCTGGCAGGTAAATGTGAAAAATGCAAAAGACTTAGATTTGGTTTAATACTAGCTCCTAGTTTTCACTGCGGCGTTAGTGATTGAGCTAAATTTTTTCAAGTCCAAAACTATACAAACGTCTAATATACGAAATTAGAGAGAATAGAGGGGTCCAATCGAAATTTTTGTAATAATCAAACTTATTTTTAGGATCGTAATCTACAACTTTTATTTGAAAACTTTTTTAATTGAACCCCTCTCACCCTCCCAATTTTCAATAACAAGTGTCTTCGTACTAATGTGCAAAATTAGGGGTGAGGGGAGGGTCCAATAGAAATTTTTATAATAACCAAAATTATTTCCAAGATCCTAATCTAGAACTTTTGTTTGAGAATTTTTTTCAATTCAACCCATTACCCCTCCCCAAATTTTTAATAATTAGTATCTATGTATTAATATGAAAAATTGGGGAGGAGGGAGGGTTCGAATTGAAAAAATTTTCAAACAATAGTTCTAGATTAGGATCTTGGAAATAATTTTGGTTATTATAAAAATTTCGATTGGACCTCCCTCCCCCCCTAATTTTGCATATTAGTACGAAGATACTTGTTATTGAAAATTGGGAGGGTGTGAGTGGTTGAATTGAAAAAATTTTCATACGAAAGTTGTAGATTAGGATCCTAAAAATATGTTTGGTTATTATAAAAATTTCGATTGGACCCTTCCCTTCCCTCGAATTTCTCATATTAGTACGAAGACACTCAATATTGAAAAATGGTGGAAGGGAGTTCAATTAAAAAAAGTTCTCAAATAAAAGTTGTAGATTAAGATTCTAAAAATAAGTTTGATTATTATAAAAATTTCGATTGAACCCCTCTTTCTCTTCAACTTCGAATATTAGGCGTTTATATAGTTTTGGACTTGGAAAAATTCAGCTCAATCACTAACGCCGCAGTGAAAACTGGGAGCTAGTAGGTTTAATTTTGTAAAGCTTTCGCTTCAAGTTTGTGTAATTTTACGTGTATCTTAGGGAAACCGGTGTACCCATTGAAGAAGTACCCTTATTGAATATTTTAGACATTGCAGTACGTACGGGTAATGATCACGAAAAGGTGAAATTTAATATTTATTAAATTCATATTGTACTCTCTTACATTTACACTTGAATTGAAAATGATGTATTTTTTTTTTACGGGTTTAGATCAAAGCTTGCTCGATGAGAGCGATTGGAAATTTATTTTTACTAGTCGAAGAGCAACATTTAAAAATTGAAAAATTCCGCTTTCTGGTTGAACAATCGGCGATTACCTTAAATAAGAATTCTTCAACTGAAAATAACATGAAAGTATGTCCAATACAATTAATTTCCGCGTTTATGCTTACCTACTCGACTATTAATACAACGTTAAATGAAAAACTGTTAGGTTCGTTGGAACGCTTGTTATTCGCTTGGAAATATGTTCAAAAATGAATTACTGATATTACACGTGGATACAGGCTGGCAAGTGAGCAGTTTACGCAGTATTTTATCGGTGACGTGCAAAATTTGTAATACTTACTTAAATATGTACAAACTTGTTTTTTGGCGCAGTTGAAAACGTTCGAGACACTTATCAAATTAATTGTCAACTGCACAAATTTCAAAGTACGTCAAGCCGCATCTACTGCCTTATCGATGGTTTCGAAGCGGGATTATTACGGCGATTTCTATCTTAAATTGTGGCCAGCGCTGCTTAAAGGGCTAGAAAATTCGCAAAATCTTCCCGATTTCGCCGAATACAAACATCAACGTAATTTAATCGATCAAGTAGGTTGATAATAAATAGTAGAGTGCTTAAATACGCTTCAGTGCACCCGTAGTAGGTACGTAATTGAATCGGATGAAATTTTGAAACGCTTTAATTTTTCAGCTGTGTATTCTTTTGTGCCATCTGAGTGGATTTCTCGTCGTATCCGATCTACGTGATTTGAGTTTCACTTCCCTGTTAGATAATGCCGACATGTATAAGTTATACATCGTAGAAGTCAAAAAGCGTAACTCGGCTGCGTCGTACAAATTCTCATCAGCTATCGACAACGTAGAACGCTTGCTACTGTTCAATCTATCAGCCGAACAACGAGAAATTGTAGTTGTCCTACAAGCTGTATTGAGCGTAGTTGAAGAATAACTTGATTGGAATGAACCAGGGTGATTTTTACTCTTATTCCATCGTGTGATTGAAAGCTGGAGAAAGATGACGAAGCGCTCTGAATTAATGGAAATACATATTGTTTTCAAAAAATAATTTGCATTTACGTAGGTACTCAAATCTCCATCTCCAGCTACGAGAGGGCTTGGGTGCAAAGAGTATTTGAATGTGCTTGTCATTTCATTGGCGACGCAGTGTTCAATTTTTAAACCAATATTTCAAACTGCGATAATTTTGTTATTTTTGACAGAAGATACCATACATAATAAACGTTATTAGATTAAAAAATTTACTCTGTATAATTATTTTGTATTATTCGTACAAATCAAAACACGTACACGATTACGACTCACGGTATGTTGTCAAAAGTTACACAACGCAAACGAATATCAGTGAAGACGACGATTTACTAATACACTTACTGTAAGACATTTGTCATATTAAATTTAAAAAAATATGTACAAGCGACCAGTGTCAAACTGCTTTCGCGCGGTATTCATCTAATTCTGCATCGAGCTGTTCGGCGCTGATGTTGGCGACATTTTGTTTGCGATTTCCCATCATTTTGCCTCCGCCTCGGGGTCTATTAGAATCTGTAAAAATGAGCAAATTATTACAAAATCGCCAATTTTAACAGCGTTTCTTCATTCTTGAGAGATGGTGAATCGTGTGCGAGAAAAAAAAACGAATACACGCCTACGGTAAGCATTTTTATCTAAAGCTCACAGAATACCTAGGCCAGATTCTGTCAATGCGTGCAGGTTAAAAGAAATGTTCAATTAGATTTCAAGTACTTTTTTACGTTTCATTTTTTTTCTATAATCCGATAAAGCTCGAGAAACCTAACGTGAACGACTTGACTTCATAAAAAGGGACATGGGTTAAATGTAACTTTCCCATTCAGTTTTTAAAAATCGGGATCTATGGCGGCGATCATGTTACATCCTTCAAGGCCCGAGCATTACTAGTGATACAAATTTCCAGACATTGGAGAAAAATAATTTTCAATCGGTAGCAAGCAGTTGACGAAAAAAATCAATCAATCGAAATGATACGTATTTATTATTAGAAATTTACAAAGCACCGACGTTGCATAATGAAAAGGAAATATAAAATCAGATTAAACGAAAAGGTTAATTCGAGACAATTGAGCGAAATGACCAAAAAAAGGGTAAACTTGTGCGTTCGAAGCAAGAGAAAAATCAAAACTCACTGAAATTTTTTCTTCCGGCACCAACGGTATTCCCACCACCTACTCTTCTATTTCTGAAATTGCCAATTCTTCCATGCTCCATTAAACGGGTGGGCGCTAACGAATCAATTTCTATTTTCATCGGACGACCTACAAAGAAAAGAAATTGAAATAAATACCTAATAATTACTACAATCCATACATCATTGGGAAAATAAACGACGTACCGTCCAAAGGCACTCCGTTGTACTGATGAATCGCACGTATCGCGTCAGTTCGTTCTTCGAATACAACACTGCCGGTTCCTTTCGATCGACCAGATCTGTCGTAATCTATTCTAGTAGCGATTAGCGGTCCAACTTCCATGAACAATTCCTGTAGCAGTAATTTCGAAATTAATACCACTTTCGCAAGGATAACAAAAAAGAAAATTTGAAATTCATACAAACCTCTAAATCTGAATCAGTAACGCCGAACTCCAGGTTCGAAATGGTAATTTTTGTGCCTTCTGAAGATCCGATTCTTTGCTTACCGACGTAACCATCTTCGTACAAGTCATGCGACCAGGCGCCATCGATGTCTCCCTGAAAAATACATAATATATTCAAATTTTAATGGCTCCTCGTCGCATTCTTCGTGTCGGTAAAGTACGAAACGTATACTTAAGATTATAGAATAAGGTTACAACATTCGTTACACTAAAACATAATTAGCAACAAAGTACACACTAATCAGTAACATTCATGAATTACGAAAAAACTTGAATCACAAAAATTTCAAGAGCAATAAATGAAAATTTTTTCGAATAAATGATTATTCAAGTACATATATTTCGAGTATTATGAATAAAATAGCTGAACAGATCGTGGAAAGTAAACTTTCAGTGTGTTACAATCATGGCCTAGTGAAAGGTTGTAAAAAATGGAATTCGTAAATTGTTTTTCAATAGTATAAGTACATTGTACTAGTATTTCAGACACAGGTACAAAAAATGCATTATATCAACTAAATCTGATTCTAATTAAATTAAATAACAAGAGGGCACGTTAAAATGAATACAAAACAAAAACAGGGGGATTATCGGTAATCACTGATGAAAACTGGCTGGACTTTTGAAAAATCAGCAAACGAAATTTGTATTATATTGGATTGGATTATTGTAACCAAGTACTTTTCAATTTGTAATTGCATAGCGTCTCGGGTAACTGCAGACATTTGTATGACAATATTATAGTCAACTGCGTCTGACTGTTGAATGGTATAAACGTTACCATCTAAGTGTAACAAAGTCAGTTTCCGGTGGCGAATAATTGATAAGAACTTTTTCAACGGCTCATTAATGCATTTCTCGAAATTCAGTTGCCGATTTGGCATATAGACAGAAATACGTAAGAGGGCTCGAATCATCACCGTCATTGTGAAATTGTTGCTGATTATGTAAATACATAGAATCTCTGAGAAGTGGTAAATTCAGGAATCATAAAAGATGATTCATTAGCAGTATCGTGTAACTTCATTTAGAATACTAACTCGTTTGTATGGTGAAAAACGCGCCGGATTTCGAGTACGGCTATTATTACGAAATCTAGGCCCACCGAATCCACCACCGCCACCGCCGCCTTGATTTCCAACTGATCTGGAATTTTGATTGTTTCGGCTTACTGGTTTCTTTCTTCTCGCATTGAAACCCTTGTTGGATCTGTTTTTTTTTATGATATCGTCTAAGCTCATATTAATGTCGGTAGTCATGATGCTTTCTTATTAACTGCGAATTTATAGAACTGAATTTTCTGTTTGGAATAACTCCGTGTTCGATAGAGTTCAAGAACTGAAATAATGGTTTACTTCAAACAAACATTTCAACGTTACGTTATCAGTTATCACTTGACACAACTTTCAACTTTTAAAGGGAACACTTAACTCGCAAAGATCAACGATTCATTTATACTATGAAGAAAATGATTGAATTATGCACAAAACAATTATAATCTTATTGAAGTTAATAAACTGAAATAAAACTTCAAATCAAACAAAAGCAGAAGAAACAGAAATTATTCATCAACATTTTTAACAAAATGGCGCAGTACGGACCAGTGTTGTCAAAACATTGATAACCCCTTCCCTTTAACTACCTATGTACGAGGATGCTATGTAATGCAGGGTCGTCACGGATCACGGAAATCTGAACCGAATCACGGATCGCGGATCACCAGTGATGTGTTGTACGAAGTAGAACTTTGAAACAATAATAAACTGTAAAACATATCGAACTTTCGTACTTTTAATTCATAATTAACGAGAGGTACAGTTAATTAGGTCGAACCCCATCGTCAGATAGTCAAACACAGACCAAAAACATCAGATAAGAATACATACGTAGAGCAGCGCTCCTACATATACACAGTGATGCCGGAACGTAACGATAACGGTAACGAAAAACGAAAAATAACGGAATTTTTTTCGTTACAAGTAATGGAACAGTAACGGAACTTTATTTTTGAACAGAAATTGTGTAACGAAATAATAACGTTACAATAAAATGGTCTTTATGTTACGTAACAAATAACGAAAAAATTTCGTTACGTTCCGTTACTTTTTTTCGTTATTTTTTTCAGTTTTTTTGCATTGCCTGCCCTGTCAACCGCAGAAAATGTTCACTAACGTCTAGTTTGATTGTTTTGTTTACATTCATGGGGTGCAACTTTGAAAATTTTTTACCAAGTCCAGTGCTACATAATACTTTATAGTCAAAATTGGAAGGGAGGAAGGGGTCTAATCGAAATTTTTGTAATAACTAAAAGTATTTGTACAACTTCAAGCTACAACTTTTGTTTGAAAATTTTTTCAATCGGGCCCCTTACCTCCCCCCTGTTTTTAAAAATGTATTTGAAGGAGTTGGATTATCCAAAATTGGTGGGGAGGGAGGGATCCGATTGAAATTTTTGTTATCACCAAAATTATTCCTAGTACTTCAAGCTACAACTTTTATTTGAAAATTTTTTCAATCGGGCCCCTTACCCTCCCCCTGTTTTCAATAATGTATTTGAATGAGTTGGATTATCCAAAATTGGAGTGGTGGGAGGGGTCCAATAGGTAGCAACACCACCAAACTTGTATTATTTTCTTCTTAGTTCTTGATGTTTATTTTATTCTATTGGACTTGATAGTTATTAATTTACATTGAAAAATGAAGATAGCAATTTTTTTATGATTTCTGGCTATTTCGGAAAAAATTACGTTGTAACGAAAAAACCGGAACGGAACGGAAAAAAATAACGTTACTTGAAAAATAACGTTACAAGGCCCTGTCGGTACCATTTTCGTTCCATGTAACGTAACAAATAACGAAATTCAGGATTTTTAGTTACAGTAACGGAACGAATACCGTAACGGAAAAAAAAATTTCGTTACTGACATCAGTGACATCACTGCATATACACAACATGATGGGATCCCGATTTCCGGTTCACAATTGACCACATTCGAACGAAGATTCACTGTTTATGTTGATACACACTCACACAAAGACACATACAGCCACGGCGGTAGAAAATTGAAAACAACGTTAGCTCTTTGCGTTTCGCATATATCTAAAATTTCACTGTTTTTCTAAATTTAAAGGTTAAAATTCGTAATCGTAAAAAAAATAATGAAAAAGTCACTTCAGCAAATAAAAAAAATAAAAAAATAACTTCCTTCATTAAAAAAAATAAAAAACGGATAAAAAGACGTGAAAAAAATATTTTTTATTCCTCACGTCACATCACGTCACAAAAATTTTTTTATCCGTGATGCGACAAAAAACCAAAAAATGCCACGCCGGGAAAATAAACAAACTTTCGACCAATCAGAGTCAGGTTACACTACAAAGACGTTGAAGCGTTGAAGGGTGTTGAACGCTGGCGGCCATTTCCCTTTTCACTTTTCAACTTGAAGTTGTGTAGAGAAGGCGTCTTACGTATTTCTTTGTCGTGATGTATTTTCTCGCGTTGTTTTATGAATTTAATTAATTAATTTCGTACTGTTTTATTCATGTTTTATTTGTAATTGCATCGGTCGAAAGTTTTAATGAAGCCGATACTCTTCTGTAAGTAGACAATTGCATTATAATAGTATTAGAGTGAAATAATTCCTGCTTTGTGTTTTCTCACATCTCTATACGATTTTTCGCGCGTTTCTTTTTATAGCTATTACATTGAATTATTTTCACGAGGTATTCGAAAAGAGAATAGAATTTTTCATTTTTGTAGTCGAATATTAATTCTTACATTCGTTGAACCAACTGACACTTGTTTTTCGCACTCGTGAGCCATCCGTTGACATTTCCGCCATCTTTGCATTCTTTTGACTGTCTGTGAATCCTTGGTATATTTTAGCAGTGTTCAGATTTTTTCAAAGTGACTAGTGAAATTTTTGCTCATATTTTAAATTGAAAAAATATTCTTCTACGTTTCTCGATTATGTCATCTGCCAGTTAGTTTCATTACATTTAATTTTTGGTTTGTTTGATTCTTTGTAAATAATTATGTGTTTTGGTTCGAATTTTGCCCCTTTGATTTTTTCAACACTTTATTACCGTAGAGGTGAGTCATTCTGTTGGTATTTCAACTAGTTCGGTTTTGCTTTTTCCTTTTTTCATTTTAGGCGATCTTTTGAATATGTATGTGAGTCATTTTCATGACTACCTTTCAATCACGATAGTACATGGGTATTTTCGAAGTTGTGTTGTAGACATTGCAATTTTTATAATTAGGAAAATTCATTTATGCCTTGTTGAAGTATAGCTTGGTCTGCTGTGTATTATGAGAATTGAAATTTTGTGATATTGTGTTTCTTTTTAACTCGTGTGTTAGTAAAGTACTTTGAGCTTCGTTTATTAATTTCTCTCGTGTTTGTGTAGCGTTTTTTAGTTTCATTAATTGAAATTTTTTTCGTGTTTTTCAGTTGCGTGTATTCAACCATCTGTCTAGAAGATTTCCAGCTCGTTTTGGTGTAAATAGTGATAAAATGCAGCGGAAAGTATTCCTAGACGGTTCACGGTTCTCATTGAAGAATTACCTATTGAAGTGAGTTTTTTTATTTATTTATTTGTCGAGTTTGAAAGCTTCTCAGCTTGTGAATTTTTTCAAGGGTGTTTTAACTCATAGTTCGTATTGTTAGAGTGAAAAAGTTGCTAGTTTTTGTTAGATTATGTTTTTTATGCGATAAAAATTCTGAATTCTCCTAATTTTAGTTATCTAGCTGTGTTTTAGTGTAGTATTTAAACGGTGTTCTGGTTTCACTTCTTTTTTGAGCGCCTGTGTTATGTATGTTGCTTACTTATAATTATTTTGTTCAATTTGTTTAGATAGCTAACGATGAGTGCTGCCAGAAATATCTACTCCATTGATAAGAATTTCCAGTTCGAATTTGTATACTTTCGTTATGGTGAGTTTTTTTCTGCTATTCGTTTGTCATTTTCCAAACTAGAAAGAGTACAATACTTTGTTTTTTTGAAGTGATAGTTCAAACTACTTTTTAAAATTTCGAATTTTACCTCGTGTTTACGTTATATTTCGAAATATTTTACACAATCGGTGAGTGATCTTTTTCAGTTATCGTGTTGTTCTTTTTCTAAAAAATTTCTAGTGCATTACGTAATGGTCAAATGTTTGGAAATTGTCCCCTCTATCAAAATTGAGATTTGAAATATCAAAACATTCTTGTTGTAGATTTTTTTTTATTTCCCAATTTTAAACCAACTCGAAACGTTTCTCAGTGGTACTAGAATAGGTTTTTTTTGTTCTCAAGTTTTCTTATCATCTATAAATTTTGCTCAACCGAGTTTTGGAAATTTTCTGTTCGTTTAATTTGTCAATTCGCTCGCGTTAAAATCGAGATTACAAAATTGAAAATATTTTGCCTAATAGATGAATGATCTCTGATCAGTTATCACGTATTCTTTTTATTGTAATAATTTTCCAGTGTATTAATATTTAGTATACCTAGTCAATGGTTGATAGTTGTCCCTTCTGTTAAAATTGAGATTATTTTGAGTTGTTTGTAGAATTTTTTATTTTGAATTTGTACTTCGAGCTTCTTTTGTTCCAAATTTTCTTATCTCTAAATTTTGCTGAAGTGTTTTTGGTAATTTTCCAGGGGCGTACCAACCGGGGGGGGGGTCCAGTGGCGTATTTAAGGGGAGGGTTTTGTGGTCCAAACCCCTCCCATTATGCATTAAAAAAAACCTTTAAAATACTTCATAAACCTTGCATAACAAAGATGCTCATTTCACATCTTTTTCAAAAATTTCCTAAAATTGTGAAAGTTCTCGAAATGCATCCCTAATTTTTCTTAAATTTTTTAAAAATGACATTTTTAGTCACAGTGAATTTTTATGAAATAATATTGGTCGAATTTTTCAATTTTTGGAATGATTTTTCATAAATTTTCAAAAATAAAAATTAAATAATTTTTTTGAACAGTTATTTTATTTTTCAAGAATGATTTTTTCAATTTTTTAGGTTTAGGTACATAATTTTGCTTAAATTTGCAAATATTAAGCTTTTTCAATTTTTTCAAAAATGTTTTTTTTTCAATTTCTAGAGTTCATTTTCTCTTGAATTTTACAAAAATGATATTTTTGTTATTTAAAAAAAAAAAATCAAGAAGGATTTTTTTCAATTTCTTTTAGAGGTGATTTTTTTCTACTTTTCAAAACTAGATTTTTTTAAATTTTAAAATTCCGAAATTTTACTTACCTATTACTTTTCAATTATGATGAATTTTCAAAAAAATAATTCAGTCAAATTCTTCAACATAATGAATTTTTTTTCAATTTTTAGTAAGATTTTCCTTGAATTTTCACAATGAGATGTGTATCTAATTTTTTTGACTATTTTAATTTTTATTTCAATTTTTCAAGGTTAAATTTTTCTTTATGTTTAGAAATTTTTTTGATTTTCAAAAATTGAATTTTTTTTCAATAATTTTTAATGATAACCAACTTTTTTTAATTTTCAATAATCGAACTTTCCGAAATTAAAATTTTCATTTTTGAAATTATTTTTCATAAATTTTCAAAAATAAAAATGGGTAGGTAATTTTTTTCAGTAGGTATTTTATTATTTTATCAATGATTTTTCTTCAATTTTTAGAGGTCATTTCCTCTTGAATTTTCAAAAATGATATTTGTTACCTACTTGAAAAAAAATTAAGATGGATTTTTTTCGATTTTTTTTTCAAATGAGATTTTTTCTAGTTTTCGAAACTAGATTTTTTGATTTTACAATTCCAAAATTTTACTTATTAAATTTTATTTCATAATAACCACTCGAAAACTAAATTTGAACCCATCCCATGATTTCATCCTAGATACGCCACTGGGGGGGGGGCATTTTCCCCTCTCAAAGATTTTAAAAAAGTCGAAAAGTTGGCAATTTTGATTTTCAAGTTGGCAAATTCGGTATTATGTTGAAAAAAAAATTGAAAAGTTTGCGTTTTGAAGGCATATTCCCCCCTCAAAAAATCATTACGCTACGTCTCTGTAATTTTCTGTTCGTTTAATTTGTCAATTCGCCCGCGTTAAAATTGAGATTCCAAATTTGAAACTTTTTGCGCAATGGGTGAGTGATCTCTTGAAGGCATATTCCCCCCTCAAAAAATCATTACGCTACGTCTCTGTAATTTTCTGTTCGTTTAATTTGTCAATTCGCCCGCGTTAAAATTGAGATTCCAAATTTGAAACTTTTTGCGCAATGGGTGAGTGATCTCTTATCAGTTATCACGTATTTCTTTTTCTTCAGAAATTTTCTAGTGTATTAATATTCATTATTCAATAGTCGATGCTTGAGAGTTGTCCCTCGAACAAACTCGAAAAAAAGTTTTTCGTGGTACTAGCACAGTTTATTTTGTTCCCAAGTTTTCTTATCTTTTGCTTACGTATACGTGTTTTTGAAAATTTTCTGTTCGTTTTAATTTATCAATTCGCTTGCATTAAAAATGAGACTTCAAATTCAAGTTTTGTTTTTTACTCGATTTTTAAATTTTTGTGTAGTGTCAAGGTCAGATTTCATTTTTCATTTTCAAGTTTTGTTTTTCACTCGATTTTTAAATTTTTATGTAGTGCCAAAGTCAGAATTAATTTTCCATTATTTCAATTTTTTCCCCTACAGTTTTACAAAATTTTTGCTGTTCACGTATTTATTTTTCGTAGTTTTCCAATTCATTCATGTTTTATTGTTTCAACAGATGCTGTACACGTCGTACTACGATTATCGAAATTGGTTTCAAGATGATGAAACAGAAGCTGTGCAGTTGAATGAACTCTATGGATTCCTAGCACCTGACATGTATATTTTCATCTTTCATCGTTTTAAGATTCAGTTACTCCAGGTAGAAATTAAAATCCTCAGTAATCTTAAGAAAAGAGCTTAGCGATTAAGAAGTTGATTTACATATTTAACAAGGCGTCGATAAATAGATGATTATTACAAAATGGAAGCAACGACGAATAGTTTTTAGTGAATTTGAATGCAGTGATAATTACAAAAATGCTGGTAAATCCAGAAACTGAAACCTTTTTTTGATATTCGACCTGGAATATTTTTGTCGCGGCGACCGGTTTTTTTGTGACTTTGAATGCAATAATATTTCGAAAATGCTGGTAAATGCAGAAATTGAGACTATTTTTTAATCTTTTTTTTTCATTCGAAAATGCTGGTTAATGCAGAAATTGAGGCGTATTTTTTAAATACCTATATTTTTTTTCAATCTACCTATGACGACTATTTCCATCAATTTTTCAATTTTTTTTTCCTACGTGTATAGTTTGCACTTTCGTACCCATGGAATAATATAGCTCGATCCTCGTGATTATTTTATAGATGAATTATTTTTTGAAATTAACCTTCATTTATTTTATTTTTTTGAAATCTGGTATATATTTGATGAAGTTTTCCAAATTTTTCCACCGCCTTTCGTCATTTTTCGAAATCGAATTAAACTCTCAACTAGGTATCTTTTTTGGGGTGTTTTCGTTTTTTAAAAATTTGTATGTTCTCAAAAATACGTTAGTTTAATTTTTTCAAGTTGAACTACTCCCCCTTCTAAAAAATTGCGTTTTTAATTCCTTTAAAAAAAATTGATATCGTTATTTCCTTCGAAATAAATTTTTTAAAAATCAATTAAACTCTCAACTAGGTATCTTTTTTGGAATGTTTTTCGTTTTTTTAAAATTTTTATGTTGGTTCTCAAAAATACGTTAGTTTAATTTTTTCAAGTTGAACTACTTCCCTGTATGTAGGTATTTAATTTTTTTTGATAGTATTTTTTTTAAAATTTTACTTCAAAATTAAAATTGTTAATTTTAGATTTTCTACTTTTAGTTCTCTTTTTTTCTTCAAAAATTGATATTTTTTTCTTTTCTCAAGCATTTTTTTTTTCAAAAATTGATTGGGGTCCATTTTTTTCCTGAAAAGTAAGAATTGATTTTTTTTTTGAAAGTGAGCTCAATTTTTCATAAAATTCTCATTTTTTACATTGAATTTTTCGATGTTTTCGAATTTAAAATAATAATTTCCAAAAATGATTTTTACGTAGGTATTTACATATTTAGAAAAACCGTCGATGCATTACTATTTTTAAAGAGAAATACCTAATGTAGACGTTTTTTGAGCAGTTTTTTTTTTTTTTTTTTGATTTCTTAATAGATAGATAAAAGTTTAAAAACCAGTAATGTAATGTATTAAAAAGTATTAGTGCTCAATGATCGGTCAATCTTTTCGTCGTTTCTGTTTATTACGTACCTATTAATTATAATATTAGTAATATTCAAATATTATTTCGAATCTTATTACTTACTTCAGTCGATTGCGTACTCACGTTATTTTTATTTTTTTCATCTTTGTTTTATAGTGAATTGACAAACCTGATGCACCATTACAATCTCACTGAAATGCCAACGGATCAACGGCGCGGCGGCAGTGTCGACTTTGGACTCTTCGGATTAAATCTCTCATATGGCAGGTAATTGTTTTTTGAAAAATTATCGTGTTAATGTCTCTTGTAGATAATTTTGTTTGAAATTCATTTATTTGTTGATTCTAATAGGTATAAAATGGCTGACTTAAAAAAAATTGATATTTCGTATTTTTCATCTTCAAAATTTAATTTGATTTGATTTTTAAAAAAATAGTAGTTTATTCTCTTTGAATAATTTATTTTACGTTACGAGGGAGAAAAAGGTTTCTTTATATTACCGAAAGATCAGCGAGAGGTATATAAAGTAGCAGTTTATCTCCCTAGTAACGTAAAAATAGTAGTGCCTGGTTTTTGAAAAATAAATAGTTGGGTGTTTTTTTTTCTTCAAAATTTGGGGTAATATTTTAGTCCTTATTTTTTTCAAATTTGATTTTTTTTTTCTTTCAGTTCAAAATATATATCTCGTGTTTCTTTTGAAATGCGTTTTGTTCAGATTTTTCTAAACTCATCATCTTTTTTTTTTGATTTTTGAAAAAGGTAGGTCAATTTTTTCAGTGTTTTTCATTTCAATTGAATATATTTTTGAACGAACTATTTCTAAAAAATCATGTAGTTATTTTTTTAAAACGAATTTCTTTGATTATTGATTTTTTCAATACTCAAATAATCAATCAAATTTTTCGTATTTTTGAATTTAAATTTTTATTGTATTCTTACGTTATTTTCTTTTGATTTGCTTTTTAGTTGGTACCTACTGAATTGACCAAGCAGATGTTCCTTTACGATAGGTATGAAATGCCCAACGCCAGTGTCAGTTTGCAATTTGTCGACGATGGAATCTCGAATGTGGCTGGTAAATATTTTAAATAGATATAATTATCACTCAACGTTTTACATTCTTTGTGTAATAATTCGTAATTTATAGTAATTCTGTTTCTTTCATTGATTTCCTACAGATTTGGTGACTTGTGCTTTTTGACGGTGTGTTTTGATACGAATACGATGCATAGAAGATCGACCAGATGCGGCGTTCGTGAAGTTATTTTACATCTCTAAACTGCGAAGAATTTTCATCACCAGGCTGCATTATTAAATTGCTGTGAATTTCGTTGGATCATCGTTTCCAGAAGTCCGAAAGAAGATCACGACCATGCTGTGCTCGCGTGAATTTCTCATCTCTACGACAACGAGGCGAATTTTATCAGCGAGCTGCGTTCGTGAATTATCGTGGATGTCATTGGATCATCGTTGCTGTTATTTCGCGAGCTGCGTTCGTGAATTATCGTGGATGTCATTGGATCATCGTTGCTGTTATTTCTTCATTGTTACAGGTCTTTTTTGATATTTTTTATATGTATGTTGCGCATATGGCCCGATTTCTTTGTAGATGTGTCGCAAAAGTGGAATATTTATTAGTGTAGCGAAATTAGCAAAATTTCAGATCGATTGAATTTTGAAGAAAAAAAATCCTGAAGTATTTTTGTAGCAAGTGCAGTAGTTTTTTGATAGTCTCTATGGCCATTTTTGACAGGTGATTTGATGATAGAAATTTTAGAATAATTTTATCGCAGCCAGTTTAAGTAAAATTTATTGAATCCCAAATGAAGTAGAAATTGATTTTTTTTTAAATATTTGGCTACTGTAGTCAGTTGAATGAATTTAGACCCGGATCGAATGTCCTTTGAGCAGATAAAACAACATCTAGATTTTTCAATACGTATTTGACCTGGAATATTTTTATCACGAATAGTTTTTTAGTGAATTTGAATGCAACGATTATTATTTCAAAAATGCTGGTGAATGCAGAAATTGACTCAATTGAGACGTATTTTTTAATTTCTAACTACGATGACTATTTCCATCAATTTTTCAATTTTTTTTCCAAGTGTATGGTTTGCAATTCGTATTGATGGAACAAATGATGGATCCTCATGATTATTTTATAAATGATGAATTATTTTTTGAAACTACCCTTCATTTTATTCTATTTTTTTGAAATCTGGTGAATATTTTTGATAAATTTTTCCATCGTGTTCGTTGTCTTCGATTCGGTATTTTTCGCGGATAGGTGCCTGAATTGGAATCGTCGATCTTTTTGTGGGGATAGAGGGTATTTTTTTTTCAATTCTTTGGTGCGGGCGTCCGCGCTTGGTTTTGTTACGGGGTCGTGCTTTATGAGCTCGATTATCAATATCGGTGCCGTCCACCGTTGATAGTTGGAGTCATTTCACGATAACTCTTCTTCGGCAGACGAGGGCTGATGAAGGGATCCTGTAATGAAATCGGGCTCAAAATTGATTCGTTTTTCGCGTACAGGTTTTCTCAATTCGTCCGCGGTTTAGGTGTCCGACGTTTTGGTTTTCCGGGGTTGTGCACTGTGCTCGATTACCAACGGTGCCGTACCACCTTTGTTGGTAATCGTATGGGCCAGTTGGCAACTTTATTCTTCTTCGGCTGAACGAGGGCTGATGGAAGAATTCTGGAACCAAATGTTCGGATGGTCTCGCGTTTGAGGATCTTCGGAGGTGTTGTTTTTGACGGGTGGTGTGGACCATCGCGAGCTCACACCATGTCTGCGAAACGCATCTCCGACTAGGATTAGCCATCGATGTCGGTATCAGTGTCTGGAGACCTCACGACATCGAGAAAGACCTTAGTTTCTGTTACGACTCTGACACGGTCTTCCCCGGGAATGCGTTTGGCTGACGACCTGGAATCGGAGGACAGTTGGGGTTAGTATCAAACTAATGGTATTTAGGATCGTCTCTTAGCATGCTTTCAATGGATTGCGTGAACTATCGCGAGTTCACGCAGTGTCTGCGGAAGCCACGCCTGTTAGGTTATCCATCGATCTCGCACGGCATCGAAAAAGCCATCGATGTGGTGGGACATCGAGAAAGACCCGGAGTATTCTATGGCACTGGCGCGAACTTCCCCAGGAATGCGTCGGCCGGCCGGCGACCTGGATCAGGAGGACATTCCAGAGCCGTATTAAACAAAGGGTATGGAGGGTGCGAATGATTCGCATACGCCCGAGTAGAATGTAGCGTTGTTTGGATCGCGGATCAAAACTGTATGAGTTGGGTATCAAAATTTTTTCTTGGCGAAGTATCAGTCCCGGACCATAGGTAGGTGATTATCCGGGGCTGGCCAAGACCGCTGGGATTTAGGTCTTGGGTACTGGGACTGGAGGGCTCTACGGCACCCTGCACCACCGACTTCGGTCGGAGCCTGGTACACTGCCTAGGAATAGCCCAGAGAAGGCCCAGCAACGGCTTCGCAAATGGAAATGGTTTCCCTTGTGCTATCATTTCTGTAAGGGAGCTCCATCAAAGAGGGTGGAGGCTGGTCGGCTGTTTTGGCTCGACCGATTTCGGTCTATATTGTTCTTCGGGCTGCGTACCACCAGTACGATGTCCGAAGAATAATCTAAATTTAAACCGGTCGCCGAATTTCGGCGACCGTAAGTTCCTTTGCCTCGAGGATGGATGACTCATTTGGTTTTCGCCCGCGGTGTTCGCGTCTTCTGCTGGTTAGGGTCTAGCGAACATCGCCTGTGGTGAGTGATCTCCCTGGGTCAAGGTACTGCCTCGCTCGTTGAGGCAGTTGAAGAGTGTGTGAAGTGAGAATGTTGATCCGGATTGTTTCGCGATGCTACGTTGTACTCGGAGAGTATGGGTTTTGTTTGCTTTTATTAAAAAATTTCAAAATCATTTTTTTTTTTTTTTTTTTTAATTTCAAAATCATTTCCATTTTTTTTTGAAAAAATTGAAGAAAATAATAATAATCAGTATTTTTTTGTCCTCTGGGTAATAACACTAATTTTTTTGTGGGGTGAAGCTCGAACTCAATCGTCGTCATCAATTAACGCCAAATTCAGCATCCCTTTTTTATGATACTCATTTGGCCCAATTGTAATTTTTTAAACTCTTTTGTCTTATCGTATTCGCGCAAATCATGTCGTTAGCAATAATTTGTCAAAATATGTTATTTATCTGTATTTTGTGATGTTGTTGTTGTTGTTGTTGTTATTATTATTGATGTAATAACCGATCACGGTTTTTCACTGTCTAGCGGCGGACAGTGTTTTTTAACCCAGATCGGTTAATATTAGTAGTTTTAGTATTGTATTTTTTTTTAAATGCCGCCTTGTTTCCTTTGCAAACAAGAAGAACGTTCAACTCGGACGCCGAGGCGTTTTATTTTTCGATATTAATATTATTCTTAAACAAGCTACAAAATGATGAAAAATACTCTTTTCAGCTTGAATTAGTAAAAGAAGTCTTACCATGGACAGAATGTCAACTATAGTAATGGTAGTTAAAAATGTCCGATAAAGTACTAGAATAGAGCTTTGAAATTAATCAAGTTCTGGGCAATTTTCTATATTAGTAAGAGACAAATTTCTACGAAAAGTTGTAAATGGCACCGAAAGCTGCGAAAAAATGCAGTAAATATGGTAAATATTATTCGTAAGTGATGAGTGCCTGCAAAAGCACACGATAGGCAACTCAAACGACAACTCCATTACGTCGTACTTATAGCGCTATTCATCAGTGTTGAACTGGAACTTGATTTATTTCGTAATAAATTCAGATGTGTCAACTGTGGGAATAATTTTTTACTCAAAATATGGCACTTTTTCAAAAGTCATCGTACGTTGGTATTATTGAGATCGTTTATGACTAATTCGAAGTCGCTGATCACGATTACGTTGTCAATTTTGAGCGTACTTACTTCGTTGTGCCGGAAATAATGGTTTTAAATATTAAATTCCTCGATTCTATAGGAAAGAGAGGTGAAAATTGAAAACTAATGGCAGACTCGTAATCAGCAGTGCAATTTCATCAATATGGCCAGAAATGTTTCAAGTAGATTGTAGTTTTGGTCAAAACTAGTCAATTTTTTCGGTTTAGGTATTTTATTTATGAATAGGGAAAACATATCTAAGCTCTGGACTTCTTACTAATCACATATTTTCAATGAAAAAATGGCTTATATCGTTAGATACATTCCAGAGGCAAAGTGTGCCCATAAAACGAGGTGAGTAAATTCATAAAACTGTTGATATCGCTTGGAAATTGAAACTAAAAATGAAGACTGAGAAATATTGGCCAACTCGAAAATTATTTTTATTGAAATTTGCAAGAACAGGAGCTCATTACCTCATTAAATAAATCTAGAATGAAATCGACAACGAAGGTATCATTACCCCTTGAAATGATCAAAAAACCATGGGAAAATGCTTGTGAAATTATTCCTGCAAAACACGCAGTTAGGCAGCCGCAATACCACACTGCCAATTCGCCATTATATCGTTGATATCTCCGCTAATTTTGATGCGATTTTGAAACGGATTGCGAATTTGCAATCGTCGAGTTCGACTCTATCAGACTAGACCCCTAGATGCCCAATTTTCGATATTTTTTTTTCAAATTTTGAAAAAAATTCAAACCCAAAAGGTCGAAATTCAAACATTTGCCAGGTGCTTGTTTATGGTTCGATTGAGCTGAAATTTGATTTGTATGCTCATTTCAGGTCGTGGATTTCAAAAATGTCTGTATAATTGCGTACTAAAGAACTTGCAAATTAAAATTTTTATTTTTCGAATTTGGCAACAATGCGTCTGGATGTTCTCAAATTTCTATTTTGCGACCTCATATTGTTGGGAAATACACTTTGAATCTACATTTTATGCGCATTTCAAAGGAAATACGTCAAATTTGAAATTGCATGTCAAATGGGTTGCATAAGCAGTACATTTGAAGGAGCAAACTTTCACAAATTAATATGGAAATGCGACTCTTTAAAACATCGATTTTTGAATTATTTCTTCGGTTTATTACTAATTCGAGGTCGCTGATCACGATTATGGTGTTGGTTTTAAGTTAGCGTACCTGCTTGTCCACCAAATGTGGATTTTCGTAAAAAAAATTGCGGGTTGATCAGCGACCTTCAATTAGTCGATAACGAATCTAATCTCGATTTTTTTGAAAATTGCTGAATTTTCAAAGTGCTCGTATTCGTGAACTAAGCTTCGTAGAGCAAAACTGATAGCAGAATCGGAATCAGAGGGGTCGACTTAGTCGAAAAGCACTCTTATCTCGATTTTTTTGGATATCAAAAAAATCGAAAAAATCAACAATGGTTAACCTTCCTTTTTTTTCGAAAAAAAAAACTTTTTGTCTAAGATCGACGTGTGAGGTGTCTAGGAGGGGGTAATCGGACCAGGCGAATCAAATGCCGCGATCAGTTTCCCGATCGGAGGCGAATTCGCGGAGATATTGACCATTTTTCGTAACTCAGAAACATATTTGGGGTTCAGCGACCTCAGATTAGCCCATAAATCGAATTTTAGCTCGATCGGGCCATAAATAACACTTCAAAAAATTTATTAAAAATGGGCTCAGTTTAGATTTTATTGCAAAATTTGAAAAAAATTGTCGAAAATGGGTATACACGTTGGGTCGATTCCGATAGAGTTGAACCCGACGATTGAAAATCTGCAATCAGATTCAAAATCGGATCAATATTCGCGGAGATATTAAAGGTCAAAGTTGTGGTAAGCTAACTACCAATGAGAGCTCTCCATAACATCGCAGTCCTTTGTCTCGTACTTTTTGTAATATTGCAGCTTCCAGAATAGCTAGAAAAATGTTTTTGGTGTCTAATATTACTAAATCGAAGCCATAGAATTTAAATTTTAAAATTTATTTAGAGCAGTAATGCCAACCTCGCGAGATAAAAATTTTATTTCGCAAGGTTGGCAACACTGCTCGAAACAATTCTCAAATTTTGAATTCTACGACTTCAACGATTACAAATATGCTTTTGTATTCAAAATCGGACCATTATTAGCGGAGATATTAAAAATCAAAGATTTGGTATTGAATGGACCAATCAGATCACACTTCTCCTAAAGTCTATTGTTATTCCTTACCAAAACTTTGACCTTTAATATCTCCGCGAATATTGATCCGATTTTGAATCTAAGTTCGCGTACCTGCTTGCCCACCAAATGTGGATTTTCGTAAAAAAAATTGCGGTTTTCAAGAGGAAGGAGGGGTGCGTGAAGAAAATTAATATCATTTCCGGGTTCAGCGACCTCTAATTAACCCCATATACTAAATTTTTACTCGATCCAGCCATAAATAACATTTTAAAAAATTCCTAAAAATTAAAGCAAAGAATTGGGTAAGTGTAATTTTTTGCAAAATTTGAAAAAAAAAATTGTTAAAAATGGGCGTACGGAGGGTTGATTCCGATAGAGTCGAACCCGACGATTGTAAATCTGCAATCAGATTCAAAATCTGATCAATTTTCGCGGAGATATTAAAGGTCAAAGTTGTGGTAAGCTAACTACCAATCAGAGCTCCCCATAACATCGCAGTCCTTTGTCTCCTACTTTTTGTAATATTGCAGCTTCCAGAATAGCTAGAAAAATGTTTTTGGTGTCTAATATTAATAAATCGAAGCCATAGAATTTAAAATGATTTTAAAATTTATTTAGAGCAGCGATGCCAACCTCGCGAGATAACAATTTTATTTCGCGAGGTTGGCAACACTGCTCGAAACAATTCTCAAATTTTGAATTCTACGACTTCGACGACTACAAATATATGAAATCGACAACGAAGGTACCAATTGCCCCTTGAAATAATCAAAAAACATGAGAAAATGCTTGTGAAATTATTCCTGCAAAACACGCAGTTAGGCAGCCGCAATAACACACTGCCAATTCGCCATTATATCGTTGATATCTCCGCAAACTTTGATGCAATTTTGAAACGGATTGCGAATTTGCAATCGTCGATTTCGACTCTATCAGACTAGACCCCTAGATGCCCAATTTTCGATAATTTTTTTTTCAAATTTTGAAAAAAATTCAACCCCAAAAGGTCGAAATTCAAAAATTTGCCAGGTTCTTGTTTATGGTTCGATTGAGCTGAAATTTGATTTGTATGCCCATTTCAGGTCGTGGATTTCGAAAATGTCTGTATAAACGTTGCATACTAAAGAACATGCATGCAATCGGTTTTCAAATCCGAGGCTTAGTTTCTGAGTTATGAAGAATGGTTCATATCTCTGCGAATTCACCTCCGATCGGGAAACTGATCGCGCCATTCAATTCGTCTGGTCCGATTACCCCCTCCTAGACCTCTCACACGTCGGTCTGGAACAAAACTTTTTTTTTTCAAAAAAAGAAAAGGAAGGGATATATGAGTGCTTTTCGACTAAGTCGGCCACGCTGACTCCGAAAATGCTATCCATTTTGCTGTACGTCGATTTCTCGCCGTGTACGCGGACTTTGAAATTTTCCAAATTTTCAAAAAAATTCAGATTATAATTGTTATCGACTAATTAGACCACGCTGATTCTGTTTCTACCATTAGTTTTCAATTTCCACCAGAAACGAAGAATTTATTTTTAATAATGCATATTTCAGACACAACGAAGTAAGTACGCTCAAAATTGTCAACATTTTTGTGATCGGCGACTTTGAAATAGTCATAAACGGCATCAATAATACGAAAATACGATGTTTTTCAAAAAAATCTCGTTTTTTGGCAGGAAAATTATTCCAGCAGGGAACAGCGTATGCAACTTATTCGACACGTATGAATTTTTCAAAAAAAAGACACGTTTCTCGTCTCCACTGATAGATAGCGTTACGACTTATGAGTACTATTTTCAAGTGTTTTGGCATATTTTACATGTTGTTTGAGGTGCCTATTGTGCTTTTTTGCAGGCACTCGTCACGTATGAATTTTTATGTCTGCTTTTTATGGCATTTTTTTGCAGATATCTTTGCCAATCGTGAAGTACCGTAGAAATTCGTCTTCTAATATTTGAAATTGCCCAAGCTTTGCATATTATTTTCAAAAACGAGGAACTCGAGTACTAGTACTTTTAAAGCTTTATTCGAGCAGCTTTTCGGACATTTTTACTTACCATTGCTTTAGCTGTCATTTTGCCCTAGGTTAAGACTTTTTTCTACTAATTCTAGCTGGAATTAATAAATTTCTACAATCTTGTAATTTCCAAACCATCATGGATCATAATGGTCCGATTTTGAAAACAAAAGCATATTTGTAGTCGTCGAAGTCGTAGAATTCAAAATTTGAGAATTGTTTCGAGCAGTGTTGCCAACCTCGCGAAATAAAATTGTGGCATCGCTGCTCTAAATAAATTTTAAAATCATTTTAAATTCTATGGCTTCGATTTATTAATATTAGACACCAAAAACATTTTTCTAGCTATTCTGGAAGCTGCAATATTACAAAAAGTAGGAGACAAAGGACTGCGATGTTATGGGGAGCTCTGATTGGTAGTTAGCTTACCACAACTTTGACCTTTAATATCTCCGCGAAAATTGATCAGATTTTGAATCTGATTGCAGATTTACAATCGTCGGGTTCGACTCTATCGGAATCAACCCTCCGTACGCCCATTTTTAACAATTTTTTTTTTCAAATTTTGCAAAAAATTACACTTACCCAATTCTTTGCTTTAATTTTTAGGAATTTTTTAAAATGTTATTTATGGCTGGATCGAGTAAAAATTTAGTATATGGGGTTAATTAGAGGTCGCTGAACCCGGAAATGATATTAATTTTCTTCACGCACCCCTCCTTCCTCTTGAAAACCGCAATTTTTTTTACGAAAATCCACATTTGGTGGGCAAGCAAGTACGCGAACTTAAAACCAACACCATAATCGTGATTAGCGACCTCGAATTAGACCGAAGAAATAAGTCAAAAATCGATGTTTTAAAGAGTCGCATTTCCATATTAATTTGTGAAAGTTTGCTCCTTCAAATGTACTGCTTATGCAACCCATTTGACATGCAATTTCAAATTTGACGTATTTCCTTTGAAATGCGCATAAAATGTAGATTCAAAGTGTATTTCCCATCAATATGAGGTCGCAGAATAGAAATTTGAGAACATCTAGACGCATTGTTGCCAACTTCGAAAAATAAAAATTTTAATTTTCAAGTTCTTTAGTATGCAACGTTTATACAGACATTTTCGAAATCCACGACCTGAAATGGGCATACAAATCAAATTTCAGCTCAATCGAACCATAAACAAGAACCTGGCAAATTTTTGAATTTCGACCTTTTGGGGTTGAATTTTTTTCAAAATTTGAAAAAAAAAATTATCGAAAATTGGGCATCTAGGGGTCTAGTCTGATAGAGTCGAAATCGACGATTGCAAATTCGCAATCCGTTTCAAAATTGCATCAAAATTTGCGGAGATATCAACGATATAATGGCGAATTGGCAGTGTGTTATTGCAGCTGCCTAACTGCGTGTTTTGCAGGAATAATTTCACAAGCATTTTCCCATGTTTTTTGATTATTTCAAGGGGCAATTGATACCTTCGTTGTCGATTTCATATTTTCTCATCGTTTTTCGATTTATTTAAAGGGGTAATGAGCTCCTGTTCTTGCAAATTTCAATAAAAATGATTTTCGAGTTGGCCAATATTTCTCAGTCTTCATTTTTAGTTTCAATTTCCAAGCGATATCAACAGTTTTATGAATTTACTCACCTCGTTTTATGGGCACACTTTGCCTCTGGAATGTATCTAACGATATAAGCCATTTTTTCATTGAAAATATGTGATTAGTAAGAAGTCCAGAGCTTAGATATGTTTTCCCTATTCATCAATAAATACCTAAACCAAAAAAATTGACTAGTTTTGACCAAAACTACAATTTACTTGAAACATTTCTGGCCATATTGGTGAAATTGCACTTCCCTTCGTAATATTGAATAATTTTTATTGTTATTTTCCGAACTCAACTTTGAGACATTATTTCAACTTTTCGTGTTTCTTCTTCATCTTCCCAGAATAATATTATTGTGCAATCATTAATAATGCAATTAAACCTGAAAAGTTGATGAAAAATGAAAGACCAAACGAATTTCTGTTTTATTTAAACTGTGCGGCGTTTTAAGACGAGAATGAATTACAATATTAAATCTAAATTAACCGATCTGGGTTAAAAAACACTGCCCGCCGCAAAGCAGTGAAAAACCGTGATCGGTTATCACAATAATTTGCAATAAAATATTTACTTGAAAATAGAACAATGATAACAACATGAATAAATAACGACATAATTCGCGAACATGAGAAAAATAGAATAATACTAAAAAAAAAGAGCTGACAATAATACGCGATTGAGAGGGATGCTTTTTCAAAAGGGGTGGGGGCTTGATTTGACATATTATTAAAACTGACAATTTTGAAAGGAAACGGAATAATTACAATTCTCATCTTCACCCAGAGCCAGAGAGACACCCCACAAACTATTAAATTTGGAGAAAAAATCAAATCAAAAACAAATTTTAATTGAAAAAATACCCAATCAAAGAAGCAACGACGACGAATAAATAAAATCTCCACAAAAAAAATTATTATCCTGAGGCCAAAAGGTACTGATTACCTATTTTTTCAATACTTTCGTAAAAAAAAATATATATATATATATTATGAAATAATAACTCGATTTTAAACTAATTCAATTTTGAAAAAAATATCCACTAAAAGAAGCAAACAAAACCCATACTCTCTTGAGTACAACGTAGCATTGCGAAACAATCCGGATCAACATTCTCACTTCACACACTCTTCAACTGCCTCAACGAGCGAGGCAGTACCTTGACCCAGGGAGATCACTCACCACAGGCGATGTTCGCTAGACCCTAACCAGCAGAAGACGCGAACACCGCGGGCGAAAACCAAATGAGTCATCCATCCTCGAGGCAAAGGAACTTACGGTCGCCGAAATTCGGCGACCGGTTTAAATTTAGATTATTCTTCGGACATCGTACTGGTGGTACGCAGCCCGAAGAACAATATAGACCGAAATCGGTCGAGCCAAAACAGCCGACCAGCCTCCACCCTCTTTGATGGAGCTCCCTTACAGAAATGATAGCACAAGGGAAACCATTTCCATTTGCGAAGCCGTTGCTGGGCCTTCTCTGGGCTATTCCTAGGCAGTGTACCAGGCTCCGACCGAAGTCGGTGGTGCAGGGTGCCGTAGAGCCCTCCAGTCCCAGTACCCAAGACCTAAATCCCAGCGGTCTTGGCCAGCCCCGGATAATCACCTACCTATGGTCCGGGACTGATACTTCGCCAAGAAAAAATTTTGATACCCAACTCATACAGTTTTGATCCGCGATCCAAACAACGCTACATTCTACTCGGGCGTATGCGAATCATTCGCACCCTCCATACCCTTTGTTTAATACGGCTCTGGAATGTCCTCCTGATCCAGGTCGCCGGCCGGCCGACGCATTCCTGGGGAAGTTCGCGCCAGTGCCATAGAATACTCCGGGTCTTTCTCGATGTCCCACCACATCGATGGCTTTTTCGATGCCGTGCGAGATCGATGGATAACCTAACAGGCGTGGCTTCCGCAGACACTGCGTGAACTCGCGATAGTTCACGCAATCCATTGAAAGCATGCTAAGAGACGATCCTAAATACCATTAGTTTGATACTAACCCCAACTGTCCTCCGATTCCAGGTCGTCAGCCAAACGCATTCCCGGGGAAGACCGTGTCAGAGTCGTAACAGAAACTAAGGTCTTTCTCGATGTCGTGAGGTCTCCAGACACTGATACCGACATCGATGGCTAATCCTAGTCGGAGATGCGTTTCGCAGACATGGCGTGAGCTCGCGATTGTCCACACCACCCGTCAAAAACAACACCTCCGAAGATCCTCGAACACGAGACCGTCCGAACGTTTGGTCCCAGAATTCTTCCATCAGCCCTCGTTCAGCCGAAGAAGAATAAAGCTGCCAACTGGCCCATACGATTACCAACCAAGGTGGTACGGCACCATTGGTAATCGAGCGCAGTGTGCACAACCCCGGAAAACCAAAACATCGAACACCTAAACCAACGAATTGAGAAAACCTCGCGAAAAACGAATCAATTTTGAGCCCGATTTTATTACAGGATCCCCTCATCAGCTCTCGTCCGCCGAAGAAGAAACAGAAGAGTTATCGTGAAATGGCCCCAACTATCAACGGTGGACGGCACCGATATTGATAATCGAGCTCATAAAGCACGACCCCGTAACAAAACCAAGAGCGGACGCCCGCACCAAAGAATTGAAAAAAAAAATACCACCTTGCCCCACCAACGTTCGACGATTCCAATACAGGCACCTATCCGCGAAAAATACCAAATCGAAGACAACGAAAAAATACGAACGCGATCGAAACTGCGAACGATAATCAATTTTCAAATCAAACACCAGTTTTTAAAAAACAATTAAAGGGTTGTCATGCACATAAAAAAAAACATCACCTGAAAATTGAAATATCGATCTAGGTACCTATTAATTCGCCAATGTAATGTAATATATCAACTTCTGGCAATGAAGAAATATCCAAGGGGGTATATCAATCTTATAAGTATATTCACCATAATCAAATGCCAGATTTCAAACAATAATCGACGTGATGCTAATCTGCAAATTGGAAATATCGATCTAGGTACTATCGCCAATGTAATATTGCTCGTCAATTTGGCAATTTAAAAAATCGCTTCCAGCGAAGATAACGCGAGCCTTGAAAAAAATAATCACGAGGGAAAATATCCACGGCACAATCTTGAAAAGTATTCAACACTGGTGTAATATGAGTATACCCGCGAGTTCTTAATAAATTTGTAAAATAATCGAGGAGAGAGGAGTCTGTGAATGATCTACAAAAACATTACGAAGCGGGCAGCTGCTTTGCCATCGCGAGTACTTAAAAAATTGTAGAGGCTCACTAACCAGTGAAAAAATTACACGTAGATGGTTGGTTTCGTAGAGCGAAATACCGCATTGATTCGTAATAAATAAAAAAAGATCATCGTATCACGTCGACATACCACAGCATCCCACGAAAACAGATACGACGATGATCTCGTTCTACCGCAGATACAATGAAGGTAGGCAGCAACAGGTATTCGTACTCTTATCATACGCCGGAATCAAAACAAAGTTCTTCGAATACATTCAACGTTGATCTAAAATGTTGAGTGAGTGTGAGGATGATGAAGCTCTAGAAGTCTTGATAATGGTCTCGTTTACGTTCAGGTTCGTCGAACACACCTGCCAAAAAAATAAAAAATAAATAAATAAATAAACAATCAGTGATACCTACAAATATTTGAACTCTAAGTACAAAAAAACGATACAAATTTCGTAAAAATTGGAACATAAAAGGTACAATTTCGAATAAAAAAATTACTCCTGTCAAAATTTCATCTTCGAAATGATTTGAAAAATACAACTATGAATACTGCTCAGATTGAAATCAACCCCTAATCTTTTTTGGTGTTTTCAAACAGTCGTTATTCTTTGATCGATGTAAGTATTTTCAAACTCAACATGGGGGAAAAAACAAATTGATGGACACGTTTTTCCGAATAAAAGAAATTTAGAAACGTTCTTTTTTACGAATGAAATAAAATTAAGAATACATTTTGATGAAAAATCGAAATTTTTGAGTAGAAAAAATCAACAACAAAACAACAAACAACAAACAACAAAAAAAAATTTAAAAAAAATTGATGGTACCCATACCCAATTAAAAATTGAAAAATGTGAAAACACTAACCAGACGACAGGATAAAAAATGATTTTTTTCAACAAATTGTAATGAAACGAACGTCGACGCCAAAAAAGAAAAAAAAGATTGAATTTGAAAGTTAAAAAATCGACCGATAAAAAAAAATGAAAGAAAACTATTTCAAAAATCACAAATTCTTACACAGAAAAACAGTAAAATGAAACAAAAACACCATTGAAATGATAAATTAAACTCACGTTGTTGTTTCTTCAAGTTCAAATCAACCAGCGATGTTGGAACTTTCATGTCGTTCAATTTTTTGGTAAAATACGAGAATCCTGGAAAAAGAAAACAAAAACATCAACCATTAAGTACGAATTCACTTTAGAAGTTTAGATAAATTATTCTCATTCCAAATATGGCCGTAAGCCGAGGCTAAACAATAATCAAGGGAAGAGGTGCATTTCAAATAAGAAAATTCAAACTTGAACCAAATTATGGAATTTCAGTCAATTTTGGATTCTTATCAAATTTCAAAAATACATTCAAGTTTGAAAATGATTAAAATTCCAATTACGAGTATTTGCAATTTTGACAGATATTAAAAATTTAATAAAATTTTAAAAATCGCCAACTTTCAAAGTTTTTCAAAATTCAAGAAATATAAAAATTAAAAATATTCACCAATTTTGAATTTTTCCTCATTTTAAAATTTTCCAAAAATTGGGTCAAAATTTCAAAGAAATATCACATTATAAAAATTGTTTCAATTTCAAAAATTAATTAAAGTTGAAAAAAGACAAATATTCCATCTTTTACAATTTTTACAAATGAGACAATTTTTATTTTCAGTAAATTTAAAAAATATGGCAATTCTAATTTAAGCAAACATTTAAAATTGTTACGATTTCAATAATTCATTGCTGTTCTAAATTAGCTAATTTTTTATATTTTTACAAATTTCAATAATCTAATAAAATTTAAAAATAATGCCTAAAATTTTGAATCCTCTAAAATTTTTAAAAATTTATCAAAATTTTAAAATAATAATAATTCAAAATTTTCAAACTAATTTTTAAAATATCCCGAATTGCAAAAATTGGTAGAATTTTAAAAATTGTTCCAATTACAAAAATTCATTTGAGTTGTAAAATTATTACCAATGTTTCAACTTCCACCAATTTTTTAAATCTCAAAAATTTAATAAAAATAAAAAATAATCAAACTTAGAATTTTACCTAATTTCTTAAATTTCCCATTTCCAAAAATTTATTACACGTTACAATAATTTGTGCAATTTTGAAAACTTTTATTAAATTTTGAAAATGAAAAAAATTCAAACTTGAACCAAATTTTGGAATTTCAATCAGTTTTGAATTCTTATCAAATTTCAAAAATTCATTTAAGTTTAAAAAATAGCAAAATTCCAATTTTTTGTAATTTTGACAGATTTCAAAACGTTAATAAAATTTTAATAATCGACAAATTTCGAAGTTTCCCAAAATTTAAGAAATGATCAAAATTGAAAATTATTCAGCAATTCTGAATTTTTCTTCATTTTAAAAATTTCAAAAATTAGGTCAAATTTTCAAAGAATTATCACCTTCTAAAAATTGTTTCAATTTCAAAAATTAATTTTTCAAAATTTTTCTCAACTTCTCAGAGTTAGTTTTTTTTTTTTTTTTTTTTTTTATCAAGCATTAAAAAATTGAACAGATTTTTACTTATTTTTCTGCTTTAAAATTCGAAAAAAGGATTTAGAAAACTGAGATGTTTTCAAGAAAATTTCAAAAATTAAGACATTCTTTTACTTTAATAAAATAGTGGAAATTTTCTCACAAATTTAGAAAAAATTCACTGTGAAACGATTCAAGTTTTTTCCTATTCCAAAAAAAAAAAAAAAATGAAAATAATTTTACTTCGAAAAAATTGGGAAACTTCTAACTTCAAAAAATATTGAAAAACTGTAACCTAGTTAGTACGTAATAAATTTTTCTATGGTAGAAAAAAATCACCAATAATTTTAAATCCAACAAACACGGAAAATGTTCAAATTATTAAAAAACCGGAAAATAATGAAAAATGTCAAAATTTGATACATTCCAAAACATACAGATATAAGGTAGTAGGTATTATATACAAAAGAATTTTGAATTTTTGACAAATATACAAATTCAAAAAAGAACACACAGGAAAAATTGGAAATTAAGATTTTTTTATTGGATTTGAAATGTCGAAAAAATTAACAAAATTCGAAAGACAAAAATGAATTAAAATAAATTTTCAAAATTTTGAATATGGATTATGTGAAGAAATTGTAAACTGAGAAAAAATCAATATCAAAAAATTAAATTTAAAAAAAGGAAGACACGAAAATTTTGAAAAATTTTAAAAATCAACGACTAAAATTTGAGAGCAATTACTAATTAAAGTTCAACTGTTCAACATAAAAAAATCAAGCAATTAACAAATAGCCATCCACAGTAAATTTAGAATTGAAAAAATTTGTTCAAAGCATTTTGTTTCTTCAAAACTATCACTTGAGAGGTCGTTCAGTGATACATTCGTAGAGTTTAATCACACAAAAAAATATCAAATGTGGTGTAGCAGTGGAAAAAATTATCCAACTCATGAATTCGAAACATTTTTCTTCAAATTATTACTCTACAATGTAAGCCCGTTTTGGGTTGACTTTAACGGGGGAAAAAATGCAAATTTAAAGAAAATTGAGGTAATTGGTATTAAAAAATTCTTCCACTAAAAAATTCAAATTCACACAAAATTATTGATTTTTTTTTGAAAATATTGCTCGAAAAGTACCGCAGTCGTAGGGTTAAATTAACAAAAAAATAAAATCATCAAAAAGTGGAGAAGACTTTTAAAAAAAATTGTTCAACTAATAAATTCGAATTCCCTCAAAATTTATGATTTTTTTCGAAATTATTACGTGAGCAGTTCTACAGTTGTAGTTGAATTGAATTACATAAAAAATTGCCAAATCTGGCGAAAGTGAAAAAAATCCACGTCAAAAAAATTACTCAATGAATAAAAATTAAAATTTCCATCTAAATTCATAAATTGTTTTTTTTCGAAAAAATTGCCAAATTTGGCGAAAGTTGAAAAAAATTAATTTCAAAAAAGTTTTGCAAGATATAATTAGATTCAAATTTTCTCAAACTAGGATTTAAAGGGTTGAATTGTCAAATATGCAGAAAATTCAGGAAACCGATGAAAAAAAATTGTTCGACTCGAAAATTTAAATTCCCACAAAATTTATGAATAATTTTTTTATTCTCGATGAAAAAGTGATCGCAAATAAACTTCTCTTGAAATAAAAAATTTTCTCATGTTCTAGGGAATAAAATATAACTTTTCAATTTTAACGAAGTTCTAATATTTTTAGAAAAAAATTCACCGGCCCAATTAATCGTCAAATATTCACTACTTACATTACTAATATGCTGGAATCCGTATATGATGTGAGCAAATTTTTTGTGTAGCTATCATCTGTTGTGGGATTATTTTCAGGCAAGCTTGCTCCGGGGCGGCGTCCTTGTAATCCTGCTTGAAACATCAGCCACTCGTCCTTTTTTATCCAACTTGTTTCGAAGTATTGGTCACGATTTCTACACAGCATTTGACAATAGATCCGAATCGTACATGCCGACGGCTTCTGTTAGAATAAAATGAAAATAATTAGAAAAATACCAAATAAACTATTTACCTATTTCAATATTTGTATTTAGATAGGTACTTTTAAAAGTGGGAGAAATTGACAAAATTTTAAAAGAAATTTTGAGAAGTTTAAAACTTTGGAAAATTTGACAATTTTTGGAAACCGATGAAAAATTTCAAAAGATTACACATTTCAAGAAAATACAAAAATAAGGTACAAAATTTTTTTTGAGAGACTACAAATATATATTTTTTTAAATTCACTCAAAAAAAAAAATGGAACTAAAAAATTGGGTTAGGTATTTAGGTACAAGTTTGTATAAATTTTGAAAAACTGTAATTAAATTTTTAAAACGTGGAAAATCATGAGAAATTTGAAAAATTGACAAAATTTAGACATTGTGCCGAGTTGATAAATTGTGAAGTGCCGAAATTGCTTTGTAAAACAGATAGTAATTTTTGGACAATACCTAAATGCTCTCAAAAGTTGAAAAATGAATCAATTTTAATCAAATTATCAAATTTTCAACAATTTAGAGTGAAAAAATCAACGACAGTTGAAAAATTTTGACAACGCGACAAATTTAAGGAGAACTTTTAAAATTTATGAGAATTTAAAATTTAAAATGAACAAAATTCAAACTTGAATCAGATTTCTAAAGTAAATTTTAGTCGATTGTGAATGTTTATTTAATTTCAAAAGTTTGTTCAGTTCAGAATTTTTTTTTTTTACAATTTTTACCGATTTCAAAAAGTTTGAAAATGGAAAATTATAAAGTTTTCCAAAATTTTAAAAATTATCATCAAAATTCCAAACATTTCACCAATTCTAAATATTCATTTTCTTTCTTTTTTTTAAATTTCCCCTATTCCAAAAATTGGTCAAATTTTTTAAAAATTACCTACCCACCTACATTTCAAGAACTGATGCAGTGATGAAGCGTTGAAAATTTATTAAAATTTCAAACTAAAACTTGAAATAGGTAAGTTATAAAATTTTACATACTTTGTAAAAATTTATCAAATTTTCAAAATTGTTCCAATTACACAGGTACAAACATTCATTCGAGTAGCAACATTATTACCAATGTTCCACTTTTCGGGGCAATTTTGACAATTTTTCAATTTTTTTCATCCCTACAACTGTAGGGTTTCTCGACTAATTATTCAAAAAAAAAAATAAAAATTGATCAATTTTGTGAAAATTTGAATTTATCAGTCAAAAACAAATTTTCAATCCATTTTTATTTAATTCTATCGGATTTGAGCAATTTTGACAATTTTTTTTATTATTTTGCTACCCTACAATAGTAAGGTTTCTTGAGTAATTATTTCTAAAAAAAACATCACTTTTGTAAAAATTTGAGTTTATGAGCCGAAAAATTTGTTTTCAATCAATTTCCATTCAATTCCAGCTAATTTACAAAAATTTTTTTCAATAATAACAAATTTAGGAATTAGTTTGTTCATCCCTAAAATTGCAGGGTTTCTCAAGTAGGTAATTATGTCGAAAAAATTCACCAATTTTGTCAAAATTCCAATCTATGAGTCAAAAAAAAAATTTCAGTCGATTTTTATTCAATTCCAGACGGTTTTACTTTTTCAACCCTGCTTCATCAGCCCACGGCAGCCAAAGTACAAAAATCGCGAACGAGTAATAATTTTTTTCATTCATCAGCAATATCGAATAATAAAATTGAGTGCAAATTCGCCAATAAAGTTACGGAAAAGCTCAAATAATATTCGTTAAATGGCGACAAAAAAGTTTAAAATCGATAATTATTCAAATCGAAATTGATTGCTATTCTTGATTCCTTTTTTCTTCTTTTTCATTGATATCGATCAAATCAGGCGTAAAATATTGGCCACAAAAATCATACGTAGGAATAATAATGGCTAAATCGTGATTTAAACAACCGATACTTCTATCAAAACTGTTTGACATTTTCAGATATAGGATTGTAATAAATAAAACGAGTATTTACATGCAGCTGCCTGGCAATGCTTCTGTAAGTCATGCTCGAATAGAAGATTCTTCGCTGGCGTGGTTTTTGAGATCCACTGGACTCGAAAAGTAATGTCCAATCGTATGAAAACTCATCAGTGATTCGGTGAAAGTGTATATCGACGCTGAAGGATCAATCTTTGGCAAAGCAGAAAACATACAGCATCTGTAAGAATAAAACGCAATGTATTAGAAAATAATAAAAACACTAATAAGTAAGAACTACATTATTTTCTATAAAAATTCCAATTTTATAAAATGAAAATAATCCTCGACGAGATGTTTTGTTTTCTTATTTTTATCAAATCCATTTACAAAGTAAGCACTTCGTGAAGTAATACGGAAATTTTTATAGCAGACTGGAACTGCAAAATCACGAGATGTTTCCATATTTATCGAATCCATATACACTCACACACCCAAGTACTTCGTAAAATAATATGCAAATTTCAAATTAACAGCAGAACTGCAAACTCACATACCCGTCAAAAAATTCTGGAATGAAATAAGTTCTTCCATATCACACAAGGCTGCATTTTTCGTATCTGGATAAACATCAAGCATATTCTAACGTAAATTGATGTCTAGTACCTAATTAAACAAATAAAACCACGAATTAGTTAGATAAATTGTTCACGAATCCATTTCAAATTGATATTTGGTAAAATGATAATGGCAAAATGAAATCAAATGAAAACACATACCAGTGACAGTGAGAAAAATTCTTGAAATACATTGGATCATTCTACATCACGCGTATTATTACAGGAAGCTGCACTTTCAGTCGTCCGGATAAACGTATTCCATAACCGAACTGAAACAAGCGAAATCAATAATAAATAATTACAACGGCGAACAAACACTGTCTACAAAGTCTACGTATGTGAATCAACGTGAAAAAAAAAAACACAAACACGAATAATGGGCGTAATTTAAAACTACACGAATATAGGAAATGAATTATTCACCATCGAAAACTTTTATAACATTAACCGACTCAATTTCGATTCGAAAATACCAAAAAACGATGAAAAACTAACGAAATGCACCAAAATGAGCAAGTTGAACAATGCACACGAAAATAAACAAACACAAATGAAATTCAAAATGGCGGGAATGAACAAAACCTTTCATTCGTCGATGAGTCACCGACCGATGACTATTTTCTAAGCATAATCTGACTTGTGCATTGTACTAAAACCAGAATAAAACCAAATCGAACCCTACGTCGAAAAGAATCATATTTTATCTACTGTCGAAGAAATTTCATAGCGCAGAATACACATTATACGAATTAATCAGAATAATTTGAAACGTTTGTTATGAACACAAGCACGTTAACTAGTCATTTTTGTCAATCACTTACTCATAATTTTATAATTCTTTGAGATCGTAAAACCGGAACAAAATTCACACAGGATCACAATTGAACACGAATAAGACGCCGCGACGCTGACGCCATGATGAATTCTCATTCATCGTTAACTTTACGATCACTTATTGTAACACGTACGACAATTTTCAAATGCTTTCTTTTCGATATCGAATTGAATTGCATTAATTTAAAATCAACGAAGGAAATGCGCGTCTAATTGCGATAATTAACCAACATTTTTATGACAAACCGCGACAAACTACTTCACCGCCCATTTGCAAAGTACAAACTGAAACGTGAAACCGGAAATTTGAAGTTGGATGAAAAATATTAATCTGTGACGCGACACCGCTCCTATCCGTGACATCGTGTGACATCACAAACTAGTTTGGTAATTTCTCGTATTTACCGATTATTTACGAATTAACGTTTATTTCTTCATTTTTAAATTTTTTTTCACTACTACATAACGTAATTTATTTAACTTTTTTTTTTTTTTTTTTTTTTAAATAATTAATTTTGTAAACTACTAATTGCCTAAATAATATGTCTAATTAGGATTTCTTCGATTAATTTTTTCAATTCCTCGAGTTTTTTTTTTGCAGATAAATTCGCATACTTTTTCATTAATTTTATTGAAAAACAAATAAAAAACCAAAAAACAGATAGATAATTTTTCAAATAATTGAGAAAGGCCATAGAGCCCATCCCTCCATTGGAGTGAGGGGGTGGGTCAAAGTGCAATTATCGATATGGGTATCGTTTCCATATAAATCAAGCATGCCAAGTACGAATATGAAGTCCAATTTTCAGCTAGACCATTGATAAATAATTTGTTGTGGTGAATCAACCCATTCAAAGGAATTTTCAGGTGAGACGTGAGAGAATTCAAAACTTTTTTGTAAAAGACAAAAAATCTTTGACTATATACAACATGGACTGGTAAAGCCCCATAAGAGCAGTGTTGTGAAAGTTCCCGGGAACGAAGTGTTGTTCCCGGGAATTCCCGGGAACAGGGAATTCCCGGGAATTCTCAAAATTTTCCCACTGAAATTTGATTTTTTCTTCTTAAACGTTTATTTCGTTTTATTACTCATTTTTTAATTGAATTTGAAAGTTGGAAACTACAAAAACAAAAATACTACTAAATAAAAACGGATTAGATACGAATATTGTGTATATTTTTGAAAAATATTTTAAAAAATCACGTGGTAATAACCTGAAGAATTACCTTGAAATTACCATCTAAAAAAATAAAATATGGGATATCGATATCCCTGAATAATTTTATTAATTTTAAGTATTTCTAGGGTATCAATACCAATTTTCATTCAAATTGACATTTCTAAACATCATTACATCACTTAAATCTCGTTTTTGCTTCAAAAAAATAATTTATTTGAAAACGGGAATTCCCGGTTTTGATGAAGGTGGGAACGTTCCCGGGAATTCCCGGGAACAATTCCCATTCCCGCAAAATGAGAATTCCCGTTTCACAACACTGCATAAGAGCAATGTTAAATTTTTGATCCGATATGCCGGCGTTTTGATTATGCAATTTCATAAGCAGAGTGGAAAAAAATCTTCTGCACATGCGCGAAATCACAGTTGAGAATCGCTGGGCCGCCATATTGTGCCTTGATATTTTTTTTCAAAATTTTCAATCTCAAACCAAATTCAAATTTTTTTATTGCAATCGAAAGGTTTTTCAATTTTATAAAAAAAATATTTCTTGACATTTTTTTGCTAAACTCGTATTTTCAGAGTTATGAGCAAATATTAAATTTAATGCTATACAAAATGGCGGACCAGCATGCCTGTAGTGAAAATTTTTTCCACTCAAGGCTTTTGGGGTTTCTGCTAAGGAATTCCAGCTGTTCTACCAGTCCATGTTGTATAAATAGTCAAAGCAAAAAATGTATCAAGTATCTGTACCAAAAAAAAGAGAGTAAACCATCGATGTAAACGAAAATTGAACATCATTTTCGTATTTAACATGTACAGGGCTGTTAATATTAAACCGTTAAATTATTTTTCCTGGTTTTGGTTTTGGTTCTGGTTTTCAAAACGTATCGGTTTGGTTTTGGTAGTGGTTTTGGTTTACAAAACGTATTGGTTTTGATTATGGTTACGGTTTTTTTCAAACTTAAGGATCGTTCACAATGGACCTTAACTTTTTACTTTAACTTTAACCAGCTAAAGTTAAAGTAAAAAGTAAAAAGCAAAAAGCAAAAAGCAAAAAACAGTCAAAACTCCTACTAACCAACCATTTCCAAAATGAATTTTAAGTTTTTTTATGCTTAAAATCGTTTTGAAAATGGTTGGTTAGTAGGAGTTTTGACTGTTTTTTGCTTTTTGCTTTTTGCTTTTTACTTTTTACTTTAACTTTAGCTGGTTAAAGTTAAAGTAAAAAGTTAAGGTCCATTGTGAACGATCCTTTAATTTTAAATTTTTGTCAATTGAACTTGAAATACTCCACATCCACAGAATGTGTCTGAGAAATTTTTCGACAAAAAATCTTTAAAAACATTTTTTCTTGACAAATAATGGATACTTTGAATTTGATATCCATTTATGCCATTTTTACGGGTCGGTAGGCCGATAAATTGGGCAAAAAGCCGCAAAATTTCAAGAAAATAACAAAAATTAAAAAACCGAAACCAGTTTGATTTTTTACCGGTTTTGGTTTTGGTTTTGGTTATGGTTTTTGTTTTTTAATGAATCAATATCGACTTGGCTATTTTTGAATTTTTCATTTTTTTGGATTGTTTACAGAAATGTGAAAATTGATACCAAGATGGGAGAGGAAATGGGGGGGTCGGGGAAAATCAATCAATACGCCATTTTGCTCAGCTCTTTGGGCACTTTCAGAATCGACTTGGTTTTCCTGAACTTTTTTTATTTTCTATTTTATGTGGGGATTCTCATACTTTTCATCTGTGCACAGCGTCCCCTATGGAAAAAAGGGAACTGCGACATCGGACCCCCGCGACATTCAAACACTGCGCCAAACGACCCCCAAATGAATTCTAGTTTTTTGCACGACAAATGACCACCAACCATATTTTGGTATGCGTCTTTTGACCACCGCGACAATCGACCCACACATGCATTACACATTATTGGCGTATTTCGACCCCCACGACAATTGACCCCCATTTGAAAGATTCATGATTTTATTAACCTATACGTCAAACGACCACCACATATCAATTAATAGCGTCAAAAGACCCCCAAGTAATTTAACCATCGCGACAATCGACCCACATCGAAATTCTAAATCAGTGTTGCAATGAAACTCAACGAAAATGTGGTAATAAAATGATAGGATGCGAATGAAGACGTTTGCCTACAAACCACAGCGATGCAACCAAACATACATGATTGCGAGATCCGGCAGATATATATATTTTTGTTTTAATTCCACGTGATTTTTTACATCAGCTGGTTTACACGATCCGTCATTAGTTTTTTTATTTGATCTTTTATCGTGTGATCACTGGAGTGGAATTTTAATCACATTCAACTTGTGAAAAAAAAACCGGAGTCGTAAAAACTTAAAATGAAAGAATTGAGGTATGAGAGAAAATTTGTACAATATGAGTCTCACGTTTTTATACTGTCTTTTTCGAACTTTGAACTTTTTTTAAATTTTTACTCGTAGAAAATTTACTACAATTCTAAAAATTGGCCAAATTTTGAAAAATGTAAAAATTACTCAACTTTACAGAGTTCTAATCAATAAAAATGTACAAGTTACATCTCGAGTCGAGCTTTCGCTTCCACCCTTTTTTCGTTTGTTTACATCATAAATGAACGCAAAGCAAATTACAACAATATAATTCTTTATAATTATCAAGAATCAAAATTTAATCTTTGAAAATTTTTCGACAAATAGAGTGAATTTTAAAAAATAGCCAAACTTCAAAACTAATAAAGCTTTAAAATCACCAATTTTTCATTTTTCTGAATTTCCAAAACCATAAAAATTCATTTCACTGGCAAATTAACCTTCCAAATTTTCTTTGAAAATCGCAAGCAAAAATTCAATAGTTGATTTGGCTTTGAAAATTTAATAAAACCCCAATGATTACCAAATGAAGTATGAAATTTTCAAAAATTTTATGAATTGTAAGCCTTTATTAAATTTCAAAAATTGGTTCAACTTTTATTAAAATTCGAAAACTAAAAAATTACAACTTTTCTCAAAATTGTAAAAATTTATAAAACCTCGAAAATTAAAAATTTTATCTGAATTTTGGTAAGAATAATTATTATTGCGTTAAAAGATGGAAAATAATTTTTCTGGCAAAATTCCTGCTTCTTTTATAATTTCTTATGGATGCGCATTGCCCAATTTCCCAACAAATCTTATGGTAAAAAATTTCATTACTTGGCCTACACCTTAGGTACATAAAAAGGCAATAATACCGCTTCGTTGAATAGCATCGCTTCTTATCGACTACAATCGCTAAATACATGTAATTTGACGTACTTATCGTTACGCAGAAACACGGAGGAAAGGGGGCAAAGACGATAAAAAATTACCTATACAAACACGCACCTCGATTATTTAATAATTTAACATAATACTTATAAAATAATCTCGTCTATAAAGACAACGAGAAAACGAAAATAAAAAAGAGTAATCAAAACTCTGGGTAAAAAAATAATAGAGTAAAAAGTAAAAGACGCAATTGACACGACGTATGGAAATAAAAGGGCTACATTGTGACTGGTGATAATGAGGCGACAGTGGCGAATTTCTTCGAAAACTTTCCGGATTACGTTTGAAGTCACTTGTAAACGGTGAGTATTAGGTAAGCAGCGGTGAGACCTGCTGTGATCATCAACAGGCAAAAGGCGAGTATTCTCAGTACAATCTTCTTTTGACGAGTTGACTCTTCTTCCCTGCAACATGAATGAAGAATTTCGGTTAGAGATTACGATCTGTGAAAACAAAGTATTACGTACTTATTATAAATTAAAAGATAAGAAAAATGAAGGTATTAAAAAAGTAAATAAATAAGTTCTCGTGTCGCTGATAAGTGGATTATCTAACGAGTGTGTAATAATTCATCCCATCAAAACTCGTATTATCACCATCGGTGCATTTATTCTCATAAGCTTACCGAGTGAGAAATGTATTCAACTCATTCAATGCAACTTTTTCAAATAGATATCAAAATTTTTCAAAAACTTATAAAATCAAAAATATACATAGCTGAAAATTAGACTAAAAATTAAGAAATCCGAAATTTACACACAAACAATTTAAAAATGGGGGAAAATTGGCCATTTAAATTGTACCCTTGGTTAAAAATTAAAATATAGAAGATATCACCAAAAAATTCAACGAAATTGAAAATCCTCGTAAAATTTAAATCTCGAAACTTCCAAAATGAAAAAAAAAATTGAGTTGAAATAATTTCTTGTTTAAAAATCAAAATAGTTGGAAATTGAACGGAAATCAAAAATTTAAATTGGAAAAAAAATTTGAAAAATAAAGACAAATTGAAATAAAATTGAATATGACTATAAATTAAACGAAATCAAAATTTTCAAATATTAAATTTCCAAAAATCATCAAAATTGATTAATTAGGTACACGAATAAAAAGATTTAATGAATCAAGTAAGTAAATAAAAAATGTGAAAAAATTTTATAAGTCAAAATTTTTTAAACAAATGAAAATTCGAAAATTTAAAAATTAGATGAAACATTGAACCATTGGTGATTTTTTAAATCCGAAATTGAGCTAATAAAATTGAAATAATTCAAATTCCTAAAAATCCAAAATTTTAAAAATTTAATAAAAACTGAAAATTTTTATAATTTTTAAATACAAATTTATTTTCGAAATCTGATTAATTTATAATGATTGTTTGATTTCAGCTATTTTCAAAATTTCAATAAATTCTAAACCAATTTTCAAAAAAAATTCAATAGGTAACCTTTTTTTTACTACTTTCAAGTTTTGGCCAATTTTTCAAATTCAAGTAATTTCTAAATTCAAATTTATTTTTTAAATCATACGTAGCATTTTAAAAATTAACTTCCAGATCAATTGTTGCAATTTTTTAAATTTGGTCAGTTTTAAAAATTGAAAAAATGTTTAAAATTTCAAAATTGTATAAAACGGGTTCGAAAAATAATATTAACCCGAACTAACAACCTGATTCGGCATAATAGACAAAACTTCGGTAAACTGATTCACGTTGGTGATATCGTTCAACGTAACCACGTCTAAATTACCATAATCGACAATTAATAGTACTTCGATTTGCAAAAAATACATTGAAATCAATTGACAATCGTACGAGTAATTTATAGGTAAGTTCTCAGAAAATCTTATCGATCAAATTCCACCTACTAACTCGTCACTAACGACTCGATCTGTGATAACCCTGTACCATTTTCCATCGGCCGCATACCGAGCCAGGAATATTTTACTGCCGAGTAATTCGGTGCTCGATGTGACGCGATATTTTTCAAAATTCGAAGCCAGCTCTTCAGACGCTTCATCCAAGAAACTCTCGAGGAGCTTGAAACTTTCAGAGTAAATTTGCACATAAGCCATGCCGTCCTCTTTGACCGATATTAGGTACGTGTCCGTAACATAACCTAGCTGTAATTAAAAAGCATTCCTCAAATGATCATATGTTCGATAACTAATTACGGTTAATTTGGTATCAATTTTAATTCACGTACCGGAGGTAAATTTGGCGGTTGTAATTAATTTTTGATACGTTTGATGATCAATTGCTTTACATCGATTTCGGAGTCCGTGCTCGTATCGAGCAAGGTAAGTTGTAACTAGGGTTTCTTGTGTCTACTCTGGCTACAAAAGCTTTGCCGCAGGTCGAATCGCCCACCATTCTCGTCACGTAAGGTTCGTTGCTGTAACTCTCGAGACCGGTTAAACAACAGCTGACTTTCTGCAAGATAAAAGAAAAACATTAAGAACATTGACCAATTTAGAAAAGATATTGGAAAGTCATAAATAACTGGAAAATTTGAAGAAGTCCAATATTACAAACGACTGAAATATTCAAAAGAATGAAAAATGATTATTGAAGTATGCAATTTAAAAAATCCAAAAATTCATACAAAATTTTGAAAATTTGGTGAAATCAATAAATTGAAATATTTAGGAATATACAAAAAAATTAGAAGCTTGAAAATAAATTGAAATACATGAATATTGTACTTAAAATTTTCTTTTGAAAATATTTAAATTCAGAAATATTGGAAATTTAAAAAAAAATTAAAGTTAGAGGAAAATTAGGACATTGAAAAATTACAAAACGTAATTTAAAAAATTCAGAAAAATTGATTTTTTAAAAATGTTAGAAGACTAAAAAATCAAAATTGGTTTCAGAAAAATTGACATTAAAATTTTTACAGGAAATTAAGAATTACGAATAATTTAAACATTCCAAAAAATTGAGAATAAGCTAAAATTATCAATGCAAAATTGCAAGTGAAAAAAATTGAATGAAAAAAGAAATGAGATAAGTAGAAATGAAAAGAATAAAATACCTATAGAAAAATTTGATTCAATTCTGAAACATTAAAATTAAGTTTGGAAGAGCGTAACAATTTTAAGCAGCTGATAAAAAGTTTCAAAAAAAAAATCAAAAAATCAAATCAACATTAAAAAAGTAATTAAAAATTCGAGCCAAAAATGTCTAAATTTTCCAATTTCTTCGTAAAAACCACGCGTTTGATTCCTCTACGTACAATTAAAGTAGGTACGCACTTGAGCTGGTAAATTAGTGAACAGTTCGTCTAAATCGAACAAGTCTTCTTTGTCAATTTCGTCAACATCACCGTGATCGACTAAACAGACTCGTACGACTCCGTCAACAATCGGACTCAGGGCTTTAACACGAAACCACGCGTTATCCAAATAAGCTGCGTAGTACGATCTTTCTTTGACCATTTCGACGCTGCGTAATTCATCAGCCTCTAGTTTCGATTCGTCCAATTCGAACATTTTTTCGTCCATGACGGCGTAAAGCACCTGTGGGAAAAAAAACAGCCATTAAAATACCGCCGGAGTAACTCGTTGGTTTCAAAGATGACTCCAAATTACGTTATAGTCGTCGTGAATGATTCTAAAGTAGAGACACGAAGTTGATACACAACAGGTCACGTACACATTCCATACTTCGTTCTCTGGTAGCACCAAAGGTGGAAGTTTGGATACTTCGAAATAAGTGTTTATTCCTCCCTTCGAACGATGGACAAAAAAGACACCAAAATTAACGAATAGATCAATTTTTCAATACAAAATCGGAGAATCGACTCACTTCGACTGGATAAACAGCAGTCGTACCACCAACTAATTCTTCGACGCTGAGTAAAGAACGATTTTTAACGATATCCAACCAGTCGATGGGTAAAATCTCTTGATGCATGAGCTGATATTTCGATTCGATCGTATCGCTTTTCAGTCCAGTGGAATGAGGGTTCACGATTTGCGCAAAAAATAATCAAAAATAAAACTAACACCGAAATTAATAATGTATAAAAAAGTAGGACGACGAGCAGCTTCAAACCTCGGCGAATCGTTCAATGATCAGGTTTTCGTCGGTGGTCACAGGTAAGGCGGTCGAGTCAGGCGTTTTTGTAATTCTTCCAAGGCGATTTTTGCAGTATACTCGTAGACGTATTTTATTAGTTTGCTTTCGTAGGGACAGCTGGTCATCTAGTTTCGTTTTTCGTTTTCAAGTTTAGCCTGGACCAGGAAATCGTTTCGCTATGGTATCCGAAATTAAAATTTGTACAATTATTATCACACACTATCACGCACATACACATAACCGATACTCCACGCGAAACAAACACAATAACCAAACTTCAACTAGGTATTTTGCGAACTTTACCGAGACTGAGTACTTTTATCTGAACTGAACAGTGAGATAGCTTTGGCCTGATACCAGTGTTTACGTTTGGAACTCGCGCATGCGCTGAAAACCTTTCCCTACCTCCTACCTACCTACATTTAAACTGATAACAAGATACCAAAGGATTGATAACGTTGATTAGTGATTAGTAGTGATTAGTTTTTAATAAGTTATGTTAATTTTAATTTAAAATTGTTCTAATGATCTAATGAAAATTCTCGTCTTAGTTGTTTTAATGGAAAATGGCGAAGTATACACGTTCGAAAGTAACACCTCCGGTCAATTAGGTATCAACGACGAGAACCACATCGGGCCTGTAAAAGCAAATCTACCTCCAGTCGTAGTGGAAATTGCAGCCGGATCTAATCACACTGTTGCTTTAACGGCTACCGGACAAGTTTACACGTTTGGCAATAATTCGGTTAGTTGTGTCGAATTCTCAAATAATTGAAAATCGATCGAATTTTAATTACGATTAATTTGCAGAAAAACCAACTGGAACGCAATTGCGTGACGTTTATTCAAACCGAAAGTCTACTGTGGCATAGTACGTCTCAACTTATACCTAATATCGGATATCAATATGCTCAAAAAGTTACCGGAATCGCTGCCTCGGGTGATTTGATGTATTTGAAGATTAGCGAAAATTTATGGAGTCGGTCGACGTTGAATAGTTCGAGATTTGTTGCCGATAGAAATGATATTCGTTGGTATTCATTTTTTTGGATATTTTTGCATGACTTTTATTTTGTGATAAAAACGTAAAATAATTTTTACTTGCAGTGATGTTACCAGTCCACATTAAAAACGACGAACAAAAAACATTCGAATGTGTAGTAATCAAAAAGGAAAGCGGAAATTTTAGAGATTTCAATAATGCGGATGCGGATCAAGTGAATTTTAACAACGCAGCGGTTTGTTACGATGCTCTTTATAATGTGCTATGGTGGTGGGTACTCAATTTACTAACACCTTTCTCATACTCTTATTCGAATCCATCCTTTAATAATTAATACTAATTATTTGCAGCGTACACGAGAATAAATCATCTAGTTTGGAAAAAGGTTCAATAGCTAAATGCTACAACGTCGTAGCCAGCGACGTACACGAGGAGTTTTGCTCTCGTAATACCCTAGACTGCGAATTGGCTGTAGCAGTTGTTACTATGCATACTACACCTTGTTATCAAGCTGCCATCCATGTTTTAGCATGCTTGGATATGCTGGCTCAAGCGAGATCTCGTAATGATTCGTTTAAATCATTGTTTATGGAGCAGAAACATGTCATAAGTACGAAGTCGTTGCTTATAGAAGATTTTCATTGCTGTGAATAGCTTTCAAGGTAAGCGAATATTTTTTTTAGTCAAGTTGAAAACTTATTCATAATATTATTGACTTGAATTTTGATTTCGTTAGGTCTTGGTAATTCTTGGACTTATATTGCTCATAATGCTGTGGAAGCGATTCGATTTTCTTGCGATACCGACGTTCTAGGAGGTATCGGTTTATATGGCGGCAGAGGACATTATCATGTGAGATTGAAGGTAAATTGGAGTTGTGATTCGGACATTACTTACTTATTTATTTTTTTTAAAAAAGTCGATTTTAAAATACATATAATTATTAGGTACAGATCATCGATTTCAGGATTTTTTTTCTCGAAAAAAACTAATGCCATTTCATTGTTTTTAGTTGTTTGATGTCGGTTACGAAAGTGATCCTGAACCGAAAGATGGACAGATTATAATCAGCACCGATGAAATCGTATACGAATGTTCGCTTAAACAAACCTACCCATTCATGTTCGAAGAACCTGTTTTATTACAAGTAATTTTAATCATTATCTGATTCGTCCTATAAAAAAAATTTCTCAGTTTTCTAGAAATTTTTCTTTCATTTTTTGAAGTCACTGTACCCAAAGAAATCATTTTAAAAAAAAAGTATAACTATACCTATCTCAACTTTTTTTTGGAGGGAGGGGTGTCTAGATTTTCAATTTTTTGAAAAAATTGCTGAATTTCTTAGGAGTATAAAGCTTTTCAATTTTTGTAGAAAAATCTATTTCTTGTTTTAAAAAAAAAAAAAAAAAAAAAAATTAGATACTCAACATTGAAAAATTTCATTTCTACATCCTTTTGGAAAATTACCAAGCTAGACTCTTGCAAATTTCAAGTTATTGGCTCTGTATCGAATAATTTTTAAAAATGTCTATAAACCAATTTACAGGCCAATCGATGGTACATAATATGGACACAAATCAAAGGCTCTCCTAGTGACTGCGGAAGTTCTGGATTACCTTACCTAGTGACTGATGACGAGTGAGCACTTTTTTAAAAAAAAATTTTTAATATTGAATTTATTTGTATTGATTTATTTTTCATTTTTTCAGAGTGGTTTTCCATTTCAAATCGAGCCTTTTATCAAGTAACGGGACCAATGTATCATCAGGGGAAATCCCACAATTATTATACAAAGTCTTATTACCAGAATTTTACGTGGTGACGAATTTAGAGAATCCATCGCCCGCTGCGATTCATATTATACTTTCTCGAAAATTTTCTCATACCGTCACAGAGGTTTATCAATAATTTCGTTTATTTCTTTTGCTTTAAGAAAATATTCTAATTATGTGATTTTTTGGCAATTCTCCCAGGACGGTTTCAGGTCTCTGATAGATAAATTTATTATCGTGGTGTTTGGAAGAATTCAAGATGAAATATTCGGAAATTTCGGATCTCAGATATTCGCCTTCGTTGTTCGAAGTTATCAGGCAATTCTACAAATTGGTTTATATTTAATTAGAGCAATTTATATTCGAAATGTACCCGGATGGTTGTAAGTATCGTATGATACGATTTCAGAGAAGGCTACTTCGAGGTGTTTTAATGTGCAATTATTTTACGCAGGTCGAGTTAAGGAACGAAGATCTCGATTGAGTTACGTTATGGCCGAGTTAATTGGAGATGTTCGAGAATTATTACAAAATATTTTATCCGACCCTTTATTTTTGAAAATTTCATACCGAAAAAAATCCAAGGTAAAATATTATTTAAATATCCTCGAAAATTACATTACTTGAAATTTATTTATTTTATTTCGCAGATGGAAGTTGCAATATTTTTTATAAATTGGTCAAGCATATTATTAAAGAGTAGCAGTACGTTTGTGGCCTGCTTTTACGTATTTTTCCCAACGCCAACTCAGAAGTGGATCTACCTCAGATATTTACCTAGTTTTGAACCGGTTCGTGTTTTTTCCTTCAAATTTTCGAATGAAATATGAATTATTTTTTCTAAAACTTCTTTAAATTTTCAGGAAAACAAATTTGAAAACGATTTCTTAATTACGGCCATACTATCAGCATTATGCGCATCGAATATTTGTTTAAAATTAATATTTCCACTCTTACTCGGAGGATTCGATCCAAATCAATTATTCCAAGAAAATATAAACACCAACCTGGCGTCAAACTTCTACAATTACAATACTATTCTAGCAGAAGTAATGATCAATCGAACAGAAGTAAGGGAGTTATTCCCTAAATAGGGATTTCGTTTCTATTTTATACTTATTTTATTAGTTCGAATTTTATTTTAGGGTGAGATCACACTCAGTATATCGTCTTGGTTATTCGTGATGGTTAAATGATTGGAAATATCATCGAAACCTGTCGAAGAAGCTTTACACGGAGTGAGAAATTACGACGATTCGAAAATAGCTTTAAATAGTTGTCAGATACTTTCAAAATTGATCGCCGAATTGTCGGCTGATGCGATGGGGATCAATGTAAGTATTCTGATAAGTTATATCAGATCAGTATTGACGACGTGAAATTGTGTAGATCGATGTTTAAAATTTTAAAAAGATGAGAATTTCTGTACTCCAAAAAATTCAGAATTTTCTTTCACTGAAAGTTTTGAAATTTTCTTCTCTAAAATCGAGGTACCTATTCTCATTTCCAAAAAAATGAAACAATTGTCCAACGCTTCAAAAAAATTGAAAAATGTACTAAAAATTATTGTGACTGAGTAATTAGAAATTTAAAAAAAAAAATTGGACGATTTTTTTATGCTGACTTCAAAAAAAAAATTAAATGTTATGTGTTCCCCGAAAATTTAGAAATTTTTCTTTCGAAAAATTGAGAGGTTCTTTTCCAAAAATGTGAAAAAAAGTTTCGACACCAAAAAAATAGAGGGGTTTCTACGAAAAAATTCAGGTACATTTTTAAAAAAAAAATTATGAATAATAAGGATTTCTTTCTCAACAAATGTGTTTTTTCCTTTGAAAAATGGAAAGTTTTTTTTTCAAAAAATTAAATTTCGAAAAAATTGAGAATTGAAAAAAATTTTCTAAAAAATTGATAATTTCTTTTTTAAACATTTTTTATCTCGAAATATTTTTTTCTGCTTTAGAAAAATGTTTTCCTTTAATAAGATTTTGAAAGATTTAATCGCAACATTTAAAAAAGAAAAAATTAAGAAAATATTTTCTTCAAAAAATTGAAAAATTAAAAAACATAGAATTATTTTTTCTCCAAAAATTAAAAATAATAAGTAATTTTTAGAAATTTCTACCAAAAAAAAAATGAAAAATTCTTTCAATAAGTATATTTATTTATTTTTTTAGGCTGACTTTTGACTTTGAAAAATTGAGATATTTTTCCTCCGGAAAATTCAAAAACATTTTCTCCGAAGGTTTGGGTATTAATTTCACTCACTCCAAAATCATTTGGAAATTTTCCTCTCTAAAAAAATTTCTCTTCCCCCTCCAAAAAAAAAGAAAACAGATTTGAATAGGTTGCGTATATTTAATTTTTGCATTTTTGGAGTTTTCTAGGGTGTAGATAATAAGTTGCCAGCAATTCTCTTTTAACTATGACGCTGTTGAAAATTTAACGTGGTAATTTTTTTTCATCGCAGGATGAAGTTCAAAGGCGTAAAGATCAAATGCTCCATACAACACCATTACGTTTCTGAAGAGTAAACGCTAATAGGTCATGGAAATGGAATACTGGAAATGGCTCCCCTGACGCAATTTGTTTTACTGTCGATAAACCAGGATTCGTTATCGTCGGTATCGCTGCTTTCTGTGGTAGTTGGAATTACGATTACGAAATCGAATTATTAGACAAAGTACGTAATTAATATTGATGAGAAAATAACTCGAGTCTATTAAATATTAATAATTATCGATTTTTATTCCCAGGTCGCATCCAAAAGTAAAAATAATTCGGATTAAAATTTAAGCAATCCTCACGCCAATTGGAGATGTATAGCTTTATCACGAGGCTCGTTCCGTTCGTCAGATTATAGTGGTAAAAATATTGTAGAACTAAATTTCGTACAAAAAACTTGCGCTTATCAGATTTAAAATTTGAAAAAAAAATTAATCGCTTTTAACGTGTTTAGGAAAATACAAAATATATTATTAAACTGAGATTAAGAGGTAATCGAACCAATAACGGCGAACTTGGCCAAGCTGTTGTTACCGGACCAGACGATACAGCTTTTAACTTCATTAGCACTGAAATCAGTTTCAATGGGACGTCAGTTTCAAGAGGCCAACTTTCGTGTATTATATATTACAGGTTAATTACCGTTAAAATTACCCTTTCGAAAATGGAATCATATTCAGATACGATTAATAATACCTGTGATTTCATATTTCCAGATACCCTCAACGAACGACTCAAGAACTACGTAAAAATAAATTCGTCGAAAATCAAGCCTACGAAGTAATCGTCACAATCTCAGATCGTATTTTTTCCCAAATCACGAGTATTCTAACATTAGCCAACGAATCTCCAAATTACAAAGAAGTCGTCGATATTTTAGTCGACGCTCCGATAATCACAGCTTTATTTCCTCTCCCGGTTACTCATCTATCTCCTTTAGTCGCGACGAATGCCAAAGTAAGACTTAATTTTATTTTAATCTCGAGCGAATATTTTTTAACGATCGATTTGTTTGCAGATTACCTGCCATGTGTTGAAATTGATCGAGGAATTGTTGCCATTAGTTTGCCAAATTACTAAAAAGATTATCGCTAATACGAAAGAATCGACGTCAGGTGCAGAAAGCTCGTCGACTATTAATTGTGCGTCGAATTTCGTTACCACCTCGCCTCATTATTCGTTGGTTGAAAGCGATCATCCGTATAAACAAGCTACCGTCAGCAAATACATGTAATTTGAATATTGCATCAGTTTTTGTTTAGGTCGATTTTTTTTCTTTCTTTTTGTAGATATGTGGGAACTGTGGCCATTTTCTTTGTGATCCATTTTTTCTGGGGCATGTTTAATTGAATTTATGGCTAGATAAAAAAAGTAAGGATAGCTACACCCTAAAAAAAAAAAAAAAAAAAAATAGGAAAATGCAAAAATTCTTACACCGTACACCTCCTCATTTTTTTAAAAATCATTCAATTTTTTAAAGTAAAATATTACTCACTTAATTTTTGGAGAAAGAATTTCATTTAGAAAACAAAATTCTGAATCTTCTAAAGATCTCATTTTTTAAAAGTAAACCAGTCGTTCGTTGTAAAAAATCTTTCATTTTTTTTTTTTTTTTGAAAAAATGAACTGAATCTTTAAGTTTTTTTTTTTTGAACAATCTCTCCTTTTTTGAAGAAAAAAACTCATTTTTTATCTCATTCCTTTTTTAAAAAAAAAATCATATTTTTGAACGAAGAAAGAATTCTAAATTTTTCGGAGTGAAAATTATTTTCAAATTCTTGAAACAAAATTCCAGTGTTTTTTTGAAGAAAAAATGGTACCTAATTTTTTGTTGAAACACTTTTGAATAATTTTTTGAAAGTGAAAATATTTTTTATTTACTTGAAATCCAAATTCTTTTGAAATGAAAAAGTCTGATTTTTTGAGAATTTTTTATTTTTTCTTATTCTTTTTGAAAAAAAAATATGAGAAAATTGTTCTAAACTGTCCGGAATAAAAAAAATTAACATTTTTGGAGTGAAAATCACTTTTGGTATTCTTAGGAGAAAATTCTGAATTTTCTTGGATTTGAAAATTTCTCACTGGGAGAAAAAAAAGCTCAATTTCTCAGAAAAAATTTATTTTCATTTTTTAGCTATCTAGGTAGGTATCATTTTTTTAAAAACTTATCGATTTCTTCGAAAAAAAATCATTTTTTCTCATTTCTCTTGAAAAAAAAAAATTGGGCGGAAAACATTTCCAAATTTTTAGGATTATCTTCAAATTCTTAAAGAAAAAATTCCAGTTTTTTTTTTTGAAAAAAAAATCGAAATTTTGTCGAATAGGATAAAAAGATCTAAATATTTTGAAGGAAAAATTCCAATCTTTTTTAAACATTAATGATTTTTTGAAAGTGAAAATATTCTCAAATTTTTCAAATCTTTCATTTTTTTTTAAATGAAAAAAATTTCGTCTCATTCTTTTCGCAAAAAATTTAAGAAAATAATTCAAAACTTTCTGCAGTATCAAAATAATCTTTTAAAGTAAAAATCCGTTACGAATTCTTGTAAAAATTTCTGAATTTTCTTGAAATAATTTGCAAATTCTCTACACAACTTTAAACCTTCTAATTATCGAAAATATACGCTTAAAAGTACTTTATATTCTTGTTCGAAGCTGCACGCTTCTATTATTACGAAAATTCTTATCATCTCGTGTCGTATCGATTTTCGGTTTGCGGTGTAACTTCTTGATCGGGTCTGTCTCTCGGTGAAAGTAAATTAAGTACTTACTGGGATTTTTTCGAGTGAATTTTCATTAATTTTTTATCACTTTTTTGTAGCCGTTGATCGAGGTTATTATTTCGCGATCCAAAATCGAAAACGGTTCGCGGTGGGATACTGCCAGCGGTCACCTCGAATATTTTCCCTTTTATTATCGTTTTTTGTACGAACATGTGACAGCGTGAGGCACATCTTCTATTCGGAGGATTTTATTTTTCATTTTGCCGCATCGAAATCAATTCCTTCGAGATATCGATTTTTTAAGTTTTTGATTTTATTATTCTGTTATTGCTTTATTTTTTGTTTCCATTGCGTATTTTTGTTTCATTTTTATTTCTTCAATCGATTTTGTATTATTTTTTATTTTATTTTTGTGTTTATTTGTTTTTTTACTCGCAAAGTTATCATTATGATTTTATTTTCATTTTATTGATTTATCATTTTCTTATTGTTTTTTTTTCTTCTTTTGTATACCCATTTACTTTTCTTTTTAAGAACGTTTCAGCCTGATATTCGTAATGTGAAGCTTTGAACGATTATTTCAGGCATAAAATTCGGTTACCTACTATATTAAAGTAACTTTTATTATTATTTCTTGTGTTGGTTACTTATTATAACTATTTCCTCAAAGTACGAACTAAACTTATTTAATTAAGGATTTCTCGTAAAGAAGGAGGGGGAGGGGTGAAAATTTTAAAAATCTTTTTCAGTATCTACGATGCACTGATTAATTATCTATTTACATTTTTTCTCAAGTTGAAACTTTAGATCTTCACTACCTTTTTGAAGGAAAAAGTTTTTTTTGGAATAGAAAAAACCCTCATCTTCTGAAGAAATAATTAATTAAGGAGTTATGGTAGGAAATTTTCTCAATTTTTTAGCAGGAGAAATTTTATTTTAAAAAAGTCTCCAAATTCTTTAAAGGCAAAATTCTTGCATTTTTAGAAATTCTTTTTTCAATATTTTCATTTTCTTAGGGGAAAAAATGGGATTTTTTCCCTTTTGAAAAAATTATATTTTTTAAAACAAAATTACGTCAATTTATAAAAGAAAAAAATATTAAACTATGATAAACCTCTCTTTTTTTTACAAAATTTAATAAAAATTTCGAAAGCTTACAAAAATTGCAAAAAGTTTCACGAAAAGTACCTAACAAAAAGTTATTTAGATTTTTTTTACAAAATTTCAATTCTAAGAAACCTTTTTCAAAAGTCGAAAAATCAATATCACTCTTATTAACAAAAATTGAAATAGTTCAAAAAAAGAAAAAGGTTAGAAACTTGGAGTTTTACAATACTCTCTTAAAACTATTAAAATTATTTAAAATAAAAAATACTCCTGAAAACCTATAAGTCCACCTAACCTAACCTAACCTAACCCAACCAAAAATAAAAAAGAATAAAAATCTGTTGAGTTAGGCAAAATATTTGACTTGTAAGAGTGTTGGTTGCTTTACTGGGGTTTGAAGGCAAACTTCATCAGCTCACCTTCAACATGTCATTTTTGTTGTGTTCCACTGCAACACTGATTTAGGCATGGTGGTTGATTGTCGCGGTGGTAATTTGATGCTGGGGGTGATATGACGCACTTCGTTTTAATTTCATTACAATTTGGTGGTCATTTGACGTGTAGGTATTACAATTGGAATTAATTTGATGCGGGGGCCTCCTGTCGGTGTGGTCGAATGACGCCAATAATTTCAAGCATACGCGTTGGTTAATCGTCGTGGTGGTGGAATGACGCGCATAAAATAAATATGGGGGTCGTTTGTCGTGTTTATATTACTTTTGGGGGTCTTTTGTCGCACTGGTAGAATGGCGTGGGGGTCGTTCGACATAGTACCGAAAAAAGTGGGGCTTGTACTTGGTGTTCCGAAATTGTCCAGTCCTGTGTTGTACATCTGTGGCAGTGTTGTGAAAGTTCCCGGGAACGAAGTGTTGTTCCCGGGAATTCCCGGGAATTCTCAAAATTTTCCCACTGAAATTTGATTTTTTCTTCTTAAACGTTTATTTCGTTTTATTACTCATTTTTTAATTGAATTTGTAAGTTGGAAACTACAAAAACAAAAATACTACTAAATAAAAACGGATTAGATACGAATATTGTGTATATTTTTGAAAAATATTTTAAAAAATCACGTGGTAATAACCTGAAGAATTACCTTGAAATTACCATCTAAAAAAATAAAATATGGGATATCGATATCCCTGAATAATTTTATTAATTTCAAATATTTCTAGGGTATCAATACCAATTTTCATTCAAATTGACATTTCTAAACATCATTACATCACTTAAATCTCGTTTTTGCTTAAAAAAAATAATTTATTATTGAAAACGGGAATTCCCGGTTTTGATGAAGGTGGGAACGTTCCCGGGAATTCCCGGGAACAATTCCCATTCCCGCAAAATGGGAATTCCCGTTTCACAACACTGATCTGTGGTATCAGTGTTGCCAAATGGCATGACAGGGTTGGCGGGTTAACAGGCCAGGAAGGCTAGAATTGACAACGTCGCAACGTTGGTTGACTTTTTGGTTTTTCCAAAAGATGTAATGCTAATTCAAATTGCAATAAATCGAAAAATATCAATTTTACGAAAAAAGTCCAAGAGACCTTTTTTAAAGAGAATTGAATAAGCTTTCTATTGATATAGAATTTTTTTGGATTTGATGAAATTTTTAGTGAAAAGTGAAAAATGCCAATTTCGTCAATTTCACTCAAATTCAAAAAATTTATATATGAATGGAAAGCTCTTTTAATTCTCTTTAAAGAAGGTCTCTTGGACTTTTTTCGTAAAATTGATAGTTTTCGAGCTATTGCATTATGAATTAGCATTGTGTCTTATGGAGAATCCAAAAAGTCAGCCTACAGACGAAGTGTTTTTCGAAAAAATTGATGCGAACCAAAATTATAGAGGGAAAAATTAACTTTCGTTTAGTGTATTCGGAATTTTGATTCGACTAATATTTCTCGAGTTACGGTCAAAAAACTGATTTGAAGATGGGCCGTCTACCAGATTTTCCCTATTTTCCCGGTCAAAGAAGCGATTTTCGGAAAAATTGATAAGAACAAAAATTGTAGAGCAAAAAATATCCTTTCATCCAAAAATCATTGAAGTTTTGATTCGACGAAAATACCTCGATTCATTAGCAAAAACTGTTTTCTCAGATATGCAAATTTTCATATTTTCCTATTTCGCGGATAAACAAAGCGTTTTTCATAAAAATTGATTAGAACTAAAATTGTAGAGCAGAAAAAATCCTTCAGTTTTAGTGCTTTTAAAATTTTTGATTCGACCAATTTTTTGAGTTATCGTCAAAAAACTATTTATTTTTTCATTTTCGAGGTCAACGACCCCTTTTTTGTGAAAATTGATAAAAACCACAATTGTAGATCAAAAAATTTACTTTTGTTTGGTGTAGTCGGAATTTCGATTTGACGAATATTTCTTGAGTTATCGTCGAAAAACTGATATTGAAAGTTAGCCGTCTACCAAATTTTCCCATTTTCCCGGTCAACGAAGCGATTTTCGTGAAAATTGATACGAACCAAAATTGTAGAGCGAAAAAAATCCTTTCACCCTAAAATTGTTGAAATTTCGATTTGACGAAAATACCTCGATTTCTCAGCGTAAAATGTTTTCTTGGATATGCAAATTTTCACATATTCTCATTTTCAGAGCGAACGAAGCATTTTTCGTGAAAATTGATCTGAACCAAAATTGTAGAGCAGAAAATTTCCTTTCGTTAGAGTGTTGTCAGAATTTCGATTCGATGAATATTTCCCGAGTTATCGTCAAAAAACGAAATGGAAAGTCGGCCGTGTACTACTCGAAAATGCGACGTTGCCTTTCTACGTTCATGGCTTGTATCTCTAGGTGGTTTTGGTTCAATAATAATTTTCGAATGGATTGATTCATTCGTAGTCCATAGAACTTGAGAAAATTACAATACATATAATCTATCATCCTATTTAGCTCTTCAGCTGTGTTCAATATTCTTCGTTTAGTACCTATTTTATACAATCAATTCGTTGGAAAATAAATCATTGTTACCTTCATCAAATACAAATCTTTTAATCATTAATGAGAACACGAGAGCAAAATTTTAAAATGCTTCACTTTAGTATGTATGAACGTCAAATTTAAATAAGAAAAAAAAAGAAACATTTCTGAAAGTGGGTTATGAACGCGAGAAACCGCATAACATCAATAAATAAGACGATGACACGACTTGATAAGACATACAAACTTACAAACTTGTTACATACTTGGGTGTTTTACAATACGGGAAGAATTACAGAAAATTCACATCTTTACAAACTATGATAATTTTACGCAATAAACAATTAACACGAATAATTATTACTACTTGAAAATATCATAATCTTTTCAAAGCTCTCTTTTTATCCTTCAGCAATTTTGGTTTTTCAACATTTGAACTTTTAGGTACGCCCAAAGAAGCATACTTTTTGGTTGTGGGTCCATCTGAACACGAGTCTCTGTTGATTTTGCCGCACTTGGTACTCTGCCATAAAAACAAAGACGAAAACGAACAGGCAGATTAGTTTTCCATTCAAAACGAGTTATTCAACTTGAACGATCAAAACTATTACCTGTGCATGAATTTCTGTCATCATAGAAGCTCGTTTGTAGTATTCTTCGTAGTTTTCTAATAATAGTTTACCAGCTTCTTCGTTTAAGGCTGATTCGGCATTAGGAACTATTAGTAAACACTTTATGGTCTGTACAAAAAAAACACGTTATGTATCAATATTTCAACATTCAGAACGTAATCTTCTAATCTAATACCTATGAGTAAAAATACTTTCAACACCTACCAACAGAATATGTTTCAGACCCAAATTTGGTTTCCAGTCCTTTTTCAAAGTATTTACGCATATTTCTCCATTTTTAGCAACATTTGGATGAAAAACTTTTGTTACGAAGTAAGCTTTAGGAGGTCCGATTGGAAATTCTTTACCCAAGCACAATTTGATCTTGAATGTTCCTTCTGCATACGGTGTTCCAGCTGTAAATATGAAAATTTTTTACTCATCAACAAACTCATTTATACGAGCTCCAGGTCACTCGGAACATTCTGTTACCGGGTCCTTCGACAATAGCTTGAATATCGGATATATCAGCTTCGTTGATAAATACTCTAATTCCTTCCGGAGGGTTATCAGTCAACTCGTGCAATTCTTTGATAATGCCTCGAATTATTTGAGGAGATAAATTTTCAACATTCGACATCTAAAAACAAAACATCTCAGAATGAACGAAAACGAAATAGATTCGCCTAAATACAATTGACTACATTATTCACTTTCATTTTCAATCGTGAATTCTTCGATACAATGACACACAGAATCTTTAGATAATAGATACATATTATAATACTGATAATACTTACAGAATTCATAACGAAAATCAATCAATTTTGATAGTTCAAATAAATAAACTTCAAATGAAGTGACCGTGTGGCAAAAAAATACAACGATTAAAGTTCAATTGGAATTTGAAAATTAAATACACGATACAACGGTTGAACGAAGCGCAATTTTCAAGAATTCAGATTTCGGGTAGTGATATTCTCAAACACACGAAAACATTGTCCATAATAAAATACACTTGGAAAAAGAAATGCCTCAAAGTCTACTCACGAAGATAGATATATAATTTTTGCATAATCGGTTATTATAGAACTCCAAATTTAATAAATTACTTCAACTTTTGCGATCAATCAAACAAAAAATACAAGAAAGGAGAAACCACAACGGCACAACCGTCAACCAACAACCATATTTGATTATTTTTGAAAAATTAAAAACAAAATTATTCAGTGTATCCAGTTTGATTTTGTTTATTTTCCCAATTTCAATTTTTTTTAAATTTTATATTTCTATTTTTTGTGAGCACACGCGATAAGAATCAAAATAAATTTTTTTTATTTAATGATTTGAATTTACTGCGTTAAAAAAATAATGTTTCTATTTTCAATTTAGAATTTTTCAATTAAAAATAATTTTCATCTAGCCAACTTAATTTTTATTAGTTAATTACCAGTGTCAACTATCGCCGCCGCCTAAGCGGCGTCACCTCAAAGACAAACAAAAACAACTACAAATTTTTTGGAGAAATTTTCTATCATTCAAAAATACGAAATATTCAAATTCAAATGCGACATTCATTTGTGCCGATACGATTTTTTGAATTTTGATTTAGTTGTAATATAACTAATAAAAAACATCAATTACCTAGGATCTGCGGACCTGTCACTGATTCTTCAAACGTAGTCATCGATTGGAATTACTACGACAATGTCATCACAAAATCAGGAAAAGGTAAAATAAAAACCGTTTGTAGATCTTTACTTTATAAAAGATACGAAAATATTTTGTATTTATGAATAAATGAATGATGGTCATATAAAGTTTTGATGTAGAGTAGATGGTGAGCAAATTCACCGTTATTCTGCGTGTTTGTATTTATATTAACCTTAATTTATTTCATGTTAACATTGGTAAAACACTCATAAAAAAACATGAACTAAAGTAAAAGACTGAAAAAATCCAAGTTTTGATTTCTGAAATGTGTTTCTATTATCTATGTAGTTGTACAGTTGGCAAATTTTGGTTGAGTTCGTCATTCATCATCATCATCATCATCACAGAATTTAATGAAATTTCTCTTGGTTTTAGGAGTTGCTGGCGAAAAAAATCAAACATGATTTAGAGAACTGGAGAGAAATCATTCTTCCTGTATATGAAGTATTATTGTGGAAAAACCAACCAGTTTATCCCGGTTTAATTTTTGGATTCAGCACTATCGCATTTATGTAATGTTTTGCCGATTCGTAATCTTTGTTTATTTTTTTTCAATTCTGACTTTCATTAATAATTGTATGTATTTCTCTCTTTTTCACAGCTTTATAATTTTGTTAGATCCCACCTTATTGTCGTTTGTCTCTTCACTCGGGTTGTGTTTGGTGTTATTAGATTATATTGCTCCTATTCTTATATCCAAAACTTTCAACCCTCAATCGTGGACAGGATCAAAAGAAAAAAAACTCGAAGAAATATGTTCAAATTTGGCGTGTACTTATATTTCTTTCAAGTCCAGCGTAGCTAACTTTTTTACTTTGAAAGAAACTAATCCTAAATGGGTAAGAAACTTCACTAGGTTATTCTGCATGCCTATAATAATTATTCCACTATTGCGCAGTGTTCATTAATCGTGAATTCTTTTGTTAATTTAGTTTTATTCGCCCGTAATTATTGGATTGCTATTTCTATCGTGGATTGGAAATAATGTGAATAATGTGTTCCTCACTTACGTATTCGGTGAGTTTTCATTTTTGAATTTGAAAATTCATGTCGATTATCTTAATTATTCAAGAACATATGTTCGTGTTTTACAGTAACCGTGTTATTGATGTTACCTGGCTTGAATCATAACGGGTATTTGGAAAAAATGTTCTCGTTATCGAAACAATTGGTAGCACAAACTTTACGATCGGCATTACTTAAGAAAGAAAAAAAGCAGTGACATTGATGATAACTCTCTTCAGATATATTACATTCATTTATTCAACGTAAGGACGTTATTTTAATTTACTTTACATTTTCGTTGTTATTATTAGGTCTATTTTTATTCTTCTGCATTCATACGAAACTCTTGTGTCTTATAAGTTAAAATCATATCATATTTTCATGAAATGTGTCACATGTTCACGTTTGTCTGTATTACAATCGCGTAGTATTAACATTCTTACTCTTGTGTATATGAATCTCCATTCTCTTCAACCTGGAGTGTTTTCCTGTGTATTTGGCAAACTGATTTATTCATCTAATTCAGTCAAATTACGTTTTGAAAATTTTATTTTATTCTGTCGTTGTGGTGTACAATTTTCGTTTAGAAAATTGCCATTACATAACTTGAACGTATCCTACGTCACACACACTTGATCTAACTATGCAATTTTTATTATTCAAGTTTTCAATAGTGCCTACTACTATTATAATTCTTTTTTGAAGAACAATCAATGTACGTATTTTCGTTTAAATAATATATAAGAATAAATTAATGAATGATACTTTTTTTTTTTTTTTTTCAATTTCTTACAAAAGCGTACAACTGATAAGTACCCTATAACTTTAGGTGTTCCTTTAACAACATTAGATTACCTACTGCTCTTTAATCATTTGATGTAACATAGACGACATAGTGCCCAATTGCCCATTTATGATGGATATATTTTCTCATTAAACAAGTTTACAAAGTCCTAATGGTGATTGACGCTTGGATGGATTGCGTATAACATTAGCACCGTCCATTTCTTATCGGCTACACTGATACGTAATACTCACCTCACTCTACTTCGATGCATTATTAGTCAATAAATTGATGAGTAAATAATATTAAGTAGAATTCCAGCAAGAAAATGAAAATTTATTCAACGTAGGTCATACACATTTGTATTGGTAGGTAATATAATTAAGTGTGCTTTTCAATTCAACCGTGGCACCCAAAACGAATCCTGAATATTATCTAATTCCGAGTCCAAAGACAATTCGTACTTCTCCTTCAAGTTAAAACCAACTAGTGTCTCCAATATTCGTACATGAACGGGCATATTCAAAATCAATTCGGCTTTCGTCTTCTGCTATGCTATTCTATCGATATATAAGCTTGAAACATTGCTTATGCTACACATGCTGTTTTCCGAACTATAACTGAGGGACGATTTGCCAATTATACAAAAAAATATCAACCGATTATCATTCTCGACGTCGAGTATTCCATTATCAAATTGTCAGTCAATTTTCCATTTCTCAGAACTCAAATTGGGAAACTAACTTATACGCCCTCTGTAGAACGCTAAACATGCAAATTTCACACGGACTAGCTGATATTATGGCTTATACCTGAGAATTCAGTTAAAACGTACGTTTTGAGAAACATTTTTTTCAATGCAGCTACTTTTCTTATACTTTCGAGGCTTGGTTAAGAGTGCGCGATGTTTCGCGGTATTGTCATCGCTATGTTTGACCAAATGATAGCACAACTCTTGAGAAGTATCGAAAGTTGTCGAACAAACTTCACACTTGTAATGTTTGTAAATTTTTACATGATGAACTCGAATGTGTTCACGTAAAACAACCTAAAATAAAAAATAAAAAAATTGTTTTAATTGTAAAAATCCAACTTTTGGTCGTAGCTTTGATTTATGAAACATACGTACGCGTTGATTGAATGCTTTTTCGCAAATGGGACACATGTATGGCTTCTCTCCGGTGTGTATGCGTTCGTGTTTTCGCAAAGTACCTCCATCAGCAAAAGCTTTCACGCAGAAACGACACTTAAAAGGACGTTCACCGGTATGAATACGAGCATGAATTTGCTGAGATGATTTCGAACTAAATGTTTTATCACACGCGTGACACGGAAAGATCCGAGTAGATGAACTACCGCTGCGGGAAATTATTGAATTATGACTTGCTCGATGATTCGTCAAAGCTCTGTCATTTGTCCTTTTCTCATCGCATTCCAAACGAGAAATTGATTTATCGCCATGGTAATGCATAAATTCAGTTTCTTGGTCTTTTTTATGTTGTTTCAAGTGATTAATTAATATATTCTTTTCCGCAAACAATTTACCGCATTCAAAACACTCGTAAGTGAGGATTTCTGAATGATAAAACAATAGATGTCTGGATAATGATGATTTTTTTGAAAATTTCTTGTAACAAATATCACATTGTTGCCGACCGCCAGTTCGCAAAGGTGATGGCTTTTTACGATCTTCATGCCTGTGTAATTAATGTTTTGAAGTTGAATACTCGCTTGATGAATATAGATTTAAAAAATATATTGCTTACGTATTTCCATGGTAAGGACTCTCGCCAATTAATGAATCTGATATACTGATTTCTAGTTCGGCGACTTCTTCCACAACAACTTCTTGCATAATTTCATTTTCTGCGTTATGATTGTTCATAAAATTATGAACAGGAGAGTCAAAAAAGCTCTCAAAATCATCTATAAAATTACCAATTCAGATAATTAAACCTGTGATTCAAACAATAGCATACAGAAACGAGACTCACTATCAAACGTGGAAATCGGTGTAAAGAAGGCCTGCTGATTCGGACACGAAACGTTTGATTCATGAGCGAGGATATTCGCATGAAGAAGAACATCTTCCACCTCCATATTACTAGCTATGTCATTTGGCGTTAGTACGCATTCCGACGATACGTCAAAAATATTTTCGTATGCTTGATATTGGTTGCCTATAAGTATAACCTCACGAGCGTAGTTTTCCATTGTTCACTTCTCACTTCCTAACGATGAGCTGAGGAGAAAAATTGAAAATAGGTTAGAGATTTCTGAACACTTTTCTTATTTCATCTTGAAAAAATGAACATTATTATACCTACTATTTAGAAGTCGATTCAGTTCCTCAAGCTCCAAGTTGATGCTATGTTCATAAATAGTCCCATATGATGAGGAAATGATGAGCAGATTCATTCAACGATTCTTTCAATGTTAATAAATTTTCACATCACATTATTCACGTTTCATTTAAATTTCAGGTTTTACTTCATTAATCAAAAATTCAAAATTCAAAATAAGTAAGTTATCAAATGTGTGGGAGAGCACGATCACGAGCGGAGCGGCACGAGTTGATAACGCCTCAGTGTTACCTGTCAACACAATCTCAGTGTTACCAACGTTCTTTCCTCCGTTTTGATTGGCTGATTTTGGATGGATTGATAAGGATCCTACTATCACCAAAAACTGTCAAAAATTCAGAATTTCAGAAAAAGCTTTCAAAAGTTTCAAAAAGTATCTCATAAAGGTGAATAGACTTGTAAATTTTGGAAAACCTCTTTATATGTACATTAAACATTTTTTCTAAACACATATCACCATAAGCAGGGTTTTATTTTATACCTAAACAATTATGTGAGTAAACGTTCCATGTGAAACAGATGATAGCATTTCTCAAAAATTAATGGAAGAAGAAACGCCACAGGAAAGGCAACAAAACGAATTGGAAGCTTTAAAAGTTGGTTTTATTTTTTAGTTTTCATTTTTCGCCCATACGGGACCGGTCATTACAGTTATTTTGTTGCAGGCAATTTTCGCCGATCAATTTATCAATTGTAACGAAGGCAGTTCAATATGGAAACCTTTGGATGTAATCGTAACTGTTTTGCCGCAAAGAGAAAACAGCGGACCGTTGGAAGTACACGTACAACTGAATTTACACGTAATTGCCTGCGAAGAATATCCTAATAAGTAATAATTGCTCGATATAACGTTATAATTCCGCGTTTATCGTACCGGAAAATATAACAAGAAATTTTCGTTATTTTTCAGAGTCCCAAAAATAATGCTGGAGAAATCTAAAGGTTTATCTGATAAGGAAATCACTGAAATTCAAATCAAATTAGAAGAGCTGTCCCATTCCCTTGTCGGCGAGGTGATGATTTTCGAGTTGGTGTCATACATTCAGGTTGTTATACAATGAAAGATTAGTTAATTTGTTTCAATCGCGATATATTTTACAAATTCCGATTAAAGTTCGAGTAAACACAAAAATGATAAAACCTTATTGATTCCCAAAACTGTTTCATGCGAATTGAGTAGTGGTACTTGCGTTGACTTCTCAAAACGGTCCAATATTTTCATAGTTTGAGAAGACTTGCGAATTTTACCCACGCCAAAAGTACCTCGCATAGTGCCTAAGATGTTATAGGAACGAATAATCTATTTTCTTGTAACGCCTTGTTTTATAATTGGGACTTATTTGATTTCAGACAGTATTAACCGCATGTAACAAACCCTCATTTCAATCGTTTTACGAAGAAATGTTATCCAGACAGAAAGAGCAGAAAAAGAAAGAGGTGGAATTACAGAAAACCGAAGAAGATATGAAAGTAAGCGAACTGTTCGAACAACCCATTAAATGAGAATAATAATCTGTAACGTATTTTCGTTTTAGAGACAACTCATAGAATTGGAAGTTGAAGGAATTAAAAAGGAGCGTCAAAAAAAAATTAAAACGAGAAAATCAGTCGAAATCGGTGTTTCGTGCGATAATGAAATTGATTATGCCATGTAAGATGAATGTACATGATGATTTACTTAATCTTGTCACTCGAAATGCGTGTAAATTTTCATTTTATATCGTGACATTGGTATTTTGTATAACTTTAGCTTGTTATGTTACGCAGGAAACGAATTACTCTCGGCAGTCCTACTAAAGACCCAATACACATAAAGAATAACGAGCATAAATATGTGAGTACGACTCGAATTGATGCCGCGTTCTTTGAAATATTACTATCGTTGTATAGCTCACCTTGCTATTTTTTTTTTCAGAGTGAGACATGTCATGGAAGTGACGAAAGCTTTAGCAATTCGATATCACATTTTAATCTCAATTCTAGACTTGTAAGAGAATTTGAAATACTCAATTTCATCGGTAGGGGTGCCTTTGGAGATGTGTTAAAAGTACGGTATGCGGTGCCACTATTTGTTAATTGGTAATACAGCATGCTGATATTTCTTAATTAACTCTCTGTATTAGGTGCGGAATAAGTTGGATGATTGTCTGTACGCGATAAAGCGAATTCAGCTGAATTTAAATAATAAACAAATAAACAAAAAGATTACCAGAGAAGTAAAATTACTGTCAAGATTGAATCACGAAAACGTAGTTCGTTATTATAATTCTTGGTTAGAAAATTCGGAATCCCAGTCGAAAGATGTGCCACTTCACGAAGTCGATGGTTTTGAGAAAAAAGTAAGGCATATGCAGATGTTTTAGTTATTGAACTATTTGTAATGGTCGAGTCATTTGTGTAATTCTGCGATTTTTTTTTACTCAACTTTGAATATTTGATAGGTCAATTTTCCATTAGAAAAGAATTCGGTGAAATCGTTGACTGATGATTTGAATTTAAGTTTTCCGCATCCTGGTTCTGATCCCAGTTTCAGTGATGATGATGACGACGAAGATGACGATGACAACGACTGGATAGAATTCATGTAAGGTTTTTTTTTTCTCGTTTGTTCATTTTACATTTTCGATAATAATTTTTTTTTTGTGAAATATTAGTGAAGAAAACGTCGAAGTTGATGGCTCTATTAGTACAGATTTGAGTGAACATGAGAACAGCGACAGTGATCACGCTAATATAGATCAGTACATGTACATACAGATGGAGTATTGCGAAAAAAGCACTTTAAGGTAGTTTGCTGTTTCTTTATTTCATAATTCCAAAAAGCGATCAATAAATATCGCAGATGTTCTTAAACGTAACAACCTAAGTACTTACGTGTTGCAGAAATGCAATTGACGACAACTTGTATCAAGATGAAAACAGAGTTTGGCGGCTATTAAAAGAAGTTGTTGAAGGTTTGGCTTACATACACGAACAAGGAATAATTCACAGGGATCTAAAACCGGTCAATATTTTCATCGATTGTAACGATCACGTTAAAATAGGCGATTTTGGTCTTGCGACACCGAATAAGTTAGTTCGGCTTGATTTTTCATTCGATTTCGTAAATTTTGTGTCCAAGTCTGAACGATTTACATGCGAATTTTATTTTCAGATCAATAGCTACAAAAATAGCAACAACTGGTTCGTTGATTTCTGGTAATGATGACAGCGTATTGCATGGTGATACGAATACTTCGCATACTGGTCAAGTAGGTACTGCGCTGTACGTGGCTCCTGAGTTGAATAGCTCCGCGTCGCGTGTACATTATAATCAGGTAATTACGGTGTTCATCTTTGTAGTCATAAAAATATTTCGGAAACGCCAGCTTCACGTTTATAAAATTCCTTATTGTTCTATTTTATTTTTATTTTTTATTATTATTTTTTTTTTAGAAAGTTGACATATACAGTCTAGGTATAATATTTTTCGAAATGTGTTATCCTCCTCTTCAAACTCAAATGGAACGTTTCAAGATTTTAAGCAATTTGAGAAAAAGTTCCAGAGACTTTCCTAGCGATTTTCTAGTTCCGAAGTGGTGCCGTCAAATTAAACTGATTCGGTGAGATAACCTACCGAGTCGAATCTCGTTGATCATAATTGTACCTATGTAGTAGATGTAGATCGATCGATTTTTCCTTCTTTTTTTTCCAGCGAATTATTGAATCATAATTTCACAGAACGGCCGAGTGCTATTGAAATATTAGAAAAAGAGTACATTCCACTCACCGAGCTTGAAGACGAAAAAATACACGAGACCATTCGTCACACGTTATGTAATCCTCAAAGTAAAATGTACAAGCACTTGATCGCCGAATGCTTTAATCAGGTTCGTTTGATGGTGCTGATACTCGTGTTTGTACCTAGTACCTATACCTACCACTACCTACTTCTTTTTACAGAAAGTATCACCTGCCGAAGACATCACATTCAACGTTTCTTCGCATACAAAGACCGCATGGCAACACGCTTTCGTGGAAAAAATGGCGGATCACGCGCGTAAAATTTTTCGCCTCCACGGAGGCACTTGCTTCAGTACACCATTATTAACCCCCAATAACGGAGTCGGCATCACCGATACGACTGCTGTGTCATTAATGACTCGTTTTGGAAATATCGTCAACGCGCCTTACGACTTGAGATTATCATTTGCGCGGTATTTAGCTCAAAATCCGCACATTACCCACATGAAAAGATATACTATAGACAGAGTATTTCGTGAAAGAAGAATGCTTGGCGTTCATCCTAAAGAAAATTTTGAATGCACGTTCGATATCATTAGTCCAAATTCGTGTAAGTATGTATTTGTAGTATGATAATATTTTTTATTTTTCGTATCGGAAATGATTCCGTTACGCTCGAGTGTTTTGTAAGAAAATATCGTTTATTTTAGCCAACTTAGCCATGGAAGCTGAACTATTGTCGATCGCGTGCGAATTTCTCGAAAGCTTTTCAGACTGCTTGCAAAAAAACTACGTTATCCGTTTGAACCACGTTTCGTTAGTAGCTGCAATTTTATACTACCATCAGGTCGTTTCTAGAAAGCATCAGACAGTATGCAATTTTCTGAGTAAATTAAAGGTATGTATCGTGTCCATGTCTTTCGTGCATCTTAGACTTATGAACGCAAATGCGACATGTTTTTTTGATAATTAATACGTATTTCTGAAAATATGTGCGCAGTTTCAAGCTGGTAACACGCCCACGAAGATGAACTCGTTGAATGGAATATCCCAAGATATTTCTGATATTAATATCATGAACGTTGTTAATGCGATGAATGTCGAAATACAATCCAGTAAATTTTCTTCGTATTTTAGTCACATGTTGAAGAAAAACACGGCTTCGAGTAGTGCATGTCGAATTGCACTCACTCAGTTGGAAAACTTGATTCAATTGTTGACATCTTTGAAAATCAAGGTACGTTTTATCTCTGCTTCTAAGTTCAATTGTTTTAGTTCCATTCGTTGTTTCCGTTTTCCACTTTTTTCCGAACATTTATTGTGCCTATAATTAATGAGAAATATTATTTTTAAACTTAGTGCCCGATGGTTATCGCACCCAACGTTATTACGAATTACAATCATTATTCGGGAATTATGTTTCAAGTTGTTTGGGAGCACAAGAATAAAAATAATTCCGAAAGAGACGTAATCGCGGCTGGAGGACGATACGATAATCTCATCATGCAATACAAGTAACTAAGAAATGGTTTATTTTTTTTGAATTGGCGAGGTTTGCGCGTTCGAAAAACTGAGCTAATGTTTTTGGTTTTTTTTGCCATCTTTTAGAAATGCTCTGAATGTAACGAAAGAAACGAAGCAGTCAGCCGTAGGTCTCACCATCTATTTAGATCGACTAGCTAACGCTTTACAACCGGAATACCAACATTTCCCAACGGTCGAGGTTCTGGTTTGCTCCGTCGGATCTAATCATCTAACTGAGGAAAAGTTGAAACTTGTAAAAGAATTATGGATGGCCGAGATACGTAGTACAATTTTGAACGTTGAACAAGTACGTAAATAAATATACGCCTACCTAGTAGCCTATGTATTTAAAAAATCGAAACGTATGCATTAAATTAGAAAAATTAAACGAGTAGGTATATTCGTCGATGAAGTTTTCCCCAATTTAGCGAATAAGTCGAAGTAACTTGTGTTTGTGTTTTTTTTTTTCAGAGTTTGGAAGAAACCCAAGAGTACTGCAGTAAAATGAAAATTCCTCACATATTATACTTGAAAGAAGCTGAACCCGGGATGCTTCGATTGAGGTCCTGGACTCGTGAAAAGTAATTTTATACCAACATTTTCCTTTTTTGAGCCTCCTATCAGGGACGAAGCTGAGCATTGGTTTTAATTCGAAGCGAGAATGAAGCGAAGGGCGATGAAAGCCCAAACTTGGAAATTCTCTATTAAAAGTCCATGTACTTTTTTAATTCACATTCAATCGCTCGGCTCGTGCACCCTTTTTTTGGTTATTGATTACGTTTACGAGGTATTTTTTCTCCATAACGTCTTGTGTATGTTCATTTCAAGATTACAGGAGAAAAAACTCACACCATCGGAAGTTGTACCTTACTTGAGAAGAGTTATTAAAGGTAGCTGGAATAACGTTGAGAATACGACCAACACTGCGCACCACCATAGTCGTTCGGAGTCTAGAAGTGCATCCGTTAGTATAAATGAAACCCATAGTATCAATATTACTTTTCTAACGGAGGAGAAATTATCTGCCAACAACAAGAGACGTTACGAAAATCAAGTAAGATAATATTGCAGCATATGATATCAGTATTCACGCGACGATCGGCTATTTTTAGGGAGAGCCCTTGCTGTTTCATTTGCTCGCCTTGAATTTTTTACCAAGTCCAGTGCTACATAAATACTTTATATTCAAAATTGGAAGGGAGGGAAGAGTCCAATCGAAATTTTTGTCATAACTAAAAGTATTTGTTAAACTTCAAGCTACAACTTTTGTTTGAAAATTTTTTCAATTGGGCCCCTTACCTCCCCGCCGTTTTTAATAATGTATTTTGAATAAGCGTGAATAAGTTACATATATTACTCAAAATTGGTGGGGAAGGAGGGGTCCGATTGAAATTTTTGTCATTACCAAAATTATTCCTAGTCCATCAAGCTACAACTTTTGTTTGACAATTTTTTCAATCGGGCCCCTTACCTCCCCCTGTTATTAATAATGTATTTGAATGAGTTTGATTATCCAAATTGGAGGGGAGCGAGGGGTGCAATCGCAATTTTTGTCATAATCAAAAGTATTAGTGAAACTTCAAGCTACAACTTTTGGTTGAAAACTTTTTCAATTGGGCCCCTCTCTCTCCACTTATTTTGCATAACACTCCCAAAATACTCATTAAAAATTGAAGGGGGAAGGGGAAAGGGTCCAATTGAAAAATTTTTGCAACAAAGTTGTAGCTTAAGATTTTAGGAAAAATTTTGGTCATGACAAAATTTTCGATTGAACCCCTCCCTCCCATCCAATTTTGGATAATTCAACTCATTCAAATACATTATTAAAAACAGGGGGAAGGTAAGGGGCCCAATTGAAAAAATTTTCAAACAAAAGTTGTAGCTTGAAGTTTTACAAATACTTTTAGTTATCACAATAATTTCGATTGGACCCCTCCCTCTCTTCCAATTTTGAATATAAAGTATTTATGTAGCACTGGAAATTGGTAAAAAATTCAAGGCGAGCAAATGAATCAGCAAGGGCTCTCCGTAAAAATAGCCGATCGTCTCATCCACACGCGTGCATTATCAATGTACATAAAATATTTTTTTAAGGCTTCCAATTGCATTTCAAATTACCTTCATAAGATATCGACAAAAGTCAAAATAGAGTTGATTATTCTAAACACACCGTACGATGTGTTGACCGCCATCGTATCTACGATAGATTTCAATACAAAAAGCACCGATTACTTAGCTTCCTTGATTAAAAAGTAAGTATTCGTAAGCGAATCCTAGTATTTGTATTCAAAACAAGCTATATAACCATTTTGTATTGTAATCAACAGATACCCGAGGTATAAAAAGTGTTTGAATCGCGTTATCGAGTACATTGAGAAATTGCAAATGCTAGAACATGTACCCGTGATCATATTTTACAGTATAGAGGATAATAATTGTAAAATATTAATTTAAAAACTAATTCGGTTTTTTCGTCGTTATCTGGACGTTTTATACTTTTCGTGATATCTTTTGTACCTTGAATTTTGTGAAATATAATTATTTATTTATTTATTTTTTAGCATAAACGTTTATTTCTACAGGTAGGTACATATTCTTTATCCGTATCCGTATTGGATGTTCTATGTCATTTCAAGTAAAACTTGAATTTTATGTGATGTCGTCGGTACAGTGAAGTTTCTACGAGTATTTCACTTCTGCAAGAATGCACCGCAGATACCCGGAGATCTAGGTATGCAGACGAACAATATATATTATGGTCGATGCTGCTTGGTAATAACCCTGAATAAAATTGCATGTACGAATTCAATTCTTAAAAAAAAAAAAAAAAAAAAAAATTCTGTCACGGCACGATGAAGCGTTCGCTGAAATGTTATAAGCGTATAATTCTATTACAAACCGTCGTAATATAAGATGTTGATTACCATGCATGATGTAATTAGTTTAGTCATCTTCATGAATATTCAAAAGTGTTGGTTGGTTTTGGTACCTTTCAAGAATGTCCAAATATAATTTTTTTTTTTTGAAATTTTAGCTGTCAGATTTCACATCGTTTTATCAGAAAGTTGTTAATTTATGCGAAGATTGTTTACACTGAGAATTAAAGTTATACCTACACCTACGCGCCGATGGAAATTATTAAAAAATTTCTGTCGATGACGAGAATACGTCACTGAAGAAAAAAGTTCTCACATAGATTCCAATACCTACTTATTTTCAGCATGAAAAATATTCACAATAATTATGTACCTACTCTATTTAAGAATTTAAGTACGTAGGTTTAGGTACCTACATCTTAAAGTTGGTAAAAAAAATACCCAAATGTGAATCTATGTACAAATCCATACCTTACGAAGTTACTCACTCACTTTAATTCACTAATCGAGATATAAAATTTACGACAAAATGTCCGAAAATAAAAATACTCGATTACTTGGTCCTAGGAAATTTGGTACCTATTTAATAGCGACAACCTAGACCTACGTATACCTACGAGTTTTTCATGATTATCAAATTAACGCGTAACAGAAAGATGAATAAGTAGTAGGTATGTAATGTACTTAGTTATAGGTGATTGTATGAGTACTCACTGCTGAGATACATAGATAATGTTGATTTGTTGGTATCTGCAGTACCTAGATGTACCTAACCTAATACTTGCCTAAATCTAATCTATAACCGTACCTGTAAGTTGTAATGTAATGTAATGCGATGTGATGTAATAGTAAATACTTGGTGCCGTACGACGGAAAAAGCTGTGAAATAACTAACGAACAGTGTTTGCTCATTTTCCTCTTCCCTCTTTGCAATTTTACATATCGGTTTGGCATCGCGATCACCTCAAACGATCAAGAGAACAGACATTACCTACAAAATAAAAAATACCAAACATACAGTCGCAGGTGTTACAGTCAACGTCAACCATTCAAGATCAATGTCATAATCACACTTGAAATTTTTCGATAACTCATTTTTACACCTCAGTTTTTCAACGCATGTTGACGGATCTTAAAAAATATTTTCAAGAAAAAAATTGTGAACCAATCTTTTTCCGTAATCGTTGTTGTTGTTGTTGTTGTTGTTGTTGCTATTAAAAAATGATAGGTTACTGTTCGCAATATTTTTTCAATTAGACATGGCAACGTTTATGAATTATAAAAAATGCGATTTCAAATGCGGTTAACTTTGGTAATCATTTTTTTTGTCCAACTTCTTTCAAATACTACACAAGACAAGTACGTATCTATACAAGAATAACTTTTATTTCCACTTCATTTTGTACTTGAATTTCATCAATTTACCTACCACTACTACCTTCGCTGTTTTGTTTGTTTTTTTGTTTTTTTTTACCCAAGTACCTACTTTTTATTTTATTGTAGAAAATTGAACGAGGATTTTTTAACGTTTCAAAAAAAAAGTATAAAAGAAAGTGGTACCTATTTTATTTACGGTTGAGCACACCAAGTACATTGAATAACATAACTTACACTATCTACGTAGGCACACATTCTGAGAATACTGTCATAGCAAAATTTTAAAAAATGAGCAGATAATAGCAGATACATAATAAAATGACAAGATGACAAAACGATGTATAAATTTTATTAAATTTTAAATTTTAATTACGACCTATGTATTAGCAAGATGTAGAAAAGATCGACCCAGGTACCTCGTATACCTTCTATATATTTTGATAAATACCTAAAGATATGTATGTCAGACGTCAAGTACACTCGATGCATTTAAATCTAAATACGATAAGATAATTAATTCAATTAGGTACCTAGCACAAGGTATGAAAAAAAAACTAAAAAGATAAAAACCAATACCTGTATTTGCATTCTTCTTCTTTTTTTTTTTTTTTTTTTTTTTTGAATATTGAGTAGGTATTTGTACTAGCCCAACGAAAATATTCATTCAATTTATTAAAATATATTTCATGCACCCGATTTGAATTGAGATGAAACGTTTGCCTTTGCCTTGCTCGTGCTCCATTTTGACTATCGCAGCTCTGTAGAAATGGATTACATATTTTATAGGTACATCGTGTACATCTAGGCTGGTAGTTAAGTAATAGGTAACTCGATGTTCATATGTGTGAATGTGTGATGCGGTAGCTCTTTGCGTGCACCTGGTGATTATTGGGAACTGAAATTAATATAAATTGCTTTTTCATTTGATCTATACGCAGACGTGTCACGTTCCACACAATTTTGAAGCAGGAACGAGTAGTTAGGTAATGTTTCTATTTCTAAATCTCATGATTTGCTAACAAGCCCAAAAGTCGAAAATTCATGTTTTCTTCAAAGGAAAAATTTAAACCTACTTACGTAATATAATATGGTATTTAAGGGTAGCTATTTAAGAAAGGTGCCCACGACTATATAATGCTATGTAGGTAGGTATCTGTCTAAGTGTCTACCTACGTGCTGTCAACGTATCTGTAAGTGTAACTTTACTTGGATACTTGGTATAACGTAAGCACCGAATAATGCTTTTTGGATTCTTAAACATTTTTTGTGGTACGCAAATCGCTACAGCGTTGATGGTATTTTTTGCAGAGATACGTGCAAAGAGGCAATGAATTTTGATGGAAAAACAACCGAACAAATTCTCTACATGTTGACAGATCCATGCAGGTACGATAGATGGAAAAGACCGAGTATTAATGAGGAACCGACTCAAGTGTCGGTGAGAATTTATATCTATTTTATCGGCAACATCGAAGCGCAACATTTGGTAAGTTGAACATTTCGAATAGATAATCGAATTGTGTAGGTACATAGGTACCTAGCTAGAGCTACCTACCTACCTACCTACCTACGTACTAGGTACTACGTAGACAAATATTACCAGTAAAACCCCAACCTAACGTTAAAAGTAAATTATTCCAAATAGGTAATTTATCGCTGCGTAAAAAAACAAGCGTAAATATCTACCTCAATAAGGATTTTTTTCCTATTAAAATAAATTTTCTCTTATTCATAGAGGTAAAACGGCGGTAAATTGGTTACCAAAAACGACTATTATACCGCTGAATCAGGTTAATTATTTCTTGCGTAAGAGATACGGTATATAGATCGCAATTTATGCGTAACATTGGTCTAATTTATCTCACCTTTTTTCTGTTTCACTACTTACACGTTCCCAGTATCTGTCAAGTAGAAATAGATAAATACTTATGCAAAAAAAGTAAGAAAGAAATTACAATAATTGACTTTTAATCTTGAAATTTTTCACATAAATGTACGTACTCACTTTCTATACGAATGTAGGTATAGGTAGTAGGTACCATATGAAATAATATGATCAATGAAGCTTTTTCACGAAATAAATGTGTTTTTTTTTGTTGTTTTTTTTGTTAGCAATACACAACTCACGTGCTGATGAGATACAGATGGGTGGATTACAGATTAGCTCGAAATGTGACATACAGCATACAAGGAGAGACTTTAGTTAAAGAGAAGCTTTGGACACCACATATGTACATAGTGAACGAATACGAATCCCGTGTTATGGGATCAGGAAATCAAGATATTTTAGTGACTGTCATGCCTGATGGAACAGTTTTATACTCGACTCGGTACGATCAATTGGTAACTATATGAATTCGTTCTCTTTTTTTTTTGGAGAATTCCTAAAAAATTTATGAAAAAAAACAGTCAGTCACAAAAAAAAAAAAAAAAATGAAAAAATGAAAAAATAGGTTAAAAAACTCTGAAAACATCGTTTTTTAATGTTTTTTTTTTTTTTTTTTTTTTTTTTTTTTGAAAAAAAAATTACGTTTAAAATAATAATAGGTAATTGAAAAAAAAACTATTCAAACCCTGCTCCGAATTCATCTAAATACCTCTACCTATTAAATTATGGTAGAAACGATTTTAAACTTGAATTGTTGATTTCATTGCAGGCTGAAAGTGACATTACTGTGTTTAATGAATCTAAGAAAATTTCCATTTGACGAACAAGAATGTCCTCTGGTGTTGGAAAGTTGTAAGTATACGACTGACGTGCAAAGGTTTGAGTTTCGCAAGAGTATAGGTACAATCGTACATCTAATTATGATTGTATCTAGTCTACTCGCATAGGTACTCGATACTTACTCGATAGAGGTATCTACTATGTAGATCAGTAGATCTACTGCATAACATGCTATCTTGACACGATTTTTTTTTTTTTTTAATTTTAAAGGGACTTATAATACTAACGAATTACTCTTATCGTGGGAAAAACTCTCCCCCGTGGTCCAGAATGCACGTCTTCACATGACGGAGTATAACTTGGTGTCAATTTGGACTAATTCAACTTTTGTCATGTACTCTTTACCCTTGGACACTTGGACAACTTCCGAAGAAAATTATCATTATTTCGGGAAATTTGGTAAATTGGAAAAATATTTATTAAAAACTTCGTATCAAATATAATTTTTTTTAGACCTTCTCTAATAACGTGAGAAATAGGTATATCTAAGTATATACCTACTAATCTCTATATTTCTAATTGTAAGTACTTGGATAGGTAGTCTATATGTACGTAGGTAGGTAAGTATGTACTTATAAAAAGAAACCGTTTAGTACCAACAAATAAATTAAGTAGCAAGTGTATTTTCCAGCTGGAAACTATAGTTCATTGACAGTATATTTCAAGCTGGAACGTGAGGCTGGCCACTATTTGATGGATTATTACGTTCCTAGTATCTTGTTGGTGGTTGTATCATGGGTAACGTTTTGGCTAGATCCAAATGCTGTTCCTGGAAGAACGACTTTAGGTAGGTATAGTAAATTCAAGATTTAAGAACCTGATACACAGTTTACCTACGATAAAAACATGCCAGTTGGCAATATGTACAAGACCTAATCGAGGTTTTTGCAGGTACGAGTACAATGCTTACTTTCATAACATTATCAAGAAATACGGGTAGCTCGTTACCAAAAGTGTCCTACATTAAAGCAACAGAAATATGGTTTATCGGCTGTACAATATTTATATTCGGTTCATTAGTAGAATTTGCTTTTGTCAATACCATATGGAGAAGAAGGTAACTGAAATTTTGGACCGCGTTCTTCTATTACCTATTGTTTTTGTCGCCTAGAAAATTTTCAAAGTAGGCCTATGTTTTATTTGCATCGCTTATTTCCACAGAAAGGACATCGAATTGAAAAAAGTGACCAGTAAGCATGTGCTTAGGGCAACATTAACACCGCAATTGAATAGAAAGTCACTATCGTCTTCAACGCAGTCTCTTCCAAGCATCCAAACAATCCACGAAAATAGTTTGAGAGTACGTGTAAGTATTATTAAAATTGTAGAACGAGCGTAATTTGCGATTTTAATCTAGCACTTCATTCGACAGCAGAATAAATACAGTAATACGTTACTGGTACCATCGAACGATACCATTTTCACCGAACCTGCGGCGAGCTGTAACAGCATAAATATTAACAGCAGTAATTCGCAAGGATTTTTCAAAATGACTCCTCAACAGATAGCGGCGTGGATAGATAAAAGGAGCAGAGTATTTTTTCCGATCGCTTTTTTAATATTCAATGTATTCTATTGGATTTTTGTTTTGATCTAAATGCCAGTTGTTATAGGATAAAAAAAAAAAAAAAAAGATCTAAAGCATGGATTCTATAATGTACCTACATAAAACCATAGCACAGGATTAATTATAGTCAGCTACTAATTTACCAGTAGTCAACTACCAGTTAACTAGTAGGTATGTAGTTACCAGAGGGTGCAAAAAAAAAAAAAAAAAAATACACCACTAATTATTGGTGAATAGTACTAGTAACTATTATGTTGCCGAAAAAACTACAGATTTTTCTCATTTTTTGTTTTACACTACATAATGTTATTGTGTATTCGACTCGTTTAAAACGAGTACCTAGTTTTTACTAAACTTATTAGTTAATAGGTTCTTCAAAAAAAAAAAAAAAAAAAAAAAAAAAAATCAAAGAGGAAAAGAAGAAAAATAGAAAATCTCAAAACAAAGACAGCAATTTCTGTCATTTTGTATATTGTATTTTTCAATTTATCGGTACTTAATATTAAACATGGTTCACCATCGTCAAATTAATTATGCATTATAGCATCATCATCATCATCATCTTGCATTCGTTTTCAATCAATGAATCAACGTTCAAACTTTACGACGCGAATCATCTCGTTCGTTGTTTATGAATCAGAACCACGATTCATCGTTCAATAGAGCAAAGAAGAAGAAGAACGGTTAGGCAAATCTCGTTCTCGTTGAATCTACCTAAATAAAGTGATAAAGATTAACAATTTGTGGGATGACAAAAATTTTAGTTTATTCGATTCTAATTCGTTTGATTTGATTAGCAATAATAACTTTTGTTCCTGTATTTTTGTTGTCAAGTAACTTACTTAGAAAATTGTGATTCATTATTCGTGATTTCGTATGTTTTCGTCACTCGTTTTCGAAATTCTAAAATCGTGTGTATGTACGTTTACGTGTACAATGAAAGTACGATCAGTTGATCATTATAATTATTTTCCGCGGCGATTAATAAGATTATCGTCGATGGTGATTAATGGCGATCACCTTTAAGTAATTTCATTTTTCAATACCCGAAACTCATTTCTGCACAACGTACGTATAAAATGATCCAAATCCAAATCTGCCGTAAATTTCAATTCAAAATGGCGGAGATTGCGATTGAAGATTGAACCCGGTTGAAAGTTGAATGAATAATTTGCGACGTTGACGATCGGTGTTAGTGATGTTTTTTGGCTATTTTGTTAGTGTTGATGTAATAATAATAAAGCTTGTGCGAATTTCTAAAAATCTGTAAAGACTCGTCGCGTCGCTCGTTGTGTCATTTTTGTCGTGTATTATTCAATATCGGACTTTTAACTAATGCGATCGGTCAACTTCCAGTTTTTTAGAATTTGTAGATACAGCCTTATGCTTAATTACCAATCGCGTGTTTTCGGAACATTCATCTATGGACTCCAGTTTCCAAGTTTCACATGGCGTATCTACATTCTTCGAATTTAATTTCGGTAAGTTATTTGCACATTCTTAGGGCCATTATTACAATCGTCGATTAAGTTCCGTGAGCAGCGTCACGTGATCAAACTGAGCTACGTTATTGGTCACGCGGCTTAACCGAGGTTCTTAACGGCCCAATTTTGGCCGGTTAAGCCTCGGTTAACGCGGACCGACTGTTGTAATACTGGCCCTAAACCATGTATGGCTGTATTGTATTGTATTGTATTTTATTATTCTGTACTCACTACTCACTCAATCATCTACTCAAAGCAATACGTTTACGCATCTACATTATTTTGTAATTTATGTACTTACCATAGGTACATTGGAGTCTTAGTTTTTGTCATAGCATAGGGGTAGGCCACTATGTTATCAATACTCATATCTAAGTGACCTGTCATAAGAAAACCAGGTTATGGTCCGAAAAATCTTTTTTTGTTTTTTTGTTTATATTAGTGGTACTTTTGAGTTTTGACGTTGATTTCAATCTATAATTTCAATGGTCATGGAGAAAACGTTCTCAAATGATTCTGTTCGAGTACACAGAAAAGTTAAAAATTCAGAGAAAAATCAATACTTTTATTCAGAAAATTATTTTTCATTTTTCTTGAAGGGTAGTTCAAATGGTGTCTACGTACAAATTTACAGCTTGATCGGATCAGTTTTGAGCGGTCTGTGTCAATTTAATGAAATTTTTTAGGAGCAAAAAGTGGAAAATTCAACTCTTCTTGCTTTTCATCTTGTATATTAGCTCAAATTTTGAGCAAATCAAAAAACCAAGACTAATGCATGGTAGGAAATCAAATTTCCAACAAAAAAGGTTCTCTTCACTTTTTGCCTATCTTTAATATTTCAGGAGTTATTTGAGAAAATCAAAAACAATTATTATAGATGTAAACTCCTGAAATATTGAAGATAGGCAAAAAGTGAAGAGAACCTTTTTTGTTGGAAATTTGATTTCCTACCATGTATTAGTCTTGGTTTTTTGATTTGCTCAAAATTTGAGTCGATATCTTGACTTGAAAATTTGAAATTTCATTCAAAATTTGGAATTTTTTGTTTTAAGAATGGTAACACTGCCTGTTAAAAAAAATTGCAATCACCCTAAGTAGTGAATTTGGGTTCACTTGGAGTGGCTAAATGATGCCCCAAAAATCAGCTGGATCAGATGAACGGAATGAACAGTGTGAGCAGTGATCGAATTGAGCCGGAACGCAACGGAACGCAGTTCCGCTTTAAAAAAAATAAAAAATTTGCGTTCCGTTTCAAAAAAAATGAAAATTTTGCGTTCTGGTACGCTTCATTTTACCAAAAATTCGAGCAATACATGAATTTCATTTGTGTATTGCTCAGCGTTACATGAAATAATTTCAAATTCAAATAAAGCCTTGGGAAGATGAAAATCTAACTCAGATTTATGCTGAAAAACTCATATTTTTTCATTCAAAATTGCAATTTTTTCAAAAATTTTCGCCCTCGCTTCGCTCGGGCATCATTCTTCTCCTACTTTTTGTCAAGTTAGAAATTTTTGGTAGTTGAATTTGGCATTTTCACTGATTTTGCCTCCTTTCTCTAAATTTTTTTTCAGTTCGTCATTATTGGGGGTGCGAAATACCAAAATAAATCTCTGCCCAACTGTCTACATTTACACCCCCTCCCCGGATAATTATTTATCAATTTTTTGAGCCCCTGTTTTTACAAAAATTTTTGAGCAATACATGGTGAAATTTTAAGTTGCCGCGCCTGCGAAAATATGCGTTCCGTTTCAAAATTTTCACTCAATTCGATCACTGAGTGTGAGAATTTTAAAATTTGTAGTGCTCTCCTGTAAAACTTGTTTTTCGGACTATAACCTGGTTTTCTTATGACAGGTTACATAAGGTGTTGGTTATTGGTGTACTTAACCACTCCCATTTTAAATTCAAACTGAACTTAAGCGTTTTACTGATATCACTTTAAATCTGCAGTAAAGTATGTAGATTTAGCATTTAGCGAACGATTCTCTTTTCTTTTTAGGTACTCGTGCTCGGCTGTTGAAAGTTGGAGCAAAAGAATTTAAAAAAAAAAAAAAAAAAAAAAAAATTATGGAAACACATTTAATTTCAAGTTGGCAAAGTAAAGTAGTGAAATTTAAACGATTTTGCTAATACTCTTTCAATCTGAAATTTATGGAAGGTTTTAAGCTGTTTTGGAAAAGTTTTTAGAATCAATTAAAATCTATACTGGTAATTAGGAGAGCAAAAGTTTACAATATCTTTACCAAAGTAGCGAAAGAATTCAAATAACTTCAAAATTAGATTCCATCTTAATATTTTTAAATTAGAATTAATTAAATGAAATAGAAAAGTTGAGCGTATTAAAGGAGAAAATGTTGCTTGAAATATTTTTATAAAATTTTCAAACGAAATAAAGATATTTTCATTATATGAACTTTTCTCTGAAGCGTAATATTACCGTACCGTTTCACCGTTCGACGTAGTGCTTAATGCTTTCCGCTATGCGCAAAAGAAAGGTATTCCAAGTATTTTTTTTATTGAGATACCCGCAAAACGTATAATATTTGAATAGGTACAAAGAAAAAGAAAAAGAAAAGAAAAATACACCAACTTAATGTTCTCATAAGCTTCGTTTCTTTTTCACTATACACTCGCGTATGTATATACGGTAACGGTAACGGTATCGCAAATTCAAAATTACAACTCATTTCAGCAACCTTGTTTCTCTTTTTTCGTTTTTAATTTTCAGCCGCTGCTGCTGACGCTGCTGTTTTCTTTTTGCCCTCTATTCCTGATTTCCTGCGCATATTTTCTGCCTGCTTGCATCTTTTAAAGTAATTAATTTGGCAGTTTTTCTTTTTCTCAATCTCGGCGTCGTTCTCGATTTGATTTGAATACCCATTTCGTTTCTTCGATTCAACGTTTACCCTTACGTATGCATTGCATACCTAGTGTATCATGTAGGTAGATTAGATCGAATTCTTTCCCAAGTTACTAGCTAGCGAAAAATGTGCACAGTACATAGATATGGTACTATAATTGCTTCTTATGTATACATAATATTATTGTATACAGGTACGTTCATATAGAATGAAATTTGTTGATTGTATGGAAATTGATGGTACGTACTTGTATGGCTGCGTATTACGACGTAGGACGTACCTACCTACTCATGCGATAGGTAAATATATAGATACGTTCGTTGTAGAACTATATAGAAAGATATTGCAAAGTGCAAACGTTAAACACAAAAATGATTTATATTTTTTCAAAAGAACAACGCAAATTGTAATAAAAAGACAGAAAAAAAAGAAGGGGAAAAATATAATATAAAATAAAATAAACTTTGCGAGTTTATTTTATACTTACTATACGACGAAGAGTAAAAAAAGAAAATGAATTGTTGTCTTTGTTTAAACTCATAACTTCGCCAAACGGTTCCCTCTACCTCGGCTCTTGCTAGTTGCGCGAATTTTCCCCCCCGCCTCTCGACCCATTGCCGCTGTCGAAACTTTATATCTATTTTTCTTCCCTTCAACCTCGTCGAGTCCCTTTGCAGGCGGCAACCGCCACAGCGCCTCGCCATTCTCATCGCATAGTTTTCTTATGGTGTAACGCGAAGCATTCTAATGGAAAACATATTTCACTCGAAATGCCATATTAAATAGACATTAAAAACAAAAAACGCACACACAAAAAAATAACGCAGATACAGGGAAAGTCGAGGCTAGGCGAAGGAGAATAAAAAAGAAATTTATTTATATATGCCACTTAAAAAACTAGACAAATTTGATTTGCGCTACGACCATTTTTTCAGTTTAATTCGCGATCGATGTTGATACCTATACTATATCCAATCTACCCGTTTGATACCTAGGGTATGGTACCTAAGCACCTACCTTACCTATTGTAAAAGACACACTACGTATAATTGTACGTATACAAATTAACGATTGGATCCCCGCAGTACTGATTTTTTGGCACCATCGAAAATTTGACAAGTCCAATACTTGTAGATACGTAAATTCAAAATTAAAGTGCAGGCAAAGGTCCAATCACAATTATTTTTGTAATAATCAAAATTATTTTCAAGACTTCAAACTACAACTTTTGTTTGAAATATTTTTCAATCGGACCTCGACCTTCACCAGCTTTCAATAATATAAGTATTTCTGTCATATGATGCTAAATTTGAGGGGAGGGGAGGGTGTAACTGAAAATTTTATAATTTATAACTAAAATTACTTTTAGGACCGCAATCTACAACTTTTGTCTGAAAATGTTTTCAATTAGACCCATCTTTTGACTTTGAAAAGGTATCTACTTGATGTTATGTGAAACCGGAGGGGAGGGAGAGATCCAATCGAAATTTTTGTAATGAGCAAAATTATTCCTAGAACTTTTAGCTACAACTTTTATCTGAAAAATTTTTCAAACTAGGCCTTTCCTCCCACACTATTTCATTTTTTAATTGGTATTTTCGGAATGTTATAATGTTACGCAAAATCCTTAGAGAGGGCGGGGTTCAATTGAAAAAAGTTTCAAACAAAAGTTGTAGATTGAAGTCCTAGGAATAATTTTGGTTATTATAAAAATTTTGTTTGGACCCCTCCCTGACCTCCAATTTTGAATTTACGTAATTATCTACGAAGTATTGGACTTGGCAAATTTTCGATGGTGCCAAAAAATCAGTACTGCGGGGGATCCAATCGTTCAAATTAGGTGTGCTGGGAAACGTGCGGTAAACGAATACTTCAGATTTGGATATAACCTACGTAGTACAACTAACAAAAAACTTCAAGTTCTACACTACACATGATGCCTAATCCTGAAAATGAAGAAGCTACATTTATTAGCTTTGAAAATTGATATTTTTAAGCAAAATCGATTGGTAGCACTGTGTTTAAAAAATTTTCCGACCCAGTCGGTGAATAGCAAAAAGGTTCTAATCATACGGGGATGCATATCTTCGAAATTGAAGGAGCTAAGCATCAACAACAAATTTTTATCCAAAATGTCTACCTAAATAGACATTAAAGTTACAAGACTCCATTAAGATAATACCTACATAAAACATGTGCAACTTTTTTAAAGGAACAAAAAGTGATGTTAAAATTTTGCGTTTCTTCAAAAATGAAGGTGCTCAAATTTTAGAAGCCTTAAACTTCGAAAATATCAATTTTTTAGCGCTTCATTTTCATAGATCGACAAATTTTTCACATAACTGTTTTTTTCGGCGCTAAGAAGTTGTTTCAGTTTAATGTTCTGTTTTGACGCAACTTTGAAATTTTTGCAAATCAGTGCTCCTTCAAAGTCGAGATAGGCACTCAGTGGAAATCAAGTTTTTTATTAACCCTAGGTAGGCAATCGATTATTACCATTTATCCAAATCTCAAGCATATACCACCTTTTCCGAAATAGGTACCCATGATTAAATTGCAATTTTAAGTACCTACTTCAAATTGAAAATGTATGGAAAACTATGGTAATTGTGGGTTGGGGGGGGGGGGGAGGAGGGAGTGTTCTAGTTAGTTTAAGACTGCATAGTTTTTTTCTTTCTAACTCTCATCAACGCTTAGAAAAATGAATAGAAAAAAACACCTTATGGGCGTTTTTAGCAGCAGATGTTGTGGTAATAACCCCTCACTCCCGAAAATTCTATTCAGAGTTAAACGAGTGAGGTAAAATCATGCCAGTACTGTTAAAAAATCAAAATACTTTTTTTCCTGTTTTGTGAGCTGATAAAATATTATTTGTTCACATGGAAGTGGATCGTTTTCGTTGAATTTTACTTTGTATTCAAAATTGGAGGGGAATGAGGGGGTCTAATGGAAATTTTTATGATAACCAAATTGTTATTACTGATGTAGGACTTCAAGCTACAACATCTATCTGTAAGAAGTCCAAAAATCTATTAAAATGGTATTCGAAGTGCAGTAATGTGCAGTTGTGCTTCTGACCAGATTAAAAAAAAAGCATATTCGAGGTCGGAAGACAGTGCCCTGTCGGGCCCTGTTAATTTTTTTGGCTACCCCCAAGTTTAGATAATGTTCATTTTTTGAGGTCTTAACCCCCTTAAAAGAAGAAATAAACTGTTCTGGGCAAAATGAGTAATACAACGGTAAACATTCTCCAAGTCGAGCATGAAATCATTTTGTATGAAATGAAATTTTACGAAGACCGTTTTGTGTACCTCACTTTTGGTGACCCTTGCATTGTGGTTGAGGGGCATACTGCATAATAATTATGATATCTCTCTACTAGACCATATTTTCCATGTTTAGTGAAAACTAGCGGTTTTTGGAACAAAGTCGAAAATTTTCAATTTTTGAGAGTGAGTACCGCAATTTATGAGGAAGTAATGATTAAAATGAAAAATTGTAGCGAGTGCCATTACACAGAATTGAAAAATTAACAACTTTTGTTCGAAACTTTTCCTTGTACCGTTTCATTTCTTGAGGCTCGGAGGGGTGAGGGGGAAGATACTTGATTGAAGTTGAATCGTTTCATGGAGCATTTTATTTTACGGGAGAATTTTTCCTGTTTGTGAAAAGTTTAGAGTTATTTATGAAAAACCAGTTTTTTTAAAAACGTGCCCTGGGAGAGGTGTCGTGTGGTGAGGTGACTATTGAGAGTTGAGACCTCGTTCAACACTTTTTTTGAATTTTTTTTTCCAATTTTACCGGACTATACGTACAGTGTATACGTACTTGGTGGAAAAGAGGAGGGTAATTTTTTATCGAAATTTTCACATCGAAATGACGAGTTGATAAAATATTGTGCGTGTTTAGGCCGCAAAGGTCTCATCGTCAGGTCGACGCGACGCGACGCGAGCGACGCTTACCGCGTAAATTCGCGTACGCGTCTCGTCGCGTCGTATTTAGAAAACATTCAAAACTTATACATACACACCCTTAAACGCATATTAGGATCGATACATCATTTTGCCTTTGTATAATAGGCTGTAGTAACATTTCAGCCTCTGTTGCCATGGCAACTGATAATGTATGGACCCCCTTCCGTAATAAATAAAATTCCTTTCTTTACCCGTTATATTTCTATCTCATTTGAAAGTTTAAAGTAGCGCTTGGGAATTTTAAAGCTTTAATATAAAAAGCGCGTCCCCGCCACTGCCGCGCTCCTCGTTCCGAATCCTTTCTCATAATCAATTAACTTTTTCATATGAATAAAATTAGAAAATTCGCCGCGTTCGTTTTCGCGTGCATAATAACATTAACATTTTTCAAATGCAAATGCTGCTGTATAAAGGTTGCCGTTTCTGTTTGGACATTTATTAGTTATTTATCTATAATTATGTAATTACGTATTATCGTTGAGTTGATATTTTTTGAAAATTGAAAATATCTTACTAAAATATAATCATGTAGTATCTACTAGCTGATGAAGACGGCAGTAGCAAATTCAGCGGTGATTTGAAAATTTTGCCGCTTTAGACCCAAAAAATCTGCCCAAACCTGTTGTGAGGGGGGGGGGGGGAGATCTACAAAACACAAAAATTATACCTAACAAAAAAAATTATCTAAAACTCAAAAAATACGTGAAAAAAATACTCGTAAAATGCAAAAAATTGATTCCCTTCAAATTTGACGTTTGATCAATTTGTTTTTCAAATTCCTTTTTTCATTTCTTTTTTTCGAAATTGGTAAAAAATTTATTTAATTTCAGAACAAATTTTCTAATATCTTAGTTTTGCAAAATACAAGTAGGTATTTTCAAATTCTACTTTTGGTCAATTTTCTTACAACTTTTGTTTTCAATTTTATTTTTTATTTTTAGCCGAATTTTTAAAAAAAAATTTAGGCTATTGTGTCCGACCCTAATTTAGAAGGAGGGGGGGGTAGAAGAGTTCTGACTCCATTTCTCGACGTTTGGGACCAAAAGATGACGATTTGCAAAAGTCACATATTTATATATATATGTACATATAATTTTAACGCTACTTTTGGAACTCTGGGGCCGAGCCTAACAGGTCAAATGAGGTCAAACTTGATATGTAGGGTCCCCTCGGTGTAGGAATGATGCAAAAAAAATTTTGGAGCCCTAACTCAAAATTGGGGATTTTACCCTTTTTTGAGGGGGTGCGGGGGAGCCCCAATATCATGAAATTTTTTGAAACTTGCCCCAGGGATGAGAACCCTAATTACCTACACCATAGTCAAATTTCAGCCCCCTAAGTCATCCCCACCCTATTTTAGGGCCCAAAAAGTGGGTTTTGGGGTCATTTTTTTCACGTTGATCAGGCTACAGACCCCCCAAATGGGGCTGGGGGGCCAAAATTTTCATCATGGATCAAGTTTGTGCCCCTGATGTGCCTTTTGTAGGTTTCAACTTTTGGGCCTCCTTTGACCCCTGTCAAGGATCAAAAATCAAGATTTTTCACAATTTTTCATGTTTTTTCTCGCTTCCCGGTACGTTGATCAGCCTGCAGCCCAAACCAAATGACCTTGGATGCTAAAATTTGGTATTTAGGATAGGTAAGGGTCACTGAGGTGCCTTTTGGGGTTTTTGACCCTCGAGCCCCAAAATTGGGGGTGGCCCTTTTTTGAAGAGGGCTCTAAAGAGGCCCCAATTTGACAAAATGATTTGAAATTTTTACCAACAACAGTGACTCTGATTGTCTCCACTGTATCCAAATTTCAGCTTCTCAAGTCATCCCCACCCCATTTTAGGGCTCAAAAAGTGGATTTTGAGGTCATTTTTTCACGTTGATCAAGCTACAGACCCCCCAAATGGAGCTGGGGTGCCTAAATTTTTATAATAGATCGAGTTTATGCCCCTGATGTGCCTTTTGTAGGTTTTGACCTTTAAACTCCTTTTGACCTCGATACAGGGTCAAAAATCAATATTTTTCAAGTTTTAACCTGTCTTTTCTGACGCGTTGAACAGCCTACAGCCCAAACTAAATGATCTAAACAATCGAAATTTGGGATGTAGGGTCAGTAGAGGTCACTGATGTGCCTTTTGGGGGTTTCGACTTTTGAGCACCAGTTGACCCCCGTACAGGGTCAAAAATCAGAAATTTTCACATTTTAACCTATTTTTTAGGTGTGTTGATCAGCCTATAGCCCAAACCAAATGACCTTGGAAACTAAAATTTGGTATTTAGAATCGGTAAGGATCACTGAGGTGCCTTTTGGGTTTTTTGACCCTCGAGCCCCAAAATTGGGGGTCACCCCTTTTTGAGGGGGGCTCAAAAGAAGCCCCAATTTGACAAAATGATTTAAAATTTTTACCAACAACAGTGACTCTGATTGTCTCCGCTGTATCCAAATTTCAGCTTCGTAAGTCATCCCCACCCCATTTTAGGGCCCAAAAAGTGGATTTTGAGGTCATTTTTTCACGTTGATCAAGCTACAGACCCCCCAAATGGAGCTGGGGTGCCTAAATTTTTATCATAGATCGAGTTCATGCCCCTGATGTGCCTTTTGTAGGTTTTGACCTTTAAACCCCTTTTGACCTAAATACATGGTCAAAAATCAATATTTTTCAAGTTTTAACCTGTCTTTTCTGACGCGTTGAACAGCCTACAGCCCAAACTAAAAGACCTAAACAATCGAAATTTGGGATGTAGGGTCAGTAGAGGTCACTGATGTGCCTTTTGGGGGTTTCGACTTTTGAGCACCATTTGACCCTCGTACAGGGTCAAAAATCAGAAATGTTCACGTTTTAACCTCTTTTTTGGTGTGTTGGCCCTCGTCTGAAGAGCTGAAAGTGTGAAGGGGATTGAGAGCGAAGCCCTCAATCATCTCCTGCCATGTCCCTATTGAGGGTAAAGCCCCCCAAGAGGGGCATGGGGGCGGAGCCCCCATCTGAAGAGTTGGAAGTGACGATGTGGTTGGGGGCGAAGCCCCCAACGCGGGGGCATGGGGGCGGAGCCCCCATCCTAAGAGCTGAAAGTGATAAGGAGGTTGGGGGCGAAGCCCCAACGCGGGGGTATGGGGGCGGAGCCCCCATCCTAAGAGCTGAAAGTGATAAGGAGGTTGGGTAGGAGCCTCAACGGGGGTATGGGGGCGGAGCCCCCATCTGAAGTTGAAATCTTCAATGCAGAGAGGAACTAAAACTGAAGACAAAAACCTGACATTTTTAAACTGAATTTGAAGTTAAAACTGATATTGAAACTGAAATACCATGGATGAAAACGTTTTCAAAGTGGTACACTAACTTGAAAAAAAAAATTCGGCTGTCGCGGAGCATCTTGACTGCTACGCGTTTTTTTAATTTGGCTTTTGAACGTTTGATTTTTTTTTTTTTATATTAAAATCTTGTTGATTTCTAAACGTTAAAAAAGTTGACGTACCATTTATAAATTTTGTTATTTTATGTATTTTTAAATTCGAGTTCTGGATATATTTTATAAATTATATACCTACCTAGATATTTGTAATTGATGGTCCGTTTCAGTCCCCCCACCCCCCCCCCCCCCCCCGGAAGAAGAATCGTTTTTTTAAATTTTTTTATTAACACATTTTGAGTGCTCGGGCTCCTTAAAGCAGAAAACAACCAAGCTCCTCCTCTCTCGTCAAGTCTAGTAATTTGTAAAGAGATTTGTTTATTTGTAATTTAGAGTTTCACCCTAGGGCTGTTCGAATACCCGATTCCACACCTGTTTCTTTAATATTGAAAAGTACATAATAAATATACTCAACTACCCAGCAGCCAGCACTAGTAGTAAGTGTTTCAAAATGAACACTCTTATTTCTGGTGCCTCCTGTTTACAGCCCCTCCCTCTTCTCACTCAAAATGTGATGCTAAAATCGTAAATTTTTGAAATTCTGAAATGCAGCCTCCTAAAGTTATATTTTTGACGAGTTCATGCTCAGATTCCGAACCTAAAATATGCTATAGATACGTACCAGTAAACTCAATTTCCGCCTCGATCGATCAATTCTGTAAAATAATAAAACTATTTTTACGTAGAAAAAAGTTATTTAGGTATGGAATGTAAAGTACTCACTGAGTACCGAAATAAGTATTTACTACTTAGTAGGACTTACCTATACCTACTAGGGTGGAATGATTTTGACTTTTTTTCGAAAATCGAAACAGCCTACGGCACAAAAGTTGTGTTTTGGTGTCAAAATAACGTGGTAAAAATTTGAGCCCCCTCGGTCAATATTAACCCATGCTTCAGGGGGTCCAAAGTTTTCAAATTTCAGTAAAATTTCTCATATAATAAATTTTTTTTTTTTTTTTTAAATTAACATTTTTTTAGAGGTCTAGTCGATGGCAGGGGTCCTCTTAGTGACCCAGAACCCGGTCATCCATCAAAAAATTGCATAAAAGTATAAACAGGGGTTTCCAAAATATCCACATTTTTGCATAATTACGCATCAAAATCAAGAAATGCGCGAATATTTTTATTTTTTGAGATATGTTGCATATTTTGAGGTTTACATATTTGAAAATATCTTCAAAATGAAAGGGAAGTCCCATCACCACCACCCCTTCATAGAACATGAGACATTTGGCCATGAAAATTTTGTTTTTCCAAAACTGACCCCACTTTGAGGATCCCTAACGCCCTGCGCCTTTGAGGAAGGAGTCTAATATTTTGATGGGATGTTTTCAACACAAAATGAACCGCTCTCATGCATATAGTAATTAGAGTGATAATTTTTTCACTTTGCCCTAATACAAAGTAGGTAAAATAAGTAATTTCATTAAAAAACACAGGACAAAGTTTTCATAGCAAAATGTCTCATGTTCTATGGAGGGGTGGTGGTGGTGGTGATGGGACTTCCCTTTCATTTTGAAGATATTTTCAAATATGTAAACCTCAAAATATGCAACATATCTCAAAAAATAAAAATATTCGCGCATTTCTTGATTTTGGTGCGTAATTATGCAAAAATGTGGATATTTTGGAAACCCTTGTTTATACTTTTATGCAATTTTTTGATGGATGACCGGGTTCTGGGTCACCAAGAGGACCCCTACCATCGACTAGACCTCTGAAAAATTGTTAATTTAAAAAAAAAAAAAAATTTATTATATGAGAAATTTTACTGAAATTTGAAAACTTTGGACCCCCTGAAGCATGGGTTAATATTGACCGAGGGGGCTCAAATTTTTAACACGTTATTTTGACACCAAAGCACAACTTTTGTGCCGTAGGCTGTTTCGATTTTCGAAAAAAAGTCAAAATCATTCCACCCTAATACCTACCTACCTACCTACCTACCTAAGTAAAGCTACGTTGCCGTTGCGTACAACTACGAGTACAAAAATACAACAACAATAAACTTATTTGTAGGTATATAATATGAACGATGACAAATCAAAACTTACAATGTTAACAATAACTTCACGCCTCCTTGTACGTCTAAAATACGCCATTTCGCTGTGCAGTAGGTACCTATTTCCTCTACAGCGCAGATATTCTCGCGGGATGAATGATTTCCCAACGCTGCCGTAACATTTATACGCAAACAATTTCGAAAATTACATTTATAACGCGGCAAAAAATAAAATAAATCTGATTTCGTGTTATCAAATTACGAAGATTTCTTATTTCGAAGCGTATACGTATAATATCTGTAGTTCTCTTCTGTACTTATTATACTCGCTTCTTCTTTTCTTACTTCGCCTAAATTTTTATTCGATCGGTTTTCATTTTCTTTTTCCAAAGCGAATCGCGTTGAACGTTTACGGATTTAGTTAACTAGTTTCTTTAAATATGACAGCGAATAACTTATCCCCGTTTCTGAAGACTGCCGACTGCTCCGAAACCGAAATTAATAGTTTACCTTTACCCTTAGCCTTACCACCTACACCTACCCAGTAGGTACCTACTTGTATTTAAAATATCGAAGTAAGAAAATTTAGACCACTAGAGTGTTTCAACTTTCTCAAATAGGCATAATAATTTACCTAGCTGTCTATACTCGGAGAATCAAAAAATATCGAGTATCTGCCTGGTACCTCTACCTACCTACCTAATTTTCTATACGCTCGCACTTATACGTTAGTGCTATACTGTACCATGTACCTACTACCTACTACCTACTACCTATACTACCTACTCGTTCTCATAAAGTCGTAGTCGCAAGGCGCGCTGAAATGTCTTAACTCTGAAGCAATGATAAAAAAGTTGAAACTTTTGTTCTTTTATCATTGCCAATTCGCTTGCAACTTCAGTTGTTAAAGTTTCAAATTAATAATTAAGAAGTTTGCCACTGTTTACTCTTGTGAAAATGAATGTTTTCCTCGTTTTGCGAAAAGAGAAAACTTAACAAATAATGAGAACGAAATAAAATTAATTTCTTTTACTTTTTATTTTCTTTTTCCTTTTTAGACGACATTTTTCTACTATTTCCTTTCACAACCACGATAACGACTTTTCTTCTATATCACGAGAACGTTGATTTAATTAGATGTTTTTAGCTGCTTTTTTTCCTTCTTCTTCTTTCTTCTCCACCTTCGCTCCGTTCATCTTCTCTCTCATTTGTCGCTCGTATACAAACTGAGTTGCAATAATTTCGAATTAAAGCGCGTCCAGCTCGTTAAAGTGGGAAAAACTTTTATAATTCTATTATTATTACGTATCTATTATTCATTTAGAGGGTTTTGCACATTTGTAATTTGTAAAACGCCATTCAACCAAACGCTGCGAATAATATTTAATGTTAGTGTTATATTTGGTCGTTTTTTCGATTCTTTTAAAACGTTTATTTATTGCCACGGTCGGTGTTAGTTGCGATTTTTAAGTATTAAGCAGATAATTTTCACGGACCTCCCTTACGTCTTACGTCTGTATTTTTTTGCACTGAAGACGTCCCTTGTACCTTGGTCACACCCCCTCTGGCCTTTACGACAATACAAGTCCAACAAGTTGGTGGTAAATATGGTCACTTCGCTACGTAAAAAGTTATCCAATTTTGAAAAAAAAAATGAAAAGAAATATAAATAAATTTGTATTAGGTACTTTGAAAAATTTATTAAAAATTAGAAGAAAACAAATTGTGATTAAAGTGGATTCAACATACACATTTTTACCCAAAAATACAATTTACGATGATTTTTCATTTTTACCTCCACTTTCAGGAACCATCGTCATTTTCCATACTTTCTTCAAATTTTTATAATCATTTGAAAAATTCGCATGGGTACAAAATTGACGAAAATCGCCATGAATATTCTAAAATTCAGTAAGGAGAAAAATTTCAAAATAATAATATGGATTTATTTTCTTATAACATACAACAACTTGAAATGACGAGTTGAAAATTTTTGAACAACTTTGAAAGGCTATAACCAGAAAAAAAAATTGAAATTCGGTAAATTTTTTTACTTTTTAGAAAAAAGGTGTGACTACCTGACTATGGTCCTTTTAAAATTCAATTACGTAGTGCAAAATCAAAAATAGGCAATTATTTTCTCATAAAATGGAAAAACTTTGGGTGGGTGGACATTTAAAAAAATTCAAAAATCCAAAATAAAGGCCACCCTAATAATAGGTACGAGTACTAGGTAGTAGGTATACGTTTATATAGGTACATTAGGGTGGAGTGAAAAAAACATAGCTCGGATTTCGACCAAACACACAGAGATAGTTCACTTTGTGTTGAAAACCTCCCAACAAAATTTGAGCCTCCTAAATCTCAGGGGAAAGGAGCTAGACGTCATCAAAGTAGGGTCATTTTTGAAGAAAACACAGTTTTTTGGCACTTTTGGGTAGTGCCACCTACATGGTGCATCGAAAGTTGGCAACCCTGCAACGAAAATTTTTCAACTTTTTTAATCGAAATAATTTTTCTGCATCAATAGGAGCCATTTGAGTCCAGCTCGTTCTATGGGAGTGAGGAATGTGATTTTTTTCAAGGAAACCCATTAGGGTGGAGCGAAAATCAAAAATTTTCGATTTTCAAAATGCGGTACTGCGGAAAAGTTGCGTCTAGGTAATACATGAAAAAAAAAAAATTAAAATCGAATAATATCTTCCAATTGCGCAAGAGCCCTCAAATTTTTGAAAATTTGCAAAAAATCAAAATTTGAAAAAAATTCCAAAATGTTACAAAATGGGTTTTATGCCTGTGGTTGGCAAGTATTATCATCGTTATTAATATTTTTTGAAGAAAAAAATCCAGAATTCCTCAGATCATCGCATTTATGAGACATTTAAAAAATTCCGTATTTTATGTTTTTTCAAAAAAATTGAAAAAAATAGATTAAAAATTGGGAAAAAAAATTTTGTAATTAAAATGAGCTTAACTTACACAGTTTCACCCAAAATGACAATTTACTACGATTTTCCATCTTTACCTTCATTTTCAGGAACCATCATTTTTTTCAATTTTTCGTTGTTTTTGAAAAATTCTCAAGGGTACGAAAAATATGAAAAATCGCTGTAAATTGTCTTTTTAGGCAAAACTGTGTATGTTGAACCCATTTTAATTCCAAACAAAAAAAACAGCTAAAAAATTTCCCAATTTTTAATCAATTTTTTTTAAAAAACGTGAAATATGACATTTTTTTAATGTCTCATACATGCGATAATCTAATGAATTCTGGATTTTTTTTTCAAAAAATATTAATAACGATGATAATACTTGCCAACCACAGGCGTAAAACCCATTTTGTAACATTTTGGAATTTTTTTCAAATTTTGATTTTTTGCAAATTTTCAAAAATTTGAGAGCTCTTGCGCGATCGGATGATATTATTCGATTTGAATTTTTTTTTAATTTTTTTTTTTTAATGTATTACCTAGACGCAACTTTTCCGCAGTACCGCATTTTAAAAATCGAAAATTTTTGATTTTCGCTCCACCCTAGAACCCATGTCCCATTTCATTAAAAAATGTATTTTCGTCAAAAATGTGACTTAATGATTAGGTTGTCTTAGAAAAACCCGATTCAATTGGCTACCAGTCGTAGTTATGCAACTTGCAAGTCGAGGTAGTTGGATGTGTTGCGTTTGATTTGATGGCATTGGCGGATGTACGTACAAGACGTACGAGTATACAAAATGCAAATATTTAACTAAAATTATTATTGGATATCGAAATGGCGTAGCTAGTTGATGGTTTGAGACCGATGATGAAGTGCATGTACGATGGCGGCGTTGAAATGGCATGCAAACGAGTAAACCTTACCTATATAAAACTTGTTTTTTTGTTTTTCTTTGTTCTAGGTGAGTAGTGACCACGAATATTCGTTACCTATACGTACTCGTAGGTTGGTACTTGGTAGCTAACTACACGTACACGTATTAGAACAAAAATGAAATCGAGTTCGAAAATAAGTAAGTGATTTTATAATCGATTTTCGATCAAAGTATTACCAGCAGTGTAACTGTAAGCAGATCCTCGTCATCAAAATTATGTATATTTTATTTACCTACATAGGTAGTTAGGTACATGTTAGTTCCCAATACCTAATTGCGTACACGAGTAAAATATGTAGTCTATCGACTTGGAAGCAGGCTATTGCGCTGTTACGACAATAAATTTACGTCATTTTTTTAAATTTACCTGCAATGCATCGACTACCAGAATTCTTTTTTCGCGTGTATGTGTATGTTAGTCGTAGCCGTACACGAAACGCAATAATTACCTATCACACGAGTATACGAAATATCTATGTAAAACATGACGAGTAATTTTACTTATCGTTAGATAGATTGCTGACTGCATTTTGTCTATGTACCTCTACCTATGTACTTGCACATTGTACTTACTTACATACACTTACGACATCCGTGAAAGTATGACGTGATGTGACGTGATGTGACGTGACGCGACGCGACGCGACGGTTTGCTTTGCTTGTTCATGTCCACCTCAACTCAATGCAAGGCGCACACTATACTATCCTATACGAAACAAAGCAGCTTTCCAAAATGAAGAATCCAGAAGGATTACGATATTTTATTGATGCTTGTCATTGAAAAAAAGAAAAAACAAAACAAAACAAAACAAAACAAAACAAAACAAAACAAACAAAAGGAAAACAGAAACAAAAAAAGATGAAAATTTTCTCGAAGAGAGAACGAACGAGGAGCGACGGGGACGCAACGCGAGAGCGAATTATTTACGATGAAAATTGTCAGACTATCTATAATGTAGAGCGTAATGTTATTCTCATTTCATTTGGCGTTTACATTTCCCAGCTATTCTTTGCTTTTAATATAATCGAAGTCGAACGAACCAGAATGATTAATTGCGCCATTGTTTATAAATTTTATATCGTGCGTCTCGATTTCAAGTCATAATTAAAGCGAGATTGTTTCAAAACAAATTCAATAAAACGTTAACTAAATCGTTTTTGATATTATCCCATTAATTTTTACCCGGAAGGTAGCGAAATTGATTTGCGACTTATTGATTTCACCGTGCGTGGAATCTGGAATGGAATGGGAGGGGATGGTATGGTATTGCCTATACGTAAATGTAACAACGTAGATAGGTTTAGGTACTACGTAGGTATAGGTAAGGTACCTACCTACCTACCTACCTACCTACCTACACGTACACGTACACGTAATGTATGTATATGTACCTACTACCTAGACCTCCCGTATACAAAAAAACTAATAGTTACTATATAATACCATTAGTTACTATAAGTAACTATTTAAATTTTAGTGGTAACTAATGGTAACCATTACAAGTCCTTGGGTGATTAATAGTTACCAATAGTGATTAATAGTAACCATGAAACATCATATGGTTACTATTGGTAATTAATAGTAACTATTAGTAACTAATAGTAACTAGCATCTTTTGATACTCGCAGATAAGATGTGTTGTAAATTAGTACATATAGTCCATCGAAAACATAATACATTTGGCTAGACGTGTGCGTCAAGCTTTGAGAGGGATGTCCACAACTAGACAGAGTTTTAATGAGCCTGCCAGGATGTGCATAAAGACCTCCAATTTTTGAATCAAACATGGTGTAAATAGCCAACTACTAATAACTAATAGTTTTACCATTAAAAAAAAAAAAAAAAAATGGTTTTTTCGCCACTATTAATCTCTAATGGTACTGGTAATAGTAGTGGTAACATTTACAACTAAAATTACCACTACTAATGGTGGCGAAAAAACCATTAGTTTTTTTTTATGGTAGAACCATTAGTTTTTTTTTTAAATACGGGCTACTTAAGTTCTGTACACTAAAGCACCCAAGATTGGAACTTTGGAAGTCCAATTTTTTTTGGCTTCTAGATTTTTATAGTTTATGAACCTACAACTACAAATTGAAAAAAATGTGACTTCATCTTCAGTGCCTTAGTATACAGAGTTGAAAAGATTATACGAGGACGAGGAGATACATTTACTTTACGTATATGTACAGGGTGTCCCATGTAAAACGCAACCCTGATTTTGATGGCGCGTCACTTTCTAGTGAGCGAGTTCGGAACTACTTCGCCGGGTCTGACGTCATCCCCAAACGTTTTCCAACCGCTCTAGGCAGTTTTATCTTTATATCTGCTGCCATGTTTTGTGTTCCAGAATTTTTTATAAATGAAAGTCAAAATATTTTTTTGGGCAATTTTTTGAAGTTTCAAAAACATTTATTAGATTTTCAAGCAAATTTAGGGGTCCTACAGTGGTCCTACGAAAAAATTTGTAAGAACCAAAATTGTAGAGCATAAAATTTACTTCCTAAATAGTATATTATTATATTTTTCTAGGAGTTTTGGTATCGTCATTTTTATAGTCAAAGTTCAAAAATTGAAAATTTCTCCAAACTTTAAACTTTGACTGCAAATATCACGAAAAGTAAGCCTCCTAGAAAAAAACTAATCGCTTACTACGGAAAGCAAATTTCACGCTCTACAATTTTGGTTCTTAGCATTTTTTTCATAGGACCCTTAGATTGTCCATAAAATCCATTTCAAGTCAAGAAAAATTCAAAAATACAGTGCGTACGGTTCAATTTGAACCGTACACACTGTATTTTTGAATTTTTCTTGACTTGAAATGGATTTTATGGACAATCTAAGGGTCCTATGAAAAAAATGCTAAGAACCAAAATTGTAGAGCGTGAAATTTGCTTTCCGTAGTAAGCGATTAGTTTTTTTCTAGGAGGCTTACTTTTCGTGATATTTGCAGTCAAAGTTTAAAGTTTGGAGAAATTTTCAATTTTTGAACTTTGACTATAAAAATGACGATACCAAAACTCCTAGAAAAATATAATAATATACTATTTAGGAAGTAAATTTTATGCTCTACAATTTTGGTTCTTACAAATTTTTTCGTAGGACCACTGTAGGACCCCTAAATTTGCTTGAAAATCTATTAAATGTTTTTGAAACTTCAAAATTGCACAAAAAAATATTTTGACTTTCATTTATAAAAAATTCTGGAACACAAAACATGGCAGTAGATATAAAAATAAAACTGCCTTGAGCGGTTGGAAAACGTTTGGGGATGACGTCAGACCCGGCGAAGTAGTTCCGAACTCGCTCACTAGAAAGTGACGCGCCATCAAAATCAGGGTTGCGCGTTACATGGGACACCCTGTACTTACTACTTACATCATATACCCATGTAGGAGTGAGTATCTTACCTAGACCTACTATAAAGTACATACATATAACCTACATTACTTATACATGTCTACCTGGGCCTACGTAACGACTCTTGTTTGTAAAGTACTTTGAGAACTGATTTTCCAAAACGTATAATCGAGTCATTTTTAACTAAATGAAAAAACCGTAAAACGTATTTATTTTTACGTAGCAACCTCAATTTTCATTTATGAAAATAAAAAGTTGTGTAGGTATTCTTTTTCGTTTCAATTTACCCACTTTTCGCAAAAATAAGCTCATATCCAGTGCCTATATTAAATAGGTAAGGTACCTAATAATATTTGTAAGTACATACAACTATAACAGAACGATGAAATTATTCCCTAGTACATTCGATTGTGTATTTTTAAAAAAGAATAATAACGCGCGATGAATAGCTTTTGTATATAAGGGAAAAAGTCACTTGATGAAAAAATTGCCGTTCTCGCGACATGTCGTGATAATAAAGAGGAGGTATGAAATATTCATGTCTTTTGAGGTTTTTATTTTTTACTTTTCCCTTTTTATTTTTCTTCGTCTCTATTGTGTTACATATCAAAGAGGACAAACTTGTCTATATTATTATTAGTGATGTCGATACATTATTCATAAATACTATATTCGCTTTTTGAATACAAAACGTTGTATTTGTGTTGATTCTTTACGTGCTAAGCAAGTTTTTATTATGATTGTTTTTATATTGTTGTTACTGCTGCTACATCTACTTCTGCATTGACGTTTCTGCTGCTGGTGTTGTTGTTGTTGTTGTTTTCGAGCTCCAAGGAAAGGGGCAGCTACGCTATAATTATTGGACTGTACTTTAGTGCAGTACAATGATCGCCACCTGTTCTCAGTTCTGGGACCTCAGATTTGTCTAGATTTTAACAAGGCTGTCAACAACGGGTGGATTTGAAAATAAAGTCACAAAAACGTACATACTAGGTACTTTTTACCTGTGGTATGTGGTTGTAATTAAGCGGGGGGGGGGGGGGGGGGGAGAGGACATAAATTTTTTTTTTGTTGAATGCATAGCGTTGACAAGTGGAATTTTCTAAGACCTATGCATGACGTCATTTTGATTTTTATCTATGAAGTTTTGAAGAAAAATTGGAAACTAATTTCATCTTGCCTTTTTTCAAAAAAAAATTAATTTTCGATTTTTGAAAAATAAATTGCATGGAGTTTTCAAAAAAATAAAATTATATTCAATTATTCATTTTGCATTTTGATGATGTCATTTTGCAGAAATTATTGATAGATCTTTTGGAAAATTAAAGATTTTAAGTGCCAAAATTGAAGAAAAACACGATTTTTTACTCAATCCCGTATGGCGAGGGATTAATTGCCCTAAAATCATTGTGCTGTAGGTCCTTGCATTTTTTTTTCTCATCACAAAATTACTACGTTTCGAAGTACCTATTCATGCCCCTAAATTTCAGAATCAATTTTCTCATTACTATATCGTAGTATAATATGATGATGTGACTTGTGAGGGTTACGTCATTGCGATCGAGTTGTAACTTACTGTTTGAATAAACAAATCTTAAAAAAGAAACACAGGCGCAAGGCGCAGCAACAGCAACTTATAGACGCAGCTGACACGAAGAAGTGATTACTAAAATGAGCGATTGAAAGAATTAAAGAAAGAAAGAAACAAGGACAGAAAGACAGACCTCGTAGAAGTACGTAATAGTAATGAAAAGAAAAGTACACGCTTCATTAAAAGGAAAGTAGGCTGAATGTCGAATGTTTTGTACGCGGCAGTTGGTAACAATTGATTAACTATAACATTTTATACACGGGCACGGATCACGTAATGTTAACGTAATACTACATAACATTAAAATCCTATAAACATTCAATTTCCAATTCAAAATACTTACTTACATAGTTGTATGTGTATAGGTAGCTACCTACTACCTAGTACGAGTACCTACCTCATATTAAGTCTGTACTCTGTAGTGTGCACTTACTCGTCTCGGATTTCTCGCTACAATGAGGACTAGGTACCTATTGCTACCTACCTAGTACCTACTACCTACACACGTTTTTGGTTCACCTATATGCTACCACATTGCATCCGTACAAATACATAGGTACAGGGTACACGTATTACATATACTTAAACAGCCGAAATTGGTGGAAGCAGGTCCAGTAGGTACGAAGTATACATAGATACTCACAGGTGCCCGTGCCCTGTACTTCTACTTCATATATTTTCATGTTTTTTTCTTTCTTTTTCTGGTGTACATACAGTAAAATAAATTTGAAAACAAATGTCAACCTAACTACACGCCGGGGAAAACAAGTCGGAAATCAGAAAAATAATATGACTGTGCCGGTGGTTGTACACGGTTGCAGCGAACCAAGGGGTATAAGCCATAAGGAGTAATATGCAATATGGCGGAATTTTTCAAAGTTTAGATTAATATTTTCTTTTAACTTGATGCAAATTTAATATTCTCATAAATTGTTCGTTTTATAAATAAGTAAGTCTGAAAACGTAAAGAAGGAAAAAAGTTTTTATAAGAAACTTTTCCATACATAAAATATTCGTCGAGATGGTAATAATATTGTTTTAAGGGATGCGCGCGCAACGTTTCCCAACACAAAACACAAAAGATAATAATATGAAAGTGCAACTTGAAAAACTTGAAAGTTATAATAGTTTTTCTCTTATCGGTTGAAATTATATTTTATAACTTACGTACTATACTACTACTACTACTACTACTACTAGCACTCGCGAGTAATATACAATTCTTTAAAAGTCATAAAAGAGAAAAGTTTGCAGAGAAGGAGAAGGGCCATGCAAAGGGCAAATAACACCACCAGTACCGATTCCCCATGCCATGCCATGCCATGCCGTCGTCCCCTCATTTCCTTTGCGGCAACGCTATACGAGTAGTGCCGCATCGCACTGGCACAGCACCGCACCTCAATAGAGCAAGGTCCATACTCCATAGTTCATAGCTCCATACCTAAAACGCAACCGGCTACCGCTACGACTTTCATTTGCCTTTCGCAGACCTATGCCATGTCTCATCAGCTAGGTTTAGGCTTAGGTTTAGGTTTACTTTGAATTGAGGCTATTTGAGACTTTTTTCTCCAATTTTCACGTACACCCAAAAATTGAGGCTCAAAGTCAAAACCACCAGGTGAGATCTATCATCTGTCACCGTGCCAATTTTGCTACCTCAAAATACTATTTCATTGATCGCTTCTTAAAGGCTCAATTTCCAAATTTTCAAGAGCTGGGCTATGATGAAAAAAGGAATACAAAAAAAAATTTAAAAATGAAAATATATATCATAGGACTCGACGTTTCGTGCCTTGCCAGTGAGGGATGTATTAAGCCTAATTCAAAAAAAAAAAAAAAAAAAAAAAAAATCAAATTTTATTTTATTTTATTTTGATATATTTTGACAAAATGTCAGAAATTGGTTATTTTTTTCAAAAAAATTTCAAGTTTCAGAGTTTCATGTTTGACAAAATGTCTAAAAAATAAAATCATCCAGTTTGAAATTCGTGTCAAGTTTGGCGAAGTATCAGCGAGGAGCGAGTGCAGAAATCAATCGACGAGATCATGGCTTCGATGGTCAGATCAGAATGAAGATCCAGATCCTCGTAAACAGGGAAAAGTCCATCCACATGGACTTCACTCTACGGTTTTACATAAATAGCAACCAGTGAATACCTGCGGACAAATCATAGCCGGCGGATCATTATTTTCTCAACTGGTGCTCACATTGTGGTGGCGGGGGAGGGGGAACGTTGTAAATTTTTTCACCAAAAAAAAGACTTCATAAATTATTTAATTTCGACAATTTCGTTGATAAAATTGTCCAAAAATTTTTTTTCATATTATTCCGGTCCATTCTTCATTTTGCAATGACCAATTTCACATTTTCCCAAAATTCAATTGTATTGGAAAGTTGCCAAAAAAATTTTTTTTCTCATTATTCGGGTCCATTATGAGAGATTATGATGGATAAAATCCTAAATTTTTCAATAATTCCCATTTTCGGAAAAAATTCATTTTTGCCATGTAAAAAAAACCGGGTTTTTCGCGGAGCTTTTTACATGGCAAATTTCAAATATTTAATTTCGTTGAAAAAATTGTCCAAAAAAAAATGTTTTCTCACCATTCGGGTTCATTCTGAGAGGTTATGACGAAAAAATTCATGATTTTTCAATTATTCCTATTTTTGAAAAAAGTTTATTTTGCAATGAGCAATTTCTCATTTTCCCAAAATTCAATTTTATTGGATAAATTTTCAAAAAAAAGTTTTTCTCATCATTCGGGTTCACTCTGAGAGGTTATGATGGAAAAATTCTGAATTTTTCAATCATTCGCATTTTTGGAAAAAACTCATTTTTGCCATGTAAAAAGAACCGGGTTTTTCGCGGAGCTTTTTACGTGGGAAATTTCACATTTATACACTGTAAAGTAGAACCTCGATTTTTATTTAAAATATTCGTTCGAATAATAAAATAATATGTACCTATATAAGTATGCGAATGATGGATGAATGTGCTCCATGCTCGCGCTATAAAAGAATCGAATCAAAATTAAGGAAACTTTTAGAGTCGAAAAAGAATATCGGACCTAAAAAAAAAAAAAGTAGATAGGTAATAATTACGCGGGGTTTACCCTACCGTAGGTACGAGGCCTTTGGTCGAAAAACGAACGACGACGCTAAGGGTGCAAAACTAAATGTTGGCGTGTGTGCCTTTCATAACGCTCGACGAGCGCGAGCGGGCCGCGAAAATCGGTATTGGGTGATGGCTTGGAAAGAAGAAAAACTTTCATCGAGAAATTCTAATGAATACGTGGTTGACAAAATATCAATAGGTAGACGAGCGGGGGCGGGGGCGGGGGTGGCGCGGCACACTCTGCAGTTGAACAGAACCTCGGAAGCATGCGCGTTTACCTTACCTTTATACGTAGCAATTTAAATATTTGCGATCGCGGTGGATGAAGGTTAACCTTAAGAAAATAATGTGTAATTTCGCTTCAACAATTCGCACCAATGAGCAATGAGCAACGAGTTAACCAAACGACAAGTCGACAACGGACAACAGCAACGTCCGTCGAGAATGAAATCGCAAACATCCATCTGTACTTCTGACGTTCTTTACTACTACCTAGAGTATACTTTGGTGCCTGGGGGTGGCCCTTATTTTAAATTTTTGGATATTTTGAATGCCTTACCCCCTCAAGGTTTTTCACCATTTGAGGAAGTAATTCCATATTTTTTATTTTTCCTCTAACTGAACTGAATTTAAAGCGGTGCAACCATGAACTAGCCAACATTTGAAAAAAGAAAAAAATAATCAAATCAAAATCAAAATTTATTTTACATGAGATCCCTATGCGCAATGCGCGAACGGGCTCGTGGATTATTGAAAGAACGCAGCAACATAAGAAAATAATTAATTGAACTTGACAAACTTAAGCTAACAATATAAAAACAAAACAATACAAAATACAAAAACAACAATTTGGATGAAAAGGGTCATTAGTTTTATAGGTAATTTTATTCCTTTTTTACTTGGAAATTTTGCAGTAATTTTTTACAATTTTTGTTCTTCACAAAGTAATTTTTTTAGTGAATTCTTGAAAGATTTTAGGGACATTTTATTTTTAATATTTTCAGGGAGTTCATTAAATAAACTTGGGCCTACAAAAGCACACTGCTGTCTAGAATGGGTTTTATACCAATCAGGCACCAGTGCAACTTGGGTTTTTGCTGAGCGAGTCTTTCCCTCCTTTCTTCCAATTTTAAATTTCTCAGTATTCTTTTTCACATATAGGATAGTATTTAATTTTACCAGGTTTTCAAGCTTAAGTAGGTTTAGTTCTGAAAATAAATTTTTTGTTGATATTTTTGCCCCTACTCCGCAAATGTTTCTTATCGCAAGTTTTTGTAAGACTGTTATACTAGAGAGGCGGTCTTTAGCCGAATTTCCCCCAGATTGAAATACCAACACTTGAAACTGATTCGAAAAGTACTTTATAGATTACCAAGAGGTGCTGTTTACTAAAAAATTGCCGCAAATAATACAACAGATATCCTAATTTTGATAATATAATAATAATATTAATAATAAATTACCAAATTTTTGAAATAAGTGACTGGTGGTGAGATGGTGGTGAGGTGGCTCCGCTTTGAATTCAGTTATAGGACAAAGATAAAAAACAGGAAATTATTCTTCAAATCGTAGGTGGAAATTTTTTACTTATTTTTGTTTTAAATTGGGGCGTGATGATACGACTTGAAATTGATTTGGAGGGAAAATAAAAAAATTGGATTTTCATTCGTACGGAAAGGAAGAACTTTGATGGGTTATGTTATAATCAAAACAAAGAAAGATTTTAAAAATTCGTCAATTTTTTTCATTTTTCTGGAAAAACTGGGATGACTATGCTCCACTTGAAATTCATTCGAGGAAAACATAAAAAGTATATGAAATTATTTTCTTAATAGATAATAGTGGCTTTCGAGGTGCTGGAAGTTCATTTTAATAGCTGAAACTTGAGGAATATCATTTTAGGATCTGTCGAAGGGGCGATGCTCGCAGAAATACGTATACTGAGGGTGAGGGATGGACGGAGAGAAATGTGACTGAAATTGAATTAAATAATTCTAGTCAACTAATAACAAACAACAAGTACATACAATGGTGTTACCAAATCGGCGACTCATTCGTATAAAATGTAAAAATTTATGAAAATACGAAGGAATATAATTTTAGCTTGATATTCATTTCGTCGTTATAAGCGTGTCGCGTTTTGTGTAACTACTCGTATGTACGTGTACTAGATATGCATACTTTCGTAGTGTATATACGTATAGGTAGTCTACGTTTCGCGCAAGTCGATAAAATTGACGAGTAGCGCAGAATTTTCTTTTTTTCACACAAATTCGCGCAAATTAATATACGAGTACCTAATCGTGGGTAGAAACTACTGTTTACTCCTTATGTACACGTAGTAGTATGTACCTACTATGTACTTCGTAGGTCTGGATTGTGAGTATACCTAGTTACCTACCTATTACATAGGTGAGCCAGCACAGACAACACTCAACACTCCTTGCTCCTCCTCCTCTAATCAATTTTACTTAATATCGTATCTTGAAAAAATTACGTACCTATATTCAACTTCGAATAGGAACTAGGTAGGTACTAGGTACCTAAGCTACCTATTATAAATGAAAATGATACATACCTACTTATAACGCGATGGCGATAGTAAATTCGTTTACAAGAGTAGGGCAATATACGGCATATCACGTGTTTTGAACGTTTAGCAAAACTGCGACCTTTAAAACTATTTTTAAAAAAAGTACCTAATTAAAATAATACATACAAAAATATATTGGTTGAGGCATAATTTGGTTTTGTGCCAAGTAAATATGTGATTTTTTTTCAAAACATCAAAAACAAAAAGTTGAACCAACCAACCAACCAACCAACGTTTGTGTTTTTTCAAGTTATTCAGAAGATAGGTTTTTTAATTCAACAAATCTGCTCTTAATTTGTGAAATTTATTCTTAATAACATAATAAGTATTTATGATTGAAAAACGGATTAAAATGTGTTTTCAACCATAAAGTTTTGATTTTTGTTGAATTTTGCGAATATGTTGTCTTACCTGACTTCTCACGGCAAAATGGTTCAACTGTCTTTTTTATCTTTATTTAATCGAGTCATTATTTATATAAACAATTACAGATCATTTTTTTTTTCAAAAGTGCGTTCTAGAGAAGGGCGTGTGCTATCAAACAGCCCCATTCCCACTTGAAAATATTGAAAATTTCATATTTTTTTCCAATTTTTCAAAGTTGGAGAATGCTGTTATGTATTGACCTGCTCTCCTCCCAAACCTTACGAGCTCAACGCGAAATCTTCCTTTGTATTTGGCCAAATCCATTTGGTGTAGTTATCAAGTTATTATAGCCAAAAATGCTCTTCCTTTAAGTACTTTTGATTTTTAAATTTCTTAAAACCGATTCGAAATGAAAGTAAACCAGATACCTTGCCTCCTACCCTACCTACGTATGTCTAGGTAACATTGCGTTGTGTACGTAAATACCGAGTAGGTAGGTAGGTACAGGTATTAGGTATAGATAGATCTTTTACATTTGTTGGTTATGGTTACAATGCGAGTGCGAAAAAAATACAATTTCGTTGTACTTGTACTACAGTATAAGTTGGCAACGCAAGTAGGTATACGAATTTAGTAGGTAGAGAATTTCTAGTTTCGCGGTTTTAATATATTATGTAGGGTGTATTTTTCTTTAGTAGTTGGCCCCGCGCCCCGCCCGCATCGTACCAGTCGCGTTACGGGCGCGGCGCGGCGCGGCACGGCACGACACGGCACGGCACAGCATCGCATACAATATTGCTTTTTCATTTTCCACATTTTTCCGAGCGCATTCAAATTCTTAATGCGTTCTCTCTCCTTTTAACGTTATTATAAATTCCGAGCATTTCTTTATTGGTTTTAGGTATTCGTTTTTAACGAAAAGGTAGAAAAAGGAGAAGAATGGATTTCTATAGCTATAGCTAAGCTGTGCTGTAAGCTCGCGCAAGTTTGCCGAACCGCCGCACCGCTCCACTCCACTCCACTCCACCCCACCCAACCGACTTCTCTGATTCTCCCTTCGCTATTCGCGCTGTTTTCCCAAAAACTTCATACACTCGAATTAAAATCGATAAATTCCAAAAGTTTACCTTTATTAATAAAACACATTTTAATTTATTCTATTCGCGGGCACCTTTTAATACCTATAAATTGTATTCAAGTATTAGCCGCATGCGTATGTCTACGCACAGGTATACACGAGTATACCTGGCGAGTAAGGAGGCTTCTTTTTTCTCTCTCGTAATATCGAGTCAACTTAAAATTTAAGACATGTACTTACTGAGTGGCAAATTTTATGTCCTACAAGATTGGTCTTTATATACTTTTTTTGTTAGAAGGCAGGCGTAGTTTTATTTTACGTTGGACGAAAAAACAATTTCGCGATATACTTGAAAAATACAGATCTGCAAACATAAAATCGAGGGCGAGGAAAATAAGATATGGCTTCAAATTGAAAACTCAACTATTTATCGTAGGTCGATGTCGATACAGAATCTTAAATTGCACCTAGAAAGAAATCCGTGTTAAGGCTTTTGTTTGGACTTGGAGGGGGATGGGGTCTAAAATGCAAAAAACCGCATGTTTTCCCCCTCGAAAATGACTCTTCTTTGAGACACCATCGTTCCCCTCGTGAATGATCTAGGGAGCTAAAAATTGCTATGGAGAGAGTTTTCAATTCAAAATGAACAAAATGATTTTATTATTCAAAAATTAGTAAAATCGAAGACCATCGATTTTTTTACACTCCATCATAAGCCTAACATACAAATCACTTCAGTATACTGTACATTTGTACGTATGTCGAGTGTACGCATCAGTGGGTATCCTCATTCTGTATCTTATAATATACATTTAACGTGATGGCTGATTACGTGATTAACTGATTAGTGGTCATGATCACTTAATCGCTGTACCTATTCATTACCCAATGCATGTAGGTCCTGGGGTCTAGGCACCCACTGCCTTGTACCTAGCACCTAGCACCCAGTTACTTCCGGCTCCGGAGTCGCAGATCCACATAGGCACCCACCTGTTAGATACTACATTTTTACTTGTAATAAACTTGTTCGCAACGCACGTACGTGTGCGGGTAAAATACGAGCAAGGGCAAGGGTGACGATGAGAAAAAAACTGAAAGCGCAGACACATGTTGCGGCGCGGTCGATCGGTTTTGGTTTGTAGTTGTAAATGTAGATGTTAGTGCCTTCTGCCTTGTCTGCGTTGCGTTGCGGTGCAGTGCAGCACCCATTTTATAGGTGGTTGTGGCGGTGGTGGTGGTTCGATCCAGCTAACAGGCATCATATTCAGTCACTTTTTTTCAGTTTGGTCACTTTTTGTCACTTTTTGCCCAAAATGGTCACTAAAGTCACTTTTTCCAGTTTTTTTCGTAATACCTTATTGAAAAACAACAAAAAAATGAAAAGTTTTGGGAATAATTAGAGAAAAAAAAATTAAAGAGAGAGAATTCAAATTTATACTAAAAATGGATTATTTCTTCCTTAAAAATTTCAATTTTCTGAAAATTTTCGCCGCCCTCGCTGTCGCTGCGCTCGGGCATTATGTTGCTTTTTTTGTTTATTTATATTCCAAACGTCATAACGTTTGTTTTCAACATTTTCGCAAAAATATGTTTGTTTTTTCTTTTAAAAATGCAATTTCTTCAAAAATTACCGTCCATTTCAGATCCAAATGCTATCATAGCTTTTTAAATTTTTTTTATTCGCGGTGGCAATGAGAAGTTTTTTTTCGAAGCCTCAATTTTTTTGAAAATTGTTGCCCCCACTTCGTTCGGGCAACAAATATCGTGAAATTGCCGGGAAATATCTTTTCACCCCTTCCCCTACCCGATACATAGATTTTATTTTATTAAAGGGGGGGGGGGGGCTACCTTTAAATCGATTTTTTTTTTATTACATAGAGTACAAATGTATTGACAGTATAGTTGAATACGCCAAGACCGGACCATCCCCGGCTCCACTGACTCCAAAAAAAATAGGAAATTAAAAATTTCAAAAATTCCCGTTGAATATTTTTGAAATAATTGCGGTTTCCTAGATTTCGTAGTAAAAAATGCATAGAGTTTTTGAGACGTCAAAATAATTCTGTTTCATTATACTTTGGTCAACAAAGTAACAAAAAGATATGAATGTATTATTGGAAAATCAAAAAACTCTAATTACCCTTTTTCTGTCCTACCCATTTCCCATGAATGCTCCATTATCTCAATAACTAATGGAGGTATCGAGCTCATCTTTTTTTGGGGTTGTAGAAGAAGGTCTCCCCCATACTTTAACGAGAGGATTTTGCAAAATTTTAATTTGTCGACGATTTCTTTCGAGTTGACTGGAATACTTCGATGAGAAACTATGAGAGGGTTTGATAAAATCGGGCAGAGAGTAGGAATTTTGCAAAATCCTCTCGTTGAATTACATACCAAACTGTACTGAATAAAAAACATTCTGAGGAAAAACCTCGTGGGTTGCATAGTTTTTCTGGAAACGGGGCATAAAAAAAGTCTCATTTTTTTCCAATTTTGACGCTTGAAATTTTTCATTTTCCAAAAAATCTATCAATATTTTTTGCAAAACAACATCATCAAAATGCAGTATGAATATAACTTTTCTTTTTTGAAAACTCCATGCATTTCATTTTTCAAAAATCAAAAATTCATTTTTTTTGTAAAAAAATGTAAAATGATTTTTGTTTCCAATTTTTCCTCAATACTTCAGATAAAAAAAAAAAAATCAAAAATGCATCATATAAAAAAGTCTTAGAAAATTTCGCTTGTCAACGCTATGCATTCAACAAAAAAAATTTAAATGTAGCCCCCCCCCCCCCCCCCCAATAAGAGTTTACGTTTTTCTTTCTGAGATTTTATTTTGTTGAAGACCTCAACGTTGACATTCTGCATTTAGTTAACAACTCTCATACTGAAGAAAAATTGTGTGGAGAGGTTAATGAAGAATTCGTTGATTCAAATTAGGTTATAAGTGAAAAATAAAAATATCTTGAAAAAAGTCGCAAATTTCAGTTTTCAAAATTTTGGTAGAACGTTGTTTTTTGGAGGTTGGAGGGGTGGAAAAAGGTTAGCGGGTCGAAACCACAAAAAAGCACATGGACTCCTATACCAAACCTGCGTGCCGAAGAACAGCCTTCTAGGTCAATTTGAGTACCCTGTAGCGTAGCCTTGAGCCAATGTTTGCTCCCTTAGAAAAAAAATCTGGAAATGATTCTTATCTGACTGACTCAAATTTTCTTTTGGGGGGGGGGGGGGGGATTTTTGGCCACTTTTTCACATTTTTTGGTCACTAAAGTCACTGAAAAAAATAAAATAGTTGATATCATGCCTGAGCTAAGGGTTAAATTTCAGCGAGAACTTTTTTTTTTTTTTTTTTTTTTTAAGCTCAGTTTCAAGGAGCAAAATCTCCGAATATATAATCACCATAGCTTAATTTAGAAAACACATTGATGCCGACGGCTTCTACAATGTGTTTATATAATTTAGAGGTCGAAAAAGACATTTTTAAGAACCTAAGATTTTAAATCATACGCCAAAAGTTATTTTATTTTTTTATATTTATTTACTCATTTTTTTTTTTCAAATATATATAGAAAGATGCCGCCGTTTTGCCAAAATTAACCAAAATCATTTAATATCCAGAAGGAATTAGAATAAACCAAAGTGGAAATTAATGGAAACACTACTTAGTATACCAGGCAGTGCGCGGCATCGTACCTAATGATTTGCGATAGATGAAAATATAAAAAGTGAAAATGAATAACAGAAGGTAGTGATCGCAAAATGATTCAATTTTAAATATCGATATTTTCGATACGATATTTGAAAATATCGATAATATCGATATTATCGATATTTTTTCAGTGGTGAGGAAATTTTGGGAAAAAACAGAAAAATATATAGAAATTATAATATTTAATGGAACAAACCCAAGCGATCGTACCAAAAATACAAAAATTAGTGAAAATTTATTTAAAGAAAAACAATAATTAAGTGATTGTTCTGTGTTCATAATCAATGAATCTCAAAAGCTCAGATTGTTGCAGGGGCGTAGCGTCCAGGAGGGTTAGGAGGGACGTTCCCCCCTCGGAGATTTTAAAAAAGTCGAAAAGTTGTCAATTTTGAGTTTCAAGTTGGCAAAAAGTTGGCAAATTCAGTATTAGGTATGTTGAAAAAAAATTGAAAAGTTGGCATTTTGAAGGTATATTCCCCCCTCAAAAAATCATTACGCTACGCCTCTGGATTGTTGTATTGGTATAATGTTTTCTTGATTTTTTTAGTAGAAGTCAATGATTTCATTGGTCAAGTTTAAAATCAGTATGAAATCGCCTCAATTCTCAATATGTATTTAGGAAGTTCAAATTTCAACCATTTTACAGTCAAAAATTGGAAATCACGAAATATCGATATTTTTCGATATCTTTTTTCAGTATCGATATTTTCGATATTTGAAAATATCGATATTCATCGATAATATCGAAAATTTTGCGATCACTAACAAAAGAGAGAGAGAGAGAGAGAGAGATTGACCTTTATTATTGTAATATTCATACAGAGTTTGATACAAAGTTGGTAGATGGGCTGTTAGCCCTACTTTTGCCAGTGCGCCATGTGGCGCGAGCGGCAAAAGGCTCTCTATACTAATTTATAAATGACTATCAAATAAAACTAAACAAGCAAATAAACAACCGAGTAAAAAAAAATGAAAAAGATCCAAGAATGACAAGATCGAGCATGTAGCGACAACAAAAAATAACGAAACGATCCAATAATACAAGCATTAAAAAGACACAGACTAAACAATTAAACTTACAAATAAATAGGCTACGACAATCGAGTAGGCGGGCAAACCAAGTGAGCAAGAATAGATAATCAGATCAATTAAGAAACACAGGCAATAGGGGGGGGGGGGGGAAATAATAAAAAAAATAAATAAATAAATAAATAAAATAATAAATAAAAAAATAGGTACAGCGACCAACACCTTTGAGAGGATCAGAGCAATAAATACGGAACCGTTCAGTTAGGTAGAATTAGTTGGCAAGTCCGATAGAAGCCTTTCAGATAGTTTCTTTCTAAAGCCCTTTCTGTCACGTTTAATTTCGATGGGGATTGAGTTGTAGATATGCGGAACCTTGAACGCGGCTTGCATGCATGCCCGTGTAGTCCTAAAAGGGGGGACCTTGGCATTAAACCCAGCACTGCGAAGGCCTTCCCGAGCTAAGAACCTGACACTAAATTCAGATCTATTCTTATGAGCAAAACTAGCCGACGACACAGTATAGATCTGATCAAGGTTTAGTATTTTTAGATTTTCAAATGCAAATTGTGTTGTATCCCATTTCTCAATAGTACATGGTCCAAGCATGAGTACTTTCCCTTTGCAGCAAATGTTGGCTCATCAACTAGAGAATTAAACCCAAAAGACTCGACCGCATTCAAGTAGGTAATACAGTGCAGAGAGAGAGAGAGGAGAGAAAAAATGTTATTTATACAAAAGTACGTAGTTACCTAGTAAAGTACGAGTACCACATAGCGATTACGAATGATATGGCCGTGTAAAGGATCCAAATTGCGAGTAGTGCAAGCTGTAAAGGATTACGTACGTCGTTGTCGTCGTGCGACGACGACGACGACGACGTAGCAAAGCAACAATGGCAACAGCAACGAAGGCAGAAGTAATCGCTACGATAATAAGGTGGTAAAGGAAGGACGTCGTCTGCCATCTGTTGGACGGAAAACCCGGGATTCTCGCTCTCGATAGACCTATGCGCTTTGCTTTGGTTTGTTTGGGTGGCCGAATTTTTCGACAACGCAACGTCCTCGCAGCACGCACCAAATACGACGCAACGTTGCCGAGTATTCGCCGCTGTGCCATCGTCGCCGTAGCCGTAGACTTTCTTTTCCGACCTTTTTTATTCCCTTATATAGGTAGGTTAGGTGTGTACTACAAAGTTTCCTTAAAAAATTGATTTCTACCGTAAAAAATTCAGAAATTTTGATTTTTCGGCAAAATCAAAAGTTGGCAACCCTGAAATTGAAAATTGTCAATTTTTTATGTCGAAATACCTAATTTTCTTTGCATCAAGAAGAGCCATTGGCCCATTTAAGCCAAATTTTGGTGCCAAGCAGATGATATTCTGCTTTTTTGTAATTTGAAAATTTCGATTTTTTAGCGAACTGCAACTCTTCAACCACGGTGTCGACGACTAAAAGTTCTAAAGTCGTTCAAATTTCAAAATAAATGGTCCAGAGAGGTGTAGAAACTCAAATTGCACTTTCAGAGTGGTGTGCTGATGGTGTCACTCGAGTGCCACTGCCCGAAAGTTTTTTTCAAAAGTTATCCTACTTTGAGGGCTTCTAGCTCCGCTACCCATAGAGATAGGGGGCTCAAATTTTCTGGGAGGTTCTCGACTCGAAGTAAACCACCTCTGGGAATAATGTACGAGTACATACTTATATGGATAGATAATTATGTGCACGATAGTACGAGTACGGCAGCATACTTACTTTGCATTATACATATATGTAGAGTGTCTCAGTTCAGAATAAGCCCCTTCAACCTGGTAAATCGGCAGCTTATTTCAATAATGCGTAGGCAGTTTTGCTCCACCCCACCATCGAAGGGGCCGAGCCGACTGAGATTACAACCCGTAAATTACTTTTCCTAATTTTTAATATGAAAATGTCATCTTTCATCTGGAAACCGATGAAAAGGGGAAGAAAAAACCTGCGGCTTATAATTAATCAAGACAGCCGCGGCATTGCCGTAAAAGAAATCAGAAAACGACGTATTATTGCTGAATGTTTGATTAAAATCAGTGGCGTATTTAATGGAGGGGGGTCCAGGGGGTCCACACACCCCCCCCCCCCCCCCCAATGACGAAGAAAAAGTTTAAAAAATTACGAAATTTCAGCTTTTTAATGGTATTTTTTACAAAAATTACCTATTTTTTTGGGCCCTGGCTGGCTACGCTACTGATTAAAATTAAAAATGCAATTGCGTTATGTCATGTCCCTGTACTTGATAAGTATGCATATGTTATAGGTATGTCCAATTGTCCATAGTCTATATACCTTCGTTTTAATTATTTAATTGCTGTGTTAAAGAAATGTTTATTTTGTTTCACTTCTTGAATTCAAATTTTCTTAAAACTTGAAAGATTTAATTTGGAAATAGTAAAATTATTCAATTATGCCCTGGCTCTTTCTGCAGCTGCTTGAAAACTTTATTTTGCGATATGGCAGAACAAAATAATGATGTTATATAGACAGTGGACACTTGGACATAACCAGTGTTCAGCTGGTCCTAAGCTCTCAGCTCAAGAGCTTGAACCTAGCTCTGAGCTAAACTCTGAGCGAAGCTCTTTTTGTGATGAGCTTAAAAAGAGCTAGCTCTTTAGAGTTAGCTCCCAAATTTATAGGAGCTAAGAGCTAAGCTCTAAAATGAAAATGTTCGATTAAGTTCTAGCTTTTCTCTGTTTTTAGGTTTTTATGAAGGTTTTTATAAAATTTGATTTCTTGAACTGCCATTACCTGTAATTACATCAATTACAAAAGTATTTGTGAGGCGCTCTGTGAAAAGGTACCTAAACTCGGAGAAATCGATCTTGATTTTTCTAGCTTATCTGAAAGTGAATTCCTTCCTGCGTAATATAAAACAAAAAAAATCGAAAATTTCTTGACAATTGGCCGAGATATACCACTTTGAAGTTCTCACATGGAAAACGGATGATTATAAGAGAAAAACGCTCCGAAATTGCGCCAAAAGTATTTTGTTTGAGAATCCAATCAAAAAGTGAAAACTCGATTTTTTCGATTTTTTTGCTCTGCTGAAAAAGTTGCTTTTCCGAGTTTAGGTACCTTCTCACAGAGCGCCTCACATTTTGTAAAGTTTGGTACTTTTTTTGCTGTAAAAATGTAATTGTGTTAAATGGTGTTCACTTCCAACAAAATAATTTTAAATTTCATTATTTTTGTACCCGTAAATTTCACATCTTGAAAAGCTTTATTGAAGAAGAGCTTTTTAAAGGAGCTTTGAGCTATTTTATGAATAGCTCAAGCTCTTTTTTTTGGGAAGAGCTTAAAATGAGCTAGCTCCTCGGAGCTAAGCTCCAAAATTTACAGGAGCTAAAAGCTAAGAGCTAAGCTCCAAAAAAGAAAGAGTTTGCTCAACACTGGACATAACGTAGATAGTTGACTAACTGTATACCTATTGGAAAATGACGATATGCGAATTGCGAAAAGGATAAATAGGTATATGTGCAATGTGCGTGCATGTAGCATAGCCGGTACATCTGAAATTCTGCATACTTGGCCTACGAAGATGCTCTCGCGGCATTGGTATAGGCGCAGGCGCAGGCGCAGGCGCAGGCGCAGGCGTAGGCGTAACAGATAATATGCGAAAAGGATAAATAAGTATACGGGTGATTATTATAAAGTTATATTATAGGTACTCCGATATAACAAAACAAAGCAACATTTTGAATTGTATATCATAAAAAATGGCATCTTTTGTTTCAAGAGAACGGGCTTTTGTTCGTAGACGTCCGGGTGGCATCCATTACTGTAGGGCGCGGGCGGCGCGACGCGAAACGAAGAGGGTGCTTTTTATCTCTCCGGCATAATCGCTCCCCGAACGCTAACCCCATTATTTCAATTCCGTTTTAATTTTATTGCTATCCCTTTAATTTGGATTTGATGTAAATTTTGACATTTTAGCATTTTCATTGTTTTTATTTTATTTATAGTCGCGCCGCGCCATTATACTCTCCACAAATCTCGTTATTTTGTTATTTTTTCATTTATGATTACGATTATCATCATTACTCGTAGTTTCTGTTCGCGTTTGTTTTCTTTTTTTTTCTCTGCATTTCTCGTCGTTTTCCTCGTGGTGTTTTACTGTTTTTTTTTTCTTCTTGCTTTTGGTTTTGGTTTTGCATTTGCATTGCACGCGTTTTGTTTGCTCTTTTTTCTCAGCTGTTCGATTACCTCTGTGATTACTATACCGAGTTCATTTTCAATACCTACCCTGTACAGCGTTCATCTTAATTCGCGGTAGGTAGAGGTACTTGCACCTTGCGGTTTAATGTTTCCATTTTTTTTTCTGCAACAGAAACGCGAGATAGTTTATAGCCAGTTCGTTTCAAGAAGATACCTATATCTTGATTTTTAAATATGCCTGACAAGAGGGGAGGGCAGCTGGAGTCTTTCTTCTTGGGCAACGCCTGCCCAAAAAGGACCTTAGCAGTTTAGCACCCAAAACTTGTTAGGTACCTACGCCTACCTAATAAAAAATAAAAGTGATTTACTTACTTTCTGCGCGACAACTGAAGGAGACGACCATCATTTCGCCTGAGGCCCAGATTTTCCCTCCACTACCCTGTTATGAGATGCAGGGAAACTCGGGGAAAGGGAGTGTAATTTCAAATGGTACGGAGTGCTTTTACACGAATTCTAAAAACACGATGCCTGTTGAGTTCGATCCGAATTAGAAATTGGGGAGGATGACTTCTAACCAGTTTTTTTTTGTCTCCTTGACCATACAAATGACGATCTAGCCTTTGTCTAAATTACAACTCAATCTTTGTACTTGAAGTGAACTTTTTCTTCTCCAATACACGATATCGTTTCGGGCTTGCGAATGAACAATGCCAACGATGTCCGATTAAAATTTTTTAACATCACGCGGGCTTTAGTCGGGAATTCTCAGTTTGACTCGAACTGAGAATTTTGGTTCAAGACAAAAAAATTGCAAATAGGCCCCCAAAAAATAATGTTACTATTCAATTAATTTTTATGACTCATGCTGCACTGGGACAAATTTTTCCTGAATCTCAATCTCTACAGGAAAAGCAGTTTTCTAATAGTAGGTGAATTTGTTTGGGAAAATTCCAGTTGGAAAATTACTGAGTATACCGCATATACTCGGTACAAAAACACCAAAAATCGAAAAAATTTGATCGTCTTACATTTTTAATTATAAAACGTGCGTATCTGCTGCTAATTTTCAATTTAAAGCAAAAATAAATAAGTTGATTTTTTCTGAGATGTGGTGTTATTGCATCGGCTCTCTGAAAAATTGTGGTCATCAGGAATCAGGGCTGGAATTAAAGGGAACAAGGGGGTCAGAAATTTTCAGTTTGAGTATAAAAATTCAAGATTTTGGTGCATAGATCTTGGAGTCGTGCAGACATGCAGTCAGTTAATTTTTGAAACGAGTCGAAAATGAGGGAGGGGGCATGCATTTTTTTTTCTTGAATGCGTAGCGTTGAAAAGAGGACTTTTCCAAGACCTAAGCATGACGTCATTTTGATTTTTCTTCTATGAAGTTTTGAAGAAAAATTGGAAACTAATTTTATCTTGCTTTTTTTTGCAAAAAAAAATAATTCTTGATTTTTGAAAAATAAAATACACGGCGTTTTCAAAAAAAGAAAATTATTTTCATTTTGCATTTTTATGATGTCATTTTGCAGAAATTATTGATAGATTTTTTGGAAAATGAAAAATTTCAGGTGTCAAAATTGAAGAAAAACTCGACTTTTTCTTAATGCCCCGTTACCAGAAAAACAATGCAACCCACAAAACTTTTTCATAGAATGTTTTTTATTCAGTGGAGTCTGGTCTTCGTCTTTTGCGTTCTGAAAACTTTTCATTTACCGATACAGAAGTATGTACCTACTGTTCGAAAAATTGGACGTTGAAAAAAAAATAAAGTGTTGAAAAGGGGGAAAAAGGAAAAACTATTAAATTCGAAAACAAACAAAACGAGAAAATATACGCGGGTACGTATTCGTATTCTCGTATTCGTGGAACGCGAGACGTAAAAACGGAAAACGGCGTTTTTAATGTAAGGTAAGCTAAATAAATTACTTCTTTCAAGAGATGAACTCGACGCTCGTTTACTTAGCGCCGAGTAAAGAGTAGGTACGTAGTGTTAAAAATTAATTTAATGCACCCTCCACTCCGCGCTGCGTCCATTGTTGTCGTCGTCGCTTCGCAAGTCGCAAACCCACGCCACCAATTCGTACTCAAACTCATCTCATCTTATACTGTTGTGGTCCTATATGGTACAGGTACGGATAGATTGATAGGTAGGTAGGTAGGTAGGTAGGTAGGTAGGTAATCGCTACCTTCTTCCTTACATTTCCCACCTATTACCTATACCTACATCGTACGGCTATATATCTACTCGTACATCTACCTACGCTCATCTGGTACAGTGATACCTAGGACCTACTTAACGAAAATTTTTCGATTTTCAAACGAATGGGTAGAAATTTTACTACTACCTAATATTATTTGCCGAGTCTTATAGGTGCTCCTTTGTTCCGTTGCGTTGTGACTTACAGTGACTTGTAACTCGACTCTCGAGTCATCGCTTTTGACGAGGAGTGTCTTTTGTAATTTAAAACCAAATCGTTTCTGTCGCAAACGGCAAAACCCTGCCAGAACTGCCAGAAATTAATAGGCTCGCTTATGTGATATTGAAGACTGTTGACTGTTACAACTAGACTAGGTTGGTACAGTTGAAATTTCCAAAATTTTCACTTCAATAATGTCGCGTTGTCACAGTGGCATGGCGTAGAAGGATAGAGGAACCGTCGCAGCCTCAATGTGCGGGTACCAAAATTTTCTTTAAAAAATATATATGATCACTATTTTTTTATTGCTTCAGAAATTCGAGTGTTTTGTTGATTCAGGGTCGTAAAAATTGAGACAGTTAACCCCTAAAAATTAAATTTATACAGAAAGCTTTTAAATTGGTCGTTTATACAGGGTGTTCCGGATTGAGAGTAAAGCCCTCCAACCAGTAACTACTATGCAACTCATGTTGAGTCAATGTAAGTATGTTTGCCTAACCTCCGAACTGCAGGGGCTGAGTTTTGCTCATCGAAAAAATATATGTTTTTTTGTTTGGGCAGAGTGTTTTCAACCTTGCGTTTCTCTATAATATTATAATAGTTGAAAAGTTGCGCTTTGCGGCATCGGATGGCAAATTTTGTCTGGAATTTTTACAAGGAACTGGTAATTTTTACAAGTGGATAACGAAGTCTACAATGAGCTAAATATTTATTATCAAATATTTCTAGATGAAAAAATGCTGCTCTTTTCAATGGCGCCATCCCCTTTCCTCTATCTTACTACAATCAAAAGTTATGAGCAAATAATTTGTTGAAAACCATCTGAAAAAAATTATTTAGGTAAAAAAAAAATGAATTGAAAAAATTTTAATAATTTTTTTTTCAGGCGTTTTTAAAAGATTGTTATTCGCTTATAACTCTACATACCTATATGTACCTAGACCTATTATAAGGGTAAATAATTACTCCTGTAAATAACGATTAAGACGTACCTACTAAGTATAATACGAAGTACATAATATTTTTTTTGCATTAAAAAAAGTACTATCTTTGTGAGGAAGAGAAAGGGGTAAAAATAAACAACGAAATGGATGGATTTTGACTTTCTTCTTATTCTTTCTTCTTTCTTCTTTCTTCTTTCTTCACTGCCTACCATTACATTAGGTCTGCTTGTTTTTCTTCGTCGTCTTGTGGCGTGGTACGGGGGCGCGGCGCGGCGCGGTGCGGTGCGGCGTACGCGTAGGTCGGTAGGCACTTGCTAACTCATCTCGCATAGTCGTTTTTCAATTTCGAAATGGCGTGCGCGCTCTCTTTTCTCTTCGCCGCTGGCTCCACCGCGACATGCCCTAAAAACTAACTCATATTTATCCATCCGAAAAGCTATTACAGTAAGAAAACAGACGCATAAAAAATAGGGAAGAAAAATCAATAAAATCCGGGCCCGCTAAATCATCTTTATCAAGTATGTATATCGTACGTATATATACGTATATACTCGTACCCGTACGAGTATCGCGTCGTACGTATACGTACTTACGTAACGTACGTACGTTACGTACATTACGTATGTATACGTACGAGTAACTGTAAGTATATTATTTTGTATGTATTTGTACATACGTCGTACAGTCGACGGAGGAGTTGGATAAAAAGTTTTCAAAACCCTTTACGTTTTTCTTCCAGCCTAGCCGTTCTGTGTTCATTTGTCTACATTATGACAACTTTACATATAAACATATATTTTCCATTCGAATAACGTAAGAGCGTGTTTGAAAAAGCTGGTGGTCGATTTTCTCCAAACGAAAAACGAAAAACGAAAAACGAAAAACGATGAACGTGAACGTATAGAACGGACGAGGCGGAGAGGGTGTGTGGAGGATATGCGCGAGTGGTTAAACTCCCTCTCGAGTTTCGACGAAAAATGAGAATTTGCCTTGGTGAAAAATTCGATTTATTATATTATTGTTTTTACAAATCATTTTCCTTACTTCGGCTTCAGCCACCCATAGTCTCGTCCTCATCGCGTCGCGTCGTAGTGCCCTCGTTCTCTTTTTCTCTTTTTTTTTTCCATTTATTTCTCTTTATTTTTCGTCTTGCTGACTCGAACGGCTTGTAAAATGTTAGTGGTGTGCATACGAATTTGCCACTATTTTAGGTACTCGAACTGCAACTGTAGCTATGCTACCTACACCAAACACCGCTCTACATATGGGTTTTGTTAGTCGTTGGTACCTTAGCTACGTATTTATAAGTCCAGATAGAGTATCTACTTTTTTTTGTTGGTAAAATATAAATTCTTCGCAATCAAATTCACTTTTTCGTGAAGCTTATCGTCCAGCTGGCCCATTGGGCCGATTAGCACAACGTCATGATTATAAGATAAGCTGCAAAATATGTAATGTAGCTGGGACGGACGGGCGACCTTTTTTTTTCTTCAAAAATTTGATTTGTAAGCATTTGCGAAATATTATCTTAATCAATTAGGTACATTTTGTTCATTTTGGAAAATTCAACTTTATCCGAAGTTTTTTCTGTACGAAAAAAACTATAAAAATTATATAGTGAAAGAAAGGGGTTCTTTGGAGGAAATCTTTTCCGTTTAAATTGTTACGACCTACGACTTCAAGATTTTTCCACTGTTATAGTTTGTTTATTTGGAAAAATTAAAGAGAGAGTTTCGTTTCTTTTTCACGCCGCGCCTTAATGATTGTTTGCCTTTCTTTTCATATTTATTATTTAATTTGAATATAATTACCCCAAGTTTTCGTTTAATTACCGGATATTTTAATGTATTTTAATACGTACTTATACTAGAAACGAGTTGCATATGTATTTGAATTTCGTATGTAGTATGTACTTTGTATTTGTACCTACCTGCTCGTAATAATTCGTTTCACAAAAGTAAGGAAGTAGTACCTGTACCTATCACAAAAAAAAAAAAAAAAAAAAAAAAATATTATATCTAGATACCTAGCCCTACTAATGTCATTTTGCACGAAGAACAGTGACGGATTCGCTAAATAGCATGACAAAATAAAATCGTAGATTAATTTTTTTTTTAAATGTACCTTAAAAAAATTTAATTTTCAGTGAATTTCAAAAAATGGCAATTTGCATTTTTTCAATTACAAAGGCTACCATTTGATCCACTGAAAAATCCTACCCTGACTGAATTTGTAAAAAAAATTATTTTCAGTAAATTTCAAAAAATAAGAAATTGCATTCAATCAAATGAAAAAAAGCTACCCTAAGACCCAATGCAAAATCCTCCTCGGGATGAATTTGCAAAAATTTTCATTTTAAAAAAATTTCAAAATATGGCAATTTGAATAAAAATCAATGACAAAGGCTACCATTTGATCCAATGCAAAATCCTACCCTGACTGAATTTGTAAGAAAATTTATTTTCGATAAATTTCAAAAAATGAGAAATTGCATTTAATCAAATGAAAAAAGCTACCCTAAGACCCAATGCAAAATCCTCCTCTGGCTGAATTTGTAATAATTTTTATTTTTTAAAAACTTCAAAAAATGGCAATTTGAATAAAAATCAATGACAAAGGCTACCGCAAATGAAATATACCCAAATTATTATACAGGGTGATTCGTGGCCCTCAAAAAATTATTCTTTTGGTCTAAAATCAACTCCCTAAACATTTTTTTTGTAAAAAAATTTTTTCAAAAAAAATATTTTGATTGGTGGCGCCGAGCCCCTTTCATAGAGAAAACGAAAAAGAAAATCAAAAAATTGGAATTGATTTTTTTTTTCAATTTTTTAAAACAAAATGGTCGCTACATAATGTACTTAGGTACTTTTACCGAACCCGGCCATTACCAGTGATTTTTAATCTTTATCCCTGTTTTCAAAGGTACAAAAAAAAACGTCTTTTTTACGTTTTTTGAAGAAAAAAAAAATTAAAAATCAGGTAGTTAGAATAAATAAAAAAAAAAAAAAAAAAATTTCGGATCGATATTCGGTGATAATTTTCTTTTTCTGTTTGAATCAATTCAAAAGCTTTCAAATGGCGCATATTTCTTCATTTTCAAACTTTTTATCCTTGTTTGTAGTTACGAGTAAAATGCGATTTTTTTCATTAGGTATGGTATAGATTTTTTAAACGAGTAAACGTGAAGATAATATAACCAATTAGCTAGTGCTGTATACAGTGACATGTGGGTAGGTACGTAAACGTATAGAAAGAATTAAAGAATGAGTTGGTACATCAGATACCTACTTGGTTGATTTCAAAATTTTGGATGTTTTTTCACTTCATTTTTTTCTCTTTAGCTGCTGAAAAGTTGTAAAAATGAAATTACGTACATAAAATCTCATCGAGTGTCGAAAAATTGTTATTTATTTTCTCTTTATATATTTTTCGCGAACATTATTTCTTTACTTTGGGAACGACGACGACGACGACGACGACGACGACGAGGACGTTATAAAGGATGTTGGAAATAAACATCAAAACGTACTCGGTACTAGTCGAACGTTGGATTCTTATGTGAAACTATTCTTGGCGAAAGTTTTATATTTTACCCGTATTTGAAATTTCGATAAAACACATTTTCAGATTACGATCGTACACAAAAACACCGCTATGAAGAGAGCGAATTTGATTTTAATGTAATTTAAAATAGCTCTTATACTCGTATATACTCGTGCGTATATTACGTAGACAAGTATAGTAGGTATACCTACTCGTAGACCTATTATTCGTATGGCTAGCGTTTTGTTTTTACGCTAACCCGCAAATATTTAGGCAAAAATAAATATATAATGTATGACATACCTACCTACTACCTACTACCTAGACCTACCCACGTCCTACATATCCAAACCTATATAGCTAACTATCGAACGTCAAGTCAGAAACCTATCGACGAGCAGGTAGGTATAGGTACGTACAGTACTTACATATACGTGTACGAACCTACCTAAGTATCTACCTAGTACCTAGTACCTAGTACCTACCTACCTAGACCTACTCTTCTATTATACGCGTACCTGTTTGCAACGGCCGTAGCAGCGCACCCTACCCCACCCCACGCTACCCTACCCTCTGTAAGCTAAGATTGTTTTGTTTTTCCTTCTTCAAATTTGCCAACCCCGCTCCGCTCCGCTCCGGCGCAGCGCCGCTGACGTACCTACTAGTACACAAGTAATTTTTACTTTTTAGCAACCCCTGTTTTATTTTTTGTACTATTTTCAATGAAGGATAGAAAGGTACGTAACTCGTCGTTGTGTGGAAAAACTTTGTTTAACATTAAATAGGAAAATACTGTAAAAAGTGGGTGGAAAGTTTAAATTTGAAAGTTTAACATCGTTCAAAAACTTTTACGAAACAAACTTTGATGTTATAAATAATGCTTTATAAAACACGTTTTAAAAGTTTGAGAAGAGGGATGAAAGAACAGAGGTTAGCGGGGATAGTTTATTATTATAACTGTAATAATTTATCCCGAAAAGTTCAAACTTTATGTAAAGCTACTGCTATTATCTTCCATAATAATGTATTTGTATAAACTTTTTCCTCTTTCATTGATTTTTTACGAGAATTAAATTTCTGATGGGATGTGCATCGAAAAGCATCGAGGCTTTATCGGAGGTTTTATGCTTTCCACGATGAAAGCAATAAATATCGAAAACTTGCTACGCTTTTTTATTATAATTAATTCTACCAAATAATGTTTGCTAAAATTGCATTATTAATTTTCTTTTCTCTTCTATTCTATTCTATTCTATTCCTTTTTATTCTTTTCTGTTCTGTTCTGTTCTGTTCTGTTCTTTTCTTTTCTTTTCCGACATTCGATCGTTTCTACTTCTTACTTTATTATTTTTCTCTCTTTCTTTCTTTCTGTTTATTTAATTATTTATCATTTTTTTACTCGCGTACTGCGCATGGCCTTTTCTTTTATTTTCCTTTCTACTACCTACCTACCTACCTACCTACCTACCTACCTACCTACTACCTTTCACCCAGTACCTGGACCTATCTACCTGTATTTTCTTACGTACTGTTGAAGTAGAAACGGGCTGAAATGTGAGCATATTTGATTTACTTAGTTGTATATGCAACGTAGTTAATAGGTATCTTTCATAGCAGGGTTGCCAACTTTCGATTTTCATAAAACATCATAACTTCTTTCAAAAAATTGATGTTTTATGAAAATCGAAAGTTGGCAACCCTGCTATGAAATTTTTTCAACTTTTTCTATCGGAATAGTTTTTTTGCATCAATAGGAGCCATTTGAGTCCAGTTTTGGTACCAAGCAGATATTATTTCCATTTTTTGTTATTCGAAATTCTCGATTTTTTAGCGATCTTCAACTTTTTGACCCCCCCCCCCCCTCCCCCCCCCTGGTAGGGTGAGAAAATCGATATCAAATTTGAAGGTCAATGGTCTGAGGAGGTGTAGAAACTCAAATTGCACTTTTCTAGTGCTGTGACCGAGGTACCATGTAGGTGGCACCGCCCAAAAGTGGCAAAAAAATGTTTTTTTTTTTTTCAAAAGTGACTCTACTTTGAGGGCCCCTAGCTCCATTCCCCTGAGATGTAGGGGGCTCAAACTTTTTTTGGGAGGTTCTCACTTCAAAGTAAACCACCTCTGCGAGTTTGGTCGAAATCCAAGGTACATATGTTTTTTGTTCACTCCACATTACATACTCGTATCTTCCTTTTATGCAATAAAAAGAGGCCTGTGCATGGCATGGCCATGTGCGATCTACGTAGACTCGATCGAGTTTACTGGTCATTATTCATTTTAATTTGTTTAAATCAAATCGAATTATAAAATTAGTCATGATCATCTTATCTTCTTGTCAGCTCAGATGCACATTGCATTTTTAGATAAATAAGTAATTTAGTAACGTGTACCTCTTCTCCACTAATTGTAAGCCTGTCAAGTCACTCAAGTGGTCGAATCGGTCATCATCATTGTCATTTGAAGTTGAAGGTTTTTTCCTTGGTTATGGGAGTCAAATGATCCTATACATATTATAGCCTATTTCAATAATTCAAAAAATATTATAGTATTTAAAAAAACGGGAAAAAAGAAAAAAAAAGAAAGATGTCTCGCACTTTTTTTTATCAAGATGATATTTTTCGACTTTCGAGTTATTGAAATAAATAATATATAGTTGACTTGACTCCCAAAACGTAGGCAAAAACCCTCGAGCTGCATTGCCCAATGCCCAATTATTTTTATTTATACGTATCTATAAGCAGGTACTAAACTAACGTATCGTTCTCAAATTAATGAATATTCGAAATCGAAACTCAACTGAACGCGTGTTTTATATATGTAGGTACATTTATAGGTAGTTAGGTGTACTAGGTATAGGTAAAGGTATGCAATGTATTTTTGCAGCATATTGTACATAGTACATTTATATTAGCCATTATAGGTATGTTCATTTTTTCGATTGCAGAACAACTCCTTTTTTGCTGTTTTAAATGTAATTTTTATGGAATGAGAACGGTATAATTTTTTTGTATAAATAAACTTTCGCAGAGCGCAGTGCTACGCTATTTTGTATTACGTCTGCTTTTTCTCGTTAAACGATGTTGAAAATTTTCGTTACGCAACAAACGAGCAAACTTGGGCTAATTTATTCTTAATTATTTATTTTTAAATAAAATTCCGAGCCGGCATTATGAACTCGTCAAGAAAACCGTCGTAAATTTAAATTTTACCATCATCGCGTATTCCAGCTCGTATACTTTATAATTAAAATCTATTAAAATAAACATCTCGACGACGAACGCGGACGTATTCGTTCTTCGATCACAGACACGGCCACGATATGGCAGTCGAGTGGAGGGAAGGAGGAGGGAAGCGCTTTATTCGTTTTCTTTCTTCTTTCTGTATCACTATACTCTCTCTCTCTCTTGTCGCGTTCCACGAGCTCGATAGTACCTATGTCCATTTACCTACAATACTACGAGTACAGATATCTAAATATCCGAAATCCGCAATTCCAAATCCAAATCCAAATTCCGAACGGACCAACGTCGTATACCCAAGTGTAGGAGTGTATAGGTATGTCTGCGAATGGGTACCTCTACCTGGTACCTAGACCTACCTACATACTATTTACTACTTAGTACTTACCACTTACTTACCTTCGAGTCGGATTGACGATTGAGGGTCATTCTTCATTCTTTTGATATTAGGCGAGATTTATTAGTTGTAAAAATGATTTATTTATTTATTTGAATTTTTACACCAGATTTAAAAAAAAAGCGAGGAAACCAAAAAAGAATTGCCAAAGAAACTAGGTAAATACAATGTATACTTGTCATACTTGGAACCTACGAGTAGGTATTTTCGGTTAATCGTATACGGCGGTATACGTACGTGTGTACTTGACTTGCACTTACGTATTTACTCGTACAAAAAAGAGGAGCAGTCTTATTACACGCGTAACCTAATTTCAAAACAGTACAAGATATTAAATCGGCACTGCAGAGTGCAGAATACTCGCGTAGAGAGAATTTTCATTCGCTGTTTCATCTCGCGTATGAATTGAAATCCGCAAAATTGAATACGCGTAATATGAACGAACGGACGATAACGCACGTGTTACACATCAGTGACGAAATTCTTTCGCTTTTAAAACTCGCATAGCAAAGTTTTTATTTGCCCTCGAGGAAGTTTATAGTTCATTCGAGAAACTTAAAAAACAATTATTTTAGTTTTGAAAATTACATCAGTCGTTTTCCAAAGATAAGACCCCATTAAGACGAAACAATCGCTTTATTTTGTTCGTATTCGGTCTTCGCAACTCGCGCAAATACGTACATATACGCGAAGATAACGAACATCTCAGCGCAGCATCCCCCAGAGTTCGTTAACTTGGAAATTTACAACGAAATACGAATTATTTTCTTCTTTTTTGAAATTTTTCATTATGCTCCATTGCCCCTAGTCTCGTACCAGCGTGTAGACAGTAGAGTGTAGTGATGTTCCTGTTACGCGAGTAGTCCTCTCAGAATGGACTCGAATAATGAGGAAAAAAAATTGGGGCTATTTTTTTCAAAGAAATTTAATTTTGGGAAAATGTGAAATTCGCCATGTAATAAGTACCACTGGTACTTATTGCCTCGCAAAAATGATTTTTTTTTTCAAAAATGGAAATAATTGAAAAATTATGAATTTTTTGATCATTATCTCTCAGACTTGACCCGATTATTGAGAAAGAAATTTTTTGGGGCAATTTTTTCAAAGAAATTATATTTTAAGAAAAATGGATAATTCGCCATAATACATTGAAAAATGATTTTTTCCAAAAATGGAAATAGTTGAAAAATTAGGAAATTTTTGGTCAAAATCTCTCAGACTTGACCTGATTATTGAAAAAAAAAAAATTTTGGACAATTTTTTCAAAGAAATTTAATTTTGGGAAAATGTGAAATTCCCCATGGAATAAGTACCACTGTTAGGGTACTTATTGCATTACAAAAATGATTTTTTCCAAAAATGGAAATAATTGAAAAATTAGCAAATTTTTGGTCAAAAACTCTCAGACTAGACCCGATTATTGGGAAAAAAATTTTGCGAAATTTTTTCAAAGAAATTCAATTTTAAGAAAAACGTTTAATTCGCCATGTTATAAGTACCACTGGTATACTTATTGCAATTTGCATTGCAAGAATGATTTTTTCCAAAAATGGATTCAATTGAAAAATTATGAAATTTTTGGTCATAATCTCTCAGAATGAAAATGAACCCGAATAATGAGAAATTTTTTTTTGGCAATTTTTCTAAAGAAATTAAATTTTGGGAAGATGTGAAATTCACCATGATTGTAATAGCACCACACGGTACTTATTGTTATTAGTTATTACATTGCAAAAATGAATGTTATTCAATTTCTTTTTTTCGCCAAGTTTTTTCTATAACATTATTCTCTGGTCGATTTTTTTTGTTTTCCACTTACACACCTTGGTACACTGAAAAAAATGGTTGGGCAACTGTTATCCAATTTTGAGGTGAAAAACAGAAGCTATGTTCTATTCGAAATGACCTACCTACTGGAAATCACAGCTCAATAACTTAATTTGCAAAATTAGATATAATTTTTCGAAAGTTGAAAACTTTGATAACCTAGTAAACAGATCTCTGCTCCGTCTGCTCTAATACGTCCAGAGGTAGAGCAGTCAGAGCATAAACTGAGCACTTTTTTTCTCAATAGAACGTTTTTTTAGAGCAGTAGAGTACTCCGGAGCACTCTAGAGAAGCGAAAAGAACATAGCTAATCATGATTCATGAATCATGAATCAAAAGTAGTAAGTGGTTCCTCAACATTTGGGAATAATTCCCCAGCCTTGGGGAACCACTTACTACTTTTCATTCGTGTCAGTTTTTTACCCACATTTGGAGAATGGTTGCCCAACCATTTCTTTCAGTTTAGTAGGTAACTACTACCTCTACCTACCTGTTAGGTATAAAAATTTCATTTCAATGTTCAAAACCTAAAAGTTTTATTACTTACACGTAAAATATTCAACTAGTCGGTGTATAATTCTTTATTTTTCACTTAGTTGAGAAATTGATAACACCTATTATACTGTACTATAACTATATTTATATGGAGATGAAACAATGACTGTATTGTATGGTAATAATGTTACCGTCGCGTTATGCCAGTTTCTTTTTTCACAACTAATCTTCTCGGAATACCTACCTAGTACCTAGACCGACCTACCTACGCTGAAAGTTGTAAAATTAACGTCAAAACGTGTTAAATGATTTACTCATCACCGGAGCGCGTTCGACGGAATAGAAAAATACTTCTGCATAGCCATAGGTATCTAATACCTAATATCTATCTGCCTAATTATCAGGTATTACCAAAATGTACTTACTTAGAGACTTTTTTTCAGTAAATTATGACAAAAAACTGTACAGGAATACACACTAATAAGTACTTTTTAGTCGTATCGAGTTGCAAGTAATAAAAATCGAAACGATTTAATTTTAATAAGCTACAGCGAATGAAAAAAGTTGTAGGAAAAAAAAATAATTTCATCATACGCGTTCGAACTACTCTGCGTTTCAGTATACCAGAAAATGGCAAAGGTGTCGTATAGTTGTACGTATAGATATTACGTATATTACCTATCACGTATACTTGTATAGGTACTTACTACTTACTACTTACTCTCGTATACTGTGATTTAATTCAAAAGATTCAATTATCAAAACTACATCGCAAAAGCTTCGAATAGGTACTTCTATCTGCCTCCCTACTTGTACTTATCTACACCTACCTACATTTCGTTGACATAGTAAAACTATCGTGTCCGACCGATAGAACATCTATCTGTAAGTTGAGAAAATTCAGATACCTAGACCTACTGACGTTAATAGATACCTACACCTGCTGTAGGTGCCTAACCTATCTGAATTGTTGAATTTTGAAGTGTACCTACTGAAAAGAAGCCGTAGACACATATGCGAATATAAAAAGAAAAACATTTGCGTATTGACTTTAAAAAAATGAAATATAGGAGTCGTTACGTACCTACTTTACTGGTTTTTGCATTGCCGCAGCCAAGGGGAAGCTGGTCTGGCGGGCAGGGTCAATTGTTACTCTCCAAAACGTAGCCCGCTCCTCAAAATTGAAAAAATCGTTCGTTCCGGCATAACTGCTAACGTGGTGTAATTTAATCTTCCCAAATTTATGCGAAAAATGCATATTTTTTCATTTTCGATTGCAATTTTTCCAAAGTTTTGGCTAAGTTTTGGCCTTTGCTTCGTTCGGGCAGTATTTCCCATTTGTTTTGAGTAAAATCATCTGAAAAAAAATAACGCACGAAATTACGCCGAATTTAGTGGAATTGGTAATCGTTGAATTTTGAGTTGGCATTTCAGCGATTTTTGTCCTTTCCCCGAAACTATAGTTGTATTTTCTTACGCCTATAGACATAAAAAAAAATGTACATAGATTCCCCTCCTACTCATTCCTTCCTCGAACAGTGTGTTTCGACGTTTCGTACTTAGTAGTTGTACTCATACTTACGTTAATTAGACAAAAATTTTTTTTTAAAAATAGGTGAATTAGTAAACAGAAATGTGACGTGTAGTCGTGTACTATAGACACACTAACGTCTAGTTTGATAGTTTTGTTTACATTCATGGGGTGCAACTTCGATGAATTTTTACCAAGTCCAGTGCTACATAATACTTTATATTCAAAATTGGAAGAGAGTAAGGGGTCTAATCGAAATTTTTGTAATAACTAAAAGTATTTGTACAACTTCAAGCTACAACTTTTGTTTGAAAATTTTTTCAATCGGGCCCCTTACCTTCCCCCCCCCCCCTGTTTTTAAAAATGTATTTGAAGGAGTTGGATTATCCAAAATTGGTGGGGAGGGAGGGGTCCGATTGAAATTTTTGTTATTACCAAAAGTATTAGCGAAACTTCAAGCTACAACTTTTTTTTGAAAACTTTTTCAATTGAGCCCCTCTCTCTCCACTTATTTTGCATAACACTCCCAAAATACTAATTAAAAATTGAAGGGGGAAAAAATTTTCAAACAAAAGTTGTAGCTTGAAGTACTAGGAATAATTTTGGTGATAACAAAAATTTCAATCGGATCCCTCCCTCTCCACCAATTTTGGATAATCCAACTCCTTCAAATACATTTTTAAAAACAGGGGGAGGGGGAGGTAAGGGGCCCGATTGAAAAAATTTTCAAGCAAAAGTTGTAGCTTGAAGTTGTACAAATACTTTTAGTTATTACAAACATTTCGATTAGACCCCTTCCTCCCTTCCAATTTTGATTATAAAGTATTATGTAGCACTGGACTTGGTAAAAATTTATCGAAGTTGCACCCCATGAATGTAAACAAAACTATCAAACTAGACGTTAGTCTATAGACACTAGACAGTCAATCGTGTACCTAGAGCTATAATAACTATGTTGTAGTATGTACCTACTGCACTTGAATTGAAAAGGACGAAAAAATACCAGTTCGATATAAATATCGATGAATAATAATTAATTTATTAGGGAATACAATCATAGAAAAAAATAAATAAGCATTTTTTAAATTTTATAACACGACGCCGACGTCACAACACTTATTATAAACGTTGATGGTTGAGATTAAGTGGCAACACTGCGAGCACGTTGGTAGTGGGGCGAAATTGTTGGGCTAGTTCGGCAGCTGAGCGCGCCGCTTCGTCACACCGCAGTTCAGTTGAAGTTCGTACATTGCAATGGAGCGAGAGTTGTTCGTAAATGTGAAATAAAGCCTTTATAATTTCGCGGTTAACACGTGTTTGCGACAAGTGATTTCGTCAGTTTTTTTTTAGTTTTTTTCGGCAGTTTATTTTCTTTTCGCAATATTATAATAATTTCGATATTAATATCATTATTGTTGCGTGTGCGTGTGAGTGTGTGTTGTTGTTGTGTTCGTTGTTGTTAGTTGGTTTTGTTTTTTGTTGCCGTTTCATTTTCACGAAAATAGCCGCGTCGTCGGTTGCCATTTTTTTGCTGTTCATAAAGCCGATTCGCGGCACTATTTTCGGATCGTGTTATTTCTTCTTTATTTGTTCTTTCGATGTGATTTCGTTGTTCCGTTCGAGTACCTACAAAATAAATGTTCAGTGACGAGAATTTGGTTCGGTATTGATATATCTGAGGAGTGGATTACAGTTCGAATGAACTAATTCGGCCAATTACCTATTCCATACGATAAGGCGAACTATGGAAGCCACATATTGCGTCAATAGCGGCGATCCAGATTTCAGCAGAATGTTCGACCAGTATTTATATAAGGTAAGCGAAAGCGATAAACTCACATTTTTAGTGTCATTGCTGCGTTTTGTCGTTGGTTGTTAACGTCATTCTCGTCCTTATTCCTTAGCTTACGTTAGCTGATGGGACCACCCCTTCCCCCCCCCCCCCCATTCACGGTTCTCAATTATTTAGTCGTCTCGTCTTTGTTATCCTTAATATGTCGATGTTGATCATTGATATCGTATCCCGAGCTTGTCGTTGAAACGTAAACGTGGGTCCTGAATATTGTTATTCCAACGTTCGAGTAATTACAGGTACTTATGGTAATAATGTAATGAATAACACTATTTGATATTGATCTATCATCTATTAGTATCGGTTGCTGTTGAATTTTAAAATTTGAACGGTGTGCGTGTGGTCGTGTGTATATTATTTATACATACTTAATAGGCCAGAGCGACTGTCTGACTCTGACTTGCTATACAGTACAAAGCTCCCTCGAGTCGAGTTGACCGTTTTTTTCTTCTTTCTTCTTCTTCTTCGGTGTTCGCGTAGAACGTGTCGCGTTGTTCGTATTTCGTAAATCGTGGTGCTGGTCCTGCTGGATGCTGCTGGTGCAGTGGTGTGTGGTGATTTTATTTCCGCGTGCGGTCTGTTCAGTCTGCTGTGATTTCGAATTTTCGAATACCCACCTTTGAAGCAAGCGAACCCTCCCCCTTCCCTCATCGACCGCTCTAATTTAGCCGGTGACATTGAGCATTTGAGCGTTTAACGAACATTGAAAATTTATCTCATCTACACGTTTGTGATTGCGATATCGATTTTCGCATTTCGTACTATCACGAGGTGTCAGTGATGTGCTTGTGCTCGGTGCATGCCTTCTCATTTCGCGTCCAGCTTGTGTGCAGCGCCACTATATTACAAATTCGACAATCGGTGGCGGTGAAAATTATGAAAACAAAAGGTCGTCGATCGAGTGGTTATTGGCTGAATATGAGATAGACACAGGCAACGCGATGCTACTACTAGCTCACTGCCACTGCCAAAGGCAAAATTCACTTCGGAGTGGACGCGATACGAGATAATTATTATCTATAGATTCCTCCCAAAAAAGATGAAGGAAAGGATACAAGACCACATCACCGTCACGCTTTTCACTATAAATTCAATAAGCAGTCATAAATATTGATATCTGAATTACGAGTGAACGAGAATTTTGTCAACTTATGCCCAAATTTTTCACTTGTGAATACCTACAATTTTTTTTTAAATCCTACTCTTAACCTGCTCAATCTCGAATGCGACGAATGAAATTGCGCTCAAGCAAAACTCTCTCTGAAATTTTGACATTTGATTTAGAACTGTTGCAATTTGCAAAAAAAAAAAATGGGGCACTTTGCACTGGGAATTTTTTTTTATGTTGTTATATCTGTGTAGACCGAAAGTTGAGGTTGAAAAATGACCATTGAAACAAAACAAAAAAAAAAAAAAAAAAAACGAAAATCAGTTCATTTGAACGTCCATAACATAATTTTTACACTTCATCCACAATCAAACACTACCTTGATGGGTACACTGGTAGTTGACGTCATTCGACATGCAGCCTCAAAGTTACAAGCTCGCTCTTCGTTTACGAATTACGATTACGAGTCTCGATCATTTTATTTTCAGTTTTTTACCATTGAAATTTTTGAAGAGCAATGACCTTTCTATTGGGGTTCATTCTGCGTCTGACGTAAATGTGGCGTTTACTAGAAGCGGAAGGGGAATGGTACAGGAAGACCGGATGTTTTGAAGCGCGTAATCTACGAGTTTATTATTTTACAAAAATGAGTAATCCATTATTTTTCATTTCGAATGATTTTCAAAACTTATTTACGCGAGGATTTGTTTGATGAAAAGGAAATCAGATGAATGCGATTCGTAAACACGTGGTAAGCAGTAAGCACTCGTGGTTTTCATTCGTGAACGCCACTAGTGTCTAAATGACTAATTTGTTCATTTATGGATGTGGATCGTTGTTGAATTATAGATAGATACCTGATATTCAAAATTGGAGGGGAAGGGAGGAAGGGGTCCAATCTAAATTTTTGTAATCATCAAACTTATTACTTCACGTTGCAACTCTTGTTTGAAATTTTTTTCCCGGTTTTGCATAACACTCCGAAGATGCAAAAATTAGAGGAATGGGCCAATTGAAAATTTTATTAGAATATAATTATACGAGTTGTAGATTAGGATCCTGAAAATAATTTTGGTTATTCTGAAAATTTTCGATTGGATCCTTCCCTCTCATCCGATTTCACATAACATCAGGTAGATACTTTTACAAAAATTGGGGGAGGGGCTCAAATGAAAAATTTCTCAAACAAAAGTTGTAGATTTAAATCTTGAAAATAATTTTGGTAATTACAAAAATTGCGATTGGACCCCTCTCTCCCCTCCAATCTTGCGTCAGTAAAATTTGCGTTCGTCTTATAGGTAATTATTTATTCTACGATATGAATTGATGAAAAAAATAAGAGCAAGGTGTCCAGTGTCCACCCAGGACGTATAACCGAATAATAAGAAGAAAAATTTCCCAATCTGGCTGTCTTATCTAATGGGTACCATGGTCTGGCAAGAAGGCCTTCGATAACCAGCCACGGCCCTTCGGCCTTCACCGAAAAACCTTTTTGAATGCGAAAGAAATTTCACGAGTAGATCGATTCTCATTTTTATTACGAAATCAAGTCACGAGGAAGTAAATTAGAAAACCCGAAATAATAATTACTTATTTATTAGCCATTAACTAAGCTAAAGCATACGGGCTGTACGGGGCCAGCTTTAGTTTATTTGGTCGTCGGTTGGTGGTTGTGAATAATAGTGAAACTGAAGCTACTTCTCAGTCCTCGCTATACATATACCTAATTTATAAGATTTGGTACTTTGTACTATAACAATAACAGTACGTAACGTAGCTACTCGTTCTCATTTCACCGAATCTCAATGAGCAATTGAGCATTTTTCACTTCGTCAGTATAAAAGGAAAACGAAAAACGAGAAGAAATTGTCGACTACCTAATATGTAATAATAAACAAATAGCCATCTTCAATATCCGGATAAACGGAGAAACAATTGTGCAATATATACATATGAACAGGGTGCACAATGATATTTTTTTGTTTAGAAATTGGTAACATTGATAATATAATGAAACCAACAGTGTTATTGGTCAGTTTAATGTGAAATGTTACTACAACTTGTAAACTAAATAAATCACGGTGTGCCACGTGTTCTTGAGCACCTCACAAGCTCTTAACCCGGAGCTAAGCTTTTGAAATATCTGGAGCTTACAAAAATCTAGCTTCGAGAAATATAGCTCCTAAATATTGGCAAGCTTTTGCTTAAAAACTAAACTCTAAAATGAGAATTTTCAATCAAGCTCTAGCTTTTTTCTATTTTATTTTCTAGGTTTTTATGAAATTCGATTCCTCCGGCTTTAAATTGCTCCTATTGACGCAAAGAATTATTTTGATGAGAAAAAATGTTGAAAATTTTTCTATGCAAAGTGACCAACTTTCGATTTTCCTAATGAGTCGCTTTTTACCAGAAAAATGGGGAAATTTCGATTTTTCAATAAAATCGAAAATTGGTAACATTAAAATGAAAATTTTTCAAATTTTTTATCTTTTTTTTTTTTGCGTACCTAAATTGGAGCCATTCCATTTTAGGCAGCTGGTTTTAAAACCAAGCAAATTATATTTTTTTTTCCTTATTCGAATTTGTTGTGTATAATGGCGATGGTTAAGTAGGTGAGGTACGAGTACTCCTTGTTTACACGCGTTGAATTATTTCTCTTATTAATGAAATTTTATGTGTAAATTTTGTTAAACGTGGTGGTGGAGATGAAACGAATCGAATCGAAACGAAACGAAATGAAATGAAGAAAATGAAATGCATTCAACTATCAACTAACCCGGAAGTATTACACGGTTAAGTTGGACTAATTGTGAGATGATTTACCATCCGTAACGGTACATCCCCCGCCGCGCCGCATCGCGTCGTTAATTCTAAAGAAGCGAGGCGAAATAAAATCGATATTTTCTGAAATTATACGCGGAACTGGATGTCGTTTTGATGTCGCTATTATGGCAAATTGAAACCGAAAGAATTTTTCGAGCGTTTGTCGTTTAATTTTTTCTCCTTTACTCGTTCTTTGTTCGCTGCTATCTTTCTTTCTCTCTCCCCCTTTATAGTGTTTGAGGACTTTCGTCGAATAAATATTTATAATATTATACATTTTTTGTAACTTTTTACCTAGACAAGTACCTAATACTTCATCGGCACACCGTGTCGAAAGATATCAAGACTAACTATATTTTGGTATTTTATGAATTTTACCTTACCACTGCAACGATGCTACATGTTTGCCCAAAAATATGTACCTACTTGTTCAATTTCGAAACAATCGACACTACAACTCAAAAAACGTGAAAAATGCCTAATGAAAGAACATTACAAATGAAACAACTAACATGGAACATGTCACGTAATTATGGAACTTGAAAAAACAGAATTGAATTTGATTATGACATATTTTTGCCCATCTTTCAATTCAATTTTTTTTTTTTTTGTAAATCGAATTAGGTAATATGTCATTTTTTCTAGTCCTTCAATTTCAGAGGGGTAAGCAAACATATGCCTCAATAAATTTTGTTGTTTTTTCAAGTTCTATGTACTATAAAGTGGTATGCAATACAATCTGAATACATGCAAAGAAACAAATTTTAGTAATTTTTTAAAAGTTCAATTTTTTCAAATTTTTCGTTTTTCTCAAAGTTTTAAAGTTTCTCAAATTTTCAAATGGAAACAGGCGCCTGTAATTATGGTTCCTGGGCTTATATTCATAAGACTAGATTTTAATCTGATTTTGGCATTTCTGACATGTCCCAATTGTCCCATGTAAGTTTTGATGTTTCGTTTGCTTTTTTCAAACCCTGTGAAAAAAAATAATATTATGTAAATGGATTTTGAAAAAGAAAGTTTGTATTTTTTCTAGAGGCTTTAACATATTCAATTCAGACATTCTTTTCAATTTTATGGAGTAATAATTAAAATTGTTTGAAATCTTTATTTTGTACTCCCGTATTGTTTTGTTTTTGCGAGTTGTGGTGTTATTGTAGTGGGGGCTGGGGGTGAGAGGCGACGTGTAGGTCTACCTCTATGTAGATAAGCCTGTGTAGTCTATGTACATACTACATACATTAGTTGGACGTGCATTTGGATACAAATATAAAACTACAAACTGGATTAAATTTCGTAACGAAGCGAAAAATTTCTTCACTCGAAGTCGAAATAAATATTTTATCGAGTTCTCACGATTACAATGATTAACATAATCTGGTATTATAAATGTTAATCAGATAATTTGGTGAACTGACTATTATAAAATTACGTACTGGTTCGATATATCAGGTTCATCACACCGAACAGAAGAGAACTGCGCTGCGCTGCGCTGTGTGAAGGGGAAACGAGCATGGTGCAACCTTCGCTTTCAAGGTCTCCGCATGCTTCTCTAGGGAGTTGGCCTCCTTTGTAAGGCTTTCACAGGTGTTGTGTTTTGTTGTACTCCGTGTCCGTACGTAGCTACGTACAATATATTATGTGAAATTATAATCCATCTAGCAGCGGTATTTGGTAGCAATTTTTTTTCTTTTCTTTACAGTCTACGTTTCAATCGCCTCACTTTAAAAGCGAATCACCTTAGTCTTGGAAAAAATTTATCCGCTTTTCAAAAGCAGTATGGTACATACATTCTTTTAGTGCGCGCAAATTTAAATTACCTAACATCCGATAAAACTAGTTAAAAAAAGGTAACATTATTTTTTGTTCTCGCAATAATTTTAATTCATCACGGTCGAACGTAGGATCTCGAACGATTTGGTGAAATTATTACGTAAATCCCTGCAAACTAGAAAAATTAACGACGCTAATTAATTAATTATTGTACGAGTAGATATTTTTTTTTACTGGCGGGTGATTTTTTTTTTTTTTTTTTTTTTTTTGAAAAAGAAGTGCAAGGTAGTGGGATTTTTGTTGCTGTAGCGCGAAACGAACAAGAGTGCGAAAAAATTTACGAATGTCAACGCAGGATGAAATTGGTACCTAGACCTACACGTATCAATGTTTTACTTTTACGTATCCATCCCTAACGAACGAGTGGAATTTTCTTCAAAACAGCAAAGTGTTTACTCGTACAATTTTAGCAATACAAAACAACACAAAAGGCAAAAGTTTCGACGAGTTGCGAAATTTCTAAACATTTCTGCGTTTCAAACTTTTCTTTAAATTGACAAAATTTACAATTCATAAAAAATCAACATTTTCCATCTCTATCGCTCGAGTTTTTCTTCCTCGTCATTTTATTTCATTTTAATGCTCGATTGTTTGAAAGTTTTGTGCGGGTAAAAGTTGTCTTTGCGAATATTACAGCTTTTTTTAACCCCTAGTTCAATGCAAAAGTAGTTTTTTAACCGAAGAAATACAATATTAGTGGTTGGCCTCTTTTCCGCACTGAAAAAAATGGATTGTAATGATTCTGGGTAAAACAGTAAAATTAGGATACGTCGCTAATTTTACTGTGTTTTACCCAGACTCAATTACGGTTTTTGAAAATTCATTTTTTTCAGTGCATGTTTCGCTTCTTCTGGTTGCATTGCTGCAGCCTCGCTGTTTTTCTTTTTTCATTTGTGTTCCAGTTATGTTTGGCGATGCATACGTCGAGATTATTTTCGAGTTCAGTGCACCGTAATGTGTACAAGTACATTACATACGCTGCAGCGCTGCCATGCTATGCGATTGGGCAACCGAACAAATGATTTTGATATTTTCTTTCGCGTTTTAATTTATTTTTTAATCGAGCCTGTATAGCTCGTTAGAATCATACGGGTTATTTTTGAAATGAATGAATAAATGAACGAACGAACGAATGAATGAATGAATGAATCAAAACCACCTAGACACTACAAGCCATGAAGTTAAATTTGGCAACCTTGCCGAAGACGGCCGACTTGAGCAATTGAAAATACGTTTTCTGAGCAAACGAAGTGTTTTTCGAAAAAATTGATGCGAACCAAAATTGTAGAGGGAAAAATTAACGTTCGTTTAGTGTATTCGGAATTTTGATTCGACTAATATTTCTCGAGTTACGGTCAAAAAACTGATTTGCAGATGGGCCGTCTACCAGATTTTCCCTATTTTCCCGGTCAAAGAAGCGATTTTCGTAAAAATTGATAAGAACAAAAATTGTAGAGCAAAAAATATCCTTTCATCCTAAAATCATTGAAGTTTTGATTCGACGAAAATACCTCGATTCATTTAGCAAAAACTGTTTTCTCAGATATGCAAATTTTCATATTTTCCTATTTCGCGGATAAACAAAGCGTTTTTCATGAAAATTGATAAGAACTAAAATTGTAGAGCAGAAAAAATCCTCCAGTTTTAGTGCTTTTAAAATTTTTGATTCGACCAATTTTTTGAGTTATCGTCAAAAAACTATTTATTTTTTCATTTTCGAGGTCAACGACCCCTTTTTTGTGAAAATTGATAAAAACCACAATTGTAGATCGAAAAATTTACTTTTGTTTGGTGTAGTCGGAATTTCGATTTGACGAATATTTCTCGAGTTATCGTCGAAAAACTGATTTTGAAAGTTGGCCGTCTACCAAATTTCCCCATTTTCCCGGTCAACGAAGCGATTTTCGTGAAAATTGATACGAACCAAAATTGTAGAGCGAAAAAAATCCTTTCACCCTAAAATTATTGAAATTTCGATTTGACGAAAATACCTCGATTTCTCAGCGTAAAATGTTTTCTTGGATATGCAAATTTTCACATATTCTCATTTTCAGAGCGAACGAAGCATTTTTCGTGAAAATTGATCTGGACCAAAATTGTAGAGCAGAAAATTTCCTTTCGTTAGTGTGTTGTCAGAATTTCGATTCGATGAATATTTCCGAGTTATCGTCAAAAAACGGATTGGAAAGTCGGCCGTCTACTACTCGAAAATGCGACGTTGCCTTTCTACGTTCATGGCTTGTATCTCTAGGTGGTTTTGAATGAATGGAAGAAATGCGTAAGCGGTGGCAACAGCTTTGACTGTGCAAACTGCGATGATTTGAAAATGTTTCCGTCCGTTTGACCCGCAAAGTGTCAAAAATTTGCCTAATTCATTCTCCCTATTTCATATTTTTTTACTGTCACTCTTTTTAGTCATATTTTTAATCGTTCGAACCTCGAAAGTAAGTAATATCAACTCTTATTACTTGCGCCAACTGGAGTAGGTCAGGTGCCCTCATCGGGGTGGTTGGTGTTTTAATGAATATTAATAAAACGATGTTTTAAGCGTTTTTAAATTTTTTTTTTTTTTAATAATGAAAAATTTTTGAGTAAGGCTTAAACGCGTCAATGTTGGAATGTTTATCAATTTTTCAAAAATTTACCAAGAAAAAAAAAATATGAAAAAACGTTCAAAACAACAACAAAAAAAATTTTAAACGTTCTTTTCATTTTAAAATTATATCGACTGGTTTTTTTCTTCTTCAGGTGTTTGAAATATTTTTTTCTACTGTTATTTATGTTTCGAGCATTTTTCTTTAAAATACAAATAATATACTGATTCTAGGTGCTACATTCATGTAGTGTTTTCTAGCGAATGCACCCCGGGCCTCTCCTTTCCACTCTATAATACGGATACGAGTAGTCGAGTATTAATATAATTTTCATTGCCTACTTCTTACGCGTATACGTACAAAATTGTAGGTAAGTTGGGTAGTCGACTAATCGTACTTATAATTTATGCTCTACGTCTACACATGAATAAAGTATTGAAAAAATGAATATGTACGTAAAACTGGAATATCGAAGTAATTACGCGTATTATGTCGAAACGTGAACGTGATTACGTGACGTTTTTAGCTTTAAAAATGTTACCCATTATTGGTTATTTAGGTATTTTACTTTTGAGGTGTAGTAGGAACTAGGTACATATTTACTTATTGATTGCTGCGCATGTGCTGTGCGTTGGCTAGTACCTCTACCTACTACCTAAGCTACGTAAGATTTTAAGACGCATACCTATTACCTACCACGAATCCACGTTTCAATTTTCTATTCTGTTCTCGTCTTTCTTTTAAGTTTTTTCACGCATTCCGTTGCATAGGAAAGTTCTATAATATATATTTGTATACTAAACTTACTCCCATTTAGCAAACTTTGGTCAGTACGAGCATTAATAATATTAAATAATGGTAAAGTTAATACTCGTATCGTAAATCGTACCGTAATGAATATATTTAATATAATTTGAAATGAATTCTTCGCAACCATTATACGAGTAAATGCTTGGTAATGACAATGAGTTCAATGCTCGAGGCTGGGTCAAGGTCAAGGTGTAAATTGTCAGTCGCATTGTAGTTGGCGCATGCGTTTTCTTTCTTTTCTATTGTTTTCTTCCAAACGAACCGTCAATCATATTTAATTTTTATTTCTTGGTCGATGTTCGTTCTTCCAATTCTAATTCCAATTCTATACGAATGAGAGATTCCATTAATTAAGTATTTGAAAAATGATCGAGTAATTTTCATCCAGTTTGCGTTATTGGCGTCTTTATTTTTCCATTTTCATGATTCCATTTGCATAGGTGCTGGTATAACTGTAATTGCATTGCCGGATATTTTGGCAATAATTAAAGTCGAATGGCATTGTACGAGTACGAGAATTATTTTGGCGAAAGAATGTTTGAAGGGGAGTGTTGGTTATGGGAATTCGAAAACGACGATAAAAATTACCAAGACTAGTACAATAAATTGGAAAGTAGGACCAACGTAAGTAGTGTGTATTAACAGTACCTACCTACGAAATACGAATAACGTTTTACGAGATTATCTTTGGGTGTTTTTTATTATTTTGTACTATTTGTGACGCGGCATCGGCACGGCCATAGCTATCTTACGTTAGCGGAGGAGAGTGTTGAAGATGAGCTTTACCTAGTCTGCGCCTGTGTCTATGTGGTGTAGTGCAAGTTGTGATACGAGTAGGTCAAGTGTAGAGAAAAATTTCCTCGGAAACGATGAGTTTTTGAACTCGCGCATTTTATTGGTTCGAGGTCAGCGGAGAACGTTGACGCTACGCGATGCGGCCTATGCGACGTACGTACGTACGTACATACGTGTACGCGTGTCGCGTATACCTACCAGTATAATAAGGACGTATTGGTGCGCGTTAGGTGAGTTGGACAAAAAAAAAAACCAACAACAACAACTGGAAAACTGAAAAATTGCCATCGAGTTGAATATCTATTCTTTTTGTATTTATACACATAAATGTTAGTATTAGTATCGTAGGTACTAGGTATAGTAGCCACTCTAGCCAGTAGGTATACCATACCAGTTTTCGTCCATTTTCTCAAACGACTATTTTCCGAACAAAAATTTGTCCAGCGTTTTCTTCCGAAATTTTCTTTACACCGAAATAAATGAATAAAGTGAAAATTTTCAAGTGCGATCGTGAAAGGTTCGAAATAGTAACAAGGATTCGTATCAAAAGGGCTGCTACCCAGCAAGATAGTAGTGGGTATAGGTAGCTAGGTAGCTAGCTAGGTGCATACCTAACCTATATATTATGGTACCTTCTTCTACGAGAAAATAAGACATCAACTTCAGTGACGAACTGACGAATGATGTATAGTGTACGTACACTTTGTCAGAGTGTTTGAAATTGAAACATTCGTCCGACCGTACGAATTGTACGTACTACGTACCTAACTAAATAATTTATAATCCCCGTTCTGTCGAATGGCGTTTAAATTACAAAGAACGAAGAAGATATAAAAATGATTATTCGAAATTACCATTCTGTGTACCGTATACCCGGACCAGCAGCTTTAATGTTCCGCTTCGTTAGTTACGTTGCGTTATGCTATTAATGTGATCAGGACTGGTTGGTGGGTTGGGTTGGATACTGGGTAGGTAGCTTTAGTAGGTATCACTTGGCTAGGTAGGTGGTTGATAGGACTTGATACTTGCTAGAGAGGTATCTAGGATGATGATTTTTTTTTTTCCCTATGAGAATGCGGTATTAGGTAATCAAATAAAGTTCAACTTTACACACCCCTTCAAATAAGTGTAATTACTGTCGAGTTGCAATTTTACCGCCTCAAATTTATGCAGAAACTGATTATTTTTTCATTTTAAATTGCGATTTTTCAAAAATTTCGCTTTCGTTTTGCTCTAGCAATGATTTTTATCTTTTTATTTGGGAGGGGGAGAGGAAATTCTGAAAATAACAAGATTTACAGCGAATCTAGCGGATTTGAAAAAATTTTATTCGCAGGGTGTCTCTAACGGTCATGAAAATCATAAAAATTATGAATTTTTCAAAAAAATCACTAGTTCAAAAAAGTTATGAATTTTTGATAAGATTACTCGGGCAACATTACAAATTTGCTTGAAAGTAAAAATTTTTCAAACTGTTGCATCTTATCCAAAAAAAAAAAAATTTAAAAAAATTAAAAATTTAAAAAAATCATAAAACAATAACATTGTGATTTCTCTGAAGAAAAATATTAATCTTCTCAAAGATTTTTTTTCGAGGGGGATGGAAATCTCTGTTATTTCATTGAGGGAAAATCCCCATTTCTTGGAATAAAATTTTTTTTTGAAATAGGGAAATCTCAAATCTTCTGGATGAAGTATACATTTTTAGCATAGTATATGCTTTTACGGAGACCAAAATGGAAAAAAACGACCCCAAAATCCGACAGTTGGGTTAGGTTAAGTTACATTAGGTTAGGTTTGGATGGCATAAAAAACTTGGAAAATTTTTAATAAATTCGATTTTTTAGACATTATGTCAGATATTTTGAAACTTGTAATTTTTTTTGAAATTTCATGATTTTTAGACATTTTGTCAGACATTCTGAGTTTGAATAAATTTTATGACTTTTGGACATTTTGAAACTTGGAATTTTTTTTTAAATTTTATGACCTCTAGGCTTTTTGTAAGACATTCTAAAAAAAATTTAAATTTTTTTATTATTTAATTTTTTTTAGCATAGTATATGCTTTTACGGAGACCAAAATAGAAAAAAACGACAGGAAAATCCGTCACGAAAATCCGCCGCCCCCCCAATTGGGTTAGGTTAGGTTAGGTTACATTAGGTTAGGTTTGGATGACATACAAAAACTTGGAAAATTTTCATTAAATTCGACTTTTTAGACATTATGTCAGACATTTCGAAACGTAATTTTTTTTTAATTTTATGCATAGACATTTTCCAGACATTTTGTCTTTTTTTGAAATGTTATTACTTTTAGACATTTTCTAGACATTTTGTTAGACATCTGAAACTTATAATAATTTTTTTTTAGAAAGATGACTTTCTGACAATTTGAAACTTAAAATTTTTTTTAGAAAGATGACTTTTAGACATTATGAGACTTTCCGACACCAAAATCCGACCCCATTGAGTTAGGTTAGGTTACATTGGGTTAGGTTTGGATGACATAAAAAAACTTGGAAAAATTTCCAATAAATTCGACTTTTTAGACATTATATGTCAGACATTTTGAAACTTGTAATTTTTTTTGAAATTTTATGACTTTTAGACATTTTTTACACATTTCGTCAGACATTCTGAAATAATATGACTTTCAGACATTTTGTCAAACATTTCAAAACTTGGAATTTTTTAATAAATTTAATGGCTTTTTGATATTATTTTAGAAATTTTATGACTTTTGGTCATTTTTTCAAAACTTCTGAAACTTAGAAATTTTTTTTAAAAATTCATGACTTTTCTTATTTCAAAAATTTTAAAATTAATATTCGTGATTTTTAGACATGTTGTCACGTGTATTGAATGTTATTAATTTTTTTTAATTTTAATTTTTATAAATCTTATGACTTTTAGGCATTTTGTCAAACTTTTCGATTTTTAGGCTTTTTATCAGACATTCTTAAACTTGAATTTTTTCAATTTTTTTTATCAGAGATTCTTAATTTAATTTTTTTTATCAATTTTAAACTTTTAGACATTTTGTCATAGAGTAAAAGCATACTATGTTTCATACTTTCAAACGTAGTGTGGAAATAGAGCCTTCGGGGGGGGGGGGGGGGGGTCCAGGGGGCACAGCTCCCCCTGGCGAGGCGCGAAGCGCCGAGTTTTTCATTTTATCTACATTATTAACTTCAGGTAAGAAACAGAAATGAGAAATTTTTGTAGCACTGACTCAGAAATAAATAAATAAATAGGTAAGTGGAGCATCATTTTTATTCCAAGAAAATTCAAAACGTTTTTTCTTCAAAAATTTGAAGAATAGTTTCAACTTTCAATCCAAAAATTTGAAGAATTTTTTTTTCAAAGGAAGAAATTTCAGGATTTTTTAGAATGAAAAATATCCAAAAATCTTTTTTTTTGGAGAAAAAATGTCTACAAAATTTTCTTATGTGAAGAAATTTTTTAAAATTTCTGTAAAAAAGTTTCTTAATTATTATTTTTTTGGTGAAGAAAAAATTTGTTCCATTTTCGAAAGACAACTGGGATTTTTTTCGAACAATAATTAAAAAAAATATTGTTCTGAAATGAAAAAAAAAACTCAATTTTTTGAGGAGCAATTTTATTTTTTCTTCACTAGTAAAATAAATATATAATAGTAGATTACGTAACAGTGGCGGCAATCGCATTACTTTCCAACACTGTTACGTATACTATTTTAATGTTAAATGAATGGAAAATATAAGCAATACCACTTCTGTGCGAAGATATGTCCCAAAAAAAGAATTTTTGTAACAAACACCTCACACAAAGTCTTGTGAGGTGTTTGTTTTTTGTAAGAAATTAAATGTTTAAACCAGGGTTGATTACCGGTATTTTTCCGGTATCGGTATTGGTACCGGGTATAAATTTCGGTATTTTTCCAGTTTCGGTACCGATACCGGTATCAATTTTGGTAATTTTTCGGCATTGGTATCGATACCGGTATACATACCGGTATTTTGTCGGTATCGGTACTGGTATTGGTACAAATATCAATAGTTTCGCGGTATCGGTACTGGTATTGGTACAAATATCAATAGTTTCGCGGTATCGGTATTGGTATCGATTTCGGTATTTTTGCGGTATCGGTATTGGTACTGGTATAGCTTTTGTTATTTTTGAGGTATCGGTATCGGTATTGGTATCGATTGCGGTATTTTTGCGGTATCGATATTGGTATTGGTATCGATTGCGGTATTTTTGCGGTATTGGTATCGGTATTGGTATAAATATCAGAGCAAAAATACCGATACCATACCGGTATTTTTATCGGTATGGTACTCGGTAATCAATACTGGCGAAAACTAAGCTTCCTACGGAAAAAAGTGTAATGACCAATTTTGTAGATCGTGAAATTTTCCATCTAGTTCATGTCCTAAATTTAAATTTGACCTGAAATTACAAAATTTTAGGCGTCGTAATTTTCGCATCCTTTTTATCGTTCATTTTCATTTTATTTTTTAATCACGTAATATTGAGTCAGCGTAAAATTTAAGGCATGTACTGGGTGGCAAATTTTATGCTCTACAAGATTGGTCATTACACTTTTTTCCATAGAAAGCATAGTTTTTGACTTAGACGAAAAAAACGTTATCGCGATTCTATAAAATCGTGGGAGGGGGGAAGGAAGATGGCTTCAAATCGAAAAACCAAATAGAGAGATCGACGCAGAATCTTAAATTGCACCTAGAAACGGACTAACGAATTTTTTTTGGGGTGGGGGTTTCGGGGTCAAAATCGCAAAAAACCGACTTTTTTCCAAAATGGCCTCTCTTTGAGACCCCATAGCCCCCTCCAGAGTGACCTAGTGGGCTAAAAATTGGTATGTGGAGGTTTCAACTCAAAAGAAACAACATATTAAAAAAACAGCGAAATCGAAGACTATCGATTTTTTTCGCTCCACCCTAATGCGCATGCGCCAAATGGTTGCTCAATCTAAACGGTATTTAATTGGTATACCACTACCGTACCGGTATTTTTGCGGTATCGGTACCGGTACAAATATCGGTATGTCTGCGGTATTGGTATCGGTATTTTTACCGGTATAAAATCGATCATTTCTTCGGTATTGGTACTGGTACCGGTATAGATTTTGTTATTTTTGCGGTATCGGTATCGGTATCGATATTGATTTCGGTATTTTTGCGGTATCGGTATCGGTATTGGTATCGATTGCGGTATTTTTGCGGTATCGGTATCGGTATTGGTATAAATATCAGAGCAAAAATACCGATACCATATCGGTATTTGTATCGGTATGGTACTCGGTAATCAACACTGGTTTAAACATTGTTGATAGCCATCTATTTCTAATGAAACTTACGCGGAAAATAAGTATTTTCCGCAGAGGTTTTATTTTCCGGCCATGTTTACATTCATTATCACTGTCTAAAGTAAAACTTTGTTTTCCAAAACGTAAACAGAAGTGGTATTGCTACATTTCCCGTTCACTTACCATTAAAATATTTTTTCAACTTTGGGACGAAAAAAAAAAAAAATTATAGAAAAAACGTATTTCTGTTGAAAAAGTTGTTAATCATTTTTTTAGGAGATTTTTTTACGTGAAAATTTTTTGTTTTATTTCCAGGAAAAAATCATTCTCACATTACAACATGAAAACAATTTCAAGCATATCCACCTTTTTGAGAAGAAATCGAATTACACCCTTAAAAATTTTAATTATTCATTTACCTTTTTTTTTTTTTTTTTTTTAATTGTATAGATTTTTTTGGTTGCAAAAAAAGGGTGTCTTTGGAGGGCTTTGGCATAACTCGAGATGTTCAAGGGGCATTTGCCCCCTCTCTCAATGATTTTTTCAATAGCTATTTACCACAAAATATAGGAACGAAATGAAGGAATCTTTTTTGCCCCCCTCATGCTTCTTCCTATGTTACGTTTATGCCGGAGGGGCCCTCTGGAAATGTAGAAATATTGTTCATGGAAAAGTAATGAAAAACTCATGAATTTTCAAAAAATAAATAAAGTTACACACCCTGATTTGTTAAAGCTGGCATTTGATTTTCAGTGATTTTTGTTCTACGAGTATTCCTGAAAATTCTTTCGGTTTGTCACTGAGGTACCAACCACCAAACTAATCCAGTACAACTCCAATTCACGTCTCGTCTCTTATACCCATACTATTTTTTTTGATTCGAGCTCATGTCAAACCGAAAAAAGAGTTACGAGTACGTCTATGTATCTCGACCTCGTCGCGATGTCTCATTCGTCTCGAACGTCATATTTTTCAAGCACCAAAAACTTTGAAGTTGCATTTTACAATATTCAAATCCTATATGTAATTTGTTACCAAGACATGGTATCGTGTTTATCAGATGTCGAGTCTAGTTTTGACTGTACTCCGGTTGTTTTTTAAATGTAGCTAGGTAGTAGGTATGTAGATGAAGTACTCCTTAAGTACACCGTGTCGAATTAATGGCAGTGGCCCGGAATGCGTTGTTTTAGCAATGTTACCAATTTATCGAGGAAAATGTAACGAAGGATGGCAGTTTGCACTGAAAACTGTATGCGTGAAAACAACCCATTTCTGTTCAACTTTGTATCTAGAGCTACCTCTACCTAGTAGCTATGTATTTTAGTGAAATTAATTGTAACGGTTGGCTAATGTAATTATTCCATTATGCAACTACACTACAGATAAGCATAAGTTGGTGTAAAGTAACTAACTCACTTGTTTTGTAAGTACATACGTATACAATGCGATGATTAATGACTAATGAGACATTCGTGGAAGCGCTACGAAATGCATTCTGCGCACTCTACTTTCTGTAGGTACTAGCTAAGAACTACATACAAAGTATCAATTTACCATTACTACAATACGAGAATTATTAACTGCGGTACCCACTACCTACTACCTAGTGAGAACTTGAGAAGTAAGCGAGTCCAAGTATACTTGGAAGAAGAAAATATTTGAATTTTTTTCAGAATCTCTCAGTCTTGATTTTACAATACGAGTAGACAATAGCATGTATTTGTTTTGTCGCTCAAATCAGCTCCAATCTACTTTTCTGCGGAAGTTGATTGGCTGGAGATAGAAGAAGAGCCAATCAACTTCTGAAAAAGTAGCTCAGAGCTGATCTGAGTGAGCGACAAAACGAATACACTTTACAGTTGTTTGAAACTTTCTACGAAATGCTGCTTCTTTTTCCTCTCTGTCTAGCGTCTACTGTCTATATTGTCTACCTCGAAATTTTCGTTCGGATGAAGTTTTCGAAATATCTGACAAAATTTTCCGTTTCAAATTTGATCTGTAATGTCAAATCTCAGCTTCAACTAGTAGCTCCCCCTCCCACGTGTAATAATACGAAAACACAATTTTGTAGCGCAATTATGAATCGAAAAAAAAAAAAAAAAAGCTACAGAAACATAAACATGAACCAAAAATAAAGGAGTAATGAGAGAATAATGAAGAAAAAAGAAGAGAAAAAATGTAAAAATGTAGCGAAGCACGCGAAAAGATACATTAATGCACTTCCTATAGAATTAAATTAGCGACGGTAATAAATTAATTTTTCAATTACCATTTATGGTTTTTTGCCAGCATATATTATTCAGATTGGCTGACAGGGTTTATTTCTGTGTTGGTTGGAGAGAAGTAAGAGGGTTGAGCAGGGTTGAAAGTTTTATTATAAATACGAGAGAAAGGGTTATGGTTTTGTTTTCTATTGTTCTCCGTTATCGGGGTTTAAATGAGATTTCGGCGAGGATTGCGCGGTCGTCGGCGGGAAAAAGGAGGTGTTTTTAAAAGGGTTAAACTACAGCGAGAGAAACGAACGAGCGCGACAGAGAAAGAACGACGGCCACCACCACCACCGAACGCCGCGCCGCGCCGCACCACGCTGACTTAGATGGGGGCGCGGCGCCGCGGTGGTATTAGAAATTCAGAGGCAGCAGCCGTTGTTATTTTTCATACATATGTATGAGATTTTAATAACGTTTTTGTTTCGCTCCGACCGACGTTTCAAGTATGTATTTGTACCTACCTACGTACCTACCCAGTACCTTACCTACCTTCCACAAGTATACGAGTGAGTAGTTGAGTACAGTACTGAGGTGAGTACACGGTACGTATAAGCTATAAATACATATAAAAGTAGGCTGGAGTGAAAAAGCAACATCTCAGATTTTGACCATATGCAAGGAGAGGTAGTTTGGATCAGCTATTATAAATGTTAGCCTCCTAGCTCAAAAGGGAGGGGAGCTAGGGCCCCTCAAAGTAGTCTCACTTCTAAAGAAAAGAAGAACCGCTGTTTTTGGCCACTTTCGGTGAGTGCCACCTGCAACGTAATATCTCATTTTTCACCAAACCAGAGGGTTGAAAAGTTGCAATTCGGTGAAAAATCAAACAAAAAATATAGAAATAACATCTGCTTGATACCAAAACTGAACCTAAATGGCTCATATTGAGTATTGATTCAAAAAATTAAAAAAAAAATTATTTATATACAACAAATTGAAAATTTTTCATTGCAGGGTTGCAGGTTGCCAACTTTCAAATTTTCATATTAAAAAAAAAATCCTTATTTTTTAATGGTAAAAATCGAATTTTAAAGGAAATCAAATTTTGATAACGCTGCAATGAAATTTTTTTTTAGTTTCAATCGAAAATTTAATAATAATTAAAATCATTTCCAGAACCTCACACCTCAAACTACAACTTTTGTTTGAAAAATTTCTCAATTGAAAGGGTCGCTAGAATAAGGGCCCCTCGCCAAAAACATAGTTTTGAGAAAAACGCGTTTAAAGTTTTGAATGTAAATATCTCAACGAATATTTTAGGTATCAATCTCGGGTTTGAAATAAACAGTGATGCAAGCATCACGAACTTTCCGAATCAAAAAGTATTTTAAAAAATATTAACAAAAAAATATTTGTAAAAATCGATCATCGAATATTATGTAAAAAAAATTGATTATCGAATATTTGTGAAAAAATCGACTATAAAATATTTTTTGTATTTAAAACGTCAGCAATTACACTGAAAAAAGTTAAACATGACACAAAAATATTCGGCAAAATCACACTTGCTCCATTATTATTAATCGTGAAAAAATATCATGATGATGTAAACAAAACAACCATTCGAATACCCGTACATCTTATCATGAATAAGACAAAAATGCAAAGCATTGCGCAATGCGCATGTTAGGGAAAGGAGAGCAAACCGGTACACCCGCGGACATGTCCGGATATAGATAAACACTTGAACCGTTCCCTTTATCGACATCTAAAACACGACAAATGTGAAACTCGACGATCTTTCGCATAAATCGCTCGTAAAATTTTTTCTATTCAACGTAAAGGCCCCAAATTCTTGCGTAGCCTTCGCTTATATAAACCACTACTCATCGCCGAATTTCAACGAGATATCTCAATTAGGGCGGTTGGAATCGTGTTAACAAATTTTTCTGCACACACATACACACACACACACATACACACACACACACACATACATACGGAACATCATCTGGAAATTGTTCAAAACAAATTTGTACGAAGTCAAAATTTGTCTAAGTGCAATAATCGTGAAAACGCATTTCGCACCGAAAACAATACTTTCCTTACAACGCTACGCGCTGTTCGGAAAGTAATTATTTGTAGGTTGAACTGTTGGCTACAAAATGAGCCAAAGACCGATTGAAACGAACTTTTATTACCGGAGATATTGTGAGTTGAAAAGGTTGTGTTGAAGGCCCTTCATCTAGCGACTGATTTTCACCCATTTTTACTTTCCGAACAGCGCGTAGCGTTGTAAGGAAAGTATTGTTTTCGGTGCGAAATGCGTTTTCACGAATATTGCACTTAGACAAATTTTGACTTCGTACAAATTTGTTTTGACCAATTTCCAGATGATGTTCCGTATGTATGTGTGTGTGTGTGTGTGTGTGTGTGCAGAAAAATTGTTAACACGATTCCAATCGCCCTAATTGAGATATCTCGTTGAAATTCGGCGATGAGAAGTGGTTTATATAAACGAAGGCTACGCAAGAATTTGGGGCCTTTACGTTGAATAGAAAAAATTTTACGAGCGATTTATGCGAAAAATTTGTTAACACGATTCCAACCGCCCTAATTGAGATATTTCGTTGAAATTCAGCGATGAGTAGTAGTGGTTTATATAAGCGAAGGCTACGCAAGAATTTGGGGCCTTTACGTTAAGTAGAAAAAATTTTACGAACGATTTATGCAAAAGATCGTCGAGTTTCACATTTGTCGCGTTTTAGATGTCGATAAAGGGAACGGTTCAAGTGTATATCTATAAGGAAACTGTTTATCTATATCCTGACATCTTTTTCGGCGTTTTCGTCTTATTGGTCTGTATGCGTGTGTATTTGTGTCTTATGTGTTAGTGATAGTCCAACGGTCGAGTAATAAAAACTCACCCTCCCGGTAATGAATACGTCATTTTTTTTTTTTTTTTTTTTCATATGGTGGTCCTTTTATTGTGTCCGCGGGTGTACCGGTTTGCTCTCCTACCCCTAACATGCGCATTGCGCAATGCTTTGCTTTTTTGTCTTATTCATGATAAGATGTAGGGGTATTCGAATGGTTGTTTTGTTCACATCATCATGATTATTTTTTCGCGATTTATAATAATGGAGAAAGTGTGATTTTGCCGAACGTTTTTCAGTGTAATTGCTGACGTTTTAAATACAAAAAATATTTGATGATCGATTTTTTCACAAATATTTGATAATCAATTTTTTTACAAATATTTTTTGGTTAATATTTTTTTAAATACTTTTTGGTTCGGAAAGTTCGTGATGCTTGCATCACTGTTTATTTTATTACTTTTTCTTGACCGGGGACTTAGATTGAAGCTGTCAGTAAAGGTTAATGATGACAACAACTTACCTACGATCGTTTCGAAGCTACCAATAAGCGTTTTTGCACGATTATTCAATTTTCGATCACATTTTAAGTGATGAAAAAAACTGAATTTGCGAAAAACTATAATCATGGTGTCGTAGCGCCACCTAGGGTGATCGTAGGAAAGTAAAATTTTGTAGGAATGAAGTTCATGACATGACGCTTCCAAAAAGCGAGTCTCCGGAAAAAGGGCCTCCGGGTCCGGAGGCCCTTATTCTAGCGACCCTTTCAATTGCACTACTCCTCTATTTTGAAAAAGTTTCTACCTGATGTTATGTGAAATCGGAGGCGACGGAGGGATCCAATCGAAATTTTTATAATAACCAAAATTATTTGTAGGATCTTGATCTACAACACTTTTATTTGGAAATTTTTTCAATTTGCTCCCACCTCCCTTGCTCGTCCAATTTTTAATTAGTATCTTTCGAGTGTTATGCAAAATCGTTGGAGAGAAAGTGGTCCAATTGAAAAAACATTTCAAACAAAAATTGTACCTTGAAGCGCGTCCTAGGAATAATTTTGGTTATATGCATCTGGAAGATGTGTGACTTTACTGAAATAATGTGCATGAACTAGATGTCGTTCTCTGTTCGCGATTTCAAGGCTCCTTTTTCAATTTTCATGCGATTTTGCTTTTTTTGTTTGATTTTGTAAAACTGGTTTTCGAGTTGAGCGTTAAAGTGAATTATTCGGGTGTTATCGTTTTGTTTTGGGGTAATAACCCTCGATGTTTATGATTTTACTTCACCTTTGCAGATGTATTTATATCGTATTGCGTAAATCTTCCCAAGGAAAACAGGTCTTTGAAGTACTTTTAATGTATTCATTATACGTATTAAATTCTAGTGATTCGCAAAGTTGAGAAATTCGAGTAGAGTATTGCATTGCAGCGTTCGCGTTCAATTGAAATAGCTCCTATAACCGTGCAGAGAATATAATGAAATAACCGCTAAAAACGAGTTAAATTTTTCACTGGTAGATTAACTACCCGGAGAGAATTTTTTCAAACGAATTGTATAGTATACGTAAGGTACCTCTACTTACTACCCAGAGACACCTTCGTGCGCTTCGTGTATTTTTTTCCCGCAGAAATTGAAAAATTATCGTATCACGTTGGAATTTTACATTTTGACGCTCACTTTTCCATATACGAGTAGACATATACCTATATAGTGATGGCTCTGAGCATATGCGCGCAAATGCTCCAGCCAAAAAAGGGAAATTCCCTCCATTAAAAAAATCGTGTGATATCTCTAAGCACTCGTCTGGTGACACTGATCAATAGGGTAGTTGTATTTTCAACAAATGACCAACTTAAAATGAACTGTCAATTATATGTCCCTACTTACACGATTTACATAAAAAATTTGCTTTTTAAAGTTCATCTCGAATCCGAGTAGATATTTAATTACTAGTTACTTGATATAAACTTTTTTATGCCTATCAAAAAAAATCTAATATCTTATTTCAACTCATTTTTCATCAATTTTTGAAATTTTCACCAAATTTCCCATTTTTTCATTTAAAAAAGAAATAAAAATTATTTTTCGCCAATCTCACTTTTTTTTTTTTTTAATTTGCCAACCCAACGATTTTTTTACTTGGATCAAAATAATGTTAGAACAATGTTTTATTTAAAAAAAAAATTGTATCGCATTTTTATATTATTTCTTTCTATTCAAGAAAAATAATTCATTGCCAATTTTTTTTATTTGAAAAAAATAACCAATAATGAAAAATTTTTCATAAAATTTTACATTTTTCTTACTCGTATCCTATTGAAAGAAAATCTTGAAAAATTTTGTTTGAAAAAATATTTTCAAATTTTTTAGATAAAAAATAAGAATACCTACTTAACAATTTTCTTATTAAAATTTGTTTTGATCTTAGATTTTTTATTAGTTTTTGAGAAAAATTCACATATAAATTTTTCAAATGTCAGTTTATTCATCTATTTATTTTATTAAAATTTTCCTTCGAAATCTCGATGGAAAATAATTGCCTACAAGAAGTTTTTTGTAGATAAAAAAATGGTTACTTTTTCTCAAAATTAAATTTATAATTTTTATGTATGAAATTGAGTTAGTCAGTATATGCGCGCTTGATTATTGAGAGGTGGGTCTACTAATTATATTTCAGCTTTGTTTTTCATCGTGCGCGAGCATATGCGCGCATATGCTCATTGTGCGCAAGCAAAGATGAATATGCGCGCATATTGCCATCACTATACCTATATAATCCATTCCATTTAACTTGAGCCCTCACCAGTACATACAAGCAAGTAAATATACACAAAACTTCTGGCCAGGCCTGTCGAGAGCCAAAGCGGGCTCGGGGCAAAAATTATTTTGGGCTCCAAGGACATTTTTGACAAAAAATGATGTGATTTTTCCAACTGAAGCTGATAAAATTCAATTCGGGTCTCCTAGCAAAACTCCGGGCTCGGAGCAAAGTGTCCTCTCTGCCCCCTTTCGACGAGTCTACTAATATTTTCCCTCTACTGTATGCTACATAAGTAGAAGTACGTATAGCAAGTTTGCAAAAAAAAAAAAAACAAACGAAACGAAATGAAATAACGAAAAAATAGTTTCGTTGGGTAGTGGTATCATCATTATTATTTTTATCACTGTCTAAAATATTCTAATAATTATAAATTTTAATCATCATTTTACTCAACTACTAATAATAATCAAGTTCAACGTTTCAATACTACAAAAGGAAAAAAGTAAAAACGAAAAAAAAAAAAAAAAAAAAAAAAAAAAAAAAAATGATTGATGAAATATCATAAGCCCTGCGTAACATCAACATCGCAGATGAACGTCGATGACACGGTTTAATTATTATTATTTCACCAGTATACGTCAGCAAATTCCATTTTTTTTTTCGCATGGGAATGCTATTAATCATTTTTATCGTGTTCTTTCTTCTCTCATTTTCCTTTTTTCTTCTCCTTTTTTTTTTATACGAATAATAATAATATCAAGAATGACGAACAGCGCGTAATTTTTTACAGTTACAACAAAACCGGAATTATCCGTCTTTTTTCTCTTTTTTTTTCTTTCTTTCGTTTTCAATATCGGCGATTTGTGGACTAATATCTAATTTGAAAACTACTTACACAAAAAGGAATAAAATGTAAAATGTTAATAGCGCATAGCGCAGCAAACAACGATTTATCGAACGAACCGTGCACCCTACCCGTAGTCCCCCGTACCCTAGACTGAAACGAGTGAATTAATGAAAAATTTCACCGCGGCGGCATTTCGCTGAGTCATAAAATCGATTTGCTTTGTAAGAAGACGATGTCAGCGAAAGAATTTCTTACGCGTGATTGTCGATTTTAGGTTGAAATTTACTTAGGTACTTAGGTTAGTTTCATTCTATACTCGTAGGTATATACCTAAATAGTCTATCGCACCACCAGGGGAATGCTTGCTGTTGTAACTTCAAATTATAGATTGTGGAACAATATTGGATATTGGAAGTTGATTTATTTGTGTAAACATCGAAAAAAGTCTAAAATCTTATGAAAGTTCTGTTAACAACTTTCACATAATTCCACGGTATTTTCAATGCTTACACAAATAAATGAACTTTCAATATTGTTCCTCTGCAATTTGGAGTTACTCTTACTACGGCAGTATTACCCGGAGGTGCGATATTCATTTCTAATTATGAATTCCTAATTACGTGTGCTTACACTATAAACTCGTACGTCTTCGTACTTACGTTAGGTCTAGGTCTAGGTACGTATTTAGTATGAGTGGTGTCACATTGCGGCGATATGGTGAAGTTGCCATGCCATGCCATGCCAGTTGTTAACAATTAATGTAGGTATAGGATTGTATCGAGATATTCGATGATATTTTTGTGTATACGCAATAATGATAATAATAATACATAATAATAAACAACAACAACAACAACAACAACAACAACAACAACAACAACAACCACAACAGCAGCAGCAGGTAGGACTAAGAAAGAATTCAATTTTGCCTCGAGCACTATGCTACTCCCTTTTTTAATACCATCTGTTCTTTTAGTCAATCCATAGTTTCTCCTCGCTTTATCTAGACACCCTAAAATTTTTATATTATTCGTACACTATACACGCATATAGAACATACCTATTTATATTCTATCGTAATTGATATATCAGTATCGTTTTATACGGTTAAAGTGCTTTCATTTTGTATATTTCATAAAATGCTATCAGTTGCGAAATAAACGAGAACTTATAATTCAATTTTACTCATTAGACATTATATTTTTGAAATGTTGCCATTACACCCTATAAACATGAAAAACCACATGTCAGTACGACAGTGGAGGTGAAAAAAATATATATGTATATTAAATAAAATATAGAAGTGGTAAAGTGCCATTAGCCATCACCAAAATCACCATATTCTCAGCATCCTGATACCTCACTGCATCGACTGACAAATTTTGATAAAGTGCCTCCAGTAAAATGAACGTACTATAACCAAAGGAAAGCACTCTACCCCTAGATATCTAAAAATAATGCCACTTCATTCTTATATAGACAAATCTATGTAGCGGTTTACCTTCTGTTATTTTGGTGATGCCACTTTGACATTAGGAGTACCTTTTTTTTTCGTACGTAAGGTCGCACTGACATCAGTTTTTTATGTTTGTGTAGGTTTAGACTTAGAGGCATCATTTTGAAAATTTGATGTCCAATGTATAAAGTTGAATTATAAATTCCTATAAAATCATCGCGCTATCGTTAATTTTAAAATTGATGTCATTTTATTGAATTTACGAAATGAGGGCACTTTGACTATTATATGTACATCTCTCACATAAGTATAATTATATCGATGTTTCACTAATAAGATCTGTTTTTTTTTTTTTTTTTTTTTTTAGGTAAGCTGTTCGTGATACATATTTCAAAGTGGTGGATTACAATTTTTCGCAAAAATTTCGAAGTACGTAATAATTTGAGAGTTGATGATAAAGTACGTACCTAATTCCATCAATTTGTTATATTCGATTTAAAATTTGTAAATACTCGTATGTAGGATAGTATACTTCGATAGTTGTTACGTATACTTGCCTGTTGAAGGAAGAAACTTAACACTCGAGAGTAGATGCTTATCACTTATTCAGTGGTAAATTGGTGATCATCTGATCACTATAGTCAATATCTACTACGGGTAGGATAGGTACTCGGAAGGAACGAAACGTTATTTCATTCATATTACCTATTTTGTATAGAATGTGAATCCATTAATCATGGATGTTTGGAATGCGTTAAAAAGTAGTTAGAATTCTGGCGGAGAAAGATTGATAGCGTCAGAAATGCCACATATAAGTATGAAAATATAGGTACATCCGCTCGTTCATGAGTCTGGATGGTCTGTTAGTTGTACTGACTCTGACTAGTGCGGGTGCTCGGGTTGTTGTGCCGCTTTCATCCCATTCGCGTTATTCATTTTCCGTTTCCCAGTTTTTAATCGTCATAGTGATGACGTCGTAAGTTCTTGCGATAGAAAGATCGGGCATTTAATTTTGAAAATATGGCGAGCGGTGAGACGGTGGCAGTGGCGGGGGGGGGGGGGGGTCTAATAATAAATCTACGAGTACAAATGCGCGTATAGATACGTGTAAGTTGAAAACTTGAAAATGTCAAGTCTTGTACTGTAGGCAGTCTTCTCGTATGTACTTGTACAATAGTTCGTACCTGTACTCACTGAAATTTACTTGAAATATGAAAATATGCTTTTGATTGCCTAAACGTGAATGAAATAATACTCTATTTTCCGGCAAGACTTCCACGTAAAACACTACCAAACGATCATAATCGCTCCTCAAATTATGAGACATTGAGACGCAACGTCAATGTGTACTTACCTGCGGTACTTCATAAATGCCAGAGCATACAACAGACACCATGCAAAATATTCACCTGTCGAGGCTTATTACAGTTAGATACAAGTCACGGAAAAGTCGTGTATTTTGCAAAAAAAAAAAAAAAAATCACCAAGGCGTGGAAAGTCATCGATTTCACTTCACTGTTATGTAGGCACGGATATTTTTGACTTTTTTTTGGGCAAAATTATCAAAATTTTTTCATTCAAAATCGCAATTTTTTGAATTGGACCTTTTTCTCCCTTCCAATTTCTCATAACATTCCGCAGATACTTATTCAAAATTGAAAAAGGGAGGGAGGGTTCAATTGAAAATTTTTTCAAAAAATAAATTTGTAGATTGAGATCTTAGAACTAATGTTGGCTATTTTAAAATCTTTGATAACACCCCTGCTTCCTCTCCAATTTTACATAAATTAATACGACTTGGATACCTACTTATATTTTTAAAAGCTGGGCTGGAGGACGTAGTGTTCGATTGAAAAAAAAATTCGAACAAATGTTGTAGCTTAAAGTCCTATTAGGAATAAATTTTGGTTATTACATAATTAAATATCTGTAGGATTGGACTTGATAAAATTCAACAACAGCCGATTCACTTCAGTGTAAACAAATTTATCAAACTAGACTCGAGTCTCGGGCAGTACCACTTTCTATTTGGCAACGAAGTTGAAAATTTCAGTGATGTTTTTAACGCCCCCACCTTCTTGAAAAAAAACCCGCTGGTGATGAGGATGTTACTCTGAACAAAAAGAAAATGATGGAGATGATGTCATTCAACATTTTTGGATAAAATGTAAAAAAAATGGTCATGGGAAACTCATGAATTTCCAGAAAGAAAAAAAAAAAAAAAAAAAAGGTCATCCCTTAATGATTTAGCAACGAACAGGTTGCAAACAATAGTCACGCTGCCAGGTACAAGGCAATAAGGCTGCGTCGAAAAATAATATGTAGAAATTCGTCTAAACTGACAACTTCAAAAAAAGCCTATCTTACAGATAATTCGAGGAGAATGTTTTCAATCAATCGCGGATAAAAATATGAATAAGAAGTAAGAACAGTAATTCTTATAGAGCTGCAAACTCGCAGCACGTAAAGATAGACTACACAATATCTAGATTGGTACGCTAGTAGACCATACGAATGTCGCTTTTGTTGTGAAGCTGGTTGGAGCGGGGAAGATGAGATTAAACTAGCGTAGGTCGAGGAGAAGGAAGAAGCTGTAGAACAGGTGTTGCAACATAATTCCAACCCAAACGAATAGATAAGTGGAAAAAATAATTAACTTTAATAGGTATACGTATGTATTATGTCTGTTCGGAGAGGGTTCTTTCGTGTTGTTGCAGCAGAAGCCCAGCACACCATTCATCGCGTTATTACTTTGGTCTTGGTGGTTGTGTACAAATACAAACTTGTGTATGTAATGTACGTCTACGTACTTTAGCTAACTTACGAGTTTCGATTTGGAGTATCCTTACGATATGCTCGAACCCAACTAGAGTAGGAAACATTCCTGAGACAATTACCAAGTCGATGATTGTGACGTATGTACTAAAAATCAAAAAATATCCCAAATCTGAAAAACAACTTTTTGCCTCTTGGCTACTTTTCCAAGAACCAGGTCGCGTGGACTTGGTAAATTTTACCTAAATAAATAATAATACGCTGTTGATGGAACTGGCCTTCATCGCGTATCACCTTCCTTGAAAAGACCCTTCATCCAATTGCATAACCATATTATGCATATAGAAAAGGTTGCCTTTTGCTTTTGAATTTATGTAGGTATCTATACTCTTTTTTTTCTTCCTTTCTTTTGTTTTCTGTTTTGTTGTTTCTTTTATACGATGAAAACTTTTGAATTATTAGAATAGTGTGTTGAAGGTAATTGGATGTGAGTTTTCATTTTATATAACTTGTTTTTTGTTTGTTGAATATTCAAAGTACATAAGGTACCAAGAATCGCGCAAAAAGAACGAGACAGTCGAATGAATTTCGAAACAAAACTCAAACCCCAGGGAGTTCATTTTGAATAACAAACACTTAGACTTTCAATATTATCCGAATAACCAATTTTTTTCCCCTCTATTATCCGAATTTTCGCTAATCTGAACAAACCTGTATTATTTGAGTCAAAAAATGGTACTACCCCACCGAAATCTCCCAAATTTTTTCAAAATTACCAAAAATTGGATCACTGTAGGGATACCTCAGTCAGTAAAGACGTAGTGTACAACGAAAGTGAAAAATAAGCTGTAAGGGGGGGTTGAGTAAAAAAGTAGATGAAGTGTTGATTCAGCAAAGTGTTATCTGTTTACCAGGTAACATGTTCCATAAAACCATTTCGATATAACATTTAACGGCAGGCATCGTTTCGAGCTCTGGTATGTATTTGTACAGAGGCGTAGCGTAATGATTTTGTGAGGGGGCAATATACCTTCAAAATGCCAACTTTTCAAAAAAAAATTTCAAACATAATATTGAATTTGCCAACTTGAAACTCAAAATTCATTAAAATTGCCAACTTTTCGACTTTTTTAAAATCTCTGAAGGGGAATGTCCCCCCTCACTCCCCTGGTCGCTACGCCCCTGGGTATGTAGCCCCCAAAAAAATTGGCAAAATTGGTTTTTTTTTTGTTCTAATTTCTAAACTCTAAATCTAATCACCTTCTCCCCTCCAGTGAGGATACGTATGTAAGTACTTGTTGTATCTATTCAGAAATAAAACTGTGCAAAAACGTAGGTACAATGTTTCGCGACTCGCGAATGTACGAGTAATTTAAATGCGTAACTATAAACTACACGAATATATTAGAAATGATAAAATAAAAAATATACACCCGAGTAGATTCCTCTAGACCTACCTACCTACCTACCTACCTGCCTGCGTTGGCTTTGAAGCGCATGTTCGTAATGGCTGCCGAATGGCTGCTTCTTTATTATGAAAATATCTTTCATTCCCGTTTTACCTTCATCAAGAAATAATAAAACATTGATTTTTATTCGAGTTTGGAGTAGTGCCGCGGGCGGGAGAAGCAACGGGACTGTGGGGTGAGGTGGGAGGAGACGCGACGTGACGGGATAGGATGGGATGTGATGGGACGGGACGAAAGGAGTTGTGACCGAAATTCACAGTATTCGAATCGTATTCGTACAATGTAAACAAAAGAGAAAATTGATTTTTCTGGTTTATTTGTTTCCATGTGTACCTATATAAGTTTTATTTGAGCGTTAACCCGTTAACGTAGCCAGCAACGAAAACCACTTGTTTAAATATGAATAAATTGACGATGAAATATTTAATGTCGTAAATTAAAATGAAAAACTGTCAAAATTTAAACGAATCGTGCATCGTCGAAGTGAAATGAGAAATATGTATGTTGAATTATGATTACTCAACATTATCGTTGAGCGGTAATTTGGTTTATTAGTCTTTTTCGTAATTTCGTTGTAGTTATGAACGTATAGGTAGGTACCTAGCTACCTACCTACTACCTAGTACCTAGTACCTAGACCTACGCGTGTTGGAGTTTTTCTCACACCCATCAGTAAACGGTGGTTTAGGTTGAAAAAAAATGGTCTCTAGGCTTGCTGCGTAATGTAAATAGTCTGCTTGATTGTATCAGAAAGTTTGAATTTTCTCACGGATAGTGGGAGCGGGAGGGTGTCACAATATTCGAAAAAATAAGGTAACGATTTGTACGTTTTTGGAGTCTGGCGAGGAATATGAACAATCGCAGAAACCGTTTGAATTTTACCCTTTGGTCAAATGAAGTTGAACATCAAACGAAATTGAAAAGAAGCATTCATGTTGTCATTCAAATAAATTGGGATTTCATCGGACGTGGTGCATAATACAAAATTAAGGGGGGGGGGGCATAATTTTTTTTTTGTTGATTGCATAGAGTTGACAAGCGGAATTTTCTAAGACCTTTACATGACGTCATTTTGATTTTTCATCTATGAAATTTTGAAGAAAAATTAGAAACTAATTTCATCTTGATTTTTTTTACGAAAAAAATTAATTTTTGATTTTTGAAAAATAAAATGCATGCAGTTTTCAAAAAAAGAAAATTATATTCATTTTGCATTTTGATGATGTCATTTTGTAGAAATTATTGATAAATTTTTTGGAAAATGAAATTTTTTTACAATTTTTAGTGTCAAAATTTGAAGAAAAACGCGACTTTTGCTTAATGCCCCGTTTCCAGGGAAACTATGCAACCCACCAAACTTTTTCTTATAATGGTTTTTTATTCAGTAGAGCCTGGTGTGTAATCTGACGAGAGGGTTTTGAAAAATTCCCCGATTTTATCAAACTTAGTCAATTCGAAAGAAAATTATGAGAAAGTTTGATAAAATGGGGGAATTTTCCGAAACCCTCTCGTCAGATTACAGACCAGACTCTACTGAATAAAAAACATTATAAGAAAAAGTTTGGTGGGTTGCATAGTTTCCCTGGAAACGGGGCATTAAGCAAAAGTCGCGTTTTTCTTCAAATTTTGACACTAAAAATTGTAAAAAAAATTCATTTTCCAAAAAATTTATCAATAATTTCTACAAAATGACATCATGAAAATGCAAAATGAATATAATTTTCTTTTTTTGAAAACTGCATGCATTTTATTTTTCAAAAATCAAAAATTAATTTTTTTCGTAAAAAAAAATCAAGATGAAATTAGTTTCCAATTTTTCTTCAAAATTTCATAGATGAAAAATCAAAATGACGTCATGCAAAGGTCTTAGAAAATTCCGCTTGTCAACTCTATGCATTCAACAAAAAAAAAAAAAAAATTATGGCGCCTCCTTAAAGTTAGTTCAGTTGAGGATAGTCGTAATTTTTTCAATTCATTTCATTTTTATTTAAAAAATTTTTGTAATTTTTATAGTTTTTTATTACCTACTTTCAAGTGTAATGAAAAAATGCATTTATTATTATCATCTAAGTAGATTTGCTATTTTGAAATGTTTTTTTCAGTGTACGTACTACGTAGTAACAAAGTAGTCCTACCATTTTGAAAGGTATTAAGCTTCTCAAAAATGCAATCTTCAGTTGGTAACTTAGCAGAAAAACGAGTCCCAAATTCTGTGCCCATTAAAATACGTCGTGTCTATATTGTTTACCGAAGCGTTGAAATTGATATACTATTCTCGACTTGTAATACAAAATATTCATACAATTACACATCTCACCCACTAGGTATACTTATACATATGTATTTTTCATTGTGCTCGTTGGACTCGTCAGATTCGTGGATAATGTTAGTAAATTTCGAAAATTCACCACCCTGATTTTGATGGAATTCTACGAACCTAGACGAGACCTATGTTAGTAGCTAGCTATGGTTAGCTATAAACTGTCTGTGCCTACGTAACTAAGTACTTGATATTGCAGTCTTTTCATTTTGAACAATATGTACGAAGTAGTTCAAATAATGATTTTGTCTTCATCGTTGATTACGAAAGTTATAATTTATACCAGTTTACTTTCGAGTGTTTCGACGTATGTTTGCACAAGACGTATCGACCAAGTTATAAAACAATGTCTGGTTATCTGCTTTCGCGCGTTCTTAATTTCTTTTGTTCGCGCTTTACTTCGTATAGTGCAGTGGTGCTATGGAATGTGTTTTCGAGTTATTTTTATTTCGTTTCAATTTTTTTCGCGTAGATACTTCGAGCAATTTCTTGTGCGAAATTTTCTCTTATATCAATTTACTCGTAGGCACCTAGGTACCTATTTGTAGTTGTTACGAAATCAAAATAGGTATTGAAAATTTTTTAAGCGAGATTCGTTCTCATTTTAATGTAGAAATAGCGAGGACGCATGAAAAAATGTGCTTGACAACCAAATTGGCTAAATGTACCTATGTAAGAAATTTAACATTTGAAAAAAATTGCAGAAAAAAGATTTTCACTCTTGGCAAAAATTTTTTGTTTTAAAAATCATAAAAGCTGTAAGCTTACTTTTAGCTGTCATGTACCTTTTCCCATGTGTCCTCACCAGTCTTAAGCAGCTCCTAAGCTCTGAGCGAAGCTCTTTTTTTGTGATGACGATGAGCTTAAAAAGTCTTAGCTCTTTGGAGCTAAGCTCCCAAATTTGTAGGAGCTAAGAGCTCGGCTCTAAAATGAAAATTATCGATCAAGATCTAGCTCTTTTCTGTTTTTAGGTTTTTATAGACGTTTTTATAAAATTCGATTTCCTAAACTGCTATTACCTCTAGGCTGTAATTAGATAAATTACATAAATATTTTGTAGAGTTTGATACTTTTTTTTTTTGCTGTAGAAGTGTAATCCTGTTGAAGGCTGTTCAGTGACAACAAATTATAAAATCAAGTTAAATATTATTATTTTTGTTCTCATAAATTTCACATTTCGAAAAGTTTTATTGAAGAAGAGTTTTAACTCAAAAAGAGCTAAGCTCCAAAATTTAAAGGAGCATAAGAGTGAAGCTACCAAAAAAAAAAAAAAAAACAAAAAAAAAAAAACGTAGCTCAACACTGGCCTTCATGTATGTTCTTAAGAAGATAGGTATAAGAAAAATAAATAACCATCGAATTGACGATGGCGGTGATGATAATAATGATGATGATAATAATAACGAAAAACAACTACGACAACAACAACAACATGAAATACCGATCGTCCAAGTTGAATTCTTAATTCAAGTCCCGTTGGAAAGAAACTAATAAATACGGAGATAATTTAAAATTGAAACCAGAACCTAAAATGCTCGTCTAGTAAATTACCTGCACCGGTGTACCTGCGTTAATAATACTGCGCGGTGAACGAGAGGAGAGGAGAGGAGAAGGGAAGCAAATGAGGAAAATAGGTTTTAATGAAATGATGAACTATCTACATTTTACGATAAGGTTGCGAGTATTTATTTATTATAAGACATAATATTATTATCAACGCGGATTGAAAGAAGAACTGGAGAAAGGCGGAAATGAGAATAATCCTGACACGGTTCCCACATTTCTTTCGACTTTCCCCTCTTTCGTCGCCCATTATTATAAAATATTTACTCTTATACATACTTGCGGTACCTGGATGTGGATGCGGATGCGACTGCGGCTCTGGTTCTGTCTCGGACTACCATACTACCCTCCAAATATGTACTATCAACACATCTGGCATGGCACTCCGTAATAGGTATTTGCGATTTATGAAAACGAGAAGAGAGTTACGTTGGCCAAAAATTTTGCATTTCATAATTTTCAACTCATTGCTCGCGTTCTCTGATTACCGCCATCGTTATTCAATTTAACGCGTATATGGAATGTTTCGTCTTGAGTGATGTAGGAAAATCTTTAGGATGAATAAGCAACAATAAAGAAACAAAACGAGGATACAATAAGGTGCCTATAACAAAAATTGAAGGGGTGAGAGGATATTAATTTTGGTTTAATTGTAACTCATTATTTGGATAAAGTATTAAAAAGTGGTGGTGGAAAATGGAACATATAAAAATTTCCAAAAAAAAAACAAAAAAACAAAAAAAAACAGTTACCTAAGACACCGTGAACGTGTGTGGCAATCAATGATCTTGGTTAAATACTTATGTATAATTGTTATTAGTGCACCTCCTCAGACCATTCACTTTGAAATTTGATACGATTTTCTCACCTTACCAGGGCGTTGAAAAGTTGCAGAATGCTGAAAAATCGAGATTTTCGAATTTAAATAATTTAAATACTATCTGCTTGGTACCAAAACTGGACTCAAATGGCTTCTATCGATGCAAAAAATTATTTCGATAGAAAAAATTTAAAAATTTTCATTGCAGGGCTATTTCTCATTATTTTTGGCAAAATTTGATGTATCATAAAAATCCAAAGTTGGCAATCCTGTAATGTACCTAAATTTTTCAACATTTTCTATCGAAATAATTATTTTGCATCGATAGAAGCCATTTGAGTGCAGATTTGGTACCAAGTAGATAGTATTTCAATTTTTTTTAAATTCGAAAATCTCGAGTTTTCAGCATCCTGCAACTTTTTAACCCCCCCCCCCCCTACCGGTAGGGTGAGAAAATCGATATCAAATTTCAACGTGAATAGTCTGGGGAGGTGCAGAAACTCAAATTGCACTTTTTTAGTGTGTTCCCGAGGAGGTACCACATACAGGTGCCACATACAGGTGCCACTTCCAAAAATTGCAAAAACTGAGGGTTTTTTTCTTCAAAAGTGACCCGACTTTGAGGGCCCTTAGCTTCCCTCCCCTTTGAGGTGTGAGGCTAAAAAAATTTTGGGTCGATTTTCAACTCAAAATGAACCACTCCTTGAATATGGTCAAAATCCGGGATAAGAATTGTTTTTTTTAATCCACTCTAATGCAGGTAATATGTAATTAGTATATCGACACTCGTAATTTAGGGTTGTGTCAAAGGGTACTACACTTGTAAGTTGGCTGACCTTGGAATGTGTCATAGTTGACTATAATGTGGAATAGGTAAGAATTTCCAATGCGAATACGTACACGTAGTTACGTAGCTTACGTGCTTAGAAATCAGAATAAGTACAAATAATATGTGCGTGTGTATGTTTCTGCGAGTAGAAGAAAGTTTTTCCATAAATTAATATTATTGTTTGCATATAATACGTAGTTAACTACCTAAAATATATTGAAGTGTGGTTTTTCATAATAAAGCAGTCTTTAAAAAAAGTTATATTCAACTTCCTCGGTACGTGGAAAATTCCATTACAGATTTATGCACTTGTGCTTATGGTTTACTCCTGCTACTTGAACCAATTTCGTTAACTGGTTGTATAAGGCAAACGTCGATTAATTGCGATTTCCCCCCTTTATTCCTCTTTCTTTTTAGTGTATTAACGAAATAACGAAAAAATTGAAAAAATCGTAACCCTCGAATAGCAACACATATCATTTTTGACATGGCCATGTTAAAATTAAAATATTATTTTTGGCAATGTAATGTCAAAAATTGCGTTACGTTGCAAAAATTAATCGACAAGTCATTTTTGACATGACGTTGCCGTTTGGCATTCCTACTGCTCATTGACTTTTCGCTGTTTTTCGTTTGTATAGCTACTTAGTTATTTGCTATTAAATTCTGTTTTAGCATTTTTTGACATTTTTAATATTCTGCCGTACAACTGGACGCTGAAAAAGTGAAAGAAATCCTCGTGCTGAGCATTTATGAAAGAGCATTTGCTCGTCAGTAATGAATGCTCAAGCATTTATTATTCAAGTATTTCCGGAGAGACGAATATTTACTTATTTTGAACATGTCCGTCGCTTTGGTGTTTGTTGTTGATCTTTTAAAAACGATTTTGCCAAAATGAAGTGATAACGTGTAAAAAATTAGTGAAACAGTCTAATCGAAAAAGAAAAGAAGAAACGAATAAGAAGAATAAACAACGATGCAGGATGCCGAGTAGAATGAATAATTATCAACGCGAGTGTATTCGTAACGATTTGGTTGCGTTCAATTTTTTGAATAAAAAGTTTAACGAACTCTGTTGTTCATGTGGATGATAGATTGGTTGGTTGGTTGGTTGGTTGGTTGGTTGGTTGGTAGGTAGGTAGGTAGGTAGGTAGGTAGGTACACAACGCAGAGCGATGACGTCAAGTCGTGAAATTACCAAGCGTTGAAAGACATGGTTGTGTACTGCTGTGTAGGTGAAATATTCGTTTTTATGTAATGTGCACCTAAATATCTATCTCTATGTGGTGAAGTACCTCTATCTATTACTTAATACGAGCATAAATGACTTTCGTAGTTTCTTACAAACAGTATGTAGGTACATATGTAGAAATTGTAGAATCGTGATTGTGTAGAAGGTACCTAAAGTTGACTCGCTAGCGAGCTTCATTTTAAATTTTCGATCATTTGTCACATTGTGGAAAAAACTTTTGGAAAATGCTCCTTTATGTTAGTTTTATTCGAGTTTCTAGAATTCGGAATTGTAGTAAATGAAACTCTTTTCCGATATCGTCTTTGTGTTACTGACTACACTAGATGTATCCTCGTGGAATTTGCCGGAAAAAGAAAAATTCCTTATTTTGAGACATCCAAATCTGATACGTTCGTACGAAGGAATTTAAAATGCTTGAAAATGCGTCGTGCGTCGCTTGGTTTTCCCATTTAGCTGGTTTAGCGACTCTGGTTTGCATCGCGAGTACGAAGAAGAGACTGTTGTCCGGATCGATCGCAGAATCGCACCCGAGACTGTATCTAGTACTTGTGTAATGATTTACCTAACTAATGAGTATTATTGTACGCGTGTTGCGAATAATTTCGCAAGAAATGCCATTTTATCGAATGCGAGTGTGGTTGTTGGGACTTGTATGAAGTGAAAAGCAGCGAGACGAAATGCTTTTTCCACATCGCGCTTCGTCGTTCCATGCCACGTCGAGTCGCAGAATAAAATGAGAAAAGATTTCGAACATCTGTCAACCTGTTCCCATTACGCTGTGAGGTTTTTTACGTTACAATGACTCGTTAATATGATTTAAAAGTGGAAAGCGAGTTAATAAATTTACCATTTTACGATGTGGATACATACAAAGAATAGCTCGTTAAATGGATAAGCTATAAGCAATAATACAGGTAGGGAAGTGTTTTTTTTTCTCTCTTAATTCAACTCGCACGAATTGAAACAACTTGAAAACGTAAAAAAGATTATCTTTGCCATCATCGTCATCGTTATCATCATTTTTAAAGCGAAAACACAGTCGTTCAAATCAAACGCGTTTATAAATCAAATCAAAGCTCTGTGCAGCAGGACACGGACGACAGCGACGCGATACATGATGTACTATTGTACATATAGGTACTTACGTATGTATATAGGCAATAGGCATACATGGTCCGCTATAAGACTGTATGCACGAGTACGAATGTACATTTAAGTATGTATTGAACATTGTCGCAGATCTTCCAGGAGATTTGTCAACAGTTTTATTTCAAGAAGAGTGTTTTTTGAAATTTGTTTTCATAAATTAATTATTAATTATTGTTAGTTTTTCGAGTTTTAAAGTACGAAATCTCGATCATAGCGGGGGAGGGGGCAGAAAAAAAACACACTTGATAGGTATCATGTTGAAAGTGTTTCATTTTTGTAAATTCCTTTGGTTTCTAGCAAAAAATTGCATTAAATTTCGATTTTTGTTTATTTCTTGCTGTCACTTTATAGGGTTTTTAAATCCTCTTTGAGTCCGTGTATAAATGTTCCTTGTGACTTCAGAATTAAGGCGATGAAACCAAAACGAAATTTTTGAATATGTCACTTCACATAACCCCATCTTTGGCGCTTTCTATTTGGGTGTTGTTATTTCCAACAGCCTGGGTGAATACTTCATAGAAATGAATCAACTGAATCTACCATTTTATCTGGACTCAGAATATTTCTTTTAAGTTTCGATTGACATTTATTTTATTCAAAATTGGAGGGGAAGGAGGGGTCCAATCAAAATTTTTGTAATATCCGAAATTATTCCTAGGTCTTCAAGCTATAACTTTTGTTTGAAGTTTTTTTTCAATTGGACCCCCTACCCACTGATTTTGCACAACACTTTGAAGATATTAATTTAAAATCCCAGATGAGTGAGCGAGGAAGGAACCGATTAAAAAAAATTTCAAATAAAAGTTGTAGAGCAAGATTCTAAAAATAATTTTGGTCATTATAAAAATTTTGATTGGATCTCTCCCTTTCCTCAAATTTCACATAATACATATCAGGTAGAAACTTTTTCAAAATTTGGCGAAAGAATCCAATTTAAAATTTTTTTAATCAAAAGTTGTACATTGAGGTCCGAGAAATAATTTTTGTTATTATAAAATTTTCGATTAGATCCTTCCCTTCCCTCCCCTCCAATTTTGCATAATGGCTTGGACACTTATAATTATTAAAAAATTGTGAAGGTAGAGGTCCAATTGAAAAAATATTCAAACAAAACTTGTAGCTTGAAGCCTTGGAAATAATTTTAGTTATTACAAAAATTTCGATTGGAGCCATCCCTCCCCTTAAATTTCGAATAAATCACAGGTTAATTGAAAGAAATTTAACATTTACAAACCATTGCGAATTTTTCTTTTCCCCTTTACGAGATGATTATCACAAATTGCTATTCTTTGAATTTCACAATTATTTACGATGTTAAAATCGACCAATTTACAGTCGCTGCAGCGATTTGATTAGTTTTGGTTACCTACTGCAAACGTTTTTGCACCGGTACCTAGCACCTTCTACCTGATACCTACCCAGTAATTTCACATTGTCGTCTGGTAAACGTTATTTACGTCTTTCTTACCTAAATCTAATAGAGTAATAACGAAATGAAACGCGACCCCAAAGTCAAACAGTAGGTGCAACCCAGTGTTGTAAGTGTACCGTACAAATAGATTTATACTACACTTACCTATTATAGGAGAATGTTTCTAGGTACCTGTAATAATATATCATCTTGTGAAATTGAAAAAGACGTACCGTACGTCTGTTTACGTACGAAGTACGATGCTAAATAAATTCTAAATAAATCTTTGCCAATTCTCACGAGGTGAGATAGATTGCATTGAAAGTTGGCGCGCGCATCGCTTCCGTTTTCCGCAAACCTTACATACATACACGATACACACCCTTGGATTATTTTGAGAAATTTTTGGAACTACTCAAAGATGTATTGGTTGACAGCTTAGCAGTAATTCGGGTGCTCGAGCTACACCCAAAATTATAAAAGTGAAAATATGCTATATCCGATAAGTACCAGTTGTAGAAATAGTCAATCCCCCCTCAGAAAACAGATAAAATACAAAAATTAAATCAATTAAATTTTCATCAACTTTGTGTACCTACCTATGTTTGAAGCCGGAGGACGCTGAAAGTCAAAGGTGCTGACATTAGTAATTTTTCGAGGTCATCGAACTCCATTTTTGAACTTGAATTCACCTCCGACTCCGATCCCAAAATGGTGCCCAGAAGGGGGTCAAGTTTGAAAATTTTGAAATCTACAATATTATAGTATAAAAGGTTCAAGTTTTCCTGGTCGCTCAATTCGATTTTTAAACTTGAATTCACTTTCGATCCAAAAATGAGCATTCGACGGCAGTGACTGGAACTAATATCAAAATCGGAATAACATGGAAGAAATCGCAAAAAGCCAAAACCACAAGCGAAACCAAAATGATTGTGAAACCAAAATCAATATGTTTTACAGTTTTTTGGTTTTGGTTTTTCTTCGTCTGCATGTTGACTGACAGTTTTTCAAGTTTTGAAAATGAACCTTTAATGTGTTATAGAGAATTTCCAAGTCAGTTGCCTACCCAGTATGCCTTAATTGGATGGTAGTAGATAGCGTGTCGCGATTAACACGTACTCTTATGGAGAAATTGCAAATTTTAAAAATGTATAAAACCGAGTAATTAAGCTATCGATTTGTTTCTTGTTTTAAAACGAAGTTACGTCCTTCCACTGTGGAGAAAAAATATACTTTAGATTTTCGTTTTTTTTTGGTTATCTCTACCCTCCTCCCACCCGGAATAGGCAACCAGAATATGCCGAACGGAAATGCTCTATATTTAATACGTATTTACGATACATCGAAGTTTCAATGCCCGAAAAACCTTGAAAAATAGGTATCCATTTTTTTGAAAAAAATAGACACCCACAATCCGCGTGGTACCAATAAATCACGCTTACCTAGTATACCTAGACCTGTACTCAACGACCTAAAATAATGTAAGGAAGTACGATGCAAACTACGAAGAAAGAAACGTGTATACTCGCTACTCGACCTTCCGAAATTTCGATACACTAGCGAGTAGCGACCATTGATCGGAACAATGAAACTTATTCAACAAAGAGAAAATCTGATACAGTGTTGCCAGGTCAAGTTGAACACGATTGAAGAAACATTTCTAAAAAACCAACGTTGGCTACTCGAATTTCCATCTTTCCAGATCATTTCAAGCTCATTCGCTTAGGAAAGTGTAGATAGATGTTGAAAAAAATAATTTTCCCCCCTTCAAAAGTGACCCTACTTTAAGGGCCCCTAGTCCCCTCCCCTTTGAGGTAAGGGGCCAACATTTTTTGTGGGTGTTTTCCAACTCAAAAATAACTGCCACGCGCATTTATGGTTTAAAATCCGCGATAACTTTTTTTTTCTCTCTATACTATACTGCAATGTAGTATAATATACTTACCTACATTGTAGGAGATCTTACTCTTGATGGCGATGGAATATTTTTGCAACATTTCCAAATTCCAACAATTTAAAAAAAAATCACTCGAAAAAAAATATATATATTATGCGAAACGGATTTGTGTGCTCAAAAAATCGCATTGTTTACTCGTATTTACGATTGTTCATTGCTCATATAGCGCTTCTTCGCCATAAACTGTGTTACTTGTACGTCCCTAAGTGTATTGGTATGCACTGTAAATGTATGTAATGTAAATTCCAAATTCATTCTTATTCGTGTTCAACTTGGCAACGTAGCCGCGTACTTCTTTTCTTCGAAGCAATGTCTATTGTTTCGACTGATAGTGAGTATGAGTTAGGAGCAGTGAGCAGTGAGCACGAGCACCTAGCTATAAGTATTGAGTAAGTTGTTGAATTAGTAACTAGCAGCCTACCGAGGTATACTAATTGACTTAATTTATTATTTTTTAATGTGTCCATTTCCTTCGGCTTGATACGTCGCATCGTTGTTTTTTCCTTTAAAAAATTAGGTATAGCAAAAACTCGGATTATTGGAAGAATTACCACAGAAAGTGGCGCATTCTACTGCATTTTTAAAGGTAAAATACTTATTATAGAAAGATTACTACATTTGTATTCAAAATTACTATAATTTCGAACAAAAACATTTTTCTACTACACTTTTTTTTTTTTATAGTATTCGATAAGATAATTTTTGCTGGGAGCCACTACTAATACGAATACTTTACTACTACATCTTATCGCAATAGCTAAGGCTAACTCGACTATTCTTTTTTCTATCATAGTAGCTGGCTATAAATTGTGATAGATGCATGTAGCACGTGTATCAGCATTCAGCACTTACACCTGCAACTGGCGGCCACCGTCACCGCCGCCACTTCCACTATCCTGCTACCAGTGACAACTATGTGCACTGAACACGTGAACAGTAACAGTACACGCGCAATTTCAATTTACTAACGAGTCGATATAAATATCTAACATTGAACGTCAAACATGCAACGTGGGATGTGGGTCTGGGTAATAGGAAGGTGGGATAGAATGAGCCAAAATAAGTTGAGGTGCAGCTTTGAACCCTTGACCCTTACCATCCCTTTCCCTTTCCTGTCATGTTGAGTGCCAGTATGTGTAGTGAATCACAGATTATGCCTAATTTTAAGCCACTAGTTAGATAAAGGTATTTGTAATTTGGTCTGGTTCAATTTTAATGCAATTTCTTCACATCCCCAAGAAAGAGGGTAGGTATCTACATAGGTAATTCGTACTTACAGAGTTTTTACTTCGAAAATATTCTACTACTCTCTAGTATGTGTAGTGTACTACATACTATACCTACCTAAATACACTATACAGTGCAGTACCAACTATCATATATTATACATAAGATGAATGGCAATAGGCAATGGAACGATAAAACCGGATTCTGTATACGCAGTCAAGGTTATTTACAAAACTAACCCCTCGTTAACCCTTCTCGTTCGTACTCTGTCATGCTCGCTCCCTCTCTCCCTCTTTTTCGTTTTTTCTTTCTCGTTTGCTTAATCTTTCAAAACTCAACTCATTCTACTACGCTACCTCTCTACCTAGTACCTATAGTACTAGAGCAGTTCACTTCTTTGTGTTATTGTTGTACCAAATCAAACCAAACGTAAGCATCTCTACCCATTCCTGGTAGATAGGTATGTTTTGTATTCTGTTTGAATGCGTGAGTTTGCGAGAATGTGTAGGTATAGTCACTTGGTTGGTAGGTACTAGGTACTTATGTATGTTTGCAACAGTTTCCATATAAAAATCATTAATTTTATCAAATTTATCAATTAGGACTACAAACTAACTAACGTGTAAGTGAGATTTTCCTCTCATATCAGTTGTGTCATGCCATCGTGTGTGTTTCCACCAGTGTAGTGCAGCTCTTGCTATCACTTTACTGACATGATGTGAGTGTTGACACTTATACCTACTACCTAGTTTAGTATATGCGTATGTATGTACAATATTGTACCTAGGCTAGGCTGCTTGGCGTGTTATAAATTTGAAAAGAGTTTTTTACTTCAATTCAAGATGGAACGTACGTCGTACACCGACAGTTGTTCATGACTCGTCGATATTAATTATGATTGCAACGGTGCGGTGCGGTGATAGATAAGTGATAACTCTGCTTTTAAGCATAGCATCTCGCAAGAAGCCCATAGTTGCTTACAAAGTTAGGATAGACGATGGAGGTACTACATACATACAGTACATGTACATAAACATAGAACATAGCTGTTACACACAAAAATTACGAATACACAAAAATAAACACGTTGCGCCGTGTTGCCAATAGTTATTCGCGTCTGTTCCCATGTACCACATTGTACACGCCGCCGCCGCCGCCGCCGCCGCCGCCGCCGCCGCCGGCCACCACCCGGTCCATTCCAAGTGGCTGAGCAAGAGCAAGAGTACGAGCAAGAGCAATCAACTAAGCAACGTTGCCAAATTGTCGCGCGATCCTTTCGTTATTCGTTAACAACCTCGCTACGTCGCAACATCAACATTCCAACAATTTAATCTATCTAACTTGAAATATTCGTTAACGTCAGCGTCATGCTCTTTCCCATTCATATTTGCAAATTTCCACATTCTTTACATAATATTATATTTGCCTAGATTGTATGTGTACTTATAGGTTTATACCTCGAGTAGAGAGTTATGGATATTAGGTCTAAGGTCTAGCTCTAGCTCTAGATCTAGGTTTGAATATAGAGGTGGTAGACGTAGAACTACATACGTTGTAATTATGTTAAGTACAATCCATCCACCGAGACATGTATGTACTCTTTGGGTTCAACTATTAAGATATTCGTACGAACCGTAAGTGCGTTTTTTCGAATTACAAATAACGATATTTACGGATACTTTCAATAAGAAATCGCGACATCAGTCTTCATCTTTCTGACTTTGTTCCCATTCCCCTACGTTCCAGACTTTAGATCACCACCAGGAACTGTATGTAAAGTACTTGTACGATCTGCTACAACACATATACGAGTAAGTACGTCGTGTAGATTTGATACTTACGTTAGGCCCATCGTATCAAAAGTAACCAAGAGTCCTAGACACGTTTATATTTTTTAAAAATGGTGAAGTAGGTCCACGACGAGGTTAATATTTACGTACGAGTTTATTCAGACGAGATGTTCTGTATAGACTAAATTGTGCAGACGTCGATTTAGCTTAAATAGTGTTTTGCTACATGACTTAAGTAAGAGAAGTAAACATACGCGAAACTGGTCCGGTGATGCGTAGCTCTGCAGACGCTACAATGGTAAAGTTCGAACACTTTGAGGATCTTTTGTGATTCATAAATTGGTCGTTTTGTTGTTGTTGTTGTTGTTTTTCGGTGATTGTAATGGTCATAGTGGTAGTGACGGTACACTAACTAGTGACTGATAAAGTGTGCAGTAGATGAGCTGGCATTGTTGTCGATTCCGTTTTGGTAATGAGTAAACGTATTTGCGAGTGAATTTCCTTCTTTTTTTTTTTTTGCTTCTTCTTCTTCTTCTTCTTCTTCTTCTTCTTCTTCTTCTTCAAAAAAACTAGTTATGGTATAGACTAACAATGTAAATTGTAATTGATGAGAACAGGTACGAAAAGTTGGAAAAGAAGCGAACGAAAAAATTGAAAGAGAAAGAGAAAAACATCGGTTTGTCCCCTCTGTGCGCCGCCACCCACCATCACTCTTCCAACTTCATAACTAACTTATAAATATGCTAATTTCGTCCTTGTTTTAAAACAAACAGCTAGTTTATAATACAGCGAGTTTCTCTCTTGTATTATTATCATTAATATCATTATAATGCATGGAAATGTAGAGTTTTCATTTATATTAATATTATCGTAAAGTTACGCGATGGCTAGTAAGGAAAGAGGTTTGCTCGAGGATGGGCGGCGGCGGTTTGTGTGGATGAGAGGGAGGAAATAGGCGGATCGGTAGAATATTTCACAAATGAATGAGAGAAAGCAAAGTTTTGTAAAACATGCATTCTTAATTAAAAAACTTTATCGTGTTTGGAATTATTATTATTGTTTTCATTTTCGGAATAGGTACCTATTACTTACGTTTATAGGCGTAGCTGTATAGACGTTGGACGATGCACAAATTGTCGATTTGAGTATTTCTAATTAAAGGCGTACTAGCTGACCCTGTTATCGGTAAAAAATTTAGTGACGCGATTTCTCGGCGAGTACTCGAGGAATTGTCGTGAAAATTTTGATGCTTTACTTCTTCATAACATCATCCAGGTGGAACTTTTTCGATGCCTAGTTTGAAAATCTTTTTGGAAAAATTACGCAGTTCATGTAGTTTCTGAGAACGGAGATGAAGTTGGAAATTGAAAAATCACCATAAATGGTTTTCTTGCGTAAAAATCGAAAAAACGTGAAAAATGAGCTCTTTCATGGATATCCTTGAAAACAGGGGTAAAGATGAAAAATTACCGGAAATGGTCTTGTTGGGTAAAAGTAGGTATAGGTAAAATGGTACATAATATGTAGTGACCATTTTGTTGAAAAATTTTAAAAGGATATTTTGAATTTTTTGGATTTTTCCCCTCGTTTTTCAATAAAAGGGACGAAGAGCCGGACCTTGACATTTCGAGAGAATTGAAATTATGAGACACCCTAATAGTAATGGATGATCGTATGAAAAATACAATATTCTACTGTTTCTGTAAGAATACGTCTATTGATCTATGTCATCGTTTTCAATTTCGTATCATTTGCTCGAATCTGTCACAAATTTGTAATAGCTGGCAATTTTTTCAAAGAAATTCAATTTTAAGAAAAATGTGTAATTCGCCATAACTACATTGCAAAAATTATTTTTTCCACAAATAGAATTTTTTGGTCATAATCTCTCAGACTGAACCCGATTATTGAGAAAAAAAGTGTTATTCAGCAATTTTTTCAAAGAAATTCAATTTTAAGAAAAATGTGTAATTCGCCATAACTACATTGCAAAAATTATTTTTTCCACAAATAGAATTTTTTGGTCATAATCTCTCAGACTGAACCCGATTATTGAGAAAAAAAGTGTTATTCAGCAATTTTTTCAAAGAAATTCAATTTTAAGAAAATTGTGTAATTCGTCATGTAATAAGTACCACTGGTACTTTATTGCATATTGCAAAAATGATTTTTCATTATACGTGCTACGAAACTACCATGTTTCAACCCTACGTGCATTGTACGAAAGTACGTCATTCGTCCAGGGCGGAAAGTAATTTCTTTCCACCCGCTAAATTATTTTCCGCACGCGGAATTTTTTGATTTAGTGTTCAAATCATGATTTCGTAGCACTTATAATGAAAAATACATTACAAAACAAGGAGCGAAGTGAACAATTCGTAGTCTCGTGCTTTAGCTTCACTCGCCCTTCGGCTCGTTCCGCCAAACTGCACTCGACTACGAAACGTTCACTTTCGCCCCTTGTGTTGTGATATACTATTTTCCAAAAATCATGCATCGGAACACGGTTACTTTTTAGTAACTTGGTTACTTTTTTAAAGGCAAGGTTACTTTAGTTACTTTTGGGCTCATTTTGGTTACTATGGTTACTTTTGGACTCATTTTGGTTACTATTTCGTCAAAAATCTGACGAACAGCTGCCATTAAAATTTAAAAAAATTTTAAAAACGTTTTGAAAGTTTTTTTCAGAGATTTTGCTTCCAAAAAATTTGAAATATTTTATTTAAAAATGAATTAAGTAAGGTCAGTTGGGGTAACTGGGCCACCGGGGTATCTGGGCCATTCTCTTCCTAATCCCCTCCAAAATCGTCTTGACGTAAATGGTTGGTTGCATGGTAACACTGACATCGTAAGCCCACCATAACAATTATCATTCGGTTCCTAGCTCCCCTTGAGGAGGCCTCAGTAATTTGAGTAACATGACATGGCCCAGTTACCCCCAACAACTGTGGCCCAGTTACCCCAAAACTCAGATTTGAGTGGGGGTAAGTGAATTACACATCTTGAATCTTCCTTAATAAAAAAAAATTTGGTGGCCCAGTTACCCCATTTTTCGGGGTAACTGGGCCACCATTCTTTGTGTAGAGTGAGGTGTTCCTCAGCTCAGGTATGTACTTCACCCTTAAAATCAAAAAAGTGAGCGTACCTCTATGACACCCCTCTGCACGTCCCATTTGGAGATTTAAGGTTATTCTTCACTAGTGAGGCATTTTTGAATAAAGATTTTTTAGAGTTGTAAAAACGTGGCCCAGTTACCCCAACTGACCTTAATTGAACAATTTATTGAATCTTCTTTTAAAATTGAGATTTTTTCTGCTCGAACTTCAGGAATAGGTATTTATTTTGTACTTATGTATTGAAATTCAAGGTAGAAAAATGTTTGCTCCTAAAAAAATTGAAAGTTCTTTTATAGGCATTTTTCAAGTCAGTATGAAAAATTGTGATTTTTTTTCTTGAAGAATTAAGATTTATTCTTGTCTAAAAATGAGCCACATTTCTTGAAAAAAAAAATGTAAGTAGATAAGCCGTATTTTTTTGAAAAAATTGAGAAATTCTTTTCTCGACAAATAAACGATTTTTTCTCAAAATTTCTTTTCAAAAAAAGTAGAGGCCGTCGAAGAATAAAACCGATTTCTCCTCATTAAAAACTTTTTTTTTAAATGAGAATACCTAGTAATTTTTTCAATTAAAAAAAAAAATGTGCTCGAAGTATTTGAAAATTATGTTTGAAAAATAGAGAACTCCTCAAAAATGAAACATAAAATCGTTTCAACTCGTGAACTTGAAATGTTTCAAAAATTTGATATTTCTCAAATGAGCAAAACTTTCCTTTTAAAAATTTTGAAAAATTGTGAATTTCACATGTTGAAAAATTGTTTTTTTGTGGAGAATGAAGACTTTTCAAAAATTAATTTTTTTTTGTATCTACTCATTTTGCAATAAGCCAATCAAAAAATTGATTTTTTTAGACTTTAAATTCTCTTAGGCATTACAATTTTTATAAATTGGAAATTTTTTATTTGAATAAACATGAATTTTAGGAACGACTATTTTTTTTAAATTAAATATAAATTGTTTAAAAATCAAAAAATTGAGAATTTTAAGTTTAATTTTTTAAAATCCAGAACTTTTTAGAAATTACAAATTGTTAATAAATTTAAATTTATAAAAATTAAAAATTGTTTGAAAAATAAAAAAAAATCGAAAAAAAAAAATTTTTAAATTAAAAAAAGGACAGTATTGTTTGTAATTTAAAATTTTTCTAAAATTCACGTTTTTTGAAATCAACAATTATTTGAAAACTGAAAACTATTTCAAAACAAATAAGAGTTCAAAAACTTAAAAAAGTTGATATCAAGTATTTTCAAGAAAAAAAAAATTTTTTTTTGAATTTTCAATATTGAGTTCAAAAAAAATTAAGATTTGATAGGAACTCAAAAATTATTTATTGTGAGCTTCTCAAGAATTGAAATTTCCTATGATATAAAAATTGAGCACCTATTAAGCCAACTATTCTATTAAAATTCGTCATAATTATAGAAAAAGAAAAAATGCATTTGAATTAAAAATTTTGATTTTTTCAAAATTTTTACCATTGATTTCAAGAGTTGTGAAACGTCAAATTTAGCGAAAATATGAGAAAAACGGCGACGAGGGGAGGGGAGGGGGTTATGAGTCATTATATTCAAATGGAAATGGAAAATTTTTGGTTACTTTTTTCCATAATTTTGGTTACTTTTTTTGAAATTTCAGGTTACTAAAGTTACTTTTATTTTTTCAAATTTCGCTCCGATGCATGAAAAATGGATTTGATCGAAAAATTATGAATTTTTTGGTCATAATTTCGCAGAATGGACCCGAATAATGCGAATTTTTTTTCAAATGAATTAAATTTTGAGAAAATGTGAAATTCACCATTATTGTTAAGTATACATGGCGAAATGGAATTTTTCCCAAAAATTAATAAAACTGAAAAATTATGAATTTTTTCATCATATCCTCTCAGAATGGACCCGAATGATGAGAAACATTTTTTTTGGCAATTTTCCCAAAGAAATTAAATTTTGGGAACATGCGAAATTCACCATGTACATACTTATATATTTTCATAATAAAATAATCTGTGTTTTGCGATCATTTACCTATTTATATTATTATTTTTTTAACGACCATCCTTTTATTTTTGTTGCAGGTGAGTTCATAAATCGTTGATTAAGTCGTCGAGAACCTGGTGATTCCATTATAAGTAGACGTACATTTAAGTAGCCATTATAGCCTACGTGAAGGTATGAACGAAATTATAACTTATAAGCTATTAGTACTTGGGTATCTACAGGGTGTTCCATGAAACGTCTGCAATAATTTAACCATAGACGTAACTCGAGCAGATAAACAAAAAACCTATTTACGAAAAGTTGCCTATCTCGATTTTGAAGGGGCAAGCAGTTTAAAAAAGTTCGAGATTTCGTCAATACAATGCATGGTACAGATTCAACTTTTTGAGAGAAACAAAAAAAGTTATATGAAGAATTGGTCTATCTTTGAAAATGAAGGCGCTATGGAGCTTCAAAATTTGAAAATAACGATTTTCGATGTTCTGTAGCGCCTTCATTTTGAAAGATAGGCAAATTCTTCACATAACTTTTTTTGTTCCTCTCAAAAATTTTAATCTGTACCATGCATTGTTTTGGTAGAATTTTTCAATTTTCACGTCTCAAAAGTGCACCGTAATGATTGAGGTAGGCAATACTTACTACAAAAATTTCTTACTGTCACAACTCCTTCAATTTCAAAGATAGGCGTCCCAACGTGAAAACAATTTTTTTCGGGTTTTCGAAGGGCTATTCACTTGTGGGGTCGAAAATTTTTTTTGAATGCAGTGTTGCCAACTAATTTTCCTTGGAAATACGAAATTTCAAAGCTTCATAGCGTCTTCAATTTTCGAAATAGGCAACATATCGTAATAAAGTTTTTTGTTTGTCTAGTCGAGTTGCATCTATGGTAAAATTATTGCGGACGCTTCATGGAACACCCGTATATGAAATGTAAATTGTACCTAAGCTAATTCCGGGGAATATGCCTTAGTATCAATTTCTGTAAGAGTAAAGGGAGGTATTGGGGAATCGAAGTCTATCCTGTGTTCGTTGTTTTTCAACTTTATAAAGAACTACATCACTGAATTTTCACAATTTTACTAGAAATTTTTTTCTGAATATAATTAGTATAATTACTTATGAGTTACACATACATTTCACAGACAAAATTGAAAATGGGTGTGATGAGAATTCGTGTTACAAGGATCGCTTGGAAGGTAGCTAGGATCAATTTTTGGGTCATAATGAGCTTCGTTAATTATTGCGAAACAGCAATTTATCAATTTTGATAAAAATTGTAAAATTTGCATACCTCGTTTTTTCGTTTTGGATTCAGAGGCTATAATTTATATTAACATGAAATGTACCATCAACATTTACCTAACATGCATTAGTGTAAGAAAAAAACACTCGCAGAAACGAAACTTGGGTAAAAATCTGGGGGTATAAATTGGGATTTTTTTTTTAAGCAGCGAACGAATTTTAAACTCTGTATCGTCAAATCGAAATATCACGAAAATTTGCCTGCTTTTTATAAATTTTTGACAACGTTCTAATGAATTTTCCGAAATTTCCAACAAAATTTCGTCAAAAATCAGTAAAATGGCCGAATTTTAACAAAATATGGCCAATTTTTCCAAAAATTGTCGAACTTTCAGGAATTTGCCGATTTTTTTGAAAAATTTTCAGTGGGATTGGACCACCCCCACGCCCCCCTGTTTCATCCCTGAACACTCGGTTACCTATATTATACATATTTTTTATTTCAATATTTTTAAAAGGAAAATTATCACTCAATTATACTGTTGCCATTTTTTAAAATTCCAATTCACTACAGTTAAGAAATCATTACTGCGCTATTGAGAAGGAACTTTTGCTTATGTGGAAAAAAAACTTTCCCCCTTTGAAATTATTTTCATAAAAAAAAGGAATTCTCAACATTTATAAATCAGTTCCAAATTTCTTATTTTGTACTGTCTTCATTTTAGTATACCTATACCCAATTCGGAAAATGTTACATAACTGTTTAGGGACGATTTCTTAATAAGAATGTAAAAAATTCAATTTACAAAATTCCATTTTTTTTTTCAGTGTTGTTGGTAATGTTAGCATAATTTTCATTCTGGTGCAACCTCCTTGAAAATTAAACAAATTATTCAAATTGAACAGTTTGTTTCACAAAGATATTACTAAAAATATACAGCTAGTGATTTTTTTTTTTTTTTTTTGAATTTTTTACGCTTACATATTTTATGGTAGGTAATAGGTAGGTACTCGTATACGCGAAAACGGTAAATTTTTTAATTTTTCAATCATTACCTGGGAGGATGCTTTTTTTCTTCTTCTAAAAGATAGGTAGGCGACGACCTTGTTTAGTAAAATATGCAATTCGTTTTTACAACGAGTTTCTCATTCTCATCCAACTTTACGCGTATTGTTATTTTTTTGTTTCCTTCTTTTTAGAAAATTATGAAAAAAAAATAAATAAATAAAGATATCAATAATACGAGGTAAACAAAAAATGAGGAAAATGATAAGCACCAAATAATAGTAGGTAATGATATGAATTTGAAACTACCTACCTGTTCCTATCTAGTTACTCGTGTAGAATAAGTAGGTAGCTATAAGCACCGGCTGCTATGATTTCTTATAGCTTTAGGCGAATACATATGTACAAATTGTACATGGGGATAAGTGATGGTGTGAATACGTTTAGCTTGAGATATTTAATGTATAAATAGATGAATTTTTGTGTTGACCATGGCATACCGAGACCTATGGTATCTACCTATCAGTGTATCTGTACTTACTACTTACCTAGCTACCGGATGGCCGATCGATTATGACATAACATGACATGACACCCCCTTGGGATGTTTGTATTTACGAACAATGTAGATTTGTAATTCCATATCCATACTAAAGTAAACGAGACTATGAAATCGAAGAATAGTGCGGTTTTTTTTTCTTCATTTTATTCGAGTAACTACTCTAAATTGTGTAAGTAAGCTCTAAGAGTGATTTGTTTAAAACTGAAGTTAGTAACATCATCTTATTCTCGATTGAAAAGGAAATCGGTTCGCATACTCGGAATTTCTGAACTACTAAATTTAATTTTTTATTTAAAAAAAACACAATAGGTGGCTTCACAATTGATCGGACACCGCAGCTAACTATGAACAAATTAATTATGCTACGAGTTATACACAGATGTGTGAAGGGCAGGGATGAGACCTCGAGATTTTAAATAATATGAATAGTGTATTTGAAATTTTGAATGGTTGAATGGGCCAAGTAAGAGGTCGTTTAAATCAAAATTGTGTAAAATTTGAGAGCCGAGATTCGTGATTCGAATTCCAAAAATTACGAAAACGATTTGCGATTCGATCGATTTTTTAAAAAATGTAGACGAATCACGGATCTTGCATTTTGTATTAATTTTTGAATTGTATCCTCTTTTGATTGGGAAAAAATAAAAATATTCGCATTTTCTTTTTCAAAATTTCCCTCTTGTTTTTTGGGGTATAAAAAAAATGTCCTCATCTTTACTCCAAACCTTAAGCTTAATATCTTCAACGATTCGCGGTTTTTTGAGGAACAATTCGAATCCATTTTTTCATGAAAAAATGCAATGATTCGAGTTGCAGAAATTATGAGCTGATTCGAGATTCAATTTAGAATCGGATTTTTTGGGGGGGATTTTACCCAATCCTGTTTTAATTTTTAAATGCATTTTGTTACCTATTCAACCATTAAAAATCTGTTCTCATTATATTTGAATACATTTTTATATTTTTTGTCTTTTTCATAATAATTTTTCAATTTTTTGCGAACAAAATTTCTTTTTATCTCATTTCAATTTTTAAAGTTTTATAACATTTTCTTATTTAAATTTCGAAGAGTGGAAAATTTAAATTCTGCGACCTCGAATAAAATTAGTAGTACCTATCAACCATTAGGCACCAAAACAAATTTCTTATCCATTTGGGAAGCTGTAATTCAATTGCTCCAACTTACTCCATGTGAGGCCTGAGGACCGAGGAGTAAAATGGAATTATTAGACTCGACTCTACGTTTCATCCGATTAAACTAAAGCCAACTGAACGATCGTTCTCAAAATTGTGTCGTCGACACTTCGACAGAATGAATTGATGAGAAGCAAAAGGGCTTAAGTCCAAAAATGGCGTTTTTCACTTTTCAACGGAAATGGGGGTATTAAAGTATCGCGGATCTCGTGGTGTGGTTGAAATTCCCGCCAACATGCTCGACCAGCTGCTACGAGCACGTTGGCAACGTTTTTCATAGCATTGAGAAACAAAAGGGCCCAAGTCCATATTGATTTTTTTTTAAATTTTTTAGTAAATTTTCAAAAATTTATGTTATTTTTTCATTTCAAATGGAAATTTTTTAGTTTTTTTCTCATTCTCAAGCATTTTGACGATTTAAATAAAATTTTTTTTTTAATTTTTTTAAAAATTCGAAAAATTTTCTCATTTTTGTATTAGAAATGTGAATTTTTTTAAAAATATGATAAGATTGGAAATTTATCCTTTTTTTCCCCCACAAAGTACTTTTCACGTATTGGACCAATGTTAGTATTTTGAAGTGAAATTTCATTGCCTTCAACGTGGTACCAAATCACTTCTCATTTTCGGCAAATTTCACCATGTTTTGAAAGATTGAGTTTCAAAAGGGCCTAAGTCCAAAAAGTTTGAGGCGCCATAAGTCTGTTGGCTCTGAATATTTTTTTATCGGACCAGAGCCAAAAGTTGTCCCACGTGAACCTCTTTCAAAGTTGTGAAACATATTTTCATGAGTTTGATAGTTATTGTAAAAAACAGTTTTTTGTTTCTCCTGAAAAGTGCCATTTTTGGACTTAAGCCCTTTTGCTTCTCACCAATTCAGATATACTTACGTATAATTTGAAGAACCTCAAGAAAAATGAGGTGAAAAGTACCTCTCGCATGTATTTATATATTCGTATCTTTTCATGTTTAAAACAAAATTTGCACGTGAACATCCCCTAAGGCTCAAGGCAGGGAAAACGTCACACTACTAAAATATGAAAATAATTATATTATAAAATTGTAATTCTTTTTTCATTTTCAAAACTATCAGAGAAACGTATAAAAAAGTCAAGTTGACAAATACACGTCAAGTTCGTTGCGATTATTTTCAATCGAACCTAGAACAGTAGAACGTTATGGAATGAGAGAAATTAAGAAAATGGGTCATCGTCGTCGCGACGCGTCGCGTCGCTCGTACACAGGTGAATGTTGCGCGGATGCATGTAGCGAAATATCGACAATTGAATTTCTTTGGTGCGTGTACGTGTAGTGTGTACTCTACTGAGGTAAATAAAGGCAAACAAAACGTTACTCCCTATACACCCCATCACTGGCGACGAAATACACAGGGCTTGTGGGGTGTCGGGTGTGGGCTCAAGCACCGTATGTAATCAAAAATACCAACCCCAAAAATCATGAAATAAAATTAGAACACTCGAGTATTGAGAGCAAAATCTCCCCACCTCCCCTTTGATTGGGAATTTTTTTGCAACACTTGTGAGAAATTCATTTTGCCGCCTATGCACCCCATGCATATTGCATAGGAGATCACATCGTGAACAGTCAAATGATTGAGCGCAAGTTTTTGATTTTTTTTTTTCTTCAAAAATTGAATTCGTTCGTGATTGGGGTCGAAAGCCAAAGCGGGCCCATAGCAAATACCATTTTCAAAATTACAGTCACGTGAGATTTTTTTTTTTTTTTTTTTTGATTGTTTGCACTCTCGCTGCTGGTAGGAATTTTTAATCAATTTTCCCAAAACGCCGATTTTTTATTGGATGCACTAATGTATCGTAGAAATTTTGATAACCAATTTCCTACCATCGAGAAATTTGACGTCTCATTCGGAAGTCTCTATTGCTAAATTAAAAAAAAAAAAAAAAAAAAAAAAAAATTAAAAACTGTTGTAATTTTCCCATCTCAAGCTTAAAATTTTATTTCTTGTGGTTTAGTCGCATATATTGCATATTTGCTCTTAGCTATTGGTTACTTGCTGGTAGTGGTAGTTGGGTAAATTGATTTGGAAAAATCGAAAAACTCGACGGTTCATGTACACCGTACCCCCATACCCATACTCAGCTCCACTACCCACAACGCCGCCACGCACGTAGATATTTATTTATTTTGAGAGAAATTATAGAAACCGTAACATCAAAGTTACGTAGCGCGCAGAAATTTATAAAAGCTTTTTGATGAACATATTTAAAGTAAACTAATTCGGCGTGCTTTTAATTTGTTTGATGTTATCCGCACCGCGCACCCCGCCCCGCGTTCCTACACGCGCACGTTCCAGCAACGAATAGTTGATGCGAAAATATTAATCAAACTCGAAAAACGCGAAATTCGAGAAATTTTATGCTAAATTTGTATTTTGCGAGGGTACTGGGTAACATTTTATGTATTTTATACATTTTTATGCACAGACGTAGACGGTTCTTTCATCATTAGATTTCAAAATCGAGCCAGGACGCGAACCTCGTAATGTAATGTAATATTATCATGTTCGTTTTGCTTTCAGAGTCGTTCGTTCGTTCTTTCGTTCATTCGGTCGGTCGTTCGTTTCTTTTAAAACTCGGACTCGCCCGCCATCGAATTGAAAATATTCGTACTTTCGTAGGTACCGTGTATCAGAAAAAATACAAGAATCTTTTCAACTCGCTCGATGCGGTTTTAATTAAAATGGTAAACCCTTATTCGCGTATCTATAATTTGTTTTCGTTTCAAGTAAAATTACAAAATTTGAGGAGGGAGGTGCGGGGAACTGTGTGGCTGAAATAACACGACGCGACGTATAGATTCACGCGAAATGAGTAATCAATACACGAAAGTAGTATAGGTAAGTGGGTAGGTAAGGATTCTAGACCTAAACTTACTATACCTACGTACGTAGTTACTTTACTTACTGCACCTTTGGAGTTATAACTTAACATCTCAAAAAAATTGATTCGAAGTTTTTTACATTCATTCGACATTGGAAATACTGATTCGTTTTTGAAGAAGTCGGTAAAAAAATGGTAGTACAAGTAGAAACCTCTCATTTAAAAAATTTTCATTTCTTTTGGATGAAATAAGGAGATTGGTTTTGTAAAATTTCATAATTTTTAGTCGGCGAAATAGTCAATTTTGTAAATATTAGATTGCAAAAAAAAAATTAGTAGCTTCAAGGGCAAAACTGGTATGCAAAAAAAACTATGACAAAATAATATGTAGAATTTCATGATTTTTCGTCGGCAAAGCAGATTTTTACCCCCCCCCCCCCCCAATAAGATGCTGCCAATCTGTTTCAAGTAATTCATTACTGAATTTGTAATTTTTTTGTGTGCCCACGACTTGTGCCATATAATTGCGAGATGACTTTTTCCAAAAATGTGAGAAGTTCTATCGTACCTACATATTTTCTCATGATATCGCATCGATCAAATTAAATTTACAAAAAGAGACATATCGACACGGTTTTCTCCGCACTCCCCCCCCCCCTCTGCCCCTTTGAATACATAGCAAGAGCAATACGAGTATACGTACATGTTTTTTCCGAACTACACGTTTAAGATATACCAACTGTCATTATGTGGCATTATAATATGAAAAATCTGCTTTTTTGAATGTTTCGTATAATATGTAGGTTTGGAATTCCGTAAATGTAAAAACCGAAAAATAGAGTCTGGTGTTTCCAAAAAGGTTTTAAGGGATATAGATAGGCAATCGGTGGGTCATTTCACTGGCTTGATGTTAGACAAGAATTGTCCTCTGTCGTACAACTGTCTCAGTGTAAACTGCAGGCTAACTCTTGTCTGAGAAAGTACAGTTGCGAGACAGTAACTTTTGTAGGTGGAAATGGAAGAGCCGTCCCACTGTCCTGATACTTTCTCATCACTCATGTCTGACGTCACCACTAATTTACATTCTGATTAAATTCGTGATATATTTCTTTCTTGCCATAGCTCAACGCGGATTTCTTACATTTTGTTTCTGGTGCACGTCATTTTTTAAAAAATTTACTCTCGCTTGGGGGCCCCAAAATTTTGTGTTGCTTTACTGACCGTTTATGTACTTAACTATGAACATTTATTCTTTGTTATGAAAAACACACCCATGTGAAAGAAAATTTAAAATAAAATTGAGCAACAATTTGGAATTTGTTCTGCTGGTCGGATTCGCTTATATTCTCTTTTCGTCTCCTCGCTCATCTATTCGAGGTTCTAATTTTGTGATTTACTTACACTTACACCTGTTGGCAAGCGGATTCTCGATACTGATGCATACAGCGTCGAAACTTGCCGATTTTTTTTTGGGGGGGTGGGGGGTGAATTTTAAAAATTTGCCGACCAAACTAGATTTTGTCGACTCATTTTGTCGATTTTTGGTCGATTTTCCGACTTTTTTGGGGGGTGCAGGCATGATACAGAGTTACTTTTTTAGTTGATTTGTCACTTTTTTTCACTTTGGTCACTTTTTGTCACTTTTTTCGCAAAATGGTCACTAAAGTCACTTTTTTCAGTTTTTTTGGCCACACCTTCCTCGAAAAAGAAGAAAAATTGAAAATTTTCCAAATAACTAGAAAATTATCAAAAAACAAAAAAAAAAAATTGCCTGTTTAACGTTTTAACATGACAACTTGTAATAAAAAGTAGTGTTGCGTGTTGTTTTTTCCCTACGTACCTAAAAAATTAAAAAACCAAAAATTTCTCTCATTTTATTGAAAATATAGACCAGACCGCAGTATCCAACCAAAATTTGCTCATTTCTTGGGAAAAAAATTGGAAAAATTGTTCTGGTCTGCCCTAATAGGCTTAATTTTTCATCACTTTATCGAAAATGTTGGTCACTTTTTCGAAAATTTTGGTCACTTTTTGACCAATTTTTGGTCACTAAAGTCACTAAAAAAAAAAAAATTGTTGGTATCATGCCTGGGGGTGACGTACCCCACGCACCCCCTTGTTTCGTCGCTGGATGCATACAATAGTACTATAGGTGATGAGTTGTTGACTGGTGAGTGATGAGGTGTAACTTATAAATGAATTTTTGCTTGGGAAATGCCTCGACGTTTACTTTTAGTTAGTTTTAGGTCGTCTCACGTTTTCAAACGACTCGTGTTGAAGTCGAAGTCGAGTCTTGAGAAAATGTCCGCTACGCTGCTCTCGCGCAGCCAGGCAGCCAGGCACAAATAATACTCTCGAAACATAAATTACGAAGGGTTTTAAAACTGTTTATAACGTAACCATACTATATATTCAATTTATTTTATTGTTAAGAACTTGAAACTCGTTAATTTGAAGCTACAAATTTATTATATAAATCTCCGATGAGTTTAGAAAACGTTTTAATTCTCTTCCAAGTGAATATTTATGGTCCGTTAAAATGTTATTTCCTTTTCTAGATTTCACGTCGAGCACACTGACAGCGTGAATTATAATTCAGCCATTTTATTTTCTGTTTCTTTCCTCGTGCGCGTTACTTCTCTTTTATTTTACTTTTTAACGTTACTTATTTTCTTGCTTTGCTTTGCTTTGCTTTGCTTTGCTTTGCTTTGCTTTGCTTTGCCTTTCCTTTGCTTTCTCGTTTTATTCAATTTTCTACGTAATTATTTTCGGTATCTCTTCTTACGTATTTTTATTTGATATTTTGCTTTTATATCGCGTCGCGTCGCGTACTCGCGCAGCGCGCTAGCTGTTGTGCGCCAACTCGTATGTATTCAATTTCAACTTCAAGTATAAAAAAGCAACTGCTCAAAGACTCGAGAGAAGCGAGTAGAGGGACAAATGTCATTAAAATTTTATAATACTGGTTTTCGTATTATATTGACATTGGCAAGTTTATTTCGATGTGTCATTGCTCGTTTGAAATTGATTAAATTTTAATTCCAACTGATTAAAATGTGACAATGTTGCTGGTTGCTGCGCAGAGCGACGTGGAGCGGCGCGGTCGCGCGTACATTTGCCCACTCGTCCCCGGCCCCCGACCATAATTTTATTCTACAACCACAGTCGACGGCGACGCGACCTGTGCGTCTCGTCGTAGCCACATAGTTTACGAATTATTTTGTTAATAGGCATAGGTAGGTAGGTACCTATCGCGTTTTCCTATTTATTTGTACATTGTACGAGTTTGTTTTGTAAGTCGATACCTTGGCAGAAAGAGGGCCAATCTGCATTTTTTCTGAAAAATACAGTGACACCCTGATTTACAATCTACAGAAGCTATACTGATGTAGATGTACCTAAGACGAATGCACAAATCTGCTAGGGCCAAACTGAACTCGATTTTCGCATCACAGACAAATAGAATTCAGTTTGGCCCTTGCAGATTGACCCTTTTTCCGCCAGGGTAGTAGGTAGCTAGGTACGAAGTAGAGTTATATAAGACAAGTAGATACTAGGTATATGATAATTGATATTAGATATCAGACTAAAGTAAAGCGATGGATGGCGTGGCACGGCGCAGCGAGTGTTAACATTTTAATGTAATCCGCTTTCCAATTGCAATTTACATAATAAAATATAATAACAACGCGTAAATAAGATTTACGAGCTTTGTTGTAGTTAAAATTTTGAAGCGCCCATTTGGGAACAATTATTACGAGTAAATTTCAAAAGATAAGGAAGTTTGCGCACCGTTTTCGAAAATAACTTCTCGACAACGCAGAAAATTATATCGCGCAGAAGAGAAAGAGCTATTAACGAAGAATTATGAAGGTGGATTTTAAAAGGAGACGTTTGGAATTTCAAAATTGGAAAATCGAACGAAAAGGTGTTTATGGTATGATTTTCTCGCAGAATTCGAGCTTTTGTTGGAATCTGCGAGACTACGACGAAAAGTGTCGAGAACTAACGTGAGCGGAGACGTAAAGGGATCGCCTTTGCCTTTGCTTTATACCAATTTATTACGTAATACGTACGATGAAGCTTCGACGCGCCGCTGTCGCGTCATTTTCTTTTCTCTTCTCTCTGCATCTTCCGCCTCCCGTCTCCCGCCTCCCTCGGCAATTTAGCTCTGCTCAGCGGGTGTTATATTTTGGGTGCTTGGGTGCAATCTGCAATGTATTACTTACCTAATACCTATAATCAAAAAGTTCGTTACCAATGTTTACTTAGGGGGGGGGGGGGGGGGGCTTGTTTTGGAACATTTTTTGTTGAATGCATACCGTTGATTAGCGGAATTTTCTAAGACCTTTGCATGACCTCATTTTGATTTTTCACCTATGAAGTTTTGAAGAAAAATTGGAAACTAATTTCAAATTGTTTCTTTTTACAAAAAAAATTAATTTTTAATTTTTGAAAAATAAAATGCATAGAGTTCTCAAAAAAAGGAAATTATTTTCATATTGCATTTTGATTGTGTCATTTTGTAGAAAATGTTGGTAGATTTTTTGGAAAATTACAAATTTCAAAATCAAAATTGGAGAAAAACGCGATTTTTACTTCAGGTACCGTTTCTAGGAAAACTATGCAACCCACAAAACTTTTTCTCAGAATCTTTTTTATTCAGTAGAGTCTTGTCTATAATTTAACGAGAGGATTTTGCAAAACTCGTACTTTCTCTCCTATTTTATGAAACCCTCTCATAGTTTTTCCTCGGAAGTATTCCAGTCGACTCGAAAGAAATAGTTGACAAATTAAAATTTTGCAAAATCCTCTCGTTAAATTATAGACAAGACTCTACTGAATAAAAAAGATTCTAAGAAAAAGTTTTGTGGGTTGCATAGTTTTCCTAGAAACGGTACCTGAAGTAAAAATCGCGTTTTTCTCCAATTTTGACCTTGAAATTTGTAATTTTCCAAAAAATCTACCAACATTTTCTACAAAATGACACAATTAAAATGCAATATGAAAATAATTTTCTTTTTTTGAGAACTCTATGCATTTTATTTTTCAAAAATCAAAAATTAATTTTTTTTGTAAAAAGAAACAATTTGAAATTAGTTTCCAATTTTTCTTCAAAACTTCATAGGTGAAAAATCAAAATGACGTCATGCAAAGGTCTTAGAAAATTCCGCTAATCAACGCTATGCATTTAACAAAAAATGTTCCAAAACAAGCCCCCCCCCCTTAAGGGGGGGGGGGGGCTATAATTTTTTTTGTTTTTGTTGAATGCATAGAGTTGACAAGCGGAATTTTCTAAGACCTTTGCATGACGTCAATTTGATTTTTCATCTATGAAGTTTTGAAGAAAAATTGGAAACTAATTTCATCTCGCTTTTTTTTACAAAAAAAATTATTTTTTGATTTTTAAAAAATAAAATGCATGGAGTTTTTTAAAAAAAAATTATATTCATTTTGAATTTTAATAATGTCATTTTGTAGAAATTATTGATAACTTTTTTGGAAAATCGAAAATTTTAAGCGTTGAAATTGGAGAAAAACACGACTTTTTGTGAATGCCCCGTTTCCAGAAAAACTATGAACCCACGAGGTTTTTCCTCAGAATATTTTTTATTCAGTACAGTCTGGTCTGTAGTCTGACGAGAGGGTTTTGCGAAATTCCTACTTTTTCCCCTGATTTTATCTAACTTTCTTATGAATTTCATCTTTGTATTCCATTCAACTCGAAAGAAGTCGTCGGCAAATTATAATTTCGCGAAACCCTCTCGTCAGACTACAGACCAGACTGTACTGAATAAAAAACATTCTGAGGAAAAACCTCGTGGGTTGCATAGTTTTTCTGGAAACGGGGCATTAAGAAAAAGTCGCGTTTTTCTCCAATTTTGACGCTTAAAATTTTTGATTTTCCAAAAAATTTATCAATAATTTCTACAAAATGACATCATTAAAATGCAAAATGAATATAATTTTTTTTTTTTTGAAAACTCCATGCATTTTATTTTTCAAAAATCAAAAATTAATTTTTTTTGTAAAAAAAAGCGAGATGAAATTAGTTTCCAATTTTTCTTCAAAACTTCATAGATGAAAAATCAAATTGACGTCATGCAAAGGTCTTAGAAAATTCCGCTTGTCAACCCTATGCATTCAAAAAAAAAAAAAAAAAAAAAAAATTATAGCCCCCCCCCTTAATAATTACCTAGTATACTGATACCTAGACTTACACGCTGCGCTTCAAGAAAAAATCATTTTCTATGTTGAACTAAGTACGTAATTTTTCAAAAATTATATAATGAATTTTTGATTCTTCAAGATGCTCAAAATTTTAAGCAGTGTTGCCACATGTTCAAGATAAACCCTAGGAGACGTTATTTTCATTTTTATCCGAGGTTCGACCAACGTCGCGTTCGTCTGTCTCTGTAATTGTGTGTTTGCATATGCGAATTTTGAGGTCTTCGATGCTTCTTTTCATATTGCTACAGAGGTCTTTTTTTTAGAGAGGTCATTTTCCAGGACCTCTCTATATCTTAATATTTAAAATTGTTTCCCGCGAAAAATACAGCCCAATGGTACATTCTTTGCTATACTTTATTGATGTTTCGAGCTAGGACCTCACTAGTAGTGGTTTATAACTTTTTTTACACTCGCCACAAATACTTTTACCTACATACACACTGTGTTTGCCAAGCATTAGAGAGGTCCTGGAGCAAATTCAGGTTTGAACGCCTTTACCAGCATGTAGAGTTCGCAATGAGCTACCTACTAACAATACGAGAGTAATTTTACGATATAACTTGTTGGAGATACAATTTTTTTAGGACCTGTCTTTTGACTTTATGCGTCTAAGACCTCAGTTTTATAGCTATGCAAACCCGTCGTGTATCTGTGTATTTGTACACGTATGTTTTCGCAATTTTATAAAATACTCGTAGGTAGTATAGGTAGTAGCTGCATTCGATGAAAAATGAACACATTTGCGAAAGAGTGGTGTGGCATGGCATTATACAGGCGGTAAGTTAGTCGCTTTCTCTTCTTTTGTTGTACATCCCTACTACGTATAATATGCAGTATGCACTATGTAAGTAGGTAAAGGTACAGGTACACGTATAGTTGGCAAGGTTCGTACAAAACAAAACGATAGGTAGGTTAGGTACGTATTTCGTTTGGAAGTACGGAAAAGTTTTCCAGTTTTCCTTTTTACAACGAAATAATAAGATCTAGAAAATAAGTTTGTTCATTCTTTTTCTCGGTAACTGAAATACATCGTTTTGAAAACTTTCTTCTTTGAAAGGAAGCTGCAGCGAAAGCGCGGCGCGGCGAGACGACAGACGAAGACGCCGCACCATGGTGTGGTGGGGGTGAAGTGGGGTAGCAATCATCTTGCTGCTGTGGCGAGACGTAAACGCAGAGCTGTTGCAGAACTGATAAACCTATCAAAAGTTTTTCATACTTTTATCTCATTTTTATGTAATGCAAAATTTAATTTTCGCCCCATAACGTAATGGTAGTAGTTTGTTGAAATTTTCTCTTTTTTATTATTTATCCTTATCTTCGTTTTCGTCTTTCTTTCGTTCTTTCTTTCCCTTTTTTTTCCCTCTTCAGCATTTTCTGTTTTGCTCTTTCGAATCGTTCGCCATCGCGATTCACGAATTATACAATACATAATGTAAGAACACCGGCTACTTTGATCGAACCCAAATTTTAGCAGCCGGAACTGTCGAGTGTTTCCACTCTGTTATCGAATATAATTCGGTTCGAATTCAGCAAAAATTAAGTAATGACCCCTCTCTCCCCCCCCCCCCTCCCCTCAAAACCAAAAAAATTTAGAGCCAAGACTCCGAAAAGTATCAAGTATGGTTATTGGTTGTGCAAACTGGTAGGTGATGTTTTTGCTTCAAATGACACGCTTAGGTATTTGTAGATAATTATTATGTACTTTTTTCATTAATTTGTTCGCGGATTTGGACGAGTGAATACCTATATCCGACGTACTACGTAGTCCCTCTCCCTATCCGGTTTTACGTCGAATTAATCAAATTCGAAACATTCCGAGGTCTCTACTCTCGAATATTTTGTCCGCATTTTTTTGAAATTCTTATTATTTGTGAAAACCTGAAACCTGGAAGAAAAAACATTTCGAGAACCGCGTGAATTTTTTATTATTTTTTTTCGTTATCTCTGGCACGCGTAAATGGAAAAAACGCGTACTTTTTGTTTTTTCTCAGTTTAAGGCAACGCAACGTCGTGAACAAAAATGTAATTACTGCGAGTACATACTACATGTACATACCTATCTATTATTCTCGATTTTTTTTCCACACTCGAAAATAACTATGTACGAACGAGAACGTCGGTCGTTCGTTCGAAATTCTCTCTCATCGCGACCATGTGAGGTGGGGTGGGATGGGGTCGGTCGGTGGAATTTCGTCGACATACTTCTTTGGAATTTGTATCCAAACCAAAGTAGGTAGGCATTGCTTTACACATACGCAAAAAAAGTAAATAACCGAATTATTACCTTACCCCTTACCTACCCATTGTACGTGGCAGTATTTTAAAAAAATGAATTCGTCAATTTTTTACTCGCACCGTGCTGCATCTATTTAAATGTATAACACATAATTATCTATTTAATTTTCTTAATCGCCTGTTAGTTGATAGGCAGATTGAAAAGTACGCTCACGTGACGTATGACAGGAGAGTACCTATATACAGGGTGAGCCAACTTTGTTTCCCGACCTTGAACCAGTAGATAGCTCACAAGGGACATGTCAGAAGTGCCAGGAACCGATTGAAATGGAAACATGTTAAAATTGTTGTACTACTCGAGTAAGTTACAAAACCAAATTTGTAGGTGCCCGTTCCCATTAGAAAATTTTTTATGAATTTTTGAAGTGTGGAATTTTGAGGAAATTGAGAAATTTCAAAAAATCGAAAATTTTAAAAATCATTTTAAAAATTTTATTTGCTTACCATCTGATAGAACTTGAAAAAAAAATAAAAAATTTGTTGTAACATATTTTTGCCTATCTCTGAAATTGAAGGTGCTATGAGAGAAAATTTTTATTTCAATTCATTAAAGAAAAATTGATTTTTTTTGAGTGAATTAAAATAAAATGTTTCTCTGTAGCACCTACAATTTCAGAGATAGTCAAAAATATGTTATAACAAATTTTGTTTGTTTTTTCAAGTTCTATCAGGTGGTAAGCAAATAAAATTTTTAAAATGATTTTTAAAATTTTCGATTTTTTGAAATTTCTCAATTTCCTCAAAATTTCACACTTCAAAAATTCATAAAAAATTTTCTAATAGGAACGGGCACCTACAAATTTGGTTTTGTAACTTACTCGAGTAGTGTACAACAATTTAAACATGTTTTCATTTCAATCGGTTCCTGGCACTTCTGACATGTCGCTTGTCAGTATCCGTGTATAAAAAGTTCATAATATATGTGAATGAGCAAAACCACTCAAGAGGGAAGTTACACGGGTGTAAAAATTTCTTTTGATGATCGATGGAAAAATATCATTGTTAGAGAAAAAATTTTCAAACAAAAATTGTTTCTCGTTCAATTTCCTGTCGACATGTTCCTATGGGTAATTCTCCGAAAATCGGCAAATTTGAGTAACAGGCTGATTTCTCAACATCCTGTACTATGCCCAACTTTCATTTTTTGGTTATTTGTACATTATAACGTCCTTAATCCATCATGCTCAATTTGATGAATACCACCCCCCTCCCCTTGAGTACAAGTTAGTCTAAACCTCAAAATGTCCATCGTCGTGGCCTGTAGCACAACATGTTTTTGAAAACAGATTTCAAAAATTATGGAAATCACCATGTTTTTGTGAAAAAAAACGTAAGTACACGTCGTTAGGAAGTTCAGTGTATAGGCTAGTGTGAATGATGATCACAAAAAGTGTTTAGTACAACTACACCTGATCATTGAAAACTGTAGCAAAGATTTGTGTCCATCGTCGTGGCTAATTTTTAAAAATTTGTCTCAGCTCGCTGAGAGAATATTTTTTGCTGCTGAATGGCTACACTGATTTGTTACCTTTATAAGACTACTATCCACATTTGAAATTTCGAATGCCAATGCACAGAGCGATTCTTTACGTAATCATCTGTGAAAATTTCAATATTTACAAAAATAGTGTCCATCGTCGTGGCTTATCATTCCTCCGGTATAAAGAATCTGATCATCCTAAAAACTGAGGAAATTTACTCTAATTAGTAAGTATCTTATTATAGCTTATTAATAATTAATCAAATATCAGTATTATAGCTTATAGAATAACTAATTGTCGAATTGTCCATCGTCGTGCATCACGAGTGGTTGTCTTTCGTCGTGGCGAAGATGAATTTTTACAGCCACGACGATGGACAATTCGACAATTAGTTATTCTATAAGCTATAATACTGAAATTTTATTAATTATTAATAAGCTATAATAAGATACTCACTAATACCTAACATCTACCCGAGTTTGAAAAAATTTGGTTAAAAACTGTCAAAATCAAAAATTATAATCGAAAAATCACATTTTTCGCTCCAGGAGGGGGTGGGGGTGAGGTAGCGACCTAAAAATTTGGTCACGGGGGTTTTAGACCATAAGGACCAACTTCCACTAGTTGGTTTAAAAATTCGCTCTGGGGGGGGGCCAAATCACCCTATTTTACCCGGCTATACCCCTTTTTGAATCGTCCTCCCCCTCCCTTTTGGGAAATGAATTGACCCCAACACCATAAAAGTACTCGGGGGCATATATATTTCCAATTACCTTGAGAAAATTTTTTTAAAAACCTGTCAAATTTCTGAACTTTTACAGTAGTGAAATTTGCCGATTTTCTGAGAATTACCCCTATACATTTTTTTGCTAACTCTTCACTGAAGAAAGTTAGGTTTCATTTAGTTTCAAAAGAATTTTCATCAATTTTTTTCTAAAAAGCAAAAAATAAAAATGATACTAAAGCAAATATAACTTCCTCCAGTGAAAAATTATAAAAAAATAAATAGGAGCATTTTGGTGGAAAATTTAATAGGGAACAATTTTTGTTTGAAGTATGTTTCTCTAACGATGATAGCTTTGCTGTAATAATTAGGAATACGTTGAAAATTGATCACGATCACGATGCAATCGCACTTCCCTCAGACTCATTACGGCTATTCATGCTATTTATGGTTCTTTCGTGTTCTACTCGCTGTCGCTGTCGCTGTCTTATCGCGAATACGTCGCGTCCGTCCTTTGGAGGTGGAATGGAAGGCGATGACGAAGAATTCCTAAATTGAAACATTATTGTACGTACTTGTACTTACGCGACTCGTATTTAGCTATTTACACTCATTCGCACCTGCTCTAACTAGTGATGGCTCTGAGCATATGCGCACCGCGCAAATGCTCCAGCCAAAAAAGGGAAATTCCCTCCATTAAAAAAATCGTGTGATATCTCTAAGCACTCGTCTGGTGACATTGATCAATAGGGTAGTTGTATTTTCAACAAATGGCCAACTTAAAATGAACTGTCAATTATATGTACCTTTTTACACGATTTACATAAAAAATTTGTTTTTTAAAGTTCATCTCGAATCCGAGTAGATATTTAATTACTAGTTACTTGATATAAACTTTTTTATGCCTATCAAAAAAACTCTAATATCTTATTTCAACTCATTTTTCATCAATTTTTGAAATTTTCGCATTTTCTTCAATTTGAAAAAAAATAATAAACCAATTTTATATAACTTTTTACTTGAAATTTTTTTTAGCTTGATATTTGACTTTGGAAAATACCGAAGTCAAACCATTTACCTAGGTATTCAACTTTTACTGGGTTTTTTTAGTGTGCGTAAGCACACTATTGGTTTCAGTCTTGAAATATAAAATGTTGAAATAGGTTTATCGAGGTTAACTCACTAATGATGGGATGGATTTGGTTCAAATTTTCAAGGAATGTAGAGTTCATGAAGGCGGAGAGCCAATGAGATTTGTGTGTGAATCTAATGAGTAATTATCGAGATAATTGCAATTTTCACTTGAATAAAAAAGGGAAAAGGGAACTTTTCTATTATTCATATCTTATCTTATCTTGGGGCAATAAATTTAAAGTGTTCAAAATCGAACAATGGTCACGTCACAACGCAAAGTCCTCTTTGTGCTCTGCCGTTTTATCTTTATTGGGGTAATAAATTTAAAATGTTCAAAATCAAACTTTGTAATCTAGGGCTCAGCAGGCGGTATCAGCACAGCAGGCGGTAAAAATATTTTCAGCCCAGCAAGTGGTAAAAAAAAATCAGATATCACGTCTCAGGCTCAGGGCAATAAATTCAAACTTTCAAAATCAAACAATGGTCAGTGTCTAGTTCTTATCTTATCTTTGGTTAGGGCAATAAATTTTAAATGTTCAAAATCGAACAATGGTCACGTCACAACGTCCTCTTTGTGCTCTGCCGTCTTATCTTTTTTGGGGCAATACCGGGTTCCTAAGAATATGTTGACCACCTAGATAACGACAACCAATCAGAGCAATGAGATAACCATTTCTAGTTACCTGATTGACTGATCCGTAGATCGATGACGTAGGTGGTCAACATATTCTTAGGAACCCAGTAAATTCAAAATTCTCAAAATCAAACAATGAGCACTTCACACAATGGGGCACAGCAGGGGTCTTTGTGATTTAGGGCTCAGCAGGTGGTATAAATCAAAAACATGTTTGGTGTTTTTAGAAAAATCGTAAATTACGTCTCAACTAAGGGCAATAAATTCAAATTTTTGGTCCGTGTCTAGTTCTTATCTTATCTTTGCTTAGGGCAATAAATTTTGAATGTTCAAAATCAAACAATGGGTCGGACTTGTGGTCTGCAGTCTTATCTTTTTTCGGGGCAAAAAATTTAAAATGTTCAAAATCGAACAATGGGTCAATTTCGAAGATCAATACCATTGTTCTATTTTTTTTTTTTTTTCATTCACTGAATAAATTTTCCAATAGAATCGTGAGACAAATAGTAGGTATCTATCTATTAATTGCTACGCAAACTGTTAGAGCTGCGCTAGCGCAGGTGTCTAGTTTTTTTTTTGATTTTTTAATTATAGCCAAATTTTCCATTTTTTCATTTAAAAAAGAAATAAAAATTATTTTTCGCCAATCTCACTTTTTTTTTTAATTTGCCAACCCAACGATTTTTTTACTTAGATCAAAATAATGTTAGAACAATGTTTTATTTAAAAAAAAAAATTGTATCCATTTTTATATTATTTCTTTCTATTCAAGAAAAATAATTCATTGCCAATTTTTTTTATTTAAAAAAAATAACCAATAATGAAAAATTTTTCATAAAATTTTACATTTTTCTTACTCGTATCCTATTGAAAGAAAATCTTGAAAAATTTTGATTGATAAAATATTTTCAAATTTTTTAGATAAAAAATAAGAATACCTACATAACAATTTTCTTATTAAAATTTGTTTCTGATCTTAGATTTTTTATTAGTTTTTGAGAAAAATTCACATATAAATTTTTCAAATGTCAGTTTATTCATCTATTTATTTTATTAAAATTTTCCTTCGAAATCTCGATGGAAAATAATTGCCTACAAGAAGTTTTTTGTAGATAAAAAAATGGTTACTTTTTCTCAAAATGAAATTTATAATTTTTATGTATGAAATTGAGTTAGTCAGTATATGCGCGCTTAATTATTGAGAGGTGGGTCTACTAATTATATTTCAGCTTTGTTTTTCATCGTGCGCGAGCATATGCGCGCATATTGCCATCACTAGCTCTAACGAAAGCTCTCCGCATCCGCTTCTCTCGAACGTTCAGTCCCTCTATGTAATATGTACGTGCACTTGCACTTGCACTTGCACTTGCACTTGCACTTGCACTTGCACTTGGACTCGTCTCGCTCCAAGTCGTAGGCTAATACTTGTACTTTAGACGAAAACTAATCGTACGATGCGTACTCGTAAGCGGGCTCGTGCACATCGTGTATAAATAAACGCGAATACTGTACTTTGTATTATACGTATGTACACTACACAGATTGCAAGATTGCACGACACGGTCGCAGTTGGATCTAATATGAAATTGCAATTTGCACCTCACCTACATATCTCTACATACGATGTTGAATCGATTGCGGCACCCCTCATTACTTTTGAGTGGCGCTATAAGTGCAAAATTAAGGGTGTAACTTTTTGAGAAAAAAAAAAAAAAAAAACTGCATGCCAGGAATTTGTACATTATTGAAAATGAAGGTGCTACAGTGTTTGTTTAGTTAGAACGTTGGAACTTCAAGTAATACATAGGTACAAATTTTTGTGACACCTTCATTTTGAAAAATGGGCAGATTTTCAACATGAGTATTTCTATTCCTTTCAAGAAGTTATACCTTTTACACGAATTTGTCTTGATGAAATTTTAAAATTCAGAATTCTGGGGAAACACTGCTCTTTCAAAATGAAGATAAGGCATCATTTGTGTATAAAATTTTTGTTAGAGTGAACTCCGTTCAATCCAAATTTAAAATTCTGTCGAATGGTGTCCATCATTCCAGAGTCCTGGACCACCCTCTAGGTATATGTAGATTGTAAGTAGAGGTATTAACGTATTGTAATACGCGGGGCTGAAAAACTAAAACTGGAACTGGAACTGGAACTGAAAAGCGAAAAAATGGAACTAGAAAACTAAAAACTGGAACTGAAACGTTTTTCAGTTCTAGTTCCAGTTCAAGTTTCCACCTTTTTTTCCCACCTATACACCCGCCTCTATCATACGATCAGGAGCGATCTTCCTAAAGACACTTACCTATTTACAAATGTGTGATCGTTTTCTTAACACAACTAGCTCGGTTCACAGCGATTTTCCCATTATTGGATTTAGTCTTATGCAGAAGTGTGAAATAGGAATAATTTTCTAGTAGAGTTAGAAGCTATGACGTAGTAATTTCTTGAATGTGGTGGATCGAAGACCTTAATTATTAACCTCAGATTTCGATTCAGCGGGGTTGAATAATATATATTGAAAACGATATGCCAAGCGCTCGAGAAATGTAGAGAACTGGAACACAAAATAATGAGATCTGGAACTGAAATTGGAACGAATATCATTTCAGTTTTCCAGCCCTGGTTACGTTGGTAATTGTAATTTTACGAAAACCTACAATAATTAACCATCGGCCGTCAACTCAGTAGCGTAGCTAGACAGGCATGTAAAGAGGGGGGGGGGGGTCTGACCCCAAAACATTGGAAATTTTTATTAAAAATACCATTAAAAAGCTGAAATTTCGTCATTTTTCAACTTTTTCTTCGTCAAGGGAGGGTCTGGACCCCCTCGACCCCCCTTAAATACGCCACTCAGCCACTGCGTCAACTAGTCTAGGAAGCACACAATATGATGAATTGATGAGGACGACTGTCTACTTGTGTACTACTCGAGTAAATACTAAAACGAGTACCCACTAATTTTGATACTGACCCTGACCCTGAAGCACCCAAAAATAAAGAGATTGAAATGAAATTGAAAAAAAAAAATCAACAGCAGTTGAGTCGCGTTGCCATACTTTGCCGGACTTCGAAAGGAAACAAAATTAATAGGTATTGGCAGTGTGTACGTGTAGCACACCGGGGTAAAGTGGCGGATTAATTCGAATGCATTCTGATAGATCGATCAAAATTAATTGAATTTTACCAACTAATTTATTTTCAAAACCGGTTCGATCAACTACTAAGCCGCGATCGGGTTGGCGGGCTGTGGGTCGTGAACCACGATGAAGAGCCAAGCAGCCGAACACTTCTGAATGCGGGGGGGGGGGAAGGGGAGTAAGATTTCTCGCGGATGATAACAATTTAAAATTACACCTTTCTGCCGAAGAGAGTACATACATAGTACATATACAAGTACTTTTTTCAGTGCATTCAAAATACCTCAAGTTTCCAACTCCCTACAAAATAGTAAAAAGTTCCGAAGTAACCTACGGACTGTATGTAATGGACAATGGTGCATGACATTATCATGATTCTTGCTGCTTAATTTATTGCATTCGACATTACAAAGTAACAAAGCTCTATATGAGTACAATTTTCGTACGTTTGCGACGAATGCGTTGAGTTTCTCAAATATTTTTCGAACGCGTTGACTGATAGGTATTTCTTTATGTTACGGAGACTTGGATGCTGTGGCTCCTGACTAGGTGTAGTAGATACCGTACGAGACGAATGCAGAGTAAACTATTTATAATACGTAATTTGAATCGTGTAAGTAATAAGTATACTTGAGTAAGGTGAGTTCGTGACCATGTACAGTGTCGCATCGAAGCCGCGCCGCCGCCGGTGCTAGAGTTCTTCTGTTCATTGACCATGGCATATAATGATACAGTTACTTCCTAAAAGTATGTGTAGATACATATGTACTTCTTACTTACGGTTGGTGTATCCGTGTAAGTACATAAAAATACGAGTAGACGCGTATACATAATATTTCTGTTGACTCGTATCGTGTAACAGAATATTACAGTGATGGTGATACATATACGACATAACGTAGTACGTTTACAGTATGCAGTATGCACCGTGCAGGACAGCCCACAACTCATCAGTTACCAGGGCTTATTCTAACGGGCAGCTCTACGCATTTTGTGTAACTAAAAAAAAAAAAAAAAAAAATGTGTGTAGTTTGAAATTGATTTGTGCAGCTCAAAAAATTCAAGTAATCTTTAATGTTTTTAGTTATTGTGGGCATAGGAAAACAAAAAAATAAAAATTAACGAGACTTCAAACTTCAAACAAGAGCAAGAATTATGAAAATCAACTAAATTTTTCAAAAAATCTTCCAACTGAGCATAAATCAATAAAGTGTCGAAATTTGCCAAAAACATTTCATAATTTTACTATTAGAGGGTCAAATTTCCCCTACTATAAACCCATTATTGGATCTGATAATGGAGCTGAGCTTGTGAAGCTCCAAATTTTTCTTATAATAGACCCTGCCAGTTAACCACCTAAAAAATAGCTCTCCTGTAAAATTGTACTTTTTTGAGATGTACTCGTAATGCTATTGTTTCAAAGGTGCGATTTAGGTAAATGAAAAAAATCAAACTACACGAACAAAAAACAAAGGAAAAGTAGAAAAAGCGCGACTTCTCGCTGCCAGAATAACATCGTTATCATTGTCGTTTCTTGTTTCAGTTGTTTCTCGATTCTCGTTTCTCGCTCGGTAATAAGTAGCCTACAAGCTGAATGTCCCGCGATCGATATTATTTTCAAACTTTTCACCGTTGTGATGGGTTGACGCGGCGCGGCGAGACGTGGTGCAACGCGTTAATTAGATTTATAGCGGGTTTTAATGGTTAATTATTTACGAACGTACATTGTTTACGACGCTCATAAAGATGGTAACGAGTTTCCTGTTTCCGAATAACAAATCATTAATGAAAAGTAGGTATACCTACGTGTTTTTATTAGGTTTTTCTTTCATTATTATGTTGTCTCGATTTACTTATTTATTTAGGTGTTCGTCGCTCGTTGGTTAGAATTTTATTGGGATGGGAATAATTCGAAGGCTGTGCCTACCAAAGAGATAGGCACTTGATCGCTTGATAGGCATTGTCGAGTCGAAAGTTCGCCACTAGTGTCTTCTTGTCTAGATTGTGCGACTTGACATTTGGTGCACGTGCAAGTTGCACTTCCACATCAGTACCATCGGTCAAAATTTCAGTTCGCAACACCAATCAATAATCATACTGTTATTTTGTCGTACGGTGCGGTTTTCTGTCGAAGAATGTAAAGAAGAAGCAAAGTGAGGTAAGAAGTACAATGGCTATGTACAAGTGTTCTGTCGAGGTTGTGAGGATTTAAAAAGAAGAGTGGCAAAAGAAGACGGATATCGTTAGAATGGGACGCAAATTTGTGGAGCGGTGGGTCGTTGCACTTCAAGGTCAGCGAGCCGATGTTACGAATGTTCAGTGGTGGTACGGCGCGGCGCTGTGCTGCGCCGCGCCGCGCAACGCGATGTACCATCACTATTCACTACCATCAGTCTATTACACCGCACCATGCCGAGTACAAAGCTGGGTGTTAGACTTAGATACCTTTGCACTACTAGCGACGCGATGACGCGATGTTTGGTGGTAGATCACTGGTTGGTGTGGTTAGTGTTCTTCCTTTAATTTCATATTTTCAATTCGGATCGCGTAATACAAATTTTCGAGTGGCTGATCTGACTTTAAAGATAGATACGTGTGAACTGAGAAACTCGATTAAAAGAGGAGTGAACATCAACTACCTACCAGTAGACTTGGTAAAACAAATCACCCCCCCCCCCTTGCGAGAAAGAACTACTAAAGATCATAAATAAAATCTACGATTAGGGCAAATTCTGAAAAAGTAATCGGAGATGCCAGTGCATTTCTGTAAGTACAAAAATGGTTAGGTACATATATCAAGACCTCCGAATGCAAACAGAGATATCGTCGCGTGTTTCATTGACATGGATGTCATGGATTGATACGGATCTTGATACCATTTCATTTTTTGCCCACAGGGATTGCGTAAGTAAATCAATGAGAAAGGCCTTAATCGTTGATTAACTTAGGCGATTCCCGAGATACTGGTATCATCGTGTATCATGACATTCCTGTATGAAAAATATTTCAATCGAGTAATAATCATGAAAAACTGATCGAAATCTTGAAGGAATACCATAATACGAGATAAAGAACTGCAGATGGTGAAGATTCTATCCTGGGACCACTGGGCAAATATCAAAATGGTCGCAGAATACATTCAACATCTATGCAGATGAAATAATGAAAGAAGTGCGAATTGAAGGAGACGGATTACGTCTGAAAATCAATGGCCAAAGAATCAACGAAATAAGTTATATGGACGATGAATTCGTCATAGCTGAGACGGAAGCGCAAAATGCAAAACGCAAATGCAAAGAATGATCGATAAAATGAGTCGTGCAAGATTTAAATTCGAATCAATGCCAAAAAGACCGCGATTAAGCAGATCCTGTAAATGTTGGTGGTGAGCCAGCTAGTTGAGAGATTAGGTAATAGTGGCTGCAGTACACGAGCAATGTCAACACAAATACGAAGAAGCCAGCGACACTTACGCACTGATAAGAACAACCACCTGACGTGAGCTTGGCATAACCTACTTGCAGAATGAGGGTTCACAAATTTGTAGTCGCAGAAGAATAGATGTTCTTTTTATTAAAAATGATTTGAATGCAATGCTAGGTGTTCACTCTCACTGAGATCCTTCTTGGGTCATTCGGAGATGAGGCATCTATGTACCTGAGGACGATTGCTCCTAGTTCACTTTCGTTTGTGTCCTGCTCCTGCTTGCCTTAGTATTTTTTTGTGTCTCATATCCTTTGACTCGTGTTGAAAACCCATTCTGGAGCTGGGCCAGAGTGTACTGCTAGCATAAGTTATAGACCATAAGATGATGTAGTTTAGGAAGCCAACTTTCCTAATCGATATCTTAGGATACTGTGGCTGCGATTGCGAATATAATAATGCTATAAGTCGTTTCGCCGACTAATCAAACGTCGACTAATCTATTTTTGTTTTGTTTTTGTTTTTACAGGTGAGTGTTGATTTACGCGGTAAAGAATACAAACTGTAGACCAAAGTTCATTGTGTGACTCTGTCTGAGTACATAATTACTTGTAAGTACCTAGCTTTATATAACGTATGATTACGTACCCTTTACATGATGTAATGCCACCGCGTATGTAAGGCACACACGCACGTTCGTACTATACAGATTAGACGCGGTGTTTGAGCGCGCGCGGTGCCTCTTGGCTTACTAGTCGACTTTAATTTAATTTAGACACGTAATGGTACATATACCTCGGTGAACGCTGTGCCCGACCTTGACTTTGAATACGCACACGAACATGCACATGCACATGGACAAGGTGTAGGCAATATGTATACGTACGTCTACGTATACTATGTATCCAACTGTAAATAATGTTACACGTCGTCGCAAGGTGTCTCGACAGAGGTTACCAATTACCATGTGTAGGTCTAGGCTAGGTACAAGTGAATGTAAAATTACAATCGAGTGTTCAACTCTTGAAAAGGGTATACCGTTTACCTACTGTAAAGGACGTTGACATAGTATCCGGTCGCATCGTCCGTCACTGCTGATACAGTATACTATATTGTCAAATGTCTATTCTCCGCAGATCGTGCTTGAATCTTGTCTCCTCACGTCAAGGATGTGACGATCCGGTATTGTCATTTGCTAGGATCAACAAGGATTACGATACTTTTTACTATCTTAAAAAAAGGCATAAATGAAAGCCAAAAGGTCTCGAAAAAACGTTTAAATTTCATTTTTTTTTTTTTTACTTTTTCACTTAGCGATCCAAGCGGATCAAAAAAGAATATGGGATCATTAAGGATCATCACGATATTTTGATACCTTACTGATATACCTATTTCTGGATCATCGACACCCTGTATCGCGTTAGATCACGCTTATGCTTATACACAATTATACTATCGCCATCTTATGATTGGCGATTCTTTGCACAACGCACGAGGTAGCAACGTCTTTTAGTCTTACATCGGAGGGGCACTAACACCTTCTTACACAGGTCGAAGGAACGCAGGAAGGAAGGAAGGAAGGAAGGACGACCGATGATCCATGAAATAAAAATCATCATCGCCGTCGCAGTGGTCGTGCATAGGTACTTGCTTACACGACATAGCGATACCGATAGCGGTGGTATGGCAGCGATTGCCATGCCGACTAGGTTAATAGGGAAATTGTTGAGGTCGTGCCTCGTGCGGTAGTATATGGGCGAGACCGCAAGCAGCGAATTCGCAATAATGTGTAGATTCAACGATGCGATGCAGCAACAAACACCTTGAGTTTACGTGCTTCCGGTTTCGTGGTGCGATGAAGATATGGCGCGGTGCGGCATAGCATGGCATGGCAATGGCTTGGCGTGGCGCTGCACTGCACTGCACAGTTGGATGGGATGAGTACGGCGTGCGCCGCGTCGAGCTGTGTAGCCAATGTGTTGAACGTCGTTTTGCCGTGCTGTGCTGAAGTATTCAGTCTACGATCAATATACTCTCACGTATGTGTATACGGTGTTGGTGTTTGCACCGTACTCATTGTAGACATTGTAGATGCGCCTCTGACCTCTGCTTCGTGCTGCTTCCCTACATCTACATGCGAATGTATCTGCAATTCGGCATACTCCTACATGTACACTTTTGTACTTACAGCATGTCCTGTCCAGTGTACATGTGACGTCGTGCACGTGCACCTTTAAATATGTACTTGGTCACAGAATAAGTTGGTACAATTACACGGCACGCGTGTACCACTCTCTGTGTACCTGTTGGTGGCCAACTGGCCGTTATCGTTGGCTCGTTACTTACATGTCTGTCTGCGGTGTTCAGCGTCGAATATGTAACAAGTAACATTTAACATGCGACTGGCCCAGCCAGGGTGGGAGCTGTGACGTGCGGCATTTTTTCAAATTCGATGGCAATATTCTTGCAATTCCGCGTACGATGCGACGACGACGAGTACTTTATTCATACTCGTGAATTACTGCATTCTGTATTTCTGTATAAGCAAAGGTCATGTCTGTACGACGCACTTGTCTGCGATGTTTGTCCATGCGGGGTAAAATCACAGAATGCCTTGACTGGGCTAGGCTAGGCTTGGCTTGCACTCTGAGTATGTAATGTTCTGTAAGTGTGGACACATAAGGTTACCTAATGCTGTATTAGCAATCAGCTGTTCTTTTCTGCTCTACTCGTATTCTGCTGTTTCAAAAGCTTATACAGTTTCATACTCGTGGTGTGGCATGTAATGTAAACGTACTATTCTCGTAGTTACTAGCTTACCATGCCCGTTGGTATGGCAACTCACTCGTGCACTGGCTGGTTACACGGTTGCACTGCACTGCACTTATGTTAGTGTGTCATTGGGTGAAAGTTTCATTTCACTCTCCTCGTCTTTCAGTATTCGTTGATCGTCGGTATCGCCTATTTGCAAACGCTACACTGTTGCTTTGTCTGCACTATCGAATGTGTATTGTCGACTGTACATACTTAGGATACTACTTCCCGTCCACTGTCCGCACTGCAAATTATCGAGTAATTATTGTGTGTCGCGTCAATATTTTGTGGTATCAAATTCAAACCAGTTAAAGGACGCTGCTGCTACGAAAAAATTGGACGCTAATCTTGGCTAAAATCTTACTGAACCAAAAAGTGAAAATAGGAAGAGCGCTTAGTCCTGTGTTCTGTGTTACGCTGAAGATCAGCAAAATGAGTGCAGCAAGTAAAGGTACATATTCGTCTTTTTTACAGTGTCATTCAGTTTATCCAAGTTGAAGTTATTTCATTCGCCCCAAAGCAAAAACTTACGCATTTCTAACCATTCAGTACGGTGGTATGGTTCTTTGGCGTACTACAGGGGACTTCTGGGGGTTTGGACCTCTTCCTTGACGACGGAAAAAATGATTAAACTTTAATTTTTGAATTCCTGGGTCATTCCATCTCAAGATGGCCCATTTTGTCACTTGGGTCTTCGGATTTTGTTCAAAATTTTTTTATGGGTTCTCCTAATCCCAAAAGTGAGAGAACCGCTGTTTTTTTCTCCTCAACCCTTTGGTTTTTTTTTTTTGGGGGGGGGGGCCTCTTTTGGGTTTCCGCTTTAGCGATTTCTTGTTATTATACCCAACTTTGGTGAAGCATAAGTCAAGATCTGTAATAGATAGCAAAAATCTGTAAACGGGGTTTTTAAGATAATTGAGAGGCGATTCAGAATCCCTATTAAAAGTTGCAAAAATCATAAGTTGAGCTTTTTTGAGAAAAGCTCAAATTTCAAAAGTTTACCAAATTCAGGAGCTATAATCAAAAAATTTCAAAAAATTTCTGTGAGTGGGTATTTTCATATTACATTGGTTGAAATGATTTTCGTCGTGGGATCTCAAGACCCCTGGGGAGCATGGCTCCCCAAAATTTCGACCAAATTTTTAAAAAAAATGAATGACATATCGTTTGTTACGTTTTTGATAGCGCTGAATTCTAATATCACCTTGATTTTTTGATAGGACCCTTACCAAGCCCTCTACAACCCCCTCCCTCAAATTTGGAGAAAGATTGACCCAAATGAAAAAAAAACGTGTGACATGTCGTTTCTTATGTTTTCGGTAGTGCTGAGTTCGAATTCCGACTTTATTTTTTTGATAAAACTCCCTCGCGCTTCCCCACGACCTCTAAAATTTTGAAAAGTGGTGGTAGGGTGATGGTGGGGTGCGGCATATCGTTTGTTATGTTTTCGAGGGTACTGAATTCGAATATTCACTCTTACTTTTGTGATTGGGGTCTCCCGAAGCCCTTCCCAGCCCTCCAGACTTGAGCGGTTCTCTCACTTTTGGGACTAGGAGAACCCATAAAATTTTTTTGAACAAAATGAGAAGACCCAAGTGATAAAATGGCCCATCTTGGTATGGAATGACCCATGTACATTTATGAAGTATGTACAAGTACATACGTTCGTTTTTTTCGTAGGTATAGTTTATTTATTTATCGAATTAATTCGTATTATTCGTCGGTATAGCTGGTGCGAAAAGGTAGCTCACCAATTATGCGAATGAAATACTGCGCGGCCGTACATACATCTTTCTATTATTTTCGCGTTCGTTCGAATAGAATGGTAAAATTATTAACAAAATCAACGGAACTTTGGGAACGGCGCGGCGCGGCGTGGCAAATGAGGAAAAGAGATAAAAGCATTGGCGTGGCGGCGTGGAAATAACTACAGCAGCAACAAAAACAACAACAACAACGGTTAGAAATAGCGAAAATTTGCAAGCATAGAAAGAGAACGAGTTTGAAAGTAACATGAATCATATTAAAAAGTCGTTACCCGTGACAGGGACTCGCATTATATTCGTGAATTATTTCGCGAACGGGGGAAAATGGAATAAATCTTTTTAATATTACGGTTTGCCCCTGAACCTTTCACACTCCTCACCGCGCCGAATTGTCGTTTCTTGTTATACGTTTCATCATAAATTTCCTTCCATAAAAGATGAAGCCGATGGAATTAAGGTAGTTTTTGTGTATTTTCCCCGGTAATGTATAAACATTTTTCTTTTTCCTCCCTCTACCGATATCTATCACGCTCTCTCACTCTCTCTCTCTCACCCCTCTCTTTCTCTCTTTTGCTTTTGCCTTTCCCTTCCTTTTCTTTTTTTCTGTCTTTTTTTTATTCTCCGCGATATTATTATTGTTACCTATTATTATTATTTTTATTTTTTTCGCGTTCTTTCGATGTATTTATTTATTTATTTATTTATTTATTTATTTATTTATTTGTACTCGTGAGTATCTCACTCTCTCGCTGAATCTATAATTTTTGTTTTTGGAAAATTTGCGTCATTTGTACGCATTAGCAATTATTCACTACGTGTTATACCGGCGTATGTGTCTATCTACCTGCTAGTTATGATTTGGGTGTACAGGTGTACTGTAGTGTAGGTAGGTAGGTAGGTAGGTACTGTGTGCAAAGTTCGAACTTATCTACCAGTACACGTACTGTTACTTCTATCATTCTAACCTTTGGTCTACCGGTGTCGTTGCCGTCGAAAAAAGAGTTTTTGTTAGCATCGACATCGTTATATCGGTTCGATAATAAATTCGATAATTACATTCGGAAACTGGAACAAAATAACGGGTCTCTTTGCTTCCTGTTTCCAGCAAATCGTATAGCTTATGCGAACAAAAATACCGTTTTGTTTGTTGTTTGATTTTTTTTTTTTTTTTCCTTTTTCTTTTTAAAAGATGAAAAATACGCAAACGCTATTAGGTTATTACTTATTACGACCAACAATCATCTCGTAAATGAGTATCTAAGCAATTTAAATGGAATAACGCACTCGATAGTCGACAAATGTCTACTACCTAGACCTCTACAGTAGACACGGTGTATGTACATTGCGTTCAATTTATTTCCGAAATTTCAAAAAAAAAAAAAGAAATGAAACATTTTGAATGTATAAACTTTGTTTAACGTTTTTATTGCCACGCTTATAATTATATTATTTTTTATAAGCTTGGTATCTCAGATTCCAAATGAATGTTTTCGTCCAATGCACTCATATTTATAGCCCCTATCACAGCTGGAAAGCTAATTTTTAATTTTATATTGAAAGCTTTCAATGAATACGAAATGTAAAGTATCGCAGAGGTCGGATTTTGATTTTGAGGAGCCAAAATTTGGTAAAAGGTGCAAAAAATCGAAGTATCAAAATTAAAAAAAAATATACTTTGTTCGAATTTGAATCCGAATGTAAATACAAAATTTGAATCTCTTGGTAACATACCCGAGCAGCACAATCGACAGAATATCGAATTCGATAAAGTGTCGCGTTAGTTCCGCCTAAATCGTGAAATTATCTTTCGATATATAGATAGATTATCGACGAATTATAGTTAGCAAAAATTTCGAGATTATAGTAAGATATTTTATCGATAATATATCTATAATATCGAAATATAATTTCACGATTTAGGCGGAACTTTTACGACACTTTATCGAATTCGATATTCTGTCGATTTTTTATCGATTTTTTATTCCGATTTTTCGTCTTTTACTAGCTTTTTTCTATAATTAAAAATCCTTAATTAGCATAATTAATACATTAAACCATGCCTAAACACATTATTCATGTTGCGGTAAGAGGATCATTTCAGAAAAAGTCAAAAAAAATTATAAAAAATCTGCCACCCGTGTGGCTTGAACCATCTTCCTCCTGCATGGTAATCCTCTTCCTTAACCACTATGCCATACCTAGTACTTCCAGACGAGTTGGACTTACAAAAATTTTCACCAATTTTTAAAATTTGGAAATAATTTTAAATATCGTCACAAAATCGTTGAAAAATCGTTCGACAAATTTCAGATTATTTGTCGATAATGTAGTTTCAAATATCGTCATAGAATCGTTGAAAAATCGAATTCGAGAAATTTCAGATTACGTGTCGATAATAAAGTTTTAAATATCTTTACAAAATCGTTAAAAAATCGAATTCAATAAATTTAATATTCTTTGTCGATAATGTAGTTTCAAATATCTGCACAAAATCGGTGGAAAATCGGAATCGATAAATTTAATATTCTTTGTCGATAGTATCGTTGACAAATATCGTCATAAAATCTTAATAATATCGAATTCGATAGTTTTTAGATTTTTTGCCTATGAAATTGTACCGATAAATCTTTATAATATCGTGAGAACATCTATAGATTTTCAAACGATTTTTTATCGATACGTTACATCTTCCGATATTATCGATCGAGTGTGCCGCTCGGGTAGGAGAGGAGGTATGCTCCAAAAATCGAAATTATTGAAATCTTTGCACCCCTCCTTAAAGGGTTTGAAAAAAATAAAAACTCCTTGCATTGCTAAAAAAATAACGAAACAGAAGATACAAATTTATTTCGTCATTTTGTTACGTTAATTTTGAAATTTTAATTTTTCGTTTTTTCCTTCGTTAGGATTTCTTCTCTTTTCAGGTTTCGATATTTAATTACGTTTCGTTATAAAAAGTGTTTTCGTTACGTTTCCTTATTACAACCTTGCCATGCCATAGATCCATTTATTACGAGATAGGTAATTATGAGCCAACAACGCGACGAGTACGAGTAATCGAATGCGAAATTGTGAATGTAGAATCATTAGGCTTTTCAATTTATTGTCGGTTGCTTTTGCAGTTTTGCCCCCGATCGATTTCAGGATGCACATACCTACTGGGTAAAATAGTAAATTACATGTAAACTCATTTCGGATAGCGTTTTACCCCTGAACGATTTCAGGGTAATGCATGTAAACCAACTCCTTGTGACGTCAAGTCGAAACGCCTAATACGAGTAGAAGAAGAGGAACTGAGGAGGAGAGGACTAGAGGAGCCGCGGAAGAGCAGAAATAAAATAATAAACGAGGAAAAGGAGGCGGAGTAGAGTATTAGGGTGAGCGAGAGAGAGACACCGCGATCGGATCGACACGACTTGACTTGACGTGACGTTACGTGAGGGAACGGGCAAAAAGAAGGGTGTTTCTGAACTAAATACGGTTTTCCATAATTGTCTTGAGAAAAACGTCATCTGGCGTTCATTAGTATACGATAAAAATAATCGTAATTCGTAATGATATAAAAAGGAACGGGTGTAATTTAAAACCGTCACGGATTAAAGTACGAGATTTAATTTGGCGGAAATGTTTTCATATAACCTACATTAATAATTTGAATTCTTTTATAATCGCTCGGCGATTGTAATTTTTCATTTTAGTGCACTGTGCTTGTGCAGTTGCCGTTACCGCGGTAGTTGCTCGTTAATTTGCTTTGCTGTTCGTTTTTGTTGTTTTCTTGCGCTTGAGACGCGGCGCAACGTACCGATGCCAGATTCAGTGGGTGTGAATTTGCTTTTCGTTTCTTCGCTTTTCATTTTCTGTCTCTAAGTAGTACCGAAACTTGGAAAAATTATTCTCGCAGAATTCTTTCTGATCACCTTAAATTTGAAAATTCATTCGAAAATTTTTTCAAAAACATTTTTTCGATATCTACCCTATATAAATTTGGAGCTGAGCTATAGACGAGCTAGAACATAAGGTAAACAACGTGACGGCAATTTTCCTAATTTTATCAAAACTCATGTATTAGTTGTACATCGTTGTCTATCAGAGTCGTTCAGAGATGAGTAGAGGATGTACTGCAGTCTCATCAGAGGCAGACGTAGACGTAGGCTACGAAAATTACATATACCTAATATACCTATTTTTTTGGCAAGTCGAGATTCGGCTATTCTTGCCCATTGTAAGGACTTTATAATATACATACAACTTCCATAGTTTTTGGATAATGTCAAGGATCTCGTGTTGCCCCGAATCTTACACATATACCTCGTTCAAAAAATCTATACGTCGTAGTCTCATAGAGTCAGGTACCTATACCTACCTACCCTTAGTATGGTTGAAGAAAATCAGATCAGATAGCTTAAGCGACGATGTGGGTGTGTATGTATAAGTGTTAGAGTGTGGACGTGCAGTAGAAGAGCGGGAAAAAAACGTAAGAATGAAAAACGAAAACGAAATGGAAAATAAACGAAAACTAAATAAGTCAGTCGAAAAATTAACTATAAAACAGATCGATATCGCGAACATTAAACGTTTTATAATTCAATTAAATTTAATAACGCGCGCGATATATGCAATAACAACGGATTATTTTTGACTTTTACTATTCTCGGAAATAAATGGAAGAAAACCGGCTTTAAACGATAGTAAACATTTTTTACGATCTTCGTAAATATTTTTATAGACTTCCCCTCGTCGTCTGCTTTTTTAATTCGACGACTTTACGCGGGAATGGGAATGAGAATGAGAATGAGAATTGAACGTTTAAATTGTCGGATTTTTTTCTTCGTCTTCTTCGTCGTCTTCCGCTCGCGCTGGTGCTTCGCTTCACTTCTCACAGCGACCAGCGACCAGCGACCAGCCTGCAGCATGCAGCTTCTTTGGTCTCTGTTCTGTTGTTTCGTTTATGTTCTTCTTTCCACTCGTAGTCGTAATGCTGACCACATTCGAACGAGATTGAACGAACGATTAAGCAACATAAACAAAGTGGTACGATGGGAAAAAAATGAAAACAACGTTAAGCATGAGGGATTGCCATATATATAAGATGGTCATGATTTTCAATTGCATTTTTCGGCATCGTAATTAGATTAATTTTAATATATTATTTTAAAATCGAAAAGCGCATGAAAAGAGCTTTCTTTTGACGTATCTACCTTCTAAATTGATCCATTCTGTCCAAAACTATAGCTTTATCACTTTTGCTACCTCTTATCAGCTAACTGTTTGCAAATTTTAGTAACTTTAATTTTCAATTTTTTATACTATATTGTCAAGTAATTATGTTTTTTATTGATTGAAACGACAATATTATTGAAGGAAGAGAGAAAATTGGTACGTAAAAGATAGAAAACGAAAATTTACTTCAATGAAAATCTTTGATTTTATATAGCGATCCTAGTGTTTTTGTAACAAAACTAAATTTTAAGATGAATAACACGGCCGAAATCATGTTGGTCGCGTGAATGTTCACGAAATATTTGAACTGATAAAGCCATATTTTTAAAAATATTAAAGGTATTTGCAATGTAAATACTTCATCAGAAAGCTGATTTCATGAGCTTTCCACCTACAATTTTTCCATTATTCATAATTTTCATTTTCATGATTAAAAAATCACTTCAAAAACAGTGCAATTTTAGATATATGCAAAAGGCAAAGAGCTAACGTTGTTTTCAATTTTCTACCATCACGCCTGTATGTGTCTTTGTGTGAGTGTGTATCAACATAAACAGTGAATCTTCGTTCGAATGTGGTCAATTCACATACATAGGTGCATTATGTAGACGTAGTTATGTAGTTAGTAATTTGGACTTTCGGAGTGTGTAGGTTCACTTAGCAAATGAAAAACTCAGATTTTGACCTTACTTACGCATGGCACGGAGGTGGTAGGTAGATTTTGAAGATCGCTATGAAAAATCGAAATTTTCGAACAGGCCCGTCGAGAGCCAAAGTTAGGCCCGGGGCAAAAATTATTTTAAGCCCTCTCTTAAGGGCATTTTTAGCCAAAAATTAAATGATTCTTCCAACTTAAGCTAAAAAAAATCAATTCGGGCTCCCTAGCAAAACTTCAGGCCCGGGGCAAAATGCCCTCTCTGCCACCCTTCTCGACGGACCTATTTTCGAATTACAAAAAAAGAAATACCATCTGCTTTGTTCCAAAACTAAACTCGAATAGCTCCTATTGATGCTAAATAAATAAATTAATAAAACTCATTTCGAGAAAGCTTCGGTTCGATATTATTTTTCTGCTTTAATATTTTCCTCAATTTATTATCTCGAGCAGCCAACAATTTTTCAAAAAAAGAAAAGAAAGAAAAGCGAAGAGGCGAAATTGTGCAATGTGCATCATCATACGTCATTATGACGTTTGTTTGTAGGTGGTTTTCGTTTCTGTTTTTTCCAAAGTGAACGCACCCTGGCCCTGGTTAGTGGTTACCTATTGGACGATTTTCGCTTGCTTTATACGAGCAGATAGGCAAAATAGGCACAATATACCATTAGCATACGCGTAGGTGCATACATACGAGTATCTTTATCTTACTTGCATGCCTACCTAGTACCTAGACCTACCTACCTAGGTACCTACCTTTTTAATATTGAGCGCAGTGTATTGCAGGCGTTCGCTTTCGCGTTTCGGTTGTAGCAATCAGCGAATCAAGTTGATAATCTAAAGGCAAAGGCATATCGCGAACGATGACAGCTACCAATGAAATATTATTGACATGAATTGTGCACCATTCAAACATCTAGATTGATAACCATTGTTAAAAATGATGTAATAATTTTCATATTTTTACCGAGTGGCGTTGCATGGAAAATAGGACAGGCTGTAGTGTGTAGCGTAGCTGTATGGGAAAGAGAGAGAAGCACAGAGAAAACGGGCAGCATCGTGAAGAATGATTAATCGCGCGTTATTTTTCCAATTTTGTAAATTTATTGAAATTGATTTTTTCGTTTACTGCTGCTGCTGCTGCTGCTACTGCTGTTGAAGTTGATGAAAGAGGTGGTATCGGCGGCGCAGCGACGGCGTGGCAATAATACGGTGCGGTGCGATGTATTAGATTGGGTTGGTGAGGCGTGCCGTTCGAATTGCGTTATTATGTAAAATTTCATTTGCCAAAGTAGGATAAATCGATGATAAAATATGTACATAAGGAAAAGAAAACTCGAGCAACTAAATTTAGCTGACAAATTACATCGCACTTTGGTATCTATCTAGATCTACTATGTACATGTGTATTGGCAACGTAGCTTCGTCTTTAAATTTAAAAAATATCAAGTTCTAAATATTTTTGCATATTACGAGTATGTACTTACATAGTATTCACTTACTTACCTATACCTAAGTAAGTAGGTATTACTCATTACGAGCATATCGTGTGAGCCAAATTTCGAAAATCACGGTGGAGCAGAATTGAAAACTGATGTCTACTGTCTACCTAGTCAATTATCTAATTAGGTACCTAGCAATTATTGAAGAGTGGCAAGTATTAACGGTATAGGTAAGTCCATGAGTCCAGATCACCTTTCAAATATTACAGCATAAGTCAAAATCAGCTCGGCTCTTTCCCTAATAATTTATACCTAAATCTTGAAATTTAGAAATGATTAATTATTTTTGGAGTCAACTTGTACCTACATTTTTTTTTTTTTTTTGAAAAAAATTCAAAATTCCACTATGTTTTTGAGCGATTGAAAAAAATATCGTTTTTGTTGAATTTTTACCAAGTCCAATACTACATAGATACTTAATATTCAATTTGGAGGAGAGGGACGGGTCCTATCGAAAGTTTTGTAATAACAAAAATCATTTCTAAGACTGTAATCTACAACTTTCGTTTGAAAAAATTTTTTGTTGGACCCTTATCTCCACAAATTTTTAATAACACATATTATATGATTATCCAAGTCATATTTTGGATGGATTGTGAGGGGAGGGGATAGGAGGGTCTAATCGAAAATTTTATAAAAACTAAAATTACTTCTAGGATCTCGATCTACAACTTTTGCCTGAAATTTTTTTCAATTGGACCCCTCTCCTAATTTCGAATAGGTATCTACGTGATATGTGAAATCGAAGGAGAGGGAGGTATCTAATCAAAATTTTTGTAATATGAAAATTATTTTTAGTAGGTATCTTAATCTACAACTTCTATTTGAAAAAATTTTTAATTGGCCTCTCCCACCCTCCCACCAATGGTTTTTAATTTGTATCTTCGGAGTGTTATGCAGAATCGGTGGTGCCCTAGGGAGAGGTCCAATTAAAAAAAATTTCAAACAAAAGTTTTAGATTGAAGTCCTTAGAATAATTTTAGTTGTTACAAAAATTTTGATAAGACCCCTCCCACCACTCTAATTTTGTGTTTGAATATCATCAGTATCATGCCGACACTGCTGGTTTAAGGTCGAAATACGTCTCGTCGTCAGCTCCGGGCTCACCCTGTGGCCTGTGCCTGTATACGAGTATTGTACGCACGTACATTTACAGTATGTCTATTGCGCGGCGCAGCGTTTGCAATTTTTTTTCTCACATTATCGAGAACTATTAATATATTGTTTTCTTTTATTCTTTCGCTTCCTTCCTCCGCCCCTGTCAGTCTCATGTTGCTGTTTGTTGTTGGTGTTGTCGTCGTCGTTCGATTGTGTGCTTTTTCGAATTTATGCAAATAATAGTTTTTTTTTAGTGCTAATGAAGAATTGAAGAGAACCGTATTGAGGTGAAACGAATCGAGACGGAGCGGTGCGAAACGGAACGGTCAAGTCAAGCAGCATGCATGGTCGACGCGACGCGACGCGACGGGGCATCGAAAAATGAGTACATTTGTATTAAACGTTGAGAAAGAAATTGTTAAAATAATATTACAACGTTGCAACGTTAATGGCAATAATAACAATAATAAACGAAAGAATAAATAATAAAGGTACAAGACGCGAGCAATTTCTTCGTTATTAACGCCCATTTTAATCGTGACGTTGACCATAACGTAGTAATTTATGCCGAATGAACCGGTTTTAAGGCCAAAGTACCATTACATTCTACATTATAATAGGAGTATTAATATCGCGCATGTCGAAGGGCAAATACGTTCATCATCGACCTGATCCTGATTCCTGATCCATTGATCGCTACGCTGCAGCTGCGTCCATCGCATCGCATCGTCCACCAATTAGAGCTGTGCGCCGCCGACAAATTTTCCATCAGCCGACGCGCCGCCGCCGCCGATTGAAATGACGGCTCAGCCGCCGCCGCCGATGAATCGTCGGCGGCTCGAACCGGCGCGTGTCTTAATTTGACCCCTCCGCCTCGTTCATCGAAAGTAAACAGGCTGTAGATAAATTAGTAAAAATGTACACTCACTACTCAGTACCAGGGAAGAAAACCAATTGGAACCAAAACCGGGTAAAACCACCACCACCAGATATTTCACTTGGTTCTCAAAACCATTTGGAACCATTACAATGATTTTCAAAAATTCATTCAAGAACCACCACCGAAAAGAACCAATTCCTTTCGAAAAGGCAGGGAAGAGAACCGTTTGGAACCACAACAAAAAATCATTTGCTGAAATAACCACAACCACAATCACAAGAAAGTGGTTAGAAAACAAAAAACCACCATCACCAGAACCATCTCCATTTTTAATCAAAACCAGAACCACCACCAAAATGGAATTTGTTCTTTTTGGTTCTAAAAAATAAAAATACTGGATTTGGACGGGAAGGAGGGGTACAATCGAAATTTTTGTTATGACCAAATTTATTCCTAGAACTTCAATCTACAACTTTGATTTGAAAATTTTTTCAATTGGGCGCCTTACCTACCCTCTGTGGCCTGTTACCCCCTTGTGTTCACCATTAGCCACGTAATTCCGAGTCACCGAGTCAGACTAATGACGAACATGTGAGGGAGGGGTCCGATTGAAAAAACTTTCCTACATAAGTTGTAGATTATGATTCTAGGAATAATTTTGATTATCACAAAAATTTTGATCGAACCCCTTCTTCTTCATCCAACTCCAGTATTTTCATTTTTAGAACCAAAAAGAACCAATAACCACCACCAGAACCATTTGATTTGAAATCGTTTTCAATTTTGAGAACCACCACCACAACCAATTAATTAAGTGGAACCAAAAATCCGGAAACCAAAACCAATCGAAAAAAAAATTGAACGGAACCACTTTAGTACCAAAACCACTTGAAAAATTTTAAAAACCAAATGGAACCATAAGGAACCAATTATTCACTGAAAACAAATTCAAAAACCAAAACGGAACCACCAGTAATTTCAGAATCTTCTCAAAACCACCAGCACCATCACCAATAATGTCTCAATTGGTTTTCTTCCCTGCTCAGTACCATTGCTGAGCAGCTCTCGAGCACTTTAGACTTTAGAGCTAAGTTCTTTAGGTTTAAGCAGCTTACAATGAGGTAGCTTCGAAAGCTGTAGCTCTAAAAAGGAAAAAAATGCCCAAAATTGCTCACTCAGTCGGCTACGCCGCCGAGCAGCCGCCGATTTAGTTGTTAGCGGCGCGCCATCTACGCCGCCGCCGCCGACCAATTTTTGAGTTTACGCCGTCGCCGATTTCTCATCGGCGCACAGCTCTACCACCAATCCACCGTACTACGTGCGACACTCCACCAGTTGAGACGCGTTTGCACTTGCAAGATGGAACCATTTGCATACATACACAGTACACTCGCATAATGTATTGGAAACACGTAGAAACGTATCAAAAATGGTTAATTGATTAAGAAAACAAACGAACAAACAAAGGAAATGAAAAAATTTAATGGTCTTCGCAGAATCAGCTTGCAGCAAGCCAGCAACCGCAACCTAATTCTGTCGAATCAATCATTTCGCGATTATTATTAATTTCAATTAATGTACCTAGTGGTAGTCGAAACGAAGAGTATACGGTACTGACTACTGGGGCCTGGGGCCAAAGGCCGAAACGTAGTGATTTTTTTAGGAGGGGGGGAATTGCCAACTTTTTCAATTTTCTCAACAGAATGCTGAATTTGCCAACTTGAAACCATCCTCGAAACTCAAAATTGTCTACTTTTTCGACTTTTCAAACGTCTGAGGAGGAAAGTCCCCCCCCCCCCACTCGCTCCGCTCCTGCCTGTGGCTGAGCTACGTACGCTATGTAAACGTATACTGTACTCGTATTACGCGTTTCTGCGTTTCACTTCATTCAAATTGGACGTTTTCAAAGAAAACTAATCCATCAAAGTCGACTTCCATTGTGAAATTTCTAAAATAATGTATGACCCCGCCCCACCCGCTCCACGCCGGTCTGATTTGAGCGACGCGTTTTGGTCCAATCCGGATGCGAGAGTGGCGATGCGATGCGATGGCGTTGCGTTGTTTGAAGTGGAATGCAGAATGTTCAATGTTGAGGTAGACGGCAGAGATTCAGTTTAAATACGAGTACACTCGGTGTTTATCAAGCGTCAGACCCGTCGAGAGCCAAAGTAGGCCCGGGGCAAAAAATTATTTCAAGCCCTCTCTCAAAGGCAATTTTGACCAAAAATTGAGTGATTTTTCCAACTCAAGCTGGGAAAAACTCAATTCGGGTCCCTAGCAAAACACCGGGCCAGGGGCAAAATGCCCCCTCTGCCTCCCTTCTCAACGGGTCTGTCAAGCGTTGAAGAGGTCCTGGAGCAAATGCAGTTTTGAACGCCTTTGCCAGCATGTAGAGTTCGCAAAGAGCTACCTGCTAATAATATTGGAGTAATTTCATGATATAACCTGTTGAAAATACAATTTTTATTAGAAAAATGATACTTATTTTTAGGACCTCTCTAGCGTCTTATGTGTCTTAAGACCTCAGAAGACATATTGGCTTTGCAAACCCGTAATGTATGCGCCTTGCGCCATGCGGTATGTAAAAGTACTAGTAGGTACAACGTGTATTTACTTGTAGGTAAGTATAAGTAGTTTGAATGGGAAACATAAGTGAGGAATGCGGTTAACGTCGTGTCTGAAACGTGTATTTATAAATAATAATACCTAAAAGGAGAAAAAAAAACACAGCAGAGCAGAGCAGAGGGAGGAGAGGATAAAAAAATTTGAAATTACAATTTACCTCGTTTATCATTTAATTGTATTTTGTGATTTATTTAAAATGTTTCGAACGGCGCGGCGTGACGTGGCGCGCCGTACAAGTTTTATGTAACAACAAAACCAGAATAGTTGAAGGTACCTATACCTAATAATTTTCCTAGCCAGCGAGACCGTAATAATTTCTAAAGTAGATCATTATGGCGTAATTTTAATTGGCCGTTCAATGTTTATAATACTATAGCTATACGTCTATACGTATACGCTTGTAAGCTGTGACTATACGCAGTATATACACGCACACTTACGTTAGACCCAGTACAATATATATACTTAATATACTCCGAGTAAATCGTAAATCTGCATATTATTCTCGTACGTGAAAAGTAGATCCAGTCACGATTGTTTGAAATCTGGTTTTTATTGGTTAACTTCGAAGTACCTAATGTAAATAAATAAAATAATAAATAAATAAATAAATGAATAAAGACGACCGACCGAAGAAAGGTAGAAAAATACGCAACGCGAACTCGGTGTTGGTGGTGTGATGAAGCGACGTTTAATGGAAATTGGAATTGCGACTGTGAGACCCATTTTTTTGTTGTTTTCAAACTTCCCTTCTCCCTTGCTTGATGGTGATACACCCTCCAACATAATCCCGGGCAATCGGTCAGCATGCCTTTGCGCGACTATTACGTATTCGAGTAGAGTAATCGTAAACGTATGATTTTTGTTGCTCATAAGAGGAAGGGGCTTGGGCTCCTACGTACTTTTTACTGTTTTCGCGTGAAAGGAACTTTCCACGGTAGAGCTTTCTGTTCAGAATTCCTCTACTTTGGAATTCTCCGGAAACAATTTCACTAAATGCTAGCTGGCTAGGGTTGTTCGAGTATCCGGATTCCGGAATTCTAGATAGAAGTATTTTGTTAAAGATTCTAGAAAATTTTATTTGAAAAAAAAAAAAAGTAATTTTATGAAAATTTCCTCGAATTTTCAAGCACAAGAGTGGAGTTAGCGTAGTGAACGGAGTGATGTTACTCGTATTAGAGGTTGAAGTCTCCCAATGTTAAGTTCTGAGAGAGAAGTTCGAAGAACGAGCACATGGGTTGAGCTGCGGAGCAGCCAGAGGGCGGATTGACACCTCTGGACAATGCACTACTAAAGTGCCTATGTGATCATAAACATAACCCCCTCCCCGACTATGTTGACTTGAGATTGACGAGTTGGTTATTTGCCCACCAGCACCAGCCTGAAGATGAGACGAGTGTCTTTAAAAGCGCTTCGCTCAAATAAAGTTAGTTTTGAGGAAAGAGTCTCTCCATATATGCCATGGGTTTCGTAAAATTGAACAAAAATTATGAAAACCAAACACGATGTTGTGATGATAAGACTGATGAGACAGAAAGCAGTACCTATTACCGTCTTATGTATGATTTGTGTGAAAGAGTAGAAAGAAGAACATAATTTTGAAGATTGAGTTGGATTGCTGGGCTGGGCTGGGCTGTGCTGTGCTGGGGCCCATCGCCTATCACGCAGGGCAAATTGCTGTTCGGTTATGTACTTGCCACCTCAGGAATCAAACAGTAGAATTACGGAACGACATAAACTTATTTGCCTAACCTACCTATGCATTATACTATAAAATGAAAAGTAAATTTACTTGTGCGGTGAACGTAGAATTCGTATTGACGCGACGTTGTGTTGCAATAAAAAGTCCAATTGTATAAGACGTACTACATATTTATTCGTACGTACGCGTATTTCAGTAAATTATTATTCCTAGTACTTATTACGTGTCGTATCTGCGTATTTATTTTTTATTTTTCCAATTTACGTCAAGTCCAATAATGTAGCGCGGTGCTCGGAAAGCGTTCGCGATTTTTCTCTCTGAAATAAGTAAAAAGAAAATAGGGAGAAATGAGAAATGAGGAAAAAGGCAATCCGCGAAAGCAAAACAGCTCGATGAGGCGAAGAAGAGAGCGAAGTAAGAAGATGAAGAAGAAAAAGAAATAAAAAAAAATACTACGAGAGTATATAATAACGATAATAATAAATGCATTCATCGAACGCGAATGATGGTAAAAGTGCTTATAATAATTTAAATGCGCTTTTACCTCCGTCTCGCAACAAAATGTAGGTCTGCAATATATAAATTGCACGTGAATAAAAGATGAGCTCTGTCTGTAATATCGATTTTCACCGACGGCGTTGCATAATTTATATAAATTTCATCGTCGAAACGTGTTCTTCTTCTTCTTCTCCTCGCTTCAAAAGCTTTATTCTTATCACGTTACTAGTCGCTGCAGCCGCTATTTTGGTATGATACCTCGTTATAATGTTGTGTAATTATTGTATATGCGACTGTGGAGTTTTTGTATTGAGAGTATTTAAGATCGGTTTTAGAAGCAGAATTCCCCAAAAAATTATCGACATCGAATCGAGTCTTTATACTTTGTGAGCAAATATCGGCTGTCAGAAGAATACCTTGGACGGGGATGGGGAATGAAATCAATTTTGATTTTAACAAAAATTAGTAAAGTTGAGAAAGGGGCTGAAATTTGCCGGTGCATAGCTGACGTGAGAGATCTTGGGTAGGTAAGGTATACAATTTCCAGACATGCCAATCACTTCGAGGGTTAATTCTACATACAAAGCAGGCCACCCTCGAATAACTGATTCCCAAAACTTCCATCCCTTGTGATATCTTTCTACTTTGCAAATAATTATAAATTTAAATATATAATTATTATTTTAATTATATTAAATTTCTACTTAATTCTATTAATAATTAATATTTTTATAAATTTTATTTTTTTATCATTTTCTGGATGATAAGTACACGAAGCTGTGAAAAAAATAATTTTTTAGGACCTGTTTTTGTGTCATTTTCGTGATAAGGTGATGGTGTATCACTTGAGAGTTGAGATTAGCCAAAAGGGAGAGGAGTAAATTTTGCTTAAAGACTATAGGGGAATGATGAGCACGGATCAGCACCGCGCTACCGGGGACTACTCGCACCTAGTTTTGAGCAGGGCATCCTAGAACCCCCTTATCAGGAACCAGCCCTCGAATCGTCTTCGCGGGAGTAGAAATTTTGTTTGTAGTCCAAGGGTTAAGTACGATTGGAGAAGAAAGCGAAGAGAGAAGGCAAGTATAGAAAAGAAAAGGAAAAAGAAATAGGTAGAAGAAAGGTTAGTAAAGAGGGAAGAAAAAAAAAAAGAAGGCTCAACCGAGTTCTATGAGGTCTCAGTTCCCCACTCCTGGTTTCCTTAGCACCCGATATACTAGGGGCCTAATCTTTTGTAGCATCACTATGTACTGGGTGTTGTAGGTATGATGTTCTGGAGTGTAAGGATACTAGGATATGTAATTTTTGAGTTGACATTTCGTCGCCGTTGCCACTCTCTCACATTCGCTATTCACCGACACCAACCGACACCGATTTGACCGATTACATTCTCCGTTTCCTTTGATGAATAACTTCACGTGTAGACTGTAGACCTAGAGTGCAGTCGACTATCTGCAACCTACCTGTTATACCTACAGGCACCCGTATTGCTGTAATTGATATTAGGTGCTACTCAGGCTCATCTGGGTTCAAATTGCGCAGCCAATTTTACCAATTTTCCATATTTTGTGTTTTTCTAACGCGTTGGTCACATTTGTTTGTATGTTGCAGAGAGCGGAAAGTAGTGATCTTGCCTTGTCCATGCCAACCAACCATAACGGAGCATACCCGGTAAACGAACAGGTAAATACCAAACATTTACCATTATCTCGCGATGATGCGAATATGTTATGATACCTACTATCTAGTCTATGCAGTAGGTAAATGCGAATGTCGATGGTCGGGAACCATTTAACGTTAACTCCATTTTTTAAAATTTTACAGGAGAGCAAAATAAAGTTTTCACCCCTCAATCACTGATAAGCATTTTTTGTTGAGTTCATAATAGTTATGGATTACTTTTTCAATGTCACTACATGGGAAATTTCGTGCTGAATCGAATGGTAACATTGGTTTTTATGAAATCTCAAAGTAAACCAGTGTTATCATTGAAAATACAAAAAAAGTCCCATTCAAAATTTTTTGTTTTTTCAATTTTACGCCAGTTTGCTTTGAGATTTTTTGAAAACTGATGATACCATTCGATTCAGCGCGAAATTTCCTATAGAATGACATTATAAAGTCGTTTTTGAAAACCATGGAGTTAACATTAAATGGTTCCCGACCATCGATGTGGAGAACAGACGGCGCAGAAATTGGTTTTTTAACTTTTTTAAAGTCTAATCAACGTCGCTCTTTGCGTACTCGTTTTGTGAAATAGTACGCCAGTTTAGTTGTTGTACTCGGAGTAGTAGGTACTGTGTATACGTATTTGAATATCGTATTCGTATCGTAGTGCGGTGGAAACGACGCAGAGGCAGAAGCAGAACGTATAAATACAAAACGGATCGTAAGACTCGAAGAAAGTTCGGTGTTGCGGGGTGAGGTGAGGTGTGGAGAGGTGAGGCCAGGCCAGGCCAGCAGGTGGAGTAGGCGACGCGGTGTGCTGAAGAGAGCGGAGAACTGAACGGCAAAAGATCATTAATGCGATAAAAGAAGAAAAATAAAATTAATGACTTTCAATTTGTTCGTTTGAGCGAACAGCATCAGTACGCCCTCATTAATATCTATTTAACTTTTGAATGGTCAAATTAATGAGTATAGCCGAGTTGAGTTGAGTTGAGTTGAGTTGAGTTATTTCGAACGCTAATGAAATAGTTTTTGTGGATGCGGATGTGGATGTGAATAGTTGTGTGGGGAGAAGACGCAGGCATGCAGACGTGGCCGTGAGTGGTAGGGAGCAGAGCAAAGCAGGGTGGGACAGAAGGACGAACGCGATCGCGCAAAAAGTATGCAACGTGTATGTAAACTGTAGATTTGTATACTGTATCTAATATGAATTCAGTTTCTCATTCGCGCAATCTCCTCGCCTCTTTGGTGTATTCACCCTCATTACCGCAAGTATCGAACACACAATATACCGGGCAACCACTTAATTCCGGCATACTTTGTGGGATATTTGTTCCAAAAATTCGTGTTAGCAATGGCAGTACCAAATATCTCACAAGGGCTGCCGGAATTGAGTCGTCCTCGTCACCCGGTAGCAGCCATGCCCGCCAACTCGGCACTTGCTCAGAAGTTTGAACGATACCCTAAATTTTAAAAGTGAAATGAGCAAAGAGCGGTACCCTGGGAAATTTACGAAATTGCAAAAACTAAACATTCATTAACTAACTTCAAACTTCAAATTGATGCAGAAAATATTTTAAATTTTTTCATAATAATAAACTATAGGAGCCTCGAAACAAAGGAAGGAAATTCAAAATTTTTCCGTTCTAATCTCAGCCTTCCTTCGTTTTTTGGTGAAAATTTTGTTTTTAAAAAAAAGAGCAATCCCTATTGACGAACAAGATTTGAGAATGCTAGCATCATATTGCCTGATTTTAAAAAGGCTAGTGCTACTGCTAGCATCCTAGTAGCATTATTTATGGTAGCTTTTTAGGAACATTATGGTGGCATTCCGGTAGCACTTGTCATGCTAGCATCTAGCATTAGTACTAATTAGTGTTTCAAAAACCGGCAACATGATGCTAAATAAATTGAAGAGTGGCAAGGATATAAACGGCATAAGTAAGTCCAGATTACCTTTCAAGTATTAACAGCATAGGTTGAAATCTGCTGGGCTCTGTGTACATTGAAACACATTGCTGCGGCCTTGTCATTTTTTCCTTGGGCTTCGTTCTTTTTTTTGACTTGTCCTATAGGTGGAAACCTACCACACATAACATAAGTCGAGAGATCGAAGGCGAGGAAAGAAACGACACAGTAGGAGCAATGTGTTGACCTGTGCCAAAAGCCCAGCTGATTTTGACTTATGCTGTTGATACTTGAAAGGTGACCTGGTCTGGATGTATGTATGTATATCGTTGATATGTACTTGCCAGTTGCCACTCTTCAATTGTTGATAAGAATAGCTAAGAAAATTCCAAGTTGTTGGCCATGGTACATACATAGCACATAAATGGCAGCTATAGCTACTCACCTATTTAGTAAAACCTACCCACTAAGTACATCCTAGATACAATCTATGTTTCTCTTTTTTTGGAGAACCAACTTGGTGGCAAGGTGGCTACTATAGCTACATCCTAAATCTATAGGTGCACGTGGTCTGCGTTAGGTTGCTGTAGTGCTGATAGCCATTGTAATGGGTAAACGATTTTTTGTTTTAATGCGTCATTTTTTTCTTATTTTTTTCTGCAGACATTTCACACACCTAGTTTCGGAGACGAAGAATTCGATATAACGCCATTAGGACCAACGGCTACGCCATCCGGCAATAACACTCAACACCCTCCATCATATCAGCATTCGCAAATTAGGGTAAGAATCGCGCTACGACGCACTTAATTTTTTAGCTACTGGTTTGTGGATCTGGATGCCTACAATCATCATCTGTAGTACCTAAGCCTAGCTGTAGACTAGTATTTAGTAGCTACCTAGACTACTACCTAATAGACTTACTTGATGCCTATCCTCGAGCCTTCGGCTGATTTCAGATCTTATCGAGTCATACGAACGAGCCGATGTCGCCGCAAAGACCTCAACCTCAAATGTGCAATACAAACGGTTATCATTACATGTCACCTCCTCTTCCGCCATCGTCAGACCACAATAGTCGTAGTATGGGTATCAACGTAAGGTAGGTAGAGCCAGAGCGTGCGCTTACTCGTTAACGTAACGTAACCAAAGAAAGCTGTATTAATTTTCTTATTTTGTGCGGCGTGCGCAGCGGAAACTATACCAATTCTCACCAGCAACCGGGCTTCAATTCGATCGCAAATAACCAAAGTTCTCAATTATTGTTATTACAATCGCATCACCAGCAACAAACGTCTCAACAATCGCAGCAGCCGCCGCAAATGCAACAGCCGTCGCACTATAACGTAGCGGCGATGCGATCGTACGCGCAATCACCGCAAGCCAACAGTCCGAACGGCATGGCTTCGACGCCGGGACCAAATCCGCCCGGAGCCCACGAAACCACCACCACCACCACCACCAGCGACGACAGCGATGACAGTACGCCGCATGCTACCTTAGTAAGTCTCGTCTCTCGGCGCGTTTTACCACGACCCCCTTCACTTAACAGGCCAGGAAGGCTCACTGACAACGCTGTAATATCTCGATGGCGTAGGCTGACTTTTTGGATTCTCCATAAGACACAATGCTAATTCATAATGCAATAACTCGAAAACTATCAATTTTACAAAAAAAGTCAGAGATACCTTTTTTAAAGAGAATTAAAAGAGATTTCCATTCATATATAAATTTTTTGAATTTGAGTGAAATTGATGAAATTGGCATTTTTCACTTTTCACTAAAAATTTCACCAAATCCAAAAAAATTCTATATCAATAGAAAGCTTATTCAATTCTCTTTAAAAAAGGTCTCTTGGACTTTTTTCGTAAAATTGATATTTTTCGATTTATTGCAATTTGAATTAGCATTACATCTTATGGAAAAACCAAAAAGTCAGCCCACGTTGCGACGTTGTCAATTCTAGCCTTCCTGGCCTGTTAAAGTGTAGGGGGTCGTGGTTTTACTCGATGTAGTAATTGTGGCACCATTTTACATACTTGTTTACAAGTTCAGGCTCAGGCAGCAAAATTTTCGTTGTGACATCACGAATGGTGCCACAACGTTCCAAGTCTAAAACCATGTGGGGTGGTATCATAAGGTCGCCAGGAGTCGATAGGCCAATTTTTATACTGGTGCCACAACGACACTTGATCATAAAAATATCAGAAAATATACTTAGATTGAAAACACATTGAGGCACCATTTCAAGTCCCATGTCTTTAAGTGGAATATTCCTATTCGTTGATAACTGGTTAAGAGAAAAATTGCTGCGTAAATGACAAATTTTTTCTTACATGCTGTAATAAAGTAGCGTGCACCATGTCTTGACTCTAAAATATGACTGTTTATTGTCTTTCTAAACGCATACAACGTACAACTAACGGGTACGGTATTTTACGGTAATTACGAGAATAGTTAATATAGTACATGCTTATATTTAATAAAAAAAAAGAATTTACGTATGATTCTCAAGTATATAGTTAGAATAACACCGGTACATCATTCCGAATAGTGTAGGTTGACATTCTCGTTCTTCGGTAGCATCTTGAACACGCTCATCCAATCCAAACCGAACAACGGAACCGCATTTTCATCGTCCATAACGATAACGTCTAATCTGCACTCTTTTCCACCAACACGAACGCAAACTGTAGCTTCACCAAGCGTCTTGAGTCGATCTCGTTTATAACCTGATAGCTGAACCGTAGGTCTCAAATTTGGTTTACCCATCAGCGCCCATTGTACTTTGTTGATCGAGCCGCTGCGCTGTCGTATTCCATGATCACAGGAAGTCTATCGATAGTACCGTTCACTGTAGGTCTTCTAATATTCTCTTGCTCGGCGTATGTAGAATAAATTGTCACCTGGTGTACAGAATCACTCTGCTTGTTGTCTGTATTCGACTGCAGTTTATTCTTTGACGGATTAAAATTGATAAGCTTCACTTTACCAGAGCTCAGACAACATTGCTGCCAATGTCCGGTCTTGTTGTAAGTACGACACGTTGAGTTTATCGCTGGACACTTCTGATCTCTAGCATGACGATCTTGACCGCAGTAGATACACTTTATCGCAGCATCGATTGTAGTAGTATTATTCGTAGAGGATTGTGTGTTGTAGCAGCGAGAAGAACACGTACACTGGTTCTCGAATACTCTTGTGTATATTTTCGACTTTGGTGTCTGAGGTGTCTAAAATGTCTGAACGAGACGGAAACGATGTCTCGGGTGTCTGTGTCTGGGGTGTCTGATTTGTTGTCTGGCTCAAAGCTGTTCTCTGATGTTGTGCCCCTTCGACGATAAGAGCTGATTTCACTACGTCTAATAAGGTAGCTGTTACATCCGGGTGCTTCGTGAAAAGCTCTTCCTGCATCGCCTGATTTCGTAGTCCCACAAGGAACTGGTCTCGAAGCCTTTCGTCCAAATTCGAACCGAACTTACATTGAACTGCCGCCGATCTTAACTCTGCAACGAATTGTGAAACTGTCTGGCTATCGCTTTTGACTTTGTTAGCGAATTTCACTCGTTCTGCGAGGTAGTTTGTGGTCGACTTGTAGTGGCTGTCTATCACCTCGCTGATCTCGTCGAACGATTTTTCTAGAGGTGAAACAGGATCGTAGTGGTCACTAACCAACCTGTAGAGTTATGGTCCGATGCATTTCAGTAGTAGATTGCGTCTTTCGTCAGCCAAATAATCTTCGGATAAGGCTTGAAGCTGTAGCTCGAGTTGAAAGCGTTGTTTGTAGTATCGCCAGTCTTTCAACCCTGGCTTGAACACATCGAATTTGAAAGTCGCGATACGCTCGCGATCCGTACGCGTAAGCATTTTAATCGAAAAATTACGTCTAAGTCATTCTAAATCATAAAAAAACAACTTTTTCCTCGTCGCCAATGTAATAAAGTAGCGTGCACCATGTCTTGACTCTAAAATATGACAGTTTATTGTCTTTCTAAACGCATACAACGTACAACTAACGGGTACGGTATTTTACGGTAATTACGAGAATAGTTAATATAGTACACATGCTACTGATGCAACAACGACATTCAACTAGGTGGTGCCTCAACATTACTAAAGTAGATAGGATACTTATCAGAAAAAAATGTATTGCTCTTGCGATCTTTGTAAGAAGACTCTGTATATGGAACAGACGATCCGAGGGAGGCCCAGCACTTTGAAAATGTGTATAAATTAAGGGGTCAGGTCTATGTCACTTCAAAAATAGTACATAGAAGGAGAACCGTTTCTCGCAAGGCTAGCGTCATATCTGAAGCTTCTGTGCGGAGTAGTTTGAGGTGATGTGTATCCTCGTATAAGTAGTTAGGTATGATATAAGTCTACCTAATTTTATTTTGAAAAGTGAGGCCCGGACAAAAATTTGCCTGTGGATTACTTACGTTAGTGCATTGCATATTTATGTGTCCAGAAAAAAAGAAAGTATCTCGGATTTTGATCATATTCAAGGGAGTGGTTCATTTTGAGTTGAACATCAACCAATTTTTTTTAGCCTCCTACCTGAAAGGCGAGAACGAGGGCCTCACTAGCTTGGAGTCATCGGGCTTCACATTACCTACCTTGGCATACCTATACGTGCAGATAATGTTTTAAAAAATGCTTATGATAAGACGTCTTCTTACTCGCAGTCGCAGTCTACATCGCATATTTACCTACTTACGACTGTGAAGTAGCCTGAAATGCCCTGAATGATCTTTCTCGTGATTTCTGACCTCTCCGCATTGTTTTTGGAGTACAAATGCAAAATAGCTAGTATACAAATACGTGCCTATGGTAGCTTTTTGAGGGAATAAATGTTCCTACCTACTAGGTGTTAGTGGCAGGAGGAGCAAAAGTACCCAACTCCCTGTCAGTTCGGAAAAGGTGGAATTCCCAAATAACGTCGTTCTAAGTCAATTTACAACACTATGTAGTGTTAGGTAGGTCTAGGTACTAGGTACCTAATACCTATAGATGACTTTAGGTACAAATAATACTTGGGACTTTGTTTCGTTTGAAAATCATCTTCGCTTTTTATTTTTCTCCTTGCGGCATTTTCTTTCAGTTTCGCGTTTGCCTAGTGTCGCGTGTGTGCGCTTCTATTAACGTAAGACGAACGAAATTTATTTTTATTATTTTATTTTTTATTTAACTCGCACACAAATGCGAAACTTGGTATTAGTTTCATCTACCGAGTATTTTAAACTTTTTAAAACTAATAAAACTTTTGCAGAACAAAAAGTTATATCTTAAACTTTCTTTCCTAATCTCTTTGAAATCTGTTAGGTAGTAACTTTACATTAGTATCGTGTATTTTTTCTCATTTCTTTTTCTCTAGTTTCTCTTTCGCTGTCGCGCTATATCGTCTTCGTCATCATCGTCGCCTTGTAGTGTTTAGGGTAGGTACGTTCCTAGGTTCCTTTGGTAGCTAGAGGGGCAGGGAGGTTAGAGAGTGTCTTACGAAACATACATGCCATAGGTAGCATCCGAATACCTACATAAGTAGGTACTTCTACCTATGTAGATTTTGCACAGAGATGGGTTGGATACCTCCACCTCTAACTCGCACCTACTTAATCTTTAGGTATTAAGTACTTAATTATATAAGTGTACGTATTTATGTAATTTTATTATAAAAAATTAGACTAACGATAAGATTTGCGGCTAGCTGTAAAGTACGAGTGTTATTTTGATTTTGGACGCTTGTTGTAGGTTACTGGTATGAAACGACCGTCTCCGGAACCAATTGAAAACGATGTGCAGAAAATTCAGAAAAAACCTAAACCTACTAAAAAGAAAAAAAAGAGAGATCCCAATGAACCGCAAAAGTAAGCCTTTCTTAACGTTATTATCGTAGCTGTACAAACTTAATTACCAATAATTTGCTAACATATACCTATATGAAAAATTCGCAGACCCGTTTCGGCGTACGCATTATTTTTTCGCGATACTCAAGCTGCTATTAAAGGCCAACATCCGAATACCAGTTTCGGAGAAGTATCCAAAATAGTCGCATCGATGTGGGATTCGCTAGATGCTGACCATAAAAACGTGAGTATACTTTACGTCAATTTATGTGATCTTAATCTTACACGAAGGAAGGGGCTAGTGTCAGTTTTTAGTTTTTCTCAGGAGAACAATCGAAAATTAGCAAGTACCTACCTACATTTATACCTAGTTATCTGTGGAGTGAAATGAAAATGACCGGGAATTCTGAAATTTTGATATGTTGCTCGGCGAAAAGTTTAGGCACATTTTTCACTTGCAATTTTTATTTGGAGCGTTTAGGAGAAACTTTGACTAAAATCGGTGTTACCAAAATTGAATTTTTTTCAAGCTGAATTCTGCAAGTGCAAAGGTTATCTACTGATAACAGAAACTGTGATGATCGGGGAATCGAATTCGACACAATAAAAATGAGATTCAGTTCTAAATCTAAATGAAAACGTATAATTCGAGTAAAATTTACATCGCGATTTCAAAATACTAAAAAAAGCTACAACACCTATGAAAAAAAAACCACAGATAAAAATGAATGAAAGTATTGTAGCGTCTGCAGCGCTACCAGCGGTCACCCGGGCCAGTTTCGCGTATGTTTACTTCTCTTACGTAATCCAGTGAGCAGAACACTATTTAAGCTTAATCGCTATTTGTACTAATTAGTCTAAACAGAACATTTCGTCTGAATAAACTCGTACGTAAATATTAACCTCGTTGTGTTAGATCATTCGAACAGTCTCCTCTCCTTGCGCTCGTGGGTGTCCACTTGAGTGCGGAGTGTATTAGGTAGGAATTCTCTTCACCCTCCACCTACTACAGTATTCTCAAAACTAAACGAAGTTCATTTCGATTCTTCTTCTCAACACTCCTCCTAAGAATCGAAATGCAAAAAAACGAAAAAAATAAAGCTACACAAAAACGTAATTCTAAAACGAAACTATTCTAAAATACAAACACGAACATAAAATTCTAAAAACTAAACGAGAGCCTAAAGCTGGGGATTCTGTTGGAGCCTAAAGCTGGAGCCTGGAGCTGGATTCTGATTCTGGATTCAAAAACGGATGACGGATTCAAAATTCGGTATCTCTTAAGTGTAAACATCTCCTCCTTCGCCGTCGTCGTGAACCGGTTAGGAAGGGTTTCGAATTCTTCAACTGATGCTCCTCCTGTCACCGTCGTCGTGAACCGGCCGGAAGGGAACGTCACCGTTGATGATGTTGGGATATTACTGAACTGATAGTCGGGCGGGGGCGGTGTTCCAAATGTAATCGAAAATTCACTAAATTTCTCTTGATTGCTGGTCACTGAATTCATCAATAAAACGAAGTGGCAGGGAACAGATACGCCGAAAACAATGTCGCTGTCGACCATGCCGTAAGACACATCGCCGTCGAACACGTTGCAGTCGAGCATGCCGGAAACGTCGATACAAAAACCATTACCAAACTTTCGATCCATGTTCTTCTTACGATTTCTCGGGGTGCTATATCGAAATTCTTCTCTAATTCTTTCTTGAAAGCCATGCTTCGGATTCGGTAAAGCTCATATTCAACACGTGCGAGTTCACATTCACTTCAACGAAAGTTTTCAACACTTAGCGATTTTAATTAACACTTCCGCGGATTTAAAGCACGCTGCTGCTACCATGATAATCGGGGAATCGAATTCGACACAATAAAATGAGATTCAGTTCTAAATCTAACTGAAAACGTATAATTCAAGTAAAATTGACATCGCGATTACAAAATACTAAGAAAAGCTACAACACCCATGAAAAAAAAAAACAGATAAAAATGAACGAAAGTATTCTCAAAACTAAACGAAGTTCATTTCGATTCTTCTTCTCAACAAACTGAAGATAATCTCTAGTCTAAGTCAGTGTTGTGAAAGTTCCCGGTAACGAAGTGTTGTTCCCGGGAATTCCCGGGAATTCTCAAAATATTTCCAAGAAAAAAGATTCTGATTATATTGAGATTTATTAGACACCTCCTGGTATTAAAAGGTACCATGTTGTTTCCCTCGGTATTAAAATACATTTTAATACCATCAAAATGGTCAACAATTGATGTTAAAATTAAAAAGAATATTTTAATTGGATCAATCACGTGGTAATAACCTGAAGAATTACCTTGAAATTACCATCTAAAAAAATAAAATATGGGATATCGATATCCCTGAATAATTTTATTAATTTCAAGTATTTCTAGGGTATCAATACCAATTTTCATTCAAATTGACATTTCTAAACATCATTACATCACTTAAATCTCGTTTTTGCTTCAAAAAAATAAATTATTTGAAAACGGGAATTCCCGGTTTTGATCAAGGTGGGAACGTTCCCGGGAATTCCCGGGAACAATTCCCATTCCCGCAAAATGGGAATTCCCGTTTCACAACACTGGTCTAAGTGTGGGCAATTGAACATCAGTGTTCGCTAGTACAAAAAAAATAAATAAATGAGAACGAAAAGACGAAGGAAAAAAATTGAAATAGAAAAAAAGAAAAGGAAGAGAAAGAGAAAGAGAAAAAAGAACTCGTAATCTATTTCCAACTTATTTCTTATTCAAATGTTAATAACGAGAAAGACGATACGTAGTCGTAGTCTTTTTCGTAAAGATATGAATGCAATAAGACTCGTTTCCTTTCCCAATGTACTACGACGTACTGTAGAATAGAATTGCAAAATGAACTTACAATCTTCAAAAGAATACTATAAAAAGAAAGTAAATAATGTATAAAAAGGGAAAAAGCGAGAGATATGTATTTACTGTTTTTCTTTTCCTTTTTCTTTATTCTTCTCTTTTGCGCTTTGTATTTTACCCTCCTCGCGCTTCTTCGCCTTTTTCCTATTTCGTTCATTTCTTTGCCGTTTTCTTTTTCGTTTTGCATTTTGCATTAGGTAGGTAGGTAGGTACGAAAAAGGTATACTTTTTTGCGCATTCATCCTAGATGTACTATGTGCATTGTACACCTAATTGTGTAATGTGTAATATGTAATTTAGCGTGCGTATGTAAAGGTAATATAGGTAAGATGGTATATGTTGTGTGCGAGTGATGTGTAAGTGTTTGTTTGTTTTTTTGTCGTTTTCTTTTCATGAGCGCTAGGTCATCCTAAATTTTGTTTCGCGCTCGCACTCATTCGTATCCATCCATCTATCCGTTTCTTAATTCGCTCATCCATCTCCAAAAGCAAGCCTACCCACTTAGTACCTACAGCTAATCTCAGACTACTTTTTGTAGATTGAGCGAGGAGAAGAACGAGACGAAGGAAAATAAAAGAAGGAAAATTGGTAGAAAGAATAAAAATACGAAAAGGAAATAGAAATGATATAACGTGCCATAAAAATATGTAATATTTCCCTTCGTCGTGTTTATTATCGTTCGGGACGAATAGAAGGGAGTTTTATCTGTTTTGAAAAATATTTTCCATTACGTTTATGACAATAACGTTTCTCATATTATAAATAACTGCCAGACATGAAATATGGGATATGTCGAACTCGAAGAATAATAATAAATTCCAATTGGAATATTTCAGCTTGCACGATTATTATAAATAGATGGCACATTTTCGTTGCTTTATACTTTTCCCTTATTTATTCGTTCGTTAAACACGAATTGTTTTCTTAGTTTGTTTAATCAAGACGAAACGTCGAATGAGTTTTTTCTCTCTTTCTTTCTCTATTTCTTTCGTGGTCGCGTTTCATAACCTGCCAGCCAGGCCAGTGGCCGATGCCATGCCAGTGTTCCAGTATTCACCGTGAGTTGAGTTCGTAATAGGAATTGATTTTTTTCAAAATTTTTCTGGAAAGAATTTTCTTTGGTGTAGAATGCAATAGTAGGCCTACCTATGTAGTTATTCTCATGTTTTTGTGGTATTATATATATATATAAGTAGGTACACCACGATTTACGAATTGTTGAAAGAAAAAAAAAACAATTTTATGAAAATCTGGTTTTTACATCTAAGGGAATGAGAAGTAGAAAATAGCAATTTTTAATTTCTTAAATCACGTTTAAGGAGAAATCCAGTTTCCATCAAAAATCCAGCTTTTATTTACCGTGAAATTATTTCTTATGAACGCCTATTTGGCCTAGACCTACGAACAGGACAGAACAGGACAAGACAAGACGAGATGAGATGAGATGAGATGAGACAAAGTAAAACTCTTGCTGTGTTCGTTTTGATTGCGTGATGCTCGAAAGAAAGGATTTTTTGTTTGTCAAGTAGGATTTCGGTTAGAGAGACATTTAGTCACGATCGCGTCTACAGCAATACAATGCATATACGCAAATGCATGCAACGATGTATAGCTGCAGTTAGATTGAAGATTGTGGGTGTAGGTACGCCTGTAGTACCTGCCTAAGTGCCTACCTACTTACTCGCAGGTGCCTAGACCAAGAGCCGTCGATAGTCAAGCCTCAACGCGAGCTGAAAAAATTCCATTCGGACTCCCTGGCAAAATGTCGAGCCTGTAGCAAAGTGTCCCCTTTGCCACTCTTTTCGACTGGCCTGCCTAAACCTACTGTAACTAGGGTTGAACTAGGTAACTAAGGCGACTATCGTCGCCGTCGCGTCGAGCCACCTGACATGAAAATTTCCTAGATAGATATTACTAGATAGCTGTACCTACATGTAGAAATTGATACAGACATATCTTCAACATTACGTTTTGTTTTGCTTTTCTGCCTTAGATTTATAAGAAGAAAACAGAGACGGCTAAGAAAGATTATCTAAAAGCGCTAGCAGCGTATAGAGCAACTTTGGTATCGAAAGTAAGTTGAAAGTTACGCAACTCTAGTTCTGTAGTACGTTCGTATTGTAGCTAATTGAATAAATTTGTGACAGGGTGCGGCCGAAAACGACACCGCAGGATACGCCGGAGGTTACGGAGGATACGGCGGCGGGTACAGCGGCTATTCGCCGCCCGCAGGACTTCCATCGCCTCCGATTCAGTCGCCTTCGTCACACCAGCAAATACCGCACGGCAGCATGAACAGTATGAATAGTATGAGCAGTATGAGTAATATGAGTAGTATGAACAGTATAAGTAACATGAATAGTATGAATAAGAAATCGCAAATGATTATGACAGATTCTAGACTTACGATGAACGGCCATCAACCGGTAAGTGGATGGAATACCTACACCTAGGTCGATGCCATGCCGTTGCTTTGCGCTATTATTTAGATCGGCGACCAATTTGAGGAGATTTGTAAGGCAACGTTGCCAGTTTTATGCAGCACTTCTGCGGCGTTAGCGATTGAGCTGAATTTTTTCAAGTTCGAAATTATATAAATGTCACCTATATACGAATTTAGAGATAAGAGAGGGGTTCAATCGAAATTTTTATAGTAACCAAACTTATTTTTAGGATCCTAATCTACAACTTTTGTTTAAAAAAAATTTTATTCAACCGCTCTCGCCCTCCCTATTTTCAATGACAAGTGTCTTCGTACTAATATGCAAAATTAGGGGCGAGGGGAGGGTCCAATCGAAATTTTTATAATCACCAAAATTATTTCCAAGATCCTAATCTAGAACTTTTGTTTGAAAATTTTTTCAATTCGAACCCTTTCTCCTCCCCAATTTTTCATATTAATACATAGATACTCATTATTAAAAATTGGAGAGAGGTAAGGGTTGAATTGAAAAAATTTTCAAATCAAGTTAAAACTCCAATCCGAGAAAAACCCTTCATAATACGAGTATAATGTATTCTTTTTATAATGTTGAATGACTTGTCTTTTTATGTAATTTAGAAAAAAAAAACTTCGTAGCTGTGGTTGCTACATCTTGATTAGGTGCTTATAATTTTTTTAAACTTATTATTTTCATTTTTACTTTTATTACTAATGGCGTTTGATTTTTCAATTTCATAAATTCATTTGAGTGGAGGGAATGACATTTATATCAAGTTCAACAAGTGGGTGCGTACATGCCCGATAATATCCGATGTGGATAATGTTGATTGGTAGCAACGTCGCTTTACAAATCTCCTCAAATTGGTCGCCGATTTAAATAATAGCTTCATTTGCGCCAATTTCAATTTTTTTTACATTCCTTTGCGCCGGTCGCTGATTTCGAACAACAATAGGTGAATCAATATTAAATTATTAGGTACTATTTGGATTCTTTTTTTTTCAAACAATTCGAAAGTTGGCAATTCTGCGATGAAAAATTTTAATTTTTTTTTATCATCATGAGCCATTTAAATCCAATTTTGGCGCAAAGTACGTTGAAGGTATTTCTTTTTTTTTGTGATTCGAAAATCACAATTTTTCAGTGATCCCCAATTTTTTACCCCCCTGATAAAGTAGTAGAAGTGGTGTCCAATTTCAAGCTCATTGATCTAGAGAAGTGAAGAAACTCTAGATTTTTAAATTATAAAAAAAAAAGGAAATACCACCTTCTTGGCACCAAAACTGGGCTTGAACGGCTCCTTCTGATGCAAAAAAATTATTTCGATAGAAAAAGTTGAAAATTTTTCATTGCAAGGTTATCAACTTTTGATTTTATTGAAGCGTCGATTTTTGCCATTAAAAATTGGCACATTTTAATTTTTATTGGAAAATCCAAAGTTTGGCATACCTACCTGTCTGCAATATTTCCTTTTTTTGTAATTTAAAAATCTCGATTTTTCAGTAATGTGCAACTTTTCAACTCCTGGTAGGGGGCAATAAGTGGTATCCAACTTCAAAATCGATGGTTCAACGAGATGTACCTAGAAACTCAAACTGCACTTTTTCAGGAGGGTGCACTACTACAAGAAAACTGCGAAAAACTGTGTTTTTCTCGAAATTGACCTTACTTTAAGAGCCCTTAGCTCCGCTTTTCTGAGAGGTACGGGGCTCAATTTTTTTTTGAGAGAGGTTCTCAAGTCAAAGTATTAAGTAAACCACCTCTTGTGAGTTTGGTTTAAATCCGAGGTATGTTTTTTTTCGCTGCAGGGCCCACCCTAATGTATGTACGTAATTGTATATACCTACGTCGTTATCTTCGCAAATTTCAGAATTTAAGCATTCGTTAATGTATCGTCTATTGTTCTCCAAAACCCCACCGGCGCAAATGAATGGCAGTTGGCAGCCATATAGGGCCCCTCACGTCGCGTCGAGTCGTAGATCGCTTTCACATTTATGTACTTAAGCATCTATTAATTTCTTAATTTTTCGGTTTTTGATTTTTTGCACGCTTAGAATATGATGACGCCGCAGTCGCACATGACACAAACAAACCTGATTGACCACTCGCAGCAGCAGCAACAACAACAACCACCACAGTCTTCTCAACAAAATTCCCCCATTAATTCTGTTCCGCAACAACAGACGCAATCTTTAAATCCGAATTATCCTCATCAGCCGGTTAGTATTCGAAATTTGTTTTCGCTAGTCTAGTCCTATTCTACTCTACTGCACGGGTAGGTGTAGGTGTACCGTACCATACCTACCTAGAAGCGGCAACTTGGAATTTTCCCATGTAATTATTTTTCAAACATTTTCGTAACAGGGACTCGAAACATTCGTGAAAAAAATTAACCCTCCCGAGGGAGAAGGTGGACAGTTTAGCAGAGAATGCTTTTTTTTTTTTTTTTTTTTGTGCCAAGTTGTCTCGCCAAATAATGATGAAGTGAAGCAGAAACACTGAAAATGTGAAATCCAAATTTTTCAAATTTTATCAAAGGAGACAAAGAATACTGTACGAGCGGAGGGAGGGCGAAATTTTTTGAAAAATTTGAATATGCATTTTTCTGCATACGAGTCAGTAAAGTTGTTTTTTTTTCGGCTACCTATTCTTGTCTGCCCTTGAATAGGTAGGCCCTGAAGTTGGGATAAAAAAAAATTAGTCAAACTTGTCACGTGTGCCTAGCAATAATTTCCATCTTTCTATGCTTTGTTTGAACTTGAATTTTGATGTGATAATTCCATGTGTGTGTGTGTAGTCGTTTTTTCTCAATTACTCCATGTAGTACCGAGCATTGCTGGACTGATAGGCACTAGGGAAGTTGTATCCGCTGTACCTAGACCTACCGGTTGGGTAACTAAGGTACCTCTACCTAGACCCACGTGTTACTGTATGAGTACCTACTCGTATATACGAACCACGAGTAGGTACGTTGTGTGGCGTGGCATACCAGTAGAAGGACCTACGTATACGCGATAGATATTGATAAGTACTGTATGTACGTACTGATAATGTTACATTATTAATTTGCGAATATGCTGGCCATACAGTGGGCATGGCCGTGTTACAGATTGGGACCGAATAATCAATAAATTTAAGCTAACTATAAATACGCCGGCACCAACCTGCGACAGTTTTATGTATACTTTGTACAGTTTCCACGTTTTTCAATTCCGCCTTACGAAAATACGTCGCCTTGCGTCACGCCACGCCGTTTCTCGTTTTGTAGGTGAGTAATTTATTTGTTGTATCTTTTCACATTTGCTCGCCTTAAATGGCTTTAATTAAAAATCACGATGTCCAATCAGTAGGTAATACGTAATTACTAATTATACTCGTATGTAGAGATAGCAAATTACAGCCTTTCCCCTTCCTCTTCCTCTTTTCTCATGTCGCTGATGAAGCAGTAGACGAAGCAGCAAATATTTCCTGATACGTACCTACCCAGGGATGGATACCGATACCGATACCAAAATACCAATACCGCAAATACCGCTTAATTTTTGAAAAAAAAAAAAAAAAAAAATGAAAATACCGAATACCAATACCAATTGACAGACCAAATTAAATACCAATTCATAAATACCAATAGAAAAATTGAAACGGTATCAATACCGAATCAATTGAAACGGTATTGTTTCGGTATGATACTTTTGCTTGTTTTTCCACTTTTTAGCATTTTTCTTCCTTTTTTTGTGTTGTCAGTTTGAAATTTTCGAAATTTCAACAAATATTTCGCGTGTTTTGTGATTTTTCTCCCTCCAAAAAATTAAAAATCTGCTGAAGTGAGGTCAATTTTTTTTTCTGAATTTCGATTTCTGTTGAAAATACGTGAAAATTTACGGAAAATCTCTCCAAAAATACCGATACCAATACCGAATACCGAAACAAAAAAACGAAAAAATGAAAATACCAATACCAAAATACCGAAACGTTTTGTGAAGTACTGAAAATACCGAAATACCAATACCAAATGATCAAATGAAAGCTTTATACCAATACCGATTCGCTGTATTGGTATCCATCCCGCCCTACCTAATTTTCCTATCTACCTGATATAGTCTCGAATGTTCTACAGTAATGCCGGGTTCCTAAAGGCTCGTTCACAATGCACCTTAACTTTTTACTTTAACTTTAACCAGCTAAAGTTAAAGTAAAAAGTAAAAAGCAAAAAGCAAAAAGCAAAAAGCAAAAAGCAAAAAGCAAAAAGCAAAAAGCAAAAAACAGTCAAAACTCCTACTAACCAACCATTTTCAAAACGATTTTAAGCATAAAAAAGCTTAAAATTCATTTTGGAAATGGTTGGTTAGTAGGAGTTTTGACTGTTTTTTGCTTTTTGCTTTTTGCTTTTTGCTTTTTACTTTTTACTTTAACTTTAGCTGGTTAAAGTTAAAGTAAAAAGTTAAGGTGCATTGTGAACGAGCCTTAAGAATATGTTGACCACCAAGGTCACCGATCTACGGATCAGCCAATCAGGTAACTAGAAATGGTTATCTCATTGCTCTGATTCGTTGTCGTTATCTTAGGTGGTCAACATATTCTTGGGAACCCAATACGTATTACGTACCTCTAATAACCAGGGATGATATGATATTCGAAAATATCGATACATCATGATATATCATAATCATTACATATCATAGCTTATCGATATTATCATGATATAATTTCATTTTTTCCTCACCAGGATCGCGTAAGTTAAATAAACTCCTATCATGATATTTATCATGAGAAAAGTTGATTCAACTTACGCGACCCTAGTGAGGAAAAAATGAAATTATATCATGATATTATCGATAAATTTATTAATATCATATCATATCATCCCTGCTACTAACGGACCCTAGAAGGAATCAGAAAAAATGTCCGCCTTTGAGAGGTGTCCCTTAAGGGAGGTGCAAATTAGAAAATGTCCGTTATTGTATGAAGGGTCAGCTTATTCAATAATTCAGGGTGTAGATCCTTAGATCTACCTACTTATTCGCAATGGAGTCGACTGGAGTGCTAAAAAATATCGTAGAATTCAGATCATTCATGTGCTAGGGAGAGTGCATTTCAAGTTTCACATACAAATTTAGCATTCTACCTCAAAGTGGGCTCATTTTTTAAAGTGAATTTTTGCCATTTTTGGGCAGTGCCCCATGCGTGAGATACCTCGTACACCTTCTCCAATCCGAAAGTGCAATTGGAATTTCTAAACCTTTCTAAAGTATTCACCTTATTCAACTTGGGTACTGTGTAAGTATTTTTCTTACTTTATCACACCGTCGAAAAGTTGCAGCTCGTGCAACTATTTCTTAATTTTCAGCAAATTTGTATACAAAATTTTTTTGCTCGCATGAAATTTTACTAACGTCTAGTTTCATAGTTTTGTTTACATTCATGTGGAGGACCTACGATGAATTTTTTATCAAGTCCAGTGCTACATAATACTTTATATTCAAAATTGGAAGGGAGGAAGGGGTCTAATCGAAATTTTTGTAATAACTAAAAGTATTTGTAAAACTCCAAGCTACAACTTTTGTTTGAAAACTTTTTTAATTGGGTCCCTTACCTCACTTCCCCATAGTTTTTAATAATGTATTTTGAATTAGTGTGAATAAGTTATATTACTCAAAATTGGTGTGAAAGGAGGGGTCCGATTGAAATTTTTGTTATAACCAAAATTATTCCTAGTACTTCAAGCTAGAACTTTTGTATGAAAATTTTTTCAATCGGGCCCCTTACCTCCCCCCTGTTTTCAATAATGTATTTCAATGAGTTGGATTATCCAAAATTGGAGGGTTGGGAGGGGTCCAATCGCAATTTTTGTCGTAACCAAAAGTATTAGTGAAACTTCAAGCTACAACTTTTGTTTGAAAACTTTCCAATTGGGCCCCCTTCTCTCTCCACTTATTTTGCATAACACTCCCAAAATACTAATTAAAAATTGAAGGGGGAAGGGGAAAGGGTCAATTGAAAAAATTTTCAAACAAAAGTTGAAGCTTGAAGTACTAGGAATAATTTTGGTTATAACAAAAATTTCAATCGAACACCTCCTTCCCCACCAATTTTGAGTAATATAACTTATTCACACTCATTCAAAATACATTATTAAAAACTGTAGGGAGGTAAGGGGCCCAATTAAAAAAGTTTTCAAACAAAAGTTGTAGCTTGGAGTTTCACAAATACTTTTAGTTATTACAAAAATTTCGATTAGACCCCTTCCACCCTTCCAATTTTGAATATAAAGTATTATGTAGCACTGAACTTGGTAAAAATTTCATTGAAGGTCCTTTAGGTCCTCCACATGAATGTAAACAAAACTATCAAACTATTTTTTTATAGACGTTAGTTGAAATTTTGATGAAATTTTACCAAAAAAATTGGGCTTGGTCTTTTTTTTAACCATTTTATTTCTCCCTCCCCCCCCCCCCCTCCCGTCAATAATCCGTGCAAAGTGCACGTGAATTTCATATTTTTGTTGTATAATTTCACGTTTATTAATAATTTTTTGTTTGTTGAGAAATTTCGCTGCTTGGAGGTTACAACGTATATTTCTCCCATAACACTCGAAGGGACCAGAAAAATTGTCCGCTGTTGAGAGATTTTCGCTAATCAGGGCCTCAGAGGTGTCTGCGTTGAGAGAATTTTTACTGAATTTGCGTGATGGTCAGTCCTGTAGTCAGAGTGACTTTGTAGAGGTGGCTTGAACTATTTTTTTGCACATTTTTCCTGTTAAAATTTGCTCATTGACGAAATTTTGTAATTTGGTAAGGGTGGCTCAGTCTGATGCTAGGGATGGCTTAGCCAGCCTTAGCGTCGCCCTAACTACGGGCCTGGCGATGGCTTAAAAATTAATCTATATCTAGCAATTCCTAATTACTTATTTGCGTGATTTTTGCTTACAGGAAAAAATAAACAAGATAGAAAAAAATATTTGTTCTCAGCATGAGCGACGTTTTGTGTATTGAACATACACTACCTATGCTCGTACAAATTTACCTCATTCTACTCGTACATACCGCGTATCGTCATCGTCATCGTCGTTGCTACTTCGCTATCGCTTCGCATCCTTTAGTACAACCCGACAACCGGATCCTTATATCATTTTCTTCAGAAACTGAATTGCATTTACGAAGACGACCATCGAGATATACCTACATTACATCACATAGAAATAATTTACATACCTATAGACCTACAAATATGTACGTAATGCTGGACTCATCTACATCATACCTAGACCTACGTGTACGTACATATTACATAAATATGCCTACCATCGTTGTGTTACGTTTTACGTTCTATACCATTTTCAATGTATAGTAAAAAATTTTTGTTAAGCGGAATATTTAGTAGATACCGTCATGTAACGGGAGTTGATTTCTACAGGGTTACCAAATTAAATTAGTTTTGCCACTTGTATAATCAAAAAAAGAAAAAAGTACCTAGGCTTTGTAATATAACGTAAAACACGAGGTGAATTTGTATATTTTCTTCACATACTGTATCGTTTTAATCACTATTTATTATTATTATTATCATCATCCTTATTGTTATAATATCATCGTCATTATTTCGTTTATTTGTTTGTCCGTTTATTTATTTAGGTATTTATTTATTTATTTAGTTGTTTGTTTGTTTGTTTGTTTAATTTATTGGTGGTTCTTTTATTCATTTAATGGTTTGTTTTTACACTGTCAACAACGGTGAGCTCATCGAATCATCAAATTTTCTCTTGTTGATCGCATTTTTGTTGTTAATTTTTACGTAAATGTTTTAAAAATATTTTGAAAAACAAAATAGGAAAGGTAGTTAGATATATCTACTTTTTTTCTATGTGAACGTATTCAAATTACCGTGTATATACGAAGTGTATGTGTTGTGTGTTCTCGTTCTTCTATTTCATGTCCGGTTACTAAGACATAGTTTTCAACGCGTCATATACCTATCAACCTATGCGCCAATTTTATCTATCAATATTTGTAGAGAACATTTGGTAACCCTGATTGATTATGTTTTCTTTCGTACGATCGTATTTCGTTTCAGCTTTTGAATTTTTCCTATTGCCTTCTCTTTTTTTTTCCTTTTTTTGTGTCTAATCTGTATCTGTGGATGTGTATCACTGTGTATGTGTCTTTTTGCCTTTAAGTATTTTTTTTTTTTCGTGTCGTCTTTTTTTAAATCTGTACCTTCATGTTCCTAAACGTTTTAATCGTTGAAATGGAAGTAATTTTCTCGTTGATTCATTACGGGGGCCGGGGGAATTTGCTTAACTTGAACGATATCCTACACGTATGCTTGGTTAGTTTTTAAACGTAAACAGCTGATTTTTTCATTCAAACAGTAAAGTAAACTATTAGGTATTTTTTAATGAATGAACGAGTCCTAAAATGCAGATTCTGTGCTTTCTGCAAAACGCTCGAACAAACCTAAGCATTCTAATAATTACACGTATAAACTACTTTAAATTTGTACCGGTTTTTAGTCTGGAAATTTTCGATATCATAGCGAAGCAGTGAAAATCGTTGAGAATTTCCATCTATGTTTTCTTCTTTCATCAATATTGCATTTACGTATCTATATTAAGTTGTTTTCTATTTAATTTGCTTTAATTTTTACTCGACTTTCTTTTTTATTTATTTATTTATTTTGTTTTTTGCATTAACAAACACGTTTTGAGTTTGTGTTGAGAGATTCGATGTTGTGTTTTGTTATTGTTAATTATTATTATTACGATTTATTTTTTATTTTTTGGCAAAGTAGGATAATTTCACGAGTTCAAAATTTGGCAAAACCTTCATCGTAACTGTTCAACGTATTTACTTGAGAGATATTGATGTAGTTGAAATAGCAAAAAGGCAGGCGGTACCTATTAATATCAGTATTAATTCAACATACCTTGATGCTTCACTGCCTTCTATGTTAATTTGGTTGAAAACTACTCCGCTGCTTTATTTTCAAATTATTTACGTATTATTTATCGCGTTGATACATAATGTAATTATGGCGGTGGAATGGCTTTGAAAATAGAATTTTCGGTTCATTTCCCACACAAAATGTATCAAGTAATAACTTTTTCAAACGCGTTGGGAGGTGTCGAATCCTCGACAGTGGTTTCAATCGCAGCAAAGTTTCTTTTCTTTTTTGTTTTGTTTTTAGTCAGTCGATCGTATTATTGAAATTTGACGCATACAACTTGAGGAAATAATAGCAACCTATGTGATTCGATTGTAGATTGTCTTCCTTCTAAACTTTTCTATTTAATTATAATATCATTTCTGAGGTTATTCGTTACTACGATGATTTTCATTTTTTTTTTATTTTTATTTAATCTTAAGTTTTTTTTTTTTTTGTTATTTCATATTGTTAATGTTATTTGATTATATAATTGTATAAACTATACAGCGTAATTCAGTATTAGCTTAATGTTAATTTGAAGACGTGTTTAACATTGAACCGCCACTGGTCTCTCTGTTTCTGGTCATTGAATTTATTACTTAGAATTAAGAGTATAAGGCTTGTGAAAGTATTTAAGACTCGAAATATCTGATTATTATGAAATTATCTCATAGACGTACGAAACAGACGCAGCGGTTGCCGGTTGGTTAGAGCCAAGTTCAATGTACAATACATCGTGATTTTGTTTGTGTGTTGCCCTAAAGTAGGATTCCAAAAGATCCCCATAACATTCCATACGTTAAGAAATTTTTATACTCTTATTAGAACGTATAAATATATAAATATAAATATAATTTATATAATTTTTGTGTACATAAATATTGTAATCATTTTAAGAAATTAGTTTAATTTGGAAAAAATATGAAATTTAGTTTTTTTCTTTCTGTTTTTATTACGGATAATATACTATTGTAATTCAATTCGTGATAACGTCTGTAGTAGTTATAAAGTTTTTCAACGCTCATGTTACTGTTGATTTATCCTATTTAATAATATGTACATACCAAAATATATTTTAAAAAAAGATATGGATTTATTTTATTATTTTTACAATGAAAAAACTGATATCTGATTCGTGATCACTGATCAGCGACCTCAAATACGAGTAATTATCTCCTAACTGGGGATTTTTTCATTTTTGGAATTATTTATTCGCTTGATATCGCAGTTGTTCGATTTACCATGAAATGAAATTAAATTAAAACACTTGAGGCAGACGCATGGGAAACAGTTTTTGTATAAATAACTCAGAAAATCAAAGGCGCTGATCACGAATACGTTGTCAAACTTTGAGCGTACGTACTTCGTTGTGTCGGAAACGAAAATTTCAAATAAAATTTTTATCTCGAGAGGTTGGCATAACTGCTCTAAGCAAATCTCAAATTTGAATTCTGCGACCTCGAATTTGTAATAAATGACTCTTCAACCTCTTTCTTAGACTTCCTGAAAGTTTCAAAGCTCATTTAAAGATTTTTTTGGTATTTGGTGTTGATTGAGTTGCATACTCGATGCATTTGCAGGCAGATTACAGGTGTATTTTCAAAATATTGCTCTTTTTACAAAAAATATCGCATTTTTGTATTTTTAATGCGGTTTATTACTATTTCGAGGTCGCTGATCACGAATATGAACTTTATTTTCAATTTGACTTTCTCATTGTACCCCGAACGTCAATTTTTCGAAAAAAATTACTCGTTTAAAGGCGAAGGAAGGTTCAGAATTGGAAAAGTATTGGCCGCATCAGAGTCAGCGAGATCACATTAGTCAAAAAGATATAAATCTGAATTTTTTTGAAAATTTTGAAAATTTCAAAGTCTTCTAACTCGGCGAGAAATCGACGCACAGCAAAATGGATAGCATTTTCGTAATCAGCGTGGCCGACTTAGTTGAAAAGCACTCTTATCTCGATTTTTTTGATTTTCGAAAAAATCGAAAAAATCAACGATGGTTAACCTTCCTTTTTTTTTCGAAAAAAAACTTTTTGTTCCAGATCGACGTGTAAGGTGTCTAGGAGGGGGTAATCGGACCAGGCGAATCGAATGGAGCGATCAGTTTCCCGATCGGAGGCGAATTCGCAGAGATATGGATCGTTTTTCGTAACTCTGAAACAAAGCATCAGATTTCAAAACTGATGGCATCTTCGGGTTCAGCGACCTCCAATTAGCCCGTAAACCGAATTTTAACTCGATCGGACCATAAATAACATTGTTAAAAAATTCATTAAAATTGAATCAAAGAAAATGGCAGATTGGCATCTAGAGGTCTAGACTGATAGAGTCGAACCCGACGATTGCAAATCTGCTTTCATTTTCAAAATCGGACCATTATTCGCGGAGATATAGGTGTTTAAAGTTTTTGAGCGGATAATTTCGGAAAATCCGACATGAACCGGACCATCCTTGGTACTTTTTTGAATTATTGCAGCTTCCAGAGTACGTAGAAAATTGTTTTTGGTGTGCAATAGTACTATTTCGAGGTCGTAGAATTGAAATTTGTGTCGAGCAGGGTTGCCAACCTGACGAGATAAAAATGTTTATTTTGCCAGGTTGGCAACCCTGCTCGAAACAAATTTCAAATTTGAATTATACGACCTCGAAATAGTACCATTAGACACCAAAAACAATTTTATAGCTATTCTGGAAGCTGCAATAATTTAAAGAAGTACCAAGTTACCGGGTATGGTCGGATTCTATGAGTCATATCCGACCAAAAACTTTGAACACTTATATCTCCGCGAATAATGGTCCGATTTTGAAAATGAAAGCAGATTTGCAATCGTCGGGTTCGACTCTATCGATCTAGACCCCTAGATGCCCAATTTTCGATAATTTTTTTCAAATTTTGCAAAAAATCGCAAATCCGCCATTTTCTAGGGTTTGATTTTAATGAATTTTTAAAAAACGTTATTTATGGTCCGATCGAGCTAAAATTCGGTTTATGGGCTAATCCGAGGTCGCTGAACCCAAATCTGCCGTCGGTTTTCAGATCCAAAGTTTAGTTCCTGAGATACGAAAAACGATCCATATATCTGCAAATTCGCCTCCGATCGGGAAACTGATCGCGCCATTCGATTCGCCTGGTCCGATTACCCCCTCCTAGACACCTTACACGTCGATCTGGAACAAAAAGTTTTTTTTCGAAAAAAAAAGGAAGGTTAACCATCGTTGATTTTTTCGATTTTTTCGAAAATCAAAAAAATCGAGATAAGAGTGCTTTTCAACTAAGTCGACCACGCTGATTACGAAAATGCTATCCATTTTGCTGTGCGTCGATTTCTCGCCGAGTTAGAAGACTTTGAAATTTTCAAAAAAATACAGATTTATATCTTTTTGACTAATGTGATCTCACTGACTCTGATGCGGTCAATACTTTTCAATTCTGAACCTTCCTTCGCCTTTAAACGAGTAATTTTTTTCGAAAAATTGACGTTCGGGGTACAATGAGAAAGTCAAATTGAAAATAAAGTTCATATTCGTGATCAGCGACCTCGAAATAGTAATAAACCGCATTAAAAATACAAAAATGCGATATTTTTTGTAAAAAGAGCAATATTTTGAAAATACACCTGTAATCTGCCTGCAAATGCATCGAGTATGCAACTCAATCAACACCAAATACCAAAAAAATCTTTAAATGAGCTTTGAAACTTTCAGGAAGTCTAAGAAAGAGGTTGAAGAGTCATTTATTACAAATTCGAGGTCGCAGAATTCAAATTTGAGATTTGCTTAGAGCAGTTATGCCAACCTCTCGAGATAAAAATTTTATTTCGCGAAGTTGGCAACCCTGCTCGAAACAAATTTCAAATTTGAATTCCACGACCTCGAAATAGTACCATTAGACACCAAAAACAATTTTATAGCTATTCTGGAAGCTGCAATAATTTAAAGAAGTACCAAGTTACCGGGTATGGTCGGATTCTATGAGTCATATCCGACCAAAAACTTTGAACACTTATATCTCCGCGAATAATGGTCCGATTTTGAAAATGAAAGCAGATTAGCAATCGGCAGGCTCGACTCTATCGATATAGACCCCTTAATGCCCATTTTCGATAATTTTTTTCAAATTTTGCAAAAAATCGCAAATCTGCCATTTTCTTTGATTCAATTTTAATGAATTTTTTAACAATGTTATTTATGGTCCGATCGAGTTAAAATTCGGTTTATGGGCTAATTTGAGGTCGCTGAACCCGAATATGCCATTAGTTTTTCAAATCCGATGGCTAGTTTCTAAGTTCAAGAAAATGGTCCATATCTTCGCGATTTCGCCTCCGATCGAGAAACTGATGGCTGGGATCGATTCGCCTGGTCCGATTACCCCCTTCTAGACACCTCACACGACGATCCGGAACAAAAAGTTTTTTTTCGAAAAAAAAAAGGAAGGTTTAACCATCGCATCGTTGATTTTTTCAATTTTCAAAAAAATCGAGATAAGAGTGGTTTTCGGCTAAATCGACCCCGCTGATTCCAAATCTTGCATCAGTTTTGCTCTACGAGTCCTAGATCGCCCATAAACAGGGTTTCAAAATTTGACAATTTCCAAAAAAATCGAGATTAGAATCGTTATCGACTAATTCAGAGTCGCTGATCACGAATATGGTATTAATTTTCGGTACCTACCCTCCTTTCGGTCGCGAACGGACAATTTTTTTCTAAAACCCTTAATTTCTGATACAACGAGGCATAAGCGGTAATAATTAACGTCATATTCGTGATCAGCGACCTCAAATTAGTAATAAACGATATTAAAAATCAGGCGCGGCTCGTGGGTTCTTGAAGTAGAGGGGCTGGAAATTAGTAGATTGATGATTTTTTTTAAAAAGGGGAGGTGTACCACTGTACCTATACCTACTAGAAATATTTTTTTCAATCAAGCACCACAATTTCATTTCTTAAATCTTATGTAAAATTATGAAACTAGATAAATAATTTCAACGTACGAAAAAAAAGTACCCATTATACCCAAGGCAGATTACAATTTTTTCACAAGCGATTTTTAGCTTTCATGACATTCTATCTAGAAAACTGAACTTTTAAAATTTTGAAATAGGTACATGTAAATAGTAAGAAAAAATTATTCAATTTTTGAAGGAAAAAAAAGCATAAGCACCTACTTATTTAATTCAGATAACAATTTTTTTTGAAATTTGGAGTATATTATATGTATAGACAACATTCTAGGTATATGAAAAAATAAATTTTTAAAATTTGGAAATGTTGATGGAGATTGAAGAAACTGAACAGTCAAATCCACGCATAAAAAAATAAATTCGTTGTCGCGTTCGGGCTGGTTGTCGTGCAGCCCCAACGCGGACGATATATGCATGCGCACGCAACCTCGTCTTGCCGCGCTTCCTCCCAGTGGTTGTACCTAAACTCCACAAACAAGAGCTGCACATTGTGCAGCCCATGCCACCGGTTTTTCGCCGGAATTGGACGCGTTCGTTCGGGGTTTACATTGAGAAAAACATTTTTTATGGGGAAATTTCTGTTTGATGGCCAGCTTATTATTTAAGAGATCTTTGAATATAAAAAAAAAAATTATGGGGAATTTATCAGGGGGGCTGCAGCCCTGCAGCCCTTATGCACGAGCCGCGCCTGTTAAGGATCGTTCACAATGGACCTTAACTTTTTACTTTAACTTTAACCAGCTAAAGTTAAAGTAAAAAGTAAAAAGCAAAAAGCAAAAAGCAAAAAACAGTCAAAACTCCTACTAACCAACCATTTTCAAAACGATTTTAAGCATAAAAAAGCTTAAAATTCATTTTGGAAATGGTTGGTTAGTAGGAGTTTTGACTGTTTTTTGCTTTTTGCTTTTTGCTTTTTACTTTTTACTTTAACTTTAGCTGGTTAAAGTTAAAGTAAAAAGTTAAGGTCCATTGTGAACGATCCTTAAAAAATCCAAAAATTCGATAACTTTTGAAAAAAGAGCAGTGTTTAAATAATTCATGTTTTCGCCTGCAAATGTATCGCTTTGCAACTTTTTTGACACATCCGGAAAATCACCGTAGAATGCATTCTAACGCCAAAAGGAGGCTTATGGAACTGATTGAGGGTTCATATATTATGAATTCAAAGTCGCTGAACTCGATTTTGCAAATTACGAATGCATTTTTGTGCTTTATCAATGAATATAAATCAACATTACGATCGTGTTCTAATAATTCAGGGTTGACGAACACGTATTAAGACTTAATTACACCTTTTCGAGGTATGACCATTTGTTTTGGTGTTTCCGCTGTCAGACTGATGATAAATTTACCTGTATTAGAATAAAGTCCTTAAAATACTCATTTGCAATTCATCATTTTACTTTGTCGTCAATAAGATCGCCATTCGTCTTCAGCTCCTAGACGAAATCTTGTATTATAAGAAACCACTGCTCGTTAATAATTTCAAATCAAATATAGCCAAATACAAATAACTATTTTGAAAACTGTCCTCCACCACCACCCCTAATAAATTATTTTTTTGAAATCTCCGGGTAATTTCAAAAATAAACTCTTATGATTGTTTACTCGACTAGAACGGATTTTTGGATCCTTTTCAAGAGAATGGAGAATTTTCTATTTCCATTTTAAAAAATACTTGCTACCTACTTCTTTTTTTAAATCATTTTTCTAGCTACTTTAAAAAGAATTAGAATTCGTTACATGTAGTTCTATTTAAAAACAAAATCAAAATAGTAATTTTTTGGAATTCATTTTTTTTTTGCCATTTTAACAAACCGAAAATCTTATCTTTTTTTCCAAGCATTAGAAAGAAAAATAAATTATGGTTTCAATTTCTTTCAAAAGATTGAAATGATTTTTTTTTTTTGGAATTGAAAAAAAATGATTATATCATCAAATCAAAATATCAACTTTAAACCAAAAAGAGGAAAATGAATAACCATGACAATTGACAATAGGGTTACAAAAAATTACTTCTCGAGCACTGGCTTTAGTAAGTAGGTCGCTGTTGGTACCTGTAAAGAGTGATTACAAAATAATACCCCCCTTCCCGCATATTTATTTTTCACATCGTCAAAACGAATACATGAAAAGATCAAAAAAATGCTTAAATCTTAAAGTACGTAATTTAAAACAACATTAAGTAAAAATACGAGCACAAAAGTAACACATTTAAAAAATAAAAATACACAAAACGATGTACATACAACGTTGTCGATACATTTTTACAAGAAAATATATAGAGAGGAGGGGGGATGGGTAAAAATAAATGGCAATTCACAAGAATAGTATTTTTCGAAAAAATAATATGAAATATTGCATCGAAATAAAAATTAAATAAAAAACTGGCTACGATGACATCTATTAGCAATTATCATTCAATGTTTCATAAAATCAATAGGTAAGTAATTTTTTTCATGCTACCAAAATAAAAATCATAATGTGAAACGTGTTGATAAAAATTTACCTAAGCATCAAGACATTTTTTTTATCTAAATAAATAATTTTGAACATAATAATAAAATTTACGACGAGGTGAAGCCCTGAAACTTCAATAAGTTGAAAAGTTAATTTGACGAGATAACTCGTAACAAAGGAAGTATGCTATTTGGGGTGACATCTGAGGGGGGGGGGGAATTCAACAACTAACACTTATAAGCTATACATATAAATGAAAATACAATGTGATTCAAAATCGCATAAAATAACAACACGAGTACAAATAACGAATTTCAAATAAAATTACACAAAATGTACAACATTGACTATACCCGTGTAGCAACGTCGATGCTAATTTCGATATAAATGTCGACACATCGAAATCGGTCACTTTTCGATCGTACATGTCGAGCCATATTTGGACGGTCGACAAACATGTCTATAATAAGCTCGACAAACCATCCACAATCGTGTCGACATGTACGATCGAAAAGTGACCGATTTCGATGTGTCGACATTTATATCGACATCCACATCGACATTTGCAATGGTGAGATTTTGAAAAATATGCTAAGTTCAAATATTCAATATAAGTATATATTAAAATTACACCAAAAATAGTGTTCAAGCCAACATTTCGACATTTTTTGTCAAATATTCGGCATTGAGGCCACCTTTGTAGCTGGACACATGCGAGTGTCCAACTAACATAGAGATGATTCTTAGACCTTATGTACTAATTCACAACACACTTTATCTGCGAGTATCACAATCACCATCAAGACGTCGACAGTCAAGTCGATGCATTATTCGACCCTCGACTATTAGATCGACATTAACTCGACTTAAAATTCCTCTGGTCAACACTGTCGACAGTTAAGTCGATGCATTATTCGACCCTCGACAATCACATCGACACTATCTCGACTTAAAATTCCTCTGGTCGACACTGTCGACAGTGAAGTCGATGCATTATTCGACCATCGACAATTATGTCGACAATAACTCGACAAGTCCTTGTATTATTCAAAACTTTGAAAAATAAGAAAATTTTGTGATTCTTTCAAAAATTATTTATTCCTGAGCATAAAATGTTCTTATTAATTGTTTTTGTTCTTTTTAGATATAAAATTTGTAAATTTAATTTGCAGAAATTGTCGACATAAATGTCGATGCGTTTATCGAGTATCGATTTTTACATCGACTTGTCTATGTAGAAAAACAACGTTTTCTAAATTATAGGAAAATACTGAGAAAAATTCAAAAATTTTGATTGAACAGTTATGTTTAACATAGAACATTACTTTAAATCTCAAATATCATTTTTAATTCATCGTTAACCGAGAAAAAAATGTGTCTGAATTTTGTCGACATAAATGTCGATGTCGACAATTGCTACACGGGTATGTTTACGAGAAATTGGGTTGGGAGAGGGGCCTGAATAGCTCGAAAATTCGAACGAATATTTTTCGTCAAATGTGACCGGCTCCTTGGACAAAAAAAAAAACCAGCGTTAGAAAACGTATTCATAGTGTCCACACATATGTGCCAACACTATAAAAACATTTTCTGACACTACTTTTTTTTTTGCCTACTAACCCCTTTTCCAAGGAGACGGTCACAAATATTAAACATTTACTTATATTGAAATAAAAAAAATACCAAAACATTGTCCAGGGAGTCGAGTAATATTGACAATTGCTCAATTTTCAATTTTTATAAACCCAACGATTACATAGGTAGGTATTTTTTTCGTGTTAGCAAAAAATACATAAAATGGGAAAGATTGGATGAAAAAAAATAAATAAATAAGGGGAAACATGCTGATAAAATTTACCAAGTATCAACAATTTTTTATAAATAATTTTACAAAAAATAAAACATAAAATGGACAAGCATTCAACAAAACGTTTTCTAAAAAAGGTAATTGCACGAAGTATAAAATATTCCCAATACTTGATTACAACTTCACCATAAAATGTAATTGTAAATAAATTGAACGAAAAATTAGAGAACGAGTAACCGGCGGGGGGGCGGATTTACACGAATTTACTTCGACAGATAATAATTACACACGTACATATATTTACATGTTAATTCAGGTATTTAAAAACAAGTGTACAAAAATTTTTTCACAATTTTTTCTTTACAATCATATGAAATATTTTCGTAAAATTTTTATAATTTTATGCATTTTTTGAATTACTTCGACAGATAATAATTACACACACATAATATATCTACATATTAAATTAGGTATCTATTTAAAAATAAGTACATACAAATTTTTTCACATTTTTTTTTATTTCAAAATTTCTCGTAGAAATTTTTTTTAGGTGAAAATTTTGTAATTTTGTGCATTGATTGAATTAAAAAATACAATAAATTAATTTCAATTGGAATTTTAATTTTTTCACAAGATTTTTTTTTTCTTCAAAAAACTCAATCTGATATAGTTATTCCTACTTTTTTTTGAATTTTCAAAAAATTGGTTAGTATAATTTTATTACACCGCCCTCAAAAATAAAAATCAGAGGATTTCGTAACAATTTAAAAGCAAATGGAAAATTCTAAATAGTATCAACATCAACTTATATTCTCATATTTTCGAAATTCGATTTAAAATAAATTGAATTATTATAAATACATCGATTAACTCTGAAGGCCAAAACAAACAATTTTATTACACAAGAAATCAAGCTTCTTACGATTAAATAATAATACAACTTACAGCAATGAAAATAATAGGTATTCAAACACTTTTCAAATAAATACGTACAACAAAATTTACGTATCATCTTTGGCACCTGCAAGTGCAAATTCGCTTTGAATAATAATCTAAAATGTAATCATGCACTTGGGACATAAGAGCTGTGAAAAAAACCTGCTGAAATAAATACCAAATCTACGTATCATCGTGCCTGACACCTGTTGTTATTATTAATTTCATTCGCTTAGGGTAGAAATCGAAAAAATAATCGGGCACCTTTAAGTAACGAGCTGTAAGAAATTAAGGTTAGCTAAAAAAAAAAAAAAAAAAAAAAAAAAAAAAATGCTAAAAATTGATAAATTTGGTCCGCATAAAAAATCTATTCGAGTTTTCGCAAAAGTATAGGTCGGTTCGCACACCTCCACTCTCATCTGCACTCGGGGTAATGCGCCCAAAAGCCAGGATGCGGGCAACATTACGGATAGAAGACAGCCAAAGTTGTTCGACAACACTTGGGCCGAAGCATGTGACATAGAGCCGTTGCCAAGCGGTTGTACATGCGACCAGACGGACATTACATCACTGAAGTCTGGTCGACTCGAACTGTTGTTCCCACAATGTACACCTAGAGCGGTTTAGCGCTGCTTCGAAGCCCGTCTACCCTATGCCCCACTTCCGACCGAAGGTGCCATAGGGAACGCTTTTCTCGGAATCGAACATGCAGACACTGGAAGGTCCGTAAGAACTGTCGGCGAAATTAATACAGCAACGACACGACCAACACCTTGCGCCCCGACCAAGCGTCACCTCCTACGGTTTCGCGAACTACTTCTCGTCCGCAAAACACCTAGCAGACCGGGAAATTTGAAAAAAATAAAAATAAAAAAAATACGGGTTTCGGGGGAATTTGAAAAAAAAAAAAAAAAAAAAAATACGGGTCAACAATGATTAGTTGTCCCATCATCCGACACCCATTCCGCCAAAGAAGAACGATGCCGACGAGCGGAGACAGAACGCTAAAAGACAAGCTGGAGGCCCCTCACAAACATGCAGCGAGCAAACATGCTGTGCTAGACGCCGGTTGTTCCGCAGGGTTTCACCACGTGTGATGGGGAATAGGCGCTGCCGCCGACACCCCGTCGTGTTGCCTCGGGTTGCCACGCATGATTCATAAAAATCAAAATTATCCCTAACTTTGATAATAAATCGAGGGGCCCGGGGGGACCTGCAGAACCGACGAACTTCAATTATCCAATGCCCGAAAGCAGTAGTTAACTAATGCTCTAAGTAAATCGCAAGCGACCCTCGGAGGGGCTTGGAAATACGCGGGAGTGAAAAATACAGAAATTTTCGGCGTTATTTCCATTTAGGACAGCACCCCAAACCAACGTCATGCGACACCTATTCCTATCGGGGAAGTTCAAAAAAAAAAAAAAATAAATAAAAATAGCGTGAGGATGAAAGACGGCTCCTACAGGCAGACAAAAGGACATTGTTACATTACCGGCACCCATTCTGTTGAGATGGGACTGCCATCGAAAACAAAGGGACCTACAAAATATAGATTTGAAATAAACCCTATCAAAAAAAAAAAAAATCATCGAAAAAAAATTCATAAAAAAAAGAACGCGAACGCTCGTACATCACTCTCACACTAGTGCGATCGCGACCCTCATCGATACCTGTTGGTTAATATCGTATTTTTAAGAAATTGCTTGTAGAAATACGAATTTCACTATCGTTTCACCAACGTACTGCCGCCGCTGTCGCTGGTCGACCAAACGACAAAAAAAAACCTATCGACAAAGATGTACCTATCTAGTAGGCGACCTGCAACAAAATCCAAGCCGTTGTGCGGCTGCTTGCTAATGCCAAATGGCTAATCTCGTTGCTTCTTAAGACATTAAAATCGTATTCTTCGTATCACGAATGCTGAAATGTTGGCAAACCTTTCAAGAATAGTCAACGCCAGAGTACTCAAAGTCTGTGAGAAAAATATTCAATTCATCATCATACGTATTTTCATCATCGATCATTTGCAGAAAAATTGTATCCGGTAATTGTTTATCCATTATTAAATAGCTCGTCGCTTATTAGAAAATAAAATCATCTTCGACACATTTTGGGGGGGGGGGGTGATAGAAATAGATCACGTACCTGAAGAACATGTTGAAATTTACTCCGGTACGATATCAACACACTGGAGGATTCTCGTGGTAGAAGTAGGTACATATTTTCAATGGTGTTTTGTAGATGCTGGAGACTGGAGTTGTCTTGATAATATGGAAGCTGGAACGATGCGATCTGGGGAAATCTTCTATCTGGTGTTTTGATTCTACGATGATTGTTGCTTCTTGAATAAGTATATACTATTTTCTCCAAGGCGTAGTTGAAAAATGATGCTGGCGTAGTTAACTTGCCATAAATCCGTAGAACCTGAAGGAAAAAAAAGAAAAACAATTGATTAGAAAAATAATACAAAACATTGGGAAAAATTAGATCTACTATTATGCGAAATATTAAAAAATTGGATATTTAAAAAAATGAATAATTTGAGAAACTGGAGAATTTTAGAACAGTGATAGATTTTTTCAAGAATTCGTAAATTTACATATCAGCAAATTTTATGAAATTCATAAGCTCGGAGAAATTGGAAAATTTTCAAAAAAATGATAACATTTCGAAAGTAAATTCTACAGAACTACAAATTTTTCAGATTGAAAATTTAGATTACCTACTGAAAAATTTTAGAATTGCAAAATTTCAAAATCTGGGAAAAACGACAATAAAAAAAAATAATCTTGAAAATTTCAGACAATTTTGAAAAATAATGGTACCTAGGTATATAGGTACAAGAAATGATACGTAAAAATCAAATTTTTGAAAAACTTATGAACGTTTGAAACATTTACAAATTATTTTAAAAACGAGAACATAAAAGAAAAGTAAAATAAAAGATAGGCGCCATAGCTAAACGGGTAAAATAAACAAGAACTCAAATGATAATCGTAACAACACGAAAAAAACATTCGCGATTTGAACAATGCAATCTAATAAGTTACCTGATTATTTTGTAACGAAGCTAACGCCGATATATTTTGGAAACGTTGAATATTACCAAGTTGAAAATATTCAGAAGTGATGACCGGAAACTGGAAATAAACCAGGGTTGCGAACCGTTTGAGAATTAATTGGTGGTGGTGGTGGTGGTTTTGAAAATTTTCGAATAAATGGTTTTTGGTTTTGGTTTTGGTTTTTTTTTTGAAATGGTTTTGGTTTTGGTTTTGGTTATTTCAACTTTTGATTATTTTGGTGGTGGTGGTGGTGGTTCTCAAAAACCAAAACCATTTCAATTGGTTTTGGTGGTGGTTCTCAAAAACCAAAACCATTTCAATTGGTAAAACCAAAACCAAATGAATTGGTTTTTAATTATTATATCGTAAAATACCGAGATTTCTGTGATTTTATTAATTTATTTTATTTTAAAATTGTTTTCTCATTTATTTAGGCATTTTGGCATTATAATCGAAATTGGCTCGAATAAAAGTCATAAAACAAAGAAACCGATTCAATTGATTTGGTGGTTTTTCAAATCTAAATGGTTGTGGTGATGGTGGTTTTTTTTTAAGCTCTTTTTTGTGGTTTTATCAAATGGTTTTTCCATTTTTTCTGCTTGCAAACGGTTTTGATTTGGTTATGGTTTTACAAATTTTCCAATTGGTTGTGGTGGTGGTGAAAACCATTTGAAAACCACCACCAAAACAAGTTTATTGGTGGTGGTTCGAAACAGTTTGCAACCCTGAAATAAACGTAGTAAGGTCAACGTAAATTTGTTGAGGACCAATCGGCGTAAACAACGGGGTCGATCTACACAAAAGTTACATTGTATTAAAACATCGTTCTCGAAGGTGCAAACGTTAGTGAAACACATCGCGATCATATAAATACATACCAAGAATAACCGAATAAGTTTCTATTGCGATTTCGATTCCAGCTTTATCGACGGTGCGGTGGTGTTCTATACGGAAATGAGTGCCAGCTTCGTATCATCGGCGTTGTGTCGCTGTCGCAGGGTCGCGGTCTGTGACGAAAAATCATATTAGGTACTCGATTAGTTAATCATAAATCATTAGGCCTATTACTTCGATTAAGGATTTCAAAGATTACTCGCCAATTTCGAATAGAAAACGCCATTTCTTCTTCAAGTTTACTTCCAAAAGTGATCCATCGTCAAATCGGGCCACCGGTGGCTAGGTGCTTCATCATTTATAATAATGGACAGCTGGTTTCTCGACTCGTTCGGTTCGATGGTAAAATTCTAAACAAAACAAACATTACGTACGATTGAAATTTTGAAAAATGAACAAAATACGTATAAATTAATCGAAAATTAACCAACACTAATACCTAAATCGACCAGAAATGAATTTATTACACTAGGTAACTACTAACTACTAATAGGTATTAGGTACGACAGAAAAAAGAGCATAAACATGGGAGTTCACGATGGCGAAAATTCACAAAATGTTTCGAAGGGAGACAGAGGCCTAATGGTGAAAACGACCTATCAACTTCCATATTAACAAATACCGAAAAAAATTACCAAGATAAAAAATAGTAACAATGATTTTAATTTCGAAGCACCACCTATGTTTGAACGATTGAAAACAATGAAAATAAAAAATACAACAAATAGGTACTCACAATAATAAAAATGTACATAAAATGCCAACTTCTTCCAGATAGATAAGCCAGATTGAATTGAACTAACTGCATCTCGAAGGAAAATATACACGATCCACTTACGATTACGAAAATAACGCAGCAAATGAAACAGCATTCCAAAATTACCTATAATAAATTATAATCAAATTAGTATAAAAGGAAAAAATTAAATAACACGACATGACACTAAAAACTACCCGAAAACTACACTTATTCGATTTTAGCCTAAACCTGAGTCATCGCTCCCACCACCACTAAATTCAAAATACAAAACCAATGCGAATAAAAATGCCAAAATGGCCACATTCCTCAACTGAACACACCTTTCAATCAGATTCAGGGATGGGACTTTACACGTAGAAAACGATATTCTACTTTACGTGTGTAGAAAGCGTAGAATATGTAGATGAGTAGATGTAAAATGTAAAATACGTAGAAATGTAGAATTCGTGTAGAATAACTCTGTGATTGGTCGATAAATGTGGAGCAGCATGTTGTTGACAATTATTAATGCCCAAAATGATTTATTTTTCAAAAAAAGCTTCAAATTATTCAAAATCATCAAATGTGACATTAAAAAATATAAAATCCCAAAAATCGACAAAAAACCTTTTGAATTTTGATAGTGATAATGAGAACCTTTCAGTTTCTTGATGGTGGGTAATACCTATGTGTAGGTAATTGTTTTTTCAATGTTTTCAACCAGTGACGTATTTAAGGGGAGGGTTTTGGGGTCCAAACCCCTCCCATTAGGCATAAACAAAGCTTTAAAATACCTCAAAAACCTTGCATAACAAAGATTCTCATTTTACACCTTTTTCAAAAATTTACTAAAATTGTGAAAAGTTCTCGAAATACATCCCTAATTTTTCTTAAACTTTTCATAAATGATATTTTTCAAAATTTTCCCAATTTTTAGTTCCATTGAATTTTCATAAAATAAGATTGGTCAAATTTTTCAATTTTTGGAATGATTTTTCATAAATTTTATGAATGATTTTTTTTTTCAATTTCTAGATATTTTCATTTTTTCTTGAATTCATTCAAAAATTATATTTCTGTTATTAATTTGAAAAAAAAAATCAAGAAAGATTTTTCCAATTTTTTAGAGGTGATTCTTTTCTACTTTTCAAAACGAAGATTTATTTGAATTTTAAAATTCCGAAATTTTACTTATACTAATTTTCAATTATGATGAATTTTCAAAAAAATTAGTCTAGTCAAATTCTTCAAAATAGGTATTGAATTTTTAAAATTTTTATTTTCTTTGAATTTTCACCAAAAAAAAAACTGTGTAAATTTTTTTGACTATTTTATTTAAATTTTTCCTTTATGCTTAGAAATTTTTTTGATTTTCAAAAATTGAATTTTTCAAAATTGATTTTTTAAAAATAATTTTTGAAGATAACTTTTCTTAATTTTCAATAACAAAACTTTCAAAATTTTTCAGCTTTCGAAATGATTTTTCATATCAAAAATGAAAAGGGTAATTATTTTAATAGGTAGGTCAAATAATTTATTGTCAACTTTTTTGCATTTTGCCTGAAATGAAAATTGAAAATCCTTTCTCGTGGTGCGAATAACACACTCCCCCCCCCCCCCTTGGTTGACTGACTGTTGGTCGACGGTGGCAACCGTAGGGTTTCGCGTTCGTAGTTCGAGGAATTTTTTACGTATTTTTATTTTTTCATAAATCCTCTTATCGTCAACATCAACATCCGCTACTGGTGCCCGACTCCTTGTCCTTGGTGTTGATTTGTATGTATGTATGTGTGTGTGTGTCTGTATGTTTCACACTCACGTCAGGGTTTTGTAAGTGTTGGTAAGTGCTCTCGTTCCTCGTTCTTCATCAGTCAGTCTCCTCATTTCATTTCATTTCTTCTTCATTGTTCGTTGATGGTTCGTTGATTGTTCAAGTGTTCCTTCTCGCGGTGTTGTGTGATTGTTGTAAGAACTAAGAAGTAGTATTGTAGAGAGTATTTATCCTTTCAAGAGGTCAGTATCCTTGTCAGTGTATCTAGTTCTTTTGTCTACTTGAAGTTAATTGTTAAATCAACTTTCTTTTCTTCAGTCTCGACTATATTGTACTCTACGTTACTATACCACGTGCTTACTCGGTCAACAATTCAAAATGGATCATTTCAAGCCGGTGTATAATGAAGTTATTTCTAAAATGAAGAAAACAAACTTCGCAGTGAGTCAATTAGCAAGGCCAGAATGGAGATATGGATATGAACAGCCAATCCATCATTTTGATATACCCCAAAAGCATGTACGTATCTCAAATTCTCAATACAGTGATATGTTTTCTAAGTTTCAATGCGTTCGCTGGCATTGAAGCGATAATTATTTCGAAGTTTAGTTTAACCGAGTATTCGTGTTTTCTTAGATATTCTCGCAGAATCAGAATCGCATTGAAAACGTTATCCTCAATGCAATCCGCTCGGATAAACTATCCGAGCAAAAAGCTCGTGATATCGAACGAAGGGTTTTGAAGGACATGAACGCTGCGTTCTACAATAATAAGCTCGATGTCCAAAATGAATGGAATGTTTATGGATCGTTTGCAAGTGGGATTTGTTGTGATGATAGCGACATCGATTTCCATAATGGTGAGTTGGATTTACATTTTACGAGTATTTTGAGTCTCTTTTTATAATTATCTTCTATGCCAAGTATTTCGAATTCAACGGTCGTACTTGAATCAAATGTACGAATATTTGTGCTATTCCCATGTCTCCAGAGCCTTACTCTTTTTGTTAACTTAATTCCTTCAATATCATCTTCGTCCACCGTTTATGATCTTTGTTACGAAGTGATGATCGAAAATAAATATTCTCAGATTCATTTCGTTGTTTTATTTCAGGAACTTTTGGAAATCTTTCAAATGATAAAGCCGAAGATCTGGTTAAAAACGTTTGGAAATTGTTCGAAAATAATCCTCACTTCGATCGAGTAAAGTGTATTGATTCAGCTAGAATTCCGCTGGTAGAACTGAAACATAAAGATACCAAAAAAGAATGCAGTATATCGTTTTCGAGTGAAATAGCTATTCATACTTCAAAATTAATGAAGTTGTACTTGGACATGTGCCCGAACTTGAAAGTGTTGATTTTATTCATGAGGAAGATGTTGGTGCAATACGACTTACACGGAACTAATAGAATAGTTACTGCGGTGTTATTTTGGTTGGTAGTATTTTTCCTGCAACAGAAAAAGCTTGCACCTACTATCAGAGAACTACGTCAAACAGCTGGGGAAAAAACTTACGTTTCGGGTTGGAATTGCTCAGTGCCGGACCGGCATCCATTTTATAGAACATATTATCAAAACGAATCTATTGCTGCTTTATTTTACAGCTTTTTGGAATTTTATAAAAATTTCAACTTCCTGAAATATGTAATTTCTCCTTATCTCGGATATGCCATACCTATGGAGGATTTTGAAAAATGGAATGTTCCGATGGAAGCGCTCGACGGTGAATTTCAACATTCGAAAGGCGACGGTAGACATTCGTTTCAAAGAAGTTTCATGAACATTCAAGACCCGTCGATTTTGAGTTTAAATTCGAGTGGCAACGTTCTCGAAGAGGTTACGAATAAATTCAGGATTTCGTGCGAATATCTCCATAACAAATGTGTGGAAACTTGTGAAAAAGCACGCCAGTTCGAAATCGCTTCTTGTCCGGAATTTGAGTCACCGAAGCTTCTTCCCATCAATCTCAATCAGACGGTTTGTGTGGAATTGAATTACGATTCTCTCAAAATGACTACAGATGCGTATCAAAAGGCAGACGTACCTATCGCGATTCGCAAATTGATGGAAGTTGTTTTGGAATTCAAGTGTAATAAAATTGTGACCGAGTCGATTACACAAATCATTCACGATCGAGGAGATCCTCGGAAAATTGAAATTCCAATGATTTATATGGAATACGAAACGACTAATCGCACTTTGAGCAATTCAGTGATAACGTCCATCTACAAAGAAAGTCCGCTGAAATCGAATTTCAAAGTTTTCTTCATGTGTGAAATTGAGGTGATCGAAAAAAAGGTGAAGGTGTTTATTGACGGCGATGCTCGGTTTATACAGTTTATGCAAAACTGCGAAGATTTGTTTGACGAATGAAATGATTATTTTCGTTGATTTATCTACTTATTCTTACTTATTATTCGTGAGATTTTATACTTGATATAATTATTTTTTACGTCTTTATAATATTACTTCTGTTTTAAGATTTATTTTTCGTTGACCTACTCGTACCTATTTAAGAGTAGGTATCTAATCAATATTGCATTTAATATCTTATATTTTTAGAATCAAATAAATTACCAATTTTCATAATGTTGTAGAATTTTCACGTTACATTAAAAATTCTAATTAACCTGGAAATTACGAAAATTTCACTTCGAGAGATGAGTCTTATGCCAACTTATGCCCATAAGTATCAGTTTTTCGATGGTACTATTTTATTGACTACTGACAACGGGAGCTGCTTGGTATAGTATTTGTGGGCTTATATTGAAATTGAAACTTGACTCGATAATGGAATAACATTTTGTCGTACATTTGAACTGGATCGAAAATATCTAAACATTTCGATTATAAACTAGCTAATAATAATAATATACTTCGATTTTTTTCAGCGTTCGTAATTGGCGTGCATATACCTGGATGATTACCTGATAACGTACCTCTACCTACCGTTGACCTACCTACGGAGAAGCTTAGAATTGATAATCGAGTATTATAATGGGTGAGTCATTTTGTTCATTAATTTTGCTATGATTTTTCACTGATCAGCGACGGTGAGAGGGGACTTCAAAAGGTGCACTTGCACCGGGCCCGAATATTTTCCAACGCCCCCCGGCCCGACCAAGAGATTTTTATACCTATTACTTACTTCATCTGAGAAAAAATCTTCAAAAAAAATCTGTCCTCCCCAAAAATTGAGACGAAAACTCAACATTTTTTTTTTTAAAGTAAAAGATTCATTGATCGAAAACAATGATAATTATAAAAAAGAAGAAAGAAACAGAAACAATTTTTTTGTATAAAAATCAACAGATGTTTACTCCAAAACAATTTTTAAAATTATTTATTCTTTAAAAAATTGTGATTTTTTTTTTCTCAAAAAAGTTTGAAGATTTTTTACAAAAAAAAAAAGATTCTTTTGAAAAATGATAAGGACGATTTTTTTCTCTAAAAATAAATTTAAAACTATAGTTTTCTTCCAGATTTTATTTATTTTTTTTAAAATGGATAAGACGAAAAATAATTTATTCTTCTTCAAAAAAGTAATAAGTATTTTTCTTACCTTTACCTACAAAAAGTTGAAAATTTAGGTTTTTTTTCTCCAAAAAAATTATGAGATTTTTTTAATAATAAAAAAAACTCACGATTCTGATTTTCAAAAAAAAAGTTATGACCAAAAAATAATAATGATTTTTTTCTCCAGAAATTAAAATATTTTTTCTGAAAAAAAGCAAGATTTTTTTTCTAAGTAAAAAAAAATCAAGAGATTTCATACCTACTTTTTAAAAAATGTAGATATTTTTCTGCAAATTCATAGATTTTTTTCTTCAAAGAAATAACAGAAATTTATTCAATTCAAAAAGCTAAAAAAATTTTTACTTTAAAAAAAATTAGGAATTTTCCCCAAATAATATGTAAGTGAGAGATCTCCCCCTCCCCCCCCCAAAAAAAATCTACAAAATTCTTCATAAACTCCCAAAAAATAAATTTCATTTTTTTCATAGAAACTTGGAAACGAACGTCGCACAGTGGGCCACAGACCCCCCTAAAACGCCTGAAATTCGAAAAAATGAATGTCCTTTGATGGATTCAACGAAAGTGGGATATGATAGTATATACTTTAACAAGTTCAGATCCTGTAAAACTTGGTCGCCGCGCCTGCTAGAACGGCCGTACGGGCGCGAAAAAATTGGCGACGCACTAGTGTGCAAAATCCATAATGGATAATCACTACTTTCAAATAGGTGTAGTTCAGGTTCAAATTGTTGTATTCAAACTTTCAAAAAATTAATTCGCTACCTAAAAATGAGCTCTTTCACATGGCTTGATTAGTTTTTTTAAATTTCGATTATTTTTTTGATGATTAATTTTTGAAATGAAATTGGTTTTCGTACAAAGTGTACAGATATTTTATTAGAAAAGTAACGAGCTCAGCAACGCTCAGCTTAGTTTTTATGCTAGAAAGCTACATTTGGAAGTAGTACATAATGATCTGATAGAATTTTTTGCGCCAACTTGCGCCCGCCCCTCCAGGCTCGTTTTTTCCACCGAATGAGGGTCATAAATTTTGAAAACTGAAAAATAACATGGAATTATTTATTTAGTATAAAGTGTTTTTCTGGCTAAACTATGAGTCCTACGAAAAAAATGCTAAGAACCAAAAGTGTAGAGCATAAAATTTCCTATCTGCTTAAAGCGGTTAGTTTTTTTCTAGGAGGCTTAGTTTTCGTGATTTTTGCAGTCAAAGTTCAAAATTAAATATGATTTATTCATTTTACAAACTTTCACTGCAAAAATCACGAAAACTAAGCCTCCTAGAAAAAACTAATCGCTTTAAGCACATAGGAAATTTTATGCTCTACACTTTTGGTTCTTACCATTTTTTTCGTAGGACTCTTAGTTTAGCCAGAAAAACACTTTATACTAAATAAAAAATTGCCTGTTTTTTTTTCAATTTTCAAAATTATCAACCATGATATATTACCACCTTGTATAATGCATCAGTATAAGCATAGTTTTATTTTTTTCCCCTTCTAAGCTCACTACCCCTATTTTTCCAAGAAAAAAGAAGACAAATTCGTGTTCTATGATCTCAAAAACATGCCTATACTGATATTTTCACATATCGATACGAGCCAAATTTCATTTTCTCCCCCTCAGCCCCACCCCCTTCATCCTACCAAAAAAACAATGTCAAATTCGTGTTCTACGACCTCGAAAACATGCATATAGATGTTTTACACATCAATCTAGGCAAACTTTTGATTTTTCGCCCCTCTAGCCTCACCCCCCTAGCTGCTATCAAAAAAATAATGTTAGATTTGTGTTCTACGACCCCGAAAACATAAGGGTACATCAATTTTTAAAATGTGATGTCAATTTATGGCAAAATATTGAATTTCAGGCGTTTTAAGGGGGTCTGTGGTCCACTGTGCGTCGTGACTTCTTAAATTTTTTTTTTCTAAAAGTAAGTAATTTTTTTTTTAAAATAAAAAGAATAAAATAGAATAGAATAATAAACTATATATCAAAATAGAAGTCAATAGAATTTTACTTTTAAAAAAATGAATTCTTTTACTCCATAATATAATTTATTTATGCTTAGAGATTCCTTCTCCAAAAAAATAAAAATAAAAAATTTAACGGTGCGGTGTAATTTCAAAAACAAAATGAAGTAATAAGAAGAAGAATAAAAATATCCTTTCAGAATTTTTGGAATATTTTTTTTTTCAATTCTTTTTAAATATTCGTAATAAATAAAATAGATTGGTCCGCTGTAAATTCATTAGGTGTGGGTGTGGGTGTTGATTGTTCACCAAATTTTCCATACTGTCGGGAAATGTAATAATTTTTTTATGGACGCTATGATTTAAAACAAAATCAACTAAAAAAACATGTTGAAAAAAAATTGATGAAGGCAGGGTGAAAAAAAACTCATATTATCAGTTATCCAGACGGTCATGGTTATCCCGTTATCCTCATCATCATTGTTTTTCTCATGAAATATAAAAATTTAGGAACTAAAATATTGGCTTTTTCAATTTGGACAAAAAAAATTTTTTAGCCGTTAGCCGATCATCGAAAAGTCATTAGCCAATCAGATTCTGACAATTAGCTTTTAGCTCAAGTTTTAGTCTGATCATTGAAGAACATTTTAGCTCTTAGCCGTTAGCTGCAAAACGTTCGGCTAAATGCATCCCTGCAATTTTCATTCAATTATTTTAATTTTTGTATGAACTATATTCGAAAAAATTATCAATCTAGTAAAATAAATACGTACGAGCACATTAATTATGTACACTTAGTCACTTACCACCTACATATAATCTAAAAACCTAAGTAAGAGGTACATAAGAACAGTAACTAAGAAAAAAAGTGGGAAAAAAAAATAATAATAAATGAAAAAATAAAAAAAATAAAAAATTTTAATTGTAGTTTGTTAACACTGCCGATAGAAGTCGCGCACAAACACAAACACAAGGTCGACCAATCAGAATCAAGGTTACAAATTCGTTGAACTTTCAACTATTGACCTGTGCTTTGACAGACGCGTCGTTTTTTTGAAATTTTCATTTCACTTTGGCGTCTTTGGCAGCCATTTGCATTATTCTAAAGACGAACAGTAAACTCGTCCTGATGTGTTTTTCGTCATTATTTCGAGTTATTTTTCGAATTCCATCAATTATTAATTAATAATAGTCTTCCATTTTATTCGTTGCTGTGTCGGCTGTAATTTATATGTAGTGATGAGTTAATTTTTGGTTCATTTTTCGCGTAAATAGTTTCGTGTTTTCGTCGACGACGAAATGAAAATTGAACGCTACGGTGTTGGAAAAATTTACTCGAGTATTTTATTCGTTGTCTTCTTCTGTTAGTTGATGTGCTCGTTAAAATGTCTTCTGTAAGTATCGTAGTACATAATTATTTAATATGAAACAAGAATCAAGTAAAGGACTGAAATTGAAAAGTATTGTGTCATCTTGGCCATATCGTTTCATTGCCTCCTTTACGTTTACACGCACACACACACCCAAAGATGACATCGTCTTTTGTACATTTTTAGGCGTATTTTTTTTCAAATTTGATTGCTTATTTGTGTTATTTTCGTTTGTAATGTGGTTTTCATTTTTTATGATTATAGTTTCGCTATTTCGTTTTCTTCGTGTGGAAGACGAAGAGAAGGTAATACCTTATTTTTGGATATTCATCGGAGCTTTCGTCGTTTTTGGTACCGTTCTCCGGCCGTATTCAGATATTTCAGATCAATACATCGTACAGACGAGTCCACTACGAAGTTAGAAATTATTTCATGGCTGGCGAACTTGATGAGTTCGAATTGAATTCTATTGGAATGAAAACAATGTAGTTACAAGTACGTAAACGAATTGACAAATATTTTTGTAATGCGGTATAGGTAGAATGATCCAATTGATTCGGTTAATTGCTTGTTTAGCCAGTGTAAAGTATAATATGATTTTTTCGATGGTCGTTAGTTATATTTTTCATTTTTCTGTAGTTTCGTGTTTCATCATCATCGTATGGCAGACGCAGAATGGACCAGCTTTTGAAAATCGATCGCAGCTGTTATACTATTCATCTACCAGATTGTACACGACGAGTTAACTGCGAAGTTTAATAATGTTCCCATGGCTGATCAAGTTGATCTCGCATTGCATTCATTTGAAAACGAAATCATTCAGTCTGAAGTACGTAAATGAATTAGAAGTACTTATTTCTTAAAATGGTGCTATAGGTTAAATGATTTGTTCGTTCGAATTTCGCCCCGGTCCTGTAATTTGTACCTACATGTGTGACGAAGGATTTTTTCCCTCTGATTTGGTTATCACTCGACGTCATGACGTGACGAGACGTTTCGTAGGACGTAACTTTGAAAAATTTGAGACATTCGTCTCGCTAATTCTAAAACTGTCCATTTAAACCATCACAAAAGAGTCATTATGACGTAATGACACTATTGTGATGCTTCACACACAAGATGTAATATACCTGCAAAAAGTATAAACAAAGCTAAGGGTACATGCTGGAAACATTATGATTAGCAAGACGCATTAGACATCAGCTAAACTAAGAGAAATCAAGGAAAAATCAGTTTTTTGGACGCGGAGGCTGCGTCAGAATTTTTTAAAAATAAAACTTACAATGAAACTTGAAAATTCGGCTATGCCCGCAACGCTTGTGGTGCGGGCAACTTATTTAATATTTTTCATTTTTCTGTAGCTTCGTTGTTCCATCATCGTCGTATGGCAGACGCAGAATGGACCAGCTTTTAGAAATTGATCGCAGCTGTCGTGATGTTTGGTACCATATTAATGGAAATAACACAGTTACAAGTACGTTCGCGAATTAAAATTATTTCTTGAAATTGTGCTATCTGTTATTCTGTTCGTTCGAATTTGCTCTCGTAAATTATACCTACATCTGTGACGAAAGTATTTTTCCACTTGAAGCGAATTCGATTGCTATACTTATTTAGTTGCGTTGATATAATTTGTACTTTCGTATGAATGCATCAATTAGAAATTGATTTTAGTGAACGTTGCTTCACATACTTTGGCTCAAGTTCAAATTTGTAGTTGTTTTTTTTTTTTTTGTCAAATTTTGTCTTAGATCTAATCGATTAGTGTAATTATATTTATGGAGACATTAGGTACTTATTTTGTAATAATTACGTATTTTTCATTTTTCTTTAGTTTCGTCGTTTCGTCATCACCGTATGGGAAATACAGAAAGGACCTGCTTTTGGAAATTGATTGCAGTTACAAGTACGTACACGAACTGACATTATTTCTTAAAATGGTGCTATACGTAGGATGAATGATCTGTTCGTTGCTTCGTTCGTCTGTTGCTTCGTTATTTGTATACCTACATTTGTGACAAAAGATTTTTTCGCTCGAAATGACAATTTTTCCCTCTAATTCGGTTGTTAATTAGTTCGTCGATATATAAATTAGTACTTGCATATTTAAGGGAAGGGTTTTAGGGTCCAAACCCCTCCCATTATATAAAAATAATAGCTTTAAAATACCTCAAAAACCATTGTAAAGCACAAATGCTCATTTTACATATTTTTCAAAAATTTCCTAAAATTGTGAAAAGTTCTCGAAAAACATCCCTAATTTTTTTTAAATTTTCAAAAATGAGATTTTTCAAGATTTTCTCAATGTTTAGTCACGATGAATTTTTATAAAATGAGATTGGTCAAATTTTTAATTTTTGGAATGATTTTTCATAAATTTTCAAAAATAAAAATTGGATAATTTTTTTACTTAATATTTTATTTTTCAAGAATGAATTTTTCTAATTTTGTTAACTACGTGATTTTTCTTAAATTTTCAAAGAATAAGATTTTTCAATTTTTTCATGAATGATTTTTTTGTCAATTTTTAGAATTTATTTTCTCTCGAATTTTTCAAAAATGATTTTTGTTGGGTTATTTAACAAAAATCGAAATGGATTTTTTCCAATTTTTTTATAGAGATGATTTTTTCTACTTTTCAGAACTAGATTTTTTAAATTTTATTTACTAATTTTTAGTTATGATGAATTTAAAAAAAAAAATGGTTTAGTCGAATTCTTCAAGATAGGTAATTTAATTTTTTTTTCAATTTTTAGGAAGATTTTCCTGAATTTTCACAAAGAGAAACTGTTTAATTTTTTTTGACCATTTTAGGATTTTAGTTTTTCAAGGTTAAATTTTTCCTTTGCTTAAAATTTTTTAATTTTCAAAAATTATTGAATCCAAAAAATTTTTTCAAAATAATTGAATTTTTTTCAATAATTTTTAATGCTAACCAGTGATGTCAGTAACGAAATTTTTTTTTCCGTTACGGTATTCGTTCCGTTACTGTAACTAAAAATCCTGAATTTCGTTATTTGTTACGTTACTTGGAACGAAAATGGTACCGATAGGGCCTTGTAACGTTATTTTTCAAGTAACGTTATTTTTTTCCGTTCCGTTCCGGTTTTTTCGTTACAACGTAATTTTTTCCGAAATAGCCAGAAATCATAAAAAAATTGCTATCTTCATTTTTCAATGTAAATTAATAACTATCAAGTCCAATAGAATAAAATAAACATCAAGAATTAAGAAGAAAATAATACAAGTTTGGTGGTGTTGCTACCTATTGGACCCCTCCCTCCCCTCCAATTTTGGATAATCCAACTCATTCAAATACATTATTGAAAACAGGGGGAGGGTAAGGGGCCCGATTGAAAAACTTTTCAAATAAAAGTTGTAGCTTGAAGTACTAGGAATAATTTTGGTGATAACAAAAATTTCAATCGGATCCCTCCCTCCCCACCAATTTTGGATAATCCAACTCCTTCAAATACATTTTTAAAAACAGGGGGGAGGTAAGGGGCCCGATTGACAAAATTTTCAAACAAAAGTTATAGCTTGAAGTTGTACAAATACTTTTAGTTATTACAAAAATTTCGATTAGACCCCTTCCTCCCTTCCAATTTTGACTATAAAGTATTATGTAGCACTGGACTTGGTAAAAAATTTTCGAAGTTGCACCCCATGAATGTAAACAAAACAATCAAACTAGACGTTAGTGAACATTTTCTGGGGAGTTGACAGGGCAGGCAATGCAAAAAAACTGAAAAAAATAACGAAAAAAAGTAACGGAACGTAACGAAATTTTTTCGTTATTTGTTACGTAACATAAAGACCATTTTATTGTAACGTTATTATTTCGTTACACAATTTCTGTTCAAAAATAAAGTTCCGTTACTGTTCCATTACTTGTAACGAAAAAAATTCCGTTATTTTTCGTTTTTCGTTACCGTTATCGTTACGTTCCGGCATCACTGATGCTAACTTTTCTTAATTTTCAATTACAAAATTTTCGAAATTTTTCAATTATTGATATGATTTTTCATAGATTTTTAGAAATAAAAATTGGATAATTTTTTAAATAGGTATTTTATTATTTTATCGACGAATTTTCTTCGATTTTTATAGATCATTTATTCTTGAATTTGAAAAAATGATACTTATTTGTTACCTAGGTACTTTGAAAACAAATTTATGATGGATTTTTTCGATTTTTTTAAGGAGATTTTTTCAACTTTTCAAAACTAGATTTTTTTGATTTTACCATTCCAAAACTTTACCTACTTATTAATTTTTAGTTATGATGAATTTTCAAAAAGATTCGTTTCAGTCAAGTTCTTCAACACATTGATTTTTTTTTTAATTTTTGGGAATATTTTCTCTGAATTCTCACCAATAGAAACGGTGTATTTTTTGACTATTTACAGATTTTTTGATTTTTAAAAATTGAATTTTCAAAATTTTTGAAAAACCCATTTTAAAAATTTTTCATGATTGAATTTTTTTCCAATAATTTTTAAAGATGCTTTTCTTATTTCCGATTACAAAATTTTCGCAATTTTTCAACTTTTGGTAGGACGTTTTTAAAAGATAGGTTATTAAGTCCATCGGAAAGAGCTTTAGATACAGTTTATTTTTTGAATGATATTTGAATTTTTATACTTCTTATAAATTATTTTTATTAAATTTTCTGAAGTTTTTTTTTTTTTTTGTAAATTGATGAAAATTAAAAAATTCATTTCATAATTACTACTCTCGAAAGCAAAATTTGAACCAATCCCATTATTTCATCCTAGATATGCCACTGCATATGAATGCATTAATTTGAAATGAATTTTCGTGGGCGTAGCTTCATATAGATATTTCGGCTCAAGTTCGAATTTGTATCGCTTTTGTTACTGTTGTCAACTTTTGTGCTAGATTCAATCGCATTAGTGTATTTATTTTATAGAGATATTATAGGTATCTATTCTTCGTTCTGTTTTCTTCAATTTATTAATGTCATTTTATTCGTTTTTAACAGATGCTGTTTCAAATACTGTGGTAAAATCCGAGCAAATGCGATGAATGGAGTAAAGAATTGTTCGACACGAGTACTCGAAGCTGACGATTCTGCCGGTCAACGCGTTCAAGATTCAGTTTTTCCTGTTTGGTTTGAATTAAGGTAAGAATTGTAATCGATAAGGATAATATCTAGAAAAATGGCAGATCTCTAGAAGTCGATCTGTCTATCGCAAGGTCCATCCTATAATGATAATCGACTTTATCGAATGAATTTAACGAAGAATATGCGGAATGAAAGATCTATATTAGGCGTATTTTTTCGCTAAGCATGTTTACTGAAGAAATGAGTTGTCAATTTATGCTTTGAACAATTTTTTGGAATGGGATTTTTTCAATTCTAACCCATTTAGCAATTCTTTGTCAAATCCTTCTCAAGTAATAATTTCGAGAATAAATTCATTAATTTTTTAGAAATTTAAATTTTTGAATTGATAATTTTTTTTTCTTGCCAATTTCCTCAGTTTTCTGCAAAATGGCATTGTTTTAGAAAATTTAACCCTAAATGCAATTTTTTTGGAATCGATTTTTCTCAACTTTTGCCTGATTTGGCGGTTTTGTGTAAAATTCAACTTTACAATATTTTAGGACTTCTCGAGTACAAATCTTGGAGAAAAAAAAATCATAAAAATGAGGAAGTTGGAATTTATGATTTGCAAAATTTTTTTCAATATGTTTAAAGCAATTTTTTCTTGAAATTCTACGCCACAACTGTAGGGCTTCTGATGTAGGTAATAATTTCGAATAAATTTGGAAGAAACTCAAGCTCAACTTATGTTGGGAAATTTTATTTGGTAAACCAGAATAGCTCATTTTTACAATTTTGGCAGCGTATTCAGATACAGATTTTTGAGGTACATATTCGGCATTCTTATGTGATAGTTTATAGTGAATTCTTAAATATGTTGAATTTAAATTACTCCCGAATTTTATTCGTTGATTTCTAGAACTTTTCAAATTTTCGTGAATTCTTTTTTTTATAATTCCATTTTTTTGATATTGATTTTTTTTCTCAATTTACAATTTCTTCCAATGCTTACTCAAAAATTTTGTAATTTATTTAAATTTATTTGTCTTTGGAATTTTATCAATTTTTTTTCAACGTTTGGAATCCATTAAAAAACTCGAATTTTTTTATTTTTCCTGGGTGTCTTTTTTTAAATTCTTGTAAATTTTTCAAAAATTCAAAATTCTTTTGTTTGTACCTATTAGATATCTGCGTATTTTTTTAAATGTATAAAATTTAGAAATTTTTCATCATTTCCCAGTTTTTTAATAATTTGAAAATTTTTCGTTTTTTTTGCTTTAAAATTATTTGTGATTTTCTCTCTACCATACAAAAATTTATTTCTGCCAGTTTTTCAATATTTTTTGAAGTGAAAAGTTTCCCAACTTTTTGGATTAAAATTATTTTCAATTTTTTTGGAATAGAAAGAAACTGAATCGTCTCACAGTAAATTATTTTCCAAATTTGTGAGAAAATTTCCACTATTCTATCAAAATAAAAGAATTCTTGAAAACATTTCAGTTTTCTAAAAATAATACTTTTTCGAATTTTGAAGCAGAAAAAGAAGTAAAAATCTGCTCAATTTTCTTAATGTTTGATAAAATTTTTATTTTCTAAAATTTAAAGATGAAAAATGACTATAAAAGTCTGCTCAATTTTTTTCGGAAAACAAAATATATTTTATTGCGAAATTTCTTATTTTTTATCGAAGTAAATAACTTCTATTTTTTTTTCAAAGTGATAAATTTGCTACCTACTTTTTCAAGTAAAAAGTTCCCAATTTTTAGGAAGTGAAATATTTTTAATTTTTTTTTTTGGGGGGGGGGGGGGGGGGTGGGAGAAGATTTTATATTTTCTCAGGGAAGAAAATTTCTGAAATCTTTTGAAATTTCGTCGACACTTCAAAATTTTTAAACTTTTGTTCAATATTTCAAAATTTATCATCTCTCTACCATTATCCGTGTTTCAATTTTTTTTTCAAGTATTCATTCCGATGTTTTCTTATTTTTTTGCATTCGTGTGTTCTTTGAAACGTGCCAATTTTTGATTTTTTTTAAAATAATGTTTTTACCATTCTCTTGTATTTGTTTGTTTTTTGTAATTTACCATTTTTTTCAATCTATTGAAAATTTCTCAACGTGATTTTTTTCGCTTTTTGAATTATTAATTTTCTAATTTTCTTGAAGTTAGCCAATTTTCTCATATTTTTTTTTTTTTTAATTTCAGGATAAGATTACGAAAGCACCAGTACCTACTACCTACGTACCTACCACACCAACTGGAGGATTATTCGATCAAGAATCAACATTCATTTCCTGTAGCTGTCATAGAAAGCACACCTACGATGTGAGCTGAAATATGTCTCAAAAATCAACGAGCATCTGTAATCACCGCGCTAGCTTGGATATCATTTTATAATGTAGTCCTTCAGGTAGTTTTATAATTTTGCATCGCGGATCCCTCTACAATGGTTTTTTAAAAACTTTGCCCATTTTGAAGTTTTCACGAAAGCCAACGAGCCATTCAGCATTAGCCAAAGAAATTAATTCCAAGATCGTGAAGGTTTTCCAAAGGCTTCTTCATCCTTTGATTATTTTTCAAGCGTTGACTACATTTTTGCAGTCAAGATGTGATTGACACGATGACCTTTATTTTCTAAATCTATTGACAAGCCCCTCGACTATTTTTGAAAACTATATTATAAGTAGGCGATATTGTTACGGAGTCGTTATTGAAGATGAATTATTTCCAACGCATGAATTCTCGAGAAACATTGCAAGGATTACCCAAGTATATTCCCTTTTTACAGGTAAATTATTTTTTACAGCGACCCTTTGAATTATTTTTAAGATATTATTGCTCCGAAAGATACGACCTGTGCATATGTTTTTGAAGATCAGCGTACATCGTTGCTAGAGATAATTTTCATTTTTTTTTATCCCTTGAATATACGAGCAACACTGTATTAGCGAATCAACAGATGATCCATAGGTATATCCAATTTACTGGTGAATTTTATTTTTGAAGCAAAACTCCGACATTTTTTTAAAGTCTAGTATTCGATTTGAATTTTGAAGATTATTGTCCGAATTTCCCATCATATTCGTGTATTTTCGCGGTAGAATTTTTAATTTTTTTATTCGATGATATTCGTGTATATTAACGTTGCGTGTTGATCGGTTGTTGTCGTCCAAATTTTTCATCGTGTTCGTTGTCTTCGATTCGGTATTTTTCGCGGTTAGGTGCCTGAATGGGAATCGTTGACCGTTGGTGGGGCAAGGTGGTATTTTTTTTAATTCTTTGGTGCGGGCGTCCGCGCTTGGTTTTGTTACGGGGTCGTGTAGGTGAGCTCGATTATCAATATCGGTGCCGTCCACCGTTGATAGTTGGAGCCATTTCACGATAACTCTTCTTCGGCAGACGAGGGCTGATGAAGGGATCCTGTAATGAAATTGGGCTCAAAATTGATTCGTTTTTCGCGTAGGATTCTCAATTCGTTGGTTTAGGTGTCCGACGTTTTGGTTTTCCGGGGTTGTGCACTGTGCTCGATTACCAACGGTGCCGTACCACCTTTGTTGGCAATCGTACGGGCCAGTTGGCAACTTTATTCTTCTTCGGCAGAACGAGGGCTGATGGAAGAATTCTGGGACCAAACGTTCGGTCGGTCTCGCGTTCGAGGATCTTCGGAGGTGTTGTTTTTGACGGGTGGTGTGGACAATCGCGAGCTCACACCATGTCTGCGAAACGCATCTCCGACTAGGATTAGCCATCGATGTCGGTATCTGTGTCTGGAGACGCTCACGACATCGAGAAAGACCTGTAGTTTCTTACGACACTGACACGGTCTTCCCCGGGATATCGTTTGGCTGGCGACCTGGAACCGGAGGGCAGTCAGGGTTAGTATCAAACTAAAGGTATTTAGGATTGTCTCTTAGCATGCTTTCAATGGATTTCGTGAACTATCGCGAGTTCACGCAATGTCTGCGGAAGCCACGCCTGTTAGGTTATCCATCGATCTCGCACGGCATCGAAACAGCAATCGATGTCGTGGGACATCGAGAAAGACCCGGAGTATTCTACGGCGCTGGCGCGAACTTCCCCAGGAATGCGTCGGCCGGCCGGCGACCTGGATCAGGAGGACATTCCAGAGCCGTATTAAACGAAGGGTATGGAGGGTGCGAATGATTCGCATACGCCCGAGTAGAACGTAGCGTTGTTTGGATTGCGGATCAAAACTATACGAGTTGGGTATCAAAATTTCTCTTATGCGAAGTATCAGTCCCGGACCATAGGAGTAGGTGATTATCCGGGGCTGGCCAGGACAACGGGATTTGCGTCTTGGGTACTGCGAGCTCGGAGGGCCCTACGGCACCCTGCACCACCATCATTCGATGGGGAACTGGTACATTGCCTAAGAGGGGTCCTGAGATGACCGCGGTAACGGCTTCGCAAACGGGAACGGTTTCCTAGTGTTATCGTTTCTGTAGGCCACGAGCTCCATCAAAGAGTTTGGAGGCTGGTCGGCTGTTTTGGCTCGACCGATTTCGGTCTATATTGTTCTTCGGGCTGCGTGCCACCAGTACGATGTTCGAAGAATAATCTAAATTTAAACCGGTCGCCTAATAGGCGTACCGTAAGTTCCTTTGCCTCGACAATGGATGACTCATTTGGTTTTGCCCGCGATGTTCGCGCCTTGTCTACTGGTTACGGTCTAGCGAACATCGCCTGTGGTGAGTGATCTCCCTGGGTCAAGGTACTGCCTCGCTCGTTGAGGCAGTTGAAGAGTGTGTGAAGTGAGAATGTTGATCCGGATTGTTTCGCGATGCTATGTTGTACTCGGAGAGTATGGGTTTTGTTTGCTTCTTTTAGTGGATATTGTTTCAAAATTAAATTAGTTTGGAATCGAGTTATTATTTAATAATCATTTTTTTTTTAATTTTTGCGAAATTATTGAAAAAATTGGTAATCAGTACCTTTTGGCCTCAGGATAATAATTTTTTTGCGGAGATTTAATTTATTCGTCGTCGTTGCTTGTTTGATTAGGTATTTTTTCAATAAAAATTTGTTTTTGATTTGATTTTTTTCTCCAAATTTAATAGTTTGTGGGGTGTCTCTCTGGCTCTGGGTGAAGATGAAAATTGTAATTATTCCGTTTCCTTTCAAAATTGTCAGTTTTAATAATGTGTCAAATCAAGCCCCTACCCCCTCTTGAAAAAGCATCCCTCTCAATCGCGTATTATTGTCAGCTCTTTTTTTAGTATTATTCTATTTTTCTCATGTTCGCAAATTATGTCGTTATTTATTCATGTTGTTATCATTGTTCTATTTTTAAGTAAATATTTTATTGCAAATTATTGTGATAACCGATCACGGTTTTTCACTGCTTTGCGGCGGGCAGTGTTTTTTAACCCAGATTGGTTAATTTAGATTTAATATTGTAATTCATTCTCGTCTTAAAACGCCGCACAGTTTAAATAAAACAGAAATTCGTTTGGTTTTTCATTTTTCATCAACTTTTCAGGTTTAATTGCATTATTAATAATTGCACAATAATATGATTCTGGGAAGATGAAGAAGAAACACGAAAAGTTGAGTTCGGAAAATAACAATAAAAATTATTCAATATTACAAAGGGAAGTGCAATTTCATCAATATGACCAGAAATGTTTCAAGTAAATTGTAGTTTTGGTCAAAACTAGTCAATTTTTTCGGTTTAGATATTTTTTGATGAATAGGGAAAACGTATCTAAGCTCTGGAGTTCTTACTAATCACATATTTTCAATGAAAAAATGGCTTATATCGTTAGATACATTCCAGAGGCAAAGTGTGCCCATAAAACGAGGTGAGTAAATTCACAAAACTGTTGATATCGCTTGGAAATTGAAACTAAAATGAAGACTGAGAAATCTTGGCCAACTCGGAAATCATTTTTATTGATATTTGCAAAGACAGGAGCTTATTACACCCTTAAATAAATTGAAAAACGATGCGAAAATATGAAATCGAATTTTCCCCTCAAAACGGCTGGTTATGCAATTCTATCAACAGTCATTCGCAACGAAGGTATCATTACCCCTTGAAATGATCAAAAAACATGAGAAAATGCTTGTGAAATTATTCCTGCAAAACACGCAGTTAGGCAGCCGCAATAACACACTACCAATTCGCCATTATATCGTTGATATCTCCGCAAATTTTGATGCGATTTTGAAACGGATTGCGAATTTGCCATCGTCGAGTTCGACTCTATCAGACTAGACCCCTAGATGCCCAATTTTCGATAATTTTTTTATTCAAACCCAAAAGGTCGAAATTCAAAAATTTGCCATGTTCTTGTTTATGGTTCGATTGAGCTGAAATTTGATTTGTGTGCTCATTTCAGGTTGTGGATTTCGAAAATGTCTGTATAAACGTTGCGTACTAAAGAACTTGCAAATTGAAATTTTTATTTTTCGAAGTTGGCAACAATGCGTCTAGATGTTCTCAAATTTCTATTCTGCCACCTCATATTGAAAGGGAAATACACTTTGAATCTACATTTTATGCGCATTTCAAAGGAAATACGTCAAATTTGAAATTGCATGTCAAATAGGTTGCATAACCAGTACATTTGAAGGAGCGAACTTTCACAAATTAATATCGAAATGCGACTGTTTAAAACATCGATTTTTGAATTTTTGAATTATTTCTTCGGTTTATTACTAATTCGAGGTCGCTGATCACGATTATGGTGTTGGTTTTAAGTTCGTGTACCTCCTTGCCCACCAAATGTGAATTTTCGTAAAAAAATTGCGGGTTTCAAGAGGAAGGAGGGGTGCGTGAAGAAAATTAATATCATATTCGTGATCGGTGACCTTCAATTAGTCGATAACGAATCTAATCTCGATTTTTTTGAAAATTGCTGAATTTTCAAAGTGCTCGTATTCGCGAACTAAGCTTCATAGAGCAAAACTGATAGCAGAATCGGAATCAGCGGGGTCGACTTAGTCGAAAAGCACTCTTATCTCGATTTTTTTGGATGTCAAAAAAATCGAAAAAATCAACGATGGTTAACCTTCCTTTTTTTTTGGAAAAAAACCTTTTTGTCTCAGATCGACGTGTGAGGTGTCTAGGAGGGGGTAATCGGACCAGGCGAATCGACCCCAGCGATCAGTTTCCCGATCGGAGGCGAATTCGCAGAGATAAGGACCATTTTTCGTAACTCAGAAACTAAGCCTCGGATTTGAAAACCGATTGCATATTTGGGTTCAGCGACCTCAGATTAGCCCCTAAATCAAATGTTACCTTGATCGGGCCATAAATAACACTTCAAAAAATTTATTAAAAATGAAGCAAAAAATGGGCTCAGTTTAGATTTTTTTTACAAAATTTGAAAAAAATTGTCGAAAATGGGCGTACGAAGGGTCGACTCCGATCAGGGTTGCAAACTGTTTCGAACCACCACCAATAAAATTGTTTTGGTGGTGGTTTTCAAATGGTTTTCACCACCACCACAACCAATTGGAAAATTTGTAAAACCATAACCAAATCAAAACCGTTTGCAAGCAGAAAAAATGGAAAAACCATTTGATAAAACCACAAAAAAGAGCTTTAAAAAAAAGAAACCACCATCACCACAACCATTTAGATTTGAAAAACCACCAAATCAATTGAATCGGTTTCTTTGTTTTATGACTTTTATTTGAGCCAATTTCGATTATAATGCCAATGCCTAAATAAATGAGAAAACCATTTTAAAATAAAATAAATTAATAAAATCACAGAAATCTCGGTATTTTACGATATAATTATTATTTTTTGCTCCATTTAAAAACATGAAAAATCGATTGAAAACCAAAACCAATTCATTTGGTTTTGGTTTTACCAATTGAAATGGTTTTGGTTTTTGAGAACCACCACCAAAACCAATTGAAATGGTTTTGGTTTTTGAGAACCACCACCACCACCACCAAAATAATCAAAAGTTGAAATAACCGAAACCAAAACCAAAACCATTTCAAAAAAAAAACCAAAACCAAAACCAAAAACCATTTATTCGAAAATTTTCAAAACCACCACCACCACCACCAATTAATTCTCAAACGGTTCGCAACCCTGACTCCGATAGAGTCGAAGTCGACGATTGCAAATCTGCAATCAGATTCAAAGTTAATTATTATTATTAAGCGGACGTGAGGCGCTATCTGTAGTTGCACACATGAACTAAAAATGCGATGAAATGAAGAAATACGATTTCGAAAAATAAACCCACAAGTAGCGCCATCTATCAGAAGCAATACTAAACTTTGTTCTGTTTTTAAAAAATCCGGTCCACAAAATTCAAGTCCAATTTCCAGATATGCGCGTGGCGCTATCTCTCTGAACATTAGTGAACTAAGGTCTAAAAGTGACCAAAATAGGCCTCAAATAAGAAAAACTATTTTCCCGTAATTACCACGTAATTACGGTAATTTTACCGGTAAAAATACAATTTTGATCCACTTTTGACAATCCCAAAACCAGCAATCTAGACTGGCCTAGCGCCGCTAGTCTAGATTGCTGGTTTTGGGATTGTCAAAAGTGGATCAAAATTGTATTTTTACCGGTAAAATTACCGTAATTACGTGGTAATTACGGGAAAATAGTTTTTCTTATTTGAGGCCTATTTTGGTCACTTTTAGACCTTAGTTCACTAATGTTCAGAGAGATAGCGCCACGCGCATATCTGGAAATTGGACTTGAATTTTGTGGACCCGATTTTTTAAAAACAGAACAAAGTTTAGTATTGCTTCTGATAGATGGCGCTACTTGTGGGTTTATTTTTCGAAATCGTATTTCTTCATTTCATCGCATTTTTAGTTCATGTGTGCAACTACAGATAGCGCCTCACGTCCGCTTAATAATAATAATTAACTTTGAATCTGATTGCAGATTTGCAATCGTCGACTTCGACTCTATCGGAGTCGACCCTTCGTACGCCCATTTTCGACAATTTTTTTCAAATTTTGTAAAAAAAATCTAAACTGAGCCCATTTTTTGCTTCATTTTTAATAAATTTTTTGAAGTGTTATTTATGGCCCGATCAAGGTAACATTCGATTTAGGGGCTAATCTGAGGTCGCTGAACCCAAATATGCAATCGGTTTTCAAATCCGAGGCTTAGTTTCTGAGTTACGAAAAATGGTCCTTATCTCTGCGAATTCGCCTCCGATCGGGAAACTGATCGCTGGGGTCGATTCGCCTGGTCCGATTACCCCCTCCTAGACACCTCACACGTCGATCTGAGACAAAAAGGTTTTTTTCCAAAAAAAAAGGAAGGTTAACCATCGTTGATTTTTTCGATTTTTTTGACATCCAAAAAAATCGAGATAAGAGTGCTTTTCGACTAAGTCGACCCCGCTGATTCCGATTCTGCTATCAGTTTTGCTCTATGAAGCTTAGTTCGCGAATACGAGCACTTTGAAAATTCAGCAATTTTCAAAAAAATCGAGATTAGATTCGTTATCGACTAATTGAAGGTCACCGATCACGAATATGATATTAATTTTCTTCACGCACCCCTCCTTCCTCTTGAAACCCGCAATTTTTTTACGAAAATTCACATTTGGTGGGCAAGGAGGTACACGAACTTAAAACCAACACCATAATCGTGATCAGCGACCTCGAATTAGTAATAAACCGAAGAAATAATTCAAAAATTCAAAAATCGATGTTTTAAACAGTCGCATTTCGATATTAATTTGTGAAAGTTCGCTCCTTCAAATGTACTGGTTATGCAACCTATTTGACATGCAATTTCAAATTTGACGTATTTCCTTTGAAATGCGCATAAAATGTAGATTCAAAGTGTATTTCCCTTTCAATATGAGGTGGCAGAATAGAAATTTGAGAACATCTAGACGCATTGTTGCCAACTTCGAAAAATAAAAATTTCAATTTGCAAGTTCTTTAGTACGCAACGTTTATACAGACATTTTCGAAATCCACAACCTGAAATGAGCACACAAATCAAATTTCAGCTCAATCGAACCATAAACAAGAACATGGCAAATTTTTGAATTTCGACCTTTTGGGTTTGAATAAAAAAATTATCGAAAATTGGGCATCTAGGGGTCTAGTCTGATAGAGTCGAACTCGACGATGGCAAATTCGCAATCCGTTTCAAAATCGCATCAAAATTTGCGGAGATATCAACGATATAATGGCGAATTGGTAGTGTGTTATTGCGGCTGCCTAACTGCGTGTTTTGCAGGAATAATTTCACAAGCATTTTCTCATGTTTTTTGATCATTTCAAGGGGTAATGATACCTTCGTTGCGAATGACTGTTGATAGAATTGCATAACCAGCCGTTTTGAGGGGAAAATTCGATTTCATATTTTCGCATCGTTTTTCAATTTATTTAAGGGTGTAATAAGCTCCTGTCTTTGCAAATATCAATAAAAATGATTTCCGAGTTGGCCAAGATTTCTCAGTCTTCATTTTAGTTTCAATTTCCAAGCGATATCAACAGTTTTGTGAATTTACTCACCTCGTTTTATGGGCACACTTTGCCTCTGGAATGTATCTAACGATATAAGCCATTTTTTCATTGAAAATATGTGATTAGTAAGAACTCCAGAGCTTAGATACGTTTTCCCTATTCATCAAAAAATATCTAAACCGAAAAAATTGACTAGTTTTGACCAAAACTACAATTTACTTGAAACATTTCTGGTCATATTGATGAAATTGCACTTCCCTTTGTAATATTGAATAATTTTTATTGTTATTTTCCGAACTCAACTTTTCGTGTTTCTTCTTCATCTTCCCAGAATCATATTATTGTGCAATTATTAATAATGCAATTAAACCTGAAAAGTTGATGAAAAATGAAAAACCAAACGAATTTCTGTTTTATTTAAACTGTGCGGCGTTTTAAGACGAGAATGAATTACAATATTAAATCTAAATTAACCAATCTGGGTTAAAAAACACTGCCCGCCGCAAAGCAGTGAAAAACCGTGATCGGTTATCACAATAATTTGCAATAAAATATTTACTTAAAAATAGAACAATGATAACAACATGAATAAATAACGACATAATTTGCGAACATGAGAAAAATAGAATAATACTAAAAAAAGAGCTGACAATAATACGCGATTGAGAGGGATGCTTTTTCAAGAGGGGGTAGGGGCTTGATTTGACACATTATTAAAACTGACAATTTTGAAAGGAAACGGAATAATTACAATTTTCATCTTCACCCAGAGCCAGAGAGACACCCCACAAACTATTAAATTTGGAGAAAAAAATCAAATCAAAAACAAATTTTTATTGAAAAAATACCTAATCAAACAAGCAACGACGACGAATAAATTAAATCTCCGCAAAAAAATTATTATCCTGAGGCCAAAAGGTACTGATTACCAATTTTTTCAATAATTTCGCAAAAATTAAAAAAAAAATGATTATTAAATAATAACTCGATTCCAAACTAATTTAATTTTGAAACAATATCCACTAAAAGAAGCAAACAAAACCCATACTCTCCGAGTACAACATAGCATCGCGAAACAATCCGGATCAACATTCTCACTTCACACACTCTTCAACTGCCTCAACGAGCGAGGCAGTACCTTGACCCAGGGAGATCACTCACCACAGGCGATGTTCGCTAGACCGTAACCAGTAGACAAGGCGCGAACATCGCGGGCAAAACCAAATGAGTCATCCATTGTCGAGGCAAAGGAACTTACGGTACGCCTATTAGGCGACCGGTTTAAATTTAGATTATTCTTCGAACATCGTACTGGTGGCACGCAGCCCGAAGAACAATATAGACCGAAATCGGTCGAGCCAAAACAGCCGACCAGCCTCCAAACTCTTTGATGGAGCTCGTGGCCTACAGAAACGATAACACTAGGAAACCGTTCCCGTTTGCGAAGCCGTTACCGCGGTCATCTCAGGACCCCTCTTAGGCAATGTACCAGTTCCCCATCGAATGATGGTGGTGCAGGGTGCCGTAGGGCCCTCCGAGCTCGCAGTACCCAAGACGCAAATCCCGTTGTCCTGGCCAGCCCCGGATAATCACCTACTCCTATGGTCCGGGACTGATACTTCGCATAAGAGAAATTTTGATACCCAACTCGTATAGTTTTGATCCGCAATCCAAACAACGCTACGTTCTACTCGGGCGTATGCGAATCATTCGCACCCTCCATACCCTTCGTTTAATACGGCTCTGGAATGTCCTCCTGATCCAGGTCGCCGGCCGGCCGACGCATTCCTGGGGAAGTTCGCGCCAGCGCCGTAGAATACTCCGGGTCTTTCTCGATGTCCCACGACATCGATTGCTGTTTCGATGCCGTGCGAGATCGATGGATAACCTAACAGGCGTGGCTTCCGCAGACATTGCGTGAACTCGCGATAGTTCACGAAATCCATTGAAAGCATGCTAAGAGACAATCCTAAATACCTTTAGTTTGATACTAACCCTGACTGCCCTCCGGTTCCAGGTCGCCAGCCAAACGATATCCCGGGGAAGACCGTGTCAGTGTCGTAAGAAACTACAGGTCTTTCTCGATGTCGTGAGCGTCTCCAGACACAGATACCGACATCGATGGCTAATCCTAGTCGGAGATGCGTTTCGCAGACATGGTGTGAGCTCGCGATTGTCCACACCACCCGTCAAAAACAACACCTCCGAAGATCCTCGAACGCGAGACCGACCGAACGTTTGGTCCCAGAATTCTTCCATCAGCCCTCGTTCTGCCGAAGAAGAATAAAGTTGCCAACTGGCCCGTACGATTGCCAACAAAGGTGGTACGGCACCGTTGGTAATCGAGCACAGTGCACAACCCCGGAAAACCAAAACGTCGGACACCTAAACCAACGAATTGAGAATCCTACGCGAAAAACGAATCAATTTTGAGCCCAATTTCATTACAGGATCCCTTCATCAGCCCTCGTCTGCCGAAGAAGAGTTATCGTGAAATGGCTCCAACTATCAACGGTGGACGGCACCGATATTGATAATCGAGCTCACCTACACGACCCCGTAACAAAACCAAGCGCGGACGCCCGCACCAAAGAATTAAAAAAAATACCACCTTGCCCCACCAACGGTCAACGATTCCCATTCAGGCACCTAACCGCGAAAAATACCGAATCGAAGACAACGAACACGATGAAAAATTTGGACGACAACAACCGATCAACACGCAACGTTAATATACACGAATATCATCGAATAAAAAAATTAAAAATTCTACCGCGAAAATACACGAATATGATGGGAAATTCGGACAATAATCTTCAAAATTCAAATCGAATACTAGACTTTAAAAAAATGTCGGAGTTTTGCTTCAAAAATAAAATTCACCAGTAAATTGGATATACCTATGGATCATCTGTTGATTCGCTAATACAGTGTTGCTCGTATATTCAAGGGATAAAAAAAAATGAAAATTATCTCTAGCAACGATGTACGCTGATCTTCAAAAACATATGCACAGGTCGTATCTTTCGGAGCAATAATATCTTAAAAATAATTCAAAGGGTCGCTGTAAAAAATAATTTACCTGTAAAAAGGGAATATACTTGGGTAATCCTTGCAATGTTTCTCGAGAATTCATGCGTTGGAAATAATTCATCTTCAATAACGACTCCGTAACAATATCGCCTACTTATAATATAGTTTTCAAAAATAGTCGAGGGGCTTGTCAATAGATTTAGAAAATAAAGGTCATCGTGTCAATCACATCTTGACTGCAAAAATGTAGTCAACGCTTGAAAAATAATCAAAGGATGAAGAAGCCTTTGGAAAACCTTCACGATCTTGGAATTAATTTCTTTGGCTAATGCTGAATGGCTCGTTGGCTTTCGTGAAAACTTCAAAATGGGCAAAGTTTTTAAAAAACCATTGTAGAGGGATCCGCGATGCAAAATTATAAAACTACCTGAAGGACTACATTATAAAATGATATCCAAGCTAGCGCGGTGATTACAGATGCTCGTTGATTTTTGAGACATATTTCAGCTCACATCGTAGGTGTGCTTTCTATGACAGCTACAGGAAATGAATGTTGATTCTTGATCGAATAATCCTCCAGTTGGTGTGGTAGGTACGTAGGTAGTAGGTACTGGTGCTTTCGTAATCTTATCCTGAAATTAAAAAAAAAAAAAATATGAGAAAATTGGCTAACTTCAAGAAAATTAGAAAATTAATAATTCAAAAAGCGAAAAAAATCACGTTGAGAAATTTTCAATAGATTGAAAAAAATGGTAAATTACAAAAAACAAACAAATACAAGAGAATGGTAAAAACATTATTTTAAAAAAAATCAAAAATTGGCACGTTTCAAAGAACACACGAATGCAAAAAAATTAAGAAAACATCGGAATGAATACTTGAAAAAAAAATTGAAACACGGATAATGGTAGAGAGATGATAAATTTTGAAATATTGATCAAAAGTTTAAAAATTTTGAAGTGTCGACGAATTTTGAAAAATTTGAAAATTTTAGTGGTTCCAAAAATTGGTAAATATTAATGAATGAGACAATATTCCAAATTGAAAAAAAATCGTAAATTTTTTGACTAACTCGTAATTTTGAAAATTTGGGTAGATACGAGTATGTATGCAATAATTATGAAAAAAAAAACAAAAAAAAAAAAACGAATACCAAAAAATTGCAAATTTTTGAAAAAACAAAAGAATTGCAAAAAATTTGAAGCATTTTGACTCATTTTAAAAAACAAACGAATGTAAAAAATAATAAGAAGAAACGTACCAACTCTTTAAAAATTGGGAAAAAATAAATTTATAAGGTGAAATTAAAAAAAATTTTTTTTTTTGAAAAAACAATAATTTAGAAGAATTTGAAATCATCTTCAAATTGAAAAAAATATCCAACACCGCAAAAGTGTAAATTTTTGAAAAAACAGAAGAATCGTAAAAAAATTAAAAACAAACAATAACGAAAGCAATGAGAAAACTATCCAACTCTTTCAAAGAATAATATTATAATAAAATTAATTTGAAAAAATCCAATTCTGAAAAAACTATAGATAATTTAGAAAAGTTGACGAGTTTTAAAACGTCGAAAAAAGGCAAATGTATCAATTTAATTGTTAAAAAAATTCATCTTCAATGATGACCTGAAGACAATGTTTCTTACAGATTTTGAAAATAATCAGGGACTCGTTAACTGATAAAAAATAAAGATCATGATGTTCATCACATTTTGACTGCTACAAAAATAGCCACTAATCGAAAAATACCCAATAGAGGAAGACATCTTTAAAAAAATTTCATCATCTTGCAATTTTTTGCTAATGCCGAATAGCTCATTGGCTTCCGCGAATGTTCAAAGAACGAAGTATTGAAAATATTATCGAATTTAAGGGGGGCAAATACCAAAAATTGTTAAATTTTTGTAAAAACAATAAAATTATAAAAAATTGTATCAAATCAGTCTAAAGAATAAATGAAAATTTGAAAAAAGAGTATTGAGAAAATAGGCATTGATAGTTTCGAAAAACAAACATAAACGAAAAACTTTTTAAAAAAACTGGTAAAGTGGTAACCCTGAAAAAAAGTATTGAAAGTATAATCGAATCGAAGGGAGGGGGACAAATACCAAAAGTTTGTAAATTTTTGTAAAAACAATAAAATCATAAAAAATTGTATCAAGTCAGCCTAAAGAAAACACGAAAATTTGAAAAAGTTGACAAAACTTAAAAACTGAAGAAATTTTGAGATGATTGTTTGAAAATTTTGTATTTCAAAAAGATTGAATAATAAAAAAACATACTCAAACCTTGAAAATAATGTCTAATTTAGAAAAGCTGGTAACTTGAAGTCGAAAAAACCATCAAAACATTGTAAAAAAATGTACATATAAAAATTCCTAAAAATTTACGTATCAAAAAAAAACAAAAAAGTCGTAAATCAAAAAAAAAAAAAAAAAAAAAATCTAGAAATTTCAAAGGACAAACCGAAAAAGAACTACGAAAAAAATTGAAAATTCGAAAATTTTGAATGATTGAAGAAATTACTAATTATTATTAAAATTAAAAAATTTAGATGAAAAACTGTAATACTTTGAAGAAGAGAATTTCTAAAAAAACTAGTCAAAAAATATGAAAAACTAAAATTTCTTGAATCTGGATAAATTTTGAAAAAAATATTCAAATTTCATTAGACAAGCCAATTAAAAAAAAAAAAAAAAATCTCAAAAATTTTCACGAACAGGACTGTTTTATTGAATATTCGGTAATTTAATTATGTCTAATTTAGAAAAACTGGTAACTTGAAGTCGAAAAAAACAGATCAAAACATTGTAACTATAAAAATGTACGTATAAAAATTCCTAAAAATTTACGTATTAAAAAAAACAGAAAAATCGTAAATCAAAAAAAAAAGAAAACAAAATCTAGAAATTTCAAAGGACAAACCGAAAAAGAACTACGAAAAAAATTGAAAATTCGGAAATTTTGAATGATTGAAGAAATTACTAATTATTATTAAAATTAAAAAGTTTAGGTGAAAAAACTGCAAAACTTTGAAGAAGAGAATTTCTAAAAAAAATAGTCAAAAAATATGAAAAACTAAAATTTCTTGAAACTGGATAAATTTTGAAAAATTAAAAAAAAATATTCAAATTTCATTAGACGAGCCAATTTAAAAAAAAAATATATCAAAATTTTCACGAACAGGACTGGACTGTTTCATTGAATATTCGGTAATTTTTGCAAAATAAATCATTCGTCGCAGTAAAATCAAAACTTATTATCTAATGAATAGGTACCTTTAATTTTGAATCTGGATCGGTAACAGTATTGATATTCTCCATTTGATGAAACCTCATAGCATTAGGAAATTTACGTATTATCCTTGCTCTGATGAAGACTGTGAAGTAGATACTCGTATTATATTCGTAAGCCTGGTATGGTCTTTCTTATTCGTGGTTGAACAATTATCGACGTCAACCATCTTGGTGCGAATCGACATCTAATCTGGATTCAAAAAAAACAAAACATATTTATTAAAAATCGATACGAATATAATTATGTTGATGAGCGAAAAAATATCTAAAAGGGAAGAATTTTTTCAAATGGAGAATGGAAAATATTGAAAATGAAAAAAAAAGTTGAGTACGAAGTAAAATAAAATTGAATAAAATAAAATAACGAATGAATTAGAAAAACTGAACTAAAAATCAAGAATTAAAAATAGAATGGAAAAATTTATAAGACCTGAGAAAACCACCAAGTAAAAGAAAATCGGGCAAAAAAAATTAAAAACTCAAACTCGAGAAAAAATAAAATAGCAAAATAACATTTAAAACATTAAACGGTTATCAAGTTGGAAATTTTTTCTTCAATTCTCAATATTTGTCACAAATTTAAAAAATCGCCAAATTTCAGTTTTTATCCAATATCGAAATCTTGGTAAATTCTTGAGATAATATGCCAAGTACCGAGGAACCGTTATAGGTATGTAAAGGAAAATCGGATTCTTTTGTTTGATAAGCCTTTTTTACATCTTATTAAATGAGTACAATTTTTACTAATCTTACCTTATTCGATCTAACTGGCTCAGTGGAATAATTAAATCTTGCAACGGTGGAAGGCAAAACTACCAACTCCAAAGGGGCAATGGTCTATAAGGTTTTCAAGTTCGTTTCATTCATCATTCGCCCAGATTCCATCAAGTTACTTCACGTTCATTTCTAGGACGCGAACAGACTCTGTCAAAATAACACAACGTTAATAAATAGGAAAAATGAGGAAAATAAGTCAACTAATGCCTAAACTAATTGGAACAAAATTTCACACAAAACAGAACGATACTAAAAAATTGCTACTTCACGATGTAGCTAGGTATCAAATTCTACGAAAATAAAGACTTTCGAAACCGAAATCCAACCATAAGTCAAATTAAACATTTTTTAGGCCTACCTTATTTTGCAAAAAAGGAGGCAAGAGCAAAATCCATGAAACGACGGCGAAAGGATTTTTAAAACTATTGTCTTTCAAAGTTCACCAGCTACCAGCAATACCAGCATACTTCACTTCTTCTTGCAACAAATTATGACCAGACGAAACGACGAAACTAAAACATAAAAATAAAAATATGTTAGTTATACAAAGCAAAAAAAAAAACAGCTTTAATACGTACTTAGAACAATAACATAAGTAATCATACGCGTACAGGTAGAATAAACATTTAGCCGAAAAACGTACAAACTCTTTAAAAATTGGAAAAAAATTAATTTATAAGGTGAAATTTAAAAAAAAAATAACAATTTTGAAAAAACGTTAATTCAAAGAATTTGAAATCATCTTCAAATTGGTTTAAAAAAAATGCCAAACACCTCAAAAGTGTAAACTTTTGAAAAAACAGAAGAATCGTAAAAAAAATTGAAAACAAACTACAACGAAAGCAATGAGAAAAGAAAACGATCAACTCTTTTAAAGAATAATTATAAGAAATTAATTTGAAAAAATCTAATTCTGAAAAACTGGATAATTTAGAAAAGTTGATGAGTTTTAAAAAGTCGAAAAAAAGACAAATGTATCAATTTAATTGTTAAAAAAAATCATCTTCAATGATGACCAGAAGACAATGTTTCTTACAGATGTTGAAAATAATCAGGGACTCGTTAACAGATAAAAAATGAAGATTATGATATTCATCACATTTTGACTGCTACAAAAATAGCCACTAATCGAAAAATACCCAATAGAGGAAGACATCTTTAAAAAAATTTCATCTTACAATTTTTTGCTAATGCCGAATAGCTCATTGGCTTCCGCGAATGTTCAAAGAAAGAAAGTATTGAAAATATTATTGAATTTACGGGGAGGGGGGGCAAATACCTGTAAAAACAATAAAATCATAAAAAATTGTATCAAATTAGTCTAAAGAAAGAATGAAAATTTGAAAAAGGCGATTGAGAAAATAGACATTGAGAAAGTTTCGAAAAAAAAAACAAATACGAAAAAATTAAAAAAAAAAAACCTGGTAAAGTGGTAAACCTGAAAAAAGTATTGAAAATATAATCGAATTGAAGGTAGGGGGGACAAATACCAAAAATTTGTAAATTTTTGTAAAACCAATAAAATCATAAAAAATTATATCAAATCAGTCTAAAGAAAACATAAAAATTTGAAAAAGTTGACAAAACTTGAAAACTGACGAATTTTGAGATGATCGTTTGAAAATGTTGTAGTTCAAAAAATTGAATAATTAAAAAGCATACTCAAACCTTGAAAATAATGTCTAATTTAGAAAAACTGGTAACTTGAAGTCGAAAAAACCCAGATCAATATCAATAATTATAAAAAAATGGACGTATAAAAATTTCTAAAAATTTACGTATTTTAAAAGAAACAGAAAAATCGTAAATAAAAAAAAACAAGAAAATCAAGAAATTTTAAAGGACAAGCCGAAAAAGAACTACGACCCGAGCGGCACACTCGATCGATAATATCGGAGAATGTAACGTATCGATAAAAAATCGTTTGAAAATCTATAGATGTTCTCACGATATTATAAAGATTTATCGGTACAACTTCATAGGCAAAAAATCTAAAAACTATCGAATTCGATATTATTAAGATTTTATGACGATATTCTTCAACGATACTATCGACAAAGAATATTAAATTTATCGATTCCGATTTTCCACCGATTTTGTGCAGATATTTGAAACTACATTATCGACAAAGAATATTAAATTTATCGAATCCGATTTTTTACCGATTTTGTAAAGATATTTGAAACTATATTATCGACACGTAATATGAAATTTCTCGATTTCGATTTTTTAACGATTTTGTGACGATATTTGAAACTATATTATCGACAAATAATCTGAAATTTCTCGAATTCGATTTTTTAACGATTTTGTGAAGATATTTAAAACTTTATTATCGACACGTAATCTGAAATTTTTCGAATTCGATTTTTCAACGATTTTATGACGATATTTGAAAATATATTATCGACACGTAATATGAAATTCCTCGAATTCGAGTTTTCAACGATTTTGTGTCGATATTTGAAACTACATTATCGACAAATAATCTGAAATTTGTCGAACGATTTTTCAACGATTTTGTGACGATATTTGAAATTATTTCCAAATTGGTGAAAATTTTTCTAAGTCCAACACGTCTGGAAGTACTAAATTACCTATTATAAGCGTTTTATTGCTAATTCCTCAACGATAAGGTATGGCATAGTGGTTAAGGAAGAGGATTACCATGCAGGAGGTAGATGGTTCAAGCCCCACGGGTCGCAGATTTTTTATAATTTTTTTTTTACTTTTTCTGAAATGATCCTCTTACCGTAACATGAATAATGTGTTTAGGCATAGTTTAATGTATTAATTATGCTAATTAATGATTTTTAATTATAGAAAAAAGCTAGTAAAAGACGAAAAATCAGAATAAAAAATCGACAGAATATAGAATTCGATAAAGTGTCGCAAAAGTTCCGCCTAAATCGTGAAATTATCTTTCGATATTATAGATATATTATCGATAAAATATCTTACTATAATCTCGAAATTTTTGCTAACTATAATTCGTCGATAATCTATCTATATATCGAAAGATAATTTCACGATTTATGCGGAACTAACGCGACACTTTATCGAATTCGATATTCTGTCGATTTTTTATTTCGATAATTTGTCGATTGTGCTGCTCGGGGAGAAAAATTGAAAATTTTGAATGATTGGAGAAATTACTAATTATTATTAAAATAAAAAAATTTAAATGAAAAAACTGTAAACATTTGAAGAAGAGAATTTCTAAAAATAGTCAAAAAATATGAAAACCTGAAACTTTTTGAAACTGGATACATTTTTAAAACTTGAAAAAATATTCAAATTTTATTAAACGAGCGAATTCAAAAAAAAAATTGTCAAAATTTTCGCGAACAGGACGGTTCCATTGAGTACGGTTATATTTGGTAATTTCTGCAAAATAAATCATTCGTCGCGGTAAAATCAAAACTTATTATCTAATGAATAGGTACCTTTAATATTGAATCTGGATCGGTAACAGTTGGGTAACAGTATTGATATTCTTCATTTGATGGAAGCCTTATACCATTAGAAAATTTAGGTATTATCCTTGCTCTGATGAAGACTGTGAAGTAGATATTATTCGTAAACCTGATATGGTCTTTCTTATTCGTGGCTAAATAATCATCGACGTCAACCATCTTGATGCAAATCGACATCTAATCTGGGTTAAAAAAAAAACACACATTTTATTAAAAATCGATACGAATGTGATTGTGTTGATAAGCGAAAAAATAAATAAAAGGGAAGAATTTTTTTAAACGGGGAATGGAAAATGTTGAAAATGAGAAAAAAAATTGAACACGAAGTAAATTAAAATTAGATAAAATAAAAAATTAATTAGAAAAGGTGAAATAAAAATCAGGAATTAAAAACAGAACGGAAAAATTGATATAAAACTAAGACCTGAGATAACCACCATAAAAGAAAATTGGACAAAAAAATTTAAAAACTCAAACTCGAGGAAAAATAAAATAGCAAAATAACATTAAAAACATTGAATTGGTTATCAAGTTGGAAATTTATTCATCTCGAAATTTTTTCACAAATTTTAAAAATCGCCAAATTTCAGTTTTTATCCAATTTTGAAATCTTGACAAATTCTTGAGATAATACACCAAGTATGGAGGAACCGTTATAGGTACGTAAAGATAAATCGAATTCTTTGGTTCGATATGCCTTTTTTTGCATCTCAAGTAAGTACAATTTTTATTAATCTTACCGTATTTGATCTAACTGGCTCACTGCAATAATTAAATCTTGCAACGGTGGAGGGCAAAACTGCCAACTCTGAAGGGCTAATGGTCTATCAGGTTCGTTTCATTTACGATTCGCCTAGATTCCATCAAGTTTAGTTACTTCTTGTTCATTTCTAGGACGCGAACAGAATCTGTCAAAATAACACAACGTTAATAAATAGGAAAAGTAAGAAAAATAAGTCAACTATTACCTTAACTAATTTGGAACAAAATTCCACACAACAGATATTAAAAAATTGCTACTTCACGAAGTAGCTAGGTATCAAATTTCACGAAAATAAAGACGTAGATACGTTCGCGAAAACGCTAACGAAATATAAAGCACAGACATGAGAACGCATACAACAGGTAAGTACGATAACAATTCAGTACGATTTCGAAACCAAAATCCAACCATAAGTCAAATTAAACATTAGGCCTACCTTATTTTGCAAAAAGTATGGAAGAGCAAAATCCGTGACACGAAGAAAAAATTCGGCCGAATTTTCGAACCAAAATCATACTCTACGGTTAAATTACACATTGAGCCGACGTAATTTCGATTTAAAAAAGGGCAATAAAATAAAATAAAAACCAAGCGTATAATCAAACAACTCACATCATGCTTCATATTTTCTAACGATTTTAAACGATCGACCGGCAACTTTCAAAAAGAAAAGCTCGAGAACACTACACGATTTGAAACATAGGTACGACTCAGAATTAAAAAACTACAACTTTCAAAACGATACTTGCAGGCTGAACAAAGCCATATCTTCAACCAACTATCAGATAAGCAACCTACCACAAAGAAAAGCATAGTAAAAATAGCAGCACGCCTCGAGGTGACTCACAAATTTTGACAAAAGAACGCAGATAAACGCACGAAAATATAAAAGCCAAGCCTGAACCGTTGAAATACCACCGAATGACACACAATTCACGTTATTGCTTGAAAAAGAAACCAAACGAATGTAAACTCTACACTAGGTGTAGGTACAAAGTATTCTAAATTAGCCGAATTTCGTTTAAGATTGTTCGTAAATAAATAGATACGCACTTTTCATCTATTGCAACGATTAATAAATTCACAAATTACCAAAAATAATACAACTTACGTTTAATTTCTTCATTCTTCATTAAACAACGAAAAAACAACCGCACACCAAGACGAACAACGAAACAAGTCACAAATGGAAAGCAAAATGGCCGAAATGTGAAATAAAAGAATGACGCGTTCTCATTGCTTGAAAATGACGAATCATTGCCGAACTTGGCCGAATGATGACGAAACATTCTCAGATTCCTTTTTTCGAGTATTTTCACGAAAAAATTACGAAATTTATCGCTTTCACAACACAATTTCCTTAATTTATTATTTATTATACGATCAATTTCAATTTTACATCAATCATTACTATTCTTTTCTCATAAATAGCCTTGTACGAAAGAAAACTCTCAACAATCGACTCTTTTCATACTCAGGCCTAATCGTACTTCCACTGCCTACTACTAAAATGGCGTAATTCGTTAATTCAATCACCGTGATCATTAAATAAATTTCTCCAATATGAATACGATTGCAACTCGAAAGTAAAATTAAACACTTACCAACTTTGAGAATGTTGATATTTCGTGATTGGAAGCCATATTGAAATTCATTGTAGCTCAACTTCAATCAGACGAATACTCAATGGAAAGAAACTGTGCTGGTACATCTACGTACATAATTTGTTGCTCGTGGAAAAAGTATCATTTAAACGAAACATTCAACTTACACGACCGTATCACAAATTTTCGTAGAACAGCAAGTACAAACGCACATCGAATAGCATTCAAAGATGGCGTTAAGATACAATAAAATTTTAAAGAACGATTATCCGGTAACAGAATTAGTCGTACTAATTACTAAATCAATTTTCAAATTCAAGAAGCTACGTTACATTAAAACTTCATTACTCGACGAATAATTATTGCAAATTTACAACGGAAAAGAACACCACGAGCATTTCTATTCACGTTAGGTTATGAACTGAATAGTGAATTGAACGCCAACGCAACAATGCGAAGCGAAGCGAACGAATTTTCGATTCGGGAGGGGGGTTGAAAATACATTCAGGTATTCACTGGATATAATTAACCAATAACAAAACAGATTTCAAATTTTCAACCGTTTTTGAATTTTTTCAAATTTGAATAATTATTTACACAAAAAAGGCGAACATCATGCACCGGCCAAATTTATCATTTTTTTCGTCATTCTAGCTTCGTTTCTAATTTCATCTACTTCTAGTAGGTATCATTCGTAACAATCAACTAACACCAAGTAAAGTGCAAGTATCAACAAATCGCAAGAATTAACGTGAAATTATTTCGCCAATTTGAGCTAATACCAATTCAAAATATTATCAAACTTTGTAAATCGTCCATCTCGTTCGTAACTATGGTTGTTCATTCGATTAGATTTATGTTCCATTTGTAAACAAGTTACGTTGAATTCAATTCCGAATGGCTCAAGAAGGTAAGCGGTGAGCTTTTTCCTCCAAAACACGACCACTTTTCAAAACCACCTCAGTAACAAGGGAACTCAAGTTCGAGTATGATTTTTCAAAACGCTTTGATTATATTTTTGATTCCACAGATGATCGAATCCGACTGATGCATTTCTGGTCAGAAATCTATTACAAGATCATCTCAGATTTCCATTCGTCGCAACATGATATCATTGAAGAGCAACAAGCTACAGCCGACAGTTTCGAACAGCTAGCTTTCCCCAGTGATCCCGATCTGGGTGTTCATTGTATCGTAAGTTTTTCGAATTCAACTCCTCGTCGATCGTTACTTCAAACTAAATAATCTCCACTCGTATTTCAATCGTTTTGTTACTTTACTTTCGTATAGAAAAATCGCGACGTCTTGGAATGCATATCAGATATCATAGGAATTTTCTATTGAAATTACGATTTCAATGAAAAATTGAACATAAATTATATTCTACACGTTTTCTACATACTCTACATATTCTACACCAAACCCATATATTCTACGCGTATATGTAAAATAATACTCTACATCCCATCCCTGATCAGATTACCTAAATGCTCAGAGGCGATAAAAAGCATAAGAGATAACAACATAATAGAATGATGCTTTGATGAGTCAAATCTTCGTTCCACGACACTTTCAATCAGATTAATAATGCTCACGTCAGAGGCGATAAAAAGTATAAGAGATAACATGATAACAACATAATAGATGCTTGGATAAGTCAACTTCAATATTCGCTCGTCGACACCGACACCAGAGAAAGGAATGTTTGAGCGACCCTCGCCATACTTTCAGTCTTTTTCAAGTCGAAATAAAAACCAACTAATTTCACTCCAATAAAAAAACGTTTGGCGTGTATTAGGCACCTATTCGACGGAATAACTCTTATTAAAATTTGAAACAAACTGATTATTTACGAAAATGCGAAACTTACGTTTGATTCAGTCGGCGCAGTCGTTGCATTACCCATGTCGTACGTTCTACTTCTAATAACACGTTACTGAAGCCGCATTGAATATTCCACAACATTGAAACGCGAATTACACCACAATGGTAATTGGTTTAACGCGATAAATTGCATCTTTTAATTCAAATTAATACGATAAAAGAAAAAGAAGCGCGAAACATAATGGCGAACGATCCGACACCGAGCACAAACACAACAACATTAACGACAACGAACGAACATGCAGAATTGCAGACTGATGCGAGATTTTAAGGAGGGTGCATTTCACACTGTAACACAATCATCCTCACGACCGACGAACGTTCGCGAACTGATCCTTTTCGCAACTCTTGAATTTTACAAAGTCCAGCGCGCGTCACTACATCTGTACTGGATATCAAAATTGGAGAGGAAGGAGGGGTTCAATCAAAATTTTTGTTATAACTAAAATTATTCGCAAAACTTCAAGCTACAACTTTTGTTTGAAATTTTTTTCAAATGGATCCCTGCCTCCCCACCAATTTTGGATAATGTAACTTATTTTGACTAAGCCAAGTTACATTATCCAAAATTGGTTGGAAGGGAGGGGTCCATTTGAAAAATTTTTCAAACAAAAGTTATAGCTTGAAGTTTTATGAATAATTTTAGTTGAGACAAAAATTTTGATTGAACCCCTCCCTCCTCTCCAATTTTGATATCCAGTAGCTACGTAGTGACAAGTGCTGGACTTGACACATTCATACTGTCCATAGACGCAAGTTAAAAACTTCTCCATAATATTATCCGATTTCGAGTCCATCACGAACAAATATTAATATATTATTAATGCCATTTTATCGAATTAAAATTATTATATATCTATTGTATTTGTATCATGATTTGTATTTTTAGGAATTAATCCATCCTGTTGATGACCATCCTGGCGATGATTTTTCTTTTGATGTCTACTTAACGACGTTCTGTTATTAAAGGTGGCCGAACATTGGCCGCAATGGGTTTTCTCTGCTGCAGTAGCATTAATAGTACTTTTCAGAGGCCATTTAAACTTGTGTACTCCGCGAATATGCCTATATAAATTACTATTGTGCGCAAATCTGTACACTAAAGCATCGATGATGGAAGTCCATTTTTTTTCGACTTCCGAGATTTTTATTGTTTATGAACCTACAAGTGTCCAAAATTCAAAAAACGTAAAAACCTCGAAGTTGAAAAAAATGTGACTTCCATCATCGGTGCTTTAGTGTACAGAAATGCAGATCCACAATGATGACAAACAGCCATTTCGGCGTGAGGAAAGAAAATTAATTCGATGCATTCAAATTTCAAAAGTAATAAAAAATTGGAAGACGCTCGTAAAAAATATGCAAATGATAACCATTGTTTTGATATAACGTGAATATGCATATATGCGATAATGGGAATTGGTAAAATACACTGCATTACCCATTTTACGGACGTGGGACTATGACAAGCAAAAGAGTTGATTTGCCCTTATAATTCGGTAAAACGCGCTAGGATGATTGTGTTACAGTGTAAAATGCACCCTCCCTAAAATCTCGCCGTAGGCCAAAGGCCACTATTTTGAAGGGAACTGCGCGGGATGCCTTAAGTTGAAGGAAATCCAACACCAAACGTTGCCAATTCTCCATTTTGACGAATATGCCCGTTTTTTTATTGCTTTTTTTTCTAAAATGGATAAGAGATCCCGCCGAGCGGTACGCGGGGAAAGATCCCCGCGTACCGCTCGGCGGGATCTTTCCCCGCGTACCGCTCAGCGGGATCTTTTTATTTGAAAATAGAAGTAGTAGAATCGGTAAAAAAAATTAATTCGCAACAAAAAATACGAAAAAGAGGTTAAAAAACTGAAACAACAAAAAAGAATTGAAATTTTCGAAAAAAGAATGATTTAAAAAAATTCTGAGTCAAAAAAAATTTTGAAAAAATTTCGCCTCCACGAGGATTCGAACCCAGGTCCATCGGTTCCACAGGCCAACGCTCTAGCACCTACGCCACCGGGGCAGCTTGCCGAAACTCGTTTTAAAACGGTATACATGCACCTTAACTGCGAATACTACCCCCCATGCGCGCGTACACCTATACGCGTACATACGAAGCGGCAACGCGCATAGGCGAAATGGTGTTGGATTTCCTTCAACTTAAGGCATCCCATTACGTTTACGCGTAAATTAAATACGACGACATGTAAATTTCAGGGTTGGCAATTTACGCGTTAAGTAATTTTTTACAGTAAAGAATTGTAAAGAAAACTTGTAAAGAATAGTGTAAACAATGTAAATTAAGTAAATAATGTAAAGAAACGTAAAGTATGTTATCAATACTTAATTAACTGGTTATCAGTTATCACTACCGTAATTTTTTTAGAGTGGGAAATTGTGTCATTTTATAGCGTATTTCCCAGCCAAGTATTCAACTTATTCAAGTTTTAGATCAAAATTTTTCTTCTGAATCAAATTTTGAATTTTCCCATAGAATAAGTATTTAATTAGAAAAAAATTGAATTTGATTTTCATCAAATTTTAAAAGGTGTGTAATTAACCTTTTTTTTCTTTTTTTTAATGAATTCAAAATTTTATGAAAGCGCCATGTCCGGGTAAGCCAGAGCCAGCGAATCGGCCACAGCGGACTTCAGGGTCAACAATTTTTTGGTGCATAGGTGCCATCAAGATACTTCAATTCCCAGAGTTTGACCTCAACTCTGAGTGGTTCTTGAGTAATGACTCAAAACTTGAAATTAGTTTTTAATTTATATCTCAGGATTGAATAAACCGATTTCTTTCAAACTTGGATATAATTAGTGTAGGTGTACCTAAGGGCTTTTCACAAAAAAATCAACAGCTCCCCCCTCCACCTCTTTCCCCTCTAAAAAGTCAACTCAATATTTTGAGGGCCTCCTTACCCGTGAAGGCCTCTCGGCAAAATTTTCAAAAAATCGTTTTTGGATGTGCTATCGATTATAGAACAACATATAATTTTTCCAAAATTTTATCTCGGGTGCGCTGTGGTCAAATTCGAGAAAAACTTATCCCACCTCATCCGTATTAAGGCAAACTTTTTTATACTTACGACTATTATTGATGTAATTGATTCGATAGTTGACATGTTTTGTTTACTTTTATGGATAATAAATATGTCTTGGAGCGTAATCTATCATAAGTGTCAGTTTCGGGGCATTGGAGCGCCCCTCCCCTCCACTCCACTCACCTCATCTTGAGGACAAGGTGAGATTGGAAATATGGGTGTCGTTTCCATATGAATCGAACACGCCAAACATGAAAATGAGGGTGAATTTTCATTTAGACTTCTCATACTCAGATTTGAGAGCGACTCAATCCAAGTAAGAACATAAAAAATCATAACTAATCAACCTCAAAAATTGAAGGAAAAGTAGTTGTAAATTCATGTGATTTTGTTTCCATCCATAACTTCTGTTTAAAAATATTTTTCATAAACTCTATTGATTTTTCTAAAAAAAAATTGATAATAATTTTATTATTCCGAGAATATGTCAGAAATTTAAAACTATGAAAACTGATCAAAAAGCTAGCAAATTAATTGCTTAAAAACTAAATTTTTGAGAAAAGCGAGTGAAAATGTAGTTTATGATTTTGAAAAAAAAAAAAAATCAGTGTTTTTAAAATGAATAATTGGAAATTAAAATTTTTTAAAATGAAAATTCATTAAAAAAGTTTGCAATAATGATGAACTAGCGATCAAAGGATCGCTCACTCTCAAATTGAAGTATGAGAAGTCTAAATGAAAATTCACCCTCATACAATTCTCTTCGTGTGAGCAAATAATTTGTTGAAAAACATCTGAAAAAATCACGATTAATTTTTTTTAATTCATTTTTCTCAAGTAATTTTTTGCGCATGTTTTTCTACCAAAATAAACTGCTCATACCTTTTGATACATGAAAAAAATATATTTTTTCAAAAAAAATAAAAATAAAAAACAAGAAAAACCTACCTATGTATTGTGATATTTTCTGACCTTTTTCAACAAATTATTCGCTCATAATTTTTGATTGGAGTGAGCTAGAGGGGCGGGATTTGCGCCATTGAAAAGAGCAGAATTTTTTCATCTAGAAAAGTTGATAGTAACAGTTTGGTTAGAGGAAAACTTTTTGAGTTATCACAGAAAAACATGAAAAATTGTCACTTTTTTCACACATTTTTTTTCAAATATTTTGCTCGGTATAGACTTCCTTGTCCCCCTAAAAAAAATTACCAGACCCATGGAAAATTGCCATCCAACTATTGTTATTGTAGTTGTCAAGAAGCGCATGGTTGAAAACACTCGGCGACGAGCATAACTCAGCCCCTGCGTCCGGAGGTTATGCAAACATACCTACATCACATATCGACTTGACATGAGTTGCATAATAGTTACTGGTTGGAAGTAGATCCCTGCGTCGCTTCGCCACAAAGCCGCCGCCGCAAAAATTTACAAACTACTTTTGCCGCCGGCCAATGATTAGTAAATTTTTTTGGCGCGCCGCCGGCCGCTACCGTCGTTTATCATCGGCGGCGTTGATCGGCGCAATATTTCAAAACTACTTGGGAGATTGGAAAAGTGGCCGGTATAAGTCTAACTAAATAAGAAATTTTGAAATAATTTGGATTGAAATCGAAAAATAATTAAATAGCATATACAAACATTAAAAACGTAGATACTAAGCAAAAATTACCACAAAAATGAAGATTTTTTTTTCCTTCAAAAAATTGAAAATTGATTTAAAAAAATGTGAATAGGTAATGAACCCAAAACTACCGAAGTTTAAAAAAAAATTGAACCGCGGTCTGAAAATCAGACAAAAGATTCAACTGCCCAATTATTGTTGCCGAATGAATTATCTTGAAAATTTGGCCAAAATTTTAAAAAATATGTATAAAAATAAATAGGTAGGCATTACATTTCAGTCTACATTTTTTTTCATTTTGACATTGGTGACCTTTGTTTGGGGAAATGGTGACCCACATTTAAAAAAAATCGAGCTCACTGACCAAACTTGCAATTTTTTTTTGAAAAAGAGAAAAAAGTAATTTAAAATTTCCTTTCAAAAATTTCAAGAATCTCATCAAAACTATCAAAATGTAGAATCACGTAATTTTGTTAACAAAGCAAATTTGTTCAAAATTTTCTGAAATTTTTTTTTTTTTAAATTTCACCAAAAAATCCAAAAACTTTGTAAATCAAGGAAAACAATTATCTCTAAAAACAGAGACAACTCACGCCAACAACAAAAACTGAGAATCCTCAATCCTATTGGTTCAAAAATAAATAAAAAATGAAGGAAATTTTTTACATCGACTTTCAAAAGTTCAAAAAAATTTTATTCCAAGGTTTTTCAGATGTTTTACCTACTACTTCAACAAAAAATAAGAAATTCCTCACTCAATTTTTTTTTTTTTTTTTTTTTTTTGTAAAATATGTAAGATTTCTTTTCAAAAAATTGAGCAGATTTTTACTCCTTTTTTAGCTATGAAACTCAAATAAAGTATACTTATTTTAGAAAATCGAGGTGTTTTCAATCAAATTTACAAATTTGAGGGTTTTTTAATCCAATAAAATCGTGAACATTTCGTCATAAATTTGGAGAATGATTTACTCTGAGACGATTCGGTTCTTTTCTATTCCAAAAAAATATCCATAGTTTTACTGCTAAAAAATTGAGAATTTTTCACCTCAAAAACTATTGAGAAAATTTTCAGCCAAAATAGTAGAGAAATTTTCAAGTTTTCAACCCCAAAAATTAAATGATTTTAGTAAAAAAAAATCGGCGAACTTTTACTAAATTACAATTTGAAAAAAATTAATAAAACACCTATAATTAATTATAGAAAAATGAGATTTTGCAAGCATCACAAAATTAAGTGGATTTACTCATTTTTTCAGCATTATATAATTATATTTTTTTTTTTTATAAAATTGAGATTTTCTCAAGCTAACGTAAAAATTCAAACTTTTTACATTTCAAGAGAGTCATGAAAACATTCTTAAGTCTCAACAAATTTAAAAAATATTTTTGCTCTAAATAAATAATTGAGATAGGTATTTCTTACAAAAATTGGCACGAATTGTTAAATTTGAGAAATTCATATTTTTCTCTTCAAATAAAACGAGAAACTTTTTCTTCTGCAAAAATAAAAAAATGAACTATTTTCATTCCTAAAAACGAGTTTCCTCATGAAAATTCGGTGATTTTTTTACACTTTAACCACATAATTTTATTACGTATTGAAAAAAATTCAGAAATTTTTCAATTCGAAAAAAAAATCTTTAAAAATGATTACACCGACTAGGTATTAGTACTTACTACTTATCTATTGAAAAGTTCGAACAGTACTTATTTCAAGGGAACTTGGAAGTTTTCTTTCCCGAAAAGATGGGAGGCTTTTATTACAAAATGTTGTTACCTACTGTACAAAAATTAAAGAATTTTCTTCTTTAAAAAACAAGAAATAAAAAAATAAAATGTTTTAAAACATTGAAAAAAATTTTTATTAAAAAAAGGCGTTTTTCATCTTGCTTAAAAAATTTTAAAAAAAACCTTATACAATTTTTTTTCAATTCCCACATATTTTTTTAATAAATTCACTAAAAAAAAAGTAAAAAATTTTTTATACCAAGAAAATTTTGAAATTCGTTACTCCAAAAATTTTGGAATATTCAAAAAATGAAAAATATTTTCACCTCAGAAAAAATTGAAAGCTTTTCTCCTTCCTGAAATGATGAAACATGTTTAGATTTTTTTTGTGATAATTTTTAGAATCTAAAAATTTTACTTTTTTCATTCCAAGAAAAATTAAAGGAAAAGAATTTTAAAAACAATACAATTCACCTCGGTGAAATTAATCATTACTATTTCACTTACCTTATGGTCATTTCCACGGATCTTTATTGATGAACTAATAAATCAAATACTTACGTCAAGTTCTTCTTGGTCTCGTTGGTACTAAGTAGTGTTCTACTTTATTTTCGTATGGAAAATTTTTCGGTTCCTAGAATCGTGGTATTATCGAGGGTTTACCGTAGGTACCTAATTCGATCTCGTTGATTTCAAATTTGAAATTCTCAAGTATCTAATTCACGTCTCCGGTGCCTTGGCAGTAACGCTGACTTTCAAATTTTAATTTTATTTCCAAACAAAAATCGATTTAATATCGTTATCAACCAGAAAAATATATCAAAATGATTCCTAACATGTCATCTGTTTTCGATGCCTCCTCTCTACCCTGCCTGTCAAGACTATTCCCCCACTGAAAAACCAAGACTTTCGAATCTGTCGAAATAGGTATCTTTTATCAATAATGTTGGTATCGTTTTGAACAACTTTGAAGTCCCCGAGTTCCACATAAAATTACACTTTCAGAAGGTGCATAATATTTTGCTACGCATTACTTACTTTGCTACCAATTTCATTGATAAGTACCTACTTACCTACATAATTATTTCAAATTGATAAATAATCATATTTTTGCAAAGATACTTAATTTTTATCGTGATGTGTATGCGGTATCAAGCACTAGCTCCTAGTTTTCACTGCGGCACCAGTGATTGAGCTGAATTTTTCCAAGTCCAAAATGCTTAATATACGAAATTAGAGAGAATAGAGAGGTCTAATCGAAATTTTTATAATAACCAAACTTATTTGTTGGACCCTAGTCCACAACTTTTGTTTGAAAACTTTTTCAATTGAAGCCCTCCCCCCCCCCTTTTTCAATATTGAGTGTCTTCGTACTAATTTGCCAAATTCCGGGGGAGGGAAGGGTCTAATCGAAATTTTTATAATAACCAAACTTATTTGTAGGACCCTAATCTACAACTTTTGTTTGAAATTTTTTTTTAATTCAACCCCTCTTACCCTCTCAATTTTCAATAACAAGTGTCTTCGTACTAATATGCAAAATTAGGGAGGAGGGGAGGGTCCAATCGAAATTTTTATAATGACCAAAATTATTTCTAAGATCCTAATCTAGAACTTTTGTTTGAAAAATTTTTCAATTCAACCCTTACCACTCCCCAATTTTTAATAATGAGTGTCTATATATTTATATGAAAAATTGGGGAGGAGGGAGGGTTCGAATTGAAAAATTTTTTAAACAAAAGTTCTAGATTAGGATCTTAGAAATAATTTTGGTCATCATAAAAATTTCGATTGGACCCTCCCCTCTCCCCTAATTTTGCATATTAGTATGAAGACACTTACTATTGAAAATTGAGAGGGTGAGAGGGGTTGAATTAAAAAAATTTTCAAACAAAAGTTGTAGATTAGGGTCCTAAAAATAAGTTTGGTTATTATAAAAATTTCGATTGGACCCTTCCCTCCCCCGGAATTTGGCAAATTAGTACGAAGACACTCAATATTGAAAAAGGGAGGAAGGAAGGGTTCAATTGAAAAAGTTTTCAAACAAAAGTTGTGGACTAGGGTCCAACAAATAAGTTTGGTTATTATAAAAATTTCGATTAGACCTCTCTATTCTCTCTAATTTCGTATATTAAGCATTTTGGACTTGGAAAAATTCAGCTCAATCACTAGTGCCGCAGTGAAAACTAGGAGCTAGTGTATCAAGTATAGTAGGTACTAGGTAGGTAGTAGATGCAGGACTGCAGGTAGATACTGAGGTTGAGAAAGTAATATTCCCTTTTTTGATCAAACTTGCATGATTGAATAGACAGGCAGATAGAAATTCTCATTTCACGGTTACATTATTTATTTGGTCTCTAGTAGGTACAGATAAAAACTTTAAAAAATTAGAAAAAGAAGAGAGAAAAATCCGAGGGAAATTAGTTAAGAGAAGCGTTACTGTGAACAAAATTACCGCAAATAATACGCGAAGAGAATAAATATAATACATATTTTTATGTAAGTTAATAATTGCTGCGAAATTTTTACAGTTTACAAACTTGGTCACCTATACATAGGTCATAGGTATCTGCGTATTTTTTTTGTCGACATGTCTAATCGATTGAAGAAGTAATTAGTATACGTCAACACCTCAGGAACCAAGGTTCGATCTGGTGGCCGATAATCGTTTGTTTAAAACAAATATTTATGGTACATTTATCTAACGTAAAATGGTACAGGTACTAGGTAGGTATGTATACATTTACACGTTTACAAAATAATAAAAGCTCTATGAATGTAACAACAAGTTCTTAATAAAAATTAATAAGGTAATGGATACATGTTTCGTCGATTCAAGGTCGATTAACAAAAATATAGCAGTGCGTTGGATGCGATTTGTATAGTTTTGCGGAGCAGCATTTAGCACCGAAGTTGGCAATGGTAGGTATGGTGTTCGCACGTAGGCCAATAACTCGTATTCTCAACGTCAACGTGAACGCCAATCATCCGAATAATTTCTCGAAGCATTGATGGCAATATGGCTTATCATTTTGTTCTTTGAACGTACCTTTGTTGAGTTGTTTGAGGCAAAAGGCGCAAACGAAGTGTTCGGGATGAAACTTCTTGAACATGGCAGTAATGCACCTTCCTAGATAATCGCAGCAACATAGACGAAACGAGTACGATGTAGTCAGCTGGAGCTACTAGTCGAACCGAAGCAATTCAAAATTTAAAAATAATTACGCACCAGTAATAGGTTTATGGCATCCGGCGCACAATGATCCTCTTTTAGCGTGATAATGAGTTTCGCAATATGGTTGACCTTCGTGATCGAAAAACGATCCGCTGTGGAATGGTTGCCGACAATCCTACGCGAAATTACACAAAAAATCTTGGTCAGTTGGTTAATTCCGATAGGTAGGTATAGGTATGTATTTGAATGAGTTGGATTATCCAAAATTGGAGGGGAGGGAGGGGTCTAATCGCAATTCTTGTCATAACCAAAAGTATTGGTGAAACTTCAAGCTACAACTTTTGTTTGTAAACTTTTTCAATTGAACCCCTCTATCTCCACTTATTTTGCATAACACTTCCAAAATACCAATTAAGAATTGAAGGGGGAAGGGGAAAGGGTCCAATTGAAAAATTTGTGCAGCAAAATTATTGCACTTAGCTCAAAATTTTGGGAATTATTTTGGTCATGACCAAAATTTCGATTGGTCCCCTCCCTTCCTTCCAATAATTTTGAATATTAAGTATTTTATGTAGCACTGGACTTGATAAAAAATTCAAGGCGAGCAAATGAATCAGCTAAGGCTCTCCGTAAAAATGGCCGATCGTTTTGAGACATATGTAGATATTATGAACATAAATTATTATGTAATTTAAATTGAAAATTCGAGTTTTCGACGCGACGCGACGATGATCCATTTACTGATTGAGTTCGGTTTGGGCGATTCTGTATAATTCCTCAAGTGTGTTGACGTTGGCATAAAGGCTAATTCGATCGTAATTAGGCTAAATAGAATTAAGTACATTACGTAACGTAGGTACCGCTACCTACTTATAATAAACAACAAAATAGCAAATAAATATACGAGAGCATACACCATACAATATATCGTATGTAGCTTAGAGTGGAGTGAAAAAAAAACCATATCTCGTATTTTGAACAAATTCGCAGAGTTGGTTTGGGAATCTCCGAAAAACAATGAGCTTCCTACTTCTCAAATGAGTGGATCTAGGGCCCTTAAAGTAGAGTCACTTTTGAAAAAAAAGGAACGCAGTTTTTTGCCACTTTTGGGTAATGCCACCTACATGGTACCTCGGTCACATCACACCCCTAGAAAAGTGCAATTTGACTTTTTACACCACCCCAGATCACTGACCTTCAAATTTGATATCGATTTTCTCATCTTACCAGGAGGTTGAAAAATGGCAGATATTGCATGCAGATCACTAAAAAATCGAGAATTTCGAATAACAAAAAATATTATATAGAAATAACATCTGCTTGGTAATTACCAAAACTGGACTCAAATGGCTCCTAAGCTCCTTATTGATGCAAAAAAAATATTTCGATAGAAAAAGTTTTAAAAATTTCATAGCAGGGTTACCAACTTTTGATTTTCATAAAACATCAATTTTTTGGCAGCAATTTTGATGTTTTATGAAAATCAAAAGTTGGTAACCCTGCTATGAAATTTTTAAAACTTATTCTATCGAAATAATTTTTTTGTCACATAAATAGGAGCCATTTGAGTCCAGTTTTGGTACAAAGCAGATATCTGCAATTTTTCAACCCCCTGATAAGGTGAGAAAATCGATATCAAATTTGAAGGTCGATGATCTGGGGAGGTGTAAAAACTCAAATTGCACTTTTATAGGGGTGTGACGTGACCGAAGTACCATGTAAGTGGCACTACCCAAAAGTGGCAGCTCCACTCCCTTGGGAGGTAGAAAGCTCAAATTTTTTTTTTGGTAGGTTCCCAATTCAAAGTAAACCACTTCTCTTTGTGAGTTTGGTTGAAATCCGGGGAAGGTTTTTTTTCACTCCACCCTAATGTAGGTGTACCTCTAGTTGATCTACTTCTACATGTATAGGAATAGTAAGTACATAAGTAACTCGCTGACGCATCTACGCTTCCATCAAATTTTGACATTTGGCACAACATCAATAATATTGTAATGTACTCGTACTTATACTAGCAACACGCGAATCGCGAAATGTAAATAAAAAGCAAAAAAATTAATTATCTAACTCGAACGATATACCGCGAATTATAAGTAGATAACTATAGGTGTAATTTGGACTCTCATCAAAACAAAGATGAGATACTTACACAAGTACAAGTACGAGTACTCCTACTTACCAAAGTGCATATTTTAGTCATTTTCATTTATCGCTACGATAACCAAATACCAAATCATAGAGCGCGGCGATATACTACGAGTAATCGAGTATGCATGTACTTTATTCGAGTACCGTACACCATAGGCCTATATTTGTCTCTCTATAGTGTGTAGGACTGTAGGTAAGATGTACCTCTTCTCTACCTTACACGAGTTATACCTTTACCTACCACAGTACCACCTATATCTTCTTCGTACATACGAGTATAATATGTCTATTGCCTACTTATCATCAAGAATACTATGTACACTGTACAGTGTACAGTAATGTCTAATGTACTTCCCAAAACGTGCTACCGACACCACAAAGCAGGTCCAGCATATAGCAATCAAGTGGATACAAATAGGTTTATACGTAGGTATTTCGGAACCTAATCTAGAAATATCTAGGTATTCAGATCAATTGAAAAAATTTCGGATAAAAGTTGTTACTAGAAGTGCCAGGAATAATTTTGGTTTTTACAAAAGTTTCGATTAGACTACTCCCTCGCCCCTGATTTTGACTTCAATCATCTATGCAGTATTAGACTGGTAAAATTCAACAACGATCCACTTCCATGATCAGCAAAAAATTTTTTTTGACTGGAAATTAAAAAAAAATCTGATAAAAAAATCTTCAAAAAATGTTTTTTTGAATTCGACAAAAAATCTTTGAAAAATAATATTTTTTCTACAAATAAATATTTTTTTGACAAAAATCCCACAAAATTTTTTTTGGCAAGAAATTGAAACACAACCTCCTAGATGTGAACAATACCTACCAACGGCTCGACAGCGATGCCACTGGTACCCTTGAGCGTAAAGCCAACTCACTCCTAAAGGAACTCCGCGACCTCCACCTTATCTCCGAAAATGAGAAATCACACCTCACTCGATACAACTCTATTCCTCCTCGCCTCTACGGTTTGGTCAAGGTACATAAGGATGGGTTCCCTGTTCGTCCGGTCGTGTCCACTATCAATTCACCTATCTACAATTTATCTAAATTCATCAATCAAATTCTCAACGCAGCTCCAAATTTGACCTCAGAGTACAATGTGAAGAACTCTCGTGACATAAAAACTTTGCTCAACAATTTTACTCCTCATGCTGACTACACTCTTATTTCTCTCGACGTCATCTCAATGTTTACGAGCATACCTCTTCGTTTAGCCTTTGACACCATAATCAGCCATTGGGAAAGCATCAAATTAGAATTTGGAGATAATTTTGAAATGTTCAGCAGGACTTTGGAATTCGTGTTGTTTAATAGCTACTTCCTTTTTGACAAAACCTACTATAAACAAATTGACGGTGTGGCCATGGGAGACCCATTTTCTTCCAAAGTTTGCGACCTAGTAATGGATGCCATTTTCAACCAAATTTATGGGAAATTTGGTCCCCACATTCTTTCATGCGGAAATATGTAGACGATAGTATCTTCTACATTGCACGCAGCAAGATTGATGACCTTATGGATTTTGTGAATAGCCTACACTCTGAAATACAGTTCACTCTTGAGAGAGAGAGTTCTAATCGCAGTATCGTCTTCTTAGATTTGGAAATTATTATTCGTGGAAATTCATTTAAGACTAAACATTTCGCCAAACCTACGTCAAGCGGTAGATTTCTCAATTATCATTCGTATCAACCTGCCAAACAAAAAGTCAATGCTTTGAACAACCTTATAGACAGAGCTATTGGCCGGAGCCATGAAGACTTCCTGGTGGAAAAAATTGCCTACATTAGGTCTGTTGCTAAGAAGAATGGTTACCCTGATAAAATGATCAGCAGTCAAATCAATGCTTACTTGCGGAAAAAACATCTAAGTACCAATCTTCCTATGATGCCTAAACCTAAGTCTAGATTTTTTGGTATCAACTACGTTGGTAAATATTCAAAAAAATTCCAAAAAATCTACGCCTCAAACGACAGAACCATAACGTTAGCCCACAAAAATCCGAACAACCTTTACAAGCATGTCTTCACTAAAACCAAGGATCCTTTGCCTCCAACTCATCTCTCTAACCTGGTATACAAAATCAAATGCTCAGACTGCGAAGCTTCCTACATCGGTGAAACTTGCCAAAAACTTCACATCCGCATTTCCCAACACAAACGCGATGTCTCTAATAATACTGGAAAAACTGCGTTAGCCAGACACGCAGCTCAATTTTCCCATAATTTTGATTTCGACAAGGTGACGATTTTGCAACGCAATTGTACCTCTACTCAGAAAAGAAAATTCATCGAAAGCTCGCATATTCTCCACGACGATAGTTCAATAAATGATAAGACGGATGTGGACGGCCTTGAACCTTACAAACACCTCGCTATGTAGATTATTTCCTCTCGTAATTGCTCGTTTAGTCCATATTCATATTTTGCCTGATGATGTACCACGTCGTGGTGCGAAACGTCGCTTCGTACTCGTATATGTATCTTTTTGTGTTCGTGTTAAAATTTGTCTTTGTAAATATATTCGTAATTCAAAAAAATTTCTGATGAAAGAAATCTTCAAAATATCTTTGAAAAATCTTCTTTAAATATTTTTTCGGCAAAGAAATATTTTTTTGACAAAAAATCGTAAAAAAATTTTTGATAAGAAATTGAAAAAAAATCTAACATGTTTGATTAAAAAAAATCTTTAAAAAAATATTTTTCTGACAGAAAATCTCCAAAAAAACTTTTTTGGCAAAAAATTGTCAAAATAAGTTTTGACTAGAAAAAAAAATTAATATAAAAATCTTCAACTTTTTTTTGACAAAAAATTTTCCAAAAAATTTTTTTGACAAAAAATCTTATTATGAATTTATTTTCCAAAGAAATATCAATTTTTTTTCTAAAAAATACCTTTGTATGATGATCAGTACATCTTTTAGAAAAAAAATTCTTGTCAAAAAATCTAATAAGAATCTATTGGCAAACATTTTTTCATGAAAATTTATTCTTACATAAAAATCATAAGTAGGTACACTGAAATACTTCTGTGGTTCTGTGTTAGATAGATTGGGTTTCGAGGAATTTTTACTTCGCAAAAAAAGTTAACGTGTTTGTCAGAAGTTCTGAAAATCCACCAAAATTTCACAAGCCCCCCCCCCCCCCCCCTCCCTCGCCACACACCTATGTACGTAATGTACGTAATTACGTATGTATACTACCTATACGGAATATGACTCTGATAATGGAGCTAAACGTGCAGCTCCAAATTTTCTTTAGAATAGACCGAGATCCTGCAATTAGATATGTGACAGACCGCCAAAGAAAGTAGTTGACGACCAAAAATCGGTACCATTTTTCTCAGTCGAGTGTTTTCGAGTTTAACATAGCGCAAAACACATTTTGAAACACTTTCCAGACAATTTTTTATTTTTGAGTCGGGGTCGACATCAGTTTCCCAAAATTATTCGTACGTGCCACGTTAAAAGCTTTCTTTTGTCTAATTCATCTAATTGTTTAGGCATTTATACTCGTGTGCATGCATTACCTAATACCTATTCAGTACTCATTGGTTTCAGAGAAAACCTTAAATTTTCCCGTTTTTTTCTCTCTCTCTCCTCTCTCTCTCTCAAGTACCAGGTTATCCACAGTAAGTACTCGTAGTTTGACATCGTTTTCTTTACAGGTTTTTAGGAAATCCTTCTTTCGTCAATGTCATTCTTGTCATTTCTTAGGATACCAAGCGACGTCATCATTATGATATGTAAATCAGCGCTTGTTTTGCCCCGCAAGAATTCAACTCTAATAGGTAACGGACATGGGAAAGTGTACCAACATCAAAGGGACAAATTTGAAATTTTTTCTTTCAGGAAAAATTGGAAAAAATAAAAAGTACTTGGTCGCTATTTCAATTGCGTAAAAATATGATTTCTCAATGCACAGGAAATATACTCAAGTCACTTTCCGGTGCCCCTATGGGAAATTGAGAAAGGCTATCGTTCTCTAAAATTATTGTGTTACAGTTTCAACGTTCATCATACCAATTTTCATGCTTCTATCATTGATTGCAGTATTTTAACCCAAAGTATATAGAGTAGGTACGTGAAAATTCGCAGAACACTCGACAAAGCTTTGATGGTACATCTATATGTCGTAGACGTCGTAGGTAGGTAGGTACTTCCAGGTAGGTAGGTAGGTAGGTAGATATACTCGTTTTGAAGTCGAGAGAATACTCCAGATAGAGAAAAATATCGCGCGCTGTATGATTCAGCCAATGTTTACGCAAGTCAAATAAAAGAAAGAGAATTATTCAATTTTTTTTTTCAGTTTGTTTAACAATCGATAAGTAGATAAAGTACCTACTTAAACAATTACATATTTGCGTACTCAACACGTTATTGTAAAAAAAAAAATTGCCTTAATTACGTATACATTCAACACATTCGTAGGTAACTAGGTACTAGGTAGATATATATATACGTAGGTAACTAAAATAGTCTAAAAAAAAGTCCCAAGTGTACCCAGATAAATATAAAGGAGCTGGGTTGAAACAAATTAGCGTGCAAGGCTGCGTTTTTAAAAATTGTAAAAAACGAATGTACATACCTATCGGAAGGGTAGGTAGTAAAAAAAAAACAGCCTAAAAATGCATTTTACGACTAGAACGGGGTCGCGTAGAAAACGCTTCGAAACATCTTTGCACGCTTGAATAGGTAAGTAGGTATAGGTAACAGTTTCATCGAAAAAATAGGTATTTAATTTATCAACTGGTCGATTGTTTGAAAAATAAAAACAACGGAAAACACATGGTCGAATAATATGAAACGAAAAAGAAAAGAAAAGAAAGGAAAAGAAAAGAAAAGGACACAAAAAAGAAAAGAGAGAAAAAAAAGGAAACGAGAACGAGACCCCCAATCAGTAGTTGATTACATTTGAAAGCTTCGTGAAGAACTTATGTATAAATAGATGAAAAAGACGTATGTATGCAGCCGAAGCCGAAGTAGCCGTTGAAGAGGAATCAATGTTCTTCTTCTTCTACGCCAACACACTTGGGGCATACAGGTTTGCCCTCCATGGCGTAAAAAGATTTGCCAGAAATTGCTTTTTTACAATCCTACGAAAAAAATACAAAAATTAAACCGTTTTCGAGGAAACCTACGCGTACCGCAAACATCGTAGAGCGCAGATTTAGACGCTGGTACGGGTATCAGCTAACGTAAGTAGTCTTCGTGGACTCCGAGCCCGCCGCGCCGCCGCTGCCCCCATGTTCGCCCGTTGCTCGTTAATTCGACGGACGGACGCAGCGACGTTAAAATGTTAAATAACGCAAAAATAAAAGACTGACGTACGAAATTTACTAGGCCGAAAATTGGAACACAGTCAACAGTACGTTGTAAACGCGTCGAAAACATTCAAATTATTAAACACCGATCGCATCCAGCGAAACGCGATATGGCGCGGCGTTTCCGCGCCTTCGTTTTTTATTTCTCTAGGTCACGTGTCGTCCATTCTCTCTCACTCGCTATCTCTCTCTCTCGTAAACCTCGCCGCCTCTTCGGTATTTATAACACGTTTTCGAGAGAAACAAAAAAAAAAAAAAAAAAAGAAAGAAAAACGCGAGATAGAGATAGAGAAAGAGAGAGAGGGAGAGTTGACCGATGTGGCGAGGACACGACGAGACCCGACGAACTATTTACGACGTGTGCAAAATTTTATTAAAATTGAAAATAAAACGCGACGATATGGTTCGAAACATTTTTAAGTAGGTATGCGGATGCAGTAAAGGCACTGCGAAAAAGCCAACGCGAAAAATGTACCCATCGAAGGATTGTAGACTGTAGTCAACTTATAGCTGAGATGAGAGAGCCAAATCAGTAAGTCGAGTCTCAAGTACGAACTTATGTAGGTCCGCGTTGCGAACGGTAGCTGAAAGAGCTCGAGTGACGAAATTTCGCGTCGAATTCGAATTTTGTAGCAAATCGATGGATGCGACGCGACGCGATGGTTGGAATGGAGAAAGGCAACTTTACGTACGACCAGATAGAGTGGTCACTCTATCTGGTCGCACGTATTCCAGCTATTGTACTGGTATTGCGGCAGCTTGGCCGAGGCGTACCCTGCAGACGAAGCACGATGAATGCCATTGTTGCGAAAGAGCCGATACGTAATTCTCCATAATGGGACGGAAGCAGGAGCCGCACTTGGGCGCGAACATGTTGAAATAGTCCTCTTTGCAGTAGGGTTTGCCTTCGCGTTCGTGAAATCCTTCTTCTCCGAACTGTTTGCCGCACTGCGCGCAGAAGAAATGTTCCGTGTGCCAGGTTTTCTCCAAAGCCGTCACGCATTTCTGCAAAGTAGGTACGCGCATTACGATTATAGATTCGAGTACAAAATACGTGCGAACAGATGAAGCAAAAGCAAAAATTCGATAAAAAAAAAGAAGCAGCTCAAAGCACGAAGCACGAAGCACGAAGCACGCGGAAACGATGGAAAAAACGCCGAACAGCGTCAGTCGCAGTCGCAACCGAGGCTTTGCTGCTGGAGCTTACGTCTAGAATGGGTCCGTTGCAGTAGGCGCATCTGGGCGAGAATAAATTATGGTAATCCGGTTCGCAGTACGGATGGCTGTCTCTTTCGAAGAAATTCCTCGTGCCCAATTCTTGATTGCAGTGGGTACAGACAAAGTGTTCCGGATGCCAGGTCTTGCCCAATGCCGTGATCACCTGGCCGACGATGGGCTTGTCGCAAGCCGAACAGCATCCTTTCTGCGTCGTGTTTACACCTTGTTTGTTCATGTCCGCTTGCAGACTACCGAGCATAGAATCCAACTGAGTGGCGTGGTTTTCTTGCCGCTGGCTGTGACTGTGATTTTCTACACTTTTGTAAGATTTCGCATAAGATGAATTGTGATTCGATGTCAAACTGTTGCTTTGATCCTTCGATACCTGACCAAATGATACAAAAAACGTATTTTCGAATATAGGTGAAGGCTACACATATCGTATGTCTATGTTCTATGTATTTTAGGCGCGATTCGTACTACTTACGCGTAGGTAGGCTAGGTATAGGATATTGGTACCTTACCTATACCTAACTCAACGTTTCGGTTGTATTGTATATGAAAATTTCACAAAGAAATAGAAAAAAGGAGCGAACCAAACGAATAGTATTAAAAGAATTTAGAGTTTCTGCTTATAGGCTACTTATTTCTGTACTTACACGTTAAAATTACAAAACCTAAATTCCACATCAATAACCAACCAAAACGTTGAACGAAAGCGCGTAAATTCAGGTGTAGTGGGACCGCGACACGGCATGCACAGCACGGCACAGCAATGCAGCGGCCGGTCGCGGTCGCGGTCGCGGTCGCTTCGCGCGGCACCGATTAAAAAAATTATGCGAATACGTATAGGTACGAATTACGAAATAACATAGATACATATTATTATAACTTGTCGATACATACCTTTGAAAGAATCACAAAATCACTAAAACACAAAAATAAAACGGCACTGTTTTTAATACAGTCGATCCCACCAAATTCGCGACGCTACGCCAATGAAAAACGAAGAAGGGATGCGAAAGGGCGAGAAGCGGTACGACGGGACAAAGATCGCGGCCGCGGCCGCATTTCGGCGAGTTATTTATTTCGTAGCAGATCGTACGCTCACGATCCCCAAGAAAGGCCAAACAAACGTATTCGTTCGTCTTATCTACATTCTACTCCTCATAGCCGAACATCGGTCGGTGTCGGTGCCAACCCTTCCCAAGTACCTATAATTATACGGTATACTAAGCGAATGTACTCGTAGAGTGGGAAATGAGCACTGCTGGGGACAGAGGGCGCGAAGCGTAAGCAAGTTTCTCGCGCCCATGCGCAGCTCGTATCGTCGTTAATTCGTCGTTAATTCGTCATCATCAATCGTATTCTTCTCAAGTTCCCACCCGAAAATTTTTGATCGCCCGATCGCCGCCACCACCCACCTTCTACAACAGCGATTCGAAAACTTTTCACTCGAATTTCGATGACTTTCGCTTCGTCGTGTCGGCAGTCTCGAGTCCGCGACGAATGTTCTGCTCTATTTTTCCTTCCTTTTTTTTCGGCATTTGTTTGTTTACCTTTGAAAAACGCAGCAATCTGTATCTTTGACAGAGGGGCAAAGATCCACAGTCGAGTAGCGATTAATTTAAACATAAACGGATCTTTACGAGGAATCTGTCTTCTTGGTGTCAGACAGCAGTGGTTCAGGAATGGACAGATTCGGATCCTAATTTATCAAAAAATATGGATCTCGTTATGCGAAGATCTGATATTTTCAGATAGGTAGGTATCACTTCAAAATTCCAACAAAAAAAAAACCACGATTATTAATGACAGAGTTTTGACTTTTAGTATTTTCGAATTTGCCTAAATTTGCAAAATTCAGAAATTTAGTGAGAGCAAAAACACCACAAATCAAGCAAATGTGTACATAAGCTACATACTTATTCCGCAGATTTGGCGTTCAACATTCCACGAGCTCGATAAATGATATCTAAATTATGGCGAAAACTCTCAATTATGAAGTCAATTTCAATTTAAAATCGGTTGTTTCGAACTTTCTCGTCATTTTTGCAGTTTTCTCTCGTCAAAAAGTATGGTGCTGAGTTGAAGCAAATTTCTGGCCGAACGAAAGGTCTTACAAAAAAAAGTAGTAAAGGCTCGTTTACAATGGCAATGAATTTTTCACAGAAAAAATAGAATCAAAAGAAATTCATGTTTTTTTTCTTTTGTTATAATGTAAGGTCAGTTGGGATAACTGGGCCACGTTTTTATAACTCTTAAAAATCTTCATTCGAAAATGCCTCAATAGTGAAGAATAACCTTCAATCTTGAAATCGAACATGTAAAAGAGTGTCACAGAGGTACGCTCACTTTGTTTATTTTGAGGGTGAAGCACATACCTGAGCTGAGGAGCATCTCACTCTACACAGAAAATGGTGACCCAGTTACCCAGAAAAATGGGGCGGGTGGGCCACCGATTTTTAGCTGATTTTTTTTTTTCATTAAGGAAGATTTAAGATGTGTAATCCAAGTAACCCTATACTCAAATCTGAGTTTTGGGATAACTGGGCCACGTCATACGACTTGAATTACTGAGGTCTCCTCGGGGGAAGCTAAGAACCGAATCGTGATTTGATTGCTATGGTAGGTTCACGATGTCAGTGTTACCATGCAACCAACCATTTACATCAAGATGATTTTGGAGGGGATTAGGAAGAGTATGGCACAGATACCCCAGTGGCCCAGTTACCCCAACTGACTTTATTTGAACTTTTCAGAAAAAAACCAAAAGGCGATGAAAAAGATGAAAATTTTTCATCTTTTACTCAGTTATTTCTCTTCCTTCCCTTTCTACTTTGTTTTATCTATAACCCAAAAAGCAGTCTGGAATATGGAGTTTTGGTGTTGGGTGCATGAGAGGATATGACCAAACTTGTTTTTCACGATTCAAGTTTGAGTACTAGACTCAGAACTCGGAAGTTCAGTAAAAGCTGACTGCCTGCAATGGGCATTGGTGGACCAAAACCGATAGCATTACAACCAAGTTTTACCCAATTTTCTATCGACCAACTTTTAATAACCCTACTCGCAGCTGAAAATTACAGAACTAGCTTATGAAGTAATACCGCAAGTAATAAATTTCTTCCACCCACTCGAGATTGCGAAGTGCGAACAAAAAATAAAATAAAATTGGATAGGGTTTTATTAATAGGTAGTGTGGCATTGTACAAACGCATCGGGCATCACTGTAGCAGTTGACCTAACATCTTACAACTGAGAGAATGAGAGTGAGAAATGAGCAATTGAGCAAACGACCCTAACGAAAGCGAGGAATAAAACGTTCAACGCCGACGACTCGATGTCAACGTGAAAAATGTAGCGCATCGACATCGCAACAACGAATGGCTCTACGTAGCTCTGCACCAGTTAGTAGGTTTAGCCGGCCATTCATTAAGGTGGAAAACAGTGTGAATCGTCAAACGAAAAATAGGTCAAGGTTCGTAGATATCCTAGTTAATTTGCGTTGTGAATTTTCATCAACCAACATCGCAAAGCGACGCAACAGTCTTAGGTACATAGGTAAGCTACCTATTCATCTCTATATTTAAAAAAAATCGTCACAGAATCGACACTTTTTGGATACGTCACTTCAGCTATTGTGTGATATTTTAAAGGGAAGTAAACCAGTAAACCTTATCACCTAGCGAAGCAGGATTTAAAAAAAATGCTGTTGAGACAAAAAGAGGGTAATACGATCAAGTCCATACTACCCGATTTTACCTTGGGTATTATTGCCAAATGAAAACTATCCTGAACTACATGTATGCCACATGGATTCGTAAATAAGGTACGAACTTTATTTGTCCGTATTGCGACTTACGCTCTCCCAACCAACCTCTAAACCCTAAGTACCCATCTATCTAGATCTACCTAGGTATCGAGTTCTGCATCGCATCGCATTATGTGTATTTTGCTTTGCAGCAATAGGTGCTAGGCACACTTCCATTAGCTTCGCTACACCTACTCCTAATTTTACGTGATATATTGCTATATGTACTGTTACGTACAAAAATATCACATAACGCCAAAACGCCAAGTTCAAGTACACATCCACAATTCTACGAGTACATTCTACGTATACCAAGACCAACCAAGTTCGCGGCTCTAGCTCGCGATATAGCGTTACGTTCCACGTTCGTCGCTTCTCCCCCGTTCCAGTTCTCGCATTCAATCCGTACCGCACTGTACCACGTAATTTTTTTCAACGCAAAAAATTCTAAAATTGCATTCAGCCAACTATCATTATCATCATCATTATCACCATTAGTGCCACGAGTTTACAAGCACCCAGACGGGCGTTTGTTCACTCACTCTTTCACTCAGTTACTCACTCACACACTCATTCATTCGTTCGTAGCTAGCGAGATTTCATCGCAGCAACCGATAATTAGGAAAATCCACGAAAAGCTCTGCGCGAGTGTCAAACCACGGAATCGGCAATCTGTATCGTCGCATTTCTACCTAAATCTATAAGACGTATAGTCGTCTATAGGGCGTGGGTGGTAGGTACAGTACACGACGATTCCAAAATACATTGGACGAACGCAAGTAGAATGCGGGTACTTTTTGCACTGGCACGTAAGTAGAAAGTAAGATGCGGATATTTACGAATATTCTCTATCCACTATCGTTAAAAAAAACAAATAAAAGTACTAGGTACCGGATGCTGGAGGGGAGGCTAGGCCCCCAAATGTTGGACTGGGCCTCCTATTTTCGTTAATAAGCAAATTTTTGACAGTAAACTGCTTTAGTGGTTCCTAGTTTCCACATACATTTTTCATTCAGTCATGTACGTGCGCTTGATAATACTGATTTCACTTGGGAAGTATTTTCAATTCAATTGAAAGGAAATTGCAATTGTGGGAACTAAGTAACTTGCTACGGTAAATTTTATATTAGGTTATTTCATAATTTTATTTTTGTATTAGGTAAACAATTGAAAGTATTTGTACGATATTTTTCACCCTCCTCCCCCCACCCCCTTCTTTTCATCGTACAAAAATATATTGAAAATGGCAAAAAAATCAAAACTTTCCTAAAACTTGGTCAGCCCCTCCAGGTATATTAGTCAACGAGTCATTCTAGCTGCATGCCGGTATGCTATCATCTATACGCGCTTAAGAGCGTAAAATACATAGGTTTAGCTTACGTTACGTAAAACTAGGCCCGTCGCATAAATTTGGTACGATGGTAGAGATGCTTGCTTTGAAAAAATGAAATAGATTAACTGGGGCAACGGGCGATTAAAAAATCACACTCGCGATTTGCGAGCTTACCTTGATATCGGATAACGACGCCATCAAATCATCCAATTCGCGGGTGGCAGACGATGCGGCTGGCCTCATCGTACGCGTTGTTGTCGTCGTTTTTTCCTCCATCAACATTTTTTTCATCACATACGGTCCATCAGCTGTTCTGTAATAAAATTGTTGAAAAAAAATTATAAATCACTAGAGCTATTTAGTATTCCGATACAAAAAGGTAGGTACCTACATAGAGGGAAAAAGATACACTGCATGGGAGTATTTGCAATTTAGGGTGGCTCTTATTTTGGAAATTTTGGAAATGTTTTGAATATAAGGCGTCAATTGGTGACATATATGGAGAAAATAATTCCCTATTTTTCATTTTTTCCCTAACCGCATTTTAAGTCGTGCCGCCGGCCCCCAATTTCAAAAAAAAAAAATCAAAAAATTCAAAAAAATAGACGATTTTAAAAATTTGAATTTTTTTTTTGAAAAATCGTCATAAGATGGATATTATGATATAATAAGACCATTTTCGATGATTTTTCATCTTTAACCCCAATTTCATGGCACATAAAAAAACGGTCATTTTTTACGATTTTTGAGAAAACCAAAAAAAAATTATTTAAAATCGAAAAAAGGTCATAATTGAAAAAATAGTTTAACTTATCTTACAGTACACATTACCACTCAAAAAGACCATTTACGCCAATTTTTCAACTTTACTTTAATTTTCAGGAAGGGTCAAAAACAGTCACTTTTGATGATTTTTTCACATTTTTGATATTCTCACCGGTACCTAAATGATGAAAAATCACCGCGAATGGTCTTTTTGGGTGGTAATGTGTACTGTGAAGGTATGTTAAACGATTTTTTCAATTATGACTTTTTTCCGATTTTTAATAATTTTTTTTCGGTTTTTCTAAAAATCGTAAAAAGTGACGTTTTTTCATGTCCCATGAAATTGGGGTTAAAGATGAAAAATCATCGAAAATGGTCTTATTATATCATAATATCCATCTTATGACGATTTTTCAAAAAAAAAAATTCAAATTTTTAGAATCGTTTATTTTTTTCAATTTTTTTTTGAAATTGGGGGCAGACGGCACGACTTAAAATGCAGTTAGGGAAAAAATAAAAAATAGGGAATTATTTTCTCCATATATGTCACCAATTGACGCCTGATATTCAAAACATTTCAAAAATTTCCAAAATAAGGGCCACCCTAATTTGCATACGCGAATTCTGAGGTCTTCGATGCTTATTTTCATATTGCTACAGAGGTCTTTTTTTTTTAGAGAGGTCATTTTCGAGTACCTCTGTATATCTTTAAAATCGTTTCTCGCGAAAAATACAGCCCAATGGTACATTCTTTACCTGAGTTTCTACACTTTTATAAACCATTGAGTTTGAAACTCGATACCATTTTCACCATTTTTACTAGGAGGTTGAAAAGTTGCAGATTGCTTAAGAATTAATATTTTTGAATTAGTGAATTACAAAAAAAAAGTAAATAAATAAAATGATAAAAATAAAAAACATATCTGCTTGGTACCAAAACTGAGCTTGCATGACTCTTATTGTTGGAGAAAGATTATTTTGACAAAAAATTGAAATTTGTTCATTGCAGAGTTGCCAAATTACAATTTTCAAAAAAGATCATTTATTTTTTAGTTTATCATAATAATGCAAATATTCTATGATTCTTAGTGAAAATCGGCAGTTGGCAGCCAATACGACACCACATTTTAGGGTGAATATGGATATGATTTTGTGGGCTTATTAGATAAGTACCGTACACTCAACTCAACAATGTACCTAAGGCCCAAATGTGACGGCGCATAGTAAAAGGGACCTATATGGGTAGGTTGAAAAAAAAAATCTGAAATTGGGGTAAAAAGTAAAAACATCGAAAAATCGAATGAAACCTGTTCCAAATCTCTAAGGTCATTTTTGAGGGAGATATAGCCGTTTGAAGTGAGTAAAGTACATAAAAAGTTCAAAAAATTTTAATCTGAAGTTGATTTTTTTTTTTTTTTTTGTGAAAATCAAGGTAAAATCTCAGAGCGATTGAATGAAACCGGTTCCAGATATCTAAGATCTTTTTTGAGGAAGGTGTAGCGATTTTTAAGCTGTAAAAGGAAAACTTTAGAACGTTTTTCTGTAGAATTTCATTTTTCACCCTCGAGTCCCTTTTCTCAGGCGCCGTCACAAATTGTTTCGATAGTTGTGATTCCAAATTTTTGTTTTGCCTCCATGACAGAGGCGTACACTTGTACTCGTAAAATAAGTAAGTAGGAAGGAAGGTATAGGAATCGTTTCATATGGTTCCAGTGTTGGCAATTGGTATCGACATCAACATCGACATTCGGGTCGGCATCGAGTCCAAGTGTTGGTCTCTTACACTTCTAATTCTCATCAAATTCACACTTGGCTCTTGTCACGTACGCCCTAAGCGCGAAAACTGACGATGCCGATGGCGACTGATGACATAATCTCGTACCTACCTACCCATAACGTTGTCGTCGCGTCCCGTCCGTCCCATCCCATCCCATCCTGTTCCGTCCCGAATCCCCCCCGCAGTGTAACCACGCGTACCTAAGTATATACAAAACGACTCGCGACTGCGACTACGACGACGAGAAAATATTAAAAAATAACGTTTTCGGTTTTTGGCAAAAATACCAGTAAAAACATGCCAAACAAAACTCGCTGACGGCTATTAAACGCTCGACAAAATATTATAATTTCGTTTACCTGCGTCGATTCGCAAAATTTATATACTACGTATACTACCAGCATCAGTCGAGTACCAACAAACGAGACTTTCGCCTTGATACTTCCTTGGCAATTGGCAAAATAAGAAAGTAAAAACCGACGAAAAGAAAACAAAAATCTACTAGGTAGGTGTGTTTATAAATTTTCATTTCAATATGTTTGCGACGCGACGTATAAATTTACGTAAATTGAAAACATACGGTTGTCATTCGTCAATCACTGATGGTTACACTCAGTACTAGTACTATTGTTATTGTATAGCTAAAGCTACACTTTTGAGGTCTCACACATACCCAATTACCCACTTACAAGTAATGTCTTAAAATTGTATTTTTTGGTTTTGATAAAAATAAGTACGCCTGCAAAACCGAATGAGCCTAGAGAGGGAGAACTCGCTAACGCTCGATAAACACAGAAACACACTGCGTAACTACAACTATGTGTACAATGTACATAGACATACGTATGTACGAGTTTCAATGCATGTGTGGTCTGTAAACAAACACAAGAATATAAACCACCGCGAGTGAGGCCCAAGCTGGAAATAACCAAGAAAATATACATATGTGTACCATCGAACTCAATTTTTCGCGGAAAATTATTTCAAGCATGGAAAATGGAAATATATGTACCTTAAGTATTACTAGTATGTATTACGTAAATTACGTATACCGACAGTAACAATGGGGTGGTCCATTAAAAAATTTTGAAATGTTTTCGGGATCGTGCGATTTTTTTCTCATTATTCGGGTCAATTCTGAGAGGGCCTGACTAAAAAATTTTGAATTTTTCAATTTTTCTCATTTTTGAAAAAAATTCAATTTTGCCATATTTATGTGACTTGGTCAATTTCGAATCATCCTTAAATGGAGTTTCTAAAAAAAAAATATCAAAACATTTTTCTTTCATCATTCAAGTCCATCCTTAGTCGTTCGTCCTGATGAAAATTTTTTAAATTTTTTGATTACTCCTATTTTTTACAAAAATTCAGTTTTTTCTTAAATTGAATTTTGATTGCTCGAAAAAATTATTTTCTCATTATTTGGGTAAATTCTGAGAGGTCCTGACTAAAAATTTTCAAATTTGTCAATTTTTCTCATTTTTGAAAATATATATTTTTGGCCATATGTGACTTTGGTCAATTTAAAATCGTCCTTAAATTGAGTTCCAAAAAAAAAAATTATCAAAAATTTTTTCCCTCGTCATTCAAGTCCATCCTTAGTCGTTCTGATGAAAAAATTTTTAATTTTTCAATTACTTCTATTTTTGAAAAAAAATGTTCAAAAAAATTATGTTCTGATCATTCTGGTCCATATACTGAGAAGTCCAGACGAAAAAATTTGAATTTTTAAATAATTCTCATTTCTAAAAAAAATTCACTTGAGAAGGTGAATTTCACATTTTCCTTAAATTGAATTTCTTGGAGAAAATTGCTCGAAAAAATTATTTTCTTATTATTCGAGTCAATTCTGAGAGGCTCTGACAGAAAATTTTTCAATTTTTCTTATTTTTGAAAAAAATTCAATTTTGCCATTATGTGACTTGGTCAATTTCAAATCGTGCTTAAATTGAGTTTCTAAAAAAAATTAATCAAAACATTTTTTCCTCATCATTCAAGTCCATCCTTAGTCGTCCTAATGAAAAAATTTTAAATTTTTTCATTACCCCTATTTTTGAAAAAAAATTCATTTGAGAAGGTGAAATTTCAGATTTTCCTAAAATTGAATATTGATTGCTCGAAAAAATTATTTTCTCATTATTTGGGTCAATTCTGAGAGGCTCTGACTGAAAATTTTCAAATTTTTCAATATTTCTCATTCTTGAAAAGAAAATTTTTTGCCATGTTACTTGGTCATTTTCAAATTGTCCTCAAATTGATTTTCTAAAAAAAATTTATCTACATTTTTTTTCCTGATCATTTAAGTCCAACCATAGTCGTTCTGATGAAATTTTTCAATTAGGTACTCCTATTTTTGAAAAAATTCTCTCATTTTGAGAAGGTGAATTTCAGATTTTCCTTAAATTGAATTTTGAGGAAAAAATTGCTCGAAAAAATTATTTTCTCATTATTTGGATCAATTCTGAGAGGTTCTAACACAAAAATTTTGAATTTTTCAATAATTCTCATTTTTGAATTTTTTTTTTGTCATAATTATGTGACTTGGTCATTTTTAAAATTGTCTTTAAATTGATTTTCTAAAAAAAAATGTATCTAAAATTATGTTCTGGTCATTCTTGTCCATTCTGAGAGTTCAGGCGAAAAAAATTTGAAGTTTTAAATAATTCTCATTTCTAAAAAAAATTCATTTGAGAAGGTGAATTTCAGATCTTCCTTAAATTGAATTTCTTGGAGAAAATTGCTCGAAATTTTTTTTCTCATTATTTGGGTCAATTCTGAGAGGTCCTGACTAAAATTTTTCTCATTTTTCTCATTTTTTTATTTTTTGCCATATGTATGACTTGGTTAATTTCAAATCGTCCTTAAATTGAGTTTCTAAAAAAAAATTATCAAAAAATTTTTCCTTCATCATTCAAGTCAATCCTTAGTCGTTCTGATGAAAATTTTTTAAATTTTTTAAATACTCCAATTTTTGAAAAAAATTCGATTGAGAAGGTGAATTTCAGAAATCGAATCGAACAGGCCTACCATCCATTTACCCTCGGCAGGTTCTTTACTTTAGGTACTCTACCGATTGAGACTTGAGAGGCGGAATAAAATTCAACGATAACAGTCGAATAATATGAATAAGTCAAACTATCAGCCAAACTCAATGTCAGTCGAATAGTGCCAACTGCAGTCAAAATGAATTCGAAACCTAGACGTGTCTGCGCCTGGTTTGCAAAATACTTACACAAGGTGACCGATCACGATCAGATACAGATACTTTCAAAATTGTAGCGAAACGATCATTCTCGAGAAATTTTGGTAAGTATATTCGCACCAGTATATCCCCATACTTCCCCACCAATCCAAAAATGGAAGGTAACGACTCGATTCGAAAAAAAATCACGACCAAGTTTTGCTGGTCGGCGCGCAGTTTTTCAAAATACCGATTCCAACGCCGAAAATTGATGCCAACTCGCCTATCGTAGGCGCAATTCGCGGGCGGGCTCTGCGCCAGGCGTCACGTCGTATCGTGTCGCGCCTTCATTTTCGCGAAATAGGCAACACAATCTACTCTCCGCTGACGAGGCAAACTTACCCGTTAGGAAGGGCGGTGCTCAGTTCGTCTAACAAACTATCGACAGATGGTCTGCCTCCGCCGCCATTGGACGCGATTATACTGCCATTATTTTTGATCGGCGATAATTCGTTGTTGTACAGATGAACGGGCGTTGAAGCTGAAATAAAAAGGGGGAAAATCGTGAATTTCATCTTTAACGACGAGAAGAAAATTGAATTAAATTAAATTAATTCGAATACGATCCGATCCGATCCGATCGTGTAGGTAGGTAAATACGAGTACGTACTGGTATGCTAGAACGCGGAGTGTACGAGTCCGAGTGTAAAGTGCACTGACCGAAAGGAAAAGTGAAATATTACCCAATCGCGCGTCTATTTTTAATACTTAGTATGTAAAATTTGAATGTAGGTATACTTGAAAAACAAGATTGAACATACATATCTATATGTACTCGTACGAGACCGTGACAGCAGTGCGAATGGCCTCGAATTAAAATAAAAATACACCCGAAGAAGCTCGCCGCAATATCTGTTCGCAGTTCGGACGAATAACATTGTGTCGGCGTCATCAGCCGGTCACCGCTGAGGGCCACCAGCCAGCCCTGCGATAGAGTATTGCTGTTGCGTCGCGCGTCGCCCCTACCCGTACAAATACCTACCAACCTACCAACCAACCTACGTAATCTCTCGACCGGCCCTGACATTGAATATCTGCCTACAAAAGCGCTTACTAACCTCGTCACCGAGCGAGACGAGGTAATTCAGCATTCAGCTCTTGAACTTGATTTCAGTTTTCACACGCCTGCCTACCAGTCTTTCTCGCACAGCAGCACAGTGCTTTGCATACGTATTATACGTCTACGTACACGTAGGTACACTGCAGCTGTACTCGTATAATAGCATGCACACTTCTTCTCATTCTCCTCACGCTACCCTGCCACAGAGATGATGCGGTGCAACGTTTGCGCCCCCCTCACGCCAAAATACTCGTACGCCCAACCGAAGCGGCAGACAACGAACTTGTTAAATTCGATGTACATAAAAAATACGATGAAACATTATTCAAATACGTACTTTTTCTGTTTGCATATTTCGAAGTACTAAGATCCTCTAATAAATTATCCAATTCCGATAAATTATTATTAAAGGACGACGATATTTTGGTGCTGCTAGATTTTGGATAGTTGTAGGCTTTGCTGGTCGCGTCATTCTGATACAAAGGACTGCTGGGCTGTAATCAGATTTAAAAAAAAAATCATTCTATCGTATTTGTAGGTAACTAAATGCGATACGTTTCAATCTTTTTCGAAAAAAAGCACCGTAATACCTAAGTAATACAGCAACAGGGACAATGCACGTTTCCTCGTAACAAATGCTATTCGTTACTGCGTTAGTCACACAAAAACGTGTTGGTAAGAAAAGCTCCGCTTTTGCCCCTCGTGAAGTAACTTACTATTCCTTCCATTTTAAGTGCGTATAATTTTCATTTCACCTTTACCTCTCACCCAGCTCCTTTCGTAACTTCTAAATCTAATATGGTAAGTTGATTCGTAAGAATTCTAAAAAGTACGGAATCGACACGGGCGGTACCCGCTTATTCGGCCTCGCCGGCATACGCCAGTTAGGCAGTACACTTGACGTGCGGGCAGATTGGGTTGCATACTAAAAAATAAAAAGGAGAACCGGGCTTCTTTCCAATATTACAGGGATGGAAAACCGTTAAAATTTTTTTTCTGGTTTTGGTTTTGGTTCTGGTTTTCAAAAGGTATTGGTTTGGTTTTGGTAGTGGTTTTGGTTTTCAAAATGTATCGGTTTTGGTTTCGGTTACGGTTTTTTTTTAAATTTCTATCATAAATGACTTTAAAAACAAAACAAAACAAAACAAGTAATAAAAATATTAAAATTAAAAATTAAATAAAAATGAAAGAACGTTTGTTTTTATGAAATACGAAAATATATAACAAATTATACGATTAAATTAAATTAAAATCGTCTTGAAATACCAAATACGATGTAAATCTGTCACCATAGATATAGATAATAAACTGGATCGGCAGCTTGCATCTAAAATGTACAGGAAAAACTGAAGCAGAAAATCAGCCAATCAGATGCGTGAGGGTGAAAAATGTAGCCAATCAGAGTCGTGAGGGTGAAGTTGAAGGAAAATTAGTTTTTCTCTTGTAGTGTCAAATTAACGAGGTTGAAATATTTTTTTCCATCTTGTAACAATTAATATACAGAAATACGAGTAAAAATTCAAAAAATTGAAGTTTTTCATCTATTTTCTCCTCTAAAACGTGAATTTGAAAAACTAAAGGGGCGTGGCTTATCAAATTTGTTTTTGCTTCATTAGTTGCCGATCCAGTTTATATATATATATATATCTATGTCTGTCACTTTTTTGGCGGTCTTATCACTGTCCAACTTTTCCATCAAGTTTTTAGCTTTTTATAACGTGATTTCCGCTAGCTGCTCCTTTTTCGTGTTGTTCGCATTCGCACTCGCACTATTTCAAAGCCTCAGCCTCAAGGGAAAGGAATGGGGGGAAAAAATGAAAAAACCAAAACCGCTTTCAATTTTTACTGGTTTTGGTTTGGGTTTTGGTTATGGTTTACGAACGTATTGGTTTTGGTTTTTATGATTTTAAGCGGATTTTTTTTTTGGTTCCGGTTTTGGTTCCGGTTTCGGTTAACATCCCTGCAATATTACAAAAATTTAACGAAATTTCGAAGCGATTCAGCTAGAAAACCGTCGTCGCTTTATTCGCTTCTGCGAGTGTCGCAAAAGGAAAGTTATCAGAAAAAAAAACCATCTATAAATTTGCTTCACGTCGGTACGAGAACTTAGCATCCTGGCCCCTGGCTTCCTTCCAGCTTCCTCATTAGTAGGGTACGTGTACTTATGTACCCACATAAAGCATACGCGTAATGGACCGGAGCAAAAATTATTTTGAACCGTCTTCCAAGGGCGTTTTTGGTCAAAAATTATGTGATTTTTCCAACTCAAGTGGAAAAAATTCAATTCGAGCCCCCCCTAGCAAAACTCCGGGCCCGGGGCAAAATTTCCCTATGCCCTCCCTCTCGACGAGCTGACTGTATTTTCACCGTTTCAACTCGTACTGGGATACAAAATTTGGTCAGAATTTCCGAGTCGACAGTATTCGTTGCATTCCATGCAAAAATCGTACCCAAGGAATGTTCGAGGCTGCTGTAAAATTTCTCCAATCTCTATCTCATTCTTTAGGTACTACCGTGATACGTAACGGTGTGACTAGGGCGAGAGGGCAGTCGACTAGTGGTGTAAATGATGGGATTGGCCTGTGCGCTGGATCTTCTACGCAGGTTCTATTTGAATAGCAACAAATCAGACCGCCACCAGCAGACTATGGTCGCGATTGTTGACTCCAGTTCAACCTATAGTGTAGAAGAATCCAGCAAAGGCTCGCGAAGACAGACCCAACCAGCAGGAACGACTACCCGACTTCCGAGGCTTCGTAATGTAATATTATGAGTGTGCACGACCAGCTAAACTAACCAGCAAGATTCCAGCGCCAAGCAAAAACTAACAGTTTTCATATTTTTTGGGGTGCATACTGCATAGTGCATACGTACCGAACTAGGCGGAGATTTAGTCGATTTAGTAGAGTTTGATCTGTCAAATTTCGACGAAGAATTAATCGTAGCGTAATCGCCTCTCGATAACGATCCATTGAGCGAATTATAATTGGGGGTTATACGTCCCGAAGGCGCTGGTGGCGGAGGCGATATTGTGTTTTGAAGATCAGCGAGCAACGCATCTGTAAACAAAAACATAAAACATAAAACATAAAACATAAAACATAAAACATAAACCATAGTACAAGTTGATATTATACTCTCGATTAGTGTACTACTACATAATTTTATGCTACGCGTATACGTCTACGCACGCAGCGCAGGTACCATCTACACGTGTAGTATCTGTGTGTATGAAATTAAATACAGTATTATTTTGCCCCAGTTCAGCTAGATAGTTAGCTAGCCAACGTCAAGCTACACTACTCGTAGGTACATTCTATCGAGTACAAGGCATATCATTGAAAATAGCGAGAAAAATACGCGAAACTGCCACGGCAGAATACACGTACGTCTGGAAAGTAGCCATACTTTGTAATCGTAAGAAAAAGAAAAAATCAACCGCCTTACAAGCAATCACATCGCAGTCCACACAATGTATACAAAATTACAAAAACCTACATACAGCGTCTCGTTGTTTTCCGCATTCTATTTTTTGTCGTCGGCAGACGGCAGTTCGCGTTCGTGCCACTCAAAATTGTAAACCAAGAAAATAGAATGCTACGCACACGAGTAGAGTACCACCTATAGTATTATGACGTAGAAGAGATCGAATCGCTTTGCCACCTGTTGATCATTACGTTAATAAAGTTCGAAAAGCAGCCTACGTACGAGTATTTTTCATTCACTCGGGACGAGACTTGAAAAATGTACACCTTTACCAACGCTTCCCGTATCCGCTAACCTGCTATTTGCTGTCGTTATTGCTATCTCATTTTTTCTTATTTTCCTACTTTCTAGCCATAGCGTTACAGCCTAGTTGGGGTTGACATGTAGGGCAGGGACTGGCAGTGGCACTGGCACGAGCAGACGACGAGAGACGACAATCTCAACTTACCCAAACGATTATCCCAATTGTGCTTGGTCGGATAGTCTTTGAAAGTGACTCTTTTGCATCGATTCGCAGCCATAGCCGTGCTTGGGCTATACTTGGATGGAGGCGTCGGAGGCAAATTAAAGTCAGCTCGAAACATGGAACGACTTTATGCGAGAACGTGGCCGTCGAATTGAATTCGCGAAATGGTTCGTCGATTCAGCACGCAAAAAATTACGACAGCGAAACGCACGGCAGCATCGATTACCCGATACCTATTCGATACAGCAGTATCGACGCAAAACGTTGAGCGAGATAACGCGTAAATAGACGCTTATACCCGCCAAAATCGCCAACACGATAATAATATTTGAAAAATTCGAATACGAAGAGTATGTTTTGGGCGGCGGCGGCGGCAGCACTTATGGCGTTGCGTTGCGTATTTCAGAAATCAAGGTTACGGACGAGGGACGGGACGCGACGAGGACGGACGATACACGCGAGTATTTTACCGCTGCACCGAGAATATGGCTAGCGAAATTTCTTCAATCAACTTCTCTCTGCCTCTGCCTCTGCCTCTGCATCTACCTTAGGCCTTAAGCGTTTTGACGCGCCCGCAGATAACAAACGTTATCTGTGATGCAGCGCGGTGTGGCATAATGAGGTGTCTCAGTCTCACTCTCACAGCGAACGAACACTCAAGACAAACGTAACGACGCGATGTACTGTTAAGTGATGATGCGTAGCTTCGCGTCGAGTCGCTTCAGCAAAACAGCCACCCACTAAATTAAAAAAAAAAAAAAAAAATCGCGGCCGTCGGCCGTCCAAAATACGAGTACGCGAATAATGTCGATCTTCTGTTTCTTCAGAGTCAGAGTCGGCGTCGATCTTTCTGTACAATTAAGAATAGATTTACCTTGGTTTGTTTCTTGTACCGCAGTCCGCTCTGCACCACACCCCTTTTAAAAACTGCCAATTTTTACGCAGCTCCTATCGTTATTATGTATTTGTATGTATATAGTTCGTACGCCGCCGCCGCATCCGTATCCTCATTCTCATCCTCATCTATTGCCGTGCCCATCCGAGCATTATATTCGCAATTTAGTATGTGCGTGATTGTACGTAATATCTACGGGTATTCGATTTGCGCTGCCGATGCCATGCCATGCCATGCCACTTACCGAGATGCGAATTGCGATGCTTAATCTTTTCGCAACACAACCTCTTCGTTCGCATCACTCTTAGTCTCTCACTCATTGCCGTCTTCTTTAACCATTCCTGCGACAGTACGACTGTGAGATACGAGCATTACCGAGCAAGTAGTAATAGAGACTGAATAAGGTATACGATACGCAGGCCCGTCGAGAAGGGGGCAGAGGGAGGGCATTTTGCCCCGGACCAAGAGTTTAGCTAGGAGGTCCGAATTAAAATTTTTCAGTTTGAGTTGGAAAAATCACATTATTGTTGGTCAAAAATGCCCTTTGAAGAGAGCCCAAAATCTTTTTTGCCTCGGGCTCACTTCGGCTATCGACGGGCCTGACGATACGAGTTCGAGTAGAGCCCCACCCAGCTTCATTAGTTCAGACCAGTGGTTCTCAATTAGTTTGGCTCGTGTACCGCTTTTTGAGAAAATTTTTTTCGCGTATCCCCAAAAATTTCAATTGCTGAAGTACAAGAACCAGAGGTGTATAATGTAATTTTTTTCGCTCCGAGGAAGAGAAAAATTGCATCTCCAAAGAATTTTTTGGGAAGAGATGGCAGAATTATCGAACATGCCTAATTCAAGTGTCAAAAAAGGTTAGTAAAGGTGGCCCGAGCGGAGCGAGAGCGAAAATTTTTGAAAAAAATTATGGTTTAGAATGAAAAACATCGAAAATATGCCTTTCCTGCATCAATCTGAAGGTTTACGTACTTCAGGTATTCAAAGGGGTACGCGTACCACCATTTGAGAAACGCTGCTGTAGTACATTACATGTATGTGTACATGACACATTACCTGCACCGCACACGTGCACAATCAACAAGGTGTCTAACAAAATTACCGAATCAAAAATCAACTCCACTTTTTCGACACATTTTGCACCACTTTTTCAGATTTTGTAACCTCTTCAGAAGAACGTTTTACAAGCTAACATCCTCCCTACCCTTCCGCACTACTTTGAAAATAGGCAGAATCACGGAAATTGGAGAAGAAAATGAATTTTAAGCTTCAACAAAAAATTAAAGGACCTTCGAGAAAAAAATCAGCACTTTCAGCACCTGTTACTGTTACACACAGATGAGACCCCTTCTACAAAATTAACTGAAAACACCTTCTATAACAATTTGATTATCCCAAGTACCACTGAATTTTTGAGTTACGACAGTGTATTCCCCTGGAGGTGCAAATTTGAAAATAACAAGAGTGGAAATTGTGACTGAGAAACGAGTCTTTCAACTTCAAGTAAACATGGAACCGGAATCTGAATCGAACTTTCTTCTCCTCTCGTACCAATTTAATCATCACCCACCTCTGCTCTCAAGTCATAACATACCTGCGAAATGTGGGAAAAGGTGAAAAAAGAAAAGGCCAAGGTACAGGGTACACGGTGAATTTTGCAGTTTACTTTGAAAAACTTCCACCTTCGAACTCAAAATACACAGTTGTGAAGAATACGTTGCTGAATTTTTCGTATGATTATTGGATTTTTAAGAAAAAGAAAACATGAAAATGATTGTCAGTCTTGATCGTGGTTGTTTGATTTTACCTTTCATCGCATCCAGATGAACGATGAAGTAGTAAAAATGTTATATACTACTAATTTACATCATGATAAATGTGGAAATCAACGTCAGATTGCTATGAATCCAGCGATACTGTTGCCGAAGAAAATTAGTTTATAGGGGATGACTCGTTTGAAAATTGAAAATGGTTCATTTGTTGATTGATTAATTTGTTTTTACTTTTAATATTAATATTTTTGGAGGTGTGTAACATATTTAATCTAAAATCGTTACCATATTAAACCAAAATTAATTTTTGACTGTGATATGTTGCTTGTTTTTTGTTAAGTTTGAGCTACTTTTCTTGAAAAATAAAGTTATAATATTCTTCAAAACCTAATTTTTCATTTCAGGTAAAATGAAATCCTCAGTTTTCAAATCTTTAATTAATTTCTTCATTTCAGAAAAAAAATACGAACATAAACTTCGAATTTTGAGCTTGAAATAGTAATAACATAAAAAATCTACCAGCCCAACAGCTGTGACGTCACACCCCGTTTTTTTTTCTCAGCGCTCTGGCCTTATACTATAGGTGGTGTTGGCCCAAGTGGTAACTGGCAAGTACTCTGTAGCACTGTATACGTGTAGGTGCGTAGGTGTAGCTGGACCCATGCTTCTGCGTGAGTCATTTTGATGACATAAGAATTGTGGCGAGCTTTCGTTCGTTTGTTGCGTCCGCATAGGTGATGGAAGAAGCAGAAGTAAGTGTACACTTCCGCACCGGAATACCTTTCTCCCACCCGATCACCGTGACGGCTTACGGCTAACCCATTCGAATGAATATTCCCTTGAAATTCGTCCAATTTGGCAAAACTCGACGGCGTAGCCGCCATAGCGCAACGTTTCGTGTATTTTCGTCAATCAAAACATTTTCACATCGCATCGCGTCGATAATCTTCTCTTTGTTCTATTCATTTCTCAGTCAGCCACCTCGCCCGATCCCCCGAGCCTCGGTCCCATCATTTCGCCTTCTTCTGCTCAACAAATTGAAAAATTATCATACCCGGTTTCTCAAAAGCTTGAAATTTGAGGTGGGAGGAAGAATGAAGGATCGTCTAAGTCGAACAAAACGATTTTTTAAAATATGCGCCAGTACCTACGTGCGTAAGTACATCCACGTATATACCTGCAATCTGCATGTTTATATGTAGGTAATACCAACTTACCAATAGTACCTCGTACCAATAATTATCGTGTATTTGTAGTTTGTAAGATACGAGTATAACAGAAAATTAATGCACTCTCAGGGTGGACTGTACTTTGCAACTTAAGAAGGTTTTTCAGTGCATTCCCTACCTTGGCACCACTTCATAATAGGGAAATAACGATTGTTGATGCATATGAACCTGCCCCTCTGCATAAAAATTTTGATTTTTTTGAAAAGTCCCGAAGACAGCATGCGCGAGCTCAACATTACTCCGAATCCCAATTAATCCAGATACAAATTTCTACGCATTATTTTCTCATGTTGCAAAAGCTAACTAGCGGGAGTTCCGAAAACATGCGAATTTCTTCTTCAAAAATATCCCTCAAGTACAAGGGTCACCTCCTAGAGAAATGGGATTAACATATTATGTCGATCAGTCTAAACATTTTTACGCGTTATTTTCTCACCAGTGTTTAGTTTGCTGGGTTTGATTATATTGCAGAGAATCGTTGTTAAATTTTACCAAGTCCAATACTAATTAAGCAAATATTCGAAATTGGAAGGACTGAGGAAGGGAGGGGTCAAGTCGAACGTTTTGGGGTAGGTAACAAAAATTATTCCCAGGACTTCAACTTACAACTTTGTTTGAAAATTTTTCAAAATTGGTCCGTGGTCCCGTAGGTACCTCTTTGCATTTTTAATAATATGTACAAGATGTATCCGAGTCATACGTATTATGCAAAATTAGAGAGGAAGTGAGGAGAAGGAGGAGTTTAATCGAAAAATACGACAACCAAAATTATTTCTCGAACCTCAATCTACAACTTTTGCTTCAAACTTTTTTCAAATTGGACATCTCGCCCAATCTTGAAAAAGTATATCAAGAAAAATCTAAGGAGGGAAGGGGTCCGATCGAAATTTTTATAATAACCAAAATCATTTCTGCGACCTTAATCTACAACTTTTGTTTGGAAAATTTTTGTAATTGGACCCTTCCTCCCTCACGCTTGCTCCAATTTTGAAGACGTTTCTTCGGAGTGTTATGCCAAACCGGTAAAGAAGGAGGGGTGCAATTGGAAAAATTTTCAATCAACATTGTTGTAGCTCGATGACCTAGGAGCTAGGAATAATTTTTTTCATGACAAAAATTTCGATTGGACCTCTCCCTCCCCTCCAACTTTGAATATTAAGTATCTGTATGTATACTTAGTATTGGACTTGAAAAAATTCAACAACAACGATCCGCCGCAATGTAAACAAACCCAGCAAACTAGACTCTAGTTATTTACTAATGAAATGGCACCAAAAAGAGCTGAGGCCACCCTGTGGGAGTCTGTCTATTATACGTACGTATGTATACCCCCATTACCGAGGCACTACTCCAAGGTATACGAGGTATAGGTAGTAGATACTCGCGTATTCTCGCGTATATGTATAAGAGCTGTAAGGTTTATGGTAGATATATGTATATGATCGCCGTTACATACAGGTTTCCTTATTAAGCAACGCAACTCAACGCAGCTGCTATACGGTAAGCATACTACATAAATAATATAGACTGTAGCGAGTACGTAGGTAATGTACATCGATATACTACATTGTTCAGTGTACACGGTGATTTTTCAATATTCCAACCACTATGTTAGAGTGAGTTTACACGAACGCGATTTTCGTTAGACTTTATTCGCTGACCTATGCCATGCCGAGCCTCGGAATGAACAATTAATAAATTCAAATTCTTCAACTCACTCACCCTTCAAAGCTATCATACTGGTAGGTATCGAAGTGGTATCCGTACTCCGTAGTAGGCCTAGTCGTCAATGATAGGGACGGCGCAACACCTATTGGTCTTGGTCTAACTAGGTACGTCTGGCTCGGCTAAAAACGGTTCGACAGGACGAAACAGCACAGCACAGCACAGCACAGCACAGCACAGGACACGCACACGCACGTGCAAAAAATATACGCTACGCAGATACGCGCGATCACATTCACCCCAGTACGCACGTTGATCTTGGAGAAATTAACGATCAACTAAACCGACATATTGGTCAGGCTCGGATTCGAACTTGTATTGTAGCTTACTTAATGTTAGCGAGGATATCTGAACAACGCCTACAAGCATCCTACAAACGCCTAAGCAAAACGTTCCGAAAAAAGAAAAAGAAAAAAAACCACCAACAAAAACAAATACACGCAACCACTTGTAGGACTATAATATATGCAGATACGCGAATATTCCGCCGCCGCCGCGCCACGCCTCGCCACCACTGACCACACGTTTATGCACACTTTTATAATGTAGATACTCCTAAATGTACAAACAAGTTCGAGGTCGTAACTGTGAAACTATTCCGGCCATGTACGGAGTAGGTCCATTTTACGTGTACACTGCACTATACAAGCACAGTGCAAGGTATTTGGCTAACCTCTTTTACTCACTACTTACTAATTGGGATAATCTTATTGAGGTAAAGCATCAATTTCGCCACATTTTTGGTTATTATAAAAATTTCGTTTGGACCTCTCGCTCATCTCCAATTTCGAATATCAAATGAGTATCAGTATCTATGTACTTAGAGTATTGGACGTGGTAAAATTCAACAATCCTCCCCACCAATTTTTGCATAAAATGTATGAAAATCGCCGGATCATTTTCATAAGTTTTATTCAAAATTGAAGGGGAGGAAGGTGTCAAATCGAAATTTTTGACATAACCAAAATTATTTCATGGACTTCAATCTACAACTTGTTTGAAATTTTTAGCCGAATTTTTTTTTAAAAATTTAGGCTATTGTGTCCGACCCTAATTTAGAAGGAGGGGGGGTAGAAGAGTTCTGACCCCATTTCTCGACGTTTGGGACCAAAAGATGACGATCTGTCACATGTCACATATTTATATATATATATATATATATAGAATATTACCGGTACTTTTGGAACTCTGGGGCCGAGCCTAACAGGTCAAATGAGGTCAAACTTGATATGTAGGGTCCCCTCGATGGCGGAATGATGCAAAAAAAATTTTGGGGCCCTAACTCAAAATTGGGGATATGACCCCTTTTTGAGGGGGGTGCGGAGGAGCCCCAATATCATGAAATTTTTTTAAACTTGCCCCAGGGATGAGAGCCCTAATTACCTACACCATAGTCAAATTTCAGCCCCCTAAATCAACCCGCCCCATTTTAGGGCCCAATGGGGTCATTTTTTCACGTTGATCAGGCTACAGACCCCCCAAATGGGGCTGGGGGGCCAAAATTTTCATCATGGATCAAGTTTGTGCCCCTGATGTGCCTTTTGTAGGTTTCAACTTTTGGGCCCCCTTTGACCCCTGTCAAGGGTCAAAAATCAAGATTTTTCACAATTTTTCAAATATTACCGCTACTTTTGGAACTCTGGGGCCGAGCCTAACAGGTCAAATGAGGTCAAACTTGATATGTAGGGTCCCCTCGGTGTAGGAATGATGCAAAAAATTTTTTGGGGCCCTAACTCAAAATTGGATATTTTACCCCTTTTTGAGGGGGTGCGGGGGAGCCCCAATATCATGAAATTTTTTGAAACTTGCCCCAGGAATGAGAACCCTAATTACCTACACCATAGTCAAATTTCAGCCCCCTAAGTCATCCCCACCCCATTTTAGGGCCCAAAAAGTGGATTTTGGGGTCATTTTTTTCACGTTGATCAGGCTACAGACCCCCCAAATGGGGCTGGGGGGCCAAAATTTTCATCATGAATCAAGTTTGTGCCCCTGATGTGCCTTTTGTAGGTTTCAACTTTTGGGCCCCCTTTGACCCCTGTTAAGGGTCAAAAATCAAGATTTTTCACAATTTTTCATGTTTTTTCTCGCTTCCCGGTACGTTGATCAGCCTGCAGCCCAAACCAAATGACCTTGGATGCTAAAATTTGGTATTTAGGATAGGTAAGGGTCACTGAGGTGCCTTTTGGGGTTTTTGACCCTCGAGCCCCTAAATTGGGGCTCGCCCTTTTTTGAGAGGGGCTCTATAGAGGCCCCAATTTGACAAAATGATTTGAAATTTTTACCAACAACAGTGACTCTGATTGTCTCCACTGTATCCAAATTTCAGCTTCCCAAGTCATCCCCAGCCCATTTTAGGGCCCAAAAAGTGGATTTTGAGGTCATTTTTTCACGTTGATCAGGCTACAGACCCCCCAAATGGAGCTGGGGGGCCTAAATTTTCATCATAGATCAAGTTCATGCCCCTGATGTGCTTTTTGTAGGTTTTGACCTTTAAACCCCTTTTGACCTCGATACAGGGTCAATAATCAATATTTTTCAAGTTTTAACCTGTCTTTTCTGACGCGTTGAACAGCCTACAGCCCAAACTAAAAGACCTAAACAATCGAAATTTGGGATGTAGGGTCAGTAGAGGTCACTGACGTGCCTTTTGGGGGTTTCGACTTTTGAGCACCATTTGACTCCCGTACAGGGTCAAAAATCAGAAATTTTCACATTTTAACCTCTTTTTTAGGTGTGTTGATCAGCCTATAGCCCAAACCAAACGACCTAGAAGGTTAAAAATTTTTATGCGGAGTCGGTATAGGCCACAGATGTGCCTTTTGGGGTTATTGACTTCTGAAGCCTAAATTTTGAGATTATCACTTTTTTGGGACGAGTTGTGAGGGGGCCTCTAAATGAGGAAATTTCTCGGAATTAGCTCCAACGAAGCACACCAACATCACCTACAATATATACAAATTTCAGCTTCCCAGGTCATCCCCGCCCCTTTGTAGATCCCAAAAAGTGGAAATCAGCTTGATATTTGCACATTGGACAGGTTTCAATTTGCTTTTTAGCCGAATTTTTTATTATTTTTTTTTATAGTGCATTGAATAGGGTTTTGTTCAAACTAAATGATTTTGAAGGCTTAAATGGGGTAGTAATTAGCGTTGGTTGGGGTCACTGATGTGCCTTTTGGGGATTTCCACCTTCTAGTCTCATGATTGTGGGTGGCTTTTTTCTATGGGTTGCTCCAAAGAGGGTTCAATGTGATGAAATTGTTTTTAATTTATATCAATGGAAGTGATTCAATCAAAGTTTAAAGTGTTTTCTAGCTGATTTTTTTTTCTGTTCCAATTTTATTCATTCAGTGTTTGGTAAATTGGAAGATTACCTGAATACCCCCGCGTTGGGGGCTTCGCCCCCAACGCGGGGGTATGGGGGCGGAGCCCCCATCCCAAGAGCTGAAAGTGATAAGGAGGTTGGGGGCGAAGCCCCCAACGCGAGGGTATGGGGGCGGAGCCCCCATCCTAAGAGCTGAAAGTGATAAGGAGGTTGGGGGCGAAGCCCCCAACGCAAGGGTATGGGGGCGGAGCTCCCATCCTAAGAGCTGAAAGTGATAAGGAGGTTGGGGGCGAAGCCCCCAACGCGAGGGTATGGGGGCGGAGCCCCCATCCTAAGAGCTGAAAGTGATAAGGAGGTTGGGTAGGAGTCTCAATGGGGGTATGGGGGCGGAGCCCCCATCTAAAGTTGAAATCTTCAATGCAGAGAGGAACTAAAACTGAAGACAAAAACCTGACATTTTTAAACTGAATTTGAAGTTAAAACTGATATTGAAACTGAAATACCATGGATGAAAACGTTTTCAAAGTGGTACACTAACTTGAAAAAAAAAATCGGCTGTCGCGGAGCATCTTGACTGCTACGCGTTTTTTTTTAAATTGAAGCTTTAGGTACAGAGATAGAAAAAAAAAATTGGTAAGGGGGGTGGACCTTCAATTAAGGGAAAACAATGAAAATGTCAATCTCGTTCCCTGTTTTACCTAATTGTTAGGTCGAGTTATAATCGAAATGACTATTTGCAGAACCCATTTTTCACCTTTTGACTGTACCTCAAGCTCAAGTTACATAGGGGGGACTGCTAGCTGCACAAGTTAGATTTAAAAGTAATTTTCACACATATTATGAAAAATTAAAGGAAAAAGAGGGGTCCAATCGAAATTTTTAAGAATAACTAAAATTATTCCTGGGATCTGAATCTACAACTTATGTTTGAAAATTTTTTCAATTGAGGCTTTAGGTTACGAAATAGAGAAAATTTTTGGAAAGGGGATGGACCCTGGGAAAAGGGGAGCCTTAAAAAAATGTAACCCCAGCTCATTTTTTTTCTTCAAAATATGTCCTAGATTACGAATCAATCATAAAATTGCTTTTAACAAAATAATCGCACGGAATTTCCCTTTGCGACTAGACTATTATGTGAAACCGGAGGGGAGGGAGAGATCCAATCGAAATTTTTGTAATAAGCAAAATTATTTCTAAGACTTTAAGCTACAACTTTTAACTGAAAAAATTTTCAAACTAGGCCCTTCCTCCCACACTATTTCATTTTTTAATTGGTATATTCGGAGTGTTATCATGTTATGCAACATCCTTGGAGAGGAAGGGGTCTAATTGAAAAAAATTTCAAACAAAAGATGTAGCTCGGAGTCCTAGGAATAATTTTGGTTATTATAAACATTTTGGTTGGACCCCTCCTTGAGCTCCAATTTTGAATTTACGTATCTACAAAGTATTGGACTTGGCAAATTTTCGATGGTGCCAAAAAATCAGTACTGCGGGGATCCAATCGTGTTGTACCTAAGTGCTGAGTAGGTACATCTACATACATAGAGAAACACGAATGCTGTATGTGTTCTTCGAAGAGAAAGTCGAGTTAGCTGGTCAAGTCGTGTGCAATTCTTCGTTATACCTAAATGTAGAGAGCGAATTTATAACGATGGCGACGCTAGTGCAGAGTTGAGGCGCTTTTTTCGCGTCGCGTTGCGTCGCGTCCACGCCTCCAAACCGACGTCAACGTCGAAATCAGCCATACCGATGATGATGGTTAAGATGGTGATCGCAAGTTGACGACTACTATAGTCGCAAGGCTAAAGTTGAACAGTTGACTTCATTTACGTTCGCGTTAGTCGTCGAGTTACCATAAAAGGGTTAAATTGTTCGACCGAGTTTCTAACCATTAGACGTCTTGTACATAGAATGTACTCGATGTCGCACAATATAGTACCATACCTATAACCCATACCATACCGAACTTCTCACTTCTCACCACTCGCATTCGCAATTCGCTTGTAGATACGTGTACATACATGTACAATTGTACATGTGCTTGTGCTTGTGCTTGTGCTTGTGCTTGTGCTTGTGTACATGCACGTGCAGCGTAGCGTACCACTGCGCCTTCGTCTGCGTCTCTGTGTTCTTTGCACCATAGTTTTACGTTAGTCTACAACATTCTACGTACATTATTATCTTCAATGTCATCGCGTCTAATTAATCGTCGCGATGGCCGTCACCGTGCACCATAAAGTATTGATGGATATGCGACGCGGCGTGATGTGAGCGGTCGCGGCCTAAGCCGAACCCTATCCTAGTATAGGTAGGTACGCATTACGCACGTATTTAATACCAAACCTGCTCGAGTGTTTACAAATTATTGAAAAATATCGTAAATATTGCGCGTCGTCTGTGCATGCAATTTGTTTAAATACTCGATAGATTCAGGGCGATTGGTCATAAATATCAAAACAGAAGTACGGTATATCTACATGTCTACTAACGTAAGCATCGTTTACATTGTAAAGTACTAAATTATGGAAGAATTTGCGAACAATTCGCGGTAATGATTTACTTCATCTTCTACACTGCGCAAAGATTGGTGTTCATATTTTCATTCCGTTCGCAAAAAGTTGAAAAAAAGTATTTCGATGAAAAAGTTTGAATAAACCGTTTTTAAGTTACAATCAGTCAAAACCACCTAGACACTACAAGCCATGAAGTTAAATTTGGCAACCTTGCCGAAGACGGCCGACTTGAGCAATTGAAAATACGTTTTCTGGGCAAAAGAAGTGTTTTTCGAAAAAATTGATGGGAATCAAAATTGTAGAGGGAAAAATTAACTTTCGTTTAGTGTATTCGGAATTTTGAGTCGACTAATATTTCTCGAGTTACGGTCAAAAAACTGATTTGAAGGTGGGCCGTTTACCAGATTTTCCCTATTTTCCCGGTCAAAGAAACGATTTTCGTAAAAATTGATAAGAACAAAAATTGTAGGGCAAAAAATATCCTTTCATCCTAAAATCATTGAAGTTTTGATTCGACGAAAACACCTCGATTCATTAGCAAAAACTGTTTTCTCAGATATGCAAATTTTCATATTTTCCTATTTCGCGGATAAACAAAGCGTTTTTCATGAAAATTGATAAGAACTAAAATTGTAGAGCAGAAAAAATCCTTCAGTTTTAGTGCTTTTAAAATTTTTGATTCGACCAATTTTTTGAGTTATCGTCAAAAAACTATTTATTTTTTCATTTTCGAGGTCAACGACTCCTTTTTTGTGAAAATTGATAAAAACCACAATTGTAGATCAAAAAATTTACTTTTGTTTGGTGTAGTCGGAATTTCGATTTGACGAATATTTCTCGAGTTATCGTCGGAAAACTGATTTTGAAAGTTGGCCGTCTACCAAATTTTCCCATCTTCCCGGCCAACGAAGCGATTTTCGTGAAAATTGATACAAACCAAAATTGTAGAGCGAAAAAAATCCTTTCACCCTAAAATTATTGAAATTTCGATTTGACGAAAATACCTCGATTTCTCAGCGTAAAATGTTTTCTTGGATAGGCAAATTTTCACATATTCTCATTTTCAGAGCGAACGAAGCATTTTTCGTGGAAATTAATCTAAACCAAAATTGTAGAGCAGAAAATTTCCGTTCGTTAGGGTGTTGTCAGAATTTCGATTCGATGAATATTTCCCGACCTATCGTCAAAAAACGGATTGGAAAGTCGGCCGGCTGCTACTCGAAAATGCGACGTTGCCTTTCTACGTTCATGGCTTGTATCTCTAGGTGGTTTTGAATCAGTCCAATTTGAAATGACGTATAAATATCTATATGTGGTCCTGGCTAATAGAATATTTCCCCGTATGCACGTAACGTACGTCTACGTATGTACGTACTTGCCTACATTAAAAAATGTTAATGATTACGCGAAACTACATAAAAACCATTAGCGAAATTACGTTTACCATACGCCGCGCCGTTTGGCATATTACGCCAAACCAGGGTGGTAGGTAGGTAAATAAGTAAGTACGTGTACGTAATAAAATGAGAAGAAAAATTATGATAAGACTTTAAGCTTACAAGCTGGCTTCGATCCATTTTTCAAAGCGCATCTGTACGGCCTATAAGCGCCGCAATCATTGACTCCATACATAGCATGATCGTTCATCGTTTTCGTTTACGATTACGTTTCACGCGATTACCTCGTTTACGCAAATTACGAGCACAGATACAGATACAAATAGTCGGATATTCGCCAACATAACACTCGGGTAACGCGACTCGACGACGCGAAATTTAAATTTCGTTCAACAGTCGCGGCGCTATTGTACCACATTACTGAAACCACTGGGGTACTAGCCACAAGTCGGCAAACGAAAACAAATATTATCTCGAATAGAAATTGTAGACGCGGAAGTCTAAATTTAGAAACGCCGCCGCCGCCGCGCCGAAAAGACGAAAAAAAGGAAAAAACTGTACCCTAGTACATCGTACTCCAAGTAAAAAACTACAACGTTAACGTCGTCGTTCAAAAAGACGTATCGGCGACGAAAGGAAACGACGCGATGGGGCAGTCGGCTCGAAATATCAACAAAATACAAACGGCGCGGCCACAATGGTCGAAGGCGTAACAGATTTTTAATTTTGACAAGTGTTCGTTGTTCCGTTCGTACGTTAGTTCAACATGTTAGCTCGATGAAAGAAAATTTCAGAAGCACGTGCACCAGCCAGAGACTTGATACGAAACAGCGTCGCATTGGAGACTCGCTTACGCTTACTTTCTTTCTTCCTCCAGGGTCAATCGCAGTCGCGAACCATCGCCGATCACTTTGTCAAGTTCGCCACCCGGTGCCATAAGTAAGGTTTACATATATATCGTATTATTAAGTCGTCGTGGTGGATTGCTGATTAGCTCGCACCATACAGGGTTCTCGCTTCTGTCGGTAATATTATTGATACACTCGTACAGCATTTAAATTTCCAAGGCATCGACGCGACGGTTTTCCAGCATGACCACAATTCCATTACGGAGTAGTATTTTGAAACGTAACGAGCCACTCGATAACTTCCGTCTCGACAATGTGATATGCGGCGTACATAAAGAAGCAAGTCTCTTCAAAAAGGAAACACCCAAATTGGCGAAATCGTTCGAGACAGTGCGAAACAATCGCAGAAAAATTCGCGCCAATATGTACATATTATAAATGAAATAGATAACTTACCCAAATCGTCCATGTCGGCGAAATATTGCTATATTGTTTGGCGATCACAAATAACGAAAATTCTCACAAGCATCGGTCATTTTGATGATATCGCCATTCTTGCCTCCTTCGAAACGAATATCTGCGGTTCGGTCACAGGGATCTATATTCTTGTACAGGTTTCGTTGCATTCGATAACGTCTTGATTCAGTCCGTTTGAACGGCGATTATTACAGAAACATTAACGATTTCTCGAAATACTAAGTCAATTTTTTAAAAGAATGTAAAAACTCTCGAAAACTACTAAAAACAGAAAATAATACACAATTTTTTTTTTTAGTTTTTTGTTGTTATCACTTTGAATTTTTTTCAAAGAAAAAAAATTGAAGATCGTTTTTTTCTTTGGAATTGGAACAAACGTTATTGTAAAAAAAAGATTCGAACAAAAAGTTGTAGATTCTCGACATTCTCAAAAAAAAAAATTCTTTTCATTATTTTCTGTGAAAATACGTCTTTGTCTAATCACTTATCTCATGGGTCTTATCAATGATAAATAATTTTCATTTTTTTCATTTTCAGAAAAAGACGTATTTTTATTTAATTAGTTAATTTCTTTTATTTAAATGTTTCATCGTTTTCGAAATCACATTCGGTGAAATACAATACAATGGAAAGAGCTTTGATTCCTCACTTAATTGACCCTATATTCGTAGAAGTTGAGAAAAGCTTTTCGAAGAACGAAATTAGTAAGTGAAGCCATCTCCGAGTTACGTTTCATTGTTTCTAATTATTATTGACGTCCTGTTACTAATGATCAACTTTTTTTATTAGTTACAGATGCTATGCTCGTGGCGTTATATAGCATATTTGATAAAGTCCTAAGGAACGCTTTAGAACTGATTGAAGCGAATGCTGTTACCATGTTGTTAGTGAAAGATAACTGTAGAACCGATCAATTTATATATCAGGTGAAAATTTATACTAAGAATAGCAGCTTGTAGTAGATATTTATTTTAAACCGATCGCTCATTTACATTTTTATCGTATGATTGATTTTTTTCAGGTGACAGGAAGCACCGGTCTCACTTACACTATTTTTCACGACATTAATTACTGCAAATGTAAATTTTACGAAGTACAGGTTATACAAACGAAATTATATCCCGCATGCAAACATTACGTGGCTGTTAGATTGGCGTATATCTGGAAAAAGTTTCGAACATTCGAAATCAGTTTTGACGCTTACGAAGATATTATCATGAATATCACAATGCCCGAAGCGACGAAAACGAAATGAGAAAAGATGGTATTAAGTATACATTTTTACGTGTCTTCACGGTTAGAAACGTCGAACGAAAGTTTTCCTGCATCGTAAGATGAACGTGAACCTGATCATTTTATCGCATTACATCGAACCGGTCTGTGTATGATGTGTAATGTGTATCGAGTACGTCCATAAATCACTTGAATTTGAAATATTTGTTCTACACGATGAAAGCTAAGCCTCTAATGAAGTCTAATAACAAGTTATTCGATTTTTTGGAAACTAGGATTGGAATTTTCTACTATCACCTCGATAAATGTTACACATAGGGTACAAATTTGATAAATTAATTACAACTTATAGTTCTATGCGAATTTAAGAATTATTTGACTCTGGCGTCTTCATTAGGTAAGTCGCTGCAACCTTCAGTGTTTCCATCGTTTTGAACAAGTTCTTTTGAATAGTCTACATACAGTCCATTATTTGAATTTTGAAAATGAGAAACATTCTTTGTGCATTTTAATCAGATAGTTGAGTGAAGGAGATCAAGAATTTCATTTTCATTGTAACGTTTGTACATAATTATGTGAACTGTGCAGAATTGAATGTGCTATCACCTAATTGTTGTAGGTCTGGGTACCTGGCTAGTATAATATGATTAATTTATTTTTCGTTTCTTCGTACCTAACTTATAATTATTTTAAAGAGTCATCGGAATTATCTTTATTTTACGATCTTGATTTGTTGTTAATTTGCTCCAATAAAAATGTTTCAATTCAATTAGGAATTTCTCTGATTGTTTTCATTTAAATATCTAATTATAACCTATGAAAAGTTGATTTTTAAATAAAAAACAAATTAAAATTTTCTTGATTTTCCGAAGTTGAGGAGAACTTGAATGAGGAGAGTGGGAGAGTGAACAGACTGAGAAGAGAGTAATAGTACAAATACGAGTTGAGCAAATGGTAACACTGTTTCGTCAATGTTTTTTTTTTTGTTATAAATTTTAAAAGGATTTTGTAGTGGTGAAAAATGTTTCAAAATTGAATTATTAGGGTGTGATCGTGAATTTAAAAATGCATATGCTCCATTATTTTAACTAATCATAACGAATGCGCTGAATAATATCAACTGTTATACTCGATATCAAATTAAAGAAACAGGTAAGCAAAACAACCTCTCAATCCTTGTTTAATTTTTAGGCTTCATTGTTTCTGTTTATTCTTTTGTTCGTATTCATTTTCATAATCGATAATAATTTTTGGTCATAATTGTTCGTATTTATAGTATTTGCAATTAGTTTTTCCGAAACATTTCTTCTCGCGGCTTTGATTCATCTGCTTAGGTAATGAAGAAGTTTTATTGGAATTGGTATTCTACGATAGTTCGTACCGACATTTTTATACGTTTGCTTCGAACGTGTGGTTTACTTTTCTTTGATCACTTCTTGTTACGATTATCGCTATACTTTTACATTATTATGTTCGATAATTTCGTGATCAAATGTATGGTTTGACGTTGATTAATAAATCAGTTGATGAGTGGTATTACAAGTTATATCATCTCACACGTTAGTGACGACGACAGTAATTCTCGTCCTAATGCTATAGTAGTACACATTTTACAGGTTGTAATTTTAGTGTAGATTATAATATTCGTTTTCGTTGATGTTGCGGTCTTACTTCGTCATTGTTCATTGAGTTTTCGTTTCAGATTTAATATGTCTGATGCTGGCTCTAGTGGATCCGGACGCCGTGGAACAACAGTTACCGAAGGCGCTAAGAATGAAACAAAAGAATCCAAACCGAACGCTAAGATGTCTAAATCGATCAATGCTTCCTCCAAACGGTAATAAATAAATGTTTTGAGTAAAGTTCGATGAATGTTTACAGAAAAAGGTTTTGAATGGTGTACTCGATAGATTGGTTTGGAACATAGGTATTACCAGCTATGTTATGCCCATACACTTATAAGATTTTCGAACAGAGAACGAGAAGTAAGGTTCATTTCTAAAATAGTTCCGTCTTCACTTGATATTGTATCGTTAAACAAAATACGTGTTCCTTCAGTCAAAATTGTTTTCATAATAATTAGGTATCCAAATTCTCTGATGACTTTTCTCCTCGTATGTTCTCGAATTTGAACGATTATATAATATAAATTAAAAAAATAATAATTGTAATTGGGCCAGCTTATACCTCTCCTGATTATAAATGTTTTATAAATTGTCACTTTCCAATCAATCAACGAGAAGAAAATATCTCCGAACCAAATTTTGACTTGTCAAAATTATGATACTTTTTATCGCACTCAACGATCTAACAAAATGAAGGATGAAAAATTTGTTGGTTTTTTGCCCATTTTTAACACTTTTGTTTGCAATTTGGTATTTTAGGATACAAAGGGAATTGGCAGAAATTACACTAGATCCTCCGCCAAACTGCAGGTGAGAGCATTTTTTTGTTTTTCAATTTCCGATGCGCGAGGTAATGAGTATGTATGTATTTATTTATTCGATTGTTCCTTATTTTACAGCGCTGGACCGAAAGGAGATAATTTGTACGAATGGGTATCAACAATATTGGGACCTCCAGGATCTGTATACGAAGGTGGAATTTTCTTTCTAGATATTCATTTCACTCCCGAATATCCTTTCAAACCGCCTAAAGTTAGTCCGACTGTAATTCAGTGTATGCGATAAATTACGCGGAGAATTAATGTTGGCTTTATTGTTGAATAGGTGACTTTCAGAACAAGGATTTATCATTGCAATATCAATTCTCAAGGTGTCATCTGTTTAGACATTTTGAAGGATAATTGGTCTCCAGCTTTAACCATTTCTAAAGTTCTATTATCCATATGTTCCTTGTTAACAGATTGCAATCCCGGTTAGTATGAATTATTTGTAGGTATATCTAGTTTATTTAGTACGTACTTTCAATAAAGACTATACGTGTAATCATGATGCAGCGGATCCTTTGGTCGGAAGCATAGCAACTCAGTACTTACAGAATAGAGAAGAACATGATAGAATTGCCCGTTTGTGGACCAAACGTTACGCTACTTGATTGCACCGCGTCTGGAAATATATACTTTTTTTCAATTTTTAATAATACTTTATCAATAGTAGTTTTTAGACAAAAATTCTATGTTTATTTTTATGTTATTTGTGATAACTGTTGTAAGACTGAGGACATCAGAAAAATTTCTTGAAATTGCTGGCATTTTCGATCCCCTAATTGCCGAAAAGAAATTTTTGAACATTTCAGTTCCTAATTCTTCGAACACTTGCATTATCTCGAAATTGAATATTGTACTTTTTTTCGCTTTTTTGTTTGGAGAATACCACAGCCGACGGATATAATTCACATCACTGATTTTTTTTTTTTGTTTAAATTGGAAAATTTTATATAGATGACTGAGAAATTATTCAGCAGTTCTTTTGACACGTTATTCGCGAAAAATTGTATGAAATTTTCGTAACAAAATTTTAGGGTAATCTGATGGGTACAGTATAACCAGTTTACGCATTCATTAATTATGAATTTAGTTAGTGTGTTTATTTTTGCTTACTTTAAAATAAACACATATCATTTTCATTGTAATATTGCATCTATGTTGTGTGACATTTCTGTTTTGGAAATGAAATTTCAATGCTGCAGTGCAGTGGGTACGTGTAATGGTATCGTCGAGAATATATTTCAAGCGTAACGCATTCTACAGATCGTAGACGGTTTTGTACAAGTGATTTGCTTGATAAGTGAATATTATTATAATTTATTACGATAGGTAATTTTCTTTTTTCTTCTCTTTTAATTTCATCCTTTGTAAAATACGCTATTTTCAGTTTACGTATAAACGCTTTTGCGACGAGTTGTAATTTTTAATTAAGTAGTTGTATTTTCGCGGGAATGTAGATGGGTATGTGTTTATATCGCTGTAAATTACACTTTTCCGTAACTGCATTTGTTCTGATAGTTTTATTTTGTATGAAATAAAAAATTTAATTCCACGAAGTACCGTAACAATTTTTGTGATTCATTTCGTGACTGCCTCTTCGTCTTCGGTGTTAAGGCAGGTAGACGGAGCTCCAAGTCAATTTTTTTCAGAACCCTGTCGGATATGAGAACGTTAAACTGGTTTTATGTTTTTTGTGACTCCTACATCGAGGATTATATCATTTTTTTCAATGAATGCAAGGGTGATGGACTGATGGGTATGGGTACCAATGGCGATGATTTCAATTTCAGTGAATTCAGTGGTTCTTTTGGAAATTGTAACAGAGCTTAAGATGAAATGAACTACGTACAATAGTCGTATACGGTATAATGTTGTAATTGATATTCAATCGAAAATGCGGTTATTGTTCTTCGCGGGCTCAATAGGTAATGCTTGAGTTGGCTAATTTTTGTTAGAATGAAAAACATTGGAAGGGAGCGTCAAAAAATTGAAATAAGAAATAGCATTCGTAATTAATAAATTAATTAACCTACAATTTTTTAAATTTTAATTACCATAATAAAGATGAACAGTGTTACCAAATTGTAAACTGAAATGACCATTGATTGGAATGGAAAAAAATAATTGGAAAAATTCAATTCATCTTCAATTTTTCATTACCCAATTCGGCTTATTCCTTTTAATGACATCGAATGATTGAAAATGAATAAAAATTCTTAGAAATGATAAAAATTAAAATTAAAATTAAAAATTATCTGCAAAAAATAAATTTTGAACTCATTCGACACGGACACATAACTGCGCAGGCGCGCGCCGCTTGTGTTTGTTTTTAGTAAACCAAAAACCCAACCAAAAAAAACATTGTGAAAAATTGCGAGTGATAATATAATTACGATTAATTCAAGTTGAAAAGTTTTAATTAGTTTTTTGGTGACTTGATTTTATAAGTTGCATGTGTCAAGTTCGCAGTATCTACTATGGGTGATCGTTATAATATTCATTCGCAACTCGAACATCTTCAGTCCAAGTATGTTGGAACCGGTCATGCTGATACCACAAAATTTGAATGGTTATTGAATCAGCACAGAGATTCTTTCTCGTCGTATATAGGTCATTTTGATATGCTCAACTTTTTCGCCATCGTGGAAAATGAAGCTAAGGCCAGAGTGAAATTCAATCTCATGGAACGTATGCTGCAACCTTGTGGCCCTCCTCCGGAAAAAGTAGAAGATTGAGAATTTTACGAATACGTTTTGATGTTTAAAGTATAATTTAAAGAAATAATTTTATTGTATTCATAGGCGAATAAATGTAATGAAAACAAAAATATCAAGTTTATAATCAATAATTTTGTAATATAAAGGTGAAGAAATTATCCAGCGTCGCTCTCCTTTTCTGCGGTATTTGCGAGATGTTTCAAAACACTTCTGACTAAACATTGCCGTGCCAATTCGTAAACTTTGCCATTTTCTCTAATCAATATGTCTACATAGTTTTCAATGTTAGTGGTATTCAAGACGCCGCTTTGAACGATTTCGGTAATTTGTTCCAATGTCTTCATGTAAGATAACGTTATCGTTCCTTGTTTTGACGAGCTCACAAAAGGTTTAGACATGCAACACAATTCTTCGGCTCGATCCGGATCCACTAGTACGCAGTCATCGAACAAACCCTTCAAAGAAAATAAGCTATAGTCACGCTACTATTCTTCGAATACTGCGCGATAATTTTGTATATATTATGTAATCTATACAGACCAGTGATACGCCAGTAACTAAATCGTGCATAGGTACGCTGGCATTCGCCAAAGCCAAATTAGCGCATGTGATTGCAGCAGCTAGACATGATCCATCATTTTCTATTACCAGCACATAAATATCAACTTGAAAGTTGGAAAATTGATGCTGTAATAACATATAGGATAGTGAAGTAATTCGTACGATGTACATAAAAATAAAAAATGAAACTTACTCGCATCACAGCCGGTTCCAAAGCTCTGCGAAGGCTAATACTATGTTCGCGTTCTTCCGCATCTTTCAGGTAACCACGTCTTTTTTCACAACTGAATGGAGCGAACTTGAATTCGCAATATAATTCTCCGTTAATAGAATATTCTGATCTATTCGGTATTTCTCTCGGGTCAAAAACTGAGCATATCACTTTTGATTTGTTGTACTCTACGTACGCGGAACCTTTCGCACGACTTACAACTCCGGTTTTCATAACTGAAAAAAAAAAAAAAAAAAAAGTTCTTACATTGGGAACCGAAAAGTTATTCAACAGCACCGATGCAGTAGAACTGAAAATTTATACCCACCTATAGCTCGGTGTTCTTCATGACGGCGGCCATCTGGTCTACTCTGTTTGATCGTGTCCCTTAAATTCTTTTCAATTTTATTAATCGAATTAACTCTATAATCCGCGGTGGTGAATGGTGCGGTAATACGTCTAGTATCCGGAGGCATTATTCAAATTAAAATATATTATCATCAGCTCAGCTGCGAAAATCTTGGTACTTTTTGTTTCTAAAAGGCCTTGCTGCTTGTTGATTATAAATTTAATTCAACTACTAAAATTTTAAAAGAGATGAAAGGACTGGTGTATACAGGAAAAAGGATATAACTTGGAAATTATAATTTTTTTTCGAAAACTCCGAAAATTATGAAAATTTTTTTATTGATAATAATGCCTACCACTATATTTCTATTTTCAGGCTCAGTCTTCATCTTCTCTTGGTGAAAAACGAAAAACGCTCTCTGTTGTTCCGATTCCGAATTTTCGATTCAACCGGAGAAGTCAGGCAGACACACTAGGCCTGCTTAGGCTTAATAAATAAGTCTGATAGCAATGTCTGATAGAAGGTTAACGTAGTTCGACCTTAAATTGAATCTAATTTTCGTAATTTAATTGTATTGAAAGGTACTTTTAGTAGTTTATTTATTGTTTTAATCATGGCTCTAACAAAGCTCATTAGTAAAGCTAGCACTTTGGTCTTTAGACCATCAATATGCGTGAGTAGAGTTACTTTTGCAACTTCGTTCGCGGTCCGATCGGCTGATAAGCACAATGATTTAGAAGACTTCGAGGGTAAGTTGCAGAAAATATGATTGTCTACACCTCTCTGCTAATTATGGAAGGAACTCGTCGATTATGGTAGTTTGGTTATATTATTCTTCGTCTTGTTTCAGAATACGGTCTCCCCGATGAATTGGATATTTCATGTGGTATGTACAGAAAAGAATTGATCGCTCGATTGGCTGGTGTTCAAGTGAGTACATTTTCGCAGTTCCTTCATTTTACGGATTATTATGTTGTCTTCTTCGTTTTGTTTCAAGTTTCAACTAGTTTGAATGATGATTGCGAAGAAATTGTCTAATATCGTTTCTATTTTTGTAGGATCCGTTTTCCATCGCCGCTATCGATCGCGCCGATAAAGGAACCAAGATCGATCCGATTCGCGTTCCGTCTGCTTTAGAAAGTCGTATGGTCGCATGTAGATGCGATCCTGAATCGCATACCCTACTATATATGTGGTTACATCAGAATGAACCGAAACGTTGCAGATGTGGATTTTGGATGGTCCTATTCTACAGAGAACCGTTCGTTGAGTACATGATGCCGTATTAAACTGAGATCGGAAGTACTATCCATTATTGTAGCTTGATAAAAAATTATAAATTCATTAAAATTCTGATGATTAAAGCTAGGAATTTTGCGTACGAGTTTCGCTAAAAAAATATCCATTAGATGTGTTTGTATCATAAAGGTCGTTATTATAAAATTTATTACATAATATTATTAGTTGTTATTTTATTATTATTATTATTATTATTTGAAAATTTTTCAATTCGCCGCCTCTTAAAGAAAAAATCGGGCTGCATCCTATAAAATTTCAAATCGCACCCATGCAGCTCATGATTCAAAAATGTTTGAAATTTTTCAACTGAAAAAGAATTCAAAATGAAATTAGGTACATAGAAAAAACAACAACTATTTTAAAGAAAATTAATGTAAAAAATTAAATACTCATGAATTGTAGAATTTGGTTTTTAAAAATAATTTCAGAAAGTAATTTCTTTAAAAATTGGTGAAAATTGTTTAATTTATGGAGAATTTCATGGAATCGCACTTGTCAGCTCACATTTCTTATCCCAGTCCCAAAGGCATAAATTCCTTGCATTTGAATAGCAAATGAAATTACGTAGCTAAAAATTTTTCACATATTCGGAATGGTTTCGACATGAAAGAAGTTAGGTAATTTTATTTACAGTACGTACAGTAGTTTTAATTCGATGAGGTACATAAATGTACAAACCTACTGGGTGAAGCGAATTTTAGGGGAAATTACATTGTATTTTTCGTATTGTATTTTCATTATTTTTGGCTTACATTTTTTGATCGTTGGGCCATTACGATGATTCGGTGTGGCCTTTCAACTACTAAAATGATGTAATCATGTTGAGATGAATGTTATCTTATCAACTTCATTCATGTCTTACCTTCTTTTGTCAACTCGCCACTCGGGCTGTGGCATTGCCCACTCGACGGTTGTAATTGTAACAACCAGGAACACAAAAATTCGCCTTTATTTGCCCTGATCAAATGATTGAATCATCGTGAATCATTCTTCAACTGCTTTTCGTCGTCATGATTGAATCATCGTGAATCATCGATTCAACGTAGAGCAGCCATGTTGAATGCTTGAATTTGTTTCTTTAGTGTAATGTGTAACGTCGAGTCGTGATACTGTTTGTAGTACGATTTGTTTCCATCTCAAGCATCTGAAGATGATTCTTTGGAAAGTGAGTACTTATTCATTTCTCATTTGGTGCTTATTTTTGTTTATTATATAATTATGTAAGTCTAAGTACCTAGTATCTACACACTAACTGTGTGACTAATGACACCTTTATTATTATCGTAACAATCTTTTAACAGAAGCCAGTGCTAATGTGATCAATTTTTTTTATTTTTTCATAGCTTTTTCTCCCTTGGTGGAATATACACATGTACATATGCTTTTCTAACGATCAAGTAATTCTTTGAAATAATTTACAATTTGGTGAATTTTGTTCATTTCTAAATTTTAATAAATTTTCGAAAATGCGTCAATTTTCGAAGTAAAATAAATTTTTAAAATTTGATCAATTTTTCGAATTTGGAGAATTTTAAAAATTAGATCAAATCTGATGATAATAAAAATTTGAATTTTGATCATTTTTGAATTTTATTTTCAATTTTGGAAAATACAGAATTCGGTCATTTTTCAATTTTGTTAGATTTTTGAAATTTGTAAAAATTGTAAGAATTTAAAAAATTGTTGAGGTTGGAATTTTCGTAATTTAATTAACACGTTTCTGTGTTTTTTAAGGTGTCAGTGTAAACGGGTACGAGTATTGACCAGATGTAATTTTGCTGCTGAAATGTCCGACGGGATTGCTTTTGTTCTGGATGTCGACAGTTTTAATAGGTGAGCTCAGTGAGCATTAGGGTGGAGTGAAAAAAATCGATGGTCTTCGATTTTGCTCATTTTTTAATATGTTGTTCCGTTTGAGTTGAAACCTCCCCATACAAATTTTTAGCCCCCTAGGTCACTCTGGAGGGGAGCTATGGGGTCTTAAAGAAGGGTCATTTTCGAAAAAAACGCGGTTTTTCGCGTTTTAGACCCCGAAACCCCCCCCCCCCCCCCCCCCCCCCCAAACAAAACTCGTTACGTCGGTTTCTAGATGCAATTTGAGATTCTGCGCCGATCTGTGCAATCGGTTTTTCGATTTGAAGCCATCTTCCTTTCCCCACCCTCGATTTTATATGTGCAGATTTGTGTTTTTTGAGTATCGTAAAATCATTTTTCTCGTTTTATGCGAAAACTAAGCTTCCTACGAAAAAAAAAAGTAATGACCAATTTTGTAGAGCGTGAAATTTTCCATCTAGTTCATGTCTTAAATTTAACTTTGACCTGAAGTTAAAAAATTTTAGGCGTCGTGTAATTTTCGCATCAATTTTATCGTTTAATTTCATTTTATTTTTTAATCACGTAATATCGAGTCAGTGTAAAATTTAAGACATGTACAGGGTGGCAAATTTTATGCTCTACAAGATTGGTCATCACACTTTTTTCCATAGAAAGCATAGTTTTTGACTTAGACGAAAAAAACGATATCGCGATTTTATAAAATCGAGGGTGGGGAAAGGAAGATGGCTTCAAATCGAAAAACCGTTTGCACAGATCGACACAGAATCCCAAATTGCACCTAGAAACCGACGTAACGAGTTTTGTTTGGGGGGTTTTCGGGGTCAAAAACGCGAAAAACTGCGTTTTTTCGAAAATGACCCTTCTTTGAGACCCCATAGCTCCCCTCCAGAGTGACCTAGGAGGCTAAAAATTTGTATGGGGGTTTCAACTCAAAAGGAACAACATATTAAAAAATTAGCGAAATCGAAGACCATCGATTTTTTTCACTCCACCCTAGTGAGCATTTAGTACATAATTACGTGATTCGAAAATTATTTAAATCGATTTTGTTGATATCTACATATGTCATTTTTGAGAAAGGTCTTGATTTTTTCTTATTTTTGGAATGTTGGGAACCAATTTTTTGATGAAATTTTTTTTTCAGTATCGATGAACTGAAGTGGTGCTATCGAGTATCGATACATCGATTCAATTTTTAAAATTTGATAAAAAATTTAAAATTGACTAAAGTTTTGGTTAAAATTTAAATTTTGTTCATTTTTTAAAATTTTAATGATTTTTTTTTTTTGAAAAATTCAAAATTTGGTCATTATTTTTTAATTTTGTTGGATTACTAAAATTTGTAAAAATGTCATTTTTAAACCTTAATCAGGTTTTGATATTGAAAATTTTACAATAATTTTATGAAATTTGATAAAAATCAAAAGTGCCTACTATTTCAAAATTTGAATTATATTTGAATTTTGTTCGTTTTTCAATTTTGATAAATTTTTGGAATTTAACCAATTTTTGGAATTTTGAAAATTGTGAAAGTTATAGGTTAAATCCGATATTAATTAAAATTTGAATTTTGATCGTTTTTAAATAATTTTAATAAAAATTCTCAAATTTTGTGAAAAATTCAAAATTTGTAAAAATCGGAATTTTCGTCATTTTTAAACGTTTTTGAATTTTTAATATTGAAACAGTTTTCACTATTTTCTAAAATTCAATGAAAATTCAAAAATGTCTGAAACTTCCAAATTTGATGTAAGTTTGAATTTTGTTCAGTTCATAATTATGATAAATTTTCAAAATAATTGTGTCAATTTTTAAAAGGCATTTTTTGAATTTTACTGAAAATGAAAAATTTTGTTTTTTCACCAAAGCTAGGATTTTGCATGAGAGCAAATGGTCGCCTTTGAAAATTGATGAAATTAAAATTGGCATTTTTTGAATTTTACTGAAAAAGAAAAATTTCGTCCTTTTACTAAGGCTAGGATTTTCCATGGGAGCAAATGGTAGCCTTTGAAAATTGATAAAATTGAAACTGGCTTTTTTTGATTTTTGCTGAAAATGAAAAATTTCGTTCTTTTACGTACTATATGGCTAGGATTTTCCATGGGAGCAAATGGTAGCCTTTGAAAATTGATAAAATTGAAACTGGCTTTTTTTGATTTTTGCTGAAAATGAAAAATTTCGTTCTTTTACGTACTATATGGCTAGGATTTTCCATGGGAGCAAATGGTAGCCTTTGAAAATTGATAAAATTAAAATTGGTATTTTTTGAATTTTGCTGAAAAGGAAAAAATAGTATAGTGGATGCGAAGTTGGTAATGGGAAGGGAAAGAAAAAACTAGGGGAAATGTCTGGGTTGTTGTTGTTGTTGTTTACTTTGGTCTCACGTCAGTGGTCAGTATGATTTTGTAAATACTTATAGGCCTAAGTAAGTAACATTATATGTACATGAAAAAATATAGCGGATTTTCCCAGTACTGGATAATGATATGATATCTTGGAATGCAATAGATATTTTGGAATTGGACTGATCTAATATACGCTAATTCTTTCAAAGAAAATAAATTTCTTCCAGCAAAGTACGTGTATACCTAAATCACTTCGAGGAAATTATGGATTACCTCGAAAGAATTGAATTTTTGTTTTGCATCATGAGTCCAGAGTCCTTTATTTTCTTCAGAAATGTTACGTATTGATAGTTTTAGGGCGTCAGTGGTGGTAACTTCAAAATAATTTTGTATGGCGCAGCTTTGACTTTTTTCGAAAAAGTGCCAAGTTATTTGAAAACAAAAGTTGGCTAAAAAATTTCACGTTGAACTTGAGAATAATTTTTCTTCTCATCTGCCAAAAAGTGGGAGATTTTTTCAGAAGTGTGACGACCAAGGGGGTATGGGGTGTCTCACTCCTCCAAGCAAAATAAATTTTGGGAAGAAGTTGAGAAAGTTGGGAAAAAGCTGTGTAAAATGGGAAATTTTTGAGAAAAGTTAGGAAAATGTGAGAAATTGGGTGAAATCAAGTGAAATTATTTGGAAAAATTCAAGTTTTACCCCCTCCCCCTTCCTCCCTCCAATTCGTCACGTCGCTGATTTTTCCCCGAGAAAATTTGAAGATTTATTCGGTACTCCAAAAAATATAAAATTATCTCGTTCCAAAAATTGATTTTTTTTTTTTTTTTTTTAAATGAGAGACAAAAAATAAAGATTTGTTTTCAGAAAAATTGAGAGATTTTTTCCTCCATAAATAAGAGATTTCTTTCTATTTTTTTTTCTTCGAAATTACAAAAAAAAAAAAAAGTAGAAAAAAACTTGGATAGGCCTATACTTTGAAAAATGAGAAATTTTTCCTCGCTGACACTGAAAAAAATTTAGATAGGCATTGTAAATTTTTCACGACACAGAGTCGTTTAAGCGTCTTATACCTACTTGATTAATAAAAAAATAAATAAGGTTGTGCCAGTTTCATGGGCGACAGCTTGGAATTTTGTATGGTGTAGCTCGATTTATTTCAAACGGATGTCGAGATGAAAATTTTTCAACGTTGAATGTGAGAATTAACTTTTTTCCAAAAAATTGAATGATTTTTTTTCATTCTAAAAAAATCCAAAATGTTGAAATATTTTTACCTACTTTAAAAAAAATTGAAACAAAAATTGAATTTTTACTTTCTAAAATTATTACCTTCTAAAATAGCGTACCTACCTAATATACAATAAATTGAATGAACAATGTAAAGAAAACATTTTTGGATGAATAATGATTTCTTGCATACCGCGAAATAATTAATTTCACTATTTTTTGTTGACGTTTGCTGGGACCCTCCCCTTCCCTCTCCCCTTCTTTCTTCACACGAAGGTACAGACTTATAAAATTTCCAAGTTGGCAAAACATCATTTTTTCAAACAATTTCTTAAAAATTTATTGCGAATGAATTTTTGAAATTTTGATGTAAAACTTGAATTTTATTTTTTTTAAATACTTATTGGAGATTTTTTACGATTTTATTGAAAAACACTTTGAAAAATTTTTCCACACTAAAACGTCGAATTCCCTTTAAAATATCAAAAAAATGATGCAATTTTGCTAAAAATCTTCAAGGTTGTCAGTCAACACACTAATTTATTAAGATTTCTATTTTTAAAAATTTTAAAAAATCAAAAAATATTTCAAAAATCAATTCTGAAATTTTGATGATTTTTTTAGAAAGAAATTTTGAAAATTTTTTGAAAAATTATTGTGAGATTTTTATTTTGTACCTACATGATTTCTAAAAAGTCACGGTAATTCTTTTTATAACTTTGTGTAGATAAAAAAAAATAGTTGAAAAAAACAACATTACAAATGCAAAACGAATAATTTTCAATTTTTTTGAGGGAGAAATTTTGAAAATTTTTTGTTAAAACAATATAAAAATTTCATTTTTGAAGTAGATAAGTATTAATTTTTCTGATTTCATTGGAATTAAATTCATTTTCAGTCGTAGCTAATTTTTCTATTATTTTGCGTACGATGAAGGGGTTTCCGAGGCCACACCTGTGATTTTCGCTCTATTGACCGATCGGGTTTAACTGTATCCGAATTTCAAAACGTTATAGTAGCAGATGCTTTGTGGCTGCAAGTACTGCGTGCCTAAAGAGGTTAAATTGCAAAGGTGTGTTTTGTATAAGTCTTTTATGCGACGTAGATATTATTCGTCAACTTACCAAATCTAGGTTATACAAAATACATACGATTTTTTTCCACATCTGCGGAAGAGTTGAGGTCGAACTCGAAATCAACCGCGTGTCGGGGAATTTTTCTCGGTAGATATTCGGGATGCGATGCGGATAAGTTACGGTGGTTTATTTTCATGATGAAATTTTTACTTGCCCCCTGCCACTGTTGCAATGTATTGACCTGCACGTGCGTTCATCACTGAAAGAAATGGGATTTTGAAGTTCATGAACCATTACTATAATTCATTCAATTTATCTTAAGCTTCCAGTTTTGTAAACAAAAAAAATCAACGTTGCAATTAGTGGTTCCTCCGATAAATTTTTCCACTTCATTTTTGAAAATCATATATGTTTTTTGAAAACAGTGCTCGGATTTCTGACCATCTGATTGGTGATGGTGAAGGTGGATGGCTTTTTGTTTACATTTTTCTTTGTAGTGGTAAGGCTCAAGATAAATTATAAATTCAGGAACCATTACTTTACGGTAAAGCAATTTTGTGATGAGAGTCAAATTTTTATGTTCATTCCTCAATTTTTTGGGAATCATTTCTGTATCTACAGTTCGGAAACGAATTTTATTGGATGAAATCGTTTACTAATTGTACAGGAATTATTCCTAAAATGAACACAACAAAATATTTTACTCTCGTCACGAAATTACTTTACTGTAGGGGAATGGTTCCTATTAATTTCTTTGAGTGATTTTGGTAATTTGTTTTTGTTAACACTGATGTAAAATTTACATTTCAAATATATAAATTAACTCGCCATATACTTAGTACATAATGTTTAATCCTGGCTGCCGACTGTTTTCTCAGTTGAGACTTGGAAGGGCTTTGATACAGGTAAATGTTCTGTATAAAAAATTCGTGTCTCAGTTATACTCTGCCTGCTTGTCTGCAGCAAACCTCGTGGAAATGGATAAGCGGAAATTGACTGTACAAATATATTAGGTACTTTTAAACATGGGATATGTCAGAAGTGTCAATAAATGCTGGTTGCATTGGATACATGCTTGAAATACAACAATGTAGGTTAAGGAGCCATAACTATACAGGTGCCCATTTCCATTTGAAAACTTTTTGTAAAATTTTAAGAAACTCAAAAAATTTGAAAGAATTTAATATTTTAAAAACTAGGTATTAAAAATCGTTTCTTTGTTTACCACACGTACCTATACCTATCTTACAGAACATGAAAAAACAAACACAATTTAATTTATATTTGTATACAGTGATTTTACTTGAAGAAAATTTTGTACAACTTAATTTATTGTCAATCCAAAGCCAAAGATACAATTTTACAATAAGAAAAAAAATTACACTTGAGCATTTATTGGAGAGAACTGAGAAAAGAATATAAATTGTGATAAATTGGTTTTGGTTTTCTGAAATTTTAGGTAGGTACCTACCCTCCACCCCTGTTCCCCTAAATTAGATAATATATATTATTCTGCAGAGCTGGCAAAACCAAAACTGAATCGAAAACGAAATGAAAAAACTGAAACTGAACTGAAACTGTTTTGAAAACTGAAATTTTGAAAATTGAAATCCGAAAACTAAAACCGAAACTGAAATGGCAAAAACTGAAACAGAAACTGAAATGATTTTTCATTTTTATTTCAGTTTTGTCCACTTTTTTGTTTTCAGTTTTGCCAGCTCTGATATTCTGAGCGAATAGAAGTTAGGAGAATTGCAGTTTTTGAAAAAATTACTTATTAATTAAATTGGTATGATTTACACTAAATTAGCGTTTTTTTAGCGTCGAAAACATCAGCTTGCTGGAAATCGGGGCGCCGTCGACCGCGGAATAATGTGGCCTACAAGGTTACCCTGCATACTATTGTATTGTATTGCGATCATAGGCGGGTCGTATTTTATATAATTTACTGAGGGGCACAACTCTGAAGGATAGTTCAACATGAACACTTCTTTTCCATCTGATGATTCGGAGCGATATACCTCAATGGGATTATACATATTATTCTTTGTATCAGACACGTGAAACCTGTACTCTCTTAATATATTTACGTAGTGCACATTTTTTTCGTTTAAACTCCACGCTTCGTTAATTTTTAAATTACAGAGAATATCTTCCAATGACATGTTGTCCACGCCTTCCATCCTCAACGCTTCATACTTTTTTAGTATCTTATCTTTTACAGCATGATGAAACATGTTACTTGCATGTCGAAGTCGCGCTGTTTCGAAGGAAAAGTCAAACAAGTCTTCAGGTGTAAGTTCCTGTTTGCCAAGATATTCTTTCAATTTAGTTTTAATGAAGTATTGCCTGTTTTTTTCTACCTCAAATTGTTGCAAATATTGTGTTGGCCCTTCGGAAGGATATTCTGTAGTTAAGATTACATACATTCTTGAAAAGTAATCAGGGATCCTTTTATTAGCCCTATTCATGTCCACAGGAATCGGATTCAAAGATATTTCTATTGCGTTGAAATTCTCCAAAGCGACCACACACGTTGATGTTTTCAGCAAACGGTTTTCAGCACTAGTTAAAGCAGACGAAGGCAAGAACTCAAAGTCGAATACCTTCTTTTCCAGGTCCGCTTTAATGTGATTAAATGCGCATTCGTAACCAAGAAACCCCTGTGGGAAAATTATATTTACAACTTAATTTCAAGTTGACTTTAATTTCACTCATTTATTTGTGTTGTTTATACTTACTTTATTTTTCAAGGTGTTTTCAAATTCACAAAAGAGAACTCTTATAACTTCTTTTTTGGTTTCCAAGGCTTCCTTAATCTCCTTAACTTCTTGCTTCGCCTCCTTAGCGTCATGTTTCGACTTTTTAAGGTAGTAAATCAATTTGTTTTTTTGTTCAATATCGGTTACCGCATCAAGGCTTGCTAATTTTTCGTTTGATAAAACTTCTTGCTGCCAAGAACCATCTGCAAGTTGACCGTTACCATTCTCGCATGTCGAAGTTATTATTAATATTAAGGTCACGCAATTTAAGACGAGGCACAATTTAAAGAACTCCATAGTTGAATTTTACTTAGATAAGTATACTAGTTTCTTGGTTTTACATCTGGATATGAGGTACCAGAAGTTGAGCGCAGTATCTTATCGATCCATCATTTTCTTTAGAAGAACATACCACCTACAATCAAGTTGTAGATATAACATTATCATTAGATAACATTATAACTATTCTAAATATGCTACCCACTTTGCCGTAGGATGATTTTCTCCTCGAATACAAGCTCTACCTAATGACTAAACTTTGAATATTTCAAAATTTGAAACGGCATTCAAATTAAAATCATTATTGATTAATTTCGGGTCGCTGATCTCAAATCTGATGCTGTTTTAATTTGCTCTACAACTTTTGTTTGAAATTTTTTTCAATTTGATCCCTCCTTCCCTTCTGGATTCTGGATTTCACATATTACTTACTGTTATAAAATAATGCGAAATCAGAGAGGTGAGATAAGAGGGGTCCAGCTGAAAAAAATTTAAACAAAAGTAGTTGTAGAATGAATGATACTGTATTAGAAACATTTTTTGTCCTTACAAAAATTTTGATTGGACACTTATCTCACTTGTTATAAATCGCACCTCCGGAGTAATACAATGATATCTCAAAAAAATCGATTTTTTTTTTGTTCTACTTTCTCTGCTCTATCATCCTACGGTGTTATTTTTTTGAAATTTTGACCGTAACCCCCCAAAAAACGGCAATGTTATAACTCAAAATCGAGAGATATTACACGTTTCTCGCACACTGAAAGAAATAATTGGGTAACCATTACCAAAAAGTTGGGAAAAACGGGGACATGATTCGAAATTCGTGAATGATTTCCCAACAGTGGTAATAGTCGTTCCTTGATGTAAGACAACTATTATTAAAATTTTAAGGTGACCATTACCCAACAAAAATGAATTAATCAATAATGATAAGGAACAATTCCATTCCTACCGAATGGAATAATCGTCCCATACACAACTAAGGAATTAATACCCAGTGTTGGGGAATCATTCACGAATTTCAAATCATGTCCCAGTTTTTCCCAACTTTTTTTTTGGTATTAGTTTCCCAACTCGGAGGGAATTACTCCCCTATGTTGGGGAATGATTCAGGAAATTCAAATCATGTCCCAGTTTTTCCCAACTTTTTTTTTGGTATTAGTTTCCCAACTCGGAGGGAATTACTCCCCTATGTTGGGGAATGATTCAGGAAATTCAAATCATGTCCCAAATTTACACAACTTATTAGGTAATGATTTACCAACTCGGAAATTTTTTCTTCCTGGTGATGGATCTGGTAGGATTCGAACCCGGGACCTTCCGTTTGAAGAGCCAACGCCTTAACCACTCTGCCAACCTGTAAACTCAAGTTTGAGTGCTTGATTGTGGTTTATTACTTTAAACAAATTGGAATTTTTTCAAGAAATTATTGAAATAGTATGTGCGTTTATTTTTTTTTAAATAAAAATTGTGTTTTAACAAAATTTCAAAAAATTTGTGATTCAATAAAGTATCGAGAAATTTGTGATTGGCACAATTTTGAATACTTCATGTTTGAACAAAATTTTGAAAATATTCTACATTTCAAATTTTCAAAAATTTAAGAAATAACCTGACGATTTTTTTATAATCATTTTGAAGGGGAAAAAATGTTTGAGAAACCTCTCATCATACTCTCATCAAACTTGTATATTATAAACTTGGGAACATATTTTATAATTTTGTTAGATTAGTATACAGACCAATTGATTTTGTCCACAATTTTTATTATGCCTTTGATGACAGAAGTTTCCATTCGCTGTAACATTATTTAGTTGAAATATAGAAAAAGAAAAATTTGCTCGTCGATTTCGAATTATTTTAATTGTGAGGACTGAGTATAGATACTGGACCTAACCAAGATACCCAACTCGCCGCCATATTGGCCTGAATTATTGAGTTATTCCAATTTATCCCGTTGGGTGCAGATGAGCGCGCTGTTCTCATTTTTTCAAGTGATAAAAATAATAAACGTTACATGTGATTTGAATTATTTGATTTCTTTCTGTTATTTAGAGTGAAAATTTTTCATTTAAATTGCAATAAATAAAACTAATTTCAATTTTTATTGTGTTTTGAACGTTTTAGTAACATTCAGTGCAGTAAAGTGTACGTGTAGATAAATTTTCCTCATACTTAATTAGTAATCTTGAATGTTTTTTGAAAGTCAAATCAGAATCAGATACTTATAACTACCTAGAAATACTTTAGGAAATTCAAAAAATGATCACGTATTACTCTATTGTATCTTTTTCGCATAAAAAAATTACATTCAGGTATGAACAAACATTTTCCTTCAAATTCTTCGCGTTATACTAATCTGAATATTTTTAAATATTCATTTAAAAAAATTATTTCGCCTCTCATGACACAATGTTGGAATATATCAGTTATTAAAATACAACTCTTTAAATGATATCTTGGACTTCAGGAGTTTGTTTTTATAAAAATTCGACTGCAGCGCCATCATCTGCACCCAACGGGATAAATTGGAATAACTCAGGAATCCGGCAGGGTACGCGGGACCCTCCTACCCGGAGTTGGGTATCTTGGTTAGGTCCAGTATCTATAGGACTGAGGAAATAGTTTTAAAAAAACAACCATACTTTTGTGATTTGAATAAATATTCTTTAATTTCATTGAACTATTTTTTTTAATTTTTTTATTAAACCTCAGTTTTGAAGAATTTATTCATCAATTACGATTCAAAAGTAATTATAAAGAAAGAAATACCTTAAAAAAAATTCATAATTTCTATACTGATAACAAAAATAAGTGTTGAAATTTTGTATAGATGACGAATTAGTAGCTAACGTTGGGAACTTAATCCTTTTTTTCGAGAATGAATACTTCTAATAAGAAGCAATAAATGCCTACTTCTGGAAGTGAATGGTTACCCATCAAAATTCACAATCATTACTTTTTATCAGGGTTGCAGTCTTGGTTAGTTGAGAATAAATGCCTCATACATAGGTAATAAATTCCCAGTAATTTTTTGAAGGTAATTATTACCCAAGTTTTCTGGTAACAACTACCAATTTTCAGGAATAGTTCCTTGAATGTTGGGGAATTTAACAAATTTTTTGAAAAATGTAAACCATTACCAAATTTTTGGGAACAATTACCTGACACAAAGGAACGATTACCAAATTTCGAAACCCATTTCTTTCAGTGCAGTAATACCTACTGTGATAACTCAAAAAAAATTCATAAAATAACGTTTTTCACGTTTTGGTGGTTATACTATTCAATCACAGGTAAATTAACACCATTTGCAAAACATTTGTCCCAAAGGTAACTCTTTCAGCGGGGGTGGGGGGGGGGGAGGGAGTCACCAAAATTCATTATTTTTTAACACCATCAAGTGAGGCATCAAAATGTATGTTTTTTACCTCCCGAGTCCATTTTTGAAGTTGTTTTGACTCTTAGATGAAAATATGATCCATAAGAGTGGGGGAGGGGTGGATTCAAAGTTGAAAATTTTTAAATGTCATCAAGTAAGGTATCAAAATATATGTTTTTTGCCTTCCGAGTTCATTTTTGGAGTTGTTTTGAATCTTGGTTGAAAATATGATCCATCAGAGCGGGAGGGGGGGTTAGATCTCAAATGTAAATTTTCTGATGTAACCAAATGAGATGTCAAAATGTATGTTTTATGACCTCCTGAGTTCATTTATGGAGTTGTTTTGACTCTTGGTTGAAAACGTGATCCATAAAAGTAGAGGTGACTCCCAAATTGAAAATTTTTCAACGTTATCAGGTCAAGTAAGGTATCAAAATAAATGTTTTTTGACTTCCTGAGTCAAAATCCGACATCAAAAACGAATTTGAGAGGTTAAAAAACCTAGATTTGTTTATCTCGCATGCCATTTTGGGTAATTTTGGGTTTTGCCTCTCTCCTCCTGGAGCCCCTATTGAGAATTTCTGAAATTCGACATAAAAAACGGATTTGGGAGGTTAAAAAACCTAGATTCGCATACTTCACATGCCATTTGGGGTAATTTTGAGTTTTGCCCCTCTCTCCCTGGAGTCCCTATTGAGAATTTCTCAAATTCGACATCAAAAACAGATTTGGGAGGTAAAAAAACCTAGATTTCCATACCCCACATGCCATTTTGAGTAATTTTGAGTTTTCCCCCTCCCCTTCCAGGAACCCCCTTGGACTTAGAGTCGAAATAATATCAGAAATGGATTCAGCGCCCTCAAAAACCTCTCATAGCTGATTTTCAGAATTTTAAAGTGACAACAAGCTTTAGTGTCCGTGTTATAATAACTCAAAAAAGGCAAAAAATGTCTCGCAGTTAAACTGTAATAACTCAAAACAGTTTTTTCAACGTGGATTATCATTAAAACAAAAGAAGTGTTGAATAAAAACATTCATATTTTTGGAAAGTAGAAACTTCAAACTTTTTAAAAATGTGTTAGAACTCCTCAAATGACCAAATCATTTTACTCAAAATGACGTTCGAAATTTAAGAAATTCTTTATTTGCCATTTCCCGAAAATGTGTTTTTTTGAGTTATCATTGTATTACTCCGGATGTGTGAAATGTATACATAAAAATGGAGAGGAGAGTGATTTCCACTGCGATTCAACGTTCGTTTATCACACATGAGCGATTAGTTTTTGCATGTAGGTACGTAGGTAGTAGGTACGAAATCGAATTATTTTAATTCATAAATAATATAAAGTATAGTAAACGAAGCAGTGCATTCATAGATTACCTATGCTGTGTACCGTCTATGTATTGTATGTTGGAGAAGTTAGCTTGCAAGATAATCTTGGTCTTGGGAAAGTAGTAGGCAAATTTACACCGAGTAAGTGCGCCAAAATGTAACCAGAGCGTGCCGTGTCACCGGCAGTGTCACCTTGTGGAGGAGCTCAAAGGCTACCCCTGAGCAAATTTTCAGACATTTTTTTATGCATAGGAGGGAAGGGGGGATTTTTCAAAGTTGATAATGAGCGCTTTTTCGAGGTTTTTAAAATTTTTTCAAGTCAAAATGGGAGCGTGCAGTTGTCCGTGAAATCTACGTAAAGGGCAACCCAAGAGCTACAGCTGAGCCAATTTTCAGACATTTTTTTTTATGCATAGGAGGGAAGGGGGATTTTTCAAAGTAGATAATGTGCGCTTTTTCGAGTTTTTTTTAGTTTTTCCAAGTCAAAATGGGAGTGTGCAGTATTGTCCGTGGTATCTACGTAAAGGGCAACCCAAGAGCTACACCTGGGCCAATTTTCAGAAATTTTGACTTGGAAATTTTGAATAAACTACGAAAAAGCGCCAATTTTGAACTTTAAAAAATCCCCCTCCTTCCCTATGCATAAAAATTTTCTGAAAATTGGCCCAGGTGTAGCTCTTGGGTTGCCCTTTACGTAGATATCACGGACAATACTGCACGCTCCCATTTTGACTTGAAAAAATTTTAAAAACCTCGAAAAAGCGCTCATTATCAACTTTGAAAAATCCCCCCTTCCCTCCTATGCATAAAAAAATGTCTGAAAATTTGCTCATGGGTAGCCTTTGAGCTCCTCCACAAGGTGACACGGCTGTTGACGCGGCAGGCGCTGGTTACATTTTGGCACACTTACTCAGTGTAAATTTGCCTACTACTTTCCCAAGACCAAGATTATCTTGCAAGCCAACTTCTCCAACATTTTGTAATGTAACTTTATTTTTATGTTTTGTTTAATGAAGTAAATATTTGTGGTGGTGGGGGTTCTTTTATAATAAGAATAACTCTTTACAGGCGTCGGAAAAGAAATCAAATGGAATTTCGACAGGAAATAGGAACTCTGTTCTGTTCTTGGAAAACTACAAACTAAATAAGTAAAAATTGTCAAATGGGTTGCATAAGCTATACATTTGCAGGAATAATTTTCAATTAAAAACGCGACACTTTTTCAATTTTTTTGTATTTGAGCGTTTAACGCTTCCTCAGTTACTAATTCGAAGTCGCTGATCACAACTGTGGTATTACTAATTTCAGAAACAACAAGTTTTACAAGTATCTTTTGAATTTTCGGGGAGGGGGAATTTTGGTGGTAAAAAATTTCTCGATTATTTTTTTTTATTTTTATTTTTTTTGAATTTGTTTGAAATCATCAAAAATAATATCTTGAGTTTCATTTGATTGAATAATTTCTCAATTTTTTTATATGTCTCAATTTTTAAAAGAAAAATTCTTTATATTTTTTTGAAAAAAAAGCATTAAAAACGGAAAAATTTAAAATTAAAAAAAAAAATTATAAAAAGTGAAATTGTGAATAATGATAACTCTACGTAAATAGGTAGAGATATGGCATATCACGATCGATTTTTTTGAATTGAAACACCAACATAGTTCGTAAAAAAAGAAAATATTCTCGGTTTATGACACGTAATCAGCCCACAAAAATGTTACAATAATTCACCTCGCAGCTGCAGCAACTCAACCGAAACTCTACATCTAAATAGTATCAATTTATGAACGAATGGAAACTTCGACTGATTTAAAATTTATTTAAAAATTGTTCACAAACATTTGGAAAATACAGGGAGTCCCAGTTAAGAATAACATCCTTCAATCTGACAAGAGGGCAACTCATTTCAACGTAGTGTAGGTATGTTTGCATACCCTTACTATTGAAGGGGCTGAGATACTGCACGGTGAAAAAAACTATTTTTCATTTTTCTACTTGAAATTAAAAATTTATTTTTTCTGATTGGAGACAGATAGAAAGATGAAACTTGCGGGAAATAAAGTAGGATAGTTGCAGTAATGTCCGAAAATTTTTTCATCAAAATCGATGCAATAGGGTGTTCAACAAATTATTTTTACCAAAAAAATTGGGTAAAAAATTGCAATTTAAAAATTTTTTTGTATCATTAACCTAGTTATTTTTTGTCAGCAAATGATTCCCCTGTACTTCCTTTACAAAATGTTCCTCAGCATCATCTTCCTATCTCTTTTAGTTTTTGAGTTAGAAATTTATTCATGAGTCGACATGTAGGTTAAAATTTTTTCAAATTTTTCAAGTCAAATTTTTATGAATTTGTACTCATTAGAAAAATTCTAACCCAAAAACTAAAAGAGATAGGAAGATGATGCTGAGGAACATTTTGTAGAGGAAAAAGAGAGGAATCATCTGCTGACAAAAAATAACTAGGTTATTGATACAAAATTTTTTTTAAATTGCAATTTTTTACCCAATTTTTTTGGTAAAAATAATTTGTTGAACACCCTATTGCATCGATTTTGATGAAAAAATTTTCGGACATTACTGCAACTATCCTACTTTATTTCCCGCAAGTTTCATCTTTCTATCTGTCTCCTCCAATCAGAAAAAATAAATTTTTAATTTCAAGTAGAAAAATGAAAAATAGTTTTTTTCACCGCGCAGTATCTCAGCCCCTTCAATAGTAAGGGTATGCAAACATACCTACACGTTGTTGAAATGAGTTGCCCTCTTACCAGTTTGAAGGATGTTATTCTTGACTGGGACACCCTGTATAAAGTACTTAGAGTAAGTATACCTATGTACCTAGACCTACAGACGACTAGTTGAAATGAAAATGAATTTTTGAAAAAATAAATAAGTAGGTACAAATCAATACATAGGTACATAGTATATACCTAAACAAAATATGTAAGTATACATATAGATGAAAAACACATCATAACAGGCTTAAATAACAGAATTACAGTGGTTTTGTAATAATGGAATGTTAACGTCGGAAATATGTTTGGCGGAATTGGAGATTTCTTTTTCAGAATTAACAGATATGCACGGTATTGACGAAGTGAGCAGATAAGGTTCGCTGTTAAAACATCCATCATCGTACTCGTTTTCGTCGAAATTTCTTTTCACCGACACTTTTGGTTTATCCGTGCCGGAGGTGATATTTTCGATACAAGGACACGAAACGCTCATCAAACTATCGGCGAACTCGTCTCCTTGTTCGGGAACTTTGGATGGTCGCCTTTTCACCGGCATATCGTTGAAAAGCACGTCTATTATGGGATCGTGACTGCATTTGTGATACGGATTGCATTCTAATATGTTTCCATTTGCGAAACGTAATTTTTTCGGAGATTCTAGACTAACGCACCGGGATACAACGTTGCGCGGGCAAGAGAGGGAATTTTTATTTTTTAAAGAACTTCTCGGAGCCGACGTCTGCGGCGTTTCCAATTTGCAACTTTTGTTACGTTTCGATACTTCTTTGCGAGGTAACTGTTCTCGACGCTTTCTTCGTTCTTCGCTGCGTTTGGCTCGATAATTAGGGTCTTCGTCGACTAACCAATAAGTCAATACCTCTCCTTTGCCCTTCATTCCGATTATACCGCGTTTGATCACCGTGTATCCTTCTAAACGATCCAATAGTGCTTTGCATTCGGCGCTACAGTGAATCTTGAGAGCTGTGAAATTTGAAAAAATACACGGGCGTGTATACTCGAATGATCGTTACTGTTTAGAAGAACTCAATATAGGCGCGAGTACCGTACCTGCTCCTGTAGATTCCATTCGACTGGCGGTATTCACCGTATCTCCAAATAAACAATATCTCGGCATTTTCAATCCAACTACACCAGCGCAGACTGGTCCTAATGAACAAACGATACACATTTTTCCAAATAATACCTACTAATATTGAAAGTACCTCGCCTGCTTAGCACTCAAGTAGGTAGGTAACTAGGTATACACGTAAAATACTACATAGGTAAGGTAAGGTAAAAGTGGGTACCAACCCCATGTTATTTTGTCAAGATTTCATTTTTTTTGAAATCCGATTTCACTGGGTAATAAGGCTTACTTCCCTTTAAAATATCACAATATATGAAGCGTCTTACTCAAAAAGTGTCGATTCTGTGACAATTTTTTTTAAAAATGGCGATGATCTATAGTACGTTCGGCGAAAGATTAAACCTGGCAAAATAAAAAGTGGGGGACGCAGTGAAAAAACGAAGCAATTAGAAGCCGAGAATTGTTCGTTTCGGCGCGTTGATTGGTTCATTTTCGCTCCGCCTTTCTCGCGCCAAAATTTGCCAGGTCTAATCTTTCGCCGAACGTACTATAGAATGTAGCTATAGGAATTGTGTGTTTTCACTGTGTAATAAGTTATATTTAACTAAATGAATTCCGGGAAATTTTATATCAAAAAGATAGGAAATTTAATGAGCTTTCCAAATATATGCATGAATGTTGTTTTTGAGATCGCAGTCTTGTAGTAAATCGACTTCAAAAAAAAAATCCACAAAAATGGCATGGTAGGGTAATATGGACACTTCATAAAAAAGTACTGGTAGGGTAATATGGACACGTAATTTTTTGTTCCGAAAAAATTAATTTTCGCCAAAATTTATTCAGAGGGGTGTACTGTATCCGCATATCAAATTTCAGCCGGATCGGATTATTGATTTTACGAGCATATCAGATGCACAATGCATATGGCAAAAAGCGTGATACGAATTTTGGGCATGTTCTGCATCCGTCCACATTCCGCGCTGCAATCTTCAATGTTAATTAAATGGGACGATTGCAGCGCGGGATACGGACGGATGCAGAACATGCCCAAATTCGTATCACGATTTTTTACCATTGCTTTGTTTATCTGGTATACTCGGAAAATCAATGGATCGGATGAAAGGAAGTCGTTCTACAGCAATTTTTCAATTTTTTAATGGAAAATTCGACTCTTTTCCACCTAAAATAGGTTCTATGGGCCGGATCTGGCTAATTCTTGGTATGTACATTCATAGGAACTTAACTCACTCTCATACCAAAAATGAGCCGGATCCGACCCACAGACCCTATTTTAAGTGAAAAAGAGTTAAATTTTCCTGGTAAAAAATTGAAAAAATCGCTGTAGAACGACTTTTTTTATTCCAATTTGGCTGTAATTTCATATGTGAATACGTAGGCCTTGTACATATCCACATAAAAAATTTCAGCTGATTTGGATAAAAAAAGTCGTTCTACAGCGATTTTTTCGATTTTTCACAAGGAAAATTCAACTCTTTTCCGCCTAAAATAGAGTCAATGGGCCAGATCCGGCTCATTTTTGGTATGAGAGTGTATTAGGTCCCCATGAATGTATATACCAAAAATGAGCCGGATCCGGCCCATAGAACTTATTTTAGGCGGAAAAGAGTTGAATTTTCCTTGTAAAAATTGAAAAAATCGCTGTAGAACGACTTTTTATTATCCAATTCGGCTGAAATTTTGTAAGTGGATACGTACATCTCCTCTGAATGAATTTTCGTGAAAATTGTGAAAAAATTGATTTATTTTTTCAACTTTTTGGTTCTTTGAATTTTAAAAGGGTATTATGGTCATTTTATGACTTTTTTTAAATGGACTTTTTGGACATGAAGGGTCCGAATTTTGAGACTTTCAAGCAGATATTCTGAAAGAGGATAAAATTCTCTACAAGATGCATTTTTTAGTTTTTCAAAAATAATAAAATTTCAGTGTGTTGGAGCGTGTTGAAAAAAAGTGTCCATATTACCCGCTTTTACCTTACGTCTAGGTTCGGGTGTTCCATGAAGCGTCCGCAATAATTTTACCATAGATGCAACTCGAGTAGACAAACAAAAAACTTTATTACGATATGTTGCCTATTTCGAAAATTGAAGGTGCTATATGAAGCTTCAAAATTTCGTATTTCCAAGGAAAATTGGTTGGCAGCACTGCATTCAAAAAAAATTTTCGACCCACCAGTGAATAGCCCTTCGAAAACCCAAATTTGAAATTGAAGGAGTTATGACAGTAACAAATTTTTGTAGTAAGGTAATTGCCTACCTCAATCATTACGGTGCACTTTTGAGACATGAAAATTGAAAAATTCTACCAAAACAATGCATGGTACAGATTCAACTTTTTGATAGAAACAAAAAAAGTTATGTGAAGAATTTGCCTATCTTTCAAAATAAAGGCGCTACAGAACATCGAAAATCGTTATTTTCAAAGTTTGAAGCTCCGTAGCGCCTTTATTTTCAGAGATAGGCAAATTCTTCACATAGCTTTTTTTGTTTCTCTCAAAAAGTTGAATCTGTATCATGCATTGTATTGGCGAAGTCTCGAACTTTTTGAAACTGCGTACCCCTTCAAAATCGAGATAGGCAACTTTTCGTTCATAAGTTTTTTGTTTGTCTGCTCGAGTTACGTCGTAACGTCTATGGTTAAATTATTGCAGACGTTTCATGGAACACCCTATTACCGGAATGAATTCCTATCCGTAGCATCAAGTTATCGTAAGGTCGATGCCGCATTCTGAATTTTTTAACTTCATCTAGCAAGTGTAACGACATGGTAGCTATTTCGCCAGCGTGACTGTCGCCATTTCTTATCGGTAACCCGCTCACCTGCACGAAACAAATAAAATTGAAGAAACAGATGAGTATATCTACCTAATGTTTTCGTTTATAAGACACAGAGGTACACTACAAACATGTAGGTATGGTATAGTAGGTATAGCTTCTCGTATATTGATAAATCATCTTACCACCATGTATGCGTCGCCGATAGTTTCAACTTTGTAAACGTCATAATTTTCGATAATGGAATCAAAACACGTGTATAAATCGTTAAGGAAGTCAACTACCTGTAATCCAAGGTTTTCAACATGTACAGGTCAGGTACATAGGTATAGGTAAGCGTGTGTTCAGGTCAGTATAGGTACGAAATTGAGAATAACTAAAGTAACTAAATAGGTACCTAAACCTATACATACAGGGTGTCCCAGTTAAGAATAACATCCTTCAATCTGGTAAGAGGGCAAATCATTTCAACAACGTGTAGGTATGTTTGCATACCCTTACTATTGAAAGAGCTGAGATACTGCATGGTAAAAAAAATCATTTTTCATTTTTTCACTTGAAATTAAAAATTTATTTTTTCTGATAGGCGACAGATAGAAAGATGAAACTTATGGGAAATAAAGCAGGATAGTTGCAGTAATGTCTGGAAAAATTTTCATCAAAATCGATGCAATAGGGTGTTCAACAAATTATTTTTACCAAAAAAATTGAGTAAAAAAAGTTGAAATTTTGCAATTTGAAAAAAATTTTGCGTTATTAACCTAGTTATTTTTTGTCAGCAGATGATTCCCCTCTACTTCCTCTACAAAATGTTCCTCAGCATCATCTTCCTATCTCTTTTAGTTTTTGAGTTAGAAATTTGTGTACGTCCATAACAAAAGGGCCCATTCCGTCGATCACAGTTTTCGAGATATAGCCGTTTTTATGAAGTTAGGTCAAAAAATACGATTTTCGGTTTTTTGGATTTTTGGGTGTAGGTAACACTGGTCTATCACCTCAACCCGGCAGAAGGCCTCGGTCGCGTTTTTTCTCAGCAGTGTAGCAACTTTCGTATAATTTTCCGGTTTTTGGACATTGGGTTACTGTAAACACTGTTTTTTCACTCCCCACTTCGAAAAATAGTTTCATTTCTACTCCTTTTTGAAAAAAAAATCACTGAATTAGTCTGGAGAAAAAAAAAATTAAAACTACTTTTTGATAATCTTCCATATTTTTCGTTTCGTTTTTCATTTAATTACAAGAATTTTTAGATGATGAAGAATTTTAAGGGAGGAGGGGGATTTTAAAAATTTCAAAATTATGACCAAAAACCACTCGAATGATGGCATAACTTCAGTAGCCATCGAATTTACCTCATAATTATTTCAATTCTTAGAAATATGAAAAAGGGCCCATTCTGTCGTGTTTGAATAGTTGCCTACCTGCGCGATTCAGGGATTGTCTAATATAGTAAAAGGCTGAAGTCCATCAAAGTACATGCATCCATATCCATTTCACCTCTTCATATGTTTTAGGGGTCGGGAAATTTCAATTTTTCACGTTTTTTACACTTCACTTTTTTCAAATGCGTTTTTCTCAAAACTCACTTTTTTCAAATTTCAAATTCAAATTTCTGTAACTCTGGGAGTTTTTGAGCTAGGAGGCTCCTCTTAGTCTCATTTCACGTCAAATTTAATGTAATTTTAGGATCTGGTCTTAACTCAATACCGACAGAATGGGCCCTTTTGTTATGGACGTACACATTTATTCATGAGTCGACATGTAGGTTAAAATTTTTTCAAATTTTTCAAGTCAAATTTTTATGAATTTATACTCATTAGAAAAATTTAGAAGATGATACTGAAGAACATTTTGTAGAGGAAGTAGAGGGGATCATCTGCTGACAAAAAATAACTAGGTTAATGATACAAAATTTTTTTTAAATTGCAATTTTTTACCCAATTTTTTTGGTAAAAATAATTTGTTGAACACCCTATTGCATAGATTTTGATGAAAATTTTTCCAGACATTACTGCAACTATTCTACTTTATTTCCCACAAGTTTCATCTTTCTATCTGTCTCCGATCAGAAAAAATAAATTTTTAATTTCAAGTGAAAAAATCAAAAATAATTTTTTTCACCATGCAGTATCTTAGTCCCTTCAATAGTAAGGGTATGCAAACATACCTACACGTTGTTGAAATGAGTTGCCCTCTTAGCAGATTGAAAGATGTTATTCTTAACTGGGACATCCGTATAAAATCCTGCAATTTTATTTCCCACGATACCAGGAATTCTTGGTATCACGATAAAATACAGGTAGATAATTAGGTATTTCCACTATTTCAGAATTTCACCTCTTTGTTTTTAAAAGTGATTACAGAATAAAATAATTATCTACTTTCTGCGTAATAGATTTGCAAACCTGCAACGGTGTACTTTCGGCGGACATGGATGTGAAGCCAACAATGTCGCTAAAGTAAATTGTCACAGAATCAAAACTTTCAGGGTCCACTTTATGGCCACGTTTCAACTGTTCAGCTACGTATCGTGGTAGCATTTCATATAATAAAGCGTCTAAGAAGGGGGAAAAAATCATCATTCACCTGCCTATATCTACAGTCTATAAGTAACTCTTATTTTACGATTGGATCCCCGCAGTACTGATTTTTTGGCACCATCGAAAATTTGCTACGGTAAGTCCAATACTACGTAGATAATTGAATTCAAAATTGGAGGAGAGGGGAGGGAGGGGTCCAATCGAAATTTTTGTAAACGTAAAATTATTTCAAAGACTTCAAGGAATTACAACCACAAGTTTTTAATAATTATAAGTATCTAAGTCATATTATGAAAAATTGGAGGGGTGGGGAGGGTCTAATCGAAAATTTTATAATAACTAAAATTGTTTCTAAGACCTCAATCTACAACCTTTGTCTGAAAATTTTTACCCGAATTTTTTTTTAAATTTAGGCTATTGTGTCCGACCTTGATTTAGAAGGAGGGGGGTAGAAGAGTCCTGACCCCATTTGTTGACGTTTGGGACCAAAAGATGACGATCTGTCACATGTCACATATTTATATATATATATATTTATAAATATATTATTTATAATTTTACCGCTACTTTTGGAACTCTGGGGCCGAGCCTAACAGGTCAAATGAGGTCAAACTTGATATGTAGGGTCCCCTCGGTGTAGGAATGATGCAAAAAAATTTTTGGGGCCCTAACTCAAAATTGGAGATATGACCCCTTTTTGAGGGGGGGGGGGAGGGTGCGGGGGAGCCCCAATATCATGAAATTTTTTGAAACTTGCCACAGGGATGAGAACCCTAATTACCTACACCATAGACAAAATTTCTGCCCCCTAAATCATCCCCACCCATTTTAGGGCCCAAAAAGTGGATTTTGGGGTCATTTTTTTCACGTTGATCAGGCTACAGACCCCCCAAATGGGGCTAGGGGGTCAAAATATTCATCATGGATCAAGTTTGTGCCCTTGATGTGCCTTTTGTAGGTTTTAACTTTTGGGGCCCCTTTGACCCCTGTCAAGGGTCAAAAATCAAGATTTTTCACAATTTTTCATGTTTTTTCTCGCTTCCCGGTACGTTGATCAGCCTGCAGCCCAAACCAAATGACCTTGGATGCTAACATTTGGTATTGAGGATAGGTAAGGGTCACTGAGGTGCCTTTTGGGGTTTTTGACCCTTGAGCCTCAAAATTGAGGGTGGCCTCTTTTTAAGGGGGGCTCTAAAGAGGCCCCAATTTGACAAAATGATTTGAAATTTTTACCAACAACAGTGACTCTGATTGTCTCCACTGCATCCAAATTTCAGCTTCCCAAGTCATCCCCACCCTATTTTAGGGCTCAAAAAGTGGATTTTGAGGTCATTTTTTCACGTTGATCAGGCTACAGACCCCCCAAATGGAGCGGGGGTGCCTAAATTTTTATCATAGATCGAGTTCATGCCCCTGATGTGCCTTCTGTAGGTTTTGACCTTTAAACCCCTTTTGACCTCGATACAGGGTCAAAAATCAATATTTTTCAAGTTTTAACCTGTCTTTTCTGACGCGTTGAACAGCCTACAGCCCAAACTAAAAGACCTAAACAATCGAAATTTGGGATATAGGGTCAGTAGAGGTCACTGATGTGCCTTTGGGGGGTTTCGACTTTTGAGCATCATTTGACCCCCGTACAGGGTCAAAAATCAGAAATTTTCACGTTTTAACCCCTTTTTTGGTGTGTTGGCCACTGTCTGAAGAGCTGAAAGTGTGAAGGGGGTTGGTGGCGAAGCCCCTAATTCCCTCCTGTCATGCCCCTATTGGGGGCAAAGCCACCAATAGGGGCATGGGGGCGGAGCCTGCATTTGAAGAGTTGGAAGTGACGAGGTGGTTGTGGGCGAAGCCCCCAACGCGGGGGTATGGGGGTGGAGCCCCCATCCGAAGAGCTGAAAGTGACGAGGTGGTTGGGGCGGAGTCTCAACGGGGGTATGGGGGCGGAGCCCCCATCTGATGATTAAATCTTCAATGCAGACAGGAACTAAAACTGAAGACAAAAACCTGACATTTTTAAACTGAATTAAAAGTTAAAACTGATATTGAAACTGAAATACTACGGATGAAAACGTTTTTAAAGTAGTACACTAACTTGGAAAAAAAAATTCGGCTGTCGCGGAGCATCTTGACTGCTACGCGTTTTTTTCAATTGGACCCCTCCCCTAATTTTAAAAAGTATCTAATACCTAATGTCTTGTGAAATAAGAGGAGAGGGAGGGATCCAATCAAAATTTTTGTAATAATCAAAATCATTCCCAAGATTACGAGCTACAACTTTTGTTTGAATTTTTTCTTTAATTAGGCCCTTTCTACATCACTCCTCTGGTTTTTAAGTATAGCATCTTCGGAGTGTTATGCAAAATTGGTGGGGAGTGAGGGGTCCAATTGAAAAAAGTTTCAAGCAAAAGTTGTGGCTTAAAGTTCTAGAGATAATTTTGGCTATCACAAAAATTTCGATAGGACCCTTCTCTCCCAATTTTGAATTCAAGTATCCATACAGTATTGGACTTGGCAAATTTTCGATGGTGCCAAAAAATCAGTACTGCCGGGATCCAAACGTATTATTTTGTACCACTGGGTAGGTATACTAAAGGTACATATTGTGTGATTATTCATTTACCAGTTTTCTTTTTTTCTTCGACCAGTTGATCCGTTCTTTCATCAACCAGTACTTCTAAATTATTGGCATACTTTTCCATCATGGCCATCATATTATCAAAAATATTAGGTTTCCTGAAAGTAGATAGATAAGTGATTTTAGACCTACTTACCTAAGTGCAATTCTACATGGTTCAGAAAGGAAAAAGTCGTGTCGTATTGTATCGTATAAACAACACGCCCACGTACAATGTACATGGTATTTTTACTTACATGCCTTTTCTCATTGGCCTTAGTTTGTTTCTAATGGTCTTAAATTCTGGCCGTTCGTCCGGATTTTCGGCCCAGCATTCTTTTAAACAGTCGCGAACAAAGTCGAAACTATTTTCCAACAAATCCAGCGGAGGTCTGTTCGAAAATAGATAGGTAGTGATAATTGTATGAACAGCTTCAACTGTTTAGGTATTTTATTTTACTTTATTTTAGTACCGAAAAGGCGCTGACGGATTACCGGGCTCGACTATGTTTTGTAAAATCTCCGATACCGTAAGGCAGGTGGAATTTCCAAATGGTCCTTGTCGACCGTTAATTTCGTATAAAATTATACCAAACGAGTACACATCTCCTTTTTGAGAGCCAGTGATGTACGAGTTTGAATTACGAAGTAGTTCAGGAGCTCGGTATAAAAGTCCTAGAAAAAGAACGAATACACGTAGGACGCCCCAATTTGTTACTTTTGATTATTTATAAACTCAACACTGTAGTGTAGGAGCTGTAGGACCATACAGATAGGTAGATACTATCTCTATCTACATACCATACGGTACCTATCGCCTATCGAACACCTAGACTAAAATACATAATTATGTGGTAGGTATTCCTATTCCTATTGTTGTTTTTACCTTCGCATTTACATGAAACGTTATCGTTCGTCAACTGATACGAATCATGTTGTAAAAAATGGTGCGGATAGTCCTCGGATTCTTTTTTAAATTCTTGAAATCCGAAATCGGTTAGTTTGAGAACCCATCTAGAATCTACCAAACAGTTGGATGGTTTTAAATTTCCGTGACAATGAACCGATGATTCGTGTAAGAATAAAATTCCCTAAAATTTAATAGTTCGCGATAGCGATTAGCGAATAAATGACGGTTGTTGGAACGTAACCGTAACGTAATTAAATGAGAGAATAACATTTTACCCGTAAAATATCAGCTACTAAAGACGAAATGAACATATTGTCTAATTTAACTTCTTCGTTTTCCAAAATATCCTGAAACACAGTCGAATGAAAATATCGCAATCCAAATTTTGATTTACCTACCTACTTAGCATGGTAGGCAGCCAACAACTAAGTAAGTAATTAAGTACCATAACTGAACTTAATCAACTTAATGTATAGTTGGTTAGTTAGTTACCTGTTACGTACTCGTACAGGCATTTTGATACTTCTTATAACTTACCTTCAAACTGCCCCTGGCGCAGTATTCTGTCACTATACAAATGTTTGGCGGTTCAGTACACGCTCCGATGAAACCGTTCAGATTATCGTGACGTAAATCTCTCATCTGTACCAATGTGTTAATTATTAAAAAAAAAAAAAATTAAAAAAATTGTAATTAGTGGTGTAGAAAGGACGAGGTATAGATGATGTATATGTCTTTATAACTACGATGGCGTAACTTACTAACTTACAATAAGTATCTGTTAGTTACTCTCGTGTTACTCTCTAAGTATATTTTGACCAATAGTTAGCTAAGGTATTTGCGATGTATAGGTAAATTAACTTATATTATACAAAAGGTATAGGTAGGTAGGTTATGTGTACAGTACGCACTACTTTCAATTCTTTTTTCATTTCTCTGGTCAAATCGATGTTTTTCTTTTTAATTTTTTTAACAGCGAAAACTCGACCTCGGTAAATGCCAACGGTAGTATAAATGGCTGAATATCGAAAATCAGCATCCGGATTCGAACTTAACGATACTTGACTAGTTCCAACTAATGGATGAAGAGTCTGTAAAAGAACATAAGTTTAGGTTTCGTACGTACGTATGTAGTATGATAACTTCAGCACTTGAATTTAGTAAGTGTAAGTAGGTATATGAGGCTACACACGACGCAATCAAGTATGTAGATCACGTAACGCAAGTAATGGTATCACTTACACGAGATATTTTACTAGAAGAAGTGCTGTTGCTCTCCGGATCATTCATTTCAATCTCCTTGTAGTCTACTTTCCATAATAAACTGTCCAACGCTTGTTCGTATCTCCAATTTCTATACACGAAGAACGATATGACTAGAAAAATCGCCATGAAAAACGCCGCCACGCTGAATAATATTTCCAACGTGTACGCTGAAACATATGCATTAACAATTTTCACTTAGATACCGGTAAGTTATGCAGATATGAAAGTGTTTACGGTAAGCTGTAGATACTTTATACTTACAAATACATCTCTCTCCTCGAAATCCACAAACAGGTTCTGCTACTGGTGGTTTTCCATTGATCCAATAAATAGTGGAAATCAGTTGCGTTTCCTGCCACCATCCAAACAAATTTAAATGAGATGTTTGGTACTTATTTTCCGTGTAATTCTATCGAATGCTGAATACGAGTACTTGATAAGTACTAAGTAGGTAACTAGGTAGTAGGTAGGCACCTATAACTTACGAGCGTGAGAAAAATTGTGCTTAATAGACGCGTACGGCACATAACTGGGAACTTGACTGATTTAAAAAAAAAAAAAAAAAAAACTGCGTCAAACATCGAACGATCGGCCCATTTTACGTGACGAATCGGTAAAATACCTACTTAACTAAATTTAAATTCGAAAGGACGCGTAACGCAACCTCTCGTTTTTACTCTCGCTGCTGCCGCCGCCGCCGGATGTCTACTCTCCTGGGAACCGACCACTACAACTAAACCAGCCCCCGCCAGTTGCGTAATCACCAAATCGTACCAGCATTCTGTCGCTGTCGTTACATACGAGATAGCTTCGTCGAATGCCAAATTGCCAATTAGATTTTGTAAGTAGGTAGTAGGTACCTATGTTTTAGGCTTAGGTCTAAGGTGGATGATACTAAGATGACACGGCCCCTCGTACCCGCACAAAATGTCCAAGACGAATATGGTATCCGTAAATTTCATCGATTTATCGTGTATGCGAGTGCGAATATACCTCGTAAACGAGAATAGGTAAAGATATACGTAATTTTATTTCGTTAAATTTTTACCGGTAGATTTCTTTGATTTGATACTAAACGGTCGAATATAGCCACAGGATATAAACCGTACTTTGTGCCATTGTCTGGATTGCGTTTCAATGCCAATACCGTATAATTTCCTTCGGCGTCGCCATTTTCGTCGATATATACCATGTACCTGTAAATCAAATCAAAGTTTCAACTTACATACTGTATAAGTACGTAGGTACGTCGGTAGTTAGGTAGATAGCTCGGCCAAATAGGAAAAAAATAAAAATTCCACGAGCATGACGCAGCACCTGCGGTCTGGAGGTTAGGCAAACATATTCACATCGACTCAACGTAAGTTGCATAGTTACTGACTACAAGGTTTTACTCCCATGCCGGCACGGTAGACCCTTTCTTTGAGTTGTATTCCATCTGTACCCACTTGGCACACGGAAAAGGGAAGTACGAGACGATTGGATCCCCGCAGTACTGATTTTTTGGCACAATCGAAAATTTGCCAAGTCCGCAATATTTCGTAGATACGTAAATTCAAAATTGGAGGCCACGGAGGGGTCCAACCAAAATTTTTATGATAACCAAAATTATTCCTAGGACTTCAAGCTACAACTTTTGTTTGAAATTTTTTTCAATTTGACCCCGCCCTCTCCAAGGATTTTGCATAACACTCCGAATATACCAATTAAACAATGAAATAGTGAGGGAGGAAGAGATTAGTTTGAAATTTTTTTCAGATAAAAGTTGTAGTTTGAAGTCTTTGGAATAATTTTGCTTATTACAGAAATTTCGATTGCATCTCTCCCTCCTCTCTGGTTTCACATAACATCAGGTAGATACATTTTCAAAGTCAAAAGAGGGGTCTAATTGAAAAATTTTTCGACAAAAGTTGTAGATTGAGGTCCTAAAAGTAATTTCAGTTATTATAAAATTTTCAGTTAGACCCTCCCCTCCCTTCAAATTTGGCATAATATGACAAAAATACTTATATTATTGAAAGCTGGTGGAGATAGGGGTCCGATTGAAAAATACTTGAAGCAAAAGTTGTAGTTTGAAGTCTTGGAAATAATTTTGATCATCACAAAATTTGTGATTGGACCCTTCCCGGCACTTCAATTTTGAATTTACGTATCTACATAGCATTGCTGAACTTGACAAATTTTCGATGGTGCCAAAAAGTCAGTACCGCGGGGATCCAATCGTAATACGAGTATGTGGCGAGTATAACCCTATACATAATATGTACATATGTAGATGTACATTGTACATACAATATGTACCTAGTACCTCTACTTATAGGCAGGTACGAGTTACGTAAAAGTACTCACTACCCACGAGTAGATTGGACTAAAGAAAGTACCAAATTACAGTAGGTGTGCGAGAGAAGAGAGTAGTAGGTACTAGGTACTCGTATAATAACTACAGTACCTACAGAGTAGCAGACTTGTAGAAGTGCGTGTGCGTAGAGTAGATCTATGTAGTAGGGAGAGGCGAGGAAATTAATGGAGCTCTTACCCTAATGCGCTTTTATAGTAGAATTTCTTCACGTGATGAATGATTGCGGTACCGTTGAACGGATCATCTCCAGCGTCGAGAACTTTAGATAAAGCTTGGGCGTACAAGAAAACCGCGTCGTACAGATAAGCCGCTTCTATTCTAATCTTACACAGAAACATGCGGTCGCATAGGTACACTCTTACTCGAATTTCGGACATTTGTAGCAAATAGAGTCGAAGACTTGTACTTGCAAGTAAGTACGAGTAGTCGAGTACGTATCAGATCTAAATACTCACTACTTTCGGTTTGCCTTTGGGCGCCAAAGGATTTCTATCTTTTATGTACTCGTTTACTCTTTGGCTGAACGCTTCGAAGTCTTGAGCCGGACTCGGCACAACGCTAAAGTAACTTTTGTAATATTGCGGATCGAACGTTTGTTGAAAGTGTCCTCGTAAGTATTTGTCCGGATTCTTCGTATCGTAAGGTTTCGTGTCGATGCCGACGACAAAATATTCGCCTACGAACAACAAAGCGTCAATGGTAGAGAGTAGAGACCACTACGAACCTATACTTACACAATTACTCGTAGATGTTGGTACCGATGGCCTATGTAAGTATATTTATAGCTAGGTACGTAGACATAGGTATAGCAACTGGTAATGCTAGATATCAACTAGGTACTAGGTAGGTAGGAAATTATTAATTCGTTTACCCGTTTGCAATAAGTTCAAATCATTCAGGGCCACCAATAATCCACCGTGTTCGTAATAGTGTCCGAGCACTACGTAAACTGAAACATAAAATGCAGAACCCCTCGTTGATAGAGTATGTAAGGTAATTCAGTCAGTAGGTACCCCACTACCCCTCCTTTCGACAGATATTGAAGATGCGATAAATTCACGAGTGGATCGCCGTAGCACTGATTTTTCGGCACCATCGAAAATTTTCTTAGTCCAATACTATATATAGATACGTAAATTCAAAATTGGAGAGGAGGGAAGGGTCCAATCACAATTTTTGCAATAACCAAAATTATTTCCAAGACTTCAAACTGCAACTTTTGTTTGAAATTTTTTCAATTGTGATATACGTATAAGTGTCCAAGTCATATTATGCTAAATCGGAGGGGAGGGGAGGGAAGGGTCTAATTGAAAATTTTATAATGACTGAAGTTTTTTGGGACCTCAATCTACAACTTTTGTCTGAAAAATTTTTCAATTGGACGCCTCCTTTAATTTTGAAAAATTATCTATCTGATGTTATGTGAAATCAGAAGAGAGAGAGAGAGATCCAATCGAAATTTTTGTGATTAGCAAAATTATTCCTAGGACTTTCAGCTACAACTTTTATTTGAAAATTTTTTCAAATTAGCCCTTTCCTACCTCACTATTTCATTTCTTAATTAGTATCTGCGGAGTGTTATGCAAAACCGGAGGGGTGGAGAGGGAGGGGTTCAATTGAAAAAATTTTCAGACAAAAGTTGTAGCGTGAAGTCCTAGAAATAATTTTAGTTACTGTAAAAATTTGGGTTAGACCTCTCCCTGTCCTCCAATTTTGAATTTACCTATTTACGAAGTATATGGACTTGGCAAATTTTCGATGGTGCCAAAAAATCAGTTTTGCGGGGATCCAATCGTACAAATTCGCATTCGCCCGAATTACCTAACATGTGCAAGTAGGTACTATTTCGCTCACGTACACACGAACGAAATAATTTTTTTTTTTTTAAATGGAGGGATTCGTAGGCAGAAAATAAATTTTTTATAACTATCGTTTCATTGAAAAACTACGCAAACAGTGGGCGCACGCCGCGCCGCACGACGTGACGTAGCGGAAGTTAAGAAATGAAACCGACTGGACCGGTGAGGGTCTTGGAAATTTCGAATCGAAAAAATTAGGAAAGTTGACAACGCACACAATGTTACGCGACATAATGACGAAAGGTCGAGAACAAGGATCGAATTTAAATACGAGCAAAGCAGCCAATTCGCGAACCTACCTGCTTATCCGCATCGCGAGTCCTACTACCAACTTACAGAGCTACCTACAAATACCTCTCGACTGCGAATAAAATTAAGGGGAAATTGCGAGAAATAACGCCGCGACGTGAAAAGTAATTTTCCAGCTATCGAATACAAAAAGATTTCATTTGTTCGAAAGACATTCGATATCGTTGACGATACTCTTCTCATTCTGTTCAATTGACAATGAAAGTTGCTGTCGCTGTCGCTGTCGCTGTCGCTGTTGCTGTTGCTGCCACTGCCACTGCCAAATACTGAGGCTCGAAAAAGAGAAAATGAATGAAAAAAAAAAAAAAAAAAAAAAAAAATGGGTTCGAAATTTGCGTTAGTACAAAAAGGAAGCAGGTAAAAATAGGACACTGGGTGGAATAAGACTACTAAAACCAGTTGATTTGCGGGATATGGCAGGCGAATGGGGATAGAAATGTACGAGTATGCCTGACGTATAATATCGATTTCTGATTCGTCAAATTTTCGATCGATATAATGTATCTTTATATACCTATTACCTACATATACCTATATCAATTATCCACTCAAGTAGGTACGTAAGTACGAGTAACGAGTATATTGAATTTCTTTAATTCATTGACTTATGGAATACCAGCTGGTTCGTGGTACCCATTTTTTGCAGCTTCAGCGAAAGCTACGCGTATTGCGTATGCGAAAAAGAAGAGAGAAAAATTAGGTATGCGATGCGAAGTAAATACCAAGTGCAATGAAAAATACGAGTTTACAGCTGCAGTAATAGCAGCGCCAGCACAGCTGTCGCAATGTTTTGTTCAAGTCGCGAGCAAATGAGTTTTTCCTCTCGCGGTTAAGTCGAATTCAAATAGGAACGGGAAAGGAAAGCAAAGCAAAGCACTTTACTTTACTTTACGTCTGAATTGCCAGATGAGCCAGCTTGGCCAATTTTCTCACCCCAAAACGTTTGCGACGCTACGATGCGCTGCGCTGCGCTGTGCTGTGCAGGCGGCGTTATTGGTTGCGTAAAGTCAAGTACGTCTACTCTACGTACATAAAACGTACGAGTACGTAGATGTACGTGATGTTATGGCGAGGTGCGGTGCGGAGCGGCGCGGCGATTCGTTTGACGTGAAATAATGAACGTTATTACAAAGTACGTAGTCGCGCGTCTTCTACCCTCGTCGCTTCGTACAATTTTATCGGAATTCTCGTAAATTGTCGTCATTTTTTACGACTGCAGTGTGCTGTAAACTGTGACCAACAACCGAAGCGACGCGACGCGACGCGACCGTGTTCTACTCTTTTCCCCGTGGCTAAAGAGACATTATTAGGTACCTACGTTTGTTTCAAATGCCAGCAACAAACGCAGGCAATGCATACAAATACATAAGCAGAAGTACCGACGTCGTGCATTCAAGTGCATACGTTTACGTACCTACATGTAACTCACATTATATTTTATATGTATACCTCGTTACAAGTCTTTTTCTAAATAGGTATGTGACTTGGTCAATTTCAAATCGTCTTTAAATAGAGTTTCTAAAAAAAATTTATCAAATCATTTTTTCCTCATCATTCAATTAAATTGAATTTTGAGGAAAAAATTGCTCGAAGAAATTATGTTCTGATCATTCTGGTCCATACTGAGAAGTTCAGACGAAATTTTTTTGAATTTTTTAATACCTAATTCTCATTTTTGAAAAAAAATTATTTTTGCCATTATGTGACTTGGTCAATTTCGAATCGTCCTTAAATTGAGTTTCTAAAAAAAAATCATCAAAACATTTTTTCCTCATCATTCAAATTCATCCTTAGTCGTTCTGACGAAATTTTTTTTAATTTTTCGATTAGGTACTCCTATTTTTGAAAAAAATTCATTTGAGAAGGTGAATTTCAGATTTTCCATAAATTGAATTTTGAGGAAAAAATTGTTCGAAAAAATTATGTTCTGGTCATTCTTGTTCATTCTTAGAAGTTCAGACGAAAAAATTTTGAATTTTTAAATAGTTCTCAGTTCAAAAAAAAAATTCACTTGACAAGGTAAATTTTACATTTTCCTTAAATTGAATTTTGAGGAAAAAATTGCTCGAAAAAATTATGTTCTGTTCATTCTGGTCCATACTGAGAAGTTCAGACGAAAAATTTTTGAATTTTTCAATAATTTCATTTCTAAAAAAAATTCACTTGACAAGGTGAATTTCACATTTTTCTTAAATTGAATTTCTTGGAGAAAATTGTTCGAAAAAATTATTTTCTCATTATTCGGGTCAATTCTGAGAGGTTCTGACTGAAAAGTTTTGAATTTTTCAATAATTCTCATTTTTGAAAAAAATTAATTTTTGCCATATTATGTGACTTGGTCAATTTGGAATCGTCTTTAAATGGAGTTTCTAAAAAAAAATTTATCAAAACATTTTTTTGTCATTTTTGAAAAAAAATCATTTTTGCCATATTTAATTCGAGTAGGTACCTACATATTTACGCACCTTACCTATACGTAGGTACTCGTTAGGGTGCGACCCAAATGTTCACGTGCCACCCTTAATTTGGTCTCCGATTCAGCTGAAATTTAGTTAACTGAAAGGGCACATCACCCAGACCTAAGGACCAAATTTTGAGCTGCCGAAGTTGATTTGTCAATTTTTGACGAATTTTTGAAAATGGTAAAAATATCCCAATAGGTACGTAACGTATATAATTTTTTTACAAAAAATACTAAATTTTGAGATGAAATTTTTAAAATCGGTTCACATACTAAGTTTGACCCCCTCCCCAGTCGATTGCGATCATTTTCGAAGCGATCTGGGCTCTCCACCTAAAGTTTTTACCACGTTTTCTGAATTGATTCTAGTGCTCTGGGGAAAACTCAACTTTTAATGAAGGCTTCAGATTTTAAAATTTTATCTCAAAATTGACTATTTTTTGTAAAAAATTTATATGATGGGCTATTTTTACCATTTTCAAAAATTCGTCAAAAATTGACAAAAACAACTTCGGCAGCTCAAAATTTGGTCCTTATGTCTGGTTGATATGCCCTTTCAGTTAACTAAATTTCAGCTGAATCGGAGGTGACGAGTTTCGGAAACCCCAGACCCCATGTTAGATTTCAAAACTTTTTTAACAGATTTGAGCGACCTCTAAATATAAAAATTTTTGAAAAAATTTAAATTGTATAATTTGGGAGTGTTGGGCCGCACCCTAGTACTCGTATTATTCTTCCACCAGCCAAAGTTCACTACACTAAGACAAAAATGCAACCAAGTTTCCATTTTTTACGCCTTTTCTACGTAAATTTCAGTCTCTTAAACCTACACTAGGCACCGTGGGCGTCCTGGGAACTTTTTTCTTTTGTTCGGGCCTTCGGTGGCAGAATTTAGAAAGAAGATAAGGATCGTGCATTCGACGTGGCATCTCATTGAAAAATCGAAAGCATTTTTGGGAAGAGGGACATCATCACTGAAAATGACAACTACAACTATTAAAAACTTCCAACTCCACTAAATTCGCTATCATTCCGCGTTATACTCAAATTTTATGCCCAAAATAAAATGAAGATACTCGTATATTGACCGAGTAAAGCGACGCCAAAATTTTGAATCAACTTGATTGCGATTTTGAATGAATATGAAGAAACAAACATTTTCTGCATAAAAAGCGTACCAGGGCTTATCTACAGGGAAGATTTGGTCCTAAGCACCGAATTTGATATTATTCAGCGGTCTTATGGTCTGAAACAGAAATTTCAATTTTCATAAAATATCAAAATTTCTCATTTTTTTTTTTTTTTTTTTTTTTTTTTTTGATAAAAAAATTATATTTTATGAAAATTGAAAGTTGGCAATCCTGCTATGATGATTTTTCAACTTTTTTTATCGAAATATTTTTGATGTTCTGCAACTTTTCAACCCCCTGATAGGGTGAGAAAATCGATATCAAATTTCAAATTCAAGGTGAATGGTCTGGGGAGGTGTAGAAACTCAAATTTCACTTTTCTAGAGGTGTGACGTGACCGAGGTACCATGCACGTGGCACTACCCAAAAGTGGAAAAAAACTGCGCTTTTTTCAAAAGTGACCCTACTTTGAGGGCTCCCAGCTTCACTCCTCTGAGAGATAGGGGGCTCAAAATTTTTTGGGAGGTTCTCAACTCAAAATAAACCACCTCTGCGAGTTTGGTCGATATCCGAGATAGGTACCTAATACCTATGTCTTTTTTTTTTCACTCCACCCTCATGTATATGTGTATAGGTAGGTAGTTATAGGTAGTAGGTGCTTGATGGAGAAGTTTAGTGTTGCCAATGCAAAATATACAACTCGTGTATCTACTATCTACCAACCCACACGTCGCGTCGATAAACAATAAGGCCAAGTTGCAAGTATTTGCACTAACATAAATTTGGGATAGAAAATGGCGGGTTTTTCAAATTTCGGATTTTCGGCACGATTCGTGAGGTGACGTGCGCTGTACAATTGGGGTGGTTAGTGCTGATAGGAGACACGAGGCGGTGCGGCGGTGCGGCGGTGCGACGGTGCGTACAGTGAGTACGAATAGCGAATGAAAAGTTGGAAAAATAAAACGCCAATAAATCACCGATAACAAAGTATTTGTAATATCAGTTAACAGTCGAAAAGTTGCATTGTGAGAATGAATTCGAATACGGAGACGGCGGCGGTGGCGGCGGCGGCGGCGGCGAAAGCGACGCGACGCGATATAAATATTTGCGAGCGAATATGCGAAAATTTATGAACAGAGTCGCGAAACTTAATATCGCGCTTCACGCACCGTACCTCCTACCTAGTACCTACCTATAACCGAACGAGAGCAATAAATAATGTAATCGCCAATCGGCCGGCCAACTCGCACGATTTGCGAATTGTTCCAACTTCGTAACCGTAAAAAATCAAACCAACCGAGATCGACCAAGTTGAGGCCAAACAACAAACCACATTCGATGTCAGATCGACGTGCTAAAAGCCGACTTAGTTACCTACTGCGACTGCCTACTGGCAACTGCTCAATCGCGGTTCAAGTTTTTGCTTTTCAATTTACTCGTATTATATGGATTTATTGCCATTTTTGTACGTACTCGTAGGTTCGCAGACAAATACGCACACGTACCTACATATTATTATTTTCTCGTAAGAATCGTTGAATTTTTTACGATGTTTTCTTCGAGGCAATGTGGCACGATATGAACTGGCATTATTGGCTGTTGGCAAGATTTACGACTACATACATACACGTCATGTACTCGTACACGGTACAGCCTACAGGGTGGCCTGCGAGTGGTGGAAACTTTTTCAGATATAGATAGAACAACAAAAAATTACGAATGGATCGCCGCAGTCCCATTGTGTGTGTGTGTGTGTGTTTTTTTTTTTTTTTTTTTTTTTTTTTTTTTTTTTTTTTTTTTAGCACCGTCGTAAAATTTATCAAGTACAAAGCTACCTAGATACTTGATATTCAAAATTGAAGGAAAGTCGAGTTTCGATCAAAATTTTTGTAATAATCAAAATTATTTCCAAGACTTCGAGCTACAACTTTTGTTTGAAATTTTTTTCAATTGGACCCCTACCTTAACCTGTTTTTAATAATATAAGTAAGTATCCGAGTCATATTATGCAAAATTGAAGAGATGGAAGGATCTAATAGAAAATTTTTAAATTACCAAAATTATTTCTGCTTAATTTACAAGTTCAATTTGAAAACATTTTCATTTGGCCCCTTCCTTCCTCCTTGTTCTAAGTTTTAATTAGCATCTTCAGAGTGTTATGCAAAACAGGTGGGGAGGGAGGGGTCCCTCTGAAAAAAATTTCATATAAAATTGATAGCTTAAAGTCCTAGAAATGATTTTGGTTGTAACAAAATTTCGATTGGACACCTCCCTCCTTTTCGATTTTGAACATCGAGTTATCTATGTATTATTGGACTTGGTGAAATTCAACAACGTCCACATCCGTGTAAATAAACTGACTAATCTACTTAGACACTAGTTACGTAACATTACCTACTCCTTTCGTAAAAAAAATATCAAAAAATACCTACAGGAATTGAAATTTTTTCAAAATTTTTCAACAAAATGGTCACTGCATAGGTTGGTTGTTTTATCGAATACGGACCATTTTTAATGAACAATTCGATTGAAAAAAATTTTGAAGGGAAATTTGATAAAGGTTTGGAAACATTTTGATGAAAGAATGAAAAGTTCGAAAAAATGAAAAATAAATTTGATGAAAATAATATGTACCTGCCTATTAGGGAAAACTTTGATGAAAATTTTGAAGAAAAAAAAAATTGGTGATTCATTCAAGTAGTTATACAGTTGCGCAAAAAAAATAGAAAAAGGGTTCAGCCGAATAAGTAGGTGAAATCAGCCTCCACTCCGAGTCTCAAATAGTGTCCCATTTTTTTCTCATCATGGGACTCCCATGATGAGAAAAAACATTGTCGACAAAGTTTTGGACCACTATCTCCCATCGGTCCCCGTTCGGAAGCCACGCCCCTTTAACTGTAGTTTTGTCGTGAATTTTTAATTTCGATCAGAAAGATAAAAAATTCGTGGCAAAACGACAATTAAAGTGATGTCGCATCCGAAAGTAAGGGGATAAGGGGCCCAAAACTTGGTTGAAAATTTTTTCTCATCATGGGACACTATTTAAGACGACTTGGAAGTAAAACGGAGTGGACGCCGATTTCATCAACTTATTCGGCTACACCCTTTAAATTCAACGTCGACTCGTCTATTTTGCTATTTTGTAATTTGGTAGTTACCTAACGCATTGAAAATTCAATCACTTTTAAAAGGAGTCTGTGGCGAAGCGGCGCGGCGTGGCGGCACACCAGATGATGAGCGAACGTAGCGGCGACAAATTGTAATTAACTATGCGAGTTTGACTTGTTTTGCGGTTGAAATTAAACGACTTACCTATTTATAATAGAATGTTCGAGAATACGATATAGGCCTATATAGTGCGCGTATTCTCTTATACATTATAGTCGTAGTTCATCTGTGTGCACAATCGTGTGCAACTTCTCATCGTTGTTTTTAGCGATGAGAAATTTTAGCCATAAATTTTTGCCTAGCTGAATACGAGAACCGAGTTATTATAAGTAGGTACCTATAAAATTGAATGAGGTGCGAAGTTTCATCACATCACAAAAACAATTCATCGCAACGTTCGCGGTAAAACGCGAATCTCTGCGTCTGCGGCTGATGATTGTGACTTCCCGTATACAAAAAAACTAATAGTCACTATATAATACCATTAGTTACTATAAGTAATTATTTAAATTTTAGTGGTAACTAATGGTAACCATTATACAAGTCCTTGGGTGATTAATAGTTACCAATAGTGATTAATAGTAACCATGAAACATCATATGGTTACTATTGGTAATTAATTAATAGTAACTATTAGTAACTAATAGTAACTAGCATCTTTTGATACTCGCAGATAAGATGTGTTGTAAATTAGTACATATAGTCCATCGAAAACATAATACATTTGGCTAGACGTGTGCGTCAAGCTTTTAGAGGGATGTACACAACTAGACAGGGTTTTAATGAGCCTGCCAGGATGTGCATAAAGAACTCCAATTTTTGAACCAAACATGGTGTAAATAGCCAACTACTAATAACTAATAGTTTTACCATTAAAAAAAAAAAAAAACATTAGTTTTTTTTATGGTAAAACCATTAGTTTTTTTAAAATACGGGTTTTTGGTTCAGCGTTCGTTGTGCATTGCTGTAGCTAGCTGTAGAGGTGAAGAGAGGTATACTATAGGACGTGGTGTAATGTCCACGGATCGGGATCGGGCAACAGCCCAACACATACATTTAATTACACCCTCTGCACGCTTACAAAAAAAAAAATACAAATACAAATACAAATACAAATACAGAAACCAAACCCAAATGTTCAAAACGACCAGGCAAGCTACAGGCTAGACATGTTTATGGCACGTTCGCCAAAAATACGTATAGTTTTTCATTTTACTAAGAAATCTGAACAATCGTAACAGAAAAATGTGCGATACGATATGTACGTATGTATAGTATGTTTTATGTACATATACGTAAACGTATAATGTAGGTATGTATCTTCTATCAACTCGGTTCTAAAGGGACAGCGAACCTTTTCCAACCGTTGTCGTTGATGACGACGGTGTTTTATTGCGAAAAGCGAAGCGAATCGGGGCGCGTGCGGTGTCCAACCAAACCACAGCACAGCCACCCCAATAGTGATACGCTCTCACACACAAATACGTACGTAATGTACACGTAATACCATACCATACCGTTTACATATCGCAATTCATAATACGAGTACATAGTACATAGTACATAGATACTACGTAGTACGTAGCACGTACGTACGTTTACACTTACGATTATCTACACGCAGATACGCCCCCTACATTGTACAGTGTATGTACACTAACGCACATACACATTGATACAGTATAGTACAACCTGTCAGAAACATCCAAACAGTAACAATTTCCAAGCTCGAACCAAATAAACGGTTATTTCATTTCATTTCATTTCTTTCTTTCTTTCTTTCTTTCTTTTCACTATCTATTCAACCGAACATCTATTTGTCTATCTACCCATCCATCTTTCTTTTTTTTTAGTCTTCGTCGGATGCCTTTTTTTCTTTCTTGGCACAAGGGTATCTTTTGCGAGCGATTTTATTTTTCGACGCGTGTTTTTTTCTTCCTTTTTCTTCGCGGAAAACGCTCAAACACTTTTGATTTACACGTAGAGGTACACACAAATTTTCGCAAATCTCGACTTTTCATCATGTGCTTTTTCGCCACTTCTTAAATGTAAGCACGCGCCAGACTTCGCGATCAACGTTTTTAATATATATTTTTTATCTATCAGACATACGTGTATTATTAGTCGCTTTCTTTTCTCACGTTTGTTTTACTTTACAAAATTTTCTTTTCCAGATTTTTTTTCTCGAAACTATTAATATTACCTACCTACTTGATTATAAAAAATTTCTCCAAAAATAAGCGATTTCATTCTAACAAGGGAACCTCGCCAACTCGTCTTCCCGATTGAGCTGAAATTTGGCTCACTGAAAGAATACTTTTTGGCGAATTTTTGAAAATAGGGCTAAAATAGCCCCTCCATATATAAATCATTTTTCAACAAAAATTGTAAATTTCGAGATAGAATTCTGAAAATTGGTTTATATTCTAAAGTCAACCCCGGAGTCGATTGCGACCATTTTTGAAGCGATCTGGAGACTCCAGAAAAAGTTGACTTTTCTCCAGCACACTGGAATCTCTCCAGACGGCGATGCAATCAACCTCGGCAGCTGCAAATCTGATCATAGCGTTAGTGTGATATCACCTCCTATCGATTGGCATAGTTGAATCTAAAATCCGAGGTGACGAGTTGGCACGTGTATTTTCTTGACAACTTGAAAAATTTACGAGTATACATTTATGGGGACAAAATAATAAACTTTTTCTGGAAGCTCCTGATCGCTTCGAAAATGGTACCAATAGACTCTGAGGTCGACATGAGGTGGTAGGCGAAGGTTCGGATGATTATTTATGTAGAAATTGGGTTTTTGGAAATTTTAAAAAAATTGCGAAATTTTCAAGTTTTCAAGAAAATACAAGTGCCAACTCGTCACCTTTCATTTTGGATTCAACTATGCCAATCGATAGGTAATATCACACCAAGGCTAGGATCAAATTTTCAACTGCCGAAGTTGATTACATCACCACCTAGAGAGATTCCAGTGCGCTTGAGAAAAGTCAACTTTTTCTGGAGGCTCCAGATCGCTTTGAAAATGGTCACAATCGACTCCGGGGATAGACTTCAGTATATAAACCAATTTTCAGGACTTTATCTCGAAATTTACGATTTTTGTTAAAAAATGATTTATAGGTATATATGGGGGGCTACTTTAGCCCTATTTTCAAAAATTCGCCAAAAATTGAAAAATCAACTTCGGCAACTAAAATTTTGGTTCTGAGGTCTGGGTAACATGCTCTTTCAGTGAGCCAAATTTCAGCTCAATCGGAGGTGACGAGTTGGCGAGGTTCCCTCGTAAACAGATAAAGAGATTTTTTTCTCCAAAAGATTGACAATAATCAAAATTATTTTCCAACAAAATTGTTGATTTCTAGGTAACTAACTAGGTACTAGGTGGCGCCAACTTTGAACTTTTGGAGTTTCGGATTTACTTCTGCTTCAACTCCAACTTGTTTCTTTTTATGAAAAAATATCTAATCTATTTTCTATTTTTTATGTTTCCGACAACTGAATCTTAAGTGCCTCTTGGACACCTCTTCTTTTTTAGAAAAATTAAAAATTGACTGATTTTCAAAATCTTGCCCATTTTTGGTCATAATCCATTGAAGTTGTTCCTAATTATGAAAATTAATTTCTCAATTTTTTATTTTCCCCTCTAATGAATTTCAAAAGGTACTTTGAAATATTAATTTCAATCGACATTTAAAAATCTAAAAAGTATAAGCCCCTCTTGGACCCTCCCTGGTTGGCTCTATTTCCACACTACGTTTGAAAGTATGAAACATAGTATATGATTTTACTCTGTGACAAAATGTCTAAAAGTCACTAATTGTTAGTTTTAAGATTGTATTTATTTTCTAAGTTGTTAAAAATATTCGAAAAATAAAACTTCTTGAAAACAAAAAAAAAAAAAACAAAAAAAAACCCAATGGGGTCGGATTTTGGTCTCGGATTTTCCTGTCGGATTTTGGTCTCGTTTTTTCCATTTTGGTATCCGTAAAAGCATATACTATGCTAATATGACTTCAAGAAAAAAAGAGCAAAATTTCTTCACCCAACATCTAAATTTTTTGCAATTTACCTAATCAGAAAATAATTTTCTATTCTCATTTTTCCCTTGACTGAATTTCAAGCGGTGCCACTAGCCCCCCACATTTCGAAAATTGGCCATAAAAAAATGGAGCCTATTGCCACCGCTTACAGTTCATTTGAGGAAAAAATAAAGAATGGGAGATTATTTTTCAATAAAGTGTGGGATGAAAAATTTTGCTCCCGTCTTTCCTTTTTGGTTTTTTAACAACTAAGGTTAGCTCGAGATGCCACTTGAAACTGAGCTGAGAGGAAAATGAAAAATTGGGAATTTATTCCCATAAAAAGGGATAACCTTGATGGGTTGATAGCAAAAAAGGCAAGATTTTAAAGATGGATCAATTTTTTTTTATTTCTCTATAACAAAAAAGGGGTGACCAGAGGACCAGGCAGGCAGAGACCACTCCAGTTAAAATCCAGTTACGAGGAAAATAAAAAATAAAGATTTTTTTTTCTCACAAAAATAAACAACTTGAGGGGGGAATCCGAAATAAAAGCTAGGTACCCTGGAGTGGTTACCCATCCAGTAGGTAAACACGTATTTACTCGCGAATATTTTGAAAACAAAAACAACACTATCCAATAGCTAATAAAGAAGGAAACACGCCGAGTCGAAACGTAAAATAATGACGCCGATGAGCAGTTGAGCAGTCTATGTAGTAGGTACTATACTCACTCAGTACTCTTGATGGGTGCTCGTATCAAGATACATACCTACCTACCAACTTTAATACGGGTAAAATGAGTAATGGCCCGCGATAAGACGAAGGGAAAGAGGAATTAGGAGTATGTAAGTGCTGGTAGGAGTATTTATACGAGAGTGTCTGCGGCGTACGTATAAAGAAAATTAATGATACGTATTATTCGTTTACAGCTTCCGTATTTCTGAGCGTTAGCGACGAAGACGACGCGACGATGAACACGGAACGGAACAGAACGGACCGGAGTGGAGTGGAGCGGAGTGGAGTAGCGCAGCGCGTTTTGCGCTTTTCCGTACAATAAAATGAAATCTCTATCGCTGATAAGGGTCGAAATGTTGTTTGGTAAATGGAGCTTGACTAAGTAACTCCGTAGTCCGTACCATCCAACAAAAATGCTACTTCCGCACATCCGAATCTCTTTATTTAGGTACTTAACTCGGTGTTGCCGTTGGCGTTGGTCGTTGAGTGTGAAACTGCGTCGCTACCAGTTTTTTGGTTTTGGCCCAACATTGCGTGGGACGTATACTTATCAAGTCGTATAGTAAAATATATACTCGTATATGCACCTAGGTAACACCTGTTATAGGTGCAACTGTGCAAGACAAAGTTGATGAGGCTGCGACGAGACGCGGCGCAATGACGCATTCTTCGTGTGTACTGTATTACCAGGATACCTAGCTAGTACCTACCTACCTACCTACACTCCACCTACCTATAATTACTTGGTCAAAAAACTTTTGAAATGAATGAAAGGTGTAATAAATGGGTAGGTACTAGGTAGGTAGGTTGGGCCTCGGACTCTTGGTACAGACTACTGCAGACAGATCAGTAGTTAGGTATACGTAGGCTACATACATAGACATAGTTAATGCATCGTGGAAAGACCACGACCAGCGATAAGGAAAACTCTGCCTATTCTAGATGTCGATGTCGTCGTCGAAAGCACCCCGCGACGACTATAGCAGTTATTTCAAGCTATCGAGTACAGAAAAATCATTTTAATACTCACTGCGAGTTTTCTGGTAAGTGCGTTCGACGAGATCTACAAACGGATTTTGATAGTATTTGTAATGGTAGTCCGTGTCCCAGACAGCATGTTGCGTTACTCGTATTCCGCTGTTTTCCAATACACGAACCGCCGCTTCGCCCATTTTTCCAAAACGCCATTCTTCCGTGTTCGAATATAGGAAAGTAACCTATGCGATAGAAAACGCACAAAATTACCACAAAGTACCTACGCCGATACATTTAGACGAGCTTTGTTGAACCTTAGCTCTTGACTCCAATTTTGGGAGCTGAGCTCCAAACCCCTATCCTATCTCTTTTAAAGCTCATCACAAAAAAGTCTTAGCTCAGAGCTCCTTCAAAAACTAGATATACTTTTGTAATTTGCTTTATAAAAAATGAAAATGTGAAATTTACGAAGCACAAACATAGGGAATGGCATCATAAGAAAAATTTTAATTGATTTTGTTGGCATTGAATGCATCATTTAATATAGTGTGGTAACATTACAATGAAAAAGAAGAAACTATCTGTTGTGTAAATAATGTGTAAATAATACGATAGGTATAGAATAGGTGAACACGATGAGCTGACAAAGCGAATCGAACGTACACCAGGTAAAATATTGTTTAATAATATTATGAATGGAATTGTACACAGTAAAGTGACGATATGACCATATTAGGAAGTATAAGAGATAGATAAATTGTATAAATAGGAAATGGGAAATTAGAATTAAGGTAGAAATTAAGTAGACACAGGTGTTAACGTTGTGTTTTATTATTCGAATATTATACGAATTTATACGCGAAAGTGTCATTGTTTCCGTTGATTAACCCGAACCCAGAATATCATACGACACTATCAAACTCTAAAATAAGTACTTTTTTGACTATACCAGGCTCATTGAAAGAGAGGGAAAAGGAGGCAATTCATCCCAGGCCCAATTGATTGCCATCAGGGGGCTCGAATTTTCTGGAAGGGCGGGCGGAGGAAATAGAATTTTTGATGAATTTTAGCGTTACCTACCAAGAATGACGTAGCTATAGTGGGGTTGAGGTCAGAACCCTTTTCCTAAACGTCAATTTTTTTGTCATTTCATGATTGTGATTACAGTAGGTGCTAATAAGTAAATTTCTCAGAAATTGTAACGACCCCCCCCCCCCTCTAAATAAATTTCCTCTTCCGAAATTTACCTCCAGCTGAGCTACTGACCAGTGTAATATTTTGCCCTAAGCCTTTTTTTGGTTCTGTGTGGCCCTGGTAATTACAGGTAATAACAGTTGTTTAAGAAATCCAATTTTGTAAAAACGTAAAAACAGAAAAGAGCTAGAGCTTAATTGAAAATTTGCATTCGAAAGCTTAACTCTTAAGCAATAGCTCGCCAATATTTAAAAGTCATAGGTACCTTTCGAAGCTTAGCTCTGAGCTGAGAACTTGGGAGCTGCTAAATACTGAGTTCAGCACACCTGGTAGGTAGGTAAAGTGCCTATACATAAGTGAGTACTCAAACTTCCTTGTAGCTTACGGCTGCGGCTAACACTTGGCTATTCCTCCTTACATAAGGAGTAAGAACGCAGGCAGATGTCGGTAGGTACGTGAAGTAGGTATACGAGTTGAGTATAAGAGTGAACCTACATAATTTTATTATATTACCGGTATTTATCATGCGCGTGAAATTTTGTCCAACGAAAAGCAACGTGCGTCGCTTCGATAAATTAATTTGAACACGCTACATTGAACGTGGTGGAATCGATAAAAGAAAATTTTATCGCGAACCGAGCTTTTAAAATTGTTTTTAGGAAAAAAGAAAGGAGGAGGAAAAAGAATAAAAAAAAACATGGGCAATAGTAACTTGTAGCAGCAAGCAGTTAAAGGACGACGACGTCGGCGACGACGGAGACGATGGTGGCTGAATGATAGGGTACAGTGCGGTGTGGAGGTGGGATGGTGCGGCCAACGAACGAATACTGTAAGTGGCGGAATTCGTTTTCGCTTATACTCGTATTAATTAAACGTAATGTAACGTAACGTTATTTCGAATTCGAATAGTTGGATTCAATTCGATAGTTAACTGCGGCAAATTTATAGAAATCGTTAATTTACCTACACATTTTAGAAAATTCCAGCGTCGAAATTCCAATTACGTACACCTCGCGCAGTGTACCTAGACCTACTACCTAGACCTACCGTTACCTCAACACGTTTGACAAACGTGCGTCAAGCTTTGAGAGAGCTGTCCACAACTAGACAGGGTTTTAATGAGCCTGCCAGGATGTGCATAAAGACCTCCAATTTTTGAATCAAACATGGTGTAAATAGTCAACTACTAATAACTAATAGTTTTACCATTAAAAAAAAAAAAAAAAAAAAAAAAACAATGTTTTTTTCGCCACTATTTATCTCTAATGGTACTGGTAATAGTAGTGGTAACATTTACAACTAAAATTACCACTACTAATGGTGGCGAAAAAACCATTAGTTTTTTTTAAATGGTAGAACCATTAGTTTTTTTTTATACGGGGCAATTTTAAGATTGAAATTTTCTTAGCAAAATCGGTTGAAAACACTTCATTCAAAATTAATTTCAACAATACCTGTAGATAATAGTTAAAAAACGTAAAAGAAGTTGTAATTACATTGTGGTGTCTATTTTTAAAATTGATGGAGTTGAAGTCACAAGAAATTCTTGTCAAAAGTATCAAAGATATAAATTTTTTGAAAGGCCTAGGCGGGACTTCAAAAAGACCATTATAGAAAATGCAAGATTTCGTTAAAACGATAGGCCAAGAGAAACAAAAAAAGTTATGTGAAAAATGTATACCTAGTAGGTAAAGTATGCAGTTTACCTGAGTCCAATTGAATTTGTGTAAAAGAGCAGCAACTGATTTAAAAATTTGTATGTCGGGTGGTTTCGTACGAGCAAAAGTGGGGAAAAAATTTTTGTCAGATGTTTCGTCATTTGTACAAAACTGTAACGAAAAAATAAAGACCATTACTTACTAAATTACTTTTACCAATAACGCTCAAGCAAGTATAAGTAGGTATACCTACACGTATTAGGGTGGAGTGAAAAAAGAACATATCTCGGATTTCGACCAAACTCGCAGAAGTGGTTTACTTTGAGTTGAGAACCCCCCCCCCCCCCCCCCCGCTCCAAAAAATTGAGCCCCCCTACCTCTCAAAGGAGTTCAGCTGAGAGCCCTAAAAGTAGGGTCACTTTTGAAAAAAACGCATTTTTTGCCACTTTTGGGTAGTTTTACCAACATAATACCTCGGTGACAGCCCTAGAAAAGTGAAATTCGAGTTTTTGCACCTCTCCAGACCATTTACCTTCAAATTTGATATCGATTTTTTCACCCTACTAAGGGATTGAAAAGTTGGAGATCGCTAAAAAATCGAGAATTACAAATTACAAAAAATGAGAATAACATTTGCTTTGTACCAAAACTGGACTCAAATGGCTCCTATTGATACATAAAAATTATTTCGATAGGAAAAGTTGAAAGAATTTCATACCAGCGTTGTCAATATTCAATTTTCATAAAACATGAATTTTTACTAAAAAAAAAAAAAATGACTCGATTTTTTAGCGATCTGCAACTTTTCAACCCCCTGGTAGGGTGAAAAAATCGACATCAAATTTGAAGGTCAATGATCTGGGGAGGTGTAGAAACTCTAATGCATTTTTCTGTAGTGCTGTCACTATGAGGTACCATGTAGGTGGCACTACCCAAAAGTGGCAAAAAACTGCGTTTTTTTTAAAAGTAACCCTGCTTTGAGGAACCCTAGTTCCACTCACCTGAAAGGTTGGCGGGGGCTCAAAATTTTTTTGGAAGGTTCTCAACTCAAAGTAAATTACCTCTGCAAGTTTGTTCAAAATCCGAGATCTTTTTTCACTCCACCCTACTACGTACGTACCGCCTACTCGTAATTTCCAAAGTATGTATGTGCGAAATTTCACTTACATATGAGATCATTGGTAGATTAAAAGCGGCCGCTATTCGACCCTCGTGTACGCAAGTTTCTTGCGGTCCTATATATCCGGAGACACCTTTGTACACCAAAGTAGCTGTCTGTCTAATGCTGTCTGTTTCCTCTCCGAAAGTTTCCGCAACCTGCGAAATGAATTCGTAAATACTAAATAGATATAAGTAGGTAGGTTGCGTTGTATTAGTGGGTAAGTGTGCGTCGCCAAGACGGTTATCAAGTTTAGAAAAAGGTCGACTCGGCCGATGTGAAATGGTGAGGGAGAAAAATTCACTTACTGTAAAATTCAAATTGCGACCTTTCGGATTGAGAATTTCTTCGTTGACTTTGGCGACGGCCATTACAATGGCTCCCGAAATCGCGAGGCCCGGTCTGGCGTATTGTTTATTACCGGCGGGTCTTTCAGAGCCCGTAAGATAACCGACTCTAAATTCTGCCGCTTTCCCAAAGTACAGTCTCGTCGTAGTTAATGTTAGTAGGGCCAGCAACCCTGTCCACATACCTCCTTATACTTGACGTCCTACGGTCTTCTTTCTACTCGTAGCTTCCAGTCCACCTAAAAATGTCATCCAATAAAATATCTATAGCCTACGTGTACGTTACGTATATTACATACGAGTATCTACTGCAGTTTCTTTTATGAGACGAGGGTAGTGCTGACAGTAAAGACCGAATATTCAAGTAGGTACGTGTGTGTACCTACCTAACATAAAGCGTAGGTATTACTATACAATTTGTGCGTATGTATTATGTAGATTTACCAGCGGTACTTCTAAGTTGTACATGTACAATAATTGTACATTGTCTATATAAAAGTGCGTAGACAGACACCTATAGCTGTACCAACGAGTATATGTAATTTTAAAATAGTGTAATTTGCTTGCAGTAGGTACATCGAGTACCTAGATGATAAGCATATCAGAAACACTACCCACGCCAATTGAATATTGACAATACGGGTTCAGGGTATACGAGGTTAAATCTATTTGCGCGTTAAATAGGCGACTCAGGGCCACTCCTAAAGAGGGACAAGGGGCAGCTTGTACTTCCAATATTTAAGAATTTTGCGTTCTAGTTGGAAATTTCCTACTCGAGTTGGAAAATTTTGGTTTCAGGCAAAATGTTTGAGAATTCGACAAGTCTTCAATTTGCCCAAAATGGGGGGTGGGGGGGAATTCGTTCGTTTAAAAAAAAGAAAAAGAAAGGGTCAAACGAAAAAATGAAGTTGGAATTTAATTTTGAAAACGAGTTGGAAATTTCAAGATTTTTCCCCTCCAATATTCTTACTTCTGTTCGGGCCTGCATAGAATAGGATTTTGCATTGGATCAAATGGTAGCCTTTGTCATTGATTAAATGCAAATTGCAATTTTTTGAAATTTACTGAAAATAAAAATTTTCACAAATTCGGTTAGGGTAGGATTTTGCATTGGATCAAATGGTAGCCCTTGTCATTTATTAAATACAAATTTTCATTTTTTTAAATTTACTGATTTTTTTTTTTTTTTTTTTTTTTTTACAAATTTAACCAGAGGAGGATTTTGCATGGGAACTTGAGGTAACTTTTTTCATTGAATAAATCCAATTTTGCAAAAACTCACATTTTTTGAAATTTACTGAAAATAAAATTTTTTACAAATTCAGCCAGAGGAGGATTTTGTATAGGAACTTAGGGCAGCTTTTTTCATAGAATAAATCCAATTTTGCAAAAACTCACATTTTTTGAAATTTACTAAAAACAAAATTTTTGACAAATTCGCTTAGGGTAGGATTTTGCATTGGATCAAATGGTAGCCTTTGTCATTGATTAAATGCAAATTGCCATTTTTTGAAATTTACTGAAAATAAAAATGTTCACAAATTCGGTTAGGATAGGATTTTGCATGGGATCAAATGGTAGCCTTTGTCATTTATTAAATACAAATTTTCATTTTTTTAAATTTACTGATTTTTTTTTTTTTTTTTTTTTTTTACAAATTCAGCTAGAGGAGGATTTTGCATGGGACCTTGAGGTAACTTTTTTCATTGAATAACTCCAATTTTGCAAAAACTCACATTTTTTGAAATTTACTAAAAACAAAATTTTTGACAAATTCGCTTAGGGTAGGATTTTGCATTGGATCAAATGGTAGCCTTTGTCATTGATTAAATGTAAATTGCCATTTTTTGAAATTTACAGAGAATAAAATTTTTTACTAATTCAGCCTGAGGAGGATTTTGCATTGGAACTTAGGGTAGCTTTTTTCATTGAATAAATGCAGTTTTGCAAAAACTCACATTTTTTGAAATTCACAGAAAATAAAAATTTTGAAAATTTCGCCCAGGGTAGGATTTTGCATTGGATCAAATGGTAGCCTTTGACATTGATTAAATGCATATTAACATTTTTTGAAATAATTTTGAAAAATTCCTTTAGGGTCAGTGCCGCTTTTACAGGGTGGCAGGGGGCAGTTTTCTTCCCCAATATTTGAAAATTTTGTGTTCTTGTTGGAAATTTTCTGTTCAAGTTGGAAAATTTTGGTTTCAGACAAATTGTTGAGAATTTGGCAAGTCTTCAATTTGCCCATATTGAGTAAAAAATTCGTTCGTTGAAAAAAAAAATCAAACGAAAAAATAAAGTTGGAATTTGGAAAACGAGTTGGAAATTTCAAGATTTTGCCCCTCCAATATTTTGACTTCAGTTCGGGTCTGAGGCTCTACATCCAAAAAGTTAGGCACTTAGTACCTCCTCTACCTACCTATAAGTGCATATATACTCGTATATGTGCGGCTAGACGGTACAAGTGCTCAGATGCCTACTTATAAAAAAGGATTAGAGCGCGCATCTACCAATACCTATGTATCGTACATGGTAGGTACGAGTAGTCGAGTACATGTGGCCGAGGGCGATGATGTGTAGGAAAAGAATGCTTAAATGAATTCCATCTGCGCGAATATAGTCAGCCCTAATCTGTTCGTGATCTGCTTACTTAAGGTGAAACGAGACGTAGTTATTCGGTTTGTTGCGATGAGAGATGAGAAGCTCGTCGCTCGGCGCAGCGCAGCGCAGGCTACAGAGAACAGAGCTTTATCAAATTCGGCATTAAGAAAATCTGCGCGTATCAAAGTCCTTACCGGATACCATACGATGCGGATGTTACGCATATACGAGTAAAGTACGTACGTTACGTACTTTCCACTATAAAAGCTGAAAAGAAATAAAGAAAATAACTAACAACGGCGCGGCGAGGCGTGCCATTAATCGCATTTATACCAATACCTACTACGTAGACACTAGCGTTAAATTCTTGGCTGCGACTGCGATCGGACGCCTGGCTCATCGCGATCACATCACAATTTGTGTGGAGTGAAAAAACAACAACAACACATCTCAGATTTTGACCAAATTGACGGGAGGCATTCATTTCGAGTTGGAAGGCCAACATACAAAACTGTATACTTAGGTACCCTAGTTCAAAGGAGAGCGAAGCTAGGAGCCCTCAAAATAGGGTCACTTTTGAAAGAAACGGAAAAAACGATTTTTGCCATTTTTGAGTAGTACCACTAAGGTGGTACCTCTCTGTCACCAGCTGCTTTATAAAGGTGCAATTTGAGTTACATACCATTTGTAGCCCTCTAATAGGTGTTTGAAAAGTTGCAGATGAGTCACAAATTGAGATTTTAAGCCGAGCTTATAAAGAGTCACTAATTTTTACCAAAAAAAGTTGAAAAATTTCGATGTTTTATAAAAATCGAAAGTTGGCACCCTGCAATGAATTTTTTTCAATTTTTTCTATCCAAATAATTTTTTTTATCAAGATGGGCTATTTGAGCTCAGTTTTCGTACCAAACAGATGGGATTTCCTTGTTTCGTATCTAATTCACAAATCTCGATTTTTCAGCCATTTGCAACTTTACAAGTTTCAGCCCCCTGGTAGGGTGAGATGAGGTGTGCGGGAATGTAAACTAATTTTTTTTTAGATCACGATCGGTACCACGTAGGTGGCATTACTCAATAGTGGCAAAACTCTTTGGGGTAGGAGACTAAAACTTTTTTTGATCGATGTTCAACTAAAAGTGAACCACCAGTCAAAATACGAGATACCTAGGTATTTATGGTTTTTTTTCACTCCACGTCCACCCTAAAGTAGTACGAGTACATAGATAATAATGGTCTTATGTGTACAATACTATACAATGCTACTTAGGTAGGTAGATGACAATGCGTCGCGTCGAATTGTGTAGACTGAATAAACGCGAGCTCGAAATGGAAATGGAGAAACTTTTTCGGATAAAGAAATCTGACAATCGACGCGACGTAGTTTTATTTCGCAGAAATAGCTGAAAATTATTTCGACATGACGGAAAATGATTTCTTTACACGCATACCCGGTTTTACGCTGCGGTTATTCAGGCGCCACCTGTCATAAAATTCAACTTTCACCGACTGCCGACTGCGCGACTCATTTATGGACTAGCCAACTTCCGAGATTCGTAAAATTCGGAATTTCTGCGTCGGTATGACTATGTAGGTACGTAATACGTACGTATAGTCGTATACATGGTACGAATAGTCGGTATCGGTGTAAGACGAAAGCAAAACACAAAAAGAAAACAAATTGAATTTTCTTTTTACGACGCGACTTGATGCGGTCGTCGTATTATATTCGTACGAGCCATGTAGGTAGGTAGTAGGTAGCTAGGTAGCTAGGTACCTACCACCTAGTACCTGCGTACATATCTACCTACAGCTACATTCGTGTTTCACCGACATACATGAACCTACAATTTTTTTGTTGAAAAATTCGAAAAATTTCCCCAAGGGCGAATTCGATCTTGAAATTTTGCAATTTTCTATAAAAGGCAAAAAAAATCCGAATTTTTGGCAAGATATAAGTTAAATATATTTCTTCGCTGATTAAACATTGATTTATGAAATTTCGGCCCAATAGAATAATATTAACTTGTGCCGCAGGCTCTTTGAAGTCGATGATGGTGTTATGTACATAGATATACTATACACATATAGAAATTTCTATCCTGATAACTTCAAAGACCCAGCGGCACAGGATAATATTATTAGATCGGGCTAAAATTTCATAAAGCAATGTTCTGTGACCTGTAACTGAAGAAACAAAAGTAGCTTACCTATATCCCGCCGAAAATTCGGAATTTTTTAGAATTTTTCAAAAAAAGAAAAATTGTACACGTTTATAGTAAAGTTTTTAACGAGCCACCCTAATGTACGTAGGTACAGGGTGTCCCATGTAACGCGCAACCCTGATTTTGATGGCGCGTCACTTTCTAGTGAGCGAGTTCGGAACTACTTCGCCGGGTCTGACGTCATCCCCAAACGTTTTCCAACCGCTCAAGGCAGTTTTATTTTTATATCTACTGCCATGTTTTGTGTTCCAGAATTTTTTATAAATGAAAGTCAAAATATTTTTTTGTGCAATTTTGAAGTTTCAAAAACATTTAATAGATTTTCAAGCAAATTTAGGGGTCCTACAGTGGTCCTACGAAAAAATTTGTAAGAACCAAAATTGTAGAGCATAAAATTTACTTCCTAAATAGTATATTATTATATTTTTCTAGGAGTTTTGGTATCGTCATTTTTATAGTCAAAGTTCAAAAATTGAAAATTTCTCCAAACTTTAAACTTTGACTGCAAATATCACGAAAAGTAAGCCTCCTAGAAAAAAACTAATCGCTTACTACGGAAAGCAAATTTCACGCTCTACAATTTTGGTTCTTAGCATTTTTTTCATAGGACCCTTAGATTGTCCATAAAATCCATTTCAAGTCAAGAAAAATTCAAAAATACAGTGTGTACGGTTCAATTTGAACCGTACACACTGTATTTTTGAATTTTTCTTGACTTGAAATAGATTTTATGGACAATCTAAGGGTCCTATGAAAAAAATGCTAAGAACCAAAATTGTAGAGCGTGAAATTTGCTTTCCGTAGTAAGCGATTAGTTTTTTTCTAGGAGGCTTACTTTTCGTGATATTTGCAGTCAAAGTTTAAAGTTTGGAGAAATTTTCAATTTTTGAACTTTGACTATAAAAATGACGATACCAAAACTCCTAGAAAAATATAATAATATACTATTTAGGAAGTAAATTTTATGCTCTACAATTTTGGTTCTTACAAATTTTTTCGTAGGACCACTGTAGGACCCCTAAATTTGCTTGAAAATCTAATAAATGTTTTTGAAACTTCAAAAAATTGCCCAAAAAAATATTTTGACTTTCATTTATAAAAAATTCTGGAACACAAAACATGGCAGCAGATATAAAGATAAAACTGCCTAGAGCGGTTGGAAAACGTTTGGGGATGACGTCAGACCCGGCGAAGTAGTTCCGAACTCGCTCACTAGAAAGTGACGCGCCATCAAAATCAGGGTTGCGTTTTACATGGGACACCCTGTATCTACTACCAGCTACTTAGTACCTACTACCTATACGTATATTTACGCGACCTAGACGAGAACCAAATTTGGATTAAAACCATCTTATGTTAGTGTATCGCTCATTGGACGTCGATCGACAGCAAACGATACCTAAGATAACCTACAAAGTATCGATTACTACATTAGATTCCTATATCTACGTATAAGGATAGGGACCGGTTTGACTAGCTAAATAGGTACAGTAGTAGTTGATAACATGATAGCTACTACATAGTTATCCGCAGCTATCGCTTTCCTAATCGTACCGATCGTTTCAATTTCATTAATCCCATATTCTTCGTTTCGTTTCGTTTCGTTTCTTTTCGTTTTGTTTCGATTCGATTCGATTTAAATCTTCTATCTAGTTACGTAACGTAACTCCTAGATAAGATAATATTATTACCTACGCAAGCTACCTACTTTACTTAGGTATATCAGTGACATACTGGAATATTAGGTCTACTTATCGCTGCCATGCCGTACCGCGCCGTGCCAATTGATCTACCTACACAGTAACAGTACACACTTGGAGTACACACTACATACCTACTTACGTTAGGAATACAACCCAACAACCCGAGTGATGTAAACATATAAACAAATAGAATGAACGTACGAGTAGATACATACGTGTTGTTCTTTTGTACGTATAGGTAGTAGGTAGGTACGTAGTGTACCTACGAGTGAATTACGTAGGTATATGTCGTAGGTATGCGCCATGCGGTAAGTACGTACTTTCAATCCTATGTATGTAGTGTAGATGCAGGCCCGTCGAGAGCCAGAATGGGCCCGAGGCAAAAATTATTTCAAGTCTTCTCTCAAGGGCATTTTTGACCAAAAATTAAGTGATTTTTCCAACTGAAGCTGAAAAAAATTCCGGCCCTCTAGCAGAACTTTGGGCCCGTGGCAAAATGTCCCCTCTTTCCCCCCTTCTCGACGGGCCTGAAATGGACCAGAATAATGAGAAAAAATTTATTTGAGCAATTTTTTCAAAGAAATTAAATTTAGGAAAAATTTGAAATTCATGGCAAAAATGAATTTTCTTCAAAAATTGGAATAATTGAAAAATTCAAATTTTTTTCTTCAGAACCTCTCAGAATGGACCCTAGTAATGAGAATTTTTTTTATTTGAGCAATTTTTTCAAAGAAATTAAATTTGAGGAATATTTGAAATTCAACACATGGCAAAAATATTTCTTTTTCAAAAATGGGAATAATTGAAAAATTAAAAAAATTTTCTTCATAACCTCTCAGAATGGACCCGAATAATGAGAAAAAAATTTGTTCAAGCAATTTTTTCAAAGAAATTAAATTTAGGGAAAATTTGAAATTCATGTGAAAAATGAATTTTTTTCAAAAATTGGAATAATTGAAAAATTGAAAAAAAAATTTCAGAACTTCTCAGAATGGACCCTAGTAATGAGAAAAAAATTTATTTGAGCAATTTTTTCAAAGAAATTAAATTTGAGGAAAATTTGAAATTCAACACATGGCAAAATTTTTTCTTCAGAACCTCTCAGAATGGACCCGAATAATGAGAAAAAATTTTATTTGAGCATTTTTTTTCAAAGAAATTAAATTTACGGAAAATTTGAAATTCACCATGTAATAAGTGCCAAATGGTACCTACTTATTACATGGCAAAAATATATTTTTTTTTTTCAAAAATGGGAATAATTGAAAAAATTCAAAATTTCTTCAGAACCTCTCAGAATGGACCAGAATAATGAGAAAAACCTTTTATTTGAGCAATTTTTTCAAAGAAATTAAATTTAGGGAAAATTTAAAATTCATGGCTAAAATGAATTTTTTTCAAAAATTGGAATAGTTGGAAAATTCATAATTTTTTCTTCAGAACCTCTCAGAATGGGCCTAAATAATGAGAAAAAATTTTATTTGAGCAATTTTTTCAAAGAAATTAAATTTAGGAAAAATTTGAAATTCATGTCAAAAATGATTTTTTTTCAAGAATTGGAATAATTGAAAAATTCAAAATTTTTCTTCAGAACCTCTGAGAATGGACCAGGCTCGTCGAGAGCCAAAATGGGCCCGGGCAAAAATTATTTTAAGCCCTCTCTCAAGGGCATTTTTGAACGAAAATTAAGTGATTTTTCGAACAGAAGCTGAAAAAATTAAATTCGGGCCCTCTAGCAGAACTCTAGCCCCAGGGCAAAATGCCCCCTCTGTCCCTCCCCCCCCCCTTCTCGACGGGCCTGTGTAGATGTACTCGTACCTTCGTACCTAGAACCTGACTAGTGGCTACTTTTTACCTAGTTACAGGTACTGTACCTGCTACCTACGTAATGTACATATTTGTACAATGCAATACGTACATATTAGTATATCAACGATCATTTAAGCGTATCTAATCTAAAATCTAAATCGAAGCACGATCGCGGTGATTATGCGCTCGCGTGAGCTGAACGATCAATTAGGTGGGTCGTAGCAGGCAGCTTACCAAACAGAAAGTAAGTACATTTGAATCTAACGTAAACGTACTCTTACGTAGGTATCATGTATGTATTCGTATGTACGTACGTGCTAAGCACGTCCAGTAAAAAAAAAAATCAGAAAAAACTGACTTTTAGAAGTTTCCAGAGTCAGCGTTCAAAATTCGAGAATGCTACGAGATATTACATATTTTGTATTTTTTCCAAATAGGGCTGAATGACGCATAAACCAGTTGAATGACACCGAAGCCCTCTCGTACCCCGCCACATCCAGCCCCCCGAGCGTATCGCAAAGAAACACACATCCACGTAGTGTGTAGTGTATCCCTCTGGCCTCTGTCTGCGTCCAAGTCTACGTAGTATACGTCATACACTATGTACTCACTACTCGCTGCTGCGATATACGAGTATCTCTACCTATTATACCTACTGAATTCTTGGCGCAAGCGGTGCGACGCGGCGCGGTGTGCGGCGTCTGTTTACATAATTTGCGAATATAAATGTGCGACGCGACGCGACGCTCTCTCCTGCACTTTCAACCGGTTATACGACACGTAGGCAGAGGTACGAGCACTTATGTAGGTATAAGTACGGTACTGTGTGTACTTACGTACGTTAGAAACATTTGTACTCGTTCACGTGTGTTGCGTGTAACGCGAGTACAATCACACAACTCCAGACAGAAGTACATAGACAAAGACATACATACATACATACGTACGAGTACTTATACCTAACTAACGATAAATACCGTACTTCTTTCGATTAGGTACTGATTAGGTACGATGATATGCGATAGCCAATTAAAACGTTGAAAGCTGCCGATTCATTCTTGAAATCCACCCGTTTATTCTTAGGAAACGAATAACCTACTGCCATGCCATTTACGTAGATATGCGAATTGCCAACCTAAATAATGGTATGTAATGTACAATGCACAATTGTACATGTGGTATCTCCACCCATAGTACAAATACCTTACCTACCTAGTAATGCGTCAACGGAATACCCTTTTCGTCGCGTCGCGAATATGTAATATTTTCATGGAGTCCAATCAAAACTTTTGCGATGATCAAAATTATTCCAAAAATCTCAATCTACAACTTTTGTTTGAAAATTTTTTCAATTGGGGTCTTAGGAACGGAAATAGAAGGATTTTAAGGACGCGGGTGGACCCTCAAAAAAGGGATCGACTTGAAAAATGGCATGCCCGTTAATCGCTTTTTCTAGTTGTCTGGTCAAACTTCAGCAGTTTTGACTGCTTACAGAGCCTATTTTTTCCTTCTTGGCTGTACTACAACTAAAAGTTGCATTGAGACGCAGACAATTAAAGGCAACATCAAAATCAGCGATTAAAATTCAAAGGTAATTAAATTTCATACGTATCATGCAAAATTGAAGGGGAAGGAGACGTCCTATTGAAATTTTTGTAATAACCAAAATTATTCCGAGGATCTTAATTTACAACTTTTGTTCGAACATTTAATCGTTTGGTACCTTAGGAACGGCGATAGGGGGTTTTCGTGGAAAGGGGGCTGGACCCTAGAAACAAGTACATACAACTTGAAAAAAAAAAAACACCTTTTTTTTACGATGTATTTTTGCCTGTCTCGGAAATTGAAGGGTCTAAAAAAATGCCATTTTTATTCGATTTACCTGACCCCTTTAAATTCAGAACTTGAAAAAAAAAAAATACTTATATCGTAAAATTTTTTTCATTTTTTTTGGGAAAATTTTTTCGATTTTTTCGGTAGATGGGTACGGTACACTGCACAGGTAGTTCTGGGTATACATACAATATACGTGTAACTATAGTATAGGGGTCGTCACAAACACGCGTATTTCGCGGCGCAATTAAACGTTCAATTGAACTTTCCAACTTTCAAATTACGCTAGCAGGTACCCTAAAAATCTATTCGTCGAGAAATACTCGTATAGGTAGGTAGGTAATTAGGTATGTAACTCGGCTCGCTTGAAATTAGGTTCGCGTTCGCGCCGTATTAGCTCGAAAAAAACGCAACTTTTCAGATTTTTATCGAAACACGACGCGTATTCGCGTTATGTGCCATTGTGCCACGTTCACGACAGATAATTAGATGGTAGAGAGCTACGCGTACCTACTTTAGCCACGACCAAGTTACTATTATAAGTGCTTGTAACGCAGCGCAGCGACGCGACGCGACGTTGCGTTGTAGGTGGAAAAGTTAGTGCGGGTACCTATCTCGAATTTAACGCCTAAAACGAAGCGGCAACAGTAGTACCTACAGTTTTAATCGTTTCAAATATAACCTCCGGCTTGGGGGCTTCTAGTTGAAATTTTTATACCTACGTATACGTCTCTACGAGTCTATACGAGTAAGTAAATTCGTCGTACTTATGTAGGTAGGTAATAGGTATCCATCCGTTTCTACCTACCAAATGTCAGATATGGCTGCTATCAAATTACCTACGAGTACTAGAAAAGCTACAATTTGTACGAAACGGGGCGGCGCGGCGCGGCGCACCGTACCGTTTGTTTAATTTCATTTTCTACCCGTCGCGTAACTTTTAATGTGGCCGTTCATTAGGTTCCAACACGAGAGATGAGCCTACGCTTTACCAGCTCTTCATTTGCCCCAGGTTGCGAGGTAGGTTCAATAAGTACCTGCACTTGCAGTAGTCTATATGGAAGCGAAAGATGTAGCTATAACGTAGATACGTTTGTATTAAGTGTATATGTACCTAGGACCTACCTACATTATATTATGTACATACGGGTACGTAGATGATAATTTAACTTGCTGCGAACGAATTTCAGTCTGTGGGTCTGGGTACGGGTACGGGTAGGTAGGTATACAAGGTATAAGTACAGGGATGCTAACGCAGATAATTACCATTTACTACTACACTTACTGTACCTATAAGTAGGTAGCTTGTACATACAAAAGTAGCTGCCTATGTAAGTGTGTGTTGTGTAGTGGTGGTACTTGTATAAATACAATTATACAATTGTACATGAGTACATCTACATATAATATGATACCTGTACCTGAACCTCGTAAAAGTAAATGCTCGCTCTAGTTTTACTACGCACACATACTGAGTAGGTAAGTGACCTGAGCTTGGTTGCGTAGGTGTGTTTGTGCGATCAGCGATGGTATTTTCAATTCACCAAATCAGCTCACTCGTGCTTAAAATAAGTCTTCTTCGCATTTAGAATCGTAATCGTATATAAAAACGTTTATGCTTTACGACTATATAACGTAACGTAGGTAGTCTAAAATCTTTTCTACGTAGGCATTCTTAGAGTGCTGGCAATTCGTTTTATAACCCTAAAATTTACCGCACGAGTCGACTTGAAAAACCTCTTAAACTAAACCGAACGCGAACGCGAACTGTCAAAGTGGCGCAATCAAAATTGCAAGCAATCGTAGGACTATACGTATATATCTCTATGTACAGTTGATACGAGTGTATATTAGGGTATCTTCGCATACCTACAGCTACACCTACGCCTATCAATACCTATACGTACGTACATACTTACAGCTCAGCTGCTACATTTACCTGCATACATATACGAGTAGTACCTATGTAACTACGTATGAATACTTACAAGGGAACCTCGCCAACTCGTCACCTCCGATTAAGCTGAAATTTGGCTCACTGAAAGAGAATGCCATCCAGACCTCACAACCAAATTTTTAGCTGCCGACATTGATTTTTCGATTTTTGGCGAATTTTTAAAAATGGGTAAAACTGCCTCCAAAAAACATTTTTTGAAAATTTTTTTGAAAATTTCAAGATAGAATCCTGAAAATCGGTTTGTACACCAAAGTCGACTTCACGAGCCGATGGCACCCTTTTCGAAACGATCTGGAGCCTCCAGAAAAAGTTGACTTTTCTCCAGCACACTGGAATCTCTCCATACGGCAAAAGTCAACATTTTCTGGAGGCTCCAGATCGCTTCGAAAATGGTGGAAATCTACTGGGGGACCGGGGGTCAACTTTAGGAAGTAGACGAAGTTTCGGTTGATATTTTGGAGAAGTTGATTTTTTGGAAATTTTTTAAAAATGCAGACTTTTCAAGTTGTCAAAAAAAAAACACGTGCGAACTCGTCACCTCTGATTTTAAATTCAACTACGTCAATCGATAGATGCCATCATACTAAAGCTAGGATTAAATTTTCAGCTGCCGAAGTTAATTACAGCGCCGTCTGGAGCTATTCCAGTGCGCTGGAGAAAAGTCAACTTTTCCCGGAGGCTCCAGATCGCTTCGAAAATGGCGCCAATCGACTCGGGAGGTCGATTTTAGTGCACAAATCAATTTTCAGGATTCTATCTTGAAATCTACAATTTTTTTTCTTCAAAAAATGGTTTTTTGGTGGCGGTTTTGGCCATTTTCGAAAATTCGCCAAAAATTGAAAAATCAACTTCGGCAGCTAAAAATTTGGGTGTGAGTTCTGGGTGGCATGTTGTTTCAGTGAGCTAAATTTCAGCTCAATCGGAGGTGACGAGTTGGCGAGGTTCCCTTGTTAGTACATTCGTGTAACTAGCAACACCATATTTTAGCAGTGGCAGACGTGAAGACGCGATTCTTACTTTATATAGGGTGTCCGGCGAGTGGTCTGCCTAACTTTAAATTTGAATATAATCGAGTTCGTCTAAAAAAAAACTTGATGTACAGTTGTACACATACTTATTGCCTAACTTTAAAATTGAAGGCTCTACTACGTTTTGAAAAATGGTTGGCAACACTGCACCGGTGATACAGGAAAACTGCAAAATTTCACCAACACAATATACTATTATGAAATAGGTGTAAGTATAATCTCCTTGAGAAGAGCAAAAAATGTCTTATGTAGAGTTTGCCTATCGTTGAAAATTAAGACGCTACGGAGGCTTACACTTCGAAAATGTCAATTTTCAAATCTTTCTCGCCCTTTCATTTTCGAAGGTAGACAAGTTTTTCACATAACTATCTTTGTTCCTTTCTAAAGGTTACACCTGTTCTATGTCCCTACTACCTACCTATTTCTTTGATGAAATTTTGAAATTTTTCTAGACCACCGACCCTTCAAAATCGAGATAAGCACCATGTATATCGTACTTATGCATTTATAATATACATATATACTCATTACTCGTATAAAGTTTTTTGTTAGTGGTACTTAGGTACTCGGTTAGGTATAATATCTAAATTTCAAGTTTGGCAGACCACTGGCTGGACAGTGGACACTCTGTATAAAGTTGGACTAGGCGTGTAAGTGTATTTGTACTATGGGTGTACTGTGCAGTGTGTACCTCTCCCTATTCACTACCTACCTACCTACCTATATAGACCATAGACCTGTCCTATATGTACTCGTATAATATAGATAGATAGATCTACGTAACGTACTCGCTTATTTACGCGTTTATATTGATAACATTTAACGCGTTCATTAGAGCAATAACCTGTATTTGCTCTATAGCACCTACACAGTACACAAACACACCTATACTCAGATTATACTCACCCAGTGTTAGGTATCTAATTGAAAATTTGAAATGAGAAGACGAGACGAAGATTACCTACAATAGGGAACTATACCTACTTAATTTTGGGTAAGTTACGTCTTAAGTAAATACACTGAGACGTTGACGACGCAACGTAGGCCCCTACCTAATTGGCTTGGTCTAAGTGCGCTGTAGGTATATTAATCGCATTTGCATTCCTTATCATTTATCAGTTATCAGTTATCGCTTCGCGCTATAATAAATTTATAATAAATACTACTTTTACACGTACTTACGAGGGAAACACACACACACTGGTATCTAGCTACCATATACTTAGTACGTCTAGCCGTTCGCGCCTATCTATCAAATTTACCCATCAGCGTGGTTTATATTTTCAATATTAAGGTACGTATAGACGTAGACGTACGACGTACCGTAACGTATCGATAATTACAAGTACGAGTACATCGAGTAGGTACCTCTACCTATACCTACGATACCTACACTTGTACCGCGTGCGTAACCGTACCCTTCGAATTCTAATATGTAATTGATAGTGTTAGGAAGCGTGCGTACCTACTGAATAGTGAATGCGAACATTTGCACGAGTATTTTCTACTTGTTTAGCAATAATAATTATGGAAAACCCGAAAAACTATGGTGAGCGATCAAAAACAACTTACCAACTGATCAGAGGCGCAGAAAGTGACGTGACATTTGGCAAATTAAGAAAAATACCAGTATACGCCGCATTGCATTATGGAAGTCTCTGCGCGATGCCGCATATCACTTATTCAGCCCATTTTGTACTCAATTAGGTAATTTTTTTACCAGTAGGTCGGTCGGTCGGTCGGTCGGTAGATGAATATATGTACTATACTGGACGTAAGTGCGAGTTACCTACGAGTAACTACCGGATAACAGACACCGCCGCGCCGTATACAAAACGCGAAAATACTTTGCGATTAAGAAAAATATCAGCATTGCAGCCGTGTACCCACGTACCAAGTTTTGAAGAAAAAAATAATTTAATTTAAATTTAAAAAACGAAGGTTGAAAAACAAAAAAATATCCAAATAGGTGGACGAAGAATCGAAAGCGAACGAGTAAAATTATTGAAAATGTTACGAGTACGTAATTATTTACGTTAACGAAAGCGCGAGTTTGGTTTCAACTTTGAACACTGAAAGCTGCGACTTGCTCGTATGCCGGCGTGAACGTTACTACCGAAGTACCAGTACCGAAGTGGAAGTATTACCGATACCGATACCGAATTACAAGTACGAGTACGAGAAGAGTGCAAGTGTGCAAGTCGATGGCGAACGAGTTCGAAAGCGCAACGCAACGCAACGCAACATCAACCGTAAGCTACGTAGCTCTAGCTAGTAGCTACAGACTACAGTCTACTCTACTGTAATGTACTCCACTCCAATCCAATCCAACTCCATCCGAGTCTCGAAAGTGCGAATATTTTATAAGTGTTCGTATTTTGTACGTCATTCGTTCATTTCTCCCAATTTTTCCAATTTTCCTTGTCAAATACTCAAATAACACCATGTTGGGCATCCACGATCTTCTCCCGGATAATCTGAGGAATTAAAATTCATGACTGGACATATTCATCCAGCTCGATATTTGTCATATTACAAGTGCAATTTCAGCAATATTGAGGTTTAATTTTTTTTCGACTCGTGAGACAATTAGTCAAGTAGGTAGGTACTCAGCGTACTAAGGCATGGTAAGTAGGTGAATATACCTACAGTACGATTTCGAGTGTAAGTAATTGTCGTAGGTAAATGAAGAAATGGAATTTAAAAATGTTCGAGATTGAAGAAGCACGCGAGTAAGCGGAAACACTTTTGTTTCTCGACACTGATTCAAACCAAACCACAAGAGACGACATCACCAAAAATCATTCCATTATTTCGACGACGACGACGACGACGACGACGACGACGACGATGATACTCGTATTTTTAATGAACAATATATAGTAGGTAATACGTGTACGTAGAACTAATATAATAAATCACCGTAGCCCGAACCGAAAACCGAAACATTAAATGCGAATTGATATAGTTGATACCTACTACAGCTATGTACGTGAATGGCAGCTTGTGCCAGCTGGACCTCGTTCAGATTTTTACATAATTTCAAACACGACGCGTTATTACGATCAAAATTACGAGAAAATCGAGTAAATATCTACATCAATTAAGTACGAGTATACCTTCAGACTGCGTCCGCTGTAGTCACTAGTCAGTCAGCAATAGATTTTAAACTTCAAAGATATAATGCCGCATTTACGCTTTGTACAATTTATCTTGGTTTTGCGCGAGCATATTTACACGAGATTAATCCGTATCTACTAAATTATTCGAATGTCTCGTAAGCTCGATAGCGTATTATTATTGTACCTACTAACGTTACTCGTACTCTTTCGTCTTAGCTGGCACCGCACGTCATGTCACATGGATGGCGTCCCATCATTTCGCAAGTTCACACCGATGTTAACGTTCACTTTCATCGTGTTAATTTTAATTACGAATACGTTAGTGCAATACCGCCTGCTGCATCACTTGCTCTCTTTCAAATACTTCCCAAATCCAGTAGGTATCAACTTACTTGATATTCAAAGTTTGTGGGTAGGGAGGGAGTGATCCATTAGAAATTTTTCTTCCAACCAAAATTATTTTTATGTAGAACTGTCAAGCTACAACTTTTGTTTGAAAATTTTTTCAAGTGGACCCCTCCCCCCCCCCCCCCCTCTCTACCAAATTTGCATAACGCACTGTCGATATTTACTAAAAATTAGAGGAGTGAGGGGAAAGGTGCCCACTGAAAAAATTTCTCAACAAAAGTGTCAGGATAAGATACTAGAAATAATTTTGGTTATTGTAATAATTTCGATCGCACCCCTCCTTCTACGATAACACTATACACAACATTACGTAAGCATAAGTGCAGGTACTTCTTCAAAATTGGGAGAAGGGTCCATTTGAAAAAAATCTTCAAACAAAAGTTGCAGGATAAGGGACCCGAAACGATTTCGGTTATTATGAAATTTTCGATTATTCAAGTACCAGTGGTACTTATTACATGCTACATGGCGAATAACACATTTTTCTTAAAATTGAATTTCTTTCAATAAATTGCCTAAAAAATTTTTTTCTCAATAATCGGGTCCATTCTGAGAGGTTCTGATGAGAAAATTCTGAATTTTTCAATTTTTTTCGGTTTTGGAAAAAACTTTTTTTTGCCTTGTAATGAGAACAACCGGTGGTTTCGGTTCGGTGGTAGGTAGGTAGGTACTTATTACATGAGAAATTTCAGATTTTGCTCAAATTCAATTTGTTTGAAAAAATTGCCTCCAAATTTTTTTTTTTTTTTCATTATTAGGGTCCATTCTGAGAGGTTATAATGAAAAAACTTTAAAATTTTCAATTTTTTCCATTTTTGGAAGAAAATTATTTTTGCAATGTGTTACGTACCAGTGGTACTTATTGCAAGGCGAATTTCAAATATTCCTTAAATTCGATTTCTTTGAAAAAATTGCTCAAATAAATTTTGTTCTCATTATTAGGATCCATTCTGAGAGGTTATGATGAAAAATTTTTGACTTTTTCAATTATTCCCATTTTTGAAAAAAACATGATAAATTTCAAATTTGTCTAAAATTCAATTTTTTTTAAATATTGCTCAAATAAATTTTTTCTCATTATTCGAGTCCATCCTGAGAAGGTATAAGGAAAAAAATTTAAATTTTTCAATTAATCCCATATTTGAAAAAATTATTTTTGCCATGTAATAAGTACCAAATTGGTACTACTTGTGAATTTCAAATTTTCCTTTAATTCAATTTCGTTGAAAAAATTGCTCAAATAATTTTTTTTCTCATTATTCGGATCCATTCTGAGAGGTTAGGATGAAAATTTTTTGAATTTTTCAATTATTCCCATTTTTGAAAAAAAAAACATGGTGAATTTCAAATTTTCCTTAAATTCAATTTCTTTGAAAAAATTGCTGAAATAATTTTTTTCCTCACTATTCGGGTCCATTCTGAGAAGTTATGACGAAAAATTTTTGAATTTTTCAATTATTCCCATTTTTGAAAAAAACATGGTGGATTTCAAATTTTCCTTAAAATTCAATTTCTTTAAAAAAAATTGCCCAAAATTTTTTTTTCTCAATAATCGGATCCATTGTGAGAGGTTGTGACCAAAAAATTCAGAACTTTTCAATTATTTCCATTTCTGGAAAAAATCATTTTTGCAATGTAATAAAGACCTCTCCTTCTACTTATAGATACTCGCATTATTAAAAACAGGGGAGAGTAAGGGGTTCGATTGAAAAAAATTGAAAACAAAAGTTGTAGCTCGAAGTTGTAGGAATTATTTTGGTTATGACGGAAATTTCGATTAGACCCCTCGCTCCCCCTTCAATTTTGAATATTAAAAATATAATTATGTAAAATGTGTACCTACTCGGTAAAAATTAGGGAGAGCAAGACGTGATGCAGCAGGCGGATTTCGGAAACATGGCCGATCGTCCTGTTACGTATCTAATCTATCAAGTAGGTAGCTAGGTAGTAGGTACACATACAGATACACTTACGCAAGTATTCGAGTTATAAGTTGAAATACTTACGCAGGCTACCGAGCCAATTTTCCGAAAGTTGGATGTTTTTCTGTTTGCGTTTTTGATTCGCTTGATTAAAAAACAGTAATAAAATATCGGATAGATACGCATTTCTCGCTTCCATCTTTCCATCTTTATTACAACAGCGTGGAGTAACATTTTCATCCTTTGGTCAATGTTGTAGATTAAGTAGGTACTTTGTAAGTCGATCGTTGAAACGTTTCGAGAAGTAGACGTTTATCTTTGTTGTTGCTATTTGTTTTCCAACTGTACCAATAATACCTACCAAATACTACGTCTGCGTGTCTGCCACTTCGAGTGGTAAAATTATCGAGATTTTTTTTGGCGGATGAAAAGGAGGGAGAACTTGGAGAAGACTTACGTGGATATACGTGCTTATATTCGTATATGTAGGTATTAGGTACTTGGTACTTCGTCATAGTCCTCGCTATTAGGTGCCTACCTAACCTACTCAGATATTCGCTTCGAAATATCGACAAATAACTTTGAGTTGATATATTCTGTATTTGAGACCATGCTTTCACTGAAGTGGGTTCTCAATTCTCATTACTTACTGCAAGAACAGGCATTCGTTGTTTGGACGTTGTTTACCGATTCAGTTGGTCAAGTTTTTGTTCTACATACCTACCTAGTTTGTACACTTTGTTAATAAATGTATTTTGCTTTCGAGTACGTTTTTGTTTTTTGTTCTCCATCGTAATAGGTATAGGTAATTTGGTATGCCTTTGGATATGGGTATTTCGGTGTCTAGCTGTCTACCTACTACCTACCCACTGGTACCTAAGCTACTGTATTACTTGGACTGGAGATGGGGTGAAGAAAGTTTTTGTTAAACGCGTTCGCAAACGTGTGACGCTCTCTATTTTCACGAATCTGCTACTCTCACGACGAGTGGTGTTGCGCAGAGGAAAGCAAAGATAGCGATGGCGGTTCGTTGACGATGTCCAGCCTCCAGTGCCCTAGCCCAGTGGCCCTAGGCCGCGGCCGAAAGAAGAAGGAAGAAGGAAGAAGGATGAAAGAAACTTCTGCATCAGCATCACGCAGCGGTCATTACAAAACTTATTAGCTCAGTTTATGCACATTTGCATAACGGCGAGAAATATATCATCGCGTAGGTAATGTTGTATGGCGCATAAATGGTAAATGAAATAGGTATTGCTACTCCTGGCGCAGAATCTCTGTAGTTGCTTACGGTTACGGTTACGGTTACGGTTACGGCTACGGTTACGGCTACGGCTAGGTAGAGTCTTGGATAAAACAAGAAGGAATAAACATGATAACATGAACAAACGAGCGATAAAAGAAAGTGGCTGGCCGAATTTTGTTGGCACATTTTGTCGATTCTAGGTAGGTAGATAGATAGGTAGGTTCTAGATACCTACTCGTCTTTAAGAAAACTGAAAAGGAGAATCGCATCGCATGTACGAGTGTGGTAGTTAGAGCGGTTGCGGACCTTTTTTCGGTGTATAGTCGTAATTCCAGAGTAATTAAAATAAATTATCGCCGTCGTCGGGTCGGTGCGAAATAATTACTCGCAGGACGAGATGTCGTTTTTAATTTTGATACTGGTTCGCAAGTTTTGCTCGTAGAAAGAAGAGGCGCAGGCGGTCGCGGTACCCCGTTGTTTTCAAACGAATAAATGGCGGGGTACCGGCCGGCCTGTCCGGCCTGCCGACCGCGCGGCGGCCGCGGCTGGCCGGCATCGTAGATTCGTAGCCCGTATACAAACCGAGCCATTTTCGCAGTCGCACCGCACCGCACCTCGCCACCCGCCGTCGCAATTACCGTTATACCATTACCCCCATTACCCCATTACCGTTCCCATTGATACGAGCGTTAAATTTGAGTGAACGGTTTTTTTACGAGTGTATTTTGGCACCCTCGCTCGCTCGCTTACAACGACACATTTCGAATGATAAAACGTGTTTTAATGAAATTTTTATTCTAATGAACCCGAATTACCCCCTTTCTTTTGTGTTGCAAAATTTTTCTTTTTTCTTGCTCGACTTTTACTAATCTTAAGTACGCATCTAGCGTTTACTTTCTTTTTCATTCTTATCGTTTCCTCGCGACAAATTTCATCCGCAAAATTAAAATAATCGTTATCTGGCGACGCGACGCGACGTGGCAATACTCACCTAGGTGATGTGTAGGTAGGTAGGTTGATAGATAGATAGATAGGTAGGTAGAGGAAAAAAAATCGCAACCTCCATAAAAATCTTATCTATTGTAAATATGGACCCTGTACCAAGTTACTCCGTGTGTTCGACAGCACATACTTGTTTATGTAATTTTAGGGTGTGGAGGAGGGAAAAAACCAACGCATTTTGGATTTTGACCAAATGCAAGAAGGAGGCTCAACAAGAAAAAATTTGAGCCTCCTACCTCAATGAGGAGAGGAGCTGTGAGTACTCAAAGTAAGGTCACTTTTGAAGGGGGGAAAAACGCGAGTTTTGGCCATTTTTCGGTAGTACAGCCTGCGTGGTACCTGGGTCATACCCATAGCCGGCGGATCATTATTTTCTCAAGTAGTGCTCACATTGTGGAGGAGGGAGGGGGGGGGGGGGGAATGTAAATTTTTTCACCAAAAAAAAAACTTCATATTATTTAATTTCGTTGAAAAAATTGCTTAAACAAATTTTTTTCTCATTATTCGGGTCCATTCTGAAAGGTTATGACGAAAAAATTCATGATTTTTCAATATTATTCCTATTTATGAAAAAAGTTCATTTTGCAGTGGACAATTTTACATTTTCCCAAAATTCAATTTAATTGCCAAAAAAAAATTTCTCATTCGGGTTCCCTCTGAGAGATTAGAATGAAAAAATTCTGAATTCTTCAATTATTCGCGTTTTTGGGAAACAATCATTTTTGCCATGTAAAAAGATCCGGGTTTTTCACGGATCTTTTTACATGGAAAATTTCAAAAATTTAATTTCTTTGAAAAAATTGCTCAAATTAAATTTTTTCTCATTATTTGGGTCCATTCTGAGAGGTTATGACGAAAAAAGTAATGATTTTTCGATTATTCCTATTTTTGAAAAAAATTCTTTTAGCAATGGGCAATTTCACATTTCTCCAAAATTCAATTTTATTGGAAAAATTGCCAAAAAAAAATTTTTCTCATCATTCGGGTTCACTCTGAGAGATTAGGATGAAAAAATTCTGAATTTTTCAATTATTCGCATTTTTGGAAAAAATTCATTTTTGCCATCCATGTGAAAAGATCCGGTTTTTTCACGGATCTTTTTATATGGAAAATTTCACAAATTTAATTTATTTGAAAAAATTGCTCAAATAAAATTTTTTCTCATTATTCGGGTCCATTCTGAGAGGTATGACGAAGAAAGTCATGAATTTTCGATTATTCCTAGATATTTTTGAAAAAAGTTCTTTTAGCAAAGGGCAATTTCACATTTCTCCAAAATTCAATTTCCTTGGAATCAGATGCCCAAAATTCGGTTAATTTTTTATTACCCGATTTTTCTTCAATTTTGCTCTACGACCGACCTCATATTGTTGTTTCAAATTTTTTAGAAAAATTTGAGAGATCCTTTTTTTTATTTCCAATAAAATAATATTGAAAAAATGTGGAAAAATCATTTATTTCAAAAAAAATTTAGGAAAATGAAAAATTTCATTCCAAAAAATTAGAATTTTTTATCCTAAAAAATTGGAAAATCTTATTTCATTCTAAAAAATTTTTTAAAAAATTTAAAAAGGTCCCAATCCAAAAAAATTATAATTTATTTTATTGAGTAAAATTTTTTACACATTGAAATTAAATTTTTTGCGCAGTTTGGGATTTCTCAGGTGGTGCTCTGTACTATGTGAGAAATCTCATGTGGTGCTCGAGCACGAGAGCAACTGGTCTAACGCCGGCCATGGTCATCCCGCTTAAAAAGTTAAATTTCAGTTTCTACCCTGCCAGGTAGTTGAAAAGTTGCAGTTTGCTGAAAAATCAAGATTTTCAAATCACAAAAAAAAAGAAAATATTACAATACGCTTGGTACCAAAACTGGACTTAAAAGACTGGACTATTGATGCAAAAAAGTTATTTCGGCTGAAAAAATTGAAAATTTTTCGTACCACGCCTACCTCAACTTTGAATTTTCCTAAAAGTCAATTTTTACCAAAAAAACAAAAAAACAAAAAAAAAAAAATGGTAAATTTTCAGGTTTTATTGAAATTGAAAGTTGGTATGGATAACCTGGCTACGAAAAAACTTTCAACTTTTTTTATTGGACAAATTTTTTTGCGCCAATGGGAGCTTCAGTCCAGTTTTGGTACCAAACAGATAGTAGTTACCTTACCTATTTCCTTTTTTGTAAGTAGGTAATTTGAAAATCTCGATTTTTAAGCGATCTGCAACTTTAGAACCCAAAAGTGATGAACCAAATACAAACAACCTCAATGATCTAGGAACTAGGGAGGAGTAGAAACTCAAATTGCACTTTTTAAACGGCGTGGCTGAAGCACCACTCTTCAAAAATTACCCTACTTTGAGAACCCATAGCTTCCTTCTGCTTTGAGGTAGGAGGCTAAAAATAATTTGGGTGGTTTTCAACTCAAAATGAGCCACCTACCCTCTTGCATATAATAAGGTCAAAATCCGAGATTATGTTTTTTTTTTTTTTTTCACTCCATCCTAAATTCCTAATGTACACGCAGATAAGTAGGTACATTGGTCAATGTAGGTAAAGTGCATGTAGGTTAGGTTCAATACTAACCATAAGGTTGTGCTTGTAGAAGTACAGGTATTTGTACTTGAGTAAGATGGCATAGGTACTAGGTATTTTGTGTTGTATTTGTGCGTCGCGTCGTACGTGTTGTGGAAATGTGGACATACGACGCGACGCGACGTACACAATGCACGAATGTAGGCTACGTATGGTTTAAGAGTTAAGAGTATACGTGTACTATATTGTTATACGCGTGGTAAAATGGTCAACTCTTCGGGGAGTTGCTTCATTTAATAAATTAGCTTGTCGTTTTGTGCGAGGGAGTGTGCTTGTGCTGCTTCGTTGCTGAGCGCTGGTGCTCGTGTTTAGAAAGAAGCGGTAATGGATCTCGTACGTACAACACAAACCTATCTGCTATAGAGTCTGAGTATAGACTACACTGCTATGCTGTGTTTACTCATCTTCTACCATGTACGTAGCGTCGTACATACGCAATTACGCATACATACACACCCACCAACCCAGACTACGTATTTGTACTTGGCAAAAAAAAAAATCATTATACATATATTGTTATTGAGCTCAGGCCCTGAGCAGCAAAACTCCGCGGGGCACCATCATCATAGCTCAATTTTGAAACACATCAACACCTTTTGGTTTGCATTAATGATGTACGGCCTTTTGTAAGGAAAATGTGGAGTTGCTAAAACTTCAATTTTTCGTATTTTTTGAAAAATTCTCAAGGGTACAAAAAATATGAAAAATCGCTGTAAATTGTCTTTTTGGGCAAAACTGTGTATATGTTAAATCAATTTTAATTCCAAAATTTTTTCCTCCAATTTTTAACCAATTTTTTTCAATTTAAAAAAAAAAAGTAAAATAGCCCTATGAAATTTTTTTAATATCTCATACCTAAATGCGATGATGATCTAATAAATTCTGTTTTTTTTTTTTGTTTTTTTTTTCAAAAAATATAAATAACGATGATGATACTTGCCAATCAAAGGCATAAAACCCATTCTGTAACATTTTGGAAATTTTTTCAAATTTTCAAAATTTTGAGAGCTCTTGCGCGATCGGAAGATATTATTCGATTTGAAAATTTTTTTTTTTTTGTTTTTCGTGTATCTCCAAGACGCAACTTTTCCGCGATATTAAATTTTGAAAATCTAAAATTTTTGATTTTCGCTCCACCCTAATATAACCAATTCACCATACGCCTTTTACGCGATAGTACGTACCTACATATGTACACAATACACATAATATAAATTACTTACAACGTTATGTTTCTATGCAAGTCGAAAGTCGTAAGTAGGTAAGGGTAAGACAGACGTGAGCTGAAATATCTGCATCTGCGCTACTGCTACCTGACGCCGATTCGTTTAACTAGGAGCGATGTCGCGAGTCCAGTGAACTAAAATGATAAGGCATCGTTTCGGCTGGAACGATATCATATCAGTTGTTGTTCAGTTCACGCGAAAGCTTCGACCTGGTACCACCTTTCGTTCGCGCAACTTTCGACTTGCGGATAAAATACGATTTTCGTAAATTTCGTAGCTAGCCGGTCACTCACTCGTTTAGTTAGATACTCGTTACTCGTACTTCATTATTGCCATTGTCAATTTTTACATTAAAAAATTAATTACTCATTCCTTCCGTTTCATCGCGTGATTTGTAATTTCGACATTTCGTTTGTTTTTTGATTATTTACGTTGTTTTTTCTTCCCTTCGGAATATTTTGCACTATACCATACCGGTTCGGCATTCGACTCCACTGTACCTGCTCGGAAAGATACTGACGACATTCGAAACTTTTCGTATCATCTGTACAATGTCATCTTAAGTCAAACGCCCGTACCCGAGCCCGCGTAATTTTATTGGAATGTTGATACGTAGTTAGATATCGCGTGAAAAATGATAGTTGACGCGTAAAATAAGTTGCATAAGCAGCCCCTACGACGACGGAAATAGGTGCGTATTTTAGATCATCTATCGCGAAATACATTTTTTTTTTTTTTTTTAATATTATGTACGTAGCTACGTACCTACTCGTATATTTTTTTGATGCATCTCTACTGTACCTACTACTAGATAGATAATTAATTACCTACTAATTTGTACATTGACTACCGCACCATCGCTCACTCCAACCAAAATAGCCATCTAAATTCTGTATACAGCGTTATTAATTGCTTCGACCTGTTTTTTTTTCTTTTTTCTATCGCACATAATATAGGCATATAGCTATTATAGACCTGCATACAAAGGGAATTCGCGAATAAAAAAACCTGCCAACGATAGGTATAGATACAAAAAAAGTGCTCGATATTCTATAGGCAGGTATGTATAATATGTAGGTATATCTACATAGGTATACCTAAGGTGCCTCCTGCTTGTAACTACTTGTTTGTACGTGAATGCTTATCTATCCGTATGCACGTACATAAGGACTTGTGTTTGCACCATGCCTATTTTGGGGTCCTCCGTGATTTTTTTACCAATATGTACTCGTATTGCTACCGAGGTTATTTTCAAAAACTTCGCTATATCTTAATGCTTAAAATTGTTGCCCACGAAAAATGCAGCCGAATTTTACATTCTTCATAGTTGTTTCGAGCTAGGACCTCTTTAACGAGGGATTAAAAACTTCACTCACATACAAATACTGTCACACACAGTACACACCCCTATCTACACACCCATCAAATCAAGCGTTACTGGGGTCCTCAAGTCCTGATACAAATTCAGTTTCAAACGCCTCTACTAACGTGTACAATTCACAAACAGCTACCTAACTATAAATACTCGTAATATGTACAAGACAATTTGCTGGACATTGTTTAATGTATTTGCTCACCTACCACATGTCCTCAACTGCTCAACTATTTGATATAGTTACGTAGTACCTAAACCTATACCTAATTGCCGATAATGGTACAACGTGACTGATGAAATAACTTGTTTGAATTCTTTAACCTTTTGCGCAGAAAAATACTACTTACCGGTTAATTCGAGACCAACATAAATGGGCTTACGAGTACCTAACCTACTACCTACTCGGATATACTATAATAAAAAATTATGTGCAACGCTGTACCAGACCAGAGATTATAGGTACCTATTGCAATTGGGTGACTTCACGTCCGTATCTTAAACAAGTAACAAGTTAATGCAATTTTTAACGCAAAAATCACATTTAAAAGAATATATTTATCATTTTTTAAAATTCATTTTTTTCCAAATTTGAGAAAAACAAATTTTTAGATTTAAAAAAAAAGTGATTCTCCTGTAAAAGTCCATTTTTGACATAAGCTCCCTTTTCCCATACACGCACTCGCATAATTATATGAAGTAAAACACTCTTTGTTAAAGAATTATTTACTTAATCGTTCAGAAAAAAATATTTTCATCGACGAAAATAATTTATAAACGCTGAAAAAAATAATACTTATCTATTTACGTACTTCAACGATTATAGGTACCTACGTATACTTTCCTGCCAAGTGAAGTGATGAAATGATTGGAAAATTTAATTTTTTTTTGTCATCTCAAAATTAAAATGTTCGAGCTCGAGCGTTCGGATACGAACTCCTTGATAATACGAATACGAATGAAGCGTGAAACAAAATTGAAAAAAAAAAAAAAAAAAAAAAATTGAAACACTGCGCGATAAAAAGCTTATCTCGTAAACAGAAATAGAAAATGGTTGTATTTTTCAATCAAAAAAAGCGTTTTTTCCGCAGGCAGTGCTGAAACCACAATGGCCCGAGACAAAAAAGAAATTTCTTCAAAGTTGTTGTTTGCGTTCTCGAAAAAAAAGGTACCCTGTAACCCATTACATGCGATCAGCTTGCCGTACCTAGTTGGTTAAAAAAAAAAGTTGTTTCTATTCCTTTTGTTTACTCAAGTAGATGCTTAACAGTTTTTAATAAAATCTGTTCGTATTGAAAGCCGATTATAAGTGGTACTTACCGAAATTAAAAAAAAAATTTTACCATTTAAGCCTTACTTCCACTTACCAGTTACCGAATTACCGCTCCTTTTCGAAATTCGAATGCTGAAAGTGAGGTACCAAATATACCTCTTTACATATACGCACCTATACTATCTCTTCAAATTTAGGAATAAATTGCCGGAAGACTTTAAAATCCAATATGCAAACTGTCGACGTAGCAACCTAATAGAAAAAAAGAAAAAAATAAATTTCACCCATACCTACTCAACTAAATAGAGAGCTGGACACATATGCACGATGCAGCGACACATTTTATTTGCGGGAGATTGAAATTGTAATGGAAAAGTACTGAAATATAATACGAAATGTACCTGGAGATTGAAGCAGAGGTATGTAGCAGGGACGTAGCGTCCAGGGGGTTAGGGGGGACGTTCCCCCTCGAAGATTTTGAAAAATTTGAAAAGTTGGAATTTTGAAGGTATATTCCCCCCTCAAAAAATAATTACGGTACGCCTCTGGTATGTAGTACCTAAATGTACTTGGATTTACATTTATGTAGTACTTGGTCTTATGTACACCAATGTACCTAAGTAGTACCACCTGCACCTATCGAATGGTCAAGCTTACATAATTATATTTCATACGAATTATAAACTTGCTCAATTTGTATTTACCTAATCGTATTATTTATAAGTACCTACTCAGTCGAGTATTCGTATCACTTTAATTGAAGGGAATTATTAGTTTTGAAAAGAAAATTTCATTTTTCATTGGAAATAAATTTAGGTATCTTTTGCCGGCTCGAGTCTATACACTTGTTGCATTGCATCCACGAAATATTGTAGGTAATCAACTTCGCTTCCTTGTTTTCTTTCTTTTTTTCCCCCATTTTTTCCCCTCAATAATTATACGTACGTTAGTTTGTTTTGGTAAGAAACTCGGAATTTCAAATTAAATATTAGATAATACGATAATGGTTGACATAAGCAAGCATAATTACGTGATGCACGCAGATAAATAATACAGGTACCTAGTTTATTAATACGCAGACTACGCAGACTCAAAAAGTTGGATATTGTTTTAATAAACTACTCGAGCCAAACCTTGATATTATAACTCAAAATTGAAAATTGAAAAATTGTAAAAAATAATAATAATTTGTAGTATCTCTGGTACTTGAACGTTGAAGCTAAAATGTTTTTGTTTTTGTTTTCATGCATGGCGATGTGACGTTCGAGTATGTCTAGCTAAGTGAATAAAATTATAAAATAGAAAATAGAAATCAAATCAAAAGCGATATTTTTACCTAATTTGATGATGAAAATTGGAAAATATTCTAGCATTCGTGATTAAACTTATACTTAAATAAGTACAAATTACAAATACTTCAGATTCAGAATCTAATACGTGATCAGCTGTGTATTTAAAATTGAAATGACTACCGATAATCACTATCAACTATCACCACTGCAGACTGCACCATGAGTCTGATTAATTGATTACTTTATAAATCTCAACTAAACTTGTCTTACAAAAAATGGAGAAATTTCATGTAAACTAGGTTGATGCACCTACAAACTACGTATAGTTATAGTTTATAATTTTAATTCATAAATAATATTATTAAATTATTTTAAATGATGAAAAACTATAACTTAGTAATTGATTAATAAAATTATTATTTATAATAATCAATTAATCAATTCGTAATTCAGTAATACTTTTACTTTAAATTCCTTTTTTTTTAATTTAAATAAAAATTTTAAAAAAATTTAAAAAATTGAATAATAATAGTCAGTTTAGGTAATGTTATGAATTCAAAATTCATAATTGTGCAGTGATTTAATCAATGTTTTCAAAATTTAGCACACATTCGACTATCATCTTTACATTATTAATAAAAATTTAAAACGTATAAAATTAAAATAAATAAAATTATAATAATACGAATGAAGAAAAAAAAGTTGTTGTTTTTATGTTTTATCGTTTTATCACGAAAGAGAATTTTTTCGCTTCAAGAGGGGTGTGTTGCCGTCTTGCTGCAGTTCGAAGTTCAAGCAATCAAAACTTCAAAATGGCAGAATGGTAAAAATTTAGTTACGTTTAGCGTTTTCTTCCTTCTTTTCGTGTTTTAATTGATAATTATTTTAATCGGCGACATCGCGTTTATTTTCAATTATTACTATGAATTATCATTTAGTTTAGTTAAACACTTTCGGTTAGCGTTGCTCGTAGCTTCGTGTGATTTGGATCACTGCGTGTTTTATGGTTGTGAACGTGAAATCGGAAAATCGCCATCGTATCTTTCAACTTATCATTTGCCTTTGTATTTTGAAATAATTGATGAATTTGTGTTCAAGTGATAGTGAACTAAGTGTGAGAAAATGAATTTTCGCAACGGACGATCGGATTTAATGTAACAGTATGTTCAGATCTCAACTTCTTGACGGTTTTATGTTAAACTGCGGATCTTTTCGTTTTCGAACGTTGAACAAAATTCGTATGTGCCGGTGCCGCTGCTTTGTTAAATTTTCCTTATTTATTGAAAAATTAAACAGATTATCGAAAACGGAGAACTACAACGACTACGGATGATCTTCGGTGAGTTTAGATTTTGAACGATTTTTGCTACATAAGAATTGCAGTTCATTTCATATACTGAGAAACATTTATCGTGATAAGCTACTACGTACTATTACTCTACATTGTGCATTCTATTTTTGGAGTTTATCGTGTCGCAATCGGAATCAGATTGCAAGTAGTATGCAGTATGGTACTAATATTCGTGCATAAATAGAACTTCGGTGACGTACGATACGTAACTACATACATTTATGTAGATTGTAGGTGCTCAGTGCTGGATACTAAAGGATAAAGAAGGAATGATTGTGATTATAATATAACTACTATGGCTTATGTTTATCCATATTCGTACCGACTGCAGTGCATAGGCCCAGTAAGATCTCAGATTTGATACAATAAGCCACAGTAAACGTGTATTCTTGTGCTTTAGAAGCAATTGGCAACTTTTGGCGGTTTTTTCGATGATCGTATCTATCTGTTGTTTTCTGTCAACTCAACTTTTGGTGCGATTTATGCGGATCGAACGCTACCGGACCGTAGAATGCATTTCATCATGTTTTAGGTGTGAATATTGCGTGTGTAAGTGTCCGTATGTAATGATTGTGTATGATTGTATGCGTACGGCTACGGACGGTACGTTATTATGTAAAGTTGGTACGGTAGTGATGAGTACGAGCCGAGCTCGCCAAAGATCGAGCCCAACGTTGCGTCACTGATAAGATCAATAAGTGAGATAAGGCGCTTTTGTCGCACCTACAGCCTATTGTGTAAAAAGTTTTATTTTTATCGATGACATCATCACTAAAACCAATTTTTAACCAAAGCCCGGTCCAGGCTCGTTCGTCCAACTGTATATTGGGCTCGGCTCGGCTCGGTTCGTTTTTTAACGAACAGGGCTCTTGCACATCACTGAATTGTATACCTAAACCTAAGTAATAGTGCTATGTATCAGTAGGTAATGTTACCTAACTAGTGTCTATGTAGATTAGTCAGTTTGTTTACACTGATGTGGATGTTGTTGTTGAATTTTACCAAGTCCAATGGAAATCGTATCAGATGTTAAGCTGATAAGAACAGATTTAAAAATTTATTGAAAAAAATGTTTTCATACAGATACAAATATGATAATTAATGTAGATACTTACTTGATATTCAAAATTGAAGGGGAGGAAAGGGTCTAATCGAAATTTTTGTAATAACCAAAATTATTCCCAAGACTTTAAGGTACAACTTTTGTTTGAAATTTTTTTCAATTGGACTCTTCCTTCCCCACAGATTTCACATAACCCTCCGAAAATACGAATTCAAAATTGGAGAAGTGAAGGAGGAAGACGCCAATTGAAAAATTTTTCAAATAAAAGTTGTAGATTGAGGTCGTGAAAATAATTTTGGTTATTACAAAATTTTCGACTAGACCGTCCCCTCCCCTCCAGTTTTAAATACTATAACTTAGATAATTGCCGGAGGAGGTAGGGAGGGGTCCAATCGAAAAAAATTTCGAATAAAAGTTGTAGCTTGAAGTCTTAGAAATAATTTTGGTAGTTACAAAAATTTCGTTTGGACTCCTCTCTCACCTCCAATTTTGAATATTAATAAGTATAGTATTGTACTTTGTAAAGCTCAACAACAACGATCCACGTCCATGTAAATAAACTGAGTAATCTAGACGTTAGTGCGTACTGCGTATAAATCTGTAGTATTCTCATCTATTGTAACGCAAGTTATAGTTTTCACTTCTGTGTTCCCAACTTCCTAACCGTTGGTGCTTCGTCTCGGATTACATTTTGCCCAGCCAAGTACCATACGTACCTACAGTCGTACGCGTAGGTAACTACCTATCTACACAATCTAGACCCTTACTGTAGATACTTCTCGTTCGTTGTTCGTACGTAAGTCTACTTCCACTTTCGAACGCACTTACAGTGCGTGAGAAACCGCCGAATCTAAGAAACGAAAAGAAAAAAAGGTAAAAAAAAAAAAAAAAAAAAATGCCAGATATACTTAGGATAGCCGTATTCTACGCTTTTCTTTTTGAATTACCGAAAACGCATTAAAACTTTTCCACTTCTGCTTTCACGTGCGAGTGAAGCGCTAAACTGCGGAATTTCGCATTCGAATATCAAAGTCGAGAAAGTACGTACTCGTACAACGAAGGTAGGCTTATGTTAGAGGTACCTACTACTATTCGCTCAATTGAACGATTTGGAATTCTGTAACGACGCGTCAGCGTCAGCTTCAGTACAACGTCGGTCGTCGCTTCTCGCTCGCTAGCGTCGGTTAGGTTACTCGTATCTGATTACCAAAGTGCACCTCATCAATCATTATAATATCTACATGCTCAACTAGTGGTATAAGGTACGTATTGCATACGTATTACGTATACGTAATTACGTACGTATCCAATACGTATCTAAATATCTATAGGAAGTATTGATGGTATATCGGGGGCTGCTTGCTTGGACTGGGCTGGGTGGATATTGGTAGTGGTGGTTGTGGTATCGTTTTTTTACGGATAAATTATTATTGTCGTCTAAACCAACCAACGCTCAACGTTCGCTATTTTCAAAAAATCTCTATTCGTTGATTTTCGAGAACGATGTATACTTACAATAAAAAAAGAAGAAGATAAACAGGGAAAAAGCGGGAGTGGCTACATCCACAATAAGTAATCACATTGTAAGGGCGATGTCGTTCTTTTTCGTCTATCTTCTTTATTTTTGCACAAGTTTTTTTTTTCAAAGGTCAAACAAATTTTTTGCAAGCTGTTTTTTTCTGAAAACTTTGATGTTTTATTTAAAACAAAATAAATCTATATTCTTTCACAAAATTGTGTACTTAAAATGTTTTTCATTTTAGGTAAGATGCAGTATTTATCATTTTTTATGTTTTAATTGTTTAATTTTTTTTTCAACAAGTCAATGAGTAATTAAGTACTTACTCAATTTTGAATTTAGGTACTTGAAAAAATTAATTTAAAATTTCAGTAAATTTGAAGAAAAAAAATTGAAAAAAATTTTTTGAAGAAAAATTGGAATTTACTTGAAAAAAAAAATAGAAATTACTCAATTAGAAGACAAATGTTGATAAAAATTATTAGAAAAATTCGAATGAGAAGTTAAGTTACCAGTTGGGAGATGAAATAAGAACATTTTGATGGCCAATTTGAGAATGAAATCAATTGACAGTTTTATTGGAAAATGAGGGGGGATGATAAACAATTATTTTCCTGAAAAAAAAAAATAGTAAAAAAGGTTGGAAAAAATTTAGATAAAAAACTCAGAAATGAACTTGATAAAAAATTTACTAAAAAAAAAAATTCAAAAGAAAAATTTGAAAAAATATGCTAGAGATTTAGAAGCATTATGATGAGAAAATTTTATGAAAAATCTTTAAAAATCCAAATGAAAATTTAAAAAATAAATTTAATTACAAAATTCATTTTAAAAATTTCAAAAAATGAATTTGAAAAAATATGATGATTAGTTGCATTTTGATGTAAAAATTATTGGAAAGTTTGAGTTTGAATGAAAAAATTGAAAAATTAAAAAAAAAGTTTCAACTTTTAAACGACAAACAGAAAAAAATTAATGAAAAATTTGAGGAAAAATAGGAATAAATTATTTGACGAATGATAAATAATTTTTTCAAGAATTTTTTTTTTCAAAAATTGAATGAAAATTGAAAATGGGAAAAAAATAAAAAAATAAAAAACCTGGAAATTTTTTAATATTTTTATTAAATTAAACTTGGTGGAAAAATCTCGATGAAAAATTTGAGAAAATCTTTTATGTAAAATTAGTAAAAATTTTGATTAAAAATCAATTTCGACAAAGTCTACTTTGAAAATGACAAATACAACCACGACAACGAGTTTTCAAACAAGAATATGAGATGAATTCTCGTTCGTTCATTTTCGTGATTACTTGTTGTGGATTTAGCCACTCCCGGAAAAAGCTGGTGGATATAGGTAGTAGGTACATTCGTTCAAGCGTCCACATTTTACAACAGATTTGTGTAAAATTTAGGGCCCTGTTCATAATGGAAATAAATTTTAGGGGAAAAATTTGATTAAAGTTGACGCTTTTCACAATAGCGGTGATATTGTGTTATACTGCTTTTCAAACGATTTTCCCTAATTTTTTCCTCCGTATAATTTATTGCCAATGTGGACGGTGGTCAACTGCAAAATGTGAACGCTCGAGCGGAGCTAGTGACTCGTATTTCGACGACGACCATGCAATGGCGCTGGCTGGCGCGGCGTGATCTGTCATGTATACCTAGACCTAACTATATTTCCAAATGAAATACGAACACATTTTTATTTAAATATTATGTTACGTCGAATGTAGCTTTGATTACGCTCGTCGAGTCGCGTCGCGTCGCGGTTGGAATGATTTTGACTGGGACGCAAATAAACGCTTGTCATTTAACATCGAAATATTCGCGCGTACCACGTAGACGTACCTGCCAGTGCCTGCGTACCTGTCTTTCTGAATTTGAACTTTTCAACGCGGAGAATTTTTCATTATTAGGTAGATATGAAATTTTTAACGAACCTAACGCGTCCGCGACGTCGACGAAATGGTCATCCACTCGTTATCTACTCCTACTTACTCTTGTACCTATACCGTCTATCTACCAGCGTTCGAAAAAAAATTGTATATTCTCTGCCACGACGACGCTATTCGACATTATACGAGTACATACGTATGGTTTTATTTTTGCTTTTAACGTTGGTAAAAAGCTAGGCGCTCGATTGAATTTAATAAGGTCGCTATAGCGTTTGTTCTGTTTTGTTTTCCATGCGAAATCCACGTTAAGACCTTTATTCGAAGCAACGTAGGTGCTGAACGGAAATGTTATTTTTATAAGCAAGCGGAGAGAAAGAAACATTCTACACTACAGTACATAATCCTACGACGAGTATACGATACGAGAAAGCCGACGGCGAAATTCGATTTTATTTTAATATAGCTGCCTGCTGCTGTTACGTATTTGTGAAAATATCGTCGATGATGAAAAAACGCGTATCTGTCTAAAAATGTACGTCTAAGTCGCGGTTGCAAATTTGTGTAGAGTTTGGATAAATGTCGCATCGCGTACGTTTACGTATACCACATACTCGTAGTAGGTATGCAATGTACATATAGGTAGACTTTGTCGTTGAAGTTGGACAAAAGAATTACGTAGCTGGGGAGCAGGGACCGGAACCAATATCCAAACCAAAACCATTGATTGGGAAACCAAAACCAAAACTTTTTTTTTTTTTTTTGGTTTTAGTTTTGGTTTTTCTTCTTTTGTTCGCAGTTTTTTCATTGTGCGAGATTCCAAAATTACTGCCTACCTGTTAACACTAGTGTCTGGTTTGCTCAACTTCTTAACATGGAAGTGTCGCGTTGTACTAAAATTTTTACTAAGTTCAATACTTCGTAGATACTTATTAAGTATTCAAAATTGGCGGGGAGGAGGAGGAGGAGGAGGAGGAGAAGTTCAATTGAAATTTTTGTAATTACTAAAATTTATTTTGGTTAGTATAAAAATTTCGATTGACTATTCCCTTCTCTCCGATTTCACATACCTACGTAAGATCATGTAGATATTTTTCAAAATTTGGGAGGGGGGGGGGGGGTCCCATTGAACAATTTTTCAAACAGAAGTTGTAGATTGTAATCCTAAAAATAATTTTGGTTATTATATAATTTTCGATTAGACCCCGTCCACTTCTCCAATTTTACATAGTACGACTTAGATAACCTGGGTGGGAGGTATAGGAAAGAGTCCAATTGGAAACATTTTCGAACGAAAGTTGTAGCTTGAAGTCTTTGGAATAATTTTGGTTATTACCAGAATTTTAATTGGACCTAATTTTGAATAATTATTAAGAATCTAGGTAGTATTGGACTTTGGAAAATAATGATGAAATGAAAATAATTCATTTATTTGGAATTTTGAAGGATTTTATTATAAGAAATAGTGACCTTCATAGAGCACCGCATACCTCAGTGGTCACTCCTCAAACCCTTTCTCCAAGTTCTTTAAATAACTTATGAAAAATACCTACCAAAGTTTGAAAAATATACCTAATTATAAAGACCAAAGTACGATTAGGTTCAGTCCCTGCCAAGGAGAACTTGTACGTACCAGTAGGTAACAAAAAAGTTTGTTATGCACATGGCGCATATCCAAAAATTGAAGGGCAAGGGGGAATGAAGTTGAGAAAATTTTCTTCCAATTGAGCACATAGGTACTACGTCTTACCAAAAAAAAAAAAAAAAAAACTGAACATTTTTTACTCTTGAGATTTTTTGTCTTTGAAAATGAAGGCTCTAAAGAGCTTTCTAAGCAAAATAGATTGGCAACATTATCCAAATTTGAAATTTCGTACACTTGCTCTCCAGACACCATGTATGTATACTCCGTTCCTTCTGAATTTGAAGTGTGCTACATGAGAAATCACAGTGGACGTTGCGGAGTAAGAAAGGTATAGGTAAATTTGTATGTTTGAACAACGAAGGGATCAGTTATAGTTGTTTATTATTGAAAATTGAATTCGAATTAAAATTCAAATTGTACCCAAGTTGTAATTGTGTGGGTCCGGGTATATGTATACCTGCACGCAGCCAAGTACATATACCTAAAATGTATGAATTCTGACGTCACGCGCTTCTTCGGAGGAATTTCGGAAGGAACAGACTATAACGAGAGTTTATCAAGCCGTTTTTAATAATTAGTTGGCTGTTGTTTCTATCATTAAACTGTCTATCGGGGACCGATAAACGACCCGAACGAATGTAATAAAGTTGGAAATCAAGAATGACGAACCGAATGAGAAATGTGGTGTAGGGCTGTAGGGGCGCATCGCGTCGTATCTATCTACTCCTCTATTAGTCTACGAAGAGTATACGTATTACGTGTATTACCATTACGTACTGCAACGTACCGATGATAAGTATGAACGTATAAGGGCGTGAGGGAGGTGTGGGTAGTGGGTACCTCCATCTACTTGCTTGCTTAGGTATAGTAAAGAGTGCGACGTACGACCGACCATAGTAACATTTTCGTTTGTAGTGTGGTGAAAAAACAAAATTTCGCCCGTTGTGTGCGAAAGTTTAAAAACAAAAACGATTCGCGGTTAAAAATGGAGCTCTCGGGAATCTTAAATACGGCGTGCCGCGAACGCAGCCGCAGCCTGCACCCTTCCAATCCGCAAAGTTACGCGGGTGGGCGGTGAAGAAGATTAAAAACGAGCTTGTTCGGTTTGGTTCTCGCATCGGGTCAAACGCATCGCTATCCATAACGTTACGTCGCGACGCGACGCAACGCGTCCGCCGAAATGCCGAATTCTTCCGACGATGCCGATACCAATAGGTGCCATTTTGTAATTGGCTTTATTCTTAACATAGTTGCGAAGTTGAAAGATGAAGAACATGGGCTGATGTGAGTTGGCTGGTTCTGGCATCTGGCATCTGGCTTCTGGCTTCTGGCTGCTGGTATACTTATTCGTATATGAAAAAATAAAGTGTTTTGATGTACGTCTTATGCCTGTTGGCGTGGGGCGAGCGAGCGCAATATTACCAACAATATCGGCGATATCACAGGGAAAAAATTGTGAAAATGTGAGAAATTGGAGAATTCGAGTTTCGGTCCAATAAATACTTGGTAGAAGCGTGAAAATTGGTAGGTAGCAGGTACCTATGATGAACGTTGAGAGCGTAACAAAATTTGCCCTCTTCGATTTCCCATAAGGGACGTGAGGAGGATCCTTGGAGGCACCAGCCCCATTGTATAACAATGTTGAACAATTTAGACATTTTTTTTGACTTCCCCGAACACGAATATGTAGTTACTTTCACTTCAACATCTGAACTTTGATCGCGAGAAGTGCCCTAAATTTAGAGTCGACCCCCCCCCCCCCCCACACCCCCATTTAGGGAAAATTATGAAAAATATGATGTAACAATGGAGGACTCGAGATGTTTGAAGTATGCTAAAAAGACACCTCGAACTTGTAAATAGCATTTTTGATAGATTTTTGGAATTTGACAGGCAAATTTTCTGGCTCAAAAACACCTATTCGCAAGTTTGAGGTGTTGTTTTAGCATACTTTCTAACATCTCGAGTACGAATTCGTGGGTATTTTCACTGTAAGTTCAGAAAAATATTGGCGGATAGCTACGTATTGATCTATTGAACGAACGAACGAGCTGTACGTGATAATGTAATGTGATGTATGAGTATGACGTACGAGTATGTATAATGGTGGAAGTGTTGATGGGCAAACTGCGTAAATACATATCATTATATGTACATAAATGAAATACTTGGACCCCTACCCGGTACCTGGGTATATGGGATGGGTATTCGTGGTCGCTATAATTCGCTACAATAATAGGAACCGTAGATATTTATAAACGTAGTAGTACGTTGAGTATAGCACCGTCTTAGGTTGCGTATTGTGTGCTGCGTTTTGTTCGGCAGAAACCGAATCCGATTTAAATAGATAAACAAGCTCGTGCATATTTATACAGGCATTACGACCACGAGTAGGTATAAATAGTAGGTAGTAGTACTAGGGCGAGAAGGTTGCTGTGTTTTTTTCGGATACCACCGAAATTGAAAGTACTCGTCGCGCCGCGTCTTCTCTTCCCGCGTGTCGGGTGAATTGTGACAAAGAAGAAAGCGACATATTATCTCGCAAGCAGTGAAAAAGTTAGAGAAAAAAGTTTGTTTCCTCGGAGCGAGTGGGTTAGGAAAAAGTGACGTATTAGACCTGTGTAACTAGAGAAATTACTCGGATTGTTTTCCAGCAATTTTCAACGAATTTGACAATTATTTTTCAAAAAATTACATCTACTTTCAATTTTTATTCTTCAACGCTTGAGATGACGAGTGGATCGCCGCAGTACTGATTTTTTAGCACCATCGAAAATCTGCCAAGTTCAATACTACGTAGACACTTAATGTTCGAAATTGGAGGGGAGGGAGGGGTCAACCGGAATTTTTGTAAAAACCAAAATTATTCCTTGGACTTTGAGCTACAACTTTTGTTTGAAAATTTTTTCAATTGGACCCCTCCTTCCCCACCTATTTCGCATAATAATTCGAAGATACTAATTAAAAATTAGAGGAGTGAGGGAGGAAGGGGCCAATTGACATTTTTTTCAAATAAAAGTAGTACCTAGTTTGAAGTCCTAGGAATAATTTTGGTTATTACAAAAATTTCGATTGGATCCCTCCCTCTCCTCCGATTTCACATCACATCAGGTAGATACTTTTTCAAAATTAGGGGAGGGGTCCAATTGAAAAGTTTTTCAGATAAAAGTTGTAGATTGAGGTCTTAGAAGTAATTATTTTAGTTATTATAAAATTTTCGATTAGACTCTCCTCTCCCCTTCAATTTTGCGTAATATGACTTATAGTACGTTCGGCGAAAGATTAAACCTGGCAAAATAAAAAGTGGGGGACGCAGTGAAAAAACGAAGCAATTAGAAGCCGAGAATTGTTCGTTTCGGCACGTTGATTGGTTCATTTTCGCTCCGCCTTTCTCGCGCCAAAATTTGCCAGGTCTAATCTTTCGCCGAACGTACTATAGAAACTTATATTATTGAAAACTGGTGGGGGTAGGGATCCAATTGAAAAAATGTTCAAACAAAAGTTGTAGCTTGAAGTCTAAGAAATAATTTTGGTTATTACAAAAATTGTGATTGGACCCCTCCTTCCCCTCCAATTTTGCATTCAAGTATCTATGTAGTATTGAACTTCGCAAATTTTCGATGGTGCCAAAAAATCAGTACTGCGGCGATCTATTCGTTTGAGATGCCTCACTTTCAGGTAGGGATCCGAATCTATTCGTTACAAGCGGATTTCGTCTTCACTTTGCCTATTCTCAACTGTCTGTGTTTCTGATTGAGAGAAAAAAAAATCAACTCCTTCGATATATTAAGGGTAGAGTTGAGCAATAAGTACCTAAACTTGAACATTAAAACACGCAGGTTGATCTGAGAAGCCTACTTGGCAGTTTGCAGGATAATATTCTTAACTAGCACACGCTAGACCGAGACACCTTGTATTTGGTTACTTACGAGTATGTGTAGGTCTAGGTATGTGAAATGAAGCGGAAGCTCAAGCTCAAGCTCGATCTCGATCTCTTGATTTTGATTCGATGCATTCGTTCTGTTATGAACGTTGACGATAGCAACGGTTTGGTTTGTTGATTTAGCGAAACGTTGCGTTTCTGTGTAATTGGTTAAGGTAGACAGAGACACTCGTCTTTGTCGCGTTATTCTCATGTTGGCTTGAAAATCACTTTATCATTGAATTTTGTGCAGAAAGTAGGTAGGTAATAGTTTGACGTGACACGACACGACACGACACGAGCGAAGCCACGTAGCGTTAGAAGGGGGTGGTGTTGGTGAGAGAAAAAAGACTATGGCTATACCTACGCGACTACACGTGCTGTACTTATATGAATAAAAGTAAAACGTGCTACGCTGTTTGTGGCTGAAATTGCGACTGCGACTTCTGCTGCTGCTGCCGCTGCCGCTGCCGCTGTTACTCGTGCTTTCGAGTTTCGACTCGTTTCTTAATTTCTGGTACCCAGACGGAGCCGGAGCTACCTACCTATACCTACCCTACCAAGTACCTAGACTTGTCTGTTGTCTGTTTTCGATTGTGTGTAAAACTTAAAAGTAGCGTATTAGCGATGCGGTATGGTATTCGGTAATTTCAAATTCTAACCATATTTTAATTGGTTGCGAAGCGAATGAAATTAATTAAAAAGCAGTAATCTTTGTCGGTTGCGGCAGCGGCCACGACGCGGCGCGGCGCGCTGGCTGCTCGGCAGTTGAGTCGGGTAAGGGACAACGAGTAACGCGTCTCATTTAATAAATTTTTAATTAAATCGTCGCGTTGCAACGTAAATTAAATTGCCAACGTGATCCGACGAGAACACTGAGCAGCGGCACTGCGGCGGCGCGGCGTAGCGGTGCTAAAGATAGAGAATGTTATGTAAGTGTACGTTTACAGTACTTGTGTCTTGTACACTCTACGTATCGCTTTATCAGACTTACTTAATGTTAATACAGAAAATAAGTTATTTCTCGGCGCGGCCAGGGCGTGGGGTTCGCTTCTGTCGCAAACCGCATAAACGTGCGGGCCATTTCAAAAATCAAGCCGAATGAAATACGAGTAGAAACAAAATGTGTTCGCTTGGAAAGCAACCCGCAACACAATGATGGTGTAGGGTTTAGGTTGAATGACCTGTTACACTTCTACTTAGGTATCTTGTATATGGCTTATGGCTATATGCAATGCATAGCCGATTGTTTTTTGAAATTTTAATAGAACTTTCAAAAAATGGAGTGAACGTGTAGGTAGCTAGGTACTTGATTTTGAGTTAGATCGATTGTCTTATAGGAAAGATTCTCTGCATTTTTTGTCCATCTTCGATATTTCAGGCGCTATGCGAGAAAAAGATAATTATATGCATAGGTATTAGGTGGGAGTGAAAAAAAAGACATACCTATCTCGGATTTCGACCAAACTGGCAGAGGTAGTTCTTTTTGAGTCGAGAACCACCTATCTCTCAGGGGAGTGAAACTAGGTGCCCTCAAAGTAGGGTCACTTGTGAAAAAAACGCAGGTTTTTGCCACTTTTGGGTAGTGCCAGCTACATGGTACCTCGGTCACACCCCTAGAAAAGTGCAATTTGAATTTTTATATCTCACCAGACCATTGACCTGCAAATTTGATATAGATTTTTTTACCCTACCAGGGGATTGAAAAGTTACATATCGCTAAAAAATCGAGAATTTCGTATTACAAAAAAGAAAAATAACATCTGATGCTTGGTACCAAAACTGGACTCGAATGACTCCTATTGATGCGAAAAAATTATTTCGATGAAAAAAGTTGCAAAATTTTCATTGATGTTTTATGAAAATCGAAAGTTGGCAACCCTTCTATGAAACTTTTTTTAATCTATGGGGAAAAGAGCTCTTTTGATGATGATGAACATGTTATTGGGGGTGAGGGTTGAGCGTATTTTTTTTGGAATAAGGATAACACATTAAGGGTGTGCAATATCGTTCACTGTTCGAACATACATTATGCACTCGTTATGATTTTTATCAAGTTCAGTGCTACATAAATTTTTTTTATTCAAAATTGGAGGAGAGGGAAGGGTCCAATCGAAATTTTTGTAATAATCAAAAGTATTTTTAGAACTTCAAGCTACAATTTTTGTTTGAAAATGTTTTCAATTGGACCCCTCTCTCCCCACCAATTTTGGATAACACTCCGAACATACCAATTAAAACATGAAATAATGAGGGAGGAAGGGCCTAATTTGAAAAAATTTTCAAATAAAAGTTGTAGTTTGAAGTACTAAGAATAATTTTGGTTATTACAAAAATTTCGATTGGATCCCTCCTTCTCCTCTGATTTCACATAACATCAGATAGAGTAGATGTAGATAGGGTTTCAAAATTAGGGAAAGGGTCCAATTGAAAAAATTTTCAGACAAAAGTTGTAGATTGAGGTCCTAGAAGTAACTTCAGTTAATTCAGTTATTATAAAATTTTCAATTAGACCCTCCCCTCCCTCTCCTTCCCTTCCAATTCAGAATTCAGCATAATATGACTTATGTACTTATTTGATTAAAAACTGGCGGTGGTAGGGGTCAAATTGAAAAAAATTTCAAATAAAAGTTGTAGTTTGAAGTCTTAAAAATAATTTTGATTATTCCAAAAATTGTGATTTGACCACTTTCTGCCCTCCAATTTTGAATTTTGAATTTACATATCCCTGCTTGTAGTATTGAACTTTGGTATAAATTTTCAATGGTGACAATATAAAGAATTTCTTATATATACTCGAAATACTAAATAGCAATCTTTTTTCTTCAAATCAAAATGAAATAAATCGCAATCGTAATGAAGGGAAATGCACGAAATAAAAAAAAATAAAAAAATTAGACTAAGTCCATTGCTCAACTGAACTAATTGAACGATATTGTGTTATCCTTATTCCAAAAAAAAAAAAAAAAAAATACGCGAGGGTTGACGGTTGAAGTATGCAACCAGGTCGAGATAACGTGATGACGTGAAAGAGCTGCGCTTTGAGAAATGATCATAGTGTACCATGCGTAAATACCTACTTAATTGTAGTCGTCTCTATGAAAAACCGCTTTGTCGCTATACACGTAGAAGTTATTTGGGAATAGATCTCTATTTATTACCCACGTACTTAGATACCCTATAAATTGAATTTACGTAGTAGCAGAATTTGTTGATACGTACGTAATTACGTTTATCAGATGCGCGTTGCCGCAGCCGCGACCATCGCATCGGGTCCATTCTCCATCGTACTAGAGTATCTAATAATATTTGAACTACAAACGTACCGGTTCCGTATTCGGATTAAGCACGTACGTAGGTAGATAATTAACATTTAAATCGACCGAACGTATTGTACGAGTAATTTACATATACGCGTAGCTTTGTTTATAATATAGAGGTACCTGCGATGGGGTGCAACCACTCTTTTCTGTGTACACAAATTGGCATTCTAATAATCTAAACCACTCTGCCAAACTCTGCGCTATTGCTAACGCGATACATCGCTTCATATGTTTATCCACGTACGTAACTAAGTACATATACTGATAGGTAATAGGTATATATCTATACGACGTCTGTACATCTACATACTCGTATGTGTACCACTGTACCTAGACTATAAATACCTGTGGGTACTAATTATTGCGTAGTTTTACACTGCGCCAACTTCAAAGTGCTATACGTATGTACATAGTATGCATTATACAGGGCTGCTCAGTTGAAAGTACGTACCTACCTACCTACCTACCTACTATACGTATCTCTTTCCAAGCCGACGAATTGGCACTTTGTTTTAACAATGTAGTATGTAGGTACTTATATTGGATAGGTAATTAGGTATGTTTGTCTACTTACGATTAGCACTGCCGTTCGAGAGAATATGGAATATTATTATCTGCCGATGCGAAACTGCAAAATCACATCGATAAATAATGCGACTTGAGACCAGGGGAAAAAATAAATTGAGTATAAATATATTTTTTTCACGAGCCGTGTAAAAAAACGAACCTCTTAAATACCTAGCAAAGCCTATTACGTATGTGAACATCGTTGAAGTAAATTGCCGATTCTCGGGTTGAAAAGGAGCAGGAGCAGGATTCTTAATTGAATGCGAGACATCGATTACGAATAATTTGCATTTTTTTTTCACCGTTCGCCGCTGAAAAGACACTGAAAAAATTCGGTACGCGCGAAGGAAGCGAGAAGTAATTTTTTTTTCTTCTCATTTTTCTATTCCAAAGGCTTCGATAGCTTCGTTTTTTAAAATACAATACCGGTACTCGCGATTACCTAAATTCGATTTTAATTGAAACAAGCAAACGACTCGAGGGTAATTACTTACCACCCTGAAATACTCGCGGGAAGCCTTGAAGACGCTAATTTAGAAAACTAATCAATTTTTTGTAAAATATTCGTCACTCGTGTTGGGTACGTCTTGGTATCGGTTTCAGTAGGGGCTTGGCGATACCCACTGCAGCCTACACCTACTAAGTGTATATCTATTTGAACCGATACGTCGCGTCGCATCGTTTCGACCAGCTTCGTACAAAATTGAATTTATCTCCCAACTTTGTAATTTGCAAAAATTGCGACGTTTTCCTTCATCTCCAAGCTTTCCTCCTAGAAATACGAGTATCTGCCACTACATCAGTCTTCAAAAATTCCCTACAACTTTGTTCCCCACTAACTTTTCTGTTCAAACCATAGGAGTAGAATTGTGGAGCACTAAAAGTGAAGGTGAAGCATGATGCGAGGGCTACAAAAAATAGCAAATTACAGGCAAAGTGTATTAAAATTGTTATACCTTACAGAATACAGATCGATTCGGAACACCCTTACCCCAGGTAGTCGCCCATTATAAAAAAATAGGATATAAAAAAATTGAATTTTTTTTTGAACCCCTAACTCAATTTTTGGAAGGGGTGTAGCCCCTATACGTGTATTTTGGTTTCAATTTTTTACCTTTTCACCAAATTCAGATGAAAAGTTTTCGATTTATTAATAAATTTGTTCAATGTGATAGGAGGAACAAACATTTTTTTTTTTAATTTTTTTTTTTTTTTTTTTTTCCAGATGATTTGGTGATTTTCCGTCGAGTTACCTATAGCAATTTTAAAATTATTCGTATTTCTTACGTAACTCCACAATACTTCACCTTCGTCTTCAGCACTCCCTATAGCTCCATCGCTGTGGTTTGCGCAGAAAAATGTATGAGAATAAAGTTTTAGGAAATTAAATCTAGAATAGGGCAGATCCGTATCCTGTAATTTGAAAACTGAATTCAAAGATCCAAAATTTTAGATCTGATCTAGATCGGATCCGTTCATTGTGGAAAAGATCTGATCTGGATCATTAGATCTTCAAATTTAAAAAAAAAAAACAGATCCAGATTCAAAAAAACTTTTTTTCTTTCAATTCATCGTTTTTTCTATGTGAAATGAACTTTTCATTGGTGTTATTCTCAATTCTCCAATATTTAATTAATGAAATAGGTGAAAGTGGAGCAAAAAAAAACCTCGAATTTTTAAAAAAGTTTAAAAATTTTCATAGCAGGGTTGCCAAATTCCGATTTTCATAAAACATCAATTTTTACTAAAAATTGATGTTTTATGAAAATCGAAAGTTGGAAACTCTGCTCTGAAAATTTTTCAACTTTTTCAATCGAAATAATTTTTTGCATCAATAGGAGACATTCGAGTCCAGTTTTGGTACCAAGCAGGTGCGTTATTTCCGTTTTATATAATTCGAAAGTCTCGATTTTTTAGCCATCTGTAACTTTTCAACTCCCTGGTAAGGTGAAAAAATCTATATCAAATTTGAAGATCAATTGGCTGATGAGGTGTAGAAACTCGAATTCCACTTTTCCAGGGGTGAGACCGAGGTACCATGTAGGTGACACTTCCCAAAAGTGGCAAAAACTGCCTTTTTTTTTCAAAAGTGACCTTACTTTGAGGGCACCTAGCTTCACTCCCCTGAGAGGTAGGAGGCTCAATTTTTTTGGGAGGTTCTAAACTCAAAGTAAACCACCTCTGTGGGTTTGGTCGAAATCCGAGGTACATACGTTTTTTGTTCACTCCACCCTAATATATGTACAAGGACCTTAGTCAACGACCTTGGTGGATTTTCACGCTACAATCGTGTCAGAAAAGGTTCTTAGATGTTTCGACTCGGGTAAAAAATAATAACTACGAATTGCAACTTTCTATTCGTTGCGGGAATAGAAATCGGGGAAATGAATCTCTTCGATGAGATTTGAATAGACGTAGGCTAAATCGAGGCAAATTTAAGTGCAAGTAGCTCGAGTAAATTTGTACTTATTTTGGTTTAAAAATTATCTATCGATGTATACGATAAGTAGGTACGTCTGACTCGTACTACCATAATGAAATCTTTGACTTATTTTTAAAAGCTGAAAACATACAACGAATGATGTAAAAATAATATTAAATCAGTCCAATTTGAAACGAGGTTTTTCAGTTTTTTCTTTGCTTTACTTTTTTTTTTTTTTTTTTTTTTTTACTCGTAAAACGTTTGCTCTATAAAAAGAAGAAAAGAAAAAAGAAAAAAGGCCTTCTTCGCCGACCCGTTGTAAGATAATGCGCAAAGTTTAAATGACTTTTGTACTGCTATTTTTCAAACTATGTGTTTCTGTATTCTGTATGGTACTATACTGTACCTACTACGTATATGTATGGTACACGTATAGTGTAGTACGAGACTACGAGTAGGTATAACCGACACTTGGAGCTGCTGGCAATTACAAAACGACGCGATGCGACTCAACGCAACGCAACGCAACGCAACGCTACGCAAGGTGAATGTACCGAAGGGTAAACTTACGACGAATTCTTACTCTTACATACTTACTTATTTCTTCGTACTCGACGCCGACATCGAGTAAACGTTTTCGAAAAGTTTCTTCTTGTCGTATTTTACACTTTCTCTGGGGGTCGTTCGTACGCGTACGGTTTCAATTCAGCTCAATTGCTTCATTTGTCGGCAACGCCTGCTGATACGTTCGGTAATCCGGACGCGATAATGGTAAGCGTAAACTAAACATACTCTACCACTACTAGTGTCGAGTAGGTATAGTGTAGATACGTAAATACCTTCCTACCGGCACCGTATAGTATAGGTAGAGGTACCCACTACCTAGCTACCTACCCCCTTGTGTGTTTCGCTTGTTTACTGTTGTGTTGTATAGTATAGGTAAAGGTATTAGGTATGTAGAAGTACTTACCTACTTGTAGTAACGTACATCAGATTAGATCGTAAGACTACGTACGTTTTCGTACATTATACATATGTACGTATTGTATCGAAGTTTTTCCATTCTCGTTTTTCGGCTTCTCAATGAAAAGCGGAGATTTGATAGTTGAAGTAGAAGAAAGAGAGAACGTAGTGAGAGAGAAAAGAAAGAAAAAGAAAAATAGAAAATGGTAGGTATCTGCAGCTGGTAAAAACTTTTACAGATAATTCAAACTGTTATGCTTATCTACTTGTTTACTCGGACAACAACGCAACGTCGCTGCCGACTCTACGCCGATTTAGTTTGCGAAGCCAAACTATAATTTCGATACCGTACGGTGGTTTTTTTATTCATTTATTTTTTTCAAGATAACAATATTAAAAAATAACGACTATCTATCTAGCTATTTTCGAGTAAGGTAGGCAAAAGTACCTGTACCTTAACTTACCTTACCTACCTATTCATCCTCATCTGGTACAGAGCAATACAAATTAGACATAGGGATTAGGAACATGTAGTTACTGTACTACTTACTGCATAAATGATTCCGTATGAGTGGGTAGTGGGGAGGGCGGGTGTTACCTTACTTACCTCCTTTTGACTCACGACTTGTTGTTGAAGTTACTTTCAGATTGTGGTCTTGATGAGAGTGAGATGAACTAATTTCGCTCCTATCTAGCTGGAAGGACTCGGCGTGTGTGTGAGAAAGGAATTTTCTCAGTGGACCTGTTACGTTGTTACACGGCGCGGCGTGCCGCAGCGAAGCATCCTGGGGTCTATTCTATTCTTGATTTTTATCAATGGGCTGCTTAGGCTGTCGTTTCGAGGCTGTCTCTATTGCTTTGCACTTATATTCTACGTGGCAGTGTTCGAGGGCTCGCTCATGTATTGTACTTTCGTGTGGGCAGTTCCGCTTTTTGCTGGATCCATCAGGTCCTGATGCTTCAGAAGCGAGTCGTTCGGATAGTGGTGGTGAACACTGAGATGCACTTTTCCTGCCGATCTTCAGCTACCTGAGCTTGCTCAAGATGAGTCAGCTATTGGCGACATCGAGTTAAGCAGAACAAATGCATCGCCAAATCTTTTTTTCATCACTTGGCTGCTGGAAAAATTATATTGTAAAGTTACACACAAAGCAACTAGGTACTTGGGGTACCATCAATACCATACCATACCATACCATACCAGTACCTACTACCTACCTACCTACCTACCTACCTTGGGTACCTAAACCTATAGGTATGCGATATGGCATAATAACATTATGTAATTTTTGATTTTTACATCGTCGCTTCGCATCAACTCATTATTGGACTATCTTATTCTTACCTACATAGTGTAGAAAGTATCTGCGTGCTTCGTACTTAACCTATCTAATTTTTTTAATTGCGAGTGCAAATAATCAAACGGAAAACTTTACGTTTCATTTTTACAGCTTGCAGAGATGCCGCGCAGTAATCGAGACGGACCTGCTGATTATGACCAGATGAGTGCCGCTGCCACAATGGAAAGGTATCGCAACAAGTACACTTACGACCGCTAGTGAAGAAAAAAAGGTACGTTTATATACATATATTTCTCATTCAGATTAAAAATTGGTGTAAAAAATTATGCGAGTATAAGGCATTTAAAACTAGTACCACCAACCCTTTTTCAAGTCGATTATAAGACGCACAAGATGGCTGTTTTTTTACTGTTTTTCTTGAGATTTTCACCCTTTTGAACTACTCGAAAAATGAATGAAATTTTGTAATAATTATAAATTATTCTTCAAAAAAGTTGGGGTCTCTACTGGGTAAACCGACGATATTTCTTAACATCGTACCAGGAGATAGCCATGTGTTAGTGTATAACAAATTCACATATTTAAATGCGCCGAATTGTCCTAGGCATAATAAGTTACAAAGGTGTAAAATTTTGGTATGTAAACATTAGGGTGGTCTTTTTTTATACTTGTGAAAAAAAGTTTTTTGAAATTTTGGGCGGACCCCCCCCCCCCCCCTAGATTGGTTCCATTCCATGAGAAAATAACCCACAAAAAATTTTAGCCCGAACGGTCCACCTCCCACCTATCGCAGGGGCATTCTTTGTAGAATGGAGGTCGAGCGCGCGAGCCAACAACTTTTCCACGGCAGTTCGCGGTAACGCGTCATGTATTCTCTCGGTCTCGAATTGACTTCTAATTCACATTTTTGTTTCTCTCCTGAAAGTGATTTAAATATCGAAATTTGCAAGATCCGTACGTAGATATAGGTTTTCGAGGGCGCTGAATTCGATTTTGGGAACTAAAATTCACTTTTGACCCCAAAATGCGCCGCTGAGGGGTGGTTCAATTTCGATAATTTCGACATTTCACAATATTGGTATTCAAATATAGGTTTTCGAGGGCGCTGAATTCAATTTTTGAACTTATATTCACTTTTGACCCCAAAATTCGCCCCTGAGGGGAGGTTCAATTTTGATAAAGTCGAAATTTACAATATTGGTATCAAAATATAGGTTTTCAAGGGCGCTGAATTCGATTTGAGCATAGTATATGCTTTTACGGAGACCAAAATAGAAAAAAACGACAGGAAAATCTGTCACAAAAATCCGTCACGAAAATCCGACCCCCCCCCCCAATTGGGTTAGGTTAGGTTACATTAGGTTAGGTTTGGATGACATAAAAAACAGAAAAATTTTCAATATATTTGACTTTTTAGACATTATATGTCAGACATTTTGAAACGTAATTTTTTTTGAAATTTTATGACTTTTAGACATTTTTTACACATTTTGTCAGACATTCTGAAATAATATGACTTTTAGACATTTTTTACACATTTTGTCAGACATTCTGAAATAATATGACTTTCATACATTTTGTCAAACATTTCAAAACTTGGAATTTTTTAATAAATTTAATGGCTTTTTGATATTATTTTAGAAATTTTATGACTTTTGGACTTTTTTAATTTTTTAAAGTAATTTTATGACTTTTTGGACATTTTTTCAGAACTTCTGAAACATAGAAAATTTTTTTAAAAATTCATGACTTTTATTATTTCAAAAATTTAAAAATTAATATTCGTGATTTTTAGACATGTTGTCACATGTAGTGAACGTTATTAATTTTTATTTTATTTTATTTTTTATAAATTTTATGACTTTTAGACATTTTGTCAAGCTTTTTGATTTTTAGGCTTTTTATCAGACATTCTTAAACTTGAATTTTTTCAATTTTAGCATAGTATATGCTTTTACGGAGACCAAAATGGAAAAAAACGACAGGAAAATCCGAGACCAAAATCTGACCCCATTGGATTAGGCTAGGTTACATTAGGTTAGGTTTGGATGACATAAAATAACTTGGAAAATTTTCAATAAATTCGACTTTTTAGACATTATGTCAGACATTTTGAAACTTGTAAATTTTTTTGAAATTTTATGACTTTTAGACATTTTCTAGACATTTTGAAACTTGAAATTTTTTTATTAATTTAATGGCTTTTTGATATTTTATTTTTTTTAAATAAATTTTACGACTTTTAGATATTTTATCGGACATTTTGGAGTAAAAGCATATACTATGTTTCATACTTTCAAACGTAGTGTGGAAATAGAGCGAACCAGGGGGGTTCAGGGGGCGAAGCCCTCCTGGCGAGGCGCGAAGCGCCGTGTTTTTTTTAAACTCAAATTCACATTTTACCCTCGAATGGAGCTCCTGAGAGGGAGTTCGATTCGATAATTTTAAAATTTGCACTGCGTTCTTATACCAGTATTTCAATTTTAAACTTATAAAAATTGAACCACCCCGGGGATTTATTAAGGGGTCAAAAGTAAATTTGAGTTTTAAAATCGAATTCAGCGCCCTCGAAAACCTATATTTTGATACTGTGATGTCGGTATTCCGGTTTGTTTTGATAAACGACACGAAGGCACGAAGATTGATATTTGAAATGAAAATACTTTGATTCTCACTTGAACAAGTTACGTATATTCACAAATCACCAGTTTACAAAAAGTACATAATAAAGGAAATTTCAGCATAAGGCTAAAACACCTAACATCAGCTTAATCAATCTAGTGTGATCCATAGGTGATCTCAACTGACTTAATATTCCATAAAATATGATTATTTATATTAATTAGTCTAAGGAGTGCAGTTGACAATTAGATAGGTATACCTTTCTCTTCAGCATTTACGAAAAGCGGCGTGTATTTAAATTACACATCATACGCTTAGCTTTGTATAATAGGGTCAATCATTTCTATATGCTTCTGCTCAAAGAATGTAGGTATACCTTTCACTTGTAATTTTGTGCGAATTTGCCAAAGTTATAGTAAAATACTGATCGATAATAAGTGGTTAATTTCCCGCATTACAATACCAATATTGTAAATTTCGACTTTATCAAAATTGAACCTCCCCTCAGGGGCGCATTTGCGGTCAAAAGTGAATATAAGTTCAAAAATTGAATTCAGCGCCCTCGAAAACCTATATTTGGATACCAATATTGTAAATGTCAAAATTATCGAAATTGACCCCCCCCCCCCACCGAAAAAAAAAACAACTAAACTTGTAGGTACATTTCGATTGAAAATTGAACGAGGAACAATTTTTGTTTGAAGAATTTTTCTGTAATACCTATAAATTATAGTTTAATTTGAAAACACATTATTTTGGCTTCCCTGCAATATGAAGACCAATTGATAGGCAGTTTGTAAAAACCACCATAGTCGAAATTTTCGAAATTTTTTTTATTCAATTTTCTAAACTAAAATTTTACGGGAAAGACTGGTGATAAAAGTTTTAAAAAAAAATTGGCCATCATCAGTTTTTTTCAACTTCAAAAGTACGTGTTTTAGCTGATTATTTTGTAAAAACCACCATACCTAGTCGGCATTTTTAAAGGGAAAGTCGTAAAATTTACCAAAATTTGAAAAAAAAATTTATTGCATTTCTTGGCATTCTGGAAAATTTTATGATCAATTAACACCCTCTGAATAAAATTTTCGCCCCCAAACATGATCTGAACACGTTATTTAGGTCTCCTGTAAAATTTTATTTTTTGACTATGGTGTTTTTTACAAATGACCCCTCAATTCGAAATTCGAATTAGTTGGGCAAATTTTTAATTTTTGTTTCCGTCAACTTCATCCTAGGAGTCTCATTATTTTTTACAAGGTGTATTACTCGTATATCAGATCAAATCCGCGATTGAAATTTCAATTATTAATCAATTTAGCCTACTAGTGCTGATTGCGATGTTAAATATAATAAATAAATAAATAAAAATAAATGGATTTCCAAAATTGAAAATTTGGAAGAATTGGCCAAATATATGTAGAGATACCTACATATGTATACGTTTCACTCCCCTTGACCCAATTAGGCTTCCCTTTAACAGCACTTGGGGGTTGGAAGTCTGTCGTATCCGGATTCAGAGTGAAAAGTCCTATAGGTAGATAGCTAGACACCAAGACACTGATTTCACTTTACAACTTTTTCATCTCAAAGTGAAATTTGAGCTTTTGGTGTGCTCGAAAGTAGCTACGACAGATGGGCAGACTAGTGTTTTTGACTATGTAGGTATTAGTTTAGCATACATATTTTGTTTTCGTTAATGTGTGGAAGACGATTGCATTGCTCGAGGAGAGAGTGACAGCTGTCTTATCGAATAAGAACATAAATTATGTGTTCGTCAAATCTTCGAGTGTAAAAATACGAGTATAGATATGCTAAGTTTTCGCAGCTACAACTAAAACCCTGCCGAGTTGAAAATTCGCCCAGATTGACACGACGACGCGACATTTTTTTAAGATACAAGTACTCGTACGTACGTACACCAAATGAGACTCGTTTTAGCTTAAAGTATAGTCGGCTGCGTCATGGTACTCGTCTGGTGTAGTCGTAAATGAGGAGATGAAGTAACACTACCAATCCACCACTGCCACTGCTAGTGATGAAACGGCATACTACGAGTACATAATAAGAGAATACGTAGTATGGCGCGTATCTCCGCCCTGTAACTCGCGTCAATATCACCATTCGCGTAAAAGATAAGAAATATGTACGTAACGTATAAGAAAAATTCTACGTACTTCGTTTTCCATTTTTTTTTTTTTTTTTTTTTTTTTTTTTTTTGCAAGGCTCGGAAGTACGAGTATACACGAATGAATACCTACATCAAAGTCGCTCTGCGATTGCGGTTTTTGCTTTCTTTAAAACCAACGTGTTGTCAAGTCATATCGACCTCGACGACGTGTGTAGTGTGGTGTACCTACCTATTTTTAAGGTTGGGGACATTTCTTTCTTCGTTTGTCTGCCTGCATATGCAAATGCATAACGCGACGCGTAGATAATGCTTAGACACAAAACATAAACAACTTGCGGAGAAGCTGTTACCTATTTATACATTTATAGGAATTCGTCCTAGTTTACCTACTTAAATATTGCTATTGTTGCGCCAGTCCGCAGCGCCGCCACCGCCGCCGCCTCACCTCACCTCACCTCGCCTCGCCTCGCCTCGCCTTTGATACTACGTATTTGTATTTTTTCACATTTTTCATCCGAATACAGTTTGCAAAAATTTAATTTAATCGTAGCTGTTTTACAATTCCCGTCTTGCTTTATTATAATTTATTTACCGTTCATTTTTCCCTTTCGAAAAAAGCAAAGCTCCAAATTAGCATTAGGTAGATAACTCGTTACTTTGCTTCGTAACTACTTGCGATAAATTTCGGCTCGTTTTTTATTCAATGCAGCATTGTACTAGCCGTAGCCGTTTGTTTGTACATTTTGTAGTCTACGAATACGTAGTAGGTCTAGGTACCTCCGTACGAGTAGAAGAGGATAAAAGTAGGTACAACTATGTCGTAACGATGCGATGTCGGAAGTCGGATGTGTTACGTAAGCCTATATTTATCAACTTTTTGTATTATTCATCTGCGCTCGGTGTTGTCATTTGAATAACAAAACAAAATGAAATAAGGCAAAAATAAAATATGGGAGGCGACGGTGGGCAAACAAGTCACGGTGCACGCGTTCACAGGCGTACGTATAGGCAATTAGGCATTCGCGTACGTTATTGCTGGTGAACAGCGTAACAAAGGCGCCAGCCATGTGTAGGTATACCTACATATTCGCATCTGCGGCTGCGGCTGCGGCTGCGGCGCGGCGATAGCATGTGGATTGGTCTACGTATACTCGTAAATGCCTAAATTGAACAGGCTATAGGCTTTTACCTACGAGCTGCAAATTAAACCGACATTTCTTCGGCGTGATTTCGGTTTAATTGTAAGCAACACGCTGTTTTTGAATTTTATCGCCTTCTCGTTTCGTTGTTATTGCGTCTACAAACGTTTTACTGTTTCAGTTTCCGGCGCGGGCGATGAATTTAATCGTCGCTTCGCTTCGCGTCGAAGGAAGTACTTTCAAGTAAATTATCAAAGTTGTATTTGTTTTCAAACCGCTAAGGAACGAGACGAAGCGCGACGCGACGCCGCACCGCACCGCACCCCGTCCACACGTTCGGTTAGGCTACATCTATACTCGTATTCGTACTTCTTACTTATTCTCTCACTCACTCACTCACTCACTCACTCACTCACTCACTCACTCACTCACTTACTTACTTACTTACTTACTTACACACTTATCTACCTAATTCTTTTTTTCGAACGAGGCCGAGTTTAAGTCGAATGACGGATACGTCGCGTCGCAAAGGCAGCATTCGCAAAGGCAGCATTTTTTTCGAATGGCTTTTCATCGTCCGCGTCGCGTCGTGCTTTTTGTCCCAACTAAGTAAGTAATGAATGTAATTATTACCTATAAAGCCCAGGGCTGTAAAACTGAAATGATATTAGTTCCAGTTCCAGTTTCAGTTTCTTTTCTCTAAATTACTTTAGCGTGTGGCAATCGTTTTCAATATCGTTCCCTTAATTCTAAAACCGTCCAAGTGCCATTTCTCACTTGAGACTTTTTCGACTTTTCGCAGATGCATTACAACCCGGGTGTGAAGGCGAACGATTTTTTAAAACATCATAAATTTGAAAGGTCAACACCTTTCACCTCCCAAAGGGTGGAAAAAATCGTTCACCCTCATACTGACTGGCTGGAAATGCATCTGCGAAAAATCGAAAAAGTCTTAATTGAGCAAGGACAATGGCACTTGAACGGTTTTAGAATTAAGGGGACGATATACGTTTGACTACTCTGAATCGGAATCCGAGGTTAGTTAAGGTGATATTTAATAACAATGGAGGGGGTGATGCAAAATTTTTGAAAATTTCAAAAATTATGGGTACCCTGTGGATGTTATGGTGAGAATTTTTGATATGTTCAAAAATTTTGCATCACCCCTCCATTGTTATTAAATATCAAATTTTCGTTAGTTAATCCCTCATAACTCAGGGTTGGGGGGGGGGCGGCTTCAAAAAATTTTTGGGATCGTTTTACATCAGAAGTAACATTTTGGGTCACATTTGATCTCATTTTGATCCAGGTCTATCTACATCTGTAAAACTTGAAATTTATACAACGCTTGAAAATTGAATTACCCCCCATAGGGGCGTTAATGTGCGTTTTACAAAAAAACTATGAGAGCATTTTTCGTAGGAAATTGTATGTAGAATATTTTATGTTATTATAATTTTTTCAAAAAAGGACATATTTTTGGAAATAATCGTAAAAAACGCCGCGAGGGGGTGAATTCCACTCCCTAGCTTGCGAAGCAAGCGTCCTACGACATCGCGTTATAACACAATATTGAAGAAGGTATCGAGTACTACCCACTTCCAAAAAAAATTTCTTGTATCAATTTGTCAGAATGAAATGTATGCTTACTCGCATCAGCAATTCAGCATTGAAGAGGTGTATAGAGGAGACAATTAGGAGTAGAGTTGGAGTTTGTAGAATAGGGGATGGCTGGCGTGCGTGGCGTTGGCGCTCCTGCCGGAGGCGATACCGCATCGCACGCTGCCTGTACTGTATGTGTAATTGTGTATAGTATACCAGTTACCAGTATGTATTGCCAGTATACGGTACAGCTTATTTTAGACTGCTAACGCAATTCCGTTTAGGTACGTTGCGTTATTGTTGCTCTTCTGGGATGTAGGAATAATGTTAATTCAAGACGGAAAATTTTATTCGACACTTTTGTCTTTATTCGCGTTCGCGTTTCACGTTTTAACGTTTTACGTTTTACGTTTACTGCGGCTGAAGTTGGAAATAAGTACGAGAAATGGAAGTGCAAGTCGACTCGTTTATAAAAGAGAAATTTCAACGCTTCATTTACATAATACGAGAACGCTATCCATAAAAAAACTGAAATCACGTTATCAAAACCGAATCAAAGCTCGAGCTGCGCTTTAAGTATCGCATCGAGCGTATTGGCGTTTCAAGGCGAATGCGGGACGAAGCGAGCGAATCCTTTTTTTCTCTCTCTCGCTCGCTCGCTCTCACTCTTTTTTTTCTTTTTTTTTGCAAACAGTGAGAACAAACACTGCGCCATCGTCATGGTCGTGCCACTGCCAGGTATATACGTATAATACTCTAAGGCTATGCATAGTCTAGCATAGCGCAGCAAAACGAATGGGAGTGAAATTGGAATTTTTTGTCGCGTCGCGCCGCGCCCGAGACCGACAGATATACATCGTAATTCGTAAATTTGATACCGCTGAGAATGGCTTGATTGTTCGTGTTAGAGATTGTAAACAGAGTGTGTGCCGTGCCGATGCTGCCGCGCTTCATTTTTATTCTACCTTTCGCCTTTCTCACTCTCTCCATCCTGGTTTCTCTTTTCCAAGCGTTAGCTTTCCCGTTTTTCATTTTTATTTATTTATTTATTTATTTATTTTTTGTTGTTGGTTTGTTCGAAGGTAAAACAACGGCTAACGGCGAACTGTTAGGTACCTAATTTTTCATTTGTTTAAATTTTTATTTCAAGCTACGGACACGGAGCCACAACACAACACCATCTCCCACCGCACTTTGACGTGTCGTCATCTCGTCTGCTTCGCGTTTACAGAGATAGGGTAAAATACAAAATCGCATATTTTTGCTACCCTACGCCCTCGCCTCGCCTCAACTCGCCACGCCACGGCACGGCACGTCACGTTACTTCGCGTCGTGTCGGCTGAAGCGTTGATACGGTGCAGCGGCGTGCCGTCGCGTAACCCGACTGCGACACACCGCACATGCTGAAAAGGGGTGTCTTACCCACGGCCACGGTTGAGCATATCGATACCCCTCATCAATCCAGCAAGTTGGCAACTTGTTTCGGCAACGTGTTGGTGTGTTTGCCTATCTCCGCTAACGAAGGAGCGCAGATGCGGCCTGTGAAAAAGTTTCAGTTTTTGAGACCTCTGTGAAATTAAATTCAGTTCAGATCAATTTAATTAACCGCGAAAACACTTTTTCCAACGACTTGTCAAATCGATTTTGGTACATTATTTTTCAGCGGTAGGTATCGCAATCACGCCTATTTACCGCCCCCTGCAGATTACGTCTTCTCTCCATCAGTATTCGATCGAGAAAAGCTCGTCTATGTTTGCGAAATTTTGTTTTTGCGTTTACCCCTTACACTATAGCCGGATAAATGCGTAATCCGGGTTCGTAAATTCGACCAATAACTTTTTGACACTTTTGACTGAAGACTTGTACCTATTCCTCTCACTAAAATCCATTCCATACTGCGAAGCTTAGTGTGTTGAAAAATACTGAAAATTGAGAAAATGACACCACATATCAACTCGGAATTTGGAAAAAAGTACTCGGTTGATGTAGTATTTTGAACGTTTCAAATCGAAACAAAAGAGTATAGGTACTCGATTAATTTTTCAACTTGTGCGAAGCATTATTTAAATTTTAAAATAATGATAAATTTACCTATTTGGAGCAGTGTGGGTAGTTGCAAAATCGCAATCAGTAGCGTTTCGAGGGGTTCTGTGTTTTTGTGATTTGAGGGGGGGGGGGGGGTACACTTGAATTTGGCGAAAATCGAGAATTTACCCGACTGGCGTATTAAAATAAGTTACCGAGTTGAAATTATGCAAGTAATACTAAAATTTCAGGTTTTTAAAAGAGAGAACTCAACATCAAATCTGCCAAAAATGCCGACTTTTTCACTCATTTTATCGAAAATTCCGACTAATTATTTGGGGGCGGGGGATGAGATACCCTCGGAATGCCCCTGATTCGCAATTTCGTTCAATTATGCATTTATATTGCGGTTGTAAAAAAAAAAAAAAAAAAAAAGGAAAAATTGATACACTCGCTTGAAAGAGTGCTCTATCGACTATACGAGTATATACAGGGTGTCCCGTCACCAGTTAACACCCCTTCACCAGCGATATAGTCAACTCAAACTAAGCTCATGTACGCATGTTTGCCGACCCTGTGAATTGAAGGGGCAGAGATATGCTGAACTGAAAATTTTTTATTTTCTGTTTTGTTTCAGATTTTTAACCATGCGTCACTCGACAATCGAGATAGGTAGAAAGTTGCACTTTGCGGCGTTGAAAAGGAAATTTTGTGTAGAATTTTTTAGTGGAGTTGATAATTGTATTAGGTGATCATGGGGGGGGGGGGGGGGTCTGTACTGTATTGAATATCTAAAAAAACGTGTCCAAAAATTGAGATTTTTTTGCAATTTTTGAGGAAATCTCAAAAAAGTTTCATCATTTGGTATTATTATTATGATTTGCCTTACATGAAAAAAGTTCGACCTTTCGAATGCCGCAAACCGGACTCTTCTATCTCACTTGGTTAAAAAGTTATAGCAATTTCAATTTCGAAATCGAGACAGAAAAAAAATCAATTTATTTTTCATTTTTTTAAATTTCCAATTATTTTAATTTTTGGAACTTGATACCTATCGTAACCAGTGTTGGGAAGAACGCGTTCATGAATGGTGAGCGCGCGCTCCGCTCACCATTTACTCTGAGCGGCTGAATTGTTTACGCGCTCAGACTCGGAACGCAACTGAACGCAAACTCTTCTAGCGATTCGTTTCCTTTGCTAATGACGATTGTCGAAGTTTTCATCTCAATTTCATTCAATTTTTGTATGCTTTATTAAACACTTAATTATTTTGAAGGATTCCGGTGAAGTGAAAACTGTTTTTGGAACTCGTTTTAATAATTTTTTCAACTATCTGATTCAACTACTCAACATAAACTTTGGAAAAATAAACCCAAATAAGTTGAAATTTAATTTGTTTATCATAAAAAATTATTAAAAATTGAATTTAAACAATTTAAATGACTGTTTGTAGTGTTTTATTATACCTAGAACAAAATTATGCTTCACTCTGTGAAACTACAACAGTGATAACTTGAAAGAATCTTCGTCATCTATGCCGTATACGTGATTGTGTGCCGAATAAAATTGAGTTAGTTCTTTCATTAGGTACCAGCAGAAATTTTGATTTAAAAAATTACGTAAAAATAAATTTGTTTTCACAGATACACACACCCAAACTAACACATATTTCTGTTTTTATTTGGTACATAAATAACATGAAAACTTAATTTTTGATTGGTATATTGCTCTTCAGAAATTTAATT